>OU611994.1:2230994-12230994 GCA_914767915.1 Agriopis aurantiaria | reverse complement strand
CTTTGTACTTTTATTTTACTTGTGATGCATTTTTTTTAATAGATTATTATTTCGGATTAGGAAACGGGACGAAACGAGAGCTTTTAATTAAAACATTAATAATAACGCTTTAGGGCCGAAACAGGAATAAAATGCGGGCCTAAACCATTTTTTTTTTGTGCGGGCTGAATCTCTGAGGATCAAATTTGGCATAAACCTCATTAGATTATTCTATTGTTTTTTTATTGTTAACGCCTCATACGCTTGCACGTTTGTATGTCAGACTCAGATCTAAGGATTTACTCATAATAAATTTAAGCGTAAGATTCTTGACCATCTTTACATTTTCAAGATTCTTGATGGTGGTGGTAAAATTAGTATTTGCCTAACATATAATTGATTTTTGCTACACTACTTTTTTCCGTGTCGTAGTTGATACGGAACAGAATATTATGCATAGAAGCGAAGGTTAACCAATCTCGACATCACCCAAAATAATTCACCGCAATCTTAATATCTGCTCATATTTAAATTGTTACATTCTAAATTCAAGACCTTACACGTAAACATGGTTTGGGGCACATGTCCGGGGAAGGTCGGCAGAGTTTTTCCGCCAGTATTTACTCTGCGATTGTTATGATAGTTGATTTATCGCTAACATTTTCTGCTGGAGCTGGTAGCGTGAAATCTACATGAATCATGGTAACGGCCAGATAAACAGAGTTTAGACTGAGGTCGAGACTAGTTCTAAAGGCGTCTGTTTTAGTGCCGGATTTTGTTAGAATTCCTTCCCAACGCATTGGGTTTTTTGTATGATGAAATAATACTATTCATAACCGTAAATATTATATGCGTTTTACTTAAATAACGTTTAACAGTCCCACTAGCTTCCCAATAGGTTTGCCTAATTTGGGAATGCCATATGAACACAGATTAGATTTCCAGATTTATGTTTAAAATAACAAGCTTAGTCATATGCAAAAATATATATATCGACTAACAATTTTCGGATGTACACATTTTTACAATTTAAGTTGGATTAGGAGGTGATTCTCTGTACCTTTCCCGTAAGTGAGTAAAGAGTATGGAGTTTGTATAGCATACAAGTGACGTCATTTATAAGTAATTATGTGTTTTCTGTCTAGTAAGACATTAAAATGCTTGTATATCTTTCTTAATTTCGAACACATTTTAATTTTGTGCTGAGCATAAATAAAGCCGGTAAGACAATAAAAAATTATCAGACCGGTAGCCTATCCATCTATAATGTAGGTAGGTATAAAAATGTGTGTGTGCGTGTGTGTTAACGTATGGACTCCAAAATGGCTGGACCGATTTTGACGGGACTTTCACTGGCAAGTCCAGTCAGCTTCATGGAGCGTTTTAGAAACATAAATACAGAACCCCACAGAAAATAGTATTTTTTTCTTTCCGTTTAAATCTCTTTTCTGTGCCGTATCCTATCATTGATAGACTCGTCACAACTTAAGTATTTACTATAGCGTAATACAATAAAATAAAACTCACAATATTTTTACGCCTTTAATGCAAGTGCCTGTAACTTTTTGCTTTAGTATATTTTTGTCTTTTTACGATTTTGAACTAGTTCATTTCTTTATCCACGTACTAGATTTACAAACGGCTAAACGTTCCGCAAAACACAAAGACAGTGTAAAGTAAGTAGGTGCACTTAAAACAGATAGCGGAACATGAGACGAGTGTGCTGTGCAACAGACTATAACGGTCCTAATTTGCCGATGTCTGTTCTAGGAAAGCTAAATTTTTCGCGCAAAAAGCACTAGCAGCTACTAAAATCATGTTATTGCATTCAATTCAAGTAAACCTTAAATAATATAAGCTAAATAATATGTAGAGTAACAACGGCAAAATTTGGCAAATCGGCAAACGCAGTGCAGACCATGAGAGTCGATGTTGTCACAATATGCTTATATAAGGCTGAATGGAAGCAAAAATCTGAAGACTAGGCTGAATCGGGCTTTGGAAGAGGCCTATACAAATACATTCTGGACCAAGGCATTTCAAGGGTAAGGGTGGTAGGTGGTGTTAGGTGGTGGTAGGCAGGTGGTGGTAAGGTATCGTATCCATAGGCGACGGTGATCGCTTACTTTCAGGCAGGCCGTTCGCTTGTATGCTACCTATAGCATAAAAAAGTGGGCTGGTGATGATGATGATGAAAAGCTCAAAAACAAGCCTAAATTAAAGCAATCAATATTTGTTATTTTTTAACTAATCAAAATGTTATAAGGGGCCTTAACTTTATTTTTTCAATGATACATGGAACTATGCGGAAATCAGACTAGAACAGCCGTGTCAATCATGTAATAAAAGCAAAGCTAACAGTGAGGCCGATCTATTTCAGTGAACATGAGTAACGCTTGAGTGTAGTAGGCATTCTTTGGGAAGCACAAATGGCACTATTAAGAGCGCGGTCCTTGCCACGGCAATCTCGCTCGCAAGTTTTTAACTTTTTTGAAGATAAAAAATTACTGACTAGGAATAAAAAAACAATTGTGCATTATTTTAAGTACAATATTGCAAGCGTTTTCGAGCAATTTTGAGGTGACGATAATGTTCTATTTTGAATCGAAAACAAATATTGTTAGTTTCGACCTTTTCCACCATCCCATAAAAAAACAAAAAATCCCTTAAAATAAAATTACTACGAAAATTTCTTTACACCATTTGCAATATTATTCTAAAAGTATTCAATATTATATATTAATATTCTATATTATTCTTTTAAAAATAATGGAAATGTGTATAAGAGCTCTCTGTGTATAGGTGTATAAGAGATGTGTAAATGTGCTCTGGATGGTGGGTGCGGTCTTAAACGTTTTGAAAAACCTTCATATTGACAAATATGACAAAATGGAATAACTTCCAACATACTCGTGATATCGCCCTTTCTATTCTAAGACTCCGTATTTCAACTCGACTTTTGAATTCGAATGTTTGTTTTTTATACTGTTTTCATCAGCTGGAAAAATATTTACCTAGATATTCTTTTTAGTTTATAGACTAAATTTGGTTGATGAAAGTGGCACTAATAATTTTCATCAATCAGTTCCAGACTTTCTTAAATTAGCTTTTTTAATTAAGTTTTCTATACTAATATTATAAAGAGGAAAGATTTGATTGTTTGTTTGTTTGTTTGCATTGAATAGGCTCCAAAACCACTGAACCGATTTCAAAAATTCTTTCACTGTTGGGAAGCTCCGCTATCCCCGGGTAACATAGGCTATATTATATTATCAAAAAAAATAGGGATCCTTACTAGGTAAATTTTATTAAAATCAAATTAAAGCGTCAACACAAATAAATCCAAAATATTTGGAATTCACTAATAACTAAACTAAACTAATAACTATTCAAATAACCCACCAATCCTTACTAAAACTCCAATATGTAAAAACCCAAAACCCAACCCAAAATGTAACCCAAGGTGTAAAAAAATAAGATTTACAATTTTGACTTTGCGTGTTTGACAGTTCTAAGACAGGACAACGTCTGTCAGGTCAGCTAGTCTTTGAATAAATTTGTCTGTAATTTGTCTTTCAGCCTACAGTACAAAGTTGAGTTAGTTTCAGATGGCGCCGATACCATGTTTTGTTAAACTCCATAATTTAATTATAAGTAAATTTTTGTCGTTTTCCAATATTATAATTAATTACAGTACATTCCAAACCAAATTGAAATTCTGGCATGTCAATCAATCCAATTTCAAGGGATATGAAATTTTGATTGACGGTAGATTAGATACTAATCTTGATTAAAATCTGAGATTAAAATGCACTAATTGGGCTTAGGCTTGATTAACCTAATAAGGAGGAAAATTGTTAAAATTTAACTTCCGTTACCCAAACACAGTAGGCACGCACGCAGTCATCTTTACTGGGCTACGTGAAAAGGGTGTAGGTTCTAAGGGGTCCATCATCATCATCAGCCACAAGACGTTCACTGCTGAACATAGGCTTCCCCCTTTAACCTCCACACTGAACTGTCAGCCTGCCTTTTGCATTCACTGGATGCCAGCGACTTTCACAATGTCGTCGGTCCATCTAGTGGGCCTACCTATGCTGCGTCTTCCAGTTCGTGGTCTCCACTCAAGAACCTTTCTTCCCCATCGGCTATCGGTTCTTTGAGCAATGTGGCCTGCCCATTTTAATAAATGTGTCGGTGACTCTGGTTCTGTGGCGAATATCCACGTTTCGAATTCTATCGCGCAAAGAAACTCCGAGCATAGCTCTCTCCATTGCCCGCTGTGTGACTCTGAGTTTTTCCAAAAGGTCAACAGTTAAGGACCACGTCTCAGTACCATATTAATATGTGGTAAGGTAAGGGGTCCATAGTACCCATCATTATGAACAACTTTTACTATGGGACCAAGTATGAAATCGCGAAAAAATATCAGCTGTTCCATAGAAAACGTCATTCACACTCGATAAAATGTATGAAACAGCTGATATTTTTTTCACAATTTCAGGGTTGGTCTCATAGTAAAATGTATTCATAATGAAGGGCACTATGGACCCATTTCGGCTTTGTACACCTTTTCCGCGAAGCCCTTTATATATAAAAGACAATCTTTTATATTTGTTACAAATTCAAATTAATTTATTTCAGGCAACAAAACAACCCATACAATTCATTAAATAGATCATGAATACATATAAAATAAACTAACTAAACAAAACTAACTAACTAAACTAAACTAACTAACGTTACAAACTAACTAACGTTACTTTATAGATTAAAAATAATCTCAAACATGGTATTTGATAAAGTAATTTAAAACACAAAGTACCCACTTCGACATAAATTGAACTTTATTGTTGATGTTGACCTAAAAGTAATTGGCTGTCAATTTTTATATCCTCTGATATCTACGCGTGTACACTATTTCAATTGCGTTTTTCTACAAAAAAGGCAAATGCATAGATGTTACAAATTTACAGACAAATAAATCATAAATAAATCCACCTTTAGAATCGCAACTTCTCTTCGCTTGGGCGCATCTTGTTGTGCTCCGCATCGCTGCCAGTGTGGCGTTCCAGTCGACCAACTCGGTCGCCACGGCCTTTCCTGCACAAGGAGTGCAGGTAGGATCCCCCGACACGCCAGCCTTAATGATATCAACCGCCGTGCTTTTACCACCGCCAACTGCGCGGCCGTTCTTGAGCCGACCGGCCTCGTACGTGGCGATGGCAGAAGACCGGACGGGATGACTTTGATTCCGTGGAAGATGGGGCGGCCCTTAGTGTGGGACGCGACTTGCGTTGACACCTTTGCGCCGTTACATCTTTCCGGAACCCAGATAAGGGCTGGCGCGGCGGCAGAATCTGCAGAGGATCTCAAAAGGCACAAATATGGTACACTGGATAGTGGATACATTGTTGAGCCTTTTGGGGTCGAAACAATGGGGCCGTGGGCAAACAATGAGCATCGCCATACAACGTGGTAATGGGGCCAGCATTTTGGGAACAGTTCCCACTGGTAGCGGTTTGATAGAATGATGGTTAGTTTTTATTTTGTAGTTGTTTTTTTTTTTATAATAGGGTAAAGTAATGTCCTAATATATTTTTTCAATTCAACCCGTATTTTTTTAGTATGTACCTACATCGATTACGCCGATACCTATGAACCAATTTAAGTGCTTCTTTTTTCATTGTGTAGAGATCACTATCGAAAGGGTACCACATTTTTTGTACACTAATTTTAGCTCAAAAGTTTTTAAACCAGCTCCAATAAAATAAAAAAATTTGCTCTAGTACCAAGTAACTTGGCATAGCAAATAACTATAATAGTTTTGTGTAAGGGCCTTGATCGCATCAAAACAAAGAGGTATTACTTTTTAATAAGCTTTATCATTTTGTAGTCGGACTATGGACTCACGTATGCTGGCCTCGGCTATATCTCGGCCCACATTTTCACGTTCGTCATAAAATGTTTCAGTTGCCAGCCGTTGCAGTTATGTATTATTTATTTGTAGATACGTTTCACCTATCTTGTTCAAAATGAAAAAGTGCCCTTCGTTACAAAATATTGGTCTAAACCAAACCGTTTTTCGTTCTCCAAAGTGCTGATGATAAGCAGTGTAATATTTTTTCTTCTGAAAATTTTCATCAATCTTTTAAAGTGGGTCATTTTTATGCCTGTCTTTGATAGGTCTCAATTTTTGTTTTTTTGCTTTTTTACTGTGTTAAGTATTAGACATACTTTTGAATGGGAAAAGTATGAAATAATTTGAAATACAATAGCCAAAATATTTTTGTACATCAATAAAAAAGTTTTGGGGTATATTATCATAATTATATTTAGTAATTACATCTACTTACTTGTTTACAAGCACATTGTTTTTATTTGAGATATCTTTAAAATATGTTATTGTTGGAATGTCTTTTTTTAAAGACAGGCAGGAGTATATTTTCACCTAATTATATAAAAAGGTGGAATAGAACTACAATATTTGTCAGAATATATAAAAATTAGTACTATTAGTAGTATTAAATATTTCAATACCTAAAATATGAATAAACGTGAAACAAGCAAATGCAAGATATTTCAAATTCATCTACACAAACGCAGAATGCAGATACTAAAAAACAGAAACTTTAAAAGAACTTCTTAAAAGTCAAGCCTGCGCTAGGCTCCCAGGATGAACGAGACATGAAAGGCGAGATAGTCTTGGATACTCCAGCATTGAAGTCCAGGGAGGACGTACGATCGCGGAAGAGATTCAGGTTACCCATAGCGGAGTAGTCCGTCTTGTCGAACAAAGGCGTATGAGCCATACTGATGCCAGCGCCCACCTTAAAAGTAAAAAAAAAATATAATTTGGATCTAGCTAAACATTTAGACAATTATTGTTATGATATCAAGTAAAAAAACAACAAACAGACTAAGAACATCCGGCCTTACTTAAAAGTTAAGCAATGTTTAAAATTCCTATCAACTTCTCGTTGACGGAAATTGTCACAGGTGAAAACAAGACAGAGCAATTTTAAGCTTTGCTTAACTGAAGTAACGTTTATAAGTAAGACCGTTAATGTTTAAGACCTTATCAAGCACCAGTAGATTTCCATGCAGAAAAGAAAAGGGGAATGAAAAATCTAATGTAACGGTATTTCTTACCTTGTTCTTAAACATGTAGTCAAGGCCTCCACCCACAGTGTTGAAGCTGGGCACAGCAGGGTTGTTGAGAGTAGTGCGCGCTGCAAATGCGTTCGCAGCCAGGTTGTGGTTGTCATTGTGGAACAAGTTCAGGGTGCCAGCAGCTGCCGTGCGGTCACCGACACCTGGCAAGTGACTCTGCGTCAGTGTCAGCCCATGACCATTGACATTCTCGAACGCCAAACCAGCAGTTCCAGCGGCGAGTTTCTGGTTATGCGTTAACGCTAGTCCTCCGATAGCGCTAAGCTGGTTCTTATCATTGCCTGCTAGGGGAAGCTTCATGTTTAAATTGGAGCCACCGTCCGAAGTGGAGCTGAGGCTGCCATGAAGCTGACGACGTTCTCGTCCTGCCCGCATGGGATGCATGTGCTCTTCTTCTATCAGTACAGGTGATGCTTCTTCGAAGTATGTATCAGGCATGACGTAATACTGCGGCTCAAATTCATCTTGAACACTTCTTCCGTAGACTCCCACTACCAGAATACCGCAAGCAAATAATTGAGCCACAAACATTGTAAGTAAGTATTATATTTTTTTGGTTAGATATTTTGATGTACGTTCCTCGATGCTTGAGCTTTGTATACAGTTCTGGATGAAGCTGAGTCTTTATATACCAACTCTGAAGGAAAACAGGCTGGGCTAAAGGAATCCCCTATAAAGAGATAATCAATTGCAGAAAGTAAAACAATAACAAGAGGTTGGTTTGATTGATAAGTTCAGACAAATAGGTAGTTACTATACTATCTGGGAGCGGGTACACTCCCGGCGTCTGCGGTTACGTGTCACTGTGTGGTAAGGGTTATCAATGTTAGTAATATATAATGGACATCATTCATTATCCGTGCTATTCAATAACCATACCTACTCGTATTACCTACATAGTCAAAACAGGAACACAATAAATAACACAATATAACATTACAAATAATGAAATAAACCGGCCAAGTGAGTCAGGCTCGCGCACTGAGGGTTCCGTACCAGCACAAAATTCAATAAATAAATTACCAGTTATAACTTGGTAATGAACAGAAACTTGTCACCGACTCACACTTGACCATTTTTTATTATTTGTTGTTATACTTTAGAGTGTGTGCTATAATCATGTTAAGTTTGACGCTTGTAAATATTACCGTTTTTACATAAGAGCTAATACAAAAATACGTAAAAAAAATAATGTTTTTTTTTTTTAATTTTTTATTTGATACTCAATGCGCCGTAACAATACATATTTTGTGAAAATTTGAACTGGCTATCTATTATGGTTCGAAAGATACAGCCGTTAATAGGTAGGAGAGACGGACGGACAGACATGCAGACAGACAGACAGACAGACATCGTAGGCTTAGTAATAGGGTGCCGTTCTTACCCTTTGGATACGGAACCCTAAAAATGAATTCTCTAAGTCATCGTAACTCGAAATACTGCCAAATATAACGAGCGCCGCGACCACAACTGCATGGAACGGAAACACGTGGCATGTGCAAAAATGTACTGTAAACAAATGTACTGTAATTACTAAATTAATTTTGATGTACTGTGGCCATTGGATGATATATTGGGATATCCTTTGCCAGTCTCGTTTTGAAATTAGGTCGGTATGCTCTGTTGTTAGTGTTAAGATGCATCATATTTTGATTTAATTTCATAGGAATTCAAATAAATGTGTTTTCACTATCAGTAGCTTGAAACAAAAATTAAGCCGTTTTTGTACCAGTGTAGCGAGATGGTGGTCAAATGCAAGCCTAATAACTATTTAAAAAAAATGGCAACTACATTTCCTTTGTTGGTGCTGTTGGTGAGCACTTACCCGTCACTTACGTGCCCCGAACTCTTGTTAAGTATAGTTATTTTATTTTATGTAAAAAATTATTACTAATAGATCTTCTTCCAAAAAAACTATATAATATAAAACCTAACAAATCAGGTGTTGTTAGATTGCCGGCTATGATGCAAATGCGATAAAAAGAAAATGACTAAGAATTTGTTGGTAGAGCCTAACCTGATCCCACAACAAGGTCACTCCATCACTCAAGTGTCATCATGAGAACTAACAACGTAATCGGTAACGTCAAAGTCTAATGCATCTTCAAAGGAACTTTAGTTAAAAGTAAATATTTTGCGAATTCACGTAGTTTTAAAAACATGAATTAAACAATGCTTTTCATCTATTGTTCTTTGTTACATTCAAGTGGTGGTATGACAAGCACGTGGAATACAAAGGATTTGTAACATTCAGTTGTATTGGTAGTGATTTCATATTTTTTCTAGCCATTAAAGAAAATACACATAGATGTGTATCTCGCGTATTATTGCTATGTGTATGGTTTATTCAAACTCAAGGAGAAGGACGTATAAACCACAGACAGCATTTTTGCTACGCAAACTATTAAATGTATGGTATAAAAATAAAAATAAAGTTTTTTCCTCTTGCGGGTATTTTGGCGTCGCGCATTTTGTGCATTTGCCAAAAGTATTTTCACATTTTATAAGATTTCGTAAAACAAAGCCATAGTCAAGCAAAGTAAGTCACGGTCAAGTCAAAGTCTATGCCCTAGTAAAGTGGTGGAGAATTTACTAGAAGTTTCTATGGAATTTTTGAAATAGCACAAAAGGACTCATTTTTTACTTCGTTGTATCACTTTCTGTCACTCGAGCACATTCATGAACACGTAATAAATAATACCATCATTAACACTCAAAAATACTTAAGTTTAAGGAAATAATATAATGAGGAAAAATATATTTTTTTACGTTGGGGACAAAAAACTCCATACCACTATTATCACAGATCTACTACCTATAGATTTTCAATGAGCGTGGCTAGCTCAGTGCCTCTCGCTTCAACAAGGTGTGTTGCCACATTAAAATGATTTGCTATAAGTTAGGGTAATTTACCTACTATGATGGGTAGTGAATCTTCAATGAGTACTTTGGAAACAATACTACCTTTTAAATATTTATATTTTATACACTATCAACCCGCGGAGCTACCTGCAATGTTCTGGGAAGAAAAGTACGTTGTCTGTCCTCATGACACACCCTATCGTCCTGACAAAATTTGACTTAGCCCATGATCTAAGAAAACAAGGTCTAGCAATTTGAGAGTGGTCCCGCAATGACGTCACTGTCCAGTTGCCACTTTATTCAATCAGCTGTTACGTGGTGTATCGTCATCTCTCTCGAACCTGTTGTAAATTGACATCATGACATCATTGCGGGACGCCCACGTAAAAATTTTTTCTCGGATTGCTATACCTGGCGGAGTATATTATTATACCATGACTTAGCCATTTCCTCGTAAAAACAGACAGAAAGTTACTTACGTTTTTATTATAATTATTTGTTAGGATTAGAATATAGTACTAGAAAAAAGGTTGTAAAGTAACCATAGCATGATTTTTTATAAATAATAAAATATAATAAAAAAGTCAGAGTTAAAACGGAACGGGGGTCCCTCATGCAACAAACGTTAAACGTATTTTTGGATTTGTTCTAGTGTAAAAACGGTAATCCGTACAAGCGTCAAATTTAGCGGATTATAGTGAACATAAGTAAAACAACAAATAATAAACACTGGCCAAGTGCGAGTCAGTGACAAATTTCTGTTTACCACTAAGCTAAGCAACGTCGGGCGCGGTCGGTACTTGGATGGGTGACAGCCTGGGCGTGATATTGTCTTTTTGCACAACTTTTTGTATTTTGTGATTGTAAAGAACTCTCAGCGCGCGAGCCCGACTCGCGCTTGGTCAGTTTAGTTTTTTCATGAATGGAATTATGTATAACATTCCAAATAATTAGATAAATAGACTCTTTAATGTTTACAGTACAAATTTCACGAACAGCGCGTAGCTTTTTGAATCGGTTCGCCGAAATCGCCTTTTGCTTTTCCAGCTTCATAACTGTGGCCTCATTAATATATATTTAATATTAACATTCACCATATTCATATGGGCATAAAAGGGTCGGTATTTTGCACTTCTTGCAATGTGCCAGCTTTTTTCAGCAATGTGACAGGATCAGTTGGAAACCTGCAGAACGAATAATTTATGTTAGTTGCGGTGGGTAATTTCTTTCATAAACTGGCAACATTCATAATTTATTTTCTAAGTGAATAATTTGATAAAATTCATAGAATTAGACCACAAATCGACCCAAAAACTGACTAATTATGAATAAAATATTTGCGAATTGATATCCTGAATTTATTTAGGTGATCGTTACAAGCTTGATATGTTTACTTACGTGTAAAATGTGATTTCATCGTATTTTCGTTCACTGCGCTTCTTGCAG
This sequence comes from Agriopis aurantiaria, assembly GCA_914767915.1. Classification (NCBI taxonomy): domain Eukaryota; kingdom Metazoa; phylum Arthropoda; class Insecta; order Lepidoptera; family Geometridae; genus Agriopis; species Agriopis aurantiaria. The sequence continues at coordinate 12,219,534 of OU611994.1, read as the reverse complement.
CCTAAAATGCTACAACCAACCATTGTAAAATATCTTTTACAATTATTTCTCAGAGGAAACACGCATTTATCACATTAAATCACAAAAAAAAGGCAATAAATATAATTCAGACCCGTTTTGTTTGTCACTGATTATTACAGATTTTGACACTTGAGGTACCAAAAACAGGTCACGCCGATAAGGACAACAAAATCTATTTATGTCCTTTTCGTACTTGTGCTGAGCCATATCAAGTTGTCTCTTTCACTAAAATATATTGCCGATCTGGTTGTGTATATCTGTGACTATTATGCATGTATTTTTGTTGGGGGAGGCACAAAAAATGCCAAACTAAAATGTCTATGCACCTGCCTAAAAATAATCCTGCTAATGTAGTGCTTATGTATAATTATGGCTAAACAGAGGGAAACTTAAATTAGACACAGGAGAAAACCAACGCAGCCAAGCATATAATAGGTACATAAGTAAAGCAAAATTAAACCTGTGCCTAATTAACATCACAGTTAGAAATGGCAAAGAATCAAATTAATAAAAACGTAATAATTCTCTTCCGAGTGAGACTTTCGCGAGTTTTGAGTAATGGCCAGTAATAAAGCCGGGAAAAAAGAATAAAAAAGAAAAACTTAATTTTAAATTCCGCCCGAGGAGGTATTGTTACAAAATGTTGCGGTATCTTCGTTGAACGTTCAAAAGGGTTTTCGTGCTGGCTGACTAAAAGTATTGTGTTCATTACAGTAACTCAAAACTTGCTTTTGGATTAAATAATACGATTTAGCTAAAAGAAAAAATACTAATACAGTGCATTTTGTAACGTCAAGCTATTTTTGTCGGTCGAGCTAAATATTACGAATGATGTTTCGACTCCCATAAAGCTTTCTGTGGGCAAAGTACGAATATTCGCTACGTAAAATACGTATCGAATTCCATACAAATTTAAATTTACTGATCAAGGTCTGCATAATAAAACTTTATATTTTCATAGTTAAAATACGATATTTTAAGGAAATAGTATTAGTACAACTCACGAAAAAAATACATTTCGAAACTTATGTCGTCTTATGAGGGCCCGGAACTTTCAATGGCAATTTTCATACAAACTTAGGTACCTACTTATTAGTAATGTATTTTTTATGGTGTAATGGGCTAGCGTTTGACTCCAACTCTCCTGATGATTAGTGACGATGCGGTCTAAGATGGGGCACGCTTGCCCATGAGGAGCCTATTCACTCTTCGCATACGCATTCCATTTGGAAAGAATTCGTCCAATTTTGAATAAATTCGGTAGAAATTTTGGTAGCATAATTTTAAAGGCGTATCCACTGTACCGGAGTCTGAACTGAAAATTACTGATTTATTTTTTATTGAAATTTTGTACTATAATTCAAATTTTAACATATAAAAAAAAAACTGCGTAAAATATAGGTTTCTTCATGCTGAAATAGAGGCATATTTTTATTTATTTAACTACTTGAGCAATTAGACTGACCGTTTAATTTAAACACAATCCACATGCTCAAGCCCATTGTCAGTTGGCAGCGTACCAAGCATGCTGGTGGCATTACCACGCTGAATGACCAGCAACTGCCGCGTTTTGGTCACGCATCGAATTAACTGGGTGATTTGAAAGATTGCTGGCGATATGGTTGTTTGTAAAGTATATAATTAACAACAATATTTTTTTTACTTAAAAAGTTATAACTAAAATTTCAAGCAAGTTTTATCAAAATTGGACTAACGGAACTTTTTTCACCACATACTCGCCGCTCGCTCGCTAAAGCCAAGTCGCTCCAAGAGTTTAAGAAGGTAAACACTATCAGAGGCTCTTGAACGAGAACAATGCGTCCCATAATAGATTCACGTCGAGAGCCCTGACAAGTTAAATTTAATTAATTTGCTCTACTAATTGAACGGCGGCTTTAGTTTTACGAAAATGTTAGCTTGGAATTTTGCTAAAGAGGTTATTAAAGTACGTAGATTATAGCTTCAGCTTTAAAAACAAAGAGATTAAATATCTGGCTCTCTCATTTAATGTATTATTATGAGTACCGAAAATATATTTTTAAAATGCCGGCAAATAAAAATCCTTCTTGTAAAGTAAAAATATATAAATGAGAATTGGCCAGTTTAAACACATTTTAGGAATAAAAAGGATTAGGCACAATATACGCCGTTAGCCCTTTAATTCGCGGGGGCAATAGAATACGGTGCCGGTACCCTGCCTATAGTAAAAAGGAACCTCTGGATGGTCGAAATTGGGGCTCAGACTATTAACCCAAGCGAGCCCCGGGAGAGGACGGCAACGCATGTTGTCGTCAAAATGGCGGAGGAGTCAAGATAACACGTAGTTGTTCTAGGAGGAGCCGTAGCGCAGTACTCAGGGTCCGGTATGTTCCTTCGGAGATCCTGAAATCCTTTTGGCAACCATCAAGGCTGGTCACCGGGGTTTTAGTAGTTATATTCCTACATAATCTGGCTGCACCCTAATGCAGCCGGGTATCTTTAGAAGATTTGCCCTTCGTCATCAAAAAGGTACAAAAGTACAGTAAGAAGTAAATAAAGACTACTAGTTGAAATATAAGAAAATAGGTGCGCTTTTTTATCTATGAACTTTAAAATTTACCAAGAATGTACTTGTGTGTGGGTACAACTTTACTATACATTTATAATAATTGTAGTTAAAGTAGTTAGTAGTTAGTTTAGTTGTTGTTGTAATTTTAGTTGTTGTTTATTGTTGTTATTTGTTGTTGTATTGTTGTGTGATAGTTTAAAACGGTGTTAAACTGTTTTTTGTTTTCATAATAGTGACGTCGTTCGCTTTGATTGGCATTTCTCTTACCACAGTGGATTAGGTACTGCATTTTTTAATATTCACCATGTATATAACTAATAACGCTTTGAAAGTTTGATCTTGAAAACATCTTTCGCTTCTTCTACTTTCATCAGTGTTTTCCACAGAAAATACTTTTTTTTGTTTAATTTAGATCGGCTGTCAAGGCATTTTTGTAAGAAATTTGCTGTAGCTGGTTGCACCCATATAAACGAAACGCCAGTCATTCGAAATCAGTTAGCAACTGTGATGCGGAGTTCGACAAGTTTATCTAAATATGAATGTTCAATCAAGGTTCACACATAATGCCTGGTAACAGATTTTCTTTCCCTTTTTCGTTCTATTTACTTTTCTTTTATCCATATAAGCTCGTCGGTTACGGGTACTTTTGACGAGTCCTTTTCTCGACGTGTCTTTAATTTGGTCGTGATATGTTCGCCTATCGCATTCTTTTACTTTACAACAATTACCCATTATTTAGCTTATCCACAGATTGCTATACTTGAAATCTGTTTTCAAGCACTTGCCAACATTGATTGCTATTTAACTAGCGTCATCAAACACGGTATTTACGACATAACGTGTCATAATTCAGACCGATAACAACTTATTTCAATTCACAAAGGCCTATCGAGGGTTTATGAGCGCTTTGAGCTGCCGAGGCATTCCGTAACGATATGACGATGGGCAATATAACGTACATATTTTATTGAATGGGACACGTACGTGACAGAGTGAAGAGTACTCAAATGGCTTTGTAAAATGATTAGGTAGGTAGTCATTTATATAATAGGGATATTCTTACTGCTTTTAAAAGTAGTAGTTCGCCCCAAACTGAACCTTCGTGACCCATAAATTTTCGGGACCCGATTTTGCTGATATTCGAACTTAGAAATTGTATTGAAATGAAGTACTTACCTACAAAGTTTTATGAAGATCGGATCAATAATACGTACGTTATCGTTAAACAAAGCATGCCTAGAAATGCCGACTTGTTCCATTAGAATTTGAAACCTCTCTTCGTTCGGTCGAAAAATTAAAACTCCTTTTATCACAGAAAAAATACTATTTCTTTTTTTACCAATGGAATCATTATACATACTTTTTCCTTCTTATACAATACTAGCGGTCCGCCCCAGCTTCGCACGGGTATAGATTATAGCCTATGTCACCCGGGGATAGTGGAGATTCCTAATAGTGAAAGATTTTTTTAAATCGGTCCAGTACTTTTTGAGCCAATTCGTTACAAACATACTTATATACAAATCTTTCCTCTTTATAATATTAGTGTAGAAAATACAATACATAGTTGTAGTACCGTAAGTTTAATTTTATTTTGAAGTGTAAGCTTAACACTTTCAACGTTTAAATTGCACGAAATGACGGTTCAAGTATTTGGAGCCTTGGAGGCCGACTAAAGGCAACCAACCGCGGATCGTTGCGCAGGTTAAATTGTGCAGGTCGTATTTAAAAAAAAAACATTAAAATATGAAGTAATTTTACCATGAAAACTGACGTGGTTTTCACACATGCGGTTGAAACTATTATAGTCGGAGTGACCGGCTTAATCTTACGTAATTCCCGTCTAATATAAATAAAATATTTAGTAATTTCCAACAGATTTTTCCTCTACATTTTCTTAAACGTTACCTAATATTTTTCTTATATGTACATATTACGGTAACATATTATGTTTATAATACTACCATCAAAGTGAATCTATCAACACTCCGAGTTCGAAATACGGTCCACAAACTTTTCTATATTTTACTATGTTACTCTACAACAAGTATTTTAGCCACTTATCTAATCATGGTCAAACTGTAAAGAGTTAAATAAACCAAAACGTAACTACTCTCATATTTGCTCTAGCAGCTTATGCCAGCTACACGTAAGCTTGAGTGTGTTAAATGGGCTGAGTCAGCCAACTCTCGTAATATATATCAGAGGCACCTCACTTCAGTTTGGGATCATACCAAACTGTTTCACCAAGTAAATCGTAACTTCTACCCGACTCCTCAAGGTTGGAGATATGCCGTAATTCGTTACATTTACTCATGATGTAGAGATGCTTTGCTCAGATCAATATTATTTTTAAATTACCTAAATTATATTAGATTTGAGGCAATCATTCCATATTTATATCGTAAGTATTTGTAAATTTACCAAAATTACTTTTAATACGAACCTTTTTTTTCTATCGGACTGTTAGAGGGGACACGATTAATCATCATCGATTTATGGTTGATATTCCTAAAACCCGTACGTAGCGTTTTGATTTCACTTTTATTGTGCGAACTGCTAGTCTGTGGAATTCGCTGGCTGAATGGGTGTTCCCGATAGTTACAATCTGGGTGTCTTCAAATCACTAGTGAATCGGTTTCTTCTCCTTCGTAGACTGCACTGTCGCTTAACATCAGGCGAGATAGAGGCCAAATGCAAGCCTATTATTAAATAAATAAAAAGAATTGCAAAGAAATGGAATGCGCTCCTTGCCGTGATGTTCCCTATAAAGTTAAACCGGGTTTACTTCAAGGCAAGAGTGAATCGGTTTCTTCTAGGCATGCGTGCTACATTTTAGACCCCATCGTCACTTTTCTTCAGGTTATTTGTGAAGAAACGCTAGTCCATTTCATCGATAAAAAACAGCTAAGAACTTATGTTACACTGGTTATGTAACTAAACCGGTTTCACCCCCTATCGCACGGGAACCGTTAAACTTTTCGGGACAAAAATAGTCTGTTATAACCTATAAATAAGCTGTCTCCACACAATATTTCGCATGTATTTGATACTTGATGTTCTTATTTTATCAACCTTTCAACTAATTAAGATGAATCTCGGTGTTGTAATAAAATAAAATAATAATATTTATTCTTCAAAACAACAAACAAGTACGAAAATGATAACAAACTTCCCCTCGCATACCTACCACAGCTTATAATCGTATGTACGCTAACACATACCAACTTATACCTACAACATACTTACACAAAATACATAGGTATAAATAGGTACAGAAGGCCGCCTCCATACAACAAGCGTTAACAAGCGCACGCACACAAAGACGCATACGTACAGCGATCTCGGATCAAGTCGGTCGAACGCCAGTCGCCAGTGCCCGCGCTTTGGCAATACACGTACTCGTAATTATCGTTTCGTGTGATTATTGTTATAATATAAAATGAGTAAATTCTACCAGAGCTGTTGTGTGTTTGGTAGTTTAAATAAAATATTAAGCAAAAAAGACTTGTCTTTGTTTAAATTATTTTTTACCGTGAGTTACGAGTAATTTATCTATTTGTATTAATATATTCTGTTAGTAGTTATTACCATAAACATGAGTAGAAAAATCGAAACTTTTCACCGAACACTATACCTACCTACCTAGTTGCTTTGCCAGCCCTAGCGCTACGGTTGTGCGTAGGTTATTTAAATCAAGGTGAGCCGAAGCCGGCCTTCTGTGCCTATTTATTTTGTAGTACGTATCCCCGATTCATCAAGTAATAAGCACCTACGATAGTACTTTCACTTGAAGTATAGGCTATATCACCTCGCCGTGATGCTGGCTTATGAAGTTCGGAGACTGTCGCCGTTTATAACGTTCATTCAACCTCTCATAAGAGTCGTAAGCTACGCAGATAAGCTTCAGTGCCATACGACCCGAGTAATAATAGCACTGATCGCTGTTATACCTGTTATTTGAAGTAAAATACAGGGTTACCCGGATAAGGTACTAAGCCGAAAAGGGTCCATAGTACCCACCATTATGAACAACTTTTACTATGGGACCAACTATGAAAATCGCAAAAAATATATCAGCTGTTCCATAATTTTTGTCGAGTGTGAATGACAGACGGTTTAATTCGGTGAAAATTTCAACTGGCTGTCTTCCGAACGGAAGATCTCTTCTATCTGGTTACGGTTTGAAAGATACAGCCGTTAAGAGGCAGGACAGACAGACAGCGTAAGCTTAGTAATGTGGTCCCGTTTAAACTTTTTGGGTCTGGAACCCTAAAACGACAATAAGAACGAAGTTAAAATCGACATCCGAGATTTGTTTTCATAGTTCATTAGTTACAAATGAAGTGTAATTTGACTCATGCAGTAAAAAAAAACCAGCATAATACAAAAGTTAGGACAAAAATATATCGAGGGTTATTTGAAGTAGGATGGTACTTGAAGGTAAATCTGTCTCGTCTTACTGGCTTATGAACTTCGAAGATTGTCAGCGATCCACGATCTGCGGATTATGATTCTCAGACAGAACTGGGTCAGGAAGCTCTGTTTACGGCGGTCATTATCTGCCTTCAGTGCTGGGACGGGTGTCTAAAGTCAAAATATCAATGTATATACAGGGTCGAAGGTAACTAACGTAAAACCTGTTAAGGGCCACTTTGGTGCATCAAGACTAACAACTTTTGTTCTCAAAGTTTACGAAATTCGCGAAAAAATCTACTGTTCCATACAAAAAAAAACATTCACTCCCAACAAAATGTATGAAAAAGCAGTTTTTTGCGAATTTCGGAACCTTGTAGAACAAAATTGGTAAATCTTGATGCACCAAAATCGCCTTTAAGAGGTTTTGCGTTAGTTACCTTTGACCTTGTACAGGTAGAGTCGAATAATAAAAATTAAAAAAAACCTTTGTTTGTTGATTTGTTTGTTCCTCGTTCACGCAACAACAAAGCAAGTTGTAGGGCCGGTGAGTGACATGACGTAGAAGTGACGATATACGTAAGTCAGCTGGCAGCGGTTGGAAGAGAAAGGCCGAGGATAGGGTTGAGTGGCGTGCCTTGGAAGAGGCCTATGTCCAGCAGTGGACCAAGATAGGCTGATTATGATGATGATGGTAATGGATTTCATTTTATCCAATTCAATACCATATTCTGCTGCGAGCTGTATCTGCATAGAAATAAACAAGGCAAATAAGCTTAGATGCAAAGGGCGCTATCTGGCACTTCCGCCGCTGTAGTTTATAGTTGCAGTTCCTTTCGCTCTACTTCCGTTATTGCGTTCTATTTTTGAATTTCAATGGTGGAGCTGACCGTTACGTACGAATATATTTTGTTGTTAATATACTAAACTTGTTGAATTATATTTGTATTTGTAAATGTGTTATTTGTAAATGTTTTGTTTTTTGATTGAAATTGTTTTTTTTTTTTTGTCGATGTCGACCCTGCTCAATGACTTATTTAGTACTTAAATAAATTATGTGCTGTTTCGATGTCATCGCTCAAAACGGTAAAGAAAACATCACGCTGGCGCATAACTGAGGTGAAGGAGTCAGGATGAGGAAGTGATGGGCATGGGTATATAAGGGGGGAGTTTATCCCCGCCCCCCTAGCATACGACGAAAAAAATCGTGGAATATTGGACAGATTATGTCATGGATAATCTGTGACACAAAATATAATTATATACCTATATGCATTGTGCACGCACCGCTTGGTTGTCAAAGCAACGGTTCTTTGCTGTAACAACGGAGCTATAGCTAACTAATTATTACTTATCGTCAAACGTGTTATTAAAGTGCAAGTTGAAATATATTTAAAATTGTGCGTTAGATTTTTTATGTAATTACTAGCTGATCCGACAGACGTTGTCCTGTCTTAGATATGAATGTCCAAAAATTTAAATTAAACTGTTGTCTGGTAAATTCTCATTCATAAAACGCGCGGACTGTCAAACGCACGAAGTTAAAAGAGTCGTTAGGTTTTTCGAAATTTAAAAATTTTCTGCACATTTTTCTTAATTTTTCTTTCCGTTAAAACTTCCTACAAAGTATTAGAAAACTTTAAAAAAGACGAATGAAATCGGTAAAGTTGTTCTCAAGTTATGGCGTGACTAAGGTAAATAGAGATTCCTTTTTATATATATAGAAATAAATACAGAATAAATCTACCTTTGGCCACCTACTCGCCTGGTGATAAGCGACGGCGTGACTGAGGATAGAAAACGTTGATCTAGAAGAAATCTATTTACTCTAGCCTTGAATATCTCTAGATTGTAGTTCTCAGGAAACAAAGAGGACGGCAGGGAATTCCATTCTTGGGCAGTACGTATCATAAATAACGACCCAAATCTTTGAAATTTCTACGACGAATGTAGTTTGCAGTCATAATAAATAATAATAATATGAAAGTGTAAAGAGTCACACATAAACATAACTAAAATAAATCATCAAAGACGTCTTACACAAACGAGTTTTGTACCTATCCCAAACTGCGCGCAATACGATGAATGAAAACAATAACCGTAAGCCAATGACTACACGCTCGAAAACTAGTAGGTAGGTACTACAAAACCGTATTCTACTTTAGAACAAAAGCGGCAAGTACCGATTGTCCATTACGTTTCGGGCTATACTTTTGTTCGCTACGCTCGCTGTTACACGCCCAGCCTACGTCTATGCCCCGGACTCTCAGGGCGAAATGGACAGCAATTTGTTCAAAAATGTTAGCAACTTTACGTGTAAAAGTTGACTACGAATGTGGCGTGTTCTGAATTTTTCGATATAGACGTATCGGAAATTGTGCACAAACATTGAGAATTAATGCAAAATAATCAGTGTTAAAGCATATGCGTAAATACTGAAACATGTTAGATCATTTATTATTTTGAACAAAATGAATCGGAAAAACGTAGAAAATAATAAAAAATTACAAGTACCAAAAACTTCTAATTTCAGAGAATCATGAAAAAATTTAATTTTAGCTTTCGCGATTTGAAAACATGTTTTAATGACTATCGCGTTTTAAAACTGATTAAGTAAATTACCTATCGCTTGACGTTTGAACCAAATTGCAACAGCATGGTCACGAGCTGTCTAAAGAAGCCTGCGGGGGAAAAAAAGGTCCAACGAGCATGCTTGAAAAAGATTGTGGTCACAACTATTATTTTTCCAAGCTTTTATTTGACTTGTAATGTTTGTTAGTTTGTTTAAGTCATATCTTGTAAACTGAATTAGTACCAAAATCTCCTGACTGATTTTACTGAAATTTTTCAATACGCCTACTTAGTTCTGGTGGCAATGCAATATGCAATACCCAATAATGTAATATTTTCAAAATGGCCGCCAAAATAAAAACAAAAATATATTTAAATAAAAATTAAAAGCAATTCAAAAAAGCATTATTTTTTAAAAGCTTGTTTAATACCCCTCACCAACGAACTCAGCATATTGTAACTGATTTCACACTAGTGAGCAATGTATACTTTTGCTCACCACCGAGTTTACCTTTGAACATGATCCATTAGTGAAGTCCTTACGAAGTAATATAAAATAATAAGTCAGTGGCATGGAAGCAGTTTATGATCTGGAAGTTACAACTATATTAAAAATATACAGAGAAAATCCAACATAGAAAAAACAATCCTCGTAAAAAATATTTGAGCTTGTACACAAAAAAACCGCAGAAAGCATTTCGTTGTAATCACATCCCTTACGACCTTCTGTGAGTTTTTCGACCGTTGTAAAAGTTTTTTGTGGTGACCAGCTGTAGGACCACATGCGTAATGAATTAGGGCAGAATACCGGACTTGAGGAAAACTAATAATAATGGTTTCCTCTCCGACGACAGAGGTAAGGTAATCATATGGCACAAATGTTATGCACAAATTACGTATTAAAACAACACAATCCTATCAAACAAGCTAAAAAAATTGATCAAATTGACAACCTTTTTCCTTTTTTGAAGTCGGTTAAAACTGTAAAGATTTTCCCCATGTTTAATAAACTCAATAAAAGTATACCCCAAATCCTCTCCTTGAGTGCTCACTTTCTAAGCTTCCTTTTATTGGTCCTCCAAGCTTCCTTCTTGTTTGGGATTGTTATTCGTCTCCCAAAGTTCCCTCAGTCCACTGAAAATGTGGACAAAGTAAGACATTACGTCATAGATGCCATCGTCAGATCTGTAAACTTTCTATATTGAGGTAACCTTAATAAGAGCACCTTAAGGTTACCTTATTTCATCGACTATAAATGACCAAAACATTACTTAAGGACCTTCAGGGAGAGTATAGGGAGAGGTAACGCCTGTAAAATATGGGAGATATCATCTTAAACTTTACAAGAAGTTTTTTACTATTCTTACGGTTTCTTAGTAGTTCTATAAATGAAGCCTTTCAGTTTCTTGTTATCAGATTTAGTAACCAAATTGTACCGTTATCATTGGAGACGTGTTCTATAGTGGAGACTGTGAATTGACAAACAAAATTGCAACTCGATTTTATAGAATAACAGGCGATACAACCCCTATATTATAGTAAGTAAGTAAGTAAGTAGTAAGTAAGGCCGCTTATAAGTATTCATCGTCCTATGGACAATATGAGCACAGAAAGCAATTAGTAATGACCGTAAAAGAATAGTCAAGGATCGGGTTGTGTTATGTGCTTTAGGAGTTAGCAGTCGCAGTCACAATGGCAGTGGCAGTAGGGTTGCCAACCATGCTGTTAACAACAGTATTATACTGCTTTTAGCTCTATAATATTATATTTTTTTAAACTGTTTTTTTTTCGTCATCATTTTTAAGTTTGTTTCGGTGCGCGCGTGTAACAAAACGTTTTACGGGACTCTAAAGCGAAGTGTATTATTTGTGAAACCTGTTTATTTTTCCAAAATACTGTTCATTTTCTTTCTACCAGCTTAATATACTTTACTTTTTGTTCAAAATGTGACAACCTTAGGTGGCATTCTCCTTTTACATTATTTCCATTTGATATACTCTTAGTGTTTTATAATACTCACTGGGCATTTTATGGCTGAATGCATAATCATTTTCGATTATGCAATCATATTAACACAATTTCACGCAAACATAATTATCTCAATGTTTTATTCTAACAATGATTAAGGTATATTATTCCTATATATCCGAATTTTGACAAAGCTTGCTTAGCCAAGGCCAGCAGTCAAAACTAATACCATATTCAGCTGATTTATTTGTCAAATCATGGCAGCAGTCCAAGTGTTCCATTTGTATACTAAACCCCTTAGAGCGGTCAAGTGGATATTCCAAGATATAACTCGAGTATATTCTGGGTTAATAATAACTCTGGAGTAGTCTAAGTATGTTTATCATTTTGCATTTCTGGACAGTACGAGAAAGATTGAAAAAGGCTGAAAGCATTTGAAATGTGGTGTTGGACGACTCCTACACCATATTTCAAATGCTTACGACTATGGAAAGAATAACCTGGACATAAAAAAAGGAAGTATTACATATTATTGTCAATGAGATAAGAAGTCTACTAGGGAGTATAGAGACTACAAGAGGCAAGATGTTTGACCACTTTGTACGAAATGATAAACTAATTCAATCCATCATAGAGGGAAAGGTAGATGGAAAAAGAGGACTGGAAAGACCAAGAAAAGTATTCTTAGACAAAATAGAAGAGAAGACAAATGTCATGTCGTACAGGGAGGTAAAAACGCTAGCAGAAGATCGTCAGACCTAGAAGTTACTCCACCGACAAGAGCTATCATGAACGAATGGACAGTACGTACGTACGTACGTACGTTACATTATTTTGTAAAGATTTTAAAACTATAAATTTCGAGTCAGCCTTTATAAATTGTCGAATTAATTCAATGACATATTAGTCTTCCATAAGCTTATTGAATTATGTAAATAGATAGAATTATAATTATGTTGTTAAAATATTTTTTACGTGGGCGCAAATACTCTACTTTTTGGTCTTTTCTAAAATAAAAATAGGAAAACTCGTCATGAGTCGTCACTTTGCGTGCTTCTGCCGCTTTCTATAGGACAAGATAATCTAGAGCTAATTTTTATGTTTTTTTTTCCAAATTAAAAAAAAAAATACATTTTTCTATTTTCACGATTATGCGCCAGACTTTTTTTCCTGCAGCACGTAATGGGCACAAAAAATTGACTGTATACAAAACCACATAAAGTTTTTCGAGGAATTTAATTCCCATTAGCTAAAGTTTTCAACGGACCGCACGCTATAAATTAAAACAATACTCCAAATGTAGTTAAAAGTTCGAATCACATCAGAAGTAACAAATTCAATTCACCCAAAAATTTAAATTAGTAATTTTCTACTATGTGAATGTGTCCTTAGTAATTATTTGCAAATTAATAAAATAATATATGAGTAGATGCTTAACTAAATCGATAAGGTATAAGAGGCGTAGACATGTCAGGATCATGACGCACATAAGACTCATGAGATCTATCAGGTCCATAAAATTAAATCTGACAAATTCTTTAGCGTATAAGTACACGTTTTCTTTCCAAAACCATGTTTTAGAGTACAAAGTGTACATAAAGGTGTGGTGTCAATAATTTGATTTTGTGGCTGATCACAAACCACAGCACATACATAAATATACATACATACTTGCACCTATATGACAAGTATTGCTAACCGTGTGTTTAGACTAGAAAATGCGTTTGTGGTACTTATAATTAAAGCTAATATTATTTATCTACATGAAATGAAATACAAACAAATTTAACTAATGAACCTACCTCATTAGACCGTTAATATCAATACTTATATTACTTATTTTCTACATAAATTTCCATTTACCTACCTTCCTCTCACCCTACAGCACTTTGGAGTGAGTTTTGACAGCTTATTGAGCCCACTGCACGGCATGCATCCTTCATTTTTCTCCAATCTTCTCTGTTTCGTACAAATACCCCCTGGCCTTATCGTGTAAGTTTGGTGATCAGAAATGGCAATCACGTGCGCTCCTGGTTACACCATGCGCGCGAGCAGGAAGGCCGATGGTGTTGCCACATATTTTTTTTATCTTGAGCTCTCTTTACAATAGTCATGTTACATGTATATTCAAAGACAGTTCTAGAAAGTTTTTCGTACCACGAGTACCGCCGATATAGTAGCTAGCTCCAATCATTTAACTAGGCATTTTATTACCTCCTGACATGCAGTAAAACCTGGAATGTCATGCTAGTTTCATAGCAACATATTCAACACCATTTCCTGTATTTTCGGTGCCAATTTTCCGAATATTGCCGACCGAGCGTTTTAGCTTATAGGAGTTTATTTCGTTGAAAATGTTTTAGTTAGCGGATTCTTTAACACAAGCGGTACCTGAACAAACAATAATCTACCAAACTTCAGTTAGCGGACTCATAATTTTTTGTCGTTTTATAAAAAAGCTGACCATAAAATCGATTACCGAAAACAAAATTAAAATGTGTTCAAAATTAAGAAAGATATAAGCATTTTAATGTTTTGCTAGACAGAGTGCGCACTATACTTACTAATGACGTCACTTGTGAGTATGTCATACAAACTCCATACTGACACTCACATTGCAGAAAAGGGACAGAGCTTCCCTTCCTTATCCAAACAAAAACTTTAATTGATTATATCTCAGAATTAAATAATTTCTTCGGTAATTGTTTTATATTTAATTATATTTGCAATTTCAGCAAACTATCATCATCATCATCCACAGGCCTTCCTTATTCCACTGCTGGGTATTGGCCTCTCTCTTGCTATGCCATCTGCCTTGGTCCTGTGCTAATCGAGTCCAGGTTCGACCCGCGATATAATTATAATCAAACTATATTTTTAACTAATATTATAAAGAGGAAAGATTTGATTGTTTGTTTGCATTGAAAAGGCTCCGAAATTACTGAACTGATTTGAAAAATTCTTTCACTGTTGGGAAGCTACATTATCCCCGAGGGACATAGGCTATATTATATTTTCAAGAAAATTTGGGATCCTTAGTCCAATAATAATGTAACCCAAGGTGTAAAAAAATAAGACTTGCACCCATGCGAAGCCGGGATGCATTGCTAGTTTTTAATAATCTAACTATCCGGTAGGCATATACGTTACACGAGGTGCAACCTTTTTATTCTTTTATCCCAACTTTACATATTTGAATCTTGTATTTTATGGCAATATAGACACTAGACAATATTTCTTTTTGTGTCAAAAATCTACTACACACACCTAAAGCACACTTATTTAGAGTTATTGTTGGATTTTTGCCACAAACCGGCCCCAGCTCAGCATGATGCCGTTTGTTACCAACCAGCGCTGGTCTTCCGATGGGACCGGCAAGTGACGTCACGCAGTGTACGTCACCTCAACTCATCATTGTTTTAAATGCTCTCATGTAAGCACCACTTGAGGTTTCATTATTCTGAATTAGATAAACGTTAAAGTATAGTAAAACGCAAAAGGTCAACAACGTATTTACCTACGTGTTTCTATAAATAATAGAGCAGATGACTGACCGGATCTGACCAGGGCAACATTTACATGTAAAGCGGCTAGAAGAATTGCACGTTTATTTTTTTTACACTGGACGCAAAATTCTTAACATTTGTTTTAGAATTTTGTTTACACACACCACTTAGTTTCGAGTCGTTCAACAAGCTATGGAAAGGGCTACGCTCGGCGTTTCTCTGAGAGATCGTATCTGGGATGAAGTATTTCACCAGAGAACCAGTCGTCGACATAGCTCAGCGAATCAGCAAGCTAAAGTGGCAGTGGGCCGGTCATATCTATCACAGAACCTATAACTAATGAGGTAGACGTGTTCTAGAGTGGAGACCACACATTGGCAAACGTAGCGTAGGACTCCCTGAGACTCAATGGAGTGGCTGAAAGCAAATAAGCAAAGATTGAGCTCAGTGGCGTATTTTGGGAGAGGTCTATATCAAGCGGTGGCTTAAAGTAGGCTGATTATGATGATGAATATCAAGTGCTAGGCGAGACGATTCCGCAAGTGTACCACATCCTTTTTTTTTAAACACCACCAAAGGTGGTTGAAACTATTGTCGGAAGTATACAATTTGATCCGATTACAAAATGAATTAATATCAACGGCTACATCCATCAACATATTTTATGTATTTTGAAGTACTCTGGGTACATGTCTACTCGTTTCTGTTTACTCAATATTAGTAAAAGACCAACAAAATTACGTGATATTTTTATTCCCAGTGCTCAAATTTTAGTTAACTGCTTCAGAAATAAGGATCCAGAGGTCAAAGCTATAATAAAATCGTCATGCCGCAGGGCACTATTAGTATATATTTCAAGCCTATATACCCTGTACGTAAGGACCCTTCGACCCTGAATCATGGCTCAGAAGCAATAAACATATAGCTATAAAATAAGGGTGTTTATGCCCCAATACGCCCTAATTCTCTATCTCGTATTATTGACGACGAGAACTCAGAAGATATTTGATTATCGTTTGGTGTTATTTGTGCTATACTCATAATACTTATAAACAGACGTGACACTTCTAAAACTGAGACCGTAGACTGAATTTTATGTTCCTCAAATTTTACAGCTAGATGTGAAAAAACAGAAGGTTGCTTTAACCGCTCAAGCAATAATGAAAGAAAAGAACACGAAAGAAAGTAACAGCTGCCGATATTAAAGATTGGTTGAAAGATTCTTCGTCTGAAGAGCAATGAAGCGAGATCACTAGGCAGCCGTTTTCTCTAATAAGGTTGCTGGATATGCGGACGTATTCAGGACCTACTGAGAGTATGAGTTTTAGACGATTTTTTAAAGTAAAAGTTAACCACCCACCCCCTACAGAGATATCTCTTCAAATTATCCATGGAATACTAATATACTCCGCCAGGTATGCTATTCCGAGACGCAATGGTTCCGTGGGTCACACAAGCCTACGTCATTGATTTTTAATATAATAAATTCGTGTTTAATTTAAATTTCTTTGCTTGAGCGGACAAATAAAATGATCATATAAGTGCTTTTATTTATTTTGCTTCGTAGATTATTAACACTTGTTTCCCAATTTCTGTGTTTCTTGCGTCACTCCCAGAATATCAATAAACAAATACCAAATAACTTTTTACTGGGCAAGCGCCTTTATTAACTAAACAAAATACAAGCTAAAACTAACACTACAAATACAATTAGACTGCCCATAGACCGTTGAAGGTCTAAAGACAATCCAAATGCTCAGTAATCCAATCAGTAAAAAAAAAACATTTTTATTTGAATTTTGGATATTTCATAATCCAAATAAAAATCATCCATGTTCTATCTATTCCAGCAAAAACATAATTGCGTGAAAAATGGGCCAAACGACCGGTCTATAGGTTATGACTAAGGAAATAGTCAGCATCCGAGCGGTCTCAGATTCAAATGGGACAAGTTTTGGACGGGACGGCATTTCTATTTTTTCGACGATAACTTACGTATTGTCGATCAGATATTACCTTATCTTGTGTTGTATATAATAATTAATCTGTATTGATGGGTAATTTTAAAGGAATAAATAAAATAAATAATTCGGGACACTTTTTGCACACACGGTCATCTGACCCCAAACTAAGCAAAGCTTGTGATATGACTGCCAGAGACTGATATACATACATATATAGTTTTCTTTAATACATACTTAAATAGATATTAACAACCATATATAGAACAAACACAAATGTTCATCACACAAATGTTTGTCCTAGATGGGAATCGAACCCACGCCCCCAAGCTCAGAAGGCAGATTCACTTCACTACCAACTGGAACAACGGGCTATCAAATAAAATCTATACAAACATACATTGAAATGACGACTTACCCATTTATATTCCGAAACCTCTCTTTGCTCGGTGAATAAGATATTTCAAAACAAATTCTCCTGATATCAAGTTCAACCTCCACGCTCCCTGAGTACGTCTTCCAAAGCCTTACAAGTCTTCATTTTATTGAATGACAGCCTTCCAAAGGGAAATTGCTCCAATATAAAAGTTCGATACCGAGCGAGATTGACAAGGTATTACATTAACTTCACACGATAGAGTGCCACTTTTTAGATAAGTTTGGTTCACAATCTCAATTCAGAAAATTTGTGAAGAGGTGGATATTTTTTATTATTTTTTTATTTATTCATAATCATAATCTATATTTGGCACAAGGAAAAATACAAACAAAACAATTGAATCCACTGGCTCCGAACTAGTAAAAAACTGTGTTTCAGAAGCCAGTTATTAATTATTATTATTAAGGCTTCACATTGATAACTACATTATTACATATACTGAAATCTTATAAATGAATTTAGCTAAATGTGTTACCTTTTAAAGGAAGCACAGCATGCATCACTTGTTTCTTAATCATGCTAATATTATAAATGCGAAAGTGTGTTTGTTTGTTGGTTTGTTTGTTCCTCTTTCACGCTGCAACGGAACAACGGATCGACCTGATTTTTTGCATCGGTATAGTTCAAGAGCCAGAGAGTGACGCGGGTGAAACCGCGGGACGCAGCTAGTAATTAAGTACATATTAATATGAAATAAAAATAATGAAAAAAGTAAAATTAACAATAACAAAATAAATTTACTAAATGTGATGAGTAGAGTTGGCCATTTCGGCCATGGTTAAGTTTAATTTAATTTTGAATTTTGATATTGTGTCTCCGAAAATATCTAAATATTTACTATGATATGTTATTGTATTGATGAGTCTACTTATTCTTGGGACTGGTGAGTTGGCCCCCAACACAGTTCTGCGGTATATAGGAGCAAACAGAGTTATGGCCTTACGCGGATATTTAAATGGTACTCTAAATTTTAATTTGGTTAAAAGATTTGGACAGTCGTAAAGAAGTTATATGATTATTTACGGGATATTTACCGTGGTAAGGTTGTTGTCATATAACTTTAGTGAACAACCGTGATAGTTTAAAACAGTGAGTCGTAAAGAAAAATTAAATCTAATTTAATTCGGTGATCTGCTAACATGGACATCACACATATAAAATGGGTGATAGCGATAGCATTCAATTGATTAAATTAGTAGGCATTGATAATAACGGGGTGTAGGATGAACAAAGCCATATAGCTTTTAACTTATCAAATTATGTACCTATAGATAGTATGTGCCCGTTTACAAAGCCCCAACGCCCACACTAAGTCGAGGCGAGGCGCAACGCGGGCATACAAGTGGCGTGGAAAGTCAACGCTTTCTAGTATATTGTAGGTTTAAAATTGTACTTTATTTAGGACAAGCACGGTAGAGGCACGACGGGACAGTTTCGAATTCGATAAGAATTTACTTTTGACCTCCGCTTTGTACGCCTGCTCTTCTCGTAACGACTTTGCAATGAGAGAAGTAATGAATGGTAAGTGAATGAACTTTCAAATTTTTTTGTTCACAATAACCACAATAATAGTTATTCGCCCCGAACTTATACCTCGCGACCTCTAATATCTTGGCAACCCTTTGACCGATTTTATCTTTAGTAAAACAATTTTTTTAAATAAAATCGACCATTTCTAGGGTACAAAATTTAATGAAGATCGAATCAATGATTCGCAATTTATCTTCAAACAAACAAATATAGAAACGCCGACTTGCCCCATTAGAATTTGAGACTTCTTTTCGCTTGTTCAGTAAATTAGATCGTTATTGCAATTGAAATAAATTGAAATATCTTTTTTGCTATTTACGTTTCACGTATAAACCTTCTTTGTTTTCATTAAAATAGGTAGGTATAAAAAAAGGTTTTATTTTTAAATCTTTCCACTCTGAGGATTTTGGCGTCGCACGTTTGTGCATTTGCCAGTGTCAAATATTAATGACAATAATTCATTTAGGGTAATACAAGATCTTTGCAATAATTATGTATTCAGTCACAGTTAGAGTCAAGCAAAGTTAGTCACGGTTAAGTCAAAGTCGTAGTAAAATGGTGGAGACTTTACAAGAGGCTTCTATGGAGCTTTGAAAACAACAAGAAAATTGATGTTTCACCTCGTTATATCAAACCCACACTCAAGCACTTCCACAAACACTTAATAAATAATAATCCACCATTATGAAACATTAACACTCGAAAATACACAAGTTAAGGAAAATAATACGAGCCGACATGTTTTTTTCGCGTTGGCGCCAAAACTCCTCCCAAAAGGTATTACGACTTTATTTAAATTGCGTAATGCGCAAAAATGGGCGAAACGACCAATTTAGCTATCCAACCGTGCCTATTACCCGTTATAATGTATGTTGTAGCCTTTGTAGGTATAAGCAATAACTCAGTCCTATTTCTTTTCTCTCCCGCGCTCTCGAGGTAATGATTGGAGCACATGGTTCAGATGATACGTTCGCAGTCGTTACGGAAATTGTTAACATCAGCTCCTTACTCGGAACATTGCCCCTTTTATTACCGATTTTGATACCAATTTGGACATGACTAAGGTAAAAAAAAAAATTTTTTTTCAAGCTTTTCTTTCACTTGCCATGTATGAGACACATTTTAAAACTGTTATACCCAACTTATTGAGCTGAAATTTTGCATACACGTTTTAGTTTGGATCGATTCGGACCCTAGGCTCAACTGCGAGGCTCAACTAGTACAGCCGTTCGGACTTGTTTTTCCCTTAGGCGCAACTAGTTGTGCCGATGCATGCATGATTAGCTAAATGGTGTCATTCTAATTTCAATATGGTGGATTCCCAAAGACTGGCGGACCAGTATTTTTATGCACTCATATGATATGGGTATCAAATGAAAGGGTTTTCTGAGATGAATACAAAAAAAGCTTGTTCTAAAAAGCTTGAGTTTATTTTCAGTTAAATGATATAGTATGCAGTCATTCTATTTATCCTGTAGTAAAAGGAAGAGACTGGAATAAGGTCATCAAGCACTTGCGCACACACGCCGAAATGTATCTGATATAAAGTAGACAGACAAGCTAAGTACTTTACAGCGGTGCTCGAAAGCTTTGCAGTTTTTGGCGACTAGTTTGCTGTCACTAATCAGCCTCATAGCACGCCGATCTACCGAATTTAAAACTTCCAGCTGGTATAATCATATTATTGATCCTTTACACGTTGTTCAACCCTATGCTATTATTATATTCATGTCCTGCGCATTCAAACAGATCTAGTTAAATAATACATCAGCATTGAGATCTTGAGCAGACAAACGTCTATTGTCAAGGGAATAATCACGCGGAAGCAGATAAGGCACGCTCTGCAATGTCCCACTTACAGCTGTGCTGCCTTGTTCGCCTCAATGTGGTCGATGTAAGAAAGTAAAAATACCTACACCATAGACCTCACAATAATCATTATTGTAGTTTAAATCATATTATTAAACTAATTTAGCTTTATTTAAACACCGTAAACCCTTTCCGAATCAGCTGTTATAAATTTAGACCAGCTCGGTGGCGCCACTTTCTTTGCAATGTCAAAAGATAGTTTCGTAGTTTCCTCTAGACGCTGATACCTAACCAATTCCGACGGTGCTAGATAGTTGCGGTTATATCGCCACCTATCAAGAGGCCTGGAACTATTTTGTCGTCTCTCTAAAAAGTTCTCATTGTTGCAACTTACTGATCGCAAAATGCGATTAGAAAATGTGTCTTTAATTAACCTAATATGTGTTAGTGCAGCACTAGAATAGGCTTGTCCTATTTTTTTTTATCTTATAAAAAGCTGATTATAAAAAAGGTCATCGACGAAAACAAAGCTTTATTTTTTTCAAAAATAAGTATTTTATAAGTATTTTAATTTCATGGTAGACAGAGAGCGCACTATAGCACGTGATGACGTCAAGCCGTACGCGCGCCATACAGTTGCTATTCTGACATAAACTGACACACTCTTTGCGGGAGAGGGACCAAAAACTTTAAACGCTTTGAGGATATTTTTTCAGTATGTGCAATGTGTTTAATTATATCCTTCGCTAAGCTTGTTAATTTTGAAATAAATGAAACATTAAGACACAGACCTGGTGTGCATTAACGTTAAAACACAGCTTTTATAATTTAGAGCACTCTCTAAACTCAAACTTTTTGAAACAACTCAATTGTCAAGTAGAAAATATACAATACGCTCCCATTTTCCTCCGTTAAACTCGTACAACCTTCACTCGTATTTTAAAATGAGCTTATTTAAATTTCACAAACGGAAAACTCACATTCAAATGAAACGAGAATCAATGTTGTTCCAAGCTGAAAATCATATTAAATGCATACCTTTGCTATGGGGAGAAGTGAGTTGCCAGGAGAAATACAAACTTCGCTGTTGCACTACACTCTTTGACAAACTTGTGTTAGTTCGTTATCACTTGGAATACTACCTGTAACAAATTAGGAACTAGTAAATAAATAAAAAACACAACTAAAAACTACTTAAAAATACATACAAACTAGTACTAAAATATAAAACTAAACTAATCTAATAATCCGTTGCCAGCAGGCATCGTACCCAAAATGCTGGCCGCATTGGAACTAGTTAATAATGATACTTAGCATCTCGAGCTAGTAAACGAATTCTCTACAATTAATATAACAGCGGTTTGTCACTAAGCATTTTGAAACTTTACAATAGTTAGGTAGTCTGGAGACTAAAGAACTGAAGAAGGCCACACATTTTCTACTCACGAAACTTTTCTTTTCGTCTCCACCACGAGTGCAGCGGCGTGGCAGAACAACGAAACACTATCTTCAGATCACCGAGGATGCTCTGGGAAGCCTGCGCAGGCTTAACCAAGCTGCTGGCTTTCCTGGAGGCGACCGGGTGGCTGAATTAGCTGCAGCCGGGTGACGCAAAATGGGCCAATGAATGGCCTAGTTACGGAAAATGCCCGCTACGTAACCTCAACTAGGTAGACTTATTCCCAATGTTCCCCACTAATAGAAATACCGGAGATGTTGGGAAAGTAAATTGTCAACGTCCTTGTTGACTTTTTACTATAAATTCCCCGACTAACTACTTTGTACCGTTTGCACCATCTCAACGTCCTGATGATGATGATGATGACCGGCAGTAGGTACAGTAAAAATGAAAGCTGACCCATTAGAATTAGTAAAATATAGTCCAACAAAACGTCTAGAAACAAAACTACGTATAAAATTATGAAACAAACGTAATTTTTTTTTTCAAACTCATGAATTGTTTGGTATATATTCTGAATGTTAAATAAAAATAAAATAAATATTCAGGACATTTGGTACTTCAATTATTCTGCTAATACCAACAATTCCATTCAATATGGCGGACTCCCAAAGATGGTAGACCAGTTATTTTTATGCGCCCCCACGATATGGGTATCAAATGAAAAGGTTTGCTGAGAACAATACGAAAAATAAAATGACATCACTTTAAATTCAATATGGCAGACACCTAAAAGCTTGTTTAATAAAAATATAAATATTAAGCACTGGCAGCTCAATCAAAATTGTAAAATGCTGAATGAAAGCATATTCTTTTAATATTTCACTTCAGTATATCGGCTATCAGCTAGAAACATAGTACGTTCAAAAACCTAGCAAAAGTTATCAGAATTTGACGATTTTCATTCTATTTTGTCAGAGCTATAAAAATACATAGTACAACTGGTGTATGACTAGGACTGGACCGTGACTATGACTTGGAGTTGTTTTGAAGTGTAGATGATTGTAAACTTGACACTAGTTAAATACTCTAGACATGTAGAGCCAAAGTTCAAGGAAAAAATCAACACTACACTATGTTATTTCCACCACAGATGTACATTGTTCCAAAAAACTTTTTAAATAAAGCCGTGCCACACTCCAGCTGCCTTACTGATGCCAAATGGCTGCGATATGAAATACCTGAGTTACGTATTATGTCTGAAACTACAAGCGTTCTATTTCCATTCGGAAACCGATAGCATTCCATTCGCCAATAAATTTAAATAGGCGTCGGTACGAGAGAGCGTCGTTCGATTAATATTTTATTGTTCGTAGTTTCTGCGAATTAGGGTTTTAGGATATGTTATCATACTTATCATACTACTTGTTAAAGTAGTTTTTTTCCAACGAATCAACCTTTGGATCAACGAGGTTTTTTGCATAAATAAACTTGGAAGGCCTAAGAGTGATATAAAATCCCTTTTATCTCGGAAAATTAACGTTACCTGAGGAAGTGTTCACGCAGGTGAAACCGCAGAGCACAGCTAGTTAGAGATATAAGAGCCAGTTAAATTACATACATATTATACAACGTTTGGGATACGTGAATGAAGCCAAATGTGGCTTGTGAATGTCCCGAAATCACGTAAAAACTTACGATCTGACTAAAAAGAACCTAGGTAAGTGTTTTTCGAACCGCAACAAAAAACATACCTATCGAAACTGTACACAAATGATAAACTGAGATTGTGTATACTACGTATCTTTTATTTTATTTATTGGCCTTATATTTTTGTGATCAGAATTGACCTGGGGGACCACGGGTACACCCGTGTCAGTGGAAGTTCTTACCCGTGGTCCCCCAGTAGATCACTCACTGGTCAGTGTAAGTATCCGTAATTTATCCACGTGGAATACGGGTCAATTTTTATACCGATAGTTACCTAGGTCGACCACGGTAAAGTGTTAGTACAGTTAGTAGTATAGGGAACCATAAAAACCGGCCAAGTGCGAGTCGGGCTCGTGCACTGAGGGTTCCGCACCACCACAAAATTCAATAACAAAATTACCAGTTATAACTTGGTAATTAACAGAAACTTGTCACCGACTCGCATTTGGCCATTACTTATTATTTGTTGTTATAATTTAGAGTGTGTACTATAATCAAAAAAATCATGCCAAGTTTGATGCTTGTACATATTAAATTTTTTACATTAGAGCCAATACAATACACAAAAAATACGTTTGTTATATGCCCCCCCCCCCCCCCCCCCACCCCCTTTCGTTTTTACTTTTTGATTTATTTTATTATTGTTAGGTAATCCGCCGTAACATTACATATTCTGTGATAATTTCAACTGGTTATCTATTACGGTTCGAAAGGTATGACGGACAGACAATGTAGGCTTAGTAATAGGGTCCCGTTTGTACTCTTTGGCTACGGAACCCTAAAAACGTTATTTACACTGTGTTTAATTAATGGCTGGAAAATGGCAAAGTTTTTATATGTGGACACTTTATTTGTATAATCTGTTTATTTTAGTATTTAGTAGAAATACTACACCGATCCTGTCTTTCTCCCGAACCCATTACCTGAGCCAAAGCCTGAAATATTCCATTAGATACATTAGTTAAACTGTCGAACAGCGTAGATACGAAAATGCAGTGATAAATCTCTACAATGGAAACAATATTGATCTAAAACTGGGGGAGATAACTAAAAGCTTTGATACATTACGTGCGCAAACGTACGCATGGTGGCGAGAAATGATATCAAAATGTTTTGCAACTAGCTTGTTCGTCACGCACGACCGCACGAACTATGACCAGAGCAGTCAGGTTTTTGAAATAATCATAACACTCGCGATATAATCATATAACGCAACGATTGGTTTAAACCTTTTGATCGAAGTTTGAACCATTCAAATTTGAGTAGAAAATCAAATCAATAAAAAAACTTTCATTTCGCAAGATATTTTCTTACGAGCGGTTCAAAAATTGAGCCCTTGTAGATATCTTTCAACCCTGATAGGCCCCGAAGGGCCGATTTTGGTCATATAGACATAATTATACACGTAAAGTCTATTTATTTCTGTCTAGTTTGTGAAATGTATTAATTGTTAAATATTAATAATATGTATTGACGAATATTTATAGAAAATTAATTTTCATAATAAATAAATATTTTTTACTTTCCTTAATAATCAATGAATACAATAATTTACATTGCATAACGTTGAAGGAAAAACATTGTGAGGAAACCTTTGACATACAAAAAACCTCAAAAATTACACATTAAAAAAGGCATTATGACATTCGCCAGCATGCCAGCATGGTGAATAACCAAACTCTCTCTTTGAGAGCAGGCCTGTGGCCCAGCAGTGGGAACATGATAGGCTGATAATGATGATGATGAAGACATTTCATAATCTGTTTAACTCAATATCTTAGTAAATAAAATATTAAAAACAAATAGATTAACCATTTCAACAATGGGAAATCCTTCAATACTTATATCAAGGACTTACATTAATTACAATTTGATAAACAAAATAAGGTTACTTAAAATTCAGATAATTATTTCATTCCGTCTAAAATGTAAAATGTTTACTATATATAGGACCTCTCAACTAGTAAAGGTCTCCTCAATTTTTATTCAAGACTCTCTGTCCTTTACTTTTATCATACAATCCCTGCCAGTCACCTTGATTATCTCATCTGCCCATCTCTCTTTGGGTCTTCGCATCTTTCGATTTTGCTCTTATTTAAACTTAAAATTTGTATTAAAATAAACTACGTGCCTACAAAAACTCATGAAGATTGCATTGACGGTACTACAATGACGGTCAATGCAATGATCAAAGATGACAAACGCCGATCTGATCATGTAGACTCTCGAGACGTCTTTTGCTTCTCTTTTAACTATTAATTTTGTCATTTTTTTATTCAATTTTTTGTGTATCTTTTGTTTTAGTCACAAATAATTAATTTTCTTTCCTTCTTTCCGTTTTATTTTCTTTTTCTGTTTTTTTTTTTTTTTTTTTCTGTCACTAATAAAAGATACCTATATCAATGTATGTCTACTTAGAAACGTTCCTTAAGTTATACAATGCCAAAAATAATAGTTCTGTCAACTTTTCGTTTACAGAAATTGTCACGCACGAAAACAAAGCAGTAATTTCAAAAACTCAGGTGATTTCACACATCAAAAGGCGAAGGTTTTTAAGGCGAGACGAAGCAGCGTGATTAATTCTCTTATAACATAAACCAAATTTTAAGCATTGTTAAATATGAAACAAACTATACTATTATACTATCAAAGTAAGGCCGTTTGGCCTTACGTACGTAGTACGTACGTACTTTCATGATAATTCTTGGAAAATACCTATAGTCAACTTAATTTTCTCGCAAAATAAATGATGCCATAAAAGAAATAAAACGAAGCCTTCAGTTAGCGAGTCGCCAGGTTCAATTAATTATAACACTAACACAAACGAATAGTGCCACCGCAGAACAGAAAAGAGTAGAAGGCAAACCGCGAAAAGACTGCAGTCTCTAAAAAGTAAAAGCACCATATTTATATTTATTAGTAAAATGTAATTTTACAAGTTAAGTTTAATTAAAATTAAATAACTAATAAATTATGTAAAATGAAAAATAAAAAAACTGCGGTGCGACGATGCGTCGCAAAAACGACGCTGAATTGCAGTGCGATGAAATGACGCAACCCAAAACTTCGTCGCATGCGGCATCGTACGAGAAAACTCTGATAAATTTTGAATCCACGGTAAATCAAGAACAGAGTTGACTTTTCCATGGCCTTTTGTACACCACCGCACCGCCTCGAATCTCCAGTCGGCATTAGGTCTAATCAGCACCAAAGTGGCGCAACGCTATCACCAAAACTTTGTTATTCAAATTCTGCTATACGAAAAAAGATATAAAGTTCACGTCCCAATACTTTATTTAGCCTTTGTCATATTTTGGGTTACATCAGGGTCGAGCTTTAACTTCATTTCAGTTGTCTTTCTGCTTCTAATCTGTATTGACACAATATACAGAGCAAAGAGCAGTTTGTCACGACGGGTAATGAAACTTTATTGCTATGTTGTAGTGAGGTGTCCAACGCTGTCAAGTGAAACAACTCTTTTGGAGATGTCTGGGTAATAAACACTTGTCAAGTAGATTGTTGAAGGTGATAATATTAATTCGTAATATTAAACATTTTAATTCAAAACTTCTCTATTTGTAAATTATTATTATTTATTTCAATATGAACACGGGTCTAGCCCGGACATTTGGTAGGCATTGGTGGGGCCGAAGCCAACACCAAGAGGCCCCGTTGAATATAAAATACAATATTATTGAATGTGTATAAAATGGATTATAAAACTATTGTACAGTATAGGATATAAAACGTCTAGGCTATTGAGGTGAACAACTTGTGGATGGGATAACAGATCTATGGTATGAGGTACGGCACCTGCCAATTATGCCTCATTTCAAAATACTTAGGCAGGTGATGACTTGCCACTCACTAAATGGGCCCCCCATAATGGTTGCCGCATATTGGCACCGGAAGGGCAACATTGACGTGGGTGGCTTAGGGTGTCGAGAGGTGTGCTGCACTTTCACTAAGAGCTACTAGCGGCGTTATGCCCTTTAACACTTCCACCCTGGAGCTTAGGTTTTTAGCTCTTGCGGTTTCCACCCCCAGACGGCCGGTTAAGGCAAGCCAGGGGTCAGGGTCTCTGGGGTTTTAGACCCATGGAATCGGGGTACGCGGTGTCGCCACTCACCGACGGCTCGCCATAAAGCCGCCCCTGCGTATTATTATTTATTATTATTATTTTTTATTAAATTATTATTTTGATGAAGTGATTCTCTATTTGTGTTACTTTATATTGATTGCATACATTTTGTATGCGTATTATTACAGACTCACAGGTAATACAAATGCAAATGAATGCCACCAACTTATGGTTTTAGTTGACGGCGTTGTTAGTTGAGAAAATAAATACGAACTTAGCATAGCACCGGACCACCATTTATTTTAGGCCAGAAACCACCACCAAATATCCCCCTCAAACCAATTCCTACCTAAAATCCCATTCCATTTCATAAAATATATAATTAAATTCCTAAATGTTTCATTATCTCCAACGTTTTACGGAACTTTGCTACTAGTAGTGGGCTTGAACAGATTCATTTCACAAAATCAAGTACAAGCGTACTGAAAGTAGATAAATAGAGTCAACTCCCAAACGGTCTAGTCTAGCAGACCACATGTTGTTAGTAATCACTCGCGCGCCGACCCAATGAACGGACGATACGTGTTTATTATTTGAACTAAAATAGTAGACAAACGTACCATGATGTACGTAACTTTCCGTTCAGTTAGTGTTAGAAAATTAATTCAAAACCAATCTATGTTTAGTTATGTACATCCTTACAACAGTAGATATACTAATAAGCTAAAGCAGTAACTTGACTTTGAATATTTACCCAAATCGATGAACATTCCTTCCCCCAGCCACTACGATACTTCACGGTACGCTCAGAGCGATAGCCGCGCGCGCCGCGTCATTGAGATTCGCCGTGTGTGTGTGTGTGTGTGTGTGTGTGTGTGTATGCGTATGTGTCCTCAGTGTGGAAGAGAACAAAAAAAAACATTTTATTAAAACTCAATAGTAGCAACCCTAACCCTAGCCCTGTGACCGACAGTAGACATTGAATTCAAGGGCACGTCCGAGTCAAACTACTGCTTTAGCTAATACATCTACTGTGGCCTTACTTTAGTCCCATCAAGAATTATTGTTAGATTCAATAAATAAAAACACTTCACACTCATAGATTCTCACTAAGATTTCCAGTGTCAGGTGTACCATTGAACATGCGCAAAGACGCGGTCAAATAACGCCCAGAACCAAAACAGACATTTAACTTCAACATCATATCAACATAACCTGACTGCACTCCAATGCAGCCGGTTGTTTTTGGGACCCAATCATACTGAGATGGCAGCACCTAGCAGTACCAATCTAACCTAACATTTGTACAGCACAAAGCATTAAAGATTAGGTCAACGCGTGAAGATTATTGAAGTAACAGTTATTGCACCAGATCTTCTTCGGCTTTCTCCCTTCCCTCCAGAATAATCTGGAAACAGGCCTCTCTTTCTAAATCTCTCTCACCATTCGGCTTTGCCATTTAAATCTGCTGGGATGGAGTGCGATTTTGCTCTTCGTTTCTTCCACCCAGAAGCTATCGGGCATCCTCGAAGATTGCACCAGAAGCCACGTAAAACAATTCATGTTATTCAAATATTCCCCCACAAAAAATCGTAGAACGTTAAAATGGAATTAAAGCGTCGACGAGAAAATTTAATGCTGCTATCCGTTTAAGTACCGAGATATTAAACGACAAAAAGTTCCATAAAACTGCTTGTGATACAGATCCTCGAGATACAATTTAGCCAGATGTTTTATAAAAAGTTTCACAAAAGCCATTATGCTGATATGATGAAATTACATTGTGCCTTGGATACAGGGGAATACACGAAAATATACAAGGATATGAAGATTAATAACTATTTTTTTCTAAATATTAGCGTAACTATAATAAATAATAACTCTACCTACTTATAAACGAAACATAAAACTCTAAACTAAGCTAATTATAGATTTAGTTTCCTTGCATCCATCTAGTTTAAGAACGACATACGAATAAGCCCTTCGGTTACCAGCCATCACAGATATACACAACAGATCTGTGCCAGCCATGATGAAAATGAACAGTAAAAAAAACATGATTATCATCCGTAAATAAAAAGAATGATTGCTATAAAAAATATTGTCTTTGTCTATGTCTATGTCTAAAAGTGAAAAGACCTCATGCTATAATTATGTCAGTGCGATGCTTTGGTGCGATCAAGGACGTTTTATACGTGTTTTATACCCTAAAGCACAGATCCCTAAAGGGAATGCGTAAACCATACGTAGACTCGCATCATAAACTACTTCATGTTTTTTTTTTATTCCACTGAATGCCGAGATCGGGGCCGTACCGTCAATTCAGTTTAGGTGGCTATTCTGTTGCTACAAATATAAATAAAAATCGTAGTTACCTTGCTACAAACCTCTTTTGTCTGTAGACGGAAGAGTTTACTATAAAGTCTACTCATATAGGTACACCAGATACACACCACACCCGATAAGCGTTTCCAAATCATTGCTTCCTTTGCCCCTTGTATCGACATGACAAGCGAACAACACCGATGACGGATGCTCGTGACTTGTCGGAAACCATCTACTGAAATCACAGATATAACACTGAAATGAACGTCGAACCATGAACCTAAGCAATGGAAAGTAGAAAAATAAATTAAGAATATAAATAGTACGATAAGAAATGACAAGACCACATAAACAAAGAACAGATACATTACAATGAAACTATTATCTAGGCTTTGATCAGGCGCCCTTACCCAGGCATGAAAAGTGGCTGACGTGCTAAAAAGAGTTCCTAGATTATTTTACTTTGTGGCGTATAGAGCGTAGATCACTTTTTTAAACATAAGAAAATTAAATGTTGCTACATGTAAACGAATAATAATTCGACGGAGAAATATTTTCAAACAGTAATAAAAAAAAACAGTACTATAGGCTTTATGCTTCATATTTCCTTTCAATTCCCAAAAGATTTTTCGCAACACGTTAGAAAATTACGTACTTTCCGTGACAGGTAAGACCCAGACGTGCTCTCATTCTATTCCTAGATAGCTTTCATCCAATAGGACCAGGTATATCTTTTCACATGAACAGTGTGACCAACTTATCTGTATAGTTGAGTGGAGGAGCTATCAGCGTAGTTTGTGAATAAAACTTACAGTAGTACAGAACATTTTAGTTCCTTCAATTGGCCAACTGCAAATATAAGTTGGTCGGCCGCTCAAGATTTCTATGACATTCAATTTCCTAGAGCCACGAGTGTTCACTGTAACGTATTCTGTTTTAAAAAATGCTAGTGACATCAAAAGATATTTCGTTTAAATTTCTGGATACGAAAATAAAATACTGTTTAACTCAAAGACTCAACCAGTGATATAACGTAAAGCTTCATCGCTTGATAGGAAATCCTGCTGTGCGTGTTTTCTTATTTTCAAATTTCTATCAGGCACTTAATTCAATTTAGATTCGGTTTCGGGTTTCTAGAAAATAGAGAAGTTTACCTCAGCATATTCCACGAAATTCAAAGACGTAGTCTTACCTAAATTTCAACTAGCTATAATATTTCGAAATCCAATCAAAGCTAATGTAATTGAACACCAAATATTTCCAAGCTATCCAAGTATGTCTGTTCCGGTCGAGGATTCTCTATTATGGGGATGGAAATTAAGATTATGTGCGGGTTGACTGCTCAAAATGGCATTTATTTTATTCTTTCCTCTGCTAGGATTTTGGCATCTCAATCTTTTGCATTTGCCAGTGTCAAGTATTAAATTATTATCTAGTTTGATGAAACGTAGTCAACAAGTCAGTCAGAGTCAAGCAAAGTAAGTCATAATCAAGTCAAAGTCATGCCCTAGTAAAGTGGTGGAGACTTTTCAAAAAGTTTCTATAGAGCTTTGGAAACAACACGAAAATACCATGTTTCACCGCGTTATATCACTTTACCACACTCGAGCACGTCCACGAAAACTTAGTAAATAATAATCCACCATTATTACGCATTAAAATTCGAAAACGCACAAGTTTAAGAAAACTACAACGAGAACTACTACGGCAATCTGTACACGTAGACTCTGAAACTTTCGTTTCGCTCGGTCAATTATTCATGTGAAATTATATTGAAAAAGCACTTGTTCGTGAAAAAAGTCCAAAAATGGTGTGAGAGCAACTGAATTAGCTGCGACCAACATATGAGGACGTATGCAATGATACCGACAACTTTTTCTAGTTGCACAGTTTTAATACGCTGTATGCAAGATAAAAAGTTACTTAAGTACTTAAAGTTGCATGATTATTTACGGGATATTTACCGTGGTAAAGTTGTGGAATGAGCTCCCGATATTTCGGCGCAGTTACATGCACCATGTTCATCCCATACCACGTTATCACGGTAAATATCCCGTAAATAATCATATAACTTTAGTGAATAACCGTGACTGCTTAAAACAGTGTTTCCGCAACACTATTTTACGTGTAGAGAGGCAATGCGGCAGTATTAGTATCCCCCATTCCCTAATGGATTCGTTTGTACTTAATGAGGAAAAACTTCTGCGTTGTGTCCTTAAAATGACGATCCGCCCTATTCCGTTTATATCTTTGATTTAGTTTAAAGCTCCCGGAAGTGGTTCTGAATCAGAAGGTAGGATAAAGGAGGGAAACCCGGTCAAGATAAGGAATAAGGAATAGAGATTAGAAATACTTAAGATAAAAAGTTTGCATTCTTGTCTGTCGAAAGTGACTCCGGTTTTAAAGGTTATGTAGTAGCTTTGAAAATTACTACCTACATTGATTAATCGTTTGTGTGAGTAAAAGAAATTAAAAAAAAAAACTGTTTCAAATAGTTTTAAGTTTCATAGCTTGAATTTACGAATCTGAAATTAGAGAAAAGCCTTCCACTAATTTGCACGTTCGTAAATTATTTGTAATTATATTAAGTTAGTAGATACCTACTCAGAAAAATACTTTTTTAAGTTGAAGACATAATATATCTGTGGTATAAATTATTATGAAAAATTTATATTATTACGACTATAGGTAATTAACATAAAAAATATATATAAAAATAATTACATTATGTTACAAGTATAAATTACAAAATTTAAACATACCTTAAACAACCCTTTGTTTGCGTCGGGGTTTAAAAAGGTCATTTAAGTTACATATAAGTATAAAAGCGCGCTGTCAGCTACAAAGAGTACCTATTGTAATAATTAAACCTTAGAACAAGGGTTTAAATTCACTGGGTTCAAATTAGTCTTATAATAAACTGAATATCAAACAAATGATGTAGGTATAACATAACATAGAGAAAATACAATAGGTGTTAAACACAAATAATTGAATGTTTTGGATTCGAATCCTTAATTATCTGAATTATCATATTGGCTGTTTTTTCTTTAACAATACTCCATCCGGACCGATTATCTCCAACAAAATAAAGAAACAAATCCCAAAAGTACTATCATCATGCAATCCAAATATTACGTCTCTCGATTTGACAAACCGTCCCCGAGTTCCGTTCCTAGTCACATTCGAGGTGAAAATGGAGAAATATATTCACTTTCTCCCCGGAATCATACAATAGATCATTGAGATGGGTTCTTTACTTCCTTTAAAGCCCATATTCGTAGGCCGTGGCCCAATGGCGCAGAAATCGCGAGACCCATCTCGAGGCGGGATTTGGACTTATTGAATTTTTGGGTACGCGATATTTTCCGCACGGAATGAAAGGATGCGGTAGGTATGTAATGGCCACATTTACTGTTATGGAGACTCTGGAATGTTACGAGTATTCCGTGACGTGGACGGGAATGGACTGAGAACTATATCAAAACAGACCTGCAACAATGAAGTCGATGTGTGATATTTTGTTTGTGTGATACAAATTATAGTGTAGGATTTCGTTGAAGGTGATAAAAGACGTTCTATAATTATATTTTATGGTTATACATAACGGTAGTAGCAGTTGTTTTATTCGCCATACAAGGCTGACCCTGAAATCGCGAGATATATCAGCTGTTTTCGTTGATTGCCTTTTTTATGAAACAACTGATTTTTTTCCGCAATTTCAGGTTTGGTCCTTATATATATATTTTTTTCTTTTATATAATTGACAAAACGGCTGGGCCAATTTTGACGGGAGTACTTTCACTTATAGATGTTGATGATATAAAGAGTACAATGACATCATATCGGCTTAACGCTAGCATTCAGTGTAACACTGTATGTAAATTATATTTAAGGGAAATAGTGTTGTATGCATCCATAATTATAGATAAACCAAATACTTACTTACTTATGTTGACGCAGCCACCCAAAATGTGTCTTGGCCTCCGATATTAAAAGACGCCATTCCTCTCTATCTTGCGCAAATTCACGCCACTTATGGACGTCCAGTTTCTGTAGATCTTTTCCCACTTCATATTTCCATCTATACTTGAGACGGCCGACGGGCCTTCGGCCCTCAGGCAGTCCCAAGTAAGCCATTTTAACGGATAAACAAAATATGCATATTAAATTTAAAACTACCTACACTTATTTTTAAACTAAGTGTACGTTGGACCTGAACAAAAATATATTCAGTCAGAAACTGAAATTCAAGTAATAAGTACCTACATAAGGGTTTCTAGTCCGA
This sequence comes from Agriopis aurantiaria, assembly GCA_914767915.1. Classification (NCBI taxonomy): domain Eukaryota; kingdom Metazoa; phylum Arthropoda; class Insecta; order Lepidoptera; family Geometridae; genus Agriopis; species Agriopis aurantiaria. The sequence continues at coordinate 12,184,962 of OU611994.1, read as the reverse complement.
GCAGTACTTAAACATAATAACTTCAACCAAGACGAGTCAAGTGGAAATCTCGGGACCGATCTACGGAGCACTATCATGATGGGAATTTGAGTAAGCAACCGTTACTTCAACGGTCTAATTTCAACCTTATTTTGAAATGAATAATGGTTGTTTTTATCAACGCTATGCTGTATTGAACACTCAATTTAGTGCTTATTTCTTAATTTGGGTAATGGAGTGTCTCGATTTCTGATCAGAGCTTATCCTTGGGGTTCTTGTTACAAAGCAAGGGATAAATTTCAATTTTATTTTATTAAATTGAATGGAAGCAAGAACTAGTAGGTACCTATCTGGTACATAGAATAAAAAATACTATAACTTTCATGGCTTTAAGATTTTCATGGCGGATATTACGAAAACCCATACAAAGCGCTTTGATTCCAGTTTTATTGTGCGAGCTGCTAGTCTGTGGGATGCGCTGCGTGCCCCGATAGTTTCAATCTAAGTGTCTTCAAATCAAGAGTGAATCGGTTTATTCTTAGACAAGCGTGCTCCATCGTTGGCCGCATCATCGCTTAACATCAGGCGAGTTGGTGGTCAAACGCAAGCCTAGTATTGAACATGAAAATCTTTATATAATCGTATGAAGGCCACTAAATAACACGTTATTTTTAATTACCGCCGACTGTTTCATTAGTTTTACGCGAAACCGCAGCCAGTCGCCATTTCGGACACAATAAAAACAAAATTTCCCTACTTTATGATTTGTAAATACAGAAGCAGCAGTTATACTCCAATCAACTCTTGACCCGGAAACCTTGTTCATTCATTCGTTCGTTTCGGTCTCTCGTTCACCACTCGGAAATAAATCTCATAATATTTTTGAAGCGCGAAACGAGGCAATTGTTGCCAGTTCAGTTGCAGTTTAAACATTGAAGCTTCATAAATCTACTGCGAAAGAATAACATGTCATGAATGTTGCTTACGTGACTTATGGAATTCGTGATTTAAATATAGCCGAAGTGATAAAACGGCCGTTGTTCGACTGTAGCGTTATATCAGTATTTTACAATCTCTACAATCTAAGCATCGACAAGGGTGGCGTGAATAGATTTCTTAGATCAACATGTTACATCCTCGGCCACACCGTCACCATATGCTTACCACCAGACAAGTTAGTGGTCAAATCTAGATCTATTCAATCAGTCTATAGTTTTCTTGCTCGCACATTATTGAACAACTATGAATTGCCATTTCAATAACAAAAAAACAACAAGCAAAAATAGCTTAAAAGAGTAACAAACAAAAATTTAGAGTACTAAACTAAAAAAGAGTCGGTATATTGTTTTCGTGATTGACTAGGCTACTCCTCTTCTGATGTTAAGTGACAGTGTGGTAGTAGATGGTAAACACGCCTAGTCTGGAATGGGAATTGGCTCTTAGTGAGGCTGCCGGGACACAGCGTTGCTAGGTGCTTGGCGGCAAGTTGAGGATGGTAACTAGCCAGCCGAGCATAGAAAGTGCCACCAACATGCTATATGGTTTCCTTACGATGTTTTCCTTCACTGACATCTAGCTCATTGTTGGGATTTGAACCCACACCTAGCGGATTAAAACTTGTAATCAAATTTATCATTATCAGCCTTTCATGCTCCCACTGCTGGGACACAAACCTTCTCTACTCTCATAGAGAGAGAGAGGATGGGCCCTAATCCACCATGCTGGCCCAATGCATGTTGGTGAATGTCCTAATTAGGTATATTTGTGAACTATAGATTTAAAACAAAATAAAAAATAGGCTTGCGCTTGACCGCCAACTCGCCTAATGTTAAGCGATGATGCGATCTACGTTGGAGTACGCTTGCCTAGAAGAAACCGATTCACTTTCGATTTGAAGACACCCGTTGTAACTATCGGGGAAGAACCATTCAGGCAGTGAATCCCACACTTCTTGGGTTTACCGGTTTCTTCACGATGTTTAGTACCTTCACCGTTTTTGAGCAGTGGCATCGAAACTGCACATAATTTATCTAAGATCTAAATAAGTGATGCAGGGCCAAGGCTCGAACTGGGTGCCGTCAGATTGTAAAGCGCACATGCTATCGGCCACCAACGCTCACTTCATCAAATTACCAGTACTCAATAATGAGTTACCTTGAATCTCTGAAAATACGTAAACTGTTATTGTAATTAATAATCATTGTTACAGCAGACTGAAGAATGTGCGCATCAATCGATGTATCCCGGTAAACAGATCTGTTTGTATGTTGCAGAACTTCCAAGCGGGTCATGGTTAATGGGGTGGGGAAATGAGATGCGATATATTTATTAGGGCACATCATAACAGTAGTATATTTGTATGATTATTAACGGGATATTTACCGTGATAAGGTTGTGGATGGAGCTCAAACAAAAACTAAGAAAGAGGGTAGATCGTTTTGTCTGCCCTAACTTTGAATTTTTCGCCTTACGACCCGCATTCGTCAGTCTTCCCGTGAACATGGTGCTAAATTGCATATAACTGCGCAAAAAAATCTGGAGATCCATCCACAACCTTATGACGGTAAATATTTATAAGTAGAAACTTTTAAATGGTCCCTTTGTCACTAGCTAATTATTAACTCTGTTAATTAAGACCGTTAGTTATGACATAGACATGTTGTCTAAAAGTCCCCATAAAATTAAAGATTTAAAAAAAAAAAAAAAAAACTCTAAGGTAATAAAAAATTTAGTAAAAATATCCTGTTCATAATCATATAACTGCGTGAAGAACCGTGATAGCTTAAAAAAGTACATATGTTTCATACAAACGCAAGCATATTCGGTAAGTTTAAGTGAGTTCGTTAAGACTCATAATATAGCCATCGACATGTTAATATCGATGGAGTTAGCAATGTTGGTAATGTGCCAGTAACCTGCAATAATACTATGTAAACATTTCATAATTTAAAATAATATCATTACAAACAATTTCTAATAAATGTACCTACTCAGCATAAACTCAAAATTATGTAACCAACAGAGACTTTACAGAGATCCACAATAAGAGGAAAACAATGCACAAAGTGACAACAAATTCCCGCTTATTTACAACATAATAACGCTTGTATTTGTACCTATTGTGTTTTGAAAAATTCATAACTCTCCCATGAGAACGCATCCGCAAATATGTACGTAGCTAATGGCACCATAGAGCTTAGAAAATTTGGGGATATGTCATCTTGTATCCATTATACGATACTTTTTGAACTAGTGTGAAAACTGAAAAGTCGTTTCACCTGCTCATATCCTTTGGTTTTGTGAGAATTCAACAGTTGATTCAACAGAAGCAGGCTAAAGTAGTTTTATCGGTGGTATAATCAACATTGGTTTGCTACAGAAAGGTAAAACGATTAACGGAGAATATTATTTCAATTTATTGGATCATTTTAACAAAGCTTTAATGGAAAAACGACTGCATTTTGACTTGATTGAAAATCTTTCTCCAATACAATAGTAGGAGTACCTACCCAGTGGGAGCATGCGGAAACGCTCCTATGCACAGACGTGATTGTCATGGCCACTCCATGAGATACACTAAGAGTTGCTTTCTCACCCTCCATATTCACCGGATTTAGCCTCCTTAGACAAGATTCGTGATCCCGAAATTTAAAAAATGGCTGGACTAAGATTTAGAATATGCACGAAACCAATGCGTACTTTGAAGGGTTGCCAAAATCTCACTATATTTAAGGGATTCATAAGTTGGAGAAACGTTGGATGAAGAATAGTGAGAGACTTCTTAAAAAATATAATAACTTTAAAATAAAAGGAAAATTTGCCTGGAAAATTTAGGAAAAAGTTAAAGTGTTTTTTTTCTATGGGATTTTTGTATGAACTATTAACTCATTGGACAAGGAAGACAACATTTTTGTCGGGTCAGCTAGTGTAGTATAAAGTTCGTGCAGTACAGTTCACTGCAGCTGTTAAAATTCTAGATGGCACTGAACCCGTCAGACAAGCGAGGCACCTACAGTTGTCTAGTAATTTGGATGCATACAAAATATCTACTTAGTTCAAATATCGCCTGCTAAAGTGCTAACCAATGAATTTCTTACAACTGCAGCCAAATTACACGAATATTAGGAAAAATTCTAAATCCTCAGGCAAAATGCTCTGCAATGCCCATCCCAAGATGCCCCATCCTCCCATCACAGTTTTCTACGATCCAGAACGGAACCGATTTATCCCGGAACTCTGTAAAAATACGAAACGCAAACACGGACAAATTGCTGCCATTGCGGTCGCGTACGGTCAATATTTATGAATTCCGCCGAATCCGATTAATGAAAATAGTTGGCTACTTCTATTGGAATCAGGCCCTGAAAAATGCCGCGCACTTGAGAAAATAGTTGGGCTACAGAAAGTATTCCACTTTTATTAAGCTGAGATAGATAAGTATGCCGACTGCAACGCTTCAAATAAACTAAAATTCCACGTTACATATTTACAGTAAATCAATTATCACGGTATAGTATGCCCAATATTATAAAATGCAATAGGTTCTTCTGTGTTTCACACAATCTGGTTGGACTTTGCCAATAGATATAATTTTCAAATATCCTTTCTTAGTGCTCACGTACGTTATATAAGGACCATTTCTTTCCCTCATTTAACACCCATTAGGAATTGAATTTTAAAAAAACGTAAAGTAAGTAAGTAAAGTAACTTTTTATAATCAGAAGTTTAAGTACCAAATCTACGTTTCTAGCTTCAAAAATAGCTTACTTCCATACAAACTTTCATCGCATATACCCCTTTAGGGGATGAATTTTCTAACACCCTTCCTTAGTGCTCAGTTTTGTTACGTAAGTATCACTTGCGTAAAATTTCATGCTTTTAGGCCCAGCGGTTTGGGCAGTGCGTTGTCTGTCGGTAAATGAATGAATAAATTTAGATTTTATTGATAAGCGAGCAGCATACGCTGATGTTCCTATATCCCACAATGTCAAATTTTAGTATTATACTGAAGATAATTTTATCTGATCTTATTTAACTGTCCAGTTTGTTTTTGAATGGCAACCCGGCCCTGTAAGCGACCCTCTTACTGAATAGATGTGGTATACAGTGTCGGTGTGTGGTGGTGGACGCCATGGATAAAGTTTTGTGACGCCTGCTATATCACATATTTTCTTTAATTATGTAAAGTTTGAGTGTTGATATGCGATTGATAATGGTTTTAAAAGTTTCAATAAAGTCACCTCGCAGCCGCCTTTCTTCAAGTGAAATGAGGCGCAGAGCTTTTAATCTGTCATCGTGTGATTTACAACAAGCAGCGTATGGTATGATATTTTGGTAGATTTTCTTTGAACACTTTCTAGTAAGTCTTTGTCTTTCTTAAAATAGGAACTCCACCAGACTTGGTACCCGTACTCGAGCAAAAGCATAATATACGTTTTATATATCTTGAGAAAAACGTTCACTGTCATGGTAAGAAATGACTTGCATTAATTATGTCAGATAAATGAGTTGTGGCTCTTTCCTGGCAACGATTTTATTGTGCGAAATGCTAGTCTGCAGAATGCGCTGCCTGAATGGGTGTTCCCCGATAGTTACAATCTGGGTGTCTTCAAATTGACAGTGAATCGGTTTCTTCTAGGCAAACGTACTCCACCTCATCATCGCTTAACATCATGCAAGGTGGCGGTCAAACGCAAACCTAATATTTAACACATAAAAAATACATTAAAAACCGATTACTCCCAGTTCCTTCTGTCGACTTACTGGTAGCTTGAGAGTTAATCTTATCACTTTCTTTTTTTTGTAAGACTCAAACATCTACATTTTGTGTGGTTTTTGCTGTTTTGTATGTTGTTTCGTTTTTGTGTTTGATGATCCAGGTTGGTTCAGGTCTGTATACGGTCGAGATCTTGTTGGAGCTGTGCAAATCATTTTTAAAAAACATAACCTCGAATAACTGGTCTAAAATATTGTTGCAAGATTTGTCCCACACATACGAACATACTAACAGGGCAAGTTAAATAAAAGCTATATAGTAAAAACAGTTTCATTGCCCATATACATTTGAAGGTCTAAAAACAATCCATATGGTCAAGCCCAGGTGGCAGCGTAACCTGTTTGGTGAGACTAGGTAAGACATAGAACTAGGCTAGACTAGTGCATCATAAAGACAGTAGGCCAGTTTAGGTCTTTTTTCTCGCAAATTAATACTTTACTCAAAAATATTTTAGAAGTGCGAACGCTTAGTCTATTTAAAGCCATTCTCTATCAACGTTGGCGAGTTGGCGATCATAAGCAAGCCATTTTTTTTTTTTACTTTAGTCAAAAATATTTCAATAGTGAGAACGCTCAGTCTATTTTAAAACATTTATCTATCAAAGTTAAATGTGGTTTCGATGTATTAACGCCACTATTCACTTATAACTTCAGGACTTAAGCCACTTAGTGTCCCATTAAACAGCATTAAGACAGGAGTTATTGCCCATTCAAGATGATTTTTAGGCGTAATCGTGCAAATGTATAAACCTAAAAATGCATACGGTTTGTAGCTACGTAATTTGGTAATTTGAGTCAAATTGTATAAGGAAAATATTAAAAACTACGAGAATAATTGTTAGTTTTTCCGCTCATTATGCTGACATAAAACTGAATAGAAAAATAATTATACTATTGAATTTTTAAGTGCGATGTTCTAATCAGAATGAAAATTACACTTCGGCCACTTTCGAAACCAAGTTTCGAAACTAGTTTGGGAAAAAGAAAAATTATTCTGTTTTTGAAACTGGTTGCCAAATAGAAATTATAATTCTGTTTCTGAAACTCGTGTCGATAACAGACTTTTAGTGATATTTTGTAATGGTAGGTATTTTCTTTATTCGTTCTGTTTAGATTTCACATAAGTACATTCAACCATTTTATATTTTCAAAAATGTTGAAATGCGCTTGCGAAATAGAGGATACACGAAGTAAAGACTCGTAATACTAGGCTGCTCTTTTTATCCCAAAAAATTACGTTTTCTGTAGACAGCCGGTTGAAACCGCGAGGCGCTGCTAGTAAATAAATAAGTTAGTCCGTTGTCAATTGTCAGTGTGTACGTGAACAACAGTTGTATTTTTTTATTACACTGTCAGTTTTCCCCGAATTTTCCAATTTTCCGTGCACATTTTTAAATATCATTTTTCTACTATATGATATCTGTAATGAGGCGAACAAAACAAACAAAAAATATTCAAATCGGACAAGCTGTTTTTGAGTTTTAGCGAAACTAACGAACAGCAATTGATTTTTATATATGTATCATCATCAGCCAGAAGACGACCACTGCTGATAATAGACCTCCCCCTTTAACCTCCACACTGAACGACAGCCTGCCATCTGCATCCACTGGATGCCCGCAACTCTCACAATGTCGTCGGTCCATCTAGTGGAAGGCCTACCTACGCTGTGACTTCCAGTTCGTGGACTCCACTCAAAAACCTTTTTTTTTCCCATCGATTATTGGTTCTTTGAGCGATGTGGCCTGACATTGCCACTTCAACTTGCAAATTTTAACTGCCATATACGTGTATATATAGGTTATATATTTTTGGTAACATGATCCTATTTTTATACTAGAAATATGATGAAAGCTAACGCCCAGATAGATTCAATTAGACACATCGCTCGGACTCTCAGGTGAGTCCTTGAATAACTTTTAGGCGAAGCTCTGGAGAATGTGAATATTAAAACCGTACGTACATGTTACTTTCGTGGAAGATATTATAATACTGGGGGCGATTAAATTTTACAGCGTTTCGCGTAGGCACGGTTAGTAGAACCAGTTTCACGATATTATACAAGCAGTATGACAACTCTACTTTTTTTTTTGTTAAAATCTTCATGTGCGTGGATTCAAGGTCCTTTACTCGTAATATTAAACAGTTTACTTTGTCTTAATAGCGTCAAACAAGTCATAGTCACAGTCAAAGTTAAGCTAAGTAAGTCACGGTCAAGTCGAACTCATGCCCCTGTAAAGTGGTGGAGACTTTATAAGAGGCTCCTATGGAGTTTTGGAAACAACACGAAAAGACACGTTTCACCTCGTTATATCACTTGCCCAAACTTGAGCACGTTTACGAGCACTTAATGAATAAATAATTCACCGTTTAGTACACATTAACACTCGAAAATACACAAGTTTAGGAAAATAATCCAACGAGCCGACATGTTTTTTCCGCGTTGGCGCCAAAAAAACTCCTGACAACTCTACATACAAATAGTGTTGCCAACAACACTTTCGTTGCTAGATTTGGCACTATTTTCCTAAATTTGGAACTGAAATCTAGCATACAGCACCTAGCACTAAATCTAAACTATGCTATTATACCACATCTAAAGCTAGCTAAAAATTAGAGGAATCTATCGACATATCATATTTTAAAACTCTAGTGAGGCGTTTAGACTGTTTGTGAAAACTATACAACCATACATTTATACATATATACGCTAATCAGAATAACCTCATGTTTTGTTTTTTTTCGAGTGAAAAATTTCATAATTGTGAAGTAAAAAACCACACACTCAGTAGAGCAACATCATTATTATGTTTTTATTTTATTTTAATAATAGGCTTGCGTTTTACCTCCTCCTCGCCTGGATCTACGATGGAGCACGCTTGCCTAGAAGAAACCGATTCACTCGCGATTTGAAGACACCCAGAATCTAACTATCGGGGAACACCCATTCACCTTAAAAACAATTGAAAAGCACATACTGATCGTCATCATCAGCTCACATCAGTCCACTGCTGGACAAGCCTTTTCCCACTGCACACTTTACTTATCTTGATCCTTGACTTTGCATCACTACTTATAGCTTTTGGTAGTAATTGTCACTCTCATTGTCGGCCTATCATGTTCCTACTGTTGGGACTCAGGCTTTCTCTCAGAGAGAGAGGGTAGGCCTTTATCCACCATGCTGGCCCAGTGCATGTTGGTAAATATCATAATAATAATTATGTGTTATTTTGTGTGAGTAATTTTGTTATTATTGAGGTTTTTAGACATACTGGTTTCATCTTGATGTTTTCCTTAACGTTATTGAAATCGAAACTGCACTTAATTTATTTGAGTACTAGATAAGTCATTCACCCTTTCGGGGGTAGGCTAATAGTCCAGCAGTGGACTGTTAAAAGGCTGTTTATGATGATGATGATGATGATGATGAAGTCATTGGTGCAAGGCCGAGAATCGAACCGGGTCCTGGCCACCATCGCTCATCGGCCATCGTCACTCTAACTCACAATTAGGGTGACCCACGCTGCGTTTGCAACGCGCATTGCTGAATAACATTGATTAATGGTGAGATTTTTGTTAAGCCAGCAGATATTAAATCTGCAAGATCAGAACATTTCAGGTAGGGTTTCTATAAATAATATCACATTCATTCCCCAACGGGAAAAATCGGAACGTCTGACGGCTGACTCTTGAACAGCCTTGAGTTATGACGCTTCATTTCCAGCGGGTTGATTCTAGAGCGATCTACATTGTTTTTGTACCTGTATGTCGATCTCAGTAAGTGACAAAAATAACATGGGTTTATAACAATGACAATATAACCACATATATATGTGGTTATATTGGTCTCGATATGACTAGATAAAGGTATGACTAGATCGTTTTAAGACTAAATCTCGATATGACTACATCGATATGACGCATTTGAGGTTTTCCCCTTTTTTTCTAAAGTAATCTAAATAATAAGAACATTAAGTTTTTCCGCAGTAATAGCATTATTTATTTTTCAAATATGTATTAGTTTGCATTTTATTTTAATATCTATACTAATCGTTTTTTTTTTTTTTTTACATAGAACATGAATGAGCTTATCTGTTATTTGGGACAACTTGGCTGAGTGAGTGCTTAAAACAAAACACTTGCAGCTAATATTTTTGTATGGCCTCCTCATGAAGTGGACGTGTTAGCACTGAGAAAAGTCATACATATTCCATGTGCGCGTATTCATTTAAAAATATATGTGTAGTTATGTTATGGTACTAAATCTTATTCCACCTTTATCTAACCAATTCCCAGTAGGTTAAAACTATATCGTAACTCACCCTATCAAGGGATTAACCTGATTCTCAGGATAAACCGTAGCTTACAGACTTACAGAACTATTTGTTGAACTACCTAACAGAAATATTTTCTCCGATTTTCAGATTGCAATTCGTATGAAATATGACCACTTAAAGTCCAAAGCCGGCACCGAAGGCTTTTAACGTGCAACCTACTTTGACTTTTATTTTTACAATTAATCATTCCGATATTTTGCTAGCACTTCAGCAAGTAAATACTTTATGGCTTCAAAAATCCGCCAGCAAAATATCATTTAAGTACCTGCACATATTTATTATACAGCATCTGGTAGACCGAAGTTTGCTCGGTTTTACATGAAATATAACTAATTATTTAAACTTAAAAAAACTTTAATTAAAAAAAAAATACTTTTTTAAAACATTATTTTTTGTATTCTTATCAGCAACCCTTTCATTTGATACCCATATCATGATGGTATAAATAAGAACATATTGTCCGCAATCTTAGGGTGTCCGCCATATTGAATTTATCATGTAGGACCAGAGTGCTTAGGAAGACAAATCCAACGAACCAAACTCGATGGGGTTACGTCGTTTTGCTTAGGAGTTCCTATGGCCATCTTCTGTCTCCATCATCAAACCAGCTCGATGGTACCATAACATTGCATTGTCACCGAACATACATAAGTATGCCAAATTTCAGCTCAATCGGTTGAGGATACCTGGTCTAAAATTTAGTTGCAAGATTTGTCCTAAAGCCAAGTTAAAGAACAGCTTGTAAAATCAAAACCATATGTATATACAAAATTTCATCTAAATCGTGAGCCGTATCGGAGATACGTGAAATAAATTTATATACAAGAATTGCTCTTTTAAAGCTATTAGATTAGATAAATAGAAGGATTGACGCCGGAGGTTAGAATCGTAGCAGCTGTTAAACAGGTTTCACCTAGTACAACTGCTTATGACCTACAAACATCAATATACAATTCCTATAGAGTCACAATCTCTCAGTGAAAACAGTCAAAAAACGTCCGAGCGTTATTGTAGATACATTGTATCAATTATATACTTCACAATGCCACATTTACTCCAATTTAGACGTTATGTTCACGTTCAGACGTTCAGTGTGGAGGTTAAAGGGGGAGGCCTATGTTCAGCAGTGGACGTCTTCCGGCTGATGATGATGATGATGAGACGTTATGTCGCTTACATAGTATTCAACGTTAGCTGTCCGCTATGTCATCGTAGCTCTGGCATCGCGCGGCGTTGTAGTCGGATCGCAGTTACCTTGTAACTAACCAAAAAGTCAACGCAATTCGTAGCGTGCGCAGAGTTTTGGTTTGGACATTTTTTGGCACAATTTTCACTCTATATGTTTGTATCTCAATGCCTACAAACTATTTTTAAATGTTTTATTAAGTAAATTAAATGTTTAAGTAAATTAAATGTTTTTGTATGTTTTTGGCAATCAATGTATTTTTATTCATCATTCATCACTATCTGCTGCCCACGAGTTTGTACACGTAGACTTACATTATACTTACAACCTCATTTTGCCTCCTTTAATTCGGCCCTTTCAGAAAATTATTTTTAGCAGATATCTACATTCTATAAAAAAATACACCTGCCAAATTGCTTACTAAGCAACTTGCTTTTCGACTTCGTAGGTGTCAGTGAGTGGGTGAATGAGTGAGTGGTATTTCACTTTTATATGTAAAGATCCTAAGGCTAAGGCAGCAGGAAAGCAGGCAGGACCGAAAAAGATGGCACGCTAGAGAGGAGACATATAACCAGCAGTGGGTGGAAAATGGTCAATGATGATGATGTTAAAAATATCCTGCAGTGGCAGGCAACGTGGAAAGGTTATCATACGCAAGTCCATAAATGCTGTCACATCCAAGGCTTGTTTATTACATACTTTTCTTGTTATACGGAGTCTATCTCTATATACATATTCAAGGAAAATCGACAAAAGGACGGACAACAAAGTGATCCTATAAGGGATTTTTTCCTTTTGAGGTATCAAAACCTAAAAATTACATTAACACTCAATGCAAAAAAGAATCAGCCATTCTATACACTTGTATGGCTGATATTTTTTTCGCGATTTCAGTATTGATCCCAAGCTATAAGTGTTTATTACGACAAGTAAAATGATCCACTAATTATCAATGATAGAAGTTAAATACAATAATTAAAAATTAAAAGATATTATCCTTCATTTTGCTTTGCATCGTGAGGTAAAAATTACATGCCGTGACAGAAATCTCAATCTATGTCAACACACAAACGCCCCATTAAATTCCTTTCCCATTTTATTTTTTTAACAAAGAATGGTGACATTTCTCAGATCATGCATATATAGACGTATAATATACCCATTTGTAGGTTCCTAAATGTCATGCTATTTTGCCACAAATGTAACAAAAGAATATCATGTCTCGACTCGACAAGGTGAAGCGAGGCGTTAAGCTTCGGAAAATCGAGATAGAAAAATCGTTGTTCAAAGGAAATGTACGAAATCTAAGTAAACAATGAAACACAAACGTTCTAGTAAAGCGGGTGAAACCAATCGTGAAATCATAAGATTGCAATAAGCTATATTGTTTCTGTAATATATACATTTCAAAATACATATATATACAGTCACGTTATGTTCTTATGAATTTGGTACAAAAAATAAAATAAAAAAAATATTCGGGGACGTTTTTTCACACACGGTCATCTGACCCCAAACTAAGCAAAGCTTGTGATATGGCTGCCAGAGACTGATATACATACATATATAGTTTTGAATACATACTTAAATAGATATTAACAACCAGACATAGAACAAACACAAATGTTCATCACACAAATGTTTGTCCTAGATGGGAATCGAACCTACGCCCCCAAGCCACATTTTTACTCCAAAAGGTAGAGTAAGCTTTTTAGTATCAAACGTAATGTTGGCATAATTATCATATATGTTTTACACACACAGTCATTTAACGCTAGAGTACACGCGCTTATTAACACTCTGAATAGCAAAAGTATTGCTTTAGTCCGGAATTAAACAATTTCTGACTAAGGCAATTCGGAGTTTGTAATACTATCAGACACACCTTTAAATATTATATATTTAACAAATTGCTCAAGTACCTATAAATTGTGCAAAAAGCGTAAGTAAAATGTATTATTCAGTTTATCGTCTCGATGCTCTCAATTTGTTTTCAGTTGGGAGAAACCCGCGACAGTGCCTTGAGTTATTGCGGTTGCTTCACCTCCACGTATTTTAGCTCTTTATGAGTATCGAATTCTTCCCATATTATTTTATAAATATCTAGAGCTGATGAAAAGTGGATTAGGCTATATAAATAACTCACAGCCTTATTTTCATTCGATAGTCTGTCATGACCGACTTTCTCCTTTACGAAATAGTTCTTTTCCTTTTTTCCATAAAATCAAATCAATAATAATACTTGTAAAAATGTGTACTTTTCTTTCTGTTCTTCAGTATGTGTGTTGTATTTTCATGAAAAAAAAAAGTCACGTAGTTTACTAACAGTAAATGTTCTAAGATTTAAATCTATATTGATGAAATTTCAGAGAACAATAAAAACTGAAAATTCGGGCAAAAGTATACTGTGTTTATAAATAAAAGAATGTATTACAAGTGCGTAAAATAATATTTTTACGGCGCGGGCGCTATTTTGAATTCTACATTTATGCAGCGATGGATTCAGTATAGCAAAATAACTAACCGTGGCCAGTAGTTTTAAATACAACGTTTCCGTCGGATCTCTTTGTTCACGAAATTCTATGGAATAATATTCATGTTTCTATCTTAATACACATTATTGCTCTCTATTAAAAGACACTTTGAGAAAAAGCTTACTTTTTGCACTAATTGCGGACCCAATCATCGTTTTTTGAATTGATGGAATGAAAATATTTATATGCCGTTAAGGCATGTGTGTTTCTTTTTCCTCAAGTTTTACTTTACCATATATTATTTTTACTCGGAAATTAAATCAGTCCCAAAACCTATTTATCTATATCGTTACGGACGATATCACGGGCACCCGTTGCGAAACTAAACTGCTAAAGCGGATTGTAACTTAGAGCAGTACAAAGGATTTCTTAAGGGACTGCTAATCTGTATTTTGGCTCGTAGCCAATGTTCAGTGAGATTAGACTTGCTGGGACCGACCGGGAGACTCCTGGGGGTATACCACTATCTCTCATTCTTACTTCAATATTAAATTGAACTTTGATTCGATCTCGAAACAACGGAGAGATATTTTTTTTACAGTGACTTGTTCTGGCTAAATCAAAATAAGTAATGGCAAACACAGCTACGGAATATGAACTGGATCTCAAGTAAAGCTGCCGGAACACACCACTAGATGCTTGTCAGCAGATTTTCAACTAGCCAGCTGAGCGCTAGAAAGTGCTCTTCCGTCGAGCTATGGTTTCTTCACGATGTTTTCTTTCAAAGACCTTGAGCTGTCTCAAGCTTATTGTTGGAATTTGAACCCACACCTTCAGTGTGAATTTTGAACGCGCTAGCCACTAAGCTATCATCACTACATATCATTATTTCAGGGTTCCGTACCCAAAGAGTGTAAACGGGACCCTATTACTACACCTACGCTGTCTGTCTATCTGACCTGCATTGTAACAGTTGTATAGTCAAGTCCCCGCACCACAAGCGTTTTTTAAAATCTATTTTCGATATTGCTCTAGTGTAAACACGGTAATACGTATATAGCAGCGTCAAACTTGACATGATTATAGTACACAGGCTTAAAGTATAACAAAAAATAATATAAAATAAATGATGGCTAAGTGCAAGTCCGCGACAAACTTTTGTTCAATACCATGTTGAGCAACGTCGGGCGCGGTCGGTACTTGGATGGGTGACCGGCGGACGTGATGTTGTCTTTTTGCACTACTTTTTTTTATTTTGTGGTGGTACGAAACCGGTGCGAGAGCCCGCTCCGCACTTGGCCAGTTTATTTTATTTTAACTCTAAAATGAGAATGCATTTGCGATTGCAGTAGGCCCTTGATCTGCTGTCGTGAGTAAGTCTCGGCGACTTGCGGTAAACATTTAATGGTCAAACGACATGTCGGATCTGAGAGTTACTGTCTTCAAATCACTGAACTGGTTGCACAATGTAGTTAAACTTAAAGCTGTGCTCCAGACAAAACGTTCTGAGCGACTTCAATCAGTTGAGTGCCCGCATGCTTTAGCCAGATCAGGCTAAGTGGTGAGACTTAAGAGAAGATTATGTCCAGCTATCAACTGATACCTATTAGCAGCACCGGCGCTAGCCTTTGATCAGAGTAGAGTGAGATTATCTTTCGGCACGCTTCATTTCTGAAAACTGTCGTACAGGAATAGATTCCTGGATAAAGACTATTCCATGTACTAATCCAGGATATAAACTGTTTCCACATCAAAATTTTATGCTGTCTACAAACAACACAAGTGTGCCCAGCCGCTTCCCACGCCGCCGCGCCCCCAGACCAAGGCGCGAAGCACCATCAAAATTTAAATATTTGCTCAATTGCTTTTTTGTTTTTGGCTTTTTGCAGCCCTATTCTGGCACCTAGAGCGACCGCTCTTTTCACTCTACCCCAGGGTTGGCGCTGGATATTAGGATGATTCTTGTTTCGGTGGACAGTTACCAACTTATCATTACCTAAATGCCCGCGACTTTGTACGCAAAGGACTCTGCCATCCGCGTCGTCGGTGGCTTTTTTCAAAAACCTTTTCTTAGTGCTCGTTTACATTATCTATAGAAAAGTAGACCTAGTGATGTATGCTGTGCGTTGTCTGTTAGTGAATGAATAAATGACTAAGATTTTAGCCAGCTTGTATGCAAGAGTATGTTGATATGTGTTTTCGAAGATAAATACTTAAATAATTTGGAGTAACTTTTGAGTACCTATAGTAGGAGCAACTATACTCAAAAGCTACTCTTGTCTTTTGTCTTTTTCGATCGATTTCATAATTTGAAGGAATGAAAAAGACAAAATCCCTTAGAAACATTCAGTTTTTTTTTGCTTTTCTGTTGAAATTTTCCTATGCGTTTATGTTGACGATCAACATCCATTGTGGAATTTAAGGTAGGTAGTATAAAAAATACACCAATTTGATTTCATAATAAAGCGCATAGAATGATGTGTTAGCTATTTTTGTAATACTTTGTTATACCAGAACTGGGAAAGTATAGGTATGTAAAAACTGGGTAGAATTTAAGAGCTGTTTTGTGGCCTTATACAAGAGTACAAGTTTTTTTTTTTTAATACGATTTCGATTAAACGTTGCTAAGAGCCATCGCAATAAAACCTGCTTATAAATAAAAAGAGCATTCAAATCTGCTGTTTTGAAGATTTTTTATCACACCTACATATTCACACTCAACCTTTTACACCAAAAGCATACCCTCTCCATCCCATCGTGGGTAAAAAATATCACTTAATAAGAATAAGCAAATACCTAAGTACAATCAATAAATTACTCGATACCACAAAAACTATTATAGCACAAGTTGATAAATGTTAATTAACCGTGAATGGAAAATTAGAGTCAAAAGCAACAAGTAAGCTCCGACTGACCCCGTAGAGCTTTTGTTAGCTGCGATTACACCATTTAATTATAACCATTATACGACCGGAAAGTAACCTTTTCCACCTTCCACAAAAAGAAAAGTACTATTACCAACTCCCTTTGTACATTAATGGCAATTGTTTGAGTAAATGACTCGCTGACGGTGAAATGAGTTATGAAAGGTCATAATGAGCTCGAGAGCTAATTTGGATATGGTATTGTAAAAAGCACGTGACCTTATTATTTTATTTAAGGCTTACATGTTTAAACTATATAATATTACAATTAAATAAATCAGGATAAATAATATTGATTATAAATTAAACATTTAAAAGTACTCACCTCAAAAAAATCCAAAACTTATTTTGAAAGTCCAGATAAAAATAAATTTAAAATAGAACACAAGTGAAGCACGTTCGGAACACTTTTTAGTTCACTAGTGCACTTTAGGGCAGATTCGAGTCGCGAGTTGTTGAGCGGAGCGAGGGCGCGACCGGCTAGGGCGGCGGCGGCGGTTGCACTGACGTCCCGCCCGCCCTGCTTCCCCTATACCTGTTACAGGTATTCACTTCATCCAGAACTAAGTACTGGTATTGATGGACATGTGAAATTGATTTTCACGCGCAAGATTACCTTCACCCAGGCGTCACAGATTGATACTCGCATAATAATTATGCGGAATTTTAAGTTTCTCAGTTAATTTTCTCCTCCTTACCGCTCTTTTTCACTAATAATTGTCTGTTATGCATTTAAAAACACAAGGTTCGTTCGTTATGGATGATGGGTCTATTTAACAATTCACAAAACTACGAATCCTGATTTTCCTTTTTTATATTGCGATTCATAATAGAAATACCGACATATCAATTTAAATTCTCTGTTTTAAACTATCACGGTTGTTCACTAAAGTTATATGCACATATTAAAACAACCTAGACTAAAACCACACAAACTATGCTAATTTAGTCTACATCTTTCGCAAGCTAAGTAAATTAGACATTGTTACAACGAATCAGAATTTAAATTAAAGTTATATGATTATTTACGGGATATCCCGTAAATAATCATATATTGTAACAATGTCTAATTTACTTAGCTTGCGAAAGATGTAGACTAAATTAGCATAGTTTGTGTGGTTTTAGTCTAGGTTGTTTTTGAGCGCTGATCCATTATTTAAAAAAATATCTTACCTAAAATTAAATGACGATCATTGTGAATTAGCTAACAGCAAATTATAAATCTCAGTAGATAGTTTTAGCGCCACATTGAAAAATCAACTGGCGACATTGTATTATAATATACCAACTATACAATTGTTTTTAGGTCTACGTTGTTTTTGAGCACTGACCCAATATTAATAGTTATAAAAATCTTTGACTTCTTAAAAATTATCGATTGCGGAAGCCAAAACTAAAAAAGATAAGCGTTTTTATTTGGAGGAAACGGATCCCGGTATCAGTGGATACAACTCTCCGGGATCCGTTGCTAATTCAGTCTGATCTGATCCCGGTATCCGTGGATACAAACCCGTTCCTTGTTATGCTACGGAACCCCAAAAATAACTCTGTAATAATTTCCAAGTGTTGCGCAAATATGTTCTTAAGTGCATTTTTTTTTAATGCCTTTATTATCTAAACAAAATACAAGCTAAAACTAACACTACAAATACAATTAGACTGCTCATAGACCGTTGAAGGTCTAAAGACAATCCAAATGCTCAAGCCCACTACCAGTTGGCAGCGCACTGCCAAGCACTCATAGCAATGCTTATGATATATTAAATTTTGGTTTATCATATGGACCAACTCGCGGGTTGTCTTGTTCGCAAATCTATGAATTCGTCACAATCTTTTATTTCGGAATTTTATTCTTGGTTTCTTATAAGCAGTCTTGTTCGTGATATTCTTTTCTGGGAGCGCATTGTAAGCTTCCCGGAATCTCTGGATTCATAAATTTTCGTCTAACGATAAACATTACGTCGCTGGCATAGTGGAGTTTGGTGAAATTCAACATATTGCAAGTAACTACGTCACTATAGATGATTTTTATCCGTCATCACAGATCTATTTTAAACTTCGGAGATTATTCACAATAAAACATTGTTATAGCGAAAGTAGTTTCAGCTAAATCCAATTAAATTCTTCTGGGGGTAAAAGTAATAACTTACGTTCCTAATATGCTTCATAAAAAAAATCATATGCTACTAGATGTTGCCCGTGACTACTTACACGTAGATTTTACATTTTACTTTCAACCTCCACTTGCCTTAATTCGGCCCTTACGCAAAATCAGCCAAACTTTCATGCATACCTGCTTTCATACCTAATTATCTCCCTTAAGGGATACGTTTCCAAGAACGATGATAAAACTTACTTTTACCCATAAACATTAATATAAGTACTTAATTGACAGTGTTATTCGAACTGTAATAAAAATAAACCAAAAATTTAATTACATATTTATCTATCATTTCAACCTGTTATGTTCCCCACTACTGGGCCACAGACCTTCTCTCAGAGAAGATGGGCTCAAATGGCTTATTTAATAGTACTTAATTTATGTGCAGTTTCGATGCCATCGTTAAAATATGTTAAGGACACACATCGTGAAGAAATATACGTCCAAGAATATCAAAAGTTCAAGGACATAATATGACATTCACCAACAGTGTCTATAAATTATCTATACTAATATTATAAAGAGGAAAGATTTGATTGCTTGTTTGTTTGTTTGCATTGAATAGGCTCCGAAACTATTGAACCGATTTGAAAAATTCTTTCACTTTTGGGAAGCTATACTATCCCCAGCTTTTTTACTAAGCGCAAGGGCCACAATGTATGCGACTACTTAAAACATAGACTTGCCCTTGCCAGCCGCCAATTTGAAGTAATCAGCGCTCTCCTTTACAACAGAGCCAACAAATGCCTGAGCATATACCCTTTATCGTTAGTTGACTGTAAAGCATCTTTAGTGCAATGGCTAAAAAGATTGTCTTATGAAGAAACTGAAGATCTGCTAAGATCCATTGAGCAGCAAAATTAGGCTTTAAACTTGGACTGGTTATAAATGTAAACACATGGACAACACATTCACACTTTGCTTTCATTCTTTCACAAACACTCACCATACTAACTCACCCACACTGACGCTCTCTCAACAATTTGGCGAGAACAGTGTAAATTAAATGTCATTAGAATATAAAGTCTAAAACGTATATACCTGTGCCTTAAATCTACTTTAAAAATGTATAAAATTCACAGCTCAAATAACAGGTAATATAAAATAAACTAATCTCCAAATAAAAAAATAAAATTAAGTTAACATAAAAATTAAGCACATGAAAATTATAAATATAGGGTAACAGACTAGTGTGAATAACACAAATGTCTATTTTTATTTTTGTATGTATTAATATCTTTTTTGTAAAATCCTAACGTATTTTGCTATATTTATTAAAAAATATAATAGAAATATACTGTAGGTAATAAATATAATGTGAGTTAATAATATTCATGTTGAATATTGTAACATAAAATGGTATTTTTTTTTTCTTTGTTTGTTTATATTTCACATTTATGTTCAAAATTGTAAATACGACTAATTCTTATATTCTTGTACAAAAATAACGTTCATGATGGGAAGGCTACTCACCAAAATACAGGTGTTGTCACACCTAGTTTGGTGGCTATGGCTGCAAACTTAATGTGTTGTACTTTAAAGTAATAAAACTTTTTTTTTTTTTTTAAGGTAACATAGGCTATATTATATTTTCAAAAAAAATAGGGATCGTTACTAAAACTCCAATAATGTAACCCAAGGTGTAAAAAAAATTTATTTACAATTTTAACTTTTGCGTGTTTGACAGTTCTAAGACAGGACAACATCTGTCAGGTCAGCTAGTAATATTAATAAAAAACCAATAAGATAGGAACACGCACTACACAAATATTTCAAGAGAAGTCTCCAGCCATGTGTAATTTTTTTTAACAGAGGAAAGTACCTCACTTGTTTTTTACTTCCATGTGTTTGTAAATCACGATATAGTCTACCACAAAATGTACATTCTAACCGGCATTTTCTACAGCGTGCTGTGCGCTTTTCCGACAGAATTTTTATTCAACACTGAAACCTCTCCTGTAATCACGCAGCACTGCGTCTGTAAGGGCCGACATCACGTTCATGCACACCCTGTATGAAAGGGGTGACATACTGTAGTACTAGATAGTAAGCATTGTTGGTCGAAACGATCCAATAGCACTCGGACCAATACGCATTTTGTCAAATACGCAGTTAGTCCAAGTACATGACTGTGAGATAATAACTTCTCTATCTTCTCTATCTCTTCTCTACATAGTATAAATTAAAGTTGCTTTTCGATTCTGTTTGTCGGTCTGTCTGTATAATCACTAACTCCTCCTAAACCATGCAACGGATTTTGATGTGGCTTTCACCATCAGGTAGATAATTTTTCACGGAAGGTTTAAACTACCGACACGCCCCGGCTTCGCACGTAAATCACACCCGTGCCAGCTGGGGCGGGTCGCTAGTTTATTATAATTTTGATAAATATGCCCTCTTTATCTGTAAAAATCGAATAAAAACTCAAATTAATTTTAATAGTGTACCTGAAATGATTTTGAATGTTTTGGCTCCAGAGTTATCCTCAATTCAGTGTCAGTAATATAGAATTTTCAAGTATTCAATAATTTTCAGTTTTAAAAGATTAAATGAGTACAGTCATAGTCAAACACAAGCAAAGTAAGTCACGTTCATTTCTGACTCATGTCCCACTAAAGTGGTGAACCAGGTGGACACTTTACTAGCTGTTTTTAATAATTTTTGGAAACAATAAGAAAATACACTTTTCATCTCATTATTTTACTTGCTCACACTCGAGCACGTTAACGAACACTTAATTAATAATAATTAATAATAATCCATCATTACTATACTGTAACCAGCAACGAGAAACAAACGACAAAAGTTAAGACAAAAGTTTAAAAATAAATATTTAAATAAATAATTATTTATAATTAAAAGTTATA
Organism: Agriopis aurantiaria; assembly: GCA_914767915.1. NCBI lineage: Eukaryota > Metazoa > Arthropoda > Insecta > Lepidoptera > Geometridae > Agriopis > Agriopis aurantiaria. The sequence continues at coordinate 12,163,259 of OU611994.1, read as the reverse complement.
TAGTTTGTTTGTTTGATTGACTCGTGTTTGTTCTCCGTCGTTACGTCGCTGTGTGCGTCTGGGCCGTGCGCGTGTAGTAGTACGACTTTAATACCTACGCATTTTGCAAAGGCGCCCTTAACTCAAACGAACCTTGAAGCCTAACTGTTTATTTCTAGGGTGTCAATCGCCGCACGCATTAAAAACTTTTTTTTTTAACTAACAAGTATATACTTTAAATCTTGAATTTATAAACAAGGCGAGTAAAGTAAGTAGGTAATTAAATATTCAGGAAAAAAATATCACACATCTGACCCTAACTAAGCAAAGCTTGTACAATGGCTGGCAGAGACTGATACAATATGTACATACATAAATATATTTCATAAATACTTAAATAGATATTAAAAATTACCGAGATATAGAACAAACACAAATGTTCATCACATGAATGTCCTAGGTGGGAATTGAACCCATGCTCAGAAGGCAGGTTCATTACCAACTGAGCCACCGGGGCAGTCTTTAAGCTCAGCTATGTTTATATTCATTGTATGGACACGCCTGACGGTAGGTAATAAAAAAAAACACAGTTTAACTTCCAAAATTATGAGATAATATCTAAACAAAGTGCGTTAATTTTGTGCAATGTGTGTCCTCAACTTAAACTGCTCCTGAGGGTAAAATTGTACGACGCAAGTAAAACCTTCTCCAACACTAGACAGAAAATCTCCTGCATTGAATATTAAACACAGGTGTACTGTATTTTTCTTAGATTTATGTGTTCTTGGCAGGTCCACAGCGAGCTGATAATGACAGAACAATAAAATTACAGGTATGCTTATAATAAAAATAATAAAAAAAAAAAACCTACTGAAATAATTTTGGCATCTCATATCCTGCATCATTCATTAATTTGCTATAAAAAAAATAACTATGAACAGAATCACACCAATATTATAAGTTGAAGAAAATATTTAAAGTTTGTGTTTTGTTTATTTCTTTTTAACTAAACTCCTGAATACTTTTTTTAATGTACCTAATAGTAGACAAACAAGCGACGTGCCACCTAATCCTAAAGTCACCGTTGCCTATGGACACCTACAATACCCGGGGCATTGGCGTTGCGTTGCCTACCTTTGAAGACTGTTCACTCTTCGTTTGAAGTAAACAAATTAAATAGATTTGGCTGATTTTTATGGGAATGTAGCTTATAATTATAATATTGGATAACACAATATTTTTTTTATCCTGAAAACATAATCAGTGCTGCGGGTTGCAGCAAGCAAGGTACAAACAAAAGTTTTTATAGATAATGAGATTTTTTTTATTGCGGAAGTTTTCCGGTTTTATCTCAAGAATAGTGAAGTTTTGCCCGTGCAACGTGTAAACACATTTTTTACACCATTCCCGTATAGCAACTAAGTACCTATATACAGTAGATATTAAAATATGTATTTGATTCAGCGCCATTCCAATGCAAATTCTGAATATTCAATCTCTATTGTATTGTGATCCAATATTCGGGAATTCATTAATTTCTCGCGTGTGTTTTTATTTTCCGGATTAGGTTTTCTGATCCTGTCTGATCCGAAGGGCAATGGTGTTTGAAGTGTTTGATTGTTTTTGGTGATTAAATGTGTTATCAATACGGGAATCTAAAGAATACTATGTTAGGTACATTAATTGTCTCTACAAATATCAATAAGATACAATTGGCTGAATTGCTCAGAAACGGCTAGTGCTCCAAGCACTTGGACAACTGAAACTTTCAAATTAATAAATCAAACAAAAAAACTCATGTCTGATTTTAAATCTATTGTTTTATTAAACAATTATAACAATCGCGAAAAACAAGCTTCACAAAAGCACAACCTGTTTTAAAATTGCTTGCAATAGTTCACTTTTGAGAAAGAAAATGTGCCACATTACTCACTCAAAAAGAGACATTAAAAATATTTTTTTCTACAAATTCCACACCTCGCAGACAAAAGCCTCGTAGGTCATCGGGTGGCCCCAAGCGTGCAAACTTTTAAAGAACATAACTAGTAAATTGTTCCAACTTTTGCGTCCAATTTTTCTCTTGAAAAACTTGTTGAATGATAATATTTTTTCCCACTTTTGTAAGAGTTTTTAATTTTACATTTGCTGCCCTCAGCCGTGATTTTCTAAAAGAATTCTTCACACCGACCTCTGTGTGGGAGTCTTGACAGATTATTACGACGTTAATTTGGAGAGAGATATCTTTGTGAAATTCTGTTTGACTTTCGGGGCCAGCCTTTGTTTTAGACTAGTCAACTTACTTTTATCTTAGAATCTTCCTTTTATTATTATAATGGATGTTAATGAGTGTGTTCAAGGTGTCTCTTTTTGTTTTAATTTCCCTTTTTGCGCCTTGTCCATTGTTTGCCTCCGGTAATGTTAGACGTTCTTTGATACTTGCTTTTATTTCAAGATCAATCATCAGTATCATCACTTATCTAATAGGCTCATAATTTATCGTACGTCACCTATTTACTATTTTGTACTAATGGATGCAACGTTTATCTGGCTCAATGTATATAGCATTGCCATTCATTTTATTTTTCATTGTATTAACAAATAAACTTTTCTGATTTCTGATGTCTGATTCATTGTAGTAATGCCGCCAGCATGTATAGATAGATAGATAGATAACTCTTTATTGTTCACACCAGAAATGACATAATGTAAGACAAAAACAACTTAAAACTAGTGAAATAATTGGCGGTCTTATCGTTATAAGCTATTTCTTCCAGACATTCCTTAGTATGGAGAGGACCTAGGTACAGAAGAGATAAAGAGCATCAGATCATACTGTGTACACTACGGTCGGTGGATAATCTAACTAGTTTTTTATATAATTGGCTAATTACCTATATAACCTATAACCTAATTACCTAGGTACCTATTTAGGTGTTAGCTTGTATTACGTATAGAATTTACTCGTTAAAAGGGTAGTTACATAATAATAATTGTGGTGTGAGTCATTCTAAAATCTTATAGCCCTTCTAAAGATTATCGTACATGATTGGTTGTCAACCGTTTAAGGACCCTAATGGACTGGGAGTTATTATTTATACTAGAAAAATGATGAAAAGGTCAGACAGGCAAGCGAGGACGAAAAAGGTACAAGGTCGCGCCGGTCTAATATAAGATTTAAGACAAACTGCTGTGGACAGGTAGAGCCGACGGCTTATGTATTATATTCAGAAGTGAGGTAATAAAAGGCCAATAACTTCTTTCATATTGACATATATCTAATAACGTTTATATTTCTGCGTCTCTCAGATATAAATATTTCTTATTGTGTGGGCTGACTAGGCAATTTTGTTGCCAGTGTTGTGGGTGCGGATACCTAATTATCTCATCCAGATGGATTAACGGCTATCGAAGTTTGACATTATGATGGCTTTGTTATCTTGTTTATTCCCATTACTCTTTAAAAAATAAAAATAAAATATGTTTTTAACCCCTTGCTGTTTGTTTTTCGGCCCTTTTGGAGATCGATGGAGGAGGCCACCAGTGGACGTCCTGTGTCTGAAATGATGATGATGATGTTTTAACTAAAATAATTTATTTAACAATTATTAATATATATATGTATATATTTAGTAAATTTATTCAGACCATACGAAAAGGGGCACTATGAAAAAAATTACCTTCACCCCCAGACCTTGACTCTCACTGAGCTAGGTTAAAACAGGAGTTGAAGTGCTCTGGGTCAGATCTGTCACTCATTTCAGCTTCACGTGGCCGGTTTATTTTTAAAATTTATACTTGTTACTAACTAGTTTTTAAATAGGTATAGGTAGTTGCTAATAGGTTAAACTTATCTTACCTATGTAGAGTACATACGTCCAACTTATGTATATGTATGTAGTTGGTAAACATAGCTAAATGCCACGTTAGCATAATCCCTTGTTTACACCTCTGATATCTCCTCTACTCATGAATACATTACACGCTGTATCTACCTACATGTTCTAGCGCTAGAATGAACGTACTACCTAACTAGATATCTAGAACTTACGTAGAGCTCCAATGTTAGATGGAAGAGACTGACATTGGTTGAAAATTTACAGAATTTTTTATCTGTTAAAGTGCGACCGCTGAAAGAACGTCTAGCAACTGCCATGGCATTGTAAAAAGCTGAACGAATACCAGCAAACATCGCTGTCGTAACCATTAAACTCTGATCCCTTTTTCGAAGCTTTTTGAACGTAAGATTGTACCTGGTAGCCAATATACTTTGACATATAGTGTACCTGATCTAAGCCTACTACAGTAAAATATTCAAAGTATTTTTTCCTCTTTGAAGATTTTGGCTTCGCACACTTGTGCATTAGCCAGTGTCAAGTATTATATTAGTATCAAGTTTGATGAAATGTAGTCAAACAAGTCAGTCACAGTCCGAGTCAAGCAAAGTAAGTCACGGTTAAGTCAAAGTCAGGCCCAAATAAACTTGGGCATTTGCCAGCGTCTAGTATCAAAGATTCATAGACTATCGTCCTTGAGTAGGTATATACCTAAACATTTTCAAGTTTACTTATTTCGGCCTGAACTGAGATTTCATGGTATTCAAGCTTTTATACTTCACATCAGGGATGTAACGGAGGTAGTTTTATCGGAACCGAAGGCGGAGTCGGAGTTTTTAAATTTGCTTTAACGGAGTCGGAGGCAACGTGTGGTGGAGGTGAACGTGTTGTGTGCGTAAGAAATTAACAACAAGTAAAAAAATAATTGACGATAGAGTGCACGTAGTGGGAGTCGGGGGGATTACCCGCGCGACATGTATGAACCTGTTCATAACAGTCGACACAGGCTGCCGCCGCCGCTATGTTATGCTTCGACCTCCGATTTAAAAGTGTCGGAGCCGAAGTCGGAACCGAAGGTGTAATAATAATCAGAAGTTCCGACTTAACGGAACTGGAGTCGAAGCTCCGTAACATCCCTGCTTCACATACACTAGAGTACACCCGCTCCATAGTTTTCCTACCTACCACAAATTTGATTGAAAAATACACAGGAAAAATATAACAGTTAACGGCTACGATGGCTACGATAATCAACTGACAAACTTCACTTCAGTCATACTAACATTATTTGTACAAATTAAGTTCATATCTGATTCATTAGGAACTCCTTCCTATAACCAACGGTATATTATAACTTCGGTTATGACTTATGGTTTTATAACTTTAATATTTTAATATCTTTATAACCCCTTCATCTGATTAACTGATATATACAAGTTTAAAAATTTAACTTCTTGCCTACAAAATACCGTACAAACATACATTTGTTTAAACGCCTATTTGTCCCACTTTAGCCTCTTAGACCTAACTTCGTTCGGTTAGTTAACAAGTCATAGTCATAGTCATCGCCAAGCTAAGTATGTCACGGTCACGTTCAAGTCATGCTCTAGTAAGGCTTTACTCGTATGTGAATCCACCGACCCGCAACTGGCCCAACGTGGTGGATATGGCCCAATCGCCCTTTTGGCAGTAGGCCTACCTCCTTTTTTTATTATTAGGTATTTTTCGGTTCACTAGTTGAATGTGACACCTTAACACTACAAAATATATAATATAAGGAACGTTCTAGAAGCTGTGAACACAGCATGCACATAAGCTCAATCAAAAAACGAACGATCAAATTACGAACCTACAATAAAGTAAACAAATTCTTCCATTCAACTCCACATCTGCGATACATGCAAAGCTTACTGATAAAAAGAGAGCCCGGGCAGGCGGGTAGGGGGAGAAGGGGGGGTTCAGCTGTTGAATGCAAGCGTGTGCAAGTTTAACGATTTAAATATACTTACCTATGCGATAATTACGTCGGTGTAATGCAGCGTAGCTTAACGCTTGATCGCTGATGCTGAACTATGCTTGGAATTTCATTTGTAATACATCGTATATTAATACCTAGCTACCAACTATCTTGATAATATGTTGACTTAACTTATATGACTATTTACGGGATATTTACCGTGGTAAGGTTGTGGAAATACCTCCCGATATGGTGCATGTTGCATGTAACTGCGCCGAAATATCGGGAGCTCATTCCACAACCTTACCGCGGTAAATATCCCGTAAATAACCATATAACTTTAGTGAACAACCGTGATAGTTAGAACATAATTATGTTGACTTTTACCGCTTGTTGCACAGTTTTACTAGCAGATGCTAATAAATTTAGACCCAGACAAACTTATGGATGGGTGGGTGACCACGAGTGAATCAGTTTCTTCTTGGCAATCGTGGTTCAACGTAAATCACATCAGGCGAGTTAGCGACCAAAAACAAGGCTATATTGTTATGTTTTTTTTGTATTCACAAATTATTTTCTGTAATTACTAACTAAATTTTGAAGATAATTTCCGATATCTCGCTGGTTGGCTTGGAGAACTGAGTAACCACACTTTAAGGGCTGCAAATATTTACATGCTTGTTCACAAATTACAAACTACTCTACATGGTTTACTCAGGGTAGCTACCTTTTTGAAAAAATAAAGTTGGGATGCTCATCGTGCTGAGGGAAAGACCAAAATCGTCATTACGTAGTAAATGAACGGCCCTCTAGTCGACGCGTCATTGTGTTGTGAGTCTGAACGACGAACGTGTCATAAAAATATCGGGACAAAATTATAGATTTTCAGGCCACGGGACAATTTCATCAAAATCGGGACCGTTCCGACAGAATCGGAACAGGTGGCAACCCTGCAGTGCAAGTACCGTTCTTTTAGCGATCGTCAAATTGACAGTTGAGGTCGTCAAATTCGATAATATGCCATTTTTTCAGTACTCGCTGTGATCGATTCTATGGCATTTTAGCGAATTTGACGTCCGATAAAGAACGGTACTTGCACCCCTGGTTTTACTACATCCTTGGCTACATTTCGTGAACTCCAGGATGTTCCCTCAGTTATCACACATCAGTTTCGAAACAAATTTTATATTTAGATCTTGTACCTATAATATATGATATCTACTCACTAAATCCCGCCGGCAATTACGAAAGTACTTATACTTGCTTACTTGGGATAAGTATATCGTAGCTTTAACTTTCTCGGGAAACATTAGGCGTACGGTACATGTTAAATGGAATCGTTGTAAAGCTGCGTTTAGACTTTGCGTAAGAATCTAGTGAGAATTATAAATTTAAAAAATACTTTTTTTAAACAAGCTATTTCGTATTCTTCTCAGAAAACTCTTTCATTTGATACCCATATCATGATAGTAGATAAGAACATTGTGTCTGCCATATTGAATTTATCATCTAAGACCAAAGTGCTTGGGAAAACAAATCCAACGAAATCAAACTCGACACGGCTACGTCGTTCAGTTTAGGAGTTCCTATGGCCACCTTCTGTCTCCATTATCAGACCAGATCGATGGTACATAACATTGCATTGTCACCAACTTACATAAGTATGCAAAATTTCAGCTCAATCGGTTGAGGATAACTGGTCTAAAATTCAGTTGCAATATTTATCCCACACGTACGAACGTAGGTACATAATAGTTGAATAAAAAAAAGCTTGTAAAAAGAGCAAAATCACACCAATATGATAATTCAAAAGTTTGTGTGCAACTGTGTATGTTTGTCCGCACTCAATGTAACTTATAAGAATGCCCTGGATAACCATATAGACTGTTTAACCCCAAAAATTCATGTTTTCTGTAGAATAGCAACTGAAACCTCTCTAGTACCTAAATGTATTTTACACCTGCCAAGTAAAGCTTTAGAATAGACTTTTGTTAAGCTTTCTCTTTCTTCTATTGGCTATATGCCTCACATAGTGGTGGGGTCAACCATATTTGCCTTCTTCCTCGACTGTGCTCTATCTATCGTCAACACCAACATGGTTTTACCATGCTATTACTCAAAACTTTTCCGTTTCGTTGATACTAATGAATTCGCGCGCGATTCCGAAATACAAGGCCGATGTAACACGTGACCAAAGTACCGGCCTCTACTTTGCTCAAATACTCTTAATACAACCTGGTAATGGGGCCAGAATTTTGGGAATAATACCAAGCTTACTATACTAATTTTTTTAAAATTTATATTTGAACGGTACAAACTTTTTCCGTTACATGTAAATAAAACTTAATTAGGTCGAAGCTATCGTGTTTTAAAATAATAGAGAAATATGAAAAATCCCAACAATCGATGATTGACACGCGCGACCTAGCGTAACACCATACTTTTGCCCCGCTAAATACGATTCGCTTGGCATATTATGATACAGAAATAAGTCTTATATGATCGGCCACGGTAACAAACGTGCTCGCATCCCACTGCGACCTCGCCTTAAAGTTTCCTCGAGGTCTGTAAACAGCTGAATATCCGTGGCGGCGACATTACCATCCCGTCTCCGGCTCGTACCAACGCACCGGCTTGCTCTAATGTGCCAACAAAACATTTTGTCTAATTTGGTTTTACCGGATAATGTGGTCTTGGTTTGTTGAGCGGAAGATTTTGAACTCTTCGAGGACAGTTGACGTTTATCTTTTAAAGAAACTTGAGTGTTCGTGACAAATACTCAATGTGTACAGCCTCCTTCTGAAATTTAATTTTCTAAAACCGAATGAGCTTATTTAACCCACTTCGAAAAAAGAGGAAGGTTCTCAGTTCGGCCCGTTTTTTTTTTGTATGTACGTCCATTACGCCGGCTTCTGTAAACCAATTTCCGTGTTTCTTTTATTATATGTAGAAAAAAATCTCGTTGTGGTTCCACAAAAATTTCATTAATTAGTAGTTTTTAAACCAGCTCGGATAATAATTATGGATAAATTTGCCCAAGCCTCTACCAGTTTCGCTACAATATTACAAACTGTAATTTTGTTCAGGCACTTTGTTCGAGTCATAACGAGGAGGTATTCATGCATGGATGGATGAATATCTATTTAAGGTCATAATGTTGTTTCACGACAAATTCCAAAATAAATTAATACGAAGTACCTACTAAGTTAGTTAGTAAGCACCTACTAAGTTAGTTTCGGTACTCCTAGGCCAAAAAATAAAATACAAATATCAACATTAAAATTACTTTTAAACATTTGTATTGTAATTTTTAAAGATTAAATATCTTTTAAAAAAACCGACTTTAATAAACTACAACATTGTGCCACTACAAAGAACAAAATAATGTTTATACTCGGATTTAAATAAAATCGGATTCAGTTTCTCGGATTTTTTAATTGCGCGTAAATAAATGTCAAGAGCGTAAAATAAGGTATCTTATTTTCTTAGACGAAATTTTGACTTATGCTTTGGAACTTGTTTCGTCTAAGAAACAGTTTTGTAACAGAAACTTTGAAACTGTTTTGAAGATGAAAGTCCGCCTGATTCAATCAACAAAATTTTATCTACGAATTAATAGTTTTAGAAAATAAAATTAAAGAGTCACTTAATTCAGAAGTTAATATAGAGTTAGTATAATGTAGTTTGACAAAAGCCAAAGGGCAATGTCCAATTGGTCCCAACAAAATGTTTTTACAAATAATCCTTTCATAACTGTTCAAATAACCACGCACCCTAGTTTGTATGCCTATATGTATGTACATATCGTTTGCTTCCCTCGGTCTGTTTGTCGGCGAACAATGTGGTTTTAAAATATGTATGTTACACATCTGGTGCCGTTTGTGTAAGTTGCGAACTTAACTGAACGTAACGCGTTGTTTTCTATTTCTACATAAACTGGAAAGCAAACCCGACGAAGGTATTTTGAGTTTGTGAATTATAATTAATCATTAAAATAAATCAAAATATTGAAGTCCACCGCGGACTGCAAAATTGCCCATTATTATTTTAATAGGCAGCTAAATTCAGTCAGTTTTCAGAATGCTAACTTCGTAACTGAAGTCTGTAGCTGTTATAAGTTTTATAGGCATACAAGGTTACACAGTACGGTGATACCAAGCGTAAAGAAGATCATTGTACTCATTATTATAAACTAGATGTGCCCAGCAGTTTCACCCACGTGTAGGGTTACTATCCGTCAGGATTTGTCCGGATATGTTCGGACTTTTAGACCTTTGTCCGGCTTTTTAGCTTGAGCGCAGGACAATGTAAAACGAGTAATAAAACATACATAATTATATGAGCAATAATAACGCTGGATGCAGGCCGCTTCCAACTGGCCCTTTTGGAGATCGATGGGGGAGGCCTATGTCCAGCAGTGGACGTCCTATTGCTGAAATGATGATGAAGATGAATTATATAAGATCAGTTTTTAGTCTTGATTGACGTCTCTCTAAACACAAAATTCCGTGGACAATTCTACGGATACCGTAAATTTTTACCGGGATAAAATATAGCCTATCTTACAGCCCTCCAGCCTTTGAACTATACACATCAAAAATCACATCGATCCGTTGCTCTGTTGCTGCGAGTAAGAGGAACATACAAACCAACAAATAAGCACACTTTCACATGTATAATATTAGATCTATACATTTTATAGAATGTGTATGTATTTTTTCTATGAAACAGCATTTTTTTTGTGGGATTTGAAGGCTTATCCCTTAGTATAGTAAGCACAGCGGATCTTTGTGTCTCTGAAGTTGGCTGCAAGGCTACGCAGTAGCTACTTTTGTGTCGCAAAGGATGTGCTACTTTCGCAATGGTTCGCAAGAGACACAAAGATCTGCTGTGTCTATTGTAAATATTGTTGATAATGATCAAAACAATTATCTCCAATTGGATTACTACCACCATTCCGTGCACCCTTGTGTGGAACTTAGGAACTTAATTTGGTGGACGTTGAGACTTGTATAGCAAAGTCCGAGTTAGTGTATAAATATTTTAACATCCTGAATTTTATCCAAGAATCCAGGTCTTTGGCCTTCTTCCAACTCCTACTACAGTAGTAGGTAGGTACCTGTCGTAATCATGAAATATTCGTGTACGAAGTTTGACCAGGTCGATCTCAATTCTAGTCTCCGACAATTGTTCAATCTCTCGTAAGTTTACGAAGGTCAAGCTTGAAGCTTGGTCCAGTCAGATCCAGAGCTAGGTAAAGTTTGTGCATAGAAATAGGGCAACTTGAAAATGTATAATGCAGCTCGGTGGTATCAATTGAGAACTTTAAGGAGGCAGTTTAGCTCCTAATTTTCACACGGTCGAACCACGATTTTCACAGTCGAATCCGAGTGCCTAGTGCATCGAGATACAATTTCTAAAGAGTCACAATCTCTCAGTGAAAACAGTCAAAAACGTCCGAGCGTCATTGTACATACATTGTATCAATTATATACTTGCTTCCTACGAAGATGAAATTTGGCAGATGGATTCCTTATGGGAAGCAGAGGTCCGCTAAGAGGATTCTGCGAAAGGATCGAATAAAAGGGGAAAATGGAGGTTAACGGTTTAGATAAAAGTCTACGCGTACGAAGTCGCGAGCATCAGCTAGTGTGTAATAAAGAAGGGTTTTCACTATTGTAATCAATTATTTAATTATGTAAAACGTGTCTTTTCATGTTATTTCCTTATTGTATTTTCTTAATTCCTAACTTATCTTCCATTAGTAAAGTACCGTTAGTTATTCTCCTTACTTGGTATGACTCGGACTTTAATGTAACTTACTTTGCTTGACTTGGTCTCTGTGTGACTGTGACTTGTTTGACCATATACAGGGTTACTGGTAATCAGTTAGCATTTGAACAAAAGTTGTTTGTTTGATGTATTGAGGCCGCCCTTAAGAGGATGCTAACTGATTAACAGTAACCCTGTACATATAGTCAAACATGCACAACCTGCACATTTAAGATGTTCTTTTTTTTAAATTGAAGTTTAGCCAAGACTTAGAAGAAAAATAAATGTTTCAAATAGTTACTCGCGATTGAGAAACGACTTCTCCAAACTTTTGCTTTTTCAAATTAAAACGAAAACAAGTTTCGTGACGGATTTATTGCATGGGCAAACTACTGAACTACGGATAAAAGTTTGTTTGACACAAATGGTATTGTGACACAATCCTACCCGACTAACAACAATTCAGCAAAAGCTGAAAAATCACTCGCACGAATATTCTAGCGTATCACTCTATCCTTGTCATAGGTACGTGTGCCTTGTCGTTTCTGTCGGGTAGTTTCGCAACCATGTACCTATTATTAAAATGTAAGACGGTTCTCATTGTACCGTTTTAATTCTTATTATAGTGACTGACTCTTATTTTAATCAAATATCACGTAATCGTCTTATTTTACTTCAGAGCTGAGGCCTTACGCCCAACTCCTTACGCGTTCTCAAACTAACGTTAAGACGCGGTCTGATCACGATTTCAAATTCTTTTTTCACCCGCTCACGCCATTATCTATTTCCTATCTAAAGCGGCTTTGTTTAAAGTCGGATATCGTATATCATCACATTTGATGATGATGACTTTGTGCTTGTGTTTATGTTATTTTGAGGGTTTTTATTTAATATATAGAAATATAAAAAATAATTTTAACAATTATCTGGTTAAAGTTTTAAAACACTAGTCTGGCTATACAATTAGTACAAAAAAATATGTTGTTGTCGCTGAAAATTCAGAGTACTTCAATTCAAAAGCTATTTTTGTTTTATGTAATTATTACATAAAACAAAAATATTTATTATTAATAAATATTATATAATTTGTTTGTAATTTTTTTTTTAAGACTCCATATAATTTATTGCTATGTTATTCGGTTAAGATTATTAACAGGTATTTTTTCTGTGTGTAGTATTTTTTTAAATCTTATCAGTCAATTTCGTCACATCGCACTAACTGTCTTATTAATAAAAATCACCTAATCCTACTTTAATCCGAACTTACACTTGGACTAGTTAATTCCAGATTAGCCAAGTATTAACTTTGTCATTACAACGTTATTAATAAGCATGGAGTAAGCTCAGACTAACAAAGCATTCCTTACACCCGGATTAACGCGTAAACTATGGCAACCCACTCAATTTAAAAGTAAAAAGAACGAGTAAGTGAATGAACTCAACGTTTTTTGACAGTGACAACAATGATTACGATGACTGTACTGACAGTTTTTAGTTTATTTTTGACTTTGACAACTCATGTGTCATTTTGTGTTGTGATACTTGATACTTGTAATTTTTTACGACTTTTCGTTCGGTTTCAACAACTTTGTTGCAAGATTATAATCATATCGATTATTATTTCAAATCTAAGGTTTTATTGAATAATCTAAGGTTTTTTGTGATATTGATGGCTGACTCATTCCGCTTATATCACCTGCATCGTCTTGAATCTGTTGAAATCAAAAATTGAAATTAGACTACCTGTTACCTATCCACATATAGATTCTTAACTAAGTACCATAATTGATAAGTATTCCTTACCTCTCCACGAGCCCATGTTCTTATTGCACTCAAAACTTTTACATGAGGAGGTATATGACTACCTCTCGCATCTCCAGCTAAATCATTTTTAACCATTCCAATTATAAAAATGGCAGTAGATCTGGAAAATCTGTATTTATATTTAAATTCGTCTTCTTCAAGTTCTTCCAATGGATTAAAACGAATTTTGTAAAAATTTACTTTGCGAATTATCGGAGTGTTGTTTTCACCCTCATTTATTTCTTCTATCAGCCTCAAATCATCTGTATAATAGTCTCTATCCATTGTTCCTTTTTTCCACTTCTACAATCAATATAACAATAACAATCTAAACTATAACAAACCACCAAACAGACAAATCTAATAATACCACGCGAGAACAACAAAACAGCGGCTTGCTACCAAAGCACGGAACCCTATTACTCCTAGCCTACCAAAGAGCCTGATAGAACTACAAAATGTCAAATTATGCCTACTACTCTGTGCTACTACTCTGTGCTACTACTCTGTGCTACTACTCTGTGCTACTACTCTGTGCTACTACTCTGTGCTACTACTCTGTGCTACTACTCTACCCTTAATCGGTCGCTAAACAAGGTAGCTTCAAGGTTTAACTTTAATTCCGAGAGTAAATTCGGATTAGCTTAGTCATTCCTTACTCCATGTTTATTAATATTGAAATTGGTTAATACTGTCTTAATACTTGGAGTAAAGTTACTCTTGTTCTAGTCTATGTTTATTAATAAGGCAGTTAAGTGTTTAAAAACACTTCTTATGGTTAATTTCACGATTGTACCGCGCCTTAAAACAGCGCAGCTCATAAAATTACGCGAAAATGAGCCTCCCAGATACGGTTTGTGTATATCCAATATTTAGTAAGTATATCCAGATATTTTTTTCATCACTAAACTGGATTACTTAAAACAGCTAGGCGTAAGGCTCTTGCGCTTTAAAACAATCGTAGGTTTAAACAAAGATAAGTCCTAGTCCATCTCTGCTTCCTCATCAACAATTTACCTTATAGGAGATACTTGCTGATAAGACAGTTTGCAATTTTTTTAATGTCTCTTCCGTTCAAAGACTTACGTAGGAGCTTTACCTAGTCTGTGCTTCCTATCCTCACCTTTAAATTGCACGAGTCTCGGCCGGCAGTCATGTTTATTAATAATATTAATTCAGGCCACATTGAAGCGCAACTAATGCGGGTTAATTAATACTTCTCTGCAATTAATTTCCGCATCTGCATATGGCAGTACGTTTGATGCAAGTTAATTTTGTAGCTATTATTAATGCCAAGGTACGTAAGAAGAACAGATGGCCGATGGGGCCGAAAGGTTCTGGAATGGAGACCACGGACCGGTAAGCACAGAGTAGGACGTCCACCCACAAGTTAAAAAAAAATAAAAAAATGGAAAGATGACCTAAAAGAGACCGCAGGGAAACGCTGGATTCAGGCCGCTTCCAACCGGCCCTTTTGGAGATCGCTGGGGGAGGCCTATGTCCAGCAGTGGACGTCCTACGGCTGAAATGATGATGAAGCCCCAAACAAAAATTTGATTTCAAAAAAAAAAAAAAAACTTAAGTATGTACCTACTCTCATTATTGGTTATATACCTTGTATGATTTTGAAAAACGGGACCCTATTACTAAGCCTACGATGTCTGTCTGTCTGTCCTACCTATTAACGGCTGTATCTTTCGAACTGTAATAGTTAGCTAGTTGAATTTTTCACAGAATATGTATTTTTACGGTGGATTGACTAACAAATAAGTTAAAAAGTAAAAACGAAAGGGGGGGTTCCCATACAACAAACGTATTTTTTTAAGTTATTTTTAGTTTCAGCTCTAATGTAAAAACGATAATACTTACAAGCGTCAAACTTAACATGGTTATAGTACACACTCAAAAGTATAACAAAAAATAATAAAAAATGGCCAAGTGCGAGTCGGTGACAAGTTTATGTTTATTAACAAGTTATAACTGATAATTTCGTTATTAAATTTTGTGGTGGTACGGAACCTTCAGTGCGCGAGCCCGACTCGCACTTGGCTGGTTTATTAAGATGAATGAAGCAGACATTTATTCTCAAAATTTATTATATACCTAGATTACCTATTCTTACCTAGATTATGATTTTTAAGAAGAATGAGGCACCTACTCTCGAAATTGGTTATACGATAAAGCACTTTAAATAAAGATTATAAAAAACCAGTATAAATTTGAAAAAGAATGAGGCAGACCTACTATAAATATTTATTATATGCCTAGTATTATGTTTAAGATCAATGAGGCAGACCTACTATAAATATTTATTATATGCCTAGTATTATGTTTAAGATCAATGAGGCAGACCTACTATAAATATTTATTATATGCCTAGTATGATCTTTAAGAAGAATGAGGCACCTATCTCGAAATTGGTTATATACCCAAGTATACATTTGAAAAAGAACGAGGCAGGTGCAACTCTCTAGAAGGTTTTAATAAGTGCAATCCTAACTAATATTTAAATGCGAAAGTAGCTTTATGTCTGTCTATCTCTGTCCGTTTGTTCTCTTCTTACGACTAAATGGCTAGGCGAAATTTGGCAAGATCATAGTGTATATTATAAGGACGGACATATGTTACTTTTTCTCCTAGAAAATGCGGATAAACTGGAAAACACCGGAGAATTCAGCTAGTCCTACATAAACTAGCTGTAGGTACTCCAATATAACCGAGTATTTCTAGAAAATTTCTCCCCTCGTTACAAAAAAAAAGGCTTTTGCATCTCTCGTAATTTTCCAAGCGATTGTTTTGCTGATCACTGTTATTCTGAGTATTATGAGTAAAATTAACGAGAGATGTCTCCATTATGTTTATTTGTGACGTGGAATCTCGCGGAAAGCTTCCATGGAGCGAAGTTTCTGTCTCACCTAAGCGACAAAGTTATTTTTTTTTTTAAACAAATATATCTTTAAACTTTTAAACAAGTTGTGGAATCTTAAATTAGTTCTAAAACAAACTACTAATACTAATGTAATAGACTTAATATTAAGAAGTAAGAAGGCGCACTAGGCTCATGGCCCGTATTGTGGTGGCCAAGTGACGATGTACCCAAGTTATATTTTTTTAATTTGCAGGCATCCAATTTTTCTCTTTAATTTTTTTCTTAGGTTATTAATTTATTTTATTATTAGATACATAGATAGATGGTTAATTTATTATATTACATTTGAGTGCAAGTGACTGCAAACATTTCTTATATATTTCTTAGTTTTGTTTTTGGGATATACTTACTGTAATGTTTGGGACTTCTATGTTGTCCAACTTATAACCTAATAGTAGTAGTTCGCCCGAACTGAGACCTCACAACGTTCTGTTTTATCCGACTTAAAAAATAAGGGGTTCTCAATTCGGTTGTATTTTTTTAATGATTGGTACCTCAGAACTCCGTCATTCAAAACCGATTTAAAACATTCTTTCATTTTGTAGTTCTTTATTTTATTACGTGCCACAAAATAAATAGTATAATGCGAAATCTCATTATGGTACCTCAGCCTTTTTTGCATGATTACCAAGCGTATATATTAGCTGTAAAAAAACATCAAACAAATATAATCTTACATTCGCATTTATTTTTTTTTGCTTTAATACTGCCGCTTATCACGTGACCTTATTTTCCATCCCTTACCATAGAAAATCCTCGGTACCGGTCCATAGTTTTTATGCCTACCAGGAATGATCTTCAGTTATACCAATTTCATTGTCGCCTTACGTGGGCATCAGCGATAAAGCAAGAGTTTTGACATTTAATCTTGAATATTTTATGTTAACTCACCTGATAATAACTAGCAATGTGGTCAAAGACGGTGAGCACACCTAGCCTGTAATGGGAATCACTTTCTGGAATTAGGTTGCCGGAATATACCATTAGGTGATTTTCAACTTGACTCATTATAAGAACTGAGTTTGGCTTAGACTGCAGTCTCGCCAGACGCTTAAGTGTTTCTAAAGCTTATCTTTCTAACCGTGAAATTGGATCTCTGCTATAACTCGGAAGCTAAACATTGCGTATAAGTAATTTGTAAGACTGAGTCTGTAATGGTATTGTCATATAGTTTATCTACATTGTACCTACTAAATAACTCGTTGTTCGCCCCGAACTAAAAACCTCATGACCCCAACATCGTCGCAACCCCTCGACTGAATTTACTTTTAATCGAACTTAAAAATTGCATTGAAATAAATTATTTGCCCACAAAATTTTATGAAGATCGAACGATACGCAAGCTATCCCCGTTTTATATGATTTTGATAGCCCCGTTGGTCCAGTTGGTACTGAACCTGACTTCTGCGCTTGGGGGGTGGGTTCGATTCCCACCTAGGGCAAACATTAATGACATTTATTTATTTTGCATTTTTAGGGAAACTTACAGCCTAATAGTATATAAGTAAACAAAAATAATTAGGTGGCTAGGCCAATTACAAGTTCCCGACATGAACATTTGTGTTTGTTCTTTATTTGGGTGTTAATATATATTTAAGTATGTATAAAAAAATATTTAAATGTATATCAGTCTCTGGCAGTCATATTACAAGCATTGCTTATTTTTGAGTCAGATGACCATTTATGTGCAAAAATGTCTTGAATATTTATTTATTATTTATCGCGCATTTAATGTTTTTTTTAATATAAAATTACTGTGTCTATATTTGATTTGATGATAGGTAGCAGTGCGCCATATTCTGGGCCTTAAGGAAAATTCGGTGTAGAAGCCAAGTTATGTAGCCAAGACCCGATATTCTGCCAAAGGGTCAGTTTGGTATTATGAATATTTCCAGCGTCTCAATTGGCATCGCTACAGTTACGAGCACCTATAGGTCCTATACAAACTTCATAATTAAACCAACCGTCACATTCAGGAGTCCATTCTGCAGCAGCATTCAATTCCGCACATTGTCTTGAATCCGTCCTACTTTAGACCGACTCTCTCATTAGGCTCAATACAGACATTCTGCAACGTACAATGTAATATGCAATGTAAAATCAGATTACATTTAAGCCGGATCTCATGCTGGGCCAGCATGGTGAATTAGGAGCCATGCTCTCTCTCTCTCTCTCTGAGGCTTGAGTCCCAGCAGCGACATGATAGGCTCAAATGTTAGGCAAGTGTCCTATGTTTAATTTATTACAAATAGCAGGTTTAGGCAAAAAGCGGTTAATATACCTAACTAAATATATTACAAATACTGAAAAAAAAAAAAATTGGCTGATAAATCTCTGAGATATGAGCGTTAATTTTTTTAAGTGGGGATAGAGAGGGGATACTCTGTCCCTTTCTCGCAAAGCATGTGTCAGTATAGCATTTGTATGGCGTGCCTGAGGCGTGATGTCATGACTCAGTATAGTGCGCTCTCTGTCTAGCATGAAATTAAAATACTTATAACTTATTAATTTTTGAACTAATTTAAATTTTGTTTCCGTGTATGATAATCAATTCTCTATTTATGATCAGCTTTGAAAATTATTAGTCATCATGCTTGCACTAAGTAGGTTAAAATTGACTTGCAAGCTGTTTGTTGCCCATAGGTACGTTTATGTGTTAGTGGTCACAGTAAAAATACCGCATTACCAAACTCTACTTCTAATCATAGCCGGTCTGCCAGTTACGAGTATGCAGTTTGTAGGTACTACATTATAGGTCTTATAGTGCAGAATTATTAAAAAATCATTTTAGGTTCGAGTACAAACTTTCCTGGTTGAGTGGCATGCGACATTACTGCTGGAAATTCATAATGCAAAGACAATTACAGTGTAAACGCTATATAGCAATCTATTTAACGAAAAACTCCTTAAAACGTCGAAATTACTTGACTTTGGTTTGTTTACCTTATTGTCCATACAATGATACACTCTATATAGCATCACACACTCTAAATAACGAGAGCAATACATATTATTATTATTAAGCAATAAAAGGAAATTTCAAACTCATCGTATTTAAAATAAAAATACTAAAGCAGCAAAAAAAGACGAAGATAACAGACTATACGTAATAAACGTTATTTTTTGTATCAATATTATTATTTGTATGTTTGTTGTTTGTTAATTTTATACTTTACTTGTGAATACATATTATAATAGTAAAATAATATTGATTTTTCTTCTGTCCAATTAACGACACCTCTCAATAACGCCTTAAAATGCGCATTCCCTTAAGTGTCGCTATATAGAGTTTACACTGTATTAGTATTACAAAAATATTATGTAATTTAGTATAATCATATCAAGTTTCAACGTCACTTCAGTTTCTCAATAATAGTCATCATCATCATCACATTTTCAGCCATAGGACATCCACTGTTGGACATAGGCCTCCCCCATCGATTTCCAAAAAAAGGCAGGCCTGCATCCAGCGTTTCCCTGCGGTCTCTTTTAGGTCGTCTGTCCATCTTGTGGGTGGACGTCCTACGCTGCGCTTACCAGTCCATGGTCTCCATTCCAGAACCTTTCGACCCCATCGGCCATCTGTTCTGTATGGGCTGTATGTGCCCTGCCACTTCAACTTGCTAATCCGGTGGGATATGTCGGTAACTTTCGTTCATCTACGGATCTCCTCATTTCTGATTCGATCTCGTATAGTCAGTAATAGTATTCCAATTTATTTCTTTGTGTTATAAAATCGCTTACAGTGTAATAACATTTGATCAACAGGATGAATCATCGCGCTGCGTTACATTGCGTTCCAGAACGTCTGAACGGCACTTAGGTAACGACGCATAATGTAGCCAAAAGATGAATAACTTATGCCGCACCGAAGTGTTGATGATATTGTGCTTTTAATTAATTTTCGAGTAGAGACGGAGCTCGGTCTAGATCTCGAATGGTTATTGTTTCAGCTGCACACAATTTTGTTTTCTCTTCTTGTGTTAAGAGTCTTGTGCTTTTATATGGATAGAAATAAATGAAACTAGGATGCTTAGAAAATGAATTCATAGCTATTTCGACATGCAAAAAGAATAGCCTAGTTGGTCATGACCAAAAACCATAGTCATAATATGTGTATATCAAATACTTATTCAAGTAACCGCGAACATTAATAAATTAAATTTAGGAGGCAGTCTATGTAGCAGATTGTGATAGCATTTCGTTGGTGCAAACGACCACAGCGTAATCGACTCAAGGGACAATAGGGTTCATCATCATAATCAGCCTATCTATGTCACTCCTAAGGCACGCCACATAGCCCGATCTTCGACTTTTCGCTTCCAACCACTGCGACTACCTTACGTATATCGTCACTGCATCGAGTCTCAGGGTGTCCTACGCTGCGTTTGCTATGGGGTTGCAACTTTCAAACCACCCTTAAGCTACAAGTATTTGTATGACAACTGTACCGAGAGTTGTAACCACGGAACAAATCACGTAAGATAAATGTCCAAAATCCAATGCGAAGAGATGGCACACTTGAGCTACGCCGTGGCGTGTGCCACAGGCTACGGCGTAGCTAAAGTAAATTCGGTAATATTAAATATTTATTTTTGTCTGTCCGTTCGTCTTCTATACATTCGACCATAATTCATTGGATTTCATTAAAACTTTGCGTCGAGACAGGCCAAACCACAGCTGCCCTATCTGAATCAGAATCAGAATCAGAAATAATTTATTGTAAAACTGTGTACAGAAGATGGTAAAAAAACTGAACAGGGTGGATGTAGCGGCGAGTAAAAGCTAGAACCGTAGCAAGTTTAAAAATGTAGCACGCCGTCGCTTACCATCAGGTGAGTTCGTGGTCAAAAGTAGGACTATTTTATGTATATTAAAAAGTTAGTTTAGCAGTTTATACATTAGGATCTCACGTCTGCGTCGCTCGTCGCCTGCATGTTTTATTTTTTGTATACAAAATGTAGTTGTAGTTTATTGTAAATTTAGTTTAAGGTATGATGGGACTGACGTGCCATTGCAGGCAAAAGTCCCCAAAATAAATAAAGAATTTAAAAAAAAATTATCTTGTTAGGATCAAATATTTAAAATAACTGATTATATTATATATAATAAAGTAGTAACTACGACTTTTACTTAAAATTATGTACTCTGTGCTACCACATATATATATTTTTTTGTTCGCCACAATAATTGTGTGGTTTAGAAATAACAAAAAATATATATTTTCCGCGGAAAATTGGAATTTCGGAAATTGTTCAGCATATTATTATATGAAACCAATCAGGCAATAATTTTATTAAAATTATTGATTGTAATAGTATATACTATGCCGCTATATTTACTATAATTAGGATTCAAAACAATTCTGCCTTTATTTGTAGAACCTAAACATACATTAAATTCATAATTTACGCACAAGGATATTACCTAAGCCCATAAAGAGAAGACAAATTAATGCTCTCTCAATTAACATAATCTTTGTAAACGCGAAAACCTACACTCATAGCTTTAATTAATCTGGCAAAATGAATGAAGATTCAATATATCTATAAATACGAAGATAGCTAAAATTACAGTAGGTACAGTTTTTTATTACCGAATTATTGCCTTTTACAGAACTCCAAAGTAACGCAAAAAAATATAATGAAAACGAAAACTAAACAGATAAACGAAAGATTAGATACAGAATTAAACTTTGATTTAAAAAATACTTTTTAAAAGTAAGCATTCCTTCTGAGCTTGGGGGCGTGGGTTCGATTCCCATCTAGGACAAATATTTATGCGATGAACATTTGTGTTTGTTCTATATCTGGGTGTTAATATCTATTTAAGTGTGTATTTAAAAATATATATGTATGTATATCAGTCTCTGGCAGCCATATCATAAGCTTTGCTTAGTTTGGGGTCAGATGACCGTGTGTGCAAAAATGTCCCGAATATTTATTTATTTATTTATTCTTCTCAGCAAACCCTTTCAATTTGATAAGAACATTTTATTCCTACGCCATCTTTGAGCGTCCACCATATTGAATTTATCATCTAAGACCAATGTGCTTGGGAAGACAAATCCAACGAACGCAAACTCGTCGGGCTAGCGTCGTTTTGTTTAGGAGTTCATATAGCCATCATCAGACCAGCTCGACGGTACCATAACATCACATTGTCACCGAACTTACATAAGTAGGTATGCTAAATTTCAGCTCAATCGGATGAGGATAACTGGTCTAAAATTCCGTTGCAAGACTTGCAGTTTCAAGTTTCTTTATTTCATTGATACAGAAGCCACTTAAAAATACCAAGCTAGCTACTTTTTTTTCATTATAGTACCTAGGTATGTAGGTACACAATATTCACCTTAAGATAGAGTAATTAGTAGGTGTAGCAACCGTTCACGTACTGTTCACCGAGACGACTATTATGATCGTCGAATCAACATCCTACATGGCGGTAGCTCGATACTCGAGAGACAAGTCAAGGTACTAGCTGAGTTCGTCCTTCTTGGCCTTCTCGAAGTTCTCGTCATGTGGGATGGTGATGTCGAATAATGTTTATGTTTTTTTTTTTTCGCATGACGAAGGGATCGGTAAATCGCTATGATATCAGACTTACTGGTGACAGAGTCCTGTCCGTGATGATAGAGCGGTCTCAGTAGAGCTTGTCATATCATTTGTTTTAAAAAGCAGGCGATTTTTAAACGTGCGTCACCACTTAATCATACCAAAATTATAAATGCGAGAGTATGTTTGTTTGTTTCTTTTTAACGCAGCAACTGAACATCAGATCAATGTGTTTTTTTTTGTTTTGTTTTGGTAATAACATGATTTTTTTTTCCGGATAATGTACTCTTCTATATTATTATGGAAGGTCCACGCGGCTGAAACCGCAGGACGCAGTAAATATCACGAATTTATAATTTAACTATTCCAAATACCCAGAAACTTATGCATCCGTTTATTTAAACTTGTTCACCCCGAACTGTGACTTCCCTATAGGTACCTATATTGGCAACCCCCAAATCGATTTTTCTCAATTTCGTTTTTTAAAATCAGAATTAACTAGCTGCCAATGAAATTTTGCAAATATCAAATCAAAGCAACGAAATTTATGGTCGAGTAAGTATACAAATATACATATACAAAGCCGACTTGTCCCATTAGAATCCGAGATATCTCGCTCTTCGCATCTTTGCTCGGTAAATTATTCAGACTGGATAAGTTTCTATAACAGCTTAGAAATAGGTATACTAGAATAACTAGCTAAGGTATGGCAAAGATGTAGTGTAATAAGGATGTCAAGTTTAGGTATTTATCTAGCTAAGTATTCAGAACATTAGTAAACCTAAGTTAGTAGGGTTTGACACTTCTATCCATTCATCTATTATATGAGCCGACGCTGGATTGGAGCTTCCTTAATCCATCTTAAAGCTACTAGTATTTTAATATTATATCTACAGAACCTAATCTAATACCTAATTAAACTTTAGTGTCAATATATGTTACTGTTAATAAGTTAGCATCCTCTTAAGAAGGCTTCAATACGTCAAAACAAATAACTTTTGTCTCACGACCTATCGAAATTCGCGAAATTAAATATTTCATACAATACATATCAGTTGATTATCGTAGCCGTTAACTGTCAGATTTTTCAATCAAGATCATGGTAGGTAGGAAAACTATGGAGCGGGCGTACCTTAGTATAGGTGAAGTAAAAGTTTGAACACCAGTTTGGTCTCAGTTCGGGGCGAACTATTAGTATGACTACCTTTCCTTTCATCGAGTCTTAACACGTAAGACCCTCATTTCATCTGTATTAATTCCATCGTATTACACCATAGAGTTACCGCGCGTCATGCTACACCGTACTAACTTTACTGTCAGACCACAATACACGAGATCCCACAAGAATTGCCCTAGCATCTTTGTTAACATTATTCGAGGCGTGTCTAAACGATTATACGCCCATCTGAGGCCGGAATAACCCCATCCTCACTGAACATTACATTAGGTAGGTAATGTAGACAGACGTTTCTATCTCAGGGTTGCCAACTGATTTTATGGCATCGTCCCCGGGATTTGGCGAAAGTTTGGGAAGAAAGGAAAATTAGACAACTTTTTGTTTGTAAACAGGTCAGGGAATTGGGTCAAATTCAAATGTGATACAAAACGGCATTGGTATAATGTATATACGTGCCTCTACAGAGTTACGCAGAAAGGGTATACTAAGCCGAAAGGTCATTATACTCATCATAGTGAACAACTTGTACAATATATCGTACGACACTGAAAACGGGTTAAAAAATCATAGAAAAATTTAACATCACACTAAACAAAATGTATGCTGCTAATATGCTAATATGCTGTTCCATATATTTTGCTGAGTGTGTGTGACTGTAATTTTTCTATGAACAACAGAATTTATTTTCGTGATTTCATGATTGATCTCATAGTAAAACTTTGTTCATAATGATGAGAACAATGGCCTCTTTACGGCTTAGTACACACTTTCTGCGTAACCCTATGATACCCACGTTAATGGCATCTTAAATTGTGTTTGCGATCCTTGGGGGTCAAGCTTGAGGTAAAACCAACCAGTGGGAGATTTCAATTCGAAACTACTTTAATATTTAAGACAATGACTGCTCCCGCGGTTTCACCTGACATCCAACAGAAGCCGTACATTTTTCCGTGATAAAAAGTACAAAAAAAAACTTCAATAACTATTGGGCATGGTACTAAGACGTGGTCTTGTTGGCCTGATAGAAATACAATTCTATGGTTGGCCTTTAGAAAAACTCAAGGCTCACACAACGGGTACCGACCACAAACGGCTGGACCGATTTTGATGGGACTTTCACAGGCAGATTCATGATGATAATAAGGAGTAATGTAACTACGCGGGTGGGTGCGCGTGACAGGTTTCTTCACGATGTTTTCCTTCACCCATTTTTAGAGAGATGGCTAATTTAGGTACTGAATAAGTCGTTTATTTCATTCTGTCGGACTAGCAGTTCGATGGTCTAACGGTTTCGACAAAAAAAAAATCAATTTTTTATACTGGCTAGTCGAACATTTTGGACACGCAAATTTTATTCCAGATAGAGATACATAGGCGTCGATTCTGTCATACCACTCACTTAACTAAACTAATCTGACAGGACTAAATTATCTGCCTCTCTTTTAATTTTAATATGTGAGAGAAGGATGGCAACAATTTTAGAGCTGTCAAATTTAGTTTAGTTTAGAATCGATGCCATTGTAAAGTACAGAAATAAATAAAAAAATACTTTTATTATATATCTTTATTGTTTATTATTCTACCACTTTGATATTGAGTATCTGCTAATTTCTATTAGAATGTGCAATATAGTTAAGAATAGTTTTTTCACCAAGTCCAAGTACCAGGCAATAAAATATCTATAAATCATGAATCATTGGTGCAGGGCCGAGGATCGAACCGGGTGCAGTCAGATTGTAAAGCGCACATGCCCGGCCACCATCGCTCCTACCTACTCATAACCTACCTAGTTACCTACTTGCTTTTAAGTAGGTAGCTCATAATCAGCCTTTTAACAGTTCACTGCTAGATTTTTAGCCTACCTCGGAAAGGGTGATTGGGCCATATCCAACACGCTAGCCCAGTTGCAGGTTGGTGGATTCACATACGCCATTGAATTTCTTCTCCGTACGTATGCAGGTTTACTCGCGATGTTTTCCTTCACCGAAAAGCCAGTGGTATGAAAATCCGTACATATACACCAAAGAGCTCATTGGTACGAGCCCGGGGTTTGAACCCGCGACCTCACGCTTTCAAGTCTAGCGGTCTCCCAAATAGGCTACCTCGGCACCTAAGTAGGTACCTACTCGTATTGAAATGCCAAAGAATCTAGACTATAGCTTCCACGTAGGTTCTCATGGACTAGTCTACCTACTATCGTATGCACAGCATATTACTGGCGATTCGTCGTGAATGTTTCACGAGCCGCGACCTCTGTGACCTTGCTCAACCCGGCTCGGACCTCGGGCCAGTCCCCGGATAAAAGGTAGCTACAGTAACCTAACTATCGAGTGGGACTTTTCTTAAGAGCCTGCACCGCGCCACAGCTACCTCGCTTGCAAATTTTAACAGACTTCAAAAAAGAGGGGGTTATTAATTCGGTTGTATTTTTAATGTTAGCTACGTCAGATCTGTCAATTATAAACCGATTTTAATATTTATTTTTAGGGTCCGTACCTCAAAAGGAAAAACGGAACCGTTATAGGATCACTTTGTTGTCCGTCTGTCCGTCTGTCCATCTGTCAAGACCCACTTTCTCGGGATCGCGTAAAGTTATCAAGTTGAAATTTATGTCAAATACTCAGAGCTATGGTTTACTTCAGCTGTGAAAAAAATCATACTCATAAGTCTACGCGATCAAAAGATATGCCTGTTTATGTCCCATATTTTCGCATATTTTGCAATTTCACATGGGAATCAAAACCTATAGATACTTCCCGTTGACCTATAATCATGAAATTTTGCAAGTGGCAAGGTCTTACAGCACATATAAAAGAAAAAATCCGAAAGTTATATTAAAAATATTGTTTTGCAATTACAAACTTCAATTTTGCAGTTGGTATGTATCGAAGCACCTTATAGTCCACTACAAAGATAAGTTTGTCTTTCAATATATATTTTTTTAATTTTTTTGGTCTCGCCCTCCTTTTGATTCCTTCCAACGGAACCCTCGGAGAGCGAGTCTAACTCGTACTTGTCCGTTTTCTTTTTATGATATACTTTCATTTTGGTCCCATAATAATCGATTCAACAGTTTGGTTTGTAAATGAAAATAACTGGAAAAAAATATGCTATCCAAGTAGGTAAACGAAATTGCGTATTTACTAATTTTAAAGTCGTTTTATTGACTTTATTGATAATTATTTGATGTGGAACATCTATTGGCGCACCTTGGCAGCAAAACCGACTCGTATGCCGTGACGGGCGTGACGTCATGTTTCACGGCCGAGCGGCCCGTGATGGGCCAGCTATAAAAAAAAGGCTTGTGATTGACCGCCACCTCGCCTAATGTTAAGCGATGATGCGGTCTACGATGGAGCACACTTGCCTAGAAGAAACTGATTCACTTGCGACTTGAAGACACCTTAGATTACACTGAAAGCACCACAGAAAAGAAGAAAAAATATCTTTTCTGTAAAAAACATACTTCTCGAGACATACTCGAAACTTCTCGAAACATACTTTTTTTGCGAGCATCATAGCTGGCACAGCTATGATGCTCGCAAAAAAACCCACTTAATAATAATCAAATTAAAAACAATTGATAGCCCATAAGTTGTGTGTTGGTATGGATGGGTGGGAGCCTCGTGGGAGCTGTTTCTTTAAAATAACATTTGAAATATTTTAAAGCAATTTTCATGCTGATTTCTTTTATGTCAGAGGAAATGTAAAAATAATTTTTTTATGTATTTTTTTTTTGATACTATAGCGAGGGAACGGGTTGCTAATAAGTGCAATATTGATGTAAAAGAAATAGGGTGTTTGACTGTATTGAAAATATTATGCCAATTGACATCATCCATAAACATGACACAATGAAAAAACATATTTCATTGTTTTTTTTATAAAAATATGCTTATTTTTTGTAAAAAACGCGAATAAAATAACTGTATTTTCGACATTTGATCACGTGATCGAAAACGGTCTGTAATTGGCTTCATCCCTAGTGACGTCACACAAATCTAAACAAACAGATTTTGTATTGGTATTTGCGAATTTAATGTTGTAAAGCTATTTTGAGAGCGATTTATCCAGAAATTATCACCAAAAACAGTCCGGAGGTTAAATGTGAGAAGAATGGATAACATTTTGTGCAAGCAGACAGCAGTAACTTACCCAAAATTTATGTATTTATGGTTGCATATTTCTTCAATAATAATCTACGTCATTGTTTCTACGCTGCAGAACTCAAAACGTAAAAACTACAATGTAAGTATTAATTTTTAATTGTTCTCCAAGCAAAACATTCAATCAAGTTTTACAAAAAGTATGTTGTAGTAGGTGGATATCACTATTTTGTTAGGTTATGTCTTTACAATGTTTAAAAAGAAAGTAACAGTACATAAAATAGTAATGCAATAAAAACACAAATTGTAATAGAAATATATAGACTCAAATATGTACCTCAAAATGATCTTCGCACATAGAAACACTTGAATTAGCTCCAATACTTTTGGGTTCTCTACGAGCTACTTAGTTCCAACCACTTTTTGCTAGTTTTGGGGTCCATTGGAACAGAAACGAATAGTTTTTCCGGTGTTTTATGGAAGTATTTGTACATTGTGGCACTACACAACATTTATAAACCATTACTTCTATTAGAAAATTAGTGATTATCAAACTTTTGCTGCCTGGCTGCAGCTGTTTTGTTTTGTGTGACGTCAATCGTCGCTCGACCGGAGCTATGACGCAGGTCTGCGTTTTGGCGCGATATTTTTTTATTCAAACTTTAACATCGATTTATATCGGAAATACGACTGATATCCAGAAAATATAATTGCAGTATACATTAAATTATATCAGGCAATAATGTGCAATAGTTTCCCAAAAGTAGTCAAATACCCTATTGAAAAAAAGTTGGGTGAAAATTACATTTAAATCACTCTACCCTATTTTCTAACTGCTTCCTACCATACCACAAAAAATACCATCAGAAGAATTCCAACCCTTTTCGTTGTTACCTACTAATTAATAAACCACATTACCTCTCCATAGCTATAGTAGCTATCCATGTTCTCCAACTGGGAAGACTCGTCCGGCGACCCTCAGCAAATTACCTACCTCGTTAATCACGCTGTCGGCTTCTTTGTAAACATGTGCGCTAATACGTTCCGAACAGTGTTCTGCGACTACAAGACTACAAGAGTTTTTTTATGCCATTGATTGACGAGTCGAGCAAGACGCTCGCCTGATGCGCCTAAGCGTCACGCTTGCCCATGACAATTCTGTGCTGTCCAGCTTTTTTAAATCGTTATCTTGCGTTTGGCCGCCAACTCGCCAAATGATGATGATGCGGTTTACGATGAAGCAAGCTTGTCTAGAAGATACCGATTCACTTTTGATTTGAAGACCTGGGTGTCTTCAAATAGTTTCCCAAATTGTAACTATCAGGGAACACCCATTCAGGCAGCGCATTCCACAGACACATTTTTTTGGCCTTTGTATCAAATTTCATTGTTGTGTTCCTATTTATTGCATAGGAGTTAATCAATCAATCAATCAAAAAAAAGCATACAGTCGAATTGAGAACCTCCTCCTCTTTTGAAGTCGGTTCAATATCATCGATCAAAACGTTGATCGTAAGAAAACCGGTATGTCCAAGAACTTCAAAAGTTCAAAGACACTTTTCAACATGCTCTGGGCCAGCTAGGTAGATTCTTCTAGCCCATCCTCTCCTCCCAGCAGTGGGAACATTATAGGCTCAGTTGCATGCACCATGTTCACGGGAAGACTGAAGAATGCGGGTGGTTGGTCGAACAGTTAAAAAGTTAGGTGCAGACAAAACTATCTACCCTCTTTCTTAGTCTGTAAGAAAGAAAGAAATAATCATAATATAACTTGAATGAACAAACGTGATAGTTTAAAACGGTGTTTTATTATAGGCTGATACTTACTGTATGAAATCCAGGCCTATTGTAATAACTGATTATAAAAGAATCTTTAGATTTGTAGGTGGATTGAGAGTTGGACCATTCAACGAGACCAGGGAAAACAAGGGTATGGTGTGGTCTGCGCCGTTGTTGATGGATAGTGGAAAAATACTTCGAGTATTGCTTTGCCTTCCAACTCGTTTGTCAACGTGCTTTCCTCCGGAGATCCCGGTGCCTTCCGCCAGGCATACAGACGTACTACCGAGAGGAATTTAGTATCGTACTTATATAACGGTACCCACCACATCTATGCGTCACAAGGGTCACGAGGCGAGGCCCTTGTTATCCAAGATCGTGTCAGTGCGCTCGCGCACCGCATGACCGTAATCGCGCTCCGTGAGAAGCGACCTTTATAAGCCCGCCGCAAACCACAGAACTTCAGAGAGCGGTCAGCCTCTAACAAAGAGATTAGTTTCACGAGCCACGTATGTTCGTATAGAAGTTCGACTTGAGTGTCGATTATAGGCTACTTAAATACCTCCGACAGAATTTAACGTTACAGATCAAATCTATATTGTTCACAGCAAAATTACATAAGTACACACGATAAAACCGTTTAAAAACAGTCGGCGGCCTTATCGCTAAGAGTGATCCCTTCCAGACAACCTCAGAACCTTTTATGATTATACACATATTTATTTTCATTCTTAAATCTAAGTTTTTTTTACTAAATTTACCTATAGAAACACAAAATATACCTTGGGTGCCGCCGGCACCGGGGCTTCCAGACAACCTTAGATTCTTCAGAACCTTTTATGATTATACACATATTTATTTTCATTCTTAAATCTAAGTTTTTTTACTAAATTTACCTATAAAAACACAAAATATACCTTGGGTGTCGCCGGCAGCGGGGCAGGGCCCAAGCTACCGGTGGTTAGGGCTGCAAAGTGAGGAACCTCCTGACAATACGTGCAGTGTCAAGGATTACCGCCTTCTGCATCTGCCCTTTATCTAACCGTCTAGCGAGAGCCTCTTAAGATGGTAGTCGAGGCTCTTCGCTTATGATGATTATTATTGTTTTATTTTATTATTTGTTGTTATTAGAAAACTACTTACCTACCGGATTTTACAAAAAAAAAGAAGACGCACCTGCCAAACATCTCTTTAGCGTTAGAGGTCAGACAGTGCTAGATAAACAACGTTTTACAGGCCTGATAAAAACAATAAGTTATTATAGAATATAGGGCAGCGGTCTCCAACATACGGCCCGCGGGGCCACAATGCGGCCCGCCAAGGTTCCTAATCCGGCCCGCGAATAAGTCAAAAGTTAGGTAACTTTTAACTTTTTTTAGACGTAATTTTGTAAAGAACGGATATTCATATCTATATCAGTGTGCCTGTTGTAAGGGGGAAAAGTCGGGGGGAAAGAAAAAAAATAGGTTTTAATGTTTATATAATATTTTATTTATGTTTATGTACAACACACAACGGAAGGGTTAACTTCTGTTGGGTAAAATTAGAAGAGGACAGGGAGACGGTCGTTCGGTTTTGCCTTCGCCTTTTTTAAATTTACAACTATCTTTAAAACAGCTTAAAGTAACGTTACCCACAAAAGATATACGGTTTAGCCGTATATCTGTGTCTTAAACACCCCAGTAATTAATGTTATAATGAACTGTCCAGGTTCACCACGCTTCACGGAGCGTAGCAACTCTAACTCCTCAGCCGTTCACGAAACTGCCCAGGGCACCGTATCCCGACCTAACACCTCAGTTCGACCAAACACCTCAGCTCGACCAAACACTTCCAAGTTGGCCAAACACCTCAGCCCGACCAATCACCTCAGCTCAACCAATCACCTCAGCCTGGTCAAACACCTCAGCTCGGCCAATCACCTCAGCCTGGCCAAACACCTCAGCTCGGCCAATCACCTCAGCCTGGCCAAACACCTCCTAGAATTGACCAAATGTCATGCTTTAAACTAGATAAAAAGATAAACAATTTTACACTACTCAATAATTGTGTCATAATGTTAATATTTTATTAATTTCGGAAATCTACCTTTTCACTATATACAACAGAATGAGTTTTGGACATTAAATCAAACGAACGGCATTATTACACTTTGTGGCTTTAACTTTTAAGGTTTGTAATGGAATTTGAATGTAATCTACACATTTACGGGCAAATCCGCTTACCAAAATATGAGTTGAAACTACTACAAGAAGATTAGGACAATTCACATACCAAGTTGGAGGATGGAATCCAGGCAATCACGTAGACAAGCACACCGACAAAATCCACAACGCAGCGTCAAAAGCTGTAACCGAAATAACACCAATTTACATCACACTGTCAAAATAAAACGTGGATTGCGTCGCACAATCGCACATCCGACACTTACTCAAGTTTCGAAGGCCCTCCGGCCTGGAGAACGTCCACTAAGTTTGGTAAAAGGACGGCAAGCAGCCGGCCTAATCCGAAATGAAAATGGTTCAAGAACTCCTGTCTGAAACAATCCCAGAAAACATTGTAAACACACGCAAACGCAACACAATTGGAACACTGGCAGTCTCACTATGTTTCCACGAGGAAAAGACTCACCTCAGCACTATCAAACAACAAAATATTTGCGTGGAAGAAACAACGCCTCGTGCAAGAAAATCAAATCGTCTCCTACGGCTCAAACCGGAAAAAACAACTTACGGACATGACGTCAGTAGAAATAGACATTGCCATTAGAAAAAGTCAATAATACACCACAGATTAGCTCAAGTCACTTACTTGCTGGCTTCATATGCACACGCACACTCCATACGAGCTTAAAAGTGACATTGACAGATTAGGAACAGACTTGACGTTGACAAGGACAAACCGGACTTCACTGTCTGTGTCAAATCAGTCACAACACGAGAATGAATAACATTGCATTTTGTAAACAATTATAAAGTTATTTAATTACAAAGTTTTAGTTTCTTCGATTTCCAAGACATAAAAACGAGCACAGTGTGATGGAGAAACTGCGGAATGTTTCTTCTAGGTTTCTTCCTCCCTTAGTTCTAACAGAGATGCCGAAATAACACAGTAAGTAGTCATAACATTCCGACACGACAAAACCTGGAGTTCACTGAAAAAACAGGGTTACACTGTGCATGCAGTTACAAGTGAAACCTGCTGTGAATTCCGCCAAAAGGTAATAATTATACCCTTTCTACCATTTTACTTACATTAGTCTTGATTTGCTCAGTAACAAAACATCTCTTGACCCGCCATATTTACAAAGTTAATAAATCCGGCCCGTCACAAAATTTAGTTGGACACCCCTGATATAGGGTGTAATTTATTAATTCCGCTCCCAGTCACCCATCCGAAATTTGACTGGACCTTTATAAAAACCGGACAAGTACGAGTAGGACTCGTGCTCTGAGGGTTCCGTTAGACGGAACCCTCAGAGCGCGAGACCAAAAAAAAAACTAACTGAAGTTAAAATATTGAAAGACAAACTTAAGTTTGTAGTTTTTTTTTACTGGGCAAGTGCCTTTAATAACTAAACAAAATACATGATAAAACTAACACTACAAATACAGTTAGACTGCCCATAGACCGTTGAAGGTCTAAAGACAATCCAAATGCTCAAGCCCACTACCAGTTGGCAGCGTACCCAACATGCTGGCGGCATTACCACGTTGAATGGCAATGCTAATGCGTTGAGCCAGAAACACGCCAGCATTTTGGTCACGCGTCGCATTAACCAGGCGCTCTGAAAGATTTTTGAAAATGAGGTGAGCTCCCGGTCCCCAAGGGCCCAGTGTCTCGACCCCAAACGCCTCAAATATGTAACCACTGCCGAGGTTAGCATATTTGCGACGCTTGTGCTGCTCTGCCGAATTAGCAGCCGCGCCAGCCCTACCCTGTGCCTCAGGAAGATGTGACGGCGCCAAAGTATCGACACAAGTTGCGTCCCATACAAGGGGCCGCCCCAACCTCCAGGGCACAAGTGTCATACCGTCAGGCCTCTTTCCATCGTCACGCGCAAGACCACTCGGTTTGAGCACAGCTGCGACATTGGCGTTGGAAAGTGCCCTGCGTATGATGTCGTTCAGGCTAGCGTGTCGGCCAATACGACCAGCGCTTCTCGAGCAAGAGAGACCATGGTGACCGAGCTGGTCAACAGCAGTACCACACTGACAGCGATGGGCCTCACAGCACCTTGCACCCAAGCGTAAGCTGACAGCTAGACGAAATGCGGTTGGATCTAAAAGGCTACCTGTGTTAAAAGAGGGCATGGCTTGCAACCAAAGTCCCGATTCCCAAACAGAGACAGCAAGAATACGAGCGCGATCTGCAATACTAGGACACGTATCTAGTAGCGATTTCCATGCTAGTTCGCAGATCGGCCGATCCCACAGTCTCTGGGAAGACAACTTTGAAGTTTGTAGTTGACAATAAGGTTCTTCCATACATCCCAACTACAAAATGTAAGTTTGTAATAGCAAAATAATTATTTTTAAATACCTTCAAATTTATAACTTTCGGATTTATTCCTATATATATGTACTATGAGACCTTGCCTCTTGCCAAATTTCATGATTCTAGGTCAACGGGAAGTACCCTATAGGTTTTGATTCCCCTGTGAAATCGCAAAATATACGACATAAAGGAACCCTAAGAGCGCGAGACCAAAAAAAAAACTAACTGAAGTTAAAATATTGAAAGACAAACTTAAGTTTGTAGTTGACAATAAGGTTCTTCCATACATTCCAACTACAAAATGTAAGTTTGTAATAGCAAAATAATCATTTTTAAATGATATACCTTCATATTTATAACTTTCGGATTTATTCCAATATATGTGCTATGAGACCTTGCTTTTTGCCAAATTTCATGATTCTAGGTCAACGGGAAGTACCCTATAGGTTTTGGTTCCCCTGTGAAATCGCAAAATATGCGACATAAACGTTCATATCTTTTGATTGCGTTGACTTACAACTTTTATTTTTTTACAGCCGAAAGAAACCGTAGACCCAAGTATTTAGTATAAATTTCAACTTGCTACCTTTACGCGTTCTTGAGAAAAAGGGTCTTGACAGACGGACAGACAGACAGACAGACAGACGGACAACGAAGTGATCCTATAAGGGTTCCGTTTTTTCCTTTTGAGGTACGGAACCCTAATAAAAACACTATTTGTTAGACTGGTATGTTTAGCTACGCCGAGAGCATTACAAAACGATTGTTGACTGTTGTTTTTCATTTACAGAGAGGTACTTTTCTACCTATAGTAGGCACTGGAGTAGGTAAAAGTAAGTATAAGGTTATACTTCATCTTTAACAATTAGGAAAATTACTCGTAAAGTCTTAGTATAGTCAATTAGGTTTTGGCCCCAAAATAATTATTATATAAGACTTACGTTCTCAAGGGACAGTAAAATCTCGTACCAAGGTAGTAATTACAAGGGTAATTCATATTTGAACAGTATTTAGGTACCTATTTCGAAAGCAATTAGGTACGTACAGGCTATGTAAGTACCATGGTACCATGGAGCTAAATTAAATACAACATTGCTTTTAGTAAGTTGGTACTTGAATAAACCAGCTAAATTCGAGTCTGGTTCGCACAGTGAGGGTTCCGTTCCACCATAAAATACAAAAAGTAGTGCAAAAAGACAACATCACGCCCAGGCGGTTACCCATCCAAGTACCAACCGCGCACGACGTTGCGTCGACGTTTGGTGAACAGACATTTTACACACTCGCACTTGGCCAATATTTATTATTTCAATCATGCCAAGATTGACGCTTGTAAGTACATAATATCGTTTTTACATTAGAACAAATACAAAAATATGTTTTTAAAAGATTGATTTAGTTTATATTGGTTTTTGTCACTCTTTGACTTTTTTTAAAGTTAATTCGCTGTAACTTTGCATATTCTGTGTTCTAGGTATCTATTATGGTTCAAAAGATACCGCTGTTAAAAAGCAGGACAGACAGACGGACGGACAGACAGATAGCGTAGGCTTAGTAATATGGTCCCGTTTACACCCTTTGGATACGGAACCCTAAAAATGCGCAGTCTGTCAAAATCGAATTAAAGTAACTACGTAGCATCCTAACGTCCTCAGATACATGATTATATGCTATACCTGTTTGTACCTATTTTTTTTTTTTTTTTTTTTAATAATCTCCTAATGCTCTACCACGCACCAAAGAATTTAATTTTGTGAGCGACTGACTTCACAATGGTGCGCTGTTTACTTGTTAGCACCACAGAGCTGGTGTCATAGGAAAAGTTTATTCGCCCCGTCCTTACTAAAAAGTCAAAGGAACAAGTACCTACTTACATATTCTTATCATAGACTGATATGAACCGATGAAGTTGCATAATTATTTTACATGAACCATTAAAATATGTCTATGAAACTATCGTCAGTTCCCAAGAATCCTTTAATCTCGGTACACTATTATTTCTTGTGTTGTTTAGGTAAATATAGAAGACAACCAACGAAATTCTTCAGTTTATTCCAAAGTTTAGAACTATCCATATTGGTACGTTGAACTACGTTGAACAGCCAAACGTGAAACTGAATATTGTTTCTTGTTTGTGCCTTTGTACGGCGGATTCTAATGGATTGCTTAGATAGATCGACACTGGAGTTCAGGCGAAGCTCGGCACTTGCAATAAGTAGGTACCTACCTACTTGATGCTACATAGAGCACTGCAGATTTGTCTTTCTCTATTCAGGTAGCTTTTATAGAAGTCCTGACTAAGCTGTATTTCTATAAAACCTTCCTTATAAACAAAGCTTAGTTACCTTTAGATGAAAACTCTTGTTTAGTAACGGTGCAGTCTGTTTATGAATGATATATTTATTAGCAAGTGCTTGGTTATAAAGAATATAATATTTAATGGTATAGATTAAATGTGCCTATAGTTATGTAAATGTTAGATCTAGGTAGTAGGTATCAAGGTATATACACAGTACAATATACCAACATAAATTTTATTTGAAAATATAAGATGAAGGTACTTAGGGACACATACACGGCGTAAAGACGATGAGTAGGTACGAAATACATCATTCATCATTCATTCAGCATCTGAGTGACTTTATCTGCAACACGTTCAATGTTCAGTTTAGAGTCACATTTACCCAAAGATCTTGTATATACCCTAAAGGGACCATTTACCTACCCCAACTTTATAAATCTGTACTTGCGATGCCAATTTTTTTTATTCATCCCATCTTTAAGCTATTTTACACTTAGCACTTAAGTCATTTATATTCCAGGGCCAAAATAGAAGCTTGCTAAATGTTTTACAATCAATTTTGAAACCATTTGAAGTTGTTTGAAAATTAATGAACAAACAACATTGTTTTGCCTTTTTACTTCGGAGTTTTGCCCATCTATGTCGTTCAGGAAATAAATTGCTTGAATTCCTCCAAAATAATAAACCTGAATAACGCCGAGGTTGAATAACATTTCTAAAGGCAACTGAGTTTTTTGTAGAAATCGCCAGGGAACCCAGAATATTCATCGTTCATGTTGACCTCATTTACGACTTGAAAAGAATTACAAATTACAGAAAATATTAGGCGGTTAGCAGTTAGTGAATTCTAAAGTAACTTTAAATAGGATAGATAGATTCTTATAAGCTATCATACCTACTTCATACTAATATTATACTTACTTACATGCGAAAGTGTGTTGGTTTGTTTGTTCCTTTTTCACGCAGCAACAGACAACAGCAACGGCTCGACCTGATTTTTTGCATGGATATATTTCAAGGGCTGGAGAGTGACATAGGCTTTTCATTATTATCACCATTTTTCATGTGATTTATATGTCTGTCTTATTTTCGTCTTCTTGTGACAATTTCCGCCAGGGAGAAGTTGACACGGCAATTTTAAGCATTGAATTATTTCGGAGGCTGAATATAACTGATTGAAGCGCGACCGCTGAAAAAATGAGTGTCACAAGTTGCCATAGCATTGTAAAAACTGAACGAAAACAGAAAATCCTTATCACTTATTATACCTACTACCTTTGTCAAAGCTACTACCCTTTTGAACGTAAGATTGTAACTGATAGCCAAAATACCTACTTCAGTAAAACATAATAAAAAAAAATACACTGTTATTGCAACAGTCAGACGCATCCTGCAGGAAGAGTCTTTTTTAAATAAAAAATTGGCTTTCATTTTTCAGTGGTTATACCCCATATCGCCTGATGTAAAACGATGATGCGATCTTTCCTAAACGTATAGGACACTTTTGACGTATAGTCTATCGGTTTTTTATCGGATACATTTCGTTTTATCGGATACATTTCGGATAGTGCTGTGCGTGGATCTAAATGATCTAGGTAGGTCTATAAGTAATTCCCTCGTGCCCATTTTTCTATCGGAAGGCCATGGGGGACACGAAGCGGTGACTCCGTTTCATAGTTGGCTGGTTGGTTATTGTTTTTCGAAAATCTGTACGAAGCGCTTTGATTCCACTTTTAGTGTGAACTGCTAAACTGTAGAATGCTCAGCCTGAGTGGGTGTTCCTCGAAAAATACAGTCTGGGTGTCTTCAAATCACGAGTGAAGTGCATCGGTGTCTTCTAGGTAGGTAGGGGAAGACCGGGTAATGGGAGTCAGCGGGTAATGGTGGTCACCCACACATCTCCAAAAGTACAACGAATAGAAACGCGTTAACGGCCCTCCCCGCCCCGCTCTGTTCCCCTCGTTGTCGCTGCAAGTGCGTCGTAGACCGCATCATAGCAGTCAAGCGCAAGCGATTTAAAAAAACCTTCGCTACTTGTAAACACAAAATGAGGCAGTTCATTCCAGTCTTGCGGTTCGAACATCGCATAAGAGCATTTACGCATAAACCGGTATACCTATAGTACTTAAGTCTGCCCAGCTAAATATTAATAAATAAGCTTCAATACAAACTACACAATATTTGCGAGACAAAATCATGGGCTGCTAGCTGCCTAATATTTCAGAACAAACCCTTTCAATGAGATTAACGTCCTCAGCCGATCCGAGGACCGCAGACGGACAGTCCCGACTCCTAACTACCCGAATACAGCCCAATCAACTTACCTTGAGTGGAGGTGCTACAATCGCATTCTCTCAATAAAAATGACAGCCACCAGTTGCATATTTTTAGTTCCTTCACTTGGCCAACTCCACAGATACCTATGTTGGTCACTATGTACCCGCGATAGAATTAGACCTTTTCTGCCTTTGAGTTTTTAGGGTGTTATCCTACGATGCGCCTATTTTGTTTGGGGTTTGTTTTGAAGAATTTGGTAGTTTGAAATTGCTGTCCCGGGCAAATCAAAATTATTGAAACAACGGGTAGGTACCTAACCCTATAGTTAGTATAGTACTATAGTATAGTATAACTGTACCTAAGACTCAACGCCGACTGGCTGAGTCGAAGCAGCGGCGGCGCGACGTGACTTTACTATTTGTTGTTCTAAGATGAAGCCCAAGCGTAAACCGGTGAGAATCTAGTCATATCTGCTATCTAGTCATATTGAGATGTAAACTAATAAGCGGCTAGCACTCACGGTCAACGGTCACGGTCAAACCCTACTTTAAATAAGCGCTTCCCTGTAGCGCTTTCCCGGTTGTTCCCTAAATACTGATCTAGGCCCTAGATCAGTATTTAGACCACTCGAAGGCCTCCGAAGATGTGGCGAACAACCGGATACAGGGAAGCGCTTATTTAAAGTTGTAAATGGCACTCGTGGTCAATGGGTAGGTAGAGGTACCTACTAGATAGCATAGGAGGAATGTGTGGCTATCAAATATTATGGGGTTTCGCGATTTTACTTCCTCGTGATTACTTAACACTAGATTGTAAAATAAAAGTACTCGTTTAAGTAGGTAGGTTGACTGATACGCATCATCTCACTTTTCAATAAAAAAATATAAGGTATGACCCGTATGACGTACCGAAAGACGACGAGAAGAAAGAACGATAATAGGAATAGCTGAGTACCTAGTAGGCTCTATTTACAAGTGACAACTTCTCTTTCTATGATAGGACCTTTACCTACCCTAGTTAGCGTAGTATCCGTAGTATACTTACTTAGCGCTGGTCTTTACAACGAACGAAAACTCAAAAAATAAACAGGGCGGGAGTGTGCGCCGCATAGCGTGGCGAAATCGATCGAGCAACAGGTCCCAGCGGCGGCCTTGTGGAGAGTTCATTTAAAACGTCTCGTTTTATGGGCCAGCTTGTACGCAGATCTACGAGCATGGCGCCAATTTCAGATGAGACAAACAAAGAAGATATGTCTGAGTAGGTACAACTATCGTTGGTGTTCAAATGTCTCAATGACCAATTTTTCCATTGTACCTACCGCTAAACCGGTGTAACTGTAAGTATGGCAACACTTTCTCATTTTTACGCACACTGAGAAACTGAATACACCACCAATGAACTCTAACTAATAAGTTCACGTACAAAAAAAGCGCGGCAAGGTCGTCCGAAGGGTGACTTCGACCACAGAAAAGAAAAAAAAACTCTTTTCTGTGAGTTCGACTATGTAGGCATCAAGCCTGATTTAGGCCTGATACGTTCGCACCCACCACGCCACCTTGCCATATCTCCCTTGTTTTTCTGTTCTGAGCTGCTACTACTTATTGTTGAAAATGCTAACAATGATGTGGCACAGAAGACATAATAGCACAGTTATGGTAATCTACTTTGGATTAGGTACACCTACTTATTTAAAATATTTCAACAACTGTTTACGTTTTTTTTAATCCTATAATAGGTTTGCGTTTGACCGCCAACTAACCTGATGTTAAGCGATGATGTGGTCTACGATGGAGCACGCCTAGAAGAAACCGATTCACGCGTGATTCTTTTATTTTTACGTTGTACGTAAGACACCCAGATTGTAACTATCAGGGAACAGCTCATCTCATCTCATCAGGTGAGTTGGTGGTCAAACGTAAATCTATTCTATATGATATATAAATACATTCTAAACTCAACAATTTGTTTTATTAAAGCAATAAAAATGTTAGATGTGGTCATAATATTATTTTTTTAGTAGAGAACTCTTATAAATCTAAATCAAAAATCAAAATCCCAAGGATCAGTAGAAAAACAGTCTTAAATTTTATTTTTAATGTTTAAAAACATTTACCCTCTCGCACACAACCATCTAATGAGGTAATTTGTTTTATAAAATGATCTGTCAACTTCTGGCTGATAACAAGACTTCTTGTTTAAGAGGCTAAAATAATTATACCAGTGACCCAAAGCATTAAGGTTTTTTGGGGTAGGTAGGAACAAATGCACAATACACCCTACCCAAGCAGGATGTTAGTATGAGTCTTATCACCCCAATTTTAAATTCGAATTAGAAGAGACAAATTTTTTTATAAAATAGATTAGCATATTGAGTGTTTTTGCATATGAGAATAACACATCAGAAGTAGCATCCTATAATGAGTCGCCTGAATCAGTGATTGAAGGGGACTCCAAGGGGTTTATCTCAAGCATCATAAAACAAATTTTAGCTGCTGGAGTGAAGTTGGAATATTTTAACAACGTAAAAATAAAAGTATTTGTTTTGTACAAAACAAAATACTTGCCAATGTGTGTAATGGAACATAATTATGAATATTTTTAATAAGTTCCTAACGTCTTTCACTCTGCGGCTGTCAAAATATGTGAAATGAGTGAATGAAATGCTAGGCCTTCATTAATTTGACATGTCTGACAGTACTTTTCGAGTTATCCCTATGAAAAAATAATGTTTATCTTGAGTTACCCACATCTATAATGTGTAATAACGACAGAGCACCCTAATTTGAGTATGATCGAGATGGTCGAAATGAGTCTCAGAACCGACACAGAGCACCCAGATGCCTCTTAGTCTTGTAGGGACTACCCCTAGAGTGTACATAAAAATGCGGACACTAAGTAGCATTGGGGTGCTTTGTGGAGGTCCTGAGTTTGCTTTGCTAGTGGTAGCTGGCTCGCTTTGCCACCTTTGAACGGAGGGGCCATTCGGCCTCATATGACTTGCTCTACTCAGGATTGACCAGAGCTTCTGGCGGGGGACCACTCAGAGTTATAGAGGTATCCATCTTTGTTTCCCCGTGTCCCCCAGTCACTTTCACAATTCAAAAACATTTTTATTCCAACCACAAGCAAACCACCCCTCCCAATCCATCTTTTCATTATTTTATTTTTTTACTAGTGGAAAAGGGGAGCTATCCCCTCTCTTTTACCCTGCTACCTTTTACCTCTTTTAAAGCAACTTATTATGATTTTTCCCCACGGGAATTCAGAAATGTCTGTTAAGTCTGCCAGCAAAAATTAGCTTTGTTTCACATGAGTCATTCCTATCTGCAAAAAGTTTTCATAATAGTTTATACCATAGGTTCACTTATCAAATGTTTTAAAACACCCTTATTCATAAAAAACATTTTATAAGTCTATGGCAACAGTATATCACTATGAAATTCAACAGCAATAACATCGGATGTTCGAAGTAATGCTGCGGGCATATTGATACCAACTGGGGTTCTTAGATCTCGGACGAGGACTTCTTTTCCATTGTTATTCCACCCTGAGAAGTTAGCGCTCAGTCTGTTTTGCTCATATGTGAGGATACTGCATGGTTGTCCTATAAATAAGAAATTATTGTTATTGTCTTACAAAGAAAATCAGTATGCAGTTTAGGTAGGTAAATACGCAGGTTATATTTGTATTGTAATTATGTAAAATGTATGTAATGGATAATGGAGCCTGTACTTTCACCATGATAAAAGTCTACAATAGAATTTATGCAGAAATCATATGACTTCCGAGTCATTGGCAATAGAAAACCAAGCACCACTTAACCAAAGAATTAATTTTAATTATATTTGTGCACTAGACTAACCACTCAATTCGCTAGTAGCCTGTAGGAAAATCTGGCGTAGCTTTAAACTGGCCTCTTGTCGAGTCGTTACTTCTTTATTTTCTGGTGCGTTTGTATTCGAAATCATGGTGTTGCTTTGAAAAACACAAGAAAATTTCAAAACTAAATTTCCCGCACTGTTTTCGTCGTATTCTCTTTGGTTTTCGTCTTTGTGTTTACATTTACAATTTTCTTTCAATTTATCATTTTTATTTTTGACGTTGACTTTTGACAGCGAAGTCATGTAGACATTGATAGTAAGTGACGTCTCACTTTTTTATTTTAGTTGGCTTTATTCGGCTTAAGTGTTTTGCCAATATAACATATTTTTACTTCAAGCATTTTACTGCTAGTCAAGACAGCCTTTAGCTTTACCTATTCTACTTCTTGAAATACCGCATATAAAAGGTTCTACCAGTTTCTGATCTACGACGAATAGAAGAGAATATATTGTCTGGCTGATGGTATGACCTGGAAAAAAGGATACCTACAAACCCTAGCTCCTCCTCTCTCTGATAATAATATTTATTCTTCGTCTAAAACCTAGTTGGACGTGCATTAATTATAGACGAAGTAAAACCCCCACTCAACCGCCTACTGATGCATCGTAACTAAGCCAACCTTCAAACTTTGCTTCAAACATAGTTAGTACATAATAAATAAAAAAGTAGGTACATAGGTATTAGTCTTTTTTATTATTCACCCTCTCATCCACATTTCGAGTAGTTTGGTATATAAAATAGCTAGAGACGTAGCAATTTCCCGCAGAACTTTTATCGAAGTTGTTCACGCAGACGAGTCTTCAAGCGACAGTTATTTGTTTTCACTCCCAAACTTCGACAAACTGCCTACTTGTGGCCCGCAGCCCGCTTTAAGATTTCGACTAGTTTTACGAGTTTTCCTGACAGTATTTTCATTAGAAGAAAAGTTTTACAAGTTATGTATAAAACGACTAGATACTTACCTACCATTTCTCTTTTACTGCTTTTATTATCTTCGATTATATTAGTAGATCTTCGAAGCTAAAATTGCGTGATCCCCAATTAAGGCTGCGCTCACCGGCCAGAGTTATCTTTTTCGCTCTCTTTCAACATTTTAGAAAAATCGGTATGTGGCAACTTTATTGGGATTGGGAATTACTAGAATAACATTGTTAATGGTATTTATAAATCCATTTTCGAGGTATATTTTATAGGATGGCAGAAGAGAACAAAAAAGTTTTTCGACCAACCAATATAAAAAATAAAAAATTTGTACCCACTTCAAAACATTTGCATGATCGAAGAATGCCCAATCGTTTTTTTTTATTCCTGCTAAGCCAATATTATATCTTTCAAAATATGCGAAAGAGATAATTCTGGTCAGTGAGCGCGGCCTTAAAATACAATATTTCTATGGTACTGCGTACATAAACTGGAGGAAAGTGTGTAATTTTAAATTGTAAGATCTCTTAGGTACTATAGAGCAGGGGTCTCCAAACTTTGAAGCCTTGGGGCCATATTTTTTTCGGTATGTTGCAATGGTCATAACATGGACTAGTCTTACTAGTCTTAAGCTGTCGCGGGCCGGATTGATGGCAGTGGCGGGCCGGATTTGGCCCGCGGGCCCAGGGGCGGATCCAGGATTTCATTTGGGGGGGTGGGGGGGCATTTTGGATTTCATTTTGGGGGGGCCATTCTGACCGCCGTTCTGATTCTGATTCTGAAGGTTCGAATGAATCAAATCGTTTTTTTTTTCGAATATATGGAATTGCTAGATGTTTTTGAATGATGAATGGGGGCATGGCCCTCATAACCCCCCGCCCCCCCCTGGATCCGCCAATGCCGGCGGGCCGTAGTTTGGAGACCCCTGCTATAGAGTATTGGGTTAGTTTTAAATAAAACGACAAGAAATCAAAGACGCTAAACGTTTATTCCATTAAAAATTAACTCTACCATGTTCAATCACACATTTGAATACGCGACAGTGCCATCGAAAATAGAAGAAAAATTATAAATACCTGAATCATCCTCA
This sequence comes from Agriopis aurantiaria, assembly GCA_914767915.1. Taxonomy (NCBI): domain Eukaryota; kingdom Metazoa; phylum Arthropoda; class Insecta; order Lepidoptera; family Geometridae; genus Agriopis; species Agriopis aurantiaria. The sequence continues at coordinate 12,118,398 of OU611994.1, read as the reverse complement.
GTGGGAACCGGTATAAAGAGAAAAGTGACCTCCCTAGAGTATAAATTGCCGCTACACATTATACAATATGTTTATTCAAAGCGTAGAAATAACAAGTCCATTATGACAGCACTACATGCAGTATCATTAAGCTAACATCAATGTTTTCTTAAATTACGTGTGACTATTCTATGTCACCTCGAAAGCCGTTGGAGCGATGCGGAGTCTTCAGGATTTCAGTCAGCTGCAGTTAGCCGCCTCTTCAGCAATATGGTGCTTTAATTTTGATAAGTACCTCATTTTTCTGTTGCCGACGCGCCGACTCCCGCACTCTTCGTCTATGTTTTCCCAACTGAAAAGTCCATCGAGTATGATACCAAGACGGCCCTTGAATATCTAAAAGAATTGTATGCTAGAATTGATATCCACGGTTTAATTTAAAAACCAAAAGAAATATAAATCAGTCAACCATCAATTGCTAGCAATACAATTCAGTTTGTGGGATGTTTGTTATTGCAGCATCAAGTTTTTGATTAATCAATTAATAAAAAATAATAATGGTGAAAATAAAGTTATTCGGTAGAAAATAAATAACAAAACTTGGTGCCACACTTATTGAACATTTGGGTACCTTTAACAGGCAGATGTTGTGATAAACGCACATTGTGCTCCGGTACGCCGTTATTTGGATTACACGTGACAAAATATGAAAGAACCTATCAAAATTCATGATTAAAACCTATATTGAATTAAAGCTCAAAATCCTACAGAGATTTTATTGATAGCAGATACCTCATCCCACATATTATCATCAAGAAATGTGTACGATATAGAACCACCAAATACAAGGCGATATATCATATCTTCAGTCTAAGTTTTGCTAGTAGGCATCTCAAAAATATTCTGTTTGAAATTACAAAACTCGATGAATATTTATCTATTTATGGTTCATGGTGTTATTTGAAGCAGAGTGAGTGATAATCAGGGAGTGGAATCGAGTGGAATAACAATTGAAGTGTAATAGAGATGGGTCATTATTTTTATCGAGTATTCGGGCTATCGATACTTTTTAGTTTTGAACTGTACTGCTGAACTAGCTGCGCCCGCTGTTTCACCCGCGTGAACAATGATGAAAAATATCCTTAATTTTTATACCAGGACTTAAAAGTATCCATATACCAAATTTCATCAAAATCCGTTAAGCCGTCTCGGCGTGAAGAAGTAACAAACATACACACTCACTCACGGAAATAGAATCGAGATGCTTATACGCCGGATTAACACATAGGGTACTTTTCATCACTATCATAAATCATTATTCACGCGGGTGAAACAGCGGGCGTAGTTAGTTATGCGAAACATACAAACGCAGCAGCAAGCGGCGCATCTAGTCATACAGTTCAAACCCAAAAAGTATCGATAACTTATATACTCAATAAAAAAAGATGACCCATCTCTTTAACATTTCAGTTGTTATGCCATGACGTTCCGCTCTCTGGTGATAATTGCTTATTCGGCCTAGTTTCGCCAAACGATTGTTTAGAATCAGCTCCTCGTGAAGCCTAACAAATACCTGGCAACCCGCGAGCGATCAGTCCCAGTGATCTCACGACGACGAATACATGTTAGTGAAATACCTCAAACAACGCCGAAGTGAGCCGCTCGTCTCAGGGCTCAGGTCGTGAGCCAATGAAATCTCATCGATCGTCACATGAGAGACAGTCGACCAATGAGCCTTCGCACAGTCCTCGGCAACTATTCAAAATACCAATCAAATACCTGCCAAGTCCGTCGGTGTGACGACAACTATCGAATCGAGAGTGCAACGGGGATCGACATTACGCCCCATTTAGTTTGCCATATACCGAAGTATTATTTTGGTATGCTACATTTTGCTGTAAAACAACAGTGTTCACTTTATTACTTGTATTACATTTTTTCGGGGGGAGGTTTGTTGGTGTGAGAAATAATTTGCACGTTGTTAGTGTGATATGGAAGGGTTATGCGTGTAGGATGTGTGGGTCGGCCGTTGGGTTTGCAACTAGTTTGTAGTGGGATCATATACTTACCGGTTTCAGGCGCTTTTTGTGATACCTCAGTCATAGCTAGTGACGATCGCGGGAGCGCCGCCGGGACTTCGACTCGTGGGACGACCCTGCAGCCAATAGATAAATAAACACACCTAAAGTAAACGCCATTAAGTTGAGTCGAAAACAAACTAACTTTATTACTATAATGTGGGTACCCTCATCACAATATTAAAACATACAAAATACCGAAGGTAATCACTAGTAATATATAACAACACCGTTAGGATCAGCCAGAAGACGTCCACTGCTGAACATAGGCCTCCCCCTTTAACCTCCACACTGAAAGACAGCCTGCCTTTTGCATCCACTGGATGCCAGCGACTCTCACTATGTCGTCGGTCGTGATTTTATTTGTCACCAAAAGGGCCGGTTGGAAGTGACCTGCATCCAGCGTTTCTCTGCGGTCTCTTTTAGGTCGTTAAAAAATGAGGAGATCCGTAGACGTAGAAAGCATAAAGGCATCAAGCCTGATTTAAGCCGGATGTGTTTGCACCTCTCCCTTGTTGTCTGATCTGAGGTGGTAGCCAATCAGCCGTGTATTAGAAAATAGCCCTACCACTGTGTAAGAACAAAGTGAAGAAAACAGACCAGGAAAGCAGACCGTGTCCATAGAACAGAAAAAGAACCAACCAAAGAAAGCTCTATTTTGTTTCACGATGTTAGCCTTAATCTACCGGCTGAGAAAGAAAGAAAGAAAGAAAATAAATAGCACTTCTATTCGGGTCATTTCTGCACACACGGTCATCTGACTCCAAACTAAGCAAAGCTTGTAATATAGCTGCCAAAGACTGATATACATACATATATATTTTTAAATACACACTTAAATAGATATTAACACCCAGATATAGAACAAACACAAATGTTCATCACATGAATGGTTGTCCTAGGTGGGAATCAAACCCACACCCCCAAGCGCAGAAGGCAGGATCACTACCAACTAGACCAGTGGTTCCCAATTTGTGGTACGTGTATCCCTAGGGGTACGCGAAGTTGCATCAAGAGGAACGCGCGGCAATCTCCTGACTAAGAGAAACTCTATGAAAGACGTCACACCGTATAAAGTCCATTTGTAGTCCGTCTGCAGTCCAACTACAATGTGCATACAGCATTTCATACTTCACTGGACCTCACAAACTGAGTCTGCACCGAACCGGACGCATTTGATGAGCTTGACCCTAGCTCGAGGGGTACGCGAGTTTGAGGTCTTTCTTGAAGTGGTACGCAGGAATAACTAATTGGGAACCACTGAACAACCACGGGCCACCTTCCATGGTTAGTGAAAAAAACTCTTCAGACAAATATGGTCAGTATTCCAAGTGGCTTACGTCTCTCCTTGCGATGACGGCGGTCGCGGTCACGGTCGCGGTCACGGTCGCGCTCGTCGTGACGACTCTTCTCATCGCGGGTGGAGCTCCTATAAATAATTCAAAAAAATTATTACTTTCTGACAAGTTGATTATATTTTATAAACTGCAAAATGTAGTCTATGACACAGTCTCTGGAGACAAAATTCGTTTTCGTGCCAAGCGACATCTAACGACGCCTCACACATCAAAGACGGTCAAGCCGGTTAAGCTATCAGAGGTAATATGGAAACATCATAAAAATACAAACATACATTCATACGCCCGAAAAACATTAGCCTCTTTTTTGGGCAGTAGGGTAAAACGACCAAATGTTTGCTAACTTGTAGGCTGAATGTAGCCCTAACCAAATAACTTAAATTATTAAAAAATATAGCCCGACTGCTTTGTATAAATAGTATGTAAGTAACTGAAAAGTAACAGCGGCGCGCTGCGTATCTATCTATACCTATACTCGTAGTAGATACAGACTACATGCCAAAAAATGTTCGAACAGAAACTCGGCTCACGTTACGAATTGCGCAGACTTTTTGGTTACATTACAAGGTAACCGCGATCCGACTAAAACGCCGCGCGATGCCAGAGCTACGATGACATAGCGGACTACTAACGTTGAATACTATGCCAGCGACGATAACATCTAAATTGAAGTAAATTCGGCGTTGTGACTATAACTGATACAAGGTATGTACAATGACGCTCGGATGTTTTTTGACTGTTTTCAGTGAGAGATTGTGACTCTATAGGAATTGTATCTCGATGTGAGTAGCTCATGATTATGTAACAAGATTTATAATAAAAAAAACACAATTGCCCAGACTGAGTTACTATAACTCACAAATTTCTCAACGCCCCGCCTCGTCACTCCAATAGCCATTTCTAATAAACTACTGTATATTTTCTAGTATTGTAATATTATATATTTTCTAAGAACAGACAACTGACGGAGAAGAAAGGTTCTTGAGTGGAGACCACGAACCGGAAGAAGCAGAGTAGATAGGCCTCCCACTAGGTGCACTGACGACATCGTGAGTCGCATCCAGTGGATGGTGATGGCAGGCTGTCAGTCAGTATGGAGTTCTAAGGGGGAGGCCTATGTTCAGTAGTGGACGTCTTCAGGCTGATGATGTTGATGGTATATATTTTTAGAATCTGTTTAAAATGTTTTAGAAATAATTTTTGCTCGGTTTCATTTAAGTCCTATAGCCATATTATTTAATTATTTTTAAATAAGTAGCCTATGCCACTTGGGACAAAGCAAGGATTCTCACATCAAAATCAGTCCAGCATGCCTAACACGCGCACTGCGACAAAATCTTGTCGTCACTTTGTAGAGCGAGAACGCGACAAGACACCTACGGTTACGTATACGCCTGTAGCTTTGGCACGATAAGAAGAGTCGACTAAATTTTCTCGCGGCGCGCATGTTAGCCGGCCAGGCGTTCAAGAGTAATGGTGGAATTAAGAAAACCCAAATATTGCCCCTGTCATGTCTGTCAAAGTCTAGTCTCTACTATGGCCGCTTATATTTATTATTAATTGATAAATTAGACTTCCGTTTAACCACCATCTCGCCTGATGGTAAGCGATGGTGCGGTCTACGATGGAGCACACTTGCCTAGAAGAAAATGATTTACGTGCTACTTGAAGACTATACAGACCAGTGATTATGACTTGATACTACAAAATGTTAACTCACGTCTTGTGCCGTTCTCTGTCCCTCTCTTCCTTCTTGTCACGGTCGCCCTTGTCGCGGTCCCCTTTCTCTCGGTCGCCCTTCTCACGGTCGCCCTTGTCACGGTCGCCCCTGTCACGCTCTCTGTCCCTCTCCATCCGCTCCCTGTCACGTCTGTCAGAGCCGAGCCCGCCGCCACCGCGCGATGTACGATCGCGGTCTCTGTCTTCCCGTCGCTTTCGCTCTTTCTCCTGCTGCTCCTTCTCGCGGGCTTCGTTCATCTCTTCGTACGCTTGGCGGAGTTTGAAGTACCTGTGGTGGATGAAAGTTAGTTTGGTCTTACAAAAATAAACCACTACATTATTAGGTAGGATTCAGAAATCGGAAACAAAAACCCCAAGACTTCGCTGAGCCGAGTTTAATGACAGAGACACACAATTCTTTGCAGTGCTAAAAAAATCTGCTCAATAAATGTTTTTTATTTTTATTTTGTGGCAGCGTGACGCGAAGTGCGGGTGGCGATGTATGCGCGGGCGCGCTTTTTTACCGCCTGAGTTACATAGGAACATACTAACAAAAATCTTCATGAAGTCGAAAAATTAATAAATAGGTTATCACTCACCCTACATGTTGTTTTCCAGACAGATGGTCATCAATACGTTGCTGAGCGTCTCCGACGATCAAGAAGGCACCGCAGACTGGACACACCTCCATCTGCTTCTCTTGAGCAGCCGCAAGCTCCGCTGTCATGGACCAGTGGCTGCAGAAGCGTAATAATTACAAGAGACCGGATTATATGCATTTGCATATTTAACCCATTTCATTGGTTATTATTAGTAACACCAGCTCCAGTTTCATTATCAGGTTGTCCTCCCTGGACATAGGCCTCCTCTTAGAAGTCGTCATTGTTTTCTATTTCTGGCTATTCCGTGCCACCCTTTTGGTAAACCAGTGTGAAGCATCATTGCTTCACACTGCTTCACTGCACTGCTTCACTTCATTGCTTCACTTTTAATTTTCTACTCATGTAGAAAATTAACTGATAATTTCAAGAATAAAGAAATAATAGTTTTCATCTTGAAAAAGACTGCCTAATGCAGTTGAAACTATAATCGGAGTGACCGGTTTAATCTTACGTGAGTAATTCCCGTGTAATATAAATAAAATGTGTGAAAACCACGTCAGTTTCTATAACAAAGTAAATTTTTTGGGGAACAAACAAGAACCGACTTCATTACTATACCTACATTTACAAACTTAAACTAAAAGTTAAAAATAATATTAAAATTACTTCCAAGCAATGAGCATTAAAGGACAATCAACGAAATTATTGATACATTATAAATATACCTTTGATACATTGATACTTACCTATTTACAATTTATAATCAGTTATTTTTGGTTTCGGTGCCAGCCTAAGCAAAAGTAACCTTAATTAATACATACTTGATTGATCTATTAATATTTATGATATGTATGCGAAATAGAGATAGAGATTTTAAAAAGTACTCGGAGTGGCGGAGTACTCGCGTAACAAAAATACAAAAAAAAACATACAGTCCAATTGATAACCTCCTCCTTTTTGAAGTCGGCTAATAAAATTAAAGTATATTGGCTATTTTGAATACCTATTCTCCTGCTGCTTCAGAAGCGTGTCTTTTTCATCCTTTAGCCGGTCACAAAGCTTCATCAGCCCTTGCGCCTGTTCCACTTCACCCCGGGTGCCGGCCTCCTCTGCTTCCTGCACCAGGGCTTTCACCTTCTCCGACAATAGCTGCACCTATTTATTGAACATCAGAAAATTAAAAGATATTAGTATGAAAATGTATGATGAATGAAAGATTGAAAGAATGTAACATGGCCTTACGTCGCGGTTTTATCATCTCACTAGTCGCCACCGCCTGTAAGCTCATCCACATAAAATATATGTGCATCTATTTCCAATTCAAGGTGGGGGTGATAAGACCTGCACTGACATCCCACTTGTGGTGTATTGTGCATTTGCCCCTGCCAGCCTACCCAAACCAGCAGAGCTCCCCAAAATAACGAAGCACAGTTTTGGGTTGCTGACTAAACTGCTTTACCCCTATTTCACCAGGTGTTGTGGTATTCAAGGAGTCATTGTATATCTTCTGTGGCCTAGCAATGCAGTAGTACATGCTCCACGGTCTCGTTTTCCTGTAGACAGCCTCGGCACAGAGGGTTGCCTGTGGCTCCAATTTTGTATAAGTGATTGTTTAGGTCACAGTGACCTGTGATAGTACCTATCATATGTGCATATTTTGCATACTATATGACTGACCATTCTATCATTTGTGTCACTACTGTGCTACCCGACTGCCCAAGAAGGGAGAATCTAAGTATGTATGTTCATTTGGTTGTATTTTTTTTTATGTTTCTGTATAACCTCCTATAGCCTAAATGTTTTTTTTTTTTTTAATTAAAATTAATAAATTATAAACCAATGAGGCAATGAAGGAAAACATTGTGAGGAAACCTGCAAACATACGGAGAAGAAATTCAATGGTATGCGAGTTCACCAACCCGCAACTGGGCCAGCGTAGCATAACCAAGAACTCGTGTTTCATTTATAGTCACGAACCTATGGCTGCAGTCACTTCACAGTTTTTTTTTATAGTAACAAATAAATTACCTGTTCCTGATTTTTTTCGGTTTGTGCTGCTGTCATAGGTGGACCTTCGGGTTTTGAATTCATCAACTCCAGTCTTTGTTTACCTTTTTGTATTTTCCCTAGAAAGCAAAAGTACTTTTTATCTACTACTACTCATAATAAAATAAGCTAGTAAATGATAAATTGTAAACATTGGTTGGACAGGAATGGAATGTGGAATGAGTTACTTTCCCCAGTGTTTACGAGAAGCTACAACATGGCATCCTTCAAAAGGCAAGTTAATAGATTCTTAAAGGGTCGGCAACATAGTTGTGATGCTTCTGGTTTTACAAGTATCCATAGGCGATGGTGACCGCTTACCATCAGGCAGCCCGTCTGCTTGTTTTACCTACAACGTATACAAAAAAGAACTTTCTATCTTAGAATCAGAAACAAAACACTAAAACTAAATTAGTAATAGAAACTTATATTATTTTATTCAGATTACACAGAAAGGTTTACACTTTAACCAGTGTGTGTTACTGGTTAAAGTGTAACAGGGATGATATATGGTACTGAGATGTGGTCCTTAAATACTAGCCTTTTGGAAAAACTCAGTCGCATAGCGGGCAATGGAGAGAGCTATGCTCGGAGTCGGAAATCTGAAATGAGCATATTAACCCAAGAACCACAGTCCCCTACAGCTGTTTAAATTTGCAAGTTGAAGTGGCCATGGGCAGGCCACATCGCTTGAAGATCCGATAACAAATGGGGAAAAAAGGTTATTGAGTGAAGACTATGAATCAGCAAATGTAGCGTAGGATACCCTGTTACTTAATGGAGGTGCAATATACATACAGCAGTTGGCAGTAGTTGGAAGCGAAAAACCAAAGTTTTTAGGCTGGGGTGGAGTGTCTTAGGAGAGGCTTATGTCTAGCAGAAGAATACTTACTCTCAACATCGTTGATCATGTGTCGGCAGAACCGCAAAAACTCTTCAACATACTGAGACTTCTTGTACGAATATTCGGCTTTCTCAAACAAGTCCTTTACCTCATCGTCATGGACTTTAGGACACACTCCGAGGTCAGCTCTTGTATTCACGAATAGGTCATGAGGGCAAAACTTCACCATGTAGTATTTGCAGTACTGAAAAAAAGTCATAATTTTGGATGCCATTTATTTTAAGCTAGCCCGGGTATTGTAATGGTATAGTAAGGGTTTATCGACGAATCTGGACTTGAACTGTGAGGAGCTTGATATTATACACTCACTACTATCTCAGATCAAATATATTTGCTCTGAGTGGAGGCTATAATATTGACATTATTATTCAAGCAATGCCATTTATTGGTTAGACTTGTGCGTTGATATTGCAATTATTGTTCATAAAATGTACTTACCTCAGGGTCTTCCCAATTGGGCTTCTTGATCTTTTCATTAGGATTGGTGTTTCGATGCCGCCCCATCAACTCATCAAGTAACTGGGCAGCTGCGAGCACCGCCATTGTTGTTATAGTAATAAGTAAAGACACGACACGACACACACCGCAACCGCACTACGCGTCCGTACGCATTTACGCAATTGATTGTACTTAGTTTATTAGAAATTAATTATAATTTGAGCGAACTATATTTAAAAAACACTACTTTCAACAAAAATTTCCATAAAATATCAATAGATACGGAAATACAGATACACATCAGTCATTAATATTCACAGTTTCACACATGGAAAATTGGCGCCATTGGCGCCTTAGCGGAATGGAAGTGGACTTGGTATGGAATGGAATGGATGGGTTGTGATAGGGTACTTGACTGTATTAAAAATATTATGCCAATAGGGATATTGACAAAATTTTGCAATGGCCTTAAATTAAAAGAATATGGTGCATATTTACACAAAAAAATACTTTTACCTCCATTAGTTCATTTATTGAATAATTATTAGCTCTTTTTATTTCAATTTTTAAATGACGCATCAAAACGCGCCAAATCGACGTTGTGACGTCAATATACTTAACTACAGAGTTGCGTTCAAGGCATGCGATATAATAAAGCATCGCCGTTTACAACGTCATCGTCAGTGTGAAAAACAACCGTGACACAACTTGGCTGTTACGAGTATCTGAGCGTACACTTCAGTTGCAATTGAACAATAGTGATTCGATGGTTAAAAAAACACTGATGTTCATCTGTCATTCATTTTCAAATCTCACTCTGGGTGCCCCGAACGCATCTTTCGAACGGAATCTACCCATTATATTACTCTATGCTGCCCATGTAAATAAACAAACATCTGTCACAGTCGGCCGTGAAATGCTGCCGTTGTTGTTATTTATTTGTAAAATTATTTAGTTGAAAATGGATCGTAAAACTTATCATTGGTGTGTAGTGCCTCAGTGTCCCAATGTTTCGAATGCAATACTTGCGAAATTATTCATAATTGTACCGTCTAAAGCTGAAATACGAAGAAATTGGTTGTGACTTGAAGGAAGATAGAATGCTTCTCAAATATCAACAACTTCGTCGATTTACGTTTGTGAAAATCATTTTGAAGTGAGTATCACCATAATTAACTCGATTAATATTGATACATTTAGTAAACTTTTACAGAAAATGAATTTGATTTCGATCTGTTTGCTTTGTTTTGTTTTGGTTGTGCTGTCATCACCATGTTGACGTCACGCACTGTGATTGGATTTTCGAGTCACGTGACACATAGATAAAAAAATCGTGATTTTAAAATCTAAATAATTAAATTTAGGAGTGATTATTATTATTGATAAAATATTGAAAAAATCTCTTAATATAAAACCTTTCAATATAGCTAGGTTTCATATTTTATTTCCACCAGTGTCAAATACCCTATTGACGCCATCCATAAACATGACATAATGAAAAAGCATATTTCATTGATTTTTTGATAAAAATATGCTTATTTTTTGTAAAAAACGCGAATAAAATAACTGTATTTTCGACATTTGATCACGTGATCGAAAACGGTCTGTAACTGGCTTCATCCCTAGTGACGTCACACAAATCTAAACAAACAGATTTTGTATTGATATTTGCGAATTTAATGTTGTAAAGCTATTTTGAGAACGATTTATCCAGAAATTTTCACCAAAAACATTCCGGAGGTTAAATGTGAGAAGAATGGAGAAACATTTTGTGCAAGCAGACAGCAGTAACTTACCCAAAATTAATGTTTTTATGGTTGCATATTTCTTTAATAATAATCCACGTCATTGTTTCTACGCTGCAGAACTCAAAACGTAAAAACTACAATGTCAGTATTAATTTTTAATTGTTCTCCAAGCAAAACATTCAATCAAGTTGTACAAAAAGTATGTTGTAGTAAGTGGATATCACTATTTTGTTAGGTTATGTCTTTACAATGTTTAAAAAGAAAGTAACAGTACATAAAATAGTAATGCAATAAAAACACAAATTGTAATAGAAATATATAGACTCAAATATGTACCTCAAAATGATCTTCGCACATAGAAACACTTGAATTAGCTCCAATACTTTTAGGTTCTCTACGAGCTACTTAGTTCCAACCACTTTTTGCGAGTTTTGGGGTCCATTGGAACAGAAACGAATAGTTTTTCCGGTGTTTTATGGAAGTATTTGTACATTGTGGCACTACACAACATTTATAAACCATTACTTCTATTAGAAAATTAGTGATTATCAAACTTTTGCTGCCTGGCTGCAGTTGTTTTGTTTTGTGTGACGTCAATCAGTCGCTCGACCGGAGCTATGACGCAGGTCTGCGTTTTGGCACGATATTTTTTTATTCAAACTTTAACATCGATTTATATCGCAAATACGACTGATATCGAGAAAATATAAATGCAGTATACATTAAATTATATCAGGCAATAATGTGCAATAGTTTCCCAAAAGTAGTCAAATACCCTATTGGAGCATTGGAGAGTTGTTTTTTAATTTTTTTTCATGACCATTGATACAGACTCCTTCTGTCGTAATAACGAGTTTACATCTAAGAGCTTATGTTTACATAGTACTATAAAATATAGCGTCAAATAAGTCAAGTTCACAGTCAAGCAAAGTAAGTCATGGTCAAGTCAAACCATCTCAAACCCATGCCCTCAGTATATCTGTGGTGCCCTCAAAAGAAGACTACCCAAAAAGGTAAGGTCCAAACTTTTTGCCCCAGTAAGATGATATAGAGACTTTAAAAGAGGTTTCTATGGAGTTTTGGAAACAACACAAAAATACATGTTTACCTCCTTATTTATATCACCCTCCACACTCAAGCACATTCATGAGCACTTAATAAATAATAATCTACCAATAATACACATTAACACTCAAAAATACACAAGTCTAAGAAAATAATACGAGCCCTCACGTTTTTTCCATGTTCACTGCTGGGGCCTTACGGCCAACAGAACTGCTAACGTGGTATTAGACTAATGTATGTGCTCGAGTATAAGCAAGCGATCTAGTGAGGTGAAACATGATGTATTTCCTTGATGTTTCCAAAACTCCACAGTAGCCTCTGGTAAAGTCTCTACTTCTTTACCAGGGTATGACTTCAACTTGACTGTGATTTACTTTGCTTGACTCTGACTTGTTTGAAAGCTTTCAAGCTATAAAGTACCACCTAAATCTTACTATTATTCCGACTAAAGGATATTGAATCCAAGATAAAAAAAAAAAGAGAGAGAAAGATAAATCAACCTCAACCCCACAGATCAGCCCAATGATGTGCAATGACCTCAACCCATAGATTCAGTATCTCCACCACAGATATACACAACCAGATCGGCAATATATTTTAGTGAAAGAGACAACTTGATATGGCTCAGCACAAGTACGAAAAGGACATAAATATAATTTGTTGTCCTTATCGGCGTGACCTGTTTTTGGTACCTCAAGTGTCAAAATCTGTAATAATCAGTGACAAACAAAACGGGTCTGAATTATATTTATTGCCTTTTTTTGGTGATTTAATGTGATAAATGCGTGTTTCCTCTGAGAAATAATTGTAAAAGATATTTTACAATGGTTGGTTGTAGCATTTTGGGCTGCAAGAAGCGCAGTGAGCGAAAATACGATGATGAGCGAGAGGCACTGAGCTAGCCACGCTCATTGAAAATCTATAGGTAGTAGATCTGTGATCTCCACAGAAGTATCTCCCTCTACGTGTCTACGCCTCAACCGTGCCTCAACCACTCAACAGATAAATGTCAAACTCAACAGCTGTCAGCAGTCAGTTGACTCAGCTGTCACTGGCTGGACTCGTTGGGTGTCACTGTCAAGGCATGGTCACTGTCAGTCACAGCTGTCAGTGGAGTGGAGTGTACTTTAAACTAATCTGTGCTTTAATTCGAGTATTTCTATTTTCTTACAAATATTAATCTTGCTCTTTCAGTGTCCAGTGATTACATTATCTTTGTTTCAGTGCTTAACGATTGATACATTTTAAAATCTTGTATTTTTTCTGTTCACATTACTTTTACATTCCTTAAATGCATAGGTAGCAAGCAGTAGTGAGTAAGCAATACCATAAAATGGGAGGTCTGTTTGGTAAACACAAGAAACCAGTAAGTAGAGTAACTGAGCAAGATAAGGCTGTTTTACAATTAAAACAACAAAGGGATAAGCTAAAACAGTATCAAAAACGAATAGAATTAAATCTTGAGAGAGATCGACAACTCGCCAAGAAGCTCCTGGGTGAAGGGAAACGTGATCGAGCTAAATTGCTGCTGAAAAAGAAAAAGTATCAAGAAAACCTGCTCCAGAATACAGATGCGCAATTAGAAAAGTTAGAACAGCTAACACATGACCTGGAGTTTGCCCAAATTGAAGTACAGGTATGTAGTAACTCCTGTTATGGGGGCTGGTTCCCCTCCATAATTCACACGCTTGCACATTTTCACACAACTGAATATTAGCTAGTATATTGTTTAGTTAATAAAGACCAAAAAATACTGAATACAATATGAAATCACTGTTTGAATATAAACAAAGTGACCAAACCATGTTTTGCTGACTGTCATAACATAACATTACAAACAGAAAGTTCTTGGATATCTTTTAATACAATGAGAACAAGCGAATTCTTTGCTTCTGTCAATAATGTCAAAATGCCTGAGCGAGAGAACTGCAGATAGGGAAAAAAATCTTTCTTAAATGAAGTAGGCCAGACCAATGATTTTGTCTTATCCCATAGGTGATATGATGAATTCTGTGGCTATACCAACTAATAATAACATTTTACACTCAATATAGCTACCTCCCCCATTAGCTTGGTCTAGCAATCCCAATATGCTGGCAGTGTTGCAACCATTCGTTGCATAGCAAGGCAATGCTAATAATATATTATTGGGCCAGATAAATGCAACTTTTAATACATGAGTTGCTTACATTCCAAATTGAATATTGCTGACAATATTCGATTTGCATCACATTTACTATTCTTAGCATCACCCAAATTAAAGATTAATGATTAGTAAATGTAGTGATCTTAAAATGTATGTGTAATACTATTTCCACTATTACAGGTAATTGATGGTCTAAAGATAGGAAATGATGCCCTTAAGAAGGTCAACGAAGTACTCAGCATAGATGAAATTGAAAAAATTCTGGATGAAACTAAAGAAGGTATTGAGAAACAGAGAGAGATTGATGAGTTGATTTCTGGTCAATTGTCTCAAGAAGATGAGGATGAAGTTGAAGCTGAACTTGAGGCTATTCTGGATGTGAAGCAGGAGCTTCCTGATGTGCCCATTGATGAACTGCCAGAAATTGAAGAAGAGAAGGTACCAGTCAAGCCACAGAGAGTCAAGTCCAAGGTTGCTGTTGAAGCATAAGTCAAAATGCTAAGTGCAAAGTTTTGTAAATAAGATTATATTGTAGCCAAATATATTTTTTAATCAGCTTGTACACATGTTATTTTCTATCATTTAATATTCACCAAAACAGCCAATTTACACAGAGATGGCAGCACACCAGTCTGACAAAATGTATGAATCTTTAATATCTTAATTACTTCTACATTAAGGACCTTGTATATACCCTAAAGGGAACTAAAACCAAAAAAGTACTCTTTGACTAAAACGTCCTTGTTCTACATTTATTGCTTGACAGTTGATAATTTATTTCACTCATAGTTTGAACCACATACAACACAGATATACACAACCAGATCGGCAATATATTTTAGTGAAAGAGACAACTTGATATGGCTCAGCACAAGTACGAAAAGGACATAAATAGATTTTGTTGTCCTTATCGGCGTGACCTGTTTTTGGTACCTCAAGTGTCAAAATCTGTAATAATCAGTGACAAACAAAACGGGTCTGAATTATATTTATTGCCTTTTTTTGGTGATTAAATGTGATAAATGCATGTTTCCTCTGAGAAATAATTGTAAAAGAAATTTTACAATGGTTGGTTGTAGCATTTTGGGCTGCAAGAAGCGCAGTGAGCGAAAATACGATGAAATATCATTTCACACGTAAGTAAACATATAAAGCTTGTAACGATCACCTAAATAAATTCAGGATATCAATTCGCAAATACTTTATTCATAATTAGTCAGTTTTTAGGTCGATTAGTGGTCTAATTCTATGAATTTTATCAAATTTTCACTTAGAAAATAAATTATGAATGTAGCCAGTTTATGAAAGAAATTACCCACCGCAACTAACATAAATTATTCGTTCTGCAGGTTTCCAACTGATCCTGTCACATTGCTGAAAAAAGCTGGCACATTGCAAGAAGTGCAAAATACCGACCCTTTTATGCCCATATGAATATGGTGAATGTTAATATTAAATATATATTAATGAGGCCACAGTTATGAAGCTGGAAAAGCAAAAGGCGATTTCGGCGAACCGATTCAAAAAGCTACGCGCTGTTCGTGAAATTTGTACTGTAAACATTAAAGAGTCTATTTATCTAATTATTTGGAATGTTATACATAAATCCATTCATGAAAAAACTAAACTGACCAAGCGCGAGTCGGGCTCGCGCGCTGAGAGTTCTTTACAATCACAAAATACAAAAAGTTGTGCAAAAAGACAACATCACGCCCAGGCTGTCACCCATCCAAGTACCGACCGCGCCCGACGTTGCTTAGCTTAGTGGTAAACAGAAATTTGTCACTGACTCGCACTTGGCCAGTGTTTATTATTTGTTGTTTTACTTATGTTCACTATAATCAGCTAAATTTGACGCTTGTACGGATTACCGTTTTTACACTAGAACAAATCCAAAAATACGTTTAACGTTTGTTGCATGGGGGCCCTTCCTTTGCCCTTCCGTTTTAACTCTTTGACTTTTTTATTATTTTTAATTAATCATAAAAAATCATGCTATGGTTACTTTACAACCTTTTTTCTAGTACTATATTCTAATCCGAATAAATAATTATAATAAAAACGCAAGTAAGTTTGTATTATAATTATTTGTTATATTATTTGTTAATTAAAATGTTTACGTAGGCGTCCCGCAATGATGTCATGATGTCAATTTACAACAGGTTCGAGAGAGATGACGATACACCACGTAACAGCTGATTGAATAAAGTGGCAACTGGACAGTGACGTCATTGCGGGACCACTCCCAGATTGCTAGACCTTGTTTTCTTAGATCATGGGCTAAGTCAAATTTTGTCAGGACGATAGGGTGTGTCATGTGGACAGACAACGTACTTTTCTTCCCAGAAAATTGCAGGTAGCTCCGCGGGTTGCAGCAGGTAGTGTATAAAATATAAATATTTAAAAGGTAGTATTGTTTCCAAAGTACTCATTGAAGATTCACTACCCATCATAGTAGGTAAATTACCCTAACTTATAGCAAATCATTTTAATGTGGCAACACACCTTGTTGAAGCGAGAGGCACTGAGCTAGCCACGCTCATTGAAAATCTATAGGTAGTAGATCTGTGACATACAAGGACTTTGTACACCCTTATACTACTTCCATGACCATATACTACTCTTTGGTTTGAACAGTCAGCCACCACAGGTCAGCCACCCTTGTAGTTTATGTCAGCTCACCTGAAAGAAAGTTGTGGCATCATCATTGACTAAGGATAGGCATAGACTCGCTCTTAAAATAAGAATAATAATAATTACGAAAGTGAGATAACGTATATGAACAACTTCGTGTGAGTGAGCAGCACAAAGATTATATTTGTTGTCCCTTACTGGCGTAAGCGATTCGTTTGTCTGCCCCAAAGCTCATTCGGGGCAGACAAACCGGTCGCGAATATTTTGTTTTCGGTATATTTGTGCTTGTGCTTAATTAAATGTATTTTGAACATTTTTACCTGCTGGTTTCTAGAGTTCTTGTAAATCTGACCTTTGCTATTGGTGAATTGCTGTATTTTAGGCTGTTTTTTGTTTATTCTTTATTTATTTTGGGCCTTTTGTCAGCAATGGCACGTCAGTCCCATCATACCTAAAAGCCACGAAAAAATGAAAATATAACCTTTCACATGTAAGTTCTGATTTTCGAGTCCATTACTGAAGTCTTGCATGAATTACTTGTTGTTGTTGATTATTTTTCGTTTTAGGTCAGATTTAGTCGAATTTAAACCATATTTTATAGGAAAAAATTATTGCTATCTCATAGCTATATGCTGGCAGCGTCTCATACCTTTCTTTCTCTACGAGCATCATACATACTTTCTTTTTGATAACAGAACTAAGCTCAGACCAGGCATTAAGTCCCCATTAAATAAAACAAAAAAAAATAACTTTTAATCTTTTTAATCTCATCCATATCAAATTAATGAACATAAGTTGAACAGTTTTAGTAACTATTGTTTCTAAGGTTCAATTTCCTATAAAATATAGATTAGCGTGGCACCATTGATGTGATAAGTTATACAAGTGATACATACAAGCCAGACCACTCAACATTCTTCCATTTTAGTAGTCTAGTGCCAAAATATGACCCAAATTAGAAGTTAAATCGATACACAGAGTAGCATCAAAGAGCATTCACATTGCCTAAACTAGGTACATGCATGGCTATTTTATATAACTTCTTACTAGGCTTTGTGGCGGAATGTGCTCCATTTTCAGTAAGGTAAGCTGGATCATACTAGAGTAACACAGCATTACATAATTATGGAAGTGGTTGTAAAATAAATATAAGAGCACAGAACAATTTGGTCATGCCTTGAAGACTGCCCTGGCTTGCATACTGTGTACAAACCAAACCCAATCATTTAAATCTCATTTTAAAAACCTACACCGATTCAAAATCGTTACCGTAATTATTATAAATGATAAAATATTTATTTTAGTCTTATGATAGCTAATGATTACAGCTACTTAGTTAAACATACTATGTACATGTAAAGTACAAGACTAATGTTAATAAGCAGTAAATAAAATAGTAATCATGGAAGTGATTACAACACCACTCCCCATGCTCATATTGTGTTGCTAACCATAAAATCATGCTATATCAAGGTATAGTAAGCGCAACTTTAAAAAATTATAATACCTAAGTAAGTATTGACGCACAATGAAGTAAATTATTTCAATATAGTGTAAGTTTATGATGGAGCTCTGATTTTGTAAGTGGTCAAATAGTTTTAATCATAATAGCAAACCCTTTTGCTATGCTTAAAATGGTCAAATAGTTTTATTCATAATAGCAAACCCTTTTGCTATGCTTAAAATGGTCAAATAGTTTTATTCATAATAGCAAACCCTTTCTGCTATGATTAAAATAGTAAAAGATAGCTCTTTATTAAAAGACCACACCAACAATAAAAACATACATTACAATGAAAATATTATCTAGATTTTTAATATGAGGCCTTATCGCTTAAAGCGATCTCTTCCAGGCAACCATGCACGGAAAGGAAAATAGTCAAATAGTTTTAATCATAATAGCAAACCCTTTCTGCAATGATTAAAACTTGCATTTGGTTACTTTGCATAGCTCTTTTATCATTAAGAGCAACACACATGATTTTTATTTCTTAGTCATTATTTTCATGATACAAATACAAAATATTTCTTGATGGTACAGATCCTAAAACAACTAAATATAGTATATACAAATCGAATCTTTTGGGGCAAGTGGATTAATGGACTAAGATAACTTAATATGAGGTCTGGGCAACAATAATGGCATGCCACAATAGTACATTGATGTAATACAACTTTTTGAAGTGTAAACTTTACTTTACTGGCTCACTGAGCACTATTTTGTGGGTATTGAATGAGACTGAGCCGTCACGCTCGGCTTGTAAGGGGCCGTCCATTAAGCACGTGATGTTTTTTTTTGAATTTTTTAACCCCCGCTCCCCCTTGGTGAGGTTTAAGACCATTGTTTGTGTATTGATTGTGATATTTCGTGATTTATGCTAAACCCCCGCCCAGCCTCACGTGATTAATGGACGGTCCCTAACACTCGCTCGGGTAAATTCGGCTGGAGTCGATTAAGCGAGCGAGAAAGATATAGTTATCATCCTCACCTTGATGAAGTTTTCACTTGTCATGTGGTCTTATACACACACTGTTTTCTATTGTGCATCTCAAGGGCAGCCAGTCCCTGGTATATTGTTTTTATCTCATTTAGATTGACAAAAGTGTGATAGAACAAAAACAATATCACATGCACAATAACCAGTCATACAAATTTGTGTCCAGTATTTATCACAATAGTATATTACAATACAAATGAACAAAAATAGCAGGAAATTGCCTGAGAACGCATTTATGTTTCCAAATAACACCTTGCTTAGACATGGTCCCTGTTCAGTTCAATTAATTTTATAATGAGGACACAATCCCCCAGCGAAGACATGAAAAATCTAAAGAAAAAAAGAAACCCTATAGCTTTGTACGTTTTAGCTGAATACACTCTGACGGAATGTTCTTAAATGTTAATAAATATCCAATTCGTGCAAAACCATAACTGCTGGCAATTCAAGCAGTGCCAATCAATATAAAAAAGTGCTTATCTTACAAAAATTATACATCCATTGTCAGGAGATAAATAAAGCTAAATAAACGAATAGTTTAATTTACTACAATTAAGGCTCGATAACATGATGCAAATAAAATATATGTATAATGTTTATGGTAAATAAAGAGTTTAGGTTCATGATCAAAATCAAAATAATTGAAATAGATGTTGAATGATGGCACAAAAATAAATACCTATAAATACCAAGCAAAAATTGTATAAAAATAACTGTAAATAAAACACCTAATTATTATCTATTATCTGGTAAATTAAAACTATTATAGACTTAATTAAATATCTACATTTTCTAATATTTACAAAAAATACATCTCTTTTTCATAGAAATTCTACTGGAAGTTATTATAATTCTACTGATACAGTCAACTTGGGAGTAACTCGGAAGAGCTTCAGATGATGGGGAAATTAATAATATAAACTAAAAAGTTTTTACAATAATCGAGAACTAGTCTTTTCACTTCTCTACAAGTTTGTGTTACTTTCAAATAACATTTTAGTTCTTCTATAGTCTAATGTTGTCTTATCTGAACCCAATGAGATAGTATATAGAGAATTACGCTTAGATCAGATGATCTGAAGTCAAACAATATTAATTTTACTCAATACTATACAATAATTTTACTCATTAAGAAATTAACTTTATTTCCCTGCTGTACAATCACATTTCCTATCCAAATGCGTCATATATATAACACTTCAGCCAGTAGTAACTCCATGAGTGAAACGCCTGTTTATAAATATTTACGATTAAAATCTACACACAGTCCAAACATGTTAAGTGAATATTAGTGATCTAATTTTCATTCATTAACTCATTTATAAGTTTCAATGAACACTAGCAATGTCTAAGTTCAAAAAACACTCACTAGGCAAGTCACAGTGTATACAAGTCCAATAAACATGGTCAAAGATTATTTTTTATTTTCCACACATAGCTTGGTTGATAAAGTTTGCCGTCCACATAACATTCCGAGCACTAAGTCCAGTCCAGGAAACGTTCACAAGTCCATGGAACACATTCACAGTGTAGTCCATTGATTGAATCCATCACGTCAGCTGTCGTCCAAGTCGAGGGGGATCTCCTCGTGCTAGTAGGTGACGCTGACGGGATGATGCGCGATGGCCGCGCCGGCGTGATGCTGTGCTGACACCGTGTGAGTGAACGTAGCTGTTGCGATGCCAGATGCGCTTGATACGGTCACAGTGCAGGGTTGCTGTAAAATTTAAGAGCCATATTACAAAATGCATAAACCATAAAAACGGGCATAAAAAGAACAAAAGCCGTAATTGTCAAGACATAAAACAATTAAACCATTCTAATTGTTGGAGTCAGAGATTGACTTAACTTGTATATCTGTTAATATTAAGAGACAAATAAATATTTTTGTATTTTGTTTATTTTATGTCAGTAATTTAACGAAATCCACCCTCAAACTTTTTTTCTGACGGCCACAGTTATAAACGATACTTAAGTAATGCATAAAATTGCTGTCTCGTTTTCACCTGTGACAATTACCATCAACGAAAAGTTGACAGAGCAATTTTAAGCATTGCTTAACCTAAGTAACGTTTATAAGTATGGCCGTAAGAGTTTTATGAAAATCTACTTTTGTAAAATGGAGATAAGAAGTTGATATGATAGATAGTTATATATACTCTTTATGGTTGTACTCTCTTTTGCTGTGCAAATGCTGTGGCATTAAGATGTAAAGCCAAAGAAGAAACTAGAATCGCTACCGGGTTGCATGGGGCACAATTACCTCTTTCATCCACGTCGCCACAACAGCTAGACTGCTTTTCATCATCATTATCCATCTACGCCCCAGAGCCTCGCTTCGATATTTCAAGGAGCTGGGTTGGATCGGGTAGGTGGAAATTCACGATACACCCTAAGCGGGACATCAGTGCAGGACTTATCATCGCCCCTATCTTGAATAAGGATAAGAATACTCTCCTTTGTTTGTAGACTTTTTTCAAAAATGCTGAAGCCATTATTTTCAATAAAAAATACAGAGCTATTTATTACAGAAACTGATGCAAGTTTAAAATGTGTATCTGTGTCTGTCAGTGGCATCGTAGCAATCGGTTGAACAGATTTTGAGAGGCGACTTGTTAGTGTTCTTAGTTATGATTCAAAAAAGTCTGTTCAGCTGTTTGTTTATACTTGTTAAACTTACTTGATTTGATATCTGCATCACAGTGGTGTTGTTCGGTGAGGTCTGTGGGTGTGGGACTATGATGTTTTCAGTTGTCCGTACTTCTTCAATTCTACGGAAAAAAACGAACATTGTGATCAAAAACGGATTTAAATTAATTTATGTTCTTCGTAACAAAGCCTACTCTACACTTCTGTGACCCTCTACTCAGATGCAATACAATACAATTATTTATTAATAACTCCTTAGTTACAAGGCAAACATCTCCCGTACACTTTCAACGATGTATGTAACCTTATATAAATATTATATTTGCGCGCTTAATCGAGGTTAGTTGGTTCCCATTTGTACCGATTACGTTCATCATAATTATCTTCTTAATGGCAGGATAACACCCTAAACGCACAAACGCAACGCGCCAGGCAGGCAGTACGGTTCGGGGGCAGTTGCCCCCCCCCCCCCTCCGAACTATACTGCCTGTACCTGGCGACGTGCTAAGCTGGCGTCTACCCAACCGAACCCTCCATACAGTTGTCTTTCACAAGCGGTACTTACTTAGGTTTGCTTTCAAGTGCGAGAGGGTCAGATTCCACTTTGACGCACTTTGTGGTGCAATCATCTGACGCGGGAAGCGCGTCCGCTGCAGTCGTCGCGCTTGCGTCCGCGTGTGTGCGACGGTGCGAGATCAAATGACCTGGGAACAGAAAGGTTATTGAATATATTTCTAAGCTTATTTCTTACTACAAGTGCACCATGGTTTTGTTTGTAAAATTTTGAAGTGAAACTTTTTTTTTCACTTTTTGGAATGGAGAAAAAAGCATTGAACTCGCGTGACCGTCACGCTCAGATATATATATATCCGTAATTTTTTAGTACAGTGCCATCTCTTGTGGAACACGTGAATTATTACTTAAGTTTTCACTTTTGACGTGCAGTCCTATGATTGATTCTTTTTTTAAATGATTAAATAATACGCTCGCGTTTGACCGCCATCTCGCCTGATGTTAAGCGATGATGCGGTCAACGACGGAGCACCAAGACTGTAACTATCAGGGAACAGGCAGTGTATTCCATAGACTAGCAGTTCGCACAATAAAAGTGCAATCGAATCGCTTCGTCGGGTTTTTGGAATATCAACCATGAACCATGAAGCTGTTAAAATTTGCAAGTTGAAGTGGCAATGGGCAGGCCACATCGCTCGAAGAACCGATAACCGATGGGGAAGAAAGGTTCTTGAGTGGAGACCACGAACCGGAAGACGCAGCGTTGGTAGGCCTCCCACTAGATGGACCGACGACATAGTGAGAGTCGCTGGCATCCAGTGGATGCAAAAGGCAGGCTGTCGTTCAGTGTGGTGGTTAAAGGGGGAGGCCTATGTTCAGCAGTGGACGTCATCGGGCTGATGATGATGAACCATGAAGCGGTTTCGCCTTTTCGTGCCCACTCTGGCAATCCGATAGAAAATGGGCCATGCAAGAGAATTGGATCATGCAGATCCGATACACACTCTGAAATGTATATGATAAAAAACATACTAGAAACTTTGCTCCGATGCGCATTTTCAATGGGGTGTTAATATATACCTTTGCACATGAAGTCCTTAGAGCAGACCTCACAGCGGAAGGGCCGCGCGCCGCCGCCCTTCTGGTGCGATCGCTCGTGGAACATCAAGTTGCCTTTCAGCGGGAACGACTTGCCACATTCGCCGCAACTGTACGGCTTTTCGCCACAACTGTGAGATCTGAGGGAAACAACATTGCATTAGTTAAAGGCCCCAGAACAGTGGAATTTGACCTTCTGTCATCTTATTTTCTCTGTAGAGGCAGACTTCGTAACAGCGGCAAGTAGATATATAAGCAAAAGCAGTAAGTTGACTTTAAAGAAACGCCGGAATCGAGTGACGTAATCAATCGAACGCCCCTTCCCCCGCCCGTTACAATACTTCACGGTACGCTTAGAGCGAAGTGACGTGTACATCTGTACGTTCAGAGTGGTGAATTTTGACAGCCACTGGGTTCCAATCTAAGTTAGGCGTAATTACCATCTCCGACGAGACCATCACTACATCAGCAGTGTTTAAAAAAAAAAAAAAAATATTATGCATAGGCCCCACAGAACTTGGTACTAAGCGAGGAACACGCTTGCCTAGAAGAAAACGAACCGGGGGACTAACAATCGGGGAACCGTTCTGCCATCACATTCCAAAGTCTTGCGATTCGCACAATATAATAGGCTTAACTAGACTTCATAAAAGTGGGAAATCGCACAATACAATAGACTATGTACCCTCCTTTAAAAAAAAAAAAACAACTCCACGTTCACCAAGTTCCGTGACTTTTATTATACTTGACTACAATTTTGTTAACTTGGTTACTTAGTTATTCACAATACATCCTTTTATCTTTTCGGTATAAAAAGTAAATGCACGTTCTCACCTCATATGGGTAACCAAATGTTCTTTCCTCGTGAAAGGTTTGGAGCAAACTTTGCAGGTGTGCGCGGCGTCGCCAGTGTGCTGTTTCAGGTGGTTTGTGAGATGCTCTCTGCGCGTGAAAGTCTTCTGGCAGAAGTCACAGCGGTGCGGTGATTCACCCGTGTGGATTCTGTACAATATTTTCATTGTTTGGTAACAGGAGTTAGAACTTAATTCATCATCATCATCATTTCAGCCGTAGGACGTCCACTGCTGGACATAGGCCTCCCCCATTGATCTCCAAAAGGGCCAGTTGGAAGCGGCCTGCATCCAGCGTTTCCCTGCGGTCTCTTTTAGGTCGTCTGTCCATCTTGTGGGTGGACGTCCTACGCTGCGCTTACCAGTCCGTGGTCTCCATTCCAGAACCTTTCGGCCCCATCGGCCATCTGTTCTGCGTGAACTTAATTCACGTTCGTTGTAATAAGCTTTGAGCCAACTCGCAAGGTTACACGAAACAGTGATTAATAAACCGAAAGGAGGTCATTACACTCAGCACCATGAACAAATATTTCAACACTTAAATCACAAAAAAACAAACAATATAACAACCTCCTTTAAGGTTTAGTACCACGGTTCCGTATAACCTTGTAATTGGTTTGTTAGGCATTTAAAATTTTGCTACTGAAGGGGTGGTTCTGTGCAAGAAAGCATTCTCTCTCATGCATGTCTACCCAAGACATGGATGTATGACTTTCTACTTCACCTTGTAGACATGTGATACAGTAGAACATGTTTTCAGACAACGCATAAGCTGAATATCGCTTTGGTATGTAAAACAAAAATTGCATAATGAACGATGAACCCCAGTCCTGTGCACTCTGATGTACATTTGGTCACTGTATTTAATAAATAAAAAAAATATCATCACACTAATATCAGGTTGTCTGGAAGATATCGTATTCGTGTCAATGAAGTGTGTTTGTGACGACACTGACTGCGTATGCGTGAGGAGGTCGTTCGTTGAATTATCATGTCTCTAGCGTCATCTGGATATTTTATTGGCATTACACAGCAAAATAAAAATTAAATTATTTTTATTGTAATAAAAGTTGAATGTTACTACCTGATTACTCCCCATACATGGTGTTAGATACAAAAAAGTTTTTTATTGTATCAGAATTAAAAAAAAAAGTAAAAAATTATGCAATGCTGCAAAGTAGTTTTTTGGCGCAAGTACTTGTATTGAAACCTAAGCAAGCTAATGATTCTAGGATTGAACCACAAGCGAAGCAAGTGGCTTAAATATAGAATACTGAGCGTAGCGAGGGTTTCATAGGTACGAGACGCAGAATAACTTTGCGCAGATTTTACGCGAAAAAGAAAGCCTTTTTGAGCTGGTGAGATGACAACGTAATTTTACTGATATTGTATCCGTAATCACTATAGCACCATCACCAGCCTTCGTTTTCTAACGTTTCCCTTACACCCGGCATAATGTTATGCGAGTGCCGGTGACAGAGATAGTTTTGAACGCATTGAAACTAGAATGCATAGAATGGAAAGATGAAATTGTATGAAAATGACATTAGCTTGAGAGATGTTATCTCAAGCTAATCATTTTCATACAATTTCATCTTTCTGCAGGCGTTAACGCTAACAGAAAGTGGATCTTGTCTAACCCCCCTGATAGGCTAATCAGTACGGGTGCCACTGTGTATTAATACAGGGTTACACATATAGACTGTACTAACCCGAAAGGGGGTCACTGTACACATCATTATGAACAACTTTTTACTATGGGATCAACCCACTGATGACCCATGACTACAATGACCTCCTTTCGGCTTAGCAGTTTATATGCGTAAGCCTGTATATGATACAATGTCTACAAGACGAGAAGTCGATGAGCTACGTTTACAAAGCGAATAAGCAATACAAGCAACATGATGATGACTTTTGAAGGTTTTAGCTAAACCAACTAAATTATAGCTAATTCATTGAAGTCCGTTGAAACACAGCAATATGTTTAGTTCCATCAATTCTTCATTGAAAACCTTCAAAATCGACGGCTACGGGCTTCTAACATACCTGACGTGATTGGTGAGATGTTCTTTCCTCGAGAATGTCTTAGTGCAGAAGGGACACTTGTGCGGCGTCTCCCCCGTGTGCAGGTTCACGTGGTTAGTGAGGTGCTCCTTGCGAGAGAACGACTTCGAACAGAACGTGCACTTGAACGGAGTTTCGCCTGTGTGTTGCCTGTTGTACGAGTTTTCGAATTAGAACTGGTATAATCGCTTTGTAGAGTACTGTTCATCATCAATATCATCAGCCAGAAGACGTCCACTGCTGAACATAGGCTTTCCCCTTTAACCTCCACACTGAACGACAGCCTGCATTTTGCATCCACTGGAATGCCAGCGACTTCTTCGGTCCATCTAGTTGGAGGCCTACCTACGCTGCGTCTTCCGGTACTGTTCACGTATTACATTTGATTATTTTTCACTAAGCTTGTTTAAGCATTTAATTTTTTTTTACAAATCAAAGTGTCCGATAGTCTATTATGTTGAACGCTTCAAGAACATACAAAGCCTTTATTATATTTTACAACTTATCAGCATTTTCACCCACTTCCAAGCATAGGTCTCTTTATTAGGGCGCCATCTGTTCCAGCCTGAGCCAGTCTCATGCACTACTTTTCTGCCACGTCGCGATGACGTTGTCCAACCTGGTGGTCTGTCTGTTAGTCACTTTCTGTCTTGCGGTCATCATTCACCATTCATACCGGCTTTGATCCACTGTCCGTTTTGCAGTCGTGACTAATATTATAGCTTCTGATGGAGTTGGGTAGTAGAAACTTTTTACAGGTGGCGCCAGCATAGCTTGTACCTTTTTTTAGGGTCCGTACTCAAAGGGTGTCAGCAAGACCCTTTTACTAAGCCTACGCTGTTTGTCTGTCCTAGCTTTTAACGGCTGTATCTTTTGAATCGTAATATATAGCCAGTTGAAATTTTCACCGAATATGTAATGTTACGGCGGATTAACTAAAAAAAATTAAACCAAAATTAAGGGGCGATCCCTTTTTACGATATTTTTGTCTTTGCTCTAGTGTACAAGCAAGTATAAGCGTCAAACTTAGCATGATTATAATATTATGCACTCTAAAGTAAAACAACAAATTATAAAGACTGGCCAAGTGCGAGTCAAGTACGCGCTAAAGATCTCGGACTGAATAGAAGATAACACATTTTTTAAGTGCGCGAGACTCGCACTAGGCTAGAGCTTAACTGTAAGGTATGTTTTTGTGTTTCAGTGTTCATGGCAAGGTTTGATTTTGTGTATTGAAAACGTCATAATTATGGTAGAAGCTATGCCACTGTGCCAGTTCACAACTTTATCTAATGCCGTTATTATCTCTTTCTAACTAGCTTTTTACAACAGATTTTGGTATTTATTGTTGGGTTATTGTCCGTAAAGTATACGCGTACTTTTACCTGACATGGTAGGTAGATAAGCCTTTCGATGAAGCTATGGTTGCAGTAGAAGGCATGTGGCGTAAACCCAGTGTTGTCACGCTTGATTGTGATATATCTGTGTCCAGTGCTCGAAATGGAGCGGAACGCCGTTCCGGTTCGTGAAATCACCGTTTCGTTTCGTAAAATAATCCAACGACACCTCACTCATCAAAATCGGTCAAGCCGTTTAGGCTACAGGAGTTACTACCGGAACCCAGAAAATTATTTACATGCTTATATACAACACAAAAAAGATTACCCTCCTTCTTGGACAGTCGGTTAAAAGTTCGCAAGGTTTGGTGGGAAATGCGTTCCAGTTCGTGAGTAAGTCCAATTCGACCACTTTCTGTGTCGCGTTCATCTTTATTGCTATCGGACAAAGGTCTAAATTTACCTGAAATGGTAGGTAGATAAGCCTTTCTGATGATGCTCTGGTTGGAGTAGAAAGCGTGTGGCGTAATCATAGTGTTGTCACGCTTGTTTGTGATATATCTGTGTCGCGTTCGTCTTTATTGCTATCAGACAAAGGTCTAAATTTACCTGACATGGTTGACGAGATGCTCCTTCCTCGTGAAGCTCTTGTTGCAGTAGGAGCAGGCGTGCGGCGTGACGCCGGTGTGTTGCCTCACGTGGTTGTTGAGGTGTTCCTTGCGCGAGAACGCGCGCGGGCAGTACGTGCACTTGTGTGGCGTTTCGCCCGTGTGCTGTCTGCGCAACAGAGTACATTCCGATTTGGTTATTATGCTTTTGGAAATAAGGTTTGTAATTTAGATTTAGGTATAAGGTAGTTTGTGTAACTTTTGAGATGGGGTTGGATTGAAATGCCATAGTTTTCGCCTTGGGCCATAATAGAGGTATGCGATAATCTAACTGACCTCTGTCTATTGAAATTAAAGCACATTGACGTTATGGATGTCATTTTCTGCCTATCGTGCAAAGAGGATAGTTATTTCTATCGATTTTCATCCTTATGCTTCACAGCGAGTTTATGAAAAGCGCACAATTTGCGATGCAGCTCAAGTGCTAAAGTATTCTAATAACACTGGCAATTCGTAGAGTCAGAGTTCTTTTACACACACTAATACATACTTTCTGTTACTTCCTATCACATAGCAGAAACCGCTACAAATCCTTGAATGGGCGAGAAAAGCCCAAATCGGAATGCACAATGCTGTGCTAACTGGGGCTTTAAAGCTCACACAAATGCCGTCTGTATCAAACTTACACTCTATGATTATTCCTCAAAAATACTTGGCTAGCTTCTAACTGCTTGGCTTTTTGGTGCGAAAATGACGAAGTGATAGTTAAGTTTAGAAAAACGTCATGCAACACATGCCTATGATTTGAGCTCATGCATTAAAATAAAGACTAAATCTACAATAGACGGTCACTGGTCAGGGCATGGCTTGTAGCACAGCATTGTATTAACATAACAGCTATATCTATATGTAATCAAGTGCATGTAATCTTTGACTCTATGTTAATATTTAATTAGTAACAGCGATTCAACCAAATCATAATCTCCAGACACAATTTTAGTAATTGCGTCAAGAGGTATGGAGATTAGGAATTTTAAATTAAAATTTGATTATCAACGGGATATTTAGCATGATAAGTTTGAGGATGGAGCTCCTGATATATCGTTATTAATCATATGACTAATAGTGAACAACCGTGATAGTTTTAAACACTGTTTTATAATTGGGATGGGTTTAAATTAAGTTTGAATGCTCACAACCACCATTTATAGTGTTTTTATTGCCACAGGTGGCAAACAAGCAGACGGGCTGCCTTTGAGCAGTCACTGTCACCTATGGATACCTGTAACACCAGAGGCATCACAACTATGTTGCCGACCCTTTAATACTCTATTAACCCCCCAAATGCGTTACGCACCGCATGTCGATGTAAGCGTAAGTGCTCCCATGCGCGTATTGTGTGTAAGATAGATTTATACACAATACCAATGGTACAAAATTCTTATGCGCGTATTTTATACTTTTTTTAAAACTTTTATTTTTATTATCTGACAGGTAGGTGAAATTCCCCATTTTAGCCATAATAAAAACTCCTTCGCTCGCATTCAACGGGTTAACTCGCCTTTTGAATAACCCCATGTTGTAGCTTCTCGGAAACACCGCGGAAGCGAATCACATTTTGCAGATATGAGGCAAGAAAGATTGTGTAATAGATTTACGTAGACATATAGAATCAATCACTCTTGTACCGGTTATTGTACTTCAACTATCTCGATCACCTTAATAGAACAGTAAAGACCATATTTGTCTATGGATGGTTGACCTCATGTTATTAATTCCCTCGATAGAGCTTGTAAGGAAGCGCGCTCTTTAATTTAAAAACTCGTAAGCTCTCATAAACCTCTATTAGGCCTGTTTTAGCTAAAACATGTTTTATAGCATCTTTTCGCGTGACACTTATCATCAGCGAGATACTAACAAAGGATTTTATTAGATTGCCTTATTGAACATTTGTGAACTGGAACTAGATTTTTTATTCATGATAGGCTTGCATTTGTCTAGATCATGTCTGATGTTGAGCAAATATGTGGACTAGGCACACACTTGCCTCGAAAGAACTTGTTTACTCTCGATTTGAAGATCTATATCGTACTTTTTCCCGACAGAGACAAGACTGGATTTAATGAAAACATTATTGTTATAATAGGCTTGTGTCCTAATGTTTCATTTATAACAATTAACAGAATTAGCGAAGGATATAATTTACTACAATACTAATATTAAACAAATAATTTAAATTGGCTGATAAATTACTGAGAAATTAAGCGTCAAGTTTTTGGTAGGGATAGAGGGGGGGTTTGGTTGGTTGGTTGGGGGGGGGGGGGGGGGGGGGGGGGGGGGTATTTTGTATGGCGCGCGCACGGATTGACGTCATAACGTTTTAGTGCGCTGCCTGTCTAGCATGAAATTAATACTATTTACAAATAAAAAATGGACTTCCCCAAAGTAACACCTGATTCAATGAACTACTTACAACTTATTAATTTTCATTGATGGTCTGGTTTATGATTGGTTTTTTTGAGATAATTAAAAAAAATGAGGACACAGGCCTATTCTGAACGTATTATGCAATGTTTTTCACTTACCTGACATGGTTAGTAAGATGCTCTTTCCTGGTGAACGACTTAGCGCAGTAAGTGCAGCGGTGCGGCGACTCGCCCGTGTGTTGACGCACGTGGTTCGTGAGGTGCTCCTTGCGGGTAAACGACTTCGTGCAGAACGAACATTTGTGCGGAGACTCTCCGGTGTGCTGTCGGACGTGATTCACTGTACAAAGAAAAGAAATGAAGTTATAGAGAATGCTGCAATTACCGTTAAGACCATACTATTCTTATTTGGTGATAGTTCTGCTTTGAAGTCCCGGATGTGATATTTTGTGAATACCCTTCTGCCACAGCAACCTCCAAGTCAATTGAAATTAAAGCTGGCTTTACATGAAATTAATTAACGAAATATGTAAGCAAATTTTGAAAGTCGAGTTAACCCACTTCTAATTGTTGTATTGTTTTGAATCTTTGCAAGCATATATAATCCAGATAACAATGTTCAATAAAAATTACAAGTAAAATAAATATATACAATGTTGGAGCCAGGAGGTGGATAGTCTCTTTGTTGGTTACTAATAAACCCGCCGTGCTTGGGATCCCTTGGTTTGTTTTAACAAGTCACATAAACATGATTAATTGTTTTTAGGGTTGCGTACCTAATTGGACCCTATTCCTAAGCCTACGCTGTCTGTCCGTCTTACCTTCACGCAGCTCGAACCGTAATTGATAGCCAGTAAATAAAACCACAGTATATGTAATGTTACGGCGGATTAACTAAGAAATAATAAAAAAAGTCAATAAGTAAAAACGAAACCCATACAACTAACTTTTTTTTAAACGTATTTTTGTAATTGCTCAAATGTAAAAACGGTAATACGTACAAGCGTCCGACTTGGCATGATTATAGTACATACCTACTCTAAAGTATAACAACAAAAGGCCGCCACTTGTGGCACTAGCTCGTAAGCGTTTTCTATCGTGTTGTAATTTTTTTTTTTTTTATTTCTGGTGTACACAATAAAGAGTTTCTATCTATCTATCTATCTAACAAATAATAAATAATGACCAAGTTAGAGTCAGTGACAAATAACTGTTCATTACCAAGTTAAGGTATAAAATACAATTAAACCAAAATATGATTCTAACATAGATATAACTTAGTTTTTTTCCTTTTTAACTTTAACAAAAACTAATAAAAATATTTATAAAAAACTAACATTTGTACGCTGTAACAGGCAAGGACATGAGATACGTCTCCATTCTTACGACCATGTATGCTACTTTATATGTATTTGTACCTACCATGTTCTGATAAATAAATAATTTGAATTTATAACTGGTAATTCGGTTACTTTGACGACCTTATCATTTCTTTCACCGAATCGAAATTGCATATTTTACTAGTTTTAAAGTCGGTTTAAAAATTGATAATTATTGTATTTTGTGGTGGTACGGAACTCTCAGTGCGCGATCCCGTCTCGCAATTGGCCGGTTTATCTATACTAATATTATAAAGAGGAAAGATTTGATTGTTTGTTTGTTTGCATTGAATAGGCTCCGAAACTACTGAACCGATTTGAAAAATTCTTTCACTGTTGGGAAGCTACACTATCCCCGGGTGACATACTCGTAGGCTAATCTATACCCGTGCGAAGCTGGGGCGGACCGCTAGTTTAAATTATAATAATTGATTAAGTAAAATGTTGTATTACCAAGATGGTCCTTCCTAGTGAACGCCTTGGGGCAGTACCCGCACTGGAAGGGCGTCTCCCCAGTGTGTTGCCGGACATGGTTCACGAGGTGCTCGCGTCTCGTGAACGATTTCGAACAGAAGTTGCAGCGGTGAGGAGATTCGCCTGTGTGTTGTCGAACATGGTTCAGCAGGTGCTCTTTGCGGGTGAATGTTTTTGAACAGAAGTCACAACGGTGGGGGGTTTCGCCTGAAAGAAAGAATACGGTGAATTTTTAATTGGCCACTTTTTTTATTTATCCTACTAATATTATAAACGTGAAAGTTTGTATGTATGGATGTATAGATGTTTGTTCCTCTTTCACGCTGCAATGGAACAACGGATCGACCTGATTTTTTGCATGGGTATAGTTCAAGAGCCAGAGAGTGACATAGGCTACTTTTCATCATCACCATCACGATTTTTCGTCACTACGCGGGTAAAACCGCGGGGCGCAGCTAGTTTACACGATAATATTTAAAACACAGATATTTAAAACTTAAAACTATTACAACCAAACATTAAAATAAAAATGAAAAACAACAAATTAAAACCATTAAACCGTTACCAGTGGTAATTGTTCCCAAAATGCTGACCCCATTACCACGTTGTATGGCGATGCTCACCCAAAAGCAGAGTAGAGGCCGGCACTTTTGTTAGATGTATCTTTTTCGAGAAGTGAATAATTTCAACCTTCAACCGTACAAATTAGATTTCTATTGAATTAAAGTTCAAGCCTGACGTCAGAGTCCTATTTTAGGCTTTATGGAAGCACTCTTGGAAGTTAGTTTATTATCTAGTTTTAACTCGAGCCACGCTAAGAAGCTTTATGACAGCTGCAATAAAAAATCTATGTGTTAATATTTTCCGTATGACATTTCACTTTAGTTTATATTTATAGTTTATATAGCTACCAGTTAGCATCTTACATATAAAAGTGATCAGAAATTTCAGTTTTTATTCGGATTTTTACTATTTACTACAGTTAGAACGTTGCTAAAGCTACGCGTGTGCAAATCAATACACGGCGAGTACTACTGTCTACACGTTGGTCAAGTTTGATCGCGCCAATGCCAACCAACATGTGGACACGGCTTGCTGATTGCAATGCCTTTAATTTGTGCAGAAATACCGACACTGATCAGCAGGCCTAGCACGGGCTGTGGACAAAATTATCTTTCCACCGTTTTTATCCCGCTAGAAAGAGACAAACATATCCATATTCTAGCTGACGTGAAACGAGTCGAGGCAAGCAATGCGCGTTGGCGTTGGCCTACACTTAACTAACTAGGCAAGCGACGACGAGCGATGATTGGCTGTCAACATGTTGGTACTAGCCTTCGCTTGGCAAGTGGCCAATGTGTATTAGCGGCTTTAGCGTGGCTCAGATATAGATAGAAGACAAGCGTCTGAAAGTTGTATGTAAGTTTCTTAAAGATTTTTGGCTGTTTATCAGTAGTTTCATGTTAAATAAATCACCACCGCCCCCTCTCTGAGGTTAAAAACGCGACCTAATATTTATAGCTGGTATTATACAGGGTTATAAGGGTATGCTAAACCTAAAGGGGATCGTTATACCATCATTATGAACAACTATTACTATGGACCCCAAGTAAAATCGTGGTCCCCAATCGTGGGGATTATTGGCAACGCCCCTCTCTACGAGGGAGGGCTTGTTCAGCAGTGGACATTTAATGGCTGATGATGTGATGTGATTACTATGGGACCAAACCTGAAATCGCAAAAAAAACACTTGTTCCATATATTTTGTTAAGACTTAGTCAATGATCGTTTTCTATGGAATAGCTGATATTTTCACTGTTTTAAACCGAAGAACGCAGGTGGTTGGTCGAAAAAAAGTGGTCGGTTAAAAAGTTTTTCAGTCTTCCCGTGAACATAGTGCATGTAACTGCGTCGAAATATCAGGAGCTTACCTTAACCTTACCACGGTAAATATCCCGTAAATAATCTTAAACTTTAGCTGATATTTTTTTCGCGACTTTAAGGTTGGTACCATAGTAAAAGTTGTTCATAATTATTATGAGTACAATGACCTACTTTCACTTACACATATCACGCAGAACAGATGGCCGATTGGGCCGTAAGGTTCTGGAATGGAGACCACGGACCAGTAAGCGCAGCGTAGGACGTCCACCCACAAGATGGACATACGATCTAAAAGAAACCGCAGGGAAACGCTGGATGCAGGCTGCTTCCAACCGGCCCTTTGGAGATCGATGGTGGAGGCCTATGTCCAGCAGTGGACGTCCTATGGCTGAAATGATGATGATGATGATGACCTACTTTCGGCTTAGCATAACTTTTTCCTTATAACCCTGTAGAGCATGGCCAAGATCCTAAAAAAACTATACTAACCAGTATGCCACATAATGTGATTGGTGAAGTGTTCCTTTCTCGTAAAAGATTTACCGCACAGATCACATCTGAACGGCGTATCATTCGTATGAGACCTCATATGATTTGTCAGATGCTCCTTTCTAGTATACTTCTTGCCGCAAGTTTGGCATTGATGTGGCGTTTCACCTAGTAGGAGTGAGCAGAAAATACAAAATTAACACTTCAATGATGCAACTATGTCACTCGAAACGTTTAGTTTGTCTTTCTTGTAAACTTTACTCTCTATAAGAGGCATATTCGAAAAAAATATCACAAATAGTTGAATCATTCAATTGTTTTTGTCTATTTTCCGCACCACCGGATGCCCCATACTGGTGCATGCTTGGAATTTCCGCGAAGATAAAGTAATGTTACAAACTAAAAATTCCGAAAATAAAAACATTTATACATTTTAATATCAGCATAAATCTAAAGGTGTAATATAAAACAATGCTTTCAATATGAAAAGCACTATTTTTGTTGAGAAGGAAGGGTGGCAACACAATTGGTCCTTTCAAATTGGGGAGTTAGTTCACACCTGGCCTATTATTGATTTACAATGCAGAAGCCATGTTGTGATCCTGCCTTTTGTAGCAGTGCATTTAGTGAATATTAAGACGCACCGTGAATGTTTGTTTGAATATAGCCATTGAAGTATTTTAACGGATGACTATAAAGCCCTAACAGACGTGTGTATTTTGTTGACGGACCGCCAACCAAACGGAGAGAAAGAGTGAGAAGAATAACATATTTCCCTCTCTTTCTCTCCCGTTGGTCAGACGGCGGTACGGTCAACAAAATCCACACGTCTGTTAGCATTTGATAAGTTTTGATGTCTTTATTTATAAGGTAGGATACAGGATAACATAGGCTTTGACCCAGAATAAAATCCACACAAAACGATACTAAATTCGCACGTGTACGAGAGCTAACCTCTCAGTGTCTGCACCATCAACCTAGGAACAAGTAGATTTTGGGTCAGCACTCAAAAATGTCAAAAATGAACTTCAGTCTACGCGAAATATAATTAGAATGAAAAATAAAGAAAAAACATCATCATCAGCCAGAAGACATCTACTGCTGAACATAAGCCTCCCCCTTAGACCTCTACACTGAACGCCATCTCGCCATCCGCATCCACGCCCTCGGACGCCCGCGACTCTCACGATGTCGGTCCATGGCCTACGTACGCTGCGTCTTCCGGTAAATAAAATAATATGGCAAGCTAAATTACGCATTGTTATAACAAAATAGAATTGTTGGTATATTTATATGTTGTATTTTAGTTGAAATAAGTAAACTCGGAACATTTTTTTCGTAAATTTTGTACTAGACCCAAATAAAATAAACGATGTACCTATTACAATTACAAAAAAACAGAAAAAAATTAAAAGTTTTTCTGTGTTCCATTACATCCAGACAGTGCTCGAAATGGACCGGAACGCCGTTCCGGGTCAAGAAATCAAGAAGTCGTCTAAATCAGATATCTAAAAATTTAAGAGTTGCCAAGGGCAAAAATACGTTTCTCCAAACATCACCTAAAGACAAAGCGAGCAAAGCCAGACGTAGGCGCCCGCGTGCATTCACCTTGAAAAAGACCGTCTAATGCGGTTGAAACTATAGTCGGAGTAACCGGCTTAAATCTTACGTGACTAATTCCCGTGTAATATAAATAAAATCACCTAGAGACGTTTATGTCACCTAAAGATACGACTTCGATTCAGGGGTGCCCAATGATAGACAAAGCCCTCACCGCGCTCGCTCACTCACATCAAAACCATAGATTGAAACCTGTCAAAAATTAAGGCAATTCTTAGCTTAGGAGACATCTATAAAAAAAATATGGTATAACAGAAGATTACGCTTAAAACTCTGCTTAGATTAGATATATAGAAAACACTTACGAGCTAGTGCCATAAGTGGCGGCCTAATCGCTAAAAGCGATCTCTTCCAGGCAACCATTATTAGGATTAGGAGTACCTTAGGCGTTGCTTTGTTCGCCGTTAGTAAAAACGGGCATTAAGCGACTAACTGATGATAAAGATCACGTTCAAGGGCATCGCCAGCAAATGGCCCAGGGAGCGGGGGGAGGGGAAGTTGTAGGTACAGTCAAGTTTTGACGTGCAAAGCAAGACAATTGCACGGCCTTAGGTTTTTTTTTTGCAGTTGGCTACATTTTTTAATCTCTGGGGGGGGGGGGGGGGGCGCAGTTGCACCTCCCTGCCCCCCCTTGATCACGTTAATAATCATATAACTAGATTAGTACCAACCTGTATGCCACATGACGTGGTTCATAAAGTGTTCTTTCCTGGTAAAGCTTTTCTTGCAGATGTCGCAGCGATGCGGCGTTTCGCCCGTGTGTTTTCTCACATGGTTTACCATGTGCTCCTTGCGAGTGAACGTTTTCGCGCAGAACTCACATCTGGGGGAAAATGTGATGGTGAAATTTTAATGTGACATCATCTGATTACAATAACAATATAATCACTTGATCGCGCATGTAGTCAAAATGCCCTTTTGCAAAATGAAGCCACGACGGTCACGGGAGGCAGCTTGTGATTGGAGACTCGACGCTTGTGATTGTAGACTCAAGTCATTCATTCAATTCGCGTCTAGGATTGGCCCGCTCTAAATAATTTAGGTTGACATTTTAGAACCTTTGGCTTACGGCGGGGTAAATTACCATCAAATGTTTTTTTTATGTTGATGTTTGGAGAATAGAGGCCAAACTTCTTGCAATCCCATACTGCATTCTTTATTTCAAAAGTTTCCCATGTCTGTCTTCATGATGAAATTACTTACCTACTCAAATTTTTTCATCAAAATTAGTTGAGGCGTTTAGTTGTGAAAAAGAATAAAAAAGGGCAGTTCAAATTATTAGTGTTCCTATACCAAGTGTAAGGGAAACGCTCCCGAAACCGAAATGCAATTATTATACTATATAATACCAACATTCATAATTTAATAATATAATTTTTATTAATTTCCCTCCACGAAGGGCTTTTAGATTAGTATTTTTAATGATTTTTATAATTTATTGTTCATTTTAATTTGTATATAATAATTAGGTAGTGATAGTTTTAGTTTTTAAATACTGTGTATGCAATGCGTTCAAAATAAACAAGTCGTTACTTTAAAAAAATAATTTACCAATATTAGCAATTTGCCTTATAATTGTTGTTTTGGTATTTTGCAAACCAGCAATGTAGAGCGTTTAAAACTCGGGACAATGCACCGCGTAGGTACAAAAGCGCGCGGCGCTGACCATGATTGCATGCGGACGTCAGTCGTTGACCTCTAGCGTCAGCTGTATGTTTTATTTCCATTACATTGCGAGCTTTAAAAAAAAAACTTTTATTTTATTTAACTTCCCAAAGCCGATGTAGCATAAGAAAAGCTAAAAAAATGCTGTTTTTTTTTTTGATATCGTCATTGATCACTAATCACATTTTTGGGTGCGGTCTTCGTTTTAGGGTGCGTTTACACCCAGTAAAATATGAACTGAGGTGTTTAACCGGCTTTTGGAAACAACGTACCTGTAAGGAGTTTCTCCAGTGTGGCTCCGGACATGGTTGTCGAGATGTTCTTTACGGGAGAATGTTTTATGGCAAGTTGTGCAGGCGTAGGGTTTGTCCTGGGCTATCCTTTTGGCGTGTCTCTCCACTGGATCACCGGCTATTACAAATTAATAAATTAGATTAGATATAACTTTAACCCGCACTGGGCCAGCGTGGTGGATATGGCCCAATCACTCTTTTGGGGGTAAGCTAAAAGTCCAGCAGTGGACTGTTAAAAGGCTGATTATAGTATCTGGGCGCGTTAAGGTTCACGTCAGGAATACATAGGTAAGAGAGCAGGGTTTATTTGAAAGCAGGCATAAAGTTTGGCGCTGCCTCGACTCATTTCTGTGGAACTATACATAGGTAAGAGAGCAGGGTTTATTTGAAAGCAGGCATAAAGTTTGGCGCAGCCTCGACTCATTTCTGTGGAACTATACATAGGTAAGAGAGCAGGGTTTATTTGAAAGCATGCATAAAGTTTGGCGCAGCCTCGACTCATTTCTGTGGAACTATACATAGGTAAGAGAGCAGGGTTTATTTGAAAGCAGGCATAAAGTTTGGCGCAGCCTCGACTCATTTCTGTGGAACTATACATAGGTAAGAGAGCAGGGTTTATTTGAAAGCAGGCTTAAAATTTTGGCGCAGCCTCGACTCATTTCTATGGAACTATGTTCACTTACCAAGATGGCATTTCCCGTGGCGTGATAATTCAACCGGGTTGGCAAATGACGAACCGCATACTTGACAACTGTACGGTTTGCTTTCACCATGATATCGTCTGCAAACAAAATCACTGTTTTAATTTTTTTGTGGGTTTGGCATACTAAGAGATTTATATGCAGCAGTTTTTAATACACCAATAAGATTATATTATTTTTGAAGTGAAAACTTCTTTATGCACGTTGGATACTTTTTTGGATTAGGGAAAATCACTAAACTCGCGTGACCGTCACGCTCAGATATACGTATCTGTAATTTTTTAATACAGCGCCTTCTCTTGTGGTATAATATAGGTGACTTATCTGACGTGCAGTCCCTATGACAGATTCTTTTTCTTGAAGATTTTGGGTACCAAAATACGCGGAAATCATTAAATTAAGGCGACGCCCACCGGCCAGACCTATCTCATTTGCACATTTTTATGTTGATGTTTTATTTTGGTGGAAGTGATTGTAAAAACTATTTCAATCAAGAAAATAGCAACACGATATTTGTTTTATACCACATGCTATAGAATAATGCCGATTTTTTTAAAAATAATTTTCACTCTTGTTTCCTCATGCAATACTATAGAATAAAATGCCCTATATTTTTATTTTCACTCATAAATACAAAATGTGCGAAAGAGATAGCTCTTGCCTGGTGAGTGCGGCCTTACTCAAATCGAACGCCACAGATCCAACATGCATGCCTCGACAAATTTCATTTTTTTTTATCGCGCGAAAACAAGACCGACTTAGCTTTGTCACTTTCTCGCACGACAGACCAAGTTTCCTTTATTTTTGTCGCGACGTGCATTTCAGGTTGGCTGGTGCGAACATTGTGGCAATCGTACCTGTGAACAATAAGTTGATACCGGAACTGGAACACTTTTCCGCAGATATCACAAGAATGGTGGCCGGGCGACGATTCCGCTTCCGACATCTGGCTAGATCCTGGCACTTCAATTTCTAATTCACCCTGTGAAATAATAAATACATTTCTGAGATATAAGCGTTTAAAGTTTATGGGGTTAAAGAGCGGATTCTCTGTCCCTCTCCCGCAGTGTGTTAGTATAGCATTTGTATAGCGCGTGCACGGCTTGACATCATAACGTGCTATAGTGCGCTCTGTCTAGCATGAAATTAAAATACTTATACCTTATAAATTTTTATTTTGTTTTCTTGGATGGTCTCTATTTATGACCAGCTTTATATGAGATCTTTGATTATGCTAGTAATAGACAGAGACTAAGTTAAGAATAAGATAATAAGGAATGTACTTTAAAAAGAATGGAATAGAGACGCATCACTTACTTTATGTCGGATCCCAGTCACGATTGGGACATACTAGTTTTAACAAAGTATTAAAAAGCTTCACAATAATAAGTGATTTCTTATTTATATTTCTATTATTTATAGGTATCGCTTCTGCTCGCGGGTCGAGTAGGTGAATTGGTCGAAACAACAAGACACAAAAAAAAAACACAATGGAAAGACTTCATAATGCCAAATTTTGTAGTAAAACTAGTTTTTCTTACTTTATTTTGCGTCTGGCCATCAGTGTTTAGCTTTCCAAAGACTTCGTGATATGCCAGCAGCTGCGACAGGTCTTCCACATTGACTTTGTACATGGCCGTCATGTCATGGTCCGCTCCGGCTGATATCTTTACTACTGCACCTTCCATACCCATTGCTCCCACACTCTGTTCAAATAATAAATAATGACTGGTAAACTTGGTGAAATCACAGTGTTTTTCTTCTTATAATGTACTAGCGGTCCGCCCCAGCTTCGCACGGGTATAGATTATAGCCTATGTCACCCGGGGATAGTGTAGTTTCCCAACAGTGAAAGAATTTTTCAAATCGGTTCAGTAGTTTCGGAGCCTATTCAATGCAAACAAACAAATAAACAAACACACAAACAATCAATCAAATCTTTCCTCTTTATAATATTAGTATAGATTATAATGGTGTACATACATTTTATTGTAATGTGTCATAACATGACCGCTACTTGAAAACCACTATTTCCAACTTACCTTCAAATCAATGCCTTTGATGTCCTTAATTTCAGTAGGTATAGCAAACTGTGCCGTGTCCATTTTTCCCTGTGTCTTCTCATCCTTTACGATGGCAAGCGGATCAGACGCACTCGCTTCAATAGATGTGGTCCCATCAGCATTGTGTGTCACGAGAATGTTGGCTGGCTCGCCTGTGGCTTGCTCTATGCGCACTACGTTTTCTAGTACTTGTGTACCCAGCTGTTGAAGGCAAAGTTTTGTCTTTGATTTGTTATCTTGAACTTAGTTTAGAAACTTTTGAAATATAAGGCTACTGTACTAAGGTTCTGGCTATGTACTATGTATTCCTACATATTAAAGAAAAGAACTTAAGAAATGACATTCTTCCTTGTAGTAAACATTATATCAAATTCCTAGTGTAAAACA
This sequence comes from Agriopis aurantiaria, assembly GCA_914767915.1. Taxonomy (NCBI): domain Eukaryota; kingdom Metazoa; phylum Arthropoda; class Insecta; order Lepidoptera; family Geometridae; genus Agriopis; species Agriopis aurantiaria. The sequence goes on along the minus strand of OU611994.1, from coordinate 12,076,679 downwards.
ACTAGTCGAGGTGTCGAGGGGAGTGCTGAGCGCTGAGGGGAGTGCTGAGCGCTGATTGGACTGCTGACTTGAGTCACAACATCGGTTCTGCAGTGCAAGAATTTTGTTTATCGATCGTCAAATTCGATAAAATGTCATTTGATAAGTACTCGCTATGATCGATTCTATGGCATTTTATTAACAAGTAACAAGTAAGTAAGTATGGCATTTTATTGAATTTGAGGATCGATAAAGAACGGTACTTGCATAGCTGGCTTGTCATTAGTGGATATGGTCCTATCAGAGAAATAATAGCGCTAATATGTTATTTCAAGGTGCAAGGTGGAATGTCATTGCTGTTGAAAGTAAGGTAATTATTTTTTCTAATAAACTTTTTTGATTGTGGTTGGTCTGATAAATAACTATCATAGTGTAGTATTACCGTCCTAAAGACTTCTAATAGACTCATCACCATTATTGTTTAAATAAAAATCTGAATTAGTGGCTATACAATACACACCTGTTGGCCTACGATTTGCTGCAGCTGTTGGATCGTCAAGGGATGGTCGGACGGTAGTTTGATGGTCTCATGCAGCTCTTCTTTGTCGACCATCTTACTGTTGCCTGGCTCGACGACAGTCACAATGCCATCTTCACTGACCGTCAGCTGGATCTACAATTCAAGTTGGCTGTCTTTAAACTTGAAACTTCAAATAAATTCATTTAGGCTGAATCAATAGTCCTAATGTTACGAGTTTATAGACCACCCAAAAACCTGTCGATTTGGCTAGATAGTTGTTGTTATAGGCCAGACAACTGAGGCTTACAATTCAACGTTTCAACCGGCCCATGGTAGTGGTCAGTTGTAAATGCCACCCACAGTCTTGGATCTAAACTAGACTACCATCTACTATCTATTTGGAGCCTGACTGGGGGTCATCTGTTGCTAAACTTCAGTAATATTTCAAGAATACATAATCGAGCTACACCATGAGAAGCGTTTAATATTACAAGTGTTTTGATAATCGACCTAAAGGTAGACTTCCATGCATCGCGGCCAATCGCAGCCGCGCACGTCTGACGCATGCATCTAACGCGCGCGGCTGATGCGACAAGTCTTCGCACTATGAAATGACTACTACTATGAAATGACTATGAATGACTATGACTTCGCCGCTTCCGAGGTCTGCGTCAGATTCGTGCAGCCGACGACTGACGTCGCCATAAATTTTCAAATAGCATCAGCCGCGCGCGTTCGACGCATCGCGCAGCTGCGATCGGCCGCGATGCACTAAAGTCAACATTTAGAAATAATTCATGCATTATTAATGTTTATATTTTTTTGCAACAATGTTTGGTCAGTGAATGTATGATTTAAGAATTTAATATATTTAGTTTCTTACCTCGCTGACCTGTTGATTGGCGGTAAATACAAGCAGCGTGAGCATAAGAACACAATATATTACAAATGCAGTGTGCACAGTATGAAGCATTTATAGCTGTTTCATGGCAGTGTGCAAAGGCCATAGTCGCAGACTGGAAAGTGATTTTGGGCCAACTCACACAAGATGTAAACAGGTGAATGTCTGTTCTATGGAAGGAAACAAGGGGAGTGTGTTTCTGTGAATTATGCTTTTTCTTCTAAAAGTATAATTCTTCTCTGCTTACAGTGCAACAGTGCAATTTTTTGAGTCATCATCATCATCATCAGCCAGAAGACGTCCACTGCTGAACATAGGCCTCCCCCTTTAACCTCCACACTGAACGACAGCCTGCCTTTTGCATCCACTGGATGCCAGCGACTCTTACTATGTCGTCGGTCCATCTAGTGGGAGGTCTACCTACGCTGCGTCTTCCGGTTCGTGGTCTCCACTCAAGAACCTTTCTTCCCCATCGGTTATCGGTTCTCCGAGCGATGTGGCCTGCCCATTGCCACTTCAACTTGCAAATTTTAATTTTTAATAATTTAATAATAATTTTTAATTTTTTGAGTGGTAATGCCTAAATCGGATCATGAGTAGCGACGAGACAGTAAAATGATATTAGCCTGAGAGTTGGGTGAGCGAGTAGGTGTTTTTAATTATTCTGCTTGTGTGGCGAATTGGTTGTTTTGATTCAGTGATGAGCCAAAATGGATTGCAGAAACAAAGATTTCAAACGGATTTTCAACTGGTTCCTACAGCTAATAATTCAAGTAAATGGTTTCATTTTATAATCCGGGGATGAGAAGAACTCACCTGTCGCAAAACACAATGCCACAGGCGAGCGAGTGACTGTCAAGTGGTACTGAGTTTGTGTTTATACCTACCAAGAGGGATAGTGAGTCTTTTCAGGGGCAGTAGAATGAATAGAATGAAGCAGGGGGTAGGCACTCTGCCTAGTATACAAATCGTGGTTCTCGAGTTAATTGAGTGACTCGCCAAAGTTCTTGGTTAGGTGCTTGGTGGAGTACTCGTCAAATTATTTGAACCGCACACCTAGCCGAGCGTACTGTCTCACTACTGTACTCGCTATATGTGATCAATGCATAAGACTTGGATTGACATACCGCTTGGGATGTTATTGTACATGTGCAATCACAGATCTATATCTAAGTAGACTTCACAAGCGGTTCAAACTGTATGAAAACTAGCATGTCAAATTTTTCGTACCTAAAACTGAAAAGAAATATCTTTATTCTGTCGGCCAACTCTATTTGCGGTATTCTTACAACTCAGTATTGCACAATTACCCATTTTCGTATCAAACTGAAGCGTGTTGTCGCGGCACCGATTGAGCAGACTGATTTTAGCCGGACTTAATTATGACGATTAATCATAATTGCATTGGCATTATGACATGCAAGGTAGGTCGACTTGTGGCGTCTACTTGGATATAGGTCTGTGTGTGCAATGTTATACTCCTGATAATCTAATCAATCTAATCAGGAGATATACATTATTCTTATGTGCATGTGCACAAAAGATGTTTTGTGTATGACTAATAAAACAAGTACACTAGCAGAACATTGCACACTTGCAGTGTAGAAATGAGAAAGGGTGAAGTGCGTTTTCATTTTGTATTGAACTTGCGCCTTAAGATTCCGACTTACCTGTTGATTGGTGTGGTCGGGGCGCGCTGTCATTAGCTGCTGTTGCAGAATGTGTTGTTGAGAATGATGACCCTGTGAAACAATAAAGGTTGATGTGTTAATATTCATATTAAGATATTTAGTCATCTTGGGTTGCAATGCATTAATTTGCGCGGTTATGGCAAAACGTACCAAATTTTTTTTTTATCCCCTGGGTGGCAAACAAGCAGGCGGGCCGCATGGTGGTAAGCAGTCACCGTCGCCTATGGATACTTGTAACACCAGAGGCATCACAAATATGTTGCCAACCCTTAATGACTCTTATTAACCTTTTCTATCCTTTTGAAGAACCCCATGTTGTAGCTTCTCAGAAACACCGCGGAAGGTAGCTCATTCCACATTTTGCAGTTGTGAGGCAAGAAAGATCGTGTGAATCATACAGTGTGCGATTTCCATTATCATATTTTGGTTATAAATAGTTGAGGACATAAATAAAGATAAAGTAATTTTAGAAACATGATTGGTGAAACTTTTCTTGATCTTCGCTTGTTATTTAGATCATAGGCGGGCGCTGACTCGTGCGTATCTCTTCCTGCAGGGGAGATTGCATGCATTTGTCACTGTTTCTCACAGGGGCTTAATTTGGATTTGAGCTGATGACGTATCGAATCTTAATGCCTTATTCTTTCCTATATCCAATATAAGAGCAGCTTTTATACTCCTGATAATGTCTTTGTTACAATTATGTGGGTGATAGACGTACGAACTTAAAGTACGCGGTTTTTAAGATCGCGAACTTCGCGTACTCGACTTCGGTGACACACGTGAACCTTACTGTATTGCGATGTCGTCGACAGATGAAGCTTTGTGTTATTTAGGAATTACAACGGATTACATTTGAATAACTAAAAAAAAAGACGAAGTCGAAGTGTGGTTGAAAACTGGTTTACAAAAAGAGAGCATTTATCACATGTGAATTTAGTAAGAGAGTGGCATTATTATTCGCATCGGCTCGCAGTGCTGCCATACGTACGAGCGGAGGCGGGTTACGAGCAAAATTTCAAACTTCTCGGATCGCGAACGAACTTACTCTGCGGTTTTAAAGTACGCGCACTTAGGGTGACACACCAGCGAAAAAGGTCGTCGAGCCACAAGTCCGCGAACTTACTCGCACGTCTATCACCCACTTTATGTAACAGAACGAAAATAACAATTTATAACCAAATCTAGGTTCAATAAAGTACACGCATTGAGCATTGAATTAGAAAGATTGGAAGTATTATAGAAAGGTAAAATGCATGAAGAATTAAACCCAAAAGTAACTTTGACACAAACGGGAAACAGTGATATTGCTGTAAGTTCATTCCATATCAATAGTCGCACTACATAATCAAGACAAAAGAAAATAGAGTAATTACAAAATATCACTTTCCTTATCTACGAAAATTATGGAAATTAATTTCATAACATTTCCGACATGCAAATAAAATAACCATATCCTTAGAAAATTGAAATCATGCACATCATCAACTTTTGTCAATAGAAAGATCTATGACTAATTAGTAACTACCTACGTCCATAAAATGCTCGTTTGAGTAATGTCTCATTAGAGATCTAATCTTACTTCCATGCATATTACGTAGGAGACTATTGTCTACACAGCGATGTTGCATTCTCGCTAGTACAGGGAGTGTTATCACATGATTTACCATATCAATGTTATGGTGTTGTACAAATTCGACCCGGTTATTGGGTACCTGCTGGTGGGTTGCCTGGCCGGCGACCGAAACCTGGGAGCCTCCTGCGGCCTGCTGCACCAGCTCCTGGCTGTGAGCAACCAGCGCTTCTGAAATTAGATGATGCTGATGATAAGGGTGTCTTTAAGTAGCAAGTAAATCTGTTACTTATAGGCAAGAATGCTCCATGGTAGACCACATCATCGCTTACCATCAGGCATGATGACAGTCAAATACAAGTATATTAAATGATAAAAAAAAAATGGTATGTAAAATAATAAATTAGTTGATAATAATAAAATAATATGAATTAGTAAGTAAATTATTGATTAAATCACGGGCCTTGTTGCATATCTTCAACTTCAGCTTTTGTTTATGGCTTCTGCGGTGTTGCCGCATCACGGGCCTTATTGTATATCTTCAACTTTTGTTTATGGCTTCTACGGTGTTGCCGCAAATTTGTTACAATTATTGCGTATGGGTGAGGAGTCAGGACATAAAGAAGCATGTTTCTGGTACAGGTTGTTTAGTAAAAAACTGCCATCTGAGGAACTAGAATCCATGATGGCTACTACAAACCAATTCCCCTATTTTTTTTAGTAAGGTACAACTGTGCTGATCGGTACCAAGCCATACAGATGGCAAGCGCAGGCAAATTGGCTGTCTACACTCTAATACCCACCTTTACTTGGTGAGCTATGGTTTAGGCTAATTATTGACTGGTATATCTTACCATGTGTCTGCCCTGACTGTGTAGCAATGAGTTGGGATACAGGTATCTGCTGTGCGCCTGCAGAGACGGTGACCTGTGGCTGTCCACCATGGTGTCCCAGGATGATGTTCGGGTCACCATTCAGTATGCTCGCATGTTGAATATCCTAAAATAATATTCAGAGACTACTAGGTGCATTCCGCGGTTTAATTCGTGGGGATTACTCTTTATAAAGTAGCTAACAGACGATACGGACTTGGCTGATGGACCGCCGTCCAACCAACAGGAGAGAAAGACAAAATTTGCTGTTTCCCTCCTGTTGGTTGGACAGCAGTCCGTCAGCCAAATCCATACATCTGTTAGTACCACAGAAAAGAGAAGTAAATAGAACGCAAATGAGATGGAAAATCTGTTACCAGGCATTATGAGTGAACCTTGATTGAACATTCTTATTTAGATCAACGCGTCGAACTCCGCATCCAAAGAACTTGGACTTTACCTTTTTGGGTTAGGTCTCAAAGTTCTTTGTTTGAATGACTGACGTTTCATTTATATGGGTGCAACTGCCTAAAACAAATTTCTTACAAAAAGGCCTTGACAGCAGTTCTAATAAAAAAAAAAAAAAAACTGTGGTTAGTGCTATAACGTCTGCTATCTGCCAGTGAAAGACGTGTAAGTCCCGTCAAAATCGGTTCAGCCGTTTCGGAATACATAGGGAACACACACACACATCGCCTTTTATAATATAATATCAATGATATCATAATTTGTGTATATTTTTTATCTATTGTGGATTTATGCAAATAACTACCTAATAACACAATACGCTGCAAGCAGGTTGTCTTTCTGATATTGACAGAAGAGACTCCAAGCAACTCATCTACCTAACATGAGTGCTAGAAGTGACTATGAGTAGGTTGTGCCCTGATTGTAAACACCAAAAGTAACTCTGCGAGCAGGTCATGCCTGCAAAAGAAAAGGAAGAGGCCTATGTGCAGTGGACTTTGGTGGGCTGATTATTTTAGATTCGATTCATTTGATTTAGTTTTTTATTCTTCTTTAACTAAACGCAAAACGAACTGAGGTTTATGACCTATAATAGAGTTATGCAGTGGAAAAAACCGAATATAAACAGATTTAGATGTTTTTTGATTGGAAAACCAATAAAGCAATCTGGGTGTGTTCAAATCACGAGTAAATCGGTTTCTTCTAGGCAACCATGCTTCAACATAGACTGCATCGTCGCTTAACACCAGGCGAGATAAGGTTAAACGCAAGCTATTATTATTTTTTAAATTGAGTATAGGTATTTTTTTGCATATAAAACAAGTAATCTCACTTAATTGATAAGCAATGGTTCAAAATTGAAATGTAAATAAGATTAACAGCATTGATTGTATTGTTGTAAGTGCATGACACTGCACTAGCACAAAACTGCACAAAGTTGTTCATAATGATGAGTGGTTCAAACTTTCAAAAAGCTAATACTCAAACAATTTGCATGGCATTTTCATAGTGAGTAAATTGGTAATGTCTCTGATCTGTCATTATTGTATAGAAGGTTTTAACACTCATTCAATCATCATACGAAATCTTTATTTATTTTCACTTCAATGGTGAAAATATAAGGTTGACTAACGGAGCAATATCATGCAATAATCATTATTTTCCAGTGATAATGTGTTAAACACTATACCTATTATGAGATTTTGAAACAACCAGGATGTTCCATATCTCAGGTGCAAAAACAACCAAAAAACTGCTTTCTGCAGTTTTGAACTATGATAAATTATTATTGTAATTGTTTATGATGTAAGTAATAATATTTATTGTATAATAGTAGCGGTAACAATAATAATTATAGCTTCAAGTACTGATAACATAATCATCATTTACAAGAAGTTTTTGTATGTATCTAAATCTAGGTTATCTGGACAATAGACCATTTAGCCACCATAGACATACGAGGTCAAAAATAATAGATTCCACTTAGTTTGTATTACAATTTGCATAAATTAGATTTGACAGTATATGTGCTATGTTTAGCTGTGCGATACAAGATGATGAATATGTATTGAAAGAAAGATAACACATGTGTGTATATGTTCAGGAGTTAGGTGTAATTAATTAGACATTTTAATTGAACTGATTAAACCGATGAATGTCTAAAACTGAAACTGTGAATAAAACAAATGATTTGTAAAGTGTACAAAAATATATGTTTTTTTCGTTACCTGTACTGGTTTTCCGTTTTCAATTCTAGTTCCAGTGGGTAATCCATAAACGGAGACTTGTGGGATTGGTCCAGGGAATAAGTTCGTAAATACCCAATACTTTGCTACACTGGACAAAGCCACATTTACAGCTGCTGTATTCACTCGTAAATCCGTAGCAGATGTCGTCGCAGGCAAGCTTACTTGCTGCTGTTGTTGTCCAGCTTGCACTCTCTGCCCTTGTGACTGCAAGTATTGCACAAAATTAGCACCAAAAAAACCAACACAAAAAAAAACTTCACAAAAACACAAAACTACTCGAACCTCTGAACTCCCAGGAGGCTGACCACCACCCGGGTTTATATTGTGGTGATCCGGATTCATTTTCAGTCTTTCTTTACAGTTAAATATTGGACTACACCGTGTTATTTACATAAACACAACATTTCTAACTTCGCGTATCGGCATTGTCATAATTTGACTGTCACCGAAATGGAGGCGCGGGGGACGCGACGGGCCGCCATTACGAACACACAATAACATCTTCCACGGCGTTTCGTACCGTAATTGGTAAGGTTTAAACCATCAAACTGTTGATTTAAGTGCGAGAAAGCTAAATCAAGGTTTTAAAGATATGAAATTATCACTATAATGGAAGATATCTCCAAAAAATTAGTAAAACACATCTCCACATTACACATCAAAGAACGTAAGTTTTTGTAATGTCAACGGTAGTGCCAACATAGAACCAAACCAAAGAGCGAAGTTTGAAATCCTTATTTACAGTGAACTTTTGATTTTTTTACGTATGTACTGTGGACTCAGCTGTTTCTTTATGTTTTACAATAATTAATTGAACATAATATTATTTACTAAATAAATTTGCATTATATTTAATGATCTAATCATAATTATGATAATCATTAAAATAAAATAAAAATGTTGTATTTTTCTATAGCCTTAACAGATGGCGCTTTCATTAATCAAGCTAAGATGACAACCTTACAAAAATTAAAATGCGTTCACAATTTTCTAAATACAGATTCAGAAAAAATATCTAGGTGCCGTCGGAAGTCGGAAGGACTAAAAATAAGGGAAGTATTGTGAGAGTGATCTCACAATACTTCCCTTATTTTGATTAATTATGATTAGACTAATTTTATTAATAAATAAATAAATAAATAGACTCTCACGAGTTAGGTAGCTAGGATCCTAAATAAAGGAATTGAAGACTTCTTTACTTTCTAAATTTAGTCTCTGAATCTAATAGCCTCATTGGCCCATCCTCACACACATCGCCTTTTAATAATTTGGTTGTTAAACCGGCCCAGTGCGAGTTGAGGTCGTACGCTGAGGGTTCCGTACTACCACATAACTAGTTAACTATTAAAGTACTACGAAAAAAATTGTGCAAAAAGACAAAATCCCATCAACGACCAGGCGTTCACCCATCCAAGTACCGACCGCGCCCGAAGTTGCTTCACTTCGGTGATCGTACGAGAACCGGTGGTGAACAGAAATTTGTCAGCGACTTGCACTTGACCATTATTTATTATTTGTTGTTATACTTTAAAGCGTGTACTTATATCATGCCAAGATATTGAGAAGCATTCAGTATTATGTTTTTATAAAAAGTACGAGGCACATGCAGCATGAGTGTAAATGATTATAGGAGACGCACAGAAGAAAGTATGAACTGCATGAAAACATGTTTGTGCAACAATATTTTTAAAACAAAAACCGACTTCTAGACTATACCTTCATGTAAAAACATAAACTAATAAACCGACTAAGTGTGAGTCGGGCTCGCGCATAGAGGGTTCCGTACCACCACAAAATAAAGTTTGATGCTTGTACGTATTACCGTTTTTAATTTAGAGCTAATACAAAAATAAGTACCTACTTACCTTCTTAGGTAGGTAGTAGGCTAGTAGGTAGGTACGTAAAAAAATACGTTTGTTGTATCATATTCATAATAAATCGACCACCATTTCGTTATTAGGTAGGTTTTTTAGACTTTTTTATAATTTCTTAGTTAATCCGCCGTAACATTACTCCGTGAAAATCTATTACAGTTCGAAAGATACTACAGCCGAGAGAGACGAACGGACGGACAGACAGACATACTGATATCGTAGGCTTAGTAATAGGGTCCAAAACCCAAAGGGGTAAACCCAAAGGTTTTTACCCCGTTTTTACCCTTTGGGTACGACTCAACACACAAAGGTTCTATAGATTTGTTGAGTACCTAAGTGATTTCTATAGTTTTATTTTATCTAAACCTCAGATCAGACAATCAAGGGAGATATGATAAGGTAACGTGGCGAGTACGCATCTGGTCTAAATCAGGCTTGATGCCTGTAGTCGATCTCACCCAGCAGACGATCTTGCCCCCTTTTTGCATGTGGACTATTAATTCTATTTCTCGTGAGTCGTGAGAGCATTAATCAAACCTTGATTAGGTTCGTAGCTTGTGGGTCCGTACCACGTACTCTACGTATCCGTACCTAATTAAAATGTAGTAGGTTTATAGTTATGTAACTCATGATAGGTACCTATGCAGTAAAACGTGCGTTTTTCTCCCTAGATTACTATTCATATTTAACAACAGTAACTAGCTATTTCGCATGTTATCAATATCTACAACCGGCAAACGAGTACTAATGCAGCTAGCACTTACAACATTATCAATTTTGTTTGCAATAAGCATCCAATTGGCTCTAACTAGACCGAGTTGATACCAACGCACGAAACTTTGTACCACAGTTGTGTTCCAATTCCTGGAGCATCAACTGCAATGATAACCCCTGCATGTACGTAGTCTACGTAGTTAACTACGTCTACGGTTGAACGTAGTTTGTACCGGCCGGCGGAACTCGAAGCAAAATACGACTCAGTTATAACCGCGAGGCTACACGGACCGCGCGCCTTTCCTTTCTCCACCCGCGAAAATATTCACGTCAACTTTACAAACTTTTTGAACGACGAACTCCTTTGGTTGTTATATTTTTTCCCGAGTGTTGCATTCGAAGTTTAAAAAAGACTTGAAAGACTGTCGATAGAATCGCGATTCAAAAAGGAAATAAGCCGATTCATAAGCTTGTCATTTGTTTTGTTTTGATTAGGAAACGACGAGGTGACCGTTTTGCCGCCAGCCGATCATCTATTGCAGGTATGAGAGTTTATTTCATTACACATTTAATTGTTTTATATTGTATTTCAGATTCATAATAAATGAGCTGTTACAATATTATTTTCTAGTCATACTTAAATATCATTTTGCTTTAGGTAAGTACTTAGTTGCGCTATGATAGTGACAGTCGAAGAAATTTAATGCGGTTTTTCACCGCAAATTATTGTTGTTAAAGGAATTCAATTTGTATAATGGAACTTGAATGGAACCTTCTAGCTATACAAATGAGCCACGTGGCTTATCCTATGCACACAAATTTAATAAATTACTAGTAAATTAACCTTGTATCAACTAAACCTGACAGCGGAACAATAAATACAGAAACTACTTGCCTAATTAATTAAAACAAGATACATTTTCCGCGTCGCCGTATCGTATTTTATATCTTACCATTGTACCCATGTTTTAACAATGTTGATTTTTAGGGTTCCGTACCCAAAGGGTAAAAACGGAACCCTATTACTAAGCCTACGATGTCTGTCTGTCTGCCTGCCTGCCTGCCTGCCTGTCTGTCTGTCTGTCTGTCTGTCTGTCGGCCTGCCTGCCGGCCTGCCTGCCTGCCTGCCTGTCTGTCTGCCTGCCTGCCTGCCTGCCTGTCTGTCTGTCTGTCCGTCCGTCCGTCCGTCCGTCCGTCCGTCCGTCCGTCCGTCTGTCCGTCCGTCCGTCCATCTGTCCTACCTATTAACGGCTGTATCTTTCAAACTGTAAGTAACTGTAACTGTACTCTAGTAAACAGTAGGTACTTAATACGTACAAGCGTCAAATTTTATTTTGTGGTGGTACGGAACCCTCTATGCGCGAGCCCGACTCACACTTAGTCGGTTTATTAGTTTATGTTTTTACATGAAGGTATAGCCTAGAAGTCGGTTTTTGTTTAAAAAAAACTGTTCACAAACATGTTTTCATGCAGTTCATACTTTCTTCTGTGCGTCTCCTATAATCATTTACACTCATGCTGCATGTGCATCGTACTTATTATAAAAACATAATACTGAATGCTTCTCAATAAAACCGACGAAATTATAGCCAATAAGTAATAAGCACACTAAAATCTGCATTTCTGTTAAAGTAACGGTATCTTTATGTCTACAGTCGCAGTCGCACATACAATGCCAAGTTACCGTGTCGATTCTTATTCACTATGCAAATTATTATTTACAAGTCTGATTGTGAATTCGTTGCATTATTTTACTGGTTTGGTGTTGCAGTTTGACGTGGCAAGTGTTTTCTGAACCCAGTTTATAAAGCCCTAAAAGAATGAAAGCTTGCGTTAAACGTACAAGATCAATTCACACGTGGCTAGAAGATATTGATTGTGTTTGTATATAGGAAAGCACAGGTGGGCCGGGCCTGCCATAATCTCAAAAACTTTGTTATAATAACCTTACATTGAGCTTTATCTCGCTTTCTTTGCTAATGAGAGAGAGCGAGACAAAATTATAAGGCCTCAGTGCTGTGTGAACTTTAAGAGTAAGTTTTAGTAAAAATAGGGCCATCGTTTGACCAATAGTAAATAGGTACATGCTTGCCTAGAAGAAACTGATTCACTCGTGATTTGAGGACACCTAGATGCTTCACCAGCTGTTTATAGTCTTTAAACATAGGAAGAGGTTGTAAAGAATATTTCTCTCCTTCTCTTCCCTCTCGATCAGCATCACGGTAAATCCATTTAATTATGTGATTGTATGGTTACGAGTATAGACAGGCACAAATGTGCCTAAAACAAGTTATTAAATTTAGTTTTGTACTTAGAATAACTACCTAGTTTTGTTTTTTGGTAGAGCAAGGTGCTCTACCTACCATAATAAACAGCGAAATAATATTTAGCTGATAATGCATAAGTAATCTGCCACTTATCTGTTATAATTATAATTATATATTATATGCATTTAGGTAAGTATGTATTTTAAAAAAGCATGTAGGTATATCAGTCTCTGTATATTACTGTATTACTTATTTCTGTATTATTATTGTATATTACAAGTTTTGCTTAGTTCGTTGTCAGATGACCGTGTGTGCAAAACTTTCCCGAATAATTAAATACGTAAAAAAAATAACAAATATTTTTTTACTGTAAATATGATTACAATTGTACATGTTACAAAGCCGCTACATTCCTAATGACGAATAGACAAAATCAATTTGTAGCTACTGATTTATTCAGTTCCATCCAACGTCATGAATAACTTGTGTTAACTATGTAATCGGGCATCTAAGTTTGACTCGCCACTGATTCGAAACAAAAGTTTCCCGATACAGTTGTCTCGTACATTGTAATGTACATACATTAAGTACTACAGATAGTCAAATACTTAAATATATATTTACCTACGTATTTTCATGGGTTTACTCTACGTAAAGGACAATGGGCAAAAATATATGGAGCTTGGTCTAACTGCCCATTGACCTACCATGGATTATGTAAGTTGTGTAGCCATAGTTTCTGTAACATAATTAATAATAATAGTGCTAAGTTACCAAAATTCTTTGTAAATTAGTTATATATACTATACATTTTCCAAATAATAAATTAAAATTAAATTAAATTAAGTAAATTTCTAGAGAGATTAAAAACAAAAACGTACTTCAAAACTATACCTAGGTACATGTACTAACTAGAAACAGAGATTAAAAGTCCTCATCAAATCTTTAGCTCAAGGGAAACACAATTCAATTCGTCATTCAAATTAATTTTGATAAAATACCTATATATAGGACTACCTCTGAAGTGTGACCTACCAAACAAAAATAATCATCAAAATAAATTCGTATCGCGTAACAAACATACAAAAAACATTCAGACGAATTGAGAACATCCTTTTATCGTCAGTTAAAAAAGGTTTCAGTAATGTATTTAATTTTATTCAGACAACTTTTTTATCTGTTACATTAAATGTTGCTGAGTACTTACTTCGTGGCAATTTTTAGGCAAATCTCGTCAGTAGTGGACAGTTAGACCGCGTTTACATATCACAAAATATTAATTATATATTCAGCCATAACTTTTTAGTGACAGCATATTTTTGCTGTCATTTTGAAAGTTGTTGAGTACTTATTAAACTTATTTACGCAAATGTCGTTAGTGGTGGACAGTAACCGCATTCACCAATTCCTCCTTTGATTTTATAGCAACGTTCTTAAATTCTGGCGGAGTGCAGTTAGTTCCAATGCACCTAGCTCTTTGGCTAATGGCTTTTCAATTTATACTATGCTGTTGCCCGCGACTTCGTACGCGTAGACTTTCATATAAACTTTCAACCCCTTTTGTCATCCTTAATTCGACCCTTTCGTAAAATTCTTTCTTAGCGGACCTCTAAACCCCATAAGGAATCTACCGGCCAAATTACAGCTTCGTAGGTCAAGTGTTTTCGAGATTTCGTGATTAATGAGTGAATGAGTGAGTATAATCATGAGTAGATAAATTTCACTTTTATATAGGTATATAGATTACGCAAATCTCATTAGTAGTGGACAGTTCGAGCGCGTTTTCATAATTATTATTACAAAATATGTAGTAAATTTTTATGTATGTATTTTTTTCGGATGTTAAATTGAAAGTGGCTTATTGCTTAATGTTGGTGGACAATTAGGCCGCATTTGCTCATTCTGCTTTCATTTTTAGCCAAACTTCCTAATATTATGGTAGAATCCATTAAGGTGTAGTAGGCCTCTTTGTCCACTTGTTTTTAAATATTTAGTTCTACTACATTATCTACTCTAGAATCTAGCGTTATTGTCCAGTCAAAGCTAACTAGGCTAAACATCTATAAGTTCTCATTATTTCTCAAAAACCATAGGTAGGTAATTTAATTAAATTTTGGTCGAAGGGTAATTATATTATTAATTAATTAAATAATTGAAGGGTAATTATAATTAGGTAGGTATACTTAAATATCATCATTATCAGCCTATAATGTTCCTACTACTGGGACACAGGAGAGACTTCTCTCAAAGAGTGTGTGTGTGTGTGTGAGAGAGAGAGAGAGAGAGAGAAGGGATAAGTTCTAGTTCATGTTGTTCATGGTCCAGTTCATGTTGGTGAACGGAAATGCTTTTGAACTTTTGAGGTTCTTGGAATACCGGTACTTTGGTATAACCAAAGATAATATAACCACTTGATCGCGCATGTAGTCATAAATTTCCTTATGCATGAGTAAGCCACGTAGGTCGGTCGGGGGGGGCTATAGAACGGCGCTTGTGATTGGAGACTCAAGTCATATATTCAATTTGCGCCTGTATAGGTCCGCTCGAAAAAGCTTATGCTGAAAATTTTGTACACCTTCATTATTTTTTTCGTGCGTGGGAAAGGATGATCAGTCAAGTGGTCGTGATTAGGTATAACCGTTACCGTACATAATTTTAAGCATCCTTGGTAAGGACTACGAATTGAAACCTCTAATCAAAGTTCGCGATTAAACATTCATCATATAATTGAAAATTCACCGTTGTTAGATATGAGTAAATTGATTTTCAGTTTACATGCCAATTGATTACAGCGTTTCAGCCTACGTTTCAGCGCATGCCATTGCATAACCCGTTGCCGCTTACAATGGCGAAGGAGGTATAAACACGGGGGCTGTTTACAAACTGTTGCATTACCGACGATTGCGCTAGCTACCGATACCATTTTTATGGTTCTCGTTATTTGGAATTTTCATTATTATGAGCGAGATTTTGTACGAGAATTCTGAGGTAGAAAAATCTCATATACTTAAACAGTATTTCAGTTTGTACACAAGAAAATTGTGTGCAAAACGAATAGCTTTATTTAAATAATACATTTTGTGAGTCGTTAAAGTAGTCTTAAGTACCTACTAAGCAGGTCACCATCACAAAAAGTACAAAGCTGAATACTTGAAAAAAATAACCACTCCGGGTAGAAACCGTCCACATAACGGTGTCTACTTTAAAAAAATATGCTTCGGCCACGGTCATTCTGCGAAGTTAATATTTCAAAATACATATTTTGGGATAAACAGCTTTTCCTATTTATTAGGTACTAAGCAGGTCACCACCACAAAAAGTACAAAGCTGAATCCTTAAAAAAAGAACCACTCCGAGTAGAAACCGTCTACATCGCGCATTTGATGTTTTAAAAAAATATAACTTTACTGTGTCTCCTTTAGAAAAATATGCTTCGGTCACGGTCATTTTGCGCAATTAACATTTCAAAATACATATTTTGGGATAAAGCTATTCCCATTTATTCAAGACATTATAAAAAATATAAACACAATGTTTGAAATACTATTAACATCGTAATATGACCGAAGCACATTTTCAAACATAGAGTCATGTTATATGTTAAAATAAAACCGGCCAAGTGCGTGCCGGGCTCGCGCACTGAGGTTTCCTGCAATATATAGCTCGCAATGCTCAGTGCTCGCATATTAGTTATATTGTAACGCGTGACCGACGTAATCGACCGACGTCAGCGTAGGAGGATACCGAGCCAAGTTTTAACGGTGTTCATTTTGTGACTGTACAAATGCTTACGGCTTACACGTACGAAAATCTCAATTTTTTTGCGGAATCAACAAACTAAGTTAACTAAGTGTGTAGATTTAAGTTTTTATCTAAATAAGTACTTTCTTGTTTCATACTTTTTGCAGATGATAACCTCGCTTATATGATATTCAATCTGGGGGTAGATCGAGGGTTATGTCGTTTGCGTCGCGTCAATGCGCCCTTCATCTAAAGTGGTGTACCCAGGCTGCTTCTATTAATACAAATTACCTTACCTGCAAAGGCTTCTTCTTATAACACCCGTTAGCTTTGTGCTACAGGAAACTATACCTACACCTACTGTTGAAAGACGTTCTGATTTTATATAAAATGCAGTCCATTGTAGAACAACTTTAGTTTAATCATTTAATGGATAGATGAACTAACAACACCATTATAATGAAACTGTATTGGCGAAGTTCACACGTGTTCGTTGACAGTTGACAGTCTTTTGTCGACTGCCAACGAACACAGTATATAAGTGGCGGTTGCATTGCAATCACTCTCTTTCTTTGCTCGAACCTCGAAGCGATAACAAGTGTAAACGAATTGTGTGTAAAACAGTTTAAAAAGGTGATTTCTTGGCTGAAAAGCTAACAAATCAGAATCGGGATTAATAAGTTACAGATGTCTTCTTATTTTCCCATGTCCACAGAGTGTAATTTGTCTTTTGTTAAGTGGTTCAAAACCTGTTTGCTAGTCATGTTTTTTTTAGAGCCCTAATTAATAGTTATTTTACAAAGTGGCTGTTTTATTCCTTGCGTTTTCTTGATTATAATTTATTTACTAATGATTAATTTAATACTAATTACTAAATAACTGTGCTCATGTTAAAAGTTCTTCAGATTATATATCCGATTAGTGTACTTATTGTTATATATGCAAATTTCTGCCGCCGATTCTGCGGCTGAGCCTGCTGTCGAGCCTGCCGTTGAGCCTGCTGTCGAGCCTGCGGCTGAGCCTGCCGTCGAGCCTGCGGCTGAGCCTGCTGTCGAGCCTGCCGTCGAGCCTGCGGCTGAGCCTGCTGTCGAGCCTGCGGTCGAGTCTGCAGCGGAGCATACAGCGGAGCCTGCAGTGGAGCCTGCCGCGGAGTCTGCGGCTGAGCCTGCTGTCGAGCCTGCGGCTGAGCCTGCCGTCGAGCCTGCGGCTGAGCCTGCTGTCGAGTCTGCCGTCGAGCCTGCGGCTGAGCCTGCTGTCGAGCCTGCGGTCGAGTCTGCGGCGGAGCATACAGCGGAGCCTGCAGTGGAGCCTGCCGCGGAGTCTGCGGCTGAGCCTGCTGTCGAGCCTGCGGCTGAGCCTGCGGCTGAGCCTGCCGTCGAACCTGCCAGCTGAGCCTGCAGCGGAGCCTCCAGTACGCAGTTACGTAAGAGACATTGTACGCAGTTGCGTAAGATCCGGTGTACGTAGTCGCGTAAGAGCCGATGTACGCAGTTGCGTAAGAGACATTGTACGCAGTTGCGTAAGATCCGGTGTACGTAGTCGCGTAAGAGCCGATGTACGCAGTTGCGTAAGAGACATTGTACGCAGTTGCGTAAGATCCGGTGTACGTAGTCGCGTAAGAGCCGATGTACGCAGTTGCGTAAGAGACAGTGTACGCAGTTGCGTACTGACTTAACTAAACCAGATTCGGTTTTAGTCTGATATGATGTGCTTTTCAGTATGCAGTTGCATTCTGATATTATGTAACATAAAACGATAGTATAAGACTTCAAAATAAGATTGTAAAGTACACATTTAATTAACACGTATAACGTCTATTATCATATAATACATGACACGTATACACGAGGACGTGTAATTGAGTCGGATGGCCGAATGTAGAACAACTTTAGTTTAATCATTTAATGGATAGATGAACTAACAACACCATTATAATGAAACTGTATTGGCGAAGTTCACACGTGTTCGTTGACAGTTGACAGTCTTTTGTCGACTGCCAACGAACACAGTATATAAGTGGCGGTTGCATTGCAATCACTCTCTTTCTTTGCTCGAACCTCGAAGCGATAACAAGTGTAAACGAATTGTGTGTAAAACAGTTTAAAAAGGTGATTTCTTGGCTGAAAAGCTAACACCATGTAAAAAGTATTTATACGTGTTTTAAATATTTATGTAAAGAATTTTACTACTTTCTTAAATTTTCGTATGGTTGGCAGGCTAGGTGTTTTCCCACAGCTTACTTGATGTTAAGTGACGGTGTGGTTTAAGATAGTAAACACGCCTAGCGTAGAATCGGAACTGGCTCTCAGATGATGCGGAACACATCATTAAGTAATTGGCGACAGCTTTTAACTTTAGTGACAACTTTAGGTAGTAAGCCGATCATTAGAAAGTCTACCATCAGTGTATGGTTTCCGCACGATGTTTTCCTTCGCTGGCAGCTCATTGTTGAGATTTGAACCCACACCCTGCGGAACTAATACCTAATACATACTTCTTCATCATCATCATTTAAGCCATAGGACGTCCACTGCTGGATATAGGCCTCCCCCATCGTTCTCCAAAAGGGCCGGTTGGAAGTGGCCTGCATCCAGCGTTTCCCTGCGGTCTCTTCATACATCCTTATTCCTATTAGCTAATTTATTGTAAGGTGGTATGCCTATTTAAGACTGCGCTCAATGGCCATAGCCATAATATGGCGAAGGAAATAGAAAATAACTTGAAACATTCATTTTTTCTAGAATACAAAACTATAAAATATCATTATAAAATTGCTTTATAAGTAATATTTGCAATGTTATTTGAAAGATAATGCCTAATCGGTTTTTAAAACTCAACTCAGTTATTTTTTATATTTAAAAAAGTTTAAACGCGCGTATAACATAGACGCGCACCTTAAACCCTAAAAATTAAGTCCGAATTTATGGGCTGTGAATCACAGTAGATAACAATTTATTTTTGACCGACCGAAGAGAGTCAGATTCTAATTTTGCAATTTTTGTCATTCTAGCTTAAGTGTGTCTTCCATAGTTAGCTTTAAATTATAAAAATGGTGTCTTATCAAAATTGAATGTTTTATCTAGGAAACCCCAAAGAACGAAACACGATTAAGGACAAATCGCTCGATAGAAGAAAAAAAATTATTGGAACAATCGTTTGCGTTTTTCGCCCTGTTTTTTGGATTCATTAAAATACCTATTTATTAAATAAATTTTTATTTAAATGTTTATTTATATAATAAATAAACCGGCCAAGTGCGAGTAGGGCAATGAGGGTTCCATACCACCAAAAAATTCAATAACAAAATTACAAGTTACAACTTGGTAATGATCATAATTTTATTAAAATATGTCTGCGATATCTTAATATACAGATTTCATAATTATATGAAGGAAACAGCAGAAGTATATTTTATATTACAGCTATACTTTTCTAAAAATATGAGAATGAGAAAGAACCTCAAAAATATAGAAGTAGCGAAACGTACGACGTAAGTGCCATGCTTTTGCTCCGCTAAATAAATCAAGCCTAGTTGTCATCTATAGTAATAAGCGTTGCTTATAAGTGGTAAAACCTCGCCTTAAGTATGTTTGTATTTTTTTTTAACGATACACTAAATACACTTTTCACTGAATACACTTTTTCTTTTCACTTTTATTTTTTTCACTTTTCTTTTTGATCAACGATATCCAAGTTGCGTATCGTTGATCCGATCTTCATTAAATGTTGTAAGCAAGTAATTATTTTCAATACAATTTATAAGTTTGAGGTATTGTGAATATAGGGGTCGCGTGGTCTCAGTTCGGGGCAAACGACTAGTTATGCCTCTATCTTTATTTTTACTTTTTATTTATTTATTATAAATAGGCTTGCGCTTGGCCGCCAACTCGCGGCCTACGATGGATCACGCTTGCCTAGAAGAAACCTATTCACTCTCGACTTGAAGACACCCAGATTGTAACTATCGGGGAACACCCACTCAGGTAGCGAATTCCACAGACTAGCAGTTCGCACAATAAATGTGGAATCAAAGCGCTTCGTACGGGTTCTCGGAACATCAACCATAAAGCGGTGTTGATTCTTCGTGACCACTCTGGCAGTCCGATAGAAAAATAGGCAGGAGGGAATCAAATCATGCAGATCTGTAGCACACTCTCCGAATTGTATCCGATAAAAAACCGATAATATCTCTCCCCGTTTTTGAAGTAGAGGTTACGAAAGTCTAGTTAGGTACTTTTTGCACTAATTAGTATCAAATTTTACGCACTAATGAACAGACTTAATCACTAATTATGGTGTCTTCTTCCAAGTGGGCCCACAGGCCTAATTATACTACAGACGCCATAATTTTCTCATCGGAAGTGGGACATGAAAAATACCAGAGCTAGCCAGTTATTACCGTCCTTTATCATTAAACAACGAGTTGAAAAGTAATCGTACGGTAATTTAATGGTATCATTTTATTTACTCTTTCCCTTGTCTGTTAACTTTAGTATTTTTGACATACTTACTACTTACTTATGTATGTTAATCTGTAGGTACCTATTTACATAGTTATTTTTGTATTTTTTTTTCTTTATATGGCCTACGTTTATATACCTATCTACGTTTAGCCACCAATTCGCCTGATGGTAAGCGACTGCAAGTCCGAGGATGGAATACGTCGATATAGAAGAAATCTATTCACTCCAAGATGCCCAGGTTGTTAGTTTTCATGAAAGAAGGACAGCAAATTTCCATTCCTGGGCAGTACACATAAACAACTTGGAACTACAAGTGTAAATTGTTTTTTTTAACCCCTTATAAAAGAGTTGATAACATTTTAAAGTTTATTGTATCATAAAAAGAACCTTTTCTCAAGATCAGGTCAAGTCACCTATAAGAAAATATCTAAATCAATTAATATTAAATCAATCACCTCATTTTCAAAAATCTTTCAGAGCGCCTGGTTAATGCGACGCGTGACTAAAATGCTGGCGTGTTTCTGGCTCAACGCATTAGCATTGCCATTCAACGTGTTAATGCCGCCAGCATGTTGGGTACGCTGCCAACTGGTAGTGGGCTTGAGCATTTGGATTGTCTTTAGACCTTCAACGGTCTATGGGCAGTCTAACTGTATTTGTAGTGTTAGTTTTAGCTTGTATTTTGTTTAGTTATTAAAGGCACTTGCCCAGTAAAAAAAAATCTAAATCAATATCGGTTTCTCTTGTTTGGTAGTTCCGATGCCACAGACAGACACACAAATACACACGTTAAACTTGTAACATTCCTCTTTTTGCGTCGTGGGTTAAAAATGTTGCCAATAACGAATTTTTGGAATTTCCACCAGGAACTGGTAGCTAAGTTTTGCAAACGTCCTATGCTATGCATACGTCATACCTAGTTATGACGTCACGTTATTGCAGTTCGTTTACGCAACATCTTTAGAGTCCTCTTACTTGTATGCATTTTAAGTAGTCGGATATTGCTAACAGCTGCGTGCTCACAGCAACTTTGATAACAAGAAATACAGGTGAATTTTGTAAAGTTGTTTTAGAACTAGTTTGTTGAGCTATGTTGACGATACAACTACATTTCTTGCGGTTAAGGTCTAAAAAGCACATAATGTGATCCGCACGCACGCGGGTTTGCTCCCTAGTGCCACAGTAGATATATAAGCAAAAGCAGTAGTTTGACTCGGACGTGTCCTGGAATTCCAATGCCTATAATACTGTCGGTCACAGGGTTAGGGTTGCTAATATCGGGTTTTAAGAAGATTTTCATTCTTATGTTGTAGTCTTCGACGTTGACAACACACACACACACACACTAACACACACACACACAAACACGGCGAATCTCCATGACGCGGCGCGCGCTACTGTCGCTCTGAGTTTACCGTGAAGTATCGTACGAATCGTAACGGGCGGAGAAAGGGCGCTCGTTTGATTTCGTCACTCGATTCTGGCGTTTGTTTAAAGTCAACCTACTGCTTTAGCTTATGTATAAACTGTATTAGTGCTGTCCTCGAGTACTTGTATCATTTCTATGTGCCCCGAGTAAGGCAAAATAGGTCTAAACAGACCTTATACACGCACAACTAGTTCTATCTATTATTGTTCATGTGACCCTACTTGCTTCAGTTGAAAATTTCTGTGAGAATGCTAGCCACAACTCATGAATATTACCCGAAAAATATTACCGTCATTCTGAGCCGTTGGTTGAAAAATAGGAAAAAACGACCAGTAAATCGATTCTAAAATGTATAAAATAACAAAAAATAAAATAAACAATTGCGCTGCGCCTAATGGCTACTAATTAAAGTAGTCCAATAGATAGCTTAACCTATTATCTAACTGCAATTGCATTAGCCTACCTACGGCAGATATTTCGGTGTTATACAATAGATTATAGCGTAAAAATGACAAAAACGAAAGCGAACATTACGTCCCACAATTCGGCACGAACTTTGTGGTCACGGTCAACTGGTTAGTTGCCATAATAATAACAAATTAACCCGCACTGTTTATCTCGCAGATTTTTTAGATTTTGAAACCATTTTTGAGGTTTTTATTGTAACTAGTGAGGTGGAATAAAGGGTTTTAGAAATTTATACGCAACTTAAGTAATGATTTCTTAGGTTTTTGCGATTATAACACATTGAAACGATGGTGATAGTTGAGCAATGTTGGCCGAGCGGAAGCAATCTGACGGCACTCGATTCGATCCTCAGTCTTTCACCAATGACTTATTTAGCATTTTTATAAATTACTAGCAGTCCGCCCCAGCTTCGCACGGGTATAGATTATAGTCTATGTCACCCGGGGAAAGTGTAGCTTCCCAACAGTGAAAGAATTTTTCAAATCGGTTCAGTAGTTTCGGAGCCTATTCAATGCAAACAAACAAACAAACAAACAATCAAATCTTTTCTCTTTATAATATTAGTATAGACTAGCGACCCGCCTCGTCTTCACACGGGTGTAATTTACATGCTAAGCCGGGGCGAGTCGCTAGTTATATGTATAAACCAGATAGACAGACAGACAGACGCAGAAAGCGACTTTAATTTATACCAAAATTCGTTGCGTGGTGTAGGAGGAGTTAGCGGTTATACAGACAGACAGACAGACGCGGAAAGCGACTTTAATTTATACTATGTAGAGATAGAGATAGAGAACAAGATGTGCAGTTTCGATGCCTTCGTTAAAACGGTAAAAGAAAACAGCGTGAAGAAACCGGTATGTCCAAGAACCTAAATAAGTTACTTTAGTTTTTATTTAAATACATAATGACACTCACCAACATGCACCGGGCCAGCATGGTGGATTAGAGCCATGGTCTCACTCTTAGAGAGAAGGCCTGTTTCCTAGCGGCGGGGGCAATGTCTGATAATTATAAGCATATCTGCTTATAATGATCAGACATTGAAACTGCAGGGACGTCAAGAATAAAAAAGTCAGTAAAATATATATGTTTATCTATGGTAAAATACACGCGAAAAATCAAATAAAAGTACCTATTTACTTTCAACGCAGCATTAGTACCTTCTTGGGTCTAGAATAATATTACAAAAGCAAGATAAATATTACTCCGAGTGTTGCAGGTGTGTATAGGCGGCGGTTTCTACTTACCACCAGGTGGACAGCATGCTTGATACCGCTATTATTTTTTATAAATAAAAGAGATTATCTCTGTTCCTTCATCTGATTGATACAGTCGTGACATAATCGGTCCATTTGCAATTTGCCATTGCGAGTGTGCAACATGGGGATGAAAATATGATAGAACACATGCGGAACAGTGGTAAATCTCCAGTGAAAACCTAGCTAGGTATAAATTCTTGGAAAGTACAGACTGTAATATATTAAAAGCACCGTCGCTCAAAGTCTACTACTTACTGAAGGGAAAAGAAAATTACAAAGGCAGGAAAATAAAATTAGATCCAGAGTGTGTTAGTTATTTTACACTCACATGTGACGCACGTAACACAAAACAAGCAATACATTGAATAACCGTTCTTTGTGTTGATTATCAACAAAATTCTTCTTACAGTAACCAACACAATTGATTATCTGTTGAAAAACGCACATTATTATGTATTCGTACCATAGAAAACGCAAAGAGGAGGTAGCATAGCATTGAGATTTTCGATTTCGATTCGATTTTCTTGAATCCATAGCCAAGAAAACTCTCGACCAAAACAGCTTTCAAAAAAAAAAACTAAATTAAAATCGGTCGAGCCGTTTTGGAGATAAACTGGAACAGAAGCACACAGAAAATACAAACAACTCATCCCCTTCTCCGTTCCGTCGTGCATGGGTAAAAAAAAACACCGACACACTGAATTGCGTCTACCACCTATAAGTACTAACAGTAAAAGAAGGCAGGATGTAACGACCCTTATAGTGTAGTGTAAAGAAGTGTCTAACGTATCATCTATCTAAGTATTAGACAGACAGACAGACAGACACCGTAGGCTTAGTAATAGGGTCCCGTTTTTACCCTTTGGGTACGGAACCCAAAAAAAATCAAAAACCAGTTCACGGGAAGTTCAATAAACGGGATTCCGAATGGTCAAATCGAATGGAAAAATAACACCCCTAATTTTTGAATGGAATGTTTGGAAGTGGAGGTAGAATGTTTTCATCAAAAAGACCCACAAGATTACCTATATAGACTGTTTAGGATATTTATTTTTATTGAAATCGGTAAAAAAAATTCGGAGATATCGCGTCATACACAAAACATCACATACACAGTCAAATTAGAAACATTTTTTTTCCAAGTCAGTTGAAAAGAAAATTGTGTTATGCTATCTCCTCCTTATTTATGCCTGCTCTGTGATTCGTTCCGTACTTAGTATTGCAAGCGGGTTATATTCGTTCATCGCATAACTACAGGGTGTTATGTTACTTATTGCAGTTTTGGTTCCGCATATTGACCGTCTGCAATTCAATCAATCTGAGTGAAATCAAATGAGCGTAGTTGCAAAATACAAAGACACTCATCATCATCATCGCTTTTTATCCTAATGTATCCACCGTAATTCTACTGGGTGGGGTTTGGCACAGCACCTGATCATTTTCCACTTTAATTTATGATCCGTAATTTCTGCATTCAGTCTTTTCTCACACATACGTAGGTAGTACCCCTTTAACACTAAGCAAAGTATAATATAAAAAAACTTGTAGGTACTTACCAATTATGCATAAATACTCGATAAATTAAAAATTATTTGTCAAATTCTTGATGACGATAAGACAGAGTCACGTGTAAGCGAGATAAAGGCTTTTTTTTAAATATATTAGCTTATTGTACGTTTATAAATAAGAAGGATAAACTATAATGAGAAATAACCCATTTACTAAGCATTACATTTATCTTTGTTTTTAAGCTGTTAAAAAGCTCCAAAATACTATCCTAAGATGTTTTATGTAGATGCGTTGACCTTGTTCTATATTGGAAGTATAATCGCCCGGCATTTGTTTAGTCTATTTTATACTAGTATCAGTGCAAGTACACTGTTTTAAATAAAATTATTTTGGCTTAAGGCGTGTCTATATACATATAAAACGTTGTCGGTTCGTAGTATTACTAACTACTATATAAAAAATTACCTAACTCTCTTTTTTATTGTCGTACAAGTAAATAATCTTTATTACCTGTCATATTTTTAGTAGGGTCCAAATTATTGTTATCTGATGTGTGTGCTTGTCCAATTCACACAAACAACCCATGAAAAGTGTGTCAGGCTATCTCAGTAAATCTGACCAGTTAGCTTAACGGTGAAAACCATAAACGATTTACTTGCGTACCTACGTATATATCTGTATCGGAAATATCCTTGGCAAATGCGATTCGTTGAGGCTGTAAACACTAGCTAAGAAATTCAATCTGCACCTATAAGACCTACATAAATCATCATCGCCAGAGCATGTCAATAAAGAAGAATTAGTTCCAAGCCATGGTCATTAATTGGAAGTAGGAATCCATTCGCTCTAATTATTCTTATCAGAGCTGGTTTATGACATTGAAATGAGATGTGACCGTTTCACTTGATTCTGTGGCTGAACCCTTATTATTAATTGACTTCAGAGGTGGCTATTATAAGAATGTTTTTGAGGTTGTGGTAGCCCCCCAGGTGGGCTACGTGGCTACCAAAACCTTAAAAACATTCTTATAGTAACCTTACATTGAATTTTGTCTTGCTCTCTCTTGAGCCGGGAGAGCAAGACTAAGCTCAATGTAAAATTATAATAATAATGATTTGAGGTGATGGTAGTCCCCCAGGAAGGATGTTCCCGATTCGATCCGTATTTTTAGGCAATTTTATAGCATGAGGTCCTTGATCAGTCCAATTTTTTTTTGTATGTACACCGAATACTCTGCCATTTGTAAACCCATTTACCTGATTATTTTTATTCTAAAGAAGCTCTCAATGTGGTCCCACAAAAATTTCATTGTCACTGGCTTAGCAGTTGTTAACCAGCTCTAATAATACGAATAATTTTGTTTGAGTTGATTTGGCAATATCAAATCAGATATAAAAATTATACTTTTGTTCGAGCGCTTACTAATTTTAAAGTCAGTTTGATAATGATAATTATTTTTACTGGCCTTAAATATATTTTATTGTCTATTGAATCACTAAATTTTTCTTCTTACAGCTATAGTTAGTTAACTTTTTATTGAAAATCATCTAAACTCGCCATCGTTGTCATCTCAGTTCCAGTATTGATCCACTGCATTTTCCTCTTCTTTGGCACACCATTGTTTAGGTAAGATATTCCGGGACCTGCGATATTAGTTTTGTCACCCTTACTCGGATTGGTATATGTGTGACGGAAAAAGAAACAATTTTACACGCACAAGAATAACCGGCCCTGTCCAGGGCCAATCTCATTCACGGGATGAAACTGAAACTAGTAAAGCAAATCAATTCGAAAAGCCACAAACATTGTAAACACAAACTTTGGCAAAGATATACCAACCTACCTAAGCACTTATCTTTGCAAATTCGTTAATCATGGCTCGATTAATTCAGTCTTTAAACATTAGAATCGGCTATTCTTAATTAGGAGTTAAAAATAGAGTAATTCCTGCAGAGACGTAACAAATACCTTCATTAGAGAAGTAG
Source organism: Agriopis aurantiaria (assembly GCA_914767915.1). Taxonomy (NCBI): domain Eukaryota; kingdom Metazoa; phylum Arthropoda; class Insecta; order Lepidoptera; family Geometridae; genus Agriopis; species Agriopis aurantiaria. Next base: position 12,049,215 of record OU611994.1, on the reverse strand, counting down.
TTAAAGAATGTTACGCTTTGGGGACTATTTACGACCTTTGTTCAGGCTTGTCGAATGAAAAGTCCTTAGGGCAAACGAGCATTATGCATATAGGAGTACATACAAAAACTCCTTTTAAGAATGCCATAAACGAAAATTTACTAAACTTTAGGATCGTCTACTTTGCAATAACTAAACGCAAAATCTCTTATTTTTATCAATTTCCAACATTATTTCTGCATAGTTGACCGTGTTAACCGTATTTAATAAAATTTTCGGATTACTTATAAACTCTATTTAGTGTATGTAGACCATCTCACATATAAAATAGACCCTAGCAGCTTTGCTTATCGTAACCGTCAAAAACTTGCAAAAACCCTTCGAAACGAATAAGGTGTGAGAAACCTACTTAGCAATCTATAATGAAATTTGCAATGAGAGTAGTTCAATTCACAAATTCAAATGATTGTTTTTAGACGCTCCACTCTATTGTTGCTTGATTGGCTTATGGAATTAAGCGAACGAGTTTTTTTTTTAATTTCGTGGTGGATTGGCGTTCTGCTTTTTAATTAGCAAGTGTGATTATGAAACTGAATCACGTGGGAAAACTGCACCGATGCACTCTATTGAACATTATATTTGCTTGCGTTAAGTTCTAGGGAGGTATACTTATGGCGTAATTAATGTGATTAACGTTACAGTATATTCAGAATTGGTTTCATGAAAACTTAATTTTACTTGACACAGTACATTGTGGACATTTCTCAAGTATGTACAAAGCGCTTTGATTCTACATTTTGTACACGCACAGCGAGGATGTGGAACTCTCAACGCAGTGTGTGTACCCCGCAACGTAAAATGTGGGTGTCTTAAAAATCGAAAGTAAATATTCCATCAAGGTAAGCATGTTTCATCCTAGGATGTGGACAAACGCAAGCATATCATAAATGCCAAAAAAAGTCACATGTGACCTACAATACTTTCAATAAGTCTAAGCAGAATGAATACCACAAGCACCACAAAATATTAATTTTGATTCAACGACGTTGAAGCGGAAATACCTACACTATAGATTCGTGTAAGAAATAGCAATGTTAAGCATTGTTTACCTTAAGTAACGTTTCTAAGTAAGACCGTAAGTAAAACTAAATATGTACCACTCAGATTGACGATTAGTTCATTAATTTATTCAGCAATCGAAATGAACAGAAAGATAGATAGCTGGCTAGCTGGCTTATATCGACCAACATAGCAAGCTTGGAGGTGGCATGGCGTGAAGGGGTGTGTCATGGCAGCTGGCTGGCTGGCTATGGTGGATTTGCAGCCAGACGTCACGTCCGTTTTGTTACACTAGTGAAATACGTTAAAGAAACAAAACAAAAAAATAATAATCTTTCTTTCTTCATTTTCAAATAACTCTTAGACACAACGCTTTTTATAGTCTTCTATTCGAATGATCTCAATTTTCTTTTTATCACAGTAAAGTACTGAGTTTGCCTCTTCGCGTTACTTATTGGATGAAAAATTTCCTCGTGACAATCTAATTGAACTTTACGTTTACAATTTCGCTCTACCTAGTTTCATTAGTTAAATCTCTGTAGGTATATTTTATCGAATCTCGGTGGGAAGTGTTCTGAAGAACTGTTTGGCCTTATATTTAGGCGGCGGTGCGGCGTCATGGTTTTATCAATTCACTAGCCGCCATCTGTCACACTTATAATTTTATTTACTTTTATTAACTATTCGCCTGCCAATTCTATATTTCACACAATCTTTCTTCTCCTCACGCCTGCAAAATGTGGACTTAGCTCCTTGCGCGGTATTTCCGAATAGCCACAATATGGGGATCTTCAAAAGGCGAGTTAATATAGTCTTAAAAGGTTAGCAACGTATTTGTGACGCTTCTGGTTAAAAGCAGACTACTGTAAGAGAAAGTATTTCATTGAGATAGAGTTGGTTTTATTTGTGTCTAGCGGTCCGCCCCAGCTTTGCACGGGTATAGATTATAGCTTATGTCACCCGGGGATAGCGTAGCTTCCCAACAGTTAATTTTTTTTTTTAAATCGGTCCAGTAATTTTTGAACCAATTCGTTACAAACATACTTACATACAAATCTTTCCTCTTTATAATATTAGTATAGATATAGAAAGACAAAATATTAGCGATAAAAGCACTGAGTATAATTTAAAATCAGCAGTGATATAATGTTGGCAATAAATAAAGCATTTGTATTGTCATCTTGTGAACCATCTTTCTACCTCTACCGTAGAACTGTGTTAATAGTAAGCAATACAGACCAGTCTCCCGGCAAACAACTGGCTACAATAGGTAAGGCCAAGGTCACAGACAATAGCACTGTCATGATCACAATCACCTGGTCTCTAGATTGAGTCTTGTGGGCATTTAGGTCTTTTACAGAATTACGACCGTTGCTTGCGACTAACGCCAAGATTATTTTTTCCTTAGAAAGACATGAACATTTGTAGTTGATTGAATCAGGCATTGCGGAAGTCCATTTTTAATTTGTATATGACAAATCACTATTGTAATTCCGCTTCTACGTTGCTTCAGGTACAATAAGGACTTTGGGACATTTTTTTTTTCTATAGACGTTGAAACAGAATTACACTCGTCATATACAAATGAACATTTGAGGTAAATTGATTTAAAACTGAGAATCTGCTGATGATATCCTTAAATATACACGTAATGTGATGTGTGTGAGCTTGAGTTATATATACTCAACTCTTTATTAGAATTAAAACTCTTTTTTATATAAACTGGGCCCATAAAGTTAGTAAGTAAATAATAAGTGAGCTATTCTAAAACGTACTCTAAAAGTCTGGTGTCTATAGACGCCCATATTCCCACGATTATAACATTGAGGATTAAAATGAATTGAATAATACATATGCACGTAGTTTGTACGTAGCATAATCTTTACCATTCTTAAAATGACTCAGATTCAATGAATGAATACAACAACTCAGAGATAGTCATTGTAATCACCTTGAGGTAAAGAATAAAGAATAACCTACTCTCAGTTCTGATAGATCGATAAAATTGAAGTTTATTCTGTGAAGTGCCGTGAAATAAAGTAGGTATTATTGGCACGTACTTATATTAAATGCGTAGTTTAAACCGCTACAGAGTTATTTGGTTAATTACGAAAGATTTGAGGAATTGTGTCTACCGAGGTTAACTTCAGACAACGCTATTAATTAGTCTTTCAGTTTGTTTGATCAAATGTTACACATTGTATGATGTGATTAAGAGTTTGTAGTTATTAATAGGTATTATATTTGCCGGCACGTTTTGAGAATGAATCGATACTCAGATAGATGTAACCGCACGTTTAGATTTTACCCATAATTTTATAGTTTTCCTGCATTACCGGAATAAAAAGGGTCCTCTGTTAATCTTTATTCACATTACTCCACCATGTCTTTATTGAGTTCCATAAACAGTATAGAAACAAGGCGAGGCGCAGGAGCTCAGTCACGATTTTTTTAAATCGCTAGTATTATTTTGCACGAAAATATAAAGCAAAATGATAAAAAAACTATTGATAGTAGAAAGCATATTCGAATGGTTGAAACCACTTGTTGCATTAGAGTAAGTTATCATTATTTCAGAAATGCTACTTTGTTTGGCATTTCGTTCGAAATTCAGCCATTTCATATGATATTTACGTGCGAAATATCATACGAACGTTTCAAAGATCGAGCCCCAGAACAATTTTGAACTAACTGCATGGGAAGAGTTGACATTTGCCTAGGATGCTCGTAAAAAATACAAAAAGAGATACGTCTCTCTTACGCGCTAGTTGTTTCATGGTAAAGTATAAATAAATCTAGCTTTAAAAATAATACCTCAGTAATCTAGCAATTACCACAGAAAATAAGCTCTTTCCGAGCACCAGTTAACTTCTCACGACAATGTCGAAACTAGATAATGATCGTGTAATGGATGCGAAACTTTTTTATCAGCACGTTTTTGTTTCGATTTAGCACGGCGCGTGAGCAACGCAATGTGGTATACAGTTGGATTTACATTACGTATTATAAAATGGCGTAACACCAGTGTCAGTAAAGAGGAAAGGAAGCGTGTTACTGAATTACAGACTTAAGTAGATACCTACTTATTACGCATTCAGGCTCCATCGGCTTTAGAAACGTGTTGGTAATTTGACGAGCAGTTCAAGGTGACATATTTTATTAATTTATGTATGACATATCTTGACTCAATAAGATATGGAAGGATCGTAGCATCAGCAAAAAGACAAAAATGACTCTCGTCAACACCCTAGTCTTCTCTATATTTCTATACGGGGTTGTTGACTCTTAAAGCTAAAGACCGACAGCGCATAGACGCCTTTGAAATGTGGTTCTGGAGGAAATGCTGTGGTGCTTCATATTCCATGGACTGCGCATAGAACCAATCAATCGGTTCTCAAAGAACTCGAACTCCATAAGAAGCCAAGGCTTTTTAACACATGCCTTTGGAGAGTTTTTGAGTTCTTTGACCACATAGCCCGTAAGCCTGGTGACAACCTCCAAAAACTAATCGTTACCAGAAAAATGGAGGGCAAGAGACCGAGAGGAAGGAGCCCAGTGCGTTGGACATATCAAATCCGCACCACCCTCAACATCAACGTTGCCGAAGCGGTTCACGCTGTTGAAAGCCGGAACAGATGGCGGAACATCATAAGGGAGAAGTTGATACCGTGATGGGTCACGACCCCCAGCATTGGGGAATCGACGAAAGGAGGAGGTATGACGTTATAGTGACGTTACAGAGTTAACGTAGGTATATAGACGTTACTAACACAATATAAAAATATAAGATTTACAGAGAAAGTAAGTAGGTAAAAAAAAATTTTAAAATTTACTTAGTTGAACCAATTGCCACCGGGCGGTAGGATCCCCTGCTGGAAATATTTTCCCCACTGGATTGCAAGGCTTGATGTAGGCAATTTCAAGGTAAATGACTTTAAAATATTTTTTTTGGACATAAAATGTATGCCGTAGCAAATCCACAAAACATGCCTAGATCTAGGCATACTTTTAAGTACTAACTTCTATCTATATTTTTAAGTTTCTATAACATTTTATTTCGAGGTTAAAATTATCAGTATGAGTGCAATGAATTTTGCCTACTTAAACTGTATCATTCAATTAATTCCAAATAAAACCCGTTTAATCTATTAAAAAAAAGGAAGGTGTTGTTTATTCGTTCCGTATTTTATTAATTCGAAGTAAAAGGTGAAATTGAGAATTTGAGTGTAACTTTTTAATGAAGAATTTAGTAAAGTAATTAAAAGAAGTAGTAGTAAAGTAAGGTAACTCGCATATTAGTATTGTAATTCAATGCGGCAATGCGGCCAGCATCTTGATTAGCCACGATGTTCTGCTGGCAGCGGTTTATTAGATTAGTTTAGTGATTTTTTTAAATAATTTTTGTGTTATTTATATTATGTTTTTTTTATACATATATGTATACTTTATTATTAGTATATATTTAATTATAAGTTTTCATATAGTTAGAGCATATTAAAGTAATATACGAGGTTAAGACGCAAAATATATTTGCCTATTTCTGAAGTGTTTGATGATAAAGCTGAAGATCCACCAAACCAGTTAAAAATTAAAAAATTTACTAAGTACTTTCTTTTAAGTTTTTTTTTGAGTTCCGTAAAAGTGTAACAGTATTTTTGAAAATAAATAGGAAACAACTTTAGATCAGGTACATGTTATATTTGTCAAAGAGCAAACATTGTTAAAATAATCAGTGTCATCTAAAACTTCGTTTCTTAATTTAACATATTATATATTTTTCACAAAAGTTGTAAAGTCGTCTACGATTTATGCTGTTTACATCTTTGCTACAAATATAAAAAAAAATATAGAACTATGTACTTAGTTAATCCTACCACTGAACTAGTGAAAGTAGATACGTCAAGGCGGAACCCACGAGCAATCCAGCAAATTGAGAAATGACCGGCGACGACCCGCCTGGCTATTTGTCCGGCCGGGGTCATTCCGAGACAATTGATTCATCGAGACACCGCAAATGTGCCCCTGATTGTATGACGACATTGATCCCACTATATCTTTAGAGGCAGATATCTAGGTGTAGGCGGATGTCAAATAAAAAGTAGAAGTGACACATCTCTTTATTGGTGTTGACATTTACGAACGTTGAGTGTAGAATGTCACCTATATTGGGCAAATTGAGTGACGTTATCGTAGTCATAATGTTTTGCATGTGCTAAAAATATACCTTAGTTATTTTTATTATAACTAAGGTTCTTATGGTACGCACTACCTGGCACTTTTGCACCAGGAACGATCCGGGGCGGGCTGTTTGACTAGATTAGTTTATATTATAATTAGAATTAAGTAGTTTGTTAATTTGTGACGTATTAATTATGTAATATTAATAATATGTATTAATCACAAGCTTTGCTTAGTTTGGGGTCAGATGACCGTGTGTGCAAAAAATGTCCCGAATATTTATTTATTTATTTTAATTGACATTTTTATATGGTAAAAATAAATGATTTAAATTTTAAATTTTTATTATTATACGTATATTATGGTAAACCACAATCCAATTCTCACTTTAACTAACAATTTAGTTCATAATTACTAATCAGTATTTCAAGTTCAGACCAGTATATGCTTTCGCTGTCAACGCTCTAGCCCGAATTATAGACCCTCCAGACAATCGGTCTTGGTTGTTTTTTAGGTTGGCACTATTGCAGAGACTAGGCAAGTCACCACGTTTCCGGCAGCCATTTAAATAAAAATACAGTTAGTCTAATTGGTATCTAATTTGACAAAATGGTTGAAAGCGAAGAAATGACAAAGAAACAATTGAAATAATAATATACTTATAGTTAGAAATCATGACATACATATAAGTAGGTAATCTTTTTTCTTTTACCTTTATTATTTTCAAGGAATAGAATTCAGTGATCAAACATAAAGGATGCGGGTGATTGTTAAACTCTAGGAGCTTAATATTATCAACCACTCTTTTCTACTCGTTCAGTAAGTAGTTCAAGTTACATAGCATTTACGAAGAAGGTACCTATACAAGTAAGACAAGAGCCCAGCTGTTCATTCCTGTGCATTATAACCCTTTGGTTGTTAATGGCGTCAAATTATAGGCATCTGTTCATAATTTCTGTAACGGCCGGCTGTAGTGCCGGCGCCAGCGTATTGACAATTTGACAATAAATGTTGATATCAAATATGTCAGAAACGCTTATGTCGAATATTGTTATTAATATGTTTTCGATCTTTGAGAATAATTCCAGCTACCCGTGGTGTAGAATAAAACATACACATTTACATACATATTTACATTATTTTTTCATAACTATAATAATAATTCTTTGGAGTAGTTTAAGAATGAATATTATAAGATTCTTATCTCTTTAGAACAAAAGAATGAAGTACTTTTGGAATAACCCATATATCATCTGAACTAAATTTTACAGCTCTATTAAAGTTGATAGCTTTTTCTTTAGCATTATAAAGAAAATAAACACAAATTATTTTAGTGCTGTTAGGTTAGTTTATAAAATGGTACAAAAGAATCGTCATCGTTTTTAGCGCTGCGTGCTGAACGGTTTTACTGTTCAGTAATTTAGTTACTCGCGTAAACAATCTAAAATGAAATTAATCCATAGTAAACTTTAACAAAATCACAGTGCTACTGTGAAGGAAACCGTCTGGCTGTTGCAATCACAACAGCGCGATTTGCAAGTGAATAGACGACCCTGCGCAAGCGCAGATTAGAAATATTCAGATAAACAACGTAAGTCTGCTCTTGCGGATTTTTTGGGAACCATTTTTTAAATATTTTCATTAGTTTTAAAATATAGGTCGCTGGATCTCTTCGTCACAGGAAGAAAATTATAATTTGAACAAACACTAGGTCTCCTATTTCTTAGCCCTGGCGCCGGGGCAATAGAATACGGCACCGGTAACCCCTGCCTGTAGTAAGAGGCTACTAAAAGGGGACCTCCGGGCTCGGGATGGTCAAAGTTGGGGCTTTGACCATCCACATAAGCGTGCCCAGGGAGAGAACGACAACGTTGTGTGACCAACGTTGTCGTGGGTGGAGGGGCTGAGACAACACGGTTGTCTCGGGAGGAGCCGTAGCGCAGTGCCGAGGGCTCCGGTGCGTTCCTCTGGAGATCTCGGAGCCCTCTTGTCAAGCACTAAGGCTGGTCACCGGGGGGGTTTTAGTGGGTATAATCCCACATAACCTGGCTGCACCCCAATGCAGCAGGGTATCTTTAGAAGATTTCCCCCTCGAAAAAAAAAAAAAAAAAAAAAAAAAAAAAAAAGGTCTCCTATTTCTACGTAGTAACGAAAATAGGTGTGCATAATAAATACGCTTTGACTATATTATGCAATTTCAACATGGAGTGTTTTATACTTCGATAAAAAATATTATAAATATATACAAAGATGCCACAATGACGTGCTAATCGCGACAACACTCAACTTGTCAATATTGGGCCAGCTATTTAAGTAGAGACTTCAAAGATAATTATGATGTAGAGTGGATGGGGTAGGCGTTGTTAATTTTATTAATTTCTGTGGAGTTGTCCTTTTTGTCGGTTTTAGTCTGTGTACAGTACTATACAGTACATCATACACACGTCGCGACTCGCGGCGCCCGCGCCTATCTGCATAATCTCTGACGCTTATGTTAATCGATTGTTGATGTTCGCATCTGGTCTTTGATGTCTGAATACCTCTATAGCACTGCAGCGGCGGTAATAAAGTACTCAACGCTGATTGGAGACTCAAAAGTCATTCATTTAATTCGCGCCTAGGATTGGCCTGCTCGAAAAAAGGTTAAGCTGAAAAAGTGTAACTTTGGCTTTCGGCGGGGTAAAGGATTAGCAGTCAAGTGGTTATATCGCCATTGAGCTGACTTTACGCTATTATCATAAATGCTACAAACTATCATAATTAGTAACTATAATAATATACGTGATAAGGAAATAATCATCTCGGATGAGACGTTAGTATAACTTGTTACATAAAACGAACCAATTGTATAAATACGAAAACATTATGTCGTCACTCAAGTCTTACGTCATTTTTGAACGAAAATAAAACCAAGGATTTTCAGTAGATAATCGGTATAGCAGACGGTTTCTGTACCACTTTTACCGAGTTACCTGATATTTATCATTACTTACATATCTGCCTACACTGCTTACAATGCCTTACCTTGCAGCCAGGTGGAAAACTGACCTGGAGATTGTGGCGAGTGGCGTTCTTTGGAGATACCTACGTCTAGCAGTGGACGAACATTAGGCTGATAATGATGACTAATACAACAAAAATATAGTATGCCAAAAATAGCTGTTTTTTTTTCTTCGATTTTAACGACATCGCCGACCCAACAAGCTGGTGAGCATCCGACGCCACGCTTACCTGTACGCGGCCACTAATTTCAAACTTGCCATAATTTTACCTGATAACATGTCCTATATTACTCTATTTCATTCCAACCTAAATACAAGCACAATGCAAATATGCTAACCTCGGCAGTGGTTACATATTTGAGGCGTTTGGGGTCGAGACATTGGGCTCTTTGGGACCGGGAGCTCATTTTCAAAAATCTTTAATAGCGCCTGGTTAATGCGACGCGTGTCCAAAATGCTGGCGTGTTTCTGGCTCAACGCATAAGCATTACCATACAGCGTGGTAATGCCAGCATCATGTTGGGTACACTGCCAACTGATAGTGGGCTTGAGCATTTGGATTGTATTTAGACCTTCACCGGTCTATGGGCAGTCTAACTGTATTTGTAGTGTTAGTATTAGCATGTATTTTGTTTAGTTAAAAAAAAAGAAAAAATCACGATGCTATCAAGAATTTTCTTTATGAAACCGTATGACAACTAATTAAGTTATACAGACATTGAACGGTCGTGACATGAGTTCAATGCCAACCGGAACTGGACGAGGCCTTTGTTTGGAACCATCACTGCGCTCATAATGACATTATAACTACACGACTACTTAGCCATAACATTTTATTGGGTCACACTCGTTGCTATGATTGATTGTTTTGTAATAGGAGGGAAAAGAGATAAGTATGGCAATGAATTGAGTATTTTTTTAAATGATTCATTGATATGATTACTGGCATTGCCTTTATTTAGTAGTAAACAAAATACAACCTAACTAACACTACAAAAATAGTTAGATTGTCCATAGATCGTTGAAGGTCTAAAGACAATCCAAATGCTCAAGCCCACTACCCAGCAGCACCCAGCAAGCCAGCCAGCAGCCAGCAGCAAGTACCAAGCATGTATGGCGGTATTACCGCGCTGAATGGCATTGCTCAGAAATTATTTGATTGTTATAATATAAAAAACGTCTACATACCGGCTATCAATTACGGTTCGAAAGATAGAAGCCGTTACAAGGTAGGACAGACAGACAGACAAAACACAGACAGCGAGTGTAGACAGCGTAGGGTTAGTTATAGGGTCCCGTTTACACCCTTTGGATACACCATAAAAAGTATTTTGATTAGTAGCATCTTAAAAACTTAGGCGCAAACACATTCATAAAGCAGATCTTGGACTCTGCATCAAAGTAATTTCAAAGTTGTATAAACAAAGAGTAGAAGAAAGTCGTATGATGGTAGAGAACGTGTGATATGCTTATAATACTTTTTATGTTTTGTCGTATGAGTGTGTCTTGCGCCTTAAAGAGCTACCTACATAATATTGTGTAGGTATTACGTGATTATACACGTAGGTAATATTAAAGTAAATGGTGACACCATATTGCAATTTATTAAAAGAAGAAAAAATCCTTACTGCAAATTGTGTAGCCAATTATACGCTCCGGGCATAAATCCGAATCTAACGATACTTTGCACTTCCTGGAGGTCACATAAAAATAGACAAACATACGGTACATAAACCACAAAGATATTACCTTAGTTTTTACAAATAAATTTTACTTCCAAACTCAGTAAAATTACTTAGAAGCGCATGGTTAACCTTTAACCAGCATCGGTCGCCAGTCATTGCACCTTTTCAACAAAATGTCGCAACACGAAGCGGCGCACGCGCTGGCAGAGCGTGGCCCTTGCACACGAATCAATGTAGGGTGGAAATATGATATTTTGCTTAAAACTAACCGCTATCGCCTGAAAGCTCATCCACACATCATATATAGATCAATAGAAATCGCACACGATCTTTCATGTTGTGCGATTCATACGATCTTTCTTGCCTTATACCTGCAAAATGTGGAATGAGCTACCTCCCGCGGTGTTTCCTAGAAGCTAACCCTTTAAAATGCGAGTTAATAGTTTTTAAAGAGTCGGCAACGTAGTTGTGATGCCCCTGGCGTTACAAGTGTCCATAGACGACGGTGACTGCTTACCATCAGGCAGCAGTCTGCTTGTTTGCCACCTGTGGCATAATAAAAAATTAATGAATACTAACCAATTTTTTTGAATAAGTGCGGTGACCAATTCGTAGAAGCTGATTTTATAAAGAGTCTCTTCAAACTGGGGCCTTACGGACAACAGCTATTACAGGCACCTAATCCGCTCAGTTGGAAAATCACGCGACCGCAAACCGTATCTGGGCGCGATAAGGTTTGCGGTCGCACGATTTTCCAACTGAGCGGATTAGGTGCCTGTAATAGCAGTTGTCCGTAAGGCCCCTGGACTAATTCGCGGAGATCTCAGCGATCACGGAAGAAAAAATAATTTTTATTTACGTCGGTGAGGTAAATGAAAATTTTGACGTTTAAAAGTTTAGTACATATTTTTATAGAAGACAGTGAACTTACTATCTTGCATAACATTGATTACCAGAATCCAGAACCAGTGCTATTGTCTGTTATATATGTATTACAGTATGGCAAATAGGGTTTCAACATACGGGACACATGTAACTTACTAAAGATTAGTTAACAAAGGTTATTATCGCGGCTTCTTCTGTTTGAACTATGAACTTCCAATGAACTTCATAAACTTAAATGTCATCTAACGACATCACATTGCATAACGATTTAGCCACGCAATACTTCTGGGAGCAAGTGCTCTTTATAAAAATACCCATTCCAATAAACCTTTATTTCAAAGATTATTTGTGGATGTCTTAACATTTTTACGACTGCAGATTAAAAATATATATTAAAGTCTACTAGTATTATTAATTTATGATTCTGCTCTAAAAGCTTCTATAATAATTCAATTAGTTTAATAATCAGAGCCAGAGTCACACGGCGGGCAATGGAGAGAGATATGCTTGGAGTTTCTTTGCGCGATAAAATCCGAAACGTGGATATTCGCCAAAGAACCAGAGTCACCGACATAGCTGTTAAAATTTGCAATTTGAAGTGGCAATGGGCAGGCCATATCGCTCGAAGAACAGATAACCGATGGGGAAGAAAGGTTCTTGAGTGGAGACCACGAACTGGAAGACGCAGCGTAGATAGGCCTCCCACTAGATGGACCGACGATATTGTGAGAGTCGCTGGCATCCAGTGGATGCAAAAGGCAGGCTGTCGTTCAGTGTGGAGGTTAAAGGGGGCGGCCTATGTTCAGCAGTGGACGTCTTCTGGCTGATGATGATGATAGTTTAATAATACAAGGTTTGTAAATTATATTGCCCAATTCGCGAGTATTTAAGTTCGTGCTGTCTTCTACTTCATTGGTCAATGCGTTGCAATGGTTGTAGAAAAATGCGGGAGGTTATGAAAGTGCCCCCTGCAATGACCTGTTGCAGTATCAACTACATTATGATAATAAGTTTGTACAGTTTTTTGAACTTTAGTATACAAGAACTATTACAATAAAGATCTAGACATCCGGCAGTATATCAGGACAAGCTGACAAACTCGTATAATGAATTTACACAAGTTATTTAAAGCCACTTTCGACCCTCACATTACTTAAAATCTAGTTATTCTACATTCAAATATGTAACATGGCAAGTTTTCACATAATTTAATCTTCAAAATATGACAATATACAAAGTTACATGTTTATTATTTAGTAGCAAAAAATTGGAATACTTTCATTTAAAGCAATTCAAGAACGTTCTTATTATTGTTGCTATTATTTTTAAATAAATCTATAGGGTAGGTAAATACCTCGGAATTCGTTAGATCTCAAGACTTTTGTCAGCGAAACCGACCAATTTTCATAATACTAGTCGTTTGGGCCATGATTATATTTTGCTGTATTTGTATCGTCTGGATAACTTTATGAGACCTTGGCATGGTTAGTTATTATTATTATTATCCAGCTTATTATTTTTGTAAATTAGGGTAAGTGGTTTATATATTTAGCATTAGTTAGCTTGCATTTTGCTTAGTCAACGAAGGTACTTGCCTGTTGAAAAACATTTAAAAAGGTTAAAACTATAAGGTTTTCGGGTTATACGTGTAAACTGTTTTTTGGTATGGGACTATTGTTTAGTTGTGACATGATTGTTGTAACTGTGTCAAAATTTGAATGTATCTTCTCTATCTCTAGCTCTTCTCTATTTCTTATCTACATAGTATAAATTAAAGTCGCTTTCCGCATCTGTCTATCTGTATAAGCGCTAACTCCTTCGAAACCACGCAACGGATTTTTATGCGGTTTTCACCATCAGCTAGATAATTTTTCACTGAAGGTAGCTTTTAGTAACATATAACTAGCGACCCGCCCTGGTTTCGCACGTAAATTATATCCGTGCAAAGCCGGGGTGGGTCGCTAGTCTCATATAAATTATTTGTTAATTGGTGATGCGTAGTGTGCACGGATTAAAATTTAAACTAGGTATATAAATGAAATTGAAACCTTGGGTGGAAAACCTGGTACTATAACATAATTATGCAATAATGATCAACTATCACATAATTTTAGTTGAGGTCAGTCAAGTCAAGAACACTGGTGGTATTAATGAAATTGATCTTGATACTTACTAGCTGCGGCCCGCGTTTCATCTGCGTTATAATTATACCACCTTGAATAAACTTCTTTGGTAGCGACAGCAATCTCCTTTGACTTAGTATTTTTTTCTATGATGTAATAGGTATGTCAATGTATAGACTTCAATTCTTGTGCTTGTTTTTTGTAACGAAAATATTAAAACAATAAAATACTGTAGAACCACTGTAGAACCGATCGCTATCTAAAGTAATGACGTCTATGATCTAAAGATAATTATTGCTTGAAAATTTCATCATGATCGTTTCGGAGCCCATAGGGAACACACATGCATACATACATACATACACACATCACATTTTATACATAGGTATACAGATAGATAGAAAATATTTAGTAAACTAGATTTTGCAGTCGTAGAACATAAGCCCAATGTTCCATAATATTCCACATCATACCGTGATTTGCATAATTGACATAATTCAATGTAACGTTTAAATGGAATGCACTGTTATTTCCGTCGTTATATTTTTTACAAAGTTGCACTGACCTTGCTTTGCCAAAACCGGCTTGAATGGAAATGTCAAATATCTCGAACTTTTGAGAATATATTTAAGTAACGGTATTGATGATACGATTCTTACCAGTGTTTATAGCCAGCATAGACGACAAACTTTTAGTCAGCGGACGTTTCTTCTTCTATCATCACGCGGACTTTTTCTTTTGTATTTTTTTTTCTTTTAATACAGTTCGTTGCCTATCTTTGAGGACTCTATTCACTCTGTATTATATATTCATTATATATATATACTTACGGCTAACTCTTAATTATAATTACATTAGGATTTAAATTAGTTTTTTGGTATTTTTAAAATCTATCCATAAAATTATTTATGTAAAACCAGGACAAATTTTTCGTGAACTGTGCTAGACCCTACATCCATGTGTGTTTGTATATCAATGTTTGTAGTGGAGGGCATGACGCAAAGATAACATAACCACTTGATCGTGCACGAGTCATAATTTGCTTCCGCAGGACGTAAGCCACGTCGGTCGCGGGTGGGGGGTATCGTAAGGCGCTTGTGATTGGAGACTCAAAACTCATTCATTCAATTCATGCCTAGGATTGGCTCAAAAAAGATTATGCTGAAAGTTTAGTAACTTTGGCTTACGGCGGGGTAAAGGATGAGCAGTAAAGTGGTTAAATCGTCATTGGCATGACGGCACAGTCGCCAGTTAAGCCTACAGAACAGCAATAGGCAACTATGTGTGGAAACTTGTTACCTCGTATACTCATAAAGTTTTTACCCATATAAAGAAGATATTTTTTCCTCTTCTCTATAATTGAAGCTATTCTTGATAAACTTGTTGCTTGTTGGAATGAACTTTTAAGTGGTCAATGAACGCAAACAATGTCGTAGGTATGTGGTTTTAGACTTATTTGGTGCTGCTTTTAGAGATTCTAAAATATGTAGCAACTTAGGTAGATATTATTATAATTGCGTCCCGCAGTTTTAAGCTAGAAAAGATATTATGAAATGTATCATATGCAGCTAAGTATCAGTTAGTTAGACATCCAACTAATCGCGCCCCGCAATTTGACCCGCGTTGACATTCCCTTAGGAACCGTAAGTTTTTCCGAAGTAAAAAGTATCTTATGTCATTTTCTAGCCCCTAACCACAGAAAATATTATTTTTTTGTGTAAATTAGAACGGCAGAACGGCGGAACGGGAGGTAGTTTTGTAAGAAATTTGTTGCAGCCTTAGAATAACTACTCAGAGAAGGTAGGTTTCCAAACAACGCCTTCTCAAAACGTAAGCTACAAATTCGCTTTGTAGCTTACGTTTTGATTGGTATTTTAAACAATTTAAGCAAGAAAATTAATGGATTACCTGTGGAATGTCACACCATAACTCTTATGCTGCTTTTCTGATTTGTTGTGGTACGATTTCACCGCGCAAATTGTCATAGTAAATGTTTTTTTTTTTGGAGCCATATTTGACAACATTTGAATGGCTTAAATTTTGCGAATGTACATGGTTTCTTTGTGTAGTTATTCTAATGTTGTAGCCAGTTGCACTCAAATAAACGAAACGTCAGTCAATCGAAATCAGTTAGCAACTGTGATTCGGAGTTCAACGCGTGATCTAAATAAGAATGTTCAATCAAGGTTCACTCATAATGCCTGGTAACATATTTTCCTTCTCATTTCCGTTCTGTTTACTTATTTTTTTCATGCCTCAACTATCTCTGTGCAAAAAATCACGTCAATCCATTGTTTTGCTGCTGCGTGAGGAACAAACAATTTCTTATTTATAATATTGTTAGTACGTATGACTGTTTATACAATAAATATTTAATCAGTGTTAAAATATCACGCACGTGTCATAAAACATTTTGCCATTGTTGGTGTGTAGAAACCATCAGTGCAAACAAACTGGCTTGACAACTTTCGCAGCTTGTCCCAATAATGCAAGTGAGCTGTTACGTCAGATGCTCATCTGTAGGTATAATGTTAGGTTACCTACTTTACTTAAAAATAAACCGGCCAAATGCGAGTCGGGCTCACGTGCTGAGGGTTCCGTACCACCACAAAATTCAATAACGAGATTACCAGTTATAACTTGGTAATGAACAGAAACTTGTCACAGTCTCGCATTTGGCCATTTATTTATTTAGTTTATACTTAAAATTAGATTAGCCGCATTGCCGCGTTGGATTGCAATACTGACCCGTTGCGCAAGATACCGACCAGCATTTAGGTCAAAAATTATTATTGCGCGATAAATCTTGACATAGACATTTACAACGTGGGAAAGACTTCATCATCATCATCGTTTCAGCCGTAGAACGTCTACTGCTGAACATAGGCCTGCCCCATCGATCTCCAAAAGGGCCGGTTGGATGCGGCGTGCATCCAGCGCTTCCCTGCGGTCTCTTCTTAGTCGTCTGTCTATCTTGTGGGTGGATCCTACGCTGCGGTTACCGGTCCGTGGTCTCCATTTGAGAACCTTAACTTGTCCAGTAGTAAGATATAATCGATTGTTCTCGGTCCAAGTATTTATTTGCCCTGACAGCTGCAATAACATTGTAAAAAATCTGAATTAACATTTTCTTTTAACATTTCACTGAAATGTACCGGGTGCTATATACTCTTACGTTCAAAAACCTAGCGAAAGCGATCAGAATTCGTGGTTTTAATTCGGCTTTTTACAATGTTATTCTATAACTGTCAAAGCAAATAAATAATTGGACCGTGTTTAGTAAAAATAAACTGTCATATTAAGCCTGTTATGCTCGTTAAGTCTGTGCAGGAAGACTTTCTAGACTCTATATAGAATTTAAAATGATGCAATTACACGCCTAAACATAATATTCGACCTTCAAGTGAGCTAAAATTAATTCATAAAATATATTACTTGTAAAGTAGTAGGATGTAGGCAAGTAAGTGTTGGGCAACTTAATCAGAAATAGTTTGTTTACGATTGCGTTTTATGTTCTTCTTGCAAAATTCAATGGCTTGCAATAAAAAACCGTCCATGTGAGAGTTCGTAGGCAGATTCAAGCGCTGATTTAGTAAATAGAAAATGTAGGAATTTAAACAACTAAGACGTACCTTACTTAGCTAATTTGTGCGGAGTCAGAGAGCGGTTAGGCCTTCAAGTATAAAACGTGTATACCTAAATAAGTTTTGGTGTACTTTTTAGAACGTTTAAAATCTATTCACGAAAAAAAAAATAGCGTTGCATTTCTAATGATTAGCCTACTTTAACGGTGCTCGTGATATGTGATTTGTCATTAGTCTATTCTCTTGTTCTTTTGAAATTCGTGACCAATGAGAACATAGAAACAGAATACGGTATACTAACTAGGACAGTTATTTTCTATTATCTAAAGTTGGCCGAAGCTAGACAAGATTCCTGCTATTTTTCTAAGCCACACAGGGATATGCATATAGTCTGTACTAAAACGAAAGGAGGTCATTGTACTCATATTATGAACAACTTTTATTATAAGACTAACCATAGAAACGCGATAAAAAAACAGCTGTTCCATAGAAGACGGTCTGACTCCGTCTGACACTTGACAAGATGTATGGAACAGCAGATTTTATTTCGGCATTTTCTTGGTTGGTCCTTAACAATTGTTCATAATGCCGAGTAAAATTATATTTTAACCAAATAAGCTAAAGTAGAGACAATTTAACCGTTACCGTTACCAAACCGATTCGTTACATTAAGAATAGATCGAGAGATTCGTTGAGATTTTTCGGTGTTCGTTATTTTCGTTATTCGTGAAGGAAGCAACATTTATGTATTCTACTCTAATATGCATTCTTTCCTTATTTAGCTAAAATGACATGCATGTTAAATGTATCTTTAAAATCACCAATATTACCCGACAACGGCGAAATCAAAAGAAAGGTATTATAATTAACGGCCTCTTATACCAAATTTGACGGTTTTAAATCAATTTTATTCAGTTAAATTACAATATTTGAGCTGGAAAAAAATACATGTCACAGATACATCTGTGTTTGAGTTTATGATTTGGTTCAAAACACGATAGAATAAACTTTCCTCGATCAAAAAAAAATCTGAAACAAAGTCGAGTTAGTTTATTTTTTTCGTTTTATGCTCTAATGAAAGCTCGTAACAACCTGGAAATTGCATGTACTGAAAGGCAATATTATTATTATTATTTTTATTTGGATAGATTGTTGATAGTGAATAGTTTCGTTTTTTAGTGAAATTAAAAGCGTAAAAAGGTCCCGAGAATTTGCGCGCGCCACGTTCAGTACCGCGCTAGGCATCATCGAGGTCGGACCTATGTTCGTTTTTGTCGTTGCACACCCCCCGTGGGCGTCCTGACTCTTGCGTGGCAAAATACATCGTCACTATAACTTGTCGGGAGCTGAAGGAGCGTTTTGCTGCCAACGCGACTCGGATAACCGGCCGTTAACGCTGTATGTTCCTATCTAACGTTGTAAATCAAACCAGTTGTAAATCAATTTGTTGTCAACTGATTTTAACAAATTGCATAGGTTCAGGGTCGGTCACTACCCAGTGACCACAGGTGACCGCATCGTCAATGAGTACAATAATAGCGACTAGCTCCTATATAGATCAACCGGGGATACAAAAAAATACTTCTTCATGTGGAAATGAGATAGGTGAAGTTTGATACATACCTTTTTAACAACGTCTTAATTTTTCTAAATCAACCTGCGATGGGGGAGGCCTATGTCCAGCAGTGGACGTCCTACGGCTGAAATGATGATGATGATGACTAACTCCGCCTATTTTTAATCGACTTTAAAAAAGGAGAGATTGCACAATTTGGTTGCATGTTTTTTTAAATGTTTGTTACCTCAGAACTTCTTTATTTATAAACCGATTTGGATAACTCTTTTTTTATTTGATAGAACTTTCAGATTGGTTCCATAAAAATTTAATGAAAATCGGTTCAGTTGTTTGGTTTCTAAATGAAAATTATTGCAAATATATGTAAATGTGTGATCCAAGTAAGCGAAAATGCGTATTTACTAATAATTTTGATTTGTGTTTTAAACTGTTAATTATAACAATACAGTTGGATTGTCCATAGACATTAAAAAGGTCTACAGACAACCAAAATGCTCAAGCTCACAAGTTGGCAGCGTACCCAGCATGCTAGCGGTATTACAAGTTTAGTAATAAAATGCATAATGCTATAATTGTACTTATATAATCTGTTATGGTGTCCATCTTTCCTTTCTCCAACCAGTTGTGAGATGTGATTCATACAATAATACAAACGAAACTAACAATGCTTGTTCATAGTTAAGTGTTTGTTGCTTTTGAGTAAACGAGTATTTACCATATTTCACCTTTTTGTTTACGTGATGCGGTGTTTTATTGACATGTGCGTATTCCAGCCGGCCTTGCCCGCGGCGACATTCGGACTCTAGTTTTAGCTCGCGGTATGCGTGGGCGCGGAAGATCTACTCGCGATATTTGCTGAAAGCACTCGCTGCGCGCGCGTCGCCGGATCAGCTTACACGCGTTTTTCTCCGTTTTCAATGTAAACAATGTGATTGACTGCGATTGCACAGTGTCGTACTATCTGTACAGTGATAAGTGATATGA
Source organism: Agriopis aurantiaria (assembly GCA_914767915.1). Classification (NCBI taxonomy): domain Eukaryota; kingdom Metazoa; phylum Arthropoda; class Insecta; order Lepidoptera; family Geometridae; genus Agriopis; species Agriopis aurantiaria. Next base: position 12,029,160 of record OU611994.1, on the reverse strand, counting down.
TGAACTATTTTCAGTTCTGTTTAGTGTTGTTGTACCGGTAAGCTTGCCTAGATCATGTAGTGTTTTCTATTGAAGATGTGTTGCTTCTTTCACGAAAGTTCCAAATATATGAATAGGCAATATTTTTCATACTCTATTTTTCCAAAGAAAATGTTGTACACTGTTGAAATGTTTTAGACATTTTAATTTTACTCGTTTAACTGAAAAATATAAATAATTTGTTAATATTTTTATCAGGTAGTTATGATCCCTTATTTTATGATCAGACTTCAAATTCTCTAAGTAGTGAAATGAAGAAATTTTTAATTTTGGTCGAATCATTGAAATTATTCTCGTATGTTTTGAAGGCTGACTTGAGGTTTGCACTCGTTAAGGTCGAATATTTACTTTCAAGGTTGTATCTTGACCTTACAAGAAAATATTTTGTAATGTAGTTAAAATGTAGTTATACCATAGTAAGTTCGTTATGTAAGCACCGAATTAACTGATATATGCGAGTATATAAGCGAAATACAGACTTATCACAAAATTTCGAAAACCATACTTGCCCTACGAAGCTGAAATTTGGCAGAAAGATTCCTGCGAAGAGGTCCGCTAAGATTTTATGAGAGGGTCAAATCAGGAAGTTAAAAGTTGCAAAGTTGCTGGCAACAGGGCCCTGATTCCGTAACTTTGACAAGCACGTAACGCGGCGCGTTAAGTTAACCTCAAAAAATTTGACCTTTATTTCATAGGGAATAATGATTAGAGGAACGTGAACGTGCCGCGTTACGCGCGTGTTTGAAGTTATGGTATCAGGGCCCAGCTAGTTTACATATAATTCGTTGTAGTTAAAAGATTCTCTAGCTAGAAATACCTATAAGTATGCCCGGCGGATTTACCCACTACATTCCAATTTTCCGGATAAAATTATCTTACCCGTCTTCATGGTACGTTATATTTCCTTACCAAATTTTCATTAAGATTAGTTCAGCTGTTTAGTAGTGAAAAGTAACATAGCTAAAGATATAGAAAGACAGACTTGCTTTCTCTTTTACAATATTAGTGTAAGTGTAATGTGTTGTATGTTTACTTACTCATGTAGCCAGGTATTTCTATTTAATTTACATTTAAATGTTTACCGAGTAAATATTCCGCGAGGCATGTCCGCATGACGTCGCAACGTTCACATTCTATATTCTTTCCAAATAATTTATTTAGAATTAACGTATACAAAATTATTTTACCTCGCCCTTTTTAGGGTTCCGTACCCAAAGCGTAAAAATGGGACCCTATTAGAGCGTACGTTGTCTGTCTGTCTGTCTGTCCGTCCTACCTTTTAACGGCTGTATCTTTCGAACTGTAATAGATAGCCAGTTGAAATTTTCACATAATATGTTAAATTACGACGGATTAACTAAAAAAATATGGAAAAGTCAATAAGTTAAAACAAAAGGTCCCCCATACAACAAACGTATTTTTGTATTAGCTCTAATGTAAAAACAGTAATACTTACAAGCGTCAAATTTGGCTTGATTATAGTACACACTCTAAAGTATAACAACAAACAATAAATAATGGCCAAGAGCGAGGTGGTGACAAATTTCCGTTCATTACCAAGTTATAACTGGTAATTTCGTTTATTTGGACGACCTCATTCTATCGTCGACCTTATCATTTTACCGAATCGAAATGCCATATTTTTAAGCCGGTTTTATAAATTGACAAATATTGTATTTTGTGGTGGTACGGAACCCTCAGTGCGCGAACCTGACTCACACTTGGCTGGTTTATTTGATACAGTAATTTGTTACTCACCTTGAGAATTCGTCTAAAAATTGTAGGTACTTGTATTTCTTGCATTATGCAATCATAAGATCACTGCACTGGCAAAAAATCGAAATAATCAAGAATCCTAAATTACAGGTTGATTCCAGTAGCATCTAATCCAGAGGTCCCCAAAGTTTTTTGGCCACTTTTTGTTTTAGGCATAAAGACCCCCTGATTTTCATTGGCTTGCCCAGGATTTGTTTAGGTTTTTTGACTCCGAGGTGCCCTCAGGTGGGTTGACAAGTGCTTGGTTTTGAAGTCGTTTGTTACACTGCCTTTGTTGTTCAGCTATCTTAAAATACGGCGAATGGTGATACTGCCTTGCGATTTACTGATAATTTTAAATCTCATAGATCCCTAATTTTTTTACAGCCCCCTTGATTGTTGAAAATCGACTCTTTGAACCCTCAAGACCCACTTTGGGAATGACTGATCTTATCGATGCCACGGACTATCGGAATGTTAATGACATTAGAGTGACATGTTTGTCGTATAAAAACACGTAATGATGCACATAACATGCGTTTTGCAATGTTCGGTGACGGACCCGCTAGACCTGTCTCCGACCTTGGTCAGTAACCGGTGTCGCCGGCGGCTGCGCTCGGTGCTTTTATGTCTTGGAAACTTCGCAAGCTATTACTAGGGACGCAATGAAGTACTTTTATAATTATATAGTTTCAAAATGCATTAGCAGAAATTTTAGATTGCTATGTCATCATCATCATCATCAGCCGGAAGACATCCACTGCTGAACATAGGCCTCCCCCTTTAACCTCCACACTGAACGACAGCTCGCCTTTTGCATCCACTGGATACCCGCGATTGCTATGTGTAATTGGCTAATTATATTGTGGATTTTAAATCTAGTAAGACGACTTTCAAGTATTTCTCGTGATATCGTCTTCTGACCGGGTTTATGAATAAATAAATAAAATAAATAAATATTCGGGACATTTTTGCACACACGGTCATCTGACCCCAAACTAAGCAAAGCTTGTGATATGGCTGCCAGAGACTGATATACATACATATATAGTTTTTAAATACATACTTAAATAGATATTAACAACCAGATATAGAACAAACACAAATGTTCATCACACAAATGTTTGTCCTACGTGGGAATCGAACCCACGCCCTCAGGCTCAGAAGGTAGGTTTACTACCAACTGGACCAACGGACTATCCGTATCAATGAAATCCGGAATGAATGTCTGTCTAAAATGCATTCTTTCAACCATCTTATAATATATCTACGATATCTTACTTAGAAAAATCTCTAAGCATTTATCATTATCAACTTTTTAATTACTTATAATACTATATAATCATTCTATACAACTATAACTATGGGACAGATCTGTAATCGCAAAAAAGCTGTTTCATGAATAAAAAATCAATCATACCCAGCGAGTTATATATGAACAGCTGAAATGTTTTTCTCGATTTAGGGTTGGTCCCGTTGAAAAAGTTGTTCAGATGTATGCGTATATAGACCTCCTATCGGCTTAGTAAAACCATGTAACCTTGTAAAAACAGTGCAAAAATATTTTCAAAGAATGTTCAGCAAATATTTTTACATACATACTTATAGTTAATTAATTACAGTTTTACAGACATACTTGGGCATAACGACTGTATACTTTGTTTTTTATGACAGTTGTAAAAATAAATATCGACTGTGCATTGTTTATTAATGTTTATTATTACGGGTTTCAATGCAATGTGCAAGTTCGGTTTTTATATTCATTTTATGTAAATGATTTAAATTCCTTTACAATCAGTTAAACCAGCAATAAAGATAATAATATGTACTTATGTTATAAAAATTTGCAAGTTGAAGTGGCAATGAGCAGGCCACTTCGCTTGAAGAACCGATAACCGATGGAGAAGAAAAGTTCTTGAGTGGAGACCACGAACCAGAAGATGCAGCGTAGGACCACTAGATGGACCGACGACATTGTGAGAGTCACTGGCATCCAGTGGATGCAATAGGCAGGCTGTCATTCAGTGTGGACGTTAAATCGGGAGGCCTATGTTCAGCAGTGGACGTCTTCTGGCTAATGATGTGGATGACTTATGTTATAAAAATTAGTTATAGTATAAGTCATAGTATAAATTATAGCTATAGTATTTGACCTTACGTGTGGTCATTGTTAGTACCAAATATGATCTGAATTTTAACTTTGGTTTGATTACTATGCATTGCGGTCAATGTTTCTTCGAATACCAAAGTTTATGACCTCTGGGCTTTATTAATATTTCATATAGGTAAATAAAATACACGGATTCTCATCTCCTGCTTTTTGGGCGCCCGATATAAACAATGTTTCGATATCAAATAAGCGATTGAAATTGAAATGTTTTTACGTGCTAACGATTTCAGAGACGCATCTTTCGTGTTTTAACAAACTTTTTAGCACATTTTTCTTTAGTTTTATGTTATTTGACAGGAATAATACTCTTAACGCTGTTTTAAACTGTCACGGTTGTTCACTAAAGTTTTATGATTATTTAAGAGATAAGACTAAGAAAGAGGGTAGATCGTCTTGCAATGACAATATAGATATTATAGTCCATCGTTTGATCGTTCGTTCGTTCGATCATTTTGTCTGCACCTAACTGTGAACTGCTTGACCAACGACCCGCATTCTTCAGTCTTCCCGTAAGCGTGGTGCATGCATGTAACTGCGCCGAAATATCAGGAGCTCATTCCACATCTTTACCATGCTAAATATCCCATAAATAATCATATAACTTTTATAATACTCCAAAATGTATATTTCAATGTCTATTACAGTATTTTTCCTAGATACTCGTACATACGAATTATTAACGGCACTCCGGACACCGGGCTATTTCTAAAACTCAATGAAAAAGTTTTTTAACGTAAGACTATATACAACAGAAAAAAACATTCAACTTATTTACAATCTTATTGCAGATGTCAGAGCAAATAAATGTTTGGTTCGAGTTTAGTTCCATTTAATGAAAAGTAAAAAATAGCTGATCTTTTCGGTCCTGTTCCGAATACAAATGTGACTCTATAGGCGTGCATTTTTTAAAATAAATAATAGGCTTGTGTTTGACTACCATCTCGCCTGATGTTAAGCGATGATGCGGCCTACGTTGGAGCACGTTTCCCTAGAAGAAACCGATTCACTCGTGGTTTGAAGACACCCAGATTGTAACTATCGGGAACACCTATTCAGGCAGCGTATTCCACAGACTAGCAGTTCGCACAATAAATGTGGAATCAAGGCGCTTCGTACGGGTTTTCACAATATTGACCATAAAGTGGTGACGATTTTTCGTGCCCGCTCTGGCAGTCCGATAGAAAAATGGGTAGGAGGGAATTAGATCGTGCAGATCGTGCAGATGCACACTCTCCGAAATGTATCCGATAAAAAACCGATAGACTTGCAACTTTACGTCGATGCGCAAGACTAAGAAGCTTAGTCCGAACTAAGGATTCGTTGCTGATGAGCTTCTTGGCACGTTTCTCCAATGCCTCAATCCATTGATCCATCCCAAAGGTGAGAGCAGTACTCCATGCACGACCAAACTTGTGCATTGCTCTTAGAGAGCCATGTTTGTATAAGTTTGTAGGATCTCTTATACCATACTGCATTAAAAACTACAATCTGAATCTGTATTTACGGACGAATCTTACTTATTTTTATTAATATTAACTAAAATGACGATAGATAGAGTTGTCGGTTTGCAGCAGCATTCAAACTTTCAGTTCGCGACAGTATTTTAATTTATTTGCGTATTTCCGTGTACCTAAGTATCTCAAAGGAGTGCTGGGGCAATTAGCGGGCAAGTTTCGAGGAGTGTCAGTACGAACTTTCTATTTGATTTTGAACGTTTTTCGCTCTAATGACCGCCGGCCTCCCTTAATGGCGCGCTGATGGCTCGGCACTTATTGACATTTTAGCACTGGATATTAATATTTATTGTCGATGCCATTTTAATATTTCCCCATTAATTTGATGGGGTCAATATTGCGGGTAGAGTCGTAAAATGTAGTAGGTTTATGGGTTGATTGTTTACATGAAGGCTCTGCGAACTATGATTCAGTCTTGTAGAGTAGTTTAATATTAATTTAGTTGACCTCTTAATTAAATTAATACTATAGTTAATGAACACGCTCGAGGGATGGTTATCTTTATAACGATTCTCTAAAATATTAATTTTCACTTTTACAGGCACCTGGGCGCAGCAGTATACTTCTGCTGTGGGTAAGTTAAAAAATATTTTATTTTGTTTCACTTCCTAGGTTATAATCATTATCATTTCAGCCATAGGACGTTCACTGCTGGACACAGGCCTCCCCCATCGATCTCCAAAAGGGCCGGTTGGAAGCGGCCTGCGTCCAGCGTTTCCCTGCGGTCTCTTTTAGGTCATCTGTCTATCTTGTGGGTGGACATATTAAGATGCGCTTACTGGTCCGTGGTCTCCATTCTTGAACCTTTCGGCTCTATCTGCCATCTGTTCTGCGTGCTATGTGCCCACTGCCAATTCAACTTGCTAATCCAGTGGGCTAAGTCGGCAACTTTAGTTCTTTCACGGATTTCCTCATTTCTGATTCGATCTCGTAGAGAAACCCCAAACATAGCCCTCTCCATAGCTCGTTGTGTGACTTCCCTTTATTAAGAATGTTAAAATATAATATAAAAGGTATGCTTTTATAAGGTTTGGTGGGTAAAATTGGTATGTATATTAGATAGAGGCGGTAAACTTGCCACTTGTCAAAACTTGCAACTTGCCACAAATGTGGAAATGATAGGTAGTACTAGTAGATAATCAGTTCCGTAAGTTTCTTTGCTCGTAAAACAATGGTTGACTTGTAACCTCACACAGCCTGACCCGAAGATTCACTTTGCATTAGCTACTTACTTTCGATTTCTGAATGCCATGGATCATATATCGGCGGGCTACCTATATTGGCAATGTAGTCTAACTTTCTAGTTAGGACTGCGACATCCGAAAAGCTTAGGTATTAGAATGACAGTAAAATATTAATTTAAAATGTTTTATACGAACAAAAAGGTTATTATAGTACATGATCTAAGCATTCAAGTAGGTAACTAAGCATTTACACTCTCGCAAAATAAAAGACAAAAAGAGCACTTTTTCTTTTGTTTATTGATTTTAATGAGTAGGTAATTATTCTAAAATGAGGGTACATTGCTGTATCTATGCAACTAGGGAAAGTTGACAATCACACGATTGAGTGCACCATTAAACACATGGCTTTCCATAGAGCAATGACAGTTCAATCACAGAATACTCGTTAGTAGCAGTACGACGTATGAACTCTACCATGCGGTACACGAAATAATAAGCAGTATGCAAATCAAACTGTACAAAAAACTATCAAATAGTGATTAAAACCTCAATAAAATGATGATCAATAAGAAGAAACAAGAATTAATTGTTCAAATTTAACATAAATATTATTGTTATCTGTTGAACTGTCAGTTTACATCCCAGTAAGTCAGTCATTCAACTCTTCGACTCCATTCATATAATTTAGCTTATACGAATGCTACCACAATGCTACGAATTAAACATGTAACGTTATTTACTCATATGCCAAAAATTTTGTTACCAGAACGAAACATATAATTATTTTTAAGGGTGTTAGTTCCCTAAAGTATAGACAGCAAATTGCAGGGTTGTACACAATTTTAATGTACCTACTAGGGACCTGTAAAATGCTCCAAAGGCTACATACTATTTGACAGACAGACTTGTATGTTTTGTAATAGTCGTGGGGTGCAGTTATAGCCAAATATAAACCCGGATGCACCTAGATTGTAGACGTCTACTATTTCTTAGTGTTTCGTTTGTTTTCACTTTCTGTCTACTTACTCACTAACAGGCTGATACAAATGGATTCGTGGCGTGACCGTTAAGCCATTTATTATACTTTTAAAGGCATTTTATTTATTTGGGCGCGAACACTTTCACCTAATCGACAAAACTGCTGGAAATAAAATTAAATATAAAAACTAAGAACTAATATAAGAACTGTGTAATTTTGTACACAGGACTTACTTATATTGTAATTGGAATATATTTTTCTTACATTTTAATTTACTGCGTCCATTGTAATTTTAAAATCACGCGAGTGATGTAATGAGAAAGTCGCTTGGTTAAGCGTCATCCTTGCCCTTATCAGTAGCAGCGTCAAGCAGTAATGTCTGAACTTCGACAGTCTAAAGCCGTGGCCACAATGTAATTCTCTGAAGTTACTGTACCTACATTACAAATTTATCACATGCATCGTAACTATCCAACTCGGCTGGGCAGCGTTCGGTAAACTTCACAACGTTTTCTCGTCCAAATACCTTAGTGCCTTAAGACGAAAGTCTTCGACCAGTGTGTGTTAGCTCAAAGTCGCACAACGAGCTATGGAGAGGGCTATGCTCGGGGTTTCTCTACGAGATAGAATCAGAAATGAGGAGATCCGTAGACGAAAAAAATTCACCGACATAGCCCACTGGATTAGCAAGTTGAAGTGGCAGTGGGCAGGGCACATATCACGCAGAACAGATGGCAGATGGGGCCGAAACGTTCTGGAATGGAGACCACGGACCGGTAAGTGCAGAGTAGGACGTCCACCCACAGGATGGACGGACGATCTAAAAGAGACCGCAGGGAAACGCTGGATGCAGGCCGCTTCCAACCGGCCCTTTTGGAGATCGATGGGGGAGGCCTATGTCCAGCAGTGGGCGTCCTATGGCTGAAATGATGATGATGATCGTGACTATCGTAAGAATTAAATTGTATGTAAATTATGTTCCTGTCAATACACAAACTGATTGCTACCTTTTGATTCACGCACTATTTCCAATGATGTAACAGAAACGCTCACAGAATAAATACAGTTTTTATAGAGGATTCTAGTAAAGATCGCGTGAGTGTGTTATGTTAAGAACTGTTCCGCTTCCGAAGATGCGCAACAGTTCTTTTTACACCAGAGCGTGTGAACAAACATGTGCAAATTAATGTAATAGGTACTACTTTAATTTGATATTCATAATGTTACTAAGCACGTCCCTCGGGTTTTTCTGTGATTTTCCTGTTTTTCGCATAGATTTAGTAGCAACAGTAGCAAGGTCTATAGTCTTATGGAATTTTTGTGGATAAAATATATATTTCGGGAACTGGCCTAAAAATAGGGATGCGACAAAAATATATGAAGAAGGCATTTGTCTAGAACAGTGGTTCCCAATTAGTTTTTCCTGCGTACCACTTCAAGAAAGGCCGCAAACTCGCGTACCCCTCGGGCTCGACTCAAGCACACCAAATGCGTCCAGTCCGGCGCAGACTCAGTTTGTGAGGTCCAGTAAAACACCTATGAAACGCTGTATGCAGTCAGTTGGACTGCAGACGGACTACAAAATGGACTGCATACGGTGTGACGTCTTCCATAGAATTTTTCTTAGTCAGGAGATTGCCGCGCGTACCTCTTGATGCAACTTCGCGTACCCCTAGGGATACGCGTACCACTAATTGGGAACCACTGGTCTAGAAGAAGGATAAACAGGCTGAAAATAAGTATTTTAGGTGCATTCTTATAATGCTAGTTAAATTAGTTAGTTAGGTAGTAATTTTTTTATTAACTGATACAGACGTTAAATGTGAATAAGGAATGAATAGACGGGTCCTCAAAGGTATATAGGCAACGCACTGACAATGCCCCGGGTAATGCAAAATAACGTCTTTAGGCAGCGGTGACCACTTACAATCAGGTGACACGTAGCTTGTTTACCACTTATCCTATTTAAAAAAAGTTATATCGTGAAAAAGTAACTAACAAACAGACAGACAGAGGTATTCGTTTGATCAGTGTCACAGAGAAGTAAATATTTCATATTGGCGACTAGATTCTCTGGTTGTGTGCCAACTACTGAATCGTTTTTAAAGGGGAGGTGCATATCTAATTGGTGTTATGGATTATCTGAAACATCACCGTGAAATTATGATTAGGTACCTATCTTGTTGGGCATGATACCAGCTGGAAACTTAGGCCTTTTCACAATTACGTCGTTTTGCTGTACATAACTATTATTGTGCCACAAAGGCTATAAAATATGGAAATGCTGTTCGCCACTGATAATCAGCTGCACTGTTTTTAGTATCACACACATCATCAGCCACAAAACGTCCACTGCTGAACAAAGGCCTCCCTCTTAGATAGAGGTGTTGCCATATACCCTACGCTTGGCAGGTGGCTTGGGAATTGCAGTTCGTTCACCGTGTACTAATAGGATGCTGCTGCCCATCCTCCGGTGGTTCTGGTCGTAGTTTTAGTCGGGTCCGGGTTTTTTGTATAATCATCCCTAACAATACCTACATTTCTGAAATAATAACTGGCCAAGGAGACGATACACGCATATGGTATGGTTCCGTAGCCAAATCCAATAATTGTGGTCAAAATCACAGTTCAGAAATTGGTGGTTGAAATTCGAACGAACGAAGCTGCGTGGCCTTAGCTAAATTTCAGAGATGTATCATCCCGACATTATACTTTCAAGAGAAAACTACTTCGGAAACATTCTTTGTTAAGATTATTTAGCAAAAAAGTCAATAATCTTTGAGCTAGAACGTCTTGACTTATTACAGTTTAATCAATAGGTAAAAACTCAAAAAAAAAAACTCAAAAAGTTGTGATCACTAAATGTTCGAAATAATTTTAAATAAAAAAAAATATATGACTGCAAAGATACGCTTGATAAATTTTTTTTATAAAACCTTAATGTCATTTTAAAAGACATATTTTACAATACTCCACACTGTTGGAAGCAGCGAAAACAAAACCATCCCTATTTCACATAATTATACCAGAATCACCGCTAAAATACAAAATTAAAATCAAGTTTTATACTAAAACTGTAATTGTGCAAAATTTTATTTATTAATCTAAAATAGAAGTAATAAAACTACAGAACGGACTTATAAGGGTTCCTTATATTATAACGGAACCCTAAACAATCAAATAATAAGAGAACATAAGAACTAACTCTATACAAAACAAAAAAGAGATAAAAATAGATTATTTATTTGTAATAATGATAGGTAATGAATATTCGCCTGTCAGTAAGAATTACAGCAACAGGGCGACGACACCTGTAAGAGAGTGTGCCAAAACAGAATGGTGCAAACCATTCTCGCGAATCAATAAACTTCCCATACTTTGCCAAACGCAATGTCAAGTCTGACATCTATTAGAAGAATAGGTTTGTGACATAGATTCAGTAGAATCTATGGTTTGTGACGAAAATTTCGACTAGCTTTTATTTAACTTGCCCTGTTAGTTAGTATGTAGTGTGGGATAAATCTTGCAACGGAATTTTAGACCACTCTACCGATTGAGCTGAAATTTTGCATACACGTTTAGTTTGGATGACAATGCATGGTTAGCTAAATGACGTCAATCAAAACTCTTATGACGGACTCCCAAATAATGGCGGACCAGGTATTTTATGCACCTCCATGAAGGGTTTGCTGAGAAGAATACGAAAAATAAAATGACGTCACAATAATTTCAATATGGCGGACACGAATTTCTTATATACCATCGTGATATGGGTATCAAATGAAAGGGTTTGGTGAGAATACGAAAAGATAGTTTTTGAAAAGTTTTTTAAATTTAATAATTGTGTTATTCTGAGCTTACAAGAGAATGATCGAACAAATTATTCGAATGTTAAATTTTCTGCTCGAGATAATGTTCAGGGTCTATCCACGTTTAGGTAGGCATTTACTTAGGGCTGTTAGGAATAATTTATCTGTTATTTATCGTTATATACATAGAAACACCGTCAAATGTGCTTTTTAGACAGTAGAGCATGTTAAAAATATTGATTTGGCAGTATAACGGATATGAACGCAACAGTAAAGTTGCGATACATTTTCAATTCGAAAGTAATTCTGTATTGAAGTGCGAAAGGCATCTCTCAGTCAGCTTTAGGACCTGTTAAACTTCTAGCTTAGTAGTTACTTGCATGTAGCAAGGGCGTGTTGATCCACCAGATCATGGATGTAGAAAGAAGAAAGTGGCGTCATCAAGGCTTGGACTGGTTGCAAAGACAGCTCAAGAATTTGAAGAATTTGAATTTGCAATACAGGACCGTAGCTTTTAGAATTGATCTTTTGTTTATCTTAGGGGCGTAAACCCGGATGGCGCAGGTTCGAATCCTGACGGACATACATTTTTAAGGAGCCGTCGCAAAAGAGGGTTTTTATCTGTGTATAGGAGTGTATAAAGTTAACGCGTGTATCTGTCTGTGGCGTCATAGCTCTCAAACGCCTAACAGATTTTAATTTAGTATTTTATGTTTGTCTGAACGCTGACTTGATCTAAAGTTTTCTTAGCTATGATTCAAGAAAATCTGTTCTACCGTATGAAGATCACCAGCTCCTTAATTGGGGTTTTTAAAAAAAAGTGTACTTTTTGGCGTCAGCAAGAATGAATATTATGCCTATTGGTTATTTATGACCTTTCTGCCGCCTGCCGCCCCTAAATATAAGCATGTAACACATCGTTACACTACTAATATAGGACGGTTATACGCTATCATTGTCAGAAGCGATTGTGGAAGGGCGTGTTGAGTCCCACAACGGTCTAATTCGAGGGGACAGTCTATAATAATTGAACGTTTCCGTTACTTATTATTCTGTTAGATGTTTGGCAGTTGGAATTGTTGTTTAGCTGGACTGCCAGTTAAAAAATCGTATGTAACTAGGATATAATATTCAATCTAAACCAATCCTTTTAAAATAACTATCGAACAGTCGTACGATATACATTTAGCATTGTTACATAGACTTGCAAATGATACAATATGAGCCGTGAAGCGTAAATAAACCTGTTACTACACATTCGCATGTAAAAACAAGTGTGGAAAAAGAATATAAAAAAAAAAGTATAACTTGCCCAATTCATACAAATTTTCGGCAAATAACTCTACATTTAATAATTTTTTTTAAACTCATTTTTAGAGTTCCGTACCTCTAAAAGAAAAAACGGAACCCTTATAGGATCACTTCGTTGTCCATCTGTCAAGTCCCTTTTTCTCAAGAACGCGTAAAGGTATCAAGTTGAAATTTATATTAAATACTTGGCCCTACGGTTTCTTTCGGCTGTAAAAAAATAAAAATTGTAAGTCAACGCAATCAAAAGATATGAACGTTTATGTCGCATATTTTGCGATTTCACAGGAGAATCAAAACCTATAGGGTACTTCCCGTTGACCTAGAATCATGAAATTTAGCAAAAGGCAAGGTCTCATAGCACATATATAGGAATAAATCCGAAAGTTACTAATTTGAAGTTATATCATTTAAAAATTATTATTTTGCTATTACAAACTTACATTTTATAGTTGGAATGTATGGAAGAACCTTATAGTCAACTACAAAGTTAAGTTTGTCTTTCAATATTTCAACTTCAGTTAGTTTTGTGTTTTTTTTTTGACTCGCGTTTTGAGGGTTCCGTTAGACGGAACCTTCAGAGCACGAGTCCTACTCGTACTTGTCCGGTTTTTTTTTTAAAACATGTCGATGTCATTCTGATATTTATCTTACTAATATTATAAACGCGAAAGTTTGTATGTATGGATGTATATGATGTTTGTTCCTCTTTCACGCAGCAACGGAACAACGTATCGACCTGATTTTTTGCATGGGTATAGCATAGATAAAGGTATAGTTCAAGAGCCAGAGAGTGACATAGGCTTTTCATCAGCATCATCACCATTTTTCATCATTACGCGGGCGAAACCGCAGGGTGCAGCTAGTTTCATAATATGTTCGTTTTTACTAGATATAGTTCATACCATGTTATAGTTCTATAACTTGGAGAGCTTTAAAATAACGATACGATTACTGGCTAGGAAAATTGATTTTTGAAAACCCCGATGATGCAATTTTTGCTTTCATCAAAATTGGGTCCGAGACTCCTTTGAGTACATTTCGGTATTCCTCATAGTTTCGGATGTAGCCTATCCACACCCACATGAAAAATCCACCTTGTATATAGTAGTCAATTACTTTCCTACGTAAATATTCATTATTCGTCTTTTAAAAGTAGTCCACCAATAATAATATACTTTTACTCCATACCTCGATACATACTCATGCCAAATTGTGAAACCTTTCTTGTTATACGACGGTATGGGTATTATGATATGCACATTTTATTCCCAATCCACCGATAGCATTACTCTAGAACAAAATATAGTTGTTTCTTTGCGCTTTGATATTCCGCCACTGCACCGAGATTTCTTTGTTTATTCCATAACTCTATTACAAGACCTGCGATCAAGCGATTTGGCTATACGCCATACTTCAGTAGTTCAGTACCTGCTGTATACTGTTAATACTGTTATGTCCCATTTTTTTGTTTTTTCTTGTATGAAATTATGTGCGAATTATTGATGTTACCGGAAACTTATTAAATAGGTCTGAGTTTCCAGCGGCAGCCCTAGCCTTTGATCAGGGAGCGAGGTTGTCTTTTGGCACGATTCATTTCGGAAAACTATGGTACAGTAGGCGATAATTTTAATTTAATTTATTTTATTTTATTTATACTTGGATAGCCAACAGCCTTCTTACACATAAATATAGAAACAATAAATACACCTAGGCCAACATAGGTTATCATTTATAGCAACACGTCATGGTGCTAGTGCACAAAAGTATAAAACTATATATCACAAAATAAATGATTGGATATAATTAATATATATATAAATCCAAGACTGAGAACCTACATTAAATTGAGAAGAAACCTTGGTATAGAACCTTAGTTTCCAGAATAAAAAGTACCCCATGTAGTAATCCAGGATGTAAACTATTTCCACATTTTTTATGCTGGTTACAAACAATGCAAGTGTGCCCGCCGCCCCAATTCCAGGCGCGAGGCGCCATAAAAAAAATTGTCGCTTGATTTTTTATCGATTTTGGCATATTTTGCGGGCGCGATCGCTTCGGAATGCTACCTTTAGGGGGAGGCTTATGTTCAGCAGTGGACGTGTTCTGGCTGATGATGATGGTGATTGTATTAGGTATTAATTAGTTATTCTATGTGCATATTATTACTTTTTCTTGCCAATAAATTCATCACTATTTTTCTCACATAATACCTATAGACTTTAAAGTGTGACCGCTGAAAGAATACGTCTGACAGTTGCCATAATATTGTAAAAAAACTGAACAGAAAACAGTAACTTCTGATCATTTTTGCTAGGCTTTTGAACGTAAGATTGTAGCTGATAGCCAATATACTACAGTAGAAAATGTTTTCGTTCAGATTTTTATTATTGCAGTTGTCAGACGCATTCTCTCAGCTGTAGCACTGTTTTGATGAGTATGGTAATTTTATAATGCCTTAGGTACAAATTCAATATGTCCTAATAATAACCACTTCGGTCACTAGGCGATAGCGTCTAATTGTTAGTAAAATGGTTACGTAAGAGGTGGTAAAATATTTCGTTCAAATACTGCAACAAGCTGTCAAGTGCTTGTTTGAATGTGCTAACAAATATTACCTGTAAGGCGCCGGGTCCTGTAGGCGGCAGTTTCATAAGTCATTAGCGCTTGACCGTACAAAAACAAGTTTTAGATATTTCGATTGGTTGAAAACTAAGAACAAGCATCGTCATTCGATATTACATCTAACTAGGTATTTTGATTTACTTGTACGAACATTAAATATTTTTTTTTGTCTTAATAATTTTTCTATGTATACCGGAAGACGCATCGTAGGTAGGCCTCCCTATATCCTCATTAGATGGACTGACGACATCGTGAGAGTCGCTGGCATCCAGTGGATGAAGGCGGTTTAGCAGTGGGCGTCTTCTCGCTGATGATGATTTTTTTTCTATTTTTAATAGGTAATTTTTATTTCTGGTGCTTACAATAAAGAGTTTCTATATGGCAATCTATTTATTTTTCATATTATGAAAACCCTTTATAACAAAAATATAATTTTTGTGTTTTAGATTTAAAATTACACGGTATAACTTGGGTAATCGCCCCGTTGTATTACCAACTAGGCAACCTAAAACCTTAATTATTTAACTATCTGAATAATTAGGCTCCATTTCTGTTCAAGAATGTAAATAAAGCAATCCAAACATTTGCGTTGGTGGCTAGCAGGCTCAAAACCTGTCACCTGTACAATTATCCGTAAGTTGTAATTATTATTTTTCAAATTTCTGCAAGGTATACTAGCTAAATGCTTACGACTTTGCAAGCGTAGGGCTTGGCCAATAGATATATAAAAAACACTTTCATCCTCTATTTAACCACCTTAGGGAATTAGTTTTCAAAAAATGATGACACAATTAACTTTTACCTATAATGAACCTGTTTTACGTATAATAGAAGTCAAAGCACCAACTTACACGTTTGTTCAAAAATTACGAATTTACAAACTTTAATCCCCTATTTAATAACCCCTTTAGGAGATGAATGTTCAAAAATCTATCTTAGTGCTCTCTTTCGTTATACATATACAGGGTTACGCGGATAGGCTTTACTAAGCCGAAAGAGTCTATTATACTCAATCTTATGGACAACTTTTACAATGTGACCAACCCTGTAATCAGGTAAAAATATCAGTCCGTTCCGTATCCGTTTTCTAAGGAACAGCTGATAGGTTTTTTTTTTTGAGATTTTCGCTATGATCCCACTATAAAAGTTGTTCATAATGATTGGTACTACCCCTACATACCCCTTCCGGCTTAGTTCCGCGTAACCTAGTAAGGAGCACTTATGAAAAATGTCATGCTTCTAGACTCAGCGGTTCAGGCTGGCGTTACCTGTCAGTTACAGGATGAATTAATTTAAGATTTTTATCAAGTAGATTCTTCTCTGTTTTCTGAAGCCTACCTACCTTATCCATGTTTCTATCACATACCTGGAAACAGGATTTTTCATAGTAAATACCAGTTTTATTTTGACGTAAATATCTAACCATAGCCAAACTAAACTGCTCGTAATAAGCCAGTTATTGTTTTGGACTGCTATTTCTAGCATACATTATTTACGATATGCGTTTAAAACAGCCATGGTCACGTACGAGCTTTACTAATTGTGAATAGACAATTATGCAGGCTTGGGTTAACCTGGGATTGTTATACATTAAGGCATAAAAACAATAGCCACTAGCATCTTTAAAAGATTAAGCATATATATAGTACGTATAGGTAGTATGGTAAATCACAATCCAGCAGTGCAAGTACCGTTCTTTATCGATCCTCAAATTCGATAAAATGCCATAGAATCGACCATATCGAGTACTGATCAAATGGCATTTTATCGAATTTGACGATTTCAACTGTCAAATTTGACGACCGATAAAGAACGGTACTTGCTCTGCAGTTCTCACTTTTTAACGATCCATAATTACTAATCAGTATTAAAATATTCAGACCAATATGCTTTGCATTTTGCCAACCTCCTACTCTTCTACTCCACTTACATTATCTCCCCCACCCCCTCCCCCTCAGACAATGTTCTTGGCATATAAACAAAAATATTTTTCAAATCAGACACTAAATGGTTTGAAACCAAGAAATCACAAAGAAACAATTGAAATAACAATATATAGTTACAAATCATGATAGTAGGTTTTCGTAGAAAACTTTTGAAAATCGTAAAAAAGAAAATGCTTCATTACCAAAACAAAACAACAACATTTACCAGTCTACATTTCCCAAATCTCAATGCAATTAAATAAAATCGTGACCAGCAAAGGAAAGAGCTCTCGTTCCGATTGTTTACACCCGAAATATCGTCGTGATGTCGATAGAGATCTCTTACATGTGCACATCCGTGAAACTAGAAGTGACATTAGATAGTCCGAGAGCCAGTTACTAAAAACATTAATATTTCAATGCTTTTTGCAGTCTGCTCTCTTTTTTGCTCTTCTGGATATTGGTTTCGAAAAGAAAGAGATAAACAACTTTTACGCATGACAGCTGCATAATCAACTGAACACCCATGTTTTTGTGAACAAGGTAAATAGTACAATAAAATAGTAGGCATAAGCCGATCATTTGATTATGAATACCTTTCAAACTATTAATTTGTTTCAGCAAATTTTCCAATAATATAATAATACAAAATATTTTTCAATTTATCTCCTTTTCTATTATCGTTAAGTTTCGACGTCGGTTGATCTTAGCCTATACTTACTACCTATACTAGCTACCTACTGAAATTAGTATTCGGCTCGTGCGTGGAACAGTCTCTTCCCGCCTTATTAACACTGACATACTTGTGAACTAACTACAGCTACATAGATTGAAGTGGGTTTATAATGCACCTTGTACGTCTACAGCTAATGATATTAGTTCCAATGTACGTGTCAAAGATTGATTCAATAAGTGAATGCATGAGCTATTGTACCCAACATGGTATCATATACTGCGTGTGCTATGTACGGACTCATTGTGGGTAGAAGCCAAAATATATCAAGATAATTGATAGAAGATATCATATATAAGTACCTAATATAGATAGAATAATTTTAAAACTCATCTCATATGTGACTTTGTATGAGATAATCTCTACAACCACTGAACCGATACTGAAAATTATATCACTGATAGAAAGCTACATTATCCTGAGTGACACTAGTTACTATAATAATCTATGTAATTATCATGGACGTAGCAATAATTAGGTTTTATACTTAGATTAGGTAATTTGTCAAAGGTAACGTCCTTGGTAATTATATAAAAGCGAAATACCACTGACATCTATTCTGTCATACCATTTTCTAACCTAAAAACAACTCTAAAATTGTTGTCATCCTTTTTTCACATATTTAAATGACAAGAGCCGTCCACCAACCCGCACTGGGCCAGCGTGGTGGACATGGCCCAATCACCCTTTCGGGGGTAGGCTAAAAGTCCAGCAGTGGACTGTTAAAAGGCTGATTATGATGATGATGAAATGACAAGAGACACAGGTAATTTTAGTTCTGTCAAATTGGTTTAGTTTAGTGCACTTACTATTGATTTTTACTAAAGTTTGTTTCTGCAAAATTGTCCTTGTAGTATAATTATACGCTTCCAATAGACTTAGACTAAACCTACTCATATTGTGTTTGAAAAACGAGAGTGGGCAAAACTGAAGGTTTATGAAGTGTTAATAATTTATGAGAGCTAACAAATATGACTTTGATCTAATTGGGCTTACTGTTGCCACTCTGTCCAAATAATAGACACGTAGAGTATTGTGTAACATGGCAATGTCACCTGTTCGCACATTGACCACGGTTATTAGCCATGCTCCTGTTTGTTTGCTTATATGTACAATAAAAGACCTTGTGACTTAAGAGCATTGTTTGAAATATTAGTTCGTGGTTAAACCCAAGTCTATTTTGATATAAATTATTCTAATTAGTAATCATTTTTGCCTTTACGGCGAAAATTGCTCCAATCACTTTAGATATCGACGCGTAGAAGTACATAAATTTATTTATTTCAAACAAGGTACCAAGGTTGGTGGAACCCAGGCCGACCGAAGATGAGGTGGACTCACGACATCAAAAATACTGTCGGGAACGAGTGGATGCGAATAGCGAGAGACCGGGGAGAGTGGCATAAACAAAGGGAGGCCTATACCCAGCAGTGGGTCACTCAGGGCTGATGATGAAGATCATTACCATCATCAGCCAGAAGACGTACACTGCTTTACATAGGCCTCCCCCTTATACCTCCACACTGAATGACAGCTCGTCATCCGCATCCACTGGATACCCGCGAGCGCGACGGATGGATGGATGTTTCGGTATAGATCACGTTTATTTTATTATTTTAATATACTCAATATAACAAACAATTTACAATCCAACTGAAAGCGTTCTCTTTCTGGCATCAGTTTATAGCGATGATAGCTCAGTGGTTGACGCGTTCAAATTCTAATCCACAGGGTGTGGGGTCAAATCCCAACAATGAGCTTGAGCTGCCGGTCGGTTGCCGGATCGTGAGATTCGTGAGGAAACCATAGCTTTGTGGTAGAGTACCTTGTGGGGCTCGGCTGGCTAGCTTCAACCCTCAAATTGAAATATCTGTGAATGGCACACGGCGTGTTTCGGCAGTATCACTTGAAAGCCGGTTCCTATTCCAGGATAGGCATAATATTTTCCATCTTCGACCAACTCTTCGAGTCTCCAGTTAGACTAGCAATAGCATACCTACAATGAAAAAAAAACACGAAGAAAATTAAATCATGTGAAGAACTTAATGGTAGATCGTTAGACATATTAATAAAGTAATTAGAAACTAATTGAACAAACTTTGCTTTTATCCCTTGACAGGATAATTGGTGAAATAAAACAGCAACAATTACTTGTCGATTGACATAAATTAACTTAGCCCCTAGTTTTCAATGAGGTTGGCATGGGAAATGGCAGGGTCGGCAGCTCTCCCCCTGGGTTCCCACCTTATCATGGACGGGGGGGGGGGGGGGGGATGTCATGGAGTTTCGTATAGGAGGACTGTTGGTGTTTCGTTGTGCCACGTTCCCTTCCACGGCTTCGTTGGGGTCGTCACCGTTTGATGGCGGACGCGGTGGGGTCGCAGGGGAACAAGAGTGCCGGTATGGCGTTATGCCGCCCTCCCTATCTTCTGCGATCGAAGTGGCAGACGCGGAACCACTTATTTGACCCGTTGCACGGGGACCAAGACTGTCCGGACGCGGGGCTGTCTAGTGCCTACTTGCTGGCCTGGTCCCAGAGGAGGATGCACTTATGTGTCCGGTGTTCTCAAACATCAAAATCGTGAGGGGAGGAGCCCAGCTCCTCGAGGTGGAGCTCGGATGGGCTAAATAGACTACCTTGGATATTTATAATAATTACATGGCTGCATTGCAAAAAAAAAAAAGGTATTATGCGTCTACCACATTGGATTTGGTGTGACAACATTATATTTTGCGTATTTTTTCTCAGCAAACCCTTTCATTTGATACCCTTTATTTTTTATGCATAGGGATGCATAAATAAATAACCGGTCCGCCATCTTTGGGAGTCCGCCATATTGGATTTAGAATGACGTCACTTAACTAACCTTGCATTGCCATCCAAACATAACGTGTATGCAAAATTTCAGCTCAATCGGTTGGGGATAACTGTTATAAAATTCAGTTGCAAGATTTGACCCATACAAAAGCATGTTGCAACTTATACTTAACATCTATGGTCGTGTAAAATAATGAAGCCATGTAAAAATTAAGTTAGGCAACTAACTCGCCAGCATTCAACAGTCCAGTGGCCTCTCTAAAATGGGTCCTAGCTCTTTGGAATACGGCCCTGGGCAACCACATAGATAATGACAAAATTGATGTTGTTAGACCAACCTAATTAGGGACCCGTACATTTGTTTGATTGTCTTATAAATATGCAATGAATGCAATGTCGATCAAAACTGAAGTTCTAAATTGCTTAGCGAACGGATTTCAAGTTTTAAATACGAAATATCGGCCTTGGAATTAAATTGTTGCTCCAGGCACTGATAAAATTAAATTAAGCTATATATATTTTGCTTCCACGCCTTTTATGAATTGACTAATTTATAGTGCAACTTAACTAAAGTGCAAGTTTTTTATTGCTTTGCTTTAAATACTTGAATTTTAACTAGATAGATATAGAGCTTCAGTTGCCAACTACGAGTTTACCTAATTTTTCTGATAATAAAATTGACCTACCTACCGAAATATCTTTATTTCTTATTCAAATATCGCAAGCATTGAATTCAAATTGCGCTTGAAGGCGCATTTCTGCCATATATTCTCGATGCCGTCACAGATAGAGAGCGTTTTCTTGTCTTCCACATGAGATAGAAATGCAAAATTAAAACTCTTCACTTTCCATTTAAAAGTCTCAAGGAAATTTAAATGTATTGAGAAAACTGTGGAGTCAGGAAATGAGTTTCTTTCAAGCTCTTTAGCACTGAGTGACTGTTTAAAACAGTTTTTATTTTATTTCTTAGCTTTGCTTAGTTGTGAATGAGATTGCTAGACACAATTTTTGACCGATACTTAGAGGTTCTCGATTCGACCCGTATTTTTGCTCTTATTATGTCTCATTATTTCAATTGATTCACGTGTCTCAATGCGTCTGAAATGTCCGGGACATTTGAGTGTCTCAGATTATTTGTTTGTCTGATTTAAGGGTAAAAATGTGTTTGTGAAAGGTATAATGTATTCAATATGTAATGTAATCAAAATCAATCAATCAATCATGTAATATGTATGTATGTTTTTATGTTATCCTTGTTTTGTGGTGTTTTAATAAAGAGTTTTTGTATTGTATTGTTTTTTGTATTGTAATCAAAATGTAAATCAATAATAATTTTTTTCTTTATCATTATAATTGCTACGCGATTGATAAAGAGAAGGGTTTTAAGTGTGTGTTGCCAATGATGACATTATGATACTGAGACGTGGTCCTTAACTGCCGGCCTTTTGGAAAAACTCACAGTGGGTAATAGAAAGAAAAATCCGTAACGTGGATATTCGCCGAAGAACCACAGTCACTGACATAGCTGCGCAGATTTGCAAGTTGATGTGGCAGTGGGCGGGCCTTATCGCTCGAATACCGATAACCGATAACCGACGAGGAAGAAAAGTGGAGACCACAAACCGAAAGACGCAGTGTAGGTATACGCCTCCCACTAGATGGCCTGACGACATTGCGAGAGTCGCGAGCCAGTAGATGCAGATGGCAGGCTGTCGTTCAGTGTGGAGTTCTAAGGGGGAAGCCTATGTTCAGCAGTGGTTGTCTTCAGGCTGTTGATGACAAATTGCTACGCGTATTCTAGAAAATTTAATTCGCAGTTTTGTTATTAGCCAGTGTCATTCACACTACTATGTTGTAACCTTCACAAACTTCATACGCTACGAGTACAAAAATGGCATTTATAAGTGCTATTAAAATGTTTAAAATTGTTCTGTCCGTTGGAAGGAAACAATTTGTCTTTCCGTTACCTTCGTTTAGATTTAGATCGGTCTGCGAGAACTCAGATAACGATTTTAATATTCGTAGTTCCTGAAGACGTGTAGAAAAATAACCTCACTGAAGGACTTTGTTGGTCGGTTAGTGTACCTTAGCTGGACACTGATTTGTCGTATCCAATATTGTTCTCATAAAAGTTGTTGAAGCTAAATTTAAAATATACATACATCGTGTTTTTGTGAATGTCATAAATAACAGTGTTTCGCTATTTAAATGTCGACCTTGAATTTTATTTCCAGCTACTTTGTTGTAGTGCAGCTTGTCAATTTCAATAACAGTGCAGCAACTTCCAATTGGCTGTGGAGGTCCGGCCTAAGAATAGACCTCCCCCTTCTCTTCCCGTGGGTGCCGTAGAAGTCGGCTAAGGGATCAACCAGAAGACGGGCAGCAGCGTCTTCTGAGTATAAAAACACCGACTGCGCTCGCCAACCCGCCTGCCAAGCGTGGTGAGTATTGGCAATCCCCCCCTTCAATGATGAATACAAAAAGGACCAGGCCCCCAGTCCCCGGCAGCCCCGCTATTCCTGGCTACGGTAGCGGTCATGGTAACGGCGGGGCCAGGGGTGCTAAGAATCCCCGGCAGACGCTCGGCTACCAACCCCAACGACGACGACTGGCCCTGGTAACACACAACATACGCACCATGAGGACTGATGAGAAGATTGTTGAGCTGGAAGAAGAAATGGGTAGGGTACGTTGGGATATCTTGGGTTTATCCGAAGTCCGTAGAGAGGGCGAGGACACGATAACCCTGAAATCCGGTAACCTACTCTACTACCGGGAGGGCGACCAACAGTCCCAAGGTGGTGTCGGCTTTCTCATCCACAAGTCCCTCATTAACAACATTATCACCATCGACAGTGTTTCGAGCAGGGTTGTATACCTAATACTCAGAATATCCAAGAGATATTCGTTGAAGGTCATTCAGGTATACGCACCGACCTCGTCACACCCAGATGATGAAGTGGAGGTTATGTATGAGGACATTAGTAGAGCCATACATACGTCCGAGACCCACTTCACTGTTGTTATGGGGGACTTTAACGCGAAGTTGGGCAAGAGAAGTGATGATGAGTTGAAAGTGGGGAAATTTGGCTGTGGGCAACGGAACCCTAGGGGACAGAGGCTGGCCGACTTTCTGGAGAAAGAGGGACTTTTTATGATGAACTCTTTCTTTCAGAAGCCGCCTCACAGGAAATGGACCTGGATGAGCCCCGATGGTTCTACGAGAAATGAGATAGACTTCATTATGACCACCAAGAGACAAATATTCAATGATGTCTCTGTGATTCACAGGGTGAAAACCGGTAGTGATCACCGAATAGTAAGAGGCACATTGAATATTAACGTTAAAATTGAGAGGTCCCGCTTAATGAAGTCCACGCTCCGACCGAACCATGCCCATATTCAAAACCCCGAGAGCTTTCAACTCGAGCTGTCTAATCGCTTTGATTGCCTGGAGAATTTTGCTTCCGTGGATGAGATTAATAACAGGTTAGTGGAAACTGTCCATGCGGTAGGTTCTAAGTTTTTTAGACCTGGCCGGCGCACAGATAGACCTCAAAAATTATCCGACCATACCCGCAACCTCATGGCTGATCGACGCTCGTTACAACTACAATGTTCCGATGACGCTGACTCATATAGGCAGCTCAATAGACAAATTTGGAAGTCATTGCGGCACGACATACGTACCTTTAATACGAACAGTATTAAAGAGACGATTGAGCAAAACAAAGGCTCCAAAGTGTTTGCAAGACACATGTCTATTGGGCAAAGCCAGCTGACAAAGCTGAAGAGGGAAGATGGTAGTGTAGCGTCGACCAAAGCCGAGGTATTAGGGGAAATCGAAAGGTTCTATGGACAGTTATACACTTCGGTTGCTAAACCTGTGAGCAGCTCGGCCAAAGACCCAAGAGCCAAGCTGAGCCGACACTATACCGAAGATATCCCGGACATCAGCCTGTACGAGATTAGGATGGCCCTGAAACAGCTCAAGAACAACAAGGCGCCGGGGGACGATGGAATCACATCAGAGCTTCTGAAAGCGGGTGGAACACCGGTACTCAGAGTCCTTCAGAAGCTCTTTAATTCTGTCTTACTCGAAGGTATAACGCCAGAAGCATGGAACAGAGGCGTGGTGGTGCTGTTCTTTAAGAAAGGTGACAAAACCTTGCTGAAGAATTACAGACCCATCTCGCTTCTGAGCCATGTTTATAAGCTGTTTTCGAGGGTCATCACGAATCGTCTCGATCGCAGGTTCGATGACTTCCAGCCTATCGAACAAGCCGGTTTCCGAAAAGGCTATAGTACCATAGACCACATCCACACGCTACGCCAAGTTATACAGAAGACCGAAGAATATAACTTGCCACTATGTTTGGCGTTTGTGGACTATGAGAAAGCCTTTGATTCGGTCGAGACATGGGCGGTGCTCGAGTCTCTCCAGCGATGCCGTATTGACTATCGGTATGTCGAAGTGTTGAAGTGTTTGTACAATAACGCCACCATGTCGGTTCGAGTACAGGAGCAGAGTTCGAAGGCAATTCCATTGCGAAGAGGCGTGAGACAGGGAGACGTTATCTCTCCGAAACTGTTCACTGCCACAATGGAAGATGCCTTCAAGCTCCTGGAATGGCAAGGACTCGGCATCAACATCAACGGCGAGTACATCACTCACCTTCGGTTTGCCGACGATATTGTGGTCATGGCAGAGTCGATGGAAGATCTCAGCATGATGCTCGAAGGCCTCAATCGAGTCTCCCAACAGGTGGGCCTTAAAATGAACATGGACAAGACAAAGGTCATGTCAAATATCCATGTTGTGCCCACCCCAGTATCAGTTGGGCACTCAGTTCTTGAAGCTGTTGACGCGTACGTCTACCTAGGACAAACAGTCCAACTAGGTAGGTCCAACTTCAAGAAAGAGGTCAATCGGCGAATCCAACTCGGCTGGGCAGCGTTCGGTAAACTACGCAACGTCTTCTCGTCCAAAATACCTCAGTGCCTTAAGACGAAAGTCTTCGACCAGTGTGTGTTACCAGTGATGACATACGGCACTGAAACGTGGTCTCTCACTATGGGCCTCATAAGCAAGCTCAAAGTCGCACAACGAGCTATGGAGAGGGCTATGCTCGGGGTTTCTCTACGAGATCGAATCCGAAATGAGGAGATCCGTAGACGAACGAAAGTCACCGACATAGCCCACCGGATTAGTAAGTTGAAATGGCAGTGGGCAGGGCACATATCACGCAGAACAGATGGCCGATGGGGCCGAAAGGTTCTGGAATGGAGACCACGGACTGGTAAGCGCAGCGTAGGACGTCCACCCACAAGATGGACAGACGACCTAAAAGAGACCGCAGGGAAACGCTGGATGCAGGCCGCTTCCAACCGGCCCTTTTGGAGATCGATGGGGGAGGCCTATGTCCAGCAGTGGACGTCCTACGGCTGAAATGATGATGATGATGATGATGAACTTCCAATTAATAGACGTCTCATATCCCAACCAAAAAGGTCTTATAATGGTTAATAAATATTTATGATAGAGCCATTACTGGACCAGTTTTTGTTCCATCGTAGGACCTAGCAAGTGAGCCAATTTTGCACTCATCGATAATGTCTTCAATCAAAACGCTGTTGTGGGAAAATTTTAAATTGGTAAGCTAGTTACATAAATTGTTTAATGAAGTTAAAACCTATTTTGACCATAGTGTAGGGTATTATTAGCTTAAGTATATTGTAAGGTAGGGTAGTTAGGAAACTTTAGTCTGAAATAAATGCAGTACGCTACGGTCGTGTCGTCGTATTATTTATTAGATAAGTACATTCTGCTTAATACTTCTCACATAGTTTAGCTGATTCTCTGGCTATGGTCGAGAATAGAGGTGTAGTAGGAATGTATGGAAAGGCAATATTTTTTCGCTAGTTCATAGTTTTTTTCTTCTTCTTATAATTAATAGGCTTGCGTTTGACCTCCATCACGCCTGATGTTAAGCGATGATGCGGTCTACGTTGGAGTTGCTTTCATAGTAAAAGTTGTTCATAATGATGGACACTAATGGTCCCTTTTCGGCTTAGTAAATCCTTTCCACGTAACCCTGTATAAGCGAAATTCTACTTACTCATTCGCTGACTGCCTCATCACGAAATATCGAAAACTTCTTGACCTACGAAACTGAATTTTGGTAAGTACATTCCATATAGGGTGAAGACAAGAGATCCAATAATGAATAATAAAGTTATTACGATAGGGACAAATTAAGAGAGTTAAAAGAGATTGAAAGTTTGTATGACAGCCTACGCGCACGAAGTCGCGGGCAACAGCTAGTAATTTGTATAAATTTACAGCTTTTACGCATTTCAGGAGGGGAAAATACCTTATGTCCTTCTTCATGATGCACACTATCATCTTGCCAAATTGCGTTAAGATAAATTTCAAAAATCTTTCAGAGCGCCTGGTTAACGCCTGGTGGCTACGCGTGACCAAAATGCTGGCGTGTTCCGGGCTCAACGCATAAGCATTGTCATTCAGCGTGGTACTGCTGCCAGCATGCTGGTACGCTGCCAACTTCACACCGGTGCTGCCAACTGATAGCGGGCTTGAGCATTTGGATTGTCTTTAGACCTTCAACGGTCAATGGGCAGTCTAACTGTTTGGTCTATTTTTTGTAGTGTTGGTATTAGCTTGTATTTTGTTTAGTTAAGATCGGCAGACAGCGAGATAGAGCTATTTTTGCTTTTATAATATTAGTTATGATAATATTTCATCAACTTTAATAAAAGAATGGATGAAATTAACTGGAAATGATGTATGTTACGAGACATCTTCGCTTATTGAAAACCACTGACGATTTATATTATCGTTGTTGTGAATTTAATGATTATCTTTTATTAAATAGGCTGAATCTGAGAAAAAAACTTAAATATTCCGTCTGTAAGGATGGAACATTAGGGGATGATTTTTTTTATAAATAATGGGCTTGCGCTTGACCGCCAGCTCGCCTAATGTTAAACGACGATGCGGTCTACGGTGGAGCACGCTTGCCTAGAAGAAACCGATTCACTTGTGATTTGAAGACACCCAGATTGTAACTATCGGAGACCACCCATTCAGGCAGCGCATTCCACAGACTAGCAGTTCGCACAATAAAAGTGGAATCAAAGCGCTTCGTTCGGGTTTTCGGAATACCAACCATAAAGCGGTGTCTTCCAGTGAAGAAAGATTAAAAAAAAATATAAATATTATATTATTTGTCTAAACAAATAATAGGTTAAATAAGAAACGATTGACTAAATATAAAGCTGGAAAATAATAAGGTACACTTTGTTGTTTGTTGTTCTACAACATGCTTCCCGAGGATTTAGTTGAGGCGTCCAACTTGTCGATATTCAAAGCAAGGTTAGCACACTGGCTTGTCAATCAAGCGTTCTACGACATCGATATAGAATTTATGAATCTAAACGTAACATCCTAAAATAATCTACTTACTATTAAGTACTTTATATTGATATTTTTTTATCTGACATACTGATCGTATGAATAAATGAGTATGAGATACAGATGCATGAAATGCAAGTTTTTGTCATAGGAGATGTCGATTGTCACTGATGAACATTGCCGTTGCGAAAAGCTGCCCCATTTCACACGGGAGTTTTCCTTCTCATTGTTCAGAGGCAGATGACAGGTGAAGTTCTTATATTAATAAAAAAATGTCGTGATTGTTATCAGGCAATGGTTGATTGAATTAACAAAGAGATTTTACGAGGTAAATTGCGTAAATATGTATAATGATTGCTTAATGGTGATTGATAAATTAGATTTATTAAGTCACATAATTGTGGTCACGATAATAGTTAATAAATTGATGGCCATAGAAAAAAATCGGACGAACGAAGATCTGTGGACTTAGTCAATTTTCAGAGATGTGTCATCCCGACATAACAATATTTTTATGGTTTAGTCAAAAAGAGAACTACTTGAGAATTATCCTTTTTCAAGATCATTTTACGAAAATGTCGATGACCTTTGAGCTAGAACGTCTTGAATTTATTAGATACAATTTTATCGCCATACTCAAAAAGTTATATAATCACAAAATGTTCGAAATAATTTCGAATGATTTTTAAAATAACAAGCATATAATTATAAGCATAACAGTAATAACTATAGAGGTTAGAAGATTGTAAAAAATAGGACAGGCGGATAGACAGACGCACAGAACGAAATTTTATGGGTTCCTTGTTGTTTTTAGGGATCCGTACCCAAAGGGTAAAAACGTGACCCTATTACTATGCCTACGATGTCTGTCTGTCTGTCCGTCCGACATTAACGGATGGATTACGGCCCATCCTCTATTTCTCTGAGAGAAGGCCTGTATCCCAATAGTGGGAACATGATAGGCTGAAATAACATGTATCAAAAATACAAATTAAAACTCTACTGAAATACAAAGAGCTTATATTTTATAATTATAATCTCTACGTTAACTGAAATAGACGAAACTTGGAAGAGAAAGAAAGAAATTGTCCAGGGATTCAATTCTCCCCTCCAAGTGAAGACAAGAACATCATGAACGCTGTTGTCAGTCGAAGTTATATATATAAATTGAAAAACTGGGTGTTGATTTTCATAAAACTGTCTCCGAAATAAATTTCTGGGTGCGCTATACCGTAAGTGGAATTTACAACTGAGCGCTACCGCGTGTCCCATCAGTCTTCAGGACAGCCTAAAAACTTTGTCATTAGCGTTAGTTACTAATCGTCATATTATAACACAAGTTAGTACTATATAAATAAATAAATAAATAAAATAAATAAATATTCGGGTCATTTTTTTCACACACGGTCATCTGACCCCAAACTAAGCAAAGCAGCTATACTAAAACAAGTAGCGAGTAATCAAGACGATCTTTTCTAAGTTGAATGAATGAGAGGTCTTTAGCTATTGTTCCCCTACTGAATGCCTAAAGACTGTAGCGTGTTGCTTGATGCTTATGGTATTAGTTTTAACAAATTGTTGGGAATGTTTGCTTTACGCGATTCTTTTGTTTTGTTCTTTGTAATCTCTGAATGGCCAGATTATTTTTGCAACATTAGCTCTGACAAATTATTGTTATTATGTATGTATATCATGTTGTTTAAAGGTAGATAAATATTTATTCTTCTAGCTAGATTATATTGTACCTACTGGAGAAAGTTTTAGGTACGAAATGATAGAAAAATGAATGATGATGATGAAAAATTTATAACTAAAAATTACGAAATAGCTTGAGCTCAGAAATTGCGTTATATGTACATTATAATTAGTTGTTTAAAGGTAGAAAATATTTATCCTTTCTAGATTATATTGTATCTACTGGAGGAAGTTTTAGGGGTACGAAAGTGAATTAGTAAATATATATATATAATAAATAATATCATGCCTTATACGAATCACTTACAATACGTTTTTTAAAATATAAATTACGAAACAACTTGAGCACAGAAAAGGCGTTGTGGGACGGTCATCGTTCTTATTGTATCGGGTGACTTTTCACCAAAACGGAAAAAATATGGTGTGATAGGTCGTGGAAGACAAAATAAACGCATTTTTTTTTCGTTTCGGTAAAATTAGTACTCCGCATCTGCAATGCTCGTTCCATTGAATTTAAAAATTACCAATAGGTAAATACCAAAGTTTACGCCCCGTGGCTGTGTATGCAATCATAATGAGTACCTACACGGCGGGTAGCCGAGCATCTAATAACCGCATATGCACCGTCATTGTGCAAATCGTTTCCCATAGGCTTTCGCATTAAATAAGCCTGAACGATGCGATTTCGCGGAGCAACGGGACGGACTATAAAACTAATTTAAAAAAATACAACAAACGAGTACACAAGTAGACAAGTTTAATGGCAAAGAAGAAAAATGTCTGATGTGTGGTTATAAAGAAAGCCGCATGGTTTATTATGCATATACAGCGAATACTACAACAATTTACAATTTGTTTCAGGTTAGGTTAATTTTACTTTTTATGTAATTAATATTTATGTCAGGTTAGGTTTAAATTAGCATCACAAATATCTATAGAGTAAAATAGTTTGTCCCAAATCTTTATTGGACTCAAAACGACGTAGAAGCGGAATTACACTAGAAATTCACATACATATTAGCGAATACTACGGCTTAGAATAGTGCCTAATTTTCGCCAGGTGATCTCAGGAGGTGGACGGTGGGTAAGAACTCGCCAAAACTAAATCGGCACCGTTTGCTTGATATACCTAAAACCTGTACGAAGCCTCTCCTGTCAATTTTTCTATTGGACTGCCAGAGTGGCGACGAAAAGGAGACAACGCTTCATGGTTGATATTAAAAACCCCTAAGAAGCGGTTTGATTCTACTTTTATTGTTCAAACTGCTATAGTCTGTGAAATCCGCTGCCTGAATCCGTGTTTCTCGACAGTTACAATCTAAGCTACCTGTCTTCAAATCACGAGTGAATCGGTTTCTTCTAGGCAAGCGTGCTCTATTGTAGAACGCGTCATCGCGGTCATGTATTCAATAAAAAAAAATATTTAAAGTATTAATTTTTTGCCGACTTCAGGAGGGGGAGGTTGAGAACTCCCTTCTACGGTCCTTCGCGGTTTCGGTCCGTTTTTGTATGGCGGGAAAAATAGAGGTGAAAGTTAATATGAAAGTCTCAGCGTACGAAGCAGCGGGCAACAGCAACTTTATTAAAAATTTGATTATGACATAGACATAGACATAATTTATTTGTGGCAAAAAAATACAATAACACAATATACATGGAAGAATTAAATTAAATTAAAAATAAAACTAAATAAGAACTTATTATATTTATGAAACCAGACCATTACGAAACCTCGAAAACTACTTAACCTACGAAGCTGAAATTTGGCAGTTAGATTCCTTAGGGTGTAGAGGTCCGCTAAGAAAGGATTTTGCGAAAGGGCATAATTAGGGGGGGCAAATGGGGACTGAGAGTTTATATGAAAGCCTACGCGTACAAAGTCGCGGGCAACAGCTAGTCTGTTATAAATACGTAACGTCCGAGACGCCCTTTTAAGCTGAAATTTAGCTTGTTTGTAAATTATTGTGCGCTATATTTCTCGTCCGCGAAAAATATAAGAGAATACCAGAATATAAGACTAGCTGCACTCGCGTAGTGATGAAAAATGGTGATGATGATGATGATGATGATGATGATGAAGCCTATGTCACTCTCTGGCACTTGAACTATACCCATGCAAAAAATCAGGTCGATCCGTTGTTCCGTTGCAGCGTGAAAGAGGAAC
The DNA here is from genome assembly GCA_914767915.1 of Agriopis aurantiaria. NCBI lineage: Eukaryota > Metazoa > Arthropoda > Insecta > Lepidoptera > Geometridae > Agriopis > Agriopis aurantiaria. Next base: position 11,997,007 of record OU611994.1, on the reverse strand, counting down.
AAACATACATCCATACATACAAACTTTCGCGTTTATAATATTAGTAGGATTATGTTTAAATTTTTATCAAGACTTATCGCATTATATTCTATTTAGGCAAAAATGGGTAGGTACGGTCGACGTTTTGACCATAAAGTTTTCATGTGAAAAGTTTACTTTTTTTGTTCTTATTTGGTCCATTAGACAGTAGCATGTTTGTCATTCTATACACCCGATGCATCGTGATAGCATCGTGTTTTCCTCGTTCTTGCTCGTTCTGGTTGATCTGTGATCTTGTTGACAATAAGTAAATTACGACCTTACTATGTAAGTATGAACTAAAAACATCAATACAAAGATATTATGTAAGTACACACGATCGTATTTTGTCGGAAAAAGTAATTCGAACTACGTATGGGATGCTTAGTTTGCATTGTAGTTCTTGGAAAACTTAGGTAAATGTGCAAACATTTCATAGTTCTGTAAATATCTAATTTTACTCAGAAAATTTAAATTGAACTGAAACATTATATTTTGCTTATCTTTCCCCTTTAGACTGAATAAGGTCAAGTTTACAGTATGGTGTAATTTAAGAGGTACGCGTAAGTATGCTAAACACGTAATTATATGAAGTTAAAGTCAAATCTTCAATAATAATGCCGGCAGCATGCTGATAACACAATACAGGTTACATGCACCATGTTCACGGGAAGACTGAAGAATGCCGATGGTTGGTCGAACAGTTAAAAATTTAGGTGCAGACATAACGATCTACAGCTGTCGCTCAGTGTGCCTATGTTCAGCAGTGGACGTCTTCTGGCTGATGATGATGATGATGATGATAACGATCTACCCTCTTTTAGTCTTAGTCTTCTATATCCCGTAAATAATCATATTATAACTTTAGTGAACAACCGTGACAGCTTAAAACAGTGTTTTACGCATAACTTGTTGTCATTCAGCGTGGTAATGCCACCAACTTGCTGAGTATTACGCCAACTGATACTGGGCTTGAACATTTGGATTGTCTTTAGACCTTCAACGATCTATGGGCAGTCTACCTAACTGTTTTTGTAGAGTTAGTGTTAGCTAGTATTTTGTTTAGTTAATAAAGGCACAAACTTAATTGGTATCTCTATTTCTACATCTCTTCTCTATCTCTATCTCTTCTCTATCTTCTCTATCTCTTCTCTACTTAAAACTCTCTCTCTCATTAAAGTCGCTTTCCGCGTCTGTCTGTATGGCCGCTAACTCCTCCTAAACCACGCAACGAATTTTGATGCAGTTTTCACCATCAGTTAGATACATTTTCACGGAAGGTTTATATATATAACTAGCGACCCGACCCGGCTTCGCACGTAAATTACACCCGTGCGAAGCCGGGCGGGCGGGTCGCTAGTTTAAAATAAAATAAACACGGTGCCTATTTGAAATTTTAATCCAACAACGGAATAAGGCTTAGCAATTGTTTATATTTTATAATGAGGCGTACAAAGAAACGCACTCAGCAGTCACTCGACAGTCTAATTGGAACTTTTTGTACATATCCAGGGTAAAGTGTCACATTGTCATATCACACAATAATTTTTTTCAATTAGCCTCTTCGATGAGCGCTGCTGCTGGATCATTATTTTTGATACTAAAAGCACAATAGACATGTGGACAGTACACAAGATAAATTAAATTATAAAAAATATTTTATTATAGAAACTGACGTGGTTTTCACACATTTTATTTAGTCGTGTTTTGTTTTTTTTTTTTAGTTGGAGTGACCGGCTTAATCTTACGTGAGTAATTCCCGTGTAATATAAATAAAATGTATAAAAAATATATTATATATAAATAAAAATATATTAAATTATAAAAATAAAATAAAATATACTGTATTGTATAAATAGTAGGTAACTGAAAAGCAATGTTTTCCCTCTATTTTTTTTTCGTGGTCGCCATCTTAAATTGTTGCCAGATATGTCCCACCCACCATTAAAACGATTCAAATGACACCTCACACGTCGCAATCCTTTAAGCGGTTTAGGCTGTAGGGCGTGCCAAAGAAACCTCATACATACATACATACGAGTAATACACTCGTAAAACATAACCCTCATTCTTGCGCTATCGGGTAAATAGTATCGCTGATTAAAAATCATGAAATCGGTTAGAAAGATTTTTAAAACGATATTTTTAAATGTTCATGAAATACAGTTATAAAACATAGCAACCTACAGTAAACGCCAATCAGAACTAATGAAGTCACGATTTTGGAAACAAACACCATTACATATTTTTTTTCACAGAAATTTTATATCAATTGCCTTATGGCAACAGTATACTGCTGGTGTGCTGGTATATTACGTCTATACATAGATCGTTTAAAATTATGACGTCATAAGCAAAAGCCGTTGCTTGCAAGTGTTTATGCCGCAAAACCAATATTTAATTTAAAAAAAAAAATTTTTTACTAATTTATTTTCTGTAGAAATAAGTGTTTTTGAACGTTTTTTTTTTTTTTTAATTAGCTGGACTAATTTTCCAAATCAGTTATGCGTGAACTAATTTTATTAAACTGAGACATCAAAAAAGGTACCAATAAATTATTGTAACATATTGCAACACCTTGATACCAGTCGTTGACCTATTGGACCCCTCTGAAAGAATGGGTCCCTCGACGAAAACACATTTAGGTCCTGGCGTAGATCAAAACAACTTATCTAAAGAAAGGTGCTCAATACCTTCCGACTCTCCTTCGAATCTGGGTCGATAAAGATTTTGCATACTCATGCAGCTCATTTCAGCCCTTTTGCATATTTAACTAGCTAACATATCATCATCATCATTTCAGCCCTTATCCACTGATGGTTATAGGCCTTCTTTAGCACACTATTCTCACACACAGAGACATACACGCACACACAACACACTCAACCACAAAAACACAAAAAACCCCACATACATACAATATACCTGACACCTGATTCCTTATGGTACTTGATACGAAATTAAATCGGAAATACCTACACTAGAAATTAGTCTAAGGAACAGTTATAATAAAAAATCTGTTAGCATCAATGAAGTTAAAGTACAATAGATCGATGGTTAGCATGAATAGTAAGTAGCTGTTTTTTTTTTTTTTTATGAAAATTGCCTAATCTTCAAAGCTTATGAAATAATTACGTACGGAATAGCTACTATATTGTTATTGTAACCATACAAGTTTTTACATGGTGCTATAAAATCTAAATTTTGGATTGACATCGATTGCTGTGTTGATATTTTATTTAAAAAACCTTTTGTTTCTCAAATGTCTGAGCATCTGGTGCCACTCAGACTCCAATATTGCTCAAACAGAGATTTTATTTTACGTTTCAAAACGTTGTAAAAAGCAATCAGGCACATTCAGTTCGATGCCATAAAGTAAACTTTTATGCCAATGCATTTTCTAGTAAATATTGGAAAACTTTATAAAATTTTATATAACAATAGCTATCATGGATTTCCAATAGCTTGTTCTCTATTTTTCTATATTGTTTCTTGTTTTTTTTTTTTCAAATTTGTTTTGTATTTTCCACCATTTTCAAACTTACGAGCTTATTGTCATATACAGTTGATTTAGTAAGGATAACATCTAATGAACCCCGAATGGCCTGTTTCCGGCGCAAATTTAATCAATTATTCGAGTTTAATCTTCGGTTAGCATCTTGAACGTACTTGTAGAGTTCATCTGGTGAATTTAAACTGTTCAATACTTTTGTCGATTCGATGGTGACCGGTTGTAGCAAATATACCGTTATTTTATTAATTGCCGTGAAAATTGTGATTGAATATTGAGTAAAATGAAAATTGTTACAAAAGATAAAGCTTTTATTATAGTTATTATTAAAGTAACTACGGTTATTTTATCAGTAAGCTTTTTCTAAGGCAATAGAATAGTTTTATTTAATTTTTTTATTTTATTAATTAACACCAACATGATGTCAAATTTTATTTTTAATCGCTAATAATTCCGCGTTTGACCACCAACTCGTCTGTTGATAAGCGACGATGTGGTCGAAGATGAAGCACGCAGACTTAGAAGATACCTATTCATTCTCGCCTTGAAAAGGCCATTTCTATCATTTGTCATTCTTGTTGTGATGGGCTGTGGAAGTGACGGTGATAAAAGCAATGTCGATTGGACTAGAATCAACTGGCAATCTGTGCCATAAAGTAAATGATTTGATTACAATATAGTTCAAATGTATCAGTAATTACACATATCCTATCAAAGCGATTGATAAATATAGGGTCGATCGATGACCTTTTACAATCGCATCATAAATACACGTGCTCTGTGGTGTAACTCACAATGTAGGTATACAGGGTAATAATGAAAGAGTATGCTAAGCCGACAGGGGTTTTTTATAGTCATCATAATGAACACTTTTTATAATGAATCCAAACCTGAAAACGCGAAATAAAATAGCGTTTATATGGTCCCATAGTAAAAGTTGTTCATTATTATTAGTACAATGACCTCTTTTCGGCTTAGCATATCCTTTCCTTATAACCCTGGAGATACAAATGCAATATTGTGACACGACGTATAAATACTTATAAAAACTAAGCACTTTCTCCTTTGATCCCAGGTTTTGTTGGCAGATTAATTTCCAATCATTCCTAGTTTCTGCCAGCGTTTTGATACCTTTGTTATGCCTATGCTAGGTGAAAAACCTTTGAAAAAGGCATATACGTTTACATATTGCCTGTTTTTAAGTTTATCTAGATTTAACATTACATTTGCCTTCTCTCTTATTGTGTTCTCCTACAAATTGCATAGTTTAAGATGTTGGTACGACCCGCACGCTAAAGAAAACCTATTACAGATATCCATGACCTATATGATATGTCGATCTTATCACTACGCGTGGTAGATTATTAAAGGAAAACATGTTTTGAGTTGAAGTGGCAATGGGCAGGCCACATCGCTCGAAGAACCGATAACCGATGGGGAAGAAAGGTTCTGGAGTGGAGACCTCGAACCGAAAGATGCAGCGTAGGTAGGCCTCCCACTAGATGGACTGACGACATTGTGAGAGTCGCGAGCATCCAGTGGATGCAAAAGGCAGGCTGTCGTTCAGTGTGGAGGTTAAAGGGGGAGGCCTATGTTCAGCAGTGGACGTCTTCTGGCTGATGATGATGATGTTTTGATGGTATTTGCATCTAACCTGTGCAACTAGAGAAGGATGTGGTGCGACGGTACTTCTCGTCAGAACAGTTGCTTTCACTGTACCAAGCGCAAGTTCGGTCGTGCATCGAGTACTGCTCGCACCTTTGGGATAGATCAGCTAAGTACCAGCTAGGGGCATTGAAGTCCGTTGAGAAACGTGCCGAGGAGCTCATCAGCAACGAAACTCTAGTTCAGACTAAACTTCTTAGTCTTCAGCATAAGTTGCTAGTCTATCGGTTTTTATCGGATACATTTCGGAGAGTGTGCATCGGATCGGCATGATTCTCTGCTGCCTATTTTTATATTAGACTGCTAGAGTGGCGACGAAAAGGCGACAACGCTTCATGATTGATGTGAAAAAACCCGAGCGGTTTGATTCTACTTTTATTGTGCGAACTGCTAGTCTGGAATGTGCTGCCTGAATGGGTGTTCCCCGATAGTTACAAATCTAGGTGTCTCCAAATTGCGAGTGAATTGGTTTCTTCTAGGCAAGCGTGCTCCATCGTAGACCGCATCATCGCATAATATCAGGTGGCGGTTGGCGGTCAAATGAAAGCCTATATTTTTTTTTTAAATACTGCTTCTTCAAGATAGCTTGCTCCATCGTAGACCGCATATCAGGCGCATGAAAGGTGGTGGACAAAGTGGCGGTAAACCAACGTAACATAACATACATGCATCCTGCTCTCGCATGCGTGCCTTTATTCTAAGTTGAGCTGGTTACTACTTCGTCTACAAGGTCCATTAGCTGCATTGTTGTAGTAATTAATGATTTTATCTGTTATCAGTTTGTATACCTAGTCAATACTTAGTTTAAATTCACGTTAAATTGTTACTTTGTGACACATGTCATAGTTGACACATGACATGTGTTCACTGTTTAAAATAATTACGCTCAGAAATGCGTACGTATACAGACTTTTACCAAGAAAAAGACACCGCGAGTGCGTCAAGTTGTAAGAAAATCCAGCGTGCCGCATTTTTGTACGTACTATGGCGTCACGAGAGAAATTTAGAGCGGCCCATTAGCACGGCAAACTTAAAAAACTTTTTATAATTTACTGTTGTATAATTAGGCATAATATAATTATAATTTTGAGCATTGATCCAACTTAAGCTAGTGTAGAGTTGGTCGTTCAGCTACAAGATGGGTCGACGATATTGTCACTATAGCGGGTCGAACTAACGGGACCGAGACAGATAAGAAAGAAGCCTATATACCCGCAGTGGGCAGTGGGATAAGGAAGGCTGAGGATGATGATGATGAAGGTGATTCTTCTTGTCCGCAGTTTTCTCGTTTGCGCATTTTCAAATTATTGAAGATACACGAAGGTGATTTTCCAGATTTCCAAAAACTGATAAAATCTGTGTTCTGCTGTTATGAAATTGCAGACAAAGAAATTTTCGATTAGTTATCTTTAACAAAGCAAATTTTTCGCTTGTTACCATAATATAACGTCAAATTAAAAGACATAAACCTAAATTTCATTTTATATCTGCAATGGTGCGAAAATGTGCCAGTGAGAGAAATGTGATCGGAAACAGCCTCCTTAAGACAGGCTACAGACATGCAAAGCAAGTGAACTAACGGAGTCTACCCTGATAAAGTTCTGTGGTAATCATCATCAGCCCGAAGACGTCCACTAATGAACCTAAATCACCTCCTTAGAACTCCACACTGAACGACAGCCTGCCATTTGCATCCACTGGATGCCTGTGACTCTCAAGATGTCGTCGGTCCATCTAGTGGGAGGCCTACCTACCTAGAGCCCCAGAGGCCTAGTTCTGGGGTACTAACATTGAACTAGAAGCATCCAAGGAATCCTGGCTAAAAGTTTACAAGCAGGATGTGATGTAAAACCAAATTACAGCACAAATGTATCAAATACTTCATTATGCTTTGAAAGTAGGTAATCAGATAAATACATGCACCTTACAAACTGTTACAAAACTCATGGGTTTTCCACATCCGCCTAGACTCAAATCTTTATACTTTCTTCTCAAAATGTTACCTATAAGTATTCCACCAGCATTTGTATTACCTGCTTGATAAAACTGTCGTGATCTTTAAACTCTCGGATTGAATACGGGTAGGTACGTTAGAAAGACGTGCTAGCTATGTCTCCAGAATACCTATCAGCTTTCGCTGGATAACTAGCTGCCAAAAGCGAGAGTGCGATAAAAGCACTCTCCGTCCCCCGTCTGAGTTCATGAGATCAATGTAAATATAGATTACTTCACTTTTATGTCTGTTTATTATTATTTTTTGTTTGAATTTATTGATTCACTCATAGATCATGGACTCATGGAGTTTGCCTACATATCAATTTAGATGCATTTTAATACTGACAAACCAGTTCAAATCCTATGTGGTTAGTGCCTTATATTTTTTTATAATATAACATTGAATCCGTTTCTTCTAGGCAGACGTGAACCATGGTAGACCGCATCATAATTATTATCTTAACATCAGGCGAGTAAGCAACAACACGCAAGCCTAATTATAAAAAAAATACTTTACATAGAAATAATTTAATCAGTAAACACGAGACCAAAAAGATAACTGCATGTTTAATAAACTGAAATTATTTAACAAACTCTGCAAATTTTTTTGACTTAATGCACAAATATTTAAGTCTGTTTCGATCTATTTTTTAAGGTTCTGTACCTCAAAAGGAAAAAAATGGAACCCTTATAGGATCACTTCGTTGTCCGTCTGTCTGTGCCGTCTGTCAGAACGCGTTAAGGGTTCAAGTTGAATGTTGTAGTTATACTAACTACTTGGGTCTACGGTTTCTTTTCGGCTGTAAAAAAATAAAAGTTGTAAGTCAACGCAATAGCACATATATAGGAATAAATCCGAAAGTTATAAATTAAAACAAACTTAAATTTTGTAGTTGGAATGTATCGAAGAACCTTATTGTCAACTACAAACTTAAGTTTGTCTTTAAATATTTCAACTTAGTCTTTTTTTTTTTGGGCGCGCGCTCTGAGGGTCCCTTCTAACGGAACCCTCAGAGCACGAGTCCTACTCGTCCTTGTCCGGTTTTTTTATTATCCTTTTTTATCTGTGCTATCTTTATTACGGATCTAATGAAATCAGTTGTAATGTAATGTAATAGTTGTTAAGTTTACTCGTAGTATAGACAACTTTAAACAAATTGGAATTATTTTAACGCTTCCTGACATAATTATTTCCTAGTTAGATTCAGATTCAGATTTTTATTAGCCTTATAACAATGATTCGTTATAATAGGTAGGTCAAATACATTAGTCGTAAAAACAAATTATACACAGTTAAAATAATTTACAAAGTTAATATAAAATTAATAAAATATAGGTGCACAATACACTAACATTTTTTAAATGTCATTTCGTTAGAGCAATGTAATAACATAACCTAGCTGGATTAAACTTTGTTATAACATGAATAGTTTTGTTAAAAATTGCTTTGTTATATAAAAAAGTGTCTGTATAAAATTTATTATTTTTAAACACTTTTGTTCATTCATTCAAAACATGTCATTTAGATATAGACCTTAAACTATATTTATTGATATCATACGCAAATGAGCATTTCCTTAAATTAATTTTCATGAAGTCATTAAGCTTGTAAAACGAATGAAGAAAGGCTTAATTTATATTTTCAAATCTAGAATTGTTAAATTTCTTAGAGGAGCTGGTAGCTTATTATACATTACTACTGCTTTTCAACTTTACAATGTCTCACTCGGGGTAGAACTACTCATTATTTCTTAAGGTGAAGTTATGTTTATGTGTGTCCATTTTTCTCGGGTATTTTTCCTCTCTATCATTATGTATTTATTTAGATACTAACTAAAATATTTCTTAGAAATTCGTCAACCACATTTAATAAGGTGGTAGTAAGATACGTATAAACATAGTGTTAATTATCTTGTGACACAGACAACTGGCTAATTGTATATTAAGTAGATAACAGTTAGAAACAAGAGAAAAACAGGTAGGTATAGTTTTTTTGGCTACGCCAAAAATTCAAAACTCCATTTGCAGTTTCAGTAAATTTATTTCAGTCATGTGCAGTTGTAAGTACATTTATTTCGGTTAAGGGGCCTGTATACCCTTTGCAGCTCTCTCGCTCGCACATTTTCACATTATTGAAGATATAAAATCAATGAGTGTGGATTTCCAAAAAGTAACAAAATCATGTCTTGGTGTCTATCGTAACCTTACAAACAAAGAAATTGTCAATTTGATATATTTTAAATACCTATTTTTTTTTACTCTGCCTCGAAAATTAGTTCCCTGAATTTTGTCTATTATTAAACGGAAATTTTGCACGGTCAAATCACAGAAAAAGCTGACATACCTACCTCATTAAAATCAAAGTGAATAACTACAACTTGGCAAAAAAGTCTATTTAATTTTCTAAGAAGGCAGATAGCTAAGCTAGCATAATAATTATGCTAGCTTAGCTTTCTACAATAATAATAATAACAAACATATAAATTCGTCATCTAGGCGTTAATTATTAACGCCTAGATGACGAATTTATATGTTGGATTCATATTTCGAAATTGTATCATTTTGTATCATATAAGGCTAGGGTCACAAATGACAAGTATAAATTATTATCAAACTATTAATAAAAATGGGTTTAGCACCAGCGTAAAAGAAAAGTGTCGCCTCAGTGTGTGTATTGTCACATTATTTTCCTATTATGTATTTTTGAGTTTTAATTATTGTGAATTATTATTTAATATGTGCCCCGTGACTGTGATCGATGACCCATCATAGAATTTTTTAATGATGATATGGGCTAGCGTTTGACCACAACTCACCACATTTACAGCATTCAATAATAATTGTGAAAAATATTTTACTGATGTAAACCCACCCTAAAAATAATTGTTTTTTTTTTAAATTGCAATGGCATAAACACTATATGCAATTATTTATGCATGCATTTATTAAAGTAGGACAATGCGTTTAAGCATTTTATTCAGCCCATTAATTATAATTATTTATTGTGTTTAATTGAAAATAGCAGATGGGTTGATATATTAAGTGAATATTTGATAACTTATTTGCCTTTATAATAATTTATTGCGTATATAACATAGAGAAACAAAAGAAAATTCAACAGATATTTGCTAAAACGAGTAAAGGTTTATAATTTCTACTATAATTGTCTAGTAGGTACACTGCCTATATATGTAAACAGTTGGTTATATAAGTTCGTACCTATTATAGACACTAACCTTTTTATTGACCGTTACTGTCAGTTAAAGTCATGGTAAATAATTTATTACATACTATCAACGCACCCCAGCTTCTCACGGGTGTAAGTCTTATTTTTTTTACACCTTGGGTTACATATTGGATATATAGGAGTTTTAGTAAGGATCCCTATTTTAAAAAAAAATATAGCGTATGTCACCCAGGGATAGTGTAGCTTCCCAACAGTGAAATAATTTTTCAAATCGGTTCTGTAGTTTTGGAGCCTGTTCAATGCAAACAAACAAACAATCAAGTTTTTCCTCTTTATAATATTATTATTACTAGCGGTCCGCCCCGGCTTCGCACGGGTATTATTGGAGTTTTAGTAAGGATCCCTAGTCTTTTGAAAATATAATGTAGCCTATCTCACCCGGAGATAGTGTAGATTCCCAACAGTGAAATAATTTTTCAAATCGGTTCAGTAGTTTCGGAGCCCATTCAATGCAAACAAACAAACAAAATAAACAAACAATCAAATCTTTCTTCTTTATAATATTAGTATAGACTAAGACATAGAGAAACAAATGAAATGAATAAATGTTTGCTTTTTGTTACTAGTTTAAGTATTTAATTATACTAGTACACTATCTTACACCCATGTAAGCAGTTTTATAATTATCAATAGGGTGTTTGACTGTATTGAAAATATTATGCCAATTGACATCATCCATAAACATGGCATAATGAAAATGCATATTTCATTGATTTTTTTATAAAAATATGCTTATTTTTTGTAAAAAACGCGAATAAATTAACTGTATTTTCGACATTTGATCACGTGATCGAAAACGGTCTGTAATTGGCTTCATCCCTAGTGACGTCACACAAATCTAAACAAACAGATTTTGTATTGATATTTGCGAATTTAATGTTGTAAAGCTATTTTGAGAGCGATTTATCCAGAAATTATCACCAAAAACAGTCCAGAGGTTAAATGTGAGAAGAATGGAGAAACATTTTGTGCAAGCAGACAGCAGTAACTTACCCAAAATTAATGTATTTATGGTTGCTTATTTCTTCAATAATAATCTACGTCATTGTTTCTACGCTGCAGAACTCAAAACGTAAAAACTACAATGTAAGTATTAATTTTTAATTGTTCTCCAAGCAAAACATTCAATCAAGTTGTACAAAAAGTATGTTGTAGTAGGTGGATATCACTATTTTGTTAGGTTATGTCTTTACAATGTTTAAAAAGAAAGTAACAGTACATAAAATAGTAATGCAATAAAAACACAAATTGTAATAGAAATATATAGACTCAAATATGTACCTCAAAATGATCTTCGCACATAGAAACACTTGAATTAGCTCCAATACTTTTGGGTTCTCTACGAGCTACTTAGTTCCAACCACTTTTTGCGAGTTTTGGGGTCCATTGGAACAGAAATGAATAGTTTTTCCGGTGTTTTATGGAAGTATTTGTACATTGTGGCACTACACAACATTTATAAACCATTACTTCTATTAGAAAATTTGTGATTATCAAACTTTTGCTGCCTGGCTGCAGCTGTTTTGTTTTGTGTGACGTCAATCGTCGCTCGACCGGAGCTATGACGCAGTCTGCGTTTTGGCGCGATATTTTTTTATTCAAACTTTAACATCGATTTATATCGCAAATACGACTGATATCCAGAAAATATAAATGCAGTATACATTAAATTATATCAGGCAATAATGTGCAATAGTTTCCCAAAAGTAGTCAAATACCCTATTTCAAAAACTGAATTCTAAATTTGAAAAAAACGCAATTTTGTTTCGAAGTACCGTTAGTTTTTCAGTTATTTTGATTTAAAAACTAAATTCTGAGGAAACAAACATAAAAAGCAATCGAATTGAGAACTCCCTTATTTTAAGTCGTTTATAAAGTTCGTACTTATTTATTTTATTTTTATTTTATTGAAATAGGTTTGGTTACAGGCTTTAGGTCATTTCACATACAGGTATAACACACAACATAACATATTAAACCTAAAGTCCAATTAAAACCGCACACAACTTATAGGTATTTAGAATTATAGGCACAAACTGTTTATTTAGCGCTATCGTCAGTCGAATGACGCGTTTAATTGTAATGTTCTGATTGTTTGTCCCATATAAGAATAGAGGTATTCTCTGATAATAGGTTTGAGCCTAAAAATTTAATGTATAATTAAACAAAACTTTATCTATTAAAACGTTTTAGGCGTCCGCTCATCATCTAGGACCAAAGTTCTTATGAAAACAAATCCAACGACCCCAAACTCGACAGGGTTACGTTTCATTTAGGAGTTCCATAGCCACCTTCTGTCTCCATCATCAGACCAGATCGATGGTACCATAACATTGCATTACTTCCAGCTCAATCGATTGAGGATAACTGGACAAAAATTCAGTTGCAAGATATGTCTCATACTTAATTTTTTTATTCGTTTGTAGGCTAACGTTTGACCACCATCTCGCCTGATGTTAAGCGATGATGCGGTCTACGATGGAACACGTTTGCTTAGAAGAAACTGATTCACTCGTGATTTGAACACACCTAGATTGTAACTATCGGGGAACACCCATACATACTAATAAGGCAAGTTAAATAATAGCTTGTAATAATTCGATGATGGTTCAGTGGTTGGCGCGTTCGAATTCCAATCCGTAGGGTTTAGGTTCAAATCCCAACAATGAGCTTCAGCTGCCGGTGAAGGGAAAAAATGTAATGCTCGGCTGGTTAGGTTAGAGCCTACCACCTACCACCATGAAGTTGAAAATCTGACACCAATTGTTCCAGCAGCATCACTTGAGAGCCAGTTCCCATTCCAGGCTAGGCGTGCTTACCATCTTCGACCACACCGACACTTAACATCAGGTGCGCTGTAGCCAAACGCCTAGTGTTTTAACCACAAAAAGGTACCTACTTTGCTATGAAAACTAACGTAGTATTCACACATTTCATAACCGGCTGATCAATGAAATCATACGTGAGTAAGTCCTGTGTCATATAAATAAAAGGTACCTACTTCCTTGTGAACTTTTAAGTTTTCCATCACATCATCAGCTAGTAAATGTCCACTGCTAAACAAAGGCGTCCCTCTTTTTTTTATTTGTTTAATGGCCATGGATACAGTATCCTTTAGTCGGAATATTACTTTCGATTTACGAAGTATTAAATAGCGTCACAACAAGTCACAGTCATAGTCAAGCAAAGTAAATCATGGTCAAGTCAAACTCATGTCCGAGTAAAGTGGTAGAGGCTTTACAAGAGGCTTCTATGGAGTTTTGGAAACAACACGAAAATACATAAATGTTTCACCTCGTTATACCACTTGCCCACGGGCTCAGTTACACTTGGCCACGGTCACGTAATTTCTTCTCTATCTCTACGTAGTATATATATTATATACATAGTATAAATTAAGTAGCTTTCCGCGTCTGTCTGTCTGTGTGACCGCTAACTCCTCCTAAACCACGCAACGAATTTTAATGCGGTATTCACCATCAGTTAGATACATTTTCCCGGAAGGTTTATATTTATAACTAGCGATCTGCCCTGGCTTCGCACGTAAATTACGCCCATGCGAAGCCGGTTGGGCTGGTCGTTAGTAAATAATAATCCACCATTATTACACAATAACACTCGAAAATACACAAGTTTAGGAAAATAATACAACGAAACAACATGGTTTTTTTTCACGTTGGCTCTAAATACTTAAAATTTTACGATGCATTTTGTAATAAGTCTCTTAAAAAACGTAAAAGAGTACGTTAACTACGTAAGATCAGCGTCATTTAGCACCATGTAGATGGCACCGCTCTTACTCCATACAAATCGTAGAATACGTTAAATTATACATACATTTGGGATTATAACGAACTTACCTGAACTAAAATCAATAAACAGAGTTCCAATGTAAATGTTCTAACTTATCACTAATCAGTCACCTTTGATGAGGTACATGACTGTTAATTAATAACCAGAAAACTTTTCCACACGTTTATGAAATAAGTGAATTCAACCGTAACTACAGGGTTACGCATATAGACTGTGCTAAGCCGAAAGGAGGTTATTGTAATCATTATTATGAACAACGTTTACTATGGAAACAACCCTCAAATATGCGTAACCCTGTATAAATATACCTATCGTTTATTATGATTGGATTAAAATTTTATTATTGTTTTGTTAATTTAGCTTATTTTAAAATCTCGTCTCATAGAATAGATAATTTAACTAGCCATGACCCGTAGTTTCACCAGCGTATACAAATCCCTAAGAATATTTTACATTACTTGGAGGGCTAGATAGTGACATATGAATAACAATTATGTCACTCTCTGGCCCTCCAAGCATCTTAAATGCAAAAAATCGCATCGTTTAGCATGAAAGAAGAAAAAAATAAACACACTTTCGCATAAGTATAAAATTCAACATTATTTATTACACCATAAAATTATGTTGTAGCGCTATTCTCCAAACTGGGTGCAGTGAAGTACCCGCATCTTGAAGATTAGGCCTTCCCGTCAAATTGTTAGATTACATTAGTACATTGCGTGAGACAATAATATTATAACAAAATACATAAATTAAGGCTAATAATATTAGTAAGGATACGGATATAAACGTTGTGTGTAATGCAGTATTTAACACTCAGCGCGCGTATAGGCAAATTTATTACAGGTCACCAAGAGACCGGCCCAGCCAAGCTTGGGGCTCACTGCTAAGTCAATATAACCTATGTTAGATACAATTGCTAGCTATGTATACCTTACACAGATGTGATAATGTAAAAGCGTTTCTGTAATAAATGTTTACTTTACTTACTTAGATTTAGAGTTAGTAGCCAGCTACATAGTGTCAAGTTATGTTAGGTGGGCCCAAGATCTTCCACATGACCTAATGGCTGGCACTAACACAAAAAGAACCGAGACTTATTTAAGTACTACCGTAGAGGAAACAAAACCTAACCTTAAGCCTCGTCTGCACTACGGCACATTTGTATCGTAACATGGTTTAGGAACAATGCATCGACTCAATTAGCGAATTTAAAAAATCACATACATTCATACATACATATACCCAATACTAATCGAGAGAAATTTCCATGTATAGCAAATTGTAGCCTAGTGTCCTCACTAGGCTACAATTTGCTATACTTGGAAATTGTAGCCTAGTGAGGAGGAAGAGGCTTTTGAGCTGCTCGAACACGAAGAAATGGAATCTACTTAGGGCAAACTACCCTAGAGTAGAGGTCACTAGAGTCAGTACTTTCTAGACCTTAGGGAGAAAAGCGAAGTAGAAAAAAAACTTAGTTAAGAGTCCCATAGATCCCATAAAACGATGTGTTTTAATCGCGAAAATTACTAGAGCTAATTTGCTGAGACTGATATGATAAATTAATAAGAGACGATTCTAATTAAACTTAACCAAAGAAAAGAAACTATGTAGAATTGTAGAGTCTCCTACCCTTCTAAGAGAGATCGTAGCGAGGCTCGTTCCACTCGCGCCTATCAACCCCCCTAACGTCCGGTGCTTGTTTCAGCGTAACCGGGTGGGCGCGCGCGCGGTGGCGTCGCCGGCGCGAGTGCGCGCGCGACGCTAAGCGCTCGCCGACGCCCGACCATGCGCGCAGTCAGCCCGCGCCGCGCCGCCAAACCGCGCGCACGATGCTCAACATGAAGCTAAAGGAGCGCCTCGCGCTCGCAATCAGCGCCTTCCTCGTACTGTTCACCTTGATGCTGATCGTAGACATCCAGATGGACTATGGCATCTCCGGGCACAGGGTCCCCTTGCACGGCCGGGTCAAGATTGGCGACGTCGAAGATAAGGGACGCTCCACTTATATTGAATTCAGGAAGCGGCTACTTCAGAAAAGGTTGGTGTTGTGATTCTTGGATACAGTGGTTTTTGTGATTATGTGGTTCTTTATATTTTGATTAACGGATTTTCTGGGGTAAGTCAGTTTTTAAATATTATTTTTTTCCGGAATCTAAGAAATATATCTTAAACACTTATGAAGTTTTAAAACAAAAATATTTATGACACCGTATTTTTCCAATTTGAAACAATAGGCTTCTTATCTTATCAAATGTAACAATGACCCTTCGATAGCACCGAGATAGGTGGAGACGTAACATCAACAAATGTTAAGTTTCTTGAGAAATTTA
Organism: Agriopis aurantiaria; assembly: GCA_914767915.1. Classification (NCBI taxonomy): domain Eukaryota; kingdom Metazoa; phylum Arthropoda; class Insecta; order Lepidoptera; family Geometridae; genus Agriopis; species Agriopis aurantiaria. The sequence goes on along the minus strand of OU611994.1, from coordinate 11,980,425 downwards.
CCGGATAATGAACTATGGTAATTATGTAGTTTTAAATTAACCAAAATGCAAATATTGTAAGAATTTTAAGTTGTTATTTTCATAGAATTAAACCGCATCTCTACAATAAATTGCTTAGAATTAGTGAGCAGTAAAATTAATTAAAAGAATTTAGGAGTGTACGAGTAACTTAGTCATTAAAATATATTTTGTATGCTAAGCTCACAAGCAACAACAAACTGTTCTTTTTGAAATAGGTACAGAAATGATCTATTGTTTTATTGAAATGTAGTTGTCATTGTTTTGGTTTTCCTTCTTGAAACTATCTAATATGTCACATTATGAGCGCAAAATATATCAACACAATATTTTTAGGTATAAATGTAAAATGTTTTAATTAGATAAAACAAGTCCAATCGCAGAAGTTATAGGTATTGATTAGTAAAATAATTGGCTAAAAACTTTATTTACGTGATCGTTTATATTATAGGAAGTGAAGTAAATTTGAAATGTATACTATGTTAACTATTCCTTTTCCTGTTAATTGAATAGTTTGACTTATTATGATCCAGTTTAGTGAATCGATTCTCTCCTTTACTGGTAACTTCATGTACCTACTTTATCTCAGTGTTATCAAAATATTTCGTGGACTGACATTGACAGCGTCTTGGAGATAACAAGTGAGGCTTTAAAAGTAATGAGAAATGAAATTCGGAAATAAGCACAATTATTGTTAAATTTTGTCGTTTAGTTTTCTTACTCGTAAAGTTAATTTTATGCCCGGTCGATAAGCGGTCTAAATTTCTTTTTTATGCGCAAATTTACTCTTAGAACTTATTCAAAAAGATTCAATTTATATCATAGGTATTTCATGTATTAGGAAGTTTGCCTGACTTTTTAATTAAATACCCATAGATCAGGGTATTTATTGGACCCAGATATTATATTTGTCGTAGAAAAATAGATGTGTGTGTGTGGATTTTTGTTACAAATAACATATTGTCTGTCTATTAGAACATTGTTTAAATTTCAGTTTTGGCTCAAATGGCTTGTTTTACGCACTCGTTGTACAATCTACTAATATCTGGGCAGTGTTTATCTTTATTTGTAGTAAACAAAATTAATTATATTGTTATATTAAACAGAAAAATTCATAATCAATGCCGACAATTTCGTATTCTATACGTGTCATTTTTTTTTCTTATAATATATTTACTAATATACTTTAAACCAGTATTTAAACACATGTTAAAGAAATTTATGTTTATCTTGTGACGAAGTTATTTCGGATATGTTTGAAGTAGGTAGACTTATGTCGACGTTATTGTGTTTGTGTACATTTATTACTTATTATTTTGAGGACAGTTAATATTTTAATGTACATGGTGATTATTGCTTACTATTTGGTGAGTTTTCTGCTCTAGTTGCGTTTTGAAATGTTGTTTTCTTTTTTAACTTTAACACTATTCGTTTTTTATCATTATTATAATAAACTTTGTTAAGAGTCCAAAAACTTTTAACAGCCCTTGAATATACTAGCTTTTCATCAACTATTTTTAGTAGAAGAACAGAAACTTAGAACTTGGTTTATTTTTGGAATAAAATAACTACTTTTTATTAAAAGGTACCGTACATTTTTACGCAATTCATAAATAGAAAGCCCCAGTTAACATTTCAACCAATTGTTTATTTTAAGCGTTAGATAAACGCTTAGCAGAATTCAGTAGTTTATTTACATTAAAATCAACGGAGGTTCAGGAGAATATGCACGGATATGTTGTTCCGATTATGAGTCACCCGTTGAACTCTTTTACTAGAGGAAACGTACGCGCGCTACGCACGGGACTTCACGGGACGAACATGTGAAAAATATCATCATTAGGATAATTTTTATGAGTCGTTTATCACTATTACTTTTCTTATAGTATGTTTATTTGTAAATAGTTTAATTTGCTAAAAACAACACGCTGCTAAGTTTTCTATTTGGATAATCGGTCTTACTTAAAATAATATTTGTTTTGTCTCTTTTTCGCGCATGACAATTTTTTCAGTGGGTGAGTTCATAGAGCAGTTTTAGGCCTATACCTATTAACTTATATATAACGTATTTTAGATAAGGTGATTTTACCGAAGAAATCGGTATAAAAGTTTTAATTTCTGTCAGAACTTTGTCTTGTAAAATTTATTTCACTATTGATAATGTAGCCCATAAAATGGAAGTATATATATGTCGCTTAGTAATACCTACTTGTATTACCGTAAAAATATATAAAACTAGCTGAATTCTGCGGTGTTACTCGCGATTATCCAGTTTTTCCGTATTTTCTGGAGAGATAAGTACTTAATGTCCGTCTTCATGATGTACACTATCATCCTGCCTACCATCAAATTTCGTTAAGATCGGCCTAGCCGTTTAGTCGTGAAAAGCGAACAAGCAGACAGAGAGACAGAGTTACTTTCGCTTTTATAATTATTTAGTAAGGATAAATAATCTATATAATTCTAAGGGTAAATATAAATTCCTTTAATAAGTATGTCGCGTCTGCGCAGTATAGTTAATTATATTTACAAAAAAAAAGTTAGTTATTGTCATTTTTCAAAAACACAGTTTTTCATAAAATTATCGTTTTGCTAACAAAGGTCAAGTTTGTGTACATCAATTATCTGTTATCAGTTTATTTAAGATATGAAGATAAAATTACTAATTTTGACACATCGCGATAACATGCTATCACTAAATCGATTGACTAATTTTGCTTAACATGGTGAGTATAATCTATATAATCTTTGGTATAATATAGATAGAATAATACATAGCAAAATCTTTTAATATTGCCTATATAAAGACAAGTACGAGTTCATACAATATACACAAATAAAAAAATCGTTTCTATAATTTAATCAATACCAATTTTAGGTACGTTTATACTATACTAATCAATAACTACTAGTAATAACAAATACTAAAGTTTTCTTTCTTTGAAATTAAATACTTGCCAAGGAGAGGAGAACTGGTATATACCAAGTATGCTACACCAAGGAAATGCTATACGTAGGACTCGCGCTCTGAGGGTTCCGTTGAGTGGAACCGCCGGAGCACGAGTCCAAAAAAAAAGTTGAAAATTGAAAGACAAACTTTACTTTGTAGCGGACAAAAAGGTTCTTTCATACATTCCAACTACAAATGTAAGTGTGTAACAGCAAAACAATTATTTTTAAATGATATAACTTCTAATTTATAACTTTAGGATTTATTCCTTCATATGTGCTATGAAACCTTGCCTCTTCACGATCTTCACTCAAATTTCACGATTCTAGGTCAACGGGAAGTACCTTATAGGTTTTGATTCCCTTGTGAAAACGCAAAATATGCGACATAAACAGTCATATCTTTTGATTGCGTAGACTATTATAGTTAATAAGTGTTCCGGACAGCTGCACTGAACATGACTTTTTCGTAAACAAACATTTTAATAATAATAAAGTGCAGTGATCAGTGTTCCTAGCAAAGTGCCATCGGTCGCGTGTGTGAAATAGATAGTACATAAGGAATAGTGTATATAACAAGCTTTGTAAATAATTTAAGATAGTCAGTAAGAAGCTTGTATTTAAAATGAAAATTGCCGAATAAATGTTGGGTTGCTGGTGCTTTTCATTTGACCTAAAGCTTGTCTGCCGCCTATGAAACACGAATGTAGGAAAAGGAAACCCCTAAATAACGGGGAAATTAAGAAAAATAGGAAAATTAGGAAAAATGAGGTACGTTCCGTAAGAGTAAAGAGTGCACCGCTGTCTGTCTCGCTCTCGTCATTTATCCCCGTCTCGCTCGCGCCTAGCCCGTCCTGCTCGCACGGCCGCCGCCGGCGATTGGTCCATCGTATCAGACGGGCGCTACAGCACCCGTAGGACCTCGGGGCTCGGCGCGAGTGGATAAATATACAGCGGTGCGCGTCGATGACTCACTCCTTCGGAAGCGCTCGAGCGGAACGGATCTCAAGAAAGAAACAACAGGAAGAAACTTCAAGGCAGCAAGCTCTAGGAAGAAAGGCACAGCACCGTTTTGCCGTACATCGGGTTTTCACTGTCTCAGCTCTCCTCAATCCCAGCAACGTGTGCAACAGGGAAGCGTAATACGACTTACTGGTAATACGACTTGTGACGGGCGCAGGGTTACCCCGGGTTGGCTCTCACCGCATCGTGTCTACAGTCCACTTTGAAGAAATTTCGTCAAGGGCTGACTCGGGTCGACCTCTACCTTGCGCCTGTCCCGCACATTTGGTCCTTCTGGGCCGGATTTGAGCTGAGCTGTGAAAACTCGGAGAAGAATGATGCTAACAAGATCTGCGAGCGGTCGTACCGCGCCTCGCCGGAGTCCGGAAGACTCTGTCGCAGGGGCCGGTACAACGAACACCACCACTCGCGCTACAACTACGACGTCATCAAGATCCGTTCCGCCCATCCGAAGGAGTCATCACACGTCGAGCCTGGACACCACGGGCGCCGAGACGGGTGCGAGGGCCGCGCTCAGTGCCGCAGCGCCGCCCACCGACACCGCCCCGTCCCTCGTGGAAACCACGACGCTTCACTCCGGGGCCGCCATGCCGCCGCCGCCGGAACACCGCGTCGGGGCCGCACTCACTGCCGCAGTGCCGCCGCCGGAACGCGTTTCACCAGGGGCCGCGTCCACGGATCGGACGCCGCCCTCCGCCACGCATCAGACCGATGCGCTTGCACCTAGGCCGCCAGCCTGGGTGATTCATCTGTCGCCGCCAAGATCGCCGTCGACAGAAGCCGCCGTGACCAGAGGACCGCCGCATGCTCCGCCCCGCGACGAGCAAGTGCCGCGGCCACCAACGCCGGCCAGAACAAGATCAACGACATCAAGACGCAGCATCAACAACGAGAAACAACGCCGCCTCGCACGAGCAGAGTACGAGTTGGCCCTCGCCCGAGTCAAGATGCTGCGGTCAGAGATGAACGAAGAAAATGAAGACGCGCGCACTGTCATATCCGACGACCAGCAGTCGCAGCGCGTCACGACATGGCTCTCCAAGCAGCAAGCACACCTCGCCATCACTATGAACGAAGAGATCGCTGGGGTAGCGCCGCCGCCTGCGCCGCTACTGCCGCCGGCGCCCAAACCGGCCGAGGAGCTACCACACCCTACGAGCCAGTACTGCGAACGCCCGCCGCCGCAGCGCGCCATCTACGCGCCGCCGCCGCCGTTCCAGTCGAAACCGCAGCCAGCAACAGGCCAGACTGTTGCCAATCCGGCCTTGCCAGGCGCCGTCGTACCACAGATCGTGCCGAGGCCGGAAGTCGCCGAACTAGCTGCCGCCTTTACGCTCGCATCGCGACAAGCCAAGTCAGCGCTACCGAGTAAGTACTTCATTGACCTACCGATTTTCGCAGGATCACACCAAGAGTGGTTGCCATTCCGCGCCGCGTACAACGAGACGGCGGGAAACTTCACCGATGTAGAGAACACCGCGCGACTGCGACGGGCGCTCAAGAGTAAAGCAAAAGAAGCCGTCGAGAACATTCTTCTGCACTACACCGACCCGCACGAGATTATGCGCACGCTGGAAGCACGCTTCGGTCGCCCGGAGGCAATCGCCGCGACGGAGTTAGAACGACTACGCCGCATTCCGAAGCCCACCGACAACCCGCGTGACGTCGTCGTGTTCGCCAACAAAGTCGCGAACGTGGTCGCCGCGCTGAAGGCGCTCGACCGCGTCCACTATCTCTACAACCCGGACATCACTGCAGCCATGGCAGAGAAGCTTCCGCCCGGTTTCAAGCCACGTTGGTTCGAGTTCTCCGCCACGCAGCCAGCCAGCGAGCCCGACCTGATCAAGCTCTCGCGCTTCCTACAACGCGAGGCGGATTGGTGTGCGCCCTACGCACAGCCAGAGCCCGCTTCAGCGACCACGGAAGGCGGCCGGGAACCCAGAAAGGTAAACCAACGTGTACATACCACCCAACAGCGCTCATGCCTTACCTGTGAAACTGCCGGTCATGAAGTACCAGATTGCCCGAAATTTAAAAATAGCGACGTCAATGCAAGATGGGACGCCGCGAAACGCGCCCGCCTCTGTTTCAGATGTCTACGCCTACGTAACAAGAGACATTTTTGCAAGTCGAAGAAATGCGAGATCGACGGGTGCACCCACTTCCATCACAACCTGCTCCACCATCGAAAACATCAAGAAGAGCCGAAGAAAGAACACACCCCGCCCAGCGGCGTCAACGAGACCGTGACCACCGCGCGGGCCGGGGCGGCCTACTTGAAAATCGCGCCGGTGACTGTTTCCGGACCGGCGGGAGAGCTGGAGACGTGGGCGCTCCTGGACGACGGCTCCACCGTCAGCCTCATCGACGCCGGCATCGCTGATCGAGTCGGCGCCGCGGGACCTGTCGACCCACTACGCATCAACACGGTCGGCAGCGAGAAGATAGACGCATCGAGATCACGCCGGGTCACGATATCACTGACCGGCGAGGCCGGTGACCCGCAGCGCCTTCAACTACGAACCATCGATCGGCTGCACCTGACACCACAACGCGTGCGTCAAGAGGACCTGGACGAGTGCTGCCATCTTCGACCTATTTCACACTTGTTATCCACAGCTGGCGGGGCACCCACCATACTCATCGGGCAAGACAACTGGCACCTACTGACGACGACGGCGATGAGAAGAGGAAGACGCGACCAGCCGGTCGCCTCGCTCACCCCGCTAGGATGGGTGCTACACGGCGCGTCGAGACATGAAGAGAGCGGCGTCAACTTCGTCGCGCACCTGGTTCACCGGGACGGAGACATCGACGAGCAACTCCGTGAACATTTTGCCATAGAGAGTCTCACGGTGACACCGAAGGTACCACGAAGCGACCCCGACCGACGCGCCGAGGAGATGCTCCGGGAGCACTCCATTCAACGTCCCGACGGACATTTCCAGACGACCCTGCTCTGGAAGAACGAAGATACGAACATGCCAGACAACCGGGATGCGGCCTTAAGACGTCTCATTTCAATCGAGAAGAAACTGCAAAAGGAGCCGGCATTAGCGGTAAAGTATGAACAACAAATGACCGCCCTTATCACCAGGGGGTACGCCGAGCCCGCTCCACCGACGAGGACGCCAGGCCGCACATGGTATCTGCCACACTTCGCGGTAAGGAATGCGCTTAAGCCCGAGAAGCTCCGCATCGTGCACGACGCCGCCGCGAAGACCCAGGGAAAAAGTCTGAACGACTTTCTACTCACCGGACCAGACCTGCTGCAATCGCTGCCCGGAGTCCTGATGAGATTCCGTCAACATGCCATCGCCGTGACCGCCGACATTCGAGAAATGTTCATGCAGGTAAAGATCAGACCCGAAGACAGAGACGCGCTCCGGTATTTGTGGAGAGCGCGCCCGGACGACCCGCCTTCGGAGTACAGGATGACATCGCTGATCTTCGGCGCAACCAGTTCGCCGGCCACGGCGATATTCATCAAAGATCTCAACGCAGCGAAATACGCCGACTCACATCCGGAAGCGAGCGCTGCCGTACTTCGGTCCCACTACATGGACGATTATCTGGGAAGCTATGAAACCGAAGATGACGCCACGACAGTCGCCCGCCAGGTGAGAAATATACATGCAGCAGCCCGTTTTGAACTAACTAAATGGACCTCAAACTCGACAGAAGTACTGAGGAGCCTCACGGAGGAACGAGCCACGGAGGAGGTCACCATCACTGGAGGGCCAGGCGCCGAGCGAGTCCTTGGCCTGGTTTGGCGTCCCGACGCCGACAAGCTGACCTTCAACCTGGACCTGGCGCGGATTTCGCCCGAAATCCTACGAACCGACACGCCAACCAAGAGGGACGCGCTCAGGATCGTCATGTCGTTATACGATCCACTGGGCCACGCATCGCTCGTCACAGTCCAGGGAAAGAAGATCCTACAAGAACTATGGCGCCGGGGGACGCCATGGGACACCGCCATCGACGCCGACCTCTCCACACGGTGGATCGAGTGGATGAGCCACCTCCGCACCCTTCGTGATATCACCGTGCCACGCTGTTACATCGGCTACACCGACGCGACGAACCTGCAGCTTCATGCCTTCGCGGACGCGAGCGAGACCGCCTACGCCGCCGCACTCTACTGGCGCGCGGTCACACCGGACGGCCGCGTCCACACCTCGCTCGTCCTCGCAAAGGCCCGCGTCGCACCTGTGAAGCTGACGTCCATCCCGCGCCTCGAGCTACAAGCCGCGGTCATGGCGAGCCGCATGGCAGCGGCGGTGATCGAAGAACACGACAGGAAGCCCGACTCCAAGTACTACTGGACCGACAGCAAGACCGTGCTGACCTGGCTGAAAACCGGATCGCGATCGTATCGACCGTTCGTCGCACACCGCATCGCGGCGATCGAGGACGGTAGCAAGCTCTCCGAATGGCGCTGGGTGCCAACAAAGATGAACGTCGCCGACGATGCCACTCGCGACGTCCCACGAGACTTCGCGTCCGACCACCGATGGTTCGTCGGCCCCGAGTTCCTGCACCTACCGGAGGAGGGATGGCCCTCCGACCAACCTCCACTCGCCGCGACACCGACCGGAGAGGAGCGATGCGCCGCCACTACGACACGCGATACAACGAGGCAAGACGCGATCCCGCCCGCAGAGCGTTTCAGTCGATGGGAGAGGTACCTGAGGTCAACGGCCCGCGTTTTACAGTTCATTGAACTATGTCGAAAGACGCGAGCCCGCGTGCACTACAAGAGAACGCGTAGAAACAAAGAAAATGACCCGACTTGGAATTCGACAACACAGAAGAAGTCGATGACGTATATAGAACGGGACATGAAACAGTCGCCACGCTTCGTAGAAATACCTGCGGACATACTACGACGTGCCGAACATTTAATTTGGCAGAACAGCCAACATGAAGCATTTCCTGAAGAAATGAAAGAACTTGAACGCGGTCAACCGGTCGCGCGTCACAGCCGCCTTCACCGTCTCGCCGTGACCTGTCAAGATGGCCTGCTCCGACTGAAGAGTAGAATCAGCAACGTCACAGGAGTCGACGTCGCCCGCCTGTCGCCGCCTATTCTAGACGCCGATCGACACGAGGTGAAGCTCCTGCTGGACTACCTTCACCGACGCCTTCATCACGCCGGAGCAGAGACGACCATCAACGAGTGCAGACAGCACTACTGGGTGCTGCGGCTGCGACCCGTCACCAAGACCGTCATTCACCGATGTATCCCGTGCCGCATAAGAAAAGGAACGCCGCCACAACCATCGACCGGGGACCTGCCACCGTGCCGACTTGCACACCACCAGCCCGCCTTCACCTACACCGGGGTGGACTACTTCGGCCCGCTGACCACCGTGACAGGACGTACAGTGAACAAACGATGGGTGGCGATATTTACCTGTCTGAGCAGCCGCGCGATACACCTGGAACCGGCATGGACCCTCTCCACAAGCTCAGCGATAATGGCTCTTCGACGCATGATAGCGCGCCGTGGAACCCCGACGGAGATCTGGTCAGACAACGGCACCAATCTCCGAGGCGCCGACCGAGAACTACGACAGGCGATCGACCGAGCCACAGAACAGGAAGCTGCGCAGAGGACCATCCAGTGGCGCTTCATACCACCGGGGGCCCCGTTCATGGGCGGGGCATGGGAACGACTCGTCCGATCAGTGAAGACAGCACTCGCCGCCACCGAACAACCTCGCCATCCGACAGACGAGGTGCTCGCGACGCTCCTGGCGGAGGTCGAGTACACCGTGAACTCCCGACCGCTCACCCACGTATCGGTGAGCCCCGACGATCCTGAGGCGCTGACGCCGAACCACCTTCTCCTCGGTGGTTCCGCTCGCGTGCCATCCCTGGGCACGTTTGATGACAAGGACCTCTTCGACCGCGCCAGCTGGCGCGCCTCCCAGCGACTCGCCGACCTCTTCTGGGCCAGGTGGCTCAGGGAGTACCTGCCGGAGCTCCAACACCGGCGGGAGCCCCACAGCCGTGGGCCCGCCGTGAACATCGGGGACGTGGTCATCATCGCTGACACCAACCTGCCGCGGAACACTTGGCCGCGCGGCAGGGTCATCGCGACCTATCCTGGAGCCGACAACATCGTGCGCGCCGTTGACGTGCAAACTCAAGGCGGAATCCTGCGGAGGCCAGTAAAGAAGCTGGTCGTCATCCCGACACAGAAGACCGACTAGATGGCTGCCCTCCACCCGACCTTCTGCAGCGACCCGGCGGACGCTGCACGGCGGGAGAATGTTCCGGACAGCTGCACTGAACATGACTTTTTCGTAAACAAACATTTTAATAATAATAAAGTGCAGTGATCAGTGTTCCTAGCAAAGTGCCATCGGTCGCGTGTGTGAAATAGATAGTACATAAGGAATAGTGTATATAACAAGCTTTGTAAATAATTTAAGATAGTCAGTAAGAAGCTTGTATTTAAAATGTAAATTGCCGAATAAATGTTGGGTTGCTGGTGCTTTTCATTTGACCTAAAGCTTGTCTGCCGCCTATGAAACACGAATGTAGGAAAAGGAAACCCCTAAATAACGGGGAAATTAAGAAAAATAGGAAAATTAGGAAAAATGAGGTACGTTCCGTAAGAGTAAAGAGTGCACCGCTGTCTGTCTCGCTCTCGTCATTTATCCCCGTCTCGCTCGCGCCTAGCCCGTCCTGCTCGCACGGCCGCCGCCGGCGATTGGTCCATCGTATCAGACGGGCGCTACAGCACCCGTAGGACCTCGGGGCTCGGCGCGAGTGGATAAATATACAGCGGTGCGCGTCGATGACTCACTCCTTCGGAAGCGCTCGAGCGGAACGGATCTCAAGAAAGAAACAACAGGAAGAAACTTCAAGGCAGCAAGCTCTAGGAAGAAAGGCACAGCACCGTTTTGCCGTACATCGGGTTTTCACTGTCTCAGCTCTCCTCAATCCCAGCAACGTGTGCAACAGGGAAGCGTAATACGACTTACTGGTAATACGACTTGTGACGGGCGCAGGGTTACCCCGGGTTGGCTCTCACCGCATCGTGTCTACAGTCCACTTTGAAGAAATTTCGTCAAGGGCTGACTCGGGTCGACCTCTACCTTGCGCCTGTCCCGCACAATAAGTATAAGTTAAATTTTTTCACAGCCGAAAGAGACCGTAGATTTGAGTATTTGATATAAATTTCAACTTGATATCTTCACGCGTTATTGAGAAAAAGGGTCTTGACAGACGGACAGACGGACAACAAAGTGATCCTATAAGGGTTCCTTTTTTTCCTTTTGCGGTACGGAACCCTAAAAACATCAAAATTTTAATACATGTCGAGCTTAACTAAACCTGCACTCAGTGCTCTTGTGGAACTTCAATAAATACTGATTATTACTAAAATGGTAATTTTATTTAGACATCTCACCAATAATTTACTTCGATCTGTTTATTTAGTAAACCCTCGAAGTCCCGGGACATTGATCTTGTAATGTCTCGTTTCCCGGGACTTTGAAATTGTCGAGACTTTTCAAACTTTAGTCGTAGGATAATTAGACGAATCTAATCTTTGCGCATATCCTAGGACGATTGCAAAAAATCGGCTATTTGGAAATTTAGACAGATTTTCGTAATCATACGAGTTATTGTCAGGTTCATTGCAAAAATCCCAGTTTGTTCAGGTCGATTGGAAACTTGAATGCTGATTGGCTTATTTAAGATTAGATTTAAAATATCTTTATTCTGTTTGGTCAGAACATTTCTCTTTATATAATAGGATATAGAAGTTTATAAAGAAGTGACATAGCGTAATAATTTGAACAAAGTAATTTGATGTTTAAAAAACCGGTCAAGTTCGTATATACGCCTAATGCTGCCTCTTCTTTCCAATAGGCTTTGTGCTTTAAATGGAGACAAAATAGTAGAAAATAAACTAAGGGAATAAAGCAGTGTCTTACGTCGAGGGCGGAATATTGAACCCTAGCGTAACGAGGGACTTTCTAGAGTTATATAGAGTCCTAAGTGAAGCGAGGGGTTCAAGCTGCCCAAGACGAAGACAGGTTTTATTCCAGAAAAGCATACTCTACTTTTCACACCTTCTGCGAGACAATAAAAAGCGAGGTTTCACTGAAAACCACAGCACCAAACACCGTCTTTTGTTTCACATTCTTTGTAAACGCACTTTTTTTTTCTTTTTTGAGTTCTGATTGGTGGCCAGTTCGATTTTCGAACAAACCTCTTTACAATGCCATATGGGCATTTTTTACGTTTCACGTAATCACGAATTCACAAATTTGACGTTTCAAATTCAAATCACCTTATTCCCTAGGGAGTTTCATACAACTTTATATCCCTATCTATCAACTATCCTATATCAACTTTATATATTTCATACAACTTATAGATAATGCTTTACTTTACGTTGGGGTTGCATAATATGTAATGGGACATTGCCGAGAAGGTGGTCTGAAAAATCTTTTAATATTTCACTGAAGTGAATCGGGTCTTCAATCTGCAGTCTTCAAAGACATTAAAAACACAGCGAAAGTAATCAGAATTCGTGGTTTTTATTAAATTTTTTACAATTTCAATTGTCAGAGCAAATAAATACTTTGACCGTGATAAGGTATAGGAACAGAAATAATGACAACATAATTATTTTCACTAAAATTATCGTAATCTTAAACGATGAGTTGTTGACATTATTTGTAATAATTAACAGAAAAATAAACATTGTCTCGCTGCTTATTTTATAACCGGAAAGTGTCCATAATTTAGTCATTGTTGACATTTGAGATATTTGGTGAGATAAAAACCGTGATTTCTTATCTAATGACAGTCTTTTCCGTTGCTCATAAGGAATGTTTCATAAAGATAATTGCTTTTACTTAGGTATAGGTATTCATTCGGACATACTTATCACACAGCGGGCAATGGAGTTTCTTTGCGCGATAGAATCTGGACATTCACCAAAGAAATAGAGTCAGTAACATAGCTATTAAAATTTGCTAGTTGAAGTGGCATTGGGTAGGCCACATGTCTTCCCGCGGACATGGTGCATGTAACTGCGCCGAAATATCGGGAGCTCGTTCCACAACCTTACCACGGCAAACATCCCGTAAATAATCATATAACTTTAGAGATACATTGTTTTTATATTGTAATCTTAGTATGGACAATGACCAAGAAAATCTTAAGAAAATTGTTCCTTAGAAGTTGCCAATGGGAAATCCCATGGCTAGTCCTTACACAATTGTGCATTATTTATGTACTAATGTACTACAAATCAATAATGAGAAAAACGTGTTTTTATATTTTTATATCTATTTATCTCCTTCTCATGTGTTTAGGCGTGTACAAATATTACAAAAATCTTGTATCTTTATCTTATATTTTGTACCTATTATTAATCATTCTTATCAATTTGTCAAACTTGACAGGTAAAAATTATAATTAATTATTGAAATATAAAAAGCCTATTTATCACACTTAAAAAATATATATACAGATCAGCAAACCAATCCGCCAATGCTGTCCGCCTGATGGTAAGCAGAAACAGCCGCCTATGGACACCTGCAATACTGGCGGTGTTGACAGTTGTTTGCCAGCCCGAGAAGGTAGTTAAAGACAGCTTTTTTAAACGCGTCACGTTGAAGCTCGTTGGAAAGACCTTTGGGAGAAGAACGTTCCACACCTTGCAGGTTTGCGGAATAAATGAGCTGAAAACTCGGACGGTGTGTGATTTGCAGCTTTGCAAGATGTGGATGAGCTGTAGTAGAAATTCGACACAGAAATGAGATCAAAAAGCTCTTCAGAGCTTTCTCCGAAAAACAAGCAGAAAATGCAGATGGACCCTATTTAACAAAAAAACAATCCAAGAAAATAAGTAAATTTACAGCAATTACAATAAAGTAAGCAGCGTAATTACAAAACCTATTTATCCACGAGTAATTCGAAAGGAAAGAAATAATATTGTTATTATTATACATAGCACATCGTCATAAGAACGTCACCTTTGATCTACGTCACTGTGAATTTGTTTTGGGACAACACTTTTCACATAATTGTGATCGTAGTTATGATGATTAATATAACCACTTGACTGCTCATCCTTTACCCCGCCGTAAGTTAAAGGTAGGTACGCTTTAGTTTCAGCATAATCTGTTGCGAGCGGGCCAATCATAGGCGCATTCATTGAATTACTTTTGAGTCTCCAATCAAAAGCACCATACCATACCCACTCCAAGACCGACGTGGCTTACATCGTGCACAAGCAAATTATGACTCGTGCGCGATCAAATGGGTACATTTACGTAATGAAAAAAGTTACGTTTACTTGCTGTTTCCCCTACGGCCGGACAAGGCAAGCCAGGGGTCTAGGTCTCATTTAATCCCATGGAATTGGGATACACGGCGTCGTTATTATTATCAGCCTATTCCCACTGCTGGGACATAGGCCTTCTCTTGGAAAAAGGATAGCTCATACTGCTCGTACTCTTACTAAAATAGCTCGTGGAAAATAAATAAACTAGTAAGCAAAAAATTTACTACTGCGTAGAGTCGTACAACGCAATGTTGGCAAAACAAGAGTAGACATTGTATTTGCGTATCATCTTTCGTATTGTGTGTCGATGGTAGATGGTATTTGTCGAATGCTCCGAATAAGGTATTGAGTGAACCCCTAATGAGGAACTTTTGTGTTTCAACATCGTGCATGACATAATATCAATATGACACTCGTAGGTGCCTAACTAAAGTTGAGCCGCGGTAAGAAAAACTCTAATTACTGCAGTAAAATAAATATGTACCTATAAAGGCTTTACTTTTTACAGTTTACTTTTACTTCAAACGTTTCTAAGTGCGGTTTCTTGCTCTCTAATAATAGTAAATAGAAGATAAGTCAGTATTTACCTGTCTAAGCATTATTAATATTGCCTCACAAGCTCATAACAATGTAAAAGGGTAAAAACATTATACAATAGGGTAGCGTGTGTGAAGCGTTACTATACATCACAGTTATAGCTGTCCTCGTGAGATAAAAATATCTCGCAATCACCTCTAACTTACGTTTATTTTATTCCACGGGATTATTATGACTAGTATTTCGAATATATCCTATTGAGTACTAACTGGACTAGATTAGCATAGGACCGGGGCAGATGGCATAGCAAGAGAGAGGCCTATACCCAGCAGTGGGATAAGAAAGGCTGTGGATGATGATGATGATGAAGTAACTGACTAACTAACTATGGCTACAAGTATGGTCAGCACAGATATTGAAGATGTGTTTTGGCCTCGCACACTATAAATAGGTTGTGCCGATTTGTGCCCTATACTATGGGGTCAACCTTTCTTGAAGAGTTTTCGAACCCACAAAGTCATGCTAATAATCAATATCGAGTTTTCGTAGGTCTTCAGCCATTTTATCTTTACATGGAACATACAATACCTAAGGTGCTAACAAACATGCTCATTTCTAGCCCAAAAGCATGTAGCGTGTAGTCAAAAATCAACCGCCGTTTGATTTTGGAGCACGCTACTTGAGGCGTAGGGTGTGCACTGTGCACCCCATTCCTCCATGATGATTCAAAGAGGGGTATAGTTTCAAGCATGCTTATTTTTAACCGACTTCAAAAAGGAGAGGGTTCTCAATTCGGTTGTATCGTTTTTTTTAAATAATGTTCGTTATCTCATAACTACGTTATTAATGACTACTGATTTGGAAAATTGTTTTAATTTTAATTGAATGGAATAATATACTTTCAGATTGGTCTCGTAGAAATTTCATCAATATTTGTTGAGTAGTTTGGCTTCAAAATCTAAATGACTGGAAAATTCGGTTACTTTGATGACAATATGACCATCCAGTAACCGAAATTGGATACTTTACTAATTTTGTGAAGGCTTTTTAGCTTGCTCGCGCGACTTTGTAAAGCATGCTTATTGGGAGCAAATATGTAAAGTGGAACAGTATGCTAATGGGCATGCTATTCTATGAGCATGTGTGCGAGTACCTTATTAAACACGATGAAGTAATCAAAGCAGCTAAAAAAAAGAAAAACTAAACATAATATTTATCAAAATGTTAAACATCGATCAAAAATTATGTGATACTTATCAGCGATATAATTTTATAAATGTTTGTTCCCAATTTTCCATTCTTTCATGCTTGTTAAGAGTCCCTTCTCAAACTCAATCTTTGATTCACTAATTGGTAGACTATTGTTTTAATGATTCTAAGTACATTTTCGATACAAAAGGCGTTTTGGAAAGTACTTAAATTATAAGATGTTAATTTAGCGATTGTCTTGAAAATTAACATGTTTGTTTAGTAACTTTTGTAAAATTTCAAGTCTTTTGCTAGCATTTCTCGAAGTAATCCGTGGGTAGTGGGCACTCGTAAATAATAAATATCCTCTGTTTATCAAACAGATGTACGATGCGCGTGAACTCATCGATTTTAAAATCGATACAAATCGTACAAATCTGAAACGTAAATGTAGACTCTCTACTGCTATGAACAATGTTTCAACTAGTAGGTATCTGTTTGTATTGGAAAGATTTCATCATCACCAACTGTGCCCTATTTTGATACGTGTTTGTAAAGATTACAGATTAGGTGCACAAATAACTGAACAGAACTTTGCTCTGATCTTTGATATGCAGTTACAGAATGTTTTAAGGTCGAGTTCTAGAATATAGTATTTACACTTTGTTAGTTCGATACCTACTTAGAAGTAGGAGAGTAGAAGAGAGTAGAATAAATTTGTACCTACCAATATGACCACATTTGTAGGTACAAATTTATTCTACACAAATATTAGAATAAATATTAAATATTAAAATTAAATTAATATTGATTAAATATTTAGATAGCCCGTTGGTCCAGTTGGTAGTGAACCTGCCTTCTGAGCTTGGGGGCGCGGGTTCGATTCCCGCCTAGGGCAAACATTTATGTGATGAACATTTGTGTTTGTTCTATATCTGGTTGTTTATATCTATTTAAGTATGTATTTAAAACAATATATGTATGTATATCAGTCTCTGGCAGCCATATCACAAGCTTTGCTTAGTTTGGGGTCCGATGTCTGGTTGTTTATATCTATTTAAGTATGTATTTAAAACTATATATGTATGTATATCAGTCTCTGGCAGCCATATCACAAGCTTTGCTTAGTTTGGGGTCAGATGACCGTGTGTGAAAAAATGTTCCGAATATTTATTTATTTATTTATTCCTGGGTGTTATTATAAGCACGCAACGTTCACACTATAATAAAATTAGTGGTTCATCGGGATAGCTTGTTAGATTTCAGGAGTAAGTAGTGTCAGGTGTACTGAATTGCTTTGCCTGTACCCTTAGTACAAGTTTTGATAGTAATCGAAAACTTTTTTCGTTTTCGTTTTGTTCCATACATTGCTGGGCTGAAAGGTATTCGATATTTTTTTTCGTTATTATAGTGAAGCAATCTATACCGCCGCTTACTACCGATTTTAGTTCCTCCGCGTTTCCGCTGGAGGCGCTTTACTAAAATGTATGGAACAATACGTAAACGAAAAAAGTTTTTGAAAACTATCGTATCTGAGACTAAGGGTACTGTGGAAACCAATTTTAAAATCGCGGAAACTAATAGACTATGTTTAACGTATCTACTCATAGTTTTATGAAATTATGCTAATTAACTTTCCATAAATTAGTTTTTGAGGAACGTACAAATGTGCGACCTTTTTTATATAGTAGGTCTTCGTTTTGCCACCAACTCGCCCGATAGTAAGTGACGGTGTAGCTGAGGATAGAACACGTTGGTTTAGAAGAAATCTATTCACTCTTAGTGATCACATAGCGAATACGATCTATTAAATTGGCCCTACTATTAATTGTAGTTTGTGACATCATGTGTATGTCTTTTGTTAGAGGCACCAAGAAGATATAACATTCAACAAATAAGATACCACCGACCAACTGCGTGAAGCTGACACTGCATTGTCCTCCGACCGGCCAATCTACAATATATTTACTACCTTGAAACAAGACATTTGCAAAGTTGCGGCAACACCGTACACAAGCCATGAACAAAAGTTGAAGTTGAAGATTGTAGTTCTCAGGAAAGAAGGAGGATGGCAGGGAGTTCCATTCTTGGGAACATCTCACCACCACCACCTCCATGCGCTAGTACGCGAAATGCGCGAAATTCATTCTGACTCCTTGTATTGCTCAATTCACCTACACAATACACATGCCACCTTATTAGTACCGATGATCATGTTTTTAAATGATTATGTGTTCAACAGTAATGCCAACGGATCTCGCGAGTACGAGCAGTCAGCGGCGAGTGAGACGAGCGGTGGCGACGCCGAGCCCCGCACTCCCGCGCCGCCCGCCGACAAGTACGAAGACCTACTCAGGATCCTCAACGACCAGATGCTGGGCAAGGGGGACGACAACTCCGTCATCATATCGCCGCATCAGGACCTAAACGTGCTCAGGCCTGAGAACCCGACTATTGGAGAGATGGAGGATTTAGAGCCTAGGTAAGTAAATCTGCATGCAGCAGTTAACGTAATAAGTTTTATTCACTTTGAAGCGATGATAGCTTAGCTTTCAGAGTAAAAGTTGTTAATAATTATGATTGAATCGGACCCCTTTCGGCTTATTACACCCTTTTCGCGTAACCCTGTATAGGTTCCTAACTAGGCAGTTCAAATTGACTCCTGCTCACTCTCTTGAATCATCTTGAATCAGAAGTGTATTAACGCTTTAAAACTTAATTAGTATATCTATCTAAGAAAATAACAATTTTATTTGTAATTTTTGAAAAATTACTAAGCCAAAGTTATATGATCATTTACAGGATATTTAACGTGGTAAGGTTGTGGCATTGGCTCTGAATTTTTCCGTGCAGTTGCATACACCGTTTCACGGGAAGACAGTAAATATCCCGTAAATAATCATATGACTAAGCTAAGTTAAGAGGGTTAGTTTATAGTTTACTCGTTTATACAAGAAACCAATATCAATAAATTAACTAACGAAGAAAAAAACACATACTTAAAACTATTTTAAATTGATATACAAACTCTCTATTAAGCTTTATTTACATGAATAACATAATAGAAAAAAATCTATGCAAAGAAACCTACTTTATTTTAATATGGCTCTCAGTTCTTATTCAAGAAAATGTTACGAGAGTTGCTCCTCGATTATTTTTCTCTATACATACGTAAGATGGTAATCTCACGGCTTATCACAACAGTGTAAAATGTTGCGCCAAGAACGATAAGTACCAACCTATACCGCATTACGTTGTAAGTAGTTGGAAAAGTAATGTTTTTCTGTTATTTATTCCTACTAAGTTTAGATTTATAACAAGAAAATTATACTTTTCCAATATTTTTTTAATATATAAAATCGTTGTGTGTATGTATGTACCTATGTATGTTCCCTATGGACTCGAAAATGGCTGAGTTGATTTTGACGGGACTTTCACTAGCAGATAGCTGATGTTATAAGGAGTAACTTATGCAATTTTTAGTTTATTTTTTATTATCTTAGAGAAACTAACGGTCTTAATTAACAGAGTTAATAATTAGCTAGAGACAAAGAGGGCATTTAGAAGTTTCTACTTATAAAAAACAGAGTACATTATATGAACGCTAAAACATGTGAATAAAAAAATATAGATGTATAATATTACTAGAACAAAGAAAAAAGCAATAGACTCTAAATTTTTATCCCATTCTAATTTTTATCCCGGATATGGCGCAGTTAGTATTTAATAATAGGCTTGCGTTTTACCGCCACCTCGCCTGTTGTTTACGATGGCGTAAAAGAAACCGATTTACTCGCGATTTAAAAACGTGATTGGATTTGAATATATATTTGGAATCATAACCAAACCTACCAAAATTTAAAACAATAGGTAGGTATATAAAACTACAACTTTTACCAACTTTATTTATACATTGAAATACAAAATTAGTCCTGACGTAAAATGAATCAATTCTAAAAAAAACTTGTTAGCTTTACGTTACCTAGTCTGTGCGAATAATTAAGAAATATAAATTAACTTTAATTTCCGTGATAAGTATTATTTCCGATAGTATATTTTATTTATTTTATTATACACAATTCGGAAAACAAACAGCTGAAACTAACTAATTATAGTAGGTAAAAAAAAAACACATAACCATAAAAATTAATAAACATTGTTTCGTATTTACATTACTGAATGCTTATTGAAATATGCTTTCATGCTGTGTAATAAGTTGTTTTCTATGATAAAGTTACTTTTAAAGAAGAATTACATTTAAAACATTATTAAAATCAACCATTTTGCTCGTCGTCCATCGTGTTATTAAAAGTGCTAGAAACAAATGAGACCTAACTCGACGGGTTTAGACTTTAATTATGTGTTTGTAAAAAAGAAAACTCAGTGATCATGGTAAATAATCTTAATAACCCTTAACTCGACGGGCCAATTATAAGCCATTAGGAAGAAAACTTCCATAGTGCTCTTCTTCTAGCTCCATTATTAGCTTAGTTCAATGGTACCATAATTATCTATCACCCACAAGATGGACAGACGACCTAGACGACAGAGACAGCAGGGAAACGCTGGATGCAGGCCGTTTCTTTGCGCGATAGAATCCGAAAAGTATATATTCGCCATGGAAACAAGAGTCACCGACATAGCTGTTAAAATTTGCAAGTTGAAGTGGCAATGGCAGGCCACATCGCTCGGAGAACCGATAACCGATGGGGAAGAAAGGTTCTGGAGTGGAGACCTGGAACCGGAAGACGCAGCATAGGTAGGCCTACCACTAGATGGACCGACGACATAGTGAGAGTCGCTGGCATCCAGTGGATGCAAAAGGCAGGCTGTCGTTCAGTGTGGAGGTTAAAGGGGGAGGCCTGTGTTCAGCAGTGGACGTCTTCTGGCTGATGATGAGGCCGCTTCCGACTGGCCCTTTTGGAGATCGATGGGCCCATGTCCAGCAGTGGACGTCCTATGGCTGAAATTATGATGATGGTGATGATGATGATAATCATCTATTATCATTGGAACCATATATAATATTACGTTAAACTTGAGACCGATCGGAAACTAGGAAATGGTTGAGAAATTTATTTTACATACTGTTACTTACGCCTGTGCAAAGCGAGGCGGAGCCGCGCACGCGTTTCCACCTTGCAAAAGACCGCCGAATGCGGTTGAAACTATAGTCGGAATAACCGGCTTTATCATACGTGAGTAATTCATGTAAATAAAACACATACAGCCAGCGAGCTGCGCAAGTAAAAAATCCATAAAAAGAAAATGAAATCTTCCGGAGTGTCTTCTTAAATAATATTACTCTAAATATTAAAGTACTTGCAGCAATTTAAAGTAGTATTACAATATTCGGCCGGTCGAGAAATATTAATTAAGATATTCCCGGGAAAGGAGTTGGAAAGGACATTACAAGGAAAATTCTGTAAAGTTCCCGACAGCTGACATCCGCAAGTAGGATTTATGTAGCGCGCCGCCAGTCGCCAAATTAAATTGTTAGTTGCCTCGTTATTGCTGCAATTTAACTTTGATAGCGTGAACATCGCGGACGCAGTACACGAATTTCTACCTCAAAGCTGTTATTAGCAGTAACTATGACGTAGTATAACTAAACGATTTCGGCGCACGTGCGTAACCACGCGTCATATTTCACGTAAGACATCGCCAAAATAAACACACTGTCTAAGATTGTAGATTCTACACTGTTATAAAGCTCTGACCCCTCTCGAGTTATATAAGCCGGTGCTATAAAGCGATACCTTTTCACCCGCCACGAATGCCCCCGCAGAGCACTGAAGTATGCATCAATATCAAACAGGTAGGTCGCGGCCGGCCTCCGGTGGCTGACGTAATTTCACCAAAGCAAATATTAGACCAAATCTCGTAGGACACTCTGAAAGCAATGAAAAGAATATCACATTGCGCCACTCGACGGCCCGCGCTATCAACGTTTCTTTTTTATACATTACTATAAAAAAGGATAGTATCATATTTCGACGAGACGATGATTCTATAATACGAAACAGACAGGCGACCTTTCTTTATCTTGTACTCGGCGAATTTCACATGCCTACCAGGAATCTTATTTAAAATCCAGTTACGGGCCCGGCGAGATAGGCGCGGGTCTCTGACAATAAAACTAAATGGAATGAATGCACGATGGCTTCCTCAAAACGTAGCGTATTATGACGCGGTCTTTTAGCCTAAATTCATATAAGAAAGGGCTACTTTGATACATGGTAAATTTTCTTACGAGATTGGTGTCATTTACGTAAGCGTGAAAATGAGATGAGCGTGCATTGTCTCGAATTTCGATACAATGTTGTCCTTTTGTCGAGGAAATGTTTTCCCGCAGCTAGCTGTGAAAAGCTCTAAGGGCTAATCTAAGCTGTGTCACCTTTGTTTAAAATGCTAGGCGTTTATCTTGGAATTACCATTCGGTGGGACGGTTCATTGTAAAAGAGAGTCGATAAATTTTGATAGTATTTGTCAGGTTGATTTCTGAATGCGGGTTATCGGAGCATGCCACAAATCGGGAGCGTCATACGAAACCTCCTTAGTATTCCATGCGATGAGGCCGCGTCGCCCAAGTCTCGCACCTCCGCCTGTAGGCGAGGCACGTCCACTTATGTGTTCCACGCAGCCAAAACCAACACGCCTCCATCGAAAAATCTTCCATGTAAATCTTGACGTTAACGACCAGGTTTAGAAGTATGTGCTAAAAATTTCAAGCAGGTATTGAATAACTTGAATTATTCTCCAACTAATGTGTTAAGTTAATTATTTACTAAACCCCGTAGCAAACAGAGGGGTATTATAAGTTTAACGTGTTTATCTGTGTGTCGGTCTGTAGCATCGTAACTCCATGGCAGAACCGATTGATGATGTGATTTAGTTTTATTATGTTTGAAAAGTGACTTGACCGAGAGTTACCTATGATTCAAGAAAATCTGCTTGAAGATTATCAGCTCTTTTATCGGAGGCTTAAAAAAAACTTGTTGCTCTTCTATACCTACGTATAGAATAGCTAAGTATCCAATTGTTATGGACATAGATACGTTTGTGACGCATGTTGCCACAAATACAATTCAATATATTTTATGTACTTGTTATGTAAATATTATACATAAAGTTAATGTAGCGATGTTTAGTATATAACCTCTACTTATTTGTAACTGACTTCCAGCTGCGAATAACTGACGATCTAATAACTTAGTTAAATAATTAAAAAAAAAAACCGACTGTATTATTAAATTAAATAGTAGGTAACTGAAAAGTAAAAGCGGCGCGCTGCGTACCTATCTATACCGATACTCGTAGTAGATACAGAGCTCTTTAATACCGCTTTATCTCGTAAACTACTGAATATTTTATAGTAGTTTTTTTTTAATTTGCTCTACATAGTGATGGTAATATTGACCTATTTAGCAAACTTTACTTACTTTTTTTCCCTTAACTTTTTTTATCGCGTGCGCTTATATATATATAATTCCGGTCCCTATGTATATTATGTTTTGTTGTTTTTGTTAGTGTGATTTGTTAAATCTAAGTAACAAGACCAGCTTACCTTTACCTGTGTCTTTACCTGATGGTAAGCGGTTCTCTGATGGTACTGAAACTTTTTTTTTTTTTTTACATCGGACTAGGCTAACGTTTGACCGCGATCTCGCCTGATGGAAAGCGATGATGCGGTCGAAGATGGAGCACGTTTGCCCAGTAATAACCACTAACTAACTAATTAATATTAATAGTAATAACTTAAACGTGGTCCTTAACGTTACGTTACGTGGTCCTTAACTGCTAGCCTTTTAGAAAAACTCGGAGTCGCACAGCGGGCAATAGAGAGAGCTATGGATGGTAAATTTTTCATACTACTACTTGGTGGTTAAATAACTAGCAAAAAAGCAGTACTACCCCAAGGGGACTCCACTAAAAGCCACCAAAAAAAAAAAACAGTTTGATTTATTTGAAATTAATATATATTTTATGATGGAAACTGACGTGGTTTTCACACCGACACCGTTTATATGACACGGGAATTACTCACGAATGATTAAGCCGGTTACTCCGACTATAGTATCAACCTCAGTCACCGAACGCGATCAAAACTATAGTCGGGGTAGCCAAAATGGTAATTGTTGTGAAGTAAATAAAATGTTAATATATATTATATTGTTTTGTTTCAGTATAAACGCTTCGAATCTCGAAAAGTTCCAGCTGAAGATATGTCAGCATGAACTCTACGAGGAGGGTGAGACTCTAGTCAACGATGTACTCAAAGACATGGTCCAGTCTCAGATCCTACACGTAGGTTAGTCTTTTAATACCCACTAGTATTTTAAACTTTACCTATTATGTTTTAACTTAACCAATTTATCGTAAAACCCAAAACCAACGTAGTAATTAACTAATCTAGGAACCCGCCATACCAGTGGAAACTACCCCTCAGCGTGATTGTAGGGGTTGTATTGGTAAAGTTATGACTGTAAAATCATAACTTTACCAATACTTACTACCCCTTTTAAAGTACTGACTTAAAACTGAGATTATCAATATTTTGGGAAAATTAGACGCTGGGTCAAAAGCCCTTAAAAAATTACTTATAAACTAGTTATATAAAAAAAGTTATTAAAAAAAACTACAATGGAGGACCATTTTTGGATAGTTTTGATAAGGATACCAATATGCAAACAATTTCATTGTAGTTAGGTAAGGTACCTATGTTTACCGGCTTCAAACTGGAGGGAGGTTCTCAATTCGGTCCGTTTTTTGTATGTACGCCGATGACTTGAGACATTATTTTTAGAGAGATTTTTGTTGAGAAAGCTAGTCCCACAAAAATTTCATTAAATTTGGCCCAGTAGCTTTTAATCAGCTCCAAGAATATTGTTGATTTGGCAATAGCAGTAATTGTGTTCGACCAAAACTCATTTTGAAGTTGTTGTTTTTAGGGTTCCGTACCTCAAAAGGAAAAAACGGAACCCTTATAGGATCACTTCGTTGTCCGTCTGTCTGTCTGTCTGTCTGTCCGTCTGTCAAGACCCTTTTTCTCAAGAACGCGTAAAGGTAGCAAGTTGAAATTTATACTAAACACTTGAGTCTACGGTTTCTTTCGGCTGTAAAAAAATAAAAGTTGTAAGTCAACGCAATCAAAAGATATGAACGTTTATGTCGCATATTTTGCGATTTCACAGGGGAACCAAAACCTATAGGGTACTTCCCGTTGACCTAGAATCATGAAATTTGGCAAAAAGCAAGGTCTCATAGCACATATATAGGAATAAATCCGAAAGTTATAAATATGAAGGTATATCATTTAAAAATGATTATTTTGCTATTACAAACTTACATTTTGTAGTTGGAATGTATGGAAGAACCTTATTGTCAACTACAAACTTAAGTTTGTCTTTCAATATTTTAACTTCAGTTAGTTTTTTTTGGGTCTCGCGCTCTTAGGGTTCCTTTGTGTCGTATATTTTGCGATTTCACAGGGGAATCAAAACCTATAGGGTACTTCCCGTTGACCTAGAATCATGAAATTTGGCAAGAGGCAAGGTCTCATAGTACATATATAGGAATAAATCCGAAAGTTATAAATTTGAAGGTATTTAAAAATAATTATTTTGCTATTACAAACTTACATTTTGTAGTTGGGATGTATGGAAGAACCTTATTGTCAACTACAAACTTCAAAGTTGTCTTCCCAGAGACTGTGGGATCGGCCGATGTGCGAACTAGCATGGAAATCGCTACTAGATACGTGTCCTAGTATTGCAGATCGCGCTCGTATTTTTGCTGTCTCTGTTTGGGAATCGGGACTTTGGTTGCAAGCCATGCCCTCTTTTAACACAGGTAGCCTTTTAGATCCAACCGCATTTCGTCTAGCTGTCAGCTTACGCTTGGGTGCAAGGTGCTGTGAGGCCCATCGCTGTCAGTGTGGTACTGCTGTTGACCAGCTCGGTCACCATGGTCTCTCTTGCTCGAGAAGCGCTGGTCGTATTAGCCGACACGCTAGCCTGAACGACATCATACGCATGGCACTTTCCACCGCCAATGTCGCAGCTGTGCTCAAACCGAGTGGTCTTGCGCGTGACGATGGAAAGAGGCCTGACGGTATGACACTTGTGCCCTGGAGGTTGGGGCGGCCCCTTGTATGGGACGCAACTTGTGTCGATACTTTGGCGCCGTCACATCTTCCTGAGACACAGGGTAGGGCTGGCGCGGCTGCTAATTCGGCAGAGCAGCACAAGCGTCGCAAATATGCTAACCTCGGCAGTGGTTACATATTTGAGGCGTTTGGGGTCGAGACATTGGGCCCTTGGGGACCGGGAGCTCACCTCATTTTCAAAAATCTTTCAGAGCGCCTGGTTAATGCGACGCGTGACCAAAATGCTGGCGTGTTTCTGGCTCAACGCATTAGCATTGCCATTCAACGTGGTAATGCCGCCAGCATGTTGGGTACGCTGCCAACTGGTAGTGGGCTTGAGCATTTGGATTGTCTTTAGACCTTCAACGGTCTATGGGCAGTCTAACTGTATTTGTAGTGTTAGTTTTAGCTTGTATTTTGTTTAGTTATTAAAGGCACTTGCCCAGAAAAAAAAAACTACAATCCTAAGTTTGTCTTTCAATATTTTAACTTCAGTTAGTTTTTTTTTTAGCTCTGAGGGTTCCGTCTAACGGAACCCTCAGAGCACGAGTCCTACTCGTACTTGTCCGGTTTTTTTTAAAGATAATAGACCGAGCTAGGAGCTGTCTCAGATTCTATTGGGATGAGTCGCGGTTTCTATGAATGTTTGAATATTTGTTCGAAGTTAACTTGCGTGCAATTGATCCAATCTCTACGAAATTTTCTAAGCAAGTAGTTCATTCCAATGATATTTTTAATTTCAAATATAGTCGGTTAACGCATTACGGTGTTGATAGGGGTCACAAGGTCACAGTTCGGGATGAACAATTAGTTATTTGCTAGTCGTTCAGTGTGGAGGTTAAAGGGGGAAGGCCTATGTTCAGCAGTGGACGTCTTCTGGCTGATGATGATGATGATGATGAACTAGTTTATTTAGCTTGGCTAAACCTGAAACCTAAAAATAGGTCACTAAACGGAAAGAGACAAATATCGCCCATTTTATCTGGCTTGCTCATCATTGAATCATTAACCATAGTCAGGTACTTACGTAAATTTTATTGGACAGTAAAATACTGGTATCGAGAATCAATTTCAGTCACTACCTAACCCGTTGTTATAACCCTGATCTCAATTTAAGTATGTCGACCAATAAAATATTCAGTGAGCCGTTGATCGGACTTAGAAAAGCAATTACGTTTTAGTTAGACGGAAACCTTTTCGTCGGTTGTCCAGGTGACCGTAGGTTAGACGTTCATTTTCATTAAATTTCATGAGGTATTTGCTAATTTGCAAATCGACTTCAATATAAATGTCTACCCAAAATCTTTGTTATCAAACAAACAGCCATGACTATATTTCTGAAATGGACGACATCTAAAAACTTGTGTTTTCAATTAAACGACCAATCTAAATGTACAAAGTACATCACATTTTATCACTTACTTGCTTTTGCCCGCCACTTCTTATGCATATATTTTCATCTAAACGTTCAATCACCCTTTGCCCCCTTAATTCATCTCTTTCGTAAAATGTTTGCTTAGTGGACCTCTACTTCCCACCAAAAAAATCTTCCTGCCAGATTTGAGCTTCGTAGGTCAAGTCGTTTTCATGATTTCGTGATGAGTCAGTTAGGAAGTGAGTGGTATCATACTAATATGAAATATGAAAAGTTTGTTGGTTTGTTTGTTCCTCTTTCACGCAGCAACAGAGTAACGGATCGACCTGACTTTTTGCACGATTTAGGTCAAGGGTTGGAAAGTGACATAGGCTTCTCATCATCATCATCATCATCACCATTTTTCATCACTACGCGAGTGAAACCGCGGGGCGCAGCTAGTAATCTATATATCTATAGTAAAATCGCAGAGATAAAAAAAAACTGTATTTGCGAATATAAAAAAAATTCACACGGGGCTTAAAATAAGCAGCTGAACTCGTTAGAATTTTTGTCTGTTTGTTTGTTTGTGCACGCACATCTCCTAAACCACTGAACGGATTTAAAAGTGGTTTTCACGAATTAGCTATGACCAGATTGAAGTACAGGCTATGTTATGTCGCGGGCATCAGCTAGTAGATATATAAATGTTCATAGATTTCATTTTAGTATCTCGACTCCTCTCTTTTTCAAATCAATTAGATACAAAGTAAAATTAAAGCGCTGATTAAATATGTAGAGGCTTATATAAAGCTAAAATAGGTAAAGGTGTATGTATTTTAAATGAAGTCGGGTCTGCAATCAGTTGTGGGGTTAGCGGTCCGCCGGACAATAGTGCCACAACAATCTCGCCCTTTACTTGGGATTGGACTTAAATATTTAAACCACTTAAAATGGATTTCATTGTTGATCCGACTTTATCGAATTGTATAATTATTTTTGGTGTTTTCAAGCTTATGTAAGGTTTAGGTCAAATAGGGTCCAAACTCGAACCGTGCTGTCGAAATGCTCCGAGAATTTCAGTCGCCTTTTGTTTTTCTGAAAAACTACTTAGTACAAATCAACAGCATATGAAAGTATTAAGTATATAGGTAATAGGTATATTGAGCCAGCTGTTTCTGATTCCCATATTTATATCAGTTAAAAGTTTGGGCCTACTTATAATAATTGCTAAATCAATCAAATCAAAATTTAATGTTGTTGTTTGTCGTGTACTTAGGACGACTTGCCTTTAGTTTAGTCTAATGTTTTTATGTTTTTTACAGAGCAAAAGGAAGGAGGAACACAGCTGAAGCTTATTATTGACTACCCGAATGGAGTTCAAGCACTTTTTAAACCAATGAGGTAAGTAAACGTGATAATTATAATAATTGCGTTGTAGGTACAGGACCACTTTGGTATATGTCCTAAATACATTATTTTACTATTGAACATATGCCAAGTTCTCACTTGCAGGTTCAAAATGATTCGTAAGTTTAGAGTACTTATAACTACTAAAATATTAGTACTAAAGGCGTTGTGAGAAGAAGTCATTGCCGTTTAAGTCCACTATAAGTCCTGGCCACCGCACATGTCATGTCCCTCTAACTTTTATTTCAAACTTCTGCTTGTTTAGTTTGGAGTGGCCGCGTGGTGCTGAAGCACTTGTACAAACTTCTGTCACCTTGTTCAGTGTTGTGCGTCGTCGGTTCTATTCACAAAACTTCCAGAATGTTCTTTCACGATCGGCTTAGCTTGCCCACTCCTCACCAACTACGAGCGCTGTTCGAGTACTTATGCCCTCAGAACTTATGTTACTTACGCGCTTACACTCACATGCCATTGTTAGAACTTCGTTATTCTATAAAATTATTTCTCCCATTGAAGCTTTATATTTTTCATATGGAATTTATGGAGATATAAAGCTCCAATCCTACGGGGAAGATAAATTACCTCTACCTTTGAGCGTGCGTTCTGCGCATAATATTCTGAAAGGCTATCAAATACAATTTTTGTCGTGACAAAGGATCAGACATCAGACTCCGAAAATTTGTTCGCGGGGTGTAAGAAGAGTCCCAGTGGGCATGTATATCAAGTAACAGAACGTCTTAGCACTTCGCTTCCCTTTTCGCTATGTTCTTTCAAGTTAAATAAAAGGGGACAAGTTGATACAAGGCAGAAGGAGCAATAAATTTTGATGGAAGTTCGAGAAGGCTGCAAAGTTGACTAGAAAAAGTTTCAAGGAGTTCGCAGTTCCTAACTTCGTGTTAATTATTTTAAAAGTTCAGGAAGACTTGCTAGTAACTTTTTGGCTTCATAGATTTTGTCCAATCTTTATTTGAGTAGGTAGTAGGTAAGGTGGCCTTAAAATATACATACATATAAAATAATTGGCTTTAAAAACGAAATACAAAATCAAGTGGGGATCATGCGGAGATCGAGTAGGCTGTATAACTATCCGATAAAAATTATGGACTCGTGGGGTTATCCCGACGACATATCAAGGGGACCTCTCGGATCTAACAATTCCCGGCGGGCTATAAATAACGAGGCAGTCGATAGCGCCTCCTGGCGGCGCGCGGCGGGAGCGTGTATTAGTTTTATCACCTAGTATGCAAGTTAGCTTTATTCGAGTACCTGAGAGAACGATTCCGTTGCTCCCATTTATTTTAACATTGTCTCGAATGTTTTTTCTTTCGACTCGATGTTTCAGTGATCCTGGTAAATATGTTTTGATTTTGATTGCCATCCTACCAACAGAATTTTCCAGTTAGTTTGATTTTAAAGCCAAACTACTGAACCGATTATGATGAATATGGGAAATCTATGATCAACCTGAAAGTATAATTATACTATCAATTAAAAACATCAATGACGGAATTTTTTAACTTTAATTTAGGTAAAAAGTGTTTTTTTTAACCTAAATTTTATAATACGTGATAAGTCCCGATAAACATTTAAAACATCAATGACTGAGTTCTGAGGTAACTTTTTAGATGATTTGAGAATTCTCCTTTTTTAAAGTCGGTTAAAATACGCTGTGTGGTACATTTTAGCTGAAAACAAAATAGAGTCACTTTTTGTACAAGCCGCTTAAAGAGACAAAGCAGAGGAAACGTAAATGCATTTGACTGCATCCTCTCACAATGCGATCTCCTTCGGACGATAAATCGGAAGCCACTGTGAACTGAATTACCAGAATGGCTCCTATCTAACCAGATTCACGATTTAAACACTACTTTAATTGTCGTATATCTTTGGACATAGTAAAAAGAATTTACACTTTTGAAAAGCTTGGTGCGAAACATAAACTAGACTAGCCTACTTGCTGTTATAATATAGTAGTTCAAGGTTAAGCAATGCCGCGTTTTAACATTTTGAATTATATGTATAACTACTGCTATTGAAAAATTACTCACGGTTAAAGTCCCAGTAAATCGTGGTGATTATCTTGTAAGTTATGTGTCAAATATGATGCACTACTAAATAAAGTACTCCAAATAATACTAAGAAGAATATGTTTATGCTCTACCGTACTACCTACCAAGCTGCACTGCTAGTAGTGCTATAGATTTTTGTTTCCGTTCTGTTTTGACCATTGAGCGAAATACGAGTATTCGATGTGTAAAATACGCATGGAAAATCATACAAATTTAAAATTTCGAAATTGAAATGTCTATGTAATTCGATGCGTATCGAATACGTATCGTAGTACCATTCATTTTAAACGGGCTCATGTCTTCATTCCGTAGGACTACTCATTTTTCAACCCGATTTTCATTTTATACCGAAATTAATTTGTCATTCTTTTTTACATATTCATTTGCAATAGTATTATAGTCACACCGTACGCAATGCATTTTTCAAATAAGTATTTTACTCAAAATGCAATTATGCGTAAGCTTGGGTACAATGTCAGCAAATAAACTTAATGACGACTCAACCGAGGCCTCGATTGTTTATGATGTGCTTAAAAAGAAATATGAGTGGCAAGGCTTTAAATGGACCCCATATTCAGAATATTCACCAACCATTTATTCAAGGCATGCTTCCTCTAAATTTTTCAAAGTAATAAATTTTAAACACTGGTCCCTTATCTTTTGGAGTCGATATTTGATATTCCTCTTTAATGGATTTATATTACTTGGTTTCAATTTACATTTTGAGTAAGTACCTGTCAAGTGCCCAGTGGAATTAGTGAATTATTGTTAAGGTATTATTTTATACAGCCTGTTTTACCTTTTTAGGTCAGAATTTCAAATTTAATTTCCTTACCTAATGTGTATTTTCTTGGTACGGTACCTTATCTGTTGATCTTCCAAACTGCAAGGCCTGGTGATCAGCCACGGTACAGTACAGTTAGGGCTTTAAAAAATATGTACTTAACATGTGACCGCATAATTTTACATCGAGACCTTGCTTTTGGAGGTTTGGCGAACTAAGAATAATGGAAAAAAAAACACATACGTTTATTCCTGTTTCAGTGACATTTACTGGGTCAACTTTCGATCTAATAAACAATTTATGCCCTAATAATTATCAACCAGTGCCTTTACTGTTATTATTGTTTTGTATTTTTTGTTTCTTTTGTCTTCTGAGCGCATCTCATTTGCATTGTTTAAAAATATTATTCCAACCTTTTCTTTGGCCGAGTAATAATTGCAATGCTGTCTATTAAATTTATTATTACAGGCTTTTATGTTTTTTATTTTTAATCTAGGTATATTGAGATAGTATGGATAGATAAAAACTCTTTATTGTGCGCACCAGAAAAAAAATACATTTAAAGAAACTTAAGAGTTAGTGCCACGAGTGGCAGTCTTATCGCTATTATTTTTCTCGTATTTTGAAGTCGGGCAAGATCTATATTTAATTATCAAAAGATTGATTTTTTTTTTAATTTATTTTGTAATTGTCCCCGTGCGAATTATATTATCTTGTTCTTTGTTGTGGCATATTAACTTAGAATGTTTGTGTTTTATGTTTTTTTGACATCGGTTTTTTATAATTCATTTCAGACTTTATAGTGAAACATTACGACCTATGATAGAGAAATGCTTAAAACCTTCTTTAAATGTGTTCGGGGCGAACTACTAGTTTATTTGTAGATATGATTACACATCCATGCATGAATGCCTCTTTGTTTTGACTCGAACAAAGCTCCTGAACAATATTTGCTAACTGATTACTATGCTACTTGTTGTTTGATATCGCGAAATTCATGGGCGCTTGAGCAAAATTGTCCATATCATTCGTGCTGGTTTACAAACAAATGAGTAAAAATTAACGAAATGTTTGTGAGACCACTTCCAGAAATTGTTCTTTATGATAAAAAAAGAATCGCGCCAATTGCTTCACAAGTGCCAGCGTAATCGATGTACATACATAAAACATAATATATAAATAAAATACGGGCCGAATTGAGAACCTCCCTCTTTTTACGAAGTCAGTAAAAAAAATGGTTTCATCTTGCAGTGGGTTTTCAATGATTAAGAAAACCAACTCTACTTTTTTTCCTAAAAATTATAAAGAATTTGAAGTAGTATAGCTGACATTGTAAACTGTGCAAAGCAGTGCTCATCCAAAAAGATAGCATCGATTGTCATTGAGGAGTCATACGAGAGTCGCCAAGATCGTGTCCTATCTAACGCAAACCACTTGTGAGCGATTGTTAGATAACTGCACACAGTTAAGGTAATCGGCCCTTGGAGATTTCGCTTTGTTCAAGATAATCAGATATCGTCAATGATGGCTTTGTATGTTCTAAGGATCTTCTAGGCACTTCATAATACATTTAAAGTCTGATTGACGACGGGAATCCAAACAAACATTTTGGAATTAGGTAGTGGTTTGGTTAATTTTCACGACAGTTAATTTAAAAGACATGCACATAATAAAAAAGTTGTCGCAACACCAAGCTAATTTTGTTACAGATCAACAACAATCACAAAAAACATAACCTCAAAAATGTGTGTAATACTTAGCATATTTATTATTTTTAAGTTCATGGACTCAAAAATAATTTAAACACATTCCTGGTATGGTTCGTTAATTTTCATATCTAAAGGTCACTGCACATTGACCTAACTCAGATAAAGGAATCAGTTTCGTTCTAATAATAAGACTTATCATCGAAAGTTAAGACTGACTTTGGAATATCATTCTTTCAATAATTAGACAAGCTTAAAAAAATATTGATCGTAGGAGATAAGTGAGATTGAGTCCGTGCATTAGGAGAATTGTAAACGTGCGACCGGGATCAAACCTACGACCGACTCTTCTCTTTTAGTACAAACTCTGTCTATTGATAATTTATACAAATAGCAAGTATCCATTATACATTTTAACCCCCGACGCAAAAAAAGGGGTGTTTTATTCAGTAAATTAGCGCGCGCCCTCAATCCTGCGACTATTCTGTTTTTGCACAGTCTATAAATGTAGTAATCCAATAACCTATAACATAAGTTATTGTTCCCAGGTTTCCACGCGACACACAGACGCTGCCAAATCACTTCTACTTCTCTGACTATGAGCGACATAATGCTGAAATAGCTGCTTTTCACCTCGATAGGTAAGATCGACACAGTAATAATAAATATGTTCTCTTTTTTTTCCTTTCGTTTTGAGATGAGAGGATTTTGGTGTCCCACATCTTGTGCATTTGTCAGTGTCAAGTATTGGAATATTTCTAAATATCGTCAAACAAATCATAGTCGCAGTCAAGCAAAGTAACTCATGGTCAAGTCCAAGTCATTCTTTAGTGGAATGGTGGAGATTTTACTAGAGAGTTCAATGGAGTTTTGGAATCATCACTAACAGAGATGTTTCACCTCATTATATCGATTCGACACTTGATCACGTTCACTAGCACTTAATAAACAATAATCCACCATTATTAAATAATACAATGAGTCGACATGCTTTTTTCACGATAGTGCGCCAAAAAACCCCAACGTCAATTTTTGATTTGTCACGTTGCTAGACAAGCTAGTAAATTGCTCAACTGATTTTGAAATCATTATATCTGTCATAGATTCAGATACTGAATCTATGATATCTGTCCATATTGCAGTGCCATTCAGAAGTTGGGCTTTATAATCCTTTACGTTATTCAACTGGGCTCGTCACCCTTGGAAACAATGCCCTTCAAACACTGAGGTAGCATGTACTAGGTACTACCTCAGTGCCTTCAAATCAAAACAAAACATTCTCATTTAATTATTTATTTATGAAAGTTTAGAGAACTAAATGAATATATAAATTAAAAATTAATCCAATCAATAAAAATAACACTATTAAGAATAAAGTAATTATAAAATTACAGTTATTATATATGATTATAAAGGAATGTTTACCTTGATTAGGTAGTAGATGGAATCCCGATATTAAAAAAATATCTCGTTAATAATCTATAATTGTAGTGAACAACCGTGATAGTTTCAAACAGAGAAAAATAAATTTTTAGATATTTTATTATTTATTATGTTAGGAATCCTACAAATGATATGCCAGAAGTAAGTTTAGCCTAGGCCTTGTTCCGGCGGACGTTTTGCAATCTCCGGTCGGACATGATGCACTGATTGACGTGGATAAGCATAGAGTTATGCGATAGCACTATTATTGGATAAGTTTAGATCTACATGAAATATGTTTACGCTTTTCGTCCTAGAAAAGTTCACTGGCAAAGCATTATTTTTGGCTAATTAATTATTAGGCTTTTCGGTGAAGGAAAACATCGTGAGGAAACCTGCATACGTACGATTAAGTACGGAGAAGAAATTCAATGGCGTATGTGAATCCACCAACCTGCACTGGGCCAGCGTGGTGGATATGGCCCATTTTTCGGGGGTAGGCTAGTCCAGCAGTGGTCTGTTAAAAGGCTGATTATAAATTATTAGGCATTAAATATTGTCAGCTTATATTTTGTTCAATTAATAATAATACAAGCACTTGCCTGTTATTTGAGCATAAAAGGGTTTTAGTTTTAGTTTTTAGTAGGGAATGCCGCCATAACCATAGTTGATTGAATTTGGTGTTACTTTGCGGAATAATTCGCAAAAGCGGAAATATACGCGAGATTCATCAAAGAAACAGTTTTTTATAGATAAACATAATTTACGATGGCACATAAATGTAAGTCAGTAAGTCAATAGGAACAGAAAGTAACGCATACGACGGAGTGATCAGAAAGTCAAGCCATGTCCTCGAACGCAGTGTTTGTACCTGAGGACTTGAGTCATTGATTGAGTCATGTCACGCGCATCATGCAAGTGGAATTCACGCGCTACGCGTGGGGTTCTACTTATCTAGATTAGCCTATATTTAGGGTCATACATATAAGTACAAAAATCATACTTGTGTTTTATGCTACGATACTGACTAACATAAAGCACAATTAACACAACAGGAAAATTAATTTACTAAGTTATTAGTTAGGCAAATAATGTATCTTCTTACTATATAAATAAAAATGAAACGCAGTTAGTTGGTAAGCGCATAAATATCACTTGAGAACGGTTGGACCGATTTGATGATTTTTTTTATAAGTCCAATTTATGGATTTATTTTAGGTTTTATGGAAATAACAATTGGAGAGGTTGGGTAATTTTTTGTGTCTGTTTTATTACAACTGTTATGCCATATTGGAGACATTTGAAAGGTTTTACAGACAACTCTAATAATAAGACTATCTACTTACTTAGTCTTTATCAGATATTGAACTTTAGAGACTGTAAAACACGGGTGTTTTCTGCCTGGATGGTGTACTCAATAGATAAAATTTGGGTGTCTTTAAGTCGCGAGTGAATGTGCATTAGAGATAAGTAGCTTTACATGATTTTGTTAAGAATAATAATCTGTTTGCGCAAACGTCATGGTCGTTTACAATAATAACCAGGCCTAGCTATAATGACAAGAAAACTGTTTGAGATTTAAATTTCCCGCCATACGATGTGACAGTCTTGCGCAAAACTTATTAAAATAATAGGATCTAAGTAATCAATGTTATCCATAGGCTTCTCGGCTTCCGGCGCGCCATGCCCGTTGTTGGCCGCCTAGTGAACATGACCACCGAGATATATGACGTCACCGAAGGAGACATCTTGAAGACATTCTTCGTGTCGCCAGCCAACAACTTCTGCTTCCATGGGAAATGTTCCTACTACTGCGATACGGGACACGCTATCTGCGGTAACCCGGATATGTTGGAAGGGAGTTTCGCCGCTTTTCTTCCGTCTTCCGATCTTGCTGAACGAAAGGTGAGTTTGTGTTATGTTACTTTTGTATTTTCGAAAGTTACTTTAGTATCCAGAGTTAACAGATAACTTCTGTTCAAACAACACAAAACCCCAGTTGGACACACCACCTGGTTCCTTTATTGGGTAAAAAACCTACTTCTATCAGTTTTGTCTACTAAGTAAAATCTTATTTGTAGGTATCAGTTTTGTCTATTGAGTGTAGGTCTACTACTTCCACCCATTTTTTCCACTGATAACTACCGGTAGTTCGGTAGTCTACCGGTAGCTACCGATACTCGTCCTATCCACTGAGTGCCAGTCTACCACCTCTACCTATTATGTCCGCTGAGTGAAAGAGTATTTCTAGCTGTTTTGTTTACATGAGTAGGTAAATATTGATAGGTACGTAACATCCAAAAAGAAACAAAAATTTGAATGGTAAGTACTGTAATTTTCGGCAAGCCAAGAATATAATAAGTTTATCAAAATCTTCGATATAGACTACTATCAATAAAATTACCTCGTTAGTTAGATAATATTTAAATTGATTCATTCCGGTTCGAGATATCACTAATGCGTAATTTATGTATTGATCGATTTGATTAACTACATTCAATTATTTATATTTTATTAGATACCTACATGCCTAAATGTATGAGATAATCTCATATTACTTATTTACATACAATAGAAAGGGCTACTTTACTTTCAGTAGCGATAAAAATATCTTGCTTGATAAAAAATATCTTATCAAGTTACCAGAGTTAGCATAGGCCTTGTTCACATTAATGACACAAGTAGATACGTTCTTTATTTTATTCTCGGCTTGGTTTTAATCGCCTTTAAGATCTCAATTGTTTATCCTTAACCCGTTTTGTTTCCCTCACACTTTGCGTTTATGTTGACAGCCCATATCAGAGCGAAAACGACTTCGAGTTAATTTTCTTCACGATTTCATTTCAACCACAGATAAGTTAAACGACAAAAAAATATTATTAATTGTGATTTCATCCGCACAATTTTTTTATTTTTTATTATTAATAGTATTGCGTTTGACCACCATCACGCCTGATGTTAAGCGATGATGCGGTCTACGTTGGCGCACGCTTGCCTAGAAGGAACCGATTCACTCGCGATTTGAAGACACCCAGATTGTTCGCTAACGCAAAGTAGGTATATTAGTACCTACCTCAAAAACGCAAAGTGCCAAAGAAACAACGGCTAGAGTATGATCTTAAAAGCGATTAAAATAAGGACTAGAATACAACTTATCAGCCTGCGAACTAAGTATACATAGGAGATGCGTTAAGTCAGTTTTCCCATTAGCCCCGGCTATAAAAGCAAAGCTTTGTAGCATAAGCCCTATATGGTGTGCCGTACAGAGGAATTTCAAATGACCAATATGAAAAGTTTTACGCATGATTATTTAGTTGGTTCTAAGGCTGGCACTCTACCGAATTGGAGCTGAGCATCTTATTCTGGCTTGGTCGAGATACCATCTGTTTCTCTTATTCTTATGACGTGTATAATGAGATATACCTATGTGACAGAGATTATTCTAATCGTCTATACACCCGAATAGGACCTAGAGCTAGGTGAAAATCTCATTATACAAAAACAGGTTTTCGTGGTTTGATTAGTTTTTATTTTAAATTACACCCAGCACCCCGTTCGGCTTCAGTGCAGTGTCAGGCTAATAGACCTTTATTTAATACGTTATTAACGGTTATTTTTGTTTTCGTACAGGTATGGCGTCATCCGTGGCGGCGATCGTATCACAAGCGGCGGAAAGCGCAATGGGAGATACAATCAGATTACTGCAGTTCGGTACGTTTGCTAATCACCCTATTTTGTCTTGCCGGTCCTATCTTTGCCGAGGATCGATATTTTATGGGCTTGCATGTTGAGTGAGCATAAAGTTAAGCATATCGGCATCATTGCTTAGGTACTTAAAAATGCTTACTCGTAAAATAGTTTTTGGTAGCAATAAACTATGTATTTTATTATCTCTTATTCGATGCTATCGCTCAAAAAACGGTGAAGGAAAACATCTGAAGGAAACCGTGTCCAAGAACCTCAAAAACTTTAAAGACATTGACATTCACCAACATGCACTGCGCCAGCATGGTATGGATTCGGGCTCATTCTCTGAGAGAAGGCCTGTGTATCAACAGTGGGAACAAGATAGGCTGATAATGATGATGATGATAATGTATTTTATTATCTAAGTATGTTTTATTTTATTTGGAAAAGCCAACGAAAGTGATAAAAAGATCAAGTAATGGAAAACTAAACACACAAATCTGAGTATGTTTTTCTCGATACGTATCACAATAAACTTAAACTTACTTGTTATTTAAATCCAAGCGCTCGTAGCGTAGCTCAGTTTGATGTTTCTAACATGACGGAGCAATGAAGGACACGGCTAGTCTTCAGATGCAACTGGGAAGACCAATCCCATGGGAAATCGCGTGGTGTTAAGTTAACTCGGGCTTGAAACAGTGCAGTGCGGATAATCATGTGAGCGTGAACCTTAACGCGCCGAGATACGGTTTGAGGTCGCGCAACTTTTTACATCACTTAAACAGAATCGCTTAAAACATGTAGCCGTAAAGCCCCTGGTGATGGGATCGTGGTGGGTTAAATTGTAGGCCCTAGTTGCCGTGTGGCCTAGTTTTAAACCGTGTCATAGGCCTTTAGTCGGTCTAAAAGCTCCAACATCGACATCATGTCTACGTCTAGCCCCTCACAAATATCAATCGTCAGCAAATCGATGTCACTCAGACCCGCGGTTATCACCGCTTAGACTTTTTTCCTCTTAAAATCATCATCAACGAACATTCGGTGCTATCAAGCACTCTATCATTTTCTTGGCGATGA
Source organism: Agriopis aurantiaria (assembly GCA_914767915.1). Taxonomy (NCBI): domain Eukaryota; kingdom Metazoa; phylum Arthropoda; class Insecta; order Lepidoptera; family Geometridae; genus Agriopis; species Agriopis aurantiaria. The sequence continues at coordinate 11,940,733 of OU611994.1, read as the reverse complement.
AAAGAATCTCATGCAAAAATGAGACAAAGTTAATAATTATTTAGAAACCTTTATAAGTAGTGATATGTTTCAGGTTCGGACTATGCCACCTTACGACTCGGGCCGCCGACTGCTCGACCTCATGGACATGTCTATCTTCGACTTTCTCATTGGAAACATGGATAGGCATCACTACGAAACCATCAAGTACGTATCAAAAGAGTGCACTGAAATTACTTTGGTTCCTGCAATAATTATATCGATTTTAGTTCATTTATCATCAGCTCAGCCTGCTCTGATGCTACTCATTGCATGCGTGTGGTCAATGTTTTCAATCTTTATTTGATCTTCTGGTATTTGTGCATATACTTTACTAGCTGTGCCATGTGGTTCCATCCACGTGTACATTTCCTCCGGAACCATTTTTCGGGATAAAAAGCATCATGTTTCATTATCCGGGCCTTCAACTATCTATTTGCAAATCACGTCGATTTGTTCTTCTGTTGCTTTGTTTGAAAGGAACGCACAAACTAAAAAACCATGAACCAACAAACACACTTTGTAATGTTAGTATGATATTTTCATTTTTAGTACGAAGTTCTTGGGTAGTCTTGGGTTTCGTCATACATTATTATGGAAACTGACGTGGCTATAACCAGCCTTTATAATTCTATAATTTGTTTAGTACGCCTGTTGATTTGGCAATACCAATATTTTAGCTCGAGCGCTTACTAATTTTGAAGTAATTTTTTTTATTGGTAATTATTTGTTTTACTGCACGTTTTGTTAGAGTATCTTGAAACGCACACGGGCCTTAAAAAGACCGGCGAATGCGGTTAAAACAAATACGAAATCAAACAAAAAAGTACGTGTATTTTGGTGCATTCTTGCAATGTATTGCCCCAGCATATTCATCATCATCATCAGCAAGAAGAAGTCCTAGGCCTCCCCCTTTAACCTCCACACTGAACGACTCAATGTCGTCGGTCCATCTAGTGGGAGGCTTACCTACGCTGCGTCTTCCGGTTCGTGGTCTCCACACAAGAACCTTTCTTCCCCATCGGTTATCGGTTCTTTGAGCTATGTGGCCTGCCGATTGCCACTTCAACTTGTTTATTTTTTATTTTACGCTTGTTAGAACTACAGAATGGATAAGTAGCTCTTGTAACGTTGTACTGTGTGTACAGGATGTTTGGCAACGAGACGTTCACGCTGCATTTGGACCACGGGCGCGGGTTTGGCAAGCCGTTCCACGACGAGCTCAGCATCCTGGCGCCGCTGCTGCAGTGCTGCGTCGTAAGACACACCACGCTCGCTGCACTGCTCAAGTACGTCACTGTCTTCTTTGAGATTCTTTTTTCTGAAGAGATTACGTTGTACTTGTACCAAGACAAAGGCTGAAGAAAGATTTAGCCACCATAATTAAAAAAAATGCAAAAGAATGTATTTAAGGAATTGTATTATTTTTTTGGCGACAATGATGGGTAAGTCTTCGTAAGATATCGGACTGCAGCCCATGAAACCCAGGAATGTATGCCGTCCTCTCCCAGTGTTTTGCCAGGAGGCAAGACAAATGCTCGCTATGATTCCGGCTCCAGGCATAAAGGAATTTTATACCTAGGACTTCCCATATTGAGATTACTTGATTTACCGGTAGTACAAGTTTAGTATATTATCTTGATATTTCCGCGACTTTCAAGTTTTCCTTTACTTTTACGAGATGAATTTCAACATAGTTGTTTTAAATTACACTTCGATGTAGGTATTCCCGTAATTCTTTGGGTAGGTACTTCTTAACTTCATGTATTTACATGATCACATCACATCAGAACATTATCAGCCAATCATGTTACCACTGCTGGGACACAGACCTTCTCTCAGAGAGAAAATGGGAGCCTAATCCACCATGCTAGCCCAGTGCATGTTGGTGAATGTCATATGTCAACGTTGCCGCAGCCTTTACTGCGAGGCAAAGGTCTCCCTCATTTCCTTCCATAAATCTCGGTCCTCCGATACTTAATTATAATTTGTTTTTTCTCTCTCAGATTTCACAACGGCTCACCCCTGTCCAAAGTTCTTCGCGACTCAATGAAAGCAGACCCCTTGGACCCCATTCTCTGGGAGCCCCACCTCGTCGCCCTCGACAGGAGAATCGGCATCGTCCTCGCCGCTGTCAGGAAATGCGTCGACAAAGCGCAAAATACACTGCAAAATGATGTCAGTGACTTCGTATGACAGTTCTGAAAAAACTGCAATGGACCTCTAAAAATGTCGTGATTATCAAGATTGTTGTGAAAATTGTGATAACGATGCTGTGACTGTGGAACTTCTATTGTAATACGAAGCATAGAACGTTTGAGAAAATGACGGCAGCTTCACATATTTGGTTGTTTATTTGCTCTCGCTGTGTCATGAAAGTGGAAACAAGCTGGTGTGATTCGTGAAGTGACGCGCTAGTCGAACTCTCTCATATACCGTGATTTAAAGACTTTAGTTTATATCAATGCAATTTCTTACTCTTTGGTTCGGTCTGCAAGACTTAAGCTGAGTCCAATAATCCCTAACTAATCTTTATCAGTCGGTGAGGCAGTAAATCACCTAACTAAATGAAGAAATACAAGGAAAAAGTTTCTTTCTTAGATAAAATAAATCTAAATAGGCTGTCACGGGACGCCCTGCAGATGTGAAACATGACGGCATAATATAGCGTCATTCCGTTTGCCGTCACGTCATACGATTTGGTTTTACTACTAAGGTGCGTCAATAGATTAAAAATGATGTTTTAAACGTCACTTTTATTTGAAAATACCTTTTAAATGATACGTCACATGAGGATGTGCAATCATATTTTTTTATCCCTATTTTACATGCCGCCATCTTGGATTTATGATGACGTCACCATCTAAGTCGGTACGTAGTGGCCATCCCTGAACGTACGCGTATTTATAAACACCTAATTTATCAAAATCAGTTGAGGGTTTAGCCTGTAGATGGGAACATACATACATACATACACAACACCTGCAATATCCGCCTTTTGGATTTGCGTCATCGGGTAGAAACAAACAATTTAAAAGAATTGAACTTTTTTGAAATAAAAATTGCGGCAGACAATCATGTGGTCTACCGGCTAGTCCGCGACACCTGCAACCTGGTGTTGTCGTTTTTCCAGCTCGAAGTGGTTGTAGACACCTTTTGTGAAACGGTCCAAGCTGAAGCTTGGCGGGAAGACCTTCGTGAAAGACAATCCACACCTTGCGTGTCTGGTCTGCGGAAGAATGGAGCTGAGAAACCGGACTATCAGGTGAACTGATAAAGACTAGAAAGAGATCTTACGAGACCAGATATAATATTAGACATAAGATTATAGTGCCAAAGATTGTCCAAATGAATTTAAAAAATGTTCATAATAATAAGAACCATTCCACGGGATTTTATTGAATTAAATAAGCCATGAAATGCCAAATACAGACAGCATTCATAATACATATTCAGTTATAAATAGACGTCAACGCGTTGTGAAATTTAAAATTTGAACAGTATTGATGGATTATGTTTACTATTTAGATATATTTTGAAAAGTTAATAAAATGTCCAATGAGACTAATAGGCGAAAGTGCAATCGTAAATGTACATAATAATAAAATGCAGTTACTGTAGTTTGTAAGAGTATTTAGTTTGTAAGATTTATCTGCTACTGTTATACTTTTTTGTTTATAAAATCTTGTTACCATAGCTGAAAGCTCAAGAAAGCACATATCATAAGTAAGCAGTTGATAGCTGCGTGTGATAAACTTTACAGACAACGTCTGCTTTATTTTGATAAGATTTCGTTTCTTTCGAGGCTAGCAATGTAATGCAAATCAATTTAGGATCTTAATTCTACGCCCAATTTACTTACTACGTTGACCCGTTGAAACTTTAAAAAAGGATTGATTGTTTTTTATTGTGTTATAAAAAGCTGAGCATAAATAGAATCAATCACCGGAAATAAAATTAAAAACTGTTCAACATAGATATTAGCATTTTAATGTCTTGCTAGATAGAAAGCGTACTATACCGTACAAATGACGTCACGTACGCCAAACAAACTCCATTCTGACACTCACTTTGCGGGAAAAGTCCAGGCATCGTTTTCTAATCCGACCAAAAACTTCAAACGCTTATATCTCAGAACTTTATAAGCCAATTTTTTTTTTTTTTTTTCATTATACTTTTTCAAAGTCAATGTTTTTATTTGCTTGCTTATGGGTATACAAGGTCTTTAGTATACGTTTTACATTTAGTTATATTATTCACGAATCCTGTTATTTTTAACAAATAAAAGCCTCACCGGGATAGGCTAAAAATAAAAGCTATTTTTGCAACAACTTTATGCGTTTTTTTTTTAAATTAATATTCTGTTATAACATTGGTCATATAGCTTGGATTTGCTTTAATCTCGAGCTAGGAAACTGTACGTATAACACTAATATTTATTTTTTCTGAGAGTTAATAGCATGTTAGGATAACTTAGTAAAACAAAAAACTCTCCTTTTAAAAGATTTGACGGTTCAATGTTTTGTGACCATTCGTCGCAGAATTCCCACTATAATAACATAGCTTTTTCGCATTTCATCTACTTACCTACTTATGTACACGTGTTTAAGTACTAACTAAATTAATGAAGATTGGAACATTATTTTTGTTGTCTATAAATGTGTTCTTAGCTCATACATCAGCTGATCTCATGTCAAAAGTCTCATTTTCTAAACTATTTTAGGACATACTTAATGTTATATCTTCTGTTACTTCTCTGTGCTTTTACTTTCCAGAGCTTCGTTCGGGTTTCGGTGTTTTAGTGACTTTTGAATCTGATAGTTTTACTCGCAGTTAAGTTCAGCCGTATTTATTCTACTTAATTTCAGGGGCGGATTTCCCTATATGCCGAGTAGGCCTGGGCCTAGAGCGGCAAAATTTTGGGGGCCGTAAAACTTAGTGAGTTTTTTTTTGTTGTTCCACTCTCTGATATCCCACACGTCAACGTTTATAAACTCATAAATATGTCCATCGGCCTCGCAACCAATATTTACAAGCATGGAGATTACGATTATTAAAAGTTTGGATCATCGAACCGGATCTTTGCTTCCTAGTTTACTCCAATTTCAAGCATAACATTTTCATTTTGCTCTACTGCAGTCTACAGATAGTAGTAGTAGATAGTATTTATTAGTTTTCGTCAAAGATAATATAAATTGTCATTGGTTTTCGTACACGGAGAAGAGGAATAACCATTCCCGGGATCGTGCTTTACAGGGAGTGGGGCGGCAATCTTCCATAGGCCTATGACAGCCAAGGTGTCAAATCCGCCCCTGCTTAATTTTATTGATAAGGCGTGTGAATTCGAATGATCGTTCTCACAGAAAAGAGAAAAAAAAATTCTCTTCTGTGATCGTTCTTAATTTACACCTAGTTTATGAAGAAAGAGTCGACATGATTTTGTCAATTTCAGTAAGTTTGTTTTCAAAGAGAACTCTTTTCTCGATGTGTTTGTTATCCGTTTCTGACTTTAGAATTAATTATAATCGACTTGTATGCCTTCTGTCTTGATCACTTGATCGATGTTAATTGACAAAACTTAGCGATAAATTTGTTTGATATGAAGTCGACTTGCCAAAGACGTACCTAAAATTGTATTAATGTATGAAAATGTTGTATAAGAAAATTGTGATGCAAATAGAAGCGTGTTGACTGTTTACAAATTAAATATTAAACAAATCGTGAAATTGAGGTTTTATTACAACGATATATATCCTTTATTTTATACTTAATTTTTACTAGCTAGAGACTTTATTAACTAAAAAAAAATAGAAGCTAACTAACGCTACAAGAACAGTTACACTGCCCATAGACTGTTGAAGGTCTATAGACAATCAAAACGCTCAAGCACACTACCAGTTAGCACTGTACTCAGCAAGTTGGTGGCATTACCACGCTGAATGACAACAAGTTATGCGTAGTAGTAATTATGCGTTGAGCCAGAAAAACGCATTATATGTTATACGTTTGTGTATTGTGTTAATCTATAGTTTCGTTTCAGCCATTCAAATGTTTAGGTATGTAAGTAGCGCATCCCATTAGCTAAAATATTTCTGGCAAAAGAGGTCGAGTTGCCAACTCAGTGACACATTTTCACACATATTTGACCCGGCAATACTAAAATCATTTTAGGTACTTATACTGAATCTATGTTTTAGGTATAATTTTAAGGATTTGGCATGTCAAAATTATTTTCAAATCGAATTACTTACCCACTTACCCAGATATAAAAATACGCAGATCGTTGTCATAGATACGCATGCAAGGAAAAATTTAAGCGTTCTTATAAACTTTTGAGACAAACAAAGTTACGAGTATATGTCCAGTAAAAATATCATTTGTAGGGTCAGTGGTCCCGCGTCGCATAAAACTGAAGAAACACAGAGATACGTCGGTCCCTCATAAAAACGGGAATATGAATAGTACGGATATTTGATATAACGTTTTATGGCTTTACGGCAGTTTTGTTGTTTATTAAAACTGATATAAAATTGAGGAACAGATTTAAGGCGCACGTGTCGGTAACATGGCCTTTAAACGTATGAAGATTCTTACTTCAAAATGTTACTTAAGTTCAGCAATACCTATTTAAAATTGATTTGTCTCACTAACGCTTGACAATTTGGTCAACGAGGAGTTAACAGGTTTTTAAGTAAGGCCGTATTAGGATACTAGGCACCAGTGGCCCATTTATCAGCAGGCTGAAGGCTAGAGCGGCAGATGTTAAGGGCGGTAAATCAGGGGCCAATTTTTATTGTCTTAAAGAAGTTAAAATATTATTTCTTGTGTAATCTTAACTAAATCGTTGGGTTAATAATAATCTAGGAACTGCTTCATTGACCCCTAGTTTATAATCATACTAATTACGGGAAAACGGATGATAGTACACAAATCCACAAATCATAATGTTACAATTTGTTTGTTTCCTGAGAAATATAACCTGGGCCTTTTCAAGGCCAGAGTGAATAGGTATCTTCTAAGTCTGCGTGCTTCATCTTCGACCACATTTAGGTAGCCCGTTGGTCCAGTTGGTAGTGAACCTACCTTCTGAGCCTGAGGGCGTGGGTTCGATTCCCACGTAGGACAAACATTTGTGTGATGAACATTTGTGTTTGTTCTATATCTGGTTGTTAATATCTATTTAAGTATGTATTTAAAACTATATATGTATGTATATCAGTTACTGGCAGCCATATCACAAGCTTTGCTTAGTTTGGGGTCAGATGACCGTGTGTGCAAAAATGTCCCAAATATTTATTTATTTATTTATAATTTCATTGCCAAAAAATGCAATTAATAATATGATTGTCAATTAGGGTATCCAATTGTAAAGGTCGGTCATCATCATTATCATCATCAGCCAGAAGACGTCCACTGCTGAACATAGGCTTCCCCCTTTAAACTCCACACTGAACGACAGCCTGCCTTTTGCATCTACTGGATGCCGGCGACTCTCTCAGTGCCATCGGTCCATCTAGTTGGAAGCCTACCTACGCTGCGTCTTCCGGTTCCGGTTTGAGAGGTTGGTAGAGGTGGCAAATTTGAATTGCCTACTGGCCTAATGTGTAAATCCGCCACTGCTAGGTACACTTTCTTTGGTGGCTAAAATAATTTGTTAAATGTAAGCAACATAGATTAAATTAGGTGCACAATAAACTCATGGAAAGTAATTTTGTAAGAAATATGCTAAACTCATTATTCATGGTCTAGGCCTTAAAAACAAACAATAATACGAAACGGTTTTATTTAATTTTTATACAACGAGAATAAGTAATTACCTAACAAAACACAAAATAATTTACGGTCCCCAATTTTTACCAACTAAGCACAGTATGAAAGCGGACCCCGGCCCGTGCCGGGATACACACTAGGTAGAAAAGTGTGCTATTATCAAAATCGGTCACAGCATTTATTTGCTCTAGTAACTACAATAGCTTTGTAAAGAGCTGAATAAAAAAAAACTTTTAATATTTCACTGAAGTATATCGGGTACTTGCTACAGTCTTACGTTCGAAAATCTAACTGAAGAGATCAGAATTTTTGGGGGTTTTCAGGTTTTTACAATGTTATTGCAATTGTTAAAGCAAATAAAATATTGGACCGAGTTTAGTGGTAAACTGAGGTTGCAAGTTTTCAACTATAAAATGAAGCTTGGGCTTGGGCTTGCACACTGTTTAATATATTTATTGTTTTGTAGAAAACAAGTCTTGCTTATATTTTTATTTTATTCAAAAAATATTTCGAAACAGAAAACTTTGATTGGTACTTCTTTGAGATTTTATTTTGCTGCGATGCTACTTTACATTTTGTCCAAGGAATCTATGTAAATGTGTACCATATTGTTTCCGATTTATATGCGGCGGCATATATTCAGTTGGATCTACAATTTATATTCTTGTTTGTGGGATTTATTTATGAATCAATATTTTTAAATGTAGTTTTAAAGAAATATTGGATAAGTTGATTTGATAATGCCTAGTAGAAACTAGGTGTCATAATTTGTTTACTATTTTAATATTGCCATTGAGAGATATTGATATTTAATTTAATGTTAATTTTAATTTGTTACTATTCGCTCCGTTTGTGGTAGAGACGATGGGTCCGTGGGGGCCGAGTGCTTTGGGCATTTATCAGGACTTGGCCAGGCGATTGGTGGAGGCGCCGGGTGTCCAGAATGCTGGCTTTTATTTCGCACAGAAATTGAGCATTTCCATCAAACGTGGTGCCGCCAGCATTCGGGTACCTTTCCCTCCACTGGTCTTTTAGTTTAGGTTTTTATTTAGTTATTTTAAGTAATAGTATTTAGTTAATATTTTAAATTTTATTTAACTTTCTGATTTTTAAGTTGCGCATAATAAAATTATTTATTACTAATAACATAGGTTTATCACATTTTACACTGAATATCATTCAATCCACCAATATCTCAAATACGAAAGTTTGTTTGTGTGTTATTTTGTTTATTATATTGTTCTATAGAGTGTGAAGTCGCAAGGCACTGCTAGTATAGGTATGTATGCGAATGTTTGTGTTGTTCTCAACTCCGTAACTGCAAAATGGATTTGGATAAAATTTTGAATAACTGAATTTTGTAAATTTATGAGATTATATTATATCGTGTCATTAATGATAACTTTATTTTTATTATATTATGAGTTTTAATTATTTCAAATCTAATTCTGGCTATATTTAATATAATGTTTATATATATTTCTAAATTCATAGGAACTTACAATAATGAAAATAAGATATGTTGTAAGTGGATGTACAGTAGTAGTCATCAAATAAATATAAATAAAATTAGACCTTCAACGGTCTATGGCCAGTCTGACTGTATTTGTAGTGTTAGTTTTAGCTTGTATTTTGTTTGATAAATAAATAATTATAACATATACCCTGGACACATGGGCTACTTTTCCCCCTGAATTTTTAACGGTTGTTGTTATAGGTGTAAAACTTAAAAAACGTACTGGGGTCTTACGGCAGTCTGTTTAAATCAATCCAGTTTAGGTGATGAAAATATGTTGCGCGAACGCAAACCGTATCTGGGCGCGTTAAGGTTCACGTTCGCGTGATTTTTCGAACTGCGTGGTTTTAACGTTTGATACCGCGTAAGCATTTGGCCGTAAGGTTTAGTTTACGAGGAAAATAGTCTACGAAACCTCGTTTCCTAAAACATTTTAAATCTTCTTCTTTTTTGAATTGTAACTGTTTTCCTCGTTCACTTCATCATGTTGACGCAATAACATCTTCATATCGTAACCACATCTTACTTTATGAGAACAAGTTTCCTAGTTGGTGTTTTATGTTTATTTTCTTTCTGCCTAGCAAGTATCTTAGCTTAATTCAGGGCTTCTTTTTGACCGACGAAAGAAAGAGGGTATCAATTCGACTGTATGTTTTTGTATTTTTGTTTGCTACGCGCTTACTCCGCCAATAATGAATTGAATATGTTTTTTTATTTGGTAAGTCATACTTCAGAGGTGGTCCCATATAAATTTTATCGAGAGATTTGTGAAACTATTGCACAGAAAAAAAACTGCTATTATGATGAATTCTTGATGGTGTTGGGCTGGTCTACGATATCAGATACGGTATTATTATTATTTTATACCTAGAATAAGTGACAAACAAGCGACGGGCCACCTGATGGTAAGTAGTCACTGCCGTCTATAGTCACCTACAATACCCGCGCCATTGTCAGTGCGTTGCTTACCTTTGAGGACTCAATTCAGTATTCACCCTTTGTTTGAAATAGCCCAAATTATACTTCGGAAGAAAAACCGAAGGTGGTAAGTAATTTCACAACGTACAGAGAAGAGAATCTTAAAGTTCTTGAATCTTAGAGTTTAGAATAAGTACCTAAAAATCTTAATTTACATACTCAACCTTGTGATCTTTCATATTTGCTCCATGTTAAACAGTATAGGTACTAATATAACAATAAAAGGCCGATTTACGATAGTAATTTCAAATGGCTAGCTTGTAAGAGTAATGCATGGTTCGTGGTCATCCGTTACCCGCTCCAGTGGCGTGGCTATCGCAGGCTCGATAACCGTAAATTTTGTTCCGACAAGACGGGAAATTTTACTGAATTTGCTATGAAATGTGTTCAAGGGATCACCATTTGATTTTGGCCTTTATATGAATCATCATTAAATTATTTTTAAATAGTTAAATTTGAGTTTCGATTCCGTTAATAGTATAATATCTCTAAATCAAAGAGCGCGTTGGAAGAATTATATTATAAAACTAGCTGACCCAACAGACGTCGTCCTGTCTTAGAACTATCAAATGGACAAAGTTAAAATCATCGTAAAGTTTTCTGAAATTTTCCAATTTTTTTGCGCCATTTTCTCAATTTTTCTTTCCGTAAGAATTTTTTACAAAGTATTAGAAAACTTCAAAAAAAAATATGAATGAAATCGGTAAAGTCGTTCTCAAGTTATGGCGTGATCAAGGTAAATAGACAACTTTTTCAATAATTATGTGTGAAAATTTTGGTACTATTTTGTCTTAAATATTATTAAATGTATTTCTTATCTTGTTAAGTGCACATTTTAGTTTGTCTTAGTTTATTTAGAGACAATTGCTTTTTTCTTTGTTCTAGTAATATTATACATCAATTTTTTTTATTCACATGTTTTAGCGTTCATATAATGTAGTCTGTTTTTATAAGTAGAAACTTCTAAATGGTCTCTTTGTCTCTAGCTAATTATTAATAAAAAATAAAAATAAAAAAATAAAATAGGGATTCATTTTTATATAATATGTAGATTAGAGAATTTTAATGTATTTGTATTAATTTTTTGCACCATAATTTGACTACAAGTAAAAAAATTAAAATAGTTACATATCTATATTATATTGTATTCATTGAGATTTAACACGGTCAAGCCAATTACATTAAAACCTCAAAAATTATACAAAAAAATTAAGTATTCTGACATGACGGGAAACATTGTCTTTACTGAATTTGCAATGAAATTTGTTCAAGGGATGACAAAATACGAAGTACAAATACAATACGTGCCAAAATTGTTATCTTTGTGTTTTGGCAGCAACCATATTAGATATCAATCTAAACTGAGTCAAAAACTAATTGAATTTAACAACATGCAATCTAATAATAATTTAGTGTATCGGAGACAACAGATTTCCATACAAATGAACTTGTAACATTGCGCCCTTATCTCTGGCACTATCTTTAATAACCATAAATTCCAAATGGAGTGAGCCATTATTATTTATGACCTACAAAAAATCTGGATGTCATTTCAATTCCATGCACCGCAATAGCGGAATTCATACACGACTTCTGTTCTAAATGATCGCGTTTTGAGGGAACGAAGGTTTTTTGTGGAATCAGATTTGGGAATAGTTCTATCCAACTTCTGGCCAAACGAGGATACCTATTATAAAACACGGAGCAAAAATATAGGAACATAGTGAAATCAGTTAGCAGCGGCAAATGTGAAACGAAGAAGATAAACTATACTCTGGTTTCTAATGAAATTCTTCCAACTTTGTTGTGTTATTTCACGTAATACTAGCTAAGTAACTTTGTTGTTTTAATTTTATTCATAATGTCTGCATGTATTGTTTGTCATAAATTTAAATAAATCTTTCTTTCTTTCTAATACCTATGGTTTTTATGCAACTTAGTGACGATACAAACATGTCACTCGCCTGATGGTCACGCTTGCCCATAACAGTTTAGTGACACCCAGATATCAGAATTTTCAGTTCCAAACAATGCACGCAAAACTGCGCGGCAATGCACTTCGCTCGTTACTTTGAGATGTTCGAACTTTTTATGCCCAGTTATTTCACTGGAAACATTGTCCTTCAATCCGGAGCACAGTGTGGAAACACTTGGATAAATAAATAAAAACAGTTTTATCAAGTGACTATACAGGGTTACGCGGAAAGGGTGTACTAAGCGGAAAGGGGTCTGTTATACTCAACATTATGAAAAACTTTTACTTTGAGACCAACCCTGAAATCACAAAAACTGTTGAGTTGCTCCCACAGTAATAGTTTTTTTCTATGGTGGGTACTATGGACACATTTACCCATTATAACCCAGTCAGTATAGGTAGTATTCGTTACTTTCTACGCTTGGCATATCCATAGTGACACCATAAAACCATGATTAATGATAATCACTTTCGGTGGGTACCTATGTAGTGCATATCTCTTGTCCACACCTCAATACAAGATTTACGCTGACGTCAGTAGCAGCGCATGCCTCATTTGTAATAGCCGTTGGACAATGAGGAGACAATGCTGTCCACGGTCAATGTCTATGTAGTGGGTTGTTGTGGCGTCCACTGTGGCCCGCCGATAAATCTCAGGAAACAATAGCGTCCGGCTAGCGCTGGTCGGTGTAAATCACTCCAAGCCTGTATGGACAAGCTGTGCATTGAAACAGAAGCCATTGAAAAAGGCGCTCCAGTTCCATAGAAATGCTTAGCCTTTTGGATATACTGAAAAGCAGAAGAATTGAATTATAATAGACGATGTAGATTACGCTGTTAGATTAGGCTTATATTTATACAAAAATCTGAGGGGATCTTATCATAGTTCTAGAAGTAGGTACGTATTGTAGAAGTTTGTTTTGTTTTGCGTTTTCAAACTTTAGCTGATATTCATGAATGAAGCATGTGCTTCGTAGTCTGTTGCATCATTAGGGTTCCGTACCCAAAGGGTACAAACGGGACCCTATTTCTAAGCCTTCATTGTCTGTCTGTCTGTCCGTCTGTCTGTCTGTCCGGTCTAACTTTAAACGGCTGTATCTTTGGAACCGTAATAGATAGCCAGTTTTTTTTTACAGAATATGTAGTGTATTGGCTGATTAACTAAGAGATAATAAAAAAATCAAAAAGTAATTTAAAAAAAAATGGGTCCCCCTTACAACAAACGTATTTTTTTAACGTATTTTTGTATTAGCTCTAGTGTAAAAACGGTAATACGTACAAGCGTCAAACTTGGCATGATTATAGAACACACTCTAAAATATAACAACAAATAATAAATAACGGTATACATTACCAACGTTAGTCGGACAGTTTACAGACAAAACTTTACCGGATAGGAAGCCTGGCTCGTACGTGTATCTGACTTGCTGACGTAGCAGGATTTCTGAATTTGCATAGTCTGAGTATTAACGGCCTGTTACCAAATTTGTCGGTTTTAAATCAATTTTATTCAGTGAAATTGCAATATTTGAGCTGAAAAAAATACATGTGACAGATACATCTGTGTTTGAGTTTATTCATTGGTTCAAAATATGATAAAATAAAATTTCCTCGAACAAAAAAAAATCTGAAACAAAGTCGAGTTAGTTTATTTTTTTCGTTTTATGCTCTAATGAAAGCTTGTAACAACCTGGAAATTGCATGCACTGAAAGGCAATCCTATTTGAAAAAAAATAATCATGGGATAGATTTTTGATAGTGATTTTTGGTAGTTTCGTTTTTTAGTGAAATTAAAAGCGTAATAAAGTCGGAGAATTTGCGCGCGCCGCGCTCAGTCCCGCGCCAGGCGTCATCAAGGTCAGATCTATGTTCGTTTTTGTCGTTACACTCCCCCCGTGGGCCTCCTGACTCTTGCGCGGCAAAATACATCGTCGCTCTAACTTGGCGGAGGCTGAGGGAGCGTTTTTTCGCCTACGCGACTAGGATAACAGGCCGCTCCGAAAACATGTATGGTTCATAATAAATTTCGATATAGGACTATTCTTGTTATACTTTTGTTATAGGACATTTGGCACAACTTTTTATACTAATACTAGGTAGTACTACTGATATTCCAGACTTTACCTATATAAACAAAATTCAAGCAAACTTATATAAAATTATTATATATACTGGGTTACGCGGAAAGGGTGTACTAAAAGGGTGTACGTAGCCGAAAGAGGGCTATAGTACCCATGATTATGAACTACTTTTACTATAGGTGCATCTCTGAAATCGCGAATAAAATATCAGATGCTCCATAAAAAACTGTCATTCGACAGTTTTAGATACTCGACAAAATGTAGGTATAGAACACCTGTTTTTTTTTGCAATTTCAGGATTGGTCCCTTAGGAAAAATAGTTAATAACGATAAGTAAGACGGTCCCCTTACGGCTTAATATACACTCTTTCCGCGTAGCCCTATATTTAATAACGCTTCACCCTCATAGCCCCAACTATTATTTCCGGTGTCGGGATACCATGAAACTAACACCCAGACCCAGAGTAGACGTTTAAATTCATAATTGAAACCTGCCGGGAATTGAACCCGTGACCTTCTACTCATGAGGCAGGTGTGATCGTCAATATCTACAATAATAATATTGATATAAAAAACATTTTAACAAGTTTTTAGCCGTACGCCATATTGAATTTAGTGACTTCATTTATTATTCGTATTCTCCTTAGCAAACCCTTTCATTAGATACCCATATCATGGGGGTACATAAAAGATCGACCATATTGGATTTAGAATGACGTCAATTAGCTAACCCATGCATTGTCATCCAAACCATGTATGCAAAATTTCAGCTCAATCGGTTGGGGATAACCTTAGAATAACTACACAAGGAAACCAAGTATATTCGCAAAATTTAAGCCATTCAAATGGTGTCTTATGGCTCCAAAAAATATATAAAAATTTTACTAAGACAATTTGCGCGGTGAAATCGTACCACGACAAATCAGAAAAGCAGCATAAGAGTTATGGTGTGACATTCCACAGGTAATCCAATACTTTTCTTGCTTAAATCGTTTAAAATACTAATCGAAACGTAAGCTACAAAGCGAATTTGTAGCTTACTATTTGAGAAGGCGTTGTTTGGAAACCTACCTTCTCTGAGTAGTTATTCTAACCCGATAACTATGTATTTTAAAATTCATTGCAAAACTTGACGCATAGTAACATTTAATTAAGGCAAGTTAAATTTTAAAATTCATTGCAAAACTTGACGCATAGTAACATTTAATTAAGGCAAGTTAAATAAAACTAGTAAAAACGATTGGATTTCATAGACAGTTGAAGGTGTAAAGATGGCCTGTATAAATAACTCATTTCGTTTTTTTGTTTGTTTTCTATACTAATATTATAAAGAGGAAAGATTTGATTGTTTGTTTGCATTGAATAGGCTCCGAAACTACTGAACCGATTTGAAAAATTCTTTCACTGGTGGAAAGCTACACTATCCCCGGGTAACATAGGCTATATTATTATTATTTTTTAAATAGGGATCCTTACTAAAACTCCAATAATGTAGCCCAATAATGTAACCCAAGGTGTAAAAAATAAGATTTACAATTTTGACTTTGCGTGTTTGACAGTTCTAAGACAGGACAACATCTGTCAGGTCAGCTAGTTGTATTATAAATAGCATGCGCTTGGTCGCCAACTCGCCTGATGTTAAGCGATGATGCGATCTACGATGGAGCACGCTTGCCTTGAAGAAACCTATTGATTCTCGACTTGAAGACACACAGATTGTAGTCAGGGAACACCCACTCAGGCAGCGAATTCCACAAACTAGCAGTTCGCACAATAAATGTGGAATCAAAGCGCTTCGTACGGGTTCTCGGAATATCAACCATAAAGCGGTGTCAATTCTTAGTGCCCACTCTGGCAGTCCGATAGAAAAAAATCATGCAGATCTGTAGCACACTCTCCGAAATGTATCCGATAAAAAACCGATAGACTAGCAACCTTGCGCCGATACTCAAGACTAAGAAGCTTAGTCTGAACCAGGGATTCGTTGCTGATGAGCCTCTTGGCACGTTTCTTAATAGACTCCAACGCCCCAAACTGGTACTTAATATCCATTTCCCTAACGTACCTTTTACATGACAGTGTTATAATAAAGTTAATTTCAAAGTTAAATCAATTAGAAAGCGTTATAATTATTATGTAACAATTTAGTTTCGTACTCTTGTACTATATTCTTTACAACTAGGCACAATAGCCATTAGAATTGAATCTTATTTCCGCTTATTTAATTAAGAATTCAAAGAACAACAACATCATAGCTATTGCGAACAAAATAATTTGAAAATTAATTAAGCCGTCCGTCGAACAATGTCCCCAACGCTGGTTTTAATTCAATGTTCACAGAGTAATTTCACAGCTCATTATGTAAATGAATATTTCTTAAAAATAGGACTTTAATTATTTGGAGTGGGCGTTGGACGTCAACCTTCTTACAAGAACTGTAGGTCTGAGATCGGACGAAACAAAGCGTGACAAGTGCGGGGCCACAGCCTGTTGCTGCTTTAATAACCAAAAAGCATTGCCATTCAGCGTGGTAATGCCGCCAGCATGCTGGGTAGGCTGCCAACTGGTGGTGGGCTTGAGCATTTGGATTGTCTTTAGACTTTCAACGGTCTATGGGCAGTCTAACCTTATTTGTAAGTAGCATTGGTATTAGCTTGTATTTTGTTTAGATAAAAAACTAAACAAATAGTTGTCCATTGAGAGAAAAGCTAACTTAGGGTTTATTATATTTTTCCTACTTTTTCCAAATGACCACGCTATAATAGTAGAGTGTAGCTACTGTTATAACTGGGCTAAAGCGTGTCAAAACACGCATATGACAGGGTTCCGTAGGCAAAGCATTATACCAAATTCTGGTCATATCCATAGTTTAGAAATTGATCTTTGAAAATTCAACGTACGGAGCTCTATAGACAGCCAAATTCAGAGATGTAGGCATCGTCCCGGAACATATACTTTTTATAGTTTAGCCAAAGAGAAAACCACTTTGAAAACTTTTTACGAAAAGGTTAATCACCTTTTCGACTGTAACAATGATCTTCACCTCAATGTCTGATGAGTCACTGAAGTTTAGTATAATTAGATAATTAAAAAGTTGTATTGTTAATTACTGTGCCCTACCCAGATTTTCGCCTGGAGTGTCCAAAATGTTTCTAGCAAAACCGTTTTTCTAGCGCAACGTGGAAATGCCGCCAGCATGCCGAGTTCGCTGCCACCCGGGCTTGAAAATTTGGATATTTTTTTAGTATACTACTGTTTTTATATAATAGGCTAAGAAGTTTAGATATTCAGTGTTAGTTAGCTTATATTATTTCTAGTTAATAAAAGCTTTTACCCGCTTAAAATAATATTTGGGATAATTCTATACATATTTCCATCAAAATCAAATCGGCTTTTGGCTTATTTTTCCGTTATTAACTAAACAAAATAGCTAAAACTAACGCTACAAATACAGTTAGACTGCGCATAGACCGTTGAAGGTCTAAAGACAATCTAAATGCTCAAGCCCACTACCGTTTAGCTTGAGTGTAACCAAATATGAATTTCAGAGGCCCCCTTCCCTGAGGCCTCAATCATTCCGCTCCGTCCCGTAGTTACCCCCTAGCAGTGTTGCCAGATGTACGATTTAAATCGTATTCATACGATTTTTTGCCCGTTCTACCAATGTACGATCGAATCATCGAAATCGTACACGATTTGTACGATTTTTTTAAAGATTTTGAATGTCCGATTCTATGCCTAATTACGACATTTAATAAATTATTTCAATCTGATAGTGCAGTTATAATCAGCCTTAATGATAAAATAAGAGAAATGTATCGCGACATACTGCTGTGCTTCATGGAAAGAGAATACGTAAATAGAACAGAACTGTCACTTGTTGATATCAATTGTAAAGAAAAATATTTGAAAGACCAGCAAATGTACATGGGTATCCAAGTAATGACTGACATCACTAGTGAAGAATTCACAAACAAGCCTGATAAATGCATAGAATTCTATACCCGTTGCCGCGCATTTTTGGTCACAAGCGCTAGAGAAATAAAAAAGAGGTACAACTTTGATGATCCAGTTTTGTCTAAATTGTCAGTTTTACATCCAGTTAATGCTTTGTCAGATGGATACAGAAACGAAGTCGGGACTTTGTTGCCTTTAATGAAAGTGGTGCCTCGGATAATTGATGTAGATTTGATGCAAAAGGTGGACGACGAATGGAGACATTTGCCCAGTCTCATGAAAGAAAATTTTGATATGAACTTACCACCAGATGTGTTTTGGGGACAGATAGCAAATTTTAATGATTTTAAAAATATTGCACAGTTTGCTATTGAATTGCTGTGTTTACCACATTCAAAGGCGGATTGTGAGCGCTGTTTTAGCTCAGTCAATTTAATAAAAACCAAAAGCCGCAACAAACTAAATAGCGAAACTTTAAATGGTCTATTACTATCAAAACAGCATGTTAAGCGTTTCGGGTACTGTGAAAATTATGAACCAGCACCTGAAACGCTCAATTTGATGACCAGTAAAAATTTGTATAAGACGTAGCTAATTATAGTAATAAACTTTCTTACCTAAACATTTGTACGATTTTTTTATTCACCTCTCCTTAAGAAATACGATTTTTTTCCATACCAGCGTACGATCGCTCGTCAAAAACATCTGGCAACACTGCCCCCTAGTGCTAAGCGCCGACAACTGTCGTCAGGTTTCACGATAATTCCCTTTGCAGCACTCCTGATGGCGCCTTTCAATTATTAAAATATTCCTTTTAATTCACCTTTTACCCTTCAGAATTCTAAAGACTACAACGTCAGTATTTAATTAGAAAATCAGATTTGTCATTTCAAAATGTTGATAAATTCATCATTATCATTATTTCTGACCTTGACTGACCACAGACTAGCAGTTCGCACAATAAATGTGGAATCAAAGCGCTTCGTACGGGTTTTCGGAGTATCAACCATAAAGGGCTAAAAAGGCTAAAATGTTATGATAAAAGTAGCGAGAGCTACTTTTATCATAACATCTACTTTAACATCACATCAGTCTCCATTGTTGTTGTCAAACCAACTTTACTGTAGTAAGCTATCGAATATATTTCGATGAAATTATGCAATCCCCTAGATGGGAGTTGTGATCGGTGCATTGCGATCAAATGTCGATAGCATGTTAGCTTTCCATTGGCAAATGGAGTCGATCTGTTTGTTCGTTTCCACCTGAGTTCGATGCAATTTGTCTAATTAAATTACAATATTAGTGACTATGATATTCATTAGTTGGCAGAACTAATGATATTCACTGAAATTGGATAGAGACGTAAAATATAATGTGTGAAGTAAAATAAAGATAATTTTTAGAAAAAAAAAAAGAACCGACTTCATGATTATACCTTCATTTACAAACTAAAACTAAAAAGTAGGAAATAATATTTAAATAACTTCAAATCAATGAGCATTAAAGGACAATCAACGAAATTATTAATACATATATTACCTACTTATATACATATTTACAATTTATAATCAGCTATTTTTGGAGTCGGTACCAGCAAAGGGTTAATCCTGCCGTTGTAGGAAAATACTTTTCTACAGTCTATTTTGATATTATGTTTTCTGCACTGAAGTTTAATTTTTGGCACCTGTAGTCTTACAGCTGATGTGCGGAATTCACGTTGACGGTTGTGTCTAAATGCATATAAATTTTGATGCGCTTCTTTTCAATTATTAGCCTTCGTTCGATTTCTTTTATATTTATCTCTATTTCACATTCATATCATAAATATTAATAGATTAATCAAGTAGGTATCCATTAAGGTTATTTTTGCTTTGGCTGGCACCGACTCCAAAAATAACTGATTATAAATTGAAAATATGTATATAAGTAGGTAATATATGTATTAATAATTTCGTTGATTGTCCTTTAATGCTCATTGCTTTGAAGTTATTTAAATATTATTTTCTACTTTTTAGTTTTAGTTTGTAAATGAAGGTATAATCATGAAGTCGGTTCTTTTTTTTTCTAAAAATTATCTTAATTTTTTAATTTTTAGTGGGATTTATTCTGCAGAGATAAAAAAGTGCGTTTCGGGCTCGCGCACTGAGCGCGCCCGCGTACGTTCCGTACCACCACAAAATACAAAAAGTGATCATGACATCATGACATCATGAAAAAGACATCATGTCCAGGTGCCATCACCCGTCACCAAGGATGGTATATATACCCTAATAACTTCCTTGCCCCGTCACCCATCCAAGTACCGACCGCGCTCTACGTTGGTTAACATGGTATTGAACAGACATTTGTCACTGACTTACACTTTGCCATTATTTATTACCTACTGTTATACTTTAGAGTGTACGTACTATAATCATGCCAAGTTTGACGCTTGTACCTACATATTGCCGTTTTTACATTAGACCAATTACAAAAATACGTAAAAAATACGTTTGTTGTAGGGCCACTTTTAGTTTTTACTAAGTTAATACGCTGTAATTTACAAGTTCTGTAAAAAAACTGGCTATCTATTACTGTTCAAAAGACAGCCGTTAAAAGGTAGGACAGACATCACATGCAGATAGCGTAGGCTCAGTTAACCCGTAGGTCCCGTTTTTACCCTTTGGATACGGAACCCTAAAAAGGAATAATAAACCCTAATAAGGGTCCAAAACTCCATAGAAGCCTCTTGTAAAGCCTCCACCACTTTACTGGTGCATGAGTTTGACTTGACCGTGCATGATTAGCTCTGCTTGACTGGCTTGTTTGACGCTATTGAACAATATATATAAAATATTTAATACTAAATACACGACACTATTTAATATTACGACTCAAATACTCTGTATCCATGGTCATAAAAAATTTAACGAAAAACAACAGGGGATGGTCGCCATGGAGACACTTCTTTGTTTTTTGAAGTCTGTTCCTCTATGTTTGTCAGTAGTAGATCTGTGATGTTTGCTGTTTAGTTGACAGCGTCGCTAGTGGAGAACAAAGTATGAAATTCACCAAGAAATAACTGTAGTTCCAATGTTGCCCACCTTAACAGCTAAGTTGGTGGCACTGTCCAATGTTTACAATGTACATTGAATTCGTAGATATTTTTGTAGATTTTTCAAAAAGCACTGAATTAATGTCGATAAAAAAATTATGGGACCACCTATGCTCCTACCAACCAAAAAAAGAATCATCAAAAACAATTCTAAATTGGCGGAGTAATCGCGTAACAAACATACAAAAAAAAAAAAACAACATTCAATCGAATTGATAACCTCCTCTTTTTCGAAGTCGGTTAATAAAGTTGGAATTTTTTATTACGTCTCATCTTTTTGCCTAAAATAAAAATATCCTTTTATGCTACAGCCACCGTCCGTACCTACCCGTGAACGTACCTAACATCATAATATGTCACATCGAAATGTGATGACAGAGGCATAAACATTTTTTTACGTTAGTTTAGAACGCAAGGATCCTCTGGTATATGTGTTCTGTGGCAAGCACAGATCTACTACCTATAGATTTTCAATGAGCGTGGCTAGCTCAGTGCCTCTCGCTTCAACAAGGTGTGTTGCCACATTAAAATGATTTGCTATAAGTTAGGGTAATTTACCTACTATGATGGGTAGTGAATCTTCAATGAGTACTTTGGAAACAATACTACCTTTTAAATATTTCTATTTTATACACTAGCTGCTGCAACCCACGGAGCTACCTGCAATTTTCTGGGAAGAAAAGTACGTTGTCCTCATGACACACCCTATCGTCCTGACAAAATTTGACTTAGCCCATGATCTAAGAAAACAAGGTCTAGCAATCTGGGAGTGGTCCCGCAATGACGTCACTGTCCAGTTGCCACTTTATTCAATCAGCTGTTACGTGGTGTATCGTCATCTCTCTCGAACCTGTTGTAAATTGACATCATGACATCATTGCGGGACGCCTACGTAAACATTTTTTCTCGAATTGCTATACCTGGCGGAGTATATTATTATACCATGACTTAGCCGTTTCCTCGTAAAAAACAGACAGAAAGTTACAAACTTACTTGCGTTTTTATTATAATTATTTGTTAGGATTAGAATATAGTACTAGAAAAAAGGTTGTAAAGTAACCATAGCATGATTTTTTATGATTAATTAAAAATAATAAAAAAGTCAAAGAGTTAAAACGGAAGGGCAAAGGAAGGGCCCCCATGCAACAAACGTTAAACGTATTTTTGGATTTGTTCTAGTGTAAAAACGGTAATCCGTACAAGCGTCAAATTTAGCGGATTATAGTGAACATAAGTAAAACAACAAATAATAAACACTGGCCAAGTGCGAGTCAGTGACAAATTTCTGTTTACCACTAAGCTAAGCAACGTCGGGCGCGGTCGGTACTTGGATGGATGACAGCCTGGGCGTGATGTTGTCTTTTTGCACAACTTTTTGTATTTTGTGATTGTAAAGAACTCTCAGCACGCGAGCCCGACTCGCGCTTGGTCAGTTTAGTTTTTCCATGAATGGAATTATGTATAACATTCCAAATAATTAGATAAATAGACTCTTTAATGTTTACAGTACAAATTTCACGAACAGCGCGTAGCTTTTTGAATCGGTTCGCCGAAATCGCCTTTTGCTTTTCCAGCATCATAACTGTGGCCTCATTAATATATATTTAATATTAACATTCACCATATTCATATGGGCATAAAAGGGTCGGTATTTTGCACTTCTTGCAATGTGCCAGCTTTTTTCAGCAATGTGACAGGATCAGTTGGAAACCTGCAGAACGAATAATTTATGTTAGTTGCGGTGGGTAATTTCTTTCATAAACTGGCAACATTCATAATTTATTTTCTAAGTGAATAATTTGATAAAATTCATAGAATTAGACCACAAATCGACCTAAAAACGGACTAATTATGAATAAAATATTTGCGAATTGATATCCTGAATTTATTTAGGTGATCGTTACAAGCTTTATATGTTTACTTACGTGTGAAATGATATTTCATCGTATTTTCGCTCACTGCGCTTCTTGCAGCCCAAAATGCTACAACCAACCATTGTAAAATATCTTTTACAATTATTTATCAGAGGAAACACGCATTTATCACATTTAATCACCAAAAAAAGGCAATAAATATAATTCAGACCCGTTTTGTTTGTCACTGATTATTACAGATTTTGACACTTGAGGTACCAAAAACAGGTCACGCCGATAAGGACAACAAAATCTATTTATGTCCTTTTCGTACTTGTGCTGAGCCATATCAAGTTGTCTCTTTCACTAAAATATATTGCCGATCTGCGGGCTAACTCTTGAATCCAGTTCCAATCTCAATCAAATTCTAATCCCAATCAGTTTCAATCCCAATAAACAGTTATTTGGCACTCTTGAACACAATCGAGATTGAAATTGAAATCGGGTACTCGATCGACTTATCATTGTGACTCAAAGAAGAACAACACTATGTAGGTGTGGCCATACATAACGCAACAAAGATATAATTTGAAATTACCTTGCAATAGTAATTTTTAAACTTTCGCGATTTGAACACAACCTGATTTTGATTCGATTTGATTTGATTTTTACCTTGCAATGTCCTTATTATTCCAACATTTTTAACTAATTATTATTATTTTCCATATATCTATCATGTGTTATGATTTTTAGTCAATAAAGTTAATGAAAAGCGTTAGTAAAATACAGAAGATGAGGCGGTATGGTCTTAATGGCTTCAGCCTGCTCAGCTATGGGCAAAAACAAAAAAAAAACCTCACAATTTTTCATTCAAAGATTCAAACTTTGTTGTGGTTTCATTTCAAAATATATAAATATTTTATTTGCACAGTTTATTCAAACGTAATTTTGGCCTAACTACATAGTATAAAATAAAGTCGCTTTCCGCGTCTGCTGTGTCTGTGTAATAGCTAACTCCTCCTAAACCACGCAACGGATTGTGATGCGGTTTTCACCATCAGCATCAGCTAGATAATTTTTCACGGAAGCTTTATATAATAATATACAATATACGATACAATAAAACTTAAACCAGTGTCAAGCTAGTAAATTATAGAAGGCCAAGATCAAGGTAAGTTTGTAACTTTTCCATATTCTAAGAATCCCAGCAAATGTTTAATAAATGTTTCATTTTTATTATCAGGTACTAATGAGTAAGCCAACCTACCAACAGCTGGAGGCTCTTGCTGATTTCCTAATGGAAGATCGTGATATCGGCATCAAATGAAAGGGTTTGCTGAGAAGAATACAAAAAAGCTTGTTTAAAAAGTTTTTGCTTATTTATGAATGTAAAATAAACATTTTGATTGTAATAAAAGCTTTTTATTGTATTAACACAAACTAAAATAGCTACATATTATACAAATTAGATTGAATTATGGCCCAGTATCAGTTGGGAACTCAGTTCTTGAAGCTGTTGACGCGTACGTCTACCTAGGACAAACAGTCGAACTAGGTAGGTCCAGATAGATAGCCGATGGGGCCGAAAGGTTCTGGAATGGAGACCACGGACCGGGAAACGCAGCGTAGGACGTCCACTCACAAGATGGACAAACGACCTAAAACAGACCGCAGGGAAATGCTGGATGCAAGCCGCTTCCAACTGGCTCTTTTGGAGATCGATGGAGAAGGCCTATGTCCAGCAGTGGACGTCCTATGGATGAAATGATGATGAATGATGAAGACGCCGTGCTACCCATAGTTCTTGGACCAGGCGAGCACCTCCCCTCCTCAGCTCAGCAGAGGCAGACTAGCGCTACCATAGCGCGCCATTCTTCTCATGTTTTGCCTTTGCCTTAGGTCTACTATATGAGCATTGTCCAAAATACGAAACTTGAGCGCCAAACGTGCCATTTTTTCTTTGTTAATCACTGGTAACAACAAACTCGAACGCAAAAAAGTCAGCTTTTGAAAACTGTGTAGTTTCTACCGCAAACTCTATTCCAATTCAATCTGTTGACGTCAAAATCGCGTCAAGAGTACCGAAAAAGAGGGTAGCGTCGAGTTGAGTCGATTTTATTTAGTTCCATAAAATTCCACCATTATCGGTTCCAATCGTGCGCTAGTTTAGAATTCAAGAGTACCAAATGGCATGTTTTCAATCCCAATCCCAAATTACGATTGAAATCGAGTGTCGAGGGTAAGCCCACTGGTTGTGTATATCTGTGGTGGCAAGGATACGTTCTAGGGTGCATTATAGATCAAGCTGTCAAGCAATAGGTGTTTCTGCTTCGAATAGCAATCAAGTATTTCACTCTGGGCTAGACGCATCGTGCATAATTTATTACTTCTATCTTTCCAAACCTCTCTCTAAATTTACTCTAGCACATTAGGTGCATAATTAATTATGTTTCCGCTGAATGCAAGCTGAATAGTTCTGTTTGGGATCACGTCGCAACTACCGACTCGAAAAGATATAACGACATCCGTAGTATCTACGCTACTTCGGGTTGCTAAAACAATGCCTATATTATATGCTAATGATTTTAACTAAGCACCATTAAAAAGGAAATTGGTCCAGTCCAGTAGTTAACTGATAGGAAAGACTAATGGAATTGGCCCATAATAACATGACTAATTAATTATCGCAATTAGGCATCGCCCTGTGGCGTGTGTGGTTTTTAGGAAGTTTTTGGATAGGTTGCTTGCCGCATGTGATTATTACCGAATATTTGGAAGAAGGTTTAGAAGGTCCTGTCATGTTAGACACTATAGGTAGGTAAGTACTAACGAAACAAATCAATATTAACTTATAGAAAACTAATAAGAGGCATCGATTTGTGCATAGCATTTTATTCTATTTAGATCACACAAAATTCACAAAGTGCTGTTAAAATTAGAGCCACAATAATGTGGTTTTATGAATTACTGAAAGTAACTACTTCCTGTTGAAGAAAGTTTTCTTTCTCGCCGAGTTCATTCTATAATAGACGATTTCTACAAATAATACCACAGTGCAAACTCCATACATGACTCCCAATCCATAGAAACACCCAATCAAAGCCTCTAGGGTAAGTGGATTCGCACCACGATCATCGTTATGTGCTTTTGCCCATTCCCAAGAATGCTCTCTGAAAACTTTCTCTGCGAATCCTTTTTCGATGATCTGTAAAAGAACATTATCAAAATCTGCCATAGCAGGCCAACCCGGGCGTGTGTGAAAACACACAGGCCCTGAAGATATCGGATCATTATCCAGTATTTGGATATTAGGAGCCGTATCACGACCCAATAGCCTCTCAGTCGCTAAAAGAAATCTTTTTCCGGTTTCAATAGCTTTCAAATTGTCTGAAACATTTCTAAATGGTATTACCTTAAAATTATTATAATATGGTGTGCCATTGAAAAAGTCTCTTAAATTTTCTACTCCTCCATATCCATCTACCAGTTGGACCGCCGATTCAAACGAGCGAAAAGGTGACTCCAGAACTGTCTTCTGCAGTCCATCCACTAAGTCACATTGGTAAACGATGCGGACAACCATACAAAACCAAATCCACAACACGAATAAACAGTTTGCAATCAACGATTTCGTTTCGAATTTTACTTCGATGCCCAAAAATATAAGAAACGATTGAAAAAGCACACTGTCTCTAGAAAAAGTTATGTGAAATCCAAACCGATGGATAGTCATAGTGACCACAATAAATACAATAGAAGTACTAAAAAGAGCTGGCGTTATCTGTGACATAAACGGCTGCAGGACGCGCAGCCATTCACTTATTTCACGCCGTCGCGGTCCAAACCAAATTATGTTCGCCGTTTCATGAGGATGAGAGTACTGTACATAAGAGTATCTTACTCTAGTCATGAGCAGAGCAGGCAATAGTACATCAGCTTTTTTGTTCACAAGATCTGCAAAAGATCCAGTCGCAGAACCGTTAACGATCGTTCCTAGTCCACCGTGATCTGTAACTGAAGCGACCTTCATACTTGCATTAAGTATATCAAAAACAGTATTCAAAACACTCCCATCAATTCCAGATATGGAAACTAAAGTATTATTTTTAAACTTCAATCGGGAATACGGTTTCATTTCAAGTAATGTAGTTTTTATCTCACATTCGTGAAAATTCATGAACTTTTTTGGAAACAAATCTTCGGTGTCTTGCTTCAATTGTACTGGAGTAAAATCGCCACATTTTCCATCTCTGTACGGAAAATACGTTGTCAGTACCACGTGTTCATCGTGGGAGTTTACTATCAAAATGTCAGCAACGTCATTGTTCCAGGCAATTTCCGTTAATTTTAACAATTCAGTATATGTAGCTGGTTTTGTCAACACAACAATTAGACGAATAGGTTTTATAAGATCTTGATATAAAAGTGATACAAAATATTCCACTTCATGAACCTCAGCACCAAAAAATACAGTTTGCATAAACCTTTTTTCAGTGTTGAATTTTCGTATTATTTCATTGCTAATTTCATTGTCCTGAACTGGAGCAACCATTATACACCCTTGGAATAGTTTAATGAAATCTGTAACATCATCTGACTTATCATGCCACCATACGACATACGTGATAAATTCTTTAAATACTGAATTTGCAAGAAACGCTGCTCTCTCTGTTAACAATGTACAAGAACTGTCTGAGCATTTGGCTAAGAACATAAATAAAACAATTTTTTGAAACTTCATGACTGAAAGCGATCTTTTCCTGATGTGAAAGAAAAAAATAGTAATCAACTATATTGTGACAAGGAAGTCATTTCACTTTACTTGTATTTACATAACTAGTCAAGTGCTCCGCTCGCTAGGAGTAATAATGTTCCTTGGTCAAGTGATTTTATAGTGTCTTTTAATGACTTCTTTTCCTTTTGTTTTAGGGTTCCGAACCTGCGAGGCATCCAACCGTTTTATGCCAACTATCTAATTATTATTTTTGTCTTTTTTTATGTTATTGGCTAATGTGGCATTTAACCACAACTCACCTGATGGTAAGTGACGATGCGGTCTATGATGGGGCACGCTTGTCCATGAGGTGCCTATTTACTCTTGTCTTGAAGAGAACCCTGGTTGTACTTTATAGAGAATACCGAGGCATAGAGCGGATTCCATTCCTGTGCAGTTCAAATAAAGAATAAAATAGAGAAGGAATTTTGGAAACTGTGCGCGCGGACATTACTAAAGTCCATGACGTAAGGATGGAATGACTGTCTCGATGACCGATCAGCTTGAATAATTCTTGAGCACATTCCCCAAAGTGAAGGCGATAATAAGCCCGTTGGTCCAGTTGGTAGTGAACCTACCTTCTGAGCCTGAGGGCGTGGGTTCGATTCCCACGTAGGACAAACATTTGTGTGATGAACATTTGTGTTTGTTATATATCTGGAAGATAAATCTATTGAATGTGTATTTAAAAAAAAAACTATATGTATGTATGTATATCAGTCTCTGACATTGCTTAGTTTGGGGTCAGATGACCGTGTGTGCAAATATGTCCCAAATATTTATTTTATTTTATGTATTTATAAATAATGGACTGACCAGGTACCCTCCGCCTGTTCAAGAGAGTGTGCGACATCTTCTTTTTAACCAGAGCCCCGTTATTAATGAATCGAATGGCACGTCTCTCTACAGAGTCTAATGCTTCGAGCTGATATAATTTAGCAGAGACATCTGCTAAATTATATTATAGCGTAGCCAAGGTGAAGAAAGTTTTTTCTAATCATTTTTCAATATGTGATACGACGATTTCTACAAATAATGCTAAAGTGCAAACTCCATACATGACTCCCAATCCATAGAAACAGCCGATTAAAGTCTCTAGAGTGAGTGGTTTCGCACCACGATCATCGTTATGTTCTACAGCTTTTGCCCATTCCCAAGAGTGCTCTCTCAAAACTTTTGCTACGAATCCTTTTTCGATAATTTGTAAAAGAACATTATCAAAATCTGCCATAGCAGGCCAACCCGGGCGTGTGTGAAAACACACAGGCCCTGAAGATACCGGATCAGCATCCAGTATTTGAATATTAGGAGCCGAATCTAGACCCAACTTCCTGTCAGTTGCTATAAGAAATCTCTTTCCGGCTTCAATGGCTTTCAAATTGTCCGTAATATTACTAAATGGTATCACTTTAAAATTATCATAATATTGTGAGTCGTCGAAAAAGATTCTGTTATTTTCACTTCCTCCATATCCATTTACAAGTTCGATCGCCGATTCAAATGTGGTAAGAGGAGTCTCCAAAACAGTCTTTTGCAGTCCATCTACTAAGTCACCTTGGTAAGCAGTGCGGACAACCATGCTGAACCAAATCCACAACACGAACAAACAGTTGGTGGGCAAAGATTTTGATTCAAATTTTACTTCGATACCCAAGAATACAATAAACGTTTGAAAAACCACACTGTTGCTAGACAAAGATTTATGAAAACCAAAACGACGGATAGTCATAGTGACTACAATAAATACGATGGAAGTACTGAAAAGGGCTGGTGTTATATGTGACATAAATGGCTGCAAGACGCGCAACCATTCGCTTTTTACCCGCCGTCGCGGTCCAAACCAAATTATGGTGATCATTTCATGAGGATGAGAGTACTGTACATAGGAGTATCTTAAGTTAGTCATGAGTAGAGCAGGCAATAGTACATCAGCTTTTTTGTTCACAAGGTCTGCAAAAGATCCAGTCGCAGTACCGTTAACGATCGTTCCTAGTCCACCGTGATCTGTAACCGAAGTGACCTTCATACTTGCATTAAGTACATCGTAAAGAATATTTAAAACATTCCCATCGATTCCAGATATGGAAACTAAAGTATTATTTTCCAACTTCAATCGTGAATACGGTGACATGTGAAGCATCGTTGTTCTTATCTCACATCCATGAAAATTCGTGAATTTTTTAGGAAACAAATCTATTGTGTCGTGCTTTAAATGTACTGGAGTAAAATCGCCACATTTACCATTATTGTACGGGAAATAAGTAGTTAACACTACGTTTTCATTGTTGGAGTTTACTATCAAAATATCAGCAACATCATTGTTCCACGCAATTTCCGTTATTTTTGATAGTTCAGTATATGTAGCTGGTTTTGTCAACACAATAATGAGACGAATAGGTTTTACCAGATCTTGATATAAAAGCGACACAAAATATTCCACTTCATGAACCTCAGCACCAAAAAATACAGATTGCATAAAGCCTTTGTCAGTGTTGAATTTTCGTATAATTTCATTGCTAACTTCATTGTCCTGAACTGGAGCAACCACAATACACCCTTGGAACAGTTTGATAAACTCTGTAACATCATCTGGCTTATCATGCCACCATACGACAGACGTGATAAATTCTTTAAATACCGAATTGGCACAAAATGCTGCTTTTTCTACTAACAATGTACAAGAACTGTTGGAACATTTGGCTAGGAACAAAAATAAAACTAATTTTTGGAACCTCATTTCTGAAAGCGTTCTTTTCCCAATGTGAATGGAAAATTTGTAACTATGTTGTAGCCTAAAAAGTAATTTTGTTTTACTTATAGCTAAATCATTAGTCACAATGTTACAGGTTACTTTTTCAGTCGTCAATATTGACATTTACTCAGTCCCATATCAATATAGGTCGAAAGCATCAACTGTAATTACTGTTATTTTATTTTTAAAAACAAAGCTTTACTTTAGGACTACCTACCTACTACCTAGTAACTATTCATTTCATAATCAGTTACCTACGTAATGTTTATAACATCTATTTTGTAATTTGCTTTTCAATATAGTTAAATTAAGGTTCTGTGTATTTTTAAATTTAATTAAAAAGCTTTCTTTATTATTTTCAATTTTATTTACAAGTATAAGTAGATAGATAAACATCAAAAATATGAATTTAGATATAAAACTGCACACTAGTACGACAGAATGGACAATGTTATAAAATATTTTTGGACTCTTTAGTAAATCGTAAAATAGTTTAAGCTTAAAAATAATGAAATAAATTAAGATATACTTCTACGCAGTACTTTGTGTGATGAATAACAAAGTTTGTTTGAATACCTATTATAACGAAAATAGTTCCTATTTATTCTTCCTTCTTTTATTAAACGTAATAAAATTAAACAGGTTCTAAATCAAGAATTAAATTATATTAGTAATGCGTAGTAAATAGTAATAGATCGTGTACAAGTGAATTTTGATATAAAGATAACTTCTTAATAATATATCATTTCAGATCTTATACAGCCACTGCCAGTATTTGCACAAGACTAGTCAAGATTATTAAAAAATTAATATCGAGCCAATAGCTTAAAGTTACTGTTTAGAATTTTTTAATCGTAACTATAGAGTATGTTAAAGTATTGTTGTAAGATTTCGATAGTAATGCAGATCGTAAAAAATTACAAATACATATAACAAATTTGTCATTCTAAATTCAGTTTCATAAAAGTACATCATCAAGGCCACAGTATTAGCACACACCCAAACAAACACACTGACAAGCAAACTTTACGTATATTACGACTTATTTCACATTTTCATATACGATGTTTATAAGGGAATAGTGTTACTTTGTCATTTTCATTCAAAAATTATTGTTATCTTGTTCGTCATTAAGATGATAACTCAATATCTAACTTTCATGCAACTTTGCATGTCCAACTTTTTTGCTTTATTTTATTAGCTTATTAGCTGTTATCTCAGACTTTGTGCGTGTTGACTTTCATATAAACTTTCAACCCTCTTCAGACTCCCTTAATTAGGTCCTTTTGCAAAATCGTTCCTCAATGCTATGTTTCTAATAATCTCTGACTTACTGGATCATGACCGACAAGCAGCTAGCGAATCCAGAATCCTTAATTGCTACGGATTCAGAACACTAAAAAGTATCCTTAAATAATAATTTGAATTTGAAAATATACTTTTCATATGTATTCAAATTATTTAATTACTCCCAAGATCATAATACAATGCAATGTGGTTGAGTTTTCAAGCTCTGTTTGGCCAAAGTTGTATGAAAATTAGTTCAGCTCTTAACAGTTATGATTACTACAAAAATAAGTTGGTATCAAATTTTTTTTTTCCGGAAAATTGTAAATCAGCCCGGTAGCAGAAAATATAAATGTTTTTTTGTTATAAAAAGATTTACTTTAAAGTTTAAAGCTTTGCATTAGGTGGAAACTTCGCGATCGCATAAGCGAATGTGAAATAGTTTTTGTACGAGTATAATAATAATGAATTAAGAGAAAGATTAGCCTCCTCTCTGAGTAAGGACGGCATCGATTAGGAGGACGGCTCCATTGATGATGGCCAAGGAAGCTTTCGCAAGATTTTTGTCCCTCATTTCGCTCTTTCCGTAGTGCTGGAACCTGGAATAGAAAGCAATCAATTTTTCAATGGTTTTACAATCTCATGTGGCATACTTTCACGTGGCATTCTTAATTTCTTCTTAGCTTTACAAAGATTAATAAAGCAAAGGTAGACAAACTCAGGTCTGTTAGCTGTTGAAGGTTTTCAATATGCAAGGTTGTGCACTACAATGAATCGCAATGTCTGCCCGTATTACATTGTAACATAATTATGTGAATTGGCAATGTAGTCAAAGTTGATAAACACGCCTAATACAATGGAAACTGATTTATTGAACTAATTTCTTACACAATTTGGTTAACCGATTTAAGGTGATATAGTTCACTGTGTATATATTAAAGACCTACCTTGTGAACTAGCGCAAATAGCGCCAATACATCGGTGTATAGACGCGTCGTGTGAAATTTTATTTTATGAATGACATACGCTGTTGGCCTCAGGCGGCCTTGACAGTTTGACCGGGCGAACGCAGAGGGCGTTTGGCCTAACTGGTTTTGGTGTTTTGGCGACTTTCTCAAGAGCACCTCGAAGGTACCCGCTGTTACGTCAGTCATATAACTATAGTCATATAACTGTGAAGTGTGAACGTACTGTACGTTGAGACTTAGTTCCACAGAATTTTGACATATGGCGCTGTTTTTTAAGTGTTCGATTTTGAGTGAATTAATGTTCGATGAGGTATCTTCAGAGATATGTATCTCAAGCCTTAGCGTCTCTAATTTAGACTAACAAACAAACCTGTCAATGATGACAGCTCCGCTGGCTACAAACAGAGCGACTCCGACGAGGGAGTAGAAGATATCGATGCGCTTGTGAGAAGGAGTCTGCATGACGTAACCTGAAATATGTCAATATAACACATGAAAAGTTGAGCAGTTTTGCATCTGAGATTCCCAATCACAAGAGACATTAATAGTTTTATCTTATGGTACATTGTATCATAACGCGATAATTCTGATTGCTATCAAATTCAAATTTTAATATCAACTAACAAAAACTTTGCTTCTTTTGATAGTTTGAATAATGAGAACATCGTTCATATAAAAATTATAATAGTAAGTGGTATATGCTCTCCGGTTAAGTTTGTCCACTTGCGAACTTGTATGTAATGAAGCTAACAAAGGCAAGTTGAAAAGTATTTATTTTGAGAGGCTGTCATGGTCGTACGTACTACGTACAAACGGGTCGATAGATGACAGTGAAACTAGAAGGGTTCCTTGATATGTTACAACACCTAAAAACTAGTATAAATTGTTTTTAAACCTCCAGTAAATTTGCTGATAGTCTTCGAACGGCGGAACTTTGTGAGTTAAGATGCCACAGACAGACACACAGATGCACACGATAAACTTATAACATCCCTCTTGCGTCGTGGTTAATTAATGAAACATACCAGCAGCCGCGCCTGCAAAGATGATGAGGTAGCCGACAAAGGTGCCGGTGACCAGCATTCCAAGATCAGCATCAGCGTTGTAGCTGTGGTAATGGAGGGCGACGCACGAGCATGTAAGCGCCTGAAAACAAAACAAATGTAGGTGAGATTTCTTAAATCATAGAATGAATTAGACAACTAGGTAAATGCATTCGGTAAAACAATGCTGCCAGAATACAGAGGACGCTGCTGGACGGTATTTGGTATTTAGATTTTATCTCTAACCTTCTACGGTCCTTCAATTTTAATAGATATTCCAATTATTTTTGTGTAGTAGATTTATATTATCTATTTACAGGCACTTAATTGTCCAATAAAATAGCGAGATACCTACATCGTGAAAACTGAAGAAACAATATCCCTGTCTTCAAGGGCGTCACCAGCCCATGGCCCAGGGGGGGCAAGCTAATATTATGGAGGAACTGGTGTACTTTGAAGTTGTAGTGTACTATACCTACTTATACCTAGTGATAGTGAATTTATTCGAGTTTAGACTTTCGGGATTTATCGGCAAAGCAAGACAATAGCACGGCCTTAAAACTTTGGTTTCTTTTCAGTTGGCTACATTTTTTTAATCTCTAGGGAGGGCAGCCGCCCCCCTAATAATTAGCTATCATGATCTTCCAAAAGTCCGTTTTTTATCAAATTCTTTTTATATAGATTAATCTTCATTCCAATAATACAATTTTCTTTTATTCCAAGGAAAATTAGATTTATAAGTACTCTCTTCTATTTGATGAAGTCACTTTTGTAAATGTACATGACGTGATCACCTCCTATACAGCCTGTTTCGTTCCGCACAGGAAACTATGACATGCGCTGATGTCACCGTCTGTATGAAGGCAAATGATTACGAGGTCGCCCACTAATCTAGACCTGGCGGCCTAGATGGAGTTAAATGAAATGGGTCAACTGCTCGTCTTATTATACTAAGATACTTAGATATTAAAGATAAAATTTGTGGTTCCCATGTATCTTGCTTTTTTAAATCAAATTTTTGTTTGGGGTTTTGGTTTGATCGCTATGCGATTATGCCAGCACCATTTTACAAGGCATCTTCAATAATCAAAAGGGACCGGAGTCCCTATGCTGATCTAATACGACCGTGACCATGGCATATAAGGCCCCCGCCGCCTCACACGTGGGTGCGACAAGGATACCTTGAAACGTGCCAATATTTACAGTGTTTACGAGGGTTTACTCTATCCGTACTAGTAATCGTTCAAATCGATAAACTAACAGCAGTGTGTAGCTGTGGTTCAAACGATGGTTGGACATTAGAATCATCATCATTATTATTGACCTATATCTCTAGTAAATCTAGTAAATTATCTTTGCCTAAATCCATCGGCAAGAGATAATTTGGGTTCGTGGTCTCGGAAGCAAAACTGTGCTCATGGTTAAATTAGCCGATTCGAAAGCCACGAATGAGTTCATATTTCAACCACTGACGCTACATCACCAGGGACACGATTAGGTAACACAGACATAGCCAGAAAAATAACCACAGTGGCTGACATAGCTGCTAATATTTTTATGTTAAAGTGGCAATGGGCAGGCCTTATCGCTCGAAGAACCGATAACCGACGGGGGTGGAGACCACAATCAAGAAGACGAAGCCTAGGTAGGCTTCTTCTTACTAGATGGACCGACGACATCGTGAGAGTCGCAGGCATCCAATGGATGCAGATGGCAGGCTGTCGTTTAGTGTGGCGTTCTAAGGGGGGAAGGCAGTGGACATCTTCTGGCCGTTGATGTTGATGATGAAGCATGCACAGAACTTACGCCACCCTCTCGACCTACAGCGGGGCCTACATGAGTGACGAGTCACTACGTGTGGTGTCAGGTTGATTGGAGGACCTGTCTTGTGCCCTACTGAGATAACATTCCGGGTTTTCCGACGACAGGTTTAGCACGTCTGTGTTATGAGCAAAAGGTCCCGGGTTCAATTACGGCTAGGCTTGATTGAATGATGACTTTGAATATCTGTTCTAGGTCTTAGTGCTATTCATCCGTGTCTTTGTGGGTAGTCCATGGTTCACAGGGAATCCTAGTGAGGAGCTGTGAGTGTGAAACATTATTTATTTATTTATTTCTTCTCTGATTGTGATGGTGTTGCAGATTCTGATCAGCAACACGATTCAAGATCCTAATGAAACTACCATAGTACCTACCTTTTGAAGTACCTAGTACCTACCTACTTTAAAATAATATATTAGTCATAACTATGGAACTCGAAGCAATGGATCTTTCATAGTCTAAAGATGTTTGTAACTCTCGTGCGGCTTGATTGTTTTACTAACAATCTAATTGTAACTACAACAATTGATATTGTTTACAAATGAGCTGTAGTACTATAACATTGTTATGTATGTGAAGTTACTTCTCTTGATTTTTTGCAATAATATGTGTGTTTTACATTAGTTGCTCAATAACAATAAAATTATGACGAATGACGAGGCCAGCCTGACAATCTGATTTAGTTAGAATATTTAACTTATTGCGTTTATTTTTGCGCGTAACGCCTAGTCATTATCTATTATAACTACCATATCCGCTGCATTATTTATATTAACATTATTATACATATAAGTGCTTTTAGGGTTTATGACTTGTTTTAATATTTGTGTTAGTTTACAAATACTTTAATTATATTTAGATATTTGTATGAAAAACTTTTTAAAGACCCTATCTGTTGAATTATTCCATTCGTTTTTTCGTTTCGTCATAGTCCGAAGTGTTTGACTGTAAGTAGATTGCATTTAAATTTCATCAGCCTATTACTAGTGCTTAATATGCTACTGAGCTTGATCGTCCGTTTTCTGCATTCGCAGCTGTCTTCGGTCATGTTTAAAATTTCGTAGGCAGGTGCAGTAAATTTACGTATTGACCGACTATATGCAAAACAAAAAGAGACACATTTCTTTTTGTCCTTTCTACAGCCTAAAAGGTTCCACCGTCGATCGATTCGTGGAGGTTCAGGGACGATCACTGGGTGGGTGACGTTATCATGAACAAAATGACAAGTAGGAATTTAAAAAAAAATTGCGCTCCTACACGTGAAATTAATTACATAGGTGTTTTAAGGGAAGATGAGGTTTAGGTACATAATTTGATATTCATGGGTGCCTTTTACGCAATATGACCCGTCAAATATTATCGTTGTCGAGTATTTTAATAAATTTGTTTTTTTAACAATAACGTAATCACTTAGATATAATTAGAGAAAAATCTTCAAACATTTTCTGGTCCAATCATGTGATTGTACACACGGTTTTGCATGAGCACATTAAAGTTAAGGCCACAAGAGCTTGCCTTGATCTAATGCGTATCAACCCAGTGAATGCCCAAGTACCTTCTCGTAGAATTTAAATTATAGTGTGCAACCTACTTTATAGGTACCTAATTTACTTTGGGTTGGGCTTGTAACAGTACATTTTGTACATTATGTACTTTAGATAGTGTTTTAGAAGTTAAAATAACAACTCTTATTTTTTTTTTATATTTACATATAATATGAAACTGATGATATTGCACTACAACTTTCCATCCCTGGTCAAAGATCCAGAGGCAGACCCAAGACTAGGTGGAACTACGTGGTGCTAAAGGACATGAGAGAGGTAAGGTTTCCGAAGACGATGTTGAAAAAAGAGCGAAGTGGAGAAGAAAAGTAAGGAAGGCTGACCCCACCACCATGACATGTGGGATTCATAGTCGGGAAGAGAGAGATAAAATAATATAAAACTGATATGATAGCGACCAGATGATACATAATACATAATACATATTTATACATAATTAATTTTTATCTAGTCAAAACAACTAATAATATTTTAAAAGATTAATCTAAATTTGCGATTAATCATAAAATTTCCAATTTGTAACATATTTACACATTTATTTTCGAAGATAGAAGCCTACTAGAACGTCACCAGTATGTACTAACTCTATAATCATGTTTTTGTTACTTTGTTCAGCGCGGTGAGCCTTTTAGAGCCCAAAAACTAGTCAACACTTCCCCGGGGTAATAAAAACCGTATTTCGAGACCGTATGGTTTACTTTACTCAACTGAATTTTTCTCAATCTACAAACACCTACCAATCAAGCCTACTAGTTACCGGAGAATCTCATCTGCGCGATTCAGGAATTGAGGCTCCGGCGCAGCAGACATCTATAATTTCTCAGGTGAACTAAGTAGGCTCGATTGATAAGGTTCGTATTTTGTATATGCGTGAAGCGCGCAAACAACTTTATGACGCTTATTCTTTGAAATAAATAAATAAACATTTTCGTTTAGTAAGTAAATCGATTAGCGATAGAGCATAATTAAGTTACGGAGATAACTTAAGTCTAATCACAAAACAACGTTAACTAGGTATATGCTCATACAAATTAGACAACCTATTAGTCTAAATTACACTTAAACTTAATAAATATGTTAAACATCTTTTAATTGTTTTAAAATATTACCATATATACTTTTGCTCGTTTATTAAAGTGAAGTTATTGACGTCAAACCAATTCAAACAATTGTTACTTTAATACTTTTATAGCACTTAGAAAATATTAAGTTCAGAAGACAAAAAAAATAATTGAAAAGGGTGTTTTGTAACTGAGTGCTGTAAGCGGATCATAGCTTAGGCCATTTAGAATTTAGAGCATTTTAACTCATATAATTTTGATCCAATTTATTTAAATATGGTGTCTTTTAAAGCCTCAAACGACGGGAAACCTACCTTTTTTACCGAATGCTCGAATGCGCGTTCAGGTGTTATGGTAGAATTAAGAAAACAACAACAACATAATTATACATACCCACATACATAATGAACCGTAAAAATACAATACTCCTTTTTAGAGCAGTCGTGTAAAACGATCAGACCTCTTTAGAGTCAAATATATGTCATCAATGGTCTAAGCCCAAGCTGCCATCTCCTAACAGCTTTGTTCCCAACCACAAATACCTTGTAGTGTAGGTATAATATTAGATATTATCTGTGTCCTTTTTGCCCTTAAATAGTATGAACTCGTAACTTATCGGTAAATAACCTCGTATAAAAATAAAATTCTTGAAATCATCGAGAGAATAAACATTATTTTCTTGGAAATGTATGCATTCGGTTTTATCGTTTTTATCGATTGTTTTTATTGAGACATAGTAATCTACACAAAACATAATAACATCAAACAAATGAAAGCATACCATGACCTGTATGAAAGGCTCATTCCGTGGGTGCGATATTGTTGTTTATTTACACTGACTGAATCTAATGGACGGAACGATAGTGTTTACCATAGAAAAAGGAATAATGCTATTTCTTATACTAATGGTTATGCCATAGGCGTAGACCGTCTTGGACTCTGGGCCGCGAAGCCCTCGTACGAGCGCCTCAGCGCGTTGCCACCAGCGCCGTTTCTCGGGCTTCGCCGGAGTTTCAAATCTCTGTGTACCATAGGTAACATATTGGATGCGTAATATTCCAATAAAGTTGTATGTCAAATGTATAGAAACTCAATAATACCTATTGTTCCAAGTGCACTGCCATGACCTAGCCTATGGGTTTGTGCTTCGACCAAAATATAATGAATGGACGGGTCCAGAAGAAGAGCAATTTTGAAGATTACAAAATGAGCGCCGGCGCTCACTTCGTTTCAGTCGGTCTCTAGCCGTAGGAAGTGCGACACATGACTTTTGTTACATGATAACGAAACATCTGACAAAATTATGTCTTCGTGTGCTTTCCCGAAGTGTAATAACACAACAAAAAACCGCTATCTATATTTTGTAACAAAAATGTACTGTACATGGTTATAATTAAGTGTTGAAGTATATGTCCGACGGTGTTGACTCGTTTTTACTGAGCAAGTTCAATGGTTATGGCCCGCCCATTCATTTTATTTTGGTCGAAGAGTTTGTGCAGAATATCTACTTAAATGAATTTTAATTTTAATTAAAAAAAAATCTTTTTTTTAATACTATTAAAAGTTAGTAGATCAATATTTAGTCTTGTCACACACTTTATGCGTATTTTATTAGCTTCTCTTGTATATATTTCTAATTGATACTAACTGATAAAGCCTCACTCTTGAACTAAAGGTCTGTAGTCTGTAAATATTCAGTTTTAATCTGATTCAGTATGTGAGCATCGCATCGCTATCTTTCCTGGAAGCACAGCACGCATGGCCCATTTGTAAAGGTCGTTCGCGTGGTCCGTGGCGTGGGTAGAGTTTATTGTGTTGTTAGTTTACACTAAGATTCTGTAACGTAAGACCAATGATGTTATATATAAAAATCTCATTGGGTAAGAGAGTTACACGAGAAGGACTAAAAACCACGTGCTAGTTGAAAATAGTCTTTTTGTACAAATATAACATATCTACACAAAAGAACATCGTAAGCACTAGGTTTTCTGGAACCTTTAGACGATTTTTAATTCTATTCAGATTAGGTCATGTTCACGGTTTCCAAAGCACCACAATCTATTATATGAGTATAATATATCTACTAAGGCATAACTTTAACTCGTATCATGAACCCTACCTACTTGGTCGTCAGATTCTTAAACATGCAATATAAGTTATGCGCAATCGTTATTTGAGGTACCTACCCATAGTATGAAGTTATTACGAAATCTCTATCTCTACATAGTATAAATTAAAGTCGCTTTCCGCGTCTGTCTGTCTGTATGGCCGCTAATTCCTCTTAAACCACGGAACGGTTTTCACCATCAGTTAGATAAATTTTCACAGAAGATTTATACATATAACTAGCGACCCGCCCTGGCTTCGCACGTAAATTACATCCGTGCGAAGCCGGGCGGGCGGGTCGCTAGTTTGAAATAAAAACACGTACTTACCTACAGACGTGGTTTTTAAATTGTGTCAATCACATACGAAAATACCTATCATCGAAATCGGATATGTGTTTTCTCTTTTTAACAGACTTCAAAAAAGGAGGGAGTTATCAATCCGGTTATTTTTATGTTTGTTGCCTCAGAATTCCGTAATTTATGAACCGATTTGGTTTTTTTTTTTTTTTGAAGGATATAGATACTGTCAGATTAGTTTTATAGAAATTTCATCAAAATCGGTTCAATAGTTTGGCTTTAAATCAATACTTCAAATATAGCAATTTAGTTTACTTGGATGATATTATATCATCATAAACGAAACTGCGTTTTTTATTTTGAAGTCGGTTTTTAAATTGATAATTTTTGTATGTAAAGTGCGCTGTGCACGTTCTTCTTATAACCAAATCCTTACAGGGATATTCCATTTGATACAACAATTGTTTCCTTATTGTTTCCATTAGTATGATCATGCAAGTTTGAACCAAGTACTTAAGTACATGGGAAGCTGACGTACCTATATTCTTCTTATCTTAATACCCGTACAACTACTTCGCTGTAGGTAGGTACTTACTAATTCTGGTGATTCAACGTCTGATGCGTCTCAATGTTTAGAATAGCACCAATTGTAAGACTACGCCATGTTTATGAGCAAACGGATAAGCATTATTTGATGAGTTCTCGGACAAGGCGTTATAAAAAATTAAATGCCTTGAATTTGCATGCCATATAATTAGGATCAGTTTTATGAAGTCTTCGCAAGGTTTCGTAATACTAGATGTAGAGATGTGAATGTTTTTAGGGCAGGCCTGGTGCACTCCGCACTTTAGGTATGTTCGGCCGGTGGCCCTTTCCAAGAGGGTCATAGCAGGTCAGTCAGTTCAAGTCAGTTGCCGCTCGGTTCTCGCCAGGGGATCTAGACAAGAGCCACACACTGTTAGTGATCACGCCTGCGGAAAGGTGAAATTGTATGAAAATGACATTGACAATGACATTAGCATGAGATAAATTATCTGAAGCTAATGTCATTTTCCTACAATTTCATCTTTCCGCAGGCGTGAACGCTAACAGTGTGTGGCTCTTTTCTAGACCCGGTCCGCATGCTACGCTAGCCACGTCGTGCACTGCATTGATTTTTGCAACGAGCAATGACTTCTAACGACTTGACCGATTATTATCAACATAATCTGCAAATTAGAGCTCCCAAATGAGGTCTCCATGTTTAATGTAGTTTTTACCTAAATATGCATCAGGATTATGATCTTTTAATAGGTCTCTTAAACTTATAATTTTATTTTAAACAAATTCATAATAGGCGTTAGTTTTTTTGTGCAGATTAAATATCATTCCAATTGAAGGAGAATATAAGTAATAGGTAGGTACTACATAGGCTACATAGCTGGTAAGTAAA
The DNA here is from genome assembly GCA_914767915.1 of Agriopis aurantiaria. Lineage (NCBI taxonomy): Eukaryota > Metazoa > Arthropoda > Insecta > Lepidoptera > Geometridae > Agriopis > Agriopis aurantiaria. The sequence goes on along the minus strand of OU611994.1, from coordinate 11,898,386 downwards.
TACTAATAAGTATTCTGTGTAACACCCCTCTCGAAGAGGGAGGCATGTGTTCAGACGTGGACGTTTACTGGCTGATGATGATGATGATTATGTGTAAACATCAAGAAGACAACCCTAACGTTACACGTGCCGCGTCAGGAGAGATAGAGCTACGTGATAGAAAAAGGGCGGCCTTCTAGGTGAATATAGCAAGCGGTATCCAAACTATACAACGCTGTACGAGTAGAATTGCTTCTTTATGGGCTCGTAGATAGAGTCCTTATTTATTTAAATTTCTTTGCGGAGTGAACTTTCTTTGTCTATTATGTCTTCTGTGTTCTGGGTCCCAAACGGGTATTACTAAGCCTGCGCTGGCTGTCTGTCTCTCCGCCCGTCCTACCTTTTAACGGTTGTATCTTTCGAACCCTAATAGATAGCCAGGTAAATTTTCTCAGAATAGGGTGTAATGTTATGGCGGATCAACTAAGAAATAATAATAAAATCAAATGTTAAAACTATAGGGTGGGGACGTTTGTTATGTGGGGATAAATAAAAACGTATTTTTAACGTATTTTTGTATTAGCTCTAATTAAAAAACGGTAAGTAATATGAACAAGCGTCAAAATTGGCATAAATATTTATTATATTATGGGTGAGTATGGTATAGTACCTACTACTAAGAAACTTTCTTAGTAGTAGGTACTTGCATACGTCCAATGATATTAACTCCTAATCGTTAAGACTGCAGCAAAGCAGTGGACAAGGCTAGCACAGGACAATTTTTTTGTGTTTTTTTATTAGTTACTAACTTAATATAGGATAGGTATCTACTCATATTTATAATGTGTAGGGATGTAAGGTCCAATTCTTGTGGTACACATTCGTGTGACTAACTCTGTAATGAGTAACTGCAATATAAATGTTTAATTAATATATTAGTTTTATTATCATAATGAGCAATTTGCTTTTAAAAATAGAATGTTCATAAAATATACTCATTACAACTGATAATGTTAGATTGTGGAACATTAGGTTAACATCGAGTTAGCTGAAATCGGACTTTGAGTTTACCTAGTAGGTATCTAATGAATAATTTATTGCACATTATGAAATTCAAATACAGATCTTAGATAGCATGGATAAGGTAGGTTCTTAATGACCCTGATTGGGTATGGCAACAAAGAACTAAGCGGAACGATTTATTTAAAAATATTATTTTACTGAACGGTGGACTAGTTAGGTACCTACCAACATTTAAGTAGATACCTACCTATGTTCATAAATGTTGAAAAAGTGCGAAAAAGATAGATCTGACTTGTTGTTATTCATTCAAACATCCAATTCAAGCGTCGCGTCGTGGATGTGTAACCCATTTCTTATCTGGGAACAATCAAACCGGTTCAACTCGGCTCAACCCCTATGTTGAGTGCGGTCGAGCGAGACTTTACAACTTCTTTTTACTTTTATTTTTAAACGACGATAAAGGACGTTGGTTCTCTAGCCGATGCATTTTTTTAAATATATATTTAGGTACCTACTTATCTACAATTATACATATATCCCAGAAGCATAAGACCTACGTGCTTGCTGTCATAAGTATAATAGGCCGGTGTATATATTTCTCTATTATAATAGGTATATACGTGGTATATACCTATGATAATACGTGTAGTGTGCTAGATAATTTGAAATGTAATAAATAAGAAAATTTTACTTTCTCGCGCTTAGGGATTATGTACTTCACAGAAACCCTTCAATATTTATTGTATAGAACATAAACAAACTTCAAATGAGTCTGAGCTGTTTATTCAATTTGTTTAATGGTTTTATCGCCTATAACACGTCCATTGACCTTTAGATATCATCAATAAAGAGAAACTACTCTTTCTAAATCCATATTAAACTCAAGAAAGTGGAGTCAACGCCCGCATGGTGGGTAGGTAGGTACTATGTTTACCACATGCCATGCAAGTTGATAAAGAACTCCTTATAAGCAGTCAAGTGGAACGCCTTAAATTATTCATGTCCATTCTCAATGCACATATTTACGATAAATTTTGGCTACAGTAACGTAGATAGTTTTTTTATAACCCAATTGTTATGGTGACCACATCCTCTCCCAACAAACATAACTTTAGAATAATCTGTTCATAAAGTGAATTAACTGCCGGTTACCAAGAACAACAGGTGGATGTTTTTCAACACAAAGTAAACAGACGTTGAGAAAATAGTCGACACCGGCATAAAATTAATAACACAGAAAAGAAAATACAAATTAGGAACAAAGACTCACCAGCTCCAAGAACTTGATAATAGACAATCTGCTGATGGCCATGGTTAAAAGCTTCCAAAATAGGTGATTTGAAGGGAATTTGAGCTGTTTTGGACGTGTGTTTACACTGAGACACGAGCAAGCGTCGAGGGGTCGCCACTGAGACTGCGCAGCACTTTTACAACTCGCCCTGAATGGCGCGCGATGAGATCATACAAAAGTGTGACCATAAGGTTTATTAACACAGGACACTAACTATATACAAACACATACAACAACACAAGCAAGTGGTCAATGGTCACGATACAAAACCTTATCGGAATGTGGTTCTGATAAAAACTGACTCTGATGAACTATCGTACAGCGAAGGGTCTAAAAAGGGAAGGGATCTTAGAAATCAAAAATAACAGCTCATGTCCATACAACTTTACTTTGTATAGCAAAAAGCCAACAAGCCCAGACATACCATAGTGTAAATTCATTATTTGTTCCCGAACGATATGAAGGGAGTTGGGTAGGGGGGTATAACGGTTTACTTACACGTACCTATAACAATTTAAATAATGACGTAAACCCTTCCATCAAAAATACATTATTTGATTGTTATATAGTTAATCCATCTAAATTCAAATTCAAATTATTTATTTGTCAGAACATGGTAGGTACACATACATATAAAGTAGCATACATGGTCGTAAGAATGGAGACGTATCTCATGTCTTTGCCTGTTACGGCGTACAAATGTTAGTTTTTTATTAATATTTTTATTAGTTTTTGTTAAAGTTAAAAAGGAAAAAAATAAACAAAATTAATATATAATATTATATCGTACATATAGTTTTTTAATAATTTTTAATTTTATCTTATAGTACCTTATTGTTCTTGTTTATTAAGTGTATTGTCAGTTTTGTTGATTGTACAAATCTTTATAATATTAAAGCTATTGTCTTATTTTGTAGTATTTACATTATATCTTCTTCTGTTTACGTTTTCTTGTCTACATGTTTTCTCTTCTTCTTCTTCTTCTTAGGGTGTCTCTCCGACTAGTGAAGGTTGGCATTCAGCTCCGGATATTTGGTTTTATCCTTGACAAGGCGAAAGAGTTTGGCGGCACTAGTAAACCCAGTCCATTTTCGGATGTTACGCAACCATGACTTCCTTCTACGATCGGCTTTCTTGTTCCTTTTTAGAACTTCTTTGATGAATATAATAATTTATGATGTTCAGAAACTATAAATCAAGTTATTAGCTGATCTAGCTATTCAGCAGTGCAAGTACCGTTCTTTATCGATCGTCAAATTGACAGGTGAGGTCGTCAAATTCGATAATATGCCATTATATCAGTACTCGCTGTGATTGATTCTGTGGCATTTTATCGAATTTGACGACCGATAAAGAACGGTACTTGCACTGCAGCTATCTGAGTATTTTTTCTTTTTTCACTTATTATAACATGCATGGCGCTTGACGACATCTAACCAGAGGGTCTCGATCGGTTTTACTTATGGTTTTTTATAAGACAATAAAAATAATCAGTCCAGGGGTGCAAGTATCGTTCTTTTATCGATCGTCAAATTGACAGTTGAGGTCGTCAAATTCGATAATATGCCATTTTTTCAGTACTCGCTGTGATCGATTCTATGACATTTTAGCGAATTTGACGATCGATAAAGAACGGTACTTGCACTGCAGTAGCCTATTGTGTTTACCTAATACCTACTAGATTGCGTTAACGCTAACTACGATTTGTATGAAATAAGAGGGGGCAGCCGAAATTTTATGCTAATTTGCCATGATATTCTAACTAAACCAAATATCCGATCATCGTAATAATTGATATATGTGAATTTTCAATTCATTTTCTTTCCGCCATTAAGACAGAAACATAATAGCAAGATATTTACTCGATACTTTAATGTTTTGAAAATGGTGCCTTTTTGCTAATTTTTTTGATTTTACTTGGAAAGTACTTCAGTTACATATCTAAAATAAATACTCACCGAAGGAAAATATAGTTCGTTTTCCAGTGTTAAGACAAAATTTACCTAGATTAATTAGTACTCTCATAATAAATTATATTCGATTTGAGACTTACGTCCTTTAGTTCTAAGCAACTATTCTGTCAAACGGCAAGTCCGATATTCAGTCTTATTCTGGTGCGCTTTGCATCTAAATAGCGAAACATGCTCCGTTCAACCTCAGTACCGCACTGTGCCTCAACGGGGAAGGACGCACGCGCTTGCTTTTCGCCTTGGTTTTATCTTCCGAGTGCGATTATATCAACACCTACTGTATTTTCAAACAAAGGATAATATAAAAAATCGATGGCTTGAACGCGAACACTTGACGCGGCAACCAAGTGGTGCCAATGACCTTAGAGCACAGACTAGGTAAAGCTACTACGAAAAAATAACATAGATACAAATAAAATGAATATGACTAGGCCGTAACGCATCCATTATTATGCATGCTCAGTAATATAACTATTAGAGTCGGAGTGTTTCTTTGTGACAGACAAACAGACAGAGAGAGAGAGAGAGAGAGAGACGGAGAGAAGCAGAGAGAGAGAGAGTCAGAAAAATAAATCTAAAAATTAAATGACATTATAAAATAATTTAGGTTCATTATAATTTTACAATATTAAAATTAAAAATCATTTAAATTAATGTGATGGTTAATTTGACTTGAGAGTTCCATCCACATTTTCTCACGTTTTTACGAGAAGCGGCTTTCTGCAAAAGGAGGAAGGTTCTCAATTTTAACAGACAAAAAATAGCTTGGTAATAATGGATGCAAAAAAACTGCTTCTAATAAAAAAAAATGAAAATGTGGAAAGTCAAACAATAGGTACTTATGCTTTTAACCGACTTCAAAACAGGGGCAAGGTTCTCAATTCGACCGGTATAAAAAAATACTAGTCGAATTGAGAACCTTCCTCCTTCTTTGAAGTCGGTTAAAAACATAAGTACCTACTGTTTGACCAGTTGGGTTGGCTCGGGTATGTGCTGGTAAGGGGAAATGCACAATACACTAGCGGGACTACTTACCTTAGTCAAAGTCAAATACTACTTACCTTTTTATCCGACTTCAAATAAGGAGGAAGGTTCTCATTTACCTTCAATTCGACCAGTATTTTTTTATACTGGTTGAATTGCAGTCCACCACTGCGGTGCAACAATGCGGTGCAACACTGCGTTGCAACACTGCGTTGCAACACTGCGATGCAACAGTGCGGTGCAACAGGGCGGTGCAACAGTGTGGTACAACAGTGCGGTGCAACAGTGTGGTACCATCTTTAAATATTTTGAATCAGTAGCATAAAATACGAGTTTCTCAGATCAAACGCTAGGTGGCACCACCAGTATTTCAGCAAAGTGAAGTTATATCAAAAAATAAATAGCTATTTTTGAATATTTTGAACAAATTGGTTGGAAACATAGGTGAGTTTTTTTTGAGGATTAGGTGAGGTTTTGCGTGATTTACGTCCAACACTAGATGAGAGCATTAATATTTCAGAGAATCTTGACTTGTATCGTAAAATATTTCTGCCATCCTTGCATATTTTAAATCAGTAACGGTGATAATAGATTGTTCAGTTCTAATACTAGAAGACATCTTCAATATTTCAGTGAAGACGTTAAATCAGAAAAGATTTCAGCCATCCTTGAATATTTTAAGTCTGTGTCATCGATTAATGGCTGCTGAGGTCTAAAGCCAAACGACGGCACCAATATTTCAGAGATTTTAAGAAGTAGCTTCACTAACGAAATTTCTTTATTTAATTCAAATCCGAAAATATTTTGACCATCACTACATATTTTGAGTTTTATTCAGTGGTAAATGATTTCACAGGGTGAGTATTAGGGAACTAACGCAGTATTTTTCATACATTTTGGGTAATGAGAAGCCACAGGCAAACCACGGCAAAACTTATCTCAGATGGCGCCACCTTCGCTGGTGCTGTCATTTGTGGCTTATTTGAGGTTATAAACATTGCTCTTGAATGAAACAATAAAAATAAACTTTGCCTTTAAACAATGTTTATATAATGACAGTGGCGAATCTCAGTTAGATATTAACAACCAGGTTCATTGGCACCACTTGGTTGCCGCGTCAAGTGGTCGCGTTCGAGCCATCGATTTTTTATATTATCCTTTGTTTGAAAATACAGTAGGTGTTGATATAATCGCACTCGGAAGATAAAACCAAGGCGAAAAGCAAGCGCGTGCGTCCTTCCCCGTTGAGGCACAGTGCGGTACTGAGGTTGAACGGAGCATGTTTCGCTATTTAGATGCAAAGCGCAACAGAATAAGACTGAATATCGGACTTGCCGTTTGACCGAATAGTTGCTTAGAACTAAAGGACGTAAGTCTCAAATCGAATATAATTTATTATGAGAGTGTTATATATCTGTTAGATATTAACAACCAGGTATACTCGTAGAACAAACAGAAAAAGTTCATCACATAAATGTTTGTCCTAGATGGGAATCGAACCCACGCCCCCAAGCTCAGTAAGGTTCACTACCAACTGGCTTTCACGTATTTCGTTTCGTTTAGTATAGTATAGTATAGTATAGCGTAGCATAGCGTAGCATAGCATAGCATAGTATAGAGCATAGCATGGCATAGCATAGCATTAGTTTAGTATAGTTTGATTTAATGTTTAACGATCTCTGACACTGTCTCCAGCGTAAAATTTTAATTTGAAAATTAATTTAGGTAATTTCAATTTAATTTATATAATTTATTAATTTTATATTTATATTGTAGAAAACTTAAAAATGAAGTTAAAAAATAAACAACAAATACAATTTTGAAAAGTGAAATAAACAATTTACGGTTTTGCGCCCCGCGACCGAACCCAGCTAATCGCCAAAACGCCAACACTACGCTTATCCTGTGTTTATTACTCCTTGCCGCATGACGAGTCCAAGTACACGAGTTGTGTATACTGGAGCTGCGCGCGACTGCCGCGCTGCCGTGGTTGTGTTTCACACTAATGCGGGCGATGCGAGACGCGCGGGTGAAATCCGATTTTTTTTTTGGTATACACTCGCTCATAAGAGCAGTGCCATCTAGCGCCATGTAGATGGGACTGCATTTACTTCGTAGAAAGTAAGTAAGCGCAACTGGAAAAATTCGCACTAGGCTCTCAGATATTCGGTGACATATTGTATAATATTATATTTATGGTATTTTCTATCTATACAATGTGCTGTTTTAAGAATTTACTTACTCACAGCTGATTTTCCACAACACAAAAAACAAAAGTCCCAAAACACAACACAAAACACAAAAGTCCCGTCACTTTAAATATACTATTAAATAAAATTATAATTTGTTTAGGTGTTTAATTTTTTAGTTTACTTAGGTGTATTAATAAATTATTAAGTATGAATTTTATAGAAATTCTAAATAGTTGGAGACCCTAAAACCTTCTTACTCCAAGTTTACTCCTTAACCACCAGGAGTGACATCATCGTTTGGTGGATCAATATGACGCGTCAAAGAATGTGTAATAGTTTCAAGAACAGAATATTAAGTCACTACTTCGGTCAAATAAACAGTCATTGAGTTGATCTCTATGATAAGTGATATATGCTACAATGGTATTTATTATATGTACTTATCAGTGATATCCGATCCTTACACGTAAACCTCAATTTCTTCGAATCGAATATTACCTTCATATCTGTTTGTATTAACGTCAATACTTCATAGGTTAATTATACCTACTTAGACCTGCCCAGAGTCCAGGGGCCTTACGGCTAACTATTAACGCGGGCTCGAATTAGCGCTGAAACGGTGCAGTTCGGAAAATCACGTGTATGTGAACCTTATCGCGCCCAGATACGGTTTGTGGTCGCGCAACTTTTCTCATCACCTAAACAGAATCGCTTAAAACAGGTAGCCGTAAGGCCTCATAGTGCAACTTCGCCGTTCATGTCAGTGTGAAAACAACCGTGACACAATATTGTCATTCGGCGTTTGAGCCTTAGATCAGACAAACAAGGGAGATATGCCTTAATACAATTATCGTTCGTGTTCAAATATCCCCGTGTTTCACACACTATTTTCACTATACCGCTAAAAACTGTAAGTGGTGCACACTTACCTACCTACTAATTTTTCAAGCACACTAAGAAATTTACAGCGACTTCGATGAACTAATTGAATTGTCCACATGCGAAAAATAGCGGCAAGGTCATCTGCTCGGTGAGCTTGGCTAAAGGCATCAAGGTTAATTTAGACCTGATGCGTTCGTATCCGCCCCGCCACCTTACCATATCTCCCTTGTTTGTTTGTTCTGAGGTTGCAACTAAACATTATCTAGAAGGCCAAGGTAAAGGCCAGGGGAAGGGTAGGGCAGTTAAATAAAGCATTTTCTTATATATTTGTCTCGATATTAAATTCTTTCGGGGATATAAAATTCAGGATTATTCTTATAATATGAATCGTATGAATCGAACCATAGGTATGAATCTTTCATCGAACCATAGGTATGAAATTTACAAAATCGTACATATTTTGGTAATGTGATATAGAAATAAAATGATGTAAAACCGATAAAAGCAATTAAACAAACACTAGCCAAGTGGGAGTTGAAAATGCGCACCGAGGATTCCGCACCCACAAAATGTGTTTTATTTTTTTCAGTTCAGCAGTGCAAGATCACAACTGTCGACGATAAAGAAATACTTGCACTGCAGCAGTGCAAGTACCGTTCTTTATCGATCGTCAAATTCGATAAAATGCCATAGAACGATCATAGCGAGTACTGATCAAATGGCGTCGAGTGTACTATGCCAAGTTTGACGCTTATGTATCGTTGTACGTATTACCACTATAAATCATTGGTACCTATTACCGTTTTTTACACTAGAGCTAAGACAAAAATACGTTAAATAAATGTTTGTTGTATGGAGACTAACCCATATTTTTTTGGTTTTATTATTAACTCTTAGCTAATCTGCCGAACTTAACATACCTATTCTGTGAAAATTTCAACTATTTATCTATTACGATTCAAAATATACAGCCATTAAAGGCTGACAGATAGCGTAGGCTTAGTTATAGCGTTCCATTGACACCTTTGAGTACGGTACCCTAACAAGGTCATCGTGTCGGATGACATAATCATCAACACTACTATGCTATAACTAGGTACGCAATCTTTATAAATAGCTTTACTACGATATATTTCGAGGATATTACTCAAGATCTCAATGAAAACAACAATTAAGAACCGTCCCAAACTGATGCTTATATACCTAGGTAGAGCATGACATCATAAAAATTCTTCATTTTAATGGGTTCGCAACAATGTATGTAAATACTTTTTTATACTATCTGCGGCTTCACCTCCGTGGACATTCTCTTAGGAACCATACATTTTCCCGGGTTACAAAATATCCTCTATGGAAGTCCCCTTTCCCGCCCTTCAACATCACAATCTCTATGGAGAAAAATCACGTCGTGACGTCGAACGTCAAAAAACAATCAAACTGTTTCATTTAATATTTTTGGATTTTAATTTGATATCAATTTGTCCACCCACAAGATGGACAGACGACCTAAAAGAAACCCCAGGGAAACGCTGGATGCAGGCCGCTTCCAACCGGCCCTTTTGGAGATCGATGGGGGAGGCCTATGTCGAGCAGTGGACGTCCTACGGCTGAAATCATGATGATGATGATGATGATTAATTTGTTAATTAAAATATCAAATTAATACCCAAAAAAATATTTTTGCAAACTGGCCTCGAATGTATAGGTGCGCTGCCAGTCGCCACTCATACCTATAAAACCGAATTACCTATGAGTATCGTATATACCTAAGTTGCCGAAGTAACATCCCCAAGGAACGCTATGTTGTCGAATGTTCATATGGCACGCCGCTATGTCATTCGCACATTTTATGTTTTTATGCTTCGACCAAAATAAAATGAATGGACAGGCCCAGTAGAAGCGCATTTTTGAAGATAACAAAATGAGCGCCGGCTTTCATTTCGTTTCAATCGGTAGCCGTAGGAAGTGCAACACGTGTCTATTGTTACGCGATAACATCTGACAAAATTATGCATTCATATGCTTTCCCGAAGTGCAAATACATAAATAAAAACCGGGACCTATTTTTTGTAACAAATATACATTACATACATACATTTGTACATTTTTATAATTAGGTGTTGAAGTATATATGTCCGACGATTTTGACTCGTTTTTACTGAGCAATTTCAATGGTTAGGGCCCGTCCATTCATTTTATTTTAGTCGAAGTTTTTATGTATAAAATTAGTGACTACTTTTGAAAAATTTAAATGCGCTTCAGTCATTTTGCGAAGTTTATATTTCAATATTTTTTTTGCCAACAACTAGGTGCGTTTATACTTGAAAAAAAAAACTTATGATTTTTGTCCAAAAAAATCTAAAATATTTTCTTTGCAGTTCTCTTCACTCCATAAGAATCTACCTGTCAAATTTCAGCTTCGTAGGTCAAAGTGTTTTTCGAGATTCGATTTCGAGAGTCAGTCCGTGAATGAATGAGTATTTCGCTTTTATACCTATGTACACTTTCAAATTGTGGTCAGGTAAAGTACTCTTAACTACCACAAAGGTAATTAATAATCCTAAGTTACTTACAGGTTACATATACCTATCAGAAGGCCGCTTGCCTAAAGTGGGACTGCGCTGGTCATGTCAGTCGAATGTCGGAAGATCGTTGGGCCAAAACCACAGCACAGTGGCTACCACAGAATGGCAAACGACCTCCTCGACGGCCCAGACGGAGATGGAGGGACGAACTGGACTCTTACTTGAAGGAATGGACCCAAATTGCTCAGAACAGAGAGAAATGGAAGGACGGAAGGGAGGCCTTTGCCCTGCAGTGGGACGATGCAAGCTAATAAGTATATTACTTATAGGTATTGCATCTACGTCTTTAAAATGTAGGTATGTTATTGTTTTCTCCTTAAGTTAGCCCTTCATACACAACACGGCTCTGTTCAATACCTATACCGCTTTCGATAACTTCATTAAACATCAAACTCCATCCCACGCCTCTATTTGAACCATTAGCACCCCGATATGATCAAACATGCCGAGGAACAATGTATCGAAATAGAATCATTACAGCGCAACGCGCTTTTGTTAATTAGATAACAAACAACTCACTGTAGAGAATACCTTTGTATGTACGTTTAGAACTTTATTGCTGTAACTTTTCATGTTTTGTTGCTTCCCTTCTTTAGGAATGTCAGAGTTTAATTTACTGTGACACAGTATTTTTCATGTTTGTATGATTTTTATTTGGTGTTACTGTAGGAAGGACACATTGCTTAAGAGTAACGTCAGACTCTTCGACTAAAATAAAACGAAGTCAGACTGGGATAACTTCAAAAATAATAGAGCTCCCTAGTATTTTTTATTTTATTTCTGTAAATATATTCAACTATGAGTCAGCAGCGGAAACTCTGAAATTTCTGGATTTTCTAGGAACGAGGAAACCTTTTTAATGCCTATAATAATTATACATACCTATATGGTACTACACTGGACTACATACCTACTTACTATGTAGTTATTGTAAGTAATTAAGTATGTTGGAGTTCTAGTGGAGCGTATGACCCAATGAGAACCACTGATATGAGATCCAAAACGCAGATAACAGACTAATATAGCTGCCACAACCAGCAAGCTCAAAGGTTACTGGGGCCTTACGCCTATAGCTGTTTTAGGCAATCCAGTTTAGGCGGGACCGTAAACCGTAAGGGCGCGTTAAGGTTCACGTTCGCGTGGTTTTCCGAACTGAGCTGTTTAGAGACCGCGTAAGGAGTTGGTGAGCGTAAGGCCCCTGGACGAGAAGAGGACGCAAGACCGCAAGAAAGGCTCTGCTCCCAAATCAAAGTCCCTATCTACCTATGTGGTAGATCCCGCTAAACCCACTAGACACCGCTAAAACTAAATATCTAAATCAAGGCATAGACAACGAATAGAAAATAACCTGAAGTAGTGAAGTAAAAAATCATTGATACTGTTTGCAATAATAGAATTTTATCTACTACTATAGATGACCCGACAGACTTTGTCCTGTCTTATATAGGTAAGTATAGAACTGTCAAACGCGCGAAATTAAGATCGTCGTTAAGTTTTCTGAAATTTTCCAATTTTCTGCGCAATTTTCTTAATTCTTTCCGTGATAACCTTCTACAAAGTATTAGAAAACTTTAAAAAATGAATGAAATCGGATAAGTCGTTCACAAGTTCTGGCGTGATCAAGGTAAATCGGGATTCATTTTTATATATGTATAGGTATAGATTATGGCTAGAGGAAGTGGCACACAAGGATGGACACAACACAGCAAAGAATAAAAAAAAGTTTAATAGCTTTCCTTAGATTTTTCATTGGGTTTTTGCTGAAACTGTTTTTTACAATTGAAAATATAATCTCCCCGTCATCTTTTGATATAATAGCATAAACAGCGCCGGCCCCAACCTTTGATCAGGGTAAAGCAACATTGTCTTTCGGCGCGTTTCATTTCTGAAAACTATCGTACAGGAATCGATTATTTTCCGGAATAGCAATTACATCCCAGGATGTAAACAATTTCCTTTGCAAGTGTGGCCCGGCGCGGCGCCTGCCTCGTCACCCCTACTACGAGACGCGAAGCACCATCAAATTTATTTTGGCTTATTTTTTTATTTGCTTTTGACATTTTGGCGCCCGCTGCACCTGTTGTTGTGGCCTCCGTATATATATAGTAGTCCACTAGTAGTCTTTGGTTGTGGCAACCGCTCCTCTCACTCTACCCCAGGCACGGCTGGTATAGCGCCATCTCTTTAAGCCATAGTGAAGCTCAATCGTACCTCCACCCCGTGTCGGAGCTTGCAAGGCTTGGAAATGACATCCAGTTCATGCGCTTATGACAATGCTAGTTCGAAACAAACTCGTCAGATGTCGTCAAATAACATGTCCGTTTGGTCACTCTTACCATACTTATTTATTTTGTGTTCTCAACCATCCCAAACTAAAATAATTTTATTGTAATAAGTATGTAAGTAGTTCCCTAAGTATAAATAAACAAGTGTAAATTAAACATTTTTAAAGACCCCCGACAAAAGAGCTGATATTCTTTAAACGGCTGAACAGATCCTAGCTAAGAATACTCTCGAGTCTCGATCAAGTCACCATTCAAACAAAAACAAAACTACATTAAAATCGGTAGAGCCGTTTGAGAGTTATCGTAGCTCTCAAACGGTATAGACAGATAGATATACATAATACCATATATACACAGATACACGCGTTAAACTTGTAACACCCCTCTTTTTGCGTCAGAGGTTAAAAATATACGCAAGTATAATAAAATTATTATGAGGTATTTCAATCATAAAACAACTATCTAGCCAAGTTTGAGGCCTTCAAGCGGCCTAAAAGCTTTAACGATATGGTTGACCCTTTGATTTTATAACTGTTTTTTGAGAGGCTTGCCAATTGACCACTCCGCCTATGCGAACTTACACATTGCCCTTTCATTAAATAGGTATGCAATAGATGTACCTACCTACATCTTTTGCATATATAGGGCGAAAAGAGAAGTTTTTGCTTGGAAGATCTCTACCTACCTATATGCACAATTTAATAAACCAACTTCAAAATTAGTAAAATAGTAAATTAGTTAGTAAATTAGGAAAATGCTATTTCGTTTAATTTATTTTAAAACCCAAATTACTGAACAGATTTCGATGAAATTTCTATGGGACTAATTTAAAAATACATTCTTTCAAATAAAATAAACATTATTAATTAAAAAAAATACTAATAATAGTAAAATAAAAGCTTGTTAAAAGTCAAAGAATTTCCTAAATAGGTTTATAAAAGACGGAGTCACGAAACATAAAAAACATACAACCGAATTAAGAACCACTTTAAAGTCGGTTATAAATGAAACAGCAATGAGACTTCACATTATATTGCTTAGTTAGGTAGCGCAAGCTCTGATTGATTTGGTGCGCAGGCTGCTGCCTTCTCTATTCGCGGAACAGAAAGCGATGGTGGCGTCGACGAGCATCAGCGAGGCAGCTGCAATGGCGCATACCGCGGACGCCTGGAAATAATAGAATCCAATAAAAGGAGATAGGAGGAGGAGGAGGAGGAAGGTTCTTGAGTGGAGACCACGAACCGGAAGACGCAGCGTCGATAGGCCTCCCACTAGATGAGCCGACGACATTGTGAGAGTCGCGGGCGTCTAGTGGATGCAAAAGGCAGGTTGTCGTTCAGTGTGGAGGATAATGGGAGAGGCTTATGTTCAGCAGTAGACGTCTTGTAGCTGATGATGATGAATGGGAGATAATCAAACCCAATCTTTATAACCATAAAAAAGTTTAGGTTCTGTTTTACTGATTGTTCTACCAATAGAACAAGAGAATAAAAATTCAACTCCGTAGGATAAGAGGAAGTAGTTCTAATTCAGCTTGCATAGCTTGCTTGCCCAATATAAAAGTTAATAAAAAGCTTGAATAAATAAATAACAACCAATATGATAGGATCACAGGTTTACCAACTCTACTAAAAATAAGACAACTGCAGCTGTATTATAGTGTCGACTCCCATCATACTAAATTATAAAAGTGTGTTTTTTTTTTTTTTTTTTTTTTTTTTTCTCTCTTTCATGCAGCCACAGAGCAACGTATCGATTTGATTTTCGCAGGGGTAAAGGGATTATTTAAATGTTAGGTTAATATTGTAAAATTATAAATATTGGTGAATAAATGAATTTAATTGAATTGAATTGAATTCAAGGGTTGGAGAGTGACATAGCCTTCTTTTTATCGTCATCATCATCATCCTTTTTAATCACTACGCGGGTGAAACCACGGAACGCAGCTAGTTATCCATATTTTGGAATTGGATTTGTCCAGCTATAGGTAGTTAAGTACCAACGTTATTTTTGTTGTCGGAGACCAATATCTACTTCGGGGTCACTAGGCCACTCTAGTAGAGGCTACTAAAAGGGGGACCTCCGGGCTCGGGATGGTCAAAGTTGGGGCTCTGACCATCCACTTAAGCGTGCCCAGGGAGAGAACGACAACGTTGTGTGACCAACGTTGTCGTGAGCGGAGGAGCTGAGACAACACGGTTATCTCGGGAAGAGCCGTAGCCCACATAATCTGGCTGCACCCCCATGCAGCCGGGATTATTATATACAAATAACTTTGGAAGAATTCCCCCTCGAAAACAAAAAAAGCGACTCTAGTAGGTAGGTTTAGGAGGTATTGTACCTGCGCTTGATTCTTGCGCAAGCAGGCGGCCACGTCACGCCAGGCGTGCAGCGTGAGGCCGCCGCACGCGCCGAACAGCACTGCGCCACTTGCCGACCACCACGCGTCTACGTACGCGTCCGCTGATGCTGACACCGCTTCAGCTGGAATAACACAACTATGTGAAAAGGGAAGAGCCTGCTTCCCGCCCAAAGCAATCTGTTTCACTTATTTTGAACATTTTCGACGTTAAAAACGACCCCTGATAAAATAACTGGCCAAGAGGTGGTCGAGACACGAGAAATAATTGTAGTAACATTCATAGTTCAGAAATTGGTGGTTCTAGAAAAATTCGAACGTATGATGCTCTGGCAGACAGCCAAATTTCAGAGATAGGTATATCATTCCGTTAAAGAATATACTTTTTAATGTTTTAGCCAAAGAGAAAACTACTAGGAAAACATCAATGACTTTTGAGCTAGAACTAGAATGTCTTCAATTTATTACAGTTTTATAACTCAACTAGCAACGCACCCCGGCTTCGTGCGGGTGTAAGTCATTTTTTTTTACTCCTTGGGTTACATTATTGGAGTTTTAGTAAGGATCCCTATTTTTTTTATAATATCCGTTTGAATCATGTCCACAGCGCCATGTAAGTGCAATGAAAGGCAAGGTACGTTCGCCATTACATTTATTCTCTTTCTCTCCTACTCTAATTACTTAACTATTCTGTCTCGCTTAGTCCTAATGCTACATGGATGTCAACGTCATTACCTCTTGTAGCATTACAAAGTTAATGCTTACATATATAGCCTATGTCATCCTGGAATAGTGTAACTTCCCAACATTGAAAGAAATTTTCAAATCGGTTCAGTAGTTTCGGAGCTTATTCAATGCAAACAAACAAACAAACAAACAAACAATCAAATCTTTCCTCTTTATATTTTCTTATGCCATAGGTGGCAAACAATCAGACGGGCTGCCTGATGTTAAGCAGTCACCGTCGCCTATGGATACTTGTAACACCAGAGGCATCACAAATACGTTGCCGACCCTTTGGGTTAAGGTTGGCTTAAGGTTTGTTTTAACAAGTAAAGCTCCTTTGGTATGCTCCAACGAGTTTTTAAATCTATAATTTATTTATTTCGCGTTTCTCCTTGTACTTAAGCACAATAAATTCTGTGGTTTCACTAACTGACAACAAGTGCTCGAACAAAATTATTGTTATTTTTAGTTAACTGGTTAAAAACCACTAATTATTCAATGGAAATAATAATAATCCCCTCGAGTTTAGATCTTATATGCGTTATACGCGTGGTGGTCGGCAAGCGGCGCAGTGCTGTCTATATCTGGTTGTTAATATCTATTTAAGTATGTATTTAAAAACTATATTATGTATGTATATCAGTCTCTGGCAGCCATAACACAAGCTTTGCTTAGTTTGGGGTCTGATGACCGTGTGTGCAAAAATGTTCCAAATATTCCAAAAAATATTTATTTATTTTATTTATATGATCTCATTTATATTTATAGATCATTCTATGGAAATAATTTATTTCCATTGAATGATTGCTTAGAAGAGATCGTGAATAGACGTGTGACACTAGCTTGTAAATTTCTCAATTTGTTTGTAACTTTTATTCCTGGTGTGCACCAGTTAGTAATTATAGAGTTTCTCTATATCTGATGTATGACTTTATATATTTGAGTTTGGCACATTCGTATCATGTTTACTACCTAAACAAAGAAGTAAAGGACATGGCATCATCTATCACTTGTTCTATAATTATTAAGAATAGAGCTACCATCACCTTTATATACTGGCTTCGTCATCATATTCTTCCGAGTCTAAGTAGGCCAAACTGAGGTCGAAGAAAAAGACGAGCGCGACTGAAACTGAGACGGAACCCAAGACCATGGCTCCCATGTGGTCACCAGTTCTCGGGTAGGGGGCGCCTTTTATCCTTGAAGATAAGACCATCCCGCCGCTCACTGAGAAGAGAGCGATGCCGAGCAACCCGAAATAGATGTCTTGGACGAGGTCCAATGGCGCGAACAACATTTCTCCTGAAGAAAATAACCATTGTCAATTGCTTTTATATAATAAGTATCTAATAAAACAATCGACAGCTACGGAAATGTAAATGGATACTTTCTAGGCAAAAGAAATATTTAGAACGTAGTACCTATGTTGCGAAAATTCATTTAATATGTTCATACCAGTAGTTAAACCAAATCAAACGTGAATCATTCAAAATACTAAGTGCAAGCCAAGGAGTATTTCAACGCTAGTCGTAGTAGAAATGTTTTCGCCTATGTCCTTTACTTATTTATTCATCAAAGGTAAGTAGTATAAGTGCGGCTACATTAGCAGTTTACTCTTTCATAATGCCACGGTTACTCAGCTAAAGGACGCCTTATTTAGAGTAAGCACAGAAATAAACTACCTAAACATATCGCATTAAATATTTAAATAGAGAAATGTCGTGTTGCGTGTATAAGCATACAGTTTTTATAGCGACAAAAAAAACAAGTTCCTATGATGCCAAACAGGGTTACTGGTAATCAGTTAGCATCCTCGTAAAGACGGCTTCAATACATCAAAACAAACAATTTTTGTTTTCTGACTTATCAAAATTCGGGGGAAAAAACTGCCGTTTCATTTATTTTGTCGGGCTTGAATGATATTTTTGTATGGAACGGCAGAATACTTTATTTCGCCAGAATAACAAAAGTTGTTTCCAAAAGTTTTTTTTTTTAATGTCAGGACATTCCTGCCGCCGTTAAGAGGATGCTAACTGATTACCAGTAACCCTGTATATTCACGCAATCTTAGTTTATCATGAAAACCTACTAGGTAACTAGACATTTCAGATTTCAATCTCGAATAGACGGCTTACTCTATCAGGTAGTCATATGATGATTACAAACAATATCTCCCAAAGGGATACATGGTACCAAACTCTGCACAGTTCATTAATAACTTTAAATTCAAGCCCCTCACTTTAGACCAAAGTTTAGGAGTGAATAATAAGCTATGCGTATTCTAAGTACTCCCATTATTAGGTACAACTTGGATTTTTTAGAGCAAGCTTACATAAACCTGTTTTAGTGAGAGTGCTCCATCTTAGAAACAACCACATAAATGACTATTTACCTTGGAATAGCAGTTTTTTGCCCGCGATTTTTGGGTTGACCCCGTAGTAAAAGTTGTTTACTATGATGACTAAAAATACCTTCTTTTGGCTTAGTACAGTCTATATGTGTAACCCTGTAACCCTGTATGAAGACATTGTCACTATACACCTAAACATTTTAATTCAGTCATTTTCCCTTATAGACCTTCTGATATGGAAGGTATAATAATAGGTATTATAGACTCCTTTCGGCTTAGTACATCCATTCCGCGTAACCCTGTATAATAGCTGCTAGTTTATTTTTGCTTTTAGTTAATAATAGGCTTGCGTTTGACCGCCAACTCACCTGATGTAAAGCGATGATGCGGTCTACGATGGAGCACGCTTGCCTAGAAGAAGCCGATTCACTCGTGATTTGAAGACACCCAGATTGTAACTATCTGTTTCCAATAATTATACATTTTTTAGTTACACTTACCAATAATTTCTCCAGATAATACGATAACGTAGCCAACGTAAGTGCCAGAACATAACATGAGGGTGGGCAGATCTGTGAGGTCGTAACACAAGTGGTGGAGAACAAGGCATGTTACTACTAATGTCTGAAATTAAAGCAAATAATTATAGAGAGCTTTACAAATATTACGCGCTTGTACATAATTAAGTTTATGTGGGTCTTGTAAGTTTAAATAACAAATATTTGATGCCATGGCTGTATATTGACTTATTATTGAAATGAAAGAAAAAAATATTCGCCAAATCATGGAATACTAGTCTATGAGATGGAAAACCGGTTGTAAAATTTGTGTAGAGTCTTTAGCCTGAATTTGTTTACAAATATATATATTATCATGATTTATTATGCATAGCACATATTTAAAGACAGAATTTTGTGTTCTGGAGTAGAGACAGTGGAGTGGAGACGACGATGGAGTGACGATTACGTGAAGTATTTGGCAGTAGCTGGACGCGAAAACACGAAGTTCTATGTGTGGTATCCAGCAGCCTTTGATGATGCATGTTCATCGTCAAAGCCAGCAGTGGGCTAAAGTGGGATGATCATAATGAAAATACATTATAATATTATACTACACAACGATATTATTATTATAATTTATAAGGTATACCTACAAACATCGACCAAAATAAAATGAATGGACAGGCCCAGTAGAAGCGCATTTTTGAAGATAACAAAATGAGCGCCGGCTCTCATTTCGTTTCAGTCGGTCTCTAGGCGTAGTAAGTGCAACGCGTGTCTATTGTTACGTGATAACGAAACATCCGACAAAATTATGCATTCATATGCTTTCCCGAAGTGTAAATACACAAATAAAACCGGGATCTATTTTTTGTAACAAATATACTGTACATTTTTATAATTAGGTGTTGAAGTATATGTCCGACAGTTTTGACTCGTTTTTACTAAGCAATTTCAATGGTTAGGGCCCGTCCATTCATTTTATTTTAGTCGAAGCCTACATACCCATTAAAAAGAGAGGAAAGTTCAAAAACGCAACATAAACTATATTTTGTACTTACGAACTCTAGTAATTTAACCATACATGTCGGTATAAGCATTTTGTTATATAAAATATAAGAATTAGTATAAAAAAGCCGAACTAAGGGAATAAGTTACAATAAATACATGACAGGATCACTCTTGACAAGAGGCGACTACATACTTACGTCAGTGTTTGTCTGTAGATAAAAGTATGCATGATCTAATAAAACCTATAATAAAATAAGATCTTACATTCCGTGAGTGACAAAGTATGTCGACGTCGCTGTCCAGTTGCTACTAAGAAAATCATATACTGAATCTATGAAGAAAATGGACTAGCATCACAGATCTACTACCTATCTGTGACTAGCATAGAATCCGTCACGTGATTTACAAACCGTAACACGCCATTTGTCAAATTGTACCTATGGAACCACAGTACGTAGCCTTTGGAGCCTTTTACAGGTCCCTAAAAAACAGTGTACAACACTGCAATTTGCCGTCCTGTCTAAAATATTTCTGTTTCTTCCGGTAACAATTATTTTGACATATGACTAAAGAATATAACATGTTTAATTCGTTTATGCTAAATTAGCACTCCTTCTATACAACTAGTCCTTATTTAGTGAGCTGCTACTTCATTGCAACCTCAGAATAAGGTCTAAAACCTATGCAACAAACACAGAAATTGGAAAAACAAAAAGCACTTCAATAGTAACTTTGTTTGTCCGCTCAAGCGAAGCAATTTAAATTAAACACGAATTTAATAATTACATTTATGATCGATGACGTAGGCTTGTGTCACTCACGTGACCTTTGCGTCTCGGAATAGCATAATATACCTGGTGGTTGGCGGAGTATATAATTATACCATGAAATTATGCATATCAAAATACACCAGAGAGGTGCGCAAGCGGCCGCGTCCCGCGACGTGCACTGCTGGACATAGGCCTCCCCATTGATCTCCAAAAGGGCCGGTTAGAAGCGGCCTGCATCCAGCATTTCCCTACGGTCTCTTTTAGGTCGTCTGTCCATCATTGCGATATAAATTCATACTGAGCATGAGATTGGTCGAGGTCGCGGTCGCCGGTCGGTTTGCGGTCGCTAAGATCGGAATGCTACCTTTACAGATAGAGAAAACGAGAGTTTTAAACGTGTACATTTTATTAAGGGTTAAACCCCCTTTGGCCTTATGGTCTAGTATCAACGCCCTTTACAATTCAGGTTATTCGTCTGAGCTTGCTCTATAATGAGGCAATATAAACAAATCGACATCTAGGATCCATTACAGATGAGAACGAAATAGTAAGTTTATATTACTTAGAACAAAGAACCATCCCGCTCCGTGATTGTCGAAAGTTCAAGGAGTCTTTCGGAGAATATTGCTTTTATTTCCTTTTCATTTAGCGTAATATTGCCCAATGCAACTAAAATATTGGCACCAAGTGTCTAATACCAAAGATTATTATACTAGAACTAATACTAAGGTTTGTTTCAGAATGTTCTATTAAATTACCTATTTGCTAATCATTAAATAAATTAGGTGGATGATAAAACTTTTTTATTATCCGGATACTTAGTTAGATACAAAAAAGATAAAAAAAATGTGTTCTATGCAAGGATATTTTATACTCTAAAATGGTTCAAGCTAGGAACTCGAGCAGTAAAATGGCAACGCCGCATTTTTACTTTTACTCCGCTCACAGCTGTCAAACTCCCTAACCAACTAATATATTTTATTTGCAATTTTATCTGATATTTATATAAAATAATAGATACATTATCTGATGGTTAGTCCTTTTTAATAATTGCGAAACGCAAGCACAGTGTTTATTTAATAGATAAGTTCTTATAAGTTCCTGTTTTAGAATATTCGGTTAACGTTCCGGTAAAGCTACTAAGAACTTATTTATTAAACAAACACTGGATATAATAATATTATTTATAAAAATGTCTTTCAATTCTAGAGAAAGCAGAACAAGGAAAGAAATAACGTTCGTTAATTATATTTTTTTTGCCATAAAATTAATTCTCAGACGGCATTAACGGAACCTCTACACTTTTGTTTTTATACGAAGCCGAGTCCACCATGAAATGAGAAATTACATTTTTAATTTTCATTTGGCGGTAAGATTAAATTTTCACCAAAACCTGCCAGGGGACCTCAATAAATATAAAATTTACATAGAAAAATCATCAAAATGCTACGGAAACATCATTACCTACTTTTCGATAAATAGCGTCGCAGCGTATATGAATTTACAATGTGCTTATTGTAGCTAAACATGTACAGCTTTGAAAACATGGTGCTTTGCTATACTAATACACACAAACAAACTCGTAATTTATATCTCAATACATGGTGTTGGTAAGGTAATTGATTTAAAATTGCAGTTCTCACCTTTGGGTTAGACTGTATCATTTAGATGTCTGCTATTGGCAGCCATTCCAATAGATCAAGTATAGTGAATAACAACAAATATACTAGAGTCAAAAAGGTAATTATTATAAGTATCCATACTAAAAGAGCGATGATGGCCGAGCGGCAGCATTTGTGATATACTATCTACGGCAGCCGGTTCGATCCTCGGCCCTGCACCAATGACTTGTTTGGTACATAAATAAATTTGTGCAGTTTTAATGATCACTTAAAAACGGCGAAGAAAAAACATTGTGAGAATTCCGGTATCTCAAACTCCGGAACCTCAAAAGTTCAAAGACATGGCATCCAACAATAACTGGGCCAGCATGGTGAATAAGAGCCATTCTAAGCTAAGCTCATTCTCTCTCTCTCTCTCTCTCCAAGAGAATGCCTGAGACCCCAGCAGTGGGAACACGATAGGCTGAAATGATGATGTTGATGATCCAAACATTTTCATGGTGAATAATCGAAAAACTTTGGACAACCCGTGCGAGTACGTAGCCTTAGATTGAAACGAAATTAAATCTACAAAGTTTTAACTTGTTCCGTACGTTAGGGACATTATTGTAGTTTCGTCTATTTTCTATTCTCAAGATTGTTTTTTGGGCGTAAAACATTACAATTTTATGGGTCGTTCTATTCGTGCATAAGACAAAACATTTTGATGTACTTTAACTCTTTACCTCAGAAAAATCAATGGAAGTCTTATGGAAATGTTATATCTGCAGTTTTCTTTTTAGCTCTTACACCTCCTCTTGGTCATCCGTTTGATCATCTTGTGCAGTTGTGTGCTGCTCATTATTGAAGTGTGCGTTCGTAGAACTAATAAGAATATGCCAGTGTGTGCAATAGGTATGTTTTCACTTAGGTACCTTGCAGTTTTTGGCAGAATTTTTTCTGTTTTAGCTCAAGTTAAGGCAAATCCAAGCTATATTATGATCAAAGATATTTACTGAATCAACGAACACCCTAATTAAAGAGGAGAAACCCAAGGCCTTAATTGCAGAAAAGTCATGGATCATTAAAATTGCCTGAATGCTGACTGCGGTCGGTAGATCATCCAGAAAATTACAGTTCTACCACAGAACAGTACTGAGTAGGTCATTGCTTCAGGCATCTGGTTCGATCCAGTTCAATCCGGTGATTTTCAATGGAAATGATTGCCGGGAATCCAATTCTTGTGTATACCGAAGCTTTGATTGCATTCTGCTAGCATTTGAGGGGAGGCTTGGACTCGGGCAGGCTAATAGATTGTTTTATTTTTATTTAGTCCGCACGTTTTGTTAGATAAAGCAAAGTGAGTTCTACAACCGGATTTTTCACTCTGCGCTAACTGGGCCCTGCAGTTTCACCCACCCGGATATTCCTACAGGAACCGTATATTTTTCCGTGATAAAAAGTATAATTATGTCAATTTTCAGCCAGCTATGCTAAAATCACGTCGATCCATTGCAAATCATAGTAGTGAACCTGCTTTCTGTGCTTGGGGGCAAGGGTTCGATTCCCACCTAGGACACACATGTGATAAACATTTGAGTTTGTTATATGTTTGGTTGCTAATATCGATTGGCACCATATATTAGTCTCTGGCGGCTATATTACAAGCTTTGCTTAGTTTGGGGTCAGATAACAGTGTGTGCAAAAATGTCCCGAATATTTATTATTATTCATATAAAAATTCTTCACGGGTCTTAGCCAAGACCTTTGAGAGGCATTGGTGGGGCCGAAGCCAACAGCAAGAGGCCCTGTTAAGTACAAAATACATTTATGGTATGTGTATTATATGGAATATAAAACTATTGTACAGCATAGGATAAAAGCAGGGCTATTGAGGTGAACAACTAGTGGATAGGAGAAATGATCTATAGGATGAGAAACGGCTGATGATCTATTTATTAATTATTATATTTCATTCAGATGGAATAAGATGGTAGGTCTTTCAGTTTCTTATGTAATACATAGCTAAGATGAATTGATAGAATCACACTGAAGCCATTTCATTCATCATTTTCGTTTCCCTATTCGGAATTCTATCAACACAGCTTTAAATCTAATAAATTATTCGTGAGACCAGCGCAATCGATCGTGATATTGGTGTTCGTGAAATATGGATCTAATAGATATTATTATGAGGGCGTCGCCTCGTTGTTCATTTTACTAAAATAAGCTTAGGAAAAGACTTCACATAAATGCATTACCAGTATGGAGTTCGTATAGGTTGAAGTGATGAAATTTATATTTTAAATTTGGGATACTTTGCGAATGATGATCATAGTTGGCTAGGGCCCATCATCTCTCTGAGAGATACCCTGTGTCTCAGCAGTGGGAACATGATCGGATGAAATGATGATGATGATATTTCTAATTAGAACAGTTTTTATTCATGGTTGATCAAAAGATACCAAAACAATAATTTTAATCGAGTCACCTATGGTCACCTAGGTGCAGGTGATCAAAGGATACTCAAATAATAATTTAAACGGAGTCGACTTTTATCACCCAGGTGATTAAAGTGGAATAGACCTTATCTGTCTAGCAAGATATATATATATTTTTTTATGATCGTCTTTATTTCTGGGGCCTTACACCAAACTCCTTCCTCGGTCTTAAACTAACGTTAAAACAGCGCAGTTCGGAAAAACACGCGAGTGTGAACCTTAACGCGCCCAAATACGGTTTGCGGTCGCGCAACTTTTCTTGACTTCATCATCTAAACTAGATTGCTTGAAACAACTAGGTGTAAGGCCCCAGGTCAAGACAATCAACAATAACAATAATCAGCCTTCTAGTCTATTGTATCTTAATTATAAAACGAACACACCTATTTGAAGGATATTGTAATGGAATATAGACTATATAATTTAATAACTTATGTAATAGAAATAGCTAATGTGCTATCAAATTAATGCATTGCAAGATGTTGCATACAGCACGGAGATTGCAAATTGATGTGATTGATTGGTGATACTTTCCTTAAATAGCTTTTTTGGTGCTGATGACAGCACACTGACCCATATCAAAAGGCTCTTTACCCATGACGGAAAAGAGAAGGTTTATAATGTGCATTTGGGGTAAAAGTTGTTAGTGGTATTGTGTATGATAGTATGACTGTTGCCTTCTATCAAACGTCGTTTTTTAATTATAAACAGGTTTAGCAGTTTTTCTTAGCTATCATTGATCAAAATCTACTCAACGGTAAAGGTTATGAGCTCTTTTCTAAAATAGTTGTGGGTCAATTGACTGAATCAGATGTTACTTTTCGGAAGTTCATCTCAATCATAACTGCATTAATTTATTCCGTCTAGTATTTTTTTGTACTTTTGTTTGAAATTGAATTAATTTATTGACTTTTCGCGATTTGAATACATGTTTGAACACCCGATCTTCTCGCCGGGCTAGACCCGCATCTTTCAGTCGACTCATGACCACGGCCATTGTAACATGGTCGAAACGTCGAATGAAAGGTACCTAAATTTTTACCCAAATAAAGTAATGCGCGATAAGTCCCGATAAACATTTCAAACATAATTCATTGATTCTTATAATTATGTAGTAAGTACTTAAAAAAAAAAAACAATTAATTTATATTTGTCAAAAGGTCATTAAAAGAGATTTCGCTACTCTGGAATGCCTATAATTATGTATTTGTAAACTATCGAGATACAATTCCTATAGAGTCACAATCTCTCAGTGTAAACAATCAAAAAACGTCCGAGCGTCATTGTACATTCATTGTATTTATGTTATGTCGCTTGCATAGTGTTCAACGTTAGTCGATATTGTAAACCTATAAAAACTCTTAAGAGCACACCTAGTCCTTGTATTCAGACTGTTCGAAAAAGCGACAATTTTGCAAGTGCAAGTAGCAATGAACGGTTAGAACGTCGTCGCGTCGTGATCGGAACAAGACCATTTTCAAGTAATAGTCGATGACACGAGTGGAACGCCGCTCGAACGGTCACGGACGCGATCTTCAATACCTTCCACGACATTTACGCAAATGTATCGAATACCATTCTGCCATACATTTGGATGTTTGAATCAATTGCAATCCAAACTGACAGACCAATAGATGTGATATAATATTATAGCAAAATAGTGCCATAATTCACAATTATGGCACAATTTTGTTATTAGGCCTGGGGCCTTACGGCCAACTGCTTACGCGGTATCAAACTAACGATAAATCCGCGCAGTTTGAAAAATCACGCGTACGTGTACCTTAACGCGCCCAGATACGGTTTGCGGTCGCGCAACATTTTTTCATCGCCTAAACTGCTTTAAACTGCTAGCCGTAAGTAAGGCTCCAGCACTGACATCCCGCTTGGGGTGTATTGTGCATTTGCCTCTGTCAGCCTTCACAAACCAGCCGAGCTCCCTAAAATGGCACGGTTTTGGGTCGCTGTCTAAACTGCTATACCCCTATTTCGCCAGGTGTTGTGATATTGGAGACTTGTTGAGTTTTTTCAATAGTGCCATTAAATAACGGATTTTTCACCATCCATACTTGAAGTATGGATGTAAAAAAATCTTAGGTAGGTATTTAGAACTTATACTACCTAATCGATACCTGGCGAGTAACGGCTTTTTTAGTGGTAAGCGCTCGTTAATCGCTAAAACTTCCTTTTCAAATTCAGATTCTTATACAATCTACTTTAGGAGTTCATAGAAAATAGCTTTTTTTTATCCCGGATAGGTTTTCAAATTGGGTTTCTTTTGTATGTTAATCTCCTGTAAACCTTATAAAAGACGCTTTTGATGCGCTTTTCTAAAGATTTAAATGACATCTTTTAGAGATCTTTTCAGAAAAGTTTGTCAAAGAATATAAAGTAGGCAGTTGCTTAGTTGATTATCAACTCCTATTAATCGGCACACTAATCTATCGGTTTTTTATCGTGTACATTTCGGAGAGTGTGCATCGGATCTGCATGATCCAATGCACAGTCACCCATTCCCTCCTGCCGATTCTATCGGACTGCCAGAGTGGGCACGAAAAATCGACACCACTTTATGGTTGATATTACGAAAACCCGTATGAAGTGTTTTGATTCCACTTTTATTGTGCGAACTGCTAGTCTGTGGAATGCGCTGCCTCGGGTGTTCCCGATAGTTACAATCTGAGTGTCTTCAAATCGCGAGTGAATCGGTTTCTTCTAGGAAAGCGTGCTCCATCGTAGATCACATCATCGCTTAACATCAGGTGAGTTGGCGGTCAAAGGCAAGCCTATTACCTAAAACAAAAGCCAAAATGGAAAAATTACGTTAGGTTGCTATTCACAAAGATTGTGTCTGAATCAGTCCTAACTAGTTACCTAAATTGTTTGGCTATATAGATCGCAGCTTCTTGGACGGCAACCAACTTTGAAGAGCTTAAATCGTAGCTCAGGTCTGCTGTTGCGAATACCTACAAATCATAGAAATTCCATAGAACTTCTAACCAAAACAAACGTCAAACATGTATTTAGCATAAATGCTTTTATAAGCTTAACTAATTTATGAATTGACCTAAATCTATTGGCAAGAGCTTATACAACTTCCAAACTGCAATTTTATGTAAGTTTCGATTTTAGGGTGTTGAAATGCTGCATCCGGGAATACCTAAGGTAAACATCGAGCTCCGGGCGAAGAGCAAAGCACGGATTCAGGCGACTATAATACGCACAAGGTGAGGCAAGCGAGAAAGGGCAATCCGGAGCAATATAAAACGAGGCACATCCTCGCTAACAGTATTCAGCAAATAGCTGAACAAAGAGCCACTTGAGTGAGAAAAATCAAAATGACTACTGCAGTGGTGAGTATTGTGACACGTTTAGATCGAATTAGTTTCTAATGATACTAAATGGTCTTACAAAAAATTATTGAAGTGAAATCTATTCTAGGTAGTTATTAGATTATTTAGCTTAGAATTTAGTCACTAGGCCACATCCCAATTTTTTAAACAAGTAATTACCGATTTTAGGACTATTGATGCATTCATTTGTTTGTACACATACTTCTTGCGGAAGATTAATTCTAATACTTCAAATATCGTTAGAAATTGTTATTTTTTCAAGTTTATTTTTTTAATGCTCTTTAAAATATTACCTACTTACTGCGCCGGCAATTTTTCCCGCGTGGACTGTTCCATTACCAAATAATGGTAATGCCTCAGGAACTAAAAAATTCCGGGATAAAAAGTATTTTAATAATCTCTATGCAAACAATCCGGTGCTTCTATCCATTGTTGTTAGCCCCCGACGCAAACAGAAGGGCCATAAACCAGCAAAGTGCGAGTTGGGCTCGTGCACTGAGGGTTCCGTACCACCACAAAATTCAATAACGATATTACCAGTTATAACTTTGTGATGAACAGAAACTTGTCACCGAGTCGCACTTGGCTATTTTTAGGGTTCCGCACCTCAAAAGGAAAAAACTGAACCCTTATAAGATCATTTCGTTGTCCGTCTGTCTGTCCGTCTGTCTAGAGCCTTTTTCTCAAGAATGCGTAAAGGTATCAAATTGAAATTTATACTAAACAATTAGGTCTACGGTTTCTTTCGGCTGTAAAAAAATTAAAGTTGTAAGTCAACGCAATTAAAAGATATGAACGTTTATGTCGCATATTTTGCGATTTCACAGGGAAATCAAAACCTATAAGGTACTTCCCGTTGACCAAGAAATTTTGAATGATCATGATCAATTATCATGAAATTTGGCAAAAAGCAAGGTCTCATAGCACATATATAGAAATAAATCCGAAAGTTACAAATTTGAAGTTATATCATTTAAAAATAGTTATTTTGCTATTACAAATTTACATTTTGTAGTTGTAATGTATCGAAGAACCTTATAGTCAACTACGAAGTTAAGTTTGTCTTTCAATATTTCAAACTTCAGTTAGTTTTTTTTTGGCTTCGCACTCTGATGGTTCCGTCCAACGGAACCCTCAGAGTACGAGTCCTACTCGTAGTTGTCCGGTTTTTTTTTTTTTTTTTAGTATTATAATGTTATTGTGTATGTTTGTAATGTTACGATACACAACAAGACACGATTTTGTTACTTTTTGGAAATTCACACTCATTGATTTTATATCTTCAATAATGTGAAAATGTGCGAGCGAGAGAGCTGCAGACGGGAACAGTCCCCTTAAGATGGTTTCTAAAATTTACTCAAATACCCCATTTGTAGTGCGAACAATAAAAGAGTTTATCTAATTATCTATCTATTTTCCAGTTGATATTTACGTCGGCTCTCGTAGCCATCAGTTCGTGTGGTCGCCTAGAGCCGCAGTACCTGCCCCCGCGGCCTGGCGGTAGCGGCGGCGGCGGCGGCGGAGGTTTTGGAGGCGGTAAAGGAGGCCTGGGCGGCGGTAATGCTGGCCTGGGCGGTGGTAATGCTGGCCTAGGAGGCGGTTCAGGTGAGAATATTCAAAAAGCTTATAATTTTTTTACAGACTTCAAAAAAGGAGGGGTTCTTAATTGTTTTTATTTTTTTATTGTTTGTTAACTAATAACTCCGTCATATATGAACCGATTTGGATTTTATTTATTTATTTAGGTCGTTATTTTGTAATTGTATCCTGTGCATCTCTCTCACTCTCGTAATTTCACATTATTGAACATATAAAATCACAGATTATGAATTTGCAAAAACTGACAAAACCTTACCTTTTGTTAACTTTCATAGTATTATAATAGTAGATTGTTGCATCGAGCGCAAAGTGAGTTATGTTATAGTGTTAACACACGTATGGATTTGGTTGACCTCAACCGCCGTCTGACCAACGGGAGAGAAAGAGAGGGAAATGTGATATTCTCACTCTTTCTCTCCCGTTGGTTGGACGGCGGTCCGTCAACCAAATCCATACGTGTGTTAACACTATTATGTTGGTGCCATGGTTGGTATTTTCACCAAGTCGGTTTCATTCCGCCGATTTTTATTTTCAGCCAGTATCTTTTTGATCTAATGCATACATTTTATATTAAACTTAATGGGAGACATTAAACCTCTGTGGTAAATTTATATCTAAATAAAACATAAAAAACAGTGCATTAATGAAAAACTGTGCAACCATAAAATTTCATATAACATTTCTTCACTGTTTTGGTTCTAAGCAAAAAATACGTTCTTTTTGTGATCGGCTTTGCAGTGATTCATCATAATCAGCCTTTTAATAGTCAACTGCTGGACTTTTTTAGCCTTCCCCCGAAAGGGTGATTGGGCCGTATCCACCACGCTGGCCTAGTGCGGGTTAGTGAATTCACATTAGCCATTGACTACTTATGGTGACATTGTATCTGTTGTATTTATTGTATTGTTTGACTTGTATTTTTTTTTGACATTTTGGACATTTGAATTGTATTTTTGTTTGATTTTTGTATTGATTTAATTAATGATTGACTAAATTAACTGAACTATTATTATTTTGACATATTATTTTATTGGACATTGCTTATTAATTTTTACTTTAGAATTGTATTGTGTCACTTTATTATTTAGATTTTATTGCCTTCATTTATTTATATATTTTTTGATGTACCTAATAATTGAATTATTGTTGTATGGGTTATTTTATTGCCTGAAATAAATTAATTTGAATTTGAATTTGAATTGAATTTCTTCTCCGTACGTATCAGGTTTCCTCACGATGTTTTCCTTCACCGAAAAGCCACTGGTATGAAAATCCGTACATAAACTCCAAAGAGCTCATTGGCAGTACGTACGGGCCCGGGATTTGAACCCGCGACCTCACTCTTTCAAGTCCAGCGGTCTCCCAAATAGGCCACCACTGCTTTTTGCAGTTATTATCTAATGATAACATTACTACGTAGTTGAAAGAAAACATATTTGTATGTTTCGATATCTCTTAATTTGACGGAGTAATATGGTAACAATCAAAAAATTCACTTGTAATATTTATAATCACTTGTATATTTTACTTATCACCGCTTAACATCAGGCGAGATGGTGAACAAATGCAAGCCTATGGTGTATTTAAAAAAAGAGAGAAAATATGCGATCGATTACAGAGCTTCAGATGGTATACAGGCCCCTTAAGTTATATTTTAATTGTTGCTCAAGTGTTTGTTTTCTTACCAATTCTTGTATATTCAGGTTTTGGTGGCTCAAGCGGTAGTGGTAGCTATGGCAGCTCCGGGTCAGGTGGCAGCGGATCTTTTGGCGGCTCCGGCGGTGGCAGCAACGGCCAAATTCCGATCAATAAGTTCGAAAACGTGAACAGCGGCGACGGCACTTACCATTTCAGGTAAACTTTAGCGAATGAGACGATGTAGATTCTCGACGGCTTAAGTCACGTTTGATATTACACCTGAGAAGTTAATGTTGGCTTCGGAAAACACAGCAAACTAGTTGCGTCCCGCGGTTTTACCCGCGTTATATTCGGTGTAAAAGTAGCTTAAGTTACTTCCTATAACATCAGCTATACCTGCCATTAAAAG
The DNA here is from genome assembly GCA_914767915.1 of Agriopis aurantiaria. Taxonomy (NCBI): domain Eukaryota; kingdom Metazoa; phylum Arthropoda; class Insecta; order Lepidoptera; family Geometridae; genus Agriopis; species Agriopis aurantiaria. The sequence continues at coordinate 11,866,378 of OU611994.1, read as the reverse complement.
GTGAAAACAATGCAACCTCCTTGAAGCAACCTCATTGGTATAGTGACAGTCCTTTGACTTATTGTGTTGTTGTTTTTTTATGATGTACCTAATATGACAACGTAGAGTTCAATTCTTGTTCATGTTTTTTGTAGGATAAATACTTAAATTACAAAAAAAAATACTGTTGATCCGATCGCTACCAAACTTCAAAGGATCACAATCATGCTGGGCTAATCTGAAGATTACCTGAAAATTTTATCAAATCAGACCTTTCGGAATCCATACACAAACAAACAAACACACATCGTCTTTAATATATAGCAAAATTTAACCAAAAATAGCAATAGCATAAAAATTTAACACTGTTTTTTTTCTATCGAGCGATTGAGCTATAGGTATTTTTTCTATCAACTTACACTTCTTATACTTTGCTCCGTTTTAACATTTATACGTTTATAAATATAGGCTCTAAAGCTAACCATTTTGGCTAACTTTCCATTTTCGATGAATATATTCGATGATTTTAGTTTTAGTAGTTTCGAAATATCTTATTAAAAAGTGTTCTTCATTGAAACATTATAATTATATAGGAACACTTAACATCGGAAACTTAACAACTTCACAGCAATAACTTGTTATTTTTATTTAATTTTTAAACCAGGGTAAATAATTTAATTTCATTGCTTCATCACCGCGTCGAGACAAACGAACTGACGATTGTCATTGCTTACGAATGTTATATAAAAAAAACTTTTCAGCTACGAATCTGGTAACGGCATCTCCGCGCAGGAGAGCGGGGCCCCCAGAGCGCAGGGCCCCGAGGGCCCCGCGGTCACCGCCGATGGAAGCTTCTCCTACACCTCCCCAGACGGCCAGAAGATCGCCCTGACTTACACCGCTGATGAGAACGGCTTCCACCCAGTGGGGCCCCATCTTCCCACTCCCCCTCCTATCCCTGAAGAGATCCTGCGTTCCATTGAGTTCAATAAGGCCAACCCGAATGGGTAAGTAATAAAATACTTAACTGTCTTCAGTTCTAGCTGGTGTTTTTTGAAAGCCATTCAATGACTAGCTAAATGCGACTTTTGTATTAACGCTTAAGGCTCGGCCTTCGACCTCACTAATATTTTTTTTAATCCTTTCTTAGTGCTCGCCTACTTTAAATATGGGACGCTTGTGTAAAATTTTATGCTTCTAGGCCCAGCAGAACAAAAACAATCTAAAGATTGTGTGTTGTCTGTAAGTGAATGAAGAGAAGAGAAGATAGAGATTCAAATACCTCAATGTATTCCTTAGACGCAGAGCTGCAGTTGAAAATTTAGATGAGGCATAAAAGTTAAACTTTTTTCCGCGTCCACACATAGGCCGTGTCGCCGCAACATCGTGTTTGTTCATTTTTTCGCTATGTATCGGGAAAGATACACAATCTGGCGCAAGAAGAAACGATATTTTGGCCAAACGGTAGCATGTGCGCTTTACAATCTGATGGCACCCGGTTTGATCCTCGGCCCTGCACCAATGACTTATTTTGATGATGATGATGATGATGGTGATGATGATGAAGAAGAAACCTTAAACCCGTGTCGGACACTGAATTGTATGAAAAAAGCCTAGAACCACAGAAGAGAAAAAAAATCGTTTATTTTCTGTGTCTAGAACAGCTTACCGTGGCGTTGTGCGATCGGATCTATTGTCAAATCTTTAGTTCCCAAAATGTCGGCCGGACTAGATAAGTTGAACACACTGTACCTACCCTATCACTTAGCTAGGCGCTGATATGAATTGCTTACACGCAAGTAAAAGTTACATAGCTATTATAATTTGCAAGTTGACAAGTGGCAATCGGCTCCCACTAGCTAGATGAACGATGGCATCGTGCGAGTCGCGGGCATCCAGTGGATGCGAATGGCGAGCTCTCGTTCAGTGTGGCGTCTAAAGGGGAGGCCTATGTTCAGCAGTGGACATCTTCTGGTTGATGATGATGATGATGATAAGGTGTGCATCGGAACAATTAGGAAATATTTTCAATCGTATCATTTTGTTTGCATTCATTAGGTAACACTGAATCTTTCTCTCCGTAACATCAAATCGACTCAATTTATGTATATTTAAAATGAGGTCGTCACTTTGCAAGTGAAGCCATATTAGCATGTTTACTGTGACGATGAAACATAATCAAAGCATGTTTAATATTACGTGTGAAACGTGTGAAGTTCGAAACTGCGGTCGCTGTTGTGTGAAGTTACAGTGCGACCAACTTATCTGAACTGTCGGCCAAATGATGGAACTATATTCCACGGATGTCTGTCAGTTTGGTTAAGAGAATACGACTGAGGCGCCTTCAGTCAACTGTACAAATAAGTTGGTCGTAGTGTACACAATATATGGAGCATTCGTTTTTGAGTGGTCCAAACTTATTTCTAAATCGAGTGGGAGCATTGGCAGTGAGGTGTAAACAAACATAGATATACGTATGTTTGCTTGATGCACCGATGACGTCAAAATAGCTCTATTTAAAGCATTTTGCCAGTCGTTTTACACGAGCGGCGTATGGGTGTCACTTACCAAAGAGTTAAGGATGCTGATGGGTATGCTACGATTTTGTAGCGCATCAGATATGTTTATGCATGCGCGAACTGTTGGGTTTCACTCAAAGATAATAAATAACCACTTGATCGCGCATGTCGTCATAATTCCCTCTTGCACGAGTGAGGCACATCGGTAGGGGGAGGGGGGGAGGGATGGATTGTGATTGGAGACTCAAAAGTCATTCATTCAATTCGCGCCGCAGATTGGCCCGCTAGAAAAAGAGTATGCTGAAAATTATGTACCATTTTCATCGCGCGGGGTAAAGGATGAGCAGTCAAGTGGTGGATTGTCGTTGGTTACACGCCATAATGAGGATAAAAGACCACTCCCTGTTGAACAGAATGCGTGGTAGCAACATCAACATCCTTAGCACAATCACTGATAAGCTTGATTGTTCCATCTAGATATACTGGAATGATCCTAATATAGGTCTCGTTAGTTTAGTAGATAGTTTAGTTTTCTATTATAATTATGTTATATTTTTTTATTTCTTCCATTGTTAAGTTTATGTTGTGCTGAAGTCAGTTGTAATTGTTGTAAGGAACTCGATCTCTTTTGTACTCACCGAATATGGACCATCTTATCTGACCATCACTTATTTTCCGACGACGCAAAGCCTTAAGGGGGGGGGGGGGGGGGGGGGGGATGTTGTAGTTTGTGTGTATGTATGGCTCTACAGCTTGGCAGAAAAGTTTATAAAATAATGAGGAAATCCCACACTAAAACAGCTTATAAGGAACGCTTTTTAAGACCCAATCCGATATTATTCATTGCTAGCTATTAGCTATTCAACTTGCATTCACCACAAAATGTCAAAAAATATTACAATATATCATCATTACAATTATCATCAAAATCAATATCATCAATAAACATTTTGGATTTGACTCTAACATTTTGACAGATGTAAACGTTAGTTCCGTTTCATGACTTGGTAGGTTCTTACAATTGATCATTATTGATCATAATATAGTTTGGAGTACTGAAAAAAATCTGCCAAAAAATGAAGGGGTGAAGTAAACACGTATTGCACACACTGACATATTCTTCCTAGTTCTACAAACTCACAATTCAATACTCAGTGGCACACAAAGTGTAAGTGCTAAAGAGGAAACTAGGCATAACACTTCCATTTATTTTATCTGACCTTATGACAATAGACGTAAAATGGATTTGAAAACGCCTAAACTGTTGGGTAAATGAGGTGTTGATTTTTTTTGTGGCAAGTGCCTTTATTAACTTAACAAAATACAAGCTAATTGATTTTCATTGATTCTTGAAGGTTCGTAACCACAGTTCGTAACGTTAACAATATACAAGATGGCGCCAGATCAAGTGGGGATGCAATAATTAATTTGATTGCACCCATCACAGGTGTAATATATCATTGAAGAGGTATTTTATTTAAAAATGAAGTGGTTTAAAATTTAGAAACGTGTTTGATTATTTATATTTCTTACATAATCACCCTTGTACTAATATTATGAATGTGACTGTCATTTGATTCTGACTCAATAGCCCCGCTGTCTTTTAGCACGTGTTCTACCTTTTCTCGAATGGCAAGGAAGTAGTGTGTATCACGTGATGCAAGAACGTAACCGTGCGTAAACTTGCTCAATATAAAATGCGAATAAATAAGTCAAGTACATCGAAACAGTCGTACAAATCATTTCTTATTTTTCAGGGAGGGCTCTTACAACGGTGCCGGTGGATCTGGTTCCGGCAGTGGATTTGGCGGCGGCAGCGGAAGTGGCGGCAGTGGCGGATTTGGAGGCGGCAGTGGCGGCAGCGGCGGCAGTGGTGGCGGCGGCGGGTTCGGCGGCAAGGGCAGTGGCGGCAACGGCGCCAACGGCTACCAATACTAAACTACTAGTGATCTCACAATCTTGCTAACTCCTACCACAATTGCGAACAAGAAATATTTTTAATTTGCAAGGTTCACAAGATAGACTCTTGGATATGGCCTATAACATCATGACGATTGATGGCTAGGTTTTTTCCAAATTAGGCTTACTTAGATATATTACAGCCTTTTTATGGATATCGAAATAGAGTCTCAATCTAGATATCTTCACTTGAGCAGAAGACCTTCAAAGGCTGCGAACTGTAGCATTTTAAGTGGTTTCCTATAATCGCTGTACGGACATTGCCCACCCGAGCCGGACGATTGAAGCCAATGAATGGACCAATTGATACAAAATTAAAGCCTCATGACTGATTGGTCTCGAAAGCAGTGAATTCCAGATAAACCTTTCCAGATAAAGTTTTAGGTGAGGATAGAGAGAGGATACTCTGTCCCTTTCTCGCAAAGCGTGTGTTCGTATGGCGCGCCTAAGGCGTGACGTCATAACTCAGTATAGTGCGATCTCTGCCTAGCAAGAAACAAAAATACTTATAGCTTATTTATTTTTGAACTAATTTTAATGTTGTATTCGTTGATGCACTCTATTTAAGAACAGCTTTTTTATGAGGTAATTTTTTTTAATGAGTAAATAAAATAAAATGTCATCACGCTTATTGTGAAGGATGGCAAAGGTTTCTGTGATTGAATAGGAAGCTAAGCAAGATTGAACATTTTGACATTAGCTCGACTCTGGAAACACTTGAACTGTGATACCACTATATAACGCGCACTATAATGTAGGTTAATTTATGATTAATTATAATTTATCGATGTAAATATGCATGTTTTATGAATAAACAAGATGTTTGAGAAACAGTTTATTTTGATAATTATACTTATTCCTTATCCCAATTCATGAATTTTGCAGCAAACTGGGCATGTGTTTGACCACAATCTCTAAAAAAGTAAAGTATGCTTGTCCAGGAAATTCCTGTACAATTTTATTCTTATTTTCTATTCATTTTTATCCTAATTATTTTTCATGGCACTAAAATTACACACGGTAGAATTTCCTTGGGCACACGTCGTAAAAGTAATTCTCCTTTAGGGTATTTGACACTGGTAGAAATAAAATATGAAACCTAGCTATATTGAAAGGTTTTATATTAAGAGATTTTATCAATATTTTTTCAATAATAATAATCACTCCTAAATTTAATTATTTAGATTTAAAATCACGATTTTTAATCTATGTGTCACGTGACTAGAAAATCCAATCACAGTGCGTGACGTCAATATGGTGATGACAGCACAACCAAAACAAAAGAAAGCAAACAGATCGAAATCAAATCCATTTTCTGTAAAAGTTTACTAAATTTATCAATATAAAACAAGTTTATAATGGTGATACTCACTTCAAAATGATTTTCACATGCGTAAATCGACGAAGTTGTTGATATTTGAGAAGCATTCTATCTTCCTTCAAGTCACAACCAATTTCTTCGTATTTCAGCTCTGGACGGTACAATTATGAATAATTTCTGAAGTATAGCATTTAAAACATTGGGACACTGAGGCACTACCTACACACTAATGATAAGTTTTACGATCCATTTTCAACTAAATAATTTTACAAATAAATAACAACCACGACAGCATTTCACGGCCAACTGTGACAGATGTTTGTTTATTTACATGGGCAGATTGGGCAGATTCCGTTCGAACGTGCGTTCAGGGCACCCAGAGTGAGATTTGAAAATGAATGACAGATAAACATCAGTGTTTTTTTAACTATCGATTTCACTATTGTTCAATCGCAACTGAAGTGTACGCTTAAATACTCGTAACAGCCAAGTTATGTGATGGTTGTTTTTCACACTGACGATGACGTGGTAAACGGCGATGCTTTATTCTATCGCATGCCTTGACCGCAACCCTGTAGTTAAGTATACGTCACAACGTCGATTTGGCGCGTTTTGATGCGTCATTTAAAAATTTAAATAAAAGAAGCTAATAATTATTCAATAAATGAACTAATGGAGGTAAAAGTATTTTTATTAGTGAATATGCACCATATTCTTTCAATTTAAGGCCATTGCAATTTTTTTTCAATATCCCTGTTATACTATTTTACTATAGACAATGACGTGGTTTTCTTTTCACACATTTTGTTTAAAACCGCGATAAAAGACCGTCATAAAAAATCACCGTATACTGTTGAAACTATAATCAGCCTGACAGAAGTCCCACGGCCAACAGCGGAAAATTGAAATTGAAACATGTATGTTAAAATTATAGCTAATGTCATATGGCCTGAGGGTCAAAAATTAAACGTTTTTACCTTTCTAAGAATACGCAGAATACAAAAGGAAATGTATTTGGCTCATTAAATTTTACAGAATCTACTTTTTATTATGACAAGCTTTTATTCAACTGGCCCTGTTAGTATGTATGTGTGGGATAAATATTGCAACTGAATTTTAGACCAGTTATCCTCAACCGATTGAGCTGAAATTTGGCATACGTATGTAAGTTGGTGACAATGCAATGTTATGGTACTATCGATCTGGTCTGATGATGGAGACAGAAGGTGGCCATAGGAACTTCTAAATGAAACGACGTAACCCCGTCGCGTTTGAGTTCGTTGGATTTTTCTTCTCAAGCACTTTGGTCTTAGATGAGAAATTCAATATGGCGGTCGCCCCAAGATGGCGGACAAAATTTTCTTATCTACAATCATGACATGGATATTAAATGAAATGGTTTGCTGAGAAGAATACGAAAAACGTTTTTTTTTTTTTTTTATTAATAAAAATTATTCAATAATTTTATACCTATATACTTTCAATAATTGTATTTTGTCTATACTATGGTATAATATTATAAAGAGGAAAGATTTGATTGTTTGTTTGTTTGCATTGAATAGGCTCCGAAACTACTGAACCGATTTGAAAAATTCTTACACTGTTGGGAAGCTACACTATCCCCGGGTGACATAGGCTATATATCTATACCCGTGCGAAGCTGGGGCGGACCGCTAGTATTCAATATAAACATTACATAACATAAATCTAAATGACTATAATGTTATTATTCAGCCTGAATCTACCATCTTCATGGCAATCTTCAACAGTCTATATAATATTATGGTATAGGGTAATCCAACTGTTTTTTTGTACAATAGGCAAAGACTTAGCCTTAGCCTTATAAGTAGATAAGGAATTTAGGGTTAGTTCGCTTGTATTTATTTTAGTTCATAAATAAATAAATAAAGTAGTCTGGAGCAACTGTTATTCTCCTAGTTAATCCTTTGATCCTGCCTTATACTTATGACGCATAAAATAAGCAAACGGCGCATCTAACTTGCGCAACTAGAAAAAGATGCAAGTATCATTAGATACATTCATCTTACTCCCGCACGTCCTTGTTCCAAGTTGCGACTAGTTCTAACTTAATTACACCGTTTTTAATAACTACAGCAAATTTTATTATGCTTAAACACTGTGTGATAAATAAGCATCGTCAAACCAATAACCGTCTTACCACAAAAGATTTAAGAACGCTTTAGACATGTGTTTAGCAATTGTTTCACTGTGAAATATATGTTAAACACTTGTCTAAAGCGTGCTTAAATCTTTTGTGGTAAGACGATAAATGCTTAATTTCCATTGACTTCCAACCAAAAAGATGTTTAGTAAGTACAGCACACATTTAAAAAAAATACAAAATATTTTATTTACATTACACTTACTTAACCTAATTTACAAGAACATGTGCAATATTTAATATATTAAACAAATTGAAAAAGTACATTAAGGTAGGCAGAAACGAGGCAAATTAATGAAGGTTTACCGTACTTGTAGTCCCTGCACTAGGCGAGGCGCCTGTGTCGCAGGGCCTACATTCTAGCGTTTGCGGTGCAGTATAAGTAAAAAGTTTCCTGACTTTTACCTATATAAATTGAGAAACATTTCAGAAATACCGAATAACTAATATTAATCCTACTGTCTAATGTCTAATTTGTTTGCAACAAAAATGTAAATTGTATATTTTAGTCCGGACATTTTTGAACGCTGACTTGATATCCATAGGTTCTAAATATCTTTGTTAAATTTACTAATGGTAATGGCCAGTCGTAACTGCCCTAAGGGAATGCTAGCGCTAAAAGGCCCCAGCAAAACGTTTACAGAAACAATATTTTTTGAAAACGCCTATAAATTAAGGATCTACCAACTTCCAGCGAGAATTCTCTATTCGCTTTGATATTTTAAACAGGCAATTTAGTGAGCTTTAATTGCTGGAACATGTAATTATAAATATTAAACGTACTTAAAGTAGGACTGCCATCACCTAAATCCTAGTGGTTGCTGAAAAAGGTTGCTTTCAGCGATAAGGCCAGGTGTTTGTTATATATCTGGTTGTTAATATCAAAGTCAAAGTCAAAGTCATTTATTAGTAAATTTAAATTTACAAGTCAATTAATAGTATAATTATATTGAAAATGGTATATAAAAAGTTATATATAACAAACAAAAAATTAAAAAAGTTAAATAATTATTATGTCTATCATTAATTATTAATATTAAAATTTCACAAGTGTATACTTGTTCCTTATTTAATCAATTTTATTTCCTTAATTTGTCCTCACTCCTGAACTCATTGAAGTCATAGAACGTTTGCTCGATGAGCCAGCGCTTGAGTCTGCTTTTAAAGCAGCTGACACTTGGAGCAGTTGTTATCGTATCCGGCAACATATTGTACACCTCCGGGCCCATAACGTGCGTCAGTTTGCTGGATTTCGTCAGAGAGCGTGGGATACCGACCAGCTTGTTGGCGTTCCGGATGCCGCAAGAGTGCCTGTCTCCGCGCCTGCTATACAGGTCCAGGTTATTTCTCACATACACTGCCACCTGGAAGATCAGAATGGCAGGCAATGTGAGTATCCCGAGCTGTTTAAAATAGGGTCTCACGGAAGTGCATCGCGACACGCCCACGATGGCACGGACAGCACGTTTCTGCACTCGAAAGGCGCGCTCCCAGTCGGCAGCGCGCGCATACAGCTCGGCACCGTACTGCAACCTGGAGTGTACCGTGGCAAAGTAACACGCGCGAGACACCTCCGCGGACACCACTCTGGACACCCGCCTAAGCGCGAAGCACGCACTACTTACTTTCCCGCACACCTTGTCGATATGGCTCTCCCACGTCATGCACCGGTCGATCTCGAACCCGAGGAAGGTAGTACTTTCTACCTGTTCAATCCTGGCTCCATCCAACATGACTTTTAGTGGCTTCGTGGCATGACCTGACAGACAGAAGTGGATAAAATGTGTCTTTTTCAAGTTTAACGCCAGGCCATTGCCACGAAACCACCCATCGAGGCTAGACATTACGTCATTTATGTTCTCCTCTAACTGGTCTATGTTAGGTGCCGTAATGATGGCCGCTACATCGTCCGCGTACATAAAAATGTCAGCGCCCGTGACGGCATCAGGCAGGTCGTTCAACAGGAGGGAGAACATTATGTTCGAAACCGACGATCCCTGCGCAACACCCATGGTTGCTGACAGCGGGTCCGACTTATTACAGCCATCTCCAGCGTCGACTACCTGAGAGCGCCCCCGCATCATGTCCGTAAGTACTTTATATGATTTACCGACTATGCCGTAGTGTTCGAGTTTCAAACTGAGTGTTTCGTGGTCCGCGACGTCAAAGGCTTTGGATAAGTCGCAGCACAGGACAGCTACTTGCTGTTTGCGCTCGCGAGCAGCCAACACGCGACGGACCACCTCGCGAGTTAAGGATGTCGTAGATCGCCCTTCTCGGTACGCGTATTGACGCTCTGAGAGAGCGTTAGTTTCCGTCAAATAGGCTACGATCCTGGAACTTAAACCGTTCTCAAACACCTTAGCTATAGCCGGTATTATGGACACTGGTCTATACGCGTCGATATCTTCCCGTTTGCCCTTGCCTTTAAATATTGGGGACACTCTAGATAGTTTTAGTGGTGACGGGTACGATCCTTCTTTGATACATTTGTTGAACAGCGAGGCAAGGACAGGGGCCAGAGGCACGATCGACATTTTAATTATCTCCATGGATAAACCGTACACATCCTTTGACTTTTTTGGAGGTATTCGCGTTGTGACCACCCGGAATACCTCGTCGGCAGAAAAGGTAGTCAGTCTGAGGGAGCGGTCGGAAGGTCGGCGCGCCGCTACCAATGTGCAGTGCACAAAGGCAACATCAGCTTTGGGCGCACCACAAGCCGCAGCAGCACTCAAGAACCGAGCATTCATCGCGTCGACAGCTTCTTTTGGAGAGTTGAACTTAACTCCATTACTGCCTTTCACAATTTCAGAGAAATTCAGTTTGGGAGCGTTGTTTTTCCCTCTCTCCGTGTTAACTGTGTTATCTATTTAAGTATGTATTTAAAACCATGTATGTATGTATATCAGTATCTGGCAGCCACATCACAAGCTTTGTTTAGTTTGGGGTTAGATGACCGTGTGTAAAAAATGCCCATAATTTTTTTTTTTTTTTTTATCTTTAAGTAGGTTTTTTATAATAAAATGCACTTAATAATAAAAATGTATGCTTATACAATATATTACATAAATTGTATGCAATCAGCCCCCCGATTCTACTAAACAAATTGTCTTTAAATTGTAATTGTTGTTATTTTAATTGTTGAATAACTGCCTCAAAATTGACAGTTTTTAATATTTTTTCATACTTAGTTATAATATTAGGTGGTTGTATTTATCTAGTATAAAAAAATATTTAAAACTGTCAATTTTGAGGCAGTTATTTAACAATTAAAATCGCAACAATTGCAATTTAAAGACAATTTCTTTAGTATAATCGGGGTTGTCTTCGAACTGCGAGTGAATGGAAGCGTGCATCATCGAAGATGATGCACGTATCATAGCCGCAAGATGGCGGTCATACGCAAGCTTATTGTTTAGTAAAAAAGGGCAAGTTTCATACAATTTTTTTTAAATTAAGTATCGTTTGCGAAGTATGGGAAACAGCTTACCATTTTGATTTAACCAAAATCTTTATTTATAACATTTTGCAATACCAACTTTTTTTAAGCGATCAAACAGTAAAAAATCGAAGACGTCCTAGCTCAGAGGTCATTGATAATTCAAAGAATGTTTCCGTAGTACTTTTATTTTTTTTATTAAATTAATTTAAATTATAATCAGTATATGTCTGTGTTGTTGGGATGTAGATTGACTAAGTCCACCATAGCCTCTTTCGTTCGAACTTTTCTATATATGCCAATTTCTGAACTTTATATGTGACAATGATAATTATATAGCTTTGGCTACGGAACCTATAACCTAATTATATACCATATGCGGGTCTTGAGACGCTCTGGGCCAATTATTGTCCTTGGCAATAACTGCCATGATCACAACCAAAAGCAGTAAAAATTGAGGTGATACGCTATGTGAGTAAGGTATCACTAAATCTTAACAAAACACGCTAAAGTATGTACTCGCTCTATATCCAAAATATCCTTGTAAGACCGTGCTATCAAATAATACTAGGGGCTGTTCTGGCGCAGTCGAGATCATCTCGGCCCTCTTACTCTCATGACATTTTAACCATAGAGACAGTGACGAGATAATCTCGAGCGTGCGAGAATGGTGCCCAGGCCGCGGGAGGTATGGCTCCATCGGAATGCATCATCTCCGCCCAAACTATAATATTTACTACAGTCGAAATTTTTACATTGTGCTAATACCAACTATTATTTATTCTGTGATGATGCTGTACATCAGAGCAAGGTGATGGGTGAAGGGTTATGATATAAAAGAGTGGTGAACTCTGCGGATATCAGTCAACGAACTGTCTTCAGTGCTAGTGTTAGTAAATCGGAGCAGCTTAGTTTTGGAAATAATCATGATCGCTTTTAAGGTGGGCATAGTTTTTTTTGTTCAATGTGTATATAAAAATATGTTTTTGTGCCAGTGAAAACTGAAAAAATAGGAATATCAGCGTGATCTATAAACGAAACAAAATTTTGCACACAATCCTTTTCCTGTTAAAAAACAGGATTTTCTGCAATTCCCGTTGATCATCTCGTTTAGTTCGATTTTTTTCCTAGAAGTTACAATATATTACAATATTTTGTTGTATCCTTCCTCATAAATTTAGCTCATAACTCTTATTATGAGGTCTTAGCAGTTGTCAAATTTCTCCCTCCCTCCACCTCATCTTAACTCTAAAGTATCAAAAGTGTTAGGTTTGACAGCTACCCCTTAAAAATCCTAATCAATACTATTTCAAACCCTCATTCTAGTGCATTTCCGCCCTCGCGGCTCTCTCCATGGTCTGTGCTGGTCACTCGGGCTTCCAGTACAATGGTGGTTACAATGCTGGCTTCGCTGGCAACGCTGGCTACGCTGGCAATGCTGGCTACGCTGGCAATGCTGGCTACGCTGGCAATGCTGGCAATGCTGGCCCCTACAACGCTGCCTACAGCGGGAACTACGGAGGCGCCCACATCCCCATACTGAGCTATGAAAATATCAATAACGGAGACGGAACATACAGATACAGGTAATGCTTGGAACTATCTATATAACTACGTAACTACGCAACTGCATTTTTATCCACGACAAAACGGAGAAGGTTTTGGTAAGAATGTGTGTGCTTGTTACCTCTTTTTTCAAAACGGTTGAAAGAATTTGATTGTTTTTTTTTTAAGATGTTTAAGTTTTATATCATTGGGTGGTACTTACCTAAGATATCATTATAGATATATATGTTTTTGGTTGTTAGATTTTAAAAATCTGACCAGCCAAAAGTTTCTCCAAACCGGGTTTTTAATTTTACGTGATTTATATGCATCTAAGAGTTACTCTCTGAACTTAGGACGTTTATCTCCTGATGATAGGCACCTCGCTTGTGTAGGACAGTCGCCATACACGATTGAACTAACCCCGCATAGCGGCAGTGGTGCTCGTTACTAAAATATAGCTCTTCATGATCTCCGATTGCCTACCAAGAAGTTACATAGGGTTCTTCAAGAAGCAAGTTAATAGAGTCAATGATGGATACTTGTAGAGTCTTAAAGGGTTGGCAACGTATTTGTGATGCCTCTGGTACACAGAACACGTATACCAGGCTCTGCTGTTACAAGTATACATTGGCGACGGTGAATGCTTCCGTCAGGTGGCCAGTCTGCTTGCTTGCCATCTATGGCATAAAAATAAAATAAAAAAGTGACATCATACTAATAATATAAATGCCAAAAGTTTGTTAGTTTGTTGGTTTGTTTGTTCCTCTTTCACGCAGCAACAGATCGATCAGATTTTTTTGCATGGGCATAGTTCAAGGGCCAGAGAGTGTGCTACTTTTCATCATCATCATCATCACCCTTTTTCATCACTACGCGGGTGAAACCGCGGGGCGCAGCTAGTTGTGAAATAAAGTACACATACCTTATACAGTATAGTAGTGTGATATGGGCATGTGATTGAGCTGAACAATCCTAAAAGAAGGTATTTCAATGAGAAAAATATTTTCAAAAGATTCTTAGGTACCTCAGCTATATGTAATCAAATTTTTGGTTTCCTACACAATAGCACAATAAAGGTCAAGGTAAATAACATCTTCAAAAAAATAATTAATTGCTGTGTAGTCATTACCTTATTATGTTTACGAGCTATAAAGCACTGAAACATCTCTAATTGCGTTCTGACTACATATTTAATTACACATTTTGGGCGAATTAGCATCAATAAAATAGTACAATCCTCATTTTTGTACAATTGACTAATATGTTTCTGTTTGTAGTCAAATTACTGACCATAATTATACTGCTGCATTAGGAAGATGAGACTGAAGATCTTAGTATCTTAGAGCAATTTTAAAGATAGCATTGATAAATTCAATAATTTCTTCCTTTCGGAGTCTTAGTGCTATCCATCCATCCTTTTGCATTATACCTAGAAACTTGTAATACCTAGTTTCAAACAAGTCATAGTCACCACAGTCAGAGTCAAACAAAGTTACGGCCAAGTCCAAGTCATGTCCTAGTAAAGCGGTGGAGACTTTACTAGAGGTTTCTGTAGAGTTTTAGATACATCACGAAAAGATATGTTTCACCACATAAAAACAAATATGGCAGCTGGAGCTTTAATAACACTTTTCTCTATCACCGTTGGCTGCACGAGGCTTTAGCTAGGGAGATGTTTTAACAGCTCTAGAAATTCCATTATAATTTAGTATAATTGAATTATATTGTTACTTATTTTTGATCCATAAGTACTCCATAAATAATATTTATTCATTCATCTAAAGGTTTTCTGGAAGAGATCGTTTTTCGTAATCGGAAGACAAATGACGATTGTTGTCTTTTGTACCTATTTTTAATATATTTTTCTTGTAATATAATTTTGTGGTGTCAATAAAATGTTATTGCATTGGGATCGTTTTTAAAGGTACAATTGACAGTCTTAAACGAAATAAAAGTGTTGCGCTCTTTATTTCATAGCCTGAAATAAAAAAGAGAGCAACATTTTTAGTAACTTTAAAACTGTCAACTAAACCTCCCAATTGTATTGTTAATTTAAAATTTCAGCTATGAGACTGGAAACGGCATCTCTGCGCACGAGAGTGGGGCCCCGCGCGCTCCGGGCCCCGAAGGCCCCGCCGTCACCGCCGATGGAGGGTTCTCCTACACTGCGCCGGACGGGCAGAAGGTCTCCGTTGCGTACACCGCTGACGAGAATGGCTTCCATCCCACCGGCTCCCACATTCCCACCCCGCCCCCAATCCCAGAAGCCATCTTGAGGTCTTTGGAGTTCAACAGGCAGCATCCTTCTTCGTAAGTAATTCACCTAACATACAAGCAAAAAGCAGTATTGAGGAAGCACTCGTTAACTATGAAAAAATTTATGGATGACTGGTCTTGGTCAATCAAGTTGCGTCAGTCTTCCCCTCCAGTCATCCTTAATTTTTTTCCCACTCTACATTCTCTTCACCCTCACTCGACCCCCATCCTCTATTCCCCTCTACAGCTACCTTATACAACAAAACACCTTCCACTCACTTATAAAGACCTTCAAACCAATATTCATAAGGAGAGACTGGCAGACGTATCATTAGTATTGCCACCATCCCTCCATCCCTTCCATTATCATATGTACCTAAAAAAAAAAACAAATAGAGAGAGAAAAAGAGTAGTAGAAATATGTTATTACAGCTTAGAAGAATTTTTCAATAATAATTTTGACGAATTCCTATTGATCGTTCCATACCGACTATTGCCATACACAAATAGGGCCATATGAATTACTTTATTCAAACATATTATTTAAGAACTTCATGTACCTAAATATCTGGATTAAATATTGAGTATATTAGAGTCAAAAGTAAAAATCGTTTCATCTTGGCTAGTCGATAAGAGAATGAAAATGTACTGTAAGCACATCACGGAGGACTGTAAAGCAATCGACATTATTTCACTCTCGGTGACAATCCAATGAGTGAGACATAACGGAAATAATATCAATATAATATATCATTTGAACATATAATAATTATCATTTAAATCTGGAATAATAAACAACTAACACCTAAAACTACTTAAAATCAATATTAAAAATGAAACGCATCTATAAAATTGGTGTAAGAAAAAGTGGCTGATTGCTGGCAGTACTTACTGCTACGCCAAATGGAAATGCATAGCTTTTTTCTTAAGTACGCACCAGCAATCCATTCATTTTTACGTAAATATTATTGTAGTTTTGTTCTAATCTCTTGCTTGAGAATGAAGTCTTCTTAGTTATAGCCAACTGAACACAGCACTTTCTGAAAATAAATAAAATATGTTTGTGTATTTTCAGTGGTGAGGGCTCCTACAACGGCGGAAGGCACCATGGCAACCACTACTAAACTCTTCTAGTTCTTCAAATACAGCGGCATTACCTCTTACGATGTAATTTACCATAATTTATTGCAATGTTTGTAATTGTTTAAGTTATATAGCTCTAAATAAATAATGAATCAATTTGAATAATGTAGTATTTTACGTAGCATATAGTTACTGTAACTACAGTGACTTCTTCTGCTACGAGCAGTTTGTCCGACGGGATCTCCCATCAGTTAAATAGGGAATGACGAAGGTAATACAAACTTTCATCCACTAATGAAACCTTTTTAGGGATGAATTTCCAAAAAAACACTAATACAGCTGACTTTTATTTGTAAACAGAAGCCTAAATACCAACCACACCGTTTTTAACTTAACAAAATTACAAACTTCCATGCAAACTTTCATCCCCTATTTAACCTCCTTAGGAAAACAGTTTTCAAAAAAATATATACAACTAACTTTTACTTACAAACAAATGTCTGTACCAACTTCCAGGTTTTTAACAAAAAAATTACGAATTTCCATAAAACTTTCATCCCTTAACCCTATATGGGGATGAATTTTCAAAAATCCTTCTTTGGTGCTTATTTTCATTACATAAAGAACACTTGTGCAAAAAATTCATGCTTCTATACCCAGCGACTCAGGTTGTGCGTCTGTCAGTATATGTATAAATTAATTTAAGTTTTTTTTTTTTTTATTAAAGCTATTTTGTTAATTAACATTACTGAAAGTTAAATATACAACAAATATACAACTAGTAGAATAATAAAACAGAAAAGACAAGTACTTTTCAGGCACTGGCGAGTCAAAGCGCTAAGTTGCCACCTTAATATGAAAGTAATAAGCGAAATGGTACTTACAATAATATATTATATCTACTTTAAGACGATAAAATCCCTACACCTATTTTTTTTTACGAATCACCTGCCAGGTCGAGTGCTACTATCCACCTCTCGGCGTCATCGTCAGATCCTCCTTACCAAATATAATTATTCCTCTGGGCTCCTCACTAAACCATATTTTGTAGTTTTATACTATAACTAGCGGTCCGCCCCAGCTTTGCACGGGTATAGATTATAGCCTATGTCACCCGGGGATAGTGTAGCTTACCAACAGTGAAATAATTTTTCAAATCGGTTCTGTAGTTTCGGAGCCTATTCAATACAAACAAACAAACAATAAAATCTTTCTTCTTTATTATTTACTAGCTGACCTGACAGACGTTGTCCTGTCTTAGAACTGTCAAACACACAAAGTCAAAATTACAAATCTTATTTTTTACACCTTGGGTTACATTATTGGAGTTTAGTAAGGATCCCTATTTTTTTGAAAATATAATATAGCCTATGTTAACCGGGGATAGTGTAGCTACCCAACAGTGAAAGAATTTTTCAATTCGGTTCATTAGTTTCGGAGCCTATTCAATGCAAACAAACAAACAAACAATCAAATCTTTCCTCTTTATAATATTAGTATAGATATCTCTATAATATTAGTATAGATATAGATAATTATTATTGTTGACATGAAACGTATGCCACGTTTGATATTAACAAAGATAATAAATATAAGATGTTAACGTTTTATTACTGAAAATGTGGTAAAACTGGACAGTCGCGGATAAACCCACGGTGCACAGCTCATCTGACGATTGTGTACTAACGCTTCTTAGATACTAGATACGTTTAGGCCTCTAATGCCTTGTATTCTATTTATGAACCCCCAAACGGGTCAAAATTTTGCCCACGTTTTTCTGCCTTTTTAAGTATCTATTGAAACACAGTCGAAATGAATTTGGAGTCTTTCCGACGGTAGTCTTCTATCTGTACATACATACAGTCATACAATACTAGCTGAATCCCGCTACTTCGTACGCGTAGAGCTCGGCCTTCGGCCTCGCTACCATAAACCTATATGCTATAAACCTCACGGAGCCCGAGACCTTTCCAACGAATGCAAAACCGTGGAAATCGGTTCGTGCGTTCTGGAGTTATAGCGTCAGGAAGGAAAACCCGACTTATTTTTATATAGTAGAATTTAAATAATAATAAGAATTTATTTATTTCCAAGTAACATAGACTCATACAAATCAAATCAAAAAAATATTAATAGAAAATAATAATAATAGTAGCTAGTCACATTGCATTAGTAATAATTATTACCAATTGAAAATTAAAATAATCAAACTAAAAATGTCAACATTATACAATAGAAAAGAGAAAAGAGAGAAAAAATTAAGAGGAAAGATTTGTATGTATGTTTGTAACGAATTGGCACAAAAAGTACTGGACCGATTTTAAAAATTCTATCACCATTTGGATGTTACATTATCACTGATAAATATAGGCTATTTTAATAGGCTATATAACTATACCCGTGCGGAGCCGGGGCGGACCGCTAGTTCTTCATAATCTGATAAGGTGCGTCTTTGACGCTTTATGACATGTCAAACAGTGCTGGCTCATAATCTAGCAGGAGGTTTGACTGCAAAATGAGTAATCCACTTGGCACTTACCAACTTATTAAATTATCACAAAACAGAAAGTACTAACATACTAATACATCAAAAGCCTACCTTTTTGCTTGGATGCTTATCTGCTTATTTAATATCCAGACGGACAGAGTTCAGTCGGTAATTTTCTTCCTGCACCTCAAAAGATACTTGAACCTGAGATTAAAATTAATATTTGTTTTACATTAGATTTATTTGTTATTCATTTATTCATTGCTTCCACGTGAAATGTTAATCTTACAACGATCTATAGTATAATTTTGACTTTTGTAAGTTCACTGAACTCAATATGAGGGTGTTACAAAATTATTTTATTATGTAATCCATCATTGTAACCGAATAACAGTAAAAAGGGAATATAATAATCTTTTGAGGTATTTTCATGATATGAAGTGACAAGGTGAGCAAAGGGTGTAATTAATGCCTTCGAACAAAATAAAATGAAAGGACGGGCCATAACCATTGAACTTGCTTAGTAAAAACGAGTCAAAACCGTTAGATATATATACTTCACCACCTAATTATAACCATGTACAGTAAATATGTTACAAAAAATAGATAGATAATAGAGCTGTTTTTTGTTGTGTATTTACACTTCGGAAAAGTACAAGAAGGCATAATTTTGTCAGATGTTTTTAGTAATCATGTAACAATAGTAAACGTGTTACACTTCCTACGGCTAGATACCGAATGAAACGAAGTGAGCGCCGGCGCTCATTTTGTAATCTTCAAAAATGCGCGTCTTCTGGGCCCATCCATTCATTTTATTATGGTCGAAGATTAATGCAGACTTAATAATTCAAGTATGACCTAGTACTTTTTATTCATTATGTGGTACTTTACGATGTCACTTATAAGTCTTATTGGATGCAACGATACAGAATAATGTATTTTAACAGTCCCGCTCGGGCAGTTGTAGGTAATTGATAAATTGACATAATAAGAGCCCATGCTTCGTGGCTATTCTATCTCGCTCGCAAATTTCAACATCGAAGATATGAAATGATTGGATGCTTATGTAAAATCTAAGCTGCACGAATCAAAAAAGAAGATTAGCAATGTGCAAAGCGAACGCAGCCGCGCGCGCGCATTCACCTTAAAAAAGACCGCCTAATGTGTCTTACGTTAATAATTCCTGTGTAATATAAATAAAATGTGTGAAAACCACGTCAGTTTCCTTATTTTTTTATTTTTTTTAAAGTTAATTTAATAAGTAAAAAAAAATTATAGAATTGTTTTTATTCGTGGAGCTTACATGTTACATACCTGTATTATGTACATAATTTTTTTCAAATAAATACGAATAATAATGATTATTTGGGCTATGAAGAAAATGTTGCCTCAGAACAGCGGATTTATTATATTAAGTACATTAATTCACTTTTTTGCTATCGGCTGCCTCATAGTGCCAGTCCAACATAAATAATTAAATGAAAACACTTTTGAAATTCCTAAAGCTCTCAAATGTAATAAAATATATCCAATCATAATACTTGCCCGGAAAAAAATGATCATAATATATCTTTAAAAAGGCTTTTAAACGTTGGCTCTTAATAGATAATAGGTAAGGTGTATTTAGAACAACAAATTACATTAAGCATCATCACAATTTATTAACTTTAGCATATGCATAATAAGAATAAATTACTATTCACTTGAAATAAAGATATCACAGTCCTTTACATGAGGTACGCTATAAACATTTCAACAGAGACAAAACACTATCGATAGACAATTTAGTATCGATAAGAGCTTTTCCCTCCACCGTACGATCCGGAGTCACTGAAACAAAATAAAAATCCATTAAAAATTTAGATTCTGATTTACAAAAACATAAATGTTACATCCAGTACTAAATTCAGTAAATGATCCTGAGTTTCCATATCTTTACACTTAAGTTTAGATACATTTTAGTAATACCGACAAACAAATTTAAATCCGACATCGGTACAATTTCTAATTTAGTTTGAAATAAATGTGGACTAATTGCAAAGATTTCCTTATTAGTTACTATAGTTTCGGTCTACCTTTAGACGAAAAACCCTTTCGTTTTATATCTCTCAGGAGGTATATATAGCTTATATGTGAAATAAGCTCTATTAATGTGTGAGTTGTAAGCCCAATTGTTACACTTTTAAAAAAATAATATTATGTTTGCACTTGACTGCCATTTTGCCTGATGTTAAGCGAAGACGTGGTATACGTGGTAACGAAGAGCACGCTTGCTTAAAAAAAACGTTTCACAGATCCCCCAAGTAAGGTTGTGACCATCGGGGAACATCCGTTCAGTCAACTCATTCCACAGTCTAGCAGTTTGCACAATAAAAGTGCAGGAATCAAAGCACTACGTTTGGGTTTTCGGAACATCAACCACGTCGCCTTTTTATGCCTGCTCTGGCCATCCGAAATTCAAACTCAAGCATATTATTTAATAAAATAAAATAAAATCTTTTTAACTATGACAGCCTTGCTCAGGACTAGCTCTAATTAGGGAGGGCTGGAGGAAGAGAGGATGCCTTATTAATATTAACTGCATTTGGTGGAAATGAGCTATTGATTGACGATAGTAATCTACTCGAAAGAAAACGGCATTTTATTGAAAATCTCTACAAATTCAAGAACATTATAAACTGAATTATACATCGTCTAAAATCAGTTTTTGCACTCCTTGCAACACCAGGTATAATGTTTGACGAAACCAAACGTACGACGTGGCCAGGTGGAGTGACTATTGTGGAGTGATCTATGGTGGAGTGACCTGCGCAAAAAGGCGGGTAAAAACTGGATGCAAACAACTGCCAACCGAGCTCAGTGGCGTGCATTGGAAGAGGCTTATGTCCAGCAGTGGACAGTTAGAGGCTGATGATGATGATGAAACTTACGACGACGGATTTTGCCTGTTGAACTCCAACGACCGCTGAATAGCTTCAGGGATTGGCGGCGGCGTGGGAAGGTGAGCTCCTGAAGGGTGGAATCCGTTCTCGTCCGCAGTGTAAGTGAGAGAGATCTGCTGCCCGTCGGGGGCCCGGTACGAGAACCCTCCTTCAGCCGTCACTGCGGGGCCCTCGGGACCGGACGCGCGGGGCGCCCCGCTCTCGTGCGCGGAAATACCGGTGGGGGTATCGTAGCTGAAAACAGTAAGATAATATTCACTAGAATTATGCATATTGTATGGTGGTGGGATTCTTTTGCAGTTCATCTGTGGAAGTACATAAGTACAAAGATCTACCATGCAGCATGCAGTAGTGTTTCAGACTGAAGGTACTACTAGGTACCCAGGTACTAGGTAGGACTGACTGGTAAAAAGAAATGCGTTTACAACTTTGATAAGCATTTGCAGCTTGTATTGGCACTAACAATGGTTTTAAATAAATTATTACACTTAGATTTAAAAAAACACTCTTAAGACTTGTCAAAAGAAACCAAATGAGTCACCAGGTATAATAATATATGAGACTCGTAAATATAAACCAAATGAGTCCAAACTCATAATCTTGTACAACAAACCAAACATCGATGTTTGGTTTGTTGTATACCCACCAAAATGTTGCCACACCTAGTTTGGTGGCTATGCCTGCAAATATAATGTATCGTAAGTAGTAATGCAAAAATATTTGATTACATACCTCTTCAGTTAGTTTCAAGTGAAGCTAATAAAAGCGTGTAAAATTGCCCAAAAATAATTTAACTAATGAAAATGTACCAGTAGATCCACTTGCAAATTTTATAGAGGTTTTATACCTGAAACGATAGGTGCCGTCGCCATTGTTGACGTTTTCAAAATTGAAGGGCTGGGCGCCGCCTGAGCCGCCGGTGGGAGCATAACCGCGCGGCACAAGGTGGTCCAGACGCTCGGAAGACGCACCAGCTACCAACACAACCGCTAACCAGATATACTGAAATTAACAAAAATAATTTTTTATCCTAAGCCTGCCAGCTTTTTTTATCCTGCTTTTTTATCGTCACTTACGATAAGTCGTAAGTGACGGTGTGACCGAGGTTGAAACACGTTGATCTAGAACAATTATATTCACTCTAGCCTTGAAGATACCTAGATTGTAATTCTCAGGAAATAAAGAGGACGGCAGGGACGCCATTCTTGGGCAGTACGTAAGTGTCATAAATGACGACCCAAATCGTTGTGTACGATTTTATGAATTTTCACGAGGAACAGATGTTAATGTCCAGTCCGTCTACTTTTCCTGTAGTAAAAGGGGAGGATGGAATAAGGCCATGAAGCTTTTGCGCACACTCGCCGAAACGTAGCTGGTAGAAAATAGACAGACAAGCTACTTGACGGCGGTGCTTGAGGCTTTGCAATTTTTTGGAGACTAGTTTGCTGTCACCAGTCATCCTCATAGCACGCCTGTCTACCGAACCTAAAGCTTCCATTTGGTACTTGGCAGCATCGAATAGGTGGCAGCAGTACTCAACACACGATCGGGTTTGTGCTTGATACAAGTGAAGCAACCGCTTATTTGAATATAGCTCCATAGCAGCTGAACATACCTATCCCTAAAAAACCAGCTGTATCTTGCGATTTTACCCATGATTTTTCAATCGGTTCCGAAAATTTCCGGAATGAAAAGCATTAATTCTTTCTCATGATGAACCAGTTGAACTCTATTTTCAACTGACTGACTGTTTATATCAAAATGTCATTGACAGTCGAAATCTATGAAACAGCAGATTTTTTCCGCGATATCGGGTTGGTCTCATATTAAAAGTTGTTCTAATGTTGAGTACGTGGATATTCCCGAATATTTCTACTGCCTAACCAGTCCCCCAGTATAATAAGTACCTGTATATATTTTATTTATTGTTACCCTACCCAAAGAAGTTGTGATATCGAATAACTTATAGTAGAGCAGTTGTTGTTGTAGTTGTTCCCATCTATGCCCAAAGGTAAGTGTAAACTTTGCACCTCACTTAAATCTGTCAGAACCGACATAAGGCGTCTTATTCACGGTACTCGGATATTGCTCCATGTCTTTGAATTGTCTAAGAAAGGTCAACTTAATTCTGCAGACAATAAACTTCGACATTTTGAGCTGCAATTTGAGAATTGATTTATTGATGGATAATGAAAGGTTAAGTGTTTCCTTTTACTGTATCCTTAAGGTGTGCCTTGGATTTTTGCAATAGGTATAAAAAACCTTCTGCACTAAAGTACCTACTTACCTATACTTCTACTTACCAGGTTTAACTTTCCAAACCTTTACCTTCTAACAATATAATTTTACTTATAAATAAAGAAACAATCAAGAGCCTTATTTTAACTAACATCAGGGGGTACTCAATTCCCTATTTTAAAAATGATATTTTTTACATATATACAGAGTTACGCATATAGACTGTACTAAGCCGAAAGAAGGTCCTTGTACTTATCAATCGATTCTCAAATGGCAAAGTAATTGGTGTATACAGGGTTACACATATAGACTGTACTAAGCCGAAAAGACGTCATTGTACTCATAATTATGCACAACTTTTAGTATGGGACCAAATCTGAAATATATAATCTGAAAACATATCAGGTGTTCCATAAAAAACGATCATTGACACTCGACAAAATGTATGGCACCGCAATTTTTTTGCGCGATTTCATGAATGGCCTCATCGTAATGATGAGTAGGTATAATAACTTCCTTTTGGCTTAGTACAGTCTACCTATATGCGTTACTCTGTGTATAGCGATCACTTCGCCATTTGTGAATCGATTTACATAATTCTTTTTTTTATTATATAGAAATAAGCTCTCAAGGTTCCCGGTTCACGAACAATTCTTTGACGGCACAGTAGTTTTTAATAATACGAATAATTTTGTTGGAGCGCCTGTTGATTAGGCAATATCAAAAGTGTTGTACTAGAGCTTACTAATTTTGTAGTCTGTTTTTAATTGTTAATTATTTTCGCACAAATTAATCAGTAAAATGTCTAGGCATCACGTGTCAACTGAAATCAAGGGACGACCAAAGTAAAGTTATTCCAAACGTTCATACATGCTAGGTCAACTTTTGTGCTTTATGTAGTTCTTTTTAGTAACTTCAAGAGTAGAGATATATGAACTAGATAAATAATTCAATTCAATGCTAAGTCTAAAAACATTATCACACTACTCTGAATCCAGGAGTCGTAACTTAGACGAATCAAGTCTCGTAATCGAGTCGTTTCTCAACACGTAATGATTCCTGGGTTTCCTTTTTGTTAGGTGTGTTTCAGTGAACTTCAACTGCCTATGTAAAACCCATTCTAACCATTTAATTAGATCCATCCCAATAATCCCATAGAAGAAGTTGTTGTAAAGTCTAATTCTTCACCTTTCTGCCCAAAGGCGTTATTAAACTACTCTTTGCTAATTACACGATTTCTCTTTATCTATAAATTTAGGAATAGACCTGTCAGAATAGGGTTCACACCTGCTTTTACTTTCTTTACGTTTGATATTACTGAAAAGGACTACAATGTCGAAAAGGAATACAATCTAAACTCACCAGTTTCGACATAATGTTCCTCACAAGTGGTGTATCGTGTCGAGTCACTCAGCTGGATGTACTGAGTGCAGGGATGTGCTGGGTATATATCTGAGTGGGATGCCCTTTTAGTTGCCTCACCTTGCCCGTATTATTGCTGTTTAGGCGGGCTTGGTGCAAGTAATGAGACATAAGTTGTAAATATTGCGCTAAATTCTGCTTAAGTCGGTGGAAGAGCAAGCTGGTAAGCAGAGAACCGTCCAAACTACACTTATCCATTTAAAAATCAAAAACGTTAAGTCTGCTAAGCAGATATTATGGATATTGTTATATATGGTAGAGTTTAGGGTAATCAAATTGTTATTTTCTAGGCACATTATAGTTGTCAAACGCATACTTACCCCGTTGTAAATAGCCATTGACATGATTTTTGAAGAGACAACTTAAAGAAGAAGTAGTTTAAAGAACGAAATTCACACTTTTCACACTTCTGTCGGCAGTCCTCATGACTGCCTATTTTTTTTCACTTTGATGAGTTTAGTGTTTGTATGGTTTTAGTGTTTTTGTTTGATGGGTTTACTGTTTGTATCTCACATCCTATATCAATGGGGGCAACAGATATTATTTCTGTTAACTGTTTCTCTAACTTTACTGAGATGGTGCCTTATAATTTCCATGCTAAACAGTAGTAGATCTAAATGCATATATAAGAGATCTCTCTCAATGATGCAGTTTTATAAAGACTTTATTATCAACAGCTACTCTTCATTGAAAAATGGGAAGACCGTAAATATGACTCGTATTATGCCACACGGATAGGTACTGCTTATTCTATGAGTACTTAGATAAAGAAAAGAAAGAAAGGAAATAAAGGGGGAAAAAAAAGAAGAGCAACAAAATAAATGAAAGAAAATACATTTATTAGATATTGCTAAAAAAACTTGTATCTAAAGGATACAATCTTCAATCAAGGATGGATCGATCATCATATTGATATAGAACTGATAATTCGGGCTCCTTGGTCTGTGTTTTTTTTTTTTTAAATCTTTGTAAGTGGTAACCGCTGGCTATAGGCACCTGCAACACCAGTAGTTCAATTGTTTAGTAGGACTCTTTTGTAAGCAGTACACAGATTGAAGAACAAAGTATCAAGTGAAAAGTATTTCTTTTTATTCTAAGTGTTGTTCCACCATACTTTAGAATTTATTATTTTAAAATGTTTTTTTTTCTTCTTTGTTACAGGCAATTCGTATAGTTTAACGACTTTTCGAAATTTGAATTTCAGAAACAGAAGAAAGACTAATTTTGATATTTGAACCTGTGTAATCCGGGCTTATAGGTACGTCAACCCGGATGGCGTAGGGTCCAGTCCTGCCGGTCGTCGTCTTTAAATTGTCTATAATATTTAAAAACTATCAGGGTGAAGAGCGCAGTGCGTTGTTAACGTTAACGTTTAAAATTCTGAACCTCCTTACTAATAAACGTGGAGTAGCCTTGGAATAGTTACTTCGTATTTTGTCTTTTTCTATCATGTCAAAAATTGAATGAGAGAAAAAGACAAAACACGGCGTACTAATGAAAGTAGAGAATGAATAAGAGCGCCATTAAAAAAAAACACATTGCAACCCCTTTTGTTTGAAATGCAAACATTACTGTGTTACAATAAAAAAAAAAATTAACAAGTATCAAGTATCAAGTTTATTTAACGTGTTTTCATAAAATCGCATTTGCTTTTGAGTTAGCACCCTGTCGTAAAATATTGAGATTCTTTAACGTGCCCCGCCCCTTAGCAGCTAGGTGACGATAAACTACATCTAACGATATTGATCATAAAATTAGAATAATAATTAAGCTAATACTCTTGCTAGTTCTTGAGTATTTAATTTTAATCACCTAATTAAAAGTCTAATAAAAAAATAAAAACTTTTTCACGAGAAGTGAGATTCAATAGACGGGATATCCTTCAATTTTCCTGCCTTGGAGGTGAAATATTTTGGTCAAATTTAAAAGTTAGGCTAGTCAGAAGTAAAATAAACGAGACCTCAAAATATAACCTTGTACAAAAAAGTATTTAATACGGTTCGCAATCGGCGAAGATATTGAGTAACATGCAAAAAAGTACAGTCGAATTGAGAACCTTCTTTTTTGTAGTCGGTTGGGCATTCTATTCCATATCTTTAGATATAAATAACACGCACATTAGGCTTTACAATGCACAATGATACGAACCTAATAAATCCTAAAGGTCTTAAGGTGAGTAATTTTAACATTTCAATGCATTTTGAATTATACTCGAAGGGCGTGAATAATCAATAATAGCTACAGCCCCGGATTTATCCGCATGGACATTCTCTCAGGAACTGTAGGTACATTTTCCAGGTAAAAAAGTATCCTACCCTTCATAGTCTTGAGCATTGGCGCAAACATGCTAGCGAATCTTTTTTTTCATATACATTTCGGAGAGTATGCATCTGATCTGCATGATTTATTCCCACTTGTTAATTTTTCTATCGCACAGCCTGAGTGGGCACGACAAGGCGATACCGCTTCATGGTTGATATTCCGAAAACCCGTACGAAGCGCTTTGATTACTCTTTTTATCGTGCAAACTGCTAGTCTGTGGAATGCGCTGCCGAAATTTGACCGATATAGTAACAATCTTTATTCCATAGACAAGCACGCTCCATTTTAGACTGCATCATCGCTTAGCATCAGGCGAGTTGGCGGTCAATTGCAAGCTTATTGAGACCCTCTTTTCCAACTATTAGCAATTTTGGTCATTCTAGTTTTAGTTTGTCTACTTCCATGGTAAGCTTAAAATTCTAAAAAAGGTGTCATATCAAAATTTAATGTTTTATATAGAAACACGTAAAGAATGAAAAACTAGAACATTTCGCTCAATAGAAAACATATATAAAACTTACACTGATTTCTGCTTTTCTACGTGTCTTATTTTTTATTCATTCAAATACCTATTACTAAATGCATTTCTACGATATCTTAATATACAGATTTTATTATTATGAAGGGAATGAAGGTACATTATACAATACATTACAGATATACTTTTAGAAAAATATGAGAAAAACCTCAAAAATACGAGTAGCGAAACGCACGACTGTGTGTAAGCGCCATGGTTTTGCTTCACTAAATCCGACTTAAATACAATATATTAAGCCTTACGGTCATTTCTACTAACAAGCGATGCCTTTAGGCACCACTTTCCCACTTCTTCTTCTTTCTTTTTTCCCACTTTTAAGTGGGAAACCCTTGCCAAAAAATAAATTTAAAAAAAAAACGTTACACGAATGTGTTGGCTCACCCTGAGTGCTCACATAGCTAAAGTCCCCTTGTTGGCCTTCCAAGCTTCCATTGTGCTTCCATTGTTGCTTTGTGTGTTGTGTTTTTGTGTTGTTTTGTTTTTAGCTTTTTGTTTTTTAGCTTGTTGTTTTGTTTTGTTGTTTGCATTGTCAGTCGGCTCTCAAGATTTCTTCAGTCTACCTTAAATGAAGATAAAGTTTGACTTCACGTCATAGATGACGTCATCAGGTCATCAGTGAGGTAACCATAATGGCTAAGTTCTTTGTTTTATCGACAAAAAATGCCAAACTCGACTTAGGAGTACCGTAAAGGTGAGGATAGGGAGAGGTAAAGTTTATAAATATGGGGGTTAGTTTCATTCCCGCCCTCTAAAAATGTGATGTAAAATATTGTTTTAGTAGTATCCTAAACAATATGGGAATATTGTGATACGTTGGGACCTTCCTATACGAGTTTAACCTCAAATATTCTACCTACACATAGGATCGTTTACCTCTAGGGGTTCAAGAATAACACTTTGAGTAGTCGCAATGCGAGTGAAGAGTAAAATTCCATATGCAACAATGTTACAACCGTGCCAAACGATTTGTTCTTTACATCAGCATTCCAGCATCTAAGCTCTAGCTTTGATCGAGAGAAAATTATAGTTGTCTGAGATAACAGAAATTCAAATTAACTAACTAACAAATTAGGTAGGTAATCAGAAATTGAGAATGGATAAGTAAGTTTTTTACAGCAGTAATAATAATAAGGATAAGACAGGTGCCGTTTCTCATCCTATAGATCTGTTCAACTACCCACAAATTTTTCACCTCAATAGCCCAGGTTTTTTTTAATCTGTACAATAGTTTAATATTCTTTTTTATACACAGACACACCCCATAATTGTTTTTATTTAACAGGGACTCTTGGTGTTGGCATCGGCCCCACCAATGCTTCTCAAAGGTCCGGGATAGACCCGCGAATGTAACGAAATAAAGAGTTATAATAATAAAATTTCACTTCTTACCCACTGCACAACTAGATTGCTCAATAAGTTGAGCAGTTGACATAGCAAAATCTGCGAGAGAAATATTTTTTTTAATAAATTTTACATGCCATGATACTAGAAACTAGAGCATGGTGGTCTCTGATTATGTAAACTAGACTAAAAACAACAAAAAATTACTAGCATTTTTTTAGTTCAGCCATTGAAGCCGGTGCTTAGCAGATGGTATTCATCGACTATTGAAAGTTCTTGTCTGAAAAAGATGATAATGATGATGAGGTATTAAATAAAGTGATTGAAATATAACACCATTCATATCCAACAAAGACATCTTCCATCTATCTGCAGAATGAATGCTTGATATGATATGCGTTGGCGTATGTCAATACAGCCAACATCGTTGCTAATATTTAGACACCTATGAGTAGGCAAGTACCTTAATAAAGGGTACTGAAATAGAAACCCGTTCGTCAAGGCAAAGTCCTATCGAAGTTTCCGGAACCTAAATAGAACTCAAACTGTAGCATCTCCCATGTTCAATACTGAATTGGCATGCGATCTGACATGACTATGCTATTGGAACAATAACTAACATTTACGAACAATAGAGATGCTCGCAAAGATAAAATATGAAGTGCCTCTAATTCCAGATAGGAATTATGAGAGCACGAGCTTTGTGCTTTTAAACTACGAGACTTGAGTCAGAAAAATAAACTGCGCAGATTAAAGCGCCTATTTAAAGTTTATGGCAAAAACCGTAATTTTGGTTGCTATCTTTTATCATTTTGTACTTTATCTCTCACCACATAGGTTATTTTTAGACAACTTCTGAAGATTGTTGTGGAATTAAGTACCAACACTCCGAAAAACTAAACAAGGTAGGTAAACGCGTTGGTAAGGTACAAATTCACTTAGGCAGTTCCCCCACTTATCAGTGCGGTAGGTATAGTTTTTCTCAGTATCAGGGGCCTTACGGACAACTGCTATTGCGGCACCAAACTAACGTTAAATAAAGTTGCAAAATCACGTGAACGTAACACACCGAGATGCGGTTTGCGGTCGCGTGATTTTCCAACTGAGCGGATTTAACGTTAGTTTGGTGCCGCAATAGCAGTTGTCCGTAAGGCCCCTGTACTGATTGATCAGATTCTTTGCCGAACCCCTCTATTTTAATGAGTAGGTACTTTCTGACTTACGCGATAATTATAAGGTGCAGGACGAAATCTTAAAATTAAATTTACCATACAGATACTGTACCGTATCCGCACCGACAAATGAGGGAACGGCTTTCGTTATGACATAATATTCTCAACAAACAGTTTAAAACCCAAACTTTTTCAATCTCCAAAAGCACATTCCGCTTTACGATAGCTAGAATATTATTCACCGCTAGGCACCTTGCCAGAGCCAAACCACTAGGCAATAAAATAAAATCCTAATCGAACGAGAGTGGAAGTTTTCTGCGGTACACGTCTGTAGGAAGTATATTGCACAGAAACACATCTGTATCGATGGTGGTAGCGCCATATAGTCTGACGCACAAACGGCATTGGAATAAAGTAGGAAATGTACAGACAGCAGGGTAATAATATCTCTGGATCCTTTAAAAACGAGCAAAATTTGCTCGCGTTCTCAAAAGAGCTATTAAAATTTAACTAAAATTACAAATTTAGGCAGTTGTGCATTTTTAGGAAATCGATATATCTACCTACGTTTCATTTCAGGAAAACTTGGTTTCTGCAAATTTTTAAACAACCCTTCGCAAGTTCACCACTGCATTTCACAAAATCAAACGTTTTAAATTTTGCAACAGCTGATAAAAATACTGTATCAGGTATTGGTTGTTATAAAAAAGTTTTTTTTAATGCCATAGGTAGCAAACAAGCTGACGGGCCGCCTGGTGGTAAGTAGTCATCGTCGCCAATGGATACTCGTAACACGAGACAAAAAAGTTTTCAGTGAGCCTAGAGCATGCTCTCTGCGACCAAATTTGTCGGCACTTATTGTCGTGCGGGAAAAAGATAGATGTAATACACACTGAACTCAGTAGTCACATTTATGCACGACAAAAACATTCGATCAGATAGATATTCGAAGAATCCAGTACATTTAATCATATAAACGATTTTACCGTTTCTTGAAGTAGTCATTCTGTAAATCTATTCTGTGGCTTCGAGCTTTTGTTAAACAAACTAATCTAGCTATGATAGTGTTGTTTTGGGCGGTAACATGTCAATAAGGATGTAGTGAGGATTGCGGATGTACTGCGCAGTTGACCAGAAGAAGAATCGAGGCTGAACGGATATTGCGTACTTGTACCAAAGATACAGTAAAGTTTGTTTAGATTGTTATAGGCGCCAGTACATGACACTATTACGTGCACATTAAATTTTCCTATGCGAAAAAAACTCTGTCTGTTCATCACGTTTTGACTCTCATAAAGCGCTGGTCTGATATTAAGTTATGCAACAATTTCTAGTATTAGTAGATAGTTGTAGGTTTTTTATGCCATAGGTGGCAAATAAGCAGAAGGGCTGCCTGATGGTAAGCAGTCACCTGAGTCGCCGTCGCCTATGGATCCCAATCCCTAAGAGAAACAACAAGAATAATAGCTCATTCTATAACTAGCTGAGCGATTTAAAGATTTATCCCGAGGAAATGTATGTATAATCTTGGGGTGTAGTTAGTTTACTATGAATTAATCGCACCTGTTTATTGTGAAAACATGATTTGGCAGTGTTTTGGTGTTATTCATCGGAAAGAGTATTTACTTTGCCGACATGCTGTCCAGTGGGAATCGTCTGATTCCCACTCTAGTCTAGTGTTGCCAGTTTTTTTTAAAACAATAATTTGACCCTGTCAAATAAAACGACCTATATTATATAGATACACAATTATTGTTATGGTTAGACGGCTTATAAGTACAGTTTAATTTTATGAATATTAACGGGATATTTACCGTGATAAGGTTGTGGATGGAGCTACTGATATTTTAGCGCAGTTACATACACCGTGTTCACGGGCAGACTGGGGAATGCAGGTGGTTGGCAAATTTAAAAAAAAAAAAAACGTAATTCCTGTACGTAAGCGGGTCGAACCACGTGATGCTTGGTGATGTTGTTGTACTATAATTTTTTTAAGTCAAAAAGTATACTGACATTGTGTTTATATTGATTTTTAAATTATTTTACTAGTGGCAACCCATCTCTCGAGCGTCGACCTTCGTCCTACTATTTACGATGCGCATGATTCGTCCCTACATCGACGTGAATCGATTCCAGGAACTGTAAATCCATTTCAAATGTCTCAAAACAACTTTCAATCGCATTCTGTAGCATGGTGGGAAACACTGAAACAAACGACAGAACATTCTAGACAATACTAAATAAATAAACGTTACACGACGATCGATCAACATTTTGTTACAACCCCTTGTAAATGGGCATGATGGGGACGCGAGGTAAGATAGGGCACGCGAATATACAAGAAACTAGACGTTTGCGAACACAAAGCAACAAGCCAATAAAAAGACTCTCGATCAACGGTCAGTGCGAGACAAACAGCGCGCGCGCGTTGTTTGTTTACAAGCGGAAAACTAGTTGAGCGTCTTGACGATCTAATTTTGTGTAGTTAAACATCTTTATTGTTAGGTAATTGTGACCATTTAATTTGTGTCTTTTATCTAATATTTGGTTTATAACGTTGATGTGGTATAATTAAAGTTAAAGTTCAGTTAATCGGTATATTTTTGAGGAATATTTTTTGAGGAAAGTTTGAGCTTTGGGGCAAGATGGGATAATGGGTGTGGGGTAGGCTGCCAGATCTGTGCACGTTGGGCTCATAATGCTTGTCGGTGTAGATGATGAAAACACAGAAGAAATCCACATTTGTGTTTATTGTGACAATAATTAACTTACCCCATCTTGCCCCATTTTCAATAACCCTATCATACCCCATAGCACGGGGCAAGATAGGTTATCACAAGTTTCTTTTTAATCATTTATTATAAAAAAATGTGATAAGTTGATCTTCCAAAGACTGTGCCAAAATGTAGTTAGATCAATAATACTTGTGCCATAAATAAATAAAAATAATAAACAAAGCTGTAATGCTGTCTTTTTGTTATTTCCGCTTAAATACCCCCATCATGCCCCCCCCCCCCCTTCCCCTAACAAAATATCCAACTAGGCAAACGGTCTAATTGATAATACCTAATTCCAAGGGCCTTATAATTATACCCTAGGTAAAACGTCCTCGAATAATTCTAACTACCAAAGTGTCCAACTACCATAACATCTACTAACAGATGTTATTAAAGTGTCAGATGTCAAAGATTGAAGTGAGTTCAACATCTGCTGATCTTTGACCCATGTTGACACAGAACAGATTTTGATTGTTGGACGTTTTGTTAAATAGGCGTATTGTTAATAAGGTATTTGACTGATTTTTCGTAACCATCTTAAATTATTTATTATATTAAAATAAAGCAATCTTGTGATTACCTCATAATTTTCAGTCTTTGTGTTTTAAATGGCGGATGGAAACTTAAATTATAAAACTACCACGTTAACGTTCCCTTTGGCATTTATGGAGGCCCTTGACATTAGTAACGTCACACATAAGCAAACGAGTTCTTTTCGGCATAAAAATGTTGCCTTTATTTACTTTTCTGTGACGTCATAAGGACATTCAACCTAAATAGAGTGCTTGCAGCCAAGTCGCGTGATCAATGAAAAACATAATTAGACAATTATATTTATTTCGTGTTATTCTGAAAATCCGGACTTTTTTAAAGTTTTTTTTTTTAAATAATAATAGGGTTACTCAAGCCTGAATTATAGTTTTAGCAAAGTCAAATACCCTATTTTGGTATTTTGCTATTTAGGCCTATTGTTCGTAAGACGTGAATAACCAGTAAGAGTAGATTTAATTCATTTGTTTCTATATACTTCTATATATATATTGTCTTGCTTGCTGGTAGAGTCAAGAAAGGGCGACTAGTTTGCTGATAATACAGTTTACATACTCGTAAATATTCGTATAATTATGTAGACCTAGTAGATACTAAACAAATGGAGCCAAACCTAATATACCATGTTGTACACATACAATTGTATATTACTTGTATCGAGCGTTTTGGCCCATTTCCAATAAAACAATCAGGCGTTACAAACGTAAATGTACAAACACAAGTCGAGATCGATAAATTTATTGATTCCAATCCAGATTCGATTTTTTATGTTTGGTTCGCATTTCATTTTATGTTTAAAACGTATGGTACTACACGGGTTTATTTGCATTGTATATCAAAGTTTGTTATTCTGGTTATTTCTAATGATGTTAATATTTTTTATTTCTTGTACGCATAGGTATTTATCAATTATCTGGGTGAATGTTTTGCCGCCAGCATGCTGGGTACGCTGCCAACTGATAATGGCCTTGAGCATTTGGATTATCAACGGTTTTTTGGATAATCTAAAAGTTTTATGCATAATACCAAAGATTATATACTAGAGATAATACTTAGTAGGTTAGATATTTATCTATAGTTAGTTTGCTTAGTATGTTATTATAATGAACAACGTAGGGTTAATATTGTAGAGTTAAAAACTTAATTTCTCCAGCGCCTTAGACCAGACTTCAAATAAAGAGGGGGTTCTCAAATTGGTTGTAATTTTAATGTTTGTTACCTCAGAATTCCGTCGTGTATGAACAGATTTGGAGAATTCTTTTTTCATCCCCACACCTCGGAAAGAGTATTTTTGTTCTTCGATATCTGATTGCAAACGCCGTTTTCATACGCTAGAGGATAAAGTAAAATTGAATTTAGAACATCATGTGCACTAAGTTTGTGAATTCATTTTTTTTTTTTTTTCATTAAACCTATTTACTTCTACCTTCATGGTGCCGAATTTATCATACAACCTTTTTTTAATTTGCTTTGCGCGCGCCATTTTCTTTTCACGCCATATTTTTAAAACCTTTGGTTAAAAACAAGAAACTTGAAAACTAGTGAAAAACCTAAAATTAGTGACTTTAGCGACGAGGAAGTTTATTTGACGCCAACAGAATTGACTGAAACTGTTAAAAATGAGCAATTTTTTTTTTTTGGTTTTTTTTTCATTTAGTCAATTCCTCGCTGAGGTGGGATGAAAAGTTACGTGTTGCACTCGAGTGCAAATTTTTTTCACCTCGTGCTCTTTAAATTCCCTCGCTAACGCTCATGATTCTAAACTTTTTATCACTCGCTACGCTCGTGATTCAATTTTAGAATCCTTCGCTTGCTCGGTCATCAAAATTGAGCACGCGGTTAAAAAGCAACTTTGCACTCTTGTAACAAATAACTATTTTATAGGATAATCTTTGAGATTGGTGCCATAGAAATTTCATCAAAATCGGTTCAATAGTTTGTTTTAAATTTAAAATAAGTAACTGGAAAATTGCGTATTTTACTAATTTTAAAGTCGGTTTTTTAAATTGATTATTATATTAATAATTATACTTATTTAATCGGTTTCTTCTCGACAAGCGTGCTCCATCGTAGACCGCATCATCGCTTAACATCAGGCGAGTTGGGGTCAAACGCAAGCCTTTTCGTAACTTTTTAAAAAACTTGCGTAGTTACAGCGTCTTTTGTAAAGTTTCAGTACTTAAATACGATTAAGTATCTACATTATGGTAATCAGTTTAAGACACATACGATTAAGTACATTAAGATAATCTTTGAAAATAAGACTTTTCAAATAAGGTTTGTGTAAGGCTCATACATATTTTATTTGTAAGCTTATCTCATGTTTTAACGTTCAACAAAAATAAAACAAGGCAATTAAAGCTCCTAAGCTATACTTAAAAGTAATCGCCTGTGTACTAAAGAGAATATCATCAATTTAAGATATATCTTCTTACTTTTACTATTTTTCAGTGTATAGTACGTACGTAAGTAGTATTTTTCAGGTAAGTCATAAATTATATGTAATTTTCTTTATGAGCGCGGCACGCCATTAGTGGTCATTACGAATTCCAAGAGAGATACAATATTACTTTAGATAATATTTTTCATTTAAAATCCTTGCGGCAATTATACCTAGGTACGTACTTACGCCAAGTTCCTAAGGTCCTATGCTTCGTGCGCTCTTTATCTCGTTTGCGCATTTTTGAAGATATAAAATGACTGTAATTAAAAAACAATTTTAATTTTTTTACTTGTAATCTAAGCAAAACGAATAAAGGAAAAAAAGTTATACAGAGCTACTGGTAATCAGTTATATAGCATCCTCCTAAGGTCGGCCTCAAGATATCAAAACAAACAACATTTTGTTCAAAAACAAAGAAAATTGCGAAAATAAAACAGCACACATGTCATATACAAAACAAAACAACACATACAAAAATACCATAAATATTTTTTTTGCGAAGTTTGTTGTCATGGAGCACTAGTTATTTCCAAGAGTGCAAAGTTGCTTTTTAACCGCGTGCTCAATTTTGATGACCGAGCAAGCGAAGGATTCTAAAATTGAATCACGAGCGTAGCAAGTGATACAAAAATTTGAATCCTGAGCACGAGGGAACGAGAGAGGGGGACGGCACGAGGGAATCAAAAGAGCACGAGGTGAAAAATCTTTGCACTCGAGTGCAACACGTAACTTTTCATCCCACCTCAGCGAGAAAATGACTATATGAAAAAAATAATTGAATAGCATAAATTAGAGAGAGGTGCATTAAGAGGATGCTTACTGATTACCGCAGTAACCCTGTATATGTACAGTTTTTTTTTTTCATTTCATTAAAATAACTTTTAAAACATAAAAACTGAATAGAAATATAATACTACTAGTTAGAGGTAACTATGTAAACTTGCTTGAAACAAAATGAAAATTTTACTGAACATTTGTAATGATATATTCTTAGATCGTTCTAATTAGATTTCATATAAATGCATTAAATTAAATCATTTTTAATATAGGTGGTACTTCAATAAAGTTATAAAATTAGGAATTAGTTAAAATGAACTAAAACGACTTAATAATAAATATACCCTAAACTAAACCAAAAAAACAATCTAAAAGCCCTTTGGTGGAAGGAAAAGTGGCCAGTATGCTGGCAACATTGCCACGTTGAATGGCAATGCAATTTTTTTGGCCAAAGTAGGTGCCAGCATTCGGGTCACCAGTCGCCTCCACCAAACGTTTGGTAAGGTCCTCTGTACTGTATGATTTATGACATGCTCATGTGTCATTCACCAGGAATCTCTGAAATTTTTCTAAGAAGGTTTGTTTTTCTTTTGCTTAATTTTCATGGATTTATTTGGCTACGACGCTTATATTTTGGAACCGCTGTCAACCTTGGTTTAGTTTAATATTTACGTTACATACAATGTCAAGTTCCTCTCTGATTATTATATGAATTAGTTATGTTTCGTGAGCTTCAGAGGTTATTCTTCTATGCCTAAGTCTCAGTAGCTTATAATATTCAGTGTTCCTTTATCCGGCAAGGAAAGGAGATCCAAAAACTTTCTAGAAGCTTTAATATAATTTGTTTTTACTTAACTGCTTACAAGCAACTGTATATAAGAAATGTTAGTGATACGAAGTATGATACGAAATGAATTGTTGTGATAATTTATTCCGACCATAATACTTTTTTCGTATTTTAATCGTTAGGGTATGCGCAATATGCGAATTGGGCCATTGCCATTTGGTTAGTTAGTGATTATGTTTAAAATCAATATTTTAAAGCAGATGTACGAAGATTAATTAAAATTACTTAGGTAATTTTTAACCAGAGTGGATACAATGAATCGGTAAACGTAGCGTAGGACACCCTGAGACTCGATCACGGATGGACTCGATGGAGTGACGATTATTATTATTATTTGGTTACTAATACAGTTGAATCAATAACATTATTTATGCAAGTTATAAAATATTAACGTTACAGAATTAACTACTGTCAGAGTTACATAAAAAAATACATTTCAAAATCATAATAAATTAAAAGTAATTATTAAGGTCCACGATATAATACAATGTCTAAAATTTCATTTACACGCAAAAAATTAACAATTCAAAATTATAATAAATTAAAAGTTATCGTTAATGTCACGATACAATAAAATACCAAAAAAAAAATGTTCACATTAAAAATTACAATTCAATGTCATAATTAATTAAAAGTAGGTAATCATTAAAGTCCACGATATAATACAATGTCAAAAAAGCATTTACACGCTAAAAATTAACAATTCAAAATCATAATAAATTAAAAGTTATCGTTAATGTCACGATACAATAAAATACCAAAACAAAAATGTTCACATTAAAAATTACAATTCAATATCATAATAAATTAAGAGTTATCATTAATATCACGATTAATTTAATGTCAAAAATTCTCTTACACGCAAATGATTGAATGTATAACGATATACGTTATGCAACTGGCAGTGGTTGGAAGTAAATAGCTAAAGATCGGGCCAAATGACGTGCCTTGGAAGAGGCCTATATCCAGCGTAGACTGAGATGGGCTTATTATGATTATGATGATAGTATTTAAACATTATCGAATCATTAACAAAAGCTAAGAATAAAAGAAAAACATTACCTCACTCGTACTTGACCTATTGTGAAGCTTTGACGCCAATGGATTACCACAATGCTTGATGACATAACGTGCCGAGCTTTTTCTGTCGTGACGTGAAGACGTGCTCTCGATGAAATATTATCGTCTAGAAACAATTGGTCGTATGTTTATAGGTAAATACCACAGAAGAGATATTTTTTTTTTTCATTTGATATATTTTTGATCCTTTTATTTGATACCCATATCATGGAGGTGCATAAAAATAACTAGTCCGCCATCTTTGGGAGTCCACCATATTGGATTTAGAATGACGCCACTTAGCTAATCATGCATTGTCATCCAAACTAAACGTGTATGCAAAATTTCAGCTCAATCGGTCTAAGCTTCAGTTGCAAGATTTGTCCCACTAACAGAGCAAGTTAAATAAAACTTGTAAAAAGATAAGGAAATTCTAGATGCCCTCCAACCAGATGGAACGATGACCTGCGAAAAGCAGCCGGTGTCAAGAGGATACGTAAAGTAGATCGTGTGAAGTGGCGTTCGTAGGAAAGTCCTACGTTTATCAGTGAACAAATATAAACTGTTGATGAAGCTCTGAAATCATAAAGTTGCGTACTTCATAGATTACTTAATTATTTGGACTTTAGTTCATTTATTTATCAGCTTGATAAAGGTCATGCAGGATTCAAAGCTTCCGCGGTCATATTTTGTTTATAAGCTAAATCCAGGGGCATGCTAAGAATAAGAGGAAATCTGGAAACATAGTTTGCCACTATTTACAAAAAATATTTATTTTGTGCTCCCCATACTGTTTATCAGATGCTAAATATAAATAGTTTTGTAGTTTTGTTGTTTTGTAATAGTTTTTTTCAGCAGTGCCGTAGAACTGGCCGGTGGTCCACCGGCGCCGATGACATTGTCAAGGCCGCTGCATTGGCGCCGTCGCGGGCGCGTGCGCTTTCGACTGAGTGCATACACGACTCACACTACACGATTTCATACCACAGAAAAGAAACCCACTACCAAAATATACATGCTGACTTCATTTATTAAGCGACACTAAAAGAAGAACTGCCAAACTTAGCTGACCTTAGTTAATTTTACATGCTATGTTGTAAAAGGCGGATTAAGTCAGTCTTCGTGCCATTATGTACATTATCCATTGACGTTTCAGTGGCATATTACGTAAGCTTCCCGGATTCTACCCAAAAACCTTAAGGTCTATCATTTTCCACATAGTGTGATCTCGCGATGCAACAGACGTTACATAATTTGTCCGAATGCGTTCTGTTGCGCAAGCGCAGCGTCCGGGTGCGGTAACGGTGCGCGCACAATCCGGAATGCCGACGATGGCAGCGATTTGACGCGGGTTGCTTCACAGCCCGCCAACGACTTGATACCCTGTAGAGATTACTTAAATCAAACTTTTCTCAATACAAAAAAAATACGAACTAGCTGTGAGTTGCGTGGAAGTATACATATGTGAAATTTTATTAACAAAATTTACCATTAAAGGTTATTAGCGATACTTGCATAGGTCCCGCCTTCCTTGTTTCCCGTGAACCTTTATTAATTATAATTATAGGAATCTGAATAGATTTATTTTAGTTCGACGCTGAGAATGGATCTCAGCCACACCGTCACTTACATAATCAGACGAGTTGGTGGCCAAACATAGATCTGTTTATTAAAAAGGGAATCATTATCAATTTTCCTAGTTTTTTTTTCTGTATTTATTTTGGGGACTTTTGCCAGCAATGGCACGTCAGTCCCATCATACCTTAAACTAAATTTACAATAAACTAAAAAAAAAACACAACTACGTTTTTGTATACAAAAAAATAATATAGCTTAATTTACTACCTATGAGTTGACCGAATGTACTCGCCCTATGGCTCGTGTCTATGGAATGGGAAATCGCAGCTTGCACTCGTCGCTTCGCATTTGTTATTTTGTATCGAAGGTCGTCCATGCTTTGACGCCGGTCATCAATTATGATGCCGTTATGGGCGATTGGTGGAACAGCGCATTTGGCTGTTGCATTAAATTGCATTTTACGTGCAAGCAGGGATAATTTGGATCTGTTGTGAGTTAAGAATGCCTTTTAAAAAGTATATTATGAACTAGACAATAAAAACTGCTTAGCTATTATCAGGTAGGTACATGTAGTATACCGGACTAAAACAATGAAAAACTTTCTGTTTCCTATATTCCAAAATTATTAGAACCATAAGATAATACAGTAGGAAACACATATGAAACCTGGCAAAATCGTCCTCTCAATCCCATCGCCGCACTTGACTTACGAGCTTCTACGTCATGGCATGCCAATACCTGATGCACTGCCTAATAGATTACTGGCATATCTAGATCTGCGATAGAATATGACGTGATTAATTATGATGACATATTGAGAAACTATTTAGCATATCTTGGTTTCAACCGGAACAAATTGTATTTTAAATGTTTAAAACCGTCGCTATATTTTGACCGACGAAAGGAGGTTATCAAATTTACTTTACATATATTTTTTTATGTTTGCTATACGATTACTCCGCCAATTATGAATACATTTTGATGTTGTTTTTTTTTGTTGTTTGGTAGATCATACTACAGAGGTGATCCAATATAAATATTGTCGAAATTTATTCAGCGCTTTTAGAAAAAAACAACAATAACAAAAAATGTAGTATACACAGAAGATGAATTTTTGGTTTGTGGTTTCATTCAGCAAAAGTTTAGATGGGGGTCTTTCAACATCCGTTTTAACTGTCATTTTGTAATTTTTATTTTAAGTCTGTACATGTAGATATAGTCTTAAAGTCAGTTATTGTATTTTTTCTACAATTTTATTCAAATTAATGACTTGGTTTCATATCTCATATTTTGATCGATCCTTAGGCAAAACAAAAACAATCGTATAAATTGACAAGCCCATAACACTTTCACTAATGAATAAGTAGACCATGCTGAAATATCACTCGAAAGCCGAGGCGTGGCCTGCTATCTATAGTCATAATTAATTAGGCAATCAAAATGTTCAGGGCACTATGAACCTTTGTAAATTATAAGTAGGTACGCATCTTGGGTTAACCGGTCTTATTAAGCTTTAAGAGATTTATGAACACTGTTCCATCTCAGCGATAAGTGGTATATCAGTGATTTATCAGAAGGCTTGGACGAAATTCTATAACCTTGTCTTGGGGCTCTCGAACTACTTATTCGAGGGTTATAAGCTACTTAGAAGTGTGTTAATAATATTAAGCGACATTGATAATAACAACTTTATTCAAACTAATAATTACATCTCAAAATAAACCGGACAAGTACGAGTAGGACTCTTGCTCTGAGGGTTCCGTTGGACGGAATCATCAAAGCGCGAGCCCAAAAAAAAAAGTAACTCAAGTTGAAATATTGAAAGACAAACTTAACTCTGTAGTTGACTACAAGGTTCTTCCATACATTCCAACTACAAAATGTAAGTTTGTAATAGCAAAATAATTATTTTCAAATGATATAACTTCAAATTTGTAACTTTCGGATTTATTCCTATATACGTGCTATGAGACCTTGCCTTTTGGCAAATTCCATAATTCTAGGTCAACGGGAAGTACCCTATAGGTTTTGATACCCCTGTGAAATCGCAAAATATGCGACATAAACGTTCATATCTTTTGATTGCGTTGACTTACAACTTTTATTTTTTTACAGCTGAAAGAAACTGTAGACCCAAGTATTTATTATAAATTTCAACTTGATACCTTGACGCGTTCTTGAGAAAAAGGGTCTTGACAGACGGACAGACAGACGGACAACGAAGTGATCCTATAAGGGTTCCGTTTTTTCCTTTTGAGGTACGGAACCCTAAAAATATAAATAATTGCAATAATCATATTTAAACAATAGTACCTACCTAATTTT
Source organism: Agriopis aurantiaria (assembly GCA_914767915.1). NCBI lineage: Eukaryota > Metazoa > Arthropoda > Insecta > Lepidoptera > Geometridae > Agriopis > Agriopis aurantiaria. The sequence goes on along the minus strand of OU611994.1, from coordinate 11,823,271 downwards.
ATTAAATGTATTATACACTAAATGTATTACAAATTTATACAGTTTTATAAGTTTTATAATGTAGCTTAATATAAAATACTCAAAAAGAAATTAGGATATCGTAGAGTCAATTAACTCTAAGTATAATTAACCTAACCTCATTACCTGATCTAAGCCTAACCTAAACTCTAACATCCCCATGGTCGCATCCAGACCCGATGGCGCAACGGGGCTCGGGAGGTTTAAAAAATATTAGTCGGTGCTGGCCGAGGACAAGGACCCGAGAAAGGAATTGGAGGAGACCTTTGCCCAGCTGTGGGACAATACAGGTTAACAAACATCATTGCGAGTCGGCCTAAACAAACTTACTTGAACTGCATGTATGAATTTCAATTGAATTTTCCGTATTTTTCATCTTGCAATTATTATGCAGTTCTATAACAAACCGCAGCTGTTTTGTAATAGACCGAGCAAAGAGAGGTCTCAGATTCTAATGGGACAAGTCGGCATTTCGGCGTAAATGGTTTGTTCAACGATACTCGATCTGAAACTTTGTAGGCAAATAGTTCATTTTAATACAATTTTTAAGTTCGAATATGGGCAAAATCGATCGAGGGGTTCCGAAGATTTATTGATCACCAGGTCACAGTTCGGGTCGAACTTCTAGTATATATTTTAGTTCTGAATATTATGATACATTTTGATCTCTCTGTCATGTTGAAAATGCGGTTTCGGTCCACCGATCAATTCAATCCATGTCCAATGAATGACCTTCGTGCTTGTACTATTCAGTGCTACTCAAGTGCTCATCCATCTTCCATCGCTGGTCGTTGGTCTTCGCCTCGGTTTATTCGGGATTTAGTTAGACCTTAACATCTCATGCCCTTTGACCTTGACATTGCTAAGACCAATGCCTTGTACAAAGGCCTCTTGAAAACTGACACTTTGTTGACCGTTTCAGATGATATTGGGTAGCAAAGTGGCAGTGAAGATAGGTTTTAAACAATGATAATAATGTTTATTTTTAACCGACTTCAAAAACATTGGGGTTTTCAAAAAATTACAATTATTTTATATATATTTTTTTTAAGTTTTTTACCCCAGAACTCCGTCATGAATATAAACCAAATTGGAAAATTATTTTTATTTGATAGGATATACTTTTAGATTGGTACCATAGAAATTTTATCGAAATCGGTTTAGTAGATTGGTTTTTAAATCAAAATAAATAAATAAAAAATTATAAATATTCTGAATTTTTTTGCACACATGTTCATCCGACCCCAACCTAAGCAAAACTTGTAATATGGCTGCCAGAGACTAATAAATAACCGGAAAATACGTTTACTGTATGATAATATAATTGCCATCCCAGAACACGAAGTCGCGTATTTTATAGACATTTTCAAGTCGGTTTTTAATTGATTTACATTTTGTACGTTACGACATATGGTATGTTATAACACATCTTTGTTAGCTTCACTTGTAAAAGTTTCAAATCGAAAAAATTGAAATCGATTTTATCTTAATTCTAATTGTCGTATCGCTTTGAAACTTTGCAAGTTTACATAGTTATAGTATCTAACCCGGATAGTATGCTATGGTGACTGGCTCTCGCTCGGTGTGGAGGTCAAAGGGGAGGCCTATTTTCAGCAGTGGAAGTCCTTTGGCTGATGGCAATGATGACTCCGGACAATAAACTTATTTGGTACCATCGAACTGATCTCATGATATAGCCAGGATGTGGACAGTGGAATTTTTCAATGGCTGCTAGTAGACTCCTCCTGTTTGGATCATTTAGTTGGTTTTGACGATTCCCATACATTCCACTTGGTGACAAGGGTCTGATGATGAAGCCGGGAGGTGGATACCAAAACTTTTTAACAACTAAACATGTTTTTTACAAGCTTTTATTTAACTTGCAATGTTTGTATGTTAGTTTGTATAGGTCAAATCTTGTAACCTGAATTAGAACCACTTCCTCTTTACCTACGTAATCGTCTATGATGAATCTACGGTTCAGTTTCGGTGACGATGCATTTTTATGGTAAGCATGACCTGAATCGACATCCAGGATTAGCTCCAGGTAAAGGAACACTTAAACGGTCAACAGCACAAATACGAAATTTTGTGTACGCATTTCATTTTGATAGTCCGGTTTAAGTTTACCATGACATGGTTGCTGCACACAGGGTTGGGTCCTGACTAGGGAACTCTTCAATGGTTAGCAGCACAGACATGAAATGTTTTATACGCATTTAATTATGATAACCCATTCTAAGCGTCACCATAACATGGCGGATAACATTTTCTATGCTGAAGCTAAAAGCTTGTTTTGAAAAATGATTTTAAATATTTTTTAACTATTAGTTGAACAGAGTTCCTATTTATTTCATAAGTCAACGGTACCTAGAAAGATTTCGAGGTCTCAGTTTAGCGCCCCAGAATATTAAAATTTATCATTTTTATTAATCTACCATTTATATAAATGAAGGTAAACAATATAGGCATTTTCTAAATTTCCCATATTAATCCCGTATTACACGAAAACGGTATCTGTACGGAAAATACCAGCAGGTGCCTTCTCGATAGTGTTGCATGTTGTAAGATACTTTGAAAATATCAAATACCTAAGTGAAGGTTTAGAACGAAAAACTTAGCTTTCTACCAAAATATACTAACTCAGAAATAGGTTCATTTTTGTCCACTCAATAAAAGTGAGAACAAGGCTATTAACTATCCAACTATGATTTGGAGGGAACATTGTGGTTTTAATTTCAACAAACTAATACATCATTACATGGTTATAATAATACATGGTTCGATTCCCACGTAGGACAAACATTTGTGTGACGAACATTTGTGTTTGTTCTATATCTGGTTGTTAATATCTATTTAAGTATGTATTTAAAACTATATATGTATATATATCAGTCTCTGGCAGCCATATCACAAGCTTTGCTTAGTTTGGGGTCAGATGACCGTGTGTGCAAAAATGTCCCAAATATTTATTTATTTATCAGTTTTTTTTTTTTCTCTCTTTGACGATTTTGGCGTCGCCCTCTTGTGCATTTGCTAGTTTCAAGTATTAAAATATTATGCAGTTTGATGAATTGTTGTAATAATTAATGTTTTATGATTATAAAACATCTGAAAAATATGCTTGAAAAATATCTGAAATACATATTTTTTATCACAATGAATTTACGAGGTATGGTTAGCAGTTAATTGAGAAGAAACTCGCATTTTAACCATCACTTTTTAGGAAGATTCAACTATATGGAGGTTCCACAATTTATACTCATGTGTGATAATAGGCCCTATACGTATACATCATAGTATAATAATATGTTTTCTTAGATCATGGTATTATACATCTGTTGTTGGTACGTATTTTTAGGACGTGTCGGTACGTATTTTTATGACGTACCATGCATTTCCTTATTTATTTAAAATACTTTTAATTATGTATTTACGAATAATTATGTTATATCCTGGCAACACTAATAAGGTATGATCTATGCAAATCAGATGGCTGCAATAAATTCGGATAAGTCGGTCGCTGTTGTACCGTTAATAGTTTAAACGGCTATTTGTTTGAATAACTCATCTTGGTTACGGCATGTTACGGTAAGCGGCCTCGTGAAGAATGTTGGGTACGAGCTCAGATAAAACAAACAAGGGAGATATGGCAAGGTGGCGTGGCGGGTGCGAACGCAACAGACCAGGATTAATGCGTCGAACTCACTCTGCAGACGGCCTTAGGCGCCCTTTTTAGGGTTCCGTAGTACTACAAGAAACCCTCATAAATTCGTTCAATTCATTAGGACCTTTTGACTTCTATACCTAGTTATTAAGATAAGCATGAAACTTTGCACATAATTACAGTTATAGTTAAAATCTCAAATTTAATAGTATAAAAATTTATAATTATAAGCCTACGTTTTTTCTGTTTATTTCGCAGTTTTTAGTAACTATTATGTTCTTTAATAAAATATTTTCTTTTAGTATTGCACCAGCTTAAATCGTATTTTTAATACAGTCACATGTCTTATTGGGCCACCAATGGTGTTAAACAAAGATAATACGTCAATGGAGTTAAACTACCACCAGATTGCTCTCTTGACGTTATAGTAGGTACAAAAATACGGCGTGCTTGGTTTTCATACAACTTGACGTACTTGCATGCAGGGTCCTGATAAAGGCCTGTAATTCAAATAGTGTTTATTCAAGTAACTACTAATACATTCTACCGAATCGGTAACTTAGCGTAAACTACATCCCGCCAGGATGGCGTCAGGCACCTAATTTGCTTACACGGCCCATCTCTCCGGCCCCGATGCTAACATGTTGCTTGAACTTCCTACTCGCTAATGCAACCCTTGACTAAACAAATCTAGCAAGATCTACATTGTCCACTAGCGTGTGAAGCTTTCAAGCAAAATTGATATTCGGACAAACATTGGGTTCATCATCATCATCATTATCAGCCTGTTTCCCGCTGCTGAGACACAGGTATTTTCTCAAAAATAGAGGATGGTCCCGAATCCAGTATGCTGCCTTTTACGTGATGCTGGCCCAGTGCTTGTTGGTGAATGTCATGTCTTTGAACTTTTGAGGTTCTTGGACATACCGGCTTCCTCACGATGTTTTCCTTCACCCTTGTTGAGAGATGGCGTCGAAACTGTGCATAATTTATTTGAGTACTAAATAAGTTATTAATGAATCAGGTGCCGTTAGATTGTAAAGCGCAAATGCTACCGCCGAGCATTGATTCTGTACCCATCTGGGGTAATTCAAGAGCTATCGTGTTTCGGTCCTTGTCACTCCCATATCCGTCTCAATGAGAGTGAAACGAGACAAATACAATATCTTTGACTAAGAATGGTTGGACTGATTTTAGGTCTCGGTAATACATGTGCGATGTAGAGTATTGTATTGAAGACACTATATTTCGTAACAGATCGTTTATCTATAGGAGTTTAAGTTACTTTCGTGTTACTGAGTAATTGAACAAGGAAATATTCCTCACACTTGTATACATAATAAAGTAATAAAGCGAACCAATATAAGCAATCGAGAAATGAACTCAAGCGAAGGTTAAAACTGTGGTGTTTTGCTTCGTATTCTCCAACTGTTTCAGCATTAAAATATTACTCGCGCGGCATACGTAATCGCTGCTAACAAGGCTGCAGTATAAACAAGGAAGTCGGCTAATCTCGGCTATTCTTTTGTAAAGATCTATCAATCAAAGGAATAATCGCCGGAAACTCGATCAATACTCGTGTGGATCTCATCTTCAATCCGCCCGGAGTGAAATCCAGTAATCCATAATCACAATTGCATTTCCTGCAATTAGGTGTAAAACGACCGGAATCGACCGATTTCTTATTCAAAATAGTTCCTAATGAACGCACGCGACTGTCGGAAGCCACAAATTATGTTGGCACTACCGTAAACTACAACATAAACATTGTGATTTGTGAAAAAGTTGACGTAGTCGAGATTTGAATTTCGGACACGAATCATTACGTGTGTTGACTTAAGGCGAGGTCCACCCACTTTTAAGCAACGCTTATTACAACAGATGATCATAAGGCTTAAAATATTTGGTTAAAGTCGTATTTAGCGAAGCAAACCATGGCGCTTGAATGCAGTCGTGGGTTTCGCTACTTCAATTTTTGAGGTTTTTCTCATATTTTTCGAAAAGTATGGCTGTTATATAAAATTTATCTTTGCAGTTTCCTCCGTAATTATGAAATATGTATGCTAAGATATCGTAGACATCATTTAATAACTAGGTATTTGAATTAATCCAAAAAACAGGGAGAAAAGCGCAAATTAGTGTTACTTTAGTTTTTTTTTTTTTCTATCGAGCGAAATGTCCTTAATCGTGTTTCGGTTTTTGGGGTTTCCTAGATATTATATAAAATTTTGATATAACACCATTTTTATAATTTTTAGCTAACCGTGGAAGTAGACACACTCAAACTAACGGAATGACCAAAATTTCTAAAAGTCGGAAAAGAGGGCCTTAAACGAAATTAAATGTCTTAATTTTGCGAAATAAGAACAACAATACTCTTATGGTGTGCATCAAAATATGGCATGCGTGCGTGGTAGTTATTAAATTATGGGTTTAACCCTTTAAATTCAAAATGATTTCCACATATTTACATTTTTAAAGCGACCTTACTGTTCACAGTACCGTATAAGGTATTTTTTGCGTGGAGGCATTTTGCATACCTACTTATATTTTTCAGACTGCTTAAATATTTGTTCGACTTCATGTTTCTGTAATGAGATTATATTAATGTTGTTTAATATACGTAAACAGTGTGGAAAGAGAAGGTTGAGAGATGATTATTGTATTCATTTAATTCAAGGTTTATTTGCAGTCGAAAATACAGCAGGTAGCACAGCAAGTAGATACATTCTAGGTGATTTGAAGATACCCATATTGTAACTACCGGGGAACACAGCAGGTAGCACAGCAAGTAGATACATTCTAGGTGATTTGAAGATACCCATATTGTAACTACCGGGGAACACAGCAGGTAGCACAGCAAGTAGATACATTCTAGGTGATTTGAAGATACCCATATTGTAACTACCGGGGAACACAGCAGGTAGCACAGCAAGTAGATACATTCTAGGTGATTTGAAGATACCCATATTGTAACTACCGGGGAACACAGCAGGTAGCACAGCAAGTAGATACATTCTAGGTGATTTGAAGATACCCATATTGTAACTACCGGGGAACACAGCAGGTAGCACAGCAAGTAGATACATTCTAGGTGATTTGAAGATACCCATATTGTAACTACCGGGGAACACAGCAGGTAGCACAGCAAGTAGATACATTCTAGGTGATTTGAAGATACCCATATTGTAACTACCGGGGAACACAGCAGGTAGCACAGCAAGTAGATACATTCTAGGTGATTTGAAGATTCCCATATTGTAACTACCGGGGAACACAGCAGGTAGCACAGCAAGTAGATACATTCTAGGTGATTTAAAGATACCCATATTGTAACTACCGGGGAACACAGCAGGTAGCACAGCAAGTAGATACATTCTAGGTGATTTGAAGATACCCATATTGTAACTACCGGGGAACACAGCAGGTAGCACAGCAAGTAGATACATTCTAGGTGATTTGAAGATACCCATATTGTAACTACCGGGGAACACAGCAGGTAGCACAGCAAGTAGATACATTCTAGGTGATTTGAAGATACCGATATTGTAACTACCGGGGAACACAGCAGGTAGCACAGCAAGTAGATACATTCTAGGTGATTTGAAGATACCCATATTGTAACTACCGGGGAACACAGCAGGTAGCACAGCAAGTAGATACATTCTAGGTGATTTGAAGATACCCATATTGTAACTACCGGGGAACACAGCAGGTAGCACAGCAAGTAGATACATTCTAGGTGATTTGAAGATACCCATATTGTAACTACCGGGGAACACAGCAGGTAGCACAGCAAGTAGATACATTCTAGGTGATTTAAAGATACCCATATTGTAACTACCGGGGAACACCCATTCTGGCAGCGCATACCAAAGACTAGCAATACGCATAATTAAAGTGGAATCAATGCGCTTCGTAGGGCTTTTCGGAATATCAACCGTAAAGCGGTGTTGATTTTTTGTGCCCGCTCTGGCATGCCAATAGAAAAAAAAACAATTTTTTTAGGTATTTGAATGAACCCAAAAAAACAGGGAGAAAAGGTCAATTCAGTGTTACTTTAATAAATTTTTTCTATCGAGCAAAATGTCTTTAATCGTGTTTCGGTCCTTGGGGTTTCTTAGATAAAACATAAAATTTTGATATGACCTCATTTTTGTAATTTTAAGCTTACCATGTAAGTAGACACACTTAAACTAGAATGACTAAAATTGCTAAAAGTAGGAAAAGAGGGCCTTGTGCCGATGGAATGCACCCGGCATGCGACCAATGCGGGTAAATATGCAACTCAACACAATCCTTGCATGTCTACGAGCCGAAGAGTTTTCATCCTTTTTTCGAGATTTCGTGATGAGCTAGTCAATAAGTGAGTTCATTAAATTTCACTTCATATATAGATCAAGGATTTTTCTATATTTGTACAATCTAAAGCGATTAAAAATCTTACCATTTTATCAAAGTTTTGGGGTATGCAGGTATGCATGCTATACATATTCATTTCTTGCGTAATTGTTATTTACATGTCACTAGGAATACATATAAAATCTTTAAATCAAATTGTTATAGTATTATGATTGTTATAGTATTATGATTTTGATTGTTAAAATCAATTATGAATTTGAAATTAATTGCACTACATTGAAATCCTTCTTTACTTACTAATTTTGACACTTTGCTTTTGTGTTTTCTATGGCACGACCACGAGGCTCTGCGAGCGAGTTGGGAAACAAAGCTGAATAATTATGTTCCAAGTTTATGGTCTAACGTTATAGTTTGTAGTTTTGTTCTCTTGATTTTATGAATACTTTATTAGTTTGAACTCTTTCTGGTGTTAGTAAATAGATCTAGAGCACGGCCTATTGTATGTGTCCAAAACGAAGGTCATTACTTAATCATTTATATTTTTTATTAGCGGCAAACAAGCTAACGGGTCTCTGGTAAACTATCACCGAATTGATTTGTAATTTATTGGAATTGTTTAATAAAAATAGACAAACGAAAATACAAGATTTCTTATTATCTGAGCTGCGGTTCTATTTACATAGTTATAAGTTTAACTTGTTATGTGAAATATTATTTGCCTTTCTAAGTCTTTACCTACCTAGCTTTACCACGGCCTTTTATACTTACAACACGACAGATCCGAGGTCTAAACCTTATTACTTATTATCCTTTTTTTAATTTCTTTATACGCCTAATCGCCACGCCATACGGCGTGTTTGCTCCAAAATCTTTTTCGAGATTTATTTACTGTTGTAGTTTCGGTTTTTGAGTTGTTCGACTTAATTATAAAAGAAAACAGAAACCAGAAATTAAATTTAAAAGTCTAACTTTGAAAGTTTTGTTTCCAGATCGTTTCAGGTAAGCCGGAAGCTACAAAAACAAAACTTATGGATAACGATTTGGGTCAAACATGGTCAACGTGGGCAAAAGCAAGTTCGAATATGACTCAATCACAGCTATGAAGTAAATTCAATTAAATATCATTTTAGATTAACGAGTTGAACGCCTTGCGGTGAGCTGACTCACATCGAACGAATTGTAAAAAATATTTCTCTTCCTTCATCGACATCATTAGCAAAAAGCAAAAGTAATGGGAACAAGATACCTGCACACCATGGATGAGTCACCGATGCTGGGAAACTAGCATGGTTGTAAACAGTTTATAAATTATGGCAAATAGTAAATTGCTTATTCAGCAATTGAATTGAATTGATGTTAGTTCTCTCTCCAGCCTGTCACACACATTGGAGATGGACATAAGAAGAACGGGAACTTAAATAATGGTGGTTATTCTAAAATCTTTAATCGACACCGCTTTATGGTTGATATTCCGAAAGCTCATAGGATATAGCGCTTTGATTCCCCTTTAATTATGCGAACTGCTAGTCAGTGGAATGCGCTGCCTGCATGCGGTGTTCCCAGTTTCTTCTAAGCAAGCGTGCTCCACCGTAGACCGCATCATCGCTTAACATCAGGCGAGCTGGCGGTCACACGCAAGACTATTACTAAATTTAAAAAAACTTAGTTACTCTAGAATTAACCGACAAAGTGCAAAGAATTAGCAAGCTGAAGTGGCAATGGCTGGTCAGTGGGCAATGGGCTGGTCATATCCGTAGAAGTACCGATAACCGTTGGGCTTGGCGTTCTAGAGTGGAGACCGCATATTATCACCAAACATCGAGTAAAACGCCCTGCAACCAGATGGAGTGACGACCTGCAAAAGGCGGCTGATGACAAGTAGATGCGAAAAGCATAAGATCTTGTCTTGTGGCGTTCTTTAGGAAAGGCCTACGTCCAGCAGTGAACGAAAATAAAATAGGCTGATGATGATGATGATGACGAAGATAGAACTAACACAAATGTTCATCACATGAATGTTTGTCCTAGGTGGGAATCGAACCCACGCCCCCAAGCGCAGAAGGCAGGTTCACTACCAACTGGGCCAACGGGCTATCAATTGTTTTACAAACAAAATAAACAAGTTTCAAGACAGCTTTAAACCCAAACTTGCAGTAGCAATACTCATAATATACACCTTAATGTTTACAGGAATCGCCGCCGCGCCGGTAGAAAAGTAGACAGTTCGGCGCGGACTCTGTTTATTAGACATTATAATATATATTCACTGCCCTGTTGGCAGACAAACTCCACCACCGCCATCGGTCTATCAAACATACACCTGGCTACACTGTTTACTATTTTTCAGCCTTTCCCGCAAAACATCTGTTTAATCATGTCTTTGGTATCAGAACGTCTGATTTGAAAGTGACCAATGGTTGGTTCTGTGTGTTGTAGACAAATCAATTCGTAAATAAATTTACAACACATTTGCTCAAAAAGTGCACTTACGAAGCCTGTATACATCGTTCGAAAGTTAAACATTACGGATCATACAACGGAGCGTGCGGTAATGAATTTGTCCGCACGCTCAGATGTATAGCACCGTGCGTGTACTTTACGGTATTTTTTTAATTTCCATCATAATTACATAAGAATTCCACAAAAGAGTTTCATATTACGAGAATAAATAAGCTGAATGATCAAACCTCCTTGGAAGCGCTTTTGCTCAATACGTTTGTCTCAGTTTAATACTAAAGAGAAAATGAGACGATGTAGTTCTAATTTTCACCACGTGATAGTGGCGCTATTTGCATGTTCGCGCCATTTTCTTATTATATTATAGAAACTATTGTTGTGACTGATATTAAGTTATAAACAAAATAATAAAATTGTTTCATTTGTAGCCTGTTTTTCTCGCAAATGTGTTGTAAAACGTTGTATTGCACACGTGCGGATTGGTTATTACAAACTCGTGACTATGGCAAGCCCTCGACTTCGTCTCGGGCTTACATTCGTCTACTCGTTTGTAATAACCAACTTACCGCACTTGTATCATAAGAAGAACGATACGATACGAATGTAAGCCCGAGACGAAGTCGAGGGCTTACCATAGTCACGAGTTTGTAATAACCAATCCGCACATGTGCCATACAACGTTTTACAACTACAAATTCATTACAGCACGCTCCGTTGTATGATCCGTAATGTTTAACTTTCGAAAGATGTATTCAGGCTTCGTAAGTGCACTTTTTGAGCAAATGTGTTGTAAATAACTATTAGGCGCCGCTCATTTAGGACCAAAGTGCTTGAGAAGATAAATCCAACGAACCCAAACTCGACGTTTCTTTTGACTCATCGTCGTTTCTTTTAGGAGTTCCTATGGCCACCAGGATGGTGGTGGTACGGATATTAATAGACGAGCTTTGGGATAGTTAAACACCGTGTTTTGTCTTTTTTGCTCTTCCAAATTTTGAACTCGATCGAAAAAGACAAAAGATGGAGTATATTTATACACCAGACATACTAGTCTCAGAAGAAACTGTGCTTGGAGTAGACTTCAAGCCTACTCCGTGTTTGTTAATAAGGAGGGCTGTCTAGCTAAAAAAATGTTAGAAACCTTAATTATCTTTTTTGTAGTACGACCGTAGGAGATATTTTTTTATCTAGTTATTATAAATATATTTGTTATTTCATCAGTTAGGTACTTAATGTCAACTATTTCATTTTGTGTATTTTTATTTAACTTCTTGCTTTTATTTGGCAACAGTTTAGGACCTCTGGCGTTGATGCGTCATATTATAGTCGTTATGCGCTACAGCCATGCTACAGCGCATGCGTCATGTAAGTAAGGAGCATACATACAACTATTCAGGTTCAGTCGACCACATAACGAGGGTCCAAAGCCTTCATCATCATCATCAGCCTATTTTATATACGTCTACTGCGGGACGTAGGTCTCTCCAAAGACCGCCACATGAAACGATCTTCTGCTCTACCCAACCATTTGCCACCAACCACTTTTAGCAAATCGTGGCTCCACCTGCCATCTCAAATTTATACTTACACTAGCAGACCTGACAGACGTTGTCCTGTCTTAGAACTGTCAAACACGCAAAGTCAAAATTGTAAATCTTATTTTTTACACCTTGGGTTACATTATTGGAGTTTAGTAAGGATCCCTATTTAAAAAAAAAATATAATATAGCCTATGCTAACCGGGGATAGTGTAGCTACCCAACAGTGAAAGAATTTTTCAAATCGGTTCATTAGTTTCGGAGCCTATTCAATGCAAACAAACAAACAATCAAATCTTTCCTCTTTATAATATTAGTATAGATAAATATAATATATATCTAGGTAGGTATATATATAAAAGCGAAATATCACTATTACATTCACTCACAGATTCATCACGAAATCTTGAAATCTACTTGACTGACGTAGCTGAAATTAGGCAGGTAGATTTCTTATGGGATTTAGAGGCCCGCTAAGAAGGATTTGCGAAAGCGCCGAATTAAGGAGAGCAAATGAGGGTTGAAAATTTATATGAAAGTGTACGAGTATGAAGTTGCGGGCAACAGCTAATATCTTTCTGCTTCTTTTACTTATATATAAAAGGTGATTTGTGTATATTTATTTTCCACTATGGACTCCAAAACCGCTGGACCAATTTTGACGGGACTTTCAACTGGCAGATATCTGATGATATAAGCGGTTATCTACGCGGGTGAAACCGCGGTATTGTATAAAACTAGTATTGTATAAAAAATAAATACACTCACTGACTGCCTCAGGACTGGATTTTGCGAAAGAGACGAATTAAGGGGGGCAAATAGAGGTTGAAAGTTTGTATGAAAGTCTACGCGTACGAAGTCGCGGACAATAGCTAGTATTTTATAAAAACAACTTATTAAATTCGAAACCTATAAAAAAGAAATTTGAAGGTAAAAAAATCCTAGAATATTTTTGTCTTTCTAAACACTGTTGAGAATTATGTCATTTACCTACTCAATTATAATTTTTTTCTTATTATGATCAATGTAGGTAAATGAAATAGTTACAATTTTACCGGTCAAATTCAAAACCTTATAATTGACGTATTTTTAATATGTAAATTATTTGCGTTTTTTTTTTTTTTCAGAACTTTTTTTATTCTTAATACGTATTGCATTAAGAAGAATTCATACAAATAAGGCGAGTGGATCCCTGGTGACCTTTTGATTAATAAACGTAACCCAGCCCCAGTTGGCCAGATCTTGACCCACTTGTAGATACTAACGCCCAGCCAGATAAATCAAATTTGCACAATCACTTTTGATGTCCTGACCACTGACCAGTCACACTTGAAATTATTCTCACAGTAAATATTCCAGTCATTTAATTATGGAACGGGTCATGTAGGTAGGTCTGTATGTGTTTACATAACTACTATTTCCCATTTTGGTCGAAAACTGCGTCAATAAAATTAACTTTCAGGAAAAAAACAAGAACCGACTTCAAAACTATCTACATGTATTGTACAAACTTAAACTAAAAAGTAGAAAATAATATTTAAATTACTCCAAACCGATGAACATTAAAGAACAATCAACAAAATTATTGATACATATATACTTACTTACCTATTTACAATTTATAATCAGTTATATTTGGAGTCGTTTCTCCTCTTGAAGTCGGCGTAACATACTAGTAATGTTTTAAATGTTAAAGTGTTTATTGGGTTGTTTATTGTTCAAAATAGTACTTAGAATAGTAGTTATTCTGGGGGAGTGTAGATGTAGAGGTCCGCTAAGAAAGAATTCTCACAGAATTTAGGAAAGAGGTTGAGAGTTTATTTGAAAGTCTAGTAGGAGTACGAAGTCGCCGCAAACAGCTAAAAGTAGTCGAGTGATAACTTAAAAATAAACCGGAAGCCGACGATTGCCGCCTCACCTGCACTTGAAGTCCACGTGGCCCATTCACGTGGGCGCCTGTCTCTTAGCCCGTACCATTGACGCTAAATCTGCTTGAGACGTTTCACGCAAAATGTATAGGAAACTACTGAACCACGTATAGTAACAGATATGACGGTAGTAACGGTAGGAACAACCTTTCTTTGAAGCTATCTATAGACCAAGTTATACACGCTCGATATACTGACATGGATACTGACTCGATATACTGGATGACTGGGGAGACAGTGGATATATTCGGGGATGCCATTGTACTCGTCAATAAAAACAACTTTAACTACGGGATCAACACTCAAATTGCGAAAAAAATCAGCTGCTCCATACAAAAAAGTTCATAGACACTCGACGAAATGTATGGAACAGCAGTAATTTTTTTTCATGATTTCTGGCCCCCGATTCTACTAAAGAAATTGTTTTTAAATTGTAATTGTTTACATTTTATTTTTTAAATAATTGCCTCAAAATTGACAGTTTAAATATTTTTTTATACAAAGTTATATCAATAAATAATAATAATAAATATTCGGGACATTTTTTCACACACGGTCATCTAACCCCAAACTAAGCAAAGCTTGTGATATGGCTGCCAGAGACTGATATACATACATATATAGTTTTAAATGCATACTTAAATAGATATTAACAACCAGATATAGAACAAACACAAATGTTCATCACACAATTGTTTGTCCTACGTGGGAATCGAACCCACGCCCTCAGGCTCAGAAGGTAGGTTCACTACCAACTGGACCAACGGGCTATATATATTATAGGTACGGTAGGTATATTATAGGTGTATTACGGGCTATATATTAGGTGGTGGTCTTAGAATAACTATATAATGTGTAGTTAATCTAAGGCGGTGGTATTTTTCTAGCATAAAAAAATTAAAAATTGCCTATTTTGAGGCATTTATTTAAAAAATAAATTTAAACAATTACAATTTAAAAACAATTTATTTAGTAGGATCGGGGCCCTGGTTTGATACCATAGTCAAAGTTGTTCATAATGATGAGTGCAATGACCTCCTTTCGGCTTAGTACAATTGAATATGAGAAATACGAGAAAGTGCAATGTTTTTTTTTTTCAACTTCTTAAAAAAAATGGATAGGCTTGCGTTTGTCCGCCAACTCGCCTGATGTTAAGCAATAATTCGGTCTGCGATGGTGCACACTTGCCTAGAAGAAACCGATTCGGTCTTGATTCAAGACACCCAGATTGTAACTATAGAGGAACACCCATTCAGGCAGCACATTCCACAGACAGCAATTCGCATAATAAAAGTGGAATCAATACGCTTCGTACGGGCTTTCAGAATATCAACCATAAAGCGGTGTCGATGTTTCGTGGCCGCTCTGGCAGTCCGAGAGAACAATGGGCAGGAGGGAATTAGATCATACAGATCCGGTGCACACTCTCCGAAATGTATTCGATAAAAATCCGATAGACTAGCAACTATGCGCCGATGCTCAAGATTAACAAGCTTAGTCTGAACTAGGGATTTATTGCTGATGAGCCTCTTGGCACGTCTTTCAATAGACTCCAACGCCCCGGGAGCTGATTTTAAAAGTAGCTGTCTTAATATATTCATTGTGACAAATCTATCTACACCTCATTTGTCAAAATTGGCCGAGGCGTTCAAGTTGTCAGTTTTAGTCAGTTACTCCGTCTAGGTGTACTTAGAGGTCAAGGCTGTACTCAGTCCAGGGGCCTTACGGACAACTGCTATTACAGGCACCTAATCCGCTCAGTTGGAAAATCACGCGACCGTTAACCTTATCGCGCCCAGATACGGTTTGCGGTCCCGTGATTTTCCAACTGAGCGGATTAGGTGCTTGTAATATCAGTTGTCCGTAAGGCCCCAGGTACTCCGTTAAAATAACGTTGACTTAATAAACCGTATAATCTAAGCTACCATTCGTTTTTAAAGCATTATACACGGATGTGTCAAAGTTTCGCTTTCTCAAAACGATAAAACCTAAGCAAACAATTTTTAACAATAAAAAGAAAACCAATCTCCTTAAACCCAAATAGGAAAGCTTCAAATCACAACAGCATCATTTCTCAATGAAAACAGTCGTAAAGATTAAGAAGTATGTACGCGAGCGCGGCACGTTTTAAAATAGTTTGGGAGGTGCTAACCGATTTAGTTACTGACAGAGCTATGATCAATTAAAACTTGCTTGATTTGTAGGAATCTACTCGTATTTAGGTACAGGCTCGTAGGCTTTCAAACGCGTACATTAAGAGTTATCATGATTAGGTATATGAATGACTGGCTACGTTATTCACTTGCAGTCTTACTTAAAATTGGTACTTAAGTTAAATAATGCTTAAAATTGTTCGCTCAACTTCTCGCTGACGAATTTGTCACGCGTGAAAACGAGAAGAACCAATGTGCTAAGTAACGTTTCTGAGTAAGGCCATTGTTGGTTAAGCTAGTAGAGCTTATTATAAAAACAACAACAGTTCGTAATGGTGTGCAATTAGAAGAAATCGAAATCACCTCAGTATGTTGAAAAGATGTCTAGTGGTTTTTGAAGTGTTGTTCCACAGTTTAGGATTTACAAATTTTTATTGTTAAATAAATATAAATAAATTTTTCACACATTTTTAAGACAATAAAAAATAAAGGTTTCGCGTAATTAAATTTAACATCATCTCCGAGCCTTTAACTTCAATAAATGTTTACCAAACATCATTCACGTGATGAAGGTCGAGCTCCATAGACTACCTATGAGCGCGTTGTACCGTCATTGACTAAGAGGAACTAGCTGACTCTAATCATTGATCATCAGTTCCTTTGCGTGTGTTATGAAGCTGCGATGCCTGCAACCATCAGCCAGAAGACGTGCACTGAACATAGGGATCCCCCTTAGACCTCCACACTGAACGACAGCAAGCAACGTTTATATCATAGGATGGGGGGATGCCATAATCCCCACATTTGGCAGGTGGCTTGGAGATTGCAGAGCATTCCACCGACTCGCACTTGGCCATATTTTTTTTTCTATGCTTTAGAGTATGTACTATAATCATGGCAATATGATAGAAATCCAGTTCTTAACTTTTATTTATTTCAGCTTTTAACTAAACTCAGTCTTTTCTACGGGCTTACGAAATAATAACTCGTATCGATGACTCAAGCCAGCCAGCAAGCATCTAATGGATATGTGAATCATCGTCTCTTGATCTTGATAACCACTTATAAAATATCATAACATAAACTTGCAACAGGCTACTTAATCTGTGATAATCTATGTAGCCCATTGTGTAGCCCATGCCCATTGGCATTCCAATATTACTTAAACAAGCTTTATTTAATTAACTTCAATTGTTTGTAAATGTTACACTCGATTATTAAGACTTCCAGTTGACCTTGCTTGAAATGTTTCACACTTTCATTTCGTGGATATACAGAAAATATTTTTACTATTAGTGAAACTTAGTAGCTACATTTTAGGTATAAAATTGGCACGTATAGCTATAACTTTAAGTATAACTTTATTTTTGACAATCAGCGTCTAATAATGGGATGGAAAAAATGGGATAAACATTTATTCCCAATAATTCGGGATAAACATATATTCCCGATAATATAAAAAAAAAACAATTACCCTTTGCGTACGGAGCCCTAAAAATGTGTTTTAAACATCTATCTAATTATTATATTTATACTACATTAAAAAAACACATTAATAAAGTAAATCCCGTTCGTACCGAGATAAACAATGGCAATTTTTTATGTATACATATATCTTTATAAATTTATTAGCTTAATTATAAAGAAAATAAATATTACATCGGCATTCGGTTCAGTCTGAACTATTTACGGGGTGTTTCATGAAGGTGTAGTAATACTTATGGGTGTTAATGTACATATCAAAGGAAACTACTTTGTAACACACGTTTGCTAAATTCGGGAAAAAAATAATGGTGCATGACACATGTATATGACAGGCACACAGATGCACGTAAAAATTATAACACCCCTTTTTTTGATTCGGGGGTTAAAAAGATAGGAAATTAGCTTTGATTAGGAATATATCTTACCGTAAGTGGGAACAGTACGTAAACGATTACTTATGATGTCGAGACCTAAAGAGAAAATTAAATCTAGATGTCGCACCTCAAAGTGGATCGTAATTTCCCTCTTCCTCAATGTATTTAAGAGCAAATATTACTTATCTCTAACATTAAGCATATTCGATCATCAAACACAAAGTCAACTCGAAATATGGCATCCGCTAGCTGTTTTATATCTGCCTTGATAATACCATAAATATAAATAACTCTCTAAAAGCTTCAAAGGGAAACGAGATGCACAAATAAAAGTGACCACAAGTGCAATGGGCGACAAAATGGAAGACAAATCACCCACTCGTCGTAAGTGGAACATCCGGAATGAGACCATTAAAAGTTTTTAGCGCGATTCGATTGTGTGAAGAACATACTTCTGGCAGAAAGAACTGGGCCCCACTGAAACTGTGGCTGATTTCATAAGAATATGGGCAAAAATATTCAGATATGAAATACACAGGGTTACGCACATATATATTTATATATATTTTATATATTAGTTATAGTAGTTATATTAAAAATATCAGTTGTTCCCATCAAGATACAATACTTACAGTCCTCTAACCAGGATGTGTCGTAGTTACGATGAATTGAGTGATCCCAGACAGAAGTTCTCATGTAGTTTTTTGTCCTTTAATCATTCAATTAGCCGATTATCTATATAATAGTAAAATTAATAACCAACTAAAACAAAAAATACCGTTCTGTTTAACATTTTTAACCGACTTCAAGAGGAGGTTATCAATTCGACTGTATGTTTTTTTTTTTGTTCCTTTTTTTTGTATGTTTGTTACGCGATTACTCCGCCAATTTAGAATTGTTTTTGATGATTCTTTTTTTGGTTGGTAGGTCATAGCTCATAGGTGGTCCCATAATTTGTTTATCGATATTGTGTGTCATATTTTTACATATTATAAGCTGTGTGCGGTTTTAATTGGACTTTAGGTTTAAAATGTTATGTTGTGTGTGCTGATATTTACATATGAAATGATCTAAAGCCCGTAACCGAACCTATCTTAATAAAATAAATACAATAAAATCTCGATTCGATGGCTGTTCCATACATTTTGTCGTGTATCAATGATCGTTTTCTATGGAACAGCTGTTTTTTTCCCGCAATTTCATGGTTGGTCCCATATAGTAAAAGTTGTTCATAATGATGCGTACAATGACTTCCTTTTGATTTAGTACAGTATAATATATGCATAACTCTGTATTAGAGTTAGGAGTAAGGTTCTTAAGTGGATACCATGAACCGGAAGACGCAGCGTAGGTAGGTCTCCCACTAGATGGACCGACTACATCGTGAGAGTCGCAGGCACCTAGTGGATGCGGATGGCAAGCTGTCGTTTAGTATGGAGGCCTATGTTCAGCAGTGGACTGCTTCTGACTGATGATGATGATGATGATGAGTGATCAAGTCTAGGTTAATGGTTTATTACTAGGAAAGCGGGCTTCATCTTCGACTGCATGCTCGCTCTCCATCAGGTGAAATCGCGGTCGAACCTTAGTCTGGACCGACGTCAAAACTTATGGAGAACGATCTACTATAATGTATGTGACGTTAACGCGTCCGTAAGCTTCCCAAAATTTCTGGTTAAGTGAAACTGATCGATGTTAGCGTTGAATTTTGGACTTTGCAACAGACGCGATGACGAAGAGAGACTAACTACATTGCTTAGAAGTTAGAGCCAAAACTTCAATTCGATTATGATAGCAATATCAAGCTGGTTTTGGCGTATTTATAATAATAAATCAAAGTTAGACAGTAAACTTTCACAAACTTTTAACTGACTTCAAAAAAAGAGAAGGTTCTCAATTCGACTGTATGTTTGTTACGCTATTACTCTGCCAATTATAAATTGATTTGATGATTCTTTTTTGTTTGGTAGGTTATACTTACTTCAGAGGTTTATAGGCCATATACATTTTATCGAAATTGATTCAACGCTTTAAAAAAAACAACAAATGTATACACAGATGACGTTTTCGTTTATGGTTTCCTTCAGCAAAAAAAAATGAGTACTTTCAAACGCCATTTTAAAAGGAATTTTTCAACTTTTTTGTTAAAATTTGTTCATGGTATATTTGTTGTTTTTTTCTGTCCAAAACTTAACTATATTTGTCTATCCGTTCAGACAAAATCTACTGTCATCCATATTTGTTATCCAATAAAACATATCCCGTCTTACCACAAAAGACTTACGCACGCTTTAGACATGTGTTTAGCATATTTTTCGCAGTGAAACAACTGCTAAACACATGTCTAAAACGTTCTTAAATCTTTTGTGGTATGACGGATCGTGTCTTGAAGGATAGCCTTGTATAATCATAAAATTCACTGGGTAGTAATGGATAGATAATATTTACGTTAACTATAACATAGTTTAATTAGTTTACATTCAAAAGAAGATTGACACAAAAACCACTACTCGTTCTCTTAATATGTCCTAGGTGGGCCATAAACTAAAAGACATCTAGATCTAGGCCTTGGCCACAGAATATCTACGAGGTATAGTTTAGGAAAACGTGTGAATCAGCAATCATTGCAAATATAGGTGACAGACCAATTTAGCAATTGAGGAAGTACCAATAAACAACATAGCTTTGTTTTGCCCTATCGAGGGTCAAAAATTAAGGTTCTGAAGTTCTGTGAAAAGTTCTATGGACATTAGATTCTCCCACAGAAATTGCTATAGAACCATTAATAATTTTCCTTGGGACTTAAAAAAATTGGTGTGCAAAAATGTTTTTAGGGTGCCGTGCCTCACAAGGAAAAAATTTAATCCTTATAGAATAAGATTGTTGTTCATCTGTCTATCCGTGTATCAAGAGCCTTTTTCTAAGAAACGCGTATACGTCTTGTTTGTTTTTTTGTTTTGTTTTATATGATATAATAATTTATAAATAATTTATTAATTTATAGGTGAAGAAAATTCTACGTTCTAATTGAACGCAATCAAAAGATATAGCCATTTAAGCCACACATATTCTGATCCAAAACTCACAAATCAAATTGGGAACTTCCCGTCAACCTACAATAATTAAATTTGGCATGAAGCAAGGTCTCACATCACATGTAAAAGGAAGAATAAGAAAGAAGTTATTTTTTTATTTTTCTATTACAAAATTTCAAACCGACAGTGATGTAAAACTATACATGGGAGAACATTTTTTACACTTCAAAGTTAAGTTGGTCGTTCAATATACATATCAACTTTTTTATTCGACTGCTGGAGGGTGAGGTTTTTTGGGTGAATGTTATAACATATTTATTAAGTTTGTACGGAACCCTCAGTGCGCGATCCCGACTTGCACTTGGCTTTTTTGTTGATTTCTTTTTAGCTTTGGTGATATCACGCTACCTTGGCAAGGTCAGTGGTATCAGTCGATAACCGAACCTGACTGATGAGCGGATAAACCAATCCAACGGTATCTACAAATTGGATTTGTGGAGCTAATTTTACTTGTCTTATCCTGATAGGACCACTCGAGATATAAAAACACTGTGAATGACACTGCCATTACTAAACAGTAATGGCAATGTCGTTCACATTGTAAGCAACCATGCTTAAACAAGCATGGATAAGCATGGTTGCTACCTCGGCTACCTGGACACTTTGTAAATACATTTTGCACCTTCTTCATAAAAATCACATCATCAGCTAGTCAACGTCCACTGCTAATTAGTTCATCAGTGGACGTTTAGTGGCCAACCTCTTCGAGAGGGGTTTTGCCATAATTCCCACGCTTTGCAGACAGCTTGGGGATCGCAGTACGTTCACCGTGTACTAATAGGACGCTGCTGCCCATCCTCCTGTGGTCCTTGAGCTACTAATAATTATTCCATAATTCAAACCATTAAGTTATGCCGAACGCCACGTTCGCTAAGACCGGTCAAGCTGTAGAGGCCGTAAGGCCAACAGCGTGAGTTATAGTTAAAAAAAACCCTGGGGTGTTTCTGGTCGCAGTTATAGGATATACTCAAGTCCACTCATTTTGCACCTTGTATAAAAATAGTTTACCTCAAATAGACGTCGCATTCAGTGGAAGTATATTTGATGCACCAATTAATAACGATGTTACCCAAAGATAGGCCTAAAAGTGTGTAAGTCTGATAGTACCTGAGCTAAAATGCACCTTTCAAAATGTAGGTACAATGGTCAAAATGTGTATTAATGAATAACTGTTACAAAGACCAAACCTACAAAAATAGTCCATAGAATCATAAAATTTGCATAAAATATACAAAAGGACTTGTCCTTTTGACTTCATATTATTGTAGTCTTTGCTTGACTCGTCTTCTGACAAATCGAATCGCCATTGGTACGTACCCCTTTTCAACCGAGAATGACAAGTAGAAAATAAAGTCATAAAGTCAATAACTAAATTCGTTTTTAACTAACAATTTTCATTTTGAGCGATATGGATTTAACAAACTCCGGAGAATGGTGCACGGTGAACGCTTTGCGATCTCTAATCCACCTGCTAAGCGTGGAGATTATGGCAAGCCCGTTCCTGGCGTACTAAAAAAGGGATGCCTATGTTCAGCAGTTGAAATCTTCTGACTGATGATGATGGATTCAATTGCCAAAGTGGCGCTTGCATAGGCTAGTACTACTTATGCTAGTTCATCTGCAAAAAGTTTCTCAACCTTACACGTAACAGTGAACATAGCACTACAATAGATGCGAAATAAAATTATCATTCCTGAATTGTTGTCCGCATGTCTATGACTGTATCCTCAAAAACACCCATAATGAAAATGGAATAAATTCAGTATTTCTTATTAACTAATTCAGTATATCTTATTAACTAGTAAGTAAAATAAAACTTGGCATAAATCAGATTCTGATTGTACCATTGCAATCATTAAAACTTGCCGCCGGATGTCCGGGCAATTCCCGCCCACGCCGCACATTATCCGAGTGATATACGAGACTAGCTCTATTGGTGGAGAAAATAGGCTTGTCAGTTTGTACAGTATTAACTAACTAAGATAATAAAACTTTAAGAAATAAACTACTAAGTATTTTTTTAATGTTTGAAGTGTTCTAAACTTTATGTTTTACTATTTAAATGTTATAGACAAAGATAATTCGTTGTATATAGACAATAAACAATTAATTTTTTGAAATAAAAACCGACTTCAAGGCTACACTTACATGTACAAACTTAAACTAAAAAGAAGATAAGCTTTTAAATCGACCCCACACGATGAAAAAGCTTTAACAGAATTCAAATTCAAATTCAATTCAAAATTTTTATAAAATACAGGTGTTTGGCCTCTCCTGTTAAGTTTTGACAACCTGTGTTAGGAAAGACCGCGAAATGCAAAAAAACACATTTGCATAATCTTTCCAAAAATTAAGTAGTTTTCTTTAAGAAAAAGCATTAATATATGTATTACACCTCCTTACAAATACAAACAATCTTCTTTGGCTAATGTTTCTGTGATGACAGTTAAAACAGAGATTGACAGTCATCAAAACTTTTGCTGAAGGGAACCACAAACCAAAACGTCAGCTGTGTAAATCTCAGAAGAAGGACTAGGTGTATTTTTTGTTTTTGTTGATTTTTTAATGAGCACTATATAAATTTCGATAACATTTATATGGGGCCACCTCTGAAATATTACCTACCAAACAAAAACATAATCACCAAAATCAATTTATAATTGACAGAGTAATCGCGTAAGAAACATACAATCGAATTGATAACCTCCTCCTGAAGTAGGTTAAAAAAAATTACGACCGCCAGGATTTCAACCTGCGCCATCTGGGTTTACGCCCTCAATCTATCCGCTAAACTACTAATAGCTAGCTTGTGATGCTTTTTCCTTTTTCTGTCTGTTTGTAGTTTATTGAATATTTTTACGGGCATAGATGTAGGGCCTGAGTTACTAGATTAGACTTCAGTCCGATAAGTTTATGCCTACATTGGATGCGTGGATTGACGAATTTTCCGTTTTAAAGATCTTTTAAAGAAGTCGGCGTACTTTTTAACGAATTTGCAAATTTTTTATGTTTGTTGGTGTTAAAGATAGAATTTTAAATTTAATGAAGTTGGGCTTATTCAAATTTGTCATAGTAGTTAGGGGATTTTATTGGATTTAATTTCCTCGGCCTTGCACCAATGGCTTAATCATGAGCAGTTAATGCCATCGCTCAACAGCGGTGAAGGAAAACATGGTGAGGAAACCGGTATGTTCAATAACCTTATGCATGGTGGAGTAGCGCTCAACCTCTCTCTCTCTCTGAAAGAAAGCCTGTGTCCCATCAGTGGGAACATGATAGGCTGACAATAATTAAACCTACACTCTTGCACATACACACAAATTTTTGCATTTATAATATTAGGTGTAATTATAATTATGTACTTAATTAATATTGGGGTATCAATTGATCTCATTTATTATGTATCACTTTCTGTATTCTGAGGTTATCACTTAGCGTTGGACTGGCCATAAAGTCAAGGTGGCGTATGTCAGCTGGGCCCCAGCTTGCGGTGCCCCCCCCCCCCCCCCACGGGCCTGGTTTGCGGGGCTTGCCGCAAGCCAGGCGTAGGATAAGGGTCTCCAGTCTCGGGCCCCGAGCTTGTGCGTCACCCGGGCCCTTCCGGCCCAGTCCGTGTGGTCATCAACATCTTAAACAGGTCGTTGTCATGATTAAATCAATGGAAAATATCTCTCTTGGCAGACGACGTAGCGGAAAGCGACTAGTTTCACGAGTAGAACTGAAAAAAAGAGGAAGAACTTTTTTTACATTTTTCTTTTTAACTGCTCTGCTCGTTTAATGAACTTGCTTTGGTCTTATTTGCTGTGATTTTTTTCGTGTACATTTTGCATTTTAAATGAGCGCTGGCTATATGCTGTTTTAGTGCACTCTGTTCAATTTCTGCGGTAGTTTATATTGACTAACTAGTCTGAATAATGCGGAGTTTTAAAAACAGCTCAATGCTATTTTTAAACAGGGTTACTAGGAAAAAGTGTACTAATGCAAAAGTGGTCCATAGTATCCATCATTATAAACAACTTTTATTATGGGAGCAACGCTGAAATCGCGGAAAAGATCAGCTGTTACCTGTTACATAGATTTTTAGAAGAAATGTCTTACCACGGGGACGATTGAAAGAGGTCAAACGAGTGTTGAAATTGTATGTGAAAACCTACGCGTATGAATTCGCGTGCATAACAGCTAGTGTACTATAACCACACTGAGTAATAATGGTAGGTTAATGGTGAACTTACATCTCCAACTTCAGTTTATTTAGGTCGATGCAACAACACAACGCTGCTAATCAAATGAGCTCGCTGTGAGGTTAATAGCCTAATTTATACCTATTTATTAATCTATACCCTACAGTTAATTAAATTAAATTCACGTGGTTTGATTCAAGCCTACGGATAACACATCATAGGATCACACTGCTTTAAGGCGAGGTTTTACCACTTTTAAGCAACTCTTATTACTACAGATAACCATAAAGCTTGGTTTATTGTATTAAAGCTTACTAGCAATTTTGGTCATTCTACTTTAAGTGTGCCTACTTATATGGTTAGCTTAAAATTATAAAAACAGTGTCATATCAAAATTGAATATTTTATTTAGGAACCCCCAAAGGCCGAAACACGATTAAGGACATTTCGCTCGAAAGTAAGCTCCCTGTTTTTTTTTAATTCATTAAATCAGGGGGCACGGTAGTGCCCCCCCGCCAAGTCGAGCGCGAAGCAAACACTGCCGTACCATCCTTTACTGGAACCATTTCGCCGCATTTTCAGGCCCTACCTATTTACTAAATGATGTCCGCGATATCTTAATATACAGATTTCATAATTATGAAAGAAACCACAAAGGTACATTTTATATTACAGCTAGGTACGCTCTTCGAAAAATATGAGAAAAACCTCAAAAATAGAAGTATCGAAACGCATGACTGTGTGAAAGCGCCACGGTTTTGCTTATATATATTATATATTAAGCACAATGTATTAAGTCTCATAGCCTTATAGCAAGCGTTGCTTAATAGTGGGAAAACCTCGCCTTAACAAAAGTAAAATTTATTAGTACGTTGCCGTGATAAACTCGTTACACGCTAGTGTCGACGATCGTTAATCAGTTTATCAGCGTTTTATCATAACTTATTAACAGCTTTTTGTATTTTTCAGAAGGTATTATTTTACAATTTATGAGAAAGCGTTTTGCTTTGTTTGCTCAGACCAGATTGCAGATAACCGCATTCAAAAATAGGAAGATTTTTAATGAAACTCTCTTTCTCTCACTGTCTCTTTCTCTCTAAATTCAGATTCATTGACATAAAAAAAAAAGTTAATTTCAAAGTATCAGATTCAATTTACAGCATTTTAATGTATTTGGATAAATAGCTAACTAAATTATTTGTGCTTAGTAAAAAATAAAGAAAAATAAATATGTTTTTATTGTCCAATTGAAACATGTACAAAATTTAAATCGAGAATATTGCAGCTACAATACGAGTAGGTATTTGCACAAAGGATATCTTGAATGCCAAGGGCGTTCTCTACCGGTCAACCTTTACGCGAGAAAAAGCTCTTAAGTATCTCGATATGTCTACCTGAAATTTATATTTAACGCAACCCCATAACCACTCCCACGTGTATCCTTAACAATTATATTTAAATATTAGAAATACAGATCAATAAACAACAATTTGATTGTCTTTAGACCTTCAACGGTCTATGGGCAGTCTAACTGTATTTGTAGTGTTAGTTTTAGCTTGTATTTTGTTTAGTTATTAAAGGCACTTGCCCAGTAAATAAACAACAATGTTTAACAGTTAAGAGGTCTTAAAAGAGCGCAAGAGCGGAAAATTATTCATATATTGCATAATAACACACGAATCGCGGAAATCGATGATTCGGGTAAGTATAATTATAGGGACATAATAAATCGACTTCACACAGTTTTGGTCAATCAAAACCTTCAATCTTCAGTAAGCTCGACTGATTTCATGATTAAAGATTGAAGATGCTTGACTTTTAAGTCAAGCATCTTCACTAATAAATAACTTTTTTAGTTTATAAAACTAAAAAAACACGCTTTGATATTGAAAAGTTCCACAATCTCCCTCCCTGCTCCATCATCAGATCAGTTCAATGGTTCAAATTATTATATTGTCATCCGCGGTTTACATAAACCACAGATCTACCTACATAAACCTATTACTTGCAAAAATTCAAAATGACACAATTATTAAAAACAGGTTAAAGTCAAAGTCAAAGTAATTTATTAATAAACATATGTTTACAGGTCAGGCAATTGTAATATTATTATATAAGAAATTTATACAGATAATATACAACATTTAAAATAGAATCAATATAAAAATAAAATTATATAACGGAAATAACAATAAAAAAATATGATATACATTAGATTTTTTTACCGTCAGTGTTTACCAGCTCATTAAAATCATAAAACGCTTGATCGATAAGCCAACGTCTTAATTTAAATTTAAAACAGCTAGATCAGCTCAGGTTAAAATCTATAATGTACGCATTGAGATAAAATTCCTATAGAGTCACAATCTTTCAGTGAAAACAGTTAAACAACGTCCGATTGTCATTGTACATACATTGTATCGATTACATAGTTCACAATGTCACATTTACTCCAATTTAGACGTTATGTCGCTTGCATAGTGTTTAATGTTAGTTGTCCGCTATGTCATCGGAGCTCTGGCATCGCATAGCGTTGTAGTCAAATCGCGGTAAACTTCTAACCAAATGTCTGTGCAATTCGTAGCGTGCGCCGAGTTTTGGTTCGGACATTTTTTTGGCACGATTTTGACTCTATATGTATGGTATCTCGATGAATGTACGGGATTCCTTAAAACAAACCAAATTAACTCAAGAGGCTTACAAATAGTTATATTACACCTAATAGTAAAATTAGTAATAGTAATCATCATCATGTCAGCCGTAGGACGTCTACTGCTGGACATAGGCCTCTCCCATCGATCTCCAAAAGGGCCGGTTAGAAGCGGCGAGTTGAATAGTAATAGAAGTACCTACTAATAGTAAATCTCTGTCTTCTGGTATCTAGATACCAGAAAGCCAGAAACCAGAAGCCAGAAAGAAGCTCATTCGGATTACGTATGCAATAGCAAAGTTTAAACTAACCCGACAACTAAAAACAGGTTAAAATATTCCAAGATTAGATCACATAGTTAGTTAATTTAGTTTTAATTTAATTAATACTTTATTGCACACTTACAAATTTAAAAGAAATGCACAAATTATGTAGTAACTTACAAGTGAAGCGAATAAAAGCGTGTGAAAAATTACCCAGTAATATTAGAATAGTGAAACGTTCGCTGCAGATAATGCTGCAATCTAGGGACATCGGAATATTATGCGAGATGAGATGAAAGCGTAGTCGTGACATCTGTCGCCATTGCGGATTGCGTACGGGTGAACCTTTCTACGCAAAATTGCAAATTGTTGTGTAGAAACCTTACAGTAATAATCTGTATATCTATAACGCTGGCTAGTCAGTTAATAGTAAAGTTATAATATAACAACCCACGTGAACATACAAAGGATTTTCTAGTTCATCGGACTAAAAGCATAAAATTTTGCACAAGTATTCCTTATATAACATAGTGAGCACTACCGAAAGATTTTTGAAAATTCATCCCCTAAAGGGGATAAATTGTGGAACAAAGGTTTTGTGGAGGTTTGATAAGTTAGAAAGTGAAAATTTGCGTTCATTGGTAACCGCGAAATGTTAAATTTTTTTTTCCTGAGAAGTTTCTATTCGAAAATTCCATCAGGCCCAGAGAAATTAGTATGAAGACATAGGATTAAAACAAGAATGTCAATATTTTTTTATTTGAATTTATATAGGCACTTTTTGCGTGAAATTTGTACCAGATCCAACATCTATGTTTATATAAATTAATATTTCGACGAATTAATGTTGATCGTTTTCCAATGTTAGTTTACTTGTCTCCGGGATGTCGTTAATTCAATTTTACAAATGTTAAGCTTTGTTAAGCTTAGCAATATCTCTAGCAATAAGCATTTAGTAAAATGTCGCTGGTTTAAATGCAGCACTATCTTGTTCTATCCAGTTTATTAATGTTTGTTTCATTTATAGAAAAATCACGTTGAACCATTTGAAGCAATTGAATAGAGATTGAACGTTATTGCTAGTAATCACCTAGTGGAATATTTTTCGTAATTTTTACTGTAAAACGTCATTGTTATACTACAATTAGCTGTGCCCCGCGGTTTCTTCCACATGGACGTTCCCTCGGGAACCCTAATCTTATTCTAGATAAAAATTATTAGCACTCTCCGGGCCTCTAACTACCTCTATGCAAAAATCACATCAATCCGTTGCTCTGATGCTGCGTGAAAGAGAAACAAACAAACTTTAATACTTACCTAATTAGGGTCATTATGTACCTATCTTAAACATGCTACTTAATATCGGTATGTGAATTTCATGAAATGCAATTGAGTACTGAGTATTGAGTAATAAGTACACCGACAAACAAACACACACAATTACAGCATTAATTAGTATAATGACCTTTAATTGTAAAACTTTATTTTTTGGTAATTTTTTTTAATATTGAGAGTTAAGCGCCCATTACGAGTTTCTCGCGTTGGCTGTAGAGATCCTGGGCTTGTGGTCATCTGACACTAAACAATTTTGCTAAGATATTTCGACCAGATTGGTCCTCGCCTCGAGGGATACAATTGCTGGTGCATGTTTTGTTCAAAAATTAAGCCTTGCGATCCAGCGGGGCAATGCTGCCAGCATTCTGAGGACCCTGCCGCACGGTGGCGATTTGGAATATTTTACTTGACTTATCTATGGACATAAATACTCTTATATAATGTTGATTGGTTCACTAAACTGTTCGTAACTGGTCAAATTTGTTATCTACATATTTATAGTAAATAGCGACCCTCCCGCTTGGCTTCGCACGGGTGTAATTTACGTGCGAAGCCGGGGCGGGTCGCTAGCTTTATATATATAAACCTTCTGTGAAAACGTATCTAACTGATGATGAAAACTGCATCAAAATCCGTTACGTGGTTCAGGAGGAGTTAGCGACCATACAGACAGACAGACGCGAAAAGCTACTTTAATTTATACTATGTAGAGAAGAGAAGAGATAGAGAAGAGAAGAGATAGATATTGAGATAGAGATAGCAATATCTTCTAGAAGAGAACACTGCCTGCACTTGAATGCTAACAATAGTATAACAATGTGTTTTTTGACTAATATAGTTTAAAAAATATCCAAATTCTTACAAGTTTGAAATGTTTACAATGTTTTCAAGTTTGTGTGTTCCAAACGTTTACTAAGATGAAAATATGACATGATTTTACTGAGATATAGAAAAAACATCGCTATGTCCACGTGTCGTCTTATATAACAGCCGTCGCTGGACAGGCAAGGGGGATATAAAGAAACCAGGTCAGTAGCAAGCACATGACGAATCATTTGACACCTCGTTGAACAAAATCGTTCCACTTCCTTGGACGCTGCTCCTACATCGAGGATATAGGAGTAACCGCCACATTCATAGGCGATCGTTATGGCTCAGTGGTAGCACGTTTGCCTTATAAGTAGGAGGTTCCGAGTTCGATTCCCGGCCGTGCAGAAGTTTGTATGATGAATGTAAATATGGGTATCTGCCGGGTCTGGGAGTTGTCCATGTTTTTGTGTGTTACTTAGTTTATTTGTTCCTATTTAATGCAGCAACCATCGAGATAAAATTCCTATAGAGTCACAATCTCTCAGTGAAAATAGTCAAAAATGTCCGAGCGTCATTGTACATACATTGTATTAATTATATACCTACTATACAATGCCACATTTACTCCAATTTAGACGTTATGTCGCTTGCATAGTGTTCAAAGTTAGTTGTCCGCTAGGTCATTGTAGCTCTGGAATCGCGCGGCATTGTAGTCGGGTCGTGGTTACCTTGTAACAAACCAAAAAGTCTGCGCAATTCGTAGCGTGCGCCGAGTTTTGGTTGGGGTTTTTTTTTGGGCTCGATTGTGACTGTATCTGTATTGTATCGATGGCAGCAACAGATCAACGTATGGACGTGATTTTCTGAAAAGAAATTGGTGGAGCCTTTTAGGAGTGAATGTTGACGCAGGTCAAACCACGGGATGCAGCTATAAGAGTCAATACTTTCAGAAACTTTAGGACGACACACTGAACGACAGCCTGCTATCTGCATCCACATGCCCGCGACTCACGATGTCGTCGGTCCATCTAGTGGAAGGCCTGCCTACGCTGCGTCTTCCGGTTCGTGATCTCCACTCAATAACTTTTCTTCTCCATCGGTTATCGGTTCTTCGAGCGATGTGGCCTGCCCATTCCCACTTCAACTTGCAAATTTGCACTGAATTTACTTCCGCCTAAAAAAACCAATCCAAAAAAACTGACGGTTTTATTTCATAGACTAATCTAGAGTTTTCCAGTAACCACATTTGTCCAGAAGAGCCGCTGGCGTTATTTCTACACTGATAGGCAGTTAAATCAACGTCGTCCATCACTGTCGGCACTACAGCACCAGATTGTTGATACACTTTTATAGGTCAACGTGAGATCTGACAAATTGTTAATAAACAACCACGGAAAAAGACTGTACTTTCATAGTTTGTGAGGGTTGAAATCTTAATTTTTAAACTTTTATTCATTACAATGTTTTTTCTAAAATAAACATCATCTTCAGCTAAAAGACGTCCACTTCCGAACATAGGCCTCCCCTTTAGAACTCCACACTGAACGAGTCTGCCATCTGCCATCTACATCCACTGGATGCCCACGACTCTCACGATAAGCATACAACGTAACTAATATGGTTGATTTTGGAGATTTTAGTCAAAAGAACTAAATAAACCAATGGCAATCTTGCATAAATATTTATGTTGAATAATAAGCTTGCGTTTGACTACCACCCACTTGATGTTAAGTGATGATGCGGTCTTTGTCGTGCGGTTATGGTCGCGTGGTGGTGTATGGTTCGCTAGTGAAACTGAATTCACTAATTTCTTTCAGCTTTTTACAATGTTATTCAACTGTCAAACGTATTCTTTTAGCAACCACACTTTAAACAAATGAAGGGCCGTTAGTAATACATATTTGTAAAATTGAACCTAATATTATTGATAACATAGAAGTACTAGTGGTTATTTTATACACCGCATATGGCAAACCAGCAGTGCAAGTACCGTTCTTTTATCGATCGTCAAATTGACAGTTGAGGTCGTCAAATTCGATAATATGCCATTTTTTCAGTACTCGCTGTGGTCGATTCTATGGCATTTTAGCGAATTTGACGATCGATAAAGAACGGTACTTGCACTGCAGGAGAGAAAGGGGACGTCATTCATATTAAATGTAAACAAATTATTTTGATTGACCTATCATACTTTGGAATTTAATAAATAAGTTCGCAATTAAATATAAACCGAGGTATTAAAAAAACACCCACTCTAAATTTTTCCTTGTTACGCCTTGACTCGGCCTCAACAGAACGTAGGAGGCAAGGTTTTGCAAATCTCGTAAACATAATGAAACATTATAAAAATTTATCTTTTTTCTAAGCTAACAAAAGCTCAACCATCACTTGAGACGTAATAAATTAATTAAGCATGTCGTAAGCTGGCTTCCTTGTAGACATCCGTGTCCTACATTTACGAGGTCTTGTTTAGAGGGGTCCATGCAACGACCTTCGCATCAAGGCTGTGGCTTACCCTGAAGACCCCCAAAAGTAATCAACAGGACCCCAAGGCTTGTGATACTTAAAAACGGTGAATTAAGGGAGTTTTGCTGTTTATGAGGATAAAATCCCGACATTCAAGCTATTGTTATGGAAGAATTGTCGCCGAATCATGGATTTTATTGCGCTTAGCGTTTGTTTGATGCTCCGAATATCTTTTATGTTTATTCAAGTTGCGTAAATAATACTATTAAGCTCTTCAGTCCGGAACACATGTTGGCAAAATATTGATTAGCGGGGTGTATCTGGTAAAATCACTTGTCAGACAAAGTTTTCAAAAAAGATAGGTATTAATGCGTAGAAGAAGAAATGTATAGACCAATTTGGCGTGCCACTGAAAAGGACAGAAAATAATATAATAATTTACTATAATATACTATTGACAAATTAATACATAGTAAATCTAATGTACTTATATTAAAGAAAGTCGTGTTGGTTACACTATTTATAACTCAAGAAAGGCTAAACTGACTTGGCTGAAAATTGGAGGGACATAGCTTAGAACCAGGAAACGGACATAGGCTACTTTTCATCAGTATCATCACCATTTTTCATCACTGCGCGGGTGAAACAGCGGGGCGCAGCTAGTTGGAATATAAATAATTTAGGTAACTTTCTTTCTTTAGGTAGGTTTCTGGCATAGGTTACATTGAACTTTGTTCTTAGTCCTTAGCACTAAAACAACTAGACTGCATCGCATTTAGACGAAATTATCAATAATTTTTACATAAGAATTTACTTGAGTTTAATTTTTTTTTTGATATTCTTGTTTTATCAGTTTAACAAAAGGTAGATACTTACCGTTGAGAGGTTGTTTGGTTATTTTCGTTCACTATGGCTTTTACAGCTAATTATATGACAATTTAAGTACCATCACTGCACACTAAATACACCTCCTTAAAATATCAACAAGCTCACAAATTTTAAATAGGGGTTTCCCATTAAAGCTATTTTCAAAAAGTTTTGGGATCTCAATTTACTTATCTGATACCAAAGGAATATGGCTGTTTTCTATGCCAAAGGCACTGATGGCAAACAACAAAAAATCAACAGTCACTGCAGGACGGAAATAATACAGATCTGTTATTTTCCTTCATGAGTAATAACTTCAATAGCAGTTTCCTTTCATGCATTTCTATCCATTTCCTATTATTTTCTCCATATACGCTAAAATGACACAAATTTGGTGTAAAAGCTTATTTATTTCTCATTATTAATAAACCTTTTTTACTACCCAAAAAAGTTTTAAACTGTCTGATAGAAAGCATTTACCTATGAGTCATTGGTACAGGCGACAAAGTTATCACGCGAAATGCTAATAGAATATCAGTTAAATTGTTCACCGGATGCCGCCGGGACTTCGGGAGATGTCAGATATTATGTGCATATCGGAGTGAATGCAGTCAACGTGCAGTTAATTTTCTTTTTGGATGCGTCTTGGTACGGAAACGGCACGTCTGGTCGGGCGGCGAGGCGGCGGCGCGGCCCGTAGCGTGTACTCCGAGTATTCGGAGCCCGGTACTCCGCCGCGACCATTCGATGCGAGACCGCCGAGTGTAAAGCACGCACGCCGCGTTCTTCCTCGACAGCGAAACTTTGTACGCTCCGTCACAGTTACGACGCGAAACAAGTGGTGTTTTTGACAAATCTGCCGAGCGAATACCGGCGATAACTTTCATTTCGCGACGAACAGTTTTGGTTTTGTGTTGTTTATTTTGTTTTTTGTGTCCGCACATTGGAGGTGATCAGTTTATTTTCAATTCTGCCGCCTGTTTACGGTGAGTACGTGTTGGATTTTGATGTTTATGTTAGGTTTGTCCAGCTGATATGCGCGCTGGAGATCGTACCGCCGTGAACTGCATTTGTGACGAAGGTCGCTCGAGCTCGCCGCACTCGCTTTGGTTTCTATGTCACTATTGGTTTTGGGTCAGAGGTTCGCTTATCAGCTCATTGTTATTTACCTGCATTATAATTAGCTGTTAATTGATTTTTTTCCAGTCGTATCATTCGCATAATAAATTTAAATAATTCCATTACCTTAAATTTCTAAGACACTTAGCTCGATAAAACGACAATTTTGGCTTTATGACCTATACAAAATTGCTTTTTAATGAAATTTTCAATACAAAAAAGCAATTGATTCAAATTTGATGAACATTAGCGTTAAATTACGTGAGGGCCACTTAACTTTTGAACTCATAACAAACCTGCAGTGCAAGTACCGTTCTTTTATCGATCGTCAAATTGACAGTTGAGGTCGTTAAATTCGATAATATGACATTTTTTCAGTACTCGCTGTGATCGATTCTATGGCATTTTAGCGAATTTGACGATCGATAAAGAACGGTACTTGCACTGCTGCTTCTAA
The DNA here is from genome assembly GCA_914767915.1 of Agriopis aurantiaria. NCBI lineage: Eukaryota > Metazoa > Arthropoda > Insecta > Lepidoptera > Geometridae > Agriopis > Agriopis aurantiaria. The sequence continues at coordinate 11,788,046 of OU611994.1, read as the reverse complement.
ATAGGGTTTGTCATTAAACCCAGCTCTGTCTCTTTAAAATCTAAATACTCATCCACTCAAAAATACAGCAATATCACTGTTTCCTTTTTATTTCATTAAAATAACAAAGACCAATCAATCGATAAAATATCGAGCTTACAATAATTGCAATCCGATAGCGTGCGTTGATGTCTTTTCAATGAAGAAAAAGGCTAATCCGCTTAGCTATTGCCAAATTATTATTTCTCTGTAATAAAAGCAGCAGTAAATCATATTTTTTCCACCAATATGTCGGCTTCGTAAACATTCAACGTCCGTGTTGAGTTTATAATCAAAACAAACAAACATCATTGTTACATTAGAATAATTAAATATTGTTGAATTACGTTATCTTATAATGTGTCTGACACTTGTCACATTTTGATCGTTGCCTTTCATAATGTCACTTCACTTTCCTTGTGATTGTTTGGTCAATAATCTGTTCATTCACTGCCAGTTGATATATTATGTTCTTAGCTACTTTCACATCGATCAATATTTGCTAAAATATTGAACTTGTTTAAGATTATTATGCATTAAATTTAAACTCGTTTTTGTTGACAGAATCTTTCTATTTTCATGTCTATTTATAAATAAAAGTTCACCTATTATCACCGTCATTATTAGAGGTATTCTGCTGTAAGTGGACACTAATTAGTTTTGGGAATTTACGCAAGAAACTTTTACCTTTATATCTTTTTTCGCCTTTTAAACTATTACTATGAGAGCAACACAGAAATCACGAAAAATATCAGTTGTTCCATACATTTTGTCGAGTTTAAACGCAGTCGATTTCTATGTTGTTTTTCTGTATAGGAAGTAATCCCTAGAATAACTGAACTGCTTCGGACAAAGCTAGTAACGTAAAAAAGGTGAATAAATGACACGGCCTATTTTACCTTCCAAAGCAAACAGCTCATCACATATTTCCAACACGCGCGACCAACCTGTCTCCGTTACACAAACCATGTCAAATGTTAACATTTTATTAGATAACGTCACCGCCATATTCGCTAGCTTAGGTGTCTTCTTAACCAATAAAAACTGTTTACCAGTAGTCAACATGGAATTCCTGTGGGATTCCCTTGTTTTTTACAACAGTAATTTTTAATCTTTCGCGATTTGAACAACGAGCGTCGAGTAAACGTCGAACGAAAAGTATCTATTTTTACCTAAATATAATAATACGTGATAAATCCCGATAAATATTTAAAACAAGAACAGCAACATTAAAACAACAAAAACACTTCATAGGATATCAGTCAATGAACACTGTGTTGTATTTATATGATTGTAAATTACAATAACTTCGTTAAATGATGTACTTAGTGAACACGTCGAAAAATATAATTTGATGAAACACGTTTCATCAAATTACATTTTTTCTACGTTGCTCCAGAAAACGCTAACGAGAAAAAAATCTGGTAATATAAGAAAAAAAGTTAGCAGTTTATTATTATATAACATAAGGAAGTATTTAGGTCATTATCTATGTACTATATGTATTTTACTACATGCACAGTAAATTCTGTCTTTTAAATAAGATTGTGTCTTTTAGATAAAAAAAAACTATGTTTGTACGTCTTTACGTCTATGCGTTCGCATATCGTTCATCCTAATTAGTACAGACATTGTGGCAAAGCTGTCAGGCCAAGGGGTTTTTTCATTAACCACGCGAGCATAGCCACGGGTAAAAGCTAGTATAGCATGAAATAAATTTTTACATATTTCACAGCTACAGAAAAGATTTAAAAAAATTGTTTAAATTAGAATGGCTGTCAAGACATTCTTGTAAGAAATTTGTCATCATTTCATCCATAGGACGTCCACTACTGGACATAGGCCTCCCCCATCGATCTCCAAAAGGGCCGGATGGAAGCGGCCTGCATCCAGCGTTTTCCTACGGTATCTTTTATGTCTTCTGTCCATCTTGTGGCATTAATATTTTAGTTGTTTTATTGTAAGGATATCAATTTATTTTTGTCGTGTTTTTTTTCGCAATAGCTATAACCACTTTCAGTTTATTTATTTTATTTTACAAGGAAAACATACAGCTACTATTTAATACAGTAGATATAAGATAAACAGTTTTCTTTTTACACAAAAGCCAAAAACATGTTTTCACTAATACTATTTAGTCAAACAAGGGAGTTATGTCTTAGTAAAATTATCGTTCGCGTTCATGCCTCGATTGTTAATTAAAAAAAACACTATGCCTCCAAAACGGTAAGTACAGTTCACTTACAAATTTTTCACACTCACTAAGAAACTTGCAGCGACAGTAATAAACTAACTAAGGGTCTACATCAGTCTACATGCAAAAAAAGGCGGCAACGTCACCTGCAGGGCGAATTTGACTTAAATCACCCAGACTCATTTAGACTGGATGCGTTCGCACCCGCCACGTCACCGTACCATATCTCACTTATTTGAATAATCTGAGGTTCATTCCTTGTAACAAAGTGTCAAGAACCAGTTCGTCCGGTGATTGCTCTCTTCACGTTTCACAGCTCATCCAGACCAGATTATTTTATAGAAATCGTTCACTGGATTAATGTAGATTTATTGCAGTTTAAATGCTATGTTAAGTTTTAAAAGAGAATTCCATTAACCCGCTCTCTCACCTGGACAGAATATCTTAATCGAATTATTCGAATAAATCGAATCGAGTTCAGTAAAATTAATAATTTTGCATACTATATTGGGGACCTGTATCAAAAAATTTGCAACAAATAACACATCATACTTTAATAGACATAAAAAAAATTAGTTTCACAGAGAGTGTTATTTATGTACCTACAACTAAAATTGGAAAGAAAATTAAAGAGAAAAAAATAAAATTATTGCTAAAATAAAGTTGACTAGCATCGTGGATACCCTCGAATGTTAACTGCAATGCAAGCATGCCCCATCGTAGACTGCATCATCGTTTAACATTAAGCGAAATGGCGGTCAAACGCAAGCCTATTATTATTATAATTCGTGCTTCATCTTCGACCATATCGTCACTTAACAACAGGTGAGTTGGTGGTATAACGCGGAAATATTAGAGTTAAAAAAAACACCCACATTACATGGAAGAAGAAAATCCAATTCCTTCTTAATAACTAGCTAAGAGCTTAATCAAGGTCATCTACTTCCAAAACCAATAACATTGCAACAGTAACTCTATCAAGCATTACAAATTGCTTATTTTTATAATGTAATGTATAATATAATTATAATGTACATAATAGAGACAATGCAGTTTGCATGTAAACATGTGAGCCTCGGTCGCGTTGAGTTACAGAAACTGGCAGATAAATACACGATCATTGTTCCGCAACTACTATGCCTCTACTACGAATGACTTCACTCGTATTCACATTCTCGAACAAGGTTTTTTTTATTTATTATTATTTATTTAGGAATAGGCTTATGCGATTGACCGCCAACCCGGCGTTGATGTGGTCTACGATGGACCTTGCTTGCCTAGAAGAAACCGTTAAAATGGGTGAATGGGTGTTCCCCGATAGTTACAACCTAATTGTCTTCAAATTACGAGTGAATCGGTTTCTTCTATGCAAGCGTACTCCATCGTAGACCGCATCATTGCTTTACATGAGGCGAGTAGGCGGTCAAACGCAAGCCTATTATTAAAAAAAATATACAAACCAAAAATGTATACGTTCTAGATTCTAGAATTTTCATCGCACTACAGCGCATAGAAATCTTAAAGCCAATAAATCTGGAGTATTATAACCTCTAGCATATCTCTATAAATTTTCTCCAAACACATCAATAGAGCTATTCAAATCGATCACATGAATGCAACATCAGAGCAAAACCAGAAGCTCTCCGACGTGTGTAAACAAAGCCAAGATAACTAGTTCTGTTTCCGTCTATACTGATCTGTTGATATGTAAAGATATAGTGAGATTACTCACTAGATTGATGCACCACAACATCGCATTTCAACAGGTTTTATTGGATTTATCAATGCGCTTTTAGAAACAAAAACATCGTAGCATAATACTAATTGTAGTGTAGGATGTTACATTTTCTTTCTGTTCTACTGAAAACACTTTGTGCCCATACAGGGTGTGGCGTAATAAGCAATATCCCTTACCTGTGATAATTGGACAAAATTACTGTTCAGAAAATAAGATGAAAGTTAGTAAAATTATAAAGCGAGTTAATCAAAATTTTCCAAAACTTTTCCTGAACTTGTCTATGAAACTTAGACATCGATTTCTATCTAATTCCGAGCAGTCTTGAAGTATCTCAACTCGCATGTAGGTAAAGCGTTATCTCATATTCATTACGTAACACCCTGTAGAGGCTCAGGGTTAGGGTAGGTTATTTCTAATTCACCCTGACTGCGAGATGTTAAATTGATTATAATTATTGTTTTTTTTTTCTAGTTCTAGACACACTAGGCCATTAGGCCACCGAACTATAATTTTTTCAACCTAAATAGAGCCGATCACCGGTTCAACATTAAGGAAGATATGAGCATTTTAATGTCTTGCTAGACATAGAGCGTATACTTACTAGTGACGTCACTTGTAAGTACGCCATACAAACTCCATACTGTCACTTACTTTGCGGGAACGGATCCCTTCCTAATCAGACCAAAAACTTTAACCGTCTTACTACAAAAGATTTAAGAAAGCTTTAGACATGTGTTTAACATATTTTTCACAGTGAAACAACTGCTAAACACATGTCTAAACGTTTATATGTCAGAAGTTAAATAACCAATTTAAATAATTTCTTCAGTATTCGCACAACATTTATTTATATTTTTAACTAAACCATCTGTAATTTTTAACAAATCAAAACCCCTGTATCGAAGCCACTCTTATTCACTGATCAACGGGTGCTTACTTGTTGGTGTCCAAATTTTTTGATTGACTTTTTACACCCATTAACTTTGGTGGCGCCATCTATAATTCCTACTTCATGCAAATAAAATTATGAGGATTAAAAAAACTAATTGAATTGAAATCCGTCCTCCTTTTTTGAAGTCGGTTAATAAAAGCAGTTCTAGTTGCAATGTACTGAGAATCAGTTAAGCACTGTGTTGTGTTGATTCGATTAGTTTCGCTACGCTGCGATAATCGCATAATATTTTGTTTACCAATATCCTTTTTACTAGGTGAATACTTATAATATGAAAATAGTAAACGTTGAAACGTTTAAAACAAAACATTGTATCGCAATAAAAGTAAAGCAAGGTCAAGTCTGTCTTCGCTGACATTGGGGGCCCGAGGCGATCGAGTCCAGCGAAATCAGTGAACACCTGTCGACGGACCGCCACTCGGCAGCGGCATACAAACCGACTCAATGATCAATGATCTTCCATTTTTATTCCAATTACACGTGGAGAAATTCACGAATAAGTACGGCTTAATTAGAGAAAACCGTTTGACTGTCGGTAGTAAGATGAGACGCAAGTTTTAGGGTTCCGTACCCAAAGGGTAAAAACTGGACCCTATTACTAAGCCTACGATGTCTGTCTGTCAAAAAATGCCAAAAATTTCTAAAGTATAACAACAGACAATAAATAATGGCCAATTGCGAGTCGGTGTCAAATTTCTGTTCACCGCCGGTTCTCTTACGATCACCGAAGTTAAGCAACGTCAGGCGCAGCCGGTACTTGGATGAGTGACCGCCTGCGTTGATGGGTTGTTGTCTTTTTGCAAATTTTTTTGTACTTCTGTAGTTAACTAGTTATGTGGTGGTACGGAACCCACAGTGTGCGAGCCCGACTCGCGCTTGGCCGGTTTTATTAAATACGAAAATAAACTGATCGGCTCTATGATATTCATTTGTTACACTCGCAAATAATTATGAAACTGTGAAAGTGTAGTCTCCATCATCATCATCATCATCATCAGTCCATCAATCTACTGCTGGACATCGACTTCTCACTAAACAAGCCACGGCGACTAATTTTCAGATTTTTACTTTCAGTCGGTTTACTGACTAAAACTGGATTTAATTTTGGAGGTAAAAACTATGTCTGATGCTAACGAGGCATTTTAAACACTTCCATAAGAACGTAATATCACCTTCAGTAATTTAATACAATTAAAAACATTGACTGTGCGAGCGTGACCCGTAATCCGTCAACGGGTTCTTAATAGCAGTTATTTCTTCTAATAGCTTCTGTGCGAGAAAACCTCGTAAACCGATATAACATCAAAGCATTCGTGAAAGCTGTGCACGACGGGATTGCTTCGATTCAGAAGAAAATATACTTTCCTCAATTAATTTACCCGCAAATAGCGCCCTTTAACAATAAATACGACACCGTCGAGCCGATTTAGAATACGAATAAACTTGCATCCGGACTGGAGATAGTCGATTCACTTATGTTGCGTTCTTTCCTAGGGTCTTACGGCTAACTCGTGGGCTCGAATTAGCGCTGAAACAGTGCTCCCGAAAATCACGCGAACGTGAACCTTAACGCGCCGAGATTCAGTTTGCGGTCGCGCAAATTTTCTTATTACAGAAAAAGCCGAGCTGAGAAGCGTGAGGTCGCGGGTTCAAACCCCGGGCCCGTACCAGTGAGCTCTTTGGAGCTTATGCACGGATTTTCATACCACTGGTTTTCGGTGAAGGAAAAACATCGTGAGGAAACCTGCATACGTACGGAGAAGGAATTCAATGGCGTATGTGAATCCACCAACCCGCACTGGGCCAGCGTGGGGGATATGGCCCAATCACCCTTTCGGGGGTAGGCTAAAAGTCCAGCACTGGACTGTTAAAAAAGGCTGATTATGATGATGAGCCCCTGTTCTGCTATTTCGATCACAACTTGAGCGTTTTTACGTTTGTTCTCAATCATGTGAACAGCCATAGAGTTACATTTTCCCGCGGCGGAGCAGGTCGCTCCCGTGCTCACTCCCACGGCTTACCTTCCGTCTTCACCTCATGGACATACAATAGATACGTTACTGCTTCGGTTTTTCTCGACCTTTGTTGTGCACATTAATGTACGCTGAGCATTCCTGGAAGTGAAACTTATCTTTTTCTCAACCCCACTTGAATCGGTATTGCTTCCGCGTATTGATTTTTTGCATTTATCACTCGTCAGTCCTTCGAGACAGGCGCCAACCTGATCCAATTCTTATATGGAACGCGATGATTATCTTTATTTGGGTGTAAGCGGCGTCTAAAAATGGCGACTCATCGAAAATTCTTTTCTAGTTGAGTTACGTCCTCGTTTTAATTGGTCGTTGTATTAATTGAAGCAACGGCTCCGTGTATCTCATGTTGTGGTAATCGTTGCACCAACTTGTAATTTGTGGTTATGATGCGTGAGGGGTGATCTTCGTTGGGTTTGTTGTCTCATTTAGAAAAACCACGGCGCTTGGGAACTAAACCATCTGGTGTCGGTAAACGTGACAACAAACCGAGATTACTTTAAACATGCCTTTTAAAACAGATGGTTAAAGAAGAAGCACTTGAGATCTTTTTGCGGAAGCTATTGGCCTTCGCACACATGGAAACTTTATTCAGTGTTGGCGGAATATTGAATAATTTATATACTGAAGATGACTTGCTAGCGTTCTGCGCTCGTCGATTTTAATTATAGCTATCGCATTGCTGTATCTCGCTCGTTCGCGGTGCCATACCGTGAAGACAGGGTTTCGACCTTACGCGAACAAAGATTACCGTTGCTTTCCGTCATTTTTTCTTTATTTATTTCTGCGAAGTGGTGTAACGGTGTCGTGTCCATTTGGTTTGGGTCCGCCACCGCCATACGGTGGGTTGCGTTACTCGAACTTATGTATGCACATGCATGCCTACCTATTATATCACCACTCGTTACTTTTGCTCGTCTGATGCAAACAAACGTTTACCAACTGCATGTATTTGAATATTTTATACACGGATTCCAATTTGTCAAGTAGATACAGGCTTCGAGACAACCTTTACCTTCTCACTAAAATTTCGCTTGGCCTCTAAAGCGTTCGTAGTTAATGGTGAAATTAATTGTCTCTTTCTAGTTCACTCATTTCACCAGACAGCACTTGCGCGGTGATTTAGTTTATGCGAATAATGCTAGGCCGTGGGAAGGATGGTTGCATGCGTGAGGAACTCGCCAACACAAGTGAAATGTGACCCGACTGCAAATTTGTACTGGTCTAGCTCAGATCAGACTAACAAGGGAGATATGGTAAGGTGGCGTGGCGAGTGCGAAAGCATCAGGCCTAAATCAGGCTTGATGCCTTAAGTCGAACTCACCCTGCAGACGACATAGCTGATCTTTTTTGCATATGGACTACTAGATATAGGTGTCGCTGCAAGTCTAATAGTGTGCGTGAAAAAATTTGTAAGTGTGCTGTCTTCATTGATGTAAGTAAATAGGGGGAAGATACGGGACGAACTTCTTGACGTGGACTGCACAATATAGGCTCCGGGGCACAATCCACTTCAGTCACAATAGAACTGGCGTTTTGATAGCACGTGAATTACTTGTCAAAATTGTGTGAAATAAAGCAGCAAAAATTACTTCCTGCGTTTTCACAAGGTGCACCAACAGTTTGAAGACAAAAAACTAGTTTCACGGCATTACTTTTCACTCGTAAAATAACTTAATTTTAGTAACATAAAAACAATTAACTTAATTTTCTTTCAATGTCACTTCTATGGTCTAGTGTAGTGTCTAATGGAGCGGTGAAGTTTACAGTGTAGACGTCAACGTCAGCGCTGACTCGAGCCGAAACAGAGCCATATTTATTGGTTACAATGTTTGGATGTCACGCGTCTTCCCCCCTTTTTAAAACAGTCATTGGCTGTCTTACAGTTTTTGCGTGGGATAGAGAAAAAAGTGAGAGAAACAAGGAAAAATTTGAACACGAACGATGTGCAATTCTATCAAGGCATATCTCCCTTGTTTGTCTGATGTAAAGGGTCTAGTCTCTAGTAAACAATTCCTCATTTGAATAAGTTCTGAAGTCCAGCATATAGATACATCTCGGCGCCATCTCGTGCTACTGAACATAAATGTAACTCTAGTCCAATAACGGCAGAATTCTGAATGCCGATGGCATTCTACGCAAATCACGGTGCCCTTTTACATACTTTTCCATGTACAACGTAAGAAAAATATTTATTATGTTCATATTTGCTATTTACCAACAACAGTTGCGTTCTTGTAATTTGTAGTTTCGTACTTCCCATAAAGTAATCAATTCATTGAAAATCAATTCAAAACAGCGTGATTATAACATCAATCAAGGCCTATGTGTAGTCATTTGTGATAAATTTACAAATCATACGGACAATGGCCAGATTGAATAAACCGCAAGTCAAGTTCAATATTTAATTAATACTAACGAAGGTTATCAGTTAATTACGATGACATTAATATGTGTTGGCTGATAAGTCGACAGCACGCTAAATTAACTACGCTTCTTGTCCGAACATTGCATAACTTCCATAGATGTAGTTATCAAGATATGGCCTTCCGAACATTTGCGTCCCAGATGTAAGTACCTAGTTCCTAGTGCTACTTGAAATATTTTCTCAAAATCTATACTTACTACGATGCACTGTTTTCTACTACAACATCACTCTAAAGTACGATGACAGCTCACCAACGAAGATGACGCGTACACATGCGTCGTGTTTTACATGGTGCGCATTATGCTTGAACGCACTACTGAATTGGTACCATTGAAAAAATTCCGTTAAGGCAGTACTCATAATATACGTCAATGATAACTTCGAACCTCTACAAATCAGTAAAGTTGTTTATATGACGTATGAAAAGTAACAGATAAAAACTCAGTCTTTCATAAGCACGCAAAAAAATACATGCAACTTAACCTATCTATTCATGTTCTGGCTGTACCCATCACCAGGACAGGCAATACTACAAGAGATGACACATGAACTGAAGCTCGGAATGAAAGTAACAACCTAGTACCATGAAAGTGACTCGCTTGATTTATTAACATTTCTAAATATAACACTTCTGAACTGGTGCCTATTCTACATCTCTGGTCGGCTTCGCTATTTATATCGCTCCAGGCGAAGATCTATCTCCTTTTAAAGCAAGCTAGAATGCGCCAATGCAACCCCGCATGCTGCATTGAGCCGTCATTTTATTTGACTCCTACTTTATTCGCAATTAATTGCTCTCCGCTTCTAATTTATAACGTTCGAAGCCTGCGTACACACAAGTGGCTTTTTACGTACAGGGTCAACGAACCTTTTACAGGGCCTTTGTCGAGTAAACAATGCCACATGAGATTTGAAGGCTTAAGTGTATTTGCGGTCAGAGTTTACTGTAACAATTTTTGTCGTGTCCGGTTCCCTTTCGTGTGCATCTGCTTATGGTATAAAAGTCACACGTCCATTGTTCGCTGGTTCATCATCATCATCAGCCAAAAGACGCCCTCTGCTAAACATAGGCCTCCTCTTTAACCTCCTCACTGAACGACAGCCTGCCATCTCCATCCACTGGATACCCGCGACTCTCACGATGTCGTCGGTCCATGTAGTGGGAGGCCACTGCGTCTTCCGGTTTGTGGTCTCCACTCAAGAACATGTCTTCCCATCGGTTATAGGTTCTTCGATCGATGTGGGCCTGCCCATTGCCACTTAAACTTGCAAATTTTAATAGCTATGTCGGTGACTTTGGTTCTTGGGCGAATATCCACGTTCCGGATTCTATCGCGCAAAGAAACTCCAAGCATAGCTGTCTACATTGCCCGCTGTGTGAGTCTGAGTTTTTCCAAAGGCCAACAGTTAAGGACCACGTCTCAGTACCAGTACTCGCTGGGTAATACGAACAGGAAATCTAGTTTCGCCGCTACGGCCAGACAAGTTCCAACTATGCGGGGTATTTGAGTACCTACATCAGATCAGGCTCAAACAATAACCACGTAAATAGAGCAGTTGTTACTCTGCTCAGATCGATGATTGAGTCTCGACAGCGGGTGAGAGCCCCAAATTGATATGTTCCTAATACAATCGGATGTCGCACTCGATGTGATGGAAGCGACGAACATATCCCATAAAGAAATCACGGAACGAATCTCGGTACTTCCATACTCGATTTAATTATGCAAGAAACGACAAATATTTAAAATGTCGAAATCTGTACTAAAGTGAAGAATGTTGATTACGTTTCGTTTTTGGTCGTCTACAAGTGCACGATAAAAGTAAAACTGAGTGAGTGGGGTCTCAATTATCAAAACTACCGAGAGAGAAATGGAATGCCTCATGTATTGAGTTAATTTCGATTTCCTTTTATAGAAAGTAAGTCTGTTTTTATCGACAGGCATGTTGGCCAAAAGCGGCCTCAGCAGGAACCTGTTGATTCGAAGTGTCTAATGGAATATAGTTTTGAGGACCACTAATACTGGACTTTACGACTGCGTGATTGATAGTTAAACCAGTTTGCGAACGTGCAGAACGAATACTTTGACACCTGTCAAAAATTCGCACCCATACTGCATTTTTTCGATATTCATTTGTTTTTAGGGTTCCGTACCACAAAAGGAGAAAACGAAACCCTTATAGGATCACTTTGTTGTCCATCTGTCTGTCTGACCGTGTGTCAAGACCCTTTTTCTCAGGAACACGTACAGGTATGAAGTTGAAATTAATATCGAATACTGAAGTTTAAGGTCCTTAGAGGAACTTTAGCCCTTAAAAATTCAAGGTTAAGTCAACGCAATCGGCCATTTATATTACATATTTTAATCACAAACTCACAAATCAAAACCTATAGTGTACTTCCCGTTGACCTAGAATAATAGATTTGCCAAGAAGAAAGGTTTCACAGCACACATCAAAAAAAAAAACGAAAATCGTAAATTTAAAATAATATTTAAAAAAAAAAACTTATGTTAATACTTACATTTTCAAGTTGAAAAACTGACAATGATGAAGACTGCTGGATGGATAAAAATTATTCTATTACAAACTTAAACTTGTCCGTCAGTATTGGATTTCAACTTTTTTTCTCTACTGCTGGGTGGAAATGTTTTTCGGGTGTATGTATTTATTAATTTTGTACTGAACCCTCAATGCGTGAGCCCAACCCGCACATGGCTGGTTTTTAGGGTTTTTCGAAATGTATTATCCCGAAGTTTATTTGTTAACTGAAATTCATTGGTTTTGTATTTAAAAACCGAACTATCTTTGTGACTACGCAAAATAAAAATAAATACGGTCCATGGAGTGGAGCTCCAACTTCAAACGTTGGACCACTGCCCCTACCGGAGACCCGTTGGGCTTATGAGATGTATCACCATCCCTAAACCTAAACCAACATATAAGATCATTGCCTAAACCGTAACTTCCAATACAATCCGTATGTTTCATAGAATAAATGCAAACTTTACAACCCGCTACCACAAACGATTTAATAGGTGATTAAACTCGAATTTTACCGCTTAATTAAAATAAACGCGGAAATTCTATACCACAGTTCTAATAAGGCGGCATAAATTACAAATTCAATATCCTAATCATCTCATTAAAACTGATCATGGATATTACTCAAACTTAGTCCTATTTTGGTGCCATCTTAACGATTTTAGCTAAAATCTTAAGCTCTTAGGAAATCTATAGATTAATATGCAGTTTCAAGTATGCTGCTAATACGGTTGTAAATTACCTAGATTTACTACTGCGGGGAAATTTATTTTTAACATAGCTAATTCAATTCCACGAGATGGGTATTAAATCTATTTTGATTCATTTTTGTTATGCCTTTTACTGTGACCCAAATTTAACTGCTTTATTATTATCCATAAAGCTAAAGATTTAATTAGGAAGGTATAGTTTTGGTGGACGATATTAGATTTTTAACACCAATTTAAAAATGCCTTTAATGAAAATACTATTAACATTCACAAAAACTATTAACAACAAGCGTGAAAGTTTATTTTACCCAGCAACAGCCTCGACGACTATACTTATTTTGATAAATCAAGTGTCGATAGATTCTGATAATTACAGTCACTGGACGGATGACGTCGTTATAAATACAATATGGTGACATGTAAAACATGGATGAAAAACTAAATTTGACTGCATCCATTGCTGCATCCATGCATTCCACTCAAGTGGCGTGTCATTAAATAGGTGTCTATGTATAATGAAACAAAGTCGGGTTAGTTACACCATTGATAACTCAACGGCTGGACCGATTTTCATGATCTTTGATCTGTTGGAATTTTCTCCGCCCCGAATGGCAGAATAAGTACTATTATATAATCAGGAAAATTCACGCGAAAATAATTATGTTTTTTTTAAATATTCCTATCTATTTTGTGTGAAACTGCAAGATTGAAGTCATTTGAATATAATAGAGAAAAAAAATGTTATCTAAGTCAAAGGAGGTTGCAGTCGCTACCAAGGAGGTATAACGCGGGTGAAACCGCCCCGCTGCGGTTAGTCTATACTAATATTATAAAGAGGAAAGATTTGATTGTTTGTTTGCATTGAATAGGCTCCAAAACTACTGAACCGATTTGAAAAATTCTTCCACTGTTGGGAAGCTACACTATCCCCGGGTGACATAGGCTATATTATATATATATTTTTAAATTAGGGATATTTCCTAAAACTCCATTAATGTAACCCAAGATGTAATTTTTTTTTTTATACCCGTGCGAAGCCGGGGCGGTCCGCTAGTTTTGAATAAAATAAACGTTTCGTACGTATTGTTTTGTTTTGCTGTGCCGTTTACAAAATATAATCTGCCAAAAATATCGTTGTCGGGTATTTAAATTTTCTTGAAGTAAGACACATCAATCATGACCCATGCTGAATTTTAGTAACGCTCCTATTATTTCGCGTGAAAATATTATAATCATGCTAAATGAAAGATTTTCTATCAATAGAAAGCAAATTCGAATGGTTCAAACCACTCGTTGCATTATAACGTGTATCGTAAAATACTAATAACGTTATTCATAAGTGATATATTATAATTATTTATATATTCTACTTTTGTTTGGTATTTCGATCGAAATTCAGTAATTTCGCATGATTTGTCGTGATATTCCGTGCGAAATATCATACGAGCAATTCAAAAATCGAGCTCTTAAATTAATATAGGTGTGACTTACAACCTGAAGCAAAAATTAACAACTAAGTAGGTTTTTTTTTTTTTGTTGTCTTTTCCTTTATTACTTTCCACCAATGTGAACTTTAAATTTCAAAATAAGAACGTTACGCTGATGTTCAATTGTTCACCCGAAACTGTCAATAAATTCAATTTGCAACCAAAAGCAGATAAAAGTGCGCTTCCTATGTAAAAAGCTTTGACAAATATAAGGTAAAAAAATAATCAACAAACCGCATCAATTTTCAAAACATTCCGTTTATTTCCCCTCCGGCTTAGATGTCTAAGAGTAGGTATAGCCACTTCTTCCCCATTACCTTTTCAACCGTAGTATCTTGTAGCTAAAGTCGAAACGTTTATTTTTTCAATGCTACCTGCATCTAAATTTTACCACTGCGTGCTGTGCATAGTCCCAAGGGAGACATATCTCAGTTTCCCCTATACCCTTAGTAATGGCTAACGAAGGGCATCTCAGGTGAATTCACCGTAATTACGACACGAAGGAAAACATTCGTGAATACAACCCCAATTTTTCTCCTGTTCTGCTCCTGTGCTATGTACAGGGGCCTTACGGCCAACTGCTAACGCGGTATCAAGCTAACGTTAAATCCGCTTAGTTGGAATCACGCGACCGCAAACCGTATCTGGGCGCGTTCATGTTCGCGTGATTTTCCAATTGAGCAGATTTAACGTTAGTTTGATACCGCGTTAGCAGTTGGCCGTAAGACCCCAGGACACAGGGCAGGATACAGGTTTTCTACTTTCCCGTAACAACTTTGCATAATTTTTTCATAGCAATATATTTCACGAAGCTGGGTTTTCTACTGCAAACCGCTTCAGGGTAAATGTTGTAAAAATATTAGGTGCGTTGTAATCAAGTTTGGGAATGAAAGTATGTATTATTAAAGGCTGTTTATTTTTTTCAAGGCTAAATGTGTCAGCTGGGGCCTTACGGCTACCAGTTTTAAGCGATTCTGTTTAGGTGATGAGAAAAGTTGCGCGACCGCAAACCGTATCACCGCGCGTTAAGGTTCCCGCTTGCGTAATTTTACGAACTGCGCTGTTTCGGCGAGAGCCGTATGGCCCCTGATCTTAATACAATTTGTCAAGGAAATATTGGGCATGGATAATAAGATCGTAAGATATAATTTTTCCAGAAATATATCAAAAAAGCTGGAACACCAAAGGTTTTTTCCTTTTGAGGTACGGAACCGTATAAAAAAGACAAAGTACTAGTTGTTAATTTATGCGTCGGGTTGTAAATCACCCAAATCCAAGGGATCGATTTATTTATCGCTCGTATGACATTTCGCACGAAATCATGAACAAAAGTCTAATTTTTGAAATAATCATATCACTTGATAATACAACAAGTGGTTTGAATGCTGGCGGCATTACCACGCTGAATAGCAATGCTTATGCGTTGAGCCAGAAACACGTTACGCCAGCACTTTCTGAAAGATTTTTGAACATGAGGTGAACTCCCGGTCCGCAATTACCCAATGTCTCGACCCCAAACGGCTAAAATATGTAATCACTGCCGATGTTAGCATATTTGCGCCGCTTGTGCTGCCCTGCCGAATTGGTAGACGCACCAGCCCTACCTTCTGTCTCAGTAAGATTATTGTACATACTTACCTTTTGCTGTTTTAACTGGCTACCTATTCACTATACAAAGTCATTGTTATGGAGCACTAGAGCGATGCTTCCAAACAATAGTAAAATCGATAGCCACTAGAAAGTAGCGAACAAATACTACGGAACGGTGGTCAATTAAGACAATAACTGCAAAAAATATTGAAAACACTAAACTGGCGCTGAAATTACACGATAGCTAACGAATTGCAAATATCCGGTGGTTACATAGATATTATTGTTTCTAGAAACCGATAATTTGCTTTTCAGTATCGGTAAATATGATTAGGAATTAGTCAATTGTTAGTCATAATTATAATCTGAGCTTTTATTTAACTTATTAGTACGTGTGGGACAAATCTTGCACTGAATTTTATACTAGTTATCCTCAACCGATTGAGCTGAATTTTGTATACGTATGTAAGTTCGGTGACAATGCAATGTTATGGTACCATCGAGCTGGTCTGATGATGGAGACAGAAGGCGGTCATAGGAACTCCTAAACGAAACGACCTAACCCCGTCGAGTTTGGGTTCGTTGGATTTGTCTTCCCAGGCACTTTGGTCCTAGATGATAAATTCAATATGCCGGATGCTCCAAGATTGCGGACAAAATGTTCTTATCTACCATCATGATATGGGTATCATATGAAAGGGTTTGCTGAGAAGAATACGAAAAAGGTTGTTTTTAATAAGTATTTTTTAAATTAATAGTTTTATTAATACCGACCCCTCGGAACCCGCTATCTAGAGAAAACACAATTTATTTAATTTTTTACCCAGCCGAATAAGGAATTATACCCATAATTGTAAACAACTTTTAACCCTGAAGTTGCGGATAAAATATCAGCTGTGCCATACATTTTGTCCAGTCTAAATGACCGTTTTCTATAGATACATTTTTTCGCGATTTCAGGGTTAGTCCTATGGTAAGTTGTTATAATAATATAATTATAATATAATAATTATGGGTATTTTAGACCCCTTTCGGCTTAGTACGGCTTTTCCGCGTAACCCTGCATTAATGTGATTAGTGTTATGATAAAGACGGAACATAACACATAATACAAAAAAGGAACGAAGCAGTCGATAATATTGAAAAAAAAGGCCAACAGCGAGACTCACAATAGGGCTCCGTCGCCAAAGACATATAATTGTGGTCACATTCATAATAATTCAGAAATTGGTGGCTATAAAAAAATCACACCCATTTCACATGTACCCAGAGCCACCCCTAAAATATTTTTTAATTAACATTATTTTATTGAGATCTATACTAAAACTGTAACTGAGCAAAGTTTTGTGCACTTACCTGATAACTGTAGCAGTTCGAAAGTTCTAAAAAATTTGGACGGACGGACAGAACGAACTTATTAGGGTTACTACACTATACAGTACTACGGAACCCTAAAAATACTTGTTGCCTAAATTACACGATAGACAATTCATGAGTTAAAATAAAACCATATAAAACAAATCGTACATCCTTCGTAGTATAATATGAAATCTTTGCGTACATCCTTTTTTTTAATTTAATAACAGGCTTGCGTTTGACCGCCAACTCGCCTGATGTTAAGCGATGATGGGGTCTACGGTGGAGCACGCTTGCCTAGATGAAACCGATTCACTCGTGATTTGAAGATACCCAGATTGTACCTATATCCTACCACAAGTTAGGAACAAAAAATCTCTACTGTACCTACCTAACATAAATCTCCGCCTCCATTATCCCGGATTACCTCAAGGACCGGTCGCTATCCCGCTAACTATATCAAAAACTAATCATTGCCTTTGTCCATCCAGAAGTGGCCAGGAACCCTTGTCAACGACGATGCCTAAAATCAATCAATTCAATATTCTATACTAGATACGCTCATTTTTCCACACATGGATTTGTCTATTGATACATCTCGATTGATCGTCAAATGTTCAACGTGTGATACATTACCTTGAAATGAGTCCATAGAATTATTATTTACTCGCATTGTGCTGTGCCTTATGATTCCAGAGCTAAGTAGTTACTATAACTCCGATGTTAGCTCGTTAATAATCTGAGCCTTAATGCCACGCTCCCGGCCAATTAGAATGACAATAACTATAATGTCTTTCGCACATTTATAACATTTTTGAAGATAAAAATCGCTACACGTAACAACAAATAAATTAGGCATGAAATGCAAATGTTTTAGTTCAATCTAATGTTGATATTCTGTAGACGAAGGTTTTTTTTTTCGAATACACTAGAAAATCCTCTCGGTGACTATTTTTATCTTAAAAAAATTAAAAACGTATGATAGAGATAGACTTTGGCGGGAAGCGAGCTTTTAAGTTATTAGAATTATACTTGTTCTAAGTTTTTTGGCTCTGACAACTACTTACAATAACGTCTAAAAAGTTTATTTTATTTTTATTATATTTGACTATGATTTCGGCTCCCAACTACAATCTTACAGTTCAAAAAGTTAACATAAGTGATCAAAATGCACTGTATTCATTCGTTAAAAATAATTTACTTACTACTTTAATTATTACTAATTTAATTGAGTATATACGAGTATTTTAAGCGTATTAAACGTTTAGATTGGTGTTACCAGCTCCATGCAATTTACAAAGAACAAGGGCATATTCAAACCTAAATGGTTTTTCACGTTTCATTGCAGACCATAATTATACGACCATGAATTTACCATCTCTGCTATAATCAAATACGTACTATAGATTCTTGTAATACCTACTCACTCTTTTTAACATCATAGTCGGCATCTTCACGAGCGGGTCTATCGAAGTCAACCGAAAGGCGGGCAATGATGTCAAATAATCTCCGAAAATATTGTTCTTTTTGGCAATGGCATTATAAATTGGCATAAGAATCAAGAAAAAACGTTGCTTCTTCGACCACATCGTCGCTTACCAACAGGCGAGTTGGTGGTCAAGCGCGGACTTATCCACGATAAAAAAAAACCTTTTGAAGATGACAATGTCTGATATTCCACCATTCCATTCAACGAAAATAAACACACTGGTAAAGTATCACTTACAAATCTAGTCTTTGTCAATCTCGACCTTCACAATGAAACTTCTGACTAATTCCAAATAATTGGACGTTGAATAAAAATCCCTCGTCATCGAGCAAAACACGGAGAAATGAAATATTATTGTTATACTAAGTATTTCAACCCGCATTGAGTGACCTTCGACAATTTGTTTTGGCATGATTATGTAGTATTGTCTTCTCATGTCCTCTGTCATGTAATATACCTAGAACTATCTGAAGCCTGTATTTGTTAGACATTAGATTTACCTTGCCTTAAAGCAGAGGTGTCAAATATACGGCCCGCGGGCCACAATACGGCCCGCCAAGGTTCCTAATCCGGCCCGCGAACGAGTCAAAAGCTGGGTAACTTTTAACTTTTTTTAGATTTTGTAAAAAACGACGAGTCATATGTTTGTAAAATATGAAACGCCGTTCTTAAAAAAATTACGTTGATCAATCACAATACGACTCGGCGAAAACGTGGACTAGCATATCGGGCGAAACCAAAAAATAAACCATATTTGCCATTTTAATTCTTGGAAAAAGACATGCGCGCGAAAACGCTAACATTACTGCTCCTCCCTCCGCGCATGCAACGTACAGGCCTAATATACCCTTTTTACTATTTTACTTATATTAGTCTTGATTTGCTCAGTTACGAAACATCTCTTGGCCCGCCATAGTTACAAAGTTAATAGATCCGGCCCGCCACAAAATTTTGTTGGACACCCCTACCTTAAAGCAAATTTTTATTGTCAAACCAAATAAATCCTCTTAATACCTAGTGGTACGGCGGTACTAATTTATGTCTAAAATGAGTTAACGGTGCTTCAGCCCTGTGTGTTAATAACTTTTCCCAAAATATGTTCAGCATCTTGCGATAATCTTAGATTGGTATTAAGGCATGCTTCTCTACGATTTTAATCATATTAGGCGTCGGGGTCGATCCTCTGCACCAACTACATATTTAGAGCTTAAATAAATAATGAGCAGTTTTCTATGCCATTACTCAAAATAGGTAAAGGAAAACATGGTTAGAAACCGATATATCCAACAACCTTAAAACGTTCAAACATATGATATTTACCAACATACACAGGACCAGCATGGTCGGTAATGTCCCCATTATCTCTCTTTCTGAGAGAAGGCCTGTACCCCAGCAGTGGAAATGCAATAGACTGATAATGGAGCGTCCATAGGCGGTGATTACCGCTTACCATCAAGTGTATCGCAAGCCTGTTTGCCGCGTTTTTATAAAGAAAAAAGGCATTTTGTGGAAATCTGTCCTTATTCTATAACAAACATTGACATACAATCAAAAACGGTATTGAAATCTCATTATTAGTACAATCTAAACTGCACATAATGGAGTTAGCATGGAACTGATTTTACGATTTCATGGTACTGCTTATCACAAAAGAACCTAGATCGATTTTTTTTATCTCGGATTATGGTTTGATTTAAAAAATACGTATAATTAAATACCTTTACATAAAAATTCCTTGTTCTATAATGCTTAGATAAGTAAAATGTTATGTGATATTTCTTTGTTTGTCTTATTATTTATGTATATTGCAGAAATGCAGACTCGCTAGTGAACTGAGATTAAAGAACATCTGTAGAATGTTTACATGTTTGGAATACTTGTATTTATTCATAATACTTGTATGTATTTTCCATCTATTTTAAAAGAAATCGCTCTAAAGGTTCCATACCACTATCCTAGGCACAGAATTTCTCGAATTCTAGGTTGGCGGCAAGCTGCTAGAACCAATTTGGCACTTAACTCCCCTACACACAGATTATGTCGCACCTATAATGAATTTTACGTTTTCTTGAGTGATCTGGCTGTATTTAATGATTTGATATGTTTTAAAAACAAAATAGTAAAGTCTCTAACTAGAGACAAATAATATTAAGAATATCATATAATTATGTTATTCGATTATATAGTTTTTAGTGTCTAACCACTTTTTTGGCGAATGTTGTATACGCCTGTAAAAGGTGTTCATATCAGATCTATGTATGTATAATTTTTTTGTATTTTTTAAGAATGTGTAATATGTTCACTGTTGGCGTATCTCTATCAATAAATAAATAAATACTTTACTACGTGTTAGGTACACTTGTCTTAGATAAGTATTCTACATCAGGCTGGCTAACAAGCGCGCTGCGACAAAATTTAGTCGACTCTTCTTATCGTGCCAAAGCTAAACAGGCGTATACGTAACCGTAGGTGTCTTGTCGCGTTTTCGCTCTACAAAGTGACGACAAGATTTTGTCGCGGTGCGCATGTTAGGCATGCTGGTATTGGAGACAAATTTAATTAATTTTAAAGAGATGCATGCAACTATCTTGTAATGTCTTTAATTATAGATTCTAATGCAGTGATTGCAGTGTTACCAAATATCTCTGGCGGGAGTCTCGTGATCAGTTACTAATTGTCCAATCAGACAATTGCAACTATTGTCCGGTTGCAGAAAAGAACAGCCAAAAGACAATACCAGTCGTGCTGTACTCGGTAAAAGTTCTATCAAACAATGAGTCGGACTCTTGATTCTTGGCTTTCCCTTTTGTCAGTATTTGAATGAATTTCGTAATAACGCTGTTCCGGTTAAGATTCCTTGGTTTTCTTGAATCTATGACCTGGTGGCGGAACTAAGTGTTTGACGCTAAAGACCGAAACATAAACTACATGGAGTTGTGCTAAAATCAAACGCCTACATTTTGAAACCTATAGAATAGGTACTTTAAAATATCTCACTCAATTATTACTCTAAATGCAATTACTAACTTTGAGTACAGAAACTTCATGCACTTTTGTAAATAAACTATACCTATTAAGTATATAGATGAAATTTTATTCGTCTTCCCTTCTTATTTTAGTCTACTTTGACATATTTATAACATATGATATATTTTACTGAAGGACTCAAATCAATCATATATATACCTACTTATAATTGTCGTAATGGTCTTACATTATATGTATTGTAAATAGTAAACGGTAGTCTTTGACCTTTCAAAGTTCACACTATGTTAAAGCAATTAGTAGATAAGTAAGAAGAAACCGCTATCCTATTTTCTCAAAGTAAGTACCAATCTATTCAATTCAAAGTGGCTTTATTATAAGACTGACGGATTCTTCTGTACTTGTGAGATACGTAAATAATTAAAACAAAGGTGAAAATGTTATTTTCTTTATGATAGTATAAAACTAAACATAATAAAACACCAAGGTGATTAAATGGCATAGAGTAGAATAATAGGGCCCTTGTCTTGACGATTTTTGACATACCAAATATTATGTTAACATTTTAGGTTATCAAAGTCAAACTGTCGTTACAAAAAAGGTGAATACAGACCCTGTAGTCATCTGTTAGAAGAACATAGTACTTACAGCGTTAGCGGTCATATTCTCTTTGGTACTTACCTGTATAAAAAATTCAGCACTTAGACAACAA
This sequence comes from Agriopis aurantiaria, assembly GCA_914767915.1. Taxonomy (NCBI): domain Eukaryota; kingdom Metazoa; phylum Arthropoda; class Insecta; order Lepidoptera; family Geometridae; genus Agriopis; species Agriopis aurantiaria. The sequence goes on along the minus strand of OU611994.1, from coordinate 11,765,813 downwards.
AAAACATCATTAGCGGGAATCGTGGCAATGGCCCAAAAGTACCTATACTAACTTTTTCGTACAAGTAGACACGTACTTGCGTCAATCATCTATCAATACGAGGTGAGAATGGAACAAATCTACTGACAAACATGCTCATATGATAGCACGCTTATTAGAATGCTTAAAACTAGCATGCTGCACAGAAGCTTTTCTGTGCTTTAAAGCTGTTCACGTTTGCTTTGATTTGTGCTAGTTTTAAACATGCTCTTAGCTCAAAGCAGTCAATTTGATTCGCATGCTATTTTGAGATACCTACTGACAGACTTTGACATGCACAGTGCACACCCAATGAGCTTATTTATGCACATCCCTGCGCCTCAAGTAGCATGCTCGAAAAAAAAACAGCAGTTGATTTTTGAGCTTAGAAGCATTGCTAGTAATGAACATATTCCTTGCTACCAATGTTTTGATGCACATTCATACTACAAAACAAGCCACAGAATAGGTATAGCTACTAAACAAGCCCTTATAAAAAAAAAATATATATTTATTTATAAAAAAATTGCGGGGTGATACATATCTGAAATTCGGCTAAGTCCACAGACAGCTTCGTTAGTTCGAATCTTTCTATAACTTCTAATTTCTGAACTATGCATGTGACCACAATTTTGTGGCTTTGAATACGGAACCCTACCATATGCGTGTTTCCACATGCTCTTGGCCAGTAATTTCAATTTCGTATCTTGCTTCGTTTTCTGTAAAAACGTGAGTATTCCTTTATAATTAATTAAGTTAAAGAATACCTTCTGCTCCAGGAAAATGTAGGAAAATAGTGGTGGAGTTTCCACCACTATTTTCCTTAAAGAGGGAGCGTAATTAGTGCTTAATATTTATGTAGGTAACTTGTGACACGTGCGGAAAACCGCGTAAATACAATGTACAACACTTCTCGTTATGACCGAACAGCCCTTGACACCTTTAAGTTTCTTTATGACAACTGAACCAAAACTCATGAGTAGCTGTGTAGTTTCTAGCCTACTATTACTGGTCCACTCTTATTCCAGTTATTCCTTGACTCATGGCGTCAACTGTTATCTTAATTGTTTATCCAATTCGTTCAGGGCTATATTATCTGTGGTATGTAATTATGTCTTAATCTACAGTGACCGTTTTCGAGTTACACGTTGACGGCTATTAGCTTAATGTGCCCTCAATATTTCTTAGTCGCCAGTGTTTTGTTACTATGAATATTTCTATGTTTGATTGTTAGATTTTCTTTTTAACCGACTTCGAAAAAGGAGGAAGATTCTCAATTTGGCCCGTATTTTTTTTTGTACAGTATGCAGTTATTGTTTCTCTACAGTATCAGTTTATTCAATAATAAATTATCTCTAAAAAACTGACTTCAAAAAACCACAAGACAAACATTCTAAATTAATATACCACTACAAAGAACAAAATAATATTTTACACGGATTTTGAAGTTGGGTGAGAACAACTACAAAATAAATGTTGTAAGATTTAAATCTAAGTTTGATAATAAAATATAGTTCCCGAGCGATCTTATGTAAAATCCTAATATGAATCATTTTAGAAAACTAATACACGGTCGTGCTTACTTGGTAGAATCTATTCATTTTTGATTAGTTTCTACAAGCCTGCGGTTAAAAAAACCGGCTCGATCGATTCTGCGTATTCATAATTTAATGAGTCAAGTTCGGCGACCATGTGACCGCGCCTTTATATGTAGAGACAGGTAGAGCTATTACCACGATGATCTATTTTTATTCCAAACAAAAGAAGTGTTTATAGGTTTCAATTAAAGTTTCAATAAGCCGTGTTCCCCGAAAAGCATGATGTCTACATAATTAGAACTTACCTAAGTGAAGTAACATGCATAAAAAAAGTAAATACATATTATTTTTCATAATGATGATTTACCTAAAACATTATCTACTAGCTGCATCCCGCAGATACTCAATACTCAATAATTTATTGCATAATATGAAATTCACTGCAGATCTTAAGAAGCATTCTTAAGATATAAGTATCACATAATGACTCTAATTGTGTATGGCAACAAAGTGCGGAGCAGATCGATTGATTCCATAATTGATTTGTCTTCTAAATACTCGTTTAGGCTATAGTAACATTTTGCAAGCAATGTCTTTTGTTTACATTTTCTATGTCTTTCTGTCTTCTTACGTCTTTTTTTATTTACCCGCGTAGACATTCTCACTCGAACTGTATTTTTTCGGGATAAAAAGCATCCTATGTAGTTCTCCGACAATACAACTATATCTAAGCAACAAAGTCGCGTCGACCCGTTGCTCTGTTGCTGCGTGAAAGAGTAACAAACAATCAATTTCATATTTATTATATTAATACGATATAATGTGTGAATTTATTATATATACTTTTTTTCTATGGAAAAATTTTAAACAAACTTGTGCGTTCATAATATTAGTACGATTTGATATGTATGTTTATATATATATATATATATATTCTACGCAAGAGTTAAAGAACAAACAAATAAACAGAATTTTGCGTTCATAATATATATCTATATACTTACTTTTTTTACGGATGTCTCTTCATTAATTAAACAAAATATATGCTAAACATTACTAAATCCCTGTATACAAGACTATACCATTCATTTGGATTGGCTAATTAATCTTATTATCACCTAACTGATTGGGTACTTAAATTTAATGCTATGACATGTTGTTGGAACAGCATGTGACTCTATCACCACACCATCTGTTTCGTACATTCCAGTCAACGACGCATTATTCAGAAGATAGTGAATCTATTTCAATATTACATATTTATTACACCGAACAAAATCATGAGAAACCATTTGCATAGGTAGATATAAAAAGCACATGCATTCTATTAGATATTAAAAATAAGCAAGGACATATGGTTCTGGTAATTATTTAGGTAGAAATTATATCAGGTCTAAACACTAATTATATTATTGGTATGGGTACTTATGACAACTGCACTGAACAAAGCAAAACGCAAAACAAACAAAAATGTCGGCAAAGCGAGATGGAACCGCGCGCGCATTAACCTTGAAAAAGACCGCCGAATGCGGTTGAAACTATAGTCGGAGTAACCGGCATATTCATACGAGAGTAATAAAATGTGTAAAACCACGTCAGGTTCCATAATATTATAATACGGCTATAGGAAGATGGCGGATAAAACCGCGGGGTGCTATTATAATATAAAAGTGATATATTATGCGTATCACAGATTTAAATTGCATCATAAATATGAAAACAAATCAAATTACGTAATTAATTATTCGCCTGACCAAAGTGTCATACCATGTTACGAGTCAATGTCCAGTGCTTATGACAATCACCAACCACTGTCGTTACTGTTCCGAGAAACAATTTCACCTAATGGTTATGAGGTATTAGTATGCTCTTGTCACCTACCGTATAACACTTATTACCCCCTGGTTTCCTGCTGGTAGAATAAGTCCTTAGGTAGGTACTCTTTTTTTACCCACGACAGAACGGAGAAGTTATATTCGTTTAGGGCAAGAGGATGTGAGTTAGTATGTGTGTTCGTATATGGATTTTACAATTTTTCTCCAAAGCGGTTTGATTTAAACAAATACAAAAATTTTCCTGACTAGAAATAATATATGACCGGTTTCTTTATAAACTAGTAAACTTTAGCATGCAAAAATATTACACTAAAAATATATAAGAAACCTCTCATCGAGTTCTCTCTCTCGTCGTATTATTCGCCATATCTATCCAATCCTTTCCTGTGATATTTAATACTTCGTTGATCCATCATTCAGCTGGTCTACCTGTGCTTCTCTTGTCTGCTGGGCTGCCCCACATGTTTTTTTTTACCATTTATCATCACACATACGTGCAATATGACCAGCCTATTTCCACTTGAGTTTTTTTAGTGATCATAATCATCATCATTTCAGCCATACGACGTCCACTGCTTGACATAAGTAGGCCGCATCGTTATCCAAAAGGGTCAGTTTTTTGTAAAAGGGTTTTTGTAGTGTTGCAGAGCGTCAATTACTTTTTAGTGGTCTTCCTTATGTCTTTGGACAAGTTTTAATACTTTTTTTTAATTGCTTGCATGTTTCATTGCAGTGGTTCTCAGTTATGTTTGTCTAAAAGTAAAGATCTTTTCCGACTTGATTGTGATAATAGTTTGTTTAGATCAAATCTTGCAAGCTGAATTAGAACCAGTTCCTCTTAACAGATTTTGCTGAAATTTTGTATAAAAATACACCTAGTTCTGGTGAAAATACAGTAAGATATACCCAATATTGTAATATTTTCAAATGACTGCCAAAATAATAATAAAATCTTGTAAATTAAAATTAAAAGCATCATATAAATAAAGGCTGTTTCATTATAATTTGTGCACTTCTGTTGGAATATTTTAAATTGTATGCCTACTGATAACCTATATACTCAGAGACACTAAAAATTCAGGCAACGATCCCGAAAAACTTCATTAATTGCCGTTTTCTTAAAGAAGAAAGTTAGGTTAGTATACCAAAGTCTCCTACAAGAAAATGGTAAAACGAATAATGCAAGGTATTTTTTTTTATGTATACCTGCAAATAATCTAAAAGCCGAAATTTCACGTCGACATGCCTTGCTCAATGGGTAAACCAAAAGACTAACCACAGGTTGTTTTGATGTTTACTATTTTTATATCAGCTCCAATTTTACATGGAACTGTATATTTTTCCGTGATAAAAGTCCAATGTCACTATCTGGCCCTCCAACTATCTCTGTCCAAAAATCACATCCGCATTACTCGATGAGTATAATAATGAGTGGGCTAGGTAATCCTGTGCTTATTTGAATTTATAGGCGTTCAGATCTGCAGACTTTCGTCTCGCCTAGTCCCAAACATAAACTACGAAATGGCTATAAAATGAAATGCCAAGTTCTAGGCTTGATTGACAGTCCTGCAGATTTACTCATACACCTCGTATCCGGTACGCAATTAAACAAGATTTACGAACTGAAACACTAATTAAAAGAACTGTCATCGGTTTGTCAGCCGGTTTGTTAGACCATTAATTTTGTTGATAAATTAGGGTATTTTTAACTAATTAGACGAACTACGGTTGGCTGAAAGTAATTACAAAAATGCGGTGAGATAACATTATTGAATTGCCTTACTGAAGCAAATTTAAGGCAAAAATATATGATACATAGACCAACGAGCCATCGTCATATAGCTATTATAACATCCTAACTAAAACACTGTTTTAAACTATCGCGGTTGTTCACGGTTGCTATCTTAAGCCGAATATTGTGTACATACCTAGGTACTATAATGAAAATAATAAGTAGCTAGCTTGGTATTTTTAAGTATTAAATATAGTGGCTTTTGTATCAATGAAATAAATAAACTTGAAGTTATATGATCAGTCTTCCCGTGAACATGGTGCAAGTAACTGCGCCGAAATATCGGGAGCTCATTCCACAACCTTACCACGTTAAATCATCATCATCATCATCTCAGCCGTAGGACGTCCACTGCTGGACATAGGCCTCCCCCGTCGATCTCCAAAAGGGCCGGTTGGAAGCGGCCTGCATCCAACGTTTCCCTGCGGTCTCTTTTAGGTCGTCTGTCCATCTTGTGGGTGGACGTCCTACGCTGCGCTTACCAGTCCGTGGTCTCCATTCCAGAACCTTTCGGCCCCATCGGCCATCTGTAAATACCACGTTAAATATCCCGTAAATAATCATATATCCTAACTAAATCTTCATTTTTGACAAATAAGTGTTATTGTATGCGTTATTATTAAAATAAGTACTTACCCGGTTACTTGCTTATTTATATGTGGTACCCAAGTATATCCTACTGCGGAAGGAAGTTAAGTCTACGACGCTTTAAGTACATGCATAGAATATTTTATTTGATGATCGTCGCACTTACTGTTTCATATATCATTTACACAGATACCTACTCAGTACTTGTTAGTACTGTCCACTCACTAAAGTACTTGTTTCCACGTATTTTGTTGAGATATGTCGAATTATGTACACCTAAGTAACAGCATCAGATATCAAATAAGTACATTATAGTTTCCTAAGCGAAGCACAGTTGAAAAGTATGAGTACCTATTTTTACACGTTTTATATAAGCTCCACTTAACTAACTAGCTAACTATCTAACAATATAAACAAATCTTGGAAGGCGATTTTAACCTCCTGCTAATTGTCGAATCGATTTGAAACTTTGCATGTATTATGTAATTCGAGTGACAATACAATAATTTAGTACCATCGAGTAGTTCTTATGATGAAGTCAGGACCTCCTGGCCTCATCATAAGCTATCCATCCCCATCCACCTGGATATTGGAACTCTTCAATGGCTATACTAATAAAACCCTCGAGTTTAGACTCGTTTGGTAATGAGTCCCATACCAAGAATTCTACTACCCATCTTCCAGCTCCATCACCATACCCTTGTCATCAAGTGTTATTACACCCCTCGCGTTTGGGTTCCTTTGGTTTGTTTTAACAAGGAACTAAAGCGTATTGGTTTGCTTTTTAGTTTTTAAACTAGAATAATAATATTAAATTTTACCTTACGATAAAGTTGTTTTTTTTTTTCACTTATATTCATTGTCATTTTTCTTTAAAAGTGATTAAGTATTACGACACTAATAACGAATGTATAATGATGCAGTGAAAGTATTCGGCCATCAGCCCACGCAGAATAAGCGCAATTTTATAAATCTAAATTTATAATAAGCAACTATTAATTACTGTCAGGCAATGCAGTGATTGTAGTAGAAAGAAAAGAAAGTAAAGGCACGTGTACACTAGACGGAGTGAGGCGACGACCAAGCGCGGGCGGTAGCGTCCCTAGGCAATACGCATAGACGCGATGCTAACTTAGTCGTATAGGGATGTCGCATCGACAAATGTCCATACATGTCGTACTGCATATCTACTATAATACATTTGAAATTAATTCATTCATTCAGTAACAGACAATGCCAACCTAAGCCGCTGGGTCTAGAAACATCAAATTTTGCAAATAGGGGGTTAAAGAAGTTTGTATGAAAGTTCGTCATTTATGAAGTTAGAAACATGTAAGTTGGTAGTTAGACTTCTGTTTAAAACTAAAAGTTAGTTTTGTCAACCTGTATTGGAAATTCATCCCCTAAGGCGGTTAAATAGGGGACGGAATTTTGTATAAAAAATCATCATGAAGTTAGAAACGTTAAAATTTGCGTAACCGGCATATGACGGCAAAAATCTTAAAAAGTTGGCTCCTGAGCAATTGTTGAAGGGAAATCTCATCACTAACAGCTCCTCTAATATCAATATCTAAAATTATCTATTAATTTTACTATACTGTTTTGAGATGGTGAAATACAATCTGTGCACTTAGCACATGGATTTTTTATATTATTATATTATCGATAAACGGTTTTCTAGTATCAACCCTAAGCAAAAAATATCGATACATATAGTTTCGATTCATTCGTAAAGCGTCCCTAGATAAGCAGCCATGCTTGCGGCGAGTCGGCGTGAGACGCAAGTACGCAACGCGGAAGCTGCGACGTGACGTCCTGCCGCGGGCGGAATTGTTAATCGCCTCATTTATCATACCAGACGAAAGTGAAAATGGCTACTGTTTACCATTGTGAATGAAACCTTTTATTGTTTGAGGAAGGAACTTTGCGTCCAATATTTTTACGGATCGAGCTGGATTGGGGTCGGTAGATACAAATTGGGGTAATGCTTTGTTTGATTATTGCCTATATTTCTATTTTTGAGGTAATGGATTAACTATTGTTCGTTTACAAGGAACAAATGATGATAAAAGGCAATACTAGATTTAACAAAATGTTCTTCATTTAAAAATGAGGTAAGCAAAAAGAGGCAGGGAAGACCAAGAAGAACTTTGTAAACCTAAATAAATAAAAAGCAAATCTAGGTCACTAATTATTGTCGTCGTATCAATAATACTTACTAGCAGGGATGTAACGGAGGCAGTTTTATCGGAACCGAAGGCGGAGTCGGAGTTTTTAAATTTGCTTTATCGGAGTCGGAGGCAACGTGTGGTGGAGGTGAACGTGTCGTGTGCGTAACAAATTAACAACAAGTGAAAAAATTATTGACGATAGAGTGCACGTAGTGGGAGTCGGGGGGATTACCCGCGCGACATGTATGAACCTGTTCATAACAGTCGACACAGGCCGCCGCCGCCGCTATGTTATGCTTCGACCTCCGATTAAAACCTTCGATTTAAAAGTGTCGGAGCCGAAGTCGGAACCGAAGGTGTAATAATAATCGGAAGACCGGAGTCGAAGCTCCGTAGCATCCCTGCTTACTAGTATTATTGATACGATATTATTTTAATAATATAATATTTTAATAGTATATTATTTTTTTACTTAGTAATACTTACCTATATATACTTACTGTGTTTTCTCAATAAGTGAATTTGTAAATTCTTTTGAGGAAATAAAAATCTTAAACCGTATCAAGAATTCAAATCGCAGGCAGAGAATAGGAAGGACTATAACACGACTAGCTTGTTTCATAAGAGCCCACCTTCCACCGTAACTATCTTTTTCTCGCGTTTTCAACATTCTTGAAGAAAAAATCACAGAGTAGGAATTAAAAAGAACACTGGTATAAGCCGGAATGTGCGAAAGACAGTGAAAACCAAAAACCACACCGCGGCTTTCAAAAACAGAAAGGTCGTCTACAATATCATATTTTACAAGCATTTATTTAACTTGTTCTGTTAGTATGTGTGGCAAATCTTGCACTGAATTTTAGACTCTCAACCGATTGAGCTGAAATTTTACATACTTCCTTATGTAAGTTCGTTGACAATGCAATGTTATGGTACCATGGAGCTGGTCTGATGATGGAGACAGAAAGTGGCCATTAGAACTCCTAAACAAAACGAAGTGACCCCATCAAGTTTAGGTTCGTTGGATATGTCTTCCCAAGCACTTTGGTCCTAGATGACGAAAGAACGAATTTTTTTTTAGTTCATAATTTTATAATTTAAAATCTTGATATCAATTCAACTAAGTTCAAATAAGATGGATTCTTATGTAGAAGATCTCTCAAATTGAATTAGCATAAAAAGTTGCGAAACAATGATCATCGAGCGCATTCTATCATCTGCCAATTGGTAACATAATTTCGTGTGACATAATGATAGGTAAGTATTGTGTGGCAACGCGCGAGTAAAAGTGGTATTGTGAATCGGATGTGCTGTAATCGACCGCCCCTTATGACTCGATACGATATGAATGATATGATGGACTCTACTTAACGTGACTGACATACAAATGCCGGAGCAACGCACTCCTTGATTGAGACTGGTGCAACACTATCTCAGATTAGACAACCAAGGGAGATATGCTTTGAGAGGACATTGATATTTAGTTTTTATTTTCAGAAGTCAAGTGCCTTTGTTAACTAAACAAAATACAAACTAACACTAACGCCACAAAAACAGTTAGACTGCCCATAGACCGGTGAAGGTCTAAAGACAACCCAAATGCTCAAGCCCACTATCAGTTGGCAGCGTACCCAGCCTGCTGACGGCATTACCACACTGAATGGCAATGGTTATGCGTTGAGCCAGATTTAGATTGAGATTGGTACAATTATCGTTCCTGTTCAAATATTTCCATTTTAATCCCTTTTTTCATAATAAATAAACTTGCAGCGATACCAATGAAGTAATAAAATTAAATAGTCTACATGCAAAAAAAAATGCGGCAACTTCGTCGCAGGGTGATTTCGACTTAAGGTATTAGGCCTAATGCGTTCTCATCCGCCACGCCACCCTAGCATACCTATCTCCCATGTTTGTCTGATCTGAGAACACTATAGTATGTTTTACATCCTGTAGTCTTCGAACAAAATGAATGGACGGGCCATAACCATTAAATTTGCTCAGTAAAAACGAGGCGGAACCATGACCAAAACCGTCGGACATATACTTCAACACCTAATTATAACCATGTATAGTACATTTGTTACAAAAAATAGATAACGGTTTTTTTGTTATATTTTTACACTTCGGGAAGCACACGAAGGCGCATAATTTTTTCAGGTGTTTCGTTATCATTAACAAGTCTTGTGTCGCACTTCCTAGTGCTGCGTGAAAGAGGAACAAATAAACCAACAAACTTTACGCATTTATAATATTAGTATGATTTTAAATCTATATAACAAAGTCGGGTTAGTTAGGTATACCATTTGAAACTCATAAACGGCTGGAACGATTTTCATGATCTTTGATTTTTTTGATTTCTCTCCGACCAAATAGCAGAATAAGTACGAGTATAAATCATGTCGGAAAATTTCACGAAAAAATATATGAATAAAATTAAATTTCGGTGCGGGTTTTAGCGGTTTTTTTTGTTGTTGTGTATTTACACTTCTGGAAAGCACACGAAGGCATAATTCATGTAATAATAGTCTCGTGTCGCACTTCCTACGGCTGAAACGAAGTGAGCGCCGGCGCTCATTTTGTAATCTTCAAAAATGCTCTCCTTTTGGGACCGTCCATTCATTTTATTTTGGTCAAAGCCTGTAGTCCAAACTCGGCTGATAATTTTAGCCGCGTTTGCGTATTTCCATTATAAAGGCTGGACCAGAGCTCGTATTATTTTTAAAACTCAAGGGTTTTAATGGAACCTTATTACTAAGCCTGCGTCTGCGAGTCGTCTATATTCACATTTGACGGATGAAATGTTCACAACGGCGGATTTTCTAAGAAATAATAATAAGGCCAAAACGTAAAAAATAAAGAGAGCTTTTACAACAAACGTATTTAAATCGTGTAAATTGACACATTAAACTTTTTTGTTTGTTTGCTGTATTGTATACACGGTAATACATACAACCATAAAACTTGGCATGATTATAGTACAGACTTTAAAGTAAAACAATTAATAATAAATACTGGCCAAGTGCGAGTCAGGCGTAGTAAGGTAAGGTATTTTTAACATTCGTTAGGGCCCGAACAAAAAATAATTGACAAAGATACAAAGTGAGGTCATCATGAGAAATATTACGAATACGTGATGTAGTAACAACAATACAAATTATGACATCTTTTATGCAACTAATTGCTTTAAACAAATTGTCACACGTACCAAAAGAACGACTGCAAGATCATTTTGAAATTTTTGAGAACGAATTGCATGACCTGGATGTATGCAATAAGTAAAACAAAAATAGGCAAGTCTTCATAAACACAATCGGTCTATGTAGTAGACATGCGTACCTAGTTGCCTACTTTGAACACAAGAACTCAATGCAAGAGTGACACAAAAGAATGATTCCAATCACAACCAAATGAGAACTGCGCGAGATCATTAAGCAAGCAGTCCCATTTTCTCGATCAATGTAACAGTTCTACGATGATTCTTTGATTTCACAAGCAGATGTTTTATCTAAAAGAAATTATCATCGACCGTGAAGGCAACGGTTATTTTAACATTGTACGTGTAATTATTATTCAAAAGCTCAATGGGTTTTTGTTTCGTATCCATTATGAAGCTATCCGAGTATCTCCGAGATGAAGATACGCGTATTGTGCATATATTCCATAGAGTCATAAATCAAGAGAGGGAAGTCCAAACATTGCGTCTTAGTATTTGAAATATGACCGCCCTTTGTCGAAACCTCAACAAACTTTAATGCATCGTATGTGCATATACTATACAAATACGTATAAGCACACATACATATTTGTATAGTATATACAGGATGTAAGGGAAACGCACCCGTAAACAAAGACTGATGATAGTGCAAGTGATTGCTGTGCGAAACCAAAAAAAAATGCAATAAAAAAATGTATGCTCGTAATATTGTAATGCAAATAAAATATGATACTATGCTATGCACCTGATGCTAGAGGTCAGCGAACGACCGCGACCTGCGCTGCGCTTGCACGCTTTACATTGCTGGTTTGCAACATTCAAAACCACAAAAAAAAAAGTATAACGAAAATGGTTATTGGTATTAGATTGTGTTTAGATAATATAATAATAGCGTTTCAGCTTTGCGTTTCCCTTGCACCCTGTATATTATACATACTATTTATATTTGCTCTGATGCAAGAATGACGCGACGCGCGACGACCGCACGACAATTAAGTCAGCGAGTGACTGACTTCACCCTGGTGCGAAGTTGTTAGCACCACTGAGTTGATATCATTGGATAATTTGATTCACCCCGTCCTTACTATATAAGGCAATGGTACGTTCATTATTTTTTGCCTGACTTCTCCATTACAGTAGAGCCGTAAGAATTCAATTGTACGGCAGTTAATGGCACATGGATTAAATATTTTTGCGGTTGTCGGATCTTCTGTGTCTTAATGTTATTTACACGGAGCTATTTGGGAAGCCATTGCATCACATTTCTCATTTGGAATCAATGAACAGTTGTTTGAATGTGGAAGCCAACTTCAAAAAGAAGAAAGGTTCTCAATACGGCCTGGCTTTTTTTCGCCCTTCTTAGTCGGTTGTAGTGAACAACCGTGGTATTTTCAAACAGTCTTTTTGTCATTGTTGTAATTTCAGATTTTCTGATCACATTTTAAAAGCTTTAAGCACTATGTAAATACGAACATAATTTCATCCATCGAATATAACATTAAATGGTACAATAAATCTTTAGTTTTTAAAAGCTTTTAAGCACGAGCCATATTGTGACGATAAAGTAAAGCTCACGTCGATGGCATAAAGGAGCGACGTAGAGGTTGTAGAAACTGGCTCTGCGTGATAGGTGGCAGAAAGGGCAGACACCATTAACAGGATATTACGCCGATACACTAAGCACAAATACTTCAAGAGATTAAAGAACTTACGGGCTTCTAGCACTATACAGTACTAGCTGCGCCCCGCGGTTTCACCCACTTGGATACCCCCAATAAAAGTAGTCTAAGTTACTCCTTATAACATCAGCCATCTGCCAATCTTGTCAAAATTGCTCCACTTGTTTTGGAGTCCATAGGAAACATACACACATCGTTTTTTAACCGACTTCAGGAGGAGATCAATTCGACTGTTTTTTTTTTTACACTAAATTACGTAGGTATTTTTAATAATTTTGAAACCAGTTTTTTATTGAATAAAAATTTTCCATATATCGATATTTTTTCATTGGCAGAGATAAAAAGTTCCTATACAGGGTAACGCATACCCTGTATAGTGTGTACTAAGCCAACAGGAGCTCCTTTTGGCTTAGTACAGTCTATATGCGTAGTCCTGTATAATTGGTTATCCACGTAATGCTAGTCTGAGACCTTAGACACAAGCTTGTTTCTCCTAGCTGCTATTTGTAAGTACAAGTACCTCGCTGGCGCCAACTGGCATTCCAGTGTCAGTCCAGCAACTTTCATGAATAGTTAACTGACTAGTTTGAGCTTCTATACTAGGATTTAGATTGACATAGGTGCCACTGTAAAAACAAGAGCAGTACTTACCTATCCCTATGTTTAACCGACTTCAAAAAAAGCGAGGCTTCTATCAAATATTAATTTATCATCAACTAGATGCGCCCCGCCGTTTCACCCGTGTAGTGATGAAAAACGGTGATTATGATAATGAAAAGTAGCCATAAAGTAGCATGGGTAGTAACCATACCCATGCAAAAAATCTGGTCGATACGTTGCTCTGTTGCTGCGTGAAAGAGGAACAAATAAACCAACAAACTTTACGCATTTATAATATTAGTATGATTTTAAATCTATATAACAAAGTCGGGTTAGTTAGGTATAACATTTGAAACTCATAAACGGCTGGAACGATTTACATGATCTTTGATTTTTTTTATTTCTCTCCGACCAAATAGCAGAATAAGTACGAGTATAAATCATGTCGGAAAATTTCACGAAAAAATATATGAAGAAAATTAAATTTCGGTTCGGGTTTTAGCGGTTTTTTTTTTGTTGTGTATTTACACTTCTGGAAAGCACACGAAGGCATAATTCATGTAATAATAGTCTCGTGTCGCACTTCCTACGGCTGAAACGAAGTGAGCGCCGGCGCTCATTTTGTAATCTTCAAAAATGCGCTTCTTCTGGGCCCGTCCATTCATTTTATTTTAGTCGAAGCTTCGGCAACGTAGGTAGTTGTGATGACTCTAGTGTTACTGGTATCCATAAGGTACGGCGACTGCGTACCATCAGACAGCGCGACTGCTTTTTTGCCACCTATGGTATAAAAAAACTTACAAATTTTTCACGCAAGTTTCTTAGTAACTTGCAGGCACACCAATGAACTAATTATTAGTCCACATGAAAAAAGGCAAAAAGGTCGTCTACAGGGTGAGATCGACTACATTAAGCCTGATTTAGTCCTAATGCGTTCGCACCCGCCATGCCACCTTACCAAATCTCCACTGTTTGTTCAATCTGGGGCTAGTATGCAAGTAAAATCATGAAGATCCGGTACAGCTTTGTCACTGTACAGCCATGTATTGCAATGGACCCGATCAAACGGTGCGATTTGAAAACAGTACCTTCCCTTTAAGAATAATATAGAGCGATGTTTGATTCATGAATGAAGATTGCCTTTGTTGAATGTGTTTATTTACATATCAGTTGCCATCTGAAGCTATATCGTAATGTTTATCCTCTTCTGAGTACCTACCAAGTTCTTTTCACGCGACCAAAATAGAATTTGGTAATTTCATGTCATTTGCATTTGAATTGGCACAACGCAGTGCTTGAAAATAAATCTTGGCCTAGGATAATACGAATCACCTATTGCTTTCTCAATAATTCAGTAGTGGGGAAGTACACCTTTTTTATCTGGGTGGAAATCTTCCAAAGATACCCAGCTGCATTGGAGTTCAACCAGGTTATGTGGGATTGTACCCCCTTGCCTAGAAGAAAGATGTTCAAAGCTAAGAAGCTTAGTCTGAACCAGGGATTCGTTGCTGATGAGCTTTTTGCCACGTTTCTCAATGGGCTCCAACGCCACAAGCTATCATGTTTCTAGTTTGTGTGTCTCGAAGGATTCTAAAAGCTTCAGATTCCGGGTGGCAAATCCTACAAATGCTTTGGATAGAAGCAACTCTATTAAAAAAAATTACCATAGTAATAATTAACTAAAATTCTCATGTAACAATAATCTTTCCTACGGCTAGAGACCGACTGAAACGAAGTGAGCACCGGTGCTCGTTTTGTAATCTTCAAAAATGCGCTCCTTCTGGCCCCGTCCATTCATTTTATTTTGGTCGAAGCTATAGAATTTACATACCTAGCCACTCGCCCTAATAAACATACTTGTTTCACCTTTTACACTTGTTACCCAGTTATCGCAAATTCAGTGCCGTACCTTGTTAATTTGTCATTGGAGTTCGCTTCCTACGCAGAGTCGTTTAACAAACAACCAGTTGTTAGTGCAATTACCGAAGTGTTCGGGCAACAGTCTGTTGCTAAATAGGGCTGTTCGCTATTCGACTTTTCGTGAAAAGCTTCTGTATGCGAAGTACGAATGTAATTATGCGTATCTGATTCTATCATCATCATCATTTCAGCCATAAGACGTCCACTGCCAGACAAAGGCCTCCCCCATCGATCTTCAAAAGGGCGCTGTTGGAAGCGGCCTGCATCCAGCGTTTCGCTGCGGTCTCTTTTAGGTCGTTTGTCTATCTTGTGGGTGGACATCCTACGCTGCGCTTACCGGTCCGTGGTTTCCTTTCGAAAACCTTTATCGGCCATCTGTTCTGCGTGCTATGTGCCTTGCCCACTGCCATTTCAACTTGATAATCCGGCTCGTTCGTCTACGGATCTCCTCATTTCTTATTCGATCACGTAGAGAAACCCCGAGCATAACCCTCTCTATAGCTCGTTGTGCGACTATGAGCTTGCTTATGAGGCCTATAGTGAGAGACCACGTTTAGTGCCGATCTGTTTCTATACAAATGTTGGATTTCGTAAATGATATTTGCATGCAATTCAATACGTATTGACGCACGTAAATTATTCAGAACACGCCCACTGAAAATTTGTGCATTTTCCAAGGTTATAATACCTTTTAATTACTACTGAGCGAAGCGTGTATCAGAGTCTACGAGGAAAACTCTACGTTTATGTTTGTGTGAATATTTGTTCGACAACAATTGAAGAATCGGTAGCCCAATATTTTTCCAATACTTTTTTGCCAGAGGAGTAGTTTTTTTAGGTTAAATAAAATATAAAAGAAGAGATGGTGTCCAGACGGTAGCAGGTGCGCTTTACAATCCGACGGTACCCGGTTGCATCCTCGGCCCCTATACCAATGACTTATTTAGTATGTGCAGTTTCGATGCCATCGCTCAACGGCGGTCAAGCAAAATACCGTCAGAAAACCGGTATGTTCAAGAACCTCAAAAGTTCGAAGTTATATGACATTCACCAACATGCACTGGACTAGCATGGTGGATCAGAGCCCTCTCTCTCTCTCTGAGAGAAGGCCAGCAGTGGAAACGTGATATGCTGGTAATGATAATAAATATTAAAATGTTGTAGTGTAGACAATAAAAAAAATTGACGATCTAAAGAGATGAACGACGCGTTACATTTAAAAAATAATTCTAATAATTATCCATTAAAAAAACTGACGCCAAAATTTGTAAACACGCTATTTCGTTTACTTGGATGACATATTTTTTTCCAGTTATTTTGATTTAAAAACCCAAGTATTGAACAGATTTTGGTGAAATTTCTGTGAGATCAATCTAAGAGTGGGTACAAATAAAAATAAAACAAATCGGTTTATATATTTTATAAGGGAGTTCAGAGAAAACAATCATAAAAAATACAAGTAACCGAATTGAGACCCCAATTGTCACTATTATTTATTATATTTGGGTTGAAACTGGGTTTTTTTAAATAATGCTCTATTGTTACTTTATTTATTCCTCCTTAGCGAATTTTCATCTCTTTAAATGAAAGATAGGCCTAGACTTATTCTGTACTAGCATTACATTGGCCAGGCGGTTGTTGAGCAGTGAATTCATTAACAAATTTGGTTATTATTGTCTGTTTTCTTTATTAATTTAATTCTGTTTTCTTTTCATTATGTATATATTGTATCCTGAGTGTTCATTCTTAAATATTATTATTACTATATTTTTATCCGTGTTGACCTGTAACTGGCTTTGTGTGTCTATTTAAGTTTACTGATAAGACATTTGAAACCAAGCTGTTGGTCGTCCTTTCAAGCAAAAAATAAATAAAAATAAAATAAATAAATATATCTCTGGCCAGTGAGCGCGGCCTTAACTCTATCTACGTCTGATCTGAGGTGGCAGCCCTAACGAGTCGTAAACACAATATCATTAAGTTTCTGGTCGGGTTTACCGGTTCGGAGTCTTTACTTAATGAATTGCGATGGAGTTGTAAATAGAAAAACTTAGAACACAGCTAACTTTACTTACTTAACGTGCTCAACCCTTCTTTCTTGGCATGGAACATGCTCTAAGCTTTACAACGGTAATTAGCGGTTGCTAGTTAAATATAAAGTTGCCCTGGCTTTGCACGGGTGTAATTTACGTGCGAAGCCGGGGCGGGTCGCTAGTTATATATATAAACCTTCCGTGAAAAATTATCTAATGGTGAAAACTGCATCAAAATCCGTTGCGTGGTTTAGGAGGAGTTAGCGGTGATACAGACAGACAGATAGACAGACGCGGAAAGCGACTTTAATTAATACTATGTAGAGATAGAGAGAAGAGATAGAAATAGAGAAGCTGCTAAATGCTGTTATAGAGACATGCGTAAGTTTAAAGAAAAGTATTTAAAAAAATGATATTTAAAATAACAAAAAAAAAAATATGCTAATAACCTCAAACGGCTAAACATATTTTCTTGAATAATAGCTATGCATATGTCGTTTTTTTTTTTGTGATGGCATCATTGTCATCTTTTATTGATTTTTGTGAAAATATCTTTATTTCCTACTAATATGTTAAAAAGATAGAAATTTTATTATTATCTAACTACTTACACCATATCTCAAAACATGCGTACTCACCATGGGAATAGTATAATAGTGGTATGATAATACAATATTGAAATTGGGTTAATAATGATAGATATTAGGTACATACATGTGCGTGTATGCATTATTCCTTTACATTTATTTTTATTTCTATTACTATACGAAAGAAAAATCCAAAACAAACTTTTGCAAGTTTACTGTAAAAAATATTACACAAATCAACTGGATATTTTCACTTATTTATTATAGTATTATGTACATTCTTTTTATTAAGCTATAGGTACTTATACAATTTAATCTGGTAAATATATTTATACTTATTGCAACAATTGCTCAGGTTTATTTAACACTAGCGGTCCTCCCCAGCTTCGCACGGGTATAGATTATAGCCTATGTCCCCGGGTGACATAGATATAATGTAGGTTTCCAACAGTGAAAGAATTTTTCAAATCGGTTCAGTAGTTTCGGAGCCTATTCAATGCAAACAAACAAACAATCAAATCTTTCCTCTTTATAATATTAGTATAGACTAATTATACTTATGATGTAAAATCATGACACAACCATTAAGGAAAAACAACTGCTTTCGTTTTCGCACAAAACATGAAGAAAATTGAGTTTTTTGTGTAGGTTAAACATGTTTTTTTGCGTAAAAAATTTATTACGGAAACGAAACAAAACCTGGACAAATATTATGGGAACTCTGCTCCGTTAATTAAAATAATCCACAAATGGGTTAGGTACCGATTTTCGTTGTGGTTGCACAGGTAAGTAGCGGCCTTACTTAGAAACGTTAGTTAAGTTTATCAATGCTTATAGCTGCTGTAATGTATTCGCGCGTGACGAAATCCGTCGGCGAGAACTGCGAGAAGTTGTCATGATTATCAGCCTGTCATGTTCCCACTGCTGGGAGACAGGTTCAGGCAGAGAATCTCTCAGAGAAAGAGAATGGACCCTGATTCAGCAAGGTGGCCCAGTTCATGTTAGTAAATGTAATGTCTGAATTTTTGAGGTTCTTGAACATGTATGTTTCTTCCTCCTCACCACTGACATCCAAACTACTCGTTTATAAAAGAAACATTAAGAACTATAGCACGAAAGTTATAAATAACTAGCTGCGCCCGCGGTTTCACGCCCAGGTTAAAATCATTGTTAAGTTTTCCGAAATTTTCCAAATTTATGCCCAATATTATAATTTTTTCTTTCCGTAAGGACCTTAACCTTAAAGTATTATAAAACTTTAAAAAAATATTAATGAAATCGGTAAAGTCGTTCTTAAGTAATGGCGTGACCAAGGTAAATAGGGATTCATTTATAGATTTCAAAAACAAGGTCGTAAAACCAAAAGATAATCCAATAACGTAAATAATATTTGAACACTTAACCATAAAATCTGAATAAGTGCATATTAAACGGAGCATTGCGATACAGTAATCTTGTAAACATTGTAAAAATGCCAGCAGTAACAACTCTCTGTTTAAATTTTATCGATACTTTAACTCCATTAACTGTTTTACAACGTTACCACATTACAAACAATCAAACGACATCTATCTACATGTCGTTTGATTGTTTGTAGCAGTGATCTATCTATATGTATAAAAATTAATACCTATTTACCTTGGTCAAGACATAACTTTACCGATTTCAAACATCTTTTTTTTTTCTTCTATTACTTATGATATGATATACTGAGGCCGTCCTTAAGAGGATAACCCTGTATATAAGGCGATGTGTGTATGTATGTTATATGGACTCCAAAACGGCTGAATTGATTTTGATGAAATTTTCAGGCAATCTTCAGGTTAGCCCAGAGAGTGATCCTGTGAAGCTTGGTTTGTTTCAGTGACTTTTAGCCATGAAGTCTAAAAGCCCCTAAAATATAAACAAAGAAAAGTCTAATTAGGGCTATACAATAGTTCCAATTTATTGTTTACTATTCTAAAACACGGTTAAGTACACATCTCCAAGTGTTTTAGGACAAGAACGCACTTCTAGAATCTGGAGCTCGATCTCTCTGGACCAATTAATTCCCTGAGGTTAATGTTTGAAATTTTCCTCACATCAAAACATTCCGATAGAAGGATTGTTTATAAACATAATATAACATAAACATAAGGAAATAACAATTACAGATAATTTTTTCAAGTTTAAATACAAAAAATAATAAGCAAAATGTATAGTACCTACTATTATTTAATCAGGGAATGAATCTACTTACTGCAATCTATATATATATATAAAAGCGAAATTCATCTACTCACTCACTCATTAAACACGAAATCTCGAAAACTACTTGACCTACGAAGCTGAAATTTGGCAGGTAGATGTCTTATGAGGTGTAGAGGTCCGCTAAGAAAGGATTTTACGAAAGGGCCAAATTAAGGATGACAAAAGGGGGTTGAAAGTTTATATGAAAGTCTACGCGTACGAAGTCGCGGGCAACAGCATATTATATTTACAATTTTAATTGACGCAGTTTACAAGTAACCTCATGCTCCCGCTTATCAAATCGTTTTTTTTTTTTTGTTTCGCCACTACATCTACTTTGATCTATGTAATGATGTAAATCTATCTCATGCTCATGAGGATTCCATGATACATCGATCATAACAATAGAGTAGTTTATTCGTTCAATTAATAGAACATAGATAAAAAATTATAACAGTTATATGTGAAGTCTGCGTAGAGGCCAATTCATCGAGTGAGTGTTTACTACAATAATTTCAATGGTTTACTATTACTTTTTTAAACTAATAAGTAAAATAAATTACTAAAAAAATATAACCCAACTGCATTGTATAATAGTAGGTAACTAAAAAGTTACAGCGGCGCGTTGCGTACAACTATCTATATACTTAACTACTCGTAGTAGATACAGAGCTCATTCATACCGCTTTATCTCGTAAACTACCGAGTATTTCATAGTAATCTTATATATTTTTGAAATCTGCTAAGTGAGCTCTTCATAATCATGGTATTCGTTTACACTTGTTCTCGCTTCGAGGTTCGATCACAGAAAGAGGGCGATTGCAATGCAGCCGCCACTTATATACTGTGTTCGTTGGCAGTTGACAACAGACTGTGAACTGTCAACGAACACGTGTGAACTTCGCCAATACAGTTTCATTATAATGGTGTTGTTAGTTCATCTATACATTAAATGATTAAACTAAAGTTGTTTTACATTCGGCCATCCGACTCAATTACACGTCCTCGTGTATACGTGTCGTGTATTATATGATAATAGACATTATACGTGTTAATTAAATGTGTACTTTACAATATTATTTTGAAGTCTTATACTATCGTTTTATGTTACATAATATCAGAATGCAACTGCATACTGAAAAGCACATCATATCAGACTAAAACCGAATCTGGTTTAGTCAAGTCAGTACGCAACTGCGTACACTGTCTCTTACGCAACTGCGTACATCGTCTCTTACGTCTTAGTTTACTTACTATTTTCCCTTTTTTTTTCACGGACTTCATCTTGAATTCTTGTGCCCTATGTCAATCCCACTATTAAAACTATTCAAATGTCACCTCACATATCGATATCCATGAAGGCGTACCAAAGAATCCATCATACATACATACACTCGAAAAACGTAACCTTCCTTCTTGCGCAGTCTGGTAAAAAATGAATTACGAAGCGAGGCTTGACACAAAAATTGTCTCTAAATATTTTGGCTACCAATCTACTGAATGAAAGGTAAATGTTTCTACACGTCGGTATTCCGCTGGATGTTTTGTTTCGCTCACAAGTGTTTTGATTCGACAAAATGAAACGTGATGCAAAATGTGTTATATCGTAAACAAACATGATACCTACATGAGTAATAATGCAGATATTCACAACATAATCTCGCTTTATATGTACGCGCTCATTCCATTCTTGTTCTCTATTTGGAAGTACTACATACAAATCGGCAGACAGTCTCAAGAATTATTTACTTATGTTATTGTTGAGCAAAGAGCAACATACGTTTTATTGGAATATATTAATGTCGCATTTGTAATTGCTTAACGACAGCTCCATCATCAGTATCGAATGAAAATCATTTTATCGATCAGGTAGATGCTACAGTATTTATTGAAGTAACGTGATTGGAACTGATACAATCGACGTTGCATAATAATAATTATGTAATTTCTGCTTTATATTTTTCCCCAATATGTCGCTTTGGAAATGGGGGCAACGTTTGTCTAGCATAAAATAAAGGTTGACATTAAAAATACGTTTTGGTCGTTATTTTATTTTTTACTAAAACTGAAAATGTTTTGAAAAGCTTCATTATTGAGAGACTTGCAACTTCAGGTAAAGCATATAAAGAATATCGCTAAACGCATATAAACAGGCAACCGTCGCGTTTTATTTGGTTTTATCGACAGAAATTTGCACACAATGTTATAAACGAACGGCATTGCTGTTTTGCTTTCACATTGCTTGCTTGGGAATTTATTGAACTGTATATGCTTGTACCATTCCATAAGCTTTATTTGATGGTGCATGAACTGGATAATTTATGGTAGGTAAAGTTTCTAATTTCTACCGGAAGCTAATAACTCTAAGGCAAATAGGACATACTCGTAAACATTTAAGTTTCGAAGCATATACTGAAGCTATGTATCTAATATAAACTTAAACATTTGATAGATTTCATACATCCATATTGTAAATGTATAGGAACATAAGTAAACACATAAAGCCTTTGAGATTTTAAACATGTCTCTAGAAAAGAAAATTGTGCCTTTGCTTTTCCCCAAAATGAAAAAAGACATTTGTGCAGCGCTGCGTCGGATACCTCTATCAGACAAATTGTTGATTTAGTTCCACCCTCACATACACGTTCTTTTCTTCTCTACCCTTCGGACGCTCCTCTTGTAATGCGTTGTCGAGTTTTCTTTACCTCATCAAGTAATAATGAATGGACCCTAATATCGGCTCGTGAAATAGGCTCGCATAGCCATTCCATGAAGGGCTCCAGAGCGACAGTCTTTGTTCCTGAAACAATCGAAAGTCCGTATAACGTGGCCGCAGAACGGAATAGTCGGATTCTCGGGAGCCGACTGCCTGAGACGCCCACTGTTTACCGCCATACAAACCAATATTGACATTCTTTGTCCACTTACTGACGGCTAATCTCTTTGTACGGTATATTCTTTTGTTGTGCGGGCGTGTGCTTTTGATTTTCTCTTACAACGGATTATGAATATTAAATCTGTTTACAAATTTTATGTAATGTCTTGTAATGTACGGCTTAGCAAAGCCTACGCACTACACAGATTCCCTCAAATGCCTTTAATGTAGAGCTGTATAAACAGCCTTTTTGAAGAATTTATTACAACCTTATAAAGCAATCTCCAATCATTTTGAATGTTTATGTAAAAACGAAAGCAGTTGCAGTGTGAGCCGGTAAAGGGTGTCTAGTTTCGGGTTCCACTCGTCAAGTAGCGGGCATGGGGCCATGGGCTCGGCTGGTCCACTTTCCTGCAGTTTGTGTGCCGGCCGCTGCGCGCGCGCAACATCTGCGCGTCGCATGCATCACACAGATATTGCTAGAAAGCGTCCCACAGACATGATTCGTCTGGGATGTCGGGAACTTCATACTTATTGATACTAGAATGCTAGAGAAAATTGCCTAGTTTAAGACCAAGCCTCGTTAAATAATAAACTTGGATGCAAGACTTCTTGGAACGGAGATGCGCGAGTATGCTTTTTAAATCGCAATGATATTGAGGAAATATGTAATTAGGTTTAGTGATGTCGTAATTTTTACGACTATTATGATGACTACAATTATGTTGTACCTGTAGGTGTACTTAACAACAAGCGAGCCTCGCTGTATTATAAAGTAGACTTCATAGTACCTTCAAAGCATTAGTTTAGTGCTAACACAAAAACCTACAGATCGAAAGCGATTTATATAGCTTTACATTATATCGGTCTATCTAGGTTTTTTTGACATCTGCTGTCATTTCTATTTTAAACACGCTTTTATTAGCTTCACTTGTAACTAACTAAACAAACTATGTAAGGAAATCTTGGAAATCGATTTTACCTACTTGTAATTGTCGTGTCAATTTAAAACTTTGCAGGTATTTGTAATCCAAATGACAAATACAATAATTTAGTACCATCGAGCCGATCTGATGGAGGAGCCAGGTGGATAGTGGAGCTCTTCAATGTCAACTAGAAATCCTCTCGAGTTTGGTCTCCTTTGGTCTCCTTTGGTTTGTTTAAACGAGTCCCGTGCTAGTATTCTTTAGTTTTTGAAACAACTATTATTAACTCCAATTTTTTTTTTTTTAATATTTGAAGTGGTGTGTCCTCACTAAGATTAACTATTAATTAATTACGTTTTAGAGAATTCAAAAATTTGGGTACCGGCGGGATTCGAACCTGCGCCATCCGGGTTTACGCCCCGAGCGATATATCCGCTAAACTACAGTCGCTTTCCTGTCGGCCTCCAAATTCTTGAACTGTCTTTGCAACCAATCTAACGTTGTTGATGCGGCGCCATTTATAATTCTTGCTGCCCGTAAGTAACTACTCAGCTAGAACCTTTAGAGCCCGCGAAGCTTAATGAGAGATGACGCTTTTTTTACTAACTTGAAAGTATTTTTTACCAACAGACTATGATTATCTATCTATATATGTATATAAAAATTAATCCATATTTACCTTGGTCACGCCATAACTTGAGAACGACTACTCTACTACAACGACTACTACGATTTCATTCATAATTTTTAAAGTTTTCTAATAAGTAAGTACTTTGTAGAAGGTTCTTACGGAAAGAAAATTGCGCAGAAAATTGGAAAATATTAGAAAACTTTTTTCAGATTTTTAACTTTGCGCGTTTGACAGTTCTAAGACAGGACAGGAGAGTATTTCATAATTATCAACGTTTCATGTCCCCACTGCTGGGATACAGGCGTTCTTTCAGAGATAAAGAGAAAGAGAGGATGGGACCTAGTCCACCATGTTTGTTGCTAGCTGCTCTTTGACATACCGATTTCATCATGATGTTTTCTTTTAGGATTTAGGAATTAAATAAGTATTTGGTGCAGAGCCGAGGATCAACCCGGATGCCATCATATTGTAACGCGCACATACTAATCGCTCTACCTTTAACTAATAATGTTAGTTACCCACAAGCTATTTTTTACTGTAGATTGATTAATTTCCCTTTCCCTTGTTGCAGATTCACAGCGGGCGAGTTCGAGCGCCCGTTATAATGTGATCGGCGCACGCCGACGCGCTCTCCCCAAGGTAAGCGCCTCTCTACCAGCCAGTAATCCTTGCGAGTGCACTTGACTTTTCCAACGCTACTTCATAGTTTTTATAAAAGCTTAAGCCCTTCCAGTCTGCAGTTCTCTCTCTCGCACATTATCACACTAATGAAGATATAAAATCACTGAACGTGATTTATTGAAAGTTATAAAACAATGATTTGCTGTCTATCATGACATCTATACTAATATTATAAAAAGGAAAGATTTGATTGTTTGTTTGTTTGCATTGAATAGGCTCCGAAATTACTAAACCGATTTGAAAAATTCTTTCACTGTTGGGAAGTTACACTATCCCCGGGTGACATAGGCTATAATCTATACCCGTGCGAAGCTGGGGCGGACCGCTAGTAGTATATAAAGACATTTTCAAATTTGCTTGTTGATATTTTACTCCGTGAAGTTAAAAGAAAAAAAAAAAACAATTTTGAAACTTACTAGGTATCTTAATCAATCATATACCTTTATGTCGTTGATCGAAGTAGATATATATGTCAGAACATATATGACATTTTGGTAAGTGAATCTTTTGATACAGGACGTTTTAGATCACTGAACATTCTGGGACTGGACGAAACAGGACACAAGACATTATCAGTCTGAACAATAGTAGTAACAATGTTTTGTAACTTTTTGAAAATTCACACTCAGTGATTTTATATTTTCAATAACATAATAATGTGCGAGCTGAAGACGTAAAGAATATTATAACATTACCTACTATAACATACTGCATGATTAAAAGAGTCAACAAACTTCCGTAGGTATCTTAAATAATAATAATCTTAAATGTGCCTTAATTTGACAATGATGTAATTTTATGTGATTTGATGAATAAAAATAGCATGGTAGTGCACCTACCTACATTAGGAGACTTTTTTTTTTTCGAGGGTGAAATCTTCCAAAGATACCCTGCTGCATTGGGGTGCAGCCAGGTTATGTGGGATTATACCCACTAAAACCCCCCCGGTGACCAGCCTTAGTGCTTGACAAGAAGGCTCCGAGATCTCTAGAGGAACGCACCGGAGCCCTCGGCAGTGCGCTACGACTCCTCCCGAGACAACTGTGTTGTCTCAGCCCCTCCACCCACGACAACGTTGGTCAGACAACGTTGTCGTTCTCTCCCTGGGCACGCTTATGTGGATAGTCAGAGTCCCAACTTTGACCATCCCGAGCCCGGAGGTCCCCTTTTCGTAGCCTCACATTAGAAGAGACCTAAGTCGAAAGTACACAAATATAGACTGGTAAAGCTTAGGTTTCTAGAGATCTAAGTCGAAAGTACACAAATAAAGGCTGTTTAAGCTTAGGTTTCTAGAGAGACCTATGTTGACAGTACAAAAATATTGGCTGATGAAACTTAGGTTTCTAGAGAGACCTAAGTCGACAGTACATAAATATAGGCTGATGAAGCTTAAGTTTCTAGAGAGACCTAAGTCGAAAGTACACAAATATAGGCTGATGAAGCTTAGGTTTCTAGAGAGACCTGAGTCGAAAGTACACAAATATAGGCTGATGAAGCTTAGGTTTCTAGAGAGACCTAAGTCGACAGTACACAAATATAGGCTGATGAAACTTAGGTTTCTAGAGAGACCTAAGTCGAAAGTACACAAATATAGGCTGATAAAACTTAGGTTTCTAGAGAGACCTAAGTCGAAAGTACACAAATATAGGCTGATGAAGCTTAGGTTTCTAGAGAGACCTAAGTCGACAGTACACAAATATAGGCTGATGAAGCTTAGGTTTCTAGAGAGACCTATGTCGACAGTACTCAAATATATATGGGCTTATGTATGATATTGGCTTATGGATGAAGCTTAGGTATCTAAGATTACTGATATACGTAGGTAATTCTTTGGAACCAGTAGAATTATGTGGATTGCGTTTAGCTGTTTGAAAATTCTTGCCTCGTTCTTTCACGGAATACGAAAATCACTTCTGTTTTACTGAGACTTATTCGAATTGGCTATTCCTTTCGATCACTAATATTATGTGTTTTGCATGTTTATGCATTCAAATCACAACTATGTAGGTCATTCAACTTTATGAATGTTTTTTTTTATGAATTAGGTCTAAGGCAGATTTCTAACTTCTTAGGTCGTAGAATCTAGTTGGAAGAAGATGTTGAATTCCATCATCCTAGGACCTAGTCAAGGTTAATGACATAATAGTCAAGATCAAGGCGTTTGATAGAGCTATTATGCTTAATTTCGTATCCAGAAACTGCAGTCAGTAGTTTAGGTATACTGTATTAAATAACTGTCACTCTTTTAAGGGGTCATCCAGTCATGTGAAGTTCGATAGGGTACGTAAACATCACGGTCGATCTCGATCATTTAATCCATGACCTCAAAAACTAGCACTAGGGAATGAGGTTGGGGTCAAAAATGGCGAACAACAACCTCATGTGATTAATGGACGACATTATTTATTTTTAAAACTATAAAATTAATTGGCATTTAACGTGCTTTACTGAGGATTAACCAGTAGACAGATCGTTAACGCAACGCATTTGGGTAACCTTTACGCACTGTCTGCATACTCGACCAGCAGGGTTGCCACTTGCAGAACATTTACCTATTTTTGAGGACGTTAGGAAAATTTGAAATAAAAAAACTGTAAAAACGAGGTTTTCACAGATAAACACTACACTACACTTTTAGCAGCTGGTTCGGAAATCTATGTAAAAAATACCCAAATTTAGGATTTTGAAAAAAAATCACAAGTTTCATCGTAAGTATTATTCATCATAAAAAAGACCTATAGCGTAGGTATCGCTTACCATTCCATACCATTATTTCATTAAGCGTTAAGAATTTCATTAAAAAACAACGCTTCGTGTAAAATTTCAGTTGACACAGACTGAATGCGAACTCAATACTGAAGTCGGGTATCCAAATAAAAACACTCTAAAAAATCACACTGCTACTTGTACAAATGTTACTTGCAACATTGAGTTAAATCGATGTATTGCTACCAACTTTTCCTTGAAAATTCCTATTGACTTTAATCGCCCGCCCGGTGTAAAAGTGCGACATGTTGGGAACAACCCTAATGAACGCGGTGGCAGTGCATCGCCCCTGAACACAGATTGTTATTCACCGAGATCTGTCGCACGCTTCCGTCGAACTGTTTCCCTTCCAAAAATTCCAAGATTATTCCAAACACATCGTCTGGTGAGCTTGGTTACTGCAAGTTCGCACGCTTGTTAGCAAAACGTCTCCGTGTGAGATGTGAAGCTTCGCTAATTACAACAGGGAAACCCTGACCATCAGACGAGAGACGTATTTTTATGAGTGATGAATTGGACAGTGGCCAGCCTGCCTAGTAGACGGGCTAGAATTCGTTTGAAACTAGGTAAGTTTCAACTAATTAAGTACAATGTTATTGAGTATAATGCCGGATGCCAGTACCCTCACGTCCTATAAACCTTCATAAAATAATTTATTTACCTACGCTTGTTGTATTTACCATTTATAAACAATACTTAGGTACTCATATTATGTATTAACCGTAATATGTCTTCAATTTTGCACACCATCCGGTTGGAACATGGCGAACGTAACCACAGTCACAATTACTAAAACTGTAACACCCCATGTTACATGAAATAAATAATTTGAATTTGAATTTGTTGTGGTTTAAGTTTATGAACTTAATGATAGGATTATCATCGGTAACAATATCAGTCCAAAAACACTGTTTTAAACTATCACGCTTGTTCACTAAAGTTATATGATTATTTACGGGATATTTACCGTGGTAAGGTTGTGGAATGAACTCCCGATATTTCGGCGCGGTTACATGCACCATGTTCACGGGAAGACTGAAGAATTCGGGTGGTTGGTCGAACAGTTAAAAAGTTAGGTGCAGACATAACGATCTACCTTCGACGATCGATCTTTCTTTCTTAGTCTTTTGCTACGGATATCACTGGAACTCGAACTCGAACCTAAGTCCCGACAAAACACACTGTATCACTGCGTATAGTATTTTGATATCGAGAGCTCATTCCACAACCTTACCACGGTAAATATCCCGTAAATAATCATATAACTTTAATATCAGTCCTCACCAGTCCTTTGATAAATTAAATAAATATTCGGGATGGACTTAGCCTTCTGACGATGCACGCCATAGCCTCGCCATAGCTTGATCTAATACTGATGTGTAACAACGAAAGAGCGTTTTTCCTAAGACAGGTTTTCAAAACTTAACAGCAGAGGCCAAACACCTGTCAAATAAAAAATAATAACAAACTAGCTGAATCCCGCTACTTCGTACCCGTAGAGCTCGGCCTTCGGCCTCGCTACTATAGCTATAAACCTCACGGAGCCCGAGATCTTTCCAACGAATGCAAAACCGTGGTAATCGGTTCGTGCGTTCTGGAGTTATAGCGTCAGGAAGGAAAACCCGACTTATTTTTATTATAACAAATAAAGTAGTTTTGATTTTAATAAGCTCTATACTTAATGATTTCAAAGCTGTATATACTTACCTATAGGAATAAGCAAGTATAATAAAACTAAGTAAGTTAGTGCTAGCAGTCACCACGCCATTAACTTTGTAAATTGCGAAATATTAATTCCCTATTTTAATCTACTCATCATTATTAAACATGTTGCAAGTGCAGTTTGAAGTGGATATTATAACTAAGATAAACGTTTCACTCGTAGATTGAATTGCTTGAACTTTATTGAAGCAATTGTTCTACTTGGTATTACCCAATCTAAGTATCTAAATTGATTCGTAGCACTTCGCTCGATTTTCGAGTACCAAACGCTCCAATTAGGTGCCACTGCAAATTGATTACAATAGATTTTAGAAACCGCTGTGATATGACCTCTGAAGTTTGATTGAATGAATTAATAATAAAATTTAAGTTTTTACTCACTACAATAAACATTAATCAACTTTTCAATAATAGCTTCGATGAGCAACATCCTATAATTCATGCCATATCCCACAATGTTTGAAAACCCACCTCTTCAATCAATGTGCGCTGCTCACTAACTTTTACTTATGGTGACGAAACGTGGACGCTCACACATGAGGCTGTGCACAGAATCAGAGTAGCTCAGAGAACAATGGAGAGCTCCATGCTATAGGGCATCAAATTCCAAGAGCGAGTTCGATATACCGAAATCCGGCGAAGAATAAAGGTTCTAGATGTCGGAATCGCGGTAATGACACTATAGTGGTGCTGGGCAAGATACGTTGCCAAGCGCAAATATCTTTTTTTTTAAAATAATTAATAGGCTTGCGTTTGGCCACCATCACGCCTGATGTTAAGCGATGATGCGGTCTACGTTGGAGCTCGCTTGCCTAGAAGGAACTGATTCAGTCGCGATTTGAAGACTCAAGTGGAAGAAGGTTCTGACAGAGTGGTGGCCGAGGCAAGTTAAGCAAAGCAATAGGTCGTTCAGCCGCAATATGAGTCGACGAAATCGTCACCATCGCGGATCAAATCTGGGCTCGATTAGCACAGGACTAAGGCAGATGGTATAGCAAGAGAGATGAATATACCCAGTAGTGGGATAAGGAAGAAAAAAGATGATGATGATGATAGTTTCAATTAAAAAAGTATAGTATTATCCATTAATTTACATCACAATGCACTTATTATGTATCCATAGACAATAATAAGTATATAAGTAAACCGTTGTATGATTGTATGTACTTTAACCTACCGGTTAAATATTGGTTTTCCGACAGAGAAATTTTGTAACCGAAAATGAATAGATGCCTTCCGGCTTGCCCCTTTCATGTAACGTTCATTGAAATAGCAATACCAATTAGAATACCTATGTCCAGTGGATACAACGAAATGAAATATGAGTTCAGATAATATATATCCTCACAGGTGACTTACTGAACTTCAAAGGGTTTTTAATCCCCTTGAGAGTGGACCGTGGCGATATGCGAAACACATAACAAGATTTAATTAAAATTTCTTTCGAACTGTGAGCAATAATAATCAAAGATAATAAAGATAAGATAAGATAATCTCAAGCTGATGGTAATAAATATTTTCTCGCTGCAACAAGTTAATTGCACTTTGTCGTTGCAATTTCATTATCATCATCATTATCAGCCTATCATGTCCCCACTGATGGGACTCAGGCCTTCTCTCAAAGAGTGGATGCGGCCTAATCCACACAGTGCAGTGGGGCCCAGTGCATGTTGGTGCTTGAACTTTTGAGGTTTTTGGACAAACCGGTTTCCTCACGATGTTTTCCTTCACAGGTTTTTAAGCAATGGCATGGAAACTACACATAAATTACCTACCTAAGTACTAAATAAGTCATTGGTGCAGGACCGAGGATCGAACCGGGTGCCATTAGATTGTAAAGCGCACATGCTACCGCTCGGCCACTTTCATTATGGCTACGATAAACTATATTAAAGAGAAAACATTTTGGTCTTTGATTATTATGTACATCATTTAGTCTACAAAAGTAGAAGTGTTACCAAAGCTTCTGAAAATTTCATATTTTACATCAGATGCAGAGGCACGCCACTGGGAGGGTTCCAGTGGTTGCAATACCACGGCTGCATCACATGGTTCGTGTAAAGTGTAAACCATGTGATCTTTGAGATTTTCCCAAAGATATCGTCATTGGGTTTCCCCCATATCCACAAAAAGCCACAGGTAATTTAATGATAATATCGTTAATTCAGTACAAACGCACCTAATCTACCTAAACTTCATTTAACACAACACTGATCTTTGCTATGGCAACGAGTGGAAACGACGTCTGTGGACGACGTCAAACGAACAGTCGAAAACGAAAGGGAAGATGAATGGGTTCTTTTTATAAATACACATCTTGGCGGTGTCTCGCGCTGGAGGCCGCCGTACTACGCAGCTCAGAGGGCGTAGTATTTATTGTTTTTGACATTGATCTGAAGCATCTGGTACCTAATGGCTATGAAAGTTACCTGCCACAATGAAAAATTGTGTAACCTTAGCAGGTTACATCTCTTTGAAACACTATTTTGGCCTTTTTAGGATTCCGTACCCAAAAGAACGGGGGACCCAATTCCTAAGCTGTCTGTTTATCCGTCCTACATTTTATCGGCTGTATCTTTCGAATAGTAATAGATAGACAGTTGAAATTTTCACACAATATGTAATGTTACGGCGGAAAACTAACAACAAACGATTTTTTAAACGTATATTTGTAGTGTAACAACGGTAATAGGAACAAGCGTCAAACTTGGGATGATTAATAATTATAGTAGGTACACATTCTAAAATAAAATAACAAATAATATATACTGGCCAAAAGCGAGTCGGTGACTTTCTGTTCACCAAAGTTAAGCAACGTCGGGCGCTGTAAGTAGGTACTTGGATGGATGACCGCCCATGGGCACGATGTTGCACTTTAGTAGTTAACAATTTATGTGGTGGTACGGACTACAGAACCCTCACTGCGTGAGCCCGACTCGCTGGTTTATTTGTCTTAATGGATGATTGTGTGTCTGCAAATGCTAATTAATCCATCTCTAGTCCCCTATATCACATTTATCCTTTGCTTTAGTAGGATATGTTTTGGCTGACTTTAGTGATAGATATTATTTATCTATCCAGCCAGACCCAAGTTGGTGTTGCAACTAGGCATTTACACTATTTAAGTTTGTATTGGATATTTTTTTGGCTTTTTTTGGCATATCCTACTATGTTGGTGACTAGCTGTTTGTTTTCCATGTAAAACAAAATATAGTGTATTTAATTCACAACCAAAAGGAATGCAATACAACCAAAGCACAACCAAATGCAATAGTGAATAGGTAAAAGCAAAAGTAGGTAAGCAGAAAAGAGTAATGGGGCTATAGCATCGACTTATATAGTAAGGACGGGACACAATACATGAACTTTTCCAACGGCACCAAATCTATGGTGCTAACAAATATACAATATGACGTCAGTCGCCAGCCAACTTCGTTGACGCGCGATCGTCGCGGGTCGCGTGATTCTTGAGAGCAAACATAAATATGCACAAATTGCTCATATACATAAGAATAATCATATAAAAACGTATATGCACGCTACGATGCGACGCAAATAAATGTCGACAATTAACGCACACTTTTCAAGTACTTAACGCGTACATGTCGCTTAGTCGCGTACATGTTTTCATGCTTTCATGTTTTTTTTAAACATGTTATTGGGATAGTTGATTGAATCAGGCGTCACTTTGCAGAAATCCATGTTTTAATACCTAATTTATCCCAAAACTCTTATTGTACTCGAAGCGATTTAGAAGCGGAATTACACAAGAGATTCATCATAATACAAATGTTATTGGGACCCAATCTTCGGATCACCATCTCTTGATATTTGGCTCTATGGCTCTTTATGGCTTTATCACCTACATGCCTTGGTTTACCAGATGCAAGCAAGTTCGATCGATGAGAGGAAATTTTACCAGTATCGGAAACTAAGCGAGATGCTCGTAGATAGTGAAATGTCGCGCCACTTGTTAACGAGTCAGCTAGTAGGTCGCAGCCACTGACACACTTGCCCAAGAAACTGACAAAACTGCCTGCAGCTGCGAAAAACGAATCACAATTACTATTTATGTCTATATAAAACCAAAGAACCTGTTTTAAACACGTAGCTTGGACAAGCTTTACGTTAAACGATTAAGCCTTTTAATGAATTTCATAGTATGGATTTCATACGTATCTTTGAAATTGCTTTGATATAGCAAATTAACTTCGCGTGGATTTAATTTTGTTTGAATTAGATACACGCATGAGATCAGCTTATCTGTTAAATTGATCTAGGAGTAAAGGGCAAACGCGTGATTCACAAGGAAGAATTGACTTACAAAAGGAAAATAATTTGAAGACGTTTCAAACAAAGTTAATCTGAATTAATCTAAACTAAGGATCTAAGTTTTAATCTGAAGCATTTCTAATTTAATAAGTTCTATTCAGAATAATAATTCCCAGCACCCATTCCAACTAGAAAACTATAAGTTCTTATCATTTGATTTGAACAAATAACTGTAATTTCTAAATTAAAATTACGAAACTCAATTACGAATACGGACCAAACCAAATTTACCACCAAGTGAAGTCTTTGTAGAGATGCTAAAGATACCTACCGGTAATGGAAAACTTTTCGTCGTCACCTTTTATTTTTGTTTAGACAAAGTAGAAAAATAAAACCACTCAAACTATAAACAGCGTGTAACTACCGCCGTTAAAAGTTACACTATCGTTAAAGGACACTGTCCTCCAAATAGGAACATCACCCATTATCCTTCGACAAAGCGTGACCGTAGCATATGACCGTACCCCGTCTTTGTTTGCAGTGACACGGTCATTAAGCTAGGAAGCTACACTCTCATTAGTATTTGTAGGTGGTTGCAGTCGTGACAAGTGCCTGGTTACACGCGCTATTAGCGGTAACGGTGATTTCATTTCCAAGGAGCAAAAGAAAGAGATGATAGATAGGTAACTCTTTATCGTTTACACCAGAAATTACATACATAAGACAAAAACAACTTAAAACTAGAGAAACAATTGACGGCCTAATCGCTATGAGCGATCTCTCCCAGGTGACCTTAATTAAGCCAGGGTTTGATGATGAAGGCAAGTAAAGGATGCTGAGGAAAGCAAATAACGATAAGTCACGAGATAGGTACCTAAATTGCTACGTGTCAACGAAACGCTAACAAAATTTCTAAGTAAGTATACGCTAATCTTGGCTGGCATACGACAAAGTTGTTTCAACCAAACATCAAGTTCACTCCGTCCCTAATCATCTTGTTAACGTGGTATACTTTTAGTAGCAAAACTTTCTTCCAAACATGGAAACCACTGACTCCCAAAAGTTTAGATTCAAATATGCCAACCCCAGGGCTACAATGTATCGTACATGGAAACAGACCTACGTTATATCCACATGTCATGTTGTTTTGCTTCCTAAATAATATTGTATCCTTTTATATGCTCAGAAGTTTATCAGTATTTACTGGTAGGTAACCTACATTTAACAGCAACGAGTATTTTTGCGTAGTAACAGTAAACATTTAGTACGTTAAATTTTTTACAAGGCCAGAGTTCATGCCTGTTTTGGCATAATGTTTAACTTATCAAGGTAGAAGAACAACCACTCGTCCTGCCACGTATCCTGCTCAAGGTGCAGGCTTCGGTAGTTACCTAATATGCAAATTAAGCCGTGATCGTGTTTGACCAGTTAGCGACAGCACTTTCTACCGATAGCCATGGACATTACCACACAATAGACTTGATATCGATTGATAGCTATCGAATTAAACGTAGTACTGCACGAATTCTAGAAGGCACGGCAACGTCTATACGTGAACCTGTATTTTATGTACCTACTGACATAATTAGGATAATAGACATTATACTAAAAATACACACAAGCACTAAGAGAGGATCTTAAAAATACATTCTACTAAACTCACACATCGACATAGCATAAAAAACTCATGAGTCCATAATAGCCAATGCAAAGGAAGCGACATCCTCTTTTCGACACTTTCAGTGAACTGTCTGAAAAGTAAAATCCAAGTGAAAGGGATATTGTCCAAATCTGGTTTTGCCTTTACCACAGGCAGTAACTTTATAGGGAAAGGCACTGACGTGAATCGAAAATTCCTGGCATCAACTGACGAATCGAAACCAACACTAAGATATAACATGACGTTTTTACTATTAAGACAAAGGACCTTACGGAGATACGTATCTGAATCTAACCTTGTATGTGATTACAGCAAACAAAATATCCTACTCAATATTCATGTCATAAATTATCCTAAGAAAGGATCGGAAATAGAAGCAGGTGCCTTGTGGCAACGAAATAAAATAAAAAAAACTTTACCTGCTCACGAAATTCGTTTAACAAACAATGATAAATTCAAAGTAACACCTGCCAGTCCTCAGAGGTGACGAACAAGGCGTGACGAAAGAAAGTTTGGATCCCATGCTCCCCTAGTTGCCCAATAGGCACTGTTAATTGAAGTGCACGAATTAATTAAAGGAAGTAGGCGCACTAATGCGGTGGGAATACTTCGAGCATAAACAATGATGCTCAGCCTGACGCGTAGATAGCATCAGATGGGCTGCCAGTTCAATCGAATCGAAACGCATAGGCACAGAACGCTTAAGTAATTAATGGTGCCTTTATCTCTAGCTCAATAAGCTCCGAGCCGGTACACGCACACCGATCGCACCGAGTATTCTCAGAAGCACTCGAATCCGACTGGAAAGCTATTTGTGTGCAACCCTGCGCGGGCGCACCTCTGTTCCGCGAGCGTCTTCTCGCTCTCGCATACATGTCAAGGTAGGGTTCAATATTCGAGGATTCAGTACGCGCCGATAATAATACATCCGACGAAGAATACCGACGAAGAATACCCGAAGTATATCTGTTTTATGTAAACACAATGATCTCATTAGGTCAGACGCGGTGAGAGACGAAACTATCGAAGGGTGGTACCGATTGAGTAACACGTCTGGATTCTACTTTCTAATCCTTTTCACATCAGACAGTATGAAGAGGCCATTGAAATACGGTCAATTCCCGCGTGTCACTTCCGTATGCGCGTGCGCCGCGCCTGCTGCGAGATCATTGCCAGATGCCGATAGATCGCGATGGGGTCAACAGCCATTGCCCTTGTTTTACGCACTAAATTATTTACCTACTACCAGCACGGCAGACCAACCAACGGTCACTTGTCTCTGAGGTCAAGGAAGTTACCACTCCCAGCGACAACAACGTGTTGTCGCTACGCGAGTGCAATGATGTAATCGATAACAGCTACTCAGGTAATGAATATTAATATTTGATACTGACAATGTGTGAGAACAGTCATCAACATCATTAAAAACCTTTTGAATTGCGGATAACAATACATTTTGTTTCCTGCGATCAACGCATATGGATAACAAATACGTCGAGCGCTGCTCCCGTGCCAAGTCAGCAGCATTTACTGAAAGCCGCGCTCTTACTAAAAGCCGGAAATACAGGAAGATTATACAGGGTTACGCATATAGACTGTACTAATCCGAAAGCTGGTTATGCCTTTATTAACTAAACAAAATACAAGCTAATACTAACACTACGAATACAGTTAGACTGCCCATAGACCGTTGAACGTCTAAAGACAATCCAAATGCTCAAGCCCACTACCAGTTGGCAGCGTACCCAGCATGCTGGCAGCATTACCACGCTGAATGGCAATGCTTATGCGTTGAGCCAAAAACATGCCAGCATTTTGGTCACGCGTCGCATTAACCAGGCGCTCTGAAAGATTTTTGAAAATGAGGTGAGCTCCCGGTCCCCAAGGGCCCAATGTCTGGACCCCAAACGCCTCAAATATGTAACCACTGCCGAAGTTAGCATATTTGCGTCGCTTATGCTGCTCTGCCGAATTGGCAGCCGCACCAGCCCTGAGCTCAGCCATGTGTCTCAGAAAGATGTGACGGCGTCAAAGTATCGACACAAGTTGCGTCCCATACAAGGGGCCGCCCCAACCTCCAGGGCACATAAGTGTCATACCGTCAGGCCTCTTTCCATCGTTACGCGCAAGACGTACGGTTCGAGCAGGTTATTGTACTCATCATTATGAACAGCTTTTACTATGGGACCAACCATGAAATCACGAAAAAAAAATTGTTCTATACATTTTGTCGAGTGTCAATGACCGCAGATTTGCTCTGAGTGGAACAGCTGATATTTTTTTTCCGATTTCAGGGTTGGTCCCATAGTAAAAGTTGTTCATAATGATGAGTACAATGACCTCCTTTCGGCTTAACACAGTCTTTATGCGTAACCCTTTATTATGAACTAATTTTCCTGTATTTCCGGAAGTCATCTAT
The DNA here is from genome assembly GCA_914767915.1 of Agriopis aurantiaria. Lineage (NCBI taxonomy): Eukaryota > Metazoa > Arthropoda > Insecta > Lepidoptera > Geometridae > Agriopis > Agriopis aurantiaria. The sequence continues at coordinate 11,727,654 of OU611994.1, read as the reverse complement.
TTTACTCGTAATTTACCTAAGTACGAGTTTCTATTCTCGAAAAATTATCATATTCATTTAAACTTTTCTGTAACATGGTTATTGAAAGTGTACGTAATTTGAATTTCTTCTTCTTGGAAATTTTTACTTTGAGGCCTTTACCGTTGCTAGAGTAATTAGTGGTAAATCTTCGTCTTTGATTATCTTGTACCTACATGCTTATAATATTTCAATGTGCAAAGATGTTTGATTACGTTTTTCCACTAAAAAGAGGCGAAAGCATAGAGGTTATGTAGAATTTACAAAAAAAAAACATTTCCAGGTGCTGTTCTGTGATTGGTTCAGTTTGGTTGCTAGGCAACGTTTGAATGAAATGTAAAAGTTACCCCAAAATATTTATGGAAATTGTGACGTGAATATCAATGCAATGTTTCAAAAAGTACTACACAAGCCTTGGTGGCAATTGAGCATTTATGGACTCGGGTATGCTGGCCTCGGCTACGCCTTGGCCTACATTTGCACGTTAGTCCATAAACGCTTGTTGTAGGCCGCTCCAGTAATATACTTGAACCAAGCTAGGTAACGACAGGGTCACATTAACAATTTTCATTGTGGAACAAACCCTGAAATCGCAAAATAACTGTTTTAAAGATAAACTTAATTTACACGAGTGAATAGAGTCCTCAAAGGTAGGCAACGCACTGACAATGCCCCGGGTATTGTAGGTGTCTATAGGTGGCGGTGCCCACTTACCATCAGGTGGCCCGTTGCTTGTTTGCCACTTATTCTATTAAAAAAAAAAAAAAAAACACGTTACGTAATATTGTATGGGACAGTTGATTTTTTTTTCACTTGCAGGGTTGGTCCGATAGTAAAAGTTGTTTAGATGAGACCTACTTACCGTTCCGTGCATCCCTATATACATTTTTCCACCCAAGTTCTATCAGCTATCTACTTATCATGATAGTATTCACTCCCTCTACAATTACGTTTAATACCCATCTATAAGGTTTATTTACCTAATGGAAACATACCAATTCATGCTCTCGATTATTTTAATGTTGTTTTTTAATCAAACAACGTAATTCATTTTAATGCGCGCGCTTTAGAATTATGTCCGTTTTATACCAAGTAATAATAATAAATTGAAAGCTCTGACTCATCTGACGGATTCATTTGAAGAACATTAGTATCAGTTAATTTAAATTGACGATGTTTTATGATTACTTACATGTTGCCGCAGAATATTCCATTCATATTGGAACAACAGCGTAAAGTTGATAGCCTACAACCGACGAAAGGAGGTTATCAATTCGACTGTATGTAATTTTTTTGTATGTTTGTTACGCGATTACTCCGCTAATTGTGTATTGATTTTGATGATAATTTTTTGTTTGGTGGATCATACCTCAGAGGTGGTCCCATATTTTTTTTATCTAAATTAATTCAGCGCGTTTTGAAAAATTCAACAAAAACCAAACATACATACACAAATTACGTTTTGGTTTGTGGTTCAAAAGTTTTAAGAGGACTTTCAATCTCTGTTTTAACTATGTAGTTATAGTCTAGAAGTAGGTTTTCGTTATTTATAAAAAAAAAATTACATTCCATCTCTTCGTTAATTAAGCCCAATGCGCAGTACTCGCGCGAGTAGAAATAAGAGTCTACTGCGCATCGCCTGCAAAGAGCTGAAACCTTTTTTGCTTGTTTAAACCGATAACTGATGGGTAAGAAAGGTTCTTAAGTGGAGACCACGAACCAGAAGACGCAGCGTAGACCTCCCCTAGATGGCCCGATGAAATTGTGAGAGTCGCTGGCATCCAGTGGATGCAAAAGGCAGGCTGTCGTTCAGTGTGGAGGTTAAAGGGGGAGGCCTATGTTCAGCAGTGGACGTCTTCTGGTTGATGATGATGAATTAAACAGTAGTTATTTGTTTATCACCTCTTAGGTACCTACCTACATCATTGTTACCCAGCGTAACTATTGGCAAAACTAAACTCCGTGCACCTGCCATGCTAGATACATATTTCGCACCCACACTGACTGAGAAGTGAAAGGAACAAGAAAATCCTTGGCAGATCCAAACCCGTACAAAATTTATTTACCTTTTATATATATCTGAATCTTGTAATAATACAAATATACATATCCTATTTGGGAGACCGCTAGATTTGCAAGCGTGAGGTCGCAGGTTCAAATCCCGGGCCCGTACCAATGAGCTCTTTGGAGTTTATGTACGGATTTTCATACCACTGGCTTTTCAGTGAAGGGAAACATCGCGAGAAAACTTGCATACGTACGGAGAAGAAATTCAATGTCGTATGTGAAACCACCAACCCCCAACCAGGGCCAGCGTGGTGGATATGGCCCAATCGCTCTTTCGGGAGTAGGCCAAAGTCCAGCAGTGGGCTTATGTTATATAAGAGAATTCAGAAAAAATTAAGAACTCACAATCAATTCAGATAAGGTTTATAACTTTTAAGTGGCTAAACAGATTTTGATCAAACATAGCTGAGAACCACGATATTGAAAGCTGTTTGAACTTGTTGGAAAAAAAATGGTATAGCCGACATACAAATATACAATCTCTTACATAGACAGCTAAACGCATACCTACAGCATTTGTTTTCTGTCGTGTATAAAAAGCAATCTTCCAAAGTTAGAAATGTTGCCTTTTGTGTACTTTTTGCAATGTTTTAACACAGTCAGATAATGTATAGTTTAGGACGGAACACACATTGCTATAGTAATAGTAAAGGTAATAATACTCATAAGTACCTACCTACTCAAGTCATCTACCTAGATGAAATGTCAGTGTCTACTCATTAGATATTATGTCTGTTAGATATACCATACCACGCAAGTAACACTAGACACGTTACTAGATATCTGCATCTTCTGAGCGTGTTATTATTTGCATTAATTTACTTGAAAGCAAGTAACACTAGCTACTAGGTTTCTGCGCTTGTTAATAATTATTTGCATTCATTTACTTGAAAGCAAGTAACACTAGACACACGCTACTAGGTATCTGCATCTTCTGCGCTTGATAATAATTATTTGCATTCATTTCCTTTAAAGCAAATAACACTAGACACACGCTACTAGGTTTCTGCGCTTGTTAATAATTAATTGCATTAATTTCCTTCAAGTAACACTAAAAACACGCTAGGTACTAGGTATCTGCATCTTCTGCGCTTGTTAATTGCATTCATTTCCTTGAAAGCAAATAACACTAGACACACGTTACAAGATATCTGCATCTTCTGCGCTTGTTAATAATTATTTGCATTCATTTCCTTGAAAACATTTGTCGCCATTCTGAGCATGACTATAATGTCTAATGACAATGTTAGCCAAGTCGACTATTAATAAATACCTATCAGCCAGTATGTGTCTTACCAATGTCTCAATTGAAACTTATGCGGCGCCGATCTCCGATGTTTGTTTAGAAATTCAAGAGGCGATTGTTTGTGCAAAAGAAACATTCCATTTTGCATGTTTAATGTTTACGTTAGTACCAAATGTAGCATATAATTTGTCGCTTTCTCATTACACTCCAAAACGAAATCAAACTAACCGAAAGTCAGCGGTATCGGTATCTCTTTTTCTCTCATTGAAACTGAAAGAGTCACAATCATTTTTGATACAATATTAATTTAACATCCATTACCGAACAGTCAATGATAACACTGGACTGTTATTAAGTGCTTATGTGTAATTTGGTGCGAGTCAAAAGAAAAGACGAATAAACGGACATCATTAAGATGCTTTCACTTTCTATAGTGACAAAGGGCCTCAAGGTCGTATGACTAAGGTATTTGGCTCACCTCGTTCTTGTCTATCAAGATGTCAAATTATGCACCTGACTGCTAAATCCATTACGTACTATAGCCAAATTATAACGTTTGTAGAACGATCATTGAAACGATAAGTACTCGCGGGTAGGGTAGAGATCAATAGATCAGACTACAAAGTCGATTCGTGTCCGAGCTATTGAACTAATGGATGAGGCCAAACCTTGATCCGGTTGACATCACACTGTTTCTGGACCTGTGCACAATCTCCCATCTCCTTGAATGTAAAATTCAAGGCACGTTGACTGTACTACAATTTGGCCGTTTTATACTACGCTGTATGCGCTTTGCACCGACACTGTATACAGAATTAAGTTATTTTGAAAGAGAAGAGGATTATTGAAATGTCTTTTTAGAATCTAGTAATTAATGTCACGCTCGAAAACAGTCTCCTTACAAGACTCAAAATCTGTAACCCTCAAATTGTAAACTCCCTTTTATTTTGTTTCCAGGTGTTTGCGATGTGGTACAAGTGGGCGACGTTGGTGCTGGTGTGTTGCGCACTAGTGAGAGGCGAGGAGGTGAAGGTAGAGGAGGCGAAGGTCGAGGAGACGACGCTGGTGGAAGACGCGACGACGACGGAGTCTGCGCCTGCGCCGCTGGCCACGACCCGCGCGCCGCCACGCACGCTCGACCGCCTCGCCGCCGAGCTCGCCTGGAAGACCTGGCTACAGAGCCCTGAGAGTGGAAACCCAAACGCGCCACCGAGACGGATCACAACAAAGTCGCTGTTCATCACGCCGCTCGTTTGTCCGAAGGGTCAACGGTTAGATAGGAATGGTTGCGTCCAGGTATTTTTTTTTTACTTTTTAAAATTAACTCTGTAATAACTCTGTGATACATATTATAAGAATAATGAAGATGATAAACATAATGATAATGATACTTTAAAATCGACTTCAAAAAAAGAGAGGTTCTAAATATATTTTTTTAGTTTGTTACCTCATTATCTTTGTCATTAATAACCGATGTGCAAAATTATTTTTTATTTGATTGAATAAATGAATATACTCTCAGATACATAGCAATTTCATTAAAATCGGTTTAGTAGTTTGCTTTTAAATTAAAATAACTGGAAAATTCGTTTACTTGGATGATAATATTGATGAAATTGCGTATTTTATAAATTTTGAAGTCGGTTTTTTTAATTGATAATAAATAGTAATATAAAAATATGAGTAGGTAGTGCGTACGTTTTAGGTACCAACTTTCAATGTAGGCATTAACTGTGTGGTCATATAAAAATAAATTAAAATGTTGGCTTATCGAAAAGGCATTCTACAAACTCGATGACAACAAAACTAGGGGGGAAAAATGTTTTATGTCTAGTGTTCATTACACTACACGTACCTATATCACATCGTTTGTGTAAAATTGTAATAATTTTAATATACATACATACAATGATACATACACATACATGAGTTGCCATTCAAAATAATATAGGTAGCTATATATTTCTAGTTAATTCCGTCATTGAGAACAGAATACTTTAGCAGTCAGTGGGCGTGCCTATACAAAAAATTTAGGCTGCGTCCACAACCACGGCATGAATAATAGTTGACATAATCAATTTTACTCATCTACCCATCATCTAAACCTTGTGTTCATTTCAGGCTATAACCATAAACAAGGACGAGCACGAGCGGAACCTGCTGGCACAGCTGAACGCGTTGTTCACGCCAGCGCCTGCCACCGGTGGTGGCGACTTGTACGACTATGGCGATGACGAGCCTGGCCCGCTGCAGCTCTCTATCCCCATCGGGCTGGACCCGCTCGCTGCACCGCTACAAGGACAGGATCCTATGGCTCAGGTAAACAAACAAGTCTTTTACTCATTGAAGGCACTATTTGTACCCTGATTTGATCTGAGCAAGTCATTTGCAATTGTAGAACAACAAAACGACCTAACAAAATCTTTAGAGCTGTAGGTGTACGAATATATCTAGAAAAGCAATAAATTAAAGCTTTTAATTTTATATTTCAGGGTCAAGAACTACAAGAAAACTACGTAAAATTTGACAAGAAAGACAAACCTGACGGTGGCCTAAGCGTAGAAGCTGAATTAGAAATATTGAAACTCCAAAACACAAACTACACTGCTCAAGGAGCTTATGGAGTAGACCAAAACGATTTGACTAACATGCATTTACATCTAGAAAAACCAAAACGGGACAGCATAGCCGTTAACGTTACTGACGCTGTTTCAACTGAGAAGCCATCTGAGGAAGTTGGACAAAAAGAAGTAGTGTATGGTCATGTTAATATCGATCCTATTTTGCTCCATTTAAATAACGAAGAATCAAATATTGCCATCGTAAATAAAAAAACGCAGACAGACCTTTCACAAGCTCAAAACGCTGCACCCATTGCCGAAAATATACAAGCCACAGTAAATAAAACTGAAACCTTATCGAACGCTACTGGAACTTCCAGTGATGCTCCCCAAGTATTTAAGAAACACGGAGATCAAACTAAACTAAACCCCGAGAATGATTACTCTGACATCGGCGAAGCGATAAAACTCATAAGCCGTTACGCTGAAGTGACTACAGATGATAACTTTGCCAAAGATCAAAAGAAAAACGCAGCTACTGATGACGGCATACTTGGCACACGTACAAGGCTACAACACCGTCGCAATAAGCCTAAAGGATCGGACACTATGGAAGTTGCGCCGTCTAACGACCAGCCGGATTACAGAGAGAAGCCGGCGCACAATTTGTATCCAAAAAACGGAGTATACTACAGATACCCATGGCCCAGTCAACACGTTCCGACCCCACCGCCGGATTACCCGTTCCGCCACCTGCAGGACTACTGGCCCGGACGCAACAAGTTCGGAGGAGTTTACAACACTCACGAGAACCCGAGGCGTCATCATCATTCGTACCCTCACTCGCTAAGACCTCACGGGAATCCTTATGTGAGCTTTCCGAATATACGAGACGCATACCCTGAACAGCTGAAAGGTTACATTCACAGAGTGGTTCAACGCCATTTGAGCCCTGTGAGAGCCCGAGCGAACAACCAGGACTTGTACACCCTCCTCGGTCTCAGACATTGGTTTAGCAGCGAAGGAACTTCCAAGAGATAGCTCGCTTTCTCCCTTGTTAGACAATTTGATGTTACCCGACGACGTATAATGAAAGCTATGGTGAATGGAAGTACTCACAGAATAGCACGCATGAATAGTATCAAATAAATAATATTAAACATCTATTAAGTATTTAAGGCCTTACCTCATTTATCCATAGCTTTCATTATATTAGCCTATTTATTTCAAAGCCAAATAATACAGTCATAGTTAAGTTATACCTACTTTTTTGTTAGTCGTCTTTTTAAGTTTTGTAAATACTTTTTTTATGTTAATTTAAGTGTTTTAATTTGAATCAAAATTTTGTTTCATAGTATTACTTAATGTTGTTTATATTAATGTATAATTGTTCATAATAATCGCCGGTTTATATTTATTGGATGTATATTTTTATATTATTTATCGATGTGAATGTAGTTGTGTTTAGGTGTTTGATGTATTAAAAATGTATTGTTTCGGTAAGTTAATTTTGCAAAATTTGGCACTGGCTTGCCTCTTGCCTTTTCGAGGAGAAATTTAACTCGCTGTTTTTTATGTGTGTAGATATAGCCTTAGGTATTTGTTTGTATTATTAGTTGAAGACAATAACCAAATGTAACACCGGACATTTTAAACCCACCTTATATGATCAATATTGCAAAATAATGTTTAAAATTATTTAGTGAACCGTCACTGCATTAAAATTACTACACTCAACTAAATGAAGACGTCAAATTTTATACCTGTCGCAGAAATTTGTCTTGAGCCCAGCCATGTTTTCTGCAGGTAAATTTTGCGAATTCTGAAAAAAACTAGTTTTAGTGCGGAAATCCCGCAGTGTTACAGAGCCTTTGCCTTGACATCGTACCTTTACTGTATACACGACTGTAAATTTTCTTTATATTTAAGCTTAAAAATAATCATAATGCATGCATTCAGAATGGTTCACTAATTTGCAAACTATCTCTATAATATATACCATATAACTATCAACATCAACAACGAGACTGCAGATATCATGGCAGGTTTATCAATTTTTCTTAAACTGGGAACAAATCTCATCATCATCCAACACATGATTTGGAAAGAAGGAAAGTTGTGGCAATAATTTTCTTATTTTTTTTTTCTTAAAATTTTGTTTAACCAATTTTCTTCTATTTGAATTCAATTTCTTAATATTCACAATAAACTTTATTAGGTATCCAAATGAAACAGTTTAACCTAAGAAAGTAATTTTTGCATAGGTTTAAAAATAAATGATATCATATCAGACAATATTATTATTATTTTTTCCGTATTTTTTTTGGTTGTCGGTACATTTTTGCACACCAATAGCTATATATAAAACCTGCTAGTGTTGCTATATAAAGCCTGTTGAGCTAAAAATTACATACAAAGTAGAAACTCGCGCGTGTATCAGTCATGCCAGTCTTTTAGGAAGTTTCATCTATGGAGGTTCTTATTGTGATTAAAATAATTTGAATATAAAAATATGGTAAAAATTCATGCAATTTCCGCGTAGGTATGGTAAAAAAGCACTATAGCTTAGAATAAAGCACTATAGTCACTTTAGAACCTACAAATTTTAAGCAAGAGCCAAATACCACCCTCGTATGAAATCTGTTCATTACCCCCGCGTAATAATACGCCTCTTGGTAAAACACAAACAACATAATTATCCCTATTTTGTCTAATGGTAGCAGCTACAAGTGGGCTTGATTTATACCTATTACAGTTACATCGAGCCCTGTCTATGCCCGGACGAAGATTGACACTGAAATACGAGTCATAATTATTAGGTAGGTATATCGTGTCATGTCGTTTGATGGTAAAAATGCAAGTTGTATTCGTCATTTGTTTCACGTATAACCGACGTAGTCATTGAAAATTCTACTGTACCTACGTGACATGATATAGAACTCAGATTTCAAAGTCAGAGAGCCGTCCGAGCCGGGACCGACGTGAATCAAACTTTAGATTCCCCCCCCCCCACACACTGCTCACACTGTGTATAAGTGAAATTTCATAATGTTAGTCCTCGCTAAGAGAATGGGTCTGAATACTTACATTGCCGAACTATTTACACAACGATCCCACCAAAGTTTAGTAATAAGTGTTTAGTTTTGTATCACATAATCTTACTGTTCGATATAGAATTTAAACGGATTAAATGTTTTTTTTTCTAATCAATTGCTAGGTAAGCCTAGAGATTTGAAGTAAATATAACCACGACAAACGCTAATCGTACAAGATGAATTATTATAGATATAATTTACGGGACAGTAATATGGAGCTAGTGCAAAAAACATCTAACAGTGGAATAAGGCACTACGAAAATTAATACAGTGCACGCACTATCTACGAATAATACCCACTACCTACTTATATTTACTTACTAAGCTCTGGTGTGTGCTACAGATTAGTAAGAAGAGGTTTTAATTACCTACTATATTGTGGCAATAAAATGGAATTTAAAACTTACCTACTTATTACATAATACCTACATTGCATATTTTAATTTTCAAACTAAAAAAAAAAAACTATTTTGTTTACCTATGTCGTGGTTTAGTTTACACCTTGTATGAAACAAACTAGTCAATCGTTTATCACCTATTTCCACCAAATCATTCAAATAAATCAGCATCGCATTTGCATGAGTCGCGGGCATCCAGTGGATGCAAAATGCAGGCTGTCGTTCAGTGTGAAGGTTAAAGGGGAAGGCCTATGTTCAGTAGTGGACGTCCTCTGGCTGATGATGATGATAATTCAAATAAATAACAAAAATAAACTTACCTCGATTACAGAATTCGAGATTCGACAAAAAACTTTTACACTGATGTATTAAGTTATAATTCAACTTAATGTATTAAGTTGCATTCTATTTCACTGAATTTATTAAATTGAATTCTATTTTACTGAATTTATTAAGTTACATTCTATTTCACTGAATTTATTAAGTTACATTCTATTTCACTAAACTTTATTTATTATTACACTAAATTTTTTAAGTTGTGTAACATTATTTATAAGTTTATTTTTATTTTTATACTCATTTCAAAATGCGCTTACTATTAAAATATCGAAACATTTTTCTCTTTTTGGCTTATGGTGATAAACGGTGACTTAAAATAAAAACCAGTGTTTTCAAATACAACGGTTACAAAAATTGTACGCTAACCATGTTCTTGTTTAGGTACACAGTACAAAAACAGCGTGATTTATGACTATTTATCGTCAATTTTCAAACTAGTTTCAATCGTTAGTGGCCTGTTTTTGTACTAATTGCTTATTTTCATAATGCAAATGTATAGTGATCTAAGATTAACAATTATTTATCTACCGAGAATACTATTGTACAAATATTTTAAGAATTTAGTGATTTAGCATCGAAACTTGCGAGTCTATCAGAGAATAATTTAAAAATATATGAATAATTCGCTTTATTAATATTTGATGGAATATTATGGAACTATCAATGCCAGTATTTTATTGTAAATAGTGAATGTGTTACATTAAAACCAAATGAAATAAAAGCCCTGCATTTTTATTTTGTTTTCACTTGATGCCGCTAGAGGCACTGCGCAGAATAAAGCTAAGTGCACACTGATCCAGTCTATGGTGTCCGTCATGATCCAAGAAAACAAGGTCTGCCACTCTGGGAGTTGTACCGCAATGACGTCACTGTCCAGTTGCCACTTTATTGTAACAAACACGGATACTGGGAAACAACTTTAAAAAAAATCTATTAAATAAAATACAAAAAGCGTTTCAATTGTCATTTGGTTTATCCGCTCAAGCAAGTTAAGCACGAATTGAATATATTAAACACAATTTTATCAAAACCACATTAATTTATTGGATTCCCACAGGTAATATACGAATATTGGGGAGTTATAATTTCACGCTACTGTTAACACAGAAAATCATAGAGTCCGCCATTGTTTCGTGTATCGTCATCTCTCTCGAACTTGTTGTAAATTACTTATTCTGCTCTTGCTTATGCACGTGTACGTGTATCTATGACATTGATGACATCATTGCGGTACGCCCACGTCACATTATTTCTCGGAGTGCTATACCTGGCGGAGTATATTATACCATGGTGTCCGTGAATGAATTTGATGAATTCAATGCTGACCGAGGCAGATTGCATAACAAGATGACCAATTCTCAGCAGAGAGATAAATAATAAAGATTTAAAAAATATATAGATGTGAATGATGACGAATAATCAATAAAGCGTCTCTTAGCCCGATTAAAAATAAGCTCTCAAATAAGTATCACTTATATACAAAGAGCCTTATATAAGGCATTTCTATTTTAAAACCTACGAAAAAGGAGATCAGTTGTTATCAGTTGTCAGTGCAAAGAGAATATAACCGCTAACCAGCCGCTAACGCTAGAGGTGGGACTTCCATAGAGAAAAATATTTATGAAACGGGTGCAACACTACGTTCATGGGTGCAACGCCTATAGAGACAAGCTTATACGTTAGGATAGGTAGGGTAGGTAAAACCAAGGTAAGTTACACTGTAAGACTTTTATTGAAAAAACTCAATTTATCAATAACATTTCTTGAATTCACAATTTCTATGCATAGGTAAGGAGTCAATCAAAATATTAACTTGATCAAAAATAGAGATTTCCTGCACTTGCACATACTTCATCCAAAAGACAACGGACGTTGTCTATGGTAACCAACTCGACTACGATTTCACAATCTTGTGTGTATACAGCAAAAACGATTACAAAATAATAGTAACACAAAGCCTACTTACAATCAGGTAATTTGTACAAAATATCACAATTTAATACATAGCAAAATATTGAGAGACATATTTCAACCACTTGTTGCATCTACATTTTGTTCTACCGCCATTTCAGTCGAGAAACACAGAAGGCGCAAAAAATCCAAAACAGAACACAATACTACATTTATGCAAAAGCTGCATTGAACAAAAGTATATGCAAGAACAGGCCAAATATTATTAAATAACTCATAAATAATGTAGGTACCTGATTTGATTATTTTCACGTCTCATTGTCATTAAAATCGAATAAAATATAGTTCAGACATCTTCATCTTATATTACGGAAAAAACTTAAAATTGGTAAAATAATTTTTCTTTTAATACCAACTTATTGGAGTAAGTACTAGCAGACATATTTATACGAATCCGAATTTGTAAGTTGGGGTTCAGTGGTTTCATCTGAATTCATAGATTTGGATACTGTGTTCTGGCACATGGCTTAAGGTCAGTGACTGATACCTGAAACAACAGAAAACATGATGTGCAAAAATAAAAATAAAGAGAAGGCTTGCAAGGGTCGAGACTTGGGGAGCGGGAGCTCACCTCATTATCAAAAATGCTTCAGGGCGCCTGGTTAATGCGACGCGTGACAAAAATGCTGGCGTGATTCTGGCTCAACCATCGAGATACAATGCCTATAGAGTCACAATCTTTCAGTGAAAACAGTAAAAAAAATGTCCGTGTGTCATTGTACATACATTGTATCAATTATATACTTTACAAAGCCACATTTAATCAAATTTAGACGTTATAGTGCTTGCATAGTGTTCAACGTTAGTTGTCCGCTGTCATCGTAGCTCTGGCATCACGCGGCGTTGCAGTCGGCTCGCGATTACCTTGTAACTAACCAAAAAGTCAGCGCAATTCGTAGCGTGCGCCAAGTGTTAGTTCGGACATTTTTTTTGGCACGATTGTGACTATATGTATTTTTTTTTTTCACACTCGGTCATCTGACCCCAAACTAAGCAAAGCTTGTGATATGGCTGCCAGAGACTGATATACATGCATACATATATAGTTTTAAATACATACTTAAATAGATATTAACAACCAGATATAGAACAAACACAAATGTTCATCACATAAATGTTTGTCCTAGATGGGAATCGAACCCACGCCCCCAAGCTCAGAAGGCACACCACTACCAACTGGACCAACGGGCTATCGAATTGTATCTCGATGGGCTTAACGCATAAGTATTGCCATTCAGCGTGATAATACCGCCAGCATGCTGGGTACGCTGCCAACTTTTGATTATTTTTAAACCTTCAATGGTCTATGCTGTGTTGTGTTATTGTTAGCTTGTATTTTTTTTGGTTAATAAAGGCAAGCCTACAATAGAGGAAAATTATTTACTGACTAGGTGCGCCTCACGGATTTACCCACAAGGCTTAAATAGGTATTAAATATAATATATTTAATATTTTAATATTTTACGAGCATATAATTATGGTTTTTATTTTTATAACTGTACTAATAATTACTCCTATCTTCTCTGTGGTAACTGGGTTTCCAATGCAAAAGTTTGGCAATGTGCTAATGCAAATTCCTAAACTTTTGCATCTGTAGTCTGTAGTTGGTGGAACCACTATCTTATTTTCAAAACAGAAACTGATGTATATTTATTTCTATCATTGGACCACTTTGCTTTTCCAGACAAGCTAGTTGCACTAAAACTATTGCTTCAGAATAATAGGCTACCGGAGAGATGTTTGATTTTTTATTTATTTTTTAACCGACTTCGAAAAAACCACTAAACACAAACATTCTAAGTTAATTTGCCACTAGAGAAACAAAATAATATTTTTACACAGATTTTGAAGTCGGGCGGGGACTATATTTTATTATTATATTATATTAACTTAGATTTTAATAATTCAAAATTTATTCTGTAGTTGTTCCCACATTCAAAAACCGTGTAAAAATATTATTTTTCATTACTCATACTCGGAAAGTAGGTCTGAAGTTGCCTGAGGAGCGGGTTGAAAGTAATACATTTCAGCCCTAGCGAGAATCACTTTCAACTGACAGACAGTCAAATTATTAAAAAAACTAGTTCTATTTTCACATTTGTATTGAACCATGTTCCAACTTTTTTTTTTCTCCTCAGAGGATTATGTTCCCGCACTTCTCGTGCATTTGCAAGAAATCACGAGTGAATCGGTTTCTTCTAGGCAAGCGTGCTCCACCGTAGACCGCATCATCGCTTAACATCAGGCAAGTTGGCGGTCAAGCGCAAGCCTATTATATAATAATAAAAATTATAAAATGCCACTTTTGCATGTGTCAGGATGTTCAAAAAAAATATTGGCTGGAATCCGATCTTCTTTGTAGAGTTTTGTACTTCCGTATAGCAGATTTGTTTTAACACAATGAGTTCATCTGATTCCGATATGGATTTAACGCCTGATTTCATAAGAGAAGAAGCTAAAGCAGTAGTGGAAAACCTTTTACCACCTAAATCAAAAGAAAGATACTTAAAATCGTACGACAATTTTATGAAATAAAATTCACTCATATTTTCTTTAGGCAGTTCATGTTTTTATTTTTAATGTCCTTGTACTTATTCGTAATGAAAATCACAGTGTTTACCTCGGGGTTAAAGACTTATTTAGTCCCTCGAACTATTAGCGCCCTCGCTACGCTCGGGCCCCAAACCCCGTCTCGGGACTAAATAAGTTACTTTCACCCCTGGGGTAACAATGTACTATTGTTCTTTGTAGTGGCATATTGACTTAGAATGTTTGTGTTTCGTGGTTTTTTTGAAGTTTGAGAACCTTCCTCCGTTTTCGAATTCGGTTAAAAATAACCAGGCTTAGTGAAAAATATAATTAAATGTTATGTAATACATATAATGCAGAAATTATTTAAATCGGCTAGTAAAATTCTGGTATATAAACATTTAAAGTATTGGGTTGGATTAGGATGGGATGCTCTGTCCCTTTTCCGCAACGTGAGTGTTAGTAAGGGATTTATATGGAGTATTAACAAGTGACGTCATTAGTAGCATAGTGCGCTCTCTGTCTAACAAGACATTAAAATACTTATTCATTACATACAGTGGATTTCATTAATGACCTCCGTTGTAATGACTATTTGGTTATAGCGACGTAAAGTGCTCGAATTTAAGATACCTATACTTTTAGAAGAAAATAATTTGGCTATAGCGACTTCGGATGTAACGCCGATTTCGGGTATAGCGACTATTATAGTAAACGCATTATCATCGGAGTTGTCAGGTCATAAATCATTGTATGTCTATCTCGCTCGCACCCACATGTCATATCTGTCTATCTCGCTCGCACTTACAGGTCTTATGGTATGACGTTTATTGCTCGACGACTCAGTTGGTAACGCGGTGACTATAGTTTTAATGTACCATTAGCGAGTTCCCTTGCAGATATTGCGACCGATTGTACACACAAAGACTGAGTCAACAAACAAACACACAAAGCAAAGGTTTATTCATAGAATCATAAAGCTTTCTTATCTTTTGTTTACATCCACAGATGGTCAGCTATTGTAATAATACGCTTTTGTGTTTATAAACGATCAGAGGCCGAGGCTACCTCTTAACGCGGGTTCGAAAGCGCAGCGCATACGGAAAATCACGCGAACGTGAACTTTAACGCGTCGAGATACGGTTTGCGGCCGCGCAACTTTTCGCATCACCTAAGCAGAATCGCTTAACAGGGTTACCTGTTAAGCAGAATCGCTTAACAGGGCTACCTGTTAAGCGATTAACGCCCCAGCAGTGCAAGTTACGATCTTTATCGATCGTCAAATTCGATAAAGTGCCATAGAATCAATCATATTGAGTACGGGTTTAATGTACGGACGGCATTTTGTCGAATTTGTCGATTTCAACTGACAAAATTGACGATCGATAAAGAACGGTACTTGCACTGCAGGTAGGTAAAGTTAAAAAAAATACCCATGGATGTGAAAAATGTGTTTTCTATATACTATACTATAATATTATAAGGAGGAAAGATTTGTATGTGAGTGTATGTTTGTAACGAATTGGCTCAAAAAGTACTAAACCGATTTAAAAAATTCTTTCACTGTTTGGGAAGCTACACTATCCCCGGGTGACATAGGCTATAATCTATACCCATGCGAAGCTGGGGCGGGCCGCAAGTAGTATTATAAAGTAGACATTAGGTTAGGCGATATTAATTGCGAGGCGATTGCGCACCTGTATTGTCTGGCAATAAATATTGTTTTCTTTCTTTCTACCTATGTATATAGCGACTTCCGGATATAGCGACGAAATTATAATGGTCCCTTCATCATCGTTATAACAGAAATCCACTGTATTTTTTGTTTCCGGCGATCAGCACTATTTATAGTTAGGTTTTTATAAGATAAAAGATAGTCAGCCTGGAAGGTTATTAGTCTGTGTTACATTTTGCTAGGTTAGTGTAAAAAGTTTTGTTTATTACAATAAAAAATTACCAAAAACTAAAACACTTACCACTCCGAGCTTCTGTGGTAATAGTACCCTTCTATTGTTGCCGCCGACTTATGGAAGCAAATATAATAGAAACCAGCAAAAGAAGCACCATTTATATCCTTAATTGTATGATCTGGCACTAGGAAGTGTTCTTTCCATCTCATAAATACATAATCAGCCTTTGCGAGTGAGTCGTAGTCGAACGAGTCCGAGTTAAACGTCTTTAAATATGGGCAGAATAGGTCGAACTTACTCTGAAAGAAAACAATTATTATCTTTATTAGGCAGCAACTAGGTAAAAATTACAAATAAATGTACAATACATGGTACAGGATGGTGGACAGCTGAATGGTATTGAATAAGGAAATTGTAGTAACCACTTACAGTGTAAACTCCATATAGCAACACTTTATTTAAGAGTTATGTCGTGAACTTGGGTAGCGTTGTATGAATTTACGCAATTATGGCAAACAGCAACAAATTCATATTTTGGTTATGAATAGTTAAGTATACAATTAAGTTAAATGTAATTTTAGAAACATGATAGATGAAACTTTTCTCTATAGAATAATTCGGCGAAAAAATGTAATTGTCATCTAAGTCACGAGTTTGCTGTCGCTACCAATGAGGTAATATAACATGGATGAAACCGCGGGGTGCAGTTAGTTTTTAATTAATCAAACACCAGTCAACTTTTGTACCTATCATTATGAACATGAACAAATTTTATAAATGGACCCATCAAAAAAAACTAAGCAATATTTGTTGTTGCACTGAAAAATCACATTCATGCTCAATAAAATTTATGGAACATCAGGCGAGTTGGCAGTCAAAGGCAAGGCCTATTACAAAATAAAAAAAAGGAACAGATGACCTTTTTTGGCCATAAGTTTGTCCCATAGGAAAAGTTGTTCATAATGTGAGTAGAATGACCTCAGACAGTACTGTGGTACCCTTTATTAGTAGGGAGCAGCTGCAGCTGTTACCCTTTCGAGGGTAGGCTAGTTCCAGTTTTCCTGCATTTTTCCAGAATAAATAGTATTACAAATTCATTGCTTGATTAAGCTGTTTCATCATAAATAAGTACCAGACAGAAAGATGAATTTTCTTGCTTTTCTTAATTATGTATTTATGACTTCAAGATACAATTCCTATAGAGTCAGAATCTCTCAGTGAAGTCAGTCAAAAAACGCCCGAGCGTCATTGTACATACATTGTATCAATTATATAGTTCACAATGCCACATTTACTCTAATGTAGACGTTATTTCGCTTGCTTAGTTGTTCAACGTTAGTTGTCCACTGTCAGCATAGCACGGTATTGTAGTCTTTTGGCTTGTGGTTACCTTGTAACTTCAGTCATTTTTTTGGCACGATTGTGACTCTATGTATTGCATCTCGATGATTTATGAATTGATTCTGCTTACCCAATGTTTTCTGTCAACATCTTCGTCTGCATCCCATTTTCTTGTTAGGAAAGGATACTTTGCAGATATAATCTCACCGTCAAAAAATGTTGTGAGTGTGGGAAACTCTTCTGTCAAGCCTTTTATTTTTAAATAACCACAAAGGTAAGAGTTCTCTTCGTCAACATGCTGCAACATATGTTATATAAACAATAAGAATCACGTAATTTTTATTCTGCTTGTACAAAATTGATGGAAATATACTACGATTTTAGAGCAATGAAAAACCTTAATTTGTTTACTGCACTTGTATACAGGGGCGTTGTAAGTCAACACAAAGAGTAGGACACGAGACAATAAAGATATCAAATATTGCGTACTTTTGTTATTGTTACTAACCTGCAAAACCACTTCGACCTCATATGAGTTGCCTTTGCTTTTCTGGTGCCCTTGGAACTTGGACCCATTATATAGCAGGGACTTTGTCACACCAGGCTGTTTAGAGTTGGCTGGTGGTGGAGGAGTAATATCAACTTTAACTGGCATATTTTTCCATTAAAAACGGTGACCCAGCTTTTATAATATGACAGATGCTGCTCACTATTTGGCGGCTTTGACAGATTAGGATTCCCCACTTTCCTTCCAGCAAGTTCTTTGAGACGTAGTTTGGCGACCAGTGGAATCTTTGCCAATAACAATGAATTACAATATTTTTCTAAAATAACAAGCCTCGTCACATCTTTACTAGCAGATTTGTCGTTAAAAGAAAAGAGTTGTGAAAGTAAAGTAACAATTTCTTGCAAGTGTGCGTGTGACAGAATCAGTGTTGCCAGGCCAGGTCTTATTTTCGTAAAACCACCAAGGAAAATCGGGAGATGTATGTAGACAAAAAAAATATCCGGAGACTATATTCAAAATTAATCATCCGCATAAATCAAATCGTAAAATTTGCATTAAATTGCGTTAAATGTGGTTTATACATCGCCCTACACCGTTGTGTTTACATTCTATTTTTTAGTTTAACTTTTTTCATTATTTTTATTTCATATTAATATGTACCTATTTAATTATTAAGAAACAAGTAATGCATGCTGTGCTTCCTTTAAAAGGTAACACATTTAGCTAAGTTCATTTATACGATTTCAGTGTATTTAATAATGTAGTTATCAATGTGAAGCCCTAATAAATAAATAAAATAAAATAAATAAAATTCTATGAAGCTAAACAAGTAAACGAGCTTGTAAATATTCAGCTTTATTATTATTAAGGATTTATCATAATATAGGCTATTAAATAGGATAATATCTTCCTTGTTATTATTCACCCTAGAGTATATTTTGCGTTGCGTGTGGTAATGTTATTACGACCTTAGTACATATTACACAGTAATGACAGTTCACTTTTGCGTTTCTTATCACGCAGATTTCTATAATAATGGAATCTTACATCAAAAAGCTTGCAAAAAAACCGGGAGAATCCCGTAAAATCGGGAGACCTGGCAACACTGTACAGAATATCTCATCTTATCTTGCTTGACAGCAGCAATGACAGAATCAACTTGTCTATGGTAAATACTTCGCTCGCTCTCCACAGAATAAAAACAAAATGTTGTGCACCAAGATCTGTGTTGTGCACGGAATAAGGATTTGTCTAGTAGTAGTAGCCACAGAAGAGAAATTATTTTCGTTGGTAGTAGCAGTTGTATAGGGTATTTGACTACTTTTGGGAAACTATTGCACATTATTGCCTGATATAATTTAATGTATACTGCATTTATATTTTCTGGATATCAGTCGTATTTGCGATATAAATCGATGTTAAAGTTTGAATAAAAAAATATCGCGCCAAAACGCAGACCTGCGTCATAGCTCCGGTCGAGCGACGATTGACGTCACACAAAACAAAACAGCTGCAGCCAGGCAGCAAAAGTTTGATAATCACTAATTTTCTAATAGAAGTAATGGTTTATAAATGTTGTGTAGTGCCACAATGTACAAATACTTCCATAAAACACCGGAAAAACTATTCGTTCCTGTTCCAATGGACCCCAAAACTCGCAAAAAGTGGTTGGAACTAAGTAGCTCGTAGAGAACCCAAAAGTATTGGAGCTAATTCAAGTGTTTCTATGTGCGAAGATCATTTTGAGGTACATATTTGAGTCTATATATTTCTATTACAATTTATGTTTTTATTGCATTACTATTTTATGTACTGTTACTCTCTTTTTAAACATTGTAAAGACATAACCTAACAAAATAGTGATATCCACCTACTACAACATACTTTTTGTACAACTTGATTGAATATTTTGCTTGGAGAACAATTAAAAATTAATACTTACATTGTAGTTTTTACGTTTTGAGTTCTGCAGCGTAGAAACAATGACGAAGATTATTATTGAAGAAATATGCAACCATAAATACATTAATTTTGGGTAAGTTACTGCTGTCTGCTTGCACAAAATGTTTCTCCATGCTTCTCACATTTAACCTCCGGACTGTTTTTGGTGATAATTTCTGGATAAATCGCTCTCAAAATAGCTTTACAACATTAAATTCGCAAATATCAATACAAAATCTGTTTGTTTAGATTTGTGTGACGTCACTAGGGATGAAGCCAATTACAGACCGTTTTCGATCACGTGATCAAATGTCGAAAATACAGTTATTTTATTCGCGTTTTTTACAAAAAATAAGCATATTTTTATAAAAAAATCAATGAAATATGCTTTTTCATTATGTCATGGTTATGGATGATGGCAATTGGCATAATATTTTCAATACAGTCAAACACCCTATTGTCCAACGGCTTTTAGAGGTTAACTTTTGTTAGAAGTTATGGATTACCCTATTTTGTTACATTAATATGACGATATGACGTACCATTATTTATTTATTCTGCCAGTGTATACATTACATGAGGTCCTTAAAACTATATGTCGGTACAAAGACCCTGTTAGAGCGCTGCAGTGCTCGCTGAGACTTCTTAAAGTTTGCATGATCATAAAAACATTATCGTCTCGGGGGTGCTTTATTTCATCTACAGTTCGTTTCTTGTCTATTCCATTATCTTTCATTCTTATTGTCTATGGTTAAAAATGGTAGTATTTCATTCAATCGAATCGTCGTTTCGTTGGTTTCGTTGACTTGACCGACTGACTTGTGTAAATTGTTTTGTTTTGTGATTTAGTATAAATTACATTTGGTTATTTTCATTTCACATGATGAATTTATTTTTAATATCATACAAGACTGTTATCCAGCACCACTCTAAATTGACCAACCTTTTGTGATCGTAGAAGCAATCGTTGTGATATTTTCCCACATAATTATGGTTAACTGACGTTAGAGTGTGCATCCTCAATTATGGCAGACCCAGGTTATTATCACAGTGATTATATTCGGCACCCTGTGCTCCACGAGCTGGGTGTCAAGTACGGAATCAAGACGGAATGTATTCCAGAAATAGCTTTGCCATCCAAGTTGGAGGAACTTAAGGATGTGATACGTAGAGAGATACGTAAAGAACTTAAAATAAAAGAGGGTGCCGAAAAACTGCGCGAAGTAGCCACTGACAGGCGGTCACTCTCAGATGTCGCCAATATCGTGAAGAAAGCAAACCTAAAACTTAATGAACTGAAATCAGATCTCCAGGAGCTGGAGTCCCAACTTCTGCTGTCACGCGGGCAGTCCACTCCTACGTCGCCGGAGGACCTCTCGTACGATGACGACATCATACTGGCGTCGGAGGCAGCACAACAACAGAGGCAGCTGGGTGAAGCCACCACAGACAGGAAGCTTGCTTCGCTCGAAAAGCAGCTGAACATTGAACTCAAAGTGAAA
Organism: Agriopis aurantiaria; assembly: GCA_914767915.1. Lineage (NCBI taxonomy): Eukaryota > Metazoa > Arthropoda > Insecta > Lepidoptera > Geometridae > Agriopis > Agriopis aurantiaria. The sequence continues at coordinate 11,706,228 of OU611994.1, read as the reverse complement.
CAGGGTGCTGAGAACATGATACAAAGTATCAGTAGCAGTAACCAGTCCAGAGATAAAAAACTTCTAGCTGAAGCTCACCAAATGCTGGCCGATTCAAAAGCCAAAATTGAATACCTTAAATTGAGAATTTCTAAACTAAGTAAACAACAAAAAGGAGACTCGAATGGCGATGGCAAAAACTCTGACATGAGTGGGGTTGATACACTTTTAGATGAGAGAATTGCTGAACTAAGAAACCGTCTGAGAATCGAAGCAGCTGTAGGTGAGGGGTCTAAAAATGCCATAAGATTGTTGCAGAGTGACAAAAAAGTAACCGATAAGAAGGCCTTGCAAGAAGCACAAACGAGCTTGTTGGAATCAACTCAGAAGTTGGACTTGTTGCGCAGATCGCTTGACATGAGACGACAGGAGTTTCCACCCGAGAGTCCTGCATTTATAGAGCTTGGGCACGAGTTACGCAGCACTGGCTCCAGCCCTGGTTACGTGAGCCTCACTGGCGGGAGTGGTTCTAGGACTCAGTTTCTATCCCCTGCTCCCATGATCAGTCCCTGTGTTCAAGTTACTGGTACGTTAGAAGTACGCTTGATGGGGTGTCAAGACTTGCTTGAAGATGTTCCAGGTCGTACCCGCCGAGACCCGTTAGCGAGTCCTTCAGACTTGAAGTCCTTTGTGAAAGGTGTGACCATTCGTAACTCAATGAAATACACATACAGCATCAAGGAAGATACCAGTAATGAAATAATGGCAGTTTTGAAGCTTGACAATCATCATGTTGCCCAAACAAGCTGGAGGCCCTGCTCTCAACAAGCCTGGGACCAAAGGTGAGCTTATACCTTGATAACACCTATTAAAGTTTCTTTGAAAACAGTGTTTTAAAGTTTGAATGTTTAATATTCCGGATAGGGTTGATGAATTTTGCTCTGACATCTCTTGGGATGTATTGTGTGTGTAATGAATCTTGCACTGACATCCAATATATCCCAAGACGGGACGTCATACAAGAGCCTAAGAGGTGCCTGTAATGAATCATGCACTGACATCATGTTTGAGATGTATTGTGCATGTAAAGAATCTTGCGCTGATGTCCCTCTTGAGATGTATTGTATGTGTAATGAATCTTGCACTGACATGCTGCTTGAGATGTATTGTGCGTTTTCCACTACCAGCATCTACCAGAGCCAACCCAGCTCCTTTGTTCAGTTTAGTTCATCCATAAAAGGTCTATGGCTAGCCTAGTTGCGAAAAACACGTAAAAGTAAGTAACCCAACTTGAAATACTGGATTGGGGTGCTGGCACATTTTTTTTTTATGTGTGATACCTGCTCTAGTTTGAATGTTTGTTACTCAATCATGAATCAAACAAATGGAATTTAGCATAGAAATTAGTTTTGGCAGGATTACCATAGTAAACTAATTTTAATCATAGAAAATCACAATTAAAACTGTGCGTTCAGCTAAGTAACGTAAGTATTAGTAGTGTGTGATATGTCTTAATTTTGTCTTAATCAATATCATACAAGTAGATAAGACACCAGTAATAATTGTGTCAAGTAGGAGCGTGATTTGCACAAATTATATAATTACTATAGCCAGTTGAACACCAAATTCTTTATCAACTGTATCTAAGCTTCCTTGAATTACAATCTTTATGATTCCTTAACTATATTAGTCATTATCTTATCAGTATGAAATAGGCACATATTTGCCATGTGACTATAGTTTAGCAAACACTGAGTGTTGCCTTCACAGCATACTGTTGTTATACTATTCATCCTATATTATGATTGATAATTATGATTTATTACAACAGTTGGCAGTAAAATATGCCAAACAAAACACTAACTATGGCTGTTCAGTTATCCAATTAGGAATTACTATGTTTTCCTTGTTGATGAATGCTAATTTGTGTAGATTATTTTAGGTTTTACCTTTGAGTTACTTGTATGTAGGTTTATATACCTACTTAATTTATTTAAGACTAGCAACGCACACTGGCTTTGCACGGGTGTGAGTCTTATTTTTTTACACCTTGGGTTACATTAATGGAGTTTTAGTAAAGATCCCTATTTTTTTTAAATATTATACAGCCTATGTGGGGATAGTGTAGCTTCCCAACAGTGAAATTATTTTTCAAATCGGTTCAGTAGTTTCGGAGCCTATTCAATGCAAACAAACAAAAAAAATCTTATCTTTCCTCTTTCTAATATTTATTTAATATAAACATTTCTTTTTTGTGCCTAGATTAATAGGCTCAGATACTTGTATCATTCGATAATAAGTTAAGTTGTAATAGCAAACTTTGAACAATTTTTTCTTTTTTTTTCTTAACACAACAATACAATTTAGAATATGTGTTGCACCAAAAAAACCACAGTACTGGTATAATTGTTTAGGTCTATAGTAGTTATTCTAAATAATTATTAATTATGCAGTAAGGATTTCAAAGAATAAGTTATAGTCAGATCATGTCATGGTCAGCTTCTAAATTAAATTTAACAAACATGATCTGAGAAATAAAATTACTCATAGCTCTTGTCTGTGTGAAGAAGCACAAGTTGTGTTTCAGGAGAGTTCAAATTGAAATTTTAACCCTTCTAAATCAAAGTGGTATAAGAGACTTCATGTGGAGTTTCTTCAACAAGTCCCAACTTTAATTGCATGTCTTGTGTACCCTTGCAGTGCAGTAGCACATGCTCCACAGTCTCGTTTTCCTGTATACAGCATTGGTACAGAGGATTATCTTTCATCATTAGACAGAGGTGACATCGCTTGAGAAGTTTGTTAGTTACTTTCTTATCTATCGATAGAAGGCTTTCTCTACAAGCTATGATGGAGCACGGTTAACAGAAAGGTTGTGGCGCTCATATAATTTCTCGACTATTCAGAGTGACTTCTGCTTTTTTTCACATAGTGGCATATTTGAACAGTCCCGATATCATAATTGCTACATCATCTGCATTTCCAATGGTAATGTTAAAGTTTTCGAGTAGTTCATTCACTATTACCCATAGAAGAGTAGAAATCATGCCAACAAACAATGCTTTGAAAGAATTGGTATCTTAACCCTTCTAACCAAATAGCCACATTTCCTGTAAACAGCAAAGGGAATAGGTAAGATTATCTTTAAGCATTCAGAAGCTTTATTAGTTTCTCATATGACTGATATTGATGAATGTAGTAAATAAATATAAGGTCACCACGTGTAAACATTTAAAATCCTCTTTATACCATTCTCCATAAAAAGCCGTTTTAATCACGATTTAGAATGCACTTGCTCGTGATTCATCTATGGCCCTCGCTTTAAATCCGCCCTTTATTCACTAGTTGCATAATATACAATTTTGTAAATAAATTATTGATTATCAATCACTTAAATAATTTTATAAATACATAAATAATGATGATTCGATGCTTCGATTATCCGTCTCGAACTTGTCACGTTCCATGAGCATCAATAAAGACATGAGTTATTAACATAATTTTTTTCTCAATTTTCAGGTTTACCATCAAACTAGACAAGTCGAGGGAACTAGAGATAGGCATTCATTGGAAAGATTGGCGCGGGCTGTGTGCCATCAAGTTTCTACGGTTGGAAGAGTTTATTGACGATATTCGACACGGCATGGCCTTGGAACTGGAACCACAGGGGCTTTTGTTCGCCGAGATTAAGTTCTTAAATCCAATTATATCTAGAAAGCCGAAACTTCAACGCCAGAGAAAGATATTCAAGCAACAAGGGAAGAATATTCCGAGACCCTCATATGGCGATATGCATATTCCTGCAGTCGTGCTAGGCAGACTACTGAAGCGCTCTTCACCATCTATTCAGAATATCCAAAGCGCTCATATCGCTCAGTCGCCGCAGTTCGAGGCGTCGTCCATTGATAATCGGGAGGCGGAGAATGCTACAACAGTGGGCGGCATGGCCGGGGTGCGACCTCTCGGCTTGCCCTCTACGCCAGTCACGCCGCAAACACCCGTAACACCACCACCTAAGCCCACTTTGCCTTTGCATCCTCCTCCCAATGTCTCCACTCTAAGAATGGAAAAGGAACTCCAAGCAGCATTTGCATTTTTAGAAGACTCATATACCCGAGACATTTATGTCCCAAAAGAGCCTCAAACCCCATCGTGCGATACTCCTTTAGTCGAGTATCCGCCATCACCTTCACCCAAACTGGTTATCGATTTCCCCAGCAATGAGGACCAAATAGTGGAAGTGACGAGCAACATGAGGATATCATCGTCGCGATCGTCATCAGTAATCGAAACCTTAGGAAAAGATATAGACTCCAGAAGGCAATCTGGTGAAATGTCCATGGATAGCTTCAGACTGCTGAGCGTTCTCGGTCGAGGACATTTCGGCAAAGTGATTCTTGCTCAGTACAAATCTACTAATGAATATTTCGCAATAAAAGCTTTAAAGAAGGGCGACATAATCGCACGAGACGAAGTTGACTCTCTACTGTCTGAAAAGAGAATTTTCGAGGTAGCTAACGCGATAAGGCACCCGTTCTTGGTGAACTTGTTTGCGTGTTTCCAGACGGAGCAGCACGTGTGCTTCGTGATGGAGTACGCGGCTGGAGGCGATCTCATGATGCATATCCACGCCGACGTGTTCACCGAGCCGCGGGCAGTATTTTATGCAGCTTGTGTAGTATTAGGCCTACAGTATTTACATGAGAATAATATTATTTATAGAGATTTGAAATTAGATAACTTACTTTTAGACACTGAAGGTTATGTGAAAATCGCCGATTTCGGCCTTTGTAAGGAAGGAATGGGTTGGGGTGACCGGACTGGAACGTTTTGTGGGACGCCCGAGTTTTTGGCGCCGGAAGTTCTGACTGAGACCTCGTACACTCGAGCCGTTGACTGGTGGGGCCTCGGCGTGCTGATATTCGAGATGTTGGTCGGCGAGTCGCCCTTCCCTGGAGAAGACGAGGGTGAAGTTTTCGACTCGATCGTCAACGACGAGGTGCGATACCCGCGCACTCTCTCCCTCGAGGCCATAGCGTTGATGCGTCGCTTGTTGAGGAAAAACCCTGAGCGACGTCTGGGCTCCTCGGAGCGAGACGCCGAAGACGTGAAGAAGCAGGCCTTCTTCCGCAGCGTGAACTGGGAGCAGCTACTCCTCCGAAAGGTGAAGCCACCGTTTGTGCCAACTATTAATAATTTAGAAGATGTGAGCAACTTCGATAGTGAGTTCACCTCCGAGGCGGCAGTACTCACGCCGCCCAAGGAGCCGCGCCCGCTCTCTTCTACTGACCACAAGATGTTCGAAGACTTTACTTATATGGCAGACTGGTGCTAAGTCCCTACTCTGCTCTTTGACTAAGGATCAGTTCACATTGACGCAGAAGGGAGTCGCGCCGCAGCATTTGTATTTGGTGGGGCGGAAAGCTCTGACGTAGCGTTTGAAGTTTTGTCAAAGCAATTTTATGGAAAAGCATGCCCTTTTTTAGTACCTACCTTTCGGTAATTTTGCATGCATCATTATAGCAATGATATTCCAAACTGAGAAATATTTCAACAATATTGTGCTTTATTTTCCTTCTGTGTCCATTTGAATCGATCCTAAGCCTTTCAAGATATTTAAATTTCAAAACAATAAACCCCCAATGCCTTACAAAGTGTGTGAACTTATGTATTTTGATAATAACAATGTTATCTTTGTGGAGAGCATCTAACGTAGATTCTCTTGTTAACTTGTATTTAATGCAGTTAAATGCAATATTTTATAAATTGTGTAATTTAATAAGTTTTAAATAGTGCTAATGTTTATTTTTTTAAAACATCGTGTTATAGATTTATATATTACATGGTTATGAAATTGATTAACTTAGTGACTAATAATAATAATAACGTTAAGTGAAGGCGTGTCAAATCATATTACGTTTTCAGTCAATTGTTTACTTCAGTGAAATAAAGGTATCAATAAAATTGTATATTATTTTATCATTACTTTACCCTATACTTCAGGTAGGATCAAATTAGTAAGATTATCATAACTGCAGTTACCTCACCTCATTTCAATTAAACTGATTCAACATAGACAAAACAATTATTGTGATATCATGCACTATTCCTAAGGTGTGTTATTATTATCCTATGAATGCATGAGTGTGATTTGTCGCCAGTGGGAACGGCGCCAGTGGCGACAACTGAGAATAAATGTGATGTAAATACCTACATACCGCACATAGAAATTGTTTTATTTTAGGCAAAAGTTTAATTATTACGTTATTAAAAATAAGTGACTACAAGTAGATAGTTTTTCTCAGTTTAGTTTGCATGTGGAATTGTATCTCTAGAGAATAAAAAAAAACGAAATAGGGATTGAAAAAGCTTTTCTATTTTAGTGTCCTAACCGAAAATAGATTTATGAGGAACTGGAAGCACAACAGAATTTTTCTAAGTCTCTTTACGGGGAAAGTGTATCTCAGGAAATAAATCATTGATTCTGGGTCTGGGTGTTCTTTTCCATAGTATCCTCACAGGGAAGGCTAGTAGATAGCTATGAGAGTACATGTTATGAGATTTCAAGTAGACTAAAATATTTGACGTTATTTTTATGAGAGTAAAATTTACCTCGTATGCCTCGCAATCAGGTACTTAGTACCCGTGGAACAACACTTTGCAAAGCTAGTTGTCATGACAATGCTTCGACGTGTCATGCTAAAATGAATTCCCAAGTTATCGCAATAAAGGCGCAGCTAAATGCGAACACTTGCACAATGAAGGTTTCACTAGGGTCGTTCTACCAATAGAATGACTAGGAAAAAATCAGTTTTGTTCTATTTGTGCTAGCTATTTTATGTTTATTTTACCAATAGAACATGTAGGAAATGATACAAACAAACATCTAGTTATTAAAATATATATATATGTATTATATATACATTTGATATACATCTAGTTTCATCCACCAACATTTCTAGTTTTTTTACATCCTCCTTTGAGACGTAAAAACAGCTACACAAGTTATTTTGTCGTGTCTATCGTCACCCAGCCTAATAATAGGCTACCCCACTGTTTCTTTTTATTTTCTTATAAAAAAGCAGACCATAAATAGAGCCAAATAGCGAAAACAAAATTTAAATGTGTTCAAAACTATGTAAGATATACCTAAGCATATTACCGTCTTACCACAAAAGATTTAAGCACGCTTTAGACATGTGTTTAGCAATTGTTTCACTGCGAAAAATATGCTAAGCACCTGTCTAAAGCGTGCTTAAATCTTTTGTGGTAAGACGGTTAATGTCTTGCTAGACAAAGAGGGCACTATAATTACTACTGAATCTATGATAATTACGAATGACTTCACATGTAACAAACTCCATACTGAAACTCACCTTGCGAGAAAGGGAAAGAGTATCCCTTCCTAATCCAAATAAAAATTTCAGAACTTATTACTTATTAGCCAATTTAAATAGTTTTTTCAGTGGTTGTATTACATTTAATTATATTTTTCACTAAGCTTGTTATCAAAAAAATCATACACCTGGCCTATTGCCTATTAATTTTATATACATATATGCTTTTCACAACAATAAGCAAACGTTTGTGGTATAGACACTGGTGTGGGAGAGGAGAGACATTGCAGAGTTGCTATGACATAAATTTTAATTCATGGGTTTGGTAGTTAAGTAGTAAAATAAAACTAATATTCAGAATCATAAACTATTATAATAATGTGTAAATGAGCATATTTATCTGGAATTAGTTATTGATCCTAGGTGTTATTTACAATAAATATGTATTGCTGTTTCAAGACATCCAAACTCAGTTCATATTTGGAAACATTTTGTCTTTGTTGAATTATTTTTGGTAGTCAAATTTATAAAGCTTTTCATCAATTCTTTCCAACTGAAAGAATAACATAGTACTCTCTGCTATAACAAATTATGCTATTATTTTTATACATCTCTGAAATACTCTGCTAAAGATTCGAAATTACTACACTCATACATAAATCTATTTATGCCTAAATATATCAAACTGAGTATTTGTCTAGTTTTCACAATTCTTGGATTAAAATACCATCGAGTTACAATTCACCTACCATCCAATTGACTAATCAAAATATTGTACAAGCTGATCTAGGGAACTTTACATACAAAACAGATTAGAAGAGATGAAGTACCAGACTGTTTACACTACAAATATGTACACGATTCACACCACAGAGCTTACAGTCTCAAAAAACATGAACCATTTAATGGAACGCTCACATCCTTGAGCCTTTCTGTTGGAGCACCTTAGCACGATCTGTTGGCTCAATATCATTACTGTTGAGGGAACTGCCGCATTCACGGCTCACAACACACAGGAATTCAGCATGCTCATCATTACCATAGTTATACTGAGAGCCAATGTTTATTAGCTGTTCAAATTTCCAACCATCTGACATAGTAGACACCATTTGAGTAAGTTCTTCTTCATGGAATTGTAACACTCTGTACACATGCTTTTTTGAGTCCTTAAGCGGCCTTCTCTCTCGGTTGCATATACGCTCTTTCACTAATCTTATCAACTCTGTAATATTATAAAACTCCGCTTCTTCGAGCACTCCCTCTTCAGCTATGTCATTGTTGATAACCAGTTTACCGTGACGAAGATAATTTAGGACTGGTGAGAAGTATGTGGGGTCTCTGTCTATTAAATAAGCACCGGTCTCATCCTGCAACGAAATTAATACAATTTATGACACAAAAAGGCGTAACTCATTAACATACAAAAAGACAATGATAAACGATACAAACCCTGTCTGAAATCAAGTCACTATCCTCCTGAACTAATCGATACAAAAATGAATTAGGATCCCTAGATAATGTGGTCTTAGTAGTTAGGAAATATGTTCCGCCGACGTTAAGTTTGACCCATTGCTTACTACTTCGCCTTTCATTGTTAAATTTTTGTATATTTTCGTCGGAAAAATCAGAATCACCACTCAATCGTTCCGCCATGGCGTACCATAAACAAAACAAACACTTTTTTTATTGCTTTTTATTCTGAAATGGAAAAGTAAAAAAAAAACAGTGCTGATTTTTTTTTTTCTTTTGCACGAAAGCCTTAAAATCTATCCATGGGGTAAGGATAGGGTACTTGACTGTATTAAAAATATTATGCCAATTGACGCCATCCATAAACATGACATAATGAAAAAGCATATTTCATTGATTTTTTGATAAAAATATGCTTACTTTTTGTAAAAAACGCGAATAAAATAACTGTATTTTCGACATTTTATCACGTGATCGAAAACGGTCTGTAACTGGCTTCATCCCTAGTGACGTCACACAAATCTAAACAAACAGATTTTGTATTGATATTTGCGAATTTAATGTTGTAAAGCTATTTTGAGAGCGATTTATCCAGAAATTTTCACCAAAAACATTCCGGAGGTTAAATGTGAGAAGAATGGAGAAACATTTTGTGCAAGCAGACAGCAGTAACTTACCCAAAATTAATGTTTTTATGGTTGCATATTTCTTTAATAATAATCCACGTCATTGTTTCTACGCTGCAGAACTCAAAACGTAAAAACTACAATGTCAGTATTAATTTTTAATTGTTCTCCAAGCAAAACATTCAATCAAGTTGTACAAAAAGTATGTTGTAGTAAGTTGATATAACTATTTTGTTAGGTTATGTCGAGCTTTACAATGTTTAAAAAGAAAGTAACAGTACATAAAATAGTAATGCAATAAAAACACAAATTATAATAGAAATATATAGACTCAAATATGTACCTCAAAATGATCTTCGCACATAGAAACACTTGAATTAGCTCCAATACTTTTGGGTTCTCTACGAGCTACTTAGTTCCAACCTTAGATTGGTTCCAACCACTTTTTTCGAGTTTTGGGGAGTTTTGGGTGCATTGGAACAGGAACAAATATTTTATCCGGTGTCTTTATGGAAGTATTTGTACATTTTGGCACTACACAATATTTATAAACCATTACTTCTATTAGAAATTAATTAATCATCAAACTTTTGCAGCCTGGCTGCAGTTGTTTTGTTTTGTGTGACGTCAATTAGTCACGTGATCGGAGCTATGACGCAGGTCTGCGTTTTGGCGCGATATTTTTTTATTCAAACTTTAACATCGATTTATATCGCAAATACGACTGATATCCAGAAAATATAAATGCAGTATACATTATTTTATATCAGACAATAATGTGCAATAGTTTCCCAAAAGTAGTCAAATACCCTGATAGGGTACTTGACTGTATTAAAAATATTATGCCAATTGACGCCATCCATAAACATGACATAATGAAAAAGCATATTTCATTGATTTTTTGATAAAAATATGCTTACTTTTTGTAAAAAACGCGAATAAAATAACTGTATTTTCGACATTTTATCACGTGATCGAAAACGGTCTGTAACTGGCTTCATCCCTAGTGACGTCACACAAATCTAAACAAACAGATTTTGTATTGATATTTGCGAATTTAATGTTGTAAAGCTATTTTGAGAGCGATTTATCCAGAAATTTTCACCAAAAACATTCCGGAGGTTAAATGTGAGAAGAATGGAGAAACATTTTGTGCAAGCAGACAGCAGTAACTTACCCAAAATTAATGTTTTTATGGTTGCATATTTCTTTAATAATAATCCACGTCATTGTTTCTACGCTGCAGAACTCAAAACGTAAAAACTACAATGTCAGTATTAATTTTTAATTGTTCTCCAAGCAAAACATTCAATCAAGTTGTACAAAAAGTATGTTGTAGTAAGTTGATATAACTATTTTGTTAGGTTATGTCGAGCTTTACAATGTTTAAAAAGAAAGTAACAGTACATAAAATAGTAATGCAATAAAAACACAAATTATAATAGAAATATATAGACTCAAATATGTACCTCAAAATGATCTTCGCACATAGAAACACTTGAATTAGCTCCAATACTTTTGGGTTCTCTACGAGCTACTTAGTTCCAACCTTAGATTGGTTCCAACCACTTTTTTCGAGTTTTGGGGAGTTTTGGGTGCATTGGAACAGGAACAAATATTTTATCCGGTGTCTTTATGGAAGTATTTGTACATTTTGGCACTACACAATATTTATAAACCATTACTTCTATTAGAAATTAATTAATCATCAAACTTTTGCAGCCTGGCTGCAGTTGTTTTGTTTTGTGTGACGTCAATTAGTCACGTGATCGGAGCTATGACGCAGGTCTGCGTTTTGGCGCGATATTTTTTTATTCAAACTTTAACATCGATTTATATCGCAAATACGACTGATATCCAGAAAATATAAATGCAGTATACATTATTTTATATCAGACAATAATGTGCAATAGTTTCCCAAAAGTAGTCAAATACCCTATTAAAGACAAAGATAGTTATTTTCATTGGGCTAGAACCTTAAGTTGGAAACGTTGTTCCCAACTTAGCCCGAATAGCACCGAATGCACGATGTCGCAGACTGAGACAACTGCTTGCGAATTGACTCATCTCTATTCAAGACGCCACCAATTTTTTTTTCGTGTGTTTTGTTCACTCAATTTGTTGTCAAATTGTCAATTTCTGATTTATGTCACTATCATCACGAAAAGTTAGAATTTTGTAGTTATTTTATTATTGTGGATTGAAATATTGTGAATATCGCATAAAACTAAGGTACAGAAATTTTCTGTTCACTGACTGAGAGGGTCCTGTTAAATACACCCTCCAATATAATGATCATTCAATAAACTACTAAACAAAATGAGCAGTAATATAGACAACGATAGGTCAGTCACGACTAGCAAAATGTATCCAATAGATTTGGCGCCTCAAAAAATAACTATCGTCAAGAATGTTTCGAATTCAGAAGTGAAAATGGCTCATTTGATTTCTGGACAAGCTAAAATATCAGGTTCCAGTCAGCTAGGCAATCACGGTAGCTCAGGATCTGGTCTAATGCGTCCTGGGCTTGCACAAATCATTTCGCCAAATGCTTCGTCACAGGTGAGTTTTCAAACAAATATCTTGAATAACGTAACAGCGATACCTCTTCGAACAATGTGGCATAGTTAAGTGAAGATAACAAACACAAAAAATTACAATACATAAATCTCAAATTTCAGCCCCAGATTATACTTGGCAGCTCACCATTACTGCAGGGAACTCAGATCGTCAGTCAAGGGTCCCAGTTGCACAGCCAGAACACCCAGATATTATCCCAATCACAGATTTTACCCAGTGGTCAGTTACTGAGTCCCGGTACCCAGATTATAAGCCAAGGGACTCAACTATCGGCCCAAGTTTCTACCCCAAACTCGAGTTCAAACAATGTGCCAAGTGTGGTATCCTCGATCGGAACTCAAGTTCTAAATGTGGGGACTCAGCTTGGAAATAGTACGGGTAATCTGTTGGTCAACACTGGAGTGCGTACCCTGCCACCTACAGTCAGAGTGCTGCCACCTTTGGGTCATCATAACACTCGTCCAGGTATATTCACATTGATATAATATACATAGTTCAAACGTCATACAGGGAAGTCAAAACACTGGCAGAAGACCATCAAGCCTGGAAGATACTGCACCACTCTTAAATGTTGAATGAACGAATCAATGAAATGTCTTCTGAAATTATACTAGCACTGTATCATTACATAATTACAGCTTTTAGCCTGTTATTCTTGTCCTTAGACTTAAATTAATAAAGGACACTTGGGCAATTTTTTCGGCCTGTTACACATTTCCTTTTTCAGTTCAGTCATGGGTAAAAAGACAGGGTAAATTCAGGAAAATTATACAACATAAATTAATTTGTTGCACTGTTATGTGGTAATTTTCCAATCAATATATATATATATATTTTTTTTTTTATTTTTTTTTTTCATTTTTATGTACACATGTTCCTTCAGTCATAATACTAAACAAGTTTACATAGAAATAAATATCGTCAAACAAGCGACAGTGTCAAGCAAAGTAAATCACGGTCACGTCAAACTCTTACCCCAGTAAAGTGGTGGAGGCTTTACAAGAGGCTTCTATGGAGTTTAGGAAACAACATGAAAAGACATGTTTCATCACGTTATATCACGTCTTAAACTCGAGCATGTTCACGAGCACTTAATAAATAATAATCCACCATTATTACACATTAACACTCGAAAGTACAATTTTTAGAAACTATTACAACGAGTTGACATGTTTTTTTCCACGTTGGTGCCAAAACTACAATTCATTCTAACAATAATAGTGTTGCCATGATAATAATACAGAAAAACAAATGTAAATAATATTCACTCTTGATCCCCAGCTGCGATACAGCTCTCCAATGTAAACGTCAGCAGTGCAAGCAATGTGCTGGTTAACAAAAGCGTAAATGTGGGAGTCACAAGTCATGTGCCGCGCGGTCTTGCTGCCGGAGCCTCGCTCGCTCTACGTCCAGTCACACCCTCATCTGTCACACAATCCACATCGAATCAAGGTATGTTTCAGACAAAAACAACACAATACGCATGGTGACTGATTTTCAAAGACTGTTCTACAATAAAATTACACACCTACTTACAAAAAAAATGTAGCGATGATAGCTCAGTAGTTGGCATGTTCCGATCTGCAGAGTGTGGGTTCAAATCCCAACAAGCTGCAGGTTCAAAAAACCGCCCTCAAATTGAAAATTTGTCGCCAAGTGCCTAACGATGTGATCAGGGCTCTATTTCAAAAAGCAACAAATCATAATTAAAATACAAATGTCAGTCGAATATGCCAAACTTGCGTTTCATATATCAAACAATCATGATGTTGACTGATATTGCATGTAAATTGACATTTGTCAGTCTACTATAGTTTTATGTAATAGGGCCCTGACAGCCACACTTGAGAGCCAGTTCCCATTCCAGGCTAGCTGTGTTTACCATCTTGTTCATCAAAATCATCATCATCAGTATCAAAACATTGTGAGGAAATTGGTATGTAGATCCTCAAAAGATCAAAGACATGACATTCACCAACATGCACTGGGCCAGTATGGTGGATTAGGGCCCATCCTCTCTCTCTGAGAGAAGGCCTGAGTCACAGCGGGAACATGATAGGCTGAAATGATGATGATGAAAGATAATACATAAAATTTTAAGAATTCAATAATGTTCACAATCAAGCTCATCAGTTCCCTATTTCTACGTAGGTGGTTGGGGCGGCACGCGAGCCCCGCGAGGAGCGCTGGTGTACAACGCGCGGGCACGCGCGGTGTCTCTGACTGGCGCGGCACTCGCGGCGCCCGTCTCTGCGCACCAGCCGCACTCCGCTGTGGTCACTTTATCTACTGGCGAGCCGCGAGACTGTATGTTATCACACTAGTTATGAAACTAACTTACTGGATTGACCCATAAATCCAAAATGATTCTCATCTTCCAAGGCACTACATTAGGAAAAATTCTGAAATTGAAGATCTATTGGCTCAGCCTAACATCTTCGCTAAGGCACTACGTTAGGAAAAAACCTGCAATTGAACATCTAGTGACTGAGCCCAATATGTTTACCGAGGAAATCTCACAGACTTTGCTGGCTAGGCCATGTGGAAAGTATGGGATCTAGCAGAACTTTTGTACCTGGGAAAACCAAATGGTCGATGTGCCTCCGATATTGCTGGAAAGATCTGGTGAAGAAGGACCTGCGCGCGCAATACACAGGCTGTACCTTGTCGCAGGACAGGAAGAAGTGGAGTCTCTGTTAGTATCGGAGGCCAGGGCACACTTTGGGTCATATGAGGCGCTACATTTGTCCTGTTCTGTGTTGTATCCTACCACGGGGCAACCTAGAGTTTGTACAATTTACTTCCGTATTAAACTATAGACAAAACTAGTTCGACATATCAGCTGCAAACTGCTTGTCTCCACTAACAATAGGCATGTGTCCTAATGTTTAATTTATTACAAATAATAGGCATATTGGTTCCATTGATAATTCATCAAAATCGGTTTAGTGGTTTGGTTTTTAAATCAAATTAACTGGAAAAAGTATGTCATATAAGTAAACGAAATTTTGTATGATGATGTTGATATTTATGTTTCAGCTATAGGTGTGATATCAGGTTCAGTTCGTGTACCGTCGCCGCGCGCGCCGCCGCTCGCGCCCGCTCCGCGTCCTCTGCCGCTGCTGCAGAGGAACTACCAGCCTGCCAAGGTACCTCGGAGGAAGCTAGTGTTTGTCCGGCTAGAGATGATGTATATCGCAAATCTTCAGTGTTATTTCATGTGCTTGGGAGATAATCTCTACCAGTGAACAAGGTTTGGTGAACATGATGAATCAGCGAGAACGAAATGTATTATTCGTAATTCGGTATGTAATGTTTTTTTTGGTTTTTTTTTTAATATTATTATTTCGTAGAAGGCTATTTAAAGAAACTAATTTCAATGTTTTTGTTTTCTATTCAGTAGTTATTTTATAATATTTTTTTGAAAATTTAAATTCAGTGACGTCACCATATAGCACAAAATGCACGTGATTTTTTCCCTACGTTTAGGGAAAAACACCCCATGTTGGCAGCCCTGAAAAGAACTAGACTGTCAAACCACAGAAAATATAAATAAAATCTTTTCTGTGTGACGAACAGAAGTGTGAAATGAATTTTATTTTTTATTCCTAAAAGGCTCAGATAATAAAATGCTACACCGTGACGTCATTTAGAGGCTAATGAAAGTCGAATGATTTTTTAGTTTTATGTTAAAATAAATGGCATCTTATTGTTTTAAAAGGTCAGAGTAGAAAAATAAGGGTTAGTAACATAAAATCGCGAAATGGTTTTGGAATTGGCATAGGTTAATTTTTTTAGCATACCGAATTGTTCTAGAGCGAAAAAGGCATATTGAAGGGAGAGTGAGGAAATTGAAGGACTCGTCACGTTCGATACTACTGCCAAATTGATAAAATAATTATGTTCAATGTCTTTGTGTAAAACCTGATTTAATTCTAGCAGTTTCTCAGAAGTATAAATCCGAAAGTGTAATTACAAACTGATATTTAGTATTTGGTGAATAATGTTTTTCGGTCGGGTTTTACCAACTTAATAAATATGACATATTTATGGTAAGGAACCCTCAGTGCGCGAGCCTGACTCGCACTTGGCCGATTTTTATTTTGTGTCTCGCCTGGCAGTGCTATTAATGTACCCAAATGATAACTTTTATTGTAATTTGCCATAGATGAGTATGTTTTATTCGCAGTGCTTCCTGCTGTTTGGAAATTGCGTATATTACAAATTTAGAAGTCGGTTTTTTAAATTGATAATTATCGTCCTGCAGGTGGTAGGAGTAAGTTCAGTGGGCGTCCGTGGCGTAGTGGGTAATAGTGCACCCACACAGCTGTACTACGAGGTGCCACGAGCGGCAACCCCGCACGCACACCACGGCCCTCGCGCGCTTGCGCCCTACGCGCTCACGCACCAAGCTACGCAAGGTAAGTGTGTACACATGGTGTATTTTTTAATGCCATAGGTGGCAAAGAAAGAGACAGTCTGCTTGAGTAAGCAGTCACCGTCGCCTATGGACCTGTAACACCAGAGGCATCACAACTACATTGCCGACCCTTTAAGACTCTATTAACTCGCCTTTTGAAGAAGCCCATGTTGTAGCTTCTCGGAAACACTGCGGAAGTAAGCTCATTCCACATTTTGCACATGTGGGCAAGAAAAATCGTGTGAATCGCACAGTGTGCGATTTCCACTGATATATGATATGTGGATGAACTTTCAGGCAGTGGCGGCTAGTGCGATGGTAAAACCGCGACGCTGGCATCAGATCAAACAGTTCATTTTAGAACAATAAAAATTTTCATCTGCGTGGACATTCTCTTAGGAACCTAAATTATTCCGGGAAAAAAAAACTATCTATGTCACTCTCCTACCCTCCAACTATATATTTATATATTTGCGTAAATATAGTTTATCACGTCGAATTAGAGCCCATCCTCTCTCTGAAAGAAGGCCTTTGTCCTAGCAGTGATAGGCTGATAGTGATGCTGACTTCACCCCAAAAAGGTTTATTGAAACAAACGTAGGACTTAAAATGATTGTGTAAACGTCTTCATGTTACAGCAGTAAACACGACAGTGACGCCACTGCCAGAAACAAGGCCAACTGCAGTCTCCATCCAAAGCACACCGCTGCTTGCAGCTCGACCCACCATACTCAGGAAGAGAGATGTCGATGGGTAAATAACTAATAATAAATAAATAAATAAATATTCGGTACATTTTTGCACACACGGTCATCTGACCCCAAACTAAGCAAAGCTTGTGATATGGCTGCCAGAGACTGATATACATACATATATAGTTTTAAATACATACTTAAATAGATATTAACACCCAGATATAGAACAAACACAAATGTTCATCGCATAAATGTTTGTCCTAGATGGGAATCGAACCCACGCCACCAAGCGCAGAAGGCAGGTTCACTACCAAGTGAACCAACGGGCTATCAAAACTCCAAACTCCATCTGTTTGTTACCTTTTCATGATTGAACAGCTTAACCAACATTGATTAAACCTTTTTTGAAGTGAAAACTTCTTTAGGCACGTTGGGCACTTTTTGGGACGGAGAAAAAGCACTGAAATCGCGTGGCCGTCACTCACAGATATATGTATCCGTAATTTTTCAATACAGCGCCATCTCTTGTGGTATTGGTTAATTACTACTTAAGTTTTCACTTCTGACGTGCAGTCCTACGACTGATTCTTTTTTTCTGATTGTATCTGCGATCAGTTATTTATTTATTTATTTAATACTTTATTGCACACTTACAAATTAAGTAGATTATGTACAATTGGAGAACTAGTTATGTGTACTATAAGCAGATGTCTTGAGAGCATGTCGTGTAAAGTGTCTCCTTCTCTCCTTTCTCCTCCTCCGTTTATGTATTGCTGACCCTTTGGTCAATTGCTGGGCATTTGACCACACCATAACTCACCTGATGTTAAGTGACGGTGTCGTTAAAGATGGTAAACCCCAAAGATAATTTATATCGTCATTGGTGAACCCACTGTTAGATGCTTTCCTACAAATTTTCTACCTGAGGGTAGAAGCTAGCCAGTCAGGCATTAGAAATTGTCCTACCACCATACTATTGTTTCCTTACAATGTTTTCCTTCACCAGCAACTCGAGCTCATTATTGGGATTTGAACTCACACCCTGCTGTTTGGAATCCACACCACTTAGCTATCATCAATATGTTTATCATTCTGAATCCAGGTCACCAACTAAATCTACCGGCACGCAAGCCACAGTGCCATACTCAGAGGGTCCCAACACAGGCTGGGAGGACGTGATGCAAGGGGGTAGGGGCGGGGGCTCTGGGGGCTCCACCACCATGTCAGCCTCGTCTTCTCCCCCGCCTGAAGAGGAGCCAGAGCCGCCGCAAGAGGAACACATACAGCGGAAGAAACCAAGGAAACAACTGTATGTATTTAGTATAAAATTTGCCCAGCAGAGGTAGAGTGTACTAGACACCTTTGTGTACGCCTGCTTCATAAGAAAAAGATCCCGGGTACTCGACTACAGTAACTTTCCTGTCGGCCTCCAAATACTTAAACGAATAAATAAATATTCCGTAAATTTTTGCACACACGGTCATCTGACACCAAACTAAGCAAAGCTTGTGATATGGCTGCCAGAGACTGATATACAAACATATATAGTTTTTAAATACATACTTAAATATGTTTTAAATGTTTATCGGGACTTATCACGTATTATTTAATTTAGATATTATTCGTACTTAAATAGATATTAACAACCAGATATACGTGATATAAGTAGGACGTCCACCCACATGATAGACTGACGATCTAAAAGAGACCGCAGGGAAACGCTGGATACAGGCCACTTACAACCGGCCCTTTTGAAGATCGATGGGGGAGGCCGCTGTCCAGCAGTGGACGTCCTATGGCTGAAATGATGATGATGATGAACCAGGTATAGAACAAACACAAATGTTCATCACATAAACTCCTAGGTAAGAAACGAACCCACGCCCCCAAGCACAGACGTTTATCTTATCGCGAAGCTAGTATCGCAGTCAAGTTTCGCAACATTTCAAGAGAAGCAAAACCCATACTATACTAGCGCTACGGTAATTTGTAAAACCCTTTCGTACGCTATCTGACTGCAGCGCTTACGGAAGTTCGAGACAACCTATAGCACGCTCAAATTACGGCGCCATCTAAGTTTATAGCGTTTTTAGGCAAATTTCCGAGCTGCGCTCTAATGTTCCGCTATTGTCTTTCCTATAATATTAAAATAACTAAAATTTTATTTGTAGATTGACTAACGACGTGCGACAGTGTGAGTTCCCAGTTGAAGAGAGTGCGCCGTCACCGCCGCCCGTCTCCATACAGCCGCCGCCTAAACGTTAGTTATTTATACTCTGCTTACAAACAGTTTTTAACCCCAGATGCAAAAACAGGGGTGTTATAAGTTTAATGTGTGTAAAACTAAGCGCTGAAGAGGAGACCTATACCCAGCAGTGGGTGGAGAATGGTTGATGATGATGATGATGATGAAAGCTAAGCGCACACTGCTCCAGTCTATGATGTACGCATGGGTGTAGTAGCCAGGTTTTAATTTTTAGGTAGGGCAAAAAATTAAAATTTAGAAGTCCAAAAATTTCTTCGGACAGTCAGTTGGTGCCGGACTGCTCGGAGGTCGGACTTTCCGATGGTGCCCGACTGTCCGGTGATGCTGAACTGCCCGATGGTCCTGGACTGTTCTGTAGTGCCGGACTGCCGGTGGTGTCAGACTATCCATTATTGCTGGACTGTCCATTGGTGCCGGACTGCCTAGTAGACCCAGACAGTCCGGTGGTGCTAGACTTCCCTGTAGTCCCGGACTGCGGACTGCCCGGTGGCCTCGGACTGTCCAGTGGTCCGGTCCGTCAACAACTATATACTTGCATTGAAACTTTCTTTCTTTCTTTTTTTTTCTGGCTAAATCTTAACATAATTTCAATTTTAAAATTATTTTTTGGTCTTATTATATACTAGTGAATGTTTTTTTTTTTTACTGTTCTGCTATATAAGTACGTTACTTACATGAACTACCTACATTACTTATTTAATAACTTAAAAAAAAAATGCGCGAGCCTAAGTGTAGACTTTTAATTTTAAACACATATAAATTTAGTTTTGGTGATCGCTTCAGCCGGTGGTCAACTTGTAAGACAATAAAAAATAATCAGTGCATTCATCAAAACCCATCAGAGCAATGGATAGCATGTGCGCTTTACAATCTGACGGCACCCGGTTCGATCCTCGGCCCTGCACCAATGACTTCAATAACTTAACTAAATTATGTGCAATTTCGATGCCATTGCTCAACAATGGTGAAGGTAAACATCGTGAGGAAACTGGTAAGTATATCCAAGAACCTCAAAAAACATATGACACTAGCGGCCTGCCCCGGCTTCGCACGGGTATAGATATATAGCCTATATTAATCAGTGATAATGTACCATTGAAATGGTGAAAGAATTTTTAAAATCGGTCTAGTACTTTTTGAGTCAATTTGTTACAAACATGCTTACATACAAATCTTTCCTCTTTATAATATTAGTATAGATTCACTATATATATCGTTTTATGGTTGATCTTCTGAAAACCCGTACGAAACACTTTGATTCCACTTTTATTGTGCGAACTGCTAGTCTGTGGAATGTGTGCTGTGTGCCTGAATGGGTGTTCCCCAATAGCATTCCCGTGCAATCTAGGTGTCTTCAAATCAAGAGTGAATCGGTTTCTTCTAGGCAAACGTGCTCCATCGTAGACCGTATCATCGCTTAACATCAGGCGAGTTGGCGGTCAAAAACGCAAGCCTATTATTTATACAAAAATAAACTTTTTATTGATTCTTAATTAGACAGCCTTACTTATAAACGTTACTTAAGTTAAGCAATGATTTAAAAGGCTCTGTTAACTTCTCGCTGACGAAATTGACACACATGCTACACTAAACATTGCTTAACTTAAGTAATGTTTATAAGTAAGGCCGAAACTGTTTATATATAAGGGCATATAAACATGTTTTAACATATTAGTTTTACAGCCTTGATCAACTAAACAAAATACAATGTTACTAAAACTAAACTAAAAACAGTTGCAGTTAAACAAAAATCATCAGTCCATCCATCAGTCTACTGTGATAATTGTTTGATTCGTTCGTATATTGTTCAGGTATAACACTAAGTTCGAGCTACGTGTGCGGCTGGCGCAGCACGGCGCTCCACTTCGTCCGTCCGGGAGACGTGCGGAGGCGCGAGTCCAAGCCGCGCGACATCGTGGCCATCGCGAGCCAGAAGCACGTCCTCACCAGCGCGGAGGGCTGGAAGGTGCACCATCTCACCGCACAGATGGATGACTTGGTAACTATGCCAAAATGGAGATTGTTCATATTTTTGTATAGATCGTAATTACAAAACCATTTCGAGCAATAGACTTACTGATCACTCTGTACATAAATTTTTATAAAAAAACAAGCGCTGATCATAAATATTTTTGATCAAATATTATTGACGTCAGCGTTGGCGTTATGTTGAAAATTATCTTAGCCGTTTACACAAACAAACAAAATTGCCAAACCGCTGTGCAACTAATGACATTGACAGATGAAAATATGAGTTTTTTTTTGTATAGACATTTACACCAACTAATATAACGCCGATGGTGACGTCATCACATTAAAAAATTACATTATTATGTAAAAAAAAATTATTCAAATTAGTATCTAAAATAGCCTATATTTAAAAAAAATAACAAATCTATTAACTCATAAAATTTGGGCAATTCCCATTAGAGCTACAGACAGTCCTCTGTGCCGAGGCTGTCTATAGGGAAACGAGACTGTAGTAGAGCATGTACTAATGCTCTGCAAGGATACAGAAGACATACAAATAAGGTCGTGACTCCTTGAATAAACTCCATAAAGTCTCCAATAGACCCGATTCGGACGCAGCCAGGGAGCTCTTCGGAAATGTGAGTCACCTCAAGTGACCATCGACCCCGTGTTTGTTTGTTGTGTTTGTGTATTAATTTTGAGTCTTCTAGATTAGATTTTTTTTTTTTGTTAAAATTTTCATGAGCGTGGATTCAATGTCCTTTACTCGTAATATTAAACAGTTCATTTTGTCTTATTAGCGTCAAACAAGTCATAGTCACCGTCAGAGTCAAGCTAAGTAAGTCACGGTCAAGTCGAACTCATGCCCCTGTAAAGTGGTGAAGACTTTACAAGAGGCTCCTATGGAGTTTTGGAAACAACACGAAAAGACACGTTTCACCTCATTATATCACTTGCCCACACTCGAGCACGTTTACAAGCACTTAATGAATAATAATTCACCATTTAGTACACATTAACACTCGAAAATACACAAGTTTAGGAAAATAATCCAACGAGCCGACATGATTTTTCCGCGTTGGCGCCAAAACTCCTCTAGATTAGAACATTCAATGGTCCTGCCATGTAGAACGCAAAATAAGTCCCAAAAAAATTTTAATAAAAAAGTCTGGATACAACAACTCCTGGCGAAATAGGGATGGATCGGTTATAAGAGCGACCCAAACCCGTGCACCGTTATTTTAAGGAGATCGGCTAGTTTGGGTAGGCCAAGTGCGAGTCGGGTTCCGTACCACCACAAAGTACAAAAAGTAGTGCAAAAATACAATATCACGCCCAGGCGGTCACCCACCGCGCCCTACGTTCCTTAACTTGGTAATGAACATAAATTTGTCACCCACTCGCACTTGGCCATTATTTCTTATTTTACTTTAGAGTGTGTACTGTAATCATGCCAAGTTTGACGCTTGTAGCTATTACCGTACCCAAAGGGACAGACAGACATCGTAAGCTTAGTAATAGGGTTCCGTATACACACTTAGACTTTGGGGTACGGAACCCTAAAAATCACATTATTTTGTTTGTATTCAGCTAATGTTATCTAAATATATTTGTTGTGTATTCGCAGATGTCATTAGAGTCTGATGTGGGGTCGCAACTCGCGGGGCTGCTGCGGGCATTAGAAAATGCATCGGGCAAGGCTCACACCGCGCTACAGCCGCACTCCCACTCTCTGTTGGAGTTACTAAAGGTAAACAAGAAACGCAGATAACCGATGGGGAAGAAAGGTTCTTGAGTAGAGACCACGAACCGGAAGACGCAGCGTAGGTAGGCCATCTAGTGGGAACTAGATGGACCGATGACATTGAGAGAGTCGCGGGCATCCAGTGGGTAATTTTGCTTGGACCTAGTTTAACTGTAAATATTCGGGATAATATTTATTCGGAACATTTTTGCACACACGGTCATCTGTCCCCAAACTAACCAAACCTTGTGATATGGCTGCCAGAGACTGATATATATACGTAGTTCAAAATACATACTTAAATAGATATTAACAACCAGATATAGAACAAACACAAATGTTCATCACATGAATGTTTGTCCTAGGCGGGAATCGAACCCACGCCCTCAAGCTCGGAAGTTAGGTTCACTGCCAACGGGACCAATGGGCTATCAATTTCTAATAATAATTTAAATTTTTTCAGGGCAACATCCAACGCAGCAAGATAGTCTGCGAGGGCATCCAGGAGGCGCGCGAGGACATTCTCCGCGTGTTCACTCATCGCAAGTCGGTCTCCGACATCCTCACGAGACAAGCAGACAAGCGCTGCTTCAGGAAACACCGCTCGCAGTCCTAACCGCGTCTGAATCTCCTGGGGCCTAACGGCTATGTGATTGCGTAACGTGCGACAGCAACCCGTATCTCAGCGCGTTAAGGTTCACGCTCGGTGATTTTCCGCACTGCGCTGTTTCGAGCCCGCGTTAAGAGGTAGCCGTAAAGTAAGGCCCCTGCTCTAGTTAGAAAACAGTTTCGTTGAACAAACCTTTCGAAATAGCTCGTCTACCAATTATTTTAATCTATAGAAAATAAATCATTGTTTTTTTCCACCAAAAATCATATTAATATTGTGAATGGGAAAGTGTGTTTGTTTATCTTTTTGTCACGCAACAACAAACAATAAATCGATGTGATTATGTTTTTATATACCGGGTTACGCGAAAAGGGTGTACTAAGCCGGAAGGAGTCCATAGGAGTCCCATCATTATGAACAACTTTTACTATGGAACCATCCCAAAATCGCAAAATTTTTTGCTGTTCCATACATTTTGTTGAGTGTGATTGACCTTTTCTAAAGAAACAGCTGATTTCTTTTTCGCGATTTTTGTGTTGCTCTCATACTTGTTACTTGTGTAGCGGGCATTTAGGCCAACAACTAGGCCATTCATTGGCCCATTTTGCGTCACCCGGCTGCAACTAATTCAGCCACCCGGTCTCCTCCAGGAAAGCCAGCAGCTCGCTTATGCCTGCGCAGGCCTCCCAGAGCGTCCTCGGTGATCCGAGGATAGTGTTTCGTTGTTCTGCCACGCTGCTGCACTCCAGCAGCATATGTGCGGCCGTTTCTTCAGTCTCCAGTTGTTGCTCCCATAGTAAAAGTTGTTCATAATGATGGGTACTGTTGACCCCTTCCCGCTTAGTACACCCTTTCCGCGTAACCCATTAGATAGTTGGCGGGTCCAGAGATTGACTTGGGACATGTTTTATCTATATGTATGTAATAAAATGTTCCTGAAACACTGTCCATTCGGGTGACACAGCGGGGCGTAGCTTAGACTATAAACATGGTGATATTAATGTGTAAGGTCCAATCTATGTTGCCATTTATTGGCATGTGGAAATGTCGCTAGACTTCCAAGCATTTATTTGCTCTGACAGCTGCAATAAAATTATAAAAAGATGAATGAAAATCACGAATT
Organism: Agriopis aurantiaria; assembly: GCA_914767915.1. Classification (NCBI taxonomy): domain Eukaryota; kingdom Metazoa; phylum Arthropoda; class Insecta; order Lepidoptera; family Geometridae; genus Agriopis; species Agriopis aurantiaria. Next base: position 11,681,407 of record OU611994.1, on the reverse strand, counting down.
CTGATCACTTGGAGTGTTCAAGTCTAGGGTTAATAGGTTATTACTGGGCAAACGTGCTCCATCTTCGACCGCATCATCGCTTCCCATCAGGCAAGATCGCGGTCAAACGTTAGCCTAGTCCGATGTAAAAAAAAAAACTGAAGGAGCCCGACAGATACAGTAAAATATTATTATTCAGCTTTTTACAATACGTACTAAATAAATTAATAAAATTGCACCTGTAAGAGCAAATAAATGCTTTGACTATGTCTAATAATTTTGATTTACTAAGAATTTTGCTTATTTCAAAATTTTTAACTACACAAACATTTTCCTTTAACTACATCTTTTGTTTATCGAGCGACCAAACTTATCTCTTAGATTAGCCAAATAATGCATCTGTGTCGCAAAAATCATCTTCAACAAATTCAGTGTAAAGATGCTATAATAGTTAACAATACAGAATTCCGCAATATAAAAGCCACTACTCACGATAGACTTTTAGTCAACAGGCGAATGAATACTGCAAGTGCGAGAAGGACAAGAGACATATATGCGTGAGATAGAGTGAGAAAGAGTGAGCGAGTTTGATTAAAAGTCTGTTGTCTATGGTTGGTATAATTCGACTCGCCACAATGTCCGTTTACCAATAATGGTGCAATAGTTAATTTAACTTTTTTCAACAGAGCTGAAATAGTTTAACTGAGTTGTACAGGGATTATTTAGTTTAATGTTCCAAATACCTCACACGCATCGTCCCTACACCATACTAAAATTAAAGAAGTAACTTTTTTTTTTTTTAATCCCCGTTAAAAGACCTGATTATCTTCAAGCAGTTAAACATATTTTCTTGAATCATAAATAAAGATCAAATCACCTGTCAAACAAAAAATAACAATCATAATCGGTTCAGCCGTTTGGGAGCTACGATGCCACAGCCACACACAAAAACACTTACAAACTTTTCTGCGAACGTATTAAATTTTGTGAAAATCTCGGAACTTTGATAATGGCATCGATTCTGATGTACTCTAAACTAAACTTGACAGCTCTAAAATTGTTGCCATCCTTCTCTTACATATTAAAACGAAAAGAGAAGCAGATAATTTTAGTCTTGTCAGATTGGTTTAGTTTAGTGAGTGGTATGACAGAATCGATGCCAATGTATAAGTAGTTTCGATCTGCCTTATACTTGAGCTAGTACCCAAAATAGTCTGCCAAAATCTGAAGGGGGCGAGGTAAACACGTATTGCACACACTGACATATTCTTACTTGTCCTACAAACTCACACTTTAATGTTGAGCGGCACACAACTGTAAACGATATGAAATCAAAGACGACCGAAGCCGGGGGGGGGGGGGGGGGGGTGCTTACGCTTTTAGAACTTATTCTAAAGGAGAAACTGTAGGTATAACGCTTCCATGTGTTTATTCCATCCATCCATCTTCGTACAAAACTTGGTAAGTAGGATCGAAGCTGCCTGTGAAATGTTTTTGGGACATTTTAAATAAACCTGTTATATAGTATGTAAATGAAACTGATTATTCTAATGATGGCAATAAATTGTAAATAATTATGTGTATTAATAATACAAGTAAGATTTATTATTTAGTTTGGGAAAGGAGCCTTAGATGTGTTATTTTGTGACTTAGCATAATTATTTTAAAATAAATACCTTTCTACAATTAATATTATGTTGTTTTTGTGATTCTCTTACATACCTAAATGATATGAAATCATGATCAAGTGCGTGTGCAGTGAAACTGATTTATTCAAGTGTTTTTTTAGGAATAGGCTTGCGTTTGCCTACTTTCGATGAAATTTGGCCAACCTGAGAGGTACTTACAAATCGAATGATAGTAGGTATAGTGTAGTCCGTTTCGGACCCTAGGCTCTACCCGTAGGTATTTATATTCTCTTTGGGCTCTACTGCGAGGCTCTACTACAAACAACTAGTTGAACCGTATTTTTTCCGTAGTCACAACTAGTGTACTTGTAGTACCATATTTTCGTCAGTGCGACCTACTAAAATGTTCAGAAACGCGCGATACAAAAAAAAACTTTGTTCCATGTGTTGGTTCTTATTTTAGGCATGCCCTTAATTATGTAAAACTAGAAGGATAAAAAAAAGAAGTGCATTTTTTTTTTAAAGTATTTTTTATACATTCGCGGTTTAAACACACACGGGCGTTTGTTTATTACCTAAATTAAATAATGCTCCATAAGTTCCAATACGCATTTGACAAGCGCTTCGTTGTACAGAGTGAAAGTCTGCTTCTGTAGTATACTATAAGGAATCCTCATACGTTTGTTCTGCCGTCTAGTTCTGGTTCTAATTTGTTTATTAGATTATTTATAATTATCTATAATTATTTTAAAATGAAATTAAGGTTTCAAGACTTTTTAAGAAGTTGTATCCTAAGCGAAATATGGCCTGCCAAACTAGCAATAAGTTGATTATTGGTTATATCATAGACAAAAGGCCGTAAGTTACTTTGCTTGACTGTGTCTATCAGTCTATCACTTGTTTGACGATATTTATTAAAACTTGAATATGGCAAATGCAGAAAAGGTGCGACGCCAAAATCCTCAGAAGAAGATTAAAATAGTTATCGGCGGGAAAAGTTGATCCAAAATTTAAATTGATTTTACTCGTACGTATTTGTATTTTGACTATCATCGTATCATCTCAGGTATTTTCACATGCAACAAGCAAGTGACCACCAGTGTAGTGTTCTTTTACTTTCTCAGTGTTCAACAAGGCCATTAATAGAAAGTATTCGTTTGTATAAAATACAGCCTGTTTCACCAAATATTCGAGCATAAAAATGGCTCCAGGAAAAAAAACTCCTATCTCTAAATTAACTGAATATGATAGCCCAATAAAAGATCCACCTAAGGAAAAGAAAACTGGAAAGCGTCAAAAAGAGGGCTCATTAGAGGATGAAGATGATAAGTTCATGTCCACGCTCATCGGTCAGTACCAAGCGAGCATAAAGAAAAATAAAGTTCATCACGAGACTGAAACTGCAGATACTCGTAAAAAAATACTGGACTTATTTAACCAGCAGCATCAGGCAAGGTTTGTATTTTCATTGCAATGCTGTTAATTCTGTGGCAAATATTATGTTTGTCATTCTTATTTTATGGTTATCTTAAAGGAAGCAACACAATGATAACATGTTCAAGAAACTCTCAGAAATCACATCCCAGGTTGAGGCAGACTACAATGTTATGAAGGAAAATGAACAGAAACTAGAGCAACTTACTGGTTCATTTATGAAATGTGTCCGACAAGCTTTAGCAGTCAGTAAGCAGAAACTGGAGGCCCTCAATGAACTAAATTCATTCTACAAAAAACAGTAAGTAATCTTCTAGCTAGAGTTTTAATTCGCATTTGATTTTTTTACCGACTTTATAAAAAGAGTTCTCAATTCGGTTGTATGATTTTTTTTTCGATATGGAAAACTAATTTTTCAGTTAAAAGGATATATGAAATGAAATTTTTGAAATGAAATGAAATGAAAATTTTTATTATCCGGACTTGCATCCATAACTTATTATACAAATTACATTAATTAATTGATGATTAGAAAATTAAAATTAAAATTAAATTTAAAAAATTCAAATACAAAAATTACACATAAAAATTAAAATTAAAATTGAAAGATAAGATTAATACAACTAAAATAATTAGGTAATGGGCGTGTGATACGCTCTCCATGTGCGATGTATCGGGCTGGTGTGCCACTCTCGTACCGCAGCCACCAGTGCGTTATCGGAGCGGTGCAAGGTGGTGCGCGCGGCGGCCGACCGGCTCCGCAGCAGCGCCTGCCAGCAGGGCGCGCGTTCAGATTGATCCCATAGTTTCATCAACATCGGTTCAGTAGTATGATTTGGACTAAATATGTCATCCGTGCGTTACTTATTTTGAAGTCTGTTTTTTAAATTGATGATTTGTTTTCTTTCAAATATTTCCTCCTCTCATCATATCTGAGTATCGTATGTACGTCTCTCTTTATTCTTTTTTATATGTTAGGTGGAGGTTGTCCTAAGAAAATAATCAGTGTGATTTACAGGGTTACGTTTCATTCCAATTGTGTTTTTCCATATCCAAGTCTGTTTTATGTGAATGATCACATAAAACAGTCGTCAGCTTCACTATTGAGTCGAATGAATGGAAATGCTAGGTGTTTTGGGATCCCCCCTGGATCCGCCGAAGTTGTATAGGCTCCTTATTTGAGACCTCGTAAGGTTATTGTCACAGACCAAATTATTTGTTGTATTTTTTTAAACATAAACTAATTAGCTGCTTTGTTGTATTCGGTGAATTAAAAATAACCCTGTTTAGGAACAAACCCTCCTTTTGCATCTGAGCTTGGGACCGGTAATGGTGGAGTTAAAGTTAAAAAATATGTACTAAAGTATAATACATATTTGTTATAGGTTTGATAAAATGGAGTCAGAACAGAAGAAAGAAGTAGAGGATGTAGTGGACAAGCTCGACAATGATATCAAGAAATTAGAGGAGAAGTTTAATAAGGACAGCAAGAGGAAGAGCTGGGAGTGTTTGCGTCGCAATATTTTACATGCCATGCAAAATGATTACTGAATTTATTTGTCTGACATTGTATATGCTTTTCACATTGCCGATTATTTTTATGTTTCTTATTCATAGTCGAGAAGAGAGGGCGATGACTCCCTGGGGCCGTACCGTCGCCTGTTTTCGGCGATTCAATTTAAGTGGTTGTGAAAAGTTGCGCATCACATCCACGTGATTTTACGCAGGCATCTAAAACAGGTGACGGTGTGGCCCCAGCACTGACGTCCCGCTTTGGCGTGCATTGTCTTAACATATTTGTTATTTTTAATATTAAATAAACGCAACTTACTGCAGTTAAGCATTTTCTGTTTTTTTTAAACGCGTATAGCCCACCTTTGACCACCAAGTCGCCTGTTGGTAGATTAGTCGACAATGTGCTCGAAGATCGATGAAGCATGCAGATTTAGAAGTATCCTATCCACTGGCTAACCTTGAAAAGACCTAGATTTTATCTCTCCGGAAACAAGGGAGAAAGGTTTTTCATTTCGAGTTAGATTTCCAGTGCAACCGAAGAAGGTAGATCGTTTTGTCTTGCACCTAACTTTGAACTGTTCGATCAACCAACTACGCATTCATCAGTCTTCTCGTGAATATGGTGCATGTAACTGCGCCGAAATATCGAAACTCCTTCCACTACCTTACCACGGTAAATATCCTGTAAATAATCATTTATCTGAAGGTTTTTCATGTTCCTAAAACTTTACATTAATCGTACCTTTACCATAATTACATTACTTATTTACGGGATGTTTAGGAGTAGCTACATACAATTATTTGTTTCGACAAGTTTTCGAAATTTCGGGGCCTAGGGTTTTGATCGATGTTATAGGAGCAGACGGTAGCATAGTGTACCTACCCTCTTTTTCAGAACACAAGATAGTCTATCACAAAGATAACGTCATTGGTATAATTATAGCGTTATGTTAAGATTTACTATAAAATAATTAAATCTATCTTACCATAGAAATATTATTACGTTGAGCCTTTTGGGGTCGCAACTTTAGGACCGTGGGGGTCGGGTACCAAATATTTTTTTAGATTTAAATCTAAACGTTTGGTCGAAGCTTCCCGTGCCCATGACCGAAATACTTGCGCAACGTGTTAGTATTGCAATCTAACGCGGCAATGCTGTCAGCATTTTGAGAACGATGCTTACGGCAGCGGTTTATTAGAATAATGAAATATAATAATATTTATTTTAATTTAGGTACGTTTGTGTATACTATAACTAGGTACCTCAATGGATCTAACTAATAGGTAGTAGAAAACAGAAATCCTGATCTCATTCCACGAACAGATAAGCATTTGAGTCAGGTTCAACTTCAGCTACTATACTGCTTGCGCATTACTAATCGTGGTTATCTTATCTAGCAGATAAGGCTCCACGCAGAACACACCTCACTCTTTAGTATGTCAGCGTTCTTTATTGCAAACTGTACTAATTAAAAGTTGTAGTGGAAACAGTAAAAAAACTTCAAAATGGCACAAAGGAAATCGTTTATGTTTTATTTGGCTGTTATTTTAGGTAAGTACGAGGAGTTTCCCCAAAAAACAAGTCTACTATGTGCTTTGTTCGCACAATATCATTTATTTGTTGCGTTTTGTTATCTACAACACAATTTATTTACGAAGTTGAGACATCGTTTGCAATGTTTGTCATCCTTGACGCAGAATTTAGTTTTTTTTAATGGTCTAGGAATTCCATAATAATTTCCCTCGTAAAAGCCTTATCCAGGATTCTTATGTTCTACGCTAACTATTAACTATACCCCAGTGAGACTTATCAGGTGATAATTAGCAACAATTAAGTAACACATGGTTCAACCTTGTAACATTGTAAGCGAGCCGCGCTCTAAGGGGCGGATTTTCCTAAAGGATGAGTAGGCTCGGCCATAGGCGGCAAATGTTTAGGGGGCGGCAAAGCTTGGTGTTGTTTTTTTAGTGGTCGCGCCATAGTATAATATTTATGTGTTAATACCCGCATACGTCTGTGAACACCAAAGACACTGATTGAGATAATTTTATCATTTACAGACATTCGTTACTTTTTTTTACTTAACTCCATTCTTATAGATCATAAAAAATTTCGTGCTTTCCATGGAAAGCACGAAAATGTTTGCCGCCCCCTACTCCATGGAGTAGGGGGCGGCAATCTTCTATCTATAGGATTAGGGCAGCCAAGGTATCAAATCCGCCCCTACCCACAGCAAATTGTAGTTCTTGCACCACATTTGTTTAATAGTTATGTACCTAAAGGCAAATAAAATGAACCATAAAGACTTCTATCTGTGTATATAGGTTTCAACAAATTAATTAATCACTTGACCCATCACCATGATCTCCACTATATGGAGTAAAAGTTGTACCAATATACACACTTCATGATCAGCCTATCATGTTCCTACTGCTGGGTCACAGGCCTTCTCTCAGAGGGAGAGGATGGCCCCTGATCCTCCACGCTGGCCCTGATCATGTTGGTGAATCTGAATGTCATGTTTTTGAACTTTTGAAGTTCTTGGGCATACCGGTTTCATCACGATGTGTTCCTTCACCGTTACTGCACATAAATTGTAAGTCATTGGTGCTACCACGTGGCCACCATCGCTCACATTTACTATTGTTTTAATTTCAGTAATATTGAGTACACTCACACAAGAAACTGAGGCAAGGCGAAAAATCCTCAGGGGGAGGCGTGTGATGACCCGCACATACTACCGTAAGTACTTTTGAGAGATCGTAGAATGACAATTATTATCTTTGTAATAAGTACAAGCTGGGTATAGGCCTCCTTTTGTTTATGCCACTCTCCCCGGTCTCTCGCTATTCGTACTGAAAATGTTAATCTTCATTATTCCAAAAACTTATTCTTATCTACATTCAGCTTCTTTTTTGATCGAAGACGGAAAAACATATTTCACTGCATTATATTATTTACCTGCACTCGTGCACTTTATCAATAGCTGAACGAACCTCCACCGTAATTACACATATAAAGACTCAAAAAAACGTGGAAAATAATACAATGCCTCGACATGATTTTTACACGTTGGCGCCAAAAGTCCAATCCATATAAGGATATTTTTATCTATCATTGAGCAAACCTTTTTATTTTATTTTAGGTGGTAGTGCAGTTCCAGCATGGGCGATAAGCCTTATGGCGGGTTTGGGAATGTTGGCTGTCGGCGGGATCCTGTACGTAGTTATGAGGAAACTGGTGCTTACCTCCGAAAGTGGTTCCATGAACACATATCAGCCAGCGCTGCAGCAAGAAGTGTAACAGTAGAATAGATCAGGTACATTTTAGTTCTGCAGCAGTAGTAAGAAATAGCCAATGGTTCGACCCAAGAATTTACGTAATAGTGCCGTACGTTACCTATCTGTGGGTTCGACCAAAGCATCTATTAGTTTTTGATTTTCTCTTATTGGAGCTTTTGGCTTCGCGCATCTGACGCATTTGCATTCTTCAAGTAGTACATCTATTATTTAACCAGTAATTATTTACTATTTTATGTATTGCGGATTAACCTGATAATTGTGCTGCAGAATAATTTTATAACATCTTGTATCATATGATTATAATGTTTAAGCTTTAATTGTTAATCGTTTTTGCTGATATACAACTGTGTGATTGAAACTTTTAACTAATGTATTACGACCCATCGATGTTAGTTTGAACCCGAGCATTTATACATTATTTTTTAAATAGATAAATCGAGATATCATGTGTACGGTTATTTGAGTGATTTCTGTAACGAAATAAAACTTTTAGCTAAGTATTATTTTATTTTATTCGTCTTTAATTAATTAGTCAAGATGGAGATATTACTTCATTTCGGTCATGATACATACGAGGACACGGATATAATTTATAGAACAAAGGTAAGATCTAGAACTCTCTGCGATGGTATTTATCCGGGTCGAAGTAAGAAGTGACGACAACGCGATTGCTGAACTTGCGGCCTGTTAGAGTCTGCTGTGCTTTCTGGCAATCGGCGATGCTGTTGAACTCCACAAATACCTGTATAAATAAGAAATAAAACTTTAAAATACTAATACACAAAAAGTTATAAATAATTATTTTGTGTGTGTGCTATGGCAGGCCAGGGTATGGTGGGGTCAATGATAATATAACCACTTGATTGCTCATCCTTTACCCCGCCTATCCTTTAAGCCTAAGGTTCTAACATGTCAACCTAAACTATTTCGAGAGGGGCCAATCCTAGGCGCGAATTGAATGAATAACTTTTGATTCTCCAATCACAAGCGTCGAGTCTCGTCGAGTCTCCAATCACAAGCTGCCCCCTGCGTTTGACGAGGCATCATTTTGCAAAAGGGAATTTTGACTACATGCGCGATCTTGTGATTGTAATATTATCTTTGGGTGGGGTCAATAACAGAGAAGAAAAAAATATTTTGTTTAAATTAGAACGGTTGTCAAGGCATTTTTGTAATTTGTGGTAGCCAGTTGCACCCATATAAACGAAACGTCAGTCATTCGAAATCAGTTAGCAACTATGATGCGGAGTTCGAAGCGTTGATCTAATTAAGAATGTTCAATCAAGGTTCACTCATAATGCCTGATAACAGATTTTCCCTCTCATTTCTGTTCTATTTCCTTCTCTTTTCTGTGGGGTCAATACTGGCCTTCTGCCTCGCATTATACTGGGTTACGCATATAGACTGTACTAAGCCGAAAGGAGGTCATTGTACTCATTATGAACATATTTTACTATTGGACCAACCATGAAATCGCCGCATCGACGGCGCCCTATGGCCCCCAAGCATTATAGTTTAGCCAAAATACCTCACCACGAGGCTGGTACCAGTACTTGAAAAAGTAATTTGTGACAAAGTCAGCTATCTAGTGGACAAATAATTGATTCTCTTATGCAATGAAGCTCTGAGCTCTGTAGATTCGAGTATTGTAACCGAATTTGGTCCCATTGACATAAAAAAAAAATTGTTATAAGTAAATAAGGTTGTATGACACAATTTTTACCTTTCCACAACCAGGTACTTCAACCCCTTCGATAGGCCTTGGGATTTCTATACTGCGTACACAGCCATATTTGTTGCATTCTTCTCTGTAATCAAAGAACAAAGGGTAAATTTTTTCATATATACGCAGATATACAAAAAAAATGATTAATCAGACATATATATATATATATATATGCGGCTAAAAGCGTAACAGTCTTCACTCTGACCCCAGCTTTACATCGTTGACAAGATGGCCCGAGAACATACGAACAAACAAAGGCGCGTGCCATACTAAACTGCACGGTATCATGCGCATTTGTAAAACACCCGAACGCCCGTAGCCAAAATATCACGTGACTGACACGTGAATGTCACCAAAATAGGAGGACTCGAGATAATCATAATCATTATTATGCTCAATAAATATACAATACAGTAATAATCCTATTTCTAGTGAATAAATTACAATACAATAACTCTTTATTAAAATACCACAAAGAAAGGATCACATAAACATTACAATAAAAATATTATCTAGGCTTTTAAGTGGCGGCCTTATCGCTTAAAGCGATTTCTTCCAGGCAACCGTGTTACCAGGCAACAGCAATTTAATTTCAGTGCTTCATTCTAGAAGCTGTTCCAACAGAATGTGTATGTTGTTAAAATGTACAATTCAAATTGCAAAAAGTTTAGACTCAAATTTGTCTGCTTTTAGTGTAGACATGTTCTCTTGTAAGGTACAATTTGGCTCTTTTCAAGACAAGAGTGAATAGGCACCTCATGGGCAAGCGTGCCCCATCTTAGCCCGCATCGTCGCTTACCATCAGGCATGTGAGGTGTGGTCATATGCTAGCCCACTTCATCATTAAAAAAAAAGGGCGCTGACTAAATATACAGTTTTAAATATCTTTGATCGTTTTACTATATCTAATTAGTACTACTTGATACATGAGTAACGGGCATTATTCGCAACTAGGCCCATTAAGGTATTGGCCGATTTTGCGTCGCCCGGCCGCAGCTAATTCAGCCACACGGTTACCTCCAGCAGCTCACTGATGCATAGCCCCGGAGCATCTTCGGTGACTGAAGGATAGTGTTTTATTGTTCTGCCACTAATTAGTACTAACTTTATGTCCTCGAGAATGTCCTCGTACTCCTCTTCGTCGCGCAGCTCGTCGGGGGTGACCATGTTGAGGAGGCAGAGCACCTCGGTAGCGGGGCCTGCGCCCGCAAGCGTCAGACCAGCCACCTGCAGCTGCACAGGCGCCGCGCCCGTCATCGCTGAAATCAGCATAAAGATTTAAGTTGTGTGTGACCAACATCAATGGTGAAATAAACTCCCATCCACTCCGCTAGCTAGGAAAGGTTAGGAGAGGTTCCCACCTTAAAAGGGTTTAAGGCTGTTGGAGAGTAATCGAAGGTTCGTCGGCCTTCCTGTATAGATGGAAAGGAGAAGTAAAAAAAGGTGTGCTTGTACTGGACATTCACACTTTAGCCCAGGGATTTAAGTCCCTCTTTTCCGACTTTTAGCAATTTTGGTCATTCTAGTTTAAGTGTGTCTATTTCCATGTTTAGTTTATCATCATCATTTCAGCCGTAGGACGTCCACTGCTGGACATAGGCCTCCCCCATCGATCTCCAAAAGGGCCGGTTGGAAGCGGCCTGCATCCAGCGTTTCCCTGCGGTCTCTTTTAGGTCGTCTGTCCATCTTGTGGGTGGACGTCCTACGCTGCGCTTACCAGTCCGTGGTCTCCATTCCAGAACCTTTCGGCCCCATCGGCCATCTGTTCTGCGTGATATGTGCCCTGCCCACTGCCATTTCAACTTACTAATCCATGTTTAGTTACAATTATAAAAATAGTGTCATATTAAAATTGAATGTTTCATCTAGGAAACCTATGTAGACAAAGGTAACTTAGATAAAATAAAACATTATCGGCCTTACTTATAAACGTAACTTAAGTTAGGCAAAGCTTAAAATTGCTGTGTCTTGTTTTCACTTGTGACAATTTCCGTCAACGAGTAGTTGACTGAAATTTTAAGTATTGCTTAAGTTTTAAGTAACGTTTATAAGTAAGGCCGAATATTATTATCAAAATCCTACTAATATTATAAGCGCGAAAGTTTGTATGGATGTGTTTGTTCCTCTTTCACGCTGCAATGGAACAACGGATCGAACCTGATTTTTTGCATGGGTATAGATCAAGAGCCAGAGTGACAGGCTACTTTTCATCATCATCATCACCATTTTTTATCACTACGCGGATGAAACCCTGGGGCGCAGCTAGTAATATTATAAATCCGAAAGTTTGTTTGTTTGTTCCTTTTTCACGCAGCAACAGAGCAACGGATCAAACTGATTTTTTGCATGAGTATACTTCAAGGGTTGGAGTGACATATAGGCTACTTTTCATCATCACCATCACCACGCGGGTGAAACCGCGGGGCGCAGCTTGTATATGATAATTGTTAAAATGTGTGTGCTTCACTTACCTAATGTAGAGTTCTTAGCTCCGATACTGGCTCGCTGCACAATAAGCTTCTTGTCACCCAGCTGCATACCATTCAATCCTGCTATTGCCTATCGAACAAAAACAACTTTATTAACACCACATGACACTTATGAGTATTACATAATACAGGGTTATAAGAAAAAGGTATGCTAAGCCGAAAGGAGGTCATTGTAGTCATAGTTATTAACAACTTTTACTATGGCACCAACCCTGAAATCACAATAAAAAATATCAGCTGTTCCATAGAAAACGGTCATTGGCATTCAACAAAATGAATAAAAAATAAAATAAATAAATATTCGGGACATTTTTGCACACACGGTCATCTGACTTCTAAGCAAAGCTTGTATTATGGCTGCCAGAGACTGATATATACATTTTTTTTTTTTAAATACGTACTTAAATAAATACCATAAATAGTATCAACCAAATATAGAACAAACACAAATGTTAATCAGATGTTTGACCTAGATGGGAATCGTACCCACGCCCCTAAGCTCAGAAGGTAGGTTCACTACCAACTGAACCAGCAGGCTATCAGGGTATGGAACAGCTGTTTTTTTGGGATTTCTGGTTTGGTCTCATAGCAGAAGCTGTTCGTAATAATGAGTATAACAAACCCCTCTTGGCTTAGCATACCCTTACCTTATAACCCTGTATAACAGTAGCAAAGGTAATTACCTGATCTGTCATAGAAATGTCCACATATTCAGCGAAGGCATATCCCTTGCTGAGTCCAGTTGAAGAATCCTTCACCAAGTTGAAAGCACGAAGTTGTCCAAAAGACATCAGAAGTTCTTTTACCTGTTACGCACATGCTCACATTAGTGTATGGAAGTTTGTCGCTGCCAAATAAATACTATACTTTATACAATACACAAATAGTAAGATTTTATGCTGTTGTATTATTTTGATTGGATTTATAACTATTCTGACTAAACTGTTCCCATTTGCTCAAGAAGGCAAACACATTAAGTAAATGTTATTTGGCCTGCTTCTATGCGCATGTTAGAATCAGATGTGAATGGAGGAACTTGCCTTGAAGTGCCGACGTCTCACTCAAGTACAAGACGTAAAGGTGAGAATGAGAGACAACAGTGACACGCGGGCGGCGAGTGTGCCAAATCTAAGCTAGGGAGGGGCAGAAAGCAAACTATATCAGTGAGTTGTTTAAAAATGCTTCGAGCGTGATGCTCACGCCCGTCCCTCTAGGGTACCTGTGGAATGCCTGAAATGAAATCGCGGCTCACTGCTGGCGCCACCGTAGCCCTGTCAACTGTTGAATCTCGCCCTGTAACTCGCGGCACCTAATGCTACCTAACAGGCCACCTTGAACATTGTTCACATTCACAAGTCTACGAGTGAATGTTACAATGATCAACGGCCAAGTGACTTCAAAATCAAAACAAATCAAAATGGTAGTTTTGGGTGAATAAATAATGCAAGTTCCGGTAGCTAAAGGAATGAACTGTAACAAGTTTTGTTGGAAGGATATAAGTTGTATGCAGCCTTTTGACCTAAAAATAAAGAAATGTTTGCATTTGTGGATACAATGCGGAGTCTGGTAACCCACCTGCAACATATAATTTTGCAAATCATAAGGAATTTACAATTAATTTCATATGCATATACTATTGATAAGGTTTGTCTTGAAGAAACTTTAAGCTGTTTTACATGAAAACATAGTAAATTGAAAGGGATCAAGAATAATTAATAAGCTGTATGTATCAACAAATATCTGTGAAACTTTCTTTTAAAATAAAAACCTCATATTTGTAGGTATGGTGTAGATTTTCATGAAATCTTGCTTGCTTTATCCGTGCAAAACATTTACTACATGGAACTGTGACTAATACAACTTTGCCAATCTATTTTACTACAAACATGTAATAAAAAATAAAAATGCAATTGGCCATATTTGTATTCACAGGTCCATAATAAACGTTTTCTTGTATAAGAGTACATATAGGTGTAATGATAACTTACTTGGTCTTCATTTAGGTAATTGGGTAAACCACCAATAAATATTTTATGCGGTGAATCTGGGACTACAGTGCTAATAACGCCAGCTGGAACGAAAGTCAAACTCAATAAACTGATTCTCATTGCATTAAATTATTATGTAAATTAAAATCATTAAATCTTTGTCAATAGAAGTTTTCATACATGTATGTACAAACAAAATCTTACCAGGCACATTGATAGATGGGTTCTCTGTGCCAGGCATTGGCTGGTAGTCATGTGGCCGTCTGATCTTCAAGCTCTGTCCTTTGAAGTTGATGCCATCAAATGCCATGGCCTGTGTAGTTTCGTCAATAGATCTAAACTCCAGGAATGCAAAGTTTTTGTCCAAATTAATCTGGCACGCAAGCACTGGGTTACCGGCCGCTTGCGCTAAGCCTGACAGGTGCATTTGCTGATTAAAGAACTCCATAGTTTCCTCTTCGGTGACGCCGAACGGAATGTTACCGACGTACAGTCGCCTCGCTTGACGCGTGATGGTAGACCCCACGACTGGCACTGCAGCTTGTGGCGTGTCTGCAACTATGTTGGCCGGAATCTGGCCCGCTGCTTGCATAGCCTTGTACTGCAGCGGCGTAATGTGCTCGAATCCCGGTGGAGGTACATCCCAGTACAGAGAAGGCTTACGGCGACGAGACCTTGTCGGTTTACTGGGCGATTTCGGAGATTTACTTCTCTTCTTCTCCCTGCGATCTCTGGAACGAGATCTTGAACGGCGTCTTTCACCTCGGGAACGGGATCTGCGGCGGCGATCTACAAACACATCGTGGCAATTATTTAGCAAGTTGAGATGTTTTCGTAGTAATTTATTATGCACTTTGATAACTTACCTTTATCTTCACCCATTTTTTGCGATATAACGTAGATTTATTGATATTTCTTGGTAAAATTCAAATCAAATGCATCAAACAATGTACCTCACTCACGGCAAAATGGCGTCGAGAACAGTATATAAAAAGTACTCTGTGGTCGAGAATAAATAATTAAATATTACCCAATATAAAATGTATTTTTCTTCTACTCATCTTATTAATTCGTGCTTTGCTGAATCTTTTTTAATTTTCACACTCACCTCACTGAATAATTTTGGCTATTCGTGCAGCATTCATGCAAGTTTTATCATATCCAAAAAAAATATATAATGAGAGCCAAAACTACTAAAATTGATAAAAAACTGATTGCTGGTAACATTAATTATAACCCCCCAAAAAGGAGTTTTGGCGCCAACGCAGAAAAAACATGTCGGCTCGTTGGATTATTTTCCTAAACTTGTGTATTTTCGAGTGTTAATGTGTACTAAATGGTGAATTATTATTCATTAAGTGCTCGTAAACGTGCTCGAGTGAGGGCAAGTGATATAACGAGGTGAAACGTGTCTTTTCGTGTTGTTTCCAAAACTCCATAGGAGCCTCTTGTAAAGTCTTCACCACTTTACAGGGGCATGAGTTCGACTTGACCGTGACTTACTTAGCTTGACTCTGACTGTGACTATGACTTGTTTGACGCTAATAAGACAAAATGAACTGTTTAATATTACGAGTAAAGGACATTGAATCCACGCTCATGAAGATTTTAACAAAAAAAAAATTGTATGTCAAGTCAAACAGCTTCCTTCATTCACTGTCACTCCATCTGTCACGACAGGACTACCAACTGTCACTCACGTCTCACGTCGTCGACTTTTCGTCTGTGGTTGTCACAGATCTACTACCTGGTTGTCGTCGACTTAAGCAAAGAGTACCTTTTGACCTAGGAATAAACAAAATTGGCGTTGATGTAAAGCGTTCGGTTTGAGAATTTTGCAATAGGGTATTTGACTACTTTTGGGAAACTATTGCACATTATTGTCTGATATAAAATAATGTATACTGCATTTATATTTTCTGGATATCAGTCGTATTTGCGATATAAATCGATGTTAAAGTTTGAATAAAAAAAGATCGCGCCAAAACGCAGACCTGCGTCATAGCTCCGGTCGAGCGACGATTGACGTCACACAAAACAAAACAGCTGCAGCCAGGCAGCAAAAGTTTGATGATTAATTAATTTCTAATAGAAGTAATGGTTTATAAATATTGTGTAGTGCCAAAATGTACAAATACTTCCATAAAGACACCCGAAAAAATATTTGTTCCTGTTCCAATGGACCCAAAACTCCCCATAACTCGAAAAAAGTGGTTGGAATCAATCTAAGGTTGGAACTAAGTAGCTCGTAGAGAACCCAAAAGTATTGGAGCTAATTCAAGTGTTTCTATCTGCGAAGATCATTTTGAGGTACATATTTGAGTCTATATATTTCTATTATAATTTGTGTTTTTATTGCATTACTATTTTATGTACTGTTACTTTCTTTTTAAACATTGTAAAGCTCGACATAACCTAACAAAATAGTGATATCCACTTACTACAACATACTTTTTGTACAACTTGATTGAATGTTTTGCTTGGAGAACAATTAAAAATTAATACTGACATTGTAGTTTTTACGTTTTGAGTTCTGCAGCGTAGAAACAATGACGTGGATTATTATTAAAGAAATATGCAACCATAAAAACATTAATTTTGGGTAAGTTACTGCTGTCTGCTTGCACAAAATGTTTCTCCATTCTTCTCACATTTAACCTCCGGACTGTTTTTGGTGAAAATTTCTGGATAAATCGCTCTCAAAATAGCTTTACTACATTAAATTCGCAAATATCAATACAAAATCTGTTTGTTTAGATTTGTGTGACGTCACTAGGGATGAAGCCAGTTACAGACCGTTTTCGATCACGTGATCAAATGTCGAAAATACAGTTATTATAATCGCGTTTTTTACAAAAAATAAGCATATTTTTATCAAAAAATCAATGAAATATGCTTTTTCATTATGTCATGTTTATGGATGGCGTCAATAGGGTACTTGACTGTATTAAAAATATTATGCCAATTGACGCCATCCATAAACATGACATAATGAAAAAGCATATTTCATTGATTTTTTGATAAAAATATGCTTATTTTTTGTAAAAAACGCGATTAAAATAACTGTATTTTCGACATTTGATCACGTGATCGAAAACGGTCTGTAACTGGCTTCATCCCTAGTGACGTCACACAAATCTAAACAAACAGATTTTGTATTGATATTTGCGAATTTAATGTTGTAAAGCTATTTTGAGAGCGATTTATCCAGAAATTTTCACCAAAAACAGTCCGGAGGTTAAATGTGAGAAGAATGGAGAAACATTTTGTGCAAGCAGACAGCAGTAACTTACCCAAAATTAATGTTTTAATGGTTGCATATTTCTTTAATAATAATCCACGTCATTGTTTCTACGCTGCAGAACTCAAAACGTAAAAACTACAATGTCAGTATTAATTTTTAATTGTTCTCCAAGCAAAACATTCAATCAAGTTGTACAAAAAGTATGTTGTAGTAGGTGGATATCACTATTTTGTTAGGTTATGTCGAGCTTTACAATGTTTAAAAAGAAAGTAACAGTACATAAAATAGTAATGCAATAAAAACACAAATTATAATAGAAATATATAGACTCTAATATGTACCTCAAAATGATCTTCGCACATAGAAACACTTGAATTAGCTCCAATACTTTTGGGTTCTCTACGAGCTACTTAGTTCCAACCTTAGATTGATTCCAACCACTTTTTTCGAGTTATGGGGAGTTTTGGGTCCATTGGAACAGGAACAAATATTTTTTCGGGTGTCTTTATGGAAGTATTTGTACATTTTAGCACTACACAATATTTATAAACCATTACTTCTATTAGAAATTAATTAATCATCAAACTTTTGCAGCCTGGCTGCAGTTGTTTTGTTTTGTGTGACGTCAATTAGTCACGTGATCGGAGCTATGACGCAGGTCTGCGTTTTGGCGCGATATTTTTTTATTCAAACTTTAACATCGATTTATATCGCAAATACGACTGATATCCAGAAAATATTAATGCAGTATACATTATTTTATATCAGACAATAATGTGCAATAGTTTCCCAAAAGTAGTCAAATACCCTATTGGCATAATATTTTTAATACAGTCAAGTACCCTATTTTTGCCACTTTTGATCCCTATCCTAAACGAACGCTACAGTCACCAGCGATGACGTCAAACACAGAGTAGTTCAAAGAGAATACAATCCGTAGTTGACCATAGATTTGTTGTAAAACGAGAAACTGACAGTCGCGCGCAAACAAAACACCAAAACACCGCGAAAAACAAACGTCAAAATCTTAATGTCAAAAAACGATCACAACGATCCCATGTCGCGAGGTGGGTCAAAAGTGGCAGATTACGATGGCATTTTTAGCTGTTTTCGACCTATCCGAACGGCGAGCGAAAACAGTTAATAATGCCACTTTTGCACACACATTCCCAAAACGAACGCTACATGTGATCATTATTGGCGTTTGTAACAGTTATTTTTGCCACCAAGGGGCTATCCGAACGCACCTTATGTATACTTCGTCGACCGTCGTCGACGGATGACTCAAAGACTACTATATATATACGGAGATAGACTGGCAACTCAGCCATATTTGAAATTAATTATATGTGCCTCCATCTATCCGCCACTAACGGTACTACATTTAACCTACAGATGAATAGCAGGTTGTATTAATTCTATTCTACTACAGAAAACGCTTGTAGTTTTATACAAAATGTATGAGATTTACACAACTGGTGAAAAATTCACGTGACCAATCCCATACATTCCGTAAAAAACTACAATCATTTTCCATAGTAGAAAAAACATCTTGCCTACTGTAAAAATTAAGTCCGCTAAGCATAAGTTTGGCTGCAGCGCTCCGTCTACTTCAGAAATAATAAGCTTTTTTGCGAGCTTTAATAAAATATTTTATTAAACGGCTGTACAGTTTTATACAACTCATAAATAAAATTATCAAATGAATACGCTATAATGTAACACAATTATATCTTGAAGAAATAAACAGAAATTTGTCACTGACTCGCACTTGGTCATTTATTATTGTTTGTTTTTATACTTTGGAGTGTGTACTATAATCATGCCAAGTACGCTAAGTAAGTTTGACGCTTGTACGTATTACCGTTTTTACATTAGAGCTTATACAAAAATATGTTAAAAATGCATTGGTTTTAATTAAACATTATACTATGCTAAATCTTATTTTTAAAAATAACACCTGATTACGTTAAATTTTTTGGTTTATGTTTTGTATAATAATCAAAAGCAGCTTTAACAATCTCCGTCTCTGTGATTTTCCTGACAATATGTTTAAGATTAGTTTGCACCAATCGATATTAAAAAACTCTGCAGGCGTTGTTTGTGCAATTTAGACTTTAAAAAGTTTAAATCTACATTTATAGATATTATCAATTGTATGTATTCTGCGATTTAAAAAAAATTACTGTTTGTCTAAAATCATAGGTAATATTATGTATTATAATTATGTTCCATTTCGCTCGAAGAACCGATAAACCGGAAGAAAGGTTCTTGAGTGGAGACCACGAATGGTAGTTCCTCATGGTTTTCAAGGTCTTTATTGCAGGTTTTACATTGGTTAACTAAATATTATTTTTTCCTTTCTGACCATCCATCCACTGCAATAACCAACAGCTGCACAATTTTCTACATCACTAGTGGATGCGTTCATCATCATTGATTGAGTGTTGATGGGATCAATGAGGATCAGTAACGTTTTTAGTTGAGAATGCAGATTTATAGAGCTAAGAAAGAAATCCTTAACATACAGTGCAAAAATATTGTTTTACGACAAAAAATAACGAAGTTATGACCAAATTACTAGCGAAATTCACTGGTCGGCCGGCGTGATAGCTTGTGACGTCACTGGGACGTTCGTCGCCAGTTACCCGTTGGCAGCTATAAGGCGCGCAGTGTTTTGGGTGGATAATTGTGATTTTCGATACAAATTAAGTGCCCGATTTGTGTCTAATTGATCTTTTAACTATGTACAAATATTGTATAGTGCCGAAATGTACAAACACCTCTATTAAAATGCCAGAAAAACTATTTTTTTTTACTACTTCGTAAAATATGGTACTCCGTTGTAAAAAGAGATGATAAAACTCCACCGTAGTAAAAATATAATAGTAAGTTATCTTCGAAGAAAGATACATCGTGCGGCTTGTATGTGCGCATGCCTGTACGCACGCACCGCAGCACGCACACAAATACAAATGTCTGGGGTACAATGGTATTTTCAGTCAGGGATCAAAGTGGAATAGACCGACTGTACTACGCCGAAAGGAGGTCTTATACAGGGTTACGCATATAGACTAATAAGCTGAAAGGAAGTCATTATACAGGGTTACTCATATAGATTGTACTAAGCCGGAAGGATGTGGGTTACGCATATAGACTGAACTAAGCAAAAAAAATATGTCATTACACAAGGTTACGCATATAGACTGTCCTATACTGAAAGGAGGTCATTAAACACGGTTAGGCTTATAGATTGTTCTAAGCCGATAGGAGATCATTATTATATACAGGGTTACGCATTTAGTATAGACTGTACTAAGCTGAAAGGAGGTCATTATACAGGGTTACAAATATGGACTGTGCTACGCCTAAAAGAGGTCTTTATACACGGTTACGCATATAGACTGTACTAAGCTGAAAGGAGGTCTTATACAGGGCTATGGATATAGATTGTACTACGCCGAAAGGAGGTAACTATTCAGTGTTATGCATAATAGACTGTACTACGCCGAAAGATGGTCATAATACAGGTTATCGCATATTGACTGTACTAAGCAGATAAAAGGTCATTATACACGGTTACAGATATTGACTACTATATGGATAGGCGTGACACTTACCATCAGGTATTAACATATCATACCTTACTCGTTTCGCACTCAGTTGTATATTTAAAAAATATACTTACAATATTATTGACATAATATAATCAGAGTAATGGAGATAGCCGAGACCGATATTTGTAGAAGAATAAAATTATACTTTTACCGGGTCGTAGATAGCCACCCGCTACAAACATTGATTTATTTTAGGAGTATGTACCTTATTATTTACAATCGTAAAATCCGTATATCCGTATCTACGTGTTATTGTTTCATTATAATATACATAGGTACCTATAAAACTCAGAGACACGGACAACCCTGCGTGTTCGGGCATGAGTAGGTATTTAAATCTCCTCGAGTCAACTTACTATTATTTTTACTATGACTCCACCCTCTACCCAAGCTACTAGACATGGCTGTGTAGATCATTTCGATGTTAGTACCTACATAACTATACCTACCCATTATTTAGTTGATATGGAAATAAGTTGTAACCTACTTTTACATTCTGGCGTTTTAAAAGAGGTGTTTGTACATTTTGGCTCAATACAATATTTGTACATAGTTAAAAAGATGAATTAGACACAAATCGGGCACTTAATTTGCATCAAAGTCACAATTAACCACCCAAAACACTGCGCGCCTTTTAGCGGCCAACGGGTAGCTGGCGGCGACCGTCCCAGTGACGTCATACGCACCCACGTACATTTCTTTTAGCGGCAGGAACGGCATAATGTTTATTACTTAATATCTTCGTAAGTAATGGTTCGATTTGGATAATTCAAAAAGATATGTCATGAAGAATAAAGTGAGTACTAGTTCTATTGAATTTGCTACTACTTTACTAATATGGTACTGAGACGTGGTCTTTAACTGTTGGCCTTTTGGAAAAGCTCAGAGTCACACAGCGGGCAATGGAGAGAGCTATGCTCGGAGTTTTTTTGCGCGATAAGATCCGAAACGTGGATATTCGCCAAAGAACCAGAGTCACCGACAGCTGCTAAAATTTGCAAGTTGAAGTTGCAATGGGCGGGCCACATCGCCCATTGCCATCGCATTGCCATTGCCATCGCCCATCGCAGAACCGATAACCGATGGGGAAGAAAGGTTCTGGAGTGGAGACCACGAACCGGAAGACGCAGCGTAGGGAGGCCTCTCACTAGATGGACCGACGATATTGTGAGAGTCACGGGTATCCAGTGGATGCAAAAGGCGGGCTGTCGTTCAATTTGGAGGTTAAAGGGGGAGGCCTATGTTCAGCAGTGGACGTCTTCCGGCTGATGATGATTACTGATCCTCATTATAAACTCTTCCTCATCAATTTCGATATTTTCTTTTTCATTTGATTTTGAGCTCAAATATCAAAATAATCGCGTATTGTTTGTAAGCCGGCTGAAGTATCTTTTTCACAATTCGCTCCTTGCGAATGATCCATTGATAAATTATTTATTAAAAGTGATTTATATTTGCTTTCAAAAACAAATGCACCAGGCATTCTATTGCATATGCTCAGTGACCATACGGAGCCAAACATATTTTCTAATGGGTCCTGTCATCCTGTGGTTGAAATTTATTAACAATATAATTAAGTTGATTTTTGTGTAAAGAATTTACAAGCATTTGGAATCCTTCTTTAGTCTTAATCCAGCTTGTTATGGACCGAACAACCTTTTCCCTCCCGTCATTTAAATATCGTAACGATCTTAAAACTGGAAGAGCTTCACTCCAAAATTTCTGATGTGGTGATTTCGGCGTTACTGCAGCAAGTAAAAATGTCTTCCCTGAATTTCACTGTAAGATCCATTCACCGAATCAAATAATTTATCGAAGAACATCAAAAGATGTGCAGTTTCTTCACATTCTTTTGGTAACTTCAAAAATCAAGCAACATTGTTTTCTATAAATCTCATAATTTTGAGATTGCAAACACAAACCAATCTCGAAAATCTTCTTAAAAATCTTTTTCTTCTTGTGTATCCGATGTTACACCACCTTCATTAGGAACCATTGCAGCACTTGTATCATTTACATTTGTATGTCCTGCGTTTGGTTGAGATTGCATGCCTGAAACACAAAAATATTACTATAGCTTTGCCAGAGTCTCTACCTATTATAGACAGCTGTCATCCGAAATGAAGATCTCGACGAGATCTATCACTTTTGCGAAGAAACTGCTAGTCCAGGATCGACGGTTTCCGAGATATCACCTAAGCAAGTTTGACAGCTGTCATCCGAAATGAAGATCTCGACGAGATCTATCACTTTTGCGAAGAAACTGCTAGTCCAGGATCGACGGTTTCCAAGATATCACCCAAGCAAGTTTGACAGCTGTCATCCGAAATGAAGATCTCGACGAGATCTATCACTTTTGCGAAGGAACTGCTAGTCCAGGATCGACAGTTTCCGAGATATCGCCCAAGCAAGTTTGACAGCTGTCATCCGAAATGAAGATCTCGACGAGATCTATCACTTTTGCGAAGGAACTGCTAGTCCAGGATCGACGGTTTCCGAGATATCGCCCAAGCAAGTTTGACAGCTGTCATCCGAAATGAAGATCTCGACGAGATCTATCACTTTTGCGAAGGAACTGCTAGTCCAGGATCGACGGTTTCCAAGATATCGCCCAAGCAAGTTTGACAGCTGTCATCCGAAATGAAGATCTCGACGAGATCTATCACTTTTGCGAAGGAACTGCTAGTCCAGGATCGACGGTTTCCGAGATATCGCCCAAGCAAGTTTGACAGCTGTCATCCGAAATGAAGATCTCGACGAGATCTATCACTTTTGCGAAGGAACTGCTAGTCCAGGATCGACGGTTTCCAAGATATCGCCCAAGCAAGTTTGACAGCTGTCATCCGAAATGAAGATCTCGACGAGATCTATCTCTTTTGCGAAGGATCTGCTAGTCCAGGATCGACGGTTTCCGAGATATCGCCCAAGCAAGTTTGACAGCTGTCATCCGAAATGAAGATCTCGACGAGATCTATCACTTTTGCGAAGGAACTGCTAGTCCAGGATCGACGGTTTCCAAGATATCGCCCAAGCAAGTTTGACAGCTGTCATCCGAAATGAAGATCTCGACGAGATCTATCACTTTTGCGAAGGAACTGCTAGTCCAGGATCGACGGTTTCCGAGATATCGCCCAAGCAAGTTTGACAGCTGTCATCCGAAATGAAGATCTCGACGAGATCTATCACTTTTGCGAAGGAACTGCTAGTCCAGGATCGACGGTTTCCAAGATATCGCCCAAGCAAGTTTGACAGCTGTCATCCGAAATGAAGATCTCGACGAGATCTATCACTTTTGCGAAGGAACTGCTAGTCCAGGATCGACGGTTTCCGAGATATCGCCCAAGCAAGTTTGACAGCTGTCATCCAAAATTGAGATCTCGACGAGATCTATCACTTTTGCAAAGAAACTGCTAGTCCAGGATCGACGGTTTCCAAGATATCGCCCAAGCAAGTTTGACAGCTGTCATCTGAAATGAAGATCTCGACGAGATCTATCACTTTTGCGAAGGAACTGCTAGTCCAGGATCGACAGTTTCCGAGATATCGCCCAAGCAAGTTTGATGATGATGATGAATTAGGGCCCATCCTTTCTCTGAGAGAAGGCCTGTGTTCCAGCAGTGGTTTAAACTTCTTTGCTTTTGGGAAATAACATAAAAAACCGACCAGCGTTAAGAGGTAGGACGGACTGACAGACATAGCGTAAGCTTAGTAATAGAGTTCCGTTTTCACCCTTTGGGTACGGTACGCCGCGCGCCGTACGAAACCTTTAAAAGTATCTACTCTGTTCTACCCATAGTACAAGTTTTGATAGTATTCGAAAACTTTTTTCGTTTTCGTATTGTTCCATACATTGCTGGGCTGAAAGGTATTCGATATTTTTTTCGTACTATAGTGAAGCAATCTATACCGCCGTTTACTACCGATTTTAGTTCTTTCGCGTTTCCGCTGGAGGCGCTTTACTAAAGTGTATGGAACAATACGTAAACGAAAAAAGTGTTCGAAAACTATCATATCTGAGACTAAGGGTAAATCGTAATTATATTATAGTAATAAATACCTTGGATTGCTAATTCGAAAAGTCTATTCATTGGGTAATGGTCATTAGTAATACGGTACCATTGTGTTTACATTTTCTTTCGTTGTAGGACACGAATATGTTAACAGTTTTAATATGAAATTACCTTTTCCATCGCTCACGTTGCAACCAGCAACTTGAATGACATCTTGCAATACAGTGATAATAATATAGGTAGTGAGTCCTGCATCAGTTCAAAGTGTTCAAACAACTGCAAAACAAGTAATCATCACAGTTATTACCAGAAATTACCACGATTCCTAAACTAAATTCAAATTATCACCTAAGTATTATGCCATTGCAGACCATGAGAAGTACAAGTAGCAAGTATCTACTAACTACTAGTATCTAGTAGGTACTTGCTACTTGTACTTGCCACCTGTACTTCGCAAGGTCTGCAACGGGCTTTACTCAAGCTGTACTACGTGGCCTAGATAACTGCACAACGAGTTTTTTCTCCGAAATTTGAACAAAGCTTAGCACAAATATATTATGGGTTCACAGTTCGGGGGCACGTAGTATAGTATGAAATCTTTGGGGGGGCAACGATACGTAGTAAAATATGAAATCTCAGTTCGAAGGTAGCTAAATTGAAACGGTGGCACATGCGTTCAAATTAACACTAAAATAGGTACACAGAAACTTTGAATCACTCTACTGATAAAATTAGAGATATTACCGTGAAATATATCGAAGAAATGATAAATTAATTATTAATAATGTTCAAAGAATAATTATTGTTGACGTTATGTTTTTTATTTTGAAACATTTTTGATGGATGATATTGACCACAGAACACTTATACCAGAGGATATTGACACAGTACGTTATGTTGTTTTAATTAGTTTAGTTAGGCGTAGCGTTGAGTTACATTCTCTTTCATCTCTTTGGTTAGGCGCGGATGGATGTCAGCAGCCTTAGAGCGTTCCGCCACTAATGTTCTAAACAGGCTCCCTAATCTTAGAACAAATCACAGGGTAATACAAGCGTTAAAACCCTGACAAACTAAAAAGCACATTCAAGGCCTTCACAGTTAAACTATAATGGTGATTTTTCATTTTGTAGCATTATAATTCTTATATGTTAACTTGAGCGGAGAGATGGCATTTTTGCAGCATTACAAACCTTCACATGGCAATTAATTTAACATGATTTGAATAGATGGCGCTGTATAATATTACTAGTAGTAATGATAACTTTTAATTACATTTTAACTGGTTAAAATATGATAATTAACTCTTATTTACAATAAAATAAATTAATAAACCCTTTTCAAGCCTTGTTCAGATTAATGTTTATAGATATTAATAATGGTCGTTCGCAAAATGGCTTAGCTTGTCTAGTGCTGCCATCTTAGCTAGTTATAGCTAGATTTAGCTTCTTTTTAATCCTTAATAGTACAGAATACACAATAATAATTAATTAATCAAGTAAAATAATTCTTAATGTTTACTGATTAATGATTCTATTTTTAGCGCACTGGGACTACCACAACCTCAAAAACATTCTTATAATTATTATAAATTGAGCTTGTCTCGCTCTCCCAGCTCACGACAGAGCAAGACAAAAGATAATTTCATAGATGTTTTTGATGTTGTGGCAGACCACGTAATATAATGCATAATTATAATGTATTTGGACCTTGAAAGGTCTATGGGCAGTCCAAACTATTTGTGTACTATTATGTTTTATTGGTACGAATCGGTAAGAACAAGCTCTAACAAGCAGATTATTATATTCTAAATCTGTATCCTTGTGAAAAAAACATAAATATAAATTTAATATATACGATCTAAAGCTTACGTCCCAAATTTTATGCCTGTACGGATGAATCAGTACCTTAATTTTAAACTTTAAAGGTTGATTTAGTTTTATTACACAAAATCCTATATATTATATACAAATACAGTCACCTTACTCTACGTTTTACTACCTTATTAAACAGATCTCAGGTTTTTTTTACTGCTTAGTTTTATATTTATTATATCACCTAAGATATATTTGTTTAGTTAATATTTATGTAAAGACGGATTTATAATCTAAATAGTTTTAATTTATGTACCTACCCATTGTAAATATTACGATGTTGCACGTCCGCTAGGGCAGACCGTAGAAACTAAGACCGTAGAATTTGACAATCATTACAAAAATTTATAATAATAATAATGGCCCTGAGGCACCTGCCAAATAAATAAAAAATCAGGAACGTTACCATTTTTTAACGTTTAGGTTTAAAATTTTACATTGTGCTGGCAATACTGAATGTCATATTCCGAGCTTTCAATTTCAAACGTCTGCCGAAACCGTTGCCGTTGTGCTGCTGTGTTTCGTGTGGTATTTTTGTGATTTATAGTGCGCTGTATTTATCCATCGAGTCGAGCTAAAGTTCCTGCGGTAAATACCTCTACTGTGATCTCAACTATAAGGCTAATTTCTAAGTGAAAAGAACTTGAGATAGGACTGTGTCTGTGCTGCGTGGTGTTTTGGTTTCCGGGAAAGGACCCTTTAACGTGTCTTGTTTGAATAAGTATGTCTTCAGATAAGCATTGTTGTGTTCCTGGGTGCAAGGACAGTAGAGGTAAGTTTGCATAATGGAGGTTTTTTTTAATCCTTTAAGTTCGCACTCCACCCCTCAACAAACTCGCCATCCAGTACCTAGTTAACGCTGTGGGCGCTAGCAGATGATGCGTAGTAAATGTGCGAGTACAAGATGCATCATCTGCATCGTTTTGCTCAGTGGAAGTGTTTAGCTACTACGAACCGTCTGCATTGCTTTCAACGATGCAGACGATGCGTAATAGCTACTTGCAACTTGTACTCGCACTTGTAGTACGCATCATCTGCAAGCGCCTCGTGGGTTGATATATTGTCAGTGATCAGTCTGGGCTGGCATTGTTAGTTGGGACACGGGATAGAACAGGGCTGAATTACAGAGGGCCTTATTATAATATATACAGTGTAAACCCTATATACTAATAATTATGCTATATATAAAAATATAATGTCGTCGGTCCATCTAGTGGGAGGCCTACCTATGCTGCGTCTTCCGGTTCGTGGTCTCCACTCAAGAACCTTTCTTCCCCATCAGTTATCGGTTCTTCGAGCGATGTGGCCTGCCCATTGCCACTTCAACTTGCAAATTTTATATTACAAATATTTAACTAGCAACAATGTGTTTTTTCAGGTGCAATGTTATCATCAAAAATGTCTCAACCGTATAAAACATATGGCAAAAGAAAGAAGAAATTGCAAGAAATTGTCAATCAGCCTGGATCACCAATACCATCAGGTACTTACAAAGCCTTATTCATCTTTGAGCACTTTATTTTTTGTTCAGTTAATTTCCTAATTTTGTGTAGGTATTTGACATTAATAAAAAAAACATTTTCAAAACTTGCATGATGATGATAAACTAATAAAAAGGCTTACAATGAAATTATATTTATCGGTTGAGAGGAGTGCCTGGCCGGTTCATCCTTACTCATCTCGACCGTTAAATATAATGTAAGCCGTGTCATAGTTAATAATAAAAAAAATATCTTTCTTACATATTTATCTTTATTGGAACCTACGAAATCAATAGATATTAGAAAAGATACTTGCAAAGAAAATGTTGGTAAGTGTCAAATTAATAAAATAAACACATATATGTTTTTTTTTATAGGCTTCGGCTTGGCCTCCAACTGACCTGATGTTAAGCGATGATGTGGTCTACGATGGAGCATGCTTGCCTAGAAGAAACCGATTCAACTTCAATCTTTGTCCGTCTATCTGTCTGTCCATCTTTTAACGACTGTATCTTTCGAACCGAAAAGATAGCCAGTTGAAATTTTTACAAAATATGCAATTTTACGGCGAATTAACTAAGAAATAATAATAAAGTAAAAACTAAAGTGGGGTGTCCCCATACAACAAACGTATTTTTTTAAAGTATTTTTGTATTAGCTCTAGCTTAGCGCGGTCGATTGGATGGGTGACCGCCTGGGCGTTGATGGGATGTTGTCTTTTTGCACTACTTTTTGTACCTTAGTAGCTAACAAGTTATGTGGTGGTACGGAACCCTCAGTACGCGAGCCCAACTCGCACTTGGCCAGTTTTATTTTCTCTAATTTAATAATAATTATTATTCATTTTAGCTCCTGTGACGTTCCAGCGTGAATGTTCAGCAAACGTGCTGTCAATAAGCATGGACATAAAGGACCATGATATGCACGGTATGTTTTATGTACACAGAATCAACCAACATACTTGTATGATAGCCCGTTGGTCCAATTGGTAGTGAACCTGCCTTCTGAGCTTGGGGGCGTGGGTTCGATTCCCATCTAGGACAAACATTTGTGTGATGAACATTTGTGTTTGTTCTATATCTGGTTGTTAATACCTATTTAAGTATGTATTTAAAACTATATATGTATGTATATCAGTCTCTGGCAGCCATATCACAAGCTTTGCTTAGTTCGGGGTCAGATGACCGTGTGTGAAAAAATGACCCGAATCTTTATTTATTTATTTATGTGTCTTATAGTATTTTTTAAACTTTAGCTATTTAAACACAATATGTTTACCTAAATGTTTGTTGGGACTTATCGCACATTATTTTATTTAGGTAAAAATAGGTACCTTTAGCTCGTTTCGACCATGTTACAATGGCCGTAATCAGTAAAAATGGAGTAGGTGTTTTGTTCTCTTAGTTCTTAGTTCTTCCACCCTCACTTGATCACGGCCATTGTAACATGGTCGAAATGTCGAGCAAAAGGTACGTATTTTTACCTAAATAAAATAATGAGCGATAAGTCCCACCGCAGGTATATAAACATCATCATCATATTTTATCAATCAGCTTATATTATTCCACTGCTGGACGTGGGTCTCTCCCAAGGCACACCGCTCAGCCTGACAATACAGGCTATAAACCATCTCCGTTCCAAATTTCATCCAAATAAATTCAGCTCTTTCGGCATGAAGATGTAAAAACAGTGTTGAAATCAAATCTAATATATATATAACTTTTCAATTTCAGACAAAGGCATCCTTCCAGAGGACTGTAAAGAAACTGCCGATTTACTCCTATTTATGGACTCCATATTTGATTCGGTGAACGGCAGTTTCACGAAGAATAAAAATGCCAAACCATTACTGGGCCCAGCGACTCCAAACTCACTCCGCCATAAAATATGGCAGGAAGGGATAAAAGTATTCCAAAGTATGGCCTTTGTTACTCCAGTTGGAAAAGTCTGTACCCTACAGTGGAAAACTGGGTGTGGACACTGGAAGGAATTTAAGTGTTATTAAAAAAAACTACTCGGTGACTACCAAATATCATCAGTTTGGTTGAGGCACTTAAACCAGGACCCACTGGAAAACTTTTTTGGGGCTGTAAGAAGCCATGGGTGCCGCAACGTCAATCCGACATGCGACCAATTTGAGTCTGCATTTGCGACACTGCTAATAAATAATATAAACAGTGTCCACACCCATGGTAAAAATTGTGACGCAGATTACTGTAACACTATGCAAACGCTCATCATCAACGAAAATGCTGAAGCAACGTCGTCCGAACTAAATTTTGATTTTGCTGATTTATTAGAGTTGGAGCTAGTATCAATAGAGGTCAAAGAAAATGATCCTAGTAAATCAAATGTATTTTAAATATGTGCGGAATGTACATCTGATTTGTCATCTCGTGATGAAATTGAATACATTCGGAACAGAGAATATGAATAACGACGGCGATGGCTTTGCACTCCCAGCAATGAATTAGTAAAAATGATTTCTAATATGCAGGACATCATAAATGAAACAATGAAAACAAAATTAGAATCTCCTAATCTGAAGCAGGCAATAAAAACAGTAGTGTTGATAATAGTTGATTTTAGATTTATTACGTGCAATGTCCATAAAGACAAACTGATTAATTATTTTATAAATATAGTTATTCGATGCCCTGCTTCATAACTTTTGCAAAAATATAAATCAAATATTGGCTGGGAGAAGGCAAGTCGATGATGATGATGATTTGCAAGTGAAAGCAAAGAAACATAACAGATGCTATAAAAGATATAAATAATATTGTTAAAGCAGGACCCTTCTTAACAGAAATTCCAGTGTAATTTATTGATAATTGTGTTATCTGGGTCCCGATTCTACTAAACCAATGTTTTTAAATCGTAGTTGTTTAATGAATTGCCTTAAAATTGACAATTTTTACACTTTTTTATACTATAAGTGTCAATGTTGAGTCAATTTATTAATAATTTAGAAACAATTGGTTTAGCCGCACAAATTGCCACTTATGACACTTGTTTATCCTATAAGTGTAATTTTTTATGAAATTCATTATCAATTAAAAAACAATTGGTTTAGTAGAATCGGGGCTCTGGTATCTTACAATTTCAATACCTATTGTGTTATTTCATGAGAAATAAAATAGTAAATAGTAAGAGACTAGAAAGAATAGAAAGTGGTATTCCTGAACCATTTTTTTATTAGTAATTCTTTGTTGTTCGATTGGGTTTTGCCAATATCGTTTATATATAGTAACCGAGGAACACATCTTCATAACCCCGGTGGAACCAAGGTTACTTCTACCTTATTCTAGATCAGTCCTAACATCCTAGCAAAAAGTTTTTATTTCTCATTCAGTAATCCAATAGGTACTTATTTTATCAAACATGCTCATTCTCATGTTTTACCCTTAGAGGGCGCGTCCCAGAGTGGTGGATCCGGAATGCTCACCGGGCCCCGTGAAGGGCTTGGAGGGTAGGGGGTATTATTAGTATAACTGTAATAGGTCTTCTTACTTATTATATTATTGTGTTGTGTTATGTTAGCGATGTGATGTGAGAAGCCACTATAGCAAGGTTTTGCCTCTGGCAATGTTTTTGAGGGTATGACAATGTACCAAAATAAATACTTCATTTTCATTATAACAAGTTTATCATGTTTAAATAAAAAGGACAAAAAATAATAGATAAAAAAATAGTTTCAATCAAAATATATATTTTTTGGTACATTCAGTAATTAGAAATCTTCAAATTACAAAATGTGCAACCTAGAGCAACCCTTTTGCTGTGGTAGCATGTTAACTGAAACTTAACTGTTTATTGAAATCCGCCTTGAATGTAATACATGAAAAAATCACAAATACTAAACTAATAGAATATGTTCAAATGTTACTGCTGCATGAAGGGTCCCGCTGGGTGTGGTCATGTGATAGTGCCTATAGTAATAAATAAGGATTTCAACGAATAAAATTTAGGTGATGTGAATTGTGATTACCGTGATTTAGGTGTCATATCTTATTAACCACTAAAGCTATTTCGATAAAACTTTTATCGATCCATAATCAATTATGTTGAAAGATACTTGGCCACGAATTATTAAAATTGATTAGTAGTGTCTAAGAAACTTGTGACCAAACTTACATTACATTTTATGATATGACAGGAATTTTTGTTACTTAAATAATAAATATGTTTTAATATAAATAATAATTCCATTAATTAGTCATAAAATTATATAATTATTTTGAAATTCCTACTTTTCCGCGTTCATAGAGGCCGTTATTTTCCTCCTTATAAGAATGTATTGTAAAAACAATTGATAAACTTGGTGTCATTAGTATCTAACCTAGATTACGGTATGAGTAATAACTAATACTGAATATAGGTTCCTGCTATAAATTAGACAACAGAAGATGCATAACATAAGATTAAAACAAACTAAATTAACTAAATATATTATCTTTACTCACAGCATAAAACGATGCCTAAGCAATTGTCCTGAAATTCTTTATTACGAAATATGGTATGTATAATCCCTATATTATGATGCAGTATTTTCTTTATAATTATGAAGTAATCATGTTTCCGGTTAATAAATAAAAGCACTTTGTAAACAATTAAGTATTTAATTTAAATACCTCAGAAAACCTGTTTTATCGAGTAGGATTAGCTATAGTAATATATATATTATATAATATGGGTGTGTATCCATACCTAGATGTAGGTATATACCTATATTTAGGGACCAAGCGTCGCCGTAACTCTCGCTCGAAAGTGCAGATGGCGCTATTTACGACTTTCCCGTTTTGACGCCGAGATAGGTCTCTATTTCAGTATATAAAAGGTACTCTTTGGTTCTAAATTACCACAGCATGGGATGACTGCGTATGACGCGTCGTCAAATCAAAATCAAACTAGTTTTTGTTTTGTAAAGTGAAAGTTCGGATTAGGCCGAATCGAAATTATTTTAGTCCGTCTACATTAGTTATCACTTGCCAGCTTTATTCAATGGCTTGTTGTTCGTCGCTAGATAAAACGCTTGTTCTTTCACAATTTATACAAAATGGTAAGTTTGGTTTAATTTCAACGTTCCTTCAGCTCTCTCATATCTGGATTCTTATAATAAAACTAGCTTCGCGCCGCGGTTTCACCCGCGTGTTAAAATCGTCGTTAAGTTTTCAGAAATTTTCTTAATTTTTCTTCCCGTAAGAACCTATAAAGTAGGTATTAGAAAACATTTATAATCGGTAGTCGTTCTCAAGTTTTGGCGTGACCAATGTAAATAGGGATTAATTTTTATAATATATGCATATATATATATATATATAGATTGCAAGGAAATAGTAAGTTTATAAATCTCATTGTAAAATTGCAATCATTATATTTTTCAGGATGTCCTAAATAGCGATGGGGATTTTAGGAAGAGGAATATCAAACATACTGATGAAGCCACACAAACTCTAAACAGCAGCGATGCAGAAAAAAAACATATTAAAGCATCATCTACGAATTTGAAAACCATCGCACTCATATTTGTGTCTCTACTACTGGACCTGCTCGCATTTACTATGATCTTGCCACTGCTACCGTCGCTCCTGGATTATTACAACAAGGAGGAAGGACAGGGAAACAGTCTATATGCATCCTTGCTTAGGGCTGTCCAAGGGTTTCAGCAGCTCACAGGAGCTCCAGACCGTTTCGCCTCAGTATTATTTGGGGGAGCTCTAGGCTCTATGTACAGCTTCCTACAATTTCTGACCAGCCCTATTGTAGGAAGCCTTTCCGATGCTTACGGAAGAAAGCCCATGCTCTTAATCTGCTTAGTGAGTATCACATTTCTTTCATAATCCTTAATCCAGCCAGACTAATATAAGATTAGATATCGATCAAGTGGATGTGTCAAATATATTTTACTAGCTGCGCCCCGCGGTTTCACCCGCGTAGTGATGAAAAATGGTGATGGTGATGATGATGAAAAGTAGCCTATGTCACTCTCTGGCTCTTGAACTATACCCATGTAAAAAATCTGGTCAATCCGTTCTTTCGTTGCAGCGTGAAAGAGGAACAAACAAACCAACAAACACACTTTCGCTTTTATAATATTAGTATGATTGTTCACTATCATGCTTTTCTAAATATTATCAGATTTAGATAAAAGTAAATAACAATGTGTAAAGTCAATACTCTCAACACCTGATAAAATAATACCTACATGTTTTAAAGTTTTCGCACAACAGGATTTACAGTCACAATTTGGGACAACGACCTGTCGTTGTAATTTTTTTCTCTATGGGACGATTCTGCAAACGCACGGCAGTTGCGGCTTGTAGTTTTCATGCATAGAAATTATCAGAGATTTTTTTTTAAATTTTAATAAGAACCGCTGTCAAGGCTATTGTAAGAAACTTGTTGTAGCCAGTTGCACCCATATAAACGAAACGGCAGTCATTTGAAATCAGTTAGCAACTGTGATGGGGAGGTCGACGTGTTGATGTAAATAAGAATGTTCAGTCAAGGTTTACTCATAATGCCTGCCGACAGATTTTCCTTCTCATTTCTGTTCTACTTAGTTCTCTTTTCTGTGGAAATTATTGATAAATTAAGGGTTTTGTGGTAGTCATGCGGTGTGCTGATATCAAGTTCATACTTGTTTCTACTGCCGCTATATTATCACAGCAAAAAATCAACAGATTTAGCTGCATTGCAGCATCATAGCCGAAAAGTCATAAAACAGCGTCGTCTCTTGTTACTACATTTATCATGTGCAGTGTAATGTCTTCTCCTGAGAAAACACACATATTAAGAAAAATTTAAAGCCAATTCTTTTCACATATTTAATCTAAAGTAAAACTTATTTCAACCAAGGTCAAAGTAGAAACTTCTTCCTAATGTATAAGTGCCTTTAATTAAATATGGGTTTTGTACATAATTAATGCTAATAAGTAGATAATGATTCAATTATTCAGTATCTTCAATACCTGTTTATTTAATTACTTCAAGAAGTATGAAACATCCTTAATTCAGTTGAATAAACAAGTAACAACACTTTGCAAATGTCGCAATACCACATTTACAGTTCATTGGTTTAAATATTCTAATATTAGGGCTATTTGCTATTAGAGTAGGGCCTCGGTAATCCGGACTCCCGCTTGTTCGGTGATCGCTGTAATCCGGCCGGGCAATGCTTCGCGGGGAAGCCGGGCGGGTATAGATGCGGGCTGCCCTGAGCCAATATCGCCTTTCGTATAGTAGTAGTGTCAATTTAGCGCGCTCGGTAACATCATAGCGCCGCCACGTAAACATTCAACATTAAAAGACAAATCACTACATAGTATAAACCAAGTCGCTGCCGCTGTCTGTCCGTCCCTATGTATGCTTAAATCTTTAAAACTACGCAACGGAATATGAAGCAGTTTTTTTAATAGGTAGAGTGATTCAAGAGGAAGGTTTATATGTATAACGAGCGACCCGCCCCGGCTTCGCACGTAAATTACACCCGTGCGAAGCCGGGCGGGCGGGTCGCTAGTTATATATAAATATACTATAATCCGGACGCCTCGATAATCCGGAAAGGGTCTTGTTTTTGCCTCTCCGGATTAACGAGGCCCTACTGTATTTGTTCAATTAGCTTATTCAATGGATAAACTTAGTTTAACTTAGTTTATCTCTTAATCTAATTATTATCTGTACTAATATTATAAAGAGAACAGATTTGACTGTTTGTTTGTTTGCATTGAATAGGCTCCGAAATTACTGAAACGAATCGAAAATTCGTTTACTGTTGGGAAGCTACACTATCCCCGGGTGACATCATTAATTAGGCTAAATTATATATATTTTTAAATTAGGGATATTTACTAAAACTCCACAAATGTACCCAAAGCGTAAAAAAAAAAAATTTACGCCCGTGCGAAGCCAGGGTGCGTTGCTAGTATATTATAT
This sequence comes from Agriopis aurantiaria, assembly GCA_914767915.1. Lineage (NCBI taxonomy): Eukaryota > Metazoa > Arthropoda > Insecta > Lepidoptera > Geometridae > Agriopis > Agriopis aurantiaria. Next base: position 11,645,184 of record OU611994.1, on the reverse strand, counting down.
AACACTATGCATACTATTAAAAACTAGCGGCCCGCCCCGGCTTCGCACGGGTATAGATATATAGCCTATATTAATCAGTGATAATGTAGCATTCAAATGGTGAAAGATTTTTTTAAATCGGTCCAGTACTTTTTGAGCCAATTCGTTACAAACATACTTACATACAAATCTTTCCTCTTTATAATATTAGTATAGATAAACACATCACATTATTCTGTTATAGCACCAACTGTTTTGATAAAAAAACTACATTTTTCTAAATTACATACATGAGACAGAAATGCTTAAAACTACTGCAACAACTAGCGGCCTTATTTCCAAGAGTGATCTCTTCCAGGCAACTTTACCCTTTCTTCCAGGCAACCTTTCGTCCTCATGGGGCAGTAGGGAGAGAGCAACATTGGTTTTATTTGTAGAGTCAGGAAAGACAATACAATACAATACAATACAATACAATACAACTTTATTACACACCGAAAATACAAATGAAACTTAAAGTAACATAAAAACAAATAAACGGCAGTATAATGGGCGGCCTTATCGCCTAAAGCGATTTCTTCCAGGCAACCTTTGGATGGACAGGACTAAAGAAGTTGAAAAACGGTCGGTGGTGCACATAAAATATAAATAAATAATATATACATACATATATACACTAAATACGCAATGCTGAATACATGCCATAAATATTATAAATAAAATACATAATATATATACGTACCAATTAACACGAAGAAAAATAATGTGTATAGACTTGATTCTTAAAAATAGGAAGAGATTTGGCCTGCCTGATAGAAACAGGCAGCGCATTCCACAGTAGGACAGCTTGAAAATAATTGTTTTGTAAACATAATATCCTTAGGTATTATATTGTTTTATTATTATTGTATATTATCCTTATCAGTCAGCCCATCATCGTAAATAGTTTAAATAATATCACAAATGAATATAATTTTCAGCGTTGACTGTTTATTTAATTGTAGTGTTGGTTTCATTCTTTCAGACTGGTATAGCCCTATCTCATGCTTTGTGGAGCTGCGCGCGTACATTCAGTCTGTTTGTCCTGGCTCGCTTCATCGGAGGCTTGAGCAAGGCCAACGTCAGTCTCAGCATGGCGGTCGTAACAGACGCTTCTAACGAAAAGACGAGAGCTAGAGGCATGGTGAGAAAGACTAAAATACTTTTACTAGATACATTTTGGTAGTGTGCATTCGTTCAGCATCACTTAATTCCGTCTTGGCTATTATTCTATCAGACGGGCAGGGTGGGCACAATAAGGTGACACTGGTATTATAAAAACCCGAATGAAGCTAGTTGATTCCATTTTATTTAAATTACACGGGAATTACTCCCGTAAGATTAAGCCGGTCACTCCGACTATAGTTTCAACCGCATTAGGCTTTTTCAAGGTGAATGCCGCATCATCGCTTTCCATCAGGCGAGATCGCGGTCGGTTTAGCCTAGACCGATGTAAAAAAAAATATAAAAAATGCCCGCGCGGCTGTGCCTCGCTTTGTGCAAAGCTAGACGCCTAAGATCGCCTAATGCGGTTGAAACTATAGTCTAAGTGACCGGCTTAATCTTACGGGAGTAATTCCCGAGTAATTTAAATAAAATGTATGAAAACCACGTCAGTTTCTATATAGTCGGTTCCACTTTTATTGTGAGAATCTTTAGTCTGTGGAATGGGCTGCATGCGCCCAATATTTACAAGTCTTCAAGTTGAGAGTGAGTCAGTTTATTCTAGGCAAGTATTCTACATCAAAGACTGCATCTTCACTTGACATGCGAGGGAAGCAAGAAAACTAGATTTAGTTTTTATTTTATTTTAAATTATCTGACTTCCTGACCAGATGTTAAGCGATGATGCGGTCTATGATGAAGCATGACATAAACAGATACCTACAAAAAAATAGAAGCTACACGTAACCTTACAAGCTATGATAATATTGCCATGATAATATAAAACACAATTTTAAACTATCACGGTTGTTCACTAAAGTTATAATATATGATTGTTTACGGGATATTTACCCGAAATATCGGGAGCTCATTCCACAACCTTACTACGGTAAATATTCCGTAAAAACATATTATAACTTAATAATATTATAGTGTAGTCACAAAGCTCCAAACTGTAAATACAACAAATTAAATGTACCTACATGAAAACCACAAGGCTAGGGCAGATAAAGACTTACATAGTGGCCTTTGCGTACTGCTAGTAATGATGCTAGATCGCGAGCATTGCATTTGTTGTGAGAGCAAATCAACGAATGGAAATAGTGTACAATACAAAGCTTTTGCAAAAGGCAGGCTTAGCGATGATTATAACGATATACATTACACATAATGAAAAAATAAATTAAATAGGCTGATAAATCTCTTGAGATATGAGCTTTTAAAGTTTTAGGTTGGGATAGAGAGGGGATGCTCTATCCCTTTCTCGCAAAGCGTGTGTTAGTATAGCATTTGTATGGCGCGCCTGAGGCGTGACGTCATAGCCGCTCTCATAGTGCGCTCTCTATCTAGCATGAAATTAAAATACTTAAAACTTATTTATTTTTGAACTAATTTTATTGTTTCGTTGATGGCTATGGTCATTTTATGAGATAATAAAAAAAAAACGTGCCTATCAATGCGCGGCGCCCTCCTTGTTATATGCTTTCTTTGATTCCTTATTTATATTTGAAGATTTCCTCTTCCAGGCTTTGATTGGGTTAGCCTTCTCAATAGGCTTCATAGTGGGCCCTCTCGCGGGCGCGTGGTTCGCTGTAACGAGCGACGGTACTTCTGGACCGTGGGGAGAGAAGCCTGCGATGTACGCACTTTCTCTCTCGCTCGCTAACATAGTGCTGGTCGCGCTCTTCGTACCTGAAACACTTCCCAAGGTAAATTAAAGTTAACCAATAACAATGCTGATAAACCTAAGAATTTAAGTAAATGTATGTGTGGTGATACAAAAAGCTTATACAAGAGTCATAACATGGCTATTTGGCTGAATACGAGCATTTAAACAAAACGACTTGAAAAGCATAATTTAAGCAGTAAATCCAGAGTAAATCTGTAAATAAAAATTAACGTTCTTCCTTATAAACGTTACTTAAGTTAAGCAATGCTTAAAATTGCTGTTAACTTCTCGCTGACGGAAATTGTCACTCATGAAAACGAGACAGAGCAATTTTAAGCATTGCTTAACTTAAGTAACGTTTAAAAGTAAGACCATTTATGTCTTACACCTTGAAATTAGTCTTTTGAAGAATAAATAAATAATAAATAAATAAATTCGGGCCATTTTTTCACACACGGTCATCTGACCCCAAACTAAGCAGAGCTTGCGATATGGCTGCCAGAGACTGATATACATCATGTATAGTTTTAAATACATACTTAAATAGATATTAACACCCAGATATAGAACAAACATAAATGTTCATCACACAAATGTTTGTCCTAGATGGGAATCGAACCCACGCCCCCAAGCTCAGAAGGCAGGTTCACTACCAACTGGACCAACGGGCTATCCTAGAATAAAAACTACATCTTTCTGTAGATATTTTTGATGAGCAAATCACATGAACATTCTCGAGAATTTTCGACAAAATGTTGGTAGCAATGGTGGTGTACAATGGATAGGTTTAACAAGCCATCTTTTGACGGGAAATTCAAAATATTTTATTACAAGATTAGGTTTATCAGCACCTTAAGAGCTCATACTTCGTCAGTTCTTTATCTCGCCCGCGCATTTCAACAATTTTGAAGATATAAAGTAATTGAATGTAAGTTAAGTTAAACTTAGGTTGAATCAAAATTAAAATTTTACTGGACACTTGTAGTGTTAGTTTCTATACGTACAGCATATGCATTCTGTACGCGTACAGCATATTTTTATATCTTCAAAAATGTTTAAATGTGCGAGCGAGATAGCAGTCGCACGAAATATTGTTGACCCTAAAAATATCATGGAAAATAATAGTTTCTTTATACTCAAATAAACATTTTCTTTTCAGGACAAAAGAGCGCCACTTTCCTTCTCTCTCGCCAAGACGGTAGATTTCGTGTCGCCCTGGCATTTGCTCAAATTCACTGCAGTAAAAGACTTATCGAAGCACCAGAACAAATTTCTGTCTAAACTTGGACTGATATATTTCTTATACTTATTTATTTACTCTGGCCTAGAGTTCACCGTAACGTTCCTGACACATCACACCTTTAAGTACACTGCAATGCAACAAGGGAAAATGTTCTTAGTCATAGGTGAGTAACGTCACAGGTAATGTTGATATTTGTTTTCTTGTTTGTAAAACTTTTATCATCACAACTGGTTTATGAATTGATCACGATTCGGTCACGATTTGTGCGTAGGATGTAACATGGAGGATTTGTGCATTGTAATGTTGATAATATTGATTCTATTTATTACCACCGCCACATCCTGCCATTGGTTGTTAAGTCATGTTTGAAATGATATCATCACATCACACTAATACTATAAATGTTGTGTTTACTTCTAGAAGGTCGTGCATTGTCATGTTTTGATATCATCATCATTATCATCAGCCCTGAGTGCCCACTGCTGGATATAGGCCTCCCATTGTTTATGTCACTCTCCCCGGTTTCTCGCGATTCGCATCCACTCGTTCCCGACAGTATTTTTGATGTCGTCAGTCCACCTCATCTTCGGTCGGCCTGGGTTCCGCCAACCTAGTCTCGGCCACCACGCAGTTACTGCTGTACACCACCTCCCATCGCTACGTCTGGCCATGTGTCCTGCCCAGTTCCACTTAAGTTCCTTCACCCTTATTACGACGTCTGCAGCTTTGGTGCGACGTCGTATCTCAGTGTTTCGAATACGATCCTGCAATTTGATGCCGAGCATGGCTCGCTCCATGGCTCTTTGTGCGACGGCTATCTTGTGCACAGTCTTCTCCGTGAGCGTCCATGTCTCAGCACCATAGGTCATGGTGGGCAGGACACATTGGTTATAGAGACGAGTCTTCAGGCACTGTGGTATCTGTTTTGATATATACGTACCTGTACCGCACCCGAAGCCAAAATTCTAGATACTAATACAATCTAAAAACAATCAAATGCCAAAACCACAACGAAGCGCTTTGATTCCACTTTTACTATGTGAACTGCTAGTCTGTGGAATGCGCTGCCTGAATGGGTGTTCCCCGATGGTTACAATCTGGGTGTCTTCAAATATCGAGTGAATCTGTTTTTCTAGGCAAGCGTGCTCCACCGTAAATCGCATCATCGCTTAACATCAGGCGAGTTAGCGGTCAAACGCAAGCCTACTATTAAATAAAATAAAAACATTTGCCTTATTTTTTTGGGCTGCTTTTTTGTAAAATGAAAAATTGTTTATTTATAATAAAAAATAAAAAAAAACTCCAAGCCCAATGCCTTTAAGCATTCGGGTGAACAAGCTTTTGATACATAAAAAAAATGCGAGGTCGAAAAATAACCACTGAAATTCTTCGACGGCATTTGATTTTAAAAGTGGTTAGTGACTGTGTAAGTTTTAGGCCGGTTGTTTTTTTATTTTTCTTTAGGATTGACATTACCCGTGATGCCACGCTTTTGTTTAGTCTAAGCCCCTTTCTGACTTGTCGGTGCAGCAGCGGTACGGTCACGAAAGTATATCGAGTGCCTATATTCAATGAGTGCTTCCTTATTGGCCTGGGAGCGGCGCGGGATTGATGCGGCATACGACGCCAACCAGGTATCATTTACTGGTCAGGAAACGGCGTAACATTGCATTTATAAAGTTAAGAATGATGCACAATGTTTTGGTACTGAAACTGGTCGTTGCTGTGCTAAAGATTAACTAGACAAATACACAAATTTCCAGCAGATAGTCGTTATTATGGTATGTTCCTAGGTTTAATAATGGCGGTGCTGCAAGGCGGCGCGGCGCGTCGGCTGGGCGCGCGCGGGGCGGAGCGCGCGGCGCGGGCGGCGCTCGCGCTCACGCCTGCGTCCTTCTTGTGCGTTGCGTTCGCGGCGTTACCAAGACCGCCGCTGTTCCAGCCGATCGTCTGGCTGTGGCTGGGACTTGTGCTCTTCGCACTATGTAAGCATCATACAACTTGTTGTCTATTGACTTTACTATTATTAATTGTATTGGTTTGTGTAATATTTTAAGTTAAGCGTTGCACTGTAAATTGACTTGCCCAGTGTAACGAATGTTATAAGGCCAATAAATTATTCTATTCTATTCTATTCAATACCTCAGATCAGATAAATAAGCGAGATATGTTAAGATGGCGTGGCGGGTGCGAGCGCATCAGGCCTAAATTAGGCTTGATGCCTTTAGTAGAACTCTCCCTGCAGCCGACCTTGCCGCCCTTTTTTTGCATGTGGGTACATTGCTGGTCACATTAAATCTGAGTTTCTTTTCTAGTATCATAAAATGTGTATTTATAATGATTTAATAATGATTTATGTTCAAAATTACAAGTACATCACAATAAAGACTATAAACTAATTACAATATAATGAAGTGACTTGTGAAACTTCAAAATGGTGTCAATTCTGATGCACTCTAAACTAAACTAAATTTGACAGCTTTAAAATTGTTGCCATCCTTCTCTCACATATCAAAATGAAAAGAGAAGCAGATAATTTTAGTCCTGTCAGATTGGTTTAGTTTAGTGGTATGACAGAATCGACGCCATTGTCGTACAGCACACACTAAGGATAAACTTGTGTCGGACTGCTTTTTCTTCAGTGGTTGTAGCTGTTCAATGTTGTGTGACATCGAAATTATGTCCTCCAGCAACGGCGTTCGCGGTATCGTGCATGACGTCGATGGCGGCGGGGCAGGCGCCGGCCGCGGCGCGCGGGGCCGTGCTCGGCACGCTGCGCTCGCTCGGCGCGCTCTCGCGGGCCGCGGGACCTCTGCTTGCTGCCGCAGGTACACAAATATTAGTAGTTTTTTTAAAAATAAATAATATTCTTGCTTTTGGCCACCATCTCACTTGATGTTAAGCGATGATGTGGTCTTCGTTGGAGCACGCTTGCCTAGAAGAAACCGATTCACTCGTGATTTGAAGACACCCAGATTGTAACTATTTGTGGTATATTTTATAAAGAACGCAAACCGACGACGACAGCCTGCCATCTGCATCCACTGGATGCCCGCGGCCTTCACGATGTTGGTCCATCTGCATCTTTCGGTTCGTGGTTGGTCTTCCCCATCGGTTATCGGTTCTACGAGCGATGTGGCTGCCCATTGCCACTTCAACTTGCAATATTAGCAACTATGTCGATCACTGTGGTTTATCGGCGAATATCCTCTTTCTAGATTCTATTACACAAATAAACTCCGAGCATAGCTCTCTCCATTGCCCGCTGTGCGACTCTGAGTTTGTCCAAAAGGCCAGCAGCTAAGGACCATGTCTCAGTACCATCATAATTATGTCATCACTGGCAATACACACTGGTTAAAGACCTTTGTCATTAGGCCATCAGTCACATCACCAATAAAATTTATTTGTCTCTTTCTACTGTAAGAGCGAGAGAAAAGTTACATCGACCTAATAGTACTCATGATCCAAGAAAACAAGGTCTAGCGCTCCGGGAGTTGACACTCAATTACGTCACTGACCATTTGTCATTTTATTGCAACAAACACAGATATTGAGAAACAAAATTGTTAATAATCTATTAAATAAAATACTAAAAGCATTTCAATTGTCATTTGGTTTGTCGGCTCAAGCAAAGCAATTCAAGTTATATACGAATTTATATTATTTATATCAAAACCACATTGATTTATTGGATTCCCACAGGTAATATAAGGAGATTGGGGAGTTACAATTACACGCTACTGGTAATACCGAAAATCAGCTGTTTCATATTGATTCCGCCATTGTTTCGTGTATCGTCATATCTCTCGAACTTGTTGTAAAGTACTTATTCTGCTCTTGCTTATGCACGTGTACGTGAATCCATGGCGTCGATAACGTCAGTGGGTGTCACCCACGTGACATGTTTTCTCGGAGCGCTATACCCGGCGGAGTATATTATTATATCATGATAGTACTTAACAGACGTACGGAAAGATAAATTTTTCTCTCTCTCTCCCGTTGGTTGGACGGCGGTCCGTCAACCAAGTCCGTCTCGTCTGTTATGGTCTTAAGAATGCTACCAATCCGTATCGAGCTTGTATGCTCATAATCTTGTTTGGTTATAGCCCTATTACAAGATCATTTATAGCCCAGTGCCTCTTAAAAACTTATGGATACTTAGTAATTTTTAAACTTTCGCGATTTGAACACACATTTTTATGGATCATCATCATCATCATCAGCCAGAAAACGTCCACTACTGAACATAGGCCTCCCCCTTTAACCTCCACACTGAACGACAGCCTGCCTTTTGCATCCACTGGATGCCAGCGACTCTTACTATGTCGTCGGTCCATCTAGTGGGAGGCCTACCTACGCTGCGTCTTCCGGTTCGTGGTCTCCACTCAAGAACCTTTCTTCCCCATCGGTTATCGGTTCTCCGAGCGATGTGGCCTGCCCATTGCCACTTCAACTTGCAAATTTTAACAGCTATGTCGGTGACTTTGGTTCTTTGGCGAATATCCACGTTCCGGATTCTATCGCGCAAAGAAACTCCGAGCATAGCTCTCTTCATTGCCCGCTGTGACTCTGAGTTTTTCCAAAACGCCAACAGTTAAGGACCACGTCTCAGTACCATATGGACTTAGACATTTCCGGGTCCATGGACATTTTTATGGATACTTGCCTAATTCATGCATTTTTATATATTTTTTTACTTTTCAGTGTACTGGTGCTCCGGTGCAGCGATCACATACACCATGGGCTCGTTTATTCTAATCATTCCAGCTGTGATGATATACAGACTGAATACTTGAACACAATAACTTATTCGCAGATTTTACACTGCCCTTACTGATAAGTAAAACAATTTGATTCCACTTTGAGTAAGATAGTTTATTTTTATACATGTTTTTTTTTAAACATGATTTTTCTATTTAATAAATCGTTAAGTACATTTCTATAATAATTTATCTCGAATAGCAGTATTAAAATATTGTGTAAAAATTGTGGAAGTTTTATTTTTATACCTGAACTGTTCCATTTAGCTTATCCCATATTAACTATGTATATTTATGGCGATGTGTGTATATATGTTCCCTATAGACTCCGAAACGGCTGGACCGATATGGCGGGAATTTTGAAATTCACCTAAAAGAGACCGCAGGGAAACGCTGGATGCAGGCCGCTTCCAACCGGCCCTTTTGGAGATCGATGGGGGAGGCCTATGTCCAACAGTGGACGTCCTATGGCTGAAATGATGATGATGATTGAAATTGGCTAGTATGGCACTTAACTAGTATTTCGAATATATACGAATATGACATACATTACATAATGACTAAATTCCCTGTGTTCTTACATACACAGAGAATTTGTTAATTATTTTGGAATTTAGTCCTTTGGTACAAGCTATGCTAATGCACACACAGACACACTGACACAGTTGCCAACTTTATTCTCAAAAATTCCCCGAGATCGTAGAGGGAGAAAGCAAGTATACTTAGCCCGAGATGAACAGACTACCAATAGAGCTTTAACCTTTTTTCTGAAAGAACCTCCTTTGTTGTATATGTTGTGTGTCACCATGGCAACGGTTTGTTGTGACATTTTTGCTGTTATCATCGGTATATATCAAAGAGTAGTATAATATGGTATATATATTGTATTCCCTTTGGGTACGTACATAGAGTAAACAGTAATTAATTTCCGGAAATGCCTCTATTTAGCAATAAGTTCACCCCAAAATCGATTCCTGTGAGAAAGCAGGATACCTCAGTGATAAAGAACGAGTTTGGTAGTGATTATGCCTCAAAGGAACTTTCAATAGACGTGGCTCCTCTAAAACTCAAGTTAGGAGATTTTGAAATCTCTTTCGAAGATAAACAGTGGATCCCAGGTATGTGCCTAGAACTACTAGAAGCCGCCCTAAGCTCTTAAGGTCTGTAGTTGAGTTTTGTTTATTAAAATGTCGTAGGTCTTGTATTTCTTAACCTATAGACCTAATACCCACAGCCACACCCACTGTCCCATTTTCCATTCCCAAAATTCCAAATTCAATTCAATTCCAATTCCAAATCCCATTTTAATCTGGCTTTTTGACCAACGTCTGACACTATTCACTTGATACTAAACAACCTGCGTTCCAGTAGTGCTCTTTGGCAAACTCTCAAGTTTGAAAATTTGATAATTCGTCTATATATACCTACTTATCAATACTTCTGAAACAAATATTATTTTACTTGATTAGCGTCAGGTAAAGCCGGTGCAGCGCACAAAGAGAATATTCGTCTCAAAAACGAGCTAGACCGACTTGAAGAGGAAAACAACATGCTGCGACTCAAATTCGAAATATTACTGGACATGATGACCGACAAGACTGTGGAATCAGAACAGCAGGAAATACAAAGGGCGCAGAGCTTGGGCTCCTTGAAACAGAAGAGTAAAAAGCAAAGATGGTAGTAAAATATACCTACCTATAGTTAAAAGTTACTAATGTTGGAGCCTGGATACAGGCTCCAACATGCATGTAAGGTAATAGATAAGTAGTAAAAGTTTGTGGTTGAGTAGTTGCTTGGAACGGCTTTATTTATAATCCCACTAAATAGAATTTGGTCACGAGATTGAACGCAGTAGCTCTCGTCCCTTGTCCTGAAAGTAAGGACAGTAGTTAAATTAACAATTAAGTCTTCCTTTAAAAGCCGACGTGGAACCTCAATCCTGACGGTTAAGTATACGGGGGTCCTTTCGTAAGGGCCATTTAGTCTAAGGGGTAGAGCAGTTTAGTCAGCGACCCAAAGCCGTGCTTCGTTATTTGAGGGAGCTCGGGTGGTTTGTGTTTGCTGGCAGGGGCAAATGCACAATATTCCCCAATGCGGGATGTCAGTGCAGGTCTTATCACCCCCACTTTGAATTAGAAGGACCATTAAGATTACGTAGGCACCAAAGGTGAGTGGGGGTGGTTATTTATTTACTTTTTCTGCAAAAAATTGCTTGAATAAATATTAAATTCCTTTATAGTCTAGTCTATAAATTCCTTATCTCTAGACTCATGAATTACAATAATGGAACCTGAAAAAAGCGGTTGTCTGTAAAGTCGGTTTACGGATGATAGTCCGATCGTGCCTCTATCGCTTGTTCCGCGCTCTCGCTTGCACGCGCTGCTCAGGCGGAACGTGACAATTTTTCCTGCGTGCAGCCGGCGTTCATCGATTTATAAGACGTTATCACGTCAAAAATATAATAATATACCAATGTTTACATAAGCATAGGAGGAGGGGATCTGCATTCGGAAATTATGCTTTGTACATACTTGAATGGCCCATTGACTTTTCCACGGTGCTTGTACAAGTTGTATGCCGTCTCTTCAGTCGGTGTTGGGGTGTATCTATATAAGTACCACACTGTCTGACTATATGGAGTCAGGACGTACAGAAGAGCGATCAGGAGTATGTCCAAAATCGTTCAATTTCGTATTTCAGCTAATAACTAAGTACGTACCTACCTTTTCTGTAGGGGTACTTACCTCATATTATTTTAATTAAAATTGTGTGCTAAGCTGTAATGTAAGGTATATTGACCAATTTAAAATATAACTGTTAATCTGTAATATTGTTTTTTTTTTACATACCAAAGCTAATGGGTTTGCGTTTGTTTCCACCTCTGCTGGTAAGCGGAGATATAGGATACTCTTGCCCTAAAGGAGCGTATAAAACTGATACCCAACCATATAGGTATGTGCCTAATTCATCATCAGCCAGAAGACCTCCACTGCTGAACATAGGCCTTCCCCTTTAACCTCTACACTGAACGACAGCCTGCCTTTTGCATCCAATGGATGCCCGCGACTCACAATGTCGTCGGTCCATCTAGTGGGAGGCCTACCTACGCTGCGTCTTCCGGTTCGTGGTCTCCACTCCAGAACCTTTCTTCCCCATCGGTTATCGGTTCTTCGAGCCATGTGGCCTGCCCATTGCCACTTTAGCTTGCAAATTTTAACGGCTATGTCGGTGACTCTGGTTCTTTGGCGAATATCCACGTTCCGGATTCTATCGCGCAAAGAAACTCCGAGCATAGCTCTCTCCATTGCCCGCTGTGTGCTGAATGTCCGCTGAATGCGCCTAATTATCCTACTGATATTATTACGTTACCACGTATCTCCGTAACAACTAAACCAATTTTGACGAAATTTGCAATGTAGATAGTTTAGTTAACTGGTGCTATTGATAAAATAATAATGTACCATGATTCAAATAATATTTAAATTTATTCAAAAATATTATCTATAAAACAACAAATACTTATAAGATTACACTATTTCACTATGAATGAGGTGTACATATCACAACTGTGGGGTTTTGGGGTTTTAATTACACTTTCGCTTATTTTGCTTAGGACATACCATGTCACGAAAAGTTCTTTTTCTATATTACCACGTGATACTTGAGTCGCGGGTAAGACTATCAGCTTGTCTCTAATATCTACCTTAAACACCTAACATTATGGTACATATTGGCGCGTCGCCGGGGCGCGCTGTTGTGCTTGCAACTAAAGTGAGTTAAAAAAGTCGGAATGCTACCTTTTTCATCTTGCTACCTTATTTATTAAGCCGGGCCTTCTGCGCCCAAAATCCAACAAAACAAATTAGAGCAAAATATGGCAAACGCTGAAGCGATATCGGTATTGAATGTATGAAAAGTTGATAGTAAATTTATCAAGGATCATTTCATTTCTACACGCTTTTTATGTATCGTGTGCGCCTGTACGGTTTTCTTTTAAACCAAAAAAGGCGCAGGGGAGGGTGACTGACCATATTACAATAGCTAAATGTACTCATTTTTTTTTTTTTTTTTAACCTATACTATCCCACTGCTGGGCAAAGGTCTCCCCCATTTCCCTCCACAAATCTCGGTCCTCCGCCACGTCTTGCCAACCTCTCCGGAATGAGTCAAGATCGTCACGCCAGCGTTTCTTGGGCCTGCCTTGACTGCGCCGTCCATCGGGCATCCACTGCGTGACGATCCTGGCCCATCGGTCGGGATGCATACGCGCCACGTGTCCCGCCCAATCCCATTTTAGTCTGGCAGCTTTTTGGCCAACGTCGACCACACCTGTTATGGAGCGCAGTGCGTTGTTGCGGACTCTGTCTATTCTTTTGATACCAAGCCCTTCCAACTCCATATATCAAATTTAAATCTACATTTGGTACAATAAATAATTTTACATTTTCATTTTCAAATCGATAATAGAAATGCCATTGAATCAATCATAGCGAGTTCATCAAATGGCATTTTATCGAATTTATCGATTTCAACTGTCAAATTTGTTGATCGATAAGAACTGTATTTGCACTGCAGAATAGCTTATAGCATGTAGCCGTAAGGACTACATAATAAGCCCGATGTTAGCTAAACATGTTTTGTTAGATTTTTAACGCAGGAGACTCGGCTTTAGGGTAACCGCGGTCTTCTTCGATAACGTGCTTCGGTATGGCATCTTGACCGTCAGTCGTTGTTTGGGCATCTGTTTCTTGTGTGTCCCTCTTGCTTGCAGAGACCGCACCGGCGCGTCCTGCTGCCTTCAGGTCTCGCGCCGCCTCTGCCCGCGCCTCCCCTCGCCCCGCCGCGCCCCCGTCCGCGGCCTCGGTTGCTGGAACCACCGCCACTGTCACCGCCATTACCCCATTCTGTACGAAGTGATACATTTCATTACTTGAACTACTTTTTATTTCGGTATCACCACAGTAGATACACTAAAGCAGTAGTTTGACTCGGACATGTCCTTAAATTCAATGCGTACTGTCGGTCGCAGGGCTAGTCACTATGGTTAATACTTTTTATTTATATTACGCGGGAATGTGCCAAGCGAGACGCGAACGCGCGCGAGCATTCACCTTGAAAAAAAAACCGCCAAATGCGGTTAAAACTATAGTCGGAGTGACCGGCTTAATCTTACGTGTGAGTAATTCCCGTGTAATTTAAATAAAATGTGTGAAAACCACGTCAGTTTCTATAGTAAAAAAGGTTTAATACTATTGGGTATTAAGTAAATTTTCATTTTTTTACTGTACTTCTACGCTGACAGCACACATGGCAAATCTCAATGACCACAGAAAATATACACTTGGCGATATAGTGGTGTAGTAATTAAAAGCTGATTAAAATCAGCAATCAATCAGCGGGATGTAATGTCAGTGCAGATCTTATCGAATTATGCCTGGCATGTCGAACTCTCATTATGTGGACCCACGATATAGTGCATCTCATAACACCATCCCGGCACGTCTAATTCTCTCTATGGTGACTCTCCTTACATCGAGTGGCCGTTTCATCGATTCTCGTATCGATGAAGCCCATATTCTCATTACATAAATTGCTTTCGGAAAATTATTTATAAGTGATTTGGATTTGGCGATTTCGGTTTTATTACAGATGTCAAAGTGACAGCTGTCAATCATCATTAGCCTACTCTTCACATCACTTTTGAAATATACAAGTGCACATAGCGGAATAAAATAATACAGGGGCTGGCGCACTCCGCACTTTAAAAACAACAAGTAGCAGATTTAAATAAATAAATAAATTAATATTTCGGGACATTTTTCACACACGGTAATCTGACCCCAAACTATGCAAAGCTTGTGATATGGCTGCCAGAGACAGATATACATACATATATAGTTTTAAATACATACTTAAATAGATATGAACATCCAGACATAAAACAAACACAAATGTTCATCACATAAATGCTTGTCCTAGGTGGGAATCGAACCCAAGCTGAGAAGGCAGGTTCACTACCAACTGGACCAACGGGCTATCAATTTGTCGACCCTGCCGCGGGTTAGAGAGAGATAACGCGACACGATTTACGCGATAGACAGAGACAACTTCTAGGTTAATATAGCTGTAGGTAGTTAACACTCGCACGTCCTGAATTGCACTTTATTGTGTAGCAGCAAGAGTCACAACTTATTTAAATGATTTTGCAGAGTGAATATTCTTTACTTGTACTAATATGTCTTCTGTGATAATACTAAGTTTAGAGTATAGTTATACCTATACCTGTGCTGGTGGAGGAGCCACCCTCATCAGCCCATTGGAAGAAGTTGCAGCGCTGGTTGAACTCCTTCGGACAGCCGTAGAACGGCCGTCCCTTGTTCGGCCCTTCTTTGTGTACAGTTATCCTGCAAAACAAAAAACACATTTTTACAGTGCGCCAACTTAATTATCTTTTGACAATGAAAGAAAATGCGCCATCAAATTTCTGTCAGTGTGGTCAGAAAATACGATAGTGGCTCCACACTCCACTCTGCAGATAAGTTGATATCTCTATTATAATACTAACTTTTTACAAGGCATTCCGCAGTTACAGTTGACATCATCATCATTTCTTTCAAAGCTGTCTCTAGAGAAGGTTGGGGTCAACCCCCAGCCCCTCGTACTAGTGGAGGGTTGCTGTGACGTCACTCCCCAGCTTGTGTTACTATTGGAGGGTTGCTGTGACGTTACTCCCCAGCTTGTGTTACTATTGGAGGGCTGCTGTGCAGTCACGCCCCAGGAGCTGGTTTGTGGTGAGTCCGTCTGTTCTCCGTCGGATTCTGGGGCCCAGAGGAAGAAATCGCATCCCCCGGTCTCTTTGCCTATCTGGCATTTATAGAATTTTTTGCCTGAAATTTAATGTTTATGTTAGTATATTAACGATATCACTAGGATTTTTTAAAACTGTTTTAGGCCCTCCAAAATGCAGAGTAAAGCATTCCGTTTTTCATATTATATTCTACAACGAGTTCATAACAGAACCCATTTTATCCTCGATTTCGATATCCCCTTTCGACTTTGGCTCAGGCTGATAAACATCTTGCCTGCAATGGCTTGTTTTATGCACTCGTTGTACAATCTAATAAACTTTTTTCACCGAATTGCAAATAACATCTTTTTATTTAATATATTTTTATGTTATTTATTGAGGTACGCAAAACAGAATATATGACTTATACTGTCGTATAAGAAAGTGTGTTGACAATTGTGAACTAAACCATATCCCAAAACATGTGTACCTACTCATCACTGTATCATAAAAGCAGTATTGTAATATCATACTATTATATTGAAATTGGGTTAAAAATCACGATCAATCGTGGGTTCGATTCCCACCTATGACAAAAATTTGTGTGATGAATATTTGTGTTTGTTCTATATCTGGGTGTTAATATCTATTTAAGTATGTATTTAAAACTATATATGTATGTATATCAGTCTCTGGCAGCCATATCACAAGCTCTGCTTAGTTTGGGGTCAGATGACCGTGTGTGCAAATATGTCCCAAATATTTATTTTATTATTTATTTATAATCTTACGATGAGCCGTGAAGTGTCTGTGATTTTAATGATTACCCAATCATTAAAAGACAGACACTTTGCCGTTGATCTATGGGTAGGTAAACTTTATTCACGAAGTACGTATGAACTGAACCTCGTTGAATAATTTTATTGAGTTTTTTTTCTATATGAACACAACTGTTGTGACTAAATACTTAATAAGCCTAAGACCTTTGTACACAGTTGAACAATAAAGTATTATTCTATTCTATTCTATTCTTTAGTAAGTTGCGGGCATTCAGTTGATGCAAAAGGCAGGGTGTCGTTCACTGTGGAGGTTAAAGGGGGATGTTCAGCAGTGGACGTCTTCTGGCTGATTATGATGATAATAGTTTTTTTTTCACTTGTGTAAAAGCAGACTTTTATGCACTTGAGCATAAAAGCAGTTCTGGACTAACCACCTACACCAGAGATAAATAGTATTTTTTCGAGCATGAGAAGTGAAAAACTTACTATTGAAAATTATATACTCCCACAGCCAAATGTTCTTAGGGAATAGCAGGTTTCCAAGTCAGCTGAAGTATAAATATTCTTCTGTCATTTTGAGGAGCCCTGGACATGGTGGCTTAGATCACCTTGAGATTATACTTAATGGACTAAGATAGGCTGATTATGATGGCAGATGGAATTAAACAATTGCACTAAAGACGAGAACCAGTTTCAAACGCGTCACTATGTGGAAGGCCTACTAAAAATAATAAGTAAAACTCACCAAAATTAGGGGTTTGCTTCCGAACAGTTAACAAAATCGCAGATTTATTACAGCCACACAGGACCTCCCCATCACCGTCACCACCAGGCATCGGCATTCTTTGATTACTAGCATTTTGAGCTCTATTTGCTTGAGGAGGCGGCTGGAATTGTCTTGGCTGATTCGGTTGGGGGGGTCTTGATGGCATTACCGGTACGGTGCTGGTCGTAGTATTCGACCAACTATTTGAAGAGCTTGGCCAATTATCTGCTAAAGGGTTTGGCCAACTGTTGTTATTTGTGGAAGGATTTGGCCTGTCTGGTAACGAATTTTGTCTGCTATTTTGCCTGTTTTCTGTACTATTTGGCCTGTTTCCCAGTTGGCCACCACTGTTTTGCCTATTGTTGGTTGCACTGTTTGCATTATTTGGTCTGGCATTCTCTGGCTGTCTGGCAGTTTGTGTTCTAGAAGTTTCTGGCATAGTTCTAA
Organism: Agriopis aurantiaria; assembly: GCA_914767915.1. Lineage (NCBI taxonomy): Eukaryota > Metazoa > Arthropoda > Insecta > Lepidoptera > Geometridae > Agriopis > Agriopis aurantiaria. Next base: position 11,627,548 of record OU611994.1, on the reverse strand, counting down.
CACTGGACAGGTTTATCTTCATGAGTTCTAAGAAGGTGGTGTCGCAGCCTCCTAGACAGGCCGTGTACGGCGGTGGGTAGATGTGGCTTATGGAGTTGTTGCGCCATTCGAATTTTACCATTTTGTAGGTGGGGCCACACTGAAATACAATTGAAGATCTTTTAAAGTAATTTAAACTTCAATCTTTCATCTTTGAAAGGAAGATGTAAGCTCTTAATCTTACTAAAGCTTAGAAAAGCTAATGAGTGCTAAAGATGAGTATTATTGTTTCTGTTCTCGTCGCACTTATGTCCTGGATGAAACAAACAAAACCTGGCTACCAAACTAAATTCGCAGGTCCTGGAACAGCCCAACAATTTTAATAGTGAAAGGGGCAGTGGGGGCAAATGCAACGTTATTTAAAATTACTCTTAGGTTGGGAAGCCGTTACTTCATGAACGAGCGCTTACGCAACCAAGAAGACCGATTATTTTGCTGGGTATCTCGTAGTAAGAAACCTCGGTGTAGCTACTAGGACGTACATTTACCGATACAGTTAGTATTCTGTCGACTACGACACTAGACAACCCTGCGATTTTTCAAGATCTAGTGAGGGTAAAAAAAAACACGACACCCGCTCTTCTTACCGGACTCACCCGCTATTTCAGTCTGACAGATCGTGACCACGGCCATTGTCGAAACGTCGTGAAAAAGTACCTATTTTTACTTTTTTCTTTACGCGGATAAGTCCACGTTTGACCACCAACTCGCCTGTTGGTAAGCGACGATGTGGTCGAAGATGAAGCACGCAGACTTAGAAGATACCTAATCAAAACCTAACTAAAATAATGCGCGATAAGTCCCGATAAGCATTTAAAACAATATGGCAATTTTCGATCCACAGAAAAGAGAAGTAAATAGTACGGAAATGAGAAGGAAAGTCTGTCGCCAGGCATTATGACAGAACCTGGCTTGAACATTCTTATTTAGATCAACGCGTCGAACTCCGCATCCAAACAGCTTGGACCTTATATTTTTGCGTTAGGTTTCAAAGTTCTTTGTCCGCATCACAGTTGCTAACTGATTTCGAATGAGTGACGTTTCGATTATATGGGTGCAACTGGCTACTACAAATTTCTTATAAAAATTTCTTGACAGCCGCTATAATAAATATCAAATAAAAAATACTGTTCTGTGGTTCGATCAACAGTCTATACTCACTATTGAACAAGTTTCAGGTAAAACTTGCAATGCTTTCACAATGCTGGGGAACCAAACAGCGTTCTTGCAGTTCGGGTACGACATGCAACTGATGTAAAATTCGTCTGCGTTGTTCCTCTTTTGCCGCACTGACATATCCGAGCCACATTTGGGACATTTGAACACTGGAACAGAAGAGAGCTGATAAAGGAGATCTGTCTGCAGTCCAATGGACTGGAACCGGGTTGAAACAGGCCGGAAGAAAGGGTATGGATCGGAAACAGCTTCCACTTTGCACTCATAACACCCAGTGTTCAACAAAAGCGGCGAGTCGGGCTCGCGCACTCATGGTTCCGTACCACATCATATATGTTTTACTAATAAAGTAAAAAAAGACATCATACCCAGGCGGTCACCCATCCAAGTACCGAGCGCACCCAACGTTGGTGATCGTACGAGAACCGATGGTAAATAGAAATTTGTCACCGACTCGCACTTAGCCAGTATTTATTATGTGTTGTTATATTTTATAGGGTGTACTATAAAAGCACCAAGATGCCAAGTTTGACGCTTGTACGATATGATATAATACGGTAATACGTATTAAATACGTTTTTACCCTAGAGTAAATACAAAAATACGTAAAAAAGGAACGTTTGTTGTTTGGGACCTCCCTTTATTTTTGACTATATTATTATTTACTTTATTTCTTAATTAATCTGCCGTAATGTCATATAAATTTCAACTGGCTGTATAATCTGTATATTACGGCTCGAAAGATACAGCCGTTAAAAGGTAGGACGGACGGACGGACATGCATGCATACATACATACATACAGACAGAAGGACAGACAGACAGCGTAGGCTTAGTAATAGGGTCCCGTTACACCCTTCAGGATTCTAAAAACGGCAATGCCATCGCTCAAAAACGAGGAACATCATGAGGAAATCGGTATGTCCAAGAACTTTAAAAGTTCAAAAACATATCATATTATGACATTCACAAGCATACACTGGGCCAGCATGGTGGACCTCTCTTTGAGAGAAGGCATGTGTCCCAGCAGTGGGAACATGATAGGCTGAAATGGTGGTAAATGGACAGACGACGATGGCTGCTTACCATCAGGCAGCCCATTGCCACAAATATGGCATTTAAAAAAACTTGGCCACAATCGCGATGAAATAGTACTTATTACCTGAAGGCATATCGGGCATGGTGGCTGCGACAGGTGTATATTCGCTCGGCCGCTCGCTGAACCGTTCTGCGAGCGCGCTGTCTATTTTGTTGGCCTCGGCTGCCGCTGTTATATAAACTTCCTTGTACTTTGCGACCTGAAATTCAGTCACAATGGCGTCGATTCTTTCATACCGCTCACTAAACTAAACCAATCTGACAGGACAAAAATTATCTGCCTCTCTTTTAATTTTAATATGTGAGAGTAGGATCGCAACTATTTTAGAGCTGTCAAATTTAATTTAGTTTAGAGTACATCAGAATTGATACCAATGTCATGCTACATTTGTGATCCCAACAAGTCACACCTAACCAAGGATCTTAAAGCCTAACAGACGTGTGGATTTGGTTGACGGACCACCAAACAACGAGAGAGCAAAAGTGAGAATATAATATTTCTCCTTTCCTCTCTTCCACTGGTCAGTCGGCGGTCCGGTCAACCAAATCCGCACGTCTGTTAGCATTATTACACACAATAGACTTGTGCCCTAATGTTTCACTTAATACAAATAACAGGTTTAACGAAAGATATATTTAAAAAACATTACACATACAAAAAAAATATTGGCTGAAAAATTTCTCAGATATAAGCGTTTAAAGTTTTTTTGGTGGGGATAATCTCTATGATGGAGATACTCTATCCCTTTTTCGCAAAGCGCGTGTTAGTATAGTATTTGTATGGCGCGCCAGAGGCTTGACGTCATCACGTGCTATATCGCACTCTGTCTAGCAAGAAATTAAAACACTTAAAACTAAATTTACATGATTTTTTTAAGCTTTCTAATACTTTGTAGAAGATTCTTACGGAAAGAAAAATTAAGAAAATTGCGCAGAAAAATGGATAATTTCAGAAAACTTGACAACGATTTTAACTCCGCGCGTTTGACAGTTCTAAGACAGGACAACGTCTGTCGGGTCAGCTATAGTACATTATATATTTCAAGTCCTAAATTGTGTCTTAATGTTTTTAAATACCTGTTCAGCTAAGACTTGCTGTGGGTTCTTCCTGCCTTCACTTATACCCTTCAAATCTGCCTCCAACTGGGCTCGTAAGTCGGGTTTGGATATAGTGAGGCCCATCGCATCGTAGCCTTCGACCAGGCCCATGCCGAGCAGCCCCGGGACGAAGTGTATAGCGTCCGCCAGAGCCACGTACGAACGGTTCTTGATAGTTTCTATGTGTTCCGCGTGAGTAGCGTCGGTACCTAAGGCCATATTGAAATACATACATATCGTCATAGAAACCCAAAATCTGTATTCAGTAAGACCAAAACGGTTGAATGAAATTAGGTGTGGATATAGGTTGTGGTTGTGGGTCCACCCACATCCACAAGATGGACAGACGACCTAAAAGATACCGCAGGGAAACGCTGGATGCAGGCCGCTTCCAACCGGCCGTTTTGGAGATCGATGGGGGAGGCATATGTCCAGCAGTGGACGTCCTATAGTCCTATGGCTGAAATGATGATGATGATAGGCCGTATCTTGGATAAGAACTTTTTTCTGTGAAAATAATATGTATCACTGATTGTAAGTGTGTTTGAATATGTGCATAAAATTGGCCGTTATATTTTCTTACCAATCCCATGTTTTTCCATGAGAGCTATGAGGTCGGCTTCAGTTAGTAGATTCGGAGGGGAAGTGCTGCCATCTACCATGTCGATACTCGTCGGGTTGAATGTTTGTCCAGCCTATAACAAACAAACAACACTTTGTGAGTGTGTAATATGTACTAAATGCTGATTGGTCCGCTTAAGGTCACGACAGTGGTGCTAGCGTGGGCTGTTATATGAGCGCTAATCCGGTAATGTTTTGTCTTAAAGTGACGGGATGGAAAGACAAATTATGAATAGAAATAGTAAGTAAACATTGATCCTATATAATATTTTATAATACTAATCTTTGGAAACTGTTAAACACTGTCAACACAAATCTGGAATTATGTATGCTTTGATCTTTCCGGGTACCCAATATACAAGCTTAGCCTAGTTTGGGGCCTGCAGACTGCAGACTTTTTTTTGTGTTTTGCTATATGTGTCTTTTAGGAATTTCATGGGATGTATTTTTGGAAATATATATGATTTATGAAAAAAAGTCCCTAAATTTCGCCTCCATTTTTTGCAACTTGTCTGAATGCCCCCCCCCCCCCTCACCCAAAATGAAATCCTGGATCCGCCCCTGAATCATATTCGCAAATAATTATGTTGGTTTAACCAAACACCTGCCTGCAGGACTAAAATGCGCGCCGCAACAAAATATCGACTCTTTTATCGTGCCAAAGCGAGACAGGCGTATACGAAACCGTAGGCGCCGTGTCGCGTTCTCGCTCGACAAAGTAACGACAAGATTTTGTCGCGGTGCGCATAATATTAGCCCTGCTGCCGGTATAGAATATAAATCTATCCCTCACCTCATAGACGTGAATTTCTTTCGACGACCACTTGTCATACGGGTAGACGTCCAAATAGTTCCTAGCCGTGATCATGAGGCCGCTAGCTGTAAACTTTTCACTGGCGATGTCTATTGAGACGATGGTCTCTTGCCCTTGCGCGTCTTTGGAGCAGCAAGCGAGGAATGAGCGCACTATGAACTCGTATAGACGCTGCTCATTGCCGGACAAACCTGGGAACAATATGATACATTTATTTTACGGTTTTTTTTGCGTCCTGCGCCACCAAATTAATAATATCTAGATTATATCTATGTATAATCTAGTTTTTAGTTTTATGGAGACCACGGACCGGTAAGAACCGCATAGGACGTCCACCCACAAGATGGACAGACGACCTAAAAGAGACCGCAGGGAAACGCTGGATGCAGGCCGCTTCCAACCGGCCCTTTAGGAGGGTTTCGGTTATAGTATAGTTATACAATCACTACTAGTAAGGAAAATATCGCGAAACCGAATTATTTCTAGTAACCACTGATGTCAAAATCATCGAGATAAAATACCTATAGTCACAATCTAAACAGTTAAAAATCATCCGAGCGTCGTTGTAAATACTTAGACCAAATATATAATCGTAGTTCGCAATGCCACATCTACTACGATAGACGTTATGTCGCTTGCGTACTGTTTAACGTTGCTTGTCCGCTATCTATGTCATCGTAACACTGGCATCGCGGGGTACAACAACCCGACTACAACAGTCAACAGTCGGATCGCGGTTGCCTTACATTACAACTAAAAAGTCGGCGCAATGCGTTGCGTGTGCCGAGTTTTGGTTCAGACATTTTTTTGCACGTTTGTGTCTATAGGTATTATATCTCGATAGTCAAAATGCACTTACTATTAGTGTATTTGGTCGGATGAATAGGAGGATGGGCCTTATCGCTCTTGTTGCCCTGCCTCGGCATGGGGCCCCCGCTATCCATGATCCCCTGCGCAAATGGCCCCCAGTTAGGGTCCCCAGTCTGCAGCCCCACCAGCTGCCCTAGATTCATCTCTTTAGGATACTCGTTAGTCTCTGTACGCGGGTATGAAATGAAACCCTGCGTGTATAGCTTCTCCGCGAGACGCATGGTCTCCTTTGCGTTGATTTTCAGCTTTCTAGACGCTAGTTTTTCTAGTTCCTGGTAAACAATATAAAAAAACAGGTTTGATAGTCTCACATTGTGCATGAGATATGCATATGCTTTCCATCTATAGGTAGTTATATTTCCCATGGTTAGCTCAATTCAACGACTGGCACTACCCTGTTTATTTAAATACATGTCATTGACTTTTGGTCCAATAGGCAATTTTTTCGTGTTTACGTGCTATTTTTCTCGCCTAGTTGGGAAAGTCGTCCCACAAACGATTTCAGCGCGTTTCATCGAGAATGGCCCCAGCTAGCTATTAGAAGGTGAAAAATGAAAGAAAATGGGGGAGACGTTTGCCCAGCAATGAGGTCTGACAGGTAAATAAATATTTTAACAATTTTGAAGATGGACTTCCGCAAGGTAGCGCCTGATTCAATCAACGAAATAAATATTTATTTTTAACTGCATTATTTTGTTGCAAAAAGAGGGGTGTTATAAGTTTAACGTATATATATATATATATCTGTGTGTCTGTGGCATCGTACATCGCAAATGACTGCACCAATTCTGTTTTTTTTTTAAAGGTGTATTATCTTATATAATGATTTATAAAAATCGGTTCAGCCGTTTGAAGATTATCAACTTGTATCTTTTTTATTTTATTTTCAATGTTCTTATAGTTTATTTAAATGCGAAAAGTTGGCAAAGCATATTAGAATCTAATATGGGTGATTGATAGTAAAGGGTAAGTCATAATATCAACTCACCACAGTGTCCAAAGGCAAAGGCCTCCATTTCGACTTGGGTTTGGTCTTCACATCACACACTTTGGCCTGAGGGTTCTCGAGGCAGATGTCGTGCAACACTTGACACGCGTCCTGGTCGAATAAACGCACGCGCTCCCAGGCAAAGTCGACGCTCAGGTTGTTTTGTGTGTGATTTACTGTGAAAAAATTAGTACATAACCAGGGGATTCTGCACGCAGTGGAAATTGAATCATCATCACCATTTCAGCCATAGGACGTCCACTGCTGGACAGGCCTCCCCATCGATCTCCAAAAGGGCCGGTTGGAAGCGGCCTGCATCCAGCGTTTCCATGCGGTCTCTTTTAGATCGTCTGTCAATCTTTCCGGTGGTTTGCATGTCCGGTAAGCGTAGCGTAGGACGTCCACCCACAAGATGAACAGACGATCTAATATAATCTAAGTGTTCTCAAGGTCAAAGCGAACAGGTATTTTCTAAGTCTACAAGCTCCATCTTCGACCAAATCATCTCTTACCAACAGGAGAGTGATGATTAAACATGGAGTTGTATGTGATAAAAATATTAAAACCTGTTTGATCTACATATTTTTAAGGTCAGAGTGAACAGATAGAAATCTTCTAATTCTGCGTGCTCTATCTTCGACCAAATCATCTCTTACCAACAGGAGAGTTGATTGTCAAACGCGGACTTTTTTTTTCTACTTGTATGTGATAGAAAATTTACGATTTAGTTTGTATTTCAAACTCTCTTGCATGCTTTTTTCTGCCTCTTACGCAACTCTTCGTAAATTAGCGTCAAGCAGATGAAATAATCACAGAGGTGTTAGTAAAACAAGCTTACCACTACCTTTTGAAGACGCTGCCTTTAGCAACACACTTTTGACTAACACAAAAAGCAGAGCCATTATTTAGTGTTTTACTTTTTATTTTTAGCAATACACGTTTAAATGGTTATCAAAAGCAGAAATTTACAAAATTATTTACCTTTAATTTTCCAAAAAGGTTCAGCAACAAAGTTCTCTACGGCCCTGTATCTCTCGACCACGAAGCCCAGCGTGGGGAACTGACAGGACCCGTAGCTGACCAGGCTGTCGGCCAGTTTGCTTGGAAACACCTTCTGTAGTCTCAGCGTTTGGAATCGTGTAAACGCTGCACCTGATATAAAATACATAAATAATGTTATTTATATGACACGGGAATTACTACTTCGACTATAGTTTCAACCGCATTCGGCGGTCTTTTTCTAGGTAAATGCACGCGCGCGGCTGCGTCTCGCTTTGCACTATGGGCCACCGCGCGACACGCACGTGATGACAATAGCTGATCGGGTATGGGGGTGGGGGCGCGTAGATATATGATGCACGCACTGGAGCTCTTCCCCACTCGAATCTTCCTGTGTCGGGAATACTCCACACGGAGCTCACAACGTCACCACCAGTCTCATGGTCATTTCCACGAACTCCATGAAGAGACGGTCTCCAAGTCGGTGGCAGGTTCCACCCTCCATCCCTATTGAAGGTTAGATCTCGATGCCTTCTCCGAATTTCCGGGGCACAAAGAATTTCTCACGTGCCAGCACTTCCGCTGTCGAAAAGTATCCTATGTCACTCTGGCCCTCATGAGAGTTTTCAAAGAGGTAGTGGTATCCCTATAAAAAGGTCACATCAATCCGTTGCTCTGTTGTTAAGTTAAAGAGGAAGAATCAATCAAACTAACAAACAAACATATTTTCGCATTCACAATATTAGTATGATAGCGTCTGTTCAGCCATCACAGACTTGAGTGTCGATAATTATATATTTATAAGAACGACTTCAAAATTAGTAAATACGCAATTTCGTTTACATGGGTAACATATTTTTTCCATTTATTTTGTTTTAAGAAACAAACTACTGAACCGATTTTGATGAAATTTCTATGGGACCAATCTGAAAGTATATTCATTCAAATAAAATAAAAAATTACAAATCGGTTTATAAGAGACAGAGGCAGAGGTAACAAACATTTAAAAAAAGGGAGCACTCCCCTTTTTTAATTCGGTTAAAAAGCATGTATACACACTACGTTAATGTGATTTTACCTATTCGTAAATCCAACTCCTGTCTCACATCCACAGCATCACTGATATTCTTGTTAGGCTGTTCCAAGTTATTCAGAGCCCGCTGCACCGACACAAACGTGATCTCGGAGAACTTGGCCCGGTATATCGGGATGTTGCTCTTCACTGCGCTGCATACTTGGATGATCTCGAACCCAATATTTTCTCCTTCTCTGTCGCAATCCGTCCAGATGATGAGCCCGGCGCAACTACGCACTTCACGCTCTAATGTTTTCTGATATGACATATTACTTGTAAAAAATAAGATAGAATACCTTACGACTACCTGTTTCAGGCAATTCTGTATAGGTGATGCGAAAAGTCGAGGGGTTTTAGCTTTGAAGGGTTCTAATATCAACCGTCAGTCTCTCCAGTGGAAACATTTTTAAGTGCTTAACTTATCAAGGTCAACCAATGATTGTCCTTGATAATATCCAAAAAAAATTATATATACAATATGTATCTTTATAACAAATTCTAAACTGTATGCAGAGGTGATATCACTTCTTCAGTGTACAAATTGGAATAAACTTGCTAAATCAAGAAAGTATTCTACACATTTATTCTACACTAAAATGCATACTAATATCTAAAGGACACAACCAGTAATGAATGGGTCTGTCTCGGCATTAATGCTGATAGTCAAGGACTATCAGCGCAATATAACCAAGCTCTACTCCATATGCTTGTTATTGGGTTCTGTAATATTATCTCAAAAATTTTAACCGTATTGAAATGTCTTACAAATAAATTATGTAAAAAATTTAAATTCCTGCTAAATACATAGGTACTCAGTGTAAAAATATAAAAATCACCTTAATTTTATCATAGTTTTCTGGACAGTATTTGAAGACGGGTGCATCAAACAGGCTCAGCGGGCTGCAAGACTGCCAGTGTTTGTACGCGCCTACAAACTCCAGGGCCAAGAGATGACCAGACACAGACGTCATCACCATTTGGCATTTCTGCCCCATCACATCTGCTTCAAACTCATAGATCTTGTTATACTGAGATAACCCTTCTCGCTGTAAATTGAATGAAATCTTTTCTTAATATAGAGTTCTAAATAATAGGAATTGAATCTTTGCAGTAATGTTGGAAGGAAACGAAATTATTACCCTTCTAGACGTCCCCCGGGATAGTTGAGCAGCGATGTTTTTTGCAGCATCATTTTTTTCAGCCACATTTAAAAACTTCATAATTTCAGTTTTAAATCGAATTATTGTAAGAGCAGGGAAATTAATAGAAAAAATGCCGCTAACTTTTCGCCGGAGGTTATGTCCATTACGAAGAAGTATTTTCATAATTTTACATGTGGTGGTGGCTCATGTTAGTCGAATGTACCTAAAAACTGTAAATAATAAGCGATAATCAGATAGACCACTACGAGAAAAGTACGAGGATAATCAGTAACATTTTTATAAAATCGTAAATAAACAAAGTTCTTTTTTCTTTTTCTTTTAGTGGACAGGCTAACGAATGAAAAGCTTAAAAGCCATACCGCCTCATCTGCGTATTTTACAGACAATAGAGTAGTGAAAAGTCATCACTTGTCAATACACTTGAGCACATTCTTAAATGTTCTTCACATGTTCTTAAACAATAATTAATAAATAATAATCCATATCGTCATCTGCCTCTAACTGACTTAACGAACTTCTAACTCGAGCTAAGAACTCGAAATAAACCTGCCAAGTGCGAGTCGGGCGCGCACACTGAGGGTTCCGTACAACCATAAAATTCAATAACGAAATTACCAGTTATAACTTGGTAATACACAGAAACTTGTCACTGACTCACGCTTGGCCATTATTTATTATAAAATTTGTTGTTATACTTTAGAGTGTTTACTAACATGCCAAGTTTGACGTTTGTACGTATTACCGTTTTTACATTTGAGCTAATATAAAAATACGTAAAAAAACAAGTTTGTTGTAAAAAGACCCCCTTTTCATTTTATTTTTTTACTTTTTTGGTATTTCTTAGTTAATCCACCGTAACATTACATATTTTGTGAACATTTCAACTGGCTATCTATTACGGTTCAAAAGATACAGTCGTTAATAGGCAGGACAGATGGACAGACGGACAGACAGACATCGTAGGCTTAGTAATAGGGTCCCATTTTTAACCTATGGGTACGGAACCCTAAAAAGGAAAAAAAAACGTTTGGTGTTCCACAGATTCCTAATTTGAGCATACTTTTTTTTTTACCAACATTTGATGAATTCATTTGCTTTTTGAAGTTGACAGCTTCGTGCAACATTTTATTTTACTACGCCGCTTTGTTTTGATGCAATCACAATCAGCTGTCATGCATTTTCCCTTTCCCTCATAAATGTATAAAAATAGATCTTATCTTCGTACATAGTTCATTTATTTACAGTCAGACCATTAAAATAAACTCGAGGGACAATGATACACTCGCGCTCATTTGCGCACCAACCTTTAAACTTTACGAGGATGTGTTTTCTTGTAAATTGTCTCAAAAGGATGAAGAGTTCACAGCAGTGGTTACATCGACAAAAAACAGACCCTTACGTTGAAAAGGCAAAAATGTACAATTACAGGTGAATAACTTATAATTCTTCACTACAGTGCTTATTTTTAGTTGGTCTTTGTTTAAAAACATTAAAAATATGTTACAACATCATCGATCTAATGTACTACGTACATTAACTTCTTTGTACACCATTGTTTTTCTTTGTTTTAGATGTCGGAGTGCCTTTAAACTACTGGAGATGAATGAAAAGACGAATATATTAACACCAGGTCTCTCAGTAATTGACCTAGGAGCTGCTCCAGGCTCCTGGACCCAAGTCGCTGTCCAAAAAACGAATGCTGACGCTGCTGACCCCAGCAAACCTAAAGGAAAAGTACTTGCTATTGACAAACTGCAAATATTTCCTATTGAAGTAAGTTCGCAACATACTTTTTAAATATCAAAGTATTTTCTCACAAGTGATTAGCTAAGTGTTATGATAAAACCATTAGAATGAGATTAGTGTTGCACAATAATAGTTATCATATTATGGGTACCTACTCCTAGGAACTTGAGGCGAAGGCCTTATATATTGGATCTGAATTACCTCCTTTGCTCTAGTTTACTTTGTTTCCATCTTTGCTTGTAACGAGTTGTATATTAATTATATTGTCTTATTACAGGGAGCAACTATAATGAGCAATATGGACTTCAACACCATCGAAGCTCATGACAAGGTAGTAGATATCCTCAACGGGAAGAAAGTTGATGTAGTGCTATCAGACATGGCACCCAGTGCTACCGGAGTCAAAGAGTTGGACAAAGACAGAATCCTAGGTTTAGCTTACATGGCACTCAGATTCGCGGCACTAGTCACAAAGATCGATGGAAACTTGCTATTCAAAGTCTGGGATGGCAAAGAAGTTCCTATCCTTGAAATGGACTTAGAAAGGTTCTTCAATAGTATTAAAATAATGAAACCTCAAGCTAGTAGATCAGAATCATCAGAAAAGTTCATCCTAGCGAGAGGTTTTAAAGGCATCCAGAGACCATTAGAAAATGGTAGATGGGGATAAAAAATTTGTTAACATGCTTCTGTTTTATGTAGATAATTTTTGTAAATATTGTTTTCTTATGAAATGTAAGTCTTCCAATATTGGTGGGTGATAATCACTAGGTATAAGCTTCAAACAATAAAGGGCACTCCGAATCATGCTAACAACGTCAATGGTGCTAATGACAATCAACATGACGCAGATATTTTAGTAATGCCGCGTTGGTCCTCATTAGAGCTGGAGTCTTTGGCACTCTTATCTTGATTGGGAACGCAACTAAAATACTATACTCATAACTTGAAGTGCAATACTTATAATATATATGAAACATTACAAAGTAAGTTAAGTAAATAAAAAACCGCCATATTACAAGAATTAATATTTATTTTCAATTTAGCATGTATTAGCATACACTTATCCTTAGATACAATAGCTAGTCTTCTAGTCAGCAATAAAAAAAGAAAAGATTACTATACTAATAAATTTAATTTCATAATCTCATGTATAGCTAAGCATGATTAATAAATCTTACACAAGTTAATAATTTTCCTTTGTACCAATTGCATTCATTGAAATTTAATCATAAAAGTATTACAAAAATATCACAAGTTATCTGTTTTATCTATATGATTCTAAACATAATATTAATATAGTAATTATAGCACAGCTGGACGAAAACGTATGACTTCAATGTTGAGATGAAATACCTAAATAGTTTGTTAGTCCACTATAATGCAAATTACAAGCTAATTTAAATAAAACCTTTTTTAAGTGGGGTTTAACTTATGCAGCCTGATAACTACTAAACAATTTTATGTATGACTCAGTGTATTTACCACAAACCACAGTTTCATTAATCATTTTGTAGGTATGTATACCTACTGGGGCAGTACCGTACCTGTTTTAAGTGGTTCAGTTTAGATGATTGCGGAAAATCACTTGAACGCGAACCTTAACGCGCCGAGATACGGTTTGCAATCACGCATATTTGTTTCAATCACCTAAACAGAATTGATTAAAACAGGTGATGGCACAGCTCCTGTGCTTATATGTATATTTGTTTTGGCGTGTTTAGTTTCTTTTTTAGGCTCTCCCAAAGGTCTGGTATTTTGATACCTTTCGCACAAATATACTAGTCTACTATAATTCATCGGAAACTACTCATCCGATTTTGATTAAATTTTAAGTGGTTTTAATTATATATGTTAATTTCTAGTAATATTAACTTTTTTGTAAAACTAAAAAAAAAATTTACTAGATCAAAAAAAAAAAAAAATAAAAAAAAATTGTTCATTCATTAATACTTAACAAGTTTTCTCAAATTCAGATGAGTAGTTTAAAAAGTATGAATGTGCCATAAACCTCCGGTCCCATCTCAAAACATTATTTTTCAATAATTTGATAAATTTTTAAGAACACTAATTGTATCTATGCTCTAACAAATCACTTTCTCTTGTCACCGGCTTCGTTCTCACTCGTCACAAATACAAATAAACTTACGCTAAACATCGAATACAGACTGTGCGTCTTTAATACCATTATTAATTTTACCACTAACCAGCTAAATATTAAAAACAGTAACAGTTAATTTTTTTATGAAATCTAGAAAAATTTACAGGCCAAATAATACTCTTTGTTTTTATTAAGATTATTTTATAGCTGAGTATTACCTACTATTAATTAAAATTAGAAACATGAAACGGCCACACGGACTTCAGGTCATTTTCATACAAACATACTATATATATTTTTACTTTGTAATTATGTGAAATACTCCCGAAAATTAAGACTGAAAAAAAAAATATGTTCGCAATGTAATGCAAATAAAATATCAGCAGACGCTAGAGGTCAACGAACGACCTGCGCCGCACGCACACTACGCTTTACAATGCTGCAGTGCAAGTACCGTTCTTTATCGATCGTCAAATTCTCTAAAATGCCATAGAATCGATCACAGCGAGTACTGAAAAAATTGCATATTATCGAATTTGACGACCTCAACTGTCAATTTGACGATCGCTAAAAGAACGGTACTTGCACCCCTGGTTTGCAAAATTCTAAACCACAAAAACACTAAAACAAAAAGTATACGGCAAATGGTTATTGGTATTATTTTTTGATAGTGTAATAACACTGTTTTGGATTCGGGAGTGTATCCTTTACGAGTACACCCGGTATATTTAAATTGGCAATAAGAATTTCTAATATGAATTAATTTTTCGAAAACCCAAATAGTTTTTTCTCAGCCTTAACAGTAAATCATTTTGTTTTTTTTTAATTTTATTTTTTTAAATTGGATGAGGCGTATTTTATATGCATTTATATTTACAACTAGGTGTTGTTGCCCGCGACTTCGTTCACATAGATTTTCATATTATAAACTTTCAACCCCCTTGTGTTTGTCACCTAACTCCTCCTAAACAGTTGGACCTTTGGATGAAATTTTGTGTGTATATTTCAATGGGCATTTGAAAACAATTGGATTGTTATTTAAAATGTCCTATTTAATGTGGCGATAGGACGACGTCTGCCGGGTCCGCTAGTATTGTAAAGATTTAATTATTCTTACCAAGTATAATCAAAATTAGTATGTTTATATGAAAAGTGTAAAAATATCCCGAACTCAGGCCCACCACCCACCGTGAGTCTCCAATGTTTGTACATTCATCGCTAATTCGCTACTACAAGGTTTTTACATAGTCCTTACAAGTGCCTACACTTAGCATACCTACGCTTTGGTGCTTCAATAGCGTACAGAAGACTAACAAACGATCTTAGTGTGCTACTTGGGTATATGACAGCCCTATGGGTGACGCATCAAACTTTTGACTCATCTTTCGACCCTAAGCTCCTTACTTACGCATTATGGAATTAAATTCATCACAATACAATAGAGACATAGAGAGTATTTAAAATTGACCAAATGCACATTACTGGCTATGTAGTTATGCAATATAGTTTCTGTCCTCGTCGCACATGTGGGAATCCGAATGAGTGATAGATGACAAAACTACGGCTAGCTGTTTAAAGCAATCCAGTTTAGGTGAAGAAAAAAATGTTGCGCGACCCCAAACCGTAACTGGGCGGGCTTTCGCGTGATTTTCCCGAACTGCGCGGTTTTAACGTTAGTTTGAGACCGCGTAAGGCGTTGGCCGTAAGGCCCCTGGTCGCTACTTCGATATATATGATCCTATATAGTTCATACACTACACAAGCCACCCCCTTACTCCATGCCATCTTATCTTAGCCGCGGCTTCAATCTATAAGTAATCAGCAAAATGTTTACGGCTGGCTTACACGAGTCGACGTAATAGTAGGTACTAACAGACGTATGGATTTTGCTGACGGTCCGCCGCCGCCGTCTAACCAACGGGAGAGAAAGAGAAAATTTTCTCTTTCTCTCCCGTTGTTCAGACAGCCGTCCATCAACCAAGTCCCTCAGCTCCTTAAGATAAAAGTTCAAAGCCCTAGTTGGCCCTGCAGTTGTTACTCAGATATTGTTTCGGTCTCCATTGCACATAAGTCAATCTGAATCAAAACAAATAAAAAACAAAAAAATACTGATTAAATATGGAAAAAAAAAACTGGTGACAAAATTAACATCGCGGGTCTTGGAATAACCGATCAGCTATAGATGGAATGGGCGATATGAAGAAACGCGGTGACCTACAAAACATGGGGAGGTCCCATGCATTTCCCGTAACTACCTAGGCGGTGGGTAGAAAGTAGGCATTCAGCTATCAAACCGTAATTTTACCGAGCAGACTATATATATGGATAGACATTATGTGTCATACAAAAACGATGTATAAGTCACAGACCTGTAACAGGATAGACCCCGCGAGTCGCTTTTATCATCGCACTAGCCGCCTGAAAGTTCATCTAGGTACATATCAAAAATTAATGGAAACCGGCAATATGTGGAAAGAGCAATATACCTTCCGCGGTACAACATGGGCTTCCCCAAAAGGCAAGTTCGTAGAGTCTAAAGGGTTGGCAACGTATTTGTAATGCCTCTGGTGCTATAGATATCCGTAGGCGACGGTAACTGCATACCAACAGGCAGCCCGCCTGCTTGTTTGCCACCATTAGCAATGAAAAGAAAATGCTCCTATGATCACGCCCCATAATTCAGTTCGATCTCGGTTGTCTTGGCAGTACCACGTTACGACGTCAAATTGCGCCATGATAGTGTAAAAACTCTTCGAAAACAGATGACCATGCGAATGGTGATAATCTACCACTCAAAGATAATCGTCATTGCTACCACTAAATTGCTCTCGTAACAGTAGGTACAAAAACAGCGGCTCGCTGGTTTTTCATACAGCTAGACGTGGTCGCGGTGTCCATCCTGGTAAAAGTCTGTGGTATAAGCACAGGGTGTTCAGACGAACTGCGATCGCGTGCCGTGAGAGAGCTTGTTCAACTGCGCGGCGGATAGCAAGCTGGAGTGAGCTGCGTGGTCTAACAGCAGCAGGCGCTCGCCGCGCTCGTCGCTGGCGGCGCGGGCGGCGCGCGCGCAGTGCCCGCTGTCCGTCTCCATGGCGAAACTACACACCGCGCAGATCGCGTATATGAACGTTAGCACGAACAGGGAACACCCGAAGTCTGGAAGTAAAAAAAATGTTATATTAATAGGTGTACAAAATAACTACATATCTGTGGTAAATTGAGTGTGATTTGAAAACCTAGTTTTTTATGCTTTCCTCATCAGAGGATTTTGGCTTAGGTATTGAAATACTTATTAGCAAGGTTTAATATAATATATGCATGTTTTAGTAAGGGAGTTTGTGGTATGGGTCCGATAATCTACAATCATTTACCAAAAACAATATTGGAATCGGAGAGTGTGACTGTATTTAAAAGGAAGTTGTTAAATTTGCTCGCTTACTATAAAATACAAGAATTTTTGGTTGATAAGTTGTGATAATGATAATTTAGGCTGACATTCTTATTTTTTGTGTACATTGTAATTGAATGAGGTGTAATTGTAATTGGAATATAATTTAATAAATGTATGAAATTAGTTTAAGTAAATTATTATTGTACGTTCGCAATGAACTTGACTGTTGATACTTATAAGCATTAATTAAGACCTGACATGTAACACAGTTGAACAATAAATATAATCTGAATCTGAATATATATCATCCATGGACGTAATAAAATCTAAACGATATCATCAAACAAGTCATAGAGTCATCGAAGTATGTCACGTACAAGCAAGGAACAGTACACTACTCTCTACTGAGAGCGTACAAGTCTCATGCCCAAGTAAAGTGTGGGTAACTTTATATAGGTAGGTAAGTACTCGAGGCTTCTACAGAGTTTTCGCAGCAACATGAAAATACATTTTACCTCGTTATATATCACTTGTCCAAACTCGAGCACGTTCACGAACATTTATTAGTTAATATTTCACTCTTATTACGTATTCACCATTATCACTTAAAAATACACAAGTTTAGGAAAATACTTCAATGAGGCGATAATATTAGGCTTTGGGTACATACTATACTTTTGGCAAGTAAAAGTTTTGAAAAAACTAAGTGTCGAATATATTGAGTGAGGTTCTATGTAAGAATATATAGGTTACTATTCGAATTCTATGGTCAGTAGGCTTAGTCCCAGATTTGATAGTTTTCGAAAACTTTTTTCATTTACGTATTGTTCCATACATTTTAGTAAAGCGCCTCCAGCGGAAACGCGGAAGAACTAAAATCGATAGTAATCGGCGGTATAGATTGCTTCACTCTAATACGAAAAAAGTTTTCGAACACCTTTCAGCCCAGCAATAATGTATGGAAAAATACATACACGAAAAAAGTTTTCGAAACTATCAAATCTGGGACTAAGCCTGCAGGCGATTATTTAGCAGTGTTTGCTCACAAGTGAGTCGGAGAAATAAATACTTACAGTATAGATTACGTCCTCCGAACAGGTTAACAATGCACGGGTAGCCGTCTCCGAGAACGATAGCCACACTAAGCAGCACCACGGCGACACACGCCGCCATGATCCACGGCACCACGTACTCGCGCTTATACTTGACGGCGCCGTGTAGTAGAGAGATGCAGCACATCAAGTAGATGGAAGTCAGAATCGTGCTCGTGTACAGGAATATTACTGTCACTGGAACATAGAAATAAATGCGTCTTTAGTTTTTCCATTTGTTATTTTCTGTCAGTAGTAGATATCATTAACCAGGATTACCTCGTTTTTAGACAATCTCACTATCCCCTCCCTCACTGTTAATGGCAAAATTGCCCAACAACCAAAGGGATCGTAGCCAAGTAAAAAAGAAATATAGCAAATTTTTTTCGGAATAAAAAGTATTCTATATCAGCTTGACACATTCACTCACTCGCGCTTCACTTTTGCCAAACATTTTCACCATCACTTTGTCATATTTTATCAAGATCGGTTCAGCCATTTCCTCATGAAAAGGTACGAGTCTGTCTTCACGACAAGCAAAGCATCTGTCCCTATTCCCCATTCATCATTATACTCAGCATATACTAGTCCACTGCTGGACATAGGCATCTCTCAAAGCACGACACTCAGCCCGATCATTGGCTTATCGCTTTCAGCCACTGCCAGTTGAGCAGGCTGTTGGGGCTGATAGCTACAATTACGTTGTCTGGAGAGCTAGCTCTTAGCGATAAGACCGCCTTTTGTATCTATAGTTTAATGTGTTCCTCTAATTTCTTCTCTGTGGTGTGGTGTCAATAAAGATCTTGTTTATTGTATTGTCGCACTAGCCGTCACCCCCTGAAAGCTTATCCACATTATCATAGATCAGGGGAAATCGAAACCTGTGCCATTCACACAATCTTTCTTGCCTCACACCTGCAAAATGTGGAATGAGCTGCCGTCCACGGTGTTTCCGAGATGCTACAACATGGAGTTCTTTAAAGCCAGTTAATAATATTAAACGGTCGGCAACGTATTTGTGATACCTCTGGTGTTACAAGTATCCATCGGCGACGCCGCGACGGTGACTGCTTACCATCAAGCAGCCCGTCTGCTTGTTTGCCGCCTATGGCATAAAAGAGCCCGAATTAATTACACTAATGTGTAGATACTAACCATGAGGCATAGATAATCACAGTCGACATTTCAGTTCAAATTCTGGATTTTAAAAACCTTAGATAATGAACCATCCTGTCGCTCAGAATGATTTAATTTATGGCACTATACAAAAACCATGCCCATCAAGGTCAAAAGCTTTAGTAAAGGCTTCGATCAAGTATGTACCTTCTTGATCGAAGGGTAAAGGACTCAAGATGGCGCAACTTGACGCTTTCGATCATCATCATCAGCCCTGAATGACCCACTACTGGGTATTGTTTATGCCACTCTCCCCGGTCTCTCGCTTGCATCTACTCGTTTCCGGCAATTCTTTTGATGTCGTCAGTCCACCTCATCCTCGGTTGACCCAGGTTCCACCAACCCAGTCTTGGCCACCACGCGGTTACTGCTGTACACCCTTGCTTTTGATAGCGGCTAATAAACATCAGCACAAGACAACCAACACTTGAAAAGTCTGGGAGGGCATTGACCTAGTGGTGGGACTCTACAGTATACTGGCTAAACACATCAATGAGAAAGATTCGAGATTTTACATTAGGTGATGATGTGCGTACTCCCAGCGGAAAAGTGTAAAATTTCATGATTTGAGTGGGTGACCAAAACGTTGCTGGCGTTTTTCTGGCTCAGCCTAGCATTGCCATGCAGCATGGTAATAACGCCAGCAAGCTGGTTACTCTGCCAACTGGTAGTGGGCTTGAGCTTTTGGATTGCCTTTAGACCTTCAACGGTCTATGGGCTGTCCAACTGTATTCAAAAGGGGGTTCTCAACTCGGTTGTATTTTTTACGTTTGTTACCTCAGTACTCCGTCATTTATAAACCGACTTGAAAAATTCTTTTTTTATTCGAAAGAACATTCTTTCAGATTGGTCCCAAAGAAATTTTATCAAAATAGGTTTAGTTGTTT
The DNA here is from genome assembly GCA_914767915.1 of Agriopis aurantiaria. Classification (NCBI taxonomy): domain Eukaryota; kingdom Metazoa; phylum Arthropoda; class Insecta; order Lepidoptera; family Geometridae; genus Agriopis; species Agriopis aurantiaria. The sequence goes on along the minus strand of OU611994.1, from coordinate 11,607,216 downwards.
GGTTTTTAAATCAAAATATCTGGATAATAATATAATAATATATAATAATAATATAATAATATGTCATCCAAGTAAACGAAACTGCGCGTTTACTGATATTGATGTTGGTTTTTTAAATTAAAATTTTGTATAGCAGGCTAAGTTATACAACAGTTATATACTGTTACTACCTAAATCGCGCGGTGCTACCCGCGGTTTTCCAGTTTTCCCGAATATTCTGGGAGAATAAGTACCATATGTCCGCCCATATGATGTACTCTATAATCCTGCCAAAATTCGTTAAGATCGGCTTAGCGGTTTAGTCGTGAAAAGCGAACAAACATCCAGACAGAGAGACAGAGTTACTTTCGCTTTTATAATGTTAGTAAGAATATAACAGGGAATTTACCTGAAGCAAGGTGCTGCGCTTTAGCGAACCTCCTCTGATTGTTAGTGCTCATGACATCTCCCTCGTGGAAGGTGAGCGTCTCTCCGTACGCTATCTCGTAGAAGCCGCGCCGTTCCGCGTCGTCCTCCATATCACTGTGAAGCATGGACAGCATCTCGCCCACGTGGGAGATGCCTACTAGCAGGATGATTAGTATGAAAGATGATAATGCCTGAAATGTGACAAAAATATTAGAACTGTTCATCATCCCACTGGTACCCACCAGACCCGTGCCTCAAATAAATAATAACCATAAAGGTTGATTCATATTACGATGACGTTTTCAAATGCATGGGCCTTTTTCATTTCTTTTTAACTTGGATACGGCCCCATTGGTTGTTGGGGCAATTTTGCCATCAACATTGAGGAGGAGATAGATACGATTGTTTAAAGATGAGGTAATCCTGGTTGAGCCTTATTCACAATTTTTGTCATGACGGTTATTGATCTTTTTTTTTATAGAAAAGCGGTTAGTTGCAACGTTGCATTTTTTAAAGCTATTAACAAGTATACATTATTTTTTAAACCCTCTATAAATAGCTGATAATCTTTAAACGCCTGAACAAATTTTCATGAATTGCTAAGAACAATCTCAATTAAGTCACCTTACAAAAAAAAAACTAAATCAAAATCGGATCAGCCGTTTAGAAGCTACGACGCCACTGACATACAGACGTAGTACCTACTGATACACACGTTAAACGAATAACACCCTTCTTCTTGCATCGGGGTTAAAAATAAGAAAGTCCGAATTATCGCTATACAGGGTTATAAGGGTATAATAGATAACTAAGCCAAAAGGGCTTCGTTATACTAATCATTATGAACAACTTTTACTATGGGACCCTGACCCTACGAAATCGTGAAAAATAAAACAGCTGTTACATTCATTTTGTCACGTGTGAATAACCGTTTTCTATGATTATTTTTTCCTATAGTTAACGTTGTTTATAATAACTAACCCCTTTCGGCTTAGCATACCCTTTCCTTTTGACCCTGTAATATTTAAATAGTAAATCTGAATAAAGCCCCAGATCATTTTATTAATGCCAATTTGTCATGTTTCTCGGCGGCCAAGTAACGTAGTACTTAATCAGAAAAAATCTGCACGACTACGATAGGAAGACGATAGGTATAAAAATTACATTTCTGTCAAAGCTCGGAGTACCTAATGTACAATTCATAAGGCATTCATCTCATGCAATAAAAAAATTGTCACATAAAATACGTAACCTCTACCAAGCTTAGAAACTTCTGAAAAGCGCGAGTCATGCCATTGGGACATATTTGGGCATATGTCTATCAATATTTAATTAATTTACCATTTTCACTTTTTCATTGAAACACTCCAATGACATAAAATATGGATAAAGTACTCACTATTTGATGGACGGCAATGAGTATCGTGCCTTGGCGTAAATTAAAAATATACAAAAAATTGTTAAGGCGTATCATCATTTTGTGCGAAAACTTGCATCGCTTAGCCCTGTCGAACATTTTGATATATTTCTAACTGATAAACTGCTAAGGGATTAATATTGTACGCATTGTTTGGACTCTGCCCGAATAATAGATAGCGCGGGTTCGCGCATGTTTTTTCGCGTATTGATTTATTTTTGTAGATGCGTAACGCGCATGCGTATAGTTCTATATATTTAACATACATTACCATATAGTTACGAAATTACAATGTAAAAATGTTTTTATATGTTTGAAGGTTATTTTGACAAAATAATTTCTTTTATGCCCTAGGTGGGAAACAAGCAGACGGGCTGCTTGAAGCAGTCACCGTCGCCTATGGATATTTGTATGACTAGCATCACAAATACGTTGCCGACCCCTTTAAGACTATTAACTCGCCTTAACTCCATGTTGTATCTTCTCAGAAACCAGCGGAAGTTAGCTCATTCCACATTTTGCATGTGAGGCAAGAAAGTGTGTGTGAATCGCACAGTGTGTGATTTCCATACTGATCCATGATATGTGGATGAGCTTTCAGGCGGTGGCGGCTAGTGCGATGGTAAAACCGCGGCGTCGGCATCAGATCAAACAGTTCTTCAGAACACTCCCCGTTGTGAATACGATAAAAGACAGATTCAACAAGGATTCGCATAAGTTTTAGTAACTTGTTGTCGTCTACCTTTAAAATTGACATGGTGCAAACGGTACATCGGGAATGAAATGTACGGAACAGCTGATTTTGTTTCTCGTGATTTTAGGGTTGGTAGTATAAAATGTATAATGATGAGTACCTATAACGATCTATGGCTTAATTAGTACCACCCTCAGATCAAACAAGGGAGATATGGTGTCGTGGCGGGTGCGTACGCGTCTGGCCTAAATCAGGCTTGATATCTTTGGTCGCACTCTCCCGGCAGATGACTTTGTCGCATATTTTTTTGCATGTGGAATTAGTTCATTGTTGTCACGTTTCTTAGTGTGCGCGATTGAGCCGTACCTACTTCCAGTTTTAGAGAAATTGTTTTCATGAAAAATTTAGACATTTGAACACAAACGATAACTGTACCAAGGCATATCTCACTTGTTTGTCTGATCTGAAGTACTACCGTAACGTGTAACTCTGTATAGAAATTAAAGCACTATTATGCCTTTTATATAATTTATTAATAACTAGCTGCGCCCTCGGTTTCTCCCGCGTAATGATGAAAAATGGTGATGGTGATGATGATGAAAAGTAGCCTATGTCACTCTCTGGCTCTTGAATATACCCATGCAAAAAAATCAGGTCGATCCGTTGTTCCGTTGCAGCGTGAAAGAGGAACAAACAAACTAACAAACAAACACACTTTCGCATTTATAATATTATGTGATTATACTAAGCTGTGTATGAAATTAAACAAATTGTATTTAATTATAAATTAGTTTTATTTCACAACTTACTAGTATAGTAGTGTTATAAAGTCATGACTGTATCAACCTAACCCAAACTTATAGCTGGCATTAGTGTATGTTTTTGGATTATGAAATTATCAACTAAAGCTATCACATTATATAAATGTAGAAAGTAACATTTAAATATATACAAAATTATTTCACATACATACAATATAAGTTGTATGACAATTCATTTTTAATTTACGTAAATTTTTTTTAACGTTGCTATAAGTCAAGTTAATGTTAGTTTGGCTGCTGCCTGCGGCGAAAGTGGCGCAGGAGTGGCGCCCTCATTGGGGAAATGCACTACAGGTAAACTATAACATGGCTAAATGAGGGTTCGACACCAATAGTCACTCGGGAAGGTGATGAAGTCTTTTTTGAACGATTAGTTTTGGTAACATGGGGTATATAGTTGTACTAATTATACCGCCAGAAATGGCCGTTTTTAGCTATTCTGCGTTTTATAATCTATGCAATACGTTGGGTTGCTGGGAGCAGTACTCCAAAGGTGCTCCATAGCATTCTCGACCGACTATCGGAGTCAAATTTTTATTTGCTTGTCTTTTAGTATGCGTCTTTTTTTTAGATGGGGGCGTCAGACCCGCACTCTCTTCGCCTTCAATTAGAAAAAATATGAACTTCAAAACACAAACAAAACAACAATATAATTTGGTTCAAACAATACACAAAAATTGATCATCAGAATTCGTGACATTTATTTAAAACTTAGGGACGGACTGAACTAAATCGATGATGAATTCATATAAAGAATGAAGATTCGAGTCGTGATTTGACTGATAAATGCCACAATATAATTCTGTTGTACCATTTCTCTAAACCAAACGTAACAGGAAAATGTTGCTCTTGTCTAATAGGCTTGTGTCCTAAAATTATAGCTTCTTTAAAAAGTTGATCATAAATAATATGTTAGCTGCCTACGAAAACAAAATTAAAATTTGTTAAAAAATATATTTCATTCTAGACAGAGAGCGCACTATAGCACGTGTTGACGTCAACCCGGGCGCGCGTTATACAAATGCTATACTACCACACTCTTTGCGGGAAAGGGACAGCGCATCCGCTCTCTATCCCAACCAAAAAAAAAAAGTTTATATATCAGAAATTTATCGGTCAATTTAAAAAAAAAAACAGTATGTGTAATGTATTTAATTATATACTTCGGTGAGCCTGTTATTTGTAATAAATGAAACATTAGGACACATGCCTATTGCCATTCAGCGTGGTAATGCCGTCAGCATGCTGGGTACGCTGCCAACTGGCAGTGGGCTTGAGCATTAGGGTTATCTTTAGACCTTCAATGGTCTATGAGCATTTTTTTGTCTAATAGGTTAAGAGTTGATTAGATTGATTGATTAACTCTTTCTTGTTCACACCATAAAATTTGATACAGAGGACAAAAAACTCTTAAAAACTAGTGTAGCAACAATCTCTTCCAGGCAACCTTAGGATGGAAAGGATTTATAGAAGGAGGAAGTAGTTAGCTATTTAACTTGTATTTTGTTTAGCAAATGGACTAAAAACGCGAAACAGAATTTTCATGTCAAATTTGGTTTACAAAATGGTTCCACAGAACGTCATCGTCACCTGTGAAATAATCTACACAACCATTATACATATTATCGAAAATATGGAAATTAGCTTAACATTCTTATAATAACTTACAATTAGCATCAAATAATATATTTCTGAAAATAGCCAATACTCCACATTACAATTTAGACAAAACTTTTGGTAGTTCACACATCAATTTACATAATATAGCCAAAGTATTTACAGATAAGTACTTATAATACCTTAATAATAGTGGACATGTGACTAAGATTAAATATCCAAATTATTGAATAGTACAAGTACAGTGAGTGGTTACATATTTAAGTCATTTGTGCTCGAGACGTTAGGCCCTTGGTGAACGGGAGCTCACCTAATTGAAAAAAAAACTAACGCCTGGTTATTGTTACGCGTGACTAAAATGCTGGCGTATTTCTGACTTAACGCATAATTGCCATTCAACGTGATAATGCCGCTATCATGCTGGGTACGCTGCCTACTGGTATTGGACTTGAGCATTTCGATTGTCTCTAGACGTTCAACGATCTATGGGTAATCCAACTGTTATTTAGCAAGTTTGTATTTTGTTTAGTTGATCAAGGCAGTAAAACTAATATGTTAAAGCATGTTTATATGCCCTTATATAAACAGTTTATGGCCTTACTTTACTTAAGTAACGTTTATAAGTAAGGCCGTATGTCTAATTAAGAAACAATAAAAAAAACTTTTTTTTAAAATAATAGGCTTGAGTTTGTTCACCATATCGCCTGATGCGGTCTACGTTGGAGCACGCTTGCCTAAAAGAAACCGATTCAAATTCAAATAATATTTTGATACTCTTGATTTGAAGACACCCAGATTGTAACCATCGGGGAACACCCATTCAGACAGCGCATTCCACAGACTAGCAGTTCGCACAATAAATGTGGAATCAAAGCGCTTCGTACGGGTTTTCGGAATATCAACCATAAAGCGGTGACAATTTTGACTTGAGTCTAGCACAGTTTACAATAGATCAGACTTCAGTAGACATTGAAATTAACTATGGAGATTACATTTTGGATATTTAACCTTCTTAAAGTACACACAATAAATAAGGTGAACATAACATTAAAGTCTAGCATTTTTACAGGGAATGGGTATACTGATTAAAGATTTAACATCGTCGAGAACGGTACGAGATATGTTCATATTTTGACACAGTTCATAATCATAATGACTCTGAAAATGTTGGCAAAAAAAAAAGAATCATTGCCGTAAAATTATATGATTATTTACGGGATATTTACCGTGGTAAGGTTGTGGAATGAGCTCCCGATATTTTGGCGCAGTTACATGCACCATGTTCACGGGAAGACTGAAGAATGCGGATGGTTGGTCGAACAGTTATTAAGTTCGACAATGGCGTCGATTCTGTCATACCACTCACTAAACCTAAACCAATCTGACAGGACTAAAATTATCTGCCTCTCATTTCATTTTAATATGTGAGAGAAGGATGGCAACAATTTTTGAGCAGTCAAATTTATTTAGTTTAGAGTACATCAGAATCGATGCAAGTAACGAGTAAACAGACAAAACATACTACCCTCTTTCTTAGTCTAAGAAAAAAAAGAGGGTAGATCGTTCGACCAACCACTCGCATTCTTCAGTCTTCCCGTGAACATGGTGCATGTAACTGCGCCGAAATATCGGGAGCTCATTCCACAACCTAGCCACGGTAAATATCCCGTAAATAATCATATAAATTTTGTGAACAACCGTGATAGTTTAAAACAGTGTTTCGAATTATTGCCGTATTAATTTACATTGTGCCTAATATTTCCATGGCACGTTTAAGATTAGTCTGTGGAGAAAGAGAACAATAATAGGAATTGAACCAAGCATAAATGTTTCTAGCAATATTATATCGCAACTGCAATGGCGTTATAATAATGGTACTACAACAGAAATGAAATCATGTGTATGATAATATTTCAAAGACTAACAATAATTATCAATAAAAAAACGACATAAAAACAGTTAAGAAACTTATGATTTGAACTTACTTTTAATTTTTTTACTTGGACGACACATCTTTTTCCAGTTATTTTGATTTAAAAACCAAACTAAGAAACATTTTACGATAAAATTTCTATGGGACCAATACATAAAAAAAAAAAAACGGTTTATAAATTACGGAGACCTGAGGTACCAAATATTAAAAAAAAAACTAAATGGAGAACCCCCTCATTTTTTTAAATTGGTTAACAAAAGAATTAAGACCCCTCCTTAAAAAAAGATAAATTATTTACCGTAGCATTACCTCACATAATATTGCCAATGCCAATTTATATTATCCTTGCATATTGCCAAAACTATTCTCTTTCGGCACATTAAAGATTAAAGATTGGTTTCCATGTTTATGACTTCTTGGTCTGTTATGTAACCTATAACCTGATTACCACACAAGTGTAAGTGTACAACTAATTATTACTAGGCAGTTAGCTAATTGTTAGTACAAAGCTAGAATGTAAATATTTAAACGCGTTTTCTATTCCATAGCTGCATGTTTAACTTTTCTTTTTACTTTATAAAGTTGAATATTTTACTCGTTTAAGAAAATTTGTTGATTTAAATATATACACAAAACATTACTCGATCCAAAGATAGTAGGTATTTATACTTTATTTGTCAATATAAAATGGACAAGACATAGTATATCATAGGATTCGTATGTCAAGTACTGGTTAGCTGGAATTTAGTCCGATTGAACGAACAGTCAATGTTCCAAGCTTTTATAATATTGTATGAATAAATCATGGGATTCATATGTCAACTGGTTAGCTAGAATCGGTACTAAGCAGCTAGATTTAGCCGTATTTTAGAACGATTGAATGAACAGTCAATGTTCCAAGCTTATATATCTGTATGAATAAGACCTGGCTGGCCATCATGCTAAATATCAATACATAAATAGATAACTAATTATTCACAATCGTAACTGTTAAGTAACAATAATCCTTAAACTAACACTTTTACAAACTAGTCACAAATCCGTTGTCAATTACAGCCTGTATGTTTTGTTATAGTGTTAACACAGGTATGGATTTGGTTGACCTCAACCGCCGTCTGACTAACGGGAGAGAAAGAGAGGGAAATATGATATTCTCACTATTTCTCTCCCGTTGGCTGGACGGCGGTCCGTCAACCATCCATACGTGTGTTAACACTATTAGGATAGTTTGGGATATAGACATTTTTAATAGCTATAAATAATGAAAAATCGTTTTTAGGTCGAATACTGTTGAAAAAAGTCGTTTTAAATACCACTATTGATTATTCTCTCTAAACGCTCAACTGATGATACTATTACTTATGATTAGATTGTATGTCAGTTATTTTATTCAATTTTCGTTCGTTTTTTTAACTATGCCGTTTATCTAGTTCTGGTAAAGCAGTCAATAAAAGTACCTAGATTCTTAATTTTGCAGTCAAAGACTTGTCAAGATGTTGTTTTGTATTACAATTTAATTAAAGAAGTACTATAAAACAGAACAAGAAAATTAACCATAAATGGGATCGAATCAGAATTAGAGCTAGTTGTTTTATTTACAATTTGTTAAACAATGAAACAAATTGAAATGGTGCGGTGTACTTAGTGGCATGAAAGCTGAAACTTTGTTTTTGAAACACCTAATCATTACTGTTCATATTATTTCACTCCTACCAGAAGGATCGTCAAGATAAGGGAGTCAATTGGTACAAATACTTATTTTGGACAAATTATGAGTTCTAGGCATTTACCACACATGTAATTTCTATTCACACCTAATTATTTCAATAGCCTGAAGGACTGCTACAGGAGTCAATTGGTACTATTACCTCAGGCGGTGATCAATTTCTGAGATAAATCAATAAGGACCTTTATGTTACGGTGTTATAAGAAGGGTCAATAGTTACCATGACCTCACGCAAATGTTGTTTGAAGAATCAATAGGGACCTATATGCTAGGAGGTGTTACAAGAAGGGTCAATAGTTACCATGACCTCAGGCAAATGTTGTTTGAAGAATCAATAGGGACCTATATATGCTAGGTGTTACAAGAAGGGTCAATAATTACCATGACCTCACGCAAATGTTATTTGAAGAATCAATAGGGACCTATATATGTAGACAGTGTTACAAGAAGGGTCAATAGTTGCCGTTACCTCAGACAATGTTGCAGGAGTTCCGTCCAGTGCAGTTGAGTCGCGAGTGGTGCGGGTGCTTGGTTGTCCTGGCTCGGTGGCGGGAGGGCGCCGCGGAGGTCGCGTAGGACTTCAGTTGGGACTTCAGCGCCGTCGGGAGCGGGAGCCGTTCGAGACCGTACACTGAGGTACGAGCCACGATCGCGCGGCAGCACAGCTCTTGGAGGCTTAGAACTGGAAAACACAACAATAAACACTGTCACAATTGTTCACTACAGTTATACGATTAACAACTTTAATTCATTATTTCATTCACTGACAGACAATGCACAGCTAGAACCGCTTGCTCTAGAAGCATGTAATTTTAGTAGTAGTATTCCTTATATAACCCAAGAGAACACTAAGGAAGGATTTTTAAATATTATATTTATTGGCGAGGCTGAAGGCTGGAGCCCTACGCGTACAAAGTCGCGACATAATCTATTACGGTTCAAAAGATACAGGCCGTTAAAAGATTGGAGGGTAGGGGTTGCTCATCTTTCTATCGGACGACCAGGATGGGCACAAAAAAGTGACAGTGTTTCATTGATATACCGAAAATCCGACCGAAGCTCTCGATTCCACTTTTATTTTGAGAAATACTAGACTGTGGAATGCGCTGTCTGAATGGGTGTTCCCCGATACGTTCTGTTACATTCTGGGCTTCTTTAAGTCACGAGTGAATCGGATTCTTCTGGACAAGCATGCTTCACCATAGACAGCATCATCCCTTAACATCAGGCGAGATGGCGGTCAAGCGCAAGCCTAAGCAACAATAAATAAAAGGGCAGACAGACAGTGTAGGCTTAGTAATATGGTCCCTTTGGATACATAACTCTAAAAATTAAGTTCTATAATGAACCATATTTATTTGGTGTATAAAACTGTAAAAATGTATTTCATCAAGCACAAGCCAAATATTTCAAGAGTATGTGAGTACATTCAAGCATAAGCATATCAGCTTTTTAATAGTCCACTGCTGCACTTGGGCCTACCCCCGAATAGTGCGATTGGGTCACATCCACCACGCAGACCCAGTTGTGGGTTGGTGGAATAACATACATCATTTCTTCTCTGTAGCAGCTGTAACACAGGTCCTCGTTAATGTTATTAATGTCAATAAATTAATGTCTCTATTGTTAATGTTAGACTTGTTAAAAATGTTAGGTTAATATTGTAAAATTATAAATATTGGGAATAAATGAATTGAATTGAATTCTCTGTACGTATGCAAGTTTCCTCACGATGTTTTCCTTCACCGAAAAGTCAGCCGTATGAAAATCCGTACATAAACTCCAAAGAGCTTGTTGGTACGGGCCCGAGATTTGAGCCCGCAACCTCACGCTTTCAAGTCTAGCGGTCTCCCAAATAGACTACCACGGCATGTAATTAATTACTTTCAATAGCCCACCTTTATTGCTCCTCCAGAGTCTCTCCATACCGTTCCTGGTGAGCGCCATCCGCGAGAGCTCGCAGAACGACTCGCGGATGTTGAAGTCGCAGAGCGGGCTCACTTCGAAGAACGCCATGTGGTTTTTAGCGGCGTACAGCTCAGCGTCTCTCTCTTGCACTTGCCGCTTGAACGCCAGGTGGAGCCGGTTGCCCACTAGGACTTTAGGGACGCCGGGCGCGTGCTGGAATACAAATGATTGGTAGTTAAAACTCAGAGCTCAGGGGCCTTTCGGACAACTGCTATTGCGGTACCAAACTAATGTTAAATCCGCTCAGTTGGAAAATCACGCGAACGTGAACCTTAACGCGCCCAGATACGGTTTGCGGTCGCGTGATTTTCCGACTGAGCGGATTTAACGTTAGTTTGGTGCCGCAATAGCAGTTGTCCGTAAAGCCCCAGATCAGCCGAACTATGAGCCGGGTGTCATCAAGGTCATAGTGAATAAGTACCTTCTATGTCTACGTGCTGAACACGTAGACCTAGAAGGCACTTATTCACTCTGGCTGAGCACGTCGTGCTACATCTTCGGCCACAACATCGCTTTCCATCAGGTGAGTTGGTGGCCAAACGTAAACTTATTCAATACAAAAACAAGGGAGATATGCCTTAGTGCAATTATCGTTTCGTGTTCAAATGTCTGTATTTTTTATAAATTTTTATCTCTAAACTGTTTAACGCAAAAACTGTAAGTACGGCTCACTTAATTTTTTTTTACGAACACTAAGAACCTTATCAATATCAATGAACTAAATAATAGTAGATTTTGTCTAAAGGTATTAAGCCTGATTTAGGCCTGATGCATTCTATACTTTATAGCTAACAAGTTATGTGGTGGTACGGAACCCTCAGTGCTCGAGCCCCACTCCCACTTGGCCGGTTTTATTTACTTTTGTTGTGTTCTAATCATGATGGCCAGTTCGACTTACGAAGTTCTTTTTCGTGCAGGTCGCTATGGTAAAAATTTATCCAAATTTATCTATACTAATATTATAAAGAGGAAAGATTTGATTGTTTGTTTGTTTGTTTGCATTGAATAGGCTCCGAAACTACTGAACCGATTTGAATAATTCTTTCACTGTTGGGAAGCTACACTATCCCCGGGTAACATAGGCTATATTATATTTATTTTTTAAATAGGGATCCCTACTAAAACTCCAATAATGTAACCCAAGGTGTAAAAAAATAAGATTTACTATTTTAACTATGCGTGTTTGACAGTTCTAAGACAGGACAACGTCTGTCAGGTCAGCTAGTAGTTGATCAGCGGGTTATAATGAAATTCAGCACAATAGAATTGCCTGCCTAGACCGTAGCCAGCGGGTTATAATGAAATTCAGAACAATATAATTGCCTGGCTAGACCGTAGGCAGCGGGTTATAATAAAATTCAGCACAATATTACTGCCCAGCAAGACCATACGGTAATAATTACTTACTTTAGGTTTGGTTTGCATGACATTTAATTGGACATTGTCGAGCAGGAGGTGTGAAAAATATTTTTTTCATTATGTGTAATGTATTTAATTAAATCCTTCGCCAAGCCTGTTATTTGTAATAAAAGCCTATTCAATAGTACCTACATACTCATGACGCATTGTGTGTCATATTTTGTTTGTTTTATCCTTGAATTATATCTGTATCAGAAGGTATAGATCATCATGTCAACAAACACCTGTGAATAGAATGACAAGCACTTTACCTATCCCTTTGTCTTGATTTTACAGGATTTATTTCTTAACCATGAAATCATTATGTGCAATGCTTAAATTTCACTAAAGTACACGACCCAGCAAAGTATGTAGCTTCAAGGCATGCATGTTTGATTTTAGACCGCATGTCGCCTGACATCCGCGAGTAGGAGCGAATGATGGTGCAGAAACAATTCTGCCTCGAGATTTTTTGGAGCCAACGGGGAATAAAACATGTCGTCTCATTGTATTATTTTCCTTAACTTGTTTATTTTCGAGTGATAATGCGTAATAATGACGGATCACTATTAAGTGTCCGTGGACGTGCTCGAGTGTGGGTGATATACCGCGGTGAAACATGTATTTTTCGTTTTGTTTCCAAGGCTCCATAGAAGCTTCTAACGTCTCCATCACTTTACTATAGCATGACTTGAGATTTGACCGTGACTTACTTTGCTCGACTCTGACTTGTTTGACGCAATTTTACTAAATTACTATTGATTTTATTTATTTATTAATTTGAAGAAGGGTTCCTCGTAAATGTTATTAAAATTCCGGGATTCCGTATCCATGGTCATGAAACAAATAAAATAAAAAAGTTCTGAATTGACAAGTCCCTTTGCATCAAGCACTATAAATACCGCTACGCGACCTAGTATCTAGTACACTCTCGGTTTCGATCTTTCGCCGGCTAGTTTCCAGCCAGCATAATGGGTGTGAATGGCATACCTTCTCGACCTCCTCGAGCCAGCGGTCGATGGAGTCGAAGGACCACTTGTTGGTGATGTCATACACGAGCAGGATGCCCTGCGCGCCGCGCGAGTACGACCTGATGATGGTGCAGAAGCGGCCCTGGCCCGACGTGTCCCACAGCTGCAGCTTCACGCGCTTGCCGTCCAGCAGGATCGTCGTAGTCTTGTATGCTGAAATCCCAAAAAAAAATAGAATAATTTTCAAACCTAAACATTCAGGATACAGATGGGCTACATTAAACATACAATGCATTGAAGGGCGGTAACAGCGGCAAAAGGCAAAATACGCCATCCTAGAATCAGTTTTATGAGTTCATACAATTCACCATTGATATGACCGGAGGAGTTCAATGGCAAAGAAATTTTAAATGAATGAAAGGCGACGTTTAAGGGACCCACGGTTGACCCACGGTTGGAGCAGTGCTCGGTCCAGCAATTCTAGCATATTTCGCTTGCCGTACATTGTGGGAAAGCTGCCAAACATCCAAGGATCAGGCGATCGGCTTGTTTGGATGAAGAGGACTGATCAGAGACATGGGTTGACTTATAACTTGACTGACTGTAATTGTAACTTGTAACAAAATATTTGTATTATATAACGATCTACTTAGTGATATATTTCTTGACCTGTAAATCAAACGGTAACTTTCCCAATTTTTCTTTCCATAAAAATCTAATTTGGAGTACTACGAACATATTAAAACAAAAAATTGTCAAATCGGTCCACCCGTTCTCAAGTTATACGCTTACCACAGACAATATAATGACTAAACCATCAATAATACGTAGTATAGTAAGACTATTTTTACCCCATTACCTTTGTTGAACAGGTTTTTGCAATTGTGTCGCGCTAATTCACAATTCAGTGACTCACGCACTTATATTGTAAAGTCATTATTGTGCGTTAGGATCTCAGTCTATTTACTTTGAGCTTAGGATATAAATTAACACACTTGTATCATTATAACCTAGTATATAATCTTTGTTATAACACAACACAACAGTATAGAAGAAAAAAAACAATAATTTCACAAATAATCACTACATACATGTACACAAACAATAGAAAAGTGAACAGTGATGATATCTATTTGTGAGCCAGTTATCAGTTAGACTGGCCTGTAGATATTTCTATATGTACATTATCGTATTTTATAACAATGCATATTTCTGAATGATAGTGATTGACAAGTGCTTTCACTGGATAGTCTTGCACAGTCCATATAAGTAGTTTGATCATTGATCATTACAAGTTATTTGCACCCTGTGCCAAATGCATTACTATTAACAAAACTAACCAAACATTTCAGTCAAAGCTGATACTTTGCAGGTAGATTCCTTGTAGGTGTACAGGTCTGCTATGAATGGATTTTGCGAAAGGTCAAAATCAGAGGTGGCAAGTAGGGGTTAAAAGTTTAAATGAAATGTCTAGGAATGTGCAGTTGCATGCAACAAGCTAGTTTGTGTATACATTAGCATCACCATCAGGGTAATTATTTAAGTCTGTTTGTGATTCGGATTGTGGTACTGTGCCATCCCGTATGCATCTACTTACATGCACCACATGCTCGCTGATCTACCATGCTGATTTTGACAACGACGTTTACAATACTACAACACCCATTTGCGATTACAGTAAGACTTCTCCAAATCCCCTCTTGCACTAACACTTGATAAAATATTCAATGCTATAAAATGATCTGTTAACTTCTGGCTAATGAGAAGTGTCAAGTGGGACAGCGAGACTGAAATCTTAATAGAACAGATTAGATTATCAAGTGTTTATGCATAAAGTTAGATAATAGTGCAGGTAGGCATCACAAGAGAAATTTCTATAAAAATAAGTAGATTGTGGGCATAATACGTACAGCACTTACCACTGCCGCTGCAGAAGGGGGAATCAGCGGAGCCATCTTCAAGATCTTGTAGTATCTCCTGCTTTCCGACATCGGAGTCTCCGACAAGCAGCACTTTTAGCAGGTAGTCGTAGGATTTTGGGGCTGCAGGTGGACGACCTGAAAGAATGAATAAAATTGTATGTAAACTTTGCCTGATCTTTTTCTATCTGTGCAACATAGCCAACAAACTTCGTCAATCCAAATACCTCTACTAATAGTTCTACTGTTCACAAAGCACTAACGCAGTTGACTACCATGCACTGAAGAAGCCTTGACTTCTTGGGTTAATGGCCTCTGTGACTATATAGTCACAATTTTTGCCAATGTCCGTTTTGTGGCAGCTTCATAAACGGTATTATTTAATGCGAAATAAAAATAAGCTCAGTGATCAGTTCACAATATCTTG
Organism: Agriopis aurantiaria; assembly: GCA_914767915.1. Classification (NCBI taxonomy): domain Eukaryota; kingdom Metazoa; phylum Arthropoda; class Insecta; order Lepidoptera; family Geometridae; genus Agriopis; species Agriopis aurantiaria. The sequence goes on along the minus strand of OU611994.1, from coordinate 11,591,917 downwards.
GTTGAAAAAGCCTTTTCTTTGAAAGATTAATATAGAATAGCGTTAACATTGGGACATTAATTCCAAAGATATTAATTCATATCCACTGAGGCAGGGACAAGCAGAAAGAGAGTAGGTGATTGGAGTTGAGCAGAACATGACCCTATAAATTTTGAGTTAGTGAAGTAGTAACCGTCAGAGAGCACACATGACATGTTGGTCCTAAAAAGAAAGCCTTTTTATATCTTGCTCTGCTAGCAGACACCGCCAGCATGCCTGTGCGGTGGCTCATCCTGCTGATAAAACCCACTCTTCTCCTCTCTGCTCACTCTATAATCCACCTATCTCAACACCATCATACTCTGCTTGCTATACAATTTAACAAAATTATTCTTGTCTCCATTTTGACTGTTTCCATTTAAACAGAGCAGAAACGAGTTTTGGATTACAAACCAATGAGATTGGTAGATTCCTACACATAGGAGATGTCCCATCTCTGTCTCAGTGGAACAACACCATAACTATCGCCGAGAGAGATTTTAGACACTAATAGAATCATGTGTATTTATTTATTTTGTTCAGATACATGATATTAAGAGTGAATAAGACTTATAATTCGAACACCAAAAATCAACCCACGTTCAGATCCAGGTATCTGAATCAAAATTTTTGGTGTTTTGGTCAAATAAGCCCTGCTGTATTTAAATATTAACTGTTGTTGTATTCCAGAATACGGCTATATCTCTCTGACAGGGCTAGCTGGCAGGCTTATTAGTTTGTGGTTGTATTGTACCAGTGATCATTATTATTGGTCTCTAGTAGTTTCATAGCTGCAGTTTTAGATATTGCGGTATTCAAGTTTTGAAGCCAAAAATTAAGCTTTTAGGAAGTGAAAGTTAGATTCTTATCATCTTAAACTGTCTCTCTCTTTGGAGTGCAGTACAGGTCTAGGCCCATGGATAAGAAATAGGGGGATCATAGGTCTCAGTAAGCAGAAAGGGTAGTGACTATCATACAAACAACTTGTTCACATGAAAAAGCTCTTTATTAGTATCAAATTGTATGCAAATAAACAGGTTAAGTGAATAAGTGTAAATTTAGAGTACTTGCCTGTCCTTTGGTGATGGGATCTAGGCAAGGTAATGCTTCCATTGGCAACCTGCCCGCTCGCCTGCTGAGGCGCCGCTGTCGCTCCAGATGAGGGAAACATAGTCATGGTGAATCTATCACCACTCGCCTGATCTCCAGGTGGTATTTACCACACGCAAACATCACTACCACAAACGTTTAGTGAATATTCATCAAGACGTAATAACTTTGCATTGATACAATCGGCCTAAGCTGGGCCTAAGGAAGAAATAATACAACAGAACAGTATCAAAACAAGATTTAGTCCACTTTTTCTCTGATCTGCCAGTCAACTATCGTACGTTTGAGATCACAAGGTCGTCGCATTAGCGGGTTCACGTGCACCTTAAATTAATGTTTCCGTCAGAATATTGCTCTTAATAGCTAACAAAGGCTCAATTATCATAATTAAGTGCGATAACAACTGTAATTTTTATAGCATATTCGACACAAAAACAACCCAATTTCACAAATATCGAACGAATGAATCATAGACAATGAACGAATAATAGAAGTTTCGCTACATTCTCTATGTATCTTTTAGTAGACAATAGACAATATTTTATTTGTAACAAAAATCCATACACACACAGATATACACACATACACACTTACAAAAGTAAAAAAGTTGGACTTTTGCCACAAACCGGCCCCAGCTCAGCATAATGCCGTTTGTTGTCAAACGGCGCTGGTCTTCCGATGAGGCCGGCAGGTGACGTCACGCACCGCACAAGTGCGCGTACAAGTAGGTACATACCTCAATCATATTCAAAACAAAGTAATTTACAATAATTATAATGAAAAATCTAACAAAAGACAAAATATGCTATATTATTTATTTCTGTGATAGTGTTAACACAAGTATGGATTTGGTTGACGGACTACCGTCCAACCAACGGGAGAGAAAGAGTGAGAATATCATATTTCTTTCTCTTTCTCTCCCGTTGATCAGACGGCGGTTGAGGTCAACCAAATCCACATGTTAACACTATTAGGGGTTTTTGTGCGATTTCCTCAGTGAGCTGTCTATGGATTTTCTCGATTACTACGTACTTACATGACTTACGGTATATTCTTGAACAATCTGTGACCGTATCTTGTAACTTTTGGCGCGGTGGGTTGTGGCGCAAAAAAAAAAAAACATTCTACGAAAAAAGCGCGATATTTGAGAATCTGTCTGGTAGTTTAAAACTTAGCATTTTTGAGCAAAATAACCTTGATGTGAGTAAATAGTAAAATAACCAACATTTTCTAGGGCGTTGGTTGTATACAATGACGATATAGCTTTGGTTTTGTTGTGTATACATAATTAAATGATTACCGCTTTCTTTTCAATAGACTGGCCCATATATTTAGTAATAAGGCTTAAGTATTTATATCGTACTTATGAGCCAAAGCTTACTTTTTAACTGTGCTTTTTAAAGTATGCCAGCCAATGACATTATTATAAAAGGAGGTAGATACGTTTTACCGAGATTTGCGCGGCGATACAGTGAACTCAGTCCGTCCTGTCCAAGGGATATACTACTAGAGTTCTGTCTCTGGCAACAATGAAAACATACGACGCGCGATTTTGCAGTATGAAAAATAAAAATGTCATGAAGTGTGGTGAATACTTATACCACACTTATACCTACTGGGACGACTAAAGTCCTATGGGTCATATGTATAAGTAGCTATAGTAAAATATCGCTATATTTTTTTGCTTTTTAATGAGTATGGCAACTCTATTGGTAAAACGGAAAATTGAGGGTGAATAATTAAAATATGTATCAATGAAAAATATATTTTATTTTTAACAGAATACAGAGATTCATCTCTGTTACAATAGCTTAAACAGTAAAGGCACTTTCTTAAAATAATACAAGTCATTTTAGGGATATGATTTTGTATACACTAAAATAAATGCTTTAATCTGATAATATAGATTATTGGCCATGATACCTTTTGTGAAGTCGGGCAGCCGTTATAAATATAAGTGAGCTTAGTAATGCTTAATATTTATCAAATCCTGGCAGAGGGAAGGCTCTACTGAAATTTTCAACTTCATCCTTTAGATTGTGTATCTTAGCTTTGATTTCTGCGTTTTCTTCAACGACTTTGTTGAAATCTGCCAACTTGGAGCCTGCAATCTTGACCACCTCTTGTGCTATTTGAAGCGCTCTGTCGATGCAGTCGACGACTTTGTCGAAGTCTGCTTCTTTGAGACCTCGCGTGGTTAAAGCGGGTGTACCTGTAACAAGAGTCAAGTATAATTTATTAAAAAAAAATTAACTAGACTTTCATAAAAAACTTTTAAACCTCTTTGCCCCTTTCGGCCCTTACACAAAATCCTTTTTTGTCATCTTATACCTCTTTCAACATCTTATACCTCTAAGCAGTGTCGGACTGGGCCGGAAGGGCCCGGGTGGCTCCCCACAAGCCCGGGGCCGTTGCCCGAGACCCCCCTATCCTACCTACCGCCTGGCTTGAGGCGAGCCCCGCAAACCAGGCCCGTGGGAGGCCCGCGCAGGCTGCGGCCCGGCTGGCAAACGCCACCTCGCCTATATGGCCAGTCCGATGCTGCCTCTAAGGAGTATAAGGAAACCAACCTGCCAAAGTCTGCTTTGTAGGTTATGTAGTTTTAGAGATTTCGTGATGTCAGTCAGTGAATGAGTATTTCGCCGTTATATAAAAAGAGCATTTTATTCACTGTTATCGATGAATAAAATTCAAATGTTCTTTTACGAGTGGTAATGGTTAAAATAATTTTATCATCAAGTTATTTGTACTTCTGTAATCCTGCATAATTATTACCGAATACGATAAAATAGTAATTACTTAATTAAAGTATTTTTATTCGATAGAGTCAATTAAAAATCGTGAACCAGTTTTAATCAACTATAATTGGTTAGTTGGAAAATGTCTCACAAAATGCTTAGTAATTCTATCTTATCGAAAGCCATTATGCATACAACTACATATTACCGGTTTTTTTACTTTACAAAACCGGAAAATACTAGTTACAAAGCTACGGATCTTTTAACCTTTGGTCATTTGTTATCTACAAGTTTGGATTATTGAACTAATAAAAGCGATGGCGACGTAGCATGTCAATTTTTCATTGCACCCTAAAAGTCCAGAACTGGGTTTCAGTTATCTAAACTTTTAATTCATGTTATTGAAAATACCAATACATAAATAAAATATATGGTTTTCTTCTCAGTGGGCAAGCAATGCCCCACTGAAAGAAAATCACTATGTATAAGCTTTGCCACCCACCAAACTATTTGTTGTTTGTTTTGTTGGACAACAGGATCACATTAATATTATAAATGCAAAAGCGTGTTTGTTGGTTTGTTTGTTTCTTTTTCACGCTTTTTTTCACTACTGAGTACTTCATCTTCGACCACATCGTCGCTTACCAACAGGCTAGTTGGTGGTCAAACACAGACTAATTCGCGATAAAAAAAAAAGTGTTTTTCACGGTAGATTCCTACGGCAAACAGCGGGGGGAAAAAAACGGCAAAAAAAAAACGTTACAATGTTACGTTGTAGAATTTTGATGAAGTGTCAAATGTGATCTATTAAATTGGCCCTACTTTATATAGACATAATTTATTTGCATAATTATAACGAGGCTTACAGATGAAAATTTTCGACCGCAATCCGCTGTCAATAGGTCAAATTATCATACCCAATCGAATTCCACTCGGCGAGAGCGCGCTCTTGTCGCCAGGCACGGTATTCTTGTTGCAAGCAATACTGCACAGTTCCAAGATCCTTTCCCCCGGAGCACCCGTCAGACCCTTGCTTCGTAGGTCTACCAATAGAAGGTGCACTTCAGTGGAGCCTGTAGCGATGGCGTAGCCGCGCGACTTTAGACCCTCGCACAAACGCTGAGCATTCTTTATCACCTGGCAACATAGTTTAGGAGTTAATAACATAAGTTAATAATATGTCTTTACTTCAAGGCACACTGAAGTATTGTTCCGAGAATCGAATACCCTATAGTTTGTCCATTATGTTAATCGCTTTTTGTTTAGGTGGGTTTCTGGTCGTTGGATGACGGAAGCACTTCGTCATCGCTTGTTATCTGAATGACCCTAAAAAGTCTTAAGTACCTGCTTCTGATACTCCACAAACTCCGGCGTGGTGGCCTGCTTCATGGCGGTGGCGATGGCTGCTATCGCGTGGTTGTGCGGCCCACCCTGCAGGCCCGGGAACACCGCCTGGTTGATCTTGCTCTCGAGGTCGTACATGACTTTAGTACCGTTGGCCTTGACAGAGCGCACGCCTTTACGGAAGAATATGATGCCCGCGCGCGGACCGCGGAGCGTTTTGTGGGTAGTTGTGGTTACCATGTCGCAGTATTCAAACGGGCTCGGGATTACTCCTGCAATAATTGATTTAAATATGTTAAGGATTTGGTTATGACATTCGAACATTTGTTCAGAGTGATTGTTGTGCTGTTTTAAGGGACCGGGATTACTGTGTCTACCTCTGAAAAATTTACTTTAATTATTTTGCGAAGTTAATATTTTAAAATATTTAGAAGAAATTTTTGTTTTAATATTTTTTTATTATTACCAGAATAGATGGAAAAACTGTTTATCCCATTTTTGTAATCATAATAACAAATATATTGAAATATTAGAATTTTGCAAACCAGCTATGTAAAGCGTACAAGCGTGCGCGCGGCTCAAGTCGTTCGTTGACCTCTAGTGTTAGCTAATATTTAATTTGAATTACATTGCGTGCGAACATATTTTTTTAAATAAGACAAAGCAAATTTTTGTGATTTCGTCACCAGCTCTGTCACCATTCTTCCTTACACCCGGTATCTTTTTATTTAGTAGTAGACCTACCAGCAGCGACCAGACCAGATATATGCGCCATATCAGCCATCAGATACGCGCCGTTTTCGTCCGCGATCTGTCTGAACCTCTTGTAATCCAGGCATCGAGAGTAACAGCTGATGCCAGCGATGATGAGCTTGGGTTTGAAGATCTTCGCTGTTTCTGCCAACTTGTCGTAGTCGATTAAACCAGTTTTGGGGTCCACCTGGTAAAACAATAATTATTACTATTTAAGTTTCCTCGTTCTTGCACTAATGACTTATTTGATACCTGAATAAATTACGTGCAGTTTCGATTCCATCGCTCAAAAACGGCGAAGGAAAAACATCGTGAGGAAACCGGTGTCCAAGAACTTTAAAGTTCAAGAGATATAACATTCACCAACATGCACTGGGCCAGCATGGTGTAATAATTTTTTATTAAAATACCACAAAACAAGGATAACATAAATATTACAATAAAACTATTATCTAGGCTATTAATAGGCCTGTAACAGGTGTATTAGGGCTCATCCTCTCTCTCTCTCTGAGAGAAGGCCCAGCAGTGGAAACATTATTCACAACATGTTCACAATTTTTGTACAGATTTTGACAACTTTAGTATAACAAAACCAAAGGTAAAACTCTTTAAACAAAAATATCAAAATTCGATAGTAGAACGTGGATATAAAAAATTTGAAGAAGACTTCAGTTTTCAGGTTTCCTTATTTTCATCCATCAGTACCTCGCATAACAACGGCATGTTTGTAATCTTTAATGAAACAATGCTACAGTTTTTCAACATGCAGCTCTATTGCAACAAGCAGTAAAAATTCAATACACATCGGTTCCTTACCAAGTATGAACTGGATACTTCCTTCATTAAACTTCTTACTACTAAGTACATGCATAGATAAACTAGTACATGCCAACAATACTGTCTCATTTAATTTTGTCGATTTGTCTTGCTTTATTGTAGTTGATGGGGAAAGCCTTGAACTGTTATTTGATCGGAACGTCAATTCATTACTGCACCTAAGAGTTCGACATTTCTTTCCATATAGGTGATGTGGATGAACATTAACTGTACATAGGGAAATTTCCATCACACTCTTATGGCTAGCTGAGTAAATATATCTATTAAAAAAGTTGGTTGGATATCTATTAAAAAAGTTGGTTGGGTTAGCTTCTTTAATTTCTCATTTTTTCGGATTTATGTAACTCCACATAAGACCAGATATCTCCCCCATTTTTTACATTTATCCATCAATCCACGATTGCCTAGAAGAGATCACTTTAAGCGACAAGACCGCCTGTTAAAAGGCCAGATAATAGTTTCCTTTTAACGTATCCATTATCCTTAATGTATATGTAGTTTATCTTATTAATCTATCATTTTTATCAATGCGTTATGTCTCATGTCTACCTAGGGCCCATCTCGCCAATCATCTGAGTCTACACGCCAACGTCAAGGCACCTACGTGCGACCTTGGCTCACCATAGTTGTTAAATATATAAAAAAAAAAAAAAAAAAAAATTTCTGATTGAAGTAATTAAGAACTGTTCACCTCTACTGAGGTCCGTCTCTTTCAACCTCGGTCTCCAAGCCCTGATTATCTCTAGCCAGTGGAACAAACAGCTTATCAAGAGGTCAAAGTTACGATTACCAGGTCAAACAACAGTGAAAATATTTACTCAAGTTACGTCAAACGGGTGTGTCGGATCACTTAGTCATGGAATGCTTGGTGATGAATTAATTCTAATAAATAAATAAGTTTTAACAAGAAGAGTTAGGCCACTAACCCAATGATAAGCGTCATCATTGGCTACGCTAGGATTCTTGTAGGGTGGGCAGGATGTAGTGCTCAAAATCAACAGGGTTTAATGGCAGGCAGATGGTAGATTGAATGGCGGTATTTCCGCCGCGAACAAATGGGAAGGTGGCATTTTAAGACGACGACATTGCGTGTTTTGAATGATAAAAGAAAAAATTACAGTAGCTTACACCTAAGAAAACAAATCCAGCACTGCCTCTCCATAGCACTGCACTGCCGTTGTAGGATTATTTCGATAAATATCAGACACTATTTTACCCTATAATCCAGTTGAGATTTACCTTATAAGGCATGCTTTCAAAGAAGATAGATGTGGCCGAGATCTTCTTAGTGGCCGTGAAGAAACCGTGAGTTAAGTGACCACCGTCAGGAAGGTCCAGGCCCATGATTCTGCCGTGGGGTTCCACCACTCCGGTGTATACGGCAAAGTTGGCCGGAGAACCTGATAAGTGAAATAAATATAGCATTACTATCCAGCGTCCTAAGAATCAAAAGGACAGACCGAGTCCGAAACACGACGCTGCGCTCAATTACGGGAATCGCTGATGTTGGCATAAAAGCTGCCAAATTAAAGTGGGGTTGGGCGGGACACGTGGCCAGGATGCACCCTGATAGATGGGCCCATAGGATCACACAGTGGGTGCCTAAAAACGGACGGAGCCAAGGCAGGCCTAGAAAACGCTGGCGCGATGACCTCGACACGTTCCAGATATAGTGGTTAAGTCTGGCGGGTGATCGCACTGTCTGGAAAGAAATGGGGGAGACCTTTGCCCAAGAGTGGGACAGCATAGGTTAAAAAAAAAAAAAAAACTGCTCCCGCGGCACAGCGCAGATGCTGCCATCGAAACGGCGCCCGTATTCAGGAGTTCCCACCCGTCGCTTCGGGATATTCCACGCATATCATAATCCTTTCTTCTAATTGTTTTCTATTTTTAAAAGTCTATATCCCCATAATAAAAGGAGAAGGAATGTTGAATAGGTTATCTGTAGTCAGAATAAAGAACGTAGTACGAATGCAAATTGCAGCCGTTTAATTTGCCCGGCTTTAATATAATATTCACATCGGTTACATTACACCACAGTCCATTTTCGCTGTGCAAAAAGGCATTGAAAATAAAAAATAAACAAAATAATCTCCAACTATCTAAGACCCACGTCCATAAAATCATGTCGATCCCTTCCACTGTTGCTGCGTAAAAAAGGAAAAAAAACAAACAGTTTTCTATTTATAATATTAGTATGATTTTGACGGGTACCATTTCACATCCAGATAAAAACGTCGTCTGGGAATCGAGACCATGGAACACTATTACTCCTGAGACATTGACTAGGAAACGGTTACTGATCATTTTATTACTTGGCATTCTAATCTTGCAGTAAAATGATAAGAATAAGCATATCATGTTCATACTATGTTGCAATGCAATGCCTTATCACATATTGTGAGAATGTATTTTTATTATTTCATAAACATTTTATGGCAATAATTTTACTGTAGGAACCTTGTTTAATGAATTAACTATGGGTTCTAAGGTTTTTGCTAAAACCTTGTTTCATACTAGCACAGAATAAATATAGTATACTATGAGCAATGGTGGCCGGGCAGTAGCATGTGCGCTTTACAATCGGACGACACCCAGTTTGACCATTGGCCCTGCATCCATTACTAAGTATTTAATAGGCACGAAAGCATCGTTATATGGATGATGTACTGAAGTGCTTTGATTCCAGTTTTATTAAGCGAACTGCTAGTCTGCAGAATGCGCTGTTGAATGGGTGTTCCCCGATAGTTACAATATTGGTGTCTACAAATCGCGAGTGAATAGTTTTCTTCAAGGCAAGCTTGCTCCATCGTAGACCGCATCATCGCTTAGCGATGCAATAGCGATCTTTTTTATGGGCAGTTTTTGAGGAAACCGGTATGCCTGAGAAACCTCAACAGTACAAAGACATTCACCAACATGCAACATTCATGATTAGGGCCCATCCTCTCTCGCTGAGAGAATACCTTCCCAACAGTGGGAACATGATAGGTTTATAATGATGACTCTGATATTACAAGTTTGGTTCTTTTTAACAAATGTAGACTAAATACACAGCTTGCCTTAATAGTTATGTCATGAAGTTAAATTATAAATACCAGAGTAAGGTTGAACGTTCACTCCCCATTCCTCAGCATTCAGTCTGTATGCTTCTAGGGAGCGCTTCTGAGCCAGTATTTCAATTTCATCTATAAATTCATTGCCACCATAGTATCTGTAACAAAATATTGAATTCATACAAAACTTATTTTATTTATTGTATAATAACTGGACACATAATACGTTTTAGTTATTATAATTATCAATTTAAAAAGTTTAATTCAAAATTCGTAAACATTCAATTTCGTTTACTTAAATGACATAATAATTTTTTCCAGTTAAGTATTTTGATTTAAAAACCAAAATACTGAACAGTTTTTGATGGAATTTCTATGAGACCAATCTGAAAGTATATAATTTGAAATAAAAAAGGAATTTTTCAAATAAATGACGGACATCTGAGGTAACAAATAAATAAAAAATAATTGAGAACCTCCTCCTTTTTGAAGACGGTTAAAAGTACTTAGGAAGGTAGATAACAATCAAAAATCTTTCCTAATGTTTGTTTTTCTTTTGATGATAAAGCGTGACCTTATCGTCAGTAAGTTAAACATTTTAGCCAGTATGGATACTATCATTAGTTAGGGATATTGATAGATAAATAAATAAATAAATATTTAGGACATTTGACTGTGTGTACAAACACACAGTAATCTAGACCCCAAACTAAGCAAACCTTGTAAGATGGCTGCCAGTGACTGATATACAATATTTTTTTAAATACATACTTAAATAGATATTACCACCGAGATATAGAACCAACACAAATTTTCATCACATTAATGTTTGTCCTAGGTGGGAATCGAACCCACGCCCCCAAACGCAGAAGGTAGGCCACTACCAACTGGGCCAAAACAAGCTATAAGTTAGATAATATTATTATGGGGATATGTTCCGTGATTAGGTTGTGGAAGGAGCTCCCAATATTTAGGTGCAGTTATGCATCATGTTCACGGGCAGACAATATTAAATATTGGAAAAACACTGTATATATTTCGTTTTTTTTTATACAGACCCAATCGAAATTTGGCCACTAACTTGCCAACCTTTTATAACTGTAGTGAACAACTGTGATAATTAAACAAATATTAGAAATGTGAAAGTGTTAGTTGGTTTGTTTTTCCTTCTTTTACGCAGCAACAGATCAACGCATTGACTGAATTGTTTAAACATGGATTAAGGATAATTTGGAGTGAATTAAACTACTTTTTAACCTGGAGAAATGTATGGTTCTTGAAACATCAAAAGAAGAAAGAAAGGAAAAAATGAAAGAAGGAAGAGGAAGGAAAAGGAGGAGGAGGGGAAGGAAGGAAAGAGGAGGAGGGGAAGGAAGGAAGGAAGAGGAGGGGTTTGTTGTTGAAGGATTGTGCATGTGGGTAAAACTGTAGGACACAGCTAGTTTAAAATAAGTTGATTAATTATGGTTAATGGATAGCATGACGAGCTCGGGAGGTTTAAACATGATTGGTCCGTGCTGGCCGAGGACTCAGATTAGGAAAGGACGAGGAAGGAATTGAGGGAAAACTTTGGCTAGCAGTGGGAAAATACAGGTTAACATCTACAAAAAGTATGGTTGAAAATATGAATTAGTTGAGACAGACCTTTGATGTGGCATTCCCTCTGAATACTTGTTGTGCAGGCAAGTGCTCAAGCATTGCAGAACGGCAATCGATGTGAAGTTTTCAGAAGCAATCATTTCAAGACCAGCTCGCTGGCGGCCTTTCTCTTTTGTGACCAAATCATACAGTTCAGGATCTATATCCCACAGGTTACCGTTCAACAATTGGTTGCTCATGGTTGCTGTTCTGTTAAACTGTCTAACTGGAAACGCCTGAAATTTTAATAATTTTATTCTTCAATTCTTTGTAATGTATTACCCTTTTGATGTCCAAACAATAACTGATCAAAAACAGTATGTACTGGTTACTATAAAATCTGAGACACTGACCTCAGACTGATAAAAAGATAATGCAATCATAAACAAAAGTTGATGGCTATTATTGCTCTGATTATTGCATCAAGGATGTTTCATCTGGCTTTTTGACCCCCGACGCAAAAAGAGTGTTATTTTTAGTAAGTAGTAGTATTCAGGGCTGTTATGTTTAACATGTGTATTTGTAGGTAACTGTCTGACATCGTAGCTCCCAAACGGCTGAACCTTTTTTTTTGTTTGAACGCTGATAGAAATACCGATGATTCTCAAGAAAATCTGTTCAACTATCTGAAGATACTCATTTCATTTATCAGGGGTTTAAAAAACAATTTACCTATTGTACGAAAATTTATGTTTTGCAACACATTTATGTAAGCAAATTTTTCTTAATATAAAGAGTTGAGTGCCTAACATTGAACTATTATTCTTATAATACAGAAAAACGCCTGTATTCTGAGCTAATCTAAGTAGTTTTATGGTGCCGGGTAACCTCATTCAAATCAAAATAAAGTATTTGTGATACAACAGTAGTTGAATCAATATAATACCTAACATTTCAGTGCGAATTTTTACATTTTGATAGACTCACCTATTTACTTGCTGTTTATAGAAACGAAACACTTAACACAAACTTACAAATGCATGGCACTAAGTTAAGACCTCAATAACCTCAATTTAACAAGAATTTAACCAATAAAAAATAAATCAACGTTATCAGTTGTCAACAATTACCTTAGAGATGATTTTAGTCTGCGCCGAAAACAGCTGTTTACCACATGATTGCGAAGAAAATCCACTAATTCTCCTCGTAAGGGCAAAATAACAAGTGTTTGTTAAGTTACTACGCATTTTGACTAACTTTATTCAGTCTTGTTAATCCAACCAACAATATGATGAGGTTTTCTTTCACACAAATTGGTTCATTTTATCTTTATTGATAACCCATTGTGAACTTTATTTGACTTGACTGCGACTTGAGCAGCGTTGACGTTTCAAGATCGCGGAGCGCGGGAACGAAACGGAAACTGATTTTTTTATTTGAAAAGTGGCTGATGTAGTCATGCCTATTCTGCCTACCCAACCCAACTAACTCGCGTCCCGCATCGTGACGACGACGCGACGTTGGAAACGAAATGACGATAGGTGTATGAAACTAAATTACTATAACAACGGCTTACACTCACGAGACGATCGACCGATTTCGGACCCATTAGAGCTCCTACATTTTCTTTTCTTGCTTTTTAGGGTTCTATACCCAAAGGGTGTTATACGGCCCCGGCCCGGTACGGCTTAGTACCCAAGCCTACGCTGTCTGTTTGTCTGTCTAGAGAGCCAGTTGTAGTTTTCACAGAATATGTATGTAATGTTACGGCGGATTATATAAGAATAATATTTAAGTCAAAAAGTGAAAATGTTTTCAAGGACGTTTTATACCCTATTGGGTAGGTATACAACGTCCTTGTTACTAGGAAATATATTTCATAATAAAATTTAAAAAAAAAATGGTTTTGTGTCGAGTACTGCTAAAACCGGCACTGCTCTGCGCGTGTTCCGTATCCGCGGTGCGGGGCGGCCCGTACTTCTGATGCACGGGCTGGCGCTGAGCGCCGACGACTGGGTGATGCCAAGCCTGGAGAGCGCGGAGCTGCGTGCTCCACCGTAGACTGCTACTGACTTCTGTGCATCGTGGCTGATGCGATTTGAGCACAGATTATATTCTGTGACGTCAGTCGTCGCAAAGAGTACCTTTTATATACTGAAATAGAGACCTATCTCGGCGTCAAAACGGGAAAGTCGTAAATAGCGCCATCTGCACTTTCGAGCGAGAGTTACGGCGACGCTTGGTCCCTAAATATAGGTATATACCTACATCTAGGTATGGATACACACCCATATTATATAATATATATATTACTATAGCTAATCCTACTCGATAAAACAGGTTTTCTGAGGTATTTAAATTAAATACTTAATTGTTTACAAAGTGCTTTTATTTATTAACCGGAAACATGATTACTTCATAATTATAAAGAAAATACTGCATCATAATATAGGGATTATACATACCATATTTCGTAATAAAGAATTTCAGGACAATTGCTTAGGCATCGTTTTATGCTGTGAGTAAAGATAATATATTTAGTTAATTTAGTTTGTTTTAATCTTATGTTATGCATCTTCTGTTGTCTAATTTATAGCAGGAACCTATATTCAGTATTAGTTATTACTCATACCGTAATCTAGGTTAGATACTAATGACACCAAGTTTATCAATTGTTTTTACAATACATTCTTATAAGGAGGAAAATAACGGCCTCTATGAACGCGGAAAAGTAGGAATTTCAAAATAATTATATAATTTTATGACTAATTAATGGAATTATTATTTATATTAAAACATATTTATTATTTAAGTAACAAAAATTCCTGTCATATCATAAAATGTAATGTAAGTTTGGTCACAAGTTTCTTAGACACTACTAATCAATTTTAATAATTCGTGGCCAAGTATCTTTCAACATAATTGATTATGGATCGATAAAAGTTTTATCGAAATAGCTTTAGTGGTTAATAAGATATGACACCTAAATCACGGTAATCACAATTCACATCACCTAAATTTTATTCGTTGAAATCCTTATTTATTACTATAGGCACTATCACATGACCACACCCAGCGGGACCCTTCATGCAGCAGTAACATTTGAACATATTCTATTAGTTTAGTATTTGTGATTTTTTCATGTATTACATTCAAGGCGGATTTCAATAAACAGTTAAGTTTCAGTTAACATGCTACCACAGCAAAAGGGTTGCTCTAGGTTGCACATTTTGTAATTTGAAGATTTCTAATTACTGAATGTACCAAAAAATATATATTTTGATTGAAACTATTTTTTTATCTATTATTTTTTGTCCTTTTTATTTAAACATGATAAACTTGTTATAATGAAAATGAAGTATTTATTTTGGTACATTGTCATACCCTCAAAAACATTGCCAGAGGCAAAACCTTGCTATAGTGGCTTCTCACATCACATCGCTAACATAACACAACACAATAATATAATAAGTAAGAAGACCTATTACAGTTATACTAATAATACCCCCTACCCTCCAAGCCCTTCACGGGGCCCGGTGAGCATTCCGGATCCACCACTCTGGGACGCGCCCTCTAAGGGTAAAACATGAGAATGAGCATGTTTGATAAAATAAGTACCTATTGGATTACTGAATGAGAAATAAAAACTTTTTGCTAGGATGTTAGGACTGATCTAGAATAAGGTAGAAGTAACCTTGGTTCCACCGGGGTTATGAAGATGTGTTCCTCGGTTACTATATATAAACGATATTGGCAAAACCCAATCGAACAACAAAGAATTACTAATAAAAAAATGGTTCAGGAATACCACTTTCTATTCTTTCTAGTCTCTTACTATTTACTATTTTATTTCTCATGAAATAACACAATAGGTATTGAAATTGTAAGATACCAGAGCCCCGATTCTACTAAACCAATTGTTTTTTAATTGATAATGAATTTCATAAAAAATTACACTTATAGGATAAACAAGTGTCATAAGTGGCAATTTGTGCGGCTAAACCAATTGTTTCTAAATTATTAATAAATTGACTCAACATTGACACTTATAGTATAAAAAAGTGTAAAAATTGTCAATTTTAAGGCAATTCATTAAACAACTACGATTTAAAAACATTGGTTTAGTAGAATCGGGACCCAGATAACACAATTATCAATAAATTACACTGGAATTTCTGTTAAGAAGGGTCCTGCTTTAACAATATTATTTATATCTTTTATAGCATCTGTTATGTTTCTTTGCTTTCACTTGCAAATCATCATCATCATCGACTTGCCTTCTCCCAGCCAATATTTGATTTATATTTTTGCAAAAGTTATGAAGCAGGGCATCGAATAACTATATTTATAAAATAATTAATCAGTTTGTCTTTATGGACATTGCACGTAATAAATCTAAAATCAACTATTATCAACACTACTGTTTTTATTGCCTGCTTCAGATTAGGAGATTCTAATTTTGTTTTCATTGTTTCATTTATGATGTCCTGCATATTAGAAATCATTTTTACTAATTCATTGCTGGGAGTGCAAAGCCATCGCCGTCGTTATTCATATTCTCTGTTCCGAATGTATTCAATTTCATCACGAGATGACAAATCAGATGTACATTCCGCACATATTTAAAATACATTTGATTTACTAGGATCATTTTCTTTGACCTCTATTGATACTAGCTCCAACTCTAATAAATCAGCAAAATCAAAATTTAGTTCGGACGACGTTGCTTCAGCATTTTCGTTGATGATGAGCGTTTGCATAGTGTTACAGTAATCTGCGTCACAATTTTTACCATGGGTGTGGACACTGTTTATATTATTTATTAGCAGTGTCGCAAATGCAGACTCAAATTGGTCGCATGTCGGATTGACGTTGCGGCACCCATGGCTTCTTACAGCCCCAAAAAAGTTTTCCAGTGGGTCCTGGTTTAAGTGCCTCAACCAAACTGATGATATTTGGTAGTCACCGAGTAGTTTTTTTTAATAACACTTAAATTCCTTCCAGTGTCCACACCCAGTTTTCCACTGTAGGGTACAGACTTTTCCAACTGGAGTAACAAAGGCCATACTTTGGAATACTTTTATCCCTTCCTGCCATATTTTATGGCGGAGTGAGTTTGGAGTCGCTGGGCCCAGTAATGGTTTGGCATTTTTATTCTTCGTGAAACTGCCGTTCACCGAATCAAATATGGAGTCCATAAATAGGAGTAAATCGGCAGTTTCTTTACAGTCCTCTGGAAGGATGCCTTTGTCTGAAATTGAAAAGTTATATATATATTAGATTTGATTTCAACACTGTTTTTACATCTTCATGCCGAAAGAGCTGAATTTATTTGGATGAAATTTGGAACGGAGATGGTTTATAGCCTGTATTGTCAGGCTGAGCGGTGTGCCTTGGGAGAGACCCACGTCCAGCAGTGGAATAATATAAGCTGATTGATAAAATATGATGATGATGTTTATATACCTGCGGTGGGACTTATCGCTCATTATTTTATTTAGGTAAAAATACGTACCTTTTGCTCGACATTTCGACCATGTTACAATGGCCGTGATCAAGTGAGGGTGGAAGAACTAAGAACTAAGAGAACAAAACACCTACTCCATTTTTACTGATTACGGCCATTGTAACATGGTCGAAACGAGCTAAAGGTACCTATTTTTACCTAAATAAAATAATGTGCGATAAGTCCCAACAAACATTTAGGTAAACATATTGTGTTTAAATAGCTAAAGTTTAAAAAATACTATAAGACACATAAATAAATAAATAAAGATTCGGGTCATTTTTTCACACACGGTCATCTGACCCCGAACTAAGCAAAGCTTGTGATATGGCTGCCAGAGACTGATATACATACATATATAGTTTTAAATACATACTTAAATAGGTATTAACAACCAGATATAGAACAAACACAAATGTTCATCACACAAATGTTTGTCCTAGATGGGAATCGAACCCACGCCCCCAAGCTCAGAAGGCAGGTTCACTACCAATTGGACCAACGGGCTATCATACAAGTATGTTGGTTGATTCTGTGTACATAAAACATACCGTGCATATCATGGTCCTTTATGTCCATGCTTATTGACAGCACGTTTGCTGAACATTCACGCTGGAACGTCACAGGAGCTAAAATGAATAATAATTATTATTAAATTAGAGAAAATAAAACTGGCCAAGTGCGAGTTGGGCTCGCGTACTGAGGGTTCCGTACCACCACATAACTTGTTAGCTACTAAGGTACAAAAAGTAGTGCAAAAAGACAACATCCCATCAACGCCCAGGCGGTCACCCATCCAATCGACCGCGCTAAGCTAGAGCTAATACAAAAATACTTTAAAAAAATACGTTTGTTGTATGGGGACACCCCACTTTAGTTTTTACTTTATTATTATTTCTTAGTTAATTCGCCGTAAAATTGCATATTTTGTAAAAATTTCAACTGGCTATCTTTTCGGTTCGAAAGATACAGTCGTTAAAAGATGGACAGACAGATAGACGGACAAAGATTGAAGTTGAATCGGTTTCTTCTAGGCAAGCATGCTCCATCGTAGACCACATCATCGCTTAACATCAGGTCAGTTGGAGGCCAAGCCGAAGCCTATAAAAAAAAACATATATGTGTTTATTTTATTAATTTGACACTTACCAACATTTTCTTTGCAAGTATCTTTTCTAATATCTATTGATTTCGTAGGTTCCAATAAAGATAAATATGTAAGAAAGATATTTTTTTTATTATTAACTATGACACGGCTTACATTATATTTAACGGTCGAGATGAGTAAGGATGAACCGGCCAGGCACTCCTCTCAACCGATAAATATAATTTCATTGTAAGCCTTTTTATTAGTTTATCATCATCATGCAAGTTTTGAAAATGTTTTTTTTATTAATGTCAAATACCTACACAAAATTAGGAAATTAACTGAACAAAAAATAAAGTGCTCAAAGATGAATAAGGCTTTGTAAGTACCTGATGGTATTGGTGATCCAGGCTGATTGACAATTTCTTGCAATTTCTTCTTTCTTTTGCCATATGTTTTATACGGTTGAGACATTTTTGATGATAACATTGCACCTGAAAAAACACATTGTTGCTAGTTAAATATTTGTAATATAAAATTTGCAAGTTGAAGTGGCAATGGGCAGGCCACATCGCTCGAAGAACCGATAACTGATGGGGAAGAAAGGTTCTTGAGTGGAGACCACGAACCGGAAGACGCAGCATAGGTAGGCCTCCCACTAGATGGACCGACGACATTATATTTTTATATATAGCATAATTATTAGTATATAGGGTTTACACTGTATATATTATAATAAGGCCCTCTGTAATTCAGCCCTGTTCTATCCCGTGTCCCAACTAACAATGCCAGCCCAGACTGATCACTGACAATATATCAACCCACGAGGCGCTTGCAGATGATGCGTACTACAAGTGCGAGTACAAGTTGCAAGTAGCTATTACGCATCGTCTGCATCGTTGAAAGCAATGCAGACGGTTCGTAGTAGCTAAACACTTCCACTGAGCAAAACGATGCAGATGATGCATCTTGTACTCGCACATTTACTACGCATCATCTGCTAGCGCCCACAGCGTTAACTAGGTACTGGATGGCGAGTTTGTTGAGGGGTGGAGTGCGAACTTAAAGGATTAAAAAAAACCTCCATTATGCAAACTTACCTCTACTGTCCTTGCACCCAGGAACACAACAATGCTTATCTGAAGACATACTTATTCAAACAAGACACGTTAAAGGGTCCTTTCCCGGAAACCAAAACACCACGCAGCACAGACACAGTCCTATCTCAAGTTCTTTTCACTTAGAAATTAGCCTTATAGTTGAGATCACAGTAGAGGTATTTACCGCAGGAACTTTAGCTCGACTCGATGGATAAATACAGCGCACTATAAATCACAAAAATACCACACGAAACACAGCAGCACAACGGCAACGGTTTCGGCAGACGTTTGAAATTGAAAGCTCGGAATATGACATTCAGTATTGCCAGCACAATGTAAAATTTTAAACCTAAACGTTAAAAAATGGTAACGTTCCTGATTTTTTATTTATTTGGCAGGTGCCTCAGGGCCATTATTATTATTATAAATTTTTGTAATGATTGTCAAATTCTACGGTCTTAGTTTCTACGGTCTGCCCTAGCGGACGTGCAACATCGTAATATTTACAATGGGTAGGTACATAAATTAAAACTATTTAGATTATAAATCCGTCTTTACATAAATATTAACTAAACAAATATATCTTAGGTGATATAATAAATATAAAACTAAGCAGTAAAAAAAACCTGAGATCTGTTTAATAAGGTAGTAAAACGTAGAGTAAGGTGACTGTATTTGTATATAATATATAGGATTTTGTGTAATAAAACTAAATCAACCTTTAAAGTTTAAAATTAAGGTACTGATTCATCCGTACAGGCATAAAATTTGGGACGTAAGCTTTAGATCGTATATATTAAATTTATATTTATGTTTTTTTCACAAGGATACAGATTTAGAATATAATAATCTGCTTGTTAGAGCTTGTTCTTACCGATTCGTACCAATAAAACATAATAGTACACAAATAGTTTGGACTGCCCATAGACCTTTCAAGGTCCAAATACATTATAATTATGCATTATATTACGTGGTCTGCCACAACATCAAAAACATCTATGAAATTATCTTTTGTCTTGCTCTGTCGTGAGCTGGGAGAGCGAGACAAGCTCAATTTATAATAATTATAAGAATGTTTTTGAGGTTGTGGTAGTCCCAGTGCGCTAAAAATAGAATCATTAATCAGTAAACATTAAGAATTATTTTACTTGATTAATTAATTATTATTGTGTATTCTGTACTATTAAGGATTAAAAAGAAGCTAAATCTAGCTATAACTAGCTAAGATGGCAGCACTAGACAAGCTAAGCCATTTTGCGAACGACCATTATTAATATCTATAAACATTAATCTGAACAAGGCTTGAAAAGGGTTTATTAATTTATTTTATTGTAAATAAGAGTTAATTATCATATTTTAACCAGTTAAAATGTAATTAAAAGTTATCATTACTACTAGTAATATTATACAGCGCCATCTATTCAAATCATGTTAAATTAATTGCCATGTGAAGGTTTGTAATGCTGCAAAAATGCCATCTCTCCGCTCAAGTTAACATATAAGAATTATAATGCTACAAAATGAAAAATCACCATTATAGTTTAACTGTGAAGGCCTTGAATGTGCTTTTTAGTTTGTCAGGGTTTTAACGCTTGTATTACCCTGTGATTTGTTCTAAGATTAGGGAGCCTGAGTCGTCGGTCGAACGCGTCTGACGCAGACCTCGGAAGCGGCGCCATAACTTTTCATAGTGCGAATAGTCATCGCATCAGCCGCGTGCGTTAGACGCATGCGTCAGACGCGCGCGGCTGCGATCGGCCGCAATGCACGGAAGTCTACCTGTTAAAGGTCAAACGCAAACTTATTCCTACATATAAAAAAACCGACCAAGTGCGAGTCGGGCTCGCACACTGAGGGTTCCGTTTTTTAACTTGGCTGATTTCTTGAAGAAATAAACACGATAACATAATTATTAACTACTAAAGTACAAAAAAGAAGTGCAAAAGATGTCAAGCCCTGGCGATCACCCATCCAAGTACCGACCGCATCCTGATCGTACGAGAACCTGTGGTAAGCAGAAATTGGTCACCGACTCGCACTTGGCCAGTATTTATTATTAGTTGTTTTACTTTAGAGTGTGTATCTACTATTATAATTATGCCAAGTTTGACGCTTGTACGTATTACCGTTTTTACATTAGAACAAATACAAAAATAGGTAATCAATTACTACATGATTTTACTGAACTGGAACAAGGACGATGGATTATTCTAATAGTCTTCAAAATTGGAATCATTTGTTTTGTTATCATTCAGGAGCATTGTAATTACAATCATGTACCACCAAACAAACAAAAACTGTTTTTAAATAGGCTCTTTGCTCGCCATCACGTGTATTGAAAAGTGCTCACAAGTGCTCATACATGACACCTAGATAATTGCTACGTTAATTAGACACGTAAACAAAAATGATCCCAAATAATAATAATTATGTTTGTATAAAAATAGGTATATTTATATGCGCACGGTTAGGGGGCGCCCATAAATTACGTGAGGTGTTTTTTTTATATTTCTGTCCCTCCCTCCCCCCCTGGTGTGATGTCGTGAGATTTTATTCAACCCCCTCCCCCAACCCCCAATCTCACATGAGATTTTTCAAAATGTGGGTTTCTTACGTAAACGCGTTGGATTTTTATTTTTAAAAGAAAAAAAATATTGCTTCGTGCTTTTATTTACGACTAGTTAAGACTAGTAGTCAATATTGCTGAGAAGTTTAATTATAAGTGTAATAATTTTTTTACAATAGAATACTTTAATCGTAACTACTGTGATTAAAAAAAGAATATCTACTCTAATTCAGTCCATGGAGAATCATGCGCGGTCTCAAGAGAGACTATTGGAACCAACATGTCCATATGATTTTCAGTAAAATCATCTGCTCCTTCTACTTCGTTCTGATCGAGCCACTCTAAGCCGTTGGCGCTTGCGCACAGTAACTCATTATACTCGAGAGTCGCGCGTTCGGCTGACAGTGGCGCGAAAACAAAGGACGGGCTACACTGTACCGTAAATTCAGATTGAATTGAGCTATTTGGTATAAAACAAATATGGTGGTTTGACAGTCAGTAGATGTATAACGTCGAAGTATGAATGAAATTATTTTCTTTCGAACGATCTTAATCGTATTACGATAACGCTTAAGATTAAATCTTTCTTTTTTTTTGTTTCAGTCAGAAAAAAAAATCCTTGATATTTGCCGAGACCCCCCCTCTCTCCAACGTAAGATTAGATGAGATTTGACTCGACCCCCTCCCCCCCTTAAACATCTCACGTAATTTATGGACGCCCCCTTACCAAGCGGAAGCATTGCATCTTCCAGCCAGATACCTATGTAACGGTTCAGATTAGCCCTCGTTAACATTCACAAATATTAGAAAATTCAAGTTTAGATTACCTACTACTTGACGTACCGATACTTGAGGTTGAATTCTCAAAACTGTAAGTATGTCTAGGAAGATTATAACAAAATAGTAGACACTATATTTGGAGAAAGGATTGCCTTATTAAATTCAGCTTACTGTCTAAATTGACTCGCCGGCCACTATTCGTATTTAAAGTATTACGTCACGATGTACTCTATGTGTCACGAGAATCATGAAAGTCGTGAACAACACCAAAATCAGTTAGGTCGCCAAAATCGATTACATCACGAAAAACAATGTCTTCGATGTACTCTATGTGTCGCGAGAATCACGAAAGTCATGAACGACGCCAAAATCAGTTAGATCACCAAAATTGATTACGTCACGATATGGGCGTGTCTCCGATGTACTCTGTGTGTCACGAAAGTCATGAAAATCACGAACGACGCCAAAAACGTTTTTCAAGCGACTGGTGATACATGTTGGGGTGGGAGAAAGTTATATAAGGGATCGAGCAGGCGGGCTTCGGGATTCATTCTTGCCTTGGCGTTCGTAGCGCGCAGGTGGAGATTTTAGTATTTTTGTTCCGTGGTTGTCCAATATAATTTACTATGAATTATTTTAAAGTTTTACGTAGAAACTCTGCCCGACTGAATATACATTCAAATAACGTCGACAGTGTTTACTAATTCCAGTGTGAGATTATCACAGCTCAACTTAGGGTTGATATTGAGAGTTTCTCTCTAAGTTTTTGAGCATAAAGTGTTCGAGATACAATTATTTGTAGAGTCAAGTTTTTAAACTGAAATATTGGACAATTGCGTATGACTAGACACGGTTTTAGTCAATGGTAATTCCCGGAAACAAAATATTTGTGAGAACGTAAAGGAGTTACCATCTTAAAGTTCCCGATAGTTAGGCTTGGGATTTTGTGACGAACCCAAGGGTCGATTATTCTCATTAAATTGAGGTCGATCAAGTCACCAGGGTGCATGGTTTCTGGAATACGGTCATCAGAAGCTCTCTAGGTCTTTGCAAACGCAAAGTTGCTCCTTGGCGGAACTGTTGGCTCTTGACCGACCGCTGATGACCGGACCTCAGGCTCCATGTGAACTGTCTTGTACGTTAGGTGGATGTTCCGTTTCAGTCCCCAGGGGTGGATCCTTGTGTTAGAGGTACACCCTAGGCTTCGGCCTGTTGAAACAGACTCCCGTAGGGATTATAGGTAGTGGACTTCAGGATAGTTGGACTAGTCACCCATGTAGGCCTCAGCTAGTCTAGAAGAGTTTTGCACATTGGATAACCTATCTTCCAATAAACTCTGTGTTAGTATGGGATTTTGGATGTTTAGTTAAATACAGGACCCGCGAGTCCTTGCATAGTTTTGGTGTCTCTCCAAGAATAAGTGTAAGGACGTAAAAGGTGTAGGAATAGGATAGGGAATAGGGCGATCCCGCCGATCTAATATACTCAACAGAATGCGATTGTATCAGGTCGCCGGGATGTAGGGAAATTACTTAAGTTTTTAGTTTCAGGTTGTTCCAGAAGTATCCAGCTTGTTAAAACTAGCAAACAACTGTTCCAGCTAAATACATCATCAATGTGGAGTTCTTAGATAATGTCTTGTTGTGGTTTATAAAGTACCTAAGTGCATACTTTCAACTTTAATTGGCGAAATTACAAGCCAAATTCTCTAGTAAACTCTTTAAGGCCAAGCGTAGCCGTGCCAGTTGGTTTCTCTTAACTAAACGAGGGAGATTCTGACAAACTAAAGATTACTTACTAGATTCTACAAAGTTCATTGCAAGTTTCATCATCTAACCGCAATCAGAACTTATCTAATGATCGTACAAGGTTTGGTTGATCTTGACTATCACTGTAAATTCATAGGGGTTTTCTGATCCTACAATAAGGATGGGAGAATCTCACTCATAGATTGGACATGAGTCACAAACTTACTTACAAACATTGGGCAAAAGAGAATGTTCCCTTTTTATAATCTCTGTTAACTTATTTTGTTACATTTGACTTACAAACACACAAACTGACTGTAAAGAAAGTTCATTCGTGTTCAAGGCACGATTTTCCCTTAAAAGATTCGTGGAGGGGGAATCCCTATTTTATATTGGTTGGATTCTACTAGCATGGGCGGGAATGGAGCTCTTGTTCTAGCCACAAAACAATTATATTTCAAATAAGCAAAAGCTAGCTTTCTACGTTAACTTTGATTCAATTCACTTTAAGTTCACCTTGTATACTTTTCACCTGTATGGAATTAACACTATCAATGTCTTGTAAGATTCTACAAACTAAAGCAAAGAAATATCATTTAATTTATCTAGAAAGTGTTTCAAGATCTATCATACCACATACCGATCTACAAACCAATCATGTCACTCCCTAATGAAAATAACATAAACTTTACTGTTATAACCTGGCACGGTTAACGCACACACTTAATAATATGTTAAATAGTTGTAAGAGTTAGTTTACTAATAGGTACATGAAGTTCCACATAGTATAAGAACTAATTATTAGATCTAGGTTTAATTCTGTTTCAAATCATACCTAGGCAGGTCGTACGGAGTAGAAGTTAGGCTAGCCTTTAAACTTGTACGATAGCTAGGTCTTAAATAACGTAGGTGATCATCTCATATTTATATTGGGTTATTGCGGTTCACAAAATAAGGTCCTAACTACTTAGACGATCACTTGGCCAATTTAGTTTAAGTTAAGTTAATTTAGTTTAAGTTCACTTACTCAGTAATATAATTAGGATAGGTATTCAGTTCAACATCATCAACATCAAATAAAAAGAGTAAACATGTAAAAAATTAAAAAGACTACTTCAGGGGGACGGTACAATCTGAGGGCGCCGTGGACCAGGATTTCAGAACCATATAAATATGTATAGTGTCAAACCTAGATAGTCTTTTATCGATAACGTAGGGTAAATTTATGTATATATTATGTGGTCCGGGGTCTCCTGGACACAATCTTTTGCCGTGGAGTCGATCGAGGAATTGAGATGATCACCTCAGGTAGATATAATTAGTAAAACGACAAACAGATAGATTAGGATGTTAAAAGATGAAAGGCTCGGGGGTTGATAAAGTACATAGATTAAATAACTTAAATTACATAAATTATCAGTTAAATTTATAGTAAAATAAAATCAAAAAACAAGAATCTAGTTCAAAGGGTTTTCAACTTATAATACCATCACTTACTTTGAGAAAGACTGATCTATCACCGAAAGCGAAACCGTGTAAGTTATTCTTAATTCATATCAGGTTATATTTTATCCAGCTGCACAGAAGGAAAGATGTTAAGGTTAGGACATAATTATCATTATCACACATCCACACGTTACTGTTGTTCACGTTAGAATTCAGTTATGCTATTTTGTAATTATTAGTAGAATTGTTGAGACTAATTTGAATTATTGTTACCTAAATCTAGAATGATCTAGTGTCTTGACAACTAAAACAAAATAAGTATTTATTTCATTACACACATACATGTATTTAGGTACACACAGGGATTACACATCAGTACATCAGGAAACATTTTTGTAGAATTTGAGTTCTAAATAGGTGCAGCGACAGCATCTCAGGTTTCCGGCTGAATTGGTAATGGTTGAACGGCATTTAGAAAAGTTAGAGATTGTTGATTGCTGGCGGCTTGAGAACGTGAAGACCTTTCCAGTTTCAGAGTGGTTGGTATGGCAGTAACATCTCCAAACAGGTATTGTGTCAGACGTTTGTGTAGATTATCTGAAATCATAAAATACTTCTAAATCTAAGGTGTGTAACTTTCTAAACGGACAAGAGGTTAGGGTTACGTCGCTGCGAACTACAGTTCTAACGAAACCAAAAAGTAAGAAATTTCATTAAAATTTAAAATAATACAGGGCGCCTGTGTGACTCTTTTCTTTAGGTTAAGATCGGGAAGTACTTGGTATTTACTAGGTATTTAGAAATAAATCTAGACCTATTTACTATCTACTTATGGTTAAGTTAGTTAGACGGTTGTTTGCAATTTATTGGAAACAACAATCAACTATTTTGGTGTTTGGTCGAGTACCTACATTGATTGTTAAACATTAGTCTTCCTACATGGGGATGTTAAATGGTCAGGTCATTCATGCAACTTCAAGGGAATAAAAGAAGGGTTTAGTTACCTGCTAGTGTAAGCCCATTATTGAGCATGGCCAGGGACCATTCTTTGATGCTTCCGCTTTAATGTTTCAATGTAGGTACTGTAATTGATGCCGGACTTGTTTTGAGTGTGTAGACAGTTATTCATGCGTTCCTGAAAGGGTATGTTAGGTTCGTTAATATCATAAGGTAAATTATTAAGTTGTGGGAGGATAACAACACGGCTTTAGGAATCATGCTATTTACATACTATAAAGACATTCTTAAACGAGAGCACAAGTCTGAGGGTTCATACGAAACTATCTTGAAACGAATTTAGTATCCTTGTGAGGCATTTATGTTTGTAAACAAGTAAATATTCGATCACATACCTTGAGTTAAAGAATTGTAGAAGTACGAGATATTTCTATGTACAACTGCTAAATCTTCGTTGTAGGTTTCTTGACATCATCTTGTGACTTGTAAAGCGATATTTACGTATATTCTTGAGTTTTTCAGTTAACTTTTAGCAATAAACATTAGCAACACAAATGCATGGTATTTTTGTGAATTGTGAGAAATTGAGAATCAGTTTGACGGGAATGACACTTGACTTGACAGAGTTGACGGTGACAGAAGTGTCATAGGAATTTATGCAATAATTAGTTGACGGTTGTGCCTAAGCCTTTTGTCTCATAGTTTCGATGTACGCAAAATAAATGTTTGTAGTTTATCACGCGACGCGACGCCACGTACTAGGTTTTATGTAATTATGAATATTAGATGATGATGCAGCAGACAGCGAAGTTTTCTAGTATTATTAAAAAAGTCAGATATTAAGCACATTTAAAATATCATATTATAATTATATTAACTCGCATGAACACGGCAGAATAATATTCTATGATTGGCAAAGAAATCGATTTTGTAATATAGGTAATTCGTAGTCGAGTATCCGTGAATCTTCTAAGATGTTAATCACTATAATTATTTGCCAGACATGGAATACAAACTTATCGTTAGAAGCTTTCCGAAGGCGGTGTGGCCTTAAAGACTTTAGCCTGTCTGAGAAAGAAAGAAAAATAAAAATATAAATAGATTTGTTCCAAATCACGTAAAGAGAGTCTCTATTGTATTCTCTTTGAAAGAGAGTTAAAAAAGTTTAGCATGACGGATGACGTGAAGTTTTGTAACGTTTCATTTTACATGAGAAAAATGCGGGAACTATTTAAATTAATGTATTATGTATGTATAGGATTTGTAATCTACACTTAGAATATAATTATGTAATTAATTAGATAGTATTATTTATTGTACTTTCAGTATTTTAGGCGTCCTAAGTGTCTTCCTTAGTTTTAATTATTTCACAAAACATATTTAGATCACGGACTAGGTTACCAATGATAAAAAGAAGAGTGGAAGAAAGAAGACTGGAGATTCTCGGGTGGCGCTGCGGTATTCGCCTAGTATTATATGGGTACGAGAAAACTTAAGGCATAGTTACAAAATTATAATATAACTAGCGGTCCGCCCCAGCTTCGCGCGGGTATGGATTGTGGCCTGTGTCGCCTGGGGATAGTGTGGCTTCCCAACGGTGAGGGAATTTTTCGGATCGGTTCGGTGGTTTCGGAGCCTATTCAATGCAAACAAACAAACAAACAAACAAACAATCAAATCTTTCCTCTTTATAATATTAGTATAGATAACATTTACCTAGTACTTAGTATGTTATCTATGTACATTGTACATGTAACAGTTGACATTGGAAATTATATTAAAAGGTTAATGCGGAAGTTTTACAGGTATTTATGTATGTTTGTATTTTCAACTTCGTGGTGGTAAGGCAGATTCAAATGAATATTGAAAAATTTACTGGTATCCTAGATTAATTTCACAACACAAATATTTAGGCTTTTTAATTTAGCTAATTCCGGATTTCAGAGTGCTAGCAGGTGAAGCCGGAGGATGTATCTTGTATGTTTAATAGTTAAGACGGACCAGCTCAGGTGAATAACACAGGATTACAGGTACCTAAATATTTTCATTTCATTACAAATAGTTAACACACTAAAGCGCTATCTTTAAAATATAATTAAGGCCTAAAAGGGAGAAGCACTAGTGAGGACGGTGAAGGTTTTTTTCTTCTGAAAATTTCAGGTAAATCTCTATGTTATGTGTTGATACCGACTAGGATACCTTTACCTTTATACGTGTACCTTTTATTTGTTACCAATAAAGTACTATGACTATGACTATATATTGTAAAACTTAGGTGTGATCTGTTAAAGCACTGATAGTTATATTATGCTTGATGTATTAGACAGTTTTTATTTTATAGATGAGGTTGGTGGCTCCATGCCTCGGATCGGATAAACGAATGAGATATGCCGTGGGTTAGTTATTGCGTGTGTTCAAATGTCTTCGTTTTTAT
Organism: Agriopis aurantiaria; assembly: GCA_914767915.1. Classification (NCBI taxonomy): domain Eukaryota; kingdom Metazoa; phylum Arthropoda; class Insecta; order Lepidoptera; family Geometridae; genus Agriopis; species Agriopis aurantiaria. The sequence goes on along the minus strand of OU611994.1, from coordinate 11,562,859 downwards.
TCACCTTTTACTAACACAAATAGACCGTTTAACATAAACTCTTTAATTACGGATCTGCGATATACTGATGCGTTCACATTCATCGCAATGCTTTGTCATATCTTCACGTTTGTTTGATCTGAGTTCCGTGCTTTATTATAGGTTGTGTCGTTAACTAGCATTTCACATTTAGGGATTCACGTTTACAAGGACCACATTGCTAGTAAGTATCTGATTTCACTTTGGTCAGGTATTGTGGTTATTCAGTTGTTTTCAGGAACAATAGACGGTTTTACCTCCTAGTAATAAATAAATAGCAGATTATAGCATGGAGACTAGAGTTGGCGTGTAGTGCAGAACAGTACCTATGTGCTATGTCCACTTGTACGTATGTTTTCTTCGTACGTAGGTTACAGGTGAGCATTCGTGGTAATTTGTAAACTAAGGCCGTTTTATTTTATTTTTATGAACATTAACTTATTAATTTTTATGAATATTAACTTATAATAATATGCCGATTAATTAGATATGAACTAATTAAAAGTATCATAGATAGTCTAAGCAGATAAAATTTTAAATTATTTTATAATATGGCGAGTTCGAATCTTGCATTAAATTTTTGTTGGTTTATGTCCTAGACAAATTCAATTTCGATAGATAATAAAATATATAATTTAATGTATTAATAATCGAATGCTTCGCTTCACTTGCGCTAGAGCCTACGGAAAAGACTCGACATTGTAACTACCTATGTTTTTGAAACTATGTTAATATTTTTGTCCAGCGTATCATTACGCATTTCAATTCAAAAGCTTTTTAATGTCGTTGATCCTATTGTATGTATGTATATCAACTAAAATAGATATTTGAGGGTGCTATCATTTTATAATTATAAAAAAAAAAAAAAAAAAAAAAACTTTTGGATTATTAATGACGTAATTTCTCACAATTATTATAGTGGATTATTGGTTATCTTGATGTTTTGAATAAGATTTAATTTGAAAAAAAAAAAAAAAATTAAAAAAAAAAAAAAAAAAAAAAAAAAAAACTTGTGAATGTGAGCGGGTTCTTTGGTTATTTTAAGGTCATGTGAGTCTACATAGGGTTTTAAACTTTGTCAAGTAATCAATTAAGGGGGGGTTGTGCAAAATATTTTGTGTCGAATTAAAGGGTAGTGATGGTGTCTTGAATCAGCGAGTAAGACAGCGAAAGTTATGTTATGAAAGATATAAATGATAAAACTTCATAAATTTTATATGATAGAATGATGACTGGCAGAGATTTAATGAATATATATATGCACGGGTTAAATTCTTTTGAAGGGATTCAAGGTTTTATCATTGCTTAGATTTGAGACAGTTTTTCGGAATCTGATTTTTAGCAAACCCAAGTACAATTGATCTATTCGAAGGAGAAATTTTGGTGTTAGGCTTAGTTAATAATTACATCAACAACGTTGATTTCGAAAAGATCCTACTCTACAATGAAGAAACTATCGACAAGCACACTCTACATTTTCCGAATGGAAATCATTGGACTTTAACACTTGTACTCTTAGTGGGATATAAAGACTATACGGAATTTTTTCCTATTTGCCTTTGGGTCTACTAGAATTTTGGAGGGAGTGCGTAAACTTTGCTTTTCAGCGAATGAAAAGATATTTGCGAAGGAAAGGGAAGTTATGTGCAACCGTTTAGGGTTGGTTCTGCCTCACAACCAGAATTTCCTTGCAGATGACAGAGATCCTGTAAAGGGACAATTTTCTTTATAGTTGATATATCAACAAACTTTGAGTCTGGGGTTTTATGATGATAATTTTTATGTCGGTTTAAAAACACTTACACATATTGTGTTAGGGATACACACACATTCGTTCACACATAATTATATTGTTGGAATTGGATTTTGAAAAATTTGATTTTGCACTTGCAAATTGAGTTGTTTGAACAGGGAATATTTGTGAATCTCTCCAATGTTTATTTGGATGGGAAAATTTTCTCCGATTAACAAATTATAATCTATTAAAATTTTGGGGGTTGCTGTAACGGTTCAGATTAGCCCTCGTTAACATTCACAAATATTAGAAAATTCAAGTTTAGATTACCTACTACTTGACGTACCGATACTTGAGGTTGAATTCTCAAAACTGTAAGTATGTCTAGGAAGATTATAACAAAATAGTAGACACTATATTTGGAGAAAGGATTGCCTTATTAAATTCAGCTTACTGTCTAAATTGACTCGCCGGCCACTATTCGTATTTAAAGTATTACGTCACGATGTACTCTATGTGTCACGAGAATCATGAAAGTCGTGAACAACACCAAAATCAGTTAGGTCGCCAAAATCGATTACATCACGAAAAACAATGTCTTCGATGTACTCTATGTGTCGCGAGAATCACGAAAGTCATGAACGACGCCAAAATCAGTTAGATCACCAAAATTGATTACGTCACGATATGGGCGTGTCTCCGATGTACTCTGTGTGTCACGAAAGTCATGAAAATCACGAACGACGCCAAAAACGTTTTTCAAGCGACTGGTGATACATGTTGGGGTGGGAGAAAGTTATATAAGGGATCGAGCAGGCGGGCTTCGGGATTCATTCTTGCCTTGGCGTTCGTAGCGCGCAGGTGGAGATTTTAGTATTTTTGTTCCGTGGTTGTCCAATATAATTTACTATGAATTATTTTAAAGTTTTACGTAGAAACTCTGCCCGACTGAATATACATTCAAATAACGTCGACAGTGTTTACTAATTCCAGTGTGAGATTATCACAGCTCAACTTAGGGTTGATATTGAGAGTTTCTCTCTAAGTTTTTGAGCATAAAGTGTTCGAGATACAATTATTTGTAGAGTCAAGTTTTTAAACTGAAATATTGGACAATTGCGTATGACTAGACACGGTTTTAGTCAATGGTAATTCCCGGAAACAAAATATTTGTGAGAACGTAAAGGAGTTACCATCTTAAAGTTCCCGATAGTTAGGCTTGGGATTTTGTGACGAACCCAAGGGTCGATTATTCTCATTAAATTGAGGTCGATCAAGTCACCAGGGTGCATGGTTTCTGGAATACGGTCATCAGAAGCTCTCTAGGTCTTTGCAAACGCAAAGTTGCTCCTTGGCGGAACTGTTGGCTCTTGACCGACCGCTGATGACCGGACCTCAGGCTCCATGTGAACTGTCTTGTACGTTAGGTGGATGTTCCGTTTCAGTCCCCAGGGGTGGATCCTTGTGTTAGAGGTACACCCTAGGCTTCGGCCTGTTGAAACAGACTCCCGTAGGGATTATAGGTAGTGGACTTCAGGATAGTTGGACTAGTCACCCATGTAGGCCTCAGCTAGTCTAGAAGAGTTTTGCACATTGGATAACCTATCTTCCAATAAACTCTGTGTTAGTATGGGATTTTGGATGTTTAGTTAAATACAGGACCCGCGAGTCCTTGCATAGTTTTGGTGTCTCTCCAAGAATAAGTGTAAGGACGTAAAAGGTGTAGGAATAGGATAGGGAATAGGGCGATCCCGCCGATCTAATATACTCAACAGAATGCGATTGTATCAGGTCGCCGGGATGTAGGGAAATTACTTAAGTTTTTAGTTTCAGGTTGTTCCAGAAGTATCCAGCTTGTTAAAACTAGCAAACAACTGTTCCAGCTAAATACATCATCAATGTGGAGTTCTTAGATAATGTCTTGTTGTGGTTTATAAAGTACCTAAGTGCATACTTTCAACTTTAATTGGCGAAATTACAAGCCAAATTCTCTAGTAAACTCTTTAAGGCCAAGCGTAGCCGTGCCAGTTGGTTTCTCTTAACTAAACGAGGGAGATTCTGACAAACTAAAGATTACTTACTAGATTCTACAAAGTTCATTGCAAGTTTCATCATCTAACCGCAATCAGAACTTATCTAATGATCGTACAAGGTTTGGTTGATCTTGACTATCACTGTAAATTCATAGGGGTTTTCTGATCCTACAATAAGGATGGGAGAATCTCACTCATAGATTGGACATGAGTCACAAACTTACTTACAAACATTGGGCAAAAGAGAATGTTCCCTTTTTATAATCTCTGTTAACTTATTTTGTTACATTTGACTTACAAACACACAAACTGACTGTAAAGAAAGTTCATTCGTGTTCAAGGCACGATTTTCCCTTAAAAGATTCGTGGAGGGGGAATCCCTATTTTATATTGGTTGGATTCTACTAGCATGGGCGGGAATGGAGCTCTTGTTCTAGCCACAAAACAATTATATTTCAAATAAGCAAAAGCTAGCTTTCTACGTTAACTTTGATTCAATTCACTTTAAGTTCACCTTGTATACTTTTCACCTGTATGGAATTAACACTATCAATGTCTTGTAAGATTCTACAAACTAAAGCAAAGAAATATCATTTAATTTATCTAGAAAGTGTTTCAAGATCTATCATACCACATACCGATCTACAAACCAATCATGTCACTCCCTAATGAAAATAACATAAACTTTACTGTTATAACCTGGCACGGTTAACGCACACACTTAATAATATGTTAAATAGTTGTAAGAGTTAGTTTACTAATAGGTACATGAAGTTCCACATAGTATAAGAACTAATTATTAGATCTAGGTTTAATTCTGTTTCAAATCATACCTAGGCAGGTCGTACGGAGTAGAAGTTAGGCTAGCCTTTAAACTTGTACGATAGCTAGGTCTTAAATAACGTAGGTGATCATCTCATATTTATATTGGGTTATTGCGGTTCACAAAATAAGGTCCTAACTACTTAGACGATCACTTGGCCAATTTAGTTTAAGTTAAGTTAATTTAGTTTAAGTTCACTTACTCAGTAATATAATTAGGATAGGTATTCAGTTCAACATCATCAACATCAAATAAAAAGAGTAAACATGTAAAAAATTAAAAAGACTACTTCAGGGGGACGGTACACCTACCTACCTAAGTATAAAATGCGCGTAATAATTTTTACACAAGGCATTAGATAGATAGGTGTATTTGTGTTGGGTACATGTTTATTTTTTGACTAAAATATAATACCAAACCCTTCTTTTTCAAATAACATAGGTAGAGTAATTTTGATAATGATAAAGTTTCGACTGTGCATTAAAAGTGCTATAGCATTAATTATGTTGTATGCCATTTTATGTTGTGAAAGTAAATCGAGACCGAACACTGAATTACATGACGCCTTTAGCCGCTTCGTACATTTTGGTCCGACTCTATTTGGACATAATTTTACAGAAAAAGATGAAGACCTGTATACTGAGGGTGCTAAACTACAAGATGTCCATTTAGAAATAGACAAACTAATTTCGAAATACGGTTATCCAGCGGAGAAATACGAAGTGACGAGTGAAGACGGCTACATACTGAGCGTGTTCCGTATCCGCGGTGCGGGGCGGCCCATGCTCCTGATGCACGGGCTGCTGCTGAGCGCCGACGACTGGGTGACTCCAGGCCCGGAGATCGGGCTCGCGTACCTACTCGCGGCTGAGGGGTTCGACGTGTGGCTGGGCAACACGCGCGGCACCAAGCACTCGCGCGCCCACACCACCCTCCCGCCTCGCTCCGCCGCCTTCTGGGACTTCAGCTGGGACGAGATGGGCCGCTACGACTTACCCGCCATGATCGACCTCGTGCTGCGCGCCACTAACCACTCGCGGCTTCTATACGTGGGCCACTCGCAGGGCACCACCGCCTTCTTCGTAATGGCCTCCGAGAGACCCGACTATAACGACAAGATATCGCTGATGGTGGCGCTGGCGCCAGCAGCTGGAATCACCAACTTGAAGAGCCCCATTCTTCAGTTTATAAACTATGCCACTTTATTTCACTCCGATCAATTATTTGCAGTGTTAGGAAAATATGGCCTTTATGAATTGGCTCAGAAAAATGCCATCACAGAAGCATTTGCGTCGATGGCTTGTGTAGAATCTAAGATTGCTAGAGCTTTTTGTAGCAGTTTAGTGTTTGTGATTGGTGGTTTTAATTACTCACAATTTAATTTTACGACCTTGCCAACGGTGTTATCTCATTTATCAGCATCAGGAGTGGCACTAAAGCAAATTGAACACTATGCACAGACTGTTTCTTTCCAAAGATTTGCACGTTTTGATTATGGAGCGAAGAGAAATAAAGCTTTGTACGGTTCCAGAGTTCCTCCAGAGTACAATGTTTCAGCTATTACAACTCCAGTAGCAATGCTCTACAGCGCCAACGATTGGCTGGCGTCAGAACCAGACACACGTATTCTCTGGAACAAACTTAGCAATGTTGTGGACTTCTACAAAGTGCCTGATGAAAAATTTGGACATTTAGATTTTATGTACTCCAAAGATGTACGGGAACTAGTATTTACACCAATGATAAAACAAATTAAAAAGTTAAGAACTGCTCAATAAATTAATTCTAGAATAGCTGTTCTACTATACATAATCAAAGAGTTCAGTTTTGATGAAGTGAGTTCTACCTACATACCTATTTGGTGGGCTCTAGCTTATCAAAGTGTACATGCCCTCTTATGAAAGGTTCCTCTTATTCACTATGTAGGTATGTAGGTATACAATATCCTGAAGGAGGTTTGGATGTAGAGATTGCAAACCGGGCCCGGCCATTCATACCGGGCCCGCTAACCGGGCCCGGTCATCGGACCCGGCAAGTAAAAAATGAAAAAAAATTCACTTTCGAATCCACCACGACCAGGTCAAAGTCATGCTAATATATCTATGCTAATATCAGCGAAAAAGATGAAAATGTAAAACCTCTTAATCCACATCCAATATACTAATGTTACTTTTCCGTCCATAAGTAAAAGTAATCAATTCTGTATTAAGTGTGATTTTGAGACTTGAGACTGATTATTGTGATAATTGTTCATAAGCCAGTTTGAAATAAATACTAACCTTGAATCATTGTCTTTTTCCATTCATATATAGAAAATTTACACACAACCCGGCCGGGCCCGGCGGACCCGGCCGGGTTGGCGACAAATGCAACCGGGCCCGGCCGGGTTGGGAAACATACCGGGTTGCAATCTCTATTTGGATGGGTTGATGCAACACTGCGTGATGAAGACAGATGGCAGAATGTGCTTGCTTCAGTTATAATGTGAGTGTGACCCTCAATATGCCTGTAATTTGTCACTGTCACAGACATCACTGAAATCTTTCTAATAAATAGTGATCGACGTACATAAAAAGGTAGGTAGAAGAAGTAAAATAGGACTATTGAGAATCTTTATACAATGCAGCACATGGGACCTCATACGATATTAATTAAAAAGGAACGTTAGGTACTCATTACTTATTTTTCTTAACGAAATATTTTATGCGACAAGTTTCTTGTAAAATAGGTATATCATTTAAATTTAACCTTCAGACTATTTAACCTCACTTTGACATTGTACCTATGGTGACATTTCTTTATTTAAGATTTTGTTAGCAATTTAAAATAAAATAAGGCTTGACTATCTCTAGCTACACCAATACTCGTATGTATAATGTCTCTAGGAGCAAGTACCTATTAGTTTAACTTAGATTCGCTTTAACTTTGTTTTTTAAAGCCATGCAAGATGCATGCAATGCGTAAAAATGTAAGAGGAATTTAATCGGAGCCAGTCGGAAAACGTTTTCCTTTCTTACTGATCTAAGGTCTAAACTAATCTACTAATGCGACGACAGAACTAACAAATCTGCAAATAATCTATATGCCTAGGTATACAGGGTTACGCGGAAAGGGTGTACTAAGCAGAAAGTGGTCCATACTCCATAGTGACCATAGTACTCACCATTATGAACAACTTTTACTAAGGGACTAACACTGAAATCACGAAAATAATATCAGCTGTTCCATAGGGTTTGTATCCACGGATCCCGGTATCGGTTTTATTAGCCACGGATCCGGGCGAGTTGTATCCACCGATACCGTGATCCGTTTCTCCATAGATAGGTAACAGTTATTCACACTATAATATTTATGTTGCCTGGGAGAAATCGATTTAGGCGATAAGGCCGCCCATTATACTGTCGTATATTTGTTTTTATGTTAGTTTAAGTTTCATTGGTATTTTCGGTGTGAAATAAAGAAATATTGTATTGTATCGTAATATCTAATTATCTTTGGTAATATGTATGGAAAAGCTGATATTTTTCGTGATTTTAAGTTTAGTACCATAGTACCTAAAGGTTGTTCACAATGATAAGCACTATGGACCCCTTTCGGCTTACTACACTCTTTCCGCGTAATTTATATTCGCTCGCCTATTGGTAAGCGACGATATTTTCGAAGATAAAGCACGCAGACTTAGAAGATATCTACCTATTCACACTGGCCTTGGAAAGGCCAGGCTGTGCGGATTAGAAACGTAGAACTGGTAGAACGTAGATATTATTACTTATGTTGTATGTACGGTAGGTACCTATAATATGAAGCGCTTAGCTGTATTTCCAGTTTTTTTCGCATATTTCAAGCATTCGGTCATGGCTTGAGCTTCTTCAAATTCGTCTGTCCTTGAGGCATAAGAAGGTAAGCAGTACAGAAAGTCAAACCGACAGATAAACTTTTGCATTGATGGAAGTGTAACGTTATTGGTTTATTATGTAGCAACGCACCCCGGCTTCGCACGGGTGTCTTATTTTTTTACACCTTGGTTTACATTATTGTAGTTTTAGTATTTAAAAAAAAAAATATAGCCTATGTCACCCGGGGATAGTGGAGCTTCCCAACAGTGAATTTTTTTTTTAAATCGGTTCATTAGTTTTGGAGACTATTCAATGCAAACAAACAAACAATCAAATCTTTCCTATTTATAATATTAGTATAGATAGAAGTATAGATTAAGGTACTAGGTACTTACTAGCTAAATGCCCGGGACTTTTTACGTGTCTAGAGCTTGGCCAGCGGCCTCGAATAACAGATAGAGATATAATTTGTATAAATCCTTCCTTAATGCTCACCAACGTTATACCTATAAAAACACTCAAATTTTGCAAACTGCAAATTTTTCATGCATCAAGACCCAGCAGTTTAGGATGTGCATTGTGTCAGTGAGTCAATTAATAAATTTAAATAGGGTAGGTACATACAGTACTGTCTCGCTAATCCGCTTCTCGACTATCCGACAATTACTATAATCCGCGGTTTTTTGCGAGTCGAAATAGGTCACATCAGACTCCGCCGTCATTAAAAAAATTAAGCTCCATAATCCGCCGTCCATGCATATGAGTATGACAAATACAGTTCTATACCTATTTCGCCGCACGGTCATAAGCAACCACTCTTTACCCGTATATATAATGTGCTCTATGAGTCCGCCTACGACAACCAAGGTGTGAGGTCGCGCACTGCGTTTTCGCTGAACCTGAGTATTAATTAAAGTTACATTGTTGTTGATTTTTAAATACAATAACACAAAAATCATAAATTCCGATGTTTTGTTCAATTTGTTGTTCCTGGGGCATTAAGGCTACCTCTTAACGCGAGCTCGAAAAAGCGCTGAAACAGCGCAGTGCGGAACGCAAACGCGCCGAGATACGGTTTGCGGTCGCACAACTTTTCACAATTACCTCAGTATCAAGTAGCCGTAAAGCGCCTGTATAGACTGTGACATTATAATCCACCGTCCTCAGTCCACCGATGGTTGGGATTTTATGATGGCGGATTAGCGAAGGAGTATGTACCTACTGTAATAAAATTACAATCATATTTTTTCGTTTCTGTGAAGGTTTAGCATTGTTTTTAACTACCTGCGTTATTATAAGGTAGGTACATAAATTACACGGTGGCATGACAATCGGCGTGACCCAGAAATTTATTATAATTTTAAGCTAAAATAAATTTTTTGAAAAAAAAAAACAAAAACCGTCTTCTAGACTATACCTAAATGTACAAAGTTTAAACTAAAAAAATAGAAAATTATAGTTAAAACCAAGGATCTTATATAAATACCCTAAAGTGTATAGGTAAAACATCCTTGATTAAATAAAACAAAGATTATATAATATATAGATAAAACAGAGATTAAAAGTTTTCTTCAAAAAGTTTTTTTCGTCAATATATTTTTAGTGTTTGTTGATTTTTTCAAAGAGCACAAATTTCGAAAAAAGTATTTAAGACCACCTCTGATGTATCAAACCAAAAAATTATCATCAAAATCAATTCATAATTGGCGGAGAGGAGCCCGTTATTGCTCATCAATATTATTATTTTTACTGTGACCAAACCTGAAATCACGAACAAAATATCAGCTGTGTCCTTAGAAGAACTACAAACAGAAACCAAATACATGCGTGAAATTTAAGCCGTTCAAATGGAGCCATATATGGCTCCAAACGACGCTCGCGCGGTCAGTGCTCTGAGTCAGGTGATAGTGTTAAGTGTTAAGAACTCCCAAAAAAATATTTTAAATGTCAATTTACGCGGTGAAATCGTGCCACAAAAAATCATAAAAGCAGAAAAAGAGTTATGGTGTGACATTCCACAGGTAATCCATTAATTTTCTTGCTTAAATCGTCTAAAATATCAAAAATTGTGAAAACAAATTATTCACTCTTAGTTCGGGCAGAGTGCTGCCAGCTTTGTATGAAATTATTCCAGTTGTATACGTTGCTTGCTTAGGTATGATATTTGTTTTTTTACTACACAACTGCACAAAAAAGGAGTATTATTTTTTCAGGGTTCATTTATATTTTAAAATAGGTACCTATGTTTTTATGTGGGTGAGTTTCTTTATTCCACAGTAACTTCGAAACGCCGCGACCTATTTAGATGTGTGTGGTACCGTTAGAATCTTTACTACATCGGGAAACATAGGATAAGTGATATATTGAAAAAGTTAAAAAACAATATAATATTTTTTAAAACAATTACCTACCTGATAAAAAAAGGAGGTAAAAAGATTGGGAAATTTGATTGCCGCAGACGGCAAAACTAGAGTAACTTTTATTTCAGCGTTTATCAAAATTGTACTTAATTTTTTTAACCTCCTTTCATTGTTTTTTTTTTTTGTAGTATTTTTTTTATTATTGTTATTATTTTTGATATAAACTAGCTGAATCCCGCTACTTCGTACGAGTAGAGCTCGGCCTTCGGCCTCGCTACTATAAACCTATATGCTATAAACCTCACGGAGCCCGAGACCTTTCCAGCGAATGCAAAACCGTGGAAATCGGTTCGTGCGTTCTGGAGTTATAGCGTCAGGAAGGAAAACCCGACTTATTTTTATATAGTAGATTAGTTACCAACTAGTTAGTTAGGTTCCAACTAAGTTACTATCTTAGTTTTTAGAGTTTCGTATCCAAAGGGTAAAAACGGAACCCTATTACTGACTCTACGCTGTCTGTCTGACTGTCTGTATGTCTGTCCGTCCATCTGCCTGTCTATCTATCCGACCGTCCGTCCTACCTTTACCTCAGAAGGAAAAATAAACCCTCATAAGACTAGTCACATGTTTGTCTGTAGGTACCTACTATCACAGCTATTGTTATCGGAAACAACGTAAAGTAAGATTGTGATTTTGGCACAGTGTTTGATATTGGAAGTATTGTCTGTCTATTTGCATATCCTTACTTTTAAATTAATGTATGAAACCGATTTTACCAATCAAGTAATTACCCAACTTTTAGGGAAAAAACATTTCAACTGGCCACATAATTTTTGCGTCTGTGTGCGTGACGAGGCAAGTAAACACAGCACACGTAGCGGATTTGTAGCTTACGTCACAGAAGACATAATAGCTTACGTTTTGAGAAGGCGTTGTTTGGAAACTTACCATCTCTGTGTAGTTAATCTAAGGCTGTGTCATACATTTTGTCGAGGGTCAATGACCGTTTTCTATGGAACAGCTGATGTTTTCGCGATTTCAGTGTGCTCCCTTGGTAAAAACTGTTCGTAATGATGGGTAGGTACCTAACTACCTACCTACTATGGACCAGTTTCGGTTTAGTAGGTACACTAACAGTAGGTAACTAGTAGGTACATAATTAAATAGCTATGCAACTTACAAATACAATCACATCACTAATGTTTTTTTCATGTATTGATCAACTACAAAACAGTCCGTCCCGTTTTACCCAAGTTTTACCAGTCAACCAGCTAACTATGCAAATTTTATTAGAACATCGAAAATATCGCTTTCTTATGATGTGGCAATAGAAATAACTGACGACATTTTTCAGAAAGACAAAGAGAGCACTTTGCCTCGTGTTGGTTGAGTGAAGAAATACATTAAGGAAACGACCGTGTTTGTAATGTTTTTGCCTCGTTAATATTTCACCCTCATGGAGTTTAAACCCGACGATGTGGCAACAATGTAAGCTTTTACAGCACTCGAACAAAATTGGCAAAATGCTCGAGGTTTTAAGCCGTCTATTTTGTAGGCATCTTCAAGGCTAGAGTGTATATATTTCTTCTAGATCAACGTGTTCCATCCACGACCACATCATCGCTTACTATCAGGTGAGTTGGTGGCCAAACTTAGATCTATCATACTTTTAATATTATAAATGCGAAAGTGTGTTTGTTTGTTTGTTCCTCTTTCAAGAAGCAACAGAGCAACGGAAATACCTGATTTATTGCATGGGTAGTTGAAATGTTCGGGAACCACTACTGGGGTAGGTGCTATGGACGGACAAATGAAACGCGTGCACTCTGCTGTAGTTGGTTTATTACTGCCGGCACGCGGGTCGCGCGCGCCGTCATATAGTTCAGTAGTTCAAGGGCTGGAGAGTGACATAGACTACTTATCATCATCATCGTCATCATCATAATTTTTCATCACTACGCAGGTGAAACCGCGGGTCGCAGCTAAAAAAAGGTAATATAGTAGCCAAACAATAGGAATTTTAAATGAGATGTTAATTGAAATAATGGTAGCAGGCTACTTACACTTTTTTAATCTATATAATCAATCTATAATCTATATTCATTGTACTCATCATTAAGAACAACTTTTACATATTGAATATATTCATTATGTAAAAGTTGTATAAATGAAATCGTAAAAAAAGCTGTTCCATACATTTTGTAGAGCGACAATGACCGTTTTCTATGGAACAGCAGCGATTTTTGTTTTGGTCCTATAGTAAATGTATAAAGGTAGTAGTTGTTCATAATGACGTGTACACTGAAAACTTTCGGCTTCGTAAATATAGGGTTCGGCTAAATGCAAAACACTTGTATACAAATTATAATGTTTTTTTATTAATCAACATTATTACACTCTATTATTAACAACTAATATGTTGGTAGTTACTAAAAGTTATTAGAGTTTATTAGAGCCGCCTGTTATTGTACCCTCTATGGCGTATCATCATCGCCATCATTTCAGCCGTAGGACGTCCACTGCTGGACATAGGCTTCCCCCATCGATCTCCAGAAGGGCCGGTTAGAAGCGGCCTGCATCCAGCGTTTCCCTGCGGTCTCTATGCGGCCATGGCTTATAGATTAACATAATTGTATGCCACCTGAAACATAGTGCTCATATCTCAACTCCACGTCTTGCTTTTTAATCCGTCTACATTAAGGCACTTCTAACAATATAAATAAAATACTGTGTACTGTAAAAAAATAGTACAAAATGTTACCTAAGTCGCCCGGGATGAATAAGAATGAAACGTAGTGTATTTATTTAACGACAACTTCGACTCCAACATCTGTCAAGCCGTTTAGGCCGTAGCAGATCACATACCTAATCATGAACAGACATACAAATACGTACACCAGAAAAATAATATCCTCTTTTGGGCAGTCTGGTACAAACAGTGCTCTTGCCGTAATAGTGTTTGCCAATGCATTCTGCCAATAGTTACTTAGATAAGTGCTTACCTGTGTAGGTAAAGTAGAGCACATAAACTGCTATCAATTGCAGAATTCAATGCGGCTGAAACATCAAAATTAGTCATTTTATGGTTCCTGGTTTTCATAATAGCTTGAACCTAAATTTAAATGATCGTATAGCGCAAGAACCTTTCGCATATAGTGTATATATAGGTAGTTACATAAATATGTGGCGACCTAGTAGGAATTTGTATAGTGGCATATCTAGCTACATGTAGGTAAACATAATAAATAGATACCTAAGCTTTTACAGTTTTCAGTGGTACTAGTTACAATCTTTCAGTAATGTTTGTTGGTTTAGAATTGCTTAATTTACCTTAGCTACGGAATTACTCAGGAAAGCCTCGTAAATATTTTCAGTGATATCCTCGTTTTTCACGCTCTGTAAAGCGCTCAATGGTCCAAAAATACATAACGTCTCGTTCATTTACCTCATCCGGGTTTAAAACTATCTACGTTTATCCAATACGTTTACGACCTTTTACTGGGGCCTTATTATGATTCTTTGATCGGGATCGAGATTGCATGCCGTCCCGTTCGTATCTATTTACTCGCACCACGACGTGCGTAAGTGAGATGGCACGCGATCGCGATCACGATCCGAATCATCCATAATAAGGCAGCCGATATGTTCATTTTGTTGTTGATATTAGTCTGGTAAACCCCTAGCTAAATAGGTTGAATAGTTTCACCTGTACCTATTCAAAGGTCATTGTATTTTTTTTTTCAATATAACTTTTCGTAAAATTGTCTTAACAAAAATACTAATTAGTTATTAAGTCGTTTTATGACTAAACCATAAAAAGAATAATATGTTATGTTGGTAAGATGCACCTCTGAAATTTGGTTAAGTCTACAGAGCTTCGTTCATTCGAATTTTTCTGAGACCACTAATTTCTGAACAATGATTATTGTGACCACAATTAGATAGAATACGAAAAACGGAACCCTACCATATGCGTGTCTAAAGTCTCGACACGCTCTTAGCCAGTTATTTGTACTTGTGTTTTTTTCTATATGTTTCACCTACATATTATTATGTTCCTGTATATGTTTCTACATGTTTATGTTTTCATTTCATACAAAAATCCCACGGAAAAAAAGATTCGAAAAAAAAACCGGGAAACGTTTCGGAAACTTTTATTAAAATTTGGCTATGGTGAACATCTTACAATAAAAAATTTACTAATAAGACCAGCTTTTTTCATGTGGTGCGTTTACCACCGAACAGCATATCATTTTTATTTATATAAACAAGATATTGATTTCTTTGATAAACATATTACTCGTTTATTTTGGCGAAGCGCACACTCTGACGTAACGAAGGGGTGATTGATTGAACGAGAGTGTCGGTTGCCAGTTTTTGTCGAATAACATTCGGAAAAAGCAGTTAAATAGAAATGCCAATAAATACAAGTGGAGTGTTTCGTCTCAAGCTCTAATTGATTTGTATGTTTTTTAACCCTAGACGCAAAAAGAGGGTTGTTATGAGTATAACATGTGTATCTGTGTGTATGTGTAACTGTGTATCTATATTAAGTGTCTATCAATCGAATTGTAGCCTAAACGCCTAAACCGATTTTGATTTAGTTTGTTTTTGTTTAAAAGGTGACTTGGTCGACAGTTTTCTTAGCTATGATTAATGAAAATCTGTTCAGCCGTTTCAAGATTATCAGCTCATTTATGGGGGTTTAAAAAACAATGTATACTTGTTGGCGAAGTATTCTTGTAAGAACTTGGACCTAGAGTTTATAGTGAAAAAGAATAATGAAAAAGATAAATCAGCTATAAAGATTCATAGGTAGATCACTAAAGTTATATGACTAAGGCAAACACTAAACACTAAGAAACTAAGACAGACTAATAAAGAGGGTAGATCGTTGTCTGCACCTAACTCTTTAACAGTTCGACAAACCATCAGTATTCTTCAGTCTTTCCGTGAAAATGGTGCATGTAACTGCGCCAAAATATCGGGAGCTCATTCCACAACCCTACCACGGTAAATATCCCGTAAATAATCTTAATTACTAATACTTATTTTAGATTCTCAGACGTACAGGGGGGTTAGACAAGATCCACTTTCTGTTAGCGTTGACGCGGTAGATCTGTGGTTGACACCTACGGAAAGATGAAATTGTATGAATATGACATTAGCTTGAGAAAAGATCTCTCAAGCTTATGTCATTGGCAATGTCATTTTCATATATTTTCATCCTACCGTAGGCGTTAACGCTAACAGAAAGTGAATCTTGTCTAACCCCCCAGTTCAGACACCTATCCAATGTCGTTAGTCTGCATAATTGCATTGACCACGTCAAAGCCTAATTGAAATTCACTAGGACCTCTACCAAAAGCTAATGGACAATTTAAGCGCATCTGAGCGAAAGCGTCATTTGAAGCTTTTACACAGAATTTCATCCGTGATCAAAGTAGAATAGACCATATTGTCTACATTGATACTCTACCAATAAGTACCTAAGTAGGTACCTCTTCATTAGATTAGAATATGTATGGTTTATGTTGTACCTATGCGAGTATGTTGTATATACGGAGCGATGCTGACCGAGCGGTAGCATGTGTGCTTTACAATCTAACGGAACACGGTGCGATCCTCGGCCCTGCACCAATGACTTATTTATTACCTAAATAAATTATGTGCAATTTCGATGCCATCGCTCAAAAACGGCGAACGAAACATCGTGAGGGTACCGGTATGTACAAGAACCTCAAAAGTTCAAAGACATACGACATTCACCATCATGCACTAGGCCAGCATGATGGTTTACGGCTCTCTCTCTCTCTCTCTCTCTCTGTCTCTCTCTCTCTCTCTGAGAGAAGGCCTTGATAACCTCCTCCTGAAGTCGGTTAAAAATAGAATTCTTATCGGTCAAGACGTTTTAGAGAAAAATGGTAACTGACTTCGGAAGTAACAGTAACAGACATACGAACATTTGTATGTTTATACACACTTAAACACAACCATTACTCTTACTTACTTTACTTCTTACTCGAAACGCAAAATCTTAATCTTAACTTAGTTTTTCTGCATCGGAGGAAAAAAACCGTGTAACGAAAAGATGGGTACGGAACTACGGTTACGAACGTGGACTAAAGATAGCTGAGGCAGCTCTCACGCCTCAACAGTATAGAACTAACAGAATATTATTGGTGAAGTTCTGACAGTTGAGTGTACTCCAGATCCTCGGTCTCGCTTGAAACATAGCCAGAAAAGCTTTGTAGATCGTTAAGTGTTTGGCAGGCAAAATGGTTTATTGTGGCAGTGCCACGTTCGAATAGTATTTGATTTTAAAAGATAACATATGAAAATCGCTCAATTCGCATGTGAGCTCGTAGATTTCGGTAAAAAATAACAGTATTGAACTGTTTTTCCCTGAACATAGTTTAATATTTTAAAAAAATATCTAGATTGTGGAGTCTTTGATACCATTCTGTAAAGTACGAGTACCTCCATATGCATTCGTTTCGAATATTATATCTAAGTAGTACCTACTTAAATCTTTTTTGGCATTTTTCAAGTGAGCTATTTATTTTTGCTCCTTCAATTTATCATTTCCACGAAATGTCGTTCATAAAAATGATCTCGAAAAAATATTTTAGTAGTGCAGAACGTTTTCAAGTAAGTGTCTGTCTACGCGTGAGAGGCGTGGATCGCTGAGTTCACGTTCACAATGAACAATTTGAAATGTTATATGCAACGCGTACTGACAAATATAATTTACTCTAAAAAAGCTAATTCAATATTAGTAGCATATAAACGTCATTGATTAGTAGTAGTAATTTTTAAGCTTACGCGATTTGAACACATGTATTAAATACAGATATTTTTAGTATCTATTTTGACTACAGTCTTTTTATAAAAAATGGCGGTCGGAAACGTGTTCACTCGGTAGTCTCTGCAATAGTGCGAACGAACAGCGATTGTCTGGGGGTAGGAAAAAGATAATGCGGTAGAATGTTGGCAAGTTTAGTGGGAGTTTAGACTGGCTTGAGCGTTTATAGCGAAAGCATATTGGTCTGAATACTGTAATGAGTATTGAATAGTAGATAATAATTATAAATAAAAAATATGAATAAAGTTATAAAAGTGAGAACTGAATATGATTAACCACAGTAGTATAATATGTTGTTAAAAATAATCCTGTTACATAATCACTTCACTATCACTTGATATCACTTCACTATATAGTATAAAATAAAGTCGCTGTCGCTGCGGATTTTGAAGCGGTTTTCACCATCAGTTACATAATTTTTCACGGAAGGTTTATATATATAACTAGCGACCCGACCCGACTTCGCACGTAAATTACACCCGTGCAAAGCCGGACGGGCGGGTCGCTAGTTATAAATAATTTAACTACTAAGAAATTATATTGCAAAAGGGCCAAAAAGGGTTGATTGGGTTGTAAGTTTAGGTTGTAAATCTATGCGTACAATGTCGCGGGCAACAACAAATTTTCTATAAAAATACCTACAGATCTATTTATTACAGAAATTTAATTTTCAATAAATTGTTCTATTTG
The DNA here is from genome assembly GCA_914767915.1 of Agriopis aurantiaria. NCBI lineage: Eukaryota > Metazoa > Arthropoda > Insecta > Lepidoptera > Geometridae > Agriopis > Agriopis aurantiaria. Next base: position 11,544,499 of record OU611994.1, on the reverse strand, counting down.
GTAGAATCAGAGCGCCAAAAATCCAGTTTTCGTTGCTTGTTTTGTCAAAAAAGCGAGAATTCAAGAAACTACATTTAAATCGATTATTAGTTTTTAAAATTCTCAGTGATTTTTTATTTTCAAAAACGTATAAATGCTCGAGTGAGATAACCGCTTGCCTTTAGGTTTCCCTTACTAAGCCGTTTTAAAATAAAAAAACTTGACTTCTTTTCTAACTCTTCAGAAAGCATATATAGGTGTAGAGAGTAGTTGTGTTGGACTTAATGAGTACTTTGTCTATTGAGCCGCAAACTCGAACGTATTTAGGTAACTTACATTCTAGAAGCTAACTTAGCGGTTTGCTCAAAGTTCTCCTTAAGTTTTCGTATTTACTTCACCTGGCAAGCATTGAGGTTAGAGGTTATGTAGGTACATTCAAGAGGATACAGTGAGACAAGTTTTTCTATATTAAAAAGTTATACAATAACGTATCTATTTTAGGGGTTTATTGGATAATTTCAACCATTTAATTCTTATTTCTTTTTTTCATTTCATACAAATTAGATTAGGTATAACTATAGGAAAATAGAATAGAGAAGGGGAAAATACCCTATGTCCGTCCTTATGATGCATACTATCTTTCTGCCAAATTTGGTTAAGATCGGCTTATCCGTTTAGTCGTGAAAAGCGAACAAACAGAGATAGAGACAGAGTTAGTTTCGCTTTTATAATATTGAAAGTTAGGGTTCTTAATATTCTACGAGTATAGTATATGCCTCACAGGCTAGGCATTAGAACATAGCTCACCAAATGTTAAGTAAAGATGGTAAACACACATAAACTGTAATTATGGGAACGCGCTAGGATATTATAAATTTTACATATTGTATGCCTTACCAGCATTGTATGCTTTAACAGGATTACACTAATGGTGGTACTTAGGCGAAAGGAGGTTATTAGTCATTATGAACGACTTTTACTATGGGATCTACCCTGAATTAATGTGAATAATTTTTTGAAAAGGCTCCAAAACCTAAGTACATACTATTTGATAGACGTCCTTGTACGCATTGTAAATCACGTGACGGCTCTGTGCTCGTTATTATTCTGTGGCATTTTTGCAATCGAATGTCTACAACCATATAATTAAACTTTTAACCGTCCTTTTAGCGTAAGATAAGAAAGTATTTGCACAAGATCATCATCAATTTCTGTGATGATAAAGGCACTGAGTAGCAAAGTGACCCATTTACTTGGCCCTTGCATTCAGCAGTTTCATAGGTTCATGTCATGCTCAAGAGCGGAAAAGGGGAACGAGTGGAAAACAAAAAATAAAACCGGCATCAAAGAAACTGTGCCTTCACATGCGTAGTTATAGTTATGTACTTCTATCTACTTTTTAATGTTTGTCAGGCTAGGCGTTTGACCTCAACTTACCCGACGTTGGTCGACGGTATGGTCTTCAGATCAGACAAACAACTGATCCGAGGCATAGTCGTTCTATATACCTAACTCTATTAAGTAACAGTAACAGGTGATCAAATAAAAAAAACATAACGTGTAATATTATCTTTAGTGTTTATTAAACTTAATACTATATGCGAATGCGTGTTTGTTTGTTGGTTTGTTTTGTTCCTCTTTCACGCAGCAACAAAGCAACGGTTCGACCTGATTTTTCAAGGGCGGGAGAGGTATATAAGTAAGCTTCATCACTACGCGGGTGAAGCCGCGAGGCGTAGCTAGTTTACACATAAATGTAAATTAGGATATACATAATTATGTAATATGATTCCAAACGATGTATAACGATGAACTTTACTTAGTTTTTTATACATACGAGTAAATTATTAATTTTCAATTACCTTTTACGTTGGTTTCGCGGATTATCTCGGCAACAACTTTGGCGCATGTTAGTTTTTAGGTTGGATTTGAATAAAATTGCTATGCAGACAGTTTATATACCCTAGATTAACACATTTATAACGCGTTTTATCTCGAAACATTAAACAGATCCTGTAGGACAGCTGGTGAAACCGCGGGTCGCTGCTATAGTTTTCAATAAGTATGAAATTGCTACCAAGCTTGCCAATCTTTCTCTCTTTAGTGGTTCCTCGATAGACTTAACTACTTAAAGAACGTCTAAAATTAATATTTTCCCCAAACTTGTATTTAGATGGCACGCAGCCGAAGTTATGAAGTTAACAACAAATGTGCAAGTTTGGCGGTGCGTGCGGAACCGGAACTATCTCGAACTACCTTGGATGGTGGGTCGAATACTTAAACGGCCACAACTGTTTATTCCTTGTTAAGGCTGCGTTCACCAGCAACAAATATCACATTCGCACGTTTTCAACATTTTTGAAGATAAACAATCACAGAGTGACAAAAATATAAAGATAGGGTCTTCAGAATTACATAGGAAATAGTACAAATCAATTTTCGTGTTGTTATTTAATAGGGTGGCGAAGAAGATTCAAAGAAAGAAAAAACTCGATTTTTTATCTCTTCCGTCATACTATCAACTCAAAAATTCTGACTGCGATTTTTTCTCTTAACGTGAGAATGAGATATGTCGTAGTTGACCGTGGCCTTCGTAACAACAATGTGGTATATACAAGTACCAATTACACTTCGCAATTTATAAGTTTCCTCTATCTTTCCGCGACTAAAAGCATCTAATAGACCATATTTATGATGCACACTGCCTTCATACCAAATCTCATCTAGATTGACTCAGCAGTGGATAACAAACAAAGGGTCTGAAAGACAGAGACGGGTCACTTTCGGTTTACTGGGAAGTGTGATGTAGCTCACACTGGGTTGCTATCACATCCTCAAACATATTCTTATGATAACCTTAAACAAATAACCAAAGAACAATGTATTCTTGTTGTGTGTGTCATTGTTGTCTCGCTCTCTCGGCTAATGAGAGAGCAAGACAAAATTCAAAGGAAGACTATTATAAGAATGTTTTTGAGGTTCTGCGGTATATCACCAAATTCACAGATTACTATTTCTCCTAATGCATACCTAGTAGGATAGATAGGTGTTCCTTACGAGTAGATATCATCATCATTAGGTAACAATTACAAGGTGTAATAAACGCGACTTATCATGAGAATCCGAAATCTTTAACAACAGGTAGGGCTGTATATAAATTATGTTTAATCGCTAATGGGAATTCAACAGGCCGTGGTTAAGTGCGGTTCCACAATTTATTTGGGCGGTAAATTGTTTCATTTCTGGTGAAGTTTTATGCGAGTAGCCGTGAAATCGGTTGCTGCTCATCACGTTGAATAATCAAATGTAATTCATTTTACGATCCCTTTTGGTCCTCGGTAATTATTTTCTGTATTTAAAGCTAAATTAAGTTATCTATTATTTCATCGAAGTTTTATGTGTGTTATCAATTTTCAAATTTGTGTTTAAACCTCTTTAGATTAGTAATAAGCGTGAAGAAAGTTAAAACAAGTTCGGTGATATAGAAAATAAGTAAATGCTTTTATCTAATTAAAGTTTAACTACGACGACGACGAAGAAAATGAATAAACGAACGAGAACGTTGGGAATAAAGTTGGTTGGGAATAAGTCCTCAAATTGAAAGAAAACAGAATTTGAGGGACTGAAAATGACGGAGGCGTGACTTTGAATTTTTAATGATACTTCGAGTTTGAGACTAAGAGTGAAACGTTAATCTACTTACTGAAATGTTTACGACCACTGGCTCTGATGTAAAAGCCAAAATAATCAATCACTGAAGTTACCTAATTGGAGAGGCAAACTTTTCTTCAAAAGGTTATTTTTAAAAGAAACGACTGAATGATGAAATGAAACGACTCGCGGCATTCGCACCCTATTTGTATAAGCCATTTAGGCCACATGAGTTCACGTACATACAACGAAAGTGGAATGAGCTACATTCGGCGGTGTTTCCTAGAAGCTACAACATAGAATTTTTCAGCGTAGACACAGCGTAGACACAGTTATAGCGTAGGTTTAGTAATATAGTCCGGTTTTCACCCTTTAGGTACGGAACCATAAAAATACTAGGTACCTAATTATTTTTAGATGTAATCGTTAATTTACTGGTAGATTATTAATCATTGCAATTTGCATTACTTAGTGAGATGATGAGACATTATTTCAGCAGCAGCAACATCAGCAGAGTTTTACCAACTAGATAAAAATTCTCTCCACTCATAAAACTCGTTTGAATTACGCGAGACAAATACCAGGCAATAAATCTTCGCAGCAAAAAGCTTGTTTTCAATTGGAAAATTGATGGTAAAATGGATCACATGTTTGCATACCCGTCACGTACCGGTTCGGATTATTCTGATTGAGTACCTACTTTTATTGGAACAGTTCATACTTACCTATTTATCTTATTCTGATAAGCGAGTAGCCTGGGTTAGCATTCAGAATAGGTTACGCTATCTGTTTTAATGGTCGTCGGAGTCTTACATGTCTAATTCTTTGTTTTTTTTACGACATCAAGGCATTATCAGTTTGGTCTAGCTCACAGAAGCGTCTATGAGTATGAAATAGTATATTATGCAACTAGTGAATAAAGAACGGATTTAAAGTGAGGGCCATAGATGAAGGATTCTAACGACTGAATCACGACCGTATTCATGGCCCTCAATATAAATCCGTTTTATTCAAGAGTTGCATACTATACTTTATACCATGACTGCGAGAAAAAAAAATTAAGGTTTTTGTATCGAGTATTTTTTTGCGCAAGGAGGTTGTATTGCATTGAGATGGAGATCGAATATATTCTTTTTATCATAGCTTTTTATTAATTGTTTTCAGTGAATAAAATTAGCTTTTTAGAGGGGGAATGGGAATGGGAATGGGGGGTTATTTTTGTATTTTTGAAAAGGCTTATAAATAAAACTCTTTGACTTCACGTGAAAATTTTATTAGTTACGACGTATTGCAAAAATAAAAACTCCTTTGCCAAAACAATTTTCCACCCATGAGAAAAATAAAACTTTATTCGCAACTAGAATAGAACTAAACCTAATATGGTTCACTCGTAACTGAATACAAAATCGTAACCATAGGGCTACGATGGAGACATAAGGGTTCCGTTACGTTCGAATTCTGTACTCAGAAGCTGTCGTATCGTCGTAGAATGTGTGCGTTACAAAAACCATCCGTACAAAGCGTACACGTAGATAATGAAATATATTTAGTGAGATTTATTATAAAGCTCAGCTGGTCTTATCTCAAGGGACAATATTAGCGGTTTTCTAACCGCTAATATTGACTAATATTGACGTGGCAGCTAAACGGCTGTTCGTTAAATATTTGTAATACATCTTGTCTTGATATTTTTACCTGAATGTAATATATTATACCCTCGAATTTGCCAACCTAGTAAAGTAATTTTTGTTGGCTATTTGATGGCATTCAGACGTTTCTTAAATTTTCGTAAGAAAAAAGTTTATAACTATTGTTATGAATCCGTTATATTAATTTATAGCTAACATGTTTTTTTTTTTTACTTGGCTTCTGATTTATGGCTACTTAATTTACTTGGCTATTATCTGTATATTTTGCAAGGACGTTTTACCTATTTAGGGTGTATAAGGTTCTTGATAAATTGTCTATGTTCACCACAGATATAGGTCTGTGGTTACCACAAAGATTAACCTTTTTCGGTAGGTCCAATTTCTTTCGGTTACCACCATAGAAGTGATAGAAGATGATGGTTCTTCCAAGGATAGAAATGTATGCATGGACGTATTTTTTTTTATATTACGTCCATGAGTGTATGTAATAAGTACATACCAAAGATAATATAACTGCCAAGTAATTACCTACATTTCTATGCATAGGTACCACCTATATTCAGGGATGCCATCTAAATAATTTTTGATTAACCGATATATATATATATATATATTTTCCCCCCGATAGTTATAAACAGGGTGGCTTCAAATTACGAGTGAATCGGTTTCTTCTAGGCAAGCGTGCACCATCGTAGACCGCATCTTCGCTTAACACCAGGAGAGTTGGCGGTCAAACGCAAGCCTATTACTAATAAAAATAAAATAAAACTGTAAAATAAATGGTGCTCAAGCGCCTAAATTTTGATCATTTACAATAAATGAAATTTATTTATACTTTACATACATTCATTAGTGACATACGAGCACGCACCCTACCTGATGGTAAGTGAACGGCAATCGCCTTCTATTGAAAACGGTCATGCCAGAACCATATTTTTCCAATGCGTTATCCACTCTTCAGGAACATTAAAAATTTTTAGGTTCCCTATAGCTCTGCGGAAAGGCGTCGTGATACGATAGCATAACAAGCAATAAAAACCTATTCTATTTGACTTCATATAGGAAAGTGCTTCAAGTGGACTGCAAAGAAAACTTACTTAGTTAACTAACTAGTTCAGTTCATAAACAAATAACGAAATTCTGAATATTCCAGTCTAGTAAGTCTTTTTCTTTTATTCTCTTTGTAATGGAAATGCGAATACTTCACGGTTAGCTTGAATTTTAATTAATATTCGTATTTAGGTCAAGCCTAGATAAACCAGTAATTTTGTACTGGATCACCTGTAGAGCGTGGAAGCAATTGACGTGACGTTTTATCGGCACGGTGCCAATCGTTCGACTACCGTACCAGCCTGGCTACTATCGTGTTACCAACTATCAACACAATATCTATGGAGTTGATTGAGAGAGCCACCTTCGCATTTGCGGAACCCAACTAACAATAAACCGTAGATCATTTTTAATTCCTGCATTTGGCCACATTTATAGAAAAGTTGGTTGCACGTAGCGCTCGGCAAAAACAATTACCAACTCAGCTGACCCGGAATTCACTTTAGAAACCTATTAACTTGACGTCTGCTTATAAAATTTGATTCTAAATGAAGCGGAGTCTTCGAGGCGCCTTTAATATGGTATTTAATCGCTTATTCGCTCGAGCATGCTCGTGTCGCCGTACTAATTAATGGATCGTGATAATTAATTAACACTGATATGGGAAAAGTAAATTAAATGCCATGTTTATTAATATATTAGGTGCGCAACGTATTACCCCCTATTTTACGTGAACCGTACATTTCCGAGGTAAGACGTATAGCTAATTAGTAATTCAGGCTATTATCGACCTTCATACCAATTTTTAATTTAATCTGTTTCAGATTTGACTGATAAAATGCATAGACACGGAGTTGAGACATGCTTTTTTCACGCCAACGTGACAAAAGCATGTCTCCTCATTGCATTATTTTCCTAAACTTGTATTATTTCGACAAATAAATAGTCCACACTCGAGCACGTCAGTCGTGTGGACGACGTCCACGTCCGTCGTTCACACGACGGACGTGCTCGACTGTGGGCTATGGATATAACTTGGCGAAACATATATTTTCGTGTTGTTTCCAAAAGTCTATATCTACAATGCCTACAAACAAAAAGGAGCACGCGCCTTGTAGGAGTGCGTAGGAGTGCTACGCAATAGCTCGTAGCTTTTTTTTGTAGTTGGGTTTGCAGTTGTAGGGTTGATTTGCGATCGAAATTAACTAGGATTCAGTATAAACGTACTACGGTACTCTGAAATTCAGGATTCTGAATTCAATTCCTCCAAATATTCATGATGAAACACCAAATTGGTCGAATTATGATGGCTAGCCTTGAAAATATGTCTCCGAATATCTGTGTCCCATAAACCACCATCAAAGCAACATCCTGCGTCGTTGCGGTATGCTATACCTAGAACTTGACGCAGCAGGAATCTTATCATCATCATCAGCCTTTAACTGTCTACTGCCGGACATGGTTTTCTTCTAATGCATGCCACTGAGCTCCGTCAGCAATCTTATATTTTCATCAAATGCCAAAAGGCATTTCGATTTTATTAAAATAGCGCTAATTTCTCATTTGTTTAAGTTTCATTTATGTGGCGAGTCACAACTTAAATTATATCGCCTGGGTTACATTTACCTTTTCTATGATCAACGCCTTTACTAAAAATGTCGGTTATAGTTTGTATCATAAATACCCATACTTTATCTATCTACATACGTATCTACATCTGAAAACTATATTATAAAGTTACCATAGAATGTTTTGGAAGTTAAATTACCAGTTCGAAAACGTAAATAACAACAACAAATAGCCGCTCCACTCGTTGTTTCTCCTTCAAAATACCAATAATTAAGTTGCAAGGGTCCATTGGGGTCAATTTCCGTACGTCGTAAAACTTTGTTGCTCCTTTAATGAGGGTATAACGCTAACTTTGCGAACTTTGCAACACTGCCGATCATAAAGTCAAAATTAATGGAAAGTTTCTGGAAAACGTAGAGTTTGAACTGATAATATTCGAACTTCATTATGAAGATGAGGCATGGTGATAGTGTAATTTTTATAGAACAATGGTTTTCCTAACCGAGCGAAGAGAGTTCTCAGATTTTGAACAAATGGCCTTTTGGATATTTTTATTTGTTGATAATTTGTGTAGGTACCGTTAAGGCCCTCTTCTCCGACTATTAGCAATTTTGGTCTTTCTAGTTTAAATACTTACCTATATTTCATGGTTAGCTTAAAATTATAAAAACGGTGTCATATTAAAATTTAATGTTTTATCTAGGAACCCCCAAAGACCGAAACACGATTAAGGACATTTCGCTTGATAGAAAAAAAAATGTAAAACTTATTTGCGTTTTTACCTGTTTTTTTTTTTTTTTGATTCATTAAAATACCTTTTTATTAAATTATATCTGCGATATCTTAATATACAGATTTCATAATTATGAAGAAAACCGCTACAGTACATTTTATATTACAGCTAAACTTTTCGAAAAATATGAGTAATACCTCAAAAATAGAAGTAGCGAAACGCACGACTGTGTGCAAGCGCCATGGTTTTGCTCCGCTAAATACAACTTTAATACAATAATCCAAGTCTTATGGTCATCTGTAGTAAAAAGCGTTGCCTAAAGTGGTAAAACCTAGCCTTTGTGAAATTTTGTAGGTAAGTCTTAATTTCAATACAATTTTTAAGTTTGAATATGAGCAATTACATTAGGAGTCGCAAGGTCACAAATTAACTTGAACAACTAGTATTTTAGGTTATATAGGTACATCATAGGTACATCATGTGCTACAGTATGAGGTCACTGGGAAGCCGTATTCCTGCGATGCATGTAAAGATACATACTTATCCCTGTAACCGTGGCCCACGGCCTACACAGTGTACCTGCACAGAGCTGTTAAGGGTAGAATCCATAAAATATCTGGGGGTACATATAGATGATAAGCTTAATTGGAGCACCCAAATAAACTCTGTGAAATTAAGGATCAGAAAACTTATCTACATTTTCAAAACGTTGAGAACAGTAGCGGAACCAAAATTACTTATACGGACATACATGTCATTATGTGAATGCATTATTAGATATTGCATCTGTGCATGGGGTACTGCTGCTAAAACCAACCTAATAACTGTTGAGCGTGCACAGCGTGCAATTCTAAAAGTTCTTTTATACTTGCCCTTTAGACACCCTACTTCAGAGGTATATGAAAAAGCAAATGTCCTTAGTGTTAGGAAGATATTCATCTATGAATGCTTAAGGCGGTATCATAAAAAAACTGTCCCACACTTACCCGTAGTAAAAAATAAGAGAGTTGAACTTTTTCCGACCCCGATATCAAGAACGAGTTTTGCACAGAAGAAATACAGCACTGTTGCTCCGCGGTTGTATAAAATTCTTAATGGAGAATATAACACTAAAAAGTACAGTAATAACGAAATTAAAAAAATTATAACTACTTGGTTAAAGAAATTTGATTATAAAGGTATTGAAGATATGTTGGACAGTCTACGTATTTAATAAAATAAAATATAATGGATCAGTGAAACACTTAACCCTACTAAAAACACACAAACATGTTATAATATATATATATTTTTTTTTATGAATATTTTTATTATTTTGTAAGTTGTGTTCTTTTTTTTTCTCTTTTTGGCTTTATAAATATTGATAAATTTATATAACAATTCTACATTCTAAATTATATCTTATGTTTTGTATTTTGCATGATATAACTGTTTGCTTTGGCATAATTATACTGTTATAATAAGAGAAGCCACTGGCACCCGAAACACAGTCCCAGACTAGTTCGGGAGCCTATGGAAAACCACGTTATGTAAAAATAAATTTATGACAAAATAAAAAAAAAAAAAAAATAAAAAAATAAAAAAAAAAAAGTCATTTATGTAGGTATGTTTTCAAGAGGTAATCTCTGGATTACCTATTGAACCAATTCTGATAATACTTTAACACATAGAAAACCACTATTTTTAAGTAACACATCGAGTACATACGTTTGAATTTAAAATTTTAGAGATTAGTAAACCAAATAGAAACCATTTTAAATTTCAAAATGCATATTATTTCAACACCAATGCTCTGCAGTAAACCAATAATATTAAATGGCGAATGAACTTCACGCAATTTCACAAACAATGTTTCAACAACAAGGAAACAGATTCTTGCAAAACGGAATGAGGCGCTGTACAACAGCGAGATTGGAATTCTGAATTTTCCAGATAGGTATTTATGAGTAGGTATATACCAGGGATGTAACGGAGGTAGTTTTATCGGAACCGAAGGCGGAGTCGGAGTTTTTAAATTTGCTTTATCGGAATCGGAATCGGAGTCGGAGGCAACGTGTGATGGAGGTGAACGTGTCGTGTGCGTAACAAATTAAACAACAAGTGAAAAAATAATTGACGATACGCACGTAGCACGTAGCGTTGCACGTAGTGGGAGTCGGGGGGATTCCCCGCGCGACATGTATGAACCTGTTCATAACAGTCGACACAGGCTGCCGCCGCCGCTATGTTATGCTTCGACCTCCGATTAAAACCTTCGATTTAAAAGTGTCGGAGCCGAAGTCGGAACCGAAGGTGTAATAATAATCGGAAGTTCCGACTTAACGGAACCGGAGTCGAAGCTCCGTAACATCCCTAGTATATACTAGCGATGGATCATATTGCGAGGTTTATATATAATATTTCATTTGTATAGTGCCAGTTTTCTTTATATCTAAACAAATACATTCGCTGATTCGAAAACAGAAGTGGGAGTGCAAACTCATTTGCACCTGAAACTTTTCAACGAGAGGTTTTTTTATTCAGAAAATATGGCGGTGCTTCGCTCACTCAACTTTATAGAAGGCTATACTCTAAGTAGCTATTGTAAAAAAAAAACCCGGACAATTACGAGTAGAAAAAATAACAATAAAAAATACTGAAGTTGAAATTTTGAAAGACAAACTTAACTTTGTAGTTGACAATAAGGTTTTTCCATACATTCCAACTACAAAATGTAAGTTTGTAATAGCAAAATAATTATTTTTAAATGATATAGCTTCAAATTTATGACTTTCGGATTTATTCCTATATATGTGCTATAACACCTTGCCTCTTGCCGAATTTCATGATTCTAGGTCAACGGAAAGTACCCTATAGGTTTTGATTCCCCTGTGAAATCGCAAAATATGCGACATAAACGTTCATATCTTTTGATTGCGTTGACTTACAACTTTTATTTTTTTACAGCCGAAAGAAACCGTAGACCCAAGTATTTAGTATAAATTTAAACTTGATAACTTTGCGCATTCTTGAGAAAAATGGTCTTGACAGACGGACAGACAGACGGACAGACAGACGGACCGACAGACGGACAACGAAGTGATCCTCTAAGGGTTCCGTTTTTTCCTCTTGAGGTACTGAACCCTAAAAACTGCAAAACCAATTCAATGAATTCTGTGATGGTATGCGAACCATGTTGTATCTTAGACTAGTGTAGCAGTTGCATGTGAGATCCAGTGCATCCAGGTATTATAATAAATCCAAGAAAGTATTAACGACTCCATTTCTTTACACAATATATTTTTTACAGAAAAGTGTTGCGTTTGTCTCGCCTGATCTATACTAATATTATAAAGAGGAAAGATTTGATTGTTTGTTTTTTTGTTTGCATTGAATAGGCTCCGAAACTACTGAACCGATTTGGAAAATTCTTCACTGTTTGGAAGCTACACTATCCTCGGGTGACATAGGCTATGTTATACTAAAAAAAATAGGGATCCTTACTAATACTCCAATAATGTAACCCAAGGTGTAAAAAAAAAAACTTACAAACCGGCTTCGCACGTACGGCTTCGTTTGCACGGGTACGTTGCTAGTGTTTCATAAAGACGCGAATTAGGACGCTCACCTTGAAGGAACCTGCTTACTCTCGATTTGAAGAGACTCAACATTATTGTGCTTGCTGCTGCTGTGCAGCTTGCGGGAGCCGGTCTGCTTTAGGCTCGGCGCCTTTGTCTTGCTCAAACTATCCTTTATTTTATTATGATAATTTAAGAGTAAGTTGCGAAGTGCGGTAAAGAAGAAAGAGGGAAAAAATATAAAAAAAACACGATATTTAAATAGAAATAGATAATAATAAATATAAAAAAAAAAAGATGGAATCATTAGTATTTAAGTTTAATTTAATAAAGTACAAGACTTTATTAAATTACGCCTAAGATAAATTTTTAATAATGAGCAAATAAAGGCATGGACGATTATGTTCATGGTGAAAAAGTATAAAAAAATAATAAAATAAAAAAACATTATTGTGCTGGTTCACGAAACCAGTAATGTTCATGCAAGTACGCGAGAGACAAAATTGTAAGTACAAATTCCTGTTCCTATGCTTGCTCGTCGTCAATTATCATGGATCTTTTATTATCACACTTGGAATGTAACGTTGTAAAATAAGAAGGGTTCAAGAATTGACAAGACGACGGTTTTATATTGCGTTTTACTGTCTTAGAATACCTAGAAAGATTGAAAGTGCGTAATCGGGTTGTATGTTTATTTTTTGCTCTAAACATGTTTTACGCTAAAAGGGTTCGTCGTCCCCAGAATCGTGCTCACTGAATCGGAAAGAGAGAAGGGTTGTCACGTGTTTATTGATTTTATTGCGTGTCAGACCATCCCTCATAATATCGCATATCAACCAATAAAAAAATCAACCGTCCATTATGCGGCCTTATTGTGGAAGTCTGGATGTGATAATTATCACGTACCAATCCCGCTCACGCGCAAGATACGAGTAATTTGGTGCTAGCAGGATCACCATCATCATCATCATCATTTTAGCCATAAGACGACGCCCCTGCTGAACATATGCCTTCCCATCCCAGCCGGATGGCACCACTTAATTCCAGTAATAAGTTCAATGGATATAGGAAATACTGCTATAATATTACTGCTAGTTTTTTTAACGAATTGTGATGGCTAACAGTTGTCTCTCAACAGTTCAGTCCGAAGACATCCACTGCTGAACATAATATGTCTCCCCCTTTGACCTCCACATTGAATGACAACCTGCTATCTGCATCCACTGGATACGAACGTAATTACCTACATAGTAACTAACAGGCCAAGTTGAATAAAAGCTTGTAAAAAATCAGACTATACCACAAAGCAGTTTAAATGTAGGTCCATGCGGCATGGTTCATGCCTATACCATTATTCAGTGATTTGTAAAGGAAGTTCAGTAATGAGAAACTACGGCACAGACTTTGTTTGCAAGTTAGCAGAATACAAAAGTTCTTTGTGAATATTCTCAGAATATCTACAAAGGCAGATATCAAAATGTTCCGGAGCAATCAGCAAACTCAGGCTCACACGACCTGAATATGGAATTGTGTTATGTCTTAGCTCTATACGAGTGTTCTCGTTGCTTCGTAGCGTTTCGTGGAAATGATTCATACATTGATAAGAGTTCGATTCCTGGAAAATATCTCCTTTGTAGTAATTTGTGTAGTACATTTTATTCCGACTATACAAGAGTTTAGGAGGAGGTTATTATTGTTTATACAATTTACCTTCCACCGAGGGGCTTTCAGACTAGTTTTTAGTTTAGTTTAGAGTACCTACATTTATTTGTAAGTAGTTTTAGGGTTAATTTTTGTTTATGATCGAAATACATGGAATGAGTGAATAAAAATGGCAAATGATGATAAAGTTTTGCTTCATCATAAATATTGTATCTTAAATATTATATCTTCTATCATAAATAATTACTACCTTTTACACTAAATTGAATTAAATGCTGATGATTAAATGCTTAATCAAGTTTCAGGGATACGCTTCACGTGTTGGCTAATGGTCAAACATGCCGCTTAACTAAATCCGAAGATTAAGTACCTGCTTAGTTAGATGTTAGTTCGGAAGCCTCTTGGGTCTTTGGTGATTAATATTGGCTTGGCTTTGGGATTAACCCAACCTAATTATTGTTATTAGGATAAAATAAGCCCCGAGCATTGTAAACTTATGCTAAACACATACTTCTAGGGTAGCAATTATTTTTGATATTGTATGTATGGGCCGAAAGGTTCTATGGATACCACGGACCGGTAAGCGCAGCCTAGGACGTCCACCTCCAAGATGGACAGACGTATGAAAAGAGATCACAGGGAAACACTGGATGCAGGCCGCTTCCAACCGGCCCTTTTGGAGATCGATGGGAGGCCTATGTCCAGCAGTGGCTAAAATGATGATAATGTTTTAGAAATGAAAAATTCTTTAACCGTGTAAAGCGATTTTTGATAGGGGCAAAACTTATGGATTCGCGTCACCGACATGCTGATATGACGTAAACTTTTCACTTCTGTCGGCAGTCCCCATCATAACTACATTTTTTTCACACATAATCTCTTAACAATTGTTACCTCCATAGTTTTAAAAAGTTGCATTACATTTCATATAATCTACTTCTTATTAGATAAAAGATCTCATGCCGCTTTACAATGTTGTACTGTACAATTGTTACATTTCCCAGTTCCTGTCCCATTTTTCATGTTTAATCCTCTTTTATATTTCCATCATTCGTCCCTCGTTCATAATTTCTCATTTTCTTCATTGTCGCTAACAACGTTACATTTGCGTAAACGGATTTTTTCCATTTCTACTGGCTCGATTGCTTGGATTATCTCTGCTCGTAAATGAGGTAAAATATAAGTTAAGCTTAAAGAAACTTTTGTAAATATACGCTAGATACTATTCACATGGGCATTTTATAATTTTCATACAAACGTACCAGTTAAATTCTTCGTATAACACTCGTCCAATTTCGATGAAACTTGGCAAAAGGAATTTCTTATGTGATTTACTATTAAAAACCCTAACTGGTTTAATAAAGAGTTAAACTATTATTATTATTTTCCAAGTAAATTATAACAGAAGTTTGAATTCTCTATTTAAATATACTACCTTAAGTTCCATCAAAATCGGACGAGTAAGTTACGAAAAACTTTTTTATGAAAAATATGAAAATTACCCGACCTCCGTCCCCGCCTTAACTAAGTACCCAAGGCCGTTGTGATTTTATAATCACCATGTATCAGTCTGAGAACACAAACGTGCCTACGCAATACACACTGTGTACAACAAATACTTGGTTTCATTGAAAACTGATTCCTATACGAGTCTCTGGCTAGAGCCACTAGAGTGGACTCTCATAGTTCTTTAATGTACTTGACACTACATTGAAGTGGAAATACACTATTTCGTATTTGTACCTATATGAAACAGTTTTGAAGATGATCTTCTGCGAAGTAACACCTGATGTAATCAACAAATTATTAAAACATTAAAAAAATCTTGCTATCTCTGATGACCAAGTGATGGACTCAAGAACGTCCCTAACCATCTTTGTAAATCCAAAGCTCAGTTGGCCATTTGCTTGCTTATCCGAAGTTCTTATCTTGCACTTGACGGTGACACGGAACGGAAACTGGCTCTTTGAGATTTAAGACGAGCCTTGAATTCTAAAGCGGTTGTTCTCAATGCTCTCTCTTCCCAATGCTCTATCTACCTAGGGCTTATGTACTTGATTAACTACAAATGAGCGAGAATCCGATACGAGTTTGGCTGCTGGCAATTCGTTTAGGAGATACGTGTGAAGAATGCCAGCCTTTATTAGCGAAACAATTGGATTAGGGGAGTATCTGCCACATTGAAGTAGTATCTCAGAAAAGCTTTAAACGAACTAAGAACAAATCATCATTATCAGCCTTTCTTATAACTACTGCCGGGGCACGAGCCTTCTCTCAAAGAGAGAGAGAGAGAGAGAGAAAAAGAGAGAAAGAGAGAGGATTGTCTTAATCCACCCTGCTGGCCGAGTGCATGTTGGTACATGTCATACGCGTCTTTGCGCATACAACTTTTAAGGTTCTTGAACATATCGATTTCCTCACGATATTATCCTTCACAATTTTTGAGCGATGGCATCGATACTGCACATAATTTATTTAGGTACTAAATAAGCCATTTGTGCAGGGCCAACGATTGAACCGGGTGCCATCAGATTGTAAAGCGCACATGCTACCGCTCGACCACCATCGCTCCTATATAGAAACGTATGTATAAGATCTGCTTATTGTATTGTTCATCTTTTGTTTTCTGTGGGTCTGCATACCACACATTGCTTTTAAGGATCCTATATTGAATTAATCTATATTAATATTATAAAGAGGAAATATTTAATTGTTTGTTTGCATTGATTAGGCACCGAAACTACTGAACAGATTTGAAAAATTCTTTCACTGTTGAGATGCTACACTATCCCCGGGTGACATAGGCATTTTTTTTAAATAATCTATACCCGTTCGAAGCTGGGGCGGACCGCTAATATAATATAAAAATTTAATTTCCGAGCTCGTGATTTCCATGGGCACTGTAGAGTAATTAGCACGGTTCAACTAACATCACAGTTCGTTGGCTGCGGCTGAAAGTTTTGCCACCTCATTGTGACGGCGCTCAGCACGCTCGTCGGGACGTGATTTGCAGTCGTATTACAAGCATATGTATCTGGTAGTAGTATATACCAAATAGATTATAAATCCGAATTTTATAAGACAAGTGCGTAACAAACTTAGACTACACCATTTTACCATTGATGATCACCATTGACGGTCTAAAGATTATCCAAATAGGTATTCAGTAAGCAGCGTACCCAGCATGCTGGCGTCATTACCACGATGTATGGCAATGCTTATAACCAAGAATAAGAAAATCAAGGTGCAACTGTATATAGGTAGGGTGGGTGACCATGGAGCCGGTGCCTTAGAATACAGGGGTGCAAGTACCGTTCTTTTATCGATCGTCAAATTGACAGTTGAGGTCGTCAAATTCGATAATATGCCATTTTTTCAGTACTCGCTGTGATCGATTCTATGGCATTTTAGCGAATTTGACGATCGATAAAGAACGGTACTTGCAGTTTGTAGTTTATTTTTAGCTCAAACAGCTACACTAACATTTTAAAAAGTTGACTGTTAACACTTTCTTTTGACATTTCACTGTGGCATATTAGCTACCAGCTACAATCTTACGTTCAAAAACAGCAAAAGAGATCAGAGTTGATTGCATGGGCGAAGGCCATAGCTTGCACACGTGTTTGTCTGGGTTTTGGGTTTAGTGTTATTATTATATCTTTTAACTGGGTGAGTGTTATATATTTCTGTAACGACTAATTAACAAGGTAAATGGAGGACGTTTACCCGGTGCCGGAACCCCCGGATCCTCCGGATCCGCCAAATGAAATGGAGATACCTGTTGAGACTACCGTCAACCCTAAGAAGCGGCATATGACGGACTCAACTGATCCTACGCCTGCCAAAAAACCTATAACAAGCCAAGAGTCGGCATCGGCTTCTGTACAAACTGTATACTTACATCCAGCCATGTCAATACTTGGAATCAGACAGTATGAGGAGACCGATGCCGGCCCTTACATTGTTCATGTATCTAGAGTTGAGCCAGACCCAACCGCAGGCTTAATCATCCGACCCATCAAATTTGGCCAGTTTTTGCATACAAATAAAATCAACAATGTCTGCCAGGATGGAGTCAAGAAAGTAGGGAGGAACAAAATCTCTATTCAATTTATGTCTATTTCCGCTGCCAACGAATTCCTGACAAATCCCATACTGACTACGAATAATTATGAAGCAACTATACCAACACACAACGTGACTAGGATGGGCTTAGTGCGTGGGGTACCTGTGGACTGGTCGATGGATGATTTTGTAGAATCCTTGAAGATCCCTGGCAACTCCTATGTCCTTAAGGCCAGAAGGTTGAACAGGAAAAATAAAACTGAAGGGAACATAACATGGGACCCGACGCAAACTGTTGTCCTCACCTTTAGAGGTCAACAGCTGCCAGATAGAGTTTTCTCATTCTATTCATCATTGACTGTAGAGGTTTACCAATTTCCTACAATACAATGTATGAACTGCCTTAGATTCGGACACATTAAAACTCAATGCCGATCCCAACCTCGATGCTTCCGCTGTACACAACCCCATAGTGGAGAAAGTTGTGATGTGCAAGAGTCGGAGGCCACATGCCTATACTGCTCTGCCCACCACTACTCCACCAATAGAACATGTCCTGAGCAAAACCGTCAAAAAGCCATAAAAATGATAATGTCCCGTGAGGGTATACCTTACCATGAAGCCTGTGGTCAAATGCCTAAAGTAAGTAGGATGTTTAATCAAATTGCCCGAGAAACAATTGGTACCCAAGAGCAAACCCCTCAACCCCTCCTCCCTCCTGCAGTAGTTTCAAAGCCTAATCAATCTTATAAAAAAACAATATTCCAAAACCCCCGTCCTAGGGCACCTCTTGGAAAATCCTACGATCAAACCGCACATAAAAGTATCGTCGCTCAGGGTCCCTCTTCCCTTCCAAATGGATACTCTCTTCAAAGGGTCCAACCCCAGTCCTCTGCTCCTTCCTGTGACTCTCAAGACCAACTTCTTGTCCAACTACTGACTATAATAGTAAGTATGATTTCCCAAAAGTCTAACTCCTTACCGACCAACGTTGCACATATGATCTCACAACTCTCATCATTAATAGACCATAATGGATCTAGTCCCATTACTCCAATGGAACTGCAGGAGCCTTCGTCGGAAGGGTCCTGAATTACGCCATCTCATCAATAAATATGGCCCCGTCCTGGTGGCCGTGTCGGAGACATGGTTTACCCCCGGAACTCGTTACCGAGTTCCGGGATTCTCATGTCTCCGTGACGACCGCCAGGACGGAATGGCTGGATGCGCATTGTTCATAAGACATAACCAGATATTCTCCCAAATTCCTCTACCTTTTCACAGCCCAGAGATTAATGCTGTGGCTGTACGAGCTTTTAATATTTCTATTATATCTCTGTATATTCCTCAACCTTCCCCATACCTTATTCCTGATATCCTTCTGATTATATCTTCTGTCCCCTCTCCCGTCATTCTAATGGGAGATTTCAATGCCCACCATACCTCCTGGGGTTCCTACCGCTGTGACTCTTTCGGTCGCTTACTTTTTGAAGCATTTGAGGAGGCAAATTTATGCATAGGAAATGATGGCTCTCCCACCCGTAGGGTTCTACCCTCTCAAAACCCAAAATCTGCAGTAGACTTAACTATTTGCTCTCCATCTCTCCTTCCTTCTTTATCTTGGCAGGTACTTCCTCTCAGCAGAGGTAGTGATCATTTCCCCATATTAGTAAGTTTAAGTTTTAGAGTATCCCAACCTTCTCCCCCTACCCCTCTTTTAAAGCATAGACTGTCCGGTGCTAAATGGGACTTATACTCTTCATCCCTAGACCATAAATTAACATCCATCCCTAATCCTACTGATGAAAACCCTTTAGTATGTTATTCAAAATTAATAGATGCTATTTTGTCCTCTGCTGATGAATCCATACCACTCAAGAAACCGAAAAACAATCTGTTCTCGCCTCCCTGGTGGGATTCTGAATGCACCAAAATGATTCGAGAACGTAACTCAGCAGAAACTAATTATAATTGCTGTATGTCCCTTGAAAACTTCCTTATTTACAAAAGAGCAGCCGCAAAATGTAGAAAAACTCTTTCAACTAAAAAGAAACAAGGCTGGGTAAAGTTCTGTGAAAGTTTGTCTCCAACAACCCCATCATGCATTGTCTGGAAACAGATCCGCAGATTCAGGGGCTCTTACAGTTCTAGTAACCCTACTTCCAATGATCCTAGTTCCTGGATAGAGGCGTTCGCTGACAGGCTGGCTCCTCCATTTGTTCACCTGAATCTTAATTTCAATATCCCAATTTATTCCCATAGTTCAACTCACTTCGACCCCCCCTTCTCGCTTGACGAACTGCAGTTGGCCTTAGATGGATTGAAAGATTCATCTCCTGGTGTTGATGGAATCCCATACTCTTTTTTTACTAGATCCAACGATAATGTCAAACGATATTTTTTGAGCTTAGTAAATTTTTTTTTTGAACAGGGTTTTATCCCTGACTCCTGGAAAACACAAATAATAGTTCCTATCCTTAAACCCGGTAAAGACCCTACCGACCCTAATTCCCGTCGTCCAATTGCCCTCTCTTGCGTAGCAGCAAAAATTTCTGAAATCCTCATTAAAAACAGACTCGAGTGGTTTGTCGAAAATAATAGATTGCCAGCAAGCTCACAGTACGGTTTTAGGAAAGGAATGAGCACCTCAGATAACCTTAGCCTATTAACTACAGATATTCGCATAGCTATGAAAAGTAAAAAGTATGTTGCAGCTGTGTTTTTAGATATTGCCTCAGCTTATGATAACGTCCTTCTCCCGACTCTCAGAAACAAACTGTTGCAGCTGAGTATCTCGGCGAAGATGGTTCAATTCATTAGCTGTTTTTTGATGGAAAGAACAATAATCATCCAAAATCAACAAGACCCAACGCCAACGTCTAGGGTTGTATGGAAGGGTCTCCCTCAAGGTTCAGTCCTTAGTCCCCCTTTATATGGCTTATACACTGCTGACTTGGAACAGGCTGTTAACCCCTTTTGTCAAGTGCTACAATATGCTGATGACCTTGCCCTTTATGTTGTCTGTGAATCTATTCAGGAAGCTGAAACCTCACTGAACTCGGCCCTACTGTATCTTGAGGATTGGTTGAATGATCATGGCTTGTCGATTTCAGCTGCCAAAAGTAATGCTATTGTTTTTACAAAAAAAAGAATTATCCCTGAAATAAACTTAAGGTGCAACAATGAACCTATTCCACAAAAAAGCTCAGTTAAATTCTTAGGTCTATGGTTAGATACAAAACTAACTGGTGTCCCTCATTCTGAATATATTTCCTCTAAATGTGAAAAGAATATGAATATTCTCCGCTCCCTTTCTGGTGTGTGGTGGGGCTCGCATCCGTTTTCTCAAAAAATTTTATACAACTCTATTATTCGTAGCCACTTTGACTATGCAACATTTCTACTAGAGCCTGGTAATAAATCCGCATTAAATAAACTATCCAAAATTCAAGCTAAATGTCTTCGCATTATCCTGGGGGCTATGAAAACTTCTCCGACTAATGCTATACAGGTTGAATGCGGAGATCCTCCTTTACATCTTCGAAGACAATTTCTAGCGGACAGATTCTATACTAAATTAGTTCAAAATTCAGACCACCCCCTCTGGCCAAAAATACAGGAATTACATAGACTTACTTCCCTCCATGACATCAGATTACAAACTAATCTGCCATGTGTTCTTCGCAGCTATGTTAAATTTTCACTTCTCCCTTTTCCTATTGCAAAATTTCCAATTAACCCCCTATTCCTCACTAACTACAATGCATTAACCTATCAGCCCTCTATCATTCTTAACTTGGGTATAGATAAAAACTCAGTAGAACCAAGTAAAACTTTCTTTGAGATTATTGCTACTAAGTGGAATGGCTGGCTAACAGTGTTTACCGATGCCTCCAAATTAAATCACGTCAGTGATGTAGGAGCAGCTGTTTGGATCCCTAAATACAACATTGTTCTTAGTAACAAGTGCCCGCCACTGGCCTCTGTTTTTACTGGCGAGGCAATAGCCATTCTAGAAGCCATACTTTATGTCTGCTCCCACTCTTTAAACAAATGCATTATACTGTCCGATTCCAAGAGCTGTCTCCAAGCTATTTTGGCCAATCAGTTTAAAACTAAAAAGAAATTCCCCATCATCCTCAAAATCAAAGAAGAACTGTTAAAATGCCATAATCTCGGTTTACAGATCGTGCTAGCATGGATACCTGGACATGCAGGTATCCCGGGTAATGAAAATGCTGATCTTTATGCCAAACAAGCCATTATGTCCGGTAACAAAGATTACTTTCATGTCTACTCCCATGATCTTTCCTCTGTTTGCCAACCCCAACTACTTTCTACTTGGAATATGGTCTGGCAGAGGTCCAAGAATATCACAGGCAAATTTTATGGCCAAATCCAACCAACAATTCCTCCAAAACCCTGGTTCTTCAAATTCAAAAAAATCGACAAACGTGTTACTTCTACTATTTGTCGCTTGCGGTTGGGTTTCGCTTGTACTCCGGTTTTCCTTTCGAAAATTAGAGTCCGAGACCACTCTCTCTGCGAGTGTGGCCTAGACGAAGGTACTACAAACCATATTTTCTTCGAATGTCCTAGAAACAGATTCTCTCTTTATGAAATGCTTCCTAATGACCTTCCCCGACCCACTAACTTCTCCAATTTACTCCCTCTTGCATTTTCCTCCTTTGTGTTTATCCTTAGTAAATTTATTAAAATTAATAATATTAGACTCTAATGGGTGTGGTGTATTCTCCTATATATTAATATTTGTATTCAATATATAACTAATTTTATGTTTATTTATGTTGTGTTGTCATGTGTTTGTCCTTTTAAGCGGGTGACAGTCATCAAGATTAAATCACTATCAGAAGATCTTCAAGACCCAAGACTTCACCGATCAACTTCACAAATTGGGATCCCGCCACCAATAAACCGGACAAGCTCCAGAATATTTGCCTACTCGACTCTAAACAAGACATTGGCAAGTTGTGGCAATACCGCACGAAGCCACGAAAAAGAAATTGAAATTGAATTGAATTGATCAGAGTTGACAGTTTTAATTTAGTTTTGTACAATTAACTGCAGCTATCAGAGCAAAAAATATTTACCAAGTATAACATTGCAAACGCAGAACACAATTGACTTTAGTTTCATGTAAGCATCTCGTCAAAATCCAGAGCTATGGTACATACGTAGTACGTTCACCTATATTTCAGAAAGATTTAACAGCTGTCGAAATTAAGCCAAAAGTTTCCAAAGATACAAATGAAATAACAAAGGAGTTGACATTTGTTGGTATTGACTTACTTATCTGGCCTTCAACAAGTTTCTAACTCTGCTTCGTCGCAAATTTACTTCCAAACCGGCTGTCTTAGAATAACTACTCAGAGAAGGTAGTTTTCCAAACAACGCCTTCTCAAAACGTAAGCTACAAATTCGCTATGTAGCTTACGTTTCGATTGGTATTTTAAACGATTTAAGCAAGAAAATTAATGGATTACCTGTGGAATGTCACACCATAACTCTTATGCTGCTTTTCTGATTTGTTGTGGGACGATTTCACCGCGCAAATTGTCATAGAATTTATTTTTTATTTGTTTTGGAGCCATATATGACTCCATTTCAATTTATTTTATTAAATTTTACGAATGTACTTGGTTTCTTTGTGTAGTTATTCTAAGGGCTTACTATATGCATACCTCATTTTGAGTATTTCTCCAGCGATGCCCAGACCTCTGTAATCGTCGTGCACAACAACCCCTATCCCTTTGTAACATGAATCAAGGTCAAACTTTTCGTAAATATCACACATTTCAGTCATAAGCGATGAGACTCTGAACAGTGTTTTGATTTCTTCTGTTTTAAAAATCTGCAATAAAATAATATTCAAATTTAAATAGTTTGTTCTCAAGTAACCATGGACGAAGGCTTAAAATTTTACTTCAGGTTTTAAATTCACTAGTACCTATAGTTTATTCAATTTCTGTGTATAATACTAATATTAAAAATGCGAAAGTGTGCTTGTTTGTTGGCTTGTTTGTTTCTCTTCCATGCAACAAAAATTAAATTAACAGACCCACGGATCGACCTGTTTTTTACATGGGTATAGTCAATGTCAATTTCTCTAACCTAAAAGTGAAACAGTAAACGGTAAACTTAACAATTTCTCTAACCTAAAAGTGACACAGTAAAAAAAAACAAGATTCAGATAAAATGAATCTCGCACACAATACAAACAGCACATTGTTTAGTCTACTCACCGTAGCATCTGTCAACTCACCTCTACGCCGTAGCTACAGAAAAGAAACATTTAATTTTCTTTTCTTTGGCCGTAGCGGTAGCTTGTTGACAGTTCGTAGCAGTCGAGCCGTGACTTCCGTTTTCGCTGACTACGGGACACAGTTCCGTGGCAAGTTCCATTTCATGGGTTTGTGTGTGGATTGGAAAAATCACAGAAGAGAAAAACTTCTCTTTTCTACGGGAAAAATAACCCACCAGCTATTCCGATACGAACTTTTTTTCGATTAAGTCTTAATTAACTTAACAAAATACAAACTAACACTACAAAAAATATATTACTAAAACTGACTTCAAAATTAGTATGTGTAAGCTTAACTTTGGCAATATTAATAATAATATCTAGTATTTGTAAAGTATCGCCAAAGTTAAGCTCCGGCTAGCTACGCCACGAGCGCTACATAAAAATAAATAACAAGGCACGACTAACTCGAAACTTGTTTGACAAGTTTTGAGCATAAACTTAGGAAAATGAATTCATTGCAATAAAAACTTCCAACAATAGCGAATTGGTGAAGTTTAATTGCTTCATTATTCGCCACTTCATAAGTTCTGTAAGTTTATTCCGTGCACTACTACTACGTTATATATGCGTCATTGTGCGTCATGCTCGAGAAACTTTGAAGCTATTTTCATTAAGCCACCTTCTTTGGAACAATTTCTTCATTCATTTAGTTCTCAATAATTGAAACATCATGCATTTAATTACGTTGGAGTATGTCATTGTACTCATTATTATTCACAATGTTTGCCATAGGACTAACTCCGAAATCGGGAAATTAATCAGCAGTTGCGTAGAAAACTGTCATTAACACTCTATGAAATGTATGGAACAGCTGCTTTTTAGGGTATAACAACAAATACTGAATAACGGCCAAGTGCGTGTCGGTAACAAATTTTTGTTCATTACCAAGCTATAATTAGTAATTCGTTACCTGGGTGATCTTATCATTTCACCGAATGGAAATGCCATATTTTACTAATTTTGAAGTTAGTTTTTTAAATTGATCATTGTTGTATTTTGTAGTGGTATGGTATGGAACCTTCAGTGCACGAGCCCGACTTGCGATTGGCCGGTTTATTTCGCAATTTCAGGTTTGGTCCCATGGTTTAGGTTGTTCATAATCATGAGTACAATGACCATATTTTTGGCATAGTACGGTGTAACCCTGTATAGTTTTCGTTAAAACAAAATATAGTTTTAATTTCTATTGTATTTACTAACTTTTATTTTGTTTACGAAACGAAAGAAAGATATTTAAGTACGGCCATGTACTGGAACTTTAATTCGTTTGGGATTAAACTTTACTCTATTCCCTTTAGAGCTATACTTGAAAATTGGTACAATTAACTAACCCATTCAGAATAATATAGAAACATATTACGTTAAATAAACTAAGTTTGTAAATTGTTACTATTTCACAATGTTAATTTTCTTCTTAGTTTTTTATTTTATTTAGAGCTAGTGTTTATTCAAAAGAATTAACCCTCAACCGTAGATGTAGCGTATAGAGATCTATCCCCTCTGTCATTTATTTATGGATAAACTTTTTTTACGGGACAAATGCCTCTGTTAATTTAAAAAATACAAGCTAACTAACCCTAAACAATGATTTTTAGGTGTTCGCGATTACTAAACATCACAAGATTAACATCATTAGTAAAAAAAAAAAAACATTTCTATAGACATCCGTCATCTAGTTTACCTGCGACCACGAACACTGCAAAGAGGTCGAAACGTCAGAAAATAAAATAATGAAAATTATGTTATAGAACCGCAATAGACTCCGTTAAAAGTGTTTAATTTTAACACTAACTACCTAAACTACTTAGTCTATTATTAGGTATACATAAAACAGTTTGATTGACCATAGCCCGGTGAAGATGAAAAGAACACACTCCAAATGCTCATTATTAGTTGGCAGCGTATATATACAGCATGCTAGCAGCATTACGACGCTGAAAATCAATATTGCTTAAACGTTGAACCAGAAAAACGCCAGTAATTTGGTCACGCGTCGCATTAACCATATGCTTTGAAATAAGTTGAATCTCCGGTCCCCAGGTCCCCAAATGCCCAATATATCAACCCTTAAATAGTATAAACGTGTATAATTGTATATGTGTCTACAATTTCGTATTCCCATATTTTAACGTTCTTGTTTATGCACTAGTTCTGGAGATGCAAAGAGTATGTGGCTACTACATTACAGTTATGTTAATAGCTCTGCACATCATTTCAATCCCATTTGAATTCTTATCAAAGTTTATGCCATACCTCACGACATCTATCACAATTCTAGCAGTTTAAATAATACATGAGCGCCGCTAAATTGCCTAAATCACTTCTTTGTTCGTGAGATTTAATATTCCACAAAGTACATAGTAAGGACTTTAGTTTGCACAGTCACAAAGCGTTTCACAATCTTCTCTCAGTTTGATATTAAACTCTGGCTTGTAGGTTGGCGCTAGGCCAGAGTCCAAGCCACCAATCGAGTTTAATTTATACATTCGATTCGATTTATTAAATACAATCGAGAAAATAAATGTAAACGTGGATAGCTGTAAATCAAATACACTGGAGCTTTTGAAACGTATTTATTTCTACATGAAAGAGGTTAGTGGATGATTTCATGTGATATATTTTTAGATAGATATATAGATAGAAACTCTTTATTGTATACATCCAAAGATTATTATACTAGAAAATATAAATCAGAAATAAAAATTACAAACAGATAGAAAACACATACGAGCTAGTACCACAAGTGGCGCCCTTATCGCTAAAAGCGAAATCATCCAGGCAACGATTAATTTTATAATTAAATTATGGTATTAAACTTCACAGTATTAAAAGGTTCCTCGAAAAAATGGAGGTGCAGGAGCAAAGTACTGAATTTACCCCGGACTTGAAACCTCCACAAAAACTACAGCAGTGACAATATGCAGTAGTAACAGCAGTTACCAGATTCAGCTGGATGTCTTTGAGATGCAGTACACAACATAACAGATTCCTTTGGGATGGACTCTGTTGGAGCGACAACTATGCGGGCAAACTGAATACCAGTTCTACAATGCGATCTCGAGGTGAACCAATCAGTCTTACATTGTTGTTTCAGTGGCCTGGCCCAGAACTTTGAACATTGAAGATAGGTAATATAGACTTTTGGTAATCATCATCATCATCAGCCCGCAAACGTCCACTGCTGAACAAAGGCCTCCCTCGTAGAGAGGGATGTTGCCATAACCCCCACGCTTGGCAGGCGGCATCGGGATCGCAGTGCGTTCACCGTGTACTAACAGGACGCTGCTGCCCATGCTCCGGTGGTTCTGGTCGTAGTTGTAAGACATATACCCGGGTCCATTTGGTAATTAATGAATCCTAATTATATCCTGTAGATTTGCAATTGCAGATTCTGCATCGCAAATGAGGCTGGATCAGTCATGCTTTGCTTATTGAGGTTTGGATCACATTCCAAGGCAATCTTTGGCTACTGACACAACTAGTCTCCCTAAGCAATGTTGGCGGCGGTGTTATATCATTGTACAATTCACATTGATCGGCCTAATTAAGAGCGAAGTGAAGCAAAAAACGCAGGAGACAAAAGAATGGTGTTACTTTGTGTCTGCCTTCTGCCCCAACTTGAGGACTTAGGACAATAAGAGAGAGAGATCAATTGCTATTCTATGCGGTTACCAATACGAAATGTATTTTTAGGGTTCAGTACCCAAACGCTGAAAACCGGACCTTATTACTATATTGCCTACGCTGTCTGTCTGTCCGTCCGTCTTGTCCGTTCGTCTGTTCGTCCTACCTTTAAACGGCTGTATCTTTCGAACCGTAATAGATAGCCAGTTGTAATTTTCATAGAATATGAACATGTTACAGCGGATTAAGTAGCAAATAAGGAAAATATCAAAAAATCTAAATAAAGGGATGAGGTCCCCATACAACAAACGTGTTTTCTAACGTATTTTCTATTTGCTCTAGTGTAAAAACGGTAATACGTACAAACATCAAACTTGGCATGATTATAGCACACGCTCTAATCTAAAGTATATCCATAAATGTTGGCCAAGTGCGAGTCGGTGACAACTTTCTGTTCATTACCAATTTAAGCAACGTATTCGGCTATTTAGACCGCAGACCGCATCATCGCTTAACATCAGGCGTGATGGAGGTCAAACGCAAGCCTATTAATTATAAAAAATAAAATAAAAAAATACTTAGATAACCTTATCATTCGTCTCACCGAATCGAAATGCAATACCTTAAAAAAAAAGTTTTTTTAAAATTGATAATTATTGTATTTTGTGGTGGTACAGAACCCTCAGTGTGCGAGCCCGACTCGCACTTGGCCGGTTTATTTTCATCTTATTTTATCTTTTTTAGGGTTCCGTACCTCAAAAGGAAAAAACGGAACCCTTATAGGATCACTTCGTTGTCCGTCTGTCTGTCTGTCTGTCTGTCCGTCTGTCAAGACCCTTTTTCTCAAGAACGCGTAAAGGTAGCAAGTTGAAATTTATACTAAATACTTGGGTCTATGGTTTCTTTCGGCTGTAAAAAAATAAAAGTTGTAAGTCAACGCAATCAAAAGATATGAACGTTTATGTCGCATATTTTGCGATTTCACAGGGGAACCAAAACCTATAGGGTACTACCCGTTGACCTAGAATCATGAAATTTGGCAAAAAGCAAGGTCTCATAGCACATATATAGGAATAAATCCGAAAGTTAGAAATATGAAGGTATATCATTTAAAAATGATTATTTTGCTATTACAAACTTACATTTTGTAGTTGGAATGTATGGAAGAACCTTATTGTCAACTACAAACTTAAGTTTGTCTTTCAATATTTTAACTTCAGTTAGTTTTTTTTTGGTCTCGCGCTCTTAGGGTTCCTTTATGTCGTATATTTTGCGATATCACAGGGGAATCAAAACCTATAGGGTACTTCCCGTTGACCTAGAATCATGAAATTTGGCAAGAGGCAAGGTCTCATAGTACATATATAGGAATAAATCCGAAAGTTATAAATTTGAAGGTATTTAAAAATAATTATTTTGCTATTACAAACTTACATTTTGTAGTTGGGATGTATGGAAGAACCTTATTGTCAACTACAAACTTCAAAGTTGTCTTCCCAGAGACTGTGGGATCGGCCGATCTGCGAACTAGCATGGAAATCGCTACTAGATACGTGTCCTAGTATTGCAGATCGCGCTCGTATTCTTGCTGTCTCTGTTTGGGAATCGGGACTTTGGTTGCAAGCCATGCCCTCTTTTAACACAGGTAGCCTTTTAGATCCAACCGCATTTCGTCTAGCTGTCAGCTTACGCTTGGGTGCAAGGTGCTGTGAGGCCCATCGCTGTCAGTGTGGTACTGCTGTTGACCAGCTCGGTCACCATGGTCTCTCTTGCTCGAGAAGCGCTAGTCGTATTGGCCGACACGCTAGCCTGAACGACATCATACGCAGCTGTGCTCAAACCGAGTGGTCTTGCGCGTGACGATGGAAAGAGGCCTGACGGTATGACACTTGTGCCCTGGAGGTTGGGGCGGCCCCTTGTATGGGACGCAACTTGTGTCGATACTTTGGCGCCGTCACATCTTCCTGAGACACAGGGTAGGGCTGGCGCGGCTGCTAATTCGGCAGAGCAGCACAAGCGTCGCAAATATGCTAACCTCGGCAGTGGTTACATATTTGAGGCGTTTGGGGTCGAGACATTGGGCCCTTGGGGACCGGGAGCTCACCTCATTTTCAAAAATCTTTCAGAGCGCCTGGTTAATGCGACGCGTGACCAAAATGCTGGCGTGTTTCTGGCTCAACGCATTAGCATTGCCATTCAACGTGGTAATGCCGCCAGCATGTTGGGTACGCTGCCAACTGGTAGTGGGCTTGAGCATTTGGATTGTCTTTAGACCTTCAACGGTCTATGGGCAGTCTAACTGTATTTGTAGTGTTAGTTTTAGCTTGTATTTTGTTTAGTTATTAAAGGCACTTGCCCAGTAAAAAAAAACTACAAACTTAAGTTTTTCTGTCAATATTTTAACTTCAGTTAGTTTTTTTTTGGTCTCGCGCTCTGAGGGTTCCGTCTAACGGAACCCTCAGAGCACGAGTCCTACTCGTACTTGTCCGGTTTTTTTTTATATATATTTATTTTATCTTTTCTTGATAGGTACCTATAAACAATTCTCAGGTGAAGTGAATAGTACCTACCTACCTTTTCAAATTCAGTAAAAAGGCCACAATTGCTTACTCTAAACGCTGATTTTGAATGAAACCTACAGCATTTTCCTCTCGTTCCTTCAAGTTTATTTTAAAGATTGTCCCAATCTGAATATTTATTCTGTCAATTCCTACAGTCATTCTGCCAGGGATCGCAAACGCTAGAGAAATCTCCCAAGTTCTCGTCTAATAAAATTTTCATGAAGTCGAGAGGTCAACCCGGTTGGCGACTTGAGCCAGATTCTACCACAAAATGTAATTCACCGGGGTTTTATGTGCTATTTCTGCACGACTTAATACTCAACACCATATCCTAGCTTAGGAATTGGTTCAATTTACTCGAATATAAACGCAGTTCATTACGCTGTCGTATACTACCTATTCGTTACCTACTTTACTCCACTTTAAGTAGGTCGAACGTAGAATTGGTCGCGACATACGTTGTCCTGAAAATGTGAGATAAAAAATAAAAATTTCAGCTTTTCTCGCATTTTCCAATTATCCGGGCATTTTTTTAAAATCTGAAACTCTCCAGTGTTGATGCGAATTATGTTCTATTATTATTCTATAAAAGTTGTCTGCATAGGTCTTTAATAATACAGGCTAACTCCCTACATTAAATATTTATACAAACCGAACATCTTAGAACAGTTATAAGGAGTATATATTTTATGCACTAGTGCATACAATACAGCCTTTTATGCACTGGTGTATGAAATGCAGACTTTTATGCACTAACACATTAAAAGCATTTTCAATCCACTTACATCGGCCATAAACTAGAACTTTACGAGCATGAGAAGTGAAAACACAATTTTCAATCCACGTTCAAATATCTACCAACGTAAGTTCAATTTACAAGTAAAATCTCGAATCACACTACCATGCTAGATACACCTCGGCAGGAGTAAATAGAGTTTCAGCAACGTTGCAAAAATTCAACAAAGCGTTTTAAAAGTTCTTGGATATCGTGTCAACTGAAAAGTTTACCTGTAAAATTCAAGCCGTCTTTCTCCGTACAAGATTCTAGCCCCAAGAATTTAGTTTGTGTTTTTGAGGTGGATGGTCCCAAGCTATATGTTGTCAAGAATAGGCTAAAGTCGTTATTTTTATGAATATATTTTTACGTCGTAAATTGCAATCCATTCTGGCCTTGTTCGTTCCTCACTTCATCAAAACTTCAGTTCATCATCGTCATCATCACATTGATAAATAAATAAATATGGCTAATGTGTGCGTTTAATTACTAAACACCTAGGTGGAAAATTTCATGAAGATCGGATGAACAAGTAGGTACCTACGATCGCTATCGCCGAACAAAATATATGTTTGTAAAAATAACTTTTAAACTTTCGCAATTTGAATACATGTTTTAAATGTTTATCAGGACTTATCGCACATTGAATTATTTAGGTAAACATAGGAATCTTTCGCTCAACGTTTCAACCAGGTTACAATGGCCGTGGTCACGAGCTGACTGAAAACTGAGTCCGGAGAGAAGAGCGGGTGTTGTGTACTTCTACCCTCACTTGATCTTGAAAAATAGCAGGGTTGTCACTACGACATACAACACTGAGTATATCCGTAAATGTCCTAGTACCTACACTGTGGTTTGTACACTTGCTCACTATGGGATTCCGCGACGCTGCTAATTTATATCCATCTTCCCAGTTGAAAATAATGCGCGATAAGTCCCGATAAACATTTAAAACATATGTTTGTAAACATATAAACACTTATTTGTTACTGTGCACTTTGAGACCTTCGCTTGCCTCGGTCAATTATGTGTAGGCTTTTAACAGAAATGCAAACAGAAATCCATTCATCAAAGCTTGTTGAATTGCTTTTGTCGGTCCCCTACATAACAGTTCTTTTGTTTGTAACCAACAAAAAGCAGCCGTTGCTTTGTAGCTTTAGATTTGCACCTTATTGTCTGTTCTGCAAATGCGGAAACCAACGAGGATTCAGCGGTTGACGGTTTGACAGTATAATACGACGTTGAGTTTGACGGACTCAGCTTCGTGCTAAGGTGACTATACACAATGCCAGTAGCAAGTACAAGTTAAAATGTAGGCCACATGCGTGGGCAGTAGGTATATGCACGAAATACATGCACAAAATTACTTGCTCGTGATCTGACAACACTAAGCAATAAAGTTGGTGTTATGTGTATGTAATATTTATAAAATTTATGTATGGTCTGTACGCAGGCTAAACGCCTCGACAGATTTTGATAAATGAAGTGTCGATAGATTTCTCTAAGTTCAGGGATGGTCACTATGCTTGTTTAAATTATCTATATACTAGTTGTTCGCTCTGAACTGAGAACTCGTGACCCCTAAAATATTAACTACGCAACTCTTAGACCGATTTTACCGTATTCGAACTTAAAAATTGTAATGAAATTGACTTTTTGCCTACAACCTTTCATAAAGTGGATCAACGATACCATACGTACGTACATGTTATCGTCGAACAAATAAACAAACATAATATGTAGAAACGCCGACTTGCCCCATTAAAATATGAGACCTCTCGTCGATCGGTCAGTAATAGTAAGGTTTGGTACTTCCATAGTTTGCTGGTCTAGTGATTTATTGATCCTTTGCGAAATTTGATCAGCCAAAAATACCGCTGTTGGATTTTTATTCATTTAAAAAAACGACTACTAACGAAACGACGAAACGTCTTGTTTTGCTGCAGCGGTTGCATTGTCAGCACTGTAACAGTAGCAAGCAAAGACTCGCTACAAGTGCGAGCCACTCAGGCGCGAGTGGTAGAGTATAGCTGTAGCACAGACAAAAGTACTATTTTGTCTATGGTTGTAAGTACCAATTCGGGTTGAGGGTGTTCACTGTAGGTACTCCATCCATTGTTTACACGATACATACTGGATGTTAGAGTATGAAGATCCTTATGAAACTTATGGTGGCGGGGTGGCTACGCTACCGTGTAAGACCAAGGGAGAGTTGATCGGTAGTAGTTTTTGGATAAAATAAGCATAAAAAATCAAATAATTTAAAAATTATAAGGCTGAAGCCGCGGCGGAGGCCGCATAAGACGCCAAGCGGCGCAAGTATGCATCACTTTCAAGTGAATATATATTTGTGCCGCTGGGCATCGAAACTTTTGGTCCATGGGGTCCAAGTACAAAAAACTTTTAAAAAAACCGCCACTATTAATCGACGCCGCTGGTGACTAATTCCTCGCGCTGAGAATTTCTTTGGCAATTTCAACGCGGGAATGCAACCTCTATGCAATTTACCACACGGACAACATCTTGTTTTTGATTTTTGTTTATATTAGTGATAATTAGTAATAAGTAATAATTATGGCTTTTTTATTTTATTCGTTTGATATACCTTTGTACTTAAATAAATAAAACCAAATGTTTTTTAAATAAATTATTAATGTAATTTACAAAAAATAATACACTTATATTATACGGTAACTATATCAATTCAAAAATAAATTATCTTTTCACAGTTATGAGATATGATGATAAGTCTCTTTGTCCTAACATCCTGTATAACCTGATCCATTACTTGCGCACGCTTGTTACCCGTGCAATGTAGGAGCACCATTATATTATGACACATAGCATTACTTTGAATACATTCAAAGCCTCAGGTATTTCGTGGTCGCCGCCGCTGGACCCTCTTCATGTCCGACCCACATAATATAGCATCAGGAATCCTGTAAATATAGGTATGAGTAACTCCTATTGTAGTGGACATTGCGACATACGTGTAGGTTCTTGGTGTAAGTGGGTACTTCTTCAAAGACAAAATTTTGGACTTCTATGGGTTTATTTCTGAAACTAACTAACAAAACGGCGTGTATTTTTTTTTTAATACAGTTTAGCTTTAACTCTAACTGGGACAAGTGATATTTTTCAAATAATTGCAGTCTAAGTATAAATTAAAAATCTTTGAAGTTTGTTCTTCTGATTCATATAACGCGTCCGCTTGCCATTTTGCGGAAGAAAATGGTCGATATCGCATTTTCCTTTTGATAAATCATTACGAATTATAATTATATCAAAAGGAAATGAATTGCCCTCTTATAAAAAAATATTCTATTAGTTATACCTACCTTAGTTTGTTTATAAATAGGCCAATAAGAAGTGTCCGGCACATAATACTGATTAATGTGGCGTAAGCTGCGCTTGACCGTGCTTGGTCGGGTAATAACAATGAGAGTCTGACTTCCCGCGCGGGGGGAAGCCATTCGTGTAACGGACGAGCCAGAAGGTGGACGTGCGGCTGGTTCGCTTGGATCCCGGAGTTACAAGGGTAAATATCTGATTCATATGTGCTTTGTTCAGGTGGCATTTTGATTACAATGTCTACCTTATAAAATTTATTTTATTGTTTTACAACTTCAATTTGTATTTCGTGTAATGCTTTTGGGTTATAGATTCAAGTACAAAAATGACAATACTGACGTCAGTATGTATGATGAGTTATGCATGTGTGAAGGGAAAATTTTGATTCATCTGTGCCTGATTTATATGGTCAAAACACCATTTGAATCATAAAACAACTTCGTTTTTCTCCTCTCCAGCACGAAAGGAACGCTTTTGTTGCGTAATTCTCCTTGTCCAATTTTTTACCGTGTTCAAATCAGTAGTTCTTGTATTATTTATTATATTTACTACGGTATAACCGTTTAAATAATTCAAATATCACAGAAGTATTCTACATAATTATTAAACTTTTTTGATGTGTCTTAGTTAAGAATTAATAATTGTTATTTAGAATTAACAATTATACCAGTGTTTTTATTACTAACAATAATGTAATAAAATTGTGATCACTAATAATTAAGTGGCACATTTGACAACAATCTTCCTTGTTAAAAAAGCTATTTATTAAAAGTTAAAACCTCTAATTTCTGTTATTTTAATATTGCAGATCACAAAAATGCCAGAAAGTCACGATAAAAAGAAGGAGAAAAAGAGACTCGCAGAACGCAAAAGAATTCAAAACATAAGAAAAGATCCAGACAAGTATGCTTTGTGGAAATTAAAAATGAAAGAAACATATTTGAAAAAAAAGAGAGAAGGTAAAATAGTTTCAGTTCAGAATTTGACACCCAAACAACAAAAAAACAGCTAGGAAGAAAAGTAGAGAAAGTTCTTGAAGATGGTATGCTAAAAAGAAATTAAAAGAACGTGATATTCCTTCAGAAGAGGAAATAATTGAAGAATGTGATCCAGCAGACGATACCGAAGTAAATGATCCTTTAGATTTGGAATTACCATCATCTCCAGAAGTTTCGATTATACCAAGGTTTCCAGAAATTCCCAGCTCATCACAGGTATTAACTCAATCTTCACCATTTTCTCAACGTATAACAAGATCCACTATAAGACAACAAAGGACACTTGGAATTGATTTGAACCTAACAGAAAATGAAACTGATGTATCATTCAATGCTGACGTCCCTTCGAGAATAATAAAATCAATAAAATGTTTTACAAGAATTATTGTTGATCATCAGATTTTTTCCGTGCTAAGATCACTGATAATTGTTGTCATAAATACAAATTATTTTATGTGTGTGAATATGATTCTTTCCTCAATACAGAGCCAAACGACATAAAGTTTTTCATTTTTAGTTCAGATTCTGATTCATCTGTAATACATTCTGATTCATCTGAGCACAAAATATTTGAACGTAGATATCTTGAAAACTACTTTATAAAAACAAGTCCCTCATTGATTTATATGTTCTTTGGTTAACTTTTTTACATATGAACATGTGTGACAAAGCTGAAAGTGAAATAAAATTTTGGCCAGATGAATCAGTCGAAGAATGAAATTTCGAAGAAGTACCCAAGTATATAACAGAAGTCTAAGGACTACCTGTTTTAAGCGATTCTGCTGTGCAAGTACCGTTCTTTATCGATCGTCAAATTAGACAGAAAAATCTGGAATTATGTTTACAAAATCACGCGAACGTGAACCTTACCGCGCCGATATACAGTGTGCGGTCACGCTACTTTTCACCTAAACAGCAGTGCAAGTACCGTTCTTTATTGATCGTCAAATTCGATAAAATGCCATTTGGACATTACTCGCTATGATCGATTCTATGGCATTTTATCGAACTTGACGATCATATATACATGATACATGATCATTTATACATGTGATCCCGACAAAACGTATGGTTTCTGGCGGAATGTCTACACAGGTGAAACGGTGGGGTACAGCTAATCTAGTTCTTCATAATGGGTAGTAGAATGATAGGGCAAGTGCCTTTATTAACTTAACAAAATACAAGCTAAAACTAACACTACAAATACAGTTAGGCTGCCCATAAACCGTTGAAGGTCTAAAGACAATCCAAATGCTCAAGCTCACTACCAGTTGGCAACGTACCCAACATAGGTAAATAATAGAATAGAATAATAGGTAATTTAAGTTTATAATATATTTGTGGAAAAGTGAAAACTGTTCAGATTTTAATGTTAACAGGAATGTGCAGCGTAAACAATACACATAGAAGTTCGCTCTACGCGTAATCTGTTCAGTTGTTAGCGTAGTTGATTAACGCTTCCCAGTCAGAGCAATCTCGCATAACGTTTAACTGTTTAAAGATGACTCAAGATTCAGAATATATTTGGATTAATAAAAATTTATTTTTTTATTATATCACTGAATGTGACTATTGTCAGAAGTACTTACAAGTGTTTTGAAAGCAATTATAATGTAATGTATATTATGATTTCGGAGGAGGCGGAGGAGGTCGTAATTTTTTTGTCCTTTGCCAAAATAAAATGTATGAACACTACTTCAATCTCAAAATTATTATAAAGCTAAATAATATAATTATATATATGTCTCATATAAATTGTACAACTAAACGATAAATTGACTTTTTTGGTAAAAATTTCGAGGGTGGATCGAAATCTATAAAACTATTACAGATAAAAATATAATATATACAGAGAAAGTTGAACCTAGTTGAACAAATCGCCATTATATATATATATATATGTACTGTTTTATTTGTTCTTTTTTAATAAAAAGAGGTCTAATGTTGTTTAAATTTTGTTTAGAGTGTGAATATTAAACACGCTCTACAATTTAGAATAAAATTAAATATTTAACAAAAACTAAAAAGTTTTAACATAAATCACTACGACGTTTCAATGCTCCTCGGGATTACCGTAACAAAGTAAAGGCCTTTGGATTTAATTAAAATGCAAAAAAGATGTTTAGTAATTTTTGCGTAGCAGCTTTTCCGAGCTTTCACAACTTAATTAGGGAAACATGAAAAGTGTTTAACCTACCTCTACCATTAAATAATGCGACGCGTGACCAAAATTCTGGTGTTTTTCTGGCTCAACGTATCAGCATTGCCATTCAGCATGGTAATACCGTCAGCATGCTGGATACGTTGCCAACTGGTAGTGGGCTTTTGAATTGTCTTTAGACTTCCAATGGTCTATGGGCAATCAAATTTTTGTATAATAGGCTAACCAGTTTGATAGTGATTCTTAGTTAGCTTGTACATATTTTGTTTAGTTATTAAAACCCGCCATAATATATAAAATCAGTCGAAATCCATTGAATTGTTTTCGTGGACTTAGATATAAGTGATTTAAAAAAAGCATGCACCCCGTGTCCTGAATAAATGAGAATAAAAAGAAGAATGACGAATAATACAATTTTCCGAGAATATAAACATATTCTACTTCTTGTGATCGAGACTTAACAAAAAAAAAAACTTTTCTGTGTTTGCCATGTAGGTAAATCTCAAGTATGAAAAAGGAATTTTCGTGTATACACTCGTTTAAATATTTTCATTTTATTATGAAACTATATCTACTAGGGAGAATATTAAATACTAGCGGTCCGCCCCGGCTTTGCACGGGTATAGATTATAGCCTATGTCACCCGGGGATAGTGTAGCTTACCAACAGTGAAAGAATTTTTCAAATCGGTTCAGTAGTTCTGAGCCTATTCAATGCAAACAAACAAACAATCAAATCTTTCCTCTTTATAATATTAGTATAGACAATAAGGAGAAAATTGAAGATACTGCGTGAAAAACTCACTGAACTTTTGTTTGGAACATAAGGAATACCTATTTTATTTTTGTTACTTGTCTTAAGTTTAACTTTTACGAAACTTTCCAACAGTATTTACGTGAAATACGGGATTTTATGTATATTAACTGCGCTGAATGTTCAATATTTTTATTTATTTGGCGAGTCTGATTATAGAGAAATCATTAATACATAATTAGTCGTACGCTGAGCATGCTATGCTTTGTTGATTTTTCTAGCAATAATAACACTTAGAGAAAATCAAAACTTGGAATTATTGATTCTCTTTCTTAATGGCTGTTCCCCGATAGTTACAATTTGGGTATCTTCAAATCGCGAGTAAATCTGTTTCTTCTAAGCAAGTGTGAAGTGAGGTGAGGTGGGGGGAAAATGCAAGCGTATTATTTAAAAAGTAAAAGTTCAACAAAGGTTTATCCTATAGCAGCAAATGGGGGACCGACACTTTTACTTTGTTTTATTCGCCCGGGGGACAAAGAAGATGGTGTGACCTCCTGCGATACAATTTAAACTCTATGTAGATTTTTCTTGTTTCCTTTCGTCCACTGTCAAAATGTTTATTTTATTTACGTTTCTAAGAAATCAAAGACAGTCCTGGATTAAGTTTGGAATCTGTTACGTTTTTTCAAGCTTATACTTTGATTACAACACATTGACCTATATGTTACAACTAAGCAAAAAGGTCATAATAAAACACTCTCCAGCACGGGCGTAGGACGGATTAGGGGTTCAACCGGGTAATATCCATAATAATTGTCATAACAGTCCACTGCAATCCGATTTAACAGTCCACTACTGGACTTTTAGCCTATATACCCCCGAAAGGGTGATTGGGCCATATTCACCACTCTGGCCCAGTGCGGGTTGGTGGATTCACATACGCCATTGAATTCCTTCTCTGTACGTATGCAGGTTTCCTCACGATGTTTTCCTTCACCGAAAAGCAGTATGAAAAACTGTACATAAGCTCCAAAGAACTCATTGGTACGGGCCCGGGGTTTGAACCCACGACCTCACGCTTTCAAGTCTAGCGGGTCTCCCAAATAGGCTACCATGGCTATATTCAAAATAATTTCTTGGTTTTCTTGAACCCTCGATAATAAAACCTGGTTACGCACGTGCTCCCAAGGGTTTTATGACACATAATCAATATAAAACCCACGACAGAATTATAAATAAAGCGCTTCTAATTTAGTTTGGAAGTTTGGAAGTACGCACGTAATTAATGAAACCGTACAAATGAATTATTAAATTTTATAATAATTGTATGAAATAAATTATTGAAGTAGGTATGCATAATCTCAATTTTATAATCTTACACATAGAACAGATCAAAATGTTTTTGTCTTACATGCTCAGGTACCCAGAATAATTCAGATATTCCTCACAAACCCATGTAAATTGCAAAAATCAGGCAATATTTTTTTGTGTTGAATTCGTACTATTTTTATTATTACAAGAATATACTTAGAGCTCAATCAAGTTTATTTTACAAACTACAATTTAATATTGAATCAAATTGAAATGTTCTTCAATATTGAATTGACAATAAAATTTTAAAAAGCGTATAGGCACATACCGGGTGACTTTTTGTTTAGAAATTGAAATTTTGAGGTGAGGCAATTGGAGTAGAACCCTATGGCATGGAGTTTTACAAAATGTTCAAAGTTCATTCCCTATACAACAGAAGATTTAGAAAACCAAGAAATTGCAAAGTTATAACTTTATCACTAGTTTTTTTTTTCAATTTGGTAAAATACCTACTAGGATTCGAAGTAGACAGGCATGCCTACATATTTAAAACTCTCATTCTACAAAGTATAAGGCGAACGTGACACAGAATTAATGGTGGCTAAGGAAATAAACCTGTAAAAGCCTGTATCTTGTCGACCTACGGCTTACCACAGGGTACTCGGGGATTAGCCGAAGCAATCAGGCGCTGCCTCTTTCAGCCACTAACAAAAGATTCATTACTTTATATAAGGGTGACGTGAAGATTCATTCGTACAATCAAACAGGACGAGTTTAATTTATTTCCTTAACTAATTTTGTCATACCGAATTACTTACAAATTACGGAAAATGTTTTTACTGAGTATAGTTTATTCATTGTGTAAATTCTTAATAGTTTTTGAATAGGTAGTTTATGATACATTCATTATCAGCCTGTCATGTTCCCAGTAATGGGGCACGGGTCACACACATCACACACTAACGCCCATCCTCTTTCTGAGGTAAGCCTCAGAAAGAGGATGGGCCTTAATCCACAATGCTGACCTAGGACACGTTGGTAAATGTATTTTTTTTGTTTCATTTTCAAACTTTTTGGAAACTTTCAAACTTTTGAACTTGGTTCTTATTGAGGTCTTGGACAGGACATACCGGTTTCCACACGATGTTTTCTTTCATCAATTATATCGATGGCATCTTAAACTACACAGATTTATTTAAGAACTAAATAAGGCATTGGTGCAAGCCCGAGGATCGAACTGCTTACATTGCAAAGCGCACATGCTACCGCTCGGCCACCATCACTCGACATTATGGTATGTTAAGCAATACCGATACAAATCTAAATCTGATACCGATACAAATCTAAATCTGATACCGATACAAATCTAAATCTGATACCGTCTTCAAGCTGTCTACGTTTTCTTAGACCCATTGGTAAAAGCTGAATGTAGACATAAGATTGTAACTGATTGATTGCTTTTAAAAGTTCTTTATTTACCATAAAAATTATAATAAACGTCACAACAAACACACACACAAACTAGACAATCCAAAAGATTGTAGGTATAGACCGTTATTGTATAAATTACTTTATCAGGCTCCCAACCACAGGTTCAATT
Organism: Agriopis aurantiaria; assembly: GCA_914767915.1. Classification (NCBI taxonomy): domain Eukaryota; kingdom Metazoa; phylum Arthropoda; class Insecta; order Lepidoptera; family Geometridae; genus Agriopis; species Agriopis aurantiaria. Next base: position 11,503,125 of record OU611994.1, on the reverse strand, counting down.
ATAAAATATTTAAAATCATTAAATAATTAATAATAAGACTAGTGAAACAGGGACAAATAAATAACTTATGAGTAATGAGCCTATCACACTAAGCCCTAATTTACATTAATACTTAAGTAGACCAATATCGAAAGTCTGGCCAAGGTAGGTTCCTGAACGGGTTACGTGATGCAGCCGGAGAATCATACTTTCCTTAAGGTATACTTTCCTCAATCCAAACGTAGCCACTATTACACCTCGGACTCCGTACTGAAATTTAATTAAGTAGAAACAAAGTCTTCCAGAGCTCTTCCAGAACTGCGTATCCCTTCCACTTAGAAAGATTATCCCGAGAGCAAACTGACTGAACAGTTTACGTAAAGTTTTGAAAGTCAGCGACAATTGTTTCAAGAAAGTAATTGAGTTTAAGTTTCGAGGAACTGTTAGTAGTCTTTAGGAAAATGTAGCCGCTGGGGATATAAAAACATCAACTGTATAATTACATAAGGTATACTTGTAAAATTTATAATTATAGAAGGTACACATTTTTATTTTCTACATACAAGTTTTCCTATCTAAAAACATATATTTTTTAAGCTTTGTTCGTGATACACTTTAACACGAATTGTATCTCTAATCTAATTCCTTTTTCTGTAGAATTTTTGCAGCACTCGTAGAGAAGTTTACTCAATGACCTTTGTTGAATCGTGACTTCTAAACGACATCGAAGAACGTTTTAGCTATTTGTCTGAAGTAAAAACGAAGCACTCAATGTAATGACGTCTTCAAATAACTTTGTTGAGAGCTTTTTGATAGGATACAAACAAAATTACCGATATTACTTACCATCTTCGCACTTTAGATTGACAATTATCTTTCTATATTTTAACGGGCACCATTTTTAATTACTTAAACTACTATACAAAACAGTGGTCGAACGACAATCCAAATGTTCAAGCCCACTACCAGTTAGCAGCGTACCCAGCATGCTGGCGGTATTACCACGCTGAATGTCAATGCTTATACGTCTATAGATTGCTAACCTACCTACCTATCCGATCCAGTATCCATGTTTTGTAAATATTATGATTAGAAACAATAATGTGAATTAACATAGTCAACCCTAGCAATGATGCGGATGAGCAGAAGCATGTACGCTTCACAATCTTTTTTTTTACGGTCCTCAGCCCTTGTCGTTTATTTATTGAGTACTTAAATAAATTGTCTGTAGTTTTCGATGCCATCGCTCAAAACCGGTGCAGGAAAACATCAACCGGCAATACCGGTATATCCAAGAATTTCAAAAAGATCAATGACATAGCACATGACATTCACCAACATGTACAGGACCAGCATGGTGGATTATGGCTCAAACTCTCCTGTGTGTAAGCCTGTCCCAACAGTGGGAACATAGGCTGATAATGATGAACATTATCAACTCAATATTATTCTGTGATGAATGATGATCGCTACATCAATTTCGTTAAGAAATTATCTCCCATTGTTACTATTATCTCAATTGTTTTTGGCACCCATGTTCCTTATAATCAACCATCTTTCCCAAATATATGTCGCCATTTTCCTTATTTTATTTGCTAGTTAGCCTTGCTCTCGTATTAGACGTTCTATTTGCTAAACAACTTGTAGAGATAGTTTTATGTTACGCAATATGAAATTACGTAATCCAAGAAAGAGATAAAATTCTTGACATTAAGTAAATCTAAAAGTATATATCTATTTGGCATGTGTCCTCATGTTTAACTTATTACAAATAACCGGCTTAACGAGGAATATAACTAAATACATTACACATATTGAAAAAATAATTTAAATTGGCTGATAAATCTCTGAGACATGAGCGTTTAAAGTTTTAGGTGGGGATAGGGAGGGGATGCTCTATCCCTTTCTCACAAAGCGTGTGTTAGTATAGCATTTGTATGGCGCTCCTGACCGTCACGGCTCAGTATAGTGCGCTCTGTGTCTAGCATGAAATTTAAATGCTTATATCTGCTTATATCTTATTTATTTTTGAACTAATTTTAATTTTGTTTTCGTTGATGGCTCTATTTATAATCAGCTTTTTTATGAGGTAATAAAAAAATATTAGTCATCATGCCTCGTGCCAGTAGGTACTCGTTGGGAACGAAACTCTCGAAGTTGATGACCACTATAACAATCTTAGACAGATTGTTCAGTTAGGTAGGTCCAACTTAGACAAAGAGCTCGCCCGAAGAATCCAACTCGGATGGGCAGCGTTCGGGAAATTACGTGAAATCTTCTCGTCAAAAATACCACAGTGCCTAATATAAAGACCAGCGTGTGTTGTCAGCCACTCAGACGTGGTCCGTAACTGCTGGCCTTTTCGAAAAACTCTAGAGTCACATAGCGGCAATGGAAAGAGCTCTGCTGTGTTCGGAGTTTCTTAGCACGATAAAATCCGGAACGAGGATATTTGCTCACAGTCATCGACATAGCTGCTAAGATTTGCAAGTTGAAGTGGCAATGAACAGACCACAGACCCGATAACCGATGGGCAAGAAAAGTTGTTTAGTAAAGACCACGAAACGGAAGACTTAGCGTAGGTATATAGACCTCCCACTAGAATAATCACTGACCTATGACATCGTGAGAATCGCGGGTATATCCAGTGGATGCAGATGGCAGTGGATGCATTGTGGCGTTCTATTGTGGAGGCCTATGTTCAGCGGTGGACGTCTTCAGGCTGATGATGATGACATTTAATTGTCAACCGCGTTAATGTAGAAATTAAAAAATCACCAAGACAATATTCTTTATTTTTATTTTAGACATTGTCGTTAAGTTAAAATCTACTTTGGTCATTAGAGTATTTACATTTTTTTTATAATTAATATTTATACATGTTACGCATTCTCATTGTTATTTATTTCACATCTAAGTATATATACTTGTAGTTGTACGTTTGTTGCAATTACGTTTAGCGCTGTTTTAGTAGCCTGAATAGCTACAGTCATACATCTCACAAACCTACTAAATTTGTATTATAGGCAAATATCTAAAATTACTTTTTATCATGCAGACATTATAAATTTAGTTACGTTTTTTACTAAACATTATATACAAATACTTACTACATGTTGATTTCCTGTATTTTAATGAAAATAGGTATATTATTTATACGTACAATTTTCTTACAAAATTTGATATTGGTTTTGTAATGTTTTTTTTTGACAAATATTGAAGAGAAATGTTCTAAATGAGACCATGCTTCCATGCTCTATATTATAAGGTGTGTATCGAGGATATTATTGTGCTCATCAATATACACAAACTTTTACTATGACATCAACCCTGATGATGAAAAATATCAGCTTTTCCTTACATTTCGTTGAGTGTAAATGACCTTGGTTTTGGTGCGATTTCAGTGTTGGTGCCATAGTAAAAGTCAGTTATCATAACGAGTACCTCTATACATCCGTCAATTAAAATAAAGCTAATTAAACGTACTTTAAGTACATAAGGAAAATCCGCATTACCATTGGGGATTTGCAACAGCACTTTAATTGTGGAATCGAAGCACGAGTTACTCGTAAATTTCCATATTTTTCTGTTCTAGCCTTCATTTAAAACCTGTTGTAAAGCTATAGAAACAAATAGAGAAACTTTAAAGCTTGAAGCCCTATGACGGCAACGGCAGTAGGTAAGTATAAAGTTTTCTCATATAGGTACTAAAGATAGTTGGTAGGTACATTATCTTTGCAGTCACTAAATATTTTACTCGTTTTCTCAAATGTAAGCCTTGGGAAATTCAAAAACCTCTCTGTTAGCTACATTATATTCATACGTTTTTTCAACAAAATTACTAGCTGTATTCTACAGTATTTGAAGTACTGAGCCTCGGGCAATTTTCATAAACAACCATGAAGCTTGAAGTAGTGCGGGTCTGTCCCTATTTCCCCTTAACGATGTACCCGTAAGTCCCGTTACCGCAAACCTATTTGGACTGTACCTCTAATATATTCCAGCTTTAAGAAAAAGATAATGCTTTCATTTATTTTCAAGTCACTTCCGACAAATTTTCTTGAGTTAATCTGGAAGCCCGGCCGGTATTTATACCCAGATTCCGTTTTTCGTTTCAGTCCCGTGAATTTCTATCACATTAAAAATAAATTACAGGCCGCTGCCTTAATTTCCTTACACAAAATTTAAAAATGTAATTTAATCAATTGAATGGCATATACGTATTGTCCTAATTCTTTGTGGGAGTTCTTACAAGGAGTAACGAGGTCTACAACGGAAGCTCTCCATAATGAAGCAGTCACGCGTTTATGTAGATGTCTTCTTTACACTTAATCGGATAGTCCTTAGGAGGCAATTTAAAACTATCCCTAATATAAGAGAAACGATGGAAGTTGTAGAAATATTCCTTTCCATCTGGGGAATACTGAGGGTAGAAGGAGTATGGTGGTAGAGCTTCGGGTTCCGAGAGGCAGTCCGTGAGAGCGTGTCTCGCGAACTCCTCCTTGTAACGTCATGACTGCTCTCGGTACGCAGCTCTTTTTGCGCACTTTTCCTTCAAAATGTAGCACAATGCGATAGCTATGAGAACAGCAATCGCTATCGCCATGCTGATGCTGATCCAGATAATTTCTTCGTTGATCCCACTTGTTGATTTTCCTGGTGACAAAAGTTTTGATCAATGTGTGATTTCCACAGAAAAGAAAAAAAAACTGATTTCAACTTCTTGCACCGTTTCTATCTTCAGTTAGGTACACAATAATGCGTAATTATACAAAATCAAATAGTAGAAGAAGCGTATACGTATTTAGCTTTCATTATAATCTGACTATCTTAGTCCACTGCTAAATATAGTCTCTCCTAAGGAATACTTTAGCTTTAAATTATGGGATGCTGATAATAAGTTTTAATAATAGTTAACTACGACAGCTTTTCGAAGTAATGTCGGCAACATCCGTTAGTTGTAACAAACTTAAGTTACAAGTTTGTTAGTTAAGTTACAAGGCATTATCCCATTACCCAAGCTAGAGTTATTGATTATGGAAATGAGACACGTTTTAGTAAAGAAATATTTTTATTGCATTCCTTGGAGATAACAGCGAGTACAACAAACACCCTGTCTACTTTATAATGCCGAAAGGCTGTTCGATATTGCTTCTTTATGTTAATACATCTAATCTTTCGCGCTATTATCGAAATTTATTTAAGTGTTTAACAGAATACGTAAGTTCCTCGCAAAATACTTTGTAACTTTAATAATTTCTCAACTTTGAAGTTTTTAACAAGGTTATTAAAATAAATTGTTTCTATCTTGATATTTTCGATCAAAGGTTTTTTTTTATTCAATAAGCTACGTAATTGAAATGGAATTTCTGTGAAATTATTTCTTCAAATAAAGCAGTATCTAATAACTTTTTAATATGCAATAACCTCCAGTGCCTCAAGACGAGGGTCTTTGACCAGTGTGTGTTGCCAGTGATGACATATGGTACTGAGATGTGGTCCTTAACTGTTGGCCTTTTGGAAAAGCTCAGAGTCACACAGCGGGCAATGGAGAGAGCTATGCTCGGAGTTTCTTTGCGCGATAAGATCCGAAACGTGGATATTCGCCAAAGAACTAGAGTCACCGACATAGCTGTTAAAATTTGCAAGTTGAAGTGGCAATGGGCAGGCCACATCGCTCGAAGAACCGATAACCGATGGGGAAGAAAGGTTCTGGAGTGGAGACCACGAACCGGAAGACTCAGCGTAGGGAGGCCTCCCACTAGATGGACCGACGACATTTTGAGAGTCACGGGTATCCAGTGGATGCAAAAGGCGAGCTGTCGTTCAGTGTGGAGGTTAAAGGGGGAGGCCTATGTTCAGCAGTGGACGTCTTCCGGCTGATGATGATGATGATGCAATAACCTTCAAGATCAAAACTTAACTAAATTGTAGGTATTAACTAACCAAAAATTGCAGATGCGGGTAATATTTGCGGTGGAAAAACTTTTCGCACGTCTAAGCGAGGAAATAATCATTCTTAAGCTGACAGAGATTGATGAGTGTAACGAACACCGAGAATTCCTTCAGTTTTCTTGGGAAAATAGCCAATTATACAAAAGTAAAAGTACGCATGGAAAAACTAAAGTTATATGATTATTTACGTGGTTAAAACACTGTTTTAAACTATCACAGTTTAAAACAGTGATTTACCCATGGAAAGTACATCAAGCGACAGTTCTTCGCATGAATCTGTTGACTATAGGTTAGATGGTGAGAGTTTATATCGGATGCCTTCAATAAACATTGCCTCAGGACGAGGTGTAGAGTTAAATTAGTTTGTCCATAGGGTAGCCGGTGTAAAGATAAACAAGCGATAAGCTACAAAGGGAGACTAGTTAGCAATTACCTGAATTTTATTTACATTCCGGGTTTGAAGTATTAATGATCGTAATCGCATGACCGTTTTTAAATCGTATGTCAGTGAATTTTAGGTCGCAAATGAGTTTGGAATCGGGTGGACTTAATACATTTTGTGAATGTGCTCTACTAGAGATATGAAAGAAATGAACACGTTTCCCTTATAAAGCTGTGGTGAGCACATCTGACGCTCAGATTTGATAGGTTTTAAATACGAATGGTGGCTATAATAGCCAATAGCGAGTTTGGAGTATAGAAAATGTGCGGAAATGTAGAGTAAGTAAAGAGTATATAGTGAAAATACTCTTTTTTCCAAAAACACTCTTTATCACTGTTAGAAATGGGACTTGATGCAAATGACTCTTGTTCATTATCAGTTCATGTTTTTTATCGTTCATTTCGACTTTCGTTTATACGCACATTAGTTGGAAGCTTGTTCGTAATTAAATAATTACCGCTTAGTTAATTAACCATCCTCTCTACGGACCCACAAAATTAGTCGGTGCGATGTAAAATTATTTAGACAAACGACCTTGCCGCTAGGAAATAATGAGGAAGGGAATGCTATAAGTAGCTACATTTTTTCTGAGAAGAATGGTGAGCGCTGTAAGAAGGGTCTTTCTGACCTTTTTGATGCGCTTATGTTTACCGTCCCTTGAGTGTTGACCTTCCGTAGTAATGCTATGAGAATGTGTTTGACGACAGTTTCTCGTAAATCCATACTGCGGTGGATTTGATGTGGAGCATATTAGGATACGTGTCACGTTCTCTGTGACACGCAGGCAACTTGCTGGAAACGGACTCTTCCCTTCTTGTCACATTTTAATGACAGTTTTAAATAATTATAGCAAAATCAAAACTTTATTTAGATTTAAATTAGTGTACAATAGGCATTAGCAGAGATGTTTTATTTGTTGAAAATAACAGATTTAATAACAAACATAATTAAATGTAGTACGTATACTGAAGATGTTGTCTTAATCGGCCAATAAAATTCTGAGATATAAAGCGTTTACAGTTTTTGTTCGTATTAAGAAGCAGAAGGTTTGTTTACATGGCTCGTTCTTTTAGAACAGTTTTTTAGTTTAGTGTATGTAATACCTAAAATATAGCAGAATGTCTTGTTCTTTAGTTAAATACAATTGAAGCTGCAAGAGTCGCGGGCATCCAGTAGATGCAAAAGGAAGGTTGACGCTCAGTGTAGAGGTCAAAAGGGGAGGCCTATGTTCAGTAGTGGACGTCTTCTGGCTGATGATGATGATGACACTTAAAAAAACTGATGTTCCGTCCAGATAGAGTAATTCACAGAGACACTCTGATTATGTTTCTTCAGTGAAAGCACCAGCTACGGCAGCTCTTGCTGAGATAATAAACGAGTTTTATGAGAGATGGGTACTCGTATTAATTTTACTACCAACCCGTTTTCTTGTCTTCACTCAGAAGTTTAGCAAAATTTCGCGTTTGTCTCGGATTAATAGGCGTCGATAACATAACCCTTGGGACTTTGATCTCGAAGTGGATGGCGGTCAATGCGATTATTCGGACCATAAACGTTTCGATAGACCACTAGTTAACGAATTTATGAAGCCAATTTACGTGTGACCTAGTGACATAGTTACTCATGTGGTGTTAAGTTAGTCTAGGTTAATAAGCCGAAACTTTGTGATTTCGATTACCAAATTACGACTTTTGTCAGATTTGGTATGGTAAAGATGTAAAAAACCATTAAGACGGCATATGTGAAAAAGTCCCCTGGGCCCTGATTCCATAAAATAACACGAAATACGCCAGTAACACGCTGCAAACGTGTTACAACTCAGTAACCATGGCCAATAACGACTCGGTAACCATGGTTACATAATTGAGGCGCGTCAAATGAATGAAACGCGTCTTCCGATTGGATACTACCTTCTCTTGACAAACGCGCACGTAACGCGCTAGCTAGCTCCACGTTATTTTAGTTGTTCAAAACGAGCGCGTTACGAACCTCATCACGTTAGCAATCTTGAAATTGCCAATTCCACGCAGATAACGTGATGCGGCCGCGTTTAGAATTATGTGGTCATAGAAACAAAGGCAGAGAGTAAATTTTTAAAGTTTTTATGTTAACACGACACGTGTTTATGGTAAGGGATTTCATATAAGTTAGATAATAAAGGCGCTGTAGATGAAACTCAAACTCTACTTAGATATTTTGACACTTGTACAACAAAAACAATTTATTTCGCTTTTGCTTGAAGTCGGTGTTTTATAATGAAAAATTATAAGTGGAGCAAACCTACCTCAGAAAACAAGTTTTTTTAGTTTGTTTATTTTATTTCGGTATTACCGCCTATCTCCCCTTACATCACCTAACCTCAAAAAACTCGAATGGAATAGCTTACTGCAAAAGATACGTCCCAATATCAGTAGAGCTCAACATAGCTGTGATTTATAGCGCTCGTATACAGTTCATATCGCGAAATTATGGGTTTTATAGGGAGCTTCCTTATCGGGAATGTGTCACTATAGTTCATGAAATGGAAACATTTAGCGCGAATGAAATGTAAATTTGGGTATTTTAGAGACGGGTTTATTGTACTGAAACGTGATTGTAATAATTTTCAAAGTTTAAAAAAAAATTTGATAAATTGTAGTTACTTGGTCATTAGTACGCTCTAACGTACGTATGGCACAAGGTGATTGTCAGTTATGTATTAGTAGTACTGAGTTTCTGGTTAATTCATAAAAAGATCTTAGTGAGAAGTAAAATTTTTGTGAGGAATAAAACAATAGAGATAGTTACCTCCACTTTTATTAGAAAAGCCGCCCACCTTACCGGCCACCCTGGCCGAAGCTCCTCCTGTCATGATGAGCACCACGGTACCCGTGCGAATGCATGTCCGACCTGGTAAAGAGAGATCATTAAAAAAGTTCAAGGTTATTTTTCTAGTTTCTAAGCAAATATTGCTGTGCGTAAACGAAAATCATTCACCACAAGGTATAAGTTTTTTTTAATTGCAATTTCTCAAAAGCTTACATCTAAAACCAAAACATTTTAGAGACAATTTCAAAAAATTCTCGTTTAATAAAAAAATTGCACGTTTTGACAGGAAAGTAACAAAGTATTACTAGAATGTAATATCGAGTTAACGATAAAATAACTAATACAATACTGAAGCATTACATTTATATTGGAAAAATAAAAACAATAAATGTCAAGCTGGTGAGTGCTCGTTGAGCAGTTGTGAGTGCGTGGTTTGTGGGCGCGTAGCGCGAATAGTTGAATTATTATCATTTCAGCCTTTTTCGATCCCTAGCTGTGGTCAAACACCTAATCCGTCAACTATAAAATAGCTAGACATATACATCTTCCCTAGCGCACCATTCTTTCAGTAGACAAGGTACGAAAATGTACGTCATTAAACACGTACCGAATTAGACCTACAAAATTTTAATTTCGAAATTGAAGTTTGTATTTACGATCCAAAATATGCATACTTCGCAGGCTTGTGTTTTGCCAATCTCACCCACGCAAGGACGCATTTTAGGTTATAAAACGTCCTTGGCCCAACGTAATGGCCCACATCATAAGGACTAGTCCATTTTCTTTAATGGCTCTATTTTATAAAACTTTAGTAGACTGACAAAATAAATGTCAATTTGAATGCAATATTATTATTATTGTATACTAGGTTCTATGATAATGATGATAAAAAGCCTATGTCACTCTCCGACACTTGAACTATACCCATGCAAAACATCAGGTCGATCCGTTCCTTTGTTGCTGTGTGAAAGAGGAACAAACAAACCAACAAACTTACAAACAAACACACTTTCACATTTATAATATTAGTATGATGACTGACAACTTCGAACAATTACTGACAATCATCAGTTACGTCGTTTATTGTTTGATATATGAAACGCAGGTTTGGCGTATTTGACTGACATTTTGTAATTTTATTATGATTTGTCGCTTTATGAAATAGGGCCCATAGGGCATGGAACGTTGACAATTTCAGCCATGCTATGTTCTTGTTACTTTTCAGTCTGTGTGTTAATAGAAACATACCTATTATGATCGCCATTTTGACTATTTTTTGTTCTCTTGGATGAAACAACAAGAATGTTGATAAGGTGGAATATTGGTATAATGGTTGTTGTTTTTTCAGTTTTATTAACCTCTTCTTGCTGTTTTGCGGCTAAAACCAGCACCTGAAAATAATGTACAAATATCAAATCAAATCAAACATTTATTTATTGACACTAAAACTATACATATTTAATAACTAAAAAGCCTTGAGAACCTAAAAACCTATAGGCCAGTCACAGTGTTCTCCCTTTTGTAAAATGGCCTAAATGTCAGTGAATTAATGTAAGCTTTCTTAGCTATATTTTTGGTTTACAATTAGGTACACACATAGAAGGCAAACGCAATAATCATTAATCAAAAACAAAAGACGAAATTAAAATAGCCTATTCTAAACGACACGGCGAGATGAAATATTAATTAAAAACAATAAACCGGCCAAGTGCGAGTCGGGCTCGCGCACTGATGTGTCCGTACCACCACAAAATTCAAAATCGAAATTACCAGTTATAACTTGGTAATGAACAGAAATTTGTCACCGACTCACACTTGGCCATTAAGTTTAATGCTTGTACATATTACTATTTTTATATTAGAGGTAATACAAAAATATGTAAAAAATACGTTTGTTGTATATTCGTTTTTATTTTTTGACTTTTTTATTATTTTTTAGATAATCCGCCGTAACATTAGATATTCTGTGAAAATTTCAACTGGCTCTCTATTACGGTTCGAAAGATACAGCCGTTTAAAGGTAGAACGGACAGACAGACAGACGGACGGACAATGTAGGCTTAGTAATAGGGTGCCGTTTTTACCCCTTGTGTAGGGAACCCTAAAATTATTAGCATTACTAACTATTTACACGAATTAGAAACAAAAGGTGCCACCACGTAAAAGTAATTTTAAAAGCAATTTGCTCTTGTTAGCGAAGTACCTATGTTATCTTGTTATATTTTTATAGCATGATATTGCCAAGAAAATTGTAGGTAAGCCTGTAATATCTGTAATATGTAATGTCTGATGAGAACTAGGATTTTCATTCATATTTTATAGGCTAGATAGGTGCGTGATCTGCGTGCCAGAAAACGCTATCTATAACCTACCAACATTCAGTGCCAGGAAGACTGAATAATAAAACAATACAAAAGCCGCATTTAAGAATCGCTTATGAAGCTTAGTAGCAAGAAATACTGATGTCAACAATAATTACATTTTAACGACTATTATCATAACCGACCCCTGACGAGGCGAAACCTTTGCTTTTCGTAATTAAGGCGAAATTATCCGTTCCCGAAATATGGCTTCAATAAAGCAGATTGTTCTCGTAACCATTTCAAACGCAATTTCGGACGAAGAATGAAAACACAATTTATGTTACAATAATACAGTCGCTCGATGTTTGTTTAGGAGCTACGCACTCTCATATTTTCGATGAAAACACACCATCTCTCACCCTACATAGGGTCCGATGTTTTTCACTGATATACACAGTTTTCCTAAGATAACACGCATTTTCGTTTATCGAGATGACCGATTGCAAATTTGATGAAGCAGAAAATTTAGTTTTGCTTTGCCTTTTTTACATTGGACTACGCTAACGTTTGACCGCGATCTCACCTGATGGAAAGCGATGACGCAGCCGAAGATGCAACACGCTTGCCTAGTAATTACCTATTAACCCTATAGACTTGAACACTCCAAGATTGCAGATTAAACATTGCTCTAGAAATATTTTTCCGCATAAAATGTGCATATTTTTCAGTCTTGATAAAACGGCGATACGTTATTGAATGCGAGTTCTTTTAAGGCAGTAAATTTTACAGGCGCAGCGCCTGGGAAAATATGTGAATTCTAAGCGTGCGGCTTCGACACCTCGCACTGCGCATTTTAACTTTATTTTGCAACTGCTGCAATGGTAGACATTTTATTTGAGAAATAGTTTGGATGTTTATGGAACATTTTTATTCTGCGAGCTTCTCTAAACAAAACAAATCCCGTAGAGTGGTGAATGGCGATAGCAAATGATGAATAGAGTTGATCGTGTTTTGTTTTGCCAAAAACGTTAGGAAAAACATTCTATGCTCGTAAATTCGTTCTATTATGTGTAGCAACATAAAACATGATCGTGGATTGCGATAATACGATCCGACGACAAAAAACGAGAAAAATGTTACTCTGCATTTGTGTGAATGCATGTTTTAATAACATTGGGCGTAAATGTACTGGCAATGTCAACTAATGATTTGCACATTGTTTAAAGCATGGCCAATTTAATAGATCACATTTTACAGTTCAGCAAAATTCAACAACGATCTTGTAATGATAATATTTATTAATAAGTTTTTAGTTTTTACTGCACTAATGCTAAACTTTTTTCAGTTAAAAATACTTATTTATTGTAATAATGACAAATGAAGAAAATTTTACGATTTATTTTGACAAATAAACAAATTACAGTCAGATGTCAAATGTGATCTTTTAAATTGGCCCGACTTTAACTCATTAGGTAGGTATGTATGGTGCTGAGCAATCTAGAGGCTTTGCAAACCATTAGTGTGAAATTGAAGGCAAATATTGAACGTACTCCACAACCAAATACTCAATCACGGCGTTTATTAAACCACATATCCTTAATTGTAGGTAGGTAATACGAATCGATAGATATTCAGTTACTAATTTGAACTAAATTAGTAATTTAGTTAGGCCTGAAATAAGCTGAATATATTACAGAGAAAAACCCACATAATTTATGAGTTGTCCAATTTTGATTAGTGTTTATAGCAACAACCTTTTAATAATAAGCAACGAATAATAGAGATTTGCAGTAGTAAATTTCTATTATTCGTTATTGTTGCAGTAGTAACCGCAGTTTCTCAGTTTTCACTTAGGTACTTATTTCAAGACCTTTTAAATCTTGCATTGTAATGTAGAAACGTATCTATACTTGTGTATGAAAAGACAAGAAAACAGTCATGTTATGAATTAAATAAAGTCCATTCGAGATTTTCTATTACTAGAACAAAGTCAAATACAAATTTCTCCTTGTGTTACGTGTTCTAAGTCCATTTATTTACTCGTATCTGCGGACACAAAAGAATGAAAGCGACTAGTCTGACGTGACGAATTAATACCAGCTAAGAAAGATATTGAATTTATAGCTTGTGTGTGGAGTAAGAAAAAAAATTACATACTAAAATGTTTTCAATAAAATCTCCCAGATTCCCTATTACCAGGCCAAAGTCGTGTCTACTACGTGGACTCAGAACAATGTACGAATAAAGGTGGCGCGACAGACGCGACAGAATTAATGGCAGCACAGGTAATGAACCTTCAAGCTTAATTTGTAACTTGTAGCTTCTAGACCTTGTACCTATCTAGGTTTATTGAGAAATAAAGTTTTACAACAGACTAGGATAGACTGACCACGATATCTTCTAATAGAAAGGAACGCTTGAGTCGTTCCAACTCCGTTTTCCTAAAAGATAATATCTCTATCTCTCTTCCCGACCATGAATTCCTCACAGTAGTGAGGTCAGCCTTACAAAAGCCTTCCTTGAAAATGAATGAAATAAAATATGAGAAAAGAAGATCTTTTTTTAAATACATATTTTTTATTTCTGTATAGATATTAGATACTTATTTTCTATATTGACGTTAATTAGTACATTACATTTTCTCACAAACCGTTTGTTCTTATAAACCTAGACTCAAACAGTATGCTAGCAATAAAGCTTTTAATAACTTTTAATGAACTTCAGCGTAAGTTTCGAACCACCAGAGGATGGGCAGCAGCGTCCTATTAGTACACGGTGAACGTACTGCGATCCCCAAGCTGCCAGCCAAGCGTGGGGATTATGGCAAGACCTCTCTGAAGGAAGCCTTTGTTCAGCAGTGGACGTTTTCTGGCTGATGATGATGACGAACTTTAGCATCACACTAGGTAATGAACTAAACAAACAAAGTGTATATATATAGATCTATATTTAACAACGAATATAGGCGAGCTCACCGGCTCTACCCTTCACGACTGTCGTGCGAGTTACCTTCCCCTAGCTAAGAGAACATTTACTGCATAACTTTTGACAGTTAATTCTGAACGTGAGCGCCATTCAATCTGCGCCTCTACGACTGGTTTGCTGATAGTAAAGTAAAACTTGGAACTTGGAAACTAGAACATACTAAAAGAAGCCTTGTACTCTACCAGCTATGCTCGCGATTCGTACCGCGATTTGCCAGTTTTCCCGCCTTTATCCGGGTTTATAAGTATCATTACAATACCATATGTCTGTTTTCGTGATTCTCACTAGTTATTTATCAAATTGTGAAGATAGAATAAAGGAGGTACGTTCGAATTTAAAATGTTGCTGTGACTAGTTCAAAACAGCCATGAGTGAATTCATGAATTTCACGGGCAAACTAGTCTACTATAACAAGTATACATTTATAATAAACCCTTGATAAAAGAGCTGTTCATCTTTAAAAGGCTGAACACATTTTCTTGAATCATAGCTAATAGCCGTTCGGTCCGTTTTGGTAATTGAGTTTGGTAAACACTCTCGATCAACATGTTTTAAATGTTTATCGGGACTTACCACGTATTTTTTTCCGTGATAAGTCCCGATAAACATATAAAACATATTGTGTTCAAATCGCGAAAGTTTAATAATTACTCTCGATCAAGTCACCATTTAAACAAACAAAAAACTAAATCAAAATAGGTTCAGCCGTTTGGTAGTTCGATGCCACAGACAGACACACAGATACACACGCTAAATTTATAACACCCCTGTTTTTGCGTCGGGGGTTATTAAACCCCGGCAATGGTGTTATTGGCGCATCAGACTTTGCAAATGGTACACCTGAACAAAAAAACATCTACTAAATCTAACTTAGTCATAAGGAGTCATGAATAGATGATTATAGAATAGGTCTAAGTACTGAAGGTGAGTATTAATAAAATAATAAATACATTATTCACCAAGGGGATAAATCAGTGTCACGGGCGCGTTCAAGACTATTGAAACGATGCCCTCGATATAGTAGTACATTTCTATTACAACACCATTCTACGTTAAGGGTACTTCTAAAACAGTCCTTGTAACTTTTAAAACTTTTTGCGAAATTGAAATATTTCTTGAGTTTCTGGGCTTTTAATGATGTTGTCACAGATTTGATCGTTTTGTTTTCGTTCCGTAAAATTTACGAAAACAATATTCTCAACTTGCTCCACCTTTCAAACTTCTATTGTAAAGCTTAAGTATACTTACTCAACTTTCTGATAAACTTCCAACTTTGTTTTATCAGGAACAACTAGTTAAACTTTTCTCTTTGTTGAGAAGTGTGATATCGAGTTTTGCGATTTATTACGGTAAATAAAATACTCCTTATTAATAGATAATGTTCAGTTTTCAAAAATCAAAAATTCTTATTTCTTTATTTGTCTGGTATTTAGATTTAACAGAGGTTTGGTTTTTCCTGTTAAGTTTTGACAACCTGTATTAGGAGAGACCGCTCTATCGTTGTTACATAATATTTTCACAGGCTTATGTATAAACAGTTTAGATAATATAGTTATAATTTAAAGTGGGTAGTTTATCCTGCGTGTTTGTGTTTATGTCATGACTGAGTAAGGCGGTCCATTTGCTCGTAATAAAGATGCTTTAGCCATGTTACATTGATGAAGTGACATTTTGTAAACATTTTTGAGTCTGTTAAGTTTGTTATAAATTGTGATTGAATGTACTGAAAATATACTAAAAATAACTAATCAACGATTTTTTTAAATCTTTATTCAATGTAAAACATACTTATATCGCTCTCTTGTTACATATTGTATTTAATCAAATATTTACTGTACCAGCTTAACCTACCCATACAATAAAAAACTATTATAATCCTTTTCGACCCCCAAAATTGAATGCACTCGATTTACTCTCATAACCTTAACGGTTCACCCTCACAAGAAAAACCTTTAGCTTACGTACGACCTCCGTAAAGGGTTCTCACATTAACATTTACTGAGTTTGCCTGTTCATTGCTACTGTGTCGAGGATGTAATAAGCTACCCAGTAACACCTTTGGTCATATATAGTTCGGATTCAAACTTGAGCCAAAATAAGTCTGTATAAGTTACCGAAAAAAGTCAATACATGTTAAGCGATGATGTGGTCTACGATGGAGCACGCTTGTCTAGAAGAAATCGATTCACTCGCGATTTGAGGACACCCAGATTGTAACTATTGGGGAACACCGATATTCAGGCAGCGCATTCCACAGTTCGCACCTTCGCATAATAAAAGTGGAATTAAAGCGCAACGTAGGGGTTCTCGGAATATCAACCATAAAGCGGTGTCTATTTTTCGTGCCCACTCTGGCAGTTTGAAATGTATGTCGGGTACACCTCGGGTTATGGCAACACCTCTCTGAGGGAAGCCTTTGTTCAGCAGTGGGCGTTTACTGGCCGATGATGTGTGATGTGAAATTTCCAAAAAAAATTATTAACTATTAAAGGTATACTAGTTTGTATAATTGCCTCCCTATTTATGCAAAAGCTATCTTACCAATGAAGTTCTTGAGTAACTACAAGAAGCACTCACAGATTTATAGAAATACGATCCCAGCTTACTCAAATATGCAAACAGGGTTTTAAAATTTAATTAAAGCAGCTCGGTCCTTTTGAGTTTTAATTAGAAAAGTGTAAAGTTTGAAATTTATATACTCATTTTGGATACTTTGTGTCAACATAAAATGTTGAAATTACTCGTGAAATAACTCCCGTATTTTTTAGGGTTGCGTAGCCAAAGGGTGTAAACGGGACCCTATTACTAAAGCCTACGCTGTCTGTCTGTCCGTCCTAATATCTTTCGAACCGTATTAGATATCCAGTTAAAATATTCACAGAATAAGTAATGCTAATTAGCTATTTTAAAAAAAAGTCAACAAAAAAACTAATGAGTATAATAATAACAAACTTTTTTTAAACGTATTTTTGTAATTGCTCTAGTGTTAAAACGGTAATACGTACAAGCGTCAAACTTGGCATGTTTATAGTGCACACTATAAAGTAAAACAAAAAATGATAATTAATAATGGCCAAGTGCGAGTCGGTGACAAATTGTTCACCACCAAGTTAAGCAATGTCGGGCGCGTTCAATACTTGGATAGGTGACGCCTGGGCGTGATGTTGTCTTTCTGCACTACTTTTTGTATTTTATGGTGGTATGGAACCCTCAGTGCGCGAGCCCGACTTGCACTTGGCCAGTTTATTTTATTTATGCAAATTCAACCTTAATTCAACTTTTAAATAGAGGTCAACAATCCTATTTTATTTTATCAATTTTCAACTCAAGATATGTATGTTATAACTGTATTTTGTATTTTTAATAAGTATAAGTATTCAAATCCACTTAAACACGTTTACGCGATTGAAATTTGAACTTTGTACATAAAAGGATTAGAAGCTTAATTATTTGTAATTAAAAAATATTCAGCCATGCAAAGTTTATAGTAACCACAAAAAACGTAAAATATATATATATATATATATATATATGTAAATGAGTTTTGAATTATTTATGATCATTACACCAACTTTCTAAAACTTTTTCCATTAAGACATAAAAACGGCTTGAAATAAACGCCCTAAAAGTTCTACGACACTTTTGTGGACTTTATTTTTCTTGAAATTGCTCGTTACGAGAGTCTGTTTCATAACTTTCACAAAACCTGGAGATTCGTGTTGTGCACACGTTTCCAACAGATATTTAAGAATCTACTAAAAAGTTTTGTAATTCTTAACAGCAGCGTAGATTAAAAAAAGATGGTGTAAAAGGGAGTTCGTTCGCATCATAATTATGCTATAGAGAACTAAACCTACTTATATTTTGGTTCTGTAACTTGTGTAAAAAAAATACTAATTGGTTATACAAAAAAAATTGTATGACATGAATAAGCGCTCTATAATTCACGAAAAGGGTAATAAAAATAAATACTAGATGCGTCCCCGATTTCACCGGCGAATTAAAATCCTAGTTAAGTTTTCTGAAACTTAAATTTTTTTTGCGCAATTTTCTTAATTTTTCTTTACGTTTTCAAAGCCTTACCTTCATCTTCTTTTTTTACTTTCTTCAAAGTATTAGAAAACTTTAACAAAAAAGATGAATGAAATCGGTAAAGTCGTTCTCAAGTTATGGCGTGACCAAGGTAAATAGGGATGCATTTATATATGTGTGTGTATATATAGATAGGTATGTAAATATAGATTACAAAGGTACGAACCATGAAAATCGATGCACTCCATCCTTTATTCCATAAATGAGGTAGACAATAATTCCCGCAATGGGAACACTTATCAATGGCAGATCGGCCCACTTCACATGCCCGATCCGTCAAACACAGCTTTCGGGGCCGTACTCATCACACGTTTGTTGGAGAAGTGTATTCGTACATTTTACTCAATGATGACCCCGTAGACGAACAACACTTTCAATCTAGCATCAACTTCTATTCTTCTCTTAAATTAGATACTGAAACTTATTTAATTAGTAAGCGACAACGTTGCCAAATAGCAGTGAAGAAGCGACTTTAAATATTCAACAATGAGTAAAGTGTAAGTTTCGCGGATGGATCTCGCCCTAAGTTTGTCGGCGATGGCAGCGCCTCTTGTGGCGCAGCGTGGCGCCCCCGTCGCGGCCCGATGGGTACTGAGTACAGCTAGAGAGTACGTACATTCCTGAAGCTGGCAGCCCGGGACCGACCTCGCCCCGCGACGTACTCAGAAGTAAAGCTTGGCTCTACGTTGCGATTCGGATCACGCACACGTACCCATCATGTTATGACTGTCGCAATTTTACGTTGCGAAAAATTAAGTACAAGTAGGTATGTGGCACAGTTGTCACACTCGAACAACGTCTAGCTTCCTTTGTGTTTATAGCATAAGATGTTTTTCTTAACTTTTCTTGGGCGTTTGCAGTTTTGTAACATTTTTTTTTTTTCGGACTGTTTCATGATTAAAAAAAACATTTGTCCAGGGGGAAAAAAAAGGTTTTTTCTAGGTGCAAAAGGCTTACGTTTTATGCATCTTTGATTTAAAATTGCCAACTCTACTCATCACATTTAGTAAATTTATTTTATTATTGTTAATTTAACTTTTTTGATTATTTTTATTGCATAATAATATGTATTTCATTATTAAGTAACAAGTAATGCATGCTGTAGTTCCTTTAAAAGGTAACACATTTAGTTAAGTACATTTTTGAGATTTCAGTATATGTAATAATGTAGTTATCAATGTGAAGCCTTAGTAAAAATAATAAAAAACGTAGTCATCGCTACTTCAGAAAAATAGTTAAGCAATATACACGTAAAAAAACATTGCTACATAATCAATTACTTTTGTACATAATAGTAGCTCTGAAACTGTTTACTCCTGTAAGTTGTAGAAGCCATCCGTCGTCGTTGTCGCGCCGAATTCCTCTGCTCGTGTTCTTGCCTTTGTAACTTTATCATTTAATGACCGTAGCGACCTGCTAAAATATTGCCCTTTTGGAAGAAACCATTTTAAAGTCTTTTTAACAAGCTAAGAATCCAAAGTTTAAATTAAATAAATTAGTGAAGTGAAGTAAGTTCTCATATACTTAAGTGTTTTGGGATTGTACTAAGCTAGGACAGGCTTTGTTTTTCTAGGACAGTCGCTCTAATGTTTGCGTCCGCTCCGAGTGTTGCAAGTCGTTTTTCATATAACGACGTCAGAAGTTTTACGAGTGAAACATTTTGAAATATAGCCGTTTTCACAAGTAACGTCACGTCTTTTTCCTACAACAAAGGCATTTTTCAAAATGATCCTTCAGATATGCCTCCCAAATAGATTTTTCAATGTGGCTTTGCTAGTAGCAAACGAAACCATTTCATGATAAGTTTACTTACTGGGGTGGCGCGATAACCCAAAGTGGATCCTGGCCTCCGACAATAAAAGATGGTATACTCTTTATGGCATTATGTGCAACCTTATGCCAACCAGGCATCCGGAGCTTACGCTGATCAGTTTCCACAACGTCAGAGCATCGGTGCAAGGGACGCCCTACCGGGCGATACGGTCATGATAGGTATGGGTATGATATATAAATTAAACATCTATTTCAATCTCAATTGAACTCATATATATGCTTTTGGACCCAGCTTTTGGACCCAGCCAGCTACCATACAAAACAAAAATAGCAACCCCGAAAGAATAAACTGTACATGCTTTCCAAAAGATGATGAGCTTGAATGATCGCAATAGTAATTGGTTGGTTTGTTTCCCTCTCTATTGTTCTACCACAATTATTAGCACTGTTCAAACAGACAAAGAGATTGGTACGTAACGATCGTATTGATCGAGCAAGCTTAATGGTTAACTAATTCAAAGCACATTATATGAGTACATACGATATCTATGGTAATGGGTAATGGCATGAATTAATATTAAATATTATACACAACGAAGCTTCGTTATTGTTTATTGTTTATTGTTTATTGTTGCCAGTGTACACATTACATGAGGTCCTTAAAACTACATGTCGGTACAAAGACCCTGTTAGGGCGCTGCAATTTAACTTATTTTAACACATATACATAATTTATAACTATATTCTATTATATACTATTATCCTAAATTATAATAATAACTATTAAACAAAAGCGTTTCTATTAATAAAAACAAAATAAAACTATAAGCTTAATATTTAATTATCTATTGCTAAATTTGCTATTTTTCTACCACTTATCGTCCATATATTCTTGTATACTGTAGTAGGCCTTTTCAATGAGTTTTGACTTGACTGTGTTTTTAAATGAGCTATCTTTACAAATGTTTTTTATGGTATCTGGTAACTTATTATAGATTTTAACACATCGGTATTCAGGACTACTTTTATATATTTCTAAATTGGGTACAGGGAGAGCTAATTTGGTTTCACGGCGCTTGTTTTTATCGAAACTAAATATGTTTAAGTTTTTCCTAACAAATATGACCACTTCGAGTATATAAAGAGAGGGTAGGGTAAGAACTTTTTCTGTGATAAAATGGGGTTTACAGCTTTTCCTTTGTTTAATATTTACAATAATTCTAAGGCATTTCTTTTGTGCAATGAATAAATGTTTCGCTTCCGAGCTATGGCCCCACATGACAATGCCATAGCGGAGCCATGCGTATGCATACCCGTAGTACGCGGACATGGCGCAATCTTTTTTAGTGTTTGTTTTTAATACACTAAGGGCATATGTAAATTGTGAAATTTTAGAGCTAATTTTTTCTATGTGGGGTTTCCAATTGAGGTGAGTGTCGAGGGTCAATCCTAATAAGTTACATTCACTGGTTTCTTTTATTTTTATGGTCTTAGTTATTGGTTTAAGGTTTACGTTTTTTTTCTGATACGGTTTGAATTGTAAAATGTTAGTTTTTTTGTCGTTTATTTCAAGGTTATGGTTTTGGAGCCAGAGTTTCAATGTATTGTAGGTTTCAATAATAGTCGAATTAGTGTCTGTGGAGTTATTAGGGCTATTGAAGAGTAGGGAAATGTCGTCAGCAAATAAGACACAGAGAGGATTACATATTTTTGGCAGATCGTTAATATAGATAAGAAATAATATGCAACCTATCACACTGCCTTGGGGAATGGACCAGTTTGTTGTTAGTTTATCTGACAGTACAGTTAGTACTTCTCTTACATTCTCATCTAAACTTTCAATTTCCACACATTGTTGCCTATTAGAGAGATATGATTTTAGCCATTTTAGTGCATTTCCACGGATTCCTACCCCGTGTAGTTTTGTGAGTAGGATAGTGTGGGATACCTTATCATAGGCTTTTGTTAAGTCTAGTAGGAGCCCTATGGCATAACTTTTTTGTTTTATGACGTTAAATATTTCTTGGGAGTATCTATATAGTGCTAGGGTTGTAGATCGATGTTTTCGGAAACCGAATTGGTTTGTGTCGAGGATATTGAACTTTTCTAGAAATGTATATAATCGATTTGTCATTGCCTTTTCAAATATTTTGGAGAATGATGGGAGCACTGCAATAGGTCTGTATTGACTGGGGTCCTTAGGTTTGCCGCCTTTCTTTAGGATAGGCTTTATTTTTGCTATCTTTAGCAAAGATGGAAATGTTCCTTCCGCGAAGGATTGGTTTATTAGAAAGGTTAGCGGGGGAGATAATTCAGTGGCACAAGCTTTTAATAGTGTGGGAGGTATATCACCAACACCGCAGCTACGTTTGTGTGGAAGATTCTGGATTATATTAAGCACTTCTTTTTCATTTACGGGTTCAAGAAACATGGAGTTGATAGATGGTTTGATTACTGGGCAGTGACGAGAAGCAAGTGAATTATTAGGATTTGTTTGTGGGTCTCCTACTGACGAGAAATAGTTGTTGAATGTGGTGGCAATAGTGTGTGGGCATTTCAATATACCACTGGTTGTGTCTAATTCTATATTTTTGTGTTGAGTTTTTATAGATTTTTTTGTTTCTCTTTTTATTATATCCCACATTTTTTTGGTTTTGTTTCTGGATTTCTCCATTTCTTTTATGTAGTTTAGTTTTTTTGATAGTTTTACGCATCGTTTAAGGATTTTAGAATAATTTTTATGGTGATTTTTTAGCGTTTTATCCTTGGATTCATTTACCAATACACTAAGTAGTCTTTTATGTTTACATGAAGCTTTTAGCCCGGTTGTTAAGTAATTGTTCATTTTTGTATTTGTTATTTTTATTCGCTTATAAGGGATTACTGCATCGAGAAGTTGATTTATTTTGTTGTTAAATTTATTATAGTTCGAGTTCACTATTGGGTATTTATGCCTTATTGATGAACTAAGTTCGCTAATTATAATAATAATTTTATTGGTAACACTAATTACAGATCATTTTTGTTTCAAATATCTACTAAAGTAAAAAGTATGGAAATATACCTATTATAATTAATTAACTAGTTTAAAGGTATTAAGAATGTACCCACCTGGATATTTACCAATTACAAAAACATGTCAAAACAATATTAAAAAAATGCATGATGTCAATATAAAAAATTATATATAAAAATAACTAATTATCATCATTTCAGCCATATGACGTCTACTGGTGGACATATGATGCTGAAAGCGGCCTGCATCCAGCGTTAGACCACGGACCGGTAAGCGCAGCGTAGTTTGACCACCTCAAGATGGGCAGACGACCTAAAAGAGATCGCAGTAAAACTAAGTATAAATAAGGGCAAATAAAGGCAAATAGGGACACGTAATATGTAGAACATGTGAATTTGCTCTGATATTTTCTTAGATGCCAAGATAATAGAATGCTTAATTTTCACACATCTACTTAATTATCTTAAATTTCATCAAACTCGCGTGAAAATTCATTATAAATTATTATAACACCGGCTTACACTCACGATTATGTTTTATCGCTCGAGACGATCCTCCGGTTTCGGTCTCGACCACAGTTTCGAGCGAAAAAACATAAAATAATTTAATCTTAAATTTATTCATTCATTCACCGACAGCTGCACAGCCTAAATCACCGGGTCTAGAAGCATGAAATTTTACCCAAGTATTCCTTATATAATGTGAGGTGATAATTATAAGGAGAGCACTAAGAAAGGATGATTGAAAAAAAAAAACAGTTGAAGTGATGATAGGCGATGAAAGTTTGTATGGAAGTTCGTCATTTTTAACCGACTTCAAAAAGAAGGAGGTTATCAATTCGACTGTATGTTTTTTATTTTTTTGTATGTTTGTTCCGCGATTGCTCCGCCAATTTAGAATTGTTTTTGATGATTCTTTTTTTTAAAGTTAGAAACGTGAAGTTGGTACTTAGACTCTGTTATAAGTACAAGTTAGTTGTATCATCGTTTTTTTAGACTCCTAACTCGTCCCTTGATAAAAGATTTTATGAGTTCTTTAGATGTAAGGCGTAAGAGACAAATTAATAAGGTTAAATTAAGGCTGATATTGTTAGTTAAAATTCTACGCGTACGTAATCGCGGGCAACAGCTAGTCTTTGGACATAAAAGTATACATATATATCTTAGGGTTCCGTACCCAGATGAAGTGTGTTAGTGTCATGAATAATTCACCCAAAATTAACATGATTATAGTACCCACACACTATAAAGTAAAACAACCAATACTATAAACCGGCCAAGAATAAGTCGGGCGCGCGCTATAAAAATCCCAAACCTATATATTACGAAAGAAAAAAAAATGGTGCTGATTCCTCGATACTCGAGTCTGACTCGCACTTGGCTGGTATTTATTTGGTTTTATTTTGTCATCCCACTACTTTCAAATAATCATGGACATCTATCTCGCCTACAGAAAATATATATTTTTTGTCACGACCTCAGTTTTGTCATTTTTACCTCCAATGCAGGCATTATTATTATCATTTTAGCCCTTACCAGTTCACTGCCTGAACATAAGCCTCTTCTTTCAAACTATTCTTTCCGATCCCGCGTCAATCACACAGGGATATTTTATTATAAATTTATCGATATTCAATTTCTCCCGGGCGGCAAACTCAGTCGCGCATATTACAAACAATATTAAATAGGAAGCGGGCAAAAGACGAATTTCTATATTTCTTTAGATCCGGATGGATGCCTACCCCATCGGAGTAAATTGTATGCCAAAGGCCCAATCTAAATAACCAAAGGCTGGCTGCGTGCCCAGATAACTAATGCTTGAATTCATAACTAACCAGTTTATTGTGTAGTTTCGGAAGTACTTGTGGAAATTCTATTTTCATTTCATCTGACCGACGAAAGTCTATTGAGCAGAAAGAATGAAAAAATGTAGAACAAAATGTTGGTTCAGAAAAATGTTTTCCGAGTAAATGATCTTTTTTGTGGTTGTCAGCTAAGATATTTTACCATCTCACTGGTTGTCAGGCGTTTAACCGCAGCTTATATACCTAATATTAAGTGTCTGATAAAATATGTTGAAAACTCTCTCAGATCAGATATAAAAGGGAGGTATGCCTTAGTATAATTATCATTCGTGTTCAAATGTCTCAAACATTAAATAATAGGGCACATACAAAAAATGGCGGCAAGGTCGTCTGCAGGGTGGGTTCGACTAAAGGCATCAAACCTGATTTAGGCCAGATACGTTTGCACACGCCACGCCACCATACCATATCTCCCTTGTTTGTCTGACCTGAGAGCGTTTTCAACTTGGAATGGGAAAAGGCATTCATAAAAACCAATAAACGTTTCATGTCGATGCTTTCAACTGATGTTGCTAACAGTTTTTGTATTTGTGGGTAGCAACTAGCCAGGCGAGAAAAATCTCGTTTTTATTACCGAATAATATGAATACACTATCATCATTTTATCATTTTCCCACTGCTGGGACACAAACCTTCTCTCAGAGAGAGAGGATGGACCCTAATACACCATGCTGGCCTAGTGCATGTCTTTGAACTTTTGAGGTTCTTGAACATACCTGTTTCCTCACGATGTTTTCCTTTACCGTTGTTGAGCGATGGCATCAAAACTGCACTAAAATATTTAAGTACTAAATAAGTCATTGGTGCAGGGCCGAGGATCGAACCAGGGTACTGTCAGATTGTAAGGCGCACATGCTACCACCTGAGGCCTTACGGACAACAGCTAATTGCGGCACCTAATCCGCTCAGTTGGAAAATCACGCGAACGTGCACCTTATCGCGCCCAGATACGGTTTGCGGTCGCGTGATTTTCCAACTGAGTGGATTAGGTGCCGCAATTAGCTGTTGTCCGTAAGGCCCCTGGCCACTATCGCTCATGTATATGCATTTTTCGAAGCATTGATATATATGTACAATGTACATTGAATTCATTGTGCCGAAGTGTAAATTTCTATTGTTTTGGTCATAAGAACAGCAGTTAAATGCGATTGTCAGTCAGGTCAGCCATTACGTAATCTTGCAACGTGCAATTTCTCAACTCTGCAGTCCGGTTCCTTGCATATTTCCCACTTATTCCCAAGCTAATTCAATTGTCGGTATATACCTATTGCAAACGCTAGAACGCTTGTTGTGAATACAATCAGCTTTTGTTCTCGTTTTACTCCATTTCTACTACAATAACATTCAGCTGGTACACCTTTTTATGATTTTAAGTTGAACGACTCACGTCGCTCTTTTTTACCCCCGACGCAAAAAGAGGGGTGCTATAAGTTTAATATGTGTATCTGCGTATCTGTGTGTCTGTGCTTCTGTCTGTGGTATCGTAACTCGCATACGGCTGAACCAATTTTGATTTAGTTTTTTTATTTATTTGAATGCTGACTTCATATAGAGTTTTTTATGTTTCATGAAAATCTGTTCAACCATTTGAAGATTATCAGGTCTTTTATTCCCTTCCTAC
Organism: Agriopis aurantiaria; assembly: GCA_914767915.1. Classification (NCBI taxonomy): domain Eukaryota; kingdom Metazoa; phylum Arthropoda; class Insecta; order Lepidoptera; family Geometridae; genus Agriopis; species Agriopis aurantiaria. The sequence goes on along the minus strand of OU611994.1, from coordinate 11,476,287 downwards.
TATTAAGCTGTTTTGTCTTATTTGTGCATAGGTACAACAACAGGTACAATTTTTATGCCGTAGGTGGCTAACAAACTACCGGGCCGCCTGGTGGTGAGCGGTCACCATCGCTTATGAATGTAACACCACGGGCATCACGGGTACGTTGCCAACCATTAATGACTATTAACAGCTCTTTTAAGAACCCCATGTTATATTTACTCGGAAATATCGCAGGGCGGGAGGGAAACTCATTCCACATATTGCTGACGAGAGGCAAAAAAGATCGCATAAAACGCAGTGTGCGATTTCCATATATTTATAACATTTGTATGAGCTTTCAGGCGGTGGTGGCGGCTAGTGCGGTGATAAAACCACCACCAATAAGTTAAAAAAATATTTTTTTACTTATTGGTGGCATAGCGCTTAGCTGCTACGTCTCGTAGCAGAATGCTACGAAGTGTGCTACATAATTTCATAACCTACAAGTGGCGGTCTTCACAAAAAAAAAAAAAAAACAATATTATAATGCTTTATTATGCAGGTGCGTATGATATAGAATTACTTATTTTTGATTAGGCCTCTGGCGGTGTTAAAATCTCACCCGCCCAGCGCCCTCTCACTCTATTGTTAGGGAGTAGTTTAACAGCTACAGGAGCCTAAAAAAACTATCTATAACAGGTACGGTAAGCAGGTGCGTATGATATAGAATCACTTATTTTTGATTAGGCCTCTGGCGGTGTCAAAAGCTCACCCGCCCAGCGCCCTCTCACTCTATTGTTAGGGAGTAGTTTAACAGCTACAGGAGCCTAAAAAATATATTTGTAACAGGTACGGTAAGTAATGTAACTGTGTACTTACATTAATCCAATTGTTGTGAAACCAGTACATATTATTTTTAGTACATACAAAACATGTCCAGGTACTTACTCAAATTGTTTTTTTTTTTAAATGTGTTTTATGATATTGATGTAAATCAAAGACAAGGACTAGGATGGTGAATTGCTCTCTCGAAATAAACCCATATTATATTTTACAGGGAAAACTTTATTCAGCAGAGAGTTTTAAAATGTTGTACCAAAGTGTTCGGAGTACAAAACGCGTAACGAATAACGTACATAAAGCGAGTTGGCGGTCAAACGCAAGCATATAACAAAATTAAAATAATTAAAAGAACTTCGGAAACACTTCATCTAAACCCGCTAAAATTCTCGCTTTGGTCGCGTTTGTTTGATTGTTTTCTAGATTCAAAATAAGATTATGACTGGGTGCATTAATTATATTATTTAAGATACTACGCACTAAAATACAATCATACCAGATTGTACGTTTGCAGAGAAAGCATAGACATTTGTTGGCAGCCGCAGTGGTTAATGGTGTAATAAATCAAATAAATATTGCAACACGGGATCTCGGAAGTGAAATAAAGGTGTGTAGAAATATTTCGGTAGTTCTAGATAAGCTTTTAAGCAATTTGTTATCACTTCGTCAAACTTTTTTGACTCTATTGAATTTTTTGTGATGAGACAAATAAAATGGGAGCAGATAACTCACCTACGCCTCGCCTCGAGTTATCTAGTCCCGCGGAATTTATGGGAACCAACGATACTTTCAGAGATCGTTTTCCAAGTGTCAAATATGGTATGCGACTGCAGCGCCGCATCTGGGAGACAAACTATTTTAAACAAAGTTCAATATTTACTCTGAATAATATGTATGGCATAACCTGAGCTTTAAAAAAATCTTGCTATTTACTATTGATTTTCATAACATACCTTTAAGAAAACCAAATCTTCTAAATTACCTCCTTTTGTTTCTTTTTACATAAAAAACAATTTATTCGTATTTCTTTCTAGGTGTTGACAACGAACGCGAATTTCGTACCCTTGCTCGTAAAATTAACGACAAGAAATACAATATTGTTTTTCTTGTCTCCAAATTTTCTTTGATCCAGTAACAATCCAACATCAAAAGACAAATTACAGACTTATTTTGAAAGACTTTTGTGAGTAAACATTTATATTTTCACACTGAGTAATAACTTAAGTGCTTACCTACTAATAAAACAGAGGTTTGATAAATTTCTGTTAAAAAGTTTACAATACAAGAAAATGAATATGGGGAATGTTTAATAGCACATCAGAAATATTAATTGCTATTCAAAATGTCTATTAGTTATGTTTTATTTTTATTTTTTAATCTTTATTAATTTAAAAAATACTTTTTAAAAACAAACTTTTTCATATTCTTCTCAGCAAACCCTTTAATTTGATACCCATATCATGATGGTAGATAAAAACATTTTGTCCGCTATCTTGGTGCGTCCACCATATTTAATTTATCATCTAGGACCAAAGTGCTTAGGAAGACAAATCCAACGAACCCAAACTCGGCGGGGTTACGTCGTTTTGTTTAGGAGTTCCTATGGCCACCTTTTGTCTCCATCATCAGACCAACTCAATGGTACCATAACATTGCATTGTCGCCGAACTTACATATCAGCTCAATCCATTGAAGATATCTGCTTCAAAATTTAGTTGCAAGATAACAAACATAAATACAACCATAAACATTGTAAGTTAAATAAAAGCTTGTTGAAAATGTTAGGACACGCTTCTTGTACAGCACTGGTTTAATAATATTTTATACATCCAACAAACATTATACGCGGCTTTACTGAGTCGATAGAATAAACCAAAGTCACATCCGTGCATATAAATTGATTCAGCCAAGTGTACAGGCGAGGAAGATTACCTTCCTGTTTGCTACGCCGTAGGCACCACTACGCCGCAGCTTCGTAGCGGCAGTTCGTAGCAATCGTAGCTTCCGGTTGTGGTTCGTTATGTTTCGCGTTCTAGTTTCAAACATATTGCAAGAATCAGCATCATTTATAATAATTCGTCTACTAAAGCCTCATTTTACACATAAAGGTAATTTTTTTGTACAAAAAGCAAATTCATAAACAATATATTTCGGTAAAGTGATAGGCTGACAACCCACCTCACGTTCTTTGTTGTCAAATGTTTGCAATATGCGATGGATGAGATTATCGTAACAAAGCCAAGCAAAGACAAGGGATAAACTATGCTCAAAGAATTTACAAGTTGAGCATTACAGACTTGGCATTTCTTTTGCAAATTCTACATCTATGTATTGTATATATATTAAGTATTTATTATTGTATTGTATTATTGCATTGTTTTTATTTAGTTGTTATTATTATTGCATTATTTATTCATATTATTTGTCTAAATTTGTTTATTTTTCGTGTGCACAATAGTTTATATCTATCTAAAAGGGTATTACTTTTCTCGAACAAAGCGAGAATAGAGATATAAACTCTTTATTGCGCACACCAGATATGCAAGTTACAGATAAAGAAACTTAAGGGATAGTGCCACAAGTAGCGGCCCTATCGCTAAAAGAGATCTCTTTCTGGCATGGATCCATTGTATGGATATAGAGTTAACGTATAGGTTAGACGGGGAGATTTGTCAAGCCAAAACTTACGACATCTCACCAAGGGGGAGGGGGGTTGAAAAATTGCCAAATTCACCTCACGTAATTGATGGACGCTCCCTTATTTAACGCAAAGCTTGTCCATATATTTCCGGTTTATTTAATTATATCATCACGCCACCGCTGGACTGGTCTTCCGGGGCCATGCCTACCCTCGAGTGGTGATGGCAACCTTTTTTATCAAGACTTACTGCACCTATCGTTACCGCATCTGCCCAAGTGGCCCAAGTGGGCGTGATTGAAATGCCAGCTGTTCCAGGACTGAAACTATATTTTATGAAGTACTAGCGGCACCCTGCAGATTCACTCGCGTAGTTGCCCTCGATAAAAGTAGCCTAAGTTACTCCTTATAACATCTGCTATCTTCCTGTGAAAATCCCGTCAAAATCGGTCCAGGCGTTTTGGAGTCCAAAAGGAACATATACTCATAGCCTTTTATTTATAAGAATGTTGTTTTTGGTACATAAATTACAAAATTAAAAACAATAAATAAAATATATCAATCGGCTTAAAAAATCAGTTTAATGATTCTCGAGTTCTTCATTGAGAATATTGATAAGTAAGAACGAAGAGTTGTGTGATTGATGAAACTCAAATCTAATTTACAAAATTTCTCATTTCATTCCCTGTAAACAACCTCATTATAGGTACCGCTTTTACGTTCTTATTTACTTTTTACGGCGAAAAAAGGGAGACGAAAACCAAAAACAGGACGATTTCAAGTCGACGCGTATATTTTTTTATTTATTAATTTCTATATTTTTACCCGGTGACTCAAAGCCAATAAGATAATATTGTTTAACATGACGTATATATGTATGTTCCCCGCCTTATTATTGTCTAAAAACCTCGAGATTTTGATAAATATAAAAATTGGTTAATTTAATAATGAGGTGAAGATAGATTCCTCTAAGTTCAAAGTTTTTTACTACCCTAGGTGAGTTCATCAAAAACACAATATGGCAAGTAAATAAATATGATATTTGATACATTATTTGTATCGCTTGCGAAATGTTAATCCACCAAAAATACCCTAGTCGGTTTTTTTAAAGAAAGAAACTTGTGTCATTTAGTAAAAATGTTCCTATATCATCCAAAAGTTCCTAAAATTACTAAGAAAAATCGTGCAGACACAAATACATAGAAATATACATCATATCTGTATGAAGGAACGATGAATATTGTATGAGGCGTGCCAAAACACAATACAATACAATACAATACAATACAACTTTATTACACACCGAAAATACAAATGAAACTTAAAGTAACATAAAAACAAATAAACGGCAGTATAATGGGCGGCCTTATCGCCTAAAGCGATTTCTTCCAGGCAACCTTTGGATGGACAGGACTAAAGAAGTTGAAAAACGGTCGGTGGTGCACATAAAATATAAATAAATAATATATACATACATATATACACTAAATACGCAATGCTGAATACATGCCATAAATATTATAAATAAAATACATAATATATATACGTACCAATTAACACGAAGAAAAATAATGTGTATAGACTTGATTCTTAAAAATAGGAAGAGATTTGGCCTGCCTGATAGAAACAGGCAGCGCATTCCACAGTAAACACATGTAAATGTTTGTCTTATCAAGTTATGGCATTGACTTCAACATTTTATATAGTGAGCACTTTATTCTGGTAAGTTAATACAAGTCAACTAACACAATACCTAAACAACGTGGCCTATTATACAATAACAGTTTGATTGCCATTCCCATAGACCATTGAACATTAACTGCTGGCCTTTTGGAAAAACTCAAAACCACACAGCGGTCAATGGAGAGAGCTGTGCTCGGAGTTTCTTTGCGCGATAGAATCCGGCACGAGGATATTCACCAAAGAACCAGAGTCACCGACATAGCTATTTGAAGTGGCAATAGGCAGGCCACATCGCTCAAAGAAACGAAACCCGATGGGGAAGAAAGGTTCTTGAGTGGAGAACACGTACCGGAAGACGCAACGTAGGTAGGCTTCCCACTAGGTGGACCAACGACATCGTGAGAGTCACGGGCATTCAGTGGCAGACTGTCGTTCAGTGTAGAAATCTAAGGGGGAGGCCTTTGTTCAGCAGTGGACGTCTTTTCGCTGATGATGATGACCATTGAAAGTGTAGAGACAATCCATAAACGCATGCCCACTACAAGTCGGCAGTGTAACCAGCATGCTGCCGGCATTACCACGCTGAATGGCAATGTGTATGTGTTGAGCCAGAAAAATGTCAGCATCTCGGTTACTAAATAAGTAAATATTTGATCAAAGAAATAAATCTACAGCCGGTCAAAAAACTACAAGCTTTTTTTAGAACTGCAGAATATTGTCAAAGTCTTAATGAAAACAGCAAATACAGTTAATTTTTTGCGGTTTTTTTAATTTACACTTGTAGCTGGTACCCACTATACTAAAATACAATATTGAATGAAAAAGTTAACATCAAGATTTTGAGCGTTATTGTTAGAGCTAGAAAGAACTTAAACCTTGTGAGTATAATCGATAGTTCTTGCTTATCGGTTCACCGTATTGTGTTGTTTAGAAATCTTCTGTTCAGCTAAATAAACAATACTCTTTTAATAATATTATTCCTTCAGTATTTTTAATGCCTTTTTTCTCTGATTATTGCTGCTACACTAGCCTCATAAATTTTCTTAGCTATCAGTTGTTTACGTATCTAGCCATTAAGAGGTCATAAACAGACAAAGTCACTTTCAGATATTTTCGGTATGGATTTTCAGAAAAACAAGTCTAGATATATTGCGTTGGCCTTAGATTGTTTATTTGATTTCTTTGGCTAGCGTCCAGAAAGAGACTCTGAGCTCTAGTTCTGTTTTCATGATTCGCAGCATCAGATTTTAGCTAATAAAATGGTTGCCTGGAAGAGATCGCTTTTAGCGATAAAACCGCCAGTTGTGGCACTAGCTCGTAAGTGTTTTCTATTTGTTTGTAATTTTTATTTCTGGTGTACACAATAAAGAGTTTCTATGTATCTAAAATGCTTGATGACGAAATAAAAAACTGTACTGCGACATGGTTCGTCTACTGATATCACATTTGAACATTTCCTTTGGACAGAACAAAAGTAAAAGGAAGCCAGTCTTGGTTCGTTGTAAACGTTACTAAAGCAGAACAAAACACAAAAAAGCTTTGTGAGTCTGGCATAAAAGAACATATGCGATCAATTTTTCCCTGTCGACGGAAAGCGCGTTCGGAAAGCTATCGAAGCCGACCTTTATTAGGGTTCAATATTTCAAAATTTGTCTTTGACTACATATGGAGTGAGACAAATGTTAGGGACTTCACCACAGTATAATCAGTAGGTACGATTCTGTAAAAACGGGACCCTATTACTAAGCCTACGCTGTCTGTCTGTCTGTCCTACCTTTTAACAGCTGTATCTTTGGAAACCGTAATCGATATCCAGTTGAAATTTTCACAGAATATGTAATGTTAGGCGGATTCTCATCATCATCATCATCAGCCGGAAGACGTCCACTGCTGAACATAGGCCTCCCCCTTTAACCTCCACACTGAACGACAGCCTGCCTTTTGCATCCATTGGATGCCCGCGACTCTCACAATGTCATCGGTCCATCTAGTGGGAGGCCTCCCTACGCTGCGTCTTCCGGTTCGTGGTCTCCACTCCAGAACCTTTCTTCCCCATCGGTCATCGGTTCTTCGAGCGATGTGGCCTGCCCATTGCCACTTCAACTTGCAAATTTTAACAGCTATGTCGGTGACTCTGGTTCTTTGGCGAATATCCACGTTTCGGATCTTATCGCGCAAAGAAACTCCGAGCATAGCTCTCTCCATTGCCCGCTGTGTGACTCTGAGCTTTTCCAAAAGGCCAACAGTTAAGGACCACGTCTCAGTACCATATGCCATCACCGGCAACACACACTGGTCAAAGACCCTCGTCTTGAGGCACTGTGGTATCTTAGACGAGAAGATGTCACGCAATTTCCCGAACGCTGCCCATCCGAGTTGGATTCTTCGGGCGACCTCTTTGCCTAAATTGGACTTGCCTAAGTGAACAATTTGTCCAAGATAGGTGTAATGGTCAACAACTTCGAGAGTATCGTTCCCAACGACTACCGGCACGGGTTCAACATGGACATTGGACATAATTTTTGTCTTGTCCATATTCATTTTAAGACCCACCTGTTGGGAAAGGCTACTGAGGTCGCTGAGCATCGTATTGAGATCCTCCAGCGACTCTGCCATGATGACTATATCATCGGCAAAACGAAGGGGAGTGATGTATTCGCCATTGATGTTGATGCCGGTTTAGGCGGATTCACTAAGCAATAATAATAAAATAAAGTTTTTTTTGGGTTTGCTCTAGTGCAAAAACGATAATAGGTACGTAAGTACAAGCATCAAACTTGGTATGATAATAGAACACAGATACACAGTCTAAAACAAAATATCATATCATAATAAACACCGGCCAAGTGCGAGTCAAATGACAAATTTGTGTTCGTAAACTAACGGAATAACTTCAACTCTTTTCTCACACCTATTGCGTATAAATAACGCGTATTTGTTTATTTGCATGTACCTACAAAATAAATAGAAATGGTTTAACCTATTTAACATCACTGTCCTCAACGTCCACATCACGTTGAAATCACAAGTTCTCGTCAGATCACAGAAGTTAAGCAACTTTCGCATCTATAATAAACTAGCAACGCATCCCGGCTTCGCATGGGGGTGTAAGTCTTATATTGTAAGGATCACTATTTAAAAAAAAAATGCCTATGTCCCCCGGGGATAGTGTAGTTTCCTAACAGTGAAAGAATTTTTCAAATCGGTTCTGTAGTTTCGGAGCCTATTCAATACAAACAAACAAACAAACAATCAAATCTTTCCTCTTTATAATATTAATATAGATATAGATTAACGCATTCCAAATAATTATTTCACGTATTCTATTGGACGTCTATGATTGAATTAAGGAATTAATAATTTTATAGTCCTGTCAAAAGCAACACACAACCGATTTCCAATCTCTAGCGATAAATATATTGTTCCAATACTAACCTATTGTTCAAATTTGCTGGGCTATCTCTCATGTGTCTGGTTCATGCAGGTTGTTGATATTTTAGATTAATCGCATGAACGAGTGAGTTATCAATATAGACCATTTGCACACACAACAAACACACAAGTCTCTACATTGTCGGAGCTGAAAGGAAGAATACGTAAGTTGTAGAAATAGCACCAGCAACTTCAATTTGACATCAGGTCTACATTCACATTCTACATTTTTGCAAAAATTATAAAAACCAGTGCTGAAAGTTAAAATTCGTTATTAATCTTTGATAATATACCTATATATTTAGGATGTGCCTTAAACTCGAGCCAGTACTGAAAATGTCTGCCAAAAACTGAAGGGGGCGAGGTAAACACGTATTGCACACACATACATGATTGTAACGAAAGTTGTGAACATGCTCTACTGGGAGATTATTCTGAAATTGGGGTATATATCAGCTGTTTCAAACATTTTGTCATGTAACAATTACCCTTTTTTTTGGAACAGGTAAATTTATTTCGTCTCTTCCCAAAATTATGAGTACAATGACCACATTTCGGCTTTTTCCGGTCGCTCTAGGAGCCAGACAGCAAGAGGTGCGACAAACCCAAAAGAAAACAAATATAAGCGTAAAATAATAGTTATTTATGATACAAGTGCGGTAAGTTGGTTATTACAAACGAGTAGACGAATGTAAGCCCGAGACGAAGTCGAGGGCTTCCCATAGTCACGAGTTTGTAATAACCAATCCGCACGTGTGCCATACAACGTTACACAACACATTTGCGAGAAAAAAAACAAAAAATGGAAATCATACAACGGAGCGTGCGGTAAAATTCATTACCGCACGCTCCGTTGTATGATCCGTAATGTTTAACTTTCGAACGATGTATACAGGCTTCGTAAGTGCACTTTTTGAGCAAATGTGTTGTAAAAATAATTATAGCGCCTCACGCCTCGAAGCGGGGATGGCGTGGCAGGCGGCGAAGCACACTTGTGTTATTTGTAGACAACATACAATTTTGATGTGGAAATAATATATATCCTGAATTAGAATAGAACATGGAATACTTTTTATCCCAGAATCGATTCCTGTACGACTGTTTTCAGAAATAAAGCGCACCGAAAGACACTCTGCCCTGATCAAAGGCTAGGGCTGGCACTGACTATACAAGTATACAAGAAGAGGAATATCGTCGATACGCGATAGGCACACATTAATCTCTCTCATCTGTGCTTGGCCAACAATATCCCGGTAGGTAGACGCGTCGGATTTAATTTATGATGTAGCCATGAATAATCACTGTAATGAAAGGGGTGACGTGGATATATAGCTTATAATGTTACATGTTAACTAAATATTAGGTTACATATGTACTCGAAAATCAGTACATATGATTAAACATTTTTTTTCTTTATTTAAGATTAACAGCATAAAAATATACAATAATATAACTTTAGTTAAAGAACGGCCATTAACAGGGCCCCGATTCTACGAACCCAATTGTTTTTTAAATTTTAGTTGTTTAATGAATTGCCTCAAAATTGTTATTTTTTTTTACTTTAAGTGTCAAAGCTTTCCCTTTACTAAAAACTATTTTTGTAAATTAAGTCAATCAATCAAGGAAATTATACATATTATATACAACTTATCGATAAAACTACTATGTACGATTAAAATATAATAAATACAATATATATATATAATATTAATATAAAAATATAAATGTAAGTGTCAAAGTGACAATTGTGAGGCAATTCATTGACAATTTAAAAACAATTGGTTTAGTAGAGTCTTTAACAAAAAAACGTAGAAAACAACTACCATATTTTTTTTACCAACTAAGTGCTAAAAACAGTCGTCGTAGGTAGATGAGTTTAGGAGTTACTTCCGGGCCAGCTTACCTAGTAATTGTTTTGTGTGGGTCGTACCCACAGGTTAAGTAAGGGTGGCGTACATACTGAACATCAGTATTAAACATTTGTTTATGGACTATGTTAGTAAGCAAAACGACTTTTGCTGAGTTTTCAACGTATTTTAAAGAACTGTGCGGTTTATTGACCCCCGGGTCAAGCAGAAGGGTGTTATATGTGTAACGTGTGTATCTGTGTATTTTCTGTGACATCGCAGCTCCCAAACGGCTGAACCGATTTTGATTTAGTTTTTTTTTGTTTTATTTGAAAGGTGACTTGATCTAGAGTGTTCTTAGCTATGATTCAAGAAAAACAGTTTAGCAGTTCGATGATTATCAGCTCTACAACTGCTTTTAACAACAGGCGGCCTTATCTCTAAAAGCGATCTCATCCATTAGGCACCCTTAAAAAGGAAAGGATTTATAGAAGACGTAGAAGACGGGGTGTGCAATAGAGGATAGACTATGAACTTTGATACTTTTGGTATAGATAAGTGTCAATAAGTGATTAGCCCGTTGGTCCAGTTGGTAGTGAACCTGCCTTCTGAGCTTGGGGGCGTGGGTTCGATTCCCATCTAGGACAAACATTTGTGTGATGAACATTTGTGTTTGTTCTATATCTGGTTATTAATATCTATTTAAGTATGTATTTAAAACTATATATGTATGTATATCAGTCTCTGGCAGCCATATCACAAGCTTTGCTTAGTTTGGGGTCAGATGACCGTGTGTGCAAAATGTCCCAAATATTTATTTATTTATTTATTTATTTATAATAGTGTCAATTTTGAGGTAATTCATCAATAGTTTAAAGACTAGTAATTTTCAAACTTTCGCGATTTGAATACATGTTTTCAAACTAAACAATTTAAAAACTATTGGTTTAGTGGAATCGGGGCCCTGGGTGAGCGACGATCGTCACCCAATGGGAAACCCCCTGGTCATCCACGAACGAGGTGGCGTAACGATCTTTGGGCTTTTAGATAGACACTAGAGACGCGTGGAAGAAAACGGGGAAGGCTTTTGCCCAGCAGTGGGATGAGACAGCGAAAAATAAACAACGCTACCAAGTCATTGAAAAAACGCTAGAAAACTTACTAAAATCCGTGAAAATTGTCGTGCAAAGTTGATCTTATGGCCTTAGTTTCGAGTTTCAATATTGTTTTTGTTACAAACTTCCCTGTTACGAACTCGGAAGCGGGTCATCTAGTTTTATGTAACGGCAGAACGACTTTAATTATATCCGTTGGTAGTAGGTACCAACGGTAGGTACGGGCAGTAACCACAGAAAAGAAATAAAGATAATTTTTAGAAAAAAAAAAGAACCGACTTCATGACTATGCCTATCATTTACAAACTGAAACTAAAAAGTAGAAAATAATATTTAAATAACTTCAAAGAAATGACAACAACAAATCAACATTATATAGGCATTATTATAGGCATTAGAGGACAATCAACGAAATTATGATTACATATATTACCTACTTATATATTAACAATTTATAATCAGTTAGTTTTGGAGTCGGTGCCAGCCAAGGCAAAAATACCTTTTTTTTTTTTTTTTTTTTTTACCTCCTTTTTTAGAAGTCGGTAAAAAAATGGTTTACTACTAGTAGAATCTACTTCCAGTGAGGCAATTCTGGGGAACTCGGTATATTTTTGTCCCCGTCACTCTCATTTCTATCGTAATTGATCGGTGACAGGTTTTAGAAAAAATATTTAAGTGTTTTTTGTTTTTTCTCTTGAGAAAGTGTTGCCATCGAACGTCATGTACATTTGCCAGTGCCAATTTCCTAACAAGTTATTTGAATTAAAAATTCCTTTATTATTGATTTACATTTTCGAGTAAAAACTTCTTTAGGGCGTTGGCCACTTTTTGGGATGAGGGAAAAGCACTGAACTCGCGTGACCGTCACGATAAGACACTCGTTCGGGTAAAGTCGGCTCAAGTCGACTAAGGGAGCGAGAGATATATAGTCAACCTTGATGAAGTTTTTACTTCTATGCTCTTAAACATACACTTTTTATGTAATATTTTTAGTTTGATTAAATTTCGTCAAAAAAGTCAAAGTTACAGAAAGAGTCCAACAAAGTAAGTCACGGTCAAGTCATGTCCTAATAGAGTGGTGAAAACTTTATTCGGTGCTTATAATGGAGTTTTGGAAACAACCGTAAAAGACATAAATTTCACCTCGTTTTATCATTTCCCACACTCGAACTGGTTCACGAATACTTAATCATGCTAATCCACCATTATTACTTACACACGAACACTCTAAAATAGATACACAACTAGGATAGGAAAATAATACAATGAGCCAACATGTTTTTTTCATTTTGGCACCAATACTCTGAGTTTTTTTGTTTTTTTTTGGTAAAAATTTCATGACTATGGATTCAATGTCCTTTAGTCGTAATCTTAAACAGTTCACATAGTCTTAATAGCGTCAAACAAGTCATAGTCACAGTCAGAGTCAAGCTAAGTAAGTCACGGTCAAGTCAAACTCATGCCCCTGTAAAGTGGTGGAAACTTTACAAAAGGCTCCTATGGAGTTTTGGAAACAACACGAAAAGACACGTTTCACCTCGTTATATCACTTGCCCACACTCGAGCACGTTTACGAGCACTTAATGAATAATAATTCACCATTTAGTTCACATTAACACTCGAAAATACACAAGTTTAGGAAAATAATTCAATGAGCCGACATGTTTTTTCCACGTTGGCGCCAAAACTCTCCTCTGAGTATTGTTAGGGTGGTGTTGCCAGCTGAGAATAAACCGATATCATATCTAATTATTGTTAAGGCCCAATTGCAGTTCGATTTGTGATTAGTGCGAGTGATTAGTACTAAGCACATTTGCACCACAACTGATTAGTGCGAGTGTATACTTTAATCACTCGCAAAATTACTAGTCAATAATGACTTGCACTCGCACTAATCAAAGTGCAAACGGGCCTTTATATACAATGATTCTCATTCAAAGATCCCTCTCTACATTATTTTTCAACTTGCCATCACTTACCAAGCAATTAACACTGTTGTTGTTCCAGTAAAAACATATTTTTCACTGCAGACCACCTACCAAAATTAATGAGATTTCCACAAAATTCCTGCCATGTTTCTTTCCAATGGAATGCTTGGGTCAAAATTCGTTCATAATGAAAGCAGCGAAAACAAAAGAAATACCAGCACTAGAAAGAACAAAGGGAACACACATTCAAAGAAATGATATTTGCTGAAAATTGCGAACAATCTCTTGCTCTCATACGAGTCAGCATTTTTGTGTGAAAATTGCACTTTTAGCTATGAAGTTGCAGTTAGAAATGAGTGCACTAACAAGATAGTGTGAACAGAGCTGTCGAAAAAATAATATAACCACAGCTTGGCTGTCGTTACTAGAAATAAAATAGCAGCTATGTAATTATAGTAGGTACCCAGAAGAAAAGGAAAAGATATGAACATTACCTTCTCAACTAATATTAAGCCTGTTTCAAATGTTTATCGGGACTTATCACGTATTATTTAATTTAGGTAAAAATATGTACCTTTCGCTCGACGTTTCGACCAAGCCAAGTTTTAATATTAAGCCGCTTCTAGCTGTCAAACCTTCCTACTGGTACCTAATCTAAGCTTTAAACCTAAAAAGTCCCACAAAATGAGTATGCTATGCCCCGCTAGGAAGAAATAAATGAAAGTGTTATACCGTGGTTATACCTATATACAGTTTCTCCTTTTAGCTCTTACAGGGCCTTGATGGTTTGATCATCTCGTTTGCACTTGTGTGCCGCTCAAAATTGAAGTGTCCGTTTATAGAACTATTAAGAATATATCAATGCAATACGTGTTTACCTCGCTCTTTTCAGTTTATGGCGAACTTTTAGCTCGAGTTTAAGGCAAATCCAGGCTCAAAGATCAAAGGTATACTTTTCCCTTGCCCCCACATATACTTTGTTATGTACCTATGCATGAACATAAATAAAAATCGCACTGACCACAATAAACACATCACGGATGTGTGAATACATTTTACGCGTGCGTGAGCTCGTCTAGCCAGAGGTTTGAAAGCTATAAAATTTATATTTTGCTAAGTAATAAATGCTGAATATGTAATGTCCATGCATAAAAAGATACGAAGTGGCTAAGCCATAATTAAGCGCAATAATGTAAAGTGGTCTGATTTTTGTTGTCATTTTATTATCTATTTATATAAAAGAGAAATGCCACTCTATTATTAAACTAAACACTTATATAAAAGCAAAATATTCACACACTCATTGCCTCATTACGAAATCTCGGAGCTGAAATTTGGCAGGTTCCATAGGGGTTGTAGAAGTTCACTAAGAAAGGATTTTGCGAAAGGGCCGTATTAATATAGAGGGGAGCGAAAGGGAGTTGAAAGTTTCTATGAAAGTCTACGCATACGACGTCGCGGGCAACAGCTAGTATGCATATTATGATCATAATTTCAGCCATACGACGTCCACTGCTGGACATAGGCCCCATCGATCTCCAAAAGGGCTGGTTGGAAGCGGCCTGCATCCAGTGTTTCCGTGCGGTCTCTAGTGGTAGTCTGTGGTTAGTATTATATAATAGGGAATATGCATGTGGTTTAAATCTGGTTGAAATATTTTTTTTCCGAATCTTTATTATTCTGACTTTGTATCTAAAAGATTTTTTTTTTATTTATTTACATTTTAATTGCTTAAAATATTAAATAAAAAGTGCAAAATATAAGAGGGAAATTCAAATTTGCGAAACGCTTCACCATTGGTCGAAACGAAACGTGACGTCAAAAGCCACAACATTGCCTTTAGCGGCGTCGATATTCATACTGTTTTAGTAGTGTTTGAGAGAAAAATCGTTTTATATTGAGTTCCTGTAGTTTTTTCCATTAGCTAGTGTAATTTTAGCATTCTCGTGAGACTAGAGATCATTTACGACGATGACTGAGACTGGTTTTGTCAAAGCACATTCGGACAATCTACCAAAAATATCTAGATGCATTCATAATGACAGCATATTTTGCATCAAATCCAGATTTTACAGTTGCTGAGATCAAAGGAGTGAAAGCGGCAAGGTAATTGTTATAATCCATGATATATTTTAATCCATTTCATAGGTTTTTACACATAAATGCACTCGGCAGTAATTACCAAAACATAACCTATAAATAATCATTGGTCATTAAAATTGTTATGAATTTGCTGCTCTACTGTCTATATTATAATAATTTATAAGTAATTATACCTAACATTACTTATGTTCCGTAATTTTCCGTGAATTTTTAAGTTTTTTTTTTAAATGTGAATACCTACTGTTTACTCTAAATACTTAATGTACCTACTTATTGTTTGTTTGTTGAGTGCATAATATTTGATAATATTCAATACTAAACATACTTCTAACTCACACCATGCTATCAAAATATAACATACTTACATTGAAATGATCTTCACGACAATGCAAACATGATGTTGGAGATACTTCATCTCTTCTCATAACCTTACACCATTGTTTACGTATTTTCGCATCTCTTGGAATAGGAAAAAAACACTTTATCGGGTGTATTTCTAATAGTGTTTGTACACTTTGGCACAAGACGATACCTATAAAAATGTTTTTTAGCTTCTTCCATGGTCTGGATATCAATAAAACTGAAAATCTGTGTGAAATAACTGTATCGTCTATAGTAAACAAACACAGAACGTGGCTTATGACGTCATCCAAGGCCCGCGAAAAATTACGGCGTTCAAACAGCTCAAATTTATTCAATGTTTTAAATATTATTTTAAAAATTAATTTGAGCATTTCCAACTGTAATTATATTTTTTACTATGATATAACGATGTAAACAGTTAATTAAAAATATAAAAAAAACACATGCATATTCCCTATTATCTGACTGTAATTATAACACATAATCTTGAATGCAAGCCGTTGTTATGGTAATTTGTAAATATTACCCTATCATTATTTTAGAAATTAAACGCATCACATTATGAAAAATAATGAATCTTGCGTAAACCTTTAATTTACACATAAAAATGTTCTATAAGAAACAAAGAACAAAACAACACTCAGGAAAATAGATATAACACGAGCTAAACAAGCTATTATACATATATGAACATCGTGTTTAACTGCTCAGCAGAAAGCGAACCCATTAGACTGCTTAACCTAGATTGTTACAGGGTCACCACAAACTAATAAGTGACAAAGGGACAACTTTAACCGTTCAGTACTTCGTATAGAAGTTATGCCTTGCCAGCCAAATCAGGACTTAAGCTAGGAGATAATAATTTAGTAGTCGTCATCAAAATCTAGGAAGACTTTAGGGTAGGACAACTTGATGATATCATCGGACCATACTAGTGTTTTCCATCTGTTTCCATAGTCTGAAACCGTATAGAGTGGAAGAAGTGACTCGAAGAGCACTTGAGCTCGCTACTCTCGAGCGCCATTTCTCTACCACTATTACGACCGCCACTCTTGATCTAACTTATATTACTGCCCAGCATTGTTATTAAACGTTCAGTTACTTTATAATGATTGTTTCAGCAACTGAATTATATTTTAGACATTATCGTGAGCAAAAGAAAACAATAGATCATTGATAAAAAAAAAATAGTACTAGCTAAACGCCCTCGAATTTGTTCTCATCTACCTTATCTAAGAATACTTCTGAAAATAATTAACTCCCATACAAACTTTCGTCCCTTATTTAACCTTTAAAGGGATAAGTTTCCAAAAAACTATGATATCTAAGTTTTACTTATAAACAGTAGTCTAAGTACCATCTTCCACGTTTTTAACTTCAAAAAATACGGACTTCCATATAAACTTTCATCTCTTACTCTCTTAAGCCCCTTTAGGGGATGAATTTAAAAAATGTTTTAACTCACCTTTGTTATATAAGGAAAACGTACATAATTTAATGCTTCTAGACCCAGTGGTTAAGGCTGTGCGTTGTCTTTCAGTGAATGAATAAAATTAAGATTTTTGTTAAGTAGATTTTCATGTACATTTTGCCTTATGCTTATCGTATTTTTGTTGGCAAAGACCACAATCGTACGCTATGATAATAGCATAGATAAACATAATAGTAACATCGATTTATAAAATATCCTTTGTCCTTCGGCTCGAATGAGATCTACATAACACAATATCTTTCAATAGATTTTATTGGGACACAATAAACCTATTTAGCAAGTTATTGAAAGAAAATGGGCGAAGTTTTTCGATGAAACATTTTTATTATATCGAAGGCTGAGAAAGCTCTCCTGCATAAAAAAAATACCGACTTAAAAAACTGCAGTTGCCTCAAACCAAATTTTTTACAGTCACAGCATTTTTTTTTTTGGTATTTTGTAGAAAAAGAGCCCAGCCAATTTAAATCAATAAGCAGTTAATGTAAACGCAATCCCCGTCTCAAATCCCCAAGTACCTTGACAAATTCGATTTATTTTAGCTATCGGAAAATTCCGCGCGCTGTAAGTTAAGGATATCATTTTCTTTTCGCTCGAAGACGTTTCAAAGATATTTGCTTACATTTCCGAACAATTGTTTGCCTTCAATTTGGCCCCTTTTGGCTCAGGCTTTGTTTCAAGCAAACTTAATTTGTCCCCTCAAGCTTTCGTTTCTTCTTCGACTGTGGGATCGATTATTTCCTTTCATTCCTATTTATATCATTCCCATTCATATTTCTTTGAAGTGCTTCCTAAATTGCTCACCCATTTCATTATTATTATCTTCCACGAAAATGAAACGCGATCTTGAGTGTCGTAAAACGAATGAGTGTTCGAGTGATGCAAGTTCTGAAGAAATGATACAATTAATTTTATTAATTTTGGGAAGTATTAGGTTCTTACAACATACCTACTTAGATAACATCGAAAGCGTTTAATCAGTTGGAGCCATGGATCATTACACCTACTTTCCTAATTCTATAGAGACTTTTACTCAAAACAAAACTAATCAAGTGTCGAGACATGCATAACCAAACTCATATATTTGTGGTCACAATAGTTCAGAAATTGGTGGTTATAAAACAGACGAACGAACGAAATTCGTGGAGTTAGCCAAATTTCAGAGATTTATCACCACGACCTAACATTATGTATTTTTTATGGTTTAATCAAAGAGAAAACTACTTGGGGAAATATTTTTTGTGAAGCATTCTTTGATAATGTTACAAAAAGGTCAATGACCAATTTTCCAATCTTATAACTCAAAATGAATAGTTTAAAATACAAAATGAAAGTTTTCAAAAATTCCTATCAGTATGGTATGTTTCAAGTTTCTATGTCTAATAGCTTAGAAATGCAGGGGGACCAACTTTTTGCCAATTTGGCGGGCTATATTTCGCACAGGATCTTGTAAATGAAATAAATGACCAAGAGCGTGTTGAGACACGCGTATGGTAGAGTTCCGTACCAAAGCCATATGATTATTGTGATCACATATAAAGTTCAGAAATTGGTTATTATAGAAAAAATCTAAAGAACGAAGCTCGGTCAGAGATGTTTCATCCCGACATAACGTATAACTTTTTTGTTATCACAAAATGTTAAAAATAATTTTGAATAAAGGTTTTTAATGTCAGCATAACAAGTTACAATTTCTATTTCTAATAGTTTAGAAATGCAAGGAGGTTTGCAACATTGACGGGCCCTATTTCGTAAAAAATACACTTGATAAAAAGGTGATGAACGAAAACTTAACTTCATTTTAAAGACCTATTCAAAGATACCACTAGGAGGTGAAGCGAAAAAATCGTTCATCCCCATTTCACGTGTACCAAAACCCCTAAAAGTCCCTAAAATACTGAGGTTTTTTTGTTTACTTTTAAAATTGTGATCTATATCAAAACTGTACTAATTGTGTAATTGTGTACTGTAGTTTCATTTTAAGGACGGACAAAACGAACCTAAAATCGTTCCTTTTAGTAAGTACTACGGAGTCTACGGAATCCGAAAAATGGTGGCCGGTGCCAACGCCGTAAACGAAAGGTTCTATCTAATAACTCGATTTAACTAGGTAATTCATACTGTCTTTATATTATGGTTTATTTTATTAGCTACTAATTTATAATGCATTTCATTAAAAAATAATGGCTGCGAGCGCTATCAGTGAAGAAAACGCAAACCATGGCACGAATTTAAACGCCAGTAGTGTAGTAGGTATCAACGAACAGCATTTAAATACCTATGTAAAAATGCGCATTTTACTATCCACGGCCTGCTGAGTCGCTGTTATTATCACAAACATAAATATAAGTATAGATATTCTATAATTGAGTATATTCTCTTGTTATTAGGTATAATTATTTTACCACAACAATGGTGCCTAGCACATTTCTAGAGTTTCGTATATCCCACACAAATTACAGGCAGCTCGGTATTCGATCGATAACCATCAACGTGATGTATAATTTAGCCTAAGTGAAGATGAAAAGATGAGAGTTTTTGTCAAACAATATTATTCTTGTCTCTAAATTGAAATGTTTTATACTATAAGTGTTTATGATGGTATTTTTTACCGAAACGGAAAAATTTGGTATGACAGGCACATGGAAGCCTATAATAGAAGCATATAATAGAAGAAGCATAGAAGCCTATGGCCAGCAAGAGATAAGTATAGTAAGATCATTGAGTATAGTAGGAAAAATCTTTGCCTATGGCATAACTTACTTTGCAGATTTTACATCTCTCATATTCCTCTGGTGTACTAATATGTATTCTGTGCCTCTGTTGAAAAATTAACTTTTTTTAAACATGTTATTTTATTGTCTTCATAATTTGAAAACCCCTCTTCTACGAAAATTTGAATTTTAACAATGATATATAATTGTCATTTGCAGATGGTTTGTGATTCCATAGTACAAACCATAGCCATCTGGAAATGTTGTTATTCGATGTTTATCATAGTTGCTATCCCTCCGGTCAAGTTTGTCCACTTCCAAACTCGTCCATTTCTAAAGTCGTCAACTTCTTAAATGATAGGCAACGTTTAATGAAATATCACAGTTATACCAAAATATTTATGAGGAACATCGAAGTTAAAAAAAAGCAAGCTTGGCAGCAACTGAGCATTTATGGACTCATGTACGCTGGTCTCGGCTACTCCCAAGGCGTAGCTGAGCCCAGCACACATGACACATTTTCACGTTTATCGGAATACTTTTGTTGCCAGTCGATGCAGGAATGTACTTTTTTTTTTGTTTTGGTAAAGTGACCATATATTTGAAATGGGTACGGAACTCTAGAGCCTTTAAAATATACCTTTCAAATAAATTCATGGTTATAAGCTATTAAGCTTGTAGAAACATTGAAGCTGCTAGTAAGTACCTAGTGAGTAAAGTATAGTTATGACTCTAGTAAATGACTAATAATAATAGTCCTTTAGTTACAATACTAATTGGGTACTTTGCTTGTGATTAATCGTTGTAATTTAAGCCCTTGCTGGATGCCAGCAGTGTTAATCACATTCAGTTAGGTTAATCTATATTCAATACCATAACGATCTTGGCTAACAAGAAGGCACCGCGTGGCCTTCTCCAACTGAACAATAAATATCATTTATTAATCAATTTTGGGTATATTTTTTTTGTTTTGTTTTTGTTTTCGTTTTAAATGTTTATCGGGAATTAACGCGACAAACAACGGTACAACAATAGTTACGTATATTTTTAAGTTTTTTATTATTATTTGTCATTTATGAACCTCTTTTATTTACTCAAGTTACCTAATTGCCTAATTAACATTTATATTTTTTTATTTACTTGAATTTATTTATTTATTTATTCAAAATTTAAATGTTTTACTTATTTGACGTATGAACCAATTGATTCTCATTTAATTGTATTAATGTTTGAATTGTATTACTTGCATGGTTAGGGTATATATAAGATCCTTTGTCACACGGTTTGACGTCGCTGTTAATGTGACAAGTAGGTATTTGTGTTGTTTTTTTTTAACAAATCTAGTCTAAATACATACATCACATATTACATCCGCATATGTTTTCATACCCTGTTATCTGAGCTTTTACGGCCTATCAAATATTTCCGAATGCATGAGAGATACCTGCGTAACGGCTTTTTTACAACTTGATCACAGGTTTATTGGCATGTTTGACGTCAGCCAGTTTAAGTGCAAATGAAAACATACTGGAAAGAGCATCCGTATGGAAATTCTAAGAGGAACTCTTTTAGAATAATGAGACCGTGAAAGTGAGAAAAATGCATTAAAATGCCAATTGCTGCCTATATTGGCATCCAAGCAGGCGCAGGATAAGAAGCACCTTTCTGGAACGTGTCTGGGGTACAATCAAAGATCTTATATATACCCTAAACGGAACGGTACAATATGCATACATAACGCATAAAACCTCAATCGCATAATCTAGCTGACAATAAGTAAAGCTAGGTGGGTATATAACTCGCGAGAGCTGTGGAACTTAATTAAATAATATCTCACAGAAAATGTTTTACAAAGGTTGATTTATTATACGTGCCTGGGGCCTCACGGCCAACTCCTTACGCGGTATCAAACTAACGTTAAAACAGCGCAGTTTGGAAAATCACGCGAACGTATTAACGCGCCCAGATACGGTTTGCGGTCGCATAACTTTTTTCATCACCTAAACTGGATTGCTTTTAAAACCGCTAGACCTAAACCACATATTAAATATTTTATCAATTACTGTACCTACCTACCAACTTAATCTGACTCAAAATTGCCCGTAACAAAGGGCTTGTTAGGGAGATTGGGGATCCGTTGTACCTATAGTTATATTTACCTCAATAAGTCTATTTGATACAACCCTTTTCTCACGAAACACGCCTTTTGTCTGAAATATCTCCCTACTCTTACCTATATACCTTCGTTTTACCCTACCCGTCATGTGAGTGTAAATTACCTTTACCTTAGATACTTACCCACCACTACTACTACTTATCTCCAATTTTTATTTCAAAATATATTTTTTTCCATTAAATCTTATCCGAAATCCTAAAACCTTCTAAAAGGCTTAGTTTTTCGTACACATTGCCGCGCGGCTTGAGATCACGAAATCACGCAAGTCAAATACCCACTCTTTATATATAAACTTGGACGGCAAACTTTTGTAAAGATAAATACAAAAAATACTAAGGGACTCCTCAGGGATACCTAGTTTTATCAACATCGATCCCACAATTGTGCGGGTTTGTTTTATCTGCATCTTGAAGGGCCGAAGTTAGGTAAGAAAAGTGGTAGCCGAACAGCTTAGCCTATTTTTTTTATTTCGGGTTCCTCCAGTATCCTAGTTTTTTTTTAAATCACCACATGAGTCAAAATTGACAATTCGAGTAAATTTCCAATCAAATAATATCGTGTAGCTTTAGTAGTAGGTAGGCCAAAGATAATATAAATACTAGCTTTTACTACCTTTAGTTCAAATCAGAAAAAAAATCAGAAGTGATCTCTAATATGTTCAAATTCCAATAGTTAATCATAGATTAATCTAATACCAGCACCTGCACGGATTTACCTGTTGTCTTACAGAAAACGGACATTTGGACATTTTTCGAAGTCAACAATATCTCTCAGGCTTTCAGCTGAAGATTTTTATTGCTTCGATGTCATAAACAAATACAGCTATTTTATTGAGCAGTAAATGGATTATATGCTTCTGTCTTGTTTTAACGGTGCTATATGGTGCCCTATCTACACCGTCGAAGAGGGTTCTTTTACGGCTACTTGTACCTATAGAAGTTTCAGTCTAACCACTTTTTGGTGTCAGGGAGATTTCCAAGCGAATGCTGGTTTTCAATTTGTTTTAGGTATATATAGGTAGGTATGTAGGCAGCGTAGGGTAATAATCTCCACCAGTTGTGAATAGATTTTGACAATAACTTGTTTAACAGGCAGACTACCTGCGAAAGGTGGCTGGTGGCAAGTGGATGCGAAAAGCAGAAGATCGTGCCTTGTGACGTTCTTTAGGAGAGGCCTACGTCCAGTAGTGGAGTGGAAGAACATCAAATAGGCAGATGATAACTTTTTTTACTGATCAAAAAGGGAGGAAGTTCTAACTCAACGTGTATATTTTTAATTTATTTTTTTAATGTATAATCACGCGTATTATTTCTATGCTGTCATCCTTCAATTTCTCAGGTAGTCCCATATAAATGAATGGGTGAATTGGGAAACTGTAATACCCATTCAAGGTATGTATTTCAAAAATAAAGAAAAGAAAACCGACTTTAGATAGGCGTCGGCGTCGTATATAGTGTACAGCAGATGGTGGAAAGTTAACGCTAGGTTTAAAATTCCAGTGAGCTTTGGACCTTAGTCTGACTTTAATAATAGGTACTCGTACAAGATAATTTCCTAAAAAATAACGCGATTGAAATCAGCTACGCTATTTTTTGGAAAAAATATTGCTTCTTTAAATCATAATTCTCAATTTTTTTGAAGTAAGTATCCCAAAATAGTATTAGAGCTGGGAATAAGACCAGCTGGTGCTTTCCGAAGAAACATAAGAAGGGTGTTTGGGTATCGGATTACTTACGTTCCGCCTTCAGATAGCCGGTGCGGTGGTAAGTGGATAAGTCGGGGTAACTTTATGCAGAAAAACCTTCAAAGGGTACTGCTAAGGGTAGGGTACTGAAGGTAAGAGTAAGAATAATAAAGTAGGGTCGTGTTTGTTTGATAAGCACAATGGATCAGAGTCAGCAAAAAAAGTACCATCAAAATTAGACTGTAAAAAGTTATGCAAAGTGATACATAAAAAAAAAATACCAATCCAAAAAACATGCTTCAACTAGATCACCTCCTTCTTCTTTAGTCGGTAAAAATGTGCCTAAGTCGTACAAAGCTGTGGGCGTACTGTCGTTTTACTGGCGATTTTCCCGCTTACCCGAAAATTTTCAGACAAAATATGTGTCTTTCGACAGTATTCAATTATTCATAGTACTTTCTTGCTCATCAAGAAAAAAACCGGACAAGTACGAATAGGACTCGTGCTCTGAGGGTTCCGTTGGACGGAACCATCAGAGCGTTGTCCAAAAAAAAAAACTAACTAAAGTTGAAATATTGGAAGACAAACTTAACTTTGTAGTTGATAATAAGGTTCTTCAATACATTCCAACTACAAAATGTAAGTTTGTAATAGCAAAATAATTATATTTAAATGATATAACTTCAAATTTGTGACTTTAGGATTTATTCCTATATATGTGCTATGAGACCTTGTCTTTTGCCAAATTTCATGATTCTAGGTCAACGGGAAGTACCCTATAGGTTTTGATTTCCCTGTGAAATCGCAAAATATGCGACATAAACGTTCATATCTTTTGATTGCGTTGACTTACAACCTTTATTTTTTTCACAGCCGAAAGAAACCGTAGACCCAAGTATTTAGTATAAATTTCAGCTTGATACCATTACGCGTTCTTGAGAAAAAGGGTCTTGATCAGATGGACAGACGGACAGACAGACGGACAACGAAGTGATCCTATAGGGTTCCGTTTTTTTCCTTTTGAGGTACGGAACCCCAAAAAGGATTATGAAACGCGATGCCAAAGTTTTAAGTTGCATATTCTGAAACAACCCCTTAATGTCGAGTTTTATAGCTACCTTATTGCAAGTAGGTATAATGTTTAGCTACATATTTATTTTTGAACTGATATTACTTAAGCAATTCATTGGTCTCTGTTTCAATCGTATTCATAAATTTGCCTCAAACGAAAAGCGGGAGCTAATATAGTAAACTGTGTAAATAACGCTCCTGATTGTATCGATCCCTTTAATAATAAGTTACCGTTGATTACTTATTCAAATGCGAGCCAAATCCCGGATATTGCTTTTCTAATCGAGTCTTTCATTTCTATGGAATCGCTACGCAGCTTTGGTGTAATTTAAACTTTAGCTTTATTTATATATCTACCTACCATAGGGCTTCTATATTACATCTGCGTGACAGAGCTTCTAAACAATGTTAACCAGTACCTTAGCTACAAACTAGACATTTATGATTAGAATAGAATAGAAATATTAGGGCAAATCAAAAATTTGAAAATGTGAAAAAAAAAAAAAAAACATATTAAAAAAACCAGTGAATGAGTTAGTAGCCTAAAAAATAACGAATATAAAAACATTAATAATACAAGCTTAAAATAAATCGATATCAATGAAATTGTTTTAGTATAGGCGTTTCGGAGCCGGAATCTCGT
Organism: Agriopis aurantiaria; assembly: GCA_914767915.1. Taxonomy (NCBI): domain Eukaryota; kingdom Metazoa; phylum Arthropoda; class Insecta; order Lepidoptera; family Geometridae; genus Agriopis; species Agriopis aurantiaria. The sequence continues at coordinate 11,450,600 of OU611994.1, read as the reverse complement.
TCAATTTCACCAAACGTGCATAGATTTTATGATACTTTTTAGGCTGTATGTTTTGAACCGTAATAGATATCCAGTTGAATTTTTTACGTAAAATATAATGTAACGGTAAATTAACTATTTTAAATTAATTTAAAAGATTAAATATTTCCTAAAAAAATCCTTAACTAGCGTGGTAAATTAACATAACTAAGAAGAGAGCCTAAATTACTAAGCTTTGCGAAGCAGTCCTCACTAGGATGACCCGTGTCGAGAACTACTGCAGTCCGCCTATCCCACCACACAACCGAGCAAACAATTGCACCAATTTTTTTTATAAAAAAACATAAAAGGACCTCACACAGCAAACGTATTTTTGTAATTGCTCTAATGTAAAAACTTTAATATGTACAGTACAATCGTCTAACTTGGCATGATTAAGTATATAATACATTCATACTCAACATGCATACACAGTAAAACAATAAATAATAAAACAATGGCAACGTGTGAGTCGGGCACGCGCTAAATATCTCGAACTGAATTAAAGAAAACACATTTTTGGATGCGGAACCCTCGGTGCGCGAGTCCGCACTTGGCCGGTGTTTATTTTGGCAGGTTTTTCCGGCACTAGTTCTTACATAGATATAATATGTTAGATACCTTAAAACTTAAAACGTCTTACGGCTTACCCAATTCTTACCTAAGTATGTTTTATCATCGTATCGTATCGTATTTATCGACAAGTTTTTAGGCGGAATAGGCGGCAGTTTCTGCTTACCATCAGGTGGACAGCAAGCTTGTTTGCCACTCTTTTTATTAAAATTTTTGTAACAGAAATTGACGACTATTTCGGTGGAAACGCTTCTTTAGCCTACACATATAACTGAAACTTTGTGTTCTGTCTATCGGGTATGTCACGAGCGTGCTTCATTGGCTTGGTATAAAAACTGGGCCAGAAAATTGCGCAACTAGGCCGCTTTGAGTTATTTTTACTGCAGAAAAATAAGATTTGTAAGGGTGCGTAATAATGAGATTATCTAGCCAACAACGCAAGCGGCGCGTTATACCCGAGGGAGTTTATTCGGATAAAAGCTACGTATTAAATATTATAAATCTGAATTATACTTGCAAAATAAACAGCGTTTTTGCTTTAATCTAATTATTTTCCTACTGGTACCACAGCTTATGCTACAGTAAGTATAGGTACAGGGGCCTTACGGACAACAACTAATTGCGGCACCTAATCCGCTCAGTTGGAAAGTCACGCGAACGTTAGCTGTTGTCCGTAAGGCCCCAGGTGTTCTTAAATAGTAGAGAGAGACAAGAGTCAAGCGTCACAACGTGCTACGGTTAGCACTAGCTAATTCCAGGAGACGAAACTTCTGAAAGCGTTAGATAAGCCGTGAGTATACAACAATACTAGCAAGCTTATGTCTAAGTAATATTACATACAAACGCGTGACAAGAAGCTTTACCTACCCAATGATGATACAATTTATCTTTGTACCTACCCCATTCAAACAATTACTCTAGGTAAAATAATAATTTTGAGTAGGTAGGTACTCGTATTAAAGAGCGATGGTGACCGAGCGCGTTACAATCTGACAGCACCCGGTTCGATCCTCGGACCTGCACCAATAACTTTTTTGGTACCTAGATAAGTTATGTGCATTTTCGATGCCATCGCTCAAAAACGATGAAGGAAAAACATCGTGAGGAAACAGTTCTGTAGGTATGTCCAAGAACCTTAAAGGTTCAAAGACGTACGACATTCACCAACATGCACTGGGTCAGCTGGGTCAGTGGGTGACTAGGGCATATATTCTTTCTCTGAGAGTAAGCCTGAGATCCCGTATTGGGAACATGATAGGCTGAAATGATGATGATGAGGTACTCTTATATAACCGAAGTACTGAGAACGCCCGACCATTAGATGCTCCTACATACTAACAACCTCTTGTGGCGTTATCCGCCATTTTACGGATTTCTTATAATTTTCCATGTTAAAAGAATCCGTTGTCCGCTTTGTTGATTGTTCCTGTAAGTATTGAACTGAATAGGATGTTCGTCCCTATTATAAAAACCTTACAAAGATATACCATAAAAAGCCTTAACAACACAGAATAATAAGGAAATTTAAGTCGGTTTGTAATATATTAACAAATGCGAAAATGTATTTGTTTATTCTATTTCACGCAGCTACAGAGCAACGGATCAAGGTGTATTTTTTTGCATACTGATAGTACCCGGGTTCGAGTATGTCCTAAAACTGCCACCAGAACCACCGGAGGATGGGCAGCAGCGTCCTGTTAGTATACGGTGAACGTACTGTGATCCCCGAGCCGCCTGCCAAGCGTGGGGATTATGGCAACACCCCTCTCTAAGAGGGAGGCCGGGAGTTTTTGGCGCCAACGCGGAAAAAACATGTCGGCTCGTTGGATAATTTTACTAAACTTGTGTATTTTCGAGTGTTAATGTGTACTAAATGGTGAATTATTATTCATTAAGTGCTCGTAAACGTGCTCGAGTGTGGGCAAGTGATATAACGAGGTGAAACGTGTCTTTTCGTGTTGTTTCCAAAACTCCATAGGAGCCTCTTGTAAAGTCTCCACCACTTTACAGGGGCATGAGTTCGACTTGACCGTGACTTACTTAGCTTGACTCTGACTGTGACTATGACTTGTTTGACGCTATTAAGACAAAGTAAACTGTTTAATATTACGAGTAAAGGACATTGAATCCACGTTCATGAAGATTTTAACAAAAAAAAAAAAAAAAGAGGGAGGCCGGTTTTGGCGCCAACGCAGAAAAAACATGTCGGCTCGTTGGATTATTTTCCTAAACTTGTGTATTTTCGAGTGTTAATGTGTACTAAATGGTGAATTATTATTCAATAAGTGCTCGTAAACTTTATAAAATTTTATTTACGTGCTCGAGTGTGGCTTGTTTGACGCTATTAAGACAAAGTAAACTGTTTATAATTACGAATAAAGGACATTGAATCCACGCTCATGAAGATTTTAACAACAAAAAAAAAGAGGGAGGCCTTTGTTCAGCAGAGGACGTTTACTGGCTGATGATGTGATGATGTATGTATGTGATACAGATAAGTGAAGGGCCGCCGGAGAGTGACATAGGATACTTTATGTGTGTGGACTGAGTGACCAGTGAGAACACATAGATCTCCAAGGCTTTTTTTTGTTGTTTTAGTAACTGAATTGTATAGTAAAACTTATTAAAAGTTAAGTAGTAAAATATAGGAATACAATTTTTAAAAATATATTGGATTTTGTGAAGAATTTATTAAAAAGTTATGCTACTTTCAGTTGTCACTCTGCAGTTTCCAAATCTGGGTAAGTATATTAGTCAACGATCTAAATAGTATGAAAAATCTTTGTATATAGTTTACTGGCATGTTTTGTGTATCGACATTTAGTAAAACATATTATTAAGTATTCACAAGATAACTAAACACAGTGCGAATATGATATATAGAGATACAAATGTCGTCCTGTGGTCTCTGAGAGCTTTTTATACTGGATAATGTACGATTCTTGAAAAAATATCCACGTGGGTCAAACAGCGGGGCGTAGCCAGTAGATCAAAGATTTCATGCATCAGCAGTAGATTTTATTTTTTGTAAAAAAACTCAGAAACATGTCTAAGTACAATAGTACCAAAAGTCCGCAGACGCCCATATTCGCAAATGAGAGTTGGAAATAAAATCATTGCTTGGAAACGATCATCGCGGAAATCCCAGAAGGTGGTAATTTGCACAGAAAAAAATACTCTTTCCTGTGGGATTTGAGATCGGGAATCGTCTTGAATAATTTATCAAGTGGATTGGAATTCTTTGTACTGTTGCTGTAGTGAGTGTAGGTACATTCAATCTACCGGATTCAATGCAAATGTCTAGTCACGAAAGAGGGACAGATATTCCAATGAAGTAGCTCTACAAATCTCTCTATCTCTCTATTAAAGTCGCTTTCCGCGTCTGTCTGTCTGTCTGTATAACCGCTAACTCCTCCTAAACCACGCAACGGATTTTGATGCGGTTTTTACCATCAGATAGATAATTGTTCACGAAAGGTTTATAATTATAACTAGCTACTCGCCCCATCATCGCAGGTAAATTACACCCGTGCGAAGCCAGGGCGCGGGTCGCTAGTATAATATATACATACAGACACACTTAATCACACATAATCAGCCAGTCAACGTCCACTGCTGAACAAAGGCATCCGTCTTAGAGAGAGGTGTGGTTATAACCCCCACGCTTGACAGGTGGCTTGGGGATCGCAGTACGTTCACCGTGTACTAATAGGACGCTGCTGCCCATCCTTCAGTGATTCTGGTCGCAGTTTTAGGACATACCCGGGTCGGGTCTGTCGGGGGTCTGATTTCAGAAATTAGCTAGTCTCTGAGACCCCGACTTGACAAAGATTATGTAACTTAGGAATGGTATGTACGTTTAGTTAACCTGAGCCGCTCGAGACCAATATACTAGACTTGCTAATAACAAAGGATGTTTGATCTCTCTATGTAATTTCTTATTTAGACACATTGATATACAAATACATGGATATTGAGTCTAGAACAAAATTCACGAAAAATTTGTCCTGATTGTACCATTATAAATTAGAGACGTTTTAAAAATACCGACAGATTAATTCAAAACTTATGTCGGTATAACAATGTCTAATTTAGTTTGCAATAAATGTAAGTGCACATATTACTTTTTAACCACCTGCTCGACAATGATGCAAACCTAAACTAAAAAAAGAAATTCTAGCCTTAGAGTTGAGCAGGGAATATTTTTTTACTGGATTTCGTCATTCCATCTGATGCGCAGGTCAATAATATAGTACCTACTGGATTTCAGTACCTATTCCCGCTGCGTTTTTTATAATGTGATTTGAATTTGAAACATCAGAATTATCAGAAGGTGTAAAAAGTAAAGTATTCTCTTCAGCAATGTCTAAGGCGACCTTGAATCCCTCGCTGCACTCAGGATTGTCTTACACTAGAATCCTTCATTATGCGCCCGTGACTAAAGACACTGTTATATCCCCTTGGTGAATAATCTACTATTAATACCTAATTAATACCTTTTATTTTAATTAAGTTTTGGTGCGGATATTTTTTAAAGCGATATCCTTAGTTTTAAATACAGTTGTTTAGAAACGAACAAATTGCGAATAAACCGCTTCTTACGTATTAGTAGAACGTGAAAGGTCGATGTAAAATTCTAATAATACAAAAGAAAACAAACAACATGTTTGGAAATAAACGAATGAAAAGGCCCACACCTCATCAAATGCGAACGTTTTGAATTAAGCCTGCCAGGCTCGAAAAAGGTCTAGACCCCGCACTTTATCATGGCCGCACGATTAGCTTTGATACGAGATAAACTTGTTATTTTCCTTTTCAGAAATAAATTTCGTGCCTAACGAAATTTAATGCTCACTCAATGAAAACAAATTAGAGTCTAAACATGCGCTGCAGGGAGCCAATAGTGGTAGAGTTTCAGAGTTAGAGTCCAGAGTAATAAAAAGAGATTTATTCGTGTTTTTCCAAAAGATAAAAAAAGGAATAAAAAAGTTGCTAGTTTATTTTTTCCTTTCGGCTCTTACCGTAACTATTCCAGATCTTCCCCGTCAACTATTTTAGATGTTTAGGTAGCCTTTGGAACTTAGATATACGTATACCTATATTCAAAATATGTACCTAAATCATACTTAATCCGGTCGACGAGGTCGAAAAAAGATTTGTCGGGTAAAACCGGCATAAAAAGCTCAGAATGTTACGGATCCGCTTATCCCAAACGTCTACAAGCACTTATCGGCCACTTTGCGGCGACACTTAAAGAGAAATTCCGTTTCTTCGTGCTTAGAACCGAGCTAGAATACTAACACGTACCAACATAGCGCTCATAAACTAACTAGGCAAAAATATAATTTGACTCAATAATTGCGATTTTACCTATATATATATATATATTTTAACTTTAGTATATCTTTTTATCATTATATTGGCGCATTGAATGAATGTGCTGTGAAGTAAATGCTGCATTCTATCTGGGTTCACATCAAAAAACGTAAGTAGCTAAGTTTGACCTCGATCAATAATTTAAAAAATATAGTTTAAGTTTTACCAACAAATCAAATGCACAATAGCTTCTCCACATAAAAGTCACGTCCTAACGTATTTGCCTCAAACACAAAAGGTCGAAACGAATTTTCACCTGATTCAAAGGAAGGCCAACGTGATTTATATTCGAAACGTGGGTGGTCGCCTATTCCACCTATTTGGGCGGAATTACTTTAGCATCGGCCAGTCCGGAAAGTCCTATAACTCCGGAATGTTTACGGTCGTAATCCATTAGGTGTGGAATTTCAACGAATGCGGGTGATTTTTCTTCCGACAGGGTCGTCCTGTTGATGGCACCCTCTCAAGAGCTTGTTAGGGAAAAAATATTTCATACGAAGTTCGGAGGCACTGAAGTAAAAATGATGAAAAAATATTTACACTCCGGACATGGCCTCGCGCTCCACCGGATTCCTAGTCGAGTAGAACTTTGTATTAATCCCACCGGATTGATGGGTAATGGGAGTTTTATAATTGTTTCTAAATCCCAATCCGGCGAATCTGGAGTTTCAAGTTGATCAGAGTTGTTGTCGAATTTATTTTCTAATGCGTATTTAAACGTAGACCTTTGCGTAACAGTTGTAGGCAGGTATATTTAAGAGCTTTGAGCTTTAGAAGAACATAACAAACGTAGCAATGTTCTTGCTAAAATGCTAAAGATTTTACACGCGTTACAATTAGTTCAAGTTCACAATGTCCAATGAAGTTGCTATGTTCAATTGTTGTCGTTAACCGTCGCAACGATTTTTTTATCGCGTATGCTTAATGATTTTTTTCGTGTTTTTTATGTCCGCGTTGGACTACCAACTATGTGGTCGAAGATGAAGCACGCAAACTACGTTCATTCGTTACTCATATGTAATGGATCTAAATAATTTGAACATAGCAAATGTTCAAATTATTGAGATCTTTCCGGTCACATTGACATCTATTTAATAACGTACTGTCAATTAAAGCCTTAATTGCCTTAATTGACAGCACATTAATTACCCTAATTGAACCTTAATTGAGTTTGTTTTGGATGCTTTAAAAGAGTTGTAACAAAGTTTAGACATTAATAAAATACTTTCACGAGAAGTTTCACGCACCCTGCCCGCTGGCCGCTGGATTATTTGGTTAGTTTTCGCCTCACCGTTGGTGGAAATTGGAACATGACTTGTGTGAACTTTATTTAGCTTTACTACAGTTTTATAAAACTGGCTGGCCTTTAAAATCGTAGCGATAGGAACTGTGTCAATATTTGAAATTTTTCGCAACCTCGAATGGCAAACTTTTTTAGTATCCAAATGTCGGAAAAAATGCAGCGCAGCTTTAATTTGTATCTAATATAACCAAAGAATTCAATGTAGTACTTATAGATCACTGAATATAACATTAGGTACCTACCTTAACTTCAATTCTAGGTATAACAAATGCTAGTGCTTACTGATACATGCACCTACGTACCTACATGGCCGTAAACTCGGTCCAAGTGTGTATTTGCTGTAACAGCTGCAATAACATGGTAAAAAGTCGAATGAAAACCACGAATTCTGATCTATTTCGCTAGGTTTTTGAACGGACTGTAGCTAATCAATGAGGTTTTACCAATAAAATCATTACAGCTGATAGAGTCTGTGCAAAAAGAGAAGCGTCATAGGATTGAGCGCGCGTGGGTAATCATTTACTGGATAAAACACCTTTTGCGGTGGTCGGGGGTTAATAAGTACGTATACCTATAGATGCTTACTATTTGTATAAATTATCAATATGTAGTCTGTGCTAAAAGAGAAGTTTCGTAGGGATTGAGGTCGCGCGTGTGCTAATTTACTGTTTTTAGTTCACCGTTATGCCACGACGGTTCTCTTTCTGCACAATTGTTCTGCACATGGTCTACCCTTGCTATACTCCATATACTTCAGTGACGTATTAAAAGAAAATGTTTTTATTCAGCTTTTTAAAGTGTTATTGCAACGGTCAGTGCAATAAACGAAATGGTAATCTGTGATGGAAATTGAAATAGTCTCAGAATAATAATAATATATTCTGAGGAAATAATATAGAATCATAGAAACATTAAAGTTTAAATCAAATAACTCTGTCAACTTCGCGCTGACGGAACTTGACAGCGAGAACGAGACAAAGCAATTTACTAAAAAGCACCGATTAAAAAGCATTGATTAATTAAACTAACGTTTCTAAGTAAATATGTATAAGTAAGAACTGCTGTACTCTACCTACCTATGGTATTATAATGATCCCATTTGAAATTGAGATCCGAGAGTTCGCGTTTGCTGTAGAGTTTATTAATTCGATCATTATCGCGGCTCGTGGAGTTGTCTCCACGCTGTTTCATGTTTATATGAATAACTACCTGCTCGTAGTCAACTCGTAGTAGATATCACCGAACAGTGTGATTTACATGATTATTTCCTATTAAAGTAGGCAAACGATTAAAACAAAGTTAATAGTATTTAGGGTTCCGTACCTCAAAAAAAAAGGAACCGTTATAGGATCACTTTGTTGTCCATCTGTCCGTCTGTCAAGACCCTTTTTCTCAAGAACGCGTAGAGGTATTAAGTTGAAATTTATAAAAAATACTTGGGTCTACGGTTTCTTTCAGTTGTAAAAATATCAAACTTATAAATCAAAAGTTTTTTTTTTATGCCATAGGTGGCAAAAACAAGCAGACGGGCCGCCGTTATATGACCGTTTATGTCGCATATTTTGCGATTTCGCAAAGGAATTAAAACCTTCCCGTACGGTCGGGGTACTTCATTCAGGGTGCTATGTCATTAAATATCAACTACAAAATGTTAGTTGGTAATAGCAAAAACTTAGAAGAATATTCTAAGAGCAAGAACCATAGTCTAGACTGAATTTTTTCAGTCAACCTATTTGCGATATATTATTGAACATACCTACCTATATAAAAAACTTTTCATCCATTAAACAGATGGGTGAAAACCATACTTAGGTCCTATGCAACGGGCGTTACCTAACTGTCTCGGTCGCGCATTTCAATATTTTTAAAGCTATAAAATGATCGAATATATATTATCGGAAAACCGAATAAAAAAACGTAAATGAACCGACTTTTCCCCCCGAATCAAACAAAGGGTTTGCGTCAATATTATAAGTTTAACGTGTGTATCTATGTAGGTATCTAAAGAAATATAAAGTCCCACTAAACTTGTAAAATTGGATATCAGCATGTGATGTCAGCAAATGGGGAAGTTGTGATGGATCGTGTAGTCCCAGAAGTTTCTCGAACAACTTTCCAATGTCGCGTTTTGGTTGAGAATACGGTCAGCGTTCTAACGTCTTGCTGTTGGGAAACTAACTTAGGTATAACTGTTCAAAAGTTGAAAATACTGTTCTAAATTTGTTTTATCGTCTCTGGGACGACAATTCATTTAGACTCGCCTCGCTAGCTATCTTATTAAATGTCATATGTAAATAACTGTATAGCCCCAGACTTGAAGAGATAGCTGAGGGTGTAAGCGCAGCCTTAAGAAGACATTAGGTTAGGAGCGCTTACATGTAAAGGCAATCAACAATAATTATACCTACCTTCGTCGTTGGTATCTATCTGATCCCAAGTTCAGTCTACGTCTATTTGCTTAATTAATTCTAATTCAATCGTATCTAATATCAGTATGGAATATACCGTCTCTGATACGTTAATATCGATGGTAATCCATTATCGTAGGCGACGCAGCGTCGGGCCAAGATGCCATGTCACACCACCCTCTGTCTTCATTCTACTCGTTCAGAATCAGAACTAATGAAACACAATGACTGGGAAGGACCAACAGACGTGTTTATTCAATTCATTACTTTTAACGAGAGTTTAGTGCAGGGTTCTAAGTTTTATCTTATAATAACAATAATGGTATTTTTTTCTCAAATAAGTACTATTTATTGAAGAGCACGCTTCTACCAAAATTGGACTTCAAGGGCTCGACCGTTACTTAAGTAATTGGCGGTCTATTTTTGACCGTATTTCAATGTGCAAAATGGTTTATGTTTTTGACTAAAAAGAGACGAATTCATAGAGGTCATGCTAGAATCATCTTTAGGGTATATACAAGATCTTTGGCTAGAATTTACGGGCGAAAGGTTAATTAGCATCTCCCGATGTCCTGTGATTGGTTCATTAACCAGCTGTCGAATGTTTGTTTTCATCGATATATAGTTGCGTTGCGTATCCAAGCGAATTTTTGAGAAAAGTACTACAGTATATCCAAGCCTTTTCTGCATCCGAGCATTTATGGACTCGCATGTTATATTGGGCTGGGCTACGCTTCGGCCCACATTGTCCCCTTTTAGTCCATAAATACTTGTCGCTGGCCGCTTCAGTAATGTACCTACTACATTTGCCTTAGTTTGCGGTTCGCCCTCAGAGGAAATTCTGAAGATACGCCATATAAAAATGATATACCTACATACCTAGTTAAGATAGTGTCGTCTCTAGGGCATTCCATGGCATATCTTAGTAAGTAGCCCACTGTAGGATTTTCATAATATTTATATGGGCCAACCCTTGAGACATGCCCCATTTCACAAAAAAACACGAATTTGGCAGAGATACTAATCGCAGAACGTGGACAGAAATAATAACTGGCCAAGACCGGTTCACGCATATGGTTAGGGTCCGTAGCCAAAGCCATATGATTGCGGCCACATTTATAATTCAGACATTGAGTTACAAAAAAAGCCAAAATTCAGATATCATCTCAACCAGAGCGATGATGGCCGAGCGGTAGCATGTGCGCTTTACAATCTGATGGCACCAGATTCGATCCTCGACCCTACACCAATGACTTATTTAAAACTTACTTAAATGATGTGATAAATGATGTGCGGCTTAGATGCCATCACTCAAAAACGGTAAAGAAAAACATCTTGAGGAAACAGGTATAAGAACAACAAAAGTTCCAAGACATATGCATGCACACGGCCAGCATGGTGGATTAGGGTCCATCACCTCTCTGAGTGAAGGCTTGTACCTATCCCAGAAGTGTGAACATAAAAGGTTAATACTTATTGTAACAGACATACAAACATTATACTCACTAACTAACACACACGTCCTTATCCCAAACGCATATAAATAGGTACTAATTGTTGCCCGCAACTTAGTACGCGTAAGCTTTCATAAACTTTCAATCCCTTTTGGCTTCAGCTCTTTTGCAAAATCCTTTCTTAGGATCTCCGTATCCGTCGTATGTCAAGTAGTTTTCGAGATTTGTGGTGTCAGTGAGTGAGTGAATGAGTGAGTTGTATTTCGCTTTTATATTATACTTAATGAAGATTCATACTTAAAGAACCTTCATACTTTCCGGTCCGTCGTGGGTAAAGGGTAAAGACAGACGGACGGACAGAACAAACTTATAAGGGTTCCTGGACTTCCTGGTAGGACTACGGAACCCTAAAAAGGCTTTTCCATCTGCATTCTATCGTAACCATAATATTTGCTAAAACCTTTGTAACATTACAATAACAATTTCGTGCAATTGGCATCACCATTTAGAGCTCTCTAGTGTAGCACTACCGACCCTCCATTTTCCTCTACGCGTTATCGCGCTGAGATTTAATTTCCGATAACGTTTTCGGGAGCCGACTAGAAATATCTGCGCTTCGTGAAATAAGAGGTGATTGAAAGGCGGATACGATCGAATCAATGGGGATTTTCTTTAATCAAATGTGCTCAATTTTCAACATTTTTGAAGTTAAAAATCGCAGTATGAAAATTACAAAAAAAACGTGAACCTTAATGCGCCCAGATACGGTTTGCGGTCGCGCAATTTTTTCATCACCATAATTGAATTGCTTTAAACAGCTAGGCGTAAGGCCCCTGTTCCTTAGCGCCTGTAGGCACTTGCGTAAACTTGCCTTAGCGTTTACCCAAGTAGGTAGACTGGTAAGACTATTTGGAAATACTACTGGCGAAAGACAATTATTTTAAAATATAAACGTAATCAAAATGACAAGTTAATTTTCGCAACAGAGTATTATCATCTGCTTCGATTGCTGTGTTACCTACTAAGTATGTTTCCCCAAGGATCGCCCGTGGACCCAGCGACAGCTTCCAATTTAGCTATTTGCATGTGAACTCGCTTCTGTTGCAAATGGAAACAAAGTTTAATGAATTCATGAACTTGACCAGTCCAGTCTAATTGAACTCGCCAACTTGTGAATGTAGTGTGAAATGAGTATTTCACACCACACCACTTTATCTGTAAGTTTGTTTTTATCCGGCCGCCCAAGGAGGGTACATAATGTTTTGCAGGTGTATGTCTCTATATTTCCTCCTGTAACCTAAACGACTCTACAGATTATAAAAGGCGAGGTCGTTAGATTCGCCTTTATTTCCAGAATATCAGGCTACATTTTGCAGACGGTTATCTTTACATACCAACGAGTAAACGGCTACTCCATTCCAAAGTTTAGCAAAGACCGAAAAACACGGCGCAGTCAGTAATACAAATATTCAGGGTAGGTAGCCTAGGTAGTGTTTATGCCTACGCTAATTCTCATAGCAAACACTCGTTTTCTTCGTCTCTTTTGTATCGGCTATATTTTATTTGGCCCCATAGAGTTTGCAAGTTGCAAGACAAGGGACATGTTATTATTATGATAATTGCCGCAACTATCGTACGATCTGTCCTCACGACCCTCACCCAAGAAAATTGTATGTACTTAGAATGTTGAAGAATGTTGAATGCGGTTAAAGAGGAAGTCTGTTACTTATATTGCTGTCAAAAATATTATAATAATCGACTGCTTAAACTAATTAGCGATAATTTTATACACGTTCAACAAGGGAGTGCTACGATTGTTTAAATTTAAAACCTGCGGCATTACGGACAACTGATATTACAGGCACCTAATCCGCTCAGTTGGAAAATCACGCGACCGCAAACCGTATCTGGGCGTGATAAGGTTTGTCAGTTGTCGAAGCAGTTGTCCGTAAGGCCCCCTGTTCTCTGTACCTACCTATATTCAAGCAAATAAACGAATTTCATTTGAAAGTAATATAAATATGAAATTGTCTTATTATAATTTTTATTCCGAAAAAGCGGGAAACTGGAATATAGCGGATGAAATCACAAGGCGCAGATAGTGTTTACCGTGTTTACGCCCAATATTAATATTTTAAATGCCAACCATTACGGCTGACATTTAAAATGTTAACGATATCAGCAGAACCTCGCAGTGTTAATATTTATTCTTCGTATTAAGGCAATTCCCTGAAACCTTGCCCTACATGTAAATAGCAATAGTTTCAACGAGCCCGGCGCGGCAGGTGGCTCAAAACCAATTAGATTTCGCGGAAACTGGAAAGTTTAATCAGAGGGTGATCAGTCTGGCTTATGGAGCCGGAACTAACTTGGGTATACTTGGGTCGTTAGTTTGATTACAGATTAGGTACTTATAGGACATTCCTCGGATCAGAAAAATAAACCGGCCAAGTGCGAGCCGAGTGGCTCGCGCACTGAGGGTACCGTACCACCACAAAATACAAAAAGTACCTAGTGCAAAAAGACAATATCACGCCCAGGCGGTCACCCATCCAAGTACCGACCGCACACGATGTTGCTTAAATTGGTAGTAAAGTAAATTTAAAAAACACCGATTCGCACTTGGCCATTATATGATTTGTTGTTTTACGAGAGTATAGTGTGTGTATTATAATAATGCCAAGTTTAACGCTTGTATTGTACGTATTACCATTTTTACTTTAGAGCTAATACAAAAATAGGTTTATTGTTTGGGGACCCCCCCCCCCCCCCCCTTTAGTTTTTAATTTATTATGACTTTATTATTATTTCTTAGATCTGCCGTAACATTAATATTCTGTGAAAATTTCAACTGGCTATTACGGTTCCAAAGATACAGCCGAAATGGTAGAGAACGTACACTTGTTTGACGGATGACATAGTTCAGTCTCAGTTGACATAGACAGGGTATTCAAGATTCAGAAGCGATGTGTTAGGGTTATAAATGGATCTTGGTTTCTGGACAGCTGCAGACCACTATTCAAAACATGCAACATACTTCCGTTGCCATGTTTGTATATTAAGGACATTTGTATTTTCACCAAAGAGTACCCAGATTATTTTAAAAAACGTAGTCAAGTTATTACCCGTCAGAAAAGAGTCAAGTTCACTAACCTATTGTATCAACCTCCTGTCAGAAAAGACTTGTACAAAAGAAACGTGTGTAATATGTGTATATCCATTTATAATAAGGTACCTAATGATATAAAAATGTTGGACGGTAACAAATTTAAAAAAGAATTGACTAATTGGCTTCTTAACCATTGTTTTTATAGTGTTAAGGAATTTATGGAATTTAATTCTAATATTATTCGTTTCTAAAATACCTATTTAAATTCTTTAGTATAAAAATGAGCATTTGCACGTCTGCTTGCAGACTGAGTACAAAGTGACATAAATATCATATTAATACCTTTTAATGTAATGTATTCTAGCAAATAAATGATTTGATTTGATTTGGATTGTTAGGATTACACACATACTTTTTTTTGTATAAATATCTTCTATAGAAACTGAATGAAGTTGATTCCATCCATCGAAGGGAACGTAAAAACTGGTGTTTTTTAGGAAAGTTTACGATTTTTTTCTATCCAGCCAAATTTCTTTAATCGTGTATCGGTGAATACATCCGAATAAAATATTTCTAGAACATTTTTTTGAAGGTCTACTTTTGAATATTCGAGCGGACGAATCGTCAAATTTGAAGCACATTTCGTACTAAAAGGTAGGACAGACAGACAGACGGACACACAGACAGCGTAGGCTTAGTAATAGGTTCCCGTTTATACCCTTTGAGTACCCCTAAAAGGTATTTATTTCAAAGGCTGTAGAGATAAACCAGTTCCTATCTACGACCCTTGTAAATTAGCAACCTAAGTCAAACAAGCTTTAATTTATTTAGACCCATTTTTTTATCTTCGTAATTAACTGCTAACGATCTCAGGGGCTTTCGTAAAATTGTACAACTTTTTACGTTTGTATCTGTGTGCTTATAAAAAATATTTATAGTCCTTTTCAAATAGCATGGCACTTGACAACCATCACTAACAGACCTAGTTTTCATAGTAGCTTAGCTGTTATACGATACGTTTTCGCTGCAAAATGTTTAATTTTGAATTTAGTTCTGCGACGTTACATTCAATATTTACGGATCGCGTTACATTCTATCGTACTGTCAAACCACCTGGGCCCTGATTCCGTAACTTAAACACGCTAGTAACGCGCCGCGTTAAGTTAACCTCTTAAAATTTGGACTCTATTCCCTAGGAATAAAGACCAACTTTTAGAGGTAAACTTAACACGGTGCGTTACGTGCGTGTTTGTAGTTACAGAATCAGGGCCCTGTCAAGTGCCATGCTATTTGAAAAGGACTATAGGTAATAATATACTCGTATGATACCACGATTGACACTGAATAAAAAATAGTACAAGTACCTACTACAGAAGATTCCAATGATCTAAAATAGTCTACATGCAAAATAAAACTGGCCAAGTGCGAGTAGGGGTCGCGCACTGAGAGTTCCGTATCACCACATAACTTGTTAGCTACTAAAGTGCAAAAAGACAACATCCCATCAACGCCCAGGCGGTCACCCATCCAAGTACCGGCCGCGCCCGACGTTGCTTCAGAAACAGAAATTTGACACCGACTCTCACTTGGCCATTATTCATTATTTGTTGTTATACTTTAGAGTGTGTATTATAAATCATGCCAAGTTTGACGCTTGTACGTATTACCGTTTTTACATTGTAAATAATACAAAAATACGTTTGTTGTATGGGGACCCCCATTTCGTTTTAACTTTTTGACTTTTTTATTATTTCTTAATTAATCCGCCGTCACAAACATTTCAACTAGCTATCTATTACGGTTCGAAAGATACAGCCAATAAGTGCCCTCCCAAGGCACGCCACTGAGCCAGATTTTTATGCTTTCAGTAACTGCTGTCTGCTTTACGTATACCGTCAGTCAAAGTCTCAGGGCGTCCTACGCTACATTATGTGATTTTTGAGCGTGCACTATACAGTGGAAATATTCGAAGATATCCTTGTACTCATCATTATGAACAACTTACACGGTGGAATCGCACAAAAAAAAACAATTTATACATTTTATAGTGTAATTTAAAAAATAATAATTGAAAAACCAGTTTTTTTCGCGATTTAAGAGTTTCCTTAGTAAAAGTTGTTCATATTGGATGAGTAGGTACTAGGTACAATGATATCCCCGAATATTTCCACTGTCTATCCAGTTACCCAGTATACTACAAAGAAAAAGTTCATATGAAACTTTACGCGTACGAAGTCGCGGGAAACAGCTAGTATATATTTAGTAATATATTTGGATACATTAGTAAAATAAAATGTTATATTTTTATGGCATACAAAATGTATTATTGTACGAAATTGTTTGACTTATTATTACATACTTACATTGTATAACATAAGCATAAAATCGAATACACTTGTGATGAAATTAAGATAAATAATTATAATGTTATTGTAAATATATGTTGAATACTAAGGCATTTTAATCTAATCATTATAAGCATGCAAAGCGGTAGCATGTGCGCTTTACAATCTGACGGCACCCAGTTCGATCCTCGGCCCTGCACCAATTACTTATTTAATAACTAAATAAATTATGTGCAGTTTCGATGCTATCGCTCAACAACAGTAAAGGAAAACATCATGAGGAAACCAGTATGGTGCTCGATATACCTATACGGAGCGTGTCCAAGAACCACAGAAGTTCAAAGACATAATGACATTAACCAACATACACTGGGTTAGCTAGCATGGTGGATTTAGGGCCCATCCCTTCTCTCTCTCTCTCCGAGAGAAGGCCTGTGTCCCAGGTCCCAGCAGTGGAAACATGATAGGTTGATAATGATGATGATAATGATGATATAGACACCGCAAGTTCACCTACTTTGCATGTCTGTGGCCTGCCTTAAGTTGGATCAATGTTCCAACTAGCATGCCTCATAATTCAGATCGATTTCCATCGCCTTGGCAGTAGCACGTCAGACGTCAATAAAAATGCCAGATTGCGCAACAGTAACCTGTAATAACTCTTCAAAGGCAGTTGGCCGTGTGAATGGAATTAACCCTTGACCGGGCAATGGTACTGAGTGGGTACCACAATATTTATTGAACTTTTAAACAAATAAACAATAAAAAAGCTTTGTTTTTAAGCTTTACACAATAATTACCACAAAATTTAAATTACCAGTTTCAAACAAGTAGAAAACTAAACCCCCTTCTGCCTGGTTAAGGGACGTAATAGTAAGGACAAAAATGCGGCATACTGGGTTTTCATCCAAATTAACGTGATTGCGGTGTCTATTCTAATAAAGATTTGTGGCTTACGCTTTTTTACAGTATTACTTATTTTCATGGGGTACTTAACTACTTACATACATTATGTGCGAATTATTTACATTATTTTTAATAGTAACCGATTCCTTGCGTTTCGTAGGTTATTTTCATGGTGTCGTCTTTTTTCAATGTCAATTCCGGCCTAGAAAGAAAAGTTTTTATTGAGTAAAATACTTATGATGTTCCACATAAGGGATATAAATTTTAAGGTAATATTTACTTACAATGTGATCTCCACGGTTTGTTGCTGGATGGGAACTGAAACTGAAAATATAATTATCTTATTATTGTTTCAAAAACTAGCTTTTAGGCGTCCGCCACATTGAATTTAGTGTGAGGTCATTTTATTTTTCATATTCTCTAAGCAAGCCGTTTCATTTGATACCCATGTCATGGGGGTGCATAAAAAATAACTGGCCGGCCATCTTTGCGAGTCCGCCATATTGGATTTAGAATGACGTTATTTAGCTAACCATGTATTGTCATCCAAACTAAGCGTGTATACAAAAGTTCAGCTCAATCAGTTGTGGATAACTGTTTTAAAATTCAGTTACAAGATTTGACCCAAACTAACAATGGAAGTTATATAAAAGCTTGTAATAAACAGATGATGAACACTTAACAACCTTCATGATCTACAACAAAATGTTCATCATCATCAGCAGCAGCAGCAGCAGCAGCAGCAGCAGCCTGAAGACGCTGACATAGGCTGAACATAGGCCTCCCCCTTTAACTTCCACACTGAGCGACAGCCTGCCTTTTGCATCCAATAGATGCCCGATGGCAAGGCAAAATGTTGCCTGCCTTAAAATGGTTGCCATTTTACTCCAAGTTTAAGTTTTAATTTGGAGTTTTGGCGCCAACGCGGCAACGAGAGAAATGCATGTCGCCTCTCATTGTGTTATTTTCCTAAACTTGTGTATTTTTGAGTGTTAATAATTATGTAATAATGGTCGAGTGTTCGTAAACAAGCTCGAGTGTGGGCAAGTGATACAATGAGGTGTAACATGTCTTTTCGTGTTGTTTTCAAAAACCCATGAGCCTCAAGTAATGTTTCCACTAGTTTACTGTGACATGCCTTGGACTTGAGCATGACTTTGACTGTTAGATGATATTTAATCAAACTTGAGTGACGTCACAAGCAAGTAAACAAGTTCTTACTCGCGATACAATTGTTGGCTCTATTACTTGCCTGTAACGTCATAAGGATATTCTACCAAATTATAGTGTTTGCAGTCGAGTCACGTGATCAATGAAAAAGCATATTTTTATTATGTGTATTCCTGAAAAAACAGTATATTATTTTGTAGTTTTTAGTATTTAAGTAATTTAAAAAGTATTTTTCTAGGATTACAAGCATTAATATGACCTATTTGAAGCCACGCTTGCGGTGGTGGTTGTACATGCACCTGCACTTCCAAGGGCGGACCATGGGGGGGGGGGGGGGGGTCCAGGGGTCATGACCCCCCCCCCTGCGCTGGGTCCAGGACCTAGGTGGACCATTAATATAAAATTTTATTATAAAAATTAAATTATAACTACTTTGTGACTTGACCCCCCCCCCCACACCCCTCTGGCACCAAAGCTGGATCCGCCCTTGTGCACTACAGTAATCTCTTGCGCGTGCCTCTTGTCTAATCACTTACCCATTTGATGCATCGGCTGTTGAGACATGAGGCCGGTGACGTCACTGAAGTAGATCGCCTGATTGTTCTGCCTCGTGTCGATGTACGTAGCTTGTATGATTTGCGCCTGCGCTTGCGGCGGCGGCTGAATGTGCGCCTGCGCTACGATGATCTCTTGCGCATGCCACTTGTCGATCTCGATGTCTTGCTGTTTCTGCATGCGTTCTACTTGTTTGTAGGTGGGCTCGCCGCCGATGTAGTCGCGTTTCGTGCGGTTGTGGTTACGAATCTCGTGCTTGCGGAGGTCAGATCTGGAGGTTAAACATTTTTTTTTTACATTTTTTCAGCCTAAAAAAGAGGCTATTAGGGCTGGTTAATAGTTTCTACTAGAGATGCCACGAATAATGACTTAAACGAATATTTTAAAAGTTGCCGAATACTGAATAGTAGCCAAAAAATCGTGGCATCTCTAGTTCCTACACATGCCGGCGACAAGGCTTACACGTGTGCCATCACGCGGCTGGTGAGTCGTTTGAATGTTTTTGTATGTCGTACAAAACCCGCTGGGCGTGTCGCCGGTGGGCGTATAATCCTTTGAGATAACCTTTATTTGATGTGAAGTGAGGTGAACTGAAACTGCATTGCGCAAGTTGTGGAAAGTTTTTTCCCCGAAGTACTTCCTGCAGAACTTCACCATGGACCATTTCCACAAACAAGTACCACTCCGGGCTGGCAAAGCATCGACAGCACCGCTATTGTTGCAGGTGTCCATAAGCGACTATTACCGCTTTCTATATGGCGCTCTTTTTTTTAATGGCATTCATGGGGACAGAAGTGAAAACTAATACATCACATTAGCATGTCGGTGACGCGAACCCATAAGTTTTGCCCCTACCAAAAATCGCTCAACGCCGCTAAAGAAGTTATCACTTATAATATATTATAACTTTTAAAGAAACCAAATGAATAATCAAAGAATTTCATCATCATCGACGAATTTCACCAACATAATTATATTATGTTCTACTACACAATATTTTGCATTTTGATACTACTACAAACACTAATAAAGTAAATAGGTGTTACCTATAGCAAAAGTCCCGTCCGCAGAAGTTGCAGGTGTGTTTGATATGCATGTGCGCCGCTTCATGGTGCTCGCGCAGACCTGCGTTCGTACGGAACGCCTTCTCACACAAGTTGCACTGGAATATAACAAATGGAGATATAAAGAACACAGATATTGAACAAGTACAAAATTAGTTTGTTGAGGTTGGACGGGTTGACGAATGTCGCGGGGCAGAGCTGACGCTTGTAGGCTTCTCGCCTGTGTAATGTACATTGCCAGATAGCACTTGTGAGAATGTAACACATGTTACAAGTTACCTTGAACTGTTTCTCCTGGTGCGTCAGCTTGTGTTTGTTGAGGTTGGACGGGTTGACGAATGTCGCGGGGCACAGCTGGCACTTGTACGGCTTCTCGCCTGTGTGCGTGCGCATGTGCATCACTAAGTAGTACTTGTGTTTACACTTATACGGACACAGATCGCAGAAGAAGTTGAATGTGTTTGTGTGGATCATCCTGGAACAAAATGTTCAGTTGATTTTAAGCAATGATAGGGAAGTGATTGACAGTAAAAAGCTACACCGCAAAGTGTGGCTTAAAAAAGTTGGCCATCACGAGACGCCCGGCAGATGTGAAACATGACGGCATAACAGCATGCAGATTGATTGCAGTCACGGCATACGAGTCGGTCTTACTGCCAAGGCACGCCAATCGATGTTTCACATCAAAAACCCAGTGAAGGAAACTATTGTGAAGAAACTATAGCATGGTGGTAGCGTACTTTCTCTAGTGCTCCTCTGGCTATCTACCACCTTGAAGTCTAGAGTCTATTGCCAAGCTCCTAACAGTGTTCCAGTCCAGCAGCCTCATTTGAGTACTAAATTATTTCCAGACTAGGCGTGTTTACCATCTTCAATCACAATATTAGATGAACTGTGACTGAACTTATACATGGACCACATGCAAAAAAATGGGCGGAACGGTCGTCTGCAGGCAGAGTTCGACTAAAGGCATCAAGCGCGCTTGAGGTTCTTCTCGTTGGTGACGTTACAAAATTACGCGAACGTGAACCTTAAAGCGCCGAGATACGGTTTGCGGTCGCGCAACTTTCGCAATCATCTAAACAAAATCGCTTAAAACAGGTTCAAAATAAAGTGAAAATGCAGAAAATGTATTCCATATTCTCGGTTTCTCGACCACACCGTCGCTTACCATCAGGCGAGTTGGTGGCCAAACGTAACTATCTTAATATATATAATTTTTCTGTATGTGTATTGTATATTTGTCACCTAACCTCCTCCAAAATGGCTGAACTGATTTGAATGAAATTTTGTGTGTATATTTCAATGGGTTCCTGGATGGTTTGAAAACTCTATTGGATACAATTGGATTGTTATTTAAAATATATTATCATATTTAATGTAGCGCTGCTTTTCCTGTAAGGACGACGTCAGCCAGGTCCGCTAGTCATTCTAATATTATAAAATGCGAAAGCGTTTGCTTGTTTGTTTGTTTCTCGTTCACGCAGCAAGAGAGCGACGGATCGGCCTGCATTTTGCATGGGTATAGTTCAAGGGCCGGAGAGTGACATAGAGGCTACTTTTAATCATCACCATTTTTCATCACTGCGTGAGTGAAAACACAGGGCGCAGCTACTTGTATATAAAATAAAATAAAAAGGTAGCCGTAAGGCCCCTGGTATAACTGACATGTGATTCTTGAGGCGTGCGAATATGGGGAACTCTCTACTGCAGGAGGGGCACTTGTGCGTGGCTGGCTGCTTGTGAATCTGGCGCATGTGCAGCTTGATGCTCACCACGAGCTGCCCGCAGATGTCGCACGCGCGCCGCATGCACTGCCGCTCGCGCCGGTGCCGGGATAACTGCTCCTGTGAGGGCTTGCCATTTATTAGCCGCAATCCATCGACATACAATACCTATAGTCACAATACAATCGCTAAGCGAAAACAATCAAAAATCGTCCGAGCGTCGTTGTCCATACGGATTCCTTATTATAAATGTCTTATCGTGATTCGGATTGTGATCGTGATCGCGTGCCATCTCACTCACGCGCGTGGTGCGAGTAAGTAGATGCGAACGGGACGGCATGTAATCTCGATCACAATCAAACTTCTATAATAAGGCCGCAGGTCGCGTCATGTAAAAAGAACGCTGGCGATTAGGCTGTGCAGTAGGCGATTTATCGGTATTTTTGGTTGTATGAGGTGCGGCGCGGGGCGGGCGGGTCACGCGCCGCATGCTTGCCGGAGCGTTATTGGTGCGTCAGTCGTACTCATGCGCAAACACACCTCCTCTACTTTCTTCCAGCGTTCTTTTTACATGACGCAACCTGTACCTAGACATCAATTATATCCCTCCGAAAACATTCTGTAAAAAACTAGCCAAGTCTCGATGGAGCTGCTTGTTTATCTCTAAAAAGTAATTAAATCTAGACAAAGTCGTGCCAAGTCTAAGGTTCCTTACTGCGATTTCTTTATTATTATAGTTAATATTGTGTGACATGGCCGTTGAACATTCTTTATACGTTAGTGGGTACAAGTCAATTTTGTTTACACGTAATGTTATATTTGTTGTAACTACCTATGTTTGTTAAGCGAGATAATAGCCCATACTGGTATTGGTAATTGGACGCTAGTGTCTCATTTTAGGCTGTTGTTGATTGTGCAACACATGCATTCAGCATTGACAATGCTGACTTCTGCTCTCTTCTTTTTGGAGCGTCAAATCGACCACCGATCTAACATAAAATAGACGTACAGACGGACTTCTATCAATGATTAGAAGTCCGTTTGTACTGGAAATAATTTTTTATACTGTTTGTTTCAGGCTCACCTACACATAAGTATTATTGAAATACGCAGCTTTATCAAGCCTACAATTGACAGGTTATTGAATCAACGTTTTCCAAGTAGCATATTTCCATCGTCAATGGGTAGCGATTCTGGCGACAGATTGGTGCAATGGTGTCATGGAGCACCTGGTTTTGTACCCTTGTGTACCCTTCAACGGCCAAGTCACACAACATTAACTATAATAATAAAGAAATCGCAGTAAGGAACCTGAGACTTGGCACGACTTTCTCTAGATTTCATTACTTTTTAGAGATAAACAAGCAGCTCCACCGAGACCTGGCTAGTTTTTTTTACAGAATGTTTTTGGTGGGATTTCACTTCTTTTTGTAGAAACGTGGGTATATTGATTTATTTTATTAGATTTTCTTTTGTACCAATAGTTCAAGGGGGGGGGGGGGGGGGGCCGGGGTAATGCCTCAGCTTGTCTCAGCTGTATTAGAGATATGGTAATCCATATCTCTAATACAGCTGAGACAAGCTGAGGGTTCTTCATCAGATACTTTGAATATTTTTTGTAAAGGCGGTATGTCGATCTTTAATAGTTTGGTTGGGCTCTTGTGTTTTCAAATAAGGGTCACCAGGTACTCCAGATCTTCGATTATCCTAGTTTTTAGGGTTCCGTACCTCAAAAGGAAAAAACGGAACCCTTATAGGATCACTTCGTTGTCCGTCTGTCTGTCTCTCTGTCCGTCTGTCAAGACCCTTTTTCTCAAGAACGCGTAAAGGTAGCAAATTGAAATTTATATTAAATACTTGGGTCTACGGTTTCTTTCAGCTGTAAAAAAATAAAAGTTGTAAGTCAACGCAATCAAAAGATATGAACGTTTATGTCGCATATTTTGCGATTTCACTAGGGAACCAAAACCTATAGGGTACTTCCCGTTGACCTAGAATCATGAAATTTGGCAAGAGGCAAGGTCTCATAGCACATATATAGGAATAAATCTGAACGTTATAAATTTGAAGTTATACCATTTAAAAATAATTATTTTGCTATTACAAACTTACATTTTGTAGTTGGAATGTATGGAAGAACCTTATTGTCAACTACAAACTTAAGTTTGTCTTTCAATATTTTAACTTCAGTTAGTTTTTTTATTGGTCTCGCGCTCTGAGGGTTCCTTCTAACGGAACCCTCAGAGCACGAGTCCTACTCGTACTTGTCCGGTTTTATTATAGTTTTCCCTTTAAGTGGCCATTAAACCCTAACTCTGTACCAAATTTCAGCTCTCTGAGTTTATGGGAAGTACTAGTTCTATTCTGATGATCATGAGTGAGTGAGTGAGTGTCATAAATGCGAAACTTTGCTTTCGCTTAACTTTGGAACTAAATGACCTACAGACTTGAAATTTTTTATTTTAAGTATGTTATTTTATAGCTTACTGGATAATAACTTGGAACCAATTTTTATTTCCTAAATAATATCTCTACTTAATTTTTCACAAGTTCACAAGTTTTCAAAGGTTAACTACGGAGGGAGATTTCATCATAGCTAAGTACTCTTACTTTAGCCAGAAAAGTCATGTCACAAGAGCTGCACTTGAACTCCTTTCCCTTTGGCTTCTGCAGGCTTCTCTCTCTGCTCTGTCTCTCTTTCTCTTTTTCTTCTTCAATTTTCATCTTTTTTGCTTTCATATCATGTAGAATCAACTGGAAGTCGTGCTTGGAGTATGGATAGGAATGCAGTAAAGGATCTCCTAAAACAGTAATTTTTTTTATTAATAAATCAACAGCCTTATTCAATCATGTCCAATAGTTTTGTTTTAGCCCGACTTCAAAATCAATGTAAAAATATTATTTTGTTCTTTGTAGTGGCATATTAACTTAGAATGTTTGTGCTTTATGGATTTATGAAGTCGGTTTTTTGTTAAAGATAGTTTATTGTTCAAATATTACAATAATGACATTGATACATCCGCTTTAGAGTAAATCTCATGTTAATATTTAAGTTTATTTCTATCTTATCTTACTAATATTATAAATGCGAAAGTTTGTGTGTAAGTGTGTATGTTTGGCTGAAGTCACCGCCGAAACCACTGATCCGATTTAGATAAGGTATGGAGTTGGCTTATACCCTGGATTAACATATAGGCTAATTTTTATCCCGAAAAAAATCATCATCATTTTAACATTTTCATCATAATCATCGTCATTTTCCATCACAATGCGGGTGAAACCGCGGGGATCAGCTAGTCAAAGAATAAATTAAAGACAATTGATTAAATAATACATTTTTTTAGAATAAATAATTTGATTTAAATCAAAATTATTTTATGGTGCCAACCTACCTATACTCTGCATATTCAAACTTACTTATGCCTCATCATCATCATTTCGGCCATAGGACGTCTACTGCTGGACATAGGCCTCCCCCATTGATCTCCAAAAGGTCTTACCGGTCCGTGGTCTCCATTCAAGAACCTTTCGGCCCCATAGGCCATCCGTTCTGCATGCTATGTGCCCTGCCCACTGCCACTTCAACTTGCTAATCCGCTCCAAATTGCTCCAACTTATGGCTATATCTTATCAATAGCATACTTTAAAACATTAAAGTAGGGAGGTTTGTTTGTCGACTTACCTAGTGGATTTAATATTTTCTTGAACTTTCTTTCCGAAGCTTCACATTCTTTCTTAAAATCCATGGCAACCTTTAACTTTTGAAGGCAATCTGTACAAATGAACTTGGGCAGAGAATCATTGATATCGACCTATGACAGAAGAAAATTACTATCAAGAATACAACCAACCAAATACCTAAATTTATTACTATTGTCATCATCATAGTATCATCATTTCAGCCTATCATGTTCCCACTGCTGAAACATAGGCTTTCTCTCAGAGAGAGAAGGATGGGCCCTAATGCAACATGTTGGTGAATGACATGGTTATGTCTCTGAACTTTTAAATTCTTGGACAAACTGGTTTCCTCACGATGTTATCCTTCACTGTTTTTGAGCAATGGCATTGAAACTGCACATGATTTATTTTATTTAAGTACTAAATATGTCATTAGTGCAGAATCAAGGATCCAGCCGGGTGCTGTCAGATTGTAAAGCGCTTATGCTACCGCTCGGCTACCATTGCTCTCATTATTATTGTAACCTAAACTTACTCAAGTAGGAGAGCGTGCCGTCTCAGATCTGTCACTCAATTTGACCTAATCTAGTCAGTCAGGGCACTTTATGTCATTTCAACCTAACCAAACCATTCGTAGATCCAAAAATAGTCTAAAAGGTTTAACACCATCATTAAAATCAGGTACTGTATAGGTACAGGCTGTACAGAAAATGGTCATTGACACTCAACAAAATGTATGAACAGCTGATTTTTTTCCGCGATTTCAGGTTTGGTCCCATAGTAAAAGTTGAATGACATCCTTTCGACTTAGTACAACTTAGTACGACATATACAGGGTTACGCATATACCCATATGCGTAACCCTGTATATGAATAAAATACTGTTTATTTATCCAAAATACTGTTCATTTTCCTTCATGAACTTTATTTCTTGTTTAAAAAGTTGGCTAACCTTGTGATAGGATATTTTATATCCCAGGTAAATACAAGAAAAACGCTGGATGTAGCTAATCACTATCAAATTAATTTCACTTACAGAAACATTGGTGACTGAACGTATAGCAAGATGTATGCTGCAGTCATCCAACTTTTCCGTTATTGGTGTACAGCCGTCTCGACCGCAAACTCTGCATATCATTGCATGAGCCAGCTTTAGAGACTTATTCCTGAAAAATAATTTTTAGTGATGAAACATTTTTGAGCAACTCAAAGTTTTGAGAGTCTAGTGAAAAGTACTATTACATATCTAATACTTTCATTACCCGTCCGTAATAAGCTTCTGCCAATGATCAGAAGTCGAGTATTCGGTCTCAAGTTTGGAGCAACTTGGGTATCTCACTTGATTCATCCTATTCAACATTGTTCTTGTTAAATAGACCGCCATAGTTATTGAATTCAATGAGTAACTGTTTCAGTGTACATAATATAACACGTTCATAATCGTTTTATTGAAAAAGAGTAGCTAGTTTTGCATTTTACAAAAATAATTTAAAAATCAACACAACAAACAACATTGCGATCACAGAAAAGAAAAAATATGTTTTTTTCTTTTGTGCTGTGATTGCGATGATTGCGAAATCACGAAATGCGAAGCGAAGGGAGTTTTGGCGCCAACGTGGAAAAAAACATGTCGGCTGGTTGGATTATTTTCCTAAACTTGTCTATTTTCGAGTGTTAATGTGTATTAAATGGTGAATTAATTCATTAAGTGCTCGTGAACGTGCTCGAGTGTGGGTAAGTGATATAACGAGGTGAATGGTGTCTTTTCGTGTTGTTTCCAAATCTCCATAAGAGCCTCTTGTAAAGTCTCCGCCACTTTACAGGGGCATGAGTTTGACTTGACCGTGACTTACTTAGCTTGACTCTGACTGTGACTATGACTTGTTTGACGCTATTAAGACTATGTAAACTGTTTAAGATTACGACTAAAGGACATTGAATGCACGGTCATGAAAATGTTAACAAAAAAAAGCGAAGCGAAGGCGAGCCTGTGAGGCGAGCGAATTTTTAATTTTATTTTTTTCTTTCATCCTCACGGAATGGAAGTGTGATGGAAGTCACAGATATACACAACCAGATCGGCAATATATTTTAGTGAAAGAGACAACTTGATATGGCTCAGCACAAGTACGAAAAGGACATAAATAGATTTTGTTGTCCTTATCGGCGTCACCTGTTTTTGGTACCTCAAGTGTCAAAATCTGTAATAATCAGTGACAAACAAAACGGGTCTGAATTATATTTATTGTCTTTTTTTGGTGATTAAATGTGATAAATGCGTGTATCCTCTGAGAAATAATTGTAAAAGATATTTTACAATGGTTGGTTGTAGCATTTTGGGCTGCAAGAAGCGCAGTGAGCGAAAATACGATGAAATATCATTTCACACGTAAGTAAACATATAAAGCTTGTAACGATCACCTAAATAAATTCAGAATATCAATTCGCAAATATTTTATTAATAATTAGTCAGTTTTTAGGTCG
Source organism: Agriopis aurantiaria (assembly GCA_914767915.1). Lineage (NCBI taxonomy): Eukaryota > Metazoa > Arthropoda > Insecta > Lepidoptera > Geometridae > Agriopis > Agriopis aurantiaria. The sequence continues at coordinate 11,422,427 of OU611994.1, read as the reverse complement.
ATTTGTGGTCTAATTCTATGAATTTTATCAAATTATTCACTTAGAAAATAAATTATGAATGTTGCCAGTTTATGAAAGAAATTACCCACCGCAACTAACATAAATTATTCGTTCTGCCGGTTTCCAACTGATCCTGTCACATTGCTGAAAAAAGCTGGCACATTGCAATAAGTACAAAATACCGACCCTTTTATGCCCATATGAATATGGTGAATGTTAATATTAAATATATACTAATGAGGCCACAGTTATGAAGCTGGAAAAGCAAAAGGCGATTTCGGCGAACCGATTCAAAAAGCTACGCGCTGTTCGTGAAATTTGTACTGTAAACATTAAAGAGTCTATTAATCTAATTATTTGGAATGTTATACATAATTCCATTCATGAAAAAACTAAACTGACCAAGCGCGAGTCGGGCTCGCGCGCTGAGAGTTCTTTACAATCACAAAATACAAAAAGTTGTGCAAAAAGACAACATCACGCCCAGGCTGTCACCCATCCAAGTATCGACCGCGCCCGACGTTGCTTAGCTTAGTGGTAAACAGAAATTTGTCACTGACTCGCACTTGGCCAGTGTTTATTATTTGTTGTTTTACTTATGTTCACTAAAATCCGCTAAATTTGACGCTTGTACGGATTACCGTTTTTACACTAGAACAAATCCAAAAATACGTTTAACGTTTGTTGCATGGGGCCCTTCCTTTGCCCTTCCGTTTTAACTCTTTGACTTTTTTATTATTTTTAATTAATCATAAAAAATCATGCTATGGTTACTTTACAACCCTTTTTCTAGTACTATATTCTAATCCTAACAAATAATTATAATAAAAACGCAAGTAAGTTTGTAACTTTCTGTCTGTTTTTTTACGAGGAAACGGCTAAGTCATGGTATAATAATATACTCCGCCAGGTATAGCAATTCGAGAAAAAATGTTTACGTAGGCGTCCCGCAATGATGTCATGATGTCAATTTACAACAGGTTCGAGAGAGATGACGATACACCACGTAACAGCTGATTGAATAAAGTGGCAACTGGACAGTGACGTCATTGCGGGACCACTCCCAGATTGCTAGACCTTGTTTTCTTAGATCATGGGCTAAGTCAAATTTTGTCAGGACGATAGGGTGTGTCATGAGGACAGACAACGTACTTTTCTTCCCAGAAAATTGCAGGTAGCTCCGCGGGTTGCAGCAGATAGTGTATAAAATATAAATATTTAAAAGGTAGTATTGTTTCCAAAGTACTCATTGAAGATTCACTACCCATCATAGTAGGTAAATTACCCTAACTTATAGCAAATCATTTTAATGTGGCAACACACCTTGTTGAAGCGAGAGGCACTGAGCTAGCCACGCTCATTGAAAATCTATAGGTAGTAGATCTGTGGATGGAAGTAGTTTTAGGCCATAGATTCAGTATCCCTCTACGTTTTAGGCCGTAGAGCACAGATCTACATATGTGCCGTAGAGGGAGAATATACTGAATCTATGTTTTAGGCACAGATATACCACATATACACTAGATCTGTGGTTTCAGGGTATAAAACACAGAGTATAAAACATCCTTGCCTCACGGTGAGGATTTTGGCGTTGTACTCTTGTGCATTTGCCTGTGTCAAGTATAAAATTATTGTCATGTTTGATGAAATGTCAAACAAGTCAAGTCAAAGTCATGCCCTAGTAAAAGTGATGGAGACTATACAAGAGGCTTCTATCTAGTATTCTAGTAAGTCTCCACTACTCTACTGGAGTCAAGGACATTGTATACCCTAAAGGGAAACTTCCATGACTGGAGTATACTTGTCTTATGACTGACTACTTGGAATAGGCTATAGCACAGATATACACAACCAGATCGGCAATATATTTTAGTGAAAGAGACAACTTGATATGGCTCAGCACAAGTACGAAAAGGACATAAATAGATTTTGTTGTCCTTATCGGCGTGACCTGTTTTTGGTACCTCAAGTGTCAAAATCTGTAATAATCAGTGACAAACAAAACGGGTCTGAATTATATTTATTGTCTTTTTTTGGTGATTAAATGTGATAAATGCGTGTTTCCTCTGAGAAATAATTGTAAAAGATATTTTACAATGGTTGGTTGTAGCATTTTGGGCTGCAAGAAGCGCAGTGAGCGAAAATACGATGAAATATCATTTCACACGTAAGTAAACATATAAAGCTTGTAACGATCACCTAAATAAATTCAGGATATCAATTCGCAAATATTTTATTCATAATTAGTCAGTTTTTAGGTCGATTAGTGGTCTAATTCTATGAATTTTATCAAATTTTCACTTTGAAAATAAATTATGAATGTTGCCACTTTATGAAAGAAATTACCCACCACAACTAACATAAATTATTCGTTCTGCAGGTTTCCAACTGATCCTGTCACATTGCTGAAAAAAGCTGGCACATTGCAAGAAGTGCAAAATACCGACCCTTTTATGCCCATATGAATATGGTGAATGTTAATATTAAATATATATTAATGAGGCCACAGTTATGAAGCTGGAAAAGCAAAAGGCGATTTCGGCGAACCGATTCAAAAAGCTACGCGCTGTTCGTGAAATTTGTACTGTAAACATTAAAGAGTCTATTTATCTAATTATTTGGAATGTTATACATAAATCCATTCATGAAAAAACTAAACTGACCAAGCGCGAGTCGGGCTCGCGCGCTGAGAGTTCTTTACAATCACAAAATACAAAAAGTTGTGCAAAAAGACAACATCACGCCCAGGCTGTCACCCATCCAAGTACCGACCGCGCCCGACGTTGCTTAGCTTAGTGGTAAACAGAAATTTGTCACTGACTCGCACTTGGCCAGTGTTTATTATTTGTTGTTTTACTTATGTTCACTATAATCAGCTAAATTTGACGCTTGTACGGATTACCGTTTTTACACTAGAACAAATCCAAAAATACGTTTAACGTTTGTTGCATGGGGGCCCTTCCTTTGCCCTTCCGTTTTAACTCTGACTTTTTTATTATTTTTAATTAATCATAAAAAATCATGCTATGGTTACTTTACAACCTTTTTTCTAGTACTATATTCTAATCCTAACAAATAATTATAATAAAAACGCAAGTAAGTTTAAGTAAGTATAATAAGTTTAAGTCTGTTTTTTTACAAGGAAACGGCTAAGTCATGGTATAATAATATACTCCGCCAGGTATAGCAATTCGAGAAAAAATGTTTACGTAGGCGTCCCGCAATGATGTCAATTTACAACAGGTTCGAGAGAGATGACGATACACCACGTAACAGCTGCTGATTGAATAAAGTGGCAACTGGACAGTGACGTCATTGCGGGACCACTCCCAGATTGCTAGACCTTGTTTTCTTAGATCATGGGCGAAGTCAAATTTTGTCAGGACGATAGGGTGTGTCATGAGGACAGACAACGTACTTTTCTTCCCAGAACATTGCAGGTAGCTCCGTGGGTTGCAGCAGATAGTGTATAAAATATAAATATTTAAAAGGTAGTATTGTTTCCAAAGTACTCATTGAAGATTCACTACCCATCATAGTAGGTAAATTACCCTAACTTATAGCAAATCATTTTAATGTGGCAACACACCTTGTTGAAGCGAGAGGCACTGAGCTAGCCACGCTCATTGAAAATCTATAGGTAGTAGATCTGTGGGCTATAGCCTATTTATAACAGGCGAAAAACATTAACAACCTGACACTGACAGCAATTTTTTAAATGATTGTTTAGTATTTGAGTTCCAGACCTCTATATATTATAGATTTAAACCATTATATAAAATAAATGAGACCAAAAACTTTAAATCCAAATGAGCGAAAGAGTTGCTAGATATATAAAAAAATTGTCATGCTTAAGTTACTCAAAAAAAGTTTCATTATTGGATTTGGAATTTCTTGACTTGAGATTGAGTGATTTGTGATTTGTTTGTAATTTTTTGTTTTTGTTCAATTTTGTTAGTATTTATTAATATTAATTGAACTTACCCAGGCCCAGGACAGACTATCTTTTTTACGGGAGGCAATAATGTACGACACAGATAATGTACACCATGATATTGTACGGCGTAATAATGCACAGCATGATAATTGGTGTACATGTACATGGAATATCATGTTGTACAATATCGTGTCGTGCATTATCATGCCGTACATTATCAGGTCGGCCCAATAATGCACACACGATAATGTACAGCATGATATTTGATGTACAAGTACACAAATTATCATGCTGTACAATATTGTGGCGTACAATATTATGCCGTACATTATTGACACGATTCAATAATGCACACCCCAATATTGTACAGCATGATAATTGGTGACATAAAAAAGTAAAACTGAAGCTTCGTTTAGACGTGGACATTCCACTCGCATGCTAGTTGTACCACAGATTCACTCACATTGTTGTAGCATTCATTCATTCAAATGTCATTGTCAATGTACAGTTTTATTTAGCTGAGAACTTTCATCTTTCAAAAAAAAAGAAAAACTTTTTTCTGTGATGATTTTGGCGTCGCACTTCTTGTGCATTTGCCAGTGTCAAGGTTTTTTTAAAATTTGGATTCTTTAACGCACGGACTTTTAGAATTCTCAAAGCGCATGTAACGCGGCGTGTTAAGTTAACTATTTAAATTTTCATCTCTATTTCCTAGGGAATAACGGCAACTTTAGAGGTTAACTTAACTCACCGCGTTACACGCGTGTTTGAAGTTATGGAAACTGGGCCCTGCCTTAAAATCAAGCTTGTACCATAAAAGTTTGCCAAAACTAAAAGGGGCGAGGTAAACACGTATGCATGCACTGACATATTTTTATTCTACAAACGCACATTTAATAAAGAGTGGCACACAACTTTACTGCAAACGATATGCTCAAAAGTCATCAAATGGTCGACCAAGGTAGTGTAAGTGCTAAAGAGGAAACTGTAGGTATTCCTATTTATTCACAGATATACACAACCAGATCGGCAATATCTTTTAGTGAAAGAGACAACTTGATATGGCTCAGCACAAGTACGAAAAGGACATAAATAGATTTTGTTGTCCTTATCGACGTGACCTGTTTTTGGTACCTCAAGTGTCAAAATCTGTAATAATCAGTGACAAACAAAACGGGTCTGAATTATATTTATTGCCTTTTTTTGGTGATTAAATGTGATAAATGCGTGTTTCCTCTGAGAAATAATTGTAAAAGATATTTTACAATGGTTGGTTGTAGCATTTTGGGCTGCAAGAAGCGCAGTGAGCGAAAATACGATGAAATATCATTTCACACGTAAGTAAACATATAAAGCTTGTAACGATCACCTAAATAAATTCAGGATATCAATTCGCAAATATTTTATTCATAATTAGTCAGTTTTTAGGTCGATTTGTGGTCTAATTCTATGAATTTTATCAAATTATTCACTTAGAAAATAAATTATGAATGTTGCCAGTTTATGAAAGAAATTACCCACCACAACTAACATAAATTATTCGTTCTGCAGGTTTCCAACTGATCCTGTCACATTGCTGAAAAAAGCTGGCACATTGCAAGAAGTGCAAAATACCGACCCTTTTATGCCCATATGAATATGGTGAATGTTAATATTAAATATATATTAATGAGGCCACAGTTATGAAGCTGGAAAAGCAAAAGGCGATTTCGGCGAACCAATTCAAAAAGCTACGCGCTGTTCGTGAAATTTGTACTGTAAACATTAAAGAGTCTATTTATCTAATTATTTGGAATGTTATACATAATTCCATTCATGAAAAAACTAAACTGACCAAGCGCGAGTCGGGCTCGCGCGCTGAGAGTTCTTTACAATCACAAAATACAAAAAGTTGTGCAAAAAGACAACATCACGCCCAGGCTGTCACCCATCCAAGTACCGACCGCGCCCGACGTTGCTTAGCTTAGTGGTAAACAGAAATTTGTCACTGACTCGCACTTGGCCAGTGTTTATTATTTGTTGTTTTACTTATGTTCACTATAATCCGCTAAATTTTACGCTTGTACGGATTACCGTTTTTACACTAGAACAAATCCAAAAATACGTTTAACGCTTGTTGCATGAGGGACCCCCGTTCCGTTTTAACTCTGACTTTTTTATTATATTTTATTAATTATAAAAAATCATGCTATGGTTACTTTACAACCTTTTTTCTAGTACTATATTCTAATCCTAACAAATAATTATAATAAAAACGCAAGTAACTTTCTGTCTGTTTTTACGAGGAAATGGCTAAGTCATGGTATAATAATATACTCCGCCATGTATAGCAATCCGAGAAATAATGTTTACGTGGGCGTCCCGCAATGATGTCATGATGTCAATTTACAACAGGTTTGAGAGAGATGACGATACACCACGTAACAGCTGATTGAATAAAGTGGCAACTGGACAGTGACGTCATTGCGGGACCACTCTCAAATTGCTAGACCTTGTTTTCTTAGATCATGGGCTAAGTCAAATTTTGTCAGGACGATAGGGTGTGTCATGAGGACAGACAACGTACTTTTCTTCCAAGAACATTGCAGGTAGCTCCGCGGGTTGCAGCAGATAGTGTATAACATTGCAGGTAGCTCCGCGGGTTGCAGCAGATAGTGTATAACATTGCAGGTAGCTCCGCGGGTTGCAGCAGATAGTGTATAAAATTGCAGGTAGCTCCGCGGGTTGCAGCAGATAGTGTATAACATTGCAGGTAGCTCCGCGGGTTGCAGCAGATAGTGTATAACATTGCAGGTAGCTCCGTGGGTTGCAGCAGATAGTGTATAAAATATAAATATTTAAAAGGTAGTATTGTTTCCAAAGCGGGTAAGCGGAGCGTTGGTCGTCCAGCTGCAAGATGGGCCGACGATATTGTTACTATCGCGGGTCGAACCTGGACTCGATTAGCACAGGACCGAGGCAGATGGCATAACAAGAGAGAGGCCTATACCCAGCAGTGGGATAAGGAAGGCTGTGGATGATGATGATGATTGTTTCCAAAGTACTCATTGAAGTTTCACTACCCATCATAGTAGGTAAATTACCCTAACTTATAGCAAATCATTTTAATGTGGCAACACACCTTGTTGAAGCGAGAGGCACTGAGCTAGCCACGCTCATTGAAAATCTATAGGTAGTAGATCTGTGTATTTATTCCATTTTTTTTTTTTTTTCTGAATTGATAATAATCTCCTTGACTTTTTTATTTTACTCTGTGTAAGCTTATTTTTCGCCCCTTACAGAGCAGGCTAAAGCCGCTATTACCATACCACCTCGTTTTCCATAATATATTTTACTGTCATTTTAGATCATAAATAAATAATATAGGTTTTCTCTTCTTTCAGCGCACAGTTTCAGCGAGCTTATTATGGATGTATGTTCGAGACACATAATAGGGACAAGTAGCATAGGAGAAGTGCTAATTTAGAACGTAACTAATGACGAAGACGAAAACGACGACCAACGAACGACAAATGATGATGTTACATTTTTATGCCACAACATTTCATTTATTATCCCCTGCTATTGATGAATTGAAACTATATATTTTTTTAAATGTGAGCCTATGTTTTAGTTTACTTTAAACTCCATTTTTGTATTTAACCTATTTTTTTTAATCCAAAATAGGTAGTAGATCTGTGAAAAACTATTACGTTTTATGACAGCTTTACCATAGTTAGGATAATAATTATAAAAAAAGTAAACGTCAAAGTCTGACTCAAGTTCACGAGAGGTTGTCTATAAAATCACGAGACGGAGGATAAACCTGTGGGATAAACAGTCGAATAGGGTATTTGACTGTATTGAAAATATTATGCCAATTGACATCATCCATAAACATGACATAATGAAAAAGCATATTTCATTGATTTTTTACTAAAAATATGCTTATTTTTTGTAAAAAACGCGAATAAAATAACTGTATTTTCGACATTTGATCAAGTGATCGTAAACGGTCTGTAATTGGCTTCATCCCTAGTGACGTCACACAGATCTAAATAAACAGATTTTGTATTGATATTTGCGAATTTAATGTTGTAAAGCTATTTTGAGAGCGATTTATCCAGATATTTTCACCAAAAGCAGTCCGGAGGTTAAATGTGAGAAGAATGGAGAAACATTTTGTGCAAGCAGACAGCAGTAACTTACCCAAAATTAAAGTATTTATGGTTGCATATTTCTTCAATAATAATCTAAGTCATTGTTTCTACGCTGCAGAACTCAAAACGTAAACACTACAATATAAGTATTTTTTTAATTTTTTTTTACTGGGCAAGTGCCTTTAATAACTAAACAAAATACAAGCTAAAACTAACACTACAAATACAGTTAGACTGCCCATAGACCGTTGAAGGTCTAAAGACAATCCAAATGCTGAAGCCCACTACCAGTTGGCAGCGTACCCAACATGCTGGCGGCATTACCACGTTGAATGGCAATTAACAATTAATTTTTAATTGTTCTCCAAGCAAAACATTCAATCAAGTTGTACAAAAAGTATGTTGTAGTAGGTAGATATGACTATTTTGTTAGGTTATGTCAAGCTTTACAATGTTTAAAAAGAAAGTAACAGTACATAAAATAGTAATGCAATAAAAACACCAATTATAATAGAAATATATAGACTCAAATATGTACCTCAAAATGATCTTCGCACATAGAAACACTTGAATTAGCTCCAATACTTTTGGGTTTTCTACGAGCTACTTAGTTTGTTAGTTCCAACCACTTTTTGCGAGTTTTGGGGTCCATTGGTACAGGAACGAATAGTTTTTCCGGTGTATTTATGGAAGTATTTGTACATTCTGGCACTACACAACATTTATAAACCATTACTTCTATCAGAAATTTAGTGATTATCAAACTTTTGCTGCCTGGCTGCAGTTGTTTAGATCTGTGTGACGTTAATGAGTCGCTCGACCGTAGCTATGACGCAGATCTGCGTTTTGGCGCGATATTTTTTAATTCAACTTTAACATCGATTTATATCGCAAATACGACTGATAGCCAGAAAATATAAATGCAGTATACATTAAATTATATTAGGCAATAATGTGCAATAGTTTCCCAAAAGTAGTCAAATACCCTATTATAGGTCCAACTTGAAAAAAGAGGTCAATCGGCGAATCCAACTCGGCTAGGCATCGTTCGGTAAACTTCGCAACGTCTTCTCGTCCAAAATACCTCAGTGCCTTAAGACGGAAGTCTTCGACCAGTGTGTGTTACTAGTGATGGCGTACGGTACTGAAACGTGGTCTCTCACTATGGGCCTCATAAGCAAGCTCAAAGTCGCACAACGAGCTATGGAGAGGGCTATGCTCGGGGTTTCTCTACGAGATTGAATCCGAAATGAGGAGATCCCACTGGTGGATAGCCCACTGGATTAGCAAGTTGAAGTGGCAGTGGGCAGGGCACATATCACGCAGAACAGATGGCCGATGGGGCCGAAAGGTTCTGGAATGGAGACCATGAACCGGTAAGTGCAGTGTAGGACGTCCACCCACAAGATGGACAGACGGAAGACCAAAAAGAGACCGCAGGGAAACGCTGGACGCACGCCGCTTCCAACCGGCCCTTTTGGAGATCGATGGGGAGGCCTATGTTCAGAAGTGTACGTCCTATGGCTGAAATGATGATGATGATGTCTTTAAAATAAAACAATAATATAGGTACCTACTGACGAACGGGAGACGGGGAGGGTAAGGCGTACTTCCAGTACTTAATATCTTTCTGCCAGATTTCGCGGGAGGTGAGGTAAACGGTACGACTCACATTTAAATAATATATACAAGCACGCACGGACAAACAAAGAATGATTGTTGTTACCATGATCAAAGGAAACAAGGTCTGGCACTCTGGGAGTTGTACCGCAATGATGTCACTGTCCAGTTGCCACTTTATTGTAACAAACAAAGATACTGGGAAACAACTTTTTAAATAATCTATTAAATAAAATACAAAAAGAATTTCAATTGTCATTTGGTTTGTCCGCTCAATCAAGTTAAGCACGAATTGAATATATTAAACACAATTTTATCAAAACCAAATTGAATTATTAGATTCCCACAGGTAATATACTAATATTGGGGAATTATAATTTCTCGCTACTGTTAACACAGAAAATCATAGAGAGTCCGCGAGTTTTTGGCGCCAACGCGGAAAAAACATGTCGGCTCGTTGGATTATTTTCTTAAACTTGTGTATTGTCGAGTGTTAATGTGTACTAAATGGGGAATTATTATTCTTTAAGTGCTCTTAGGCGTGCTCGAGTGTGGGCAAGTGATATAACGAGGTGTAACGTGTCTTTTCGTGTTGTTTCCAAAACTCCATAGAAGCCTCTTGTAAAGTCTCCACCACTTTACAGGTGCATGAGTTTGACTTGACCGTAACTTACTTAGCTTGACTCTGACTGTGACTATGACTTGTTTGACGCTAGTAAGACAATGTAAACTGTTTAATATTACGACTAAAGGACATTAAATCCACGGTCATGAAATTTTTTACAAAAAAAAAATAGAGAGTCCGCCATTGTTTCTTGTATCGTCATCTCTCTCGAACTTGTTGTAAATTACTTATTCTGCTCTTGCTTATGCACGTGTACGTGTATCCATGACATTGATGACATCATTGCGGTACGCCCACGTCACATTATTTCTCGCCGACAAATAATGTGACGTGGGCGTCTCGGTGGGCTATACCTGGCGGAGTATATTATTATACCATGGTTGTTACAGTGCGTTTACGGCACTTATCCAGATTAATACTTATCAAAAACTTATGCTAGTTAAACGTCAAAACACCCGTTTTGAAACAGCAAGTAGCGTCTCAAACTGGCGTTTTGACGTTTATTATCAAGTATATGTTTTCAGTCAGGGGTGCGTTTACGGAAGATATAAATTAAACTGGCGGGGGTTCGCTGAACGGAGTCATAGCTTTATCTCAAAAATGGTTGTCAAATTCAATTGACATCTACAAAATAGTTTCAACATTAGCTTTTATTATTTTTCATGACCATGGATACAATGTCTTTCAATCTTAATTATAGTTATAATTAATAATAATCCACCAATAATAAATATTAACACTCGAAAATAAATAGTAGTAATAATAGTAGTAAACATAATAGTAATAGTAATAATAGTAGTAAACATAATAGTTTATTTTTATTCTACGATACAAAATAAAACGCATTCCTTTAAAAATTATATTAGTAGTTTATTTTATTACTTTTAATTTTACATCAGTTTATTTTAGATTCGTCGTAAGTGACAAAAGTGAACAGGCGTTATGGCCTGAAAGGCTTTAGCCTGCCCGATGGGCGAATAATATTTTAAAAAAATGTGACAAAAGTGACACTATGTTGACATACCAATGACAGAATTCGACAAGAAAAAACGTTTGGTTTTGAAACATTCGTAATAAAAAGTTTTTTTAGGTTTTTCAGTTGTTTCATTGATTTGTTTTCGTTGTTTCGTTGTTTCTGAGTGCCTGTTCTGAGTTTCTGAGAATAATTGAGTCTCCTCAGAATTCATTGCGATAAAACAGGCTCCGTGTTGTTTTCACCATGCCGCACCACTGTGCTTTTGGTTGCAAAGTTTACTGGTAAGTAGATAAGAGACCCTTATCAAACTTAGTGTACTAGAGCGTAATTGAAAGTGGCTTCATAAATCATAATCCTACAGTATCTGGAATGTTTATATAATTATAAGCATGCAGTTCAAATTAAACACGAACGTCTACGTTGAAATTTCAACGAAGACGCTCAAAGCTCTTGTGTACATTATGTATAAGTATATTACCTACTGTATTGTCAGGAAGGAGCTTCATATTCATTATCAAAGGGCAGGAGTCACTATCCCATAAAATTGTCTTGCCAATAACATTCAAAAAGTCCTATTTTCTTTATTTTCAGATGTTGTGATGCATGTATTTCGAAATCCTGACAAATTTCCTGATCGTTTCTAAGCTTGGGTTAATCTTGTTGGGGGGAAAGCTGGAAGCAACATCAGATTATGATTTGTTCAAGAAGAAACGGATTTGTGACATACACTTCGCTGACGAACACAGGAATCGGTACAAACGCCTGAATGCATTAAATTAGCAATGCCACCTCCTCTGTATTTACCAGGTGCGTAAAATGAATGAACTTTGGAAATCCACTTAATCGTTTAAACATGATTCATACATTATATTTATTACTATACCTGCTTAGTATTAACATAGTTTCATTCTATTCCACGACAATCTGCCCCTCTGCAGTATGACGAAAATCTACCTACCCTAACTTCTACACGCCTTATCACTGCAACTCCAGGTACCTACATAATAATAACACCATTCCAAAATAATATTAAGTATTATGATGACCTGTTCCATGCATCTTTACATGATAAAATATATTTTAATTTCTGTGATATTACATAAATACCCAATTAATTACTATTAGTACATTAATCAACGACTACATACGTAATATAGTATGAAATCTTTGACATTAATGCCCATTGCAGACCATGTGAAGTACAAAATTTGCAAGTATAAGTAGCAAGTACCTACTAAGCATCGTTTTGCTTAGCACTAAGTAAAAAGTGTGTAGTTAGTTTGTCGCAAATGATGTGTAGTAGTTACTTGCTACTTGTGCTTCGCATGGTCTGCAACGGGCTTAACAGTTTGGATGGTTTGATAATTAATATAATAAATTTAAGTAACATAATATTTTCTACTATGATTTCAGGACCATCTATCACTCTGCAGTCTGGGCCTGACAGTGACAAAATGCAACCCATGGCTACTCCTGCACTTTCCGTCATTGCAACTTCAGGTAACCTATTATTAATAGATTCTTGATAGGTGAAGGATAAAACAAACAAATGGTTCATGTTTATTTCCTGATTGAAGTTAATTCAAGTTTTATACGACAAGTACTGCAAGTGTTTTAAATGTTATATAATGCAAGCCCGCTCTGTTCTCTGTAATGTTGGGCGACTAGGAGGCAATCCACGTTCGACCCAGAAAGCCCTGTAGTCGCCGGACATCGGTCCGAGCCAAAAAAATAAAATCCCACAAGGTCGAACGTTAGGCGGGGACACCGTCGCATTGATCCTCCAATTTGACCGAATGAAGAATCGAATGGGAATCGATAAATTTTTAAGATGTGATTTTACGGAAACACCACTCGTAAAGTAGTTACTATTAATGGTATTAATAACAAGAAAAAAGACAACGTATAGTAGTAAATTAGTAGTTTAAGTGCTAGATTTGGTTAGATTTTTAGTCAAAAGGTAAACAAATAAAAATTAATCGACTAAAAGTTGATTAATACCGTTATCGATTCGTAATCCATGATTAGTAGCATGATCTGGCCTACAATGACGTCACATCTTGATGTTTGATTCGCAATTTGCGGGACACACAAATTTATAGGAAAAAGTGGAAATATGATGCTACAATATACAATAGTTCTATATTGATTCCAGGACCATCTATCACTCCACAGTCTGAGCCTGACAGTGACAAAAGGCAACCCATGGCTACTCCTGCACTTCGCATCATTGCAACTTCAGGTAACCTATTTCTATTTATATTGATATGATCAAAAGATACCGAAACAATAATTTGAATCGAGTCGTCTATGGTCATCTAGATGATGATATTCCCAGCTGATCAAAGGACACTAAAGAGTCTACTTTTATCACCCAGGTGATCAAAGTGGAACAGACCTTATTAATATATTTATTATTCATATGAAGAACCTATTTATGTATCCAAAGAGACCAAGCACTTGCCGATTCCTTCTCATTTGAAAATAAAGCCCTCTATATTTTCAAATGAGGCAATTATGATATGGGTATCAAATGAAAGGGTTTACTGACAAGAATTCGAAAATCATCATCATCATCATTTCAGCCATAGGACGTCCACTGCTGGACATAGGCCTCCCCTATCAATCTCCAAAAGGACCGGTTAGAAGTAGCTTGTATCCAGCGTTTCCCTGCGGTCTCTTTTAGGTCATCTGTCCATCTTGTGGGTGGACGTCTTACCTCCACATTAACATAGTAATACGAAAATGCTTGTTTCTAAAAAGTTTTTTTTAAATTAATTATTTTTATTATATTTTATAACACTGACGAAAATCACCAGAACTTTTTAATTTTTAGGGTTCCGTACCCAATGGGTAAGAAAGGGACCCCTATCACTAAGCCTACGACGTCCGTCTGTCCTACCTATTGACGGCTGGATCTTTCGAACCGTAATAGATAGCTAGTTCATATTTTCACAGAATATGTAATGTTACGGCGAATTAATTAAGAAATAATAAAAAAGTCAAAAAGTATAACCCTTAACACCCTTCACATGGTAAAATATGTAGTCCGTCATAGATATATCTTAATTTAATCATTGTTCAATAATTTTTCAGGTGGCAGACATAGCATCACTTCATCTACTGTGCTAGTGGATCATAACAACAGTGCTAGCAGCAACTCAAAACGAAGAGCAGTATACAATACACAAACAAGACTGTTTCAAAAAAACATACGGAATCTACGTAGTGAGATAATTATGTCGTTTGTGGAAAAAAGGTCTCTCATTTAAAAAACGACTAGCAAATGCTGAAAAACTGTCGAATAATGTGGCATTTCAAATAACAACACAAACTATGACAAAGCCAGCACAGTTGTTTGCGCACATGCAGCTGCAAATCAAAAAGAAAGCTAAGGGAAGATGATTTTCTATTGACGAGAAAATCTTGTCTTTGTCTCTGTATAAAAAGATTATTATATATATGATTATGATATATTAGAATTTTTAAAGGTATTTAAAAATAGGACTGACAACATAATTATTACGTACTTGTACTGCAAGTTAATTAAAAGCATGTAAAAAAGAAAATAACTATTTTAAATAAATAAATTAGTTAACATTGTTTTATTCTCAGATCAGACAAATAAGAGATATATGGTGGTGTAGCAGGTGTGAACACATCTGGCCTAAACTTGACAGGATGGAGAGATAGCAGCTCTGCACCAATGACTTAAATTATGTGCAGTAGCAAAGGTAACTCAGCTCTGAGCTGATTCAAAGATGTAGATCACTTAGGTTTGGACTCACTGAGTCACCGCTCAAGTGTAAAACAGGTAGCTCAGTCACGGCTCACGCTAGGTCACTCATTCACTGTACTATTAGATTCTGTCATGCTAAAAACAGCGAAACGAGCCGACCTGACTGAAGCAACTCCGAGTGTACGGTACAAAAACAAAGCGATAGATAGCGCGTGAGTGAGAGAGAGAGCGCACTGACCATTACAGTTGATTGAGCGGTGAGCTAATCTGACTCAAGTGTGAAGAATAAGCTGAGCTGCGGCTCACAAATATCTGGTCAGTTACCCATGGCTAATGTGCATCACTCAACAATAAAGGTAAACATTGTTAGGAGACTGGTATGTCAAAGTACCTCAAAAGTTCAGACATATCATTTACCAAAATGCACTGGGCCAGCACGGTGGATAAGGATCCATCCTCTCTCTATGAGATGCCTGTCCTGTTTCCCAGCAGTGAGAACATGATAGGCTAATAATGATGATATTTGGTTAATGTTGATTTGGTTTGATATGTTGTATATTATTAACTGTTTTCTTTACTAATTCAATTGTGTTTTCTTTTCATTATGTATTTATGGTATCCTCAGTGTTCATTCTTAGATATTGTTATTACTATATTTATATCCGTGATGACCGGTAATTGGCGTTTATCTAAGACATTTGTAAGCAAGCTGTTAGTCGTCTTTTGAAGAAAAAAATAAAATATCTCCCTTGTTTGTCTGATCTGAGGTTTTACTTATGATATCGCACCGATATTATTATGCCAAAGGACACTTCCTATCACTAGTTGAAAACTACGTCCTACCTAATCAACAACGGGGAGTAACTATACAGTGAAACAAAATGTGAAATTCAATATTTTATTTATTGAGGTACACAAATCAGAATACAGTTATAATAAAAAACTAAATTAACCATAAATCCCAAAACGTGCATACTCATCATGATTAGGTATTATAAAAGCAGTATGATATTACAAGAATGAAAATTTGGTTGATAATTATAATTTTATTTTCAATTAGTTGCATTCACGATTAGCCGTGAATGCAATATTTTTTATATTTTTCTTGAATATGGGTAGACCTTAATCAAAAATGTCTATCGAGCATCGAGCTATGCTTTTTAATGATTTCATTGTATTGGCGACAGATCATATTCTTATTCGAGATGGAGGCGATAAGTCCTGCACTGACGTCCCGCTCGGGGTGTATTGTGCATTTCCCCCTACCAGCACCTACCCGAGCCAACCCAGCTCCTTGAAATATGTTGGTACATATATTTGTACAGTGAGGCTCTGGGACGCTGGCACACACGCTCCAGTAGCGTAGATGGAAGTGTGCATAATGACAATGAAAAGCCGTCTAGCTGTTGTGGTGACGTGGATGAAAAAGGCAATGATGCCTCTTGCAACCTGGTAGCGATTCTAGTTTCTTCTGTGGCTACACAATGCCACAGCACATGCTCAACAGTTTCGTTCTCCTTCATGCAGCCACGACAGTGGACTGTCCGTGGCTCCCAGCTTATACAACTTTATACAAGTGACTATTCAAGTTGCAATGACTGGAAGGCCTACCATCAGGCGAAGGTCCTGTCGTTGCAACTTCATTAGGTTGTTGGTGATCTTCCTGTCAATAATTGGGAAAGCAGCTTTAGCATGCTTACAGTCATCTTTCTTGTCCTACAGATTCTGTTGTTCTTTTTCAGTGTGACGACGCAGTAGCTCTCGCACTCCTATCGCTGATGGTATGCAGAGGTCTGCTACGTCGTGGCGACAAATGCTAACTACTGGGTTATAAAAAGAAGTATTATTTTTATAAGTGTGCAGTTAGAAAGATTTCAGTTTTAAATAATAGTTGTTGCAAACTTTTGAAGTAACGTTACAGTTTATACTTGAGTACAGTTGATCATGATAATATATTATATCGCACCGATATTATGGAAAAAGGACACTTCCTATCAAAAATTTAAAAGATGACATAGTTAGGACTCTTTAAACCATCAGCGATGGGAGGGGCTGGCTGTCTCGGGCAGCGACAGCGTAGTGGAGCGGGCATTTTTCGCAACTAGGCCATCCATAGGCCCTTATTGCGTTAACCGGCTGCAGCTAGTTCAACCACCTGGTCTCTTCCAGGAAGGCCAGCAGCTCGCTGTGGCCGTGCAGGCTTCCCGGAATCGATGCTGTGATGTGATAGATCGTGTGTAGGTGGGAAAGGTTCTATTAGTTCCCAACATCTCAAATCTGTAACTGAAAAAGCACAAGTTTTGACTATGTCATAATATAACAGACTAGCGGTCCGCCCCAGCTTCACACGGGTATAGATTATAGCCTATGTCACCTGATATGATAGTGTAGCTTCCCAACAATGAAAGAATTTTTCGAATCGGTTTAGTAGTTTTGGAGCCTATTCAATGCAAACAAACAAACAATTAAATCTTTCCTCTTTATAATATTAGTATAGATTAACCATTACACGTTTTATAATTTACTAGATGGTCCCCGCGATTTCACCCGCTGTTCTATACGATCTGTTTATTTTTAGGGATAAAACGTCTCTCCATACAAAATTTCATTCAAATCAGTTAAAATGTTACAGATTTGAGTGCAGATAACACCTATAATATACTAACTGCGCCCCGCGGCTTTGCCCGCAGGGATTACTCTATAACATTACTCCCAGTGAAAGTCCCGTCAAAATTGGTCCAGACGTTTTGGAATTCATAGGGTATATACATACACACATCGCCTTTTTTAAATAACTAGCTGACCCAACAACCGTTGTCCTGTCTTAGCTATGAATGTTCAAAAATAAAGATAAAACTGCTGTCCGTAAAATCGTCGTATAATTTTCCGAAATTTAACATTTTCTGCATAATATTCTTAATTTTTCTTTCCGTTAGAACCTTCTACAAAGTATTAGAAGTCGTTCTCAAGTTATGGCGTGTCCAATGTAAATAGGGATTCATTTTTTCAAATATAGATGAGCTGCGCTCCCGCGGTTTCACCTGCGTTACAGGCCTCCTTAAAGCAATGTCCTTGGTATCAACAGCAACCTCCTTTGACTTAGAATGACAATTTATGACTTCAATTCTTGCCGTTTCATCATCGAAATACAATTCCTATAGAGACACAATCTCTCAGTGAAAACAGGCATTAAACATCCGAGCGTCATTGTACATACATCGTATCAATTATAGGTATAGTTCACAATGCCACATTTACACCAATTTAGACATTATATCGCTTGCATAGTGTTCAACGTTAGTTGTCCGCTATGTCATCGTAGCTCTGACATCGCTCGGCGTTTTTGTCGGATCGCGGTTACCTTGTAACTAAACAAAAAGTCTGCGCGATTCCTAGCGCGCGCCGAGTTTTGGTTCGGATTTTTTTGGCACGATTGTGACTATGTATTGTATTGTATCTCGATGCGTCTCATACAGAATGTATGGGAAACTGATTTATTTCATATTTTTTGTTTGGTTCTTCCATTTTTCCGATTTTTGATACTAATTCTGCTATTCGGGGCAGAGAGAACTCCAATAAATCAAAAATCATGAAAATCGGTCCAGCCATTCTTGAGTTATAAATGGTGTTACTAACCCGAATTGGATATTGAAGCAGCATCAAATAAATGATGTCTTGGAGCAGGGCGCCGTGGTATGTGCCTCTGGCGGTGTCCTTCCCATACTGTGGACAAGGTGGGCTCTGTGGGTGGTAGGTCATGTGCAGGAAGGGAAATCTAAATTCTATCCATCATGATGCCTAGGAGTTGACACTTGACCTAGATTGGTCGCTTCCCCCAGGCCTGTTCAAATCTGCAACTGAAAAAGGACATGTTTTTACACTATGTTATTAATATACCAGATCAACCATTACAAAACAAAATATATGCTAATACTAACACTACAAAAACAGTTAAGACTGCCAATAAACCATTGAAGGTCTAAGTACAATCTAAATGGTCAAGCCCACTATCAGTTGGCAGCGTACCCAGCATGCTGGCGGCATTACCATGCTGAATGGCAATATTGGGCAATGCTTATGGGTTGAGCCAGAAACACGCCAGAATTTTGGTCAAGCGTCGCATTAACCAGGCAATCTGAAAGATTTTTTAAAATGAGGTATGTTCCCCTTCTCCAAAGGACTAGTAATAAGTAGAATATTTCTATAAACTATTAACAAAACACATTGAGATAAAATTCCTATAGAATCAATCTCTCAGTGAGTATTCAATCATAGCATAGTATTCAATGTTGTCCGCTATGTCATCGTAGCTCTGGCATCGCGCAGCGTTGTAGTTAGATGGCGGTTACCTTGTAACTAACCAAAAAGTCGGCGCAATTCGTAGCGTGCGCCGAGTTTTGGTTCGGACAGTTTTTGGCACGATTGTGACTCTATTATGTATTGTATCTCGTTGCAAAAACATAATTTTATTTATATTACACGTGAATTACTCACATAAGATTAAGCCGGTTACTCAGACCGTTTCAACCGCATTAGGCGGTCTTTTTCAAGGTGAGTGCGCGCGCGCAGCTGTATCTCACTTTGCACTACGGGTCACCACACGGTGCGCACAACAGCTGCTGATCGGGTGCACCCCCCATCGGGTGATCGGGGTAGGCCGCGTATCGAAATATGTTGCGCCGGCGCGCACTGGAACTCTTCTCCACTCGAATCTTCCTGTGTGAACTCCCACGAACTCCATGAAGACAAGTCAGTGGTAGGTTCCATCCTCCATCCCTATTGAAGGTTGGACATTGATTTCGATGGCTTCTCTGACTTTCCGGGGCACTAAGAATTTCTCCCATGCCAGCACTTTCGCTCTGTCGATTCTAATAATAATGCTGAGCGCTGGAGCCTAGAGAAAGTTCTGCCACCGCGGAACCGTTGGTGTCGAGCTTCTTCATGGAACGTATCTGCTCCGTGAGTCTCGTGGACAAGTTCCACTTTGTTTCGCCAACACAACATTTACATTCGCAGGGGATCATATAAATACCGGGAAATGGGTCTCTATCTTTTGAAGGCGGAGCCGCTGGTTTAGTTGCCCGATAGGACGGAAGATCGTCTTGATGCTTTACCTCCGGCGTAACAAGTTTCCGATACTGTCCGTCACTGCTTTACCATAGGGCAAATATGCTGTTGCTCTCTACCGGTGTCCGACATGTCCCGGCCGTCGTGTTTGTCATACGCCAGCTCTGCTTCCATTTATACCCGTTGCTATACAGCACACCTCTAATGTGATCCAGCTCAGTATCCAGGTAACCGGTAACCAGCTTAATCTTACGTGAGTAATTCCCGTGTAATATAAATAAAATGTGTAAACACCACGTCAGTTTCCATAATGATTTAAGTGTTTATCTTCCTGCGCGTACAAGTCTCCCGGATCTTAGCGTAGCGTTAGATCAAAGAGTAAAGTAATATACAGGAAATTCTCTTTGCTAAAGCGCTACTACTAAAAACATAATTGTTAATAATTTGTTTTGATCCGCCATGTCTTTTTTAAGCTTTTTTATTACATCTCCACTCCATAGAGTATATTATATCGTACGAGTTCCGTAGTTAATCTGTGACTATCTCACACTTTCCCGTTCAAACGAAGCATGGAATCGACAGAGCTCACGATCTCAACAGCCAATAAGAGCAGAGACCGTTCAGGAATTTAGCCAATACGGGAAGATGCCACCTTTTAACATGTTGTACATTATTGGTCGTACATTTTCGGCTTTTTTCAGCAAAACACGGCCCGTATTGCACAACATGATAAAATACGGCATAATAATGTACAGCCCAATAAAACGTGGACTTTTCCCACGTCCATGGATTATTGGCTGTACATTCCTGGCTGTGCATTCCTTCCCGTACTTTATTGACACGAGCCAATATTTGACGGCCAGTATTGTACGACATGGATTGTACAGCATGATATTTGGAATCACTGTACATGAATTACTGCCTGTGCTTTCCTTCCCGTACATTATCATGTTGGCAAATATCATGTTGTACATTATATACACCCTTTTTTACTATGTCTTCACTATTATTGTTAAAATCAATGTTGTTTGCTAAGGCTTTGCAAAAGAAGCCGAAGGTTGTGAAAAAGACAATTAAAATTAAAAAAATGTAAGTACTTTTATAATCAGTTTTCAGGACACTGGCCTTTATTTTTAGTCCCAGTAAGCCTTTAGGGCTTCGAGAGGCCTAAATATGCTTACAGGCCCCTTCCTAGATCTGTGCCTCTAAAAGACGTTTACGAAAGTGTGATAGGTATACCACAAAATCAACCAAACTCAATAACTTGCATTTTATTGGTTTATTCTCGTAAAATTATGATTTGTCCTTATTATTTCAGACCAAATAAGAAAAACAAAGCTAATGGTGTTATGTGTAGAATTTGTGATCAAGAGGAAGGAGACATACCAATATTTGACAACTTTGTCCAACCAAACATACCTGAAGATATACTAAACTTCACTGGTGTGACTGTGAGTAATTCTTGCAACTAATTGTAAAATACAGTGCACAACAAAACCATGGGGGTATTGGGCCTTGGCCGCAATGCTTTATATCAAATCAAATACGAGAAACTCCTCAGCTGTCAGGTTGGTGGGTGTGTAGCAACCCTTAATCTTACTTTATCAGCCCTAATTTTAGGCCACTAAGGCCTAACAAAATTATTTTTAGCCTTTAAGTGTTGACGTACAATCTCAGGCTGTGCAGAAGTAAAATTTCCTGAACAACCACCCTTCCCTGCAATGGTTGCTGCAGGTTCCTCAGTACCTTCGAGTTTTGTTGTGTTGGCGCCATCAGAAGTGGTGTTGTCAGCGAAAGTATAATTAGTGAGTATGATTGATTTGACAATCCATTGCAGACTATCAGACCATACCTCTGTAGTTATTATGATTATTACCTAGCCAGAATTTTAACTGTCGATTCAGTTATTAATTTACGAAAATTACACGTCATGTCAGCACTTAAAGGTTAAATATATTTAAGTAATTTCTGCTAAGATCATGTTACGCATAAACTCCCAAAAAGCCAATAAAATTTTAAATGGGTTTGTCAACTGCTGACGAAAAGTGTTTGTAACCAAGATTTTTTAAAGAACTGATTAGCATCATTAGATTTAAACATAAGAGCATTAGTATCTTTATTATTACTGAACCTAGACTATCCTACACATATTATAAATTCGAAAGTGTGTTTGTATGTAAAGTGTATTTTTTCCTCTTTCATGCAGCAACAGGGTAACAGATAGGCGTGATATTTGGATAGAGATAGTTGGCAGACCGGAAAGTTATGTAGGATACTTTCAGTCTCGGTCAAATGTACATTTCCTAAGGGAATGTCCTAGTCCACATGAAACCGCAGAGCGCAGCTAGCTAAGATAAATTTATGTCATTGAACCTAGTCTTTTTTAAAGTTCCGTACCCAAAGAGTAAAAACGGGACCCTATTACTAAGCCTACGATGTCTATCTGTTTGTCCTACCTATTAACGGCTATATCTTTCGAACCGTAATAAATAGCCACTTAAATTTTGACAGAATATGTAACGTTACGGCGGATTAACTAACAAATAATTAAAAAGTAAAAAGGAAAGGGGAGTAAATTTTTTTTTTTTTTACGTATTTTTGTATTAGCTCTAATGTAAAAATGATAATACGTACAAGTGTCAAACTTGGCACGATTATAGTACACACTCTAAAGTATAACAACGAATAGTAAATAATGGCCAATTGCGAGTCGGTGACACATTTCTGTTCATTACCAAGTTATAATTGTGTTATACTCTAGCGCCTGTAGCAAACAGCTGACAAATTTTGGAAGGCGTTATAATAACTGTTAATTCGGTTACTTGGACAACCTTATTGTATTTTGTGGTGGTCCGGAACCCTCAGTGCGCGAGCCCCGACTCGTATTTGGCTGGTTTATTTAATCTAGCTTATTGCTGTTGCCTTGTAACATTGCGTGTTTCTTTTATCAACCATGGCTTTCACGGCAGAATCAAAGGGAGGATTAGACTTCCTATTAATTCTGCCACTCCTTTACAGATCCTACAGCCATATTTTTTTTACAGATGGACAAATCTGATTGCTTATCAAAACACATGTGCCAAAACTGCTTGCACCTTCTCAATGGATGCATCATGTTCAAGGAAATATGCCAAAAGACCAATAAGAAACTTTATGATATGGTTATCAAGAAAGGTAACAGCAACATTTCCAC
The DNA here is from genome assembly GCA_914767915.1 of Agriopis aurantiaria. NCBI lineage: Eukaryota > Metazoa > Arthropoda > Insecta > Lepidoptera > Geometridae > Agriopis > Agriopis aurantiaria. The sequence continues at coordinate 11,399,131 of OU611994.1, read as the reverse complement.
ATAAGCACTCAAGCCTTTTGGCCACGGGGTTGTTGGTTGAAATCATACAAATAAATTTTAAAACCTTTACCAGATTCCTCTGCTGTTGACTCACGATTAAAAAGTAGCATCGATCTTGATGAATGAACTGGGAATCTATGCATTATATTAAAGAACATAGAATACTTTTCAGGAAAATCATGAGAAAACTGCAGAAGACTGCTATTAGTGAAAGATAAAAGTTACCATCACAGGTCGAACCTGGCCGTCTGTTCTTTTACATGCGATATTATTTCTGTCCCTGTTGCACTTATGTCTATCCGAATGAGAGAGGTGACAAAACCAATATCGCAGATCCGTGGCAAACCCATCTGGACAAAATTAGCACAGGACTCTTATGCGTTAGGCCTCGGGCATGGCATAAGTACTAGGCATACCCAGCAGTGGGATAAGTAATGCTGTAGATAATGATGATGATAAGTTGGCTTTCATAGGTTATCAGATTCAGATACAGATCAAGTTTAAAAAGCGGCAAGCACGTCAATGAAAACCCAATGCCGCATTTATTGTTCGTCGCAAGAGTAATTCAGCTGCACTCGGACGACCAACTGCTTTCGAAGGGGTTTTACAGTTCACTATGGCGCATTTCGACATATTTTTTGTCTATTTCAAGTTTGTTTTCGGAGGTCTTTAAGTTTAACAGTTTATATTCTGTATGTTATACATCTAGGTTTACCAACAAACTGCTATAAATATATTTTAGATTTTGTTTTTTTTGGTATTGACGTCTGACGTGCTAGTGCCAAGAAAACGGAGATCGAACTGAATTAAGTTGGAGTATTGATCCAACTTAGGAAGGGAAAACGAGACGCAAAGTAAGCGAACTCGCGCCATCTAACCTGATACAGATCTGTGGATTCATGTCTTTTGAAAGGTTGAAAAATTACAATTTTTTGAATGATTTTTAATTTCAGAATCTAATTTGGAATCCAGTACAAACTATGATGATTACAGTGAACCTGAGAAAAATGGTGATAGTGGTGATGATTTTTTAGATGAATACTCACATGGGAGCTATTCCGAATATGACCAGAATCACTTAGACCTAGTTAGTATACTCAATAGTCATGACTAAATTATATCGCTAGTGCTACTGCTGCTTTTGTAGTTTTGAAGAATGTATATTTTTTTTACATTATAAGAGTATGGAAAGATTTTTAAAAAGAGGTTTGTCTACTCATCATTATGGACAATTTTTACTTTGTCCAATACTGAATTCACCTAATAAAATCAGCTGTTGATTTCATTTGATTCTAGTATTGGCCACATTGTAAAAAAAAAACATAATGATGAAATGAGTAGACCTCTTTTCAGCTTATTATCACCACTCTGTATAACCCTGTATTAAATTTACATTATTTTGTATATATTTTTCGTACAAAAAACATTTTACTATTTCAGGCAGCATTAGACAGTCACTTGAAAAAATGTAAGAGCACGAAAATTCAGCCCAAAGAAGAAAAATCTAGTGAACTGCCTATCAAAAGGAGATTTCTTTGTGATGTTTGTGGAAAAACTGCACACTCTAATGCAAACTTACTAGCACACTTGTGAGTATAGCTTCTATGCCCCACAATATTATTATTTCTTATGTATCATAATTCAAAAACATTTTCTTATGTTAGTAAAAAGCTGTCACTTTTTTTGCTGCTGAGCTGCACTACCATCTCAGAGTGAATTGGCATCAATGTGTGCGAATGCATGCATACTCCAGTAGGCACAAACAACATAGCTTCGAGAGCGCTAGAATCTAAGATATACGTGATACAGTGGTGTCAATTCTGTTGTACTCTAAACTAAACTAATCTGACAGAAATAAAATTATGGTTTCTGTTTTCATTTCCGTGTGTAAGAAAAGGAAGGCGACAATTTATTCAACTATAAAGCATGAGCTTTTGGGGAGAGTACCACAAAGTTATTTTTTTATAATGCATGAGCATATGGGGAGAGTACCACTAAGTTATTTTCTGAAATTTTTAGGTTCCATCACTCGGCCGCTCTACTCTCTCTGTATTGTAAAGTAGGTATACTTTTTTCACATGGTATTTTTTTTCCAGACTCATTCACGAACCCATATTTCCGTTCAAATGTGACCAGTGTCCGTACATGGGACGTACGATGGACCTGCTCAAGGTGCACAAGAGGTCGCATCTGTCGGAGAAGCCCTTCAAATGTTCGCAATGTCCCAAAGCCACGACAACGGCAAGCAATCTCGCGAAACATGTACGACATGTGCATAGCACGAGTAAACCATACAAGGTAACTCAATAACTTTTGACAGTATTAGGTGGCGCCACCGTCACGCTTCAACTGTCTAAAACTCGTTAATGAAGTACAATTTTGAATCTAGCCCAAACTAAAAAGAGTTGACTTATGTTTTTTTTTAAAATTTAATATTAGGCTTGCGTTTGGCCGCCAACTCGCCTGATGTTAAGCGATGATGCGTCTACGAGGCATTGGCGGATCCAGGGGGGGGGGGGGGGGGAACCCCCCCTCCAAAACACCTAGCAATTCCATACATTCGACTAAATTTTTCGATTTGATTCCTTCGAACCTTGTCAGATGGCCCCCCCTAAAATGAAATCCTAGATCCGCCCCTGCTACGAGGTCTACGATGGAGCACGCTTGCCTAGAAGAAACCGATTCACTCTTGATTTGAAGACATCCAGATTGTAACTATCGGCGGGAACACTCATTCAGGCAGCGCATTCCAGACTAGCAGTTCGCACAGTAAAAGTGGAACAAAACGCTTCGTACGGGTTTTCGGAATATCAACCATATAGCAGTGTCGATTTTTCATGCCCGCTCTGGCAATCTGATAGAAACATGGGCAGGAGGGAATTAGATCATGCAGATCCGATGCACACTCTCCGCAATCCGCAACTCTCCAGTCGACTTAGATATTATAATAGATATTTTACTTTGCTAACAGTGATATTTATTTTTAACCCCCGACTCAAAAAGGGGGGTGTTAAAGTTTACGTGTGTCTGCGGTATCGTATCTCCCAAACAGCTGAAACGATTGTTTTTGTTACTTGTTCGAGATTGTTCTTAGCTATGATTCAAGAAAATCTGTTCACCCGTTTGAAGATTATCAGTTTTTTATCGGGGGAATGAAAAAAATATATATTTATACTTGTTATTAATGATTATGTTAAAATCTTTTCAGTGTACCTATTGCGACAAAGCCTTCTCCTTCCAACATGACCTGAAGAGACATATCAAAGACATTCATCTAAGGCAGGGAACTGTTGAATGTTATATTTGCTTCAAGAAATTTAATACCAGGTGCTTATCAAGCTTCGATTATCTTAGCTCTTTACTTTATGTCCCAATGCTGACTGGAGTCGAAGTGGTGTCGTAGCTTACAAGTGGCCGTGGATAACTCAACTGCCTCGACTCTACGGGCGTTAAACATCAGATGTAAATAGGGTCCTATGATGTCTCCTTGTAGCACGCCAAATTAATACCTATTTAGACCTATAAATGGACATGATACTGCAAAAGCTTTATTAATAAAGTTATATGATTATTTACGGGATATTTACTGTGGTAAGGTTGTGGAATGAGCTCCTGATATTTCGGCGCAGTTACATGCACCATGTTCACGGGAAGATAGTGCATGTAACTGCGCCGAAATATCGGGAGCTCATTCCACTACCTTACCACAGTAAATATCCCGTAAATAATCATATAACTTTAGTGAACAACCGTGATAGTTTAAAACAGAGCTTTATTAATGCTCAGGCGTTGCTGTTATTTTCGTTTATATTTATGTAATCCATTTATTACAGGAAAATACTGAGGGGACATCAATGGAAGGTGCACAAGATCAAAGGCGAGAGACAGGGCCGGCTTCCAGCATACTTAAAATGGCAAATGGATGAGCAAAATGAAAATCATAATAATATAGTTGAAAGCGAAAACGAGCCAGTGTTTCTGACGTAAATTTTAAAGGGGCCGCGTTTTGGTACTTATAAAAAACCCAGCTGAATCTGGTATAGATGAAGACGAAATTGCCGAGGTAAATTTGTCGAAGTACTAGATGCTTAGCTACAATTTGATTGCATTGTCATCAACAAAAGACTGAAAGTAGCATCAAAAAAGTTTGTAAATCGGCCAACTATACTCTACCGATTCAAGAACCGTTGATACGGAAACTTGATGTATGCAGATGAACGTACTATAGCGAGATAGATTAACTGTAATGAGAATTGGCCGTGCTAGGAATAACTGACTTGGTGGGTTTCCGAACTGTATTCCGCGCCGAAAAGAAAAGTAAAAAACCTAGTTTTCTCTATCACATTCAATCGAATTAGTACAATTTTAGTAAATTCGAATCAGTACAACTTTAGGTTTTATATTAATAGATCGGTTTATAAGTTTTATACATAACTTATCTTACACATATTTAGGTAGATTAACTGCTTTTATGTACGACTGTAAATTACTGTAATCTGTTAATAGAAACCTAGTTTATTTGGGTATGGTTAAGCTACGCAGTGGGTCAAAAATTTCGCGTAATTAAAGGGTTGCAGGGACAAGAATATTTTCGTATATCTGGGACTAATTGATGACCTAAATTATCTTTGTTGATGACTCTACTTTTCTATAAATACCAAGTTTTAGCCAAAACGAAAAAGGCAACATCACTGGAAAAAACACGCCAGCTTGTTAGAAAAGCTAAAAAATGCTATAAAGGAAAAAAAGGAGGGGAACTGGCCTCAATGTGTGTTGCTTTTGTTAGTGGTAACACCAGTCGCCATCCAAAAATGAAGATAGCTTTGAGGAGAATTTTTCTAACAATAAACTCGGCGATTTCTGCCTATTTTGAACGCCTCGAAGAACATTTTATTTTGAAGGCCTAAAAAATTACATGGGTTTTATAGTCATGTTCTTTCTATGTCATTCCGCGAACTGTTTGACCGAATGTATTTATTACACTACCTTACCTGACCCAAATAAAAAAGAAATTATAAGTTCATTTTATACAAAATAAACTTGATATCAACACAAGCTTAAATGTTTTCATTGCAATCTCCATTCGGTGTTATATTATTCCTGTAAGAAGTAAACTCAGAGCAAATAAAAACACTTTTAATTTACACTGTGAACAAATTAACCTAGTTCGTCTTAAAAAAATGTGCAGTGGCAACACTTCGACTACGCACGCATGTATCAAAAAGTGGCTTCACTTTTCGTGTTCGCTGTAATCCCTCTGGCTTAGAATCTAAGCCCTCTGGTTATTTTTATTTGCTCTGAGCTGTCAGGGTGGGTATACATGTACAATTATGAAATGTGCATTGCTTCAGCTATATCCAACAGCTCTTTGAAACTGGGTATGATCTTTTTGGATAAAAAGCAACAAGTACATCATTGAGAAAGTTGATGGAATAGAAAAGTTATCTGTTAGATGGAGACAAAAAATGTGTAGCCACTCCCTTGAAGCTTTGAACGAAATGGTTATTGACGACGAAAATAAAATAACTTCTATTTCATAGTCATAGGAGACGACAAACTGTTTGTACATACTTACTGAAGTCTACTCCACACCAATGTTCATTGGCGATGTCAACTATAAAGAATGGCTCAAATTGCATTCCATAACAATAATTATATTCGTTGCGTACACAGAACTATATCTAAGATATAGGTCTGTGGTTGCGTCTTAATTTGGCATACTTTCATGAAAATGATACCTAGGTACTGGATTTATCAAAACGGTAAACAATGTTCCTGGAAACTTAACAGCTGTTGTATTCGATAACACCGGACATTTTATTCTTGCTGTTCAAGCAACTGGTGACAACTGGGACGAAAATGATCTGGGCCGCCGCCACTGGTGGCAACTGGGATTTATTTCTCGATTGCCACCAGTGGCGGCAAAGATGGTGGTGGCAATCGGGAATAGACAAAAATATTGAAGTACAAGAAAAATTACTGCTCACTATTTGGGAACAGAATTATTGATAATTATAATTAAGTGGGCGTAATGAACAGAAAATACATTTACATCATTGGCTTTTTAATAAAAATAAATTATACTAAGTACCTAGGTATGTAATTTTAGAACCATTCAAAGCAAATGTTACATTTTAATTTACCTACTCACTTAAACCCCTATTCAATTTAGCATACAGCTAACAGCAAACTTTTTCACCAATATCCAAGGTACAATTTTACTAACCACAACATCGAGAACGAACTACAATAATAAAGTTGAATTGGCTAGTTTATTGTAATTGAGTAGGTATGGTAATTATTGTGAGTAGGTACCAAGGATTGGTGATAAAGATGACAAAAATTCGTATACACAATAACATCTTTTGGTGGTTGTATGTAAATGAAGTAATGAACATAGTATGGGTAAATAACAGTTATCTTAGATGCAACATTACATTCTAGAATTATCCTATTCCCCATTACAGGGCTACTACTTAACCAAGCATTATGGACCCTAGGCTCTACTACTGCAAGGCTCAACTCGAGCCGTTAAGACTATCAAAGTATGTTCCTGAGGTAGCCTGCTATGGAGTTGCCGGGGGAACAAAATGACACCCCTCATACCTTTGGAAGCAACTCAGTGAAAGCTGAGCTCACCGGCAAGACCTCTTATGCATGTTTCTAACATTACTGGAGATAAAAATCTAAATGAAAATAAAAAAACCATTGGGCATTATCTTTAAAATAACATTACAAATACTATGAAGCAATGTACATCAATACGAACACTTATGCAAATTTTATACAATGGCGGTGAAGAAAACTTTAAGCAGGTCAGTAGTAAGTTCAATGAGCAAAACAATTTACATGTTACATACAATCAAAGATCATTGTTAGAAATGATCTAAAATATGGCAAATGGTTCATACACTTGCTATTGTAATCAATAGAATATGATTAATTTCTTCATTTGGTACTCAAGTTATTAGAGTAAATTTTTTACACAAATTTGAATTGATTCATCATCATCATCATCATCATTTCAGCCGTAGGACGTCCACTGCTGGACATAGGCCTCCCCCATCGATCTCCAAAAGGGCCGGTTGGAAGCGGCCTGCATCCAGCGTTTCCCTGCGGTCTCTTTTAGGTCGTCTGTCCATCTTGTGGGTGGACGTCCTACGCTGCGCTTACCAGTCCGTGGTCTCCATTCCAGAACCTTTCGGCCCCATCGGCCATCTGTTCTGCGTGATATGTGCCCTGCCCACTGCCATTTCAACTTACTAATCCGGTGGGCTATGTCGGTGACTTTCGTTCGTCTACGGATCTCCTCATTTCGGATTCGATCTCGTAGAGAAACCCCGAGCATAGCCCTCTCCATAGCTCGTTGTGCGACTTTGAGCTTGCTTATGAGGCCCATAGTGAGAGACCACGTTTCAGTGCCGTATGTCATCACTGGTAACACACACTGGTCGAAGACTTTCGTCTTAAGGCACTGAGGTATTTTGGACGAGAAGACGTTGCGTAGTTTACCGAACGCTGCCCAGCCGAGTTGGATTCGCCGATTGACCTCTTTCTTGAAGTTGGACCTACCTAGTTCGACGGTTTGTCCTAGGTAGACGTACGCGTCAACAGCTTCAAGAACTGAGTTCCCAACTGATACTGGGGCGGGCACAACATGGATATTTGACATAACCTTTGTCTTGTCCATGTTCATTTTAAGGCCCACCTGTTGGGAGACTCGATTGAGGCCTTCGAGCATCATGCTGAGATCTTCCATCGATTCTGCCATGACCACAATATCGTCGGCAAACCGAAGGTGAGTGATGTACTCGCCGTTGATGTTGATGCCGAGTCCTTGCCATTCCAGGAGCTTGAAAGCATCTTCCATTGTGGCAGTGAACAGTTTCGGAGAGATAACGTCTCCCTGTCTCACGCCTCTTCGCAATGGAATTGCCTTCGAACTCTGCTCCTGTACTCGGACCGACATGGTGGCGTTATTGTACAAACACTTCAACACTTCGACATACCGATAGTCAATACGGCATCGCTGGAGAGACTCTAGCACCGCCCATGTCTCGACCGAATCAAAGGCTTTCTCATAGTCCACAAACGCTAAACATAGTGGCAAGTTATATTCTTCGGTCTTCTGTATAACTTGGCGTAGCGTGTGGATGTGGTCTATGGTACTATAGCCTTTTCGGAAACCGGCTTGTTCGATAGGCTGGAAGTCATCGAACCTGCGATCGAGACGATTCGTGATGACCCTCGAAAACAGCTTATAAACATGGCTCAGAAGCGAGATGGGTCTGTAGTTCTTCAGCAAGGTTTTGTCACCTTTCTTAAAGAACAGCACCACCACGCCTCTGTTCCATGCTTCTGGCGTTATACCTTCGAGTAAGACAGAATTAAAGAGCTTCTGAAGGACTCTGAGTACCGGTGTTCCACCCGCTTTCAGAAGCTCTGATGTGATTCCATCGTCCCCCGGCGCCTTGTTGTTCTTGAGCTGTTTCAGGGCCATCCTAATCTCGTACAGGCTGATGTCCGGGATATCTTCAGTATAGTGTCGGCTCAGCTTGGCTCTTGGGTCTTTGGCCGAGCTGCTCACAGGTTTAGCAACCGAAGTGTATAACTGTCCATAGAACCTTTCGATTTCCCCTAATACCTCGGCTTTGGTCGACGCTACACTACCATCTTCCCTCTTCAGCTTTGTCAGCTGGCTTTGCCCAATAGACATGTCTCTTGCAAACACTTTGGAGCCTTTGTTTTGCTCAATCGTCTCTTTAATACTGTTCGTATTAAAGGTACGTATGTCGTGCCGCAATGACTTCCAAATTTGTCTATTGAGCTGCCTATATGAGTCAGCGTCATCGGAACATTGTAGTTGTAACGAGCGTCGATCAGCCATGAGGTTACGGGTATGGTCGGATAATTTTTGAGGTCTATCTGTGCGCCGGCCAGGTCTAAAAAACTTAGAACCTACCGCATGGACAGAATGAATGATTGAATTGATTACATTATAAAAAAGGTCAAACTCTTAAATTTAAAGAAAACATATTTTTATTTAGTTAAAATATTTTTTTGGTCTTTTAAACCTACTAATGTAGGTAGGTTAGTTTGATCTTAAAAGACCTAAAAAATATTTTCCTATAGAAAATGTTACATGCAGCAGTAGGCTACCGAACAGTTTTTTTTTTATTGTTTGGACAATTTAAACAGTTTATTCAGTATACATATTACATGTTTTCACTAAGACTAATATTATTAACTAATCCAACAACTGTCCAATAGACTTTACAACTAACCTTACATTTAATTTTGTCTCACTCTCTCAGCTAATGCACGAGCAAGACAAAAGTCAATGTAAGGTTATTATAATATTTTTTTTAAAGATTATGGTAACCCACCTGCACTGATGTCTCACTTGAGGTGGTTTGTGCATTTCCCCCCATCCAACCTACCCATACTATAGCACCATAAAATAATGGAGCACAACCTTGGGTTGCTGGCATACCAGTTCCATGTTAAGTGTTGTGGTACCGAAAACTTGTTATCTGCTGAGGTGGTCAAATGATGGAACTAATAATTTTCTACAGAAGGCTATCAGTCTTGTTCAGAAAGTTTATCAGGTGGCTCCCCCATTTGGTAGTGAGATAGGTTGGCTTTGCACTGTATCCAGTATCGGTATCATCACAGGACACTACCTTTTAAACAAACACCTTTTCAAAATTGGGTTTACAGACAGTCCTCTATGTAGATATTTGCTGCTAGAGTGCAGCAGCATGGCGGAACTATGGCAGGTGGGTCATGACAACAAGAGAAATAGACAAAGATAATATGTTGCTGTCGACCATATGGGGTAATTTTCTTATGGGTCTTCTATATTTATTCATATTCTATGAGAATTCACCTACTAATTTATTAATCAACTTACTACACTACCTATATTCTAGATCCTATCTATAAGGGTCAATTTACACAGAGATGGTAACACCGAAATCAGACAAAAATTTACAAATCTGTTTTAATAGTTTTTCCATAAATGTTGTGCAGAATAATGTTACTGGAAGCTATCATCTTGGTATAGTAAAATACAGATTTTCTAATGCCTGAACATTAGCATCAGTAACATTCAAAGGACAAATTATATCAAGATTAGTTTCCATCCTTTTAAAATCCTAAGCAAGTTTAAACTACAACTTTGATATACCTAATTCAGATAAAACTTACATACCTAACACAAATAATGAGTATAAATACTAAATTCCCCCAAAAATGGCCAATATCACACTAATGTGGTAGAATACTCTGAGATATCATGGGGAAAGTGATGGTCTGTGCTTGAGAGTTGGGCAATGCCATTGGCTGACTAGTGCTTGAAATAGTTATCTGTTGAGTTGATGTTTGGTGAACTAGCTGCTGAGCAGAGGGCACGAGCTGTTGCTGAGCCGATTGTTGGGCAGCAAGTTGCTGAGCTGATTGTTGAGCAGCAAGTTGCTGAGCTGATTGTTGGGCTACCATCTGTTGAGCTGACTGCTGTGCAGCCAAGTGCTGGGCTGATTGTTGAGCAGCCAAATGTTGAACTGTCTGTTGTGCAGCCAAGTGTTGCGCTGACTGTTGGGCTAAGTGCTGGGCATGTTGAGCAGATTGCTGAGCAGCCAAGTGTTGTGCTGACTGTTGTGCCATATGCTGGGCTGATTGTTGGGCTGCCAAATGTTGTACCGACTGTTGTGCAGCCAAATGTTGCACTGATTGTTGGGCAGCCAAATGTTGTGCTGACTGTTGTGCAGCCAAATGTTGAGCAGACTGTTGAGCGGCCAAATGCTGTGCTGAATGCTGAGCTAGTTGTGTCTGTACCAGTTGCTGGACTGTAGTTTGAGAAGCATTGCTCATCAACTGCTGAGTGGGAGGTGCTAACGTTAGCTGGGCAGGCACTGCCACCACAGTTTGGCCACCTCCCATCAATGTGCCTGAATCACTGACTTGCATAAGTTGTTGAGCTCCTGCACTTGTAACAATCAAGGTGCCAGAATTACCCACTAATTGTTGTGTTGTGCTAACAGTGAGCAACTGAGGAGCTGGAGTCAATAGCTGGGCACGAGAGGCAGATGGTGCCAAAGCCAAGTTGGGTGTAGCTGTTGCTGGGACCAGTGCAGGCAAAGCTCCTGCCAGACTCACTATGGGTGTCACACTGACTGTCGCTAACGACACAGGAGCAGAAGTACCATGCCTAGATGTTATCACGCAGGGTTGATCTGTTCTTATTGAAGCTGTCTGAGATAGAAGGAATTCATTCATAGTTGTTAGCTGAACATTTTTCTCAGTCAAGTCTGCAACTTTTTTTAATAGCACACTTATGTTATCATGTAGTAATTTCACCTTATGGTCCAATGTCTCACAGCCAGTACAGGTGTTAGTAGCAGCCAGAACTTGTTTATCAAATGCATTTTCGTCATACATGTACCTCCTTACTTTAGCTTCAGGAGGAGCATCATCATCTCTAATGAAAGGTGGCGGGCGGTTAAAATTTACAGGTAGTACACCTTGAGGAAATGGTAAATATTCCTTTTGAATTAAGTCAGGGAGGTGAACGTAGCCACACTCCTGGCTACCGCATGCTCCGACTAGGTGCGCCTGGCACAGACGACAGTCGCGAGGAAACTTTCCTGTGTTGTAAAAGTTTTCTTCATCTTCTACTGTACTGTGAATAAACTTACAGGTACTCCTGAAGCATCTTTTGTTCTGAAAGTCGTGACAAAATCGAAACATTTCTTTGAGGCAAGATTTTGGTGGTACTTCATGAATAAACCTGCAATTGTCTCGCGAGCAGCAGCCGCGTATAAAATCTTTACAAAAGTTGTTGGGCGAGAAAATTGTAATATCGCTATCATCAGGCATTTTTAAAACACCATCGACGTACACTGGGCCGATCATAATAGATGTTTCCCCTTGCAGGTTATTTTGTTCCATGATACCCACCGCTGCTTATTTTTATCTCCGGTATTTGGAGACCCATTTCTGCGGGCGGGAGTGTTTTATGCACTAGCAAATTTTAATTTGCGTTCTGACCACAGCAAAGTTACAAATTACAATCACAACATAAATACACAAAAAGAAACAGAAACATATCAAAGAGAATACAATAGAAACATATATATTAATAGTCTTTGACAGAAACTAAACAAAGAGAATACAAACTAAACTTCAGTTTTCTTTTCTGTGGCTGTCCTGTCGCCATTAGTTTTTACTTTTTCCGTGATAATAGATACAGACTACACAGAGTCCTTCAGTCAGAATAGGTTCATGAGTCAGAATATTCTCTTAGTACTCAGAAAAGCCTCCAGCTGCCTCCAACACTTTACATGGGCATGACTTTGACTTGATCATGACTTATTTTGCTTGATCTGACTGTGACTATGACTTATTTGATGCTTTTTATTACGAAGTAAACTTAGCATTTGGATTGTATCTAAACCTTCATCAGTCTAACTGTATTTGTAGTGTTATAAATCTTGTATTTTGTGTAGTTACTATAGGCCAGTAAACCTGCTTAATATTGCGACTGAAAGACTTTGTATCCCTGGTCATGTTTTTTTAACTCACTCCTCACTGCTCTTGAATGTTGATATGAAAATGAAGTTTTGGCGCCAACGTTGAAAAAACATATCGGCTTGTGCTATTATTTTCCTAAACTAGATCTGTGTAAACTTGTGTATTTTCGAGTGTTAATGTATATTAAATGGTGAATGATTATTCATTAAATGCTCGTAAACGTGCTCGAGTGTGGGCAAGTGATATAACGAGGTGAAACGTGTCTTTTCGTGTTGTTTCCAAAACTCCATAGGAGCCTCTTGTAAAGTCCCCACCACTTTACAGGGGCATGAGTTTGACTTGACCGTGACTTACTTAGCTTGACTCTGACTGTGACTTGTTTGACGCTATTAGGACTATACAAAACAGATGAACAGTCGGTATGGCCTTAAAGGCTTTACCATGTCAGATGGGCGAATAATAATATAAAAAAAATTATATGAAAATTAATGAAACAAAGATGTAGTATATTACTTTTTTTATTTGGAAAAAAAAAAAAAAAAACATTGAAAAATGGTGGCCATAATGAAGAGAAATGGCGTCTTTTTGCGATTCGTAAATAAAAATATTGTTGCATTGAATTGATGTTTTGTTTTATCTGCTTGCCTAGATTTTATAATTTAAATGGCGTACATTTTATAGATGTTTCTACCTATGTCGCTCTTATAAAAAAAAACTGCTCTCTGTAAAGAAATGAGGTAAGTTTACTGAGCTCCTGTTAAAAAGTTGCATGTTTCTAAGTTTTTTGAATTAATGTAATAGTTTCAGGTGAAACAGTAGAAAGATGTTCAAGCAGCAATTATCACCTCGTAGCGTGCACCCATACCAGACAACAGTGGTTCCACGGAGCGAGCAGCAAATCGCATCGGCCACGCAACAAAGGGTGAAGTACCCGTGGGCGGAGGACATCAATCCACCTGTGTATCAAGTTGCAGGGACTGAGAGCTCCACTTCTGATAATGCTTATCACGTGAGTCTTTTGTTTTGTTATAAAAAAGGGCTAGTTTTTTTAATTGGACAATAGGCATGCGCTTTATACTAAGTGATGATGCGGTCTATGATAGAGCACCCTTCCCTTAAAGTAGCCGATTCACTCGCGACTCGCGATGTCCCAGATTGTAACTATCGGTAGTACCCAACTTACTAAATAGTTTTACCTGTAATGCCTATTACATTCAGCCCACTTCCGCTGCAGTGAGCATAAAAGCTGGTAGCACAAGTAATAAATGGGTTACTTCCCTGCTGCTGCTGCTCTATTGGGAATTCCCTTTGCAACTCTTTGACTAGTAAGACTATGTGATTATTTTTTCTGGTAGAATCAGGAAGTAGGGCTTCAATATGTAATTTGTGAAAAAAAATTGTTCTGAAACAATCAGTATTTTTGTTTTTTGTATTATACCAGTAAAGGTTGACTTGCAATTTGAAAATGTAATGCGACATCATTCGTCGGCTGCACGCGTCTGACGCAGACCTCGAAAGCGGCATCATAAATTTTCATAGTGTGAAGACTTGTCGCATCAGACGCGCGCGGCTGCGATTTGCTGCGATGCACAGAAGTCAACCTTAATGCTTTGTGTATGGAGTTATATTTGATTAATTTCAGATGCCACATTACAATGCTGCCAGAGAGTATGGCCCTCCCTCTCCTGTGTACCACACTCCGTATAGTACTGGTACTTGGAGAAACTATAAAAATGTGGATAAACATACAAGAGGATCTCAACCTGAAGCCTTCTCATTTCAACAATGCACATCGGCGTTTTCTCTTCCTTTGTATGATGTGGAAGCTCGAACGCAGACACTAAGAAGATCACCGGTGCCGCCAGTGTCATCGACGAGTCCTGAAGTGCCAATAATAGGGGCGTGTGGGGGGCATTGTCCTGGATTTGAATATGTTTGCTATTATATTTTACAGGTTTGTTGTCCAATCTTTAGATAGTTCATTACTGCTACAGAAACATTTATGACGATATGATAATGTGGGCCGAGGCTTTGCACAGGCCAGCAGAAGTGACTTGATAAATGCTTAGTTGTAGATACCAAGACTAAAATTGGCCAACACGCTTAGCTAATGTTCAAACCTTAAAGTCAAATTTTCATCTAAGTATTTTCTTCAAAAAACAAACACTACCATGTTTATCAAAATCCATGGTCATCAAGAAAAAAAATGAAAAAAAGGAGATGTCCTCACTGGAGGGCACACTTTACACAACATACCCTTCTTTCTGCTTATGGTACATAATAGGATTATGGATAAAATCTGAACAAAAAAAATAATACCATGTTTAAGAAATAATACATATATATATTGTTGATGAGGAGATCTGTAGACAAACGAAAGTCACCGACATAGCCCACCGGATTAGCAAGTTGAAATGGCAGTGGGCAGGGCACATATCACGCAGAACAGATGGCCGATGGGGCCAAAAGGTTCTGGAATTGAGACCACGGATCGGTAAGCGCAGCGTAGGACGTCCACCCACAGAATGGACAGACAACCTAAAAGAGACCGCAGAGAAACGCTGGATGCAGGCCGCTTCCAACTGGCCCTTTTAGAGATCGATGGGGGAGGCCTATGTCCAGCAGTGGACGTCCTACGGCTGAAATGATGATGATGATGACATATATATATATATATCAGGTGGCTATTCTGAGAACTGCCATATTAGTTTAGTCTTGAAGATTACCACCTCTTTTATCAACTGCGTACACATAGACCTTCATGTATACTTTCAACCTCCATTTGCCCCCCTAAACCATCCTCCTTTTGTAAAACATTATGTGTTATCGGACAACTACACCCCATAAGGAATCTATCTGCCAAATTTCAGTTTCATAGTTCAAGTAGTTTTTGAGATTATGTGATGTTGACTGACGCATAACAATTCTAACTACTTAACACTGACGGACTTGACTGTCAGCGAGTGAGTGGTGTTTAGCTTTTATATTATAGGTATTAACATGTTGCTCTCTCTATGTTGCAGGTGATATTTGTAGTAGGCATATTGACTGGTATATCATTATGCATAGCTGGAATTGTACTGAGACGCACAAATCGCAATGGAGACCTTGGTGTCTTAGTTTATATTGGTAAGAAAACTTATTTTTATGCCATAGGTAGAAAACAAGCAGACGGGCCGCCTGGTGGCCGTCGCCTATGGATACTTGTAACAAATATGTTGCTGACCCTTTAGACTCTATTATTAAATTTACTTTTCCGTATTATGACAGTCAATGACATAATATGGTAAAATATGTCTCTTGCCTTTTGGTTTTTAGGGTTCCGTACCCAATGGGTAAAAACGGGTTTGTCCGTCCTACCTTTAATCTTTGATCCTGATGAATCCGGATGAATCTTTCGAACCATAATAGATAGCCAGTTGAATATTCACAGAATATGTATTCTTACAGCGGGACGCATTTTTGTATTAACTCTAATGTAAAAACGGTTATACGTACAAGCATTAAACTTGGCTTGATTATAGTACACACTATTAAGTATAACAACAGATAACAAATAATGGCCAAGTGCGAGTCGGTGACAATTTTCTGTTCATTACCAAGTTATAACTGGTATAATTCCTTACTTGGATGACCTCATTATCCTTTCACCGAATCGAAATTCCATATCGTTTTTTAAATTCAGTGCGTGGAATAAACTCGCACTTGGCCGGTTTATTAAAATAACAGTCAGAAACAAGAAATAACTTAATATTTTAAATAAGTGTAGGTATTGTTTTTATCAACCTCTGTTCCTTCTACCAATCGGATAACCAAAGAGGACTGGGAATATCCGCTTCTGCAGTGCAAGTACCGTTCTTTATCGATCGTCAAATTCGATAAAATGCCATAGAATCGATCATAGTGAGTATTGATCAAATGGCTTTTTATCGAATTTGACGATATTAACTGTCAAATTTGACGATCGATAAAGAACAGTACTTGCACTGCTGACCTGGTACTCATTACTTTTAAGTCCAGGGTACTTAGAGAGATTCTTTCTTACTAATTTATACACTTAATCTCCAGGTTGCCTTTCATCCTGTGTATGCTGCGTGCTGCTAGGTGTACAGTGCTGCGTGCGGCGCGAGATTAGGCAACGCAAGCTCAGAGCCAACATGCATATACCCATGCAAGCCATACAGGTAAGGTACCATCCACACTTTCTTCTCTTTTTGGCGCCTCTTAACAACTGGAGATAAGTAGACAGATCATCAAACTTCTACCTGTCTTTACTAAGAGAAATAGCTGTTTCATGCTGATAACAAATAATTATTCGGGACATTTTTGCACACACGGTCTTCTGACCACAAATTAAGTAAAGCTTGTAATATGGCTTCCAGAGACATATACATATTACATTCATACATATTTTTTAAATAAATTACTTAAATACATATTAACACCCAGATATAGAACAAACACAAATGTTCATCACATGAATGTTTGTCCTAAGTGGGAATCGAACCCACACCCGCAAGCGCAGAAGGCAGGTTCACTACCAACTAGACCAACTGGCTATCTAAATAATAATCTAATGATGGTCCATTTGTGGATGTTGCGCATTTAATACATCTTCCTTCTACCAGCACGATGTTGAACTTCAACTTAGCACATCAAAATATTCATGAAAAAATGTTGCATTTTCAACATTTTTTTTATTTATTTTTTTCTGAACACATCCAACATTAACATGAAAATGTATATAAAAGTTCAAACTCAGGAAGGTGGTTGTTTCATCTTTGGAA
Organism: Agriopis aurantiaria; assembly: GCA_914767915.1. Classification (NCBI taxonomy): domain Eukaryota; kingdom Metazoa; phylum Arthropoda; class Insecta; order Lepidoptera; family Geometridae; genus Agriopis; species Agriopis aurantiaria. Next base: position 11,381,813 of record OU611994.1, on the reverse strand, counting down.
CGAAGTTGTAATCTTATTTTCTCCCATGAATCCCCAGTGTGGTGGATGTCTATTTATATTTTTGTGGTCAAATGCAAACCTGTTTTACTTTTTCTTTGCTAAACTTACCCCGCTGTTGAGCAAAGGCCTGCCCCATCTCCTTCCACGCATCTCTATCGTCTGCATAGTTCGGCTCATCATCATCGTCATTTCAGCCATAGGACGTCTACTGCTGGACATAGGCCTCCCCCATCGATCTCCCTTAGGTTGTTCGTCCATCTTGTGGGTGGACGTCCTACGCTGCGCTTATATATAGTTATAATTTATTTATAATTTATTTCATAGTTCGGCTAATTAGGGTATGGGCAGTACCCATTTTAAATTACCTTTCTTTTTCCAGGAAGCTACAGCACCTCCTTACAATCTACTGTCGGCCTCTTTACCTCTACCTCATACTCAAGTATACAGGTAAGTAAAAAAAAATACATTACAATCCATACTATCAGAGCAAATGCATATGAATGAACTTTTAATCTGCAAATAGTCTTTCTCCACTTTTTTACGACTTAAGTGGCAAACAAGCAGACTGGCCACCTGATGGTAAGCAGTCACCATCGCCTTTCCTCTGTTACACGAGCTTGCATGCTTTAACTTGTACGACTGGCATGACTTATTATAGATGTCCGTTTGTGATTCGGATTGATCGCGAGCCATCCCGTTCGCATCTACTTACCCGCACCACTTGCGTGAGCGATAAATTTCCTTATTTTTAAGTAAGTACCTAGATGTACCAATGAAGTTCTTAATTTTTAAATTGGTTGTGATTTCAGGCCGACAGTGGACATATGCGCTGAAGAAGAAGTGACAGGCATACCCTGGTGGCGACGCAACAACAGAGACTGACTAGCTTTAATTAATTCTACAATGTATTACTGTATACTTTTTCTATTTAAACTCGCGCCTATATGTAAGACTTATAACGTGATTTTGTTATTTTTGTAATAAAATTCATATGAAATTGTATTTTTTTATTATTATTTACTGTTAGGCTGTGTTTGGCCTTTTGGAGATCGATGGGGGGGCCTATGTCCAGCAGTGGAGGTTCTACGGCTGAAATGATGATGATGAGGCTGTGTTATTAGAAACGAATTTCAAATAATTTTGAAAACAACTTCTCAATAGAAATTTATTTCACTAAACATGGGGTGTTACCCCCACAGATCCGAGTTATTAGTCTGCTCAGCTATTAGTCTTATCACATATAAAAAATGCGAATAATTATTATACCAATGATATTTTTACCATTGTAATAAATAATTGTTTCATACAAAGTGTGAGTGTTTTAAGGTTGACATCTGTGACATCGTAGCTCCCAAACGGCTGTACCGATTTTGATTTAGTTTTTTTGTTTGAAAGTTGACTTGATCGTGTTCTTACCTATGATTCAAGTAAGTCGGTTGAGCTGTTTGAAGACTATCAGCTCTTTTATTGAGGCTCGAAAAAAACCAATCGTTTAAAAACTGCATTTGTGAACATTTAAAAATAGTAATATAATGTGATCAAATCTCGAAATGAGAAGTCATCGTCACAGCACAGTCCATCAAGTCTTCTAGTTTTTAAAAGTTAGGTAAACTGATCACATTTTACAGGATGATGAAAACACACTTTAAATTAGATTAGTCAAAAAAATATTAGTAAAGTCATGAAATATTTTTCAACCATTACTAAGAATTTAAAGCCTGTGACCAAATGTATATTATTATATTTGCCTGTTTATTGTGAACATTACAGAGATATCAGTAAAAAACAATAAAATATTGTGTAAAAGGATAAAAGTAAATATTTTGTTATGTTGGTTTGTTAGTAGGTATTAGAAATCGCAAGTAAATTGGCATTTTAATTACATAATAGGCTTGCGTTTGACCGCCAACTCACCTGACTTTAAGCAAAGAGCACGCTTGCGTAGAAGAAATCAATTCACTTGAGAGTAAATGAAATTTGTTAAATATAATTATGTAAAGTTATATGATTATTTACGGGATATTTACCGTGGTAAGGTTGTGGAATATCAGGAGCTCATTCCACAACCTTCACAGTAAATAAATAATCATACATATAACTTTAGTGAACAGCCGTGATCGTTTAAAACAGTATATAACTATGTAAGTATGTATGATTTACTAACACATATTTTTGCTCTACCACTACCTGAATACAAAAAAGTTGTTTTAATTAAAAACACAATCAGTTCCGGTAGTACTTAATTTATTAGTGAAATATTCAGACATTGATGATCGTAATACATTCATTGGTAATGTCATAAATCTTAAATCTATATGAAACAGAAACTAATAGAAATTCAATCATGTATGTAAGATGTACTACTTATAAAACAAAGTATAGAAAATTAAGCGACATTTTTTTCCAAAATGAGTTAATACAAAATTATGAAAAATAAGATAAGCAAAATTGATTTAGGTTGTGTACCTCCTTGACTAATCTAAGTATATAATACATAAAATCCAAGTAAAATATGCACCTTTATGACATTCATAAATAAAATACAGGATATAAAAATAAATAGGTGTAGGCACAATCTTTTAATTAAAATATAAAAACAACATCCAGTATGTCTTCAAAACAATGAAAAATTACTGTAAGCTTTATATAGTTTAAAGATAGTGAAAAACTTCATTATGGAGCTTACACAGTATTTGAATCACTTAATAACTACTAAATTAAAACTGCTATTACCTTACAAACTAATTGATTTGACCACTCTTTACTTTGTATACCAGTTTCGGATTGTGATGCTTACATTAAAATTTTATAAGAGAGCTTTTTTCAAAATAATATCATAGAATTATGCAAATAAATGCTACAGAATGCATTCAGCCAAAATGAAGAACAACCAGGAATTATTAGCTGCACCCAGCGGTTTTCCTTTCGACCGTACAGGAACCGTACATTTATTTGGGATAAAATAGTACCTATCCTGTGTTAATAGAACAGTATAACCTTAACCTCCAAACCGAATTTCATCTAAATTCATTCAACCGTTACTGAGTGGGAACAAATACAACTAACATACGTACACACAAACTTTCGCATTTGTGTTTATATATTAGTATGATTTATGAACTTCGAAAATGACATTTACGACTAAGCAAAAGATGGGTAGAGTTTTAAACTTAAATCTATAGGGGACGGCATCAAAAACAACACATAAAACATGCCCTGTGAATTGTATCAAGATTTTCGTGTCTTTGAGTAAGGCGGTATAAAATTAACATCAGTAACTGATTTTAAACAATCTTGCTTTTATCCTTACACCTAATCTTCCACAATAACTAAAAACAAAATAAAAATATATGTACTTCATATTACAAATAACTTCACCGAAATAAGATCCAAATTAATACTTACCATAAGTACAATTTTAAGTTGACGTCTGTCTTAATTATTTCTACGATTCTGGACGATAATTTGGCCTCTTGTCTTTTACTAATTACTGATTAAGACAAATCTTACCAAAGCTTCATGCATTATTGCAAGTGTTACACACCATACACCAAGATCAAACAGTTTAAAATACATTGTTATATTGATAGTAATATGAATCGATTATACAATTTGAACACTTCTATTAGAATACCTTCTATATTTATAAGAGATGTCGAAGGGTAAGTGCACAAAAAGATAAATAAATTGATTTTAAAGACGATCTAAACACTAATTGGGAAACTGAAGTTGCCAATAATAGTGGAAAGTGCATAAATAAAATACCAATATCACACGAACAAGCACACGTTATACGCGATTATCTGACGATATTCGCTCAAGTGTTCAACTTCCGTACATCTTATACTTTGTACCACAAAATGCAACCTTACGACTATGGACACACGGAAATTGGACGACGAAGCGATATTACCGATCGGTATCGATTACAAGTCTTACCATAATGAAAATATCATAAAAATAAATTCTATGTTATATGTTAGGGTATACTTAAAACCAGATCGGATAATCACTTCGTTGCCGGGGGATTTAGGACTAGCCCTAAGCTCTTATACAAAAAGTATCGGAGAAAACGTGATTTTACGCGACCGATGGCCTGCCATCCAGCATTTTGTCGCTCTCTTCTGCACTGCTCAGACTGTAAAAAAGATAAATAAAGTAAGTAACGGCAGATCAGAATTAGCATCAAAATGCAATGTGGTCACGCAAGCTCTTGAACCGAAGACGTGACGTGGAAGTGTTAATGACAATGTAGATCGTAGATAGAAGAGATTGTTGTCGAGATGTGGCGGCCGAGTGATAATGAAGCGGGTGCGATCGCTTGTCACGAGCCCAGGAATCGTTGAGTAAACAAGCCGAGACAATGGCTCCAAGTTCACACTTCGCGCTGACAATAGACGCGTGGAGACCTACGTCAAACAAACATTTTACCGCCGGTCGTAGGTTATCTCCTATGCAACATTTTCATAAGAATAGCTGTACAAAACGATTAGGTATGCTCGAACCTTGAAAGACGCTAGAGTTTGTTTGGTCTTTGAACTTCGTTGTGCACGTGATCAGATTTTAGAAAAGATTCTTCTCAGATTTTTATAGTAGTCTTTTATTTATGTTTTATTATTATTATTCGTGTTGTTTTATTAGGCGAAAAGTTCTGAATTGACGTCCTGCTTGGTATGTACAAGTATTGGACTACTTGAGCCATCCGAGCTCCTTGAAGTAGGCGGCTTTAGGCCGCAGGCACATATGCTCAGGGCCGTCTATAACCTATTAGAGGCCCTGGGCACATTACAATAATGGGGAATATGACTTTGACACAGCACTATTTTGTTCAAATAGACAAAGAAAGTTGAGATGCTGATTTTCAGGCGAAAGTAGAGTAAAGCTAATAAGCAAGTAGGTATTGTAGCCAGTCATTATCCGATGATTTTTTCGAAATAAATGTGTTTGTCGGTAATAAATAGTGGTTATCGTTTGGTGATCTGGCAGGAACTAGGGGGCCCCTGTCGATCGCGGGGCCCTGGGCACGTGCCCAGAGTGCCCAGTGGGAAAGAAGGGCCTGCATATGCTCTCGTATTATGGATGAAAGCGACAATTTAGTGTAGGTGAATAATGAATGTCGAAGATGGACTATCTGATTATCTTTTTGCCACGACAAATGCCAACCCATTGATGAGCTCTTATTTACTCGGCTTGAGACTGTCAACACTGACAAGGTGATATCTCGGCGACGACGGGAGGCTAGAAGGAAATAAAGAAGATACACAAAGTGTGACAGCGCCGCTGTAAGGATGTTCTGACGCTTACCATTCCTTGTTGTCCATGAGGTTGCGCATCTCGTCGTCGGGCGCGGGCGGCGCATCGCGCACGGGCGCGTACTGCGCAGCCACCAGCGGGTCGGTGGAAGGGTTGAGCGCCGTCAGCGCCGCGGCTCCGCTGGCCGGCGCCTCCTTGCCGCCGCTCACGCGCGACCAGGCCCACCCACCTACTCCTGCAATACAGACGTCTTTATAGTATTAACAATTATAATAAGTACCTATGTGTACAGTGTGACCAACTCATCTATAGAGTTTAGAGTCCACCCCTAGGCTAGAGGTAGCTTTTCGCACATTTTCCACATTTTTAAAGATAAAAAAAATCTATGAATAGAATTTAAAAAACCTATTGGGCATTATGATTACCATTGCCAAGCAATTTTCAAGTGGATATTTTATATTTTGAAATTAGTTGAAAATTTTACAGATAAACTCTTCTTCTTTTTAAGAAATGGATAGGAGTCAGCCTGTGTCCAGAACTGGATAATGTTCGGTCTCATCTGAACGCCTCAGTGAACCTGGAATCTCCAGGATTGTTGGCATCTTTTGATGATGCCGTCACGCGTGCAAACTTTTGTTGTGGATTACACAGCCAAAATGTTTGCAAGGCACGTTTTATACAGAGAAAGTACCGTAAGATTTTGCTAGTATTCTTGCTCAGAAACGTTTAGTACCCACCTACTAAAAAGGTATCACGCTAAGATTAAATAAGTTAGAAACTACGCTGAAGTCAAAAGTGGTCAAAACACGCTAGCGTTGATGATGTCACTGACGAGTTGAGAGCTAATTTAGAACCAGTTTAAATTCTGTTTTAAATTATTACCATCTGTGGCTTCCCACCGTCTTTATTTGCCAAAATTAAAATTACTTAACATTAAGATAGGTACCTTATCTAAGGTAGTAGGTAGGAAGGCAATTTATTTTTCTGGCAGAATTCTTACTTTATGTTTTTCAGTTCTAATTTCGCAGTCAAAACTATACACTTTTGTTGAGCACATTCACCCTCTCACACATGCATATTCTCCAAAGCTTTTGACCGTGTTTGGCATGACAGTTTGCTAAGCAAGCTTCCTTCTTATGGACTGCCGTCAGGCTTATGCACATGGATATCTGATTTCTTGAGGGAACGATCCATACGAGCAGTTCTTGATGGCTGCTCGTCGGATTTATTGTCAATCAATGCAGGCGTACCTCAAGGATCTGTTCTTTCAGCAACTCTTTTTTTTTTGCATATTAACAACCTGCTTAAACCCGGAACCTTTGGGTATGCAGATGACACTACAGTTGTTGAGTGATATGTGTCCAATGCTCGTGCCACCAGAGACGATATTCAGTCCCAGAGAGAAGCAATGGTTGATTGTTTGAACCTGGCCTTGAAAGCGGTGTCCGATTGGGGCGACGCTAACTTGATCAGGTTTAATGCAACCAAAACACAGGCGTGTTTATTCTCCGCTAAACAAAGTTCGTTACACGTGGCCCCGTCTTTCCGTGGGATCTCCTTACCGGTAAGTAACCACCTCGAGCTTTTGGGTGTTGACCTCTCGCTTAACCTCAACTTTGGCTCATTTATTGAATCCAAAGCCAAAACAGCTGCCAAAAAACTTGGTATTTTGTCGAAGGTGCGGCGGTACTTCACATCAGGGCAGCTTCTTAATCTCTACCAAGCTCAGGTGCGATCATGTTTGGAGTACTGTTGTCACCTTTGGGATGGTTCGGCCAAATATCAGCTTGAGGCTTTGGATTAAATCGAAAAACGAGCAATAAAGTTCATTGATGACGAAGTGTTGGTTGGAAAGAAACTTCAGAATCTGAACCACCGGCGTAAAGTCGCAAGCTTGTCGGTATTTTATAGGATTTTCCACGGAGAGTGTGCAACGGAACTTCACGAACTTGTTCCCCCGTCACCTTTTCATTACCGGACGTCCAGACGAACGGCAAAGCGTCACCCTTACTTGGTCGAAATGCCATTTATTCGCACCAAGCGTTTTGACTCCACTTTCTTAATTAGAACAGCAAAACAATGGAACGCCTTGCCCCTGTCTGTGTTTCCGCAGCATTACAATCTTGGAGTGTTCAAGTCTAGGGTTAATAGGTTATTACTGGGAAAACGTGCTCCATCTTCGACCGCATCATCGCTTTCCATCAGGCGAAATCGCGGTCAAACGTTAGCCTAGTCCGAAGTAAAAAAAACTAACGCGCAGTGACAAGAGAGGGGAGGCCTATGTCCAGCAGCGGACGTCCTATGGCTGAAATGATGATGATGAGGAAGTAGTAACGTACTATAGGGCATTGAGTTTAAATTTTATGATAAGCTGCACAAAGAAGCAATGTTGGCAGAGCGGTAGCATGTGCGCTTTACAATCTGACGGCACCCGGTTCGATCCTCAGCCCTGCACCAATTACTTATTAAGTACCTGAACAAATTGTGTGCAGTTTCGATGCTATCGCTCAACAACGGTAAATAAAAACATCATGAGGAAACCGGTATGTCCAAGAACCTCAAAAAGATCAAAGGCTATGCCATTCACCAACATGCACTGGGCAGCACGGTGGTTTAGTGCCCATCTTCTCTCTCTCTCTCTGAGAGAAGACCTGAGTCCAAGCAGTGGAAACATGATAAGCTGAAATAGTGATGATGTACAAAGAAATAACGTTTCTTTCTTTATTATTAAACTAAACTGAGGAGTTTCAACTTGTCATTATATTTTCACTCTGATGAAGGAGTTTCAAACTCGAAGATATTGAAGATTGGTTATCAATAAACACAGCTAGCAACTAAGTTAGAATCAATGAAATAAAATGGAAGATCTGTAGGCGACAGTGTCTACTACCATTATCTTGGAAACTACTGTGGTCGGTTTGACTTGGTTGCTCAAGCCATCATAATAAGCCCACCTTAGTTCACTGCTGGACATAGGCCTCTTACAAAGCACGCCACTTTGCCGTTCGACTTTTTGTATCCAGCTACAGCCAGCTACGCTATCGTTGCTCGAGTAGAGGTATTTACAATATTTATGCCTATTTCACAAATTTAGACACGGCATCGTCTCTAAAATGTAAAACTCAACCATTTCCTAATAACAACTAGTCACCGAATTATTTTACATTATTCTTAAACAAAAATAAATATCTGACTAAACGTGGCTAACCCGTAGTAATGCTATCGGGCAGGTGATCTAAATTTATGTGTGTTTAAGGTGAAGGTCACTGGGGAGAACGATTTGCCAGATTAAAAGTACGCACGGTAATCGTTTAAAATATCAAGCCCGGTGGACTTATAGCCTTCTATGGTAATATTGGTAACGGTGTTTGCAAATAAGGACATAAAAGTTTTTAACACTATAGCATGTTTTTTTTTTTACTTGATTAAGTTTTTCAAGGAGCATGGTCTTTTTGTGGTAGACAACTCACTTGATGATGGTAAGGTCGAAGCTTACTTGATGATGGTAAGGTCGAAGCTTATTTGATGATGGTAAAGTCGAAGCTCACTTGATGATGGTAAAGTCGAAGCTCACTTGATGATGGTAAAGTCGAAGCTCACTTGATGATGGTAAGGTCGAAGATGGCGAATAAGCCTGGAATGGGACACCTGACTTTTCAAAAGAATATTTACCTGCAAACAGTAGTCCGACGAACAATAAGACCCCTCCGGCTATTAGCGTGCCAGTGCCGCTGGTCTCCGCACCCTCAGGCGTGGGCATCGGCGTGTTAGAGTACTCCACTCCGCCAGCTATCAGCAGCGCGAGACCTGGAACAGAATAATATACGAGATTACTACCAACTTTATTAAAACCATCTTACATTTTAGAAATATCTGAACCAATAAAAAAAAAGGAAAGGCTGTTTGAGAACTTTCTGTATGATGAGAATGTTGACCCATCGCAGTGTTATTAAAATTATTTTCTTTTAATATTTCAGAAAGAAATTGGATTTCTCGACTTTAGTATAGATCTATTTTATTAAATTTCAAACACAGAATTTGGATACAATAAAAAAATATTCCCATCTGAGGCCAGATACAACTTTTTACAAGCAAATAAAATGCAAATAAGATGGCTCTCAGATTACGGGCAAAACACTGTAAAAAATTGAATTATACTCTGTACCGTAAAACGCAATAGCCACATTGCAGAGTACAAAGCTTATTGACTGATTAAGTTGCCAACATTCTTCAGAAATTACAGTAAATTTCTTTATAATAGATGGTCGTCAACATATTTGAAGTCAGTCTAGTAATAGAGGGGCGCCAAATATCATTTGCGTTCTTGGCATCTCGACTCAACGGAAAAGCATTAATTCTGAATAGGTGTCATTTAACTCGATTCAGTGGGAATAGTCGATACCGTACAGATAGAGGCCTTGTGGTTGAAAAATAAGTAGGACTTTACACTACACAGAAATCTGATAGAACCTGTTCTATTACTGCAAGCATTTCCACACAAGTATAAGATTACAATGACTGTACTGTTAGGTATTGAAGATTTGTAAAATAGGTACTTTATTCAACAATCTTACAAAACATCAAGGTAGATGAATACTGTGTTGACTCTTGTTTGCTACGAAAATATTGTTTGTGATCGAAGACGTTTCTGCTCTATTTGTAAAGTTTGCCGACGACTTCGCGTCAACAGAATCTAGGTTAGTAACTAAGTGCCAATGTAACAAACGATGATTAGAAATAACTATTTATCCAACGGACTTCGCAAAAGATACTTTGTTTTGTCATTTTCGATCCTGTATTTACAGAAAAATAAGTCGTCGCTCGTAACTAGTAGGTACCGAACAAAACATAATTTCGCTTCGATCGTGACTGGTTACGAAACTATGGTTACGTAGACGGCCGAAGCGTCTTGGCCGTTGCCTGTCGACCACCTTGACAACTGAATGTACCCACCCCAACTCACATTAGCGGTCTGTGGTGGTGTGCCCTTTGCGTGACCAACTGTCAGGGACAGTTCTTAACCAAACAACAATGGCTATTCAGGACAGCCTATCTCAGCCTATCGGTCGCGCTTGAAAATACGCCATATAGACAACTCAAGTCTCCAAGTGTCTTCAACTTTAATTCCGATAATATTGTACCTAAATAACTAACTCAAAGGACATACGGTGTATGATCTAGAAATTATCAGTAATTTATGTTAAAAGCAGCCATTGAAGCGTGGCGAACCGATTCACCTTGGAGCCAAAGGAGTTCGGAACACCGCGCCGCGCTTTGTCGTGACTCGTGACAGAATTATGTTTTTATCATGTACCTCTGCCAATTTAGGTAGAAAGGAACTAGAACTTCAAAATTGTATCCATTCTGTGAGTTTGGTCTGGTAAATTCCATTGTTTTAAAAGCCAATATTTCTATTACAACGGTTACGATCTCTTCAGTTTGTAGGTATTAGTAGTTGTAGCTGGTATCACTCAGTTTTACTCGGTCCAAACTTTGATTTAGCTCTAACAGCTGCAGCTCTGTAAAATGCTGAAGGAAAACCGTAAATTATGATTACTTTTACTTTTGGGTTTGAACGTAAGATTGTAGTTGGTAGCGGGTATTATATAGTGAAAAAAATAAATGGTTTCATACAGTTTGTTATTGCAGCTGTCAGAGCTAATAAATTGGTAGGTGTATTATGAAATCGGTTGCCGAGCGGTTTTTATATTATCTTAGACGCTTACTGAAGAAAAACTTTCGAAATTAAAAAAGTACGCAAAGACCTTCTTATAGTTATCAAACCCCACTTTGAAGTGTAAAGACAGCAAGACAATACAATAAGTAATAGGTCATTTTTCCTTCATGAACTAAACTTATTTCAAACTTGATTTGGGTAAAACGTTCTTCATATATCTAGAATAAAATAACTGGCCAAGAGCGAGTCGAGACACTTATATAGTAGGGTTTCATAGCCAACGCCATATAATTGTGGTCACATGTAAGTATAATTTTCAGAAGTTGCTGGTCGAAAAGTTCGGGTACATCTGGCGTTTGGGAAGTAGTATAAGCTCGAATGAAGGAACCCGAAGGACTTACAAGCCAAATTTCAGAGGTATCATCCCGGCATAACGTATAATTTTTATATTTTAGTCAAAGAAAAAACTACTTGGGACACATTCTTTGTTTAAATCACTCCAGCTCAAATGTCAATTATCTTTGGGCTAGAACGTCTAGAATTTATTAGTTTTATCGCTATAACTGAAAAAGTAGTAAGTAATAACAATATGTTCGAAATAATATTGAATAAAGGTTTTTAAGATAACCTTTAACCCCTTTCCGCATACGAAGCCACTCATGGCTTCATAAGTTTCTAATTTTATTACAGTTTAATAAAAGATCAATTATCTAAAAACTAAATTGTATCATAATAATCATTTATTCGTTAGACTGAACGTATTTTTTAATCTAGTGGTAAGTGCAATATGTCAAACTTATTAGAGGGTATGTGTAGCGTGTCTGGTCAGTGAAGTAAAAATAAATTATTGCTACATTTGACAGTGGAAAATAAATACAAAACGGCGAGTAAAAACGGCAATTAAAATCAATATGAACTCTTTGATACATGCTATACAGGGAATGTATATTACGTTGTATTATTTTTTTGTGTTTGTTCGCATTTTGAACTGTTTCTATCATAATCCATATATGGATTCGTATGCATTATATCCTAAATAGTGTCTGCCATATTTGGATTCGTATGCATTGCTTGCTTTATGTTTACGCTTCCATTTCTTTTCAGGAATGGAAGTTTCACGCTTCTATGGTACTTCCATGCATGAAAATTTTATAGCAGATGATGGCATTCATTCTGACTCTGAACCTGAATACGAATCCTTCTATAATCGTGTGCCTAAAACAAGCCATGTTATTGTACCTGAATCTGAATCTGATAGCTCCGACGATGATAATATGGCTTCACGAAGTTTTTTTTACCCTTTTGTTTTTGATGTAGATGGTGTCTATCTACAATCTACATCAAAAACAAAGGGTAAAAAAACTAAAACAAACCCCGTTATTTGGAAAAAGGGTATGATGGAACGTTACGACAAAAAACAGTTTTAGTTCATAAAAAGACACAAACTTACCGGAAGATATCAAGATCTGCCCCTGAATTCTGTACGAATTGATAACACCGATCATTTCCCCACGTGGATGAAAAATCGACTATTGCCAATATTGCTCAAAGTTTCGTTCTATTCAAACTATTTCTTATATTCTTATAAGTATTTCAAAGATTTCCGTAAGGTATAAATGCTAAACGCATGCGAAGCCAGATATGCACGTACGATCATTTACGTCAATGCATACCAAGCCATACATGGCTTTGTGCTGTAATTTCAGAAATAACCACTGAAATTATTATTTTTAGATTTGTCCTTCTTATTATAGCTCATTATAACAACTTTGTGTAAAACATTTTTTTTTATTGTACCTCCTTCATAATTCATGCGGTAAGGGGTTAAGCATGGCAAGTACAAGTGTCTGTCATAGAAATGCAGGGAGCCAACTGTTTTCCACTTTAGCGGGGTATATTTCGCAACAGGAAACATTTGACTAAAAGTGGTGTATGAAATCGTATCTTTATTTTAAAAGACCTAAGTATTCTTCGATACCTTTTAGTGATTTGATCCACATTTCATATTGTACTACCAGAGCCAACTTTATGTTGAGATCTATATAACATTTACTGATTGTGCAAAGTTTCATGCATACCTTAAAACTATAGAAATTAGTTTTAACCAAAAAATTGGGACGGGTGGACAGACTAATCGTCGGAACAAATTTATAAGGGGTTTTTTTTTGTATGTACTACGGAACCCTAAAAATTGTGGTCAGATAATGCGAGTGATACCGGAAACGTGTTTGGTGTTCCAGTTTGTAGGGGCAGTAATTGCCGTAATTATCCCAGGCAACTAAAAAACGAGGACTACTAATTGATGGCACATAAAAACAATTAATTGTGAATCAACTAACAAACAGGTCGCCCATAAAACTGTTGGCGGACGCATAACAACTGTAACAACTAATTAAGGGCATAAAATAAACGAGACAATTTTAGAAAAATCAAACATCAAATCACGCTTACAAATCCTCAATCCAACGCCTAATAAGACCTTTTCTCTGTGCCTTTTCTGGTGTTTATTTGACTCAATAGATTGCCTTTCAGCGTGGTAATGCTACCAGCGTGCTGTATACGCCAACTGGAAGTGGGATTGAGTATTTCAATTATCTTTAGACCTTCAACTGTCTATTAATAATCGAACTGTTTTTGTATAGTAGGCTAAGTAGTTAAGATTTTTACTGTTATTTTGTATTTTGTTTAGTTAATAAACGGAGGGTGGTTAACTTACCCCTTGAAAAAAAAAAGCTATATTCCCAGTCAAAAGTTTACAACCTAAGGGTGAAACCCCAAAGCCCTAACTGGATAGTCTAAGTAATTCGATACATATTGTGGTTTATTCAATCGATATGCGACGGAAAGTCATTGCAACCACACTAGTGCAAATAACATTATCATCACTATTTATAACTGCAGTCAGTGAACCAAATGTTGATATCATAGTCAGGTAATGAAGTAAAACAACATGTGACATCAACGGTGAACTCTAGAGTAAGCAACAATAAACAATTGGGTTTTCATTTACTATTTTAAATACATACTTACATAGCACAATAGTTTTAATCACTTTCCTTAGTTAGGTGCTAATATTGAATTAAAATGACTGAAAGTTTCGAGCTCGTAAATGTTTAAAGTTGGTTTCTTATGTCATCAGTAGTAATATTGTACCTACCTACTCTTGCACGAAAACAAACAAAGTACCTATTTAGTTAATTAGTACCTTTTAGTCCAGACCCCAGATTAACAAATCCAGGCTAACTTAAATATTCAAATGTAGAACCTTGTTTTTGTGTCAGTGCAAGACGAATCCCGAGACTTATGTAGTCAGCACGGGACTAACATTTTCGACTAACGAGGCGACATTTTCTTACCAATCCAAAGGATTGATGGCAAACAACTTTACTCTTCTCTATCTCTATCTCCTCTACATATAACTGTCTGTATGACCGCTAACTCCTCCTAAACCACCCAACGGATTTCGTTGTGGTTTACACCATCAGTTCGATAATTTTTCACGGAAGGTTTATATAAGTCTAGTTTTTAGTTTGTGCTATTGTTTTTATTTTAGTTTTAGTTAACCTTGAATGGGTGAATTGGGAAACTGTAATGCCCATTCAAGGTATGTATTTCATAAATAAAATAAAAATAAAAATAAAAAATAAATATATGACTAGCGACCCGACCCGGATTCACACGTAAATTGCGCGTTTGCACGTGCGAAGCCGGGGCGGGTCGCTAGTACGGTATAAAATAAACCGTATGGTATAAAATAAACAGACTTAAACATAATCCGTCTTACCACAAAAGATTTAAACACGCTTTAGACAAGTGTTTAGCATATTTTTCGCAGGGAAACAATTGCTAAACACTTGTCTAAAGCGTGCTTAAATCTTTTGTGGTAAGACGGAATGTCATTATAAAATTACTTTTAAACAACAACTTATATTATCTTTTGTTTCTTCTACGCTTAACTCCATAGGGCTTAACTCAAGTTTTGGAGCGAACGTCGCATTAAATTTTTTTTCTCAGACTACGACGGCTACACGCAAATACGTTTTATTTGATCGAATAAATCAGACTTTCTCAAGCACTACACTGCGGTTTTATTTTAATACCCTGTAGTACGTAGACTAGTAGTAGATCCGAGGAAGCCTCGCAAACACTTATATACTAGCCTAGCATACTAAGGTGGCAACTGGCAACTCAACGACAATTTTTTTGTGTGAAAATGAGTCGCTGAATATGCCACCTTAATTGCATATTCTAGCTAGAGTACTGGTTTAATTTCTATTGTATGACATCGAAGTCAGAGCTAATATTTTGACTGAGTCTTTCGCTCGAAAAAGCTCTTTTTAATACAATCAAAGCAAATGCTCGTATTTGCTCGTTCGCTAGAGAATAGCGAAAACATCACGGATGCACCAGAATTAACGAATGTATTTAGTTTCAGATGTTTAGAACGAAAGTTCGGATCTCTACCGAGCAGCACGAGCACGCCGAAACTCAAATGGCGAGCGAACAACGCTTCGGACGGAGCACGTGTTCGTTGAAGTGATAGAAAACGAGAAACCCAGTAACAAAAAATTTCATCGGCCTTTGTTAAAA
This sequence comes from Agriopis aurantiaria, assembly GCA_914767915.1. Lineage (NCBI taxonomy): Eukaryota > Metazoa > Arthropoda > Insecta > Lepidoptera > Geometridae > Agriopis > Agriopis aurantiaria. The sequence continues at coordinate 11,366,293 of OU611994.1, read as the reverse complement.
TTATTCTACATCAATCACAATCGATTGAGTCATATTCGACACAATGAGCTTTCATACGCCGTGACGCATCCAAACGAGCAACATTACTGAGTGTAAATCGAATTAATTGGACGAAAATACTTCCTGCATTTCCTGCCATTACAGTAATGAGTGTGCGAGAGTGCAGTGACCCTGACTGACGCGGAACAATGCCGTGTATTCGGATATTTTGGAGCTCTCACGAACTTTATCGAGATGTGAATACTTTTATGGTATCATCGTCCAAAAAAACATATTTTAAAGTCATCACATCTTACCTTTTCATTTGGGCACCTAATAAGCATTGCCATACAGACATGTTTTGCTCACTTTCTTAGCCCAGCTCTTGTCGGTAAAGTAAGAATAAGAATAAGAAGAATAAAATATATTTATTGCCAAAAAACAAAAACAATGGACATATACGCTAAGTAGCTTTTATTTTAATTAAAAAGGTGTTTTTTCCAGCGTGTATACGTTGGCATTACTTTTGCCTTGGCCTTATCCCTTAGTTGGGTTATAAAATGCTCTTCTTGGTCCTGATTGCCTCTTTTTCTTTCTACCTTTCCTTGTATGATGGCCTGACTGTTCTGAAAATATTTTGTACCCGTACAAATTTGATCTTCATTGCTTATTGTGAGCGCTTTCTCAGTGTTTCGATTTTTAATTATTTCTCAGGTCAAATGCACGGGCAACTATTTCCAGAGAACATCAACCAAACGTTACCGTCATGACAGATGGTTTCATTTGTAACACGAACAGTTGGGTAAATTTTTGTCTTTTTGATTCATGAGTTCGTTTGTTTTGTTTTGTTTTGTGGGTCTCTGGTTTGGGCATGAAATCGTTGAGCCTTTTGTTCCGGCTTTATTGCCATTATTGTCTCCAGTTAACCCTGCTACGATACTCTGTTGATTTATACATATCATACCAGCTCTAGGGCTAACCAAGAGTTTTACCATTCTAAAGATTTTCGAAAACAGTGGATGTAAGGCAACAATACCAAGACGAACCCAATACCAAAGATCAGAACGCTTCTGAGAATAAATGTCATAAGTCCAGGTACAAGACTTAGTCACTGATAAAAGTCGTCATCAGTGAGTCACCTCATCAATAATGCATCCGAAAACGCAGAACAACAAAATTCTACTATCGTGGTGGCTAATTGCTTGATGACTCATTCAGCATGCCATAAATGTTACGAAACGAAGTAATTGAACCTCTATTCTTGATACTCCTGATGTAATTATGGTTTACAAACTATATACAATCTTGCATGGCAGCCTTGGTTTGGACTTTGAGCCAGATCCAACAGCAGTTATTTCACATTTTGTAAACAACTTTTTGCTAGTTTTATTTTATGAGGATACTCTCCCTTTTGCCTCTCATTCGCTTTGCTTCACTTAGATTGTGAGACAATTTTAAAGCCTGCCTTTGTTTCAGAACGTTTATATAAATGACCAATCGTATGTGCCCTTCGGAAAAACGTATGAAATCAATGCTAAGTTTATTTTAACTCGACCTCGGCGTTCTGACCATCACACATGTCATTTGAAATTTACTTCATTCAAAGCGGAGGAAAACTCATGAAGGCCATACCCGTTTATTATGCTGACTCGTAAAAGAAACAATAAAATGAAGTATCTGTAAGCACATACTATTCATTGATGTAACACAAGAAGTCTGTCATCAGAACAGGTTCAATTGTAGTTTTAAGCATTAAGCTCCTCACACGCTGATGCCGATTCTTATTTATCATGATCAGTAACGAAAAAACGTAAAAGAAATCGAATAATAATAACGTGCAGGTCCTTAATCAGCTTAGAATTTATGCATGGGGTGTGGGTGAGTTTCCTTCCGCCTACGCAAGTTCAACAGGCGGTCTCTGGCTCGACTCGAAGGGCTATAGAGCCTACTATAATATTTATAAAATTCCGGACATTACCAGCCAGGTGTAGTCCGTGTAACGCAGGTGATCATTATGTAAACATTACGTGATAGGAAATGCAAAAGTTCAAGCATGGCGAAGGTTTATGTAATCTCTCGTGGACGATATCAGTAGAGATGACCGCTGCACTGCGCTGATTCCGAATCGAAATTATAAAATCTATTTCAGGGTTATGGCATACTTTGCAGACAATGAGCTTTGTTTGCAGAAAACAGTGTTCATATGGCTGCTCAAATTTTATGCGTAGTACAACTAGAAGTAGCAAGTACAAGGCGTTTAAACGATAAGTAGGCACTCGCACGGTGACGCCACAACTCACGTGCGAGTAAGTACTCGCCGAGTGTTCGAACAAGACAAACGATGCACAGTGGCCGTCGCGCGAGCAGGGCGGGGAAACGAAGATTCACTTGGGGCCAAGTACCAGCGCTAAGTAGGTACCACTAGCGCCTTTAGGGCTGTTATAAGGTAAACATTTTATATTTTAAGACCTTGGCTATCCCACTATTTACTTACATCAAAAAAAGCAAATAATTTTTTTTTACTAGACTTTGACAGAATTGCCATCCGGAGGTACTTTTCATAATATATCCGGAGGTACTATTTAACGGGAGAGAAAGAGAACATTTTCTCTTTCTCTCCCGTTGGTTGGACGGCGGTCCGTCAACCAATTCCATACGTCTGTTGGTACTATAAGAAACTTGAGCATTCATCGCCCGGTCCAACAAAACCAGTTCGAGCTGGAGCATTGCGAAAATAGGGCAGTACAACGGAAGCAGTAGGCTAAAGGCAGAAGTGGGCAGCACATTACTGATTCATTAGGACTGGGCCGGCTTTCACTAGCAAACAAACTGGAACAATAAACACCCACGAGCTAACTATACCCGGTGCCGTTTCATAAGCCATTTGCATCGTATAATCTTAGTAAGCATTACTTTATACATTGGTATGGGCGTAATCGGTTCTAATGTTGCTATTGAGAAATGGATGTTAACCAATGCCCTTTACAGCTGCAGCTGAGCATGTGCTCATATGCAGAAATCGTGTTGAGTCATCACGAAATCTAGCTACTTATCTCACTGTAATTGCTTTAACATACACTCAATACACTCGATCAATAAAAAATCGAAAATGACAATAAGACTTTTGGAAGCTTTTTGATCAAACTGAGACTTCTCATTTAAATTAAGCTAAGGAAACTGTGCAAGCAAGCTGGTATTATAATATAAATACCTAGTCTTTGTACTTAACTCAGTAGTTATCTAGGTATATATCTTGTGCAAAACACAAGTGTTTGCAATAATACTGCTTACTTTTTTGAGAAAAAATAAACAAAACATATATATTTTATTGGGGTTTAAAAAAACATTACAAGCCTTCATATTGCCAACCTAAATATTCATACAAAATTGTATCAAAATAGGACGAGTATTTTCCGAAAAAATTAGGACGTTTTTATAGAACGACTGATGTACGGGGCCATTTACTCAAAAGATTTTATTACTATTTGCAAAATGAGACGCCGCAGTCGCTATGTTAAATACATAGCGACTGCGGTGTCACATTAGAGTGGGCGAAGTATATTAACGTACTTACGAATTTACGTACTTTATCGAATTCCATACAAATATCTGTTTCGAAATTCAAAATTGGTATGGTGTTCGATGCGTATTTTACGCACGTGAATATTCGTATTTCGCCCACTAGATGTGACTGCAGTCGCTACGTATTTACGCAGTACTGGAACATTTTGTGGATTTCAGAGTCATCGATACTGTAGGTCGCAAGCGTACCTTTCACAACTGGTTTCCAAGAATCAGGTTTTCGTATTACCGTGGAAAGGCTGTGGTAAAAATGAAATTCTCGCTAATTTGTCCCGCCGAAGGTACGTCGCCGAAGGATGGAAGTACGTAAATGAATAAGTTATTACGGAAGTCTACTGGGTGGTCGAAGCTCCGAGTTTGTCGACCTTCGATCGTAATGCCAGTTCCCTCTTACGTTGCGATAAGAATCAAATAGAGTTGACCGTTCTTCCGGACGGTTAAAACGGTTTTCTTTATCCGTACTTTGTCAAGCAGAATTGATATTTTGCCAGATTTACGTGTAAATATAATCTAAAATCAATGAATCGAATTTCCAAGAATCGCAGAAATATAGCCGCCGTTGAAGCCGTTGGTATAATGGCATTTTACACTAGTATTTCACGCCAATTAGAACAGGTCTGTCTATAGCTCCGTCATTGGGGGTCATGAAATCATGAGTGTGATGTAGACGTCTAGTGGCTACGTACTCGATTATGAAGAGACGAAGGTAAGTGGTAACTGCCATGTCTACGCGTGACGGTGTCTGTGTCGCGTCGCCATCAGATCACGCAGCACGCAGCCGATGAGTCAGCCGCAAGCGCCGGCGGGCCTGCACCAGACCACACTAAACTAAAGATACAGATGGATAACTCCAAATATTCCAATTGTGGATTCTTTTAAATGGCCCTCTGCATTTATTAATTTGTTGTACTGTATTTAGCTGTAAGATTCCCAAAACTTTCAAAATAAAATAAAAATAAAATTCCTTCGGCAACAATAACATCTATAGTATAGAACAGAACCTAATATAGTCTAGATGTAATCTATCCGAATTGCCGAGTGCTGCGCTGGCTGTAAATAAGTACACTAGGTACCTATTCAGCAAAAAAATTAGGTGAAGCGAATACAATATTATATTCCACCGCTACTTCGGGGTTTATATCTGTCCATTCTAGTCTGTGACCGGATATTTGATACCATTTACGATCACCACTGCGCATTGTATACGAGGATCGGATACGCACAACCGATGAGCTTATCTGCGCTACTGTTTGCCACCAGAATGACAACGACTCCCGTACTTTGCTTCTGCGCTATTACAGCAGCTCTTGATAAGGTGGTCTTCACTCTCGTGGCCATAATAGGACTCGCGCCACACGTCTTGACAATCAAGAAGACTCAAAGAGGCCTTTATGTACGCTTTTATGACGCAAAAGGCTGATCAACAATAACTATGCTATGTGGGGCTGCACTGTGCTTTACTCGGAACTACTTCCGAACCAGAACAGGTTTCGTTTACAGAACCAAACCAGAACAGGTACCCAAACAAAAAATAAAATCCAGACAGAAATCATAGGATCTACATGGGACCAGTAACAGACGGGCAAAAACGATTATTTTAATTGCTTAAATGTAAATATGGATGGATTACTCTTAAACATGTTTTGTAATGAGTAATTTATTTATTGACTGGCTAGTGGCTAGCAAGCCTCCTCAAGGTGACTGCTCGAACTGAATAATAATGTTATATTTTACAATGCTAAGTATACATTTTCCAAGTACTATTAAGGCAAGTATTCTCCGGAAGTTGTACTCTGTTCGTATAGTGAAATAACTGTTTTTAAGAAAGGAAACATAAAATTATACAGTAGTTGTGGTTTGTTGTATTGCATAAAATATGAGGTACTATAGGTATGAGCGATTGCATGGTTCTGGTCAGTATGTATTGATAATATTGATATGAAGAAGGCATCAAAAGTACTGTTGTCAACACAAACCTAGATATAGGTCTGTGGTTGTCAATAAAGGTCCAGTCTGTGATGTCATTGGTGGTGTATATGTGGAACCCATGATGAGCAAGTCCTATTCCCACTTGGATCAGTTTTTGTTGATATTCGTAACACTTAATAGTTCTCACAAAAAAGTTGATAATGGTAAAAACTTGGCTCTATTCATTTGCCTCAGGCAAAGTAACACATACTGACAAAGTTACATTAAGAGGTCATCTACCTTTTTAGTTGTTATTTGAGAAGAATATTGAGAGATCTATACTACAGGGTCACACGGGTTGATGGTACTAAGCTGAAAGGATGTCATTGTACACTACAGTTGTACATGTTATTATGGAGAACATCTAATTTGGGATCAACCCCGAAATCATGATAAAATATCGACTATTCCATACTTTATCTCGAGTGTGAATGTTTTTAAATGGAATAGGAGTTCCGTATTTGCAATTTTGCGGTTGGTGCCGTGGTATTAATACTTCATTATGATGAGTAGATATCTTTCCGGGTTAGCATAATCACTATTTTTTAGCCCTGTACAAAAGAATATAAAACTTCAAGAACTAATAGAATACAGACTGAATTTTTTTATTAATGTTTCTACTTTTTTGAAGTCGGTATTTTTTTTATTGATCATTCATTAGGATAAATTGGAATTTTAAATCATTAATATTAATTAGGTAATTACTAACTGATTTCTGATGAGTTCTCAGAATGGATAATGAGAATGACAAATGTATTTACGAGAAGATACCTATTCAGTTTTTTGTAATATTTACCTATTTACTATCTTCAAAAATGTCAGATTGATAAAATTTTCAAGGAACCCCTAGGGCAATTCCATATGTGACTGACACTACATTTGACACAGTTTGTGTTTTATTTTGTCTTACATTACGAATACTACTATAATTACAGTTTATATTTTAGCATGGTTTTATAGTTGATCCTCCAATTATCCATCTATAGTATAAATATGTAAATATAAAGTTGTGAAATATGATTTATTTAATAAAATGTAAATGTGACTGACACTACATGCAAAAGGAAATCGAGTTCGAGAGTGTTTTTAAACTACGAAAATCTTCCTCTGTACTGGCGTTATAATTTTATTTTGTATCTAAAGCCGAAGTACATGAAACGAATTATACGAAAATGACAAAATAAAAAACCTTAGTTTTTTTGAAAATTTGTTATTAGAAAAATAATTTGTGACTGACACTACAGACCAAAATGTGACACTACCGTCACTTTGAATTGCAAAATAGTAGCATTTCTAAATGAAACCTTGTAATCAGACATTACAGGACATAAAAAAAGTACTTTAAAATAACTGTAAAGGTCCAAAAAAACTTCTTATACATTCTAAAATGCAATTTTTGAGTTAAATCGCAACATACAGAAAGTCACTAATAAATTGTTGAAAACAAAAACTTAAACTAAAATAATTCGAATAAAATATTCTTTAGAAACATTAATAGTAATATTCTCTAAAAAATCTCCATTAACAACAAAAATATTTTTCATGGCATTCAACGTCCTTTAAGAAAACCTATAATAGATAGGATCAGACTAATGGGTAATATCTCTAGTACTTCAACAAAAGACACGTAAGACATGTCTTCTTCGTCAGCTCTGAACAATGAGGCATCGTTATTTGTTATTTTCAGGCTCATAAGTTTGACTTCGCCCTCTTTATCAGCACCACTTTGACAGTCGTTGCCGATATCTGCTTTCGGTTACTTTTATATTAAAATTTTCAATGAATCCACTAGCTTTTAGCTTCTCTCTCTGCTTTCACTTCCTTTCTGGTGCTGTTTTGGCCATCTATAAGAAAAAAGAACAAAGAAAACGCCACGTTTCCCTATGATACAGGCCGTGACTGACTCTACGTATTACGTGACTGAGTCTACAGTGTGACTGACACTACAAAAATGTTTCAAGCAGTTTAAGAAAAAAGTTATTAATAAAGATAATATTTTTTTGATTTCGGTATCATGTAAGTAATTCTCTCAAGTAGGAAAATTAAATTTTTTCATGGTGTAGAAGTAATTTTACTAAAGTTAGAAGGGAAAATTCTGTTTATTTTGTGACCGACACTACAACTCGACATTGTAGTCTTATCAATTTAATATCTCTTAAAATCATACTGTTTACATAAATTATTGACTATATATCGATAAGTCGTTACTAAACCTATTAGTATGTAGCAAATCATTACAATAATTCAAAATAGTTATTGTGAAAATTAAATTTAAATTCAACCACTAAATACACTACCGGCTGATACTCACGACGCCATCTCGAAAATGACAGTATGTATTACCAAAAAAAACAAAAAAAACTTGTGTTGCCACTGTGAAATCTCAAAGTACTATAGTGTTGCCACCATACTAAAGTATTTCTACTACATAATGCGTTTTTTTTTATTCAATTTTTTGTAGACTTTTCCATGGAATTGCCCCCTAGGTAATATCCACCCTAAGACCGAATAGTGGAAAAGGAAAGCCACTTTTCCCACCTAGGTGACGTGGCTGGGTGGGATACCTAAAGAAGTAGAATAGTTGGTAAATTCTATTTCAAGGATAAGATGCAAAAATGACAATAAAAAAAAACTGTTTTTTACAATTAGGTTTCATGCAAGTATGCTTATCACATTACATGAATATTATGAATATGAAAGTTTGCATGTGTGTTTATTTTACCATATAGATGACAAACAAGCATATGGACTGCCTAATGGTAAGCTGTTACCGTCGCCTATGGTGTGTATGCTAGTCTTTAATTAGATCCGTAATAGATGAACAGATTTAAATGCAATTAGGTATGAAGGCTTTTTAAATATTGTTTAGAATAGATTTATGTTTGGCCACTAACTCGCCTGATGGTAAGCGACGGTGTGGTCGAGGATGGAACATGTTGATCTAGAAGAAATCTCATCACTCTAGCCTTATATGCAGTTTATAACCTGGATTAACACAAAATGCTTTTTATACCAGAAATATGAACGGTTTATTGTAAGATAACAGGTGAAACAGCAGGGTATTGCTAGTGAATAAATAAATTGAGGTAAGTATATAGGTAAAGACAAAAGGTTTATAAAAGGTAATAGGCACTAAATTAAAACAGTATGTAAATTTAATATAGTTTGAATTTTGTTTAAATATTAAGCCTCATTTTGGTATTTTAAGGTCAATAGAAACTGGTTAACAATGTGTTTTAGAGCAGTGATTTAATTTTAGGTAAATTGAAGAATCTCAATAAAGAAAGAAAAGAGCTTTTTTATCTTTATTTAAAAAAAAATAGCTGTCAGTTGCAGTTGCTTCTATAGCACTAAATAAAAACTGCTCTCACTCTCATTGCATTTGCTAAGTTTTTAAATGTAATAATTAAATACAGTGAAAATTTGAAAAGAGTTGTCATTCAGTCTCAATGTACAGCAGTCAGATAAAAAAACTTGGACCTAGTTTAAGTGGATGAAACTGAGAATGCAGTATATTAAGCCTGAGAGCACTGAGAACGAATGAGTAGGCGAGTAATTTTCGTAGTTTTGATAGTATGTACCTAGCCTAAGTAGGTACCTACCTAGTTATTACGTATCAAATCTTAAATCTTTATAGATTATTGTCAAGATCACCGAAGTAATCAAAACCCTGTGTATTGAAATATTGCAATTTAACAGGTTGTTTGATAAACATACAAAGATCAAGATGCATCAGTCTTTGTCAGTAAAATTCAAATTACTTACCAACAATGGATAGAGTGCTGCCTAAAAGGCACAGTCCTATCCTGACGCACACTGCCCGATTCAAGCTGTTCGTTACCCGACGCGAGAAGTAGGTGATCGGACAGTTCCATCGCTGATCCGTGGGCTGCTGCTCGTAAGTAACTGTCGTGGGCTGATAAACCGCGCTTGTAGGCATTCTGATCGATTTTATAACTACAAAACACAAACACAACGCACGACACTTATTGTGTTCACTTTCAAACCATCCAAGCACTTTTATGTCACAGGTAGATCACACAAGTAAACATAAAACACAAGAGACACAACAAAGCGTGAGCACGAGTGGAGTTTCAAAAAATAAAGAAATAAAAATGTATGGTGACGAAAGACAAACGGAGTGCCGCGGCGGGCGTGCGGGGCGAAGGGTGAGCGCTGCGGGGCGGGCGGTAGGCGAGATTCACAGATATACACAACCAGATCGGCAATATCTTTTAGTGAAAGAGACAACTTGATATGGCTCAGCACAAGTACGAAAAGGACATAAATAGATTTTGTTGTCCTTATCGACGTGACCTGTTTTTGGTACCTCAAGTGTCAAAATCTGTAATAATCAGTGACAAACAAAACGGGTCTGAATTATATTTATTGCCTTTTTTTGGTGATTTATTGTGATAAATGCGTGTTTCCTCTGAGAAATAATTGTAAAAGATATTTTACAATGGTTGGTTGTAGCATTTTGGGCTGCAGGAAGCGAATTGAGCGAAAATACGATGAAATATCATTTCACACGTAAGTAAACATATAAAGCTTGTAACGATCACCTAAATAAATTCAGGATATCAATTCGCAAATATTTTATTCATAATTAGTCTGTTTTTAGGTCGATTTGTGGTCTAATTCTATGAATTTTATCAAATTATACACTTAGAAAATAAATTATGAATGTTGCCAGTTTATGAAAGAAATTACCCACCGCAACTAACATAAATTATTCGTTCTGCAGGTTTCCAACTGATCCTGTCACATTGCTGTAAAAAGCTGGCACATTGCAAGAAGTGCAAAATACCGACCCTTTTATGCCCATATGAATATGGTGAATGTTAATATTAAATATATATTAATGAGGCCACAGTTATGAAGCTGGAAAAGCAAAAGGCGATTTCGGCGAACCGATTCAAAAAGCTACGCGCTGTTCGTGAAATTTGTACTGTAAACATTAAAGAGTCTATTTATCTAATTATTTGGAATGTTATACATAATTCCATTCATGAAAAAACTAAACTGACCAAGCGCGAGTCGGGCTCGCGCGCTGAGAGTTCTTTACAATCACAAAATACAAAAAGTTGTGCAAAAAGACAACATCACGCCCAGGCTGTCACCCATCCAAGTACCGACCGCGCCCGACGTTGCTTAGCTTAGTGGTAAACAGAAATTTGTCACTGACTCGCACTTGGCCAGTGTTTATTATTTGTTGTTTTACTTATGTTCACTATAATCCGCTAAATTTGACGCTTGTACGGATTACCGTTTTTACACTAGAACAAATCCAAAAATACGTTTAACGTTTGTTGCATGAGGGACCCCCGTTCCGTTTTAACTCTGACTTTTTTATTATATTTTATTAATTATAAAAAATCATGCTATGGTTACTTTTCAACCTTTTTTCTAGTACTATATTCTAATCCTAACAAATAATTATAATAAAAACGCAAGTAACTTTCTGTCTGTTTTTACGAGGAAATGGCTAAGTCATGGTATAATAATATACTCCGCCAGGTATAGCCATCCGAGAAAAAATGTTTACGTGGGCGTCCCGCAATGATGTCATGATGTCAATTTACAACAGGTTTGAGAGAGATGACGATACACCACGTAACAGCTGATTGAATAAAGTGGCAACTGGACAGTGACGTCATTGCGGGACCACTCTCAAATTGCTAGACCTTGTTTTCTTAGATCATGGGCTAAGTCAAATTTTGTCAGGACGATAGGGTGTGTCATGAGGACAGACAACGTACTTTTCTTCCCAGAACATTGCAGGTAGCTCCGCGGGTTGCAGCAGATAGTGTATAAAATATAAATATTTAAAAGGTAGTATTGTTTCCAAAGTACTCATTGAAGATTCACACCCATCATAGTAGGTAAATTACCCTAACTTATAGCAAATCATTTTAATGTGGCAACACACCTTGTTGAAGCGAGAGGCACTGAGCTAGCCACGCTCATTGAAAATCTATAGGTAGTAGATCTGTGGCGAGATTGCTGGTTTACGGCTGGTTGACAATATTTTGACAATGACACTTTTTTGAATATTTGACAAGTAACAAGCGTTTTGACTTTTTATTACAGTTTGACATTTGACAATGACAACATCAAATTATTATTATTTTTGCTCCGCACATGAACCTAGTATCACAATCACAGATCTACTACCTATAGATTTTCAATGAGCGTGGCTAGCTCAGTGCCTCTCGCTCATCATCGTATTTTCGCTCACTGCGCTTCTTGCAGCCCAAAATGCTACAACCAACCATTGTAAAATATGTTTTACAATTATTTCTCAGAGGAAACACGCATTTATCACATTAAATCACCAAAAAAAGGCAATAAATATAATTCAGACCCGTTTTGTTTGTCACTGATTATTACAGATTTTGACACTTGAGGTACCAAAAACAGGTCACGCCGATAAGGACAACAAAATCTATTTATGTCCTTTTCGTACTTGTGCTGAGCCATATCAAGTTGTCTCTTTCACTAAAATATATTGCCGATCTGGTTGTGTATATCTGTGATCACAATGTGATCACAATAGATACTAGGTTCATGGCTCCGCATGATTCTCGTTCTTATTATAGTGCTAACAGACGCTCGAACGCGGCTGACCAATGGGAGTGAAAGAGAGGGAAATATGATATTCTCACTCTTTCTCTCCCGTTTGTTGGATGGCAGTCCGTCAGCCGCGTTCGAGCGTCTGTTAGCACTATAAGTTTGAATATATTATAGTTTGGATCTGCTAATACTAACAGACGTATGGATTTGGTTGACGGACCGCCGTCCAACCAACGGGAGGGAAAGAGAAAATTCTATCTTTCTCCATGGTCAAAGGATAGTTATAGCTAGTCCTCAGCGTATAGAGGTAGTAATATTCCCTAGAAATAAATGCCAACTTTTAGAGGTAAACTCAACGCGGTGCGTTACGTGCGTGTTATAGTGTTAACACACGTATGGATTTGGATGACGGACCGCCGTCCAACCAACGGGAGAGAAAGAGTGAGAATATCATATTTCCCTCTCTTTCTCTCCCGTTGGTCAGACGGCGGTTGAGGTCAACCAAATCCATACGTGTGTTAACACTATTAAAGTTACGGAATGAGGGCCCAGATATCTATAGCTGTGACATTGACAACAGTTGATTTTTGACGCCATAATAATGATTTTTTCTTCTTCCAAGTTTCGTTTCAGACTTCTTGTCTATTTAGCCTGTGTCCTGTGACATGGATTATTATTTCTGAATTTGTATCATACCAAGGATCCATAGTCTATCTTCCTTGATCATACTTGAGGGTATTGGTATGCCCATCTCACAGGTTTTTCCTAGTTTGGGTACCAATGCACTTCCACTAGGAATATTAATATGTAGTGACACCATGTATTACAATTATTATGAAGACGTTTGTTATCAATGAATTTTCATTTCATTTCATTTCACTCATAATTTCGATTGACCTATGCATTATCAATAAACCATGAGTCTGGTACATATCGAGACTTTAATTTTACGTGATGACGTAAATCCAAAAAGAGTAATTGTGAACGTTTAAGTACGGTGTTTCTACATTCCAATAAACAGACTATTATTAGTTATTTATGATACAAGTGCGGAAAGTTGGTTATTACAAACGAGTAGACGAATGTAAGCCCGAGACGAAGTCGAGGGCTTACCATAGTCACGAGTTTGTAATAACCAATCCGCACGTGTGCCATACAACGTTTTACAACACATTTGCGAGAAAAAAACAAAAAATGGAAATTAAAAAAATACCGTAAAGTACACGCACGGTGCTATACAACGGAGCGTGCGGACAAATTCATTACAGCACGCTCCGTTCTATGATGCGTTTCATTACAGCACGCTCCGTTGTATGATCCGTAATGTGATGTATTCAGGCTTCGTAAGTGCACTTTTTGAGCAAATGTGTTGTAAAATATTTATTCTGTGCTGACAGACTAATATGCCTCAACCTACTTTCAGAAATAATCTGAAAGACACAAGATGGGTAGATGACGTCATCATAAATACAAGATGGCGTCAAGTAGAAATAAATAAATATTACGTGTGACTTGCGAAATATGATCTGCTTAAAACTACCTTAGTCCATCTTCCTTGGAACTACACATTAGTATCCACATGTGCTAAATTGCAGACAAAAAATTTATCTTGTTCATAAATATAAAAGGCAATGTATGTATGTTCCCTATGAATCATATTGTATTCTCTTTGCCTATGGACTCCAAAACGGCTGGACCGATTTTGACGGGAGTATCACTGGCAGATAGGTGAAGTTATAAGGGTAACTTAGGCTATTTTTCATCATAGCGCGGGTGAAACCGTCGAGCGCAGTGTCTAGTTAAATAAAAATGAAAACTATTGTATTTGTTGTGCAAAAATAATATAATTTTTAACTTAAATTCTTTACTACTAAATAAAATATACTTATTCATTACATAAATTATAAGCTAAAGTATATTTATCCTATATTTATTTAGGTACTTATCTAAGTCTAAAAGGCACTTTTTCTTACAATAAATAATATCATATCATAATACATATTTTGCAGGTAACGGATTATCAACATTATGTTACAAAGTTATTTTTTAAATGTCCAAGACAGTCAAATAATGCAAATATGAGAATATTTTTAGGAATTTACATTGCCATCTTGTTAATAAAAAATAAGGCACCTCTATACAGAATCAATCAAGGGGACAGAATCTTGCCGGCCTTGCTGCAAGCAATACATTTTTGCAATTTAGCTTGTACATCTAAGGGAAAGTTACTCTATAGTCTGTCCAGTTAATCGCTTTTTGACAGCTCATACAAAATTGACGCTATAACTTCAAAAGCAAACGCGTCAAGCAAATTATATCCCATACAAATAAATATGTTTGATCTAGCCATTACCTCTTTACAAGGTTACGTTAACTTGAAAACCAAATTGCTGTCAGGGATATAATTTGGTAGACGCTTTACAAAGTTATGTCGTCAACTTTGTATGAGCTGTCAAAAAGCGATTAACATAATAGACAGACGATAGTGTAAAAAGGCCCTACATGAAAGTCCATCTACACCGGGACGTCACACGTCTTTTCAACTAACTTGTCTGTAGAATTGGCCAAACCAAATGATGGAACTTACAATATTCTACAGATGCCTGTCAGTTTGGTTCAAAAAGAACGTCAGGTGGCTTTCCCTGGGCCCTGATTCTGTAACTACAAACACGCACGTAACGCGCCGTGTTAAGTTTACCTCTAAAAGTTGGTCTTTATTCCTAGGGAATAGAGTCCATATTTTAAGAGGTTAACTTAACACGGCGTGTTACGTGCGTGTTAAAGTTACGGAATCAGAGCCCTGGTTCTTTAATGTGACAGTGTGCATAACAACTAGAGACAAAGATAGACAGACAGCCCAGTGAGAGATAGAGAAGATATGTTGCTGTCAACCAAGTGAAGTAATTTTTGACAAATATTCTATAGGACCGTCTGATAAAACATAATCGTGAGTGTAAGCTGGTGATATAACAATTTATTCTATAGGAGTTATTTATATCTCATTCTAAATTGTACATATTTTGTTTGCTACTTGCATTGTCAAATACAATCACAGTATTAGGGTGACCACATACTGATGTGCGCCAGTTATCCTATAGGTTACCAGAAATGGGAACAACGGTCATACCCTTCGCTTCTCAAATTGCATTGAGTTTATGCCACTTATTCCTGACTGCCAATGTAGATCCAACTTGTACTTATTCATGAAAAAACCACAACAAAGCACAGGTGTAGTTAATATTTATCCGTTCGCTGCAGCACATACAATGCACATCAATTCAAAGTGAAGATCAGTGCTGCACTAAAATGGTGAAACATAGTGCTGAAGAACTGCCTATGTAATAAAGTAATTTTCATACTTGGTTATTGGTTCATTGCTTGTTGTTGCGTTTTTGTGAATAAAATGTCCGAAAAAAGAACAAGCCGCAGCAATTAGGCATTGATAGACTCGCATTATATGTAAATTGTCCATCAAAGTCCATTTTGTCGCATCAGTAATGTACTTTTGTTTTGGCGTCCAGCAGAGGTATTGTTACCTTTTGTGTTATTGTTATATATATATACAGCGCGAGTTCAATTTGTACTGCAGCTGCTACTAAAATATTATAAATAGTATTCTAATTTACTTTATTTGTACAATCGAATAGTGCCTATTAAAACTGACTTATATTATGCTATTGAAATTGACGTGAGCCTGAAACGGACTGCCTTTTAACAGTGGAAAGGATATTTTGGAAGACCCATTATCTACAATGTTCATCTGTATTATATTAAGCTTAGGCTTTAGGTTTAAACAGTTCTATTCTCGAAGATGCGCCTCTTTCCCCTAAAACTTACACCGTAATCTTACTCCTGTCATACAGTTTTTTTTATCTATGTGGTCACACGTACTTTTGCTCCGCGTTCCGAACCCACCTCAACAGCGCTAATTAAAACCAAACAAGAAACGAAGAAAATTTCTGTTTGCCATGTTAGTTTTCATTATCGCTGTTGGCGTGGATTCGAAACGCGGCCTAAGATAAATTGTCTAATTCACAAATATCACAGACTAAATAGATTTATTTATACTGGTCTGTGCAAATATGAAGGTCAATTAGGAGATCCGAGATACGGGTTATGCGCGTCTTCGCGGATTGAACATCACTATTTATAGTTGTTAGTTAAAATTAACATGTTAAATTACTTACCAGATGTAAATTTTGAGCTTAAAATGACTTTAATTGATGTGCATTTGATAATGACATTAAAATAAAATGTGCAACGTGCAACCAACACCCTAGACAACAGAGTTTGATCAAAGTAAATAATTTCGAGTAAATAACGTAGATAAGTAAAGGTAAACAATATACATCAATAAAATGGAAATACAACATATGTCATTACATTTTCGGTCAATCTCAGTCTCATTCGTAGCAGCCAATACAAACCCTTTAGTATTTTCTAATATCATGTATTACAACAACAACCTATGAGGGCTTACTATCAATCAAAGCAGATATAATGAACTTAAGACAGAGATACTAAATGAATTAAATTGACATACAAGCTGCATCGCGTGATTTAGCTTGCAACAAGGGTTGCCAGATGGCCGGGGCCCACCAGGATTTTCACGGAATGACGAAAAATGTGCCGGAAATTAAAAAAACTGCGTCAAAAATATTACTTGAGCTATGGTTTATTTCACGCGTCTCGATGTCAAGTATATATTTGTCCTGTTACATTGTAGTGCGTCGGCCGTTCCCGTCCACTCGGACCTGTGCAATATTTTTTTTCGTAGATGTTCCTCTTAAAACAGTATTCAAGAAAAGTTTTACTGCTTACATAAATGTTGTGTCCCGGAATTTCCGCCAGCAGATCTGGCAACCCTATATCTGTGTCATGGGACAAGAAGATACGAGACCTAATTTCATTAGATTTTCAGCCATTGAAAGCGTATTCATAATATTATAGTGTAATTCGTCGTCACCTCACAGTATTGTATTGCTCATTACATCTCGAATTTCAAGCACATTATTTTCAGTTCATCTGCCATTCCTGCATATCACATCTACTTTGATCGATATTCTATCCTCCCCTGGCTCCGTCTTCACAAATTTTGATAACTACTGAACCAATTATGACCAGAAGACATACTTATCTATAGAAATGCAAGGAAACAGGATCAGTAGCTGTCAAGTCACAACGCGACGGCACAAACAGATAGATAGAGAGACAGAACCCGCGCACAAACTCGGACAAATCTACCAAACTATTTTTTATAAATCGGCCGATTACAAACACTGTCAAAGTTCAATAACATCGGACTGACCAAAAACACACCTATTCTAATCCTACCTAAAAATATGCTTACCTCACCGTTTGACCTTATTAACCTAAAAATAAGATTCTTGATTTAAAGGATATTCATAAGGGTGCGCCATATGAACACACCTTATTTTGTTATGGATTGCAATTAGGTAAACAAAATTGGGATGTTCTTCGAAAACGACATGTTTTTGAACTTTGACAGTATTCGCAATCAGTCAGTAGACGATTAAAAAGATATTTATTCGATTTTGGACGTTGGCAACATCGATATTCACGTGGCATCTAAAACCATGGTACGCTGCGCTTCTCCCGGTGTGCGCCGGCCCTTAACGGGTAGCTTAAGCGGTATATTTACAAGCAGTCGATTACATCGGTCGTATACATGACCTAAAAGCGATGCGCGATTATTGAACACAATAATTTAATCACAATTTAATCAAGTTTACACAGGGCACAAGCCGCCGATTTAGATAGTCAAAACTGTTGACAGTTACATTAAAAAAACATTTATGCCAAGTCGTAATTTTAAAATTGATTGTCATGACTCAATAAAATCGCTCTATTGCATATTCAGACTCTAGCAAATAAATATTGCATTTTCTTCGGGCAGGGTGCCGATATGAGTAACCGAGGATGAGTGATTGGGGCCTCGCTTCTAGCTTGCATGCTAATATCTGCCATAATCACCTGACAATAAAGTAGCATTCATCCTAGTACAACCGTGAAAGTCAGGTGTTTAAGGTGAATATTCACGTTCTGGAGAGAGAATATCAGAATGCCAGAGTTTAAAATGTCCGCACTGATATCGTACAACCTTATATCTAATCATATCACTGACAGCTTACGTTCAAGCTGTACTAACCCCTACTCGACCGCAATGCTAGCTGCCTGTTTGTTTGAGTTTGTTGCGCAAGCATTCTCTGGTAGAGCCGGATGGCGCAAATGAGGACTCTGGGCAAGCGCCCACCACAACTCTATATGAGACGTCATAGGGCTCACATTGCTATGTCCATCCCAGACTAAGGCCCGTTGTAATACTATGAATTGTCCTTGAAAGTGTCGACTATCTACACCGACGTCATACGCCCGTAATGTTTAATCGTATCACTGACAGCTTTAGTTGGAAGTCTTATTCGACTGCGAATCCTGCCGTCTCTAGAACAGCTTGCTTCAGTTTGTCGTGAAGGCGTTCTTTGCTCGGGTAAGGTGGAAGGTCGAGTCGGTTGAAGCAGGTGTGAGCTTTCGGAAGGGAGTCTGGGGATGCGTCTGCGACCAAGTGGAGTGTGAAGAGGCGAGGCGCCGCTGCACCCGTTGAACCCTGCGGACGAAAGATTATGAATAAGGAGAGTCTTTGTACGGTGAACTTGCTACGTTATAAAATTGTTACCCACGATCTTTGAGGTTTTGCAGCATTTTTTGGGGAATGTATCCTGTTTATTTCCATGATGCACACTGACCCATTCCTTATGCAATTTCATCAAGATCTATTCAGCCATTTCGTTTCGAAAAGGTAACAGACAGACCTACGCATATGCATCTCACTGTACAAATATTTCTGAATGCGAAGTGTTTGTTTTTGCGTTAGTTGGAGGGCCAGAGAGTGACATAGAAAACATGTTGCCTTGGAAAAATGTTCAGATCCTAAGGGAATGTCTACACGGGTAAATCGCTGTGACAGCTAGTTCATTAGTGTGATAAAATGTGAGAAACCATTTGTGAAAAATGATGAGATCAATGGTGTATATATTGAATGGAACATAGCAGTGATATCCTGGCTAGCCACTTGAGTAGAATAGGCATGATTCCTAATGTTTAATTTATTACAAATAACAGGCTTAGCGATGAATATAAGTAAATACATTACACATACTGAAAAAATAATTTGAATTGACTGATAAATCTCTGAGATATGAGTATTTAAAGTTTTAGGTGGGGATGGAGAGGGGATGTTCTATCCCTTTCTCGCAATGCGTGTTAGTATAGCATTTGTATGGCGCTCCTGAGCCGTGACGTCACGGCTCAGTATAGTGCGCTATCTAGCATGAAATTAAATTAAATTAAAATGCTTATATCTTATTTGTTTTTGAACTAATTTTAATTTTGTTTTTGTTGATGTGCTCTATTTATGATCAGCTTTTTTATGAGGTAATAAAAAATATTAGTCATCATGCCTATTTTGTCACCAAGCAGCTACCTAAATACAGAGTGCGACTTTTCCATTCCAGGCTGAACATTTGTCTGACTAATGCAGACAGAAGTAATAAAGTATACATCGTACAAATATATAAAAAAATACGATAAAAGAGCTAATAATCTTCAAACGGCCGAACAGATTTTCTTGAATCATAGCTAAGAACAGTCTCGTAAAAGATACATTTAAAAATAAATATTAAATACAAATGGTGCAGCCATTTGGGAGCTACGATGCCACAGATACAAACTAAACTTATAACACCCCTTCTTTGCGTCGGAAGTTAAATAACAACATACCTGTAAAGCACGGAAGCCCGCCAACGGAACCCTCCTGGACCCAGTCACGAACTGCAGCAATCTCGCTCTCATTTCCGCATCAAACTCCTCTACGACTTCCCAGAACCATCCCACAATCGGCGCATCAGGCGTCACATGCTTCAACCTTGTATGACGCCGCCAATCGACAGGATCCAAGTCTGCTCGCCCCGCTAGTAAAGGTTGTAAGTCTCGAGGGGAGAGCGGCCTGAGTAGTTGAGCCGGTATGATGTCTGCTAAGCCTCTTTGTAGGGCTAACCACTGGCGTTCAGCGCCTCTCGTGAATCTGTGAGCCACGTAGAGGCGTACGTAGTCGCGTTTGTTGCTATCTGTGACAGTTTCGTTGGTGCCGCCCGGCCGTAGCTCCATGCTTCGTACGGCACCGAATGATGAACACTCGACGGAGAATGTTGTGTCGATTACGCCTACGATGTTATTCTCACTGGAAACAAAAACCATTACATATTAAGAGGCCTATTACAAAATGAACCGTTCAATTTTAAGTATTTGTATTTTCGGGCATAAATCTAATAAATAAAGACGTAATTTTCAAGATAAATATAAATTAAGTAAACAATAACATAAAAATGTATATTTTATGACAGTAATTTAGCGAAATCCATTCTCAAACTTTCCCTCTTAAAGTTATACGAAAAACTAGTTTGTAAATTGGAGGTAACAAATGGATATGTTGGGTTTTACCAAAATCTGAAACCGCTACATTCAATAAAAAATACAGATCTATTTAATACAGCAACTGAATTTTCTACAGATCTTATTACAATTTAAAAATTATACCAAAAATCCAGTTTTCAATTCTTTTTTCGTCAAAAAATGTAACAGGACCCTTAAGGTATATTTAAGAAAAACCTTTATAGAATAATGCAGTGATTCCCAGACATTGTTTTGCCATGGCCCGGTAATTTTCATAATGCCCCACAACAACACCCACCACACAATAGTTTTACTCAACCGCTGGTGAATGTTTTTACTATAACTTTTCAAAATATATATTTTGGTATTGGCTTAGGATGCCTCGATCGATAGTATTAATTTTAAAACAAGGCGGGCATGCAGCGACCCGTTGTTTTTATTGAATGGCCCGGTATTGGGTCGCGACCCACCAAATGGGAAACGCTGGAATAATATGGATATATGTAATTAAATAGTGAATAATAAGCCCTCTTTTTATTTATATGACAACTGGGAATTAACCATGTTTGACTAAGCCATAATCCTCCTAAGGCAGTCGGGTAAAAAGAGGGAGTTGCAGTGTGATAGGATGAAGTAGCCTGTGCTATGGCTAAAGTTGATGATGTGCAGAAACAATTCCAATATGATACTTACAGCATCCAAGATAGCGATCTATGTAGTTCAGGGTCAACATCTTTAATGTCTCTCAGTGTGATGGGCCTTCCTAACAGCTGCTTGTAGAAGGGCGCGGTAAACGCCGCGTCTAACTGGTGACCATGGAATAACGCCACGCCAAGGATACGCCCGGCGAAGTGGAAGTACGACAGGTGTTCGGGATTTACCTGCAATTGAAATTATAGAAAACTATAATAATGGCAAAGAGCGTGGTACGGCCACACCATTGACGATATAACCACTTGACTGACCTCACTCATCCTTTACCCCACCGTAAACCAAAGTTACACTTTTTCAGCTTAACCTTTTTCGAGCGAGCCAATCCTAGGCGCGAATTGAATGAATTACTTTTGAGTCTCCAATCACAAGCGCCATACGATTCCACCCCGCGACCGACGTGGCTTACATCTTGCACAAGCAAATTATGACTCGTGCGCGATTAAGTGGTCATATTATCTTTGGGCCAAACAAAAGGTACAGCGAAAATACACCACAGCAGTCACAAGTAGTCCACTCTCATTTTACATAGTCTAGTTTGTTGGATGATGTGCAGGTGTGGGAAAAGTGTAATACATCCCATGGGTGGTATCAAAATTTGAGATGAACAGTTCCCATCCCAGTAAATAATCACTTTCTTGATTCACTGCTGTATTGATATCAACAAACAAATAAAATATACTCACACACACAAACCACATTCTCATTTTTAAACAGGCCATAGTGCGGGTTGAACAGCACCCTGCTCAATGAAGCCACCCTCTTACTATCAGGATATGACAACTTACCCCAGAGTCTGCATTGATTTGCAACACATGTCCCTCATTACCAGCATTTGCGTATTGGAACAGCCCATAGTGGTTTGAACAATTCCCTGCTCAATAAAGCCACTCTCTTACTATCAGGATATGACAGCTTACCCCAGAGTCTCCATTGATTTGCAACACATGTCCCTCATTACCAGCATTTGCGTATTGGAACAGCCCATAGTGGTTTGAACAATTCCCTGCTCAATAAAGCCACTCTCTTACTATCAGGATATGACAGCTTACCCCAGAGTCTCCATTGATTTGCAACACATGTCCCTCATTACCAGCATTTGCGTATTGGAACAGCCCATAGTGGTTTGAACAATTCCCTGCTCAATAAAGCCACTCTCTTACTATCAGGATATGACAGCTTACCCCAGAGTCTGCATTGATTGGCAGCGCATATCTATCATCACCAGCAGCGTTCGCGTATTGAAAAAGCCCATAGTGCGGGTTGAACAGCTCCCTGTTCAATAAAGCCACTCTCTTACTATCAGGATAAGACAACTTACCCCAGAGTCTGCATTGATTTGCAGTGCATATCTATCATCACCAGCATTCGCGTATTGGAACAGCCCATAGTGCGGGTTGAATAGCTCCCTGCCCAATAAATGTAGCCATTCTCTCGCGACACCGCCGTAGTCAAGGCCCTCTTCTCCTCGGAATTTGACAAGCAATCGCTTCCGGAGTTCCTTCCCCCGTAGCTTCATCACGAGCCGGTACGATTCTTCCAGTACTTCGTTACGTGATACCTGTATGATGACGCATAATATATTATGAGCATAAATAACGTTACTGTATTATTGAATAAGAAAATTTCATAAGAATCTTTGGTTGGGTTTGACTAAATAAATGGTAAGTAAATGGCTATTTGAATTGTGTCAAAAACACATTGCAGCATATTTTTTCCTCTTCAGAAATTATAAAAAATGATAATGAATAAATTTAGGCATGATAAAGGTTCAGAGGTTAGTCAGAAAATCCTATGGCTAAAAACACTCACATTCTCGAACATGGTCATTTACTAAAGTTGAATTGAATTACCTAAGTTTTTACTCTCGGAAAATTTGCTTTCTGTTTTGGATGGTAACCATAGACATAGGATATTTTTTACCATGGTAAATGTAGGGTTCCAGAAGTATTGGCCACGGACGTGAATCACGAGGCACACTAAATCAAATTTGTAATTCTATGGTGAAAATCTCTGTGAATGGGTCAATGATTTTGTTACTGTACCTCTATCCGACAGTGCCCTGTCTGTGGCTGCAAGGCCTGTAGTTCTGCCCGTAGCACGCGTGCTTTAGCTACCAGGTCCCTTTTGTACTTGGGCAGGGTCTCGGCCTCCGTCGGTTCGGGCGCGGGTGGCGGGGCTATTGGGGGCGAACTCGTTGCTGGTGGCGGCCCGCTTGGCTCCGTTGGAGTCTGAAGGAAGAAAACAAATACTACAGCGAGGTATTTATTAAATTTTTCATCAGACAAGAAAGGGTTCTAGCTGAGTAAATACTTGCAGATAACAAGCGATGGCGATTGTGTTGTTTGTTGGGGATGTGGCCTAGTTGCCTCCTCTGTTTGGCGAGATGGGTGGGCCAGCCGGAGCGTTGCATCGGATGCGGCGTCATCGAGTTGTGCATCATGACATAAGACGTAGCGGCTGCTGCTGTTAGTGTAGGTGGCGACTCCAAAGACGCGTTTAACTTGGAGTGGTGCGCTTTGAGTTTTTCTTACACATCGAGTTTCGCACACCGCTCTGTACTATGCCTGGTGGCAGGACTGGCGCTGCTGGACGGCAGGTCTCCGCAGACTGAGACAGTGCAGGAATAGATGCCTGGTCCATATCAGGGATGGGGCTGCAGTTGGCCACGATTGGGCTTCAATTGTCAGCGATGTCACCAAATTGGCAGGGTAGGGTTGCAGATGGGATTCTGTGTGACGTTCTGTTGTGTGAGGATTTTTATATTTTCGTATTCATCTCAGCATACTCTTTAATTTTGACACCCATATCATGTGGGTGCACAAAAAATTACAGGTCCGCCATATTGGATTTAGAATGACGTCATTTAGCCAACCATGCATTGTTATCACTAAGCATGTATGAAAAATTGCAGCTCAATCGGTTGGGGATAACTGTTTTAAAACTCAGTTGCAAGATATGGCAAATACTAACAAAGCAAGTTAAATAAAAGCTTGTAAACAAATAGCTAGTATAAACAAGAATGTAGTGAGACTACTCACGAATCTAGCGGACAATGCCAGTCGTGGGTCCGTAAACTGCGTAGTTCGGTTGTTGTGGTCGACAAAATAGGGTCTGCCTGAAGGCGCGAGTCTCATCTCCCAGCCGGGCGGCAGCGGTCCGGCGGCGGCGGCGCAGTGGCGCAGGTGCTGAGGAACCCGCGGGTCATGCCAAGTGGAAGCGCCCGTCGCTGTATTGTAGAAGTACACTTGCCCTTGGGAGGTTGTTCGCATTTCTGTTGTGGAAAAAATATTTGAGTTATTATGGATGGAAACGCTTTGTTACTATTTTAATGGCAATGAAGAAAACAGTACAGATGATGATGTACAGGGAGCAGATGGTAGGGGCCTTGAGACGATCTGAATAATTACATAAATAATCAAACATATTAAAAAAACCGGCTAAAGTAACTGCCACGACTTCTACAAACAGTGGTTTTACCTGATAAAGCCGCATCTGAAAACTTGCTGTTCTCGGCAAGATTAAGCAGGGCTTCTGCCGCGAGAACGCCTAAAAAGAGTGTGAGTGTATCACAGTTTATCATCTGCCTCGTTTTAGCTCTACTTTCGCAAAGCTACACGTCGTGAGTGTGAAAGGGCTAAGAGAAGATACAGACCTTGCAAGTGTGTAAGTGTAATAGGAATAGACGTAGTATGATAGAGTAACAGGCGCATACCGTAACCAGGCGGTAAGTCCGTAGCGGCGATGGGTGTGCTTGGGGCGGCGGGAGTGGTGGTAGGCTTAGGCGGCGAAGCGGGCGTCGGCCCAGCGGATGGACGGCGCACGGCGGTCTGGGGCTGTGGCTCGGGTCTGGAAGGAAAATCAGGCAATTGTGAAGAATTAGTAATATAAATGCGTGCAGAATAGAATATGACTTACAGTATCTTAGCTGTGTGAATTGCACTTTAGTATACTAGGATGAAGAGACAGACAGTCTTATCAGTTGTTCAACAATGTAGGCCAAGAGATTTAACTGATATCTCAGAGACGAGTGCAGCAAAGATATTAAAGTTTCAAGATGGGTGGTATTACAAATAATTATTAAGGGCAGGCATGGCGCTTATCTGTGATGACATAATGGTACTGAGTCGTCCGTAACTTAGTTGGCCGTGGTCCTTAACAGGTGGCTTTATGGAGATGTACGCTTGGAGATTATCATTATGATTAAAATTTGCAAGTTGAAGTTGTAAAGGGCAAGGCTACATCGCTCGAAGAACCAATCACCGATGGGGAATAATGGTTATGGTTTACTTGTTTTATATTTGTCTTGACAATTAAGGCTTTATTTTTTAGTTTTTAACCGACTTCAAAAAGGAGGAGGTTATCAATATGACTGTTTTTTTTTTTTTTTTATAGCTGAAAAGTCAGATACTTGAGTCTGCATGATGGCATTTTGTAATACATCTTATACAGCTCTTAGGCTGGTTTCACAGCTGTTTGGGAGACCCGTGCGGGTCTCCCGCTACGGGCTCGCTACGGGAGACGGCATCTACGCGGAGGCAAGTCCCGTACGGAACAATCTGCTTCGCTGTGAAACGATGTTCTAGCGCCTCACGAATGTCTCCGCTCCGGGATCCCGTACAGCAGTTAAACCAGTGTTATCCGGTAAGTTTACCTTAGAGATATGGAAGTAGCGTGATTAACTTCAGTGTCTAGGATAGGTGAAGAGGGCGACGAAGGTACAGCGGGGGACATCGGTGTTGTGGGAGACGACGCAGGGGTGGGCGACGACGGAGAAGGGGGCGACACACTGCCCCCGTCCACAGTCGGCCGCTGCCATTGCGTGTGGCGGGTCGCGTGGTTCACATAATATGCCCTGCAAGATAAAAATAATTTACAAATAAGTTTTATTTTTACAAAAAAAACGGCAAACAAACTAGATGTCCGCCTGATGGTAAGCAGAAACCGCTGCCTCCAACACTAGTTGCACATAACTTCTATATTATTTCATTATTTTACTATAATTTAATTGACGTTATTTTATTTTAATTGTAATTTGTTATTTATACTACAGATAATTTATTATTATACTAAATATTGACTTGTGAATAGGCTTTACCAAATAAATGAATATGTATATGAATATTAAACAAGTATAAATTGAACATTTCTGAAACCCCCAATATAAGAGCTGATAATTTTCAAACAACTGAACAGATTTTCATGAGTCATAGCTAAGAACACTATAGAAGCCGCCTTCAAACAAAAAAATACTAAATCAAAATTAGTTCAGTCTTTTGGGAGCTACGATGCCACAGACAAACACACAGATACACATGTTAAATTTAAAACACCCCACTTCTTGCATTGGGGGTAAGAGTTCTGAAGCTGAAAAAATAGCAAGCTGGGTATATTAGGCGCAGGACTGTTGGACAAAGACCATGAATCGGTATATGTTGTGACATACAGCTGTTGTCAGTGACTGGAATGGACAAGTATCTGGCTGAGCACTTTGGAGAAGTGTACCTACTGGTAATAGACCGTGCACTGATGTGGGCTGATGATTGTAATCAAATGCAAACTTATCTATCTTCTATATATATATATATATATATAAAAAAAACGCCATTGTAACGCTCCTAGTTGCCCTACCTACCTAGGCGTAGTAGGTAGTCAGTAAAAACAACAGGAAGGTTAACAAAAAGGAATATAATTTTAGAGGGTAGTTACAAAATAAGCTATGTTTTGCAACCGGAGTAAAACATATAAAAAAAGGTAAATAGACCGGGTCGGGGTAAGTTTACGCCCATGACCCGAAATGCATTACGCGGCCCTTAAGACACACTGGCCTTGGATTTCCGAAACGGCGTCCACGGAGTGAAGCAGGTACTCAGAGCGTGTTGGGACCAACAGGGCAGTGCAGCGGTGTAGATACGCCGAACGGCATCCACGGAGCGATGTAAGTACTCGGAGCGAGTCAGGTCCACAGGGCAGTGCAGCGGTGTGGATCCCAACCAAGCGGCCGGTTGTAGTAGCTAGTAGCGAGTACTAGTCGTGCGGGTGAACCCCAATTTGGGGTAAACACACACTTGAGTTTATATAGAATATTATTTAGTTAAAAGTGAAAATCAAAGGCGGCCAACGATGTTTAATATGGCGTACGTAGCTATGCCAAGAGGGAACGTATCGCGGGAGCTAGCGTAATGTCCACTTTCCAGTGCCGCCATATATATATATGTATATAAAACAAAGTCTGGTTAGTTACATCATTTGTAACTCAAGAAAGGCTGAATCCATTTTCATTATCTTTGATTCCTTTCCACCCCGAGTAGCAGAATAAGTATACTAAACAAATACAAGCTAATTAACATTAAAAACTACTTATCCTATTATACAAAAACAGTTGGACTGCCCATAGAATGTAGAAGGTCTAACGACAATCTAAATGCTCAATAATCACCTGCCACTGGAAGCAATCCTTTCCTCCCACTGCGGTGGTAACGGCGACTGTGAGTGAGTGGGACTGACGGGTGGGTCTCTAGACGCTCTCACTTCCCCCGCTGGTCCCACTACTGCTAAAGGACTCCCTTCGCCCGCAGCTGAAGCAGGCTCTCCTCTTGCACTGTCTCGTGAGAGTAGAGACACTATCACCTGTCCTTTCACACCAAGTGGTTCGCCTGTACCATCCTCGCATAGCTCGAGACATTGGTCTAAAATAAAATCATCAACATCATCAGTTGCTATCTTTATATCAAAGTTAAGAAATCAGTAAAGCTAACAGCGTTGCCAGCACGGTATATTTTTACCCGTTTCGTATAATTTCGGCCATAAACAGGTAATTGGCGGGTAATGGTGCTTACTGGGTAATTTCGTGTTATCCGGTGGCCATCGCTTCCAAGATATTTCATCATCATCATCATTTCAGCCGTAGGACGTCCACTGCTGAACATAGGCCTCCCCCATCGATCTCCAAAAGAGCCGGTTGGAAGCGGCCTGCATCCAGCGTTTCCCTGCAGTCTCTTTTAGGTCGTCTGTCCATCTTGTAGGTGGACGTCCTACGCTGCGCTTACCAGTCCGTGGTCTCCTCTCCAGAACCTTTCGGCCCCATCGGCCATCCGTTCTGCGTGATATGTGCTCTGCCCACTGCCATTTCAACTTACTAATCCGGTGGGCTATGTTGGTGACTTTCGTTCGTCTACGGATCTCCTCATTTCGGATTCGATCTCGTAGAGAAACCCCGAGCATAGCCCTCTCCATAGCTCGTTCCAAGATATTTAGTTCAGAAAAACTTAGCGGAGGGTAGGCTTTGTAGGGTAATATCAGGTTTAATTTGAAATTCGACAGCGGTGGACCCAGATACGGGGGCAGAGGATGGGTGCGAATGGCAAAAAAAAAACCGGACAAGTACGAGTTGAAATATTGAAAGACAAACTTAACTTTGTAGTTGACTATAAGGTTCTTCCATACATTCCAACTACAAAATGTAAGTTTGTAATAGCAAAATAATTATTTTTAAATGATATAACTTCAAATTTCTAACTTTCGGATTTATTCCTATATATGTGCTATGAGACCTTGCCTTTTGCCAAATTTCATGATTCTAGGTCAACGGGGAGTACCCTATAGGTTTTGATTCCCCTGTGAAATCGCATAATATGCGACATAAATGTTCATATCTTTTGATTGCGTTGACTTACAACTTTTATTTTTTTACAGCCGAAAGAAACCGTAGACCCAAGTATTTAGTATAAATTTCAACTTGATACCTTTACGCGTTCTTGAGAAAAAGGGTCTTGACAGACGGACAGACAGACGGACAACGAAGTGATCCTCTAAGGGTTCCGTTTTTCTTTTTGAGGTACGGAACCCTAAAAACAGGTAATTTTAAGTAAAATCGGGTAATTTAAGATTCGGTTTAAGACTTTTTCTTGCTTGTCGGCGACACTGAAAGCTCATTATCGTCCAAGTTCTCAAAGAGTCAACACGTCGCCTTGAAGATGGCTCATGCAGAGGTGATACACAATACATGTCGACAAAGGTGATATTTTTTATTTATTGCTATTTCTAGACAACACTATGTATAACAATATGAATATGAATATTTAAAAAAAGAGAGATTTTATTATGGGACAATAATAATTTATTTAATGGGATTCAAAAAAAATATTTAATTATAATTTTTTGCAATTAATTTTTTATTGATTAAGATTTTAACATATTTGTTTCTGTGTTAATTAATTTTTGTTTCAGGTTAGGATGAATTACAATTAATAACACAGTGGCCGAAGCGATTTCTGTAAGATTAAAAATAAATATTTAATTCAATAATATTTATTTTGCTTGATATTATATTATTGGTGACATTGAAGTGGAAATACGCTAGAGATTCGTCTAAGAAATCGTTTTCAGTAAAGCCATCAACATAAATGGCTGAACAATATTTTAGGACTAGACCAGATTGAACTATCTACATCCGAAGAACTCAGCATGGCATAACAAGTTTTGCCTACTGAAAATAAACACAGCTTCTAATTCTAAGCGAGGGTGATAACACCTATCACTGATACTCTACTTGGGAGTGTATTGTGTATTTCCCAAATCAGCAGAGCTCCTTGAAATAACAGGGGCCTTACGGACAACTGCTTACGCGGCGATCAAACTAACGTTAAAACCGCGCAGTTCGGAAATCACGCGAACGTGAACCTTAACGCGCCCAGATATGGTATGCGGTTGCGCAACTTTTTTTAATCAGCTGAATGGGATTGCTTTAAACAGCTAGCCATAAGGCCCCTGAACATGACCTTGTGCTGATATACAAAACAGACACAGCTTTAATGGAAGGATTCTTTAGACCTGCTGACCTTCGATGTAATTAAAAGGTATTGGATAAATGATGATGCATATTTATGGATTTCTCAGACATAATTAATGGGTGATTGTCTAGGCTCGTGCCTCTTAATTTGAGGTCTCATCATTTATCATTTGTGCCTGCTTTTACACCATATACCTAAAGATGGTCTTCCTGCACCCAAAATATTAAAAAAAACTATTTTGGGTGCAGGGTGCAGGAGACCTGGCTTTATAAGTATAATATTAGTAGCCTACTGGAAGTATTCATCATCATCATTTCAGCCTTAGGATGTCCACTGCTGGACATAGGCCTCCCCCATCGATCTCCAGAAGGGCCGGTAAGTACTGGAAGTATTGTCTGTGTGAAAAGCTTGCTCAAAAGAAAATTAGGAACTTTCTACATACATGTACATGGGTGAGTCTACCACATCATTTTAAATGAAATGTGAATATTACCCCAAGATATTTTTGTATATCTTTATGTATATATCCAAGCTATGTTTAAGAAAAATACTATACACGCCTTGGTGGCAACTAGGCATTTTGACTATCATTGGCGATGCCATGGCCTACATTTTCATGTTTGTCCATTAATGCTTTTGTTGCCTGCCAGTATAGTAATAGCTTTTAGACTAAAGAAACTTACTTAGGAAATTTTGTTTTTGAATTGGCACCTTAATAGAAAGGCTGCCAAAATCATACTTACATCCAGTATCTTTCAGTTTGTGTACTGTGAAAGGCTGAATTCGAACACAGCCAAGAAAGCCTGAACCTTGCCTTTTGTGGACTTTTCGCTGATTCCATAAACTAAAACAAAAAACATAATTATTATCAAATCTTACTTTACTGTTCATGTAGTTTTAATTACCTACATTTTTACTGCCTTCAAATTATACTCACAGGAAATATTAAGAATTTAGGTTAGAATAAATTAATGTGTTAACGGCCTTGCATCTACTATTAATTATATGGAATGGAGTTTGTGTTCATGATCATTATTGGCTATTTACCTTCGTTTTGGAGTATGGTATATGAACACATTTTTAATTATAAATTTCATATCATCTATTAAAACAAGGTATAACAGCACTACAATTTCTTAAGCAGATGCATATATGTCATTCCCTGGGAAATTCAAGTTCAGACACTTTGAAGATAGAATAACACTGCAGACTAACTACCTTATAGTTATCCCATCTCCTTTTGTTAGATACAAATCATAATGTGTGTTCCATTTTGGGTCAAGGGTTCCTTTTACTGCATTAGTCGAGTAGACTTGTCCACTCCCGTCCACTGAGATTTTAGCAAAAGGATCTGGCAGACCTGTTGAAGACAATACGTCTTAGTACATTCACAAACTTTGTAGCAACAAGTATTAGTCCTGGGTTCACCTTGAAAACACAATATGTTAGCTAAGTTACTATTCAATATTATAACACACTTACGGAAAAGATCCCTGCGAATCAAATTCCTCGCGCACACGACTAAAAAGAAAACATTAATGCAGTTAATTACGAAGAATGTGATGTGATCTCGCAAAGCAATGCTTAAGTTGTCGCGGTAGCATTATTATGTTACTCACTCGTTAAGCGTATTTTTTGTGCGCCGTATTTACGACTGGACACGGGAGTGGTCATTTTTGTGTTTTTTATTAAACATTGGAATAAAACACTATCAAAATCAAATTACACACAATTTTCACGTAAACTTTCATCCACCATTTTGAATGAATGAATGAAATGATTGAAAGGATGAAACCACAGATCTGTTGTGTATATCTGTGGATGAAACGAAACTGAACTATTGAAGAGTTTTGGCGCCAACGCGGAAAAAACATGTCGGCTCGTTGGATTATTTTCCTAAACTTGTGTATTTTCGAGTGTTGATGTGTACTAAATGGTGAATTATTATTCATTCAGTGGTCGTAAACGTACTCGAGTGTGGGCAAGTGATATAACGAGGTGAAACGTGTCTTTTCCTGTTGTTTCCAAAACTCCATAGGAGCCTCTTGTAAAGTCTTCACCACTTTACAGGGGCATGAGTTCGACTTGACCGTGACTTACTTAGCTTGACTCTGACTGTGACTATGACTTGTTTGACGCTAATAAGACAAAATGAACTGTTTAATATTACGAGTAAAGGACATTGAATCACGCTCATGAAAATTTTAACAAAAAAAAAAAAAAAAAAATGAACTATTGAACCTACGGTGTGTATATCTGTGTAGTGAACTCACAGATATGAACTAATTTTCTCCACAAACAACTTTTTTTTCTTCTAGAGATGAGATAAACAAGTTCATAAATAACTTGAGCTTGAGCTGATGAACCTCTCACGAAAGGAGTGCCTTGTGTCTGAAACATTATATTTTATGATAAAATTATATTGGATGTGGTTAATCCGAAAATATCCAAAGAATATCTTACAATATTTTGTTGTTAGCAACATTTAAAAAAAAAAATGTGTCAGCGCCAGCGCCGCAGTGTTGTAGTTTTTAGCCGCAGTTCTCAGACTAATATTTAGTCTGAGCCGCAGTTGGATTTGGTACTTCTCTGCATTCCATAGTATATTAGTTATCTGGGCTGCATTCCTGCATCCTGCATGTTTTTATCTAAAACAAATTCTTTTAATTTTCATTACTCATTGTTTGCAGGTATTTGCTGTTCTTTTTACATATTACCAATAATCTTATCATATTACAGTTATTTTGTGGTTGCTTGAAGACACTAATTTTGGTATGTATGGTATCTGTACCTTAGTGTACCTACTAAATTAATTTGTGCACATCCACCCCGGATTACCAGTTTCCCACAAACTCAAAAACATCATTATTACTCTTACATTGAATTTTGTCTTGCTCTCTCATTAGCCGAGAGAGCGAGACAAAGCTCAATGTAATATTATTATGTTAGTTCCCTATCCTTTAAGCCAGCGCTAATGAAAACCAACACACAACGAAAGTTAAATCTGTGTGTTGATTCTCAATAGTCATTTTATTAACTCTGTTAGGCGTTGTGGACACACCCTTGTACAGTGCCACCAACTTAGTTGTTCAGGTGGGCAAAATTGGAACTACACCTCTTTCATTAGGTAGCCAAGCACTTTCTTTGTATACCCTAAATAAATAAATACCTACTTTGGAAAACACGTCAGTGGAAGATCTTCCTCAGATGTACTACAGGGTTGTTAGTATTCAGAATTGTTTGCTATAGTGGCGCCCGCATTAATGTTTACTCTTTTTGCCAAGCTGTAGGGAATTATGTAGGTATGCTCAAAGAATGTGTGTAGCTTAGAATAACTAATTCGGTGTGTAGATTCTTCACCAAAACCATAATAAATGCATATTATTATACAAAAGCGTACCTAAATATCTATACCTATAATTCTAGAAAGTATGGTGTAGGTATATTCGATTTGATCGAGTGTCATACGACCTACGACAATACTTATACCTACTACCATAGATAAACATATACCTACTAGAATACTTACATAATAATATAATATTGTTTTGCAGACGGGCTGCCTGATGGTAAGCAGTCACCGTCGCCTTTGGATACTTGTTACACTAGAAGCATCACAAATACGTTGCCGACCCTTTAGAACTCTATTAACTTGTATCAACCATCGATGTAGGTATATGTACTACGTACATTGAATTCATTGTATTGGTACATACAAATTTTACCCTGCAATAGGCATGTGTCCTAACTTTATTTTATTACTTCATAAAAAAGCTGATCATAAATAGACCCAACGAAAACAAAATTAAAATTTGTTCAATGATTAATAAGATAAGGAAGATAAGTATTTTAATTATAAGCTAGACAGAGAGAGCGCACTATAGCACGCTATGACGTCAAGCCGTGCGCGCGCCATACAAATGCTATACTATAGTAAACGCATTATCATCTGAGTCAGGTCATAAATCATTGTCTGTCTATCTCGCTCGCACCCACATATCATTTCTGTCTGTCTCGCTCGCACTTACAGGTCTTATGGTATGACGTTTATTGCTCGACGACTCATTTGGTAACGCGGTGACTATAACACACGCTTTGCGAGAGAGGGACAGAGCAACAGCTCTCTATCCCCACCAAAAACTTAAATATATTATCTCAAAAATTTATCAGTATAAATATAATATATCAATAGGTATGTAACAAATTTAACATTATTTTGTTTACTTATACAACGTTCTAGTGACGTCATACACCCGTTTTATTACGGGCGCACCGCTATCCTGGCGCGCGCGGTTTCATAGAGAGCGGTATTAGCTAATATTTTTATTGCAGTTGCGATCGTGTGCATACTTTTTAAATCATGCAACCAATGATAATTGTCCACGGTGGTGCTGGGGATATACCGAATAGTCGTGTTCAAGGCAAACATGACGGTATTAGAGTGGCAGTTAGAGCTGGCTATCAACAGCTGCTGCGGAGTGACAATGCTCTAGATGCTGTTGAAGCTGCTGTCGTGTCAATGGAAAAAGATGAAAACTTCAATGCAGGTACTTATTTAGATAGCTCATCTTCAAATGTGCTGTAAAACTAGTCAAAAGATTGTTTTTCATGTACCAATACATAACTAGTTTGTTTATTTGCGAGTAGGTTATTTCAATTTATCAAACATCACCACCCACGCCTATCTGGATCACTCTCAGGCACAGACCTCGCACTTTTTTTTTGGACATAAGTACTAAATATACCTATGCTCTCAGAGGTGGGTGAAATTAAGAAAAACAGGTGACGCGTTAAAATATCGATTTTGTTTGTGTACATCACATAATTTGTTCTTGTTACTGTACATAAAATAATTATTTTCAGGATATGGCTCAGTCCTTAATCTGAAAGGGGAAATTGAGATGGAAGCTAGCATTATGAGAGGCGCAGACCTTAATGTTGGTGCAGTGACTCTGATAAAAGACTTCCTCCATCCTATTAGTATTGCGCGTAGAGTGCTTACTGATTCTTCGCACTCTTTGTTAGGAGCCGATGGCGCTAAAATGTTTGCCTTAGAAAAGGTAGATATATATTTTATTACAAGTAGTTTAATAGTTGACACAGGGAAGCATAAATAACGTTTATATTTACAGGGTTTCCAAACAGTGCCTGAAGAATCATTAATAAGTCAACATGCAAGAGATGCCTTGACGTTTTTTTTGAAGCACGGAGAATTCGGAAGAACTGAAATTGGCTCCAAAGATGAAGTAATTAATAATAAATATCTAGTATCTAGTATCTATTTGTTACTAGGTAGTTATTCTAAGGTTACAAGCTATCATTGCTGATTAGAATCTTGTTAGAACTTACCTACTGTGCTAGCATACAACTCCGTAGGTAAGTAAGTAGTTATCCCAATGAATGACTGTTTAAATCAAAAAACTGCATTCATGTATAACAGGGTGGAGTTGGAACTGTTGGTGCTGTTGCTGTGGATTCTCAAGGTCGTATTGCAGTAGCTACAAGCACTGGAGGCATGAGTGGAAAGGCAGTAGGACGCATTGGAGACACCCCTCAAATTGGGAGCGGGACATATGCTGACGATTACATTGGTGGCGTTTCTACAACAGGTAAATTTATGATCTTATTGAAATTACATTCCTTCGACAACACAAAAAAATCGTTATTGGTGAAAGTAAATAATCGCGCGTGTATTGTGAAGTTAGTTGAAATAATTTTGTATAAATTGTTTTGCAGGCCATGGAGAATCTATTCTCAAATATTGCTTGGCTCACAGCATCATAAAGCTGATGGAAAGAGGAGTAGGTGCAAACACTGCTACTAAGGATGCTGTAAATGGTATAGTATTGAATAATTTAATTAAAATTTTATTATACTTAAGTTTATTGATCGTAGGCTAGTTTCAATGTCTTATTTATATTATTTTCAGCAATGACTGCTCGCTTAAAGAACACAGCTGGTGCCATAACTTTGTCGAAAGATGGAGATGTTGGCATACATTTCAGTTCTAATAGAATGTCCTGGGCATACGTGAATAATAATAAAGTGTTTTATGGAATAAATCAAGGCGAAGTTCTTGAAGAACCGTTAAATTAAAGGGCGCTTCAACATGAATAACAAAAGTAAACTCAATATTATGATTGTATTAAAATTTGAATATTTGTTTTATATTTAAATATTGTGCTTTTATTTGCTGTTAAGCGTTTGCTTACTCTTTATAACTGGCCAAAGGACTTGTATAGTAAAAACAAGACAAGACAAGTACAATAATGACTGGTATTATTATGAAGTACTTACATATTCTAATCGAAAACTTTCATATTTTATCAGGACATGTAACAAGATAGGTATTAGGTGCTCAGTACTCACTATGAGTTGATAAATGCCTTATGTCATATCATTCGACAGTATAAGCGGGCACTCACCCATCATCATATACCTAAGCGTGACAAACGATACGGGCGTTCTCACTTCGTTGTTTAATCTTGTAGCTTTGAACACGCAATTCGTAAACATCTTTTAAAAGTACCATAACATTAGAGAAATAGAATTATTTATAACTAAATCACTCTCAAAAACATCTTAACAAAATGAAGTATTTAGCACTTTCTATGTCATGTGTGTGTAGTTTTTTAGCGTACAGTTGTTCTGGCTTGGTAAGTAGTTATTTATTTACATAAAAATCCCATTAAAGTCATAACAAACAAGAAAAAAAAACCATCACCACTCACATACTTTCTCATTCTTTCATTTAATTGGTTTCTTGCCAGGAACCAATAATCATCGTACATGGGGGTGCTGGAGATATCGATGATAGTCGCATTCGAGGCAAACTAGATGGTGTCAGAGTAGCCGCTAGGGAAGGCTACAAAGTGTTGCTAAAGGGTGGCAGCGCCTTAGATGCTGTTGAAGCAGCTGTAGTTTCAATGGAGAAAGATGAATATTTTAATGCTGGTAAGGGCACTTATTTGCTATCACCATCATTATTGATAGATCATTCAGCTCATTGCCCACAAAATTCTGATTTATTTTGTTTCAGGATACGGGTCAGTTTTAAATATAAAAGGAGATATTGAAATGGAAGCGAGTATTATGAGTGGCATGGATCTTAATGTAGGTGCAGTAACATTGGTAAAAGATTTTTCCCATCCCATAAGCATCGCTCACAAAGTTCTTACAGATTCGACTCACTCGTTACTAGGAGGAGAAGGCGCAAAAACTTTTGCCTTAGAAAAGGTAGTTACATAATATTTGCCTTAGTTTTAAGAATCATAACTATTATGATGCTTAGAACTAGCTTGATATTTTGTTGCATAAAAACTATAACCAAGTATATATTTTATCTATTATAGGGATTTGAGGCAGTGTCGCAAGATTCTTTGATAACCGATTATGCCATGGACTCTTTGTATGACTATTTGCACCAACACGAGTATTCACAAAGTGTGAATATTATGGAGCCCTTGATGACCAGTCCTGAAAATCGTCCTAAGTACGAAGTAAGTACATAAAATAGAGTAGTTTGTTATGAGATGATTACCTATGCAATACTAGCGATACGCTTGCTCTACGCACGCATATGCGTTACGCACCGCATGTCGGCGTAAGCGAAAAGTGCTCCGACGCGCGTATTGTGTGATTGTGTGTAAGAAGATTTATACACAATACCAATGGTATATAATATTATGCACCTATTTTATGGTTTTTTTTTAATTATCCGAAAGGTAGTTGAAATTCCCCATTTTAGCCATTAAAAAACTCCGCTCGCAAACAAATTAAATAATAACGTAAGTAATGTCCGAAATTATTTGGATTAAATGTGATTTTCATTTCATTTTTTTCCTAAAATAGTAAGAGTTTCTAATTTGTGTAGT
This sequence comes from Agriopis aurantiaria, assembly GCA_914767915.1. Lineage (NCBI taxonomy): Eukaryota > Metazoa > Arthropoda > Insecta > Lepidoptera > Geometridae > Agriopis > Agriopis aurantiaria. Next base: position 11,328,342 of record OU611994.1, on the reverse strand, counting down.
CATTATCTTTATCTTTATTAAAATTGGACGTAGGTTTTTTATAGTTAAAGCTTCTATGGAATCGGCTGAATTTTCGAGCTGCTATTTATAATATTATGCAGTAAAATATTCTATCATTTATTTTAGGGTGGTGTTGGAACAGTTGGAGCTGTGGCAATGGATTCTGATGGACATATTGCGTCAGCTACAAGCACAGGTGGCTTGACTGGTAAAGCTGTGGGACGTATCGGTGACGTGCCTATGATTGGTAGCGGAACGTACGCTGATGATTTTATTGGCGGCGTTTCTTCAACAGGTACGTTCCTACGTTAAAATAGAAGTGCATTATCTTCAATCAGTAACTCTCGTCGATCTATAGGTATATGTTTTGTTAGTTTTTTTTTGGAAAAATGTGTTAATTATAAACTTACGAGTACGTTTATACGAGCCAATTTCCTTGGAAAACAATTAAAAGTACACCAAACTTACCAAAGTAGTACAACTTGTATTTTTTTAATGTCATATAGATGCGAAATCGAAAAAATTATACATAAGGCCCGTAGCCCGTACATAGTACTTATAAAAGCTATTCAATTTAGGTGACTGCAAGAAATTAAGTGAACGTGAACCTTAACACGCCGTGATACGGTTTGCGGTCGCGCAAATTTTTGTAGTCACATGAATGATATCAGGTACGGTTAGTATAAGTTTATCGTGTTTTCGGTACGTCCATAGATCAAAAGGAATGCTGCAATGCACTTGTAAATTAATCGTGAAAATGAGATTAGATAAATATTTAGAACACTGATATTGCAGGTCACGGAGAATCAATTCTGAAGTATTGTTTGGCTCATACCATTATCAAGCTGATAGAGCACGGAATAGATGCCAATACTGCTACTAAGGATGCCATAAACGGTCGGTACATAAGAATAATGACTTTGTACCTACACACTCCATAAAATTACACTAAACTTAAATGATACATGTATACGGCTGAACGGATTTCGTTGTTATTTGGCGAGGAGGCAGCTTATACTTATTCATATATAATTAGCGATAACTTTTTTTTCATCCCCTAATCAAGTTTTTTTAGAAGCTTGGACGCTACTTCAACTTGTACTTAGTTTTTACCGATGCCATTGTTTTCATTTCAATGTTTTTTTTTTGTACAAAATATTATATCAAATTTTAAATTATTGAAGCGTAGTATAGTAATACATAGATTGTTGACTTGCAGTATCTTCTATACTGATTTTTTCATAATATAATTGTATTTATGTTGGAATTTTAAAACTCGACTTGGCGTCGCTGTTAATGTGACAAGTATTTGTGTATATCATCATCATCATTTCAGCCATAGCATGTCCACTGCTGGACATAGGCCTTACCCATCGATGTAATATAAAAATATCGGTAAAGGGCCCGTTCGATTTATGTATTATTAATAAATAATAGAGAATAGTTACTTAGGTACTTAAAATGTTTATTTTTATGTTTGCAGCAATGACTGCACGTTTGAACAACACCGCAGGTGCTATATCGCTATCGACGAAAGGCGACGTCGGTATCTATTTCAGTTCCCATAGAATGGCATGGGCATACATCCAAAATAATAAAATGTTTTATGGAATTGAACGTGACGAAATTTTAGAAGAATAAATTAGAACCATAAGGACCCTTGTTATTATAAGCAAAACAATAAAATTAGTAAGTAGGTAATAATAGTAGTACCTACTTATTATTAAACAGATAATAGTAATACAGGGGCCTTACGGACAACAGCTAATTGCGGCACATAATCCGCTCAGTTGGAAAATCACGCGAACGTGAATCTTATCGCGCCCAGATACGGTTTGCAGTCGCGTGATTTTCCAACTGAGCGGATTAGGTGCCGCAATTAGATGTTGTCCGTAAGGCCCCAGGTAATAATTGGAAGTAAGTTGTTTACCATCCTACCCTATTCATTGTCAATCATGGCACAATAAAGATTAAGAACAATAAAATTGTCTATTTATATAGATAGGTATGATTTTATTATTTTATTGATAAAAAACTTGTACCTACTAAATATGCGATTTTACAGTGAATGTGTGGTCATGCTCAGCATGTATTTACTATTAGCGAGGATTCATTCTATCATTTATCATTTTTTTCTATCATTTTTAAATTTTTTCTAATAGTAAAGCAAATATTAGTATTAACAACACGAGCGTTAGTGAGGTCAAACCATTGATACGTAGTATAAGTATGACATCTTTGGGTCAAACTAATTAAACAATTTGGCAATGCCATCGGCGCACCGCACATGAAGGGTTAATATCGGGGTAATACATAGATTCAGTATAAGGGGTAATATAATAATAATCCGTAGAGGGAGAAAGCAATAGTATGCTTAGCCTATGTAATAATCTTTATTTCAGACAACAGATATTAGGTAGGTACAAATGAGATCGAGTTCCTTACATTATTACATTATTACTCACTTTGGCACAAACATACATTTTTACAATAGAATTATAAAAAATATTCTCACGCATTCTTTCTGCTCAACAGTAATAATATGACAATCTCTTTTTTTTCTTGGAGTTTTTTGGCAGTGTAACATTGTGTCTTTTACATTTGAATGTGTCAAGTATTTCTGTGGTCAACTTACCAACTTATGGATTATTATTCTGTGACCTACGCTGATTGGCCCAGTTTTGAAAGAACTAAACGAAACAAGTTGTTGTTTCTGTTTGCTTGTCAATGTTAAATGTCAATTTCAAAATAGTTCATTTGTTTGTTAAAAACACAAAAACCCAAACAAAAAAAAAAGTTGAAGTTGACAGATAGACGACAGTGTTGAGTGGCCGGTCAGTGTCAGTGTCAGTCAGTGTGTGCAGTTGACGCAGCTCAAACGCAGCTGTCCGGTCCCAGAAAATAGTTTTGTGTTTTGCTAATTTTGCTATCAATTTATTGATAATAATTAAATAATTACGTCCTAGAGTTATTTCAAAGTCCTGTTATGATTACAAATGCTAACATGCACATACGGTTCAGACCAGTCGAGCTTCAGTATTTTAATTGGATTTACAGTTTTGCTCCTTGTTTCCCAGTAAAGTCAACCAAAATAAACATAATACATGACCCCAAAAAGTTCTATGATACCCTTTGTGAAAGATTTCGAAGTGCTAAGCACAGGATATCGATTGCAAGTTTATATATAGGGACTGGGCACTTAGAAAAGGCATTGCTAGAAGAAACCAAACAAAACTTGTTGAAAAATAATGAATTGCCATTGAAAGTCTTGCTGGATTACCAAAGAGGAACTCGCGGTGAAGTTAATTCAGTGACTTTGCTACAACAGTTTTTAAATGGGACTAACAAGTGTAAAATAAGCTTGTACCAGACTCCAAGGTTGCTTGGATCTTGGTCGAAGGCGCTACCGTCTCGATATAATGAAATAGTTGGTCTGCAACACATGAAGCTGTACATAGCTGATGATTCTGTGCTTCTGAGTGGTGCTAATTGCTCGAATGACTACTTTGGGCAAAGACAAGATCGTTATATTGAAATAGAGGATGCAGATCTTGCTAATTTTTACATTGAACTAATAGGTATGATGGCTGTAAGTTTTTACAAATTTTTGTTAACTCTTTATGTTTTTAAACCCACATTAGTGTTGTATTAGTTTCTTATTTCAATTTGTATTTTTAGATGAAGTGAGTAATTACAGCAAAACATGTGTAAAGAATGAGATACAAAGCAAGAAGTATGAAAGCAAAGACCTTATGGTGCAGGAGATTAATAGAAAGATTACAGATCTTATAGAAAGGTGGAAAGATCAGCAGCTTTCGAAACTAACATCTTTAAGTAATGAAAATGGTAAGTATTAGAAATTAGCTGTACCCTTAGTTTTCCTAGACCAAATAGTGTCCAATATCAGATCTCATGAAGGATATTTTTATATGAAACAGTCGTATTGCAGATTTCAGGGCTGGCCCCATCACAAAAATCTTAAACATTGACCTCCTTTTGGTTTTATTAGTGTGTTTTCCTTCCAGTTAAAATCTTTCTGACCAATTCTAAGTTTCCGATTGAGCTCAAATATTACAGGTAGCAATGTGTCATTCATGAACCAATGAATCAAGAGCTCATGAACGCACGATCAATATGTTTACTATGACGGAAATATTAATTTGTTCGATCGAACCGTTTTCGGAAACGTTGACGGTAATGGGTCGCTGTGGAGCCGACCGAGCGGTTGCACGGCGCTTGGGTTCATTCGGGTCGTGGCTTGCAGCAAACCGAAGAAGCTGAACTCGCATCCACACGGTGCTTCGTCTCGTACGATGGATATCACTAAAGGCTGTGAAAGGCTGTGTCGCTCACACCATTTCTCAACAACTTTAAGTGCTTTTTTCATAATTTTACATAAAGTTGTCTCAAAGACTGTCCAAGGGACCATGATTATAATAATATCATCCGCATATCCCACAGTAACAATGTCTTCCTTGTTGAAGAGTTCGATGAATTCGTTGACTACCAACACCTAGAATAGTGGACACATAACTCCTTCTTGCGGGCAGCCTTTCGTAACACAGCAGCGCAGCCTTTGATGGTATTTGACGGCCATCTTACGATGCTAAGAGATGGGGTCTGTCCAGTCGAACGTATGACCCAAATCACATCCTATCCAACAATGCTAAAACAAAGTAATAGATACATCTGGTCTTTGAGTAATTATCGATGCACACATTTTACAAGAATGTTCTTCTGTAATACTGGGTTACGCGGAAAGGGTGTACTAAGCTGAAAGTGGTCCATAGGACCCGTCATTCATCACACAAAAAACACCAGTTGAATAGAGAACCTCCTTTTTTATGCCATAGGTTGCAAACCAGCCGACGGGCCGTCAGATGGTAAGTGATCACCGTTGCCTATGGATACCTGCAACACCAGGGGCATCACAGATACGTTGCCGACCCTTAAAGTCTCTATTAACAGCCATTTTGAAGAACCCCATCTTATAGTTACTCGGGAACTACGCAGGAGCTTATTCCACAAATTGCAGGTGTGAGGCCAAAAATATCGCGTAAAACGCACCGTGTGCGATTTTCATTGATTTTGAAGTCAGTTGAAAAATAATAGTTTATCTTGTTCACAGACTCTTCCAAAGACACATGGATTTTTCCTCTCATACAAATGGGAGAGTTTGGTATCACACAGGATGAGAAAGTGACATCACAATTTCTTGGTTCAGCACCTAAAGGATCATACATAAGATTTGCTACTGGATATTTCAACTTGACAGACAACTATGCCAGGGCCTTGTTGAAGGACTGCAAAGCGAATATTAGCTTGCTGATGGCACACCCCAATGTAAATGAATTGCTATGATTGTTAACAGTTCTATAGGACTTATTTATTTATTTATCTATTTAATACTTAATTGCACACTTACAAATAATATAGAAATGCACAAATGGAGGGCTTAATGCTAAGAATTTTATACCTGTCTTGCACCAGGTTGGAAATAATGTATGGATACAATTTTGAAGTTCTAGTTCCTTTCTACCTAAATTGGCAGAGGTACATGATAAAAACATAATTCTGTCACGAGTCACGACAAAGCGCGGCGCGGTGTTCCGAACTCCTTTGGTTCCAAGGTGAATCGGTTCGCCACGCTTCAATGGCTGCTTTTAACATAAACTACTGATAATTTCTAGAGCATACACCGTATGTCCTTTGAGTTAGTTATTTAGGTACAATTTTATCGGAATTAAAGTTGAAGACACTTGGAGACTTGAGTTGTGCATCAAAATTTGCTTATGTCTAAAAGACAAAGAAAGCTGAAACGAAAAAAGAAAAGTTTTTTTTTTACTAATTTTTTTACTAGAAATAAATACAAAGATACAAGAAATATCATTACAATCAGCCAGAATACGTCCTGCTGATTATAGGCTTCCCCTTAGATTTCCACACAGGACGACAGCCAACCATCTGCATCCACTGGATGTCCGCGTCTCTCACGATGTCTTCGGTCCACCAAGTGGGAGGTCAATAATTATAATATATGACTAAAATTATCAATACTTATAATAATAATACATAATTAAAGGCTGTTGAATTGGTTTTATGCAGCAGAGTTAAATTGTGTCATGATTTTTTAATGATCTAATGGTGCGCTTTGGCAGTAAAACCGGCTCGTATACCGTGGCGGCAAATGCAATGACGCTCTCTTATGCCGTAATTTTTACATCTGCCTGGCGTCTTGTATTGGCCAATTTTTTTTGTTTTAATTATCAATCTTAAACACTTTTCTCCGTGTCTATACAAATTACAAAATTTGTCAACGAGACCAGTAGAATAATTCAAAATATGTCAGTTAACGTACGATCCCACATAGACAAACAGTATTCAGGGGACGGCAGGTATCAGCTACCGGAGTATGAGCCATGTCGGTGCCAAGTGTCCTCAAGACTGGCTAACTTGAGTTCATCTGTCATCTATATACATTGAGCAATAATATAATATTATATTTTTTTTTAAATCAGACATTAATCGTCTATACATATTTAATTACATTTTAAAATAAAACTATGTTACAAAATTCTCCGGTTATTAAAACGCAAAAAAAAAAAATTATATTATTCATCTTAATATAGGGTGTATAGTTTACTTAATTCACCCAGGTGTATTAAATAAATTATTCATTCTATGTGTCCTTTGATAAATCTTGCAGAATTTCATGCGCAAGGAACGCATCGCATGTGTGCGTTGGCCATAACCTTATTATTATTTTTTCAGGCTAATGGGTTTTTGGGTGCCCCAGGACCAGCAGGTGGAATTCCGCATGCTTATTCACTGATAGCAAGAAAGTAAGCTTCCATGACTACTACAATCTTGAAAAGGCTTCAAGCCTTTACTGTGATTAATTTACATAAAAAAATTATTGAACATAACCAGAACTTTTAACTCTGGATCGCTCTCAATGGAAACTACACGAACTACATCAACGTGTTCCTCCTTCACCATTTTGTTACCAAACATCCAGACAAACCGCTAAGCGTTATTCTAATATGGTTGAAACACCATTCTTCATACCCACCAAGCGTTTTGCCTCCTCTTTCTTAATTGGAATGATAAAACAATGGAACACCTTGCCTTGCCTATGTCTGTGTTTCCGCAGAATTACAATCTTAGAATGTTCAAGTCTAAAGTTAATAGTTTTTACTTGACAAACATGCTTTATGTTCAACTGCATCATTGCTTTTCATGAAGCGAGATTGCGGTCAAACGTTAGCCTAGGCAAAAAAAAAAACTCCTTATTTAATTTGCAACCTCTTGACCCCAAAATCTTTACAAACCCTAGATCCACTATGCTCATAATTGTACTTAAAAATTGTATTTGTATTGTCTTGCCATGAAAATTGTAGGTTGTTGGTTTATAGACACAGGCGACAACATCAGGCGAGTTGGCGGTCGAACACAAGCCTATTATTACATTTTAAAAAAATTATATGGTATGTTGAAACAAATATACAAACACACATACAATAAAAGCCCATTTGGTCCCTCAGAGATCTTCGCTTAGCTTAGTCAATTATTTAATTTTAGTATTTGGTGTTGTATGGTTATAAATGTTATTACAATAGTAGTTGTACTAATGTTCCAGGTTTTGGCAAAGAGTAGTTGACACCAACCAGGCGAGCAGAGTGCAGATACTGGAGTATGAGCGCCCAGGATGGACTTTCCATGCCAAAGGCTTGTGGTAAGTAATTTTTTTTATTTACTTACTCATTACTGCCTGGTTGGCATTGCTAACTTTTCTTACTTATAATTTTGCCCGTGACTTTGTACGCGTAATCTTTCAAATTCTTTAATAATGCCTGTGTTCTAAATTTTCATTTGTTACAATTAATAGGCTTATCGAAGGATATAATTAAATACATTGCACATTATTTTAACTATAATAGACGGCTAGCACTCACGGGTATTGCTGTCGAAAAACTTAAACGGTGTTCGGACGTTATAGACGCCCATCCTCAGGTAGTTGCGCGGCGGAGGCTCGACGCGACAGTACCGGTGAGTGCTAGCTGTCTATTAGCAGGCATGGCGCACTCCGGAGTTTAGGTATGTTCGGCCGGTGTCCTTTCCCGAGAGGGTCATAGCAGGGCAGTCACTAGCCGCTCGGCTCGCGCCCAGCCCGCACGCTACGCTAGCCACGTCGCGCCAATTATTTTTAACAGAATCAGCAAATTAGGGCTCCCAAATAAGGTCTCCATGTTTCATGTAGTTTTTACCTAAATATGCATCGGGATGATGATCTTGTAATAGGCTTCTTAAACTTATACTTTTGCATGATTGTTATTGGACCAAATTCAGAATAAGCGTTAGTTTTTTGTGCACATTAAATGTCCTTCCAATTAAAGTAGAATATAAGTAATAGGTAGGTACTACATATGATACACAGTTGGTAAGTAAATACTTATAAGTATTCTGTGTAACACCCCTCTCGAAGAGGGAGGCATGTGTTCAGCAGTGGACGTTTACTGGCTGATGATGATGATGATTCTGTGTAAATATCAAGAAGACAACCCTAACGTTACACGTGCCGCGTCAGGAGAGATAGAGCTACGTGATAGAAAGAGAGCGGCCTTCTAGGTGAATAGAGCGAGCGGTATCCAGCGCTGTACGAGTTGAATTGCTACTTTATTGCCTCGTAGATAGAGTCCTTATTTATTTAAATTTCTTCGCGGAGTGAACCTTCTGTGTCTATTATGTCTTCTGTGCTATTAGTTCTGTGTTAATGAATCACGCTCACGTTAGTTTCTATAGTATTACAATACACATACTGAAAACATAATTTAAATTGGCTGATAAATTTCTGAGATGTAAGAGTTTAATGTTTTTGGTGGGGATTGATAGATGCTCTATCCCTTTCTCGCAAAGCGTGTGTTAGTATAGCATTGTAAGGCGCGCCCAAGGCTTGACATCATAACCTGCTATAGTGCGCTCTCTGTCTAGCATGAATCATGATATTAAAATACTTATTAGTTTTGTTTTCGTTGATGGGCTCTATTTACGATCTTTTTGAGTGGTAGTAAAAATAATTAGGTCACGGCCTATTGTCCCTGTCGTAAAATTCTATTGTAATAGTTGTCTATATCACATAAGGAACCTGCCTGCCCAATTCATCTTTGTAAGTCAAGTAGTTTTCAAGGTTTTGTACCTAATTAGTCAGTTATTTTGTATGTGTAAACACAGAATTTTATTGAAAACGTGTTCAATTCGAGAAAGTTTAAAGTTCAAAGATCGGTGACTTTCAAGCATTACAGACCGATAAGCTTGGGCTTATTTACCAATGACTTATTAAGTACCTTAATCAATTATGTGCATTTTCGATGCTATCGCTCAATAACAGGGAAGGAAAACATCATGAGAAAACCAGTATGTCTAAGAACCTCAAAAGTTCAAATACATAATGACATTCACCAACATGCACTGAGCCAGCATGTTGGATTAGGGCTCAACCTCTCTTTCTGAGAGAAGGCCTAAGTCCCAGCAGCGGGAACATGATAGGCCTGAGAAATGATGAAGCCTGGACTGGCAGAAATGTAGAAGTACATGAAGGAGCCTTTGCCCAGTAGTTTAGGCAATAGATTTATTTATTTATTTCAAAGGAAGACCAACAGCCTTAAAAAAATATAACAATCTTAATAGATCCAGAAGCTAATTACAGGTCCTCGCGGATAAAATTTTTAAAAGTAACAATTTAAGTGACATTACGCAGTTACACAATATATGTTTGTCGAATAAATAAAAATTACATTACAATAGGCTTAAACAAAGAATTCCCTACTCAACAGCTGCCTAACCGCCACAACGCTCATGCAGAATAGATCCAACCCTAAGCGCTTATCGATGGTGTTCAAGTTCTTGCTCACTCTCAACATGTATGAATTACGTCTATAGTTAGTGTAGAATTTTGGTATATTGATAAGAGGACAAAAACGAATAGGCTTATGAGGGGTATTAAGCTTGATCTTGCTTAAAAGCTCAGGACAGTCAATAAGGTTTGAGGTTATTTTAAACAAAAAAGTCATGTCTGCAATATCTCTTCTTTTAAAAAGATGTAGTAAGTGAATTTTTTTACAAAGACTTAAATATTTATCGGAATTATATGGGATTTTAATGCGATAACAAATGTATTTGATAAATTTCTTCTGAATTCTCTCGATTCGCGAGACGTAGATTTCATATTGGGGATTCCAGACCAGGGGGCCTACCATAAGGTGTATAAGTATTACTTACTACTTATCAAAATAACATTACTTATTAAGTAATGTTATTTTGATATAACTTTCTAATTTCGTACCATAGACTTTAAAATACATTATCATTATGTTAGGAAGTTTTGATGACGTCATTCTATTTCGTTCACTCATATTTATGAATTTTAATGATCTGTGGTCATTGCTTGGTTTTTTTTTTTTTGGGTTTTGGGTTGGCTACAAAGGCCTTTGGACCATGTCTTTATTTTGAATCACGGCACTTTATATCATTGCTTGGTTCATTGCCGCAGTGATGCCAATTTAGGGTATTTTACCCTAGATTTAGAGTAAAAATTATGTCGCAGGGTAATTTTTAGGGTCTAGAATTGTTTAGGGTCTTTAAAGGTAATCTTGAGGATTTTTTTTTTTTTTACAAACAACTCTTGTAACTTTGGAAATTGATTAATTATGGCTACAGATATATTAGTATTGTACTATAATATAATTGCGTGTGTAAATCAGAACGCACGTTCGATAAAAATTCAACCATTGAATATGAAAGAACTTGTTTTATTAATTATCTAAAACTAAAACTTTAGCCTCATGGTATTTTTGTATAAATAGTTTTGATTTAAGGGTAAAATTAATCAGGCGTTGGGGTAAAATTAAAATCTAGCTTGGCATCACTACATTGCCGTTCGTTTGGAGTTTTGGCGCCAACGCGAAAAAAACATGTCGGCTCGTTGGATTATTTTCCTAAACTTGTGTATTTTCGAGTGTTAATGTGTACTAAATGGTGAATTATTATTCATTAAGTGCTCGTAAACGTGCTCGAGTGTGGGCAAGTGATATAACGAGGTGAAACGTGTCTTTTCGTGTTGTTTCCAATACTCCATAGGAGCCTCTTGTAAAGTCTCCACCACTTTACAGGGGCATGAGTTCGACTTGACCGTGACTTACTTAGCTTGACTCTGACTGTGACTATGACTTGTTTGACGCTATTAAGACAAAGTAAACTGTTTAATATTACGAGTAAAGGACATTGACATGGCTCCTATGAAGTTTTGGAAACAACACGAAAAGACACGTTTAACCTCGTTATATCACTTCCCCATACTCGAGCACGTTTACGAGCACTTAATGAATAATAATTCACCATTTAATACACATTAACACTCGAAAATACACAAGTTTAGGAAAATAATAGCACAATCCGACATGTTTTTTCACCGTTGGCGCCAAAACTCCTCAATGACAGTGACAACAAAGATCATGTTCCTATTTACATCTTCAGTGTTACGATACTCAAGACGGCACGGAATCTTTTGTCGCATCGGCACCAATGCTGTGATTCAGAACGCTTAGATGTTTAATTTACAAACACAATGTAGACAGTTTTTTTCCTCCGTGATGATTTTGGCGTCGCACTCTTGTGCATTTGCCAGTGTCAAGTAATTATGATTGATATTAAGTTTGATAAACATTAAATGTAGTCAAACAAATCAATCAGAGTCAAGCAAAGTAAGTCACGGTCAAGTCAAAGTCATGCCCTAGTAAAGTGGTGGAGACTTTACAAGAGGCTTTTATGGAGCTTTAGAAACAACACGAAAATACACGTTTTAGCGCCTAATATCACTTTCTCAGACTCAAGCACGTCCACGAACACTTATTAAATAATAATATATCAACAATACCCTTTAGCACTTAAAAGTGATTGTTTTATTAATTAATATAGCGTATCTATAAATAATAATTTAAAAATGAAATTTATTTATTTGATTTTTCATAATGACTGCGTGTATCGGAACGCGATTCGAAACTTTAGTAAAACGATAATGTAGCGTTGTCCGTTTTGTTTTATATTACGTACCATAATCAAAAAATGTATTATGATTATATTATTGTAAATGAAGACAGCGCTATAGATTTGTGTTGCCGTTTCTACTTTTTTGGACTTGTCTGAACGCGTAGAAGTAGCTATAGGTGAGTATACGTACTTAATTATTTTATCGCACTGTGTTTTGAATATTTTTCAGAATAATTTCCCAGTGAGAAAATTTTGGCGTTGCACGTCTAGTGCGTTTGCCTGTGTTGAGTATTGAAATTATATCAAGTTCTATTAAGTATCGTCAATTAAGTCAGAGTCAAGTAAAAAAGTCACGGTCAAGTTCGAGAAAGTGTCACGTTTGATTGTCGGAGGCCTAGAAGCTCTAACACTAGGGTTGGCAACTCAGCCTGTACTATTGTGTGCCTACTACAATATTATTCTAGTGATATATCTATTTATTCATCGGAGTCCTTCCGGTGGCCTAAGATTCTGACACTAGGGTTGGATAATACAACCAATATTTTCATGCCTCGTACATATTTTGGTGACTGGAACACACCATTTGTTGGAGGCCTTCAGGAGGCCTAATAGTTCTCACACTAGGATTGATAATTCAGCCTTTACTATCTTATCTACTATATATACTAGCGATATAACTACATATTCGTCGGAGGCCTTCGAGTGGCCTAAAGTCCTAACACTAAGGTTACCAATACAGCCAGTTGTTTAATGCTCCTACATATTTTGGTGACTAAAACAGATTTTTGGCGGAGGCCTTCGGGAGGCCTAATGATTCTGACGCTAGGGTTGCCAATTCAGCCTATATTATCTTGCTTACTACATATATTTTAGTGAATGACTCGTATTTGTCGGAGGCCTCCCAGCGGCCTAAAACTGACATTTGGGTCTACCGCTTAGTCTTTATAAACTTGGTTTATGATTTAAGTATTTGTCAGAGGCCTTCGCGAGGCATAAAGCAGTTTTAATTTCAATGCGATAGTAAAAAAGTTGGTCCTGACTAACTTTTTTATTATCGCTAGAATGGAGCCTCATAGACGCAAAAATAATGTTATTCGCGTTGTTAAAACCAACTATGGTACGGGTTTAATTTAAAACTTTTGTATTACGGAATAAAGAACGGAATCTAACGAACTATGGCCGGGTGTGTGAGTGAGAACTCTGTATTAAGAGGGGGCAACCGAAATTTTATGCTAATTTGCCATGATATTCTAACTAAACCAAATATCCGATCACCGTAATAATTGATATATGTGAATTTTCAATTCATTTTCTTTCCGCCATTAAGACAGAAACATAATAGCAAGATATTTACTCGATACTTTAATGTTTTGAAAATGGTGCCTTTTTGCTAATTTTTTTGATTTTACTTGGAAAGTACTTCAGTTACATATCTAAAATAAATACTCACCGAAGGAAAATATAGTTTGTTTTCCAGTGTTAAGACAAAATTTACCTAGATTAATTAGTACTCTCATAATAAATTATATTCGATTTGAGACTTACGTCCTTTAGTTCTAAGCAACTATTCGGTCAAACGGCAAGTCCGATATTCAGTCTTATTCTGTTGCGCTTTGCATCTAAATAGCGAAACATGCTCCGTTTAACCTCAGTACCGCACTGTGCCTCAACGGGGAAGGACGCACGCGCTTGCTTTTCGCCTTGGTTTTATCTTCCGAGTGCGATTATATCAACACCTACTGTATTTTCAAACAAAGGATAATATAAAAAATCGATGGCTCGAACGCGACCACTTGATGCGGCTACCAAGTGGTGACAATGACCTTAGAGCACAGACTAGGTAAAGCTACTACGAAAAAATAACATAGATACAAATAAAATGGATACGACTAGGCCCTAACGAATCCATTATTATGTATGCTCAGTAATATAACTATTAGAGTCGGAGTGTTTCTTTGTGACAGACAAACAGACAGAGAGAGAGAGAGACGGAGAGAAGCAGAGAGAGAGAGTCAGAAAGATAAAACTAAAAATTAAATGACATTATAAAATAATTTAGATTCATTATAATTTTATAAAATTAAAATTAAAAATCATTTAAATTAATGTGATGGTTAATTTGACTTGAGAGTTCCATCCACATTTTCTCACGTTTTTACGAGAAGCGGCTTTCTGCAAAAGGAGGAAGGTTCTCAATTTTAACAGACAAAAAATAGCTTGGTAATAATGGAAGCAAAAAAACATCTTCTAATAAAAAAAAATTTAAATGTGGAAAGTCAAACAATAGGTACTTATGTTTTTAACCGACTTCAAAACAGGGGCAAGGTTCTCAATTCAACCGGTATAAAAAAATACTAGTCGAATTGAGGACCTTCCTCCTTCTTTGAAGTCGGTTAAAAACATAAGTACCTACTGTTTGACCAGTTGGGTTGGCTCGGGTATGTGCTGGTAAGGGGAAATGCACAATACACTAGCGGGACTACTTACCTTAGTCAAAGTCAAATACTACTTACCTTTTTATCCGACTTCAAATAAGGAGGAAGGTTCTCATTTACCTTAGAGTACCTTCAATTCGACCAGTATTTTTTTATACTGGTTGAATTGCAGTCCACCACTGCGGTGCAACAATGCGGTGCAACACTGCGTTGCAACACTGCGGTGCAACAGTGCGGTGCAACAGTGCGGTGCAACAGTGCGGTGCAACAGTGCGGTGCAACAGTGCGGTACAACAGTGCGGTACCATCTTTAAATATTTTGAATCAGTAGCATAAAATACGAGTTTCTCAGATCAAACGCTAGGTGGCACCACCAGTATTTCAGCAAAGTGAAGTTATATCAAAAAATAAATAGCTATTTTTGAATATTTTGAACTAATTGGTTGGAAACATAGGTGAGTTTTTTTTTGAGGATTAGGTGAGGTTTTGCGTGATTTGCGTCCAACACTAGATGAGAGCATTTATATTTCAGAGAATCTTGACTTGTATCGTAAAATATTTCTGCCATCCTTGCATATTTTAAATCAGTAACGGTGATTATAGATTGTTCAGTTCTAATACTAGAAGACATCTTCAATATTTCAGTGAAGACGTTAAATCAGAAAATATTTCAGCCATCCTTGAATATTTTAAGTCTGTGGCATCGATTAATGGCTGCTGAGGTCTAAAGCCAAACGACGGCACCAATATTTCAGAGATTTTGAGAAGTAGCTTCACTAACGAAATTTCTTTACTTAATTCAAATCCGAAAATATTTTGACCATCACTACATATTTTGAGTTTTATTCAGTGGTAAATGATTTCACAGGGTGAGTATTAGGGAACTAACGCAGTATTTTTCATACATTTTGGGTAATGAGAAGCCACAGGCAAACCACGGCAAAACTTATCTCAGATGGCGCCACCTTCGCTGGTGCTGTCATTTGTGGCTTATTTGAGGTTATAAACATTGCTCTTGAATGAAACAATAAAAATAAACTTTGCCTTTAAACAGTAAAATGTTTCTTATATTTCAGAGAATCATGACTTGTATCGTAAAATATTTCTGCCATCCTTGCATATTTTAAATCAGTAACGGTGATTATAGATTGTTCAGTTCTAATACTAGAAGACATCTTCAATATTTCAGTGAAGACGTTAAATCAGAAAATATTTCAGCCATCCTTGAATATTTTAAGTCTGTGGCATCGATTTATGGCTGCTGAGGTCTAAAGCCAAACGACGGCACCAATATTTCAGAGATTTTGAGAAGTAGCTTCACTAACGAAATTTCTTTATTTAATTCAAATCCGAAAATATTTTGACCATCACTACATATTTTGAGTTTTATTCAGTGGTAAATGATTTCACAGGGTGAGTATTAGGGAACTAACGCAGTATTTTTCATACATTTTGGGTAATGAGAAGCTACAGGCAAACCACGGCAAAACTTATCTCAAATGGCGCCACCTTCGCTGGTGCTGTCATTTGTGGCTTATTTGAGGTTATAAACATTGCTCTTGAATGAAACAATAAAAATAAACTTTGCCTTTAAACAGTAAAATGTTTCTTGACAGTGGCGAATCTCAGAAAAAAGTTAATGTTTCCTTAGCTGGTAAAAAAGCGAATCTTTTGGCAAGGTAGGTATGCAATAAAATTATCAATCACTGCGTTGCAACACTGCGGTGCAACAGTGCGTTGCAACACTGCGGCGCAACAGTGCGATGCAACACTGCGTTGCCACACTGCGTTGCAACACTGCGTTGCAACACTGCGTTGCAACACTGCGTTGCAACACTGCGTTGCAACACTGCGTTGCAACACTGCGGTGCAACACTGCTTTACAACACTGCGGTGCAACACTGTGGACCAAGTAGACAGAGACACTAAGATTATACAAGTCGCATTGAGAACCTTCCTCCTTATTTGAAGTCGGATAAAAAGGTAAGTAGTAATACCTACTGTTAGACCGGCCGGGTTGGCTCGGGTAGGTACTGGTAGGTCAAACAGTAGGTATATTAGGCCGACTTCAAATAATGAGGAAGGTTCTGTGAAGGATGATGATGATATTTTTTAGTAAATTGAATTGAATGGAATGGAATTGAATTGCATTGCATTAAATTACATTAAATTAAATTAAATAAATCATACTTAAATAGATATTAACAACCAGGTATACTCGTAGAACAAACACAAAATGTTCATCACATTAATTTTGTCCTAGGTGGGAATCGAACCCACGCCCGAAGCTCAGAAGGTAGGTTCACTACCAACTGGACCAACGGGCTTTCGGGTATTTCGTTTCGCGTGTTTCGTTTAGTATAGTATAGCATAGCGTAGCGTAGCATAGCATAGCATAGCATTAGTTTAGTTTAGTTTGATTTAATGTTTAACGATCTCTGACTCTCTGTCTCAAGCGTAAAATTTTAATTTGAAAATTAATTTAGGCAATTTCAATTTAATTTATATAATTTATTAATTTTATATTGATATTGTAGAAAACTTAAAAATTAAGTTTAAAAATATACAACAAACACAATTTTGAAAATTGAAATAAACAATTTACGGTTTTGCGCGCCGCGACCGAACCCAGCTAATCGCCAAAACGCCAACATTATGCTTATCCTGTGTTTATTACTCCTTGCCGCATGACGAGTTCGACTACGCGAGTTATGTGTACTGGAGCTGCGCGCGACTGCCGCGCTGCCGTGGTTGTGTTTCACACTAATGCGGGTGATGCGAGACGCGCGGGTGAAATCAGAAATTTTCCTCGCTTTATACGCACTCTTAACGTAGAGCGTCGTCTCGTGCTTTCATAATAAAGCGGAAACGTTTTGACGGCTATGGTACGGTCAAAAGTAAAAATGTTTTGCGCTCGGAACGCTATGTTCACGCAGCATTGTTATTTTGTGTAACGCTTATGGTAATGCCCCTGAGACGCGTATTCCAGTATGCTACGGACAAAGGCACAGAACAAGATTTTAAATGTCTTTACATTTTTAAAAGTGGCACATACGCTTGACGAATCCTAATGACCTTGACGCTTTATTTATTATATAGTCGTTATGTTCGTCAAACAATAACTTTGAATCGTGAATAACACCTAAATCACGCATATGAGAATTTTTCGATAAGACTTGATTTTTAAGTTTATAAACTGAAGGAATTACATATTTCTTACGCGTAAAAGTTACAACAGAACATTTTGTGGGATTTAAGTCAAGCTTATTTAACAAGCAATAGTTGTCAAGACGTGAGAGATCAGCCTGTAGGTACTCAACGTCTGCAGGAGAGCTGATTGACATGAATATCTTCATATCGTCCGCGAAACAGAGTAGACGAGCGTTAAGAAAGCAAGTAGAGATATCGTTGATAAAGATCGTAAAAAGCAAGAGGCCCAAAAGCGATCCCTGTGGTATACCACTAGGAGTGGTCACCCAACTAGAGATATAGTTACTGATCACTACCGCTTTAGTCCTACGATCTATGTATGATGAGAACCACCGATATAGGTCACCTGTTATACCAATAAGCTGAAATTTGTATCAAAGGGTTTTGTGGTCAATTCTGTCAAATGCCTTGCTATAGTGGGTATATACTACGTCTACCTGTTTTTTATTATCCATGGCCTCAGTAACATAGTCATTTAGAAGAACGAGGTTGGAAACAGTGGAACGACCCTTTAAGAAACCGTGTTGAAACTGGTGGAACGAACTTTTCAGTACTTTAGACTTGGTCATAGATGACTCTTTCGAAAACTTTGGCTATTGTACATAGCTTAGATATAGGTCTATAGTTTGTTACATCTGTTTTTGACCCCTTTTTATGAACTGGAGTGATATAGGCTGATTTCTAGACTTGAGGAAATATACCCTCAGATAGAGATTTTTCAAAAAGCAGCGCAACATGCATATCAAGGCTTTTTGCACAGTTTGCTAGAAATACAGGACCAATATGGTCAGGCCCTGCTGACTTTGATGGGTCGAGCTTGGATAGTAATTTACCAATCACTGCAGAATTAATACTAACTTGGGATATTCCCGAGGTAGGGGAGGGATTGTGCGGTGAGCTATTTGTACGAGGTGGAGAATTACTATTACTTATGTTAAGAAATGTTGACTGAAAGTAAGCTGAGAAAGTGTCACATATGTCTTCGCCAGTGGACACAGTATCACCGAGGTAAGTAACTGAGCTCGGAATGCCGTTAGACTTAGTTCGTGACTTGACATATGTCCAGAAATGTTTAGGATTTTTTGTAATTGAATTTTCTATTCTATTTATATATGTCTGATAGCATTGTTTTTCGAGTGATTTAACTCTATCGCGTAAAATAGTGAAGCTTAGAACATCCGATTTATTATTGTAGATTTTAATTTTCTTATGAAGTTTGAATTTTTCTTTAATCGATTTAATCAGCGCCGGTGATAATCATTGAGGGTATACTTCACTTTTTACTAGTTTGGTGGGTACGTATTTTTTAATAGACTTGTCAAGTATGGCATAAAACGAAGCAACAGCATCTTCTATGTTAAGGTCGGAAAACTCACTTACCCAATTAATTTGAGATAATTCATCGTTAATGGAAACATAATCCCCTTTATTAAAGAGGTGCTTAAGATGAGGCAACGATTTTAATACAGGTAGATCGAAAAACTGCGCTGATATCAGCAGCGGCTTGTGGTAAGGATCTATTCTAGATAACGCATCTTCACATTCCGAGACCATCAATTCGTCGTTACATAGGACCAAATCCAATATTTTCCCTTGGTGGTTGAGTACCCAATTATACTGGCAGAGGTCATGTGGGCGAAGGTCATCAATGAGGTCCTGATGATCGACGCTGCCAATATGAGAGGGTAGCATCGCTAACGAGTCAGCAGATCGTGTCCATATTATGGAACTAACATTAAAGTCTCCAAGAATAATATATTTGTCACCAGGAGCAGATAAGATAGCTTCATTTAGTTTTACTAAGTAGTTATGCAACTGATCGGAACAAGAGAAGCCGTGTTTCTGCGCGTGAAGGTTAATAACGCATAAATGAATTTTAAATATTTGTTTCGAGCGATATTGATTAAAAGTGATAGTCACCCATAAATCTTCGGCCGTAGAATTAAATTGAGGTTGAATCACACTGGCTATATCCCTACGTATGGCTATGAGGACGCCCCCAGCTTTTGACTCATCGGTTAACTTACAATCCCTGTCCCTACGCCACACGATAAAACGACTATCAAACAATTCTGAGCTTGAGATACTGTCTAGTGTCTACCAACCATGTCTCCGTCAATACGACCACGTCGTACGAGCTGAGGCAAATATTTCGATAAAATTCGTGTGTTTTCGTACGTAACCCCCGACTGTTCTGATAATAGATAGTAAGTTTATTTAGCCCCGTATTATCCATTGTCCCGATACAATAATAGATACAAATTAGAAAAAGTATATTTTCCATTTACTAATACCGCGTAATAAAACATCACCTTAAAGTTATTATTTAGGATTGATTTATAGAATAAAATGTAATAATTTACTATGGAATAAGCAAGATATGAGCTCTCAATATTAAAACAAACTTGTAAATATGAATTACGAATCACGCAGTAGAAACACTGTTATAAAATATCACGGTTGTTCACTAAAGTTATATGATGATTCCACAACCTTACCACGGTAAATATCCCGTAAATAATCATATAACTTTACGCAGTAGTAAAATGCAGCGAATGCAGTGACGTATCGAAGTAAATAGAGACAACAGTCAGTAGAACGTACGAGTGTGAGCAAGATAATCGATAGGCGAGTAGGCTGGTTGGGGTGATTAGCTAAACAAAAGGAACTCACCTGACGAGAACAATAGCGCAGCGGTCGGGCAGCGGTCAAGGCAGCTAGTGTCAAACTTTTGTACAAATTCAACAGAACTATGTTTTATAAAATTGATTGCAACCAAAACCTTAACATTACACAATTAATTACCAATAATCTTAGATAGACAATTAGCGTAATTATGGCAGTAACTAAGAATTGGATACATATTACCCTATTTTGTTTAAATCACTTTCTCTGTTGATGATTATAACAGGAGACGTGTCGTATTTTCGGAGATGGATTTTCCCGAATTTGACCCATGTGTAGTTGAAATTCTTCTCCTTCGCTCTGTTTTTTGCCTTAGTGAGCAATGTTTTCGAGTGCCCCGTCAGATGATCATTGACAAAGACTCGCTGCTGCGACTCACGGAATCCGATGTCAGCTGCAGACAGAGTTTTGTAGGCACGTGCTGCGGCAACGAACTCTTCTTTCACATATCTATTGAGAAAACTCACTATAATAGATTTCTCCTTTGAGTTATGTACAGGAATCCTGTACAGATAGTTTATTTGAGTTTTTGGAAAGATGCAGTTCACCTTCTTACTTATAGTGAACAAGTTTTCGTCTTTCTTAGTTGGGACTCCTTTAATTTCAACGTTATTAAGACGGGACCGCTGATCATCCGCCGATTGCTGCTCTTTCATTGATGCTACTTCACTTTGTAATGAGCTTATTGTGATCTCATATTTTTCAACGCTGGAGACTCTAGTCTCAAGTCCAGACACTTGCCCAGAGAGTTCTGATACTTTGTTGTTAATAAATTCATTAGCTGATTTTAGGTCAGCCATCTCTTCCTTGATCACTCGGACATCGGCGATAAGGTTGGGTAGTCCTGCGAGCTGTGTTTTAATGCCTTGAATCTCTCTAAGGACGACTTCCAGAGTTACAGGATCAGATTCAATTAATGAGGTCGGCGTTTGGGCCGGTGATGAAGCTGGAGATCCCTTCTTACACGAGGGACATGTCCAAGCGGCACGTTTGGGCAATCCAAGCCTTCTCCATTGAGTCTCTGAGACTTGGGCACACCCAAAGTCCAGGTGTTTGTTACAGCAGCTGCACTTCACTCCGTCGTTGAAATCTTCATTACACAAGGAGCACTTCATGTTAATAAACTAGATTAGACAAAGTTTGGGAAACTATGGATAAGCCGATAAAATCGAGGACGTGTGTAATGCGCCAATGCTCACGCCTGCCTGATAAGATGATGTTCATCCACCATCTGAAGCGATAAAACGAATTTCGAAAATTCGCTTCTGAATCGCTGTGATCCACTAATATGCAATACTGCGTTTATCGTTGTTTCATAATTTATTTACTTTAAAACGTAACTATGCTCATGTACGTTTCAGGTACTACCCTCCGGGCAGCGGCGTCCCGTGGGGCACTATAGTTGGTTCAGCAAACCTCGGCGAGCGTTCTGTGAGAAGAGACCTGGAAGCGCAGGCAGCTATATTCACGTCCTCGCCAGACTTGCAGGTAAAAAACAACCTGTCAAATTACACGTAGGCAACATTGTTTGATAATGACCCAGCAGCAAATAAAATCACTAGTGTCAAATAATGAATTCAAGTAGTACAAACACATATATCGATGATGCCAAATATCATTTTGCATTTGACGATTCAACACTAAGCAGATCTTTCTTTGTTTTCAATGCCAAAGTGTGGCCATCTTGATTTTGATTTTTAATTGAAGACCCAAACTGATAACTGGCCTGCAGCCAGATAAAATTAAGTCACCAGTCATCATCATCCAGACGTCCACTGCTGAAAATAGGCCTACCCCTTAGAACTCTACACTGAACGACTGCCTGCCATCTGCATGCATGCATCCATCCATCCACTGGATGCCCGCGACTCTCACGATATAGTCGGTCCAACTAGTGGGATGCCTACCTACGCTGCGTCTTCCGGTTCGTGGTCTCCTCTCAAAAACCTATCTTCCCCATCAGCTATCAGCTCCTCGAGCAATGTGGCCTGCCCTTTGCCATTTCAACTTGCAGCAAATCTGAGCAGCTATGGCGGTGACTGTTCTACGGCGAACATCTTTGTTCCAGATAAAATGTCCAGAGTAAAATTTGGATGAGGTTGTCCGAAGTGTAAAAAGATTGGTGTGGTGGGCCTATGTTTAGTTGTGAATTGATAAGGGCTGGGATAGTGATATCGATTTTATTTCAATGTCAATTTTATTGTATTAAAAAAAAGCGGCTAACAAGCATGTGGTGCGCCTGATGGTAAGCAGAAACCGCCGCCTATGGACACCTGCAACACTAGCGGTGTTGACGGTATTTTGCCAGCGGAGAGATGGTTGTAGATGAGAGATGGTGCCTTTCTTGAAACTCTTCATGTTGAAGCTCGGTGGGAAGACATTTGGGGGACTTTCTACACCTTGCAGGTCCGCGGAATAAAGGAGCGGAAAAACAGGACGGTGTGAGATTTCCAGCTTTGCAAGATGTGCAAGAATCTTTATTGCTATACGCTTCGTTTACCCATTTTTAATTTATTTTTACAGGAAAGACTTCACCAAGAAGCGGCAAATCTCCACGAGCATGCGACGGAATGCGGCCAAGAGCTGCAAAAGAGAGAGACTCCTCTTTGGGTGCGGGCTACAGTCGGCTTGTTCAGGACTTATTTCTAAACGATTGGTGGTGTATTTCAACGAATTTGTCGTGTAGCTTATCTTTTATCCTTGATATTGTAAGCTGTCGTTATCAGCTATCCCTTTTTTCTTGATTTTAATGTCCTGAGAGCAAGAGACATTGTAGGTATAGCATATTAAGGAAGAGCCGCTACTTTCCAGTGAACATATTATTTGCATATACTTAGCAGTATTATTGCTTACGACAGGGTCGCTATTCAGTTATTTGTTACCAGGTTTATAGACATTTCTAGAGTTAGAATAGAGATGTCATGATTTTAATGTCATGGATTTTAAATGTTAACTACCTGTAAACATCTAAAGATATTAAATAATAGCTAGTTTGTATCACAAGTTAGTACCTAATTTTATTTTATTTAACTCGAGGTAACGAATTGTTGAATGAAATTGTTATAAATTACTCTGCTTGTTTAAATAATGAATACCAGATAGATTTCAATATTTTTAATTATTCTCATTCTTCATTATAATCACATAATTATAATTATTGCGATTCATACTTAAAATAATTTTCAAATAAATTAAAATTGAAACACTGCAATAATTTATACAAAAAAAATCAGTCATTTTGTGACACTATTTGATTAGAATTAAAGTTTAAAATCAAACGTACATTACAATAATAGGAATCAGGCACGTTAATTAACTATTTGCTAGTGAGTAGCGAGACAAACAGTTACAAGAATAGTAAATAGATATAAATTGCTAGTGGCAAAAGAAATGGACGAATTCACATTACACACGAAATACAATTAAATTTTTAGTAAACATTGATCCCATAAAATAAAACTCACGTTTGAGCATAATCGTCTGATTAAAAAATAATAATTGCAATTGAGCAATACAACTTACATAAGAATCACGAGTTGAAATCAACTGCGGGGGCATACTTAAAGTATTCGTTCATAACTGAGCAATAATGGAGTTACAGAATTCACAATGTACCTTGAATCAAAATGGAAAGGGAAAGAAGTGTTCACCATCGAGACATGAGGCAGTTTTACACTAATCTTTGGTGCCGGGCATAACTACGCCGATCGCTTGACTGGCGCGGGGCTGACCTAGTTATTATTAAAGCGATCATTATTGTATTATCCTTACACTAAAGTTAGGACCGGTGCAAACTAAGCGAACGCAGCTCATTCACAGTACCAATCAAACATTACCAACATTGCGGACGTAGTAACCCCCCAAATATAAATTGGCTATAAAGGGCCATTCAAGTACTACGTAAGCGCCAAAGGAGGGTGGGGGAGGGGTCTACTTATTTTTGATTACGTGGGGTATGGGGGGTCTGGATGGTGATTACGTCAGCAATATTTAATAATTAAAATTTTCCACTAAATTTGCAGCTAAAATATTAAATGGGCATTAAATTCCTTTATAGTCTATAGATTCCTTATTTATAGACTTATGAATAGCAATAAAGAAACCAGGACAGATAAAAAAATATACCAATGTTTATGTAAGCATATGGGCTTTGCTTACTTTTGTTGCTAAATTCTGCTTACGTAATACTTGAATGGACCCTCTATCCACTAACTTAGAGAGCAAAAACATTACTGCGGACTGATTGATTTTCTATTAAACTTTATATAAAGGTCCGCAAGATAGGTATTTGTTTGGAGCTTCGTTTAGTTTGCGCCAGCCCAAAGGCCCAGCCCCGTGCTCGGTCAAAACCATCAGTTCACAGGGAACATATTGTGTTGTGTCGCGGTAACGCCGTCATCCTAACCTACGGACGCCGATAGGTACAAAAATAGTTCACCTATTCAATATAATTAATACTACTTAACAATTAAGTATCGCGAGGAGGCCTTCGATACAAACACGAGCAAAACAAGGCAACATGACGAGTAGATACACTGTAAATACTTATAGGCGGGTCTCCTCGTTTATAATACTACTTATCGCGAATCACACTAAGGTAAATTGACTAGGCGTGTTGTGAGGCCGCACGGGCGCAAAGTGCGGGAGAAAAACTATACAATAGGTACCTTCGACGTACTTCAACAGGCGATTCGATCCGCCCGAGATCCATCAAATACGAACCAGCCGGCGCATAGTAAATCAGAACATTTCAAAGCACCATCTATCGTTTCAACACGGGAACTAAACCGTCGAAGATACCGTAGCATTTGCAGACATTCAAAACCAGGCTCGGTTGACCGCTAGCGAGGCTGCAAGCTTCGTCGGGTCTGTCGTCGGTCAGAAGCCGACATCGGGCGGAGGGTCGGGCGGCATGTAGTGTAACTCGTCCACCGGGCCACTGAACACGTTGTAAAGTACTGCGAAGAGAGTGCAAGCGGCGTACGCGCCTAGTGCCGTCCACCATAAAAGCCTCTCCCATAGTCTTTGTTGCGCGTGCTTTAGAACTAGGAGGCCGATGGTGAGGCCGGCTAATGCGCCTGCTACGTGCGCCGCGTATGACACTGGAGGCACTTCCTGCAACAACGTAATGGCAAAGTTTAGATATCGATTCATTTATTCTTTGCGAAAACATATAGAATTCTGTTAAGGCGAAAAAAGAGCAGGAGTGGCGCCCCCATCTTAAAAAAAACAACAGGCATACTAATAAGCAAATAAAAATGTGTCTCCTTATCATCGGTCGACAATGCAATGAAGCACTTTTGAAGTACTGCTTCCAGGAACACAACATATTGCATCTATACTAATATTATAAAGAGGAAAGATTTGATTGTTTGTTTGTTTGTTTGCATTGAATAGGCTCCGAAACTACTGAACCGAATAATAGTTCAAAAAACACTTCATTACGTTTCCGAGCGACTATGGGAGTCAAACTCTGATTTATACATATATAGTTATACCTGTAATCCCTTTGCCCAATGAGGGCGCCACTCCTGCGCCCCTTTCACCTTAACAAGCAGTAAGCTTAGTCCCAGATTTGATAGTTTACGAAAACTTTTTTCGTTTACGTATTGTTACATATACCGCCGTTGCCTGCCTAATGCGGTTGAAACTATAGTCGGAGTGACCGGCTTAATCTTACGTGAGTAATTCCCGTGTAATATAAATAAAATGTTCCATATACATTTTAGTTAAGCGCCTCCAGCGGAAACGCGGAGGAACTAAAATCGGTAGTATTCGGCGGTATAGATTGCTTCACTCTAATACGAAAAAAGATTTCGAATACCTTTCAGCCCAACAATGTATGGAGCAATACGTAAACGAAAAAAGTTTTCGTAAACTATCAAAACTTGTACTAAGGGTACTGAAGGCTACTTACAATATTCGGGAAGTATAATTTTCAACAAACATGCACTGGGCCAGCATCGTGGATTAGTGCCCATCCTTTCTCTCTGAGAAAAAGCCTGAATCCCAGCAGTGGGAAACATGATAGGCTGATAATGAGGCGCGTTACCATAATCTTAAAAAGTCAATCAAGTGGTTATATTGTCATTGGTCTGGAGGGCGAGACTCGCGGCTCGCAGGCATCCAGTGGATGCAGATTGCATGCTATTGTTTAGTGTGGAGGTCTAAGGGGGACGCCTATGTTCAGCAGTGGACGTTTTCTGGCTGATGATGCTGATGGTTTATCCCCTTTATAAATTATGTACTATAACAACGGCTTATACTCACGCGAGTTTTGATGAAGTGGTTTATCTCCCTTGTTTGCCAGATCTGAGGGCGCCTCTCGTATAATTATAATATTATTTTAGTCCTTATAAATCTCAACATTAAGGAAACATACGAATAATTTCATCATCAGCCAGAAGACGTCCACTGCTGAACATAGGCCTCCCCCTTTAACCTCCACACTGAACGACAACCTGCCTTTTGCATCCCTTGGATGCCCGCGACTCTCACAATATCGTCGGTCCATAGTGGTCATCCGGTTCGCGGTCTCCACTCAAGAACCTTTCTTCTCCATCGGTTATCGGTTCTTCGAGCGATGTCGCTTGCTCATTGCCACTTCAACTTGCAAATTTTATGAAAAGAGTAAAAGGTTGAATTTCGTAATGACAACTTACCTTGGTATACCTCGCGTGGACCGCGAACCCGACGTCACAGGACGCGACAGAGAGCGCGGCGACGAGCCTCACGGCTCCGTACTTCATCGCGTGAAAGTTCAACAGCGCATTAGCCAGATGCGCCGCCAGCAGCGCGTAGACACCGCCTGAAGCACCCGCCAGACATACGTCTGGGTCTAGCACGGAGGCGGCCAGCGACCCTCCCAGCACTCCCGCCAAGTACACGGCCGCGCAACGAACAGCCCCGTGCACCATTTCCAAAGGTAGACCGACCTGGAAGATACCACATTATTTGGTTAGTTTCTGTAGGAATAATACGTAGGTATGTGCGTAGGTCGTTGGTAGGTGCAGTGGATTTTCCTGTTTGTATGACACATTACACAAGTGGACAATTTCAATGGTAAGTGCCTACATTGGTGCAACTGATCAACAAGAAGGCATTAATTTAGAGAATGTTCATAGTTTAGACTTTTAAAGAATCGTAGAATGGAATCGTTTTTAAGCTTCTGTCATTGAGATGGCGTACTATGGCATGACTTAAAACAGCTATTCAATTGGACGGAATCGCGCGGAATCTCAGATCAGACAAACAAGGGAGATATGCCTTAGTACTTCAAATGTCTCCATTTTTACATACTAATCTCACACACTAATGTTTGACTAAGAAACTTGTATCGACACCAATGAACTAACTAATGGATCACATGCAAAAAAGAGGTCGTCTGTTGGATGAATTCGACTAAAGGCATCAAGCCTGATTAAGGCCAGATGTGTTCTCACCCTCCACGCCACCATACCATATCTCCCTTGTTTGTCTGATCTGAGGCATCGCCTCGCATAAACATACATAATCCTCAGTAATTGTTGTAGCTAGATTTTATTTGGTGTGGTGTTTGTGGGCATCGTGCTTTTGGAATGTGCCGTTGGTATCCGTATCCTAGCTAGCTAGGGTAGGGTGGGTAGCTAGGTAAGTAAGTAAGTATAGTTACAGCGAGCTGCACGAGCAGGTTGAAGGCGAGGTGCAGCCAGCCCGCGTGCACCACGCTGTAGGTGAGGAAGCGCCACAGCTCGCGGCGCCGGTCGGGCCGGTACACGAGCGGCGAGTCCACAGGCACCGGGCCCGCGGCCGCGGCCACGCCGCCCGCGCCCCACGCGTACCACGCGAACACGCCCAGCTGGAAAACAACAACACAAGGTAAGAGGAGCGTTCGTTGGTTATCGAGATTGCAGCAGCGAGGTAAGTCAACGATATTGCCAAAACTCGGATCCGGCCTTATTGCGCAAGTCAGGAAGCGATGGCGATCGAGTGACATCCATCTCGCGCGCATGGTGCGAATAAGGGCAATGCCATACGGTGCGTTGAGGCGTCACGTTTGCTTCCGCTGCTGCGCCCTACATAGAAAAATGTGTAGTATCCCACACGATGCGCAGCGGCAGCTCAAACTTTATAAACACAAAACACAACTTTGCGGCGTCGCAACGCACCGTCTGGCATTGCCCTAAGTTGGCGCGTGCCGAATGGCATGTGATCACCATATACGCAATAAAGGCCCCTGATTAGCAGACGACCAAAGCAGATGGCGAATAATTAAAGCAAAGCCTATACATAGCCGTGGGAAAGGAAGGCATTGGATGGTAAATATAATTTACTTTAGTAACGTTCCCTATAAAAGAACCCAAGCATGACCAACTGTCTTCGTAGGTATTAATGGTGGTAAGAGTTATTTTTTTACAGTGACACGTGTGCTACTGCAAGGAAAATAGCTGAAGGTAGAAGTATCATGGAATATCTTGGACCCGGACATGAGAAATACCGACTCCCGGAAAGAGTCTATCTCGCGTAGATACTGATCCAAAGATGTGACACAGCGTGTGTGTTTGCAATTCCCTAGAGAACTCTGATAAGCATATTATTGTACCTAGTGATTGTCGTTAAAAATCCAAAAATACGCAGCTACACCTTCGAGTGCCTAAAAAATAAGATGATCCGAGTCTTGACGCAATGATCATAAATCTAATTCGGTCTAAACGATCAATGAAAAACGATACCGCGCAGCGTAGCATTTCAAAAGGGCACCATATTGTCAAGCAAACTGAATTTACAGTTACAATTAATTATGTTGTCTTACTTCGCTGATTACAATTTACGTAATTTGTGACGTTTTACCGCATTATTCGCGGAAGGAAAACCGTTAGCGGAAGGCGTGCGCAACTGCGCACGGTGCGTGAGTTAGCGGGCTGTCGCGTCGTTGGCGGCATCTGGCGCGGTGTGCGCCGTGCCTTATGAGAACTACGTCAAATTGTGGTGAACGGTTCTAATTGATTACTCGTTAGACAAAACCGCAGTGGATTACGCAAAATATTTTTTTTTTACCGTAGAATTTAAAAAGCAAAGGAATACCTAAATGGTATCTATAATCGCTATACAAGTCGCCTACCCTGCGCTGTGCTGTGCTGGTTCAGTTAAATCATATAATATTATAATGCATTATTATCACGGAATTTCACTATAGTTATATGATTATTCACGGGATATTTACCGTGATTGGTAAAGAGCTTCCGATATTTCGGCGCAGTTATAATATGCACCGTGTATTGTTCACGGGAAGACTCCCGACATTACCCAGGGCCTTAATTCTGTAATTACCTACAAACACGAACGTATTGCGGCGCGTTAAGTTAACCTCTAAAAGTTGGCCTTAATTTCTTAGTGAATAGAGGCCAAATTTTCAGAGGTTAACTTAACGCGCCGCGTTACGTTCGTATTTGTAGGTAGATACAGAATCAGGGCCCAGTGCACCACTGCACCAATATATCGGGAGCTCCATCTACAACCTTATCACGGTAAATATCCCGTTAATAATCATATAACTATAATGCCTTAGGTCTTGATGATAAAAAGTTTAACCCCAGACACCTCAGTTCTCTAGAATGCAGATGACAGTCACCTGGCGCCGTGAATCAACATGTGACGAACCGTCGAGTGCGCGTAGACTAGTCCGCGTATTGTAATGATTCACGCAAACCGCTTGTTTGCGCGGATGTGAAATCCGCTATTATAATTTTTAATTAACCGAAGCAACTAGAGCGGTATCAGAGCGGTACTGGACGGTAGAAAGTGATGCGTTCTGCACGCTACGTTAGGTGCGTTTCTCGCGTCTAGCGGGAGTACTGAGACATCTCACGTGACCAATACACAACACTGTAGGTACATTGCAGTGTTTATAATCATGTATAATCATAATATTCCTGCCGCTGCTGAATATAGGTCTCTTCTTCGGCGTCATGTGGCCGTCTGGTCCTAGCCTGTCTGCTCTCCAGTCAGTCTGTTCCGCGTCATGTGCCCTTTCCATCTCGCACCGCGGCTGATGTTTTTCACCACAAGATCTAAGTATCTGATTGGTTATTAGTTCTTAGCAAGACCATCGTGAGTAGCGCGAGAACATCTTGAAGAATAGTTCTACAATGGCTAGGTAAGTACCTATATGGTTTTCGATAAACAAGATTCACTTTTGGCTGGGAAATATATTATATAACGCAGCAAGTTCTCTATATATGACGGTTCATACTAAGATTTCGTGATGTTCTTTATAAACCAATTCAATTTGTTAAGTGCATATTATTATGAGTTTCCTAATTGTTGAACCAATTTAACTGACCTCGGCTTTTCGCAACCGCTGAGAATATTTACAATAGCTCATAACAATACGATCTCACGCCATCTTACATGTTATAACTATAACGTATCTTTAACTTTACAGTTAGGTGCTAAAGTCTGTTGGATTATGGATACAGTAGCTTTAGAATTAAAAACAATAAGGTATTGGCGCTGATTTTCAAATAATATCGAGCATTTGAAAGAGACTTCAATAGCTAGGCTAGACTTTGGCTAGACTACAGGGATTTGTCTTGGTTTCACTACAAACAAATGCTTCGCAATAAACTATTCGTTTAACCTGCCTTTAGACAGTTTAGACAGTGATGTGTGAGGGAACAGGAGCCAAGTAATTTGGACGATTATGGTAAAAGAAAGTACCTCAGTAGGTACTTACTTAACGTAAATGAGCATATGTGAAGCTCACTCTAAAGTGCTATATTATTCAAATTTTTTCATACTATACTTACTACGTATATCGTTGGCTATATACCTAACTATCAAAAGAGTCTATCTAGTTTCTACCTATCTATCTAACTATCAAAAGTTACACTTAGAACAATATCAGTTGCTCTATTGCAAGAATTGTTCAGCTGGTTTGTTAATTTAAAAGAAAATGAGTTTCATTAAACTTTAAAATCAAGTACCTAGATTATTAAAAGAAAAGTCCAACTGCAAACAGAAAATTCTAGTCTTATGACACTCTGGGCATGTTATTTTTATTTTATTTAAAAAAAAGCTATCGAAGGTAATTCCTAAAGTAACAATAAACAATACAAACAAACATACGGTCGAAAAACAATACACTTCACCTTGGGCAGTCTTGTAAAAAAGTATGATACTTGTGCTTACCTCAAGCAGTGTCACGCAGATAATAAAGAAGGGCGGTGGACAGCAAGTATACCTCTCCTGGTAATACTTGCGGTCCCGCTCTTCTGGGAGCATTTCCATTGCTACTAAGTGCACCATCCTGAAACAAGGAAATTACTGTTTAGAAACGTGTCTCAACAAAATCTTAGATAACGAGGATCTGCACCATTGGTCAATGGTGCATACGGTACAAGGTGAAAACGTTAGTTGCGTTTGCACCATTAATGGTGCAATGGTGCAAACGATACATCGGGGAACTAGGTACAGAAATATATACCCATAAAGGTTCATTACTATCAACAGTCTATGAAAGAATGACGGTACGCCACTGGGCTCGGTCTTTAGCTCTACAGGTAGAAGTTTCTTACAGCTCTGGGGTGCTCTGGGGTACCGTTCTTTTAGCGATCGTCAAATTCGATAATATGCCATTTTTTCAGTACTCGCTGTGATCGATTCTATGGCATTTTAGCGAATTTGACGATCGATAAAGAACGGTACTTGCACTGCTGCTTCGTTTCTGTCCGCCGAACTTTACACGTACACATGACGTACGCACTTTTTCACAACCATGAAGGAAGGTAGGGTCATGTTTGTACCTACTTTTCAGTGCGAATGCATGAAAGTATAATAGAATATATAGTAGAATATTTTTACTCGAAAGATACTCGGAGATGGTTTGCGATACAAATGGAAAAAGTTTTCTTTCAGAAAAATGTTCAGACAATCCAATGCAGGTAGTTTTGAATCTTTCGGCGTTCTGAAGTTGTTTTACCTTTATCTTGTGTTGAAATACCACTTTACATTCCTACTTCTAAGCGTGTTCTGTAAGTAATCGATTAAATCGCTTTCATTGTAATATTCTTGGCGTAAAAAAGCAATTACGATTTTATTGTACAAAAGCATACTACATGTCAAACTGACACGACAAGTGAACATAAAAAAATATTTTTAGCGCCCGTAATCGATTTTTTTATATTATATTTGAGCGGAATTCACTTGGAATTGTATTGAGAAAAGCAAATTTTTTAAACTAAAATTTAGAATTTAGTTTACGGGTTTTATTACATCAATGTTATTACATTTACACACAAAGAAATTTTGAATTTTGAATAAAATTTAAGATTTATTATTAATGTCACGGCATACTCGAATTTTGCATGACAAATTATAGAAATATTTGATATCACTTCTCTAATATTAGGGTTAGGTAAAGCTTACCATAAAAAAAATAAAAATAATGAGGATTTCCTAAATAAGTTTCACATTGAAACATCTTATAAGACATAACCAAACATAACATGATTTATATCTCATAATGAACACTTTTTAGTAGACAATCCGATGTAAATATATTATTGTTAACATTTAAAATAGAAAATATTACCGCATTACTTAATTTTTTTGATTTCACTCTGTCATCTGAAAAAGGTTAATTCCGTTTCATGCTGAGGTTTCAGGACTTTTTTGTCAAGGTATACATTAATAGGTCTATTGTCAGTCTCCATAGAGTGTAATGGAAAGGGGAAAGAAGGTTTTACATCAATCAAAAGTATCGATTCATCGTTAGAAGTTTATTGGCCGGCTGGTGCCGCCTGAAAGCATTGAAAGTTAGGTAATGTTTCCTGCCGCTACTTCCCCTACATTTATTGACCGATTCCGAGAAATACATAAAATGAACGTTAATTTATGGTCGGCCATGACATGTGAAATTATTGGTTTCAGGAAACTTAGAAATTAAACGTAGGTATAGGTACTTATAGGGAAATGTTTGGTATGAATTACTACAAAAAAAAAAAAACCGGACAAGTACGAGTAGGACTCGTGCTCTGAGGGTTCCCGTTGGACGAAACCCTCAGAGCGCGAGAACAAAAAAATTAATAAATAAATGAAGTTGAAATATTGAAAGCCAAACTTAACTTTGTAGTTGACAATAAGGTTTTTCCATACATAACAACTACAAAATGTAAGTTTGTAATTGTAAAACAATATTTTTTATATGATATACCTAACTTCAAACTAACAACTTTCAGATTTATTCCTTTATGTGCTATAAGACCTTGCCTCTTGATTCTAGGTCTACGGGAAGTACCCTATAGGTTTTGATGCCCCTGTGAAATCGCAAAATATGCGACACAAACGTTCATATCTTTTGATTGCGTTGACTTACAAAATTTATTTTTTTACAGCCGAAAGAAACCGTACACCCTATTGTTTAGTATAAATTTCAACTTGATACCTTTACGCGTTCTTGAGAAAAAGGGTCCGTCTTGACAGACGGACAGACAGACAGACGGACAACAAAGGCCTATATGATATAATAAAAAAATTAATATGTAGATACCTACTCCTTCCTTAATACCGACAGCTCGCTGGACAGCTCACAAATGTTAGGTGACGGTTTTGTAGAGAACAGTAGGTAAATACCACTAGCCCAAAATTGGAACTGACTCTCAAGCGTGGCTGCCAAAACACTGTTACGTGCTTGCAGACAGATTTTCTTCTTGAGGATCATAGCTAGCCTAGCCAGCCTTCATCGTAGTTTTTAGACCTATCTGACAGCCACGAACAGGGTTGCCACCTTTTTGAAAAAAAAATGGGACAATCGGTCGGTCGTCGTTGATGACGGTCAAACAAGGCCAAAATCGAACTGAATGGCCCGCGACGGTTGTGCTGTGAGAGTGTCTGAACGAATTGAGCGATCGACACGTTATTTTATTATTATTATTTTTATAAATAATTGCAAAGCTTACATTAGACTACCATCTAGCCTGATGTTAAGCGATGATGTGTGTGTGTTACCGGGACGCGGGATAATATCATAAAAATCGGGACGGGTAGCAACCCTGGTCTAGAGCAGAACATTTTAGTTACATAAAGGTATCTCATTATAGTTTATCTTGTATGTTGGTCGGGCTACCTTGTATCATCGCTACAAAACAGCTCACCTGGCGAATAGAGTAGGGTCCTCCAGCAGTAAGTGGAAGTCGTTTTCGGAACTGACCTCGCGGTCCCGGTGGTGCACCGCACATCTATAGCTGCGCGTGCGCTTGCCGCTCATCTGCAGAAAAAAATACACACTGTTATTACCTATCTACACATTGGTAGGTATATCACCAGTCTCGTAGACACCACAAAATAGAGGTTGGTACCTAGTGTACCACCTACCTACTAGGAGGCACATCGTTACTAGCATAGAATAAAATTACTAATAAAAAAACAAGCTTTTCGTATTCTTCTCAGCAAACCCTTTCGTTTGATAGCCATATAGGTATCCATGATAAGAAAATGTTGGCCTCTCTATCGTGTACCTATTTAGTGTGACGTCTTTTTATTTTTCGAATTCTTCTCAGCAACCCCTTTTCTTTTGATACCTAGGTACCTACCTATATCATGGGGGTGCATTAAAAATTACTTGGAAAATTAATTGGATTGAGAATGACGTCATTTACTTAGCTAACCATGCATTGTCATCTATACCTATGATATACCTATTTATAGATAGGTAGCTTAGGTACCTCCTACTTGCTACTAGCTTTATTAAAATCCGTTCTTAGCGGACCTCTACTACCCATAAGGAATCTACTTGCCAAGCTTTAGCTTCGTAGGTCAAATAAATTTCGTGATGAGTCAATCAATGAGTAAACTGTAATTAGTTTTCATAAAAGATTCTCTCATTTAGATAGCTCGAAGAAATCTAGTCCATTTCTTCTTTCGAGTCAATGTTTGGTAAATTATTGATTTGTTTTAAAATTAAGTTTTTAGACCAAAATTTTGCCACCTCATGGCACTCTCCGTGGCTTCATTCAGGTCGTCTAGTGTGCAGGTTGTAGGACTCGCTGCACAGTCCATCAGGTGTGACATTTTCTGAAGGTTGACACCACAAAGAGATTCGCTATCAGAGCCCTTTATATAGGTAGGTTTGCCACTTTGCTATACACCCCACTTTGCTATTCAGACTTCGGCCCGGACTTGGGACCGAAGTCGGTTCAGGGTTTTCCAAATGGGCCATGGTTCTTTATGGCTTGGGGGATCTCTATCTAGTCCATGATCATAGGTAGTTGAGGGCAAACATTAAATACCTATTTTCTCAAAGTCCAACAAGACACGTGCAAGACACTAATATTTTCTTCACAGAAGCATCTGTTTACTTTTAGTGCGAATTTTTCAAAAGGATAAATACCTACCTATCTAGGTATGATGAGATGACGGAGGTATTATGTGGGTAAGTTAGTTGATTTAGTATACCTACCTTTATAAGTACATAGGTACCTAGGTACTCATCAATCGGAGACGTTTAGTGACGAACGCCGCAGGGTGCCACTACTTGAACAATTTATTGCTTAGATAGTGCGCCTAATCTGATTTGATAATTTACGATGATATTACTCCGAATTTTAAAATGGAAGTAAATATTTTATTTTTTATTATTCCCACGACCATAATGGATTATATGCTATAAGTACGATGAAGCCTTTAATAAATATATATACAATTAAAAACAAAATAACTGTTTTAATATGCATTATCAAGGAATTTTTTAAAGTTACTTTACAAAAATTACCAGGTGGATGGTTATATTAACTATCCATAGTTGGCTTCCTCTTTGCACTTCCATTAAGTACCTATGAGGCTGTAATTTATGTGTCGCGGCCGTCGGCTGGCTCGCGTCCAGCGCTTATCGACCCCATGTCTCAAACTCTGCTTTGTATAAAATATTCGTAATTGTAGATTTAATTTAACTATACAATATTAAATCTGTATCGTAAAGGGTAAATTAAGTTGATTTGCAAAAGAAAAACAGACTAAGTATTAATTATAAAAATTTCTGCAGACAATTTTTTTTTTCATTTTTTGGTTGAAATAATTAAGGGATTTGGCACTTAATGTAGGTAGATAATATAGTGAGCGGTTAAAAATAAGTAATAGGAATAAATTTAATAAATTCGTGTCGGGTCATGAAGGATTTGAAGGATAATCGGGTCCTGTATTACATGGTATGCTGCAGTGGCATTTGGCATAAGCAAGCTGCGCGGGTGGGCGGTGGTTCGCGCCGGTGAACGACTGGTCGCGATACCACACAACCGCATTGTCTCTGCAGTCGTTCAACTCCGTTTCCCACGAGACTGCGAAATGTCCAATGCCAAAACCCAAATACAAATAGCCTAGACGCGTCTCAGACACTCAGCTAAATCTGTCTCGGCAACGGCGGCGGCGTCTGTGTTAATTTTGAAAACTGTGCGTGTAGATTGTCCGAAGTCATTGTCATGATTGCGTTACGGTTTTAACGCCGTCGTGCCAATTTTATGTTACCCGTAAAATGTGTTTTAAGCAAATTTACTTTTCTGCCGAAATTTTTACGATTTTAACACTCGGAAACTCCGTGAAGGCGAATACTTTACAATGATATATTATTTTAGGTTAGGTAGACTTAGACAATTTATTTCACTGATTCTGTGTCGAGGCTTGTTAGTGTTACCTATATTGGAATGTTATCGATCTGATTAACCTTTTCGAGCGCACTAGAATGGTCGGTCTATTTTAATGTCATAAGTAACGCCAGTATTTATACATCAGCTTCCGTTTATAGTGCATAAGGTAATTTTTGAATCTATCAAAACTTTGAAACACAAATTTAGACTATTATATTAATATAAGGTATTTTTAATTTTAATTATGATAAAAATATTACAGATAGTAAAATAGTGAATGGGTGAAACTTTCGCAGGTTAGATGAGCGCTCACTCGGGCGCCCCAGTAGTGGGCGCAGAGGCGCGGGCGCGTAGCGAGGCGTGGGCGCCGCGTGCGGCGTGACTCACGTCGACATCCGACACGTCCGATTTGTATCCGGAACCACTAACTTGGCTCTATTGCCTTTGCTTCGTCAAACGAGCGCATGAACCTACGCGACGTAATAATTAACGTTTATTTTAATACAGCTTCTCTTTACGGACTAGGCATGCATTTGACCACTATCTCACTTGATGGAAAGCGATAATGTGGTCGAAGATGTTGCACTCTTGCTTAGGAAATTCATTTTCATCTTTTTTCTTGAACAACCCCCCTGAAAGAAAGATGGGATATGAAATTCCCCACCCCTGCTGTTCTGTTAAAAAAAGTGGTTTGGAAACGCTTAGTGGATCGGAATGGAATTTCCACCATAAGAGAGTGTTTTCTTGTCGTGAGTCTGGTACTGTTATGGAAGGATCGTGATTGATGGCAGAGTTAGGTCGTGCGGTTCATGAGCACACTCATCGTAGTGTCTTCTGTGAAATACCGACACACAAGCAACTTCATGCTGGCGCGACAGGCTCTGTAGTATGAATTTCACCAACAAGTCATCATTGATGAACTTTTTGCACGCCTTTCTATGGAGTCTTAACCCTCAAGCTAGTAATTGCCACATATGCCAGCAGTACTCCATACGCGATCGATCCTGTGCTCGATAAAGGGTTAGACGCTGTTATAGTGTGCCATGTGAAGTACTGCCTCACCTTTGATAGGATGTCTAGTTTCTTAGAAGTAACTCAAGTTGAATGTGAGATGGACACCCAAGAGCTCAAAATGTTCACCTGTCGGTATTGATACACTACGGAAAGTTGGAATCAGAATTCGAGAAACAAACACACCTGTGTTTTGGCAGTGTTGAAACTCATCAATATTCGCCCCAATCGAACGCTGCTTTCAAGGATGAGTCCAAATAAACTACCATAACCTCTCTCTCTCTCTCTCTCTCTGTAGTCCGTTGTCCGATATCATCACCGCTAACACGGGCATAAGATAATATTATGTCATATGTATCCCATAACAATAGTACTGAATATATACATGCATTACCTTATCATACTTTTTTACACAAAGTTTGATTTTTAATAAGATTTGGAACATTGTGGTTTCGTATTATAGTTTGCACTTGTGAACTGTGACATAATTATGCAAACCCTCGTGTTTCTGAGTTTTATCTAAAAAAAAATAACACTAGCTCCAGTACGCAACTAGTATGTAAGTAATTTTTGTGGAGTTGCTATAAGATCTAAACAGATAATTTTATAATCAATTACCTACAAAGTTTCAAGTACAGGATAGATTTATTGGCCACTGACTTATGGACACCTACGCCTGCATACGATAATTGCGGGCATGAATGGAGCCATACGTTGATTTGCTCGAACAGTTCGTTTATTTTTTTATTCATATAAACATTATAAATAATAAACAATATTAAATAACCTCTATTATTTTCAGTAAGCTCAACATTCAATGATCATTATGTGAAAAAATAAATATAGTAACTATTGTATTGAACTTACACGGTTCACAAGGTTTAAAATAGGATAATATAATTTCGTTTACTTGTAGGTAATTTTCTGTATTCTGAGGTAATAAAATGCAATTAAATAAGCACATCATAAGAACATAAAATTACGTATTCGTCACTATACGCATTGCACCACCTTGTGCTTTCGCCACAGAA
Source organism: Agriopis aurantiaria (assembly GCA_914767915.1). Taxonomy (NCBI): domain Eukaryota; kingdom Metazoa; phylum Arthropoda; class Insecta; order Lepidoptera; family Geometridae; genus Agriopis; species Agriopis aurantiaria. The sequence continues at coordinate 11,289,309 of OU611994.1, read as the reverse complement.
TAATGACTTCTTCAAGTGAATCAGCAGTAGATAGGAGGATTTTATCTAAATCTAGCATTATTAATGTTAGATTTGGTACGGTAGAATGTTGTGCTGGGCACGTAAACGCTGGGAGTATTCCCACGCGCCCACCTCCGCACTATTATGTTCTAATCTCTTCTAGTGTCTTTCCATTATTACAAAGCTGTGAAAGTACGCTATATGCAAGTGGGAAGCAGATTGAAGAGATTATTAATAATATTCAAAATAAAGACATTGGGATATTTTTTTCTGTGTTCATTCTAGACTAGGCAAACTCTTGGGGATACATCAAAAAGGGTCGTGTGTCGCATTATTTTCATTTGGCTGAATCTTTACATGGGGTTCTTTGGATGGATTGTAGCGGTAACTAGCACTATAGTGCGATCGTCAGGTGAGCCCGGTACGCGCATTCAAACCACGATTTTCTATCGAAACTTCCGGTTGACACTAATGATGTATTGTGCAGCGGCGCTTATCGATTTATGACTAAAATTATATTATTGTACACTAAATTGAATGACATAAAAACAAAAGGTTATTAATACGGTTTATATAAGTCCTGGATCCTGTGGAGTGATTTTATGTGGAACCAATGACTTTTCTCATTAATATAAATAATTTCAAAGTATGCTGCGAAAAGTAAGATAGGTACTCCTCACCTATCTTACTTTTCGCAGCATACTTTGAAATTATTACTTTCATAGTCACATGATTCAGTTCTGTGTTTCGGAGTTCATTGGTATAATTGAGTTGAAGTATTGCGTTTCAATTATAATAAAACCTTTAGATTGTCAAATCTTCACTATAATAAACTATTTTAAAGCAGATGAAAAAATTATGAATAAATTAAAGAATGGAATTCGCCCTTGAGGTTGAGCTTAATATCATATTATAGTATTATTTACTAGCAGGTCGCAACATGTTCATACGAGTTGCTGATAAATCTAGCCTATTCGCTGTTCAATTAAAGCTTTTCTTTATGAGTATAAAGTTGTGACAAAGTCAATATTGGTTTCTTGTTATTTTGTTATACTGAATATCAATTATTATTAACGATATTGATTAGTAAAATACATGCAACTTTTACCTTCCGGCTACTCCTATTGTGCTGTTTCTTGGTGATCATATTAAATCTAATCATATAATAGAGAAACTAATTGTCAACTATTTTAAATTAAGTGATGAAATCATGATCCACAAAAAATATGATGGAGAACACTTAGATACTTAGTAAATAGTAGTATATACTTATTACTATTATTTAAGTTATATGGTTATTTACGGGATATTTACCGTGGTAAGGTTGTGGAATGAACTCCCGATATTTCGGCGCAGTTACATGTACCATGTTCAAGGTAAGACTGAACTGTGACTGACTTTGTTTTGTCGGGACTTAGGAGTTCGAGTTCCAGTGATATCCGTAGCAAAAGACTAAGAAAGAGGGTAGATCGTTATGTCTGCACCTAACTTTTTAACTGTTCGACCAACCACCCGCATTCTTCAGTCTTCCCGTGAACATGGTGCATGTAACTGCGCCGAAATATCGGGAGCTCATTCCACAACCTTACCACGGTAAATATCCCGTAAATAATCATATAACTTTAGTGAACAACCGTGATAGTTTAAAACAGTGTTTTACTATGATTTACTCATTTATTTACCACTACTTACATTAAACGAAATGTAATGTTTTTAATTTCAGACATTATTTAAATGTCGTATGAAATGTTACACTGCAAAAGTTGCGCCCACATAGAGTGGGCAGAGTCGTCACCACCACCTACAAAACGTCTATCCCAAATTGATACGACTATAAATTGGTTTATTTCAAATACAGTGTGTGTGTGGTTTTATAACATACATAATCAAATAATAAAATGGATGTACCTATGTTTTGCGTGGGATAGTTAAAATTGGCAATAGAATAAAATTATGAGTTTCTATGAAGTTAAACATTGCGTTATAAATAAAAGTACCTGTATAATAAAATATAAATAAGTAAAGAATAAATCAGGATGAAATCAAAATAATAAAAAAATAATTCCATAGATCTCAAATGCATAAGTAGTTTTTGTGATTACTTTAAGGATCAAAACTTTCAGGTCGCGCTTCGCGCTATTAGACCGCTAATAAAATCGTAAATTCATCGTTTTTGATGTCACTCTGCCGAAAATTATGATGTGTATGTAATGTAGTGAGCCACGGAAATAAGATCTTTGTCTCCCGCAAAATACACTATGATAAATATAACTACAAGTAAACTTCCATTTTTTTTTTAAATTCATTGCATTTTGTAAACATAACCTGCAAAATTATGGTTTAAACACCTTGCTATGTAGGTAGGTACTTAATTACACATGGCAAATAAATTTGATGTAAATATATATCAACATTTTAAATAAACAGTAATTGTTATTGACGGTGCAATCTATTGCAAAAAAATTGTAACGAACTTACCCATTTTTTCACAAGATTTTTGAAATCTGCTGCAACACTATCGAAACTTTGTTAAAAAAAAGTTCACAACACTAAAAAGTTACGTATATGAGGTAGTTTCATTAATTTCAGAGTATTAGTTAACCTTTAAGTTGTCTTTATTGTATACGCGAACACAATCAGCTGTGTGGAGCGTGCAAAGCGACACACGCTACCCTAGCAAGCTCTCCCGATTGACTGACGAATTGCGTTCCGTTCCGTTTCGTTTCGACCGCGCGCACGTTTGGATTTTCATGGCTTTTTTTGTGGCGGCTAAAGTGGTGGCCGTGTTAAGTTTTTAGGGGTGCTATTCTAATCTGTATGTATGTAATTATAATCTGTTGTTGTCATATTTTAATTATACAATAATTATTGGAATAGAAGGTATTAAAATTTACTTACTCCATATTGTCGTAAGCATACCTACCTACCTAGGTTGTTTTAATTATATGGGGGTCTAACTAGTAACTACCTACTGTGCGTTTTCAGTTTTTTTTATGGTCTTTGCAATATACCTATTTGAATGAAAACAATGATAATAGGTATAACACAATTGAGTGGAAAGGAATACAATAAGTAGGTATCTACACGGAAAATTTAATAATTGGAAAGTAAGGAAGAGGAATAGGTACTTAGGTACCTACTTACCTACACATGATCCGATAAAGTCATGGTCCAATAAGTCAAGGTCTGCTATCCTGGGAGTGACACAAGCCTACGTCCCTATCCAGTTGCCATTTCATTGCAACAAACAAAGAAATTGGGAAACAAATTAGTGAATAATAAGTAGGTCCCTACCTACTTTTACCTACCTGTTTAGGTAGGTATAAATTATAAAAAGCATTTTAATTGTCGTTTTGTTTGTCCGCTCAAACAAAGTACGTAGGTACCTAATTTAATAGGTATATAAAACATACCTAATAGGTACAGGTATTATTTAAATCAAAAGCACATAGGTACCTACATACCTACCTAGTTGTATAGGATTCCCACAGGTAATAGGTCCCTAGGTAGGGACACGGAGATTGGGGAGTTACCTATACACAGCTTACACGGCGTAGGTAGATGACGTACGCTCGTGTCACCCGCGTGACCTTTGTGTTTCGGAATACCATAGGTACGTGGCGGAGTAGGTATATTATTAAACCATGGGAATAAATGCCTACAATATGTAGGTACCTAGCGTACCTACCTAGGTAACCTAGGTACCTTAAGTACCTACCTACTTAGGTTTGATAATGTTTGTAGGTATAGGTAATTTATGGTTGTTTACCGGTGGGTAGGTGGTAGGTGGTAGGTAGGTAATTCATGGGTTTAGAGATTTACCTTAGTAAAGTAGGTTAGGCACGAATTAGTTACCTGTATATAGGTACCTACCTAGGTACCTACCTAGGTACCTTCACCTAATTACCTTCACCTAATTCCCTAGAAGGTACCTATTATTATGTACATAATAATTATTCTTACATCTATTAGAATAGGTATACCTATCTATAATCTCTTACAGATGTATGCGAGTATTTTTGAATTCTTTTTTGCCGGTGATTACGATGAGCCAACATAGGTAGGTACAATACCTATACGTAGTCTTAATTGTTCTGATAAGTTTCATTCAAGGGATGTTGAAGTAACACCTGTGGGCTATTAGTTAATGATCTACTGCATTGTACCTACTGAGGTCAGTGTAATCAAGGGCCTTATTATGATTCTTTGATCGGGATCGAAATTACATGCCATCCCGTTCGTATCTATTTACTCGCACCACATGCGTAAGTGAGATGGCACGCGATCGCAATCACGATCCGAATCATCCATAATAAGGTAGCTGTTCCAGATGTTAGGATGGCAGGTTGTTTATTTTAAAAGCTGCACTTAGGTACCTGCCTTTACTTATTTATTGAGATACCTAGATAATACAGTTAACAACAATGATGTAAGAGTCATTGGTTAATAAAAAAAATAAAAAGTTCAATAAAAGGGAGACAACCCCGAATTTTCCACCCCTAGAGGTGGAATATTTTCTTCTAATTTAAATTGAGCCACCTCGTTACAAGTAGGTACCTGTAAATCGTTTTTTTCATAACCGCCCGGTATAAGAGTTGACAATCTTCAAACGGCCGAACCGATTTTCAATAATCATAGCCAAGGATATTCTCAATCAAGTCTTCTTTCAAACAAAACATAAAAACTCAGTCAAAATCGGTTCAGCCGCTTGGGATCTACGATGCCACAGACACAGACATACACGTTAAACTTATAACACCCCTCTTTTTGCGTCGGAGGTTAAATGTAGGTTCACATCACATCAACGAAGATATCGCGTAACATAAAACATAAAACATACAGTCATATCTCCCTTTTTAGGGTTCCGTAGTACTAGAAGGAACCCTTATAAGTTTGTGTCCGTTTGTATGTCCGTCTGTCAGTCCGTCCTAATTATTAGATTAGAACCTTAAACTCAAACTTTTATAGTTATTAAGGTACAAAGTGCATAAAACTTTTTTTTGTAAATTCGGAAATGGGGATGAATTCTTTTTTTCGCTGCACTCCATCGAATACGCTGTTGGCCTCACGGCCTCTACAGCTTAACCGGACTAGTTAGCATGGGTATGTTTGGTTTTGGACTAGCTCAAGGGTACCTCGGAGGTACGAACCTCGGCTTGGGCCGTCGCCGGGAGTGGGGGATCAGACTTGCCCAGGCACCCCAGAGGGGTTGTACCCTGAAGCTCTAGCGTGAAGTTGAACTGATTGATTATTTGGAGAGAATCTAATCGTTCTTCTGACAGGTCCTGCATGGGGGTCTGTATTATAGTGTATAATTATAGTCAAACGTATTTTTTTAACGTATTTTTGTATTAGCTCTAATGTAAAAACGGTAATACGTACAAGCGTCAAACCTGGTTTGATTATTTATAGTACACACTCTAAAGTATAACAACAAATAATGACCAAGTGCAATCGGTGACAAATTTCTGTTCATTACCAAGTTATAATTGTGTTATACTAGAGCGTAACTTGAGCAAAAATAACTAGGTATATGACTGCTTAGAATTTGCTTCGACTATTTTTGAACTGGTAATTCGTTTACTTGGACGACCTTATTGTGGTGGTACGGAACCCTCAGTGCGCGAGCCCGACACGCAATTCGCCGGTTTATTTCAACATATCAAATTGTTATCAAACAAAACCATAACACATCGATCGGCAGCTTTGATCTCCGATACGACATTTCACGGCTCATTACCCCTCATTCTTGTCCGAGCAGCGATCGCGTCGACACATGCCATTAGCACGCTGCCAGGCCAGGCAGGTGCACGACAGGGCTCGGCTAATTTGTACAATATTTATTCGCAATATGGCGTCCTACCCTAATGGATCATTATAAGCGCCATTTGGCGAGGTGCCTTTGATAATGCACTCGGTAACACCGCCCAGTTTTTGCTGATACTCTAGTAGGTATGGCAAAGACCCGCGTCATTATGGGTCCCCACCCATAATGAGGGGGAAAGCTACCGATATTTTTTTGGGACATGATGCCTAAAGTAACGGTATAGGGCCCTTATTCACAAATTTCGTTATGACGGTTTTTAACAGCTTTGTCATTCAATCTGTTAAAATTCGTAATTTATCAAAGTTAAACCGTCGTAACGAAAAATCTGAGTAGGTACCCAGTTCCTATATGAAGATACCATCAGTGCCCTTCGTCAGGCATAAAAGTAGTACCTATCCAAGGTATTCTAATTTCTACTTCTAAATCTTTATGACGTGTCGGGCTTTTCCCTTTCTCTCCCGTTGGATAGACGGCGGTCCGTCAACCAAATCCACACGTTAGGTAGGTACTATCAAGGATCCATAGTACTATTTACTATGATAATTTCTCCCCATCACCGAAAAAGGTAAACGACGGGGTTTTGTTAATTTGTACAATATTTAATTTGCAATATTATGGCGTCCTACCGTAATGGATCATTATATAGGCGCCATTCGGCGAGGTGCCTCTGATAATGCGCTCGGTAACACTGCTTTTTGCTAATATTCTAGTTTGATGACCCATGCCGTGGGTGGGTAGCGACTGAATTGGGTGCTGCGAGTAGGTTGGCTATTAAACCTGTCTTGTTTTGGTTAGATTTGTTCATTACCACCGTCATTACCATAAAATAAAGATACCTATAATAGTGATAGCAGCTGTGAAGAGGCTAGAAGTAAACCAGTAGAACACGGCATGCGCAGACGACGGACTAACAACAGTAACAACGTACCTGGGAATGGGAAGTGTCTAGAACACAATAGAAAACATTCTTAAGATTTTGCGCAGACGACGGACAGATTTTAATACGCAGACATTTAGCTTTGCTTTTTCATGCAGTTTTTATTGCACGCGGACTAAAAAGTTTCTTCAAAACTGTATAATATCTTTGACGAATCTCTAGTGTAGGTACTTCCGCTTTAACGTCGTATTAGGTAGGATTAGGGGTTCAATTATTAATGTTTTACTCTTCAGAAATTTGTCAATCGTGCTAATTTAATCTAATCGGAAACAAAAATAGGGTCCTGTCCTGTTACACCCTTTGTTGGGTACCTACAGTTCCCAAAACATTTAAACAGCATTATAAGAAGGTACTTTTTGAAGATTCGGTGATGTCTTTTCTCTATTTTGTGGTTGTTTTCAACTTTCTAGGCGTTAACAACCTCAGAAATTAGAGCGACAAGATCTACAGTCAACATTGCCACAATCAAGCGAGGTAAGTACCGTGTCGCCAAACTTGACGAATGCTCTGCACTGAGCAATTTGTTCCGAGCCCTAGCCACACACACACACACACTATCAATAGGTATAATCTTCGTTACGTATTCAATAGAAAGTTTATGAAAAAATTTAGTTTCAGTTTACACACGATAATGCGACAGCACTCCGCAGTTCCATTTTCATACATATTCTATCGAACCTACCAACGACCTATGTAACGAAGTTATTTCGATAGTTTTTGTGCGAGGGGTAACCAGTAGGTCATACATAGGTAGGTACGCACCACAGTTAGGTTTCAAAATGCATAGTAAAATTTCAGGTTCCTGGATTTTCGGCACTGGCAGATAGCTGATGATATAAGGAGTAATCTACGCAAGTGAAACTGCGCTGCGCCTAGTTTTCAACAATAAAAATAGTGTTCTGTTTATTAGAGATATTGTATTTCTATTGGTCTTTATAATTGATAGAATCAGAACGCCAAAATTCACCACGTTTAGTGCTTCTTTCGCCAAAAAAATTGTGCGAGTGCTCTTAACAAAGATAATGTTTGGTTGTATCATTGGGTTTTAAGTACCAAAATTATCTAGTTCGACAGCCATATCGCACTACCCATGGAAGACTGGCGTAAGTTGAAAACAACAACTTTTCAGGAGCGCCAAAAAACCGATTTGCGGAGAAATTAGAAGACCTAGACAATTGGTTTCTTTAGCAACATGCTGGCAAAAATTACCTTACAGATACCTATATACTTTATTTTTAAAATAAACTAGCAGTTTTTGCGTAAATCTGCAATAAGGTGGTTACTCCATTAATCCCCGGAATAACAATATGAAATTTAGAAACATCTAAAGTTAATGCTTTGTTGCTACGGAAATTAGACGAACTACATAGTTTTATTTTGAGTTACGCCTTTATTCCAGTCCACTTTCATAAAAGTTTTGTACGTAAAAAATGATACTCTTTTCTTTCCTCGGGAAAATAATGCGGAAATTTATAGTAACTTGTATATACGCGTATATTTCTGTATTTTATCACGTGGAAAAAGTATGTAAGTTCATTTATGTAAATAAGTTTTTTTTAAAGACGTATAATAATTGCTTAACTTCGTTTAAGCTAATAGTAAGAGGCAAGTCTACAAAAGTAATAAGCGTAACAAAACTTACATAAGTTTACCAGGGAATTTATGAAAAATATATTTTCGTACGAATTTTTTGAATCATATTATATCCGTCATTTATTGGAATATTAATTTGAGCAATTTTGTGTACGTGTATTAGATAATCCTCTATCCAATGGTGAAATAAAAAAATAATGACGCAAGTGTGTTTGCGCCAGTCTTCCATGGATGGTGCGATATAACTATGTCACTACTACCTATTCTGTAACCTGGTCCTCTACCGTAGATTGAATTATAGTTACTACGCCGCCACTCTGAAAGATGCACATTTATAAATTGTTCCCCGCTTTATTTAACGAGATGAGCATATGGCGCGCCATGACCGCTATGTCAAAATTTCGTTAATCCACTCAAAACAGACAGTCATCCCGTCTGCCGTCTATTCCCCTCGCTCGCTACGGCTATGCAGCCTACCAACTTATCTGTTCAGTTGCCAAAATGGAGGAACTGAAATTTTCCACGCGAGGATATTATTTTTGTATAGAAACTGCGATGGTAGCTTTTCCACTCAACTTTACAGATAAGTTGGTCGGATTGCAGTAAAGTTTTTTCATACCGGAACTTGCATAATGAGATCTCAATTAAATTATCACACGCATTCTGCAAAAGAATAACAAATGCATTGCACAATGTTGCTTCAATTGAAGAGTTCGGTGTGTTCGACCAAAGTTTGTTATTTTAATGAAATTTTGTTCAAACATACCTAATTAGAACTCACATTGATAATTGGGTGAAGTTTACAATTTAACCAATAAACTAGGTAAGTAGGTACCTACATCAATTTTCTATGCAGATTTTGGTTAGGTACCTATAGAAATTGAGTTTTTGAAATTCAGAATGTATTAGGTACTTGTACATTCAGGACACATGGCCAGACGTGTGGTGGCCGAGACTAGGTCGTAGATCAAGTTGGTAGGAACCCGGGCCGACCGAGGATGAGGTGGACTGACGACATCAAAAGAACAGAAGGAAACGAGTGGATGCGACTAGCGAGAGACCGGGGAGAGTGGCATAAACAAAGGGAGGCCTATGTCAGCAGTGGGTCACTCAGGGCTGGCTGGTGATGGTGATGATGATGACTTTTGTAAATGATCATACTTGATAAGGTCCGAAGTGAGAAACCCATTTTAAAGGTTTTCCAAAAGGAAGGAACGACAATAATTATTCATTGTTGTTGATACCTGCAGTTAATATATTTACCTTTCGGAATGTTGATTACTTCTTAGTTTTAGACCTGCCTTTTTAGCAAAAGAGCATCTTCTCCAATATTTCTTATTATTTGTGCTCCAATATCGATACCAGCGTCGATCGTTCATAATTTGAACAAATCGATTTAGATCGAGCGGCGCTTTTGTCTGATGATTTAGTAGCACAGACAAATTGGGGCTTCCATGGGCCTTAAGCCACAGATAAATCAATAGTTTCTACGACCGTAACCATAGATCAAATAATAGTCACTACGAATAAAACCGCAGGTTTAATAATAGTTACTAAGTCCATAACCCCAATCATCGATGTCTGTGCGCATACGCAAGTAATCTGGATGCTGTGGTCAGCAATTACAACGACTTAAAAGTAAACGATCCGTAATTTGGAACGTCCAATCTGCCTTTATTGAGGAGCTGTTCAACAATGTGCTGGTATTTTCAAAGGGAGCATAATGTAGGCACTTTCTTTTAACTCACCGCAACGTAAAAACGTATCTATAATATACATACGATACGAAGTAGAGTAGGTATACGCATGCAGTCTCAACGTTCATTCTTTACACTAGTATTCAAAAGTTAAGTTTACTTATTTAAAAAAAAAAACAGGCGTTCTTATACGGCTTTCCAGTTGACTAAGTTCCACTCCAGTTGCCACAATGATCAAGAACAACTAGTTGCGCCCCGCAGTGTTATCTAGAAATTTCCAGTTTTTCCGCATTTTTCCGCGAAAATGAATGCTATGACACCACGATGTTTAGTTAAAATAAATAAAATAAAACACGATCAATTCGGAAAACAGATCATAACAGGCCTAAATAAGGCTTAACACCTCGAACTCACCCAGCAGACCACCTTGTCGCCCTTTTTTGCATAAGTATGCTTGTGCGGTTTTTGTATAAGTTCGTACATTGGTGTCGCTACATCAGAGTGCGCGAAAAATTTGTAAGTGAGCAGTACTTACAGTTTTTGCGTATAGTATAGTGCATTTTTCCTAGTTAAATTATGAAAAATGGAGTCATTTGAACACGATCGATAATTGGACTAAGGTATATCACGCTCCCACTAGATGGACCGACGACATTGTGAGAGTCGCGGGTATCCAGTGGATGCAAAAGGCAGGCTGACGTTCAGTGTGGAGGTTAAAGGGGGAGGCCTATGACGTCTTCTGGCTGATGATGATGATATCTCGCTTGTTCGTCTGATCTGAGGGTATGCCCCAGTAAAGTAGCGGAGACTTTAGTAGAGACTTCTATGGATTTTGAAAACAACATGAAATACACGTTTCACTTTATTATTACTAGTTTAATAATTTCTACCATTATTGCACACTAACCTACGTAAGTTTAGTAAGATTACACAATGTGGCGACATGTTTTCTTGACGTTGACGCCAAAACTCCAAAAGTCAACAAACTGATGGAAGAAATAGTGATGCAGCTACTTTCCTACAAGAATTTTATATAGGTATATACCCATAGGTAGAACATCCTTGGTTTCGTATTATAAAGTGTTGATAAGATAAACAATAGTGTTATGGATGAACTATATAATATACAGATATCGTCTCTACTAGAATCATCCTTGGGCGATCGCGGATATTTCGAGTCTTGCACAATACAGCCGGACATCACTAAACAAGGTTTTCCCAGAAAACGCATTGCGTGATATTGCTTAAAGAGTTCAAGCTGCTTATCCAATTAGATATTTAGCGACCAATTTCGACACTGCTAACCGATGACGATTTTAAGGTTCAGTCACACGATTGCTTTGCGGTAGTGGTGCGCTGTGGCAAAAGAGAGCATCGTACCTATACATCACGGTTATTAAATGAGATAATTTGAACTGTCAAGGTGAAATCACAGAACACATAATAGACAGTGAAATTTTGACGTTATCCATGACCCAGATTAACACAGCAGTGGGTCATTTAGGGCCAATTTTGATGATATAAGTACTAAATAATTTAATAACATTTCTATAGATATATCCGCTTTATTTCTGACACATATCCGTCATCCAGTCTAATTAGGCTGTGACTGACCACGGACAAGTGTTCGAAATGTCAGGAATTAAATAATGTAAATAAACATGTTAAAATGCGTCAAAAGTGTGTAATGATCGCGAATACCTAAGAATTCCATTAAATGTCTCAGTATACTCATATTATATACAGGAGAATTTTAGTTTATGCATTTGAACGTCGATGACGACGCCACGCCGCGTACCCCTGTCATTTTTTACTTATTAAATCGTGAGAACTAATTAGTTTTTAATGCAATGCGTTTTTGCCGCACCGCCGCGCAACGCATCGTGTCTGGGCCGTAAATCAAGAGTCGGTAGCACAGATATTGGATAGTTCGCACCTCAGAGGCATCTCCAAGTGAATCATTAGCCAATTGCGAGTTGATCTCGGGGTGAGTCACAATTACACCACGTTATGACGTTACGCACGAAGACACAGATCGAATGACAGTTACTATAGTAGTATTAGTTCCTACGATAGTGATGAGGCGCGAGCAGTGGTGAGAGATACAGCAGAGACATGCACAGTGCAAATACGCAGTAAGAAAACACGATTTTTATGAATCCGATGAGGGCATAATAAGAAACCTAGCCCATATTATTATCTGTCTGCCTTTGTATTCTGGTCTGCCTAGACCAAATTCAATAAAAAAAAGTAACTGAATGTAAAAAGTAGGTAGGAAAAGATGCCATTGAAGCAAATTAGAAAAATATGATGTGCCTCGTTTCTCAAGGAAGAAGTTCCTCTTTGGTTAAGTTAAGCTAGGATAGGTTGAAACAAAAACAGCATTCAGACAGCAATTGGCTGCAGCCGCGATACGTTAGTACCTAGACCCAACGCGGTCGCTTGTAAACCGCGATATATTATAAGCGCATATAATTATATTATAAGCAAAATCCACTAACTGACCAAATTTATCGACCAATCACAGACCGCTTACAATACTCAGTTAGTGGACTTGCTTATATGCCGATGCGACGCGGCGACGCCTGACGTCTCGAAATTCCAGTCGGCGTTCAGTTTTAGACCTCTAAGGCTTAGAGGAAAATTGGGAAAACTGTTGATTTTGTCAAACCTAAACTTGCGCAGGTTTTAGTTTCATAAACTTGGAGTTGTTCATACTATCTTGTCACCCAGATGCAGTGAGTGCCACAGTCACATATTTTACACAGAGTGTAAGGGAAACGCTCCATTCAAACGCACATGAACACAGGTTAAGTAATCAATACAAAGTAGGTAATACGTAAGTCAGTTCAGTCGTTACGAAATCCGGAATTTCGCAGATCACCCACTGACACGCTCGCCTTGCACTGTGTCTGCGATCGAGTGGCGACCTAGACGCGATTATTAATGCATGTGAATAACCGGCCTTGTAAACATCGGCACGCGCTCGGTTTCTATAAATATAACTAGCTGTGCTACGCGGTTTTACCTTTGACTTTCCAGTTTCCACCGATTTTTATAGATAGGTATATAGGTTTTAAAGCAAAATAGCAGTTAAGGTGGCAACTTAGCGCTTAATTTCCAAACAACTTGAACAAATGAAAACGTGCTATAGATATTGCTATCGATAGCATTTTAGGTCTTATATCCTTCCTTATCATCTGCGTACTTACACTATTTCCTTGTGATCAATAACAGTTCAGGGTTCAGTCATGATGAGGCAACAAAGACAAAAGGAGATAGTTAAGTAGTATATACTTTCATACCTATGTATACTTTTAGGAAGACCTTATTTGCATTTGCGTATAATTTTCCATATATTCATAAGTGTATAAATAGTATACCGTTGTTATTTGCGCATTTATTAGCGACATTATACAATAAAAAATTACGATTTTTTTCTGATTATTATCGGATTTCCAAATGCCAGACGGTCTATGACTTCATTTCATGTTACTACTTGTTACTATAGACAACTATTATTCTTTATTCTGTGCTAAATCTTATAACATCATTGGTGCTAATGACCTTATTCGTATACTTTATAGATCAGGATTATGATATTTATACGCGTATTTGTTTTTTTCGTGATGATTAGGGTAGGGGTCTTAAAATAGCAAAAACTCTTTTAGTTGCTGATTTACACACTATAAATAGTGCCGCGTGGTTTCACCCGTTATCCTAAACCTTCTCTATTCTGAGCCTAAACCATTCCTTGATACGGGATTAAAAGTAAGTAGCCCATAAGCTATCCTCATACCAAACGACCAAATTCGTTCGGCCGTAATCGAGTTGAGTGCGGTCAATCTAATACACTTATATTTATATATTTTTGACTTGACTTGTTTTTTAACTGTTGCATTTTTTTTGTAACGGCAGTGGCTGGACCTGGACTCTGGGATTGACACCTTTGACAGCTGACGTATTCAACGCCAAGCAGTAGTACGTAAACATTAGTGTTCCTAATGAAGGGCATTTTTTGAAAAAATACGGGACATATCTCATCATCAGCTAGAATACGCCCACTGCTGAACATAGATGCCTCCCCCTTAGAACTCCACACTGTTCGAAGGCTGCCATCTGCATCGACTGGATGGCCGTGACTCTAACGACGTTGTCGGTCCAACCAGTGGGAGGCTTACCTACGCTGCATATTCCGGTTCGTAGTCTCCACTCTAGAACCTTTCTCTCCATATATTAACAGTTCTTCGAGCGATGTGGCTCACGCGATGCCACTTCAACGTGCAAATTTTAATAGCTATATCGGTGACTCCTTCAGCGAATATCCACGTTCCGGATTCTATCGCGCAAAAAAACTTCGAGCATAGAGCTTTCTCCCCGCTGTGTGACTCTAGGGTTTTCCATAAAGCCAGCACGTAAGGACCACGTCTCAGTACAGATCTTATATCTCATGGTGATCGGATGAACCGGCCAGCCTTCCGATGGGTGACCACGAGTGACCGCCCTTTCAGCCATCCATCAGCGTCCTAAAAACTCTGACATCAGGGCTGGCTAGTCAGTCTATATAAATTTACACAATATGGTGATGAGAGCAGTGCGTTAGATGCTGTGTAATTTTTAATTATAGACCCCATACATGTTCAAAATTTGCTTAGGCGAATGACCTAAGCAAATGGCCTGTGGCGTCTCGCCACTTACAGGCAAAGAGATCAATTGATTTCATGATTCGTCCCATAATCGTAGTCCAAATGGCCTTTACAAAAAACACTTTAGAAAACGGTCAAGGATTGTGTGGCCGACCTAATTGCTAACTCCAAATAATTTATTACCGTAGACACGCGTTTTTATTCAGTTCGGAAATTAGGCAACAGACGTACCATTATTATGCCGTTTTGTTTTATTTTCAGTGTTTTCAGCCAGTGTTTAGCCTAGTTTCCTGACGAAGAAACAGCAATAGAGCGATAGAATGAGTGTTGATTTTCCGACAACCTACATTTTAGTTGCTATTTTTATTTAGGTTGCTTACTACATATTTTAGAGATCTACAGTAGATATTTATGACTAGAAAAAGGTTACAATGGCTTTTATACGTTTTGAGTATTTAAAAATACAATGACCCTGCCCAACTAAGTACTACAACCGGCTCTTTTGGAGATCGATGGGGGAGGCATAATGTCGCGCAGTGGGAGTCATAAGGCTAAACTGATGATAATGATGAAACATACAATGGAGGAAATTAGGATATATCCGGGGGTAGGTATGTCCCAAAACTGCGGCCAGAACCACCGGAGGATGGGCAGCAGCTTATTAGTACACGGTGAAAGTACTGCGATCCCCAAGCCGCCTGCCAAGCGTTTGGGATTATGGCAACACCCTTCTCTAAGAGGGAACTTTTATTTAGCTGTAGACGTGTACTGGCTGATGATGTGATGTTATGTGAAAAATACATTAGGTATCATAAGGTCTCTAGCTCTTAGATCAGATCAGACATTATTTTGTTTGACTGATCTGAGGTCCAGCTAGAACTATATAGCATTATAAAGCTATAGAAATTATCGGAGGTGTAAAGCGTGTAAAGTTGATATTTATACTGATTTGATTGACCGAGCAAAAATAAGGTCTCAGAGTCTGAGGGAACAGACCGGCGGATATTTTAATTCGAACCGAACTGTTAATTCGATCTTCTGAATTATTGGTGTACTTACCTAGCCTAGTGCAAGTAATTAATTCTGTATTTTTTTACTTTCATCATCATTTACGCCATAGGACGTCCACTGCTGGACATAGGCCTCCCCCATCGATCTCCAAAAGGGCCAGTTGAAAGCGCCCTGCATCCAGCGTTTCCCTGCCGTCTCTTTTATGTCGTCTGTCCATCTTGTAGGTGGACGTCCTACGCTGCGCTTAGTGGTCCGTGGTGTCCATTCCAGAACCTTTTAGCCCCATCGGCCATCTGTTCTGCGTGATATAATTGTGCCCTTGCTGATCCGGTGGGCTATGTCGGTAACTTTTGTTCGTCTACGGATCTGCTCATTTCTGAAATTTCGGTACAGGCGTTTTGAAGACAAAATGGTCACGCACGAGGTCACTATTCGAGGCGAATCACCAGTCTAAATAACATTCCTAGGTCGGAATACTCTCTCAATAGTCTCAATATATTAATTACTATGATATAATGACGGACGGGTATTATGGCGAAGTTATAACGGCTGTTGTTTGCTAGTTTTGCTACAGAGCCTTAAAAATCAATGACCTCAATCAAACCTCAAAAAAGCAGTTGTTTTCGAAAAACTAAATTTGCATTCGAAATTGGAACGGGAGCGGCACGAGCGCCCGCGGCGGTACGCTACCGAAACTTACATGCGCCCACAATGCACGCGCATGCACTGCTCTCTACCTTTGTTTTTTAATCGATTATGTGTATTATCCTCATTATGGCCGAAAACGGCTGTATTTGGGATAGCTGGCAGCTAGAATCAAACTGGAAGGAAGTGGCAGAAAAAGTGGGAAGTGATTGTGGCGATCAGAAAGCAATCAATTCATTTCATGCGCATTTAATTTGCAGAATTGGGTATTCTTGGAACTACTTTGGTAGTTGTTTTGTTTTCAACACTTATTATAAACCTATCCATTACTACTGCGCATAAATATATTTGACATCTAATATCTATATATGTACTCATATAATATCTTCTTTAGTCCTGTTCATCCAAAAGTTGTCTGGAAGAAATCGCTTTAGACGGCCATTATACTGCCGTATATTTATTTTGATGTTAGTTTGAAATTTACTATTTTGTATTTTCGGTGTGTCATCATCATCACCAGCCAGAAGACGTTCACTGCTGAACATAGCAGAATGACAGCCTGCTTTTTGCATCCACTGGATGCCCGCGACTTTCACAATGTCGTCGGTCCATCTAGTGGGAGGCCTACCTACGCTGCGTCTTCCGGTTTGTGGTCTTCACGAACCGGAAGACGCATCGTTCTATCCCATCGGTTATCGGTTCTTCGAGCGATGTGGCCTGACCATTGCCACTTCAACTAGCAAATTTTATTATAATATTATTATCATCATCATCATCATTATTTCAACCGTAGGACGTCCACTGCTGGACATAGGCCTCCCCCATCGATCTCCAAAAGGGCCGGTTGGAAGCGGCCTGCATCCAGCGTTTCCCTTTATTATTATTATACATTATATTAATTATTATTCGGTGTGTATTAAAGATATATTGTATTTTAGGTATTGTATCTCAGGGTGACGGGCGGAATACATTACCGACAATGATTACCGAGCAGGATTTTAAACTGTTGAAGTTCTAAAGTCTGGGTGGCACTGAACTGTTATGGGCAAGCGTGGCGCTTACCATCAGGCGAGCGACTTGCTCGTTTCGTCACTAAGTTGCATTTACAAAACTTATCTATTTGTTAACTTGTCATGAAAGCAATGTCACCCGAAATCACATAAGATCAGAGGCGGATTTTTGAATCGCTCGTATGATATCCGCACGACATACTATGCGAAATGACTGAATTTCGAACGAAATCCCAAACAAGTAGCTTTTTTGAAATAATCATATCACTCGCTAACGCAGTAAATGGTTTGAACCATTCAAATTTGCTGCTATCAATAGTTTTTTTTTCATTTTGCTTGATATTTTCGTGCGGAATATATTTATGCGAAATAGTGCGTTTTGCGAGCTTTTTAATTATACGGGCAATAAGAAAATTGAGCCCCGTTCCCAAACCACAGTAACCTACGTAGAAGCTTTACCTAGTCTGTGAGAAACAAGCACTTTGTATACCCTGTGAGAAAGAATTCATTATGAACAATTCGTCTGTGACAGTAACACTCAGTTGTAAATAAAATTTGGCCACCCACCCAAACATTGACCGGGTCGAACGTTGTTGGAATCGGTTTCGAAAAAAAAAAAACCCCATTCTTATTCTCAAAAACAGAAACAATAAAAAAAAAACATACAGTTTAATTGACAACCTCCTTCTTTTTGAAGTCGGTTAAAAAACAACCTAAATACAAGGACGTTTTATACCTTAATGGGGTATAAAACATCTTTGCATAAATATAACATTGGAATACTGTTTAAAACTTCTTGCAGCGTTGTCTGGTTCAACCTTGAGGTAGGTCATCCGCTACACACGATTGGAATCCGAGCGACGAACGCGACACGAACATCGCTGCGAGCTTTCGCATAATGAATAACCATTAATTAGGACAAACTATCTAAACCTACTTATTTTAGGTAAAGTATCTAATTAAGTAATAAAAGATGAAATTGATATATTATATAATTATTATTTAAGTATATGACACGGGAATTACTCACGTATGAAGCCGGTTACTCCGACTATAGTTTCAACCGCATTCGGCGGTTTTTTTCAAGGTGGATTCAAGGATTGCTCGAGGTGAATGGTATTTTATATACATATTTGATTTTTTGGCTGGATACGGGCTGGTATATATGTCGAGTTCTCATCAAAATTATAGGCTTTTGATCAATAACCTGAAAAAGACAAAATGATTACCTACCTAATGTTATCATAAATCCTATATAATTCAGTGTTTTATTTAAAAACCTGAACTTTTAATGAAAATACAAACTATAGGTATAGTGTAGATAATGAGGGCGTTTTTTAGTCCAGGCTCTCACTTGAACCACAAAAACTACTTTTCTGACTTAGCAAACTAAGTACCTATTAGTTTTAGTTCTTTTTTGTTAGGTGAATTTTTAAGTACTTAATTTTGTTGAATTTTTGAATTAGAATACTGAAGTGTATGTATGTACTCATCATTATGAACAACTTTTACTATGGGATCAACTCTGAAATCGCGGAAAAAAATCAGGTGTTCCATACATTTTGTCAATGACAATGACCGTTTTCTATGGAATAGCAGTTTTTTTTTCGCGATTTCAATATTAATCCCATAGTAAAAGTTGTTCATAATGATGAGTACATACATACCCTTCAGTATCACCACACCTTTTTGTTACATGTTGCTGTGTATTTGTTTCTGAAATTCAACACGCTAATTATTCAGACAGTTCGTAGAATAATCGAATGGGGGTGGGTTTTACAATCATCTCTGAATCAGAATTAGATAGAAGGTTGAGTTTGATATAATCATCCAAAAACAAGACATGATATCATTGCGGTGAGACTGTAACCCAGAAAATCTTGTAGGTGCTTAGTAGAAATAGTAATGTTGTAAAAGGTGTTCCTTATAGCTTCGTGGTAGAGCGTGTCGGAAGTTTAACTCTGAGCAAGTGCCACACATTTCCACGCTCAATCGATACACGCGAGTCAAAGACCGATGTATAACGATGCAATTTATATCATTGCACCGATCAGCGACCATCAAACATCTAAAGCCATCGCCGCACCTGCTTATCCTTAAATATCGCGTAATAACTCCTCCATTGACATTTATCTTAACCCATTTTAAACCAAGCCCTTATGCATACAAGCGTTAAATCCGAAAATTGAATCAACTGAGTTATGGCGTTTCTCGAGTATGATAATAATTTTCAGTGGCAAACCACGGAATGTGAGGCGCGCGCGGCTTTGCTGTAAGACAATTTTTTCTGAGTGTTCCGATACTATAGGTTCATGGAGTTCCGCAATTCAGGCTGGATTTTAGCAGTTAGTTTAGAAATTTGCGATTGATTTTTTAAACCTGCAGATTAGGCACAGGAAAACACAAGAAATCGTACATACGCATTAGTAAGCGTATATTAGGAGTTTATCCGGGAAATGTATAATCATCTGCGGGGTGCAGTTTACCCTTCGCATATTTTGAAGTAGGTAGGTATATCTATACCAATATTTTATTTACTTTACCTGTTTTGTTTCCTATGTCCAATAAAAAAGATGGCCTTCTAAGAATTGATCGATCAAACGATATACGGACTGTCGGCAATCTATGCATGATTAGGTACCGTCATTTGATATAAATAGAACATAAATAGGCCAATTATCGGCCAATCGATTAAAATCTTAGCTTTGACAGTTAATCACATAAACCTGAGCAAGAAATAAATGTGGATTCTGTTTGTCCACGTGTTCAATTAATCCAAACAAGAATAATTGAATTCTAAACATATAGCGAGAAGAATGGGGTTGTCTAGTTCTGTCGGTTAGTCAGCGGTTGGGCATCCATAACATGGAATTGTTACCGGCGACAATAGGTGAGGCGAGCGTTTACATACGGCTGACAACTCGATGATTAGCCGTTTTCTAGACAATGACGTGTCACGCCGAACTTATAAACACGGCCGTTACCATAAATTCGAATTTTAAAACGAAAGCATGTTTTTTTTCCCTTAAGATTTGAAACTTAAACATCATTGAAGCAAAGCAATATTCCAAATTAAAATAATGGTGCCCAATAATACAGTCTGTTGGTCCTTCCATTAAATCGAACAATAAACTAAATATATTTTTTATGGTATAGAATAGATAATTATTAGTGCTAACCTAGACCCTTAGAATAATTACACAAAGAAACCAAGTACATTTGCAAAATTTAAGCCATTCAAATGGTGTCATATATGACACAAAAAAAATATATAAAAATTTTACTATGACAATTTACGCGGTGAAATCGTACCACAACAAATCAGAAAAGCAGCATAAGAGTTATGGTGTGATATTCCACAGGTAATCCATTAATTTTCTTGCTTAAATCGTTTAAAATACAGATCGAAACATAAGCTACAAAGCGAATTTGTAGCTTACGTTTTGAGAAGGCGTTGTTTGGAAACCTACCTTCTCCGAGTAGTTATTCTAAGCCTAGACCCTTATTCACAAATTTCATGACGGCTTTTGACAGCTTTACCGTACCAAATCTGTCAAAATTCGTAATCCTACTAATATTATAAACGCGAAAGTTTGTATGTATGGATGTTTGTTTCTCTTTCACGCAAAAACTACCGAATGGATTTTAATGAAAGTTTACAATAATATAGCTTATACATTAGAATAACATATAGGCTATAACGGGTTGTAGTAGCGAGGCCGAAGGCCGAGCTCTACGCGTACGAAGTAGCGGGTTTCAGCTAGTTTATCATATAGTTAAGCCGCCGTCGTCGTCGGTCAGTGCGCTGATTTCTAGAAATCGCTTGTCCCTATATATAATATGTATAGATAGATTATATAACAATTATTTTGTAACAAAAATAAAAAAGATTATTTACCCCAATTATTATTGTCAACTTAATTTGTCTTTATTATTATTTTTATTGAAGACTTGAAGTCTTTAGGTCGATTGGATGTGACTGATCATGTATTCATTTTAAATAAACTTATACTTAACTCTACAAAAACTTCTAACTCTAAAATAGTTCTTTACTTATTTATATTACACCCCAAATGTTATAATGCAGTTTGATTTGCCTATTCATAAAAATTAATAACCTGCTTTGGTAGCGTGAGGCATAAGTTTTTTTTGGTCGCGTGCTGCCCAATCTGACTCCCTCGTAAGACCCCATTTCATTTTATTGTAGTTTTTGGAACTTGATGAGATTTGTATTGAAATGTGGCGCCCGGCCCGGTGCGACCAAAATTAAATTGTCGCGCTTGTACTTACTTCGCTTGGGCCCTATGATATTTATCGCATAATATTCAATTGAAAACGTGAAATAAATTATCGTTTGTCACGACGACGGTTGTCTTTCTTTTTATTTTTTATCGATGTGTCTATGCAAATGTGTGTGTCTCGTGTTCTCGTGCCAACGACAGGTGACGTGCGGCACCCTTAATTGTTTTTATAATAATATTCAAATATTATGATGTTTTTTCTCGAGGTTTTTTCATCGGAGTATGGCGCGGGTAGCGTGCCAGGTGGTCCAGAAAAAAGTTTCTTTTTAACTGTAACAGCTTGCTGGGGTGGATGTAGCATTGAGAGCCTAGCTATAGTATTAGATAAGTATCTGCATTGTATAAACGTAGGTTAAAATATGTCTAAAAGTAAAGTGTTATTAATCAAAGTGGAATTTATTGTTTTCCGACGGAATCGGATAGCTATAATCATTAAATGTAATGAAGTAAAGCAAGTACTCTATAGGTAATAATGATTGTAGGGTCTACTTACAATGATTACATTTATTGAAGAACCGATATAACCGATGGGGAAGAAAGGTTTTTAGTGGAGACCACGGACCACAAAGCACTATAGATGGACCGACGACATCGTGAGTCGCGGATATCCAGTGGATGCAGTTGTCAGGCTGTTAAGTGTGTAGCTCTAAGGGGGAGGCCTATGTTCAGCAGTGGATGTCTTCTGGCTGATGATTATGATGTAGGTAGTACTTAAAATATCACAAATCACTTGACTTGTCGACACACAATTCCAAAATCTTACAAACGTCAAGGTGACGACTTTATATCACACTGGCAGAGTGCAAGCCAGAGTCCAATTAGTAGCATAATCTAACTTTTTTAATAGTCCACTGCTGTACGTTTGGCCTACACCCCAAAAGGGCGATTGGGTCACATCTACCACGCTGGCCCAGTTGCGGGTTGATGGATTCAAATACGCCATTGAATTTCTTCTCCGTGCACCGAAAACCTAGTGGTATGAAAATCCGTACAAAAACTCCAAAGAGTTAATAATCCAATTGGTACGGGCCCTAACGGCGGGAATTAAACCCGCGACCTCACGCCTTCAAGTCTAGCGCCCTACCAAATAGGCTACCACGGTCCACTCCCAACTCCCAGTCTAATTAGAAAAGCAGGAGAAATGTGGTTTGTACTTTGGCCTGGCGTAGTTTAAGTAACACAATAAACAAATATTTAAAAAATTAAAATAGAAAGTTATCCATAAAACATAAAGTTGAAGCACGTTATTACGGAAGCGGCCCATACAATGATATCTATCTGTTTGATTAAACTGTTAAAGAGAATGAGAATTTCTACTAGAATACGAATGGATGCAGTAAAAGTGAATCAAAGCTTTTCACAGTTAAGGCGGAATTGAAGCAATCAAAATGACTGCTTTTGTACAGACGTTCAAGTGCTTCTAACCGACTTCTAAAAAGGAAGTAGGTTTTCAATTTGGCGCTTTTTAAAATACTTTTTACGGTTTAGAGAAAACGGATTTTATAGTGACTTTTTTGATGAATTTAAAATTTGTTCTAAATTTTTTGTTTTTTCAAAAAAGCAAATTATAACGAGACAAATTTCATCAAAATCAGACGAATAGTTTCCTATGTAAGTATAAATTAAACATTAAAAAAAAAGCCTGATAAAAGAGCTGATAGTAGTCTAACAACTGAACATATTTTTTTTAATCATACATCATCAAAAAAAACTAAATCAAAATCAGTTCAGCCGTTTGGGAGCTACGCACAATTTTGCATGAAAATTACAATATTTCAGGCATAGAAAAGGAAATGATCGAATCAGTTCAGGGCTCTCTTAAGGTTTGGAATTAGAGACCTTAATTAGAAGATGTGCTTAAAGTTAACTGCCGGGTCAGCGCTTGGCGTGTGCGCGTTGCGTGTAGCCTGCGCGGGCGCACCTGCCGCGCAATTATCCTACTTTACTATGGTTTCCAGAAGGCGATAGCTGTCATGTAAAATGAAATGGCGTCAGATATAAATAATATTTTTGTTTTATTATTTTATAAAAAAAACTATAGATAACTAGCACTATTACAGTAGATAGTTTTAAAAAAAGTCAATGATATCATAAATTTACATTTTTGTAGAACCAAACATTTATAATTTAAATCTGACGTGGAAAGCAAAAAAAAAAATCTGAAAAATTTTAGACTAAAATTAATATGTACTAGTAATTATAATTTCAGGTCAAGGTCAATATAATAGGACTTTATTTATCACCTATTTTTGTATTATTATGTATACATACATAATACAAAATAAATACATTAATAGTAAATTAATGTATGTATACATAATAATAATAAAAAATAGGTGATAAAGTCTACTCAATTGAAAATGGTGCACTTTGTAACCATGGTAGGGGTAGATATATTATATTCTCATCTCTGGGTCGACAGAGCCCCAGAATTAGTGCAAGCCGTGGCTCTGTTTAGTCGAGAGAGAGAGAGCTTATTACTCGCCAATGGGATAATGGGTAGCGTTTTGAATCTGTTATAGTCTTTGCCAGAACATACATAAGTAA
This sequence comes from Agriopis aurantiaria, assembly GCA_914767915.1. Taxonomy (NCBI): domain Eukaryota; kingdom Metazoa; phylum Arthropoda; class Insecta; order Lepidoptera; family Geometridae; genus Agriopis; species Agriopis aurantiaria. The sequence goes on along the minus strand of OU611994.1, from coordinate 11,265,095 downwards.
TTGGCATTATCAACTGTTAAATCAAAGACTTAATTATTGTTCAGTAAAAGCTATCGAGTAAAATAGTTCAGGGAAAAATTAAACATTAAACTGTGATATGTAGGTGGTTTTGAATATGTTTATACCCTCAGATCAGACACAGCAATAAATAAATAAAAATTCGGGAAATTTTTTGCACACACGTCATCTGACCCCAAACTAAGCAAACCTTGTAATATGGCTGCCAGAGACTGATATACATACATATATATATATTTTAAATACATACTTTAATAGATATTAACACTGAGATATAGAACAAACACAAATGTTTATCACATGAATGTTTTTCCTAGGTGGGAATCGAACCCACGCCTCCAAGCGCAGAAGGCAGGTTTACCTACTACCAACCTACCAACTGGGACAACGGGCTATCAATAGCAACAATATTTAGATGGCTTATAAAGCTTAGTGCTCAGTCTATCTGTTATTGTTTGCTATTAAATAAGTAATTTTATTAATATGCTCAGTCTATCTGTTACAATTTGCTATTGAATTAGTAATTTTATTAATATACTCAGTCTATCTGTTACAATTTGCTATTTAATAAGTATTTTTATTAATATGTTCAGTCTATTTGTTACAGTTTGCTATTTAATACGTAATTTTATTAGTTTATACTCAGTCTATGTGTTACAATTTGCTGTTTAATAAGTAATTTTATTAATATGCTCAGTCTATCTATTACAGTTGGCTATCGAATAAGTTATGTTCAGTCTATCTGTTACAGTTTGCTATTTAATAGGTCATTTTATTAGTTTATACTCAGTCTATGTGTTACAATTTGCTGTTTAATAAGTATTTTTATTAATATGTTCAGACTATCTGTTACTGTTTGCTATTAAATAAGTAATTTTATTAATATGCTCAGTCTATCTATTACAGTTGGCTATCGAATAAGTTATGTTCAGTCTATCTGTTACAGTTTGCTATTTAATAGGTAATTTTATTAGTTTATACTCAGTCTATGTGTTACAATTTGCTGTTTAATAAGTATTTTTATTAATATGTTCAGACTATCTGTTACAGTTTGCTATTAAATAAGTAATTTTATTAATATGCTCAGTCTATCTATTACAGTTGGCTATCGAATAAGTAATGTTCAGTCTATCTGTTACAGTTTGCTATTTAATAGGTAATTTTATTCGTTTATGCTCAGTCTATGTGTTACTATTTGCTATTAAGTAATTTTATTAATAAAGGTCTGATTTTTCAACAAAAACAGATATAGATAGACGTATAAAAAGGCGAGGTTTCGCACTTTTATGCAACTGATGATGCTATAATATATTGTATCAAAATCGCATGTAGTGGAGCAAAACCATGGCGTATACACACAGTTGTGCGTTTCATATAGCTGTAATGTAGCATGTACCTTTACGGTTCCCTTATAATTATGAAATCTGGTATTAAAATATCGTAGACATCATAATTATTCAATAGGCAATTGAATGAATCTATAAACAGGGAGAAAAGCGCAAATCAGTGTTATTTGCAGATTTTTTTTATCGAGTGAAATGTCCTTAGTCGTCTTTACGGTTTCCTATATACTTAGATTAAACAATTTTGATGACACCATTTTTTCATTTTTTCATATTATTATTATTATTATTTTTTGTTAGTGCGTATAGTGAAGCTTAGTATCGATACAAACAGCTTAGTTTTTCGATACTAATTTAAATTAATTATGTATTATTATGAAATAAATGAATTAAAAAAAAAAATTAATAATAATTTTAAGCTAGCCATAGACAAACTAAAACTAGAAGGACCAATATTGCAAAAAGTGGGAAAAGAGGACCTGTACGAAATAAAGTGATTCGACATAATAATGTCAACATGTGATTGCTCGCCGGAGGTCCGGGCCCATGACCCGCGTCGTGGATGACGATTTTTATCTCATAATTGTAGGTCTCGCATCCTTCATTAGGGGCGTGAAGCGAGGGTTAGCCGTGTGAGTGTTGCCAGTTGGACAATGGGACGATAGCTTTAGTCGGAGCAGACTGAATAAGAAGTAAACGGAAAATAAGTAGAGCGTTTTCACAAGAAAAAAAAGCTAAAAATAATGAGAAAAAAATCTCCACAATGATTCTTTTTACTACACCAAAGGACTCAAAATCTTGTTCTACGCCAGCACAGTGTAGCAAAAAATTAAGGATTTATTGAGAAATCAGATCTATTTGCATCTTTTTGTCGCAACCGAAATGCTATCTATGAGAGAGAATGGAATTTTTCACAAGTCAATACAAAAAAATATCGTATTTATAACACCTAAAGAAAAGCTAACTCGAATCGATTCGACGACGAAAGTCGAGACGTCGAGCGAAAGGAACCTATTGTTGTGATACTTAGGTTCCTCTCGCTCGACGTTTCAACCACAGAAAAGAGAAAAAAAAAACTTTTCTGTGGTTTCAACTGTTACAATGGCCGTTGTCACGAGCTGACTAATTAATAATGCTCGATAAGTCCCGATAAACATTTAAAACATGAGTTCACATCGCGAGAGTTTAAAAATGATCTACTACTGATTCACAATAAGTGGCATTTAATTACTCCAGTGGACTGAAAATCTCGTTCTAATCAGTATAGTGTAGCAAAATCAAAGAATTCCGTATAAATTATCGCAAACGAGAATACCAAGAGAAAGAATGGAATTTTCCACATGTCGTTACAAAAGAACTCGAATTTGTGATACCTACCTACATCTGGTCCTCAAAACAAGAAAGGGTTTGGCTCCCAATCCTAACGAAGGATGACTCAGTCGTCGAGAGCAATTTTGATTATTATAATAATATGTAAACTAGTTGTTGTTAGCTGGGGCCCGGGTTGTCGCCACAATACAATTAATGACATTTATTGTCAACCATTGTTTAGATTTCGGCTTTACTTTGTGTCCTAATGTTAGGAAATGACAATAAAATCATGGAGACATTTCTTGTTTTGTTTGGTGTATTAAAATCCTTTGCAACATAACATAGAAGGTAAAAATAATAAAGTTTAAGAAAAATAATAAACTTATACATGCTAACTATTTACAAAATCATCATTTTTGCATATAATATAAAAATAACGAATGTTCTAAAGCTTTAACAGGCTGAGAATGGAATGCAGTGCACATAAAGCTGTAATAGTGAACAACCCAACAACTATACTATTCAAGCGTGTTTATAAACATTCCAAACACCATTGCGTAGAAATACAATTCAAAGTTTTGTCACTTTACACATTTTATATGAAAACGCTTACACAATGTGAGGTCCGATTTTACTGGATCTACAAGTACAGGCAATTCCCTAACCGTGACGAGCCCTGGAGTCAGGCATATGCTATCATCAGCTGTTTGTTTTCGCCCGAAAAATATCTAATAATAAATTTAGACATTTATTTTGCGGAAATTCATCTTCAAAACTGTTCAGTATTTGTTTGTGTGTTATTGTAATATGACATCGAAGTGGATATGTACAAGAAATTCATCTAAGAAACAGCTAAGCTCTGGTGATGATGATGATGAAGACTGACAGAAGTGGGATAAGGGTAAGAGGATGTATAAGGACCTACATCCTTCAATAATAATACAGCATAGATTTATCATTACTTATTGGTACCTAATCAAAAAAATATACACTCAAACAACGAAACGATGTTTCTGCTAAGTTACCACTGCTATCAGAATGTTTGTCATCATATAGATGAATGAATTCTATTGAATGAAAAAAACTGGGATAATTGGCAGTGCTTGTTGCTAAGTACTGCTTGTATTCACATCGAGTACAAAGTTGTAGGTTGTAAATTTCGCGAAACAGGACAAACTCGTGTTTCCCGTACATTGCCTACTACAGTGGGCCACCCTGTAGAAGATGCGCCTGCGCTACGTCGGTGTTTCTGAATTGGTCGCTGGCAAAAACTGCATTTGCATAGCTCCCGATGTTTGCCGCGATAGAGCTTGCCCACCGCGCCGCTTGGCAGAGTGAAGCTGGGAAGGCTTGGATGCGATAACTAGATACTGGTTTTCAAAAACTGACTTCTGGACTCGCATGGAAAGGGCGGATTTTAGTTAATTTTACAAATTTGTTTATAAAACAATGATGACTATGATACAAAAGTAATTTTTAAACTTTCGCGATTTGAACATATGTTCTAATACAAGCAGAATTAGCAGGTTGTTTCAGTGTTATGATACAAGCTAGCATTATACTGATTTAAGATTTAACAACAGGGAAAAACCCTCCCCATAATATCAAAACAAATAATGTCAAAACTGTCAGAACAAAATAAACGGTAGTTTCAACAACAGAAAAGATTTTTCGTTGTTGTTTTGTAGTGTGAGTATGTATGTAGCGTTAAGTATGTCATAGTCTAAGTCAGCATAATTGCGTAATTAACTACTTATGATTGTAATATTTTGATATTGAGGTAATAAAGCATGTGTACTTGGACTGTGCGGACGTGTTTATAATATTCGACGTAAACTCCCTCCCTCTTCGATGTAGAACCACACATAACTAATCTACACAATACACGGCGACCCTGCCATGCCCTGCCTGCCATCCAACCAAGAGTACCATGGTTCGTAAACCACTGCTGAACTAACTGCTATACAGCCACAATGTGACGACGAGACGATGTGACGACGATGTGTCGACGATGTGTGGACGAGTGACTGAAGACGCGACCACGACTCAATAAAGAGGTATCAATAAATATATTTCTATTCCTTTCTAGAAAACTCAATAAAAACAGATATTGTGTTCGATTTAAAAAATAAATAATTGAAAGTGCGCGAGTAAAACTATAAAAAACAAAAACATTGCTTGATATTTATTCATGGAACAGTTGCATCAAACGTGTCAAATTAATTATACTTACTAGCTGACCTGACAGACGTTGTCCTGTCTTAGAACTGTCAAACACGCAAAGTCAAAATTGTAAATCTTATTTTTTTACACCTTGGGTTACATTATTGGAGTTTTAGTAAGAATCCCTATTTTTTTTGAAAATATAATATAGCCTATTTTAACCGGGGATAGTGTAGCTTCCCAGCAGTGAAGGAATTTTTCAAATCGGTTCAGTAGTTTCGGAGCCTATTCAATGCAAACAAACAAACAAACAATCGAATCTTTCCTCTTTATAATATTAGTATAGATAATTTATTAACCGACTTCAGGAGGAGGTTATCAATTCGTCTGTATGTTATTTTTTTTTTTTTTTTGTATTTATATCAATATGTTTACGGATTATGCCATTAGAAGGATCGTTATATGATACTTTGAAGGAATTTAATTACCTTAAAGATAGCATAGTTAAATTAGGTCCTAAAAGAAGAGTAGTAAGTAATTTTCAGAAAAAGATTGCAGATGCAAAAGAAGTCTATAGAAAGTTCAAAGATATATTAAATTGCGTACCGAAAGATGCACCTGAAAAAAATATTTTACTATATACTACTATAAATGAATGTTATCATAAAATATTATCTTATGAAGAAGAGGAAGATCGTCTATTATGTGGTACAAGTAATAATTTAGAAAATATGTCGGGGGGGAAAGTTTTGTCTGAAAACGGCTGTAAGCCTCTTGCCAAAAGTTACTGGTGAGGATAAAATTACGCAAGAACTTATTGATGCAATTGAGTTATACGATTCGATGCTTAATGATGATGGTAAAAAGCAGTTGATTAATTTTGTTTTGAAAAGCAGATTGACTAGTGGTGCAAAAATGCGTTTTGCAACTACCAACCGACCGACCGACTACCTACCGACTTCAAAAAGAGGATCTTCGCTAAATGTGAACCGATTTAAATGTTTTTTATAATTGGCTTTTACTTTGAACCACGAAGGTGGTTCCATTTCAAGAATATATTTATAGACAGACAAAAATCTTTATTGTTCACTTCAGAAATTACATATAAAACAAAAAGATACTTAAAACTATAGTGTAATTAATTGGCAGCTTATAGCTATATAATCTATTCAGGCAATCTTAGCACGGAGAAGATACATATAGGAGAATACATAAGATAATCCAGGAAATTTTAGGGATAAGTTCCGTTTATTGAATTTTTCGTGAACAAGGTTGTTATTTCGTTTAAAAATATATTATATTACTTATACAATCACCAATCTTGCTAATAGTGATCCTAATATATAGCTTCAAAAACGTAAGCGGTCTGACTGGCTCTAAAGTCAGAGTTCTCAAGCCACCACCCACAGGTCTCTAAGAATGCTTAGAGTTTATTGGCGTTTCTGTTTCAACTACGTACATATAACTTTTCCGTTCTACGAATGACATTAAAAAGACAAATTTAAAAAAATGGCGTAGTGGGTCTATTAACAGAATTTTTGGTTTCAGGAGGCCTCTACCTGAACGCATTAACCATGAGTATTTAAATTCTATATTTTAGCTATAAACTTTCTCCATTCTTTCAGTGAAGGAACAAACTACCGTGCCCTCTACGTTTTTAGTTCCATGGTGGCTGTGACAAATGTCGATGCCACCCACTGCACGCACGACCCGGTGCAGCGAGACGATCCAATAAATAGTCTACATACGCATACAAATGTTTTTGAATTCACTGGATAATAACTTAATATCTGTATATCCACCAGAATTTGGACATTATGGTGGGAAAAGTGTCACAAAATATCGAATCCATGATTTTCATTTTCTTATTTACAGTGAAAGCTGATTTATGTTCAGAGTCAATTTAAACGTGTGCTCGAGTATATAAATTAAAGTTTAGAGTAGTTGATGCTGTTCAGCCTGCACTGTCATAGTAATCGCTAAGTATACTTTGGTATCAAAATTTTTAGATCCCCTGAAGAACTGCAATTACTAGCTGCTTTTTTGGAAGCTGTTCTATTTTACTTACATTTTGTAATTTTATATAATATATTATGTAACAAAACATTAGTTATCTATAGTTTGGATCATATATTTAATAAGCCCATTCCCAAATGTATTTTACTCGTCTGATACCTACTTTAATTGGTCGGCGAGCTCAAATTAGAGACGAGAGCAGTGTTCTTCACCAGAGGACAAGGATCTTGAGTCACTTTTGTAGGATTAAGGTCACGATGGCAAAAAGTAAGATAATAGATCCAACTCCTATGTGGGCAGGTCACCGTAGTAACTTTTTGTCTTCTTTAGGTAGGTCAGAATCAAAATGTGACTGAGACTAGGGTCCAAAAGAACCAAAATATAAGGTCTAAGATTTGTATAATATGAAAACAATAAAAAATTATAGATTCCTTTGTTGCCATCACAAAACGAGTTTTATGTTTTAAATTCATTTTTACTGTCGTACCTTAAAATACATACCTTTAAGTAAGTATACGGGGATACGCACAAAGAATACTTGGCCAAAAGGACGTCATTGTACATATCATTATATCATATATCATTATAAGTAACTTTTACAATGGGACCAACCCTGAATCTGCTGGTCCATAGAAAACGGTCATCAATTATTGACACCCGACAAATGTATGGACCAGCTGACCCCCCACGATTTCAGGATTGGTCCCACAGTAAAAGTTGTTCATAAGGTTGAGTACAATGACCTTCTTTCGGCTTAGTATATTCTATATGCGTAACCCTGTAGATTTATAGTAGATAAGACAAGTATTTCGAAGGCATGCTAGCTGTAAACTACTCAAAACATAATACCCTGTTATTAGCCGGTCCTCTGTTGGTATTAGGAGTTAGAACAGGAGTGAGGTGAGTGTTAGTAGCCAGATTAACATAGTAACGAAGGGGCGTGACGGCCGGTAACTCACGCCCCGGACGATAAATATGCCCAGGAATGCATCGGGTAATGGACTGAAATGCCTTTCGGTTTGGTGATGGCTATCGGAACTCCTTTGATGTCCCTGGATTATGCTTGTGGGTTAGTCTTTAAAGAACTGGAAGTTCAAATTGTATCTACATTTTATTAAATCAAGTAGGAAGATTACCAAGATACCTACCTATATGCTGTGTTAATACCCTCGAACCTACAGCCGATAAGCACAGAAGCGAGGCAGACGACATTATAAGAGCTAGTCCTGCACCCAGCAGTAGAATAATGAAAGCTGAGGCTGGCGATGATGATAGTGATACTGTGTCATTCAATCTTTTTAACTGCCGTCGCAAAAATAGGGGTGTTATAACTTTAACGTGTCTATCTGTTTGTGGCATCGTAGCTCCCAAACGGCTGATCCAATTTTGATTTAGTGTCTTTTTGTTTGAAAGGTGATTTGATCGAGAGTGTTTATAGCTATGATTCAAGAAAATGTGTTCAGTCGTTTGAAGATTATCAACACCATCACCGAGGGTTTTTATTTTGTTTTAATTTTATAACTACTTTAATCAACAAGTTCATAGGTAGGTAGGTAAGTACATAATATCAGTCTTATAATTATGCGTAACACGTTTTTTTCTAACTTTTAAAACTTCTTAATCGTCTCAAGACGATGACTAGAGATCCTCGGTATGGGTCAAAGATAATATAAATCGTCATTATATCAATGACGATTTGACTGATTTGAATTTACGAATTTGAATGGGTAGAATTGGGTAGAGTACTGCAGGTCTCAATAAATCCTTAAAATTTTCACCTTTTTCGTGCAACAAAGTATCAAATCAAATACCTCAATGGACAATGTAATTGGTTATTAAAAAGCGCATATATCACGGGGCGCGCGCGTGGGAGACGCGTGATTTGTGCCGCGCCGGCACGCCCCTTCATTAACATGTTAATGCCATTCTGGAGGATGCGCCTGTTATTGGGTCAGCATTGTTGTCCTGGACTGGACCAGTGGCCTCGTTTGGAATGGGGTTTATGTCTAATTATTGTTTTTTTCAGATGTCTTGGGTTTTCAGGAGAACTGGTTTGTGCAGACCTCCTTGTAACGGCCTTTTCCCATCCAAGCTAATATAGCTCCAGACTACGAATTTCTTAAAACGTAATTTAAGTTATGTGTTTCAGAGGTTCCTTTTAATTTTTGTAAAAAGTTAATCATAGGTTCCTTGTTAGGTAGGTTTGAATCAATTTGTTCATGATAATTAAACGTGCGTTGATTGACCTTCAAGTATAATCAAAAGTTTCACCGTTCTATACGTCTATACTATTCTACACAGAAAAGTGTACTAAGCCCAAAGCGGCCCGTTATACATATTTTTCTATGGGGCCAACCCTGAATCACTTTTTTCGCAATTTCATGGTTGGTCCTATATTAAAAGTTGTTTAGTATTATTGTACTTTATATAACGGACCCCTTTCGGCTTACTGAACCCTGCCTATAGAATATTTCTAGATATTTATGGTGGTGTATCATAAAGAAACATTGTGCAATGTTCTGGACTGACGTCTGCATTCTTTGATATAATGTCATCATTAAAGAAATATATTAGCATTTTAGTATAGATCTACGTTTGGCCACCAACTCACCTGATGGTAAGCGAGGGTGTGGCTAGCTCCACAGATCCATCAAAAGGGATGAGTTTGCTTTGTGAAAAGCTCAAAACACCAATAAGAATTACATTTATTACCACACTGCGAGAGAACAATAAAGCCAAGTCCCCTGAGAAACGTTTCCTGATCTCGCTCGTAAACCTGGCCGTAAAACGGTCACTTTAGGAGCGTCAATATTGATTGAGGCATCAAACCTCTTATTGCCGTGACGAACTGGTGTCGGAATATAGCGCCAGCGCCAGAGTAAAGGGCACTACTTTTATTTCCTTTAAATTTTAACTTTTTCTTATCGTATTAATTTGTAATCTTTTGTAACTTTATCTTAAATTACCTAAATAAGCATAGTTAGGAATAGGATTTAAACGAAGTTAGTTTAAATCCTATTCCAAGCTAGATGTGATTAATATCTAGCTTCTACCACATCAAGTGAGTGGTGGTGAAAACTTCTTATCAACCTTAAAATAGATAAAGTTTTCAACTTCAGAATGCTTGCGGATATTTGTCTGTGTACCATCTATAGAAGCATTTTTCTTTCTTTAAGTACCTAGCTAAGCTGAGTAGCTGTCGGTTTATTTTCCATTCAAGCACTGTAAACGCTTTTGAAGGGTAGGAAACTGAATCACTCCCTCCTGTGTTGTCTCTGTAAGTATAGTAAGTAGCCAGAAGCCAAACGATCGTAACGTTTCTCTTGCTGTTTGACGTCCGTAGCATTCAATGGTAGTTCCCCAGGTTTTTGCTTAGTGTTAATAGGTGGTTTCGATTGGATCCATAGGTTTATGTTTAGGGACACGAAGGCGTGCGTGTGGCCGCCACAGCTTGCGTAGCAGTCACTGGGAGGCGGCGCGAGACGACAATGCGTGTCGTAATGTATGCGCACTGGGGAGGTCCCTATGCTCCCAAAGTCGTGGGAAGACGAAGGCGCTATCCTACACATCTACCTCACATTCAGATTGTTATAAATACCATTAAGAATACTACATCGGTTTGTACTTAAGAGTTGATGTTTGTTAGCTACCTTAAAAAGTCACCCAAGAAATAAACGTGGCTCGAGATACGTGAGATAAGCCCGTGACGGATTTGATTAACATCGTTTCGAGACTCGGGAATTGATAACGTGACTGTCAGTTAGCAAACTCTTAACAATCTTTTTTACTAAGTTGGTTGTTTTGTAATCAAACACGAATAAAAAAATGTTCGAAACGCGTACTTGCTACGGCGTAGCAGGGCTCGTAGCGTACCGGCTTCGCTTCATCGCGTTGCGTGGCGCTGCGAATTCACCTTCTACGCATTTGCATAAGCTTTTTGTGTTCGGTAATAATGTGGTGTATTTTAATTGGGCGCGATTAAATCTTAATAAATCGGTCGGTGTTCCCACACGAGCCAAGTTCTCTTCGCAATTACGCCGGCGGGCGCGTGTTGTAATTTGGCGATGGCCTCAGGCGAGCCAGAAGAAATTGCTGCGGATTTCAGCGCAGCTTTGCGCTAAACACCACCACAGCCACATCGCGTGCCGCACTGCCGGTAGATTAGTTACCAGTTACTGCGAATGTCGGTGACCACAACCGGCCACTTGAAAGTCTTGAAAAGCACTCCCCAATTACGAATCGTAAATTCCAGGGCGACTAAATTAATGGCCAGTTACGACTGTTATTGGTATATGCCAACATACACATAAAAATAATGCTGTGTCGGTCTTTATTTTTCATGAAATGAAACGAAAGGCAATGCATTCGGGTGCGGTCGCGTTCGGCGTTCGCGAAAATTACCTTTTCAATCTTGAAAGCCTTGTAAATATATAGAAAAAGACTTGCTGGCTTTTGCTATTACATTACATAGTTACGTATATATTTTCCTCGTTACATTTTTATACGCTTGCTGCCACAGTAAGCACCGTCTAATCATCAGGGTTACCAAACAGTTTATTTCGGCACAAACAAGCGGCTTCCAAAACTAATTTATATTGGAATGTGATATACGCGAGGGCGGGTAGTGCCGCAGGGCACGCGCTCGACCGCCGGTTTTAATCACCTTAACTGGAGCTGGGGTAAAGAAACACTGATATGCCGCCAAAGCAGGCGCCATAACTAGTGTGGCTCCCGTAGTGGGATGACTTGTCTCGATTGCTTTCGAATTGTCTTGGAAGCATCTAAGATCGTTGGTTGGTCATTTGTTTACATGTACGAGAATAAAGGATATAGTGTCATCCTGAAACAAGATTTTTGGGAGTGGTGAGGAATAAGAACAGAAGAGAGTTTTTTTTTTGTCTAAAACTTTTCTGTGGGAATAAGAGTTGGAAGACTATTCCTTTGATATGAAAGTAGAAACGTATACGGTTATAAATTTATATGATTATTACCGGGATATTTACCGTGGTAAGGTTGGTTGTCCGTGTTCACTGGAATTCGAATTCGAACCTACAAAGCTCACTCATAATTCGTATGGTATTTTGAACTCATACATATTTTTTTTAATACATTTATTTCATATATAAACAATCAATTTCGTTAAAATTTATACGGGTCCACGTCTGAAGCAACCTACCAAACAAAAATAATCATCTAAATCAATTCATAATTGGCGGAGTATAATAGCGTAACAAACAGACAAAAAACATACAGTCGAATAGAGAACCTCCTTCCTTTTTTGAAGTCGATTTAAAAGAAACAAACGGTCACGAAGCAAGTCCCGTTATTTAACAAACATTGATATTGCAGCTCTTGATCGGATCCGTTATCCAGCTCACAGCGCAGCCACTCCTCTCTTTTCCTCGGCCAATCCAGATTCTTTTTTCGACGCAAACATACCTAATTTGTCACAACGAAAACATAATCGATTAGAGCGCGATCGGTTCTCGATCTCTCGGTGATAGATCGATAGGAATTGTCGTCGAGAATCGATTTGTTGATTCCCGTGACATGTTTTTGCGTGGATTCCCGGGGCCTGTCACGCTCGAGGTGTCGAGTGCCATTCTCACGGTGGCGCGGCGCCGGCGCCGGACAACCAAGCTGATTTAGAAGGTCATGCAAATTATGTCGGGTCAGTTGGATTGGAAACGATGAACTTAATTAAGGTATCGTAAAGCTAAAGATCTCTTATTAATTTGTTTCTGTGAAACAATCGTATATTTTATTACATAACTAACTGCATGATCTAATTCCCTCCTGCCCATTTTTCTATCGTACTGCCAGAGTGGGCTCAAAAAGGCGACACAGCTTCATGATTAATATTCTAATAACCCGTACGAAGCGCTTTAATTCCACTTTTATTGTGCGAACTGCTATAGTCAGAGGAATGCACTGCCTGAATGGGTGTTCCACAATAGTTACAATATGGGTGTATTCAAATCACTAGAGGATTAGTTTTTTTCTAGGCAAGCGTGCTCCATCGGCGTAGACCGCATCATCGCTTAATATCAGGCGAGGTGGCGATCAAACGCAAGCCTATAATATAATTTTTTTTAAAATATTACTATAATTGCTGTGCTATGTAAGGATAAAAATTGCTTTCACCATGGTAATTTGTTCTTGTTTAAATTTTTAATGTGCAAGTTAACAAAAACGGCACTGAGCAAGATATTGGTGGCACACCTCAGTCGAGTCGCCGCGCGTCGTTTTGGAATGCTTGCGGTTTCCGAGTCGGAAGCACAAAGTGCGGCATTCATTTATCGTTTCGCTTTGTAAAGACCAACTTATCGATAGAATTCAATGAGGGAGCCATCATCGTATTTTATTAACAAAAGTGATAGTTTCCTCTGGAACATTTTAAGTTCTGTACTTTGCCCTACTATATAATATATAGTAGGCCAAAGTATAGATACCGATTAAGTTGGTCGTTAGTTGTAACGACGATTAATAAGGAAAGTTTGATGTTTGAGAAGACTGTTTTTTATTGATTGGTCTTAAACTCAGATCAGACCAAAAAATTAGATATGGTATGGTAGTATAACGGTTGCGGACACATCTGGCTTATATCAGGCTTGATACCTTTAGTCGAACTCATCCTGCAGACGACCTTGCCACCCTTTTTTGCATGTGGACTATTAAGTAGTTAATATATTGGTGTCACTGCAAGTATCTTAGTGTGCGTGAAAAAATGTAAGTGTGCCGTACTGTTTTTGCGTTAAGTACCTACTTAGTTTAGCGGTATATAGTGAAAAAAGTGAGAGAAACATGGAGACATTTAAACACAAACGATATTTTGTTTTAAGGCATATCTTCCTTGTTTGTCTGATCGGAGGTCGTAAACTTTTATAAATGGCACAGGTGAATTGGCCAATAAAATGCAGACGTTTCTCGTCGAAGAAAGGTAACTATGCTTGTAATTTCCGCTCCGGAAGTTCATGCTTTCAGCTCGAACTGCAGTTTTGTAACCAGTGACATAAAAAGCACGTTTCAAAAGCAAATCACCTGTCTGATTCATTTACCTACAGGATTGATGACATTAAAAAATCAAGCTGCATAAATATAAACCGTTATTGCAACCTATATTTCCTGCCAATTGACCCCAACTGAACCAAAAACCCCATGTAATCGATATGAAACGGAATCGAAAATAAGTGTGCAATTCGAATTTTATTTTTATTGTGACAGAACCGTAACTTATTTACCGTAATGTTTGACATTGTACGGTGTGTTAATTAGTTCAAGTTGCAGGGTACGGGAGCAGGTGAAATTTTAAATTTGAAAATTGTCGCCGTTACTATAAATTTTTGGTTTAGGTATAACTAATTCATTCGTGGGCTACTGACATCCGATTCAAGCTTGAGCTGAATCCTACTTACATTTAGGTGGTTGAATATTATTGTAATTTGTGGTGGTAAGGAACCATCATTGCGCGAGCCCGACTTGCACTTGGCCGGTTTATTAAAATTTGTTTATAGTTAGGTACATATTTAGTAATTTTTAAACTTTCGCGATTGAACACGTATTTTAAATATTTATCGGGACTTATCACGTATTAATGTTATATGATTATTTACGGGGTAAAATTACCGGATTTAATATGTACCTGTCTCAGCCTCTACACAGGCTGAGACAGGTACATATTTAATAAAGTATAATAATAACGTCGATTCTGTTACGTAGATTCTTTCCATCCAATGGTTGCCTGGAAGAGATCGCTTTTAGCGATAAGGCCGCCACTTGTGGCACTAGCTCGTAAGGGTTTTCTATCGTGTTGTAATTTTTATTTCTGTAGTACACAATAAAGAGTTTCTATCTATCTATCTATCTATAATAGTTTTATGTTTTCAACATCTTTTTATTATATTATAAGGACTCTTTCACCAGTATTTTAGTAATACCGATCAATCACTCTGGCTGCTATTTAATCATCATAACTCATATGTGGCATCGTTTCGAAAGCACAATCAATGAACAATTATCATGACACGAGACACCCACATCGGTTTATTGTAATCTGTAAATTAAGTGCTAGGACCCAGATCCTAGAGTTCAATAAACGTTAGGTCAATGACGACGGCTATGTGACCGGCCTGAGTATGCCTGCCCTGATTACTTGATGAGATGTGGGGAAATGGCCCCTTTACAAATATTGGAAGAATAGCAACGACCGAACGATTCATCTCTTCTTTTTCTGAATGGATAATATTGTTTCCACGAGAAACTAGCTGGACCCTGCTGTTTTTGCGATTTCCTAGTTTACTCGCAATTTCCTGGGATAAAAAGAGTCCTAAGTCTGTCCTAAGTCTGTACTACTTCATTGCCAATGTTCAACAAAATAGATTCAGGCGTTTGGACTTGAAAAGGTAACAAGAAGAAGGAACAATAATTTAAAAATTGTATTAAAAAATATATTTTTACGCAAATATTTGCGTTTTTTTTTTAATTTTAAAAATTGCATTTTCATTTAGTTGTAAACTTTATCTCTATAGGTCACTTAAAAGTTAGTTTAAAATCGATTTAAAAATTTGTACTGAACAGACAGACCAACAATAAAAACGTGGTAATACGTACAAAAAACGCAGTTCATTTCGCATTTTTTAATATTATACTATACTATACAATACAACAGATTTTTTTATTTTATTTGCTTATATTTATTATCTTCATACGGTAAAAAATACCGCAGTCCATCTGTATAAATCACTTCCAAAACCCGGTCAATGTATGTGATATTTTTTACCTCAGCTCAATAACTATTGAAAATAGCTCGTATTTACTGATCGTTATTATCGATTCCTGGAATTAATAACTGATATTGAGTCGAGTTAGCTCGCGAATTGTCACCGTTCTTAAGAGGGCAGGTGTGCGCGGGCGCACCTGTGCATCGAGTTGGATCGATTGTTGCATTCCGAACGATCGAGCTCGTTGCACGCTAGAGAATTCGATTCGAGCATCAACGTTTAGGGTTGCGTTTAATTGGCTTTTTTCTGCTTAGCACTGCTTTGAACAATTACCGAAATTAATAGAACCAGATATCATGGCGTGAATGAGAGAAAGGGGTGTAGAGATGAGCTGGTCAGATATAATCTTTATTGTCATTCACCATCATTCACAGTATATATTTATCTATGATTCACAGCCCTAGTCACTGATGTGCAAATGCCTCCTATAAAATTGTTTTTTAGACAAATCCCTAGTGTATTTCCACATCAATGACGTGTCGAGTACAATATAATTATCTATTAAGTATATTTAAAAAATAATAATTGTATAATGAAATAATAAAATTTTATTGCAGACACTTGGTCCATATCACAATCTAAATAATTCAAAATAAATTGTAAGAGTTAAAATAATATATAACTTACACCAAGTCAAAATCAGGAAATCATCAAATCATAAAAAATAATAATGATTTAAATAAATTCAAATAAAATAAAAAATTGCAATTTTCACCCATGGTCTATACGTTTTAGTCAGCAGCAGCATGTCGGCTAAGCTTCTTATATTCAAATTCTTACTATATGTGTCAACTCTGGACATGAAAGATGCTATTCTTTGTCGCTGTATAGCATGAAATGATGTTACTCGAGCTTCGGTGAACATTTCTGAGGCGCTACAACACCGCCTCAGACCCATCAGCAGCCTGAAGATGTTATTGTAGGGCACGCGAATGGTGTCATGTGATTGAATTGTGTAAAGTGAAGATTTAAATTTTAATTTAAAAAAAAAAAACAGGTTTAATATATATTTTTTGTATGTTAGGATAAATAATAATTATTAACACATTCCTGTCAATACTAATATTATAAAGAGGAAAGATTTGATTGTTTGTTTGCATTGAATAGGCTCCGAAACTACTGAACCGATTTGAAAAGTTCTTCCACTTTTTAGAAGCTACACTATCCCCGGGTGACATAGATTATATAATATATTTAAAAAAATAGAAAAAAAAAATATTACTAAAACTCCAATAATGTAACCCAAGGTGTAAAAAAATTACCTAAAATATTCTTTACATTAACAAAACTTACACCCGTGCGAAGCCGGGTGCATTGCTAGTAATGTATAAAATAGATAATTGGTTGTACGTATGACACGACATTGAAGCGGCAACACTAGAGATGCGTGTAAGAAACAGTTTTGTAGATGAGCATTGGCAAAGTAACGACTATTTCAATCATCGAGTTACGGATGTACTATGTACCTACTATATCGATGGTTTCAATCAATTATATGGGCGTCATTTCATCAACCTAAGTCCCGTGGCGATTAGGGTTCACCACAGTATCGTCAAGAATCTTACAGTTGACAATTATAACGCTAGTTATCCTAAACTCCATAACAGCAGACAGGTTAGTACTTGTATATAGGCTTGTAGACAAAGGCCTTTCTGTTTTGACAAGGACATTACGACAGCTATGTCCGGCACGCATACCTGACTACTAACTTTAGCAAAAATGCTAATGAATGTCATTTACCTTCTATAGTTACGTACCTACTTTACTACAATGACGTAGGTGGTTAGTACGCAAGTAACTAGTGTAGATTAATAAGATTGAAAGGTGGTGCAGAGACAGAACTCTTATTTTATACAGGCTAAAAGCTTCACGTGTATAGATTAGTATAAAAGATATACAGGGTTACGCACTGTACTAAGCCAAAAGGAGGTCACTGTAATCATCATTATAAACAACTTTTACTTTGGGACCGACCCTGAAATCGTCTTCATTTAGGTATGTATACATTCAGTTTATGTGCATTCAGCTTTTACCTGAACGCAGTCTCCAGTCTAGAGCTCGTCACTCATCGGACGATTCTTCATGAAATGTGGCCAGCCCACTGACACTACAGTCATATTTGATATTTACCTCATCCCTCCATCGCTGTTTTACTATCGAACCGGCCGTCCCGCCAAAAAAGCCATCCTCATATTATAGATGCGTGGAAGTCTCGGACTGTTCGATTTGATCGATTGTTTCTGTCACGCACCTGTAAGTTGTGGAATGGCTTACTACCTTCGATTTTTCCTCCAAAATATAACCTCAATTGCTTCAAACGAAAAGTGAATAGAATCCTCAAAGGTAGGCAACGCACCACCAACGCCCTGGGTATTGTAGGTGTCCATAGGCGACGGTAACTACTTCCCATTAGGTGGCCCGTCGCTTGTTTTTCTACTATTATATATATAAAAATATATAAAAAAATACGTACGATGGACGGTCCACGGGGAAATCCTCCATGTATGGTGAGTGATCTCGATAGAATAGAAATGAAAACTTCGTAGGACCGATTCTTCAAAGTGGTCGGTCTGTGTTTTCCTATTCTGTGGCGCTGGTAGGTGGTAGATGGCGCCGGACGCCGGACGCGCCTTCTACACTCCGCATACCAAGCGGGCCAGTTCCGACGCTCGTCAAATTAATCCACTCACCGGATCTGGTGGCAGTCCCATTCATAAGTTCTAGGCCTTTATTTCTGTTGTAAGTTAGAAACAGAAAGCTAAAACACAGTTCTGTGTTGATATAATTCGTTTAATGGAGTTGGTGCACTTTTCTTAGATAAGTAAGTTTGTAAAGACTGTGGGGCCAGTATTTTTTTTAAAGTTTTTAGGGCGTCTGCAGGCATCTTACATCAAAGTGGAATATACTGGTATATTCCATATACAATTTTGGTAAAATTGTACGATCATTTTTCTAACCGAGACCTGCAATTTAACGTGTCATCCAATACACGGTAGCGTTCTCACACTTTTATTAAAGTTTGTCTGGTTCGTCCTCCCGGATATTATGTTAACATGAGACACCACAAACACGGTTATTTTTATTTTTATATATTTCGAAATAATTTACATGAATGAAATGCGGAAGCCAGGATATTATATAATTCTTGATATCATTTTCGTTATATTACGCGCGTCTGACGTTTGGATCACTTTGCAGTGTCCTGTAGATTAGAAGACAATGATGATATTCATCATCATCATCATCAGCCAGAAGACGTCCACTGCTGAACATAGGCCTCCCCCTTTAACCTCCACACTGAACGACAGCCCGCCCTTTGCATCCATTGGGTGCCCGCGACTCTCACAATGTCGTCGGTCCATCTAGTGGGAGGCCTACCTACGCTGCGTCTTCCTGTTCGTGGTCTCCACTCCAGAACCTTTCTTCCCCATCGGTTATCGGTTCTTCGAGCGATGTGGCCTGCCCATTGCCACTCATGATGATATTATGGTGTCTAAAATAAAAATGTTGTAAAATCAAATGTACCGCCAAAGATTTTTTTACATACAACGTCTCCTATGTACGCAGTCGCTCACGGTGTGTAGTTCAGAACTAGGCTTGAGAGTTTAGTAATTTGATGACTGGATTCCAAGCAAGTGGTACCTAGAATACCTACTTGCCAAGTATCATCTTTATTAAACTTTAGGCCTTGAGTAGTATCTTTCGTATGCCTATAACGGCTGTCCTTGGCAAGTATTAGAGGATTACGAAAATGAATGTAGTGTTTGGAGTTCTCAAGGGCTTACTCATAAAGTGCAGACTTGGTCAAGCGACAGGAATTAAAATAAAATAAAATACACTTTCTTCTTAAATTGTCTATGTATACTATTAATTACTATACTTATTGTAATTGTTCTTATTTTTGGGAAGACACTGTCTGCTGCATCACAGCTAACGCTAAAGCAGCAGGCAGGGTTACTTATTTTTTCTTGAACTATGTTTAACAACAATAAATTATTTTGTATTTTTTTTTTGTATTCTTACTGAAGAAATTCGTAGTTCAGATTAACTATAATGACAAACCATTCATTCAAAGGCGCCGCTAAAAGTACTCCATCCAAAGTAAGAATTCATCAAAGAACTTTGGGACTGTTCTCCCGCTCCACTTCGTAAAATTTGAGCTATTTATGTTAAGCATAAACGGCTACAATACACTGTTCCCATTGTTATGGCATGGGGATATGCAACACAGACTTTTTAGTTTTCTTCTTAAGTTCATAAACTAGAAATAGAAACTTTGTAAAGAAAACCTCAAATAACTCAAAGATATATATTTCCCGGTATATTAATTTACTCTATGAGATACATCAACGATTAAGAAAGATGAATGGAAGGACAGAATTTGGTATATTTGTATTCTTATTTATTTGTTCGCAGCACCGGCCCTGTGGTAGAGCAAGAGGAGCGGTTGCTCTAGGCGCCAGACAACGACGGGCGCCAAAATGCCAAAAGC
Source organism: Agriopis aurantiaria (assembly GCA_914767915.1). NCBI lineage: Eukaryota > Metazoa > Arthropoda > Insecta > Lepidoptera > Geometridae > Agriopis > Agriopis aurantiaria. The sequence goes on along the minus strand of OU611994.1, from coordinate 11,244,972 downwards.
GGAAAAAAAAGCTTTTTGATGGCGCCTCGGGGCAGCGGCGGTGTGGCAGGCGGTAGGGCACACTTGCGTTGTTTGTAACCAGCATAAAACTTTAATGTGGAAATAGTTTACATGCTGGATTAGCACATATGCTACTTTTTATCCCGGAAAAATGATCAATCCCTGTACGATAGTTTTCAGAAATGAAACGCGCCAAAAGACAATCTTGCTCTACCACGATTAAAGGCTAGGGCCGGCACTGTTTCTTCGGTTATTAGGACAAGTTTAGTACTTCATAGTGAACATTTGATAGAATGTAGAGTCAAAAAAGTGATGCGTAGTAAGTACTTAAGTATATGATATAATTATGTATGTAAAAGGAATTTACGAATATGGAGAGTCTACACTATTTTCATTCGTTTATTTGCTCTAACAGCATGTCAAACCAAAGACTTTCTATAAGTAGCTTTACCTAGTCTGTGTGTCAAACCTACCGTGATTTTTTGGTGCAACATCTCAACATATATTCCATATTGTATAGTTGTGTTAAGACACGAACTAAAAAAGCTGAATAAAAAACGTTTTCTTTTAATATTTCCCTGAAGTATATCGAGTACCTGCTAGTCTTACACGTTCAAAAACTTAGCTAAAGTGAGCAGAATTCGTGATTTTGTGGTTTCCATTCGGTTTTTACAATGTTATTGTAGTTGTCAGAACAAATAAACGAATGGAAACTGTAAGTATGTAACTGTACCGACTCCACATTTTTTTCAATAAGTATTATTTTCTACAGTGTGCAGTGACGCATTGACTCTACCAATAAGACAGACGACATTCAACATTTCTAGTTACTGCCATAGTTATATATCCTCAAGCGTTGATTCATCGCTTATCAGCAGAGCCTTATTTGGAGGTATTTCCTCGACAGTGATTCTGTTGTGCAAGCGAGAGGCGGTGGCACGCGGTATGGGCCCGCCTGTTTAACGTTCCCAGGCGATATCGCTATCTCTCGCAAACACCTCTTGTTTGAGACACAGCCGACTACAAAATACTATTATAAGCATCAGTATAGTCTAAAATCAACTCTACATCTAACTAAATACGATCAAGCGTATCTGCTTTATAAAGTTTGTCAGAATGCTCTAAAGCGTGCCTCAGTTTAGCCATCTTCCAGACACGCGACGTAGTTATCTAAAGTTTCAAGTGAAGTCACGCGTCACAAGGTGTTTGTATATCGACAAGTGTCATTTGTCCATCGATTTATCTATTTGTAATGCTGATAATGATTTAGAGCTTCGAAAAGAGAATTATCCTTGTTTGTTTGGAGAAGTCAGATCAGACGGGAGTAGTTTTTAGGGTTCCGTACCCAAAGGGTGTAAGCTCTAATTTATTTATTTATTACTAACCCTACGCTGTCTGTTTGTCTGTCTGCCTGTCCTACGTTTTAACGGCTGTATCTTTCGAACCGTAATAGATACCCAGTTGAAATTTTCATAGAATATAATTATAATGATATGGTGGATTAAATTAGAAATAATAATAGTCAAAAAGTAAAAGGGATCCCCATACAACAAAAGTTATAACGACGTTTGTTGTATACCTCTAATGGAAAAACGTTAATACGTACAAGCGTCTAATTTACACACTATAAAATATAACAATAAAAATAAATAATGGCCAAGTGCTAGTCGGTGGCAAATTTATGTTCATTAAAAGTTATACCGAGCGTCACTTAACTGTGAACAAAATATTAACTGTGACGGCGTACTGCTTGGCTATTTTGGTAGGCGAATAGTTTTTTTAAATTGATATTTAGATTTCAGATTTCAGATTCTTTATTAACCAATATAACATGTTCGTCATATGAGGCAAGTCAGTTTACAAAAGTGCTTATTTCTAGTGTTATTAGTGTAAGAAAGTATAAAAATTTTGCCTTAATTATTGTATTTTGTAGTGGTACGGATCCCTCAGTGCGCGAGCCCGACTCGCACCTGGCCGTTTTTTTTCATGTTGGCGCCGAAACAACCAAGAAATACATCAATCATTTGACTAAGACATATAGACCAACTTACGATGGCGCCCAAGCTATTCTAGTCCCAGGTGCTGGACACTAGTCCAGGTAATTAGTGAGGCACATTGTAACACAAATAACGAAACACCTGCGGGACATGTGCAAGGCCGCTGGAATAGGTCATAAGGCCGGCCCGCTGGCACTAGCATGCCTAAAGGTTCAAGGACTGCACTTTCAGTCGTGGACACTGCAGATATTTGATACTGTGTTGCAATTATTTATAACGTAGGTTTATTTAGAACTTGAACATATCTGCATCATAGTCTCTATGTGTGCTCTATGCAGACATTCATTTTGAACCGACCATTAAAATAGACTCTAAGTTATATTTTTTTTAATTTATTGCTTGACCGTGGTAACACATTGTCCTTTAGTCGGAATAATAATGTTTACAAGGTTTAAATAACGTCAAATAAGTCAGAGTCATATGACTTGGACTTAACCGCAACTTACTTGGCTTGATTCTGACTGGGACTATGACTTTGTAATAATATGCCCTAGTATCGTGGTGAAGACTTTTCTAGGGGCTTCTTTGGAGTTTTGAACATCATGAAAATACATGTTTGATGTTTCACCTCATTATATTACTCGCCTACACTCGAGCACGTTCAAGAACACTTAATAAACAATAATCCACCATTATTACACATTAACAGTCGAAATAACACAAGTTTAGGAAAATAATACAATGAGGTTACAAGTAATTTTTCACGTTGGCGCCAAAACTCTAGAACTTGTATATTTTGTGTGTACCTTTGTAATTACGCGATTTATGTTCGTCGATTGTGAACCGATGATGACTTGATGTTTTTTAAATAGCCTTTACCTCGCGGGAGTAGAAAATAAGGGGATAAATCCCGTTTATTGAATACTAGCGGTCCGCCCCAGCTTTGCAAGGGTATAGATTATAGCCTATGACACCCGGGGATAGTGTAGCTTCCCAACAGTGAAAGAATTTTTCAAATCCGTTCAGTAGTTTCGGAGCCTATTCAATGCAAATAAACAAACAAACAAACACATCTTTCCCCTTTATAATATTATTACTAGCGGTCCGCCCCAGCTTCGCACGGGTATAGATTATAGTCTATGTCACCCGGGGATAGTGTAGCTTCCCAACAGTGAAAGAATTTTTCAAATCGGTTCAGTAGTTTCGGAGCCTATTCAATGCAAACAAACAAACAAACAATCAAATCTTTCCTCTTTATAATATTAGTATAGAAGTATAGATATAGTATCACCCACTTCCCGTAAAGTAAGTTTTTAAAAGTGTCTTTTCGAAACTGCAAATAAAGAGTCTGCTTTATAGAACCTGACTGGCCAGTACTTTTCAGAAAATCAGAAATCATCATTATCCTCACGAATATTTAATGTATTAAAAATTATCAAAACTACTAAATAACGTCACTTAATCTGAGTAGGTATGTACCTAAGACTGTAGCTTGGAAATTTAAGTTCCAATGTTACAAATCACATCACACACATCATGAGCCATTAAACGTCAACTGCTGAACAAAGACCTCCCTCTTAGAGAGGGGTGTTGCCACAATCCCCACGTTTGGCAGGCGGCTTGGGGATCGCAGTACGTTCACCTTGTACTAATGTTACAAATGTTGACATGTTGGTAAGTGTGAACTGGCTACAAGCCGAGCGTCGCGTTGCGGCGCATTCGACCAAAGAGAAAAGCGACTACAACGCTACGAGAATGTACTTAGGATTGAGTTGAAATGGGCCTTCCAAAATAATTTTCATATATTATAGCTTAAAAAGCATCACAACTAAGAGATGTAAAGAACTTTTCACACCACCTGCTCGACAATGTCCAACTACATAATTATCATGCAAACTCAACGTAAAGTACAGCATTATCTAAAGTTGTATGAAACTCCCTAAGGAATAAAGTGAATTGAATTTAGAAGGCAAATAAAAAATAAAAAATAAAAAAAAAACTGCGTTTACGAAGAATTTGAAACAAAACACGGTGTTTGGTGCTGTCATTTTCAGTGAAGCCTGGCTTTTTATTGTGTCGCAGAATAGTAGATCTGTGCAGAAGGTGTAAAAAGTAGAGTATGCTCCTCTGGAATAAAGCCTGTCTTCTTCTTGGGCAGCTTGAACCCCTCGTTTCACCCAGGACTCTATATAACTCTAAAGCCCCTCGTTACGCTCAGAATTCAATATGCCGCCCGCGACGTAATTGCTGCTGGGCTGCTTTATTCTCTTAGTGCATAATCTACTATTGAGCGTCTATTGCTGTCATAGTTTGGTGTTGGAATGAAAACTTACTTTCTTTTTTTATAAGACACTTGAGGCTTCTTTTCGCTTTCCAATCTGTACTAGGCAGTGGGTGGATTAAGAAGCCGATGATGATAATGCCCTGCTATTTTATAAGCCCATCACAAGTCCAGTACAGACCAGCCTGTCCCCTTCCTGCATTCGGGCGTGTCTGCCGACGCGGATGTGGCCGTATTTAGACTTCAGTAGAAGATTTGAGACGCCCTGCGCCAGACAGGCGTGCCACTCGTGTTGCGAATTGTTTGCGCTAAATATAACATTAAACTTAGCGACAGTGAGTATTCCTGAATGGGGTAAAGCAAGACAAAACAAGTAAATTGCACTAGGAAATTAGCGAGCTCTCTCTTGTCTCTAAATATAAATAATAAAGTGGTTTCAGACCATTGAGATACAATTCCTATAGTGTCACAATCTCTCAGTGAAAACATTCAGAAAACATCCGACCGTCATTGTACATACATTGTATCAATTATATAGTTCACAATGCCACATTTACTCCAATATAGACGTTATGAAAACATAGTGTTCAACATTAGTTGTCCGCTATGTCTTCGTAGCTCTGGCCTCGCGCGGCGTTGTAGTTGGATCGCGGTTACCTTGTAACTAACCAAAAAGTCGGCGTAATTCTTAGCGTGCGCCGAGTTTTGGCTCGGACATTTTGTTGGCACGATTGTGACTCTATATGTATTGTATCTCGATGTTTCAGACGCAAATATTTATCTCAGTTCCTAAGCCTGTTTGTTCCTAGATTGGACTTCTTTGATTGGTCTACTTTTATCTCCGAAAATCAAGAAAATTTGAAAAATCGCGAGTAAACCAGCATGACAGAGGTAGAGGTAGGTGGTTTGTAAACTTTTAGCAAGGTTAAGTTAAATCATGCACTTGTGTATCATTTGACGAGTTTATTTACTGTAACGTTTATCGCCACGCCAAGCAACGTTGAACTAAATCCGTTCATTTAGTGGTTCGTTTGATGTTTCTGTTTTATTTGTTCCTGATTTTACTGTCCGGTGTCTGTAGGCCACGGGCGTATAATTATAAACGATTTTCTTGTCTCTGTAGTAAAAATAAACGCGTTTGTATCCGTGTGTGATTCCGCATCGGCTTGGAAAACATTCGGGCAATCGGTTTCCTTCTGTTTTGTGATACTCTCTTTTATGGTGTTTATATCATTTCCTGTTGTTGTCCGCTTTGTTATTTATATAATCTTTGAAACAATATTACTCGTATGCACATAGGGTTGAGATATAAGTTTAGGTACATGATGATTCATGCTTTTCGGCTAATGTTTAGGTCTTGTCATGCAATGAGGCTGGCCCACCCAAAGAATAGATGGCTTTTTGTTATAAGGCTTTTGTACTTGGAAAATATAATATTTGGTTTGGTTATTCCCAATGTACCAACTATTACTTGTGCTTGAAAACTATTACGTTGGCGCCACATTGACTACAGAAAAGTTTTTTTTAAGTCATTGACATTGACTGTGGCCTATGCCGCAACTCCATTAATGAAATATAAGAGTAATCGAAATCTTTTGCCTTGCATTACATTAATAAATGTTATATTCACGAAAAGTGGATTCTGTTGTCAAATTTTCGCGAATGCCTACCCTCTTTTTCAACTTCGCACGGTTATTCCGAGCTCAGTCATTTCTTCACCTAAAATAGTCGTAGTTAATTTTATAACTCTGTTATTCGACTGTTCTCGCTCAATTCTTTTTGAAAAGTCTTATTTGCTTCGGCTATAAACAATTTATTTTTAGTGCAATAGCACAACGTTTCAATCGGCATTACTTGGCATTACCATAGCAGGGCAATATTACATTGCATTGCCATCTGGCAACGTGTATCCGTTGAATGGTGGCGTGCGGCACGCCACCATGCGGCAAGCGATCTCAAATGGGTTGGACATTGACTGTATCCGAAATTTTCAAATGAAACGCGACAGTTTATGTCAGATTGTAGTAACTAGATGTAACATTTTTACCCGACTGTGCAAGTAGGAGGGTTATGTTTTTCGAGTGTATGTAGGTATGTATGGTATGTATATACTTGTATGTATGATGGTTTCTTTGGCACGCCCTACAACCTGAACGGCTTAATGGATCTCGACATATGAGGTATCATTTGATTCGTTTTAATAATAGGAGCGTCATTAGGTACCTACAAGAATTCAAGATGGCGTACGCGGAAATTAATTAAGGGTAAATAGTAAGTAAAACTTGCTAAATAGGTCAATATTAATCTTCTAATTAAGCTCAACATAGTGATGTAGAGCTTGCTTAGCAGATTTCAATAATACAACACTATGAAATCGCGCCCTGAGGGTTCCGTCCAACGAAACCCTCAGGGCGCGAGTCCTACTTGTCTGCTTTTTTTAAATAATTTAATTACTTTGTCTTTCATCGTTGCAGCGGCAGGCAATATAAATATGGACGAACACGCCAATGTATGCCGAAGCCAACATACAGTTAAGGCTTGAAACGTTGTGTGGATATATACACGTTAAAAATATTCCGGAAAACATGATACTGGAAAATCATGGTTATAGCAGCAGGCTGCTAGCAGTAGAATGATAAAAGTGACGAAATACGTTGCCCTAGAAAGGAGTGATGGATCACCGCTAAGTAGATAGATATGGATCACGCCAACCAACATAAGGGGAGACAATAGATTGCGAAACAAGGAAAAAATTGTTTCCGATACAAATAAAAAATTAAAATAAGATTGGATAGACTCGTTACTTGACGACTACATACTTTGTCTTTTTCGCTCACCGTTAGAGTCGAGTGGGAATAAACGTCTAATACACTTACACGTTTGCATAATATACACTCACAAACTTTTGTGTTTATAATATGAGCACGTTGTCTATATAATCAAAATATAAGCGTATTATTTGTGGATAATTCATATAATAAAGGTGGTTGATGCAAGAGGAAATAATAACAAAAAACAGACTTCACGAGAAGTTCAATAAATATGATTCATCCACGATTCATCCTTTAACTTTTTCCTTAGAGTTGAATTCAAAAATATTTTCTTCAAATTTAAATGGTACCACCCTTGAAATAATAATGAAGAAAGTATCCAAAAAAAAAACCAGCTCACAATCGGCGAAGATATCGCGTAACATAAACACAAATAAAAAAAATACAGTCGCCCCTTTTGAGTGAAAAGAGGTTAAAGTTGAAAGAGGAAAGAAGTTGGTAGAAAAGAGGTTACTTCACGTTTGTTTTATTTCTGTTGCAATAGTTGAGCTAGAACCAAAAAGATTACTAGTGCTAAACACTCTACCTGATGGTATGCACACAGAAATGCATCTAATTACCCTAGTCGTCAGCCAATCAACGTGGTAATCGGTGCGTGCTTGCATGTCCAACTGTGAGCCTGGTGGGAACACCTCCAGTTACCGTATTGTCTTGTACCTTGTGACGCTTATATGAAGTGACAAAACGAAAGACCAGGGCCCCGATTCTACTAAACAAATTGTCTTTAAATCGCTGTCGGCAGTACTCTGAGACGTCTTACATCCAAAATATGTTGCAGAGCTTTTCAACAGCGTCTCTCCAAAAAATTCATGCCATATCAGCTAGGTTTTGGTGTAAAATCTGGCTGCGAGGCGGCTGTGCACGCTACGCGTACGTTTCTTGGGTCGACCGATTATGAAGTTTATATCAAAATTGACGTGAAAAACGCTTTCAACAGTCTAGACAGGGGCGTTTTGTTGTCTGAAATCCATAAAGAAATACCGGAAATTTACAATTATATGTGGCAATGTTACGGCGCCCCTACAAAACTGCTTTATGGCCAAAACGAAATTAATTCTTGTGTCGGTTGCCAGCAAGGAGACCCGCTCGGGCCAGCTCTGTTTAGCTTAGGAATCCACCCTATTGTTGCGGATCTAAATTCAAAATTAAATGTTTGGTACCTCGATGACGGTTCTTTGGGGGGCAGTGCATCCTTGGTATTGGAGGACCTAAAATTGATCATCCATCGTTTCAACACCATAGGCCTGACATTGAATTTTGATAAATGTGAAATTTACGTTCCAGATCACATTACAGACCAAATTCGTTCATCCATTATTGGCCAATTCAATTTATTGTGCCCCGATATTTCAATACAGACAAAATCATCGCTAACTCTACTAGGTGCCCCAATTTTCTTGGATGCAATACCATCTTTAGTGACGTCAAAGATTAAAAAATTTACTGACAATTCTGCTCGCCTGTTCCAAATTAAACCACACATGGCTATTTATATCCTTCGGCTTTGTCTTTTTACCCCTAAATTCATGTATTTGTTACGAAGTTGCCCTGTGTGGTATTTTCAATCAATTATAGACATAGTTGATAACACATTAAAGGAAACTGTCACCAAAATTCTAAATCTTCAGTTTGATAGTCGCGCTTGGGCACAGGCAACCCTCCCCATTTCTTTCGGTGGCTTGGGCATCCGTCGTTCCGCTAGCGTGGCACTCCCGGCTTTCTTGGCGTCCAGTCATGGCTCACAAGCCCTCATCGGCATGATCCTGAATATACCTATTGCCGATGTTCGGGTGGCGGGCCAGAGTGAGGCCTTGACGGCCTGGTGTGCTTCATGCCCGAGTATCAGTGTTCCAGCTGAAATGGGGACACAGAGCGCGTGGGACATTCCACTCATCAAAATCACACATTCGGCTTTACTGGAACAAGCTACAGACATCGCGGACCGAGCGCGGCTCCTGGCTGTGTCGGAAGTGGAATCAGGTCACTGGCTCCGTGCCCTCCCTTCCGACAACCTAGCAACCATCCTTGACCCCAGCAGCCTACGTGTAGTGGTGGGCTTGCGTTTGGGCGTTAAACTGTGCGAGCCTCACCGCTGCCAGTGCGGCCGAGGCGTGGACCAACTCGGACGACACGGGCTGTCGTGCGTGAAGAGTGCTGGCCGCCTATTTCGTCATTGGGCCATCAATGATTTAGTCAGGCGGGCACTTTCCTCAGCTTCTGTGCCGTCGACGTTGGAGCCCACTGGAATGGTAAGAGATGACGGCAAGAGACCGGATGGTGCCACCCTAGTTCCGTGGTGTCTCGGACGTGCACTCGTCTGGGACGCTACGTGCGTGGACACCCTGGCGCCATCTCATCTCTCCAGTTTGGTTCGAGACGTCGGGGCCGCGGCTGACAACGCTCAATTATTAAAACACCGCAAATATGCACAATTGAGCGCACATTATGAGTTTCTCGCATTAGCTGTAGAGACTCTAGGCCCGTGGTCGTCCGATACAAAAAAGTTTTGCAAAGACATTGCGACCAGATTGGTTCTCGCCTCGGGGGATCCCAGAGCTGGAGCATATTTCGCACAAAAATTAAGCCTCGCAATCCAGCGGGGCAATGCTGCCAGCATTCTGGGAACCTTGCCGCATGGTGGCGATTTGTTCACTTAGGACTTTTTATTTATTTTTTGTGTATATTATATTTTAGTCGTACATTATCGATAAGTTGTATATAATATGTATAATTTCCTTGTGTAAATAAACATCTCTTTAAATTGTTATTGTTGTGATTTTAATTGTTAAATAACTGCCTCAAAATTGACAGTTTTAAATATTTTTTATACTAAAAAAATACAACTACCTAATATTATAACTTAGAATAAAAAAATATTAAAAACTGACAATTTTGAGGCAGTTATTTAACAATTAAAATCGCAACAATTACAATTTAAAGACAATTTGTTTAGTAGAATCGGGGGGCAGGCGGGCTACCACAACTTCAAAAACGTACTTAATATAATTGAATTTTGTCTTGCTCTCACATTAGCCGAGAGAGTAAGAGGTTATTGTACTCACAATTATGAACAACTTTTATTATAGGTGCAACCCTGAAATCACGAAGAAAAAAAAACAGTTGTTTGATACATTTTGTCGAGTGTCAATGACCGGCGTTTTCTATATTTATATATTTATTTATTTCAAATTAGCACCGCACAAAAACGAGTTACACTAATGACATTAATAACATAAAAAAATTACAAAAAAAGATTACAATAAACAAAAAAAAAAAATTCAAGAGATTAAATACATACATTCGTAGTCAGATAAAAATAAATAAACGTCAATATACATACAATGTAAGATAAAATATCAATAAAAGTCAATAAAAATATGAAACAGCTGTTGTTTTTTTGAGATTTTATGATTGGTCCCACATTAAAAGTTGTTCATGATGATGAATAAAATGACCTCCTTTCGGCTTAGTACAGTCTATTTGCGTACCCCTGTATACACAAAACATGCTAGAAAACTAAAACCACGAAGTGCAGTAAGTATTTACCAAGCTTGCCTCACGATCAGGTCTATAGATCGGATAATAACCCCATACCTACTCAACCAATGTTCATGATTACATCCCAAAAAGGGCAATACAACATCACCAAATAAACAGAGCAAAGAAGATGCGCTTTCCCATGCGTCCTACGCAACTGCCACAGTCAATATTATAGCGCAGTTACTATACACAGTATGAATAGCAGTTTGTGCAGGTACTAGCCATAATTATCGTGCGATTGCCTCACCGATCCCGCATTGTTCGTAATGTCTCCTCTAAATCAGGGCTGCATCATGTGTGCTCGGCCATTGTCGCGAGCAGTTCACACGCACTCACTAAAATGCTCCCACGGACAACTGTTGGGATAGAGCTGCCCGATTTACAGATCTTCCGGATTGTCTGCTACACTTACAGGGAAAAGCAATTTTTCTGTTTTCATTATAAGTGCCTAATTGTTTAGTTCTCATAATTCAGTTTAACTGATCTGATCAGTCAGTTATTAATATAAAAAAAACTTTTTAAAATCAAGCTTTTTCGTATTCATTTCAGCAAACCCTTTCATTTGATGTGCATATCTTGATGGTAGATAAGATTTTTTCCCGCTATTTTGGTGCGTACCATATTGAATTTAGTGACGTCAATTTATTTTTCGTATTCTTCTTAGCAAACATTTTCATTTGATATCCATATCATGAAAGTCCATAAAAAAATTACCGCCATCTTTAGGAGTCCGCGATATTGGATTTAGAATGACGTCATTTAACTAACCATACATTGTCATCCAAACTAAACGTATATGCAAAATTTCAGCTCAATCGGTTGGGGATATCTGTTTTAAAATTCTGTTGCTAAATTTTACCCATACTAACAAGGCAAGCTAAAATAAAGCTTTTAAAAAAGCCTTTGACATGGCTTTACTATTGTTGCTTTAGTATAAACAGTCGGGATCTATACAGTTAGATGTATTATCCCAAAATTGTAGCACGCAGTTGCAAATAACACACACAGACACACACCCGAAGTCTGAAAAAAAATCCGTTATAAATAGTTAAAATTCGTTTGTTTCTTTACAAACAACATAATCAATTAATACTAAGGCACCTCGTCTTCTCTGGTAGCCTCTAATTGAAACGGTCGATGATTTCATAATAAATAATAAAAAATTCTTACAATAAAAGCGTAACATTTACATAACAATGTGAAGTAGAAAGCGTGACGCTAGAGATTTAATTGGTCGTGTATAAGTGCCTTTATAGTGTAAGCTAGACGCCAGTAAAGTATCAAATTGTTTGTGGCTTGTAAATGGCATAAGAAACATAAACGAAATATAAATAAATAACCATAATTAGTTGGTTTCTAATGCAGATAAAGCGGGTACTATGACTACGCTTTCAATGGCATCGTAGCTCCCAAATGGCTAAGCCAATAATTGTTTTTAATGGTGATTTCAGTTCAGCCGTTTGAAGATTATCAGCTTTAATCGGAGGTTACAAATCAATGTGTATATTGTTATTTTAAAAGCAATTAGTCATTTATGGGGGTTTTAGAAAAACTAGGCGTATTTGTTTTTTATAAGACTTAGCTACCCAGCATGAAGGGTTGCAGCAAAAAAAACTCATTTCACATGTACCAGAGCCTACCCCTAAAATGAAAACTATATTTTTTGTTTTTAAAATTGAGAACTATAATACTAAAACTGTAATTGTGTAAAGTGTCAACAATAATAACTATAGAAGTTCTAAATAATTATGACGGAGGGACAGAATTAACGTACATATAGGTTTAAAAAAAAGGCTTGCGCTTGATCGCCGACTCGCCTGATGTTAAGCGATGATGCGGTCTACGGACTGCGGTCCGGTAGTAATCTTTTCTCTAGTCTCTAGTCTCTAGTAGTATAAATTAAAGTCGCTTTTCGCGTCTGTCTGTCTGTATGGCCGCTAACTCCTCCTAAACCACGCAACGGATTTTGATGCGGTTTTCACCATCAGCTAGATACATTTTCACGGCAGGTTTATATATATAGCGATCCGCCCCGGCTTCGCACATAAATTACACCCGTGCGAAGCCGGGCGGGCGGGTCGCTAGTACGGAATAAAAAGACTTAAATAGGCCTCAAATAACACATGAACAATAGTTTTACTCGGCTCGTGGGTGCTGTAAGTATGTAGACATTAGATACCACATCTGACCGCACGACCCAGTGTATCGAAATGAGACATGTCTGGCCACGAAGGCACCAACTGCGTAAAATCTTAATGAATACTGAATAAAAAGCAAATATTATGAATCTCGTGTTAATTGTCAGTGTAGATATAATATCCGATATAAGTATCACATTTCATCCTCATTTATAAAGGGACATGTCATACAAAATACGGCTGCTAAGAGGAATGCGCCAAAAAACTAGCACAGGATCCGAACCCGTGGGCGACTTCTTGCGAGTCTTGTAGTTCTTGTACTCCAGTTATTAATGTCTTCGCGTTGATATGTGAAGGAATCTGTGGCGAGAGAAAAACTGTTGAGGATGTCATTCAAGTTTCAGGGTAAGAATGAAATCAACGTCATCCTTTTAATAATATACTACAAAGTACGGACTCCTAAGAGCCACAAGAAATAGAGTACATTAGTTAAAAAAAAAAAACTGGACAAGTACGAGTAGCTTTGAAATTTTACTGAAATTTGTTTTAAACGTTTATCGGGACTTATCACGTATTATTCCCGGACTCACCCGCAGTTTTCAGTCAGCTCGTGACCACGGCCATTGTAACATGGTCGAAACTTCGAGCGAAAGGTACATATTTTTTACCTAAATTAAATAATACGTGATAAGTCCCGATAAACGTTTAAAACATGTGTTCAAATCGCGAAAGTTTAAAAATTACTTTTACTGAAATTACTTTGAAATCGCAAAATATGCGACATAAACGTTCATATCTTTTGATTGTGTTGACTTACAACTTTTATTTTTTTACAGCCTAAAGAAACCGTAGATTTAAGTATTTAATATAAATTTCAACTTGATACCTATACGCGTTCTTGAGAAAAAGGGTCTTGACAGGCGGACAGACAGACACACAGACGGACAGACAGACGGACAACGAAGTGATCCTATAAGGGTTCCGTTTTTTCATTTTGAGGTACGGACCCTAAAAACACCAAAATTATAATAATAATGTAATGTAATGTAATAATGTAATGTAACTATTAACGCTTCTTGAAATTTACGTGAATAAAGTCGCCCATAACAATCAGTGAGACAGTTATCAAAAACGTCCTCCAGGCTTGCATAAAACAATTTACTAAAACTTGTAAAAAAAACTGTTCATAAGCGTAGTACATACGAATTAATCTACTTATATTTTTATCTCAGAATCATAACTAATGTTAATAATGTCAAAATGTGTTCGTTTCTTTGTTTATTTTTCACGTAGCAATAGAGCAACGGATTGACTTAATTTTTTTGCTTAAGGCTGTAGAGACATAAAAAGCTCTGGTAGCCTTTTTGGGAGATTGCTAGACTTGAAAGCATGAGGTCGCGGGTTCCGCGGGCCGGTCCGTAACAATGAGCTCTTTGGAGTGGATTTTCAAACCACTGGCTTTTCAGCGAAGAAAGCCATTGAGAGGAACGGAGAAGAAATTCAATATGCGTATGTGAATTCACCACCCGCAACTGGGCCAGCGTGGTAGATAATAAGGCCAAATCGCTCTTTCGGCGGTAGGCAGTGGACTATTAAAAGGCTGATTATGATATGCTTATGCTATGTAGAGTGACGTAGAATAATTTTTATGCTAGAAAAATCTGGTTTCTTTCAGATGTCCACGTAGGCGAAATCGTAGGACGCAGCTTGTATTCAACATGGATAACTGAATAGGCATGATAACTAATATTTTTTTATTACCTCATAAAAAAGCTGATCATAAATAGAGCATCAACAAAAACAAAATGAAAATTCGTTCAAAAATAAACAAGATATAAGCATTTTAATTTAATTTAATTTCATGCTAGACAGAGAGCGCACTATACTGAGCCGTGACGTCACGGCTCAGGAGCGCCATACAAATGCTATACTAACACACGCATTGCGAGAAAGGGATAGAACATCCCCTCTCTATCCCCACCTAAAACTTTAAATACTCATATCTCAGAGATTTATCAGCCAATTTAAATTATTTTTTCAGTATGTGTGATGTATTTCGTTATATTCATCGCTAAGCCGGTTATTGGTAATAAATCATGCCTATTGGCGAGTAAATGGATCACTTCAAGTGACAGTTGTTATACAAGTTTTCGCAAGGAAGGACTTGTTAGAGTTGCAGTAAAGCCTCATTATTCTCTATCTCCAGCCTCATTGAAGATTGATCAGATACATTGCAAATAAAATGTTTTAACGCGATAAATAATTCAATAACAGATAAGTGGCTGCATACACCGAGCACGCGTGCGTCCGGTGAAGCAGGTGCGATTTAAAGTCGTCCGTCGGCATTCTACATACGCGCAATGCGACTTTTTGTCGTGACAACGGCCGCTTCAGATTTACAGCGTTTATGTTATGTTTGAATGTAAGAACCGTTATAGTTGCAGGTGTGTCGGATGCCTCATGGAAGGAAACAAAGATCATTTAAAATTAAAGCGTTTATTTGGATCTGATAGATTTTTTATTATCTGCAGTTTGTTACTTTTTTGAGTGGAAAATACGAAATCATGCTTATTCTACTTCAATTATTTGAACAAACGTTAGTTGCCAATTTGTACATATCTTACTCGAGAACAGATATTAATCAAAATTCTTTCCATAAGAAAATTCTTCAACATTTCAGATTCCACTGTTGCAGATTCCATCAGTTATTCGTTGTCTCTAATTGCGTTAAAAAACGGTACGCCACGTAGAAACGGCGCAGACGCAATTGAATGGGAGTATTGTGGATGTCATTGTACTTTCTTTGAAGCGAAAAATCCCACGTTTTCCTTTATCGGCGGCTTTCTCCGCCAGATAAGAACGAATCGAAGGTAATAGCGCATAATCGATGAAAGTGTACGTCATTGTGAGTCGTAATCCGCGACAAATCGGAAGCACGGAAGTTTGTCGTTAGCTTACGATGGATCTTATAATTAATTGTTATTCGGATAAACCATTGCTGGTAGGTGTCTTTCCTACAGTTATAATCATCATCATCATCGCTTAACATCAGGCGAGGTGGAGGTCAAACACAACACTATTCCAATATGTTTTTTATTAAAAAACTTAATTTTCCTTGAATTACCCCGAGCTGTCTCCCATTCTCATCGGATCCATGTCAATCAAATCCAACTTTTCTGTTTTTCTGATGTTCTCACTTTATTCATTACGACATACTTATTAGTAAGAATAGTTTTTTTAATTTTACAATAAAAAGCTTTTATACTCGTATAGCTCTGCAAGCAAACAAAGCTCTCTCATAAAACCATTTTAATCTAATCATTTGTCGTTGATAACCTTTGTAATATTTTCAGCCCGCATATGCTCCTAATTGCTCCAAGTTTTCCGAGTTACTCTTTATCCGAAATATTTATGGAACCACCATAGCAATTAAACGTACTGTAATGTAAGTACGTGGCCTAATTGTAGTAAGTTATTGTTAAAACATTCGAATAACAACTAATAAAATGTGCCTACTAGTTTCCATTACATTCCATACATTGTCGAGACATACTTAACCAGCTGTCAGATCAGACAAACAACGTAAATATGGTAAGGTGGCGTGGTGGGTGCGAACGTATCAGGCCTAAATCAGGCTAAATGCTAATGCTGAATTAATCAAACTCACCTTGTTTTTATGTGGTCTATTAGTTAGTTTATTTATTGGTGTCGCTGGAAGTTTCTTAGTTTGCGTGAAAAAGTGCCATACTTGTAATTTTTGTGTTGTGAATAAAGTGGGTGAAACATTGGAGACATTTAAATACGAACGATAATTGTACTAAGGTATATCGCCATTGTTTGTCAGATCTGAGGTAATCTACCTTTCTGGGGTTTGGAAAAGCATTATAATAAATATCTCTAGTATAAAAGTTAGGTTTTTATTTGGCGCAAAAGTAAAATGCTTTAATAATAATGCCGATTACCTTTACATACAGTATTATTAGTATTCTTGGTATACAGTAGTAAACTTGGATGACTACTTACTGGTTTACTTTGAGACATGTGTTTGTTTGTGTTTTAATCACAGACTAATATTTGAGTAGATGTTACAAATCGACCTACCTTGCATGTCATATTTCCAATACAACTATGATAAATTGTCGTAGTTGAGTCCGACTAAAACATACCTACTGTCAGCAGAGGCGACCGAACAGCGCGACTGAAAAGCGTGCTAATAGAGACGTAAAGCTACTACGTAGAAGTCTTTTGGTGGGAACGTAAATGGGCGAAAGCGGCGTGCTACCATCCTAGATTAGCTCGGAGTCGACGACGACGAAATGATTAAACAATTTGAACATAAATATTTTTTAACCATGAATTTGTTTCAGCGCTTAAAAGTAGACTAAAACCGTATCAACTTTAAGATAATCTATGCGTTTTAGTCATAATAATGTTGCATGCTATTTTAGTCATTGTAATAACGAAAGGATTACAATAATTTTGTAGGTATTTTTTAAATGTATCGAAGTTTATTGCTTGTTTGTTTGCTTGTTTATTGTTTGTTTGTGTCGAAGTTTGTTTGTTGTGTTTTGTGTTGTGTTTGTTTTGTTTTAGGTAGACGCGGGACAATCACAAGGTTTGAAGATAGATTTGTATTTTAAGAAGTCATAAACATGGCGTTTTCTAGTCTAGCTATATCTAACACATTTTTTGGACTACTACGATAGGGATAGTAAATAAGCACAAATATCATTTCTATTTTAACAAATATAAATAACTAGGTATAAAGTAATCCATTAATTAAGTGACTAAGCTTTTATCTAGCCTGTTATAATAACATGGCCTAGGTTCCATGGCAGCGGGCGAGGCAATGACCTACGGCCCTGGTCACGCATTTTCCCCATTTCCCCGCGGTCGTCCCGGGAAATATGACGCGTAATAACAGTTTGGGACATGCAAGACCTTATTTAGGGTCGCGAGGTCGTGACACTTTTATGTTTAAGGTCATTTTAATTTTACCTAAAAATTCTTACGCCAACATTAGAATTGTGTTCGATACACAAGTTTACAACTTTTAGAACTACTTGGAATTTTAATACCCATAAAATGGATTTCCCTACTTGAAAAATGCGGTCTTTTTTTTGTGAAAGGCTATAATAACATCCTGTTTGTTGTAGTTACGATATATGGAAGGTAACAAGAAAATAAGCTTTTATTTAAATGATGCTTTTAATTTTTACAGTAGCTACGTACAGTCAAGATTCTAAAAGTCATAAATTCATTATATGTTAAGCAGTCAAAATACACATATTGTTTTAAGCATCCAAAGTGATGGTGGATAATAGTGGATCTCTTAGCAACACAGTTACCAATATTATCGAGGGATGTCTATCTGTACGTCTGTGGCTTCGTAGCTATCAAACATAATTATGTACAGTTTTCAATAAATTTTTGTCTATATCGAAAGCTAGTTTTAATCGCGATGGTTTTTACTCGTAATTTTAACTGATGTGAATCTGTCTAGCTATTTATATGTTATGAGTCCTTTTCCGAAAAGGTCAGTTTTTTTTATTTTATTTCAATGATTCTTGAATTATTACAGACCTAACTAAGTAGTACCAGACGTCACCTACTAGCTGAAATAATTCAACCCTCTCGTTCTAAAATTATCTCGCTAAATTAATGTTACCCCAAACAGATGGCAATGGGCAGCAGATGCTTAATTGCAATAAGAAAATATGCTTTATGTTGGATGTAGAGCTATTTTCATAATGAAGCCAAGTGTAAAAAAATGTTTTAATATTTTACGTAGGATTTGGAAAATCACAGGAATCTCTAGAAGTCTTTCAGTATTTTCCGAGATATAAAATATAATATCCGTGAACCACTACCACGGTTGTTCACTACAGCTACTTATATGATTATTAACGGGAGATATATCCACAACTTGTGGATGTAGCTCCCTATATTTTGGCGCAGTTACATGCACCACGAGAAGACAAAGAAAAACCTTAGCAATCATATTATTATATTTAACTGTATGCCGCATAGGGCGTATGATTATTTACGGGATATTTACCGTGGTAAGATTGTGGAAGGTTGGGAGCTCATTCCACAACCTTACCACGGTAAATATCCCGTAAATAATCATATACATTGACTGAACAACCGTGGTAGTTTAAAACAGTGTAGGATACAGTTTGGTATCAGGATGCGTGTTCTCATGATCCTTGCTAAATTTTATCACTATTGGTTCAGCCAATTCTAAGTATCGAAAATAGTAAGAAAGTAAACAATTAGACAGAGAAACAAACAGTTTTTTCGCATGTCAGTTTCAGTAATTTTGTGGCAGTATTGATGTGAGACGTGGATGTTTTACAATAATCTATGCACTTACTAATAATAATAATAGCCATGGTGGGCGGGCGGCACCCAGTTCGATCCTCGGCCCTGCACCAATGACTTATTTAGTGGGCCATGGTGGATTAAGGCCCACCCTCTTTCTTTCTGAGAGAAGGCTTATTTCCGAGCAGTGGGAACATGATAAGCAAACAATGATGATGAATGATGATGCACTTACTTCGAAAACTTCTAGTTAAACCAATGGATAAAAATCAATATTTCCCATTTCCCGAACTAATACTGGCGTTTACTGTAATAGAAAAGCTGTGTACATTAACTGAGTATCGTGCCACACTAGTGGTTAACACTATCGCGACAAATTTATCTTTGCGTGCGACAAAACTGGAATAAAACACGATCGAATCAGACGGCCGCGAGACAGCTGACTGGATTTTCTAGTTTAATTAATTGTATTATTTATATTAAACTTGTGACATTTCGATCGTATCGCATCGTACTCGTGATTTACGTAAAAGAGTTCATACGCTCCTTCAAATTTTTTTGTTTCTCACGCTTTAATTTTTTTTACATAGAAGTTCGAATCGTCGACCTTTAAAAGTGGATTTAGTTTTTCTTATCGCGAATAAGTGCACGTTTGGCCACCAACTCGCCTGTTGGTAAGCGACGTGATGTTTTGACGTTCGACCATGTGGTCGAAAATGAAGCACGCAGACTTAGAAGATACCTATTCACTCGGGCCTTGAAAAGGCCCAGATTATAACTCTCAGGAAACAAGGATGCTAGCAGGTTGTTCCAATTCTTGGCCGTATAAATTAGAAACGTAGAATCGAAACGTTTGGTACGTATCCAAGGAAAATGCACAATGTATAGGTATATTGGGCCAATTTCCTACTTGTCCTGTAGCAGAAAGGGGACGGTAGGATACGATCGATTCGATGCACATTCTCCGAAATGAGTCCTATAGAAAATTGACAGACTCACTACTTTACGGCGGTGTTCTAGAGTGTAAAGTTTCTTAGCTACTATATATAACTTGCTTGACTAGGAACTTATCCCCTGAAGGAGAGTTATAATTTTGGGTGTATGTTGACTAACGCTCCACGGTTTCGCCCGCAGTCGTATAGGAATCATGTTTTTTTTCGGGATAAAAACTATCATTGGTATTATGGGCATATACATTCCTCCATATCAATTTCTAAATTTCAAATTACCGTTGTTATGGAGTTGAATGCGAACAAACATTGGGTATGTTTGACGTACAAACTTACGCATTTATAATATTAGTGTGATGTATCTTTTTCTGTTTCTACCTCTTCTTGTATTATAGCCTGGTATTTTGGTAAAACACTGTTTTAAACTATCACGTGTCTTCAGTCTTCCCGTGAACATGGTGCATGTAACGCGTAGCGCCGAAATATCGGGAGCTCTATGCACAACCATATCACGAAAAATATTCCGCTAATAATCATATAACTGTGATATTTTGATATTCTGGTATTTTGTATTTTTACTGGACTCGTATTTACGTTTGGAGTATGTTTTGTAACATTTGGCTAAAAAATTTAGACTATAATGACATCACAAAATTATCTCTATTACCTTAACAAAATACTAGCTAAAACTAACACTATAAAATCAGTTAGACTGCACATAGACCGTTGAAGGTCTAAAGATAAACCAAATGCTCAAGCCCATCAGTATCAGTTGGCGGCGTACCCAGCATGCTGGCGGCATAAAGTCGCTGAAAAATACACTCTATTATTTTATGACACTTTTTTTATAGTATACTTACATGTTTCAACAGATTTTTGTTATTTTTTTGGCTTGGAGCCGCACGATAAACTTATCGCTTCCCTTTCACGGGGTAGCATGAAGTGCGGTATATCAGATTGCAATAAATACTGAGGGGGAATGGGGTGTAAGCGAACGCCCAAAGTCTTCGGCATTTCACGGGTTTCGTCTGGATGAGAGTTTATTTATGTCAATAATTTATGCCGTCATGTGAATATATACAAACGAGAATAGAAGTGTAAGCATTGTGTAAAAAAATCCGCCTCATGACAGCCGATTTTAAGGGTTCCGTAGTACTACAAGGAACCCTTACAAGTTCTTTCTATCCATCCGTAAGGAGCTACCATGGAGGTATCGTTAAATAGGTATTTTAAAATGAAGGTAAGGTTTCATACATCACTCTTTTAACAAGTATATACATATATACTTTGCGAAATAAGGCCTGCCTAAGTAGCAAGTTGGTAGCAAGCAACCCTCTTCTGCATTTCTAAACTATTCTACTTAGAAACTTGTAACTTGCTATACGCTTGGTATATGCTTGCTTGTACTTGGCATATTAAAAACCTTGATTCAAAATTACTTCGAACATTTTCTTATTATATCTTTTTGAGTTATAGCGATAAAACCTAATAGAGTCAACGGTCATTGACCTTTTCACAAAATAATTTGAAGATATAATGTTTCCCTAGTAGTTTTATTTATTACTAAACTATAAAAAAATTATATTATGTGAGGATGATACAGCTCTGAAATTTGGGTTAGCTTCGTTCGTTCGAATTTTTCTATGCCTAACCAACAATTCCTGAACTATGAATATAACCACAATTATATGGTTTTTGCTACGGAATCTTACCACACGCGTATCTCGACACGCTCTTGGCCAGTTTTTTCATATAACATATAGAGTTTTATATTATTTTCCTGTTTGTCAGCAGCGAGAAGTTAACAAAGCACATTTTAGCTAAGATAAGTGTATTAGTAGTATGGGATGATTAGATAATTAACAGATTAAAAAACAAAACAAAACAGTAACCAAGAAAACTAGGTTTTTTTTTCTTAAAAAACAAATTAATTAAAGAATCAAACAACGGTAGCAAAACTTGAGATAATCTCAGAACAAAACATCCAATATACACAACACACTAGCGCTGGCGCCGGCCTGTCTCGACTACCCAGCAATGGCAATGGCTGTTGCCGTCATTTATACTTTTTGTTACTTAACAGAATCTTCGCCTGACCGCGCGGGTATAATTCTCAACCCCTCATGCATAATACATCCGATTCGCGGAAAATCCCGGAAACGAGGGTTAAGAATATCCAAACCCTTTTCCTCTTTATAACTTAACACGCCTGAAAGAACTTTCTAGGTTCGGTGGGGGAGAAGTGCTATATTTTCTCATAAAAGTTGTTTTACTAGGCGTCGTCGTATCTAGGACGACTTGAAAGGAATGATCTATAGTGTTCAGACGTGCCAGGCTTCTCGGCGCCGTCTCACATTTTGTCCCAAAAAACGTCTCGTTGTTTGTCTATAAAGCTTTTAGCTGGAGGCTTCGATAGAAAAATGTATTTACGTTTTCTTGGCAGTAAAGTAGTCACAAAATATTGCCATGCGTACTTTTTAATTCCCACAATCATCGCATCAATATAAAAAATTCGAAAATAGCTTTCTGCTTTTGATATAATCTTAACGACTAAATGTGATAAAAATTGTCTAGAAAGTAGTGAATAACAGACCTATATAGGTCTTCGTAGTGGATAGACATAGAATACCTTTATTCCGGAAAATGCGGGAAAACATGAAAACTGCAGGTAAGGCCGCGATTCGCAGCTAGTTATTGTCATAGACCAATAGCTTTGGATGTTTAAAGTCTTCAACGAAAATCAGAACTATAAATGCTTTATTTATATTATAAATGTTTATCTACTTACTCACCTAAACTTCTTTAGTGAACAAAAATTGGCCATCGACTCGGAAAAGGGCAGTTTTTCTGTTCTGCCCAACATTCGTTATAAAAGAAATGTCCAACATGTGACAGGTCCAATTAAATGCAATTGTTACTGAACACAATTATTACGGAATACAATTGCTGTAGAGCACGATTGTGTCGACTCCATTGTGGTAGGAACAATTTTGGGCGGATTTGAAGGTAGTTAAATATAGCGTGTAATCATCAAAAGCGGTGAATGGATATTTGGAATTTGAAATAGTGTTTCCGCTGGAATTGACTTTAAAATGCGATTATGTTGAAGAATCCTTTTCCATGTTACAGGTACAGTATAATGCATTGTTATCAACTTCTCATACTGGTATGATACTTTGTCAATAGCAAGTACTTAGCTGTAGGAGTACGAGTAGGAAGCGCAATATATTCCTCTTTGCCTGTACACAGCTTAGACTCTGCTTAGAGCATGCTCGAAGGTATCTACGTAGACGCCTGGATCTTACTGACAAGCTAAATATGATGGGGCTGAAAATATATGATACTGGTAATTAAAACACAACGGGCTTAATAAAAGGGTTGTTATCATCAGCGATTGTGTTTTTTTTATAATGAACAGATTATTGTAAAACTATTTATAATTGTACCTTTGGAAGACGCTGCCTTTGCAACACAGTGTTTTCACTAAAGCAAAGGCAGAACCACTAAAAACAATTGTACATAAGTGTTTACCAATAAATTATGTTTTATGTTGTTATGTTTTATTAACCAATTCAATTTGTAAAATTATTCTGGTTAATAAACTTGCATTGCCCATGGCAATTTAAAGTTACGATTATTCGGTTTTCCCCTCCCGTCTGGGAAAAATACTGTAAGGTTTTGAACCTTAAATTCTCCGTAATAGAGTCCAAATTCAGCAATCATTTTACTCGATGTCAAAAGGTCAGGTCAAAAAGTTGAGTCTATAGTAGTTCGTAGTTTTTTGACTGCGTAGCGCAAAAGCTAACTTTGATTCTAATGCTTTGGTTTGACGGTTGATGGTTGCACGATTTTGCCTTATTACTCCAGAAATTTGTACGGTCACGATAAAACAATGTAGATGACATGATTTAGTTTTTAAGACCATGATATAAGGTTGAATATATCGCAATTTTCTCTGACCCAACGCTGTGTTTAGGCTGTTTATTTACGACCGTAGCGTCGTCATGGGGTTCCTATCGAACATAAATGTGGATTGCCACGAGTTAAGTGAATTGCTTTACCTATGTTTTCGTTGCGAATAACTTGGGGTGACGTTTCTATTGTGCTGAGTTCGTACTTTGATGGAAATGTTTTGTGAGCTCGTGATATGTACGGAAAATAAAAGTTTAATAGACAAAGGGCTAAGAAGGGTATAAGTAGGACGAAAGTGCATATTCCGTCTACATTTGCTGCGAGTCTTTTGAAATATGAGACTGGAAACGATTGCCCTCTGATTCTAAATTGACTGAGAAACTGCACTGAAAAATCCAGTAAAACAAAGCATGAGGTTAGTGCAAAGTAAGAAGAAGCCGTGCGCACGTTCTCCTTAAAAAATACCGTCAAATGCGGTTAAAATTACATATTTATAAATTGTACTTTATTGAAAAAAAATATATAGTTCTCAAAATCAATCAATTAATTTAATTTAGTCTGTTCATTTAACATAAGGGGCAAACCGTTATTATTATCATAGTCCGCGAATTTTGCTTAGCAACAGAAACGACGCAGCCAATCGCAAAACTATCAGGAATTAAAAATAAAATGCTTTACTTTATGAAAAAACTCATTAATAAAAAATGCTGAATAACCATACGATGTTAGGTATAACTTTTTTCCGCCGACTCTCAAGATCTTATTTACACCGAAATGCACTATTACAAATGCACTATTTCTGTCCAACAAAGATTCCCCACTTCCTCCACTGCACATGTTTTGTAACAAATGTGCACATATGGCAAATCACGGCCGTTCCGAACACCTTTAACGAATTAGTTGTATCGGTAGCATGATGGAAAAAATGCATTAGCACCCGGCTAGCGGCGATTGATGTTTAAACCCCTCTCTATGGAATGGGTGGGGAATAAATAGGTATCTGCAATGAATTCAATAATATATATATATCAATGGTCATCTGCAAAAAAAATATTAAGGAGACCCGAAAGACTACGTGAGTTAGGCCTTCAGATCAAACACAAAAGGGAAATATGTTAAGGATGGCGCGAACGCACCTGGTTTCTGACCTATATTAGGCTTGGTGCGTTTAGTCGAACTTACCCAGCAGACGATCTAGCTGCTCTTTTTTGCATGTGGGCTATTATAGTAACATAACATTATAGTTAATTGGTATCGCTGCAAGTTTCTTAGTGTGCGTAAAAATGATTAGATGAGCCGTACCACAGAAAAGAGAAGTAGAAAAATTTTCTCTTCTGTGAGCCGTACCTACTTACAGTTTTTGTGGTATAGTGAAAATAATGTATGGAACACGGAGACTATTGAACGCGGACGATAATAGTACTACGGCATATCTCCCTTGTTTGTCTGATTTGAGATTAAGCCCAACACCGACTGGAGTCGAGGCGTCTCGTCGCGTACAAGCGATCGTATAAAATTTAACTGCTGTTTTTTCCATAGTAGATAGGCTTGCGCTTGGCCGCCATCTCGCCTGATGTTAAGCGACGATGCGGTCTACTAGTCCGGTCTTGCGGTTTGAAATTGTACCTAATTTACTGGAGTTTAGAACAGTCGAGGCGCTAAACACGGCGGGCATTTTTCAATCTATGGTAAAGTGGGAAGAGTCAACTTTTCCACGGTACGTTGCGAAGCCGCTTCGACTCTAAAGTGGACGTCGGGCATTATGTTATCGCAGAGCCAGGGTAAAAGACAAATTATTTATACCTACTTAGTCTTACTGAAGATTTGTCTAATTTTAGTAACTGGTAACTTTATCCATAGGTAGATTTCTATTAGCACAGGGTGTTTGCTTGCACGTGTGCCAAATAATGGAATAGCAACAGTGTGCAAAGACACCTTGTGGACCAGATGTTATCGCACTGGGCCACGTTGTGATGGATTACGTTCTTTTGTTACACTTGTGGTATTATACAGTACCTAGGTATATCGGAAGTGAAGTTTTATTTTTTTAATACGTATACATCAGTAGTCAGTAGGTATCCATAGTTGGCCCTAACGTGTGCCTTGCGTGGTCTGTAAACTTTTTAGGCCTCATAAATTGGCCACATTAAATCAAAAGACGTAGCCAGCTAGACTACGCTTATCATCTGTAAGACAATTTGCGTGTTGCTTTTTTTATCATGTAGGTAGAGTATTGTAGAGGAACCTATCGAAGTGGTCCCACAAAAAGTCATTATTACTTTTGGCTCAGTAGTTTTTAAATCAGTGCGAATAGTATGGATAATTTTGCTCGAGCGCCTACCAAATTCACTACAATATTATTATACAATATTGTTATAAACTGTAACTGCAATAGTTTTGTTCTGGCGCGTTGTTCGAGTCAAACTAAGGACGTATTCGTGCGTGGCTGTGTAAATAAGTAATAAAATTGTTTCACAAAAAAAAAAAAACGACTTCAAAGCCACGATCCACAAATATTGTGCTATTACAAAGAACCAATTAATATTAATACAAGGATTTTCAAGACGGGCAGGAATAACCACAAAAAAAAAAATACGAAATTTGATAATAGTTGCCGCCCAAGAAAACCACTTCAGTCACAGATATACACAACACTTCAGTTTTCATATTAAGATTTATAGACAGATAGAAACTCTTTATTGGACCTCATTTTAAAAATATTTTTTAAAAGTTTATTATGTTTACCATTTCGGTTATAAAACGTCCTTGCAATTTTGTCAGAAGTGGAGACATTTTCAAATTGTTCCAAGAATGCTTCTCCAAGATTAGACAATGACTAGTCCAGCAATAGTATATTAGCTGATGAGGATGTCCTGCTCAACCTCGGAGTGGAACAAGCAACGCTTGTATATTGGGTTACATCACTTTAATAGTCAGTTCTTAATTAATGTGACGTGGACAGCTCTACTTTACATTCTTTGTTTGACAACCAGAAACAACAAAGAACATTAAGACATAGTTAAATTCTGTAAAAAAAATTGAGATTTTGTATTAGTTATTTTAAGTATAATTAAGTATTTTAGCCCAGTTCAAACCTCGGCCCTACACCGAGGATTTATTTAGTAGTCAGTTTCGATTCTATCGCTCAAAAACGGTGAAGGAAAACATCGCGAGGAAACCAGTATGTTCAAGAACCTCATAATATTAAAAGACATAATATAGTAATTTTTAAACTTTCGCGATTTGAACACATGTTTTAATACGTGATAAGTCCCGATAAACATTTAAGACATAATATGACATTCATCATTATGCACACGGTCAGCATAGTGGATAAGGAGCCATCCTCTTTCTCTCGCTCTCTCTCTCTCTCAATCTCTCTCTGAGAGAAGGCTGTGTGAGTATAAAAAGCAGGAACATGATAATGATGAAGTATTTAGCAACCCAATCATCAGTTTTAAAATATATCTATACTTATAGTTCCAACACCAATGTAACGAAACAAAATATTACGTTACAGTAAATTGCGTAGAGTTACAGTGAATAAAAAGAAAATGATAAATACGGATGAACTGCAACAAACCGCCGTCAAGAGCAGACATAATTTTTATTTTACTACATCTACAAATAAACGCTTCCAGTAGCTGTTTCTGCATTATTATGTTAAAGAAAGTTAAAAGTTACATTAAAACGGTTTCCGTACAGCTACAGCTGTAAGGAACCGGCTTAGTCCCAGATTTGATAGTTTTCGAAAACTTTTTTCGTTTACGTATTGTTCCATACATTAGTAAAGTGCCTCCAGCGGAAACGCGTAGGAACTAAAATCGGTATTAATCGGCGGTATAGATTGCTGATACGAAAAAAGTTTTCGAATACTATCAAAACTTGTACTAAGGGTACTGTTATTTGATAATGTGCAAAATATTCAACCTTTCCTTCAAAGCATTACGACACAGATGGTAAACGCAAATCGACACCTTTTACAAAACAAATTACGACTAACTCGCAAACAAAGATTACTAAAGAGATAATGATATAAGTAGCTATGTTATTTAAAGATTACAAGATGTCTCGGGTAATGTGAGGACAAAGCGTGGACAATAGGATTATGAGATACAAAGGATCATAGCGCCACTGCCGGAATCTCGTCTCATTTTACGGCCTTTTTTCTATTTCTATAGTAGATAAGGTGCTAAGATGCTGAACACAAGTTTCTAAAGTAAGAGCTAAGCTGTACTGCCTGATAATAATAAAATGCCTGTCAATCATAAAAATATATGTTTAATTTATCATGCGGCGACGTTAACAAACACTTAAAACAAGTAAAATAAATTTATAAAAAAAAAAAACTGACTGCATTGTATAAATAGTAAGTACATACCTAACTGAAAAGTAACAGCTGCGCGTTGCGTAACCTATACATATACAACAGAAAAGAGAAGTAAATAGAACGGAAATGCGAAGTAAAATCTGTTACCAGACATTATGAGTGAACCTTGATTGAACATTATTATTTAGATCAACGCGTCGAACTCCGCATCACAGTTGCTAACTGATTTCGAATGACTGACGTTTCGTTTATATGGGTGCAAGTGGCTACAACAATTTTTTTACAAAAACGCCTTTCCAGCCGTTCTAATTTAAACAAAAAAAATCTTTTCTGTGACCAATACTCATAGACCTCATAGAAGCTCTTTATCTCGTAAACTACTGAATATTTCATAGTAGTGTTAAATATTTCTGAAATCTGCTTAGTGAGTTCAATACATAAGGATGGTAATATTGACCTAATTAGCAAAGTTTACTTAGGTAGGTACTATTTTTCCCCTAATTTTATTTTCGAGAACTCCATTTTGAATTCTTGTACCCTATGTCACTCCCACTACTAAAATGATTTAAATGACATCTCACATATCGAAATCCATTAAGTCGTTTAGGCTGTAGGGTGTACCAAAGAAACCTCATACACTCGAAAAACATAACCCTCCTTCTTGCGCAGTCGGGTAAAAATATTACAATGATGATAAAACATTAACTTAACGTGAATAAAACCAAGAAAAAAATTGTTAACAAAGCAAACTAACATTTTAACAATGTTTGTTTACATGAAGATGGCACAAAAAGCAGTAAATCATGTTGTGTTATGAACACCGTTTCGACAGCACCAGATGTTTACTGCGCTTGTCGAGTGTTTGCTTCCGAAGATTTCGACATATAGGTAACCAGTAGCGAAAGGTGGAGATAGTTTACCATCTGCGGAAGTTTCCACTTGGGCGATGACAGTTCGGGAATATCTTAGTAGTTTAATCGCGATCGTTCCTTACTGTGATAGAACAAGCATTTTCTCATAGCCTAGGTTGCCAAACTAACCAGTAAGTTCATATCGGTTTCTTCTAGGCAACCGTGCTCCATCGTAGACCGAGTCATCGGCGGTCAAACGCAAGCATATTATAAAAATAATAATATATTAAAAAAAATATGTACTTATAAAATAAAATAAATTTATACAAATCGTATAAAATTGTATTTAAACTTAAATAAAAGGTCTCTTTAGGAGTTTTACGGTATGGCGCCTTAAGGTAACATTACAATTATTTAGTTCATATTGGTTCACTTATATATTCGAGTAAATAAACCGTAAGGGCTGAGTAGTCTCCATTCGCACCGGAAGCAGGTTGGCGGAAGGCGCGTGGCTTTTTGTACGCTCTCTGGCTGTTCACTCCACCGTTGAAGGGTTTCGTGGCAGATGGAGTGACTATGGACTCGCAGCCCTCGCTGGGTAATCATATTACTACAAAAATAGGTAAAATAATGAAAGTCAGTTCAAATGGGCTGATTGCATAGTCCTAGTGCTAGTTTTGAGGCTGCCCAAAAGTTTCCGGCATAACTTAATGATGAGAGATGGATTTAAATCATCGACTAAAACTTTAGATATAATACAACGTAAGTAGGTAGATAAATAAATAAATAAATATATATTTATACGCCACATAGATTATGTATGCAACTTACTACTCATCATCATCATCAGCCAGAAGACATCCACTGCTGAACATAGGCCTCCCCCTTTAACCTCCACACTGAACGACAACCTGCCTTTTGCATCCATTGGATGCCAGCGACTCTTACTATGTCGTCGGTCCATCTAGTGGGAGGCCTACCTACGCTGCGTCTTCCGGTTCGTGGTCTCCACTCAAGAACCTTTCTTCCCCATCGGTTATCGGTTCTCTTGAATGCAATGCATGCAACTTACTACTGCTATCCTGAAATTCGAATAAGAAAAACAACACTAAAATCACTAAAGCCTAGAAGAACTTTAAGAATAAGTTCTGTATTGATCAATACCCTCCTAGACGTGCAATAAATAATCTGAATGATCATACTTAACGTAACGATCAAATAAACAAAAACTACTAAAAGTCCAGCTTCTGTTAATAATGTTTCCTGAATAGCGAACCCATAAATTTTATTCTTTTTAAATTTCCTTTCTGGTCGGCAGCCGTGAAAATGATATGAATAGACAACCAAAGTAACCATTTGTCAACACAAACCTATGAAAAAACTTCGCCGCGTTTCTTGATCTAATTCTGAAGCACCAAAAAAAACAACATCTGTACGGCGCTTCCGTTTTGAAAAACAATCCGAAAGAAATTAACAGAACGCGCGTGACATTTTTTATTATTTGATTAAAATTGTTTCTTTAGGCAAGGGGAGTGTATAACTTAATGATAAAAAATTAAAGCACCCCTCAAATTTTTAATCTTGAGGCTGTAAGCGCACTATTTTAATATACCGTGTCTCAAAAGATTTTTTTAAACCAAGTGATAAATTGACGGAAGCTTTCCCCCACAAATTAAAATAGAAATAGTGCAACGTAGTAGATACCTACTTCTATTTACTTTTTTGCATTTTGGAAAAGATGCATCCGGGCATTGATCTATTAGATTAGTATGTTTATACATTAGTAATAGGTTGTAAATAATTGATATTGTTTTAAGTTAGTTTTAGGTATTCATAAAAAAAACGGGTAAGAGCCACTTCCCTTCCAGGCTTATTTCTTCGACCACACAATAGTCAGTGGTAATAACACCTAGCTATAGGATGTATATAATAAAGAAAAATTCGAAATAAAGCATTTTATATAGAAATCTTAGATCGACAAAACACAACTGATCACCGCTGTAAACAAAGCGGAAATGACCTATTAGACAGCTGTTCGGCGCACGCGCAGCTGCCGACGCGCCCGAATTTCGCCGAGAGCTCGCGAAACGCGCCTTCCGCTTCCGGCCGATTGTACTTGCTTCACTTAGGGCACTTGGGGTGGACATGAATGACATAACGAATACCGCAGTTAAGCATTAATCCACATTGCTTGATAAGTTAACCGTTGCGACGTTTTCGCAGATGGCTTGAGGCGATGGTATATTATGATCGAAGATAGATTTGAAAAATAAAACACGACAGACCGTGAGCAAAGTTATCATGGACTCTCGCAAATATCCCTATGCCAATAAAATATACAGGGTTACGCATATACACTGTAGTAAGCCAAAAAAAGGTCATTGTATCTAATCATCATTATGAATAACCTTTACTATGGGATCAAACATGAAATCGTGGAAAAAAAACAGCTGTCCCATACATTTTGTCTAGTGTCAATTACCAATTCCTATGGAACAGCTGATATTTATTTCGCTATTTCAGGGTTAGTTCTATAGTAAAAGTTGTTCATAATGATGAGTACAATGACCTCCATTCGGCTTAGTGCAGTTGATATGCGTAACCCTGTATAGTAAATAAAGTAAGATCGTATAGTTAGCTCTGACGTCAGATTTATTAGGTCTCTAATCTATTGAATACAGTTTAATGAAGCCATTCTACAAGTAGTTATGTTATAGCCGCTTTATAAACTAGAGTACCTGGTACTAGAATAGAGTGAGGCCGAAAGGTTCTCGAATGGAGACCACGGACCGGTAAGCGCAGTGTTGGACGTCCACCCATAAGATGGACAGACGACCTAAAAGAGACCGCAGGGAAACACTGGATGCAGGCCGCTTCCAACCGGCCCTCTTGGAAATCAATGGGGGAGGCTAATGTCCAGTAGTTGACGTCCTACGGCTAAAATGATGATGATGATGAAACTACAGTACGAGTTGTACCCATATTGTTACCGTTACGTCACGCCCATGGAACTGAAGACAGGTTTGAGAGCCAAGTGTAAAGTGACAACACGCTACCTGAGTACTACGGTCTACTGGTAGTGCTACGGTCGCCGACGCATTGTAGCGGCCTAGCATTGTCTAGCGAACTAGTTGTGCTACTACCGTGAAAAAAGTCACAGAATAAATAAAGAATATAACAGACATGACAATGCTGTGACATTTGGCGAGTTGGTGGCCAAACTTTCAAGGCGAGTTAATAGATTCTTAAAGGGTTGGCAACATAGTTGTGATGCCTCTGGCGTTACAAATATCTATAGGCGACGGTGACTGCTTACCATTAGGCAGACAGTCTGCTCGTTTGCATTTAGATCAATTGCAACAAAAAAAAATGTAAACGTCATTTTTCTATGGAACAGCTGAAATTTTTTCACGATTTCAGTGTTGGTGTTATAGTAAAAGTTGTTCATAATGATGACTACAATGAACTCCTTTCGGCTAAGTACACTCTGTATCCAGTATAAAGAGCCTTATCGCCTGAAGTGATTTCTGCCAGACAATACGTGAATTAGATCGACGTCTAACCAGAAAGAATGGTGTGCTTTAAAAGTTTATGTACAGCAGTGGATCTATAAGATCTAATGTGATAACGACATAATATCCCTCTCTACACACCTAAACTCAAAGAGTAAGTAAAGCAAACCATCTGCTTAAGCTACTGCAGTTATTTCAAAACCACATTACCATTCGGGTTGAACTCGAGCACGCGTACATAGCTGCTGCATCATCACGGCTCACGGTCATTATACTTTTAACTACATCACCGGAGCGTTAAATATTAAGGGCAGGTGTAAAGTGAAATTACAGTGTGCATTATCTGTGACCACAGCATGCCGCTGTGACGAGACACGGCCTCTCTAAAATAGACTATTACCAACTTATGCATAGAATTTACTTGGGTAGCCACCATAGTATTTTGTGTACAAAACTGGCAGCCACTCTCAGAATTTTTTAGTTCCCTCATTTTGTCACTTGTACTTTTAAGATGGCGTACTTAAAGCTTATTTTGCGTAGTGTTTCTTATAATATTGATATCTAAACATTTATTTTAATTTCAATAATAAACGTTATGTTTAAAATTATGATACTGGTGCAACTCTAATTTGTGGTTACAAATTACCATTAAATGGTCGTATATCGTAAATAGCAGTGTTACAGACGAGGTTGGAATGCAGTCAATGAAAAGACAATATGAACTGCATTTTTACACCGCCTTTGGTCACAGAATTCGTTAACTTGTTGCATTAACACGTCCTATTTGGGAGACTGTAAACATCTACTTTTGGTTTGAACAATGGAAAGGATTCATTAAGTGCGGTGTGTTATGTATGACCTTACTGCATTTTTAATGATTTCAGTACCTGGCCACTGGCCACAACGACGACGATGGTCACAAAGATTCATTTTGGACTTTTTACGTTTTAAATCACTGTTGTGACAGGAGTATTTTAATATCCCTGTAATTACTTGGGCTTATTGCAACTTTGAGAAGTATTAGCGCCATACTTATTATTGTCCGATATAAGCGAAAGTCATATTCATATTCATTTATTTCAGCATTCCACAATGTTTCTTAGGTGGTAGAAAAATATTTCAGTTACAATTGTGGACCCCGTCGGGCACACAGTCTCACAGTGTTCCTGAATAGATAGGCGTTTGTACGCATGTTTGTGATTTTATATATTTCTATAATAATTTTTTTAACGCTAACTTGCGTGTACAGTTGATACGATGTTCATGATATTTTGTAGCAAAGTTGTAAATTTTTTTTTTTTTTTTTTTTCTTTAAATAAGCCTTAATTATTATCACTAATACTAATTATTACATACAAATTACCACTAATATAATTAAAAAAAAAAAATGTTGTCCGTGTGGTAAAGTGCCAAGAACGCTGGCTGCATTCCCGCGTTGAATAGCTAAAGAAATTCTCTGCGCGAGGAATGAGCCAGCTCTCTTATCACCAGCGGCGTCGATTAAATGAGGCGAAATTTTTTTTAAAAACTTTTTGGTACATGGGCCCCATGGACCAAAAGTTTCGACGCCCAGCGGCACAAATATATATTCACTTGAAAGTGATGCATACTTGCGCCGCTTGGCGTCTTCTGCGGCCTCCGCCGCGGCTCCAGCTTTTTGAATTGTCCCCCTGAGGTGAGAAGGGGCTAACGTATCGACGCATGTAGCGTCCCAAACGAGAGCCCTTCCCCGCTCCCAGGGGATCAGAGTTAAGCCATCAGGGCCTTACCATCATCCCGAACTATCCCCACCGGCTCGAGAACAGCAGGGATGTTGATGGTGGCAAGTGCCCGTTTGATTTATGGAGCCGTGGCGGGAAAATCTACCGGCACTACGTTGGCAGTAGAGTCCATGAAGTCCATTTTTATCGACGCCGCTTCCACAGTTGTTAATTGCAGTACAATTTTTAAATTCCAATAAAAACAAAACCGTTCCAGGCTTGCGAAAATATAAGGGTCACAGTTCGGGGCGAACAACTATTATAGTCTACCAAAAATAGTATTTTTGGTTAAGACAAGTACAATGGCATACAGTCAGTAAATAAAGATACTAAATACTTTTTTCCTTTACTATAACTCTAAAAATAAAATAAAAATATATAGATGAACCGAGTCACAGGATATCCAAACCTTTTTTTAAAACCTTCAACATGTAAAAGGTCATTACTAAAATACGCATACAAAAGACTTCAACGGGTTCCCAAAACTGCAAGATATTTAAAAACTTGGTTTTGATTGATATTTTATACTTACGTACTTACTTATGGTCGATTATATTGAGGTATAATATCTTTTGTAAAAATATTGCTCATAAAATTCAGAGAAAA
Organism: Agriopis aurantiaria; assembly: GCA_914767915.1. Taxonomy (NCBI): domain Eukaryota; kingdom Metazoa; phylum Arthropoda; class Insecta; order Lepidoptera; family Geometridae; genus Agriopis; species Agriopis aurantiaria. Next base: position 11,209,940 of record OU611994.1, on the reverse strand, counting down.
TCTGAAAAACTTAATTATGTAAATGCACAAAACACTACTTAAAGCAAATTAAGCTCGATAACAATTCTATCCAAAAGTAATTAACATGGCCATAATTTTTTATTCAAATGTTTTATATTTGGATAATCTCGGGGGTGGAAAGCTGCGGCGCACGTGCGTACGAGCACCTGCCGCCACACCCCCGGCCCGGGGTGGAAGTCGAACTAGTTTGGTTTTAGACGAGTTTTTGTGTACAGGTAAGTATGGAGAATGGGAGTTTTTGTAATTCGGTACCTAAGTTTTTATCTATTACTGATCTCGGACATACTCAGTTATATAATTGGTTATAAAGTACATAGTCTTTATTACTCACACCAGAATACATACATAAAATGAAAAGCGTCCATCTGGGGGATCGTATCTGGAACGAAGTTATTCGCCATAGAGAACCAAAGTCACCGACAGCTCAGTGTATTAGCAAGCTGAAGTGGCAGTGGGCCAGTCATATCTGGTGCAGAACCAATAACCGTTGGAGTATACAAGACATGTTCCAAATTGAAGACCACGAATCGGCAAACGTAGCGTAGGTCGCCTTGAGACTATTTGGAGTGACAATATACGTAAGGTAGCTGGCAGTGGCTGGAAGAGAGAAGCCGAAGATCGGGCTGAGTGCTTCCCTTAGGCCTATGTCCAGCAGTAGACTAGTATAGGCTGCTGATAATGATGATGATGATGAATGTCTACTTGGCGGCCTTATCGCTATGAATATATTACTACTTATTTGTTCATAAATGTTTTTATTAATAATAGGCTTGCGTTTGACCGACACAGATCAGCAGTATAGATATATAACTGTCGTGGTGTAAATCCTCGTTATAATTGATATAAGTAATATATGAAGTTTGGAGGTAGTTAGGCGTTGATAGACGCACTTTGTGTGCCTCAGCTTCTTTTCGACCCTAACTTTTCACATAAGTCAATCAAATCAAGCTTTGTTTGCCTGCAGTAGCAGTGTTATCTATATCAACTTGTTTTATAGTACAGAGGTAGGTACATTCTTGATCAAAGTACAGAGGAAATAAACAATAATTAGTTTACTGACTATTATCAGCAACCTTTTCAATTTAAAAATACTCAAACCTAGACCAAAAAAGATAATTCAAAAACAAGGCAATTAAGTAGTGTAAGACGCAGGATTTCGCTTAATCGCGCGATTCACCGATTAAGCCGTATTTACGACCGCTTAAACAGCTGTTAAACGACAATTAGCATTTATTGAACTTCCCTTTCCATGTCGATGTGTAGTTAAATTAAAAAGTTGCGTTTAATTTAATTGCATTGGTTTTCGTCTTTAAATGTTGGCAAAAATCAATTACTGTACAGGAAAGTAGTTGCTTTTTATTGCTGTCTTATTATTGGTAAAGAAATCGTCTCAGTACCTCAAGCTTCCACAAGCACTTAACGAAATGTACTTAATGTTGTGTTTTTTATACCAGATAAGTTGTATTCGTTTCGATTACTTTGATTATATAGGTATCGAAAATTCAATGAATATGCCTTCTGTTGCCTAACTATGAAGATTCTTTTATTTTGAACTAGCAACCTGCCCGCCCGGCTTCGCACGGGTTTAACTTACGTGCGAAACCAGGGCGGGGCGCTTGTTACATATATAAAGCTTCCGTAAAAAAATTATCTAGCTGATGGTGAAAACCGCATCAAAATCCGTTGCTTAGTTTTACAGATCTAAGCATACATAGGGACGGACAGACAGCGCGAAGTGACTTTGTTTTAGACTATTTAGTGATTGTATAGGGTTTTTTCTAACAGCGTCTAAATTTATGTATGTGTAATATTTCTTATTTTTCTTTAAAACGGCTAAACTAATTTGAATGTTTTTTCTTAAAATTTGCAAGCCTGTTTCATTGCAGTATTATCAGTCGTTCTTACGTATGTTATGTATGTATTATTGTAGCGCATTATCGCTTAAGCAAGCCAATTTATCAATGAAAAAAATAATGACCAAAATCTGTCTAGCGCCATGAAAGTTACGAGCTCATTTCAGAAAAGATTGTATTTGTTTAAAATTTTATTTGTGCCTATGTCACTTTGTATGATAAGTCTTTCTAAGATAAGTCTTTGTAAGATCCTATTTAGTTTGGTATTCATTATTACATTACATGAACGCAATGTATTGGTTTGGTACCTTACATCTGTAGGTACTTAAATAATAGCGTAGTAGTTATTCTGGGTACATCCCGTTTGGTAAGAATCCCATTTGGTAAACCACTTGAGATACCTACTAAAAAGTTGCGTTTGGTAAACATTCTCCTTTCCATACAAGAAGTTTCGTTTGGTAACCTTTTAAATAATTTCATGTATTTTATCCCATTTGGTAAACTTTCTGTAGAAGTTAGTACAGTCATGATAAAAATAAATAAAATATTTTTTTTTTTACTTTTTTGTACTTCACCTTCGTTTGAAACTCACTCTCGCGGCCTAGCAAACCACTTGACTTTGGCGGTTTTTTAAAACTTTGTACATCACCTTCGCCTAAAACTCGCTCTAACGGGCTGCTTGCGGCCTAGCGGGCCACGCAAACTCTACGGTTTTTTTTTCCATTTTCAGGGTTCCGTACCCAAAGGGTAAAAACGGGACCCTATTACTAAACCTACGATGTTTGTCCGTCTGTCTGTCCTACCCACCTGTATTTTTCGAACCGTAATAGATAGCCAGTCGAAATTTTCACAGAATATGTAATGTTACGGCGGATAATTAACAAATAATAAAAAAGTCAAAGTAAAAACGAAAGAGGGTATTGTTTTTGTATATTATCTAATGTAAAAACGGTAATACGTACAAGCGCCAATCTTGGCATTATTACACACTGCAAAGTATAACAACATATAATTATAATAAATGATGGCCAAGTGCTAGTCGGTGACCAATTTCTGTTCATTAAAAAATATACCGAGCGTCACTTATGAGCCGGCAAAATTTTATGAACTATGTGACGGCGAAGCAATTGCTTGGCTATTTGGTAGGCATTAAGTCGTACCAAATAGTTTTTTTTTTAAATTGAAAATTATTGTATTTTGTGGTGGTACGCCACCCTCAGTGCGCGAGCCCGACTCGCACTTCGCCGGTTTATTTATACATCACCTTCGTTTGAAACTCACTCTCGCGGGCCGCTTGCGGCCTAGTGAACCACGCGACCTCGACGGACCTTTTCCACTTATTTAGGGTTCCGTACCCAAAGTGTAAAAATGGGACCCTATTACTAAGCCTACGGTGTCTTTCTGTCTGTCTGTCCGTCTGTCTGTCCTACCTAATAACGGCTGTATTTTTCGAACGGTAATAGATAGCCAGCTGACATTTTCACAGAATTTCCGTAATACATATTAAATTATAAAATAGGCAAAAAATAAAAACGAAATGCCCCATACAACAAACGTATTTTTGTATTAGCTCTAATGTCAAAACTGTAATATGTACAAGCGTCAAACTTAGCTTGATTATAGTACACACTCTAAAGTGTAACAACAAATAATAAATAATGGTCAAGTGCGAGTTGGTGACAAATTTCTGTTCATTATCAAGTTATAACTGGTAATTTCGATTTTGAATTTTGTGGTGGTACGGAACCCTTTGTGCGCGAGCCCAACTCGCACTTAGCCGGTTAATTTTTACAGTCTTCGATGGCCACATTCATATTTTTTTTTCATAACTCAGAATACTAAACAACTAAAAGTTTAAGTAGTTAGTACTTAAACTAAAAAAAAAACATATTTGATTTTTGGACCTGACTGTACCGTACAAAATTAATGGTTTGCCAAACGGGATTAAATGTATGAAGAATAAAATAGTTACGAAACGCAACTTTTTTGTAGGTATCTCAAGTGGTTTACCAAATGGGATTCTTACCAATCGGGATGTACCCGTTATTCTCACAGCCCTTTCGATAACAAGGACAGTGACTGATCACATCAATTTATTCTTCTAATCTGGCGGTGGGAAAGTATTTGGTGCACTAGTTCTAAGAGTGTGTCCAATATTCTCATTGATGTACGTTTACCAATAACTGTCTTGCAGAATTTTATTAAAATCGATTTATCAGTCAATAAGGGAGACGTCATTTCTAAAACGTTTTTTTTTATAACGTAATATGGATATTAAAAAAAAATATATTATAGCTCAGCCCCGGGTAAGACAGGGTCACGCAAAAATGTACTAAGCTGAAAGGGCTCCGTTAAACTCATCATTATGCACAATTTTTACTGTGTACGGGACCAACCCTGAAATCGCAAAAAAATATCAGCTGGTCCATACAGTTTGTTGAGTGTGAATGACCGTTTTGTATGGAGCACCTCATATTTTTTTGTGATTTCAGTTTTAGTCCAGTTGTAAAATTTGTTGGGTGTTATGGACCTCTTTCTGCTTAGAACACCCTTTCTGCGTAACCCTGTATATCAATCTACATACTCAGGCAAAAGTTCAAAAAACTTAAAGCGGAAGGATTTTAAATGGCCCACTGTGTAGACAGCCGTAACCTACAGTCTAAAAATGTTATCCTATAATATTTGATGGAGGCAGATAGTATAGAAAGAGAGAGAGACATACCTAATACCTATACCCAGCAGTGAGAACAAGAAAGAAGGAGGTGATGATGGAAATGGTTTTGACGTAGATATGTATGTACTAGTTTTGATCTTAGAATTCACCCTATTACGAGAACAAATACTTAAAGAGACGTATGCTGCGTTAATCATGTATGCCATAAAATTGTTAAAAGTACGTACTTGTACGTACTTATATCATAGGGCATCAATAAAAGGAAAGGGACAATGGATAGCGGTCGGAAGCGTGTCCGCCGGATGTAGACCACCGACGAACTTGCGGTACTTGCGGGTACTTGCAACGCAGTAAGTGTTTAAGCAAAATTTATATTTACTGCGGCGAAAATAAAGTTGAAGTTTAATGCAATTGTATCACGTCATCATGAGTTTTTATCGTTGAAGTAGCGTTTATATACCTACTTATAGCATTTTGATTTATTACCCATGCACTTAATTTAAATAAGTACTCGTATGTATGTTCAATAGAGTTTACATGATTTTAAAACCTTTTTCTAATATTGATGTGTCTTTTAAATTCATGCTTATTAAAACATTAATAAAACAGGAAGTTTCCACACGAATACTTAATAGCTAAAATCATTCTTTCCCACGGGTCTAACAAAAACATAACAATTGCATTTCAACCAAAAATTATTACGTGATTGTATCCAAGTCCAGCAGCTTAGCTGTATCGGCTAGAGCCAATAAATAGAAAAGATAAAAAGGAAAAAAGTTTTATATTTATTGTTTATGCCCTTTATGTTACCGCCTACAATGGTGTTTATTACAAAAGGTACACTTTACAAGATTTTACCTGTCGTTTGTCTTTACACGTAGAATCCTGGAGGCTCTAAAATCTTCGTTGAGACGAGTTTCTCACGTTCCTTACCATTGTAAACAACGCGTGACGCTTGTTACGTTCCGTTTACCATCATTGTTCTATTACGAGCTTGTGAAAAGTAAACAAGTGTAAATGAAACGTTTAGAAAAAAATACTCAATGCCCACCGAAAAAACAGAGCTTTGTAAGCTTTGGGATCTTGTCACTGTATAACTTTAGATTTACATCTTTGATCTATAATGTTTTTGACGGGAATTAATTGTGACATGGTTCTAAATAAACATCAGCGGGTATGGTTGTAGTGATTGTACATATTCCATTCATGAGTTCATTCATGACCAGTTCCATCCGAGTGCTAGTAGGGCGGTCACGTCCGACCGTTTGCGACCGGTTGCCAGCAGGCTATGCTAAAGAGTAGCATAGAGAAGCGACAGTATTAATTTGAAAATATGTACTTACTAAAACAATAGGGTATTTGACTGTATTAAAAATATAATTCATGCTGGTGTAATCCTAGAGTTTTTTTAAAACTATTTAATCACTAAAAACTGAAAAATAAAGAACCGATTTTCAGAAAAAAACATAATAAAAATATGATTTTTATTGATCACGTGACTTGACTGAAAACAATGTCCAAGTTGACGCCCTTATGACGTCACACAAAAGTAAATAGAGGCAACAATTGTTTAGCGATAAGAACTCGTTTGCTTATGTGTGACGACACTAACGACGTTACGCGGTACTTTAATAATTTGAATTTTGATCTGCCATGTAAAACACAAATACTGAAAATTATCATGATTAAATCACAAGATTGCTTTATTTTAATATAATAAATAATTTACTATAGTTTCGTAAAATCAGTCAAATATCCTATTGTGTCTTATTGATAGCATAGCATAATATTTACTAATTTCATACTACATTTTGCGTATTTTTGCTATCAACATCCACTCTTCGGCCATTCAAATATAAGATGGTTAATTGATTCAATAGTAAAATTATAAAACTAAACTCGGTCCAAGTTTTTATTTGCTCTGACAGCTACTATAATATTGTAATTTTTTTAATTTTAACCAAAATTTTGATCACTTTAGTTAGGTATTTGAACATAAGACTGTAGCAGTACCTGCAGGAATATTTCAGTGAAAAATTGAAAGAAAATGTTTTTATTCTGCTTTTACAATGATAGTGTAGCTGTCAGAGAAAATAAATGTTTACTACTGCTAAAAAAAGACGAAATTCCATAACAAAAATACACCCCAGTAGATGAAGTACGAATGTTTACGTGTGTGTAAATACGTGTGGAATTCCATACAAATTTCAATTTCGAAATTCAGCATTTGTAAGGATTTCAATACGTATTTTATGCACGTGAATATTCGTACTTTCCCCACTAATAAACTTTTTCTCCATGACGTATGTAGTGCATACAAAAGTTGCTCTACGTCGTACCGTCCGATGTCTGGTTGGTTGCTGACTCATTCATTAATGAAATGCCTTACAACACGAAGGTTGAGAATTAATACCAGTTTAAGAAAGTGCATTTACTGACTGGTTCTCTTTACTCTGTGACGCAGGGACCATATAGCTACTATACACTATACGTTATACCTACGTCACTTATTCGTGAGTTTTGGCGCTAACGTGGAAAAATACATGTCGGCTCGAGGGATTATTTTCCTAAACTTGTGTATTTTCGAGTGTTAATGTGTATTAAATGGTGAATTATTATTCATTAAATGCTCGTAAACGTGCTCGAGTGTGGGAAAGTGATATAACGAGGTGAAACGTGTCTTTTCATGTTGTTTCCAAAACTCCATAGGAGCCTCATAAAAAAAAACGTAAAGTCTCCACCACTTTACAGGGGCATGAGTTTGACTTGACCGTGACTTACTTAGCTTGACCCTGACTGTGACTATGACTTGTTTGACGCTATTAAGACTATGTAAACTGTTTAATATTACGACTAAAGGACATTGAATCCTCGGTCATGAAAATTTTAACCAAAAAATCACTTATTCGTTCGACGTTTGGCGTTCGTTTCGGTGTGGAACTCGGGGTGGCTGAATCATTAATTGCACAAAGGTTTTTTGAAGCATCGTTTGTTCTGGACAGCCAGAGAAAAGTTTCAAGTTACTTATGTTCTAAATACAAATAGAACATAAGTAACTTGAAACTTGTTCTCAGATCGCAGAACAGATGGCCGATGGGGCTGAAAGGTTCTCGAATGGAGACCACGGACCGGTAAGCGCAGCGTAGGACGTCCACTCACAAGATGGACATACGAGCTAAAAGAGACACCAGGGAAACGCTGGATGCAGGCCGCTTCCAACCGGCCCTTTTGGAGATCGATGGGGGAGGCCTATATCCAGCAGTGGACGTTTTATGGCTAAAATGATGATGATGATGATGAAGTACAAATAAAGAATAGGTTATTAGATGACCTTAACCTATTTTCTTTATTCTCTATAGGTTATTATTAACTAGGCAAACGTGCCCCATATTCAGCCTAATGAATGACCTCCTGCCTATTTTTCTTTCGAACGGCCAGAACAGGCACAAAAAAGCGATACATTTCATTAATGTTATTCGGAAAACCCGGACGCAGCGCTTTGATTCCACATTTATAGTGCGACTGCAAACCTATAGGTTACCTAACTACCTAGACCGCTACCTCGCCTGAGATTGATAAATAATACACAGACAATATATTTGTGGCAAAAAAATACAATATAGAATTATAAGTAAAATATTAAATTAAAAATAAAACTGAACTAAAGCTTTTAAAAGTTGCCCTTCTGGCGACTAGTTTTGCTAGTCTATGACGCATGTATGTATGCATACTTACATAGCTGCGAGTACTATGCCATACGTCACTTTCCGTTGGATGTCCGCTCTACGGCCTTCCGTTTCGCTGTGGAATGTTTCCGGCGTGGATTGTACAGTTGACTCATTCATTGATGATAATTCCTATCCATGTAATATGGACATTCGGCAGGTTTAACCACGGAAAAGAAAAATTGTTCTTATCTGTGGGTTTAACCCATGTCGTAAGATTGATCTATTTCCTAGATACCGCGTACAAGTAATACAAATATTCTAATAAATTAAGTACCCTATTTCTACCCTAAGGGGACTGTTCCTGTCTGCAGCTCTCTCGCTCGCACATTTTCACATCATATAATAAATTATTAATTTAAAAAAAATTACTTCTTAATTAGGTCGACAAAAATATTTATATTATCGAATTAATAGTATAAATAAATATAGTATTACCAAGTATAGTAAAACCTTTCTGTTACACGTTGTATAATTAAATGGTTTCATTATTTCAGTTTTCCGATTCTTTTTCATTGTAAATCTTTGATAAAACATTCATTTTCCTTTCTTGCTTGTATTTTGTAGACATTAATCAGCATCAATGAATGACAAGAATCACACCGCATCATACAGCACGTTACACTTGTACGCTGCGCACGCGCAGCTATTGTTATTGTTTCGGTGCGTGCCCTTTGTCGGCCATTCACTGGAGTGTCGGCGTATCCGCGATCACTAGTGATTACTGTCGTGATGGCACGGACATCGTTAGTATTATTATTAGGCGCTTCCTACTGGTAATGAATTTGGATGGTGTCATTGAACTGCATTTTTATTTTTATTATTGAACTAGCTGCGCTCGCGGTTTCACCCACGTGAATTATTCCTTATAACATCAGTTATCCGCCAGTGAATGTGCCGTCAAAATCAGTCCAGCCGTTTTGGAGTCCATGTTACCAACATACACACATCGATTTTTATATGTATAGATTATTGACGCTTCTTGCCCTATGTTAAGCGATGATGCGGTCGCCGATGGAGCACGCTTGCCTAAAAGAAACCGATTTACTTAAGACTTGAAGACATGGCACCAAATTGGCACTATCGAGGAAAACCCATTCAAATTGCGCATACCACTGTCTAACAGCTTATTGTAGCTGTAAGCTACAAAAATACTTATTATAAATTGAGCCCCGAAAAAAACAAGCAAACTGATTTATTTAGTTACTTTAGTTTATAGCATGTTTTACAAAAATATTTTTATGTGCATGTTATAATAAAAAAATTATTAATATACATTATAGCATAATAAATATTTATAATACTATTATCAATATTCATTACGCATTGTTATTCATAATGCTCAAGATAGAAAGGGACGGCATCATCAGAAACCAAACACATTTTTGGTCGCTGAGCCAACAATGTTAGCTGAGCCCCACAATTTTCCAGTGTTTCCACAGAAAACCCAGATTAACTTTAGCATTAATTTGATTCAGCTTCTTTGCCAAATTTCACCAAAAACAGTTAAAACTTTTAGTCGTGAAAACATAACAAATAAACCGAGAGGTAGGCAGTTTTTAATTCATAATATTTTTGCCATCATCTTCATCGTCATTATCACGTTCCTACTGCTGGAACACAGACCTTCTCTCTGAGACAGAAGATGGAGCCTTATCCACCATGCTGACCCAATATTAGTGTAGAGTAGAGTATAAAATTTAAAATTTAATTCAATTTATTGAGCCCGTAAGCCTGGGTTACAAAGTTGGTATATGTGTAAGAAAATTAAAGTTCTCCAGGTCCCGCTTTGTCAGCATACAAGCAGTTACTTAAACTAATTACAAGAATATCAATGAAAATAATAGTACAAATGTCAGTTTACGTTAAAATTATAGAATTGATAATTAATAATGTCTAATAATAATTTTACTAAAATACATGCATTTTATTCAAAGTTTTTTATCATTTAAGAAGTAATCTAGGGAATAGTATGCTTTAGAAAGGAGAAATACAGTCAGCCTATTTTTGAAGCTGTTTACATCGCTCCAGTCACGAATTTTTCGTGGTAATTTATTATAGACTAGCTGCGCCCGCGGTTTCACCCGCGTAGTGATGAAAAATGGTGATGATGATGATGAAACTAAAGTAGTCTATGTCACTCTCTCGCTTTTGAACTATACCCATGCAAAAGATCAGGTCGATCCGTTGTTCCGTTGCAGCGTGAAAGACGAACAAACATACATACATACAAACTTTCGCGTTCATAATATTAGTAGGATTATTGATGCCGTACAAAACATACTTTTTAACATTAGAGACGTTATTGTTTGTTTTGGAAATCGTACTTCATTTTCTCGTCTACTACCGATTTTAAACATAGGCTTTGCGTAACTTTCAATAAGGATAACTGCTCGAAATCACAGTAACAAGAAGCCACAGAAGGTGCTAATAGAAGCCGAGTAATGGCATGGGAACAGCCTTCAAAAGTTTACGTTTCTCATGTTAGTGCTCCACTTTTCGCACTTCCCTCCGACAAACAATGCCAGCCTTGCCACAGATTACTTCATATATTCCAAGTTGGTTCAGAATACATTGAGAAATGTGTGCGTTTGTCTGTACAATAACCAACCTGTCAATATCTTCAAGATTCTTTACTTTAGAGTTTTTATTTTTATTTTCCTTTACTTCCTAAAGACATGTTAAGGAAGAAAGGGGCAGTTATGCACCTTATTTATGTAGGTAGACTGAACAACTAATATAATGTTCGGATAAGCAAATTACCCTAAGAGACGAAAACAGATTGCTTGATTGATGCTTCACACCTTACACTCCACTCAACTTGTCCTTTCGTAACGAATAAATAAATAAATATTCGGGACATTTTTGCACACACGGTCATCTGACCCCAAACTAAGCAAAGCTTGTGATATGGCTGCCAGAGACTGATAAACATACATATATAGTTTTAAATACATATTTAAATAGATATTAACAACCAGATAAAAAACAAACATAAATGTTCATCACATAAATGTTTGTAGGACAAACATTTATGATGTGGGAATCGAACCCACGCCCCCAAGCTCAGAAGGTACCAACTGGACCAACGGACTATCCAATATAATGGGCTAAATGTCTAAAGTTATAATTGGCATAATATGTATATATAATAAATTAAACACAATAAAAAATAAAATAAACATAAAACACAAGCCAAATACACTGTTTTCAAACTATCACGGTGGTTCACTAAAGTTATATGATTATTTACGGGACCTCAACCTTACCACGGTAAATATCCCGTAAATAATAATATAACAAGACAAATACTTCTATAAATTCCTAAAATATTTCTATGTAATGGATTTCGGGCCCTTCCACATTTTATGACCAAAAAAGCAACGAAAATTGGATTTTTGGCTTTCTGATTCTATCTGTATTTTTTATTGAAAATTATTTTGAAAAACTCTACATTTTAACGTATTACCTCCAATTTACAAAATTAAAGATTAAATAGATAAGAAAGATAAGAAAGAAAAAGAAAGAAGAAAAAGAAAAGAAAGATTAGATTTTTTGATTTTTTTGATTTAATTTTTTTTTTTTTTCTGTTTTTTTTAATTTTTTTTTTTTTTTTAGTTTTTGTAAAACTCTCGGAGATAAAGTTTAAGAGTGAATTTATAAAATTATCAAATTTAGTGTTGGTTTAGTGTAGTGTTTTTATTTGTCTTGTAAATTACTGCTTTATTTTTCGTTTTAGGTATGCCCGTAAATATAATATATTTAGTATATTTACTGCTGTCCATCTCTCTTCTATATCTTTTAGCGGTACTGGACGGGGTCCCCAATTGTAACTGAAATACTTTTTTACCACCTAAGAAACATTAGAAAGGTTAATAAAATTAATATAAAGAAAGATAAGTCATGATCATGTATGACCTTTGTATGATTTCATGTGCAAAAAAAATTCATACTCTTTCATTGGAAAACACTTGAAAAGTCAACTCATTTTTACTCGGCAATTATTTACAGGAGAGGTCGCAGACTGCACATAGTTTCGGTTAAAACGTTACATCAAAGTCAAACAGTGCAATTAACACGATTTGCAATTTTTAACAGAAGATTACAACACATGAGACCTACAATCAGGTTTATCTGCCTTCTGCATATCCTTTATTTTATTTTTTTAATAAGTTTTGTTGATATTCGGCCATGCCCTGCATATACTTGAAGATACTTCATTTAATGCCTTCTCTGAAGAATTTACCAAATTTACGGAAATTAATTTACTAAACGCGTAAAACGCCCTGCGACTCGATGAAGTGGCGATATTTAGGGTTATAAGTTGGGTGTACTAAGCCGAAAAGAGGTCATTGTAGTTGTCATTATGGACAACTTTTACCATGACACCTACCCTGAAATCGCGGAAAAAGCTTTCCATAGAAAAATTTCATTCTCACTTAATGTAATGTATGGATTTACTAACATTTGTATAGACATTCGTCATCTAGTTTAACTGTGACCACGGACACTGCAAAGTGTTCCAAATATCAGGAAATTAAATAATATAAAATACACGCGATAACATCCGTTGAAAGTGTTGTAAGAGTCGCGAAACCCTAAGAAATCATTATCATACAAGTACTAAAGGGTCAGAAAGGACAATAAATGTACAACTAAAACAATAGTTTTGGTCTTCACGGTTTTTAGCGCAACGCAGCTATCCCTTTGTGCAGATATTACATCATTTTTGTTGATTCTATCTGCTAAGCATTGTGTTGTTAAATTACACATTGACAAACTTTTTTGTCTTTTGCACAACGTAATTTTGCGATTACGGAGGTCGGTAGAGTTGTTCATAATAGGCAGGAGCTTTTTGTCTGTTGACGACAATAAGCTGATGAGGTAAACAAGGACTTCAATATCAAAGGCAAAAACAGAAGGCATCCATAACTGACTATTATCAGAAAAGATCCATAAAATCAGTCTACACAAGTTTATTTCCTTAGATATATTAAAAACCGGACATCGCTATTTTGTCGCTTAAGTCAACCGCGAGCCTATAATTGAATTTAAAAAAAAAACGGGACATCTTACCAATTTTTTTGTATCAAACCTAAATTACATTTTAACGGGGAGCTTTTGAGAGTGTTCACATAAGGGAGTCATACGTCACGTCACATGACGGGGCTAAATTTATTGTTACTTTCCCATTTTTACAAGTTTATGATGACGTCACCTAGCCAGTAACCACCCAGTAACCCCTGAAGTTACACAAATCTATCGATAGCCCATTTATCAAAATCGTTTGAGGTGTTTAGGCTATAAGTGGCAACATGGAGCACATACATTTACTTTGCGTCGTCAGGTAAAAACAGAAGGTTCTGAACTATTATTAGAAAAATAATTTCCACCAAATCACGGTCAATAAAACAACTACAACTATATATCCATTTGAATGACAATGTGTGCACAATATGTGTGTTGTCATCGACACTATACAAGCAGTACCTCTAACAAGAGGGTGCGATCTGTAAGCGAGCCCTCTCCATTACTTCCCTGCCTGGGCCGTGGGAAAACGCTCGGACTAAATTATTAACAAAAATATTGACCCGCTGGCTACTTAGGGGATTTGACCACTTGTTTGCGCCGACAGTTTGCCGCTCCCAACAAATAAAGGCCAGGGTTGCTGCTGGTAACTTGTCTGAGGGGATGGGTAAGGCTACTAAATTGTAGATCAGTTCGACGTATTGGGAATGCTAAATCTTCAGCCAGTGACATGATTAGGTACTCCTTTGCAATAATACTCAAATAAGTAAAGTACAAAATAAGCTAATATATACGGGACATAACTTTATTAAAAACTAAACTATTCACTCCATTCATCAACAGTCTGAAGCTTGTTAGTACTAGTCGTTATCAAAACAAGTTATTATCATAGAATCGCAAACGTAACATATATTATATTTTATTCAGTTAACAAAACAAGGGAAATACACTTTTCAATTTTCAAGCGTAAAAGGTATGTGAAAATTAAGCATTGAGTTGACCCTTTAAAAAGGCTTTAAGGAAAGAAGATCCATTAAAAGGAAATTAAGAAAAATATATTTGTAGCTATTCTTTTCAAGACAGGTAGCAGCCCTGCAAGCCTGGCTGACCATTAGACGTGTCGAAGACTATTTTTCTAAGTTTATGGGAAAACTTCAACTCGTGGTTGGTCAACATTTGGTGTTTGATCTTTATGGGAATCGCCTCCTAGTGTGGTGATTGGTGAAGTTGTTGTTTGGAAGCCTATTGTGTTATTTAAAAGGCACGTCGTGGAAATTCGTGGATCCAAGTTTCTACGTACTTTTTCAGACAAATCTGGTTGTTAATTCTATTTTCCCCGAAATTCTTTTGGTTTTTGGGTGTGAATCAAAAATTAAGTTACTAAAACGGTTTTATACTGACTGTTAACTGTTCCCAGATTGTTACAATTTGGGTGTCTTCAAATCGCGAGTGAATTGGTTTCTTCTAGGCAAGCGTTGGCAAGGCTGCTTCCTCTTAGACCGCATCAGGCGAGGTAGCGGTCAAAGATGGAGAATGCAATTTTTGTGTATTGTTATTGTCATCCTAAATACCTAATGTTGTCTCGCTCGCTCTCTTCCGTCTCGAACTTAGCACGACAAGCGCTTCTCGTGCAAATTCTTTATATTATACTAGCGACCCAACCGCCCGGCTTCGCACGGGTGTAATTTACGTGTGAAGCCGGGGCGGGTCGCTGGTTATATATATATAAACCTTCCGTGAAAAGTTATCTAACTGATGGTGAAAACCGCATCAAAATCTGTTGCGTGGTTTAGGAGGAGTTAGCGGCCATACAGACAGACAGACGCGGAAAGTGACTTTAATTTATACTATGTAGAGAAGAGATAGAGATTAAATAACAGTGCCGTGTAAATGTTTTGTGTAATCATGTGAAATAAACAGTCTAATTAACATCCTCTAGTGTTGTTATTGAATCATAAACAACATAAACATTATATAATAAAACAATAGAAGTGAAAAAAAACTTTAAAATATTCTTAGTCCATAAATGTCAATGAACCAGGAACAACGAACGTAGTTTCCCGGTTGTACGTGATATTTTTAGCCTATTAAGGCTTCATTTGTTTCATCATTACCCGCTTTTCACGGTGCATTAGCCACGCTTATTGGCGTCAGTGGACAAAATTGGATCAATACGGTGGTTGACGATACGGTTAAAATGCCAATTTGGAATTTCCCAGAGGTAAGTTGAGCGGACAGAGACGGTCTAGTTATGATAGGTCAATAATTTGTTTCTGAATTTTCACTACAACGTGTTTTTCGGTTCGCTCTATATTGTATCTGACGCTATCACTCTAAAATGAGAAAGTTAGTGACAGAGACAATTTCGAGGGTTTCTAGAAAAGGGGCTATATATACAACATAATGACAAACTGACCCGACAAACGTTGTCCTGTCCAAAAATCGTAGAAACAAGGTTCCCAAATTTTCCAATTTTTCGGGCAAATTTTACAATTTTATTTTCTTTTGAAGTCGGTGCCAGCCAAAGCAAAAATAACCTTAATAGATATCTACTTGATTAATCTATTAATATTTATGATATGAATGCGAAATAGAGATAAATATATAAGAAATCGAACGAAGGCTAATAATTGAAAAGAAGCGCATCAAAATTTATATGCATTTAGACACAACCGTCAACGTGAATTCCGCACATCAGCTGTAAGACTACAGGTGGCAAAAATTTAACTTCAAGGCAGTACAGTGCAGAAAACATAATATCCAAATAGACTGTAGAAAAGTGTTTTCCTACAAAGGCAGGACAGGATTAACCTGTCTTTCTTTGCTGGCACCGACTCCAAAAATAACTGATTATAAATTGTAAATATATAAGTAGGTAATATATGTAATCATAATTTCGTTGATTGTCCTCTAATGCTCATTGCTTTGAAGTTATTTAAATATTATTTTCTACTTTTTAGTTTCAGTTTGTAAATGATAGGCATAGTCATGAAGTCGGTTCTCTTTTTTTTCCAAATATTATTTTATGCTAGAATGTTTTTATTTTTAACCAACTTGCGTCATTAACAATTTTCCCATTAGTGCTTGCACCACCAGCGAAAACAATCAACCCAAAGTTCATTAAAACCATTACACGGTGTTACGCAAATCGTAAAACGATATCACAGAGTAGAATGAAGTTAGAATTATTTAACGGAACTTGTTTTTACGTTAATTGTTATAACGTTAACGGTGACACTCGCGGTGGCTAATCTGTTAATCTGCTCATTATAGTTAATTGGAGTTTGGAACAGAACCAGACACCGTGGCGACTGGCTGGTGAACTGGAGGTATGCAAAAAATCTGATGTCGATTGATATCGGGATGGTATATTTCATTGCTTGTGTATTTATTTATTTGATTTTTTTTTCAATAAAAATTCACAGAAAAAAACTAATACAAAAATTAACGCATAAAATACAACGCAGTTTCATTCGCTATATATCCTACACAAAGATTTTCTAATATTTGTCAAAGATCCTACACTTCTTAAAGGATATTTATATTTGTTCGGGGTTTAAAGTAGTATTATGTAAAAGTTAGGGTATAAGCAACAGTGTTGGCAGTAATTAGTGGAATATGCTGCTGTAGTCATTAGTAAATTAGAATGAGGTGATAATAATGCACTTTAAAACGGCAAAATAATTTAATTGCGGAATTATGTGATTCAAAATTTTGGTCCTGCCCATATGTACTCCTATACTAAGTATGGATACTTGTAAGGGAAAAGTTTGAAATATATATTTATCTGTAGTATAATCATAAATAAATAAATAAATTATTAACATAAAAAGCATAAATAGCATAAATTTCATGAAACACAATTTAATTTTGTTTGTTGAAAGTCTACCTAATAATAAGGAAAAACATGTCTTCACTGAATCGTGAAGATAAGGCGTGCGATTATCTTAAGTTAGCGTAAATTATTTACATATTATAATGGGTTGTTTTGTTTTTATACGATCATAAACAAGCAACAAAATTAAGGGTTATTGCAGAATTTGCAGAAAACGTTTCTTTGATAAACAAATAATATAACTATAAAAAAAAACTATTACTTAAATATAAACTTAAAATAATTGATTTTGGATACACTAACGTCATAATAAGTAGTTGAAAGGTTTTTATTAAAAGGTGGTTTGGATCCGGGTGTGTACTAAAACTGCGACAAGCACCATCGCGCAGCAGCAGCGTCCTTATTAATACACGGTACTGTGACCCCCAGCCGCCTGCCAAGCGTGGGGATTATGGCAAAACCCCTCTCTAAGGGGAGGTCTTGTTCAGTAGTAGACGTTTTCTGGCTGATGATGCGATGTGAAAAGTTTTTATAGCGATGTAGATAATAGTTTATTTTACCATCTATTCCCATTGTCCACCATGGATACATTTTCCTCCCATTCGCTTTTTTTTTTTTTTAATTCTTTTTTTAAGGAGTTTTGTCTATATTCTCCCATTCGCTTTTAGTTTTCTGTTTTTTTTCTTCAGATTTACCATATACATAGTATTGTAACCAGCCAGTGGATTGATTGCGGTATCGCAGCGGGATTTCAGGGAATACAAATTATTCCGACGAATCCAATTTGTTGGATTGTACCGGACAAATTGTCATCTGGCTGCGATTTTATCATGTTTGTATCTAGCAATGAGATTATACCAATAAGATCATTGGATTCTAGGATAAGTTCGTTGAAACATGCCTGATGTTTTTTTTTTAATGCAAAAGGTGACAAACAAGTTAACGGGCCACCTGATGGTAAGTGATCACCGTTGCCTATGGGTATCTGTAACACCATGGGCATCACAGATACGTTGCCAACCTTTAATTAACAGCCCATGTTATAGTTACTTGAAAATGCCGCAGACCGCTCAATCTACAAGTTGCAGGTGTGAGGCAAATAAGATCGCGTAAAATTTGCGATTTCCACAGATCTGTGGAAATGTATGTGGATGAACTTTCAGGCGCAATACACAATAGAAATAATTTATTTGAACCAATAATTTGATATAAATTTTGGTTTTATTTACGTAGACAGTTACTTTTCTTATTCAAAATATGGTTAATTTTGTGTCTATATAATTTTTTAGGAACTGATTCAGACTGACCTCATTATGGTCTCCATGACCGGTCTATTGGCAGATGGCGGAGGCCACATCATTGAATCATCACTGTTTCTAACAGAATTAATATTCCAAAGATACTGGATGCTACTGGCTCAATCAGGGCAGATCTTAACTCGTATTTATTCTAAAGAGCTATAAAGCAGCCCTAAAGATTGGAAAATTTGTTCCAAGAAATGACTCATGTGCCACTCTCCTCTGCGTAAACAAGCACAGGAAAGACGTGTATCTATGACGACGGCAATCATTCAATAACTCAATTGACCAACTCCACAGGACTCATGAATATTACGTACCATTACCTCATTACCCAATCAGCGCTGGCGCCTGCTGTGCGGCAGATAAGTAGGATGGAAGGAAGGTCACTTAAGCTATTGATCATTGGGTTGCTAAGACAAGTCATCTCAACAGATTTTTGTCCAACGCAGGTAATACATACCTAATATCAAACTACTAATTAAGAGGTGAGGGAGGTGGAGTGATCCGAGTGATGTTATTGAATATATCGAGTTTATGAGAAATGCATATTTAATCATGTGCAAAGAGGAAAACGATTTTTTTGTTTCAAGATGCACCCTAACGTGGATATTTACGCAGAAAATTTTTTACTTCTTTACTTTCTAATTTTTAATTTTTACTTCTTTTTACTTCTAATAATAAAATTATAGGTCCCAACGACGACATTGTTCATATTGATGAGTATTACAGGCCCCTTTCGGTGTTTCGGCTTAGTACCTACACCCTTTTCGAGTAACCCTGTATAATCTATATATAAAAAATGAATCCCTATTTACCTTGGTCATGCTATAACTTGAGAACGACTTACCGATTCCATTCATCTTTTTTTATTAAGTTTTCTAATACTTTGTAGAAGGTTCTTACGGAAAGATAAATTGAGAAAATTGCACAAAAAAAAAATTGGAAAATTTCAGAAAACTTAACGACGTTTTTAACTTCGCTCGTTTGACAGTTCTAAGACAGGACAACGTCTGTCGGGTCAGCTAGTGTAGGTATAAATAACAACTAAGTCTTACTTTACCATTTATACCACGTAAGCAAAAGAAACGAAGAAAACAGCTTGTTTATTTTCGCTGGCGTCAACAAGGTCAGATAGATATTGGTGGAGACATTAATGGTGGTGTTTTTATCGAATAACCCAAGAAAACTTCGCACAAATTGAAATGCCAAGGAATAAATGGTAATGGATAGATAGCAATGGGAATAACAAATTGTTACTTCACAACGATTACACAGAGTTATATGATTATATTTACGGGATATTTAGCGTAGTTACATGCACTTGAAGACTTTCTTCCCGTGAACATGGTGCTTGTATTGTTGGTGCCACATTATTACGTTGCTATCTCTATAGGTTACATTCAATACCTAGTATGTCTCTTTGTGCATCTAGTTTTTTTTTATCTCGTTTCATGCTGTATCTCGACTTTTTCCCAATTCGTCCGATGCATTTGTACAATGTAAAGTGAGGCAGAAAATATAGATAAAACTTATTATGTCGTTGTAGCTGATGTTCATGTTCTATCATAATCACACGTAGCAGAATCATGACTGACATACCATTTTTAACAACTACCTATGTAGTTTAACTGTGAAGAATCATCACAAATAACTATGCTAACTACAAGTTGCAGTATCATAATAACATTATTGAATGATTGCTGGCGCCGTGCGTCGTGTCGGAAGACTCAATTGCCCATTATTAGGTACGTTCGAGGAACAGTTCACACCTTGGCATATGACTAGCCGAGTAATGTGGCGTATTGTGATCATCCAAGATATATTAT
Source organism: Agriopis aurantiaria (assembly GCA_914767915.1). Classification (NCBI taxonomy): domain Eukaryota; kingdom Metazoa; phylum Arthropoda; class Insecta; order Lepidoptera; family Geometridae; genus Agriopis; species Agriopis aurantiaria. Next base: position 11,189,677 of record OU611994.1, on the reverse strand, counting down.
ATAAAGATTAACTATATCATAACAATGGTAGAGCAGGTAAACACTGTCAAAACAGAAATGGAGGTGCCATTGGAAGTACCTAGTAGGTACAGTACCGGCGTTAGGGTAGGGCCTGGTGGGGGCGACCGCCCAGGGCGCCAGATAAAAAGGGGCGCCGCAGGTATATAGAAATCTATATATCTAATCTATTCTTTACCCTTTTCCGGTTTGAATGGTAGAAGAAGAAAAAGAAGAAGAAAGAAGAAGGTAGGTCCGTAGAAGTAGGTAGTACTGGTAGTACAACCGGCACTGAGTAGGTACCTCCATTTCAATGGGTCAAACAGAATGTACAAAATACATAGTCCAAACACCTAACATGAGTTTTGGAGTCAAAGTAAAAAAGCATGTCTCCTCGGTATTATTTTCCTATATAGGCTTGAGTATTTTCGAGTGTAAAGGTAGCATTCCGATCTTGGCGACCGCGACCTATGACCGCGACCGGCGGTAGCAGCTGCGTCGTGCGACCCATTGCTCAATTTGTCTATTGTCTTTTAACAATATAAATGTATATGGAGTGCTAAACAACACAAGCGACCCACACGTCGCGCGACACAGTCGCTTGCATTGTATAGCACTCCATATAAATGTATACTGAGCAGTGGATCGCACGACGCGGCCGCTGCAACCGGTCGCGGTCGCCGGTCGCCAAGATCGGAATGCTACCTTGAATGTGTCATAATGGTTGTCATAATGGTAATCTTTTATTGAGATCCGGGTATGTCCTAAAACTGCGACCAAAACCACCGGAGGATAGACAGCAGCGTCCTATTAGACCACGGTGAACGTACTGCGATCCCCAAGCCACCAAGCGTGGGGATTATGGCAACACCCCTCTCTAAGAGGGACGCATTTGTTCAGCAGTGGACATTTACTCGCTGATGTTGATGATGAATTTTTATTGAGTGTTCGTGAAACTTGCTCGAATGAGGGAAACTGATAAATAACGAGGTGAAAAATATCTTTTAGTTTCCAAAACTCCATAGAAGCCTCTAGTAAAGACTCCACCACTTTATAAGGGCATGACTTTGACTTGACCGTTACCTACTTTGCTAGACTCTGACTTATCTAATAAAACTTGAAAATATTTAAATACTTCACACTGACAAACGCACAAGACTTGCGACGCCAAAGAAAGAATAAATTAAATGTTTTTTTTTATAAGTAACCTTATTTCGAGGTCCCCGCGTTAGTAAGTAGTAAGTTAGTCTCGATAGTAAGGACCATGAAAGAGGCCTTCAGACGTCTATAAGCTCGAGATAGCCACTCAGCTTACACGGCAAGCAAACGAGCAATAGCCCAATAGAGCTTTGATTTGCATAATATTATGATCTAGCAAAGTTCTTTTCCAGAAGAGAATCAGCAATTCCCATTTGTGACTACAAGAAATAAAACGAAATTTGCAACAATGATACAGTTACATACAAAGCGTACGCGAGCGACAAAAAGCGACTGTCGCGAGCGTTCCGCTCTGACGTGTGCGGCAATGAGGAAATGCTTCGGATGTTCGACCGATGCGATTGATAGCTCGTTTAAATGTTCCAGTTACTGGAACCTGGGATTTATTGCTGGACTGGGGCATACTCGTATTAGATGAATTATTGTTAATAAACTTTTTACTAATTCTACCATGTGTATGTTAGCCTACCTAGTGTTAAAAGTTTTAGGCCTACCGAAGGGCTCTGACATATCCTAACGATTGTTTTTCTAAAATAAATAATCGAGACCCAATTACAATTTACCGCTCTTATACATAAATGGTGTAAGCTTTCCGAAGACTATGTCGTGAATAGAGTGAAGTGGAGGAGAAAAGTAAGGAAGGCTAACCTCACAACCGTGTGGGACTCATAGGAAGGGACAGAAAGAGAGTTTTGTAAAAAAAACACATCCATGGATACAGAATCCTTCATTCGTAATATTAAACAAGTTTACCTAGTATTAAATTGCGTCAAACTAGTCATATTCACAGTCAGAGTCAAGCAAAGTACGTCATGGCCAAGTCAAACTAATGCCTCAGTAAAGTGGTGGAGGCTTTACAGGCTTCTGTTGAGTTAAACCTTGTTATATCACTTCACGTGAGCACGGTCACGATCAGTTGATAAATAATAATCCACCATTATTTTATTACACATTAACACTCGAAAATAAGATCTTTTATTATTATCAAGTGTTAATGTGTCATTCAAAAAGTCATTCATAACAAGCCACCCTAGAGAGAAAGAGAAAAAGAGAGAGAGAGAGAGAGAGAGAGAGAGAGAGATATATATACATAAATATTACCAGTACGTTCCCACCTAGGACAAATATTCATGTGATGAACATTTTGTTGTTTGCTCTATATCTGGGATTTAATATGTAATTAAATATGTATTTAAAAATATATAATTATGCATGTATATCAGAATCTGGCAGCCATAGTACAAGCTTTGCTAAGTATGGACTCAGATGACAATGTGTGCAAAATATGTCCGAAATATTTGTAACTCGTAACGCGGCCGCGTTATGTTATATGCGTAGAATTGGCAATGTCAAGTCTGCTAACGCGATGAGGTAACATTTCATTTGCATAACATTTTCATTCATGCTCGGTTTGAATTGGAAAAATAACGTTTAGCAAGCAAGCACGTTATGTAAAAATTTGCAAAAGAATGTAGTTAAGAAAGACGCGTTTGATTTAATTTTGTTACCATGTTTACCGTGTTATATGTGACAATAGTTATCGTGTTATAACACGTGTTATATGGTTTTATAAAGAATTAGGGCCCAGTTTTTTTACTGATTTTGTTAGCGTTGGTATACTTGGTATAGTCCGATTCAAACTTAATGGCGGCTGTGAAGTGCGCTGCAAACGAGATTTGCGTCTATACATTCGAGTTGAAAATAGTTAACAGTAAATTCGTGGTACCTACTCTATATAAACGCAAAGAAATAAATGATTATGATTACTATAATTATGTTTATGTAAAGGGCGCTTCTATTATATTATCACTGAGCAGCGTCTTGCGCCTAAATTCACAGCCGCCATTAAGTTTGAATTGGTCTGTGTTTGATAGCGATTCAGCGAAATCTTTGCGGCATTCCGCAAAGATTTCGCTGAACTGGACAAACAACTGTATCGAAGCAAACGAACCTGCGAGCGAACATCGATTTAACGCAAGCGAGCCACTGTCGCATAATGTTTGAGTACGCTCGCTGTATGACGGATGTGCTTACCAACTCGATGAGTGGAAAGAATTCCGTCTCAATTTTGTACAGTTGGTTCTTTTTGCAAATTACAATGTAATTTATATGAGCATAATGTGATTTGATATTTAGTAGCAATATTGCGAAAGTACCCAAGATTTACTTATAAGCAATAACTGAGAACAGATCAAATAAAGTCACTGGCTGATCTATCCATCTTTGACGCCATAAAAAACCGCAGCTGTGGTTAAACATAGGGCAAAGAGAGATCTTCCAAATAAGTAGCAGTAGAGTAGGTAATCATGTTGGCTGGTAAAAACTTTTAACAGCTGGCGCTAGGATGGTAGGTAGCGTTAGGTTATATTCTCTTTGGGTGGCGTTAGTACGCAAAGGTGGTCACGGTGGTCACCGACTAAACTCGGTCTAAGCATTAGCTAAATAAAATAAAAATATTTTTAGGTAAATATATCGGGTCCGGGCTACAGTCTTAAGTTCAAAAACCTAGCGAAAGTGATCAGAATTCGTGGTTTCTATTCAATTTTTTTTACAGTTTTATTGCAAAAGTCAGAGCAAATAAATCCTTGGATCGAGTTTATACAATCATGATTTATGATAACGACTAATGACAGATGGTGACCAAAAATCTCTGAGCGTGGTTTGGCCTAAGAACATTTAGGTACTGCAAGATCCCTGTTCGGTACAGTACCTGACGTCCAAAATTAGAATAGCACTTATATGCTAACTGACCTTTGGTAGATGGCCTATGTCCATTAGCTGGTTCAGAAGAAGAGGGTACAGTTTATCATGGATCAACGTCAAAATCATCTACGCAAGTCGCAAACTTACAAATTTGTGTCTGAATATGACAAAGAAATCGCCACTCTACCGCATGGTTTCATACAAAGATGGCCATTGAGTACCCGTGTGCGTATACTTACGTGGGTGACGACGTCAACTGGGCACTTGGCTTGGCCATCCTCATTACCAACATCCTGCCAATTCCACATGCCTAGAACTGAGGGTAACACTGACCCGCATTTCTGGAATATTGGCTAACTGGGTCGATTATGAATCGAACCATTTAACATCTTGCATTCTGGCTTATATTCTGATAGGTAGGTGTGTTTATTAGTACATATTTTAGTAGAAGTATATAATTTTAGTAGAAGTATGTTTGTTGGTTTGTCTATTTATTTGGCCTTCTTTCATGCAGCTGAACAACGGATCGAAGTGATATTTTGCATGAATAATGGACACGGAGAATGACAGACCGGAAAAATTTACGGTTCCTGTAGTGGCACGGGTGAACCCGCGGGGCGTAGTTAGTACTCGATAATCCAAATACTGTATAAAAAATCATACCCCTGGTTTCAGAAGACACTGACCCACTTTCGTAGAATTCCGGGCAAATCAGGGTCAATCAAATATTTTCAACACAATTGCATCTTTTGATAAAACTCATGGATAGTAAGTACATTGTTGCACTCGCTATTGGGGTTTCTTTATTATAAATATTCGTATCTAAGCTTATTTGTCGAGGATCGGCATCGCTAAGTACAGGGGACGAGCGCAAACTTTTTTGTTCCGACCCATTGAATCAATTTTGCGTTTTTTGTGGATTCGGAAGCCGCAGGTAAGAGGTCCTAGATCCGGGTACGGCTTTGTGTATTTTTTCATTGGCCTATTATTCTTTACTGCGATTTACTAATGTTTACAAATTCGCAATTTCGTGAGCAATAAATGTCGGAACGCATCAGCTGTGTTGCGGGCAATTGGGTTACACGCATTCTGCAATCGTTTTTTGCGGATTCTTTTGTAAGAATTCATTGTGATTAGTGTTTACATTGTTGAAAAAAAGTTAATTCAGCTTATTTAACCGTCTCAATTTAATATTAAAGCATCAACTACATTGTAGGTAGGTTACTGGATACTTGCTAGTACTTACTGGATTATAATTATGTAAATATATTTGCGAGATGGGGCCCGTTAGGGTAAATTTAGTATTAACTTAGTATTAGTTATTAATTTAGTATTAGTGGGTATTTAGGATAAGTGGCAATAGGCAAGCCACATCGCTCGAAGAACCGATAACCGATGAGGAAAAAAGGTTCTGGAATGGAGACCACGAACCGGAAGACGCAGCGTAGGTAGGCCTCCCACTAGATGGACCGACGACATTGTGAGAGTCGCGGGCTGGCATCCACTGGACAGTGGATGCAAAAGGCAGGCTGTCGTACAGTGTGGACGTCTTCTGGCTGATGATGAGGGTAAATTTGTTCTAGTGTGGATGGATACCACAAATTTGCAAACGTAGCGTACAATACCGTGAGACAGGATGGAGTGACGATGCCCAGGCCAAGCTGGCAGTGGCTGGAACCGGAAAGCCGTAGATCTTGAAGCAACACTCCCGTGAAATGCTCAGAGCACTTCCGCTTCTTTCCTGTACAACAGCGTAGGCTGCATCACGGCGTTGTCCTCCCTGGGCACACTTAAACTAATTATGTATATGAATATTTTGAACTATCTGGTTATTTTTACCACCTAGAGAAAATCTACCTACAGAAAATCAAAGAATGCTACCGTTGGCATACCGGAAAAGTCCCAGGCTGGTTCATCCTGTTACAAAAGGAAAATACTTGGTTACGCAACGCGCGGTATCCCACACAAATCCCTCAGTGAAAAGGGCAACCGAGCAGTAGTTAGGGCTTCGTCAACCGTGACGTCGTATTTAGGGCTATATACTGTCGTTAATATGACTTGCTTGCTGGTCAAATAAAATTCAGCATTCAGAGGAAACGATCTCGACAAATTTGTTTCAACAAATCAGTTCACAGGTTTCTGGGCAACCAATCTTTGCACACTCGTGAAAACTCACCGAAAACCAATTTACCAGAATAAAAACAGTTTAACGGTCTCGATCACAGACTATGTAAAGCTACTATGAAGTCTTTGCTCTCGATCGATGTCATCATCACGATAATCAGCTTCTACCAAGGCATGTCACTCACTCAGTCTAATCTTTGGTTTTTCGCTTCAAGCCACAGACAGCTTTACGTTTATCGTATCCATTGCGTCTCAGGGCGTCTTTCGCTAGTCGCTACGTTTGCAGATTCATGGTCTCCACTCTAGAACACTTCTTCCCCAACAGTTATCGAATTGCAACAGATATGACCAGCCCGTTGCCACTTCAACTTGCGAATATGCCGAGCCATGTGATTTTGGTTATCTGGCAAATAAATTAGTATCGTAAGATAAATGTATGTAGGTAGAGCCAAATTTTTCAATTATTGAAAAATCTTTTATAGAGCTTTTATTAAGAACGCAAATACTAACAATAAGATAAAACATCACGATGGCAACCCTACACTAGGTAGTAGGTATTCCGGGAGGTGAAGTGGCCCTAGTGGTCAGTACCACGGCATGTGGCGGAACTAACTGCAGACATTACAGTACCGTTTACCGTTTACTGGAGTACTGAAACACGCAACTATGCAGATGTGTGTGCTATCGTACAACTGGTGCAGTTATGCAAACAGATAGATAAGCATAATTCTTTTCAAAAAGATTGTTGGATTTAAGCATAAATGTTTTTGAGTTCAGGAACTTATTCAAGTAATTGTTGTCAAGTTCAGAAGTTATAAATAAATAATTAAATATTCGGGACATTTTATTAACACACGGTCATCTGACCCCAAACTAAGCAAAGCTTGTGATATGGCTGCCAGAGACTGGCTGTGGCTGTGATATACATACATATATAGTTTTAAATACATACTTAAATATATATTAACAACCAGATATAGAACAAACACACATGTTCATCACACAAATGTTAGTTCTAGGTGGGAATCGAACCCATGCCCCCAAGCTCAGGAGGTAGGTTCACCACCAACTGGACCAACGGGCTATTAAGTTGGTGGTTATAACCACAGAAGAGAAAAAAAATTCGTTTAATCTTTTCTGCGGTTATAACCACAGAAGAGAAAAAAAAATCGTTTCTTTTCTGTGGTTATAACCGTGTATAAAATTAGTCGTGTGCCCGATGGGATTTCTCATCGAACACAAATTTCCATACCAGCTTTAATTCTCTATTTAACCCTTTTAGAGGATGAATTTTCTTGGTGTATCCTATGTCATTTAGGAAACACTTGTAAAAAATTCATGCTTCTAGAAATCTAGACCCAGCGGTTTAGGCTGTGCGTTGTCTGTGAGTTAACGTTATTACCTAATTCAAACTAAACGAAGCTTCTTCTGAACGAACAATATTTTTTGATATCATTTTACAAAAACCTCAGTGACCTTTGAGCTTGAAAGTTTTATCGCTATAACTCAAAAAGTTGTATGGACTAAATGTTTGAAATAATGGTTTGATCCGTTTAGGTAATTGAGTTTCGTAACTAGCTACGAAAGTAGAACTATTTTTCATTGTTTCGTAATCAATAAAGGTTTTTGATATGACCTATTAGCATGGCAAGTATCAAGTATATAATTTATATCCGATACACTTGATAAAAAAGTTATGTATCAAACCTTACCCCATACGGGGGTTACAGCGAGGACCCCTAGGAATTAACAAAGCATGAAGCCAAATCTGGACCTCTTCTTGTTTAGTTTCCGTTCCTTTCTTTCCTGAGTTTAGACAGCATCAAGGCAATTTTAACTTTTTGGCTGTGGCTCTGATGGGCAAGGTAAGGTGCAGCCAAAACCTAAGTACAACATCTTTCTGCGCTTGATGGTGTTTTAAACGTGAATTTTCTTGTATTACCACGTTATAATGAAACAGGATAGTGCATTGATAAAAAATACACAGGCTTTAAGCAATAGGGTTGGCTGGTAGGAAACTTTTACAGTCTGTCCCTTTTTATGTTTATTTATTTATTTATTTGGAAAATGTCAAATGTCAATATCATTCAAAAACCCCGCAGCAGAGATCACAGAATGCAAAGATACACGTTTTGTATATGCTCTGCTATATGATCACATGACCATTGTCAACTCCATTGGAAGAAGTCGTTATACTAAACAAAGTAAAGATAATGTTCTTTTATTGCTTAATAGCTGATGTTTTCATTGAGCTCTGAATTCAGTACATATTTCAAATAACAAAGGAATTTGGAACATTAAACAATACTATGAAAATAATTAAACATTACTCAAACCTCCTGAGAAAATATGAAATGTTACGATATTTTTATTCTAGTTCCCATCTAATTAGACGTAGCAGTAAACAACTAGCTTTATAAAAAGCAATTCACTTGAGGCTTAAAACATCCAACAATAGCATGAAAGTCGTTTAATTAGTGCAAATTAGTATCTTACGTATTTACGCCGTTACAGAAATTTAATAAGTTATTAAGTTTTGAAATATATTTATAAGTTATACGCTTTATTTAGAAGTAACCAAAAAAGATGGCCAGTTTTATCTAGCCGTAAACTTACCAAACTGGATCTGATCTGGATAATATATGGAAATGCCGGTTTTTTTGCGCAAACGTAAGAAAAGCATTGTATTATTTTCCTAAACATGTGTTATTTCGTGTGTTAATGTATAATGATGGTGGAATGTTCTTTAATTTGTTTTTTGCCTGAAAGAAATCGCTTTAGGCGATAAGGCCGCCCATTATACTGCCGTTTATTTGTTTTTATGTTACTTTAAGTTTCTTTTGTATTTTCGGTGTGTAATAAAGTTGTATTGTATTGTATTGTATTGTATAAATCGGCGAGTTAAAAAAAACTTTATCGAAGTGAAAAAGTTTGGTCCAATAAGGTTTCCAATGAATGTTTTAAGATACTTGTGAAAAATACTTAAATAATATCTGGAAAACAGAAAACATTTATGATGTTTTTATGGTTATATCTTGTTTGGTTGTAATCGTTATTTTTGCTCAATAATAGCTACCAGAAACAATTATTTATATTTTTTGTCATGACAAGCCCAAAATTAGATAGAAACTCGCGCCATGCCATCCATTTTAGAAAATATCATCAGGGAGGTTCTAATTGTGCTTTAAATGATAATAACATAAGATATGGTGAAAATTCATGAAAATATCTGTAATTTTCTCATAGGTATGGTAAAAAACACTTTACGTCACTTGGGGAAACTACAGGTTTTAAACTCGGGCGAATTACAGCGCTAGCTACGCTCGTGCCACAAATGCCACCCCTGTTAAAAATATGTTCGTTTACACCCGCGTAGAGTAATGCGCTATTATTCATGCAGGGACAAGGAAATTCTCATGAAAACAGAAATCGTAAACACGCTGAATTTAAGTAATTATATTAATTATAAATATGTAATAACTATGCAAATGCGTACGACTGTACCTACCGCATGTCGAGAGACACCATAAAAACTTGATGATGTTCAATTATCACCCGAAGTTATTCTGACTGGTACTCCGCAACGAACCACTAATGTTTACTTTGTCTCGCGGCACGCTCCCTATAATCCAAAATAACAAATTATGAAATGGATGAAAAACCCAGGTTAAGCTGTCGGCAATTCCTAAACATAATATTTGATAGAGGCCTAATGACAAGGCGCGGAATCCGAGCTCCTTTTGTACGAAGCCGACGGACATCGTTAACGTACTGCACTGATAGTCACTTCAGTACATAAAGTTGAAGTGTTTGAAAATGCGGAATTATTTCACCAGCGCTCTTAGAATTAGAGACCGTCCGTAAAATCAGCATGCTGAAGTTGTACATAAGGATTATCAGCCTAAAATAAAGTTATTGTGGAAACTGACGTGGTTTTCACGCATTTTAATTTTAGCTGTTTTTTTTATTAGTTCCCGAACAATATTAGCAAAAATTTACGTAGGAGAAAAAAACCTACCAAAATACTTTATAACTACAATGCCATTATAATTAAAACAAACTTTTTTACTTACATTTAACTTTTTACTTTGAATTAAGATAACAAGCTTTTAATCCAAAAAAATCATAGGTATAGGTATATGTATATGATTTTAGATGTAGATAATTTTTGTTTCTTTGAAATGTATTTTATGCAGTATAAAACTTTATTTGGTTTTGTTACGTGTGACCCTCGTATCTTTTTGTATATAAAGGATAAGCCTAGCGCCTTTTTGTGACGTCAGAACTGGAAAATTAGTTCAATCTTGTACCAGCATTTAATAATTCATTATGCTAGACCAAAATAAAATTAATGGACGGGCCATAACCATTGAAATAGCTCAGTAAAACGAGTCAAAACCGTTGGACATATACTTCAACACCTAATTATATGCTAGTACAAAATTGAAAAAATCATCCCGACTGAAGTTAGTTCTCCATACATTTTTGTCACAAAATGACGCTAGGTCAGTACTCATCTTATTTTAATGGCATTAAAGGTATGCCTATCAATATCTACCACACTGTATAGCTTGTGATCGCCCGTGCTAGTGTGCGTGGCACAACTCTACCTGTTTTTCAGAATATTCGATTCTGGGTCAATCGAGTCGTTAAGCAGCGACACAAAAAAGCGTTTATCCCAATGTCGTAGAGTTGAAAGTGTAACTTGTCAGATATCTCAGTGTTTCACTGTGGCTCTACTAAGGAGGTCCTAGTAATTGAGCAATCATCTACTCTCTCGCTGCGGTAAGCGACGGGCGAATCAAAAATAAATGGTTTTACTATTTGTTTTATACTGGTTTGTTGTTGCTTGAAAAGTAGTTTACAACTGCTCTCGTTCTCTTTGTTTTGCTTTTGTACAATCAAAAACAGTTAACCAGAGTTACCTTATACATATTTGAAAAGTACTAATTACGAAACTGACTGCTCGTAAGTTTTTTTTCAACCTATACCAATACTACCACCCCTTCTTTGTGGAAACTCCAAAGACTCGTACTCAAAGATTTGGGTCATCATTTATGATACGTACTGCCCAAGAATAGAACTCCCTGCCGTCCTCCTTGTTACCTGAGAACTACAATCTAGACAACTTCAAGGCTAGAGTTATTCTTCTAGATCAACGTGTTCCATCTTCGGCTACACCGTCGCTTACTATCAGGCAATTTGGTGGCCAAACGTAGATCTGTTCTATATACAGGGTGTAAGGGGAACACTCTCGAATCCATAATAAGTTAATTGTACTCATCAGTATGAACCACTTTTATTCTGGGACCAACACTGAAATCGCGAAAAAAAATCAGTTGTTCCATACATTTTGTCAAGTGTCAATGACCGTTTTCTATAGAACAGCTGATATATATATAATGATGAGTACAATTACCTTCTTTTGGCTTCGAGAGTGTTCCCCTTACATCCTGTATAAACATGGTTCAAAACTATAATGAACTATAACTTTAATATACTATAATGATTATTCAGTAGGATCTTCTAGACTTAAGCAAACCGCAAAGACGTGACAGCGATCGATGATCTTGTCCACGATAACCGGCGCCAATAAAGGCAACGTACCACTTCATAAAAGGCAATTTATCTGTGCAATCTGTAGAACCAACCAATAAGATATGATTACTAACAGATAGGTACTTGTTCGTTTGCATAATGATGAGATTTAGCTACTCTAGGTATTTCTTAATATTCTATGAGCCGTCTTAGTAAATTATGAAAACAAGTAGGTATATGGCAGCTAGCTATTACAGCTTTGCCCGCTTGGTTTGAGAGAAAAATAATAGTTTTGTCATTAGTCATTAGAGTACATACATACCTATCAACATTTTAGGACGCTATCTTTTACACTGGAAGGGCAACATTCTTCAAAATTTTCCCGTTCAGTTGCTGTACAGAGTCTACAGCATGTTTATGTACCTATTTAAATTGCCAATTTTTTTAATGTCTGGACGAAAAACAAAAGAATATAAGAAAAACAAAACAAACTTAACAAAAAGGTAGACAACGCACTAACAATGCCCCGTGCATTGTAGGTGTATATAGGCGGTGGTGACCACTTACCATCAAGTGGTCCGTAACGTTGCTTATTTGCCACTAATAATATAAATGAATTTATAACTAAATGTGTGATTTGTATGATGATGACCCGGTAGTAGAGAAGGTATATTTGGAATAAATATCAATTATTGTAACATCTAGTTTTGGCTAGCTAATATTTGTGATCAAGGATATACGCATCGGGGGCAATAGCACGACCTTGCAAATATCCCCGGTTTGACTCATCCAATGGCATGCAATGATTCACGACTAAAATACCTGATTTAATTATATTCAGACCGGTCTCTACTTTCATATCTATGCAGCTAATTTGATCCATTTCTAATTAAAATGCTTAGCTATAGTATAATTTGGAATCAGACTGGTATATTATTAAATACTCGTAGTACTTACTAGTACTGAACTGGACTTTTTTAGGATAGACACGTATCTCACTATGGGATTCTATAGATTTGACGATTTGGCGCTCAAAGATGTTGACATGCCAGTTTTATATTTTTTATTTCTTCAAATAATTCTCTCTCATCTCTTCATTCTCAATTCTAGCATCAACCTAAACTGACACATTCCTATTGTGCAGAGTGTAGATGATACTCCTTTTCCAGAAACAATCGATAACACCTTTGAAAATATACACCTAGAAAAGATGTAATCAAACATCAAAGAGGATCAAATCGTTACAAATTTAAACACCGATCCACAGGATTAACGCCAGGAAATCTGACAACAGGATGCGTCAATTTAAACTAGTCGAAACTGAGCACTGAATATGCCAAAGCTCACCTTCCTATTGTTCTCTAAAAGTAGATTTGAAGTCGCACGCTGTACATTGCTTTCTTAAACCAAGCTATCTCTAAATGAATGAAAATAAAAGCAGAGTCGGATGTTGTAGCTGCTTTCCTATAGATAGTAGTGCGTAGAGCATTGAAGTGGCAGGACGTGAGCGAGTAACAAAAGAGCTCGTCTAAACAGGCCATTAATAAGGAGGCGGCTCACGGGATCCGGCGGGACTTCCGCCGCATTCCGAGAACCGCTATGTCGGGACAAGACAGGAATAGCACCAGTGATACTCTGCTCACTGCACAAATGGCAATCATCACTTAAAGGTCTCTTCAGACAGTGTTATATCAAATCGTATAATAGCTTCATAGCCCTCTTCGTACAACACCCCGTCTGCCCAGAGCTATATAAATTGAGCACTACAATATCGCTCGAACACAAATATTCATAGACACGTTTATTCACTGTGCTATATCGCGTAACATGCGCAGGGAATGAGGCAGTACGGCAAAAACTATAGAGCTATGATGCGATACATTATAGCGTAGTCTGAAGTGTCCATAAAAGTTTACACTTATGGATGTGCTTACTTTATCTCTCGCAACCGAGCTTTAATAAACATGAGTCACCAGTGACAAAATTGCAGACTGCTTGCTACTCTTTGAAGAGACCGCAATACAGAATTAAAAATATCGCCTTCTTTATAATTCATGTACAAAAGTGTCGGAGAACGTCCGAAGGAGCTTGTAGAGAATAATAAATATGAATGTGTAGTCCAGACACCTCTATTATAAGGATTGGTTCCAATGGTGGCAATCTCGGGATCTCGCTGTGTTTACAGAGCATCATCACGTTTTACAAAAGGAGACAATTTATTCGAGCCACGCGAGAGAAAGGGACAGAGTAGCGCAGACCACCTTGTTAGTAATAATCGGTTTACGGGCCTTGTCAAAAAATTAACTTATTATATATAAATGGGGCTTAGAAAATGGGGATGTATCTACTATTGTCGATAAACTCATGTTATTGAGGAATAAACACTGAAAACTACTTTGTTCAACGACATGAAAAATAAAACTACTGTCGTTGCAAATGTCGGTCCACGGTTTCACCCGCAATCTTACAGGTTTTTTTGGGTGCGGACAAACACACTAAAACACACAACTTTTTCATATTATATTATTAATTTTATGTTTTAGAATAAAATCAAGCGAATGAAATAAGGTAGCATTAATGTGATCACGTATCAAATTATTATGACACAATTGTATAATTCTTCAAGTTTTGCGTTGCTGTTTGTTAGTATCGATAAGTATCGATAGAGCGAAGTGGAGAAAAAAGACAAAAGAGATTCCCCAGTCACTAAATAGGCCAAAATAGAAAAGAGAGGAAAGGAGGACACAGAAAGAGAGGAATGAGAGAGAGAGGGAGAGAAATAGAAAGTATTGATATTGGTAACCAGGACATATTATCCATTTTATCGATACAAGTCACCCTATCTCTAGTGGAGCCCGCTACCTGCCTGATTTAGTGATTTATCAGCACGCTAGTGGGAGCTTTTGCATTGCATGATGTTGCACGTTAAATGACAGTCATTCAGTTCAAGCGTTTTTACCTTTACTCTTTTCATGGGAATAAAACGTTACCTACTTACTTCTTAAAAAAATACTACGTGGATATGAATAGGTACATAGGTATCTATAAAGTGAGGTCCTGTATGTTCAATAGAGTAAAAATAACACAGGTTCACAGGTTTTGGCAGCCGAAAAATTTATAAGAACATCACAAACTCGGATATTTTTGTTTGTACGTAGGTAATACTTATACTTACCTGTAAAGAAAATGCTATTCAGTAATGGTTTCTTGAGTTTCTATATCTATCAGCTTTCTGCACGATTGTTATGTACACTTTTTTCGAATAGAGACGTGACCGTGGTATCGATTTTGTCTCCTAGAAACGATAGAATAGTAAATAATCATCGTTCCTGGTTAGTGACCACTGTAGGTACCTTTATTATGCTTCTTACCACTGCCGATACGATGTAGTATAAGTACGATACTTACGTATTGAAACAGTACTAAAATGTTCAAGCTACTTGTTCGTGTAGGCTTTCGAAGTGTTTCTTTTTCTGTTATGGAAAGACTATCAACCAAAGAAGTAAATCTGTCAAGTTTAAGCAAGCTTGGTGTCTACG
This sequence comes from Agriopis aurantiaria, assembly GCA_914767915.1. NCBI lineage: Eukaryota > Metazoa > Arthropoda > Insecta > Lepidoptera > Geometridae > Agriopis > Agriopis aurantiaria. Next base: position 11,174,558 of record OU611994.1, on the reverse strand, counting down.
ATTTTGATTCGTAGGCTACGAGTATATAAGCAACATTTTATGTTGCTTATATTTTGTTTAGTCTTTCCATATCTCTTCGTCAGTGATGTTCAGAGACCGAATTATCGATATTAAACCGATCGTTTGATATAACTCGATTAATTGCTTCGATGTAGAGATATAACACTGTTCTCGATTTAGTCGGTCCCACCTGCTGTCACGAAGTCACGACCGCGCTCCGCCGGTAGATCACATTCATTGACCGGTGTCGAATCGATTATCGACCGTTGACGACTTCATCGGAATTGTGTCGACATACCGAATGACTTGTCTACGCACGATCTACCTCTTTACCTGAGAAAACTGACTCTACCGAATTACACAACACTTACATAAAATTATGTATTTGTTGATTTGTAGCAGAAAGCTACATTTTTTTATTTGTAAAGTGAAAAACCACGTTGTTTCCGAGAAGCTACAACATGGGGTTCTTCAAAAGACCAAGGGATCCATAATACCTATTATTACGAACAGCTTTTGCTATGGCACCAATGACGATAAAACCACTTGACTGGTCTGCTCATCTTTTACCCCGCGCGATGATAAGGTACACATTTTTCCGTGAAAAAGCCCAATAATTAAATCACAAATATGCAATTGAATTCTTAGTAAAATATTAAAACAGCATTCACTTGAAATTATATTTTTACGAGCTCATGTTTATTAAGATGTCACACACGGGTGTAGTTGGTAAATTTTTCACCTAACTGGTGAGACTCTATGGGGGGCGCCGACAAAGGCCCCGGGGGTCGCCACTGGACCCACAGCGAGGCTTTAATAACGACACTTCGGTGCACTACTGCCTCTTTATCGGTGAAATATGCGATGCCTTCCAATTGAACCGTGTAAATATTAGTTATTTATTTAAATGGGCAGTGTTATGACATTACTGAATTGAATCAAAACGAAGTGTTGTTTGTTTGTGAAGTAGATATAAAATAATGGGGAAAAGTTGTTCCAAAAATTTAGCTCAGCTCAGTGTACAAAATTTCACACAACCTCTTTTGTTACATTTTATCATCCTCCTCAAATAGAAGTTTTTTTTTTCGTTTAGATCTTTTCTGTGATCCTACTAGCCTTACATAATTAAAGACGGTAGTTTATATTTTCTTTGATAATTAATCACATGTTGTTAAGGGGAGGTTAAGGGAAATAATTTCTTAAGATATTTTTTAGCATTGTTTTTGCGAGTTAGAATCCATTTTCAGTTAAAGATGGCGTGTCCTTGATTATGAGAAACATATAAAAATACGAGTAAAATTTAATCTGACTTGGTAATAATGCAGTATGTAAATTATACTAGGTATATTATACCTACTCCTACTAGGTTTCAGAGACGTGAGTGCAAGCTTTAGAGCGGATTTATAGTGGACGTAATATTCTTGTTCTAAACTGAACTGTGCTGTGGCGTATTGTTTCCAACCATTACGGTAGAACCGTCAGCAAACTTTAAAGCAGGAAGAACCAGCAAATTTGAAGAGTTGCATCTTTTGAAAGAGTTACAGCGGCTCGCGAGCTGCAGTTTGTCGACCCCTGGGCTAGTATATTTACTACCTTATCCAATACTTGTCTTAACATTGGTTCAAATAGTGTTCAAATATAACCAATGTGTGGCCGCGGTATAAGTGATCGAGTAATTATAATGAAGTAGTAAGTATTTTGGATTTAGTGTTCCAATTGTCCCTAATTTTCCATCATAAAACATTTTTTATCTAGAGTACCATATCTGAGGGCAATTAATCAATAAAATATTATGTAAATGTTAATCACAACACGCATGGGGTCGAGCGGTCGACGATTCGAACAGGGCTGCCACCACCGTTTTACTTATAAAAAAGTTAATTAAGACAAACAAAAGAGATTGTAATTTCTTATCATTTTAATTCAAATTTATGTTATTACAGACCAGCATATTATCTTATCAAAAGAAACAGCAGAAAATTAAGTATTATTTAGATAGCAACACTGAATACAAAGTTTCTTATTATTTAACTGACCACAATCAGTAAAACAATTTTGACACTCGGTGAGTTTGCTTGACGTTAACCACAGACCACAAAGCTTTAACTGTAACTTACTTTAAAATGCCCACATTTTAAATAAAGTTAAAGTTTTAAGTTACATTCTGCGTGTCTTCAAGTCGCGAGTGAATCGGTTCCTTCTATAATTATGCAAGCGTGCTCCATCGTAAAACGCATCATCACTTAACACGAGGAGGCGGTAAAACGCAAGCATATTTGTAAATTAAAATATACAACAGCAAATCCAGATCCATACACCATAACCATATTACAATTAACCTGACTTGATTATTATATTTTATCATAGGACTATAAAAAATAAATTTATGCTTACTTATAAATCTTAACTCCTTCGTGTTTGGTAAACTAAACCCCTTAAATGGGCGCTAAACTTTCCAAAATTTCACACTGTAGGTTAAGAAAAGAGAAAGCTTTTCTAACCAAATAGGCAACTAATATTTCATCATTGTATTTAACAAAAACATTTAGCGAGCTTTCTAGGTCAATTGCGCTTATAAATTTTATTAACAACCCTGTGCGATGGCGTGACTGTGTGCGTAGGTTCGCGTTTTGTCGCGCCACCTACACTTGCCCATTGTCTACCCACACTTAGAAAACCAGACGGTGAGGAGACGTGACGTCACACACTAAATCGAACATAAACAGACAGAAACTAGGCAATTAGGGAAAATAAAACCATAATGCCGTGTAAGACAGTATTTATGATAGTCCTGAATTAAGGACAGATTCAACCCACGCAGACATTAGGAAGAGTACGGCTTCGTTATTTGGCAAAGTCACGAAACTTGTATCTAACTGTTCAATCGACATTGTCGACATTCATTTTTCCTCGATATTTTCTTTTTGTTATCCAAACTGCACGTAGTCTTCGAGACCGCCCTGACACTGTTCATAAAAAAGCGGAACTGCTCTAATCCTCGCATTATCGGATTAGGCTACCGTCAAACCACACCGCAAGTATTGATCCCGTAGTAATGCACCAATAACTAATGAATGTTTTTTTTACTTAACTGTCATTCTTGAATGTAATTTTTTTGGACAAAGCTCAATCGTATTCAGCCAGTTTAAATCCTCTACATTCTTCTTGGTTCTTGTGGCTGCTAACTTAAGGTAAACAAAACGTTAGTTGACACTAACAATTGACCAAGCGTTCACTAAAGGGCTTATTTGAGACTGTTTCTCGGTAAGCGAGGATTAAACGCGACTTGTGTGGCGGAATTGCAAACCTAATGCTTAGTTCCGTTCGGATGTTAAAATAGCTCTCTGACTTATAGTGTGACGCATGGGTGCATTGTTAAAATGAACTAAGGCTTGCTTGGAAACAATATTATTTATCTGTGCTAAATTAGTATAATTTTATTTGTTACCGACCACCTTGTTAGTCTTATGTTCAAATCGTCCAATGGTTCATTAATCAACCCCAGAGAAGTAATATAATATATATATATAAGCATAGATAAATATAAGTAACTTCCTTACCTTACCACTATTTGAAGTAGTTTGCAAAACGATATGCACCTTTCCCCATAACAATCATAGGACAAACCACGTTGTCAAGCCATAAAGAAGAAAGGCCAGCCGTGGGCGTGGGCGTGGGAACCTGCGGGCGGACGCTGCTAATCCGTGGCTCAAACACGCGACCATGTGAGCCTGCTTGCTACCTTGGTGGCCAGTGCACGTCACCTCGTAGGTCTAGGTAATATAGCCTTTAAAGCCACCTCCGTGTCTGGATGTTCCACTTGTTTGACTCCACGTAGTAAAATGTTTTAAGAAAATATTAATCATCTTATTGTGTAGCAACTGGCAGTTTAAAAAAAATATCACCCGTAATAATATTTTTAGTTTTATTACATTTTCTAATAGTTTTCATTTTTTTGTTTTTCCACATTTGGGGAGGTCAGTGGTGGGGACGTTGAGAATAAGCCTTCATTTTATATCGATGCTTGTCAGGTATATCTACTATAAATGTACCATCTTCTATGTCCTAATCTAAAACAAACCAACTTACAAACCAAAACCAATGAATCAATGTTTTCCTTAGTGTTCTTTATAGTCAAATCATTCAATTTATTTTGTCATAAGTCATTATATTGTAATGGCAACATTTTTATCTATGCTTGGAAACCAAGTATCAAAATTGTTTTACTGACTATTCGTTTGCTATTAGTACAATCAGTGTTGTCATTCTATACAATTTGTTACGTTTCTAACTATCCAAAAAAAATTGTGCGCCTTGCGTTCAGTAAATTATTGAAAATCATAAAATTTTGAACTTAGAAATTACACCGTAGAAGTTACGAGCTTATTAGCTACAAAAATAATTAGTCCCACTTTGTCCGTGCTCGTTTAGTTAAAGATAACGTCAGCCCGTGAGAACTTTACCTAGTCTACCATACACGAGGGCATACACTGTAACCACCTGCTTTCCTCTAGCGAGATACCATCGGCTTTCCTCTCACGTCCGTAGTGACTAATTGCTTTGCTCATCCACCATGAAATTACTACTTAGCCACATACTTATAGCGCAAAACAACGAAAAACTCTTTCCTAGTTATTCGATAAGTATAAAAAAAATTATGATTTGCACACCAGTGCATTTAGGTATGTAACTTTATAAATTCTTGCTGAAACCGATGTAGGTAATGTTGGTCAGTTGAGTAGTTTTTTGACTTTTTGTAAGTAAGTTCTTACTGAAACCAATGCACTTGTGTTGGTCAGTTGAATAGTATAATGACTTTGTAACAATTCAATGACAGAACTAAAAGTGCTAAACTAACTAAAAGTGTTGCTGACCTCGACTCTAATGAAAAGACTAATAATTGTAGTAATTGTAATTGTAATAATTGTAATGTTTGTTGTAATAATTGTGCTCGTCTTTTACTGTCGGAAATCAAGATCTACAGGATCTACGCACCATCCCAGTAAGTAAGTACCTAAGTACTATTAACATAATATTCAAAATATAGCCTTTAGCAAGTAAACAAAACACAAGCTAACACTACAAAAATAGTTAGACTGCCCTCCGTTGTATTGTAGGCCTAAAGACAATCCAATTGCTCCATCCCACTATCAGTTGGTATAGCGTACCCAGCATGCTGGTGGCATTACCATGGTGAATGGCAATACGTTGAGCCAGAAACACGCCATCATTTTGGTCACGCGTTAACCAGGTGCTCTGAAAGATTTTTGAAAATGAGGTGACCTAAACCGACTTGACATTGGCCTCTGCTTAAAGTCAAACTCAAATCTTTATTTTCCTTATTGATGGGGCTTTTATTGCATTTTATGCTAAATAGGTGACACTTATTTAAACATAGTGATCCAATTAGGGGTCATATCCACCACGCTGGCCCAGTTGCGAGTTCGTGGATTCACATACGCGATTGAATTTATTATTGTATATGCAGGTTTCCTCGCGATGTTTTTCTTCCCCGAAAAGCCAGTGGTATAAAAATCCGTACATATGCTCCAAAAAGCTCATTGGTAAGGGCCGGGATTTGAAGCAACGACCTCACGCTTTCAAGTCTAGCGGTCTCCCAAATAGGCTACCACGGGTTTTAGGTTAATTAACTATGTATTCCTAAGTTTAAATTCGATTAAACCAAAACTTCCTCTATTTAAATAATTGCCGTCAATAATACTGCAAAATCTGAGTGAATAAATAAACAGCGTAATAACCGTACACCATTTCATTAGCTATTTCTACGGTTCGATCCAGTGCTCGTATTAATTGTTGAGTCCCTGAGAACTGTCGACTAATTGTTGGGTAAACCAGTTGGTTATTACTGCACAGTGGCGCAGGAATGGAGGCAGATACCCTATATTTCTGTGTGCATACCTATTGTGGTAATTTGTGCTTTTACCGTGAGCATACTCGATAGGAACCTAGAAACGTGACATGATGTCTTAATTATACTTGGGCGTAATTAATGTTACCAAGCGGTTGCATGTGCGCTTTATAATCTGACCCGTTCGATGTTCGATCCTTAGCCCTGCACCAATATCTTATTTAGTACTTAAATCAATTATGTGCACTTTCGATTCCATGGCAATAAAAACAGTGAAAGAAAAACAATTTTAGGAAACTGGTATGTCCAAGAACCTCAATAGTTCAAAGACATCACATTCACCAACATGCACTTGCCCAGCATGGTGGATTAGGGCCCATCCTCTCTCTGAGAGAACATCTGAGTCCCAGCAGTAGGAATATGAATATAATATATAATGATGATGATGTAATTAACGTTACAGTCAGGAAGACTGCACCTAACTTTTAACTTTCCCATAACATTTTCTTCATATATCTTTCTTTAAAAATATTGATGCTTATCATACTAATCACAGTGATATTATAAATGCGAAAATTTGTGTGTATTGTCCCCACTCAACTCTCTAACGTACTAAACTGATTTTAATGAAATTTTATCGTTTATACTATGTCATTATTCTGTGTATTAACATAGATGAATATAGGTGACAGAAGGTTCCTAAAGGATAGCGCCGATACCGCGAGATATAGCTAGTATTATAGATACGAAAGTTTGTGTGTAAGTGTGTATGTTTGTACGCACTCAAATTATTAACAGCTATACGGATTTAAATGAATTTTAGTAGGTATGTATATAGGTAGCTTATACCTTATACCCTGAAATCGCGAATACATATCAGCATCACACTTGACAAAAATCCCCAGAATTAGTAGAATTAATATAAAAAAAAAACAGTGTTATTGCAGCTTTCAGAGCAAATAAATGCTTGGACCGATTTTGACCCACTACTAACCATACATTGCGAATTTTCCTTCATAACGCACCAAGCATTTTGATTGTAGTATGTTTCAAATCCGCAATGCCAAGGATTGGAACATCCTGCCAGCTTCCTTGTTTCCTGAGAGATATAATCTGGGCCTTTTCAAGGCCAGAGTGAATAGGTATATTCTAAGTCTGCGTGCTTCATCTTCGATCACATCATCGCTTACCAATAGGCAAGTTGGTGGGCAAACGCGGACTAAAAAAAAATGCTCTACCTTCGAAACTTATCGCACAATCGAAATATTACATACGATGAATTATAAAATAATACTTTCATGTGTTTGTAAAGCATATAAATCGTGTTGTAGGTATTTATTTGATTGTGATTATCCTCTGTCAGTCCTTGTCCCGCCCGCGGCCACATGACGAGCCCAATTAACAGCTAACGAATGTCGGACGGGCACTATTTATATTTCCTACAGTGGGCAAGGTAAATATTTAGGTGTATATTTAGTTATTCCCGGCGTCTGTGTCTGGCAACACCCTTAGTATCTCTACGCGGGTGATTCGACAATGTATTGGAAACAGGGTCGTGGTCACGGACGATTGATTGGAAAATGTTGCCTGGAGCTTTCTCCCGAATAACGAGATATATAGCACAAAAATAAAGTTTAATGTAAATAATGAAAAATAAAGAGGAGTCTGTTGTAAAACAGTTTTTTGAATTAGTTACGCCTAATGGGTTTTCCCGCGAATTCACAGTTTTGACAGAGTTATCTGGAACAAAAATATTTTCCGTATTCGCTTTCTTGATGTAGGTAGTACACTATTTCCTGTCGAATTTAATTATGATTGATAAAACAAGTGAAGAGGTACGGACACTGAAAGAAAAGACGGCTTCGGTTTCGCATTATTAAAAATATTTGCTTTGAAAGGTTTGATAATATTGACTGTTCCTGCTTTACTTTGATATTACCTACTCCTGCAAATTTAGGAATAATGACTTGTAATTTTTTCCACATTTCTTTAAGTAAAACACGTATACATAATATATAATGGTAACACTCGTAGAAAGCACCACCTGCTAACACAGCAGCACCTCAGTTCCTCTAATCTGTAACTACTTCCTGAATGCTTCCTCTCACAATCGCACCGTTGTTTATTTACATCCGTCAGCGGAGGCAAGCCACGTGCTATCACCGCCACAGATAATTTTCAACGATTTAAAGTAGCCTCGGAATAGTTACTCCGTGTTTTGTTTTTTATCTCCTTTAAATTGGGAACTCGATAGAAACAAACAAAAATGGAAACTATTCCGTGGCTACTTAACGTTTATCAATAACCCAATAACGGTGTAAAGCTTAATTTCTCGCTGATAAAAATTGTCACACGCGTAAACGAGACAAAGCAATTTTAAGCTAAGCAAATATTAACTTATACCTTCTAAGTAAGGCTACTTACTAATTAATTACATACTTAAAAAAATACGCATTCATCTATACCTACTTAATATTATAAAGAAGAAAGATTTGATTGTTTATTTGTTTGCATTGAATAGGCTCCGAAACTACTGAACCGATTTGAAAAATTATTTCACTGTTGGGAAGCTACACTATCACCGGGTGACATAGGCTATAATCTATTCCCGTGCGAAGCTGGGGCGGACCGTTAGTTCAATATAATTATAATTATTAAGTACATAATTATATTCATCACCTAGCGAAGCCTACCTGGGGTCTACAGAAATAAGTCGGCGTTTGAATGGTATCGTTTATCCAATCTTCATGATATTTGAAGTAAACAAGCAAGTCATTTGTAGCAAGTACACATTAAATTACATAGACGTACACAATAATAATTACAATTTTACACACAACACACTTTTTTTTTCATACATATTACAAGTTTTAAGTTCGAATATTAGCGAACTTATGACGTTTGGGTACTCAGATCAGGCAAACAAGGGAGATATGGTATGGCAGCGTGGTGGGTGTAAACGCATCTGCCTGCAAATGACCTTGCCGCCCTTTTTTGCATGAGGACTATTAGCTAGTTCATTGGTTTCGCTGCAAGTCTCTTAGTGTGCGTGAAAAATGAGTAAGTTTGCCGTACTTAGGTACCATTTTTACGTCAAGCAGTTAAAAGATAGGTATAGCACAGAAGACATCACAGGTATAGTGAAAAAAGTGGATGAATAACGGAGACATTTGAACACGAACGATAATTGAACCAAGGAATATCAATCTATCTCCTTTATTTGTCCAATCTGATGTTATTTTTTTAAGGTAACTGATTCCGGTATCTGTAGATACATCTCTCCGGGATCCGTGGCTAGTTCAGTCTGATACCGGGATCCGTGGATACAAACTCAGTATAGGTACGGCATCACGCCGACAACTGATGTTTAATTACTTGCTAGTTATAAGCAGTAGGTATAGCTATGTGGTATACGCTGACTTCTGTTCAATACAAAATATTCAATTCGACAACGCAAACGAGCTCGCTAAATATAGAGAGCTGCATTCCATGAAGAACGCGCCTTGTTCTCGACAGTCCAATTGTTTTATTATCCTTTTTAGATTACAATTTCTTATTTTTAAATGCCAGTTGCAGGTCAGTGGGGTTCGAAGCGCGCGAGCCTCAGAGTTTATTGTTTACTTGCTGCAATTTTATCCAGTTTTCTGCAATTTTCCGACTTATAATATCCACCATCATCGGGTGCCATCTTCATATTGAAGTTTGAAGGTCAGTAGGCAAAACTTCTTGTCATTCTATGCCAGTAGCTTACTATACTAAGACCCACTCTTATCTACTTCTAAGTAGCCAGTGGCGGATTTACACATTTACCGCCAGTACGCTATTAAAATTTTGCCGTCCCTACGACCTCTACAATTCAATACCCTAGTTCACAATCAAGCAACTACGCAAATTGTAGGAAAAAATATCTGGTTAGACATGATATTAGGTACATGTTGAATGTTTGTGTAGACCTAATAACATTTAGGTATTGTATACTCGTATATATGAATCATTTAATTTCTGTAAGTTTTTTTTTAAATAGCCCATATTTGCCGCCCCTAAAATCTGCCGCCCCAGACTTCCGCCTACCTAGCCTGCTGGTAAATCCGCCACTGTAAGTAGCTCTACTTTCTTGTCAAATTTTATCAAGATCGGTTGAGAACGAACAAAGCAATTTTCGCAGCATGCAGATATTACGATATAATAGGGAAAGTGCGTTGTTTGTTGATTTGTTTCTCTTTCATGCAGCAACAGAACACCGGGCTTTTTTCCAAAGAGTTACTCGGAGGACCGGATAGCGGTATAGTTTTTGTCCCGGGAAAATGTACGATTCTTGAGACAATGTCCACGCGGGTGAAACCGCGGGGCACAGCTTGTTTACGATATAATAATGTTAGGGTGATGTCACCGGTGGTGCCATCATTGGGGGCCCGTTTTGGATTCTTTACGGTCGACACCTCCACACCTCGCGGTTCGTTCACCGCCAGGCGCGAATTCGAATGTCATTAACCATCCACATACACGCAATCTCTTGGTATTGACTGATAAGATGCAATCTGACAGGAATGTACATAATCACGGTTCAAGCATTGATGTTTTAAAACAGTCATTGAATTTCAACAGTCATGAATTTTATATATAGTGTGTTCTTATTATATTTTTTGCTAGGCTAAGTTGAATTAATTCTATTGACATTAAGTGATAGTTTTAAATTCTTACTGCATTGTTTTATCTATTATTATTTCATTCTGTACAATTTTAATTTTCGATTAACTGATGTAATTGGCTTTGTGTGCCGTTTTAGTTAATAAACAATAAACAACATAAACAACAACATTGGGTTCAAGCCATTTATTTGCTCTGACAGCTACAATAACATTGTAAAAAGTTGAATCAAAACCACGAATTTGGATCTCGTTCGCTAGATTTTTGAACTTAAGACTGTAGGATCAGTGAAATATTACAGGAAATATTTTTACTATTGTTTATGACTTCTGGAGGAACAACACTTCAAAAGAAATTATATTCAAGGCACTAACTTATCAGTTGTCGCGTCGTGTCTTTCACGACGGGAAAGAAGGCGAGATTTTAATACCGTCTCGCTCTTGAAAATCCAATAGCATTCATTCTTTAGAGATTGTAGATTCCGGCAGGAATTAACGTTAGTGGATGGACCGCTAATGTCAAAGATTTATCTATGTGATGGGCATCCGCGACTTAATCACCACTTTGTTACGTTCCGACAATCAATTGTTTGTATGTGTATAAAGTAACATTGTGGCAATTTTTTCTTAATTTAACTCGGAAAGAGGAGCCACCATCGCGTTTTATGGGCCAATCTGACTGCCACACATAAAAAAATGTCTTCCATCATTTGACCTCTGTCTCTCAAGTTACCGCACGAGCCATGAATAGGGCTGCCGTTTCAGATTTTTGGAAAGTAGGCCATCACATTTAAAGTTGCGGATGATATCATATTAACTTCTTGTGTGGCTTTAGTGAAATTTTGAGCCTTTTCTTATGCCTTTAATAAAATACTTTTTTATAATGCTTGTAAGAATGAATATTATGATTTTTTGAAACCTTATATAACGGGCGGAATTCAAGTTGGAAAGAAAACTGACTCTTAAATCCTTCTTGGAATAAGTTAAGGCGGCAACGTAAGAAAATCATGTCGCCTCGTATTATTTTCCTGAATTTGTGTATTTTTGAATGATAATTTCTAATAATGGTGGATTGTTATTTATTTAGTAGGTATTATTTAACGTGCTCGAGTATATGGGTGGTATAATAAGGTGAAACGTGTCTCTGAGTCTGGTTTCCATAGCTCCATAAAAGTCTCTAGTAAAGTTCACCTCACCACTTCACCTCTATACTAAGTATGTCCTGGACTTGGTCGTGACTTATACTTTGCTTGATTTTGACAATGACTGTGACTTGTATGATCTTATTAGAAATTATCAACTATTTAAAAATACTGTATTTTTTTTATAATTAATAGGCTTGCGTTTGACCACCATCACGCCTGATGTTAAGCGATGATGCGGTCTACGTTGGAGCACGCATGCCTAGAAGGAACCGATTCACTCGCGATTTGAAGACACCCAGATTGTAACCATCGGGGAACACCCATTCAGGCAGCGTATTCCACAGACTAGCAGTTCGCACAATAAATGTGCATGTTAGAGTGCTTTTCATGAAAGGAGTCCCCCAAACGCGGTGCTGTCATCGCGTATCAATCACTAACATTATCATTTCCCGAGCAGCACTTTTAACAACTTTAGGCATCGTACACTTCAAATTCGTATTTCAACAAAGGCAAATTAAAAAAAAAAAACTTATTATAGGAACAACTGTTTTTTTTAGCGATTTCAGGGTTAGTACCTCAGTAAAAGTTGTTTATACTGATAAGTATAACGAACTCCTTTCGGCTTAGCATACCCTATTCTTATAGCCCTGTATAGAGATCAAGGACCAAAGAGTTAGAGGGACCGAGCGTGATATGATGGGAGGTATGACGTGTTTTGCAAATGAAAAGCCGTTGTAGCCTATTTGGGAAACCGCTAGACTTGGAAGGGAGAGGTCACCGGTTCAAATCCCGGGCTCGTACTAAAGAGCTTGTTGGAGTTTATGTACGGATTTTCATACCACTGGCTTTTCGGTGAAGGAAAACATCGTGAGGTAACCTGCATACGTACTGAGAAGAAATTCAATGGCGTATATAAATCCACCAACCCGCAACTGAGGCAGCGGGGTGGATATGGCCCAGTCTCCCTTTCAAATCGGCGGTGTGTCTAAGTTCAGCAGTGGACTATTTCAAGGCTGATTAAGCTATGACGTGTTATGAGGCAGCCCTAGTGCAGAAGAAGGCAATCAATGCTGGGTTTTCCTATGATGTTTTATATTCAAAATAGGCACCTGATTTATGCGCATGGGCCTGTGACTTCATTATAAAGGACGTTTAATATTATGTAATGACAATCGCATTGTTATAACAACCTTGAGGTATTCGTGAACAGGAAGAGGATGTATGTAGCAATTATTTATGTGGCAAGGTGGTCAGTTTGATTGTCTTTAGATTTCAACTGATATGCATATCAATAAGTGACCCACTAAAACCTAGGAATAGGTGTGCCCAGTCAAAACTGCGTGCCTATCTAAAACGTTATCGAGTCACTTCAGTGTTGAATAAGAAAAAACCGAAAAAGTGTAATATTTTCGGTTACGTGTAAGTTCCTTTCAGAGGCCAACATAGATACATTAGTGTCGATTCTGTTGTACCATTCTCTTAACTAAACTAATCTGACAGGACTGAAATTATCAGCGTCTCTTTTCATTTCAGAATATCAGAAAAGGATGGCAACCATTTTAGCGCTGTCAAATTTAGTTAAGTTTAGATAATGGTACGATAGAATCGACGTCGTTGTAAGGGAAAAGACTAAGAAAGAGGGTAGATCGTTTTGTCTGCACCTATCTTTTTAATTGTTCGAACAACCACCCGCATTCTTCAGTCTTCCCGTGAACATGGTTCACGTAACTGCGCCGGAATATCGGGACTTCATTCCACAACCATACCACGGTAAATATCCCGTAAATAATCATATAACTTTATAATGTAAGGTGTTTTTAATTGATAACTAGCTGACCCGACAGACGTTGTCCTGTCTTAGAACTGTCAAACGGACGAAGTTAAAATCGTCGTTAAGTTTCTGAAATTTCCATTTTTCTGGGCAATTTTCTTAATTTTTCATCCGTAAGAACCTTCTACAGAGTAAAAGAACAGTTTAAAAAAAATACATGAAATCGGTAAAGTCGTTCTCAAGTTATGGCGTGACCAAGGTAAATAGGGATTCATTTTTATATATAATTGTTAAGATAAAGATAGAAAATGACAATACATATTTGGCGTTCTAAGGGCGAGGCTTATGTTCAGCAGTGGACGTCTTCTGGATAATGAATGACATATTTTGGGTCGGTGCGTCAACCTATAGTCAGTTTACGCAGAGTGCAAGCTTTTACAGTCTAGCTTCAAATCATTAAGTATACATGTATACTCAAAGCTTCAAACCCTTCAAAATACTATAAAACGATAATACCTTCGATTCATAATTACAGTTTGTCTCGAAAAATATAGACATCACAACACAACCCTTTTATTGCGTAAACAAACCTTTTGTCAGGCACAGGTGCGTGTGAACCTGCTGCGCGTGAAATTACTGTAAATTCGCCTCACACACAGCTTACTAAACAGTCACTTATCGTCCGAGATTATGTAACAGCTATTATTAAACAGGGCATAGATTGAATAGTAGTTAGTACGAGTCAAGACACAGGTTAGGTGGTAGTTAGTATGTGAACGGATAGTTGCCAGTCGGTGTGGTCCAAGAAAAAATATTACGATTACACGAACCATCAACCCCCGCCTCCGATTTGCTACGGAGAGCCCCGATTATCATTTACCTCCCCGAATAGATTGGAGGGAGCGAGTTTTATCCACGTCAAATATTTAGGAAGAAATACGATGGTATTTGTAGAAAACAAAGACAACACGGGCTTGGAGCCGTCTTACTTCACAAAGGTACTTCACGAAGTTAGATTTACTATCACAAAGTAAGTTTAAAATACTTGTCGATGTAGTTCGTAAGTTGGTGACTTTTTTATTGGGGCTAATCTCCGGAACTACTTACTGATCTGATTTTTTGAATTCTTTTGCTTACAGAAAGCTGCTCTAATACCTACTGAGTAACATGAATAGCACACATTACGTTTTGTTCACAACGCGGGCGAAGTCGGTGACTAAAGATAGTAATTTGTAATGGCCAATGAATCCAATGATAAAAGATCCAGCGTCCAGCTAATATCGATAAAAGTCATCGAAGAAGCATTTTTACGACATTATGCCATTGATCTTGGACATAATGTCTGTATCGGCTATTGTTTTGATTGTGGCTATGCTTGGCATTCCAATAACCAAGTTGAATTTCTCAATGAAGGTATGTTATGGTTTTTCCTTGCCTAACGAGTCCAAAATATTGTGAATTTGATTAGCATCGAAATGGGAAAGCGGAAAGCTTTAGATTCCGGAGTAAGTTAGGGCATGTGTCATAGGATTTAAAAAGTCAGTTTTATTTACTTTACAGTAAAAAAACAATACTGCTTTGCTTTTTTTGTAAAACGCAGTTTTTGTACTTTGTCTTATTTATTGGCAAAGCTGTAAACTGGAGGCGAGTGTTGCTTCATGCGTCTTATATGTTGCTCGCGCTTTCGAATTTTTTTGAAAATCTAATACTTTTGTGAAATCTAAGCTGTGCAGAATCATATCAAACATACCTAAATTAATATAAATATATTACACTGCACTAATCTAATAAACCGATGCCTGCAGGCATCGTTCCCAAAATGGTGACCGCATTACCGCGTTGGATTGCAATACTGACCCATTGAATGAAATTTTCATTTTGATGCTAACAAGTTTTCAAACATAAAAAAGTCACTTGAAGGTATCTAGCGTTGCTTTATTTATTATCGAACATATCTAAGGACTGGTAGGCAAGTAGGTATACTAATCAATAACATGTGTCGCACCAGCGTGCAGGAATCGGTCAGCTTCGACAGTCCCAAAAAATCCTTTTCTAAAAAAGTCGAAACACGTTCATCAGTCGGGATCAAAGCTTCGACGCGTCGTCGCCGGGCGCCAAGATCGCAACGATACGTCTAGAACAGTAATCGACAATAAAATCTCAATTTAGATGGCACCTTAGATTGTATATCTCGTGAGATGGCACCGATACCAGTGAAATACGGACGGCCGCGCCGCCGGACACGAAAACTTACTTGACGGAGGAATGCCGCTACAGGACCCCGCTAACGAATTACGTGCTCACGGATTTTTTTATTTATAATCTGTTTTTATTGAGGTCAGTGTGAGTAGGTTTTGTTATGTTTTTTTTCTTGATGTTTTCATGGATTATGTAAATATCAAGGGACGCTAATCACAATAATAAGTAAAACTAAAATGTGTTGTGTGTGTTTTAATGCGAAAGTTTGTGTGAGATGTGTGTTTTTCGCACTCAACTCTGCAACGGATTTGGATGAAAATTAATCCGGAGGTACACTGCATTAAAACGAAGGCAACTTTTTTTTGTTTAAATACGGTTCTTTAGGATAGCGAGCGGGTGAAGCCGCAGAGCACAGCTAGGAAGAACCATACAAACTGAAAGAAAATAGAATAGTAGTATAGGTAGATATCATGTTAACTAAACCCACTTTACAGATTATCAGATTAATCGCTGCAAGCACTGCTACCGCCTGAATCAGAATCAGAAATAATGTCTTGTGAAAACCGTGTACAAAGAGATGATAAAACATAACGGTGTCAACAACGAAGTCAAAACAATCTTACCCATATATATATGTCAAAATACATCCTAATGCAGCTACTATTATATCTCGGTGTTGGTCCTATTTAAATTTAAAGAAAAATTTGGGATTGAATCCCGTTTATTGTACTTCTGTGAAATCGGTTTTTTTTTATGCAACATCAACGTTATCTTCATTAAAGCTCTTACTTTTTAACCCATCGAGGCATCGAGATACAATAAATATTAGAGTCACAATCGTGCCAAAAAAATGTCCGAACCAAAACTCGGCGCAAGCTACGAGTTGCGCATAATTTTTGGTTAGTTACAAGGTAACCGGAATTCGACTACAACGCCACGCGATGCCAGAGCTACGATGACATAGCAGACAACTAACGGTGAACACTATGCAAACGACATAATATCTAAATTGGAGTAAATGTGGCATTGTGAAGTATATAATTGATACAATGTATGTACAATAACGCTCGGACGTTTTTTGACTGTTTTCACTGAAAGATTGTTACTCTATAGGATTTGTATCTCGATGCATGGAGGACAAGAAACACCTTACGCATCCACAACCTGCTACAGCTCGCGCTACGCGCCTCTACGCCTCGAGTTAACGACGACTTGAAGCCCCACCGACAGCGGCACGCCTACGCCTATTTATTACCCAACTTTTTCTCTTTTTACCCCCACCACACCACCCAGTCACAGATAAGAAGGACGTCAAAGTGGGCATTTAAAAATAAATTTGTCGAAAGTGATAAATGATGGATATAACTTTTATTATTTCAAATTAAATTAACGATCCGAACGGAACGTCTACCTTTTCTCACATTAGAGGGATCTTATCTGGAATGATTGCTTCCATTACCTTATAGAACGGACACGTTGTTTTGTTGGTGTGGAAAGATAAAGAGATTAATGCGTAAAGCAATTAATTTTGATTGAGGTGTGTTTTATTAAGTAATTGTTTTTGTTCCCAATGTGGATTTGAAACGCTTCATGTTATGGATTTGGACACCATAAAACTTTTCAGATGTGTCTTGGTGGGATTATTATATCGTGAATCTCTCTTGTAAGACATTCACTGATACAGTACTTAATAGTAAAATGGTCACTACTGCTGGGACACATCCTTGCTCTCAGAGAGCGAAGACGGACTTATTTTTACGGTATACGGACGGTATTTTTTCTCGAATTCAGGGTATGTGACAATAGTAAAAGTTGATCATAATGATCAGTACAATAACCTCCTTTCGGATTAGTATCACCGTTCCGTGTAACCTTGTAGGTATAACATATAAATTAAGAATATTTTTTTATTACTATCGCACCGAAATTATAAATGCAAAACCTTGTCCGTTTGACTGATTGTTAACCTTTTAATGACTACCTATTTTAAATAAATTGGCAAGCAAGTGCTTCATGCGTCATAAAGACTGATAGAAGATACTATTATCACAAAAATATGGGTTAACCCTTTGATTATATATATAGTTTGGACTAGTACCGAAAAAAGACTGCCAAAAACTGAAAGGAGCGAGGTAAACACGTATTGCACACAGACGTTATCATATTCTAACTAGTCCTACAAACGCACACTTGAATATTGAGCGGCACACAACTGCAAAGGAGATGATCAAATGTCATCAAATGGACGACAAATGGGGGGTGTAAGTGCTAAAAGGGGAAACTTTAGGTATAACACCTTCATAAATTTTTCTGAGGATAAACCACACACCATGTTCAAATAGTTCAAAACCGACTATTACGCGAATAAGTAAAGCGAACGAAAAACGTGCTAGAGTCGCTATAATTAAGAATTATTTATAGTGGAGAGGTATTTGGCGTGTGAGCGGTTCCCACCAGCCTTTAAAACATTTTCCATGTTCCAGTTAGCGCCCCATAAATTGATTAGAGGTTAGCGACGTCGGACTAAAGTTTTTGTGACGCGTCAGGTAATAAGTTACAGCGTCGTCAGGGTGAACTTATAGTTTTATCGGAATTTATTAAAAGTTTATTATTTTATCAGATTAGGCGTTATATTCAAGCATGGTGATCATTACCCCGGGCCCGTACCAATGAGCTCTTTGGAGCTTATGTACGGATTTTCATACCACTGGCTTTTCGGTGAAGGAAAACATCGTGAGGAATCCTGCATACGGAATACTGCATAGAAGGAATTCAATGGCGTATGTGAATCCACCAACCCGCACTGGGCCAGCGTGGTTGATATGGCCCAATCACCCTTTCGGGGTTAGGCTAAAAGTCTAGCAGTGGTATGATGATGATCATTACAGAGTTCAGTTATTTATTGGGTTTCTTGATAGGGTGATATTAATTTTTTTAAATTTGTAGTATTTTTCCTCTATTGAGATGTTAATATTTAAATGATATAGACAATTTAAAAATCTGACGTGTGACAGGATTCGATCCTGCGCCATCATCCAGTAGATATTTTATACGCCACAAGCGCTCTAAGCTACGGCCACCGTTCAACTCAAGAATTTGGAAGCCGACAGTAGGCCTCCAAATTCTTGAGCTGTTTTTGCAACCACTCTAAGCGTTGGTAACGTCATTTATAATTCTTGCTACATGCTATCTCTATCCATGATGCTATATACTCATATTTATAAGAATTTTCTAATCAACGGCCAACCCTTAATAGCAAAATAAAATAAAAACATGTAGGTATTGTCGAGTTTTCAGTTTCCAACAGTTTAGTAAATACCGTAAGAACAATTGTGTTCATAATAAGGAGCCCAAAGACACCCTTCCGGTTTACATACAGACCTACCCTTTCCAACTAACCAAAGCTGAATATTTTCGACCAAAATACCAGCTGTGTTTGCTACTTGCTTCGCCGCGTCTGGCAAATCAGCCAAATGGAGTGAGCTAATTTCCCGTAAGGAAATTGCTTCGTCGATGAATGCGATTTCCCTAAAAGCGCTTATTCCAAGTCATCCGAAGAATATTAATCATTTTCTATACCAATAATGTTAGGTAGGGTATACTTAGCTATAAATGAAATATGGATATAAATATGGATGTTTCCTAATGGGGCAAGAACCTATTTTCAACAATGAAAGATGAGTAGTAAAATCGTTTTCCTCACCGGTCAATGATGGCGGAGCAGATCGAAAAAAAAATTAGTAAATATCGTTTTTTTCCCTAAAACGTGTGAAAGACATTTTATGACACGTGCTACTTCTTTGCCAAATTCCAAATTCATAGCTTCTACTACTAAGTAACTTAAACTCTAACAAAAACTTAACTAACTGCTACTACCTTCTACTACCTACTACTTGCTACCTTACGCGGTGTTTCCGAGAAGCTACAACATCGGGTTCTTCAAAAGGCGAGTTAATAGATCCTTAAGGGTCGGCAACGTAGTTGTGACGGTGACTGCTTACTATCAGGCAGCCCGTCTGCTTGTTTGCCACCTATGGCATTAAAAAAAACTCGCCGTTTTCCCCTAGTGGACTTTCCCTCAGAGACCATACGTTTTCGAGATTAAAAAGTATCCTGTCATTCTCTAGCTTTTAAATTATCTCTTTGCAAAAAATCACATCGACACGTTCCTCTGTTGTTGCGTGAATGAGAAACAAACAAACACACTTTCGGATTACAACAATAATATTAATATTCGCAGTTTATGATTGCTCTATTGGCATGTATTTAATTGAAATACATACGTACCATAATATACCATACTTTAGGTAAGTTCTTATAAATATTTAAATTTCAAGCTTAGTACGCAAATATTCCAACACATATATCACGAGCACCGAGTTAACCCATCCCTGGCCGTGGCAATGAAGTCAGAAAGTAATTTAGCCCGTTTCGAACAAAAAAGCGCGAGGTGACAATATAAATAACAATTTGGCCACCCCGCTCGTGTGTGGTGTGCTCCCACTAGGGATGCTACGATATGATTATCGATAAATAAACATAATTAATTTGCGATTTACTAATAATCTTCAAAGGGAGTGTTAATTCAGTGGGTAATTCGGGGCTAACAATGATTAATATCATCATCAGCAACAACGTTACGTTAGCAACGTTACAATC
Organism: Agriopis aurantiaria; assembly: GCA_914767915.1. Lineage (NCBI taxonomy): Eukaryota > Metazoa > Arthropoda > Insecta > Lepidoptera > Geometridae > Agriopis > Agriopis aurantiaria. The sequence continues at coordinate 11,154,269 of OU611994.1, read as the reverse complement.
ATATTATGATTGTGTTGTTTTATATTGGACCAAGCACGAAATAATATTTCGACGTATATCTATAACTATCTAAATACTCCAGAATAAATAATTATGTATGTCATTCATTATCATCACCATTTCATGCCATAGGACGTCCACTGCTGGACATATAGGCCTCACCATCGATCTCCAAAAGAGCCGGTTGGAAGCGGCCTGCATCCAGCGTTTTCCTGCGGTCTCTTTAAGGTCATCTGTCCATCTTGTGGGGTGGACGACCTACATTGCGCTTACCGATCCATGGTCTCCATTCGAGAACCTTTCGGCACCATCGGCTGATGTAAGTAATTATATAGTAAGTAATGTTTAAATGATGATGACGAAAAATAAATAAAGACATATTATAGTTAGAAAAAGTAAGTTCCTTATTAGACTGGGTATTGTGGCGATTACTCTTTTTAGCAACTAGTAAATAATAAATATCGATAAAAACGTTGTACATCATTAGCCTCACAGGATTAGCATAAGAATGCAGCATCAGAACGCCCACGGGCCACAGAATCCCTCGTTGTCTCTTTATACGTCGAATTTAATTTTGATTTACGGCCATACACACAATTGTATGTAAGTGAAACACTTTTTTTGAAATGAATACCTACTATAAAAGGTGTTGACTGACAGCGTGAGTCAGGGCAGGGTATGGTATCATAAGGAATTTGTATCAAATAAACTAATACCTAATCTGAATTTTAAAATGTATTCCTGTCTATGACTCAAAAAGGCCACATGAAAAAAAGGGCAACGAAGTCGTTTACTGGGTGAGTTTGACCTAAGACATCAAGCCTGATTTAGGCTAGATGCGTTTGCATCAACTACGCCATCGTACAATTTCGATAGCCCGTTAGTCCAGTTGGTAGTGAACCTGCCTTCTGCGCTCTGGAGCGTGGGTTCGATTCCCACCTAGGACAAACATTTATGTGATATGAACATTTGTGTTTGTTCTATATCTGGTGGTTAATATCTATTTAAGTATGTATTTAAAACTATATATGTAAGTATATCAGTCTCTGGCAGCCATATCACACCTTTGCTTAGTTTGGGGTCAGATGACCGTGTGTGAAAAATGTCCCGAATATTTAAATTTTTAAATTTTAAATTTTATTATTATGGAAACTGACGTGGTTTTCAAACATTTTATTTATATAACACAGGCATTACTCACGTACGATTAAAAAGACCGCCCAATGCGGTTCAAACTGCAGAGTAATCGGCTAAATCATACGTGAGTAATTCCCGTGACATATAAATAAAAATAGTAATATAGCGTTGCTCTAGATTCAAACACTTATTAAATTGACTACTATAACTTAATTTAAAGCACCTTTTGTGTATTTCAGATAAGCTTTAAAAGTTACATTCTCCAAAAATATCTCTAAACAAATATGAACGCAAAACATTGAATACCCAAATCTGTCCAAAATGTGCTAAAAGCGTCACCAATAAAATATATGGAGACCCTTTTCAATAACTTAATTAATAAAGCCTAAAAGGGGACTAAGGACTCTTAAATCACAAAGTTAGGTCGCCTAAAGTGCTTCTGAGGTTCACTTTATGCAAATATTCTTTAAAATATCGCATGCCTTCGGAATATAAATTAATTGGGTGCACCCTCGGATTTGTCGTATTGGGGTTTTAATGTGATAAATGAGGGTTAATAAGATAATTTAATTATCTTATATAGGAGCTCAAATAAAAATATATTTATGTCAACTTTGTGGGTTTTCCTGCTGCAGGATAGGTATAATCTTTGTGAGGAAGTATTTACAGAAATAAATACACGATATAAATAATGTAAACAAAAAGTATTTATATAGATACCAACAATGATGTATATAAATAAATAAATAAATAAATAACCACCATCAAGACACACACACCCTCACACCTTATATAAATAGATGCTTTAATAAATACTTAACTTAGACATACTATAATATCGTTTATCATAATAAAGCGCCTGACTTGAAAAATGTACTCCCATATACAATCTCCCCTAAATTCACTTAATTAGCGCTTAACTTTATCTAATCAAAATAAAAGCAAATAATAAACGACGGTGCTCAGTGTTAATACGCATTTAAGATAATATATCTACCATACAAAAATAAATGTCCACCTAATAAATCGCGGCGGACCTTATCGACTTTCGAGACGTGACAGTAAGGACCAGATAAGACGTGGTCCTTTACAATGACGGGTACCTGAGGGTTAACTTTTACGTTTGCGTTACGTTTTCAAGTCTTTTGTCGAAGGTGTTAAGGGCCAACGTTTCTTGAGTCGGTTGTGGTGTTAAAGACTCGTGTGGCTTGAGATCGGGCGCGAGCGTGGTTTAATCGGCGTTGCATCTTAATTTAGTTGTCTTGTACAGTGGGAGGCAGTCGGCCAGTCTTGGGCCCATAACCTAACCTACTGTGAGACCGCCGCCGCCGCCCCGTGGCGCATATATCGTCGTATTTATTACACGCAGCCGTAAAAATATATTAGCCTAATTGTGTGCGTGTCACAGTAAAATGGAAATTGATAAATATTGTTAGTTCTATAAAGTATTTTTTTGTATTGAAGTGTTCCACACTCTAGGATGGTGTGTGACAAGAAATATAGATGGCACTAACAATTAGATGGAGTGCAAAAAGACAATTCGAGAATTTGGAAACGGTCAGGAAAGCGACCGTAGCTGAGTTGCTAGAGCAAAGCGGGCGTTTACAAATCGGGTTATTAGTTAATTTGCCCCAGACAAAGAATATGTGTAAACTCGTCATATTAATCACGTATGTCAATCAAATAAGTCACGTTTACTCGGGTGGTAGCGAAATTTAGAATCCCGCATGGAAGTACTTTAGGGTATATACAAGATCTTTGGAATCCCGTCAGTCGTCAAATTTTTTAATTGACTGTAGCATTTATATTGTTAGTTTCTGCTCTATGATAAAGGCGGCAACAATATATGGATATAATTGCATTCAATTCTTGCATTTAGGTTACCTTATCACCTAATCGGGTAGATATAGAATGTGGGCTTGGTACTTGACAAAATGTAAATGGTAGGTATACTGTACTTACCACATTAACAAATTCCTGAAACGTGATGGCGTCGCTGACCGCGCTCTGTGCTTTGTCTAGAAGGATCTGAAACATCAAAAATAACAATGATCAGAATATACACGTAAACTTATTTACGAAGTACCTAGAGGTAGCCACAATACGACCAAATTATTTATAAAATACCTTCGTACGTATTTTCCGAACAAAATTTTAGCTACAAAATCATTTTACTCTGATAGTAATTATGGGTGCGAAAATAACTCCTGTCTGTTTAATTGTCCTACCTATCAACTAAACAGCTTAAACGATCTTGAAAACTTGCAGGAAGTGCATGCAACTTAGTGTGCATAGTGATGCCCTCATCATGAAGGTTTTTATCTCAAAATAGGAAAACTAGTAAAAGTTAAGTAAAAATAAGGTAGGTAGGTACATCTAGTTTTGAACGTACGACTAACTTACTTCACGTTTATGAAGAGAAACTTGTGCTATAAAATCTGGATGCTGCAGAGTTTGTATAAAATCTGGCCACGGGATCTCGCCAAAACCTTCGGGATCGAACTGAAACAAGTTCATTTTCAACTTATATCTCTAAAGTGCGCTTGCAGACAATGCGTAGTACAAGTAACAAGTACAAGTTGCAAGTAGCGACTACGAATCATCTGCATCGTTTTGATTAGTGGAAGTGGCAGTGGAAGTATCGTTTTGCTTATCGCAAGTGGCACTTGTACTAAGATGCGTAGTAGATACTTGCAACTTGTACTTGCTACTTGTCTGCAAGCGCCTTAACTCTATCATATACCTACCTATTACACGGCTTTAGAAACGTTAGTTAAGTTAATCAATGCTTATGTTTTTTTCGTATCGTTTTTGCCCGTGACAATTTCTGTAAGCCAGAAGTTAACAGAGCGATTTTAAGTATAGATTAACATACTTAACTAAAATTTCTAAGTAAGGCCGTTAATATTTAAACTCTGTCACGCGCTACGACCGTCACGGTCATGTCTCTACAAATCATCCCAAAATGCCATAATCACGCGCCACTTAACTTCACAGGTCTTCATTTTACACATGTTTCCATCATAACAATTCAATTCCCAAAAACAACAGTTACAAAAAACAGCGCCCTATCACCCCAAGACAAAGGTCCCAGATAAGAACCATAACCACGAGATAGGTAGCTTCAATGTCCCCTACGTGACTCCCGGACGTTTGATCCGAGGCGCTACCGCTCTTTATCTCCTCAAAAAACTTTTATAACCCGCTTTTGTACATTTTAATCAGTCAAAAAGCTCAAAAATAAAGGATATTCTTTGAAATTTGTTTCCGAATCGTAAAACTGTTTTGTGAATTACGAGTGTTTTACACCTGTGTTTTACAGATTGGTTATGGGGGAAGTGATGTTCGTCATATTTATTTATCTTGGGATTATTATTTGCAGTTTTTAACGTGCTAAGTATTTATGTGTAATTTATGCTACTGCGGTAAGATGATAAAATACAGTTATCGCACGTAGCATCTGCGCACTAGAGTGGGCTGTCATCGCGCTTTACGTGCAGTATAAACCTACCATTATGATGTATAGGTAGGTTATATTTGACGAAATTAGCAAAACAAAGGGAAGGTTTAACTTTGGTGTTCAACAAACTTAACTTACTCGATCGAAAAGCAGCCGCCATTTCTGAAAACAAAATGCAGCTTGAGAATAAAATCGAATCACGTGGGATCAATAAAACATAGCCTGCTAGGCTAAATCATTAGGTTTTTGTAACATAGGTTCAAGCCTCAGATCAATAAACACATGCTTGTCAAATCAGGAACTTACATCATGCATCAACTCCCTCCTGATCTCCGCCTCGTCCAACTCGGAGCCGAGATCAGTGTGGTCTGTATCGTAAAGAGGTTCCGCAGCCCTCGATAGCGAGCCCAGAGAGTCTCTCGCCGAGGCCAGGGACCCCGTGACCGTGGGGAGGACGCCTGCTTCAATCCCTGATTCCATGGATGTGTTGGTGGATATGAGGGTGGTGGCGGTGGTGACGGGAGGCCGCACCTCTCCCGCGTGCCCGCTGCCCACCCAGACCGACATGTTGCTTGCAACACCATCCACGCTAATGCACTGTCAGCTCACTTCACTCAAACTTGGTTTGTCTATTCCTCAGAGGGTTCAAGTTAATGGCACAGAGTTAGGACACGTTAGGACACTGCATAAATGAAATTTGGACGCAGTCTGTATTACAAACTATAGTATATTCTGGTCTGTAATAGGTGGTATTTTCAATGTCTTTTCTTTCATCACAGGTTCACATTTATTGAGATCATGTTATAAGATAGGTACGTATCTTTCTTTGGCATGGATTTGGCACAGTATGATTAAGATTGTACGAAATTGGTCATCAATTGGTCGAGCTTTTCTTCGACGGATATCACGGACAGAGTCTGGAGCTCGGCGCAATTATGGACGAGGCCGACTAAATGGACATAATATAATTATATAAAATTGTGGACAGAAACAACACGGACTAATAACGAGATAAAAAATCTAAGTAGAAAGGGAGGAAGGTTTTAAGGCACGTTTATTTTATTGCTTATTTTTTGACCTGAAACAAAACAAAAATAAGTCAGACTGGAAAGAACAAGAAAAGTAGTTGAAAAATTCAGCATGTAGAGTGCTTAAAGAGCAGCGTACCCTGTGAGCCTACCTACTTACCACCAAGGAAGATAGTTGGTACCACTCTGGGTAGGTAGGTATCATCATCATCAGCCAGAAGACGTCCACTGCTGAAAATAGGCCTCCCCCTTTAACCTCCACACTGAACGACAGCCTGCCTTTTGCATCCACTGGATGCCCGTGACTCTCACAATGTCGTCGGTCCATCTAGTGGGAGGCCTACCTACGCTGCGTCTTCCGGTTCGTGGTCTCCACTCCAGAACCTTTCTTCCCCATCGGTTATCGATTCTTCGAGCGATGTGGCCTGCCCATTGCCACTTCAACTTGCAAATTTTAACAGCTATGTCGGTGACTCTGGTTCTTTGGCGAATATCCACGTTCCGGATTCTATCGCGCAAAGAAACTCCGAGCATAGCTCTCTCCATTGCCCGCTGTGTGACTCTGAGTTTTTCTAAAAGGCCAACAGTTAAGGACCACATCTCAGTACCACATGTCATCACTGGCAACACACACTGGTCAAAGACCTTCGTCTTGAGGCACTGTGGTATCTTGGACGAGAAGATGTCACGCAATTTCCCGAACAGGGTAGGTAGGTATGCGCTTTACCAATTAGTACCTACCTACCAATGAATAGTAGTATGCATAGCATATTATACCAACCAAAGACTTTTCATACTATACATAATACGACCTACATAGTAGTAATAATAGTTTGCTATGGAGTAGAGCTATTATTACTAACTATAGTTCTACTTACCAACTGAGTTGGCCCTATTCATCTTTTTTGAAGTGATTTCATTCCAAAAGCAACCCTTCGTGTTAGGAATTGTTCACTGCGTTCAATGAAGCTCTTGACCTAGTTGTTTTACAAGCACTCTTGCCTACCGACAATAAAAGAAGCTGTAGCCTTGGTAGATACTTAAGGTGAAAATAGGTAGGTACTTATAACTATAAGTAACATTCTCGTATTCGGGGCATATTGACATAGACTTAGATGTCACAATAAACAGATTTTAACCGACTTCAAGAGGAGGTTATCAATTCGACTGTATGTTTTTTTTTTTGTATGTTTGTTACGCGATTACTCCGCCAATTTAGAATTGTTTTTGATGATTCTTTTTTTGGTTGGTAGGTCACATCTCATAGGTGGTCCCAAATTATATTTTTCAGTAGTTAAATGTACCTACCTAATAGCAAGCTATGCTATGCTGTGTACAATCTTTGGATATATTTTCTATAGGTAGGTAAGTAGTTAAGTATTAGTTTATAAGCAATGTTTGCTAATTATTTATGTCCCAAACTTATAGTTATCTATTATTAAAAAGCCGACCCCAAAATTAGTAGTAACAAAATTATTGATATTGCCAAATCAACAGGCGCTCAAACAAAATTATTCGTAATTATTATATTGGAGCTATAACTAAGATTTGTGTAGAGTTTCCTCTTCTCTACATAGTATAAATGTAGAGAAGAGAAAATTTTACCTAGGTACCTACCGTAAGTACCTACCGTAGGGACTTGTCTGTCTGTATTAGCGCTAAATCCTCCTAACCACGTAACGGGTTAACGGTAACGTGATGCGGTTTTGCACCAATAGTTATAATTTTTCACAGAAGGTTTATATATATAACTAGTGACCCACCCCGGCTTCGCACCTATATTAAAAATTACTCTTTGCTTCCCACGTAAATCACACCCCTACGAAGCCGGAGCGGGTCGCTAGTAAAAAATTAAAATACGGACTGAATAATTGAGAACCTCCTGAAGTTGGATATAAAAACTGCACAGATGCATAAGCTTAGTAAATATGGTTTGGTATATTTGATCTTTAGCGAAGTCATCGTCGATTAGAAGCCAACCGTGCCCAGCGTTCGTTATGAAACTAAACTCAATTTCACAAGCACCGAGATAGGCAATCAGCTGAGGGGTAGAAACGTGAGCAAAACTCTTCCAAGCGGAGGGCTTCAACCCTCTTGTAGTTACTATGGAAACGCACCGCAATTACATACCCTACAACATCATAGCGAGGATAAGACACGTGACTTGTTACGTTACAATATTAAATAACAAACCCTAAAAATAAGGTTATGTTTTTAAAATTTGCACTGGCAATAATACCGGTATGGCCAAACACCTTTCAGCCAAAAAATAGGAAGATGAGCTAAGCGACCTGTAGGTTGATAGGTTCTGAAGTCATTGACGCTTAAGGTTAAAACAATTTTTTGTGAAATCTAATAATCTTCAGTTTAACAAAAAATATATCTACTTACTCTCTAGGTACTTATACAGGAAAATTAGTCTTTTTAACAAGTCAACGTACCCAAAATAAGTTTGGGTACATTACAAGGTAAGTACCTACTTATATGTATGTATTTATTTTGAGGCAGGTTATTTACATGTTTACATTTTAAAATAGCCGAATGAAAACAAACTCTACAACATTCTTACAACTTCACGACTTACCTTTAATTTCTCTATTAGTACACTTCACTATCATAAGGGGTAGTTCACACATGGCACCATTTCTCGAAATTATCTTACGTTTCGTGTCAGAAACACATTAGGCCTAGCAAATGCGGTGGACATTTCGCTATCCGTCAAAACACTTTGTATGGAAGTGAAAGTGAAAACGGTGGTGGCGTCCAGATTTTAGCGCATGCGTGAATGTGGGCAGTGAAGATAATAGAAGGGTGCAGGCCTGCACGGTATAAAATAAGTAGCGTGATCCACAAGCCTGGCTGCCCTGGCATGTTATGTTTTTTAAAGCCTGGTGCAATTTTTGTAGAAAGTGTTTATCTTGTACTCGCATGTATCCTACATAATACTAAACCACATTCCATCGCCTGATTATCATGAATGTAGGTATTTCCAACCTACTTATTTAAGTACTATTTTGCCAATTTAGCGCCTGCCAGAAATATGTTATTGCTATCTAAACTTTGGAAGGATCAATCACTTATAAGTAGTTTTTTTTCGATGTCATGGCAACTGGCAACTAATATCTCGTGTGCTTATGACAGAGTTTTGGCGCCAACGCGGAAAAAACATGTCGGCTCGTTGGATTATTTTCCTAAACTTGTGTATTTTCGAGTGTTAATGTGTACTAAATGGTGAATTATTATTCATTAAATGCTCGTAAACGTGTTCGAGTGTGGGAAAGTGATATAACGAGGTGAAACGTGTCTTTTCGTGTTGTTTCCAAAACTCCATAGGAGCCTCTTGTAAAGTCTCCACCACTTTACAGGGGCATGAGTTCGACTTGACCGTGACTTACTTAGCTTGACTCTGACTGTGACTATGACTTGTTTGACGCTATTAAGCCAAAGTAAACTGTTTAATATTACGAGTAAAGGACATTGAATCCACGCTCATGAAGATTTTAACAAAAAAAAAAAAAAAAGTGCTTATGACACAATTCCCTTTAGGGCATAGATTCAGCTTTAAGGTATACAAAGTCCTTGTTATAACATGACTGTACTGATGTATGTAAATGAATACTTCTTAAATATCGTCAAACCTTTGAGAAAAGGATATGCTTTACTCATTGCGTCAAACAAGTCATAGTCCTTCACAGTAATTATAGTCAAGCAAAGTAAGTCACTGTCAACAACGGTTATTCCAAATCATGCCTTCAATATAGGTTTCCACGGAGTTTTGGAAACAACAAGAAGAGACATGTTTCATCTCATTATATCACTTTCCTACAATCAAACACGTTCACGACCACTTAATAAACAATAATCTACTATTATATTCTATAAAATAAATTTATTTTAATTTGTGTGCGTCAATTTTCCTACCAAGTTAGTACAGTATTTGCATTCCGGGCAGCACTGAAATTTTAAAGTCACAATAGGTTTTGGCGCCAACGTGGGAAAAAAACATGTCGGCTCGTTGGATTATTTTGCTAAACTTGTGTACTTTCGAGTGTTAATGTGTACTAAATGGTGAATTATTATTCATTAAATGCTCGTAAACGTGCTCGATTGTGGGCAAGTGATATAACGAGGTGAAACGAGTCTTTTGTGAAACGTGTTGTTTCCAAAACTCCATAGGAGCCTCTTGTAAAGTCTCCACCACTTTACAGGGCTATGAGTTTGACTTGACCGTGACTTACTTAGCTTGACTCTGACTTGTTTGACGCTATTAAGACTATGTAAACTGTTTAACATTACGACTAAAGGACATTGAATCCAAGGTCATGAAAAAAAAAATTACAAACTTCGTCGTCCTTCTCGTCAAAGTCTGTGGTAAATTGGAAAACAAACTTGTGAAAATTATGTAAGATTGAATAAAAATAAAGAGCAATTCCGTGCTGTGAAGCTCTAAATCGCTGATTTATAATCTTATTATGCCGACTGGCCGTGCGGTACTGTTGTTGCGGCGGCTGTCGACGGGTGATAATAGATTCAAAAGCCTGAGTTTGAACCAAAATACCAGCTTGGAAGCGCTTGTTGGGCATCCAGTTTGCAACCACAGAGATTTGGGCCTGCCGAAAAGGTATTTACTATAGGTAACTCAAAAATTAAAAAATAGTGAAAGAAATTTTCAGCGAAACATTAGCACGTCTTTACCTACTACTTCGTAACATCTGGCGAGACTGGTCCGTGACCTTGTTTTTGTTTACATGCTGTGTTTACATGTTGTGTTTACTTACGTTTACTTATGGTAATTCTCATTTTAGAAAAATACTATAGTAAATAATACTAGTGACTATCAGTTTTCTATCCTGTAGTTACAAAATATCAGAATCATACTTTGTGTTAATAAAGTATAGATAAAATACTGTAACTTTAGAAAAGAAATGGATAATTTTAATACATAGTTAATTATTTAATGATTTTCAAACCATCAAAAATGTCCCTTTTGTGGGAGTGACAAGCTGTTTAAAAAAAAAAAAATATACCCTCTTTTATCTATCAGATTAAACGTCAAAAAAAGAATGCTAGTATTATTCTGAATATATTCACTTAATAAATATGAAAACATATGTATCTGTTGGGTTATCCTACAAATCAATTTAAAGACAGGAAGAAGTAGAAGATAATTGTTTTATTAAAACATAACGAAATACATTTTATAATATTTTTCACACACATGACAGACACCAATCAACAGGCATTGACACTTGATGTCAGTACCTAGGAGTAATAATGTTCCGTGGTCAGTACTCCGTCTATGGTGCTCAGCCTCTTTGGCGATAGCTGTGTTATGCGTAGGTCATATTTACAACACTCCTCACAACGATGCTATCGTATTCCTAGGCATCTCTTCAATTCCAGGTGGCGAGAACCAGCCATTCCCTTTGTCAGGAGATCTGCGAGCATCTTTGATGTCTCCTTATAATTGACTGTTATTGTCCCATTCGATATAATGCTCTTTCAAGAAATGGATGCGAATGTCTATATGTTTTGTCTTACTGCTTATTATAGCATTTTCGCACAGGTTTAATGCAGCTTGATTGTCATTAAAAAAATCATTATTTTATCCTGCTTTAGTGCAGTCATGTCTTTCAGAAGTATTCTCAAGTGAAGTGCTTCTTTCACTGCATCTGACATGGCCATATATTCTGCTTCTGCAGTTGACATCGCTGTTGCTCTTTGTTTCCTGGACTCCCAGCTAATGACTCCATTTGCCATCATAAAACAGTATCCAGTGTATGAGCGTCTATCGATGAAGCATGCTGCGCAATCAGCATCTGCATAACCAATCATTTCCTTATTTTCGGTTTTTTCGAACCTAACCCCCATTTTTTTGTTCCTTTTAAATATCTTAGGATTCTTTTTGCCGCTTTATAGTGCTCGTTCCCAAAACAATTATTAAATTGTGACAGATTGCTGCCCGCAAACATAATACCTATCGGGGCACGTGGCAACAGCTAAAAACATTAAAGATCCTATCAGATTCTGGTAGGGTAAATTTTCATCACCTTTTCCTTTTTCTAATTTCAAACGAGGCTCTATTGGCGTAACGCTCGGTTTACAATCCTCCATTCCAAATTTGATAAGCAGTTTTTCACAAAGTCTTTTACAGGTCCAATATCTTTCATTTCAAAAATAGTCTTATACTTTTCATTGATCTCTGTAAACATTTGTTTCCAGGAATATGCCATTTGCATGTCGTCAACGTACAGTCCAAGAAGGACTTTAGCTCCTCTTTTCTCGAGTATAAAAATACATGGATCAGCTGTTGACGAAGCAAAACCAAGTTTATTTAATTCATTTTAATTAATTTAAATTTCAATGTTAATTCATCTATCTTTGAGGCCCCTTGAGTTGTAAAATTCTTAAAGCCCTAATAAACGTGGGGATTTGGTAGACCTCAACCGCCGTCTGACCAACGGGAGAGAAAGAGAGGGAAATATGCTATGCTCACTCTTTCTCTCCTGTTGGTTGGACGGCGGTCCGTCAACCAAATCCACACGTCTGTTAGCTACTTTATGATGGTAAGCAGATATAATCTTGACAGCACCACACAGGGGCTTAAAAAATCAAGTTATAAAAATCAGTGACGTTAACATACGTATCACATCACTACATGTCACTACTATGGGGGGCGTTTTTTTGAAACCCCTATAATTACGTACCTAAAGGGATGCAAGCTCGGTGAGTATTTTTCCCTTGAAGAATAGGACCAAAACTAATAAAATCCATCATCAATTGTATCCGAAAGATGTTATCACTACTTTATTATATTTTTCAATCAAAAATGAGAATTACCCTTATATACATAGGTGCTTTAAGAGAAGGGAGCGGCTAAAGCCGGCTATAAATCATTCACTAAGGGCTATGAACCCATAAAACTAGTATTTCTAAGCCGAGTCCACAAGGTAAAGCTGTTTTATAGCAGAGTTGATGCAAAATCTATGAGAAAAAATAAAACTGATTCTACTTCTATAATTGGAAACCTTTTTAAACATCTGTGACACTAATAAATCACTTACCTGACTGTAAGCGCCACACTTGGCCATACCAATTCATACTTATTCAAATGATACAGTGTAAACCCTTTATAACGTCATTCATGATAACGAAAAACTTCTTAGAACGCAAAAATTTGTTAAATTTGTTTTGTTTACCTTAAAACCCATACATTGATAAGCTTTTATAGCACACAGCCATTCTCTATTACAAAATAATATGTTCATAAATAGATGTCAGTAAAAATTTATGTAATTTAAATTAAAAAAATATTTGAAAGACAATAAGGAAGGACAATTAAAGCAAGGTACTTGTTTCCAACCCAAGGTAGGTTGGCAACAAGTACCTTGCTTTTGTTATTGTTAATTGCCTGGAACATGTGTGCCATTACTCTTGTATTGCATTGTCTCTAGTAATTTTGGAGTCAGTTACTTCACTCCACATAACAAAAACTGTTTATAACGAATAAAAATGGTCTCCCTTGAGTTTTGTAATAAAAAGTTTACACTGTATTTCTAATCTTATAGCAGGTCCTAGAGCGGGTTAAGACCTTTTGAAACTTTTGAAGACTGAAATTTAAATAGATTCTGGTGAAAATATCACTAAAGGTACCACAATAACACATTGATTTGAGAATCATATCTGCCACTATTAATTTTAATCATATTAGTTTTTGTCGTGAACATTTATTTTGCCTGCCCAAATTTGTACATGATAACACGGTACTGAGTCTAGAAGTAGATTTGTGGTAACCAATTGATAAGTCGGTAGTATATGGCCTTGATTAATTCCAGCAGACAGATCAGCTCGTCAATGTCATTTCCTTGTATTAAGTATCATGGTATCATTGAAGCTCATTCCATATGTAAATAATATCAGCATACAAAAGTGTATTACAATAAAACTGAATTAATTCCAGATTGTCAGTCTTTGGTCACAACAGCTTGCCAACTTCACATATAACAAGGAGCTTTAGTGATCACACCATCAAGATGGCTACACCCTCTTCAGATACTCCTACAGCTGAACAACATAAGCATACCAACATGCTGGTCACTGAAAAATCTCCTTATTTACTCCAACATGCTCATAACCCTGTGCAGTGGTACCCATGGTCTCAAGAAGCTATCAACAAAGCTAAGAAAGAAAACAAGCTAATTTTCCTCTCAGTAGGCTATTCCACATGCCATTGGTGCCATGTTATGGAGACAGAATCATTTGAAAATGAAGAAGTTGCGAAAATTATGAATGAACATTTCATAAACATAAAAGTAGACCGAGAAGAGAGGCCGGATATTGACCGGGTCTATATGTTGTTTGTAATGGCCACTACTGGAAGCGGAGGGTGGCCAATGTCTGTATTCATCACACCTGATTTACGCCCTGTTACTGGGGGCACATACTTTCCCCCCGAAGACCGTTGGGGTCGCCCAGGCTTCAAAACCGTTTTACTATCTCTGGCAAAGAAATGGAAAGAAAATCGCCAGCAATTTGTTGATGCCAGTACTAATATTATGGAAGCTTTACAAAAGATTTCGCTTGTCGATGGAGAGACAGCCAGTGCTGTCCCAGGAGAAGAAACATGGGATAAGTGTGTTCGCAGATACATGTCATCCTTTGAGCCAGATTTCGGAGGGTTCGGTTTGGCACCTAAATTTCCACAAGCTTCCATATTTAACTTCCTCTTCCATTATTATGCTCGTGATAAAACTCACCCAGAAGGCAAGAAATGCTTGGAAATGTGTCTGCACACATTGACTAAAATTGCAAAAGGTGGGATTCACGACCATGTTTCTAGTGGGTTTGCTCGCTACTCTGTGGATAATGACTGGCATGTGCCACACTTCGAAAAAATGCTCTACGACCAAGCTCAGCTGACAGTTGCCTACACTGACGCTTTCCTGGCGACAAAAGACGAATTTTTCGCTGACGTTGTTCGTGACATCATAAAGTATGTTAACAGAGATCTGAGACACCAATCCGGTGGATTCTACAGCGCTGAAGATGCCGATTCATATCCTCATTTTGGAGCTGCTCACAAAAAAGAAGGAGCATTTTGCATTTGGGAATATGAAGAGTTGAAATCACTCCTCGGTGACAAAAAGCTAGATGCCATCCCATACATGGACATCTTCTGTGACTACTTCAGTGTAGAAGAAGATGGCAACATATCTCCGACCAGTGACCCTCACCAAGAGCTGATCAATAAGAATGTTTTAATAGTTTACGGAAGCAAAGAGGAAACTGCCAAAAAGTTTGGAATTACATTAGAGCAGTTCAAACAAGTCATTGACGAATGTATCGGCATTTTGTATGGTGCGCGTCAGGAAAGGCCTCGTCCTCATCTGGATACCAAAATGCTGTGTTCCTGGAATGGCCTTATGATCGCTGGGCTGGCACAAGCTGGTCAGGGTCTTGGAGAAAAAGAGTTTGTAGATGATGCCATTAAAAGTGCAGAGTTTATTAAAGAACATTTGTATGATTCATCATCAAAAACTTTGCTACATTCATGCTACAGGGGAGAAGATGGTACGATTGCCCAAACGTAAGATTTGTTTTATAATTTTGTTTGTTTTTCAAAAGGCCTCTATTTAATAGAAGTTTTGGTTAGCACTCACATTCTCACCTCTTTTCAGAGAAAAGCCAATCAGTGGTTTTCTAGATGACTACGCGTTCTTGATCAAGGGATTGTTAGACCTGTACGAAGCCTCATTGGACTCACACTGGCTCACTTGGGCTCGCGAGTTGCAGCAGAAGCAAAACGAGATATTCTGGGACAAGGACAATGGGGGATACTTTACTTGCTCTACTGATGATACAACTGTGGTTTTGAGATTGAAAGAAGGTAATGGCTATCAACATTGTCAGACGATAGATCACATTTGTTCCTTCACATCAGACTAAGGCAATAATTTATCAAGATTTCACATGATGAGAAGTCGTGAGGTTATAGTTGAAGCACATGCCTATTTTATTGTGCGCTTTACAATCTGACGGCAACTGGTTTGATCCCCAGCCCTGCACTTATGACTTATTTAGTACCTAAATAAATTATGTGCAGTTTCGACTCCATCGCTCAAAAATAGTGAAGAATCCAAGAACCTAAAAGAGTTAAAAGACATGTATTTACCAACATGGACTGTGCCGACATGGTGGATTAGGGCACATCGTCTTTCTCTGAGATAAGGCCTGTATCCCAGCAGTGGGAACATGACAGTAGGTTGATAATATAGGTGATGATTATTGTGAATTGATTGCCTGAGGTAGTACCCAAACCAAGTAACATAGTCCTTGAACACTGTGCAAGTAGAATGTACTTACATGCATATCTACCGTGTTTGTTAGCAGCAGTTTGTTTTCCATATAAAATAAAATAAAATAAAATATGTAATAATATTTATGTGCTTCCTCTAGTTGCGGAAATGAGATGCGCCGTTTAAGTGAACCGCAAGAAGAATAAATGCGTGTGTATTTTTTTTTGCTAATTCTTGTTCAGGGAGGGTCGATAAGTCCTGCACTGACATTCCGCTTGGGGTGTATTCGGGTGTTTATATATTGAGTAGGTAATAATTGAGAGCAAGGACCGGATACTTGTAGAGCGGCCGTTTTCAGCAATAAGGCCAATCATAGGCCCAGTTTGTGTGAACTGGCTGCATCTAACAACAATGAGTTCATAATTATAATGATTCTTACCAAGATTGTCTCATCTCATCTTTTAAGATCAAGACGGTGCAGAGCCTTCAGGCAACAGTGTCACTTGCCACAACCTACAAAGGCTCGCTGCGTATGCAGACAAAAGTGCTTCGGATACGGGTACCGAGCGAGAAATGGCCAAGCAGCTGCTTCAAGCATTTGCGAAGAGATTGAATGATACACCCACTGCGCTGCCTGAGATGATGTCTGCACTTATGTTCTACAATGACTCTCCTACTCAGGTAAAATCACCTGGTTTGTTGTACTAGGCCGCAAAGTTGTCATTTGGCGCAAATGAGAGCGATGGTGGCTGAGCGGTAGCATGTGTGCCTTACAATCTCACCGGTTCGATCCTCGGCCCTGCACCAATGATTATTTAATGCTTAAATAAATTATGTGCAAATTCATTGCCATTGCTCAAAACCTATTTATGACTCAAGAACGGCTGAACCGATTAGGCTGAAAATTGGCGGGGAGGGAGGTTAGAAGCAGACGGACATAGCATACTTTTTATCATCATCATCACAATTTTTCATCACTACGCGGGTGAATCCGCGGGGTGCAGCTAGTTATTTAATAAAACCATGTTTTCAGGTGTTGATCTCTGGGTGTGGGTCGGACCCGCGCACGCTGGAGCTGGTGCGTGCGGTGCGCTCGCGGCTGCTGCCGGGCCGCGTGCTCTGCGTCTCCGACCCCACCGCCGCTGACGCTGTAGCCGGTATGTCCGACATACGTGAGTATGTCAGTAGTACTATGTATGTAGTCAGTACTCACTAGTCACACAAATTATAAATGCGAAAGTTTGTAAGTGTACTATGCGTAAATGCGTATGTCCGCACTCTGTAACACCTGGGGCCTTACGGACAACAGCTAATTGCGGCACCTAATCCGCTCAGTTGGAAAATCACGCGACCGTAAACCGTATCTGGGCACGTTCGCGTGATTTTCCAACTGAGCGGATTAGGTGTCGCAATTAGCTGTTGCCCGTAAGGCCCCTGAATGGATTTGAATGAAATTTGGTAAGGAGGCAGCTTAAACCTTAGAGGCCTAGATTGACACGTAAACTACTTTTATCCCGAAAAAAAAAGGTTTTTGTAGGATAGCGGGCAGTGTCGGACTGGCCATATAGTCGAGGTGGCGTTTGCCAGCCGGGCCCCCAACGGCCCTGGTTTGCGGATCTCCCACGGTCCTGGCTTGCGGTAAGCCCTGAAAGTGGTAGGGCGGATGGGGGTCTCCAAACTCGGGCCCCGGGCTACTAAGAAATAGCTATTGCCCGCGACTTTCATATAAACTTTCAACCCCCTCCCCCCCTTAATTCTTAATTATTACACCCCATAAAGCCATAAAGAATCTACCTGCTAATTTTCGGCAGGCGAAGTAGTTTTTGATTAGTCATTCGTCGAGTGAGTGGTATTTTGCTTTTATGTACATAAATAGATTTAAAACTGTATACTTACTCCGACACTAAGTTAAATTCTAGTATATATTTATCTATGGTTAAATCTATCAACACTTTTTTCTTTGTATTTTTTTTCCGGTAGATTTCAACGTTCCTGGCGAAGAGAGTAAGAATTTTACGGTTTTGATCATAGCGCGTTGTGCCTGTGTTCACATCTTAGATATATTTAGTTAACAAAGTGACTAATGCTCATACTTTTCACGCGTCAACCGCCATAATGCACCTAGTGCTAATACAATAGAAACTTGCATGCTCAAAACTATAGCAAAGTCATCAAAGCCAAATCTAGTTCTAGACTTAGAGCTTTAGTGCAGTGTGTTTACAGTATAGTGAAATCACCCTTAAATTAATGAAGAAACAGTTTGAGAATCACTGCATATCGAGAGCATCGCCTGATTAACGTTACTTAAAACTTTTTTAGGGTTTCGTAGTAATTTTCGTAATTGATAATAATTATAATAAATTTTTACAAAAAAATATTAACCTTCACGGAATGTTCAACAAACATAAGGATTCATTCCCTTATTTTCCACAATTAGAGCTAAAATATTTTCTTCAAATTTAAATGAGACCGCCATCGTTATTAGGGTTGTGTACCCAAAGGGTAAAAACGGGACCCTATTACTAAGCCTACGATGTCTGTCCGTCTGGCTGTCCTATACCTGTATGCGGCTGTATCTTTCGAACCGTAATAGATAGCCAGTTAAATATTTCACATAATATGTAATGTTACGGCGGATAGACTAACAAATAATAAAAAAGTACTCGTATAAACGAACGGGGGGTCCATACAACAAACTTTTTTTACGTATTTTTGTATTAGCTCTAATGTAAAAACGGTAATAATTACAAGCGTCAAACTTAACATGATTATAGTACACACTAAAGTATAACAACAAATAATAAAAAATGGCCAAGTGCGAGTCGGTGACAAGTTTCTGTTCATTTCCAAGTTATAACTGGTAATTTAGTTATTGAATTTTGTGGCCGGTTTATTTAAATAAAATTAAATAATCTTTACAATCGTCGAAGGTATCTCGTAACCAACACAAGAAAGGCAAATTGAAAACCTCTTTTTTTGAAGTATTTCTGTAAATTTTAAAACAACTGAAATATATTATTTCGGTATCCTCTTCAAAAAACGGTCTTTTCATTGGAAAACTAAATTACTACGCAACCCTTAACTATGCATGTCAAGTTATGTCCAGCACTATTTGTTGTAGCATTTGTTTTGTAATTGCAGTGTTGAGCAGAGTAAGGAAAGCCAACGATGTGCCAACCGCCTATGTGTGCCGAAGATACGCATGCTCTCTGCCAGTCACCGATGTCAAGCAGCTTGAGGATATCTTAGACGCAGCCCCAACGCCTCTGCCCAGCAAGACCTAACTTTTTTTTGTATTTAAAAATTATTGTAATTAAATTCAAATCTCAGCACTCATCAGGATTGCAGCAGTAATTTGGCAGCTCTACTGTAAATTTCAGTGGGCTTTCTCAGGCGGACAGTCTGAGAAAACCTGGGGTCTAGGTGTCTTCAAATCACGAGTAAATCGCTTTCTTCTAGGCAGGCTAGCGTGCTCCAACGTAGACCGCATCATCGCTTAACATCAGACGAGTTGGCGGTCAAGCGCAAGCCTATTAAAAAAAAACTGTCACTTTTAATGAGATGCTCACAGGAGTGAGACAGAAAATGTCGATTGCTCTAGAAGAAATCCGCTGGTATTTTCATTTTGTATCAATTTCAGTGTAATCCTCGTGCGTGTACATGTTGTGTTATAAAAAAAATATTTATTTTGGCTCGTAAACTGTACCTATGAATAATCTGTATATGATCTCAAAATTGGTTTATAGATATTGTTTGAAACATAGTTGCTAAAATAGTGCTACAAGAATACCATTATCATGACTCTTAATATCTCATATAATTTTGAACTTTCACATAATTAGTACTTATTCTTTTTGCATAGTGTTACTATCTACTATAACTGTGTACTACACATAATTCTTATCTCATATGATTGTATTATTAAGTATCAGTTCTTTATTTCAAGTAGACTATCATTGGCGGATCCAGGGGGGGCCATGGGGGCCATGCCCCCCCCCCCCCCAAAACACCTAGCAATTCCATACATTCGACTCAATTTTTCGATTTGATTCCTTCGAACCTTGTCAGAATGCCCCCCCCAAATGAAATCCTGGATCCGCCCCTGTAGACTATTTGGGCCACCACAGACAACGGATTATCTCTAAGGCACAAGACACATTCTTAGGACAGCGCGATCAAGGACGGTTTCCGTCAAATCAATTTCTACGTTAGTGTCCTTTTTATACATTACAAACAAAGCGACGCGTCGCGCCCATGTCCTTAGCAGTCGCTTATGAGTGAGTCAGCGCACAGAATTTTTCTCCTGTCCCTGTCCATTATCTGTGGTGGCCCCTAAAGGTAATTTCAATAAGCTAGTTGAAGACGAAATTTCGCTCGAATATAAAAGAAACGGTAAAGGCTGAGTTTGGTGAATAGAAATCGCTTACAGAACATTAGTACTATAAATATCAAAAAGATTTCTTCCCAAAAGCACGGAACAAAAAAAAGTATTTGAATGCAAAACAAAAATTATCTAATACATCATTATGATGGGCATTTTTTTTACTGGTGTGAACCTTACGTGAACTCAGAATAATTATTATGAGGGTGTGACACAGTGATGTGCACGGAACACTTACTCCTAGCGGGTGATGTGACAGGTATCAATGAATATTGAAAAATAATTCATGCGAACTCTGTCTGTGTAAGATTTTTCGATATTAATTCGTTTTGCATTCGATTTTTTTTTTTGGGAATTATCCTATTTCAGTTATTTTGGCCAGTCTTTTTGATATTCAGTTCTGATGTTCTGTAAGCCAGAAATCAAGTTTTATAGTTAGCGTAGTGGAAGATGATTTAAAAATTAAGCCATAAGATACCTAGTTTGGATATAAATATGCATAGAAATAAATGCATGGATTGTATCGATTAATTTATATATTTGGATCGTAATAATCATGTAAGGATTGTAGCAGAGCAGAGTTAATACTCGAACTGAAATTATGAGTCATCAAATGACGTTTTCTCAATTAACGAAACCCGTGCGAATAGCAACCTGCGCAGATTTCCTAGAAATACTCGAGTGTAACTATTTATTTATTCAAACATTTGTCTCGTAAATTTTGTAGTGTATTTGCTTGAAGCATTGTAATAAGTTTTGTGATATTTTTTTATTGTATTAAATTATATGTAATATGTTAAATGTTTGTTTCATTCTATTAGTACCGCTAAGGGTGGATAAATAGGTTTCTAAGTAATTCCTTGGAAAATAAAAATAAAAATGTATTCTCACAATTGTATATTTTGTTTCACATTGATTTTTCATACATCGAGTACGACATTAAGTAGGTCGAGTACAGCTTGGCAAAAAAGGGTAGAAATTAATGGGGGCACCACGCCACTATCGCAAATAATTCTAAATACTAGCAACCCTGTAGTACATCTGACGAAGTTGATTGGATGAAATTCTTCCAGACGTGTTTTCCACAGTATAGTCAGAAGAAAAAAAGTTTTGGTTTCAAGACTTTTTTGCCAAGCATTTTAACACCCGATTTTAATATTTACCCAGAAATCATTATTCACATCTTAGGCTAGCAATACGTATATGCCGTATCGTTTTATAAATTGATCTGGGTCTAAGGGCTAGAATACCAGGGGCAGCGATCTCGCTCGCCCATTTCATGTTTTTTTTTTCAAAGACAAAAACATCAGTCTACTTTGAAAAATTTGTTTCGGTCATTTTACGAGGCTAATATTTCAAACTATTTAGATAAAAAAATAATGTTTTTTATAATGCAGAATAAATAAGGAAACCCGTTAATTTTTTTGTGGTCATAATAGAAAATATTAAAACAAAAATTTGTTCTGTTCGAAATAGTAACTTCGCCAAAATGACCGAAGCACATTTTTAAAAAGTAGACAGTTATTTTATATTTACAAAAAAAAAAAAAACATCAACTGTGCGAGTGAGATAGCGGGGTGCCATATTCTGGACCTTCATAAAGCCAATTACACACAATGTAATAACTTGCTGGGCGCCAGTATTCAGATGACTCGCACTTTCCCAAGCAGAGATGAAATATCAGTCGTGCAATCTACTGCGCATGGACTGCAAAAGGCTTTATGTACACAAAAAGCACCGGGATAAGAAGTTTGCTACCGTGGATTGCATCTTTTTTAATACTTATTTATTTTTTGATAGCGATTTGAGGATTACAATTAGGCATGATGTATGACTGAAGAAAGCCCAGACATTTTTATTTGAAAATGCATTCATTAATGGCACGCACTCAACGCAAGAGAACTACGCAAAGGTCCTGTAATCCAACCAAAGTAGAGATGAGCAGATCAGCGAGATGTTGACCAACTGAAGTGCTGAAAATTGACCGTGACTTACCCGTGGCACAACTCGTGAAGGTAGTGCTTAAAGGAATATCAGTTCCCCTTGGCGCTACTGGCATCGTTTAGTTGTGTCATTGGGTCAATATATTTCTCTTTGGCACAAAAGGTAGTGCTTAAGGGAACAGTAGTTCCCCATGGCACTACTGCAGGCCTAGCACGGGCCGTGGACAAATTGTCTTTCCACCGTTTTTATCCACGCCTAGACGCGATAAAGCTAGAATATAGATACGTTTGTCTCTTTCTCGCGGGATAAAAACAGTGGATAGACAATTTATCCACGGCCCGTGCTAGGCCTATTAGTAGTGTCACGCAGTTGTGCCACGGGTAACTCGCGAAATTGACGGCTAGTGACGTTAACATCACGCCATTCCTCGGCTCATCTCCTATGGACACCGGACCTTAGGTCGGCTTCCAACGTTTATTCACTCAACAAACAGCATTGAAATATTACCTAACAAACTATTTTTCACATTCGACATACATTATTTGATTAAATACCTGTACCGAATTTGAAGTAGAAACTGTACAATACTAATTTGATTCTTATACCTAAATTTTGATCGGTAGTATACAATGTCATATTTTTTATTTGAATTTGATTTATCCACGAAATAAACCTAAAATTAATTATGTCTATCACATTGACTGAGGCTCCCGAGTCTCAAATAAGGAAGATTGAAAAGACTAAATAATTCAGATAATTATAGGGTCAGATACGAACAACTAAATTAAAATATTAAATGCAAATTAAATCATTCATAATACTCACAAATAAGAGATTTGTCTTGATTGAGATGCCTAAACATAATTATGTACTGTTTTGTTTTTATGTTTTCTATTAAAATAGTATATAATCTGATGAACAATTGCGTTTTCATCCAATAAATAGGGCTTTTCGTACACAAGGCGATTCAAGTAGCCTTGCTAGTCGAGAGAAGTGACTGCTCGAGTCGCCGTATTCGATACTTTCGCCGCCATTGTATACGAACGCCCTTATGTTGCAATTTACGTGACTATTTTCAACTGCAAGGTCGACTATTTGTGAGCACCGTAAGCATCAATCAAACAAAAATAATTCATACTACCAGTTATGTAAAATCCGTACAACTACAATATAAATACAAGTTATAAATATTAAATATCACATTAAGCTAATGTCAGTCCAGTCATAGGTTACAATCTACTTAATTCATAAGATAAATACACATGAGCGTAAAATAACACAACCGCATACAACACAACACAAATAAAACCAGTCGTTCCCACACAAAGCATTGAAGGTATAGAGTAAATTCATTTCCTAGATTATTAGTGCAGCAAAATTTTGCATCAATCATACAGTATCCGGCGGAAAGTAAAGCACATCGGGCTAAGGACGATAAATAAATATTCGCGACATTTTTTGCACACACGGTCATCTGACTCCAACTAAGCAAAAGCTTGTCTTTTAAATACATACTTAAATATATATTAGCATCCAGATATAGAACTAACACACATGTTCAGCACATGAATGTATGTCCTAGGTGGGAATCGAACCCCTGCCCCAAGCTGAGAAGGCAGGTTAACTATCAACTGGGCCACCGGGACAATCAGATAATCGGCTAGTGTTAGCTTTGTAGAGCGTCGTCTCGGTCGCACGGTCAAAAACGTCACATTAACGTACTGCGTGACTGAGACGACTCTGGGAACAACCAATGCTCCGACACAGCCGACTATCTCCCTCTAGCTCCATGTGCATTACTTACCGCCGGGTACTGTACTTAATGGAGGCCCAATTAAGGTCTAAAAATTTATTTCAAAAGAAATAACTAAGGGTGGTAATTTAAAGATCCCGTTCCCATCATAAGAATGCGATTGAAGGATACAGTTTCAAGGTTATTTGAAAACACATAGATGGTCTCTTAAAAAAAAAAAACAAGAAATAGTAACCCGTATCTTTTACATGACATTATCCTGATTACTTTAGCTATCTTTCGCAATCGCGTTCGCACACATATCTGAGTGATTATCTGGTTGATAGTCTTGTGAGGCAGAATCGAGGCGACGCGGACGTCGTAAAATGATCGAAGCACATTTTTCAAAAGTAGACAGTTATTTTATATATTTTTTAAAACATCAAATATGCGAACGCGATTGCTAGGGTTTAGAGCAGTCGAGGTGTGGCAGACAAATGACACGGAAGCGCAGTGGGACAAATTGGGACCACAAATTAATTAAAAAAATTAATTATAACTCCCCCCGGCACCAAAGCTGGATCCACCCTTGGGTACGGTACATCGGAAATATTTGACTTTTCTACGGCCGCTTGTACACTGGAACGCCGCCTCAAATAACAGTCGACGTTGGGCCTAACAGATACCTCCAATGAAAACAACAATGTCACAACGAAACTAAAAATAAATGACTTTCACTTTCAAGATAGTGACAAAACTTAACAACCACTTCCACATATTGCGCTCATGCATATTTAACTATAATACGAAGCGATATGCACAAAAATCATCAAACATTTCTTCACAAGCTCAGTGGGCCTAGTGTGAGTTTTTCTAGTTGCGTTAACGTACACGACCGCGTTAGCGTAAACCACGATTTGTATGAAAAAAGAACAACGCCATCTGGCACCATGTAGATGAAACTGCTCTTATTTCATACAAATGGTGGTTTACGCTAACGCGGTCGTGTACGTTAACGCAACTAGAAAAACTCACACTAGGCCCACAGATGAAACGCAAACAAAGTATACACAGCGAGGTAGATTGAAATGTTTGTTCTGAAGATATTCTGATTAACATTTAGAAACATTACACAAACATTGTTTAATAGGAATGATACGCTATGGCTTATTGTAAAGTAATCATACTTAATGTATGGTGCCTACCTATTAGATAGTGGATAGAAACAGGGAAATAAATGCAATTAAATACAAGCTTTCTTTAGATTGATAGTTTTCAATACGAATTGTTTAATCCACAACACGTCTTGTTCTTTATCCTAAGCGCGTACAGTAAAAGAGTGTAATTTTACGCCAACAACGCTAAAGGAAAACCAACATAGCACTTTCATGTTCTGTTGGTTCACATTAGCGCTGTTGGCACGATTCAGAACGCGCCCTAAGATTGCAATGTTCAGTACGCTTAGTCCCAGATTTGATAGTTTTCGAAAACTTTTTTCGATAACGTATTGTTCCACACATTTAAGTAAAGCGCCTCCAGCGGAAACGCGGAGGAACTAAAATCGGTAGTATTCGGCGGTATAGATTGCTTCACTCTAATACGAAAAAAGTTTTCGAATACCTTTCAGCCCAACAATGTATGGAACAATACGTAAACGAAAAAAGTTTTCGTAAACTATCAAAACTTGTACTAAGGATATTGTTGTGTGGTTTTATTTTATTTTGCATCAAATGCTTACAGTATTTACCAAAACGCACAGAAAACCAGTTAATTCAATCGTTACTAATAATTAGTGTACTCATTTTTCATATCTTCGGAGGCTTTCGTTTCTTTACAGCCTTGGTCGCTTTTTATCTTCGACCATAACAATTTTTTTTATAGAGTTGATACATTTACCATTTTATGCTTTTAAACTCTCCATAAACTAAAGTTCTATATAGTTTTATTGCTTTTACTTTCAATGCAGGTGCGATGGTTTGTGGGCTTTGTTTTCAGTTCTGTTTATTTGTTTTATTCCTTGTTTTTAGTAATTATGTCAAGGGGCTATTGTCTTCGGTGCTAATTTCATTTAGCGTGCGTTGAGATCTATGGCCTCTGTTAACTTTAATTATATGTTTAGCTATGTAAGACTGTACGCGCTTAGGAGAAAGAGTGAAGCGCGTTTTGGTGGATTTAACCTTCGACCAAAATAAAATGAATGGACGGGCCCTAACCATAGAACTTGCTCAGTATTAACTAGTCAAAACCAAGTGTATATCCGACGATATACAGTTCAACATCTTATTATAAAAATGTACGGTATATTTGTTACAAAAAATAGACACCGGCTTTATTTGTGTATTTACACTTCGGGAAAGCATACGAATGCATAATTTTGTCAGAAGTTTCGTTATAACGTAACAATAGACTCGTGTTGCACTTCCTACGGCTAGAGACCGACTGAAACGAAGTGAGAGCCGGCGCTCATTTTGTAATCTTCAAAAATGCGCTACTACTGGGCCCGTCCATTTATTTTGGTCGAAGGATTTAACTATATATTACTACAATCATATATCCCTGTTTCTTAGCAATTTCCAGTCACGGAAAATTTGTACGAGTCAACTATTACAAACATATATAGCATAATATTGTGCTAAATACAAACACATAGCAACATTTAATTATTAATATAATGTCTTTAGACGTAGGTAACTTAGATATTAACACATAATTTGATTTCTAAACTGATTTTTCATCACTGATTTAAAATGAATAGTATTTTATAAAGGTGGCCAATATTTTAGAAAAGATAAATAGATTGATTTTGAAATTTTTAAATAGATCGATTAGCTTAGTACTAACAAATTCGTGAATGTTTTTTTTAATATTCAGATTACATCGAGATGGTGAGTTGTTTTTTTAACATCTATTCTAGTATCACGATAAGAAATGACTTAATTCTACACAATAATCAATGCCAATTTTGAAATATGGCTTATTATCCTAAACACCCAGTAAACACTACACACATTCAAGCACCATCCACGAATCACATACACTTTAACACACTATAAAGCATCTCAGTGTGTTAGGGCGCTTGCAGACGATGCGTAGTACAAGTTGCAAGTTGCTAATACGCATCGTCTGCATCGTTTTGTATAGTGTAAGTGGCAGTGGAAGTGCTAACCACGTCTATTGCCACTTGCGCTGAGCAAAAAGATGCAGGCGATGCGTATTAGCTACTTGCAACTTGTACTACGCATCATCTGCAAGCGCTTTTAAAGTGCGTAAATCGAGTTGGATCACTTTTCTGCGTCGTCGATATAAGAATAATATAATTTGCACGCTTCTTTCTGTCACATGTTAGAAAACAAAGCGATATAAGAACTTCGGAGATCAAGTAAGATAAATCTTATTTCCAATGTGAGATACAAAGTTGCGTATGTGTTGTTTCTTGTTTTTTTTTTTTTTGCTGAAATCAGAATAATTGACTAACAAGCAAAACAACATCCAAGCAAGTTTGAAGAAGTATTCAGTAAAGTATGCTTGATAGTTTTGAAGCTTTGGAGGCGTACCACAATCTTAAAAGCATTTTTACAATGAGCTTTGTCTCACTCTCTCAGCAAAAGAGAGAGCGAGACAAAACTCAATGTAAGAAAATAAGAATGTTTTTGAAATTGTGGTAGCCCTCCTTGAACTTTGAAACATTAACTCAAAGCGCAACATAGATTGACTTGTGTAGATCATTCAGATATAATTAGGTACCCATGGTTACTACTTGTGAACGGAGACTTGTTCAGCATTCATACTCCAGTACTGTCTTGTGGTAGAACAGTAGGTATCTGAAAAAACAACACACAAAAATTACGATACTTCAAATTTAAATAAGTCATTGGTGCAGGGCTGAGGACCGAACTGGGTGCCGTCAGATTGTAAAGCGCACATGCTACCGCCCAGCCACCATCAGTGTTGTTACTGGCCAATTTAATTCAAGGACTTTATCTGTATAGTATAAATTAGAAGACAAAGACATAATATTAATCACGTTAATATCACGGACCGCCGTCCAACCAACGGGAGAGAAACAGTGAGAATATCATATTTCCCTCTCTTTCTCTCCCGCTGGTCAGACGGCGGTTGAGGTCAACCAAATCCATACGTGTGTTAACACTATTATAAATGCGAGTTTTTGTGTGTGTTAGTATGTCTGTTACTTCTTCACACTGAAACGGCTGAACAGATTTGGGTCAAATTTGGTATGGAGACAGCTTATACCCGGATGATTTTTTATTTAGGTTTAAGCGATTATTACACATAGACATGAAATTAAACACCTCGGAGTCTACCTGTGACCACGAACCCTTTGTACACTGCCAAGTGTTCAAAACTTCAGGAATTATAATAATGTAAAATACACGCGTTAAAATTGGTTAAAAGTTTAATTTCCCTGTAGGGTATAAGCTTTGATATTAAAGAATGATATAATAAGTAAATATTCGGGTCCTTTTTGCACACAGCAAACTAAGCAAAGCTTGTAATATGGCTGCCAGAAACTGATATACATAACATATATATTTTTAAAGTTATATGATTATTTACGGGATATTTACCGTGGTAAGGTTGTGGAATGAGCTCCCGATATTTCGGCGCAGTTACATGCACCATGTTCACGGGAAGACAACAGAAACAGTAGTTTAAAACAGTGTTTTATATATTTTTAAATACATACTTAAATAGATATTAACACCCAGATATAGAACAAACACAAAATGTTCATCACATGAATGTTTGCCCTAGGAGCGAATCGAACCCACGCCCCCAAGCGCAGAAGGCAGGACCAGCTGGACCAACGGGCTATCATTAGCACATAGGCTACATTTTATGTCGAAAAACGGCACCTGTGGGATAGCGGATAAAACTAGTTCTCTAATAGCATGATACAATACTCACCCTTCACTATCTAAGACCTCCCGCAGCGAGGCGCGAGTGATCATGTGATCGTCGCATTTGAACCAACTTCCTTTCATCTGTCGCACGTACGCAGTATAATGGCCAGCGTCGAGCGATCCCAAGTGATTCACCACAGCGAACAGAGAGTAGCGGTTGTCCTCGAACAAGCCCTCCGGAGCGTTGTTATTGTCCGCGCCAACATCCGCCGCACGCCGATGTGACGACATAAACGGAGTCATATCCAACTCGGCAGGAAAAGACACGAATGCCGATATTTTCCTGTCGATCTGAGACGAGTGCTCGAATCGCTTTAGGTGGAAGCTTGCGACGATCGGTAGAGTTTCTAGCGTCAGTTGCTTCGTGGACTCGCGGTAAGCGTGGCAGTTTGAACATTTTATCTTGGCAGCGGATCCTAAATGCTCGGCGCGGGTAAATCTTTCAAGGCAGGCTTGTAGAGAGCCAGGGCCGGCCACGTCGAGGCTTATGTCCCAGAATGGGTCAATGGTGGTGGATACGCCGGAGCAAGAAGTGCACACGACGTCGCTTTGTAGGCCCCCGGTGAAGATTTGATCGATGATGCAGTTGCAGCGTCCATTCTCCTTCTTTTCGATGTCTTCAACGCCGTTCATGCAGTGTCTGAAATATAAATGCAACAATAAATCACGTTTATTACTACACTGCTTGAAATGTTATAATTTTTATCTCAGGAAAAATGCGGATATAACGAATATCTGGGTTAATACCATGGACAATTAAACACATAGTATTATTATACAGCTAACTTATTCTTCTTATTCGGGATGGAGGCGTTGAGTTCTAGACGTTAGTGCAAAACTCAACGCCTCCATCTCGAATAAGAATGATGTGATCTTGGGGTATATCAGACGTACGGCCAGGGCGGGCTCTAAACGGCGACAGACACCGTTTGATGGTTGATATTCCGAAAACCTGCAAGTAATCAGATTCCACTTTGAACCGCTAGACTACAAATGCGTTTCCTGAATGGGTGGCCCGATACAATAGAGTGCTTTTCATGAAAGAAGTCCCCCAGACGCGGCGCTGTCATCGCGTATCAATCACTATCAGTATCATTTCTCGAGTAGAACTTTAACAACTTTTGGCATCGTACACGGCTCTTTAACGATGGAAAATTAATAAAAATCTCACTAGCATCCAAACACAGTAACAACACCTGACAACTACAACATGGAAATTTAGTTCCGCTGCTTGCCGTGGGACTTCTTTCATGAAAAGGACTCTAGTTATAATCTTTAAGGCGCGAATGAATCGGTTTCTTCTAGGTAAGTGTGCTCCATCATATACCGCATCATCGATTAATATCAGAGGAAATCCTATTTTTAAATATTTTTATGTGTGTTTCACCTACTGCCTAAACGTCTTAAGCGATTTTGTTTAATGGTGATAGATTAATCAGGTCAGGGATGGACACTGGGTACGTGACACCACCATAAATACAAGATGGCATCGATCTATATGTACTACGTACAAGATTTCATGTTCTGAACACTCACTTCGGCCAACGCAACTGAACTGTATACTGTACACCTCGGTCTGGCTGTCTACAGTTGTCTTTTTGACGTGCATGGGTGCAGAGTGGCAGTAATTTATTGGAAGCCCGGTAAAATAGGTACCTTAGTATGAATTAAAACTTTGCAAGATGGTAATATGTATGGTGGGAATAAAAAATTATTTGTATTAACCTCTTTATAAGACGTATCATTGTGTTTTTAGAGGAAAGTAAGTTCTGGTGTACCGTGTACCTACCATTTGCGAAATAAGATCCATAATAAAAAAACGGCGAAAAAAGTAGGAGGTCCTCTAGTCGACGCGCATTTTCTCTTTTACTCCTACGCAAACGGAGGCAAAGGTTTGTTATAATCTGTGTCTTTCTGTCCAAAACGGTTGAATTTGGGAGTACGATTTGATCGAGAGTGTTCTTAGCTATGATTTAAGAAAATCTGTTTAGTCCTTTGAAGATTATAAGCTCTTATACCGCGTTTTTTTTTAAATTTCATTTTACAAACTTGTCCCACGTAAAACACATTTCTTATTATTTTCGAAGTTTAGTAGCATAGTGTTGTTGGTGGATGACGCAAGAATTGTCTAGTCTCACATGATCTAAGGTCACTGGCCTATTCAAACACACTTGTCTGTTAGGTAAGTACATATTTAAATTAGGTGTTATCTTCATAAGTCAATTTCTAGTTTTTGCTGTGCAGACTGCAGATATATGTGTAACGGTAGATTTTTATTTTTATCCAACAGAACTGAACTCAAATTTGTAAGGCTGTTATCGATATGACTGTTTTAGAGGCTAAACTAATTAAAAAATTTAAGGCTACTATATTTTGGACCCGGGTATGTCCTAAAACTGCGACCAGAACCACCGGAGGATGGGCAGCAGCGTCCTATTAGTACACGGTGAACGTACTGCGATCCCCAAGCCGCCTGCCAAGCGTGGGGATTATGGCAACACCCCTCTCTACGAGGGAGGCCTTTGTTCAGCAGTGGACGTTTACAGGCTGATGATGATGATATTTTTAGGGCAAGTAGAACAAAAATTCATGAAAATATTGGCAAAATTGTCTGAAGTTATCTAGCATAAGTGAAGATACATTTATCGATCGTTATGGTAAGACGTTATGTGATTCAGTAAGATTTAAAACACATGTAAAAAATAACCTACTCGCCAGGTTTATCATGCTAAAAGCAACAAAAAATTAAAAGAACATTGTTTATATCAATTTACAACACTAAGCTAGTCCAAGTCATTCACAAAAAAAGTGGTGGAGACATTACTAGAGGTTTGTTTGGAGTTTTGGACACATCATGAAATGACATGTTTCACTTCGTTATATCACTCGAGCATATTCACAAAAAATAAATAATAATTAATACTCGAAATAACACAAGTTTAGGAAAATAATACAATGAGGCGACATGTTTTAAGGGTTCCGTGGTACTACAAGGAACGCTGATAATTTCTGTCCGTTTATCCGACCAATTTTTTTTGGAACTTTAACTTCCCTATTTATGTATGTGCATGTCTCGACACGCTATTGCCTAGTTATTTCACAATTGCGCCAGAAGTGGCAAGTTTAGTTACCTGTGTAGCACGTCCAGTGTAGCGATAAAGAACTCGTGCGCATCCTGCTGCTCGTACCCCGCCAGGTGGCGCGCATGCGTCCAGATCAGGTGCAGCAGCCGGTGCAGCGTCAGTGGGCTCTTGGCGCCAGAATAGAACTCCTGGGAAACAATCACAATACTCCTTCAAACAAATCCATAGCACAGTGCCTCCATCAGGCCGGTTATTCTTGTGTATGCGATATCGTTTCTGTCCCTGTCTTGTACTTGTGTCAATTTGCATGAAAGTAGTGTCAAAACTAATATAGCAGTAGTAGCTGTTAGCGTTAACGCCTGCGGAAAGATGAAATGGACAACATTTCATTTTTTTTACTACCTATTTTATGAGTTTAATTGATAGATTATGAAAAAATATTGGACACGTATTTTTCAGTTTTAATTTTAACTTAATAGTTATTATTAAAATAATTTTTAAAACATATTATAAATTATAGGCTCTATGGCTGTTTATACTATAGCCAAACGAATATGAAAAAAGTTTATGTCAAGGGCAATGTCAAATTTGTCAACATCAAATTGCAAAACAACATGTACTGGGATGCCAGGACGCAAATTAGATTTTACATTTGTTTAAGTGTTCGTCATCATTATCATAATCAGCCTTTTAACAGTCCACTGCTGGACTTTTAACCTACCCCAAAAGGGTGATTGGGCCATATCCAGCACGCTGGCCCAGTTGCGGGTTGGTGAAATTAGTTAGTATTTTAATTTCAGGCTAGACAGAAAGTGCACTATGATCATTATGATCCTTCAACTTAATGTTCTTTTAATCACCTAGGCTTATTATTTATTCTTATTATGTAGATGGAACACGATGTTATGCCATTAATGACTACCTAATAATTTAAATTTTTTTGAACATATACGGGGTAATGGAAATAGATGGCAAGATAGATTCATATTTTTTTCATTCAAGTTTTTGGCAAATTAACTATTGCTCGTTAATCCTATATTTCCATTATTTATTTATTTTTTAAATAACTTGAAAAATAGTGTATAGAATTTATTTTTTTATGGGATTTTCATACTAATTTAACTAATTTCATCTTTACGCAGGCGTTAACGCTAACAGAAAGTGGGTCTTGTCTAACCCCCCAGGATCACATATGGTACTGAGAAGTGGTCCTTAACTGTTATAGTGTTAACACACGTATGGATTTGGTTGACCTCAACCGCCGTCTGACCAATGGGAGAGAAAGAGAGGGAAATATGATATTCTTACTCTTTCTCTCCCGTTGGTTGGACGGCGGTCCGTCAACCAAATCCATACGTGTGTTAACACTATTAGCCTTTTAGAAAAACTTAGTCACACAACGAGCAATGGGGAGAGATGCTCGGAGTTTCTTTGCGCGATAAAATCCGGAACGTGGATATTCGCTATAGAAACATCTTCAACATAGTTATTAATATTTGCAAGTTGAAGTGGCAATGGGCAGGCCAAATCGCTCGAAGAACCGATAATCGATGGGGAAGAAAGGATCTTGAGTGGAGACCATGAACCGGAAGACGCAGCTTATGTAGGCCTCCCACTAGATGGACCGACAACATCGTGAGAGTCGCGGGCATCTAGTGGATGCAGAATATGCAGATGGCAGGCTGTCGTTCATTGTGGAGTTCTAAAGGGGAGGCCTATGTTCAGCAGCGGACGTCTTCTGGCTGATGATGCAAACACTGCTTGCTTGTTGGAGTAGAAATAGGGTCTAACTTTACCTGGAACAGTTTTGAGACTTCGCAAACAAGACATTTCCCTGAACTCTGGGACTTGCATTTGTGGCGCTCTCCAAGGAAATAGTCACGGAGGAGCGGTGTGTGGATCAAAGTCTGTAAATTGTATGAACATTGATTACTACAGGCAAGAGTACGATCAGTTTCTATATTTCTTTCCAATACATATTTTCCTTCCTCGTTGAGTTGAGTCACAGAATACATATTAGTAGAAGTAGTTACTAGTTTAGTAGTTGTATTATATTGTATTGTAGTTAAGTCCAAACAGAATAGTTGCTTCGCCAATTTATTGAATATTTTCATTCGCATTTCTAGATCTCGTTACAACATTGCTTCAAACTTGTCCGAAGTCCGATAGATGATTCATTGATTTCAATTGAGAAAGGTTACACCAATTGAACATTACTTCAATCATATTGTTTACCAACCAACATTGTTAAATTCAAGACTTCAATATTGGTCAGACCCACAAATAATAAACCAGCCAAGTGCGAGTTAGGCTCGCGCACTAAGGGTTCCAAACTATTACAAAAAGACAACATTAAGTCAGTGAAGTCATCAAAGTAGTTCATCCAAATACCGACGGCACTTGATGTTGCTTAACTTTGGTGAACAGAAATTTGCCACCGACTCGCACTTGGCCAGTATTCTTATTTGTTGTTTTACTTTAGAGTGTGTACTATAATGCTAAGTTTGACGCTTGTATGCTCCGTTTTTACACTAGAGGAAATATACGGTAAAAAAAAACGTTTGTTGTATTTGTTGTTGTTGTAGTTGTATAAAAAACCCTTTTAGTTATTATTTTTTGACATTATTATTATTCCTCAGTTACTGCCATACCATTACATATTCTGTGAAAATGTCAACTATATATCAATCATACAACATGTACATGTACATGTACAACTATTGATTATGGTTCGAAAGATACAGCCGTTAATAGATAGGACCGGCGTACTGACAACGTAGGCTTAGGAATAGGGTCCCGTTTACACCTTTTGGATACGAAACCTTAAAAACTAATTTCATTTCTAGAAACAACTTCTATTCGTGACTTAATCACCAACCTGTACTATACAGTTCATAAAGCAAGTGGAGCCCAAATTCTGCAAGCCTCGCAGGCCGATGGTGGTCTGCGGGCTGATGAGGCGCCGCCGGCGGACTCTACGCAGCGCCATCGCCTCGTTGTTGTTGGGGATCCACGGCATGTAGGGTACGCTCATGCCTAATGATCTGTGGAACAGTAAGGATGGTTATTTACCCATATATGATGATCGGCTTTCCCTACACAGGGAATCCTAGTTATGAGTTCAAATCAAAGTGCATGGCATAACTAGCTGTACCCTTCGGTTTAACTAACTATACTACAAAAACCAATGACGATATAACCACTTGACTGCTCATCCGCAAGTCAAAGGTACAAACATTTTTAGCATAATCTTTTTCGAGCGGGCCTATCCTAGGTGCGAATCGAATAAAATGACTTTTGAGTCTCCAATCACAAGCGCCATATGATATATTTGTAATTGTAATTCAGAATAGTTAATAAATAAATTTTTGTTAAATATGCAGTATAGCTTTTCTTTACTTTGATGACATAATTGTCATCCAAACTAAACTTCTTCTTAGTTTTATAGAGATAAAACTATTATAGTCTTCAGTTAGGACTTCTTGTAGGAGAACAAAACAAAAAAGTCGTTGTGTAGAAAGTGTTTTCAAAACCAAAGTAAAACATACTTAGCTTGCAGAAGTTTGTGTGCCATAGCGATCTCTGTGAACTCTCTATCGTAGATGTAGTCCTGGCATTGAGCGCAGTACACATTGCCATAGCTCAAGTCTACATATAGGAAGTGTTTCTTGTTTTTGGAGTGTTCTTGTATGTGGCCATTATAACAAGCGAAGTAGATGCAGTGAAGGCAAGAGTGCATACGAGGGCCAGGCTGGCCGCAGGCGAAACATAGTCCTGTTGTGGCCTGAAACATAACACTAGATTAAACTAGATTCATATTTTATTGATTCAACATTAAAACATTATGGAATAACTATCAATTTAAAAAACCAACTTCAAAATTAGTAAACACGAAATTTCATTTACTTGGATGACATATCTTTTTCAGTTATTTTGATTTCAAAACCAAATTACTGAACTGGTTTTGGAGAAATTTCTATGGGACCAATCTGAAATCCTTTCAAATAAAAAACATATTTTCCCAATCGGTTTACAAATAATGGAGTTCTGAGGTAACAAACATAAAAAACAATTTAAAAAACATCCAAATAGAGAACTTCGAACTTTTGAAGTCGATGAGTCTTTTTGATGAAGTCAACACTCCGTGTCCGGTCTCCAAACTGCGGTCGGATTCGAAACATTAAAGTTAAAGCTGAAGAACTGATTTGATGTCTTAGAAACCACAAATGATATAGATCAGAAACTTGATCAAGTCATGTACAATATGGACATCCTGTGAGATGAGGGTACGATATTTTGCGAGATGCGGCATAAAAGCAGGAAGTTAAAGATTCTGAGACTCTGCAGTTAATGGAAGAACGATGTAGCAATCCCATGTTAACTTCTTCAGAATAAGAGGCACTAAGTAAGTTACCAAATGGAAGTGTATTCTACTTCTCAGCAGTTTGAATCAAAAGGAAATTGTTTAGGGGGGACAGGAAAGTACTAGGATTTTGCAGGTTAACCCAGGTGACACATCTAGTTTACATTATCATCATCATCAGCCTATACTAGTCCACTGTTGGACATGGGCCTCTCCCATGGCACACCACATATTCTTAGCCTTATCTCTTATGAGATATCTCTCTCCATGAACCACCAGTAGAAGCACCAGTAGTCTGTATAATTTTTTTATTGTAATTCTTTTGACTAATTCTAATTCCTATATTAATGATTTAACTACTCTTATTGTATTAGGAATCAACCTATAATGATAGATGTAATATTTTTTAATAAATAAATAAATAAAAAAATAAAAAATGTATGGAACAGCTGATATTTAAAGTGATTTCAGGGTTGGTTTTTTCGGCTTAGTACACCCATTCTGCGTCAGAGGCTTTCAGGCGGCCTAAAAATCTGACATCAGGGCTGGCCACTCACCCTATGTGAACTTACTTAGTAGATAAGTAAACAAAAGCTAACAAAGTAATGCAGCTACCTAATTTTTTCTACAATATAGGTAACTCCTTAGCAGGCATAAAAGCATACCTATTAAATTTAAACTAGGTACCTAATTATTGTGGCCACTAATTGCATGTTAACTGTGTTTTTGTAATTCTTCAAATCCAGTTTTTAAAGCATTTAGGAGTTAAACCAAAGCTGTCAAGGAGACTATTGTATTGAAACAGCTGTTTCGAGGTCAAAGATCACTAATCAGCTGATCACAAATTGCAACTGTCCTAAATTTTCACA
Source organism: Agriopis aurantiaria (assembly GCA_914767915.1). NCBI lineage: Eukaryota > Metazoa > Arthropoda > Insecta > Lepidoptera > Geometridae > Agriopis > Agriopis aurantiaria. Next base: position 11,117,052 of record OU611994.1, on the reverse strand, counting down.
ATAGCATCCTCCCTGACCTATAATTTAAACAAACAACAATAGCATTATATAGCAACGCAACTTGTTATTAATCCAGGTAAAAATCAATTTGCGTCGCTCCTAAAGGTCACAAAATAAATACTTAGTAGAATCACGAAATCATTTTAGGTAAACCTCACCTTGTACATCCTAGCTTCTAACGAAGTGCATGTTACGAAATATCCATGTATAATTTTGTATGGATTTGTACCCTTCGCTGCTTTAAAATTATTCAAGTGTATGCAACCACTATCATTCATCTTTGCTTGTAAAACTTGTAAACCGGCTGACTGAAGCTGCGATGATCTTGCTTCCTATTCACTGAAAAACTTCACAATCACAAGCACGCAATGTTATCACAATTAATTAACTGATACAAGACCAATCAATCCGCTCTGAAAATAATAAAACAGATGAATTTAAGTACTAAATACACAGACCAAATAGATGGGGGCGTGTTCCTCTTTTCTTTCTTTCAAAAAAATACGCGAACCAAACGCGAACGAAATCTATAGACTAGACCAAATGAGTACGTATTTTTTTAATTGGTTATGACCATGGATAAATAGTCCTTCAGTCGGAATATTAAACAAGCTTACGCGGTAACAAATTCCGTGAAACAAGTCCGTTATTTACAGTCCGAGTCAAGCAAAGTAAGTCACGTTTAAGTCCAAGCCATGCCCTCGAAAACATCATGTTAGTACAATGTATCACCTCATCACTTGCCTACACTCAAGCACGTAGGTTTTTCCTTAGGGTTTTTCCGTCTACGTAAAAATAATCACTGATCAATGCACAAGGGGGGAAAAAACAATGAATCCTTCATAGACAACGGCACGAAGATAAGAAGATAATTAAAAAAACAATGAACGAGTCTATGCACAGTGATGCAGTCTGTTTGTCGTTTGATTGGTTTGATTTGATTTAATTCTCTTTGGATTACTTGGATTACATTGAAGTAAATAAATATGGCCGCCAAGCAGTTTTCAACGATGTAAACTTTGTTTACAATTTTCTTTTATCCATTTTTTAAGCAATGATAAGTGAATTTGAAAATTTGTCCCTCGGAGGAAACAATGCTGCAAGTAATCATGGTGATCCATTCACACATACGGGTTAGTTTGATTGTTATGTTTATTGCAGAAGTTGTAGACGTTAGATGTTGTTTTCCAATTATAACATGACCTCAATGGCTAGATTCTCCTACTTTAAATGGATATTGCGTTGTTTTCAGAGTTGACACCGGAGCAGCAAAAGACTTTGATTGATATCAGACGTCGGAAAACTGAGTTGCTGTTAGAGATTCAGGTATGTCCAGTGTTGTTCTGTTCTCCCTTTAGATGTTGTTCAGTTGTCTTGAAATTCGTCAGCCTCTATCGCAGAGCGGAACCTTGAGCGATAATAATCCAGTAAATAACCGTGTTCTTCAAAGTTGTGATTCAGAATCCAAAGTGAGATTGCTTATAGGAAATGATGTCTGAGTAATAAGTTGTTTTCAACTTCTTATGGTGTCCTATAGCTACCATATTCGGTTAAACCTATTTGAGGTGTCATCAAATACTTAAACAGCAAGTAAGTCAGTATGCCCTATAAATTTTAGTTTATGCTACTAGACATCCAAAAGATCGGAGGTTGAGAAACTTCTTATTTTTTATGAAGATTCATACAGTACCTACTTTGCTTTATTAAAACTTACCGCTAGATCTTGAACGCCAGTCATTTGTCATTGTGAGAAACTGCCAAAATTTGAATACAGAATCTTAGAATCCAACAAATTACTTTCTTCAGTCACGTTAATGACCATTAGCAACTTTCAGGATTTTTAGCACTTGACCTGTCCTAAAAGGGATACTTAAGTTAAGTTTGGATGCAAAGCCTTTGAACAACATTCATGTTTATGGGAGTGTGCCCTGAATTGACTCAACATGATACTGCCCATCTCTTCCTTTTATCAAATGCTCAGACAAATGTGTGAAAAACCAATACATGGTGGACATTTTCCACAGTATGCATAGCAAGTGCTTTGATTCCACATTTTTTGTGCATCCAGCTAAGGTGTGGAACTCTGCTGGAGTCTGTATTCCTCGAAAAGTACAATATGGGTGTATTGAAATCAAGGTTAAAAACATTCTTTCTAGGCAAGCATGCTCTATCCTAGTCTTATGCCCGTATTCCAAAACGACGCTCAGTCAAGATTCTCTACTTAAAACTAGTTTTAAGTAGAGATTTTATTCTAGAACTAAACTTGAGTCAAGATTCTACGATCGTAGTTCACCTGTATTCTAAAACGTCACTCAGTTGCCAATCTGTACTCAAGTTGACATATGATCTGCGATCACGCAAGTGACGTCTGTATCACGCTTGAGCAGAGATTTCTGTGTAGTGTACTTGGTTTGGTTGTTATTAAACTTGTTATTATTTACTTTGCACCATGAATATTTCTGAAGATATCGAATATTATGATCAAATTTTCCCAGTGAATAGACAGATCACTGTTAGCATTCCAATGCGACACTTGAGAGATGCTGAAGATCAATGGATGCAAATAATTTTAAAATGCGCTATCGCAGGAACATCTGATGGGTTTGCAGTTAGAGCTTCCATTATTAGCAGTTTTGATTGACTGAAGCATGGTCTCCTATACAACTTAAACAAATTGGTTAAAAAACTGTCTGTATTAATTAACTCATTTGTTAATCATATAGCTTTTAAATTAATATAAAAATTAAACAAAACTACTAAATAATAAGGTCAGTCTTTTATTTATAATCATTTTAATTACTAGGAATAGTAATATAATAATACTTGAAATGAGGCATAATTGGCAGGTGCCGTACCTCATACCATAGATCTGTTATCCCATCCACAAGTTGTTCACCTCAATAGCCTAGACATTTTATATCCTATACTGTACAATAGTTTTATAATCAATTTTATACACATTCAATAATATTGTATTTTATATTCAACGGGGCCTCTTGGTGTTGGCTTGGGCCCCACCAATGCCTACCAAATGTCCGGGCTAGACCCGTGTTTATATTGAAATAAAGTGATATAATAATACTAATATTTTTTTAATAGAAATTTTTCTTTCCAAACTGAAGGGGATATCCTAAAAATATCCAAATATAGGCAGGATAAGATACTACTATTTCGTAGCACAGTTCTTTACTTCCTTGATTTACTTGAATTGAATTAAATTTCCAAAGAAAATCGCGAAAAAATAAACAAGACTAATGTGACATTTCACAATACATTGACATTGTTGACGCTCCGTATTACTTAATTTTTCTTGAAATTATTTGACGAAAAATGCTTTGAGTAGATTCTAGGGTTTTAAGCATAAAAATGTATAAAACCTTTATGATATAGTGTAGATCATTATCTAAATAGTTAAATACTTAAATAGTTAAATACTTAATAATTTCAAACTACATTACTGTTTATTTAATTAATTAAATTATTGTAACATTTTTAATTATGCGTTACGCGGAACGACATTGTTAAACTAAAATAAAAATGTAAACGAAAACAGACTGATTCATAGACAAAAAGAATATCCGCTTGAAACTCTACTTAAATCTAGATTCAGCTGAGTTGAGTCTAAGGGCAGTTTTGGAATAAGAACAATACTTAAGCAACGATTCTAGGCTCAAGTAATAATCAGGTGAACTAAGATCAAACGATACTTGAGTCTAGTTTTAGAATACGGGCCTGAATCTTTGAGGACTTTTTGAGGACAAACGCAAGCCTAACAAAAAAAAAACTTTCTCATCTATCTTTTGTCAGCTCCTTCCCGATCCTACCTCATTTTCGTCCCACTCCTTCCACGCTTCCATTCTGTTTATGACTGATTTTCTTATTATGCAAAACAAGACGCTAGACCACAACGATGCTCTAAACATACTATAATTTATTCCATGCCATTTCTGTGTTGCATGCGTATCACAATTCGGTCTGGATTGCGGTATTGCGTTTTTTTAGTTTTACTATATCTCTAAAACTAAACAACATGTCTGTAAATAGAAAATTTACTTGGCAGCAACCCGAAATGGGTCTTGGCCTCTGACACAAGACCATCGGTCTTGGAAAAAAAGCAAATTTGATCTGCTTTTACATTTGCTGCCATATTTTTCTCATTTATTGAAATAAAAAAAGATGCAGGAAGTTTTTGATCCGCCAGATTAATTTAGAGAGCAACAAAATCGACATTAGTTCTTAGCCATTTTTTAATGCATTTGATTGACTTATTATTTTCATTTAAGTGTAAGTTTTCTCTGGTTGAAGTGAAAGCTAAAATTTAAAATATTAACTGTGAACACAAGATATATAATATTTTGATTGCCTTCACTGACAATAAAGTTCTTGTGGATTGCTTCCGAAACACGGAGAATAAATTATTGATGGAAGCCTGGTTCAATAGAAAAATTAACACTGAGACAGAACATTGGTAAGTATATTGTAAAGATAGCTGCAGTAATCTTAGTAGTTTGTACAAATTGTTTTAGACTTTTCGGCGTTTGTACACTAAAACTATTTATAGATAGATAGATAGATAGAAACTCTTTATTGTGTACACCAGAAATAAAAATTACAACACGATAGAAAACGCTTACGAGCTAGTGCCACAAGTGGCGGCCTTATCGCTAAAAGCGATCTCTTCCAGGCAACCATTGGATGGAAAGAATTTACGTAATAGAATCGACGGGGGATGCTAAAATTATATTACAAATCTAAAAGGTTTTTATAAATTATAATTCTCATTTATATAATTTATTCAATATATTCATCATAAAATGAGTCGGAATCACAGATCTTTATCAGGATAGATACCGCGAGCACGTTAAATTGTATGAAAACCCAGTTTGCCGCATTTTTTGTATCTAAAATGACGTCACAGAGTAATTTAGTAGTAGTAGTTTAACTCTATTCACATGGCCAACTGATGTCCAAGAGTTTTTACAGTTTACTAAGACACAAGTTGACATTTTTGTATTGACGTCTGATGTCCTACTGAATTAAGTTGGAGCATTGATCCAACTTAAGACATGCCACAGACACGCAGTGTAGGTGAACCTGCAGTGATCATCATAAATGTCTGTGGTCAGAATGGAATTACATATTGTCAAATAACTGTTGTCGCAATTTTTTTACTATGGCGGCGTGGGCGGCTATGGTACGAGGTGGTAAAGGAAAATTAGAAAAGGTCTCATCAAAATAAAAAACTATACTCCTAGGAAAGATTCCCGGTAACCTTTAACTGTACCCCAAATGACTACCATAAAAGCAAAGAAGGGGAGGAACTTTTCTTTGCATATTCTATCTTCTATCTAGGTATATAGTCTCGCATAACCTCGCAAATGGCTTGAGTATATTGTTGATATACCCATTATTTATTTGTTTTGTTCGATCACTACCTATAGTAGGTAATAAATGTTCGAAACCAAAAGTGAATTTCGTCGCTCCACCAGGCAAATAGGCTGCACTCTGATAATCTACGTAGCTTAAAGCTATCTCAAAAATTACAAAAAATAAATAACACTCCAACCATAATCCCCAAACGCGTGACCCCTGCATTCATTCAATACGGTATGCGGACCACTGACGTCAGCCGTCAATGTATAGCTAGGGTTGGGCGTACTACGCATACAGCCTGGCTGCCTGGCACGGTACTCCGCCACTCGGTATCATCGGTACGGTAGTAGCGACTCAGTGAGTGCCGGGCTGCGGAGTCGTCGCCACGCGCCGCGCGTCTCGCGATTTACAAACTAAACAATACAACACTGTGACAGAACATTACCGCATTTTGTGACAAAAATAGTGCGTGCTTTAGTAATTTTCATTCAGTATTTCCGTGCAGTGCTACTCGTTTCTCACGCGTAAGTTCAGTGATGAAGGATTGTGGATATGACTACGCTCGTCGGACGTCAGGGCTTCTGTTTGTTGTATTATTATTTTGCACGGTAGCCGGTACTTTTCTATTGGGCAGTAAGAATGTCCTTTCGACTGGGTCGTATAAGTCTTATTGTAAGACTTTCACATGCAGTGTTAGTTATTTGCCTATTAGTCATCTTGTTCGAGGAAAACTTTTGGCTGCTAATGGATGGCCAAACAGGATGATATAGTACAAGTCAAAACTCATATTAAATTTTTGTGTCCATGTAACTTCAAATACTTTGTTTGGATTCTAGATATCATTTATTCATATGGCCTTCCAAAAACTATTCAAAATCTCTTCTACGATGTTTTAATTACACTTTACATTTACTATTTATAATTTATCTTCAAAATTAAATATAAAACTACCACGATATTTCGTTTGTCAGAAAATTCCCATCAGATTATATCGGTGCTGTATTGATGTCAGATAAATATAACAACAAAGCTATCGGTAGCGTTGTTCATTCGTAAATAATTCCATTTTCTAATATGTACCTAGAAAACGTTGGTTCGTAATACGATGACGACACAACCGTAGATTCCTTTATCTTTTCTGTACTACGATAACCTAATTATATGATTCTAGGATAGTGTGCATTAAAAATCCAAGCCGGCAAATGCATCTTACAGTTAATTAAAAGAAAGTAAAGCTAGTCATTCCTAATACATTCTGTCGCTCACTTGAGTTTATTTTTTTGCAAAATCGGTAAAGCTACCCTCAAAACTCCTTCCTTAGATTACGATTGTAAAACATCTTCAGTCAAGCAAGTCTCAAGAGTATCTGTAAAAATGGTTATTTATATGTTTGTAATATCAACCTAATTTAAAGCATCACTGAGCATTGCATTTGAGTACCAGCTCATATAGTTACATATATTTCTATGTACCTGATTCGTATTGAATTGATCTTTTGAAATGTTTTTGATAAAATATACCTAGTAGGCCATTTTGATACCACGGTTTGCTTTACCGGAATTTAATACCACGCATTCCAGTTCTTCAGTCTTGACGTGGTCCGAAAAAGAAGAAATGAGAAGTGGCTCTATGGCACTTTACGATTATCACGTTTACTTTCCAAATTGATGAAAATTTATGAACGCTTAAATTGTAGACGTTTCTCTCCTTTTGTTTGTACTTGAGTATTCAAGACAGTATCCTCGTAATAACGGAATGGTTGTAACAATAAAAAAGGTTTTATTGGCATGATCATGTTGTCTTCACGTGTCCCTTCATATGTCGAGTGTTGTTTTTCCATCCAGCTGCAAAGTTCCAACGAACTGGACAATGTTCACGATTCATTTCAGTTTTATCAGACTTCCTTTACCGCTTCCGCAGCGAGGCTGCTGGCTCAGATAACGACCGCCATGATTCATACACATTACCGAATGTTGCGAATTGCACTCTGTTTTTCCCAACAAAAAATATATTAAACTAGGAATTTACTATTTTCCTATCCTATTAAAGATTAACCTTCGTTATCAGTTTTTATATGAATAAATTGAGGTTTTTTTATCACCTCAAAATTTTCTTGGATTAGATTCCATTTGAAAACTTTCTAATAACATTGTACATAATGGGCTTATTATTGTTTAGCCAGTTTCTTTTCATTACATGTCGCTGATTTGTGTTATGTAATTGTTATCATTAAAATGTACGGTCAAAATATAAATTAGGTGTGACGTCCTCGCTTGAGACGTGCAAAAAGATAAGGTGTACGTAGTGTGTACTGAGCTATAATATAGTCAATGTAATTGTCAACGTGCCAAGCACCGGCGGCGCTCGCGACTATCTTCAGTCGAGTGCCTACCTTAGAGGGAAGTGTATGGCGCGCGATGTGTTTACATTTTCGGCTGCTGTGCGGCGCTCTGTGGTGGCCCCTGCTGGTCCGGTGCGCTCGCGCCGCGCGTGTCTACGACGACGACTATGAACAGGTGTGTCTTCAGCCATCGGCGCTGCTTACTGTGCACCCTTCATCAGCCAAACTTCTCTGTTGTGTAGCTTCACCCGCTCTGTTTTGGCAACAATTACGACGTACATAGCCCAGGTCACGACACGACGATCCGGCGACGCGCAGTCATCCACGTAACATTTTTCGCTTTGTTATGATTTGCGTATTTTGGTTTTCAATTTATCGGCTTTAATAGGTAACGTGTGCTGCGAGCTTGTCTAATATCGGTGTGATCGCGTGGTGGATAAGCCAGCATTGTACGAGTGGAGTGTGATGTACGGCGCGCGCGGCTCTGTGAAGTAATGTTCATCAAGGGCGGGCCGGCACCGGCCGAGCAGGAGCGCCGAGGGTCCGTCTCCAACTGGTTCTCGTCTCTGAGACGCGGTGCTGGCCGCCGGAAGCGCGAGGAGACCGTCGGCACTGTGCCAGCCGGGTACGGCTCACTCGGCAGGCGGAAAGATGGATCGCAGCCGCGAGGCAAGACTAGGTCCGCTTGGGACCTCACCACCGTCACTAGACTGGTCTGTATCTGTGTTTCTTTGAATATGATTTTATCGTAAACTATCTCGGCCCCTGCGACAGCTCGCTGGAGACAGCATTTGGCGAATGTCCAAATGGCTGGATCGATCACGTCGTTTGCATCTGCATGTAGAATGAACGACTGCACATTTTTTATCATTATTATAAGTTTATTATTGTTTGGTTCGAACGAATGGTTATATGAAAAATTGCGTTATTATATTGTTATCGGTCTGACGCTTGATTTGAGGATTGATAATTCTGCCGATACTGTCCCACTTACTATTCAAACAATGTCTGTTTTTGGAATATGACGCACTACACACACCTATAGTTTAAAAATATCTATTGTTATTGTTTTATAAGATAAGCTCAAAGTAGCAAAACTCTAACGTACATGAATTTCATAATATATTGATTCACTAACAAATATTCTGTAATAATCCAACTTAATAATTATTCTGTTAAGTACTAACTCAATCTACAGCTCGATTAATTAGAGCTTTAGGGTATTTTCATTCTTGACAATCATTTTAATTTCATAATGTTTACGGACATCATATCCACTTTCATTAATTAGTATGGTGCCTGTCTCATTGTTCATATGCAACTTATCAAAGAAAATATTTGCCCAATGAATCATTCCATCAGAGACGTTTGGTCATTAGGAATTCCTTGTATTTAACTTACAATTAAGCTTGTACTGCCTAACAACAATAGCATAAATAATTTCTAATCTAAATTCTTAGTTCTTACAAAAATATGCTCTCAACGATGTACTTTTGTTTGTATTTGCTGTTTTGTGATATCTTTATTACATTCACAATGTAGTATGCTTTATGCTTTGCTCGGAGCTTTACATTTATTAGATTTGTAGTGTTCACGCGTTTTACTGTGATTTTCACTGTTTATGTCCATGCTCTTGTACTTAGTCATATTTATCGTTTACCTACTTACCTCAAATTACTCGTATTATGTGATTAACATACAGCTCTCATATTTTACGCGATTTATTATAGTGCTTGACATTCTACACTTCTGGTTGACTAGTGCATGAAAAACTGCTTTTCACCATATAACATATTTATTACGTGCAGAATTTAAATTTTGAAATCCCACACATCAAATTAATCTTATTACTGTGTAACGCGACATTGTGACTCAGTACAAATGGCTGCATGTAAACATTGTTTGAACGACCTAATATTCACATAAAGGGATACGAGAACAATGCCCCGACGCACATGGCATCGATATTCTATCACTATTGTCCACTTGTTCAAATAGACGAGATATTTCGTCTGCGCCACTGGAATCGCAATTTTATTATAAATAAATAATAATACGCTTGCGTTTGACCACCATCTCGCCTGATGTTAAGCGATGATGCGGTCTACGTTGAAGCACGCTTGCCAACGATAAAGTTAGAGATCTCTATCGAGATATAGTTGAATAAGCCAGTTCAAGAAAAAAGATAATGCTTAAAATCACAATCTGCAAAGATATCGTGTAAAATACAACCAACAAAAGAGTCGAATTGAAAACCTCCTTTTTTGAATTGAAACTTTGTATAATAAAAATGTGATCTTTATAAACTTTTAAGATATCAAGGCTTTTCTACAAATTTGATCAGAACGAGTTGCATATTTTATAAGAGCGTGCCTCTTATAAAATACTAGCGACCCGCCTGCCCGGCTTCGCACGAGTGTTATTTACGTGCGAAGCCGGGGCGGGTTGCTAGTTATATATATAAACCTTCCGTGAAAATGTATCTAACTGATAGTGAAAACCGCAGCAAAATCCGTTGCGTGGTTTAGGAGTTAGCGGCCATACAGATAGACAGACGCGGAAAGCGACTTTAATTTATACTATGTAGAGAGAGAAGATGCAACTCGTTCTTGCTTCGTGGATAATCTTTAGATAACGTAACTACACCATAGATCTACAGATTTAAATACAACGCTCAGAATACAGTTTCTGTATTCTGAGATACAACGTTCACTCATTATTTTCATCGAAATGATTGTCATTGGTTCGCGACGTCATTAAATGCAAATCAGTTCTTTGTTTCACAGCGGTCTGGTTCGTACAGGCACGGCATTTGCATTCGCTTGAAAGTATTCATACAATGTCAACGGTCACCTACTTGACTAATATATTGAGCTTGCAGACCGTGCCCCTAAAATAATTTTGCATACTTCAGTAGATCTAGCTAGAACTCATATTTTATTTATGAAGGTTGCCGTGCCGCTATTTCTCCTAATAGCTGTCTGCAACTGCAAACTTATTGTTAAATAGTCAATGCGTAGACAATCAAACCATAGACTTCGCATTCTTTAACAACCTCCTTGCGTCGATACCTGAATGCTAGGGACCCATCAGGCTTCTTCAGTCTAACTTGTACTTCATTCCATGATGAACCTTCTAGGGAAAATAATCACGGTGTATTCCGGTTTCCTTCCACGTCTGTATTTAGGGGATTTAAATCTTCAAGGCCACTGGCTGCCGCTTTGAAATGGACCGCCGTCCCAAACTCTCCGTTGATGATTACGGATAGACTTATCTCGTCCAAGACCAACACACTTTCAGGATGCATTCGGGCTTAGGAAGCTGGGACCGATAAAAAAGGTGTCTTCAACAACAGATATTATAGTATTACCTCTAACGTTAACTTTACTATCTAGAACTTCATAGTGTTGTCAAAGTTGGGATTGCTTCCTTATAGAGCCTTGTTGTAATGTTAGCTGTCAAAGTTCCATTCGATCGTAAATAAAAACTTAAAATCTTGAACAGCTTTCTGCATGCCATTCGTGTTGCCAGTGTAATGACTATCATTCCTTTCCTTAGTGCTCTAACGTTTTATCGTAGTGTCTGAGATTTACATAATTGATGGTGTAAATTGTAATTCGTTTGTTTGTTCATTTGCCTCGTTAGCATGTAACGTGGATGTGAACTATTAACACTTTTCAGTTTTTAACGTAACTATTACGATTCTTCAAGGTATCGTTTGCCCTTTTACTAGAAGGCGCATTTCATTTCAATTACAAATGTTGACGTATTCGCTTGCCGTGACTCGTTCGAATAAAAATCCCACACAAAAGATCCGGCCATGCATGACTCCGTATAAATGTAGGTACGGCGTTGCATCGAGCTGCTTTGAAAAATACTCGACCTTTTGCTTTTTATATAAACACGAACATTGTATTTTTTACTGAAGCTAGGTAGTTCAACCAGACTGCATATTTATAATTCCTGGTAGGCACTAAATGATGAAATTAATGAATCGGTTTGTTCCTTCTATTTATTAAGTCGTGGTAAAGACTCAAGATCGTAACAATGAAAGTTTGTTCACTCACTGAGATAGGTATTTTTAAATTTTCGTCTTGAACCTGTAGGATTGTAAGTATCCACTTGACTGCTAGTCCAAGTCCCCCAGCGATGAAATTATTCTAAATTTTCAGCATAATCTATTTCGAGCGGGCCAATCCTAGGCGCACATTGTATGAATGACCTTTGAGTCTCAAATCACAAGCGCCATTCGATACCGCGGGGGCCCGACTGACGTGGCTGACTCGTGCAAAAGCAAAATTTGACTTCACGATCAAGTGGTTATGTAAATGTACGTAATTTGTTAATTGGTTCACCCAAAGTCACCGACATAGCTGTTAAAATTTGCAAGTTGAAGTGGCAATGGGCAGGCCACATCGCTCGGAGAACCGATAACCGATGGGGAAGAAAGGTTCTTAAGTGGAGACCACGAACCGGAAGACGCAGCGTAGGTAGGCCTCCCACTAGATGAACCGACGACATAGTAAGAGTCGCTGGCATCCAGTGGATGCAAAAGGCAGGCTGTCGTTCAGTGTGGAGGTTAAAGGGGGAGGCCTATGTTCAGCAGTGGACGTCTTCTGGCTGATGGTGATGATGATGATACTATCATAGCAACATATTTACCTCTTGCCAAAAAAACTCGTAGATACAAAATATTATGTGTGTTTCTAATCATATTATTTGCAATTTTACAAACGTTAAGAAACAACTGCGGCACTAGCGTGACGTCGACATACGTATTACTGGCGTACATTGCAATAACTCCTTGTTTTCATTATTCCACACCAGATTTTATATGACCAGTTTACGAGGAAATAAAGTAGAGATGCGAACAGTGCTAATAAATTAACATCACACTGAACGTGTTGTTACGCTTTACATTGCCAAGGACCACATACCTATATCTAAGTAGACTTCACAAGCGGTCCAAACTATGAAAACTAAGCGTGTCAAATTTTTCGTACTTACCTGTGAAAAGAAATTTTTTCTTTTCTGTCGGTCAACTCTATTTGTGGTATTCTTACAACTCAGTATTGCACAATTACCCATCTTCGTTTCAAACTGACACGTGTTGTCGCGGCACCGATTGAGCAGACTGATTTTAGCCGAACTCTATTACGACTATTTGTCATAATTGTATTGGAAATATGACATGCAAGGTGGGTCGACTTGTGGCGTCTACTTAGATATAGGTCTGTGGGAAGGACCATTGGCAACCTAAGTCACCAAACTTCAATAAAACATTCAGCTTTAACTGAAAGACTTCCTATTTATTGGCTGTATTTGTATTTGTTTTCTACCTGCACATTTTCTACAGTTTAATCTTAATCCAACCTATTTTCCTTCAAAATACTGAATTGCATAACGACCTAGATCCAGTTCTTAGATTGTGAAACGGAATGCTGCATTAGCAGAAACTATTGCCTTTTGTGCAGAATAACAAGTTCGTCTGCTGAATTTCGTCGTATCGGAGGGAAAGATCACGAGACGTTCGCAGTTCCGTATTGTCTCGAAACTGTTATGTAAACATCAATTTACCAATTCGTACCGTTTCCGTAGGTTTGCTACGGTACTGCCGTGTCTATTGTGTGGGGTTGACCTTATCCATCTCATCTTGCGTCATTTGTGATAATCAGCCTGTTTATTAGCAGGCTTGTGCGTGCCACGGTCGACATGCTTGACACATTGTCACAAGCTTGCAAATTTTCTCGTGATCCACTTCTTTGCCCTAGTCTTGCACTTTATTAGGTTGCATGTTGATTGTGATATGACACGTTTGAAATAGAACAGCCAGCGATCTTTGTTTCTTTCATAATCGATAAACGATCCCGTGCAGCGTTAAATTTTTGTTAGAAAATTCATATAATAAATGAGATAGGTAGGTACTATACGCACTTAACTTAATTATACTCGTTAACTATGTTAATTTTACTTGTTTTCCTGTACTAATCATCCTGAATCGATAATTTCGTACAAACACCTCATCGATATAACATTATTATTGTGTCCAACGAAATTGCATCGTGTTCGTTCTCGGTAACGGCTACGGGGAATACCAAAAGTGGTTTCGACGCTAAATACCGGTTTTATTGAATGAGGACGTTCCGGTAATATCTTTAGGTGACTGCAGTCGAGGCAGGGCCCAAAGGGGTGCCTTGACCTTGCCAAGGGAAGCGGGAGGTAGGGCATGAGCAAACTGCACGCAGCCCGGTCACTGACTCGTCCGACTAGTTTTACGGCAGAGCTATATGCTAGGGCCTCTCGTCACGTCGACCGAGTCATCATCAGTAGACATTAGTTAGTACATCTTTATGGAATTATTCAAACATTTAGTTTTTTTTTTTGTCGTTTTGGGATGGAGACGTTCCAATCAAGCCAAATATTAGCAGCCTTGAATTCAGTGCGTTTCGCAAATAATTTGTTTTAGTAGTAGTTCTACGTCGTGACGACGGCCTCTGAAGATTTTTGAGTTGTGAGATATTTATTGGATTTTATTGAGATTGGACACGATTGGCACAAGACCAAGGCAGATGGCATAGCAAGAGAGAGGCCTATACCCATCAGTGGGATAAGGAATGCTGTGGATGATGATAATGATGATGAGATAATTTATACTACAACAGCTTCTAAAATTGCGGTTAACATTTTACCACTAAGCTAAGACTAGCTCAAAAAGCTTGAAATCAACTTTAAAAAAAATATGGGACCACCTATAAGTTATGGCCTACCTAATATAAAAGGAATCATCAAAAACAATTCTATATTGAGGGAGTAATCGCGTATCAAATATACAAAAAAAAAAAAAAACATGCAGTCGAATTGACGTAACCTCCTCCTGAAGTCGGTTAAAAATTCGACTTCATTTAACCGCTTTGGCGCTTTGTTGACGACTCCTACAAAGAGTTTTTAGGGTTCCGTACCTCAAAAGGAAAAAACGGAACCCTTATAGGATCACTTCGTTGTCCGTCTGTCTGTCTGTCCGTCTGTCAAGACCCTTTTTCTCAAGAACGCGTAAAGGTAGCAAGTTGAAATTTATACTAAATACTTGGGTTTACGGTTTCTTTCGGCTGTAAAAAAATAAAAGTTGTAAGTCAACGCAATCAAAAGATATGAACGTTTATGTCACATATTTTGCTATTTCGCAGGGAAATCAAAACCTATAGGGTACTTCCCGTTAACCTAGAATCATGAAATTTGGCAAAAAGCAAGGTCTCATAGCACACATATAGGAATAAATCCGAAAGTTATAAATATGAAGGTATATCTTTTAAAAATGATTATTTTGCTATTACAAACTTACATTTTGTAGTTGGAATGTATGGAAGAACCTTATTGTCAACTACAAACTCAAGTTTGTCTTTCAATATTTTAACTTCAGTTAGTTTTTTTTTTGGTCTCGCGCTCTTAGGGTTCCTTTATGTCGTATATTTTGCGATTTCACAGGGGAATCAAAACCTATAGGGTACTTCCCGTTGACCTAGAATCATGAAATTTGGCAAGAAGCAAGGTCTCATAGTACATATATAGGAATAAATCCGAAAGTTATAAATTTGAAGGTATTTAAAAATAATTATTTTGCTATTACAAACTTACATTTTGTAGTTGGGATGTATGGAAGAACCTTATTGTCAACTACAAACTTCAAAGTTGTCTTCCCAGAGACTGTGGGATCGGCCGATCTGCGAACTAGCATGGAAATCGCTACTAGATACGTGTCCTAGTATTGCAGATCGCGCTCGTATTCTTGCTGTCTCTGTTTGGGAATCGGGACTTTGGTTGCAAGCCATGCCCTCTTTTAACACAGGTAGCCTTTTAGATCCAACCGCATTTCGTCTAGCTGTCAGCTTATACGCTTGGGTGCAAGGTGCTGTGAGGCCCATCGCTGTCAGTGTGGTACTGCTGTTGACCAGCTCGGTCACCATGGTCTCTCTTGCTCGAGAAGCGCTGGTCGTATTGGCCGACACGCTAGCCTGAACGACATCATACGCAGGGCACTTTCCACCGCCAATGTCGCAGCTGTGCTCAAACCGAGTGGTCTTGCGCGTGACGATGGAAAGAGGCCTGACGGTATGACACTTGTGCCCTGGAGGTTGGGGCGGCTCCTTGTATGGGACGCAACTTGTGTCGATACTTTGGCGCCGTCACATCTTTCTGAGACACAGGGTAGGGCTGGCGCGGCTGCTAATTCGGCAGAGCAGCACAAGCGTCGCAAATATGCTAACCTCGGCAGTGGTTACATATTTGAGGCGTTTGGGGTCGAGACATTGGGCCCTTGGGGACCGGGAGCTCACCTCATTTTCAAAAATCTTTCAGAGCGCCTGGTTAATGCGACGCGTGACCAAAATGCTGGCGTGTTTCTGGCTCAACGCATTAGCATTGCCATTCAACGTGGTAATGCCGCCAGCATGTTGGGTACGCTGCCAACTGGTAGTGGGCTTGAGCATTTGGATTGTCTTTAGACCTTCAACGGTCTATGGGCAGTCTAACTGTATTTGTAGTGTTAGTTTTAGCTTGTATTTTGTTTAGTTATTAAAGGCACTTGCCCAGTAAAAAAAAACTACAAACTTAAGTTTGTCTTTCAATATTTTAACTTCAGTTGGTTTTTTTTTTGGTCTCGCGCTCTGAGGTTTCCGTCTAACGGAACCCTCAGAGCACGAGTCCTACTCGTACTTGTCCGGTTTTTTTCTATTACCCCAAGTTAATTACCTCTTTTGTGAGGCAAGATTTCTTTAGAGTTTTCTAAGTGATTTCTCTTGTACCAGCAGCACTTTATGTAAAAGGAGGCACAGGTCCAGTTAACACGCTATGCCCTAAATGTTACCTTTTGCATACACACTTGAAAAAGGAAAAGGTTGTAGATACGGCTTTAAAAACATTACGGTAAATGGAGCTAATAACAATGCTAGTAAATTATTTTTATACATTACCTGTTATTGGATTACCTAACTAGAAAATTTAACATTTAAGGGGCCTGTATACCGTCTGCAGCTCTCTCGCTCGCACATTTTCACATTATTGAAGATATAAAATCAATGAGTGTGAATTTCCAAAAAGTAACAAAATCATGTCATGGTGTCTATCGTAACATTACAAACATAGAAATGTTTGTTTCGATATCTTGTAATTTGACGGAATAACATGACACGAGAAATAAAAATCACTTGTTACCATGTTACTGTGTCAAATTAAAATATATCAAATTGACAATTTCTTTGTTTGTAATGTTACGATAGACACCAAGACATGTGTTTGTTACTTTTTGGAAATTCTCACTCATTGATTTTATATCTTCAATAATGTGAAAATGTGCGAGCGAGAGAGCTGCAGACCGTATACAGGCCCCTTAATATTCATTGTTCAGTAACATTGAAGTCATCAATAAATAAAAACCAGACAAGTACGGAACTCTAAAAAGTAATTTGAATTCATTATTATTCCTCAGGATTGCTCACACGGATAGTGAATTGAATACACTCTCCCTTAGTCTCAGGTCACTCAACAAATTGATGAAAAATAAAAAGTAACTATTCGCGTGTGAAGATCTTGTAAATCCACCGTTTGAATTGTAGGTTTACGTGTCAAGTCTAAAGCTGATATCTATCTACAGACCACTTTGTCGACAGCAGCTTTTATGTGCGTGATTAGACTTTCTACATTGCGATACGAGAGCGAGCGCAAGGCCAAAGAAATACAATCTCTGACTTCAGTAGCAATACCATCTTGCAAATAAAATATTCCATGAACAATTTATTAAGTTACGTTAGGAATATTAGGTTACTTCCATAAAATGGATTGTAATTAGAGAGCAACATTCATTACATTTGGTTCTAGTGTATCAAGTAAACGTATCCTTGATTTAACCTTTCATTTTGTCTGCAGTCGATGAATGGATGTGGCCGTACGTACGTTACTCGCTTTCGCGTCGTAAACTAGGAAGGAAAGCCTATCTCGGATAACGTCAGGGGGGAGCTGTAATATATGGATTCATCACATTAGGCTAGTAGGCTGCCTCCACGTTTTCTGAAGCTTTTTAAACTTACAGTCTTCGCTTAAAACGTACGCGTTTTGTTTTGACATGGTTGCGAAGAGGTATATCGGCACTAGCTCATTCATCATCATCATCATCAGCCAGAAGACGTCCACTGCTGAACATAAGCCTCCCCCTTTAACCTCCACACTGAACGACAGCCTGCCTTTTGCATCCACTGGATGCCAGCGATTCCAGCACTAGCTCATTACTCAGACTTTATTTTGAAACATTAGTTTGTAAAAACCTTGTCGGGTCTTCAAAATCATTTAGTTTGAACAGCTTATCTTACTTACCCTTCAATATTTTACCACTTGTCACGTTAACATTTACTTCAAAA
The DNA here is from genome assembly GCA_914767915.1 of Agriopis aurantiaria. NCBI lineage: Eukaryota > Metazoa > Arthropoda > Insecta > Lepidoptera > Geometridae > Agriopis > Agriopis aurantiaria. The sequence goes on along the minus strand of OU611994.1, from coordinate 11,098,932 downwards.
ATTAATTTAGCGATCCATAACTAACGGACCACTTAAATTGTGGCGCATTTAGAATACGTAGGGGAGAGGGCTGTTGTACTCCCGTGGGGTCGCTGATGCGCTAAAACGCTGCTAAAGACGTAATTGCCCTTCTAAAAAACCCCGTCAACAACATTTGTAAGGGACGATGGATCACTTTTTGTATCATGCTCACTTTTTGCGAGTGTTTTTACTGTCGCGGCCTTGACCGCCTTCAGTTTTGTTATATGTATTAGTAAACCAGGTAGTTCAGCATTTTTATTTAGAAATTTATTTAAATAGTTTGTTTCTATTTTAAAAGTGGCGTCTTGTCGCAATCGTCTTGGTTTATTTATAAACACAAAACATTGTTTAGTTTCGTACACACGCAACGCAACTGGTATGTCAGTTGTCGCATTGGGGAATGTTTCATGTCACTCTATTTTATTTTTGTTGTAAACCTTGTGTCCCTTGCTCTTGAATATTTTCGTTTTGTCTTTATTTTATTTCAATAACCATGTCGGAAAGCGTACCTATTTAATTTTTAATCGTATCCTTGATAGTTCGAATCCGAGTAAGTCTTTATCATAAGCAATTAATAAATCTTTCGTTATCGAAGTTCAACCATCACGGTCATGGTCGCTGTAAAAATGAATAGTGATACAACATGTGTTTGGCCATGTGCACCTTATTCATCCACTTGAAAGGAAATGGGCGTTTAAAGATAAACACAACTTATTTTTTTAGTTAACCTTGCACCTATTTAAAACATCAAGTTTTTTTGGTCGGATTGATGTATTAGATTTATTTCTGCTATGTTAAGCTTATCTAGAGATGCGTTTCTGTGAAAATAAGAATGCGCTGTGACAAGTGCCATCATCATCTCGTTCTCAAAGGTTATGGGATTGTTGACCTGATGCGATCGTGGTGACGCACACACGAGATAAAATTATTATAATGACATTGAAGGGCGAGCATAGCCAACTTACTTTCGGAACACTAAGAATAAAAACTACATTGTTTTTGTAATGATTTACGAGTATGTCGATAGCAATTATTTTATACGAAACTAGAACAAAAACCGACGTCGATTGCTCCAAATACAGGTATAACTTACATAATAAACAATGAAACAAACGTGAATTTTTTTCCTTATATAATTATCGGATTTAATTGCGCACATTTTGTAAATTAAATCTCAATTTATCCCAACACTATCATTAAAGAAATCCGCTGGAGTCATAAAACAAGTTTTTAGAAACTTAACTGTTTCACGTCTGTGGAAAAGATGTGAAATCCTGTTTGTGAAATTTGCATCACTGTTGTTACTTAATTCTGTAAACAGACCTGTCATTAATTAATTGTATTCAAATGGAAACATGTGAACTCTGCCTGTACTCTGTAAAAACTTTCTTTGTCTGCCTCTGATATCCTTACGTAAAACGTGAATATTTTCAGTTTGCGCCATACCTAACAATGCCTTACTGTTCTGCAAGTCTAAACGTTTTGGGATTTCTATCTATTTAAGAATTCTTATCGCGTCTTCGCTGTTAGTTATTCTAAGTATTGGTATTCGTAGGCTCTATTTATAAGCTGCTTTTTATTTGATTACCGTTTCGAATCTCATTCTTGAGCGTTGATCGTTGAGGTTGCCACTATAGTTGGTACGTACAGCTGTCCCCCACCCACATCTATGTACGTACATGTTAGTTGTTTGTTGTCGGTACTTGTTCGTAATGTATCCACACCACCAGTCTCATTAGTTCCCTCACATGATTGTGTTCTTTTTGCTCTTGCTCCTGTTTAACCCTCGACGGGAGAGGCCTCGTTCGTTATCGAAGTATAATGCCGACGGACACGGCACTTGTTTTATTTGTTAAGAAGTTTGTCAGCGCAACTAATTGAAATGAATTCTCCTTTTATTTGCTGCGTCATTTAAGTCATTCATGGATGTGAGAAACTGGGAAGATGTAAAACTATTGCATCATATTGTTTATCAATCTAAAAATGAATGTATGAATATTTAAATGTTGAAAATCTCACTTCTGAACGACTAATCTAAAGTTTTAATTATTGATTTTAATTAATCGATGAAAGTGATATTTGTATTAAATTATTGAGAAAGCTGGTCTATCTGTCTGAACTTTTAAGTAAAAACTTTATTTTCTTTTTGACTTAATTAATATATTTTTTCTGCAACTTAGCGACGAGACGAGCCTGTCGCTCGCCTTATGGTAAGCGTCACGCTTGCCCATAGCAGTGCCACCCAGAATATAGAACTTCAAAAGTTCAAATACTGCATTGCAATTTATCTCAGAACAAGTAAATTGGCGAAACTAGGGCAAAAACTGGTTCAACGTTTGTGTGATTCTATCGGCAATCGAAGCCAACGCGAGTGTCTCGGCGCTCGCTGCGTTTAAATCTCTCTAATGTCTCTGCTCGTTCTTCTTCCCTTTTTGGCCGTTTGCCAGATTTACAACCGGCCTTAATTTACCCGCGGATTGTTGGAGCCTGGGAAAGAAAATCTTTACAAGTTGCTCTCAGAGTATCCGACTACCCGTTCCACGGCCCGGAAATATGAACCCATAGTGTATACTGTATAATGTGTATAATACTGTCTGGATTTTTTGTACTCGGGATTGCGGGGGCTGTTATTGTAATTACTTGCAGCCACTCGTTTTATTTCACATGCAATTTCACTGAACTCTGTAAAATTGCCAGCGACAAAAATGTTCATAGTCCCTTGATAGATTTCCAACACGCAAACGCTATACATATAAATATTATGTTTTTGAACCAATTTGCCAATGACTCTACGGCAGAACTGGATCGGTCAGGCTGTTGAGAGCATTGCCTCGATGACGATAAAATTGCAATCTCGTATGAACAACCCGCTACCTTAAGTGATAAGGATACATGATCCTTTCGTTTGAAATTTAACAGTTTTTTCTCTTTTTTGCAGGTACGTGTTTATTTTACGTAACTGTTTTACGGGTCAGATGTGGTAAGAATATTTAAATACAGCCTGTAGGGTCGAGTTTAATTTAATGAATAATATAGGGATTTTGCCGAGGTTAGGTTGTCCGTTATATCAGCGGGATGTGAGGTAACGTGAGTCAGGAATGTGGTGACGATGACCACGAGGCCGTAGAGATCGTAGCGTAGCTACATTGATTGAATCATTGCAAACTGCATCAACCCACATAGTTTTTGCACCGATCATTCCGGACAAAGTTAATACAGTGTTACTTTTTTTGGAGTGAGCAAATTTTGCATACGTCAATCCCGTTGAAAATATAGAGAAAATAGAAAGAGTATTTTTTGGTTCGTTTTCGGAACAATAATGTCAATATAACTTAAACAAACGCGCCCGCGCTGCGCCCTCCGGTTAACCAGACCTTGTAGTCTTCTATTCTGAGGTCTTTCAAATAAGTAAAAAAAAGAACATATTCCAATAATGAAACTGATTGCGGATTAAAATTTACGTTCTTTAAAAAAGTAACAGTAGATAGGCATAACGTGCTTGTTTTTAAATGTCTAAATTTGAAATATTTTTTCTTTCTAGTGTTGCTAGTTTTTTTGAGTACATGACTAAAATACTTTTAAATGTTTCATGAAATACTGGAGCGAACATAAAAATTCATTGTAATGTTTTTGAATAATTTAGCAGGTATGTAGTCAGTTTTTTTTATTCTCCTTTGGTTGGCGGTTATTACGAAAAACAAGTGGGTGGATGCTCAGGAGTTTGTTTGACTTTATTGTGCGTAGTAGGCTAAAAATACCTTTAGTTAAAGCTAAACAGGTAGGTATGCGAATGTGTGTTGAATTAATAGTCTCGAAGCACTTGTTTATGTAGTACTCAACTCGCTTAGTTGTGCCTCGAAAATACAAAATTTAAACTGGATTTTGCATATACACATAATCACTACAGCCAACACAAATACTATTGAATTAAGCCACAGTTGTTTTTCTGTTTGCCTCAGTTTATAAATCTGCAAAATAAATACCACTATTACCTGCTTCAGTCCATCGAGTAGGTACTTATTGAGTACATTCACGCTTGTTGTCGTGTTAAATGTTGCCATGTCACTTTCTTTTGCACTATAATTAAAGGTTTTATCGCCAAATAGATTGTCGTTCATTACTTCCTTTACTTATTCGATGATGCATGTATATGAAAAAATAAAATAACAATCAGTTTTGTATTGCTTTAGCGAGAGTTCTATCATTCTAATGTGTTTATTCCAATATGTTTGCATTGGCATCAGTTCGGTGGCCTGATTTTGGGGTGCTGTACAGAATCGTATGCAGTATTCACATAATTGTCCTAATTTCTTTCACTCATTTTAACTGACAGCGGATTTGAATCGTGAGTTCCTTTTGTCATCTTCATTGTTTACCTTCTCTACCTTGAGCATTCAATTTAACTTTGTAATCCGTAATACATCTTTCACGTCAAAACTGTTAAGGCCCTCTTTTCCCACTTTTACCAATTTTGGTCATTCTAGTTTTGGTTTGTCTACTACCATGGTTAGCGTAAAATTATGAAAATGGTGTCATAATCAAAATTGAATGCTTTATCTAGGAAACAGTAAAGACCGAAATAAGATAACAACATTTCATAAAAAAATTAAAGAAAATTTATAGAAAAATTTAAAGTAACATTGATTTGAGCTTTTATCCTTGTTTTTGGATTCTTTCAAATATCTATTTAAGTACTAAATGATGTCTACGATATCTTAATATTCAGATTTCATGATTATGGAGGGAACCGTAAAGGTACATTTTACATTACAACGTTATTTTTCGAAAAACATGAGAAAAACCTCAAAAATTTAAGTAGCGAAACGCACGACTGTGTGTAAGCGCCATGGTTTTGCTTCACTAAATGCGACTTTAATACAATATGTTAAGCCATCATTATGTTAAGGTCATCTGTAGCAACAAGCGTTGCTTAAAAGTGGGAAAACCTCGCGTAAAATCAGTATTTTTAACGTAATATGATAGTATTCTTACATGCTCTAGTCTGATAGATATCTATCTTAACTGAGATCAACAGATTATACTTCTAACAAGGCGTGCAGAAACATTAACGTCATCGCATTGATTAATAATTCCAAGCAAACATATTGTTCACGTCCACACCTGAAGGTCAACCTGTCACAGCGATGATGTCGCCTCGGAAAATTCTTCAACAATTACCACATATGAAAAATATTTACACTCGACTCGGTTGCTATTTGTTTTGGCAGCCATAGAAATAGGAAGTAAGTTTTTTTACAGAAGCGATTGCCGCGGAAAGAGATTAAATAACTTAGATTTCAAGATAAATGATAATAAATAAATAGTACCGGAAAGGTTATCAACTTCCTGCTCAACTATCCCTGAAATATAATAAATCGTCGGTTTATTATCACTGAGAATTATTACTCAGGTAAAGAAAATAATTCTCCTCTCCCCTCCTCTTCTTGAGTCGTATTCCTCATGTCTGAGGGTCGTGGTCACCACCTTCCGTCAATCTCTCTCTGATGATATCTTTCCATCGTCTTCTATCGTCAGCAACATGGAGTGCGTCGTAAACTGAGGTGTCGAGAGTGGTGCGAATCTAACCGGACCAACGTATTGGGCTGCGACCTCGTGATCTTTTGCCGTCGACTTTCCCTGTCACTATCAAATTTCCAGATTGTCGCCTTGTTGTAAATTATAGATTCGTATAATTTGATTGTAAGATCTAGGTCTACGTTTAGAATTAACAAACTTGAGCAGTTACCGAAGTTTCTGTATACCGGAAGATGTAGATGAAGTTATTGCGGCGCGGGTTCCCGCGTGAAGTCGTACTGCCCTCGGATAGTTCTTGATTAAGTTTCTGCGAGATTCTACTGATAGTTTATCAACGATTGATGAGTTATCTTTTCTTCTTCTTTTCTGCCTTTCACCTGTAATTTGTGGAATGAGCTCTCTCCTGCGGCATTTCCGAGTAACTATAACATGGGGTTCTTCAAAAGGGCTGTTAATAGTCTAAGGTCGGCAACGTATCTGTGATGCTCCGTGATGTGCCCCGTGTTGGTATCCATAGGCGACGGTAATCGCTTACCATCAGGCGGTCCTTCAGCATGTTTGTCACCTATAGCATTTTTTTGTTTTTATAATCATTGCATTACTATAATACTATTATCGAGCTTAGTGAATTCCTACAATTCTAATAATCTCCATTTATCCCTGAATTCCCTGATCTAATCTAGCTTCTATATAAAATGGGACGCATATTCGTTCAATTTTTTTTTTTACAAATCTTTTAAGTTTTTTCTAAAGTCGTGACGATCATTCTAATAATTCGATTTCACGAACTATTTGACACGTGCCAGCTGATTATAAGAATATCATTATTTTATTGAAAATCGTTTTACTAGACTGCCTAAAGGGGAGGACTGAGAGTAAAAATTTTCGGGCGTAGGTATGTTTCTATTCTACATAACTTCTTAAAGTCTAAATGGCTTTACTGTTTTTGATGTGTGAGGTGTCATTGACTCTTCTTTATTCCCTGAATGTCAAAATAGTCAATACGCTACATTTTACAGTCGTGTGCTTTATTTTTCTTTTAATAATCTACGTATTTGATATTTTTCGTTAAAATTAGTAAATTAATAGGTCATCCATCAGTGTCCTTCAGTACTTACATTAAAGGATGATAACATGACTTCATTCCGAATGAAAAATTAAGAAGATTAATAAGAACAGTTACAATATTGCATAATTACGTAACAGGACAGGTTTTTGATTTGTTAAAAATAAAAAGATATAATTAAATTTATTACTTATACTGAAGAAAACATTGAAATAAGCGCTTAAAATTTTTGGTCGGATTAGGTTTATTATTTTTTATTATTACTATGGAGTTTGTATGTCGTACTCACAAGTGAATTCATAACTTCATTTATAGGTAAAATCACAGATTTTTTTTTTCTCTTTTATGTGGGTATTATGGTGCTCTCTCTGTATCAAGCAAGACATAGCTTGCTAATATTGAGTACATAATATATTAATTTTGTTTTCGGTGAATGGTTCTATTTATGGTTAGCTTTTTAGTCAATAAAGAAGTATTAGTCAGGTATCTTTTAACTTTACTAACATAGTAATAATAACGTCGAACGTTACGATGAGTTGGCAAACACTACAGTTAGTTACTAACCCGCGGTTATCAGAGCGACTAGCGCAAATGCGCTTATATGAATAACACTTGATAATCTTTAAAGCAATAAACAGTTAATTATAGTCGTTATTACTAATATATTACAATATACCTAAGAGTGACTATTATAGATTGGTAAATTATTATTGAAAACTAATGCGGTACATGTTATGAAATGCGTCACGGTTCACAGTTACAGGTCATGAGAAACATGGAATAACAGGGCGTCCGAAACGCAAGACGTGTGTATTTGCAAGCAATGAATGTCAAATATAATGCGGACTACGTAATATTACTGTATAGATGTGATAATTATGTTTTAACCAGTCTTTTTAGTCTATTGTAACTTTCACTGAACGTTAGTATTTTGAGCACGGCGTTTTTCAACCAAGCGATTTCGCAAAGTATTTGGCGGACATTCAAGCTGAGGATTCGTGCCAAAAAGAAATGGGGCCTACTTTAGTTAAGTCAATACCTGCAAAGGCATGTTGTTTGTTTTAATTTTATAGCTGCAACTTTGTTTTTATATCAGTTGTATCTGTAAAATGTACATCATTTGCCTTTAAGGAGTAAGGTATCGTTGTGGTTCTGTAGTCCAGATCCATGTGCAAAAATGTAAATTCAGTCTAATCATAATGTTGTACCCGTGTCGGTAGTCGTTGGGAACGAGAGTCTGAAGTTGTTTACCATTACACCTATCTTGGACAGATTGTTCAGTTAGATAAGTCCAACTTAGGCAAAGATGTTGCCCAAAGAATCCAACTCGGATCTCCCAGACTCGCGTTCGGGAAATTACGTGCCTCGTCCAAAATACTACAGTGCCTAAAGACAAGGGTCTTTAACCAGTGTGTGATGTGTTGCCAGTGATGACTTATGGTACAAAGACGTGGTCCTTAATTATTGGCCTTTTGGAAAAACGCATGTCACATAGCGGGCAATGGAGAGAGATGTGTTCGTAGTTTCTTTGCGCGATAAAATCCAGGACATGGGTATTCGTCAAAGAAACAGAGTAGCTATTAAAATTTTCAAGTTGGAGTAGCAGTTTCTTGAATAGAGACTACGAACCGGAAGACGCAGCGTAGGTAGGTCGTGAGAGTCAGCCTGCCATCTGCATCCGAGTGGATGCAGATAACAGGCTGTCGTTCAGTGGACGTCTTCTGGCTGATGATGATGATGATATAGATCGCTATTGAAATGTGTGATCTCACAACTGAAAGGACATAGATGAAGGAAGGGAATTGGGCCAATCACGGGATTTTTGTCACATACAGAAACATAATATTCATAGTTCTTACAATATTCATACAGTAAAGGCAACAGTAACTTAAAAGTGAAGATAGTTCCGCAAAGTTCATAGGTCATCCGAAAATGCTAGCTCCATTAATAGAGGACTTGGCAAGCACAACACTACCGCAATGGCAAATATCACTGGGCCAGAAGAAAGCAACGAAAACATGTACCTATATCGCTTTAGCTGAACAAACTCAATATTATTTCATCTGTGACAGTGCACTTGAAAATATAGACCTTACTCAAACTATTCGCAAATAACATTGTTATATTTGTTTGCGCAACAACTTGTCTCATTAATTGAACTCTTTATCGTCCTAGAGTCCATGTCGTCATGACGTATACTTGAGGAAAAAAACGAGCCATGTTAGTTTGGTACAAATCATAGCGTTTAATTAACAGTAATTCTGACGCTCTCTTGTGGCGCTAACCCTGAGCGAGAATTGAAACAAGTCTTCGTCCATCAGCCTGTATAATATTAACGGAACTGTGCTCTAAAACGTTCTCGAGTTTCTTATGTGTGAAGGCCGGTTAAACTCTGTATGCAATGACAATAGTGTTATTTGTCGGGGAGGTTGGGAACGTTGCCAGATACTGTACACATTTTGCTCGAAGGCGAATCACCTTAGCGGCTTGCAGTCAAACCGGTTCACGATAATGTAGCGTCGTAAATAATAATGTTACTAAATTTTACTTTATTAGCTCTCTATTATAGTAGTCAGTGTTTACTAATAGAGGTAATGTCCATGAATTTACTACGTATCTCAGAAATTACAACATCAGCAACAGCAGAATATACATTACCTCTGTAATAGATCTTCGATAATGACGCTATTAGACTTGCCATGCAAGTCATTGTTGACTTAGGAAGCTTTTACAACGATATCCTGTTGCACAAACCATGGTTGCCTATTTATCGGAAAATGCTCGTTCCCTGAAAGTAAGTAGGCTGTATTATTAATAGCTCGGCATACATTAGCCAACCCATTAGTCTATGGACCGGCTCGTTAAGGGCTGAGCGTTGACCTAAAATCTATTATTGGAAGTACTAGATATTTATACTCTAGACTTCGCTCCGCCGTTACTTTCCCACAACCAAATAAAAAGGATCTCTACTTAATTTCAAAGTAATGAACCGAAATGGAGAATTTACCGCTTCGGCACCGAGGAAGTAGAGCCATTTCGATTTCGTCAGCGTCGTAATTAAAAGAGTATTGAAACCATAACGGCATGTTTTAAACTTAAATTGGATATAGCGCATTATCTTTGCTTTTAATGGTTACGGTCTGGCTTCTGAAAACATTCGTCCCTATTTATATCCTGGCACTTAATGAAGTTAATATTTTATCCGCTGTCAAGCAGGACGCGGAGGGAAAGTTTGTAAACATGCACCCGGCTCGATAGTTTAACTGACGGGGGTTCCGGCTGCTTGCTTATATGAACTTGTGTGAACGCTCACGTGGCGTGGCAGCCAACACTGCCTGCAACTCGACATGAACTCAACATTAGGCGGCTTATGGTGAACTTTAGCTTCCACGTCGCTAATAACTACACTTATTTACACACGTTCTCTCCACACGAGAATTTGCTTCATTGTTGCCATTGTGCGGATTCGTTATTTAACTTCGGGAATCTCAAGATTCTGTTTACTATTTGGGTTTGTCTCCATGGATTCACAAAGTGATTCCACAGAACTGAAGCCAAACGTAAATGGGAAAGTGATTTAATTGGGGAAAGTCTCCAAGGATTCGCGAGTTCACTTTCATTACGCGACGCCAATGTCACATCCAAACTACATTAGGCAGAAAGCGCTGAGCGCGGAGCTGCGCAAATGGCTAAACAACGATATCAGAACATCCTTGATATCGAGCCGGGAGCTGGCCCTAATTAAATAACAGCCTATAATACAGTTACATGATAAACTGGCCTATAACCAATTGGCGATGGAATTGCAAATGGGCAGAGCAGAGCTTTGCAGTTTGAATTACATGATTGCACGCTGCAGCGTCAGTGTTAATGTAGATTTATAGTGGCCACTCAATAGATTTCATGAAGATGATTGGATGGGGAGTACAATTGGTACTGTTGGTACTGACCAAGTTCAGATTTTGTGCGATTTAGATGCACAAATTAGTCAAATTGCTTACAATATTGAACCATTTATTTAAAAAAGAATAACGGACAGTATTGATGTAGTAATTATTACAAACAGCTATGGCCGCATTTCATAATTTAAATGATTGACGTTAAAATCAGTGGTAATAGTGATGCGTTTAATACAAAATTACATTGTATAATCGAACGTCCATATGCATACATTTTATAATGACTTCATTTGAACCGTCAAGCATAACCGCCTTAGAGTTATTCGGGTGTTTCTATATGTGGGTCACGTGCCATGCCATCCCTTCTATTGCATATCGTTAAATATCCATGGTTTTATCTATGGCGTTGATATTATGTCTTATCTAAGAATTTTGGCTCATGGACCAGACGCGTGTTCAGAATATTCTATGAATTATTATATGAACTACATATTTATATGTATATTAATTCAAATAGCACAAAAACTTGATAGAACTGCAACAGCTTTATCAACTTTTTAATACCCTGCTTTTGTCATAGACATTTTTAACTTTATGCCTCATTGCACATAAAAACAAATATTCTCTTATATTGGAATTGCGATAGTTTCAACTATTCTTTTTTACCTATTTTAATAATAAGGGTTTTTAATTCGGTTGTATTTTTTTTAAATGTTTGATATCTCTGAACTCCGTTATTTATAAACCGATATGGAAAATTCTTATTTTATTTGCAAAGATATACTTTTAGATTGGTCCCATAGAAATTGCATTAAAATCGGTTTAGTGGTTTTTATATAAATAAAACTGGAAAAAAAATTCTTCCCAGTAAACGAATTTTCGTATTTACTAATTATGAAGTCGGAATTGATAATTATTTTTATGGAATAAATTGGTAAACAAGCGACGGGCCACCTGATGGTAAGTGGTCACCGCCGCCGATAGACACTGCAATATCTACCCGGGACATTGTCGGTGCATTGAAACTTTTGAAACGTGTAACGACAAATATTTGAAACACAGTAATTAGTCTGAAAATACATCAGTAAAATGAGAACCGAAGATGTTGCCACACGTGCGTTAATTTGAGACATTAATGGCATGTCTAAATTTGACTACGTTATTTTAGACGATAGCTCGCGTCAAATATTTGACCGCAACTACCACTACCGTTGCCATCATTTGTATTCAGTAAGTTTGGGTCAAATATCAATTCTCGTACCCCCCTCATCGGGACCGCAAGCGGGAGGTGTCCCTTCTTAAATGGCTCTATTTGATCCCAGCTCTTCGTACATTGTGTCTCAATCACGCCACTTTGATTGATACAGTTGAACTCTACCCTACATCCGCAATGGCTACTGAACAATTAAATTCGATATTTCATTTCAATTCGAAACATTTCCATTCGATATGCTCATAATAAAATTGTGCCGTAACGCAGATTTGTTGATTGTCTATCGAGTTTATCTAAATCGTAGAAAGTTATTTCATGAATAAACATTATGATGTAACCAGTTGGGTCACACTTTTACTCCATAGTTCAATTATAATAACAGCGGATATAGCTCGGTGGACCATTACGAAAATAGAATCAACTATATCTCTGCATCACTAAATTGCATGCGTGATATACGCGGTTTGAATTTATTTTTTGTTCTCTGATTTACTGGTGTTGTTTGTTTCGATTTGAATTTGTTCAACGGACTTTTGAGTCATATAATATACCCAATACCTAATGATGTGTGATCTGACTCATTGTTATGACGAACCTCTTGCTCGGGATCACCTGCATGCAAAAGCCGTATTGCATCACATAACCACACACTTTATACAGGGTTTGCTTAAAATCTCCTCACGTGTTGACGCCTTGACGCTGTTTTCTTCACAATTGCCTCGACTGGCGGTCCATGTCTTCTACTATTTATACATTGCGGGTCGTAATCGCCACCCATTACTGACTCCACGCGCATGGCATTTTAATGCGGACGTTGTCACATCTCGTAAGAATTGATCACAAGGCTCTCTGCCTTCTTCGTTTTTAACCGACAAGCATTTTGTTCTTGTGTGTTGAGGCGTCACAGGCACACGTCTAGACGAGATAAAGTCTTCATGATCGAACGGACTATACGCAATTAATCTTAGCCAACGACATCGCGCGCTACTCGATCTTCAACGACCAATCCCTTCTGCGGATGTCTGCCGCCGACAATGATCTGGTGACTTTTACAAATGACATTGACCCTCTATACATAGACCAAATAATCCGGCTCTGGGCGGCCAAGATAGGTCGTATTCAGTCAACACAAAAATAAATTTTTATGTTACATATATTGTTAATTGTTATGTTTAATGTAAAGTAGATTCCGAAATTGTCACTCAAGATTTTGATGAAGCCAAATTCGCAGCATTCACTTTTCGTAGGTATTCTTCGATATTGGAGAAAGGCCCAAGCGAAAGTGAATAGTGGTATGTATTCACATCTCAAAACGGCAAATATTTCAATGGGAGCATCAGACGAATAAATATGGCAGTCACAAAGTCTGGCGGATTTAAAGCAAATTAGAAGTTTGTTGCGTAGAAATACTACTGTTAATAGTACTCTCGCTCTCGCATTGGATTATTAGACATCAAAAGTGCTTTTCGTATCCCTTGCCTTAAAAAATCATGTTCTAAATGTCGGAAAGGGCTTGCATGTAGGTATATTTTCTGTGCACCAAATTCGGCCCAAGCATTTAATGGCTCTGACAGCTGCAATAACATTGTAAAAAGCAAAATCATCATCATCATCAGCCGGAAGACGTTCACTGCAGAACATAGGCCTCCCACTTTAACAAAAAAAAAGGAAAATGAAAACCGCGATTCCTGACCACTTTCGCTAGGTTTCTGAACACAGGACTGTGGCAGATATCCGATATACTCCAGTGAAATATTAAAAGATGTTTTTACTTAGCTTTTTACAATGTTGTTGTAGCTATCAGAGCAAATAAATGCTTGGGCTGAGTTTAATTGCAAAATAGCAACAGCGATTATGTCGAAATGTCTGCACCGGAGACGACAATCTTGATGGTGGCGCATAGCGTTGAAACATTTGAAAGCACTAATTGTCATATACAAACACACTGTTTATTTTTCTATTTTGTTGAAGTTGTACAATATACTTATTTTGACCGACGACGACGACGACGACGACGAAATGAGCTCAATTTGAAGTAATTGAGATAAACGCAAGATGAATCTAACATGTCTTTTCTCTCCTTATAAAAATCCGGGCACCTGCTGCATTAGTCGGACAAAAACCCGTCTAGACTGGCTGCATTAACGATAGAGCTCATGCCCATGCTAGATATTGATAATGCATCAGCATCCAATACATAGTCGACCTTATAGACACACGTAAAGTGGGCGACATTCAAACTTACTGATTCTACACCGATATGGTTCATTTCCATTTGATGTATGCGCTTTCAGAGGGTGAGGACAATCCGGCTCAGCGGGGTGTATTCGAAGGCCTTGTCTGAAATAACATTGTTAAGTGAACAAGTGTGCCCTCTTCATATAACAATTGTGGAACTGAATTAAATTTACTGCCGCTATTGCTTTCAATTGAGCATCTCTATATTATGTTAGGTCCCTTTTGTCGATATTTGTAGATTTTGATACTCTGACGTCATGTATATGGTTTTTACCGCAATGACGTGAACTTGACTAGTTACTTCATTTGGTTGTATCGTCTAAACGAGGAAGGCCGGTATCATGTCTCCAAGGGGAATAAATAGGTAGCGGACCGCAAATATTGTTAGCGCTGCCAGAGCGTGGCGGGAACGAAAGCCATTGTGCAATATTCTGTACACTCCTTATACTTTTAGTACCGCCTGCTGGTATTCAGTGAATGGATATTTCCCATCTTTTACGTTCGACAAGGGGTTTGGGCTTCGCCTGATGTCGATTTGAACTGCTTTATCTTTTAAGGAAAATCGTTTTCCTATAATAGGTAGAGAATAGAGATGTTTTAGATTTAGTATGTATCAATAACACTACATCTCACTGTACATAATTGAAAATATCTAGACCGTAGCAGAAACAAACGCTTTTGTATCGTTCTATATGTTGGCGTCCTGTTTAGTATTTGGTAATTTGATTACTATGTAATGAGTATCTATTTCGCTGTCTTTCACATCCGACAAGAGATTTATTGCTTGTTAGTAGAGTTACTTATATATTGTCTCTCAATATTTCTAGATGAAGTCCTAGACATAGAAAGCCATGGTGCCGAATTTCTGGACCCTGTGTCTCTTGTGTTATAGTTAACGTACCATTATTAATTGTCATATTTATTAAAATACTATTATTATAGTGGCATGCAATAAATAGGTACTTTGGTATCTATTATGCAAGGCTAGGGAATTCGGTATGCTAAAAAAAATTAACCTATGCCAATTCCAAAACCATTTCGAGATTTTATGTTACTAACCCTTATTTTTCTACTCTGACCCTCAAAAACGATAAGATGCCATTTATTTTAACATAAAACTAAGAAATCATTCGACTTTCATTGATCTCTAAATGACGTCACGGTGTAGCATTTTATTTTCTGTGCCTTTTAAGAATAAAAATATTATACATTTGACACACTGTTCGTCACACAGAATAGAATATTTTTTCATTTCTGTGGTTTGACTGTCTGGTTTTTTTCAGGGCTGCCAATATGGGGTGCTTTTTTAGACTTCTCAACGCAACGAAATTTTGTGCTATATGGTGACTACCAAAAAAATATTGTAAAATAACTACTCAATAGAAAACAAAAATATTGAAATTAGTTTCTTAAAATAGCTTTATCTACGAAATAAAAATATATAAAAAATACCAAAAAAAAAACTTTACATACCGAATTCCGCATTCGCGCCTCCGGTATCGATACAAAGATTGTTTTATGGTACAGTATTGATGCTTTTATATTAACATTATTTTACTCGCACGGTCTAATTCCGAAACATTCAATAGGAACAGTAATGTGTTTTGTCTTCTCGCGCTTTTTTCGTCAGCGAGAAATGACAAAGCACATAAATATAGTTTATAGACCACCTTATTGGAAAGGGTTGATACATCTTAGTACCGCACTGTTTTAAACTATCACGGTTGTACAAAAAAATATTCATATAACTTTATCTTAGTACCTACTCTATAATAAGTAATATTTCCTAAAGTTATAACGTGCAACCCTTGTCTGTTTTGATCCCCGGTTACAACGATCCCGGTGAAGCATAGAAAATTAGATGGATGTGTTTAAATTATGTGCACCGCTATTGATCTGCTTTTAATCATAGAGAGTAAAGGCGCCGTTCACTAGACCTTGACAGGCGCGGGGTTAACACACCCACGCTGCACTCTTTGTGCACCTAACGATGCTTTGTTGTACGAAAACCTTGTTAATATGCAAATAAATCTCAATTTCTGATAAACGATACTTACTACACTGTTATTCAAGCTTTCAGCAGGGTAAAAGGGTACTATGTAGATTAAAATTCCACAAATGGCGAGCAAATAGTTGCAGGAAAGTTATATTTGTTGTGCTTGTGTCTACACTGTCTGTGCCTCGTTGAAAGAACGACAAAATGGAAGAACTAACGAATCGGTGCTGCCGCGAGCGGTCATTGTTCCCACTTCGTTTGTTTTTGTGATTTTCTGCAAAGTCCATTTTGTGCGCGTCACTTGCGGACTTAATAAGTCATTTTTTCATGCTATTAAATTCTCTTGCTATTTTAAAACTATTTTTACTGCTACTCGAAAAACCGCTTGTGTCGCAGGTGTTTTAACTATTAATAGTAAAGAAAAATCAATAAAATGCTAGATAAATATTATGTGCGGTCGGCTATTGAGTTTGTAGAATAAAGTTCTTTCATATCTTCATATTCTTCCTTATAATAACGAATGTAAGGAAAATAATGTTTGATAAAATATAGAGCAATTTGCTTGATGAGACCTATAATATACAGGCAGTTACACTGAATGGGACGTTTATCTGGGCTTCTGTTCCCGTCATGAAAGAAATATAGGGGCGTTTTGTACTCGATTTGACACACCAATTTTGGGTCCTGATTTGGGTCTTCTATTGAAAAGGGGAATTAGTTATTCTAAATGACCCTTATGTAGAAAATGGTTAGACATATTCTGCTAAAGTATGTATGTATGAGCATATTTATCCGTATAATATCCGTCTGACATTACATTCTAGTAAATGTTGTTTTTGTACGCGACAAGCTGCCTAGAATTGTGTAACTCAAATTCAATCAAGTATTGAAAGTGATTGTTATGTTTTCATTGCTAAAATAAACCAGCCCAGTCGCCTGTTCGCCAGTCGCGGGATTTTGGCTACTCCGAATGTTGATTCATGTTAGAAGGCGCATGATTTATTCGGTAAATCTATTTTACGTTAATCAAAATGATGCTCACCTGATCAAACATTGAACTATGGTACACTTGGGACTATGAGGCAGTTCTCGGCAGACTTTTTTTCATTGAAACTAAGTCAATATTAGAACAAAATGTTCCGAACAAAACGCTAGCCTACCATCTACTGTGTGGTCCAACTTCGTTTGCGGATACGAAACAATCCCCCAAGTTGGCATGTCCCCAGTGGCGTGTCGATATTCCAGCTGTATGTAGAATACGCCGAGAACTCGAGGCGTGCGGTTCGCCTTGTGGTCGCATGCTCGCCACTGCCGAGACCAATTTATCCATTCACCTAGGAATGTTGACAAATATTGGGTTCAACAAAGACTGATCAATACAATAGCAAATGCTTCTAGATTTTATGAGTAGGTATATCGACAGAATATCAAACAAGAACGAGCGGTTTAACACGGTCGAAAGACAACTTCTACCAACCGGAAAGAAAGATCAGCTGAATCCGTTGAAATGTTAGAACGTAAGTTGTATAGGAGTTGAGTTTAATTAAACGTGTTTTCCTTTTGTTGCAGCAACTCAAAGATGAGCTCGGCGAAGTTGTGGCAGAGCTGGAAGCCCTCGACGGACAGGAAGAATGCAAGCAGAACAGCAAAGCCAAACAGATGAGCATAGGCAGGAAGAAATTTAATATGGACCCAAAGAAAGGTGAGCTTTTCAACTCTTCACACTAATATTTTCTAAGCAAGCAGGGCTCAGTGAACACGTTCATTTGGATGTATCTAATCAACGCGTGCTAACTTGAACATAAACCCAAGTTGGTTCCAAGTTTACGTTCAGGTTCATACACTCCACTGTAGAACTGTAGGCGGTAAGTTTCTCCTTTATTGTTTTGCGTATGTTTTTCTAGGTTCTAGAAACAATGCAATCTCACATAGTAATTAGAAGAAAATATTGTTCACGGAGTTAGCATGCACGTTGCTCGTATGTGAAATAATTAAAGGAATGGTTCGCGTGGCGAATTATAATAAAGCTATGGCGTAAAATGAGAAGTTCCCGGTGGCATGGTATGCGATCAAGCAGGTGGCTTGTTCCCACGACACCAAGTCGTCATCGCCGGCAAATTGTTCTATTCCTGCGCCTTCCATTCCACCTGCCCAACGGTCTTCATGTGAAATTCTACTATAAATTATCAAGCTCGTGTCCTCCGCCATCATTAAAAACTTAACGACTGGTTTAATGTGAAATCCCAGGATTAAATGCAAGTTTCCGTTAAAAAATAAAAGTTATTTTAACTATAGGGCTTTGATTATGTTTTAGATGTTCATGTTTAATCAGTTGTATTGTTGGAAAATCGTAATGTGATTTGTATTTCAATAACTGCCTTCTGTCTGAGTTATCTGTGAGAAAATTTGTCATTCTACGAATTCCACAGATAAAGATTTTCCAGATAAAGAGTTTTTGACAAAACTTCCTGTCAAAAACGTCTTGTTGAAAAGTTGACCGGATATTGTTATGGCAAATATTATCGGGTGTAACGGTGTTACTGTGTTACTTGTTAAATCGTAAACCTTCAGTGATTACTGTTGTGAATGTAGCCTCGATGTAGGTTAGGTTTTGACAGTTTGACGGTTAGGTTTAGGCGAGCAATGACGCAAATTGCTAACCGCATTACGGTTATTAAATCTTCTTCAGTTTCTATAGTTTTGCGGCATTAAATAAACTCCTGAGTCTGCTTTCTAGTCATTACCTACTCGTATTTGACTTTCTTCAAAACTGTTGCATTAAATGAAACTATTTCTATAGTGTCATTTAAAAGCTTCACGTTTCATGCAAAGGTAGCTGAAGCCTTTGCTCTAATTAGGTCATCGCGACGGTAACAAGCTCTAGCGTGGCGAGAACTGGGTCTGAATGGACTGTACAAACTAGACTTACTAAAGTACGTCTGTGCTCAAAAGCTCGAAACACTTGTACTTGTATCAGTATATCTTCAAATTACTTTCGAATCTTTTTATTTAGCGAAGAGACTAAATACCTATCCTATGCTTGAGTAAAACTTAATGAGCCTCTCAGGCTATGTGCTTAGAATTTTTACTGTTGTCAAGACTTAATTCAGGTAAGACGTTGACACTCCAAATTGACCCTCGCAAGTTCACTCAAGCATCCTCGAGGACTGACATGTCGCGAAAACAAACTACAGATGTCACTTCAGGAAACTGGAAAAACTTCTTGTTTGTAAACAAAATATAAGATTTCCTGTCATGTAAATGAGGTCGCAATGAAACAGGCTCAAGTTCTGTGAATCGTAACTAAGTTCTTATGTACTACAAGTATCTTTTGAATATACACTAGCATCTCTGAGCTCACTCAAGCCCTCACATCCTCAAGGACTCGCTGCACAGCAACAGACTAATGATGTCATCTCTGCAATGTAGGACAAGACTTTATTTTCCATGCAAATATTAGGTCTAAATTTTATACTAGTAAATTACACAATGTATTAGTCCTAGTGGCGTGCCTTGGGAGAGATCTATGTTCAGCAGTAAACCGAGGCTGATTACGATGTCAGTTAGTTTTAAGGCCAAACCCTTTAAAGGCCGCATCGTCTCATAACTCCATGTTAATCAAAAACTAGCCTCAGTAGAGTTTGTTAAAATCGCATAATTCATACTGAAACAAATCTATAGAAACACTCTGAAGTTCCCGAATTTTCGACACTTTGTAATTTTGACTTGACCAGACACATTGTAGGATGGACGTAGGATGGATGCACGTTGGTGGACCTTTTCGAGTTTTAGAAGAGTATATCACTAATGAACGTGGTACATCATTATCATACGGAAGTGGAACGAAGCTGGTTTCTGTGCAAATTTGTTTTTTCAGCATTATCTGGGTCACGATGTCAAGAATAAGCGGCAATAAGAACTAGATGAACAAACAAGCATCGTCAGCAAGACTAGAAGCTCGGCTCGTTTAAGCACATCCTTCAAACTAAGAATCTGGTGACGAGACTCCACTTTCTGAATATTTCCACTTTGAGTCTTTTATATCATTTTTGTGAATTGTCTCAAGAGATTTTTTTTTCTGGTGCCATACCAATATCCTGACTGTGAATGTGTAGATTTTTTTATTAAGCTTTGTTAATATCTAACGAAGCAAAAGAACACGTATAATGTAATTTATTCTAATTCCTGCAGGCTTTACGTTGCGCAACTTATTCACACCGTAAGCTGGCTCCGCGAATAAATATGACGGATTATACGCCTTTGGGAGGAAGGGTAATCACTCTAGAAATAACACAAGCCAGCCTTAAGTAGACAATTCGTCTTGTTTTTCTAACGCATTAACTTGAATTACCACCTGCATCTGAGAACCTATCCGATCCTATCCGCCATTAACCTTAGTAGACTATTTCCAGCAGGCTGTCGTGTTTAACGATATGTTTTGTCGTACAGGGCACTAGTTATAATGCGCATTTCTATGTAATGGAACTGCATGCCACATTCTATTTCATTTCAAGTATATGTCGGCCCCGTCTATATTGCATAACTCAAGCTGAATCCTTTGCATTCGCAATAACCATGAATTATTCAAATAATATGCGGTACATCGTTTCAATGATTTTTTCCCCCTGAGGCTCTAGTACGACTACAAATTCCACACCCGCCCGGTTTTTGCTCATTTGAATACACAATTTTCCTGTTTGTCATGACCTGCGTGTAGTATAGTTAAAGCCTAATTACTTACCTAACGCGATTTTATTATCTTTAATAGAGTCGTGCCCTGCGCGCCAAGGTTATTAGCATGCTCGGTGGTTCGACGTAAAAGCCCTGTCTATTTGCCTACCCGTATCGAGTCGATACTGAAGTGGGCACGACGACTCACTAACAAGCTTGTTATTGTGCATATCGCTCATTCGAGGGCTGTTTCTCCTCACTTGACAGCTTCAAACGATCACTCACACTGCTATCAGCAATTTTGCATGGCGCAGAGAGTCAACAGTGTAAGGCGGTGAGGCAGAGATTTATAAAACTTGTTCCTCTCCTATCTCGCTAGCTCGTCATTACGTTAACTGGATAGATTGACGCCCCTGTTTTGCTACCGTTGAAGGCAACGCAAATGATGCGTAAACATTAAATTAAAATTAAATTAAATTTGTTTATTGAGATAAAAACATTGTTTCTCGTGAACTTCTTAGAACACGTGAACTCATTTTTTCCATAAAAATCATAGAAATATAAAGATCATATTTGAGATGAACTACAAGATGCTTTTAAGAATCTTATCGCCTTACGTAGAAATTCGAGTATCATTATTATTTTCGGAAACCGCCGGATTATTTACAAGTGCGACACGAATCTCTTCTGAAATTAGCAGCCCGAGCCTTATACTTACCCCTTCATTGTGGGGGAGAATCTGTGGGAGCGGGTGACGTAACAAAATACGCATAATCATGCTCTCGGATATCAGTATTCTGCGCACAGAGCTCCAGGTTCGATGACGTCATTTACATGAAAATTTACCATTATTGTAATGGATCATTGACGTGGAGGTATTGTAATATTGGTTTGTACGCACTTGATGAATACAGATAAGCTTCGATACGGCTATTATTTTGAGAGCATCCACGTACCTTAAGTCGCTTTACTCTCGTCTCGTCTACATTTCAACATATTTGAAGCATGAATTTCAAAAAGCTTTTAAAGGTCGTGGCATCGAGCATTCGCCTGGCCATTGTTCGATGGCAGTTGAATTCCTTTGCTCCTACGATTGCTTCGTAAATGGATGCAGGCTTGTCCACTGTTACTGGCAGTACTGGTATGCACTTGTGTTCTCACTGCATTTTGCATACTTTGATAAAGCGTCTACGCGACTAAGCTTTCAGCGCACTACAACTTTCAGCATACTTGAAGCTTTTAAAATACAGAATAATTGGAAAATAAATTGCATTTTGCTAAACGCAGTAGTCAGAAGTGCATAGTGACTGCAGCACCGGTAGAGCAATTATGAGATGTAATAAGATATAGGTACCTTCCATAACCAGTACCTTCATCTTTTTGTGATCAACCCTTTGGGATAAAAATACATTTGTCACGTTCATCGTCGGTTAGCAGGCTCCGCTAGCAACCTGATTTGAATACCAATGACTCGGTCGTATGATATGCCGCTCAGAAACGTGTCTGAATCTATTTTCACGAAGACAAGAGGGTCTAGAGAGAATAAACGCGCTTTCGCCACGTCTGTTCCTTCGTCGCACTTTTTCACTTTTCTCTCGGGCCTATGCATGATTGGAATTCGTTACTAGACACACTATTCAAGTGTAAATTCTCAGACCGATGCCAATTTTCATTGTCTTCGCAACTTTCCCAGAATTTTATTAATTTGGCTTCGATGCACAGAATTGATTGTTTCGTTGGTGTAATGAAGCGCTTTGTAATTTGAGTGATCATATAATATCTGGAAAAGATTTCTTTACTCTCTCTCGTGACAGAATCTTGGCATCATTTCTGTGATATATATTTATTTTGTTCCTCGAATTTCGTTGTTGCTTTCCAACACTGCATAGCAATTAATACGTTGACCTTTAAGAGACCCTGAAACTGTAACATACTATTATTGCCTTTCACCAACTTTGAAATAACATCACTTGTATACTGAAATTAAACTCTTTTAACGGATTTATCGCGCGTGTCGCGAAAACCTAAGGAATTATTATCATTGTGTACTCTAGATATTTACCACTATCAACATTATTCTTTCAGGTATCGAATACCTATACGAGAACGGTCTACTGCAGCGGACGGCTGAAGACGTCGCACAGTTCCTTCACAAAGGCGAAGGCCTGAGTAAAACAGCCATCGGCGACTACCTCGGCGAGCGGTCGGAGTTCAACGAGGCGGTGTTGAAGGCATTCGTCGAGCTCCACGACTTCACGGATCTCATTCTAGTTCAAGCTTTAAGGTAGTTTTGTTATTCTAATCTAACCTGATAAGGGTCGTTTGCTTTGCGAAACAGAGAGCGACAGGGGCGTAACCACGAGCATTGAGCGCTTTAAAAGTCATAACTGCTATTACATGCTTATAAAGAAGACACCAAAGCTATCCTGTTCAAATTGGCCGTATGACTGAACAAAAACATTAGAAAGATCTTCCAATATTTAGTTCTTTTTCGAAAATTTTAAACTACAAACATTTAAGTAACTAGTTTTGTTATTGTAACAATTGACCGTGATTTATTTCTCGGTATTTTACTATCTCGACGTGAAAAAAAAAACAACTATTTGCTAAGATAATGCTGTTTTGAATTGTGGGTTTTTTGCATGACCAACACACTGCCAGGAAATAGCTATCGTATTGAACGACAAAATAAATATTCCCTGTTGTTTTTAGATATCAATGTGTGCCATTTAATCTCTTTGTGGGTAGAAAAATAAAAATATGTCGTTACGATATTTGAAAGGCGTATCTTTACGTAATTTATTTAAACCCGGAGTACCTTTTCTAAATTAGAAAATTGGACAATTCTTTGGTGAGAAAAGTAAAAAGTTCGAAATATATTTACTGCAACAAGGTCACTTATCTGTGTTTGCACGTATTCATGTTCTTGGAATATGAGTTTAATTACGATATCTATTTACAAGGCAAATATTATCAACAAACAACTCAAGATGAAATGGAAGCAAACACGATGATCACACGCGTGTGATTTGACTTACGGGATAAGTGCGAGCACGACCACCTAAATTGTATGGTTTAGTATAGGAAAATAAAAAATAGCTATGCCAACATCCAGATAGGCGAAAATAGTATATTTTTCATCGCTAGCTGTGCTTACGCTCTGTGTACAAGAAATTTAAAACAGGTCTTTGGTACATAGGGCGTTGTGCGTATTTTACTAACGTTTCTATACCTCGCTTGTAACGTGTTCTGAGAAATTTACATAAAGACAAAACAGAATTAGGCAAAAAATATTAGTAGACATTTAGACATAATTTTAATAATAGGTCTCTTAAAACTATTAGACACTTATCCGTAGACGGTCAAAACCCAATCTTGAAGAAATTAAGCGATAAAACTATAAAGTGGTTATTATCGGAAAATATCGCATTACTCAAACTATTTAATTTCTTGTGCTCTTCAATATCGCCCGCTTACTACCACAGACTACGCCAAATCATTAATCAAGAAAATAAAAAGTTGTTTACGAACAAAATCACAATCACGAAATAATTGTTGGTTCCAAAGTCTGAAAATGTTTGCATGCCAAAATTGTTCAGTCTTCTAGCTAAACGTTTTATAAGAAAAATGTCCAGCCCAGAATTATTAACCTTGTTTTGGCAGCCAAATCCTGACTGCAGGCGGGATTCCAAAACTTTTGCATACGCGAGATTATAGAACGTGGTTTCCACACATTTGGTTTTGAAACTATAGGTAGACGGGAGTATCCGACGTGACGGATGTAGCCGTGTATTGCAACTGCTAACTACAAAAAATTTGGACTGAGTATAAACTGCTATAAATCTATAATATCTTCCAGTTATTAGTATGTATTTTTTTAAGAAGATAGTTATTTAAAAGCTTATTTTGAATAGTGAATGCAACACCAAAATCTATAACAGTGTCGTTTTTTGCTACGCGATTACGTAAGAGTGATAGGTATCAGGTTTTTAGTAATATTCTTATTCAAGAGCCTAGCCTTACACCCACGGCTTTGTTCGTGGTATTTTGCGTTATGTCATTTCCGGTTGATGCAGAACAATTTCTGATCTTATTGAAATCTAATAAGTTGAGTTGATCGATTTATTAAAAAATTACTTAGAAACCGAAGGTTGTTTCTAAGTTAATTTGAGATGTTTATGGAGTGTTCTTTTATGATAAGACTAGCAACGCCCCGTGCTATTACCCGCTATCCCACAGGAACTGTATATTTTCCGATATAAAAAACTAGTCTTTGTGTTAATCTAAGCTAAAGAAATAGCAAACAAAAAAAGCTTCCTTTAAACCGAAGTTCATCCAAATCCGTTAAAAACCGTTACAGAGATGAGTCGAATCCAAACAAACATCATCATCATCATAATTTCAGCCTATCATGTTCCAACTGCTGGGACACAGAACTTCGACCAAACATACTAACACACATATTTAAACACACTCAATAAATAAAAATAAAAAATATTATAAATGTGATATTTTCTATATAATATACCGAATATACCTCCAAACTTGGCCGAGGGTAGGGATGCGTGGAAAGCAATAGGGGTGGACTTTGCCCAACTGTGGGACGAGTAAGGCTGAAAAAAAAACCATAATTAGACATAGCAAATAAAGAAAAAACCCGCGTCGATAAGAGAACCTCCTTTTTTTGTCTGTTAAAAAATACAGAAATCAGTAAAACGTATACGCAGAAAGTTGAGTCTATGTAGGTAAGTATGTTTGAAGAAAGTAAATACTTCTATAGTATTCTCCAGTAATCCAGTGATGCGTGTCATTGCAAAATGAGCGTCTCTATTGTGAAGTTCCTAAATGTTTATATAAAATGTTGTAAGCATACAACATAATGCTTTAGATACATACTGGATCCTTCTCATTAGTTATTTATGATTTCGGATACGAATAGCTGCAAAATAGGTGTATTTTCTTCTGAATCCCTGTTTTTGCCACGCATACGGCGCTGCGGAGTTGTACGTTTCCTTGATCACCGGTCACCGAACTTTAGATGTAGGTAGTACTCTCGACAGGCATCCGTATCCATGGCCATTTAAAACTTGTATTAGTACCAAATCAATCTTGCTGCGTTTCCTAATCTTGATACACGCAGCCTGAAACGAACCTTCACTACAAGGCCAAGATGTTCGGTCTAGCTGCAAGTTATTAGGGATTAATAACTAACCCGAACGAAGCGCTTTGATTCCACTTTTATTATGCGAACTGCTAGTCTGTGGAATGCGCTGAATGCCTGAATGGGTGTTCCCCGATAGTTACAATCTGGGTGTCTTCAAATCACGAGTGAATCGGTTTCTTGTAGGCAAGCGTGCTCCACCGTAGATCGCATCATCGCTTAACATCAGGTGAGTTGGCGGTCTAACGCAAGCCTATTATTTATATTTAAAAAAACTAGGAGTAAACTACTATTAGTGCTTTTGACCTTAAACAAGTGGGACCGTCACTTAACTCTAATAATTGTGTCCGATCAAAGTCCTCGTGTTGCAAGATTAGTAAATAATGCATGTACGGAGAAAATAATTCCCCGTGACTGATTCGCCATCAGTCGATTGGCCGCGGTGTTTTCTACAATCGCTAGCCAATGTTAACGTACCAAGACGCTTCGTACTAGCACGATGTTCCTCTATAGCTACACTTTAATAAAAGGTATACACGCGTGACAAATTCGCTAATAGTGCGCTATAAGTCTACTTAATGCAACTGCAACTCTGCATAGACACTGGCGCACTTTCACCTAACCAAAGAAAATTTTTAGAGTTACATTTTAAGGTTGACTCATATTAGCTAATATAACAATCCTACCAAAATAGGGCAAAACCATTGAAAATTGGACACGCAATAGACATTGCGCTTGCATTGGCATTTAGATGTGAATCATGGCAAAACACTGAATAATAATAAAGTTTATTTCCTGCAGTGTTAGACATTTTTGGGACCAACTCTACGATCTTTCTCAGCTTTGCCCGGTTTTTGGCGTGCTTTCTCTGCGGTGTAAACTTTAGAACTGTGAACATATATAGAGTGTGAGTAATTTCATCTAATAAGTAATTATTCTTTTTTCACAGACAATTCCTTTGGAGCTTTCGCTTGCCGGGTGAGGCGCAAAAGATCGACCGCATGATGGAATGCTTCGCGCAGCGCTACTGCCAGCTGAACCCCGATATCTTCACCAACGCAGACACTTGCTACGTGCTCAGCTTTGCCATCATTATGCTGAATACCTCCCTCCACAATCCGAGCGTGAAGGACAAGCCCGCGCCCGAGCAATTCGTCGCTATGAACCGGGGGATTAATAATGGAGGTGATCTGCCACAGGAGTTGCTCTTGGTGAGTATTTTACTGGCTAGGCTTTTATACCTGGACCAGATTTTTCAAACGAAGAGTAGAGATACGAGTCCTCAAAGGTAGGCAACGCACTGACAATGCCCCGGGTATTGTAGGTGTCTATAGGCAGCGGTGACTACTTATCATCAGGTGGCGCGTAGCTTGTTTGCCACTTATTCTATTTAAAAAAAACAAGTTCGAGTTTGATGACGTATAAGAGAGATGTTCCAATCACTTGAATTAGGATGATAGTGAATCATGATAGTGAAGAAAGAAGATGGTGAAGAGACTATAAAGACGGTTTTATTACAAATTTATTACATTTTAGGCAAATTACCAATTAGAAAAAGGAAACTGCGTTACGAATAGTATCCTAAATCTTCACGCTATAGATATTTTTTTCTAATTTCATTATCGTATGGAATGAAGTTGTTTTATGATTATCAGAAATATCTTCTGCGACAATGCCGAAAAACTATGTTTGGGCATTATTATATTTATTAGTCGATTTACTTATTCGAGATGTGCTAAGCAAACAACATTCGGTGAAGAAATTATAAACTCCCCATAAATTTACGATGTCTCCCACATAAATCTACGAAAAAGATAGATACATTAATACACATTGCATATGTGTATTAATTTACAATTAACGTAATAGGTAAACCCAGGCAAGTAGGTACGTAATTGAACCCATGTCATTGACGAATATGCGTCTCAAATAGGAAAACCTCAAAAATTGGCAATTCCGTACGATACCTATACTTACATTTTCCTTATCATACAGTTTTCTTGTTAAACATTTACACAAATATTTTATTTTACCTCTAACGAAGTGTAATGTAAACTGAAAAGTTATCATTGACTTCTGTATTATTAACACAAATAAGAATATTTGTATGATAATGCCTAGAGTAGCGTGACTACTTTTTTGTTACCTTGAAATGAAATTACAATTGTTTTGAAATTGCTATGGGGGTTTTTAAAATAATCAATGGTTTTTAGTTACGCCCTCGTCTTTAGTTTTAATCACTTTTATTTCTATACTAGCAATGCACCCCGGCTTCGTACGGGTGTAAGTCTTATTTTTTTACACACTTTTACACTGGGTTTCATTATTGGAGTTATAGTAAGAAAGTGAATTAAAAAAAAAAAATGCCTATGTCACCCGGGAATAGTGTAGCTTCCCAACAGTGGAAGAATTTTTTAAATCGGTTCATTAGTTTCTGAGCCTATTCAATGCAAACAAACAAACAAATCTTTCCTTTGTATAATATTAGTATAGACTAGCGGTTCGCCCCGACCCTGTTAGACCGACATCGCAACTCATATATCTTTACTACCTCTGAACCCGGTTTCCTCTTATTATAACTTAATACTTGTATTGAAATAGTACTTCCTGCAGATTGCAAAATTTCATGTATGTATATCAAGTCAATGATACACAAGTTATTGTCGATCGTATGCTGAGTCAGTTGTAAAAAAATACTTTCAGACCTTCGCTTTGCTCAATCAACAAAACGTTAACAGCTCTCACTGGTTTTTAAACCATTATGGGATTTGCTTATGTGTTTTAATCTGAACTTATATTAGTTTCACATAATAACGGAATCAAAATGTTTGAAAAGGTTCCATAATAACATTTCAGCCCTAACTTAAATTATAAATATCAAAAACTTTTGTAAATTCAGGAACTTCCACTGGCCTAATCCTAATTGGCCAGTAAATTTTAACAGTAAGATAGTAATAAAGATTTTAAACTATCATAACTTCATATTTACAAGTCCCTATTACTAATTATAGTGACCCGGCCAAAGCTACCGATAGGCCGCAGATAACCTCCATTAATGCCAACAGCCTGTATTGACGCACTTGCAACACGAACGGTAATGTCGCTGTATCTTTATCGCGAGATTACTATCTGTAAACATTCAGTAATCAAGCGGAACCCAAAGAGAGCACTTGTGTTACCATTAATATAATAACTAATAGGTATGTATGATTGTGTGTCACCACTGTGTTGCGTGTAGATCATTTTATTGTAACTGACATGGGTGTGGACTTTTCGTGGTTATTTTATCGTTTCACTAATCTATAAGAAATACTTAAATGCTCCGTTTTTCCGTAAAGTATATGATTACTATTTTTATTGACCGCACAGTAGCTTTAATTTAGAGGGTATCACTGCCCAATATTGTTTAAACTTTTTTGTATACGCTACATAAGAGAGAGGTCAGTCAGAGAGGCGGTACAAGAAGTAAAAAAAGCATTATGACATTCATCGAAACTAAACCCCTATTAGAACTAAAATTCACCCCAAGGCAATCGGGGTATGTTACAAAATCTGCCCGCCAATTAGCAAAAATAATACCGCGTCGTCCACCGGTTATCTTTGAAAATGTGATATTTTACTTCGACTAAAATAAAATGAATGGCCGTGCCCTAACCATTGAAATTGCTCAGTAAAAACGAGTCAAAACCGTCGGACATATACTTCAACAACTAATTATAAAAATTTACAGTATATTTGTTACAAAAAATTGATCCCGGTTTTATTTGTGTATTTACACTTCGGGAAAGCATATGAATGCATAATTTTGTCAGATGTTTCGTTATCGCGTAACAATAGACTCGTGTTGCACTTCCTACGGCTAGAGACCGACTGAAACGAAATGAGAGCCGGCGCTCATTTTGTTAGCTTCAAATGCGCTTCCACTGGGCCTGTCCATTCATTTTATTTTCGTCGTAATATTTTATTAATAATTAAAGTGGATTTTATAATTATTTCAGTCACTGTACGAGTCTATAAAGACAGAGCCATTCAAGATCCCGGAGGACGACGGTAACGATCTCATGCACACGTTCTTCAACCCGGACAAGGAGGGGTGGCTTTGGAAGCAGGGCGGCAGGTACGCATGACATTTCTATACATCATCAGCATTTCACTGTCTACTGCTGGACATATAGGCCTCTCCTAATGCACGCCACTGAGCTCGGTCGTCAATACTCTGCATCCAGTTTTTACCCGCCGTTTTACGCAGGTCATCACTCCACCTAGCCTCAGGGTGTCCTACACTACGTTTGTCTCCACTTTAGAACTCGTGTACCATATTTATATGCAGCGTGGATTAAATGTCAATTTTCTTTCGTGAGAAATTAAATAACTCTGTGCACTTCCAAATTGTATTTATCTAGCTGCATCTTGTGGTTTACACGCGATGTTTGTGTTTTGCTGCATTTCTTGGATCAGAATTCGGAAGGGGTTAAAAAGGCCAAATGTTGAGCTACTTTGCTGTCAAATCTTCGACCGCACCACCGCTTTTCAGCTGGTGAGATTGCGGTCAAACGTTAGCCAAGCCCGATGTAAAAAAAAACCCTCATCAAGATCATCTCATCCGTTTAGTGGCGAAAAGGTTATTAACAGAGAGATGGGATTATTCGTATTTGTAATGCTAGTGTGATTCTCTGCTTTTATTCATCATCATCATCATCATCATCAGCCCGAAGACGTCCACAGCTAAACTTTTTTTTTTATGCCATTGGTGGCAAACTCTTGAGTTTTTCCTAAAAACGAGCATTAAGGCCACGTCTCAGTACCATATATCATCACTGGCAACACACAATGCTTTTATTATGAGCAATGAATGACTCACTACAGGGCAAAGGCTTCACCACCCTACTTCTATGTTACCATTGTTCCTTCAGTTACGCAAGATAGTTTGTGAGGTCTTTAGATAAATAAGTTTTGATAATACCTATTTGATTTCCAGATATAAGTCGTGGAAGAGACGGTGGTTTATACTGAACGACAACTGCCTGTACTACTTTGAATACACGACGGACAAGGAGCCCAGAGGAATCATTCCATTAGAAAACATATCTGTAAGTACCTAACCTTGAATATGAAGTTAAAGGCTTATGCACTTTGCATGTATTTCAAAAGATAAATGATAAGATTCAACGATTATGTGAGAAAGATAAATTGGTTGAGGCTGAATCTAAAATACTTTTCATACTAAATTATTACTTACCTATAGCATTTTATTTATATAACTCACGTAAGATTAAGCCGGCCATCCTACTATAGTTACAACCGCATTAGGCGGTCTTTTTCAAGGTGAATGCGCCGCGCGGCTACCTGTAGCATGTTAGGATGCGTTCTGAATCAACGCCAACAGCGCTAAGCTAATGGAAACCAACAAGATACGAAGTATGTGCCATACGCACATACTACCTCTCGGCCATCATACCAAGATCGCTTGTAGTAGTCCATGCAAATACAATTTTCAAGTTCGAATTTGAGTGAATTTGGTTGTGAAGATATAAGGGTTGCGAGGACACAGTTCGAGGCAAACAACTAGTTAATAAAATCATTACTAACACTTCCTAGCGTCCTCCTTATAATAGACGGCAAGATTAAGTCGTTTACTGTGCAACCCACACGTTAAGCATTGCTAATGCAGTCTGCAACTGAGGACGATTCGGCGGAAATATGATGTAGTAACCATTTTAAAATTGTTGAATGCAATTAAATAAAGTTAATCTAAGATATAATTATGATATGTCGATTTTCTGCTTATCTTTGCTACTAACATCTTTGATTAATATAGTGCGATATGGGAAAAATGATCGCTAACTGAGATACCGTATGCTCTTGCGTCTCTCAGCCGAGAGTGGGCGAGGTAAGGCGCGAAGCGAGAGTAATTGTGTGCGATAGTTACAATCTGCCTTCAAATCAAGAGTGAATCGGTTTCTACTAGGCAAGCGTGCTCCATCGTAGACCGCATCATCGCTTAGCATCAGGTGAGTTGGCGGCCAAAGGCAAGCCTATTATAAAAAATATATATAGAAGGTCATTTGCCTAGTTCAGCGTTTTGCTACTTGGACGTTTCGATCATAAAGCCAAACAACCCAGGATACTTTTGGTTTTACAATATATATTAAGTGTGCAACTGATTTTTCCAGGTCCGCCCTGCCAGTGATAGACAAAGGCCGCACTGCCTCGAGCTATACGCGAGCGGTGGTGCTGATCTCATCAAGGCGTGCAAAACTGATTCCGAGGGGAAAGTCGTCGAGGGAAAACACACTGTTTACAGGTTCGATTAGGATTTATTTTTTGCTTATCAACTTTATGGCTTTTTCACCTAAAGCAAGGTGAACTCATTGATTTATAATAGGCGTGTGTCCTAATGTTTCTTTTATTGCAAACTAGCAGACCTGACAGACGTTGTCCTGTCTTAGAAATGTCAAACACGCAAAGTCAAAATTGAAAATTTTATTTTTTTACACCTTGGGTTATATTATTGGAGTTTTAGTAAGGATCCCTATTTAAAAAAAAAATATAATATCGCCTATGTTAACCGGGGATAGTGTAGCTTCCCAACAGTGAAAGAATTATTCAAATCGGTTCAGTAGTTTCGGAGCCTATTCAATGCAAACAAACAAACAAACAAACAATCAAATCTTTTCTCTTTATAATTTTAGTATAGATAACATACTTAGCGAAGAATATAGTTAAATACATTTAACATATTATAAAGAAATAATTTATTTAAAAAAAACAACTAGCACGCGCACGTATTGTATGTATTATTATTTATTGTACGCATTGTATAGCACGCGCACGGCTTGACGTCATCACGTGCTATAGTGTACTCTCTGTCTAGCATGAAATTAAAATACTTATAAGCTATTTATTTTTGACCAAATTTTTTATTTGGTTTCGTAGATTCGTTATGATGATAGATGATATGATCCTTTTTATGATCATCTTTTATATGTGGTAAAATAAAATTGGACACAAGCCCGACTACCGGGCAGACAGTCGAAATGAACTAGCCGATAGAACGAGAACCGTACACAGGATAAAACGACCACTAAACGCGTCGTATACTGGTATGATACGGTCATCAAACGCGTTGTATACGGGTATAAAGCGGTTTCCAAACGCGTTGTATGATACGTTATTAATTCGTTCTAGAGGGCAAAGTAGGGCCGTGGGATGCTTTTTTGTGCCTGATACGTTCATAGCACGGTCATGGCATGGTAAGCAGCAATGGGCAAAGACCTTAATAAGTTGTTTCATTTCCAGAATGTCAGCAGCTACGGCCGAGGAGCGCGACGAGTGGATCGAATGCCTGCGCCGGTCGACCAGTCACAATCCATTTTACGATATGCTCGCACAACGCAAGAAAAAGGCGCAACACAACGTGCACCACGCACACTAGTCGCCGAGAATGATCTGGAAACTTCTACGAGCTTCTAGAAGTTGGACATTACAATAACAGCAGTACGACAGTGGTAGGGATAAGTGGGATTAGTTCAATGCATGACAAGCTTGCGTGAACGACTTAGCAGTGCTACATCGCTTAAAACATCGAGATCTTTTCACATAGCATTCCGATCTGTTCTGAGATTTTAAAACGTCGGTTGAAACGCTTTGAAGTTTGAAGCATTGGCTCAGAATTTGCAAAACATTTTGGTGTACCGTCAGGCTGTCTATAATACTGTAATGATTAATGTGATAGTGTTAAACAAGGCCATGTAATTATAGGTTAGCGAACCTTCACGGTAGCGGGAGATGTCAATTGGATGAGTGAGTGAGGTGCGACGGCCTTCGTCCAAAAATAATTCGGCAAAGACTTTAGATGGGTTCGAGGCGGTTCTTTACTGAACTCTAGCACTGCATAGATACATAAACAATGCAAATAATCATATCACATAATACATTGTCAACTGTGAAGAAAATGCAATATTTGTATTAATCATTTATTTAATACTTTATAGCACACTTACAAATAATGTAGAAATGCACAAATGGAGAACCTAATGTGATAAACATTTTCTACCAGTCATCTACCAGGTTGGAACAAATGGTATGTATTTAATTCTTGGTGTAGGTAACAAAAAAATGATAATTATTTTGTTTAAAAAAAAGACAAATTGTTTTATTAGCCTTCTAATAATCTATTCGATACTAAATAAAAATGTAAACAAATTTATCGAGTATATCTCGCCTGCTGTGCGAGGCGAGATTCTTTTGCGAGTGTATCGCACCACTCTTTGAAAAAAACTACCGCATGTAGTTCAAACTATAACACTTAAACTATATCTTTTATGAAAAAAATTTGATGTAAAAATTACTTGTTTAATATAATTGATTTTATAAGAAGTAACAAAATAACGTTCTACGCAGTGCGCGGTCAGTATAAGACGCCTTAATGTTTGGTGATAATGAATCGTCTGATAAATTGGTAAAATAAATATTGTCACAAAGTATCGTTGAGCCTAATTCCATTATGAATGATTGTTATTTAGTTTCAAGGCTCCGTAAACAAGTTGGTTTATTCAAATGTTTGCGTAAATCGTTTGCTACGGCGCTTATTGATCAATGAACTTGAGTTACTGTCAATACTATTAACACTGGACCATGTACAGTGGAAAAATACTTAGAATTACAAGTAGATAGACGTCCAACTAAATATTATTACTAAGATACTAATAACTCTAGCTATGCCTCATCATCAGCCAGTAAACGTCCACTGCTAAACAAAGGCCTCCCTCTCAGAGAGGGTTGTTGCCATAAACCCCACGCTTGGCAGGCGGCTTGGGGATCGCAGTACGTTCACCGTGTACTAATAGGATGCTGCTGCCCATCCTCCGGTGGTTCTGGTCGCAGTTTTAGCTATGCCTAATTGTTTGAAAATACAATATCTGGCATTTTAAATTAAGTTTTTTAAAACACTAGCTGCGCTCTGCGGTTTTACCCGCGTAGATACCCTCTAAGTAGCCTTAGTTACTCCTTATAATATCAGCTATCTGCCAATGAAAGTCCCGTCAAAATCGGTTCAGCCGTTTGGACTGGACTCCCCATAGGGAACGTACACACATTCACACATCGATTTATATATACATATATAGAAATTTGTAGGATTATTATGTTCTGTCCATAAAAGTGTAGCATCAATGTGATATTAATAACCATGGCAGTTAATGTGCTTCATATCACTAATAGTGTTAACACACGTATGGATTTGGTTGACGGACCGCCGTCCAACCAACGGGAGAGAAAGAGTGAGAATATCATATTTCCCTCTCTTTCTCTCCCGTTGGTCAGACGGCGGTTAAGGTCAACCAAATCCATACGTGTGTTAACACTGTTATATGAAATATCAGTTTACCGTGGTTGTCAGTTCTTGTCCATGTATGTATATAACGAAGGTAAGACTGAAAAGGTGTAATTTTTATACATGATTTCATCGAAAACTGTTTGTCTTCATGGGCCTTTAAAAATTATACATTGGTCCCTATTCACATTTTTCATAACGATGACGGTTTATCTTTGAAATTTTTAACAGATTTAAATGAAAAATTGTCATGATGAAATTTGTTAACAAGGGGCCAATAACGAAAAATTTGGATTAAAGTAATTGCAGCTGTACGTAGCTTCCTTCCAATATTTTTCGCTGGATTAAAGATGTTATTTACGAAACTAAACAATTTGCTTGTCGCGTCAAATTATTTTTGTCGTTTATAATCATCGAGATACAATACATATAGAGTAACAGTCGTGCCAAAAAATGTCCGAACCAAAACTTGGACAAATGACGGAGCTACGATGACATGCGGACAACTAACGTTGGACACTATGCAAGCGACGTAACGTCTAAATTGGAGTAAATGTGGCATTGTAAACTATATAATTGATACAATGTATATACAATGACGCTCGGACGTTGACTGTTTTCACTGAGAGATTGTGACTCTATAGGAATTGTATCTCGATATTTATAATGTCATTTTTATGTATGTGTCCGTCACAGCTTCACGAGCTTGACAATAATATCTGTTTAGTAAAATGCACTGACAAAGGGACAATAAAGAGAACATTAAGGAATGGTAGCCACATAGTTTATGGCAGCAAATAATGCAGATGTTTTTGGTAATAGTCAATCCATGCAAACGTCATTATCTCAATACTATTTTTTTTAGCTAAACTTTATTTATAGCGATATCTAGTGACAGCTAGTATTTAGTAACCTTATTATAGGCCGGCCGCATAACTCAGGGCCCTGTTTCACTAACTACAAACACGCTCGTAACGCGGCGTGTTAAATCAACATCAAATGTTTTGCCTGGAAGAGATAGCTTTTAGCCATAAGGCCGCCAGTAGTTCACTAGTTTTTGAGAGTTAGTACCTCTGTATCAGTTTTCATGGTGTGAACAATAGTTAATCAATCAAAAGTTGGCCTTTATATCCTAGGGAATAGAGGACACATTTTTAGAAGTTAACGCGCCGTGTTACTTGCGTGTTTTAGTGAATTAGGGCCCAGCTATCACTCGCGATGCTACAGGCACGAGGGGTGAGACGACAAAGTTGTAAGCGGCTTCCCACTCCCCTCGCTATCCCCTCTGTCGTCTTTCCTGCACCCCCTGTAGCGTCGTGGGCGATATCTGAGTTATGCGGCCGGCTTATACTTTATCACCTCGTCAAAACTTATTTT
The DNA here is from genome assembly GCA_914767915.1 of Agriopis aurantiaria. NCBI lineage: Eukaryota > Metazoa > Arthropoda > Insecta > Lepidoptera > Geometridae > Agriopis > Agriopis aurantiaria. The sequence continues at coordinate 11,062,421 of OU611994.1, read as the reverse complement.
CACTTTGTCAGAGCCATACTCATATAGCCAATAGTTTGACTCGATTTAAACTATGAATAGGTTGGTAGGATTGTATTCAACTAAAGTATTACTTTTAATGTAATATATCATACAGATTTATAGTGTAAAGTAATTCATATTGTATATAGTGTAGATTTAGGTAATGTAGGTTAGGTTAGTGTAAATGAGGTTTGTTATTTCTAAAAGATCCAGTATGCGGTGAATAATATGATATAAATATGTAAACAGAATTAAAAGACACAAGTTTGATGATTTTTAATTTCAACATGTCATATTTTTTACCGCGCGCTGTATTAATTTGAATTTGTTTCAAATCATGTCTCTATTACGAGTGCGGTGAAAATTTTAGCATTTTTAATTGTTGTGGGATATAATTTTAGAACTTTATTGAAGTTTTAATTTTAACAAATTGTGGTTAACATTCCTATGATTTCGGTTGTTTCAATTCTCTCTTATTAATTGGTATTATTTATCCTTCTTAATAATTTAATAAGTTATTACTAATGCTGTTTTTTTACTATTTTAGTAATGTAAATATTGTAATTCTCCTGATGTGTTAAAATACAATTTTATTATATTTGTTGCAACAGCTATAAACGAATGTTCGATACTGCTAAGCTGTGATAAATAAATTACAAACACAATGGAATCGATTTTGAAGGTTAAGTTGACAGTTTTAAACTAAATAAAAGAGTTGCTGTCTTTATTTCGTAGCCTGAAATAAACAAGATTTTTATTAAAAAATAACATTTTCAAACCAAACTTTTATGAAATTAGTGATCGGAACGGTGTTCTGATAAAAATGAGCCCAAACACTGCCAGTCTATAATTATTCATCGATGAGTTCCGTCGTCCACCGTCACGTGACCGTCACACTACCCAAAAAGGTAAGGTCCAAGTTCTTTGACCGTCATCATCATCAAATCAGCTCGCTGTCGCCCGTGCTGTCACCAGTTTCTTTTTTGTTGTCACCATAATATTTTATTGACGTAGAAACTTGTCAAGTACGTATGTCACATTTGAGCTCAATCGAACACAGCAAAGTGGGTCAAAATTCACTTGCAATCTTTCTGTATTCTGAGCTTGCCTTATTTGGTTACAGACACCGGTGGAACTAAAGCTTCTAAAAGAGCAATCTTTTTAGTAAGTTTAAAACTGTCAACTAAACCTTCAAAATCGAAATTATTCAGCTGAAATGAATAATTCATATTAAAATGTTTTTTTTAGTGTCTCCATGAAAGAAATCGTTTCACATAAATACGAACGTGTAGCTATCATCTTAAGTTGGAGTTTGTATTCAGTGTTTTGAATGATTATGTGCAAGAGATCTGAATGAAGTATATAGGTATGCTCGGCCGTTAAAAAATTGTCTCAAAAACATTATCCGTCTTACCACAAAAGATTTAAGAACGCTTTAGACATGTGTTTAGCAACTGTTTCACTTCGAAAAATCTGCTAAACACTTGTCTAAAGCGTGCTTAAATCTTTTGTGGTAAGACGGAAAGTGTTTATTTATCGTTTTATGGAATGGTGCCTAAAATCGATCTGTTAATACTAGCATATTTATAAGCTTAGTTTACACCAACAAAGTACTCGACAAAACCGCTACTGAAATGACTCTCTAAAATCAAATTTCCTTCTACGCTAATCAAGTAGGTACATACTTCACTTTGTAATATTATATTTCCTGTGCAGGCGAGTACTCGCTTGGTGTAGACAAGGCCTTAGATAGTACGCCAGTAGTATAATATAGTTATTATTATGCTGTAAATTCGCCTCAAAATTTAATTTATCGGTGGTAATGTTTTATATGACAATGGTTATGTGCATAATAAAGTCGTTGTAAATAATTTTGTAAGAAAATGAATATACATTATCTTTATTTAATTGCTTGATTTAATTTGATGTTGAAGTTTGACATTTTAACAAATGAAGGTTTGATTAAAATTAGTCGTAAGAAATCGGGAAACAAGATGTACCTATTATATTATCTTTAAAATTAACTACATATCTAGTGGTCAGCGACAATAGGGTATTTGACTATTCACGAAACCGTACCAAATTGTTTCTAATATTATAATAAAGCAATCTTGTTTTTTAACCCTCATAATTGTCAGTATTTGTATTATAAATGGTCATTAAACATTTTAAATTACCATACTACCGCGTAAACGCTGCCTTGACATTTATGGGGCCACGAGACTTCAGTGGCGTCACAAACAAGCAAAAAAATTCTTACTCGCCAAACAATTGTTGCCTCTGTAACTTGCCTATTTAGGTAATTAAATAATTTTAAAATCTTGGTTTTCGCTGTATGAATCATATTTTTCATACAGTCAAATATCCCATTTGAATAGTGTCCAGTAAGCACAAACCTTTAATACTAGAATAGACACTGCGAGCAAGTCAAATTGTATGAAAACACAGCGTGACGCGTTTTTTGTACCTATGCTACCTAACGCCTAACGCCAAGAGAGATATTTGTAGTTTAATTACATTCGTACGCTTTTTGGATTGACGTAACTACTCTTAGCTACTGCCAAGACGACGGAGATCGAACTGAATTATGTGGTGTGCCTACTAGTTGGAGTATTGATCTAAGTTAAGAAGCCTACAGACGTGCAAGGTAAGTGAACACGCGGTGACTATACTTATAAAACTGCCCGTAATGCCCGTTGCAGACCATGCGAAGTAGTTTGCAAGTACAAGTAGCTAGTAGTCGCGCCGGCGTACAAACGTAAATAGCCAAGCGCGCGGGGGACACGCACAACAAGCATGCGAGTACGTACTCGCGCGAGTGTTCGAACCAGACGAAAGATGCGCAGTGGGCGTCGTGCGAGCAGGGCGAGGAAACGAAGCTTCACTTGCGCAAGGATCAGCGCCATCACTCGCGCTTATAGAATCACTACCTACTATAAGCGCTTCCACTGCTACTTGCACTAAGAAAAAAGTGCTGTAGCTCGTTGCAGACGACGCGTAGTAGGTACGCAAGTTACTTCGCATGGTCTGAAACGGGCTTAAATAACTTCACTTACCTACATGAAAAGAAGTAGACGATTATCAGGGTCCGTGGGATGCATACAATGTAAAAAAAGTCCGTAAGAAATATAGAATAAAATTCAAAACTACCCAAATAGCTTACGGGTTACATGGCGCGTTTTCTCGAACACTTGTTTAATTCAGTGAGCCGTGACGTATCCGCCTTCCTTTTCCGACGCGCTGCGGTGAAACGGCCGATGTTGCGCAAACCACTTATTGCTGAATAACATGTGTACCATGTCGATAATGGATACCCGTGAAACAATAAATAAGAACACTAAAGAGAATATAAATATGAAGAACACTGCAGTGTTTGAAACGTCAGGAATTAAAATAATGAAAAAAAAACATGCGATAAAATCTGTTAAAAGTTTAAGACTCAAATATAAAGGAGGTCAATCGGCGAATCCAACTCGGCTGGGCAGTGTTCGGTAAACTTCGCAACGTCTTCTCGTCCAAAATACCTCGGTGCATAGATTCAGTATGCCTCAGTGCCTTAAGAAGAAAGCCTTCGACCAGTTGCCAGTGATGACATACGGCACTGAAAAGTGGTCTCTCACTATGTACCTCATAAGCAAGCTCAAATTCGCACAGCGAGATATGGTGAGGGCTATGCTCGGGGTTTCTCTACGAGATCAAATCAGAAATGAGGAGATCCGGAGACAAACGAAAGCTACCGACAGCTCACCGGATTAGCAAGTTGAAGTGGCAGTAGCAGGAGGGCACATAGCACGCAGAACAGATTGCCGATGGGGCCGAAAGGTTCTCGAATGGAGACCACGTATTGGTAAGCGCAGTGTAGGACGTCCTCCCGCAAGATGGACAGACAGATGACCTAAAAGAGACCGCGTAGGAAAACGCTGGATGCAGGGCGCTTCCAACTGGCCTTTTTGGAGATCGATGCGAGGCCTATACCCAGCAGTGGACGTCCTGCCCTATGGCTGAAATTATGATGATGAAATAGGCAAAATACTGGCTTATTTTCCTAGGACGCCAGGGTGTCCGCAATGATTTTCCATTCTGGTCCTGTCCTGAGCTTTATGCTTCACGCCGTGCCATGTTTTACCTATTTTCTTGATCTCGGTCATAATATAACGCCGCCAGATTTGCTTTGGTCGGTCCGGCTATTTCACCTTGAGTCAGTCCAAAGCCAAAAAACCTTAATCATTTTAATTTAGAAAATATTGTTTCAAAAAGGTATATCGCACACTATGATACTGATGCTTTCACGGAGAAACAACTAAATAAAGGCCAATATTCATCAGCCCGAAGACGTTTACTGCTGAACATAGGCCTTGCCCTTCACACTGAACGACAGCCTGCCATCTGTATCCACTGGATGCCCGCAACTCAAGATGCTTGGAAGGAGTTTCTTTGCGCGGATAAAATCCGGAACGAGGATGTTCGCCAAAGGCCACAGCACAGGCTTAGACTATGGGCAGGCGACATCGCGCATCGAAGAACCCATAACCGATGGGGAAGAAATGTTCTTGAGTGCTGACGGCGAATCCGAAGACTGCGTAGGTAAGCCTTCCCACTAGATGGACCAAAGAATTTGGAACTACCTACCCAAAAAGGTAAGGTCCAAATTCTTTGATGGACTGACGACGTCGTGAAAGGATAAGATTGCCGCGATATTATTATTTACACAGTAGATTGATTTTGTTCTTAGGACACTTCGCTAAGACAGTAACAGTACCTCGATATAGAGAAAAAATGATTCGCAATTAAGTCCCGTTCTTTAACAACTGATGTTTTTGCAAAAAGAATCGCCTTCGTTACTGCACTAAACGATTACGATTGCACTACTAGGTAGTGTAGTCATAATTAATAGACTCGCTATTAAGCTATTTTCTACTTGCCTACTACTAATTATCTAGGTACCCGAGCCCGAGATAATTAGCGCCATGCTGCCTCTGTAACTCTTCAGACTGGCTTCAGAGGACATGACATTATCTAAGTACTGCATTCTAGTGATCTGGCGGTAAATTTTTCAGTGATTTTCCGTGAATCGTCTTCTTTAATGATAAACCATAAATTGAAATAATTGTGTTGTTTAAAAATTCATTGCTTCTATACCTACAACTAATTTTTTAAAATTGATAGATCAACTGTTCTATACCTATCTACTCTCGCAAAAAAATCCATTGTATTAGATAGGGCACCTCTTTCGCGGATAATGCATAATTATAGGGTATCTTATTAATAATCTAATATTCAATTCAATTCATTTATTCCCAATATTTATAATTTTACAATATTAACCTAACTTTTTTAACAAGTCTATAATTAACAATTCATTATGAGTATGGTATAAGTACCTTTCTGTAGGTGAATTTTGAAATTTATGAAAAATTACTTTGTTCGTCCAACCAGGCAAACGAAATTAGGTGGGTCAGGTAATTGTTGAAGTTTCGTGTGTTGTTAATCTCAACTCTTAGACAGGTTAGTACCTACCTACCTACAGTTAAATATTAAGCAACCATAACACTGCCGTGGTCAATGTTCTCACGACTAGGTATGTCGAAAATTAGATAAAGTACACCTACTTATGTGTAAATATTTTTATGAATCTACCTATCCTACAACAACCCAGACCCCGTTGCCCAAATGAGGCAATTCCATTCCTATTACATGCACTGCAGGTTGGTAATAAATTACCTATATACAAGCATTAGGTAGGTACCTAGGTACTTTTTTATACGGGTTAATATAAACATATAATGGCCTTAGATTAACCTGTCTTACTTGTCAAAGATCACAGCCAACTTGGTCAAGCATTCTTAAATCCATTATTTAATAGCGCATCTCCTACTGCGCAGCGAAGGTACCTATAGGTAATATTTTATGGAGGTTGGTGCATCGTGACATCATGAGGTTTATGGGCCAAGGTTCATAAAACAAGAAGTTGAAAATGGTAACTTGTTTGCTTGTGACATGGTGACATGTAGGATACCGGTTCTTCATCTTTACCTACTGCGGTGACAAGCTTCGTCGTCGTAGCGCTTAGGAAAATAATTTCTCCATCATTTCGTCAGAGCTAGGCTGCTTAGCTAATGGCTTTTATTAAAAAGTAATTATAGTGTTATATTTTGTCAAAACTGACAATTTATGGCTATCCAAATTAATATCAACTAAAATAGGGTTGTGCCTCAAAACTGACAATTTATGGCTATCCAAATTAATATCAACTAAAATAGGGTTGTGCCTCGGTATCTTGCCCCACTGGTAGGACCATGAGGTAATGTAGTTCCTCACACGATAATCTTCAAACTGCTGAACAGATTTTCTCGACTCGGGGGTTAAAATCATCAGAATTTTCTACTTCGATATCTACAGTGACTTTTCGAACATAACAGCGGCATAGGTATTCAGTTACGCGGAAAGGGTGTACGTAGCCACCTACTAAGCCGAAAGGGGTCCATACCTATATTAAGAACAACCCCTCCGCTCACTTAGATCCCCCGCCATGCTCCACCAGTGGAGCCAAAGCTTTTTTTTTTCATCTTGAGTTCACCTGCTGACGTGTCAACTTCGATCAGAAATTTACATTACATGTAAATTTCTGATCGAAGGGTATCAAAGTATAAACATAATATTTATGGGACCAACCCTAAAATCGCGAAAAGAATAACGACTGCTCCATTCATTCATACCTATTTTGTCGAGTGTGAATGACCGTTTTCAATATTATAGAACACCTGATTTTAGTTTTTTTTAATTAAGTTGTTTATGATGGGTCGTAGGTACCTATACTAGGTATCTTTCGGCTAAGTTCACCCTTTCCGCGTGACCCAGTAGGTACAAGGTACAATGACCCGTAAACTTCTTGAAAAATCTGCAATACTGTTGTATTTGTACCTACGTGTACTACGTGCGCCAGCTTCTCTCCACTACGCCACTTTTTTCATCAGTAGGTAAGTAACCTACATAAAAATAAATCACAGCACAAGTAGGTTTATAAATAAATTAAATTCAACAATATTAAAACGCATTTAATCACCACCACCTATGTATGATTATTTAATTATTACACAAATTTCTTGGCACAATACATAAACCGTATTAGTGGCCAATGTGAAAGAGGAAAATTGACAAAATAGGATAGGTTTGATAGTGTGTTTGACCGATTTGACTGACAAACTGCGTACTTAGTATACATAGCGCAAACTGCCCATGGCCAACGAGATCATGCATTAAAAAAAAAAACATTTTTGCCAGGAATCGAAATGGCCGTAGGCAACGAGATCAAACTTTAAAAAAAAATTGGCGGGAATGGCGATTTCTCATCCAGCGGGTAGTAGCTTAGAAGTCATTTTCTGAGTTGTCTTTCACATAAAATTAGAGAGTTAGAGTTAATACACAATCATTAGCTAAAATTACGACGATATGGACTTAAACGATCTAAATAACACAGCGGATAGAAAAAGAATGAAATATGAAGTTAATAATTTAAAGGAGAAAGTTGCAAAAGAAAACGAAAAAATTATTAAGTTAAAGGTAAGTATAAGATTTTAATTTATTCACGAAAGAAGAAACTTTCAAAGAGTATACTACTAATTGGTAAAACCTCAAAAGGCGTAAATATAGTACCCTCGATAGCGGGTATATATTTGAGCCTTTTGGGGTTGAGACGCTTGGACCGTGGGGACCAGGAGCCCATCAAATTCAAATTCACATCGAATATTTAAAGACATATCAGGGCGACTAGTCGAAGCAACTCGTGACCAAAATGCTGGCCTTTATTTTGCCCAAAGATTAAGCATTGCCATACAACGTGGCAATGCTGCCAGCATTTTGGGAACGCTGCCCACTGGTAGCGGCTTGTTAGATTAGTTTTAGATTAATTTTAGTTTTAGTCATAAATTTAAATTTAAGATATAATTTTACTTGTGATTTTTATTGAATAAATGAATCTATTTCTGTCAAACTTAGTCATTGGTAAAACAAATAACTTAAAAGTAATTTATGATTCTATGATATTTGGTTGGTCGGTGAGCACCAAAGATGATTAATTCTCAATCGTGTCTTGGAACTCCAGAGGTTTTTCTTACGTCTATAGGTAGCATATGTAGCAGATGGAAGATGGAGCATGTACATTACTTGCTAGCGTTTAAATTAGTATTGAAAATATCAGCATAGGTAGGTATAGGTACCTAGCATCTGTCTACTAGTCGTAAAAAGGTAACAAAGATTGAGTTATTTTCCCATTTATAGTACCAAACCTTTGAGGTTTTCTATACCTACCTATGTAGCTACTTTATTGTAACCTAGGTACCTAGGCTGCAGTTAGACGACGAGAAAATTTTCGAGCAGCCGCCGCGCGGTGTCTGTCTGAACCACGTAAATATTTGATCTCGCGATCGTAACGCTGCGATAACCGGCTGACGCATTCTGCAACTATCATGATAGTATCGATCATTCTTGACGTTTTTCATACGAATATGTGTCCGACACCGCATACCGCAGCGTTGTGCGTTATGATCGCGAGACCCAAGCTTAGCCGCGCGTTGACCTTCGGTCATAGTTGTTTCTACGATGACGCGGTCTTTCTTTTGTATCTTTGATTTGAATTCAAAACGTAATTGTTAAATATAAGGTATTAAATAAAAGCATATGTCATCGGTTAAAACTTCTTGAGCAGATTCTAAAAATATATATTAGTAGGTACTTACTATAAAATATAGGTACCATTCTGGTAGGTAGAGAAACAATCTTTAAATCTCTTTAAAAATCTTTACAAAAAATCTTTAAAAAAAACAGGTTACGCGGAAAAGATGAAAGCCGAAAGCCCTAGTAAGTACAACTTTTACCAGCGAAAAAAATATCAGCTTTCCAATACGATAGTAAACCGTCATTGACAATCGACAAAATGTATGGAACAGCTGTTATTTTTGATATTGATATTTTATTTCAGAGTTGAACCCATAGTAAAAGTTGTTTATAATGACGGTTACTATGGACCCCTTTCGGCTTAGTACACTCATTCCGCGTAACCCAGTATTTTTTTTCGGATAAGTGCCTCTATTATCTAAGCAAAATACAAGCGAACTAATAAAACGTAAACTAAGTGCTTAGCCTATTATAAAAAAGTAATGAATTGCCCATTAGGTATACCTACTGTTGCTGGTCTAGAGACAAAATGCTCAAGCCCAGTACCAGTAGGCAGCGTAGGTAGATAGGTATATGCCCTGCGTGCTGCCGGCATTATGGTAGCTTGTATATAAATTAAACCTCTGGTGCGTGTAATAGGTTCAGCAGGACGCTGCGTACTGGGTGCTGAAAGAGAAGCTCTCGACGACGGAGCGCAACCACGAGACGCTGCAGCAGAACATGGTGCAGCTGCAGATGGAACACGAGTCCGTCTCCGCGCAGTACCATGAAGAGCTGCGCCAACGCCCCGAGACTCTCAACAAGTAACCCACCCGTCCGATAGACTTAATAAATACTATATAATACTCACCACACACTAAGTATACCTACATATTATTATATTTTCTGTGATTATAGCCATGGCAAATGTTAACTTGAATACTTTTCCGTGGTGAATAGGTGAATAGCAATGCAATGATTCTGAGAAAAGTCAAAGAAAAGTAGCATGCAAGCCTCCTTTCGCCCACATTTGTAACAGATTTTTCGTAACCAGCTACGAACATTTTTTTTTTCTTGTTTGATAAACAGCTCCGAAAACAGAATAAAATTGCCACTTTCGTAACCGATTTTCACAACCAGCTACGAAAATGGAGTTATTTTTCTCTGTTCATAACCTAAGCGGCAACAGTAGGCGAATTACGAGTAATCGATATGTAAAAAACGTATCGAATTTCATACAAAATTCGAATGTCAAAATTGAACTTTCTATGGAATTTCTGTGGAATACCTACTCGTACTTCGCCCACAGCATTTTTATGCGAGTCCGCAGTCCACGCCGAACCGGTACATTGACGAATGGTGGTCCTCACGTGCAGGTTGGAGAGCACGCGCGAGATATGCGACGTCTTGCAGGACAACCTGTCTCGCGTGCGCGCGACCCTGCAGCGCAGCGCCGCCGACCGCGCCGCGCTGGCGGACGCGTACACGCACGCCGGCGTCGCCGTCGCGGCCGCCACAGCCGACAACGAGAAAAGAATCCTCGCTGCGACGAACGAGGCTCGTTCTGCCCGGGACCTAGGTGAGAACACTTAGAGGAGAACGTGCCTCACGCGCGCGGTTCTGCATCTAAACCAAAACTTTATTTATTTATTATTAAGGTACACAAAACAGGATACAGTCATAACAAAAACTAAATTAAGTGTGTTGACAATTGTGAACTAAACCATATCCCAAAACATGCGTACTCATCATGGTTATTAAAAAAACAGTATGATATAAAAATGTAAACTCCAACTCCAACCAACTCCAAAGGCTACATACTATTTGATAGCCCTTGTACGCTTCGTAAATTACGTGACGGATTCTATGCTGTTTTATTATTCTGTGCAAATACCGTTCTCTGGAAAGCGCGCCTTTTTGTTTACAAAGACAACGTTCTAGTGACGTCGTTCATCCACTTGGAATCGGAGCTTTACGAAGAAACTGTCACTCGAAGAACCGATAACCGATGGGGAAGAAAGACCACGAACCGGAAGACGCAGCGTAGGTAGGCCTAGGCCTCCCACTAGATGGACCGACGACATAGTGAGAGTCGCGGGCATCTAGTGGATGCAAAATGCAGGCTGTCGTTCAGTGTGGAGGTTAAAGGGGGAGGCCTATGTACAGCAGTGGACGTCTTCTGGCTGATGACGATGATGACGAACATCTCATGCAGTCTTGCGTCACATCTATCCAGTCACTCATCTTCCACCATTCACGAGGCATCTACTCATTGGCCCCTACCTTTGCAGTGAAGCTGAGCGCCGAGCACGCCGCTCAGCTGATGGAGTGTGTGTCGCGCGAGCGGTCGCGGGCCGAGCAAGCGGCCGCAGACGCTGAGCGACTGCGCGACCAGAAATCCGCGATCGCCGAGCAATTGGCGAGCCGCGACACACTTCTACAAGAAGTGAGCTAGCTGTTTTTTTGCTATTAGCTGAATCCCGCGGTGTTACCCGTGGTTTCTAGTTTTTCCATATTTTCTGGAGAGAAAAGTACAATATTTCGGCCCATATGATGTAGGTACACTATCATCCTGCCAAATTTGGTTAAGATCGGCCTAGCCTAGTCGTAAAGAGCGAACTAATATACAGACAGAGAGACAGAGTTTTTGAATTCACAGCTCTACTGAGCACTTTGGTCAAATCTGAACTGTACTAATAGTCTACTGGGGCCTTACGGACAACTGCTATTACAGGCACCTAATGCGCTCAGTTGGAAAATCATGCGACCCAAACCTTATCGCGCTCAGATACGGTTTGCGGTCGCGTGATTTTCCAACGGAGCGCATTAGGTGCATGTAATAGCAGTTGTCCGTAAGGCCCCTGGCCTAAGTCTAACTCATGAACTTCAGTCAATTAATACCTAATTATCAATTAAAAAAACCGACTCCTAAATACGCAATTTTGTTTATGTTATTTATATTTATTTTGATTTAATCTAAAGAATCGATTTTGATGAATTTTCTATGGGACTAATCTGAAAGTAGTACTACCTATATCCTAAAACCAAAGTAACAAGGTAACAAACATAAAAGAGCACGACACAAGTGAATACTTCATCAAGGTTGACTATATCTTTTTTATCATTTATTTATCATTAAAAAAATAGTATACAAATAGGATATAACAGCATTTAAAAGCCACTAAGCTTCATATTACGGAGTTTCAGTCTACGCCGATTTACTATATTTATATCTCTCTCTTCCTTAGCCGACTCGAGCCGACTTTACCCAACCGAGTTTCTGAGCGTGACGGTCACGCGTGTTCTGTGCTTTTCCCCATACCAAAAAGTGCCCAAAGTGCCTAATGAAGTTTTCACTTTAAAAAAAAAACTCAAAAGAATTGAAAAACCCTTTTTTTAAATCCCGCGGTGGTAATTTTTTTAATCAGAAGCGATCATTCAAATCGACACCGCTTTATGATTGATATTCCGAAAACCCGAACGAAGCGCTTTGATTCCACTTTTATTATGCGAACTGTTAGTCTGTGGAATGCGCTGCCTGAATGGATGTTCCCCGATGGTTACAATCTGGGTGTCTTCAAATCACGTGTGAATCGATTTCTTCTAGGCAAGCGTGCTCCGCCGTAGACCGCATCATCGCTTAACATCAGGCGAGTTAGCGGTCAAGCGCAAGCCTATTATTGAATTAAAAAAACATGTCATTCTTTACAGAGGGAGAGGACAATCCAGGAGTTGCGAACCGAACTGCAGCGTGTGGCGGCTGAGTTCAACGAGCGAGAGACTTTCATGGCGGAGCTCGAACGAGAGTAAGCAACCAATCACGTCAGCGGGGTAGTTGACTGGTGTTTCATTTATTATCTCTACATAGTATAAATTAAAGACGCTTTCCGCGTCTGTCTGTATGGCTGCTTCCTCCTAAACTACGCAATGGTTTTGGATGCGGTTTTCACCATCAGTTAGATATATAAACCTTCCGTGAAAATATATCTAACTGATGGTGAAAACCGCACCCAAAACCATTGCGTGGTTTAGGAGGAAGCGGATATATATATATATATATATATATAACTAGCGACCCGCCCCAGCTTCGCACGTAAATTACACCCGTGTGAAGCTGGGCGGGCGGGTCGCTAGTCAAGTTTACATATACATAAGTACATTGTTTTTTCATTTTTCATGCTCGTAAAGTTCTTGTTTATGCCTGGTGTATGGCTGGTGTATGCGTAAAGTAGTCCGTAAGCGGATTAAAATTTGCTTTTTATGCTCTAGTGCACAAAATATTGTTTGCACTAGCATAAAAGTAAACTAAACTGTCTATTTTGTATTATTATTTATGAAGTGTCAGTGATTGTGCTCGAGTGTGGTATAATGAGGTAAAACATGTATTTTCATGTTGTTTCCAAAACTCAAGCCTCTAGTGAAGTCTACACGAGGTATTACAGCAGGACCTCTATAATCCGAACTCCTTCAAATCCGAACACCTCTGTAATCCGAACATCCCACTCCTTTATATACTCCACTTTATATTCGCTTTCGCCGTCTCGCCAGTTGCTTACCGAATGTAAAGTTTATAGATGAATTGAATATACATTTGAAATTTCATAATAGTATTAGTTTTATTTCATAAAAAAATCACTACATAGTATAAAACAAAGTCGCTTCCCGCTGTCTGTCCGTCCCTATGTATGCTTAGACCTATAAAACTACGCAACGGATTTTGATGCGGTTTTTCCACCAGTTAGATAATTTTTCACGGAAGGTTTATATATGTAACAAGCGCCCCGACCTGGCTTCGCACGTAAGTTACACCCGTGCGAAGCCGGGCGGGCGGGTCGCTAGTACCTTATAAATCGTCTGTACTGTAATCCGAACGCTCCACGAATCCGAATGAGGAGTACATTTTTGGAGTTCGGATTAAAGAGGTCCTACTGTACTTACAATATAACTATTACATTTCCTCGCAATTAAAGTGAAAAGCCGAGAGTATAACTCGTGCTTAAAACTCATTTAATCCTGGACTTTAGTATCCGTCTCGGCTGAAATCTATCAACTATTGTTGTATGGGGACGACCCCCCAGTTTTTTTAAAATTAAATTTTTGGTTTAGTTTTGACTATTTGACTTTATTATTATTACGCCGTAACATTTACCTACATATTTTGTGATTTTTTTTACTGGATATCTATTACGGGTCGAAGATACAGCCGTTAAAAGGTATAGGACAGACGGACGGACAGACAGCGTACGGACCCTAATTAAGTATAGCTCAATAAATCTGCCGTATGATTTCGGCTTAGTATTTCTGTGTAACCAAAGATAATATAGGTAAATTGTCATTGCGTGTAATCCTAGTGCAACTCGCGTGTTGTAGGGCGGGCGCGGCGTCGACGTTACGAGCTGCGCTGGCGCAAGCGGAGGCGCGCGCAGAGGCAGCGGCGCGTGACGTCACTCGGCACGCGACAGACCTCGCGGTGGTGACGGCCTCTAAGGACGAGGCCACACAGCACGTTGCAACGCTCACCAAGCAAATACAGGTACCCGGGCCTTTGATAATATATAGTTTAGATCTACCTTAAACTCGAGCTGCTACTGAAAAAAGTCTGCCAAAAAGTGAAAGGGGCGAGGTAAACACGTCTTGCGTAGTGACGTATTCTTAGTAGTCCTACAAACGCACACTTTAATATTGAGCGGCACACAACTGCAAACGATATGCTCAAAAGTCATCAATAGGACGACCAATGGGGTGTAAGTGCTAAAGGGGAAGAGTAGGTATAACACTTCCATTTATTTATTTTTTCTGAGACTGAAACCTTCCTCATATACACTCTCTTCTCATTTTCTTTGTTTTAAAGGTCATAAACATACCATTACGTCGTTGTCCATACTCTATAAATAATCTTCATTCATTTACACGCCAGAAAGTTGTCTGGAAGAGATCTCTTATAGCTATAATACCGCCTTTTGTACCTATTTCTTGCTTATTCTTCTTGTAATGTTCTTTTGGACCCGGGAATGTCCAAAATTATTGCACACTTACAATATGATACTGAGACGTGGTCCTTAACTGTTGGCCTTTTGGAAAAACTCAGAGTCACACAGCGGGCAATGGTGAGAGCTATGCTCGGAGTTTCTTTGCGCGATAGAATCCGGAACCTAGATATTTGCCAAAGAACCAAAGTCACCGACATAGCTGTTAAAATTTGCAAGTTGAAGTGGCAATGTACAGGCCACATCGCTCGAAGAACCGACAACCGATGGGGAAGAAAGGTTCTTGAGTGGAGACCACGAACCGGAAGACGCAGCGTAGGTAGGCCTCCCACTAGATATGGACCGACGACATTGTGAGAGTCGCTGGCATCCAGTGGATTCAGATGGTAGGCTGTCATTCAGTGTGGAGGTTAAAGGGGGAGGCCTATGTTCAGCGGTGGTCGTCTTCAGGCTGATGATGTCCTAAAACTGCGACCAGAATCACCGCAGGATGGGCAACAGCGTCCTATTAGTACACGGTGAACGTACTGCGATCCCCAAGCCGCCTGCCAAGCGTGGGAATTATGGCAAAACCCCTCTAAGGGAGACCTTTGTTCGGCAGTGGACGTTTACTGGCTGATGATTTTGAATATTCTTTTGGTTGAAGATGGACAAAACTCTTCGCTATACGATCTTCGACCAAAATAAAATGAATGGCCAGTAGAAGCGCATTTTTGAAGAAAACAAAATGAGCGCCGCCTCTCATTTCGTTTCAGTCGGTCTCTAGCCGTAGGAAGTGCAACACGTGTCTATTGTTACGTGATAACGAAACATCTGACAAAATTATGCATTCATAAATGCTTTCCCAAAGTGTGAATACACAAATAAAACCGGGATCTATTTTTTGTAACAAATATACTGTACATTTTTATAATTAGGTGTTGCAGTATATGTACGACAGTTTTGACTCGTTTTTACTGAGCAATTTCAATGGTTAGGGCCCGTCCATTCATTTTATTTTGGTCGAAGTACGATACGTACGTCTTTGTCTCGGACAGGGCAGTTCACTTCATTGTATTTTTTTTACAGCTTTCGAAAAGGAGGAATGTCCTCATATCAGGCCGAATAAAAAAAAAGTTAATCGATTACCTGGAAACTTATTTGCGTGTTTTTTTTTTAATGTAGGGTAATGATATGTAGAGTTCTAAATACTCAAAGCAAAATCCGTTGCGTAGTTTTAAAGATTTAAGCATACATAGGGACGGACAGACAGCGACAGCGACTTTATTTTATACTATGTAGTGATAGTGATAATCAAAGATGTTAACATGGAGATAATTACTTTTGCGTCTTTGACAATAATCTTGACGGAACTTCACCTTCCGTTCAAATGATGTGATACCGATATGACAGCAATGTCCCATTTTCAGGAAGGCCAATCACACTTCGAGAAAATGAAGGAAGCAATGAACTTCATGGTCACAAATAATGAAAATTTGGCCAAGCAACTTATGGATAAGGACAAAGTAAATAGTACAATGTTTTTATTTATAACTAGCAACGCACCCCGGCTTCGCACGGTTGTAAATCTTATTTTTTTTACACCTTGGGTTACATTATTGGAGTTTTAGTAAGCATCCCTATAAAAATATATATATATATATAGCCTATGTCACCCGGGGGATATTATAGCTTCCCAAATGTGAAAGAATGTTTCTAATCGGTTCAGTAGTTTCGGAGCCTATGACCAAATATGTCAAAGACCAAAACAAACAATCAAATCTTTCCTCTTCAAATATTATTATTATACTATAGACAAAGTGTTACTGCTCTTCTTTGGTCTCACAGAAATATGAAATTCATTCACAGAAAATAATTTTGTTAGAGAAGGTCGCGGCAGACGCAAACAAAGAGGCAGAAGCGTTTGCGGAGCGCACCGCTATTGATGTCAAAGAACGGGAGCAAGAACGCAGTGACTGTGAAGAACGCATCGCTATAGCTCAGCATGAGTTAATCGAGAGTGCTAGCAGAATCGAAAAGCTAATGGCTGATATCGCACTAACGAATGAGGCTCAGTCACGTGCCGAAGCCACAGTTAAAGACCAAGCAGCCCAACTGATCGCTGCTGACAGCAAGCTGGCCGAGTACGCAGACACAATTGCACGCCTGGAACAGGTTATCAATGAGGAAGCTGAAGCTCATGCGCGTGCTGAAAACGCTCTAGCCGAGCTTACAACCGACCGAGAGCGCGAAAATTGTGATCACGAGAAACGAGTTGCTGATGCCACGCGCGATTTATCCGCTTGCAACGAAACGATCACACAGCTCAAACGTGATCTCGCCATCGAAACGGAGACAAGTGCAAACGCTTACGCCACTTTGGTTGAGCACGCTGCTGAGCGTGATCGTGAACGCAGTAACTTTGAAGAGCGCGTGGCCAATGCTGAATGCGAATTAGCTAAGAGTAATGACGTTATCGTGGACCTCAAGCGTAACTTAGGCATCGAGTCAGAGGCGCGTGCGCGCGCTGACGCCACTCTTGAGTCTGTCCGCTCAGAGCTCAAAAGTGCGCGTGCAGACGCGGCCAGTTTCCTTGAAGACGTCCGTCATCTCAAAGCTGACGCGCGGGTAAGTCTACCATAACAAACCGTTGCTCTCTCATTTTCATCTACATCTCTATTTGCTCATTTATTTCAATTTTTTTCCTTTCAAGGTTTTTTAAGGGACCCGGGTATGTCCTAAAACTGCGACCAGAACTGCCGGAAGATGGGCAGCACGGTGAACGTACTGCGATCCCCAAGCCGCCTGCCAAGCGTGGGGATTATGGCAACACCCCTCTCTAAGAGGGAGGCCTTTGTTTAGCAGTGGACGTTTATTGGCTGTTGATGTGTGATGATGTGTGTGTTTTCCTTTCCTCATTCTCATTGAGTCTCCATAATAGTATACTGCTAAAACAGTTGTACACGTTCCACTACCTATTCAATTTGTTTTCATTTTAATTTACAATAAGTATTTTAAGCTACCAGAACAGCTTGCTTTTTATCCCGAAAAACGTGGAAATTAGCGTCTACCCGTCAGTACCTGACCGAAAATCTTAAAAAGTTGGTTTCTTAGTTACTGGTTTCTTAGTTACTCAAAGTGAGTGTCAGTACTCAGTATGTATCACAAACTTACACTTCATTTGACTTCATTTGCAAATATAGTGCGCTCTCTGTCTAGAAATACATTAAAATGCTTTTATGCACACATTTTTCTTTTGTTTTCGGCAATGGCCTCTATGTTTATGGTCAGCTTTTTTCGTCATTCGTCATTTCAGCTTATCCATGTTGCCACTGCTGGGACGCGGACATGCCTTCTCTCAGGGAAAGAGGCCGTAGACCAGCCATGCTGGCCCAGTGCTTGTTGATGAATGTCGTATGTCTTTGAACTTTTGAGGTTCTTGGACATATTGGTTTCCTCACGATGTTTTCTTCGCCGTTTTTGAGCGATGGCATCGAAACTGCTCATAATTTATGTATAGGTACTATATTATATAAGTCATTGGGGTAGGGCCGAGGATCGAACCGGGTACCGTCAGATTGTAAAGCGCAAATGCTACCACTCGGCCACCGTCGCTCTCTGCTTCAGCTTTTTTGGACAATAAAAATAATCAGCCCGTATAGCCTATTTCTAAGTAGGCTCAAGAATCAAGAACTTATGGCCCCATATGGAATTATAGGAATGGAATGTAGATTTGCGGCACTATACCGTTTACGAGCTTCGTAACCTGTTATATTATCTTACTTCAGCGCAAAGACGAAGAAGCTGCAAAACAGATGCAGACCATCCTCAGCATCAGGAACGAAAAGGTAAGCGCTCAAAGAAGGACAAATGAATCAACGACTGGTGGTTTGCCACAGGTCGTTGATTCATTGACTGACTGGTCAGGTATGGTTGACTGTATTTGTAAGTTACAACGCTTTTATTTCCGTTTTACGCTGAAAGATGAAATTGTATGAAAATGACATTGACAATGACATTAGCTTGAGAGATGTTATCTCAAGCTAATGTAATTTTCATACAATTTCATCTTTCCGCGGGCGTTAACGCTAACAGAAAGTGGGTCTTATCTAACATAATCTTATCTAATCTAACCTCCTTGGTAGGTGAGACGACGTGACGCCAGTATATCGACGCATGTAGCGTCCCACACTAAAGGCCGCCCCATCTTCCCAGAATGAGTAATTCTGTTGGGCGTCATGCTGTCTTCTTTCACAAAAAATATTTATTTCCGTAGAAAAGTATGCAGGAGGAGATTAATGACTTAAAAGAGACAATAGAAACCATTCGGAAAGTGACCCGTACTGAGTTTCCTGCCACCACAGCGGTGCAGCGCGAGCCGCCTGAGCCAGACGACAACGCTGTTGCAGCGCCGTCCACTTCCTTCGGTGCACTGGCGCCGGTAACGATCAAAATACTTCGACCAAAATAAAATGAATGGACGGGCCATAACCATTGAACTTGCTCAGTAATAAAAACGAGGCAAAACCGTCGGACATATACGTCAACACCTAATTATAACCATGTACAGTACATTTGTTACAAATAATAGATAGCGTTTTTGTTGTGTATTTACACTTCGGGAAAGCACACGAAGGCATAATTTTGTCAGATGTTTCGTTATCATGTAACAATAGTTTCGTGTCGCACTTCCTACGTCTAGAGACCGACTGAAACGAAGTGAGCGAAGGCGCTCATTTTGTAATCTTCAAAAATGCTTCTTCTAGGCCCGTCCATTAATTTTATTTTGGTCGAAGTCACAATACACACAACTATTTTGGTCATCATTTATGATACGTACTGCCCTGCCGTCCTTGTTTCCTGAGAACTACAATCTGGGTGTCTTCAAGGACTTCAAGTCTAGAGTGAATAGATTTCTTCTGGATCAGCGTGTTCCATCCTCGGCAACACAATATAGTAAAAGTTGTTTGTAATGATGAGTACATACATATCCTTTAGTATTAGCACACCTTTTTATTACACTTTTTTTTTACTAAAAGAAAATACAAATTATATTTATTTGATGATTCTTTTTCAATGTTCCGTATCCAAAGGGTGTTAACGGTACCGTATTACTAAACCTACGCTGCCTGTCCTATGGTCAATATCTTTATCTGCTCTAACCTTAGATTAACTACACAGAGATGGTAAGTTTCCAAACAACGCCTTCTTAAAACGTAAGCTACAAATTTGCTTTGTAGCTTACGGTTCAATTGGTATTTTAAACGATTTAAGCAAGAAAATTAATGGATTACCTGTGGAATGTCACACCATAACTCTTATGCTGCTTTTCTGATTTGTTGTGGTACGATTTCACCGCGCAAATTGTCATAGTAAAAAATTTATATATTTTTTGGAGCCATATATGACTCCATTTGAATGGCTTAAATTTTGCGAATGTACTTGGTTTCTATGTGTAGTTATTCTAAGGCTCTAACCTTCTTTAATATTAATATCTCTTGAATCGTAATAGATAGCCAGTTGACATTGTAATGAATAAGTAATATTTCGGTGATTTGCTATTGCAGCCGCCGAAGCACGCGCAGGCTGCATTTTACCGCAAGAAGCAGCAGAAAGCGCCACGGAATCCTATTGATACCACATACGATTTGTTCAGCGACAATAGCACGGAAGAAGATCCATTCGATGTGAGTAGACACACTCTCTTATGGCGAGTGGCCCAAAGTGGGTCTTAAGCCACATCAAAGAACGCCACATATTATTAATTCATTAGTTAGTAGCATTGTTTATCTTTGTATGCATTTGTATGTAAGAACGTTTAAAAAAAAATGGGCACTCTTCTTGGATTTTAAAGTAGGTAATTTTTATTTTGTACTATTTTAGCGAAAGTGAACCACAAAACTTTTTTCGGTCTCCCAGCACAAAAACCGCTATGACCATTTGCAATGTTTGTCAAAAATAATGCCCAATCGGTAATAAAAAATGTTATTCAGTAACTTTTAGGGTTCCGTACCCAAATGGTGTAAACGGGACCATATTATTTATCAAGCCTACACTGTCTGTCTGTCCGTCTGTTCATCAGTTCGTCTGTCTGTCCTACCTTTTAACGGCTGTATCTTTCGAACCATAATAGATAGCCAGTTAAACAATTCACAGAATATGTAATGTACAAAACAATCAATAAAAAATAAACATTAAAATCAAAAAGAATAAACTAAAGGGAATCAACTTTTCTTCTTTTTTTTAACGTATTTCTGTATTTGCTATCATGTAAAAACGGTAGTACGTAATTCAAACTTGGCATGATTACAGTACACACTCTAATAATAAGTAATGGCCAAGTGCGAGTCGGTGACAAATTTCTGTTCACCACCGGTTCTCGTACGATCACCGAAGTTAAGCAACGTCGGGCGCGGCCGGTACTTGGATGGGTGAGCGCCTGGGCTTTGATGGGATGTTGTGTTTCTGCATTACTTTTTTGTACTTTAGTAGCTAACAAGTTATGTGGTGGTACGAAACCCTCAGTGCGCGAGCCCGACTCGCATTTGGCCGGTATTATTTAACGTCAAAAATGTTGATTGCTCTGTATCTATTCAAGATATATAGCTCTATGATATACAGGGTTACGCGGAAGTACCAACTAACCGCGGTGTACCTACTAAGGCCGAAAGATGTCCATAGTACAGTACATTTATCTATGATAGTACCCAACATTATGAACAACTTTTACTATTATGGGAGTAACTCCATCGTGTAACTGTATGGTAGTAGGTAACTATGGCGGGCTCCATTGTAGACCGCATCATCATTTGACATAAGGCGAATTGGCGGTCAGACGCAAGACTATTACTCTTAAAAAAACACTGAAATCGCTAAAAAATATCAACTGTTCCAAAACGATCATTCACACTAAACTTGACAAAATGTACAAAACAGCAGATATTTTTTTCGCGATTTCAGTGTTGGTCCCATAAAAGTTGTTTATAATGATGGTGTACTATGGAGGCCTTTTGGCTTCGTACCCCCTTTCCGCGTATCCCTGTACCATAACGATAATGTCATGGGGTAACAGCCGGTTCAGCTGAGTCGTCGGTTCGAGGCGCTCTCAAGCGGGATTACGCCCTCGCCGGTTGCTGTTCGCAAGCGTCGTCTCGTGGGTGACGCGCATAATCAGGTACGTAGCTTTCTCAAAATCACAGACCTTTATCTGTATTGTGGCTCTATATTTACCAACATATATCAATGTTTTTTTATCGTGGATAAGTCCGTGTTTGGCCGCCAACTCGCCTGTTGCGATGATGTGGTCGAAGATGAAGAACAGACTTAGGAGATACTTATTCACTCTGGCCTTGAAAAGGCCCAGATTATTAATATACAAAAAAAAACGCATTTTTCACATCAATAAGAGACACGCCGGGCGCCACACTAGGCAGAAGTTTCGTAGTGGAAGATGCGCGGCGAAACGCCAATAATTTTTATTTCATATAATTACGGACAACCGATCTTCTGCGAAGTGTGCCTGATGACGACAAAATATATGAAATTAATTGCATTGGCGTTCCGTCGCGGAAGATCGGCGACGGAATCTCCGCTCAATGTGGCGTAGGCCTGCCACACTAGGCGAAAGTTAAAGTTGGTTTCCTAAGGAATAGAGTCCACATTATTAGAGGTTAACTTAAAGTGGGACCGCTTACGTGCTTGTTTTAGTTAGTGAATAAGGGCCCTAGTCAAGTATATAGGTAATCAAAAACATTACACATATAATTATACCTACTGATAATATAATTTAAATTGGCTGATAAATTTCTGAGATATGAGCGTTTTAAGTTTTTGGTGGGGATATATTATTATTATTATTCAGATATTATTATTATTATTACTATATATAGAGCGGAAGCTCTGTCCCTCTCCCGAAAGCGTGTGTTGGTATAGCATTTGTATGGCGTGAACACAACTTGACGTCATAACGTGCTATAATGCGCTCTCTGTTCAGCATGAAATTAAAATTTTGTTTTCTTTGATGGGTTCTATTTGAGATCAGCTTTTTTATTGGTTAATAAAAATTAGGACACTGGCCTATTTAGCGCAGCCCGATTCCTCCGTTGCGTACGATACGGATGAGTGGCGTCATGTCTGGTGCGGTTACGCCACAGGTACAGATGATGCCGGCGCCAACCGTTCCGACATCGAGACCAGCGCCGACGCTGCCGGTCCCGGCGCCTCAACCAGCGGCGCAGTCCCGGACTTCAGACGGCGGCCGCAAATTCTTCAAAACACGCCGCATCGACCGTGAAGAGCGGCGCAAAAAATAAGGCGCCTCAAATATGTTTTCTTTCATTTTTTTTTTAATTCTATTTATTTTATGTAACAAGGGAAAAAAGCACTAAGTTGTTTGGGGGTAAAAGTGAACCCAGTTTTTAACTTCATAACTTTAATTTTAACAATAATAGTCTAGTTTTAATAAATTAAATATAGTTGGTAAGCGAAATTAATTAATTAAATTAAAATTTAATGATAATTACAATATAAACTGATTTGATTCCGAAATAATTGTTTTAACTAGCTGCGCCAGCAGTATTACCCGATATCCTAGAAGCTTTGCATAATATAAATGACCTAGGTGTGTAAATCTAAGAAAAACTGTATCAGATTCCCGCATTACTTAGCTTAGTGCAGGAATAGCTGCACTATCATACTGCGTTAATTATCATATAATATGTTACCCAACTCATTCATAAGATAGGTGGATAGATTGAAACTCTTTACTGTGTACACAACCATACCGACATAGCTGTTAAAATTTGCAAGTTGAAGTGGCAATGGGCAGGCCACATCGCTCGAAGAACCGTTAACCGATGGGGAAGAAAGGTTCTTGAGTGGAGACCACGAACCGGATGGCAGCGTAGGTAGGCGTCCCACTAGATGAACCGACGACATTGTGAGAGTCACGGGCATCCAGTGGATGCAGATGGCAGGCTTTCGATCAGTATGGAGGTTAAACGGGGGAGGCCTATGTTCAGCAGTGGACGTCTTCTGGCTGATAATGACTGTGTACACCAGTTTTTTTAGGTATAGTAGATCCACGTTTGGCCTCCAACTCGCCTGCCTGATGAGTAAGCGAAAACAGAAAACACGAGCTAGTGTCACAAGTAGCGGCCTTATCGATTAGAGTGATTTTTTCCAGGTAGCCATTGGGTGAAAATAATTTAAGTAAACGGTTAAAAAAAAGGATAGGTACATAGAGAGGCAAACAAACATGCGGTCCGCCTGATGGTAATTGTTTGTCTGAGCTCGCTACGGTACGGCGGTTTTGTTCCACCCTTAGTTGTCTATACTAATAATATTATAAAGAGGAAAGATTTGATTGTTTGTTTGCATTGAATAGGCTCAGAAAATACTGAACCGATTTAAAAAAATCTTTCACTGTTGGGAATCCACACTATCCCCGGGTGACATAGGCTATAATCTATACTCGTGCGAAGCTGGGGCGGACCGCTAGTCAAATAATAAATTGCTGTGAACGAAGACGTGGACTATCAGAAATTAAAAATAATAAGTAATGTCGAGGCTGAAAGTAGTTAAATATTTTTTTCTTATCAGGCACGATGCTCAAGTTATATACCACAAAAAGACAGAGATATTCTGCAAAGATATTAGAAAATTAAGATTTATTTTGGCATAAAACCGATGATTAAGTAGGTACATAGTCCCATAGTTGTTTTTCATGGATCATATTATTTAAGAGTCACGCTTCACGGTCTCTGATTTTCTTGAACATGTGTTTATACGAGTGATTAGTATCGGCCAGACACGTAGCCAGGCTGGGGCAGGGCTCCATTGCAATGACATATTATAGTCAAATACATTACGTCAAATGGAAAAGAGCTGACAACGGAGAAAAATATCCCAGCACATCACAATAGTTTAGCGCGGATTCCATGTAAGTAAATAGGTACTATGTCTTGTAGGTTTCCTGACATTAAATAACTTAACAGATAAAAAAGTACAAACTGACAAAAAATCTGGCTACGTCCCTGGTTTCTACCTATTTTACTTGTCATTTTAATTGTCTTCTGAGGCAAAAGAGTAGGCGAGAATGATTTTTAATTGTGTGGCCTGAATATACTGGTCTTTGTTTATTGTGTTACCTTCCTGTTAATTATTTATTAATTGGTCATGAAGAGAAAACTCCAAACGGTTTCGTTTCACCTTCCTGTGCTACGAAGCTACGTAGCGCTACGCACAGGACGAGCGTGCAAGTTCTACGGATGCCGTAGGCACTAGGCAATGAAGTAATGGCCCAGCTAGGATAAATTACATTATATGCGTATTTCAGTGTGCTAGTATGTTTGTTACCAAACTCCATAACAGTTGAACGGATTTATATCCCATGTGTGAGTCTCAGATCAGACAAACAATGGAGATATGCCTTAGTACAATTATCGTTCGTGTTTAAATGTTTCCGTCTATAACGCAAAAGTGTAAGCAAAACACACTTTTCATACCCATTCACTCTAAGAAACTTGCAGTGACAGCAATGAACTAATATAACTAACACCACACACAAAAAGCGACAAGGTCATCTGCAGGGTGAGTTCGACCATAGATAAACATAAACCCTGATTTACTCCAGACGCAGAAGTGGTGTTCTATAAAGATTATGTTTAAAGATGCGCGAACCCACACGTGCCACGCCACGTTACCATATCTCTCTTGTTTATCTGGTCTGGGGGGTTAGACAAGACCCACTTTCTGTTAGCGTTAACGCCTGCGGAAAAATTAAATTGTATGAAAATGACATTAGCTTGAGAGATATTCAATTTTTAATTTACAATTTTGTTTACAATTTCATCTTTCCGCAGGCGTTAACGCTAACAGTAAGTTGGGCTTGTCTAACCCCCCTGAGGTGTTAATCCGTCTACTTGCATGTAGGTTAGCCTGGATATTTTTTCCGTTAAAGTGTTAATTCCACATCAAATACATCATCAGCCAGTAAACGTCCACTGCTAAACAAAAGACTCCCTCTTAGAGGGGTATTGCCAAAATCCCCACGTTTGTCAGGCAGCTTGAGGTCCATCCTCCGGTGGTTCTGGTCGCAGTTTTAGGACATACCCGGGTCCAATTTAAATCGTCTATTTCCATTAGTACAATTATCAGTTCCATTGACTGTATACTAGTGAGACTTTTGTGTCTCATTTGGCGCTTGATTGTACTGCTGAGACTCGTTCGGTCCCATTAGTACAATTATCAGTTCCATTGACTGTACTAGTGAGGCTTTTATGGATTAATGCGAAAACCTAAGAAATTACAATAAACTTATTTTAGCATAGCAATATCGTTCCTTGTAACCCTTGTACTTTCAATAAAATCATTGTGAAAGACTTACCACAGCTATTATTACAATAGCTGTTTCCTCAAATATACCTATATTATACCGTATATACCAGCACGTAATGAGAATCGATTTTCTTTTCCACGTAACTAGTGACGTGGGCCTACGGTCGTGCGTGCAGAGGGGCAGTTTGTAGCCGCATGTAGCTAAGAATGAATGTAGTAAGGAATAATTATGTGTATTGTAATATAAGTATCCCTGAAACGACCGCATATAAAAGGCAATTTGTAGAGTTCCTTGAAAAGGTATGCTAAGAAACTAAGAACAATAAAAAAATCCAGTCGCGATTACCCGAACTTATTATATTCCTTGGGTGGAAAAAATGTTGCGCGACCGCAAACCGTATGTATCTGTGCGCGCTAAGGTTCACGTTCGCGTGATTTTCCAAACTCCGCGGTTTTAACTTTAGTTTCATACCGCATAAGGAGTTGGCCGTAAGACCTACCTACCAACGTAAAAACTATAATTATCGATTTAAATTAGGAAATGCACAATTTCGTTTACTTGGATGACATGTTTTTTTCTAGTTATTTTGATTTAAAGTTGTTTACTGAACCAATTTTGATGAAATTTATATGGGACTATTCTGTAAGTATAACCTTTTAAATAGAAAATAATTGTATAATCGGTTTATAAAAATGAAGTAGGTAGTTATGTTTAAAAAAATACAACCGAATTGAGAACCATCCCCTCTATTTTTGAAATCGGTTAAAAATAACTGACATATTGGAGTGGACCATCTATTAGGAAAATGCATTTAAAAAAAAATAGGTACCTACTCAATAATGGAAGCGACCCTTAGGCAGACCCCGAAGACGATCGGAAAGTACCTATTCTGCAAAGAATGGCAGGACATCGCAGAGGAAAGGGATATAAATCGAAGAGTAAGTAATTACTATACCAAGTACCAATAGTAGGTATATAAATATATAATCTATACTCTATACTAATATTATAAAGAGGAAAGATTTGATTGTTTGTTTGTTTGCATTGAATAAGCTCCGAAACTACTGAACCGATTTGAAAAATTCTTTCACTGTTGGGAAGCTACACTATCCCCGGGTGACATAGCTACTATTATTAATTTTTTCTATTTTTTCTATTGATATTATTTTTGTGATTTGTATGAGTCTATGTTACTTGGAAATAAATAAATTATTAATTATTATTATAGGCTATAATCTATACCCGTGCGAAGCTGGGGCGGACCGCTAGTATAAAATACAGCCAGTAATTTGAGTAACACTAGGCAGGTAAGTAGGTAGTACCTACTTAGTACCTACTTACGTATTACGACTTTTTGTGACGCTATACGTTTTCTAGAATGTTTACACCAGATGGCACATATTTTAAACATTTACATGCTAATACTTAAACGTTATAACAATAAACATAATTATTCACCTGTATATAACATCAAACTTTATGGTGTAAATAAGCACGTTGTACCTTGCATAAAGATTATGCATATCATTTAGTTCATTACAATGACAAAGCTTATTTAGACATATACGTGTCTTAGCTAATAATATTGTGTTATTTTAATAGGCTATTTTTCAGTTCTATAGAATGTACCAGTTTAGGCTTTATGGCACTTTATAATACATACTTACCACAACGATGTCAAATAATTTTTACTTTAGTTAAGTACTACCAAGAATACTAAATTACGAATAGAGATATATGCATCACAAAGAAGTAGGTAATAGGTACGTCATTCAGGTAGTACCCGTGGACCAATTACTTGTTGTTGTACAACTAGTTGAGCTATAGGTACATACTTCAAAAAAAAACCCCGTGACACAACTGTGTTATTTGAAATGTTAGACTACTAGGTACATTTATATGGTAATTCCGTCGCGTCAGCATTACGCTGCCAACTTAGTGCTCTTGAGCATTTGTATTGTCTCTAGATCTTCAATTGTCTATGGGCAAGGAAGATATTATTATGGATCCTTGCATGGGCAATCAAACTGTTTTTGACTAAAACTGTTTCTTTGACGAATCTCTAGTGTTTTTCTGCTCCAACTTCGCACTAAGTACAATAAGGAATTAGGGATCAACTATTTTTGTTTTAGGTACTGTAACAGAAATGACAATAATGCTAATTTAACCTAACCAGCAGTGCAAGTACCGTTCGTTATCGATCCTCAAATTTGACAGTTGAGATCGTCAAATTCGATAAAATGCCATTTGTTCAGTACTCGCTATGATCGATTCTATGGAATTTTATCGAATTTGATGTTCGGTAAAAGTTTTTTGTTTAGTTGGCTAATTAGCTTAGGTAGGTATGTATATTTTATATTAGTTTAAATTTTGTTTTGTGTGTTATCTGACTGAGTTACTTTTACTATAAATAGGGAAGTAGGTGGCACCTTTCTAGAGGCATTGTAATCGGTTGTTAGCACAGACCGTAGAAAACTTGGTCACGCGAACCAGAGTGGCCAGTGGTCTGTGAATTTTTGCTTACTAGTGGCTGTGCTTATAAATACTTTGAAGTTTTGTGTGAGCGAAAGGTCATAATATCTTCAGAGTAATGTCTAACCAAGCAGATCAGCTATTCTTAACATCATGCTTGGACAATTATACTACCGGATACTACAAGGTAACAGCTTGATTTTTTACGAAGTATTCCATAACTAAGTAATAAAAAAAAACCTTTATCTTATTTAGGGCGTAGCCTCTTTTAAACCAACCAAAAGAGTTTATCAATTTGACTGTATGTTTTTATTTTTTTGTATGTTTGTTACGCGACTACTCCTTCATTATGAATTGATTATTGATGATTTTTTGTTTGTTTGATAGGTCATACTTTAGAGGTGGTCCCAAATAAGATTGATCGAAATTGATTAAGTGCTGTTAAAAAAGTCATAAATACCTAAAATATATACACAGATGACGTTTTGGTTTGATAGATAGATAGCTCTTTATTGTTCACACCAGAAATTACATAGGTACATAAGACAAAAACAACTTAAAACTTGGTTTGTGGTTCTTTCAGAAAAAGTTTTGACGAGTCAATCTCTGTTTTAACTGTAATTTTCTTAAATAGCAATACTGTAATAATACTTCGTAACCGACTTCAAAAAGGAGGAGGCTATAAATTTGACAGTACGTGTTTTTTTATATATTTTCTTTGTTTTAGTTTAAGTTTGTACATGTAGGTATGTATAATAATGAAGATGGTTTAAAAAAAAATATGCCCAGGGCATACAGGGCTTTCTAAAGTTGGACACTGGTCCTCACGATGCTGTGTTCAATTGCAGTTCACAAATTAATTAATTAATTCATTATTTCAGCAGTAGGACGTCCACTGCTGGACATAGGCCTCCCCCATCGATCTCCAAAAGGGCCGGTTGGAAGCGGCCTGCATCCAGCGTTTCCCTGCGGTCTCTTTTAGGTCGTCAGTCCATCTTGTGGGTGGACGTCCTACGCTGCGCTTACCAGTCCGCGGTCTCCATTCAAGAACCTTTCGGCCCCATCGGCCATCTGTTCTGCGTGATATGTGCCCTGCCCACTGCCATTTCAACTTACTAATCCGGTGGGCTATGTCGGTGACTTTCGTTCGTCTACGGATCTCCTCATTTCGGATTCGATCTCGTAGAGAAACCCCGAGCATAGCCCTCTCCATAGCTCGTTGTGCGACTTTGAGCTTGCTTATGAGGCCCATAGTGAGAGACCACGTTTCAGTGCCGTATGTCATCACTGGTAACACACACTGGTCGAAGACTTTCGTCTTAAGGCACTGAGGTATTTTGGACGAGAAGACGTTGCGTATTAATTAATTAAACCTTAATGAATATCTATGTATGATAGGTCGGCACCTATATGGGTAGGTGTAGGTATACTTATTTTTACAAGCTTTTATTTAACTTGCAATTTATTTATGTATGTATCGGTTTCTTGTAGGCAAGCGTGCTCCATCGTAGACCGCATCGTCGCTTTACATCAGGCGAGTTGGCGGTCAAACGAAAGTCTATTATTAAATTTAAAATATATATATTGTTCGAGTGGAATCTTGCAACTCAATTTTGAAGCAGGTATCTTCAATGTCATACTTATGTAAGTTCGGTGACAATGCAATGCTATGGTAAGTACCTTCGACATTGTCTGATGATGGAGACAGGAGGTGGCCATAGGAACTCCTAAACGAAACGATTCGTAGTCGATACGAAACGTAAGTCCGTCGAGTTTGGGTTCATTGGATTTGTCTTCCCAACCACTTTGGTCCTAGATGATAAATTAAATATGGCGGACTCCTCAAGATGGCGGACAAAATGTTTACATCATGATGTGGGCATCAAATGAAAGGGTTTGCTGAGAAGAATACGAAAAAGCTTGTGTATAAAAAGTTTTTTTAAATTGATAAGGCTTATAATATGCTATACTTGAAGTTCGAGCTTCTGGTTTTATTGTTGTGAAGGTCGTGTATTTTTTAAGAGAAAAATTCTTTAGCCGCTTGGAGCGATTTTTCGTAAGGGCAAAACATATGGGTTCGCGTCACCGACATGTCTGACATGACAATGTGTTTGCGTCACGGACATGCTAATGCGACGTATTAGTTTTCACTTCCGTAGGCAGTCCCCATAACTGCCTATTTTGCTGTTGTAAAAACAGATAAAGTTTTTCGAAACTGCCAAATGTTCTCAAAGCCCGCAATAACATTAGAAACGTCCATGGTTCAACGGCCATGCGTTGCAACACGCCATTTCGTGTATTTTACGATACGCTGACGTAATTGATACCAGACGCTGAAATCGCTGGGACGCCGTCCGAGTCAAGTACACATATTTTGATACAATACAGGGTTACTCATATACCCTGTACTAAGCCGAAAGGAGGTCATTGTACTCAGCATCATGAACAACTTTTACTATGGGACCAAACATGAAATCGCAAAAAAGCTGCTATTCCATACAATTTGCCGTGTCAATGACCGTTTTCTATGGAACAGCTGATATTTTTCGCGATTTCAGGGTTGGTCCCATAGTAAAAGTTGTTCATAATTATGAGTACAATGACCTCCTTTCGGCGTAGTAGGTACAGTCTATATGCGTAACCCTGTATAGTTATTGTATCAACACAACAATCTATCAATATAGATACAATTTTAACGGATTTTTAACCCTCGACGCAAACAGAGGGGTGTTATAAGTTTAACGTGTTTATCTGTGTGTCTTCTGTGTATCTGTGTCTGTCTGTGGCATCGTAGCTCCCAAACAGCTGAATGGATCTAGATTTAGTTTTTTGTTTGAAAGGTGACTTGATCGAGAGTAATATATCGTATAAATTTTCGGTAAATTTCGTATTTCGCCTACAGTCTACATAAATAGGTACTGAAAGTAACTCACTCTACTTGAAAATTAATTCAAGTATGACGCATCCGGTATTGCATCTGCACTTGAACATAGTCTTTAATCTTTATATCAAACGATTTCTTTCTGCATTGCAGAATACCGCTACCTAGTAGGAATTGTATTGCGTCACCTTTGTTTACTCAAGCTTAAAAAACATTATGTATTCACTACAATATGATATTAACATGTTTACCATTACTTACCTATGTATCGTTGAATCGTTAATGTGAATGTATAATTTTTTGAGGAGTTGGCGGTAAGACTTAACTTTGCTAAGGCATTTGACAGAGTTTGGCACAAGGCAATCCTATCCAAACTGCATACCGCATATGGTATGTAGTATGTACCTACATATGGCATACCATATATGACGGATTGACGGATCTTGTTTTGACGCCATACCCATCAATGCTAGAGTCCCCCAGGGCTCTGTGTTGTCGCCTAAACTTTTCATCCTGCATATCAAAGAGATGTTGCAAACTGTCAAAAGTAACATATCATTGGGTGGTCCAAAAGGTAACGTCAAAACGAAAAACTTCGGTTCCACGAAAATACTCTCTGTATGTTTTAAGATTTTTGTAGTTTTCAAATTATATTTCTTTGAAAATCAAATCGTACATGGCTGGCTTTGTTTTTATTTTGTACTCGCAACAAACTGTTGGTAGCTATCAATGATCCATCAGGCTATCGTCCTTGGCTATATGCAAACTTTATCGAAATGTTTTGATCCAAGAAGCAGGATCCATTATTCTATGGACATCTGCCATCATAAAGCTACCTGTGACTACGAACACTGCAAAGTGTTCGTACCTACAAAATTATGTAAAATACACGCATTATTATCCGTTAAAAGTGGTTAGATTAATTTCTACAGTCGCTGTCCGCGTATGTCTGTCTGTCTGTATGTATGACCGCTAACTCATCCTAAACCACGCAACGAATTTTGATGCGGTTTCACCATAAGTTAGATAATTTTTCACAGAAGGTTTATAAGTATACTTCTAACTAGCAACCTCTACATAGTATAAATATATCACACCCGTGCGAAGCCGGGTCGCTAGTACTTACATTAGTAATAGGTAAATTAACTCAACTCCGAGATCTCTGCATTGACACCTAAATTCATACACATATTATATCAATGTTCATATCCAAGTATTTTACTCTATCGCTGCTTATGGCAGTATTTTATCAACTCTTGTGTAATAAAATTGCCTCTCAGGGTTGTACAGTGACATCGGTAATTATTTTGTCACGATCTACTATTTATGATAGTTTGTATGACATTGAAACAACAATAGCATTGATTTTCAGAGACTCAAGTCCTACAGTTTTTGTACAAATTGTGCACTCGATCTGCGGTATCTTTATGCGGTATCAAACTATATTACAAAGCCTTAAATAAACAAAAACCATATATATATTTTAGTATTAAATCACATACATCATCAGCCAGTAAACGTCCACTGCTGAACAAAAGGCTCCCTCTAAGAGA
This sequence comes from Agriopis aurantiaria, assembly GCA_914767915.1. NCBI lineage: Eukaryota > Metazoa > Arthropoda > Insecta > Lepidoptera > Geometridae > Agriopis > Agriopis aurantiaria. Next base: position 11,029,559 of record OU611994.1, on the reverse strand, counting down.
AGGTATCCATAATCCCCACGCTTGGCAGGCGACTTGAGATCGCAATACGTTCACTGCTGCCCATCCTCCGGTGGTTCTGGTTGCATATTTACTTACTACGGGTACTTTTATTATTCATCAACATCATTATCAGCCTACCATCATGTTCCCACTGCTGGAACACAGACCTACTCTCAGAGAGAGAGAGAGAGAGAGAGAGAGAGAGAGAGAGAGAGAGAGAGAGAGAGGATATGCCCTGATCCACCATGCTGGTCCAGTGCGTTTTGGTGAATGTCATATTATGCCTTTCATCTTTTGAGGTTCTTCGACATATTCCTCACAATGTTTTCCTTCACCGTTTTTAAGTACTAAATGAGTCATTGGTGCAGGACCGAGGATCGATACCGGTCATAAAATACACCAATATATACGTGTAGCCTTTAAGTAACCAACTTAATATTCGGTGAATGACCCAAAGAGTAAAACAATAGTGAAAATGTAGCTTCAAGCGCGGCAATGCTACAAGGTTGCGACGCAGACTGATTAGAATCTCTCAGCAATTAAGAAGGTGAAAGGCTAAATCTTGACGACATCTTTGATTAAATTGTGATCATTTGTAAATACAGGGATACGCGGAATGGGTGGAATAAGCTGAAAGGTTCCATGATACTCATTGATATGAACAATTTTTACCATGGAACTGACCCTGAAATCGCAAACTGTTCTATAGAAAACCGCACTCGAGAAAATGTATGAAGCTGCTGTTTTATATGCGATTTAATGGTTGGTCCCTTAGTAAAAGTTGTTCATAATGATGAGTACAACGGACCTCTTTTGGCTTTCTTTGACACACCCTTGCCGTCCACATCGTCGCTTACCAACAGGCGAGTTGGTAGTCAAATACGAACGTATTCCGGTAAAAAAAATTTTTTTTGGAGTAAATAAATACCTATAAATGACCTTCATGAGCACTGTAGATCTGTAAGGCACAATCTTCTTAAGCAATAAAATGTCTACATAAAACAAGTGCCGGAATCGTTTAAACAATGGATCAATTAAACACGGCTTTGATTGATTTTTCTGTCATTGGTCATGCACATCTTCTGATCTTTGCTAAGCATCTATTTTTATGGTATTCTTGTAGAACGAAATACGGCGTGTCTTACCGCGTATTTTCCAGTTTTTCGCGTTTTTCTGGATAAACATTATCAAGACGCCGCGTTGCGAATCGAGCAACGAGGGCTACTAATTTTTTTTTCATCAAAATCGTTTCAGTAGTTATTTGATTGATAAAAATAAAATAATAATAAAATAAAAAAAAACAACTAACACTAAATAATATTGTCTCTCTTTCTTTGTTATTGTTTTTTTTTATAAATGTACTTTTATTCATAATTTAGTTTAGAATCGCTAAAACAACAATCTTTGTTATTGTTTGTTTTTTGTTGTTTAGTAGTTTGGTTTTAAATTAAAATATCTGGAATATTATGCCATCCATTTTACTAATTTTGTAAAGTAGTTTTTTACAATTGATAACTTTTAATTATTTCGGTTGCTCTCTCTCGACTGCCATTAGGTTTTATAACGTCCTTGGTAATGATAGAAGAATGCAGTTCCACCTGTAGATAGTAATCCCTGTCACAATACAAGACCGAGGAAAACAATACGACAAAATGATGCGCTTCTATTGTCTATTGTATAGGCAGATGGTGCGAGATAAACACGTATGGGGCTACACGGAACAATGGTACTAAGCCGAAAGGATGTCAATCTACTCTTTATTAAACAACAGCTAGTTGATAATATACGACTGTGGTTATCAGATTAATCATAAAATGAAAATGTATCCATAATTGGCCGTAAGTTATGTTCCTAGTTTATTGTTTTGTTTTTTAGTGGTTGTGGATTTTATTTAGTAAATAAAAAATAAATATAATAAAAATTATGGGACAAAACAACAGGGTCCCGATTCTACTAAAGAAATTGTCTTTAAATTCTATTTTAATTGTTAAATAACTGCCTCAAAATTGACAGTTTTAAATAAAAAAATTCACTCGAAAAATACAATCACCTAATATTATAACTTAGAGTGATTTTTTTTTAAACTGTCAACTTTGAAGCAATTATTTAACAATTAAAATCGCAACAATTACAATTTAATGACAATTTGTTAATTAGAATAGGGGGGCAGGATTGCCACCTTTTTGAAAAAATTCAGGACAATCGGTCTGTTACAACGAGGGGCAGGAATGGCCATAATCGTCATAGGTACGTAACTAATGAATGGCTCTAATGAGTATTTTTCATTGTGCTGTAAATCTGACTGAAGTCTGGACCAACTGGGCGATCGTCGCATGTTATAAAAAACCTGGGGCCTTACGGACAACTGCTATTACAGGCACCTATTCCGCTCAGTTGGAAAATCACGCGATCGCAAATCTTATTGCGCCCAGATACGGTTTGCGGTTGACTGTCTCGGCAGAATCGGGACGGGTGGCATAGCAATACAATCACAAAAAACAGCTCTTTCATAGAAAATTTCATTCAAACCTGATTCACACTCAACGAAATGTGTCCCAGATATTTTTTCCCGATTTCAGCGTTGATACTAATAGGAAAAGTTTTAGTGATCTTCACCTTTCCGTGTAGCCCTGTATGGGTAGTTAATGGAAAAAACCGATTAGGTTAGATGTTTCTAGAATTAATCATAATGTTTTATTTATTTATGCGATAGGACAGGCTAATGATAAACCATGGTAATAAAAGAAGACAGTCAAACTGTTCTTTGCTAATTAGTTTCGTTCGACCCTTGAAATCCTGGCTCAGTTTTCATGTTCGTAAAGTTGTTCACAATAAAGTTATCACCGGTAATATCACAGACTTCGCATATTGTTTTGGCTAAAACCTTGACCAAAAGTTCGTCACTTCATTTTTCTCTTGTACCTTAATATTTATTTATACGTAAACATAACAAAAAAAAATTATAACAAATAACAATTCATTGAAATACAAAACGTTAACTCCTCCTAAACCACGCAACGGATTTTGATGCGGTTTTCACCATCAGTTAGATACATTTTCACGGAAGGTTTATATATATAACTAGCGACCCGCCCCGGCTTCGCACGTAAATTACACCAGTGCAAAGCCGGGCGGGCGGGTCGCTAGTAATAAATACGCAAATAAAATAGTTAACGTTTAGTTTGCTGACTTTCATTTCAAAAGTCATCAAAATGATGTAAATTTTTATCACACAATAAAAGCTAAATCCCTATTTGTTTTGTGAATATAGATGACTACAATGTGGCCCACATGTAGGCCATATGACACACAACGTAAAAATTACATTGGGCCCGATTTTGAAGGCACAAGTTAAATTTAGTTTAGCTTTAAAACTTGTTATATTTAAAAAAGCTAATCGGTATTCCAGAGGCACCACTTAAATTATTATAAAAACGTCAAAATCAAATTTTTAAATCGAATGAACGTAATGTGCCGTAAACTACTCAATTCACGTTTAAATGCAGTTTTGCTATTCTGAAGGCACATTTTAAATGATTTTAAATCGTTTTAGTTGCCAAAACAGCTGACATTTTAGCTTATAGGTTAGTTTTTTAACAAGGACCATTTGAGGTCCTCTTTAAAATAACTTGAATTTCAAAGTGAGTTTAAACTCATTATTTGTGTTTTTTGCTCAAAAAAACAAACGTGTCCTAATGATCAACATACAGATAAACATATCAAAGACTTAAAATCGTATTGGTTCGACGGGAAATGTGATCAAATGTGGATCAAACATGATCTACTTTTTGCGACTAACAAGTGGCACCAGTAATAGAAAAGTAGATTATACTTATCTGCTTTATGGTTGAAAACAATACAAGACAATACATATTACAAGATCTAGATGCGTGATGGACCCTGAAGGAATTATTATTATGCATCTCGAAGATGCGTTTATTCATTCCAGTGCTGTAAGAAAACTGCATAACATAGAGTTGGAGCTAAGGAGAACACACCAAGGTCAGCACCTACCAATACGTAAGATTCGCGGCGCCCGGCGGTTTTCTATTTTCCTATAATAAAAAATGTCTTTTGTCGGTTCGCATAGAGCACATCACTTACTGTTAAATTTAATCAAGATTGGTTCAATGGTCTAGTTATGTTGTGATAAATTGTTGAATAGGTACGTAGACAGAGTAAAGGGTGTTTCTATTGAAGCAGGGATGAGAGGAGCTGAGATGAGTAGACTTCAGTAGTGGAGACAAACAGATACGTGTAGTCGTGTAGCAGAGACGAGCAGAGCGGGAGCATGATCCAATAGCATAACTTTATACTTCGCTCCTTTCAGCTGCGCTAATCTGCTTGCCATACAATTAATTCCCTGTCTCCGTTATGATCCATTGAAGCAGAGCGGAGACTAGATAGCATGTCTCCTGCCCACTGTCCTGGTCTCCGTCTGTGCAAATGTCTTAAGTAGCTAACAGACGAGACGGACTTGGCTGACAGACCGCCGTCCAACCAATGGGAAAAAGAAAATTTACTTTTTCCCCTTTCCGTTGGTTGTCATCAAAATACACATGTCTGTTAGTACTTATATATCCAAACTAATAATGCACACTACTACCTTACCAAAGGGCATTATAGTAGGATCAAAAAAAGTAACCGAAAGAGAACCCATACTTATTTGATTCATAATAATTCAATGGTGATGAGTAAAGATCTCGCTCTATAACATTACAGAACGGTTACCAATTCTTCGACCAAAATAAAATGAATGGACGGGCTATAACCATTGAACTTGCTCAGTAAAAACGACTCAAAACCGTCAGACATACATTTACTTCAACACTTAATTATAACCATGTAAGTACAGTACATTTGTTACAAAAAATAGATAGGTAGCGGTTTTTTGTTGTGTATTTACACTTCGGGAAAGCACATGAAGGCATAATTTTGTCAGATGTTTCGTTATACACTTCCTACGGCTAGAGAGTGACTGAAACGAAGTGAGCGCTGGCGCTCATTTTGTAATCTTCAAAAATGCGCTTCTTCTGGGCCCGTCCATCAATTTTATTTTGGTCGAAGTACCAATTGGCACATGCTAAAAGAAAGAAATAATGCCCATATGACTGTTCCATTCCTTGTGACCGACCTACACTACACTGTTACAAGTCACACTCACAACTTAATGTGGTGTGGACAGAGTACTTAATAAAAAACCTTAAAATTGTTTTTACTTCCAGGTGCTGCTTAAAGCTACACAATCTCAGCATTGCACGAATGTGTGTCAATCCATCACCCCCATGAAATAGTACTGCAAGGAATATCCTAATACTACTCTACCGAGTAGTAGGTCCGCTGTCCATCAATCTGCTGTGACTTCAGAGTTATAATGATTTGGGTAGATTCTAGCAAGGTTCAGAATGCAAAATACATAGACTACAATATTTATATAATTGAAAGATGCCATTGATAAGTGGATTTAATAATATTTAATAGGAAAACTGTAAAAGTGTTTCAAAACTTAATCTCTTTGAAATAAATACTACATAAGTAATAAAAAATTGTTTATTTCATTTACATTTAAATACGTATGTCAAATAAATCCAAAATATTTGTTATTCACTAATATCTATTCAAATAACCCACCCCTAACCGTTCCCGGCGCAAAGGTACCCAAAACACTCGCTGCATTACCATGTTGGATGGCAATGGCCAACCTTTGCACCAGGAACGAGCCAGAGCGGGAGTCACCACACTTTATCTTGAGCCTGTGCCCTATCTCCGAAATGAGCTTCTTGCTCAACGGGCTCGAAATTGTAACGCGGCTCCAACGCTGCGTACTTTTCCCTTTTCTTATCAGCGGCATATTCCGCCCTGCTGACGGTGAGTGGACGGTGCGACTCAGGTGGCTAGCTGCGACAGTGCTGACGCAAGTAGCACCCCATATCAGGCACTTCCCGTTCTTCCAAGGCACGAGAGTCAGCCCGTCCGGCCTGCAGAGCCCGGAGGGAACGTTTGCTGACACAAAGGCTCTCCGTACTATGTCATTGAGTGCATGGATCTATTCATCGTTCTGAAACCAAATAATCTAATTTAATACTTGACAAGATCGAATAGAAAAACAGAAGTCGATAATGGATTATCTTTTCATTTTCAATTGATTCGCTTTGAATTTGTTAGACCTTGCTGACATTTTAAACAAGTGGAAGTGTATTGCGCTGCGAAATTTTGAAAGTGACCCGTTAAAAACTACATTTGCTTTTCACATTCAATAATATTACAAAAGCGAGTTTGTAAATGCGTCTGTTTGGTTTCTACTCACAAAACTGTAGGATAGTGACTAAAATCACGGACACTGCCTGTCCAGTATATATTCTAGCTACGGCCGTTGACCAGAACGACTTAATGCTTTATCATAGTGAGTAAAACCGCGATACACTGCCTATCCAGCATATATTCTAGCTACGGCCGTTTTACCTGATGTTTAGTGATGTTGTAGTGGTAAAACCATGACGCTGCGTCAGCATACTTCCCGCTGTAGATACAATTGATGGCAGCTCTATGCCTGTGATGAATAGGTCAAGAGCCGTAGCATTTTAATCCAACTTCGTTCTAGATTGTGTATTTTCGACTGTCCAGCCAGAGTGGTCGTTGTTTTTTCGGTTATCGTTGACTTGATTCTGTTTTTCTGTGAATTCTGTTGATCCACTGACCAATAAGAGGTTTGTTCATCTTTTTATTTGTGGACACGGAGAGAAATTGAAATAACCAAAAAATTTAATGTTTTTACCAAATGGACGTCATCCGGCAAATTTTTATTTCTTTTTGTGATTATGGATACAGAGTCCTTCAGTCAGAATACTATTGAGGTTTACATGGTATTAATTAATAATGTGAAACGACTCTCACAGGGAGAGTCGAGCAAAGTAAGTTGCGGTCAAGTTCAAGTTATTCCCTGATAAAATGGTGGAGACTTTATAAGAGGCTTCTGTGGAATTTGGTAAACATCCGAAAATACATGTTTCAGGTCAATAAATCGTTTGACTACACTTGAAAACGGTCGATAAAACTTATTAAACAGTAATTTACTATTATTAAACGATAACACTCGAAATAACACAAGTTTAGGAAAATAATACAATCAGGAGACGTTTTTTTTCACGTTGGCGCCAAAACTCCATGAGCCGGCTACATATAATGAATTGCCATAGCTATGAAATCTGAAATCGAGCCTTTATTTTTCCCAAGAATGTGTTATAATTCGCAAACAAATGTCTAACTTTCATTACCTGTGTTTGTTTTCCGTGGCAAAAGTGTCCCTTTGAACTTTAATAAATACATTTACTATGGTAACGAAAACTTTCTTGTACTTTAGTGATGTTTTGTAACAATTGAACTGTATGCGAACTATTAACATGTTTCTCTTAAAAATTAACCTGCAAAATAGCTGTAGCACCAGTCGGATCATCATCATCATCATCATCATCATTTCAGCCGTAGGACGTCCACTGCTGGACACAGGCCTCCCCCATCGATCTCCAAAAGGGCCGGTTGGAAGCGGCCTGCATCCAGCGTTTCCCTGCGGTCTCTTTTAGGTCGTCTGTCCATCTTGTGGGTGGACGTCCTACGCTGCGCTTACCAGTCTGTGGTCTCCATTCCAGAACCTTTCGGCCCCATCGGCCATCTGTTCTGCGTGATATGTGCCCTGCCCACTGCCATTTCAACTTACTAATCCGGTGGGCTATGTCGGTGACTTTCGTTCGTCTACAGATCTCCTCATTTCGGATTCGATCTCGTAGAGAAACCCCCAGCATAGCCCTCTCCATAGCTCGTTGTGCGACTTTGAGCTTGCTTATGAGGCCCATAGTGAGAGACCACGTTTCAGTGCCATATGTCATCACTGGTAACACACACTGGTCGAAGACTTTCGTCTTAAGGCACTGAGGTATTTTGGACGAGAAGACGTTGCGTAGTTTACCGAACGCTGCCCAGCCGAGTTGGATTCGCCGATTGATACAACCGTCGGATACAACTAATAATATAAAAATTTATGAAGTAAAATGTTTACTAAGAATAATATCAATAAGCATTTTAGGTAAAAAGCTTGCAACACTTGCTATTTGCCTAATGAGTGACACCACAGGTAATCATGAAATGGGAACGAAATCGGAAGGAATTACCGGTTTTTTAATGATGTTTTTTCATCTGTTAATTCAAAATAAATGAACAAAAGTAACTCAAATTCCGGTCAATATTTTAGTTTATGGGTGCCTCTAGAATACCAATTGTTAGAAGTTAAACTTATAGTTAGAAATTTTAGTTAGCTTTCTAATTTTAAATGGTGCCTTCAAAATCGACCCCAATTTCTCTTTATAGGTACCTACGTCTAACTTCTTATTTGCCTAATAATAATCCAAAGTGGACCACTGATAGATAACAAAGAAATGTCATCCTTAATACAAAGTACAATGGCAACGTTTGTTTATTTACATATATGTATATATTTTAATAATCTTTAAACAATGTAGCTATGACATCATGTTCGAGGAAACACATAGGCGCTGAATTATTCAAGTCGTACATACCAATCAACAAACCACCATTGGATTTGTAGTAGGTACCTTGTGTTAATGAGGAGTTAAATAATTATTTTACAATGGGAAGACCAATTTAATCATTAAAACAAAGTGAACTTTTTATTTACTGGGTCTATCTCTTAGACGACTGACATAAATTCAAGGATATAATATATAATAGGGCATGTGTCTTTTGAGCGCGTTCTGCAATACTAGGATTCGTACATATCTAGGAGCGATTTCCGTGCTAGCTCGTAGATCGGCCAATCCCACAGTCTCTGGGAAGACTTTCTTCCAACTTCCTGGGAAAGTCGGTATTTGGACAAGCTAGCCTCCAAGCATTCATTGCCTCTCTCGAATGAGATACAACTACATCGGAAGGGCCTAAACAGGGTGCAAGGATTTTTTCTAATAATTTATGAGTATAATATGAAATGAGGTCAAGAACGCCGTTATCACAACACTTGACATTTGGCGGATCCCTAAGCAAGCCTCCTTACATTATCGGTAGTGTAGTGAGGCTTGTAGAATATAATTGATGTACTCATCATGATAAACACAATTTGAGATCGCAGAAAAACAGCTGGTCCATAGAAATATTTTTAGGGTTCCTTAATACCCAAATGGTAAAAGCGGGCCCCTATTACTAAGCCTACGATGTCTGTCTGTCTGTCCGTCTGTCCATCCATCCGTCCGTTCGTGCGTCCGTCCGTCCGTCCGTGTGTTTGTCCGTCAGTTCGAACCGTAATAGATAGCCAGTTGAAATTTTTACCGAATATGTAATGTTACGGCGGATTAACTAACAAGTAATAAAATAGTCAAAAAGTTAAAACAAAAGGGCAAAAATACGTTTGTTGTACAAACGTATTTTTGTATAATTAAGCTCTTATGTAAAAACGGTTTGAAAAATTTGATCTGCCATAAATACTGTCGTTCGACGGTAGTTTTTAGTATTTTTGTGGAAAAACTTGTTTATTTTTAAGAAACACCAGTGACACATACCTGCATATAACAGTCATACAAAACACATCACAACAATAAGATACGTCTGAATATTCATCATTAAAAAGGGCGTTGTTTACAAACATCAGAGGTTGACGGCTATGCATTGATAACACAGCCAGTATTGCAGGTAGGGTTACCATCCATCCGGATCTATCCGGACATGTCCGGGCTTTTAGAACTTTGTCCGGCTTTTGGGCGATGTAATACGAGTAAATTTTGATAAACGTCTCTCTAAACACAAAACAAAAATCTTCTTAACAAACATACTAAAAAGTCCGGACTTTTCTTGATATATCCGGATTTATGTCAGGACTTTTTTTTTATATGGTAACCTTAATAGGCATGATGACTAATATTTTTTATTACCTCATAAAAATGCTGATCATAAATAGAGCACATCAACATAAAACAAAATTATAATTAGTTCAAAAATAAATAAGATATAAGCATTTTAATTTCATGCTAGACAGAGAGCGCACTATACTGAGCAGTGACGTCACGGCTCAGGAGCGCCATACAAATGCTATACTAACACACACTTTGCGAGAAAGGGATAGAACATCCCCTCTCTATCCCCACCTAAAACTTTAAATACTCATATCTCAGAGATTTATCAGCCAATTCAAATTATTTTTTCAGTATGTGTAATGTATTTAGTTATATTCATCGCTAAGCCGGTTATTTGTAATAAATTAAACATTAGGACACATGCCTATTGCAGGTGTTCTGTCTACAGGCGGTGATAACTTCGGAGCTCCATATAGTCACTTAATACATAATAGGACAAGCCATGGTTTCGTTACCAAAAACAATGGGTGTCTAGTCTACCGATGCGATGCCGATGGTCACAAATCCAATTCGATCGACCTTCACGCCTGACGCACGTCACTAAACTTGATGTTTCTTGAACTGAAGCGATGTTTCTTCGACACCTGTTTAGCGCTATTAGTGTAATTGGTCGAGCAAATAATGAACCGTCGCATTGGCAGAGTCGTAACTATGTCGGCTTTTCATCCTCTCGAGATGATTTTGGCGTAGCACGTCTTGTGCATTTGTTAGTGTTAAGCATTGAAATATTTACCAATTGTATTATGTAAATAAAACTTGAAGACTTCTTTGTTTTTCGGAGATTGCTTTGAAGAGTTTTTTGATCTCATTCTTGGGTCAGACTTCCACTACCGCAGATCCCGATATCATCAAACAGCTCACCCCCCACATCTTGCTAAGCTGGAAATCCCACACCGTCCAATTTTTCCGCTTCCGCGGATCTGCAAAGTGTGGAATGACCTTCTCCCAAAAATCTTCCAGTCGAGCTTCAGCATAAATCGTTTCTAAAAGGATGTCTAAACATATAAATACGAGTATGTATATTGTATAGAAACGTCGTACCAATGTTGGCTACATTAGAGGTTACAAGACAAGTTTAGTATTTAGACATAAAGAAAGTAATCAAATAGCGCTAATTTTGCTGATCGTACCTGAAACAAATTTTAGACCCATTTGGGAATGAAAACACATTTTTTTTTAATCCATATGTATTGTTTTATGAAAAAATATTTTCAGAGAACAATGGCTTGGACCCATGTGGGAATTTCTTAACAAAAGCTAGTAAATTGTTAAAAGTCCTAAAGAGTCTGTACTTACAATGAACATTACCTATGTACCTATCCAATTAATTATTTGTTTTTATAAGTACACATTGCGGTTAGGAATTTAGATAGAGATGACGAATCTGTGGTCGTGATGATATCATTAAATCTTGAAGAGATACCTGCTTACCAAAGGCAGGTACTACGTTCTGTTTATAAATAGAATACCTACTCACAGTGTTTCAAACGTTGAATAAATTCCTTGAGCCCGTATGACTCTTAGCAAATACATAAAATGTGGCTGTAAAAATCCAGTAGGTATGATTAGACTTCTATGAGAGCACCAGTGAGAAAGAATAAAATAAAATAAAGAAATTAAAAGAAGAAAGAAATAAAAAACAACAGAGAAAACACAACAGACAACAAAAGTACATAGAAAACAACAACATACATAAACATTAAACAACAATATATGTACACAGAAAATTACAATAATTCATTCATTCGTCTTTTGTGTACATACACATCATGATCATATGAGATCATCAGTGAGCGAAGTACGAATATTATACCTAGGTAAAATACGTATAGAATTCCGTACATATTTTGAATTTCAAAACTAAAATATGAATTTATCAGATTTACAGTAGTAATTTCTGGGAATGTAATTAAAAAGAATAATTGTTTATTGGATTAAAAACTAAAAAGTTTATGTCAATCGTTAAAATCAACCAAAGGAGCCTAAACTTCCACTATCCACCTCCTGGCTCCAACATCAGATCAGTTCGATGACACCAAATTATTATGTATCTGGAATTGTACATGCAAAGTTTTAAATTTATAAGAAAATTAGAAGTGGGTTAAACATTAAAATAGACTTATTTATTTATTTAATTCATAAAGAAACACCAACAGTACACATATTAAATAATACAAATAACACTTATTGTTAAACTTATTGACTTCCAAGATTGTTTACATAGTTAACAAATGAAGCTACTAAGTAGAAAAGCCTATTATCAGGTAGTTACGGGGACAACACAACGAGCTATGGAGATGGCTATGCTCGGGGTTTCTCTGCGAGATCGAATCAGAAATGTGGAGATCCGTAGACGAACGAAGGTTATCGACATAGCCCACCGGATTAGCAAATTGAAGTGGCAGTGGGCAGGGCACATATCACGCAGAACAGATGGCCGATGGGGCCGCAAGGTTCTCGAATGGAGACCACGAACCGGTAAGCGCAGCGTAGGACGTCCCACGAGATGGAAAACGACCTAAAAGAGACCGCAGGGAAACGCTGGATGCAGGCCGCTTCCAACCGACCCATAAAAAGATCGATGGGTGATGCCTATGTCCAGCCAGCAGTGGATGTTCTACGGCTGAAATGATGATAATGACGACGGGGACAATATTTATTGAACGAACGATAGGGAAACACCTTGGCAGCACCCTATTCGTGCCGCCCTGACCTACAAGACTAGGAAATGCAACGGTTCTTAATCGATCATTTCGATGAGCCAATCCGGAACCTTGGCCGCACTCAACGGCCCTAGCTATCTCTTTCACACGTTTTCAACATTTTTGAAGAAAAAAATTTATCACTGACTGTGTAGTGATTAAAACTGACAAGGCATTATCTTTAGAACAAAATTACACATATTATAAAGTAATTTTCGTATTGATTATGGCGGAGGAGATAAAAATATAAAATATAATGTCCTATAAAATATCAATACGAACATTGATTTATACTGGTATTGATTTATAATGGTTGCCTGGAAGAGATCGCTTTTAGCGATAAGGCCGCCACTTGTGGCACTAGCTCGTAAGTGTTTTCTATCGTGTTGTAATTTTTATTTCTGGTGTATACAATAAGGAGTTTCTATCTATCTATCTATCTATCTATACTATTTGCATTTTGCAATGTAAATTTAATGATAATGTCCGATTGTTAAAAAAAAAACTCAGTGATTTATTACCTATAAAAGCTTTTCAATTATTCAATGCGCTATTGAGATAGCCGTCTCGATCGATCCTTGCAAAACAAGATCAAAAATAATATCACCAAAAACTGGTTATTTGATAGCACTTTCATTAAAAACATGCAAGTACTTTCTATTTCTATATTGATCCTTTCATCTCAACAAAAAATGACAGATCTAGATCATACCTACAGCACAGCTTTTTTTATTCATTTTGTTATTTGTTTGACAGGTGTCAATTGAAATTTATTCGCGATTATCACCGATCTCTATGCTGATTATGGGTATGAGATCAACAGCATTTGAAAGTGTGCTTTTATAAATCTATGGAATGCACGTACCTAGGTAGTAAACCAAGCTGAGTCAATGAAATAAAAATAAAACGAAACGATTTCAATACAATACAAAAATCATTACATGCAAGCTACAAAATAATTTTACGATAACTGTTCAAAGAAGAAAGTCTGTCACATTCTTGCGTTGTTAGACACAGATCGCCGGCAGCTGTAACACAGGTCTTCCTAGAACAGCTACTAACGAGACACCTACGGAAAGGTACTTATACTGTTAAGAAGTGTTAATTTTAGTCATGTTATAAAGTTAGGTTACTTTTGTTAAATTATAAATAATCACCATCATCAGCAGCCAGAAGACGCCCACTGCTGAACATAGGCCTCTGAACGACAGCCTTCCTTTTGCATCCACTGGATGCCCGCGCCTCTCAGAATGTCGTCGATCCATCTAGCTCGAAAAACCGATAACCGATGAGGAAGAAATGTTTTTGAGTGGAGACCACGAACCGGAAGACGCAGCGTAGGTAGGCCCACTAGATATAAATTATAAATATTGGTGAATAAATGAATTGAATTGAATATTAGGTATTAAGGTATGATTGATGGTATGATTTATAAATTGTTATAATGTAAATTTAATTCAGTAATATTTTTACTAATGCAAAATGTTTAATTAGGCACACATATTTTTGTAGAGTAGCCTAGATCGTCCTCAATATTATACTTACGATTACGCTATAATCAATCATGGTTATTTTTTGTATCTTTCTGTTGTTTGTGCTAAAAAGTTAGGCTAATTAAATAATTGACTCATATTTCATTGGAATTTAAAAATATGCACCCGTTCCTAGGCTTTCCAATGTGTGTCCTTCCAATCTAACACAAATTGTTAGATACTATAACATGAGCAATTTTTGTCGTTTACCTTCTTACATGGAAATTGAATGTTCACGAACGCTGCAGCCTTCTTATAAGGTTAGGCTTTATAAAATGAACCCTTACTTGACCTAACCATGTTGATTTTACAGACTTCTCTTATGCCTGTACTGTACTCATGACTTAGTAACATATATGTTTATCTATGGTAACATCTATTTCCGAATAAACTCCACTGAAATTTGTTTAGCCATTCAATTGAAAAAAACCAATCGTTTTCAATTGAAAACGCAAATTAAATTTAAGAAAACTATAAAACTCAAGACGCTTGTAAATAAGGTGCTCATCTAAATATAGAAAAAACAAATATGTATATCTCTACAAAAAATTAATTTGAAACTACAGCAAAAAAAAAAAAAAAAATTAGAACGGCTGGCAAGGCATTTTGTAAAAAAATTGTTCATCAGTTCAGGGGCCTTACGAACAACTGCTATTACAGGCACCTAATCCGCTCAGTTGGAAAATCAGGCGACCGCAAACCTTATCGCGCCCAGATACGGTTTGCGGTCGCGTGATTTTCCAACTGAGCGGATTAGGTGCCTGTAATAGTAGTTGTCCGTAAGGCCCCTGTTAGCAACAATGAGATGCGAAGTTCGACGCGTTGATCTAAATAAGAATGTTCAATAAATGTTCACTCATAATGCCTGGTAACAGATTTTCCTTCTCATTACCGTTCTAAAAAAACTTTTCTGTGTTTGATATCATACTTAGCTTTCGAGCCCTTTTATTTTCTGACGAAACCTTAGTTCCGTCACCATTGACTTATTAAAAATAATAAAAAAATTAATTCGGGACATTTTTCACGCACGGTCATCTGACCCCAAGCTAAGCAAAGCTTGTGATATGGCTACCAGACTGATATAGTTATATTTAGTCATATATAGTTTTAAATACATACTTAAATAGATATTAACAACCAGATATAGAACAAACACAAATGTTTGTCGTAGGTGGGAATCGAACCCACGACCCCAAGCTCAGAAGGCAGGTTCACTACCAACTGGACCATTGGGCCATATTCTATCTATTATCGTTCATCTTATGCACCATAGTAAGACTGACTTCTTGCTGAATTCGAAGTCATCCTCGCATGAACTAAGAGGAAAACTTTTTAACTATGCAAGAAAACCTGTCTGGCCTATCTTATTTGCATATTACAACTTGTCGTAGTGGTTCACCTTCTACACCATAACAACGCTGACCTTTCTTGCTGCCCTGGGTTGCTGCGACTCATCAAATTTCGAGCAAGAATTTTTTTCGTGAAATGATTTAGCCGGTTTTTTTTATGTTGAAATTGTATTTATATAGCTCCATGTGTTCGCATACTTGTTCACCTTCTATAGCATAACAATGTTGACCTTTATTGCTGTACTCGAGGTTGCTTTGTTTACATATCTCATCTTATAAATTTTTGATCTAAGAACTCAGAGAAAATCTTTGAGTACTTGGGCATCCTGATTTATGTTGACATCTTATTGAAGTACATGGACACTAAACTTATAGGTACTATGTTTACAATTCACCATGGCCCATCTACCTAGTTTACCTTCTGCAAGTCGACCTTTTATGTTGTATGAGGTTATTACGTCTCATATCTTTCAAATAAACGCCACGAAAAACTTTGAACTTGAAAATGAAAAAGTTTATTTTCCTGACCGGGATTAACTTCACTTAAGATGCCATAGTAGATCACCTTCTGCAACATAACCAAGTTGACTTTTTTTTGTTGTTACGTCTCATCATAATTATATTTTTTGGTCAGACGGGATTTTTGGATTACATAACGATTTCGTAATGTTGTGGTAATCAGAGTATGTAACCAAAACGATTGCCTTTTACAACAGATTTTATGTGAAAAGTACTTATAAGAAAGATTGTAAACGATAAAATACCTAATAGGTTATAAAATATAAAAGATCTTCAGACTTAGTACCATCCTCATAGCTTCGTAAAGTGTAATATGATATTCCTACGAGTAATTGAATTAAGTGCAAGATTACATTAGCAGATCTAGGTTCATCATCGCAGTTTGTCGTGCATGCTTTTAGGCATGTGTGTTATGAAAGTTATAGCCATTGTAATTTATAAATGGTGTCTTGATTTAATTTGAATTAGGCGTTTCATACTTTGCGGAAGTTTAATTTTATTTTTCTTAGACGCGTCTCTGGTGTTTTTCCGCTTCATTGTATTAAGTACATTAAGGATGATCAATTATTTATAGTTCACTTTACAGAACATTGTTAATACTAATTTAACATAATCTGAAACAAAAATTAATTAAATCTTAAACAAAAACAACAGACATCGAACGAACAGTATATTTTTGTTTCAAGTTAGGTTAAATTTGAGTTATTAATAATCCCGAAGAACCGATAACCGATGAGGTAGACGAGTTCTGGAGTGGAGACCACGTTTAGGCAAACGTAGTGTAGGACACCCTGTTGCAGAGTGATGACCTGTGTAAAACGGCGGGTAAAAACTGGACGCAAGGTACTGCCGACCGAGCTCAGTGGCGTGCATTGGGAGAGGCCTATGTCCAGCAGTGGACAGTTAGAGGCCGAGGATGGAGGATGGATGATTTATTAATAAAGTTAAGTCAAATAAAACATAGTAAATTGATCCCTAATTCCTTATTGTAATTGATACGACGAAGCGGAAATACACTAGCTATATTCTTCTAAGAAAAAGTTTTGTCTTCTGACTCTGGATGGTTTTATGACAAATGTTTATGGTTTTATCTTGTTGGTATGTTGCACACAATAGGTGCATTAGTATTAAGTGCGTATACTTCTATGCGTGAGCAATCATAATTACGAGTAGCTATTATTATCGTATATCTCTGCGATACCAAAGAGAATATGCGATACTCTACAAGGTATGTAGATAATGTTGTCGATGGGGGCAGATCATGACATGGAATTTTTAAACAGGATCGTTTATTGTGATAAAACTTTGTTATCTGGGTAGTATGTTTTTGTTATAATTAAAGCTATACTGGCACAAACAACTATAATTTTTTTCTCTCGATATGTTTTGTGTTGAATAATTTAAGGATGTTGTGATTATATATAAAGTAGATACACCGAAGAATTCGCATTTTTACTGCGAATAATTTCTGACTATTACCGATACGCTGCTCTCAGAATGAGTTTCCTATGTTACTTTTGCTTGTATATTTTACGTGTGCAGTAGCTTCTGCAATTATTATTTGGTGTATCTTTAGGTGTTTCCACACCCTTGTTAACAGGTATGGACAACAAATTAACTACCTTTATCTAGTGTCAACACATTAGCAGTAACGTTCGAGACACGAACTGGATATTTGCGTGCAAATACAAACCACAAATAATACAGTTTAATATGATAAACACGTTTATTCAAGAGCCACACTATCACGTCCACACCACGGGCAATACATTAGTTACAATAATTATATTAGTTTATTTTACAATACTTTATTCTCATAAATACATAAATGTAAATTTTGTCGTAAGTCACATTCGCCTATCGCCGTCTTATTCTATTTTGGATTTGAGCTAAATTTTCTTATACTACAGCTAATTTATAAAGTAGATAATAAATATTTGTGCAGATGCACTTTGCGTTAATAGAAACAGCTGGAATGTTATTGTTGAGCGGTATAGTGTTGTTTGGCAACCGTCCTCGACCTTTCGACGATACGAGTCATCTTCGATTCGCTCTAAGGTATGACCCCATACAAAAAGGTTTCGTGTTCATGTTTACCTTAAAGCTATCGACTTAAAAATAAAGTTTATTAGTATACAAAGCTTATCTACATGCGCATTATCACTGATGTGACCGAGGGTCAAGGTAACTATTAATTTTTGGTTACGTCACTCATCCAAACTTCGTTTGATCACTGGCTGAGCCGGGCACAAAGTGCCGCGAGCTGAGCCGCGGTCTAGGCGAGTATGTGGGCTAGCGCAAGAAGCATCAGTGATGCGCCTAAGGTCTGCGACGCTGCGCCTGAGCCCCGTGGAGTCTCCGAGGCCGCCGCCAACTCTTCCGTGAACACGTAGCTCTTAGAACCCGTGTGAGCCTTCAGAATTCTGTAGTTAACTTCATGTACATTTACCTGGTTCTTCACGAAGTTATACAGCCTGTTTATGACGGTATATACGTTGCCTTTGTTATCGAAAGTAAAGCGGTCCACCCACTGAATGTAGTTGGGGTCGCGGGCTATCGTTCGCTGACCAGTGTGGAAATCGACTGTAGTGTTCCACTCGGCGATGGTCGAATTGCCTACAAGACCGAAAAAGAGGACGCCCGTAGAATCCATCTTCATTCCGTCTGTCTGCGATGCCTTGGTCCCGAGGTCAACGACGTATGGGCGCAGGGCTCCGTCGCCCTTCTCAGCTAACGTCTCATTTTGCAAAACGGACGCATTTATCGCGTAGAGGTGGTAGCTCGACAGCGGGGAGTAGTATACTTTCCTATCGATCACGTCTTCCTCGTTCTTGTACTGCGGACCGAGGGCGATGCCGTCGATGTTAACGGGGAGGTTGACGGACGTACCGTTGATGCGGAAGAACGTAGCGTCGGCAACGGAAGACATGGAACGCGTGTCACGGAGCTTCCACGATTTTTTGTCACTGCGGCGGAAGACGATTATACCCGGATCTATGGCGCTGTTGTCAGTAATATAAGCGAAGTCTCCGTTCCGGTTGTCTACCACCAAATCGTTCAAGTACGTGGTGTTGGGGTTGACAGTGTCAGCGGGCAGCGGGACACGTACCATCTCGTGCTTGCCGCTCTTGAGATCAATGAAGACTATGGAAGGCGGGCACTTGGTGTTCGGTTTCTGCGTGAGGGTGCCGACTCTCCCGTTGTCCAGGATCCACATGATGCCGTTCTTGTCGATTTCGATGTTCTGCACGAACTGCAGCGCGTTGCAGTCGCCGACGGCGTTGTCGCTCCAGCTAGGGAACGGGCGCAGCTTGGGTGCCGTGTCGCTCTGCAGCACCGGGATCGTGCCCAGGGTCGCCGGCACGCCGTCCAGCATCCTCGGCATCGTCAGGAACAGGTTTTCTCCGTAGAAGTTTATGCCAGATACTAGAACGTTTTGGGGGATGTATCGGCTCGTATTGAGGTAGGCCTCCCGGTCGGCGGGAGAGTCCCATTCGAAGTCGATGGTGTTCCATTCGTATATGACGCGAAACTGTTCGCGGCGAGGCGCGGGCGGCCGCGGCAGGTTCGTCTCGTTCTGCGCAGTCGCGGCGGATAGCGCGGCGAGGAGCACCAGGGGCAGCAGCATGTTAAGCGCTGGCGTGCGGCGCGGTCGGCGCTCACAGTATAACTGACTCCGGAGCACCACCGGCCCACCGGCCCGCCACCGAGGGACCGCGCGTGACCGCACACCGAGACGTCACCGCACCACCACCACGCGAACAAACGGACCCTGACTAATAAATAAGTATACAAACAAAAATAACAAAGTCGTCACATTATCAACACGCAATCTGCTGGCCGCTTGGCATAAAGTCATGCGAGCTATGAACAGCGACCGACGCTGCTAGTTGTACATGCATTATGGAAATCCTCGGTAAGGGCGAGCCAAGGTCGCAGAACTCTCCCTAGCCAGACGTAGGGGCCGACTCGACGGTGCAGACTGTTGAGCTCTAGCTAGAGGGTCGCTTATTATTGTTAATGCAATTACAAATTAAGTTTTTATAAGTATCGAGCGGAGTGCATGGGAAAAAACCAGCTGATGCGT
This sequence comes from Agriopis aurantiaria, assembly GCA_914767915.1. NCBI lineage: Eukaryota > Metazoa > Arthropoda > Insecta > Lepidoptera > Geometridae > Agriopis > Agriopis aurantiaria. The sequence goes on along the minus strand of OU611994.1, from coordinate 11,009,456 downwards.
GAAATTTTTACATTCTGATGAATTACATTTTATTTATATTACACGGGAATTACTCACGTAAGATTAAGCCGGTCACTCCGACTATCAATTAACAATTATTTATTATTATTTTTTGACTTCTCTGATGAATTATTACTATAGAAACTAACGAGAGCGTGATTCATTATTTAAACTAATAAACGGCTAGCATTCTCGGGTATTGAAGCCGTAAAACCCATGAGTGCTAGCCGTTTATTAGTTTAAATAATTCAGACGAATGGACAAGTCATTGCAATCTGTTCTTTTTTATTTATTTTAAAAACAGCTTGTAAAACTTCTTTCAGAATTTAGAAACTGGAAGGATTTTTAGAGCCAGTTCAGTCCCTATTCTAGAATAGGCATGTTCACTATCTTCGACCACACTATGATCAAATGCCCATCCTGTCAGTATCAACCATATAAAGTAGAGCCCTAGGACTTAACATTTTAAAAGCATTTTCAGCAGTTTTGGTACAAAAATTATACTAGCTGCGCCCTGCGGTTTCATCTGCTTGGGTATTACCAAAGAATACATAATAGGTATTACACTGTTTTAAACTATCACGGTTGTTCACTAAGTTATGATTATTTACGATATATTTACCTACAGTGGTAAGAATTTTTCTGCACCTGACTTTTTAACTGTTCGACCAACCACCCGCATTCTTCAGTCTTCCCGTGAACACGGTGCATGTAACTGCGCCGAAATATCAGGAGCTCATTCCACAACCTTACCACGGTAAATATCTCGTAAATAATCATATAACTTTAATAGGTATTACTTCAGAAACCGTACCATATCTAAAAATAAAAAGTATCCTATGTCTTTCTGGTCCTCCTCAATATCAGTACAAAAAATCATTGTTACTCTGTTGCTGTGTGAAAGAGGAACCAACAAACACATTTCGTTTTTTTTATTATTAGTTTGATATGATGGTAGGTAAAACTATACGACGAAACGTTTACGCTCATGTATTTTGTTTTGATGTAGTTTTGGTAAGTAGGTACCTAAATAACAAATGACTGAACATTATTTATACGTTTGTGACTTTCGTTTGTGACCGACTCTCTTATAGATAAATAAATAACATACCTTACAATATAAAAACATAAATGTTTTATTTCATTCTTATCGTCCTTTGTGCTCAATATGTAACTGGTGCAAATATTTTGCAAGTTTATAATTGGATGAAGTTGCAAAAACATGCAAAATGCATATCTATTCAAGGCCTCAGATTAAACACATCCGTAGTAGGTAAAGATTTTAGTAAATATCATTATATTTTTATAACAGTTACCTAAACCTTTACCTAAGGGTGAAAAATATTTTTTTGGCTCGGGCGACGTACTTTGCTCGCCCATAAAAAATAAAAAAGCGCCCTCACCGTAAAAATATTATTTTGCTCACTCATGTTATAGTGTTAACACACGTATGGATTTGGTTGACGGACCTCCATCCAACTAACGGGAGAGAAAGAGTGAGAATATCATATTCCCCTCTCTTTCTCTCCCGTTGGTCAGACGGCGGTTGAGGTCAACCAAATCCATACGTTCTAAAGTATAATTTTCGATCTCGCGAGTTTAGGGAATTACAGACGGGCTGTAGACTACCTAAATAAATGTGTTGTAACCTCGTAGCAAATTTTTATTAGCAAAATATTTCCATTACCATAATTATAAACTTTCCGAAATAGAAGCAAGATGATCTAGGGATCATCTTGTACATCGGGGTGTAGAAGATGAGCCTTTGGCAAGGTTGTATAAAAAGGAAATCTTTCTATTGTTACCTAAATCTGGCGCCTGTATTATGTGTGTTTATATATAAATATATTTATTATACTATGTATCATTATTTAATGGTATAATTAAAAGTGTTTTAGCATCTCCCGTCGTTTCTGTTACGTAAATTCTTTCCAACCAATGGTTGCCTGGAAGAGATCGCTTTTAGCGATAAGGCCGCAACTTGTGGCACTAGCTCGTTAGTGTTTTCTATCGTGTTGTAATTTTTATTTCTGGTGTACACAATAAAGAGTCTATCTATCTAAATACATGTTGTTGATGTTTCAAGTATGCATATCGTTAGCAAAATAAATATGCTAGTAGGTAGGAGACGCTTCCAGGGGCCTTACGGACAAGGCCTTAGCTCAGGCCCAAATCCACGCAGTCGGAAAATCACGCGAACGTGTACCTTATCGCGCCCAGATACGGTTTGTGTTCGCGTGATTTTCCAATTGACCGGATTAGGTGCCGCAATTAGCTGTTGTCCGTAAGGCCCCAGATCTTAAATTATATTATTATTAGATATCTTTAAAATGACGAGCGATCATCTCGTACACCTTTCCCTTACTTACTGAAATATGCCTATAGTACCTTCTAAGCTAGTACCTATGTGCTAGACCACATCACACATCAGGCAGTAAACGTCCACTGCTGAACAAAGACCTCCCTCTTAGAGAGGGGTGTTGCCATAACCACCACGCTTGGCAGGTGGCTTGGGGATAGCAGTACGTTACTACGTACCGTGTACTAATAGCTGTTCTAAATTCTTGCTGCACACAAGGAAATGTGGACCTTCCGCATGCGACCGACGCGACGATTGTTGCATGCGTTCTATGACCAATTGATTACCTGTTTATCATTTAAAATCGTGTATGGACTATATACAATCTACAATACAGAATACTTACCTACCTTTGTTTACATTATTTACAGGCTATATTGTTTAGACTATTAGGTACCTAGGTATACTTTTTTGTGTGCCATAGGTGGCAAACAAGCAGACGGGCTGCCTGATGGTAAGCAGTCACCGTCGCCTATGGATACTTGTCACACCAGAGGCATCACAACTACGTTGCCGATTTCGAAGAACCCCATGCTGTAGCTTCTCGGAAACACCGCAGAAGGTAGCTCATTGCACATTTTGCAGGTGTGAGGCAAGAAAGATATAGTGAATCACACAGTGTGCGATTTCCACTGATCTATGATTGTAGGTACTACCTAGTACATATATATTTATCTATGGTACTACCTATGTGGATGAGCTTTCAGGCGGTGGCGTCTTAGGTACCTATACTCAAGGGTTCGTAGCGCGCATAGAAAAGGGAAATCCCTTCCCCAATTCCGTGGTAGCTCGCTACGAACCCTTGAATATAACTAGTACCTACTACCTATAACTACCGAATATAGGATGACGATATCCGTCGCGACGGATCTCGATATCAGTATCTTGTGGCAATGTATTGCAAAAAAAGTCATTGCAAAAAACATTGTGGACCAGCCTTACGGCCAACGGCTAACTCGGTATCAAACTAACGTTAAATCCGCTCAGTTGGAAAATCATAAGTTGTTGTTCAGCTCATGTTCAGACTCAGGATTTCTACCTATTTATTGCATTTCAGAATTTTCGGATCCTCGAAAATAACTAGATTATTTTTCTTTTCGAGGTTTTCCTTTTAAAACCCTAAAAACGTATAAAAAGGAGTTGCTATACCATAGTAAAAAACGTTGATGATGATTATTGATGATAATAGAGAGTAAAGAATTTAATTTGAAACTACGAGCACCATCTTGCGGTTGCGGTTTGGTTTACTTTAGTGAATGCAATATAGTGCCATCTATCGAAAGTGGATTAAATTATGTACACTGCGCCACCTATCGGCAAATAGCAAAAGTAGTTAGGACGACATTTGGTTACACAGTAATGTTACGGTGCACTTTAACGCAGTACGACTACTTGTCGCTAGATGTCAGTATATATTTTTTTGGTTTGCTGGTATGGAACTATGGAACCATGAAGACAAAAGTACGATATAGATCAAAAAAGCTTTAGCACTAATAAATTTCGTTGCTATTATTTTAACTGAGACTAACATTGGCAGAAACTAATATGTAATTTCAACCTGTCAATCACATCCCGTATGGTCTAGTGGCTAGGATACCTGGCTTTCACCCAGGAGGCTCGGGTTCGATTCCCGGTACGGGAAATCTTTTTGTTTTTTTTTTCACACTTTGGTGGTGACTTTTACTGCTCAATTATAATTAACCTATTTTAGCCTTTTTTTTTTTTTTTCGAGGGTGAAATCTTCTAAAGATATCCTGCTGCATTGGGGTGCAGCCAGGTTATGTGGGATTATACCCACTAAAACCCCCCCGGTGACCAGCCTTAGTGCTTGACAAGAGGGCTCCGAGATCTCCAGAGGAACGCACCGGAGCCCTCGGCACTGCGCTACGGGTCCTCCCGAGACAACCGTGTTGTCTCAGCCCCTCCACCCACGACACACAACGTTGTCGTTCTCTCCCTGGGCACGCTTATGTGGATGGTCAAAGCCCCAACTTTGACCATCCCGAGCCCGGAGGTCCCCTTTTAGTAGCCTCTTACTACAGGCAGGGGTTACCGGTGCCGTATTCTATTGCCCCGGCGCCAGGGCTAAACCCATTTTAGCCTAGTATTTTTAAAGCTACGCGAAATATAGAAAGAGGCAAGGACATTACAAAATTGTATTTATTTTACGGACCTGGCCAGACGGGCCTGGAAAAGATCAGTGTAAAATAAATAAAAAGCCCTCAAAATGGAATTTATTTATTTATAATTGTTATACTTCATCAAAACTCGCGTGAGTGCAAACCGGTGTTATTATAATGATATATATTATAGATGTAACAATAATAGCTTCATATTATTTTACACAGTCATAATATCATTCGTATTTTCAACAGTCTCATGGTATTCGCTTCGACCTCACCGTGCCTATCAAATGTCTGGACTAGACCCGTCCCCTGAATGAAAATAAATGCAGTGAAATAATAACAATACGATCCAAAATGTATACCAAAATTTTGACTGTTTCATACAAAATTTTAACTAACAGGAACACTAAAAGGCTAACTAAAATAAAATTACAATAATTGATTTATTGAATTCTTTGAATACAATCAACGAATTCAAATGAAATTACAATGGTAATTTTATTGTGCCATGACAATTTTTTTTAAAACTTAGCTACCTCTCCATTTGTTGTTCGGGCAATTTTTGCCATCAAAAGTGAGGGAGGAGTTAGTGAGATTGTCTAAAGACGAGGTAATCTGGTTGTTATTTTCTGTTAGTGATTCTGGTTGATGACCCTCATCAACCAGAATCACTAACAGAAAATAACATATGGAAATCACAATTTTTGTCATGTAAAATTTTGACAAATCTAACCAGTTTACGAAAAATCGGAAAAGCTTAGGTATGGATTGTAGAGCTATCATTTTAGTGGCAACTACCAGACAAATCCTTTGTTCGAGGTTTGTAAACAAAACTTGCTTCATACCTAATTCGCACCATCCATGGAAGACTGGCGCAAACACACTTGCGTCAATATTTTTTTATTTCACCATTGGATAGAGGATAACCTAATACACGTACTCAAAATTCCTCAAATTAATATTCCAATAAATAACGGATAGAATTTGATTCAAAAATTTCGTACGAAAATATATTTTTCATAAATTCCCTGGTAAACTTATGTAAGTTTTGTTACGCTTATTATTTTTGTAGACTTGCCTTTTAATATTAGCTTAAAAAAACGAAATTAAGCAATTATTATACGTATTTCTAAAAGAACTTATTTACATAATTGAACTTACATACTTTTTCCACGTGATAAAATACAGAAATATACGCTTATATGCAAGTTACTATAAATTTCCGCATTATTTTCCCGTGGAAAAAAAAGTATATTGTTTTACGTACAAAATTTCTATGAAAGTGGGCTGGAAAACTCGAAATAAAGCCACCTAGTTCGTCTAATTTCCGTAACAACAAAGCGTTAACTTTAGATGTTTCTAAATTTCATATTGTTATTCAGGGGATTAATGGAGTAACCACCTAATTTCAGATTTCCGCATAAACTGCTAGTTTTACTTAAAAATAAAGTATATAGGTATCTGTAAGGTAATTTTTGCCAGCATGTTGCTAAAGAAACCAATTGTCTTTAGGTCTTCTAATTACTCCGCAAATCAGTTTTTTGACGCTCCTGAAAAGTTGGTGTTTTCAACTTACGCCAGTCTTCCATGGGTAGTGCGCTATGTGTATCGAAGCAATAACGGTGCCTCTAAATCACAGTGTTTGAAATCAGCCATAAATATTTACTTTGGGTTTTGCTTCAGCTGAGAATTTATCGTAGGATTCACATGGTTTGGTAGCTACACTGAAAGGCCGAATTAGAGGCAGAACGTGTAATTTTTCGACATTGTCATATTTTACGAACGTGACTTTATAGGCCAAGAAGGGCAAGCCGGCTAGCCGTAATGTCGAAGTGGCTATGTGATGACAAGTGAAGTAAGCCTAGACAGAGTGGTGGCCTAGGCAGGGTAAGCGGAGCGTTGGTCATTCGGCAGCGAGATGGTTGACAATATTGATCATGGGACGAACCAGTTACTATACTACCCAGGCAGATCTCTATTCACATATTTCGTAACGACGGTTTAACTGATAAATTATCAATCAATTTTGACAGATTTGATACGTGAGTAAAGCTGTCGAAACCGTCATCACGAAAATCGCGAATGACCCCCGTACCGTGAGCTCATAAACCGCGATTCAATTTAGGTGGCTACAACAAGTCAACACGTTCACGTAATTTAATAGAATCGCGTTAATGAGGTAACGGTACGGCCCCTGAACCCGATTAGCGCAGACCGGAGCAGATGACACACCAAGAAAGATGCCTGTGGATGATCATGAGCGATGGAATCTTCAGGCCGTTCCGAATGTCTGAAAACTTATAATATTGTAATGCATCTTTTCATAAGAAACGTCCGCAGTTTTCGAACTTTTGCATATTCCCAGGACAACAAGCGATAATTTTTGCGCTGTCCAAAGTAGAGCTTTTTTTCATCTCATTTAGATATTATTGTTAGCATTTTATTTAGTATATTAGCATTACTGTTACTTTGTGCCGTAACAGCACTGAGATACCAATCACAACACATTGTAATTTTATTTTTATTTATTTAGATACAGAAAATCAATAAAATAATTCCTTTCTGGGGCTTGATTTTTGAATCACTCGCACGATACCTATTTTGCACGAAAATATCATGCAAATCGACTGACTTTTGAACGAAACCATACAAAGTGACTAAATATAAAAATATATACGAAAGTCGCATTTTTGTAATAATCATATCACTCGCTAACGCAACCAATTCGAATTTTCTTTCTATCAATATAAAGTCTTTCATTTCCCATGATATTTTCGTGCAATATTATACGAGCGATAAAAAAATCGAACTTCAGATTGTAGTAATCGGGGGAAACCCATTCATAAGGCATTTCACAGCCTGTCGGTTCGCACAGTAAAAGTGGAATCAAGTACCTTCATTCGGGTTTTCGGAATTTCAACCATGAAACTTGCATGAAACTGTGTTGCCTTTAGTATAATTATGCCTATAGATGCGTTGACGGAGCTCTATATTGGCAACATAAATTCAAGGTAATCCTGGCACTCGCTCACTCACGCACCAGTCCTCTCGGTACATATATAGAGTAGTCACAGAAGAGTAGTATATTCCTTGCACCAGTCAGTGTCGCGGCTGGACGTCACTGATGTCAGTAAAGTACGCTCTTTTTAGTGACGTCTGATGTTGGCTTATGACGCATCTATAAATAAAACGTAGGTCTACAGTATATTAACAAGTACTACTTCATAAATTCATAAAGTCGTTCCTTCCACCGCGAGGTCATTATCTCTTTACAAGCGCGCTGCTTTTTACCCACCTATCTAAATACCAAATCAGCTATAAATCGAGTTGGCGTGTTCGATAACGCAACATTTTGCAAACGAAAATCGATAATAAATTTATATTACGTACCTACCTACCTACTTACTTACTTATATATTTGTAAGTACTTAGATGTTGTCTCACGGTTTACTCACGTGGACTAAAAAACCAAATACGAATGACTATAGAAAAATTATTTCAAACTTATATGGAACTAGCTGCGCCTCGCGGTTTCACCCGCGTTAAATCCGGAATAAAATTAGCCTAAGTCACTCATTATAATATCAGCATCTGCCAGTGATATAGTTCCGTCAAAATCGGTCCAGCGGTTTCGGAGTCCATAGGGAACATACACACATACCTACGTATCCCCACATAAATAAACACATTGCTTTTTATATTATATACTTATAGATAGATACTTAAATAGAAGATAGATTTGATACGAAAGGCTTTGTACTACTTGACCCCCTAATAAATAAATATTGCCATAACATTGTAAAAAGCTGATCGAAAACAGTAAATTCTGATCACTTTTGCTAGCTTTTGAACGTAAGATTGTAGCTTGTAGCCAATATACTCATCATCATCATCATCATCATTAGCTAGAAGACGTCCACTGCTAAACATAGGCCTTCACACCCTTCCCATTCTTCACCCTTCACCTTCAACCTTCACACCCACGGTCCATTAAGTGGAAGGCCGACTTGCGTCTTCCGGTTCATCCCCATCGGTTATCGGTTCTTAGAGCGATGTGGCCTGCCCATTGCCACTTTTAATAGCTCTATGTTGGCGACTCCGGTTCTTCGAAAAATATCCACGATCCGGATTTTATCGCGCAAAGAAACTTCGAGGCACTCTAAGCATAGATATCTCCTTTTCCGGCTGTACAATTTTGAGTTTTTCCAAAAAGCCATCAGTTACTAAAGTCAATATACTACAGTAAAATATTAAAAGAAATGGTTTTCACTTAGATTTTTACAAGGTTATATTGCTGCTGTCAAACGCATTCTCTCAGCAGTCGGACTGTAGGTAAGATCCAAAGTAAACTTTCTTTTTTGGTGCAAAATTACATCAGTGAGCGTGGACCATAAGTATACCCATTAGTATCTATATAACGGTACCTTTTGGCTTCGTCTTCAGTCCTTTTCACTCATCTTGTTGGCTTCAACGCCCCCATAAATCCCACGCAAAACCTTTTTTCATGATCCACGTGAAGAAAATTGGCGTTACACGAGACTGTTTCAAAATAAACGTCACGATAAAAAACCTATTAAATCTACCCGCTCGGACTATCACGTTAGCTGGAAATGGATACACAAAGTTAAATAACAGTTCTGCGTTCCGTGGGCCTTCCATCATCGCACCTACATGTATTATTGTATTCTTTTTTACGTCCGCGATACAAGAAATACGAGTGTATGATTCAGGCCGACGCCAGTCACCATTCGCACAACGCACGGAGCACATTTCGCGCGCGCTCTCGCATTTTCCCGCCGCGAATTTTCAAATACACGTTCCATTTTTCAAAAGTTCTTTGTTTTTAAATAAAAAATAATGCCTAAGAAGAAATAAACAGTCTTCAGTTCCTTTTTTAAATTACTTGAATGTGCTTATGTGGATGACATTGTGACCCGCATGTTTCAGTGCCACTGAAGAAAATACCTGTGATATATTGCTGTGAAACTTTAAAACTGTAGTTTAATTTTAACTCGTTCAAGTGTATCGGTTTCGTGAAATTGGATTTCGCGAAACGGTTAAATAACAATTCTTTATGATAGGTCCATATATGAAGGTGAGTTTTATTTGTTTTTGTTTTATGACGTCAATGATAACATAATCAGTGCTAGTTCGTTTAGAGGTTGCACCACGGAACACTATTACACTTCACGCCTTACCGTATTTAGGTTACTGTTTATTCTTTCAATTTAATAGAAGCAATTATGAATGGGTGTTCATGGTTAGGTAGAGTCTGTTTCTCAAGGTAGAGTCACTAAACAAACTGAAGATACACACTGAAAAAGAATAACTGACTTCTTATTTCCAGGTATTTCCAGGTGTAAAAAACAAAACCTGTTTTAAGCAATCAACTTAACCACGTATAATTTAATGACTTCAAGTACTTTTTGTACAAAATTACTGTAGTTTTGAGTCAATGACGGAAGGTAGGATTGATTAGCAAAAATGACGTAAAATTATGTCATAAAACAAAAGTTTTCAAATCATGACTAGCTACGATAATCATTCAAACGAGTAGGTATGTAGATTGTAGAGTTTACTTACCTATTTATTAACCGACTTCAAGAGGAGGTTATCAATTCGACTGTATGTTTTTTTTTTTTATACTTGCTGTTGCCTGCAATTTTGTTCGCGTAGACTTTCGTATAATTTTTTAACGTTTCGCAAAGTCCTTTCTTCTCCACACTCTATTAGGAATCTACCTGCAAAATTTCAGCTTGTAGTTTTCGAGATTACGCGACGAGTCAGTGAGTGAGTTTTCGCTTCTATATAATATATGCACCTATATATAGATACAACACATAGATGATGTAGTTACCTGCCGTATTGTTGTGGTTAAGTTATAAACGGTCAACATCAAATTCAATAATAGGTACTGAAAGTGGTAAAAGGTGATACCATAACATATAAAACGGATGTGCCATAGCATTTTTTTAAATAAATTATCTAATGACTAAACACCTGTAGGTACATATATTTTTATACATGGGTAAGGTAGGTATCATTTAGGTAACGGACATAGCCATATTATCCATTGATTTCAATTGACTAATGATCTAATTTTTTCGCAACTTCAGCCTATTCTTGAGAAAGACGTGAGGCTATTTTTTCAGTTTATTCAGCACGTTTTCAGGTAACCATGTCCTTAGTTAGTATTGAGAAACTAGTTGAAAGACAAAATAAACAAATTGCTGGCCAGGAGCGTGTCGATATATAATAGGGTTCCGTATCCAAAGCCATATAGGTAATTATGGTGACATAAATAGCTCAGGAACTGGTGGTTAGTTAAAGAAAAATTTAATCGAATTTAAACTTAGCTAGATATCAGAGATATTATCCCGACATAACATACTTTATATGGCTTAGTAAAAAAGAAAACTACTAAGTATACATTCTTTATTAAGATCATTTTACGAAAAGGTCAATGACCTTTTGAACTAGGACGTCTTGAATTTATTACAGTCTATCACTATATCTGAATATTAATAATTTTAATATGTCCATAATAATTTGGAAAGAAGGTTTTTAATATGACTTGTCAGCATTGCAAGTTTTACAGTTTTAAACGTTTAAATAAATTAATAAATATAGTTTAGAAATGCTAAGGAGAGGGGCAACTTTTGCATCTCTGGTCGGCCATATTTCGCAAAGTATGTACATTTAGTAAAAAAAATAAGTATGAAATTTTTTCCTTCATTTTAAAATATCTATTCAATGATAGCCACCGAAATATTTTTATATACTTTTAATATTAACTACTTATATATACTTACTAAAACTGTAAATGTGCAAAATTTCATGCACTTAACTCAATAACTATAAAACTTACAAGGTTCAAAAAATTTGACGGACGGACAGACATAATGACAGACGGATTTATACGGGTTTTTATGGAACCCTAAAAAGGTATATCAAGTTCTACCTGGTCAAAAATGTGAAACTTGATAAAAAAAAATATTAATCTATTTAATTAAACAAATAACATAAATGGCCTTTGGATATTCTAGACGATTCAATTATCATCTAGACGAAGTTAATTTATGTGCGGTATTCTGCCATTAATATTTAAATTTCAAATCAATATTTCGTCACACACATACCTACATCGTCATAAAAATATCTTCACACTTCATATCACAATACTAATAATATTTATCATCAAAGCGAAATTATAGTTAGCTCTGTCCACTGTCTGTCTCTTATCTGATTATTTATTGGTGGGGTGTTTTTTTAGTAATAGGTATAATCTTGCCTTTGACCGCCATTTAGCCTGATGTTAAGCGATGATGCGGTCTACGATGGAGCACGCTTGTCTAGAAGAAACCGATTCACTCGTGATATGAAGATACTCAAGCTGTAACTATCGGGGAACACTCATTCAGGCAGCGCATTCCACAGACTAGCAGTTCGCACAAAAAATTTAACCTAAGTGCTTTGTACTGGTTTTTGGAATATCAACCATAAAGCGGTGTCGATTTTTCTTGCCGATCTCTAGCTGTCCGATAGAACATTTAGCAGGAGGAAATTAAATCATGCAGATCCGATGCACACTTTCCAAAATGGTGGTGGTGGCCGAACCTTTCCATCCAACGAGTTGGACTACGGGCCTTCACTAGGGGCAGTAGTCCAACTATTATTTAAGTTGGACCACCACCCTAGACCCGAGATCTAACTCTTTTTTATTTTTTACTAGCTGACCCGACAGACATTCTCCTGTCCAAATATCAATAAATTTGTTTGAGTTAGGAGTTTGAGTTTATACAAAAATCCCATTAAAAAAAAATCACTTTCAGTTTTCCCAAAATTTTCAATTATCTGGGCAACATTGCTAATTTTTATTTTCGTAAAAACCTTATTCTGAACGGACTATTATGAAGAATTGGAAAAAAAATGGCCAAACCGGTCAAGCCGTTCTCAAGTGATGCGCTTACCAACCAACGCAGCATTTACTTTTTATTTTTACATTTAGATAGATTGTCACAAAGATATGCCTTTTCCCAACAAATTTCCACAAATTTAAATGAAATTTGACATGGAAATAAGTAATATTAATATGCATCATGAAGATGGACTCGGGATATATTTTAAACCGGAAAATACTGGGAAAATAAAAATTTCAAGCAAATAGCAGGATACGCCTAGTACAAAAATATGTTGCTTAGACGAACGGCAGACTCTAAATTTCAAGGCCATTTTCCTAGAATAAAATTGCTTACTGTGGTGCACACACGACTCTGTGTTACCGGGTTTTTTGTATTACACGAGGTGTTTTCCGCTACTTTGGCCACGTAAACGTCAAAGAAAGTTTAAAGTTTTAATTTTTTTTTTCCAGTGGACCATAAAATTACACCATACCAGTATTTGAAGGCCAAATTTGACACGGCAAATATCGAACAGTAAACCCTATTTTTAACCGACATCGAAAAGGGAGGAAGGTTCTGGGGTCGTATTTTTTGCAAGTGTACACCAAATCGAAAAATTAAACAAAAAATACTATTGTTTTCCTGTTTTGCCAAGTTAAACTAGTAGAATATCACAATAAAACAAAAAGTATAAATAGTAAACTTTAAAAAAACGGGGACAATGCTGATAGTCTTCAAACGGCAAACCGATTTTCAGAATACTCGAATCTCGATCAAGTCACTTTTCAAACAAATAAAAACGAAATCAAAATTGGTTATAAGTAACTCATGTATTTTTGCGTCGGAGGTTAAAAATTAAACTTTGCGTGTTTTTCGGTTTAAAAATATGTGAAAATTATTCGCTATTAGTTGCCACTCATTGAGACTAGTTTTGATATATTCTACTTTTCTGCAAAAAATACAACCAGTTTTCAGTATCACATTTAATTTTCTTGGAAAATGCGCATCATCATCATCTGTCTGAAGACGTTCACTGCTGAACATAAACTCCTCTTTAAACTTCCACACTGAACAACATGCCTGCCATCTGCATCCACTGGATGCCCACGACTCTCACGATGTCGTCGGTCTACCTATAGTTCGGCCTACCTACGCTGCATCTTCCGGTTCGTGAACCACTCAAGAACCTCCCCATCCCCATCGGTTATCAGTAAAGATCTCCGAGCGATGTGGCGCGCCTATTGCAACGTCATCTTGCCAATCTGAGTAGCTATGAAAATACATATTATGTTGGGGTTAATCAACCAACACACATTATAATACACTCTTAGTTCTTCTTAGTTTATCTCATCATCATCAGCCAAAAGACGTCCACTGCTGAACATAGGCCTCCCCCTTTAACCTCCACACTGAACGACAGCCTGCCTTTTGCATCCACTGGATGCCCGCGACTCTCACAATGTCGTCGGTTCATCTAGTGGAAGGCCTACCTAGTTTATCAGTTATTAGTTCATCTATACACTCGAAATTTTGTTTAAATATAATTATGTTCATCCATTACGACATAAACAAACCGACATACATTCGTATTACTGTGTAAAGATGATTCATCAATATTGATGGACCCAGTCTGGTAACTTAACCGTTGCCGTTATGGCAACGGCGATTTTTTTGCGGAAAGTTTGTTATTAGCATACAATTCTGAACTTTGAGACACATGTGATAAAATCTAATCTCGCATGGCTTGTTTTGGAGTAACGTTAGTGATATCACCTACTTTTTGTAATATTGGCAATCACGTCATCGATTTGCTGGACTTTTTGGACCGAATATTATGTTGCAGATTTATGATAAAATCAGGTGTTTGATCAAAGACCTATGTTTTTGGTCAAGAACTTATGAAAACCACCAAGAAAACGTGAAAAATAATAATCTGCTATTTTATAGAAAAATGACATTCAATCAATGATTATAACAATGGTGAGTACAGTGAGCTTCTTTCGCCTTAGTACACCCTTTCCGTATAACCCTGTTCATTAGGGATAGTACACACTTCTCTCGGAAAATTCTATGTCGTCATTATATTCAGCCATAGAGTAAGTAGCAGTTACAGTACCCTTGTACTCAATATCTAGAACCATGTCTGAGTCATCGTACCTACCTGTCTCAAAAGTAAAGAGGTACTTCTAGAACTAAAAATAAACTATGACTAGATTAAAATTATATACCTATTATAATTTATATATAAAATAATATACTATTAATAAACTTAATGATGCTTCAACCAATCAACCGTTCCTCATGGATATTACAAAAATTCTTACGAAACGATTTAGTTCTACATAATATGATGCTAAAGAATCCTCTTTGCCGCCGCGTTCTCCTTGTTTTTTAAGAACTACAATCTAGATCAACGTGCTACATCCTTACCATCTTACCATCAGGCAAGCTGGTGGCCAAACGTAGCTCTAACAAACTTTAACATTACTAGGGTGGCGTTTTCTACGGTTAAATCAGTATATAATTATAGCATACCATTCTTTTATATGATGTATATACCTTTAGTTAAATATATTATCAATAAACCAATTTTGTGACACTAATAGTAGCGCAGTACATTTTAAATAATTGTATCCCGAACTAATTTGCACTGTATTTCATTCGGGAACTAGCGTCTTCTCTCATCTATTACGTATATATTATGTAAATGTATTATGAATTATATAAATCACCGACAAAGAATAGGTAAAAGAGTCGGTTACATCATCTCTAGCAAAAAATTCTGTACGAAGGTGTAGCAACGTTATTATTGTTACCCGACGACTCAAAGCAAAAAAGAGAGTATGCCTTTGCATTTAATTTTGCTTTGTTTGAATGATAAATTTAAACATCTGCTCTGGGTCAGGGTGTGGTAGGTACTTGTGTGTGTTGCATGACATCCCCGACACAGGGAATTCTGGGAGCTATGAGAGTAAAGCGTTATTTTTGAACAGTTTTTTAACATGAAAGTCAGGTTTTATCAATCATTTTTGAATTTGGTGTATTTTAAGGGTGTATCGTTCAAGAAAAGTAGTCTACCAAAGATACCGTTGACGGGATTTAAATCATTTTAAAGAAATAAATTTGTTGTAATATCTAATTCCTAACTACACCACAGGTAATTTTTTATACTTAAACAAATATGATATTACACATGCATTAGAATAATAAAATCATACTCAGTTTCGTATATATTTATTATAACTGCGTTATGCGGCTAATCCACGAATCTGCATTAGGTATTTCCAAATTTTGCATTAGGCATTTCCAAAGTTTTCATTAGGTATTCCCAAATATTGCATTAGGTGTATTCTCAAATTGTGCATTAGGTATTCCCTAATTTTGTATTAGGTATTCCCAAATTTTGCATTAGGTATTCCCAAATTTTGTATTAGGTAGGTATTCCTAAATTTTGCATCAGGTTTCTCTAAATTTTGCATTGCGTAGGTGCCTACCTATCCCTAAATTGTGCATTAGGTTTACCAAATTTTGCAGCATAAAATATTTGTAATTTTGCTTGTTTTTATTGATCTGTATCAAGTAAAATTATGTATATTAACACATACAATTATCGTTTAGTCATATAAAAGGAACAAAGACACAGATACAGATTTACGCATCAAGCAGCTTGAAGTATGTTTTACTGCACAAACAAAAAATTAAGGCTAATATATAAAAGGCCATAGTAAAAAGGGCCATTATCTATACTATATAATATTATAAAGAGGAAAGATTTGATTGTTTGTTTGTTTGTTTGCATTGAATAGGCTCCGAAACTACTGAACCGATTTGAAAAATTATTTCACTGTTGGGAAGCTACACTATCCCCGGGCAACATAGGCATATATATTTAAAAAAATAATAGGGATCCTTACTAAAACTCCAATAATGTAACCCAAGGTGTAAAAAAATTTGATTTATAATTTGGACTTTGTGTGTTTGACAGTTCTAAGACAGGACAACGTCTGTCGGGTCAGCTAGTTAAATAATATAAGTACGTATAATATACGCGGCATGTATTTATGGTGTTTGTTATATAATACGTATTATTATGTACATAGGACACCACTAATCGATGGTAGAATGTCCTGAGACTTTATAGAGTGACGATTTAGATACGTACGTAAGGCAGCTTGCTGGAAGATATTGGAAGCGAAAAACCGAAGATCGGGCGTGGCCTAAGTCCAGCAGTGGACTAAATTAGACTAATTATAAAATATTGTTTTATAGCGTAGGTAACTCACGCATCCTGGCCTGAATTATACATAAATATTACCTAGTTAAAGTATCTCTATGATGGTATTAATTATTACTAGCTTCAATGTTGAACCATGTAACTATAACTACGCAAATAATTCCCAGTACATATTAGTACATAGTAGTACATATTAACAATATAAAATCATTAAATTGTTTCCTTCCTTATTTGCCTAGCTACAAAAGTTTTGTGGAAACCCTCGTCCCATTTTATACATACATTTAGTATATACTGTTAATATAGTTGTATTATTTTTAGTATAGTTTATCATTGGTGTTAATAATTAATAGCTACAATGTTGAACGACGTAAAAAAACTGCTAAAATAATTCCTTGTAGCTAAATGTTATTAACACAAAATCATTAATTTGTTTCCTTCCTTATTTGTTATCTACCTACAAAAGTTTTGTGGAAAACTTGAATCTATTTTATTAATACATATTTTAGCTGGTAAAATCATAATAAAAACCATTCTAGAGGTTAAGTTTAACCTTTTTCTACGAATACGAGTCAAAATTCTAAAATTTTCATAGCGGTGGGTAGGTTAGGTTTGGATAGAAGAACATGAAAATAGGTTAGGTTATAAGAATGTAAACATACAATATTCAAATCGATCGGTAGGTTAGGTTAGAACAATGATGATATAAATTATTATAAGGGGTTATAAGATTGAAGTTAGGCTAGAATATGAAGCCAAATTAAAGAATATATACAAATTTCATATAAATAAGCGTCATCATTGTTGCTATGCCATATAATTACGAACATTGGGTTAAATATAAACGTCTAGTATACTTAAAAGCTGGTTTTTCCCTAAAATATTAAAATTACTTTTATATAATTTGCTCTACATCACGCCATTTGTTATCAAAATACGCTGGTTTAAGTATACTTCTAACAAGAATCTTACCCAACCATGGGATGCAAGATTTGACTATATTCGCCTAAACTCCAAAGACTGCGTACTTATATATTATGATCTAGACGCACGCTCTAGACTCTAGAGGTAATTTCAAATTTAAAACAACAAATGATCCCGCTGATTAACTGTAGCCAGTGAATCATTGTCATTTGACTGAGATAATCACGTATACTTTATTACTTCGCGTTGACAGAACTAAGTAATTTTGCTATAAAAACGCTATTGTTAGTCTGTTTGAAAACCGCGAAATGATTTGTGTGTAACTGTCATCGTAACTAGACTTTCACGCCCAGTTTAAACACGTTATTTACGATAACAAGACTCTATTTAGACTCTCTATTATTAGATTGATGGGTATTACGGTACTGTTTAACTGTCAATATGATATCCATAGATAATTACCTGACAGAAATGACATCTAGAACAGTAAAAAAATATCTCCTTGACTCTATTATTTCCATATTATTTCGCTTCGTAGTGTTGGTGTGTATCGATAATATTGACATGTTATAGGTAGGTATAGGTACAAAAGTTTACAACAATACTGCAAAAATAACAATAGCAATAACACCAAGTTTACTGCTAGAATTGTAATGTTTTGTTTTGATCAAAATAGGTAGACATCGTCATTGAGAATCACAAATAAAACAATTATAAGTTTTGAAATCATTATTTGAGATTGTTTTGAGAAGATACCGACTGCAACTGCGGAAAGCCCCTTTAAATTCCACTTTATATTTCGGATACGTCGCCTTCTATATAATAAACAAACAAACTTATTATAGCAATTCAATCGTGATCTATTACGATGAAGACTTTTTCATGGTGTCTGTTTGTTAAGCCAATTAACTGTTCATCAACATACCTACTCGTATTTTGGGATGCAGAATAATATTTTAGTCAAGTAGATTTAGGTAAAACACTGTTTTAAACTATCACGGTTGTTCACTAAAGTTATGTGATTATTACGGGATATCTACCGAGGTTAGGTTGTGGAATGAGCTCCCGATATTTCAGCGCAGTTACATGCACCATATTCACGGGAAGACTGAAGAATGCAGGTGGTTGGTTGAACAGTTAAAAAGTTAGGTGCAGACATAACGATCAACCCTCTTTCTTTGTCTTGTTTTGGTTAGTTTGTCGTGTTTTTGGTCCTTACCACGGTAAATATCCCGTAAATAATCATATAACTTTAGATTTAGGTACCTATTATAGAGCAAGAGTGCAAATTCATCCTCTACATCTATCTTGATGCGAATCGTGACCAAAATGCTGGCATTTATCACAGTGCCATCTAGAATGGTATGCTTGTTTTTTTTTTAAATTACCAATAGGCTTGCGCTTGGCCGCCAACTCGCCTGATGTTAAGCGATGATGCGGTCTACGATGGAGCACGCTTGCCTAGAAGAAACCTATTCACTCTCGACTTGAAGACACTCAGATTGTAACTATCGGGGAACACCCACTCAGGCAGCGAATTCCACAGACTAGCAGCTCGCACAATAAATGTGGAATCAAAGCGCTTCGTACAGGTTCTCGGAATATCAATCATAAAGCGGTGTCGATTCTTCGTGCCCGCTCTGGCAGTCCGATAGAAAAATGGGCAGGAGGGAATGCCCGTCCTCCGGTGGTTCTGGTCGCAGTTTTAGGACATACCTATAACATACCCAAAATAACAGGATATACACAGCGGGCAATGGAGAGAGCTATGTTCGGAGTTTTATTGCGCGATAGAATCCGGAACGTAGATATTCGCCAAAGAACCAGAGTCACCGACATAGCTGTTAAAATTTGCAAGTTGAAGTGGCAATGGGTAGGCCACATCGCTCGAATAACCGATAACCGATGGGGAAGAAAGGGCCTTGAGTGGAGACCATGAACCGGAAGACGCAGCGTAGGCCTCCCACTAGATGGGCCGACGACATTGGGAGAGTCGCTGGCATCCTGTGGATGCAAAAGGTCTGTCATTCAGTGTGGAGGTTAAAGGGGGAGGCCTATGTTCAGCAGTGGACGTCTTCTGGCTGATGATGATGAACAAGATATATTGCAAACTCACTAGTAGATAAACACAATCGATCATTACTTGGCCCAATTGGTAAAAAATCGTTATCTTACACAGAAGTCACCGATTGTTAACTTCTTAATGGCTGAATTATACACCGTTGACTTTGATTATGACATTATGCCAGCGCAGCGGTCGCACGTTGGAACTAGTACTAGAAACGTAAATCCATACTTTGTAGCTAACACCATTTTGGACCAAAGTATCGAAGCGTGGACCAAACATGTGACCAAAAGATAAGCACCTAATAGGATGGAATTGTCAGTTGCATTGACCTTTTAATAATTTCTGGCCACAGCTATGTCACATCACACTTCACACTAAAGTTATAAATGGGAAAAAACTCTAATATAAAATTAACAAAATAAAAGTGGCCAAGTGCGAGTCGGGCACATTGACAACTTTTTGACTTTATTATTATTTCTTAGTACTTATATTCGCCGTAACAATGACATATTCAGTGAAAATTTCAATTGGCTGTATATTATGGTTCCAATGATACAGCCGTTAAAAGGTAGGACAGACGGATGGACAGGCAGACAGCAGTACTTAGTAATAGGGTCATATTTACACCTATGGGTACGGAACCCTAAAAATAGAGAAAGAGATGTCTATTTTTTTTTACGACTAAACAGCTGAACCGGTCTTGATGAAATTTGATAAGGAAGTAGTGTGTCATCATGAGGACGGACATACAATACTTTTTGTTTCAGAAAATTTTGAGGTAAAGTGCTTGGGTATCATAATGGCATGGGTAGTTTTGGTTTGCCTAGTGCACGATGACTTTTTTTAGTTCTTTACACCACATAATGGATGAATATGTTTGTCCACGTGTATTGATTCATCATGCACATAAATTAACCTAATGGTAGGTACATAAACTAATAGAAAACAACATATTTTTATTGCCATATATACTTTGAACACTATATTTATCTAATATTAACTAATGCTATCGGTTTTCGCGATCATTACTCATTGAAATTAGACTTTCAACGGATTTAAATACACTCGATAATAAAGTTTTTAATTTTTGTTAACACATTCTTACTAAAGTTATATGATTATTTACGGGATATTTACCGTGGTAAGGTTGTGTAATGAGCTCCCGATATTTCGGCGCAGTTACATGCACAATGTAAAAAAAAAAAAAACTTAACCAAATAATCATATAACTTTAGTGAACAACCGTGATAGTTTAAAACAGTGTTTTACATTCTTACTATTTATCTGTTTTATTATTTTTGAAAGTTTTTATATGATCGATGTGGCTCAATGGCTGCGCGTCTGTTTTATTCAACATAGTGAAATTTAGTAACGAGCTATGAAAATGAATGTGAAGTGTTAATTATCCATTTGTTCTTGTTAGAATTATTCACCAACATGTCATCAACTAGCTTTTTGTCAGTGTACTGCTAACCAAAGACGATAAAAAGACGCTATCCTACTTGAAATTATAAAATTCTTGCAAAATCTAGCCGCAAACATTACGCTTAATCAAAATAGCTGAATTTGCACACAATTGTTGTAAATAACTAGTTAATTAAAGCAGAATTTACACAGAATATATAAATAGGGCTGCATATAGATATATAAGACATAGGTACAGTAATAGCATATAATAACGGTAACGATCATGATAATGATAACTTTATTCATAATAATAATTACATTTAAAAAAACAACAATAAACTACAAACTAATCATATTGTTAAAAATAATAATAATAACTAGGCATTCGTTATTGTACTTTAGCGGCGATAATACGGTATAGTAATGGATTCGGCACCGTGCACTTTTGAGTAGGTAGCGTAATAAAATGGAACGTACTGCTTGCGAAGTAACGTGATTTGAAGAATTCAACAACGACTCCATAGTTTAGGAGCTAATCGTATCCCACGCCACTTGGACAGTATGAAACTAGTAATACACTTACTTGCCATTTTAATCGATGAGTAGCTTGGACGCACTTTGGACTTTACTTGGATATGATGAAACAGGCCATTAGAAACGCGAATGAATCGGTTTCTTATAGGCAAGCATGCCCCAACGCAAGCCAAATATGTTTTTAAAGTTTAGAGTGTCAGAGTTCTACAGATGTAGAATTATTGTAGAGTTACATAACGGTACCAGCGAAATCTAAATATGTAGTTGAACGTTGGCGGTGCCGGTTGGTGGCAAGGTCAGCTGTTATCATCATGCCCCATTGTTTCATCGCCACCAATGACATTATCGTTACCGCTGGACCGAGACGAGCTACATTAATTTAGTTTTGTTTCATCCAGACAAACATTTGAAACTACGTCAGACGTCACACTATGTATATCAACCTCTCGCGACTTCGCTTTTTATTTCTTTGCATTGGCATAGAGAAAAATGGCTATTATACCTTCAAAATAAAAGTAGTTTAAGCTCTGGCGGTTGTTGGCGTGCTATCCATACATTTTTATCTATCCTTGGTCATCAGCTATCATCATCATCATCAGCCAGAAGACGTCCACTGCTGAACATAGGCCTCCCCCTTGAACCTCCCCTCCACACTGAACGACAGCCTGCCTTTTGCATCCACTGGATACCAGCGACTCTATGCTATGCTTGTCTCTAATCCTTAAAAAAATTGTCTTCAAGAAGTGATTATTTTCTCACCCCACTCCCACTATGAAGGGCTGGTACAGCCTTATCTATACATTCCCTTCCATTATCTATACACTATTTCACATAGTCTGTCCATACTTTTTGATGTCGCCCTCTCCGAGTAGTAATAAAACGACTACCTACTTTCTTATTACTGTCAATACTACTAAACAGACAGACAGACACTATAACAAAGGCACTTATTAATTTAACGTCAGTAGTACCTAGGAAAAATGACGTATCTGTTGTACGTCATTTTCAGATTTTTCCTAGGTGTGTGATTCTGCTCTCGTACAAATAAACAAAGGCGTACCTATTTTCGCTATGTACTTAAGTTATTCAACAAAAGATAATAATAGATTTGACAAAGACATTGTTTGAGAGTGAAATTAGCGTAACATTTTTAGACCGTGAACAATTACGTACTTAGATATAAGTTGGTTTAGTTCTTGAAGCATAAAACAATGTTAAACCATAGACGGTATATACAATATCTCAATGGTTAAACCTTACTGATATTCATATTATATAAGTTCTTAAATAAATTTGTGTTACGATTCAGCAGTGCAAGTACAGTTATCGATCGTCAAATTGACAGTTGAGGTCGTCAAATTCAATAATATGCCATTTTTTCAGTACTCGCTGTGATCGATTCTATGGCATTTTAGCGAATTTGACGGTCGATAAAGAACGGTACTTGCACAGCTGTTGTACCAATATCTAAACTAATCTAATCTGATAGGACTAAAATTATCGACGTTTCTTTCTATTTCGATACATCAGAAAAAATGGGAACAATTTTATAGCTGTGAAGTTTAGTTTAGAGAATTGTACAACAACATCGACGTCAATATCTATATTCAGTTTAAGTGCTAGGCAGCGTGGGTACATGATTGAGCCTTTTGGGGTCGAAATTACAGGTGAGTGGGGAACGTTTGCCATTTTTTTAAAGCATTGCCTAAAATTCTGGTCCAAGCATCTTGTGACCGAAATGCTGGTCGGTATCTTGAGCACCGTGTTATATAGTACAGTTCAGATTTGAGCAAAAGTGCTCTAGAAATCGATTTTCATTTGCACTTCTGGGATATACCTGCGACTGGTATCGTTGGATTCCTTGTGGGCTGGATACTGAACAATCCATCGAAACGTATTTGAGTATTAGCTAGAAAATATATATTTCATAAGTTAACTCATTAACTATAACATATACATATGTAATGTGTATGAAAGAAACATAAAACATTTTATTAGCTTTCAAAAATTGTTTATGCATTTGAAATCGGTGCAGTATTTATCGAGTTATAGTGTAAAAACTAAACTGCCCGGGCGCCATCTTTGTTGGGTGGTAGCTCCCCCCTCCACCACTATGGCACTTTACGACCGACAGTTTCGTGTTCCTGACACCACAAGGAATCCAACGATACTAGTCGTAGGTATATCCCGGAAGTGCAATTGAAAAATTTCATTTTTGTTCTAAGGTGAACCGTACTAATAGTATTGCAATCCAACGTGGCATTGCGGCTAGCATTTTGGGAACGATGTTTACGGGCAGCGGTTTATTAGATTAGTGTAGTTTAATATATTTATTTTAATTTAGTTATGAGGCTTGTATACCCTCTGCAGCTCTCTCGCTCGCTTATTTTCACATTATTGAAGACATAAAATCACAGAGTATGTATTTGCAAAAAGTGACAAAACCTGACCTTTTGACTATCATAGCATTACAAGCATATTTTTCTGTTTCGATATCTTTTAGTTTGACAGTGTAATATCGTAACGAGCAAAAAAATCACTCATGTTACCACTTTACTCCAGACTAAAGGTCAAGTTTTCTCACTTTTTGCAAATTCATACTCTCGTGATTTGTCTTTATTTTAATTTAGGTAAGTTTATTATGATTCCAAATATGTATACTTTTATTGCTGAAATAAATGCTGTGAATACAGATGTAGGCATTAAAACAAAATAATAACTCGCTTACGTACAATAGTGCAGGTGAATAATGATTATTTAAAGTATTATTAATATTTACTCACTGATGACGGAATACCGACAAAGAACACGCATAGTAACATGGATATCATTACAGCTCCGATAAAAGGACCAATAATTAAAAGTAATACGCTGTTGGCAACTACGAATTAATATTACTAAGCAAAAGGCGACGTTACCTAGTCACTTGACTCAAGATATCACATGTCATCTATTATACATAAAAACTTAGCTTGGCAACTGAAAATGAAGTCTTTGTATGCAAAACTTTCAAATATGAAAACATAATTTGTAAGCAGAAATTAGTATAGTATCGCTTAGTAGAAGAGCGTTTAATTTCATGTGAAAAAGTGGGAAAATATGCATAAAAGTAGGAGGGAACTATCTAAGCAGGTTACCATAGCATTTGCGCGGTCTATATCTCAAAGAAAAAAAAACCCGCCCGAATTGAAAACCTTCCTCCTTTTAGAAGTCGGTTAAAAAGGTCCTTGTTTTGTTTCTTTCTAGCTGAGATTTCTAGAATCAGCTAACGTGCAAAAAGGTTTGTAAGGACATTTTATATCTAATGATTAGCATCGCCCCGCAGTTTCACCCGATCCGCAGAAACTATAAACTTTTCCGATATTATATGTAACGTTATATCTCTGGCCATCTCGGCCATTGCTCTGTTTGTCGTGAAAATAAACTATTCCACCGTCCTACGGAAGTAACCTCAATTCCCGAAATGATATATTGTTTTTCTGTATTCAAATGAGAACGGTTCTAAATCATCAATTTCTTTGTAAAAAGTAAAGAGTTGTTATATAATAAATTATATTTTCTTAGAAACGTTTAATAAAATGAAGTATCTCGTCAATTCGTGGCAATTCATGACAACATCGTTTATGAGTTGACTCTTTGTGCTAAATAGGAAGCTCAGAAAATACGTACCTAAATTAAAAATGTTTTCATTACTTACTACCAATCCACAGCTGTTAATGTAGATTGGTTTCAGAATACGTATACATATAAATCAAAGCCCAACCCTAATTTTGTAATTGACTATCAAATGCTTTAGAAAGCGTCACAATTAGGGTTACCAGATGGGAAAAAAACTTCGGGAAAAAACATGGACGCTTAGAGATATTTCCGGACATATCCTTCAAAGTTCATATTTCGCTGCATTATGAACTCATGTGGCGGTCTTTTTCATTTCATTTCCAGAATTCCGGACATTTTGGAAATCCTCCCGTATTCCGAACAATAGCCCGAATTTTCGGACATGTCTGAAAAAATCCGGACGTATGACAACCTTAGTCACAATGTAATATATCGCTTCCGTAATTTCCGTATACATTTTAGCCTGAATTGGTCATGGCCAGTGATTGCGTATTTTATAAATGAAATCCAAATTACGGACGTAGTTTTCGTCATAATGGCAAAATAATAATATTCGCTAAAAAAGGTTATAATGTGCGCAAAAAAACATCATTATATAAATTGGACAAATCATATTATCAGGTACTTTTCACTAATGGAACAGACAAAATATTAATCTAATTACCACGTATCGGTCTCGTTACCGTTTAATTTTTTAAGTTTAATAATAATCTTGGAACGAGGAATGTTTGATAAATAACATTGCTTGCAAATTGAATAAAAATTGATTTCATGCAGAATTTTATTAATAATCGTGATAAACACATAAAAAAATCTGCCATTCAAGAAAACATGTATAAACCTATCAAAGAAAAATAGACTTAAATAACACAGAATGATCACAGTACTGATGACTGTACAAATGATCAGACAATAACTGCATTTCAAAGTCTACTAACAAACTAAGGTACTACAACATAACAATGAAAATACAAGTAACTTACTTAACGACGATTTATTAGCTATTGGATACACATAATGCCTTATTTAACGTCAAACAAGTCATAGTCACAGTCAAGTTAATGTCTTAGTAAAATGGCAGAGATTTTACTAGAGGCTTCTGCGAAGTTTTGGAAATGACACAAAAACATATTTTACCTCATTACTTCACTTGCTGCACTCGAGCACGTTCATGAATACTTAATAAACAATAATCCATCGTTAATACACATAAACACTTAAATATGCTCAAGGTTAGCAAAATATTACAATGGGGCGACATGCTTATTTTATGTTGAGGCCAAAACTTCATTAGCCCAGGCACTTAAGAAAAATAAAGGGTCAACTGCATAGATTCAGTATTCTATGGTCAACTGTCATTATTTTTAATAATGACATAATGATTAAAATGCAAATATCATTAAAACCTTAGGAAGTGAGATATTTGCGAAAAACCGATTTTAGAAGACACGGAAATATGAGACTTTTGAAACAACTTTTAGAATGCCAATATAAAAGTTTATACAAGTTTACAGCTATCTTTCATTTCCAGGTGAAACCCCTTATTTGCCTTATACGATGACTTAAGCACGTAAAGTTGCCGTTCTAAAATTTCCCACACAGTCAGAAGAGTTTCCCCAGGAAATGTCATTGCTCTAGATAATTTCCAGAAAATAGGTTTACTACGAAATTAGTTCTGTCTTACGTTTCAACTGTACTCTGAGCTATATTTATATTTACCTACAGTTCCGAATTGTTCGTGAGTCATCTATAAAAATCCATTCAAAAATCATTAGCTCCGTCTGAATACACATCTTATCAGTAGTAAAAATATTTTACGAGGCCATCAAATATTTATTGAACAAACTATAAAGTGAATATATTTTTAGAACTGAACTAGGTGAAGAAGAATCAATCAATCAAAGAAAAATATAGATACGATATGACTTTTGCCGTAGTATGGTGTTTTAGAAAAAACAATGACGCACAACTGATTTTTTACTTGGCTGCTGTTAACAAAGGTGTTAAGAAAAGTATAAGTCAGATCAAAGGTTAAGAGTATGTATAACTAACATAATTACAAACACAAATAATACAAAATTATTCATTTCACATATTGGCACAGATACAATAAAGCAATTGCCTGAGGGCCTCAAACTAGGCTAAGCCTGTATCTTGAGGTCCAAACTGAATATAGTACATGAAATATCGCGCGCGCTTACACCTAATGCTTGTAATTATGAAACGTGTTTTGAATAAAATTTGTAGCCATATTCATACCACATATTTTTTTATCAGTTATAGATTTATGGCAATTTGGCTTATGTGATTCCAAATCAATTGATGCTTCAATAGAAATCAATCTGTGTCAAGAGGCATACCATTTTGTTTGCAAATATTATTAATTGCTCAAAATTGAAAACCACGTTTTGGTAGATTACAAAGTATAGTCGCTATACAAGTAACGTTTTTGCACACGTAAGATAAATTAACAGTTTTGTTCAAACAGAAGCATTTTAATAAAACACTAAGTTTAAGTTAGTGTTAATTGTGAAAATAATGCTTTTGCATAATTTTATAAAACGATATTTTGACATCATTTCAATATAAATGAGATCAGTTTATTATAAATGAGATAACACACTGTCTTTGGGTTATCTAGAACTTGCAAATAAAACAGCAGATAAAAAATATAACACCAACCTAATTAACCTAGCCAGTCATATAGATCTCTATACGGACTGGCCAAATTGTTCACGTCGCGATTCAATCTTCAAAGAATATATTAAAACCCCATTAATATCCACTTATATCAATAATAGATTCACAGAGAAGATACAGTAGCAATAAATACGTATAATATTAATGTATTGCATTTACTCGTATGTAACAATGAAGCGGTATTACAATCCTAAACCTGCTCAACAGTCCGTCCTATCTGGTGTCAGGTCTTTTAGATTACATATTTGTTTTTTATCCTATCGTATCAAAAAAACCCAAAAACTCTGTTTTTGCATTAAATGATTTCTGATTCTGAGCCTCTCAAACAGATTGTGCCATACCTATTATTGCAAATGTCATCAACGCCCACATTGAAAAGCAGTTTCATATAACTTCGGCGTAGCTATTTCAATTACCTATTTGTTTGTAATCTTCCTAATGCCAAAATAAAGTATTTGCATTTTATTTATATTACACGGGAATTACTCACGTTAGATTAAGCCACGTATTATTTGTATTTTTTAAAATTCCTGATCGCTATTGCACATTTTTTATATGTATAATATGTATCCAATAGTAGTCAAAGCGACGGGCCATGATAGTAAGTAGTCACCGTCGCCTCATGAACACCTACAATACCCGGGGCATTGAAGGTGCGTTGTCTAACCTTTAAAGACTATTCACTCTTCGTTTGAAGCAACTGCACTTGTTTCAACTCTGTAAAAATTAAACATCCTGCCACGTGAGACTTGATATTGCTTATCGTGCCGCGGTATCAAATCATCAACACACCTTGTACAGTTAATTGTTCATGTGATTGTGCACGCAAAAACAAGCAAGACACAGACCGTACTCCAAAGAACAAAACATAGCTTATACAAGTGTTTAGCAGGTTATTAGAAAAAATAATGCCACAAATTTGCGTTTATCATTTGGTTAGGTAAGGAGTTTTCAAGTCGCAAGCAAACCATGCTCCATCATTGGCCGCATCATCGCGATCATCAGGCAAAATGACATACGCAAGCCTATTATAAAAATATATTTAACTTATACACGCTGCCTAGCTAAAGTAATGTTAATATTTTGATTACATGCCTTTTTTGCTGTGAGACCGCGAGAACCTCGAGATTTCTGTTATAAGGTTTAGAGTTTTATCCAAAACGAACCACACCGGGTGGTGTGGTTCGTCAGTTCTATACTTTTATGACTGGGAGAAAGGATATTTTGGGCTCCTTTCTTCTTGAAACAAACTCGTTATAGCCATAGAAGATGAAAATACAGTTTAGATACAAGAAATTTAAGCTAAGTTATTAGCAAAATGCCTTAGTATATCTATATGAAATATTGGATGGATTTCATACCTTGAATGAGAATCTTTTTTCTGTAGTCTGTATCCAAGTTATGATGCTATGCAAATATGAGTACATAGATCATAATTGCATCCTCGTGACTTAGAGGTCATCAGTAAAACAAAGAGTGATTAGCATGACTTGATTGTATCGGAACTGCAATTAAACAGATAGTAAAGTAAAGTAAATAAAGTAAGTAAAGTAAATATTTATTTCTGAAACGGTTTAACATTATAATTATATTGTATACATAGCCACAAATAATATATAAACTAGGTTAAATTGAATTAGCAGTGGGCCCCAAACTCGGCTAGGCCGGTATCTTGGTGACCCGAAAAAGATTTTCCAATTTTAACTTAACGCGCGCGCTTAGTAGCCACAAATACAACTAAAATACTTAAATTAAAACTAAAGTAGGTAGATTAAGAGTACGTTCAATTAAAGTTAATTATGTTATGTTAATTATGTTAAAAATAAGGTACAGAGGAGTTAAAATATTACATAACTTCAAACCAATGGACAAAAAAGAAAAAAAGAAATAAAAACAAAAACAAATCTGTATTTGAGGCATTGCTTAATAATGTCTCAATCACACCTGTGGGCGACTGGATGTATTTGTGCTGGTGCGATTAGTCTAAGACGTATGCTTGATGAGCTCGGATGGAGCAACTCTGCGTAGCACCAGCCACAAACGAGTTAAGCTCGCAGGGAAGAACACTGGTGCGAGGTGTGTATTTGGGTGCGTGAAGAATTCGTGTGTTGTGTAATAAGTGTGGGGTGTGTGTATGTGTGTGGGGTGTGTGTATGTGTGTGGGGTGTGTGTATGTGTGCGGGGCGTGTGTATGTGTGTGAGGGTTGTGTGTATGCGCAGGTAGTGTGAGGGTGGGAAGAGTAAATGAGCTAAGAATTTATGTCGTATACTTTAACGAGGCCTTCAGTGTCTTTGTAGCTTAGCGACTGTATCCATTCTTTAACCTTACTTCGGGCTTTCCGATGCGGAAATTCTTTTATGTCACAGTGCTTGCATACCGAGTTGTACGTGAAAGCATATATGTATGGGGGTAGGCGGCATGCGAACACTGTCTTGACTTTTGGGAGTGGGACTGTGGCAGGACGCGCTTTCCTTCTGGAGTGTTGCGGATCTATAGTGTGAGATTTGGCTACTGCACGCATAATAAATAACTGTCTGACGGTGAGTACTTTTGCCTCTTTATATAGATTCTCGGTGGGGTAACGTCGTGGTTTCCCTAACATTACTTTTAAGACCGCTCGTTGGGCCCTCTCTACTGCAATCATGTTACTCATGGCAGCGCCTCCCCACACACCAATGCAGTACTGCATCAGAGATTGACTTAACGAAGTGTATACTAGACTCGTAACTTCTGTATCCGCAACTGGTCTCAGTTTCTTCATAATGTAGATGGTTTTACGGACTCTTTTAGATAAGAAAACTAAGTGCTGCTCGAAAGACATCTTTTGATCTATTTGCACGCCTAAATACTTCGTGCATGCTACTTTTTTAATTTGAATGCATAGGCACCCGACATTACTCAATGAGGCATATTTGTCAAAGGCAGTACATGTATCAGAGTGAATTTTAATGTTATCAAATTTGGACGCAGTGGCTCGTGTTATGTGGAAGCCGATGAAGCTCGTTTTGGTGACGTTCAAAGTGAGTAGGTTTGCGTTGAGCCATCCTGCTATCTTGGACATCCCACGTTCGGCCGCTAAGTGAGCACCATTCCAACCTTTCTCATGGAAGATGGCCACCGTATCGTCGGCATAGCAAATGAGGGTAGCATTTGGAATATTTATCTTTAGTAGATCATCCATGTAGATAGTAAATAGTGTTGGCGATAAGATTCCTCCTTGGGGAACTCCAAACGATACCTCAAGTTCCTCGCTAAGGTGGTTTCCTAGTCTGACTCTTTGGCGTCTATTGCTGAGGTAACTAGCGAACCATTCTAGGGCGTTTCCGCGGATCCCGAGACATTCCAATTTCTTGAGCAGGATGGGAATAGAGACGGTATCAAAAGCACGCGCCAGGTCGAGGAAAACTCCTATGCTTCTGTTACCTTTGTCCAAATGCGCTGACACCGTCTCAGTCAAAAGCTGTACAGCGTCCTCCGTGGATTTACCGCGCCTAAAACCGAATTGTCTGGCAGCTAGCAGTTCATTCTTTTCAAGGAAGTCAACCAGACGTTTGTTTATAATTTTCTCCAATATCTTGGAGAGAATGCATAAAAGTGATATGGGACGGTAATTATCCACGGAGTCTTTAGGACCACTCTTGTGTATGGGAGATACTACTGCAGTTTTCCAGCAGTCCGGAAATGTGCCAGTTGTTATGCTTAGGTTGCAGATGTGTACTAGTGGTACAATCAAAGAATTTTTAATGTTTTTTAGTAATATAGCCGAAAAAGTATCTATTCCCGGAGCGCTGTCTGGTTTCAAGTTTTTGATGAGACTATCAACCTCGTAAAGGTCAGTGGGGCTAAGGAAAAGTGAGTTTGAGCAACGATTTTCCAGCTTCATATTTTTGCAGAGATTTTCTTCTGTTGTACCTATCTGTTTTAAAATGTCTGAGGCTAGTTTGGACCCCATATTGACAAAATGCTTATTGCATGCGTTAACTGCTTCTTGTGAATTATTGTACTTATGTAGCAGCACCTGTGAGTGATTATTAGTCGCAGGAATATCGCAGATGTTTTTAATTGTTTTCCACAGTTTTTTGGGATTTTTGTGGTTTTCGGTTAGTTGGGCGTTGTCGTAACTGATTTTAGCTTTGCGAATAATGACATTGCAAAAGTTTTTATAACGGGTATAGGATGCTTTCAAAATTTGATTGTTAGGTTGCTGCTTTGTCTGTAAGTGTAGTTTGTCACGATGACGCATGCACCTTATGAGTCCGGGTGTTATCCAAGGCTTAAGCTGGACTTTACTTCGGCTGATTTTGTGTTCGTGTGTATACTTTTGTGTGGAGTCGGAGATCGTCTGGTTTAATACACTAAGTGCGTCATTGACATTGTCAATTTGCGTAAATGTTTCCCAATCAACATCATCAAGATCCCTAGCAACAGCTGCAAAATCTGTCACCGGCCTAACTCTATTATTGCTAATACATTTAGTTTCATTGATGTTGAGGCCAGCCATAATCAGATTGTGGTCTGTGAGGGGACAATTAGTTACTACGCCGATAGCTCTGCCAGTTGATTTGACAAAAATGTGATCAAGGCATGTCTTTTCCCTAGTAGGTTCCGTAATTGCCGGTAGAAGACAGTGTCCTGCACTAGGACACTGTCTTCTAGGTAGACTAGGTAGACTAGGTGTCACTAGGTAGATTAAGTTAAAAAGAGTTGCCAGTAGAAAATCAATTTAGTTGAAATACAGAGTCTAAAGTCTAGAATTATTATTATGAAAAATGTACAGCTATCGTTGAAAATACCACTTGCAATTTACAAAACACTATCTGTAATTTGATATTTGGATTAACTCTGATAACAAGCGCAAATTTTCCAATAATTTTAGAAATAGTGATGATTAGAATATTATTTCTGGTTACATTATTATAGCAACTGAACGTCATGTTAGGTGTGGCCAATGCAAGCCTAACAATAAAAATAAATCAAAGGAAAACTATGTAGCTGGCTGAAGAACTGTGTACAGTAACGTATGTATTTATGACGGTGATCATGACGCTTTGGCGGACGATGACGAAACGAATATGTAACTCTTTATAAACCACATAAACCCTACGCCGTGAAATCATGTTCTGCGTCAATGTTGATGTAATCAACAAGACTATGAAATAGTACTTGCAAAAACTGGAGGCATGATAAACAATTGAACATCGTAAGAAATTAAAAAGATTACGTCATACATAATACAGTCAAAAACTTTATTAAAAAAAAAAAAAAAAAGATAAAGACTGTTTTATTTTTGTTTTCCAAAAGGAAACGTAAACGGAATTGATTGTTTTTATTGTATAGAATTTGGTTTATGCTGTTATGAATTAAAACAACTTCAAGTATTATGTTTGTCCGTCTAGAAATGTAGTGAATGTACCAATACTTAGGTGTTAGTAAAGTCGTTTCACTACTAATGCCAAGAGAATGCGACTGGTTAAACCACATACTTGAGAGTTGCCAAGATTATTCAGTTTAAGCTATAGAATTTCATAATCATTCTAAATTCCAGCGGCCCAACTCACCAGAATAGAAACGACAAAATAAATAACGCCTATTTTATCATGATATAAGTATAAGCCAAAAAATGGTATAAACATACGAAAGTAAAATGTAATAAGACAGCAGAATACACTTTTCTTAATTTAGTGGGACTCCAGTTGACAACTTATTTTTTATTACACTTTTTTCTAATTGTATTCGCTAGTTTTCACGTTGTTGATGTCTACTTTTCGATCTATTTAGCTGTGATCACCTGGGTGATTCATCATTTTATAAATACAGTCATTTTTACTAATATTTTTTTTGCTGTTGATCGAATCATTATCACCATCATCATTTCAGCCATAGGACGTTCACTGCTGGACATAGGCCTTCCCCATCGATCTCCAAAAGGGCCGGTTGGAACTGGCCTGCATCCAGCGTTACCCTGCGGTCTCTTTTAGTTTTAATTGATCGAATGCCTACGCCAAATTTCAGCACACTAGCATACATTTACTTTTCCTAATTAATCCCAACGGAAAACTTGAATTTTTTTAAACAGTTTTTATATCTTGTAATCTGTATACCCACTTGCTATATATTTACTTAAAGGTATATAATAAGGCCAAGAGCATAATATTAACACTACAGGTACTAAATACAAGTTTTATTAAAATCAAATTAAAGCGTCAACACAAATAAATCCAAAATATTTGGAATTCACTAATAACTAAACTAATAACTATTCAAATAACCCACCCCTAACCGTTCCCGGCGCAAAGGTACCCAAAACGCTCGCTGCGTTACCGCGTTGGATGGCAATGGCCAACCTTTGCACCAGGAACGAGCCGGAGCGGGAGTCACCACACTAAACTACTACGGTACTAAATTATATATCTTAAGGTTTTGGTAAATCTAGGATCTAATACAGAGATTGGCAGTTAAGAATGGCATTGGTTTGAGTTCTCAGTATATATTATTTATTGCCCTTGTTAAAACAAAAGATAAGTTTAGGATCAAAAGCGTGTAATTTGAATTTAAATGAGATACAACTACAAAGGAAAATTTACTCGCAGTGTAATAAAATATTATCTTATGCCTTGGTCAATATGATCAATGTGGGTTTGTAAGCTCTTCATTTGTAAGCTCATTCCTATATTTTTCCCTTCGATTCAGAAAAAATGCCTTTTCACCCACAAAACAATGAAATGTGTAGACTGTTAACTGTAGTGAATACGATTGCACCTGAGTATTCCTGATTACTAAATAGTTGAAACAGTAATACAACGACATGATTAAGGATCAGGTGTGGGCTCACATTAGCATACATTCCATGTAAATCGAGGCATTAGCAAGCAATTATGGTAAATAATTTGTCCCCAGTTGGCGGCAGTAAAGGAACAATCGTAGTCATGTACTCTAAATGAAAATCTACTTAGGAGAGTTATGTAACTAATGAAGAACACTTGAAGTAAAAATTATTGGATAACACAAAATCTTTCTTTGTAATACTAAAAACTTCAAAGATAAAACCTCCTCAACCCACAATATATTCGAGACTGTACAGCACATTGATGAAGTCATTTTCATAAAATTTATAGCTACGGCGAATACGAAACAGAATATCACATCACACTGATACTATAAATGCGAAAGTTTGTCTGTGAGGATGTTTTGTTACTTCTTCTCGATTAAATAGCTGAGCGGATTCGAATGAAATTTAGAATGGAAGCAGCTTATACTCTGGATTAACGCATGGGCTTTACTTTTTATCACAACAAATTTAACAGTTCCTGTGGGGTAACGGGTGAAACTGCGGGGCACAGTTAGTATAAAATGAAACCGGCAATAGATGATTAGGTACTAAAACCTAGCAAACTGATTTCCACGATGATTACCGGCTTCACTGGATTTTCTCGAAGCACCTAATTATTTTCCAATCCACAGAGACCATGAATCAGCTCACTGGAGCATTGACCCAGATTTGATAGCGGGACATTTGGCAGCCGCGGCCCGGTTTAAAATACGAACGACTGCGGGTGTTGAGCTGCGTACAGATGAGTTAAATAGTGCGAGACCACCGCGACTCATATGTTTCAAACCTAGAAAAAAAAGTTTACTTACACTACTTCCTCTGAAAAAAGAATCCAAACTTGTTTTTTAATCTCTTTAAAAAATGTTGCCTTTAAAATGTGGTTGGACAAAACTAGATGTAAGTATTTTTAAAGAATATATAGTAGGTACTATTTTAAAATCATTGTCACTTTTGCTACGTAATTTTTGAAATATTTACTGTCTTGCCAAATGTTTAAGCTTGAGGGTAAATGCCAATAACGTGTACTTGAGAACATAGAGTAGATATTTTTGAAGTTATTTTTATTACCTATCCAAACATTAATCAATGAGGTCTAGCAAACTCTAAAAACGAATGATACAAAAAAAAAAACGGAAAAAAACGGAAAAAACATAATAAAACAATTTGAAATATGAAAATACATCGGTTTCTATAAGAAAAACTAAACTAAGTAACAACAACT
Source organism: Agriopis aurantiaria (assembly GCA_914767915.1). Taxonomy (NCBI): domain Eukaryota; kingdom Metazoa; phylum Arthropoda; class Insecta; order Lepidoptera; family Geometridae; genus Agriopis; species Agriopis aurantiaria. The sequence goes on along the minus strand of OU611994.1, from coordinate 10,973,533 downwards.
GCCCAAGTAAAAGATATATTGCCAAAACTCCAACAAAAATCAACCCTAATAAATCACATAAGCATTTAAAATATTAAATCTTAATGGAAAAGGATAACAATTGTACTGTAAAACAAATAAATAGAGAAACGTATTTCTCCTTGAATTATTCAACGAATCTTCCACATTTTGCAATGTGTGAAAGTTCGTATCGTTTTCCGGTCTCGATAGGAGCTATCGACCGGCTATGTATAAAGTTTTTTTTTTTGTGATTGTCAAAATAAACGGCTGTTTCTATGCGGGATTAGACACATTAGTGGTCAGAAATAGTTACACGTGATTCCATTTCAAGGTTACTTCATATACCTACATGTTCGCGAAATATTTTATAAATCATCATTGTGAGCTCAAAGCAGCGAGCTTTCTAAACCAATCTATATTGTTTTGTCCACAGACGTCGCATTTTTTAAATGGTTTTCTCACTGTTTCCATCATGTAAATATATCCCAATTAAAGTGAGTTGTGTTAAATTTCATAGTTTTTGCTTTGAATAACCTACTCAAAAAAAACTATCGAAAATGTTTCTTGCTTTTTATATTATAAGTAAAACAATAAATTATATCTTTTTGGGTCTTATTTTGAATTAAATGATATAATTTTTTTTACTTTATTTTGCTTGTTTCGCTCATGACGTCTAATTCTGGTCTCTAACGAACTGTTGGTAAGTTCCTTTTCAAATTTTTCTATGAATCACACATCGAGTGTTTGTAATTTTATTTTCCTAAAACGACTTATGCTACTTTTTCAATAGCTTTTCTTTGAACAACTCTTATTGTAATTTACTAACCTACATTAATAAATTGATGCAAATGAATTATTCATAAATCTGTTTGTTTGTATTTTTTCTTAGACTGAGTCCAAAGGTTATTTTAAACGTTCAAAAAGTAACATAAAAGAAAAAAACTCTAGACCGAAACAGAAACTAAGCACTATTATATAGCCTTACATCAATGACTATAGGCAAGTTTTCGTTAAGTAGTTTTTTGTTCATAATATAAGTTTTGAGTGGGCATTGCCATCGAACATTTAATAAAAATTATTAAAAACAACGATGACAAAGTGCATAGTCAATTTAATAGAATTCTTGACATCTGGCTCTACTTTGACTCTAACTCCAGCGGACTTCTTCACACCGGATTTGGGAACAAAATGGTAGCCCATGGAATCATTTGAAATGGTACAATAAAAGCAAAATTATACATCACAATATCACAATGCTTTACTTTCACGACAATTGCTTCCTTACACACGAATTACTGCTCGATTATGGCCCCTTTCACATTACATGCGCAATTGAATGCATTCTGATCACTGGGTACTATTTTATTCTCGCCTGTTTACATCGCCCTAATGATCTCATTTATAAAATCGTAAACCGTTTGACTCTAGCACGTTGCGTATTTTGGTAGTCTTATCTACTAGGTGTGTATACTTTGGCAACCATAATTATGTTCGCTTTTACAAAAACTTTTGTACACATGAGATAAGGTCGACAATGGAACAAATTCAAGCAATTTTCGCGCAGAACGCCGCACGCGTTGCGTGTTTAATGTGAACGATTCGTCCATAAGAAGTATGCAATTTTTTTTTTTACAAATGAACATCATTAAGCGTCAAAAACGACACACTTTCGTAAAAATTACTATAACCAAGTACCTAGGTTGTGGCAATAATAAAATAGAGAAGTAAAAGCTAGCCCTTCAATATACAAATATTTTCTGCAGAATAAACTATGATTTAGTCAAGTGAATCAGGGTTGTCATTTGGCAGCAACGCGCATCATGTCTGGGAAAATGATAGTAAAGCGAGATAAATCATCACGTATCAACAAAAAATAAATGAGTATGCTAAAAATTATATGAATAGTGACCGGACGGTAGGTGACATAATATTATAAAACGTGCCATCGAATAACGCAAAACCTCAGTCACCCCAAACTGATTTTTACAAGTTTTTATTTATAAGGTATTATTTATTTAACTTGGAATCTTTGTATGTTAGTTTAGGTAAAATCTCGCAAGCTGAATTAGAACCAGTTCCTCCTAACCGATTATGCTGAAATTATGTACCTACCTATTCAATTTTATAGGAACATTCTGATACAAAATCGGCATGAACTGAATGTAGAAGGAATTTCCTTTGCACGGATCCGTTAGTGTAAGAATGGACTCATAGTTTCTCGAATATAGTTTCACAATTCGTTTCGAATTCGTTTTCACAAATACTCGTCTCTTTTTCATTTAAAATTACGACATAAAAGCCTCATTGCAACTTTCACAAATTTCAATTCATGAGGCAATTTTGTAACAATTCTTATGAAATTCTATTAAAAGTAATTACGGTTGAAGCATAAGTGAAAATGGTTTATTATATACCAATTAGCATTTTTTTGCCATTGGAACGAAATAGGCATGTAAGTAGACAGCCTAAGCCGTGTGTAATGACTAGCTTACTTTATTTGCAATGCTCTGTGCCTTTCTCTTTGAACAAATTTATTTGCTTACCTACTGACAATGAGGATTAGAAATCTCTTTGTTGTTTTAGCACATTCTGAAACTAGTAAACTTAATTAACTTATTTTTACAGAACTTTTAAACCACGTTTTAGTGTAAAAACGAGACAGTAAATATTTTCTAAATGCTAATGGAACCAACTGTGCAAATTTTAGGAGACATAAAAAAGATTTCTCTCGTGAATGCAATTTACTTTCCAATTCGTAATATAAAGTTTGCTTTTTGCTCTTGTAGGTAATAAGTAGTTACTTTGTTACTACTAAGTACTTGACTATGTTTTTTTGCTATTACGTAATATAAGTAAGTTAAGCATTGATCATTCGACTAACTCTCGCCTTCTCTTTGTTCCAGTGTCAACATTTCTACCCCAAACATTATGATTTACAAATGGATATTATGATAAGAGTGAAGTGCTGTCAAGAAACTAAAAACCCAAAGTGACGAAGTGCCCTGTAGGTGTCTGTCTGTAGTGCTGCGTTCCGTTCTTACCTGTGCGTTCATATTGATTCAAGATGTCAGATAAGACCTCGTCGTCGGTGGGGCCGAGGAGTTTCGAGACGATTTCGGAGGAGGACTTAGCGTCGCCGTGGGAGAAGTTGTTAGGGGAGGTTAAGACTGCTGTTCCAACAATTATAAAGACTAATGCTTCAAGTACGACTATTTCGAAGGAGGACGTTTCGCCCAATCCCGGGGTGGCTGACCTTGAAGCGGGGAAGCTGACGCGCTCCAAGAGCTTAAATCAGCGGAGGAACAGCAGTGGCCTCCTCGCCACCATCCCAAAGCAGCTGAGACTGTCTCTCCGGGGAGTTCGTAGCGAACCTTCCAGCGTCAAGGATGTGCCAACGACCAGGAATGATAGTTCCCTCAACCTTTTACTTAGGTAAGTCCTCTTTTCAGTTTCATAAATAATAATTACAAATTCTAAGTGTATTTTCGTATAACTCATTGTTTGAACAAGGTAAAAGACATGCAATTCAGAAGTTAAGTCATTGCAGGCTTTGTCAGGTACCGTTGTTTGAATCTTGAAACTTCTTGTATCACGTTTGTAACGACGAAGATACGAGTATTTGCATCCATGACAATTACATAATAAAGTATTTCTCGGACTTACAGTCCTCCAGTGCACGCTGTTGAAAGGCTATAAACCCAGTTAAAGCTGCATGGATTGAGATGTTCATATTATTATAGCTGTTAATTTACGAGCAATTCGACCTGACCTCCGCATTTTAATGACACAAGCGGGAATAAAAGCACTATTTTAATTTATCTGGTGAGCAGACGTGCTTGTAGGTTGCGGCGCGAAGGAATTCTCATGGAAAGTATGAAGGGAAAGGTCAAGTGCGGCGCCTGCATGGCTTCGTCTGGGGTCGCCAGTAGTCACGGCTTATTGCTTTTCCAATATTAGACTGTAATTGCCATCTAATAGCTTTTGAATTTATTGCAACCTTCACGGTTTCAGATTGAGGCTTCTGTGATTGGTTATTCAAGTGACCTGATGATTTTAGCGGTGTTCTCTGGTTTTTATATTGTGAAGGCTTGCTATGGTTGTGTTAACTAGGTAGGATGACTTTGTCGAAGCTGTTGACTTCCGTTCTTTTTCTGTAATCATCTACTGTGTAGATAATAGACAGGTACTTGTTTTCTATTCGACCAGAATGTAACAGTTGTCTTTAAATTTTAAAGTCCCTGTTTTTATGTTTGACACTACTTGAAAACATACTAATTGCAGTGGCCACAAAAATTACTTTAAAGATTGAGATTCTTTACTTTCTAACCACAACTTTATAAGGAACTGAACATAAATAGCCTAATAGAAACCTTAATAGTAAGTAAATTGATTTCTACGAACCACTTCTGACGCAACCGCGCCCATAATCAAAATCTAATGACAGTACTAGAATGGCACTTCCTCTTATAAATTAGTTTTATAACTGAATAAATAATATTTGCCAGGTACTTTCGTGGCGTATGCAAAATAAATGAGAAAGGAAACGGATGTCCTCAGCGATGGTGTCGATTCGCAGGAAACACGGCGTTAGGCGAGACAATAGGATGGACTTGACATTTGTTCTGAGATGCTTAGATAAAATACAAAAAGAATATATAGCCGCTAACGCTGAATAATATACACGAAACAATACGCCAAGAAATAAACTAGCTGTCTCACTGGTGCGAAACCAGAGAGGCCATTATCTGAGCTATAGGCACTATTTCTGTTATTTATCGGTTTTATAATATAAGGAGTGATGGGACGGAACGTCAATTACTCTAGATTGATTATATAATAAACACTCCACAGGCCCCTGATTCACTAATTACAAACACACTCGTAACGCGGCGCGTTAAGTTAACCTCAAAAAGTAGGCCTTTACTTCCTAGGGAATAGAAGACCCATTTTTAAATTTTATCTTACCGCGCCGCGGTCCGTGCTTGTTTCAGTTAGTGAATCAGAACTCTGGATTGATATAAAACTTTATATGGTTATTGATAAATTTTCACACTTTTTTACCATAGATTTTTTTCTTGTGTTCAACAATAAAGAGTTTCTTACTATATGAAAAAATTCTGAATTTTAGATTTATATTATGTAATGTTTTGTGGAACGGCTGATTTTTAGTCTGCAATTTCAGGGTTGGTTGGTTTCTTAAAAAACTTCAAAGTCAAAGTCAAATCATTTATTGCACGTTGATGCTAAATAGGTGAAATCTCATATTAACATAATGACCCAATTAGGGTATGGCAATTTAACTTAATGGCTGTAACTCCCAGTCATGGGTCAAGCACAAGTTATCTTGCAATTACTAAGGGTGCGGGTTGCACCATCTTACTTTAGCTTTAGCAAACATCGACATTTCAATTAAAGTACCGGTTAGGTAAAAAAACACCATCGCTGTTAGTTGCACCACCTGACAATTGTTAAATGACGTCATAAATTTAACTGTTAACCTGCATGCTTCGCTATTGTTTATATTAAATATCTGTCAGATGCATAAAATATAATTCCAGCTATGCATCAGGGGTAAATAAGGTCTCATTTGACTTACTATCCTGGTAACTTCCTACTAATATTATAATCGCGAAAGTGTGTATGTATGGATGTATAGATGTATGGATGTTTGTTCCTCTTTCACGCTGCAACGGAACAACGAATCGACCTGATTTTTTGCATGGGTATGGTTCAAGAGCCAGAGAGTGACATAAACTTTTTATCATCATCATCACCATTTTTCATCACTACGCGGGTGAAACCGCGGGGCGCAGATAGTTAACTATGCTAGTGAATACGTTTGTGCAACGTATTTCGCGGTAACTGATAATGTCAGCGTTACTGTTATTGTCAAATTTGTCGTAAACCTTTACTTTAACTACTAGTATGGTGCAACCAAGCTTTAGTATCTACATTTATAATAGTTGATTAAAATAGTTCAAAGGTAAAATATATCTACGATGCATAACAGTTTGAAGGTTTTCTAACATAGAAAATATAGCAAATAGATTTTGATGATAACTAGGAAAAACTTACTAAACTTTTTTAAACTACTTTATTGCTATCATTATTTCCCTTATTTCATATTTAGATCATTTTTTTTTTTATAGTTAAGTTAGACCACTGTGGAGATACAGCTTGCCGTAAAATAGCATATTAAAAAAATCGTTTTACTATTGTCGGATATATTGCGTATCATACACAAAATGACAAATAATGGCAAATTATTATTCATTATTTGGTGCTAAAAGTAAATTGAATTGAAAACCTTCTTGTTTGAAGTCGGTTGAAAATTTACCTAACATTTATACACTTTGATGTTAAAAGGTAGAGCTAGCAAATGGCGTACGTGATTGCGATATTTTAGAATGAACATTTCATTCTGATAACAAGTTTTATAAATAGCATCGCATATCTTTTGTTGTTGCAAAACATTTATCAACTACGTTTGTGCAATATTCACTACTTAATACATACTTTCTTAAATAATACAAACAATGACTGAAATCAATAAGTAAGTGTTATTTTGGAGCTCTACAATTTCCCAAGATAAGCGTGAACATAAATCAAAAATATAATTCTGCCTACAACGATAACAAACCAAAACCCCCGGCAAAATCATATATTCGCTTATGTATATATGATTACATGTAAGTAACGGTCATTCATACCAAGCCAAAGGGGAAAAAGGGGAAAGGGTGTTATTGTGCTTATCTTTATAAAAAACTTTTACTAATGGACCTATTCCGAATGCGACTGTTTTGGGGCTTGATTTTTGATTCGCTCGTATCATTTTGCACTAAAATATGCGAAATGAAAGATTGTCTAATGATAGAAAGCGAATTCGAATGGTTCAAACCACTTGTTGCGATATATATGATTAGTTTAAAAAAATGCTACTTTTGTTTGAGATTTCGTTCGAAATTCAGTCATTTCGCATGATAATTTCGTGCGAATTATCATACGAGCGATTCAAAAATGGAGCCCCTGTGCATCAAACAGGGCCTTGATTCTGTAACTACAAACACGCACGTAACGCGCCGTGTTAAGTTTACCTCTAAAAGTTGGTCTTTATACCTAGGGAATAGAGTCCAAATTTTTAAAGGTTAACTTAACGCGGTGCTTTACTTGCGTGTTAAAGTTAGGGAATCAGGGCCCAGGTGACATTTTTGGCGACTTCCTTGTGCCATAGTGTCACGCTTCCGCAACCCTGTAAATTTGTACTGATCGTAAAATTCTCTTGTTGGTATAAGGGTCGACATTGAAAAGACCATAATTCATTCAAATAGGTAGGTGGGTTAAGTCCTAGGACACTGATAAATTTTTAACGAGTTTCCTGTAAGCAAAACAGTGATTATATTTATTAACTTATAACTCTGGGTTCAGATCAAATCATATTTACGAGGTGTTAGTTATTTCTTGATATTGTTGAGTCAAATTAGACCTAAAGATAAAATATAGGTACGTAGTAGAATTAAGTATAAACAGTAAGACAATAGACCTTGCTAAATTTGGTACGCTTCGTCAAAAGCAATGACTGCGGTTCTTTCGGTAGAAATATACATGAAACAATGTTTTAAAATGTACTGTGACCCAATGCTTGTTAACTACTTCGAATGTAACAATGCCATACAATGCAGATTTGAATGGCAGGTGAAAATGACATTGAACCACGCTGTGTCAATAAACTTTTTTAGTTTTCAATAATACACATTTTTTACCACATTATCTATCCTAAATGTGTATCCATAATACTAATTTGTCGAGTTTTCTCTCGGGAACTATATTTTTATATTTTTTGCTGCGATAGATAAAGAATCCATTATACTAGAGCCATTGCATTTACTTGCATTATACCTTTGACTGACCCGTTGGCCCAGTTGGTAGTGAATCTGCCTTCTGCGCTTGGGGGCTTGGGTTCGATTCTCACCTAGGACAAACATTCATGTGATGAACATTTGTATTTTGTTCTATATTATTTGGGTGTTGATATATATTTAAGTATATTAAAACAAACAAACAAAACATGTACAAACTAGTAAAAAACAAAGTACGTATATCAGTACAAGCTTTGCTTAGTGTGGGGTCAGATGGCCATATGTGCAAAAAAAAAACGAAAATATCGCTAATACTATTCGATGGTTCAACAGCCAGTAGCATTTCTATGTAAGCGTTAACACAATAGTTTGACAATTATTTAGAATTTCTTAGAAAGCTTCAGGTTGAGACAAAATAATAAATGTTCACAGCCATGATTATACTCAGTTTCTTCAAGTCACTGACAGTTTATCATTCTATTTTCACGTCTTAGAAAGCTTTGGCAAAGAATGTGAAATCTATAAATCGATATTTTGCTAATAAACCTGTGCAGATTCTCAGCACGATTGTACCAAGAACGTTGCGAGGCCACTGGCTTCCTTCGAAATGGACGTGATGTCCTGACCAATGTACTCGAAATATGCCTACCACACTCGTACTTTGTCGGTAAATGGCCTCTATAACAGCATTTTGTTTAGTTCTCAGTGAAATTTGCGAGTGTTTTCATTGCAGTGAAACAAAGTATCATTTAATAGTCGTTTGTTCATTTTGTTTGCAAGTTTAGCGGCGAGCAATCGCAAATGTTCTTAATGTTTAGTTTCCTGGCGTGCCTTATCATCGTAGCGTAACTGGCCTGAATTTTCAATATTAGCAACGGCCCTAACAATGTGTGGTTTTGCATCATTTATCGCAGAGCATTATTTTTAGCATTACAAAGTATGGCGGAGCGGAAGTTCATCTGAAATAGCCCAATTGAATCGTCGATGATCCAATTTGTTGGAAGGTTAATGAGCTAGAATTCCCTCAGTTCAAAGCTCTAATATCTGAATATCTATAGTGCAGTATTTGTAATAGTTTGGTATTAAAATACTACTAACAAAAGTTATTAAGTTTTATAATGGTTGATACTTAGAATAACTATGTAGTTATTCTAAGGGTTGATAGTGGTTCTATTTATTAATCCCGAAAAATTAAACTAGTCTATAGATTCACAATAGACAATAGACAGCAGATTTTTATTTATGAACTAAAACACATATTTCCTCACAAACTTACACCTATAGGTAGTCACCAGTGCATGTTGTATCACAAGAAAACGGAGGGAAAAATAAAAAAATCTTTAGGTTACGACACTGAATGTAAACAGTAAAACCCCGGTGTATATATTACTCTATGAGTAAAACCATTTTTACACTTGGTTTGTTCCATTCCATAGATAAAAAGGTTGCCATTATAAAAATAAAATAAAGACAAAATATACCTACTGGTTTGATCAAGGACGTTGGGTATAAAGCGTTGATAAAACGTCCTTGGGTTTGATATATAGACAAAGGTGTATAATTAAACTAAACGAAGATAAGTAATTGTATATGATGACCTTTTCTCCATTTTTTTGCGGCGGGCTTGGTTAGTTCTGGTGCATCACTCTTGGCAAATGTTCTCGAAAATAGGTTATAGTATTAATAGAACTCAGGTTATGCTCAGCGTGTTACAAAACATTTAGGTTATCCATCATTTTCTACAGTAATGACCAAGTTGTCGAGTTACTTAAAATCTATGTATAGTTTTATTCACAACTAGCTCACCCCGCGATTTCACGCGCGTAGTGATGAAAAATAGTGATGATGATGATGATGAAAAGTAGTCTATGTGTTAATCCAAGACGCTATCTATATTCTAAATTTCATCCAAATCCGTCAAGCGGTTTCAGCGTGAAGGAGTAACAAACATACACACACTCACACACAAACTTTCGCATTTATAATATTACTAGCTGCGCCCCGCGGTTTCACCCGCGTAGTAATGATGATGATGAAAAGTAACCTATGTCACTTTCTGGCTCTTGAACTACCCATGCAAAAAATCAGGTCGATCCGTTGTTCCGTTGCAGCGTGAAAGAGGAACAAACACCCATGCATCTATACATCTATATATCCATACATACAAACTTTCGCGATTATAATATTAGTAGAATTATTAGTGTGATAGCTTTAAAATGCCATTAATTCCCGCGGTTTCACCCGCGAGGTAAAATCATTGTTAAGTTTCTGAAATTTTCCAATTTTCAGCGCAATTTTCTTAATTTTTCTTTCCGTAAGAACCTTCCACAGAGTATAAGAAAACTTAAAAAAATTGATGAATGAAATCGGTAAATTCGTTCTCAAGTTATGGCCTGACCAAGGTAAATATAGGGATTCATTTTTATAAAAATGTTATATAGATAGATAGATTGAGAATAGTAGACTAAAATTACGATAGTCAAAAAAAAACTTTAACCTTTTAAAATCTAAATGGAGGGAAAAAATTTGAGAATTTTTAAGTATAATTGTTTGAAGATGGTATTCAAAGACGTGATCCATTACGAAACGCTTGTGACACAGTACGAGTAGGTACAAGCTGTATCGAGTCAGCTGTGTAAACAAGGCTACAGGAGGACATTGAACATCCTCCATTTACACTATGCCTTGGAGTATTTCCATGAATATACAGGAACATACAAGAAAACGTAAATTAAGCAGCCAAGTGTAAATCATTTATCAGACTTGAATTTCTCTGCGAATATCAACTAGTGAGTAAAAATACCAATAACAATTAGGTATAACGCTGTCAATATAGTAGACTAGTGTTAACCACGATTTTCCAGTTTTCCCCACCTATGTCTGCCCTTATGATGTATACTATCGCTAAGATTCGCTAAGATCGGCTTAGCAGTCAAGTCGTGAAAAGCGAACAAACATACAGACAGAGAGAGAGTATTTTTAACAAGGTTTCCAATTTAACTAGATAAGATAAGAAAGAAAAATTTATTTCCAAAAATACGAATTAACTGCATTTTTAACAAAATTGTATTTTTCTTTGTGTAAATATATGTATGATACGCAAAATCAGAATTTGAACTGATTTCAATGATATTTTTTTATAGAATAGGTCCATATATTTTGGTCTCGAGGACAAATTTAAATTTGAAGAAAATTTTACATTTCTAGGGGTGGGAAATTAAGCAAAGAATCCCTTATTAATTTCAACCACTTCCCGACCTTTCTATTCTTCGTCGCTTTCTATTTTTAGGGTTCGGTAGTACTAAAATATCCTTATTTATATATAAACCTTATAAGTTCAACAAATCGGTCTAGTAGTTTGGTTTTTAAATCAAAATAACAGGAAAATTAGTTTACTTGGATGACATAATATTGTCATCCATGTAAACGAAATTAGGTATTTTATTAAGAAGTCGCGTTATTAAGTGTTGGTGTTTTAGATTGATAATTAATGAGTAAATTTTTCAATGAATTTCAATATTCAGAAGAACAAAGAAAACCCTAAAATTCCAACCAATCGATTGTTTCGTTAGCAGGTCCATATTATATTTACTAACGTATATAAGCGAATAGCGCGCATTTATTACTCGGAAATCTTAAAAAGAATAGCGTAATGAATCACACAGGCTCACATAGCAGTGAATCACTCAAGTAGCGCATAGACACTGTGTTTTAGAACAGTAACTGTTGGTACAAGATGACGGCATCACGGCAATCCATACTCAGTTATTTAGTAATGTAAGAATAAGACGTGTGCTATCTACTTACCAACCCATTTAAATAAACGTAGCGCAAAATGTATTGTTCTTTTTTCTTTATTTTTTTTAATGTCCTCATCTTTTGAGATTCTATTTTAGATAATGACATCACCGCACGAGGTAGGAACCATTTTTATCAGCAGCATATAACTATGTTTCTATATAAAGATACCTTTTTCAATCGTATGATTTAAACTGTAATTTGTATTTAATGAACAAGGAATAGACGATGTCGAAATTCATAAGTTGCTCCAGTATGTTGTGGAATTTTCTGCTATAAGTGTGGGTTCATAATTCGGCGATTTTGTAATTCTTCTAATAATGAGCTAGCCTTCATAGTATTTGACAGTCTTATGAAACATTAATTTCCATAGATATTTATCAAGTTAGAAGCCAAAGTTAGAAGCAAGCACGTCAATTCATATGAAAACCCAGCCTGCCGCATTTTTTGTACGTCGGTAGGGAGAGTAATTTCAGAAATCCAACTTAAGACTGGAAACAGATACGCAAAATATGTGAACTCGCGGCATCTAACCTGATACAAATCTATGGCAATTTTAATATTAGTTTAAATATTTGTATTAACTATTAGAGGCCAAGTTGATACCGAAATTAACGGATATTCTCGACTATTCAAAAAATTTTTGTATATAAAAACTAAGCCACTTAAGTTTACTTTTCACATGATGATTATAATATTTATCGAAATATGATTCCACTGATTCGAAATCGCATTGATATTACAGACTTCAATAATATTGACATATCACAGTCAAACAGCTTAGTATACTTGTCTTAATCTGAAAAATACATTAAGGCAGACGCTAGGTCCCAATATTTGCAAGCTGTTCTGGATATTTACAATGAAATCATGCTCAGTAAATTGACATGAGCTAAAATACAGCCAGGTTTATTCACACTTAGATATCAAATGTAACGTCCGTTAACAGAGTACCTAATATCTACAGCCAATGATCAACCCACGATCAACCATACTTATTCTGTGGTAGCATGGTGCTAGCTGACCCAACAGTTTAGTCCTGGGGCCTTACGGACAACTGCTATTACAGGCACCTAATCCGCTCAGTTGGAAAATCACGCGACCGCAAACCATATCTGGGCGTGATAAGGTTTGCGGTCGCGTGATTTTCCAACTGAGCGGATTAAGTGCCTGTAATAGCAGTTGTCCGTAAGGTCCCTGTTCAATTTAGTCCGACGGAGTTTTGGTTCAAACAAAAATCTCATAGATATAAACACCTTTCGATTTATCCGAATTTTTTATTTCACTTAAAACCTCTCGCAGTCAGCTACGTGACGTAGCTGACTAACAAAACCCTAACAAAAGTTGTGAGGTAGGTATGACCAAAGATTATATGTATGACGTAGCCTACGTCATACCTCACAACTTTTGTTCCATTAATTTACCAAAACTTAATAAGTCAATAGTTATTTATGATACAAGTGCGGTAAGTTGGTTATTACAAACGAGTAGACGACTGTAAGCCCGAGACGAAGTCGAGGGCTTACCATAGTCACGAGTTTGTAATAACCAATCCGCACGTGTGCCATACAACGTTTTAAAACACATTTGCGAGAAAAAAACAAAAAATGGAAATTAAAAAAATACCGTAAAGTACACGCACGGTGCTATACAACGGAGCGTGCGGTAAAATTTATTACCGCACGCTCCGTTGTATGATGCGTTTCATTACCGCACGCTCCGTTGTAATGTTTAACTTTCGAACGATGTATACAGGCTTCGTAAGTGCATTTTTTGAGCAAATGTGTTGTAAAAATATTTTCAATTTGTATGAATTTTTTTGCCTTGTATTTTTATGCATGTTGCGCCTCTTAATTATTGCTCAGGCATTCTTTCTTATTTGGGACATTATAATATCGTAAGGTTATTTTAATTTAGACTCCAAATTTATTAAATATATTTTTTGTGATATAGATATAAATAAATATAAATATATAAATATTCGGGACAAATTTGCACACAGATGAATTAAGGCGGTCTTTCAGACAAAAAAGGCTTCACAGAAAAAAATATTAAGACAATATATTCATTTTAAAGCAGTAAAAAAAATATGTGGTAATCTTGATCATATTTCTGAGTGTACCATTAGTTCCAAAACACGTTTCCGATAAATTTTCTCGATAGAAAAAAATCATGAAATAACCTCTAACCTTGAAATTTACCTAAACGCATACAATTTTATCTCGAGTATTAATGAACAAATCTTTACAAAATTTACAAGAATGATGTTAAATATTGTAACAAATAACATCATTAATTTTATTTATTGATAAAAATTCAATTTTTCTATCTATTAATTAATTTAATCATAAATTGGCTCGAACGTGTCGAACGAAACGTCGTGCCGCCGCGGCGCCTTTTCACTTCTCTTTTATTTTTACGCGATGTGACAGAGACCGCTGAGGCGCGCTGCTAGACGGACGTGTGTCGCTTTGTTCCGCTAACCGCTCCAAAATATAATCTCAACTTTATGACACAAAAACACCTTGACGTAAGTTGTAAAGTAAGTACCTACCTTATCTGCAATGTTTTCTTGCATTATAAGTACTAAAAAGGCAGGCGAATGAAAATTACATTTTGTAACGATTTGTTTGTATATATTAGTTTACGAAGGATAATTTCACCAAAATCGTCATAGTCCAGTTGGCCGAATGGTTTGACGCAATGGATAAGTTCTCTGCGACTCTGTGAGTAAGCTCCGGGTTCAAATCTCATAGTCACCAATAATTTTAATTTTTGTAATTTTTCTTATGTTTTTAAAATAATTCGTCATGTTCGTGCGTGCGTGCGTGGGTGTGTGTATGTTTGTGTTTGTATGCATGTGTGTAATGTTCTTTAATCGAAAATGGTAGGGACGGGATTTTCACTGTCAGATAGCTGATTCTATGAGGAGAAAAAAAATTTGCATCTTTTTTATCATCATCATCATCACCATTTTTTCATTACTTCGCAGGTGAACCCGCAGAGCACAGTTAGTCTACTTTTTTAGGGTCCCGTACCTCAAAAGGATAAAACGGAACCCTTATAAGATCACTTCGTTGTCCGTCTGTCTGTCCGTCTGTCAATACCCTTTTTCTCAAGAACGCGTAAAGGTATCAAGTTGAAATTTATACTAAATACTTGGGCCTACGGTTTCTTTCGGCTGTAAAAAATAAAAGTTGTAAGTCAAAGCAATCAAAAGATATGAACGTTTATGTCGTATATTTTGCGATTTCACAAGGGAATCTAAACCTATAGGGTACTTCCCGTTGACCTAGAATCATGAAATTTGGCAAGAGGCAAGGTCTCATAGCAAATATATAGGAATAAATCCGAAAGTTATAAATTTGAAGTTATATCATTTAAAAATAATTATTTTGCTATTACAAACTTACATTTTGTAGTTGGAATGTATGGAATAACCTTATTGTCAACTACAAACTTAAGTTTGTTTTTCAATATTTTAACTTCAGTTAGTTTTTTTTTGGTCTCGCGCTCTGAGGGTTCCGTCTAACGGAGGACTGACATAAGTGGAGAGGCATAGTAATAATTTACTTCCAAGTATCGGTGGTCGGTGTACCAGGGCAATATAAGAACAAAGCAGTCTCGAGCATTTGCAGAGGTCACACAAAGTGGACAGTCAGCGACGTTATCATACAAAATAGCTTTCCGTCCAGTTTAATTAGACATTCCAGTTGATACCTAGAGAAGTACGTAATTGACGCGTAAAATTTACAAATTGGTCTCACCCTTACTTCCTTTGGTCAGGCTTCAAGTAAGTACTTAGTACTAAACAGGCAGGCGAATGAAAATTACATTTTGTGACGATTTCTTTGTACATTTATATTATTTTATAGATTAGAAGCATAATTTCACCGCTTGCGTCATAGATCAATTAGAAGAGTGGTTGACGCAATGGATTAGTTCCTGTGACTCAGTAGGCTCCGGGTTCAATTCTCACATATCCATGTTATTTTTATAATGTTTTTGAAATATTTCGTCGTGTGCGTATGTCTGTAATGTTCTTTATAGACTCGAAAACTGCAGGACCGATTTTGATGGGATTTTCACTGTAAGATAGCTGATGTTGAAAAAAATTCGAGCAACTTTTCATCATCATCATCATCATCACAATTTTTTCATTACTACGCAGGTGAATGCGCGGGGCGCAGTCTACTATAATGGTTAGGAAATCCTAAACAACTTGGGATGGACAGACAGAGACGGATGGGCAGAACGAACTTATATGGGTTCCTTGTAATTCTACGGAACCCTAAAAAGGTGTTACAGTCTTCTTTGAGTATATCTTTCTTCTATATACATATAAAAAGCGATGTATGTATGTTCCCCTATGAAGGATGATGATGATGATGATGATATTACGTATAAACTCCAAAATGGCTGAACTGATTTTGATGGGATTTTCACTCTCAGATAGCTGATGTTAAAACGAGGGGAAAAAATGCTGCTTTTCATCATCATCGTCATCATCAGCACCAATTTTTAGTTTAGTTTAGTTTGAGCTAGTTTGGTAAGTCGTGATGTTACTTTCTCCAGAAACGGATTAACTGACCTGATCGAGGACTTCGGAGTCTGCTACGGAACTGCTAGACGGATAGAGCTAGAAGTGTCGAGTTTGGGCTCGTTTTATTAGTCGTGATGAGATCTTCTTCCACGAATATTTTGACTGACCTGATCGAGGATTTCGGAGCCTGCTAGTGGAACTGCTAGACGGATAGAGCTAGAAGTGTCGAGTTTGGGCTTGTTTCATTAGTGGTGATGAGATCTTCTTCCAGGAATATTTTGACTGACCTGATCGAGGATTTCGGAGCCTGCTAGTGGAACTGCTAGACGGATAGAGCTAGAAGTGTCGAGTTTGGGCTTGTTTCATTAGTCGTGATGAGATCTTCTTCCAGGAATATTTTAACTGACCTGATCGAGGATTTCGGAGCCTGCTAGTGGAACTGCTAGACGGATAGAGCTAGAAGTGTCGAGTTTGGGCTTGTTTCATTAGTCGTGATGAGATCTTCTTCCAGGAATATTTTGACTGACCTGATCGAGGACTTTGGAGACTGCTACTGGAACTGCTAGACGGAAAGAGCTAGAAGTGTCGAGTTTGGGCTCGTTTCATTAGTTGTGATGAGATCTTCTTCTAGGAATATTTTGACTGACCTGATCGAGAACTTCGGAGACTGCTACTGGAACTGCTAGACGGATAGAGCTAGAAGTGTCGAGTTTGGGCTTGTTTCATTAGTCGTGATGAGATCTTCTTCCAGGAATATTTTAACTGACCTGATCGAGGATTTCGGAGCCTGCTAGTGGAACTGCTAGACGGATAGAGCTAGAAGTGTCGAGTTTGGGCTTGTTTCATTAGTCGTGATGAGATCTTCTTCCAGGAATATTTTGACTGACCTGATCGAGGACTTTGGAGACTGCTACTGGAACTGCTAGACGGAAAGAGCTAGAAGTGTCGAGTTTGGGCTCGTTTCATTAGTTTTGATGAGATCTTCTAGGAATATTTTGACTGACCTGATCGAGAACTTCGGAGACCGCTACTGGAACTGCTAGACGGAAAGAGATAGAAGTGTAGAGTTTGGGCTCGTTTCATTAGTCGTGAATCGTGATGAGGTTTTCTTATAGGAATATTTTGACTGACCTGATCGAGGATTTCGGAGACCGCTACTGGAACTGCTAGACGGATAGAGCTAGAAGTGTCAAGTTTGGGCTCGTTTCATTAGTCTTGATGAGGTTTTCTACCAGGAATATTTTGACTGAGTTGATCGAGGATTTCGGAGCCTGCTACTGGAACTGCTAGACGGAAAGAGATAGAAGTGTAGAGTTTGGGCTCGTTTCATTAGTCGTGATGAGATCTTCTTCCAGGAATATTATGACTGACCTGATCGAGAACTTCGGAGACTGCTACTGGAACTGCTAGACGGATAGAGCTAGAAGTGTCAAGTTTGGGCTTGTTTCATTAGTCGTGATGAGATCTTCTTCCAGAAATATTTTGACTGACCTGATCGAGGAGCCCAAACTCGACACTTTTAGCTCTATCCGTCTAGCAATTCTAGTAGTGGTCTCCGAAATCCTCGATCAGGTCAGTCAAAATATTCCTGGAAGAAGATCTCATCACGACTAATGAAACGAGCCCAAACTTGACACTTCTAGCTCTTTCCGTCTAGCAGTTCCAATAGCAGTCTCCGAAGTCCTCGATCAGGTCAGTCAAAATATTCCTGGAAGAAAACCTCATCAAGACTAATGAAATGAGCCCAAACTCGACACTTCTAGCCCTATCCATCTAGCAGTTCCACTAGCAGTCTCCAAAATCCTCGATCTAGTCAGTCAAAATATTTCTGGAAGAAGATCTCATCACGACTAATGAAACGAGCCCAAAGTCGACCATTCTATCTCTATCCGTCTAGCAGTTCCAGTAGCAGTCCCCGAAATCCTCGATCAGATCAGTCAAAATATTCCTGGAAGAAGATCTCATCATGACTAATGAAACGAGCCCAAACTCGACACTTCTAGCTCTTTCCGTCTAGCAGTTCCAGTAGCAGTCTCTGAAGTTCTCGATCAGGTCAGTCAAAATATTCCTAGAAGAAGATCTCATCACGACTAATGAAACGAGCCCAAACTCGACCATTCTATCTCTATCCGTCTAGCAGTTCCAGTAGCAGTCCCCGAAATCCTCGATCAGGTCAGTCAAAATATTCCTGGAAGAAGATCTCATCACGACTAATGAAACGAGCCCAAACTCAACACTTCTAGGTCTTTCCGTCTAGCAGTTCCAGTAGCAGTCCCCGAAATCCTCGATCAGGTCTGTCAAAATATTCATGGAAGAAGATCTCATCACGACTAATGAAACGAGCCGAAACTCGACCATTCTATCTCTATCCGTCTAGCAGTTCCAGTAGCAGTCTCTGAAGTCCTCGATCAGGTCAGTCAAAATATTCCTGGAAGAAGATCTCATCACGACTAATGAAACGAGCCCAAACTCGACACTTCTAGGTCTTTCCGTCTAGCAGTTCCAGTAACAGTCTCTGAAGTTCTCGATCAGGTCAGTCAAAATATTCCTAGAAGAAGATCTCATCACGACTAATGAAACGAGCCCAAACTCGACCATTCTATCTCTATCCGTCTAGCAGTTCCAGTAGCAGTCTCTGAAGTCCTCGATCAGGTCAGTCAAAATATTCCTAGAAGAAGATCTCATCACGACTAATGAAACGAGCCCAAACTCGACCATTCTATCTCTATCCGTCTAGCAGTTCCAGTAGTAGTCTCCGAAGTCCTCGATCAGGTCAGTCAAAATATTCCTGGAAGAAGATCTCATCACGACAAATGAAACGAGCGCAAAGTCGACCATTCTATCTCTACCCGTCTAGCAGTTCCAGTAGCAGTCCCCGAAATCCTCGATCAGGTCAGTGAAAATATTCCTGGAAGAAGATCTCATCACGACTAATGAAACGAGCCCAAACTCGACCATTCTATCTCTATCCGTCTAGCAGTTCCAGTAGCAGTCTCTGAAGTTCTCGATCAGGTCAGTCAAAATATTCCTAGAAGAAGATCTCATCACGACTAATGAAACGAGCCCAAACTCGACCATTCTATCTCTATCCGTCTAGCAGTTCCAGTAGCAGTCTCTGAAGTCCTCGATCAGGTCAGTCAAAATATTCCTAGAAGAAGATCTCATCACGACTAATGAAACGAGCCCAAACTCGACCATTCTATCTCTATCCGTCTAGCAGTTCCAGTAGCAGTCTCTGAAGTCCTCGATCAGGTCAGTCAAAATATTCCTGGAAGAAGATCTCATCATGACTAATGAAACGAGCCCAAACTCGACACTTCTAGCTCTTTCCGTCTAGCAGTTCCAATAGTAGTCTCCGAAGTCCTCGATCAGGTCAGTCAAAACATTCCCGGAGAAAGATCTCATGATGACTAATGAAACCAGCCCAAACACGACACATCAGGCCTTCCCCGTCTAGCAGTTCCGGCAGCAGTCTCCGAATTCTACCATCAGCTCAGTCAAATCATTCCTTGACTAACAATTCTCACTAAGACTAAAAAAACGAGCCCAACCTTGACTTATCTCGCTTTCCCTATTTAGCAGTTTTAGCAGTCTCCGAACTCTACCATCAAGTTAGTAGAATCATACCAGGAGTAAGTCTATAAACTATAAATATAATAGGTAAAATATTTGGTGCAAAAAAGAAACATAAAATATTGAAACGTACGACGAAAGTAAATTTTAATAATTACAACTAGCAAGTTGGTTTGATTGAATTATGGTTTGTCTGTTGTCCGTCGTCCCGTCGCTGTGTGCGTGATAAAAAATTGAGTCCAAAAATATCTACATAGCACTAGATTTGAACCGGGCATTCGTGGTTTACCAGCGCGGTGCCAGACCACTAGGCCAACAGAGCTTTGCTGTGGACCGACGAAATTACTTGTCTTTAGCTGTGTATAGGTGAAGGTCGTCACGTTTTTGCGAGATTCACGCGGTGCGCCCCGCTGTAGTCGGCCGCCACTGCCTCTGCTTCACCCCCTCAAAAACATAAAAGTCAGCTAGTCACGGCGCCTTAATACAATTCATGGAACAAAACAAAGCACCTAGCGTAAACCGAAAAGATATTTTTCACTTGTACGCCACGACGTTACTTCAAGTAATACCAGTCAGCGGAGGGTTTCAGTGTTTTCCTGTCAATCAGAAGTAAAACTAAGGAAGATGGAGATAACAAATAAGTGAAAAACTGGTCCAACAAAACTAAGTACTTGATTTCATTTTCAATTAAACTAGCTAAGTGAGCTAGGTGTACTGACGACGTCATTTCTTAGAGATTTTCCTGTTATTTTTAGTAGAGTTGGCAGAATACAGTAAACTTGAGCAAAAAATTTGCTGATAACCGTCATTGATTAAATTGATCATTCATTTTTTGCTCTAGATCCATTGGTTTTTCTTTATCGAAAACCCTACTAAAAATACGTATTTCTTACTCACGTTTTCCGTTGAAGACATAACTTTTTTGACGTTGAACTTTTTTGCGAAAGTGCCATCAGAATATATTATTATTTAGTTTTGGGAACATCGCCTGAGTCAACTCGAAAACCAGTTCATTTCAAGACGTTGACCTATACAAGTCGTAAATCTAAATTCAATAGTCTTTTTGCATCATTTTTTGTTACTCCAACGTTTATTTGATATTTTTAGAAGTTCCTTGAAGTCTGGATTGGAGTGTTCTCAGAAAACGTTGCAGATGTGTAAGGTCATTGAGGTGTAAAGAGGAAAAAGCTTTTGGTACCTGGAAAATCCATCAAATGTGGATATAATATATCATTTTACTTACATTATATAATTCTTGTATATTGTTGATCTAAAAGCTCTTCTTTGATCCTTCCGATTTTATATTACCTACCTACTTAACCTTAGTACGTACGTATCTCTTGAGTTATAACTGCATAATAATATTATGTAAGTTTATAGGGAAATTGGGCACTTAATGGTAGTACCGCATTGATGTCATTGCCACTGGTATTCTACTGCCCAGCCTGCAAACAATGATCTTGTAGGTATGTTACCAATCTCATTGCCTGCAAATTAGACTAAAAGAAAATGTATTTTTCATACGTTTGCCTCTGACCGGTGTTCGGTAAAATACGCAGGTGAATTTGAATATACATCAAAGCAAACATGTTTTGTGTGCATTAAGAAACGAATGAAAACATTGAATTGTACGCAAAAATAACACATTGTGATGAGAGAGATGATAAAAAACGTTTCACTGTCAACATGTAGGTACACCTTGTCAATCTGTCATAACTTGGGTCATCTAGTGCCCTCACTAGATGATAATCGCGAGTTGACTTAGCATTGGACTTCGACTTTTCAATGTTACTCATCAAATCCACAATACTCTTTCAGTGTTTCAGCTCTCGACGGTTCTAAATACAGCGCCATCTATCAGCTAGTAGCAAAACTAATTTCAGAATCTAGTAGCGAAGTGTAATAAAGATACGGGATACCTATCATAGCTATAGCTATTTCCGGCACTTTGTCGCCAGACTGTACTAACTAGCAATGATTCTGTGATCGAGTTGGCAACAGACGGTGTTCCTATTTCATTGAATACGAAGTTCATCCTAATGTCACAAGAGCGTCACAGGTTAAAATTGAACGGAATCGAATAACCGGTAGGTATGGTATGGCCCCCTACTTATCGAGACCATGACGATGGAATCCCAAGGTCTCTTGAAGTACCTATAAATATTATGTCCGAACACATAATGTAGGGAGAAAGATTGATAAAGTGGTCAGAGCTCATTAATAAATCCCGGAGATTTTTGCAAAGAATTCTAGAGATAGTACCTAAATGCCTAATTAATAAATTGGCTCGTTTTTTCGCTTCCATGCTGCCAATGGCTTTATGGCCAACGGCTAACTCGGTATCACACTAACGTTAAATCCGCTCAGAAGGAAAATCACGCGAACGTGAACCTTAACGCCCCCAGATACGGTTTGCGGTCGCGTGATTTACCAACTGAGCGGATTTAACGTTAGTGTGATACCGAGTTAGCCGTTGGCCGTAAGGCCCCTGGGGCCTTACGGACCTTATCGCGCCCAGATACGGTTTGCGGTCGCGTGATTTTCCAACTGAGCGGATTAGATGCCTGTAATAGCAGTTGTCCGTAAGGCCCCAGATCTCTCTCAGATCGGAACCAATCCACCCAGGTAGCGTGGCTTAGAAAAATCCTGTGTATGCTGTGGTTTAAGGTAGGCTGATTATGATGATAATGAATCTCTACCAAAATCATACTTACTAGAAAGCGTGTTTGTTTGTTGGACCGACGGATCGAATGGAATGAAAGGGATCGACGTGATTTTTGTATAGAGGGCCGGAGAGTGACATAGGATGTATCCGAACTTTTTATCCAAAAAATCAACGGTGCCTGAGGAAATGTCCTGGGGACTTACGGCCAACTGCTTACGCGGTAACAAACTAACGTTAAAACCGCGCTGTTTGGAAAATCACGCGAACGTGAACCTTAACGCGCGCAGATACGGTTTGCGGTCGCGCAACATTTTTTCATCTCGTATTTGTATCTCGATGAGTCAGTAAGGATGAACAAAATATTATAACTTATATAGGTACGAGTAATAGAGACTAGGCATACTTAATTAGACATAAACTTACTAATTATTGAGTACATTGCAGTTGTAGCTAAAATTATGTGATTATATATAGTATGTGCTCATTTATAATTATACTCACAGGTGTTTCTTTTCAACATTCATGACTGCGAAGGGTGACCTGAGGATCGGCTAATGAACTACGATCGCGAACAAAAACCAAATGAATTGGCTGCGATTTCTCGAAGTTTTATAATTACAATAATCGTAGTAATTTATTAAGAGCTGCTTATAGGCTTCGACCAAAATAAAATGAATGGACGGGCCTAGAAGAAGCGCATTTTTGAAGATGACTAGATTAAGCTAAGACGGCCGGTGTCAATTTCAAATGTCAATTGTTTTTCTTTTACATCAGACTAGGCCTAGGCTAATGTTTGACCGCGATCTCGCCTGATGGAAAGAGATGATGTGATCGAAGATAGAGCACGTTCCATAAGTTAAAAGAAAATACACGAAAACGTTGGAACACGTTTAAAAAGTAATAACACTTAATTGGCATTATTGGCTTGAGGAAAGTGTGATATAAATCTGGCCTTCCAGTTAGAGTTCCGAGAAATAGAATTCCTGAAGTCAGAATAGTGTTATAAAGCTTTATTACAACAGTAAAGATTAAAGCCGTAGTTAAAACCATAACTATAGCCGCAGTTTATTTAGTCAGTTTCGGTAAGTTGGGACCAAAATACAAATTGGAAATGACCTAAGATTTACCTTGAGTTTTATTTCGAGATAATTATGACGCCAATAGCGAGAAGTGTTTTGTTAATAAGTCTATTTCTGCTCAATTATGTTTTGGCTTCAGTGATTCTATCTTGAAAGCTTAATTAATTGATTGCAAGATAAATAAATACGTGGACGTCCTGTCCCGTGATATTTGCCGAAAATCTTTTCAGAACTTTGCTAATTTCAGCCAAGTATTACTGATTTTAAATTATAGTAGGGCAATTTTAGCCGACTTTGTATTTTTTTTTTATTGTTTGTTTCCTCAGAAATTTCTATCGCTGAACTGATATGAATTTATTTTTAAAATGAAAGGATATACCTTTAAATTGGTCATATAGAAAATTCCAAGCATAATCTTTCAAATAAAAAAATATACGTATTTTACTAATTTAGTGAAGTCGTTATTTTGGGTCCAGTAACGGCTCAACACTTTGGTTTGTACAACACTTTCCCTAAATTCATAATTATTGTCTATCTATTCAAAAATTTGACTCGTTACATTAATTTGATCATACTTTTCAAGTTTTGAGATTCAAGTGAATATTAGACGCTGAGGCTGACGAGCAAAACTGTTCAATTAACGTGGCAGAGGTTAATTGAGCAATTTTGTTCGTATACTGTTCCCTGTATTGGTGTTTTAGTAAATTCACTTTAAGCTACTAATAAAAATATATTGTTCTCGTAAATAATTCTGGAGCCCAGCTGTGGCCGTTGCGAGAAACAACTATTGTCGTCTCGAGAACGAGATTGGCGTATACATCGTTTATGTTTACGCCAATATCGTTCGCTTTGTCCCGTACGAGCAAGATTTTTTGCGGCACGTATATTATATGCTAGCTGGTCTTAGAACACGGCTTCGGTATCTGATTGTCGCAAGAAGGCTTTTGAGCTCATGTTTGGTTTTATCAGATTTGAGGATCTGACCACACATTCAAACAAGCCCAGGGATGGCAACGTCGCGGTGTGGGCTGCATCGTTGAATAGGGAGGAGAGAGCATTCCCGGGAATATAGTCTCAGGCAACGTGCTAGGGAGGCTCCGGTGCGTTCTTAAGGAGATCTTTGGTGCCCTCCATTAAACGCAGAGGCCAGCCGCTGAGAGGGTTTCAGTGAGTGCAATCTCGTATAACCCGGCAGCACCATAATGTAGGGTACCTACCTACCTTCAAAAAATTATTTTCGCAAAATAACATAATATCTTTTACTAATGTACGTAGTCATACCTCATTTAATTTTACACTTAATTATTCAGATCACGATAATAGAGGAACATCTCCGAATGTTTTAATTTTTTTGCATTTTGATCACGTTTTACTCTTGTATATGTTATATACCTGAAAATACTGGTTTACTTCCCGAAACATACCTACAGTGGCTACGTATTTCATCGTGTTTTATTCACGTGAGACTAATTCAATAACATTTCCCAGCTGCCAAGCGGTCTTAAGACAAAAACTGTAATAATACTTACATACCTGGGGTGCAAGTACCGTTCTTTTATCAATCGTCAAATTGACAGTTGAGGTCGTCAAATTCGATAATATGCCATTTTTTCAGTACTCGCTGTGATCGATTCTATGGCATTTTAGCGAATGTGACGATCGATAAAGAACGGTACTTGCACTGCTGGTTTACTAAGTTTTTGTTACACATTCTCTATTTTTCACTAGAAGAATTCTTGGCGGAATTCGTGTTGAATATCATATAGTTGAAATAATTATGTGGTTTTACTTGTGTTATACCACAAATAAACTAACGTATTTTGTCACCGAGTAGACAAGGTTTTTTTTTTATATAAAATTTTAAAATATTTAAAAATATTTAGATTACAACAATGATCTTATGATTACAACATTTTAGTCAGCAAAACAGTTTTGATACTTGGTTTGTTTGTTTGTCGTTAACCATAAACAAAAATGTGGTAATTATCATATACTTGGAACATTACAAATTTAAAATAATTATATACAAGTCACTTTAAAGAAATACCTTGTATCATAATGAATGTACGTACTGGTTTGACTAATATTTCTCGTGTTTTTCTAACGACAGATTACATAGCCATGTTCCTAATTTACATACTTTTTAAATACAATTCAAAAGTATTAAGTTTGTTAGTAAAGATATTGATGTTGACTTTATGGTGTGCGTTTCCAATTAAAAAAAAAACTCTTTTATTCTACGAGTTACAAATAATTTATGGGAAAGTTTAAAATGAACTAGAACGACAGCAGAAAGTAGTAATTCTATTCTGTCGTCTATATCAATTTCATTCGATTTTAAAATGTTGTTCACGATCTATGCCAGTTCCAGTGATACCATTGAGGCGCGACACCATGTATTTTCTTAATAGCTCAATATTATTGGTATTATTTTAATGAACGATACATAATGCATAACACGAAAAGCTCTGTGGTTTGAAGTCCATATTATATGATATTAAATATGATAATTCAAATTGACCAAATTTCATTGAACATTGTATAATGTTTCCTTTACGTAACACTTGTGTGGATCCACATGGACTGTTGGCCACAATACGCGGAAAACTTAGAAATTCTTATTGTTAGCCAAGCATGTCGTAAATTACTATTTATAGTCTGAAGAAAGTAAATATAATTGCGCTAGGATAGTCAACGTACATATAGGTATGGGCAATATTGGGCAAGACTCATCGATATAATTATATGCAAGACTCTATCAAAAGTTATTCGCTGAAAAAATACAATAAAATCCAAAAGTTATTGAAACAACTCTAATAGAATTCCCATTAACCTGTCATGCCCCCAAAACAAGTCGTTATGTTTTGCCAACAACTCTTTTAGCGTAAACTTTGAGATATCTCCGCTGAGAATTTGTTATTTCTATCCGCTAAGTGTTTTAATTTGCTGCGCTGGAAACGGGCCGTCAAAATATTTATCTAAGCTGAGACTAGCTAGACTGAGAACTAGGTCTAAATTAAGATACATAACTAAGAGTATGGGCAATAAGTCCTAAGCGTGTGGTTCACAGATTAGATTTTTTTATTCGAAAAATAGATTAGACGCTAGACGCGACGTTGCGGCGCCACTGGCGGTGTTGGCACGAAACTGGCCAGTATTTGCGATTCTGAGCATCTTCCCATCTGTTCATTAAACACACGTTTCAGTATTGGACCAAATCCCTTCGCAATCGAGCGACTGAAGATTTCGTCACACAATCAGCACGCAGTAATCCAAACGGCGCCATTTTATTCTCCATCCCGAATATCCTGAAAAATGAGCGGGACGATGTTGAGGAGATTTGTAGTTTTGCTCTTTGATATCAAGGAAGTGTTCAGTGAATCTCTTATCAATGTGCTACTGAGAGATGGGGAGACGATCTTGTAAATAGTGATGCCAATAGTGCAATACCTGATACATTTAGTTGTATTATTGCAGTATTTTACTCGCGTGATAAAGTGATATTAAATACAGTATTAAAACATTTTAGAAGTGCTATTTTCGTGTTAAACGCTAGTAATAATTGCGGTAGAGGATATATAAAAGTGTTTACAGCCGTTATTTGTTGACGAACGGCATAAACATTAAAACGAATCTAAATTTTATGGAAAGTAGAATGTCGGGACTTAAAAAATGCTTGAGTCAAGTGTCTATGTTTATGGCTGGGAAGCCGATAAACTCCTCGGAATCTGCTTGGAGAGAAGAGCTGAAGTAAGTTTTTCATAAAATCGGTACCTAGAGTCATGTTCATGAAACTGCGTCACCAAAGCAAAAGGATACGCGAGGCCTTTGTCACAGATATCTATTCAAATATTTGGCAACTGTCTGGTCCCCCACGTGTCATGCAGTCGTTCTCAGAATTCTCAATATTGGCATACAAAATTACTAGATTTTGGACAAAGGTTTGTCATCTCATAGTATTTCTTCCAACATTTTAATGCGACGATTTCAAAATCTGTAATGTTTTTCGTCAGTGGCCTTCCGATCTATTCCAGGAGATCATTTTGTTTTAAGTCTCGGCTGTCAGTGTTGGTTAAGATCGTTTCTTTCAGCTGAGCTCTTCGGTGACACATGACGTCACTCTCTGGCGTGGGAGGTGGTGGCGACTGTCTGCTACTTTCACATGAACTTCATGATTTGTGTTTACTCTCGTTTTGGGTTAAGAGTCACAAGCCAAATCTAAAATGGTAATTAAATGCGTCATTTGTAACTGTGAAACAGTTACGTATACCAATTTCATTTAATCGGACGCTAATGTTATGATATCGAAAATGACGCTTTTCGCTCAAAGCTCCATATACCTACACAACCACATAATATGTGCTCCTACGTCTGCAATAAAATATTGAGTATTGAATATCACTGGAATACTTCAGACCCGGAGCGGAAAAATTCATCATACAAACATTCGGTCAGCTGGGAATCGAATACGGGAACCAATTTTTACAATGCTTATTTTTTCATGTCTTCATGTTTATAGTTAGATTTGTTTCTGGTAGGTGATTAGGTTTTTACATTCATTAAAGGAAGTTGTTGTTGAAATCTCTAATGAATAGTTTATGATCACATAAAGTTTTTCTGGTGACCTAATCACGTTAACTATCTCGAAAGTTACCAACGTTTTAATCAAATGGAACCTATTGCAATCTTAATGGTCGTACAGTTAATTTGGACCACAGGATTTTCACGTCTTGTTGTAAAATGATTAATTGTGAAAATGAGGTCGTGTTCGTGATCAAAGACATGTTCTCTTGTTCCAGTGAACGATAAACGTAAGCGATTAGATTAATTGCCTCCATAGAATAAATACATTGATATGGAATATGCAAAGGGTAATTGCTTGGTAAACATTGCTTGACGGTATTAAGTTACGGATTGTTAAATTGGTGGCAATATTAATTTTAATGAGCAGCTAAAGAAATAATCATTTTGTTAGGAAAATTATAAGCTGAAAATCATGTTTTATTTGTCTATTATCTATTATTATGGGACTTATCGAGCATTAATATAATATTTGTTCAAATCGTGAAAGTATATAAGTTACAAATGACAACCACTAACACACTGCTTTATAATTGTGGTCCTAAACCGCCGAAACGAAACTATCACAGTTGTTCACTACAGTTATATAATTATTAACAGGACATTTAACGTGAAAAGGTTGTCGATTTTTCAGCATAGTTACATAAAACATGCTCATATTGCTCATACAACCCAAAACCAAACCTTATCACGGTAAATATAACTGTAGTTGGCAACCACTGAAATTTATCACAATACAATACATAAATCTTTATCGACACCGCAAAAATAAAATAACAAGTAATATACATATAGAATGATAAATAGACACAAAAGGTTGTCTTATCGCTAGAGCAATCCCTTTTAAACAACCTTCGGGAGAGTGCGTAGAGATTATTTGTGGAGTATGAGAGATGATGTAATGAGTTGAGTAAAATATTAATATAGTTACTAAAATTTACGTATAATATAAAAACCTATGTTCAGCAATGGACGTCTTCTGGCTGATGGCGACGAAAAAGAAACTTTATTTAATCTAGCAATTCATGTTGGTCTGTTGGTGAAGGATTGTGCAAATTATATTATTTAAAATAATAGGTACATTAGATACGTAGCTTACAATATTTAGATTTATCCTAACTTCTTCTTCTTCTTTCGAGTCGATGTTCCGCAAAATACAATTCTATTTTCAAATCAAGTTTCTAGACCAAAACTTTGCCACCTCAATGGCATTCTGCGTGGCTTCATTCAGGTCATCTTGTGCTAACAAGAATTGTTTTTGTCTTTATACAGTGAATTTTGTTATCGTCTGTTTGTCGATATTGTATATTTTATTACCTGGGTTTCATAAAAAACATTAAGAAGCAATAAGTAAATAAAATACGCAGCAGGTACACTATATGTTCCATTCATAAATAAAACATTGGTTTACACAATAGCTCAATACGCGATTATCGCTAAGGACAAGAAACTTTTGTCCTGACGCTAAACAGCAATTCTAAGAAAATCTAAACATGTTGTTTTACACATTATGCGTACGTATTCGTATTTTCCTTGTTTTTTCTGCAGTATTACTGAATAATACATGTATATTTGAGTTATACTGTTTTATAAGATATAGGACCTTCTATCAACCTTTCTTCTATACATTATGCACATAATGTATCGTCTATGTTACCGACTCATAAATTATATTTATTCGTACTTGTAGAAACAAAGTCAAACATTGTGATCATTCTTAACCGACTTCGAAAAAGGAGGAAGGTTCTTAATTCGGCCCGTTTTTTATTTATTTGTTTTTTATGTATGTACAGTTGTACAGCGGTTACACCGTATAAGAATATAAAATATCTTTTATAAAACCGACTTCAAAAAAACACAAAACACAAACATTCTAAGTTAATATGCCACTATAGAGAACAAAATAATATTTTTACACGGATTTTTTATTATAATACTAAGTTACTAACTAACTAGCTTACTAAGTACCTAGTTGTTCCCACCCGACTTCAAAATCCGAGTAAAAATATTATTTTATACTTTGTAGTGGCATATTAACTTAGAATGTTTGTGTTTTGTAGTTTTTTGAAGTCGGTTTATTAGTATATATTATTAGTTATAAGGTATATTCTTTAATATTCTTTTATTAAGAAATATACATTATTATTCCGTTTATATGGAAGCATTATTATTGTAGGTAAATATTATTTTCTGTCACAGATAAATATCGAATTAAATAAATTACATTTACAAAGGGATAAATCAATATATTTCTCATTGGCTCGTGGCATCTTTTTAACTTTTTACTTTTATATTCTGACTGAGAAAAAGATGAAAACAGGAAATGAAAAATCTTTTTACTAGTCATGGGCATTGACAAAATACACTAACCGTGAAAGGCCACAGATGAAAAATAAATAGAAACCACGCGAAAGTTTATTACTGTACTTAAAATATCTTTTTGGTTCACCGTTCGCTTTTTTGTTGTTGTTGTATTTTTCTTTAAGCAAACTACAATATAGGTTTAGAAATTTAACAGAGTGAAAAGTGTACCCTTTTAATTCAGATTTTGGCGATTATAGGTACAAACAAAGCAACGTTCCAAGCATGAGAAATTAAAACGTACTTAGCACGGTTATCTGTTTGCTTTCAATAAAGTTTAAGTCTCACGTCTCCTGTACATTATCGAATCTATTGAATTCTGGGTCAAAATGGCGCCAGCAAAACAAGGCCAGTAGTCCTAGATGCCAGATTGTGAAACACTGCGAATAGTCTAGAATATTTAGAAACCCATATCGAGTTCCGCAACCAATAAGAAATAGCATACCTCAACAAAGCAATGCTATGATTATTCATAATCAATCGTATTTGCTAATCGGGGAAAACCATAATAAACCCGTCCTTAAAAAAAACAAGTTTTATTACAATATAAAAAAAATACGATGAAATGGGTTAATATAAGACAAGTATGCAAAACGATGAAATCGATCAAACCTTTACGAATGTCATTGTTAGTGAAAAACCTCGTATATTATCATACTTCATCTACCATACTTAGCAATACGCGTAGGGCATAAAGCTCATAGAGATAAACATGTTTTGAAACAAAAAGCTTTTACGTAGATAAATATAAATAAGTCACTTATCTTTGTTTTAGTAGCGAGTGATAAAGTAGGTACCTAAAGTGTTGCAAAATAATAAAAATCATTTAGCCAACACACATATATCAGATATGGAAAAGTACTGATGGAAAGCTACATAGGCTCAGAGATACGCTTTCACTTTAGTTTCTAGAGCTATAACGCTATAATTATTTAGTTGTAAACAATTTAATGAATTCAAGATTCGAAAACATGTTCATGGAAGAAAGATATCTCTTTGTGACATCTGTCATCTGTAATGACATAGGTAATTGGAATTTAGGCAAGTCACCCAGGTAGAACTCGTCAAAATCAGTCAAATCGTTTAGGCTAGTCCTACTAATATTATTATTACAAACTTTCGCGTTTATAATATGTATAATAAACGCGTAAGTTTGTATGTATGGATGTATGGATGTTTGTTCCTTTTTCACGCTGCAACGGAACTACGGATCGACCTGATTTTTTGCATGGGTATAATTCAAGAGCCAGAGAGTAACATAGGCTACTTTTCATCATCATTATCATCACCATTTTTCATCACTACGCGGGTGAAACCGCGGGGTGCAGCTAGTGAGATAATATAAACATATCTAAATATATAAATAATGAATCCGTATTTTCCTTGGCCAAACCATAACTTAAAAATGACTTTACCGATTCCATTTTTTTTTTTTATAGGTTTCCAAATCTTTGTTGTATGTTCTTAAGGAAAGCAGTGTTAAGAAAATTGCGCAGAAAATTGGAAAATTTCAGAAAAATAACGACTATTTAAACTTTTTTTTAACGCGCATTTGATTATTCTGAGACATTACAACGTCTGTCGGGTCAGCTAGTAACAGATACAAACATACATACGTACATTACCCTCCTTCTTGGACAGTCGATTAAATATTAAGTGATTATTTAATTTGAATTATGTACACACAATAATATTATTAACATATACTGTTTATATAAGTTTATATACATCGTTGTAGAAAGTGTACTGGAGAAGTTTGACATGTAACTATGGAGTTATTAATAAAGAATTCGGTATGCTAAAAAAAATTTGTTATGCCTATTCCAAAACCATTTCGAGATTTTATGTTACTAACCCTTATTTTTCTACTCTGACCCTTTAAAACAATAAGATGCCATTTATTTTAACATAAAACTAAGAAATTATTCGACTTTCATTGACCTCTAAATGACGTCACGGTGTAGCATTTTATTTTCTGTGCCTTTTAAGAATAAAAATATTATATATTTGACACACTGTTCGTCACACAGAATAGAATATTTTTTCATTTCTGTGGTTTGACTGTCTGGTTTTTTTCAGGGCTGTCAATATGGGGTGCTTTTTTAGACTTCTCAACGCAACGAAATTTTGTGCTATACGGTGACGTCACATAATTTCAATTTTCAAAAATATTGTAAAATAACTACTCAATAGAAAACAAAAATATTGAAATTAGTTTCTTAAAATAGCCTTATCTACGAAATAAAAATATAAAAAAATACAAAAAAAAACTTTACATACCGAATTGTATTGTAATTGTATTGTATTGTATTATTTAAACCCTAGACGAATAAATTTATATGTATTACTAAAGCTGATACCCCCTACTTCGTACGCGTAGAGCTCGGCCTTCGGCCTCGTTGCTATGACACCCTGATCACCTGGCGGTATCAAAAATACTTTACGACCTATTCTCATAACTACCAAATTTACATTTTAAAAAATTGTAAAAGGCGGTCGAGCCGTTTCGGAGGAGTGCACCACAAACACCATGACAAGAGGTTTTTATATATATATTAGATATACACGGTAATTCAATAATGGTTGACGTATCAGTAGAACTATATCTAATACTTCCGTATACGTAGGTTTAATTTTATTCCATTGTAAATAAACACGCAAAAATTACGGAATGATGAATGATCACAAAATATTGAAATTTTTTACATTTCTAAAAAACATAAAATCTTCTACTTTATTGACAATAATTGGCATTCCTTTGTTTATACTATTAACAACACTCGAGATTTATTATTATTATTAGAAACACTACAAATTTTAACCAAATTTTTCTTTTAATTCCAGATACCGTCAAGCTCGATACGCAGCGCGTCGTGTGAGGAAGCGCGTCATTTTCAAGCATGGAGACTGCAATGTTGTCCAATGGAACGTAGCCAAGCGCAGGCGCCGATACCTTCAGGATATCTTCACGACCCTCGTGGATGCACAGTGGCGCTGGACGCTGCTTGTATTTTCCCTATCCTTCATCCTTTCCTGGCTCCTCTTTGCTCTCATTTGGTGGCTCATCATTTTCACTCACGGCGATTTAAACCCTCCTCTCCCCAACGAAAATATAACTTTCACACCCTGTCTAAATGGTGTCACTTCTTTTACTGGTTGCTTCCTTTTCTCCGTCGAAACTCAACACACTATTGGCTATGGCTCCAGAACTACTAACGAGGAATGCCCTGAAGCCATATTCGTTATGTGCCTTCAAAGCATCGTCGGAGTTTTCATTCAAGCTTTCATGGTAAGCAGCATGTTTTTGTTTAAACGCCAATGTTACATTACTCTGACATTGATTGCAGTAGCTGATGAAATACTGGGTAATTTACCGTCAAAGCAAACATCATTTACTGGACGATAAATCTCAGTAACATTGATGACCTTAGTAAACAGAGTGTTCGTTGTATAACCACAACAAGTTTAAATAACAAACAGTGGGTTATTTTTATTGATAGAGGTAAAAAGGGTTATTATTATTACAATGCATAAGTGGCAAATAAAAAACCTCCCTGCTCTGAAGCTAACATGATAAGTTTATTAATACAGTGTAGGCAATTTGCCAATGTAATAACGCAACGGATCTGCTCTATGGACCCAGCCACATGTTCATCTTTAAAATAATTTGAAATTAATGCCACTAGAGTTTATGGAGTTTTTATTAGACAACTTGAGCACTTCGCCGAGTCATTCAAATAGACGCAGATGGCACAACTGTATCCTTTCATTGATGGGATATCAATTCACTGACTATATCTCAACGTACAAGAAATACCCTACATTATACTACACTTGCTGATGAAGTAAACAATAAACGCTTCAGTTAGTCTGCCTCAGGTTTATTCGATAATGGACGCTACAACAAGGTTATTCTAATTTTAGGTGGGAATCGTGTTCGCAAAGCTCTCTAGACCAAAAAAACGTGCTCAGACCCTGCTTTATTCCCGGAACGCCGTTATCTGCCTACGAGATGGCCTGCTATGTCTCATGTTCAGAGTCGGCGATATGAGAAAGTCCCACATTGTGGAGGCCCATATTAGAGCACAGTTGATTCGCCGCAAGGTATATTATTCCACCAAAACTGGAGACTGGTTAGTGATTGGGGATTTCAGTCTGCACCCTTGATTATTAACATTGCACTGACTCCACTCTCTAACTTGGAGTCGAAGCCTGTGCAAAAGTTTCAGCAACAGCCAGTCTTCGGCTCCTTAAGATCCACAAAATAATTTTAAAAATTATTTTCCTTGTCCTTAGGTGGGTCTTATTTTTGCGAAGTTGGCGCGGGCCAAAAAACGTAACACCACACTCCTGTTCTCGAGGAATGCTGTCATATGTCTAAGAGACGGAGAGTTCTGCCTTCTGTTCCGCGTTGGAGACATCCGCAAGTCTCATATTTTGGAAGCTCACGTTCGCGCTCAGCTTATTAGAAAAAAGGTATATTACCGACTCCTCCGCCAGTCTTAGTACAAGACGGGGACCTTAACTTGAGAATCAGCTACTACCGCTCTAATTTCATAGCAATTTTGTTATCAAATTAGATTTAAAATGAAAGCACTTTTGACTCAAGTTTTGAACCTCTTCTTGCAATAAGATGGTTTTTGATCATGCTTTGTGGATGTTGTTTTTTTTTGTTGTAACAGTTTTGCGAGTATAGTGTATTGTAACTTTTTTTATAAGACCCATCTTCGGACTAAGCATGGTAATCGCACCTTGCTTTTTGTTTTGTTGCTTATTAATTTTAATTTTACTCTTCTCTATTCTTATACAAGCGCTTACAGTTATTAATTTAGCTGCAGGTTTTCTAGTAATAACTTCTCATAATATGTCACGATAACAGAAGTACTTCCATAATTACATTAAGTAATACAAACCTATATGGTACTATCGTACTAATATTGTATTCATATTTTGTTGGCACATTATGACGTTGACAATTTTGTGCAGCTTTCTCTATCTGAGTTCATTGTATGTGGTGGTATTTAATCATTACTTCCTTATACAAAAAAATTATTATAACTGTAATTAAATTATTCAGTTGAGCTCCAGATAATGCTGGACAAAATGTGTGGCCGTACTAGCCGACCAACGGTCACGTCTTAAATTTTTAATGTTAAATGATCAATCTATAACTTCTTACTTCTTACTTTCTTAGTTAAAAACTTGAAAGCACCCGAAAGAATTATTTTCGTAAATTAAAATAAAAAATTAGGAGGTTTATTGATATAAAAAATTTAAGTTAAAGCTAAACATAAAAATATAATAGTTTATTGAAATAAACTACATACTTACGAAAATAATCTCTTTTTTTGCTCTGATAAGCGTAGGTTTTCTAAAACAGCGGCTACAATTAAGCGCTAAATGAAATCTTCTGTTGAAATTGTGACATTTTATTTAACATTACGATGTCTTGAGTAAACTATGTAATGCTGTCTTGTCAACATAACAACTTTGAGTGACGTTATTAACCGCTAAAATGCATTCGCTATGTGCCACCGCCGCTAATCTACCTACATAAATCCAAACATTTATGGATTTGTTAAAAGAGTTTTTTATACAATTAGCTTTTACAATATTTCCAATAACTAATACACCGCCCAAAACATCCACAGACCACCCGAGAAGGCGAAGTGTTGCCATTCTATCAACAAGAGCTCAAGGTTGGCGCCGATGGTGAAGAAGACAGGCTGATGTTCATCTGGCCTATGACGATCGTGCACAAGATCAACGAGAAGTCACCGCTATACGGCTTGTCTGCTTCTGACATGCTGAAGGAGAGATTCGAGATCGTTGTCATGCTGGGTGAGTTATTGAGTACCTATACATGTTTTATGACTGGTTAGACAGTAGAAATATTCGGGGATAACATTGTACTCATCAATACGAACAACTTTTACCTTAGGTCCAACTCTCAAATAGCGGAAAAAACCGCTGTTAAAAATAAAAATGCTGTGGATTTTTTTTTTCTTTCTTTTCTTTCTTTCTGTTACATGAAAAAAAGTTCATTGACACTCGACGAAATTTATGGAACAGTTTTGCTATTTCAGGGTAGTTAAAGTTGTTCATAATGATGAGTACAATGATATCCCCGAATATTTCCACTGTCGACCAGTCATCCAGTATAAGATAGATAATATAATATAGAAAAAACAAGCCCATTTCCAAGCCAAACCTCTAAATCTATGAAGATGACAGAACGACACCTAAAGACCACACTCGCATCGAGTCTCAACTCTTGGCACTTCCGCGACGTCGATTTGGTAGATTGCCCTAAAGTTTTCACAGAACACGAGACCACGTGCGCCATATAGTTCGTTGATGCTAAATACAAATCCATATCTATATATATATAAAAGAAAGTCGTGTTAGTTACACTATTTATAACTCAAGAACGGCTCAACTGATTTGGCTGAAAATTGGTGGGGAGGTAGATTAGAACCAGGATCATCAGCATCATCACCATTTTCATCACACACGGGTGAAACCACGAGGCGCAGCTAGTAATTATATAAAAATTAATCCCCATTTACCTTGATCTCGCCATAACTTGAAAACGACCTTACCGATTTTTTTTTTTTTTTTTTTTATGTTTTCAATCACTCTGTAGAAGGTTCTTATGGAAAGAAAATTTGCCAAAACTTAACGACGATTTGAACTTCGCGCGTTTTACAGTTCTAAGACAGGACAATGTCTGTCGGGTCAGCTAGTACTGTAATAAGATAATTGTATTATTATAGAATCTTTTAAACTGTGTTTCGCCAAGTGTTTGTTTTCCATTTATAAAATGTATCCTTAAATTTTGTATTCGACACTTCCTTGTGCTCATTGATTTCCTACTGCCGGTTTCATCTGCAATAAATATCATTGAATTATCCTGGTATTTAGCTGCAATGAATAAGATGTTACGAGGTATTACTTACTTATAAGCACTTGAACATATTTTTATTTCAATGCCTTCAATGGGGCTACAAAATTTCCGCAAACCAATTGACGATAAGGAAAGTCCTTAGCAACTCCAATCGGCCTTTGTAGTTTAGCTTGCTGACTTTAAAGGGAAACAATTCGATATTCTAGATATGTATATTGTATATAGATATAGAGTATATAAGATCTTTTTTCGGATCCTATTGAAACTACTAATTACTTATACTCGTACTGAACCAAGTTTTCATAATAATTCACGATTTATATTTCCTTATATTCATAGATTTGGTTTTGTGTTTCTTGATATTATATTTTACTGGAATAAATCCAATTATTAAATAGAAACCTGGGAACCAATGAGTTATTCTAATGTTAGTTAGTTTTAGAGCTTGTAAACATTTCTGTATAACTACTTATTATATTTTTATTTATCAACATTACGACTTGATGGCTAAACCGATCTTAACGAAATTTGGCAGGACGATAGCATTATCTTCCTACCAAATTTCGTTAATCGTAAGGACGGACATAGGCACTTTTTCCCCACAGAAAATTCGGAAAAACTGGAAAATCGTGGGTAACATAGCGGGATTCTGCTAGTATAACATATATTTACCTACCTGGTTTTAATGTATTCTATGATCATCTTTCAGAGGGTGTCATCGAGTCGACCGGCATGACGGCGCAAGCTCGTAGCAGTTTTCTACCATCAGAGATCCTGTGGGGCCATAGGTTCGAAACTATGGTTACGTTCAGAAAAGACACTGGAGAATATGAGGCAAGTATAAACTAAATAAATTTATTCTCAAACATGGTAATAATTATGTGAATTATTTGAAGAACCAACCAAAATTTTACGTAAAGTTCTCGACCTTTCGTTAAGTAATTGGCATTTATTGTCTTCTCCCATATCTTGTACCTACGTGCTACTTGTACAGCTTGGTAAAAAGTCTTAAACGAAAACTTTTTTCTTCTGACAATACTGTGGAAAATACGTCAGTGGAAGAACTTCCTCAGACGTATTACGGGTTGCTAGTATTTAGAACTATTTTAGATAGTGGCGCCCCCATTAATTTGTTCTCTTTTTTGCCAAGTTGTACAATATTTCCTATTTGATTTCAAATTGAAAATCAAATTTGAAATTCCAATGGAAATCCCAAAGCTAAATTTTACATATTTAAAATTCTTATCATCCTTTCTATCTCACATACATATATTAAAATGAAAAGAGACGCAAATGACTGAAATGTTTTCAGATTTGTTTAGTTTAGTAAGTCTACGCCATTGAAAATATTGTAATGTAGGCATTATTTTGTTTAATATTAATAGTTTGTTTTGATATAGTTATTAATCTACATAACCATAGTAGATATGTTTTTCCTTTATCCGTCATACAGGAAGTGTGTATATTGTATATACCTACCTACATGTTTGTCCCAGTTTCAATAATAATTATTGTCATATACATTTCCGTATTTAGTTTTTTTTAAATACTATATATCATATTAATATTATAAATGTGTAAGTGTGTTTGTTGTCACACAGCAACAGAGCAACGGATCGACCTGATTTGTTGCATGAGTATAGTACAAGTGCTGGCATAGTATACAATATACAAATATAATATACAAATATAATATACAAGTGACATAGGCTACTTTTCATCATAGTTATATCTAGTTTAAAATTAATGTCCTCTGATTGTTTTCGGTATCCTACCAAAAAATCTGACGAAACACACCTATGTCGAAAAATCGGCAGGTTTAGGACCACTGCGAGTACTGAACCTGTCAAAATCATAATGTATAATAGTAATAATGTAACTCGTACCTATATTTGTTTAAACAATATGTTGTTTTTATAATTCCAGGTGGACTACACACAATTTAACAACACCTACGAGGTGGATACTCCGCTTTGTTCAGCCAAACAACTGGATGAGCTTAGAGCTACAGTATCTACTTCACAGAAATTAGGTAAATTTAATTTCTCATTTTGTGTGCACTAAAGGCACTACGTTCTTATAGGCAGATCACATGAAACTACGATATAATACAAAGAATATGTTATTTGTCGTTAATTAAAACAATAAATTTCGGGCCAGCGCAAGAATCAAAATTTCCGAACCACATGTAGATTAATACCATATTAACTATTAAGGTAACTATAAAGGCTTTTTTGACGCGATTAATTCCACGTTTGACCACTAACTCGCCTGTTGGTAAGTGACGATGTGGTCGAAGGTGAAGCACGCAGACTTAGAAGATACCTATTCACTCTGGCATTTTGTCTATGTTTTGTTGCAAGCAAAGTTAGAGATTATCATAACGGAATACGATAAAACTTTATGTCAATATTTCTGAATTAATATAAGTAAAAGCAGGCCATTTATCCATGTTTTTATAAATCAATGATCGAAACTAATTTTACAACGACAACGCTAAATACTTTCATAAACCAATCTTTATTATCAGAGTTAAGGCTAAGACTAAATAATTTTAATTTGATTTAAGCATTTTTGAAGCCTGACTATTTACTTATGTTCACCCCATGTAAAGTGATAGTGTTGCTAGAGAACTAGTCTAACCTGGGGTGAAAAAAGGTGACATTTGCCGGAATTTTTAAAGACAATACACTGATAACACACTGATACTGCTAATGCAGGTTGCAGGTGCTAATAATAGGTTTAGTCTAATAATAGGTTGCTAATAATGGGTTTAGTCTAAAATAATAGGTTTAGTCTAATTTAGTCTAACAGGTACTAATAATAGGTTTAGCCTAACAATATCTCCGGCATGTCGCAGAAAAAGTATAGACGGAACAACGAAAAACAAAGACCTAGATTGAGCTTTTAGATCAAATAGAAATAATAATCTGAGGTAATGAGAAGCTAGATTCTCGTATATACGAAACAAGTTGGTAGATATTATTTAACATCCGGCCTCTTGTTTCCAGATCGCATGCTCGGCACCATTCCTAAGACGTTCTCCAACGACACGCTCGACATGAGCTCCGTAGACTCCATGTCCTTAGATGAACATATCGAAATCAAGATCCCCGAGTCGAGGGCCAGAGAAAACCGCCTCATGGCGGAAAACAACTTCGTTCAAAATATCAACGAAAAGTCCAGAAACCCAAGCCACAGCCACCTATCAGTCGAAAACGGAGCAGAATTGTTACAAAAACTCCACAACCATATAGAAAGAAACGCTGAAAAAGAAGGGCATATGCATAGGAGTCATAGCCATGCCAGTATGAAGAAGCAACTAATGCCGAACGGTGTTGGGCATATGAACGGCCATCATGACCACAGAGTTGACAACGGACACCATGAGCATCATAGAGAAGAGCAAGTTGTAAGAAAGTAAGTAAATAGACGTTTTGAAATTAACACAATAACTTTTAAGAAGAATCTTGCCACTTGAGTTCCGTATAATCTGATTTCTATCATTAGATTTCAAATTCTGGTCATTGTATTTGATAATAGACTTCCATTTGATAATTTTTTTGATTATTTTTTAAATAATCAAATGGAAGTCTATTATCATCAATGACTATAAATATAACCACTTGACTGCTCATCCTTTACCCCGACATAAGCCAAAGTTACACTATTTCCGCCCAATCCTAGGCGCGAAAGTATGACTCGTGCGCGATCAAGTGGTTATGTTATCTTTGATTATCATCATGATCCACAGCCATCCTTTTCCCACTGCTGGGTATGGGCTTTTTGCTGTCTCATCTGCCTCGGCCCTGCGCTAATCGCTTCCAGGTTCAACCCGCGAGTTTGACAATATTATTGATTCATCTCGCTGCTGGATCAACTCTCTGCTTACCTCACCTCAGCCACCACTCTAATCGCGGCTGTTAGTGATGATGAAATGAACAGACAGTTTTAAGTCACCAAGTAAATAATAAATAAATTTACTTAAAGATTGAGGGATGAACTCGATACCTCTGATAGAGGCTGGCATACTAAAGTACAAAACCGACACCACTGGAAAAGTCGGGGGTAGACCTACGCCCAGCAGTAGGCCTCAACAAGCTGAGCATAATAATAACAGCTTTTATCGAGTTTATCTCTAGACGACGGACATATTCAGAAATATTATTGTACTCATCAATATAAACAACTATTGGAATAGAACAAATACAGAAAACCCGAAAAAAAAAACGGATGTTCCATCAAAAAAAACCCCTCAACGAAATGCATGGAAGCTGATTTTTGTTTTCACGATTTCAGGTTTGGTCACAAAGTAAAATTTGCTTATAATGATGAGTACAATGATATTTTCGAACATTTTCGTCGTATAGAGACACACCCGATATTTATGATTTACTTAGTATAATTCAAATATTAATACCAACATTTTTTTAACAGATCTCCCAGCGACCACCATTTAGAAACGCCCGTGATTCCCATATTAGTAACTTCCCCCGACCCGGACCCCGCTTGACGGCTGCTACGGGACTACAACCACACTCGGAGTACAACCGACCATACAACTTATACAACCAAGAGCCATACAAGTAGATGTAAGAGCGGAGGGCAACACGTGAGGTTCTCTTGTACTGACAGCGTAGAGAATATCGATGTTAGCATAGACTGGAATAGTTGAATTATAAGTATCTATATCTTCTATTTTTCTACATTGAATCGACAATAAGTGTAACATTATATCTTTCTATAAATTATATATTTTATCGCCATTAAGTTGATATCTGTACTCTAGGCTAAATTTTATTAAATCAAACAATCTTTGAAGTGTTTTACGACACCTACGGTTATTTTATTGATCATTAAGAGAGTTTTTAGTATTTGCTTCGTGCTTAGGACGCGAATTTTCAAAATTATCTTTAAAATTAATCAGATATTGTTTGATTTAATCTATTACTTAAACGAACTACTAAGTAAGGACTTCAAAACTACACACGTAATATATTATTTTGTAAACAAGTTCTAGTTCTAGAGTTTATATTTTTAATTCTACTTGTTCGTCTATTTCTAGCATCGGTGTACCAGATAGGGTTGTATTTAGAAAGAGTATTTATATCTAGGTAGTAATTGTTTAGACAATTTTAGTGCAAAATGGGGACAACGCTTTTAGGAAATAACAAATTGATAAAAAAGGCTTTAAATTTACCCCCGGTCCCCAAGATTTTTTGGTAAAGTATATATCTAGTGGTTAAGTATATATATTATATAAGTATGTGTAATGTTCTTATCGGTCACAATGAAAAGTCAGCTTTTCTTTATCTTCTTTTTATTTAATTGTAACTAATGTTGATTTGTTGTACCAACTATTCACAACTAATTTGACAGCCCTGATATAATCTTTCGTCTCTTTTCTTTGCAGCATGTAAGAAAGGGAAATAAACAATTTTAGAGCTGTGAAATTAGGTAGTTAGAAATTTATTTAACACAATTAACATCATTTTACCTTACTGGGGAGGCGCGATGGACCTCGATGAAGATGTTGGCCTCCAACAATAAAAACACCACAACGACATCAACAACAATAAAACGACAACACAAAAACATCATTTTAGCACTTATGAATACAAAAATTATCATAACATTCTCTAAATTGAATTAATTATTATAATAATTGAATACTAAATTGTGACCGATATGAATGCTTCTACCGTTTTTTTTTAATCTATCTGTAGTCAAACTAGAGATAGCAAAATATTACAAATTCTACTTCTCAGTCATTCGAATTTATGCATATTTAAAACTTAAGGCCCCTGTGACAAAGTATTAGAACCAGTTCTAAATTTTGACCAACAGTTTAGATATAAGAGCTAAATTATGAGCTTATTTAGGCAATTATATACAATCCAGACAAATGTTAAAATAGTGCAAATAGTATGTAATTATAATTATATATAATCATTGTTTTAAATAATACCCATACCATAGAAAAATAAATAATACTATTCGATACATTGTTGGCATATAATTATAAACTATACCAGTGTAGATCTGGCCTTATTTCTTTTGTAAATTTACTTCAAAGTTCACATCATTGTAATGTACTTAAAAATATATTCCATGCTGTCTCTTATCAAATCTCGACTATTATCCGTTCTATTACTAATATAAACTATTAAAGGAATAATAGAGCGCCTAATTTTATCACCATTTACGAGTACCAATTTTTTTTAAACTTAAATTTTTCTGTTATTTTGCTATCCTTAGTAGGATTCACATAATATAGAACTTGTCACTTACTAAAATTTATAAATTGCTAAAAAGAAATGGCATCATGTGTAACTACCGCAATGGCAAAATAAAAGAGGGATAGTTTTTTTGGTTTTGGTTTTCCAAAGTTGTGTAAAATGTATGCGCTTTTTGCCACCAGCACCATCATTTATGAGTATTCTTATTTATAGTTTGCTAATTATAGTCGAGTAACGAGTAACGAATGTCCCAGTAGGCTATTTTGGTACCAAAAATTCAAATTTAATCATTCATACGCAACAGTTTGAAAAAAAAAATACTT
Organism: Agriopis aurantiaria; assembly: GCA_914767915.1. Lineage (NCBI taxonomy): Eukaryota > Metazoa > Arthropoda > Insecta > Lepidoptera > Geometridae > Agriopis > Agriopis aurantiaria. The sequence goes on along the minus strand of OU611994.1, from coordinate 10,929,608 downwards.
CAAAGTAAAATAATACTGCTGCTTCACACAATGAACATTTAAACTTCTACCGGAGTTTACGTGTAGTTTAATTTAAATTTTAATTTAATGTTTAGTAATCGCGAATACCTAAGACCAATAATTAAAAAAAAACGTTCTGAAATATGGGTAGACGTTTATTATAATTTTGTTGGTACTTAAACAGTCCAAATAACGAAAATTGGAAAATTCAGTGCATTATATTAGCTAATTGAACACGTATATTAAGCCTATGGTGAAGCAGCGTCCTTAAAGATAAAATTTGAAATGCTAGATAAGCTTTTTTATTTTTCTTTAAGGATAGGTTGTAATGTATGAATAACTAGGTATGAAATATACACATACTCGTAAGTATTAAAATATAATGTTAATAAAATTAAATAAGTAGGTATTAGTGCTACTAATGCTTGCAAATGTACTGATTATATAGACCTAAAATTTACTACAAGTATGTATATAAATTAATTGTTGTATTTATTTTTATCGAATGTTCAAGATATTTATACTAAGAAGTTTCACGTTTTCATAAGCTAAAATTATTGTTACAAATAATTACCAACATATTATATTTTACATTTTGTACTATTCAACTCTCGATTCACAAATTTTCAGGGGCCTATTCGGCGCGGGCGCCGCTTTTTGTAAGACAAATAAAATTATAGCCAACAGCTTTGTATTTTCCTGATAACAATATCAGCATTAAAAAATTGATTTACTTAATCACTGAAGTTTAATTTACCCGCATTGTGCAAATTTTGTTTGTTGTAGCCTTCTTACTTTACCGGACGTGAATAAAAATAAAACTGTCATGACCAAGCACGTTTGCAAAATACGGAAAATACCTGAAATTATAGTTCACCTACTCGACGATAGATGGCGCTGTACTTATGGGAACAATAAATAAAAGTCGTACATAAAAATAATCATAGATCTCAAGTTTATTCTTGTAATTTAGCTACCAGTAAAATAGTAAATAAATACTTCGATGTACTTAAAAATACAGATGACCGATGGAGCCGAAAGGTTCTCGAATGGAAACCACGGACCGATAAGCGCAGCGTAAGACGTCCACCCACAAGATGGACAGACGACCTCAAAGAGACAACCGGCCCTTTTGGAGATCGATGGGGCTATGTCAGTGTCAGTGGTCAGTGGACGTCCTATGGCTAAAATGATGATGATGACTTAAAATTATACATGCATTTATTTAAGTAACTAACTTATCACAAACTTGTTAAATGGCAAAAATATACAGAGTATGTAAGTATGTTACATAATGCCATCTTGGCTACCAATAACAAATCTAACAGATATTCTCGTTCTGCATTCTGCATTAAGAAATCGGACATTGTTATTCGTTAGACCACAGGATTGGACTAAAGTATTACTATAGAATTATAGAGTTGTCCAATTGTCCATAGTTCACTGTTTTAATTAATTAGTTGTTAAATAATATTTTACCCCTACCATTTTCTAAGATAGGTACTTAGATATATGAAATAACGTGAGATTAAATGACATTTTGTACAATAAAGTTCATTTTTGTTGTTACTTTTTAGTAAGTTCAGTATTTATTCAACGATAGAGCTCCCACTTTTTAGTACCATAATAACTAAAATTCTGAATTGATTTATCTAATTTTAAATTTAATAACATCGATCCAAGACCGTCAGAGACGACCTTATTTCCTATCAACGATGGCCGGCAGCTTCTTCCGTCTCTTCCCGCCTTTCTTGTCTACCTCTTCGTCACTTGAAGAGGAGTGCTCCTCCGGTCCGTTGAAGTAGTCTGGCGGATACTTGACTACAGATGGTCGGTGGGTGAGACTTGCGCGCCGAATCGCGTCTGCTACGAGCCGGTCAGAGATGGTCACTAGAGGTGAGCTGGGGACTTGGGAATTGAGAGAAGACTGGTATATTATCTGGCCAGTTGGAGAACTGCCGAGGTAGCCTGGAATGTGATGAATGCAATTGTGAATATAAATATCTTGAAATATAGAGCATAAATAGATACCTAATCCGTGGAAAGTATCAGATCTATACCCATTTCTTTGAACAAGACTTTAATATTATTTTAAACTAGCGGTCCGCCCCAGCTTTGCACGGGTATAGATTATAGCCTATGTCACCCGGGGATAGTGTAGCTTCCCAACAGTGAAAGAATTTTTCAAATCGGTTCAGTAGTTTTGGAGCCTATTCAATGCAAACAAACAAACAAACAATCAAATCTTTCCTCTTTATAATATTAGTATAGATTAGGAATTTTATTTTATTTGTAACTAGCTGACCCGATAGACGTTTTCCAGTTTAAGAACTGTAAAACGCGCGCTTTTTTAAGTTTACTGAAATTTTACAATTTTCTGCGCAATTTTCTTAATTTTTCTTTCCATATAATAAATTATAAGAACCTTCTACAAAGTATTAGAAAACTAAAAAAAGGATGAAGTAAATCGGTAAAGTCATTCTCAAGTTATGGCATGACCAAGGTAAATTGGGATAAACTATTATAAACATACTAGCTGCGCCCCCTGGTTTCACCCGCGTAGTGATGAAAAATGTCGATGATGACGGTGATAATGAAAAAGTTGCCTATGTCACTTTCCAGCCCTTGAACTATACCCATGCAAAAAATCAGGTCGAAACACACTTTCGCATTTATAATATTAGTATGATAGATTACGTTTTAATCATTTGTGATGATTAAAATAAAAATACTCGTCACCTAAATTGAATCGCTTTTAAGCTATTACTATGACTATGTGGTTACACAATGCATGACGTTTTTAGCAGCGAAGCAAACGCGCATGTGCATCATAGACATAATTTTTTGTGGCAATAAAAATACAATGAGCACAAAATACTATGGAAAATAAAATATAAAAATATGAAATTAAAAATAAAACTAAATTAGAGCCATGACACTTCAAGAAAAAGGCCGTTGGAGAACGTTGGCATAACTAGAAACACGCTGCTAAAAACGACGCGTGTAACCGCTCTAAGAGTTCTTGGAATTAGGTAGTTAGGTACTGCACTACTACAGTACCCAACCTGCGAGATTGCAGTCGTAATTGTTTGCTTTCAAGTGACGTTTTATCACCTGCTTTGTAATGAGTTCGTTTATGATTAGAAGCTGAGTACTTACGAGACAAAACATAATAAGGACGATACTTACACAAAACGACACAACATTCTTGTAGCACAACACACATGCACAAGCCTAAGTATGACATGTTGGCAACTACTAGAAACATAATAAGATCTATTTAAACTCACTAAATCCCATCACCAAATTAAAAACTTCAGTACATGTAGCAGCTTTATTTAATGCTTGCTACGAAGCTACGGATTGTCTTAAAGGATAAAGAAGGAACTAAATACGAAAGCTACATAGTATGTATCAATTTTTCTATGCCTATAAACGATAATACTCCTTAAATAAAAACGATAAATAAAAACTAAATCAAATGCTCAGTTCCGAGTCACATAATATCTTGCATGCTACGATGGTCTACGAATCTTCGTAGACCTTGTTACAGTTTATAAAAAAACTACCAAATAAAAACGAATAGGTAGGTACTGTAAAATGTGTGGAATAGAACTTAAGTTTTTATGGTACAAATTCCTAAAATAACTTGAATTTGGTAAATTTTGCATCAGGGCCCCGATTCTACTAAAGAAATTGTCTTTAAATTGTAATTGTTGCGATTCTAATTGTTAAATAACTGCCTCAAAATTGACAGTTTTAAATATATTTTTATACTCATCATCATCATCATCATTTCAGCCGTAGGACGTCCACTGCTGGACATAGGCCTCCCCCATCGATCTCCAAAATATTTTCGATATTTTTATACTATAAAAATACAACTACCTAATTATTATAACTAAAATATTTAAAACTGTCGAGTTTGAGGCATTATTTAACAATTAAAATCGCAACTATTACAATTTAAAGACAATTTGTTTAGTAGAATCGGGGGGCAGTACCTACGTTTTTTTCCAGTCCACACGAGTATTGTAAATGTGCAGATAAATAACACAGCGAATGTACGCACGATTTCATACGAATCCACAGTATTTGTTATAGCAAAACACTTGCCCGATTTTGAAAAACTTGATTTGGAGCTGCGAAATGAAATAATGTCTATTGATAGAAAGAAATTTGAAAGGTATAAACCACTCGCTGCATTAGCTAGGATTTCATTTGAAAGTCAGTAATTTCGAATGATATTTTCGTGCGAAATAGGTATCACACGAGCAATTCAAAAATGTATCCTCTTTTATTATAATTAGTATCGTATTGTTATCGTATGAAATTGTGAATAGTTTTTAGTTAGTTATTCATAACTTCAAAATCATCATCAAAATCAAAGTCATTTCAAATCATAGTGATTTGAAATGACCTAGACATCAAATTATACCTGAAGTGAAAATAAGCTAACCTGAAGGAGTCGTAAATTAAACACAAATCAACGTCACAACATAAATAATTATTCATACAATATTTACATACAAGACATCACATGATACGCTTATGAATGACCTACATTTTTAATGCATGAGACATTTTTATAAGATTCATAAAAAGTATATTTTGCTAACCGAATAGGTTAAAGAAAATAAAGTTACAGATACATACACATGCTACACTTACCTACTTTATTTTTTTATGAAGTTTAGTACAGATATTTTCTTCTGATCGTTTACAGTGCAAGTATAATGATCAGTGGGTAAAGTACAAATATTCGCGGGCTTATAATACGTACGTATCGAATTACATGGAAACTAAGTTGAAATTTGTATTTAATTCGATAAGTACGTATATATATATATATATATATATATATATATATATATTTTTTCGTAGTGACTGCTTGTGATTATCTTAATGTCCATATTGTCCATTAGTAAGATACGACGTATTAATTGAAAAAACTAAACAGCTTAAAGCAGTTTAAGACTTGCAGATTTATTACTACAAATCCGCGTTTAGCGCTCCCTTGTCTAATGTCATATTTCATATTTTTCCATTGCACGTTTGCACTGTAAGCGTCGGGACAACTAAAAGCGCGATTCAAAATTACTGAGTGTATATAATTTGGCATTATTTTCAAAATAATATTTCAAATAGTATAAAGTGTACAATTTGTGTTGATATTTTATGGAAAAGCGGAGGATATAGAAAAAAGTATGTTTTTTTTTTATAACTGTAAATTATTTTCCTGTTAAAATCGTGCGAAAGAGATAGCAATGGCCGTTGAGCTCAGCTTTGAGGTGGCAACTCATACGCCTAACTTTTACCCACGAGAACTTGAACCTTTTGTTTTCGTAATAGCTTCACATAATCATAAACAAGTTGTAAACTAAAAATTGTAACAAAAAAAACCACATTTTCTAAATTTTTAAATATACACAGACATCGTTTATTTGTGACAGAAAAAATACACACAATAGACATCACTAACCTCGATGATGTCTGTGAATTGTTAGGATAAATAGTATACTTTTCAATTCCTGGCGATTCAAAGTCGTATGAAAATTATTAAGCACCGAATTGGCCCTAGTAGGTTTTTTTTGTATAGTAAAGATTTATGTATAATAAAGAAAAACAAAAAAACATAACCCTATTCTCTATTAAAAAAAAAAAAACAGATGAAGAACTGTTAGATTTCATGACTGCTAACACAAAAATATATCGTGAATGGAATGATTGCACAGCAATTTATACGCACTTGCTACTAGAAATAGTATATTTATTTAACAATTGATATTTATTTACTCTACACATTCACAAACTTTGGAATGGTTTGTTAGGTATAAACAATACTTTGTACGCGTGACACAACCTTTTACCTTTTAACCCTAAAATCTTAGTAATACATTACGTATTTGAGATTCTGGTTGTATTTATCCTAAAAGCTGACTAGTGGCACTGGGTGATATTAACAAAGTTTAGCAAACAGTAACCGACATATATGTGAAACCACTTGATATATTTCTAATTTCCGTTTGATATATTTAATATTTGTTTGACAACCAGTATTATATTGAACTCTTAATATCACATGAGCTTCTTAATAACTTAAACTTCTTAAATATTAATAAACATCAAACACTCTAAATTTTTGGCCAAATTTTTTAACCGTCAGACAATTTATAACATAGTAAAAGACGTTTTGATTAGACAGAAAATTTTAACTTGTTTATCTGTACCAATAATATAAAAAGCTGCTAATTGTAACTTTTAATATAACACTCAGTTTCATAATCATTCGATGTAAAAAAAACACTTTTGGGTTTACCGTTTCCAAATGAATTCCTAAACATATTCTTAGGTATTAGTAGATACCAATAAATTTAATTTTCCCCCTTAATTTATCAGATGATTAAAAATTTGCCCCTATAGATCACCTATCTGTCGGTTTATTTTTTGAGAAACTAGATGAAGGTACTAGTGAAATATTAAATTATATTTTTAAACGTTTACAATAATACAGCTTAACTACCTAATCTCGTGTTTTTTTTCCTTCCTATCTACCTACAATACCCTTCTTATGCATTTATAAGCGCTCAATAAATTGTTTACGCGTGGCATTTCTTCTCAGCGAGAAGGTGACGAACCATTTTATCTTACGTAGTATTTATATTCTCTTTGCCATTTTATAGCATATATTAGATTATATTAAGCGTTTATGAATAAGAGGGTACATCTATTTAACCTTATCTATAGCTTTCCTACTTTTCGGTTCTACTTTCCACACTATATACCTCGCTAACATATTTATTTCGCTTTCAAGATTAATTTCGTTTAGGTACTTAATCTAGGTTGTAACTATAGAGTGACGGTAAAATCTCCGTCTTTCTGTTCGGCCTTCGGTCGCTCTGGCTCGGAGGGTCGTTCAGGCATCTTCAGCATCAGTTGGGGCTCCGTACTCTCTGTAGGACATCACAAAAACGTTCACAGACATGCATACAAACACATAAACAAACAAACCATAAATAAGTTGCAATCCTTACGATTATTCATCTACTATTGTAGAGTAGGTTACATTGTGCAGAAATCAGGTTAAAAACTACAATGATTTAGGTAAAATATACCAATCATAAACAATCGAATGCCTTAAGTCATAAGAATAGAAAGTAAACGATAAAATAAAATATGAGGAGGTAACCTAGTAGGTATTAAATAATTATGATTTATACGATGTCTGCCCCAAAATAATATTTTTACCATTGCCACTCGTAAAAGGGAATTTTATTCATCAACAACAGCGAGTACAACTATATCTTAGTCACTGAGTATATAAACATTTTAAATTTGGAACAAACACGAATTAAAGGAAATAAGTACGAAAAATAATTAATACGTCCTGAACGTTTTTTAATTTATTTATTAATAGGCTTGCGTTTGACCGCCAACTCGCCTGATGTAAAGCGACGATGCAGTCTACGATGGAGCACGCTTGCCTAGCTAAATTATTTCAAAATGTCGTTGTCCCTTTTTACCAGGCGAGTTATATAAAGACAGCAATACAGACCTTAGTTGGTTTAATTCTGATAATTAAATCTCCAAAGTTGACTACATTGTCCATAAGTTAAACAAGTTACTTATTTGAAAGTTTTTGACAAGCACAAAAAAGAGAAGCAAATAGAACAGATATGAGAAGGAAAATCTGTTACCAGGCATTATGAGTGAACCTAGGCTTGGTTGAACATTCTTATTTAGATCAACGCATCGAACATCACAGTTGCTAACTTATTTCGAATGACTGACGTGTCGTTTATCTGGGTGCAACTGGCTACAACACTTACAAAAATGTCTTGACAGCCATTCTAAATTTAACAAAAAAAAAAACTTTTCTTTGGTGACACGACTAGTGACTAACTTGAATTTGTGGTAATTACTTTTCCAACTACACGCTGTCTTGTCTAAGCCGTGTTTGGTTTTGGAGGTGCACGGACAGAATTTCTACAAAGGTCGCGCTGTCTCTGTAGATAAGACTAGCAAACACCGTATCAATCATTAAACACGCGTTAACACACCATCTACCATACCAGATAGCAATTCTCTTCAATTGATAAGCTTATAAACGTAGATTAAATGCGATAATCTTTTTAGTAAACCATTGGTTAGAGAATGTGAATTGGATGAATGAGACCTTTGATCTTTTTTATTTATTATATAATAGGCTTTAATTTGACCTCCACCTCGCCCGATACAAGCTACTCCAATTAAATTTCAATCAATATTTTTGTCTAATTACGCTTATTATTAACAAAGTGAAATTAAAATCTACTGAAATAAAACATCAAAGATAATAAAAAAGGAGTAGAGTGAATTAAAATTTAAAGTCATGACACAAATATGTTTCTCTAACTTAGAGTATCCCTCATACTGTGGACCACTTTTGTAACTAACGTCAATATTTCGCTAAATCTCGACTGCAAAGTTCCTGACGCCTAAAGCAATCATCGACGGAAGGATAAGTAGAGGAGATTATTATTTATTGCAGTTCTCTTTAAAATAAATGTATCCTGGGTCCAAAAAGGGGAAACAAATTGACAAAATGGCACATCCTGTTGGTATAGTATAGGTGTATGTAAATTATATTCTGGCGAGTCAATCGGTTTCTTCTAGGCAAGCGTGCTGTCCGTAGAGCTACTGAAATCGTCAAGCGAGTTGACGGTCAAACGTAACCCTTTTTTAAAGGTTGGTCAGTAATTACAATAAAATATTTACTTGTATTTTTATTATATAGTTTTTGGTAGCTATATCATTGAATTCAGAGAAAAAAAATGCGTAAAATCAAAATTAGAGCTCTTGAAGTCAGTCATTTTTATAAAACGCAAAAAGCTATTTATACGTTATTTCTGGAAATGCTAGTCTATAAGGACGGTTAAAAAAACGCAATTTAAATAGCGTTCCGACAACTTTTTTCGTAAAAAACTGTTATTGGTTTTAAAAAGCTGAAAATCTTATGCTTGGTCCAGCCTCAAACTTAAAAGAGACATGACTATCAAAAAACAATGGATATATTAGTAACATTTACACGTTGAAGCACAGATCTACTTTGAAGTCATCAGCTATTCATACAAGTACATAAATGACGCCATTTACTAGCATATTCTAACAATCAACCGCCAAAAAGTACAGCCACTTATCTCATTGATTATTCTGACACCTAATTAAATACAAAAAATATTGTTAAAAGCACCAATTTTAGAAGTCACACTTAATTAACACGGGGTGAGCAAGCTTTTAGACTATCAAAAGGTGTTATGAAAATCGTATTTGTATGTACTGTGTAAGCACTTAGTTTAAACTTTTGGTTTGTGGTAGTTTTGAACAGAATTTTTAGTGTGCATAGTAAATAAATATGTAGAGTTCTTCAGTTATCTTGATTTATTTTGATAAGAACTAAATCAAAATCTTGATAAGACAATGTTTCCCTGATAAGATTTTTAAAGGCTTCCCGATATACTACTACATCATGAGTTTGATAAATAAATAATGTATTTCGATAAGTAAATTAATGGATCTCATTCCTCATTCATTCATCTCATCTCAGGTTTTATTAATAATTTGGTGTTCTACATTATATACGAGTACGTCCTTGGATTCCTGTTCCATTTTTCTTATTGGAACTGTAATTGTTATTTTAAAACATTTAAAATACGAGTATTTATATCATCTAAACGTAACAATTTCGTTGCCCTGTTTTACTGTTCTAACAAGCCGAAAAGCGGCAACTCTAATATGTGATTTTTGATCAAATCTATGTTTTCTATAATTTATTCTCGTTCTAAGTTCTTTAGAGGAGGATTGATTTAATTTTATTGACTACAAGTTACGTCCCGCGGTTACACCCGCGCGGATATTACTCCTTATAACATCGCCAGCTATCTGCCAGTGAAAGTCCCGTCAAAATCAGTCCAGCCGTTTCAGAGTCCACAGGGAAACATACACACATATTCTTGTAAAATTCTGTAAATTCTGTTGTAAATTCTGTGGAAATTCTTGTAGGCTACAGTATTTTAGGTATACCGTGCTGTATAAGTCTCCTCAGTCAGCCTCATCATTTTGGTTATAGCCGACGGATATAGATCAATATGGTAGCGTGACTGCCTTTATGAGCAGGAGATCCCAGTAAACTAAAAGCCCTAGAAAAATATTACTTAAAAATGTCAAAGTCAAAGTCAAAATTTATTTATAAATTTTACATGTCAATTCAGAATTATATAATTATCATAAATTATAATATAGTTGTTGTGTGTTTTTATTGATTTGTATTTATTTTTAACTATAAGTTATAATGTAGTGTTTAAAATTTCCGTGATAATTATACGAATATATAATTTTCGTGTTATTTTAAAGAAAATTGTGGTTTCAAATACTACAATTGTCTTTAAAATGAATAGTCTTATGAATTGAGTAATTGCTGTTATTTTTATCCCTACATTGGTTACAGCAAATATGCAGACTAACTCAAGGGTGACTGTTTTGGTACAATAGGCTATAACACCCACAAGGACAGACGATCTAAAAGAGACCGCAGGGAAACGCTGGAGGCAGGCCGCTTCCAACCGGCCCTTTTGGAAATCGATGGGGGAGGCCTATGTCCAGCAGTGGACGTCCTACGGCTGAAATGATAATGATGAGGCTATAAGTAGTTTAGGTATCTAGTTTTAGTTTACTCATACTTTTTTAATTAAGCTCACATTAATTTTTTGCTATGTGATTCTAACAAATAAAGAAATCTTGGTATAGAAAATTAAATTTCTGTAATAAAAAACCTGTATTTTTTATTGAATATTACGGTTTCGAAAAACAAAAAAAAATCATTTGGAAAAACTCAACATATCAACGTATTACTTCCAAATTACAAAAGTATAGTTTTTCGTAACACTCTCGGAGGGAATCTATGAGAGTGGATTTCGTTAAATTACTGACATAAAATAAACAATTTTAATGTTATGGTTTACTTTTTTTATATTCGTCTTGACAATTACTGCTTTATATTTTTCGTTTGTAATGCGGCTCTGCCAGTATGATAAACGGTAAGGTATAAAATATAAATCATTATGGTTACGCTAGTGTCCACCCTTCATTATAATTGCACCTTCGTTACGCACTGATATTACCTATATATACCTACCTACTACATTACCTTCGTGTACTTAAGATACTATAATTGGTATCTATAAGTATACTGGCTTGCACTTTCGATACGCTCCACAAGAGATCGCAGTGATACTTGTTTGAAATATGAATACTAACACTATTATTGAATTAAATACAAGTGCATAGATTACAGTATCAATATGTACTTATCTCACCAAGTGCTACTTTGCAAGACAGTCAACAATTTAGGTCAAAATACTATGCTATCTGCAATCATTCCCTTTGGTAATAAACAAGAAATTTATAGCTTGCAAAATAAACAAAGTGCACGTTCCGTTTCTTGACCCTAGATAATTTACTTAATTGCAAATATGATAATTAATCAGAATTATTGCTAATTAAATATTCAAATCTAGTCTTATAACGATAATTAACAATATCTGCATCATATTTGCTTTTGTTATATCTTTACGGCTTTTATGTGTGACTAGGAAACGGGCAGGTAATGAGATGTTAGCATTTAGATCATCCTATCACTTCATATCTAGTAAACACCAGACGTCACAAAAATCTCGTGTGCCTATAGTCTGGGCCTAAATAACGTTATCTTATTAGTAACAGAACGGGAAAATGTCATGATAACGAAGCGTACAATCACAAGTTGTTTGTTAATTAACATTTTGTACACAAAGCCAACTTCCACCGACACGCTTGACTCGGAAAAGGGACTCACCGATAGATCGTCGATCACCCTGGCTGCCGTAAAACTCGTCCAACTCCTTGGCCGAGCACAGCGGAGTGTCCACTTGGTTCGTCTCTTCGAACTTCGAGTAATCCACCTCGTAACCCTGTCGTTCGCGGTTGTACTGCACCAGCGGCACAAACCTGTGCCCCCACATTATCTCACTGGTGGTGTAACTAGACCGTGCTTGTGTCGTCTGACCCGTCGACTCGATCGTTCCTTCCAGGATCACCACGATCTCGAATCTCTCCTGCAACACGTCCGCCGCTGACACGCCGTAGAATGGACTCTCCGCGTTTATTCGATGCACCATCGTTATCGGCCAAATAAAGAACAGGTTGCTGTCACATCCATCGGCGTTCAGATCTAATTCGGTCTGATAGTGGGACAATACCTCCCCTTCTTTCGTTGTCCTAGATCGAATCAACTGCGCTCTCACGCTGGCTCCGATTATGTGTGATTTCCGCAAGTCGCCCACGCGGAACATTAAGCAGAGCTCTCCATCTCTCTGACACACTACTGCGCATTTCGAGAACAGGAGTGTTTGCGTCCTGTGCTTGGGCCGCGTCATCTTCGCGAACACTATGCCTACCATGAAGGCTTGTATCATAACACCTACGATACTCTGCAAACACATTATAAATATCGCTTCGGGGCACTCTTCCGTGGTCGTACGGGAACCGTAACCGATCGTGTGCTGCGTTTCAATACTGAACAGGAAACATGATGTGAAATCGAAAATATTGAACACACAAGGTTTCCAGTTTGATTCATCTTGCATCGGTGGGAGGTGGTCGAGCTCTAAGTCTCCGTGTGTGAACGCTATCAGCCACCAGATGAGCGCGAATCCCAGCCATGACAGGATAAAGGAGAGAGTGAACACTAACAGGGTCCATCGCCATTGTGCATCGACGAGAGTAGTGAACATATCCTGGAGGAACCTCAACCTCCGTTGAGAGATCCGGGACTTGAGAATATTGCACTCTCCATTTTTAAACACCGCACGCCTCCTGGTCCTACGCGTGACCCCGTGCCTGTGCGACCGACTCCTGCAAACAAACAAATGCACTCATAAATCACTTGGATGAATCTCGTTGTCTCCGTGCTCCATAAGTATGAATGTCTAGTTAACGCTTGCATCGGTACGGCCTTCCTCGATGCTAATATCGGTAATATACTAAATAGCTTTCTAATGTAAATTATTTGTAACAATTAACCAGTAATAAAGGGAGTGTAAGCGAATAGACGAACAAAAGCGACACAGTACGGGTTTGAGATGGTCGGTGAGACGGGTTCCGGGTTCTTCGTGTCGACGAACCTCTTGCTGCCGGTCGGGTAGTAGATGCCGGGTGAGAGGTTCCCGTTGGCGGGTACAGTCTTCACTTTGAGCCAGTCGTCAGGCAGGAGCTGTGCCTCCTCGCGGCATGCGGGTGACTCGGGGTCGGCGTGCATCGTGTGTGTGCGCGCCACTCACTCGCTGCGGACTGTCTGCGCCACCATCCCTCGGTGTCGCGCCTCCTGAAGCATCGCGCGCGATAATGCCTCGGTCACGATTGACTCTCTCGTGCCTGCCTCTATGACGACGCGCTAAGTGTTGTATAATTGTATCGCTAGATTCTATATCGGAAATTATCAGCTTGCTACGGAAAACAAATTTCAGTTAGTGCCTACGTTGACGTTTGCTACGATACAGGGTGCAAAAGTACTTTAAAATCTAAATTTAAATGTACTTGATTTCTAACATAAACCTTCGGGATTTTTTTTAAATATCAGCTCTATTTAAATGAAACTGGGCAGGTTTACTATTGAATTTTACTAAAACTTGGACCAAGATCAAGTTGCGGAAACGTCCGTTCACTCGCTCGAAAGAAACAAGTGCATCATTCAATTTATACATCCTGGCTGATGACCTCACGAAAGAATAATATACTTTGTTAGATTAAGAAATACCTAACGGGGCATTTACCCTTCAGATCGTCCTGGGATCAAAAGAAAATATTTTCAGCGTTATTGGTATGCATTTGTAAAACTCTATTCATCTGTCATTTTACCTTCGCTACTTTATAAATGTGAAACAGAATTGAACATTAGGTCAAAACGACGTATTGTCTTACAAAATTATGCCTTTCGTTTAGTTTAACAATCTATTAAACTAAAATTATTATGTAAAACTAGAAGAAGCAAGTCACTTCTTCGCGAAAAGAAAACAACAAAGACTTAGTCTCAATTTAGGTATCTAAGCAACATAACTCGATTTTTATAATTTGACACTACGAGTTGTCAAATCGAACTTCCGCAACGCAGCTGTAGCTGATATTTTACAGTAAGGTAGAGTAGAGGGCGGTGGTCGGGAGGATATTGTGTACATTGTAGCTGCCCATACCTGTATTTACTTACAAAGTTATTACTAAGCAGTAGACACTTATATATAAGAGTCATCTAATATACCTGAAATCGTGTAAGCTGTCAAAGCTTTTAAGCGTGATGCGTCTTTATAAGCGTGTGCTTGCTTATAAGCAAAGCAATGATTTATAAATCATAGTTAATAAGGACTAGAAATCTCGGCAACTGCCCCCGAAAAAAAAACTAAACTTTGTTTTTCCCGTCTAACCCAACCCCAAATCTTTAACTGGTGAATAATCGGCTTAATCTTACATAATTTATACAAAAAGTTACTACACCACACTATCACTCTAATATTATAAATGCGAAAGTGTGTGAGTGTATAACACTGTTTTAAACTATCACGGTTGTTCACTAAAGTTATATGATAATATCCCGTAAATAATCATATAACTTTTGTGTGAGTGTATGTTTGTTACTCCTTCACGCAGAAACGGCTGAACGGTTTTGGATAAAATTTGTAATATACATAGCTTATGTCCTGGATATAACATAAACTACTTTTCATCATCATCATAATCATTGTTTTTCATCACCACACGGGTGAAGCCGCGGGGCGCGGCTAGTTATTAATAAAAGCTCAAAATGTTCAAGCGATTTCCTGACTTTTTCATGTTATTCAAATCATGAGAAAGGGGTGTGGCGTTGTTCTGTTGTAAAATAACACATTGACCATCCTGTATATAATATGTATGAATGCGCACCTTTTCATTAAAATAGCTAATTTGACAGGTCGCGAATTGGCTCGCTAATGCGGATCTTTTTCCTATACTAATTTGCTGTTCTCGAGCGCCTTCCGATTGAAGGTCGAACCAGGTTCCTATGTATACGAAATGTACCAATCACACTAATGTTATAAACGCGAAAGTTTGTGTGTAATTTATTTAAGTATGTTTGTAACGTAACATGGTGTTGTATGAAATTTAGTGTGAAGCTATCTAATACCCTGAATTTACCCATGGGCTACTTTTTAACCCTTGACGCAAAAAGAGGGTGCAGTCATAAGTTTGACGTGTGTATCTGTCTGCCTGTAGCATCGTAGCTCCTAAACGGCCGAACCGATTTTGATTTAGTTTTTTTCGTTTGAAAAGTGACTTGATCGATAGTGTTCTTAGTTATTATGATTCAAGGAAATCTGATCGACAATTTGAAGATTTTCAACTTTTATAGGGAGTTGTTTTTTTTTCTATTTATACGTCTTATACAAACTAAATAGTTAGGTACTACGAAAGTAAATCTAATCAACTTCGCCACGTCCTTTTTATATCGCTAATTATTTGACTGTCTTGTTTTCATCCACGACGGAATGTTATGCATTTAACTGACTTCGATAAAAGAGGAAGGGTCTCAATTCAGCTCGTATTTTATTATAATTATATAGGTATCTACCGGTTATAAAAACAAGATTTTTTGATCACTTTTTTTGTATTTGAAGCCCAGTTTCATTGCAATGATTCTTAGCTATGTTTGATAATAATCTGTCCAGCAAATTAAAACTTAAATTATGAGTTCTATTCCGAATTAATTGTGGGTTTTTCAATTTTAATTTTACTTGTACTGTATAGTTTTATACTCGATATTGGATGATTTCCACACAAACGTGCAAGGTAGGATACAAATCTGCTGCTTCATTTTAATAGGGTTAGTTCCGTATTCATCCTATGACATCTCATCCTATTAGGTTGAAACTCCTGAACCTGGGCCAGGGTCTTAGATTACAGGCTAGTAGAGTACGGCACCGGTGCGTTCCCTGATCCCTGTGCCCTCCATCTGGCAAAGAGGCTGACCTCCGATGGCTTTCAGTAGTTGTAATCTTGCATAACGTGGCTGTACCACAATGCAGCTGGGTAACTTTAGAATATTTGCTCCCGTTACAAAAAAAAAGTTTAAATTCTTAACTCATCCCAAAATTCCAAAGAACCTATTCCTTAGTCAACTGACGACAATATTACAATGATTTTTTTTATCTCATCATTTGTGAAGACAAACCACACTAATTCACATTAGTATTATTGACGCAAGTTTGTGTTGACGCAAAAAAAGCAAGTGTGTACCTATAATTGACCGCACGCAATTTCGTATCTGAACAAATTTGAAATAAAATTTAGTATGAAGGTAGCATATATCCACTACAATCTTGATCAACACGGGGTATTTATTCCGAAACTCATTTATAGCTTTTTATCCCGAAAAAAATAACGATTACCTACTAAAATACCAGGTGAAGCAGCGGGGCGCTGTTATTGAAAACCTTTTATAGAAGCAGTGTACAAACTAGATCATCAAAATAAAATTATTAATATTCATATTAGTACCTGGAATTTCAGTGGGATTAATTATCACCACGCCTCCATACATAAGTTTCAGCACGATTTACATATTGATCTGTAAACTTGTAAATACTGCGACATTTTCAGTCGTGATTACGGAATAAACACCTGTTTGGCGACATTAATACTATTTTCCGTAACGTCAGGTGTCATTTATTTATCTTTGACTACACGAGTAAACAAAATATGTAAATCGGTACTTGTAACTTGTGGAGTTTTCTTAAATTAATTTTTAATTTTTGCACGCTATATTTTTTTTTGGGAAACTGATCTCAGTTGCCTTACATAAAACTCACCGGTATCCGTGGCTAATTCAGTCTGATCACGGGATCCGTGCAGACAAACCCATGTGGACAATACTTCAGGAATCGTTAATGTTTTGGGGATAAAGGTTCCTATGTTAGTTTTTTTCATTTTTATGCAAAAAAAATGTCAATCTGTTGATGCGCGATAGAGAAACAAACAAACACATTACTGTACACAGTAAGATGATCCTGTTTCACTCCTGGGAAAAGGTCTCCCCCAATTTCTTTCACCTCTGTCCTTGGCCAGCATTAAAATAATGTATATAAATTAATTTTAAATTAGTACTCACGGGATATTTGCGCAATTAATGAAAATGTAATGAATAAATTTATATAATGCCTTGTATAAAAAGCTGCTCTTTTTGCCATTTGCTTATAGATAAAAGGATTTGGTGAATCTCTATGTTATTGGATTAGCACTGTTATTTATCCTACACAAGGCAAATAATTATTTGTTGAAATATTATTAGCGATGTGAAATAAAAGTTAAGTAAGTAAGTAAATGCATATTACTATCACACATCACCTCAGTAAACAAACTAATGCTTGTGGTATACTATGCTACTAAGTATTTGGTATATTCGTGAATTTCGATGAAATACTCTAAGCATCCCAGAAAAGTGTCTCAAGCTTTTTACTCACAGAATTATTATTTTTCGTTTAGTCTTTTCTGTGTTTTTACTCCAGTGCATAACAAAAAGGAGCATCACGTTTTTAGGGTTCATGTATTATTATGATTTGAAGGGTATTATTATATTGTTTGAATTATTTTACTATCCCGAGTGTCATAGGCTAGTCAATCTTTTTTTTATTAAGTGTACTGGTTAATAGGTTCTACCTACCAGTGATTTTTTATAATTAGATTGTATTATTACAAATAGGTAATTTTTATGTAAAATAACTATGTAGGTACTACTTGGGTTTTATTGCAGAAAGCTCAGTTTTTCGCCGTGGCTTCTTTCTGAATCTAGCGCAGAAAGGGGAAATTAATGGTTTAGACGCTTAGAGCGAATGTTTTATTTAAATACCGAAACAATATAGCACATTCATAATAATTAATCTAATTATGAGTTAATAAGTTTATCTTCCGCGATGATGATTGTTTTATAGCTGCAATTTTGCTCTACCTTAGCTAAGTATTTGAACGGTGATTATTTGAGGCCCGTATTCTAAAACAAGACTCAAGTATCGTTTGATCTTAGTTCACCTGATTATTACTTGAGCCTAGAATCGTTGCTTAAGTATTGTTCTTATTCCAAAACTGCCCTTAAACTCAACTCAGCTGAATCTAGATTTAAGTAGAGTTTCAAGCGGATATTCTTTTTGTCTATGAATCAGTCTGTTTTCGTTTACATTTTTATTTTAGTTTAACAATGTCGTTCCGCGTAACGCATAATTTAAAAAGTTACAATAATTTAATTAATTAAATAAACAGTAATATAGTTTGTAATTATTAAGTATTTAACTATTTAGGTACTGATCTACACTATTTCATAAAGGTTTTATATGTTTTTATGCTTAAAACCCTAGAATCTACTCAAAGCATTTTTCGTCAAACTATTTCAAGAAAAATTATGTAATACGGAACGTCAACAATGTCAATGTATTGTGAAATGTCTTGGAAATGTCACATTAGTCGCGATTTTCTTTTGAAAAATGTCTAATAGAAAAAAGAGGAACTTTGTCTTGCAGGAGAGATATCTCCTGCTGGAAATAATTAAAAGTTTCAAACATATTATTGAAAATAAGAAAACAGACAATGCAAGTGCTGCAATCAAAAAAGACGTCTAGATCAAAATAGCAGAAAAGTATAATAGCTCGGCTATTGTCACTGAACCTGTAAGTAGTATTTATTCTCGCTCGCTACTGTGTTAGTCTATTATTTATTCAATGTTCTGCTATCTGGTTGTGCACATTGACTTGAAACTGTCTTGTTAAAGCATTTCAATCTGTAAAATACATCAGAAACAGTGTGTGAAGTGTCTAGCTTTTGAGTTCCATAAACAAAACCAAGTGTATTTTCTAGTTACAAAATGAAATACATTTTTAGGCATCAGGAGAACAACTGCGCCGCCTTTGGCAGAATTTAAAAACACGGCAGAGAGATGCGCTGACCAAGGAACGCCAGTACAGGATGTCAACTGGTGGTGGTGGCCCTTGTCCTGAATTTGAAATAGACCCTGACATAGCCGAGATAGCACCTGCTCTCCTTGTTGAAATACGTCAGGCCATTGACTCTGACTGCAATGGTAAGAAATGTTTACAATATTAATCTAGAGTTCACACATTCTGTGAATATTATCATACATTTATGTACCTTTGTGTTTCTTTTACAGCATCACACCCTGTGGAATCCTACATGGAAAACAGCCTCTCTGTCCCTCATGCTTCGCAAGCTCATACTACTTTACTTGGCAACTCAGAAGAAGCAGTAATCTGCAACGAGGCCTGGGAAACATCACAGCTGGCTTCTGAACAGAATGCAATATTAATAAGCAATGACGCTTGTGAAACGTCAAATCCATCAAAGCAGATTACTGAAGCTCCATTGGACTTTTCTTCCAATGAAAAAAAAATAAGGGTTCAGATTTTACAAAAAGAACATTTAAGCAGAGAGAAGCGAGCTGGGGCATTACACAATCTCCAATTACAATACCTCAAAGAAAAACATGAGTTGGAGATGAAAATTTTAGAACAAAATTTAAGAGAGGCACAAGCAAAAGCAGATACTGCACAAAGATAATCTATTATTCAATATTGGTATTTCAGCGAGGAGAGTGTTTTTTCTGTTATTTTGGTCCAGGTGATAATTGGTTGCAGAACTTGCATTATTTTTTTGTATAACTTGTTTAGGAGTGCTGAGCACTTTATTTTGTGGGTATTGCATGAGACTGAACCGTCACGCTCGTTTGTGTAAAGTCAGCTCGAATCGACCAAGGGAGCGACAGAGATAATAGTCAACCTTGATGAAGGTTTCACTTCTGTCGTGTGGTTTTAAGCACACACACATTTATTTTTAATTCACATTCATCATCTATAATAACTGTCCAAGTGTTATGGTGCTGTCAGTAGCTATTTTTAGAATGAAAATTTTAATAACTTTATACAATTAATCGTATAAACAGATTTTTACATAGGAAAACACGATAATACTATGTTTACTCATTTAAAATTGCTAAAGTTAATGCTCTTAAGGCGAAGTTTTCCCACTTTTAAGCAACGCTTTTTACTACAGATGGCCATGAAGCTTAATATATTGAATTAAAGTCGCATTTAGTGGAGCAAAACCGTAGCGCTTATACACAGTCGTGCGTTACGCAACTTTTTTTTTAAGGTTTTCTCGAAATTTTCCGAAAAGTATAGTTTGAATATAAAATATACCTTTACAGTTCCCTCCATAATTATAATTATGAAATCTGTATATGGAAGTAAAGCGCAAATCAGTATAACTTTTCTTGTTTCTTTTCTATTGAGCAAAATGTCCTTAATCTTGTTTCGGTCTTTACTGTTTCCTACTACTTTTATAATTTTAAGCTAAACATGGAAGTAGATAAACTCAAACTAGAATGATTAAAATTGCTAAAAGTGGAAAAAGAGGCCTAAGTGAAATATAAAAAAGCCATTAATTCCATTATCATTTCAGGCATAGGACGTCCACTGCTGGACATATGCCTCCCCAATTTATTCCTGTATGTGGTTCTTAAATAATTCAATTCAAAGATTTATTCCAATGCTGTTTCACCTCTTCTACTTATTTTGCACATGGAGGAGCAGGGCTAAAAGAAGAGAAGTTACAGTGCCTTAATATAAATTTGTAATTCTATCTAAATAATATCATATTAACATACCCATTGCCAGTGGCACCTTATTTTATGTTTAGTACCTATATCCTAGATTGTTGATTAGTGTTTTAGCATCCCCGTCGATCCTGTTACGTAAATTATTTCCATCCAATGATTGCCTGGAAGAGATCGCTTTTAGCGATAAGGCCGCCACTTGTGGCACTAGCTCGTAAGTGTTTTCTATGTTTGCAATTTTTATTTCTAATGTGCACAATAAAGCGTTTCTATGTTGTTAACTTTTAAAATACCTATGTAGCTATTCCTAGTAATTAAAATGATTATAAATAAAAGACTGACCTTATTACTTAGTAGTTTTGTTTTATTTTTATATTCATTTAAAAGCTATGTGATTAACAAATGAGTTAATTAATTCAGTTTTTTTTAACCAATTTGTTAAAGTTGTATAGGAGACCATGCTTCATCATCATCATCATCAGCCAGAAGACGTCCACTGCTGAACATAGGCCTCCAAACCATGCTTCACTCAATCAAAACTGCTAATAATAGAAGCTCTAACTGCAAACCCATCAGATGTTCCCGACAGATTTTGGTGGCTTTCCTCCTCTTCAGGGAGATTTTGTTCCTCATCTTCAGGCATGTTGTCATTGGCATTGAGAGCCATATTGTAGAGGACTGCACAAGCCACTATGATGGCTGAAACGGTACCCAGCTTATTACCTAAACCTCGTCGAAGACATGGAAACCGCCGTTTCCACATGCCAAAAGCTCGTTCCACTACATTTCTTGTTTTTCTGTGAACTATGTTATAGTTCTCCTCTGCTGTAGTTGTAGGGTTGTTAACAGGCGTGAGCAAATAAGATAGACATGGATATCCACTATCACCCACTAAATATCCAGTGTGCATCCGCTCCCTGTACTTTGCATTTATTCTGGATAGCTGGAATATCCGGCTGTCATGTGTGCTGCCAGCCCATCGCGAGACGATGTCCATGAATTCACCAGATGGTCCGACAATAGCCTGTAAAAATGTTAATACTGGAGTTAGCACATTGTTACTTTTATAAAAATTCATTATTTATTGGTACAGCAATATTTACTTGTACTTACTTGTACATTTATGGAAAAATAAGATTTTCTGTTTCGGAAGGCCTCATGGTGTTGAACTCCTGGTGTGTCAACAATTTTAACGTGAGTGCAGTCTATTGCACCATCTACATTTTGCAAACCCTGGTGATGCCTGTATTGCCCAAGTCTAGCAAATTGTGAACGGTGGGAAGACATATTGGCTGGATACTTTACATATCGCCCACATTGTTCAGCCAGTTTGCAGGACAGTTTAGCCACGATTCTGGAAACTGTTGGCTGAGACACATGCAGTAAATCTCCACATACTATCTGTAAAGATAAAAGAAGAGTATGAAGAGGCTTATATTCAAAATTTGCAAAGAAAAATGCTAAGTAAATAACTTTGTTCAATCATTACCTGATAAGATGCCGTAGCGTAAAAACGCAAGCACACTAATATTTGAAGTTCCAAGGCTATCGGCAATCCTCGTTGGTCTGGCTCAGGTTGGCCACTCGCAATCATTGGCAAAATTATATTTTTGACCACTTCTTGAGAAAAGCGATAGCGCATTTTAAAATTATTTTCATCCATTGCATACGGATCTTCAGCATCTCTCAAGTGTCGCATTGGAATGCTAACAGCGATCTGTCTATTCACTGGGAAAATTTGATCATAATATTCGATATCTTCAAAAATATCCATGGTGCAAAGCAAATAATAACAAGTTTAATAACAACCAAACCAAGTACACTACACAGAAATCTCTGCTCAAGCGTGATACAGACGTCACTTGCGTGATCGCAGATCATATGTCAACTTGAGTACAAATTGGCAGCTGAGTGACGTTTTAGAATACAGGTGAACTACGATCGTAGAATCTTGACCCAAGTTTAGTTCTAGAATAAAATCTCTACTTAAAACTAGTTTTAAGTAGAGAATCATGACTGAGCGTCGTTTTAGAATACGGGCCTGAATCTTCATCGTCATATTATTATTTATACTATGTTTTATGAATACCATTAAGATTACATTATAAGTACCTAATAAAGACCACTGACGAGCATTTAATCCTACTTTATTGGTACGAAACGATAACTGTTACTTACTCTGGAAGAATGTACTTTATTATACTAAAAATAAAAAATTGTTGGTGGATATTTTCGACCTAACTCTCTTCGGCCTTCTGATTCTGTCTGTCTATTTCTATTAAATTCTATATTCTGCTCATTTACGATTAAAATGTTTGGTAAAATTTGGTAAGTATAAAGATGGAATGATACTTTTATCTTTTTTATTGATGTATCTTTTTTAAAGTTTCACAAATTTAATTAGGGAAAACATTATGCTTTAATTCCACTTGTACCGCTGCTTGGATGGGTGTTTCCCGATAGTTGCAACCTGGGTGTCTTCAAATTGCGAGCGAATCGGTTTTTCCTGTGCGAGCGTGCTCCATCGTAGACCGTATCATAGCTTAATATAAGGCGAGGTGTCGGTCAAACGTAAGCAAATTATTAAATAAAAAATATAAAAAAACAAGAAGGAAAAAATCACGAAACGTAGTTCTACTAAAGTAATATGATTCACACGAGGATTACGAATGATACACCGTACAATTTCTATGATTCCACGTTATTCTGATCCAAATTTCTAAGGCTGGCCCGTACTACGGGTGACCCGGGCTGTGCAACCAGCCTTAGAAATTTGGATCAGAATAACGCGGAATCATAGAAATTGTACGGCGTATTTTAGCGAAAAAATAGCAATGAAAACTGGATTTTTAGCGTTCTAATTCTATGAAATAGATCTATAGAAAATTTAAATTTCTGTAGTAAATAAGATCTGTATTTTTTATTGAAAATCACGGCATTTTTTTTTTAACTCAACTTTCGGCATACAAAAACAAAAACACGACTGAAAGATTGTCACTGCCAGGTTACATCAATTTTTTTTTGGCCGACAGGCTTTTCTCGTTCTAATCATTTATTTGCTCTCACAGCTGCAATACTTTGTAAAATGTTGAATAAAAACAATTTCTTTTAATATTTCCTATAGTAAATATACGCTAGTGATCAGAATTCGTGGTTTTCTGGTTTTTACAATGTTATTTTAGCTGTCAGCAAATATCGGCCCGTTTCTCTCTCTCTGAGAGAAGCCCTGAGTCCCAGCAGTGGGGAACAAGATAAGCTGTTAATGTGACGATGAGCCAAAAATAACGTAGTCGATTTTTTATGTGTTTGATTTTTTGTTTTTTTTATGTTTTTGTTTTTTTATGTTTTTATATTTGTTTGACAGCTTAGAAGAAGTTGATCTAAGTTTGACAGTTACCTATTTGGTAGTACACTTAGTTTGCATTGAATACGGGAAAAAACACACTATCATAACCTTTCCTTGGTACATAATTTCCAGTATTTAAAAAAAAACTCTTTTTCCAGACATTATTACGTCAGTGCGTAGGTACAAGTCTTGGCAGTATAACAGTATCAGGAAAGCCTATGTGAGTTTGTGGAAAGGTTCTGTAGATGCGATTAATCAAGATTATCTGACGTGAAACCGTGTTTGCAGATTTGGC
This sequence comes from Agriopis aurantiaria, assembly GCA_914767915.1. Classification (NCBI taxonomy): domain Eukaryota; kingdom Metazoa; phylum Arthropoda; class Insecta; order Lepidoptera; family Geometridae; genus Agriopis; species Agriopis aurantiaria. The sequence goes on along the minus strand of OU611994.1, from coordinate 10,905,251 downwards.
CGGCTTTACCGGATTACTGTTGATCCTGGCGATCTATTTGCGGGCCTTGATGTGTAAGAAATTTTAGTCTTTTTAAACTAGGAATATGTACAGTCGTGACGCAAACAAAATGAGTTGTTAGAGGAAGGAGAAACAAGTTAATAACAAAAAAAAATGGCGAATAATTTTTTGCAACTTAAATAAAAGATGATGCACCTAGCCTCACTTTTATTTTAAAAGACTCCTTCAATGTTCATAACATCCAAAAATAAAATAAGTGGTGTTTTTAGGGTTCCGTACCTCAAAAGGAAAAAACGGAACCCTTATAGGATCACTTCGTTGTCCGTCTGTCTGTCCGTCTGTCTGTCCGTCTGTCAAGACCCTTTTTCTCAAGAACGCGTAAAGGTAGCAAGTTGAAATTTATACTAAATACTTGTGTCTACGGTTTCTTTCGGCTGTAAAAAAGTAAAAGTTATAAGTCAACGCAATCAAAAGATATGAACGTTTATGTCGCATATTTTGCGATTTCACAGGGGAATCAAAACCTATAGGGTACTTCCCGTTGACCTAGAATCATGAAATTTGGCAAGAGGCAAGGTCTCATAGCACATATATAGGAATAAATCCGAAAGTTATAAATTTGAAGGTATATCATTTAAAAATGATTATTTTGCTATTACAAACTTACATTTTGTAGTTGGAATGTATGGAAGAACCTTATTGTCAACTACAAACTTAAGTTTGTCTTTCAATATTTTAACTTCAGTTAGTTTTTTTTTTGGTTTCGCGCTCTGAGGTTTCCGTCTAACGGAATCCTCAGAGCACGAGTCCTACTCGTACTTGTCCGGTTTTTTTTACATCACCACTTCAAAAGGTTCCGTCATGTATTTATGATGACGTCACTCATCAAATGACTATCCTTACACATCTTACACATAATTATCTATTGACACCTCATTTATCAAAATCGGTTAAGGTGCTTAGGCTGTATATAGGTGAGAGCATACAAGCGTACAAATATACATGCTTACTTCTTTTGGTTTTACATGGTCATCAGGTAAAAAATAGAATGGTGCCTTACCTACAGCTATGGTACTGTATGGGTTAAAAAAAGAAAAACAATATATTTATATGGTCTCATTTTCCACCATTTGTATCAAAAAGTTATGCCCTAATATCATGGAATAACGACACGAGAGCCTCTTTTTAGTGGCGTAAAGACAAAAAAAACACAAATTAGACTTGGTACATCTCAAAATAAAATGGAAACAAATGAATGATGCACTCGATTCATGCTGAATCGTCAAGCCTACTTGCATGAAGGATGACCGCTGTGGCATTTACAACTGAGCACTGCCTAGCTTGAGGGATCACTCTAAACCAGTGGTTCCCAATTAGTTTTACTTGCGTACCACTTCAAGAAAGACTTGAAACTCGCGTACCCCTCGAGCTCGGCTCAAGCACACCAAATCCAGTTTCAGTCCAGTCCGGTGCACTCGTTTTGTGGGGACCAGTATAGTATGAAAGCCAGAAAGACCACGTGCTGTGTGCAGTCCGTTGGACGACGTCTGACGTCTTTCATAGAATTTTATACTTTACTGGTCCTCACAAACTGCGCCTGCACTGGACCGGACTGCAACTGGATTTGGTCCGCTCCTGCCTTTATTGCAGGAATGATAACTAAAAAAATCAATATGGTACCAGGATACTAATTTTACTACTAGACTTTAGAATTATACTAATTAAAATTATCTTTGTCAAGATATTGCCACGCGTTGCGTACCCTTTGATGCAACTTCGTGTACCCCTGGGGGTAGGTACGCGTACCACTAATTGGGAACCACTGCTCTAAACTTGAACTCAGTGCAAGTTACCTACTCAACTTGAGACAAGGGCGTGCAAGAGCAGGATGCATGTATATGCATACGTGCATCTTGATCAAGTTGCGCAGGTCACTTGTCCTACGTTTTATTCTTATGCCAGAAGTCTGGGTCTGGGTGCTATCAACTGCTATCAACATACGTGGCGATTAATATTAAGCTACCTAATAGCTTAATATCGTTATTTAGTTTAAAAAAAGTAATAAAATATAGTCCAAACTCATGACACCGTAGTGTAAGAGTTTTAACTTCAAGATTTTTAAGGAGTTGAGACCATAGCAATGAGAATTGAGACCTTTTCTTTGTGAATGAGTGTACGTGTATTCCATAAAGTTTATTTGCCGTCTTAAGGTTATTGTTGTCCAATAAAGACCCTCGGCCAGACGTACCTTGTCACCGATGAAGTATGAGCTATAAACGAAAGTGGAACAAACTTGGTCAACAAAGATAATGTCTTCTTTATCACAACACTATTTGCGTCTTCGGCGCATTTTCGTACACTTTATACTAGCTGATCTTCATTTGTTTCTCTAAAAAACAAACCATTGACTATCTACTAACAACACGAATTGAAATAGCCGTTATATAACGTACTTAGAAAAAAACATCTAATATTTTAACAAATTTGCAACTCGCGGCTGAAAATTTACGAAAATTGTGCAGATAGCAAACCGATAAAAGTGAAGTCGAAATGTATCGGTCACTGAAAGCAATATGCGAATAATACACATTTTTAAACTATTCCGATAAGTGAGGTATTTATCTATATTTAAGATTAGATAAGGCACTTCAAGGATGTGATTCACTTTATAGCACAAACGCCTTTACAACGCTCTATTTTAAATGTAATCAATTGTAACAAACATTCAAATAACGTCGATCACTTCATGTATTTATTTTCATTGTCATTTTTGAGCATAATACTTGTTTAAGTTCAGTATTTACTAACTATAATTCAATTTATTGAGCCTGTGGAATTATCTAAGCTACAAAGCATAAAACAACTAAACCAATCAATTAATTCATCATTATCATTTCAGCCCTAAGACGTCCACTGCTGGACAGTCCTCCCCTCCCGTATCGATTTCCAAAAGGGCCGGTTGGATGCGGCCTGTATTGCGCAGCATAGGACGACCCACAAGATGGGCAGACGACCTAAAAGAAACCGCTGCAAACGCAAAAAATTAACTATTTACTGAAAAAAAACTTTACCAATAGACACCAAGGCGATTTTTTATCTAAATGCATTATACTTATGATATCATTAATTACCCTATTGTTGTGCTATAGTGATGAATGTGTGTCATGATCGTGACAAATAATAGATAATTACATTCTGAAAAGTGTAAATATTATACTTGAATGAAATGAGTAAGTTTTCTGAAAATTAAATAAAAATTACACTTTACACTTACAACTCCCCAGTACGATTTCCTGTGTCGGGAATGCCATGGAATGAAAGAACACACACAAAGACATGAACACTTAAACACACAAATATGTTATGAAAATCGGACATAGCATGCCAAATATTAGATTTAACATCGGAACGAAAACATATCTAATAAGGATAATAACAAACAAAGGTACTCGATAGAGTGATGATATTCTTGTACGTTAAGCACCTGGGGGGCTAACACCACCTTAAAAACATTCTTATACTAACCTTACATTGAGCTTTGTCTCGCTCTCTCGGCTAATGAGAGAACAAGACAAAATTCAAAGCACCCGAAAACTACCCTCATTCTGAGCAGTCGGATAAAAAGTATATTCCGTTCTATTGTGATTTTTTGAATTAATAGAAAATTACATAAAAAATATGAACGGGACATTAATTAAATGAACTTGACATGAATAAATGGAACAGGACAGAAAAATATGAACAGGACATTAAAGAAATAAATATGACATTAATAAAAATAATAGGACATTAATAAACGTAACAGAGCATTAAAACATGAGCAGGACACTATTAAAAGGCAAATAATATTATATTAAATTGTAATCAAAAATATTATATCATTATTATATCATATTAAAAATATGAACAGGACATTCATGAAAGGAACATGACATTAATAAAAAGAACAGGGGCCTTACGGACAACTGCTATTGCGGCACCAAACTTACGTTAGATCCGCTCAGTTGGAAAATCACGAGACCGCAAACCGTATCTGGGCGCGTTAAAGTTCTCGTTCGCGTGATTTTCCAACTGACCGGATCTAACGTTAGTTTGGTGCCGCAATAGCAGTTGTCCGTAAGGCCCCAGGACATTTTAAAAGGAACAGGATAGTAAATATGAATAGTACATGTAAGTAAACACAGTACATGTCATGTAAAGGAACATGACATTAGTAAAAGGAGCAAGGACATTAAATAACAATCTTACCTACAAGTGTCCTGTCGGTAAATTGTACTCTGCCCAATAGAGCTGCTATACGTGGGTATCCTATGCAGACTGCTTGAAGGGATTATTTGAGGATTTCTCAAAAACCCGCTGCCACTGAAAGCTCCTAACATGGGACTTTCCACGATCGAACTATCAAAGGCACTGGTTTCATCAGTTTCTTCTTCTATCACGCCTGGCTTGTAAAATATCTTCCCTGCTGAGAGCTTCGAGTTATAGTTATCTTTCCCTTCATCATTTCGCGGCTGCATTTCAAAGGAACTTGAAGGTTCCATTTTGATGTCACAATATCGTCCTGGCACTTATTTTTTGAAGTATTGTCATGGTGGGTTTTTGGTTTTGTTTCATTGTTTCTTTGTTGGGTTGATGTTTGGAGTTGTACCTGTAATAAAGAAATCAATGGTTAATTTTATTATAGTCATCCGATTATAAAAAAATATTTTTAACCGCTTGCAGCGACATCTAGTGGAGAGTAGCGTAACAAATGGCCTAATTTTCATATACATCTAAAATTTTCTGTAAATATGGAAATATGGAAAATAGAACAAGGAATTTAACCATACATTTTAGTGAATTTTACTAGGTTTTCGCTATTATAAAGTATTAAAATCGAACACTCCGTAAAAAAAGTTTAATTTCAATGTTTACTGCAGAAACTTTGCTTGTTATTTGCTTGGGTAATGTGGAAGATATAAATGAACTTGTTGTACCACCTACCGCCGAGTAGATTAAATAATTAACAACTACTCTACCTATAACTATTTTAGTTCAACGAGATTTATTTTGCGTCCCTTGCCGAGGTAAATTCTCTTGGAATTCTCGAAGTGTTGAGCATTATAATATGCTTTGTCAATACTAATTAACGCAACTTCAACTTTGAATAGTCACAAAACTTATTTATTTATTTTAGTACTCTTGACTCTACATGCTCTACAATCTACAAGGCAAATCTCTATAATGTAATAAGCTTTTAAATTAGGGTCTTTTTATTTATTAATAGGCTTGCACTTTTCCGTCACCTCGCATAATGGGAGCACGCTTGCCTAGAAAAATTCGATTCACTCGTGACTTGAAGAGTCGCAGTGACCACAAAAGGAAGTCTATGAGGTTTAGTTAATAGTCAGTATGCGTTTGTGGGATTCTTTACAAGAAAAGTATATACATTTATATAGACAAGGACATAGAAAAAATGCAGTAGGTATGCATTAAAATTTATATTGTTAAAATTTCTCCTGTTTCGTCATTTTGTTCTGGGTTTGCGTACAATTATTTATAGGTAGGTATTTATATACCTATTCTACTAAACCTGTTTCATTGATCACATCACATCATCAGCCATTCAACGTCTACTGCTGAACAAAAGCCTCCCTCTTAGAGAGGGGTGTTGCCATAATCTCCATGCTTGGCAGGCGGCTTGGGGATCGCAGTGCGTTCACCGTGTACTAATAGGAAGCTGCTGCCCATCCTCCGGTGTTTCTGGTCGTAGTTTTAGGACATACCCGGGTCAATTACCCGGTTTCTTTGATCACTGCATGCATGGTTATTAAATGGACATACGTCTAAGATTAGTGTCTACAATGTATCACGTAGAGTCTAGGCGAAACATTGTATACATAGAAGTTATAGTCATCTTGACCTAGCTTCGGTATGTTTCTTGGAATCTCGTAGATATGATGGTTCCGGTGTTTGACACGTTGCACACCCACAACTATTATCTAATCTGTGACCGAGTCCTTGTAATCATTAGGATGTGGTCGATCTCCATACTTTACTTTGTTAACGCTAACGCCACTTGTAGGGTTGGCACTACCAAGTATACCTAACTATAAAAAAAAAAGATAAAATGTTATTTATTTATTTATCTTAATACTTTGTTGCACACTTACAAATAATGTAGAAATGCACAAATGGAGGAATCACTACTAAACATAATATATTCTATCAGTCATCCACCAGGTTGGAACAAATGGTATCTATGTAGCCGCGCATCAATAGTCTAATCTAAAAGAAATAAATGTAAAAAAATGTAAACAATATGACTCTTAACACTTTTTATCCTGCAATACAGGGTTACCTAATTTTAATTAACAATCCACCTCTTAAGGCAGCTCCAGTACACAATAACTAGAACCTAATGTTTAAAAAAAATGCACAAAAAAGCTACTGCATTTTGTCACAAGACAATGAACTTTTGCTATGGAATTAATTTTCTTTAGTTGTGGTTACAAAATTTGTTTGTTATGACGTACAGAAAGAAGGTCATGTATATTTTTACCCTGCAAAAAGCGGAGAGCTGTTAATCTTAGATATTTGTGAAAAGACATAATTTTTTCTTGAATCATACAATACCTTAATGTGCGAATATTAATTAATTACTGGTATTTTCGTGAATGTCCTCCCTAAATTTGAGAAAAAAAGTATGACATTGACAATAACCCGATATTTATAGAATTAGTGTGCCTATTCGCCTCAACCTACATTTAACTTATTCGTCCATTAGGCACCTTTTTGCCCGCCTCTATAATACCATAATATTATAATGTAAACTAAAGTTAACAAATTAATAGACACAATCGAGCAATTACTAATTGCAAAATGTATTTTTTACAATAATCCTCAGAAGGCCTTTTAAGTAGACAACCCACCAACTAACGCAATTTTTCATAGAGTCCGTATCTTCCTACCGTCCGCGTCCGCTCATTGCGGAAAACCTCCACATTTACGACGCTTTGTGTATAACGGATGACAGCTGATTAAAACCGACAGACGATTTAACACTTTACGCGGCCAACTGGAGATTAATATCAGTTGGATGGACCTCGTTCCGCCATTCTGTAGACCACGATCTGAACCTTGCACTTGACAGTCGGTCGTGAAATTGACGACTTCTTTATTACGCAACATGGCAATCAGGTAGAGTAAGTATTATAAGCGTGGCAAAGAAATGGATTTCATCAAATGGTACGATTTTTTACTAGGAGTCTACAAAGAAGTTGGACGCAAAGTTGCTCTAGTCTATCGGTTTTTTATAGGATACTTTTCGTAGAGTGTGCATTGGATCTACATGATCTATTTCCCTCCTGTACTTTTTTCTATTGGACGCCCAAAGCAGGCACGAACAAGTCACATAGATTCATGCGCTTCGATTTCAATTTAATTTTGGTAGACTGTAGAATGCGCTTTCTGAGTGGGTGTTCCCCGGTATATATTACAATCTGAATTTGTCTAATAATTGGGAGTGAATCGGTGTCTTCTAGGCAAACACGCTCTATCGTAGCCCCATTATCGTCATAACATCAGGCAAGATGGTGCCCAAACACAAGCCTATTTTCATATTTGAAAAAAGTATGTTTATAATAATTGGATAGATCAAGTCTAAAATAACACGTACTAAATGTTTTTTCTTTCTTTACACAGTCATAATCAGCCAGTATACGTCCACTGTTGAACAAAGGCCTCTGTCCTTCTAGAGCTTTCCTTTTTCTTCATTAGTAACTAGGACATATACTAAGTAGATTTCGAGCAGCTTTCTTTACTTTGCTCGGTTTTAACGATGCTCTTCACTATACAAATGGCGAAAAAAAAAACCTCGAAATTTAAAAAAACAACGTGGTCTGTGATGCCTCCAGTGCTAGTGATGTCCACCTCCACAAGTCATGCTCGTTGCCCAATGAAAATGACGATGGTACGTAGCTATGATCACAATCTGTGAATCGGCCGTACCTGTCCGCATTGCAAGGTCGGTTTCAATTGCGCTCGTGTCCAGTAATTAATCATGAGTTTGTGGCCCTATTTCAATGTTCTGGCGCTAATTGCTAGGTCACTTGGTTAGTGCGATGACTTAAGAAATAGAAGTAAGGCTTTCTTAGATCTGTTGTGGTAGGTACCTAACTCACGAATCGACAAATGTGGTGTAGGACGCGCTGCAACGATCGAGAGTCTGCTAGCCAGCCATGCTTTGTTTGAGAGGTCCTACGATTAAAAATAAAGAGTTACCTGGAGAACTCAGAAAATTTTCTGAAGTTGTTAAATACAGTAGGTCCTTGGTCATCTAACAATCTATCTATCTTATTCTATATAATTATATAAAAAGCAATTTCTGTTTCCTAGTCTCGCTAAAAATCAAAAACGGCTTGACCATTTTTTATTTATTTATTCGCCTCGATACAGAGTTGGTTAAGAAGAAAAATAAATTTCGGAAATTTTCCCGGAAAGTTGGAAAATTCCAGAAAAACTGAGTGTTTGTTTTAAATGAAATTCGGACAGAGCAACGTTTGTCGAGTCAGCTAGTTTAGTATAATTTTGGCTGTTCTAAACGAAGTGTAAATAGATTCCTCAAAGGTAATGCACTGATAATACCTCGGGTATTGTAGGTGTCTATAGTGGTAGTGACCACTTATCATCAGGTAGCCAGCCACTTGCTTGCTACATATTTTATTTTTAAAAACTTGCCATGTATTTTTATGGCAATAATTGCTTCTGTCACACATTTAATGTGGTTTGAAGTGCTAGTTGTCTGGTACCAGTACTTATGTTATGATTATGTTGGGTTGTTATGGTTATGTTGGGTATAGTTCCCAATGACCGCCGCCCAGTCAGCCAGCTTAGATATAGCTGGAAAGGTACCGTTGGATCTGCATTTCTAAAACACCGACTGGCGTAAGACAGCATGAAAACGGGACCGACGGCGTTCTCTGTGTTGGAGGCCACACTTCAGACAGCCACACTTCAGATCGCTCCGCCGGCCGAGTAAGTAAATAAGTATTTAAGTAAGTAGGAAAGTCACTCATCAGCGAAGGAAAGATAAGCATCAGATTATAATAGAATACTGCCCCGCTAAGAAGAAACAGAATAAGTCGCACTTTTTGACAAATTGAGTTATATTCATATTCGGAATCAGCAAAAAAAGTGTTTTTTTTTTGTTTAGCAGCCATAGCAATATTTTCAATATTACCCGATTTGGCCTAGCATAAGTACAGCATTTGTGGCAAACTTTGGTCTCAGAGGTTCTTCACAAGAAGAAAACACATAATTTAGCAATTAGAAACAGAAAACTACATGAAAGCCAGTTATTATTACGATACCCAGTACCTAACTAAGTAAAATATCCAAAGCCATAAATCCGCATCGATAATATTTCATTAACTTGTACCATTAGCTAGATACTAAGTATTTACGATCTAAATGACACGAGTGAAACTGATTGAACACTCCATCAACGCGTAATAATGCTTTGACGTGAAGGTTAATGGTGGCCTTTAGGTAAGTTATTGTCATAACTTAGGATTTTTATAAGTATCCAATAGCAATGATATTACTTAGTAAGTTTGTCACGCACTAAAGGGGTACATAACCTGCCTGGTACTTTTAGGTATTCCTGTCTAATTAGTATGTAGAGTTTGTTCAAATTAACTTGTCTAGCAGACGCAGCGCTGCAGTCGCTTTGTATGTCACAAGACAGCAGTGCAAGTACCGTTCTTTTATCGATCGTCAAATTGACAGTTGAGGTCGTCAAATTCGATAATATGCAATTTTTTCAGTACTCGCTGTGATCGATTCTATGGCATTTTAGCGAATTTGACGTCCGATAAAGAACGGTACTTGCACCCCTGATGTATGAAAAGTTCGTTAGTTCCCAAAACCGTAGAGTAGGTATATAGTTTCACGAAATTGGGGTACTAAGCCTAAACAAGGTCATTGTACTCATTATTATGAAAAGCTTTCACTATAGGGTCAACCCTGACATCGCGTAAAAATATCAGCTGTTCCATACTCTTTTCGTTGATTGAACTGTAATTTTATGGAACAGCTGTTTTTTTCTCGCTATTTCAGGGTTGGCCTTGTTTATAGTGATGTGCATGAAAACCACCGTGCCGTGTTACCCTGTACCAAAGATATTAAAAAGGTTATTTATAATCGAGCGAATAAAAATAACTTACTTAGCGACCTAAAATGAGAGCATCTAATACTACTTGGATTACTGGCGGTATTTAATTGTTTATACTAAAAGTTAAATAAACAGTCGACTATTTATTGATAAGTAAAAAAGTTGAAAATGAGATACTAAAAATTGCCTGAATGATTTGTGTTAAAAATCGGATCTAAATGGCTGTAGTGGGCAACTATTATATATAGTACTAAATGAGTATTGCAGATCAGAATTCTGTAGTTAGGTTAGAAGGCTAAGGCGGGGGAGCGATAAGCTAAGTGTTTTTTTTTTATAACAGCGCCAAATCTTCCCTTCCAATAGGGCAGGGCAGATTCGAATTATGTCAGTTGGTTTACCTCGATAAGGATGTAACGCAGCATTCTTGAAAATATATATGCAATTTTTTTTAATACAATATAACCCATTTTTTTACCGACTTCCAAAAAGAGGCGGTTATCAATTCGACTGTTTGTTTTTTTTTTATATTTGTATTCGCGCAGTTAGTATTTCAGTAAGTCATAATCAGTATTCTTACACCTTTAATTTAAATTTGTATTCACTCGTTTAAATGCTACCGATTAACCTTCTATATAAAACTCTATGAGTGCCGATATAGTGGCCTAATTGCCAGTTTTTCCGAGAGTGGTTCGTGCTAGATCTAGATATACGTATATACTTAACTGTAGGTACTGTGTAGGTAATCATAGAAATTATGTCAATTTGATGCACAACCCGCTAAACTTAAACTGATTCGTTAAACGATTGAACTGCCTCTCTTTGTGCTATATAATAATGGTAATCACATGCAGTCAACGGCAGACAGTACGATTACCTCCATTCATAGTTAATTTAATAACAGGAAATTATGACAAAACAAGAGAGCGATATGGCTGCGACGGTTCGTGATTTTTGAACAAATTTTGAGTGTTAAGTGTTCACCTAATTGCAAACTAGTCCATGGTTTGTCCTTTGTAACATAAAATATGTAGGTATATAGGTACTTTCTCTATGCTTGAGCTGGGCTAAGTATTTTAATAATTCGCCTTTATTATAAATAAATAAATATTAAGCTAAGTAGATGGTCTATAATTTTCTATGTCTGAGTTTTTTACTAGGTAGGTAGGATGATAAAATTTTAAGAAGGACTCGTGCAAGCTTCTTAGATGTTTTGTAGGCAAAGACATAGGCATAAAAAAATAGAGGCCTACAATAATTTTAGATTGCTACTCTAGAATTTAAGGATTTGCTTTTTTTTCTTTACAGTTTACATCACCCCACATCACCCTATACGAGTGCGAGTATCACCCTATCTAGGAAGTAACCAGTTCAAATAATATTATTTCAATGTACAAATTGATAATCACCTAGCGACATCGGCATAACCGCTGCCGAAATTTATTGCAGACGGTGGGGATAAGAGCACAGCAGGAAGCGTCTATTTCGAGACTTCGTGGGCCGGAGTCCCAATCCAGTGGGCGTGTTCGAGGACGGTATTTTCTTTACACGAGGCAGTTGGTACTGATACTTTAAATGAACACTACCTGCGGCTGCAATGTTGCCCACAATTTTGACGTAAGTATCCTAACGTTACCGTCCTTGTGATGTCTTATTATCAAATTTCATTAGAATCGATTCGGCAGTTTTTTCGTGAAAAGCAAACCACGACTAGTTACACATAGCATTTTTTTTATCAGCTCGCATTCCAACACGTTTTTTATTTATTTATGAACTGCGACGACACTTCATTGCCCTTGAACACTTCCACCTTGGAGCTTAGGTACTAGCTCTTGCAGTTTCGACCCCAGACGGCCAGTTAAGGTAAGCCAGGGGTTGGGGTCTCATTTAGCCCTATAGAATCGGGATACACGGTGTCGCCACTCACCCCTGCATTATTATTGACCAGATGTTTGGTGGAGGCGACTGCTGGCAGTATTCTGACCACTTTTCCATCCACCAAGGAGATTTAAGCCTCGTTTTTAGTTTAGTTTTTTTTTCTTTCTATATTTATTTTTTGGTTTTCATTTTAGTGTTTTGTATTCCACAAAAAGCTGTTACCTATACTCATTTTTAATTAGGTATTTAGTACTGTTGCTGGTAAGCGCAGCGTAGGATGTCCATCCACAAGATGGACAGAGGACCTAAAAGAGACCGCAGGGAATGTGTGGATGCAGGCCGCTTCCAACCGGCCCTATTGGAGATCGATGGGGGAGGCCTATTTCCAGCAGTAGACGACCTATGGGCTCAAATGATTATGATGATGATAGTAGATAGTATTAGATTGCTTGGGCAAGTCGGTGTTTCTTTGCATGGTTTGTTCGACTATAACTTGCGTATCGTTGATCCGATCTTCATGAAACTTTGTAGGCAAGTAGTTCATTTCAATATATTTTTCAAATTTGTATATGGGCAAAATCGATCGAGGGATTCCGAAGATTTAGGAGTTGCGAGGTCACAGTTCGGGGCGAACTACTAGTCTAATTTATAAATAAAATAAATAAATATTCGGGATATTTTTGCACACACCGTCATCTGACCCCAAACTAAGCAAAGCTTGTGATATGGCTGCCAGAGACTGATATACATACATATATATTTTTAAAATACATACTTAAATAGATACTAACAACCAGCTACCTTATTATGGATGATTCGGATCGTGATCGCGATCGCGTGCCATCTCACTTACGCACGTGGTGCGAGTAAATAGATACGAACGGGACGGCATGCAATCTCGATCCCGATCAAAGAATCATAATAAGGCCTCAGATATAGAACAAACACAAATGTTCATCACATAATTGTTTGTCCTAGGTGGGAATCGAACCCACGCCCCCAAGCTCAGAAGGCAGGTTCACTACCAACTGGACCAACTGGCTATCTAAGCTATATAAAAATCTCAATCTAAAATATAAAATCTGGGCTATATGAAAAAACATCTCAAAACAACCGGCATCTAATGATCGCATGCGCGATGTCAACCATTATTATTTAGCGGTAAGATTCCCAACCCACGGTAATGCAGTGTGAGTCAACGCGAGATTAGATGTCAGGGCACCGTGCTAGCCGTCTGACATTTCACCTACTCCAGACTTGGTCGCGTGCTGTGTCATGGTTTTGGAGACTTGCACAGTAGGTACTTGGGGTACCAGGTGTAGTGATCTTTGCAATCCCATCTCACCCATGTATACCTACATATCTGGGGCGCTACGGCTATATCTGTTTTAGGCGATTCTGTTTAGGTGATGAGAAAAGTGGCGCGACCGCAAATCGTATCTCGGCACGTTAAGGTTCACGTTCACGTGATTTTCCGCACTGCGCTGTTTCAGCGCTGTGAATGGTAAATGAAAAAACTCATTAAAAAACCGGTTCCTTCAATCTCGATGAAATTTTGCAAATAAATAATGAATAACACATGCTACAGGCTACATTTTATATACTAACAATGCAGGAATTTAAAAAAAAAATTGTTGTTGATACTGCATTAAGTTTTTCTGACTCTCCCTCCAAACAGACTATATATATATTATATACCTACGCAGACTTACTTATATTACCCTACTACGTTTTCCATGAAAAGCTGATAAAATAAAGTTTAGTATATCTTCTACCTTATTACTAAGGTATGTAGGTTAGTGTAGTACTTACCTACATAGTGGGTACTACAATATGTATATAATAATAAACACAGGCTAAGGACAAGACAACGCAAAAATACATTAACGTCAGTTGGTATTGAATAGCAAATAATTTACTTACTTATTTCTTAAGGTCAGAATAAATACTGGAAACTAGACTAAGTATTTAGATAAGACCTAAACTAATAGATATATAGACACATCTACACACTTTTATGAGTATTTCTTCTCACCAAGTACTTACCAAATTAATTTAAAAACAATTATCATAAGTGTTACGTTTTTAATTTTAAAAAATCATGTAGTCGTGGAAAAAAACCTGTTTTTTTTTTTGTTTTTTAGGGTTCCGTACCTCAAAAGGAAAAAACGGAACCCTTATAGAATCACTTCGTTGTCCGTCTGTCTGTCCGTCTGTCAAGACCTTATTTTTTTAATGGTTTATAATTTCCGTCGGCACCAACCACCACAAAGATTACAACGAAAGATAGAGTTGGGAAAGGAAGATAGGGTACAATTACATATTAATACGCAAGAAGGTTGTTACTTCTGTATTAGGTACTAAAAAAAGTAAACTACTCATGTCATATGTGTATACATGCATAACCTCACTTATGCATAAATCATACACCTTTTGTTATAGCTCATAAACTTATTCATAATTTTATTGTTCTAGTGTGTCGGTAGCTGAGTAACTGAAGCTTGTCAGTTAATATATATTTAAATGAGTTTACAATGTTTGCATTTCAAGCCTGTCTTGATTTGCAATCAAAGTGTCAACCCATAAACTACCTACTGTTGTTAAAGTTCTAAGAATAAAGTGCTAATATGTTCCTACTTTATCCTAAATTAACCATTTTATAAAGATGTCAAAAGGGACATATAAATATTTGGGACATTCGGAACATTTTTAAGCTTGTACTATTGCTGCCAGAGACTAACATACTCGTACATACATAACATTATATTTTAAATACATACTTAAATATATATTAACACCCAGATAAATAAAACAAATATAAATATTCATCATATGAACGTTTGTATTGTATTGGTGGGAATCAAACCCGCGCCTTCAAACGCAGAAGGCAGGTTCACTGCCTACTGGGCCACCAGGGATGAGGAATAAGGTATCCGCTCTCATTTATGGAATTTCTTGATTTCTCTTTTTGACTTTGGACTAGACTACGTTTGACTACAATCTTACCTAATGCAAAACGATGATAGAAGAGACGCAAAGCGTTCCATTGTTTTGCCGTTCTAATCGAAAGACGACTCATAGGTAGGTAATAATTATACAAAATGTTGTTTTGCATTGATTAAGTCGAAATTACTTTACAAAATTAAAATCAAAGGCTTATAAGGCTAATTATATAATTAGAACGTTACTTACAGTTCAGATTAACACCCAAAGAACTTTGACAGCTCAAACTCTTCAAGAATCGCGTATCGATAACGTCTGCCATCTTTTGGACATCACTATTGTCACTGCTATTCTTTTAAAATTTGAATTTGTAACTGTCAAAACAAAAACGTTACCTAGAGATGAGGTTTTACTTCAAATCAAACATTGTTTTTAAAAAGTATACGTATTTGCCAGGGTTGTCGCAGGCGGCGTGTGCGCATTGATCGCCAGGATTGCATGGACTGGCCTGCCAGAAGCGTGTGCCGTAGCCTCTCGTTAGTACTGAGTCCAATTGTGAGCCGCGATTATTTGTTAACTGGCCACGCGTTCGGAAACAATTGACGGCTTGCTTTTAGCTGCTAATAGATAAGATTTTGCATATCCCGTTCCACATGGTCATGGTAACGTGGAATGTACCATGAGTACCTAGGTACATGCGGCCAAACTTATCTCAAATGTAAACCTTAAAGTTTTCTCGAGAAGCTGGATGCTTTGGTCAGAAAATATGATGGTTCCATCACTCAAATCCACAGAAAAGTTGGTTGGACTTTACTACTCAACACAAACCCTTGTATACTAGGTAGGTGTATCGTACATGGTTACAGAATTCCCTGTTAAAAGTTTGACCAACTATTCTAACGCATAATTGCTTAAAGTTATTAGTGAAGAGAGACAATTAAGCTCTCAAAGATCGTGTTTACAAATGATTGTTGCGTGCACTTTAATTAATCAAAAAAAGCGTCCGTAAAAGTTGCATAACCACTAAGATATTTTTACCTGCTCACTGACTGCATTTTTAAATTATAAACCACCAATTTGTCAACATAATAAAATCTCGATTGTCAACAGTCAAATGACAATCGATCACCCAGACTCCAGACTGCATTTCTGAGTACCTAGGTAGAGTAGATAGATCTCATATGAATTTAAGCTAAAAGGTAACTCTTCAAATATTTTGTAAATCGCAATACGTAGGTACAACAAGGAAAAAATCAATACAAACCGAAACTGGTTATTTATCAAGAAGATGACCTTAAAATTTAAATATTTCGGTATGTAGACGTATAGTTTTATTGGCATATTTATTGGATAATAGGATTGCGTTTGACCGCCACCTTCCTGTTGATGCGGCCTACGTGCGGTCTAAGGAGTACGTTTGCTTAGAAGAAAGTTGAAGAAACCTATTCACCCGCGACTTGAAGACTCCCAGATTGTTACTATCGAGTAAAACCTAATATTCAGGCAGCGTATTCCAGTCTATCAGTTCGCACAATAAAGATGGAATCGAAGCGCTTACGTTAGTATTTTTAGTGATTTGTTTACCATCAGCCCTAAGACGTTCACTGCTGAACACAGGCCCGAGTATAGGTTAACTTAAGTACCTCTACCTACCTACTACTTATGAAATTAAGGAATTGACAAGCCAGGAAATGAAGCTATCAAAACAATTTTATCCTAACTTCTTGTTGAAAAATCTTTAAGCTACTGTTGCACAACAAATCCTTGGCAACAGCGCATTGCAAACGAAACAAATTCATACCGGCAGCCGTTCTATTTCATCCATCATTGGCGTGCTGACAACTTGACGAACTGCCCGTTCAAGAGCAAGCCGATTATCGAATTAAACTCCCCTGGATGCTCTTTCCTCTGTCACGGCCGCTCGTTCTGTTTTTCCGTTTGCAGGATGATAGGAAGGTGAGAATGGGAAATAGACGGACGTGTCAGTTTGACGCGTGCAGAAATGCATGTGCTATTTCCGTAGGATGTTATTTGCTCTGACATGTCACCCTGGAACTTCGTAGCTGGATGTAACTAGAAAATTAATGAAGCTTAGGGTCACTGCCATTAACTATGTTTCCTTAAGACAATAGGTAATCATAACTGCGGAATCGCAACATACCTATCAAACAATAAAATTCATGAAATCTTTGAACAAACATCGCTAGTTTTTATTTGGGGTTGTTTTTAGGGTTCCGTACCTCAAAAGGAAAAAACGGAACCCTTATAGGATCACTTCGTTGTCCGTCTGTCTGTCCGTCTGTCTGTCCGTCTGTCTGTCCGTCTGTCAAGACCCTTTTTCTCAAGAACGCGTAAACGTAGCAAGTTGAAATTTATACTAAATACTTGGGTCTACGGTTTCTTTTGGCTGTAAAAAAATAAAAGTTGTAAGTCAACGCAATCAAAAGATATGAACGTTTATGTCGCATATTTTGCGATTTCACAGGGGAATCAAAACCTATACTACTAACCGGTACTTCCCGTTGACCTAGAATCATGAAATTTGGCAAGAGGCAAGGTCTCATAGCACATATATAGGAATAAATCCGAAAGTTATAAATTTGAAGGAATCATTTAAAATGATTATTTTGCTATTACAAACTTACATTTTGTAGTTGGAATGTATGGAAGAACCTTATTGTCAACTACAAACTTAAGTTTGTCTTTCAATATTTTAACTTCAGTTAGTTTTTTTTTGGTCTCGCGCTCTGAGGTTTCCGTCTAACGGAACTCTCAGAGCACGAGTCCTACTCGTACTTGTCCGGTTTTTTTTTTCTATTCTTTAACAGTGTTTTTATTTTTATTAATTAATTTAAGGATCAACAAACAGTGTACAACAAAATTTAAAACTAAAGAAGTATACTTACAGAAAAATTGCTAGTTGAAATACCAGCATCGTTGACCACGGATTAAGTTGAAATACCACCATGTTTTATGTGCAGAAAAACGAAAATAATTTAAGAGCAGGTAAATTCCTATTATAATTAAATCATTTTATTTATAAGATGCTGTTTCCGTCAGTTGACACTAGAACTTAAGCGGTTCACATCTGTCTTGACATCCTTGTTGGTGAAGCTGAGGAAGATAAAGATCAACTACAGGAAAGGGATGTCACCTACGTTATAATAAATGTTCGAGCTCTGACTGAACAAATACAAAAATACCTGCAGTAGATAGTCGAAGCCTGCATCATAGTTGAACCACAAATTCTGTCAGGAAAATAACAATGATGCTGTCTGAAAATGAGAGAATCGTCAAACAATTTTATCACTGTTTATTAGTGGTTTAGTTAATATCATAAAGTTATACAGCAGATCATACTAGTGTCCTTTAAAATGTAGACGTAGTTAGATATTTATCATATTCTTAAACGCATTATTATCATAAAACAAATTATGTTCTCTGACAGCTTGAAAATTAAATAAAAACCTAAAAATGGTGTCTTCTGAAAAAAACCACCTTCTACACACTGATAACAAAATAGTGGATGTAGAAAAAGGAAATGATGACTCTAAATCAACACGAAATCATTTTTGCAGGTAAGCTAGTACAGTTTACATTTTCTGTAGATCATTCTAGCTTTGTTAAATTGTCCTCAAATTCAACATAATTACATCAACAGGCGCAGTGGTCGACGAATATCCAGTCAAAGAAGAAGAACAGAACGAATCGTGTCAAAAGGCGGATGGTTCAACATAGAAAAACCGAAGGGTGTTTTCAAATGTCTCGTCTTCCCAGATGTAGTCAAGATTTTCGTCAAAGCGCAATGGAGATGGACATTGGTCTACTGTATCTTCACTTATATCTGCATCTGGCTGGTATTCGCTGGCTTTTGGTACATCATTCTTTATCTCCATGGTGACTTGGAACCTGATCATCTTCCGCATGCCAGCAATACGACGGAATGGATACCTTGCGTGAAAGAAATCTACAGCTTTACGTCAATATTCCTCTTCAGCATTGAGATTCATACGACGATTGGGTACGGAGCCAGAACTATCACATTACTGTGCCCTTCGGCTGTGCTCACTATGTGCATTGAAAGCATCATCGGTACCATAACTCAATCTTTCTTAGTTGGTATCGTCTTTGCCAAATTAACTCGACCCAAAAACCGCGCACACACTCTCGTCTTCTCAAAAAACGCCATCGTCAATCAAAGAGATCGCCATTTGTGCCTTTTATTCCGAGTAGGAAATCTAGAATCATATCAGGGAGCGTCCACGCCTACCTAATCAGGTGCGTCACAGTTAATAAAGAACTAGGCGAGCAAATAGAACTCAAGTTATCGGTCGATTCCAGTGAAGATATCCTATTTATGTTTCCAATATCGGCTGTGCATAAGATTGATGAAAGCAGTCCATTGTATAATATATCAGCACATGATTTAATTAAGTCCGAGTTAGAAATACTTGTTGTCTTCGAAGGCACTATAGAGTCCACGGGACAACCGGTCCAAGTGAAGTCGAGTTATACAGCTCACGAAGTGTTGTGGGGCCATCGGTTTGTGCCCATGGTAGAGTATAAGAACTCCAAGCAGGGTTTTGTTGTAGATTATTTAAATTTTGATGAAACAAACCGTGTTAACACGCCTTTGTGTTCAGCTCAGAGGCTCCAACTTTTTTACAAATAAACTTTGAAATCACAAACATTTTTCTTTAATTCATTCTCATTTTTCGCTTACTTTCTGTGCCTAAATGTGGATTTAAAACTAATATAATCTTCCTTAACTCCATTACGTCCTTGTATATTGACTGCATTGCAGTCATCTGTATCTGTAGAGCTAACACTTTTAATTTTACTGCATTCAATTCTGTATTACACTGAATTATATTAGAGTTTAATTTTGAAAGCATTTTGGCATTACGATCAAACTCTTTCTTTACGTATTGTGTTCCTATGTCAAAGACACCCATAATTTTCACGTCACTATTTGAGAAACAGTTCAAGTAAACTTAGGGAATTCTTATCAGAACTAAATTAAATTAAGTAAATAATTATTAGCACTGTACAACATATCTATCACGTGTGTTTCAATGTTAAATTTCAGGCGCACTACGAGTAACACTAGATAAGTTGCAGTTTGTATTATCTATATCTAGGTAGGTGTGTACATAAATAAAAAAATGTGTCATGCTGAGGTGATAAGATCGAGTCAGAATTATGTGTAAATTTAGGAACAAAAAATTCTCAGGTAAAACATCATGCTAAAAGGTTATAGTATGTACCTACATAATATTTTTATTCCATGAATAAGTAATAGGGCATCGTCATCAACAGCCAGAAGTCGTCCACTGGTGTATATATATCTCCCCCTTAGAACGCCTCTCTGATCGATAGCCTGCCATCTGCATCCACTGGAGACTGCGGATGCCCGCGACTCTCATGATGTCGTTGGTCCATCTAGTGGGGATGCCTACCTACGCTGCGTCTCGTGAATAGGTAGTTCTAGCGGGATGTCTGAAGAAATGAATGAACTGCGTGAACGATGACATGTGTAAAAAGGGGAGAATGAATGAATGCATGAAGTTACGACGAATTAGAGATGAATGGTTGAACTTAATACCTCTAACGCGGGCTCGACCTAAACGCACCTACCCGTAAGGCCCCGGAACCCACAATACGTCACATAACGCTACATATAACAACGAGGGAAAAGACATACTGACAATGTTCGAAGGAATCAAATCGAAAAATTGAGACGAATGTACGGAATTGCTAGGTGTTTTGAGGGGGGGCATGACGGTCATTTTTTTAACCAGCTCAAATCATATAGATAATTTTGCTCGAGAGCCTACGAATTTCGCGATAAAAATAACTATAACTCTATTATATATATAGATTCAGTATTTCTCCCTCTACGCTATGACTACACTACTTTTGTTCAGGTGCTTTGTTAGCGTCAAAACAAAGAGATATTCATGCATCAATGTGTAATCGTATCTATAAACTAGTAGTTCGCCCCGAACAGAGTTAAAGAAGGTTTTATGTATTCTACTATCATTGTCGTTGTTTCGCTACAAATTCTAAAATAAATTATCTTATAAATAAACCGACTGCGAAATACCACAATACATGAAACAAACATTCTAAGGTAATATACCACTACAAAGAACAATAGTTTAAAAGGACGGATTTAAAGCGAGGACCATTGATTAGTCACGAGCAAGTGAAGGATTCTAACGACTTAATTACGACCGTAGAGAGTGATCCATGAAGACTGAATCACCAGCGTAGCGAGTGATTCGAGTGTGAGAATCCTGAGCGACGCGAGTGAGGCCCTCGATATAAATTCGTTTTATTCAAGAGTTACATACTATACTTTATACCATGACTACGAGAAAAAGAAAAATTTAAGGAGTTTGTATCGACTATTTTTTGCGCTAGGAGGTTGTATAGCATTGAGATGGAGATCCATAGATTCAGTTGCTTTCTCCCTCTACGTGGAGATCGAATATATTGGTGTGATTCTAATTTCAATATTTAATACTTTTTATTCACTGTTCTCAGTGAACAAAATAAGCTTTTTAGAGGGGGAATGGTATAAAATAATATTTTTACACGGATTTATAAGTCGGGCAGGAAGAAATAAAAAATAAATTTTGAAAATTTTAAGTCTAAGTTTGATAATAAAATATAGTTCCCGCCCGACTTCAAAATCTATGTAAAAAAATAATTTTGTTCTTTGTAATGGTTATATTAACTTAGAATGTTTGATTCGTGTTTTGTGGTTTTTGTAATTCGTATTTTTTTTAGATAATTTATGTTTTTAAAAAAGGTATTTACTTGCCAGGCGAAAAAAATATTATAAAAAAGCAGTTTCTCGAACACTAAACAATAATCCACTATTATTACACATTCATGAATACTCGAAAACCGAAAACACCCAAGTTTTGGAAAATAATACAACATGTTTTTACACGTTCGCGTTAAAAAACTCAAGGGCACACAAACACTGAACTCAGAATAGTTTTGAAGTTTACCGCGTTCAAAGTCCATAGACAACAGAATATCTTTTTTCCCGCCACGCCACAGATTAACTTCCTGACACTGTTTGATGCACAGTTGAGAAAAAAAAAATACTTCTCTTTTCCTGTGGTTTGATGAGATTATTTTGTTTTAAATCTGTGGTTTTCTAATAAAGGTCTAACTTTATAAAATGACGTTTATTAGAAACGAGTTACCAACATTTAGAAAAAATTACGAAATTGACAAAAGTGTGCTGTCATTTTTCTGTCTACAATCTCTCTGTTGATTTTCTAAAATAAAAGTTTACTTGTGTAGCAAATTAGGAAACATGTTTCGTGCTAATAATTTCGATAAGTTACTGGGTAAGCTATAATCTTAATCCAAATGCTTCTCCTTACGGGATGACGGTACACCAGTAATCATAGATTGTTGTTTTTTCCTTCTGAAAATTTTACTCATTATCATATCACTTTCTTTATTTTTATTATTGCCAAGCGTAACGGGACTTCTATTCGGATAGTAGTACTTTTTATCGTCTCCAGCAAAAAAAATTGCTCGCAAACAATGAATAGGTAAGTAGGTACAAAATTTTAGTGCCTTCTAATTTTGGTGAAATAATTGTTTCAGATAAAGCCACAAGTAATCTACGCCTAGATCCCGATTGGCCGACAATTCTACAAATTTGTGATCTGATTAGACAAAATGATTGCACGTAAGTAGTACCAAAAATATTATTTATTTGTAGCTCCACTATTATAAGCATAAACAACTGGTGGCTATACTTACTCTAGGACAGAATAGTAGCATAATAGATAAAATATTTGTACCAAATACTATTAAAAATATCCATGTTACAAAAACATTTTGTCCCTTCTCTACTAACTGATCATAAACAGGAACAGAATAGCAAAAACAAATCTTATTTACTAAAACATTATTTGCAGTCCTAAATATGCAGTGGCAGCAGTCAAAAAGAAGCTGTATTCACAGAATCCTCATCAAGCGATGTTTGCATTACTCACCTTAGAAAGTATCGTCAAAAACTGTGGTAAGTATGAATAGAGGACAGCTAAAATTGCAGTATTGCTCTTAATTGCTATTATCATCTGGTTAAGGTCCTACCAGGATGTGTAATGTACATGGTTGAATGACATATTCAAGGAGGGTAATGTTTTTGGGTAATGTAAGTCTGTTTTTATACTACCTCCTGTAGCATCAATGGAATGGTAGATTTTGAACTGTGAGGTGCTGTTAGGTTTGTATTTGTCCCTGAAGCGTCCCTAAATTTCATGTGTGATTGTTTTAATATAGAAAGTGAGCAAACAAGCGAAGGGCCACCTGATGGTAAGTGCTCACCGCCGCCAGTGCACTGCCTACCCTTGAGGACTATTCACCCTTTGTTTGAAACAGCCCAAATTATACTTCAAAGGAAAAACTGAAGGCTATTCCACGGCTTAAAGGAGTGTAGCAGAAACAATAGATTAACTCGAACAATGTGTGAATTCCATGCATCTATAATGTGCAGATGGCATTATAAAAGACCAAAGAATACAATCTACCCCTTTACTTAGCATTTGTTAACAATGAGAGTTCTTTTGACTCGGTCTAGGTAGCCTAGGCTGTTCTGGAGTCCTCACAGTCAACTCACAAAACATCAAGGTATCTGTATGAAGTTGCAAATATGACTGTCCAAGTTCAGAACTATCAAAAGAAACATATTCATACCTGACATCTTCATAATAGCTAATTACTGGAGGACTTACAGTGGATGCTAGTTCTTGTGAATACATTGGTCTCGGGATGAACTTGGCTAACACCAAAGTCGAACTGAGCATGTTGCTCCAGTACTAGTTGTCATTAATCTATATATTACTCAGGGTATTGTTCAAACAAATGTTTATCTGACCGATGCTCAAAATAGACCAAAATTATTTTGCAATAAAAAAATGCAATTTCACTAGCCAAACTTCGTGGCAGTGGCGATAACTGTAGGGTAGGGATAGATGTGTCCTAGAGGAGACCACAAATCGACAAATTTAGCATAGGACACCCTGGGACTCAATGGAGTGACGATATACATAATTATGTAAGGCAGTTGGCAGTGCCTGGAAGAGAAAAATCGATGAGATCCGGGAGAGACCTATCATATGTATAGCAGTGGACTGAGGAATAGGATTTTTTTTTGATGGTTTTGATTTTGATGAAGTTGCAATTTTGACCACATCCATTTAGATCAGTGTTTTGATTCCACGTCTGCTTGGAATGAGGTGTCTAGTGAATATAATACTAGATAGACAAAGCTTCAGTTCCACATAGTACACGGAATGGAGTACTAAATCAAAAGGAAGTCATTGTCCTCATTATTGTTAAAAATTTACTATGGGTAACGAGTCACTCCTAAAGTCACCATAAAAGGCTCCATAAAATATGTAATTCACTTCAGGAAATTTATGGAACAATTGATACTTTGTCACAATTTTAGGGGTGGTTCCTTAGTAAAAATCTCTCTCTGAAGAGATTTTAAATGAAATCAAATAATTTGACTTACTTACTACTAATCGAGAAAATTAAGAGACCTACCTTCTTTACAACAGGCTCTGGTGTGCATGATGAAGTGACGTCGAAGGCTTTCTGTGAGATGCTTCGAGACCTCGTGAAGACCACACAGCATGAAAATCTGCGTGCCAAGATCCTCGAGCTCACACAAGCATGGGCCTTCGCATTTCGTAATTCGCCAAAATACAGAGCTGTACAGGTAACACTTTTTTATAACTTTTTCTCCCAATTAGTAACTTGAGACTAGTCAAAATTTCAACTGCCCTACCACCTGACAATCTAACTGTTCGGGCACCAATAAAAAAAAAAAAAAAATAAGGTTTAGCAGCTCTTTAAAAAGTAGTATAACTGATTATTAAATTTGATATGAGGCATAATTGGTGGGTGCCACATGTCATCCCAGTATAGCTATAAGCCATCAAGATGTTCAAAACAATAACCCAGTTATTTAAACCATCTACAAAATAAATTTACTCAACATTACTATACAAAACTTATATATATATATCTAAAAGATACAATCAGTGTCGAATGAGTGCGTCTCGGCATTAATACAACAACAGTTCATACCTTCGAATCCTCATTCTATAGTTTCACTGAATAATTTTAACTCTCAGTGTTGGCTTTGGCCCTATTTGAGTCTCAAAAGACTGGACATAATCATAAGATCTAAGAGACAATCGTTTAAGTAACAATGGTCTATACTATTATTATAAAGAGGAAAGATTTGATTGTTTGTTTGTTTGTTTGCATTGAATAGGCTCCGAAACTACTGAACCGATATGAAAAATTATTTCACTGTTGTAGTTGCTAGTATAATTGCTAATACCAGATAAAGGATAAAGGCCATTACGGCAAATATCTCTTACAAAGAGGTCAAAATATTGGAGCCTCTGTGTTTGTGGCGTAGGCCATGCTCTGATACTTTGAGTAGCTGGAATGGCTTAGCAGCAAAGTCTAGCGGTTTACACAGTAAAAGTGAATGCGTTTTCAACAGATTTTTAGAATATGAACCGTAAATTAATGTCGCTTTTCGTGCCTGCTAGAATATAAGTCCGACGGTTTTGTGTATTATTCTAAGGAGATAGCTCCTTACTAAGTTTTATTCAAACTAGGGTTTCTGGTTTCTCGACCTTTTTTATTTCTCGAGGAACTAGAATTCGCGATCAGGATTTCTCGAGTATCTCGAGAAATTTTGAAATTCATTATAAAACATACATAAAACGATACTCTAGACTCGTCACGTGTTATTTGCGTGTTTTTTTAGTTACCTAGCCCACGGAATCGATTTCTCGAGTTCTCGAGGTATTGAGTTATTCTCGAGAATTCTCGAGTAGAAACCCTAAACCAAACCCTTTTATCCAAGCTTTTAGTGGAAATAAACACACAAACTTTCACATGTATGATAGTGTGATGGTCTATTTCCAAAAAAACATCATTTGGATAGATTTTTGGTTTGTTCATTCAATATTTAATCAACAGTATCTAGTTATCACTGATGATAGTGGCTATTTATTAATGGAGCTCACTGATAAGAACTGTTAGTCGCCTCTTACTTATATAATTATTATCTCTAAAAAAAACTGTCTCAAGTCACTCTTGGGGAGTATTGTTCATTTCCCCATACTATCATCTACCCAAACCAGCCCAGCTCCTTAAAATACCGGACTGCGGTAGCACTGCGGCGCTGGCAGCTGTGTAGATCGGAATGTAAATAATGATAAAAAATCGTCAACCTAAACTATTAAAAAACGGTTACACTCACGTTGTGTTTATTGGTCGCCAGACGAGTGATCGGTTTCGGAGCCATTAGAACTTCTTCATCAGTGAATACGCGCGCTCATGCGAGTTTTGATGAAGTAATAGGTGACATAGATAATGATGGAGCTGCCTCATGCAATCCAGTAGCGATTCTAGTTTGTTCTGTGGCTTCGCAATGCCACAGTATATGGAAGTCAGCAAACTTCTGCTTATGTGTAGCAAAGGACGGTATCTATTTCAGGGTAAGCAAACAAGCTTAGAAGAAAACAAATGAACCGTAAATGTGTCTGCACTGGGCCAAAACATCCATTCAAAGTGAAGTGTCTTTTATCATAGTGTCACATAAATAATTAAATAAATTTAACTAGTGTGTTGTGTGAACTAGTGTGTTAGTTCTATTCTATTCTACAGACTGCAGATTGCATTGTACATTGCAGACTTGCACTGTAAGAGATTGGGAGCCAGTATTCTTCCTGTTGGCAAAGTTGCCTCATTACCAATGGGGACTATCCATAAAAAAACCGGACAAGTACGAGTAGGACTCGTGCTCTGAGGGTTCCGTTGGACAGAAACCTCAGAGCGCGAGTCCAAAAAAAAAACTAAATATAAATTTTGAAAGACAAACTTAACTTTGTAGTTGACTATAAGGTTCTTCAATACATTCCAACTACAAAATGTAAATTTGTAATAGCAAAATAATAATTTTTAAATAATATAACTTTCTAATCTGTAACTTTCAGATTTATTCCTATATATGTGCTATGAGACCTTGCCTCTTGCCAAATTTCACGATTCTAGGTCAACGGGAAGTACCCTATAGGTTTTGATTCCCCTGTGAAATCGCAAAATATGCGACATAAACGTTCATATCTTTTGATTGCGTTGACTTACAACTTTAATTTTTTATCAGCCGAAAGAAACCGTAGATCCAAGTATTTAGTATAAATTTCAACTTGACCTTTACGCGTTCTTGAGAAAAAGGGTCTTGACAGACGGACAGACAGACGGACAACGAAGTAATCCTATAAGGGTTCCGTTTTTTCCTTTTGAGGTACGGAACCCTAAAAAGTGATCTAGCCTCTGTGGCTTGAATTGACATAGCAAACCAAATACGGAGTATATATAACTATGTATGTATAACATATACACGTTCTCCAGCGTAGACCGCTTCATCGCTTTACATCAGGCGAGATGGCGGTCAAACGCAAGCCTATTATAAAAAAAAAGCTAATGCTTATTCTCACGAGTAAAAAACCGATGTAATTTAGTAAGTGTCGTTCATTGAACTTTTTACCTCCCTCAAGGTTGAGTTAATATAATATAATGCCTACCAGCTACAAACTGGCTGCCTTCAACTCATTAGTGAATCGGTTTCTTTGCTAAAGCCATAGAAAGCTAAAAAGTTGTGTTGAAAATGTGTTTTTAATATTAACTTATTTTGGTTAAATTTATAATGCAATAAACAATGGTGATGTCGCAAATAAGCAGACGTTGAGTTTAATTTCATTTAATCAGCCAGTGAGGTAATTTCGAATAATTGATGTGTTTACTCGGCGCAGCGTCCAGAGGCTCAGACTAGAGTTCATGTCATTGTCCTGATAATAAAATGTGTACTTAGCTATAGTAAACCGATATTATCAGTTTATTTGTTTTATTTGTGGTATCCAGGTATATTTGGTCAAAGCTTTTTTTTAACTCTGACATCTGCAGATTATAAAAAGCCAAATTAAAACCATGCATTCTGATCACTATACTGGGTTACGCGGACGAAGAAGCCGAAATGGGATACATAGTACTTATCATATTATGAACAACCTTTACTGTAGAAGCAACTCTGGAACCTCGAAAAAATTATCAACTGTTCCATAGAAAACGATCATTGACAATTGACAAAATGTATGAACAGCAGATATTTTTTTCGCGTTTTCAGCGTTGATCCCATAGTAAAAGTTGTTCATAATTATGAGTATAACGGACCCCTTTCAGCTTTACACCCTTTCCGCGTAACCCTGTATAATAACTAGTTTCATGGACGTGTGTGGATGGATGTGTGTTCTTTTTATTAATTCTTAAAAATGTGTAATTATTTCGCTTCGGCCATATTCGAAACCTTATTTCTTCCATAAATAAAAATTTGTCTATTGTATGAAATAGCTGGTAGCAAATAATTATGTTACAGTGCATTCAGCTTTTTTTTACAATGTAAATGCAGCTGTCTGAGCTAAAAAAACTTGGACCGAGTATAAAATACTTCTTGGCTCAACCACCATGGTGTAAATTAGTCAGCGAAGTTTAAATTCGCACTCGGGAAAAAATATTTGTGCTTGTGCTCGCATTCAAGTTAATTTACAGATCTGTAAACTGTGCTAAAACGATGGCTGCCGGGAAGTATGTGCGCTTTACAATCCGAAGGCACCTGGTTCGATCCTCGGCCCTGCATCAATTACTTATTTAGGACTTCAATAGATTATGTGCAGTTTTGTTGCCATCTCTCAACAATGGTGAAGGAAAACATTGTGAGGAAATCGGTATGTCCAAGAACCTCAAAAGTTCACAGATGTATGACATTCACCAACATGCACTGGACCAGCATGGTGGATTAGGGCCCATTCTCTCTCTCGCTCTCTCTCTCTCTCTGAGACAAGGCCTGTGTCCCAGCAGTAGGAAGATGATAGGCTGATATTGAAGAAACTGTGCTCAAACACCTGGCCAGTCAACCATCATCATCATCATCAGCCCTGAGTGACCCACTGCTGGGTATAGACCTCCCTTTGTTTATGCCTCTCCCAGTCAACCATACAAAAATATTTTTCCTGGGTATCGTTAGAAAAATGCCAAAACCCAACTTATATTTTTTTTTGTGATTTTATCATACATTTCCCTGATTTTTTTTTTACACTTCAGTGGAAGCAGTCAAATTAAATCATAGCTTTCGCATAGCAGTCAAAAAGTAGAGGCTTCTATGAGTAAGTGCTACTTATGCCCTAGCTTTTAAAATCCTCTCGCAAAAATACAGTCAAGAAGTAAAGTTATAACACTGATGTGACAACAGCAAGGTTGAAATAGCTCTCACAAACCTGACTCACTGACTGTAAACCACTATACCACAGAATACTTAGTAGTGCCTAATGGTGATTTGCTACGTGTGCTTGCGTCAGTCACAGCTTATCAGTCAGAATCGCGTGATTCACACAAACCCAGACAAAACGAGCTAAACAACGAAAATTCGCAATAATAACAATAAGAAATTTTAAAATGGTACAACTTTTTTCACCATACTAGTTCCTTTATAGTTCAAAATAGAACAGGAAAATTGATGTGAAATTGTGAAACAAATTCAATTAAGGCCATGTATTAAATTACTGTGTGTTGTTTGTTGTGCAGGATACAGTGAATATATTGAAGGCAGAAGGATACAAGTTTCCACCGTTGAAAGAGTCCGACGCAATGTTCTCAGCTGACACCGCTCCAGAATGGGCTGAAGGAGAGGTTTGCCACAGGTATAGTGAAAAATAGACTGTAGTTGCAAAGGTATTAGGGCTACTTTGTCAATTACGAACAAAGAGATCTAAGCAAGTGTATTTCTCAGTTCATAAAGTAACAAATTCATTGCCATTGTCGCAATTGAAGTACACAACGATGAAAACATAATCTCGATTAAACACTTAAATTAATACTTTTAACGGTTTGTATCGCCTGTAATTACTAATGAAATTGGTAACATTCTGGAGCTTCCATCAAATCTTATAAGCCGCACATGAAGATAAACAATCTGTTTAGACTACTATCCACTGTTAAAACTATCTGTCCTAAACACTGTCAGGCCTGTCAAATCTAATATCTCTTTTCAAGATGCAGGACTGTACAAGTTTGATTGTGAGTGTGGTTTATCCAATATCGGGCAAACGAAGTGAAACAACATGGACACTGCAAAGTGTTCGAAACATCAGGAATAGAAAATACTGAAATACATGCGATGTAATCCATTGCGTGTTTAATTTCAATGTGTATTTTAATCACAAAAACTAAAAAATCATTATAGTCTTGAAACATTGAGAAAATAGTGATGGTTACATTGTTTTATTAAGTTTCTCATATTATATACATATATTCAACGAGTATAGGTTAAATATAGTTATCTGACTAATATGAGCTCGGCCTAATGATTTTAAAACTATTAATTCTTTCCTGCCCTACATACTATTAAAAGGCCAGGGTGGGCATTGCCATTGATTCATGGTTGACATTTAAAAAACCAGAATGTAGTGCTTTGATTCCACTTTCATTGTGCCACAATCTAGATGCTTTCAAGTCTCAAGTGAATCAGTTTCTTCTAGTCAAGCATGTTCCATCGTAGACCGCATTATCGCTCAACATCAGGCAAGATGTCCTTATAATATGCACAACTTCTTTGCCAAATCGCATCATAATTTCATCAGCTGTTGAAGTATGAAGGGAAACGAGACGACAGAGAGACTGTGTTACTTGGACATACCTTCCAACCTATACCGTAACCTTCTTATGCATAAATGCGTCATAAGCTAATCTGCTCTTTAAAATATGTTTGACTCGCTATACAACATGAACTTTATACTCAGTTCTCAACTCTCAACCTAAGTCCAATCCAGCAATGAAGCCTATAAATCTTGCAATAGTAATTATTTAGCTTCAACTATACCTACTGCGAGTTTCTTGCACAGGTGTCGTGTAGCGTTCTCGCTGATGGTGCGCAGACATCACTGCCGCGCTTGTGGACAAGTGTTCTGTCAGCAGTGCAGCTCCAAAACATCAACCCTGCCCAAGTTTGGTATTGAAAAGGAGGTATGTAGTTGAAGTCCTTATGGATAATTAATGTTATAATGTATGAACGGGTATTATACTAATATTCCAAAATTAAATGCAAGTGTGTTTATTTTTGTTCCTCTTTCGTGCAGAAATGGATTAAACTGATTTTTTTGCAGTTGTTAGCGGCCTGAGAGTGACATAAGATAAGTTTTATATCAGAAAAAAAAAATATGGTTACTGAGGGAATGACAAAGCAACCGATGCTCCGATGATGTGTGCTATGACTGTCTATACTGGTGAAATGGCTTAAATGACTTTATTGAACTAAACAAAGAGAATACAATCTAATCTAACTACCTAACCTATTTTGGTTGGTGGCTGATCATACTATCTTAGTTTAGTATAGATGCTACACTATGTTTTCACACCAAACATGTTGTCTGCATAAAAATTATATGATTTTAATCTCTGTTATCTATTGATATTTTATGGCTCATTTCAGCAGAAATAAAAATAGTGGTGTTCTTTTTCCTATGTGTTTAGACTTTAGAGTAGTGTTTTAAGTTTGTCATTATGGAGGTTATAATGCAACCAAATCACAGGTCCGTGTCTGTGATGCTTGCTACGACAAAGTTAGCAGACCACCAACTTCGACTGCAAAACTGGAGATTGTCGACACATCGAATGACTATGGACCTACTCAGCCTCAGGTATGGAAAAATTATATACATCATGTTACTTACAAGTGGTGTTTTTGTAGTGAGAATTTGGGAGTTTACTCAAAGAAGCATAATCCTTACCAAAATATTTATTATCTAACAAAACAAAAAAATATCACTGCGCTTCGTAAGAATCTCCCGGCATTTCACCACCAGGCACCAACATAGCTATGTTGTTTCCATTTAGCAAAATTTGGTCTAACTTCGTAATTTTTCTTCCTTCTGGGGTGGATTCGTACTCGGTGACGTCGTCCAATAACATGTTCACGAAATCATCAAAGCCTTGCAACGTTCCAACCATTTCTTTGTCATTCTTCATGATGATGTGAATACGAGAACCGATGCACTTGTCGACAAGCTCAAGAGGTAGAAGGGTATTAGGACTCGGCAGACCAGTTGACGTCATTTTGTTATATTTTATTTCTGCACAGATATACTTGGAAATGCTACAAATTCTTAGAATTAGTAAAACTCTTATACAAATTCAGAAGCTAAACATTACGCGGAGACCACACGTTCACGGATTTTAGTCTTTGACAGTGACAGTGCTAACTAAAGCTAAGCAAGACAGCTGACAGTGACGGCAAGAATTTAATTCGTTCTGAAATCTATTACTTTGTTAAATAAAAGCTATGTCGGATGTGACGTCAGTGAAATCAAGGTTTTTCATTGGTTGAACGCTTTTAAAACATCTTCCATATTATATATTTTTTGCTGGCAATACGTTAGTGTTGTTTGTTAGCGTGTTTTTAAACGGTATATAATTTTAAAAATAACGACTGCAAGGCAAGCGCAGAAAAATCGTGAAAATAATTTGTAATATTTTTCTAATATGTCTCAGAAATACGTGAATAACTTTCGTGGTGATGTATATTTTACACCTTACGAAAAGGTGAACGTAAAGGATGAACCAACAACGCCAAATGAAGATTTTGGTGACCACAATCGTTTGGATTTGGACTATCCTGAAAATGACTTTGAATCCTGTGGAACGATGAGAAAATCAATGTCCATGAA
This sequence comes from Agriopis aurantiaria, assembly GCA_914767915.1. NCBI lineage: Eukaryota > Metazoa > Arthropoda > Insecta > Lepidoptera > Geometridae > Agriopis > Agriopis aurantiaria. The sequence continues at coordinate 10,872,434 of OU611994.1, read as the reverse complement.
CGATTTAGCGTCTTTGCGTGCAAATGTAAAGATGGAGCACGAGAGGAATGACAGTTACTTAACGCAACGTCGTCCGTCGGGACAAGAAGAACTGCAGCGTTCGAAAGTAAAGTTTGTTTCGTTGGCGGAGGCTATTTATCATTTTCAAAGAGATACTCCCAGTCGCTTCCACACCAGTCGCTCTCAAACATTCCGCTCGTCTGGCGCCATAGATCGTATGCCTCTAACAAGACCCCAGTCGCCAATGCTTCGCTGCAAGGCGCGCTCTCGCCCTCTACACGTCATGTCCCAGAAAGAAAAAGAAGACTTGGAATTAGAAGAAATTAGAAAATTCAAAATCAAAGCTCAGCCTATTCCTAAATCAGTTATAGAAGGAACCAATCTACCAGATGTACCAAGAAAGCCAATCACTGTGCCTGAGCCTTTTAATCTGACAGTAATGCATAAGAAATTAATGGAATCTCCAGACCAAATCCCTAACTTCAAAGCTCGACCTGCTCCTAAGCATATACTCGAAAAGCCATTCGTACCAGCGAAGCCACCACCTCACTTTACCCAACCCGTTAGTCCCAAGTTACACTCGAAGAAAACAAAGTCTGACACATTGAAGCATGATAATACTACCAACAAGTCCAATGACAAAATTGAAAAGCCCAGTATTCGTACGGGCCCCATGCGTCCTGAACCATTCTCATTTGAAAAGCGAGACGAGGAGTCGAAAAAACGTAAAGAAGAGAGAATAAAACGTCAGATTGAAGAGGAGAAAAAACAAGCCTCCCAATTCAAAGCCCAGCCATTGCCAGGTGCTGTGAAGAAACACATGAATAAAGTTGCCGCAAAATCATGCTCTTCTGCTTCTTCAGAAAACAAAGAAAACTTCACAAAATTTGAAGCTAAACCAGCAACAGTACTGTGTAAAGAGCCGTTCAAGCCAGTTCTGCAGGTACAGTATGTGAAGCCTGAGCCTTTTCATTTGCTTAGTGAAAAAAGAGCAGTGGAAAGAGAACGGTTTCAAAAACAGTTGAAAGGCAAGGAAGAAGAACAAGAGAGAATTAAACAACAGAGGGAGATAGAACAACGTTGCTTAGAGGAGAAAGCACAGGCTGAGTTGAGAGCAAAATTAATACACCACGCCAAACCAGCCCCTGCAGTAGGTGTACCATTTGTTCCAGAAAGAGCTATGATCCCTCTCACTGTCCCTGAGACACCAACATTTGTTAGACGGTTAAATCAACATTAAATACCATGTTTTGTTGGCATGGATCATGATGTGTTATTTGATTATGATAGTTTTTTATGAGATATTTTACTGACATCTGGAATAATCTGGATATGTTTAGATTTATTTGAGATTACAAACAAACCTAGTTTCTTATCCTTGCCGCCTTAGTCTCTTACCAAGAGATGTAGCCAGGATTTTCTTAAGGGGCAAGGGAGGCATCAGTTGGGAGCAAATGCAATGTTACTTAAAATTATGTTAACTATTCGGTTCAGAGTACCCACCCACAAAGCTATGGGAGTCACAGCCTCCCCAGCTCATTATTGACTATGCCCTTTCTTACCATAACCATGGTTTTTTACTACTCGATTTACTTTGTTTTTAGTCTGACAAAGTTTGACTTATTAGTTGAACCAAGTACATATTGTGTTGTTACATTAGTACCCTATTCATTGTATTCCACAATGTAAAAAAATTCTAGCTAGACTAAATAAAAATTGTTAATATTATGTAGGCTAATATTAAAATTAGATATTATAAAAGTATAGGTAGGGTTTTTATTTAGTCACATGTGTAGTAATAATTGTAATTTACATGAGTGCTAGGAAATATGTTAGTTTTTGATAGGATAGTTTTCCATTATTATTGTACTGACATTTAATATTTTTTGGATTTCATTGATATTGGTAAGTTTCTGTTTTATACTTCGCATCCTCAATCTCTTATTTAATTACTATTTATATCTTATTTCTTTTTAATTCTTGTATCCATGTAACAACAATTCCTGGCTATAAAAATAACTTTTGTATGAATTATGTAAGCTTCTACAAAATAGACACCGTAATTCAAACAATTTTTATAAAAATTAAATTAGTAGGGATTTTATTATAATATTAAAACATTTCTTAATAATTGTTTTGGAAACAATGTAAAAATAAAATTATGGACTGTAATATTTTGTTTTTGTTTTTCGAGGGTTATTAGATGTGTCAAAATTGGTTCAAGTGATGATAAAGTTCGATAATCTTTATTCCTGCTGCTGACTAGTTCAGTAAATTTCAAAAAGCTGAAAGAAAACTTATTTTCATCTTTTTTAGTATAAATAATAAGGCAAGATCCTGCTATTATTATTTCGGTCCAGCCATTTAGGAGGATTTAGGTGACAAACACACATACAGAAGAATTATGTATATTATTAAGATTGTCAAACAAGTTATAGTCAGTCAAGCTAAGTAACTCAAGGTCAAGTCATGGTATAGTAAAGTGATGGAGAGTTTTAAAAACACACAAAAAGACACTATGGCCACATTCAAAACCAAGTTTCGATACTAGTTTCACATGTTGCACCTCATTATATTGCTAGCCTATAATACTCTAGCATGTTCATGACCACTTAAATATATAATAATCCACAATAATTACACATTAATATAATACTCGAACATACACAAGTTTAAGAAAATAATACTATGAGGTGACATGTTTTTAACTTTTCTCACAAGGATTAATTGATATTCGGCTAAATAAGATAAATACAGAAAGAGTCGTACCATACGTATAAGAATAATAAAAAAAAATATGGTTATACCCAGTTTAGGAGTGGTACTAGTATAAGTTTGATAAATTAAGGGATGTGCTATGCCAGACAGTAATTGACCGAGGGAAGTGGATATCAGAGTCTACAAGAAAAGATTGCCATTTGTTTGACAATAATGTCTGTACTTTTGATCCAATCTTCGTGAAACTGTAGGCCCGTAAACTCTTTTCAAGCATTTGCAGTTTTAAATTAAATAGAATATGGAGGCTAGGGAGATCCTCAGTAGCGGTCTCCCGCATCTACAAGATACAAAAGTATTGTGTGTATACCCAGAGACCCTAGATTGTTCGGACCGAGTTCATTTCTTTCAATATTTTTTTTAATATATATATTAAATAAATTAAATTAAATATTGAATATGAGCAATATTGGTGTCAAGGGTTATAAGGGTTGACAGGTTCAGTTCAGGGCGAACAACTAGTAAAACTTAACATTAGCAGTCCATCTACCAATGACTGTTATGGCTCAGTTGTAATCATTATCAGCCTATAATGTTCCCGCTGCTAAGACAGCCCTTTCTCAGAGAGAGAGAGAGAGGATGGGCCCTAATCCACCACGCTGGCCCAGGGCACGTTGGTGAAGTCATATGTCTTTGAACTTTTAAGGTTATCGGACATACCAGTTTCCTCCTTATGTTTTTCTTCACCGTTTTTAAGCGATGGCATCGATAATTTACTTAAATACTAAATAAGACACTGGTGCACGGCTGAGGATCGAATCAGGTGCCATCAGATTGTAAAGCGCACATGCTACTGCTCAGCCGATATTGATATTTTTATGCAAAATCATACAAGCATATGAAAAAACTAGCCCCAGGTCTGTCATCCAAAAATAAATAACGTAAATAACTAAATTGATTACAGAAGCGTCCCGGAGGCAAGACAGCCGAAGAGCTACAGGAGGAGGAAGAGTTGCAGCTCGCACTCGCTCTCAGCCAGTCAGAGGCCGAGCACAAGGAGAAGGAACGCAAGTCGCGGCCTCACATCGCGCCAGATCCTACGCCACACCACCCCACTGGTACTCATTACAATAACACTTTTTGTTTAATTTTTAGGGTTCCATACCTCAAAAGAAAAAAACGGAACCCTTATAGGATCACTTTGTTGTCCGTCTGTCCGTCGACATAACTTTGCAAAGCTTGTAGCAAATTACATCCCATGCAAATAAATACGTTTCATCTAGCATTACCTCTTTACAATGCTACGTCAACTGGAACCTTGTAAACTTGTGACGACAGACTAAAGATTTAGTTAGGTTCTTTGTTTTTTTAAGTAATTATACTTGTTTTATAACCTTTTTCCAGTATCGCCAACACCTTCATCAGTAAGCGCATCTCCAGAGCACAGCAACCAGAACAACAGCGAACTGTCGCGGTACTTGGACCGCAACTACTGGGAGCGACGCGTGTCTCGAGACAATGCCGCCGCCCCGACCGCGCCCGCACCTGCTTCTACTACGTCCCAGGACACTACAGAGGTATACCCTCCATACAGAACACAGCAACTGTACAGCTGTGTCGGTACTTGGACCGCAATTACTGGCAACCACTGTTACCGCATTAAAATACATACAATAATTGATGATTTTGTATTTTTTTTAAAAATATACAAATACGTCCTTACTCACCCATACAATTGTTACCTGTATTACTTGCCTGTGACGTCAAAATGATATTCGACCTCAATAGAGCGTTTGAAGTCAAGTAAGGTGATCAAAAAAAATAAACCTGAAAATCGGGATATTATTTTGTAGGTAGTAATTAAATAATACCAATATAAATTTACTTATTGCAGGACTTTACGAAGCTAGCCCAAACGAACAAAGCCCAAGATGATGACGTTCAGGACAAGGAAATCGATGACTTCGTCGAAACATTGAAGTCTCAAGTTGAGATTTTCGTCAACAGAATGAAGAGTAATTCTTCTCGGTGTGTATTAAATCCTATATTTATCTTACTGTTTTCTACTGACATTCTATTATCTTCCAGCTCTTCCGCTTTGCTAAGTTTTAATCCAGGATACAATATACCTAACCACAAGAAATTTCATCCAAATACATTTAGCCGCTATTGGCTTAATAGTACGTACAAAAAGTTTTACACAATAAAACTTACGCATTCATAATGTCTTCATCAGCATCGTCATTTCAGCCTATCATGTTCCCACTGCTGCGACTCAGGCCTTCGCTTAGAGAGAGAGCATACGAAGTGCTTTGAGTCTTCAAATCACAAGTGAATCGGTTTCTTCTAGGCAAGCTTGCTCCAACGTAGACCGCATCATCGCTTAACATCAGGCGTGACGGTGGTCAAACGCAAGCCTATTATTTAAATTCAAAAAAAGAGGATGGGCCCTAATCCTCCTTGCTGCCCCAGTGCATGTTGGTGAATATCATAATTATGTCTTTGAACTTTTTGAGGTTCTTGGACATGCTACTGGTTTTCTCACGATGTTCCCTTCACCCCTTCGAGCGATGGCATCGAAACTGCACATAATTCATTGAAATACCAAATAAGTCATTGATGCAGGGCTGAGGACCGAACCGGGTGCCGTCAGATTGTAAAGCGCACATGCTACCGCCCGGCCACCATCGCCCCCATAATGTATCTGATCTGAATATGTTAGCACACATTTAGATACATCTCAAACTATGTTTTGGTATCTGTTAGGCCATGTCAGATCAAACAACTACTCTGATACTCAACAAAGTCTATATTCCACAATTACAGTAACCGGCACACAACTTGACCCATGACCTTGAGTGCACAATAGACGATTTTAAGGTATCGTTGGTGTAAAGAGAGGTGCGCGGGGGCAGTCCGACGGCACGCGTCTACGCGATTGAACTACGTCTACTACGTCGACTTTGGCAGCACCCCGCAATTTCAACCGCTGCGCTGTCTTACAGGACGAATTTTTTTGGATGAAAACGGGATTAAACTTAAAGTAGTGTGTGTGTTAATCCATAGACTAAAGCTACATACACACGAAATTTTATTCAAATCTATTCAACTATTACAGAGTTGAGTGCGAACCAACTTCCACGTGTGATCTGTTTTTTTATGCCATAGGTGGCAATCGAGCAGACGGGCTGCCTGATGGTAAGCAGCCACCGTCGCCTATAGATGTGTGTAACACCAGAGACATCACAAATGCGTTGCCAACCCTTTAAGACTATTAACTCGCCTTTTGAAGAACCGTTGTAGTTTCTCGGAAGCATCGAGAAAGGTAGCTCATTCCACATCTTGTGCAAAGCTTGTTTGCGCAAGATGTGGAATGTTATATTTTATAACATTGTTAGTATATCATCATCATCATTTCAGCCATAGGACGTACACTGCTGGACATAGGCCTCCCCATTGATCTCCAAAAGGACCGGAAAAAATATATGATAAAATGAAAATAAAGTAATTAATTAAATTGTATTATAGAAACTGACGAGGTTTTCACTCATTTTATTTATACGACACGGGACTTACTCACGTAAGATTAAGCCGGTCACTCCGACTATAGTTTCAACCGCATTAGGCAGTCTTTTTCAAGGTGAATGCACGCGCGCGGCTACGTCTCGCTTGATAGTCGGAGTGACCGGCTTAATCTTACATGAGTAATTCCCGTGTAATATAAATAAAATTTATTGAATTAATAGTTACTTTGATTAATTGATAATTGATTAACTGATATGATGAATTGTTAGTATATAATTTGCTATAAATGTTTAATAGCTTTTGCAGGCCACTCCACAATATTTGGAACTCGAAACTGTCGAGCTCAATTCGTTTTTAAAATAAGGTCCAGTTTTATAATAATTTCGTCAATTACAGTGGCCGCTCCATCGCCAACGACACCGCCGTTCAGACTCTGTTCATGAATATAACTACGATGCACTCACGACTGCTGAAGTACATTCAACAGCTGGACGATAAGAGAGTCTATTTGGAGAGTTTACAGGTAAAATTACTGTAGCCTAGTCGTATCCTGCTTTTATATTTTTTCTGATACAAGGTATTTAAAGCGGCTGCACACATAGCCACAATTTTTACGGATCAGTTACCATTGTTACGGCTTGCGCAGATATAGCGTGACTGTAGGTCCAAGTTGTCCCCGTAATGAGTCGGGCCAAGTTGAGTATTGCCGCGATTAGCGCGTCATTGTGGCATCTTTGTATTTTTTGACCGAGCCGTCTGATATAAAAAAAACACATAAATTAGTAGTGCAACCAACTTATTTGAACAGTTGGTCAAATGATGGAACTATAATCATTCTACGGATATCTGTCAGTGTGGTTACGAAAATACGACTGGCGCCTCCAGTCGACTGCACAGATAAGTTGGTCGTATTGTATCCATCGTACCCATGACGACTTGCGTTCGGTGCGGTGCTTGCAGTAAGACTGGAGATGCGGGCAGTGTGAAGCTGACGCCTGTAGTCAAAACTCGCCTGAGGATCCATTATAAACCGCTTAGTTTTGTCATAGTTAAAGAACATGCTTCTACGAAAAATTGACTTTAAGGTCTCGTCCGTTGCTAAATTAATTGACGGCCAATTTTTGTCTCCCCTGATTATTTTGTACGTGGGTACAATATCACAAAGTGAAAAGAGGTTTGATATCATTTTTCCAATAAAGAGAGGCGAATGCACAGAGGTTATAATTATTAGAATTTACTAATGAAAAATAATTGACATTTCTAAGTGGTGTCGTGTGATTGGCTCATAGTACAAGTCAAAGCCATCTGAAAATATTTATATCTGGGGCTCTATTTTGGAATCGCTCGCTTTCATTTCGCACGAAAATATCATGCTGAATGAAAGATTTCCTATTGATAATGAAATTTGAAAACATGCAATTGCAACAATGCAAATTTTTATGTGAATACCAATGCTATATTTCAGAAAAATATTATGCAAGCTTTGGGTACCATTGATCATTTATGGACTTGTGTACGCAGGACGTTTTAAAGTTCGTCCATAAATGACGTCTTCAATATATCAACTAATTACCTCCAATATTTTATTGAATAATAATAAGAACGGCTAACGCCACTTACACTTATTATCTACAAAATCTATCTAATATACAAAATTGTTTCGTAAAACTGTCAGAGGGGGAAAGTTTGAGAGTGGATTTCATTATATTACTGACAAAATAATGTTATATTTTACTTGTTTTATAGTGTATTAGTCTTTAGTCTTAAAATACTAACCATTTTGTTCTCACTCTAGGACAAAGTGACCCAAATCCGCGACAGTCGCGCAGCCCTTGACACGCTTCGCGCAGAACACGCCGCCAGAATACAGCAAGCGGCCGAGGCGGCCGAGAGGCAACGACAGATGCAGATGGCGGCCAAACTCCAAGCCATGCGGAAGAAGAAACACGAGTATCTACAGTACCAGAGGCAACTTGCTCTACAAAGAGTACAGGTAAGAATTAGAATAACGTTTTAGTCATAATATTATTATCAACGGGATATTTACCGTCACATGGTTGTGCATGGAGCTCCCGATATTTCGGCAGCTACATGCATCATGTTCACGGGAAGACTGGATAATGCGAGTGGTTGGTCGATCAGAGTTAGGAGCTAAAAAAATAGGCGTTTCTTCAACGTCGACATTCAAGGTCAATATTAAATTACAAGTAAGCCTCATGAAATTGTATGCTTTCACATATTTTTACATACTGTGTTCTTTTTCAGGAACAAGAAAGAGAGATGCAGTTGAGACAGGAGCAGCAAAAGCACCAATACTTGATGTCAGCCAACAACTATTACATGCCCAATGTATCCATGCCCCAATTCCAGCCTGGATACCCGAATCAACCTATATACGGTAACCAGTACCTTCCTCAGATGACCACTGATGCCTCCATGCCCGTACAAGGCCAGCCGCAAATTTCTCAAGCTAATATGCCAATGGGGGTGAACCAAATGGCTACGATCGCTCAGTCTATGCCTCAACTGCCAAATACTTTCGCCATGTCGCAGTCAAATGCGGCTATCACTCAAACTCACCCAACACAGTCCATGACACAGCAAAATATGAGACCAGCGCTCGCGCAGCAAATGGCGCTGCCGCCGATGATGATGCAACAAATGCATCAGATGAGAATGGCTGGCCAGCAAGTTGGGATGATGATGCCTGGGAATATGCCTAATGGACCGCCGACGACTTTGCCTCAGCAAAACGGACAGAAACAGAACTTACCGAATCAGCCAATGCAGGCTCCTATGATGCCGCCGATGTCGGGTGGACAGCAAAACATCGCTCAGCAGATGATGAATGCTGCAAATCCCATGCTGGGAATGCAAATGCCTAATATGAGAATGCCTATTATGCAAGGCAATCAGTTAAACCAAAACCAACAACAAATGCAGGGCTATCAGATGCCACCACAGCAGCCGTCTAGTCAGGTGGGTAATATGCCGATGCCACAGTCTCAAATGCAAATGCCCGGACAACCTATGTCTTTACCGGGCCAGATGATGCAAGCACAACAATTGCCTGGGCAAACTCAAATGCATAACATTCCCAATAGTCAAGGCATGCAACCGCCACAACCCCCGCAGGCGCAAGCTCAGCCACTGCCTCAGCAGCCACAACAGAGTCAAATGACCCCCGGACAAATGCCAATGCCCGGGCAACCGATGCAGCAACCAGGGCAAATGATGATGCATGGCCAACAATTGCCGCAAGGTCAAAACATTCCCCAGCAAATGCTAAATCAGCAACAACAGATGCCAAATCAGCAACAACAGATGCCAAATCAGCAGCAGCAGATGCCAAATCAGCAGCAGCAGATGCCAAATCAGCAACAACAGGTGCCTAATCAGCAACAGCAGATGCTCCAAAGCCAGTTACCCAATCAAAGCATTCAAATGGCTCCCGGCCAACAAATGCATGGCGTTCAAATGCCGCAAGGATCACAAATGCCGCAACAAATACCGCCTGGTCAGCCACAACAACAACAAGGCCCCCCGATGCAACAGGGACCCCAAGGTCAGCCCATGAAAATGCCTGTAAACAATTTCAATAACCTCCCCCCGATGATCAACCAGCAAACTCAACAACCTCAGACCCCTGTCAAGTCAGAGCACAATAATAACACGGCTGAACTAATAAGTTTCGACTGAGTCTTGGACATTGTATAGAGATCTGTTTCGATTGACTGGTAGTACTGTTCTAGAGTATATAAAAATGATAATAATTTATGCCCGTAGAGATCGAGCTATGTCGCAGCTTGAATGCTGCGTTTAGTCATTTGAACACACATAAGATTGGTTCGCATTACAAAGTTTGTCATGATTTAGTGTGGACTGACTTTATTAAGAACTTCTTGTATATGCCGGCCGCATAACTCAGGATTCATCGACGCTACGGGGCCGGGGTGTCGGAAAAGGCGACTAAAGGAGGCGAATTCTGAGTTTACAGCCAGCCATCGAGATACAAAACCTATAGAAGTCACAAACATGCAAAAAAGTCCGAACCAGAACTCTGCGCACGCCGACTTTTTGGTTAATTGTATGGCAACCGCGATCCTACTACAACGCCGCGTGATGCCAGTGCTACATGAAGCGACGTTGAACACTATGCAAGCGACATAACGTGTAAATAGGAGTAAATGTGGCATTGCAAACTATATAATTGATGTCTAGGTATGTAAACCGACACTTGGACGATTTTATACTGTACTTATTCCCTTAGATTGTGACTCTATAGGTATTGTATCTCGATGCATCCAGCCTATAAATATAGGTGAGAAAACCTGCAAAAGGGTAATGTCTCTAACTGTGTCTTTTCTACGTATGTGACCATGACGCGTGTAATAATTTACACAAACTTGTATAAACTTAATTTAATATAAAGCAATTACTCATTTTCTTATAAAATTTGTTGATATTGTGAAAGCTAGCATGAAGTCGAAGTTATATGCTGCCTACCATTGCCGGCGAAATAGACAATGGGTAACTCGATGGGGGAAATACTGAAGCGATAGTGCGGCTAACTCCTAAAGAAGAATAGGGAAGTTTATAAGTTGAGTAGTTCCTTTGTTTCACTTTATTCGCAAATATTTATACATTTACATATAGAACAATGATAAATAAGTTCATAGAGGTGTAAGGGAAACGCTCTCGAAAACGGAAGACTGGTTGATAGTGCTGGTGATTGCTGATATGGTACCACACGAAATTCTGTTTTTTTTATGTTCGCAATGTAATGCAAATATAATATCAGCTGACGCTAGAGGTCAGCGAACGACCTGCGCGCGCACACGCTTCACATTGCTGGTTTGCAACATTCTAAACCACTAAAACAACGTCAATACAACAAGTATAAGACATGGTTGGTATTCTATTGTGTTTAGATATTATACTATTAGCATTTGGGCTTTGGGAGCGTTTCTTTTACAGCATAATAGCTATTACAAAACCATGCAGATTATGTAGGTATATAGTACTTATCTTGTTTATTTTGTTTCATCTAATTCATCCCGTAATTCCAAATATAATATAACCACTTGATCGCGCACGCGCCATAATTTGCTTGTGCAAGATGTAAGCCACGTCGGTCAAGGGGGGGTTGGTATGGCACTTGTGATTGGAGACACAACGCTTGTGATTGGATACTTAAATCATTTATTCAATTCGCGCCTACATAGGATTGGCCCGCTCGAAAAAGGTTAAGCTGAAAAAGTGTTTGGCTTACGTCGGGGTAAAGGATGAGTCAAGTGGTTATATCGTCATTGCACATTTGTTATTTGCCCACATTTGTTTGCTAGTATTATTATTATTGGTATTTTCTTTAGATAATTATAGGTATGCCTTGTAATGTATGTAAATGCGACATGTAAAAATATTCATTGTAGTCCTTTTAAAATTAATATAAAGAATTATTGATATAGAAATTCAAATATTTTTGTTTATTTTTTATCTATAGCTGAGGTGACTTTGTTTTTGTTACAATATTTTACAGTAAGTTATATTATGATGTATGATAAAAATAAAGTTGTAAAATTTTACTGTGAGTTTTATTGAAAAGTAAGCCAACGATGTGCAGTACCTACCTTTTTGTCATTCCTAGAATCGCATGCATGGTATGTATGGTAGAAATAACAAAACATAAATTCGGAACGAAGTGATTCGACATAGAACCAAAGTTACCGACATAGCTCAAAGGTATAGCAAGCTGAAGTGGCAGTGGGCCGGCCACATTTCCCGAAGAACCGATAACCGATGGGGTAGACGAGTTCTGGAGTGGAGACCACGTTTAGGCAAACTTAGTGTAGGACCCTGTGGCCAGGTGGGGTGACGACCTGCGTAAAACGGCGGGTAAAATCTGGATGCAAGGAACTGCCGACCGAGCTCAGTGGCGACAGTGGCGTGCATTGTTAGAGGGCTATGTCCAGCAATGGACAGTTAGAGGCTGATGATGAGGAATAACATTAATAAATCCACATCAAGGTAACATATAAAATGAAGTTTAATGACTAAAACTACTACAAAAAAATTGCACAAAATATTATGAAACAAGAATCAAAATAGCATGGTCTGATCTAAAGTCTAAACTAATGACGATAATAATCACTGGTTATATTATTATCTTTGGTCCAAACACAATGGTAATTTGAATTCTTTGGGTAACACTTTTTCTGTTTCAAAATGTCCTATAACATGTTCCTGTGTCATATTATTTGTATTCATAGAGCATAAAGCATGAATGTGTTGTAGTCAATGGTTACAACTTAGATTAAATTACATACTTAGTATAATATTATGAAATCTTTGGGTCACAATGATTACAGCAAACTTAGATAACTAAGTTTGCTGTGGCAAGGAAGCTATGATGGATCCTTGGTTATGGTAATATAGTCAACAACAACATAGTCGGTGTGCATAGAAAAAGGGTTCTAGAAGCGAAAAATTAATTTGAAACTGAAATTCTGTTAAGATTTAGCCAGCGAGGGCTAGTTTTAAAAGAAAGTTTAAATCCATCACCACGACAGTCGGACACCACCGGGCAGTCTGGCACCAATGGATTATGAAGAAATATACGCGTCGACTACTTCCTCTTTTTTTCGTCGGTTAAAAAGTATTACTCCCAAAAGAGAAAACCAGTGTGAAAATTACCTGCATAATGGAAAGTTTTATGATTTTCGGATGCTGTTATCATCCTTACCGCCCTAAAATGGCCAACTAAGCATGGTACAAGAGTATAGGCTGTTTGTATCGATACTAAGCTTCACTACACGCACTGACACAATAGCGCAAACTTAAATAAATATCAAAAAATATTAATATAAATAATTAAAAATACACCCGTAAAATATGGGTGACGATGGTTAAAAGAGAATAAAATTATAGAAGATGAGGCGGTATGACTTTTATTGCTTTAGTCTGCTTCCTATGGGCGAAATAAAATAACAAAAAAGCCGTCAATAGCACCAACTCGTGAGGTTTTGGCGCCAACGTTGAAAAAACATGTCGGCTTGTGCTATTATTTTCCTAAACTTGTGTATTTTCGAGTGTTAATGTGTATTAAATGGTGAATTATTAGTCATTAAGTGCTCGAGTGTGGGTAAGTGATATAACGAGGTGAAACGTGTCTTTTCGTCTTGTTTCCAAAACTTCATAGGAGCCTCTTGTAAAGTCCCCACCACTTTACAGGGGCATGAGTTTGACTTGACCGTGACTTACTTAACTTGACTCTGACTGTGACTATGACTTGTTTGACGTATTAAGACTATACAAAACAGATGGTACTGTACTATGAACTCAAAGGTAGGCAACGCACTGACAATGCCCCGGGTATTGTAGGTGTCTATAGGCGGCGGTGACCACTTACCATCAGGTGGCCCGTTGCTTGTTTGCCACTTATTCTATAAAAAAAAAAAAAAAAAGATGAACAGGCGGTATGGCCTTAAAGGCTTTAGCCTGCCCGATGGGCGAATAATATTTAAAAAAAAAATAATAAAAAGCACCATCTCGTCAACCGTCAAACTCCAAATTCAAACACAAAAAAAAACGTCATAACAAAAACAAACTTGCAAACACCGCCATGAAACAATGTTTCAATGTTTTACTTTTATGATTCAACATTTAAATTTATTCCGTTTTGTTTTTGTAAGCTTAGATTTATAGTAAATAATGGCAACGTAATCCAGTCTATCCAGTGTATTTGTAGTGTGTAATTCATAAGTATAAAATGGAAGAAGATAACCAAGATGGCCCGTTCACTGTCTGGCAAATGTTTAATGCGCCTGCAATGGTACTCTTTGGCGATTTAGAAAACGCTGCAGATGGTCTTGATCGGCTCCTAACTTCGATTCTGAAGATATCGGGGTAAGAGTATTTCAAATTAAAAGAGTTCATACCACTACCGGTCCCACTGTTGGGACACAGGCCTTCTCTCAGTGAGAGAAAGGATGGGCCACCATTCTGACACAGTGTTGGCTGGTGTCATTGAAATTATATGGTTCTTGGGTATACCGGTTTCATTACGATGTTTTCCTTCACCGCTTTTGAGCATAAGAAAAACTATTTTTACCTGCACTTATTATAATTATGATACCCAACCATAATTTTTAACTGGTATTGGTTTTTATGTGCTACTTATGTTTAAATGTGCTTAATTTTGTTTATTACCTTTGTTATCAACTTATTGAAGCTCAAGCTATTTAGCACTTAGTATGCAACACATATATGATTTTTAGTAGTGATTTTCGACATTGTTACTACCACTAATATAGACCTATTAATGGCTGTACTTTAAAATAACTTAATTAAAACTTATGTATATACTTTTGTGCTGTTGGTCTTGAATAAAGATAAAATAAATAAATAAAATTAATAAAATACCAATAACAGTACAACAAGGTAAATTTTTGGTTGGGGCGAGATCGCAAGTTAGCACCTTTCCAAGCACAAATAGGTCTCTCTATGTAGTAGCTTAATACTTGTGGTTAGGTTTACACGGAAGGAACTTAAATACTTTTTTAAATCCATATATTTCAGTAAGTATCTCAGACAGACTGACCACATACTAATGTACAATTAAATTAGAAGTAAGACGGATATCAACATAAAGAAAAACAATACTTGTTAGATAACCTTTATTAAGTGTTATGGTGCGCGCGCGAACAGACGATGTGAGCGAGACGGATCAAGACGAAAGTTTTTCGCTTAGGGGTTCTTCCTCCCTCCTTTTTGACCCCTTTCCCTAAACTGAGGCTGGTTCTGCTCGGTTCTGTATAAAATTTTAGTATGAATGTTTTTGGTGTGTGGTTCATAATTATCATAGCATTTAATTATCTTCTAATTCCATGGTTGGGTTTGATAATATTTAAATGAAACCACTAGATGGACTGAGAACATTGTGAGAGTCGCGGGCATCCAGTTCATGCAGATGGCAGGCTGTCGTTCAGTGTGGAGGTTAAAGAGACAGGCCTATGTTCAGCAGTGGATATCTTCTGGCTGTTGATGATGATGAGACAATCCTTCAGATACTTGTTTAATCAGTACAGAGTCTTGCATTACTGACATTTCCGTATAAAGTTAGGCATGGTATTTGTCCGATGTATTTAGTCAAATTAATGAAAATGATGTTTCAGAGATTTCTCTGAAGTACTGGTGCCCCGTCCAGGGTCATCTAAATACCCTGATTCATATTATTGTGAATTTAACACATGGTTCCTTGGGAGACTATTTTATGTCTGGTCTGTGAAAGAATTGAACAGGTAAGCCAACCAAACAAAACAACCAAAATCAACCAAGGTAGGGTAACCAGGTCATAATGACTAGATTTATGCTATAGTGTCCATTATTTACCTAGACATTCAGTGAATATTAAAATATTTTGTTAATTCTTTAACATCAGCTTTCTAAATACATTCTTAATACCCAAATAGGGTCATATGTATTACTTTATATTTAAACATGCTAATTTAAGAACTCCATGTAACTACATAATTATGTCTGCTATAAAATATTGAGTATTGAGTACAGGCTCAATCTATGGGCTCAATAGTTAACAATGTAGTTGTAAACAGCGCTTGAAATACTGGTATTTTTGGAAACCAGTACCATTGGCGTTGGTGTGATTCGGGTCCAGACGTCGTACCTGTAATATTGGTATAGGTACCAGACATAGTACCTGTACTATTACTTTCTAATCGATATCGGTATTATACCGGTAGCAAACAAAATACAGTGAAAAAACAGAGTAAAAAGCATAGCTAATCGATCGGCAACGTCACTCATACGTGGCCACCTGAATTGGGTACCTGTACTTGTTAGGCGAAGTACCACCTAGTACCTGTCTGGAACCTGTACTCAGGTAATGGAACCGCTAAGTATCGATGCAGAACCTACACTTTTGTACCGGTTTCAAGCCCTGGTTATAACAGTCTGGTTGTTGCCATTACTCATTTATTTTTTACTAGTATTAAAAATTTATGTTTTTCAGAATTCATGTCACAAGCAAAGATGCACAATTAAAAATACTAAATATACTCTGTGCCAATGGTGCCTCATTTTATGAAAGGATACATTCTGAGTATGCCTCAATATTGGTCAAGCTGATTGAATTTTATGGAGAAAAAGTTCAATCAAAAGAAATGGTTTTGGAGAATTTTTCATCACAGCAAATAGACTGTCCCAATGTACAGTTAAATTTAGAGCCAATTTATGTGAAAGTCAAAGATATAGAGACATGCAAAACGATAATAGATTTGACTCTGCAACTTCTTTCTGAGACCTTGCCAATGAATTCGGCACAGATAGATAAACATAAGCCGCAGTACAGAACTCTATACACTCAAATTCTGCATGTGTTAGAGCACTTCAGCTTAGATTTGAAACTTACGGTACTGGAATTCTTTTCAAAACTGATCAAAAACTATGACAGTATCGGCATAAACAAGTTTTATAAATTGTTTCCCGATGTTTACAAACAGCTCTTGTGTTGTGTTGAAGCTATGACGAAGTCTATGAATGTGTACTGTGAGAAAGGAGAAGTAAATGTTGCTTACACCGAGACCTTTAATAGATTAGTAATTAGCTTTATCAAAACTGATGAATCTCTAGATATAGATAATGAAGCAGTTATGAATATTTGTACAGTAATTCTAAGGACCACTAACACAACAACATTCCACAAAGATTTAAAGCAGCACTGCTTGTCTTTAAGTGATAAATTAGACTTCCCTAAGGATGTAGTTGATATTAAAAACTTGGATGCTAGTCAAATAAACACATTAATCCAATGTTATAGCCAAAAAATACTTAAACAGATACAAAATAAGAATTCTGTTGATTTGAAAGAGAACTGGTATTACAAACAAACACTAGATGTGATTAAAACTTTGAAGCCTTGCGAAGATAGAAACATAGAAGTGTTTCTAATTGCAAACCACTTGAAGAGATGTATCTCTGCCTTGAATATCTTGGTCAATGTCTGCATACAATGGAAAAAAGAAGCAAATGAGGAAATTGCTGTACTCAATTCAGATATTATTTTCTGTATATGGACATCCTTGCTGAAACTAATTGAACATCACAAACATGTGCTTTTACAAGAAGAGAGTTGTGCCATTCTTGTCATGGAAATAACACTGAACACTATAATTCTAAGCAATAAAATATCCAATGATGATTCGAATATGATCTTGCAAATACTTTGCCTACAAAGCACTCCCCAATTTTCTGAACAGAACTTGGGATATAGTGATTCGGTTAAGGTGCAAATTTCGAAATACATGATGTTAGTAAGACTGGTACTAACAACCAAGTTGAATGATTCTTGGATCAGACAAATTTCTGTGCTAGTTGGGTCTTTGATTAGAACTAAATCGACTGGGAGTTATAAAGAAGTAAGTAAAAACCGGCCCTTTGGAGATCGATGGGGGAGGCCTATGTCCAGCAGTGGACGTCCTACGGCTGAGATGATGATGATGATAAAGTAAAAACTGATAGGACACAAGTTTAATAACCTGGCAAGTCCAGTAATCTGGCGTTTTCTGCCATTCCCGGGCTCAGTTATTCACCTCATTACTGAGCAGTTTCAATCAATATTCATGCAGACCAAATAATAACATTACTGTCAAAGTGTTTCATACTTTGATAATAATGTTGTGTGTAAAGTGTGACTTGCTAGATAACCAAGCATGTTTTAAGTTGTAATAATTTAGAAAGAATTATAGAATTATAAATAGTTTTTTGTTTCAGATCATATCACTTTGCCCACTTTTGCTCGCAAACAAAATATACTCAGCAAGCACGCTCATTGGCGATTTGCTTATGCCAGCTTTTCTCACCAAAAATCCAGACATCCAAAAGGAGCTTACGAAAGTCTTGAAGACCATATCTTGTATGTCTTTCGGGACTTACACTGTGATCTTAGACACATTAAAAGACAAATCAGGCTATTTGATATTTGGTAATGATGCCTTGAACATTTCAGTAGTATGTTCAGAATGCCAAAATGCAAAACAAAATCAAAAAGAACCTGAAAACTTTGTTTCAAAATTGAAGAAAGAACATATAGAAATCCATTCTGAAAGCAACTTCTTGACATCAAGCCAACACGCAACTGTAATGGGACTCAGAAATTTGATTTCTAAGTTCTTAAACTGGAAACACTATGCAGATTTGGATAATAGTGGTTTCTGGGGCTTATTAGAGACACTGTGCAACCACTTTTATGTGTTTGATTATGGAGTCTCAATTGAAATTATAAAAATTGAAAATACTCAGAATCTACTGACAGTCTTGAAACCATTTCTCAATGATAACATGGTAAGTATTGCAGGACATTTTATTTCTGTATCTTGTTTCTGTGATTATTTGTTAGTGTGTTAACTGTTAATTTTTCTTGTAGCCTTATGAAGATAACTCAGAATCTTATTCCCAAACGGAAAAAGCTTTCAACTACTGTATGAATCTGCTTGTCCAGTCCACAAAGACAAGCTTAGAGACCAATGATCACACTCTCCAAACAAGCACCCTGAATTTTATCAAAGAATTTGGGTCAAGCAGAAGCCAAAAAGTTATTCTACCTTCGACAAAACTATTGGTGTACTTTATCATGCATCCTCAATGTTCCCTCGGACCTAAAGCTGTCGTTTATCTTAGAGATATCTGTGAAAAACACAGTTTCACACCAAATCAAGTATATCATCGATACAAGAATGATTACTGCAAACTTTTTGTTGAATGCAGTCTGTACAATGGAAAGGAGTTTGCCATAGCACTTCTGAAGGTCGTTAGAGCTTTCGGCTTTGTCGGATACAGAGATTTCATATCAAAGGATGTGCACCACTTCCTGCCTTATCTGATGCTATATGCAGTGACGATAAAAGAAGTTCCATCGATGATTGAAGAGATTGCTTCATTGGTTCAATGCTCCGTGTCAGATTTCTTGATAGAGAGATTTCCACACATATACGTCCATGTCTATTTGAATGAATCCAAGGATTTATCCAAAAAATGCTATGACATAATCGAGAAGCTAACAAAAACGACTATCCTGAATTTGATTAAGAAGCACTTTAGAGTTATACTGACGGAATTTCTGTTGCAATACTGCTGCAACCCTAAAAAAGTTTTAGACGCGTGTAGATACTTAGCTTGTCACGACCCTGAAATGTCTACCACCAGCGGTAATATGACCATGAGCACCACACAGATTGCGGACTTTCTGAATCCGAAATTCCTGGGAGTGCTCGCATATTTCGATCATAAACTAGTCAATGCCAAAGTTGCTTTATCAGTAAAGCGGAAAGCATTGACAAGTTTCCCTGATGTGCTGCAATTGATGGGGGTGAAGTATTTGACGCCACTACGGTTCAAAGTGCTAGCTACATTGAGATCAGCTTTACCTCTAGCGAAAGAGTTCCCAAAAATACTGGCTGAAGCATGGAGTGCGTTTATACACAACATCGACAGCATATCACTAGGTCCACTGCTCTCCAACTTAACCGTATCCCTGATGCAACAGTTTGAATACGCGCCACAAGAAATCAACAAGATTTTCCAATATCTCGTTCTAAACAACGAAAATTTGCTTAGTTCTCACATATCGGACCTGTTCTTCCTGGAAGACACAAAAGTTTCGGAGAAAATAAAGATGGTCATCAAAAGACACGTAAGGAGAACACAACCTGATGCCTTCCTTGATAAGATCAAATGGTATCTGAAGCAGTTAGATCAGGACATACCCAGGATAAAGTCCTATGCATTCCGTCATTTAGATAAGTTACTGAAAAGCAACAGGACTGAGATTCATAAAGCAATTTTTGGTGGGAAGCATATAGATCCTGTCATAGTTGAATTAATCGATGCGCTACTAGTTGGTACGTTTAAAAAGTATTATTCGCAACGCACCGACCTTTAGTTGGCGGAATGTCTCCCTCTCTCTAATTTAAGCCGAATTTTTCGTTCCTATGACTTTTGCAGAGTTTTTTTTGTCTCGCCAATTAAAAGTCCATCGTCTGCATTGACCTATTTTAGTAAATTTCAGCTTTAAACTTAAACCATAATATCTTGTTCAGGATGTCAAGACGCTGATACGCAAGTGAGTTCGGCCAGTGGTGCGTGTCTTGGCCAACTAGGGGCGATAGAAGCTGGTCACTTGCCAAGGCAGTACGTCCAACCAGATAGGTCACCGTTTGCCTACTCCATTGGCGATAACTGCTTTGCGGCAACTGCTTTAGTTGAACTTTCTAGAGCTTTCCAGTACGAAAAAGACACAATGGTGAAAATCTTTTTGTAATTCTTTGATGTATCAATCTTCTTCGAGAGTAGTAAGTATTATACTATTTTGTTTGCAGAACATGGATTGTTATGCTTTAACGATTCAAGAAATATTGAAGATTTACGATATATCACCTACAGGCAGCAAGAAAGATGTATGGGACAGCTTTCCAGAAAACATGCATCAGATAATGTTCCCACTGCTAAGTTCAAGGTACAGACCGACCAAATTATCTGTACAGTTCCAATTGTTAGAAAAGTTGTTGTTGGTTTTTTTCATCTTATGTCTCACCATGAGCACCAGGAAGCGTTCCTACAAAACTGCATTAATCTTAAGAATCCCAACTATACCCCATAGTGCTTTATATCATATGATGTAGGTAGTTCGAAATGTCACATGACTATAACGTCCCATCGCTGCCCGTTGCACAGAGTGTTTTAAATTTTTCGACAGTGGCACCATCATACAGAATATAATATTTTGTACTATGAAACCAATAAAGTTATAGTATTATTAACGTGATAAGGTTGTGGATGGAGCTCCCGATATCCCGTTAATTATAATAGAGCTTTAGGGAACAACCGTAATAGTTTGAAACAGTGTTTTGAAAATAATAATTTCTTTTGCAGGTACACATTGGCGTATCCGTCTCAGCCAAAGAAAGCGCATCCCCTGTTCGGGTCGACCTACGCGACTACGTTTTTGGAGTGGGCGCACAAGTAAGATGCTTCATTACATAATTTAGTAGTTCGCTCTGCGAACTGACTTCGCGGCCACTATCTTCACAAACCCAATTTTGCTCGTATTTAAACTTAAAAACTGTCTTTGCTTGAACTTCTTGCCGACAAAATTTCATGACGATCGGATCAACGGTACATAAGGTAATGTCAAACAAACACCGTCTTGTTTCGGAAGAATCTGAGACCTCTTGGCTTGGTCAAAGATTGTTGTAACTAGCGGGGTACACCCGCTCAGGCAGCACATACTACAGTATAGTGGTTTGCACAGAAAAAGTAAAAAAAAAGCTATTCTTCTGGGTTTTCGGAATATCTACCGTGAAATAATGTCTTTTCGTGCTTGCCTTGGCTATCCGATAGCAAAACGGGCAGGAGGAAATTAGGAAAACATATTTAAAATATCTTTACAGAAGTAAAAGGTTGTATTTGATCCGCGAAATGCTCGCGGGCCTAGCCGGATTCCGAAGAGTGCGCGCGCAGCCGGCCAACTTTCAAGATGTACAAATAATTATGAACTTTTAGTTCTGCTTGACAGTATCGTAAAATGCGATCTCACGCGACCCACAAGCCTTTTGTTGAAGGCTTAAGTTACCACCAAGGCTGAGCAGAACGGAGCTAGATAAAAAAAAATGATTTTTCAAAGAAAAAGAAAAACAATTGTCAGGCCTTTTCCTTTTAAAAAGGAGACATCTCGACCTATTTCACCCGGAGTGCCACCCTTAACCTATAACCATTATAAACAAGTAAAACATTTTTTCAGCTGGGCAGGGCAACTGATCCCACTTATAGAGTCGGAGAGCATTCGTGAACTCTTGCGCACTGTCCACCCAAGCATGAGGCGTGACGTTAGAACCCTGTTCCTGTTTCTACCTTACGTACTGTTGCACGCTGTCATGTCGAAGACTAACCCTCAGTACATTCAAGAAGAGATATTGGCTGTGATAGGTATGTTACAAGTTACAACTACACCAGATAGACTGCACGGCTTATAGTGAACTAGCTGTGCCCAGCGGTTTCACCTGCGTGGGCATTCCCTAAGGAACAATACATTTTCCGAATAAAAAGTATCGTATGTCACTCTCAGGCTCTCCAACTTTTTAAATTGAAAAAATCACATAGGTCCGCATTGCTCCGTTGTTGTGAAAGGAAAAATAAATTGACAAACCACACTTTTGTATTTATGATCTGGATGAGTGCGCTGTTGTAGTAATAGTTAATCTCTCCATAGTTATGCTTTTGTCCATATTCTTTATTCTTGTAAAGAAAGCATATTATGCTATGCTTATTACGTTTATTTATTGCTAAAGGTACGAGCACATTATGCCGGGCCGCAGTGGGCCGGGTCGCATCGTAAAAATCCTTTTTTATACATTTTATATGAAGTCTCGCACATTATGCCGTGGTGCAGCGGCCGGATTTCCATATAAAATGTATGAAGTGATTATTACGATGCGACCCGGCCCGCTGCGGCCCGTCATAATGTGCGCGTACCTTTATGGTGCATTGCAAGCCCTATAGCTCTCCCACGCATTAAAATTGCTTAGCTTGCACCTTGTACACACTTTTACACAATCGCATACACTTTTACACAATCGATTAAAAACGCTTCGGGAGACGGTACCGTAAAATTCGATGCCCCATCCTCGAAACATCAGCCTACGACTAGAAGCCGATTTTTTGTCTATCTTGCCAGTATTGCGCGTTGCTTTTGTTCTAGTGTTCTATCTGACACACAAAATGTCGCACAGACTCATGCGCTATTAAAAAGTATCATGTGTTCGGTGTTTAAAAGATAATAATTCTGTCCTTATTTCCAGGCTTAGAAAACTTCGAAACTGAAACCGTTGTGACGGAAAAGTTGAAATACAAAATGTTGCGCCATATTAGAATGACGCCGAGTATTAATTCAGTGCAAGCTGAAGAAGGAAATCAGGTAATATTAGTATTTAGTTTAAAGCTAGTGGTTGTTGTATACGTTAGAAAGAATGAAATCTCTCATTCAGCGAAAAAACAGCTCAGAGCGAGTTATGGCAATTGTGAAATGCTCGTGACGCGTTAATTAATGCTAATTCAGAAAGACCGGTCTTTCGGATTTTTGGAATTTCACCATGAGCACATAGCGTATTTTTTTAATTTATAAAAAGAGCGGCAAACTATCTTGTGGTCCGCCTGATGGTAAGCAGAAACCGCCGCCTATGGACACACTAGTGGTGTTGACTGTGCTTTGCTAGCCCGGAGAGGTATTTATAGACACCCTTATTAAAACGCTTCATGTGAAGCTTGGCGGTAAGACCTTTGGGGGAAGGACATTCCATACCTTGCAGATTCGCGGAAGGAGCGGAAAAATTGGACAGTGTGGGATTTCCAGCATTGCAAGATGTAGGGTGGGCTTGAGGGGTGAATTCGTGGACGCATGTGAAAATGCCAAACCCATATTATCAGACAGGGTTGAGATTTTCGTGTGTATAAAGTAAATACATGTAAATTCAAGGGCAAAGTAGTGAAAATCATAGGCGATTTCAAAAAGAAATAATGATCATCATCATCATCAGCCATTGACGTCCACTGCTGAACATAGGCCTCCCCCTTTAACCTCCATACTGAACGACAGCCTGCCTTTTGCATCCACTGGATGCCCGCAACTCACAATGTCGTTGGTCCATCTAGTGGGAGGCCTACCTACGCTGCGTCTTCCGGTTCGTGGTCTCCACTCCAGAACCTTTCTTCCCCATCGGTTGTCGGTTCTTCGAGCAATGTGGCATGCCCATTGCCACTTCAACTTGCAAATTTTAACAGCCATGTCGGTGACTCTGGTTCTTTGGCGTATATCTAGGTTCCGGATTCTATCGTGCAAAGAAACTCATAGCTAGCTCTCTCCATTGCTCGCTGTGTGACTCTGAGTTTTAATGATGATTTTAATTAATGATGTGACTACTTAAATTGTTTTCAGACCAAATGCAGTAAAACTATATACACATTGCTGGACTTCCTGAACCGATGGATTCTCGAGTGGTGCCATTCGAAACAAAGACCTTTAGAAAATGATAATTACAAGTAAGTTGCTGCAATCGTAAAGACTAATGCTAAGACAATAATAATTGTCTTTCATATCACTTTTCTATGTGCGGTTTGTGTATTACTGGTTTTTTTACAAGCTTTTTTACTTTCTTTGTTATGATAGTTTGGGTCAAATCTTTGAAATTGAATTTTAAAACAGTTATCCCCAACCGATTGAGCTGAAATTTTGCATACATGTTTAGTTTAGATGACAATGCACGGTTAACTAAATGACATATTTCTGAATCCAATATGGCGGACTTCCAAAGATGGCGGACATGTTATTTTTATGCAACCCCCATGATATCAAATGAAAGGGTTTGCTGAGAAGAATACGAAAAATAAAATGACGTGACACTAAATTCAACATGGCGGACGCGCCAAGATGGCGGACAGCATTTTCTTATCTACTAACACGATATGGGTATCAAATGAAAGGGTTTGCTAAGAATACGAATAAAGCTTGTTATTAAAAAGTTTGTTTTAAATTAATAATTTTATTCTCATGTGTTATTTAATCAATGCATTCATCATCATCATCATTTCAGCCATAGGACGTCCACTGCTGGACATAGGCCTCCCCCATCGATCTCCAAAAGGGCCGGTTGAAAGCGGCCTGCATCCAGTGTTTCCCTGCGGTCTATTTTAGGTTTTGTTGTAGGGTTTTTTTATCAATGCATTATCATATAGTTAAAGTTCGCTTAATTTTGGTGTAATCATTTTCAGAGCAATAGCCTCGTTTCTGGACAAATTCGACAAGCTGACCATAGCGCGCGGTAACTTCGCCTGCGGAGAACTAGAGAGGGCTCTGCAGTATCTAGAGCTCTACATGAGCGATAATAAGGTACGTATTTATTTAACAAAAAAAAAAAAAAAAACACATCGAATTGATAACCTCTTGAAGTCGGTTAAAAAGTAAAGTGTAATGTAGACCTATCTGAATATTCTTTGGTTACATTTTACTGCGTTTTTATAAGTGCATCTGTGACGGACTGTAATTGAAGCAATGGGCTATAGGTCAGGTGTCTGATTTGTTAAAAATAACAGGCCTAGTAAAAATATAATTAAATATAATACGCATTTCTGAAGAAAATATTTAATGCGGCTCGTAAAGTTTTGAAATATAAACGTTTACCCCCTTATTAATAAACGTGGAGTAGACTTGGAATAGTTACTCCATCTTTTGTCTTTTTCGATCGAGTTCAAAATGTGAAAGAGAGAAGAAGACAAAACACGGCGTAACTAATCCAAGACTACTCCACGTTTATTAATAAGGGGGTTAAAGTTTTTGGTCGGATAAGCTCTCTCTTTTCACGCAAAACGTGTCAGTTTGGAGTTTGTATGGTGTACTTACAAATGGCATTAGTAAGTATAGCTCTCTGTCTAGCGAGACGAGCGAGGCAGTGCAAGTGAGGTGGTGACTGTCCGTTTCTGAGTTGATATATGTGCTCATTTATCATGCTCACAGCGGCCTTAGCATTTTTACTGCGACCGTAGTATGCTTTTATAATGTTACTTTATTTATTTTTTAGGAAAGAATGCAGGAGCAACTGCCGTTCTTAGCTGAAATATATGCGTTATTAGACGAACCGGATGCCGTGGCTGGTAAGAACTATGCAGTCACAATTTACGCTTAGACTGAAAATAACTAAAATTGTCCAATTGTTATTCTTATACTATATTTCAGGTATATTGTCCATGAAAAGGTCTGAACCATCACTGAAAGAACTGATACTGGCTCAAGTAGTCACGGGTAGATTGCAAGACGCAGCTCTGTGTTATGAACGCCTTGCCCAGGAAAGTCAATTGGACAGGCATAGCCTACAGGTGACTAAGAAAATGATGTTTTATGCGTAGATAATATCTTCCAAATTTTAAAGTGGTGGTTACAGGTGAATCTAGTAATAAATTCCCAAAAAAGTTATCGCTATTTATCTATTTTTATAATTATATGATAATGATGATGATAGATAAAAATGTCTTAGCTCAAAGGTAATCGTAAAATGATGCCAGTAAAGAATGGTTTCCATTTTTCTCTTTGGCTTAACTATAAAAACTATATGTTATGTAGGGATACATCTCTGAAATTTAGCAGCCGACTTTTTCTAAAGCCACCAATTTCAGAACTGTGAATATGATGACAATCAATTAGATTGCCTTTGCTACGGAACCCTACCATATGCGTGTCTCGACCCGCTCTTCGCTATTTATTTACTTGTCGTCCAGAAGTCCAATCATGCATTCTGCCACTTAATTCTGTCTACTTTCTTTGTCCTAGCATATGCTAAGCTAGGGGGGGGGGGGGGGAGCCAGAATTGCGGATACCTTTTAGTCAAACATTAAAAAAAAATCATTTGTATTCGACACCGCAATAAAAGTTCAAGTGTTTTTTTTACAGGGCATGATAGACTGCTACCTCGGTCTAGACCAGCCGTTCACAGCGTACCGCTTGCTGAGCGAGCACGAAGCAGATGATAACATGTTGGAGATGACTGCCGAGCCGCTGTGGAGACTGGGCCGGTGGGACCAGTTGGAGGAACTCGTTAAAAAACCTGTGGTATGAATTCTTCGATACATATATAAAGTCTTTGGTATGAATCCTTGACATCTGTGTGGAATACTTAACTATAGTACTTTACAAATGGCATGGCTAAAACGGTGAAGGAAAACGTATGGAAACTGGTATGTCCAAGACCCTCAAAAAAAGTTCAAAGCGAGGTGTCTAAGTGGAGGTCAAACGCAAACCTATTATCTAATAAAAAAAAGACATGACATTGACCAAAATGCACTGAGCATGGTGAATCAGGGGCTCATCCTGTCTCTGAGAGAAGGCCTGTGTCCCAGCAGTGGGAAAATGATTTGCAGATATTGATGACAGTAGATTTTACCTCCTAAAATGTAGAACATTTGAAAATTGAATTAAGCTTTATCATTACGGTTGACACACTGATCCAAAGGTGTGTCGTTGAGACCAACACCAAAAGGCTATCTATTTATATCGTTGCAATGTTCAATCTCATTCATGCCATTCAGGCAGCTAAAGCTCGCGCAGATCCCTCTCAAATGCATCAGATCTAAAATGAAGTAGAAAATGGCTACATTTCTACATTAAGTTAATCAAATATTTTTCAGCCACAATCCAAAGAAAACTGGGGACTTCTCATGGGCCGCATACTCCTCGCGTATCGTAGCCAACAACATGATAGCTTTAAGCTGTCCTGCAACGACGCTACAAATAGATTGCTGGCTCAAATGGACCGAGAGAGTAAAGGGGAGAGCGCGCTCCGCAGTGGATATCACAGCGTGTTGGGATTGCATATTGTCAGCGAGGCAGGCCATGTAGAGGAAGTTTTGAGACGGTAAGATTAACATTTCTCAATTTCCCCGCATTCTTCGACATAAAAAGTATCTTCTCTTTGATGCATATTATACATTAATACCTCGCAAAATTCCTCCGAATCGATTCCATTGTTCGGAGAAAAAGTAAAAAACAGACAGAGCGACAGTGTTGCTTGTGCATTTATATTTAAAGTGGGATTGTTAACAAAATTATTACGCGAATGTTTGTCTAATAGTGCAATTAAACATGGCGACATTTTGAGTTAGTATTACCATATTTTTTTTATAATAATTGTTCCTTTAAAATCGGTATTACGGAACGTCTAAACGGATTTAAATCGAATGTGATATTCTGTGAACACTTAACTGATTAGTTTGAAATAACCGAGTGTAAAAGCTTCTAAACCCAAAACGCTACTACTGTTATACAATCTAAATTCAATCGGACATCAAAAATCATTTGCCTTATACTTGTTGTTTCCGTGGTTTAGAATTTTGCGAACCAGCAATGTAAAGCGTACAAGCGTGCGCGCGGCACAGCGCAGCACGGGTCGTTCGCTCACCTCTAGCGTCAGTTGATATTTTATTTGCATTACATTGCAACATTAAAAAAAATAAAAAACAACAGCATTTTTGTGATGTCGTATCAGCAATCACAAGCACTATCGTTAGTCTTTGTTTTCGAGAGCTTTTCCTTTACACACTGTATTAACATTAACTTAGTTGTTATTTTTAATACTATTTACAGGCTCAAAAATATGAACGACGGCGATAGACAAGGAACAGAAATAGTAAATCAGCTATTAGATGAGTGGCGGCGGCGGCTCTCTGTCGTCCAATCGGACGTAAGGACCATAGAGCCTTTGCTTCGGTTAAGGAGGATATTGCTGCAGCAAACACAGGTATGATAAATAACATCGTCATCATCCACAGTAAAGTAGCTAGCAGACATGTGGATTTGATTGACGGACCGCCGTCTGACCAACGGAATAGAAAGAGAGGGAAATATGTTTTTCTCGCTCTTTCTCTCCCGTTGGTCGGTTTAGGTCAACCAAACCCACACGTCTGTTAGCACTATGATCCTTATCCCACATATAGGTCTTTCTGACAATGCCCTGTTTTTAACCAACTTCAAAAAAGTCTTGACAAGTCCGTTTCAAATGAATTTCTTTTTGTTACTTTCATGAAATCTATGCTTAATCCTTCAGTTAGAAAAAAGCCACGAAGTTCGTCTTGCGATGTACATAT
The DNA here is from genome assembly GCA_914767915.1 of Agriopis aurantiaria. NCBI lineage: Eukaryota > Metazoa > Arthropoda > Insecta > Lepidoptera > Geometridae > Agriopis > Agriopis aurantiaria. The sequence goes on along the minus strand of OU611994.1, from coordinate 10,843,499 downwards.
TATATCAACATAATTGCTAGACTGCTCGGCGTATACACGCAACATAGTAATAAGATTTTATAATTTGTATATTCCTCTTGTATAGTCATTAGTTTTATGTAACACCAGATATAGTTAAAAAAAAAAAAAAAAAAAGTTGACAAAAGCACGGACCCAGGAGTTCGTGGAGAATTAAAATAAACAATAAAAAAAAAAAAAAACATAATTGCTATATTAATTGTTTCAGGAATTGCTTGAACCCACTCACCCCACAACGGCGGGTAATTTAAAGTCTTGTATCGGTGACCTGTGGCTGCAGAGTGCGAAGCAAGCTAGAAAAGCTGGGATATTCCAACAAGTACGTTTACAAGTAAAATAAATATAAATCTCATTTACATTGAAGTTTCAGTGAAATATCGTGAAAAATATAAATATTTCTATACATAATAGGCTAGTTGACTGGGGTTTCATTTATTAAAACTATATAAAATCATGTGTGTATGTGTATGTACTCCAAAACGGCTAGACCGATTTTGATAGGACTTTCACTGGCAGATGTTTTTTTAAACTTAGGCTACTTTTATCAAAGATATCCACGCGGGTAGAATCGCGGGGTGCAACTAGTTACAAATAACAGGCTTAGCGAAGGATAATCATCATCAAATACATTACAATAATCATACTAATATTATAAATGCGAAAGTGTGTTTGTTCCTCTTTCACGCTGCAACGGAACGGATCGCCCTGATTTTTTGCATGGTTATAGTTCAAGAGCCAGAGAGTGACATACGCTACTTTTCATCATCGTCATCACCATCATCAATTTTCATCACTACGCGGGTGAAACCGCGGGGCGCAGCTAGTAATCAATAATCAAATACATTACACATTCTGTTTTTTTTTTTTTTTAATTTATTATACTTAACTCCTATTTTTAGTTAAAGCTAAGGCATCTCGTACCTCAACGATTCCTTTTTGCTCTTACAACTGGTTTTCAATATTACAGTCGTACATGTACATTTTGAACGCGGAAGACTACCAGCCAGAAGAGTTGTTCATAGAGAAATCTAAAATGTACTGGGCGAGGGGGCAGCACGAACAAGCGTTCACTACGTTACGCAGAGGCCTCGACGACGCCTATCCCGCTTTGGAACAACTTAACAACGAACAGAGGTAAGTAGAATAAAGGCTGACTACCCAATCACGAACAGAGAAATTAAATGCTAATGTGAATCCGATATTGTGTCATCATCATCATTTCAGCAAATCATTTTCCCACTGCTGGGGTACAGACCTCGCAGAGAAAGGATGGGCCATTATCCATCATGTGGTGGATAATGCCCAGCGCGTGTTGGTGAACATTGTAAACTAGGTTTCCTCACGATGTTTTCCTTCACCGTTTTCGAGCAATGGCATTAAAACTGCCCTTTTTTTTCCTCCATTTTTATGCCATAGGTGGCAAATATGCTGATGGGTCGCCTGATGGTAAGCGATCACCGTCGCCTATGGATACATGTAACACCAGGGGAGGGGTATCACAGATACGTTGCCGACCCTTAAAGAGTTAACAGCTATTAAACAGCTAAGAACCCCATGTTAAAGTTACTCGGAAATGCTGCTCATTCCACGGTTGCCTGGAAGAGATCGCTTTAAGCGATAAGGCCGCCAGTTAAAAGGCTAGATAATATTTTTGTTGTAATTTTTATGTTATCCTTGTTTTGTGGTATTTTAATAAAGAGTTTTTGTATTGTATTGTATTCCACAAATTTATTTAAGTACTAAATATATCATAATGCCGAGGATCGAACCGGGACCCGTTCAAGTGTAAAGCGCACACGCTACCACTCGGTCAACATCGCTTTTGTGTCATGTTCAGCAAAATTTCCAATAATAAACTACATCACAGGCCGTGTTAAAAACAAACGAAAAACGCTGAAACGGGCCCAGCTGAACCGTGCCTTACCGTGAACGACTTGATAATAGTTATTTATGATACAAGTGCGGTAAGTTGGTAAGTTTGTGTTTGTATTACAAACGAGTAGACGAATGTAAGCCCGAGACGAAGTCGAGGGCTTACCATAGTCACGAGTTTGTAATAACCAATCCGCACGTGTGCCATACAACGTTTTACAACACATTTGCGAGAAAAAAAGGCTACAAATGAAACAATTTTAAATGGAATGGAAATTTAAAAAATACTGTAAAGTACACGCAAGGTGCTATACATCTGAACGTGCGGTAAAATTCATTACCGCACGCTCCGTTGTATGATGCGTAATGTTTAACTTTCGAACGATGTATACAGGCTTCGTAAGTGCACTTTTTGAGCAAATGTGTTGTAAAATATTTTTATCTTATTCTACTCATGTAACTCTGAATTCGATACAAATACATCGACGGTAGTGGTTTGTATTTGGCTAAAAAGGTCCTTCAGGTTCATTCATCTTTCATTAGAGTTAATGTTTACTGTAATTTTATTTCACAATTGCTTGTTTCATTTTGTTAACCCCCGACGCAAACAGAGGGGTGTTATATTATTTCACAATTACGTTGTGATAATATGTTGTTTCATTTTGTTAACCCCCCGACGCAAACAGAGGGGTGTTATAAGTTTAGTGTGTATGCGTATCTGTCTGTGGCATCATAGCTCCCAAACGGCTGTACATATTTTAATTTAGTTTTTTTTGGCAGGTGAATTGATCTAGAGTGTTCTTAGTTATGATACAAGAAATTCTGTTTACCCGTCGAAGATTCTCAGCATTTTTATAGGGGAGTTAAAAAAAAACAATTTATATTTGTCTAGTGTAGACGTTCGCTCGAGACGTTCTATTCTAAGTGAAATAAAATTAATTCTTTTAAATTTTTGCAGAAAAATATGTGCAAAAGCGAAGCTGTTGATTGCAAAATATAACGACGAGACAACCAATGTAGACGTGGATGTCAATATTGGCTACTACAAAGAGACTGTGGAAGTTTTCAAGCAATGGGAAAAAAGTTTGGTAAGTCTTGTTTCTTGTGAATGGTGATCCTAACCCAGACAAATAAAAACCAGACATGTATTCAAAGATTCTCATTGGAAATTCTACTGTAAGTGACACAATTACAGGGTTACACAGAATGGTGGCACTAATCTGAAAGAAGGTCATTGTACTTATCAAAATGAATAACTTTTAATATGGGACCGACTCTGAAATCACGAAAAAAATATGTTCCATACATTTTGGCCAGTGTCAATAACATTTTTCTGAGGAACAGCTGATATTTTTTTCGCGATTTCCGAATTTCCATAGTAAACGTTGTTCACAATGATGTGTAGGGACCACAGACCTATATCTAAGTAGACTTAGCAAGCGGTCCAAACTGTATGAAAACTAATCTAAAATATTTGGATTTCACTAATAACTAAAGTAATAACTATTCAAATAACCCACCCCTAACCGTTCCCGGCGCAAAGGTACCCAAAACGCTCGCTGCGTTACCGCGTTGGATGGCAATGGCCAACCTTTGCACCAGGAACGAGCCGGAGCGGGAGTCACCACACTTTACCTCGAGCCTGTGCCCTATCTCCGAAATGAGCTTCTTGGCCTCAGTCCCCCAACAACCCATGGTCTCCACGGCAACGGGCACAATGTACACACAGTATGTCAAATATTTCGTACCTAAAAGTGAAAAGAAATATCTTAATTCTGTCGGCCAACTCTATTCGCGATATTCTTACGACTCAGTATTGCACAATTACCCATTTTCGTTTCAAACTGACACGTGTTGTCGCGGCACCGATTAAGCAGACTGATTTTAGCCGGACTCAATTATGACGATTAATCATAATTGTATTAGAAATGACATGCAAGGTAGGTCGACTTGTGGTGTGTACTTGTATATAGGTCTGTGGTAAGGACCCCTTTCGGCTTAGTACACCCTTACCGCGTAACCCAGTATAGTTCACATTCTAAACGTCTTGGTGGATGTAGTGAAATTAAAATTAGTTCATCCTATCGCAGGTATGTCTAGGCGCTTACTACGAGAAAGTGAGCACCAGCGAGTGTTCAAGTACTGGCAGCGCCAATACGATGTGGTCGCGCCGCCTTTACGCTCTGAACAGCTACGGGAAAGCGCTGCAGTATGGACATAAGTACCTCTACCAGAGCATGCCTAGGATGCTGTCTATCTGGTAAGAATTCTGTTTATTCATGACAAGCTGTACCGCAAGAAGAAGAAACCGAAGAAAAGAGACCCCAAGAAAATGCGAATCGATGAAGGACGCCTATGGCCAGCAGTGGACGGCCTATGGCTGAAATGATGATGATGATGATGATGTCTAGCTGAGCTCAGCGTTTCCGGCATAAAAAGTATCCTAAGTCACTCTCCGACCCTCCAACTATCTCTATGCTAAATATTACGTCAATCCGCTGCTCTGTTGCTACGTGAAAGAACAAACACACTTTCGTTTTTCTAATATAAGTTTGAAGTATAATTAGTATCGACTACCATAAGGCAGCGTAGAGAACAGATATATTTAGATATCAGATATTATTTTATATATAAAATAGATCAACGTTTGGCCACCAACTCGCTGATGGTAAGCGACAATGTGGCCGAGGATGGAACACGTTGATCTAGAATAAATCTATTTCATCTAGCCTTGAAGATGCGTAGATTGGAGTTCTCCGGAAACAAGAAGGACGGCAGGAAGTTCCATTCTTGGGCAGTATGTATCATAAATGACGACCCAAATCGTGACACGGACTGTTCAGTTTGATCTAAACTGAACAGCCAAATTTAGCCTGACTAGATGCGTGCACAAACACATTTAGCTCGTTTTGATCTAGACTATTTTGAGTAATTTCAGTCACTCCGACCGACGCCGCATACAAGGTTACGCGGAAAGGGTGTACTAAGCCGAAAGGGTCCGTATACTCATCATTATAAACAAGGTTTACTATGGGAACAAATCTGAAAACGCGTTCATACAAAGTTTCATTCATTTTGTCGAGTGTCAATTACCGTTTTCTATGGAACAGCTGGGAACAGCTAATATATTTTTAACGAGTTCAGAGTTGCTCCCATAGTATAAGTTGTTCATAATGATGGGTTCTATGGACCCCTTTTGGCTTAGTACACCCTTTCCGCCAGTAGCCAACCAACCCAGTAAAGGAAGTAACGTTCACACGCGACAAGGTTTTAGATTAACAAACCAAACAAAACAACTAAACATAAACCAAACCTAACCAAAAGCCAGAGAACCAAAATCACCGACATGCTTAGCGTATTAGCATGCCGATGAGGCAGAGGGCCGGTCATATCTCTTGCAGAACCGATAACCGTTTGGAGTAGATGTAATCTATATAATAGTGGAGACCACAAATCGGCAAACCCGTTGGACGCCCTGTGACTCGATGAAGTGACGATATATATGTAAGGCAGCTGTTAGTAGCTGTAAACGAAAAGCCAAAGATCGGGTTGATTACCTTGGGAGAGTCCTATAGGTATAGGTCCATCAGTGGACTAATAGGCTGATTATGATGCTGATGGATGCTGACGATGAGTTAGAATTAAAGGCAAAATAATTCATATATATAGTAGATAAATGTTAATAGAAATATTTCTTATTCAGGTTAGACGTAGAAGTAACATCGCACGAAACAAGCGTCCATTCCGTGCTGGCGCAGATGACTGAGATTATAAAGACGTATTCGGAAAGACTGCCGCTGTATCTCTACCTTACAGCCTTCTCGCAGATCGTGTCGAGAATCTGCCATCCAGTGAAAGAGGTAACTTGATAATATTCACAAAAAAACAACATTTCGTCGGGGATAGTGCAATACCGCGAAACTAACACAGGTAAATAACGCGTATCTACACTTCACTTCACTTTACAGGAGAGACAAAAAACTGCCTAGTTTCGTAATTTTTAGGTCTAGGAACCACATATCTCGTTTTCTATTGGTTAATTTAATTTTTTTGGAACATAGGTAGGAGCCAACGAAATCGTTGTGTGCGTTGCTGAGGTGCGTTGGTACAAAAAATAGATTTGGCTACATACGTAGTTACGCGGCATTGACCGACGCTACTAACGCGTTATTGCACTATCCTTGACGATTTGAATCTTTTTACAGATGTCGCTAGTGTATTTGATATCTTACGTATGTAATTCCCATGTAATATAAATAAAACGTATTTGAAATAAGTTAATAGTAAAATTACATTTTTTAAACAAGCTGAAAGCTTTAGCAAATAACAATGGGATCGATGCCTATACAGCCACATACCACAAATTTACTAGTGTTGATGCTTTATCCCAGTAAAAAACAGAAATCAAGAAAATTTCATTCAACGCAAGAGTCGAAACAAGTGAATGGCTATCTAGAAATATAAAAGGAGTTTATGAATGTTGATACTTTTTATATAATAATTTCTCGTCTCTAGGTGTACCTCCAGCTAAAAGCTATAATAGTGAAGCTAATCCTCGCGTACCCACAACACACTCTCTGGATGATGATGTCGGTGATCAAGTCCAGTTACCCTCAGCGGATAAAGCGCTGCAACGACGTGCTTGCAGATCAACGGCTGAAAGAACCGAGGATGCTAAAGCTGCTGAATGATTTCACACAACTTGCTGAGAAGCTTATCGAGCTATGTAATAAGCCTATCGCTGGGACTGGATCGGTAAGCATTAATTAAAGGCGCTTACATACGATGCGTAGTACAAGTAGCAGGTAGAAGTTGTAAGTAGCTACAACGCATCGTCTGCAACATTTTGCTTAATGCAAGTGGCAGTGGTAGCGCTTAGTAGTACTTCCTCTGCCACTTGCAATAAGTTGTACTACGCATCGTCTGTAAGCGCCCTAAGAGTATGCTCAGTGCGTCGTCTATTAATATACTATTTCACTATCTCTAAAAAAACAGTTTAATCCAAACTAATTGACACACTTAAAAATATATATATATTACAATTACATATTTTTCTCTTAAATTTTCACGTTTAAAAAATTGTTTGAATCAAAATGTAAACATCACTGAAAATTTGTAATGCTATTTTTTTATCCGTTCTGTTTAGGTTTCACGTACATTCAATTTTGATCTTCAAAAATGTTGAAATGCGCGAGCGAAATAGAGGACAAACGAAGCATAAACTCCTGTTGTTGCAGACACTACCTATTCAAAGAGAGTGCAATGTTTATAAAAAAAAACTCTGACTCGTTTAACTGACTGAATTGGTTCTTGTCTACAAAAAATTGTGTTTCGTTTCTGTTTATTTTATAGTTTAGTTTATTCAGTATCAAAATAATACTAGAAATGTAAGCTGTTATTTATAGTTAAGGACTTTGCACACAGGTCTGGCGTGTCGATGAAATGCGTAAGGTATGATTAACTAAATTTTCCTCAACATCAAGCACCTGTATATCGAATTCTGCACATAATTCACACCATTTCTAGTAGCTTTTTTTACATCTGTATTTTGTATCCCAAAACCATCCCATTACCATCTTCGACCACACCGTCACTTTAAATCAGGTGAGATGTGGTCAAACGCCTAGCCTTTCAACCATAATAAATTTAATAATTTAAAAATACTTCACCTTGAAAAAGACCACCTAATGCGGTTGAAACGATAGTCGGAATGATCGGCTTAATCTTACGTGAGATATTCCCGTGTAATATAAATAAAATGTTAAAAAATACTTTTTTATACAAGCTTTTAGGCGTCGGCCATATTTAATTTAGGTGACGTCATTTTATTTTTCGTATTGTTCTCAATAAACCTTTTCATTTGATACCCATATTATGGGAGTGTATAAAAAGTTACTGATTTGTCTCACACATACATAAAACTGTTCCGCCATCTTTGTGAGTCCGTCATATTGGATTTAGAAAGACTTAGCTAACCATGAATTGTGATCCAAACTAAACGTGTATGCAAAATTCCAGCTCAATTTATGTGGATAACTGGTCTAAAATTCAGTTACGATATTTGTCCAACACATAAATACTAACAGGGCAAGTTAAATAAAAGCTTGTAAAAATCACACAAAATTGTCACCAACCATCCATCATCAATTTCTAATGTACACATTGAAGTGTTTTAATGTTATTATGATGTGTTAGTACCTAGTAAAAAGTATACCTTTCAAATCTGTTATTACTATTTCAGACCACAACAGTCTCGACCTTAGTCCGTACCCTGCCTCGTCTGCTAGCCACCGAGAACTTCAGCCACGTAATGATGCCTTTCCAAGAGTTCTGCAAAATTGTACTACCTTCCAAAGCAGCTAGACAAGAGAGGATAGATTTCAACATACCTGTCGAGCCACTGGTGTACATAGCTGGCATAGAGGAGAATATTCAGATACTGCCGTCCTTACAGAAACCTAGAAAGGTTACTCTGAAAGGTAATAATTTTGCTGCTTAATGTTGAGCGATGATACGGTCTACGATGGAGCACACTTGCCTAAAAGAAACCGAGTCACTCGTGACTTGAAAACACCCAGATTGTAGCTATGGGGAAACACCCATTCAGGCAGCGCATTCCACAAGCTGGTACTTGACACAATAAAAGTGCAAGTTTTTTTGCGGGTGTGTTGTGCGGGTTTTTTTGGAATATCTACTATGAAACGAGCGCTTCGTGCCCGCCCTGGCTGTCCATAGAAATTGAAGTGGCATGAGCAGGCCATATCGCTCGAAGAACCAATAACAGATGAGGAAGAAAGGTTCTTGAGTGGAGACCACGAACCGGAAGACGCAGCGTAGCTAGGCCTCCCACTAGATGGACCGAAGACATTGTGAGCGTGTCGCGGGTATCCAGTGGATGCAGATGGCAGACTTTCGTTCAGTGTGGAGGTTAAAGGGGGAGGTCTATGTTCAGCAGTGGACGCCTTCTGGCTGATGATGATGATGAATCCAATGCTTGCTCTCCGAAATGTATCCGTTAAAAAATTAATGGACCAGCAACTTTGCGTCGATGTTCAAAACTACGAAGCTTCGTCTGAATTCGCTGATGAGCCTCTTGCAACGCTTTTCAATGGACTCCGACGCCTCAAGCGGGTAACGTAACCAAGTATAAATACAAGCAAACTGCTAACCTGATGGTAAGCGTCATGTGTATAATATCAACACCCGCCAAGCCTCGTCGCAGAAATGTGTTTTGTTCATCTTTTGTTGATAATTTAGCTTCATTCGCTAAATTTGTAATTTTAACCCATCCTAGTTCCTCATAGCTGAGTTGGGTTACCGCAGTTTTCTTTCGGTTCGTTTTGTTTTCACAATGTATTTTTTTAGGTTCTGACGGCAAATCCTACATCATAATGCTGAAGCCTCGCGACGACCTCCGCAAAGACTACCGTCTAATGGAGTTCAACGGCGTCGTGAACCGATTCCTACAAGACGCGAGTGAGACGCGTCGCCGCCGTCTATACATTCGCACTTACAGCGTTCTGCCGCTCAACGAGGAGTGCGGTCTCATAGAGTGGGTGCCCAACCTGCTTGGACTCAGGCCCGTACTCATGCATATCTACAAACAGAAAGGTATAATTATTGCTCTAGCATTGAACTAGTTCTTTCAGGGTCTATATCCGCTCCTACAACGTTCTGCCTCTCAACGAAGAGTGCAGCCTCACAAAGTGGGTGCCCAACCTGCTCAGACTCCGACCCGTACTCATGCAAATCTACGAACAGAAAGGTATAATTATTGTTCTAGCAGTGAACTGATTCTATCTGCTCGGACTGATGCATATCTAGAAACAGAAAGGTAACAAATACAGTGCGACAAAGACAGTGAAGTTGGGAACTGACTAGGGAACTCCTCAATTTAGCAGAACAGACATAAAATTTTGAATTTGTATTCAATTACAATAACCCATTGTAGGTGTCACCAAGACAATGACATGACTACTGCACTCAAGGCTGTATGTATAAATGTTGTTCGTAGCTTATTTAATCAACTTTTAGACAAAATTAGTGTCGGCGCGCTCGGTAGGTCAGCTGATAGCATCTGAATAATAATTTTTAATACTACTCACAGGTATCCACACAAGCAACCGTGAACTGAAAGAGATGATGTGCTCGAACAAGGATCCCGTTGAGAAAAAGAGACGCATATACGAAGAGCAGCTGTTGCCGAAACACCCGCCCGTCTTCCAAGAATGGTTCCGACGAGTTTTCTCTGATCCTTATGGATGGTACTGTATCATTTCTGGGTTTTTTTTCTGCCTATTTTTTTCAAGATGGGGGCTATAAGTCCTGCATTGGCGTCCCACTTGGGGTGTATTGTGCATTCTTGGGGTGTATTGTGCATTCTTGGGGTGTATTGTGCATTCTTGGGGTATATTGTGCATTATTGGGGTGTATTGTGCATTCTTGGGGTGTATTGTGCATTCTCGGGGTGTATTGTGCAGTCTTGGGGTGTACTGTGCATTCTTGGGATGTATTGTGCATTCTTGGGGTGTATTGTGCATTCTTGGGGTGTATTCAGCATTCTTGGGGTGTATTGTGCATTCTTGTGGTGTATTGTTCATTCTTGTGGTGTATTGTGCATTCTTGGGGTGTATTGTGCATTCTTGTGGTGTATTGTTCATTCTTGTGGTGTATTGTGCATTCTTGGGGTGTATTGTGCATGCAGGTTCTTTTGCCTAATAGAAAGCATTTATTATAATATTATATTATAATATTAAGCATTTATAGATTGCTTAGTCATTTGCGCGATCGGATCTCAAGGGTTGTTTATTTGTATCCCAACAATGAGATCGAGTTTCTTTTAAAGTAAAAAGCAAAACCATAGATAATCCATCACCATCGTCAAGAAATTCTACCTAATGGTGATAGAGAAATTTCCAGGGCTCGCCTGGCTAGCTATAGCTATCATACTCAGACAAGCGAGAGGAAATTGATCTGAATAGTTTAATACTCGATAAGCAATTTAATTATAGGCCGGCCGCATAACTCGGACATCGTCCGCGTTGCTACAGGAGTGCGGGAGAAACTATAAAAGGGATCTCGCAGGTAGTGCGTGGTCACCAACTACCCACCCTCAAGCGAAAGAGTTATGCAGCGAGTACTATAAAAACATGTCTTCAAATGGCAAAAGTTTTCACATTAGTCAATACACAGGTTTAAAATCCGTTGGCAAAAATCAAACCTTTGCCCTTTAGTAATCTGTGTGATTGGTTTTAGGTATCAAGCGAGATCAGCGTACATAAGAACAACAGCGGTTATGTCGATGGTTGGCTATATTCTCGGTAAGTTCACAGTTTATTTTATAGATTCTATTCTTTATATTTTAGTTGAGTAAGTAACTCTTATAGGGCCGAGTGGCCAACCCTGACGTCAGAGTGATCAGAATTTCTGCTTTTCATTCCACTTTTTATAATGTTATTGCAGCTGTCAGAGAAAATAAATGCTTGTAGTGAGAATAGTGGTAGCGTGTCTGAGCAAGAGGTCTCTGGATTGTTTTCCGTAGGCATAGCATGCGCGCTGCGACAATATTTGTCGACCCTTAGTTGTGCGATAAAGAGTAGACGTATATACAGAGTTATACACAATCCTAGCCTTGTCTCATTTCTTCTTCTTAGTTGGACATCCATGGTCGTGAATTCTCGGAATGAAAATTCACGCACGACAAAAAGAGTCGGCACTATTTTTTAGCGGTGCGCATGTTAGGCCGGCAAAGCGGGCAGATGTTTTAATGGTTAATTAAAATACGGGAAGGCCTTCGAGGGTAGGGCATTCCACACCTAGCAGGTTAGCAGAAGAAAGGAGCGGAACACTGGACGTTGTGGAATTACCGGCTTTGCAAGATGTTGGGGTGACCCTTTGATCTTTAGTAAAATGTTTGTAGTTACCATCCCGTTTAGTCGTTGTCGTTGAGTGTTGAGGAAACTTGCGCGTGTTACATGGCACCCCGACACGGAATCCTAGTGGGAAAATGCGAACAAAAAGCGAATTTTATTTTGTTGTAAATGACATTTTTAACTCTTACCAGGTCTTGGCGATCGTCACGGCGAGAACATATCCTTCGATTCAACGAACGGCGACACCGTGCACGTTGATTTCAATTGCTTATTCAACAAGGGAGAGGCGTTTGAGTGGCCAGAGCGAGTGCCGTTCCGACTTACACACAATATGGAGGCCGCTATGGGACCCTTGAAACACGACGGCATGTTTAGGTAAGTGCTTCCTTAGTTCTAATTATTATATTTCTAGCTGCGCCCCGCGGTTTCACCCGCGTAGTGATGAAAAATGGTGATGATGACGATGGTGATGAATAGTAGCCTATGTCACTCTCCGGCCCTTGAACTATACCCATGCAAAAAATCAGGTCGAGCCGTTGTTCCGTTGCAGCGTGAAAGAGGAACAAACAAACCAACAAACAAATACACTTTCGCATTTATAATATTAGTATGATAGTAGACATAGACATAATTTATTTGTGGCAAAAAAATACAATTACACAATTAGTATGATTTATTATAATGTTATGTATGATAACTGTAGTCTTTTTAAAAATATAGCGTGGAACTTGACAAGCACCACTAACAGACTAGCTTTCACCTAGCTTGCATTAGTTTTCATAGTAGCGCTTAGCTATATGTTTTCGCTGCAGAATTTAAATATAATTTTAGTTCTGTGACGTCACATTCAATATTTACCTACGAATCACGTTACATTCTATCCACCTGTCAAGTAACATATTATTTGAAAAGGACTACAGTCCGATGATCGGATTGTTGAGACTTCGTCTCAGTAGTTCAGTGTTTTAAATATTCGGACTAATGAATTTTGATTGATGAATATGACGTCTTCTGGCTGATGATGATGATGATGGCTGGCTCTTTTGGAGAACGCATTTGGTCCCGGCCTATGCCCAGCAGAGGATGTCCTAGAGTATTAAGTAAAAAAAAAAAAAAGTGATTTGAATCCTATATCCACAGGAAATGCTGTGAAGCAGTAATGCGAGTTCTGCGCGGTCAGACCGCCGCTCTAATGTCGGTAGTAGGACCGTTCGTGTACGATCCGCTGGTGTCGTGGGGACGTGCGCGCGCGCCTGACCCCGAGCGCACCAACGAACAGGCCTTGCAGCATCTACAGCACATTAGACAACGACTCAACGGGATGGTAACCACATGTATTATGTTCAAAAAAAAATACAGCATGTAATTTCTGTGACTTATTGATCTTTTCTTCGAAGTAAGTTAAAGTAATTAAGTCTAAGCAATAATAGAAAATATTCGGTCAATTCACAGAAAAAACACTTTACTAATGACCCCCACAGAAAAAAATATTTTTCATTTTTAGTAGAACGGCTGTCAAGGCATTTTTGTAAGAAATTTGTTCTAACCATATAAACGAAACAGTCATTCGAAATCAGTTAGCAACTGTGATGCGGACAAATAACTCTGAGACCTAACCCAAAAAGGTAAGGTCCAACTTCTTTGGATGCGGAGTTCGACGCGTTGACATAAATAAGAATGTTCAATCAAGGTTCTGTCATAATGCCTGGCGACAGATTTTCCTTCTAATTTCCGTTCCATTTACTTCTCTTTTCTGTGAATGACACAGACATACTTGTCTGTACTTGTACTTATAATATAAGAGAAGATTCACTCCGCAAAATCATTTAAATAAATAGTGACTCTTCTACTACACAATAAAGTGCAATTCGGGTCGTGCGAGCGCTAACTACCTACATCTATATTAACCTAGAAGTTGCCTCTCTGTCTATCGCGTAACTCTTGTCGCGCTATCTCTGTCTATCGCGCGGCAGGTCCGACAAGTCGGCTACTCGTAGATTCCTACCTAAAGTGTGGAGTGCGCCAGGCCTGCTAATGATCAAATGGTCACCCCCCATCATCAAGTGCGCGTCGGGCTCGCGCACTGAGGGTTCCGTACCACCACAAAATACAATAAGATCGTCCAAGTAACCGAATTACCAGTTATTATTATGCCTTCGAAGCCATTGCTACGCAGCCACAGTTAATTATTTTGCTACAGGCGCTCGAGTATAACACAATTATAACTTGGTAATGAACAGAAAATTGTCACCGACTTGCACTTGTTCATTATTACAAGTTTGACGCTTGTTCGTATTTTACATTAGAGCAAATACAAAAATACGTTAAAAAAATACGTTTGTTGTATGGGTACCTCCCCTTTTGTATTTACTTTTTGACTTTTTTATTATTTGTTAGTTAATAGGTAGAACGGACGGACGGACGGACAGACAGACAGACAGACATCGTAGGCTTAGTAATAGGGTCCTGTTTTTTACCCTTTGGGTACGGAACCCTAAAAAGATGACTCTGTTTTTAAAACTGATCATCTCGAAAATTTACTAACAACCACCTACTAGCTAGGCAAGTATATTGTATATTGTTTACTAACTAAAACGGCACACAACGCCAATTACATCAGTTGATCGAAAATTAAAATTGTACATAATGAAATAATAATACATAAAACAATGCAGTAAGAATTTAAAACTATCACTTAAAGTCAATAAAATAAATTCAACTTAGCCTAGCAAAAAATATAATAAGAACACATTATAAAAAATAAATAAACCAAGTATAAAATAATGCATGATGGCTAATAATAATAAAAAAGTTTTTAGATGTTCTTACACATCTATGCCTTACTTACTTATCAACGTTACTTAAATTAATCAATGCTTAAAGTGGCTCTGTCTCGTTTTCATGTGTGACAATTTCCGTCAGCGAAAAGTAAACAGAACAATTTCTAGCATTGCTTAATTTAAGTAACGTTTATAAGTAAGGCCGCTACTGTTCCCAGACAAGCTTTTATTTAAATGATGCTTAATTTGGCGGCCATTTTGAATCAAAATATACAAGCAAACCCATTAGAAAGATAAATTGCTTGTTACGATTAATTTTTGTGTGTAGCCTAACACCGTACAAAACCGAGTATCCCCCGCCCAATCAAATACAACACTAACAATAATTCAGGGAAATAAACGTGAAACCTACAAACCTTTATCAGGATGGACCCCGCCAGCTCACTTAGCTTATCTGTCTTTAGTTTGACTTTAGTTGGAACAATGCACTAACTAGCATGCCGCATAATTCAGCTCGAATTGCTTTAGCATGCGTCTTGGCATTAGCACGTCGGAAGTCATACAAAAATTTAAAATTTTTTCGTACTAAACTGTTAAAACTTTTAGAAACTACCATTAAATTGCTCTGGTTATGCTACAATAACTGGGGAGATCGTGTCACGACACGACACGCATATAGTAGGGTTCCGTAGCCAAAGCCATATAATTGTAGTCACATTCATTGTTCAGAAAGAATGTAGCTCTGTGGACTTCAGAGACTTCTGTCATCCCGACAGAGCATTATATATACTTTTTTACCATTGCCACTTGAAAAAGAGCATCTGATTCATCGAGAACAGGGAATAAACGCATAAAAACCTACTATTATTACTACTATTAATACCTACTATTTATTTTCTGGCAGTCAATGGTAAAAGTAGAGTATAAAACTCGTGAAAAAATATTCTCCTCGGTCCTTGTATCCCTCGCTCCGCTCAGGATTCTTCTCTAGAATCCTTCGCTGCTCTCGAGGTCCACCTTAGTACCTTGAATTAAATTGTCTTTTTTTCACTTGTCATACAACAAGTTATTTCTAATATTTATGGTTTAATCAAAAAGAAAACTACTTGGGAAACATTATATCACGAAAAGGTCGGTGACATGAATAACGCATAACGACGAAGAAGCGAAAAACAAAAACCTACCCCATTTCACGTACGCCACCCCGAATAATAATAAAAAATAAAATAAAAACATACTCTTAAAATTGAGACATTTATACTAAAACAGTAATTGTGAAAAGTGTCATACACTTCCCTTAATAACTATAAAAGTTAGAAGGTTCATAAAAAATTAGACGAATGAACAGACGAATATACAGACAGACAGACAGACAGAAATAACTTATAAAGGTTCTTGGTACTACGGAACCCTAAAAATGAGGCATGCTGGGTTTTCATACAACTTGATGTGCTCGCGATGTCTATCTGACAAAAATCTGTGGTGAAATCCCATCACCCCTGAAGTATAATTATCTACATCAATGCTTGTATGGAAGTAATCACAAGTTTGTTCCCCAGGTACGGACCAAAAACAAACAACTATCGTTGTCGCTGTCGCCGGAAGGTCAAGTTGAACATCTCATAGTGGAAGCGACGAGTGTACACAATCTATGTCAGATGTATATTGGATGGGGACCCTTCTTATAATCAGCTGCTATAAGATAAGTTTAATAGTGATACAAAGTGCCTTAATGCTAAGTGAAAATGTTGAAGTCTGTCTATTGATATAAAGTTTTGCCATAAATTATACGGTTTTACTTTCATAGAATAATTCCGCAGATAACCGAGGATCGTTGATGGGGATGCCGTTAATGGCACCGTCTGGGACAGCGACCCAAAGTGGGGCTTGATCTTCGATAGTAAAGAAGGCCTCACCATTTGGTCCCAGTCTCACGTAGTCTTTCAACAATCGGCAATTTGCAGTTTGTGCAGGGCATAACTACGGCGCCATACTAACTTGGAGCCTTTGTTTCGTACGTTCTATCTCGCTCGTGCATTTCGACATTCTTGAACATATCATCATCATCAGCCAGAAGACGTCCACTGCTGAACATAGGCCTCCCCCTTTAACCTCCACACTGAACGACAGCCTACCTTCTGCATCCACTGGATGCCCGCGACTCTCAAAATGTCGTCGGTCCATCTAGTGGGAAGCCTACCTACGCTGCGTCTTCCGGTTCGTAGTCTCCGCTCAAGAACCTTTATTCCCCATCGGTTATCGGTTCTTCGAGCGATGTGGCCGGCCCATTGCCACTTCAACTTGCAAAGTTTTAATAGCTATGTCGGCGACTCTGGTTCTTGGCGAATATCCACGTTTCGGATTCTATCGTGCAAAGAAACTCCGAGAACATATAATTGAAGAAAATAACTTTACAATTGTTTAGTAGAATTTTCGTTTTGATTGAAATAAGTTTTCAAATCACTGTTTTTTACTAGACTTTTTTAAGGATGCTTAGCACACGATCTAGGCAGATGACATAGCAAGAGTGAAGCCTATACGCAGCAGTGGGAATAAGAAAGCTATGGGTGATGATGATGATGATTGATTTTTAAATATGAAAACTTGTTTAAAACAAAATGAAAATGTTACTGAATATGAGTAATGTTATTTTCTTTATTCGTAAAGCTAAAATTTACATAAGTACATTCAATCAATTAATATCCTCAAAAAAAATGCTTGACGAAAATTGAAGTCGCGCAACGCATGTGCACTGAAACCATTTAAAACTCTAAGATCTCTTCTCGATATAGCAACACTCTCCCAATCAGCACTTGGTCCATTAAACGAAGTGTTAGGTCACTTGATGTTTGACCCGGCGACTTGCTCTTTGATGTACCAGTTTTTCCTGACCATCCACTAACAGTCGACCTAAAAAAGACCGCAGGTAAACGCTGGATGTATGCCGCTTCCAACCGGCCCTTTTGGAGATCAACGGGGGAGGCCTATGTCAAGCTGTGGACGTCCTACGGCTGAAATGATGATCCACTTACGTCCTTTTTGGCTCTTTGGCCCTCTTTGATTGCAAAATCATAATAAATGAGACTTATCATCTTGACTATGATTAAAAAAATTATAATATGCCGTAGTTAGCGACTGTCGCTCCGGTAAATAAAAATCATTATCCATAACAGGAAAATGGATTTGCACTTGTCGGCTTCATCAGATTTTTTGTCAGTCTGTGCGGGGTCTCTGCCGAATGCGCGCGGGCTTTTAAAAAGTAGCGACGCTGGCGCACTGTTTTCGCGCAAACATGATATTGTAAAAATTCCGCGCCTTCTGAATAATAAGACTTTTGTTTTTGTTCGTTATTGTGTCTTTTTTTTTTGGAGATTATCGAAGTGATGGGATACACTGAAAAGGAAAATTAATTTGAAAGGTAAGTTACTATTTCTTTTAAACAAGACATAAATAAATAAATAAAGGCATAAGAGGGTTGTTATAAGTTTAACGTGTGTATCTGTGTGTCTATCTGTGGCATCATAGCTCCCAAACGGCTAAACAGTTTTTTTTTTTGGTTGAAATGTGACTTGATCGAGATTGTTCTTCATCTTAGCTATGATTCAAGAAAAACGGTTCGGCCGGTTGAAGAGAATAAGCCCTTTTATCGGGACTTATTAAATAAATTCTATTTATACTTGTTAAGTATTTTGGCTGATAGCTACGATAGTTATGTACATTATTTTACCAGCTACTACAATAGCTAACGCATTGTAATGTATGACATTATTTATTTACTATGCTCTTCACGATACCATCATTGTCATCTTGCAAAAACATTTGCATTCTATAACCACGTAGGTAGAAATACCTAATTGTTATTGTTGTAGGTGCTTATACCGGCTTTGTATTACTTATAGGTATGTTTTGACTTTTAATATGTGGATATGAATGCGCCAATACACTGTAAGATAGAGATAAAATTGGCTTAGGTAATCTACCTCATACTTGTTTGTAGTATTTTCCTTAACCGTGTAAACTTGGTCACCTCTGGCCACTCAAAGATCTCACTGACCCGAGACAAATAACTTGAACTAATTTGCTTATCGTGTCGTCCAAAATACGGTAGCGCTCAGGTTGTGATAGCTACTACAAATTATACTGTCGACATATTTAAGCCAGCATGTTTCTGGATGGAGTAGTTGCGATGCCAAATCTATCTTATTAGGCGCCAACTTACTTGCTAGTGATTTGGATTTGTAATTCTTCCACCGCATTATTTTATCCCACTTCTGAGTCAGATCTTTCACTCTTGACATATGCCTCGAGCCTGTGCATATAGGAGGCCCATGATTGATTTATAATCAAAACCAACAATATCGTCCACTTATATCGCTGCTAGACGATTAAAATGTCGCTGAATTTATAATGCGCTGAATTATCGCTCTTATCTTTAAGTACTCATATTTAATATGCTTGAGCAATAATTCAACAAAAGGGTTCAAGATTTTGACCGCTCAATTTTGCTGCAAAAAAAAAACCATACAGTCGAATTGATAACCTCCTCTTGAAGTCGGTTAAAAATAAGACAATTGCGAATTGCGAAAGTCAAGGTCTTGCAGTTAATAAGGAAGTGGAAAATTATACCTAGAGGCTCACTTATTGAACTATACTTCAGATCTTATTGTGAATTCTGTAATTAATTTCCGCCTTTAATGGCTCTACAATTAACCGACTGTTTTTGTTATGTACTTATATAAGTACTTCGATATAAAAAGGCTTATATATTTTTTATTGCCACATTTTAAACAAACTAACATGCAATCACCGTAACTTATACCTAAGTAGGTAATCAGTAATCACCGTCGCCTATGGATACCTGTTACAACTGGGCCATCACTGATACGATGTTGACCTGTAAAGACCTTATTTTAAGCCTTTTTGAAGAACCCCATATTATGGTTATTCGGAAACTTCACAGGTATCTGGCGACATTTCCGATTATGCTCGTTCGACATATTGCAGGTGTAAGGCAAAAAAGATCGTGTAAAACGCACAGTATGCAATATGAGATATAAGATAATATATATATATGAGATATAAGTAATATAAGATCTATGATATTTATGTAGACGAGCTTTCAGGCGGTGGCGGCTAGTACAATGATAAAATCGTCGCCGGCATCAGATAGAACAGTTCTTCCGAACACTCCCCGTTGCAAATGCTATAAAAGATTCAGAGAGACCCAACGTCTCAGCGTTTGCTAAGCGTCTCGAGGTGTTTGGCGAGCTTGGGATCGTCGACAATTCTGACAGCTCTACGCTGTAATACATCAAGGGCTCAAGTGGATACTTGGGGGCTCTGTTCCGAAGATATAATGAAAAATATAAGTATAGAGATATGCAAAGTATTTAATTTGGTACGTACTCTTATTAAGAAATTCCCCTTTGACTCCAAATCCGTAATATTCGTCACAATAACATTTTACCTAAAAAGTACAATATATAAATTTTTATGCATTTATGAAATACATTTTTATAATGATCTGTTCTCTTAATATTATTATCAAGTTTTCGTACGTATAAGACATAAACAATCCCGAATCCGAAGTTCGAAGTAGGTATGGTATAGTGACGACAAACATCTTGAGCGAAAAGCGGCGTAGTGGGGGAAAGTTGACGCACGCACTACTATCAATCGCGTGGACTTAGGCGGTCGAACCCGGCGACGGCCCAAGCCGAGGTTCGTACCGTCGAGGTGCTCTTGTGCTTGTCGCCCAAAACTTAAACCACCAAGTTATGGCGAACGCACTCTGCGTTCGTTAACTAGTCCGGTCAAGCTGTAGAGGCCAAAAGGCCAACAGTACAAGTCAATATAAAAAAAGGCGGTCAAAATTACTCGAAATCTAATCGCCGCCCTTCGGTCTGTCCGCCAAAGAAACCTAAAAAAATATTCCCGGTCATTGCACCATCTACGTAAACACCACCATTATATCTAAAGCTAGAAAAAAAGAAGAGCTAGATTCTAAATTCTAGATACTATAGATTCGAATAAAAATACCTACCTAGTTTACAACTTTACATAACACAAAAAGAAAAACTTGTGTTTTTCTTTTTGCTATAGTTGTACCAAAGCTAATGTGGCATACTTATCACACATTTTAATTGAGTCTTAAACGCGATAAAACGTGTGTGCAAATGTAAACGATGAATAATAAGTACCTTTTAGTTTAACAGTAGAATAAGTAAGGTGAGTTATGTATAAACTGTAGAGTGTAGACAATACGTTACCGTTATAAACATAATTTACACTCAAACATGGTATTTAGCTTTTTTTTGTAGAACACTGACGATTAGTTCCACAGTACACGGTGAACGTACTGTGATCCCCAAGCCGCCTGCCAAGCGTGAGGATTATGGCTTCTCTCTATGAGGGAGACATTTGTCCAGCAGTGGACGTTCAATGCCTGCTGAATGCTGATGTTGTGTGATACATACCTATATAATTATACTAATTATACACACATATACGCGAATGAAAGAAGATCTATGGTTTCTAAAAACAAATTTCCTACTTTTTTGTCGACATTTTCTTCCTTTCAGGAACCATGTTGAAGCTCGATCCAAGGCGCATCATTAGCAGTGCGTTTCCAATACTGCAATGGTCGAGGTCCTACGACCTGAAGACGGCGGTTGGTGACTTCATTGCCGGGATAACAGTTGCACTCACGCTAATTCCGCAGTCGATAGCGTATGCTTCATTGGCCGGATTCGAACCACAGGTAAAGTTAGAAAAATACACACATTCACACACACTTACACTATTATTCGCATATACAAACATACAAATACTGCAAGCATATAATACCAAATTAAATTAATAGTTATGTCAATATCTGTCACTATTACTTGGAAGGAACTGACTCCTATAATAATAATAATGAATCCTATGCTAGGTATAATCTACCTATCTAGGTACAGTCAGAGATTCACCTAACTTGTATATCTGTTATTATTAAGAGACAAATAAATATTTTTGTACTTACCACTTATATTAACTTGCGGCCTTTTTTTTATTTTTTTTTAATTTAAAACATAGTACGTTACATTTCAAGTTAGTAAGTTGTCTTAAAATCTATGTACCTTGCATTGTGTGCTCATAGTGCGAAGGTACTCCAGGGACTTAGGGTATAGTATGTACTTACTTGTCGCGTCTGTATTATGTGTGTTTATATATATATATTTATTATACTATTTATCATTTAGTAGTATCTATTTAATGGTATCATTAAAAGTGTTTTAGCATCCCCCGTCGATTCTGTTACGTAAATTCTTTCCATCCAATGGTTGCCAGGAAGAGATCGCTTTTAGCGATAAGGCCGCCACTTGTGGCACTAGCTCGTAAGTGTTTTCTATCGTGTTGTAATTTTTATTTCTGGTGTACACAATAAAGAGTTTCTATCTATCTATTATCTGGATCTTATTGTGCAATTTTTGTTTTAGGTTTCTACAAAAAAATTGGGAATAAAAGGTCACTTTAAGGTGGCGCAGTGTCTAATTTCACGAAACTTTGACTGGCTAAAACATGTACCTATGCACAAAAAAGAAGTGTTGTTTTTTAGGGTTCATGTATGTATGTAGGTATGTATGTGTGGGGGAGGCCTATGTCCAGCAGTGGACGTCCTATGTCTGGAATGACTATAATGATGATTGTATGTGTGTTTAGTTTCACCATAACTCCTGAACGACCGATTTTGATGATAGTGGCATCATTGCCTTATTCCGAGTGTAATTTTTTCTGAACATAACATCTGACCACATTTATTATCATCGTCTAAAACATCTTGAGCAGATTGTTAAAATTAAACAACAATACTATAAATTTATTAATAGTTTACTAGTAATAGCCAATAAAGTGACGACTTGGCGCGATAGAAAATTATGAGTTCGTTGGCATTGGTGTTTTTAGGGTTCCGTAGGAACCCTTTATAGTTTTCTATCCGTTGTCCTAATCTTTTAGTACCTTCTGACTTCTATAGTTATTATTGCACGAAACTTTGCAATTACAGATATTGTATAGTAGATCTTATTTTTTTATGGTGATGATATTTTGCTGCATCTTTTCAACGATATCCTTATAGCTGTAAATATCTTAAAATTAAGGTAAGTTTCATATATATTTTTTTTAATCATGTTTATGTATCCTTTCCATAATATGGCCCGTGAAAGTGGAAAAAGTTGGTTCCCCCTGCATTCCTAAACTTTTACAGTTTACACTATTAAAAACTAAACTTCCATACTGATATTAAAAACACAAAAAAAATAAAAAAATTGACCATTTTGTGATCATAACTTTTTGAGTTTAAGCGATATAATTGTTATAAATGCAATACCTTTTAGCTCAAAGACCTTTACGTAAAATGATATTAAAAAAGAATTTGGCTTGAAAGTTCATCGAGTCATTCGTTTGAACTTTTTTATAATCACCAATTTGTGAACTATGTATGGTATGTGACCAAGTACCACAACTATTATTATGGCTAAGGCTACGGAACCCTACCATATGCGTATCGCGACACGCTCTTGGTTAGTTATTAAGCGATGTAGCTTGTTTGTTTTGTATTGTTAACCGACTTCAAAAAAGGAGGCTTTCAATTCGGTTGTATTATGTTTGTAACCTCAGAACTCCGCCATTTATTATACCATTATTTTCAAAACACGTTTTAGACAAAGATTCTCGTTAAAAAAATCTTGAGCAACTGAATATTTAAGTAGGTTATTGGGAAGCTCCAAGCATTTTCCGGCAGTGTTGACTTAGGCAGCGCGTGTTAGGGGGGGGGGGGGGGGGGATACCCCGCGTAGGGTTTTGCTTTCTTAAGGAGATCCCGGTGCCTATCGTACTGTGGCGTTCCACCCCTGGCTCCCCCGTTACAAAAAAGATATCCGTTTAGATACGTTATTGACCTTTGGACGGGGAAAACTTTTTAAAGAAATGACGCTGCATTGTAATGCGGTTAGGTTACGTAGAATTGCACCAATAATGTCGGTGTCCGCCTGACATTACCTGAGGCAACATTCACTTAAATCACAGCATTGACTTAAATCTATACATAGTATAATTAAACCGCATGGTGAAAACCGCATCAAAATCTGTTGCGTGGTTTAGGATGAGTTAGCGGCCATACAGACAGGTAGACGCGGATAGCGACTTTAATTTATACTATGTAGAATTTATACTATGTAGAGAAGATATAGAAAAGAACTTTTCCAATGGTATCAATTCAGTGGTGCTCACAAGTATACTGAACGAGTGTGAAGTTGCCAGTTGCTCGACGACTGTTGGTGCGGTCCTTGCGCGTTGTTCTCGAGAGCACACATTGATAGGCACTTAATAATGATATATAAATATTTTATAAACACCTATGAGCTCGCTAAATGCGACGTAGTTGAGATTTCAACAGATGCACATTTTAACATCAAGGGACACAGTGCTCGTATAGCCATTTCTAGATATATATGTATCAATGGTTGACAGACAGGAAAGGAAATACCGAAGCTGTATTTTAAAGCTGCCTTCAGTGTTAGCCATCTTTGACATTATTTTGTTTAAATTATTGCTGTGTTACAGTCAACTTAGATTTTAATATGTCTGACTTAATTCAGGAGGTCATTGAAAAACATAAATTTCTTTCCAGATATCTCTCAACCTTATTCCTACAATATTACGTCGATTGATAAATGACGTTACCCAATAGCATCCTCAATGCCGTCGACCTCAAATGATTGCCATCGAGCAGCGTCCTCAGTCTCGCTACAATGAGCCTATTTCGGTGCTCCATTGTCCTCAAGTGATGCAAAAACATCCGGCTGTTATACTAGTTATGCTTAAGTACGATTATCAAGACATAATTGTGCGTAAATTGCGCTGTTACGTCTATTTCACATAATGCTTCTAATAGAGAAGCAAGAAGTTCGTATTTGGGTGTTATTTGCAGAACAAATTACGGGCAAGTCAAGTACTCTCGTAGGAGATTACTTGACTCCAGGGTTATTGATAATTTTATTAACCATCAACCTCTTGGCATATGCAACAACTTTTGTTCCAAGACTTTTTACAAAAATTTCTTATTTAAATAAACCGGCCATGTGCGAGTCGGGTTCCGTACCACGAAATACAAAAACAACACGAAACCACAAAATACAAACAACTACCACGAAATACAAAAAGTATTGCAAAAAGACAACATCACGTTCAGGCGGTCCCGTTTATAACCTTTGGGTACGGAACCCTAAAAAAATATATGTATGCATTTTTTTGTTTTGTATTTTGTAGGTCCAAGAGTTGGGTACTTAAGCTTCGCTCGGGTCGCTTTCCTTCTTAATTCTCATGTGAGACCGCGTGAAGTGATTGCCATTTAGAGTTCTAGTTTATTTTTGTACGGAAGAAAATAAAGGAAGAGCTATTTAAATATTCATGAAAAAGGTTTACCATTAACAAGTAACTTGCATTTAGGTACTAACATATTAATACCGTGTATTTTTCGAAATATACCTAAAGTAAAGTTGTCCTTGACAAATTTACATAATATTATATTTACTTACTAGGACATTGCTCTTTTAATGTAGTAAACATGACCTGAATTGCGTTTAGTTACTTCTAAATAAACCTTTATAAAAAGTACTTCTCTATTTTATTTTTTTGTTTCATAGCGTAGCTCTTAGGCTTTCTCCAATAACCTCCAGTTTTCCCGGTCTTTAGCCAGTCTTCACCGCTACGTGTCATTTGCCTTTTCTTTTAACCCAAGACAGAATGGAGAACTGGGGGAACTGGGGTTCTGTGTTAGTGTGTATATTTGTAAGTCTGTTACCGGTTTTTACCAGAACGGCTGGATCGATTTGTATAAGATTTTTTAAAGCAGGTTTTAGTGCGTTAGTTCTTAGCTTTGTTTGATCTAGATATCTCTTGTGGTTTAAAAGTTAAGACCTTTTTTCCGAATTGGTTTTTTTATTTTTCAATTCATACCTTTCGTTAAATCTACCTATGTAGGCACTCCTTGGTCTTCTTCGTTCTTTCTTCTAGGTACTGGTAGGGTAGGTGGTATTTAGGTAGAGGTACCTAGAAGAAACAACCCAATCAGTTCAATCTCGTATAACTGTAGTAAAACCTCTTTTCTCTTCTCAACATCTTGTAACCATATTTGCTAGAAGACTTGCTTTCTATAAAGGTTTATTAATTAATTTGTTTCCTCTCTGTACTAATATCACATTAGTACCCGTATCACTATTCCTAGATAAGTGTAGGTAATATACCGCTGTTGTGTTGAAGATAGAATCTCAAATAGTCGTATATCACGCTGCATTACGCAAACAATAAGCTCTGGATAGTGAAGCTGTATAATTAAAGCGAACATAAATTCTGGGGAATACGATTTCATGAGTCCCTATGTTGTTTCGAATTCCGCAGAAAAGTTTCGAGGCAAAGTTTATATTGCACGTCGTTTTATTGGTCGCTCAATAGAATATACGAAGCGCTGGTAAAAAAACCCATTAATTATTATGCGTAAAAGCGATTTCTGTTATGATTGTAAGACTACTGTACAAATGAAGTCTCTTTGAGATGAACACACAAAGGCGTATTTTTTGCAAACATTTACATAGCCTTACTCACTAGACTTTGTACTTACTTCATAATGTTCAATTTCAATAGCACAATAGGTATATATCATATTATATGTTTTTGAGCATGCTAGATATACTCGTATATAATATGAAGCTCATTATAGTTTTTATTTTATTTTTATGTTATTGTTTATGTTAATGTTTGGTAGTAATAGTGGTATAGTGTGTTTCCCATAAAATTAAAGCTCATTTAGATCTCTACTTACACTATTTAGATTCGTACGAAAAATGTATCGAAAGGGTCATGGCGTCGATTCTCTCGCACCTATTATTGAAACTATCTTTAAGTAAACAACGATGGTGGTTGAGCGGTAGCATGTGCGTTTTACAATCTGACTGTACTCGGTTCGATCCTCGGCACTTCACTACTGACTTATTTAGTAATTAAAAAAAGTGCAGTTTCGATGCCATCGTTCAACAACGGTGAAGGAAAACATCGTCAAGCAAACCAGTAACCTCAAAAGTTCAAGGACTTATAATATTTACCAACAATTTGAGCTTCAACTAAGTAGTACAAGTAACAAGTACAAGTAACAAGTAGAAGTTGCAAGTAGCTACTACGCATCGTCTGCATCGTTTTGCTTAGTGCAAGTGGAAGTGCTATCAACCACTACCACTGCCACTACTATATCTATTATTCGCTTTTATTATATATATACAGAAGAGCCAACATTATCAAACATGCTGCGCCCTGTGGTTTTACTTGTGATTTCCATTTTTCACGCAATTATTTGATGAAGTGTATTATATGTCCATGCACATGATGCACACTGTTCTTGTAAAGGTGACAAATAAAAAGGACACACAGAGTTATTTTAGCATTTATATGTAAATTTAGTGTGACATTTCAAAAGGAACTGTATCGGTTCAATTTTTTTTGCGTTTATCAAATTAATGATAAGCGAACATTCTACTTTGTTAATTGCCAAATACATGTACCTACGTAGCTAAATTAAATATTACTTATTACTATATTTAGTAAGGGTCATGTTTAAATTAATTTACATTCCTACAATCATGTACATAATTATGGTGAGATGAGCTAAAAAAACATAAATTTTTCCTACATCCAGTTTAATCGTCCCGACCTTTTTAGTAAAATAATGAATTGTGAGATTTGTGTTGATTTAGGGATGGTCACAGGTCACAGGGTACTTGTCGACGCTATCATACATATAAGATTGCAACATGTAAGATGAGTATAAAATTATTTGTGTGCGCCTTATGTGGGTATAAATCATTGAACAAATGGCGGCCCTGGGGTGGGCCAAGGGCCAAGGGGCGTCAATATGCCAAATGCGAAAAATATAATTTTAATGGCGCGTTTTGAGCCAATGGCGCAATGGCCAAATAGCGCGGGGCAATTTATGACGTGAAAGCGTCGACAAGAAAAGGGCGCCGAAAGAGAATATCGCTCTATCTTGATTATGGGCTAGGGCCGCTACTGCATTGGACAGGGGTTATAAAATGAAAGTGCGGTTGATGAACTATGATTCGCGAAAAATACTGTTGGTTTTTAATACAAACAAATTTGTACCTACCTACTATTTAAATAGCACTGTAATTTCGTAATTGAAATGTTAGTGTGACTGCAATTTAAATAAATCCTTCATTGTGCATAACTTAAAAGACAGAAAATGAACGAAAACTTAAATAAATAACTAAAAACTAAAACTTAAAATAACGAAATAACAACTAAAAACTACCATTAGTGGAGGAAAAGGTCCCCAGAATGCTGGCGGCATTGCTACGTTGAATGGCAATGCTTAGTTTCTGGGCAAAATAAAATCCAGCACTCTGGACATTCGACGCCTCCACCAATCGTCTGATTGTGATTAAGTATATACATTTTCAATCAAATTTTCCACTATTTTTCGGCACTAAAATTATCTTACGACTAAATGCAGTAGGTAAATGATATTGCATATTTACATATAATTTTATGCATACCAAATTCTTTGTGAGGCTTTTCAACAATGGTACTTTGCATAATAATACTAATGGGTATATAGGTAGGTATATGGGAAAGGTACCAAACAAGTATGTGTTGCTATTGTAAATTTAGTGTAACTGAAAACATAACTAATAGGTACATTTTTACTAAACGATAACAACCGGGAAGTTCATTAAACGGGATTTATCCTCTTATTTTCTACCTTTAACGGTGAAATATTTGATACATACTTAGGTACGTAGTATAGTATGAAGTCTTTGGGTTTAATATTAAAAAGTGAAAGTAACTCTGTCTCTCTGTCTGTCTGTTTGTTCGTTTTTCACGACTAAACGGCTAGGCCGATATTAACGAAATTTGGCAGGAAGATATCTATATATAGCAGAAGATAAAGACAATGTATTGAGTGTTCAATAACTATTTAGCGAGTTCTTGTCGCAAATGTTTTGGTCTTGCTGAATAATAATAGCATTGTTATTCCACTTCTAGCAGCCGTAAAATGAGCCTTGACCTCCGTGCCGGTTGATATGATCCGCTCTCCTAAATGGCGGTTTTCACCACATTTAAACTGATTAAATTTATGAATTTATAGAAGCGGTTATTGGAGTTTTAGTCCCAAAGTAAAGATTATCTTGTAAAGTATTGTAATTGTAAAGCTATGTAGGTAACATAATTATTTTCCCGACTTATTTTCAAACTTTGTCTCGTAATAAAAAAAAAAATTGAAGAATTTATTTCTTTTTTTGTCATATTTGTAGAATACTCATGGCATAATTTTTGAGTTATGGCGGGTGAGAGTAGGACAAAATCAGGCGTCTATTTTCATCACACTATGTAAAAAGTAAACTTTTAGAGAAAAAAACAAGAACCGACTTCAATACTATAGGTACCTACATTTACATACTTAAACTATAATAAAGTAAAAAATAATTTAATAAAAAAAAATACTTCTTGGAGTAATCGCGTAACATACATAATAGTTTTTAGAAACATTCTATATTTGATATTGTTCTAAGACAAGGTGTATATATTAGATTTTATTTGATCATACGGTGCAAACCACAGAAAAGATTTTTTTTCTATCTGTAGTTGTAGTCAAATGAGAGAACTACATCTTACATCAGTGTATGTATAAAGAGATATAAACGGAAATAAAAAGGCAGACGATAACGTCTGCCCTTACTATAAGTTATGTAAAAACCTTTTCAAATAAAAATTAAAATTATTAATTAAAAAAAAAACATTTTACAAATAAGATTTTTCGTATTCTTCTCAGCAAACCCTTTCAATTGATACCCATATCATGGTGGTAGATAATAACATTTTGTCCGCCGACTGGGACGTCCCCCATGTTGAATTTATAATCTAGGGCCAAAGTGCTTGGGAAAACAAATCCTACGAATCCAAACGCGACGGGGTTTCGTTTAAGAGTTCTTATATCCACCTTCTGTCTCCATCATCAGACCAGCTCGATGGTACCATAACATTGCATTGTCACCAAACTTACATAAGTATGCCAAAATTCAGCTCAATCGGTTGAGGATACCTGGGGCCTTACGGACAACAGCTATTGCGGCACCAAACTAACATTAGATCCGCTCAGTTGGAAAATCACGCGAACGTGAACCTTAACGCGCCCAGATACGGTTTGCGGTCGTGGTCCTGGTCTAAAAATAAGTTGCAAGATTTGTCCCACACATACGAATGTACCTAGGTAGTAGGTACATACATAGTTCGACCAAAATAAAATGAATGGACGGGCCCAGAAGAAGTGCATTTTTGAAGATTACGAAGTGAGCGCCAGCGCTCATTTCGTTTCAGTCGGTCTCTAGCCGTAGGAAGTGCGACACACGACTATTGTTACATCATAATGAAACATCTGACAAAATTATGCCTTCGTGTGCCCCCGAAGTGTGTGTCCGAAGAGTGTTCATGAAGTGTAAAAACACAACAGAATACCGCTGTTTAGTTTTTGTAACAAATGTACTGTACATGGTTATAATTATGTATTGAAGTATATGTCCGACGGTTTTGACTCGTTTTTACTGAGCAAGTTCATTGGTTATGTCCCGTCCATTCATTTTATTTTGGTCGAAGCATACATACATACTAATAGGGCAAGTTGAATAAAAGCACAGGCTTGCGTTTGAGCGCCCTCTCGCCTGATGTTAAGCGATAATGCGTTTTACGATGGAGCACGCTTGCCAAGAAACTGGTTCACTCGTGACTTGGGTACACCCAGATTGTTTCTGTCGAGGAACACCCATTCAGGCAGCGCTTTAACAGACTAGAAGTCAAACTGTTTCATCATCATCAATTCAGCCATAGGACGTCCACTGCTGGACATAGGCCTCCCCCATCGATCTCCAAAAGGGCCGGTTGGAAGCGGCCTGCATCCAGCGTTTCCCTGCGGTCTCTTTTAGGTCGTCAGTCCATCCTGTGGATGGACGTCCTACGCTGCGCTTACCGGTCCGTGGCAGTGGTCATCATTCGAGAACCTTTCGACCCCATCGGCCATCTGTTCTGCGTCCTATGTGCCCTGCCCACTGCCACTTCAACTTGCTAATCTGGTGGGCTATGTCGGTAACTTTTGTTCGTCTACGGATCTACCCCGACGGAGAAACCCCGAGCATAGCCATCTCCATAGATCGTTGTGCGACTTCAAACTGACGTCAAACTGTTTCATAACTTACAAATTCATATTCCAGTATGGGCTATACGCGTCGCTCGTTGGCGGTTTCATCTACGGGGTGCTGGGAACGTGCCCGCAGATCAACATCGGCCCCACAGCGTTGCTCTCGCTTCTCACATTCACCTACACAAGTGGAACGAACGCGGATTTTGCGGTACTGCTGTGCTTTATAGCTGGGATCGTGCAGTTCGTCGCTGGAGTGGTCCATCTAGGTGAGTACGCCTAAACTAGGTCTAAAATAAAAAATGCGATAGTAACTAAATTTCTTCTTCTCTATCTCTACGCGATGGTAAGCGACGGTGTTGTCGAGGATGGAACACGTTGATCTAGAAGAAATCTATTCACTCCAGCCTTGAAGATGCCTAGATTGTAGTTCTCAGGTAACAAGGAGGACGGCAGGGAGTTCCATTCTCGGGCAGTACCTATCATAAATGACGACCCAAATCGTTGAGTAGGTACGAATCTTTGGAATTACCACTAGGAAGGGGTGAAAGGGGGGAGCGGTTTTACAAACCCTTGGATGCTAGGTCTACTAGATAGGTACAAAAAATACGAAAACATTATTCTTAGTATAGTTAGATATAGGTGTGTACCTAATGTGTATTAGAAATTCCTATAAACTAATTTAATACTATGCTAAAAAGTATAAACGATGTCTAATTAAGCTTGAATCAAATGGATACAGACAAATGACTTAATAAAAAGTAATTAAGTAATTTTAAGTACCAAAATGTGTTGTGTACTGTACCCTTAGTACAAGTTTTGATAGTGTACGAATTTTTTTTTCGTTTACGTATTGTTATATATTGCTAGGCTGAAAGGTATTCGAAAACTTTTTTCGTATTAGAGTGAAGCAATCTATACCGCCGATTTTAGTTCCTCCGCGTTTCCGCTGGAGGCGCTTTACTAAAATGTATGGAACAATACGTTATCGATAAATGTTTTCTAAAACTCAAATCTGGGACTAAGCGTTACAGATGGAAGAGCGGGGTCCTCTGGCACAGGCATTATTTTATGCCTAAATTAACAGAGTTTTAAAATTATACTCCTGCCTACTTATAATATTAAAGAAAATAAACTTGTCATCAAAACAAGTATAAATTGTTTTTTTTTAAACTCCAGGTAAACACTGATAATTATCAAACTGGTCTGCCATTTGTGAGCTACGATGCCACAGACAGACCAACAGTTACACAGATACACAAGTTAAACTTATAACACCCGTATTTTTGCTCCGATGGTTAATAAACACGTCTTTATATACCTACGTAGTATGATAAAATAAAACAAAACTGTATAGGTGTTTTCTATTTTTGTCTGATTAAACTGAGAAAAAATAAGTTAAGTGTTGCCACAAACGAAAAGTGCTTCTAAATCGATTTTATTATGATTATATTAAATTCCAGGATTCCTCGTGGAGTTTGTCTCCCTGCCCGTCGTCTCCGGCTTCACCTCAGCCGCAGCTATCACCATAGCGTCTTCACAAATCAAAGGGCTGCTTGGGCTTAGCTTCAGCGCAGAAACTTTCATCGGGACCTGGAAAGGGGTCTTCGATCATATCGGAGAAACGAGGATGCAAGATACTCTTCTGAGTTTAGCTTGCTGTATTGTACTGATGGGGATGAAGGTAAGATATATTTCTAACAAGTTTTTTTACAAGCTTTTTTTAATTTGCAATGTTTTTCCTTTTGTTTTGTTTCCGATATAGTTCAAATGCTGAAGAGTGACAAAAGATAGTTGTCGTCCCGAAAAAAAATACATTTAGGATTGTCAACGCGAGTGAAGCCGCGGGTCGCAGTTAGTTCTATGGTAAAGCTTCGTATGCAATAGTGAAAGTTTAAATGACACCAAATAAATCATTGTCTGTCAATCTGTCCGTTTACGTCCCAATTAACTTTTACAGTTTTTTGTGGATTATTTTGGTACTTATTTCGAAATTCGCCTTTACCTATATAGTATGTTTTGCTATGTGGCCATGTAAGTTATTGTTTTATATTTCTTTACATATTGTTAAAACGTATGGTTCGCAATAAATAAAATTGGGTTTTTATCGCCGACCGTTACGTAACATACGTAACTATACGTAATTTATTTATCTGTATTTCCCATCATACACTCGTAAGTAATGATAATTGATTGTTAACATTGTCACCTCACTCGTGTAAGGCCGTTCGTGCACGAAGCGACGTATCCGGCGACGTGTACTCTAGCCTAAGAAAATAGTATGTAGCCTTTGGAGCCTTTTACAGGTCCCTAGTACATTAAAACAGTGTACAACCCTGCAATTTGCCGTCATGTAAAAATATATCTGTTTCGTTCTGGAAACAACAATTTTGGCATAAGAGTAAAGAATGTAAAGTAAAGTAAAGTAAAGTAAAGTAAAGTAAAATTTTATATTTCTTTACATATTGTTAAAACGTAACATGTAACATGCTTAATTCGTTTATACTAAATTAGCACTATTTCTATGCTACTAGTCCTTATTCTGTGACTCTAGGACTCCATTCACGCACACTGAGAAAGTAGCATAGTCAGTGGTGTATCCTGGATTTCTGTAGCCCGGGCCTTATTCAATACAGCCGCAAAAAATTACAGGATCTTGATGAGATATCTGGTGGAGCCAGTCAGCAACAGTAAAACAATTTATGCCTTAAGTCATTGATTTATAACAATTGGTCTAGTAAAAAACCACGATTATTTTTTGTTTTCGTTTATTTTAAATTTTATTGGGGTGGCTTTGTAAGAAAGGAAAAAGGCGGTCGATTCTAACGAGGATCCACAGCCTCCCCATGAAAACCCACCCGGGGAAATGCCCATCCCCTACGCTTCGCCACTGGACGTCGCTACTTGAGTCACCAAGCAACCAATACTTTAGTCGCCTTTGGTCGCCTCCGTGTACGAACAACCTTTTAGTTGGTGCATGGCGCCACGTAAGGACACGTTATTATTTAGTGCTTAATAATTAGCAGATATATGTCAAATATCTCGCACGTGAATTCCCTCTTGAAGTCCTTATTAGATTTGTAGTAAACACTTATTTACATTGGCTATAAATAAATATTGATGATGCGTAATAATTTAAGTACTAAGAACCGGTAGTTCTTGGAGTTTGCTGTTATGTGTTAGAAACTGCGTCTGGTTGGATTTCGTATACCAAGAGATTTATGAACGGTACTGTTCGAAGGTTCTAAGTAACTAATAATTTTGATAAGCTTGATTTTGATTACGCGCCTATGCTGTATGTAATGCTTATTCTTTTGAAATATTTTTTCGGGATGAAAATTTCAACCACTCACCCTGGACAGGATTATGATTTTTTCAGGGACCAAAATAAGCATATGCATTAATACAGGTGTAAGCTACCTCCACCCCAAATATCTTTCTATCTCTGTTTAGCCTGTGGTTTAGCTGTTACGGAGTTGAGTGCACACACACATACACATAATTTTCGCATGTGTCATGTAAGAAAGGAGGATATTTGTATGAGTTAGGTACGAGCGGAATAGTGAGATCATGCTCTTTCGATTTTCAGTACTTAGCTTATATATAAGGTTTATATTCGAGTGGTATTTTGATTTGAATCACATTGTAATTGACCTTTGACTTATAGCAAAATCGCTTTACTGGCGTGATTGACGGGCATTCAAAATTCAATGTCTAAAGTAAGCATTGAAGCGTAGAAGCGTAGCATCAACAGACCGTACCTAATGGATTAACCTAACCTATTAGGATCTGTAAAACAGGAACTGCGCTCCAGACAAACTAGATAAATGATAAAAACTATCCAGAGATCCTATTGCCAATTTTTTCTGTTGTTGGAATAGCTGATATCACTTGGCGCGTAAGCGTCGTGCTAAAACAATAACATGAAGACTAGACGAGACCGGAGCTAGAGTAATTTTTTTACTTATCATACCTACTAGTAAAAAATCGGGCATTACTCGTCTGTTTTTGATGTAATTTGACAATCAATCATCAGTCATCTTCAGCCAGAAGACGTCCACTGCTGAACATAGGCCTCCCCTTTAACTTCCACGCTGAACGACAGCCTGCCATTTGCATCCACTGGATGCCCGCAACTCTCACAATGTCGTCGGTCCATTTAGTGGGAGACCTAGTACCTACGCTGCGTCTTCCGGTTCGTGGTCTCCACTCAAGAACCTTTCTTCCCCATCGGTTTGTCAATTTGACAATGCCTATATTAAATTGGTAAAAGGATATTAGTATGTTTTACAAGCTTGCTTTGTTATCGTATGTATGGGTCAAATCTTGTAACTGAATTTTAAAACAGTTATCGTCAACCGATTGAGGTGAAATTTTGCATACACGTTTAGTTTGGATGACAATGCATGGTTAGCTAAGTGACGTCATTTTAAATCCAATATGGACTCACAAATATGGCGGATCAGTTAATTTTATGCACCCGCATGATATGGATATCAAATGAAAGGATCTGCTGAGAAGAAACGAAAAACAAAGTGATGTCACACTAAATTCAACATGGCAGACGAGACTTACATTTTGTCGAGTGCGAATGAACCTTCCTATTGAATTCCTATGGAACAGCTGATATTTTTTTCGAGATTTCAGGGTTGGTCTCATAGTAAAATTTGTTCATAATAATGCGTATTATAAACCCCTTTGGGCTTAGTACACCCTTTCCGCGTAACCTTGTAGACGGATAGAATAACAGCTTTGTTCGATTGTTTAATATGTAAGGTTTTCATTGTCAATTTTAACAAGAGTTAGTAAGATGGGGACCTTATGGGGTTACATGGAACGGTGGTCCTAGGCTGAAAGGAAGTTGAGTTCTATACTCATCATTATTGGCAACTTTTACCATGGGACCAAATCAGATATTCCATACAAAAAAAGTCATTCACATGAAATGTTGGGAAATAATGATTTTTTTCACGATTTTCCCATTGTAAAAGTTGGTCACCTTACGGTTCAGTAGCATTTTTATGTGTTAACCTATATTATTGGGGTGGCAAAAAACTATACAATTGCTATGCAATTGCTCGATAAAAAATACTGTAAAGCATAGATAGACACATAACATAGATAGATACTTAGCATAATATTGACGCAATAGTGACGCAGTGGAGAATCCCCAAAACGATTTTCCTCTTATGATAATATCAACAAAAACGTTCAAACTTTTACATAGGAGTACTTAGGAAGTAGGTACCCACAAAATTACTTAAAATATCGATTAGGTACGTAATGTGGGTACGAAACCGCAAAGAATATACCGATCTATCTTGGTAGTTACAAGTTTTTTGTGTTAGTCATCATCATCAGCCAGAAGACGTTTACTGCTGAACATAGGCCTCCCTCTTTAACCTCCACACTGAACGACAGCCTGCCTTTTGTATCCACTGGATGCCCGCGACTCTCACAATGTCGTCGGTCCATCTAGTAGGAGGCCTACCTACGCTGCGTCTTCCGGTTCGTGGTCTCCACTCCAGAACCTTTCTTCCCCATCGGTTATCGGTTCTTCGAGCGATGTGGCCTGCCCATTGCCACTTCAACTTGCAAATTGTAACAGCTATGTTGGTGACTCTGGTTCTTTGGTGAATTGTATTGTTGTATTGCGATTTTGTATCAGTGGTTGTTTTGTATTGCATCGAAACTTTATGAAATTCATTTTGGGGGCATTCTGACACGGTTCGAAGGAATCAAATCGAAAAATTTAATTAAATTTCTAATTTCATTTCATTCTAATTTCTTTCTAATTTCATTTCTTTTCATTAAAATAATTTAATTTCTCACATAAGTGAAATTGTAAATTTCTTGTTGAGAAAATAAAGCTCGTGCCAATGTATGAAACTTGGCAGTAGTTATCTTATTTACAATACATGCCATACGACACTTGTCGATATTATCGACTTATAAATAGATGTTTGTATGTATTCGGTTCCTTATCCTTAAAGAACACACACGAAATATTTCCTCAAAACTCCACGTTTTCAAAATGTAGCTTTTTTCTTCGAGCTTTGGCTATAAAATAGTTGGTGAACAAGCGCTTTCCATTGCCTCTGAATAATTAGTATAGTAATGCTTTCTTTATGCGATATCTTC
Source organism: Agriopis aurantiaria (assembly GCA_914767915.1). NCBI lineage: Eukaryota > Metazoa > Arthropoda > Insecta > Lepidoptera > Geometridae > Agriopis > Agriopis aurantiaria. Next base: position 10,806,573 of record OU611994.1, on the reverse strand, counting down.
TTATACTCTACGCCACCTGGCGTTTTGCTCCGCTCTAGTTATATCGCAGATGTTAAATAAAGATTTTGTAGAAGTTCGACGACTGTGGGCTAGATAGCGCTGTAAGAAATATTGTTAGATCCGCAACTAGCACACCCCATAATAGGCTACCGGACTGTTTTTTATTATCTTCTAATTTTTAATTATCTTTAATTATCTGTTTTTTATTATCTGTTACGTTGCGCCTTCCAGTTCGTGGTCTTCAATCAAGAACCTTTCTTTTGTTCCCATCGGTTATTGGTTTTTTGGGCGATGTGGTCTGCCCATTGCTTCTTCAACTTGCAAATTTCAATAACTATGTCGATGACTCTGGTTCTTCGGCGAATATCCATGTTCCGCATTTTATTGCGCAAAGAAACTCAGAGCATATCTCTTTCCATTGCCTGCTGTGTGACTTTGAGTATTTCCAAAAGACAAGCAAGACTACGACCAACCAAGGACCACGTCTCAGTACCCTATATCAATAACCACTAATAAATAAATCAGTTATCTTATTATCTACTACCCGCCTTGAATTAATCACTGCTGGTCATGGCCTTCTATCTTTAGATTCTGCCTTACTTTTCGGTCCCTTACTACTCGAATTCATTCGTTTTCTGTCATCCTTATGTCGTCGAACCAATTTTGGGAGTCAGTCGGTGTGAATTCCGCCAAACCCAGTCGCCATCCGTCAACCCCAATACGTAAGTACCTACATAAAACATTTAGCAATTTAATCATCGTCAGCTGGACTTTTTCCAATTACCACTTTCAATCAATAAATCGCGTCCACCGAAAATCTTAAAACGTTAGAATCTTTTCCCGTTTTCCCTGGTTTAATCTAACATGCAGTTTTATTATTTCCCCCTACGGCTGGAGCATCGACCGCGCGGAATCCACAATGAGGTGAACAATGGATCATCCGGATATTGCTGTCAACCGGGATACCTACACGCCTGAGTGCCCAGCCACTAGGTCAGGATAGAGTAATACCTGTCTTACATACAGCGAGTTGCTGAGAAAATTGAGCTTTGAATAAGTTTGTGAAAACTAAGCAGTATTTATTGTTTGCTAGAAATATTCGGACCCGGGTATGTCCGAAAACTGCGACCAGAACCACCGGAGGATGGGCAGCAGCGTCCTAGTACACGGTGAACGCACTGCGATCTACAAGCCTCCTGCCAAGCGTGGGGATTATGGCAACACTCCACTCTAAGAGGGAGGCCTTTGTCCAACAGTGGATGTTTAATGGCTGCTGATGATGATGATGAATATTCGGTTTAGGAAAACATCGCGAAGAAATTGGTATGTTCAAGAACCTCAAAAGTTCAGACATTATGACATTGACCAACATGCACTGAGACAGCGTGGGGAATTACAGCCCATTATCTCTCTCTCTGAGAGAAGGCATGTATCCCAACAGTGGGAGCATGATAAGCTGAAATGATGACAATGATGAATATTCGGTTATACTTGGCGCTCCTATGCCTTGATGTTTCTGCCCTTTCTTAAAAACTAGTATGAGTTTGCTTTAGTTTAACGTACTTCAATAATATTAGGTACAACATAATTATGCGAACGTAACTAAACAGATAAACAGAACTTTTTATTTAATATTTAAACTCATAAGTTTGTAATCAGGCATATTGTTATACCTAATATTCTGATTTATTAATAATTGATGTAATTGGTATAACCGTATTAATTAAATTCAAAATTAACTAAAAATATATTTTGTGGACGGGCTGCCTAATGGTAAGCCGTCACTGTCGCCTATGAATACTTGTAACACCAAAAGTAGTGTGCATCATGAAGACACATAAAATATTTGTTTTCCTGAAAATATACTGGAAGGTACTATTTCGTTTGCGTAGTTTTTTTTTCATAGAATCTTTTCGCAAAATTCTTAGACCTCCTATACGTAGAGGTCTACGAAAGGATTTTGTATTCTCACCTAGGTCCCGGGCAGAACGCGATTCGTTCCTGCGCTGCTGGGATGCGTGCACGAAAGCCACAAAGTCCAGCAGGATGTTGCTTAACTCGCGCTGGCTCCTTAATGACCTGAAAGAGAAGATCACCATTTGTCAATGGACTGGTGCAACCGGCCGCCGGCGCGGCGGCGTGAACTGCGGACTCGCATAAATACTTAGTTGCCGCTTGCCGCCAAGGCTTGCATACTACTTTCCCCAAAAACATTGCAATGCTATTCACCGTATTCACGTTTTGCTTAAATATTTTGGCGTAACTTTATCATGTATATTTTTTTAAATAATAGGTTTGTATTTGGCCGCCTCCTCGCCTCATGTTAAGCGATGATACGGTCTACGATGAAGCACTCTTGCCTAGAAGAAACCGATTCACTCGCGATTTGAAGACACTCAGATTGTAACTATCATAGAACACATATACCAGGTCTCTAGCCGTAGGAAGTACGACACTAGACTATTGTTACATGATAACGAAACATGTGACAAAACTATGCCTTCGTGTGCTTTCCCGAAGTGTAAATACACAACGAAAAACCGCTATCTATGTTTTGTAACAAATGTACTGTACATGGTTATTATTAGGTGTTGAAGTAAATGTCAGATAGTTTTGACTCGTTTTTACTGAGCAAGTTCAATGGTTATGGCCAGTCCATACATTTAATTTTGGTTGAAGCTTTGCACATTGAAATATTTTATGCACTTATGTACTAATAATCAGAGGCACAGATCTGTATCAGAGGGGACAATTGGCCACTAATTATTCTAGCAATGGTCGAGGCCTTAAGATCAATTTTCAAAGAGGTTTCTTCTAATTATACGAACACATTAAATACTATATCACAGAAAAAAATATGTAGTTTGTGGTATGTAATAGTCTATAAGATATGGGTTACATTTCAAGCGTTTTGAAGCGTTGGCGCAGCTCTGCATTGTACTGCGCGGAGAGGGACTGGTGTTCCATCTGCAGCTGCACCATGTTCTGCTGCAGCGTCTCGTAGTTGCGCTTCATCGACGAGAGCTTCTCTTTTAGCACCCAGTACGCAGCGTTCTGCTGAACCTATACGCGCACCATTCAGAGGTTTAGCTACCATAATGCCGGCAGCATGCAGGGTATACCTACGCTGCCTACTGATACTGGGCTAGAGCATTACTTTTAGCCTACGATGTCTGTCTGTCCATCCATCCTATGTCATGGCCTATTATCGGCTGTATCTTTCGAACCGTAATAGATACTTAGCTAGTTGATATTTTCACAAAATATGTAATCTTACGGCAGATTGACTAAGAAATAATAAAAAAGTTAAATTAGCTCTAATGTAAAAACAGTAATACGTACAAGCGTCAAACTTGGCATGATTATAAAAGTACATACTTACTCTAAAATAAAAAAATAAATAATAAATATTGGCCAAGTGCGAGTCGGTGACAAATTTTTGTTCACCGAAGTTATGCAACGTCATACACACGTGTTATACTTAGAATCCTAGTTTACTTTTAAGAGATTTGTTTTTCTAATTAGTTGCATATTCTTTGTAAGTTTCCTCTTTTGTGAATAAGTTCATCTTATCTTACCTTCAACGTATCATTTTTTTCATTTGCTTCTGTTAATTTCTCCTTGAGTTTTTTAATTTCATAGTTCATTCTGTCGGCCTTAGTATTTAAATCGTTGAAGTACATATCGATCGTCGTAATTTTTGCTAATGCTTGTGTAATTAGCTCTAACTCTCTAATTTTATGTGTCTAACTCGGAAAATTACTTTTACTCTACTGCCCGCTAAGTTAAGTAAGAAATCGATATTACCGCCAATTTTTTTTTAATGTATCTCATTGGTCAGCTCGACTCCCGCCAAAAATGTTTTCTTTTTTAATGCATGATCTCAATGGCCTTGGCCAGTTCGTCAGTCGAACCTAAGGATCTTGTATATACCCTAAAGGGAACGTCAAACCTATTATATTTTGTCAATTTTCCTGTTTCAGTTTGGCCACTACGGTTTGTGTATTGTAACAAAGATAATTAGATTGTAATTAATGTAATTTGTATAATAAGTTATGGATGCAAGTGTGGATAATAAAAAAAATCATTTCATTTCATTTCATTGTGCCAAGAAATTAGCCTCTACCTATGCTAATGTATTAATTAAATAATCAGACATAGGTAATGGTTAAATGCGTTATTATTGTTGCATTGCATTGCATTTTATTATATTCCTACTTGAGATTTTATTTTATTTATGCGTTGGTATACCAACCGGTAACATATTAATTTTGATTTTTTCATCAGCATAATATCGTCCACTACTTATTTCAACTGGTTATGACCTTGTACTTAGATGTATTATGTGCTAAATAGAGATTAGTCGTAATTTATGGACGCTAAGCCGATGTTGTACTAAAAACTTGAAAACAATAATTCTTATGGTTACATAATGCTACGAAATCTTTTGATATATTGCCCAGTCAGTTTTTCTAGAACCAATTTTTTTCCCGGGCATTTTTGCACACTCGGTCATCGGTCATCTGACCCCAAACTAAGCAAAGCTTGTTAAATGGCTGCCAGAGACTGATATACATACATATATAGTTTTAAATACATACTTAAATAGATATTAACATCCAGATATAGAACAAACACAAATATGTGCATCACATAAATGTTTGTCTTAGGTGGGAATCGATCCCCAAGCTCAGAAGGTAGGTTCACTACCAACTGGACTTGAACTGGACCAACGGGCTATCTAAAATCTCAGAATACAGAATTCTGAGTCTAAAATAAAATCTAATAATGGAAATTTTAGTTTGATAAAAATACTGTTCAAACCAAATGTCAAAGTCATGTTGCAAAGTCGTTAACAAAACTCCTTAGATTAGGTACCTTATTTGTCAAAGCTTATAAAATAATAGTACATAAATATCTCAACAAAAGAGTTAAAGCGACAACAACAAGTTTCATGTAGTGCGACAGACTCCCCGTAACTTCGCAAACTCACTGAGTAAATACCTCAGATCAGACAAACAAGAGAGATGTGATGTGTCTTACTATAATTATCGTCCGTCTTCAAATGTCTCCGTTTTTTATCTACTTTTATTAGTATACCGCTAAACTGACCATTGAACGTTGTAAACACGGGCACATATAATATCAAAACGCAATAGTACATTGTTACCCTAGGGGTGAAAGTAATAGTTCGAGGGACTAAATAAATCTTTAACCCCGAGGTAAACACTGTGCTTTTCATTACGAATACAAGGAAACTAAAAATAAAAACATTAACTGACTATAGTAAATATGAGTGATACTTTGATTTGAGTGGTAACAGGTTTGGCAGTACTGCTTTAGCCTCTTCTCTTATGAAATCAGGCGTTCAATCCATATCGGAATCAGATGAACTCATTGTGTTAAAACAAATCTGTTATACGGAAGTATAAACAAAACTCTACAATGACGATCGGATTCCTGCCAATTTTTAATTTTTTTTGAACATCCTGACACTGCCGTATGCACGAAAAGTGTGGAACCATAATCCTCTAAGGAGAAAAAAAAAGTTTGAATTTGTAAAAATATAACTAGTTTTTTTTTAATTTAGTGTCTGTCAGTTATCAACTGCCACTGTCAGTTGAAAGTGATTTTCCCTAGGGCTGAAATGTATTACGTTCAACCCGCTCCTCAGGCAACTTCAGACCTACTTTCCGAGTATGAGTAATGAAAAATAAATTTTATTTCTGTAGATGCGAAAAGGTATATAAAACGAAGTCAACTTAACTTAAAAACGAAGAAGTTGTCCGTGTGGTAAAGTACCAAGGACTAATAGTACAAAGTGCAAAGTACAAAGTATTATTAGAACTGTATTAGGTATTTATAAGAAAGTGTTAAGTATTTATATTATTTATAAATATGTTTTTGTGATAACTAACTGATTATAAATTGTAAATAGGTAAGCATTACATTCAATAATTTCTTTGGTTGTCCTATAATGATATTTGTTTTGAAGTACGTAATTAAAATATTATTTCTAGTTTAAGTTGGTAAAAAACTGACTTCAAGACTAATACCTAGATGTGTAGGTATAATATTGAAGTCGTTTTTTTCGTCTCTTTATTTCGGGATTTTTTTATATATAGAAAAGTGCAGCAAAAAAGCATGCGGTCCGCCTGATGGTAAGCAGTAATCGCCGCCTATGGACATCTGCAACACTAGCGGCGTTGTCAGTACTTTGTCAGCCTGCAGAAATGTTAGTAGATACCCTATGTAAAACGGTCCATGTTACAGCTCGGCGGGAAGACCTTCGGGGGAAGATCATTCCAAACCTGTGGAGCTGTGGTCAAACGCCTACCCATCATTATGATCATCAGCCTTATGCCTCCGTTTTAACCCGTAATCAGTCCAAAAAAAGATACAAAGTAAATGAAAATTCTGTGATAAATATTTACCAAATTGCATATTCAATGTTTTCGTAACAGTATTCCTACTTACTTTAAACCGTAAAACATACCTACCTGGTAACCGAAAAAGCTTGACAAAATAAAAGTGGACTCGTATCTCTACTATCTAAGCAGCAGGTTTCTCGTAAAATAGACTCCCTCGGGATCTCGGAATTCCTTGCGAGGGCCTGGAGACACCGCAATGCGTTTTTGGAAAGTAACTGAAAAGGATGTCTACAGCAGTAAACCAAACTGGTTTATTTATAAGCTTTGGCGATAAAAGTGAACGAAATGGTTTTGCGAATTCTTGATAGCTCCTGTACATAGGTATGAGTTGGTATAGCCAATATATTATCGGGCGTCGCGTCGTTTACTTAAGAACTTACACGGCAAGGAAATCGTCGCAGCGTAGGTGCTCCTATTAGATGGACCGACGACATCGTGAGTCGCGATCACCCAGTGGATGCAGATGGCAGGCTGTCGTTCAATGTGGGGTTCTAAAGGGGAGGCCTATTTTCAGCAGTAAACGTCTTATATCTGCTGCTGATGGTGACGAAGGAAATTGAATCAAAAGGAAATGCGTTTTCCCAAATCCAGTCTGTTTTTTATTGCGAATAAGTCCGCGTTCGACCACCAACTCACTGATATTATAAGCGTAAATGTACAGCCAGTCTCAGTTATCGAAAATGCACCCGAATCTTTCTCCAAGTACCCACAGCATTTAATTTTTTATATTTCGTATATGTATAATATGCTCACTGTGGGTTAAAACTTGCACACTGGGTGACCTTCGCAAGGCCAACACTATTGCAGTTTCTGTGGCCTACTGGTCAGAAGTAATTTAATTTCATGTCGAATCGCTGACTCGAAAAGAAGTGTTGCAAAGCTGTTGAAATCGTTTTTAGGGTTCCTTACCTAAAAAAGAAAGGATCACATCGTTGTCTTATCTTCGTAATATTTCAACCTTTTTTCGTCGTGCCTCGATTCCCGGGATGGATGAATTATCTACATACATATTTATTAAATTTGTACGGATCCCTCAGGGTGCGAATCCCACTCATACTTCTCCGGTTTTATTTAGTTTTGTATTCTGCAGATGCAGGAGTCGGCTGCTAAGCGTCGCCCGAGCCTTTGCGTCCTATTTCATATAAAACTGCGTATAGTTATTTCCGTTTAGAGCCCTAATTTAAAAGCTAAATTTTTAAATTTCATAATACTAAATTGTTAGGTATGTAAATACGGAAGTTGGCTGCGAAAAATTGATACCAAAACTCGGTCCAATCATTTATTTGCTCTAACAGCTGCAATAAGATGATTACCAGTAAAACGCTGAATATAAACCACGAATCCTAATTACATTCGCTTGGTTTTTAAACGTAAGACTAGTAGCAGGTACCCGATTTACTTGAAATTAAAATTAAAAGAAATTGTTTTATTCCGTTTTATGCAATGTTATTGAAGCTGTTAGAGCAAAAAAAAATGCTTGGACCGAGAACATTTATCAATATCCCTGTACAATCAACTTTGCGCAATAGTTAATAAGTAGCCATTGACCTATATGAACTGCAAAGAACTTGGACCTTACCTTTTTAGGGAAGTAGCTATGCTTTGTCAAATTTAGGATGATAATTTTGACAGCTTTTAAAACCGATTCTCGATAGTCTGTGGTTGTTCATTATACCTATACGTGGCACTTCACTAAGTAGGCGGTAGGTAGGTACCCATCAACGTAGTACAATATTATTTGTAGTACATTTTACCGGAAAAACACGAAACTTCATGGGCGTGGCCTGTCAAAATTATCATCCGAAATTTAAAAGACCATAAAAAGTCTATGTCAGATATGACACTTAAAGGCCTAGGTAAATGCTACCTCTTACGCGGCGCGGGCACAAAACAGCGCTGAAACAGCGTAGTGCGGAAAATCACGCGAACGTGAACTCGCGGTCGCGCAACTTTTCGCATCACCTAAACAGAATCGCTTAAAACAGGTAGCTAGCTATAAGACCCCAGTCGTATTCGCTAAAGAAGTTATACAGTTGCTTCTAAGTACGTTGGGTGATAATTAACCTCAAAATACAACATAAATAGTTATATAGGTAGGTAGGTTTATTTTTAAATTAATTACGCACACAAGTTCTGGTTCATATTTTAACAAAAATGAAACTCGCACCATGTGTTAAATAACAGTCTAAAATACCGGCGGGTCGTTCAGATAAATCAAAAAGGTATTGGGTAGGCCGAACGCATGGTTGGCAATTTATAATTTAATAGAAATAGGCTCTACTGTAGAGCCTGATAGTTTCGTGCTATTTTATTACTTATTCATTCATGTTGCGCATATTCTATATTGGACGGTATTATCATATTATTATTATATTGGCTGGTTGGTATTGATATTTGTGGTAGGTACCTACTTTGTTGCTAAGTACTTAATTGTAGTCACATTTTATTTATATGACACGGGAATTACTCACGTATATTATGATTAAACCGGTTATTCCGACTAGGTATAAAGAATAAGATGTGTGAAAACCACGTCAGTTTCCATAATATAATTGTAGTCAATTTAAGGCTGATTTATGAATCCGCAGTTAAACGGTCAGATAGTTAACAAATCAATATCGTTAGAAAAAAAAACCTTTTTGTAAATCCAGGGTATACAAAATTTCATCCGAATCCGGTAAATATTACTACTGTAATATTATTACTGTTATTTATTTTCTTCTTTCTTTCTTTCTTACTATCAGGTATATCAGTTACACGCGACTTCGTACGGGTACCACTTTTCATGTTAACTTTCAATATCCAATTCATTCGGCCCTTTCACGAAATTCTTACTTAGCGGCCTTCTACGACCTGTCTCTCTATCTCTCTTTTAGCGATAAATACTCCACTTGTGGTACTAGCTCGTAATGTAAGTCTGTTTGTCATATTTCATTACTCATACTCGGAAAGTAGGTCAGAAGTTGCCTGAGGAGCGGGTTGAAAGTAATACATTTCAGCCCTAGGGAGAATCACTTTCAACTGACAGTGACAGTTGACAATTGACAGAGACTCATATTATTTAAAAAAACTAGTTATATTTTCACATTTGTAATGAACCATGTTCCAACTTTTTTTTCTCCTCTGAAGATTTTGGTCCGGCACTTCTCGTGCATTTGCCAGTGTCAGGATGTTCAAACAAAAAAAAAATTGGCATGAATCCGATCTTCATTGTAGAGTTTTGTTTATACTTCCGTATAGCAGATTTGTATTAACACAATGAGGTCATCTGATTCCGATATGGATTTAACGCCTGATTTCATAAGAGAAGAGGCTAAAGCAGTAGTGGAAAATAAATTTCACACCAAAAATGTTGATTTATGTTAAATAAAATTCACTCATATTTTATTTAGTCAGTTCATGTTTTTATTTTTAGTTTCCTTGTATTCGTAATGAAAAGCACAGTGTTTATACCCCGGGGTTAAAGAACCCCGAACCCTAGTTACCCTCGAACTATTAGCGCCCTCGCTACGCTCGGGCGCCTAACCCCGTCTCGACACTAAATAAGTTACTTTCACCCCTAGGGTAACAATGTTCTATTTATTTCTGGTATACACAATAAAGAGTTTCTATCTCTACACCCGATAAGGAATCTGTACCTGCCAAAGTTCAGTTTTAGTTTTCAAGATGTTGTTGTGAGTCAGTCAGGTAATGAGTGAGGTATTGCAGCCTTATAATGTATCCCTACTAATATTATAAAATCGAAAGTAACTCTGTATCTCTGTCTGTTTGTTTGTTCGCTTTTCCCGACTAAACGGCTAGGTCGATTTTAATGTTTAGCTGGATGGTAGTGTACATCGTAAGGGCGGACATAGGGTACTTTTCCCCCCAGAAAACGCGGAAAACTGAAATATCTAGGGTTCCTATCACCGCGGGATTCAGCTAGTATGAAAATAAATGTAAAAGTATAAAAAGAAAGAAAAAAGAATAAGGTATATTATTTATTATTAAAATTTGTAGACGGAGTAGAGTTGAAACAAACAAATACTTAGAAAAAGAAGATGACTATAGGAACACAAATTAGAACGGGGTTATAGGTTTCCTAATCGCAGAAAAAAAATTATAACCTTCGTTTTATTGAGAAAATCTCGTTGGGATTGGTATAGTTGAAAAGGGATCTTTTGAAGGAAATATAGGGAAGGGATATCTCGAATAGATAAGTATAATCTCTGTTACTAAGGAAAAAAATATAACCGTAACAATTTTTTTTTTTTCGGGCAAGTGCCTTTAATAACTAAACAAAATACAAGCTAAAACTAACACTACAAATACAGTTAGACTGCCCATAGACCGTTGAAGGTCTAAAGACAATCCAAATGCTCAAGCCCACTACCAGTTGGCAGCGTACCCAACATGCTGGCGGCATTACCACGTTGAATGGAAAAAGTACAAAGTACAATATTATTGTACTTTATATCTATACAAAAGTGTCTTGCTCTTTTTGTGGATCCCCGAAATGGAAATTATCGTTAAATTCTGTACATAATATTCAAGTTTGCGGCTTACATTAAGCTCTATCCTTATACCTTTTTATTACTGTATTCATGACCTCTTCTGCATAATTTTAAAGACTTTGTGTTCATTACCTTCTAACCCCAGTTACCCAAATATTATTTTTACGATACCGCTGCTAAAACGTTGGTCCCTCTGACCAGAAAAACAAAGGAGATATGCCTTAGTACAATATTATAGGTTGTGTTCAAAATAATGTGTAAACTTTTCATACATTTTTTCGCTGTAGGCACCGCAAAGAAACTGTAAGCACGCATACTTACTAATTTCTTTACCTATTTTCATTGAGATACAAATTCAAATTCAAATTCAATTTATTGAGTCTGTGAGCCTGGGTTACAAAGTTGGTATATGTGTAAGAAAGTTAAAGTTCTCCAGGTCCCGCTTTGTCAGCATACAAGCAGTTACTTAAACTAACTATTTTTATAATGCCCAATAAATTAATTTGTATTTGTATTTGTATTTGTATAAACTCTTAAACTCATTACAAGAATATCAATGAAAATAATATTAAATATGTCAGTTTACGTTAAAATTATACAATTGATAATGAATAATGTCTAATAATAATTTTACTAAAATACATGCATTTTATTCAAAGTTTTTTTTATCATATAAGAAGTCATCTACGGAATAGTATGCTTTAGAAAGAAGAAATACATTCAGCCTTTTTTTGAAGCTGTTTACATCGCTCCAGTCACGAATTGATCGTGGTAATTTATTATAGATTATTGATAGAGTATCCTATAAAGTCACAATCTCTCAGTGAAAACATTCAAAAATCATCCGATCGTATTTGTACATACATTGTATTAATTATATACTTCACAATGCCACATTTACTACAATTTTGACGTTCTGTCGCTTGCATTGTCCGCTGTCATCGTAGCTTTGGCATCACGCGGCGTTGTAGTCGGATCGCGGTTACCTTGTAACTAACCAAAAAGTCTGCGAAATTTGTAGCGTGCGCCGGGTTTTGGTTCAGTAATTTTTTTTGGCACGATTGTGACTATAATTATGTATTGTATCTCGATGCGTATTTTGTTTAATTTTTATATTGTGTGAGAGATTGGTTCTACTATAATATTTAGAAACAATATAGTTTTATTTTTTTCGGGTCTGATCCTAACTGGACTGGACTATAATATGAAACTTGTAGCAACATCAATGAACTAACTAATTAGTCCACATGCAAAAAAGGGCGACAAGGTCGTTTGCTGGGAGAGTTTAACTAAAGCCTGAAAAAGCCTGATTTAGCACCTGGCCTAAATCAGGCGTAATGCCGTTCGCACCCGCCACGCCACCTTACCATATCTCCCTTGTTTTTCTGATCTGAAGTCGGTCATATTAAATTCTAACTTTGTTGCATTCTTATTCTGTCCGAATTACGTGCCTACTTGTGAATGACGGTTGGTCTGTTTATTATTCAGAAATTATCCTCGTATTTCAGGTTCTGTCGAAAATAAACGGTGAAAGTCGTGAGCTGACCTCGTGTGATATAAGAATAATGATTATGTAGCTACATACATTTCTGTAGTATCATGAGGATTGGAAATTCGTTTAGCGTTGAAAATAAACCGGCAAAGTGCGAGTCGGGCTCGTGCACTGAGGGTTCCGTACCACCAAAAAATACAAAAAGTAGTGCAAAAAGACAACGTCACGCTCAGACAGTCACCTATCTAAGCATCGACCGCGCCCTGCGTTGCTTAACTTGGCCATTATTTATTATCACGGCGATCCCGCCGGCGGGATCGCAGATCCCCAGGATCTGTTAGAAGATCGGTGAGAGTCAATCAGTTCAACAGTCTGGGCAAGTCTGATCCCCACTCCCGGCGACAGCCCAAGCCGAGGTTCGTACCTTCGAGATGCCCTTGAGCTAGTCGCCCAAAACTTAAACCATCAAGTTATGTCGAACGCCTTTAGCTTTCGGTAACAAGTCCAGTCAAGCTGTAGAGGCCGTAAGGCCAACAGCGTCGGCTTAGTAATAGGATCCCGTTTTCACCCTTTGGGTACGGAACCCTAAAAACTAGTAGGTACAATTTAATCGAATTGAAACAGTACCTACAAAATTCAGTGAAAGTAATTTGTACCTGGTACTGATAATTATATTTCCCGAGAGATAATAAACCCTGGAAACATAATAATAACCACTAAAGCGCAAGTTTTCCCACAATTACGAGCATGGAGTTATTTTATTACTGCACAAAATCCAAATATATAATTGGATTTACCGGAAATCATATCATTTTTATACTTTTCATACAAGCGTGCAATATAAATTTCGGAAACTATTTAGTCAATTTTTGTTATAACTTGTAGTGTTGATCATATTTAAATTGTTTAAATAAATTTCTAAAATAACTTTTTTTTAAATTCAAATGTTAAAATTATTAAGGTTGTTTCACCTATGGCGGGAAATTCATATTTTAAACAGTTTTCTTGTCTTTGTAGCGAAAATAATCTATGGATCTGGGGGTCGTCCAGATAATTTGAAATAAATTATTAATAAAAAAAATACCAAGTAATAAAAGATTAGAAAGATAAAAAATTACCAAGTAATTAAAGAAAGCGTTAAATTGTAACCAAAAATGCTGCATGCTCTTACTAATTAGCCCCATATTTTTATGCTGGTGCTGAAATGTTGGCCCCCAGGATAGATTACCTCGTTATTTACTGCAGACGCACTACCGGTGCCAAAGTTGCTGAGAAACTAATTTGGCAGCAGCTCGCAAGATTAGGTACCTACTTAGTTTGCTTGGATTAATCACACCATGTACAAAGTTAATATGAGCATAATCTGCTGGATTAGGTTTACTTAATTAGGTAGGATACAACAATATCAATTTTCAGGTTAAAGGTACGATTCCGAACTCGGCAGCACGCAGTAGTGCTGCCGCAACAGTGCTGCTGCAGCACTACTGGTGCCCATACATTCTCTATAGGTTTATATGAGAATACATTCCGAGCTACGCAGCAATGCCGCGGCAGCAATGGAGCCGCAGCCTCGGAATGTAATCTCATACGTATTATTTTTCTAGTTTTATGTCTGGTTGATGTTTTCCTTCAGCTGGAATTGAAGCGACGATAGCTAGATTATGAAGTGCCGCTATCTCACTTACGCATTTGATGTTTTTTTTAAACAAAATTACTATACACATCCGACTGCACCAAAGAACTTGGAGACCAGAAAAAGGTAAGGTCCAAGTTCTTTGGACGGGAGGCAATAATGCACGACACATATAATGTACGGCATGATATTGTACGACATAATAATGTACAGCATGATAATTGGTGTACATGTAAGTACATGGAATATCATGTTGTACAATATCGTGCCGTGCAATATCATGCTGTACATTATAGACACCACTTTGGACCGCCAACCATTAAGGGCCAGAATACCGGGTGCAGCGATCTCGCTCGCGCATTTATGTACATTAAATGACTTGTCTACTTTTAAAAACGTGCTTCGATCATTTTGGTTAGTTAATATTTCAAAATATTTAGAACAAATTTTTGTTTATAATTGTTTTAATATTTTTTATTTATCTATCTTCCCTACCGCGTCCGCGTCTGTCTGTCTGTCTGTATGGCCGCTAACTCCTAAACCACGCAACGGATTTTGATGCGGTTTTCACCATCAGCTAGATACATTTTCACGGAAGGTTTATATATATAACTAGCGACCCGCCCCGGCTTCGCACGTAATTTACACCCGTGCTAAAACGGGCGGGCGGGTCGCTAGTAAAATATAATCGCTATAACTATGTTTCCTATTTCTAGGCCGTGAAAGACATCCGAATGAAGGAGGCTCAAGACGAGAAAGGTCGAAAGACTACGCGCATCATTCAACGGTGTTTCTGGGTCGTTGGCGTGTCTAGAAACGCCGTAGTGGTCGTAGTGGCTGCTGTATTGGCATACCTGGTACATGAAACTAAACGGGATCCTCTGATACTGACTGGTGAGTAATTTATTTCATCCTTTTTTTTATTTCATATTTTTAACTCACTTTGGTTCTCAATTTGGTTGTATTTTTTTAATGTTTGTTCCTTCACGGGCTATACTCCTAGCTGTTTAAAGCAATCCAGTTTAGGTTATGAAAAAAGTTGCGCAAACAGCAAACCGTATCTGGGCGCGTGAAGCTTCACGTTAGCGTGATTTTCCGAACTGAGCTGATTTAACGTTAGTTTGAGACCGCGTAAGGAGTTGGGCGTAAGGCGCCAGAAGGCCCCAGGTCATTTATGAACCAATTTGGAAAATCCTTTTACTATTTGAAGGGATAATTATACTTTCAAGTTTCATTATAATTGATCAGAAATTTGGTTTTTAAATCAAAATAACTGGAAAAAATATGTCATCAAGTAAACGAAATTGCGTTACTAATTTTGAAGTTGGTTTTTTAAATTGATAATTATGGAAGAAGGAAAGACGTAAGGAAAGAGTGAATGATGATGATGATAACCCGATAACCAAATAACCCGAAATACCGGAAATATTACGCATCATACTAGTAGTAATTGTACTTATTATAAATGCAAATGTTTGTTGGTTTGTTTGTTCCTCTTTCACGCAGCAACGGATCGACCTGATTTTTTGCATGGGTATAGTACATGGGATGGAGAGTGACATAGGTACTTTTCATCATCATCATCACCAGTTTTCATCAATACGCGGGTGAAACCGCGGTGGCAGCTAGTAAGGTATAAAGCACGTAACTAAAATGTGTCAATACTGTTAAATAGTAGGTTACTCACTTAGATACGGTTGTGACGATCCAAAACATCAATACCTAGAACTTGGGTATCTTGGGATAGGAGTAAATATTTGACCAGGGTGTTCTGTTCAATATGTCTTTAGATTCTAAGTATTGACAATGCGTGAGGGATATCATTTGTACAAGGATTTAGGTGACCTATAATATCTAGGTATGAGTTATTCGATTTGATCGTCGAAACAAAGTCTTTTAATTCTGTTATTTAATTTTCGAAAAAACTTCCACGCATTTGTGTTCTACCTAAATCTTATTTCTTCTTCTTATATAAAAATCAATTGCTGTTCAATAGTCTCGCTAAATATCAAAAACGGCTTGACCATATTGTATTTTTTTTGTTTTGTTTTCCACAGTACAAGGTTAGTTAAAAAGAATCAATGGTTCTTTTTATTGAATAGTCTTTTAATTTCTTCGAAAATATTCCGCATTTAAGGGCGGAAAATTAGGGGATGAGTACCGTTCATTGAACATTCCGTGAAGTAACTTCTGGTTTCACACAATCAAAAACATTTGCCAACTAAAAAGCAAAAAATCACTGAAAAATTAATTTTGATTGAGGTTGCAAATCCCCAATTGAAATGTAAATTTGTGTCGTTGTTATTGTGTTGTTGTGTATTTTTTTGTTTTTTTTGTTTTTGATAGTGATTTTTTATGACTTTGATATTAGAACTATGAGAGTAGGAAGACAAAATAAAACTAAATGGTATACAAACCTACTTTTAAAATTTTGATATACTTCAAAGTTGCGTAAAAATTAAGGCTTGGTTGCACCAAGTAGTTGTCAAAGTTAAGGTTTATGACAAATTTGACAATAACAATAACGCTGACTTTAGCAGTTACTGCAAAATGCGTTGCACCAGCGTATTCCTTATTATAGTTAAAGTTACCAGGGTTGCAAGTCAAATGAGACCTTATTTACTCCAGATGCATAGGTGGAATTATGTTTTATGCATCTGACAGATATTTAAAATAAACAATAGCGAATCGTGGGCAGTTACGGTTAACAGCTAAAGTTATGACGTCATTTAACAATTGTCAGATGGTGCAACTAAATTTTTGCCTAACCGGTACTTTAATTGAAATGTCGATGTTTGTTAAAGCTAAAGTAACATGATGCAACCCACCCTAAGCCTCAAAAATAAAAAAAACAAATCGATCTCCTCCGCCAAAAGGTAAAATATCTAGGTATAGGTCATTTTTAATATTATTCTGAAGATAATGTTTAACGTTTTTTTTAACGTTTTGTTTAACGACTCAATTAAACAAATAGGTATTGAAAACGTGCAAAAGAGATAAGTCTGGCTGAGAACTCTATCTCACTCTCAGGGGTTCATTTTACTACATATATACCAACTCTAAACTCACTAGGTACATAATTTTAAATTTTCTCAACAATATTGTTGCAGATATTGTAAAAGAATGTCACCTATTACTTTGAAGTTATTCATACTGAAATTCCCGTTTTATGGGGTTCAAGATTCCGAAAAATGCGGGATTCTTCCAAGATATTGCGTAACTTCGCCGCGGTTACGGGGGCGCTGACCTTTTCTTCCCTCTAATATTTTCTTCCAAACTACGCCGAAGTTCAATAGACTTGATTACTAACAAAAGAAAGACGTAGCTATGCACGATGCACGTTCCATCTCTTTCGGATGCTTATGTTTGGAGGCTGACAGATATGTAGTTTTCTACTTTTCAGTCGAATTCAAATAATGGGCAAGAGCGTTTCGAGACACGCATATGATAGGGTTCCTTTATAATAGATATTAAGAAGTTTGCATACCTACTGCATAGTTTAGAAATTACCAAGGTAATATAATTAGAGTTTGACTTTTCGTAATTGAACAAAGCTCTATGGACTTAGCTTTATTTTAAAATGTATCATCCTAAAGTGTAACTATTTCTACTTCGCGGGCCATATCTCATACAGGATACACTAGATACAAAAGTGACGTATTAAACGTTACTTTTATTTCAAAAGATCTATTCAACGAGGGGTGAAGTGAAAAAAAATCCCCCTAATTTCACATGCACCAGACCAGAACTACACCAAAAAAAAAACTTATATAATTAGGATCTATACCAAAACTGCAATTGTGTAAAATTAGACAGTTCTAAAGGATCAACACAGAAGGACGGACAGAAAGAACTTATAAGGGTTCTTTGTAGTACTATGGAACCCTAAAAGGGAGGTTCTTAATTTGACTTCGCCGATATATGGACACAAAAGTTAAATATATAATAGGAAACCAGCCTGCAAAAGTTTGATATCAATCACCCTTTATGGAAGATACAGGGTTATTGATAACAACCTCTCGTCGTGCCCCTCATATTATGAGGGTCGTGACCACAAAATAGGTGGGGGGTTATCTTAGGAAAATAATCAGGGAAGGTTTTCACGTCCTTCCGCATCATACTTTTTGACAGTGTTTAATCCTCACTGTTACTGTTAACACTTCACATGCGCTGAATGACCGCGGTGAGATTAGGTTATTTACAGCCACCTGAGACTCGGCGTTGACCTTTGACAGCAGGTGTAGTCTCTCTTGACCAACCTTTCTCCTTTCGAATCCAGGCTTGGGACAGGCAACGGCAGAGTTAATAGCCCAATAACCCTGTATAGAGCACAACTAATGTGGACAGTAGTACAAATAATAACAATAAAATTGTGCATCGGAGCTACATGACCATATCCTACCATCCTCTTTCTACTACAGGACAAGTACGAAATCTGCTCACTACCACCCATACATTGTGGATTATCCTCGGATACGTACCAAACGTTTTGATTCTACCTTTCTAATCCGTACGGCCAAGGATAGGAACAATCTGCCGGCTTCCTCGTTTCCTGCGAGATATATAATGTAGGCCTTTTCAAGGCCAGAGTGAATAGGTATCTTCTAAGTCTCAGTGCTTCATCTTTGACCACATCGTCGCTTAGCAACAGGTGAGTTGGTGGTCAAACGGGGACTTAAAAGCGATAAAAAAAGAGCTAATTATCGATTGCAACTTTGTCATTTTCCTCTTTATATAGGTACAATATATTATCATTAAATTAAGTTCCTTTATTTAATAAGGCTCCATATAATCCGAACTTATATCGCACTCAAGTCACGCAAGCTGCAGCTCTACTGATAAATGGCGAATCTTCACTCGACTCCGTTGAGTGAACTTGAGTGAAACAAACTTGCCAGGAGAACTGCTACATTCTGTCTAAATAAATGAAGTCATATGTTTTATTTTTGTTAACTTACTGCACCGAAGATTGCTTCTACAAGGTTTGTATTTTTATCGGATTTACCTACCATGACTATATTGGTGACACGGAAAGGTGGTACTAAGTCGAAAGGAGATCATTGTACTCATTATTATGAACAACTTTTACCAATGGACCCTGGAATTGCGAAAATCTTTTAGCACATTTTAACACATTTAAAGAGTTATCTATCTAACTCGAGAAAAAAATATTGACAATGACAATGATGTGAATTATGATAATGATGGAGAAGTTAGGGTATAAAACGACCTTGGGAGAAGTAAAAATATGTAAAAAAAATAAAAAAATGTGTAGTGTTAATAAATGAAATGTGTATTTGAAATAAAGCCTCTTTTACTTTTTTACTTTTACTCAAGGACTTTGTAAACCCTAATTTCATGCTTTTATTATCTATCTAACTTATTTCGTACGAAATAATATCATTATGACTGAAGTGAAGATTGTCACTTGATTATCGTGGCCGTTAATTGTCATATTTTTCAACCAAGATCTTGAAAGTAGGAAAACTACGGAGCGGATGAGTGTATGTACAGCACAGATATACACCTAAGATCTGTGATCTACAGTCTGTGCGGTGTAGCATGGTGCCTCTGCCTGTGACATTAGACGAACCTTGCCTTTTCACTGATCGTTGCCGACTTAATATTTTAGTTGTACCCTAAATATCACAGTCGTAAAATATGAAATCCGTAATAACTGTAGTAAAATAAATAAATCTACCCTGCCAAAATGTTATTGTCTATAAATAAAACCTTGTCGCGTTATCTCTGTGTATCGGGCGGCAGCGGGCGCGACAGGTCCGACAAGTCGGCTACTTGTAGCTTTATACCTAAAGTGCGGAGTACGCCAGGCCTGGCAACTGTCGAGTCCTTTGGTACAAGCGTGTAATTCATTAGTTATTCAATAAATGGACACATCAAATACCTTGCTTGCGATAATATTATAAATGCGAAAGAGTTTGTTGTTTTTAGGTTTATGAGTTTTATTGTTTGTTCCTCTTTCACACAGCAACAGAATAACACGGATAGACACGATTCTTTGCATAAAAATAGTTGGAGGGCCAAACGGATACTTTTTACCCCAAACTTTATTACCGTTCCACGTGGGTGAATCTGCTAGGCGCAACTAGCAAGTAATATGTTTTTCTTACGCATGCTAGAAACACGAGAAAGCAGTTCTAAGTGATGTAAAACTCCACAGAGTCTTATATTTCTATTTTTCACAACCAGTCTGCACTAAGAATTACATAATTCACATTGCATTGCTCCCGAAGAAACTAGAAACTAAAGTTTTATATTGCGGCAACCATAGCTAAAATATAGGGCTGTCTGCTCATTTAACTACAAAATTCTATTTTGTTTTAGAAATAGCAGAAGGCTCTAAACTTTTGCCGTTTTCGTTTTCTTGCTGATTGTAAGTAATAATTATCATCATCATCATCTATATTAATAACCTTAAACGCAAATGTTGCGCCTATATTATGATTATTCCTACCAACTACGTAAAATAAGAACTAAGTGTGAAAGATCTGCTTATAAGATTGAGAGGAAACCCGTAAAATTGAAATAAATTAGTGCCAATCAAAACCTTCACAGTGAAATTATATTTTTTGTAAACCCTAGGTACAATAACGCCAGGGCTGCCTACACCGCGGGCACCTGCGTTCCACAGTACAGTCGGCAACACAACTTACACCGCAGCTGACATGTTCTCACACCTCGGGTCAGGACTCCTCGTCGTTCCGGTGGTCGGCATCATCTCCAACGTGGCTATTGCTAAGGCATTTGGTGAGTTCTATTTAGTTTTATTCCTACCCCAGGGTATTTTTATTTTTTTTGACATTTTGGATAAGTTAGGGCCTCCAACCCCGCAGGTACCTGCGTTTTACAGTACAGTCGGCAACACAACTTACGACATATTCTCGCAACTTGGAGGCCTAAAAAGTTCTCGAATGGAGACCACGGACCGGTAAGCGCAGCATAGGTAGGCCTCCCACTAGATGGACTGACGATATCGTGAGATTGGCGGGCATCCAGTGAATGCAGATGGCAGGCTGTCGATTAGTGTGGATTGAGTGTGGAGGTCTAAGAAGGAGGCCTTTGTTCAGCAGTGGACGTCTTCTGGCTGATGAGGATGATATTTTCATCAATTAGGAAAAAAAAATTGTGAATCTAGTTGACAGCGGAACGAATAATACAAACTACAATTATGCTAAACTAAGTAGTCACTCTTCTCATAAGCACGCCTATGTTCCTTAATTATGTAAGTTCCTTAATTTATTGACAAGCAACCATAGCCAAAAGAATACCATATTTCATGGACGCTGTTTTTTTTACAATAGTGAAGCGACGCTCTCTTTCGCTCCAATATTTTTATCGAGTCCACAGATTAGGTAACGAAGATTATTCAGTTTTGTCACCGAAAGTATAAACTACGCGCGTTCTTATAACTATAGGATAACTTTATCGATATGACAATTACGTCGTATCCCATCACTTTCAGCAAACGTCATAAGCGACATGGTAACTTAGTTTTACTTTAGTGGTGTATCCATTTACTTCTGATGTTCCATGGTCCGACCGACTCCTGCCTGTGTATGCACTCAGTATGAAAGCGCGTTTGATTGCAATTTCTGACTAGCGGCTACACGTGCCTTCACTTCCGAATGGAATTGGAGTGTGAAAGCGCTCTAAGAACCACATTCAGGACCTTAATAACTTTCCACGCGTCACGTAGTACCGACATACCAATGTATGTAAACATTCTTGGTGGCTAAGTTAATATGGATAGTACTTTTAAAGGCTCTGTACCCAAAGGGTGTAAACGGGAACCTATTAATAAACCTACGCTGTCTGTCCGTCCGGTTGTATCTTTCGAACCGCAATAGATAGCCAGTTGAAATTTTTCACAGAATGTGTTGTTACGGCGAATAAACTAAGAAATAAAAATAACTTCAAAAACTTCAAACTAAAGGGAGGTTCCCATATAACAAACGTTTTTTAAACGTATTTTTGTATTTGCTCTAATTTAAAAACGGTAATACGTACGTACAAGTATCAAACTTGGCATGATTATAGTAAGTAACACGAGTCGCACGCCGAACAGCGCGAGGAGTGCACGTTTATCGCCCGCGTATTGTTTTGTTGACGACAACAGGAGTCGCGCCGCGATGTTGAGTGAGGAGGAGTCGGAGGTAGATCGACCCGAGTCAGTGACCTCGGGCGATCTACTCTCGGATGGGCAGTTACAGCGCGGTAAACGTTTGAGAAATTACGAAGGAGAAGAAGATAAAGACGAGTTCATCGAAGTGAAGAGGAGGCCGAGACGTTTGGCTAAGCGTGTGTTTGAAGATAGTGATAAGAAAACTGGTTTGAACGAGTTTAGTGCAACACAATCTATGACGTCGGAGGGGTCTGTACTTTATTATGAAGTCTGCGTTACGTCGATTGAGCCGCTACCGAAGCAAATTGCCTTTGCTAAAATGCTTACAAGTTTGAAGGTACCCGAAATTTTGAAGATTAAGTATAAGAGTAGTTACAAAGTTATTATTACATTTGACAAGAAAGAAAACGCGAATAGTCTTTTGAATTGTGAGCAATTAATAGAAAAGGGCTTTCGATGCCAAAGAACAGATGAAATGAACGTATGTTACGGAATAGTGAGACGAATCGACCTTGAAACCGAAGTAGAAGAGTTACAAAAGACCTTCACGTGTGAATATGAGATCATATCCATTAGGCGTCTTAAGAGACAAACGAACGAAGGCACCTGGACTGATAGCGAGACTGTTCGCTTATGCTTCAGGGCCTCCACTTTACCTCCGTATGTGTCAGCATACGGTTGCAGGTTCATGGTGGAGTCGTACACCTTCCCGGTCTCGCAATGTGCTGGGTGCTGGTTTTACGGGCATTTAAAAAAATACTGTCCTACAAAGAAGATTGTATGTCCTAAATGTGGAGCAAATCACGTAAACTGCGAGACAAAAAATTATAAATGCGTTAACTGCAAAGGTTCCCACATGTCTATTGAAAAGTCACGTTGTCCAGTATTTAGAAAAGAGAAAGAGATAAGAAAAGTTATGTGTGAAGAGCAGTGCACTTATAAAAAAGCATTATCTATATATATGGAAAGACAAAACAGTGAGGCGCATGGAAGTCAAGATACAATAACGCCCAGGGAACGTAAACAAACAGAAAACAACATACCTACTTATAGTCGCAGTTATACTGAAGCAATTTTACGTAAAAGTAATGTAGAAAACCGAGAGGAACAATCATTAAGCGATGCGTTGAACTCCAGTCAAGAGTCAGTAATAGCAACAGCGCAGAGCGAATTTAACCATGAGCATCGGAAGAAGAAAAAGAAGAAGAAGAAAATTTCGGTAAACAAAGAAGAACATCTTCAAAATGAGAATAGTGAGTTTGTGAATGAAAATGTGCCTAATAGACAGAAAAAATTCAGCTTTAGTACATTTTACAATAGGAGTAAGGAAATTATGTTATCTAGCAAATCGCTCAGCGAAAAAATCACGGACTTTTTGAATTTGGTGTTTGAGGAGTGCTACCTTATGGTATCTGGGATGTTTAGAAAAGGGGACTATGTTACAAAACTATTATCCATGCTCGGGCATGGATAGAGCTCACAGTATGCAACGTTTTGTTAACATAGTCCAGTGGAATTCGCAGAGCATCAAAAATAAATTAACCGATTTTGAAAGTGTCTTGCTCCAGAATAAAGTACATATAGCCATCTTAAGTGAAACTTGGTTGACCGAAAATATAACTATCAATATTAGTAACTACAATATATATAGAAAAGATAGATTAGAACCATGGGGGGGAGTAGCCATTTTTATACATAAATCTATACAAAGTGAGGTGATTGAAATGAATCTTAGTAATCCCGGCATTGAAGTAGTTGCAGTAAAAGTATTAAATTGTAAGCTTATTAAGAATGTTATCTCTGTCTATTGTACTCAACCTGTCCTCACTACGCAGTCAGACTGGGATGAATTATTTTCGATATTTGGCAATAAAACCTTGATAGGGGGCGACTTTAACGCCCATCACACTAACTGGTCTTATAAAACCGATTCCAGAGGTATTCGAATTTTTGATTCTAGTTTAAATAATGGCTTTATCTCCATGAATACTGGCAGTATAACGCGAATGAAACTTGTAAACAATTCCTTGCAGAAAACGTCGCCTGATATAACATTTGCCTCGTCAGATATTATGGTAGATTTGAAGTGGAAAGTACTCAACGAGAACTTAGGTAGTGATCATATGATAATAAAAATCTCTGTCAATTACGAAGATATATCACACTATACAAAAAAGCGAAATTTTAGAAAAGCTGATTGGCCTAGTTATAGAAGTTCAGTAGAACAGTCTCTGTTAAAATTACCTCTTAACTTTAATTCAGAGCACATACAAAATTTATATGATACGTTTATAGATATTATTAATGATGCAGTTGAAGAAAATATACCGTGGCTTATAGTCAATAACGATCCAGATAGCAAATTCGCGCCAAAATCGTACTGGAATCCTACACTATCTGAGCTAGTAGCCCAACGGAGGCTGGCGTTAAGCACCTTCAGAAGAAACCCTACCCCTAATAATCTCAAAATTCTAGAAGAGAAAACGTTGGTAGCTAGAACCGAAATATCTAAAGCTAAATCTAAAGATTTCCGCGGTTTTTGTGACTCTGTTAGTGAAGATACATCCTTATCTGATATGTGGAGAAAAATGAGATGGATAAAAGGTTACCGTCATCGGAATTTCATTGCGCCTGAAACCAAAAAACATGAATTACTCTGTAGCCTGGCCCCAGATTGTGCGAGCGTATCTAAACCTATTTTCTTGTCTAGGAATAGCTTGTTAGAAAAATATTTTACTATTCAAGAGTTTGAAGCATGCCTTAAAAGGAAAGATACAGCACCTGGGGATGACAGTATCACATACTCAATGATTTGTAATCTTCCAGAGGTCGGTAAATCTTATCTGCTTCAGTTATACAATAAGATATATAGTTCTGGTCTAGTACCGCACCAGTGGAGAGATATCAAAATAGTACCAATTCCAAAAGCCAATAACAATTCGAGTACGGACATTAAGTTAAGACCTATTTCATTAATTTCTTGTATGTGCAAAATTTTACATAACATGATTGCGAAAAGATTAGAATGGTACGTAGAACATCATAATATACTATCTCAGAATACTACAGGTTTTAGAAAAGCAAAATCTTGTTTAGATTCTGTAACGCGATTAGTGACCACTATACAAATGGGTCTTGCTAAAAATTTACCTACACTGGCCTGCTTTCTAGACATAGAAAACGCGTATAATAACGTTTTGGTTGATGCCTTAGTGAAAACATTGGATAGATTAAAAGTTGGGAGTAAAATTTGTAACTATATTTGGGAATTTCTTAGTGAAAGGCATTTGATAATAAATAGTAACAATAGTGAGAATAACCGAATAGTAAGGTGGACATCAAAAGGCTTGGCGCAAGGTGATCCTTTTTCTCCATTGTTATTTAATATAGTAACTTATGAAATCTGTAAGTCTGTTAGTACAGAAATAAGTCAATACGCAGACGATTTTGTAATATATGCTAGCGATAAAAGTATTGATAAATGTGTTTTTGAGATCCAATATTCTTTAAATACAATAGTTAGACTTCTTAACAACGTTGGTTTACAGTTATCTGCAGATAAATCAAATTTTTGTCTGTTTAGCAGAGGTCGCAGACGAAACTATATAGAACTTAAAATAAATCAGGTAACATTAAAATCTAATGAAAACATTAAATATTTAGGAATTTGGCTAGATCGGTCACTTCTTTGGAATAGGCACATCCGAGAAACATGCGAAAAAACAGAGAGATACCTAAATATTTTGAAGGTTTTGGCGGGTAGTGGCTGGGGTGTTCATCCCAAGCATTTGAGAAGGCTATATGTCAATCTTATTAGAAGTAGAATAGATTACGGTTCCTTCCTCTATGATAACGGTGCAAACTGTCACATTCGTAAGTTAGATAATGTACAAAATCAAGCGCTTAGAATTATTGGCGGCTTTATAAAATCAACTCCGTTACATGTTATGGAGAGTGAAGTATGTATTCCTCCTCTGGGTATACGTAGAAAGTATTTAGCATACAAATACTGTCTCAAATCTAAATCATGGTGTAAAAACTCGATTATAACCCTTCTAGACGAATTCGGTACTCTTTGTCCCGATTTATATGGTAGATACTGGATGTATAAAAAGAAACCCTTGCTCATGCTAGCATATAACGAAGTCAAAAAAGATATATGTACTGCTTCTAATCCATTAGAAATGTTTTTATTGAAAGAGTGGGTATCTAATATAAACATAAAAAATTATATAGTTGATAATTTAGAGTGTGTTCAGAAGGCTAAAAAAGATTATAACCCTGATGTTTTAAAAAATAATGTATTAACGGAGTTAGATAGAAAGTATAAAAACTGGCACAAAATATTTACAGACGGGTCAAAGAGCGCCGGTGCGTCCTCGTCAGGGATAGCATTTTTTGATGCAACTTGTAAATATGCTGAGAGTTACCGGAACGTGTCACCGATATGTATAATGACCTTGGAGCTATTTGCCATATCGGCGGCACTGTCCTACGTCGAGTCTAATGTGCGAGACAGTGTAGTAATACTTACGGATAGTAAAAGCGCTTTACAACATATTTATAGATGTACTATGGGTAGTCGAGGTATCCCTATTACTTACTCTATTTTACGTAAGGTAGAAAAGCTTCGAAAAAATCAAATCACCGTAAAATTACAATGGTTACCATCTCACGTTGGATTATCAGGCAACGAGACAGTGGATCGCTTGGCAAAATTAGCTGCAGTCAGTGGATCGGACATGTACATTATACCAACTCATGCAGAATACTTACCCAAATATAAAAAAGTGTGTTTTGATAGTTGGCGAGAATACTTTGATGAACGTTCCAAATCTAAAGGAATCTGGTACAAAATTTTGCAAAGCGAACCTCATCGTTCGCCATGGTTTGTTGGGGCAATTAGTCGGAAGCTTGTTGTTGTCGCGCACAGATTACGTTCCGGACACATCCCATTAAATGCTTTTGGATTTATGATGGGAAAGGTATCGTCACCGAACTGTGAGGAGTGCGACCAGCCCGAAGACGTGTATCATGTACTGATGGAATGTGTCCGGAACCAACGTGAGAGGGAACAGATTTTTACCGAACTTGGAATTTGTGAATCCAATGTAGGGGTAATACAGCTTATATTATCTGATCCAAATTCCAAGGAGGCTCGAATGGTTTACGGTCTGGCAAATTCATTTTTACAGGCTTTAAGCCTTTCTAGCACCACAGCCTTGCCTGGTTGGTTAATTATACCATAAGTATAATTGACCAACTAGGTAGGTTTGTGGTTTAGGTAAGTTTGTGGTTGTGTAAAGTAATAAGTTTAAGTACATTTAGTTAGGAAATTTATGTTTTGTCAGGATACGATGGGGCTGACATAGACATGTTGTCTAAAAGCCCCCATAAAATTGAAGATTAAAAAAAAAAAAAAAATAGTAAGTAACACAAATTCAAATTCAAATTATTTATTTGTCACACTCTCGCACACACACACTCTAAAGTCTATCAACAAATAATAAATAATGGCCAAGTGCGAGTAGGTGACAAACTTCTGTTTATTACCAAGTTATAATTGTGTTATACTCGAGCGCCTGTAGCAAAATAATTAGCTGTGGCTGCGTAGCAATTGCTTCGACAATTTAGGAAGGCGTTATAATAACTAGTAATTCGGTTACTTGGACAACCTTATTGTATTTTGTGGTCATACGGAACCCTCAGTGCGCGAGCCCGACTCGCACTTGGCCGGTTTAATTATAAATGTGATAAACCTTCAATTGCCCTCTAATGATAAACATTTATTAAAGCATAATTATCTATAATATATATTCATAATATAGCGTACATAAATATAACCTTGGATGAATAGATAGATATAACAGAAAAGTATGCCTCGTTCTTTTGAAACGTTTTCTACAATCTATTATAATTTTGATAGAAAATATTTTTAGAGGCTCACGAACAATTCTTCGAGCAATTAGTAGACGAAATAAATTGAAGAGTTGTTGATATAAAAGACAGGCAATTAATCTTGTGGCTCAAAGGGATCGATATATTTTTATAGGTGAAAGCTAAGATTAAACTGGATAGAACATAGAAAAGAAACAATAGGCTCAAAGTATTTGAAATACAAGGGCACCAAGGGAAATTTGTTCGCCTAACAAAGACATAAGTAGTACGAATACCACCTATATAGATAAGCAAAAGCTTTTTTGCTAGCGTATGAATTATTTTTAATCGACTTCGAAAAACAAGGACCTCTCAATTCGGCCCGTATTTTTAATGATAAAGTTTGACCAACCTTTTGGGCCTAATTTCTACACAAAATTAAAACAAAAAAATATCCAAGAAGATGAAATGCAGCCAGCAATGAGAGATCCAAGCATAAACCTGCTCTTGAATACAATGTACCGAAATGTTGTAAAATTTTGGGTGTTGCGAAAACTGCTGCTAGTGTAAAAATCGTCTAAAGCGTTCTTGCCATTGTTAGTAAACAGTTCTCTAATTAAAAACCTTCAAAGCACGTCAGCAGCGGGAGATCGAAGCAATAAACCTCGTCTAGAATGCAATGTACTGATGAAGCAGTAACTAAGATTTGTATTAAAGATATATTCAAGATTATAGCTACACGGATTATTTACCGTGGTAAGATTGTGGATGGAGCTCCCGATAACCAAGAACCTAAGAAACCAAACCGAGACTAAGAAAGAGGGTAGATCGTTTTGTCTGTACCTTAACCACCCGCATTCTTCAGTCTTCCCGTGAACATGGTACAAGTACTGCGCCGAAATATCAGAAGCTCCATCCACAACCGTGATACCGATACCGTTATAATACCGCGATAACAAGGTAAATATCTCGGTAATGATCATTTAACTGTAGTGGACCACCGTGATAGTTTAAATATAATTTTCAAGAGTGTTCTACAATAATGATCTTTTATAGCATGCGGATAATCCGTTATGATCTGTAATATTCTGATTTTTGGTTGTTTTGATATCAAGCTGCACGTTTGACCACGTTTTAGATCAATTTTGTTACTTTTACTGTTCTAATATTCTGTGATCTGGTGAGCGATGGTGGTCTAGCGGTAACATAATTATGTGCTTTACAATCTGACGGCACCCGGTTCGATCCTCGGCCTTGCATCAATAAGTTATTTACTACTTAAATAAATTACGTGCAGTTTCGACGCCATCGCTTCAAATGCTTTCAATGTACAATACACCCCAAGCGAATGCACAATACACCCCAAGCAGGACGTCAGTGCAGGGCTTATCGCCCCCATCTCGTCAAGAATAAGAAGAAGACGTCATCGCTCAAAAAAAACGGTGAAGGCAAACACCCTGAAGACATGTGACATTCACCAACGTGCACTAGGCCAGCATGGTGGATTAGGGCCCTTCCCCTCTCTCTCTCTCTCTCTCTGAGAGAAGGACTGTGTTCCAGCAGTGGGAACATGATAGGCTCATAAATAATGTTCTGCAATTAAACTGTTTGTGATACCGAAATCCGGCGAAGAACAAAGGCCAAAACGTCGGAATCGCGGTAATGAAACTAAAATGGAGCTGGGCAAGACACATTGCACGTGCAGTGATGTCAGGTGGAGTAAGGTTTTGACAGTGGCAAGGTAGATAGGGAGGCGGTAGGCTAGGTAATCGGAGCGTTTGTCGTCCAGCTGCAAGATGAGTCGACGAAATCGTCACCATCACGAGTCGAACCTGGACTCGATTAACACAGTACCGAGGCAGATGGTACAGCAAGAGAGAGGCTTATACCCCGCAGCGGGATAAAGAAGACTTTAGATGATGATGATAATTTTATATTGGCCTAAATACCTACAATGAGCTTCTAAAACCTCAAATTACATTTTTGTCTCTCTAACGAAAACCAGGGCACCTTTGTAGCTGACTTCGTAAGTACACTGCCAGAAAGATCTGAGATCAGACTGATTAGAAGTAGAGACACGCAGACGCTGAGTTTCTCGATATACAGGGCTTATCTGTAAGCCAGGTTATAAGAGAATAATAATAGAGGTTTTAGCTATTATATAAAAGTTATATAAGTAACGTTACGGTACAGTATATTGATGGCTGTAATATAGTTTATCGGAAAACTGTTTCAATCTTTCACGAAAATATATTTTGGTATTTTAGTACGAAAAATTTTAAAAATAAGAACGGACATTTATATGTAACTAGTTTTTTCCCGCGGCTTGGGCTTTATTATCGAATCAGTGGTTTTTCCCCAGAAAATACATATTCATATTCATATTTATTCATAAAATGTTATTTTATATGTCTAATCGTATTTTAATTAAATTAAAATTATACTAATCAAATAATAAATTAGGTTAAAAATCAAATATGTAGTAAAAAAACATAAAAAGTCAGTCATAATAAATTAAAAAGAAAAAATTACATACATAACAATTTTAATAGATTTCATCGAGTGTATTTAAATTATTTTACCACAAACTTTTTTTTTGCATCGGTCCCTGCTATGTTCGAAACTTCAGAAATTATTTAGCACGCGGTAAAATTCGTATTTTTTATTTCATGTAATAATTTCGAAAACCTTGCATACAAACTTAGCCTCTTATACTTAATATTAGTGTTGACTTATAGCATTTAAAAAATTGGAAAAGAAATATGTAATTATTATAATTTAGTATCACAAAACCACCCAAAATTAAGTCTAATAATCCTTTGCTTCACTTCTTATCGAATAGGTACCTCTATGTATATCGGTGTCCTTATAAGTAGGCTCAAAGCGGCGCGGTGCGGCTGATCGCACTAAATTATGCACGCGCGCAGCTAACAAGCCTTTCGCAAACATGCGCATTCGCCAGATGCTTTTTCACAGCCGCTGGCACTTCTCGACTCTGCACTTGACGTTGCGCCTTAGTGCAGTCATACCCTTATGCAATGGTCACTGATCAGCTGACGTCCATTCCATTCGCCATTACAATAATCCCGTAAGAAGGACGTGCTTTGCGCACTGTTTGCTTGTTTAGTGAGATTGACTATTTATGTTTTCTGTTTTATGTTTCTTTATCTTGTAAATGATGTCCACCATCTCTCCAGGCTGTCCAGTGTCCATAGGCAGCGGTGCATACTTACCATCACACGGACCGCATGTTTTTTTTGCTGCTCTATATATAAAGAAAATGTGCGTTGCTTAGGATCAGGACACAGTATCAGATCATTATTCAAAAATAACTGAAATATGAAAGTTGCGTCAGTAGCAAGTTTTGCAGCAAAATCATAAATACTGTTTTAAACTTTCAAGACTTTAAACCACATCGCATAACCAAATCACCACAATCATAGTTCACATCCCCTAAGTTCTAGTTGAAATTATAAATAAAAATAATTATTTTAAGTCGTAAAAATTGTAAAGACAATGTAGAGTATATAGGTAGGTAGGTACAAGAAACTTCAACGTAGGTATCTATCTTGAGATTTACCGTTGTTGTGCTATACATTATACTCGTATGCATTACAAACCATAAATATTTCCAAGTATAAACGTTACGTTGGCTAAATCTGTGTGAAAGCTTTGAAAAGTACCGCAAGAAGTTTTAAGTAGATACTTTCGACATCAATTCAACGGGGGCTTAGTGGTGACGGAGATAAAGTTCAACTTTTTTCAAATACGAGCCGTTTAAAAGATCTTCATAAGTTTCGAAGGAATTAAATGAGTGACAGAATGGGGCAACATTTTACTGGCAAATGAAATGACTGGGGAAGTAACTCCCGGCCATCCTATATTCTTCCTACCAAAGCGCCTAGTTGACATCATAGAGTTTGACACTCAGGCTGGTGGCTTCGGGTTGACTGCGACTTCATAATATATCAGGCAAACAAAGGAAATATGGTAAGGTGGCGTGGCGGGTGCGAATGCATCAGGCCTAAATCAGGCTTGATGCCTCTAGTTGAACTCATCCTGCAGACGGAGTTCAAATAAAGGCAAAAGGCATGGTACTGAGACGTGGTCCTTAGCTGTTGGCCTTTTGGATTAACTCCAGAGTCACACAGCGGGCAATGGAGAGAGCTATGATCAGAGTTTATTTGTGCGATAGAATCAGGAAAGTAGATATTCGCCAAAGAACCAGAGTCACCGACATAGCTATTAAAATTTACCAGTTGAACTGGCAATGGGCAGGCCACATCGCTCGAAGAATCGCTTATTATTCTCGGTTATTATTATTATTGACTAATATTATTTGTTTATTCTAATTGTTTAATTTTTATTTTTCATTTTTTCAATTTGATAAAAATTTATTTGCAAAAAAGCAAATTTTACATAGTTTAAAAAAAAAAAAAAATTCAAACTTACCTTTTCGTTGACCTGAGACCCGCCGCTGGACGCACCAGCAACCGCGCCATCCGGAATCTGCAACAAACAAAAAATTCATTAACAAAATTTCATAATATAAGCGTTTTTTAGGAAAATAATCAAAATTTTTACTCTTTTTCGGCCATTATTTGCATTTTGTTTGAGAACCGTTCATCGGATTGGTGCCAAAAGCGCACCATCAGCTGCGCCTGAAGCGGGGCTTCAGTAATCGATCATAAATTTTCTCTTTCATACAAAAATTTTACATGCAACAGTAAAAAACTGTTTCTTTGGCCTTTTTAGTTTAATTTAATTTTGACATTATGCAATTTAATAATATTGTTTGTTTTTATTTTTATTATTTGAAAGTTTTTTTTTTCTTTCTTGTTTTTTTTCCATGTTTGATCAATATGTAACGATAATAAGAATGTATACACTGTGACATGTAACTATATTTGTTATGAATAAAAAAGTATAAGTATAAGAACCGATAACCGACGGGGAAGAAAGGAGACCACGAGAGACAAAAATACACTTGTTGTATAGTGAACCCTCGTTCGTTTTTACTTTTTGACTTTTTTATTTTATTAATCCGTCATAACGTTACATATTCTGTGAAGATTTCAACTGGCTATCTATTATGGTTCGAAAAAATGGACTGACGGACGGAAGGACGGACGGATGGACGGATGGACGGATGGACGGATGGACGTATGGACGGATGGACGGATGGACGGATGGACGGATGGACGGATGGACGGATGGACGGATGGACGGATGGACGGATGGACGGATGGACGGATGGACGGATGGACGGATGGACGGATGGACGGATGGACGGATGGACGGATGGACGGATGGACGGATGGACGGATGGACGGATGGACGGACGGTCAGACGGACGGACGGACGGACAGACGGACGGACATGCAGACAGACAGACATACATCGTATGCTTAGTAATACGGTTCCGTTTTGACCCTTTGGGTACGGAACCCTAAAAATAAGACTATTATTCGACTCACGGCTTCGAAAATAGTACTATTCATGAAAGAAATGCCTTGCAACAACTATACGAAGTGTAAGAAGTCCAAGCCGACTATGATGCCAAGTAATACAAACGGTTGTTTCAGCAAACTTTACAGTTTCTCCGTCCTGCCGCCCAACTAAAAAACAGAAAATGTTTTTAAAGTTATAAAACCGACCGTAGCTCAGTGGTTGGGTAGGGCAATGGGGGCGTTTACCCGGATTGTTCTGCAGGTTCGAGTCCTGTTCATTGTTTATAGACTTTCAATTGTATCAATCATCATCATTATCATCATATTTTCAGCATATCATGTTCCCACTGCTGGTGCACAGACCTGAATAATGTGCCTAATTTTAGAACATAAGCAATACAAAATAAAATGATAATGATTGATTTTGTAAAGAAAATACAGGCCACTGATCCGATCCTATGCACAAACTATAGATAAAAAACTACATTAAGGTCGCTGTCTTCGGGTATATAAGGTGCCCAAAAAACTGGCGACATTACATGATATTACTACGTTGAATGGCCAAACTCATCCTTATTGGGCCAAGGTAAGCGCCAACTCTTTGGTCACCCTGTCACAACTACGAGGCATCTGGACAACTGTTAGTATGTACGAGTATGTATGTGTGGGACAAATCTTGTACTTAACTGAATTTTAAAACAGTTATCCCCAACCGATTGCGCTGTTATTTTGCATACACGTTTCGTTTTATGACAATGCACGGTTAACTAAATGTCATAATTCTAAATCCAATATGGCGGACTCACAAAGATGGCGGAACAGATTATTATGCAACGCCATGATATGAGTGAGTACCTATCAAATGTAAGGGTTTGCTGAGAAGAAAACGAAAAAGCTTGTGTTTAATTAATAACTTTATTGATTTTTTTGTAAACAACTAACTACGTCATAATAATTTATTAAATTTAATGTACAACTAAAAATAATTCAAGAAAATCTAATGTCGTTCCAAGAGATCATAACACTGGCAGAGGATACCGACGAATGCTAGCTACTCTTCTTCAGCTTCTCAGAAAATATGTTTATTTCTGTCATCTATCACTCTCATTGAGATTTAAATGATAATGACGCGAACATATATTTTAGATGTAAATTTCTTAAATTTAATTTAAACCGGGTTTTTAAATGAGAAAGAAGAAACTCAATACAAATAAAAGCACTTCCCGATAAAAAGGTTAATCCCAGACACCGTTGAGCGGGCAACATTGAAACCGATCCAAAGACAGCGCCATCTTCACCGCAACATTTTACAATTGGCCGTTAAACTAAAGCCATTCTAAGATAAACTACGACGATCCATTACGATACTTTGCACAATGGCGGGGAACATTAAAACGAGCAACAATATTTTAACAAAGTTGATAGCTGTGCAGGAAGTAAAAAGTTTTGTTGTAAGCTTGCAATTCGAAGCAGCACCCTGAGAGTCGTAAAATTGTTTGAATATTTATAATGTAGCTATTGAGTACATGTTGTACTGTTTGTAAAGCGGAGGATCGAGCTAAATGACATATGCGACGTTGGAGCGGAAACGCTAAGAGATTCGTCATAAAAACATATTTAAATTACATGTGTTGGGGTATGCCTATGTCCAAGTTACAGTGTGCTGATGACGATGATGTTTTATTTGCATAAGCAGAGCCAACGAAATATTTAGTAAATTTCAGCTAATTAGTAAGAGGCAGTTAGAATCTTTGCACTTAGGCAAAGAGGTCGCCCCAAGAATTCAACTCGGATGGGCAGCGTTCGGGAAATTGCGTGATATCTCCTCGTCCAAGTGCCTGATAAAGACTAGGATCTTTGACCAGTATGTGTTGCCAGTTATGACATATAGTACTGAGACGTGGTCCTTAACTGTTGGCCTTTTGGAAAGCTCAGAGTCACACAACGAGCAATAGAGAGAGAGCTATGCTCTGAGTTTCTTTGCGCGATAGAATCCGGAACGTGAATATTCGCCAAAGAACTAGAGTCACTGACATAACTATTAAAATATGGTGGCAATGAACAGGCCACATCGCTCTAAGAACCAATAACCGATGGGGAAGAAAGATTCTTGAGTGGAGACCATCAACTGGAAGACACAGCGCAGGTAGGTCTCCCACTAGATGGACCGACGACATTGTGAGAGTCGCAGGTATCCAGTGAATGCAGATGGCAGGCTGTCGTTCAGTGTGGAGGTTAAGAGGGTGGCCTATGTTCAGTAGTGAACGTCTTCTGGCTGATGATGATGATAATAACATCTTAGAGACTTCACTACAGACGGCTTCTTCCAATAATTCCAAACAACTAGATGATCTTCCTGTTTTACCTACGATTTAAGCCGGTCAAACCGTTTAAGTTATAGAAGGTAATATAGAAACGTTAAAAAATACATACATTACGACCGAAAAACATTACCTACTCTCTTTTCTGGGCAGTTAGGTAATGAATGTGGTATTTTGCTTTTGTATAAATAAAGACTGACCATGCATTGATATTCACTTATGATTTTCCAGCGCGAGGGAAAACGCTGGACGCCACTCAAGAAATCGTGGCCCTGGGTGTGTGCAACGTAGTCAGCGCTTTCTTCCGCTCGTTCCCAGTCAATGGGTCGTTCACGAGGAGCGCTGTAAGCGATGCGTCGGGCGTCAAGACTCCGGCTGCTGGATTTTATACTGGTAAGATATTATTTTGGGCCACCAGCTTGGTGGCTTCGACAAAAGGAAATCTTTTTTCGAAGCCACCAGCCATAGATTAAGTGACAGTTACTGATGTTTTTTAGGGTTCCGTACCCAAAGGGTAAAAACGGGACTCTATTACTAAGCCTACGATGTTTGTCTGTTTCTCTGTCCGTCTGTCTGTCCATAGATTAAATGACAGTTACTGATGTTTTTTAGGGTTCCGTACCGAAAGGGTAAAAACGGGACCCTATTACTAAGCCTACGATGTCTGTCTGTCTGTCCGTTTGTCTGTCTGTCTGTCATACCTTTAAACGGCTGTATCTTTCGAACCGCAATAGATAGCCAGTTGAAATATTCACAGAATATGTAATGTTACGGCGGATTACGGATAGTAGAATACGTACGTACAAAAACACGTTTAAAAAAAAAATTGTTATATGGAGACATCCCTTTTAGTTTTTTCTTTTTGACTTCATTATTATATCTGAGTTATTCCGTCGTAATATTTCATAAGCTGTGAAAAGTTCAACTGGCTATCTATATATGATTTGAAAGATTCAGCCGTTTAAAGGTAGGACGAACGGACAGACAGACAGATAGCGAAGGCTACGTAATACGTAATAAGTACCGTTTACACCCTTTAGGTACTGAACCCTAAAAATGATCAAAGACAAATGTCTCTAATCTGTAAAATCAGTAGTGTCTATCATGTTAAATGACACGTCGTAATTTATATTTGATGCATCATTGTTACACTAAGCATCGTCTACACGAGCGACTCCATGGTCATTGATGAGCGATACCAAGTCACCAAATCAAAATCACAAAATCGGTCAAGCCATTTTTAGTTTTAGCGAGCTAAAGATAGATTATTATTCAAGCAATAGATTTTTTATAGATAGATAAATGTAGGAAGGTAGTATGATACGAAGTTCACTAGTAGCAGCCGCACTCAGAGACGTTACTTAAGCCTTTGACGAATAACCTGATCTCTGACTTAAACTAAGGAATACTTAAAATTGCTCTGTCAACTCACACATGAAAACGAGACAGTAACGTCTCTGAGTGCGGCTAGTCATCTACCGGGTTTTTTGCGTGACATGATATGCGTTTGACTGGAACTCTCCATTACAGCGCGTTTCATGTATCTCTTTTGTATATTTAAAAAAAATCGTCAAAGGAGATCATTATGAAATGGCTTATTGAGAAAACTTTCTATAAGGTGGACGACTTACTACCTAAGGTAGAGTAGGTATAAATTATTTACAATATTTTGCTGATAACTTAATGTAAAACTGACATTTTAAATTATTGTTATTTATTGACTAATATCATTTTATTTATCCTAATTGTTTAATTCAAAGCAAACTTAAAAAAAAAAAAAAAAAAAAATTAATTCTGTCATTATGTAGTTTAATAGATTTTTTGTATTATTGGAATGCTTTTTTTCTCTATTTTTTTCCCATGTTTTATCGTTATTTAAACCATAAAAAGTATTTTTACACTGTGACATATAACTATAATTGTTATGAATAAAAAAGTATGAATATTAACAATTTTTACTATGGGACCATCCTTGAAATCCTGTATACGGTACTTGATCGTGGAGACAGCGACTAAATGCTTTGTTTGTCAAATAGTCTCTGCAACATTGTTATTGGTTTTCGTTTTACGACTGCTGCAAACCGTATTAGGAGTCACGTCTCCTTGATGAAAACTTCTAGTTTGATGACTATTCTACTCAAAGAGTCTTTCCGACAACTTTGTTGGTGTTTTATTTCAAACATTAGGCTATATACGTACCATGTTCGGCCATACATTGGCAGATCAAGTGGCTTAGTCGAACGCCTTACCTGTCTACGGGGTTACGCACAAAAAGGTATACTGAGCGGAAAGGAGGATCCGTTATACTCATCTTTTTTTTACGGGTCCCATCCTGAATCCGCAAAAAAGTTTATCAGCTGTTTCATAGAAAACGGTAGATTTTTTTGCGTTTTCGGTTCTAGTTCCATATTACAAGTTGTTCATAATGATGAGCAGCAACGGGCCCCTTTTGGCTTTGAAGAACCGTTTCGCG
Source organism: Agriopis aurantiaria (assembly GCA_914767915.1). Lineage (NCBI taxonomy): Eukaryota > Metazoa > Arthropoda > Insecta > Lepidoptera > Geometridae > Agriopis > Agriopis aurantiaria. The sequence continues at coordinate 10,768,260 of OU611994.1, read as the reverse complement.
TAACCCTGACGTCACCGAGAGTTCATAAAACGGGAATTTTCTACTCTTAGAGGTAGGATATTTTCTTTAAATTTACATAAGACCACCCTTGAGTTAAAATATCCCATTCATTAAAAATTTAATCATCAAAAATGGGTTCACAACCCCGAAGATATCACGTAATATAACAACAATGAATATATTAATAACAAGATATAGGTAAAACACGTTTTAAACTATCACGGTTGTTCACTAAAGTTATATGATTATTTACGGGATATTTACCGTGGTGAGGTTGTGGAATGAGCTCCCGATATTTCGGCGCAGTTACATGCACCATGTTCACGGGAAGACTGAAGAATGCGGGTGGTTGGAGAACAGTTAAAAAGTTAGGTGCAGACATAACGATCTACCCTCTTTCTTAGTCTTTTGCTACGGATATCACTGGAACTCGAACCTAAGTCCCGACAAAACACACTCACTGTATCACTGCGTATAGTATTTTGAACACATTTTGAACACATTTTGAGCTTCAGTCTTCCCGTGAACATGGTGCATGTAACTGCGCCGAAATATCGGGAGCTCATTCCACAACTTCACCACGGTAAATATCCCGTAAATAATCATATAACTTTAAGATATAGGTAGTAATTTACATGTATTTTTTTCTCTTTTATTAATTAAGGAACATAATAATTATAAGCGATTTTTGACAATATTTTAACATGGACATATTTTTTTTACTTGACCTTCACTAATAAAAAAAAAAAAACTCACATTTGTACGCCGACCCTGGCAAAGATATGAGATAGATACCTACGATTCCATTTGTAAACCTTGCTACCTTATTTTGTTATTTTTGTTTATTGAATTTACAACCTCGGTTGGTTTAAATATAGGATATCGGGTGAAACCGCAGGGCATTGATAGATAGATGAACTCTCGTTGGTCACATAAAAAATATACACACAAAATAGAAATGTTTAAAAACTAGTGCAACTGGGGTCTTATCGCTAAACCCATCTCTTTCAAGCAACAATAAATAACTTATTGTACAAATGCTTCCAACTTTTTCACAAATGTAACATTTTTCGGGATGATATAAATCTGTTCACATCTAATATCAAAGTCCTTTCCATATTGTTACTACAAATATGCCAGAGCTATCCAAACTCCCACATTCGAAAATTGTTCCTAGTATTTTAATCTGAGTAATATTTGATTTGACAGGGGCTTTCTAACTTTAATCCAGGTACTAATTTAGGTCCCAAAATCATGTTGCCCATATTTCAGCAACCCTATTTTAATCTCGAGTTGGGCAGACTGACTAGCTAAGGTCAGGTGCTTGGGTGCCTATAAAAATTAGATTAAAACTTTAACGTTCAGAATTTATTACTTTCACGCATACGAAAGTGCCCAGGCAGGTCAACAATATTTAAATTATTTTGTGGTACAAATAACATTCGATAAAATACGGCCCTGCGTAACACCCTTGTACTATCTCCCCCTAAAGTCTACTTCTACACATGCCAATAAATGACAAAATCAAATTACATTAATGTAAAATGTAACAGACAGAATAAGAACGACTTATTTACAAAACTTTAAGAAAAGTTTCTGAGATCCAGGTCCACAAATAGACAACCAGATAGACACAGGGCTGAAACCAAAATACCGTTTCTTTTTCGACTAAGCTAAAAATCTGAAGGTCTCGAGGTGTCACTTCTTGTAAAATTTTAACACGGGTAATCTAATTTAATAAGTCCTAAGCGAGTGACGGGTCGCCGCGCAGGCCGCCGCGCAGGCCGCCGCGCCGGGCCTTCTTGGGACTTGCAGAGATCGTGTGTCGCATTTATGTCACCCCAAACTTCGGGTGTTTCGAATTTGCATTATTCAACATCTTTCCAATGAATATTTACTCGACCCAATTGAATACCAATGGGTTTGAGTCCAACATTAACATTGAGGGCAAGCCAATCGCGCAAAATCAATCGCCCTTGAGATCTCGACACTGTTTTTTATACATTTATTTTATCCTTCCGTTATTGAATTTTGAGAAGTCAAACTTTGCCATGCGAAGTTCATGTAGAGGACTTAGTGAGGATAACTCTTTAGAAGTCGGGGACGGTCGTCTAGATCTAGGCGAAGTTTCGTTACTAAACCTAGCTCAAGTTTCTATCTATTCAGATTATGAAACATACTTATTCTACTGTAGTATATTACTAAACTAGTCTAAATCTATTCATTCACGATGAACCCAGAACAGTACGGTAACTATAGGGGCGCGAAATTGCTACAAACTATCCCTTTACAAACTTTATACAGTTTTGTGGGAGCTCTTCCCGTCTGCAGTTCTCTTGTTCGCAAATTATCACAATATTGAAGATATAAAATAACTGAGTGTGGATTTAACAAAAGTGATAAAACCATGTTTTGCTGCGAAAAATAACAACAAGCAACATTTTACATTGTTACCATTTTACTTGATCGGCATAAAATACATTAAAACGAAGAGCCCCCGAACGAAATTTAAACGAAATGAAACTAAATAAAATGCTAATCCCTACAATGTTAACGAATCAATCACTAAGCAGCACATTTTCTTTCAATAGGAAGTCGCCGCTTTTCCATTCTATTTGCTATAGCAAGCCTTAAAAGCCTTCACAAAGGCATTAACATGATACCCGCTCCTTCACCGATCCGAGTAATAAATTTGCCAAATGGCTCCAGGCTTCATCAGGTAACAAATCTTCCGTGTAAGATTTAAGTAAGTCGGTCAATAAAGCCATCTGAAAACCTATTTGAGGGACCCATGGAATAAAGGGCATGGAATATAGGTAGTTTTGATTACAATGCTGTTGACATCTTTATGGAAATTAATCATATTCATGTGATAAGTAAACAAATGCTCCCGTTATTTTGATTTAAAAATCAAACTACTGAACCGATTTTGATGAAATTTCTATGGAACCAACCTGAAAGTACTTGAAATAACAGTATTTAGGTAAATCGGGTTATAAATACCCGACTTCTGAGGTAACAAAAAAAATAAAAAAATATGAGAATCCTTTTTTGAAGTTGATTAAAAAGGTGATAAAAATCAGAAGCGTACTTTCATAATATAAGTTAAACCATACCAGACAGGCTAAACTTTGCCAAAAATATTACGTAGACGAATCGCTGCTCGTATATTACAGATAATCTTCGGAGTTACAAACTATAGTTTTAATCTCGGTATTAGTTTTAGAAGTTAAAATTTGCAGTAAGACAAATGTAAATCCAGTCCGTAAATCAAGTACGCCACGTGCACGTCCGATGCGGTAAAACCAGGACCGATAAACCGAATAAACCGATAGATAATACCGAACAAAGTTTCCGGTAATACATAATCTGTACAAACTTGTAATTGTACAACGTCTCAGTGCAGTAATTTATAATTATGTTTGTGAGTTTGTGAATCAGAGTTAAGGTGTCCAAGATACAAGCCTAGCCTAGTTTGGGGCCTACTGGAAATCTTTACGACTGTTTGAGATAATTATTTCACATGAGGTACCAATTTTACACCGTTTGTTTTCCCAAAAACTACAGTTAAATACAGTACTTGTATAAAAACTCGTCTCTTGTAAAATATTTTGAAACCACAGCATCTTTATATTTACAGAACTTTTTTAAGTAGGTAAAACTTACTTCTATACCAATTGGCTTGCATAAAACCACATTATACTGACTGATATTAATGCAAGAGAAAGTATAATACTAAGAACACGCTCTAATACGGAAAACATAATTAAAAAAGTTCATTTCCATTTCAGTGAAATACTTTTTTAGGTTACTCCGGCCTAGCGAAGCGACTAGCAACTTCATAAATCTAAAAGTTTGCACCGTAGTTTACTGTCATAGTGAAGTTCCAGGGGCGGTTTTATAGTTTCAAAATGTATGGTGTGTCTGGAATATCAGTAGGGCCCCTTTTTAGGTGCGTTGGTGTGGACTCGCGCCTCTATTGTCTCATGTGATTTGTTGGCGGTTAGTAGGATATGCATGAATAATGGATGGAGTAATGGAGCATTTTCCCTTACAATTGCATGCTGGTAGTGTGCTGTTTTAAAAGCCAATTAGTGCGGAATAAGGGCTTCCAACTTTAAAACAATCTAGCGTAGTTACGCAATTACCAACATATTATCTACGAAGTAACTAACCATTATTAAACTAGTAAACTAGAACATTATTACCAATTTTATTTTTTGTAAATATTAGAGGATAACAATTTGCAAAAAGAAGAGAAAAGTCGAAAAAGAAGAGTATCTTTCAATATTGAGTTTCTGCATATGACTTTTCTCATTCATTAAGTTCTGCATACAATATTTTCTCACCTTGTATTTTTTATTTTCATGTTCATAAGTTTCTGACAGCATTCAAAGTTTATTCTGCAATTCAGTTTTTTTAAATTAGTTATATTTGAAACGCATATTTACTGATAGTTTAGCTACTCCAAAGCATCGTTGTTCAAAACACCTTTGGGACGACGTATAAATTATTTTCGATTGTAACCGCAATCGTCACTACAATAGATAAAATTGAACATACGTTCCATTGGCAGTATTTCCAATGGGTCATTGGCAGTATATGGCTTTTTACAAGGTTTATTGTAGTTTTCAGAGCAAAAAATCTTGGTCCGAGTTTACAGTACAGTATCAGCCTATCATGTTCCCACTGCTGGGACACAGGCTTTCTCTCAGAGAGAGGATGGCCTAATCCACCATGCTGGCCCATGCATGTCGGTGGATGTCATATTGTCTTCGGACTTTTGAGGTTCTTGGACTTACCAGTTTTCTTGTATCCCCAGGTATAATAGTGCTCCTCACACTAGCACTGTTGACACCGTATTTCTACTTCATACCCCGCGCGGCGCTCGCTGCCGTCATAGTCTGTGCTGTTCTTCACATGGTCGACATAGCTATATTGAAGAAGCTTTGGACTACCAGCAGTAAGTACTGATTTGATTGCCTTACTATACCTAATACCTGCATACTTATCTACCAAAATTAAAATTAATCCAAAACCCTATAAACCAGCATTATTTGTTTCCAAGATTATGGCCGCAATGCCACCTTAAATGACGATGGTCGATGCTTAAGAGTCGATATGTTGTCAACTTGTGTTACATCAATTGCGGTTGTGGCAAACAGTACCAAATTCATATTTTTGTTATTTTTAAATAATTGAGGATATAAATAAGTTTAATGTAATTTTAGAAACATGATTGGTCAAACTTTTTTCGACATAATAACTCAGCGCAAACAGGCCTTTTAAAACACGTTTTAATTTTTCGCTTACGTTATTTAGTTCTGAGGCGGACGTTGACTCGTGCGTATCCCTTCTTGCAAGTATAGATCGCAAAGGTTTGTCACTGTTTCGCACGGGGACAAAACTTGGATTTGACCTGACGACGTATCGACTCTTAACCTTTGTGCCAGGTAAACGGGGGAGTTTCGGTCACATCGATCTACGATCAGTTGCATTGACAGTGTCCTCAATGCAACTGATCCTTATATCTAGTTTTTCACCCCGAACTGAGGCCTTGCGACGCTATCTTCGCATTTCTTAATTGATTTTGTCTTTAATTTAACACAAAAACTTAATTGAAATGAACTACTTGCTTACAAAATTTCATGAAAATCGGATCAACGAACGAACAACAAAGAAATCGTAGAACAAACTTACATAGAAACGTTAACTTGTCCTATTAGAATCTTAGACCTCTCTTCGCTCAGTCAAAAATCGCCTATTTCCAAAATTAATAAAAAATGTAAAACAAGAATTGTTTTATATTTATTCGTAAATGTAATACTTCGTTGGTAAATTAATAATATAATATTGGTAATGTAATATTATATGTAATATAAAATATACCTATACCTAATATCATTGTTCGTAGGACTTCGTTCGTTAGTTGCGTTCGTTCTTTGTGGAGCCTAAAGCTTCGCTCTAGGAGGTACGCCAGGTGTTACAGGCAAATTTCAATAATACTGCATAGAAACCATGGCTTTAACACAGATGTTAGAGCAATTAAGAAAACTCAAATATTTAGCTACTATCTTATTCTATTAGAAGCAATTTCATATTCAATGGAGGTACTTAACCGCCCCGAGTATAATCCTACTAAAGATTATAATGAGAAATTCAGTTATTCCATTGCGGCACACCAGACGGCGCGTCTCATTAAATTATTCGCACGGGGTTTGAACTCGACCCTCTAAAACTGCTGAAAGTTATTGTTATTGCTATGGAAGTCGAATTCTAAGTTTATTGGGGTCTTACAAATGCCGGATCAAGGAGGCTTAAAATCCCGTGGGAACATGGATCATGCTTTACATAATTTTTGTTTAAAGTACTTGCATATTTAATTTTAATTTAAATCTAATTCATATCTGACTGCTCATGTCATGCCACAAGAATAAATTGTATGGTGACATAAAATAATTTTGGCTCAAAGTATACTTATCAGACAAGAAAGACGTGCCTGATTTGATGAGTTACTCCTATAACTTAATTTCTTTAACGAGCCATTTAAATAAAGTTACACGGACGGTGGGGCTAAGCAGAAGGAAGGTCGCAGAAAAATTTATGCGAGTCTTTTACGCACAACGCAATGTATGGAACAGCTGATATTTTTTCGCGTTTTCAGGGTTCACCTTATTGTAAAAGTTGTTTATGATGATTGAGTACAATGATGTTCTTTCGACTTAGTACCAACAGTCCGTGTAACCTTGAAAATGTTAACTTAAAAATGTTACTCTATCACCAGCCTCTGTACCCGTCCCCTAATGAATCAGCGTGGCTTAGTATAGACAGCTTGATTCTTCGAAATTCAAGTGGCACCGCTACTTGTATTTCGAAGAAATGTCACCTACCCACAGAAAATATTTTTTTTCGTTTAGATTCTTTTTTCTATGCTTCTATCCACCAACCTTTTTACCCGTCCACTAACACATCCGATTACACAGTTTGAAGCGATTCAAGTGGCACTGCACTGCCTTTAAAGGCCTAGTCGATCCTTCTTCAGTCTCCATTAGTACCCCAAAAATTAATCCTAGATACGCATTCATTGTACCTTTCAATGGTTATAACTAGTTCGACACACGTGAAGCTGGGTGTGGATGTTCGTATTACATATTCCGAGCAAGTATCGAGCAAAGAACTTGGATGTTCAAGTTTCTTAATATGATTTACTAGTTTCCGCCCAAGCCATTACCCGGGTTTCTATCACTACGCGGATTTGCTGTTATTAGATATACCTACCCCTCCTGTGCTATAGGTAATTTGGTGCCCGTAAAGCATGACGGTCTAGAGATAAGACCACTACCTAGGCATACCGCCAGATGAATGGACGATATACTAAAATTATGACAATGATGAAAGCATGCAAGTGCGTAGCTAGGATTTTATTCCGAGGACAGTTGAGAGCAAATGGAACGTTGCTTAAAATTACTTAGTCATCGATCGAGAGCACTCCGTATGAGCACTTACTCATGCCCTGCTACACCCTTGAAAGCATAATGGAAGCTTATTCGAGGATCGGGCTAAATGGCATGCCTTGCCTTGTGAGTAGTTGGGAGAGACCTATCCTATCCTATGTCCAGAATTAGACTGATGTCAGCAGGTGATGATGTTGAAAACATGATTCATGTCATCTTGGGTCGTATGCCATGCCACGTTTATTATTTTTGACAGCTAATGTTCCGTTTAGCATCACTAATGCGAAAAGCTACGCCCTTGCGGTTGCTAACTCGCATGTCCAGCTTGGCGACTGTCGGCACAAACTCCCATTGAAAGTCCTAATTATAACGGCCTCCAGTTTCCGGCTGCCCTGCTCTTTCTGGCCAAGACAATGGCAGTGCAAGGGGTGTTAAGAATAAGATAGGGCTGATTGACATGCCTTGAGAGAGGCCTACGTCCAGCAGTGGACTAGTATAGGCTGATTATGATGAATGCACCGTTTGGCAGGTATGCAAACTTGCTGTCGTGCAGCTAGGAGCTAGGAGTTCCTACATTATGTTACTTTATGGCGCGAGCTCTCTATTGTCTATGGAGCATCCTTGAAAGTCGCGCTACGCTGTCATTAAAAATATGTTGTAATGCGTCTTGAATATAGCCCATCTAATTCACGCGACTAGAGAATGATGACGCATCATTACAACGTGCATCTAGCTCTAAAGCGTTGATGGCCGAGCAGTAGCATGTGCGTTTTACAATCTAACGGCACCCGGTTCGATCCTAGGCCCTGCACCAATGACTTATTTAGTACCTTAAATAAACTATTATGCAGTTTCGATGACATTGCTCAAAAATGGTGAAGGAAAACATCGTGACGAAACCAGCATGTCCATGAACCTCAAAAGTTCAAAGAAATGACATTCACCAACATGCACTGGGCTAGCATGATGAATTAGGGCCCATCGTCTCTTCCTCTCTCTCTCTCTTTTAGTTAACCTAGCGTGGTACCTTTTGCTGCTTTTCGTTGACCTACAGCTGGTGTATTAATTATAATTATGCAGACCAGTCAAATTAATTTCATTCGTTTTATATTTAACAAATAATTTTCACAAAAAAGTTGTTTACTGTCCTTAGAATAGATCCAGTTACCGACTTCTTTATAAACTAGTTAAAACTTCGAGCGAGTTGCAATGAAAAGGAATCTGACAATAAGTTTGTCTGAGCTAGCTTGAGTCTATTTTTCAATTATTATCCAACAGCATACAAAACTTTGTTTTGAACTTAGTGTTTTCTTTGTTATCATGTCGGCTTTATTATAAAGTTTACAAGAACTTTGTCAAAGTCCGGAACAGCTCTAAGCTTATTGACCTTGTAATTACCATTAAAATGTCTTGAATTTTGCACTGCCTGTTTTTATGCCAATTTGTTTTCGAATAATCGGCGAATAGTGTCTAAAACTAAATATGAGGTACTAATTATCTTTACTAATATTATCATCAATTTGAAAAACCAACTTAAAAATAATAATGAGTAAATACGCAATTTCGTTTACTTGGACATATTTTTTTTAAGTTATTTTGCTAACCAAATTACTGTACTGATTTTGATGAAATTCCTATGAGACCAATCTTAAAGTATATCCTTTCAAATAAAATAAAATAATTTTGCAAATCGGTTTATAAATGATAAATGAGAACCTTTTTAAAGTTTGTTAAAAAGTTACTGTGCTCTGTATTTTTACCGCATTTTCTGGAATATAAGTACGTAATCTACAAATACGTACATTCTACAGGGCTGCACGGAACGATGGTAATACGGTAACAGGTCATTGTACATATCATTATGAACAACTTATACTTTGGGACTAACCCATAAAAAGCTGTTCCATTGATAAATAGCATTCCCACTCAGCGAAATATATAAAACAGTTCACATTTTATATACTACTCATTATAATATCTGGTCCAATAGAAATGTCATCAATATCGGTTCATTTGTTTGGTTATTAAATCAAAATAACTGGAGAAATATGTCATCCAAGTAAACAAAATTGCGTAAGACAAGTATTTACAAATTTTGAAGTCGGTTTTTGAAATACATACCTTATTATAAAGTAAGTACTTAACTAATACAGTCTTTTATATTTTTCTGTATTACTTAATATAGATGTTTCTTTATAAGTAGTTGCATAAATCAATAATATGAAGCATAAAAACGATAAATAGCGACGTTTGCATCGCTATGTTTGGCCACGTATTTATTTTGTGTCCAAAACGAATATTTACCCAAAGCATTTGCCCTGAGCGTCATGGGACCGAATATTTAGAGACACTTATTGCCGTTTTTGCTTTATGTGCAGGATAAAATAAATATCGTTGTTCAAATAGTGGATAGTTCGAATAGTGGACTCTGTGACTTTCCTATCGTTGAACTCAAACTGCGATTGACCGCAACTTACTGGGTTAGACTGTTAACTATTCTATTATTAGCTATTTAGGTATTCGTATTTGTTAAACTTCAACAGTAAGGTCGCAAATTTATAAATATTTTGTGTTACTAGTTGCGCCTCATGAACTTTCAGTGTTTTCACATGGTGGTCTGTCCGTGGTGCACACTACCGTCATGTTAAAAAAAAACAGACCGTTTTAGGCATTATAATTATCAAAATCGATCCTGTTTTTTGTTTAATGAAAAATATTGATTATATTAGATAATAATGTAACCGATCGATCTTCTGTCAGATTTGGGAAGTTTTTAACCCCGCCGTCTTCTTCCGGTCTTCTTTGTCCGGTCGTTCTTGGGTGTCTCTGTGTGCTTTTGTTAGTTAGTTAAAAAAATGCAATTTCTTGCACTACAAGACGCAAGGTCGGTTCCGATTCATCATCACCAGACAAATCCATTTTTGAATTAGGCTACTCTAATGATTTCTTAGATTTGCGATTATTACGTTTTAATCACTATGCAATGTCCGTGGTCACTAGTATCGCGCGGTCACGGATGTTTATAGATATGTTATGAAATTATTAACAAGTACCTACCGCCAACTTTCCCTATGTACGCAATAGTCACTCATGGTGTCCAGAGACCTTGCAGTTCTGCGCTGGGATTGTCATTTTATTAATTTGATGTCTGGATCCCAAGCAAGTGGTACTTGTCAACCATCTTCTCTATAAACATTTGATTTGCGAAGAAATCCGTTGAAAGTGGTTAACTTCAATAGACTACTCTTTCTTAGAGTCTTCGTGTTCATAATAAAATTTGTCTCCAGGATTGGATCTCATCCCACTAGTGGGGTCGTTCATCTGCTGCCTGGCTCTGGGTATCGAAATCGGTCTGATCTGCGGCGTGCTGATCGATATGGTGTTGCTTCTCTATTACCATTCGAGACCTCCATTAGACGTTCAGTACATTGATGTAAGTAATAAGTGTCAAAATGCTGATAAACCCATGCATTCATGTAAAATGCGATTAAAATAAGAATAGGATCGGCTAGCGCCGTTTTGTGACGTCATGGCGGCAATTTTCAAAGAAAGAAATGTAAAAAATAAAATAAAAAACATGACACTCATAATAAAAATAAACGATATTTGTTAATATTTATTTTTTACCCAATTGTACCAAGTTTACTGATGATCACTATCTTGACGTCACCAAAACCTATTCTTATTTATCCTATTCTTATTTTAATCGCATTGAACAAGACATTGAACATACGCCGTTTTCAAGTAAGGAACCGACAAAAAATTAAAGCTAAACAAACCAAGACAACTACAGGCAAGACCATTCTCGCGAATGTTCAAGTAAATACTTTTTGAAAATGGTTTATTTACTGAAATTTTGCACTCGGCAAGATGTTCGAAGCTAGTTTTGACATTTTCTACTAAAATGCTCATTAGAAGTGAATACATAGATTTATAAGCCCTGATAACAATCCAACAAACGTACTCATTTTCGCATTTATAATATTAGTATGGTTAAAAATTGTCATAATTGTTTTCTTTGACGACTCTCTACTGTATTTCTTCTTTAACACTAAAAGCAGAAATACAATAGAGATTGGTCAAAAAATTTACTTCCGCGCGAAGTAACGCCTGATTCAATCAACTATCAAACATTATTAAGTAAAATGATTGTGACAAGACAAGGACAAGACTTAATTTTGCTCTTAAATTTATGGTCTGTTTCTCAGGATGGCGTTCTTCCCCCACACCATATCATATATCCAGTCGGCGGTCTCTTCTTCGCCGGCGCGGAAAAAGTGCGGTCCCAACTCGCCTCCTTGCGCCACCCCAAGAAGTCACCAGCAGCGGTCACACTTGAGACATTAACAGTGGTACCTGACAGAGACAGGAACGGTGTAGTGCATAATGGTGTGATTAGTACTAATGTGGACAGTAGTGTGAATATAAACGTTAGGAGATCAGCTAATGTGCTCGTGGTTCACTGTGAAGCATTGTATAGGATGGACTACACATTTCTACAGGTATGTTAAAGTTTCATACAAATATTAATCTTTGTAGTAAAATAATAAGTACCTATAGTACTCGTTTTAGTTAAAAAATTATAAGCATAAGCAGTTGATTGCGTTTTCGTATATACGCATATACAGCGATCCGCGCCCTGATCTTTCTGAGATCTTGACCTTCTATCCGGCATCAATCTCGCCCTCGTTATCCGCTTCTATCCTATATTTCCTTCCGTCTCGTTCATGTTCCGTTTTCAACCCACTCCCTTCCACTTACTTTGTTCTAATCCTGCTTCCGTCCCGTGTTAATCCTACTCCTATCTCTCTACTCTCATTGCAGGAAAATTTTACCAGGTATATTGTTCAGCGTACATTTAACATTTTATTAAGCCTAATAGACGAGTAAATGTAATAGCCATGCATTATCTCCTACTATCCGGAGAGCAACATGCTCGTTTTATTATTTGTTATTATTAAAAAAAAACTACTTTTCTCTTCCTGATCGTTTACAGATCAGTTCAATGGTACTAAACTATTGTATTGTCACCCGAATGACATATATAGTTGCATGTTTCACATCAATACGCCAATCAGAAGTAGGTTACAATCGACTTCTAACTGTTAATTACATTGTTAGTAAGTTACAAGTGAAGCTACTATATAGCGTGTACAAAAAATCTAACACAGATATGAGTCGCCATGAATTAGTCGGATTAAAATTTACACCTTAATAATTGAAGCGTGCGGAGCTCACAGCATCCAAAACCCGAATGAATCTTTGATCCCGTATCAAATTTTCAGACCGCGAGACGTAGTTAATTCTATAGGTTACGGGTCTATTGTGTGTTTAGCTAGGAGAGTTAATAGGGTCTTCGTTCTTGGGATTGACGGATTCACGTACATTCGCATTAATATGTATATGACTAACATAGCAGTTAATATGTTAAGTGTTGTTGTGAACCGATTTCTACGAAAGCTAAATTACACATGCGTGTTTGTTCGCTTTATAACACGCATTCATACTGCGTAGGCGCACCAGATTGCTATTGCCATACACGTTTAAAACATGTATAGCAGCGTTTATATGGCATTTATCCCATAACTGTTATTTTTCCGGGATAAAAATATCCAGATATAAATAATCCAGAGTTTAAGATATCTCCATACCAAATTTCATTGTAATTCATACCGCAGCCGTAGTTTGGTCGGAGTTCTCAACGGAGTTGAGTAACACTTACACACTTGGCTTAGGGTTTCGAGAGGTGTGCTGCATTTTCACTGAACGTTACTCGCGTGCATGCTAAGCCTTCTACCGTAGAGTTTAGATTCTTAGCTCTTCCACTTTAGCAGTTTCCACCCCCAAACGGCCGGTTAAGGCAAACTAGGGTTTTCATTTAGCCCATGGGATCGAAGTACGCGGTGTCACAGCTCACCGACAGCTCGCCACAAAGCCACCCCTGTAATTTTATTATTTTCATTATTACCAATAATTTTAATATGCTGAACTAGAAATGTCATCATCATAATCAGCCTTATAACAGTCCACTGTTGGACTTTTAGCCTACCCCCGAAAGGGAGATTGGGCCAAATCCACCACGCTGGCCCAGTTGCGGTTTTGTGGATTCCCATACGCTATTGAATTTCTTCTCCATACGTATGCACGTTTCCTCATGATGTTTTCCTTCACCGAAAAGCCAGTGGTATGAAAATCCGTACATAAACTCCAAAAAACTCATTGGTACGGCCCCGGGGTTTGAACCCGCGATCGCACGTTTTCGAGTCTAGCGGTCTCCCAAATAGGCTACCACGGCTTTTTACTAGAAATGTAACTTACCTACATAAATCAAATTTAGCTATCATTGCCATCACTAGCAGGGATAGTAAATAGAATTCATTTTCGAAAGGGATAGGGACGGCTCAGTCAACCGCGTTGTATCGCATGTTTGACTAGACGGGCCCGACACGAACATCATTAAATTCCATGATCCCTGAAACTACGAGATTGACGCTAGTTTCACCCATTGTTTCTTTGAACTTGCTATTTACTGGAAAACTCTGCAAAAGTATGACAGAGCTTGTACAAATTTACCTACGTGTGGAGTTCCGTACTTATTATGATAATAAAAAAAATATTGAAAGTGTGGTTTTTGTTTCTCTTTCACATAAGATTTGCATAGAGATAGTTGGAGGGCCGAAAAGTGACGACATAGGATAAGTACTTTTTAACCCGGAAAAGTATAAGGTGCCATGGGAATGCCAACGCGGGTGAAACTGCGGCCGCAGCTTGTAGTTAATAATATCTTGTTTCACGTTGTGTTCCTCGAATGCAATCGTAACGGACTGAAACCACAATTATTAATATCTTGTTTAACGTTGCATTGCCCCAATGCAAACGCCACGAGCGGAAACCACAAAAGCTACAAATTCGCCATAATACTGCGGGGTTCATAATATAACTGTAATTCATAATTTATACAGTGGCTGGCGAGCGCGTATGGATACATTAGTAAGGGGGTGTAACTAGGCTCGAGTTGAAGGGGGGAAATTAGATGGGGCTATTAATTACACTAATTTTGCTATTGCAAATTAACTCTCTTTCTAGTTATCACTGTAAGTTCTTCTGTCTGTTATCTTTTTACGACAAAACAGCTAGGCCGATATTGATGAAATATTTTAATGTAGGAGTAATTACATAAAAGGATTGCTATTTATCCGGGAAATTTGCGAGAAAACTGGAAAACTCAGGTATGATGTCGACAATCGCAAGCCTATTAATGAATTAAGAAAACTACGGGTACGGGATGAATTTAGTGATAAATAAATTAAATAAAAGCCGTATTCACCGAAGAGCGTGCGTTTTTAGTAAGAAGAAGAAATAAGCGAAGGTTCCACTTGATGATGAAGATGATGTGTGTGGTGAGTGGTGATGTTGCTCTTCGCTAGGTAAAGGACAATGGCTGAATGTAGCTACATAGTTCATGGTGCGTTAGTTTCCCACCAATTACGCATTATGAATTGTGTAGCTACATTCGGGCATCTTTTCTGACCTCCATATCCATTGTGCGGCCCATAGTGGTCTCACTATGCCTGTCTGGGAGACCTTTGCCAGATATTGAATTAACAAAAAGCATTGTTTAACATATCGGGAAAGTAACGCAAGGTTTGAATGGCAATATTTACTTACCTACCACAATCCTTTTTACTTATGGAGCTGTTATCAATCTATATAATTTTCTTGCCTTATCTCTTTACTTATGAATAATACATTTTTATGAAATCTTTTAATATTTCACAGAACAATTTCTCTTTCAAACTATATGTCTAATACTTATACTCTTTCAAGGGTAAAGGTCGAGGCTTTTACGTAAATTGAATAATACGGAGGTTCTTCATTATTCGAATTATTATATAATTCAGCTTATAAATTCGTGAATCCGTAGCAAACTTTTCTTTTTTCAGTTTTCTTTCTTTTCATTCATAAATTGTGTAGCTTGAAGAAAGTTTTTTTAACACTATTTCTGAGATTTTCCTATATGTTACACCAGCAGCGTGATTTTTCTGATCTGATCTGCGTGATCAGAAATTATTATTTGTTATTTATAGGATTATTTTTTGTGGTAAAAAGTATATTTGTTAAACCAGGCTACAAGCTATCTTTATGTTCAAATTAATTTAATTCCGTGTAGCTGTTACGGAGTTGAGTGCGGATAAACATACACACAAACTTTCGCATTTATAATAACAGTGTGAATAAAAGGGCGGCTTTGTGGTGAGCCGTCAGTGAGTGGTAAACCGCGTACCCCAATTCCATGGGACTAAAAGAGATCTCGACTCCTGGCTTGCCTTAACCACCCTTTCCCCCTCCTTCCACCAGACGGCTACTTAAGGCTCGAGTTTAAGGCAAATTCAAGCTATTATATGATCAAAGATAGCTACCAATAAGCCCCCTGACCTATGTAAGCATATTTTTGGTTTGTTTTAACGAGCTACATAAGTGTATTTTTAGTTTTTTCATCACTAGTGCACTGTGAGTGGGTCATAGATGACTCAAAATGCGGGCGGTAAATATCACGTTGCCTCCTTAGGGAGGTAAAGTAATTAAAAATACAAACTAGTCTCATGCCAAAAAATGCCATTGGGCTTACTTTTTCTTTTCTTTGACCATGTAGGTCCGTACCATGTCAGAAACGTTTTACTTTGCGAAATGAAGTTAACAAATATGTAAAACCTCTGTGCTGTGAACCTGGTGATTTGCTAACTTTTTGGCGGGAAAATAAAATGACACATGATTTTCTCAGAATTTTTTGGCTAACCTTGCACTAGTGATGAAAAGTAGATTATTTACACACGCGAACACGCGAATAGGTGATCTTTTACACCCTCAAACTATTAGTGCGCGCGCGCCAAAATATCTCGTGTGTAAAAGATCACTTACATCCCTTGTGTAACAATCTACTAATAATATTAATGTGTGTTGTTTCAGAGTATGAAAATGCTAGCGTCTGAGTGGTCGCAAGGTGGGCGCATCTTGTGGTGCGGCGCGCGACCACTAGTCAAGCAACAGTTGAACAGCATATTACAAGACCCCGTTTACTGTGAGCCGGAACAAATCACAACTTATCTAATTAGTAAGGTTTTTTCAGTTTTTCATACACATTTTTGTTTTTACTGCTATTGAACCAGGTACTTCCGACTTTTCGAGCTAATATCCCTATAACAAACAATGACATTTGGTTTGTTTGAAATACATTCCGCCAATATTGATATTGCCCGTTGGTCAAGTTGGTAGTGAACCTGCCTTCTGCACTTGGGGGCGTGGGTTCGATTCCCACATAGGACAAACATTTATGTGATGAACATTTCGCTGCTTTAAAACTAAAGGGCCACAAATAAAAATAGCTTTCTTTTCAGGTGTCCTATTTGAAAATTTTTCATTTTGTTTTTATCCGTGAACTTGCCAAAAGGGCGTATGCGTGAATTTGTAATCTAAAGGCCGATTTCGACGTGTGTCTTTGTGGTATATGAAAATAAGGGTGATTTTGGTCCCATTTTTTAAATAAAAGTAATTTTTGATAATTTTGTTTTGTGGCTCTTTCGTTTTTAAACAGCGATTTGTTTGTTCTATATCTGGGTGTATATTTAAGTATGTATTTAAAATATCAGTATATATATATCAGTCTCTGGCAGCTCTGGCAAGCTTTGCTTAGTTTGGGGTCAGATAACCGTGTGGGCAAAAATGTACCGAATATAAAGAATAAAAATCTGGCACAACAAACTTAACTTTTACTATTTTTCTATTTTATGGAGGTAATTTTAATTGCACTGTATGACAGAGATATTGATAAATTTAAGATACTTACACACACATACGCACAGATCTGGCTTCTGGTCGGTATTGCGGTTCGTAGTGCGCTTTTGCTCTTATATATTTATTTGTATAAAATCATTCACTAGTTACGGAATCGGTCCGACCGGCAATACCTCTCTCGGGGTTAGTTGCTTGGTGTTCCGACTAAAGCATACACAATAAAGACAAGTATAAATAAAAAACTTTATAAAACCCCCGACAAAACAGCTGGCCTTTATTTTGCCCAAAGAGTATAAGCATTTCTATACAACGTGGCAATGCTGCCAGCATTTTGGGAACGTTGACCACTGGTAGCGGCTTGTTAGATTAGTTTTAGTTTTAGATTAATTTTAGTTTTAGTTATAAATTTATATTTATTTTTATTTCCAACTTAGAACTATCATTAAAATCATTAAAATTTAAGATACCTAGTTTTTATTTTCCTTGTAATTTTTTTTACATATTTAAGTGGACGTTACTGTGCAAAATAGAGCTGACATAATCGCAAAGCGACTCAAGCACCAAAATATATTTAGAATTAAAATAATACTTTTCGTGATTCTTTTAGGATAGTTTGTGAAACCGCGGGGCGCTACTAGTATGTACATACATAATTTTCTTATGTAAATAAATAAACTCTATTCGTCCGATTGTAAAATATACTTACATGATACGTCACTAACATTATCTCAGATTTAATAACTGTCGATTTCGGTATTAATGGGTGTTTACCCTTTACATAATTGTAACCCATCTAACTTCAAACGCAAATCCGATGTAAGCTTCGATAATACTATAAGAGATATTCTATTAAGTACATAGTATGTACTTACATACTATCTCGAGTCTCACATACGAAGTAGGTAAGTATACCTAATTCTGTATTCTGTGATACTTATGTAAGTCATATACTTGTGTAGATACAGCTTAGTCATTTTGGTTTATAATACTAGTTACTAGCTGCGCCCCGCGGTTTCACCCGCGTGGATTACTTCTTATAAAATCAGCTATCAGCCAGTGAAAGTCTAGTCAAAATCGGTCCAGCTGTTTTGGAGTCCATAGGGAACATAGGTACATACCTACATAACTACATCGTTTTGTATATATATATACAGGGTTACGCATTTACCTCTATGTACTAAGCCGAAAGGCGGTCATTGTACTCATCATTATGAAAAACTTTTACTATGGATCCAACCTCGGATTCGCGAAAAATATCAGCTGTTCCATACATTTTGTCGAGTGTCAATGACCGTTTTCTATGGAACAGCAGATTTTTAGCCCGATTTCATGGTTGGTCCCGTTGTAAAAGTTGTTCATAATGGTGCGAGTACAATGGCCTCCTTTCGGCTTAGTACAGGCTAAATGCGTAACCCTGTATAGATAGATATACTTATAACCAATACAATTTGAACAATTTAAGTTTAACAGCCGCACTCAGAGACGTTACTTAACCTAAGGAATACTTAAAATTGCTCTGTCAACTTCTCGTTGACAGAAATTGTCACACATGAAAACGAGACAGAGCAATTTTAAGTATTCCTTAGGTTAAGTAACGTCTCTGAGTGCGGCTGTAAGTCACAATGGCCGTGGTCACGAGCCGACTGTCGAGTAACATGACAAAACACATATAAATGTAGTAGAACATAGAGAGTAGTAAAGTTGCAATAAACAGACTGCTTAAACATCAAAAAATTTACTTGATTCATCAGTGAGGAAAACAATACCCTTCATTTTATGAACACCACATCGACACAGATGTCCGGAATTTCCTGCAAAACGCGCGCAGACTGAAATGTTAATATATTTTTTAAATAAATTCGTGACATATTGATGGCACAATTCAGTTTATTTATTATTGGACACCGGCCAACTGGTGGTTTAATGCGCAATCAATATAATTCGTTTGGTGCACAAATTATTGTGGTTGTTTTTACGGACGTCATCCATAAATGTAAAGATTGGTTGCTTTGGGAATTGCGCATACCTATATTGTCCCACAGCGGGGCAAAGGCCCATGTCTTTCGCTATCCAGTCTTCCACTAATCCTGTTGAAATGCGGCAGTATTGTTATGCCAGTATTTTTTGGAGTAAAGCGCTCTTCGTGAGGATCTTGGCCTATCACTACCCAAAATTCGCATATGAATTCGCACCACATGTTTCGGCCTTCGACGAAAATAAAATTAATTAACAGGCCCAGTAGAAGCACATTTTTGAAGATATCAAAATGAGCGCCGGCTCTCATTTCGTTTCAGTCTGTCTCTAGCCGTAGGAAGTGCAACTGCACGTGTCTATTGTTAAGCGATAACGAAACATCTGACCAAATTATGCATTCATATGCTTTCCCGAAGTGTAAATACACAAATGATACCGGGATCTATTTTTTGTAACAAATATACTGTACATTTTTATAATTAGGTGTTGAAGTATATGTCCGACGGTATATTGACTCGTTTTTACTGAGCAATTTCAATGGTTGGGGCCCGTTTATTCATTTTATTTTAGTCGAAGGTTTCGGCTGGTATTTAATTTGGGCTTTTACAAAATCCTTAAACTTCTTTAAAATTTTAGAGATAAGTGACGCAATTAGGCATAAAAAAACAACATCACATGAAATAAACTTTGACAAAAGGTTTCCGCTCACGTTTTGTTTATCGGTCGAAACGAACCGTTTTGTCATAGTTTATAATAAGTACCCACGTGAGTTTTTCGTGAACACATGTAATCAAAAAGACTATGTGAACTTACATAAAGTTGTTTTAATTTCAGGCGCTGTGATAGAAGATCAACAAGGTACTGTGGGCGATACGCAACTGTAAAAGTGCTTTGACGGTTATGAAAAAATCTGTTGTGATATTATAAATACAAAGAACACTGTTAGATAAGTTTGGTATACATGTTATGAAATTTCTGTAAATAAAAATATGTTGTGTTAAAAATAAGCATTTTACAGAATGATAGTTTTGATTATTTGTGGTTCATTTGAATGAATTTTTTTAGTAGAGTAGCGTAGTAATATTTAGTTCAGTTCCATATAAGGTTCAGTATCCAGCATAAACATAATCCGGTAAGAATAGAATACAGCTCATCTCTACTCTAGTTTGTGATATTAGATACGTAGAAAATAAATTCCCGTCCACTATTAAATAAGTGTTAAGAAATATAAATTGTTGTTATTTCATGAATGCTCTTTTAATTATTTATATTCCTAGTAGAGTGTGAGTTTTGAATGTTTAGAATTCTTCCGATGACTCGACTTAATTCCTTTTAAATAGAACATAGTTAATTATTAAATAAATTAAATTATTGAAAAAATATAACCCGACTGCATTGTATAAATAGTAGGTGCCTACCACCAGCTTGTGATCCAATTATATTATCAAATAAATACAATTTTAAGTCGGGCACGGAACTGCGAGACCTCTCACTGGACAGGGTGAGCGACCAATGAGTACCTAAGTATATAGGGATTTGATTTAAAAATTAAATCGTTACCGGCTACCTTTTATATGTAACTAGCTGACCCGACAGACGTTGTCCTGTCTTAGAATGAAAAACGCGGGAACTTAAAATCATTGTTAAGTTTTCTGAAATTTTCTTAATTTTTCTTTCCATAAGAACCTTCTACAAAATATAGCAACCCCCATAAATTTTCATCCCGTGATTTGATTTATTAATTTATAGATTTATTAAGTACCTCTACTCAACGTAAACTACAAAGTGCGCTGCAAATCAGCCGCCAGCTTAAGATGAGCCGTACGTTCAAAGGTTCCTGTACGTTCCGGAGGTCAAGTTATTTGGACCTTATACTGACGGTTGTGATGTCTTTAATTTCTGAACTACAACATCGATGACCTTGAAATTTTTACGGGACGTTGTTTAATGTTTAGTGCAATTATATCGTTGAGCTCATTCATGTGCTTCATGAAGGCTAGGAAATGCACTTTTTTGTCAGCCTCGTCCTTATATTGCTTGTTGTACGCTTTGACGTAAACATCGAAATAATTCTTTTATCATAGAAATACTCGTCACATTCTTGTGCTGTAGCAACAACGACTAATACGTACAGTACGCACACCGTCGCAAATACAATTAGATTCATGTGTTCTGGTTCTATTCGTCCCGTCGCTAGAAGTAGCCCTGAGTCTCCAACTGTTCAAATAAACATCGAAGTAGGTACGAGCGTTGTTTTCGTTGGTTCCTAAAATCCCGGTTGACTAGTTAAGTTGAATTGGCAAACTATACAAAACATCCCACAACGTAAATTATTATTCTCCATTAATCTCATTGCCTTTAGCATCAGTTAATTAAAAAAAGGTAGTTTTTTGATGAAGCGAGAAATTGCATTTATGTCTAATTAAAAGTGAATCCTTATCAGAAAGAAGCTGAAAGATAATTATGGTTTGACTGTTTTTTTTTTATCAACTACAGATTGAATTTATTTTTGACGACTAGTTTAGCACATTCTTACCACGTCTTCAACGTACTAAATGGGTATCGTAGTTGTTTTATTGTTAGTAACAATGATAATAGCAAGTTCTTTGTCTGAAGCACGAATACCCGAACACCAAATCGATTACAAAAATCGCGAGTCGTTCGAACGTTTCATAAAGGTATTTAAAAAAAACTATGAAAATGAAGCCGATAAAGAAGTGCACTACCAGGCATTTTTGAAAAATATAGAAAAAAGAAAATCGACGAACCTTGAACGTGACACAACCACGTTTGGAATAAATATTTTTGCAGACTACACTGAAGACCAATTTAGTAAAATGCGCAACAATTTTTTAAAATTGGTATTATGATCATTTTCCCTTTACAAAGGTATTAAAATAATCGAATGGAGGTGCACCTAAGTTTCTTATGTTATGGTTGTATTATACTTATTTTTGTGACGTGAGAAGTGATAATAAACCTAATTCATTGCTAGCAAGATATTTTGTTAATTTATTTGTAACAGCTTATTACCTTATACCCTGCTAATCGCATACTTTTATCAGGATATGCAGTTATACAGCATGCAAAAAAGTTCATACGTCCACATTTGCCACCAACTCGCGTGTTGGTAAGCGACGATGTGGTCGAAGATGAAGCATGCAGACTTAGAAGAACTATTCGCTCTATCTTTGAAAATATCCAGATTATATCTCTCAGGAAACAAGGAAGCTGGCTGATTGTTCCAGTCCTTGGCCGTACGGATTAGAAAACGTAGAATCGAAATGTTTAGTACGTATCCAAGGAAAATCCACAATGTATGGGTGGTAGTGGGCCGTTTTCTTACTTATCCTGTAGAAGAAGGGAGATGGGTTAAGGATGCTAGGTCATAAGCGACTCCCATACCAAATTTCATCTAAAACGTCATAGATACTCAAAAATTAAAACCGAAAATGTGTTAACTTGATAAATTTAGTATTTATAGAACGCATCACCATTATTTCAGCCATAGGACGTCCACTGCTGGACATAGGCCTCCCTCATCGATCACCCAAAAGGGCCGGTTGGAAACGGCCTGCATCCAGCGTTTCCCTGCGGTCTCTTTTAGGTCGTCTTTCCACTTTGTCCAATATGAATAAATATGACTATTGTTAGTAAGTCATATTTATTAATTTCCATTGTAACACAATGGAGCACTTGGACACGTTAACAATTAATAAAATAAAATAAACCGGCCAAGTGCGAGTCAGGCTCCCGTACTGAGGGTTCCGTACCACCACATACAAGAACTTAATTATCAAACATTTTATTTTCTCAAAGAAATAAACACGATTTCAATTAAGGTCAGAAGCTACTTAAAAAACTGGCTTGCGTAAAGAAACTCCGATAATAGCTCTCTCCATTGCCCGCTGTGCGACTGAGTTTTTCCAAAGGGCCAACAGTTAAGGACCACGTCTCAGTACCATATGTCATCACTGGCAACACACACTGGTCAAAGACCCTTGTATTTAGGCACTGTAGTATCTTAGTAGGTAGATCCTCATCATTATAATCAGTCTACATTAGTCCAGCAGTTGGCAATGTCGGGAGAGCCTAAGGCATGCCACTCAGTCTGATCTTCGGCCTTTCTTTTGGCTAAACTTTAGTTTAGCACCAATCGAGTTGGAGGTTCATATTTTTTTCACAGAAAGGTCTTAATATATGAAGGCTTCACACGAAGTTTTAAGTTGCGGAGACTAACACTTTTCAAGAAATTAATTTATGAAATTCGAAAATTCACCATACATTTTATCCCAAGACCAATACTTAGACGTTCCGTTTTACTTGCTAAAAGTTGTAAAAATGACGTACATTATTTTAAAAATATTATCAGGTGCTATTTCATTTCATTTGGACATTTTATATGATAAAGTCATATTATTTACATTAAATAAGGCTCTTTGGTAATTTTTCAGTCGTTTACTTTGTTTAAATAGCATACAAACATTGACAAGTTTCCAAAGTCATTAATAAGCGATGTGTGAAACGGAACGTAACCAGAGGCGCCATTTTGTGTTTTAGAAATTAATTAATCGGATTTGACAGAAATTAGTCGGATATAGGTAGATAACAGTAAGAATGACATTCTGTTGCAATAATTGCTACATAGAACTAGGTAGTTAGGTTAGGTTCGTTAGGTTGACAGTGAATATTCAACAAAACGACAACTTTGTTTAGCCAAGTTGCGCCGAACGAGCGTAGCGAGTGAGGCTGGCTTGTGCACACTACTATTTCAAGTCCGACTCCTACATAGAACTCGGTAGGTTCGTTAGGTTGACAGTGACCATTCAACACAACGACAACTTTGTTAAGCCAGGTTGCGCCGAACGAGCGTAGCGAGTGAGGCTGGCTTGTGCACACTACTATTTCAAGTCCAACTCCTACATAGAACTCGGTAGGTTCGTTAGGTTGACAGTGACC
Organism: Agriopis aurantiaria; assembly: GCA_914767915.1. Lineage (NCBI taxonomy): Eukaryota > Metazoa > Arthropoda > Insecta > Lepidoptera > Geometridae > Agriopis > Agriopis aurantiaria. Next base: position 10,744,081 of record OU611994.1, on the reverse strand, counting down.
ATCCAACAAAACGACAATTTTGAATAGTGAAGAACTCGGTAGGTTCGTTAGGTTGACAGTGAACATCCAACAAAACAACAATTTTGATCAGCGAAGAACTCGGTAGGTTCGTTAGGTTGACAGTGACCATCCAACAAAACGACAATTTAAGCTCGCCACTCTTTGTCTTGCCAGTTTAGGCTATTAATTTGAATTTTTGGAAAAGTGAGGTTAGAAACTTTAAAAAATCATAACTCCGAGAGGGGGGGGGGGGGGGTTCCGCAAGTTTTCCTTCAAGGGGGGAGCTTTTTTTTCCCGCGATTGTTCATAATTATGAGTACAACGAACCCCTTTCGGCATAGCATACCGTTTCCTTATAACCGTGTATTTCCATAACTTATTATAATATGCCAAGTTCTAAAGGTTTATCGGAAGGGTGGTACTAACCCAAAAGGTATGCACTCATTATGAAAAAAAAAAACCTAAGGCCAACCTTTAAATCGCGACAAAAACCAGCTTGTAAAATCTGTTTAGTAATAAAAAAAGTTTGGTTAAAAAAGATTGGAAGTTAGACCCAAATAGACCAAGATAGGAGGAAGTGGAAAAACTTAGGGAGACTTGTTCCCAGCTGAAAGATGATTTCTTTATATTGCTTAAAGCACAAAAATCATTGTGTACCTTGGGTAAATTATTGTAATTTTATTAGGTAAATATATACATAAACTTAACCTACGCAGTACCCAATGTACCTACATGGACTACCCATAAGTATAAGGTTAGGAAGCGACCACAAAAAAATAATACTACAACAATATTATATTGCGATAATGACATAATATTAGCTTTGCTCAGAAATTACGATGGCGAATCATTCGCGCAAAATAATACGGTCACACTGCTCTTAATTATTTCATTATTTTTCATCGTTTATAGCATCGTATGATCCTTGGAATAACTACCTGTATCCTAAGCTTTGGTCATATGGTCATTTAGTATTGCAATTTTATTTACGCATTCTGTTATGAAAATGATTAATAACAAACAACTGATAACTATTGTGGTCAGTCACAGGTCAAACTGAATCAGACTGAACCTATATAAACGTAGCAACTTGTATACATATAACCATTCTATGAATCACTACAATCACGAAGACCGGTTACGTTGCCCCCGAACCGAGAATGTTTAAAATAAGTTTATTAGTTGCGCTAGCGTCGTTGTCTATGCTAGTCGTCATGGCAAGCTCTCAGAAAGAATACTACGATGTCGCTAAAGCGAATGATTTGTTCGAAACATTTATAAGGGACTACAATAGAGTATACAAAGATGATGCGGACAAAGAATTGCATTTTAAAGCGTTTGTCAAGAACTTGGAGAAAATAAACGAAATGAACAAATCGTCTGGTGCCACATTTGGAATAAACAAGTTTGCTGACAACACTGAGGAGGAGCGGCAGAGTATGTTAGGATATAGAAAGCAGGTATGTATAATCAATATTGTTTTTATTTGTATTGCACCTTTTTATAAATAAGTAACAGATTCATAATTGCCGAGATTTGTTAAACTTCACGCATGACTCATCATCCACAGCCATCTTTCCCACTGCTGGGTACAGTGTAGGTACGCTAGTACAGGCACCAAGGAGAAGAGACGCGCGCAAAAAAATGCGCTGGCTTTGTTTTAGCACGCCTGACAGTCTAGGGGGAGGGGAAGCAGCAGCATCAGGGGCGGCCTTCTATCACATTTAATACATTCTTGGATATTGTACCTATTTCTTTATAATGCCATCTGTCTTGGTTCTGTGCTAGTCGAGTTCAGGTTCGACCTGTGATGTTGTCAATATTGTCCGAATCATCTCGTAGTTGGATGACCAACGTTCCGCTTGACAAACTCAAATTTATATAATCTTTGTCCAAGATTTTTTATTTTTTTTTGTTTAAGAATGATTTAGACAACCTATATCTTTTGTTTTCAAGTTCGGATTATATCTAGGTTTTCATACCTAGTAGGTACATTTAAATATACATTACCTACCCTGTTTCTGGTGTACATAATAATAAGTTTATATTATCTATCTACCTATCACAACATCCAAATGCAACAGCACTGGTATTTTTATCAGTGGGTGACCTAACACCGACAGTAATATATATTGTCAATTTTCAACTCTTCCAAGTAATAATAGAGTCGACAATCAAATGTCCAGCGATTATGACTAACGCTACGTACTATAATATCTGTGACCTACTATTAGCTAATCTGTGGTTGTAGGAAGAATTCTTGCATTGTTTACATTAATTTACACATATATCTAACATGGTTAGGTATGGTTAAACTATGTGTTTTAGGTACAACTTAATTATCACTATAAAACAAAAAAAGAGTAGACTTTGATGGAACATCTAATAAAACATTTGTTTTATTATCGTGCATGTTCGTAATTTATGTCTATTATAAACATGCTACATTATTTTGTTTCAGAATACCAAAAAAGAGTGAATAACAATCAGCCGGATGTCAAATGGGATTTTATGAAAAATATAATTCCATTATTTTTTTGTAATAAGTTTTTGGAATTTGTATCTGTGATTTTTGTGTAGGTATATTGGTTCATATATTATTTATAATAAGCAATTATGATTATAATAAAAAAATTGTAAATTTTGGCTTTTAATGTATAGATAGTTAGGTACCAAATATATATGAAGATAATTGCTCAAAAAATATTTATTTACATAAAAATATTATATTTGTAATATAAAACCAAAATTAAAACCAGCATTTAAACCTATTAACTATACGATTAAAAAACTAATTTAATAGCCACTGGAGAGAGGAAAAATGTCACGTTTCATTCGTAGCATTGCCACGTTGCATGACATTGCTTTTGGCCAAAATAGGCTCCAGCATTTCGGTCACTAGTCGCCTTCACTACAATTTTGACTGGGCCCTGAGTAACTGGACCCCACGATCCTAAAGTAAGTTGCACTTAGCTTTATCAATAGCCATATTTTAAAATTGGGCTGTCAAAAAATGAGTCTGCAAATGAGGTATGTAACATCAGAAATGGCAGCATGACAGAGATCTTGGAGAAAACAGAAACAATAACTGGTCAAGAGCGAGTCGAGATAAGCATATGGTAGGGTTTCGTAGCCAAAGCCGTGTAATAAATTGATGAAACAAATAGCGGTTATAGAAAAATTCGAACGATCGAATCTCTGTGGACTTAGCCAAATTTCAGAGACGTATCCTGACAAAACATATACTTATTATGGTTAAGTAAAAAATAAATCCTTTGAGCAAGAACGTCTTGTTTTTTAAAGTATAGAATAGGTCTACGTTTGGCCGTTTGGCTACGTTTGGTATTATGTTTTACAGTATTATCGCTATAACTCAAACATTTATGATCAGAAAACGTTAGAAATAATTTTGAACAGGGGGTTTTTATATGACCGATTAATATTGTGAGCTACAAGTTTCTATGTCTAATAATTTAGAAATGAAGGGGAGGGTGGGCAACTGTTTGCCACTTTGGAGTGCCATATTTCGCAAATGATTCATTCACACTTGATAAAAACCATAATGTACGAAACCTCACCTTTATTTTAATAGACCTATTCAACGAAAAACCTCTTAATATTATAAATATGCGAAAATTCGTGTGAGTGTGTGTGTTTGTTTGTACACACTTAACTTAGTAACAGCTAAATGGATTATGATGATAATTTGGTGTGGATGTAGATTATAACTTGCGGCTACTTTTTACCCCAAAAAGATACACTTACAGTTCCTGTAGGGTAGCGAGTAAAACCGGCGAACGCTACTAGTCTTCTATAATTATTACGGACGGGTTTAATTTCATATTATCGTAAAATAGTTGCTCTTACTTAAAAGGTCTCTGTGAAAACGTCTTCTGAATATTCTATAGGGGCATTTTTTAAGGTTTAGATGCTGCTGGCATACTTGATCCCTTATTGTTATTGTAAAGCTTTGCGGTACTGTCTTGTACAAGCACGGCGATGAGAAAGACCAAAGCCGGCTCTATTCGCGCCTTCGGCTATCCCAAACCACTCTTGTATTAGTTTCTCTAGCAATGACAAACGTAGGCAAGAACAGAAGGACAACTTCTATCTTCGACGACGCCGTCACTTCAAATATTTTGTGGTCAAACGCGTAGCCTACCAGTAATTGAAAACTATGGTGGAAATAAGAAAATACCAGTGTCTTCTGGAGGGTTAAACAAGACCCACTTTCTGTTAGCGTTAACGTCAGCGGAAAGATGTAATTGTAGGAAAATTACATTAGCTTGAGAGATTTTATCTCAAGCTAATGTCATTTTCATACAATTTCATCAAAATCGTCTCTCAGTATTAGCGTTAGTTATTTATTCGTATACATAAGTTAACATCCTTTGAAAATTGAGTTAGTGCTTTTTTGCGTCGCTGCAATTTGTATTGATGCTGAATTTATATACAATTTTATCTATCCGCAGGCGTTAACGCTAACAGAAAATGGGTCTTGTCTAACACCCCAGGTATTACAATTCAGCATCAATACAAATTGCAGCTACGCAAAAAGGCACTAACTCAATTTTCAAAGGGTGTTAACTTGTGTATACGAATAAATAACTAACGCTAATACTGAGAGACAGCGAGCGCTTTTTAGGTAGTATAGGTGCAGCAGGCATAGCACGAGCCGTGGACACGTTGTCTTTCCACCGCTTTCATCCCGCGAGAAAGAGACAAACGTATCCAAATTCTAGTTTTGTCTTCCTTTCGCGCAGATAAAAACGGAAACGAACGTGGAAAGTCAATTTGTTCACAGCCCGTGCTAGGCATGCAGGTGTACAAACCACTACCTAAGTACGTAGGTATACATAAAGTGAACAATGCTTTCATATTGAATTCTGAAGAAGTGTGAACCACCAGCTTGTAAAGTTATAGTAAAATACCTTCAGCATCTGCCCAACCTAGTACGTAGGTATACTGTCATGCAGTTAAGATCTATAATATATAATTATTTTCATCTGCATTGAGGCATGGGACAAGGAGATGCTAACTTCCTTGGGGCTTAGTCCCACATTTGATAGTTAACGAAAACTTTTTTCGTTTACGTGTTGTTATCGTTGTTTGTATTTTTCGTTTTATCTTTTCCATACATTTTAGTAAAGCACCTCCAGCGGAAACGCGGAGGAACTAAAATCGGCGGTATAGATTGCTTCAATCTAATACGAAAAAAGTTTTCGAAAACTATCAAATCTGGGACTAAGCCCCCTGAAATTGTTCTCAAACGCACTGAAGGATACCTATGTTTAAGACGCTGGACAGGGCAGGACGACTTGTCAATCGCGAGTACATCTCCCACTGATTATTTGCAGACGACATCATTATAATGGTCGCTTTGTAACGTTACAATGGATCGCTTGATGTAATTGTGAATGTAATCGCTTGAGGACTTACAATGGATGCTGGACACCTAGCGAATTCTACTTCACACATTGTTATCTAGATAAACTTGGATAACACCAAGGCCATGCTCAACGAAGACGTTGTTCGGGGGCGGATGTCATTAGTGGCTTCACTCTAGAGATCGTTTGACATATATCATTACTTCAGACTTACGGTGCTGATACGTAGACACTTACAGTTGGAGTGGTCCACAAGTTCAAGGTTGGTCAGCGAGCTATGGAAAAGGCTATGTTCGGCCTCCTAAACGAAGTTATTTGCCAGAGAACCAAAGTCACCGACATAGCTCAGACGGATTTTATCAAACTGAAGTGTCAGTGGATCGGTAATACTGTCGTAGAACCGATAGCCATTCGGGTAGACGTGTTCTAGAATAGATACCACGAATCGGTAAACGTAGCGTAAGAGGCCCTAAGATTCGATGGAGTGACAATTATAAGTAAGAAGCTGGCAGTAGTTGGAAGTGAAAAGCTGACGATTGGGGCGTGGGTTAAGGGCGTCCATTGGAACGATTATGATGATTGATTATGATGGTGTTGAATATATTATTGGCGCAGCTTACGAATGCAACTTGTATACACACATCATATTATATTTTTGTAATTTGGTATGAGACTCAACTATATACGTCTTTTTCTGTCGTCAACAAACGGCCATCTGCCTTTCTTATCTGTGAGATAGGGTTCTAGGCTACACAAAGGACTGGATACATTACAATTCCGTCCGTGTTACACCGAGCAAGCACCGCCGCAGGCGATGTAATACGATGATTGTTAGACATCGCTATATTACCTCCAAGAGCTCGTTCACATCAAGCGTGGGTACAGGGAGACGTCGACCTTAATTTACACTATTTTTATTTAATCTTCTAACAAACGTTCTCTTGCTCTCCTTACTTACTATAGATAAAGTGATAAAAATACCTACACAACACAATCACTGGTTTTTTAAATGGCACTCAAATTCACGAAACAGTTTTAACTACTTACCTAATAGTTTCTATGAATTACGCTTTAGCTATCGATGTTGGAACGAAGGCAGTTATGCAAATAAAGGTATAGGCTATTAATTGGCTGTCAGGATCACTTTGCGTAACAGGAACAACTTTAGTAGAGTGCGCATTAGGACAATTTACCACGCCACGCTACCCATGATCGCTCCACTTCCGTTTTTAAGTTAAAATTATTTAAATCGTTTAGAAGCTCATCTATTTCGAAAGGTTCCAACAAATCCTTGAAATGGTTCCACGCGGTGGTCAAACTTAAATAATTCTTGGAAAAAAGGGTTTCCCTAAATTAGAATTTGGAGGTACAAGATACCTTACACATACCTTGTGATGATTAATATAAGTTTGATTACGATGATTAATATAGGTACGTTTGATTAAGCAAAGTATCGAAATAAAGTATTATTTTTTGAATAATAATTTAAAAGATGGAAAGTCCTACTTACCTACCTACTGGTTCTATAGAAACATTAGATACTCGTGGCGATCTCTATGTATAAAGAAAGCGCGCCGCGTTACCAAGTGAAAAATATCTGTATTTCTAAGATGTACGCAACGTAGTTTGCTCATATTATTTTCAAAGGAACTTTAGGGAAAATGAAGTAAATAAACCTCCTCTAATCTAACTTTTATATTTCAATTATAACAATGAATTTCCTGGATAAATCCTGTATTTTATTTTTATTTTCATTGCTTTTCATAAGTAAGCATTTTACATAAGTACTTACATATATTGTTATAATATTTATGAACAATAAACTTTGTCCTTTTATTAATACTTCTTAATAATTTCATGTTTTAGGCATAAATAACAATTTGATAAAAGTAGATCTTCCTATTTAAAATTACTGGAGAAGACCATTTATAAATGGGGAGAATGAAAATAAGCTGAAAATTAGTCAGAAGTGGTTCGAAGGCATCAAGAAGGCAGCAGGCATCAGATTTACGGACTCATCTGGGACCGCGCAGAATAGCAGAAACAAAGAGAGGCTAAAAGCCGGCAGGCGAGTTGGTGGCCAAACAAAGATCAATTTTAAATAAAAAAATATATAAAAAAACCAGACAAGTACGAGTAGTATTCGTGATATGAGGGTTCCGTTGGAAGGAACGATCAGAGCGCGAGTCCAAAAAAAAAACTAACTGAAGTTGAAATATTGAAAGACAAACTTAACTTTGTAGTTGACAATAAGGTTCTTCAATACATCCCAACTACAAAATGTAAGTTTGCAAAATATTTTTTTAAAATGATATATCTTCAAATTTGTAACTTTCGGATTTATTCCTATATATGTGTTAAGAGACCTTGCATTTTGGCAAATTTCATGATTCTAGGTCAACGGGAAGTACCCTATAGGTTTTGATTTCCCTGTGAAATCGCAAAATATGCGACATAAACGTTCATATCTTTTGATTGCGTTGATTCACAACTTTTATTTTTTTACAGCCGAAAGAAACCGTAGACTCAAGTATTTAGTATAAATTTCAACTTGATAACTTTACGCGTTCTTGAGAAAAAGGGTCTTGACAGACGGACAGACAGACGGACAACGAAGTGATCCTATAAGGGTTCCGTTTTTTCCTTTTGAGGTACGGAACCCTAAAAACAGCATTGCGTAGGCATTAGGACATCTTTTTGTTAGTTCCATAAGTACTTATCTAGGACAGTTTTTCTGGCAAACGTCTTCTTCCTCCTTCTTCAGTCGCTGGTCCAATGTTGAGCGTCATGATGGTCCCGACCAGCTACTTTCTAGACAATCTGTAGCCATTTATGCCGATCAATGGTGGCATGAAAGTGTCACTGACCTTGGTGACCAGATACATTGTCAGAACGCTGTTTTAGGTTCTTACCCTTCTATCCTTCCACCTTTTCTTGATAACTTTCGTGTCTTGTTTGAGATTGTTCCCGAATTTGTAGAGGTGTGCCCAGAGATTTTTATTAGAATAGATACTGTGAGTACACCTTTTGATGTTCAGTGATAAAAAAATGTGTTAATTTTGTTAGGTAGTATACTCTATTTTAATAAGTAGAAGTAGATACTTTTACATATAAACAAAGTAGGCAGGTAAATATCTTTATAAGATTGCCAAACAATTGTCTATTAAGTCATGCTAATTATGCTTGAAATCCTCGAACAATTTCAATATAATAACTTGCTATAAGGGTAGATACTCAAATTACTGAAACAGCTCAAACAACTTAATGGTTTCTATTAATTACTCTATATCTACCGATGTTGGAACAAAGGTAGGTATGCAGATGAAGGCACAGGGCTATCGACAGGCTGTCAGGATCACTCTGCGTGACAGGAACCATTATTGACTCCCGCAGGCTTAATAGAGTGCCGCATCAAGACAATTTTCCATGGCGCGCTCTCTCTATACCGCTCCACTCGGTCCGCTACGCCGCACCGTCGCGTCGCGTCGTCGTAAAAGCCACGTCATCTCCCGTCCGCTCGAGCTTTTCAAAATAAGATAAACCTTTAGAAACTCGTCCGTTTCCAAAGAACGTTTTACGAGGGTCCGACAAATCCCCGGAATGGTTCCGCGCGGTGCTCAAACTTGCCAATTCCTGTCCCCGACCCGGCGCGTTTCAATTTACCCCTTGTACAGTTTGCTCGAAATAAAACGTGGCGTTTTGTTTTTCAACAATCAACGGTGGCTGTAGTTGTTATTTTTACGGCTTAGGGCACGTGCTCACGGAAACATTAAGTTCCGTTACACAACTGAGCGCACAATTTCACAGTTTAGTGGAACGTGCAGTGTGCATTTTAATTGCTGTATTTTTTTTCTTTTTCCGCCAAGAAGCAGGTTGCGTCACTTGCCAACCGCGACTCTAATGAATACGTTAAAATTCAGCTACGAACTTTTGAATATAAACATTTACGTTTATGTATGCAAACCTTTTTAACGAGATTATGTATGAAGCTCAAAAGAAAAATGGGTTAAGATTATTCTAACAAAATGTTTCATGTTTAATTTGTACTTATCAAATATTCAAGTTTAATTCAAATGTTGGACAAAGCTTACCTACATAGCAAGATACATAGATATAATAATAAAACCGGCCAAGTGCGAGTCAGGCTCGCACACTGAGAGTTCCGTACCATATAACTTGTTAGCTATTAAAGTACAAAAAAATTGTGCAAAAAGGCAAAATCCCATCAACGCCCATCCAAGTACCGACCGCGCCCGACGTTGTTTCACTTCGGCACTTCGGTGATCGCACGAGAACCGGTGGTGAACAGAACTTTGTCACCGACTCGCACTAGGCCATACGTACGTGGACGTCGGCTTAGTAATAGGGTCCCGCTTTTACCCTTTGGGAACGGAAACCTAAAAACTAAAATCTGGCATTGAGTTAGTATCTTAATACTAAACGAGCAAACTACCTAATTTGTAACCATGTTTTGTCTCCGCTATGCAAAGAAGTCATAAGCAAAATCTACTAAACACGTGTAGAGATATTACAAAATATATCTAACTGTGTAATAAGCCACCGAACATAAATATCGATTCCACGACGACTGAACGAAATTGGATGAAATTTGATATGAGGTTGAGGTTTTTTTTATGTTATCTCTGAGATGAACTCTAGGTACTTTTATCTTGTGATAATTATGGGTTACCGAGGGATAGCAAGTGGAACCCTTGTGGACTATTTTATTTTATTTTATTATCTTCGGGAAACTAACAGCTACTTAAAAACATTAGATTTGATATACTACGGCCAAAGTTTTCACTAATATCAAACTGTATTTGTACATAATGTACATGGTAGACGGATGTGTACTTTTTTGCAGAAAGTAAACATGCGTTTGTGCTGTTATTTATAACCTTCGACGCAAAAAGAGGGGTGTTATAAGTTAAACGCCAGAGACAGATACCTACACTGACACTGGCATTGTAACTCCCAAACGGCTGAACCGATTTTGAATTAGTTTGTTTAGTGTAAAGGTGACTTGATCGAGAGTGTTCCTATGTTTCAAGAAAATGATTGTGTTCAGACTGAAGTTCATCAACTCTTTTGTGTGAAAGTTTTATTTTATTTGTTGTTGTATAGGTATGTTACGCGATATTTTCGCCGATTCTGGGGTGCAAGTACCGTTCTTTTATCGATCGTCAAATTGACAGTTGAGGTCGTCAAATTCGATAATATGCCATTTTTTCAGTACTCGTTGTGATCGATTCTATGGCATTTTAGCGAATTTTCGATCGCTAAAAGAACGGTACTTGCACCCCTGAATCGGTTTCAATGCTCTTTTTTATCAAATAGGCTACAAAAATCGTAGTAATACGCTGATAATCACTGTGTTCATAGTAGCGGTATGCTTAAAGTTAATATGTGGTAGGTATTTGTTTGTATACGATTTAAAGTTTCCCTGCGGTCTCTTTTAGGTCGTCTGTCCATCTCGTGGGTGGACGTAACCAAACGCAGGGAAACACTGGATGCAGGTCGCTTCCAATCGGCCCTTTAGGAGATCGATGAGGGAGCCCTATGTCCAGCAGTGGACGTCCCACGACTGATATGATGATGATGATGAATATTGTATTAAAGTACCTATTTGGAAAAAAATATAAAAACATCATTACTTCTCATTTACATCTCATAACAAAGTTTACAAAATGACAAACAGGAAGATTGTCTGCGACTTTTTTCAACAAACCTCGGAGATTCAGTTCATTGACTTTTGTTCCGGTCACATTGTACCCCCGCTCCGGAAATTAAGAGGGGCTCCTAAGTTACCCCACTAAGTCTTCTGCTGTCAACGTTTGGAAACTAACTATTGCGTAATCTGCGACCGGGGCAATAATGAAGACGCAACCAATGAGAGCCGTTTAATTAACTTCAAAATGAGGCAAAGCCCTAACTTCGACAGAGTTTGGTGAAGAAATAATAATGAACCCGCCGACGCCACTTCCTGGGTGTGAACTGATTGTTTAATTTTTTTAAGTGAAAGGTCTTTGTTGCGTCTCACAAAATTTCTACGCTGGCTTTTCATCAAAAGCTCGAGGAAAGGGCAAAGCCGTGTCGATCTTTACGGTTGGCCTGATAATTTCGTAGGTTCGCAGAAACGCCGCCAAATTACTTAGTCACCTTGTGAGTTAAATGAAATCTTATTTATTTGGAAGCTTATACAAAACGAGCAAAGGGGCCTAATTATGAGGCTTGAGAATATTCATCATTTCAGCCGTAGGACGTCCACTGCTGGACATAGGCCTCCCCCATCGATCTCCAAAAGGGCCGGTTGGAAGCGGCCTGCATCCAGCGTTTCCCTGCGGTCTCTTTTAGGTCGTCTGTCCATCTTGTGGGTGGACGTCCTACGCTGCGCTTGCCAGTCCGTGGTCTCCATTCCAGAACCTTTCGGCCCCATCGGCCATCTGTTCTGCGTGATATGTGCCCTGCCCACTGCCATTTCAACTTACTAATCCGGTGGGCTATGTCGGTGACTTTCGTTCGTCTACGGATCTCCTCATTTCGGATTCGATCTCGTAGAGAAACCCCGAGCATAGCCCTCTCCATAGCTCGTTGTGCGACTTTGAGCTTGCTTATGAGGCCCATAGTGAGAGACCACGTTTGAGAATATTACCACGCTATAACTACTTTGTTTTGTGACGTCAAGCTTTCAAACATGGTTTCCAGAATGTTCTAGAATAATAATTTACCCATGACGATAAGCTTAAAAATATTTCTGGTAAAACTTCGTATACAGTGTAATAGTAGGTAGCAAATATTAATCAGTTCGCACCTCTCACACAGAAAAGTCACAACAGCAAAAAACATCGAGTATGTTATCACAGATACAGAGTAATTAAAATATATAAATAAAATTAATTAAAAGAAATAAATGTTATGTTTATTTTTATTGTATTTAGTAACTCTAATATGTAATATCAATTATTTAATTAACAAATAGATAAATATTTTTTGAAATAAAATTACTTAAAGAAATAAGTACAAAAAAGTCAGTTCAATGGTAAATATTACATCAAATACAAGAAAGTTATATGATTATTTACGGGATATTTACCGTGGTAAGGTTGTGGAATGAGCTATGGGTTGTGGAATGAGCTATGAGCTATGATCTATGGGAGCTCATTCCATAACTTTAGTAAACAACCGGTGAAGTACAAGAAAGCTTCTTGAGAGTGTAGTCATTAACGGTGTATACAATTTTTTTCAATAAGTGACTGTAACTAACATTGAAACATACAGCAGTCCATTCTATTTAGATAATGCAAAGTTGGTTAAAATGATTTTAAATATTTATGTACTTTTCTACCATTTTGAGTATTTGTCATTAGGTAGAGCTGATTTTTATTAAAAATTCAATAAGTAACTACAGTGAGAAGTTTCTCATTCCAATTAATTAAATTAAGTATTGTTTGTTCCTTTTCAAGCAGCAACAGAGCGTCGAGCGCGATATCGAGGTGATTTTTTGCAAAGGTTTTTTTTTTTTAGTTGTTCTATCTGTTCTTCCCCCAACACAAGTCGGGGACATTGTCAAGCTGAACATGTTGCTTACGCAGTTTTCTGTTTTTTTTAAACATTTAATTGGCCAGTTTAGATAGCCATAATTATACAATATTGTCAGAAGAATAATAAAACATGAATAGATAGATAAATAGGTATTATGTAGCTAGTAGAGCATACAGTATACTCTTTATTTTTGTCCCAAAAAATACGGTTTCTGATGAAATATGAAATATTCAGGCGGGTGAAACCGCAGGGCGCAGCTAATAATATGAAATGAAGTTTCTTCCTCGTATTTTAAAAGGAAATGTCTTTATGCAAGTTTTTTTTATTAAAGACGAAGCTACTACTAAGTTTACTGTACCTTTTTTCTTGTTTGTAGACTAAGAACATAATCCTGCGAATCTTGAGCACGTAGAATACTGTAGCAGTACTTAGTATCGGGTTATATGTGATGAAAGGATAATATGCTAAGCCAAAAAGGGTTCGTTACAATCATCATTGCGAGTAATTTTTGTTATGGTCTAGACTTTAGAAGAAATTGATTCACTCACGATTTGAAGACACCCAGATTATAACTATTGTGGAACTAAAGTCCGTGGAATGCACAGTCTGAACGGGTTTCAGACATTGCATTCCATAGACTGGCAGTTCGCACAATAAAAGTGATACCGGCTAAAAGAGTAAGTTTTTTATGCAACTGAGTGACTAGTTGAGCAAGGAGCTCGCCTGATGGTAAGTATCACGCTTGCCCATAATATACATAGAGCGAAGTGTTACTTCATGCCGGGTCAGCGGGCAGTAGTCTTCTTTATTACACTCAACATATTAATTATATCTCTGTGGGTATCTATAACTATCTCTCCGGACTGGCAAAGCACCGTCAACACCGCTAGTGTTGCAGGTGTCCATAGGCGGCGGTATCTGCGTACCATCACGCGGGCTGGATGCTTGATTAGCGCTCTTTTGATATTTAAAAAAACAGAAAACTATGCGCGGCAATGCACTGCGCTCGTCATGCAAGTTTAGGTATGTTAGGTTTTTAAAAGTCTAATTTCTTCGTTTAATCTAATTTCGTCTTAGTTTAAAATACCTACCAAAACATGAGTATACAGTCGAAGCATTAACATTAGCATGATTATTACATATAAAGGGCTGTAAGTTTTTATTCCAGGCATTATTAAACTTAATTAGCGACATCAAGTTTAATAATACTCATTACAAGCCAAAAAAGTTCACAATATATTCAGACATTCGCTGAAACTCGCCGAACGAACGCTGGAACGTTGATAGTGTTGCCAAAACTTCTCCGCTGTTAAAACTTTATGATAATTAGTAGAGCGAGCTAATTTCAAAGATCACGACCGCAGATACGAGTTTGTCACGCGGAGAGGCTTCGCTCTGTACTATTCGTAGACTTAGAGGAAACAGGAAATTTAAATTAGAATGTTTTGTTTGTACAATTTTTCATGTACGAGCTTGTTTGCAAACTTGACATTGCTAGTTCCACGCAGACAACGGAGTTTACGCGTTTATCAGTTAAATTTTAATGGTAACACGTCGCGCGTTTATGGCAAGGAATCTCATGTAAGGGCCCTGGTAAATATCGCAACATACTGCATTTAGCTTGGATATATTATGGTTTCTGAAACTATAATATAAATATAACTACAACTGTGTTTGTAAAACACTGTTTTAAACTATCACGGTTGTTCACTAAAGTTATATGATTATTTACGGGTTATATGATTATTTATTTTCCACAACCTTACCACGGTAAATATCCCGTAAATAATCATATAACTTTTAACTGTGTTTGTGTCAGTGTGTTTGTTTGTTTTTCTTTCACACAACAATAGAGCAATATATCGACGAGGTTTTTTGCATAGACATCGTTGGAGGGCCGGAGAGTGACAAAGAATGCATTTTATCCCGAAAAACATGCAGTTTCTGAGTGCGGTGACAGAGTGTGCTTGGGCGCAGATATAGTTTTACCATTATACAATTTAATACCAAAGATTTGGGTCGTTGATGAGAAATAAACAGAAGTTACCCAGCTTCTGATGTATTATTATATTAAAGTCCTTTTTAAACTTGTAACTAACATTTGTGTAACATAACTAACTAACAAATCTTGGAAGTCGATTTTAACCTACTTCTTATATAAGTCGTATGTAATATTTGTCGTATCATTTTGAAGTTTTACAAGTACATGTATGTAATTTGGATGACAATACAACATTTTGGTACAATCAAACTGCGCTGCTGATGGAGCCAAGAGGTGGATATTGGAACTCTTCAATGGTGAATCACACTGACAGAGCCATCTAGCGGGAAAGACGCCAAACATTATGCCGTATGAATTGAGCGGCGGGGTGTCGATTCCCCCTCTCTTTCGTCCGCCCCACCGAGTACAAGCACGTTAGTTCCTGGGCTTGTATTCACCAACTACAAACACGGTCGTAACGAGGCGCTTAAAGTTAACCTCTAAAAATTTGGCCTCTATTACTTAGGGAATAAAGTCCAACTTTAAGAGTTTAATTTAACGCGCCACGTATGTGTTTTAGTTCATCATCAGCCAGAAGACGTCCACTGCTGAACATAGGCCTCCCCCTTTAACCTCCACACTGAACGACAGCCTGCCTTTTGCATCCACTGGATGCCAGCGACTCTTACTATGTCGTCGGTCCATCTAGTGGGAGGCCTACCTACGCTGCGTCTTCCGGTTCGTGGTCTCCACTCAAGAACCTTTCTTCCCCATCGGTTATCGGTTCTCCGAGCGATGTGGCCTGCCCATTGCCACTTCAACTTGCAAATTTTAGTGTTTTAGTTAAGGGCTCTGTATTTCAAAGAATTTTATTCTTAAAATGTGTTATAGAGTTTTCTTTTTAAACATAACGTTCCCCTATAATCCTTAGATATAACGTAGAATTAGGCTAATCCGTTGACTATAATATCATTAGTAAACACACTGATCTCGCATTTTTATGACGTTTTTTACGTACCTAATGTGTAACGTGATATGTAGATATGTCATTTCTTTCCTCATATACCAAATTTGACGGTTTTAAATCAATTTTATTCAGTTATATTACAATATTTGAACTGAATAAAAATACATGTCACAGATACACCTGTGTTTGAGTTTATGATTTGGTTCAAAACACGTAAGAATAAACTTTTCTCGATCAAAAAAAAAATCTGAAACAAACTCGAGTTAGTTTTTTTTTTCGATTTATGCTCTAATGAAAGCTCGTAACAACCTGGAAATTGCATGTACTGAAAGGCAATTTTAGTATTTTTTTTTATTTGGATAGATTTTTGATAGTGAATAGTTTCGTTTTTTAGTGAAATTAAAAGCGTAAAAAGGTCGCGAGAATTTGCGCGCGCCGCGTTCAGTACCGTGCCAGACGTCATCGAGGTCGGACCTATGTTCGTTTTTGTCGTTGCACTCCCCCCGTGGGCGTCCTGATTCTTGCGTGGCAAAATACATCGTCGCTATAACTTGGCGGGGGCTGAGGGAGCGTTTTGTCGCCTACGCGATTCGGATAACCGGCCGTTAAATGTAAAAGATCGCTGTACCACCAAACTACCAAAATCCAAACTTCCAAACAAGATAATACTTATTGCGACATCTATTCCTAAATCAGTAGCAATACGGGCGGAATTTGAAATTGTATTTGGTTGGGTAAATAAGTTTGTAACAAAACCGAAGATTCCTTCACAAACCGCAACCAGTTGTGATGTTTGTAATTAGCTAACTTTAAGGAAAATGAAGTGGGTGAACCTATTCTATGTAACGTACCCCGACTTAGATGCTTACATAATAAAAACTGTGGGTTCTTTGGCCAAAAACTGCATTACCATGCAGCGTAGCAAAACGTTGTAACAACCCTACCTACTATAATTTTTTTCAACGTATAAATTTTAAACCTATTTACCTACAACATCAACTTTGTCATTCATTTGATTTTGAATTCCTAAGATCTCTATACTATACAGCATTTGAATACCTATTTATTGAAGTAGATTACCTTATCGTTAATTAATTTGGCTTCGTGATTGAATAGTGGTAAGACTCTACCTTGTGCTCGATTAACCCAGAGTAAAGAACGTATGAGCTAAGAGTTTTCCCTATATTCTCTCTACAATCCTACAAAAGAAAATGCTATGAAATTCAAAGCACGAGCTACGAAATTAGATTTATTTCCTTAGATTACCTGCTTAATAATATTTTTGACAGTAAGTTGTTAGATCGTGTTTATAACATTTCAAGTATGTAACAAAGACTTACTAACGAGATATGAAGTAGAATTAGAAACAAAATATGAGATTTTAGAAGGATAAAGCAAACACAGTTTAATAAAGTTAAAATTAGTTAGTTAATTAGTAGTTTCTCGTATGAGACAATGGAAGGGAGCTCCTCCACCGCTCCCCCCGATAAGCCTCGACACCAGACTGGACAGCCTCCTCTCGCATACGAGAGAACTCTAATCGTCACCATTTCGGGGTCAGTCTGTGTGTCAAACAAATAAGGGACAAGAGGGCTTTATCTTTTGTCAAAATAACCTCCCATAATCCTTCATAGGTAAAATTATGAGTTTCCAAGAACTCTTTAGGCACCCGCCCATCCCTACCTAACCTATAACTGAAGATTAGTCTGCATAATGTTAATTTATTCTAATACGAATGTAAAACATATCATTATTTGATAATGCAGACTTCGGATTGATTTACCGAAAAATGTTGCAATAGACAATCAAGTCAAACACACTCTTAGTGTACTGAAGTAAATAATTTTACTCGTTATCTCTTCAAACTGACCTTCTCAAACAGGACCTTCCTTCTAGAGAGATTTTAAACAAACAGGCCAGCATCACCAAATTCAGTGACAATTGGAAAGGCGCCCTAGAGTCTTTCATGACTTAGGGGTAACCCAGAGACATTCGCTCTATGTTTAAATCCAGCAATACTTGCCTAGATCCCTTCTATGGAATCTATAATAAAGTGTAGATTGAAGCAAGTCTGCTATATTGACTCTCAACTTGAAGAGACAGAGAGATTTTCCTCATTAAAGAAATAAATCAGTGAGCTATATTTCTCTCACCCGAGTATGCACGACTCAACAGTCCAAAGCTTAATAGCTCAAAGAAATTATATGAATAATTGTTAATAAATTGTAAAGAAACTTATTTAAATAATAATTCAATTATAAAACAAGTTGTTCTTTGTAATAATTATTACTTTATCAAAATAGCAAACGACTCTTATTGTCTGCAATTTGTTAAGTAACATTTGTACTAAAACCTCCTTTGTTATTCTTTCACAAAAGTTAGTTATAAATATTAGTTCAGATAAAATATCTTTGTCAATAGACTTTAAGGATTATAATACAACTTTGATCCTTTATTGAAGTCATTGCTTTCTCAATCTATCTCATGCAAAAAGGTACACAGTAAAATACACACAAATAGAAAGCAGTATGAACATAAATAATAAAACATACTTGTATATTTTAGAATTTTATTGAAGACGTCGCTCTGCATCTTTGAAACAAGCTATAAAAAAACACACATTATACAAATAACTTGTCAGACTCTTCCCGCCTCAAGAAAAGCAATAATTTCAGAATAATATGCATATCAAACAGTGAATATCATCATCAGCTATTACGTTTCCCTTCTGTCTCTAATGTGAGTAAAGCTTAAGCATAATATGGCTTTCAAGCAATGAATACATCATCTAAATTCATTTCTCATTTAAGTTATTTTGACTCTCCCTTTCTACCTTTAATAAAGATATATCAACAGAATAATGTGGTCTTCAATTAGTGAAAATCATCATCTATAAAGAACTAGTAGATAGTCCACTACTGAACACAGGCTAAATTCATCATGCTTTAAATGGTCTGACTGGGATCAGTCCACACCCTGAAGATACTACATAATCATTTTAAGGTAGATAATCATCAAGGTAAATATAACATTCATTTTAATTAATAAATAAAAATACGTACTTGATCCTCCTTGCTGGCGACTGTTCTAATTCACAATAAACGATTACTTACTTTATGAAGGAAATAGATTAATTGATCAAAACACACCATTTAATTTTCAAAGATATTTTTGAAAGACTATTACTTTGGTGGAGACTGTATTTCCAAATCTTTCTTTACAATGCAAAATTTAACCAAATAGTTATTTAAATCTTAACCGACTTCTGTTACATTTTCATATCTATTTTGAACTTCAAATAATTAAAGCACGACTGATCCTGACTATTCTCTTTCCCCGCTACAGCATTGTTCAAAGATCAAAACAACTCCAGAACCGGGACTCCTGAACTAGTCTACCTCGAAGGTATGTCAGAAATCCACAAAGAACCCTTTGTGTCCAAGCACTAGAATTCAAGAACTGAAGAAACCTCGATCCAGAAACAAATACTTTAATTGCTATAATTTTATATGAATTGAACAACTCAAACTACAGTTCCGTTCTCTTTTATACTAAAAGAGAACCAAACTGATTTCCAATAAAATCTCAGTTAAATATTTAATAAGCCCCCAAACAATTGCTATAAATTTACCTAAATCTTTAACTGATTTCTGTTACGTTTTCGCTTCTATTTTATACTTCAAATAATTAAAGCACAACTGATCCTGACTATTCTCTTTCCCCGCTACAGCATTGTTCAAGGATCAAAACAACTCCAGAACCGGGACTCCTGAACTAGTCTACCTCGAAGGTATGTCAGGAATCCACAAAGAACCCTTTGTGTCCAAGCACAAGAATTCAAGAACTGAAGAAACCCCGATCCAGAAACAAATACTTTAATTGCTATAATTTTATATGAATTGAACAACTCAAATTACAGTTCCGTTCTCTTTCATACTAAAAGAGAACCAAACTGATTTCCAATAAAATCTCAGTTAAATATTTAATTAGCCCCCAAACAAATGCTATAAGTTTTCCTACGAAAACAAACGTAACGAAAATCCGTCAATATGAAATTAATCTTTGAAATCATTTAAAATCACCAACATTAAAATATTTAGGCAAATAAAAATACAATCTCCGTTCCAAACAACCATAAATAAATTCAAAATAGAGATCTAAGCTAAAATTGTATACCGCACTGAATTTACTTCCGTACTCTTCCTCGGCTCAAGATCCAATTCCCCCTTCGTCGGTAATATACCTCTTTATATACTATCCCTCACACATATTCAAAAATCGCACACCAAAACTATCCTGTAAATACGAATTTACTTTTCTAAGTGTGCGTGTGAAAAATCCCGTCCTCACACATATCCAAAATCCCATACTAAAACTATCCTGTCGTTATGAGGCTTCCTCCCATGTATGTGTAGCAAACCTATTTTCATACTTCCCTCTATAAAAAGTCCGTATAGGTATATTAACCTCCTTAACTTTCCCTGACACCCCCAAGTTATGAAAACTTTTCCGTACTAACCTTAAATTCAGTTCCTGTAGCAAACGTGTTGACACTCTCACTAGCATCGCTTTTCACGCACACAACCCCTATTTCCGAGATGGTTGCACACATAGATGGCCCTCGTAGCGACACGAATACTCACATCTTCAAACATTTTCACGGCTGAAATAAAACCTTGATGTTGTCTAAAACTGAAAAATACATGAAAAAGTTTCCCATTAAATAATTTCCAAACTTAATACTCACAAGTAAGCCGTCCTGTAAATCAGATCAGCTAACCTTCTTATTTGCTATTTTAACAACCAAACTAGAAATCCCTTCGAAACATCTATCTTTAATGTTTTTTGTTTAGGTGATGAATGTTACTATTAATTCATTACAAAAGTCTTATACCAGATGTAGATACATCTGTTTTCATTTCTATCATAATATTTAGAGCTGAATTATAATATTTAAAATGTTTTCAGTGCATTCTTTCTCAAAATCTCACTCAATGAAAACGCCCGCAGTTATTTGTAGAACTGAAAATAATTCAACGATTATTTTCCACTTACCTCATAAAACATAAATTTTATTGATTTATTGGTATTTAAATACCAATATCCTCTATTATATTAAGCTGCTTTTGAATTTTAAATCTTTATTTTATTTCCTGAATCTTTTTCAGTAAAATTTTCTTAATTTTCTTTCTCCTCTCCCTTTTTGGCTTGAAACGGTTTATGTATTTGCCATGTACCAAATACAAATGGAATAACATATTATAATTTTAAATAAGCAATCTGAATGTTGCCTTTCTATTTATTCAATTATTTATTTATTTATTTTATTTGTGAACGCTGTACTTGGTACCGTTACATTCGACCCCTTAAATTTACGAAAATTACCCCAGAATTACCCCTATTGGAGTAAATTTAATAACAATAAAATTAATAAATACAATACCAAAATGTTTTCTATGGTGCATCTTTGTTGTCAATATTCAAGTTTCAACAATAAAATTTAAACGTGTATAAAACTGTTTGTGTATGTGCCCTAATTACTATAAGTGTTTTTTTTTTATCTTTAAACCAATCATGAAGTAATCATCTCAGAAATTCAACCCATCAGCAAACCCTTGCGTCATAAAAGAACTTTTTTTTCATTCACATAGTATCTTGACTTCTACAAGGAACTCGATTGTGAGACGAGTCGTTAGAAGAACAGAATGATCGCCCTCTCACCAAATTCAACATTCCAATTTAATGAGAATGCATTCAATCTCCTTGTTCCGCTCTCAACGTCCTGTGAACTACAAAATTCCCCTATGGCCCCTCAGGGTCCTTATAGCCTCTGAAATCGAATTAAAGATCTGACTGCTTCCGATTGGAGCATGTAAGTGTGGGGAATATTGCGATTTATTCCTTCGCGGAAAGTTGCGTGTGAGTATGGGCTCAATATAAATTCAATGTTTAATATTGACAGGGATATTTGTCAATCTGACCTAACCTATCTCTAAATTCCCTCTTTATATTAAGCCGTTTGTGTAGTGTTTTGCTAAATCCTGAAATCGACAACTCGCCTTTAGTCCCAGTGTCGCTACGACCCCAGAACCACTAAACATACTCTAACCTCTTGAATCCCTGCTTTCTTCCACAAATTCTTCCCCATTTATTCATTTTTGCATTCTCATTAATTAGATACATAGCATAACTTCCATTGCTATTCATTCCGTCCCAAGGTAGTACCGACACCTCTCAGAACTATTAGCGAACAAGATTCTGCACGTCTATCCACTGATGCCCTAAGTCCATAATATCTCCCAAACAAAAGCATAAACTTCCATTTAGATCAAATATTACCAACTTAGTAAACTCTAAAACCCCATTATATACCTATAATGAACAAAAAGCAAAGTACAAAATATCTAGTAGACAGTACCAAAACCGGCTCACGTTCAAATCCCTTTGTTTACATTATTTTTATTAAATCTTTGCTAAATAAAACGTTAATTTTACTTCGATTTTAATTCTTATAATTTTCCGTTGTGGATTGCACATCCAACTTAAATTTTCATAATAAAACCTCTTTCATTTATTTTTCAATTTTTTTATCAAAAAGGTTCCATCTTCCGAAATTAACCAACCTTTTCCTCTTTATTGAGAATACACTTAAAATAATTTATCTGTTTACTTAATCTGTTTTGGCAGAAGAACATTTTCTAAAAGTTCCTACAATATAAATTTTTGTTCATACTATAACTCAAACTGGCCAAATTACAGGATGTTGTATCAAACCCCGTTTATGTTCACGTTCACATCTATCTATAAATTCTTTGAATGTTACTACTTTGATTGTTATTCATTATTAAATAAAATTTTAATTTAATTAATTTTCATTTTTATACTTTTCAGATACTGAAAATGAAATCTATAAATAAACTTTAAACCACCTTACATAAATTTGTTCCCATTTTTTTTATCCTTTATATCCAAGTAGCTAGTGCATGCCTAGTTTATGCGTTACCTAGTATGTGCTTATATAATATATCTTTCTACTTCTTTTTAGTCGCGTCTACGGTAAAATTCAATTTGCCGTTCTAAATCCCTCTATTTTACAGAACTAATAATAGATAATAGGGAATTTGCATGTGTTTTTTTATATTTTTAATTAACTGTTTACATCGTTATATCATAGTAAAAAATATAATTACATTTGGAAAAGCTCAAATTAATTTTTAAAATAATATTTAAAACATTGAATAAATTTGAGCTGTTTGAACGCCGCAATTTTTCGCGGGCCTTGGATGACGTCATAAGCCACGTTCTGTGTTTGTTTACTATAGACGATACAGTTATTTCACACAGATTTTCAGTTTTATTGATATCCAGACCATGGAAGAAGCTAAAAAACATTTTTATAGGTATCGTCTTGTGCCAAAGTGTACAAACACTATTAGAAATACACCCGATAAAGTGTTTTTTTCCTATTCCAAGAGATGCGAAAATACGTAAACAATGGTGTAAGGTTATGAGAAGAGATGAAGTATCTCCAACATCATGTTTGCATTGTCGTGAAGATCATTTCAATGTAAATATGTTATATTTTGATAGCATGGTGTGAGTTAGAAGTATGTTTAGTATTGAATATTATCAAATATTATGCACTCAACAAACAAACAATAAGTAGGTACATTAAGTATTTAGAGTAAACAGTATTCACATTTAAAAAAAAACTTAAAAATTCACGGAAAATTACGGAACATAAGTAATGTTAGGTATAATTACTTATAAATTATTATAATATAGATAGTAGAGCAGCAAATTCATAACAATTTTAATGACCAATGATTATTTATAGGTTATTTTTTGGTATTTACTGCTGAGTGCATTTATGTGTAAAAACCTATGTAATGGATTAAAATATATCATGGATTATAACAATTACCTTGCCGCTTTCACTCCTTTGATCTCAGCAACTGTAAAATCTGGATTTGATGCAAAATATGCTGTCATTATGAATGCATCAAGATGATTTTGGTAGATTGTCCGAATGTGCTTTGACAAAACCAGTCTCAGTCATCGTCGTAAATGATCTCTAGTCTCACAAGAATGCTAAAATTACACTAGCTAATGGAAAAAACTACAGGAACTCAATATAAAACGATTTTTCTCTCAAACACTACTAAAACAGTATGAATATCGACGCCGCTAAAGGCAATGTTGTGGCTTTTGACGTCACGTTTCGTTTCGACCAATGGTGAAGCGTTTCGCAAATTTGAATTTCCCTCTTATATTTTGCACTTTTTATTTAATATTTTAAGCAATTAAAATGTAAATAAATTAAAAAAAAAAAATCTTTTAGATATAAAGTCAGAACAATAAAGATTCGGAAAAAATTTATTTCAACCAGATTTAAACCACATGCATATTCCCTATTACCGCAGTTAGCCAATGCTGCTATTTGTTATTGGTTATTTAAAATTGTGAATCGACCCCAAAGGTTACAGTTACAGTTACTTTGCTATCAAATATCTGTCAAAGATTACAAAAGAAAGTCAAGTAATTGGCTGAAGTAATATTAGACTACCTTCTTCCAAAACGCAAAACATTTTTAGCATAAACACTTAATAGTATTTTAGTATTTTTTTTTTTATTTGAACTGGTTTAGTCTTAATATTATTGAAAATAAAGGAGTAATTTGTGTTCAATTAATTTTATTTTAAAAATATTGAATTTGATATCAGTATTTGACAGCCATTTCACGAGCCTTGTCCAGTTTAGGACAAAACGACCATAAGCGCAAAAATGTCCCAAACATTTGTTTATTTTATTTATTGAATTCTACCTTCTGCAACCTGAATACGTTTTAGTAAACAAAAAAATTTTTTTTTTTTTAAATATATGAACACCTTAACAATAGTTACAAATTGAAAGTAAGTTAGTTTATAGTAACAAAGCTTAAGCAATATTTATAGGTTTATTGTTTAAAGATTTAATATACGCGTTGATTTTCCTTCAAAGATTTGTAGCACCCTTATCATATTTCATCATACAATTATAGTAATGTCTATCTGTTAACTACACACCATAACTACGTAATAACACAAAACTATTCAAAAGGGTTCGAATTATGATCTATCTATTTCGGTTTCGGTTTATATTAGATTGGATTAGATTCTTTATTGCTTCCATATACATTACTTCCCGCTTATTAAAGTATAACTGAGTCCGTCCTCAGTCATGGCAATATAATTTTGAAATAACTCAACTAACAAAAATTACCGCTGTACCATGTCTCATGTCTATATTTGGATTATAAAATATTATTGTTAATGCCTTATTTTACAGAACTTTAAATTTTAAAACTTCCTCCCTTACATATTGAAACCTGCCTTTTTCGTTATAACCAAATCAGAATAAAAATTTCAGTAACATCTGACCCGGTGATCGGCAGTAAGAAATCGTAGAAACTAAACAGATGTCATTATCGCCCATCTAAAACCACCCAAAAGAAACAGTGAAATGTGTATGCAACCTATTTATCTATTATACCTCCTACCAAATCTAATAAAGAATATAAGATCCGAGTTCATTTGAGATAAAACTATGCTTTTATTCGTGAAATGTAATAAGTAAGTTAATGATTTTATGAATGATTATTTACTATTTCAGTTATAACGACAGTAGCTCAAATTAATCATTTTGAAGCATCTCGTGACCAAAATGTTGTTAGGTATCTTATGCAATTAGTATTGCAATACAACGCGGCGATGCGGCTAGCATGCAGGGAACGATGTCCATGGACAGCGGTTTATTAGATTAGTGTAGTTTCATATATTTTTATTTAGTGTATTTAGTTTAAATTGTTTTGATTCCAAATAATATGTGGATTTATTTATTGCCTGAATTAAAACATAAGCACTAGAAAAACCGGTACTATTTGTTTGCAACTTTAGATATGTCCATCTATAATTAGTTTAAAACTTTAATATTAATTATTGAAATTGTTTCAATTATTTAGTCGAAATAAATATCATTTACTTATTTGTCTGATTTTTATAATATACAAAGATCAAACACCTTTCCTGTTAAGTTTTGACAACCTGTGTTAGAAGAGACCGCTCTTCCGTAGTTACATCCTAATTTCACAATAAGTATAATTCGTTTAAACAGTTTATCTTAATAAGTAGTTTTAAAAGATGGGTAAATGTGGGTAGATTATGTCGTGATTGAGTAAATGCTCCATTTGCTTGCTAACAAATTGCTTTAACCGTATTAATATACTTATTTTGACATTATATAAATAATTTTTGATTTTATTAATTCTGTTATAAATTGTGTTGCGACTGAGTATACTGAAAATAGATGTCTAACAAAAAAGTTTCTTACAAATGATTGCTTTACTACTGAATAAGATTTAGTTTTCCTAAGTCTACAATAATACCTTTACGAAACTTCAGAATGCATTATAATGTGTATTTTTCTGTCAGTTAAAATGTTTGCATCACTATATAGTTTTACTGCGCTGTACATTATTTTCTTATTTTTTTTACTTTTTAGAATTCCCCTCTGTGCACGTTCGATACTTATGAAGCCTATTTTAAGAGTTCCACCCCAAATAGTTATACAATACGATAGCAAAGATTACACAAGTGCCATGTAAATATACGTTATGTATTTTTTTTTTTTTTTTTTTAAATGAATTTTAAAATGGTTCTAGTCTGCAATAAAGTTTTATTATTTTAATATTAATTTTACAACGCAATTTTACATAATGTCAAAGCCCTACTAGAAAGATGTG
The DNA here is from genome assembly GCA_914767915.1 of Agriopis aurantiaria. Taxonomy (NCBI): domain Eukaryota; kingdom Metazoa; phylum Arthropoda; class Insecta; order Lepidoptera; family Geometridae; genus Agriopis; species Agriopis aurantiaria. The sequence goes on along the minus strand of OU611994.1, from coordinate 10,717,424 downwards.
TACGACGATAATTTGCTACCAGCTGTTAATTTAAAAGCATTTAAGAATTTTTACTATAATTTTTAGCCAATCTGATTATAACCTTTAATATTGCAATTCCTATAACAATTTGACATTTGATTCAACTGAGGATTGTATTATTAGGGACAAAATAAGTCATACTCTAGTTATGAAATAGTTTATGGTTTAGCTTTACACTCCATCTAATTAGCTTATTTGTTTTTATTCCTACTATTCATTACATTGAAGTATACTACACTGTATATGTGTTTGAGTTTTGATTTGTCTTTAATATTTTAATAAGCATATTCCTATCCAAGCTAAGATTTTATTTCCTTAGTCAACCCATTCACGTTTTCAATACAATATTTGACAAACACATAGAGCAAAGTTTTCTAAAATTCCTTACGACCCCTTTTTTTTTTTAAGAACGAGTTTGGAACCTAAAACGGTTACTGTAATAATATATATTATGAAATTCACATTTGCTATTATTTTTGTATATATTTTTACCTTACCACTTACGTTGTTACCTAATACGTTGTGAAACCTATTCAAACTATTTATTCTACATGTTATACTATATTAGTTCCGAATATAAAAAGGTATTATTATTTATTTACATATTTTTTTTCAGCTCATACGTTCCCCTTCCGTTTCCGTTACACGACAACAAATTGTGTGTTCAAGCGGACTTGAACACACTTTAAATATTAACCCTAAATAATTTAACTCTAAACGAACCTAATTCTTGTGACAATTCTACGTGTTTATGCAACAGGTACTATACATAAATCCTAGTAAGAGTATTAAGAAACACGATCCTGCATTATCCCAATATGTATAACTAAGTTCTAACTGTTATCTACATAAACAACCTATTTGAAATAACCATCGTTGTAAATGTTTTTAATCACGGCAACTATATTTAAATAAAACCTCAAGTGAAATGCAAGTATTAAAATTTTATCCTTTTTAAACAACAATTAAAACCAATGATGATGATGATGATGATGAAGAAGATCCTGGTCACGGCACCAAATTGTAACAACCCTACCTACTATAATTTTTTTCAACGTATAAATTTTAAACCTATTTACCTACAACATCAACTTTGTCATTCATTTGATTTTGAATTCCTAAGATCTCTATACTATACAGCATTTGAATACCTATTTATTGAAGTAGATTACCTTATCGTTAATTAATTTGGCTTCGTGATTGAATAGTGGTAAGACTCTACCTTGTGCTCGATTAACCCAGAGTAAAGAACGTATGAGCTAAGAGTTTTCCCTATATTCTCTCTACAATCCTACAAAAGAAAATGCTATGAAATTCAAAGCACGAGCTACGAAATTAGATTTATTTCCTTAGATTACCTGCTTAATAATATTTTTGACAGTAAGTTGTTAGATCGTGTTTATAACATTTCAAGTATGTAACAAAGACTTACTAACGAGATATGAAGTAGAATTAGAAACAAAATATGAGATTTTAGAAGGATAAAGCAAACACAGTTTAATAAAGTTAAAATTAGTTAGTTAATTAGTAGTTTCTCGTATGAGACAATGGAAGGGAGCTCCTCCACCACTCCCCCCGATAAGCCTCGACACCAGACTGGACAGCCTCCTCTCGCATACGAGAGAACTCTAATCGTCACCATTTCGGGGTCAGTCTGTGTGTCAAACAAATAAGGGACAAGAGGGCTTTATCTTTTGTCAAAATAACCTCCCATAATCCTTCATAGGTAAAATTATGAGTTTCCAAGAACTCTTTAGGCACCCGCCCATCCCTACCTAACCTATAACTGAAGATTAGTCTGCATAATGTTAATTTATTCTAATATGAATGTAAAACATATCATTATTTGATAATGCAGACTTCGGATTGATTTACCGAAAAATGTTGCAATAGACAATCAAGTCAAACACACTCTTAGTGTACTGAAGTAAATAATTTTACTCGTTATCTCTTCAAACTGACCTTCTCAAACAGGACCTTCCTTCTAGAGAGATTTTAAACAAACAGGCCAGCATCACCAAATTCAGTGACAATTGTAAAGGCGCCCTAGAGTCTTTCATGACTTAGGGGTAACCCAGAGACATTCGCTCTATGTTTAAATCCAGCAATACTTGCCTAGATCCCTTCTATGGAATCTATAATAAAGTGTAGATTGAAGCAAGTCTGCTATATTGACTCTCAACTTGAAGAGACAGAGAGATTTTCCTCATTAAAGAAATAAATCAGTGAGCTATATTTCTCTCACCCGAGTATGCACGACTCAACAGTCCAAAGCTTAATAGCTCAAAGAAATTATATGAATAATTGTTAATAAATTGTAAAGAAACTTATTTAAATAATAATTCAATTATAAAACAAGTTGTTCTTTGTAATAATTATTACTTTATCAAAATAGCAAACGACTCTTATTGTCTGCAATTTGTTTAGTAACATTTGTACTAAAACCTCCTTTGTTATTCTTTCACAAAAGTTAGTTATAAATATTAGTTCAGATAAAATATCTTTGTCAATAGACTTTAAGGATTATAATACAACTTTGATCCTTTATTGAAGTCATTGCTTTCTCAATCTATCTCATGCAAAAAGGTACACAGTAAAATACACACAAATAGAAAGCAGTATGAACATAAATAATAAAACACACTTGTATATTTTAGAATTTTATTGAAGACGTCGCTCTGCATCTTTGAAACAAGCTATAAAAAAACACACATTATACAAATAACTTGTCAGACTCTTCCCGCCTCAAGAAAAGCAATAATTTCAGAATAATATGCATATCAAACAGTGAATATCATCATCAGCTATTACGTTTCCCTTCTGTCTCTAATGTGAGTAAAGCTTAAGCATAATATGGCTTTCAAGCAATGAATACATCATCTAAATTCATTTCTCATTTAAGTTATTTTTGACTCTCCCTTTCTACCTTTAATAAAGATATATCAACAGAATAATGTGGTCTTCAATTAGTGAAAATCATCATCTATAAAGAACTAGTAGATAGTCCACTACTGAACACAGGCTAAATTCATCATGCTTTAAATGGTCTGACTGGGATCAGTCCACACCCTGAAGATACTACATAATCATTTTAAGGTAGATAATCATCAAGGTAAATATAACATTCATTTTAATTAATAAATAAAAATACGTACTTGATCCTCCTTGCTGGCGACTGTTCTAATTCACAATAAACGATTACTTACTTTATGAAGGAAATAGATTAATTGATCAAAACACACCATTTAATTTTCAAAGATATTTTTGAAAGACTATTACTTTGGTGGAGACTGTATTTCCAAATCTTTCTTTACAATGCAAAATTTAACCAAATAGTTATTTAAATCTTAACCGACTTCTGTTACATTTTCATATCTATTTTGAACTTCAAATAATTAAAGCACGACTGATCCTGACTATTCTCTTTCCCCGCTACAGCATTGTTCAAAGATCAAAACAACTCCAGAACCGGGACTCCTGAACTAGTCTACCTCGAAGGTATGTCAGAAATCCACAAAGAACCCTTTGTGTCCAAGCACTAGAATTCAAGAACTGAAGAAACCTCGATCCAGAAACAAATACTTTAATTGCTATAATTTTATATGAATTGAACAACTCAAACTACAGTTCCGTTCTCTTTTATACTAAAAGAGAACCAAACTGATTTCCAATAAAATCTCAGTTAAATATTTAATAAGCCCCCAAACAATTGCTATAAATTTACCTAAATCTTTAACTGATTTCTGTTACGTTTTCGCTTCTATTTTATACTTCAAATAATTAAAGCACGACTGATCCTGACTATTCTCTTTCCCCGCTACAGCATTGTTCAAGGATCAAAACAACTCCAGAACCGGGACTCCTGAACTAGTCTACCTCGAAGGTATGTCAGGAATCCACAAAGAACCCTTTGTGTCCAAGCACAAGAATTCAAGAACTGAAGAAACCCCGATCCAGAAACAAATACTTTAATTGCTATAATTTTATATGAATTGAACAACTCAAATTACAGTTCCGTTCTCTTTCATACTAAAAGAGAACCAAACTGATTTCCAATAAAATCTCAGTTAAATATTTAATTAGCCCCCAAACAAATGCTATAAGTTTTCCTACGAAAACAAACGTAACGAAAATCCGTCAATATGAAATTAATCTTTGAAATCATTTAAAATCACCAACATTAAAATATTTAGGCAAATAAAAATACAATCTCCGTTCCAAACAACCATAAATAAATTCAAAATAGAGATCTAAGCTAAAATTGTATACCGCACTGAATTTACTTCCGTACTCTTCCTCGGCTCAAAATCCAAATCCCCCTTCGTCGGTAATATACCTCTTTATATACTATCCCTCACACATATTCAAAAATCGCACACCAAAACTATCCTGTAAATACGAATTTACTTTTCTAAGTGTGCGTGTGAAAAATCCCGTCCTCACACATATCCAAAATCCCATACTAAAACTATCCTGTCGTTATGAGGCTTCCTCCCATGTATGTGTAGCAAACCTATTTTCATACTTCCCTCTATAAAAAGTCCGTATAGGTATATTAACCTCCTTAACTTTCCCTGACACCCCCAAGTTATGAAAACTTTTCCGTACTAACCTTAAATTCAGTTCCTGTAGCAAACGTGTTGACACTCTCACTAGCATCGCTTTTCACGCACACAACCCCTATTTCCGAGATGGTTGCACACATAGATGGCCCTCGTAGCGACACGAATACTCACATCTTCAAACATTTTCACGGCTGAAATAAAACCTTGATGTTGTCTAAAACTGAAAAATACATGAAAAAGTTTCCCATTAAATAATTTCCAAACTTAATACTCACAAGTAAGCCGTCCTGTAAATCAAATAGAATGATCAGCTAACCTTCTTATTTGCTATTTTAACAACCAAACTAGAAATCCCTTCGAAACATCTATCTTTAATGTTTTTTGTTTAGGTGATGAATGTTACTATTAATTCATTACAAAAGTCTTATACCAGATGTAAATACATCTGTTTTCATTTCTATCATAATATTTAGAGCTGAATTATAATATTTAAAATGTTTTCAGTGCATTCTTTCTCAAAATCTCACTCAATGAAAACGCCCGCAGTTATTTGTAGAACTGAAAATAATTCAACGATTATTTTCCACTTACCTCATAAAACATAAATTTTATTGATTTATTGGTATTTAAATACCAATATCCTCTATTATATTAAGCTGCTTTTGAATTTTAAATCTTTATTTTATTTCCTGAATCTTTTTCAGTAAAATTTTCTTAATTTTCTTTCTCCTCTCCCTTTTTGGCTTGAAACGGTTTATGTATTTGCCATGTACCAAATACAAATGGAATAACATATTATAATTTTAAATAAGCAATCTGAATGTTGCCTTTCTATTTATTCAATTATTTATTTATTTATTTTATTTGTGAACGCTGTACTTGGTACCGTTACAACGTATAGGCTATAATATGGCAATTTAATCATCTACAAGAGAGTTTTAAGTTTCTTTTTTTTAGGTTTACGTTTATGTTTTTAATTGTTCATTATCATCCACCAGTAGACGGTGACTGCCGAATATAGGTTATCCCCTTAGACCTCCACACTGAACGACAGCCTGCCATCTGCTTCCACTGGATGCCCGCGACCACAGAACTTAAATATAGGTCTTTCCGCAACTCTCACGATGTCGTCCGTCTATTTAGTGGGAGGCCTACCTACGCTGCGTCTTCCGGTTCGTGGTTTCCACTCAAAAACCTTTCTTCCCCATCGGTTATCGGTTCGAGCGATGTGGCCTGCCCATTGCCACTTCAACTTGCAATTTTAATAGCTATGTCGGTGACTCTGGTTCTTTGGCGAATATCTACGTTCCAGATTCTACTGCGCAAAGAAACTCCGAGCATAGCTTTCTCCATTGCCCGCTGTGTGAGTCTAATTTTTTCCAAAAGGCCAACAGTTAAAGACCCCGTCTCAGTACCATATGTAATTACTGGTAAGACACACTGGTTAAAGACCATTGTTTTATTTTATTAGTTAGGTTATGGTTTTGTTTCCATTATGTAGTATTATTTCTTGTACATAAACCAATTTTCAAATGTGTAATTATTTTGTTAAGCGGTTTATATTTTATTATTAAGTACCTACTTTATGAACCGTACTTCCTTGAAGTAATTTTTTTACCATTGTGTGTTTAGAAAAGGAATAAGTACATATTACGAGTATATGTATTAGTTTGTTTTCTCAATAGCTTTTTTTTACTTTGATGAGGAGGTGATACAACGTTATTACGGAAAGGTTATCGGTTGTTAGGTTTCTTATATTATTGCTGGCGCCTACTTTTTCCAAAAATTTACTGCCAGATTCGTTTTTAGTTTAGCTTAGGGTATATTCATCTGTAAGTAGTTTTAGGTTTAATTTTTGTTTTCTTCACCTGTCTAATTTTCTTGTTTAAATAAACTTTTATTTCTTAAAGTTTGCAATGTAATGCAAATAAAATATCCAACTAACAATACTTAGAAGAAAACGAAAGACCTCCGCACGCACGTACAGTCAGCGCCGCGCACACGCTCGTGCGCTTTTGTACCTATGTAACATAACCCCAAGTTTCGTAAGCTTTACATTGCTGGTTCGCAAAATACTAAACCACTGTATCACAAGTTTTAGGCAAAATATTATTGGTATTTGATTATTATAATAATAGCGTTTCGGCTTTGGAAGTGTTTTCTTACACCCGGAATTGTCACAATTCCATGTTTAAAATGATTTACAACACTTCAGAACTTACACATAAATTTTTATTAATTAAACAATCATAACACAATTCTTCCTATTTTAAAATACATACCTATCCTCTACCGTACGCAGGTACTTATCCTGTTTTAATTAGTAGGTATAGGTACATAATATATATTGACTTACATATGATATATGATATACATAACGGAACATAACAACTTAAAATTAATTCAACGTGACTTATATGTGTTATTGCATATTTCAATTTCAACACAAAAACAATAGCAAACTATTAGAGCAACGAAACTTATAAAGTTGGAGGGAACGTAATTCTTATACGATTACGGCGCCACTAAATCTTCGGAACTCGTTAATCGAAGTTTCTAGAAGTACTTGGTGGAGTCTGACGCCAACTGCCTTTGGCAGACTCGCCGCTCTGCGCCAATTTAAATGATAAAATTCAGATCCCTCAAAGGATAAAATTCAGATTTTACCCCGCCCTAATCTAAATTAAAATTCTTTTTTAAGTGGGTTACAGTTCCGATTTAGAACATTTTTGTTATACCCAATGATGTTATAACTGTTTTTACATCACTTAAATGACATTTAAAGTCGACTTGACGATCGTCGATTTGACGAATCGTCAAATTTGAAGCATATTTCGTCTTAAAATGAAAATAACATTAATGTGAACAACATTTCCTTATTATTGGACTAATTAACACAAACAATACATTTATAACCATATACAAACCAGCAAAATTAAATTTTAAAGGCTAAGCTGCAAATAATTAATTAGCGGCAAATTATATGTCTCGCGGCCAATTCGTTGTCTTGTCTCCTCTAATAAGTACCATTATAATATAGTATCTTCTGTAATGTATTGTACGTATTTCTATATGCAAAGCTTTAATAGCTTTAATGCTTTAATAGTAGATTATGCACTAAGGGAATAAAGCAGTGTCTTACGTCACGGGCGGCATATTGAACCCTGGGCGGAACGAGGGATTCTAGAATTATAGTCCTGAGTAAAGCGAGGGGTTCAAGCTGCCCAAGACGAAGACAGGCTTTATTCCAGAGGAGCATTACCTACTTTTCACATCTTCCTTGCCCTTTTATTGTGTCGCTTCTGCAGGCTCGTCATATGCTTTTTCGTATATGTGTTTTGATTTTTTCGGTAGTAGATTATTAATGATCTCTAAAGCGTCTGTTTTGATAAATACTGCAGTAGAATCACTATCGCTCGTCATTTTGTAACATGAATATTGCAATATTTACTGAAAATCACAAACACCGCCTTTTGTTTCACATTCTTTCTGTGTTTGTAAACGAACCTTTTTCTTATTTTTTGAGTTCTCGTAATTGTGGCCAGTTCGACTTTCGAACAAACCTCTTTACAATGCCATATGGGCATTTTTTTACTTAGAGTTTTCCACGAGTTTTCTTACGAATTTGACGTTCCAAATTCAAATCACTTTAATCCCTAGGGAGTTTCATACAACTTTATATCCCTTAAGAGATGCATTACTTTATGTTGAGGTTGTATGATAATTTATGTAATTGGACATTGTCGAGCAGGTGGTGTGAGATAGTAAATTTTTCACCGACGGGATAAAGCAGTGTCTTAAGTCACGGGCGTCAGTAACCAAATAAATACATTTATTATTAGGTATTACCATATACATATCGGTAAAACACAAAACTTCATTTTATAAATAGAGTTAATTCTATGCTGTCTAGACCAATAACAGTCATTATCTGTGTGGGTCTCGCAGTATCATTGTCCGACATGTAGAGAGGTTATAAGTTCTATTTTCTCCGGACAGTGACATATTTGAACGAGCGAAGCGAAAGTTAGAGTTTACGGGATCGGATTGGTTTTTGTATGTGAGTTTGTATATTTATTAGACTATGTATTACCGTTGATACGATTGTCATGTAATTTAGACGGCAATTAGTTTATGAAAATACAGTAGGCAACTGGACTAATTATTTTATTATTAAAAAAAGCCGACAATATATAGAGCCGATCACCGAACAATAAATTCAGATGTGTTCAAATAAAAGTAAGATATAAGCACTTTAATATCTTGCTAGACAGAGAGCGCACTATACTTTCAAATGACGTCACTAGTAAGCACGCCATACAAATTCCATCGACATTCACTTTGCGGGTAAGAAAAACAGCATTCCTTTAACTTAAAATGCTTATATCACAGAACTTTACAACCCAATTTAAATAATTTCTTCATTAACCCGTACCGCGCAAGAGGCTGAGTAGCCGCGGTTGCCAGAAATGCGAGAGTCCAACCGAATTTTCGAAAACTGACTGGATGTAAAATAAAAAATATTTTTTTTCCTATCAATTTGACATTGTATGTTCATATATCATATATATTATTTATTGTCTTGAATTGTTGTATGATATTTTCAATTGATTACATATCTAAGTACTCACCATTAATTTAAAAAAATTAAATACTCACAGAATCTCGTGATGCAATTATTATTCTTGAATTTTCTTGCGCCATCACGCACTTGTTGATAATAATATGCTATTTTTTCACATTAAATTACTATCATACCACTTTCACAACAAGGGAGCACTATTTCCGCAACTTTTACACTAACTACTTGACACTAATAAGCAATATTCACTTCAAAAACTAAAACTTTACGCGAACCATTTTTACGTTATGTTTCCGCCATGTCGGTTTGTCAAACACTGTCTAAACGGGGAAAACCCATTCACAAAGTATAGGTCCCCCCTGGCACGGTAAGGATGGATCGATTCTCTAGTGATTGAAGTAAGCTAGAGGCGAAAGAACTTACATTGTCTTTGGAACGTTCATTCGAGCGGGAATAAATTGACGAATAGCGGTAATTTCCTTACGCACCGCTCCGGTGCCTAACGCGCGTCGAGCACTTTTCGCTTACGCCGACATGCGGTGCGTAACACATTCAAAGGGTTAAACACACTTCATCACTTTTAATTATCATATATTTCTCACTAATCAAACAACTATCTGATAGCCTATTATTAAGTTTGAATAGTTATGAACAAAATTGTAGAAATAGTAGTCAAACGCAAATCTATTAATAGATAATAAAAAGGTAATTCCTAAATAAAAATATATATTATAAGCACGCTTGCCTAGAAGAAACCGATTACACTGATTTTAACTATGGGAGAACATCTATTTAGGCAGTATATTAAGTAAGTAAGTGCTCGTAAGTGTTTTCTATCGTGTTGTAATTTTTACATTTTCTGGTGTACACAATAAAGGGTTTCTATCTATTATCTATCTATATTCCACGGACTAGCAGTTTACACAATGAAAGTGCCCAACAAAAGTACAATTTGTTACCTACCGGCGCAAAGCAAAATGAGGGTATTGTGTTTAGCGTGCGTATGTATGTTCTAACCTACAATCCAAACATCTCAACCGAGTATGATAATTGAAGTGTCGATAGTTTCCTATAAGTTCAGGGATGGTCATTAGGTAGGTGTCATCACCGTAACATAATATTAGAGGCGACATATAAAGTGGCGATGATATCATTAAAATCAAAACTAACTGACTGCATAGCTATAATCAATGAATTTGTTTTAACATGAAAGAGGTTTAATACATAATTTTTTGTTCAGGTGCACCGTTTGTGATATAAATGGACCGTCAAAAATATCATAGTTTGATTTTTTTATCTGTTTAAAGAAAGCAACTTGTTTATCTGTGGTTTTGGAGAATCTACAGTTTGACTGTAGCACACGCACGTAGCTTTGATACGTAGCTTCTTGGGCGTGTACGTTCGTAGTCTCGTAGCGTCGTAGCAGACCCCAAGAAGCAAAGTTAGACTTAAGTGTAAAAATTTTGGAAAATGATTTAAAAATATTTCGAACTGATGGTAACCGTTTTCCACAGAACAATACGCTAACGAAAGGTTCCTTTGTAACACCGAGTCGTACAAGAGACGTGAGTGGGGAGCCCTTACAAAGGGATACACTGACCGCGAACAGACGAGATTGAGAATTTCACTTTATGTCCCAATAATGGAATGCCAATGGCTTTGCATTCAGTTTCAGAATGTCTTTGAATCACTGGTCATTTACTTCTTTGACTCGTTGATATATGTGTAGGTACTATACCTAGATGACATAAGAAAACACTGTCTATGTTAATTTAATCTAGCAGTATACATTATTTTTATAGCATTCGTGGCGAATCTTAACTAATCGGTTTCAACTTTTGATTATCTAGATTCTAGCTTATCTATCTTCATTGATTATCTAGTTTTTTATCTTCTTTTATTATCTAGCTTTCTATCTTCTTCTTTGATTATCTAGGTTTTTTCTTCTTCTTGGATTATTTAGCTTTTCTGTCTTCTTTGATTTCTGTTTTTTTCTGAGGTGTCAACAGATCAGTGATGCAAAGCGATACGATTAATTATTTTTTGGATGGGAGACCACTAGAGACTTTCCAACTGAGCACTGCCATGGATCAGATGGCATGTTGAATAGAAGGTCGGTTGTTCTTCCTAGAGTGTGTCGGATTTACAAATTCGCATTTACGACGGGAATAAAGAAACTCAACAACAAGTCTCCAATACCACAACACCTGGTTAGAACAGTTTAGTCAGCGACCCAAACGCACGCTAGCTCGCCTAGTTCGGGTATGCTGGAAGGAGCAAATGCACAATACGGTATTACCGAGTAACTATAACATGAGTTTCTACAAAAGGGCTGCTAAAGGTCAGCAACGTATCTGTGATGCCCCTAGTGTTACAAATATCCATAGGCTACGGTAATCGCTACCATCAGGCGGCCCGAAATCTTTTTTGTCACGTATAGCATAAAAAAAAAAAACTTTTGTTATCAATGTGTTTGCGGTGTAAATAATGTAATTCATTGATAGCTCATAAAAAAAACGATTTCATCGGCCTCCAAAAACAATAAATAGCCCTGCGTTTGAAACATTGGGTGCGCGATAAGACACGATGCAATATCCCTTGTCAGCTGTAACGGATGTGGTTCCTGCTGCACAGTTTGATGGTGGATACGATGGATAGCGAGTTTTTAGTATTATTTTTCTAGTTGGATTAACTCGATTTTGTTCAAACCCAATCTTTTTTCGTTTGTTACATCTTTACTTCCCCCAACATAAGCCCGACATTATCAAGTTATGAACTGGTGCTTACGTAGCTTTCTGTTTTGTTAATATTAAATTGGCAAATAGCCATAATTATGGAAAATCATCAGGAGAATAATATATTATGAATAAAAGTAATTTAATAGGTATTTGTTTTTGAGTGTAAACAACTATTTATGGACCCGGGTATGTCCTAAAACTGCGACCAGTACCACCGGAATATGGGCAGCAGCGTCTTATTAGTACACGGTGAACGTACTGCAATCCCCAAGCCGCCTGCCATGCCTGTGGATTATGGCAACACCCCTCTCTGAGATAGGCTGCTGTGTTCAGCAGTGGACATTTAATGGCTGATTATGATGATGATGACGATGATATCTCCCTTGTTTGTCTGATCAGAGTTTAGGTATTTGGCGACAGATTTTCAACTCAAGGATGGTACCTAGCCAACCGGGCATTAGAAAGTGCCCTGGTGCCACGCTATTCCTCACGACGTTTTAATCCATCATCTGCACCTCAAGCTCATTGCTGAGAATGAAAACTACGCCTTGCTATATATAATTCCAACACGCTAACCTGCAAAATTGAGCTATCGTAATTTTGAAAGTCGTATTTCGGACTTTACGGTGTCCTTTCAAAATTGCTAAATGTGGAAAAAGAGGTCCTTAAGTTCCCTAACTAACGTCCTTGAAGAATACTGAGAAACTCCACCTTAAAATACCATGTGATTGTATTTTCACTTTATAGAGAGGGAAGCTGATCCTGTGAATGGATAGCAGACACAGAAGGAGATTTTAATAAAAGCATTTCTAATAAAAGTGGTTTAATGCACGTCTGTTCGCAACTTCAAATACTAGCGGGTCTAGCGACAGATCATTGGCACGGCTCCAGTAGAACGAGCGAATACCGTGGAGAAGAAAAGTGCCTTACGATTTTCAAGAGAAAAACGCTTACGTTGGAACGTTTGTCTAGGGTTTGTTACATCGGTCTTCAGGGCGTAGTTCCGGAATCATTTGGGATCGGTTTTGAGCAACTAAATTATACTTTCTTTTGAGTAACCGTCTATTGCTAGTTAGCATATAATATTATAAGAGGGTAGTATGACATTTTCTTATATTTTTTTAATAAAAGTAGCGGTTTTTTAATAACAGGTGGAGAGTTTGTAAATTTTTTATTTATAAATTATACTATTTGTTTTTAGTTTTGCAAAAATTTCTGAGATAAAGATAAATAAAGATAAAGATAATTTATTTGCATACAACATGAGAATTTTTGTGCATATTCAAGCACAAAAGATATTAAAAGATGTTAAGATGTTGAGTGGCCTACTCGAACTTATAACACAAAAAATACCTACATGTTTCACCTCAATTATATCCTTACCTTAATTATACCTTATATCAATAACCCTACACTCGAGCTCGTTCACAAACACAAAATAAATAATAATCCATCAATTATGTGCATTTATGTGTAAATATTAAAAGTCAAAAATAATTTTTTTTTGGAAATTAATACATTGAGGCAACATGTTTTTTCACGTTGACGCCAAAACCCTGAAATTAGAGGTTTTTATAACATTTCGTCCACATACCCAAAAAATTATAACAAGTTTTAAAAACCAAAGTTTTTTGGACCTTGGTGACGGGGAAGGTCAGCTAATGGTCAATTAATTAATGCGACGCCAACCAAAATGCTGGCGTGTTTCTGGCTCAACGCATAGTCATTGCCATTTAGGTAATGCCACCAGCATGCTGGGTAAGCTGCCAACTAATAGTGGGTTTGAGCATTTGGATTGTCTTTAGACCTTCAACGGTCTATGGGCAGTCTAACTGTTTTTTTGTAGTGTTAGTGTATATTGTATTTTGTTTAGTTAATAAAGGCAGTATGCCCTATAATAAAGGTAGTTATTTATTATTATCATCATCATAATCATCATTTCAGCCATAGAACATCCATTGCTGGACATAGGCCTCCCCATCGATCTCCAAAAGGGCCGGTTGGAAGTGGCCTGCATCCAGTCCAGCGTTTCCCTGCGGTCCCTTTTAGGTCGTCTGTCCATAGAGTCCATCTTGTCTATGGGTATTAAAATTTAATTTTTGAATCACTTTTTTCTTCAGCAATACCATACAAAACGTGGCGCCAGTATTTGCAATCTGACAGTGATCTGAATTATGATTGAAACGAAGTGTCGAGATGAATGGCATGGGTACGATGGTGAAAGAGCGATTTCATTGTCGAGGAACAGTGATAATGTAGAGGCACTTTGTAATACACTGCTTGTAGATCTGGAATGGTATAAAGGTTTGAAACTTGGGGTGTACCAAGCCGAAAGGAGGTCGAAGTACTTGTCGTCACAACTAAACTTGTACTATGAGGACAACTATGAAATCACGTAAAAATAAAAAATAAAAATAAAGAAAAAAAATTTAAAAAGAAAGAAGAAGAGAAAGTCCATAGAAAAATTTCATTCCCACTCAACGAAATGTATGTTTTTTTTCCGCGTTTTATCCCATGGTAAAAGCTGTTCATTATGGTCTCCTTTCGGTTTATAGTACTCCCTAAGCTTAAAGCCCGGTATACAGAATGTATCTCTAGATGACTAAAATATTCGAGGATGATCATTGTACTAGTTATTATAAACAAATTTTACTATAGGACTAACCCTGAAATCGCAAGAAATAAAATCAGCTGTTCCATAGAAAAAAATATTTACAGGAACAGCCAGGGCTGTTCCCAAGAGGGGGTTTATAGAGCAGCTGATTTTTTTCGTTATTTCAGAATTGGTCCCATATTAAAAGTTTATTGATTTGATTCATAATCATCATCATCATCATTTCAGCCATACTATAGGACGTCCACTGCTGGATATGGCCTCCCCCATCGATCTCTAAAAGAGCCGGTTGGAAGCGGCCTTCATTTGATTAGTATTATGATATCCTCGAATATGTCTATCATCCAGAGATACACTCAGTACGAAAAGTTTATTATAAGTAAAAAAAAAAGCTTTTATGTAAAAGATGCTTTTAATTATTTTTTTAATGTTTTTATTTTTATTTTCGCGGCCATTTTATAATATTACAATATTGGGTATTGTTTATGGTATTGTCAACAAAACTAACGGTGTACGCAAAATCTCAGCATAATTATATTGGAGGAACTGGTTCTAATTCAGCTTGCAAGACTTGACTTGCAAACTAATAAACATTGAATATTAAATAAAAGCTTATAAAAATTACTCAACCATGGCTTTCTTCTTATTTACTCACTAGTTAACAGTTTAGTATGCCAGTTGAAGTGGCAAGGGGCAGGCCACATCGCTCGAAGAACCCATAACCGATGGAGAATAACGGTTTTTGAGTGGAAGCCACGAACCGGAAGATGCAGTGTAAGTAGGCCTCCCATTAGGAGGAACGACGACATCGTGAGAGTCGCGGGCATCCAGTGGATGCAGATGGCGAGCTGTCGTTCGGTGTGGAGGTCTATGTTCAGCAGTGGACGTCTTCTGGCTGATAATGATGACGAGGTTAGTATTGGGTAAATTATATTTTAGAACGTCGATGAGCGATGTTGAAATATTAAATACAATGTCATGGATAAAAGTCGCTTTTAAGTCTTAATTTTATAACAAGTGAATGTTAAGTGAGGTGATATTTAAAACTCGTAATAGCTGCAATGTGATAATTTAAAACATTAGGTCATCTTACTAAATTTTCTAAAGGTATGAATTTATGCATGAAAATTTACTTTTATATGAACCCGCTCCATGACCTGATCACTGAGATTTTTCTATATCTATGAAATATGAGAATCGCTTTAAAATGTTTGCAATGTTATTCTCAAGTTAGTCCACAATTTTCTACTAAGTGGGTTTTTATCTTCAATAATATTTTAAATGCTAGTACGTTTTCTTCGAGATGGATAATGCGGGCTCTTAAGGTCGCACTCACGATCTTTTTTGTGCGTTTTCTACATTTTTGAACCATCGAGTGAGACTAAAAAATAACGATTAGGCATTTTCTTAAGAATGTTTTCTTAATAACATTGCAAATAGTATAAAGCAATTTTCGTGTTGGCATTTTATAGGATGGCGGAGATGACAGACTAAGACGAATAACAAATAATATTTTTTTTTTAAACGTGGGCTAGAAGATCGCTGTGGCCAGTGAGCGCAGTCATCACCTTTCGTTTAGCTAACTCTACTTTTGCAAAGGGCAAAATAAAGTCCACGGTATGAATGTTTAAACAATTTCCCAATTAATGCATTATAAACCGTTGATTGAACCACAAGTATGCAATGAGCTCGCTTACTCATTCACTGTACCTACATTAGTAATACATGGAAGTCTGACAACTGGAATTGTAGGTGAATTCCGTGGCAGAAACGCAGTATAACAGGATATATAGACCTCTTGATCTAAATGCACAACGCTGCGGTAAGCACCATGCGGTGTCCGATACTGAATTGTATGAAAAACTTCGTTTTACATTGTTGTCTATGTCTGTTGTTCTATCGAAACAAAGCAAAGCAAGCAAAGTTTAAGGTAATTATTTTTATTTTTATTATTATTTGTCGTTAATATGTACTATATATGTGGTCCTTAACTGTTGGCCTTTTGGAAAAGCTCAGAGTCACACAGCGGGCAATGGAGAGAGCTATGCTTGGAGTTTCTTTGTGCGATAAAATCCGAAACGTGGATATTCGCCAAAGAACCAGAGTTACCGACATAGCTGTTAAAATTTGCAAGTTGAAGTGGCAATGGGCAGGCCACATCGCTCGAAGAACCGATAACCGATGGGGAAGAAAGGTTCTGGAGTGGAGACCACGAACCGGAAGACGCAGCGTAGGGAGGCCGGACTGGATCTAGATGGACCGACGACATTGTGAGAGTCGCGGGCATCCTGTGGATGCAAAAGGCAGGCTGTCGTTCAGTGTGGAGGTTAAAGGGGGAGGCCTATGTTCAGTAGTGGACGTCTTCCGGCTGATGATGATGATGATGTACTATACTATCAATCAATGCATTTTTGTTTTTAATTTGAATTTGATTTTTTTTAAATTATTTATTTATTGTTTAATAATTTAATTTTTTTTAATGTTGTAGAATTTTATTGGTGTAAAATTATCAATCAATGCATTTTGTTTTTAATTTTAATTTTTAATGGTGTAGAATTTTGTAACAAATATGGACATTGTCTGAAATAAATGATTATTTAAAAGCAAACCCAAAGTCGAGCAAAGCTTGACACTGCATTGGAATCGCTTATCGCAGCATTGGGGCTCGATCAAGAGACCAAAGCTTTAAGTGCTACATTTAATAGACAATTCAAGACAAATACTGTTTCTAAACCTTTAACGGTCTATGGGAAATTCATACATGAGGTCACTAATAAATGTCCAAGAACCTCAAAAGTTCAAAGTCATTATGACATTCACCAACATACACTGGGCCAGCATGGTGAATTAGAGCCCATCATCTCTCTGAGATAAGGAAGATGAGAGGCCCGTGACCCAGCAGTGGGAACATGAAAGGCTGACAATGATTGTACTGGTTAATAATTTGGCATAATAGTATATAATTAGCAAACAGTTTCCTAAAGTGTGGAACAACATTTCTCTTCTCTATCTTTATCTTCATCTTTTCTATCTCTACATAGTATTAATTAAAGTCGCTTTCCGCGTCTATCTGTACAGCTAACTCCTTCTAAACCACGCAACGAATTTTGGTGCGGTTTTAACCATCAGTTAGATAACAGAAATTTTCACGGAAGGTTTATAAATATAATTAGCAACCCGCCTCGGCTTCGCACCTAAATTACACCAGTGCGGGTCGCTAGTATTAAACATAAAAAACTTTTGAGTTTTAAATTATGTGAGATCGGTACAATACCTTTCCTCTATTTGTCTATTACAATTCTGAATTCATTGAATTCTTAATTGAATTCTTTTTTTTAACTTATCATCTTTCACGAAGTTCATCCACACTTTGTTGCTATAACTATTCAACAGTCGCATACTTACTTAGATGAAAAATCCTGATACTAAAACCGTCTCGCTACTTCAAGACTCGACAATGATCATGTTCGCAGTTTGTTCAAAGGATACAAAGGCACTTTATACATTCACATGTAATGGAAAAATCTCGGTTTAATATACATAATGTGGCGTATTTACATAAATACATAGCAGCTATCGGGACATCGGTCGGGAGCGAGGCGACACGCAGCTATATGAAATCTGCATAAATTTGCAGTTTTCTTGTTGTTACACACGATTTATGATTTGGAAAATTGTTTATTTATTGCAAAATTTTGTATAACTACATTCGGATACACACTTCAGTGATAAAAAACCATTTTCACGGTGTAAATTGGCTTTATACGCATTAGAGTAATATATTCCTACAGATTTTATGAGCAGGGAGTAATTTACGATGTTTTGTAAATAATATATTTTTATAGCTCTCAGCTTTAGCAAGAGTTATAAGGATGCTTTTGCTTATCAACTAATAAGTTTACATTCTGATAATAAATAATTTTTGTATACCTACGTTTTACTTACTTTTATGAAATCTTTATTAGGAATATACATTTCAGGCACCTACTCATATAATTTAAATATCACCTACTCATTTAAATTTGGTAAGAATAGAATTTAAATATATTTGGGACTTGGCCTTTTTTTATGTATAACATCATCAGCCATTAAACGTCCACTGCTGAACAAAAGCCTCACTCTTAGAAAGGGGTGTTGCCATAATCCCCACGCTTGGCAGGCGGCTTGGGGATCGCAGTACGTTCACCGTGCACTAATAGGATGCTGCTGCCCATCCTCCTGTAGTTCTGGTCGCAGTTTTAGGACATACCCGGGTCCCGGGGACATAACATTTCAGAGTTCATGATTGTTGATCAGGCCTAACATTTCATTGTTGGGCTAAACCCAACACCGAAAAATGTTGAATTTAAAAAATATAATTATTGGGTGTGCGCGAAGCAGTTATATTAATTGTACAGTACAAGGACTGAAAATTCTAAGCTGTTTAGTGAACTTTCGATTAGTTTTTGTAGGGACTAGTTTATGGAAAAAGAAAACGGCACCTGCCAATTTAACCTCATAACATCAAAATGTAAAACAATCTGATGACTTGCCACCCATAACAATTTTATAGTGATATAAAAATACTTAAATAAATAGATAATTTGTTTTTAATAATCTCTACCTAACCATGCTATGATTAAATAACCTGTATCAATAACAAGGATTTTTTTTTGCACAAAAACAATCGCGCAAACTTTTGAAAGGTTTTAAAACAAGAGTCTGCTTCAACAGTTTCTTGTTCTTTGGATATTGTTTCGATTCTAAAGTTAGAAGTTGCTATTCCAATTCCTAACTTTGATGCTGGGTAATTTTCCTTTCTTCTAGTTCTGTAGAAAGGTAAACAATTTTGCATTTAGGCAAGATGGGCGTGCTATAACTGTTTAATTTATTGTACCAGTGTTTGCTATGCTTCCTATTAACAACGGAACTACCCATTATAATCGTTGTCTTCTTACTCAACTTAGGTGCTTCTAAATAGGGTTACACATAAAAGATACTAAACCAAAAGAAGGTCATTGTATTAAGGAAACTGACTTGGTTTTCACACATTTTATTTATATGACACGGGAATTACAAGCAGAGACGCAAGCATTTAACTTGAAAAATACCGCCGAATGTGATTGGAACTATAACTTAGGCTTAATCATACGCGAGTAATTCCTGTGTCATTTAAAAGGTCATTGTATTTATACACATATATATCACAAACAGCTTTCACTATAGAACCAAGATAATTTTTTTTCTGTTTCATAGAAATGTATCATGCCCAATAAATGAAAATGTTTATTATTTTTAATTATTGAATTTTAGATAAACTAACAGCCTTAAGTAACAGATAGAAATAAAATATAACACAAAACAGCCAAATATAAGTTTCCACTAATAAAAATAATTGATATGGTTAGAACGTTGATACAGAATACCTATAGGTGAAGAATAAATAAATAAAAGGAAAATGGTAAAATAAGACTCAAAAGATAAGTTTCTGCCCTCACAAAAAGGTAAATTAAACATTTTAAAAGAAATTATACTGAAAAGGTTAAACACAGAACTATAAACAAAAACCTATATAGATAGACCTATTGTTATAAGTATAAAAAAAACTGAACAAGTATATTAACAATAGCAACGTATACAACCAAAGATCGAAAGATGAATCCCCCATCAAATCGAATGATGATCCCCATTTTAATATCTCATTATAAACTTGAGTTTCCCCACAAGCATAGGTTTCCATTACCTTTGATTCTGCTATACTTCTCAGTCCTTTCAGTGTAATTGCATTCTCGCAGCATCTTTGTTTGTGCTTAGTGCCGAAATACAGTTATTGTGGTACATTATATCGCATTATTACCAGGTAATTTCGATTAATTCAATGTTATTACTGACGCGGATCTCTGATTACTAAACCATTTACTGTTACGATGGCCGTTCCCAATAATATCTTACCACATTACAATACATAATGATGCTAGTATCTACAGGTATTATGCATAGAAATGCCTTGAGGGTGCGCAAAACATTATGGTTAAAGCATCTTCCTTAGCTCAAATCTTTCTATTTTCCAATATCCTCCATTCTTTACATATTATAGTATACGTACTAGCTGTTGCCCGTGACTTTGTACACGTAAAATATTGTATTAACTTTCAACCCTTTCTTGAGCCTCTTAATCTGTACTTTTGGCATAGTTGCTGGTACCTATCTGCCAAATTTCAGTTTAGTACTCTTCCTTAGTATCTCTGAAGAAATGTGGGTTTGCTCTGCATTTTCTATCGCTTGTTTTTCGGATAATATTCTTAAGAGCTTTTTGATCTCATTCCTGCGTACTTCCACTACCACACATATCGACACTGTCAAAAAGCTCACCCTCACATCTTGCAAAACTGGAAATCCCAGACCGTCCGATTTTTCCTTCTTTAATCCACGTACCTACAAGGTGTGGAATGATCTTCCCCTTAAGGTCTTCCCGCTGAGCTGCAACATGAAGCGTTTCAAAAATCTACACACAGGGTGTCTACAACTATCTCTCCGGGCTGGCAAAGCACCGTCACGTCGCTAGTGTTGCAGATGTCTGTAGGCGGCGGCTTAATTTTTAAAAGAACAAAAACAGAAGCGACTTCAAGATTATACCCAGATGTACAAACTTAACCTAAAAAGTAGAAAATTATATCTAAACTACACTTAATGAAAATATTGGTACATATATATCTACATATTTACGTAATTACATATTTACAATTTATAATCAGTTATTTTTGGAGTCGGTGTCAACCTACTTAGAACCGACTATCATAATAAAATGCGTATACAAAATTTCGTCTCTATGCTGTTGACCGTTGAAGAAAGAGTTCCTTTAGCTGGAGCTATAATCCTGAATGTTGATTTAGGTCATGCTTACCATAAAAATGTATTGTTATCGACTATTTTAACTTCACGCGTTTGACAGTTCTAAGACAGGACAACGTCTGTCAGGTCAGCTAGTAGTGTAATAATAATGAAACTAATAACAAACTACAATAAAGTTGAATTATGAATCTGACTATTTGTAATAATATAATTAATAAGTGTATAATTAATAAATGTAACATAATAATGAGTCTTGAATAAGTTACTTTTACTTTACATAATTATCTATATATTAGTTAAAATTTCCTACCTAACCTGTATTTCAACTACGGTGCTATGTAATTTTAATAAATTATGCAGCACAGAATCGGCACCTGACGCGAGAACCATAAATTCAGATGCCTCTCCTTCGATAAATTTATGCGCTCTAAAACTTAGTCTCCAATCTTGATACAAATTTATTCATAGCACTTTAGTTAATCACTGAAAACACGTGTTAAGTACTTGAAAAGGACAATGAAAAACTTGTCATCTAAAAGAGATGAGCTTGCTTATATAATAGAGATGGGGTCGCCAGTTACTTACTTATAAGTCGTTTTGTCCCATATCATTTCTGGTGTAATCAATAAATAATTTATTTAGCCATATAAATAAGAGTAATATTACACTTAGGCCCAGTGAGCGGCAGACATCATGAAAAATGTGCAACCGATTTTCAGGTGGGTTACTATAACCTCAAAAACAATCTTGTAATAACCTTACATTGACTTTTGTCTTGCTCTCTCATTAGCCGAGAGAGCGAGACAAAAGTCAATGTACCTCTTGGTCTCTTTAGCGGAATCCATATGAGGGAATTTTGACCAAGCGAGTCCGCATTATTGGTTGTAGTGTAAATGTGTGCGAGTACCTGCACCAACTTTTCCCTACTACACCGCTTTTTGCTCATGATGTGTGCCGGTCACATTAGAATATACATGTGTAGCAACTGACGGTCTTATCAGTATTAGTGATCTCTTCCAGGCAACTTAGATGAAATACTTATTATGCATAGCAGAAATTAACATACACAGACATAGAAACACGCATAATTATTCTAGGGTAGAGTAATGGGTGTGTGTATTCTAGAGTACGTAGTTCATCATCATCATCATCATTTCAACCATAGGTCGTCTACTGCTGGACATAGGCTTTCTCTATCGATCTCCAAAAGGGCCGGTTGGAAGCGGCCTGCATCCAGCGTTTCCTTGCGGTTTCTTTTAGGTCGTTTGTCCATCTTGTGGATGTCCTAAGCTACGCTTACCGGTCCGTGGTCTCCATTCAAATACCTTTTGGCCCCATCAGCGATCTGTTTTGCGTAATACGTGTCCTGCCCACTGCCACTACAACTTGCTAATCCGGTAGGCTATGTCGGTAACTTTCGTTCGTCTACGGATCTCCTCATTTTCGATAGTGTGTGTGTGTGTAGTTAAGTCTTCTAGGCAAGCGTGCTCCAACGTAGACCGCATCATCACTTAATATCAAGCGAGATGGTGGTCAAACGCAAGCCTATTAATCATATAAAAATAAAAGTCTTTTATAATATTTTTTTTTTGCCGTTAACTTAATTTTTTACTCAAGCGCTTTTATCTTAGTTAATGTCTTTAATTTATTCCTATACTTAGCTAAGTAGTACAAATATTCACAAAGCCAAGCGAAAAGGCGCAAGTTAATAAACAGTCTTGGAGAGGTAAACAAATAGCTGCTATACGACAGAGAAAAGAAAAGCCATCCATAAAGCGAAACAATTTCGAAAACGCTTAGAAGTTCTCTCGATACAAACAAACAAATACTCTATTGTTTCGTATTAGTTCAGTGAATATCGTAGATTGTTATAAGAAATAAGTTGTGCTTGTCCAGTTCAATGGATAAGATGGAGCTAAAGGATTAAGCTCTCGTGACTCGAGGTGCTTTCAGTTGGGGAGACAAAGGATGGCTCCATCAATAATCTGGTTAAAATTTATTTATTTAAATATAATAATAAATATTCGGGACATTTTTGCACACATGGTCATCTGACCCCAAACTAAGCAAAGCTTGTAATATGACTGCCAGAGACTGATTCATACATAATTATATATTTTTTTAAACATACTTAAATAGATATCAACACCCAGATATAGAACAAATACAAATGTTCATCACATGAATGTTTGTCCTGGGTGGGAATCGAACCCACGCCCCCAAGCGCAGAAGCAGGTTCACTACCAACTGGGCCAACGGGCTATCTAAATATCTGTTACAATTTTCTGTAAAACGACTAGACTGATTCAAATAAGTTTTAATTTCTAAGCAGATTTCATGGGGGTGGTTCTTGACAGATTTTCATCAACATATTGATCTAAATCTGCCAAGTGGTTCATAAGTTATTAACTCTTTTCCGGAATGTTCAATAGTTTAATTTTTTTTTATATTACAAACTTTGCTTATATGTCGATTTGATGATTTTATATGTCGTGAACATGGGTAGCGTTGCATCAATTTACGCGGTTATGGCAAACAGCAACAACTTCATATTTTGGTTAAATGGTTAAGTATACAAGTAAGTTAAATGTAATTTTGGAAACATGATTGGTGAAACATTTTCGATAAAATAATTCGGTGAAAACAGGCTTTCTAAAACAAGTTTTTTTCTTCGTTTCTGGAAGTTTGTAACAATTTATTTATTCATATTCTAGTGGTCATTTGTATAATGGAATTTATTGTAAATTCGTTTTATTTAAAATTAAAATAGTTCTTGAGTAATTTGAAGTTTTTTAGCATATTTCGCTTCCGTAATTTAGTTCTGAGGCGGGTGCCGATTCGTGCGTATATCTTCCTCTAGGCGTAGATAGCATATTTTTGTCCCTATTTCGCGCAGAGGCAAAACTTGGATTTAAGCGTCAGCTCAAACATATCGACCCTTAATTCGGGGTCAAAAGAAAGTAGGTGCAAAAAAATATTTAAAAAATGCTTTCGTATAGTAATATTTGTGTGTATTAATAATCTAATATCTTAAACATCCTGGCACACTAACTAAAACCTCTTATCCCAAACGCAAACACCTCCCTTCCGTTGTGGGTAAAATCGCATGAAATGTTGTGAAGCCTAGGCTAAAGTGAGCACGGAGCTAGTACTGAACTCGTCCTTTACTAACTTGTATAGTTGTTCATACTTAGACTTTGTACTGGTACCTAAGTAAGTACATTTTAATAATTGTCCATAATAATCTACTTTGCGCTCAAATAATCACTCTTTAAGAAAAAAAATCTCTTTGAACTTTAATTAAAAGTAAGCTCTTTACATCTCAAACCATTAAAAAGTGCCTTTTGTATCTTTTGAAAAAGTATCTATATTTCTTGTTATTTTTTAATTTATCTAAGAGAGTTAGGGGTTCTTATGAAGGGAAATATAAATCTGTTTGGAGGAACAATAACCAAGATACTTTTTATGGTAAAAGGGTTTTTAAGATAAAACGCTGGGACAAGAAATAGGAGTTCTTTTCCTTTGTTCATTCGGAAATACGAGTACTTTCATGTGCGGGGTAAAGTCCGTTTTATTCAAACCATGAGACGATGTAGTGACACGGTCTGAAATTGTCGTGTTGGATAACGAAGCATTATTTATTGCCGTTACTACTCTCTAATATAACGGCATCGTTTATTATTAAAAGAAGTAAAGATAAATTGACTTATTGCAATCAGTTATTAGAATTGATGACGTGTGTAAGTAACAACATTAATTATACCACTTACACGATTCTGGAGTGGGTATTTTCTGATTGATAATATAAGTGTCCATAAGTCGTAAGGCTACCTCTTATTGACAATTTTTTGAGTCACTTGAATCACTTGAATCAATTGAATCACTTAAGACAGCTAGCAGTAAGGCCCCAAATCCAGGCCAGAAGTAAGTACAGGGTAGGACGTCCACCCACAAGATGGACAGACGACCTAAAAGAGCGCAGGGAAACGCTGGATGCAGACCGCTTCCAACCGCCCTCTTGGAGATCGTTGGGGGAGGGAGTAGGCTATGTCCAATTGTCCAACAGTGGACGTCTTATGGCTGAAATGATGATGAGGTATGTATATCTGTTTTATGGTTTACGCACATCGAGATATAATACATATAGAGTAAAAATCGTGCCAAAAAAAATGTCCGAACCAAAACTCGGCGCACGCTATGAATTGCGCAGATTTTTTGGTTAGTTACAAGGTAACCGCGATCCGACTACAACGCTGAGCGAACTACGATGACATAGCGGACACGTAACGTTGAACACTATGCAAGGGACAAAACGTTAATAAATAAATAAATAATAAATAAAAATCTTTATTGCACACACTAGGTCCATATCACAAACAAATACAATAAATTGAAGAGCAAAGTAGAAAATAAAATGAAAGTTAAGTAAATGTGGCATTGTGAAGTATTTAATTGATACAATGTATGTACAATGACGCTCGGACGTTTTTTGACTGTTTTCACTGAGAGATTGTGACTTTATATAAATTGTATCTCGATGTTTATGCAGGAGAAAAATATGCCTAAAATGTATGTACAATCACGCTCGGACAATTTTTGACTGTTTTCACTGCAAGATTGTGATTCTATAAGAATTGTATCTCGATGTTTACGCAGGAGAAAAATATGCCTAATGACAACTCTCTGAAGTCGGAATGGGAATGGATGGATATTTTGTCGGAGCCGGTGATTAATGACGAGGTAGGGCTCAGTCGGATAATGTTCAGATAAGGGACGGAAGCGATTCGTTTAATTAAAAATAATTAAACACGGATCCGAATAATGAATTACATTTTTTCCGTTATGAAACTGTTGATGAAGTTTATTTTTGCATAATAAACAGGTCACTTTTAATTAACCAGCCACTATGTGTGCATGATTCCAATACCACAGAAAATAATATAATTTTGTTGCTTAAATTAGAACGGCTGTCAAGTGATTTTTGTATAAAAATAGTTGTAGCCAGTTGCACCTATATAAATGAAACGTCAGTCATTTGAAATCAGTTAGCAACTGTGATGCGGAGTTCGACACGTTGATCTAAATAAGAATGTTCAATCAATGTTTCACTCATAATGCCTGGTAACAGATTTTCCGTTCTATTTACATCTCTTTTCTGTGACCAATACTTTCAAAATAATTTATTCAACCCCTTATCATCATCATCATTTCAGCCGTAGGATGTCCACTGCTGGACATAGGCCTCCCCCATCGATCTCCAAAAAAGCCTGTTGGAAGCAGCCTGCATCCAGCGTTTCCCTGCGGTCTCTTTTAGGTCGTATGTCCATCTTATTACGTCGTCGTCGTCGTCTTACACTATCGCATTAGGTTATAACCTGTAATGATAGTTCTAAGTTTGAAATAAAATAAATAAATAAATAAATCTTGTGGGTGTCCCTTATGCCATTTACTAACTGCGCCTCGCTGTTTCACCCACGTTCTCTCAGGATCAGTACATTTTTCCAGGATTCAAAGTATCATAAGTAACAGTCTGGCCCCTCATCACTTCAAAAATAATGAATTCGATCCGTTGCTTTGACGCTGCGTAAATGAAGAATAAACAAACAAACAAATCGACAAAAAATATTTTGTTTGTATTTATTTATTCAGCCTGTTCTTCTTTAAATGTGAAAGTGTGTTTGTTTGTCGGTTTGTTTCTTTGTTTATTCTTCTTTAAATGTTAAAGTGGGTTTTTGTTGGTTTGTCGGTTTATATTGTTGGATCCACGTAATACAAATTTATCATTTACTAATCATAACCATGATTAGGTATGAAAGGAGCACATTTTTAGCTTGACTTTACACGTAAAGTCAGTAAAAAAATTTGCTCGTTATCCCATAAAATTAATATCAGGGGTGGAATATTGGAACCTTCTCTGCTCCAGCTCTGACACTAGCTACTAGCTAGCTACATACTACATAGACATAGTAGGTAAGTAGGTAAGTTTTTCACACCACAGATTTAAAAATTCGTTTAAACGTTTTACAACTCAGATTTTGCGTCAGCGCGGCTGGTGTACTCGTAGAACGAATGAAGTTTACTGATGTTGTTAGTTCAGAATGTATATTTCAGAGTGTAGTTTAGAATTCCTTTAGAATTCTTTAGTACCAAAATGGTGGAAATGGGACCCTATTAATAAGTCTACGCTACTTATCTGTCTGTCTTTCTGTCCGTCCTACCTTATCTTCCGAACGGATATATTAGCCAGTTGAAACTTTCACAGAATATGTAAGGTTACGGCGGATTAACTAAGAAATAATAATAAAGTCAAAAAGTGAAAATTAAAGGGGTCCACATACAACAAACGTTTTTTAAACGTATTTTTGTATTTCATTATCATCATCATCAGCCAGAAGACGTCCACTGCTGACCATAGGCCCCCCCCCCCCCCTTTAACCTCCACACTGAACGACAGCCTGCCTTTTGCAACCACTGGATGCCCGCGACTCTCACAATGTCGTCGGTCCATCTAGTGGGAGGCCTACCTACGCTGCGTCTTCCGGTTCGTGGTCTCCACTCCAGGACCTTTCTTCCCCATCGGTTATCGGTTCTACGAGCGATCATCGAGCGGTTTTTGTATTTACTCTAATGTAAAAACGGTATTCGTACAAGCGTCAAACTTGGCATTTATTGTAGAACATACCTACTCTAAAGTAAAACAATAAATAATGGTCAAGTCGAGTCAGTTACACATTTCTGTTCACCACCAAGTTAAGCAACGTAGAGCGTAGTCGGCACTTGGATGGGTGACCGCCTGGGCGTAAAGTTGTCTTGTTGCACTACTTTTTGTATTTTGTGGTGGTACGGAACCTTCAGTGCGCGAGCCCGACTCGCACTTGGCTGGTTTATTTTGTAATTTTTTTGGGACTTTTTAATAGATTTTTAGAGAGACAAAAATCTATTTTGTGACCAAGAATAAAAGGGAAGATAAAAGTTTGGATGATAAAGCAATTTTTAAGCATATTTTAAGTGATATGAGTAACATTCTATCTATATTACTGCCAAATGCACAGTCACTACAAGCACGCTTCAGAGGAGCCCTTGCAGAAAGCTCTTCATTTCCCGCCGATCCACTTCGCAAATGTCTTTTTTATCGGACTTAAAAGCACACACCCTAATGTATTCACACACACATCCAAAGGCTCGGCGGCATGCGAGCAAATTGTACCGAATGTGCTAGATAAGTGAAATTTATGGTTAATGATATCGACTCCTGCCCTTTGTATCTGTATGTTTGCTTCGATCCTCTGACTAGATATCGGTTGATTTATGGCGGTTGACAATTTGTACTGGATTGACCGTGTAATGTGTATTCTGTCGTTTTGGGTTAGCGTGATTAGCTTGGGCGCGTGGCATGTACATTTAGCGAAGTCAATTAGATATTTTTCAAACATGGTTTTACCCTTCGAAAAGTATTAATCGAAAGTTTTACCATATGTGTATACGTACTAAGCTACGCAAAAAGGATGTACTAAGCCAAAAGGGGTCTAGTACACATCATTACCCGGACCCGGGACCCGGGTATGTCCTAAATCTGCGACCAGAACCACCGGAGGATGGGCAGCAGCTTCCTATTAGTACACGGTGAACGTACTGCGATCCCCAAGCCGCCTGCCAAGCGTGGCCCCTCTCTACGAGGGAGGCCTTTGTTCAGCAGTGGACGTTTACAGGCTGATGATGATGATGATGATGACACATCATTATGAACAACTTTTACTATTTGACCAACTCTGAAACGTCGAAAAATATATAAGCAATATTTTTTTTGCCTGTAATTAAATTCTAATATAACCTCTGTGCATTCGTCTTTGTTGTGGAAAAACGTAATCAACTCTCTGATTGATTCGCATTGAAATATTGTATGCGTGGAGTTACAACAACTACAAGATAATTACAGCAGTCAAAAACTGGCTGCTAATTACTTAGGTCTCCACTTTGAAGTCAAATTTTCGAATTAAAATAAGTAAATTTTTACTCGACTCGTTCTTCGCAGAGAAGTGGCATATAAATAAATAAAATAAACGAATAAACGTGCTCAAAATGCTCTGGCATAGCTTAAAGGGTTCAGTAATGAACAGTTGGTCATGGTTACACTGAAAAATTTGCTTTTTTAACGGAAAGAACATGGTTATTATTCCTATAACCCACTTCATAGACTTGACTTTTTTCTTTCTTGACTTCCTAGTCGGAAAAGGTTTTTAGTCCTAGCTCTAGCTATGTAATTGCTTGATAAGAAATAACACCCCTCTAGTATTTTTAATGTCATACGTTAGAGTTGCACGCATGCATACATGCACACACATACACAAACACACACACACACACACATTCAAACACAAATAGACGCGCGCACGCACGTACACACACATACACCACATAGCCTTTTATACATAATTATAAGAGGAAAAAGATCGGGTTAAGCTGAGTTTATTTTATTCTTACTTTATGTCAATCATTCATAATATTTACTAATTTGCTTAATCGTTGAAACGTTGTGTCTCACGTACTTACCTACTTTGTGTTTTACCGTTACATTCGTACTTTATTAATTTTGTGTTTGCATTTCCGACAACTTTAACGCAATTAAAATAAAGTCGAGGATAAAATAAACTCGGAGTAGTTTAGTTTTGACGCAGCATTTGCGTCTGTTATGTGATAAGAGCCTAAATATTGCCTATAGTGCCTATGAAATTTTCTTTTTAATGTTATCGATAATTTACACATATTCTTTCTTCCAAAAGATCTGATCAATTTTCCTTGTTTTTGGTCGACAAGCTAGGCGTTTGTCTACAACTTTTACTATGAGACCAACCATGAAATCGCAAAAAAAACAGCTGTTCCATTCCATTCTATTTTGTTGATTGTCGTTATCTATGAAACAACAGTTTTTTTTTTTGCGATTTCAGGTTTGGTCCCATAGTAAAGTTCGAAATGATGATTACCATGACCTTTCGGCTTATTACAAGGTATAATACGTAACCATGTATTATAGGTATGATAGTATAATTTTGCTACAGCCTCAGTAGCTCAGAAATGGTTCTCAAGCTGAGGAGCGCAATGCAGTGTCTGAATTTTGAAGCCGCTCCAGTCTCCCATCTGAATATTCATCACAGTAACAATACCATTACATCTAAGCCCCACGGCTCCATAACATTTCCACTTGAATGCCTTAATCAGATGTAAATCGAACGCGTCTAATCGTCCAGATTCGATGCCTTGGCATGGGCAACGCGAAATGGAAATTTTAATTAAACCGTGTAAAAATTTGCGAGACAAGCTTGGCGGGGAGCCACGCAGATTGAATAAGAGATGATGGTTAGCGTCAATAAGGTGTGTCAATCAAATCCGACTGGCTGTGACTGAAACTTTGGTGCATAAGCTAGTATCAACTAACAAACCTATTATTCTCATCTTTATCTCTATCGTTCCTAAGATCTGGATGATAACTGATTAGCATGTGGCAATATAAGTTACACGTGGCAATGCTGCCAGCATTCTGGGGACCTTTCCCTCCACTAATGGTCTTTAGTTTAAGTTTGTATTTAGTTGTTTTAAGTTTTAGTTTTTAGTTTTTTATTTAAGGTTTCGTTAATTTTCTGTTTTTTAAGTTGTGCATAATTAATACGTAATAAACTTCCTAAGATCTTATTTGTTTAATCATTGATTTATCGCACATTGCGTTTTTGACAGTTACATGCGTACTTTGAAAACGTTATTTTTGCTAGTGGAATAACTCTAGTGAATAGGAACAATTAATTTGTTATTTATTAGTTAATATTAGCGTATGTACCAAAGTTCCAATATCTCCACTGGCACTCGGAACCAACCCGAATGGTACCTCCGTAAGGCATGAGTAAGGTAATGCAACTGACCCAGCACCACACGTAGTTACGTCATTCTTGTGGGTCCTGCTGGTTGGGTCGAGAGGGTGACGTAGGTTCTGGATATGCCTGCGTAACCAGAATCGTGTCCCAGGTGGCGACCATGGCAAAAAATGTGAGCACCACATATGTGGTTTCCGAATGGGCTTTTTTAGTCACTTTTATTATGCAAACCACTTGACTGTGGAATACTCTGCCAGAATAGGTGTTCCTCGTTAGTTACAATCTGGGTGTTTTCGTGTAGCGAGTGAATAGGTTTCTTCTAGGCAAGCGTGCTCCATATCGTAGACCGTATGTCTGTTTAGACGTATGTCTTGTTTTAACAATAGGCGAAGTGGTGTCTAAACGAAAGCCTATGATACAATTTAAAATAAATAAAAGTGATGATGCTTTTCGGGCGCTAAATAATTCATCTCTGGTAGATGAATATATGCCGATTATGATGATTTACAAGAAATTTAAATTATACGTTTCAAATTATACTCCTCCGCTTATGGCTAAGTAAGCCAATTCGGGTGCCAGAAATGCCACATATTTTTTTCTACAGGCACTACAATGCCTGGGACTCAATTTATTCAATAAGCCTTTATGTACTACCTGAGTTATCTTTTGCGCTTTTATCAATTATCTTCATTGCTGTTGCTTTTACTGCTGGTTCCGTAATACCCACGTGTAACAAGACCACCTTTAGCGGTGTAAGCACCTTGGAGAGATTACCCGCCAGCTCCAACTATATTAATAACGTCATTAGGCAGTGTCTCGGTTAAGCCACTTGTTTTCATTTATAGCGAAAATGGAGTCATTACAGCATAGAGCGGAGTGGTGTACGCCATTATAACACTGTACTACAGTTCGCGAGATTCTAACAAAGCTCAGTTGCAATTGTCAATGCCTGTACGTTAAAAGCAAGGCATTGTGAGAGCTGCGGGCATCCAGTGGATGCAAAAGGCAGGCTGTTGTTCAGTGTGGAGGTTAAAGGGGGAGGCCTATGTTCAGCAGTGGACGTCTTCTGGCTGATGATGATGATGATGATGATGATGTACGTTAAAAGCAAGGACCTTGTTCTTGTGTTACCTTCAATATAGTGACATTGACCCAAAGATTTTCTGTTATGGGAATGGAAAACATAACAGAAAAGTATTTTTTTTGTTTATATTAAAACGGCTGTCAAGGTATTTTTGTAAGAAATTTCTTGGAGCCAGTTGCACCCATATAAACGAAACGTCAGTCATTCAAAATCAGTTAGCAACTGTGATGCGGAGTTCGACGCGTTGATCTAAATAATAATGTTCAATCAAGGTTTACTCATAATGCCTGGTAACAGATTTTCCTTCTCATTTCCGTTCTATTTATTTCTCTTTTCTGTGGGAAACAAGGTCACGCGATTTGCGACATGTTGATTGATCAAAATGGCGCTTTTCGTCAGGGATGTTTGTTGTGTTTAAGCCCCGACAAAAACAGAGGGGTGTTATAAGTTTAACGTATCTGTGTTTGTCTGTGGTTTCGTAGTTCCCAAACGGCTGAACCGATTTTGATTTAGTTATTTTTTTTTGAAAGGTGATTTGATTAAGTGTGTATTCTGCCATGATTTAAGAAAATCTGTGTAGCCGTTATTATGTATATTATCAGCGTTTTTATTAATGATTAAAATAAATATCAATTTATATTAAACTTGTTAAACTTATTACTCATAGCTTACGTAAAAATGTTACGTGTCTTGTGGAAGTATTTGCTACAGGTTCATAATGAAGTATGTATTTTTCTAAATTCATTGAAAAATGTACCTACTAAGCATTAAACTAAAGTCTGTTTCCATATAATTCAAGATATACTACTGGCGCCATTACATCGCACCTACTATGCCATTACACCTTAAAGCGGGCATTACTCTTTGTTTCTTCTTAGGGACGTCTAACTTTTGCTTATAGCCGCATTAGACGTAATCTGCTGGCGGTGAACCTTGCTTATTTTAAGTATTTTTTAAAGCTCTCATGATAGACACAAATAAAGCCCATGGAATGAGCCAAATGGACCCAATTTGCATTTAAATAGCACTTCAAGACCAGAATAAAAATAAAACTCACAATACATTAAAATATATTATAGCAAAATTGTGTAAACAATACACTCAAAAAAATTTTTTGTCGTGGTGACAACAATCCCTATACAAATGGGAGCCGTTTGAAGACATTGAACGGAGCGGCAGAGCAAATTTAAACGCATGCAGCTACACGGCCTTTTGTCACCCCGTCAAAGCTCTTTTGACCTTGCAAATTTTCCTTCCGCCTACGGTACACTGTCACTGTGACAGTGTTATGCTGTCCTTACGTCTATGGTCCATTGTCACTGTGACAGTGTTATGCTGTCCTTACGTCTACGGGACATTGTCATAGACAGTGTTATGCTATCCTTAAGTCTACGGTACATTGTCACTGTGACAGTGTTATGCTGTCCCTGCGTCTACGGCGCATTGTCACCTTGACAGTGTTATGCTGTCCTTACGTCTACGGGACATTGTCACTGACAGTGTTATGCTGTCCTTAAGTCTACAGTACATTGTCACTGTGACAGTGTTATGCTGTCCCTGCGTCTACGGTGCATTGTCACTGTGACAGTGTTACACTGTCCTTAGGTCTACGGTAAATTGTCACTGACAATGTTATGCTGTCCCTGCGTCTACGGTACATTGTCACTGTGACAGTGTTATGCTGTCCCTGCGTCTATTTGGCTTTGTCACTACGACAGTGTACGCTGTCCTTACGTCTAAGGTGCATTGTCACTGAGACAATGTTATGCTGTCTCTGTGTTTACGGTACATTGTCACTGTGACAGTGTTATACTTTTCTTACGTCTACGGTACGATGTCACTGTGACAATGTTATTTTGTCCCTGCATCTACGGTACATTGTCACTGTGACAGTGTTATGCTGTCCTTACGTCTAAGGTGCATTGTCACTGTGACAGTGTTGTGCTGTCCCTACGTCAAAGGTAATACGTCTCTGTCACAAAGGCATTTGTGTTTGCGTTTCCCGAACTATGACATTGCTACAACGTAGTGCTCCTCCTCCTTTTCCCCGCAACCCTCTAAGTTGGGGTGAGCAGTTCCGATGTGAAGCATTATTATGGGCTTGTGTGAAGCTGTAAAGCTTTGAAACTAAAACTTCAACGCAATTTATTTGGACAGTTTCACACATACCAATAATAGTACTTCATATCGGAACTGCGCACCCGACCTGAGAGGATTGTGGGAGCCAGGGGGGGGCACTTATGTTGTAGCTATGTCATAGTTTGAGGAAACGCAAACACAAAATACCTTTGTGGCAGAAGGGACGTATTACTTTTCACGTAGAGACAGCAACACGCAGTCACCTTAGACCTCCTGTGTTAGCCATCTGAGACACCTCACACCCTTCGCATCTAAGCATCCCAGGACGCCATTGTGACAATTACTTGACGGAACGCAGACCAATTAAACTAAAACAAAAATTAAAATCAGAAAGACGATTTAGACACTTTTATTAAGTAAAGATAATTTGCCTTACATTGAAAAACACTTATATTAATAAAGAAACTAAATAATAATAATGATTGTTCATACAAAATAAGGGGCCTACTAAACAACTATTGCAAATAATAGTAATAATAATCTGCTAATATTGTTTTAAAGCGGCTTCCTCAAAATTACATAGTTTTCATCAGGAGTAGCATAGCCAATAACGACAAAATTACAAGTAACTAATTAATAGTAATAACTCCACTCGACGAATAAACGTAGAGTCGAGTTAACAACAACAGTAATTATTACAAAGAAATTACATAATTATTATAGTAATGTGCTAATACTGTTTTAAAGCGACTTTCTCAAAATTACATAGCTTTCACGAGGAGTATCAGCTAATAATGACAAAATTACAAGTAACTAAATAATAGTAATTAGACAACTCGACGAATAAACGTCGAGTCGAGTTAACAACAACAGTAATTATTACAAATAAATTACATAATTATTATAGTAATATGCTAAAAATACTGTTTTAAAGCGACTTTCTCAAAATGACAAAACTTTCACGAGGAGTATCATAGCTAATAATGATAAAATTGCAAGTAACTAAATAATAATAATAACTCGACTCGACGAAAAAGAAATTACATAATTATTATAGTAATATCCTAATACTGCTTTAAAGCGACTTTCTCAAAATGACATAGCTTTCACGAGGAGTATCATAGCTAATAATGACAAAATTACAAGTAACTAAATAATAGTAATTAGACAACTCGACGAATAAACGTCGAGTCGAGTTAACAACAACAGTAATTATTACAAAGAAATTACATAATTATTATAGTAATGTGCTAATACTGTTTTAAAGCGACTTTCTCAAAATTACATAGCTTTCACGAGGAGTATCAGCTAATAATGACAAAATTACAAGTAACTAAATAATAGTAATTAGACAACTCGACGAATAAACGTCGAGTCGAGTTAACAACAACAGTAATTATTACAAAGAAATTACATAATTATTATAGTAATATGCTAATACTGTTTTAAAGCGACTTTCTCAAAATTACATAGCTGTCACGAGGAGTATCAGCTAATAATGACAAAATTACAAGTAACTAAATAATAGTAATTAGACAACTCGACGAATAAACGTCGAGTCGAGTTAACAACAACAGTAATTATTACAAAGAAATTACATAATTATTATAGTAATGTGCTAATACTGTTTTAAAGCGACTTTCTCAAAATTACATAGCTTTCACGAGGAGTATCAGCTAATAATGACAAAATTACAAGTAACTAAATAATAGTAATTAGACAACTCGACGAATAAACGTCGAGTCGAGTTAACAACAACAGTAATTATTACAAAGAAATTACATAATTATTATAGTAATATGCTAATACTGTTTTAAAGCGACTTTCTCAAAATTACATAGCTGTCACGAGGAGTATCAGCTAATAATGACAAAATTACAAGTAACTAAATAATAGTAATTAGACAACTCGACGAATAAACGTCGAGTCGAGTTAACAACAACAGTAATTATTACAAAGAAATTACATAATTATTATAGTAATATGCTAATACTGTTTTAAAGCGACTTTCTCAAAATTACATAGCTTTCACGAGGAGTATCAGCTAATAATGACAAAATTACAAGTAACTAAATAATAGTAATTAGACAACTCGACGAATAAACGTCGAGTCGAGTTAACAACAAAAATTACATAATTATTATAGTAATATGCTAATACTCTTTTAAAGCGGCTTCCTCAAAATAACATAGCTTTCAGGAGGAGTACCATAGCCAATAACCACAAAATTACATGGAGACCGATGCTGAAGTCCCTCATATTTAATATATATTGTTGCTAACTCATAATCAGGAACATTCACTTGGTATGCATAGTAATGGTCATCAAATGTAATAGTTTCTAATTGTTGAGCTTTAAAGGCTAATTGTTTACAATCGTATACATACACGGTGCGTATCCATGCAAAGTGAACATTATCTGATTCTATTTTATTGACAATTATAGAATTTTCTTTAAACTGTGCTGAAGATACTGTAGCCCATGAAACTATTTTTATTTTGCTTAAGTTACTCCAGCCAAATTCCTGAGCAAGTACATGTCCTTCAATCTCACTAACATTAGTTGGAACGCCATGAGACAATTCGCAACTTAAGTTTTCTCTAAGAAATACATCATTCAACTTGAGTTGATGTCTCCTTGCGGTGGTTAACGTCATATTCCGCCTATTGTTTGAAGATTTTGATGTCAACTTATTTGGTCGGTGCTTGGCTTCAAATCGCATTGATGAAAGATGTGCCAATGGGCCGAATCTTAATACTGCAGACGGGTAATGTACCAAATTATGAAATTTTGGGGTGATATTTTTTTTAAATAAGTTTTTGTACATTTGGCAAAGTGTTGCTATCATGTATTCAAAGTAATGTAACTTTTGATTGAAAAATGATTCGGACATTACAATATCCAAAACAAGCATCATCTGAGTATAGATAGCCCAATATTTATGATCCCTGGGAACCAAGTCACCGTACATGATTCCAAAGTATCTGCAAAATGTCATCATTTCTGACGCAGCTAGACGAACGTTGCCTTTACGTAAATGTTCTATTGATAATGTTACAGGAGCATCGCCTTTGTCTGGGCCAAATTCAAAAGCACTTATTTTATTATTTACTAGGTTTATAGTAAAAAATTTACATTCATCAATTAGAGCAACAAGTAGTGAACTCATGATGTATTTCATCACCCCTTCAGGCCAATCGTGCATGACGTCAAAGCCCATCTGACTGAAAAGGTGAAAGTTATCAACACTTAGCCAAATACATTCCTCTTTTACACCAGTTAGAGAAGGGTTGTTTGTATTTAAATCGTTTTTGTAGTTTGTCATAGTCCTTAATAGGCAATCATCTTGGTAAAATTGCTGTATCATATCTCTTTTATTAATTTTACACATTCGACAAGGGAAATTACTTGAGAAACTTTCGTTAAAACCTGTTATAGAATGTATCCCCAAATTATCTCCAAGAATAAGACCTAACTCAAAATAGATAGTCCCTTTAAAATTAGGACGATCGAAAACGATTCCGTTCCTCGTTAAATGGTTTAACTCATCAATTAAGGGTTGGAATATAATCCGATTCCCAAACTGTACTCGATCTGAAGAATGATATAGTAAGGCCAAAAATATACTAGTTAACTGTGACACATATTTTGGAGGCAGGCAAGGTATTGATATGTAGGCAGCTCCCATCTTATGCAAAGAACTGTGAGAGCCTAATGCGTTAAGCGGTTCAAAATCGTCAACTTGGAGGAAAAGAGGCAAAACTAACTTATTTTCGTGCAATTCTCTGCGCGATCGCCAGAATGAACCTTGGACAAAATGCCCAATTACATCACTTACATCGTTCATTAACATACTAACATACTGCAAAGTTTCCTCTAAAATATTGCGCAAAGAAAAGAAATGCTTTAACACGTCACGGAGCGGAATAAAATGTGCTTCACATTCAACCCCTTCGTACACTCTTCTCCCATTTCTTGTAACGAAATCATACCTCGTACCAACAATATATGCCTGAGGTTTAATGTATGTACCTAATTCTTCATAATATTTTAGTCTCTTGTGTAGTGAGTCAAAAGAATTAATAACATTTTTAATGTTTTCAGACGTTTCCAAAGGTAAACCTGGCATTAGCTGACTAAATAGCTCAAAAAAAGTACAGAAAACGTCATACACCACGGTTTGTGGCACTTGAGGGTTAGCATAAAGGTTTGACCCCAGTTGAGCTAATATTTTATGGAATTCTTGAACATTTACAGTTGATGGAGCGTTACCGACGTACTGAACATTTGGATTCAAAATTTGAGTATTTATTGGTTGATTATGTTTTATGGTATTAGAGCCAGTTGATTGATCGTAATCAATGTCCTGATCTTGGCAAGTAGTTACTTGCCAATTAGAATTTGAGGTTTCAGTGGTAGAAACTTCCATGATATCAGCATTTTGGAGACTATTATGGGTTGTGACGTAGTGACGCCGATACGAATTAAATAAGCCATAAGATCTACAGCAACCTGGACTTGCACAGGAATATGTAACTACAGATTTATGATAGAAGTCCATATGATATTTAAGACGCCTAAAAGAATTGAAACTCAGATTGCACAAAGCGCATTTTATATCCATCTTATAAGCAACTCAATCCGACAAATCGGTAACTACACCTAGGTAGCAAAAGTTTATAGTGAAGATGTCCGTTCGCAATCTTGAATCAATTCTCTTAAGGTGACACTTTTGTGGTAAACGGCATCAAACTTAGTAACAATTTTATAGATTGCCCGCTGCACAAACATCCAACACAGGGCAGCATCTCCAGCGTACTCAAAATCTAAAGCAAAATAAATTTTGAAGGCAGTAGTGAGTGCAGTTTTAATGTCGGAGAACTGGTACCTCACGCTCTTCGTTACCACAACTTCATATTGTACAATATTTGACCAGGAGGCTCCCACCGCAATTATGTATGGACCCAAGGAAATACCTTTATCTTGCGCTCGGGTTATGCGATCATCAATACACCTTTCAATGTCTCCTGGTGAAGTAACATAGCTGATGAACGCCTGTGACAGTTCAATGCGAGAAGGCTTCCACTTTTTTCCTCTGGCCTTTGTTTGTACGGGGGGCACTTGTTTAACCAAATATGGAATGCACCTCAGCGCAGCAACACTTCCTTGCTCCTCTCCAGCTGAAAAAAGAAAAATAATTATAATCACTTTTTTAAAACGGGCTTTTTAGTGATATTATATGTAATGTATGTGTAGTTATGTAAACGAATTTGTAGCTACATATAATGTTTTTGTGCTTATTCAAAACTTAATGCTTACAAATTAGTTTACATACCCCCCACATATGTGCATCAATACATGAAAGCAACATAAGAATGAATAAAATAAATTTACCAGTTGCCAAGTCTAGCAGGTCGCAGACAGCTGATTCAGGTCTTATTTGTGTACTTTTATTTATGAGCATCTCCAAAAGTCTCCTTTTGATGAGTGGAAAATTCTCGTCAAAGCTAGCTGATGCCCGAGGATAATTTTTTTCAAAATCGCTCACCAACTAAAACATAGAAAACAATAATTATAATCAAAATTTTAAAAACCAACAACAAATTAGATTATTACTAGATATTAAGTTTTCACTTACCAATTCGTGACCAGCTGGCAAACGCAAGGCAGGAAACTGCTGCAAATATTCATCGATCGACTTTTCCTTTAGGTTTTTTTCCCTGGCCTTATGTGTAGCTTGCCATTTCTTCAAAACTAAATCGAAAGGCGATGAAGATCCTTCAAGCCATTCAATATCATTGTTGATGGAGTCTTCATCATCAGGATCATTAATCGAATGACGGGGAAGAGGTCGCACACGTTTTTCAGTTGATTTCTCACTACTGGGGCTGGTGTTGCCGCTGCTACTCCTTTTATGGCACTTTGGCTTTAGGAAACGACGGTGGGTGATAAGCCGGTTGTGTAGTAAGCCGGAGGCAGGCAAGGCTTGCCGCTCAGTGGCACGATATGGTATATAATAAATATCAGGGTGTTCTCCTTTAAATAGTGAGCATATTTCTTTAGCCCAGCTGGACCACACTTCTTGTCGTATAGTGTCACTGACACTTGGTAATATTCGGAGTTGGTGCTCCACAATTAACTGTACCAGAATTTTTCGCTCTTTGGTAGTAAGATGCTCCGCCTGTTTTTCCAGCAAGGACCTTCCGAATGTGGTGACTTCTAGCAATTGTTTGAGTGGTTTTTTGTCTTCGAGAGGACCAATTTCTTGAATAAATTGCCACTCTTCTTCAACCCAATCCTGAAACAGTTATCCATCATAATAGTGAATAAGATATACAGCCATTTATGAGTTCTGTAAGATGATATCAAATGAGCAAACTATTTCATTTCTTAATTTCATAAAAAACTACTCATACTTTCATAAAGAATGTGCTTACTGTCAAAGTATTTTGTGTGCTGTCATCTCTGACATTCAATGGTGTAGTGCTTATAGGGCTACTCTGACGCGGCTCTGACGATGCCACGTTAATCCTTTTACTTCCATCATCCAGATCACACACAGAAAGAGGAGTTGTGGCTTCTGGCTGGTAACAAAACGTATCCTGAAAGACATTATAAATGAATAATTATGAAAAAAAACACGAACAGTAAAACATATAGTAAAAATATGCCAGTTAACTAGTACAAGGTAAACTCCGTATTACAAAACACCATTTAAGGTCTAACAGCAGCGGCTACTTTTCACACAACATTGCATGGACATGGTATGCATTTTGAAAATAAAAGTCGCAAAAATCTTTCTATTTTCGACTGACGGCATGTCCTTCATCATCATCAAAATCATCATTTCAGCCATAGGACGTCCACTGCTGGACATAGGCCTCCCCCATTAATCTCCATAAGGGCCGGTTGGAAGCGGCCTGCATCCAGCGTTTCCCTGCGGTCCTTGTCCTTGATTACATGAAACTAAGAAAGTACCAAAAAAAAAAAACAAGATTTGCCCATGCTAAGTTGTGTAAGTTAGGTTAAAAATATGTCTTTAAAGGGCAGAAAATTAAACAAAATAATGAGCTTTAACGAGATTTCTGTTAGGAGGGAAATCCAAACAAAATATTTTACTCACCGGCAGAGAACTTATAATAACTTCATCGCTAACATTAGAAGCAGACGAGAGAGGAATGGGGTCCAGGTCAGCCTAAAATACAATTATAATAAAATTATTATGTTAAAAACATATTTGTAAACAAATTTAGTAACAATAAGTAATTTTAAATTAATTGGTTAGCCTAAGAAATTTTAATGAAGAGAAAATGTTAATGTGGAAAATGGTAATGGAAATGTGGTATAAGCCCAAGTATCAAAACCCTATCTTACAAACAATGCGCATTAAATTAAAAGTATTTTGGTCTGTCTTAATTCACAAACACCACTGGCATGAACCGAAGGTTCTTAACTAAACTAGAGAATGAGCCAGACATACCTATATGTGCCTAACAGGTATTATTTTAAAAACAGATAGATTACCTAGCTTAGACGGGTGACAGAATTCGCATTCATCTGGTGGAAAATGATCGTAAACAGCTTGAATAGAACAATTCTGGCACCAGAAAAAATCAATGCTCAGCAAAAGTTTAATTTCATGGCCCAAAAGAGTAAAATGTTGCGGCTTCTTAGAATTGTGTGAAAATAGGCATTCATAGCATTTTTCAGCTAGTAAAAAGTGGGTATTTTTCCACGGCCACGTCTTATATCCTTCAAGTAAATATAAGTCTTCTTTTGTCAAAAATATATCGACATCTAGGAATTCTAACACCACCATGCTTAGCCACAGAGCAATACGAGTGGAGCGACGGTGTAGATTTAGCACAAGATTTAGCTTCTTTAGATATTAAACTGTCACATGGCACTGAAAAAAAGTTTACATTAAGTATTTTATTTATTTTACTACTCTATTATGCAACACAAACCGTCTTACTACAAAAGATTTAAGAACGCTTTAGACATGTGTTTAGCAATTGTTTCACTGCGAAAAATATGCTAAACACATGTCTAAAGCGTTCTTAAATCTTTTGTTGTAAGACGGTATAAGTCTACTTCTAAATGCATTAGGTCTCGAAAAAAAAACGAATTATAAGTATAAGATCACTTTTTGCTAGTTGGGAATGAACTTAATAAAATTGGTGTCTACAGTAAGTCTACACTAATATCACAGTAGTGTAGACTTACGGTTAAGAGGTGTTAAGAGATAAAGTTGAGTTTGTGTGTAACGTAAACTACACTATCCCTTAGTGATATACCTATATAGGCTATGGTTTTGTTCAAAACGCGGTTGAAGCCGTGGGGAAAAGCTAGTATATAGTATACATAATATATTTAATAACACTTTTAGTATGGGAACAAAAATTAAATAGTGAAAAAAAAAACAAACGAAACAACTGTTTTTTTTTGGTTGGTCGCATAGTAAAATATGTTAATAATGATGTGTACTACGACTATGAACCTTTTTCGGATTGACGTCAACTTCTGGGACACCTATTTATGGGACACAAGCCAGACCAAAACAAAACATACAAACAAAAAAATACATGTACACAAACAAGCCAGACAAAGTGGGTACAAACCTTTTGATATGTTTTAATAGCATTCCGCAGTTTTATTTTATCTACCATGCGAAAAGCCAGGTCTTTTAAATCGTTGTCATTAGCTAGTAATAAATATTTTACTTCCATCCCCTGATCTGGAAATTAGTGAAATGCAAGAATTTACTCTAAAGGCACAAGCAAAGCCACACACCTCTTCGACCAAGATAAAATGAATGGACGGACCATATCCATTGAACTTGCTCAGTAAAAATTTGTCAAAATCGTTGAACATATTATACTTCAACACCTAATTAGGTATAACCATATACAGTACATTTATTACAAAAAATAGATAGCGGTTAAAATTCACTTCTTCTGGGTCCTTGCATTCATTTTATTTTGGTCGAAGACACGCCACACATAATGTTAAAGATAACGCTGTTATGTGTAGTTGATTATCCCACTTTCATTCGAATAGATCAGTAGTTCCCAATTAGTGGTACGCGTACCCCCAGGTGTACGCGAAGTTGCATCAAGGGGTAGGCGACGCGGGGCAATATCTTGACTAAGATAATTTTATCAGTATCCCGGTGTTTCAATTTTTATTTATAATTCCTGCAATAAAGGCTAGAGTGGACCAAATCCAGTTGCAGTCCGGTCCGGTGCAGACGCAGTTTGTGAGGATCAGTTAAGTACACAATTCTATAAAAGACGTCACACATTATGCAGTCCGTTTGTATAGTCCATCTGCATCCAACGGACTGCATACAGCGGGTGGTCTTTCTATCTTTCAGAGAATTTCATACTTTACTGATCCTCACAAGCTGAATCTGCACCATACCGAATGGATTTGGTGTGCTTGAGCCGAGCTCGAGGGGTATGCGAGTTTGAGGTCTTTCTAGCAGTGGTACGCAAAAAAACTGATTGGGAACCACTGGAATAGATGTACAAATTATGTTTATTGAATAGAAATATTTTTCATTGCAAATTAGGTATTTAAAACATTACATGACCCCATTTGTTTTGAGAGCATTCACGAAACAACAAAAACATGAAAATATGATGTCATAATGTGGTTCTAAAACATGTAGAGAGAACAACATATCTATAGGTATCAGTGCATGGTCTAACGTCTGCGAGTTAGGTACATTAGATTAAAAATTAAAACTGTATCGGTACAAACGATTGCCCACAAAATATTACAAC
This sequence comes from Agriopis aurantiaria, assembly GCA_914767915.1. Lineage (NCBI taxonomy): Eukaryota > Metazoa > Arthropoda > Insecta > Lepidoptera > Geometridae > Agriopis > Agriopis aurantiaria. The sequence continues at coordinate 10,673,259 of OU611994.1, read as the reverse complement.
GATCGGAACAACAGTACTAAAGTTAATAGAGTGATAATAATTAGTGTAAAGTACTTACCACTTAGATGGTCAAAAAGATGTTCCAAGCCGGCTGATATTAGAAATAATCGTAAATCATTCATTGAAAATCAAGATACCTATCAAACTTCTCAACGAAGCGAGTAGGTACGTACAAGACTCGAAAAAAGTTGGCGTTGAACTGTTTTGTTAAAATTAACCACAGCGGCTATAATAACTGTATAAATCAACTATAAGCACAGCCTAAAATTGTATAGTTACGATACGCTTGCGGCCGTACTTACCAGTACGGTAAGTACCGCCGCGAACACCTAATCAGTATATAAAAAGTACTCTTTGGCGAACACTATTACTCCTAGCTAGCGGAGGCCGCAATACAATATGCAATATGGCGATCTGGCGATCAACGTCTATTCAGTGTTCAGTATTGCCAAGCCTAAACCGCCAAATAATTTGCGACTTAAATTCGCATAAATTACTTTGTCAGTAAATTAGCATAAAATCACCTACTTGTAAGGTGGGAAGTTTTTGTAACGTTGACCTACTTAAACCATAGTCTCATTTAGGGTTCCGTATTATAACAAGGTAATAATGTCAATGATCCCATCTCAGGTGAGATACCGGTGTCCTTTTGTCCGCCTTTGTAATTATTATATTATCACACCTTAATACATTTTACACTTAATTATCGCAGGATATAGTTATACCTATATATATTTTCATATAGATTATAGGTAGTTCCTGCGTTATTCAGGTCTGTCGAAAACTGTCGATTTGAACAGATTATATAAATGGTTGATAATACAATATTTTTTAATTTAAAGGTACTGTTCTCTATGTGGTAAAACTAAAAAAAACTAACAATAACAACTGCAAAAAATGTTTTCTCCAAAGTTTATGGGCGTAAAAATCTAAATTTAGCCAGAGTTTACAGGAATAAAATCGGCCAAGTGTGAGTCACGCACTGAAGATTCCGTACTACCACAAAATACAATAAGGTTGTTCAAGTAACCGAATTACCAGTTATTATAACGCCTTCCAATCGTCGGAGTAATTTGCTACGCAGTTTGCTACAGGCGCTCGAGTATAATAACTTGGTAATGAACAGAAATTTCATTTCATTTCATTCGACTCGCACTTGGCCATTTATTTATTATTTGGTGTTATACTTTAGAGTGTGTACTACAATCGTATCAAGTTTGACGCTTGTACGTATTATAGTTTTTACGTTTAGTTTTTAGAGGTAATACAAAAATACGTTTAAAAATACGTTTGTTGTATGGGCTCCCCTTTCGTTTTTACTTTTTGACGTTTTTTATTATTTGTTAGTTAATCCGCCGTCACGTTACATACTCTGTGAAAATTTCAACTGTCTAGCTATTACGGTTCGAAAGATATTGCCGTTAATAGGTAGGACAAACAGACGGACGGACAGACAGACAGACATCGTAGGCAAATTTTTTTAAATTATTATCATTAGTACAAATTGTTAAAACGAATTTTTTGTTACAGATTTAATTACAATTTGTTTCAGGTTAGGTTAATTTTACTTTTTTATGTAATTAATATTTATGTCAGGTTAGGTTTAAATTAGCATCACAAATATCTATAGAGTAAAATAGTTTGTCCCAAATCTTTATTGTACTCAAAACGACGTAGAAGCGGAATTACACTAGAAATTCATATACACATTTTCATCGTAGGCTTAGTAATAGGGTCCCGTTTTTATCATTTGGGTACGAAACCCTAAAAATAAACATAGTGCAGATGCTTCGACCTATATCTTCATTGAATTATTAAATTTTACTCTTACTAGGTACTATAAAATGATAGTGCACAATGTTAACGCGTTGGCATAGTGAGACGGTTCCTAAAGACCAATAAATTCTGCTCAGAAAGAGTAACAAGCCCATTATGGCAACACTACAAAACCCGCTCATGGAAATGTCAACAAAAAAAACAAAACAAGTGTGAACCTGTTAGAGGGCTTTGTCGTTTGACTGATTTGCTTTACGCAGCAAAGACAAAGTACTTTGTGGAAATCTTTTCCATTATCTATTTATCTATAGGTGTACAGTGTAGGTGTACTATTATAATATATTTATCTATGCTATTACATAAATACACTTCTAGAATTTTTTCAATTTACTATAGGTAGGTATTTTTATAACTATGGAACGGCCAACTTATTTTGAAAGGCTGGTTTACCACAGAATACCGAATAGTTAGTACTATATACGACAGAACGGCCACTCACCGCCCCAGCAAAAACTAAGCTTCATATTATGTACCTACCCATAAAATATGATACCTACCAACGGTCTAGTACTCAAGTAAGTACTTGCTTACCTACTTGACGTAATTCTGCTCAAGTACTTGCGTACCTAAATGTAAAAAAACATGAATCTTCTATGGGAAACCCATAAAATAATACAAATAAATTACTGTGCGACAAAAATGCCTCACATTTGTTTTGAGATAATTTTGATGCGGGTGTTTTGCTATTCAAATAATGTAGGCGTTTTGCACGTATACATAAGTTTCGTTCTCAATATATTTGAGTCAATTACAAGGGTGGATCCAGGATTTCATTTTGGGAGGGGGGGCATTCTGGATTTCATTTTGGGGGAGGGGGGAGGGGGCATTCTGACAAGGTTCGAAGGAACGAAATTGAAAATTGAGTCGAATGTATGGAATTGCTAGGTGTTTTGGGGGTTTTGGGGGCCATGGCCCCCTTGCCCCCCCCCTGGATCCGCCAATGAGTCAATACATAAGATTTTGACGGTGTTTTCCATGCTACTAGAATGAGCAAATATTGCTATTCAAATAATTTAGGTGTTTTGTACGTATCTATATAGATAAGTTTCTGACCGATGAGGAGACCCGTAGAGGAATGAAAGTCGCTGACATAGCCCAGAGGATTAGCAACTTGAAGTGGCAGTGGGCAGGGCACGCAGTACTGATTGTCGATGGGGCTGTGAAGTTCTCGAATGGAGACCACGGACCAGCAAACTCAGCGTAGGACGTCCACCCACAATGTGGACGGACGAATTAATAATAACCGCAAGACCGCGCTATGGAGGCTACCGGTCTTTATGGAACTCAATGGGGAAAGCCTATGTTCAGCAGTGAAAGTCTTAATACGGCTGAGATAATAATGATGATGATCGGCTTTGACCATTTTGTGTCATTATGTATTAAAGTATCTTATTTATAAGCTCCAGCGTTCAAGCATACATTTTTAACCGACTTCAGGAGGAGGTTATCAATTCGACTGTATGTTTTTTTCCTAATAACGAATTATGTCGTAGTGACAAAATCAAAATAAAACTTGACGCCGCGTACATGTAAACAATGACAATAATGTTGTAAAATATATTATGTCATTCTGTTAAAGTTGCTTTAGCACCAGCGTTAAAGCTTACATTTTCCTGTTAACGAATTATGTCGTAGTAACAAAATTATAAATGAAATTAGACGCCACGTCAAAGTAAAAAAATTCAATAATGTAGAGAAAAAAATATTTTGTCATTTTGTTAAAGTTGCTTTTGCACCAGCGTTAAAGCATCCATTTTCCTGTTAACGAATTACGTCGTAGAGACAAAGTTATAAATGAATTTTGTCGCCGCGTATATGGTAAAAAATTACAATAGTGTTGTAAAACAATACTCTGTCATTTTGTTAAAGTTGCCTTTGCAACAGCGTACAAGCACACATTGGGCCGTTACCGATTTTCAAGGCTGCTTTGTCGTAGTGACAACCTCCTTTGTCGTAGTGACTACTTCCTATGTCGTAGCAACAAAATAAAAATAAGCATTGACTCCACGTTCGCGGGAGCCTAGTCGCAGTGACAAAAAACCATTCGACAAAAAATACTATGAGGTGGCGTTTAAGTTTCCTAAGACGTAGCGACAAAAAGCTATGTCAGGAGGACAAAAAAAAGTCTACAAAGGAATTTAGCACCTTTGTCGGTCGTTTTTTTTTTGAGTGTACTTTCTTTAGCTTTACCACATCACAAAATAGCTCTAAGTAAGTAAGTACAAAACGGGACCCTAAAAAAGAAACTGAGATACTTTTACAAAACGTTTCAACTAAAAGTTTTGCTAAGAGACTCAGCAGTAATTATTTAGCGAAATAAAGTTTACGACTCCCTAGTTAAAACTTTAGGAATAGGGAGACTAAAAATACCATCTTCTTAAAAGGGAGTTTATTTTCATATTATTTTTGCTACCTGGCACTGTCCATAAAGATACAAGAGACGGGAGTAGAAATAATTATTATACTTTGAAAAACTTAATAAATCGATGACTCGTTCAGAGACGTTTTTGACGAAAAAGGCAACAAAAATTGAATTTTTGGAGATCATATTTCCATTAGAAAAACCTATAAAAAATTGAATATCTATAATAAATAGATACCTATATATTTTTAATATAATAACTGCTTAGGTAGCTCCAATTTACAAAAGTAGTTTTTCGTAAAACTCACGGAGGGAAAGTTTGAGACTGGATTTAGTTAAATTACTGACATAAAACAAACAATTTTAATGTAATATAATACCCCATTAACTATCTAACTCAGAGCTAAGATTTCAATGTGCATTTATAGCAAATATCCTAAAGATATAAGCAAGCATTTTAATATCTTTATAATATATAATTATTATATGGAGAGCGTATTATACTTACTAATGACGTAACTTGTTAGTACGTCATAGGAACTCTATACTTACGTACACTCATTTTGCGGGAACGGATCCGTCCGAACAAAAACTTTATATGTCCTGATTTTATTAGCCTATTTAAAATTTCTTTAGTAGTTTTATAAGATAAATATAAATATGTTATTTTTAGCAAGTCAAACACAATTCAGGTAGCTTATTGTGTTTTAGTAACTAACCTCTTTCAAAAAAGGAATGGAGCTAACATTTGATCCATATTTTCTATGTTGACATACCAACAGGCAAATTGGTTACCAAACGCAAAATTACCAGTAATAACCTCCTCATTTTGGAAGTCGGTTAAAAATTTAAGTTGCATTAATTCTTTGACCGATCTCATGTTAGTTATTTGACTTTGCGACCGAGTCAAAGTTTGATAAACGAGTTTTTTTTCTTTAGCCTGCTTCAGCTCAGTCGGAGTTCTAGTTTTCTGTTAGAGAGTCCAATGAAAAGAAATCCATTACGGTTCACTTTAACTCCTCATTTCCTGTTTTCGTGCTCTTTACGAGCGAAATGTTAAAATTCCATTAATTTTAAATTGAGAAGTTAATTTGATGTAAGAGTTAAGTTACATGGCGAGGGAAAAAGGAGTTTAAAATTGAGATTGATGAGCCGCATTTGTTGGTGAAACTTTTAGTGAGATAGGTACGGGATCAAAACGTTTTTTTAGGTGTTTTGAGGTATGATGAAACAAATAGGGTTTTTTTTTGTAAAGGACAATACCTCTTTTTGGATTTAATTAACAGAAGAACCTTTTCCAGTAAAACCCGACTTGTACACGTATCTACTGATGTAATAACTGTTTTAATAAAATAAAAATGGTTGACAGGTCGTAGGTGGTGGTTTACCATACTCAATATTATAAATGCAAAAGTGTGTTTGTTGGTTGGTTTGGTCCTCTTTCACGCAGCTCTTTCAGATCGACCTGATTTTTTGTGTATACCTATTTGTATCGTATACTTTAATGGCCGGAGAGTGACATAAGCTTCATAGTTATCATTATCATAATTAGCCTTTTAACAGTCCACTGCTGGACTTTTAGCCTACCCCCGAAAGGGTGATTGGGTCATATCCACCACGCTGGACCAGCGTACCTGCCTGCTTACGTACGGAGAAGAAATTCATTGGCGTATGTGAATCCACCAACCCGCAACATAAACTTCATATCATCTTTTAATTATCATCGTCATCATCATCAATATTTTTCATCACTACGCAGGCAAAACCGCGGGGCGCAGCTAGTAAGGTTATATAAGTATTTATTTTTATTCTTGGATGTGGTGGTGAGTTCAGTTCTTGAAGCTGGTGATGCGTACGTCTACCTACGACATACAGTCGAGCTAGGCGGGTGGGTCCAACTTCAAGAAAGAGGTCAATCGGCGAATCCAACTTGGCTTTAGCGTGTATATGGCTGACAAACCAAACATAGTTTTAAAAAACCTATTGCAAGGCGCACGGTGCAACTGACCATCAACATTGTATGTGTAGGTGTAGGAAGGCTTCGGACAGTCTTAATGATAAGGCATTTTGCATCTAGGTCTTGTATTTGTTTCTTTTTCGTTCGTTTCTGAATTCAAATATTAACGTGAAATATAACACGATAAAATCCATCAAAAGTATTTATCGGACCTACGATCGACCTATTTCGAACATCACCTGTCAAAATTTAGTATGAAAATTGTACGTGAAAACTCAACTCATTACTAAACATAATTTGCGAGCTCCACAAAGTGTAAAGTTCATAAATTGCTTGGAACTTTTGTTCATGCCGATGTTTTACAGAGTGCATGTACTACGGTAGAGATTGTAGAAGTCTGTTTATTAGTGGGATGATTTCTCAGGCAATCGATGTTGATTTTATTACTGTAATTAACTTATGGACTCCTTGGAGACATAATCAAAGTCGATCGTTTGAACTTTAACATAATCATCATCATCATAATTAGCCTTTTAACAGTCCACTGCTGGACTTTTAGTCCACCCCCGAAAGGGTGATTGGGCCATATCCACCACGCTGGCCCAGTTGCGGGATGATGGATTCACATACGCCATTGGATTTCTTCTCCGTACGTATGCAGGTTTCCTCACGATGTTTTCCTTCACCGAAAAGCCAGTGGTATGAAAATCCGTACATAAACTCCAAAAGATCATTGGTACGGGCCTGGGGTTTGAACTTTAACAGCTTTGATTAAATCGTTGCAAAAAATCCCCTACTTTCGAATATTTATAGCTAAACACCTTTAAAATATTTCAGATTTTCCCTTGCCACTAAGATAAAAATGGTTGTTCAGAACACACCTGCTTCCCTGATTATGCTAACGATAATGTGACACTAACCTTGAATTATTGCCGTTTACTAGAGAGGAGACACTTCTTACAATGTTTTTATCTCATTGATAAGTCGAAAGTAAAATATGGGGTCCTAATTTTTCTTTACTTTTCGGATTCCGTACCCAAAGGGTAAAAACGGGACCCTATTATTGAGCCTACTCTGTATGTCCGTCTTCCCGTCTGTATGTTCGTCCTACATTTTAACGGCTGTATCTTTTGAAAGTCATTAAGTAAAAACTAAAATAAATAATAATCTACGGTAAAAACTATAACCATGCCAAGTTTGACGCTTGTACGTATTATAGTTTTTATATTTAAAAACAAAATAAATAAAAATAACTTATTTTTGTATTTGCTCTTATGTAAAAACGGTAATACGTACAAGCGTCAAACTTGGCATGATTATGGTACACAAGGTTTGTTACGAATACTAAGGAACTTGCAGCAGCCAATGAACTAGCTAATAGTACACATGCAAAAAATGAGGGTAAGGTTGTCTGCAAGGTGAGTTAATTCGACTAAATAAATCAAGGCCTGATGGGTTAGCACTTTGCACCCTCACGCCACCTTACCATAATCTCTCTTCTTTGTCTGATCAGTAAAATGCTTTCATGTAAAATGCTTGGCGGTAGTTGTGTTTGTTTTTTTTCATATCAAAATCTTTGTGTTTGAATTAATGCGGTTCATTTATTACTTATACCTAATAGTTTTGAATGAAAGGATGGTACTGCCCATACTAAGTAACGATCAAAACTTTAGTAACACAGAAAGATGCAACTTGAATTAGACTGTATAGAAATGCAATAAAGTCGATTTCGCAAAATGTGTTAGTTATTTTGTTTTTCAACTACAGCGATGATATTAGTTCCGCAAACTACAATATGGGCCTTGATTATTGCCCAGCAGTTTTCTCTTTCTTGAATCCAGATCGAATTCTGTCTTCCTAAAGTGGTTTGCGTTTGCACGACGATTATTGAAGTACCTACTGGTAGGTGGCATCATCAGTGCTTCTCACGGAGCGGTGCAGGCAGTTTCTGAACATAGTACAGATCAGATTTATCGTGTGTTTCAATGATAAAGGGATAATGATAATTAAATTTAATTCCGGAAAAACTGTCATATTGACATGACCGTAGATTATTTAAAAAAAAGTTAATATTGAATGACTTACGTGGCAATAACACAAGCTTTCCAGTGTCCATGTTGATTTTGATTATGCCAATGGTATTAGAGATAAATAATAAATATGACGCTTTTATATTGTGATTGAGTATCAAGATTCCATCAAACAGATTTTCTGTAATAATAAAAAAAAAAAAAATGCATTAGCTTATCAAATTTTACAATTACAAATACGTTAGCCGATGCTCGCGGCTTTTCTCGTGTAATGTCGTGCTATGTTAACTTATTGTATGAGTAAATATACATAAACATTGTGGTTCGGGGTTAGTAAAAAGGTCTGTTAGTTTGATAGTCTTTAGAGGTCAGCAACCAGGTACCAGGTCAGTATTTCAGGTATCCATAGGCGACAGTGATCGTTTTCCATCAGCCGGCCCGTTAGCTTGATTGCCACCTATGGCATCAAAACCACCAGTGCCACTCAGTACGCTATCCTAAAAAATCCGTATTCGGGATAAAAATAAGCTTGTAAAAATGAGTAGTTTCGGAGATAAAACAAAACAAACAAACTTATTAACTTTACCTCTTTATAAAATTAGTGTACATAGTGTAGATTATAATAAACGATCGAAGGGCACACACGGGTAGTGGTGGGTAAAAATCATACGGACAACCCTGACTAGCACCATCTTTTGCGCAGAATTTTTAAGTACAGCTAACAGGCGAGACGGGTTTGGTTGACGGACCGCCGTTTTCTCTTTCTCTCCCGTTGTTCACACAGCGGTCCGGTGCCCAATTAACCTCTAAAATAGCTGCAAACAAATGACAAAATGGCCACTCATGACAACTGTCAAATACATACCCACACCCACCACACAGTAACAGCCGCTCCATAATTTTCATACTTACCATGAGGTAATGCGCAAAATACTTCACCATAACGCGTTATAAAGTGTCAAATAAAACCTTAAAATGAGAGTCGTTTGCTTAAACGATACCTCCATTACCTGCATTCGCCAGATAATCGTATTTTATTGTGATAGAAATATCTGTAGAAACCTAATAGCTTGAGATAAATTGACAAAGTACAAACAGCTTAAAAAGTTTACTACTGATTTAATTGTACTGTTCAAATTAGTAAGGCTTAGTTCATGAAGCAATAGAGTGGAAGGCCAGACTTGAGGATTTGTCGGAGAATGCTTAGGATTTTGCTTACCTAGAATTTCAATATTTAAGTAGAGTTAATAAGATATTGCAGGAGACAAAGCAAGACGGTTACGGTTTAGTTAATTAACTGGCTGGTGACTGCCAGCAATATTTTGATCCAGTATTGCAAGTTCAAATAACACGAAATACATTATGTTCTTTACTACTACACATACTAAAATACAATTGAAATTAAATAACATTTAGATTAGTGTTTAATATTTCTTTTAGATTAATATTTCTTTTGGTGCAAAGGGTTTTTAGTCAACATGTTATTTACAAATTCCAATATCATCGTCATCATCATCATTTCAGCCGTAGGACGTCCACTGCTGGACATAGGCCTCTCCTATCGTTCTCCAAAAGGACCGGTTGGAAGCGGCCTGCATCCAGCGTTTCCCAATATTCATTTTACTAATGTTTTCTAACTTTTACTTAAAACAATTCAGGTACTAAAACTACAAAAAATCCTATAGATCTATGTAGTTACTCAGTCCACACACATAATAGTAATTACCCCTAGTTTTATATTGTTTTATAGTTTTACATAGTTATATTGTGTATTTTAGCATAATGTGAATGAGAATTATTCATTCATTAGTTATTTCATTAGTGTTGCTGCAAGTTTCTTCTTAGTGTGCGTAAAAAAAATTTAAATGTGCCTTACTTACAGTTTTTGCGCTAAGCGGTTTCGGTATATAGTGGAATGAATTAAAAAAACCTGACAAGCGCGAGTCCAAACAAAAAAGTTAAAAAAAAAAAAAAAAACAAGCATCAAACAATCGCAACTCTGCACTAAGTAGATGTAGACACATTTACTTAGTGCAGAGTTTCGTTAGATGGCTAATTGTCACTATTATTTTGTCTCACCTTTTTACAGTAATCCTGAAAAAATTATGAACAACTATCGGACCACATTTGGTAAAATTTAATGAAATTCCAAGTTGTGTTAAAAACTACTCATAACACCTTCACAGTGTAAGTAATATATTTTTAATTTAACCCGTACCGCGCAAGAGGCTGAGTAGCCGCGGTTGCCAGAAATGCGAGAGTCCAACCGAATTTTCGAAAACTGACTGGATGTAAAATAAAAAAATAAAAAAATCCTATCAATTTGACATTGTATGTTCATATATTATATATATTATTCATTGTCTTGAATTGTTCTATGATATTTTCAATTGATTATATATCTAAGTACTCACCATTAATTTAAAAAAATAAATACTCACCGAATCTCGTAATGCAATTATTATTCTTGAATTTTCTTGCGCCATCACGCACTTGTTGATAATAATATGCTATTTTTTCACATGAAATTACTATCACACCACTTTCACAACAAGGGAGCACTATTTCCGCAACTTTTACACTAACTACTTGACACTAATAGGCAATATTCACTTCAAAAACTAAAACTTTATCGCGAACCATTTTTACGTTATGTTTCCGCCACGTCGGTTTGTCAAACACTGTCTAAATGGGGAAAACCCACTCACAAAGTATAGGTCCCCCCTGACACGGTAAGGATGCATCGATTCTCTAGTGATTGAAGTAAGCTAGAGGCGAAAGAACTTACATTGTCTTTGGAACGTTCATTCGAGCGGGAATAAATTGACGAATAGCGGTAATTTCCTTACGCACCGCTCCGGTGCCTAACGCGCGTCGAGCACTTTTCGCTTACATGCGGTGCGTAACACATTCAAAGGGTTAAATTCCAACTTAACTTTGTTAAAAATAATCCAGTTTTATCAACCACGGGCAAGCTCTATTATTTTTAATGTAAAGCGGCTTCACTTCTCATAAAGTAAACACCTTATTGAGAGCTTAAACAGGCTTTACAGTACATACCTCGTTTTCAATGCGAACGCAGATAATTTTAATATTACATTTTATTATTCTTATTAACGACTTCTGTAAATCTCTGTCGTAAAAACCTTACAAGCACTCAGACAGTTTTATTGTCGCACCTCGTTAGAAACAATATGATAATGAAATTTAATGCTACGTCAAAGAAAATGAATAATGGATTAATACAACATTCATATTATGTACGAAATATTTCTTTTATACCTATCGCATTTTTTGACGAAAAAAGCATCGAAAACTGGATTTTTTGTATAATTTTTCTTTCAACTTATAAGATCTGTAGAAAATTCAGTTGCTGTATTAATAGATCTGTATTTTTTATTGAATGTAGCGGCTTCAGATTTTGGTAAAACTTAACATATCCATTTGTTACAGACCTCCAATTTACAAAAGTAGTTTTTCGTAAAACTTTAGGAGGGAAACTTTGAGATTGGATTTTGCTAAATTACTGTGATAAAATAAAAAAAATTATGTTATGGTTTACTTATTTTATATTTATCTTGAAAATTACGACAGTATTTATTCGTTTTATGCCCGAAAATACAAATACCTACTTAAAATTGAACGGTACATTTTGTAATAATCGGCCTCTTAATGTAGAGTTCAAGAGTATAATTATACGTGTTCTTTGTTCATGACAAAGTCAATGGTGTTATATAAACTGAGGTAGATACGTTTTTACTAGGTCTGCGCGGCAATACAAACACAAGTTAATTAGCTTGAGTGAACTCCGTCCTGTGTCTGGCAACGATATGCGCGATTTCGGAGTATGTTTATCTCAACGGAGTCCTATATCTTTGTAATCTTTGAACCAACTCATGGATAGAAATATATAGATAGATAGATCGATAAACTCTTTATTGTTCACGCCACAAATTTCATACACAGGAAATAATGCTCTATGGGTCCTATGTAGATAGCTATAGTAAAATATCACCATGTTTTAGTGCTTTTTTAATGAGTATAACGTCTCTATTAGTAAAACTTCATTGGTAAAAGTATAATGACAAGATTATTATTAATAAAAACATATTTCAAATACCTACTTACTACGAGTAAATAGCGACTCATAACAAGAGATACGTTCCTATCTAAATACATAAAAATATTTACACTCCCGAATAACGGTTTCTAATCTTTTCTAGATGGCAAGCAGACGAACAAAAAGCAAGCTCCCAGATAAGGACTTATGTCGCAATAAACCGGACCGTTGGAATGGATCCAGCACTGGAATCTATTTGCGCATGAGGTCACCATAATCTATTGGAATCCTAGGACTCGATTCAAAACACGTGACTAATTTTATTACTACATGATTACAACAAAACAAATTGATACAATTAAAATAATGTTTAAGAACACAGTTGTGATATTAGTTAAAACTTTTTTTTAAACTTTCATTTTAAGGATATTTATATTTTAGACGTAAATATACGTGAGTTTAGTTCAGCGAACAATAATCTTCAGGAGTCTGACAAGAGTTTGTGGGCGGTACGGCTTCCAGATCCGTGTCTTCGAACGACCACATCGACCTTTTTGTCTGTCGTGTGCTTTGCGCCAGGTTGCATATGTTTATGATGATAATTGTATGGTTGTGTTCCAATTGATGAACAAATAATAGTATTTTTTTATAACATAAAAACTGACTTCAAGCCTGCATAAACACTTACAAACTTAATTTAAAAAGTAGTAAATTTGCTGAACGGTATAATATACCACAAACCAAAACGTCATCTATGAATCTCATCTATTCATATTCATAATCATCGATTTTTAATAATTTTTTTCAATAAGTGCTGAATCTATTTCAGTAACATTTATGGGACCAACTCTGAAGTATGACCTACCAAACAAAACAAAAAAAAGAATCATCAAAATCAATTCATAATTAGCGGAATAATCGAGTAAAAACATACAAAAAAAATCATTAAAATCTAGAACCTCCTTTTTTGAAGTCGGTTTAAATAAAAACGTCTCGCTGACTATCGCGCACAAAGATGTGAGACCTTATTGTGTGTGTGTAGAGTAAATTTATGAACACGGAAACTGGATTATGCGTGGGTCCGAAGACATCTGGTAGTCGTGGCATCTCAATGCACATAAGGGTGCGCGGAATCCGCAATTGCCAGCTAAACTTCACACCCTGCCGGTTTTAGATACGATGCAATTTTCACCTGCACCGGTACTACTGCGGGCGATTCCCGCATCGGAGAGGAATCTTAACCTGCAATGGCTCTACGACTGGCCTTACCGCTCTTTAACTATCTAAAATACTACTGCTTTATTTAACTGCGATATAAAATATATTTATAAGAATGAGCACGACTTCAGAGGTACCGATTGGTATTTAAGGAAATGATTTGATAGATGGATAGATAGAAACTCTATTGTGTACACCAGAAATAAAAATTACAACACGATAGAAAACACTTACGAGCTAGTGCCACAAGTGGCAGCCTATAAGGCCACAAGTTACTTAGGTAAGAAAATTTTCTGTGAAATTATATTCTTTATTTAATATTAGTTATTTGTTATGAAAAATAGAGAATAAATGTTCAGTTTTCTTATAGTTTTCCAGGCTAAGAAGTATGCTAAACCCCGCAGTCACGATCGCAGCTATGATCGCAAAATATGCGACATAAACGTTCATATCTTTTGATTGCGTTGACTTACAACTTTTTTTTTTTACAGCCAAATGAAACCGTAGATCCAAATATTTAGTGTTAATTTCAACTTGATACCTTTACGCGTTCTTGAGACAAAGGGTCTTGACAGACGGACAGACAGACGGACAGACAGACGGACAGACAGACGGACAGACAGACGGACAGACAGACAGACAGACGGACAACGAAGTGATCCTACAAGGGTTCCGTTTTTTCCTTTTGAGGTACGGATCCCTAACAACGAAGTGATCCTATAAGGGTTCCGTTTTTTCCTTTTGAAGTACGGAACCCTAAAAAAGGATAAAAAGGTACATATAACAAAAAGTGACTGACAGAGAGGAAAATTGAATTACTTTCGCGTATTATTTTAGTGTGATGCTTAAGGGCTTTTAACGCAATCCCTAATTTTCCATAGTTTTGACCTACCAAAACTTGAAAAGTATTTTCGTTTGTTTTGTATAATACTAATTTCACCATTCTCATTTTCCACATGAAAGATTATCCGCATTTTATAGATCTGTGAGAACCAAACACCACTGTGCATTAAACGAGTTTTTTTTTGCCTCACAATGTAAAATGAGCTGCCCTCCTGCAGAATTTTCGAGTTAGTGTAAAAGTTAGGTATTGAGTTCCCACTTCAATGCATTTGCATATTCTTCACTAAACTTCCTTTGCCTAATTAATATAAAAACTTCCACGTTCTTACAAACTTTATGTTATTAGAATTTCAGTGGTCAACCATTTGCCACGACCCGGATAACAAACTGACAAACCACTATCACTATTAGTAGGTAACGAGCTGACATAAAGCTTTTAACTTTTTAAACGAATGTTGCAACTCAGTGAGCGTGAACTTTCCGGAATGGCATGAAAACGGGCATTATGGGAAGAGCAGAGTCATGTACAGCGGAGTACCCAAACTAGTCGGTGTCAAAACGACACTGCATTATAACTATGACATAATTATTTGGATGCTCATTTTGGTCGGCTTTTCAAAACATTTACGATGATAACTTTGATAAATTTTTAGATTCAAGTAGGTACCTATAGTGACGAACGACGATGAACAAATTCAAGGATATCATATTGTGCTCGTCGTTCCAAACAACTTTAACTTTTGAACAAACCTCGATAAAGATTATGTACTAAATAAGTCATTGCTGAAGGCCGAGAATCAAGCCGGGTGTCGACAGATTATAAAGAGCACACGCTACCGCTCGGCCACATTCACTCTACGAGGTATAATAGTCAGTGCAAACTATTTGTGTGATTATTTTTTATTTTTTTTATTTTATTTATTTATCCAAATTACAACTATCATTACAGGAATGTCCTAATTCAATAGCGTATGTCAACATAATAATTTATAAACCTAGCTTATAACACAATTAAACACATTAAACATTAAATTAATTACACATACATACGTTAAACATTAATTATTATTATTATTATTATTTTTACACACAAAAACACACGTCAAATAATGTCGTCGTTTTGAATTCCGCAACCGAGCAGACAAACAAATAAATTTTTTCGGCAACTCGATTTAACCCATGCGTATCAATGATGCTTCGATAGATGTCAATTTTGTAAGAACGATGTCAGAAAAAACTAATGCTGCATTTTACCCTGCGCTGACGTCCATCACGTGCGGCAATGTATGTGCGCACACCAAAGATTTTTTTTGTCATTGGCGCGCACCATTTGTTACGAACCCCCACGTTGCTAATCATCACCTTTGTAATATGGTGCTTGGAGAACTCAATGTGTGTTTGTACTGAGACTGAAGTACGTGATCAATCATCATCAGTGTAGGATGAAGATCAAGCCTATATCACTGTCTTCGATAAGCTGCATTAAAAATGGTGTTGTTACTTCAATGAATTAACAATTTAAAGCATAACATTTAAAATTCGTATCTAATACCTTACCAGATAACATTTTGTAATACGAATACAGACTTAGTAGGTACAGATTTTGCCATCACTAAGCTTATTCGTATTTAAGTTTTTGTGTTAATTTGATCCGAAAACGTGGTCTTTTAGTCTTCAGATTTAAGGCCTTAGATACCTACCTTAAATGTCAGTCTTAGGATTTTGTCTAAAGCTTTTGAGAGGCGTCAAAGGTAAAGCACTGATTAAAGATTAATGTTTCAGACTTTGATGAAAGGGAAAAGGTGTGTTAAGGTCGCGTCACGTTCAAGGACGAGTAAAGGCGGATTCTTTAGTAACTAGTCTTGATTGATATCTGTAAAAACTGGTAGATTTCCTGCCCATTTTTCTATCGGACTGCCAGAGTGGGCACGAAAAATCGTCACCGCTTTATGGTTGATATTCCGAAAACCCGTACAAAGCGCTTTGATTCCACATTTATTGTGCGAACTGCTAGTCTGTGGAATGCGCTGCCTGAATGGGTGTTCCCCGATGGTTACAATCTGGGTGTCTTCAAATCACGAGTGAATCGGTTCCTTCTAGGCAAGCGTGCTCCAACGTAGACCGCATCATCGCTTAACATCAGGCGTGATGGTGGTCAAACGCAAGCCTATTAATTATTAAAAAAAAAAAAAAAAAAAGATATCTGATTACAAAAAAAAAACTGAAGAATGCGTGTTATAGCTAACCTAATGCTTGGCTTGTACAGGATTGCCTTGTTACGCAGGCTGCACTGGTGCTTAACCTTGTTCTTTGGTAGGTATATTAGCCTCAGTATTTTTAGTTACGTATAATACAGAGAGATAATGGCATCGATTCTGATGCACTCTAAACTAAACTAAATTTGACAGCTCTAAAATTGTTGCCATCCTTCTCTCATGTATTAAAATAAAAAGAGAGGCAGATAATTTTAGTCCTGTCAGATTGGTTTAGTTTAGTGAGTGGTATGACAGAATAGGCCTCATTATCTCTGTCATTATTTTGTTATTTTTGAAGTGTTTTTTGCCGAACTACGTTTCTTTAAACCATTGATAATCCTTATACCTTATATTTGACATCTTAAAACTTTTGTAGTAAGTACTCATAGCATTACCCCGCGGGAGGATAATGGATAGACGGATAGACACGGCAAAAATAAAAGGGTTGAAAAGTGCTATGAACCCTGATTTAAAAAATTGCATGTCACGTTATTATTTTAAAGAAAGTATAAAATATCGCAGTACAGGTAGCCGATGGGGCCGAAAGGTTCTCGAATGGAGACCACGGACCGGTAAGCGCAGCGTAGGACGTCCACCCACAAGATGGAGAGACGACCTAAAAGAGACCGCAGGGAAATGCTGGATGTAGGACGCTTCCAACCGGCCCTTTTGAAGATCGTTCGGGGAGGCCTATGTCCAGCAGTGGATGCCCTATAGCTGAGATGATGATGATGATGATGATAAAATATTGCATTGCCGTCCAGGTCTGAACCATGGTATAATAATATACTCCGTCAGGTATTAGCGCTTCGAGAAAAAATGTCACGCGGGCGTCCCGCAATGATGTAAGCAAGCAATGTCATGGAAACACGTACACGTGCATAAGCAAGAGCAGAATAAGTCATTTACAACATGTTCGAGAGAGATGACGATACATGAAACAATGGCGGACTTACTGACTTATAGAGCTGGTTAAAAACCACTTAGCCAAAGTGAATAAAATTATTGTAAAACTACCTTGAGAGTTTCTTCTATATAATAAAAAAAACAACCATGTAAATCGGTTGACAAATGGTAGAGTAAGCAATGCACATAAAAATAATTTAAAAAACCCGGATCGATTTGAGCTTCCTCCTGAAGACGGTTAAAACATGGTAAAATATAGATTTTATCGGCATATGAACGTATTCCGACTAGTTCAGCCATTGTAAGAACAAAATCCATGCCTTTTGAGGAACATCTCCATATAAGCTCACGTTTCAAAAGATATCAATATCATGAGGGATATCAGAACCCAGCTGGAATCTCAGAATAAATGGAATAAGGAAAATGTGCACCCCTGTGTCTACGCGTAGTAACTCGCGAGTGATTCGATTATGCGTGAAAGAAATACACGAGCAATTTTGTATTTATTGCCATGTTCTAAATTTTGCCGGATTTTGTGGAGATTTTATCGTTATTGAAGGCTGGGATGGAGATTAACATTGAACAGGTAAGCAGATAAGCCTGGAAATTGTCTGATGTTGGTTGTGAAATTCTCACTATAAACGAAGGTACTTAGTAGGAAATCCAAACCCACAAGTTTTTGAAAGAAAACAATGATTAAAAATCCAACAGCAATATTTATATGTGACGACTGGCATTTGACGGCAGTTCGCTTGGTGCGTATGTCGTATACGATGTCTGTCTGTCTGTTTGTCTGTCCGTCCGTCTGCCTGTCCTACCTATTAACAGCTATATCTTTCGAACCGTACTAGATAGGCAGTTGAAATTCTCTCAGAATATTATATAACGTTACGGCGGATAGACTGACAAATAATAAAAAAGTTTAAAAGTAAAAACGAAAGGGCAACAAACGATTTTTTTTACGTATTTTTGTATTAGCTATAATGTAAAAACGGTAATACTTACAAGCGTAAAACTTAGCACGATTGTAGAACACACTCTAAAGTATAACAACCTAAATAATAAACCTAATACATAATGGACAAATGCGAGTCGGTGACAAATTTCTGTTTATTACCATGTTATTATAATCGAGCGCCTGTAGCAAACTGAGTAGCAAATGACTCCGATTTTTTTTTGGAAGGTGTTATAATAACTGGTAAATCGGTTACGTGGACAAACTTATTGCATTTTGTGGGGGTACGGTACCCTCAGTCCGCGAGCCTGACTCGCACTTGGCCGGTTTATTTTGATGTACCTACTGAGGCCGCCTTTTAGAGGATGCTAACTGACACAATAACACACCTAATTATATAAACGAAATATAAATACCTAGGTACCTAAAAACTAAATAAAAATATTTATTAGCGGAGAGCCTCAAAACGCGCATATGTAGCCCCCCCCCTCGATAGCGGGTATATATTTGACTCTTTTGGGGTAGAGACGCTTGGGCCGTGGGGACCAGGAGCCCATCGAATATTTAAAGACCTATCAGGGTGACTGGTCGATGCAACTCGTGACCAAAATGCTGGCCTTTGCTTTGCCCAAAGATTAAGCATTGCCATACAACGTGGAAATGCTGTCAGCATTTTGGGAACGCTGCCCACTGGTAGCGGCTTGTTAGAATAGTTTTAGTTATAAATTTATATTTAAGATAGTTTTACTAAAGTTATATGATTTTATTTATAGGATATTTACCGTGGTAAGGTTGTGGAACTAGCTACCGATATTTCGGCGCAGTTACATGCACCATGCTCACGGGAAGACTGAAGAATGCGGGTGGTTGGTCGAACAGTTAAAAAGTTAGGTGCAGACATAACGATCTACCCTCTTTCTTAGTATTTTGCTACGATTATCACTGGAACTCGAACCTAAGTCCCGACAAAACACACTCACTGTATCACTGCGTATAGTATTTTGAACTCATTTTGAAAGCGAATTTAATTTAATTTTGTTTATTTTCATATAACTTTAGTGAACAACCGTGATAGTTTAAAACAGTGTTTTAAGATAGTTTTTATTATACTTATAACTTATATTATATCTTCCACATTAAAAATAAAATGTTATATAGATAATTTAATAAACAAAGTGGCGACCCCTCACCCCACTTATAAATGCCAATTAACACAGTTTGCGAACTCAAAAGCACCGCAAAGATATTTTCAGCGCCTGAAATTAATAAACCTCACGTTACAGGTACATCATTCGCGTACGTGTAAATTATATCGTTTTAATTTAAAGGTTAATTAACACGCCCACAAGTCTTTGTTACAATATCGTGTTTACCTATCGATATTTTCGATGTACATCCAAAACCAAATTAAACCATTTGAGCGGCCAATTATTTTTTTGAAAATTATTAACTTATTCAGTACAGTTGTCAAGCGTTATCAGTGCGTTTCAGCAATACCATTTGAGAGCCAGTTCTCATACACAGGGCCTTACGGCTACCTTTTAACGCGGGCTCGAAACAGCGCGGAAACAGTTGCGGTCGCGCAATTACCTAAACATAATCGCTTAAAACAGGTGGCTGTAGGCCCCAAGCTAAGCGTGCTTACTATCTTTGATCACACCGTCGCTAAAATGAAGTCAAACGCCTAGCTTTTCTTAAAAAATGCTTGTCCACTACTACTTATAATTGTTATATATAACAATTGTGTTGTTGTTGTTGTTATATATGTTATATATTGTTGTTGTTTTAAAATTTAATTTTTTTTTTCTTTCTTTCTTTCTTTTCTATATAACTATTATAATATACCAGGTGTATCTCTATACGACGAACATATTCAAGGATGTATAAATTATATATTATTGTGTATATTATACTCATGATTAAAACTACTTTTACTTAGGGACCAACCCAAAGCAAGCAAGCAAAAATTAGGGGACAGAGACATTAGGGGACGCAAATTCAGATGAATTTGCTCACATTTATAATCTTTTTCTACAGTTGCAACCGTAGATATACTAAGTGTGAATTATTCATGATCTAGTCTTCTAAAATATTTCATCTCAGAGATACACGTACATCATTCAATGTGTCTGAATTTTCTTGTAGAATATCAAGTTTCCAGAGATAGCCTATATATTTGTTGTACCTCTACGACCAAATAAATTATTCCAATTTTCTTGCAAAAAAGCCCGCCGTCGACTGTTAGGCAAACTCAAAGCAGACAATAAATACAAAAAGTATTGTCATGCATAAAGCGAAGCGACACGTATCAAATAAAGAACACAACAATATGGACCTAACTTCGGGCACTTGACACACAACATTGGGCCTTCTCCCTGAATAAAGAAGGCAAAAAAACATCGCAATGAATACAGCCATTCATACTTTGTGACGGTAAGAGCAAAGAAGTTAGAGTGAACTTCGCAATACACTTTGCGAAAGAGGCTAAGTTCAGCATTTGACCTCTTAGTCGGGTGTGCCTCACCAAATAACGTGATGTGTGGCACAGCCTAGCCATAGAATAAAAAACATGGTAGGAAATAATATATTTTTGAAACAAGAAGTGACTTGCACATTGCACATAACCTAACGAAGTCGAGGAGTTGGTATTTGCACCAACGAACGTGAAAAAATCATCTTGCCTCATTGTATTATTTTCCTAAACTTGTTTGTATCTATTCGAGTGGTAATCATACAAATTTAATGTTATAAATTCGAAAGTGAGTTCGTGTTTCTTTGTTGTTTTTTCACGCAGGAACAGAACAACAGATCTACGCAATTTATATAGAGATAGTTGAAAGGCAGAAGAGTGAAATTTATCCCTGAAAAATGTTTGGTTCCTGAGGGAATCTCCACGTAGATGAA
This sequence comes from Agriopis aurantiaria, assembly GCA_914767915.1. Taxonomy (NCBI): domain Eukaryota; kingdom Metazoa; phylum Arthropoda; class Insecta; order Lepidoptera; family Geometridae; genus Agriopis; species Agriopis aurantiaria. Next base: position 10,651,933 of record OU611994.1, on the reverse strand, counting down.
ACTGTGAGCGCAGCTAGTGTCTCAATGAAGGATTATTGTTGAGTGCCCCGCGGTCTCACTTGCTAAAGGACCATGTTTTTTCTAAAAGTGTAAATCGAAGGTATAAGCACCTCAATAACAAATTTCATACATAACAGTTCAGATGTTACGGCATTGAGTGCGAACAAACATTATACACACATACAATATTTCGAATTCATAATATTAGTGTGATTAAAATTGTTTCGTAGACGAATCTTTGGCCAATTATTGCTTCCACGTCAAGTTCACGTATAACCTTGATGGTGTCATAATTATGATGGTACAATTTCATCATAGCTTGCCCCAGTTAGTTGTTTTCGTGTAGATTTCAATGTGACAACCTACTGCAACAAATAAGTACACTGTGTCTATAGCCCCGTCCGCCTACCGAAGAGGAAGTTTGTACCTAGCTTTAAAGTTAATTAAGTGTCTCTCCCTCTGACTTCGCCATGTTTTGTGCGATATGTGGCACTTGGGATGGACTGGATTGGCAGTTACGCCTCTAGTTGTCGAGTTTATTTACAATTTGGTTAAAGTAGCGCCAGAGAGAATGAACTATGTTTGCCAACAGCGCGGAACGTGTTGTTTTAGTTTAAACAATGGGCAGCTATATTTTTACTATTCTCACTGCAGGTGTTTTCTCTGGTGATTATGATGGATGTATTTTTTCTGAAAAGAAAAAGCAAGTAATTATTTGACTGTATTTTTACCCAACTAATATAGTATCACACAAATTTATTTTTTCATTTTTGGCATGTTCCTAGATGAAAAGTATTCTTTTTTATGTCGACAAATTTAGTATTGAAACTATTAATTGGAACAACATAATTAACTCAGTAACAGACAACACTTTTTTTTAAATTCAATCAAGACTAATTTAGCTATTTAGTCGTGAAAAAGTAACAAACAATAAAATCGACAGCGAAACATAGAGTTAATTTATTAGTTTATGTTGTAGTTAATTTATGCCTATACATTATATCCATCCAATAAGCAGAGTTAAATTTCGTAAGTTTTCTTACCTGTTTTTTTTAGGTTAATTTAATCGTTATAACGTTTAATTATCTTGCTGACAGTATTCGAATCACAGCCGTGAAATGAGGACGGTATATTGCTCCAAAAAACCGTGAATTTATTAAAAGTGCAATTTCTGTGCGAAAGCGAGGAGTTTGCGTCGGGTACAATTACAAAAATGCTTGTAGTCGCATCGTTTTCAATATCAGTGGAGCGCCGCCGGGTGTGCTTGGCAACTTTTAGGGTCCCATGGGCAAATACCGCACCTAATAATACGAGCTTTGTGATAAATTAGGCACCAATTTATATTCAAGGTTCACTGATTGATTAAGTTACAGAAGTAGTTAGGTATTTTATGAACTGAGGCGTCGCTAAAATTTTACCAAAGCTATTTCAAGGATAAATACGTTAAGAATGAAATGATCTTAAAATTGGAACTCGTAGGAACCTTTTATATATTGTAAGGTGTTGATTTTAGGTTTTTGGGGCCTGACTTAGAAACATTAATATTAATTGAAAGACTAGTTAGGCACAATGTATTGGGTTTAGTATAATATTTCATAAGAGACGTGACGCCATTTTAATACAAGAGACAATGTAGATTCGTCATAGAGTTGGGACACATTTCTAGTGATGTGACATTATATTATAACATTTAGTTTAGTTAATTTTTACCTAAAACTATTAACTTGTCGAGTCACTTCCAAAACAAGCGTAAAAACTACGCAACACATATTTGCCCTAAGTTCTAATTGAAATGTTTGAAGGTTTTGCTTATATAGAAATAATCAACAGAAATATTCACAAACAGCTCGCTTTCAAAAAATGTTTTTCGTAGAGAACACAGATACCCAATCTGAGCTCTCGCTTGTCAGCTGCGCCCAGCATTCGTGTTTGTTTTTTGCGGAGGCCTGGCTGTCACGCGGGAAAAAATGGCCGAGTCACAGGTCACGAGCGGCGAAGTGCAGATCGTTGTAACCGTTAACTTGAATGATTTCTGTGTGGTTTGTCAGTGATTTTTCACATCTGACCCCTCGCTCCCGCTTTTTCATTGGATGAAAGCCTTTTTACTATGGAGGTTTGAATGCAAATGTTGGTTTTTGCTGGCTGGGAAGAATTTTTAACGAGAGTTTTTGAAATAATAAGGAACAGTTGTTTGTGAACGCCTGAAGGAATAAGTGAAGAAAAAATTGTAGCTTTAATTAATCCGGTGATATATTTAGTTTGTTATCAAAAGTACCATGATCGGCCTTAATTATAAACGTTACTTAAAGCAAAGCAAAAATGTTTATATGGCCCAATTATAGATTTTTACGCATACTAAGCAACCTTTGACAAGTAAAATCTAAGTAAGTAAGTTGTAGCAACACCAATCAACTAACTAATAGTCCACACGAAAAAAAGGGTAACGAAGTCGTTTACTGGGTGAGTTCGACTTAAGACATCAAGCCCGATTTAAGGCCCGTATTCTAAAACAAGACTCAAGTATCGTTTGATCTTAGTTCACCTGATTATTACTTGAGCCTAGAATCGTTGCTTAAGTATTGTTCTTATTCCAAAACTGCCCTTAGACTCAACTCAGCTGAATCTAGATTTAAGTAGAGTTTCAAGCGGATATTCTTTTTGTCTATGAATCAGTCTGTTTTCGTTTACATTTTTATTTTAGTTTAACAATGTCGTTCCGCGTAACGCATAATTTAAAATGTTACAATAATTTAATTAATTAAATAAACAGTAATGTAGTTTGAAATTATTAAGTATTTAACTATTTAGGTAATGATCTACACTATATCATAAAGGTTTTATACATTTTTATGCTTAAAACCCTAGAATCTACTCAAAGCATTTTTCGTCAAATAATTTCAAGAAAAATTATGTAATACGGAACGTCAACAATGTCAATGTATTGTGAAATGTCACATTAGTCTTGTTTATTTTTTCGCGATTTTCTTTGGAAATTTAATTCAATTCAAGTAAATCAAGGAAGTAAAGAACTGTGCTACGAAATAGTAGTATCTTATCCTGCCTTTATTTGGATATTTTTAGGATTTCCCCTTCAGTTTGGAAAGAAAAATGTCTATAAAAAAATATTTGTATTATTATATTATTATTATATTACTATTCCTAGTAATTAAAATGATTATAAATAAAAGACTGACCTTATTATTTAGTAGTTTTGTTTAATTTTTATATTCATTTAAAAGCTATATGATTAACAAATGAGTTAATTAATACAGACAGTTTTTTTAACCAATTTGTTAAAGTTGTATAGGAGACCATGCTTCAGTCAATCAAAACTGCTAATAATGGAAGCTCTAACTGCAAACCCATCAGATGTTCCTGCGATAGCGCATTTTAAAATTATTTGCATCCATTGCATACGGATCTTCAGCATCTCTCAAGTGTCGCATTGGAATGCTAACAGTGATCTGTCTATTCACTCGGAAAATTTGATCATAATATTCGATATCTTCAGAAATATCCATTGTGCAAAGCAAATAATAACAAGTTTAATAACAACCAAACCAAGTACACTACACAGAAATCTCTGCTCAAGCGTGATACAGACGTCACTTGCGTGATCGCAGATCATATGTCAACTTGAGTACAGATTGGCAACTGAGTGACGTTTTAGAATACAGGTGAACTACGATCGTAGAATCTTGACTCAAGTTTAGTTCTAGAATAAAATCTCTACTTAAAACTAGTTTTAAGTAGAGAATCTTGACTGAGCGTCGTTTTGGAATACGGGCCTTAGACTAGATGCGTTTGCATCCACTACGCGACCTTACCATTTCGATAGCCCGTTGCTCCATTTGGTAGTGAACCTGCCTTCTGTGCTTGGGGGCGTGGGTTCGATTCCCACCCAGGACAAACATTCATGTGATGAACATTTTTGTTTGTTCTATATCTGGGTGGTAACATCTATTTAAGTATGTATTTAAAAATATATATGTATATATTAACCTCGGGCAGCCATGCCAAGCTTTGCTTAGTTTGGGGTCAGATGACCGTCTGTGCAAAAGAAATCCCGAATTTTTATTCATAATTTTATTTATATTTCTCTTGTTTGCCTGATTTGAGAACGAAATCCAAAGAAATGTCTCAAAGAAAGAAATGTGTGTTCTATGCTAGCTCCAACGAGTACACGGATAGTACTTGAGAATCCCAGCTATATCTATATAGCCACTCTGGGGGACTGCTTATCACATAGACGTAGACATTGTAACTCCCGGTTGACTGAGTCGGATTTCCTGAGATAATGACGTTCACATATCAGTTCTATTGTATGGACAATATCAGATCCTAGTTAGTACTTTTGATACTTTCATCTGACGAAGAGGACAGATGTTTTCATTATTATACTATTATATTATAAATGCGTATAGTATTTTTTGTTGGTTTGTTTGTTCCTCTTTCCCGCAGCAACAGAGCAACGGATCGATCTGATTTTTCGCTCGGGTATAGTTCAAGGGTTGGAGAGTGACATTGGCTACTTTTCATCATCATCATCATCACCACAATTTTTCATCCCTACGCAAGTTAAACTGCGGGGCGCAGCTGGTAATATGTATAATGATTAACAGAGTGATTTTATTCTTTCCTCTGTAAAGACTTTGACGTCGCACTCTTGTGCATTTGCCAGTGTCAAATATGATTTTTTTATCAAGTTTGATTAAATGTAGTCAAACAGGTCAGTCACAGTCAGAGCAAAGTAGGTTACAGTCAAGTCAAAATCACGCCCTAGTAAAGTGGTGGAAGTTTTTCATCAAGAGGTTTCTATGGAGCTTTGGAAACAACACGAAAATCCATGTTTCACCATGTTATATTGCTTGCCAACCCCCGAGCAAGTAGTTCTACCTGGAATAAAATTTGCTTGTCCAAAATGTTCGATTAGCCAGTAGGTATAACAAATTGTTTTTTTTTTTTTGTCCAGACAGTTGGATCCTCGAACCAGTTGGCCAGAATGGAATAAACGACTTACACGAACACGTCTTAATAAATAATGTAACACACAAGTTTAGAAAAATAACACAATGAGACGACAAGTTTTTTCACGTTGGCGCCTAAACTCCACAGAGTAATTAATAATACACAATTTGTTCAAACTGTGAGAATGTAAACATAAATATTATACGCATTTCTTGAAGATTTTATTTTGAAATTTGAGTACAGATATAAGTATAGGTAGAGTACTGATAACTAATAAAAGCTGTTGAGCACCAAGTCAAGGTAATAAATAATCCAGCATAATATTTTCATACGAACACTTTACATAATTATACGAATTATGTAATTAAATTATATTACAATATCATCAGCCACCAGTAAACGTCAACTTCTGAACAAAAGCCTCCCTCTTTGGTAAAATTTTCATGACCGTGGATTCAATGTCCTTTAGTCGTAATATTAAACAGTTTACATAGTCTTAATAGCGTCAAACAAGTCATAGTCACAGTCAGAGTCAAGCTAAGTAAGTCACGGTCAAGTTAAACTCATGCCCCTGTAAAGTGGTGGAGACTTTACAAGAGGCTCCTATGGAGTTTTGGAAACAACCCGAAAAGATACGTTTCACCTCGTTATATCACTCGTCCACACCCGAGCACGTTTACGAGCACTTAATCGAAAATACACAAGTTTAGGAAAATAATCTAACGAACCGACATGTTTTTTTCCACGTTGGCGCCAAAACTCTCAGACTCCCCCCTCTTAGAGAGGGGTGTTGCCACAATCCCCACGCTTGTCAGGCAGCTTGGGGATCGCAGTACGTTCACCGTGTAATAGGACGATGCTGCCCATCCCCCAGTTGTTCTTATCGCAGTTTTAGGACATACCCGGGTCCCGGGTTATGTTTCTGTAGTATTCGCCAATTTTCTAATAATATATAGGTATAGGTAACTATTTAATAGTTTTTGTTATAGATGTAAAATTTGTATCTAATATATAAATAGTAATATTTAATACATTTCTAAGGCTGATTGCACGCCACCGTGTTGCCATCTCGACTCTCCAATCAGTAGTACGCGTGCGGTCTACGATGGAGTACGCTTGCCTAGAAGAAGATTAGTTAAACTATGCGCAATGCGTACTACTGATTGGAGAGTCGAGGTGGCGACATAGTATTAAGCATGCACACGTATTATACTAAGGAACTTGCAGTGACACCAATGAGCTAGCTAATAATCCAGAAAAGGGCGGCAAGGTTGTCTGCAAGGTGAATTCGCGTAAAGACATCAAGGCCGATTTAGGCCTGGTGGATTAGCACCCTCTACACCACCTTACCATATCTCCCTTATTTGTCTGATCTGATGTTAGTAAGATGCTTGGCGGTAATAGTGTCAAAATTTCATGTCAAAATCTTTGTGTTTAAATCAATGCCGTTTATTTCTTACTTAAAGTTTTTTTTTTTTTTTTTAAGGGAAGGATGGTATTGCCCGTTCTAATTAACATAATAAACGCATCTAATAGCCCAGCAGTTTCGTTTTCTAGTTGTACCCGAGTCAAATTCTGCTTTCTTAAATTGGTTTGCGTTCGCACGACGATTATTGAAGTACTGGTAGGTGGCATCATCAGTACTTCTCACGACGCGGTACAGGCAGTCTCCGAATGGGCAGGCCACTGATGCAGATGAATCATCGATCCATAAAGACGAGAAGGCGAGCAGCAGAACTAAAACAAAGATCAGAAACTATAGAATATGCCTGTCCTAATTTTTTATTACCTCATAAAAAGCTGATTATAAAACAAAACAAAATTAAAATTTAGTTCAAAAATAAGAATTTTAATTCCACGACAGATAGCGCACTATAGCACGTTATGACGTCAAGCCGGCGCATGCCATACAAATGCTATACTAACACACGCTTTGCGGTAGACGGACAGAGCATCCGCCCGCTATCCCCTGCAAAAACTAAACGTTTATTGCTCAGAAATTTATCAGCCAATTTAAATTATTTTTTCAGTTAATAATTATAATGTATTTAATTATATATCCTTCGCTAAACCTTGTTATTTGTAATAAATGAAACCTATTAGAATGTCTTATTCAAGCTCAAGAAGTCGGGCACCAACTTTATTTTGATTCGAAAGTTTTTTTAAATTTTGATTTGTTGTACTACACTTGAGGATTTTCTATTATATTTGAATATTATTATATAGACATTTCATTTGTTGGACCCTTTTTACAACTTTGTGCCCGTTGCCGTGGAAACCATGGGTAGTTGGGGGACTGAGGCCAAAAAGCTCATTTCGGAGATAAGGCACAAGCTAAAAGAAAAGTGTGGTGACTCCTGCTTCGGTTCGTTCCTGGTGCAAAGGTTAACGATTGCCATCAAACGCGGTAATGTGGCGAGTGTTTTGGGTACCTTTGCGCCGGGAATGTTCAGGGGTGGGTTATTTGAATAGGTAGTTAAGTTATTGGTAAATACCATATATTTAGGATTTAAAAAAAAATTACCGAAAAAAACATTTGTTTTTAAATATTAACATTTTTCGTTTATTTTTTAAATTTACTTGTTGGTAATAATATAGGACTTTTGTTTGGTAAAATACGATACAAAGGTTTTGAAATCTAAAACTGCTAACTGTTTCTCTAATACCTGCGTATTTTGGTGCTTTGGAATAGCACAAAATTTTAGATTTGAAATACTGATCTTTTATTTTGCATACCTAAACGTTGGATACCCTAACAAATAAACACTTTGGTACAAAAATTATATTTCGACTTTCAGAAGAGTCACTTGTTTTCGAAAGACAATAATAGTACCTACCGATTAGATTTATCGTGTGTTTATAATGACATCGGGATAATTGTATTACATTTATTTTATTACCGGAAAAGCTGTAATATAGTAACATTATCGCAGATATTTATTTTAAATTAATATTTATTTTAAATTTTGAATAACTTACGTGGCAAAAACACAAGCTTTCCAGCGTCCATTTTGATTTACGAATAACGAATACGCCAATGGTATGAGATTCGTAAAAAAATACGACCCTTATTTATTGAGATTCAAGATGAAATAAAAACTGAATTTCAGTAATGAAAAAAAAATGTATTTTTAATTAATACATTAGTCAATACAGTTTTACAATTATAAAAACGTTAGCTGATATTCGCGGCTTTTCTTATATAATGTCGTATGCTTAGCTTATTACATGAATTCAGTTTGCCATAGTGTTTTTCTACTAAATATAAACACTGTGGTTTGGGGTTCATCAAACTGGTTGTTGATAGAGTATTTAAAGGTCGGCAACCCTTGGGGTTACAGGAATCAATAGGCGACGGAGATCACCTACTATCTAGTAGCCCGTTAGTTTGTTTGTCACGTATGGCTTTAAAACAATCAGCGCCACACAGTACCACCCATTATCCTAAACAAATTATATTCGGGATATAAAGTAGATTCTATTTATTGAAAAATTATTACTACGTATAGTGAAGACGCTACACATCACTACTGTGTTCCGTTCAAGTGCGGCCATCTGGCCACACTTCACTCAGTTCAACGTTGAACGAAACGCGTAAGCGCTATGAAAATCACGGCGCTTTCGACATTTTGGTCGCGGTAAAACTACACATTAAAAGCGTTCTAGCACTGGGTGTTTATACTGTCTGATTAGACGACTAATTATTGTTTCAGCGCTGCAGCGAAGTTTAGTTTACGTACTCTTAACAAAATTGAGCATGCCCTTTTCGTACGTTTACGTAATCACAGCTGAAATCTTATATTGTGTTAATTTAGGGTATAAGCCATCTCCATAACAAATTTCATCCAAATCCGTCCAGCTGTTATGCGGGGTTTAATGGTAACAAACATACTTTAGATAGCCCATTGGTCCAGTTGGTAGTGAACCTGCCTTCTGAGCTTGGGGGCGTGGATTAGATTCCCACCTAGGACAAACATTTATGTGATGAACGTTTGTGTTTGTTCTATATCTGTACCTATGTATTTAAAAACCATAAATGTATGTATATCAGTCTCTGGCAGCCATATCACATGCTTTGCTTAGTTTGGGGTCAGATGACCGAGTGTGCAAAAATGTCTCAATTATTTATTTATTTACTTACAAACACAATTTTGTATTTACTATATCAGTGTGATGTGAAACAAAAAACATATTACATATCAGGTAGTCCAAATTTGATGTAACAAATTGATTACTTTCACTGGTGCTGAAAAGTCAATCAAGACTACATGGTTTTTAAATTTGTTACGTAAGATTTTTTAACTACTGCGGGAAATTCTAATTTCAATCAATTATTTTTCCCTTGTATAGCTAGACTGGGTAATTATTGTAAACGATCACGGTGTTTGTGTTAATCGATGGTTATTTTTACATTATCTCGTTAAGTTATATATCAGTAACCCATTTTTGAAACCGTTTGAATTGTAAGAAATTAGTTTATCGATAAATGTAAGTAGTAAGCAAGGAAGGTACGTTACAGACAAGTATAAATTGTTTTTTTTTTTAAACCCATAATAGAAATAAATAAAAATTTGAACGAAGAAAATTTATATTTCTAGAATGAACATTATAGATCAAGTCACCTTTCAAATAATAAAAGTTAATCGAAATCAGCAAACCAGGGCCCCGATTCTACTAAACAAATTGTTTTTAAATTGTAATTGTTTCAATTTGAATTTGTAAATAATTGCCTCAAAATTGACCGTTTTAAATATTTTTTTATACCTACTAAGTTATAAAATTTGGTGGTCAGTGGCATTTTTCTAGTATTTTTTTTAAACTGTCAATTTTGAGGCAATTATTTACAAATGAAAATTGAAACAATTACAATTTAGAAACAATTTGTTTAGTAGAATCGGGGGCCTGGTTGAGCTGTTTGGGGGCAACGATGCTACAGACCTTCGATAAAAGAAAAATGTTCGAAGCTTCAGACAGACACAGATACACACGCTATGCTTATAGCACCCCTCTTTTTGCGTCAGGGGTTAATAAATGGCTTTACACGATAATGTCAAAAATAATCATCTATAGCCGCAAGCACCACAATCACTTGCTATAATTACCCGGCCTAGCATCAAGGACAATTTTGTTTTTTGAAATTTGAATATGGTAATGCTACTCAGATATTTTATATGTACTTTGACATTTTAATGTACTTGTGTATCTAATAATCCTTTTAACTCGGCCTGAAGGCACAGTTTGGTCTCGCAATTACGAAACTTTTAATTACAATTATCGGACAACTTAATCGTGTAAACCTTTTTAACTTTGGTAATTTTTCTTTGTTCTTGAAAGAGCTCAGATTTGTCTCTCATTTTCTTGGCGATGGATTCATTAAAAAGCTGACCTCGATTAGCACTACGGATAAGAGTGTTAGTAATAAAATTTATATTTAACTTAACGTGGTTTTTATATATTACACGGGAATTAGTTCTGATTATTACACGAACATTAAATTATAAAAAAAAAACTAAGAACTGTGTAAGAAGCAAACCAAACACCAAACATCCTGTGGGCAATTTGAAACGCTGATCAATCAAATACAAGCTAGTGATGTGCGTTACTCATTTACTCACAATAGTATCGATATTTTTTACCAACGAAAAAAGGAAGAGGTTCATTAGCCGACGCGTTTTTTTTATAACCTAGCGTAACTTTTTTTGAGCAGCCCGATTTTTATGTTTTTTTTTTTTGCAAATTGTGAACAATGTTGACAAAATATCTCAGTGCTAGCTTGACTGCTCGGTGTATGCAACATAATAAATTATTATTATTATTATTATGTATAGTAATTTTATTAGTGTTATGTAATTTTTGCAATTATATTGACAAAATAAATTGTATATAATATGTTGACAAATGACGCGGAATGCGAAATCCGTGGAGCTGCATTAATAAATAAATTAAAACGTCACAATGTTACGTAGGTATGTAATTTTTATTTTTTAAGTATTGTGACGGATTTATCAGTCACTTCAATACTTACTTACATAAAATAATCAAACAGTTCAAAGATAGTAAAGGTTGGTTTGTAAATAAATAACAAAACAAAACTCGAGTCCGTCAGTTTTGTTGATTAGTAATTCTTTACTACTTAGATTTTTTCTTATCATCAAAATGAAGCGTATTCTTTAAAATAATAATTAATTTTAATTCACTAAGTATTTATTAATTTTAACTATTTATCATATTATATAGTAAATAAATTTCATACAAAAAAGATTAAATAAATTTTAAATGCTTTCCTGTCAAGTTTTAGTTAGTTTACAAGTATGCATTACCAACGTAAAAGTGATTATAACTGCTTATTTTCTCATATCGATAACGATTTGAAATATTACATCTCTAACCAAAGCTAGTATCAACGCACACCAAGTAATCAATCACCATGTGTGCGTTCGTACCAAGAAACTTCTTAAAAAGGTGTTTCTCTCCTTTCGCAGAAGCTTCCTTCAAGGTGACATGACTTTGATAAATTATTTCTCGGATCCAGCTTCCGAAATAGTAGGAAAATATCGATTACATAGGTCAGATATATACTTGCCTTTACTAACTCTAGCTTACCTATCTGCTTCGGTCTAGTCAATTTTATATTTATTTCTGTCAATCTAAGTTTTATTTAACAGTTTGTTCTATTTGATCGAAGCCTTGACACGACTAAAGATGCCTTTGAGCAATTTAAGGAAAAGCTTCGTATTTATTACGAGGACTATCACAGGATATATTTGTCTCGGAAAACAGGAGACAAACTGTCATGCTACTTTTCATAACTAGATATCTGTAGGTTGATATTATGTCCTTTCATTGTTCCAACTTAAAATGAAGCCTACAAGGCTAGATAGTAAGTAGTTCGCCCTCTGAATGCTTATTTCCGACGACGCTTATATTAAGTTACGCTAAAACAACCATGAGAAAGACCAGCTACCCGTTAAGTGTTGCGAATAGATATTATTGCTATACTTAAGACTCTGGGAAATAAGAGAAGGTAATGAAATTTGGGAAACAGGTGCCTTACAAAATCAATGTTTACGTGCGACGTGGTGGTAACTTGGTTAATTACGACGACACGTTTACCATTTCAGTTTAATTAAAAACATTTGTTATTAGAGAACTGGATCTGGATTATATTTGGATGCCAGAAGCTTCTTTGATTGGAAACTTTAGTAGATAATCATCAATAAAAAAAAACCAGACAAGTACGAGTAGGACTCGTGCTCTGAGGGTTCCGTTGAACAGAATCCTCAGAGCGCATGTCCAAAAAAAACTGAAGTTAAAATATTGAAAAACAAACTTAACTTTGTAGTTGACTATAAGGTTCTTCTATACATTCCAACTACAAAATGTAAGTTTGTAATAGCAAAATAATTATTTTTAAATAATATAACTTCAAATTTGTAACTTTCAGGTTTATTCCTATATATGTGCTATGAGACCTTGCCTTTTGCCAAATTTCATGATTCTAGGTCAACGGGAAGTACCCTATAGGTTTTGATTTCCCTGTAAAATCGCAAAATATGCGACATAAACGTTCATATCTTTTGATTGCGTTGACTTACAACTTTTATTTTTTACCGTTAAAAGAAACCGTAGGCCCAAATATTTAATTTAAGTTTCAACTTGATACCTTTACGCGATCTTGAGAAAAAGGGTCTTGACAGACGGACAGACAGACGGACAGACAGACGGACAGCGAAGTGAACCTATAAGGGTTCCGTTTTTTCTTTTTGAGGTACGAAACCCTAAAAAACGACTTCAAAATTAATAAATCCGCAATTTTGTTTGCTTGGGTGACGTATTTTTTTCCAGTTATTTTGATTTTTAAACCAAACTACCAAACCAATTTTGTTGTAATTTCTACGGGACCTAGGTAGAAAGTACATCCTTTCAAATTAAAAATCTATACTGGTTTATAAATGATGGACTTCATAAAAAATAGAACAATATTGAGAACCCCCTATTTAAGTCAGTTAAGAAGAAAATATTTTTAAGCTACGGAGCTATCGTAAGCCGAGGCGTATCCTCAGCAAAATATGTGGCCATTTGGTCATGCAAACAACATTGTGTATTTGTTAAGCTGTATTTTGTAACTCTTTGCGTGTTTCAATTTGTTGTTGCAAATTAGTCATAGATAGTGTGCGGTCATATGAACAGGATTTTGTTTTGCATGTGTATGTGAATTTTTATATACCTAACATGCAATAATATATTTCTTTTTAATTTAAAATAGTTTTTTCGGCTTGCTCTTGGCTACCATCTCGTATGATTACCTTATTACGGTAAATATAGCCCGTTGGTCCAGTTGGTAGTGAACCTACCTTCTGAGCCTGAGGGCGTGGGTTCGATTCCCACGTAGACACATTTATGTGATGAATATTTGTGTTTGTTCTATATCTGGTTGTTAATATCTATTTAACTACGTATTTTAAAAACTATACATGTATGTATATTAGTCTCTGGCAGCCATATCACAAGTTTTGCTTAGTTTGGGGTCAGATGACCGTGTGTGCAAAAATGTCCCGGTTTTTTTTTCAAAGTTATTTTGCCGTAACATTACATATTCTGTGAAAATGTTAATGTGTAGGATTTTGCGATATTTTGGCCTATTTAGAATCTATTATATATTTTACAACACATTTGCTCAAAAAGTGCACTTACGAAGCCTGTATACATCGTTCGAAAGTTAAACATTACGGATCATACAACGGAGCGTGCGGTAATGAATTTGTCCGCACGCTCAGATGTATAGCACCGTGCGTTTAACTTACGGTATTTTTTAAATTTCCATAAGAGTTTCATATTACGAGAATAAATAAGCTGAATGATCAAACCTCCTTGGAAGCGCTTTTGCTCAATACGTTTGTCTCAGTTTAATACTAAAGAGAAAATGAGACGAAAGATGTAGTTCTAATTTTCACCACGTGATAGTGGCGCTATTTGCATGTTCGCGCCATTTTCTTATTATATTATAGAAACTATTGTTGTGTTGTGACTAATATTAAGTTATAAACAAAATAATAAAATTGTTTCATTTGTAGCCTTTTTTTCTCGCAAATGTGTTGTAAAACGTTGTATGGCACACGTGCGGATTGGTTATTACAAACTCGTGACTATGGTAAGCCCTCGACTTCGTCTCGGGCTTACATTCGTCTACTCGTTTGTAATAACCAACTTACCGCACTTGTATCATAAATAACTATTTTTTTATAAAATAGGCTATTATCTCGAGGTTAGTTCAAACTTGATGAAAATATGAAAATCCGAAATGAGGAGATCCGTAGACGAACGAATGTCGCCGACATAGCCCACTGGATTAGCAAGTTGAAATGGCAGTGGGCAGGGCACATATCACGCAGAACAGATGGCCGATCGGGCCGAAAGGTTCTGGGATGGAGACCACGGACCGGTAAGCGCAGCGTAGGACGTCCACCCACAAGATGGACAGACGACCTAAAAGAGACCGCAGGGAAACGCTGGATGCAGGCCGCTTCCAACCGGCTCTTTTGGGTATCGATAGAGGAGGCCTATGTCCAGCAGTGGACGTCCTACAGCTGAAATTATGATGATAATGATGATGAAAATATTATATCTCTAATGGTGGAATGTTAGGGGATGAATCCTTCCCGTAAGTTTTAAGTCCCGTAAGTTAGTTGTTATTACAAGCATTTATTTGACTTGCATTAGTTTGGGTCAAATCTTGAAACTAAATTTTTAAAACAGTTATAATCAACCGATTGAGCTGCAATTTTGCATACACGTTTAGATTGGATAACAATGCACGGTTAGCTTAGTGAAGTATTCTAAGTCCAATATTGTGGCCTTCCAAAGATGGTGGACCAGTTATTTTTTATGCACCCCCAATATATGAGTATTGGGTACAAAAAAAAAATACTATGGGACCACCTATGAAATATGACCTATCAACCAAAAAAAGAATCATCAAAAACCATTCTTAATTGGCGGAGTAATCGCGTAACAAACATACAAAAAAAAAACAAAAAAAAAAAACAGTCGAATTGATAACCTCCTCCTTTTCGAAGTCGGTTAAAAAGGGTTTGCTGGAAGAATACGAAAAAGCTTGTTTATAAAAAAGATTATTTTATTCAATTATTTAAATTAAAAAAATATGCTGCTCAGCCTCAAACTTCATGGTTATGAATAGCCTGTGACTTCACACTAAATTCAACATGGCGGATGACCCAAGATGGCGGACAATATTTTCTTATCTACCATCATTATAAAGATATCAAATTAAAGGGTTTGGTGAGAAGAATACGAAATAGCTTGTCCATAAAAAGTTCTTTTTTTAAGTGTATTTGGTGCACAGCCCTAAACTTCATGTTGATGAATATCAGGTAAATAATTTATGTTATTCGTATATTTCATCTTTATAAATTTGATGGCAAATTTTTGGACAAGTCGTTCAGTTGCTATTCTAAATTTCAAGAGAATCGCATTACTTGTACACCGCTACAACAAGCTGTATAACTGGAGACAGTAAAGTTGTCCTCCTAACTAGTTTGTAACTGGGCTATTTATTTTGTTCCTGCAGTTCTGAGACGGAGTTGGTAATTAGATAAGTACTTAACATTGAATAGCAAGTAAAATTCCAGGTGAATAGGTACTTGAGACTTCTTTAATTTACTTTGGAAATACTTCAGCCGCTTTAATATCTTGAACATCTTATAATTTAAGATGTTGAAGCGGTTTGTTTTTATACCTATTTTATGCCACAAGGTGGCAATTAAGCTAACGGTCCGCCTGATGGTAAGCGATCAGCGTCGCCTGTAGCACAAGGGCATCCCAGATACCTTGCCAGATCTCTAAAGACTCTATAAATGACTCTTTTGAAGAACTCCATGTTATTGTTACTCGGAAATGCCGCATAAAAAAACTCATTCTACATATTATTGCAGGTTCACGAGGCTAAAAAGATCACGTAATATGCACAGTCAGATTTCCACAGATCTATATTTATATTGATATCGATATTTATGTCAATAAGCTTGTTGTGTGTTTTGCATTTGTTTATGAAGATACAATTTGTTCTACTCTCATCTCATCATCATCATCAGCCAGAAGACGTCCACTGCTGAACATAGGCCTCCCCCTTTAACCTCCATACTGAACGACAGCCTGCCTTTTGCATCCACTGGATGCCAGCGACTCTTACTATGTCGTCGGTCCATCTAGTGGGAGGCCTACCTACGCTGCGTCTTCCGGTTCGTGGTCTCCACTCAAGAACCATCGGTTCGCCGAGCTATGTGGCCTGCCCATTGCCACTTCAACTTGCAAATTTTAACAGCTATGTCGGTGACTCTGGTTCTTTGGCGAATATCCACGTTTCGGATTCTGCGCAAAGAAACTCCGAGCATAGCTCTCTCCATTGCCCGCTGTGTGACTCTGAGTTTTTCCAAAAGGCCAACAGTTAAGGACCACGTCTCAGTACCATATGTCATCACTGGCAACACACACTGGTCAAAGACCCTACTCTCATCTAGATAGTATGAATTCTATAACGGTTTTATTTGAATTCCTATGCGACTCTAATCTACCTATAACCTTACTGTAATAAAATTATTATGTTGTTTTTTCTAATAACTCTTGTGAGCCGTCCCGGTTGTTTGGCCTAGAAGAGAAAAAGTTAATCAATGACCGAGGACTTCAAGCGGCTTAAAAACTCTGACTCTAAATACGAATATAACTTAGATATAAAACCTACCTTTTCCCAAAAATCTAACTAAAATCCACACAGCGGTGTCTTGAACAATATTGTTTTCGATAACGAACAATCAGCTCTATCTATTGACGACGCCAAATAAACAAGTTATAATTGAAAACGCTGCTGTGTAAAAGCTTTCAGTTAAAATAAAAGGGGAAAATGCAAAGCTTTTTCCAGCCTTTGCTCGCAGTGGTTTACACGCTCTGGTCTGCTGCAAAGCGGCACTTAACTCTGCTCTCCTGACCCCTGCACGCCCTTTATAAAAGTAAAGTCAATGGCGAAAACTAAATAAGTGTCTAGTAACAACCACTGGGCTGTTAGTGTACGTTGGGGTATCCAATTTTAAAGCTCGAGGATGCAATTTTTCTGGTAGCATTGTGCTTGTGTGCGGATAGCACGCGATGTGTGCTTGTAGAGATAGTAGACGGAAACACTGCTAAGTAACAAACAAACTAACAAACCAACGAACAAACACACTTTCGCATTTATAATATTAGTATGATAATATGATTATTAATGGAATATTAAAATAAAATTAATAAATAAATATTCGGAACATTTTTGCACACACGGTTATCTGACCCTAAACTAAGCAAAGCTTGTGATATGGCTGCCAGAGACTGATATACATACATATATAGTTTAAATACATACCATTCAACGTGGTAATGCCGCCAGCATGTTGAGTACGCTGCCAACTGGTAGTGGGCTTGAGCATTTGGATTGTCTTTAGACCTTCAACGGTTTATGGGCAGTCTAACTGTATTTGTAGTGTTAGTTTTAGCTTGTATTTTGTTTAGTTATTAAAGGCACTTGCCCAGTAAAATACATACTTAAATATATATTAACAACCAGATATAGAACAAACACAAATGTTCATCACATAAATGTTTGTCCTACGTGGGAATCGAACCCACGCCCTCAGGCTCAGAAGGTAGGTTCACTACCAACTGGACCAACGAGCTATATTTACCGTAATAAGGTTGTGCATGGAGCTTCCCGAACTTTCGATGCAGTTAGGTACATGTTCACTGGAAGACTGAAGTACGCGGGTTAAAAAAGTACGAAGTTAGTGTTTCTAAATGAAGATTGTAATGTTTCTGAGTATGATTATTTCAAATTATATTCTACAATCGTCTAATAATAATGAGGTAACTAGAAAATATTAGGTTGTTACTAAAATATGTAATTTCATGTGTTTACTTTTAGAAATAAATTGGATTGGCAAAGTTTATATTTTTGGTGCAATAATAATAATCCTACCTGAAAACAAATTGTATAATTGAACATTTTGTATTTGTAAGACATATTATTAATTAATTTTATAATGAGAATGAGATAAACGTTCTCGTAAAATTAATTTATATGCCCGTTTCTAAGGAACCGATTTCCATCGCTTTAATTCTCATTTCCCGATAAGCTATAATTTATTGGCCTTTGGCGTACTAATTAATAATTCTCGAGAAGGTAAGTGTTAGTTGCTGAATTAATATTTCGTAAATAGTGACAAAATAGTGACTGTGGAGGGTAATTGGTAACTAGCTAAAATGGTGAATTATTATTTATTATGTGTTCGTGGACGAGCTCGAGTGTGGGTAGGTGATATAACGCAGTGAAACATGTATTTTCTTGTTGTTTCCAAAACTCCATAGAAGCCTGCCCACTCCACATCTTCTGTGACTAAAGTGTCAGGCGTAGGGTCACTCATTTGACCGGTTGCACGGGGACCAAGGGCATCCGGACACGGGGCTGTCTAGCACCGACTTGGTGGCCCAGTCTCAGAGGGGGAATACGAGGTGTCTGGTGTTCACGTTGTTATCGTGTGGGGAGGAGCCCGGAAGCATTGTCGAGATCGTGGTGGAGTGCGAAAGCGTGTCCGTAGCCTCGACACTCAGCGCCAAGGTGGAACACTCCAGGGTTTTTAGCGGGTAGGCCGCTTTTCTGGCGGTCAGTCCCACATAACTTCCTTGGCCACCCCAGGGCCGGTGGTATGCATTAAGGATTTTCCTGGATAATAACCAGGTCAAAGTTGTGTGAAAATTAGGCGCTGAATTGAGCCTAAACGGCAACATTTCAAGAGTAACACTTGCAGAAAAAAAAACAGCTCATTTCCATTACTTTCCCCGAATATCTAGTTTATAAATCGACATTGTGTACACTCCCATCCCATCACTCGGAAAAACCACAAGCGTCATCCGTGTTAAATTGCAATCAGTGGCTATGCTAGAGCTAGCCTCGGATATCGATCATAGTCAAAAGCAGCTCTCCACTTAGTCTCTTCAGACTAAGCTACGGAGATCTGTTCTCGGATTGTCTCTCGCTCGAGACATAACCCAGGTTATTCAGTGTACACACACGGTGAGGCAGCTTGCGATGACATATAAGTCAGAATTGCATAATTGTTTAACCTTGTTCAGTAAAAATTACATACTCGTAGTTATTGTAATTAAAATAAAAGATGTAAATTTTACGATTTACTTTGACTTTTAAACAATAGACTGACAGATGTCAAATGTGATCTATTAATTTGGCCCTACTTTAGTGTAAAATTTAATATCTATGTATATTGATGAAATTATTACTCTGAAAACTTGCAGACGATGCGCGAACACTTTCTGCTTAGTGCCAGTGGCAGTGGAAAATGCATAACAATCTAGCTCTAAGCAAAAGGTGCTGCAGCTCGCTAAAGGCGCTTGCAGATGATGCATAGTACAAGTAACAAGTAGAAGTATCAAGTATAAGTAGCAAGTCGAAGTAGCAAGTAGAAGTAGCACGTAGAAGTAGCAAGTACAAGTAGGCGTTCAAACGATAAGTAGCGACTCACGCGGTGATCCCACAACTCGCGTGCGAGTACGGACAAGTGTTTGAACAAGACGGACGATGCGCATTGGGCATCGCGTGAGTAGCGCGGAGAAACGAAGCTTCACTTGGCGCCAAGTACCGAAGTATCACTTGGCGCCAAGTACCACTTTTATTGCCACGTTCACTATACACACCATTGCAGACGATGCGTAGTAGGCATTTGCTACTTCTACTTATTACATGTAGTACGCATCGTCTGTAAGCGCCTTAAGCGACGCGTAGAATTCGCGCAAGTTCACTGCGCATCATCTGCAACGGGCTTAAGATTGATTCATCATTATTGATTGATCAAGGTATTTATTTGTCCCTTACTTTGAGTCAAATTGAACAAACCCAATTTCACTTGTAACAACTTAAACAAAAGCCACTAGTAGTTTCATCAGTATCGGAGAATAATGCCATCCATTATCAGAAGGGCCCCATAAGATCTTCAAAGGGTACGATGGGCCCCATTAAGGCCCTAAATTAAGTAGCCACTTGGTTACAAACAAGAATTTACGTTCACCTATTTGCCTCAATGACGCTCTTGTTCTCAAGCACTCACTCACCCGTTAAAAGAAATGAAAAAAGTAAAACAAATGAAGAAGTTCACAGTTTATTTTGTTTTCTAAATGAATTTGATGGAAGGAAACGGGTAAAGGCGGTTTGAGGTTATGTAAAAGGAAATTCCCGGAAAACTTTAATTACTGCGTTTTCAGTGTGTGTGTGTGTGTGTGTGGAAGCTGAAAGTTAGGCACTAAAACTTAACTCAGGGCTGCATTTCAGTCTCATTAATAAGTGCTGTTTGAGAATCAATTGGAGTTTTTTGAAAAGGCAAATGTTTTCAGGCTAAAAGTTTGAATAACCAGTTCTCCAGTAAATATGGTTATTAATTCGCCTATTAAAAGAAACTGCCTAGGTGTGCTATCGTAAATGTGGGTGTGTATCGTAAGTGTGCGTGTGTATGTGTGTGTCTGCGTAAGTGCGTGTGTATGTATGCTTATTTTTCTATAAAACTGTTATTTATATAGAACACTAGTAAAGTGCTAAATATATTATGTCTCTGTCCTATATAAAACCTGGGGCCATACGGCTAACTCCTAACGCAGGCTCGAATTAGCGCTAAAACAGTGCAGTTCGGAAAATCACGTGAACGTGAACCTTAACGCGCTGATATACAGTTTGCGGTTGCGCAACTTTTCTCATAACCTTAACAGAATCGCTTAAAAAAGCCCTAAGCCCTGACATGTTTATCTCATGTGAAAAAGGTAGGTGTACTAGTTGCTTTTTGCGATCGTGGATTTTCTTTGACTTTACAATTTAAGACCAACACAAAAACAAAAATAAATTTGGACGATAATGTTAAACCATTAAGCGAATAAAGCCAAGTTCCGCGAAAAATTTACCAAAATACGCCATAAAGTCTCTCGGGTCCAAGTTTTCCAATAACAATACAATTATTTTTTCTCGCATAAGTACTCACTAACCGAGGGAAATCTTAAAAAAAATAAAACCTCCCGTTTTTAGGAGTGTTTTCTCTCAAATGGTTAAATGGCGAACCACTTTAAAAGGAAGCAAATTTTCCCAAACTTGTCTGAATCTTATTGAAGCCAACGAGTCGCTCTCGACAAAGTTAGCGTTTCGAAATCGAGTTAAGAACCATTAACTATTCGCGGTTTAATTTTCTCTTAGATGAGGTTTTAATTCCAGTTTTACTTAGAGCCGTTTTTCAGAGAACTCGCTCACAACCGGTGTGTTTATTAAAGATGAAAGGTGCTTGTTTATGATAGAAAAACGAACGGAAATTTAACGTCTGCGTTTGCACGAAGCAATTTACTCGGGGGGCTTATGTTTTGGAAATATTTCGACGAGCTTTAAAATTATTAAAGCAAAAATCTAATTTCGGTTGTTGATTAATTTTAGCATTGTTACGTAATGGTTTACAGTGTTTTACTGGTGTACCTTTAACTAGCGCAACAATAGACTTGATTGATGATTGATGGATAAGATGTATTTAATTCAATATTCCACTATGTAAATATTTATATTTAGTAATGATACACCTAGTAGGTATGAAAATTTAATGTAGCGTAATGCAGATACCTAGCACTTGTATTATTGCAGTCTCTGTTTGGTAATCGGAACTTTGGTTGCAAGCCATGCTCTATTTTATTAACACAGGCAGCCTTTTAGACTCAACTGCATTTCTAGCTGTCAGCTTACGCTTGAGTGCAAGGTGCTGCGAGGTCTTTCGCTGTCAGTGAGGTATTGCAGTTGGCCAGGCCAGTCACCGTGATTTCTCTTGCTCCAGAAGTTCTGCGCCATCTTGAACGACTTCATAACGCAGGGTTTTTTCCACCGCCAATGTCGCATCTGTTCTCGAACCGAGTGTCTTGTGCGTGACGATGGCAATTAAGAAACGTGATGATATGACACTAAACTTGTGCTCTGGAAGTTGGGACGGCCCCTTGTGAGAGACGCGATTTGTGTCGATACTTTGGCGCCATTACAAATCTTCCTGAGACACAAGGTAGGGCTGGTGCAGCAGCTGATCCGGTGGAGCTGCACAACTTGCACAAATATGCTAAGCTTGGTGGTGGTATTTGAGCCATTTGAGGTCGAGACATTGGGTCCTTGGGGATTTAGCTCACCCCGTTTTTTTTAATCTTTCAGAGCGCTTGGTTAATGCGACGCATCACCAAAATGTAGAAGTGTTTCTAACTTAACGTAAAATCATCCCCATTCAGCATCGTAATGCCACCAGCATGTTCGATAAGCTGCCAACTAATAGTGGGCGTGGCCAGTCGTCAATATCCAGGATGAAACACTTATAGCGTATCTAATAGTGTCCTAAAATATTGATACTTTACTTAAGTGAACTTCATAATTTTTCCTAGAACAACGCGGGCGAAGCCGCGGGCTGAAGTTGGTCTACACTACGTCATTGTCTATGTCATATCTATATTAGTTTACGTTGTGTGGTCTAAGATATATTTGGGGTTTTTTTTATTTCCAAAGAGAATGCGTTGACGTCTGCTCAAGTAAATTACGTAATTTACGCATTGCTCCATTGTCTTAAAATGAAATTGCTTAATTTATGTAGATATATTATGTTTGAAATTTTCATCTTTGCTTGTGCTGTACTATTGGTTAAGGGTTCTAGATACGAGAATTAAGAAAATGTAATGTTTAAAACAATATTTTATTAGTTCTATCGTTTGTACTCCCAAAATTATTTTCAGGTTTATTTCTATGGCACGTTGTACATTTTACCTTGAATAATTAAAAATTTAATATCAGAAATGAGTCGTATATAACTTTGGCAACGTTCTATGAACTTTCGTTCCATGATTTTGAAACACTACAACATAGCGTCAAATTCGTCGTATACATGCGCAAGATATATGAGTATACATGTATAACTTGGCGCTGTAATAACAGGGTCAACTGCAAATTTATGCAGATTGAGTTCGTTTCATAGCTCTACTGTGCGTTGCTTTCATAGAGCAACGAACCCACTAGACGTTCAAG
The DNA here is from genome assembly GCA_914767915.1 of Agriopis aurantiaria. Taxonomy (NCBI): domain Eukaryota; kingdom Metazoa; phylum Arthropoda; class Insecta; order Lepidoptera; family Geometridae; genus Agriopis; species Agriopis aurantiaria. The sequence continues at coordinate 10,628,835 of OU611994.1, read as the reverse complement.
CCGTGAGTAAACTTGTGTCGGTTAGAAAATAAGATTGTTTGAACATGTTTACCTCTGAAGAGTGTTTAAATTTAAACTTATTGCCTGTTCACTATCGGATAATCGCTGACAGTTGTATTATCTAAAAGCTAGTAAAATTAGTGTTTAAATTTTTGTCTTTTTCACCGTAAAGTGACTGCAGCCATTATTTATATTTAATTATTTTTTGCAATTCGCAGCAGCTGACTGCGATCACCTAATAGCAAATAGACTATGAATAGCTAAAATCTTATTTTGTGCACGACTACAAATTCAAATTTTGTAATAAAAATAGGACCATTTTTAATCCTTCCAATCACATTCCTTCATTTAAGTAGTTGGCAATTTATCATAATATTTCCAATAAGCTAATCTAGGCTTTAAAAGGGCTTGTCTACTTCTCACTTACGAGAAGTGTCACGCGTGTGGGAAAGAAAATATTTATCAAGCTTTTATTTAACTTGCCTTGTATTAGTTTGGGTAAAATCTTGAAATTGATTCCACTCAGTTATCTCCAACCGATTGAGCTGAAATTTTGCATAGTGCAAAAATTTTTTTGGATATTTTTGCTCACACGGTCTGACCCCAAACTAAGCAAAGCTTGTGATATGGCTGCCAGAGACTGATATACATACATACATATATAGTTTTTTTAATAGATATTAACAACCAGAATTCACAATTCATGTTAAGTGACGTCATTCAATATAGCAGACTCCCAAAGATGGCGGACCAGTTATTTTTTATGCAACCCCATGATCTGACTATCAAATGAAAGGGTTTGCTACGAACAATAAAATATAACGTTACACTAAATTTAATATGGCGGAATCTTGTTCTCAAATATATTTTTTTAGAATTATTAATTTTGATGTATGTATAGAACAGATTAAGTTATCGAGCGGTAGTATTTTTAGTGGTATTTAGCTGTATTCTCTAGTCTATAATCATTTTATACATTCTCTGTCGGGAAGGTAACAAAAGGATTCATGTTTAAGACAGTAATACTATTAAGTTCCCATTTACCAACATGTGTTACGCTTCGTGGTTGGGCTGCTAATTCTAACTGTTCAGTTCAATTGAATCTAGTTTGCGATCCGTAACAAATACCAATTGTTTTAGGTTTCACGCTCGACGGTACTAAGAGAAATGATTGCGAACGCTTTGCGATACACGACTCACGATCAAATATATCTTTACAAAAATGTGTAATTATTAGCAGAGAATATTACGGAGAATTTGCCTAAATGATGTAAACCAATACTTGTTTGTTCAAAAGGAATAATAACTCTTCACGTTCACGCAATGAATATCACGAAAAGGAGGAGGAAAAAATGCGTGTCGGGTAATAAAATTTCTGTGTCGCGTTACTTCGAGTCGACATCCCTTTTCGAGGAATTGTGTTGATGGAACAACGCTTATGTTAAATTCACGCATCTCAATGTGGTAGACATGAGAAATAAAGTAGCAAATATGATGGTTATTTTTGCGAAATTTTAAATCGCTTTGAATTAACAGCATGTCTTTTATTATGTAAAACTAACAGGCTAACAAAAAAAAGTTTGGTTTTCGAGCTTCGGGTCAGAGTTCATTACGACCTATTCTTTGACAAATACCTTCACTCAGAGAGAGAGAGAGAGAGAGAGAGAGAAAGGATCGGCCCTAATCCACCATGTTGACCCAGTGTAAGTTAGTTAATGTCATAATAAATTATATCTTTGAAATTTGGGGTTTTTAGACATATCTGTTTCCTCACTGACGGCATTGAAACTTTACATAATTTCTTTAAACTTATTTATTATACTACCGCTCGGCGACTATCGCTCCTACTCCTATGGTTCCAATAGTTGCACTACCTACCCATTTATTAATTTAGTGGAACCTTAGTGCTAACGCTGTTTTAATCGTAACTATGTACGATAGATCCTTAAAATAATTATGTATATACGTCTTCCAGGCGCCGACTTTGACTCCAGATCTCAATGCAGTATTGAATACCTTTTATTCATGTGCAAACGATCGGGAGGTTCGTTCAATATTGCGGCAATGTAGCAGGTAATCCTATAAACTTGGGAGGAAACGCTCGCTTTCAAGAACTTCATAATACTGTTATATTCCACGGAAGTGTGGTACTGCGGAGTGGAAAAGGGTTTAGAAACCTTTTAAGTGAATTTTCTTATTGGAAGTGAGTTGTGTGTTAAACACTTCATTTGCGCAATAATTAGTCTTTAGGGCTAGTTTAAGATAAGGAGTCAAAAAAGGAGGAGGAGGTTGGAGTAAGGTAAGGGTAAGGAGTTAAAGCAACAAGTAAGAAACACACTTTTTCAAGTGTGCTTAATAGTTCAAAAAATGTGCTTTAATAATGTAAATATTTTTTTTTGTTTAAAAAAAGTATTAAAAAAAAAACGCACTCCTTGGATTTGAACATGACTGTATAAATTTAAACTAAAAAGTAAAAAAATTACAGTTAAAACAGAGATTAAAAATCCTCATCAAATCTTTTACTGAAAGGAACCACATACCAAAACATCATATTTGTGTAGGTATATATTTTTGGTTTGTGTAGACTTTTTTAAAAGCACTGGCCCTTTTTTGTAACTCAAGTAAAATAACCTACCTGATAACGCTTCACGATAATTATATGCAAACGTAACACCTAAGCAAATAAACACCGCCAAGTTCAGTCAGACTAGGACACCGAGAGTTTCGCACCCAATTTTTTTTGTATTTTCTTACATTTAGACGGGTTCTTTACCACGCACCTGACTTGCACTAGGTCAATATTTGGAGTTTGTTGTTATACCCTAAATTGTGTACTTATATCAGTTTTAACACTAAACCAAAGACAAAAATAAGTTTGTTGTATGGCTAGTGGGTAACATTTTTTTTTTACTTTTTTATTATTATACATTATGTATTAGTTAATCCACAATAAAATTACATTAAAAAAATGCTATTAATAACGATACAATATATCTAGTCGTTAAAAGATAAAAGAATAGCCACAGACAAAGTAACAAACATACAGCATAGGATTAGTAATAGGATTCTGTATACACCCTTTGGCTACGGAACCCCTTATATTATGTAACGAACGTATTTCATTTTTAAACACCTATATATCTAAATCGGTTCAGAAGTTTAAGCTGTAGGTACATGCATATATGCTCACTATGAGTTGTACTCGTAGAAACACCCTTTACTTTGGGGACATTGGGTAAAAATTCTAACACACACAGCATCAACCCATCATAGTCCATAAGCCAGCATGTTGACCAAGCAGACCCAGTGCATGTTGCTGAAAGTCGTCTTTGACATACTGGTTTGCGTTGTTTCACAATGTTTCACTTTCACCGTTTTTAAGCAATGACATCGAAATCTTGACATGATATTATGTACATACTAAATAAGTCAGAGTCTAGGATTGAACCCAGCGCCGTCAAATTGTACAATGTACACGATACCGCTCGACCACAATGGCTTAAAACATCCAAAAGTTATTTGACTCAAACAAATCAGTGCAGTCAAATGACTCGAAAAATTTGAGTATATAATTATACATATTTTGCTTCGTTTACTTTTCGTTGGGATGCTCCGTTCACCTCTACACGAACTTATTGATAAAGCTCGTATCAAAGGCAACTTTGCTTTTAGTACGTACTAGAAATATTCACGCATGTGAAAATAGTTATACAATATGGTCGGCAACAAAAACCAATGGGCCGAAACTATCGATTCACGCTGTGATCACGTCGGGGAGTTAAGAGGTGATCACGGGGTGAATTCATTCGATCATTGAGCGAGGCGATAGTATGACTTATCTATGCTTGTATTACTTAGGACATAGTTAAATAATACAATACAATGACTCTTTATTAAAATACCAAAAAAACAAGGATAACAATAAAAATATTATCTAGGCTTTTAACAGGCGGCCTTGTCGCTTAAAACGATCTCTTCCAGGCAACCGTAAATAAAATAATCTATATATATAAAAATCAATTGCTGTTCGTTAGTCTCGCTAAAACTCGAGAACGGCTGGGCCGATTTGGCTGATTTTGGTCTTGAATTATTCGTGGAGGTCTAGGGAAGGTTTAAACGGTGAGTAAACGGCTGGACCGATTTAGATGAAATTTTGTGTTTTGGAGTGGGTCGCGGTAGCGAGGCCGAAGGCCGAGCTCTACGCGTACGAAGTCGCGGGCAACAGCTAGTCGTTTATAAGATGTAAGAGATAGGTTCAACCAATCATGGTTATTATCCTGCCCATTTTTCTATCGGGTTGCCAGAGCGGGCACGAAAAATCCACAGCGCTTTATTTTATGGTTGATATTCCGAAAACCCGAACGAAGCGTTTTGATTCCGCTTTTATTGTGCGAACTGCTAGTCTGTGGAATGCGCTGCCTGAATGGGTGCTCCCCGATAGTAACAATCTGGGTGTCTTCAAATCAAGAGTGAATCGGTTTCTTCTAGGCCAGCGTGCGTCATCGTAGACCGAATCATCGCTTAACATAAGGCGAGTTGGCGGTCACATCTAAGCATATTATTGAGAGAGGAAAAAAGAAGAAAAACTGGCAAAGTGCGAGTCGGGCTCGTGCACTGAGGGTTCCGTACCACCACAAAATTCAAAAACGAAATTACCAGGTATTACTTGGTAATGAACAGAAACTTGTCACCGACTCGTACTTGGCCATTATTTATTATTTATTGTTATACTTTAGAGAGTGCACTATAACCGTGCCAAGTTTGACGCTTGTACGTATTTTAGTTTTTACATTGGAGCTAGTACAAAAATACATAAATAGAGAGATAAAAAGTTTTACATGATTGTGTAAAGAATAATAATCAATTTGCGCAAACATCATGATCGCTTACAATAATTCGCGGCCTAGCAACAAGGACAATAAAACTGTTTGAAATTTGAATTTCCCGCCATAGCTGAAACGTACTTACCACCTTAATTACAAATTGGTCTGATGTGTTGCATTATGTTATAGGCAAATAATAAGGAGGATGGAACACGTTGATCCAGTAAACATCTATTCACTTTAGACAAACTGCAGCTAAAATCGCGTTGAGCATCTAGTCTTATTACAACTATAATATCAACATAATGACACCGAAAAACAAGCCTACGGTCGGTAATAGCCATTACATCCAAAACAAATGACAAGCAATGATCGTAGCGCAAAAACAAGCCAATTATCGCCAAGAGATGTTTCGCCGAAACAGGAGCCCTTATTGCGACAATCAAGGTAATCGAATGTCGTTGTAGCCACTCGTTGAGGTACATGAAGTGGACATGTAATAATACAATCCACAAAACATCAGTGATATATCACTTAAGAACAAAATTAACTAGAAGTTGTTCTCAATATTCTTGTAGAGTGCGCTTACAATTATGTATTGCTTCAGCAATGCGGATTTTAAAACAATCAATTAGCTGTGCCCCGCGGCTTTACCCACTATCCCACAGGAATAGTATTTTTCAAGAAAAAAAAAACCTGTATATATTAATCTAGGATACAACCTTCAGACCAAATTTCATTAAAATCCGTTCAGGTATTACGTACCTATTTAAGTGCGGACAAAAACTTGCATACAAAATTCGCATTTATAATATTAGTTGTGTGTAATACCGTTGATACAAATTGATCTTACACACCTACAAATAAAGAACCAAGCGTAATTAGAAAAGAAAAAAAAAACTATTTTAACCAATCAGAGTTTTTACTTTGATATACATATCGTAAATTCACACATATTTTCTCCTTCATTATCTTTGTAGGTATTGTTATAGCTGCTATAGTGGACAAGAAGCCACTAAAATATTTAATATGGATACGAGTATCTACTAGGGCTTGCATTCGAATATTCGAATATTCGAATTATTCGAATAATAAGTTAGATCGAATATTCGAATACAAAAATCACTATATTCGAATATTCGATCAACACCAAACTAAGAACTTTCAACACGTTCAAACATGACTATGTCGTTCGGGCGGGGCGCGCGGGCGACACGCACACTAAAACCAAAACTCGGCCCGGAGAACCAGGGATTCACGGAACCGCCATCGCGTCACACATACATATTTGTCTTTCTAGCTTCTAGTATTTATCTTGCGAAACTTGTGATCGACTGCTATCCCTTATCCAGTGAAGGAATAATGTGTTTTGTTTGACGTAAGTATAAGCACAGAATACATATTAGTATTAGCAGGTATATAAATGCAGAGGATTCACTACGAAAAATCATTTAAATAAGTAGGTAGCGAGTTAGCGACTCTTACTTCTACACAATGGGGCGCAATTCGGAGCTTACGAGCGCTGGCTACCTACGGCTATAGTGGCCTGAAAGTTGCCTCTATGTCTATTGCGTAACTTTTATCGCGTTATCTCTGGCTGTTGCGCGGCAGGTCCGACAGGTCGGCTACTTGTGGCTTCATACCTAAAGTGTGGAGTGCGCCAGGCTTGGTATATATAACAACAGGACTGACTCGTAATTACTATTATACTGATTGTAACTTTTACAATTGGCGCCTTCAGACCTAGCCTAACACGGCATGAAATTAAACTCAGAGCGCAAGCGAATGAACAAGTAATTTTTGTCAACGTTTTGCAGCTGTGATACTGCTTCTTACAGCTGCAATAACATTGTAAAAATCAGAATCCAAACATTTTATTTTAATATTAAATTGTCGTGCATTGGTTACCAACTACAATCTATTACCTTAAGAGGGTTCATGGTCAGCATTTAGTCCATACAAATGTATTTCCGTGTTTCCGTCCTGGATAATGCAGCTAGAACTATGATATTTTTTTACAAAATTTATGTCTTCTTTGGCCAGGCTTGTATCATTTATTTTTTTCTCATAAATTAACTACTCTATTTATTTATTTATTTATCCATAACAGCAACTGCCAGATGCATTCTTTCAGTGGATGCACTTTAATTGTATTCATATCGACATATTTACTACTTATGACGTCAGATTGATTGTTTTTAATATTTACGTACTTTAATAATCAAAATCAAAAAAATCAAATAGTTTATTAATCAAAAATTAAAAGACAACAATATTGTTAAAAAGCAATAGAACTGGACATAATGATAACATTTAAAATTCACAATGTTGTTTGTGTGTGGAACTGGCTGGCACCCGTACTAGTAATTAAACTGTGCTACAGGCACCAATAATATTTGCGTGATTACAGGATAAAATTAAGTTTTTGACCATTGATGGTGATAACTATATTCTTGACAATAAAATACGTAATAGTTTCAAAGGTTTTTTAATGTTACAGGTATAAAATTTATTCAAATATGGATCAGCAGAAGCTAGAATTTAAAAAGTATACCAAAGGTATGCTACGGGACAAGTCGTCAGTGTGGCACTTTTTCTTGAGAACTTCAGACGGAGTTCATGCACAATGCAAAAAGTGTAAGAAGGTTATCAAATGCCAAAATACAACAACATGCCTACGCAATCACTTAAAGCTCCATCCTACTGAGCCTAATGTCGACGAACACTCGGCTAGGGCGACAACAGTCAGCAATCCAAACATGCAAGAAAAGGTCGACGAGAATGAGTCAAAGAATAAAAAAGTCAAATTAATGGACGCATATCTTAAATCTGAAGATGACATGGAAAATATGGTGTCAAAAATGACTGCTTGTGACGGTCTTCCATTTAGCATATTTTCAACGTCTGATTCCATTCGTAAGCTCTTTGATAAAAGTGGCTATAACAACTTGCCGAAAGCACCAAACACGATAAAAAAGATCGTCATAGAAAAGAGTGGACAGTTAAAGAAGAATATGAAGGAAGAATTCGACAAATTAAAGGCCAAAGGGAATAAATTTTCCGTCTCTCTAGACGAGTGGACTTCAGCTCGTAACAGACGTTACATGAATGTTAATGTTCATTGTCCAGACTTGCAGGGCAAGAGCTTTAGGAATCTGGGACTAGCGAGAATAACTGGCCGAGGAACAGCGGAACGGTGTGCTAATATTTTGAAAGACAAACTAGCATCCTATGAGTTATATCTTGAAAAAGATATAGCCTGCATCGTGACTGACGGAGCAAGCGTGATGTGTGCTATGGGCAGACAACTGGGTTCGTACCATCAATTATGTTTCGCACATGGTATCCAATGTGCAGTCTTGGACGTTATATACAAAAAGAAACAAAACGAACAAGTAGAATGGGAAGAGCTTGCCGGAAACACACAGGAGACAGGAGAGGATGATGACTCTGACGGTGATAGTGAAGAAACAGGTGGTTTTGAAATCGAGCAACATCTGAACAGAAACCTAAATGTATACAGGGATGTCAATCTAAAACGTGTTATTGACAAATTGCGAAAAATTGTTAAACTATTTAGGAAATCGCCCACCAAGAGTGAGGTTCTCAATAACCACCTTCCAAAAGAACAGAAAAAAACAAGCTTGATATTAGACTGTAGAACCAGATGGAGTAGCTTGGCCGATATGGTAACAAGATTTTTGACATTAAAAGATTCTATAATGAAGGCTCTTATCGATTTGAAGGAAGAAACCGCGTTTAGTTCGACTGAAATGGCTTTACTACAGGAGTTGTCCACTTCTCTCAATATTGTGAAAGCAACAGTGGAGGCGCTTTGTGAAGAAAATGCAAATCTGCTCACAGCGGAAACAGCCCTTGGGTTTATGGTAGTGAGCCTCCAAGCAATGAACAGTTTCATAAGTAACCAGCTACTGGAAGCTCTAAAGAACAGAATTGCTGAAAGACGGCTTTCAGACCTAGCTTGTACATTAAAATATCTGCACAATCCCAGCAAATATTACACAGAGCAATCTACGAGCATATTTCCATCTCCAGGCAACGCCACTGTTACTAATGTAATAACTATGATAAATGAAAAGTATTTTTGTAAAATACAAGGCTCTGACGATGGTGACGATGACATGTCCTTTATTCATCTCCAACAGCAAAACGAAACAACGCAGGAAACAGACGAAACTGAAATGAGTTTCAAGGAACAACTACGAAGAATGATAAATGATAGCGTTACAACAACTCCTTCTGCATCTACATCGACAGAAAATTTATCAGACAGAGAAGAGTTGGAAATGACAATCCGAATGCAAATGGCGTTGTTTGATAGAGGAGGTCCAAGACAAATATATTTGAGCCAAGCATACAACTTTCTGCTGTGTATACCACTTACCAGTGTAGAATGTGAAAGGGTATTTTCATCCACAAAATATATTTGCAACCACCTGAGATGTTCCTTAAACGATGACTCTATAGACGCTCTAAGCTTCCTCAGGTCTCATTTCCAAAGAAAACCTTAAAGAATGAGCTAGGCTATTCTGTCATGACAGATTAGAGTTAAATGAAGACGACGCATTTAATTTTTATGTAACTAACGTTCCTTTGGTCTTTTTTTTTAAATAATATTTATACGCATTTCACATTTTATTGTATTCGTTAGCCGAATTCTCGAAGCTATCACATTATCACGAATAATCTCGATACCTAACGTTTAACATTTAATTTTGAAGGTTAGAGAATTCGTCTTACGCATGTGGCAACTATTATATTTGAATTTTTGAGGTTGTGATATTTTACATGTCATGCTTAATTGACATTATGTACCAAATAAGAGGTAAAATTTTAAGTGTGTTGATTAGGTTTTTAGTTTTGTCAAGATTTTATGGTGTTAATTGTCAGTTTGTTGGAGTTTGTTACAAATATTTTAATAGATCTCGTTTTATAAGACTGCGTCGAATTTTAAAGAAAATAAACAATTTTTTTAATATTCGAATATTATTCGAATAATTCGAATACTGCCCGGAAAAAAAACGAATATTCGAATAACTAAAAGTTCGAATATTTGCAAGCCCTAGTATCTACAGACTTAGATCATATAATATTATATGGTATAGATTTTCCAAACTCAAGCTAGTACCGAAAAAAGTCTGCCAAATCTGAAGGGGGCGAGAAAAACACGTATTGCACACACTAATTTATCCTACTAGTTCTACAAACGCACACTTCAATATGGAGCGGCACACAACGGCAAACGAGATGATCAAAATGCAAGCACGTTATGTACCCTATTTAGGGTATCGTCCTTGTCAAAATGTCATCATACAGACGACCAAGGGGGACCAAGTTCTAAAGGGAAAACTGTAGGTATAACACTTCCATTTTTTTTCTGATCCCTCAAATTATACATCGACTGAAGGATCTTCACCTACTTATATTATATTAAAACATACAAAAGTTCAATTTTAAATTAACTTCATGGTTGAGGAATCCCATTTTAAACCCAGTTAAGGATTTAACGATCCACATCGCACTAGAGAGGAAAGTGCCGCTTAACTAAAGCTACTCTTCGCTTCATCACATCATCGAACGTCGCTGTAACCAATAACCAACGACGGGGGAATAATAATTATCCTTAGAGCAATGCCGTTACCGAGTATTGGGCGTCTCGTCTGGAGATGCAATAGCACTTTCTACTGATTCATATTCTGGCAGTCAGTTAGCTCTTGACCACGGCCATTGTATGGTTGAAATGACTAGCTAGAAGTAAACAATATTAAATCACGATAAGTTCCCATATTATTTATATTATTTTAACCATTATGGTCCCTACTGCAGGGTAAAGACTTCGTTTCCCTCCTTCTATTCGTCACGGCCTAAATTCTCTAGGCAACTATAGACATTTCTTCATATCCCGAAAGTTCATGTTTAAAAAGTTACACGATACATATTATTCCTGTGATTTTACGAAGGATTCCACGCACACACTTATATTTCGCGTTTGATCTATAGCAACTCGTCAAAATTCTATACATACCTCTAACTATCGGAGAGTAACGTTCATAGCCTCGCGGACTTGTATGTTGACAGAAGGATATGCATGTGCTTGACGACTCCCTTCCATGATGCTCTGAGTAATTATCACGTGAAATCCCCGCGGGCCCCGGGGATTAGTCCCGATTGCTTCCCGGCAAGCGATAGAGAGGGGTGAAATAGTTCCCTCGAACGAAATATACCAATATTCTTTTGGTACATTATCATGAGAACCGAGAGAGGGAGTTGGGCTAAATCGGTTGTGTCAACAATGAGATATTACCTACATGTAAGTATTAAACGATACTTATAGAGATAATCTAAACCAAAACTGCTGTTTCTTCTCTTAATAATAAATACTATGAAATATGTATATTGCACATATAGAACAATCAATATGTAATAATCCACCATTATTACACATTACCAGTCGTAAATACAAAGTTTAGGAAAATAATACAATGAGATGACATGTTTTTTTCACGTTGGTTCCAAAACTCTAGTACCTAATAGTTACTCTGAACTCCAGGACAATCATACTTTTAAATATTATTAGTAAGATGCAAAAGAGTGCTTATTTGTTGGCTTCTGTCCTTCTTTCACGCAGCAACAGATTAACAAATCGGCGTGATTGTTGCATATAGTTGGAGAGCTGAAGACGCGATTTAAATGATGCAGTGTTTGCGGAAATCGTTGGTTGTTCTTTACATTATCATGTACAGTTATTTAACAGTAACGCACCTTATTACATACAATATCAATAAACCGTTTGAAACTTCAAAAAATAGTTTATTGACAAAGTAATAATGTGTATTAGAGATAAATAGCTAAAGTTATATGATTATTTACGGGATATTTACCGTGATAGTTTAAAACAGTGTTTTAGATAAATAGCTTTCCATGATTTTGTAAAGAGTAATAATCTATTTGCGCAAGTATCATGATCGCTTACAATAATTACCCGGCCTAGCTACAAGGACAAGAAAACTGTTTGAAATATGAATTTCCCGCCATAGGTGAAACGACGCTTAAGATGTGTTTATGCCACACACATAATATCTATATCTATACAAATATTATATATATATATATATATAATATTATAAAGAGGAAAGATTTGATTGTTTGTTTGTTTGTTTGCATTGAATAGGCTCCGAAACTACTGAACCGATTTGAAAACTTCTTTCACTGTTGGGAAGCTACACTATCCCCGGGTAACATAGGCTATATTATATAAAAAAAAAAAAATAGGGATCCTTACTAAAACTCCAATAATGTAACCCAAGGTGTAAAAAAATAAGATTTACAATTTTGACTTAGCGTGTTTGACAGTTCTAAAACAGGACAACGTCTGTCAGGTCAGCTAGTAAATAATACGAATAGTACAATGAAATTATGGAGAAAAATTAAGTACACTGTGGTCAAATAAACAAATACATTTGGAATTATCTCCTGTACGCTGTGTACAGGAGTTTATTCCATATGTAGAATATTTTTGTATTAAATGGAGGTTGCGTCTACCACAAATTTATGATTAAGTGTCTTGAGTTATTTTAATCGGTAACCTCGGTATGTAATTTATACATTTGGATAGGCCAAATGTATAAATTACATACATTTGAAATACCGAAAAAAAAGCTCATAAATAAAAATAAGTAAATTAAACAATACTTTTTAAAAACATAGTATTAGGCGTCGGCCATATTGAAATTAGGTGAGTCATTTTATTTTTCGTATTATTCTCAGTAAACCCTTTCATTTGATACCTATATTATGGGAGTACATAAAAAAGAATTGATCCGCCATATTGGATTTAGAATTCCGTCACATAGCATGCATGCATTGTCATTCAAATTAAACGTGTATGCGAAATTTCAGCTCAATCGGTTGACGATAACTGGTCTAAAATTCAATTGCAAGATTTGTCCCATACATACAAACATACATACTATAATATTAACAGGATAAGTTTAGTAAAATCTTGTAAAATTCTGACACGTCTAATTTAGTAAGATCAACATATTACTTTTATAGCTAGCGGAGTTTAATATTATGACTTGTCTCATATTTTAATATCTGTAATATCTTTGGAAGTATTAATAAAAAAAATGTTTACAATTAATGATTGTGTTTTTAATATAAATACGACATTTGATTTGAATAACGAAAACGGAATCTATTGAAACAAATATCAGGTTACTTCTATTTAGGTAGAAGTTATGTAAGAAAGTATTTGATCTACTTTTTTACACTCTTATATACCTATTCTCTCTCTTTGTGCAAGGATATATTTTTCTAATTATTAATCAAATTATCTAAACCACTTATATAGATAAAAATAATATTTACACATGAAATTATTATTGAGATATGAATATTCAGCGTATGTTTTAATTTCCAACCCAGTGTCGGTTCAGTTCAGTCTACCCTCATCAGGCATTTAAACGGAAAGAACAGACATACTAAAGAGTGCTACAATAATAACCCTTAACCATTAACCATAGAACAAAGTAACTGAGTTTTCAGATGTGACACACTCAGTACCTTAGCAAAAATTTCTTATTTTTCACGATAAAATATCAACATTAAAATATTTGTAATGTGATATGATTATTTATGGGATGTTTACCGCAAAGAGAAACGAGACTACTTTTACCGGGGTAAGGTTGTGGAATGAGCTCCCGATATTTCAGCGCAGTTACATGTACCATGTTCACGGGAAGACAAGAAGAATGTTTGTGTTGTTTGTGACGGGAAGAATGTTTCTTTGGTATTTCAAAAGTTCTAATAGGTCAAATTAAGTACTGAATTTTTAACTGATATAATACTGAAGAAATCTTTGCGTCATAAAATCCAAGGTTCTGAATATTTCCTATGGCTGTCAAAAGTATCACTCTAAATAATTATTCAAAAGATTCTCGTGGGTGTGGGTTGTGCATACCTTTCTTCTTTCATGATTTTTGTATATTATGAATTATTAATTTATCTACAGTCAATCCTAAAATTCTTAATCTATTGTCACATCTATAACACAACATAGAATACTCTATGGCATTACATTAAGGGGAAACAAAGAAAAGGTAACTGAATGTTATTGTTTTAATTTATTTTTGTGTTGTTTATGAAGCTCTTTATTATAACTTTGTCCGTCGAGCGGTCTGCTCTTGTCTTTAAGTATTGTACGCATTATGAACTTTTAATAGATTTTTCTGATGTCTTCGCAACACAATTGAACAAAAAGCTTCTTTTTACGATTCTTGGTCACAAAACAAAAGTTAATCAATTTCAGTGTCAGAAAAATAAATGATGCTATTAAGTTATCGTCAGCGGCTAAAGCAACCAGGTTTAATTTCGGTACTTTTTAGGGTTCCGTATCCAGAGGGTAAAACGGGACCCTATTACTAAGCCTACGTTGTCTGTCCGTCTGTCCTACCTATTAACGGTTATATCTTTCGAACAGTAATAGATAGCCAACTGAAATTTTCACAGAATATGTAATGTTACGGCGGATTAACTAAGAAATAATAAAAAAGATAATAAATGAAAACGAAAGGTGGGTCCACATACGACAAACTTATTTTTTTAACGTATTTTTGTATTAGCTCTAATGTAAAAACAATAATATGTACAAGCGTCAAATTTGCTATGATTATAGTAAACATTCTAAAGTATAACAACAGATAATAAATAATGGCCAAGTGCGAGTCAGTGACAAGTGTCTGTTTATTACTAAGTTATAAATCGTAATTTCGTTATTGAATTTCGTGGTGGTAAGGAACCCTCAGTGCGCGAGCCCAACTCGGACTTGGCCGATTTATTTCATATCACTTTTTTCCGATTTCTATAAAACACCTACAATAAGTACTTACTTTAAAATGAATTGCCAGAAAAGCATTTAAAGGCATTAGCAAAGCCTTGTTCCACTTAATTAGTGAAATATATTTTACCTTATTTACTCATGACTTCAGCAATGACTTCGCTCTTCGTAGCCACTCTCCTGGCTATTCCGTCGTTACGCATTAACGTCTGAGGTTCTCTCCCAAGGGAAGAATAAGCTCTGAATTACGGGCACTTGAGACTTTGCAATGTGTACTAACCTAGTTAATGCTGTAAGAAGAGAAGGCAATTGTGATCCTGCCCTTATGTTGGTAGTGAATTCTATCACACTTAAATTCTAAATCCAAATGTTTGTGCGAATGAGTTTGTTAAGAGTCGATATGTCGTCAGCTCAAATTCAAGTTTTGCCTCTGCGCGAAACAGGGACAAAATATGCTATCTACGCCTGCAGGAAGATATTCGCACGAATCGGCACCCGCCTCAGAACTAAATTACGGAAGCGACATATGCTAAAAACTTCAAATTACTCAAGAACTACATTAATTTGAAATAAAACGAATTAACTTTAAATTAAATTATACAAATGACCATTAGAATATGAAAAAATTTATTGTTGCGAACTTCCAGAGGCGGAGAAAAAACTTAAAACATGTTTTAGTAAGCCTGTTCTCGCTGAATTATTCTATCGAGAAAAGTTTCACCAATCATGTTTCCAAAATTACATTTAACTTAGGTATTTGTATACTTAACTATTTATAACCAAAATATGAATTTGTTGCTGTTTGCCATAACCACGTAAATAGATACAACGCTACCCAAGTTCACGACATATAAACTCTTAAGACTCAACTCCATAATATCTGTAGGTACGGACATGGGTAAAATATGGTAAAATATATAAATAATTTATTTGCACAAAACACTCAATTAAAAACGCATGCACAATATAGGCGTTTGAATAATATTATCAGTTTGTATCATGTTTTACCTAGATAGTAGACTAACAAATCTAGAGAGATGGCTTAAAATACCGTTAATCTATACTAATATTATAAAGAGGAAAGATTTGATTGTTTGTTTGTTTGTTTGTTTGTTTGCATTGAATAGGCTCCGAAACCACTGAACTGATTTGAAAAATTCTTTCACTGTTGGGAAGCTACACTATCCCCGGTTAACATAGGCTATATTATTATTTTTTTAAATAGGGATCCTTACTAAAACTCCAATAATGAAACCCAAGGTGTAAAAAATAAGATTTGTAATTTTGACTTTGCGTGTTTGACAGTTCTAAGACAGGATAACGTCTGTCAGGTCTGCTAGTATTATATAAACAAGGAAAATTTAATAAAATTAAATAGATCAAAAATTTGTAATTAAAATATCTTGCTAATAATTTAACTAATTAACAGAATAAACATTTCTATAATTGCAAAATAAATATAAAGCGTTTATACTTATCCTATAGAAACACATAATCCCCTGGGGCAGATTTCCCCATAGGACGAGTAGGCTCGGGCCTAGAACGGCAAAATTTAGAGGGTGGCAAAACTTGGGGAGTTGGTAAGGTTGGTGAGGTGAGGACTCACGCCCTCTGTGGATCTACATGATAATTAGGGTTCCGTACCTCAAAAGGAAAAACGAATCCCTTAAAGGATCCCTTTGTTGTCCATCTACACGTGTACGTCTACGTCGTACAAAAAAAAACAATAATAATATACCTAATGTTCTTCAAAAAAAAGTTTCTAGTCAGTAAAAGGCGTCATCTCCCAGTGAGATTTGGGATCTGTAAAGGTTAGAAAAGCTAAGTAATTATTTGAATATGGTGCTCAGATTGGTTGCAAAGACAGCTCAATAATTTAGAGGCTGGCAAGAAAGCGACTGTCGCTTAGTGGTCAAAGCACTCGGGGCATTTACCTAGATATCACAGGTTCGAATCCTGTCGACTGTCAAATATTTAATTGTATATAACACTAGCTGCTTGAAGCTACATGATAGCGACAGCAACCTCCTTTGACTTATATAACTTTTTTTTGTCTATATGATGTATTATGTATAGACTGAAATTATTGTTCTTGTTTCTTGTAGGCGAAATATTACTTATTTTCGTTTCGTTTGAAACAAGAACAATTACATATTTTCCCAGAATTAAAATTTCTATTTATAAAAAAAAAAAAAACTTTTGTTCCGATCCCTACTAAACTTCACAAAATAGCTCGCTGGGCTAAACTGAAGATTCTCTAAAAATTTCATCAAAATCGGTTAGGCCGTTTGATGATGATGATTAATTTAAATAGTCAGATGCAAAATTGAACGGCATCGACCAGTTCGATAGAGCAATTTCTAAATGCAAACTATGACTTGTTTTCATAATTCGAAGTATCTGTTTGTTTCCAAATTAAGTTCTAAAGCGTAAACATTATTCTGTTTGAAATACATTACCGATATCCAGTTGTGTGGACAATTGGGCTGCTGGTTAGATAATGTAACTGAAACTTGTTCGCAGTAACTCTACTTCGTCGGTAAACAGTATTGGTATAAACTCAATTGGTCTATAGTAACATTATATAGCCCGTGACTTCTATGCGTAGACTTTCATATAAACTTTCAACCTCTTTCAATTCGACTTTCTCCGTTTTAGTCAGAAAAATAACAGCCTATATTTATTCTGACGAAAGCGGAATCTGACTTAAGTGAACCAAATCTCGCAAAATCCTTTCCTAACGGGCCTCTGCACCTCATAAGAAATCTTTTTACCTTAGCTTCGTACGTCAAGCTACCTAGTTTTTGAGATTTCGTGATGAGTCAGTGGGTGAATGTGGTGTGGTCGGTGGTATTTCACTTTTACATATACCTATATAAGACTGATTTTAGGTTGCGACTGAATAGGTTGCTTCTAGGCAAGCGTGCTCCATCATTGACAGTATCGTTGCTTAATGTCAGGTGATATAATTTTTTATTGGCTTGCGTTTGACCACCACCGAGTCTATATTCAAGCTATTATGTGATCAAAGACAAGCTAATTATTCGCTAAAAATATATGCAATGGTTTAGGCCACGAGGATAATCTGAGTAGTAGTGTAATCACTATCAATGGTACATAAACAAGACCCTGCCATTAGAGTATGTTCATATAGGCCAAGCTAGCACTCAGTTACAAAATACCAGTCGCGCTCACCGATCGGATAGTCAGTTGCTTATTTCTGTTATCTTTTAAGAAAACCTTATTTTTTGGTTTGATTCGATTTGAGATAAAATTCAGACTTGTTCACCACCTGTGGTACCATATAATTGACTTCGCATACTATCTTTATAGCAAAACGATACTATAGCAAAAACCAGTATTTCAAAATGTCAAATCAAATCCTCAAAATAATGTTATATTATCTGGATTTTGAAACGCCTAAAATATTTAAATTATTACTAAAACACGAAAAAAGAACATTCGCAGGCAAATAGTAATTTCAATAAGAGTTTTTTAGAATTCGCGATATAGCCCGTTAGCCCAGTTGGTAGTGAACCTGCCTTCTGCGCTTGGGGGCGTGGGTTCGATTCCCACCTAGGGCAAACATTCATGTGATGAACATTTGTGTTTGTTCTATATCTGGGTGTTAATATCTATTTGATTGATTGATTGATTGATTGATTAACTCTTTATTGTTCACACCATGAAATTTGATACAGAAGACAAAAAACTCTTAAAAACTAGTGTAACAACTGGCGGCCTTATCGCTAAAAGCGATCTCTTCCAGGCAACCTTAGGATGGAAAGGATTTATAGAAGACGTAGAAGACGGGGTGTGCAATAGAGGATCGACTATAAATTTTTACTTATACCATACACATACATTCTAATAGTAATACACACTATTACTTTTTTTACTATTATTTAAAATAATTATACTAATAGATATGCAATTAAATATATATATATATATATATATATATATATATATAATTATGTAATAATTAATGATACAAATAATACGAATAAGCTGTTCGACATAACGATATTAACAAGGCTGCAACTTTGACAAATAAAACTCTCTCTCCATTTAAGTATGTATTTAAAACTATATATGTATGTATATCAGTCTCTGGCAGCCATATCACAAGCTTTGCTTAGTTTGGGGTCAGATGACCGTGTGTGAAAAAATGTCCTGCATATTTATTATTATTATTATTTATTATAATTATTATATTTCTCGCACATATCTGATATATCGCGTAATTTTAGGTAATCAGAATGAAATAATAATAATATCACAGACGATTTGGTGATAATAATTCGCCTCAGATTACTACGTACTATATAAGTACTATTAAGTTCGTTGGGTATCTCACAAAAACCTCTACATAATTGAGCGTTTTCTTATTGAATATTCTTATCAAATGGTTGAATAAAAGACTTTGATACCTAAGCTTGTAATTAAACCATCATTTACGATAATTTCCTTTCCGAAAAACTTCGCCGAAATGTATAGGTTTTTAATGGGCCTAATCTAATTTTAACTTCTGAGAAAAATCACTGTTTAATTTTCGACTTTGTCGTCGGCCGTGACCTTGTCAGAATTTCCTGTATAATAAATTACCCGTAATTGTCTAGCATAAAAGTATTATAAATCTAGGTTTATAAAATACACGATTTCCATACCAAGTTCCATGAAGTTCCTTTTGCTGTAGTCGGGTAAAAAAAAATTGTCTGTGTATACTGCAGTAATAACAGAGACGCTATAGGCGAACAACACGGCTTTAAAAACTGACTAAACGCAGCATATATCTACTTACCTACGCATGTATATTTTGTGAAATAGGGAAAGAATATGAAAGACTTTTTACGCTATATCTGTTGATTGAGACAAAAATACAATTTGTTCTGGGCACTTGGAGTGTGTGACTGAGAGACGGCTGAACGAAGTCGGGCAACCAGCCTTGCATTCGTCTAGCCAATATGGTGGCGGGCACAAACTATCTAAGTACAGGTAAAAATATCTTAGGTATCCTGGTGTATTTTAATGAGGTATACCAAAATTATACGGATATACTGCAACAAATTATGTTGCTGAAGTGATTACCTATCAGATACTAACATAATTACACAGATTATTCTGACTGATAGAACTAAGTGTCTAATAACCGAACGCTTGAGCTAATAACCCTCAATTATCAATAATCCAAATCACTTTAGTTTACGCATTCGAGGCTAATTTGAGTAAACCTGTCATTATTTAATCAATAGTCCTGTAGGGATTATAATTATTAACCAACGTCCTTATTTGCCTATCTTTAAATTCCTGTTGTACAGCTTGGCAAAAAAGTCCTGAAACGAAAAAAATATACTAGAAAAATACCACCATCTAATATTAAAACTTAGTATAAAAAAACTGTTAATTTTGCCAATAATTTAAAAAATTAAAATTGAAACTATCACAATTTAAAAACAATTTGTTTAGTAGAAGGGGGGCCTGGTGTCGCAGTTGTCCATAGGCAGCGGTGTCCGCTTACTATCATATGACCAGCCTACTAATTTGTCACATTATTTTTATAAAAACTGTTTTGACTAATATTCACGAGTATTTGACTAGAGTTCGTAAGAATAACTAACTATACTGATATAGTTATATCAGTATAGTCAAGTTATGGAACAGTCTGCCAGCTTCCTTGTCTGGGAGATATAACCTAGCTCTCTTCAAGGTTAGTGTGAGTATGTATCTTCCAAGTGCGAGTTCCATCGTCGTCCAAATCATCGCTTACTCACGTTTCCGGATTAAACGGTGAAATTGCGATCTCAGGCGAATGCTCAAGTTCATGCCTGAAGACTAATCACATAGCTTTCAATAGGAAGTTAGACACTAAGATTGATTTCTCATTGACTCCGAGATAGAGTTGAGCTTTAGTCACGCAGTAGGCAATTGTCTTCGGCACTGGTGACGGATCATTCCGTC
Source organism: Agriopis aurantiaria (assembly GCA_914767915.1). NCBI lineage: Eukaryota > Metazoa > Arthropoda > Insecta > Lepidoptera > Geometridae > Agriopis > Agriopis aurantiaria. The sequence goes on along the minus strand of OU611994.1, from coordinate 10,608,192 downwards.
GTGGATGTTAATCACAGGGACGTGCACGTTGCACTAATCCTGATTGATCTGCCGGGTGATAGCTATTCACTGTCGGTTCAATCTAACAGGGCCAGGCCCAGTTAGCCTGGTTATATTTATTTGAGTATAATGTATCTACTTACCTATGATTTGTGAGGAAAACCCGGGACATTTCGTATAGTTTTAAAGCAATGTGGGTTAACTTGTTTTGTACAATATTCGTATATCAAATAAATTTATTTGTGTTAAGGATTTTATTTTTATTTATTTTTTTCGATCGGAAGAACTGTTCGATATGGTATTGGCGTCGCGATTTTATCATCGCACTAGCTGCGACTGCCTGAAAGCTCATGCAGATTATCATAGATCTGTAGAAATCACACACTGTGCATTTTACGCGATCTTTTGTGCCTCACACCTGCAATATATTGAATGAGATCCTTCCAGCGGCATTCCGAGTAACTATAAAATGGGGCTCTTCAAAAAGACTCAAGTCTTGAGTCTTGAAAAGTCGTCGGCAACGTATCTGCGATGCTAGTGTTACAAGTATTTATAGGCAAAGTTGATTGCTTACCATCAGGTGGCCCGTTAGCTTGTTTGCCAGCTTTGGATAATTTGTTTGTTATGATGTATAGAAACTACCCACAAGATGTTGTTAGCATTATCAATAACCCTGTATACTGCCTTGGGCTTTAATGCTGCCTGAGGATAAGCTCTTCACAGTATGAAATCAATCAGAATGTCTGGATTATAGCTTGATAGCTTTGATGTTTCATGTGACGGAGAAATACCTATAAACTTTGAAAGGTATAATATATCAGGCTCATTGAAATTAATTACATAATGGGACATACAGAATACAAATAGTCTAGACTGGTGACTTACTTATATGAAGTATATTAATCTATTTTATTATCATAATAACTTTTACACAAAAATAACGTAATGGATTTCAATGGCCTTAGTTATTATACATATTTTATATTAGTTGATAACGTATCGAAATGCGAAGGTTTATTATACCCTTGGTCAGATATTGATAAAAAATGGATACATTTGTCAAAATCAAATCATTATTATCATCTCATTCAACATCATCATTTATATTATATTAAGTTTCTGATTTATCTAAATTTTTCTTTTTCTTTTTGAGTACGTTATTTTTTCATCTATACTAGTCTGTACCTACTTCTATAGGTTATATACTATATTACTATATCTATACTATTATACTATATATACTATACTATAATAATATTATAAAGAGGCAGGTTTGTATGAAAGTATCATCATCATCATCAGCCAGAAGACATCCACTGCTGAACATAGGCCTCCCCCTTTAACCTCCACACTGAACGACAGCCTGCTTTTTGTATCCACTGGATGCTCGCGACTCTCATAATGTCGTCGGTTGATCTAGTGGGATGTAAGTATATTTGTAACGAATTGCCTCAAAAAGTACTGGATAGATTTTAAAAATTCTTTCACTGTTGGGAAGCTACACTATCCCCGGGTGATAGTAGGCTATAATATATACCCGTGCGAAGCTGGGGCGGACCGCTAGTGTATTAATAAATTTCTACATAGTACGAATTAAAGTCGTTTTCCGCGTCTGTTTGTCTGTAACCGCTATGCGGTTTTCACCATCAGTTAGATAATTTTTCATGGAAGGCTTATATTTATAACTAGCGACCCGCCCTGGCTTCGCACGTAAATTACAAGCTGTTGGCACATTTGACTTATTCCAACAATGAACTTCAGTTGTCGGTGAAGGAAACATTGCTTGATAACCATAAGCACGATGGTAGGGTGCTTTTTAGTGTTCTGGTGGTTAGCTACCATCAAGTTGATAATCTGTTACCAAGCCTCAAATGGTGTATTTTGACAGCCTGATTTAAGGACTAGTTTCCTTTCTAAGCGTGATGTTTACTAACTTAATTTGAACATACCCTATTTTATTCCCCGTTCACAATACAGACGAAGATGGATGCGTTCTACTGACTTCTACTCACTGAGTTTATCCTCCTAAGCCTCCGCGAACATATTTCTGTACGAAATAACTTTGTACTCATAGATTCCTAGAATACACTCTTCAGTGCATATCGGGCTTGATATTTTAATTTGTACACTTGTATGTATAATCATTTTCTACGAGTACAAAAAATATTGTGGGAGGCTATTTTATTCTGATCTTTGTTGCGATTGCCCTTAGGATTTCATTTTGCTTAATCTTTAACTGTCTTGTCTTTCTCGCATGTTGCGTATTTGATAGTACTATGCATAGTATGAACAGTTTAGCAAGTTTGCTTTTGCTTTTATGAAAACTTTGGTACTATTGAGATAAGGTCGAGAATGGAAGATACTCAGAGCTGTTAACGCGTGGAATGCGGGAGTCACATAAAATTATGAAACCTCCGTTTATATAACAGAAAAGAAGGAAAATCTGTAACCAGGCATTATGAGTGAACCTTGATTGAACATTTTTATTTAGATCAACGCGTCGAACTCCGCATCTCAGTTGCTGACTGATTTCGAATGACTGACGTTTCGTTTATATGGGTGCAACTGGCTACAACAAATTTCTTACAAAAATGCCTTGACAGCCATTTTAATAAATATAAAATTCTTTTGTTTATATCCTCTGGTGAGTTGTAATCAAACACTTATACCCTACCATACAACAAAATAAAATAAATTATTTCATCACAGACAATATTTATAAGCTTGCCGAGGTTTTATACAGCGATCATAATTTAGTAGGGACCCTGAAAATCGATATTTGTTCCAGTTAAAAATGAATCAGCAATTCTTTTGCTTCTCACAAATAATTCGATATCAAAGGTCGGAGTAGTGAGGATTTAATAATGGGCTTTTAGGACCTTCAATAGAATCATGACAAAGCTGCTTAAGGTATTTGTTCCTCTCGTAGTGACTGATGCTGATAAAGCTCTTTAATCTCGGATCATAATAACATTGCCTGCAATGTATTATTGACCAAGAAAAGTGACGGTTTCTGAGTACAGAAATAAGTCAGCATTTGCGCCTATGGTGTATAGATTGACGTATTCAAAAAATAAAATTTGAATCTTCATTTTAAACAACTATGGGACCAACCCTGATAATAACGAGAAGAGAATAAAAAACAGTCGTTCCATTCACTTCGTTGAGTGCTAATGCAATTTTTATACCATAACAACTGATATATTTTTTCATGTTAGGGTTGGTTCCATAGTAAACATTGTTTACAATGAAGAGTACAATGATATCCTTGAATATGACCGTCGTCTAGAGGATATACACGATATAATAAAGGAATTTAAAAACAAGTGCGAGTAGGATTCGTGCTCTGAGGGTTCCGTTGGACAGAACCCTCAGAGCGCGAGTCCAAAAAAAAACTAAAGTTGAAATATTGAAAGACAAACTTAACTTTTTAGTTGACTATAAGGTTCTTCTATACAATACAACCAACAATTTTGTGGTTATTCCAACTACAAAATGTAAGTTTTTAATAGCAATATAATTATTTTTAAATGATATAACTTCAAATTTGTAACTTTCAGATTTATTCCTATATATGTGCTACAAGACCTTGCCTTTTGCCAAATTTCATGATTCTAGGTCAACGGGAAGTACCTTATAGGTTTTGATTCCCCTGTGAAATCGCAAAATATGCGTCATAAACGTTCATATCTTTTGATTGCGTTGACTTACAACTTTTATGTTGTTACAGCCGATAGAAACCGTAGAACCAAGTATTTGGTATAAATTTCAACTTGATACCTTTACGCGTTCTTGAGAAAAAGGGTCTTGACAAACGGACAGACAGACGGATAGACAGACGGACAGACAGACGGACAGACAGACGGACAGACAGACGGACAGACAGACGGACAGACAGACGGACAGACAGACGGACAGACAGACGGACAGACGAACAGACAGACAGACAGACGGACACAGACAGACGGACAACGAATTGATCCTATAAGGGTTCCGTTTTTTCCTTTTGAGGTACGGAACCCTAAAAAAACCGGGACATTTTTGCACACCCGGTCATCTGACACCAAACTAAGCAAAGCTTGTACTATGGCTACCAGAAATATATTATTCTTGTAAATACTCGTACATACTTAAATAGATATTAACACCAATATCTATACTAATATTATAAAGAGGAAAGATTTAAATAAATAAATAATAAATAAATATTCGGGACATTTTTGCACACACGGTCATCTGACCCCAAACTAAGCAAAGCTTGTGATATGGCTGCCAGAGACTGATATACGTACATATACATACTTAAATAGATATTAACAATCAGATATAGAACAAACACAAATGTTTATCACGTAAATGTTTGTCCTAGATGGAAATCGAACCCACACCCCCAAGCTGAGAAGGCAGGTTCTCTACCAACTAGACCAACGGGCTATATATTTGTTTGTTTGTTTGTTTGTTTGCATTAAATAGGCTCAGAAACTACTAAACCGATTTGAAAAATTATTTCACTGTTGGGAAGCTACACTATCCCAGCGTGACATAGGCTATATAATATCTATACCCGTGCAAAGCCGGGACGGACCGCTAGTTTTGAATATGAGCAAATCAGTAAAGGCCCTCTTTTCCGACTTATAGCAATTTAGGTCATTCCAGTTTAAGTGTGTCTACTTCCATGATTAGCTTAAAATTATAAAAACGGTATCATGTCTAGATTGAATGTTTTATCTAGGCAACCCCCAAACACCGAAACACGATTAAGGACATTTCGCTCGACAGAAATAATATATGAAAGTAACACATATTTCACTTTTCTCCCTGTTTTTGGATTCATTTAAAACCTATTTATTAAATTATATCTGCGATATCATAATATACAGATTTAATAATTATGAAGGAAACCGCATAGGTACATTTTACATAACAGGTATAATTTCAGAAAAAATATGGGAAAATCCTCAAAAATAGAAGAAGCGAAATGCACGACCGTGTGTAAGCGCCATGGTTTTGCTCCACTAAATGCGACTTTAATACAATAAGCCAAGCGTTGCTTAAAAGTGGAAAAACTTCGCCTTAAATGTTTGTTAAGATATAGGGGTCGTGAGGTAACAGTTTGAGAGGAATAATTAGTAAGTATGCCGAGGAGTGACGGAAAGTGGTCGAGCGGTGGCAAGTGTGCTTTACAATCTGACGGCACCTGGTTCGATCCTCGGTATTTCACCAATGACTTATTTAGCACTCAAGTAAATTATGTGCAGTTTGGATGCCATCACTCAACAACGGTGAAGGAACACACTGTGGGAAAACCGGAATGTCCAAGAACTTCTAAAATTCTAAGTCATAATTATGACATTCACCAACATATAGGGGGCCAGCACAGTGGATTATGCCCCTTCCTCTCTTCATAAGAGAAACCTTGTGCCCAGCAGTGGGAACATCATAGGCTGGTAATGATGATGATATAGTATAGAGCACCAACAAATTATAGTAAAGAAGAAGGAGAAGATTAGTCATTGATTATTCGTTGTTTGGAGCTAATTAAAGTATTATGTAATCGTTTTTTTTTGTTAGGGATAACGCTAACTCACGTTGAGCAAAGACCCTTAATAAACGCCAGCTGGATTTACTTATCTTTTCTTTACTTTGTACCCCAAGTGCTGAAAGTAGCCTAAAGGTGATTAAGATTCAGTTGATTAGTTGAACTTGAATAAAGCATTGCTTTTGCTTTCGACACGGTTGAATAGGTAAGATCTTTCTAAAGATTTGTTTGTTGCTTGAATTAAGACTTTGAATTTGCATTTAATGGACGCTATTGGTTTTCACTAAAGATTTTATACTGAACGGTAAGTCGTTTTAGAATTTTAATGTATTAAATTATTTTGCATATTTACATTTTTATGAAGTCTATAAGTCTTTACAAGTGTTTTTTTTTGTATTTATTATTTGGCTTGCGTTTAGCTAGCAACTTGCCTGATGTTAAGCGATAGTGCGGTCTACGATGGAACACGTTTGTCTAGAAGAAACCGATTCACCCTTGATTTGAAGACACCCCCAGATTGTAACTATCGGGGAACACCCATTCAGGCAGCACATTCCACAGACTAGCAGCTCGCACAATAAAAGTAAAAATCAAAGCGGTTCGTGCGGGTTTTCGGAATAGGTATTAACCATAAATCGGTGTTGTTTTTTTGTACCCGCTCTGGCAGTCCGATGGAAAAATGAGCAGGAAGGGATCATGCAGATCCAATGCACACTCTCCGAAATGTATCCGATAAATAAAGTACCCACGTCTTTAATGTACCCACATACAGCAAGGAATCTCAGCTTTTTTTTGGACACCATTCACATTACATACCTAATGCAGGTAGATTTTATTCTCGCCTTTTTAGTGTTCCGTACCCAAAGGGATGGGGATAATGATAGGGAAATCTTGGGGTCTCAACCCCAAAATAACACTTTGGCTATATAATACCGTAGTCAGACCCTCTCTGACTTATGGTGCAGTAGTATGGTGGCCCAGAACCAAACTAAGTACAACAATAGATAAACTAGCCACGATACAGAGATTAGCTTGTGTAGCGGCGACAGGTTGCATGAGCTCTGCACCCACGGTAGCGCTGGAAGCACTACTGGGGCTGACACCGCTGCAGTTCTTCATACAGCAAGAAGCAGCAGCATCCGCATACAGGCTCAGAGCTTTAGGCCTCTGGGTACAAGATGATCTAGCCAAACATACCACCATACTAGCTGCCTACGCAGACTGTAACCCAACAATGGTCTCACTATATGATAGGGTGCCAAAGAAACATATCTTCACAAGGAGCTACAATATCCAATTATATGAAGAACACAGCGACAGCTCTGGGATAAGGGAAGTGAGAATTTATACAGATGGGTCTAAAACAGATAGAGGCACCGGGTCTGGTACGTTCTCGGAAGACCTCAATATACATTTATCAACAACCTTGGGTGAATATAACTCCATTTTCCAAGCAGAATGTGTAGGTATCATCCAGGCGGCAACAGCGGTATTACAAAGACAGGTAACTGACCAAACTATCAGAATTCTCTCGGATAGTGCTGCAGTGCTAAAAGCATTACAGAGATACGAGCATACCTCAGGACTAACCATACAGTGCCATGACCTGCTGGAGACCGTAAGTAAACACAATCATGTTACTCTCCAATGGATCAAGGGGCACAGTGGGTCTAGGGGAAATGATGCGGCTGATGAACTGGCGCGGAGAGGCTCGAGCATACGACCGGTAGGGCCCGAGCCGATAATCCCCTTACCTTTTAGCCAAATCAGATCCTGGATTCGTCAACGTACTACAAGACTTCACAAAGAATACTGGGCAAGTACTAAAAACTGTAGACAATCAAGGGAAGCTTTCCCGGAACTCAATCCGAGATACTCCCATAGATTGTTGAATCTAAAACGTGGCAAACTCCGGCAAATTGTTGGGGTTATCACAGGACATTGCCTTTTAAACAAACACCTTTTTAAAATTGGGGTTACTGACAGTCCCCTATGTAGAGGGTGTCTGGAGACTGAAGAAACGGCCGCACATATGCTGCTGGAGTGCAGCAGCGTGGCAGAACAACGAAACACTATCCTCGGATCACCGAGGACGCTCTGGGAGGCCTGCGCAGGCATAAGCGAGCTGCTGGCTTTCCTGGAGGAGACCGGGTGGCTGAATTAGCTGCAGCCGGGTGACGCAAAATGGGCCAATGAATGGCCTAGTTGCGGAAAATGCCCGCTACACAAGTAACAAGTAACAAGTAAAGGGTAAAAACGGGACCCTATTACTAAGCCTACGATGTCTATCTGTCTGTCTGTCCTACCTATTAACGGCTATATCTTTGGAACCGTAATAGATAGGCAACCATTGGATGGAAATAATTTACGTTATCAATAGACGGGGGATGTTGTCTTTAATGTGTACTGTGCGTTCAACTAAACAAGCTCTAAAGCTCAAACTTAAATAAATTTGTAGTCGGCAAACGATGACTCTATCTAAGCGCTATTTAAAAATATTTTTTTTACCTGGATAAGCCCGCATTTGACCCCCAACTCGCCTGTTGGTAAGCGACGATGTGGTCAAAGATGAAGCACACAGACTTAGAAGATACCAATTCACTCTGGCCTTGACGTAATTAATGATTGATAGATTGATTGATCAAGGCTACCTTAGGATGGAAATGATTTAGGGAAGACGTAGAAAACTATAGAAATTCTTATTTATTTATACCATACACATACATTCTAATAGTAATACATACTAGTACCTACTTAAAATTAATATATGAGTTAAATGAGTTATATCTCTCAAAAACCAGGTATTATCTTATGATCGTATACATCACTTTTATCACCGCAGTGAATCACGCCAATATGTCGGTACTACTCGGTACGTTCAAAGCAGTTGCCATGTGCCCCACACTTAGTATATCACATTAATCTGAGGCACATTTCATAGATTAATGGCCTGCCCGGACGGTGTATGAATTAACTATCGACCGAGCTCATGGCAACGGACTTCGTATATTCGAGGATAGATTGAGAAGCTATAGATGAACCATATAGACATCGATGAACTACGTGAGCATTACGCTAAATACGAGCCTCATACTTTCATTATCAGCCTATCATGTTCCCACTGGTGGGTCACAGGCTTTCTCTTAGAGCGAGAGAGAGGATGGACCATAATTTATCATGCGTGCCCAGCAAAGACTTACGTAGTAGCTTTACCTAGTCTGTGGTGCCCAGTAATGAATGAAATAGTGATGTCTATTCTGTTGTACCATTATCTAAACTAAACAAAATTTGAGAGCCCTAAAATTTTCATCATTTTTTTTTTCATCTATTTTAGGCCTGTCAGTTTGGTTTAGTTTAGTGAGTGGTGTGACAGAATCGACGACAATGTCTATGATTTTTTGAGGTTCTTGATCTTACCTCACGATGTTTTCCTTCGCCGCTGTTGAGCGATGGATACCCTACACTGCACACAATTAATTTAAATCATTAGTCACAAACTTAGATCAGACAATGTCAAGTGAGGCTTTATACTCTACTCAAAAACGTAAGTACGGGCCAAATAGAAAAACTTCCTTATTCCTTTTTTGAAGTCGGTTAAAAACGGCTTGATCGGATCTGGATGGTGTGAAATAAGTTGGCCGAAATACAATATTATTAGCCGACTGCAAATAGTAGAGGTTGAAAAATACAACCATTTTTATCTACTTTGTATCTTCAACGTGAAGCAGCTCGTATTAAAAAAGTGTGTGCTGAAGACCACACGATATAATTGAAAACTTCCTCAAGGTTGACTGTATCTCTCTCACTCCCTTAGTTGACTCGAGCCAACTTTACCCGAACGAGTATTATTTTGAGCGTGACGGTCACGCGAATCCCTTGCTTTTTTATTATCCCATAAAGTACCCAACGTACCAAAAGAAGTTTCCATTTCAATAAAAAAAAGTTTCACAAAAGCAATAATACAAACCAGTAGGCATCATTTTCGTAATATCGTAACACGAACCATCTGAGTTATTGTGTTAAAAGCCGAATACATTTCTCATAGAAAATAACACATATTTCACAATGAAATTCTTGTCGATCGAGCAAGCGCTTTGTCTTGCTTCTTTTCCTTCATTTTTCCCGGTTGATTTGTGTTCTATGAGTGTTCCGCTGCACTCGGTCCGCTCGCCTCGAGGGAATATTGGATATCTGTCATAAGTCATAAGATTTCGCATACCGACTTTATAATGTTCAGCATACCCCGTGCGTTCGTAGCGGACAATTTATAGCTACAGCGAGCCAAGAGCAATAAAAGTGACTGCAGAGATTATTGCGATCTATAACTGATTCTGTTTACTAGAGCTAGTAATTGATGATGTTTCTCAACGTTGTTTTACAAAAATATATGGACTTTTGGTCTAGTATAAAATTCACGAAATAAGTGCCTTGAGACAACATAATAAAAATTAAGACATCATAGAAAAATCAACAACTGATATAAATTCTATGTGTTATAACAATGTCTGATGAGCGATGGTGGCCGAGCAGTAGTATGTGTGCTTTACAATCTGATGGCAACCGGTTCGATCCTCGGCCCTGCACCAGTGGTATACTTAGTACCACAGACTGTTAGTACTTAAATAAATCATGACTGTGCGGTTTAGATGCCATCGCTCAACAACGGTGAAGTAAAACGTCGCCAGAAAACCAGTCTAAGAACTTCAAAAGTTTAAAGACATAATGACATTCACCAGCATGCACTGGGCTAGCATGGTAGCACAGAATATAAAGGATCCTCTCACTCTGAGAGAAGGCATGTTTCCCAGTAGTGGGGACATGATAGACCGATACTGATGATAATACTTAAAAAAAAAATATTTATAAAATTTACATATACTCATACCTACATAACTTATTTACAAAGAATTTGGATAACTAAGCACTATAAACACGTTTCCGCAATGTTCAATAAACTAAAAATTGTAAAATAAACTAAATAAATAAATTGTAAAATAAACTATAAATTGTAAACTTAACGCACAGATTACTTTAATAGTTAGTTAAATCATAAAAGTAGACTAAAAAAATTCTACTTATGCCCTGATGTTTTTTTTTCTTCTGAAAATTGTTTCCTGCATATTAGATTACGATTCTGTAAAGTACCTATTATGAATGACATTAAGAGCCTAGGAAGTAAAATTATTATGTATAGTTACACTAGGTATAGTAAAAATACAATCGCCGTAAGGTAAATTAAAAAGTAGCAGTGACCCTAAATATTAGATAAACGTTGATTAAAGCTTTGGAGCACTTCTCATTTATTAACTAATTTTCAACCTTTTTTAATGCCATTGGTGGCAAACAAGCAGACGGGCACATTGCCAACCTTTAATGACGCTATTCACTCGCCTTTTACAGACAAAGAAAAAAAAAATCCGATAAAATTTTACTAAGACTGTATTCCGAAGTATCTCCCATCAGAATCAACCGTCAATTTACTGGTTACCCATAGATTGATGGTAGGGCTCCGCAATATGGGAGTAATTTTTGCTGCTAACATTGTCTATTTACTGATTCCCTTAGGTCGAATAAGGCCGGTCCCGACGGTGCAAAAACGCGCGAAGTTCCTCCCAATATATTTTCGTTCATTTCCCGGAAATTACTGTGAGTGAGTGAAGAGGGCTTGGAATATAATAACACCTTTAATATCTCCTCAACGATCGCTTAGCAAACATTTTCGGAGATCCTAGAATTATCATCACTTTGAGTAATATATGAAGTTAGTTACATTTGTCAATGTTGTAGATTTGTATTTCGAGTCGAGGTAGTTCAAATTTAGAGAAATGCGCTTCGCTAATTCTATTCATTAATTCAGTGGTTTGAAGACATGTCTTAAAATTTTTGCTAAAAAAATTAATAACTTTAATGTTATGTCTAGTAATCATTGCCATATTATGTAAAAATACTAGCCTAATGAAACTTTTTCAATGGTACCAAGTTTGACAGCGCACCAGTGTGGATCCTCAGTGCGCAAGCCTGACTCGCACTTGACCGGCATTATTTTACTATAGCGCTAAACCGCTTTGCACAATACCTGTACGTACGGCACACTTACCTACTTATTTTTCACGCACACTAAGAAACTGGCAGCGACTCAAATGAACTAACTAATAGCCCACATGCAAAAAAGGCGGCAAGGTCATCTGCAAGGTGAGTTCAAACGCGAGCATCAAGCCTGACTTAGGCCTGATGAGTTCGCACTTGCCACGGCATCTTACTATAGCTCCCGTTTGTCTGATCTGAGGTTTTACCGCCATCAGAATGTGCCTTTCCAAATTACTTACGTTTCAACCACGTAATATCCAATTACATTTAACTTTATCATCGGTCGTCTGACGGACTGTAAATTGAATTAATGTCTCCAAAATGATAGCCACATTCAATTAGGAAGAGTACCGCAAAATTTGTTCACTGAAATATCATATTTCCTTCCAACGACATTGAATTTATTAGCATTGGGCGAAATGTGACTCCTGGTTGGTCAATTGGGCCTGCCATTATGTTACACGGAGGAATGTAACAAAGTGGATTTCGGGGTAACATAATATTTTTTTGTGAGAATTATTAATGTAACTAGTTCCATTGAATTACCTCATATTCATTTTTTATGTCACTAAACAACATCTAAAACTTTTTAAAATACTAGTTATTAGGCGTCCCCCATATTGAATTTAGAGTGACGTAATTTTATTTTTTGGATTATCTTGATCATGACTGCATAAAAAAAATTGCTGGTCTGCCATCTTTGGTAGTCCACCATATTGGATTTAGAATGATGTCATTTAGCTAACTATGCATTAAAATCCAAACTAAACGAGTATGCAAAATTTCAGCTCAATCAGTTGGGGATTCAGTTTTAAAAATCATATCCAAGATTTGGCCCATACTAAAAGGACAAGTTAAAAAAGCTTGTAAAAAGAGGAACAGTCTTAGAATGGATAGTTATTCTAAAGGAACAACATTGGATTAAATCATCATGATGATGATGTAAGTTATAATGCTGGCGGAACATTGGAAACATGAAACCAGCTAAATTAAAAAAAATACTAAAATAAAATGCTAAAAGAATTTAACCTCAATTTAACAATGACTGTGTAATAACAGCTATTAAAAGTTCTAATTCCGTACAAAGAAAACAAAACGGAACCGAGTGTTAGTTTCCGTTTAAAGGAACAATTCAATTAAGAAGGTAGGCAGGTCTTACCCGGGCCCAGCTAATTGGGCGCTGGCTTAACCGTGCTTCTTACTAAGCCGTATAACCATACCGAACATAGGTAAACTGAGCTAGGCAGTGAATGAACTTTCAGAAAATCACTTGTACTTTGTGGTTTTTACGATTTTTAGATACCTACGATGAGCCTAGCAAGCCTCTCGTCATATAGCAGGTACCATGATTGGCATACTTTATTTTAGACAGTGTGCTAAGTAGACGTTTTGCCCATTCTTTAGACATTACCTTTAGGCATTTTGGTTCGTTGACGATTTGATTTGTTGTCAATTTGATCAGGAAGCATCTTACTAATAATTATAAATGCAAAAGTTTGTGTGTGTGGATGTTTGTTACCACCGATGACGATGTAAGCGCAAATTGAATGAATTAGTTTTGAGTCTCCAATTTTTTGGTTAGTATTTGAATAGCTAGACCGTAGAAATACTTCATCTCACTTAGGCCATATCTCCAAATGTCTGAGTCGTAATTTGACTTAATCTCATCTATTTCACAACTGGTCTGGTTTATTGTTCTCCACTTGCGAAAAATCTATTTCCACGTGGGCAAAGTCACAGGCAACTAGTAATAAATAAAGTTGTAGTATTACGCAGTATTTAGATCTTCAAAAACCTACGTAACTATAAAACGAACAAAAAGTCATTAACGTCACTAACGTCATTTGTAATACATAGTGACGATCATAGCTAAGTAGTTACAGCTGAAATAACATTATAAACATCTAATTGAAAACATTTTACCTCAGATTTCACAGTAGTATATGGCTAGCAGCTACAAATCTTACGTTCAGGAAGCTATAGTAAAAGAGATCAGGATTTACTGTTTTCATTCAGCTTTTTACTATGTCATTGCAACTGTCAGACGCACTCTTTCAACTTGTTTAAATTACCACTTCTTCAAGTTAAGTTTTTTAATTCATTTATTTAATATATATACACATAATTAATCTAAATTAGTATCGAAAAACTAAGCTGTTTGTATCGATACTAAGCTTCACTATACGCACTAACATAATAGCATAAACTTAAATAAATTTAAATATTACATGTGTATGTGTATCTTTGATAACAGTAGGTATGTTAAATATTTTGTTGTAGTTTATTAATTATGTAGGTAGGTATGTAGTATGTTGTTTATATTATGTAGTCTATGTATATGTATGTAATATTTATTTGTAGTCTATTGATTGTTTGTTGTTATTTGCATAGGTATTTACTTTCTATTTTTTATTTTTAGTTAAGGCCACACATTATTAAATATAATTCCTTTCCGTGCACGGTTGCCTGCAAGAGATCGCTTTAAGCGATAAGGCCGCCTGTTAAAAGCCTAGATAATATTTTTGTTGTTACTTTTATGTTATCCTTGTTTTGTGGTATTTTAATAAAGAGTTTTGTATTGTATTGTATATTAAAAATAAAAGAAAATAAAAAAATACACCTAACGTTTACAAATAAGTACTTAGGTATCTGTATTATAATTTCACAAGCAAGCATCTGTTCATCCCGGTAACATCATCTATTAAAATCTGTGATAAGCATAAAAAGTTACCAACCTATAAACTAGGCTACCTCATTCCACGAAAAAAAAAAAAAAAAAAAAAAAATTTTATGAACTCATATTCCATTTCATAATCGATGTATGGACAAGAATGATTTTGTTTTTACCCAAATACAGAAAACCCTAAATTAGAGACTTCAGCTACTATTAAGTTAGATATAGCGTTAAAACTTGCGAAGGGACGAGTAGCTAGTAAACGTGTCAACAGACGGTAGCGATACATTCATTAGACCGACACACGAAGCGGTCGGATCTAAACGAGCGGATCCCTAAAACTGAGGCATTACAATGAAATGTACACGGGGTTTTATTGTGTTAGTGATGTAGCGGTGGCGGGCATAATTTTTCCAATATAATTATTCTACCTGTGCATTATGCCACCTGTGATTTATCAGTTTCTCTTAGCGAAATAAGTTTTTCTCATTTTCTGGGATAGCAAGTTCCTTTTTCTAAAGGAAATTAAAAGGCCTACAACGATATTTTGATAGCTTCCAGCTCATAAGCGTTACACGCAAACAAAAAAATATGTACCAAACTTCACGTATATATTAAAATACCTATTTATGTTTATTGAATAAAACTACACAAATTACACTGCTTTTATAAATTGATACGTCACAATATTATAACTGGAAAATAAAGAAATATGGAAAATAAAATTTCTTTAATTTCCAAATCATAATTACATAAAACATATTACTATTCTTAGGCTTACTGGACCTTTAACATAACAGGAACTACAATTGTTGCCATGTTGGTTGAAAAAACTTAGGAACAGAGCCTACTTACACCTCCCTTACTACATACCTACACTGGTGCCTACCACAGTATTCAGATTACTGTTAAATTAGCGTTTCAGTAAATTTTTGCTCAACTCAGTATAATCAGCTGCGTCGTGAGAATATCCGTACCTAACGAAATTTTTACGCCCTTTCCACAGCCCTAGAGATTGTTAGCCTCACAAATGGAGGGATGCTTACACCCGAAACGGGCATTCCCTTTGATGCCAAATACGCCTTATGTAGCGATTTGTAAACTCAACCTTACGATAGGCTCTACCCACATGGATTTAATGAAGCATAAATTCGATGATACCTGATAGGTACTTTCCTGTTTGAAATGAAGTACTGATGTGGGTAGTTAAAAATTCTGTGAAATATGATCTTCTCTATTGATATTAGCAAAATATCGAGATAAAATACATAAGAGTCACAATCGTGCCCAAAAAAATGTCCGATCCAAAAATCGGCGCACGCTACGAATTGCGCAGACTTTTTTGTTAGTTACAAGGTAACCACGATCCGAATACAACGCCGCGCGATGCCAGAGCTACGATGACATAGCGGACAACTAACGTTGAACACTATGCAAGCGACAAAAAGTCTAAATTGGAGTAAATGTGGCATTGTGAAGTATATAATTGATACAATGTATGTACAATGACGCTCGGACGTTTTTTGACTGTTTTCACTGAGAGATTGTGCCTGTATAGGAATTGTATATCGCTGTAGCAGAATCAACATCTATGGCAAATGATTACTACTTATTACGATACCGCATCTATACCTATGATCCACGTCGCGATCTATCTCGGTGGCTACACGTTGAAATCCGTGTCACTATCTATTTATTTATTTAAAATTAGTACCGTACAAACACGAATTACACTAATGGTAGGAATTTAACAGGTATTAAACATTAGGTACATCTTTAGACAAGATATTAAAATAAAACCTTAAACACAAACAAACATCTAATTAACAACTAAATAAAATCATGGCACAATTAAATGACTAAATGTCATCTTAACTCAAATTCAAAATATTGATTTGTCAAAACATGGTAGGTACACATACATATAAAGTAGCATACATGGTCGTAAGAATGGAGACGTATCTCATGTTCTTGCCTGTTACAGCGTATAAATGTTAGTTTTTTTATGTAATATTTTTATTATTAAAAAAACTAAATTATGTCTGTGTTAGAATATTGTTAAAAGCATATTTTGGTTTAGTTTTATTTTATACCTTAATTAAAGAGTTTATTCAATAAAAATTACAAGTAAAATAAAAACTATCTTAAATTTAAATTTATAACTAAAGTAATCTAAAACTTAAATTGAACTAAAACTAATCTAACAAGCCGCTACCGGTGGGCAGCGTGCCCAAAATGCTGGCAGCATTGCCACAACCTTAATTAACAAAAGAAACATGTTAATTACTACCTATATAACTTATTATTATTATTATTTACATCTTGATTTTATGTTAATTATTTAGTCTACATTAAATTAGATATCAAAACATTTTTATCATTAAAGAATTCTGAAAACATTGAAATGAAACGAAATAATTTCTTTCTCTAAACTAGCTGAAAGTAAATTTCCGTAGACAACGTAATTAATAATTTTAGTTATTACACGTGGTTTATAATAACTATTTAGCTTATATTGATAATAATAGGTTGTAATAAATTATATCCAAAAACTATTCTAATTTATTTCACCAACCCGCATCAATTAATTTGACAACTTCACAGAATTTTATTTCAAAGACCAAAGTACTGATAATTATTTAGATCAACTGAAACCTCTTTCATTACAGGCACTAAGCAGTTGCTATCTCTACTAAATAAATTCTTAGAAATATCTAAATCGGTACCATTTACTAATATTTTACTTTATCTTCAACATATCGAATTATTAAGAAATCATGCAGTTAACCTGAATTCGCCAGACAACATTGTGACAACGGAAAAGTCAATATGCCGATTACTTCTTTCTACTTCGTGAGTGATACATAAAAAGTCTATACCTACTGATGTAGGTATATACCAGACTGTAGCCCGTATCGTCCAAATCGTCGGCAAAATCAATACAAAGTTGGAAGAAAATTACTCACGCTCAGGTCCGATATTTTTTGCTGGATGAGATAGATATTTAAGTATAAATAATAATAGGCAAATAAAACCTGAAAAAACTCTCTGTTCCTGTTGCTATGTACGTCCGCGCCTTTTCGAGATGTAAATTGACCTTCCACGAAGGTTGTTCGGTCAAGCGATTTAAAAAGACTATCCAAGCTGCTCTTCAGACTTGCACTATCACCCCTAATGTGCCAAGTGTCCAAGACAACGGGTGTCACTTACTATCCAGCATGTTTAATACTAAATAACTGGCCAAGAGCGTTGAGACAAACATATGGTAGAGTTCCGTAACCAATGCCATACAATTGTAGTCATATTCATAGTTCAGAAATTAGTGGTTATATTCGAATGCACGAAGCTCTCTGGACTTAGCCTAATTTCTGACTGACAAATAACTATGCATTTTGTTTTTTCTGCTTTTTTTGGGTAGGAAAAAAATATTTTCATCCCTATTTTATATGTTCCAGAGTTGCCCCTAATAATTATGCAAAATTATTTATCTTTTATGGTTTTAAATTGAGGTCTATACTAAAACTGTCATTATGCAAAGTTTTATACACTTTTTGATAATTACAAAAGATAGAGAGTTCTATAAAATTAGGACTGAAAAACAGACGGACGGCAGAATGAACGTATGAGGGCTCCTTGTAGGACTACGGAACCCAAAAGAAGTCAAAAATTTCCCATCGAATAATATGGCCTGAATATAGGAGTATGTATCTGCCGCATAACTACACGAGCAGACGCCAGGTAACGACTCGCGGCCCGTCTTTGATCTCAACATCCAGCCTCCTTTGCTTCTTTGAAAACTGATTGAGCGCAGCACTCTGTGTGCATACGAAAACGTCTGGCAACTCGTAGGGATATACTAAAATACTATGAAAGAAACTGTTTACTCTAGAAAGCTTTTTGACCAACCTAAGATGCTTGGTGGAGCGTTATAATGAAGTCTCGATAACTTGAACTGATTTTTTTCAACAGTATTTTTTTTTAACCCCCGACGCAATAAGAGAGGTGTTATAAGTTTAATTTGTATATCTGTGTGTATGTCTCTGTATCTTTTATATTAAATCTTATAATATAAAGGCCTTATATTTGACAAGTTCGAGGTAAAGCTAAATTCGATCACTACCTTTGACATTCAAAAGGCAAACCTACCTGAACTTTGTCAATAGGCATAGATAGAACAATCCACTGCCGGCAGACCTCTTCAACCAAAGTTTCAGATTCACTTTAAATATCTAACTTTAGTATAACAGATATCTCAAGATACCTATTCTCGGCTCTGGGATTCGCTTATTTCATTACAGGCTCATAATATACCGGGAAACTATGGGAGGAATTCTCGTTTACAATTGAATTGTACAGATGGAGCACTCAAGAAAATCGCTTTCGATTTACCCGCAGAGCGTTGGCAAGGGCCACAAACATTTGAACAATGCTGCCCTTACACTTACATTGACCACTAATTTGGGCTATCTAACGCAAGATGCTTTGTAGTATAATTGTTTTGGTATTTACCTTACTTGCTCGATAAATTACTGTAGTAAAAAAAAACTTGAATCGTTCCTAATTTATAAGGTTTTGTTTCTGACCGAATTTCGTACGAAGATATTAAAACGTTTCGTAAAAAAACTGGTTACGTAGAACGATTTTATGCTTTGTACGTACTATATTGGTTACGAATCAAAAGTTTCTTAAACGGCCAAAGGGTTTCCATCACCTAAAGCTACATTGATTCAGTTAAAAAAATAGACTTATGCTTAAAAAAGTATCGACAATTACCAATACCAAATCCATTGATATATCAATTTATTACATTGATCAAAACAAAGTAAAAAAACAAAAAACTATGATCAATAAAACTAATAAGCTCAGTAAATCCCGAAGCAGAGGAAACCAAATAACCGGGTAGGGCCTAACAAAATATAAAAACATAACATAATATAACATTAAAAAAATATAGTTATCCCGTGGGCCCACTCTAGCATCGCACTAAACAATACCGTATACAGTTACAAAGAACATTATATACAGGTTGTTAGAGAAACGCTCCCGAAGATGAAACGCTTTTATTATACTATCTAAACACAATAGACCAATAACCATTTGCTTTATACTTGTTGTTATATTGGTTTAATATTTAGCAAACAGGAAATGTAAAGCTAACAAAACGCAGAATCAATGTAATACGTAGGTACAAGAGCCTGCAAGTGTGCACGCGGCACTCAGTGTGTGTGACTGTAAGCGACGTGCATGCACTTGTTCTTTTACGTATATATTTTACTAGCGGCCCGCCCCGGCTTTGCACGGGTATTGATATATTATAGCCTATGTCATCCGGGGATAGATTAGCTTCCCAACAGTGAACGAATTTTTCAAATAGGTTCAGTAGTTTCGGATCCTATTCAATGCAAACAAACAAACAAACAATCAAATTTTTCCTCTTATATTAGTATAGATTTGCATAATATTGCGAATAAATAAAACAATTTTAATTTTATTTAAAGCTTATGTTGCATAAAAACTAAAACAAAAATAGTAAAAATGAAAAAACAAACGTGTTTTTTTGTGGTATCATAATTATCTCCAGTTGTTGTTATTAGGGAGCATTTCCCTTACACCCTGTATGCATGTATGTACAACAAGATAATAAAGATTTCTATACACACTCGTAACTTACAAAAAGGGTGACACGAGGTGACGACCTTAATCAAGGCCAAGGTGATTTGCCTTTACTTAGGGCTTAGGTAAGGATCTAATCTAGATTTCAGTTTTGTCTGAAAAACAAAGACGAGAATGAGCTAATCGGAATTTCGCAATTATCCAGTTTCTGTACCTATAGTTTAATATCGGCGCCCCGTGATTTCATACACTTTTACAGGATCCGTTAATTTTTTAGGATACAAATTATGAATCAATCTTGAAATATCCAAACATCTAAATCTGACCCGTTGGAAAGATGAGAAGCAAAAAAAAAAAAAATTACACGCACACATACGCAAACAAATTTATTATAATGAGGGAGGAAGCCGCGCGCGCGACTTTATTTGTGAAACCCATCTAAGTGATGTGACACGTGATCTGACAAATCTCCATACAATACAATGCGTGGCAATTTTTAGTCTTAATCTTAGGTCACTTAGGTTTCGGGACAGGCTATAGACATGCAAAGTAGGTAAACTCGCGGTGTACTTGATAAAGGTCTGTAGTTTGGATCGTATAATTACCACTCGGTAACCACCACCACTCGCTTTACTATTTATGTAGGAGAGTAGGTAGGTAAGTGTAGTGTAAACACTAACGTCCGGCGTAAACAAAGAAGCTCCACTCCCAATTCCCCTTACATTTACCGACACTTATGGACGCCAAACATGGGGCGAAATGGGGCCGCGGAGAAGGGATGAGGTAAATAAGGCAATTAGCTAGAAGGCGCTGTTTAGTGTCACCTTTGTTTCACGCACCGTAATTTATTTGTCGTTATGCCAAACGCACTCTGCGTTCGCTAACTAGTCCGGTCAAGCTGTAGAGGCCAAAAGAGCAACAGTAAAAGGGAATAAAAAAATAAAATAAAAAATTGCCCTCGACAGTGAAAAGTTTGTACAATTTTACTTAATATAACTTTCTTTATTTACCAATAGAAAACTAGTAAAAAAAAACAAGCCAAGCGCGAGTCGGGCTCGTGCACCGAGGGTTCCGTACCACCACAAAGTTCAATAACGAAATTACCAGTTATAACTTGGTAATGAACACAAACTTGTCACCGACTCGCAATTTGCCATTATTTATGCTAATACAAAAATACGTTTAAAAATACTTTTGTTGTATGGGTACACCCCTTCGTTTATACTTTTTGATTTTTTTTTAAATTTTTAGTTAATCCGCCTTAACATTACATATTCTGTGAAAATTTCAATTGGCTACCTATTACGGTTCGAAATATACAACTGTTTAAAGATAGGACAGACAAATAGACGAACAGACAGACATCCTAGGCTTAGTAATAGGGTCCCGTTTTTACCCATGGGTACAAAACCCTAAAAACAAATAATAGGAAACTTAAACTACTTAATTAACATTAAACTGAAACCAGTGGGTCCTGTCTACACAGAATTAGCGGTTAGCCCAAAACTAAGCAAAGGGATGTATGTATGTATTTTAAAGTAAGGTTCGCCCTTACTTTAAAATACGAGTTCATACAAGTTTAGTACAATGCTTTGTGTTATTTTATAACGCAACCCCAGAATCGCCTGTAGTTTTAAAATATTCAAGTTAAAATAACAAGTTTGCCACGATAGAAATTGGCTACGAAAAATAACTAACTTATTTTACTACAATATCCTTAAAATAACAAAGTGATTCAGGCACAGAATAAATAATAACAAAAGTGATTCAGACCGGTTAATAAAATTGTAAAAATATTCGTTGTTTGTTTTAAAATTAATAAATTGGAGTTTTCCACGATAGAAATTGGCTACGGAAAAAAACTAACCTACTACAATATCCTAAGAAAAACAATTTAATTCGGGCATAGAATAAAAATAACACAAGTGATTCAGGTTAGTTAGTAATATGATACAAATCTTCGTTGTTTGTTTTTCTATTTCTATCTCTACATAGTATAAATTGAAGTCGCATTCCGCGTCTGTCTGCCTGTCTGTCTGTCTCTATGGCCGCTAACTGCTCCTAAACGCAACGGATTTTGATGCGGTTTTCACCATCAGATAGATACATTTTCAAGGAAGGTTTATATATATAACTAGCGACCCGCCCCGGCTTCGCACGTAAATTACACCCGTGCGAAGCCGGGTGGGCGGGTCGCTAGTTATTAATAAATTTGATCACTTACGCAATGAAATGTTTTACAATAAAAGGTTTCAGATGCTTCCATTGAAAATTACCCAGTTTGTGTTCACTTTTTCCTCTTTCAAATTGCCTGAAAACTGTACGAATTTTTACACAAGATTGTTTTCGATTATGGTGGAGAAATTGTTTGTAAGCCAATATTACGGATTCAATAAGCGGCCTGGGTGCTTTCCTCCTTTATAACATGCATGAAAAGGAAGGTAACAATAGTATTTTGAACTTGTGTAGGATTTGTTCTTATTGTATCAAAAATTGGTAGTATTTGAATATTACCAACTGTAACAACTGTACTGTACTGTTTGACCAACCACCCGCATTTTTCAGTCTTCCCGTGAACATGGTGCATGTAACTGCACCAAAATATTGGGAGCTCATTCCACAACCTTACCACGGTAAATATCCCGTAAATAATCATATAACTTTATTTGAATATTGTATTAGGTACACAAGACTCGGCTCGATTTGTGTAAATTAATACTATTAAAGCTTTTAATATTAAAGTTTTAGAAAATAAATACGTAAAAAATACATATGTTGTATGGGCCTTGTAGTTGTAACTTTTTGTCTCTTTTATTATTTGTTAGTCAATTTGCTGAAACATTACACAATAAATTATTCTCTGAAAAATTCAACTGGGTATCTATTACGGTTTGAAAGATGCCGTTAAAAAGACAGATGGACGGACGGACGGATGGACAGACAGACAGCATAGGCTTAGTAATAGGGTCCCGTTTTCACCCATTGGATACGGTACCCTAAAAACATCAAATGTGCGAACAAGATCGCTGCGCCTGATATTCTAGTTTAAGAGTGCCTAATTCCTTTGCAGTTATGCTACTAATCTAACAATAAAAGTAATCAACATTGCTCTCACTACCTATGTACCAAAACAAACCTCACTTCACAGAGTAAGGGGACAATTAGAGAATGCAAACTGCACAGCACAGAGGTTAGACAGAGTCGTCAACTAATTACATTTGCTTGTTTCCTAGCACACAAATATTCTGTTCCTACGTATTGTAGAATGTATTGAACAGTGTTAATTGCTATCCGAGATTGGAATTCGTATGGTTGGAGTTAGGTCTATGTAAAATGAATCAGGGTAGTTTTGGTTATTTCGAAAATGCCTTCGGAATACTCAGTGATGTAAAGCTGTTTGTAACCTTCGAACAAAATAAAATGAATGGACGGCCATAACATTGAACTTGTTCAGTATAAACGAGTCTAAACCGTCGGACACATACTTTTTTTTACAAAAAATTGATAGCAGTTTTTTGTTTTGTATTTACACGTCGGAAAAGCACACGAAGGCATAATTTTGTCAGATGTTTCGTTATCATGTAACAATTGTCTCGTGTTGCACTTCCTACGGCTAGATACCGACTGAAACAAAGTGAGCGCTGGCGCTCATTTTGTAATCTTCAAAAATGAGCTTCTTCTGGGCCCGTCCATTCATTTTATTTTGGTCAAAGCTTGTAACTGAATTCCGTTACTAAGATAGATATTTGATTTATTTGCCTTCTGTATAGATTTGTGTTGTCGTACATAATGGATTGCCTGAAGTTAATCAAATTTATTATTAAAAAAAAATTGTGAGCTGTTTCTGTGAAATCTGCCAGGCTACGGGTAAAAATACATGTACTTTCTGAGACCAGAGTAGCAACGTCAACACGCTTGACACCGGGGCTAACCTGCAGTGCAAGTACCGTTCTTTATCGATCGTCAAATTCGCTAAAATGCCATAGAATCGATCACAGCGAGTACTGAAAAAATGGCATATTATCGAATTTGACGACCTCAACTGTCAATTTGGCGTTCGCTGAAAGAACAGATTTGTTCTAGGCGCGGGTAAGCTGAAGGTAGGGAACCTGCATCGCCTGGTCACCACTACGTCAGGCACGCACACCTGCAGCTAATCCAGCACCTCAGAATGGTACAGCTAACCACGCAGCACGCACCAAACGCACTTTCAGTAACATTTTTACACTAGGAGCACGATTAATACAGAGTCACAGATTGAGGTAATAATGCACATTGATGTAGGAATTAGTAGTAATAATAATCATCAGCCTATCATGTTCCAACTGCTGGAACACAGGTCTTCTCTCATTGAGAGATGCCCACCCTAGTCCACCATGCTGGTTTAATGCATGTTGGTAAATGTGCCTTTGAACTATTTGAAGGTCTTGGACATACCGGTTTTCTCAGGAT
This sequence comes from Agriopis aurantiaria, assembly GCA_914767915.1. NCBI lineage: Eukaryota > Metazoa > Arthropoda > Insecta > Lepidoptera > Geometridae > Agriopis > Agriopis aurantiaria. The sequence continues at coordinate 10,583,827 of OU611994.1, read as the reverse complement.
GTTTTCCTGCACCGTTGTTGAGCGATGGCATCAAAATTACGCTTAATTTTATTTAAGTACTAAATAAGTCATTGGTTTAGGGCCGAGGATCAAACCAGGTGCCATCCGATTGTAAAGCGCACATGCTACGGCCCGACCACCATCGCTCTCTATAGTCACCATTACTCTTAGTCAGTCAGCTATAATAATATAGCATTTTAATTTATATTCTATATATATCGAGTCAAAAGTACCTCATGACAATTTAGTAAGATTACCTCGAGCGATTACTCTACATGAAAATAAAAATAATTGGTCCTCACATATCCGGAGCATTAGGTATAAATTCATACAAAAAATTGACTGGATTAATAATAACGGTTAAAAAGAGATAATGGTCCTGAAGTCGGTTAAGAAGAAAACAGTGAAAACTCTCAAACATTTTAACGGATGCAGATAACTAATCATTACGTTGGTTTACGAATCAAGGCACTCCTAATGTCAGTAACAGTTAATTAACTGGTAATTGTAACCGTGACATCAAGTTTGGGGTCCCAACTTCGCAGCATTTCAAAGGATTCACCACTCGCTCCCAAGTAAAGGTTCCTTTAGATAACTCATTAAAACAAATTCGCAGATTTTGGCACATTGCTTAAGTTTATTATCTTTTGTTTTGAAGGAAGGTGTCGAGGAAACCCAATTGAGGCTTAGGGTATAATTTTTGGTTGAATTTCTAATTAAACATGTGTACATACTGTATGTTATAAGTAAGCTACCCCGGGATAAATCTTCCAGGGATAAACATTCCCAGGATTAACATTCCCGGGATAAACCTTCTCGTGATTAAACACTCCCGGGATAAACCTTCCCGGCATTATTCCGGCGTGTGTTTGCGTGCGCACGCGTGGATTGCTTCTACACCACAATGCGCAAGCGAGCGACGTCACTGGTGCGGCGCGTGCGGGGGAGCCACAACAGCATGCTGGCCGCGATAGCAGGTAGGCTAGATTGCCTTTACATAAATCATTGTCGCAGCCTACACATTGCACACTGCACACAGTAGGACCTAGTTTATTAATGTAAGGGTATAGGTACTGATATGCATGACTATTACTTTGACTTAATTAAGTTATTGTATAATGTTGACATTTTTAGTTTGAATATTTTAAATTTCAATTGGTAATAATTATTATTAATGTAATATAACTAGCAACTATTATTATTGTTTGAATACCACATGAGCGTCATACAAACTAAACCCGTTTATAAAATTATGGGGTGTTTTCACAGGGTATATTTTTGAACACTTGTCCAACGGGTGAATTCGTTTGTTGGAACTAGTTTGTTTTTGTAAACAACTAAAAATTAAATTTCAAAATATTTACTTATAATTGGTAAGATCGAAAAAGGTACTTACTTAAGATTCAAATTCAAAATAATCATTTATTTCAACATTATTTTTTCATCTAAAATAATCGGCCAATTTATAAGCATCGCCTGTGAGGTTATAAATAGGCTACATAATAGGTAGGTTTACCCGGACTTGCATTATAATATGACGCACCGGGCCGACTCTATCAGCGGTAAATTCATCACAGAATGGGACGCGAACCAGATTGGAACTTGCCATTCAAAGTCCACGGCATGATTTGTGTAACTACCTCCTGTCAATCCATCCAATGTATCCGCCAATACATTGTTGGCGTACCTTACATGCGAACTGCGCTATAACCCTTAATGACCAAATGTACCTATATTTGGCAGAAAATCAAACATGGCATAGTTTGTGGTGCCATAACAACGACGTATATTAGTGCTGAGTGGACTGTATGTTTATTTGTCTATTATACGACACTGAACTGAATAGACTAAGAATCTTAACAATTAAAATTATTGAGTAAATTATTAAATTAAATTGTGAATTTTCTTGTTATTTTTGAAGAGTCTATGCTTAGTGCGTCTTGTAAGGCTTTTGTGTATTTCAAAATGTTTTAAGATATAAAGGCGATTGAATCTATATAATTATATATAAAAGCGAAATTCATCTACTCATTCACTCATCACGAAATCCCGAAACTACTTGATCTACGAAGCTGAAATTTGGCAGGAAGAATTCTTATAGGATGTAGAGGTCCGCTAAGAAAGGATTTTGTGAAAGGGGGGCAAATAGCCCGTTGGTCCAGTTGGTAGTGAACCTACCTTCTGAGCTTGGGGGCGTGGGTTCGATTCCCATCTAGGACAAACATTTATGCGATGAACATTTGTGTTTGTTCTATATCTGGGTGTTAATATCTATTTAAGTATGTATTTAAAGCTATATATGTATGTATATCAGTCTCTGGCAGCCATATCACAAGCTTTGCTTAGTTTGGGGTCAGATGACCGAGTGTGCAAAAATGTACCGAAAAAAAAAGAGAAAAAGAGAAATGAGGACTGAAAGTTTATATGAAAGTCTACGCGTACAAAGTCGCGGGCAACAGCTACTGGACTTATATAGTAGGAAATAACATTTAAAATGTTCATTCAGTAGTCGAACCGTAGACCGTCCGAATGCTCTGGAACAATCAATCAACAGCAATATTTAGCAAGCTACTGAGAAACAGCGATATCAAGAGATTTATGACTCCAGGCTTTAATTCCGCGCTAACACCTATTAAGATAATGGGGTAGCAGGGGTAAGCTCAAAGAATATGGGTCTGGCGTAGAGCCAAAATATGGACTGAATGGATCGTCACCTTGTCTTTGATGCCATTACGCGTCAGTTGAGATCTTTGTGTGGATATTATGTCATGGTGAAAATGAAAGTAACGTAAAATGTCTGCAGAGTTTATATTGTTGGCTGTTGTAGGGGAAAATATGCCTTATTTTTTATCCAAGGCTTTAGTCTGACATTCATTGTTTATCCACACAAAGTATTCAGATAGTATAGGACGTCATTTGGTAGGTGTACTTTTATGTGCACATAAAAGTACACCTACCAAATGACGTTCATGAACATTTCTACGTTTGTAAGCAAACGAAGTTGACGCCAAAACTACTGAAAAAAGCTGAAAAGATTAGCATGTTGGCTTTAAAACTGAGTGTATTTCAAAGAACATAGATTGAAATAATATTTGAAAGTAGAACGCTCGCGTCCACGCTTCGTGTAATGAATGTGTCTTGAATCTTATAGTGCTAACAGACGCTCGAACGCGGCTGACCTCAACCGCCGTCTGATCAGTGGGAGAGAAAGAGAGGGAAATATGGTATTCTCACTCTTTCTCTCCCGTTGGTTGGACGGCGGTCCGTTAGCCGCGTTCGAGCGTCTGTTAGCACTATTACAAATGCTTATAGGTTTAGGCAATCGAATAATTTAATAAATGTAAGTATTACGAAAAAAATAACATTTTAAGTTTCACAATTTGAACACACAATTACAAATATACGAATATAGGTTGCTGCATCGTAGTCATCAATATGTAATTTATTTGTACTAATGCGTATGCCCAATATCGCTTTGCAAACCACCCGAATATTCGTTAAAACATTTTACCGCACAAAACCCCCGCTTGTGTTCACACACATTTTTATAAAACCGCGTAAACCCTGTTCTCAACAGATGTCATCGCAGTGTGTCGCAAAAAATATGTTTTTCCTTAAAATCGTAAATTAATCCTTACAAAATTTCCATCCGACGACAAAGAGAAGTTTTAGCATTATTTATTGCACACATAACTCTTTTTGCGGGGAAGTTGGCTCCAATCTACGTTAATAAATTCACTGGACGCAATTAAGTGCGTACGCAGACTGTGTTAAAAACCTACTGGATGATCTACTGGACTACCACCATGACGTTAATAGCCTTCGAAAATATTTGCAATTTTTACGCTCGATAATGCTAGGGTTCCTAATTTTACTAAACGAACTAATTTAATTCTGCGATTAAATTTTAGCTTTTATTGGCCAGAATCACCCCGGTGATTAAAGTGGAATAGACCAGCCAGATAGACTTAACCTTACGTGTTAATGTTTCAACTACATTCGGCAATCTTATACCGTCTAACAAAAACAAAAAGATTTTTAGATACGCGGTATTTTAACATTCCAGTTAGGTCTGTATGAATAAAAATTAAGTTAATTTCCATAGCGCGCAACAGAAATATTTTATCACAATATTTACTCAGTTACAAACGTGACATGTGTATTTTAAACCATTTTTATGCGCAAATTTGTAAATAAATATGCGCAACATAATTACGTTACATTTTAAGTTTACTCATCATTGTAATTAAGATAATAATATGGTAAAAGTACTTATCTAAATGAAACTGTTTCCTTGATTGGTAATCTGATAATCGCCTAAGAAAATCCTGTTATATGTTCTAACAAATGAAGAAATCGTACTTAATCGTAGTTAGTACTAATGAAGGAGAGTCATTCGAAAATTGGCTCAGTGACCGACATCCATAAAAGTGTCTGAAATAATATGTGTTATTTGTTATGTTACATTTTGGTTGTAAAAGCACAGTTTTTAGCATAATCTGGTCCCCAAAAAAAAGTTATACGGCTAAGGCTCGGTGTGAACTTATGTGATGCGGTAAGGATAAAAAAATATTGGCACAAAACACAAGTAGGTACACACATTTAAAAAGTATGCACAATAGGTGTTAAAATAATGTTGCAATGTGTTACTACGTATTTTATGACGACCGGTATGACTTGAGAGTATTGTGTCGGCCTCATGTGCTAGCCCGGGTTTGATTCCTGGCCGGGCAGATTTTAATGATTTTTAGTCTGTTCTGTGTCTAGGTGCTTGTTATTCGTATTTTTATATTGAGAGATATGAATGAGAAATGTTATTAATATATTTTTTTGCTTCATGTTTTGAATATTTTGGCAACAATTTGGTTCAGAATTCGGGATGCGTACTGCCTAAGAGTGGAACTCCTCGACGCTTTTTCTCCTTTTTCATTTTTATTAAATATTAGGCTTGCGTTTGACTGTCATCATCTGATGTTAAGCAATAATGCGGTCGACGATGGAGCATGCTTGCCTAAAAGAAACCAATTCACTCGCAATTCGAAGATATTTAGATTGCAACTATCGGAAACACCCATTTAGCCACCTTAATTCTAAATCTAATTCAAAGTGGGGGTGATAAGACCTGCACTAACATCCAGCTTGGGGTGTATTGTGCATTTGCCCTTGCCAGCCTACACAAACCAGCCGAGCTCCCTAAAATAACGAAGCACGGCTTTGGTTCGCCGACTAAACTGCTCTACCCCTATTTGATAGCCCGTTGGTCAAGTTGGTAGTGAACCTACCTTCTGAGCTTGGGGGCGTGGGTTCGATTCCCACCTAGGACAAACATTTATGTGATGAACATTTCTGTTTGTTCTATATCTAGGTGTTAATATTATATTTTAAAATATATAATTATATTATGTATGTATATCAGTCTCTGGCAGCCATATCACAAGCTTTGCTTAGTTTGGGGTAAGATGACCGTGTGTGAAAAATGTCCCAAAGTATTTATTTATCTATTTATTTATTTCACCAGGTGGTGTGGTATTGGAGACATTGTTGAGTTTCTTTAAGGAGTCTTGACCTTAATCATACATCTTCTGTGGCCTTGCAACGCAGTAATACATGCTCCAAGGTCTCGTTCTCCTGTAGACAGCCTCGGCACAGAGGGTTGTCTGTGATTCAGTCACCATGTTCCACAGACTAGCAGTTCCTAAGATTCTTATTTCCTGAGAACTATATTAATCTAGGCATTTCCAAGACTAGTTAAAAAAGCGCCCAAGTTTGTCAGATATCTAACAATGCTTAGGTGGACATCAGAGTTTAAATATTGAATTGTGATTCGAGTTGCGCAACCTGAAGCAGTAGTGTGTTTTTGAAAGTCAACTTTGGTACTGAAAGTGCATAAACACCCCTTTATTCCTTGTCTTTGCTAAGGGGGTGCATTCAACTACTAAGGGAACGACTAACAGAGTCAACCTCGAAAATCATAATGTAAATAGCCATAACGTGTACATAGGCAAATTAGGCGAGCCTATAAAATTTTAGGATTATGAACATTACAAAGGCCCTCTCCACGCTGAATCGTCAAATATTATGTTAACACAAATGTATGAGAACCCAGCGCCGTCGTCACGACGATATCCGAGAAAGTATTTTTACCCACAGCGCCCGACTTGCACCGCACCGATGCCATGCTATACACTGAGCCTGCAAGTGTATTTACACTGAATGCAATATTCTAATGACGATCAGCAGATATATGGTCAAAATGATTGGTGTGCGATTACAAAAATTTGTCCAATCTACCGCACGTAATGGTGAGGTATTGGTTAGATGTAGACTATACGTAAAGTCTGGCTTCAGCCTGTGACCTTAGTCTGGTTTTGGTCACTATCAATCACGATTTGCACACTATTATACTCACGATACGACATTATTCTACGAATACACCAGTTATGGTATTATGGATGTCCGTTCGTGATTTGGATTGTGCCATTACACTCACGCGCGTGGTGAGAGTAAGTTGATGCGAACGAGACGGCATGCAATCTCGATCACAATCAAACTTCTATAATGAGCCCGCTGGTTCACGTCATTCTAACCTCAATGGTGGTTGAAACTGATGCCAAACTTACGCATGCGTTCCGGTCGCATCGCAAGATCGGTTTGGGTCGGATCGGGGGCTGTGGACGACGACCTTATAGTACACCTGAGGTGTTTTATTCAGACGTTATGTCTCAATGGGATTCACTCGTAAATGTTAATGTTGTAGAAAATGTTCCGTATCTAAGTGAGATTATCGGAAATACTACAGATTTTTTGAATCTCAGCTTAGGATTTCCAAGGGCTAAGAAATAACTTTCTTGGAAATATCGAATACTCACCCGTAACAGCAATATTGGCATAATATCACCGATCTTCTATACTAGTTGGAGACAGAATATGTCTGATATGCGTCAGATAGACGACGTTTTGTTCCGTGGCTTTTTGGGTGCCATTTAACAGCTGCGTATGGATGACAGTAAAATATCTGAAGGTGTCAGCGTTGTCAAGACAAAACTGCGGATATTAATGGTAGATTATTATTTATTATCTATATCTTGATGGGGAAGAAACGTTCTTGAGTGAAGACCACGAACCGGAAGATGCAGCGTAGGTAGGCCTCCCACTAGATGCACCGACGACATTGTGAGAGTTGCGGGTGGTTGCGGGTATCCAGTGGATACAGAAATCAGGCTGTCGTTCAGTGTGGGGGTTAAAGGGGGGGGGGGGGAGCCTATGTCCAGCAGTGGACGTCTTCTGGCTGATGATAATGATATCTTTATCATAATATGGTAATATTTATTTAATGGTATCATTAAAAGTGTTTTATCACCCCTAATTGTGATAACTTAATTATCACTAAAAACGGAACACTACCATTTGCTAGTGTTTCGTTTTTCGTAGGCAAAGTAATATTATAATTGTGGTCACAATCACCATGGTTCAGAAATTGGTGGTCACAGAAAAAATCACAAAAATTAAGCTCTGTGAACTTAACCAAATTTCAGAAGTGCATCACACCAACATTTACTTTTATGGTTTAGTCAAAAAGAAAACTACTTGAGAAACATTCTTCATATAGACAATTTTAAGAATAGGTTAATGACCTTTGAGCTAGATTTCTTGAATTTATCACAGTTTTATCGCTATATCTCGAAAAGTTATGATCAGAAAATGCATGAAATGAATTAAGGTTCTTAATATGACCTATCAACATGGCATTACAAGTTTATTGTCTAATAGTTTAGAAATGCAGGGGGACCATGTTTTTGCCACTTCGGCGGGCCATATTTCACAAAATATACACTTGATAAAAGTGATGTATCAAACCTTCACTTCATTTTAAAATACCTATTCTACGATATCCCACACGAGGGGGTGCCGGGAAAAAAATAATTTTATCTCCATTTCACATGTACCAGAGCCACCCTTAAAATACAAAATTGTATTCTCATTGTACTTTTAAAAATTTGATCTATACATAAACTATAATTGTGCAAAGCTTCAAGCACTTGCCCTAATAACTAAAGAAGTTAGAAGGTTCACAGACAGATAGACAGACGGACGAACAGAAGTTATTTACAAGGGTTCCTTGGCGGTCTACGGAACCCTAAAAACTAGCCACGGCCTGCCAAAGAGAATTCAATACTACGTAAGATGAACCAATTTTTGTCTCTTCTAATATTGTACGCGTGTTGAATATTTCAATGTGCAAAAAGGTTTGTAAACGTTTTTCGAATTCACAGAGGCTATGTAAGAATTTAAGATGGCTATGGCTAAGAGTCCTGTGATTGGTTCATAGAATCCTCAGCCCGTAGAGGGAGACTGAATCTATGCCTCAGCCAGATTTTATATTCCGGGAGTGACACAAGCCTACAACACTGTATAGCAACTGCATTGCAACAAACACAAAAAAATTAAAACATTTCTGTTAATAATCTGTGAAATAAAATACAGAAAGCACTTCAATGGTCATTTTGTTTGTCCGCTCAAGCGAAGCTATTTAAGTAAAACACGAATTTTATATATTAAAAATCCATGACGTAGGCTTCTTGTGTCACTTACGTGACCTTTGCGCCTTGGAATATCATACCTGGCGGAGTATAAATTATTATACCATGCCTCAGCTTACACTTTCATGTTTAGGAACTTGAGAACTGTTTTTTATCGAAGTTTTTTTTTCTATACAACGTTTTAATCCCAATCTATGAAATGCTTTGAAATATATATGGTCTTACCACAAAAGATTTAAGCACGCTTTAGACAAGTGCTTAGCATATTTTTCGCTGTAAAACAATTGCTAAACACATGTCTAAAGCGTTCTTAAATCTTTTGTGGTAAGACGGATAATGTTTTTATATTTGTATTTTGTCTATAATGTATTTATGACAGCCCCTTTATCTTTGATGTAAAATTATGTTGCATTAACATAAATAAATAATAGATTTAACAGCGTTAAATTTTTACTTGATCAATACAATATTTCTTCTTGGCCAAATTTAACTCCAATTAAGTTAATCATACAAACAAAAACTAATTTAATTAATAAAGTAAAACACAGTCAAACATGATACTTCAAGATAAACATAAAATATGGCAAAATTTGAATACATAAATCAACAGAACTTCTTTGCATCGTTTATTATTATTGCCGACAGTACAAGCTACGTGAGAGCCTTGAGGTGAATAAACTGTGAGAGCCAAGAAAACGGCTGCCATCATATTTGTATGAAAATTATGTGAATTTCTTGAAAGCTTTCTCTGCTAAACGTTTACCGTACTACCACATTCAACCTTTGAAGGGTTCCTTTTGGTTTCAAACCTCTTTGAACGGCTGTAAACAAATTATGTCCTTCCTTCGCGTGTTTAGTATTCAATACGCTCTTACTTTTATATCGGAGTAATATTTAGTAATGATAGAATATTTTTTTGAGTTGCCAGGTATCTTGTTCACAAATTTTGTCATAACAGTTATTGAGAACTTAGCTGTTGCAAAACAGTCAAAAATCAACGTTAAAATTTGGTTATAAAAATTTGAACATATCTGTATTCTGGGCATTTTTGGATTTTATTTTATTTGTAGTGCAGCTCCACTGCTCCACGTTCTGTGCCCTTTGTCAACTACTTACTTACTAGTACCTATATCTATATAACCTAAAAGTAATGACTAGAATAATTCTCAAATTTATTGTTAAGACGTATTTTGACCTGCGACTTACGGCGTACTTCTACATACACGAAGACTTTTACATAAACTATCAAATCATTTTTGACCTCATAGTTTGAATCTTCTTTTTGAAAGAAAAAAATGTCTTAGCAGACCACTACATCTCGATAGGAATCTACCTGCCAAGCTTCGTAGGTGAAATAGTTTACGAGTTTTCGTGGTATGTCAGTCAGTGTGTATTTCACTTTTATATTATAACTAGCAGACCTGACAGAGGTTGTCCTGTCTTAGAACTTTGACAGTTCACGCAAAGTCAAAATGGTAAATCTTAGTTTTTACACCTTGGGTTCCATTATTGGAGTTTTAGTAAGGATCCCATATTTTTTTGAAAATATAATATAGCCTATGTTAACCGGGGATAACACTACTTCCCAACAGTGAAATAATTTTTCAAATCGGTTCAGTAGTTTTGGAGCCTATTCAATGCAAACAAACAAACAAACAATCAAATCTTTCCTCTTTATAATATTAGTATAGATAATGTACTACTCAAATAAACATAATCTGCATAACCACAAGAAATACAGTCACGGTACTTACCATCATGGCTTTAACTGTAACAGTATCTATAAGTTAAATACTAATTAATGTACTTTTTTATTTACTTGTTGTTTCTTGTACACTGTATACAAAAGGTGTAAGCAATATTTATAGTAAAAAAAATTATAAGGTTACAATTGCAACAAATCAATCTGAACACCTTTGTGAGAAAACTATCAATTATTATTGCGCTACGCAGTTTGGCAAAATTGTCTTAAATTAATACAATAATATATTATGTATGTTTATAAATAAATAAAATAACAAAACAATGTTGAACCGAAACTTATTTACGTACATACTCTTAATTTTTTTTTTTAAACTCGTAATTGAGTTCATTACAAAGACAAGAGAGAGAGAGAGAGAATTTAGACCCGAAAACACATCTTAGCTTTTTCTACAGAATATAGAAAAAAATAGTAATATACCTACTTGAATATAGGTAATCTGACAAAAACCTCTCAAATGCTACAAGTACGTTAAAGCACCGTCACCCACGGAGGCGGCCAAACTATCCCTGAAATGAATAAAATGACAGCTGTCAATTTGCGACGTGAAATACATCGTGTTTCGAATTTTTCTGTGCTTCATAAAGTAACATAAATGTCCCCGGTTTTCGAAGTGAACATATCTAATAGTGTACTCTCAAAATTTGGTACTGAAGTAAGTGATAAAAAAAATATGGGAAGAAATATAATCGAACGGAAGGATATTATGATTATTTACGGGATATTTACCGTGGTAAGGTTGTGGATATAGCTCCCGATATTGCGGCGCAGTTACATGCACCATATATTCCTGTGAACATGGTGCATGTAACTGCGCCAAAATATCGGGAGCTCAATCAATAATCTTACCACGGTAATTATCCCGTAAATAATCTTATAACTTTAGAGCAGATGGAATAATAAATGGTAGTTAAAAGCATAACAGGCAGTACAAAAACCAACCGCGCGGAGGAAGCATCGTGTATTTAAAGCTGCACCCATTAGATCCACTCACCCGTTTTCCAATACTAGAAATATATTTTGCAGTTAGTAATTTAATAAAATTAACGCTTCGTTATTCCAATTGGACATCGATTTTCCAAGCGTTGACAACAACGAACAAGCGCAATTTTAAATGTTTGTGGTGACCGGGTTTTGGTCTATCCGCTATTAGTCTCCTACGATTCCGGCTCGAAATTCGGCAAAAGCGATGGCGGCGTCCGACGCTGCCCATTCATTTGGCCTCCCCATTAAAAGGGAGCTTTTAACTACGGCTAATTTATGCAGCGCACGGTTTGCTCGGACAGATTACAGAGTGGCGTGTCCATTCCGCGCTCGGTTTGTGCCAGAATCACGCCTGTCGATTGTGTTACGTGTACTGGAAAATTTCGCATGTTTATTCGTTTGAATCGCGAATTAATTCGCGTTCTACGTTTATGCGACTGACGAGTGCCTGTTTGTATAAAATGAATTTTGTTTCATACAACTTTATCAATGTGGTCTGTTTATATTTGTATCGAAGCCGTCGCTTTGCTTCAATCACTGACGCACTGATTAACTCTCGTTAGATAATTATTTTTTAACAGCTTATATTCCATATTACTTTTAGAATTATGAATGTGGTGGTAAGTATTTTTATCAAAACGAATACCTTCTTAATATCCAAAAGAGATTGAAAACTTCTTATAGGATTCCTCAAGAAAATGTTTATTGAAAATAAATATTTTTTTACTCGTATTTAGCCCGATACGTTGGTGATTCTGCCAAAACTAGTTTTCGCGGTCATTTAAGGCCTAAATCGCTGAGTTGATTGACGATGTTGCCAACATCGCGATATTAGCACAGGCCAAGGCAGATTCCACAGCAAAAAAGAAGCATATACCCAGAAGGCGATTTAGAAAACTGTGGATGAAGAAGACATGTGTATTATTTAAAACCCGGTAAATGCTTTTCTAATTACAAATGTTGCCAAAGTAAAGGGTTTAACTCTGTCAGAAGTTGTTCTCTGCAATGAAAGCCACTTTATTGTTCAAAACATCCTTCGTATGCTACCACAAAACTACATTACCACTTGAATAACTACAGGCAATTTACACAAGCCCGAAACCACTTGGACACAGTGTAGTGAATACAGAACTTCAATCTATGTTCACTTCAGTAGTATCGAAGTTAGAGGTCGTTAATTTAAGTTGTTGCCGTTATTGTAATGTTACTAAAATTATTGTCATATAGGTTTGTACATTTTTATCTAATGAGAGATCCTCACCAAGGCCAATGCGGGCGAGGCGTGAACCAATTTGGACGACATGGGCTATCATGCGTAAAGAGTGCCGGCCGCTTATTTCGTGATTGGGAATTCAATGATTTAGTCAGGTGAACACTATCCTCAGCTTCTGTGCCCTCGACGCTGGAAAGTGGAGCCCACTGGAATGGTGAGAGATGACGGCAAGATACCGGATATTGCCACCCTAGTTCCGTGTTGATATTACACCTGCTTCGTATTTGCATAAGTGTTTTAAGTTCTTTCTGTTTCCATTTGCACTGTGATTAGAATGCCAAGATACTGAGGAAGTGCATGATATCACACAATTGTCTCGAGCCGGAACTTACGTAATCATTTCTACAGCGCTTCTCTCGTAGCTCGAGATTGCAACACATCTACTATTTGTTCTACCCTGTACCTACATGTATTGTAGGATAGCTGTATAAACAGATACTTTAAGTTAGGTACCAATATTGTGCATCAAAACGCAATCGTGTCGGTAGGTAATTTTTTTTTCTAATATGCGTGGAAATTCGATAATAGAATCGAGAATAAATTCGAGATAAAAGAAATTGTTTTACCGGTCAAATAAACACAAGAAGCGATCGGATCGTGCCAAAATATCGGGGGCTCCATCCACAACCTCATCACGGCTACATACTTTTAATAAAAATAAATATCTATTGAGTGGATCATCATCATCATCATCAACCAGAAGACGTCCACTGCTGAACATAGGCCTCCCCTGTGAAGTACGTGTGCCAAAATGTGGGTACTTGGCGAAATGTTTGTTACCTACCTACTTGGGTTAATAAATCAGTTGTGTCACCGACTTGGAGTTTCATTACTTTGCTCCGCCAGAATATCCGTAATATTTAACTGGCGACGAGGAGAAACAATTTAATTGTATTAAAATTTGTGTTGTGAATGTGCGGTGTAACGGCGATAAGATGCCGATCGGAAAAATTGAACAATTTGACCTGTCGAGCAAAAAGTGGTTCGCATATATTAGACGCGTGGAACAATTTATGACATTGAACGCAATTAAATCCGAATTGCATGTTGCCACACTAGTGACGTTGGTGGGTGAAGCAACATATGATTTAATGTGTGATTTATGCGCTCCCGACCATCCTGAGAAAAAAAGTTTTGGGGAGCTGGTGAAATTTGTCGGTGATCATCTCGAGCCGAGACGCTCTGAGATTGCAGAGCGGCACGTGTTTCGTCTCCGGCGTCAAAATGCAGGCGAAACTCTCGGCGATTATTTGCAAGTACTAAAACACTTGGCGAGTACTTGCAATTTTAAGAGCGGCTTAGAGGAGAACTTGCGCGACCAATTTGTCTCTGGACTCGCCAGTGACGAGTTGAGGTCGCGGCTCTTCGCGGAGTCTTCGCTAACGTACAAAAAGGCGGTGGAGTTGGCGTTCGCGCTCGAGGCGGCTGAACAACATTCTAGACGGAGTAGTTCGGGCTGCGGAGCGCAGATGACGGGAGGCGCGGCCGCGGCGGCCGAGCGGCTTCACCGGGTGACGACAGCGGGCCGGCAGGGTGCGCCCGGCGGCGCCGGCGGCGGCGCGAGCAGGCCTGGCCACGGGACCGGCGCTTACAGCTCACAGCCGTGCTGGCGGTGTGGAAAAAATCATCGTGCGACAGAGTGTCGGTACAAAAATTACGCATGTAGGATTTGTGGTCAAAATGGTCATTTACAAATAATGTGTAAACAACGTGCGAGTACTTCTGCAGTGGAAAACAAGCAAGGTATGGTCCGTCGAGGGCAGTATTTCATTGAGAGTGACACTGACTCCGAATGTGATTTATATAATCTTAAAATATGTAACAGTAATGACAAGCCCTATTCAGTGCAAGCGACCGTGAAGGGCAAGTTAGTTACCTTTGAACTGGACACTGGCAGTAAACTATCCGCGATTAATATGGGGTATTACGAAAAACATTTTTCACATCTGCCATTGGTAAACTTTAACATTAAATTACATTCGTATACTGGCACTTTAATCGAAGCAGCTGGCTATATTATTGTTGATGTGGAAATGGGAACGCACTCGGCGGGAAATCTCAAGTTGTTTGTGATTAAAAACGGTGGACCACCACTGATGGGTCGGTCTTGGTTACGACATTTAAATATCGATAGTATTCAAATTAACGAGATGATTATGAATTTATCGGAAGATAATTTGGTTATTGTATTAAAACGAGAATTCCCGACTGTGTTCGCTCCCGGACTTGGAACGTGCACTAAAAAATTTTTGTTGAGACTTAGCGACACATTGCCTGTTTTTATCAAAGCAAGATCATTGCCTTTAGCGTTACGTAAGCCTGTTGAACAAGAGTTAGAGCGACTCGAGGCAGAGGGTACCGTTCGTAAAGTCGAATACTCTGATTACGGGACTCCAATAGTCCCCGTTTTTAAAAAATCGGGAGATTTACGGATTTGTGGGGATTATAAGGTGTCAGTGAATCCTAAACTGATACGGGAACCGTACCCGCTTCCTCGAATCGAAGAATTGTTTGCAGCACTGAGTGGCGGTGATAAATATTCGAAAATCGACCTTACTAACGCGTATCAACAATTATTATTAGAAAAAGATTCACAGGCGTGTACGGCGATCACGACGCACGTGGGAACATATGTATATTTACGAACACCTTTCGGTTTAACATGCATTCCCGAAAAATTTCAAAAATTCATGGAGGAAACATTGAAAGGGCTCAAGGGCGTAGCATGTTTCTTGGATGATATAGCCATCACGGGGGTAGATAGGGCTGAGCATATTGCAAACCTAAAAGCGGTGTTGAATCGCCTACGTGAGGTCGGTTTGAGAATAAAACTAGAAAAGTGTGCTTTTATGCAAGACAGCATTACGTATGTCGGTTTTATTATTGACAAACACGGTTTGCATCCAGACCAGGGCAAAATTAAAGCGATCGTTGATGCACCTGCACCCACGGATATAACACAATTGCGATCATTTCTTGGCCTGGTAAATTATTATGGTAAGTTTATCCCGCACCTTAGTACGGTGCTACATCCGCTGCATCAACTTTTACGTAAAGATTGTGCCTGGGCCTGGACGAGTGCATGTCAGGCAGCTTTTAAAAATGTTAAAAACGCAATTGCAGGCAGTGAGGTTTTGGTTCATTACGACCCTGAGCTTCCATTGGTCCTCGCGGTGGACAGCAGCTCTTATGGAATTAGCAGCGTGTTATCACATCGTTATCCGAACGGTGATGAACGTCCCATTTGTTTTGCGTCGCGTACATTGAACGCGGCTGAGCGAGCATATAGTCAACTTGATAAAGAAGCTTTGGCAATCATTAATGGTGTCACTAAGCACCATCAATATTTATATGGCCGTCACTTCATAATTAAGACGGATCACCGTCCCCTGACCTTCATTTTTGGGCCAAAGAGTGGCATTCCCCAAACAGCTGCTAGCAGGCTGCAAAGATACGCAATGAAGTTAGCTTCGTTTGATTATGAGATACAGTTTGTAAAATCTCAAGATAACGGGAACGCGGATGCACTTTCTAGGCTGCCATTGCCACGTGAGCACAAACACTGTAATGAGCAGGATTCGGTGTCGTATATTCATTACGTTGAAGAGTCTTTTCCAATTAGCGCGCGGGAAGTGGCTGCGGCGACGGAAAAAGACGCGGTTTTAAAGCAAGTAACGCAATACGTAATAAATGGCTGGCCGTCTATAACTACGAACGAAAAAGAGAAACCGTATTACTTTCGTAAAGATAATTTGTCAATTGATCATGGTTGCCTGTTATACAACCATCGGGTTATAATTCCGGAGCCATTACGCAAACGAGTGCTCCAAGAACTCCATGAAGGTCATTTGGGTGTAGTTAAAATGAAAAATACAGCGAGAAGTTATGTGTACTGGCCGAATATAGATTCAGAAATTGAGGCAATAACTAGGGGGTGTAATGCATGCTTGCAGCAACGTGACGCGCCAGCACAATCGTTGTTGCATCCATGGGCATTTCCTACTCGCCCCTGGCAAAGGCTACACGTAGACTTTGCTGAGTTCCAGGGAAAACATTATTTGGTTAGCGTAGATGCTCATAGCAAATGGATAGAAGTACAGAAAATCTCTAGCACAAATGCTGCGGCTACTATTTTTAAACTGCGAGAATTATTTTCTCGATTTGGACTTCCATCACAAGTGGTCAGTGACGGAGGTCCCCCATTCAGTTCTCACGAGTTTGCTAACTTCATGGGCAAAAATAGTATTACACACACTATAACGAGTCCGTATCGGCCGGCTGGCAACGGAGCAGCTGAAAACGCGGTTAAATCTGTGAAACGCGCCATGAAAAAAGCCACACACGACGGCGTGGACATTGAAACGGCAGTTATTAAGTTCTTATTCCACTATCGAAACTGCGAACATGCAACCACGGGTGTAGTGCCAGCCGTGGCAATGTTAGGGCGGCGCCTGCGCGGCCGACTCGACTTACTGCGCCCGAGCGCCGAACGCGCCAGCGAGGCGACGGCGGCCCGCGCCGCGCACCTGCGCCCCGGCGCCGAGCGCCACTTCTTTCCCAGCGACCTGGTACTAGCTCGTGAGTACCGCGCGCGCGATAAATGGACGTCGGCTGTGGTTGTTGGACGGGATGCGCCGCTCACCTACCGAGTACGTTGTTCGGATGGTCGCGATTACAAAAGACATATCGATCAGTTGTTGCCGCGTAGTAAACCCGTTTCGGTAAGACATTCCTCGGTAGCTGTAGAGGAACGGGAACATTCAAATGATGAGTTTGATGATGCTGTGGATGGAACCGAGACTCAAACTAATCAGCGATCTCCATCCGTCGCCGCCCCATCACCGTGTAGCCCTGATGATGAGGCCTGCGTATCCCCACCGAAACCAGCTCAATCGACAAACACTTGTAAATCGCCATCTCCTGGCTTCTTAAAACAACGCCCGATGCGCGCGTGTAGAATTAAGAAGAAATAATTTAGGTTATATTCTCTTTACCTATAGGTAGGTACTTATCAGTTGCCATTAGATGAAATAAATAGCGGCTGATAATCATAGGTTTTTTTTTAATAATATGTACTTAAGTAATAAGTTTGTATGGTTTCTTAGATTTAAGGAGGGACGTGTGAAGTACGTGTGCCAAAATGTGGGTACTTGGCGAAATGTTTGTTACCTACCTACTTGGGTTAATAAATCAGTTGTGTCACCGACTTGGAGTTTCATTACTTTGCTCCGCCAGAATATCCGTAATATTTAACTTTAACCTCCACACTGAACGACAGCCTGCCTTTTCCATCCACTGGATGCCAGCGACTCTTACTATGTCGTCGGTCCATCTAGTGGTAGGCCTACCTATGCTGCGTCTTCCGGTTCGTGGTCTCCACTCAAGAACCTTCCTTCCCCATCGGTTATCGGTTCTCCGAGCGATGTGGCCTGCCCATTGCCACTTCAACCTGCAAATTTTAACAGCTATGTCAGTGACTTTGGTTCTTTGGCGAATATTCACGTTTCAGATTCAATCGCGCAAAGAAACTCCGAGCATAGCTCTCTCCATTGCCCGCTGTGTGACTCTGAGTTTTTCCAAAAGGCCAACAGTTAAGGACCACGTCTCAGTACCATATGTCATCACTGGCAACACACACTGATCAAAGACCCTTGTCTTTAGGCACTGAGTGGATCACCCACTTCACAAAGAACCCACCACACAACAAATGTGTGAAATTTTAATTCTAATTTAAAATTTTACTCTTCCTAACTGCAGTACCAAAGTCACGAGCGGCCGTTCTGCATAATGAATCTCCAAATTTCCATCCTTTGTCACGTAAAACCAAAATTGGAGAAAATAAACCCTTCATAATGACTATCGTCTACTTGATAGCGAAAGTTCTTCTAAGTCAGCCTCCAAAAGGCTGACATTAATCAAACAACTCCTGAATTACCTGCGGGGGTGAACTTTCATAAACAAAATATTGCGGACAAAACTCTGAGGGAATGGAACTCCATTCATACTTTAAATTAGTTATCAAGATCAGGAATTCGGAATGCAATCATAAACCCAATATAAGCACGGTGTTTTGACATTATAATAACCCCATCTCGGTTTACTTGGCTTTTTTATGCAGATTTTCTCATCAAACGTTCGATGGTAAGGTAACTTATTTACTAACCTCCTATAGTTAGTAAAATAAATAGTATGCAACATTTTATTACTATTGTCAACAAGAAAAACATCCCTCTTAAAGAATTCTATAACAAAACAGTGCTATTTGTAGCTTGAAACTAATTTAAAAATTCCATCCGATGTCCACGGCATTCACAAGTCTGTTCGAAGAATTTTCCAGAAATAACTTCAAATAGAGCGGCCAAAACAGAAATAAGCTCCAAAATAGGTAATAAAATGAAATCGACGTCATACAAGCCTTTCGATTTATGCAAAATGGGGGAATAACAAGTCGATTTGTGGCTGAATCGTTACCGTTCCGCCCTTTGGGAGTTGGAAAAAGTTTAAACGGAAAACAAGGGTGTTTCGCCTATTCCTAGCTCAGCGATGAGCGCTGCCTCCACCGTCAAAAGCGATTCAATCGTTCGCTTTTATTGGAACAGCCGTCTAGCGTCTTTGTTGCGGGAATTCCACAGGATCCAATTTATGCAAAGTATTTACGAGTGACAAGAATTTATTTGACGTGCCAATTTTGCACCGTGACATTGCGGGCAACATCTTAAAAGGGCCTGGCGTGCTATTGATTGAACGGCATCTATGATATTCGGCTTTTGTGGTGGATGCGGATGTGGAATAAATATAAACTCACCGGAGATTTCGTGTCGTCTATGCATTAGGGGCGAGACTCTTTTGAGATATTCCGAGACATTTCCGCATACTCAACATTTTCGCGTTGCACGTTCTATCTATATACTTTCCAAGGTGCTTTTCTTGAATATTTATAACTACAAAACCTCATAGTTTAACTGCATTTACGAGCAAATTACATAAAAGATGAAAGTGCCAGATTATTGATTTAGATTACATCCCCAACTCGGTTTAAAGAAATGCCATCTTTGATCTCAAAACATGCTGTGACAACTACTTATATATGTTTAGTGTAGGCATATCATTAACCACACTTAAACCATAAGCTTAAGGGAAAAATCCTCTTTCCATTAACTTACTCATTTTCCCTAAACAATGTCCACTGTTCCATGGCCACAAGTGACAAAATAACCCTCCTATCGCGTCATCTCATCCGCCCTAGATAAGCTGCGATACAAACCTATGCCAACAGATTTACGACCTTGCGGTGATGAAGATAGACGGCTCTGGTGGGCAACTAGATTGCGTATTAACTGTTGTTGCATTACAGAGATCTAATTAAAGATACTTGATTATTAAAACTGGCTGTGCTCAGCGGTTTCACCCGCGTGGACTTCCACTCGAGAACCGTACATTTTTCCGGGATTAAAACTAGTCTATGTATCTCACCGGCACTGCAAATAACTTGGCCAGACCAGTAAGATTCGTTTTATCTCGTTAAAATTAACGGTTTCTGAAAAATTATCCACGTGGGTAAAACCGCTAGGTGCAGCTAGTTAACACTAAGCGTATTTAACCGCCAAGCCTATAAAACTGGGAGTTATTAAAAACGTATCCATTAAAATAAGAAATAGGTATATAAGAATAATACTTCGTTTTATAACCCAATAGTGAGAATGTGTCGCCAATACAATGACATTTTGAAAGACCACCATGACTCTATTGATATTTTTAATAAAAAACTATTAAAATTTAAAAAAGATGTACGAAATATTGTTTTTACGGTCCATAATAAAAGTTAAGTTTATTTAATATTATTATTGTGTATAAATTGATTGTAATACTTTACCAATTACCTACTGCATTTAAAAAAAAAACATGTTGTGTATACATATTTAGGAATATGGTTTAGTTTAAAATTGTATAGTCTACTCTAGTTTAAATTGTTTTGACCATATTTTGTTTTGTGTGCCAATAAACTAAATAAATAAATAAATAAAATAAATGAACAGATAATGTTTACTAACATCAAAATATACGATCAATTTGTAAACAAGGCGAAGTAAAATAATTTAACGGACGTAGAGCTTCAAGGATAATATTAGAGCAATAACTTTCTACGTCTTTTGATGTCACAGCTGGGCAGCCGGACTTAACGATCAAAGTCTTAATCTTCAAAAAATATTATTATCTAGGGCATTGCTCATCTTTCAACGCTTAGAAGGTATTTTGATTAACGATCCGTATTAATTTCGTCCAAAATCCCCGTAACGAAGCGAGGAGGCATGGCTGGACTGCTTATACTTATAACAACTACACGAATCACGAGTGAGAGTACTTGAGCTTTGGTCCAAACAGGCACGTTCTCTTTCTGCTTCAGTGTGTGCTATGTGAGTCAGGGAAGTCATTGCCGGTATATTTGCGTATCATTGCTGCCCAATCCTGTAAAGGAAAGGATCTTCGAAGTCACATACGAGAGTACTTAAGCTCAAGTTTTTTACTACTAGGCTCTAGGGCCGTGTCGCAGGGACCTCATTGAATTAACTTTATTACGTTAAGTTTAATATGTTTAGTTCATAACGGGTGTAATATGGGCGTAAAATTTTAAATAAATAAATAAAAAAGCAATGGATGTATACATGGTAAATCAATGGTTCATATGCATTATGAGATGGGTGAGGGTGTGATGTTAGAAAATGGAAGGGTGTAGTCATGTGTGTATGTGTGGGCGAGTGTGGGGATGTGTGCGCGTGTGTTTTAATGTGTGTATGTATGTATGTATGTGTGTGTGTGTACACATGCATGCTCACAAAGAGACTCTTAAGTTCTCGGATTCGTTATAAGATAGGGAAAGTAACCACCGTTTTACTAAATTATTTACTGTGTGTGATTTTTCTTTTATTAAGTTTGGAAATACTTTGAGTACTCTGTTATAAACAAGCATGAATGCATGAATACCTCATTGTTTTGACCCTACAAAAGACAAAACAAAAGTATTGTAGTGATTTGCTAACGCAAAATTCGGAGGCGCTCTAGCTATTATTTGAGCTGGTTTAAAAACTACTGATACTTGATTAATGAAATTTTTGTGAGACCACATTAAAGGTTTCTTCTACGGGATAAAAAACAAACAACAAAACACGGGTCGAATTGAGAACCTTCCTCCTTCTTCGAAGTCGATAAAAAATATCAGACTTTTCATAACTGCTTGTGTTTTGTTTTTCTGAGAAACCATTTTCCTTTTCCTGATCGGTCCTGAATTGTGCAATAAAAAGTACTAAGAACTAAGTGCGTTATTAGTGCGTTATAAGTGCGTTATTGTATAAACAGACCTTTGTTACTGTATTATTCTGTACTATGTCCATAATGCTCGTTATTAATGCTAGTCATTCGCTGAGGAGGCTAGCCGCGTCTTAAAAGGGTCTTCGGTTTACTGCGCTAATATTACCAAACTTTTAACAATCTTAAACTTATTTTTTTCGCATTTTGGTGATATCACTGATCTACTTACAAACGTAGTAAATACGTACTTAGTTATTTTTTTTTCAATTTAAGGTTTGCGCTTGAACAGTATCCCAACTGATGTTAAGCGAAGGTTGGTCTACAATGGAGCACGCTTGCCTAGAAGAAAACCATTCACTTGAGACTTAAAGACGCTCACATCATAGCCATCGGAGAACACCCATTCACGCATATTATTATTTTAGCATTTAACGCATTCTATTTAGTTTGAATAATAAAATGGAACTAGAGCGCTTCGTTCGGGTTTTTAGAATGAACCATGACACGGTGTCGCCTTGTTGTGCGCGATCTAAGTATGTTATGAATAAACTCCACATAGTTTTATTAGTATTAACTGGTGGGCTATTTAAGGATCAGCAAAAATGGTTTGGTCACCGTCACTCTCATTTGGATTGACATAGAGCGACGGGGACAGAAACCATATCGTAATCTCAAGAATATTCCATATCAACAGCACTACAAATATATCGGAAACTACACAATACTATTCTTACAGTTTTTGTTAAATATTTCAGCATTTATGAACACAATACTACTGATTATAATTTTGATTAGGAGACTTAATATTTTTTTATGATTTAATATTATTGCGTTTGACTGGCACCTTCTTCAGCAACGATGCTGTCTACGATACTTACTACTTCACGCTTGCCTAGAAGAATCCAACCCAATCGCAACTTGAAGACACCCAGATTGTAACTGTAGAACGCATTCAAGCAGTGTATTTGACAGACTAGCAGTTCGCATGATAAAATTGGAATCAAAGTGATTCGTACGAGTTTTCAGAATATCAGCCATAAACAGTGACTGACTGAATAAGTGTGTATGTAAGTTTTTGTCAGAATATGTGTTAACATTCACTTTTCAAAACGTTGTTAAAATTCAAATTCCATTCGAACTTTGATCGAGAGGGTACTCTATAATTTCTTTAACTAGCCTTACTTGCCTACTTAACTTGTTTACATGACAAACACGTCCGGCACTCAATTTGAAGCTGTTACTAACCACCAGAGTTCGTGATAAACATACATCAGGGGAATGTAAACCTGAGCGAAATCGGGTTTAAAGTAATCCATGCTTCGATCGGCAAACGTTAATAATTATAGCGGTATAATCCTGTCTCTCTCAGTGCCCTCCCCCATCCTGATTGATGGCGCCGGAGATTGCATGTCAGGATTACATCTGTGGAGGATGTACGGATTATTTAGTTGCTGGCGGGCGAATAAAGCGAGCGGTATTCTGGAAAAAAACTTATAGTAACTCAACGTCGGATAGACGGGTGGGACGGAGAGGTAATCTCGTTTGTCTTTGCTGAAAATTTAATATCGGACTGTCATTATTGCGTTCGGTTTTGAAAATTGATTGAATAATATTTATATTGAAGTATTATTTTCACAGCTTAGGATTCACAGTTATACTAAAAAAGGAATCATCAAAAACATTTCTATATTGAGAAATGAAGTCCTGAAAGACCTGAAGTCGGTTAAAAAGGACTTGATGAATGTAAAATATGACGAAATCAGGACTAATGTCGTAGCTAACTTTAAATGTTTAAAGATAATAAAAAAAATATTTAACCGACAATATCAAATATACTGTCGATTAACAAATTTTTGATTTCTCTATTATTGGCTAACTTTAAATGATTAAAGTAAATTCAAATTGATACTGTCGGTTAACAAATTGTTGAATTCTCTTTAAACATTTAAAGTTAGCTACGACATTAGTCCTGATTTCGTGAACTTGTGCAATCCAGGTTGTGCATTGGGTTAAAAAAACTTATAAATGTTAGTTAAGCAATTGCTCAAAACTGCTTTGTCAACCTTTTGCTTATGGAAATTTTCATGTGTAAAAACGAGACAGAAAATTTTAGGTAACACGTGCTTGAGGTTTTTAAGTAAGGTCTGTGAAGGCACGATTGTGATTCGCAATATTTTTCTGCATTCAGCTGTATATACGCTTTTACATTGTTTTTTTTTTAAATAGACCTTAAATGGATTTTTTTACCCAAAAAAAATATCTCTTGTTTTTCACATTATGGGTCATCTCTTCACGGTTACCACCGCGAAAGGTCATTTATACAAAACAATTAACTAATAAATTAGTCAGTATATAACAAAAACGCTTTGTATTCAGAGAAGCGAACAGCGCTCGCATTTAGTCAAATCCATTTCCTGAAAGCGATCTAGCTCTTTGCGTTATCTTTTCACAATATAAACTTAAATATGGTTTCGTCAAAGAGAAATCTGCGCAAAGAATGGCAGCGCTCCGTGGTGGCACAATTTAATTTAGCTCCCGTTTGTTTACTCGACGTCTGAGATGTTAAACTTGAACATTCTTATAATGTGTTCTCGTTTTGCTGGGAAATGCGAGTGGATAACTACTTATCTTGTTCTAGTGCTCGGATTTGATAACGGGCCGAGAAAATTTGGCGCAAGTACGGTCTAACTAAGAAACGTTAATGCTTAATATTGAGCTGTCACGTTTTCGTTTATGCATTGTGTTTTTTTTTAAAGAAAGGCATTGTTTAATAATTCTATATTCGATTTATACCCATAAATGTTTACCTATTTTCTGTATATATCTTTAAACTGCAACCAGAACCACCAGCAGCAGCGTCTTATTAGTACACGGTGAACCTACTGCGATCCCCAAGCCGCCTGCCAAGCGTGGAGATAATGGCAACACCCCTCTCGGAGACCTTTGTTCGGCAATGGACGTTTAATGGCTGATGATGTGATGTATCCAATCATGGACGAATTATAAATTAATACCTAATTCTAGGAGGCGAATTTTTTGAAATCCATATATTTTGAAGTCCCGACTTACACATACAGATTACCTTCGTATGAAGTTCTCCAACAGGGTCATTTTGCAATAACTTCTCTTTAATACGAAACCACCGCTACATCCACTCCCTCATTTCTCTCCGTTTTTGAGCGATGACATCAAAACTGCACATAATTTATTTAAGTACAAAAGTCATTGATGCAGGGCCGAAGATCGAACTGGGTGCCGTCAGATTGTAAAGTGCACATGCAACAGCTCGGCCACCATCGCTTCTCTCTTATTAAGTGCGGCTTATTTTAATTTGGATATATAAACTGAACTTATTTAATGGTACTAATGAACTCCATTAAGTAGAAACAATGTCTCTCAAGTACAACCAAAGTTTTCAGTAATCTAAATACGAGCGTGTGAGATGCGAGAACAGCGCTCTGTTATCCAAAACTTACTTTTCTCTTCCTACGTCAAATAATAAAATTCAATTCTCTCTCGTACATGAAAATCACATTATGATTCCGACGTCTCATAAAGTGAAGCGTCACCGGTTATGGCAGAAGGAATTTTTCAATTATTTACTTGATTTAGCATGAGATATGCCTTTGCGACGCGCACCCCTTTTGTCTCATCGCATGAGAATTTCATTCATATGTCCGATATTATTTCCGATTCGATGGAAATATTTCCAATAAGCATACGGCCCGAGATTTTGCATTGTGCTGCCGCGAAATATATTAGTTTCGTAAAGTGTTAGTTCGTCATATCTATTGGTTGTATTAAATTCCTGTTTTGAAGATCGTGCCAGTATTCTTTGAATGTGATAAAAATAAACCGCAGAGACTGGATTTAAAAAAATCTTATTGATATATTTTATCTTTATTTAGCTTCAACGGTCTGTGAGTAATACTACTGTTTTTAAATAAATAGGTGTTGCCCGCGACTTCGTAGACAAAGACTTATAACGTTAATTATCAACCCCTTTTCACTGCTTTAATAGGTCTATGTCATAAAATCCTTTTTTAACGACTATCATTCTACATCATAAAGGAATAATTATACATGCCAAATTTCAGCTTCTTAAGTCTAGTAGTTTTTGAAATTTTGTAGTTAGTAAGCGTATTTTGCTTAGAAGATAGGCTCGAGTGAACTAACACTAATTAATGTCTAAACTACCTATTTAAACATAATCACGGCATTACTTATAAACGTTACTTAAGTTTAAATGCTTAAATTGCTCTGTTTCGTTTTCATGTGTGACAATTTCCGTCAGCAAGAAGTTAATAGAGTAATTTTAAACATTGCTTAACTTAAGTATCGTTTATAAGTAAGGCCAATTAATGTTAACTAACTCGTGATTATTTAGTTTAGTTTGTATTTTGTTTAATAAAAGACCTGTTAAAATTTTTGGTTTGACCTTGTGTTTTTATTTGAGTACATTATTGATGGACAGACGACCTAAAAGAGTCCGCAGGGAAACGCTGGATGCAGGCCGCTTCTAACCGGCCCTTTTGGAGATCGATGGGAGGCTATGTCCAGCAGTGTACGTCCTATGGCTGAAATGATGATGACGATGATGAATAAAATAGCCAAAATTGGGAATTTGATTTTAAACATAATATTATTATTACACTTTATTTCAATATAAACACGGGTCTAGCCCGGACATTTAGTAGGCATTGGTGGGGCCGAAGCCAACACCAAGAGGCCCCGTTGAATATAAAATACAATATTATTGAATGTGTATAAAATGGATTATAAAACTATTGTACAGTATAGGATATAAAACGTGGTTATTGAGGTGAACAACTTGTGGATGGGATATCAGATCTATGGTATGAGGCACGGCACCTGCCAATTATGCCTCATTTCAAAATACTTAGGCAGGTGATGACTTGCCACTCATTAAATGGGCCCCTCATAATGGCTGCCGCATATTGGCACCGGAAGGGCAACATTGACGTGGGTGGCTTAGGGTGTCGAGAGGTGTGCTGCACTTTCACTAAGAGCTACTAGCGACGTTATGCCCTTTAACACTTCCACCCTGGAGCTTAGGTTTTTAGCTCTTGCGGTTTCCACCCCCAGACGGTCGGTTAAGGCAAGCCAGGGGTCAGGGTCTCTGGGGTTTGAGACCCATGGAATCGGGGTACGCGGTGTCGCCACTCACCGACGGCTCGCCATAAAGCCGCCCCTGCGTATATTATGATTATCATTATAAATTTGGTTTTCGTTGCAATGTGATACTCTAGATTATAATACCACACGATGATATTAAAATTAAATTAACGTTTCGGCAATGTTATGTGAAAATTGCGTGCGAGCGATGATACTGCACAACACAATAATCTGGCATTCAAAAAATTCTCACACGAACTATCAATATCATATATTTTATTTACATGATAGTAAAATTATAAATGTGGTTTAATTGTGATATTTATGTTTGTTTAAAAAATTTGTAGTACATTTTCTCGCTTTCGATTAACTGGTTTTCCTATGGAAAGTAGTGCTGTAGTAAAGTAGTTTGCACCCCACGCCTTGTAGTTAGCATGTAAAGGACGTCGGGAAAGTCTATCGAACTCAATTGCGACGGGACGATACGTCCGCAAACTTGATTATGAGAGCCTGAGAAACTGTTGCTGGAGTAAAAAAGTTACAATTTACGTGGATGGATTAAGGATCTTCTCTGAATCTAACAATCGTTTTAAGTATACTGTTTTTCGACTCCTAGTTAAATTAACTTGGATTTGGTTTTGGGGCATTCATTATAAAATTAAATACAGAAATAAAATATATATGAGCAAAGCCTAACACACTATGTCTACTTGGAAAACTTGTCAGACTTGGAAAAAAGTAAACTATTTTAATAAGGTACGTAAGTATGCTAAACTTGATGTCAGAGATTTTATACCGCCAGGAGACCATTGATATTAAATAAGTTTGCGGATAGCTCCATCTCGCCTGACGGTATATCAGAATCAGAGATAATTTATTGGTAAAAACTGTGTACAAAAGATGGTTAAACATAGTGGTATCAACAGTCATCCCTTGACCATCGTACAGATAACATAAAGTAAGTATTATGCTAATTGAAAAATAACTATTGATTAGTTATTGATAAAACAATTTTAATTCAGTCATCAAAATATTCCTTCATCTTGTATTGGAAAAAAGCTAAAAATTTAACTGAGTTTTGAATTATTTGTTATGGTTTAACATACTTTTTTATTTATTATAGAAACCAAGCGAGACGCAGCCGCGCGCGCGCATTCACCTTGAAAAAGACTGCCTAATGCGGTTGAAACTATAGTCGGAGTGACCGGCTTAATCTTACGTGAATAATTCCCGTGTAATATAAATAAAATACTTATTTTTTATAAAAAGTCCTGCTGAATATGGAATGCCCTTACCCAGAAGAAACTTTTTTACTTACTTTTATTTTGAAAACACCCAAATTGTAGGTATAGGTGTCTACGATCACGGTCACCAATCTGAAGACTGAAAGTTCAAAGTTAAACAATGAAAAGAAAAAAATTATTGAGACTGACGTGGTTTTACCACATTTTGTTTATATTTTTCAAGAATTATGCACGTAAGATTAAGCCGATTATTCCAACTATAGGTTTCAAGCGCATTTGGCGTTTTTTGCAATGATTGCAAAGCGAAACGGAACCGCGCACTCACCATGAAAAATACCGCCAAATGCGGTTGAAAGTTGGAATAACCGGTTAAAATCTTACGTGATTAATTTCCGTTTAATATAAATCATAATGGGTTTTAAGGTATTGTCTTCGTTTTGAAAATGGGTTGGTTATTGACAAATTAAAATCACTGTGCTTCATTCACACGTAAGTAGTCAGAACTGAGAGCCGAAACAAATCAATTGATATAATTTACTTCATGATATTCGTTTTTTTTTGCTGACGCGGTCTTCTGACCCCAAACTAAGCCAAGCTTGTGATATGGCTGCCAGACACTGATATACAGACATAATAATTTATAGTTTAAAATACATACTTAAATAGAATAACAACCAGCGTTTTTTGCAATGATTGCAAAGCGAAACGGAACCGCGCACTCACCATGAAAAATACCGCCAAATGCGGTTGAAAGTTGGAATAACCGGTTAAAATCTTACGTGATTAATTTCCGTTTAATATAAATCATAATGGGTTTTAAGGTATTGTCTTCGTTTTGAAAATGGGTTGGTTATTGACAAATTAAAATCACTGTGCTTCATTCACACGTAAGTAGTCAGAACTGAGAGCCGAAACAAATCAATTGATATAATTTACTTCATGATATTCGTTTTTTTTTGCTGACGCGGTCTTCTGACCCCAAACTAAGCCAAGCTTGTGATATGGCTGCCAGACACTGCTATACAGACATAATAATTTATAGTTTAAAATACATACTTAAATAGAATAACAACCAGCGTTTTTTGCAATGATTGCAAAGCGAAACGGAACCGCGCACTCACCATGAAAAATACCGCCAAATGCGGTTGAAAGTTGGAATAACCGGTTAAAATCTTACGTAATTAATTTCCGTTTAATATAAATCATAATGGGTTTTAAGGTATTGTCTTCGTTTTGAAAATGGGTTGGTTATTGACAAATTAAAATCACTGTGCTTCATTCACACGTAAGTAGTCAGAACTGAGAGCCGAAACAAATCAATTGATATAATTTACTTCATGATATTCGTTTTTTTTTGCTGACGCGGTCTTCTGACCCCAAACTAAGCCAAGCTTGTGATATGGCTGCCAGACACTGATATACAGACATAATAATTTATAGTTTAAAATACATACTTAAATAGAATAACAACCAGATATTATGTATGATCAGATATTAGAACAAAAACAAATGTTCATCACATAAAATGTTTGTCCTAGATGGGAATCGAACCCACGCCCCCAAGCTCAGAAGTTAGATTCACTACCAACTGGACCAACGAGCTATCATTGGAAACACTTTATGAAATGCCAACTATGAGTCAAACTATCTAACTAGTCTACTAGCTACTAGTTGGACTAGCTGTCCATCAAATGAACCTTCTATCTCTAAGCAATCAAGATGCTTCCCGCCCCTTCCTTCTTCCGTCCATCCAGCGTCCATCGCCCCCAGTTGGCTCTCAAAAGATTATTGAATTTCACCGCTATAATCCGCCAAGTGCCAGATGCGCCCGCCCGCCGGCGAATGATCACCCATCTCTATTTACTTTGAAAAGGACCGGGTAATCATGTTTTTATTATATAAACAAGTTAGTAAATACAGGATACAATTTTTATATTATATATTATACTAATAGTAATTGTTTACGAAGATATTTAGTATCGACTCATCACCTTTGACCAGACAAACAAGGGAGATTTTGAAAGATGGCGTGGCAGAGGCGAACGTATCAGGTCTAAATCAGGCTTAAGATGCGTACGTACAACAATCTCGGATCATGTCGTTTGTTCGCCAGTCGCGAGCAAAGACTACTATATATGTCGCGAGTGCTCACGCTTTGGCAATACACGTAATTATTGTTTCATGTGGTAATTGACATAATTTACAATGAAGTAACCTATCAGAGTTGTTATGTGTACAACTTTATTATATAGGGATTTTCAATAGGGACCGAAAATAATATAGGTACACATTAAATGCCGAATTTAAGTAAAGGTGTTTTATGAACCCTTTATTTATTTTTAGTCCTATCAGGCGATGGAAACATTATCCGTCTTACCACAAAAGATTTAAGCACGCTTTAGACAAGTGTTTAGCATATTTTTCGCAGGGAAACAATTGCTAAACACTTGTCTAAAGCGTGCTTAAATCTTTTGTGGTAAGACGGTTTTTTTTTTTTTTCTGGGATGGCAATTAAAATTACTCACCGATCGGGAATGAATGAAATGTAACAAAACTATGATTTTGTGTTATGATTATATAGACGTCAGAAATATATGGGAACCAGTTTCAATAGCAATGGCAAACTGATGGTTTACACCCAGGTCCAAGACGAGCTTCCGACCAGTTTTGAACTATTAGAGCTCCTTTATACGTACTGACGTACACACGCTGCCGTGGACCAACGGAAACGGTCAGTTGTTGATGACATAGCCAGTTCATATTCATTTATTCCTTAAATTGGTACACCACTGTACACAGTTTCAATAGCAATAAAAAAAAAGGAATAGTCGAATTATTTGGCCTGTAGAACAAGACGTAGTCATATAGTATTACTGTGTCTAAAATAACAGTAACAAAATACTCGTAACTTCTACACAGTTCTACGAAACTCCTACGCGTTTACGAATCTGCTACGGCGTAGAGTAATTTGCTACGACTACGACCAAAATAGAGCTCAGTCTCAAGCTTTGTTTTGTATAAAACAAAATACTTTAATAATGACTTGTAATTTGAATTTGAACATGACATATTTCTCAGAGAGTGTCTTACTTACCTGATATAAGGGTGTAAAATAATATAATTAGAGCAAGAAAGTGTTAAAATTGTATAAAATCAGACCGTCCATAAATCAGAGATGTTACTACAGAGGCTTATACCTCCTGCAATATATTATTCGAGTTCAAAACTGGGCAAGTGGATTGTGCATGCATGAGGCACTGGTCCCGCGAGACATGGTGCTGTAACTTTGTCCCGAATCGAGCCATTGTGCTAGAGAAAGGACGGACAGTCTGAATCGAATTAAAAACATAGTAACTCCTACCATACGTATGGACAAAAAACTGACGATGTGAGCGTAGTCTCTGTATTTAGTTTTGTTATTATCATGTTCTATTGTTTACTATTATTATATTTAAATATTTGCTGTTGCATGTGACTAGTACGTAGTACGTAGACTTCATTTAACACTAACATCTATATTCCCCCCCCCCCCCCCCCTTTGATTCGGCTTGCTAACAAAATCTATTCTTAGCAGACGATGGGCACCCATCTACAAGCCAAGTCTCAACTTCATGGTTCAAGTGTTTTTCGTGATTTCATGATTAGTCAGTCAGTGAGTCAGTCAGTATTTCGTTTTCAAATAATGATTATAGTACCGAATAGTTTTTCATGCGATTAATAATAATAATAAATACGCAGTGGCAGCTTTGTGTTGAGCCATCAGTGAGTGGCGATACAGTGTCTGTGTACCCCAATTCTTGAAATGAATTTAGTTAAAATTTTCTTGGTAAAGTTATTAAGTCTTTTTATGTATATCTGATACAGCCCAACAACCAATTTTATGGACATATGTATATAATATCTATATATCTTCTTGTAGTTTTATATGCTATCAAAACCTTTTCCTTTCCTCAATGAAAATTCTTTCCAAAAACATCATTCTATAATATTTGAAATAACACAAACGCCGAAAACGAATTTGTAGGTCAACGAAGAGGTCAACAGCGACACTCTTTTATTTTGTTGGTTTCATAAAAATGGAATATAACTTTAACAATATCATTTGAGCTTATATTTTTGAAAACATTGCCAATTTTACAACCTTTTAAGCAAAAATTTACCCAACCCCTGTTGTAATAAGGTTAAAAATGGGTCCGTTAAAAAGAATTATTGTATGTAACTGATAGAAATAGGCTCGAGCAAAATCGTCCGCTGAGGATTCTCACGCCCTTGAAAAGGGTCCGACATCGGAAACGCTTCCCTCCTATACGTATCTACTCGTATCTGTGTTTTTCTTTTGGTGATAACAATTCGATTAAATAACAAAGAAACATTTGCTCTATTTTCCGTTTATTTGTTAGAAGGGAAACTGAGTTGGCAAACGTTTACTATTTTTGGAAGCTGTGGAAACTAATAATGTTTTATACAAGTACATTTCGTTATTTGTGTAATAGAATAATTTTATTACATTATTTATCTATATTATTATATAAAAGCTAAATTCACCTACTCACTCACTCACTCGAAAACTACTTGATCTACGAAGCTGAAATTTGGCACGTAGATTCCTTATGGGGTGTATAGTTTCGCTAAGAAAGTATTTTGCAAAAGGGCTGAATTAAGGTGGACAAATAAGCGTTGAAAGTTTATATAAAAATTCTACGCGTACAAAGTCGCGGGCAACAGCTAGTGCTTTTATAAAACTTTGTCGTAGCCTACGAGTATTTTACCCATTTCTTGGTTACCATTGTTACCGTAGGGACACCCGAGACTCGTTGGAGTGACGATATACGTAAGACGGCTGGCAGTGGCTGGAAGAGAACTGCTGAAGATCGGGCTGAGTGACGTGCCTTGGGCCTATGTCCAGCAGTGGACTAGTTTAGGCTGATTATGATGAGTTATCAAATAGAGTCTATGCTTCGTGCGTTATATCTCTCTCGTGCGTTTTACCATTTTTGAAGATATAAAATTATTGAATGTACTTATGTAGAATCTAAGCAGGACCAGTAAATAAAAAACATTACCTACATTCAGCAAAAAGAAATAATTTGACTTAGAATAACTACACAAAGAAACCAAGTACATTCGCAAAATTTAAGCCATTCAAATAGTGTCATATATGGCTCCAAAAAAAAAAAAAAAAATTTACTATGACAATTTGCGCGATTAAATCGTACCACAACAAATCAGAAAAGCAGCATAAGAGTTATGGTATGACATTCCACAGGTAATCCATTAGTTTTCTTGCTTAAATCGTTTAAAATACCAATCGAAACGTAAGCTACAAATTCGCTTTGTAGGTATTTGTCGCAAATACGTTTTGAGAAGGCGTTGTTTGGAAACCTACCTTTTCTGAGTAGTTATTCTAAGCAATTTGACTTAAAAAGTGTACATACCTTATGTATCGGTTCTATTTAAAATGTTTTACAAGCTTTTATTGACCTTGCCTTGTTAGAATAGGTCAAATCTTGCAACTGAATTTTAAAACAGTTATCCCCAACTGGTTGTGCTAAAATGTTGCATACTTGTTTAGTTTGGATGACAATGTATGGGTAGCTAAGTAACGTCATTCTAAATCCTAAATCTAATAGGGTGGACTCGCAAAGATGGCAGACAATACAATACAATAACTCTTTATTAAAATACAACAAAACAAGGATAACATAAACATTACAATAAAAATATTATCTAGGCTTTTAACAGGCGGCCTTATCGCTTAAAGCGATCTCTTCCAGGCAACAGTATTTTTTGCTAAGGAAATAACCAAAAATAAACTTGAATCAATCAGGCTTGATATCATTTTATTTTATTTGTAGTGTTAGTTTGTATTTTATGGGTCAGTTAAGTTTTATTATAGAAACTGACGTGGTTTTCACACATTTTATTTATATTACACGGGAATTACTCACGTAAGATTAAGCCGGTCACTCCGACTATAGTTTCAACCGCATTAGGCAGTCTTTTTCAAGGTGAATGCGCGCGCGCGGCTGCGTCTCGCTTGGCAAATAATATAATAATAAATAAATAATGTGAATATAAATAAAATGGTCAGTTAAGTGCCTGAAATAAATGATTTTATTTATTTATTATTTATTTAACAAAACCTTTTTATAAATAATACAGTTTAGTTTTTATTCCGTTTTTAAGTATGTAAACTAGTTTGATTCAAAATGAATTTTTACTAAATATTTGTGATGTTATTTGCTTTATTTTTTCTGCTTAAATTTCACATAAGTATAATTAATCATTATATTTTAGGTCTCCAAAAACTTTGAAATGGGTCCAATCTGGGTGTCTTCAAATCACGAGTGAATTGGTTTCTTCGAAGCAACCGTGCTCCATCCTAGATTATCGCTTAAAATCAAGCGAGTTGGCTGGAAAACGCCATTCTACAACTAAATAAAAAAATGCGCCAACGGGATAAGAGTTCCACGATGCATGTCTATGCTTAGTCTCGCGTCATCCCGCTGCTCTCAAGTAAAAAAATATATATTTAAGATTTCATTATTGAAATTACAGCAGCGTTGAACTGTTTTGTAGAAGATAAAAAGAACATGCTAAGTACCAAAGAATTTCTCACAACAATTTTTTACCAAGACCGCTATCAAATCTAACTTTCCAAGAAACAAGCGAGTCAAAGCCACTCGTGGCTCCGTTCTTTACACATTTTCATATACGAATACTGTGACATCACTCAAAGTATGATGAAAGTAAACAAGAGCATTGTTATCATAACTCCCTTCCCGAGGGGCTTCCCTAAAAAGTTCTCGGAACCACAGACTATAGAAAAATCTAGATGTAAAACTTTAAAAAAAAAACAATAGGTAAAATTGTAACTTTCAAAGGCGTGGTGGTAAATTAATAATTATTATATTTATAAAGTTTGTGTTAGAATACTTTTGTTACCCATAATTTTGTATGTAGTGATAGGTAATCGTAGCCACTTATTTAAGTTATTTTACTTCCTAATAACGCAAAAGATCGTAAGTGAAATTGCGAGGTGCTTATCCATTTATCTTGGCATTAAATAACCCTTTTTTGAACTTCAAAAATTATCTTCACAGTTCTCTCTGCATTATTCTGTGTCGGTACACACAATTTCACTCAAACACCTTTTGTTATCGTACTTTCCTGTATGAACGTGTACGTCAAACGTACAAGTACGTCGTGCTCTGAACATTGTCTTTTGAATAGGTACCATGCCATAAGCAGATGTGTACAGTATATAAGAAGTAGTACATGTAGTTTTTATTTCTGGTGTACACAATAAAGAGTTTCTATCTATCTATCTATCTACGTTATATTTTCTACCACACAGTTTTTTTTTATCTTACACTCTTAAAAATATGCTCGATACGCTAATCTACTCTAATTTTTTTGTCTCACTTTCAAGCGTGACACCAAACTTCTAATCAAAATTTAACATTTTTGATAAAGTACATAATCAAAAATCAAAACCAAGATTTTAAATAATATAAATGTTTTTTTTTAACTAAACTAGCTGCTCCCCGTGGTTTCACCCACGTAGTGATGAAAAATGGTGATGATGATGATGGTTATGATACGGATACGGTAGGTACAACTAATTACATTACATACGTAACATAAATTGGTAAAATTAGCATGTAGATAATACTCACAGTAAAGATGATTACGGGCATTATGAGTGAACTTGATTAAACATTCTTATTTAGATCAATTTTGTCGTCTGTCATGGGGGGGGGTTGCCATAGTCCCCACGCTTGGCAGGCGGCTTGGGGATCGCAGTGGGTTTCACCATTAAAGTAGGAGGATGCTGCTGCCCATCCTCTGGTGGTTCTGGTCGCAGTTTTAGGACGTACCACATAGGGTCCACATAGTGAGAGTCGCTGGCATCCAGTGGATGCAAAAGACAGGCTGTCGTTCAGTGTGTAGGTTAAAGGGGGAGGCCTATGTTCAGCAGTGGATGTCTTCTGGCTGATGATGATGATGATGATAATTTAAATCAACGCGTCAAACTCCGCATCCAAATAACATGGATCTTACCTTTTTGGGTTAGGTCTCAAAGTTCTTTGTCCGCATCACAGTTGCTAACTGATTTCGAATGACTAACGTTTCTTTTATATGGGTGCAACTGGCTACAACAAATTTCTTACAAAAATGCCTTGACAGCCGTTCTAATACAAAAATAAAACTTGTCTGTGGTACTACCATTTTGTTTGTCAAATATCTGTACAGTATTTACAGCTCTAAATCGAGCCACTAGTAAGCACATTTCTCACTGATGTGTGTTCTGTGCCGTATCTATGGAGAGCATCTGCTCACCGCAAATACACATCAAAAGAGGCTCGTTGCTAAGAAAATTGATCTAGAGAATGTATGAGACGTTGGTTCTAGCAACATTCACTTTCCTAAATTAAAATGCGTTTCTTATACCTCGTTTCTTCGAAGCTTATTATTCATTTCGATGTCAAAACTGACCCTCGAGAATTGCTTTAAGAAAATTACTTTGGAGATTTAAACTTGAGAGACATCTTTATATTTGAAAAACAAAGTCTCCGAGGTATTCAAGATTAACATAATTGTTTAACATTTTGAGACTTTTAACTACTTGTGCAGGATTATATTTAAAAACCAGTTTATTTGTACAATATCGTAATAAGAAGTGGATTGATGTAACGTTTCGTGTTTAACTTAATTAAATGTGTGGTTATTGGTCTTCGATCAAACTATGCCGTTCTAAACTCGGCCCAAGCATGATTCTTGCTGACGCAAATTGTCACGCCTGTAAACAAGACAAGTCAAGTACAAAACTGAATAGACAGCGCCCTTATCAAATATTTTAGGAATATTAAGAGATATTATGCAGTAGTAGTCTTATCTAATAAAGAGGAAGAAAAAGAGCCGATATTGTGTGCTATAAATATTGTTCAAAATATTTATGCCTCCATTTTCCTTAGTATCTTTTTCCCACGCTGAAAACATTACTTAGCAATTTTCATGAGGTAAAAGAGGGCTGTTAATTAAAATTCATAATATCCGAGTGTATTTATTCCACGTTGGTAGTAAATTTCAACGTTAAGGTTATATTTCACGAAAGTTAAACGACTGTCCGAAGACGTACCCATTGGGAGCGATACTGACAATACTTTTGTAATGTAAAAGGTTCTAGAAAAGTTTTAGACTTCACATTCAAAACAAAATATATTCTGACGTAAAATGTGTACGTAAAACAACAAGAACAATTTGGAATTTATCCGGTGTTTAACATAGAAGCTTGCCAAAGAGTAGCACCTTTCTCTTGTAAGTATACGTATAGTAACCAAGCGTGGGCACTCTCACATTGCCTCAGGGAAGTGGGCATTGTATTCAAAGACTCGTTCCCTATGTCAGATGCAGCATTTACCTACATACCACTTTACTCTGTGATGTTGTAGGCAACAACCGCGCAGGTGCCTTCTGTATCATCAAAACTCTTTGTAGTTCTTGGAAAAGTTTTATTTTGGAGTGTTTAAGATTTGTTTGCATAATGTAAGTCTTAGTTTTTTTATAATAAATGTTACTATCTAAAATTGTATTATATGGTAATTTTTTCCCGATCCTATTGTTATCCATCATAATCAGCCTTTGTGACGCCCAATGCACGCCATTTAGCCCAATCATCAGTTATTTGCTTTCAGCCACTGCCAGCGGCCGTATATCATCACTCCATCGAGTTTCAGGGCGTTCAATGCTAAGTTTGCCGATTTGTTGTTATTGAAATAGCACAATACAAGTCAGTGAATGTTATTGGTTAAATTTTACAAACATCAGTATCATCAGATTAGTGAGCTTTCTGGTAATTTAATAAAACAAGTTTTCTCAA
Organism: Agriopis aurantiaria; assembly: GCA_914767915.1. Lineage (NCBI taxonomy): Eukaryota > Metazoa > Arthropoda > Insecta > Lepidoptera > Geometridae > Agriopis > Agriopis aurantiaria. The sequence goes on along the minus strand of OU611994.1, from coordinate 10,545,699 downwards.
GATGATTGGTTTAAATATTAAAAAAAACGATTTTCTTGAGAATATAGGTTAGGTTACAGATTTTACGTTTGCGCCGGTTTGTTAACATCTAATATAAATATATAGTAATTTTTCGAGAACACAATTGTAAATAGGAAGAATACTCATTCACGTATTGCTCGTTTTAAAGAAGATAACTTTAAACAGCCATTTTGATTTGTAAATTCAAAAAATATTTCATTTAAAGCGAAACACTATTAGGTATTATTTAAAGAAAATCTTCATTTCCTGAATATTTGATAGATGAATGATAATAGACTGGTCACTGTAACAAATCAATCTTAAGAGAAAAAGAGGAAAACAGGTCAGAAAATGGGTCAACAAAATAAAAAACGGCCGAATCCTTATTGACCAGAATGGCTCAAGATACAGCAAAATAAAAAAAAACTAGAAGAAGACTTTCCGTATACATACTAACTAGATACCGATGTGTAACAATGAAAATGTTTAATTAATATTATGTGTAGTTTTCAGTAAAGAAAGTTATACTCACCGTTGAATATTGGTTGAAATAATAGAGCACTACAAGTCATCAGTCATACAATTATAATCTTACACTTCATAATGTTAAGCTCTCGGTAAAAATAAATCATTGTTCAATATTCCATCATAGAGTACAGTGTAAAAGCTAACAACGAACTCAGCTATTCCTAACGGGGTATGATAAAAAGATAAATTTTAAATCAAACTGTTTATGTATTCAAAGCGCAGTCATCGCAAACATTTTTGTCATATTGGTTGAATAAAAGTGCGCAGGGCATTCAAATCACGTATGCGATAAGGGCCACCGCTTCCCGGCTTACGGTGACTTTAAAGTATATTGTAGTCACTTCAGTTATCACGATCACAGTGTCACCAGAAGGAAAGGTTTCATACCTCTGCCATGCATGGTTAAGCTTATTTTTACGTCTTATTTCAGTTTGAGACGACCTAACCGCCAATCACAGGTTGGCGCTGAAATGGGCGCTGACCTGTATGAATACCGGTTCTACCTACTAGTTAGCCAAGGAGGAATACCTTGAGACTCGTACGGTCACCAGTGGAATGTAGGAAAAAATTCTCAATACACCAGTAGAATGAAGGAGAATGTATGTTTATTTATATACCCATAGTTTATATTGTAACAATAAAGGCCTGTTCTTTTTATTCCCCAAGTCTTTTTATAGAGGGGCAAAGAACAGTAAAAAGTTCCACCTAAAACCCTTGGGGTAATAAATATTTTTTATTTGATAATTATTGTTACCAAGCATTTACAATATTCTCGTGAATATACGAGGTAAAACTATCTTCATCACTTGCGGTGATAATGCAGCTCCCAACTTTGTTACTTTATCAATGATTCAATGTAGCAAATGTTGCCGCTTTGGGCATGAAATATTTAACCTGTTAACGTTGTAAGGAAAACTACAGAACTTGGCTCAACATACTGTGCCTCGATGCAGACGCGTCGCGTTAGATATTCAACTCGTGCTTTGAAACTTCTCCGGCACGTCTCTGGATATTTGCATCTCACCTTTAGGTCTCGTTGTCGTTAGGTGTCATATTGTTATATTACTCACTCTAGATATTCGTTACACGCGAGGTAGATACGTCATAGTAAAGTTGGTACGTACGTGAGAAAATAAAATGAAAACTTTTAGATGAATTTCACCTTTAATTTTCTTACTTGTATCTACTTACTAGCAGTGCCCCGCGATTTCACCCGCTATCCTTTATATAAATTGCGATAAATTTATTTGGTAATCCATAGAATACAAGCTGCCAAGCTAACTTACCAAATTTTAGTTAAATCTGTGTAAAAGTTACAGAGTTGAGAGCGGACAAACATACACACTTACGTGCAAGCTGCATTCATAATATTAGTGTGATAAGTATGGAAAACAATAATTTCATATTTTGTTTATCACCCATATTTATAGACATTACTTCTCCCCATCCTCACCTTTGTGTAGTGTTTTGGCATTTTTGGGTACATAAATAAGGTAACCATAAGGTTCTTCTATTAAGTATATATCTGTAAACATGATCATATATGACGTAATATCTCATTTTATAAATGCAATTAAAGTAAAATGAGGCACTACGTCTTAATTTGAGGTGCGTAACATGAGGGTGTTTTGGAAAACCAACAAAGAGGACCTTAGCAAAGTGAACTCTCAAGGCAAGGTTTCGAGGTGCCTTTATAGCGTTTATAAATATGGGGGTAAGTTGTTGTTTAAAAATGTGGTTTACCAACAATTTTTTAATTGAATACATTTGTTGGTTTTATACATAAATACAAACCACGAAAATATTATAAATTATACATAGTTCGTCAATACCTAAATGTACAACATAAAGTAAATCATATAGTTGCTGAGAACGTAGAGCTCCAATATCAAATGTGGCCTTAAATCTTTTAGAAATTCCAAAAAACTGCCGATTCGGCTGATCCGAAAGCGAAATATCCGTAATGAATGTTTAAGAGGGCACGTTTTACCGAAATTTATATCGGGTTTAGGCATTAAACTGAGTCGTAAGGATACCAACTACCACAAAAATGTGGCGGATATATCCAACCGGTCCATTGGCTTCGCTTATTTCTTATAGCGGACAAAAAAGTTACATAATTCATAAAGCTCATCTTAACGGCGGAAAGAAAATCCCACAGTAATTCGTGGGTCGCAATAAAAGGCGAGGCAAGTCGCGTAGCCGCGGAGGTGGCCATTCGAAAACTAATAAATTTTATTTGGACTGTGAATTTATTTGATAAACGGCCAAGATAAAGATGCGACGGAATCTGGACTCGCTGTTGCGGTCAGTGGAGCTGGGATTCGGGCCTCACATTCCTCCTTTTCAATATACTGAGAAAAAAGCGTCAGCGATTACACTTGCGGAAACTGCACCTAAATATATATAGAATTGATTTTTTGTATGAAGCAGCCGGAATCTATTTGTATTTTTTTATAATAAGCATACATTCACGTTTGGCCATCAACTCGCCTGATGGTAAGTGACGGCGGAAGAAGGTTGTGTGGAGAGTATGGAGCTCGTCTTAATGTTTTTATAGAGACTATGCTTTGACGTACATGCAAAATAATGTATTTGAAAGATTATCAAAGCAGTAGGTAGGTTAAATAACATTTCATCTATATCTTCGTAATATAAACCTTTTTTATAAAAAGTATACCAAACTACTAAATTAATCTAGTTTACCGCTACTAGTGGGAATTGTTCCCAAAATGCTGGCCCCGTTACCACATTGTATGGCAATGCTCACCCTTTGAGCAAAGTAGAGGCCGGCATTTTGGTCACGAGTTGCATCGACTAGACGTGATGACAAATTTAAATTAGGTACCTACCTATATCGCCAACATTAAAAAAAACATTACGCAAAAAAATACGAATATCAAAGATAAGCGAATATCAAATTAGGCCGCCAGTTGTTAAACTAGTTTTTTCTTCTTTATCTCATTTAATGGTGTGAACAATAAAGAGTCAATCAATCTATCAAACCTAAAATAACCTAAAACCTAAAATATAAATAATACCCAAACAATAAAATGTTCCAACAAATTTCTCACTTGAGCTTTCCTCTTGGAATGTGATATTTACTTACCTACGGCATAAATTGGGTAGTGTGTGAAGCTAAATCAAGTTGTTTCAAAGCCGATCTTGTTAGTTAGTCCTGAACCCGGGCTGGCAGAGGCTAAACAGAGCTAACTTAAACCGTCAATATTGCATAGTTTAAATATTCAGGCCACTGCTGTTACTCGGTCAACTCAATATACAACTGAATTTGTGTATCCGAGAAGACAAAACAATCTTGGGTACGGATTGTAAAGATAAAGGTAGAGGATTTGCTCCTTTGTGAGGTAAACGTTATCTAGGGCAGATTTTTATAGATCGTATATAGGAGTACAAAACCTATGTCAAAAACGTATTTTTTCTTTACGCCCGATAGAACGCCTAGCGAGACGAGGAACTGTTTAACGAACCGATGATTATAAAGCATTTTCTTGAAATTCTATTATACATTTTACTGTGAGGTGATTACGGGATGTATCCCTAGAAGCCGGACATGTTTTTGATATCATTGTACTCATCTTTATAAATAACTTTTACTTCAGGACCAACAAAGGTTTGTCTATACTAATATTATAAAGAGGAAGGATTTGATTGTTTTTTTGCATTGAATAGGCTCCGAAACTACTGAACAGATTTGAAAAATTCTTTCACTGTTGTGAACCTACGCTATCCCCGGGTGACATAGGCTATATTATATTCTTTTTTAAAGTAGGAATCCTTACTAAAACTCCAATAATTTAACCCAAGGTGTAAAAAAATCAGACTTACCCGTGCGAAGCCGGGATGCGTTGCTAGATGCAAATAAATAAATTTGTTCCATAGGAAAATGTCATGAAAAAAAACCACAACGAGCGACGTTCAGCAAATTTTTGTTTCGCGTTTTTTTTTCATAAGTGAGTATGCTATCGAAATATATAATTTAGATGGCTGTATTTTTGATTGTGTTGACTTAGAACCTTGATTTTTGTACACCTCAAAGGGTCCGTAGACCGTAGTTTAGTGATTGATATTATTTTAAACTTAATACTTGAACGCCTTCCGAAGAAAAAGCGTCCGACCCCTCGCCTTAAAGGTTTTAGGTCCTTGGATAGTTTGACAGGCGCACGGTCAACAAAGTGATCGTATCAGGGTTCCGTTTTCTACTTTTGAGGAACGTAACCCTAATAACAGTATTTTAAGATGGTAATACTAGTATTACTTAGTTAATTTACTTAATTAATTAACAAATTTTAAGTTTATATAAAGCAGTTTTCAATATGCAAGCAGTTTCTGCCATCTTATAAACACGGCTCCGTAGCATCGATTGTATTATTCACTGAATATTTACACGTCTACAGTATGCAAAGCGAACTACTTGAATGGGATAAGCTTGGGAGACGCAAACTGTATCGGCATTGCAAATAAAACGTAATAGGATACCTATCTTTTATACTGTGAATTGAGAATTCAATGCACTAGGTGAGAGAAAAATATGGTTCATATTTCTCTACGACCTTATGATCTCTATATCACTTGTGTACATGGTGTAGTGACAATATTATTAAACTGTGCACATTGATACAGTATGATAGTTGTTTGAGGATAAGAAATTTTTATTTTTAAATCAATTATTTTTTATCGATTTTTAAAGATTATAATGTTTTATAGCACGCTGTACTTAGATATCGTTAAAATACCAATGAGTTGATTTGCTTTATATTTCTTGTGAGGACAACTCTCCTGAAAACGAAGATTGGTGAAAGTGATCGTGATTGATTTACTAAGGATCTCGTACCACAACAATATACAATAATTATCGATTAAAAAATCGACTTTAATGTTAGTAAAATATGGTGGCCTTTCGATTCGTTGAGACGCATGATAAGGTCGTCTAAGTAACGAAATTACCAGTTATAACTTGGTAATGGAAAGAAATTAGTCACTGACTCGCGCTTGGATATTATTATTTTTTGTTATACTTTAGAGTGCGTATTATAATCATAATAATCATCAATTATAACCATTACTTTTAACTTTATTATTATTTCTTAGTTAATCCACCGCAACATTACATATTGTGTGAAAATTTCATTACACGGTTGTAAAAGTTGGACAGACAGACAGACGGACAGCGTAGGCTTAGTACTAGGAACCCATTTACACCCTTTGGGTACAGAACTCTAAAAACCGTGGAATTAAGATATTTACCTTTTTTGAAGTCGGTTAAAAGATTATGAATGTAAAGCTTTTATATTAAAATTTCTATACTCAACAACCAACACAATCACAGTAAACTAACAAAGATAATTTTTAAACTTCTAGAGCTTACAGTCACGTACTTTAATATGAAGCATTATTTTAATACAACGTCACGACACGTGGCAGTAGAAGATAAGACATGCAGTATATATAGCACCCCTGGAATTTGTCACAATGCATCTCATATTCAAGACGTCACTCAAGCGAGATAAGCCGCGAGCTTTGCACGGGAACTACAATTTACAGCAAACACTGAGTTTTGGAGATTCAAGTGGAACAGGGCAATTCACCGGGGAAGTGACTCGAATGCTTAAACGAGCTTTAACAGTCAAGCGGGCGATGTAAAGCAGCGGTTTAGTTTCTCTATATTTTAAAGTATTAAAAAAGATCTTACACTTTCACTAAATAGGTTTTATCTTTGTTTACAAGTGTTTATTTCTGTTTTAAGATTTCATACAATATAATACATCTTTATTACACACCGAAAATACAAATGAAAATTAACTAAAATAAAAAACAAATATAATGGCATAAATGTTTTTAGTACGATGGTGACCGAGCGACAGTATTGTGTGGCACAAATCTGTATATACGGCGTCAGCGTGGCGTCAGCTTTACAATCTGACGGCACTCGGTTCCATCCTTGGCCCAGTACCAATGACTTTTCTAAATAAATTATGTGCAATTTAAATGCCATCGCTCAAAAACGTTGAAAGAAAAAATCGTAAGGAAACCGGTATGTCCAAAAACCTCAAAAGTTCATAGACTTATGACATCCAACAACATGCAATGGGTCAGAGTGGTTTATGCCATCTTCCCTCTCCCTCTGAGAGAAAGCATGTATCCCAGCAATGGAAACATGATAGGCTGATGATGATGATAATATAAATGTTTTTTTTTTGTATAAACTAAATAATATAAATAATAATCATCATCATCATCATTTCAGCCGTAGGACGTCCACTGCTGGACATAGGCCTCCCCCATCGATCTCCAAAAGGGCCGGTTGGAAACGGCCTGCATCCAGCGTTTCCCTGCGGTCTCTTTTAAGTCGTCTGTCCATCTTGTTGGCAGACGTCCTACGCTGCGCTTACCGGTGCGTGGTCTCCATTCCAGAACCTTTCCGCCCCATAAATCTATATATATAAAAATCAATTGCTGTTCGTTAGTCTCGCTAAAACTCGAGAACGGCTGAACGGATTTATCTGATCTTGGTCTTGAATTATTCGTGGAGGTCTAGGGAAGGTTTAAACGGTGAGTAAACGGCTGGACCGATTTAGATGAAATTTTGTGTTTTGGAGTGGGTCGCGGTAGCGAGGCCGAAGGCCGAGCTCTACGCGTACGAAGTCGCGGGCAACAGCTAGTAATAATATAAAAATTGATTAATATAAATTTTCTTGCTAAGAACACTCTCGATCAAAGTCACATTTCATACAAAAAAACTAGCTCAAAAATCTATTCTGCCATATGGGAGCTACGATGCCACAGACAGACATACAGATACACACGTTAAGCTTATAAAACCCCTGTTTGCATCAGGGATTAAAAATTACTTCTAGATCGTTGTTTTTTATTTTAGTACCTTGTAAGCTTCAATTCTGCCTGTACCAACGATGCTGAATAGAAACGGACGCCCTTGATGGATGAACCTCGTAAACGAGCGCGAATATTTAGGGTATCAAAAAGAATGGCATAACGATGCGGAAACCAATAAAATTGGTTTACCGGAATCCCGGTTAAATTCTCTGAATTAAATATAATAAATCTTTTGTGTTTAAAAAAACAACCAATATCAGAATAGGAGGCTCTTAAAACGACTGTAATATTATACCATATTGCGGTATTTCCTTCAGTTGTGTAACGTATTCTTTTTCCACAATTCTATGCCTAATTTTTTTCAACTTTACCCGCCAAAATTAAAAAAGTAAATACATAATTCGTTTTATATTATTATCGTACTTGTATCACACAATTTAGGACATACTGTAAGCTGAAAACAAACTAAAAATCTATCTTTTGCAGTTAACGGCTTGCCCGCTTGTTGTAATACCCGGCTTAGCTTCAAGGACAAAAAAACTGTTTGAAATTTGAATTTCCCGCCATAGGTGAAACGTACCACCTTAATTATGCGAAACAATTATAATAAGAAAATATAACAAAAAAGGAATATTCATATTCCATAGGTTACAAAGACGAGCTTTCATCATCATCAGCATGCATGTTTTGTTAAAACTAACCCGAACTATTTTCCCCTTACAAATGATAAATCTAAACGTAATAGACGTGACAAGCACAAGCTTGTCATAGAACACCGCAACAAGAAATTATTAAATGATAGCATTTTCTGTATGGGACCGTTAATCTATAATAAGATGCCTAGAAACCTTAAAGATCTAAATATTAATCTGTTCAAATTAAAATTGAAAAAAATTCTACTGACTAAGTGCTATTACACCGTAAAAGAATTTATTAATGATAAGAGATTAAATTGGAATACTAACATTGACTAACTAATAATGACATTATAATATTGTAGACATCGTACCTATTTAACTTGACATAACTACTATACTAAGACATTTCCTTTGTAAACTAACAATACTAATAACTTATAATTAGTGAGTTATGAATGCCAGTACTAATATTGCACGTCCATTTAGAGACAAGTTTGTTTTCGGAGCTCTTAAGAACAGATTATGTCTGTATTACATCTAGGTTTACCAACAAACTGCAATAAATATATTTTAATTTGATTTGATTTGACATCATCATCAGTAACAGTCTATCATGTTCCCACTGCATTTTGAATTTTTGTGGATCGGATATACCGGTTTTCTCACGATGTTTATCGTGATGTTTACGCCGTTTTTGAGCAATGGCATCTAACTGCATAATATAATTGAAGAGCACATGCCAGCCACAATCGCTCTTTAAAATTAGAGATAATCTTTACCTTGACGATATTATAATTAACGGTAAGTTGCGCTATTTTAGTATGTGAAAAAATAACCATTGAAGTATTTTGAGATCTTTTATGAAACTTTATAGGTACTAAGGTACCTTAAATAATTCAAATAGAGTTTAATGGACAGCCCTAATATCGGAGATTAAAAATTAAAGCAATTTTTTATTTTGAAGTGTTGTTCCAATTTAAGGATTTACTATTTGAATGTCAATAAAAAAAACGCAGTTAAGTGCTCGGGGTGTTTACCCGGATTGTGCAGATTCTAATCCTGCCAGTCTTATGCATGATTTACCAATTTATAACTATTTGTAGTTAGCAAAACTGTTTTGAAATAGCTTAAGATCATCATTTTATGTGAAATAATTTACATACGTAAATGAGAAATCAGACGTTGAATATACATAGATAGACGTAGAAGTAGTTGAGTTAAAACGTAAAGGCTTAACGTATCAATCTCCGGTAAATTAAACCTATTAACTAGAGGGATCGCTAATAGGGAGGGGAAAGCACGAATGAGGCTTAAAGGGATAGGGCCGAAGGTGCGAGCCAAAGAGCCGCCTTTGATCACAAAAGGTTTTTCTACCTGAAAACAATGGTTGTTTTGAGTGATGAATAAATGTACTAATAAAATCAGTGAGTAAATAAGTTTTATAAGCCTTAAATTATAAGACCTACCGTTTGCCGTGACGTGGTAAATTAGACGCGTGACCAAAATGCTTACGTTATTCTGACCCAACGTAACGTAAAGGTAAAATGAATCTACTGTAACAGATATATTTAAGTAAGTAATAATAAGTAATAGTAAGTAATTGTCTTATTTGGATTGTCTTTAGACCTATAACGGTCTATGGGCAGTCTAACTGTATTTGTAGTGTTAGTATTAGCTTGTATTTTGTTTAGTTAATAAAGGCACTTGCCCAGAAAAAAAGTTAGTAATAATTTAATGGTCATTCTAAGCCGAAGTCGTATTTCCATAAAAATATCGTACGGACGTTATAGCATACACGTTCATAAAATTTGAATCAATCTAAAGCGAAGTTGCATTTCCATAAAAAATAATGCACGGACGATATTATAATAGCAAACACATTCAAAAAAAATTAGAATGATTCTAAACCGAAGTCCATAAAAATATCGCACGGACTAACGTCCGTATAGCACACACGTTAAATTTTTTTTAAATCAATCTAATCAGAAATCGTATTACCAAGAAAATATCGTACGGACTTACGCCCGTATAGCATACACATTAAAAAAATTGAATCAATCTAAACCGAAGTCACATTTCCATAAAAATATCGTACGGACTAGAGTCAGTATTATGCGTGTCGTCAGTATAACAGGTATGCTACGCGTAAATATTTTTTTTAATCAATCTTAACCGAAGTCTTGTTTCCAAAAATATTTTGTATGGACGATATAGTATAAATAAAATAAAAAACAATGAAGTGAAAATAACCATCGCCTCTCAAACTTTTAACGTGCAGAAAGATTACAATTTCGTCCCCCTAATCTAGGCACGCAAACAAATTATTGCAAAGACAAGCATTAGAGTGAATGTTCATGCAAATAGATACAGCCTATGAACCTATAAGATTCTATGAAGAGCTTTCAACGACTTTTATTTGCAATAAGATTTTATCCATTAAAAGTAGTATCCTCAAGATTACATGGATGATATGAAAAGATGCTTTTATCATGATCTACGTGAATTGTTTAGTGAATATTATCTAGGTTTTTTACTGGCAAGTGCCTTTGTTAACTAAACAAAATACAAGCTAGCTCTACAAAACATACTGCCCATAGAGCGTTGAAGGTCTAAAAGTCAGCTAACACTTTTATGCACTAGAATCCTATATCTCAGAACATTATACTTTAATTATTGAATTCGCAGAATTGCTCCATCCGAGCACACCAAGCATACGTCTTAGACTAATCGCACCAGCACAAATACATCCAGTCACCCCCAAGTGTAATTTAGACATTATTAAGCAATGCCTCAAACACATTTTTTTTTCTTTCATTTTTTGTCGATTGGTTTAAAGTTCATTTAGTATACATATTTAATATTTTAACTCCTCTGTACCTTATTTTTAACATAATTAACTTTAATTGAACGTACTCTTAATCTACCTACTTTAGTTTTAATTTCAGTATTTTAGCTGTATTTGTAACTCCTAAGCACGCCCGTTAAGTTAAAATTGGCAAATCTTTTTCGGGTCACCAAGAGACCGGCCTAGCTGAGTTTGGGGCCCACTGCTAATTCAATGTAACCTATTTAAGATATTATTTGTGGCCGTTTCAGAAATAAATGTTTACTTTACTTTACTTTACTTTAATTAAACAGGTTTTATTGATTAACACAGTGTCCATGATCACAGGTAGACCACACTGTAATGTACTAATGTAAATTATACACAATAATATTCATTAGAAGTGGTTAATTTCAATAGACCCGTTATTTTTTAACAAATCAAACTCCTGTCCGATTGCCTATTAAACGTCGACTAAAATCCATCAACGTGCGAAATGCTGACGGCAGCAAAGTTGGGGCGGCGGAGACATTAATTAAAGTCTCAATCAGACCCCAATACTCTACACAATGCTCGCTTTGATACACGCTACATCAATTTTCGACGCTCCTGGAACTGGCTTCAGTCAGTGGTACTGAAACTTTTGATAGCTGAGGCCCATTGTTTCACATCTATTGCTCAAAGACCGAAAACAGGTGGCATAGTAAGAAATAAGTTTATACCCAGCATTTGGATCAACGAACCTGACTTGTTTACTTTGGTCGACTGGAAGAGGCAAATAAATATACTATCAATTTGCAAGTACCTGTGAGTTTTCTACTTTTACCCAACGAGGCAAGGCAAAAAGAAAAGCATTGTGTTAACGTGTATGTTCCTACCTACAGCCTAAATGACTCTACCGATTCTAATAAATGAGGTCTCAGTAGATTCTTTTAAGTTTAGAAATGGATACTTGGTTGGCGTCATCATAAATACAAGATGGCAACGTACGTGTGTTGTTAATTTAGGTTTTTTTTTCTTCTCTTGTGTCTTACGAGGACGTGTAATCCTTTTCAAATGAGAGTTACGTTTGTTTTTTTTTTCAGATATAAACCTTTTGCGAAATATTTATGAGCCGAAAATAACGTCGTCAGGGGTTTAACTTGAGAAAATAAACTAATTTTAACAAACCATAGAGTATCAAATTTATGACTTTTAACTATGTTGTGTAAAAAAAAACTATGAAAAAGAAATTGTGGGGCTTGTCTTGTATTGGTGGTAAGTGGCAGAACCTACTGAATAAAAATACAACCTGAAGCATTGAACAAATAATAGACTACAAAGACTGAAGGTAAAGTTACAGCCAATGAAACATTTTGAGAACCACTGTCCAATTTGAGACGAGACTTGGCGAGACAAAGGCAATTCCACTAATAGTAATAACATACTATGCGTGCAAAGATGAGCAGTCAATTTAGTCGAGGTAATAGTTACTACCACTACTACCGTTACGAAGAATCTACTCTGAAATTCCACTTTTACTAGAATTTGCTACGAAATAGAGTCGAAAATTGGGCGAGAGTTCGTCGGAAATCGAGTTTTAGAGTAGAGATTCTGACGCCACTGACGGGTAAGCTATTAACAGTCTTCCGTTAACTTGTGGTGTAATAAGAGACTTGTCGCTAAGAAATGGCGTCACAAGTGCGTTGAGTAAGTTGTAATTTGTTAGTAAAGATGCATTACCATAATGGAGAAAAAAGAGATTGTAGATAGTAGGTATTGCATTTTTTTTTTAATCTACTCCAAGTTAATAACTTAATTTTCAAAAATCTTTCATAGTGCCTGGTTAATGCAATGCGTGACCAAAATGCTGGTGTGTTTTTGGCTTAACGCATAAACATTTCTATTCAGTGTGGTGATGCCACCAACATGCTGAGTATGCTGCCAACTAATATTGGGCTTGAGCATTTGGATTGTTTTTAGACCTTCAACGGTCTATGGGCAGTCTATCTGTTTTTGTAGTGTTACTGTTAGCTTGTATTTTGTTTAGTTATTAAGAGCACTAATATTGCCCTTTAAAAAACTTTACAGGCCGATCCATCTTTTTAATTGTGGCATCGTAGGTAACTCGTAGTAAAAATATTACGATATAATTGAGTGGCGTGCCTTGAGAAAGGTGTTAGACATAGGCAGTGGATCAATAATGAAAAATCGATAATGTTGAATCTCGCTGAATCAACGAAGATAACGCGTTTGTCACCTAAACTAATATAACACGTCTACTAAATTTTCATCAAGCCGTCCTTGGTCTCATTTTCTCCAAAAATCCACGCAGTCATAAAAAGTAATTGACACTCAAGCCGGCGAGCCTATCAATAATGTGATAACTCGTCACGATACCTATAAAATAGACCATTTACCCGCTTTTATAGATAGCCGTATAGTTATCATCGACTATAATGTACGCGAATTATTTGATGCTTACACATTATTAAAGTGCGTGAGATTTTTATTACGAGGTATAAAAGTCTACTATACTCAATCTTAGTGCAGAAGACTGAAACAAGTTTATTATATAGTTGTCTATGTAAAAATAAAACCGATTCTGTTAAAAGAGGTGTCGACAGGTGTCTCTAAGTTCACGATGGTCACTGGTTTATGATTATTAACGGGATATTTATTCCTTCAGTTCTTACAACTGTTGACGCATATGTCTACCTAGGACCATCAGTTGAACTAGGCAGGTCCAACTTCAAGAAAGAGGTCAATCGGCGAATCCAACTCAGCTGGCAGCGTTCGGTAAACTGCGCATCGTCTTCTTGTCCAAAATACCTCAGTGAGTCTTCAACCAGTGTGTGTTGTCAGTGATGACATACGGCAGTGAAACGTGGTCTCTCACTATGGGCCTCACAAGCAAGCTCAAAGTCACACAACGAGCTATGGAGAGGGCTATGGCTCGGGGTTTCTCTACGAGATCGAATCATAAATGAGGAGATCCGGTAGACGAACGAAAGCTACCAATATATAAGCAAGTTAAAGTGGCAGTGGGCAGGACACAGCACGAAAACAGATGGCTGATGGGGTCAAAAGGTTCTCGAATGGAGTCTACGGACCGGTAAGCGCAGCGTGGGACGTCCACCCACAAGATGGACAGACGACAAAGAGACCGCAGGGAAACGCTGGATGCAGGCTGCTTCCAACCAGCTTATTTGGAGATCGATAGGGGGGAGGCCTATGTCAAGTAGTGACGTCCTATGGCTGAAATTATGACGATGATGATGAAAAATTGAATTTTCACTGCACCCGCATGTTACGTATCTTTGGTGTTTTAAAATGAAAGTGAAGTGATTTCATTTACCTTTGCTGGCATTACTGGCGTCAATTTTATTGTGGCGTTTGTTTCATCTGACACAGAAATTATAGCCATCTCTTTTCATTTCAATACACCAGAAAACAACAACAAAAGACAACAATTTGTTGATTGACAACAACAATTTAGAAGCTGTCAAATTTAGTTTAGAGAATGATACAACAGAACGACGTCACTGTTTTTGAAATATGATCTGTCAAAAATACCGCTATCGGTATTTTTACCGCTAGAGCTATGTGATTTTAATTAATGTTAAAAAGCTTCTAAAAAGGCTTTGAGCATCCATTATCCAATACTAAACCTTCATGCTGCAGTCTGTAGCTTCTTAGTCCTATCAAACCTATGTCCAAGTATAATGTAAGTTTTAAAGTTGAAACACACTGGTTATACGAAAACGATACTAGAGCGGTTTCGGCGACAGAGTTACGGCGTATGACGTCTCGCGAGACCGCCGTCTCATGCATTTTCAATACTCTTGCCTACGACTTGGCTGCCTTTCCACTCGAATCCTAGGACCATACCAAACTTTGTCGTGTCAATGTTTGTTCCCGGTTTCCAAGCTTCGAACTTCAAATTCACATAAACACGAATCTTGACAGTCGCTTTTATGTTTAAGAATGAAATATCTGAAGTAAAGTTCATAAAAGCAAACGACTATTATAATTTAAAAAACAACCACTATTACGAAAATAAAAATATATGCTCACGTTTATGTGCTACGCTTTTGTATCACTCATACATGACAAAACAATATCTTTTTAGTGTAATGACGTCATAACTTCTTGCAGTACCCCAAAATACGGTGAATATTAGAATACCTAAGATTACTACGGCAATATCATTCCACTGCAGCCAGATGTCTCCATCAGGCAATAACAGTGCTACGCCGTAGTGCTACGCCGTAGCAAGTCGTAGCAAACGTAGCGAGTGACTCGTAAAACTTAAACTCGAATTAGGGGCTCAGAGATTTCATGACGATCCTACTTACTCCTAACATACCTACGTCTACCCAGAAAAAGAAAAAAGATAAAGCTTCTTCAGGAAATGGGCCATTCACCGCCCTTTCCCAGAGCTATCGGGTATTAGCAATTTGCTTTGTGTTAGACACTCCGCTCCTAAAAGTATTGAGGAAAGATAAGGAAAAAGGGACTTTGATAATTACCCCTCAAAGCGTTTAGGGTAAATGCGAATTGAACGGGTGCGATGGGACAATTAGTTGTATACTTTTTCGTTTCACGTAAATGGGAGTCTTTAATTTAAACCTTTTTGAATGTTGAGCCTTTTCCGGACTTGTGAGAAGGTCAGTTTTTGAAGATGGAGGTTTGATACCGGACACCGGAAGTGAAAGTTTCTGAGCTGCCAGACCTTTATCAAAAACGAACGCGATTTCTTTCGGCCCCTCTCGTCTTGTCAGCCTCCTTGAGGATTGGAGCTTCGTCTGATTTTTATTGATACTGTCAGCAGTAAAATGGCACAGCAACCCCAGCCGAGTGGAAATACCCTTGTTTGTATAGTTTATTTTGGGAATTTTACTAGGATTATCGTATAAAATGTTTGTATTTACTATTATGATAAGCATCTACATATACATACGATAATATAATAAATGGGTGGGTTTGTTTTGATAATACCGATATGCATTGTACGTAACTATAAAATCTAAGCTTAGATGTAAAGTTAGGGAAAATGTTTTACAAATCACAATGTACGATGCAGATTATCATAATATATTATTATATTTTATGCTAAAAAGAAGCTATAAGCTATGAACCTAAGCTCCAGACAGGAAGTGTTAAAAGGCATAACGCCGCGAGTAGCATTTATTGAAAGTTCAGTACACCTCTGGATAGCCTACGCCACCCACGCCAGTGTTGCCCCTCCAGTGCCAATATACGACAGCCTTTGTGCATTTAGTGTGTGGAGAGTCATCACCTGCCTAAAAGTATTTTGCGATGAGAACTGATAAGGCAGGTGCCATTCCTCATCCTGCAGATGTGTTTTCCTACCCACAAGTTGTTCATCTCAATAGCCCAGTATATTTGTAACCCCATAGCATCAATAGTCCATTTACCAATATAAACCCAATCGGCATAGCTTTATTTACTTGTATATACAAAAAGGCATCTCAGGGTTTTCCACCGAAATAAAGGTCCGGGCTAGACCCGTGAGTATATAAATAATTTCATACTAATATTATGAATGCAATAATGTGTTAAATGGTTTGTATGGATTGACGTGATTATTTACATAGTAGGAGGGCCAGAAAGTGACATGGGTGATCGACCTTATCCCGGAGAAATGTATGGTTCCCGTAATAATGTTCACGCCGGTGAAACTACGTGGCACAGTTGGTTTATTTTCCAAGCAAAAGGAGGTCTCTGTCTACTGGAACGAATCGGTGTTATGTATGTTTGTATATTTGTTCTACGATAACTTGCGCAACGTTAATTTGATCTCAGACTGGCTACGTAGTGTAGCTTTACCTAATCTGTGTTTGATCTTTATGACATTTTGTAAGCAAGGCGATCATACGTTACAATTTTTTATTCAAATATGAAATTATAGCAATATGCTAAAGTTAGTAAAGATATTTGTGCCCAAAGCGACAAAGTTATAAAATAATAAAGAAAGGATTCCCTAACAAAGGCAAAATGAACTTATTTCGTGGAAATTCATTTTTTGTTACTGCTGATAGACACTTAATTTGTCAATATTAAGCCGAAATTACCTGATCTAAGGCCGAAAGCTAAAAAAAGATAGAAGGATGGTAACCAAGCAGTAGCAAGTCCGCTTTACAATCTGACGGCACCCCTGTTCAATCCTTGACCCATTAATGATTTATTCATAGCTTAAATAAATTATGAGCAGTTTCGATGCCATCGCTCAAAATCGGCGAAGGAAAAAATCGTGAAGAAACTTGAATGTCCAAGAACCTTAAAAGTTCAAGACGTATGACATTTCCCAACATGCACTGGGCCAGCATGGTGAATTAGGGCCCAACATATCTCTATCTGAAAGAAGACTTGTGTTCCAGCAGTGGTAACATGGTAGGCGGGATGATGATGACTAAGTTGATAAGGGGTAATTTTAATATTTATTATGAACTACTTTTATAGGGCCCGACCCTAAAATCGAAAAAACAGCTGTTTCATACATGTAGTTGAATGTTATAACAAGAAAATGATATTTTTTTTATGCAGCCAATTTGGCAATTTCAGATTTGATTTCATAATAGTTATTTATGATACAAGTGCGGAAAGTTGGTTATTACAAACGAGTAGACGAATGTAAGCCCGAGACGAAGTCGAGGGCTTACCATAGTCACGAGTTTGTAATAACCAATCCGCACGTGTGCCATACAACGTTTTACAACACATTTGCGAGAAAAAAAGGCTACAAATGAAACAATTTTTGTTTATAACTTAATATCAGTCACAACAATAGTTTCTATAATATAATAAGAAAATGGCGCGAACATGCAAATAGCGCCACTATCACGTGGTGAAAAAAATACCGTAAATCACACGCACGGTGCTATACATCTGAGCGTGCGGACAAATTCATTACCGCACGCTCCGTTGTATGATCCGTAATGTTTAACTTTCGAACGATGTACACAGGCTTCGTAAGTGCACTTTTTGAGCAAATGTGTTGTAAAAAAACTTATTCATAATTATGAGTTCAATGGTCCCCTTTCGGGAAAGTTACCCGTATAAGTTAACTTTGTATTATTATACAAGCTATTTTGTACAATACAACAATGTATTCCGATAAGAATCAGGTGTGTTAACTGAAAATGAGATGAGTCCACGAACAAATGAGTCTAGACGAATAAAAATATATGTCTGTCTGCGATTCTCATCGGAAACAATTTTATCGTAGACCTTTCATGCTAACTTTATATTGTGTGATATTAAAATAGGGCTTTAACCTTATTTTTCGCGAAACTTTGAGTCATATGTATACATAGCTCAAATTGTATTCGGTTCAAAATGTGATTAGATTTTTTTTAAATTGTCTTTAATTTACTTTTAATAGTTCTCAATAAAGTTGTTAACGTGTCAAAAGTTTGGGTCGAAACGTAGACACTTACAGTTGGAGCGATTTATAAGTTCAAGGTCACTCAACGAGCTAAAGAAAAAACTATGCTTGGCGTTTCGTATTCGAAACTAAGTAATTTAGCAGAGATACAAATTCACCAACTCAGTTAACAGCAAATTGATGACAGTAGTCCGGTCATATCTGTCACATAATTGATAACTTCTAGAGTGGACATATTTTACAGTGAAGAGTACAAATCGGCAAACGTAGAATAGGACCCCTGAAACTCAATAGAGTGACTATGTACGTATGGCAGTTGGCAGTGACAGGAGGCAAAAAGCTTAAGATTGGAGTTACATGGCTTGAGAGTGGCATAAGTCCAGTAGTGGACACAGACGGACTGATTATTATCTATACTTCTATACTAATATTATAAAGAGGAAAGATTTGATTGTTTGTTTGTTTGCATTGAATAGGCTCCGAAACTACTGAACCGTTTTGAAAAATTCTTTCACTGTTGGGCAGCTACACTATCCCTAGGTAACATAGGCTATATTATATTTTCAAAAAAAAACAGGGATCCTTACTAAAACTCCAATAATGTAGCCCAAAGTGTAAAAAATAAGATTTAAAATTTTAACTTTGCGTGTTTGACAGTTCTAAGACAGGACAACGTCTGTCAGGTCAGCTAGTAATGAATAAAATTCGATTGCTAAGTAGATATTTCGCTCAGAATACAGAAAAAACAGATCCGATCAGTATATTGATTTCATTAAAAGTGTGTGTGAATAGTATCTGACCTAAAACATTTAACCAAAAACGGGTAAGTAATGTCTAAGCTGGCAACATTACGCGGGTGGAGGTGAGACAGGCGCGGGACGTGGGTTTTGTTTTTTGGACTCAGCGTGCGGCTTGCAATCACAGCTTAAGGCGGTTTCTGGTTCTTTCTCTATTCTGAGATATTTCGATATAAACGACACTGTCTGTATCAAAATAAATGGGGCAACAGATCATTTTCGTTCTCAAACTATCACAAACAAAACTAATAGATCTTTTCTCCCCACTGGCAGAAAATAAGCCGCAAGAAATACAAAACCCGATTGAAATGTCCAACAACGTTATTACACAACGAAAACGTCACAATTATTAGGTTAACGAAAACGAATGAGCCAAACAAAACAATAGCATCTCAATCGGAATACAAATGAAACTACCATCGGACCGCAAAAACCCTCGGACATTTTGATTTATTTCATCTTCAGTAATCTGTCAGCAAACTTTCTCGGTCGCCACAAATCTTCCTATCAATCTGTTACGGAGTTTGGAATCTTCTGTTTTGTTTGTTTTTATTTCAATTGTCACAAAGATCATCAATTCTGGTGCCTCAGTGTGGTTTTGCTGGAACTCCAAACAGTTACTTGTAGTAACACTGCTCTCAGTTCTAAAACTTTCCAGGAAATTGAATTTAATTACCTCACTGTGTGAATGCAGAATCTTCATAGAGGGATGCAGATGTGTACTTTTCATTACAAGTTAGTTAAATTCTGCCGACAAGAGGGCGACTGACGCCTTCAAGTCTCAAAACTGGGTAACTAATTTGAATGATATTTAAGCAACTACTCCTGGAATAGCCACAGAATACAGCCAATGGGCTTAATATTAAAATAGTTAATGGTTGAATTTTGGAAGCTTAGAAATTTGGGTGGCAATATCAGTGAGGTGTAATAATAGAGGCATTATAGGCGAACAACGCGGCTTTAAAAACTGACTATACGCAGCATATTACGCTACTTACCTACGCATGTATTTGTGCATATTGTGAAATAAGGGAAAGGATATACAACACTTTTTACGTTATATCTGTTGTTAGAAAGAGACAAAAATACAATTTGTTGTGTGACTGAGTGTGACGGCTGAACAAAGTCGGGCAGCCAGCCTTACATTCGTCTAGTCAATATGGTGGCGGGCACAACCTATCTACAGGTAAAAACATCTTAGGGCAAAATACTTTATTTGATTACAAATTGTTTTTTTTAAATTATGATATCGTAAGTTGAAGAAAACCCTTCGTGGTCAAAATGAGCATAATAATGCAACAAAACACAATACAATATCACTTTATTTAACACCAAAAAATACAAAGTAACTTAAAATTCTTCCAATAGCCGGCTTTATGGCAGCTTACCCAATTTCTTCCAGGCAACCTTTGGATGGACATTGTTGAAAGAGGAGTAAATGATTAGTGTTTGCGCTTCATAATTTACTGGATTTTTGAAGTTATTGTTGTTAAAGTAGGTTTTAAGGGTTCCGTAGCCCGACAAGGAACCCTTATAAATTCGTTCTATCCGTCCGTTCGTCAGTCTGCCTGTATGTCTCTCTGTCCGTCCGTCCGAATTTTTCAGAACCTAACTTCTATAGTTATTAAGGCAAGTGCTTGAACCTATGCACAATTACAAATTAAGTATGAACCTAAATTTTAAAAGTGTAAAATGAATATAATTTTGCGTTTTAGGAGTGGCTCTGGTACATGCGACATGGAGACAAAAAAACGCTGCACCCCGTCGTGTGGGATATCGTTGAATAGGTCTTTTAGAATGAAGTGAAGGTTTGATACATCACTTTTTTATCAAGTGTATATTTTGTGCAATATGGGCCGCGAAAGTAGGAAAATGTTGGCCTCGGACCCTTCATTTCTAAACTATTAAACATAGAAACTTGTATCTTGCCATTCTGATAAATCATATTAAAAACTTTCATTCAAAATTATTACAAGCATTTTCAGATTATAACTTTTTGAGATATAGCGATAAAACTGTAATAAATTTTAAGACGTTCTACCTCAAAGGTCATAGACCTTTTCGTAAAATTGCCTTGGTAAAGAATGTTTCTGAAGTAGTTTTCTTTTTAAACCATAAAAAGTATATGCTATGTTGTATGATGCACCACTGAAATTTGGTTAAGTCCACAGAGCTTCGTTCTTTCGATTTTTTCTGTGACCAATTTTTAAACTGTGATGATTGTGACCACGATTATATAATACTAGCTGACCTGACAGACGTTGTCCTGTCTTAGAACTGTCAAACACGCAAAGTTAAAATTGTAAATCTTATTTTTTTACACCTTGGGTTACATTATTGGAGTTTCAGTAAGGATCCCTATTTTTTTGAAAATACATTATAGCCTATGTTACCTTGGGATAGAGTAGCTTCCCAACAGTAAAAGAATTTTTCAAATCGGTTCAGTAGTTTCTGAGCCTATTCAATTCAAACAAACAAATCTTTCCTCTTTATAATATTAGTATAGATATATGTATTTTTTTAATTTATTTATTTAAAACACATAGTACTTTACATTTCGAGTTAGTAAGTTGTCCTAAAATCTATGTTAGATTTATCCAGACTACTGGTTCTCGGTACAGTATTTTTTTTTTAATCTAAGTACCTACATTGCACAAAATGAAGCGCGCGAACAGGAACACACAAGACTGCTGTTGTAGGCATAAGCGTATCGCGGAGTAAAACCGGTTGTGAATAGTTTAGCTACAGAATATAATTATATTGCATATGACTTTGGCTATGAAAAGCGGAACCCTGCCATATGCATGTCTCGAGTCTCGACATGCTGCCAGGATATTTAGTATGGTTTGTAAGTCATATCGAAAACACCATGACGATAGTTGGACATTATGTAATCCAGCTGTTTCGAACGCGAACAATAATTTGTCAAAAGTCTCGAAATAAGTCTCTGTATTAGTTTTACTGTGACCAAGCCGAGAGGAATGTGACGTAGCAGAACGACAAAAGTGGTTTCAACACGACAACTGTTAGTCTGTTACTATTTCAAAGAAGTTTCACACAAAACTTTTGTGCAGACGGAAATAGTAGCTGCAGTTACTATTTCCTTCTAAACTATTAGAAGTAAACTACAACCATAACTGACATTTGATTTTATATTTATATCTTAGCTAGTTAGAATAACTAAGTGCTCCATCGTAAACCGCATCATGACTTCACATCAGACGAGCTGGCGTTCAAGAGCAAACCTCTTTTATCAATAGGTAAACTATTATTTATTTTACAATGGCGAAATAAAATAGGCCGTAGGCATAAATATGTTTTGAATGAATAAATTTTATAGTACACTAATATTTACTAATATTTTTCTGAGAAAACATAAAATTACCCCTATTGCCCGTGGTTTTATTAGTAAATTTCGTTTTTATAGAGTTCATTTAGCCGTAAGCGTCTTCAAAAAGAATACCAAATCCAAAGTAAAGTCGAGTTGATTTTTTATTCACTTTAATTTTTATTTTGAAGTTTCTTTTAGAACAAGGTATGATTAATTACCCTTGGTCTACATAAGATAAGATTTTCTTAGAAATAACTAATACATTTAAAATAACCACCGCCTTTACAGAAAATTTATTAAATGGAATTAATTCATCAATTTTTCTCCCTCTAAGGTAAAATATAATTTTAAATTTAATTATCCAAGAAAAAATATATTTATATATATTGGCAATGTTAACTAGTACTATAGAAAAAACGTATGTACATACAATTCTGTATTGTTTTTACCAAGAATTTATGTATCTACTCAATATTCATGGCACTTTTACACTCGCAAGTTGCTCGACCGAGCTGTTTGCGCTGGCATTGTGCTATGTTATGATGACTGTAACTGGTGCAAAAGCAGACTACATTGACGAGTTGCTCTGGTGCAAGTGGAATAGTTTGAAGTACTTTCTCACTAGTACCACAGTACCCTAGTGTACCATAGAATGCGCAGGTCACTTGCACGGGTGGCTGCATTAGCGATCGAGTAGCGTGTTACTTTAGAGCATTGATTGAACTTAAGATAAGCCCCAGCCATGCAAAGTAAGTAAACTCGCCGTTCTTTCCCCATGGCACCGCCAAAAAGACACCACTGGGAATAGTGATGCCCCATGACACAACTGGCGATACCTTTTTTGCGGTGTCATGGGGAAAGAACGGAAATCGCGCGTCAATTCTGATATGGTTTACGGCAAGGACGTTTTATATCCTAAATGGTTTGCGGTCATAACGGATTTTGACAAGCAAGCAAGCAAGGTTGTCAAAATTCGTTGTTAACAGCATCGTTGCGAAAAATTTGAATAGGGCCTTAATTACATTAGACAAACTAAAACAACCTTTCAACTAGAGATGAGAGATTTCGTAATATTCTGTCTGTCCTGTAGTATGCATTTCTAAACACCGCTGCGTCTAGATAGAGACAGAAACCCATTACGGGAATTGTACTGTCATAGCGGGAATTGAAACTGTACGCAGTTGTTTACCATACAGGGTGGAAACTGAGAGACGGTTCAGCGACAGCTGGGTGATAGAGAACCTATATACCTAACGATGTAACTGTGACATTTAGCTTGAAGCCAAGAATAACATCAGTTGTATCAAATTGTGCTTTAATATCTCTTTCCTCAGACACTACTTCCATAAAATCAGTTTCTTTCCTAAAAACTCTTAACTAAAAATAAACACCGGCTGTGTCAGAGTCGGGTACCAAGGCACCCAACATCGAGTTTTCTTATGTCCAGTTCGGTATATTTAGCGCACGCCGAACTCGCACTTGGCCGGGGTTTATTATTTGTTGTTTTATTTTAGAGTGTATACTATAATCATGCTAAATTGGACAGTTGTACGTGTTACCATTTTTACACTAAACCAAAGACAAAAATAAATTTGTTGTATAACCCTTTTTACTATTTCTCAACCAGTTGTAATATTACATGTTCGGGTAAAATTTTTAACTAGCTATCTATTAATTCAAAATTTACAGGTTCAAGTCATACAGCCGTAAAAAATTGAGACAGATAGACATACACACTTTGGGCAAAGAGCCTTAAAAACATGCCAATGTTCATCATCGTCATCGTCATCATCAGCCAGAAGACGTCCACTGCTCTGAACATAGGCCTCCGCCTTTGACCTCCACAGTGAACGACAGCCTGCCGTCAGCATCCACCGGATGCCCGTGACTTTCACGATGTCGTCGATCTATATACAGTGGGAGGCCTACCTACGCTGCGTCTTACGGTTTGTGGTCTCCACTCAAGAACCTTTCTTGCCATTATAAGTTGTCGGTACATCGAGCAATGAGGCCTGCCCATTGCCACTTGAACTTTCAAATCGGTGACACTGGTTCTTTGGCGAATATCCTCATTCAAAAACAGCCCATGTTACCGGCAAATTTTCGGTAAGCGACGGCTGTTATATTTTCGCGAGATATTAGTTGTGTAAGTAATATTTTATATCGCAAACCCACTTTTTTAGTAAGCGTGTTCATTGCAACGTACAAATATTATTTTAACATAATAATATGAAATTGTGGTTTAAACGGGCAAATGCTATTATCAACTTAACAATGTACAATTTATGTTTAATTCCAACTGGTAGTGGGTTACCAGTTGGCATCGTACCCAGTAAGCATGAATTTCTGCTCTGAATGTTACGTTCAGCCAGATACCAATGTAGGTAATAATAGTTCTTAAATATATAACAAGTTTTTATATGATTTTTATGCCATAGGTGGCAAACAAGCAGACGGGCTGCCTGATGCTAAGCATTTACCGTCACCTGTGGATACTTGTAACACCAGAGGTATCACAACTACGTTGCTGACCCTTTAAGAATCTATTAACTCGCCTCTTGAAGAACCCGTGTTGTAACTTGTCGGAAACACCGCAGAAGGTAGCTCATACCATATTTTGTAGGTGTAAAGCATGAAAGATCGCGTGAATTGCAGTGTACGATTTCCACTGTTATAATAATGTGGATGAACTTTCGGGCGGTGGCGGCTCGATGTTCGGGAGTTCGATGGTAAAACTGCTACGCAGGCATCAGATAAATCATTTCTGCTAAATGTGATAAAAGATACAGAGAGACCCAACGTCTCTGCGCATGTTGAACGGCTCTACTGCTTACTTTACTACTTATTTACTTTACTTACCTTTTTACTTTTATCTACGATCATCATGCACACAAAATCACGAGGTTCACTTTTCCAACAAAATTCGTGACCGATCCAGACGAATTCCCAGCGGTGTAAAAAACACATATCGGCTCAGCAATTTCAGAGCTTATCTTGGATATACGGAAAATGGTATTTTTACTGTAGTTGGTTGGTTGGTTTCGAGGAATAGCAAAGGTAAATACTGATCAAAAGGACAGTTTGTATGTTGGTAAAAAAAATAAAGAGTTTTATTGCCTGCCAAATAAAAATCTGTGGTTGTTTTTATAAGGTAACAAGGAAAGGTAGTAACTACTAAGTACTAAGCCGATAAAAGATAATTTTATTCATTATTATGAATAGCTTTTAAAATTAGGCCTACCCCAAAATCACCAAAAAGTTATAGTTGTCATTCACACTAAACCAAAATGTTTACATGTTAGGTGATATTTTCTGCGCGATTTCAGGGTTTGTGAAAAGTAGTTAAATAATATGAGTTGAATTTTTCATTTTTGTACTGAGGCCTTACGGCTAACTCTTAACGCGGGCTCGAATTAGCGCTGCAACAGCGCAGTTCCGAAAATCACGCGAACGTGAACCTTAACGCACCGAGATACGGTTTATGGTCGCACAACTTTTCTCACCACCTAAACAGAATCGGTTAAAACAGGTAGCAAGGACCCTGTACAATGTATAGTTTCACATATTAGTTGTATATTTATATTTTGGTGTTGACTTCGCCTCCACCAGTGCCTCTCAAAGTCTTGAGCTATACCCGAAAATAAAAATATTTACAATGTTCACCTTTTCAGCTAGTAACACCGTTCCGTGTTACCTTGTATTGCTCCAAAAGTAGTCAAACAAATTTATTAATTATTCGTAAAATAATTTACGATTCTGTATATTTTTGGGAATATTACTTTCTTGGTCGATCAAGTGCGCAGGAAATATTTTTCAGAAAAAGGTTACCAAAGTTTAGAGGTATGATGGCTCAGTGGTTGGTGCGTTCAAATTGCAATCCGAAGGGTGTGGATTCAAATCCCAACAATGAACTTGAGCTGCTAGTGAAGGAAACATCGTGAGGAAACCATAGTGGTAAGGCACTTTCTAATGCTCGGCTGGCTAGCTACCACCCAAATCTGTCACAAAGCATCAAACAGTGTGTTCCAACAGTATCACTTGAGAGCCAGTTTCCATTCTAAGATCGGCGTGTTTTCCTTATTCGACCACACCGAATCAGGTTATTTAGGTATGGTCAAAATTCCTAGCCTATCAACTGTAAAAAACCGTACCAGAGTGTGAGTAGGACTCGCACGCTGAGGGTCCCATACAAACTCAATAAATTTCTATGTATTTAGTTCATCTGTCCGGGTAGCGAATCTCGACGAAAAACAGTTAAAAAGATTTAAATATTGATGGACAAACTTAACTTTGTAGTTGGCAAACAGGTGCTCCCATACATACCAACTACAAAATGTAAGATTGTAATTTTTTTTTGCTGTTACATAAGATTAACTACTTTCGGATTTTTTCCTTTATATTATGTCTTGTAATTTCATGATTCTAGGTAAACGGGAAGTGCCCTATAGGTTGTAATTCCCTTGTTAAATCGCAAAATATGCGACATAAACGGTCATATTATTTGATTGCGTTGAATTACAACTTTGATTTTTTCGCAGGTAAAAGAAACCGTAAAACCAAGTATTTGATATAAGTTTCAATTATATGATACCTTTACGCGTTCTTGAGAAAAAAAGGTCTTGTACAAACTGATCCTATAAGGGTTCCTTTTTTCCTTTTGAGGGAAACCCTAAAAACTAACAAAAAAATAACACGACAAAATGTTAGTTCCATAGCGCAATCTATTAAAGAGGATTCAGTGCTCTAATCCGTTTACCTGGTTTCATCTAGACATTGCGATATGAAGCTGAAGTAAGCCTCTCGTATTTTCCAGCCACTGGCCTACAATCTACAATGGTACGTTCGAGATTTGAGTACGGAGTTTCATGAATTAAGGTGGGAATGTTTGGTACCACTGTAGAAACTTGGAACATACGTACTGCTGGAATAAGCGTTTACGTACTTGTCTATGCTTTCAAATATATTTTGTACCATTCCCCCTCTAAAAAGCTTATTTTATTACCTGAAAACAGTGAATAAAGAGCACTTGTAATCACTATTTTGATGTTTGAATTTAGAACACACCAATATATTCGACCTCCATCTCAATGCTATACAACCTCCTTGCGCAAAAAATACACGATAGAAACTCCTTAAATCTTTCTTTATCTCGTAGTCATAGTATAAATTATAGTATCATCATCATCATCATCATTTCAGCCGTAGGACGTCCACTGCTGAACATAGGCCTCCTCCATCGATCTCCAACAGGGCCGGTTGGAAGCGACCTGCATCCAGCGTTTCCCTGCGGTCTCTTTTAGGTCGTCTGTCCATCTTGTGGGTGGACGTCCTAAGCTGCGCTTACCGGTCCGTGGTCTCCATTCCAGAACCTTTCGGCCCCATCGACCAGTACGTAACCATCGAAAGTATAGTATGCAACTCTTGAATAAAATGGATTTATATCGAGGGCCATGAATCACTTGCGTCATTCTAATACTTAAATAATCAATCATCATGAATGTGCGTATCTTATAGTACTCCCTACGGTCGTGATTTAGTAGTTAGAATTCTTAAATTACTCATGATTCATCTATGGCCCTCGCTTTATATCCGTCTATTATTTACTAATTGCATAATTTACTATTTTATTTAGTAACTTATTTGCAGCTACCCTACAAAAATTCTTCGCATCTCTTGCCATCTTTTTCAACGAGGTAGTGCCATTAACTAATACACTTCCTACATATTATCAACATTTCAAAACGCCACATTTCGTACGTTTTGTCGGCTAGTTGCACCCTTTCTCAATACTTTCATGTAGTGACGCGAGCGACGAGATGCTGAGTGGATGTGCGCGTGCGCCTTGTATTTGGTGAGTAATCACGACCAACTCTAGGAACCCCTTATGCTTTAGGTCTCGCCGACATAATAGTAGGCTCTAAATGCTTAGGTAACATGAATTTAGGGACTAATTGTGTGACTAGGTAGTAAATGATGTGACAACATGGGGAGTGTACTATTTTCACCACGTTTTCAATATCACAATACTGTACTAATAGAGCAAGTGCCTTTATTAACTAGACAAAAATTTAAGCTAACACTAACGCTACAAAAACAGTTAGACTGCCCATAGACAGTTGAAGTTCTAAAGATAACTTAAATGCTTAAGCCCACTATCAGTGGCAGCATACCCAGCATGCTGACAGCACTACCACGCTGAATGGTAATACTTGATGCTGAGCCAGAAGCGTGCCAGCATTTTGATCATGCGTAACATTAACAAGGCGCTCTGAAAGATTTTAGAAAATGACTATTGACTATTGCTGTTTAATGGCAATAACGTTATGTATCCACGGACCAAACTGACTGAACCAACCATTGATATATATGTACTACGTACAGTCGTACATTAATTTCTTTGGAACCAACGAATATATTAAAACCATAATCTAAACATCTTAATTTACTATATTCTATACCTGGTTCATTAAAATATGTTGAAGCCTCACAGTGGCAATATACATACCATACCCTATTTTTTGCTTCACTGTTGTCAGGTAAAACGCTTAGATTCCTTCGCGGAAAAAAGCAATAAAGCTAAATAATAAGCTTACTTTAACCTAGGTTAATCTTCTCTGCTACACGTCCTACTATTCCCCCTAAAGACCTCCCAGTGTTGCTCTCAGCGTATTGCTTAAGATTTATGGCGTCCCAGAACAAATTATCTAGTAATTTCTTTCAACGGAGCGCTCGGTTCCTACGTGCAAAGTTAATAGCTTGCACGGGGAACTCTTATAGGTTCTTCTAGGAAGCCTTAAGAGATTTATCGGAAGATATTAGAGATTAATCTATGATTTAGTTTTGATTTAAAATTTTCAGTCAAACTCGAGAAACAATGGCCGCACAATATTTCGTTACTCAAATCAACAGCAAGCAAGTAAAGCAATTCACTCTAGAGAGTAATCATCAACTGAAATGTAACCTTAATTTTCTAAAATGTTTTTATAAAAACCTCTAGAGCCGTTTCAATTTGTACTTAAAAAGTCCTTAACACGAAGCCAACCCCTTGAAAGAAAACGTACCGTAAGTACTTATTTTCTACGCCTCATCTCTTCTACTCAAATAAAACTACGTAATTGGGTTTGTTTCAGTCAAATAGCCCGTCTTTGGACTGACTGGAGTCATTAGACCTCACTCTTACATTTTATTGAAAATAGAACCCTAATTTTGTTTGGCGTAGCACTCTGAACAAAAAGCCTTGTTGGTACTTAAAATGTTTTCTTATTACTTATCGTGTTTGGATGTGCTAATGTCGGTCATTCTATCGCAATTAAGGACCAAATGGCAGAGCTTCGCGCGTCGTCTCATCTCGTAGCTTAGCCGACGATATTTTGTACGAAATTGAGGATGGATAATTGGGTGATGTAATACGGCTAATCAACTTTGCTTATGAAGTTGTGTCGGAGTAATGTTAGGGACATCAATCAAAAGTTTGCGAGCGTATGCGAGAGGTCGTTTGTCGAGCATTTTACGTGAAAAATTGCAATTTCGGCGAGTCACTTTATGTTGTTCTAAGAGAATAAAAAGTAGTAAATAGCTGTTACAGAGACTTATCTCACAGTCGTTTTAATTTTATCGTGATGTATGTTTAGCTAAATATGAATAATAGCCGATCAATATCATCATGGAAACTGACGTTGTATTCACACTTTTTTCCCACTGAGTGGGCATTTCTTTCGTATGATTAAGCCGGTTACTCCAGCTTTAGTTACGTTAAAACCATATTTGGCATTTAACGCATGTACATTTTCGTTAATTAGTTCTTCAAATCAGTCGAATACAATTTTGCACAAAATTTGCCATCTGACTTATTGTGTGCACTTTTTAAATGCAATAACGTCAGAGGTCACATGGCGTTCGTTTTAGACTCGTAAATTTTTTACGGAACGGTGCCGAGGCTGGCGGTATAGCATAATATGATATCTATACCAGCAGGAGCTATTTTATAGCAGGAGGAAAAGCAGCTAGTACTGTCTATTAAGAATTCAGCAGATGTGAATCGATGCTATTCTATTAATGTGATTCTGTATGATTTGTGGCACAATCGCTGATACAAATGTAATGAATTTCAAACCACAAATTAATATGATGCAAATTGCATTATTGGTTTAGAATATTGTATTTTAGTCACGAGATAATGCCTCTAACGCACGATGCAGCTTAGGTAAGCCTCCCATTAGATAGACTGACGACATCGTGAGAGTCGCGGGCATTCAGTGAATGCGGACGACGAGCTATCGTTCAGTGTGGAGGTCTAAGGGGGAGGCCTATGTATGTTCAGCATTGGACCTCTTCTGGCTGATGATGATGACTGCCCCTAACAATGACGTCAGAGAGAACGTCAGTTTTAGTCTCGGACATTTTGAACGGTTCTGTTCCGGGGGTTGGCGACTGCGCTGTCTGTTCACGACGTCACTTGATTAATTGCAAACGACGTCTTCGTTCCCTGATTGATTACAATGTTATCTTGTTTGTGACTTGGCTGATGTGAGGTCTATTGGAAGTACTTTTTTTTTCGTTGCTGTTTGTCGCGTTTTCTCTTATGAAATGAGCACATCATCATATCATCAAACAGAAGACGTCCACTGCTGAACATAAGCCTCCCCATTAGACCTGCACACTGAATGACACCTGCCACCTGCATCCTCTGGATGCCCGCGACTCTCACGATGTCGTCGGTCCATCTATAGTGGGAGGCATAGCTACGCTGCGTCTTCCGGTTCGTGGTCTCCACTCAAGCATCTTTCTTCCCCATCAGTTATTGGTTTTTCAAGCCATGTGGCCTGCCCATTGTCACACCAATTTGCAAATTTTACGAAATTAGTTAGGTATGATTTACTCTGTCCGGGCCACTGTATCATTCTGAAAAAAGGAATATACGAATACGAAAAGAAAAACTATACAAGAAAATAATATACGAATATAATCGTAGTGATAATAGCCACATAGTTGTGCTGCACATAATTAATTATAGTTATTCCAAGACTGTGGTATTTGTTAATACTTATCTATAAAACTTATTATTATTTCTCTTTATTTTTTTTTTTTTTTTTTTTTTTTTTTTTTTTTTTTTTTTTTTAATAGGTTCACAGAACTGGAAATACACATATAGAACTTAATTAAACAATACACAATATGAGCGTTAGTGTATGTCCTACTTGGAGTGAACACGGCATACACAAAAAAAAAAGTTTAGTACCCTTTTACAAAATGGGTACCCAGTCAACATTAAGTACTTATACAAAAACAAATGCCGGTATTAAAAAACAATGTTATTGTGTGTATAAAAGCCTCTTAAAGGAAGAGACTGATGAACCGAAGATATCAATGTTATTACAAATATTGTTGTAATAAGAGCACATTCGATACAAGGCTGAATGCTGACCATAGTTTGCGCGACGACAAGGGAGCTTGAACGTTTTCCTATTATGTAGACGGCTGGAAGAACGAGGAACACAGAAATCTATTTTTTCGAGTATATGGGGACTATCTATAAGGCCATTAATCAGCTTATGCAGAAAAACGACATCAGCTATCTTTCTTCGCTGTTGCAGTGGATACATTTTAAAGTGTTTAAGTCTAGACTCATAGGATTCCAGACGGTGACAAAGTTTGTGTGAGTAGGCAAGATGATAAATAAACCGTTTCTGAAGTCTTTCAAGTCGATTTATGTGCACAGCATAACAAGGGCTCCAGATGGGACTACAGTATTCCAGAAGGCTGCGGACGTAACAGTTGAAAAGGATAACTGGAATTTCATAGTCATTAAACAATTTTGTTTGTCTGATTACAAATCCTGCCAGACGCGAACTCTTTTTGCTAATGACATCGATGTGTTCTCGGAAATCCAACTTAGCGTCAACAATGACACCCAAGTCACGCATGCTCGAGACCTCTGTTATAGGAGTACCACCAATGAAGTACACGGTTTGCATGGGATTCTTTTTCCGGGAAAAGTTTAAGTAAAAACATTTCGATGAATTTAACACCATCTTGTTGGAGGTACACCAGTTGTTAATAGTATCGATATCACCCTGCAGATGACTCAAATCGTCATGAGTGCATATTTCTCTATAAAGTTTAAGGTCATCTGCAAACATCTGATATTTCGATGTTAGGCTGGTGCACAAATCATTAACAAAAATAAGGAAAAATATAGGCCCGAGGTGGGAACCCTGTGGCACTCCTGATGGCACTAGTCTTGGAAGAGAGTTTATTTCAATATAAACACGGGTCTAGCCCGGACATTTGGTAGGCATTGGTGGGGCCGAAGCCAACACCAAGAGGCCCCGTTGAATATAAAATACAATATTATTGAATGTGTATAAAATGGATTATAAAACTATTGTACAGTATAGGATATAAAATGTCTAGACTATTGAGGTGAACAACTTGTGGATGGGATAACAGATCTATGGTATGAGGTACGGCACCTGCCAATTATGCCTCATTTCAAAATAATTAGGCAGGTGATCACTTGCCACTCACTAAATGGGCCCCCCATAATGGCTGCCGCATATTGGCACCGGAAGGGCAACATTGACGTGGGTGGCTTAGGGTGTCGAGAGGTGTGCTGCACTTTCACTAAGAGCTACTAGCGGCGTTATGCCCTTTAACACTTCCACCCTGGAGCTTAGGTTTTTAGCTCTTGCGGTTTTCACCCCCAGACGGCCGGTTAAGGCAAGCCAGGGGTCAGGGTCTCTGGGGTTTTAGACCCATGGAATCGGGGTACGCGGTGTCGCCACTCACCGACGGCTCGCCATAAAGCCGCCCCTGCGTATTATTATTTCTTATTATTATATTGTTCTTTTGGGTCCCTTTGCATAATGCGTAGGTATTAAAGTCTTACTACTACACGCGCACGGCCCAGACGCACACAGCGACGACGGGACGACGGAGAACAAACACGAGTCAATCAAACCATATTGCTAGTTTTAATTATTATTATTTATATTGGTTTTGTCCATTCTCTCGTTTCCGAGGTATTACTACTGTTTTCCCGCGCTTTTGGCCAAACGAAAAACAGGGTTCCTAATTGTTATTATTGTCAGACGATAAAAATTTCCGAACTATGTGTTAAGTATTGCCGCTTTTTGTAATGCTATAAAGGTGAGTTTGTGAATGTCCAAGACCGCGAGACTTGTTAATAATGAATACGGTACTAGACCAGTTGTTGAGATGACTATAGGGATTGTTTTAACTGTTTTTACTCTCCATTGGGATTAAATTTCAATTGCTAGGTCTGTATACTTGGATATTTTTTCAGTGTAGGTGGTAGCAAGATTGTGAGTATTGGGTACAGCAATATCTATCAGGTAAACTGTCTCCTTTTCCTTGTCAAGTAGCATGATGTCTGGTCTATTGTAATGTATTGTTTTGTCTGTTATGATGGTTCTATCCCAATATAATTTAAATTCACGTGATTCTAGTATAATTTCTGGTTTATATTTGTAATATCCAATTTTCTCAGTTATAAGTTTATGTTTAAAGGCGAGGTATTGATGTATGATAGAAGCTATTTGGTCATGTCTATGTTTGTAGTCTGATTGCGTAATAGAACTGCAGGCTCCGGTGATGTGCTGTATAGTTTCTGGGCTATTGTGACAGTGTCGGCATAGATCTGATTGTAGTGTGTGGTCTTTAATTATGTGTTTCCTGTAGTTTAACGTGTGAATAGTTTGATCTTGTATAGCTAGCATAAAGCCTTCGGTTTCAGGGAAGAGTTCGCCGAGCTTGAGCCACATGTTAGATGCTATTTTGTCTACAATTGGGTTCATCAAGTCCCGACGGTGTCTTCCGTGCAAAGATTTTTGCAGCCAGGAGCTAATTTTGTCTTGAGCTGATACAATAGTTTCATTCATCTGTTTGGCTTGCTGTGTTAAATTCAAGGGGGTGAATTTGGTATCTGCTTGTACTATAGCATTATGGAGTGTGGTTTTGTTCGCTTGGTGGTGAAAGAATGTGCGGATTGAAGTTATTTGCGAATTGTGTAATTTTTTTATGTCAACCAGATTATTATTATTATTTTTCTTTTTATTCAAGCAAAAATTTACCTTCGTGCCAACATACACAAGTGAAAATCGTGTGACTCAAATTATGCAAAATTCGAAAATAGGTTACTACAAAAGTAAATATTGAAGTTGCTATCCCAAACTAGGATTACCTGAGACAACATGGCCCCCTAAAGTACCAGGGCATAAGATAAACACGCTTATCTAAACAAAGAATCTTACCCTGACCGGAAGCCCTTGGTATCTTTGGGAAAGAAAAATATTATCTTGAAAAGTAGATTTTTTTAAAGTTCCACGGGTTTTACGGTTCTTTCGTATACCTAGTAAAAAGTTCTAAGTCAAAATAACTCGTTTATTGCACGATTACCCAAAAAGAGTGAAATAAGTTTTTTTGGGGTGGGTTATGGTATATTGCCGAACTCGGCGAGCTAGCTTTTTGGTTCGAAAGATACAGTCGTTATTAAGTAGGACAGACGGACGGACAGGCAGACAGACAGACAGACATCGTAGGCTTAGCAATAGGGTGCCGTTTTTACTCTTTGGGTACGGAACCCTAAATATTATCCATGTAATACAGGTATAAAATGGTGTAGGTATAATATAGGTTTATAATTGAGTTTATTGTTCAAACTCGTTTATATTTTGGGAGGTTTTTACTAAACCAGGCTTAATCGACCTCTAAAATGGTATTGCATAAACAACGTGCTAAACTGGATAACACTAGATTATGTGTGCTGAACGACAGCCAGTATTCCGCAGAAAAGAAATATTTTTCTTTTCACACGCTCACGTAACGCAAACAACCACGCTCTTTCACCTCCGCATCTAATAAGGTTTTCATAATAAGGGTACGGGAAAAGTGAGCGTATTTTGCTAAACATTTTTTCGAACGTCAGCCTCGAACGGAAGCCGGGTCTCATTATCCCATTTTGTTCATTTTGAAACGCAGCTGGGAACGATACTTTCGTCTTAACCCAGACCCGTCTCAGACCAAGTAACGAACTTACGCGGAGTTAATGACTCCCAACTTTGCTCTCGAATAAGGCAAGGCGCTGATACGGAATCGGCTACTAACGTTAACTAGACCCGCAATCGGGAGATAGATTGGCCAACACCACCCGTTTTCTTTTTTAAATTTCCAACTCGTTCTCCATTTTGTTCCATTTTAAAAGCCATTTGGTTTTACAGCGGAAAAGTGTTGTTTTCTTTTGTTTTATTTTATACAGTGGTTAGAAGAACTTTGAACCGTCTGGCAATTGTTTCTTGGAAATGAGAGGAAACAATGAAGGCTGATTTAATTATTATACTAGGTACACATGAGTAAAGTTTGTGATGTTTTGTGAGACGAATGGATGAATAACACTTAAACTTGAATTTAAAATAACATTCACATTTTATAAATTTGACAATATTATGGTTTTTGTTATTGGCCAGTTATTTTATTTTTTAAGTTATATTCTTTTATGTCTATAAATATGTGATTATTGTTATGCCGTGCCAAATGCAAATCAGCTGTGCCATCATTTTTGCAGTGTTACAGCTTTCTATGGAACAGCTGTTTTTTTCGCGAATCCAGGGTTAGTATCATAGTAAAAGTTGTCCATTATGATGAGTACAATGATCTCTTTTCAGCTTAGTACAGTCCATATGCGTAACCCTGGAAACAATTTTAGATGGTTTCATAAAAACAATCAAAAAAACCTATTTATTCTGATTTTTTATCGCTTTATCGCCACAATTATTTCAAGCACCAGCCGAAATGCAAAGTTTATTCCGTCCGACCGAGCGCAAGATGCAACCGACAATGCAGATACTGATTCGTTAATTAGCCAGGAAACGCCGCTTCGGCGCGAACTCCGTCGCTCGAAGCGGAAACTTTTGCACTAAGTACGGGAAAAGTGATAGCGCAGACTATTCTTGTGGCTTTGTAAGTGCAGAGCTATTGGTTTGAGATATGCTTGAGGTAGTTATGACTTGCACTTTGTAGTTCGTCTGTCTAGCTACTCTTAAATCCCCGTCACATTTATGAAAAATCGAATGAGAAAAATAGATAAAATAAATTTTGCAGCAGCTTTTCGTACTTTCAGGTTTGTAATATTTTTGACAGAGGTACGTAAAGTGTTACCATAAATTTATGGCATAATTGAGTAGTGTGCTCTTCATGAAAGAAGTCCTACAGCCAACAGCGGAACTAAATTTTCATGTTATAGTGGTCAGATGCTGTTTCTGTGTTTGGACGCTAGTGAGATTTTTATCAATTTGACATCGTTAAAGAGTCGATGCCTAAAGTTGTTAAAAGTGCTGCTCAAGAAATGATATACTGATAGTGATTGATACGCGATGATAGCGCCGTGTCTTGAGGACTTACTTCAAGAAAAGCACTAGTTCCTACCTATCTGCCTATACACAAATTTTATGAAAAATTTAAACGTCAATTCGAAAATAAGTATGTGAGATAAATCATCAAAAATTCTTTATTTATAATATTTGATTTTGATCCTCCTGTAAACCTGGAAAAGTTGAGTTTTTATCTAGAGGTTTTTTTGTTTACTGGACAATGTTTATTTTTAACTCAACGTAATTAAGTTAGCTCAATCATTAAAGGGAAATTTCAGTGTTTCAGATGGCACGTTATTCTGCGTGTCCTAGTTTTTTTATTGGCTACTAGCGGTCCGCCCCAGCTTTGCACGGGTATAGATTATAGCCAGTTTCGGAGCCTATTCAATGCAAACAAACAAACAAACAAACAATCAAATTTTTCCTCTTTATAATATTAGTATAGACGATGGAGTACACCTGCCCAGAAACTGATTCACTCGAGACTTGAAGACATCCGTTTTTTTTTGCATTTGTCCTTTATTATTTTTTAGCCTTCATGGTTATCTATACTAATATTATAAAGAGGAAAGATTTGATTGTTTATTTTGTTTGTTTGCATTGAATAGGCTCCGAAACTAATAAACCGATTTGAAAAATTCTTCCACTGTTGGGAAGCTACACTATCCCCGGGTAACATAGGCTATAATGTATTTTTTTTTTAAATGGGATCCTTACTAAAACTCTAATAATGTAACCCAAGGTTTAAAAAAATAAGATTAACAATTTTAACTTTGCGTGTTTGACAGTTTTAAGACAAGACAACGTCTGTCAGGGGGCTAGAGCCACACACTGTTAGCATTCACGTCTGCGGAAAGATGAAATTGTATGTGTAGTGTATGGCGGTACCTACATTAGTACATTGTAATAACGCGTTGAAGTGTAACCGAGGGTAGGCGCCGGCGGGCGGCCAGCCTGTTTTCGAAATAAACCTGTGCTAAATACGACAGTGTTTCGCTTTACTCCCGTCTTAACCTAATATTTCCCAGTATGAAAATGACATTAGCTTCAGATAATTATTTATCTCATGCTAATGTCATTGTCAATGTCATTTTCATACAATTTCATCTTTCCGCAGGCGTGAACGCTAACAGTGAGTGGCTCTTGTCTAGACTCCCAGGCCAGCTAGTATATTTATAAGCTTGGGATGTCCTTAGACATTTTAGTCATCATTCATCGTCATAACTTTTACACTATAATCAAAACATATTTGGGAGTTAAAAAATTGTGAGCTCTTTGCTGAATAAGTAATATATTTTTATAAGCGTTCAATTTGTTCATGTGTTTTGTTTTAATTTGTTTTTTGCTCTAAAACTCTAAATATGTTCAGTTCGCGCATAGTGTTTATATTTCAGAAGTTTGTTTGCCAGCAGCGATGTTGAATAAAGCAATTTAATCCCAGAGACTAACGAGGCGATTATCTAAACATGGCTCGGATTTAGTCGGGGTGAAGTAAAAATTAAATGTCTGCGCTAAATCTTGATTAGCATGAGATTTCAAAACAAGTACAGTTTTTGTGTTTAATTTGTCAGATGTTCAAGGTAATTTCACGATAAGCTAACCTATAATTTATACATTATTTTAGTAAAAGGTTAATTGATTAATGAGCACTTATATGGCCTCAATTAGAAACGTTAGATAAGTTACATGCTCACAATTGCTGTCTCGTTTTTACGCGTGGATTTTTTATTTTATTTTATATAATTAACGAGACGAGTGCGCTCAGTTTTACTTGGATATCTTACAGATACCTTATTTTTTTATATTTATATTAATTATATTTAGATTTTTACAAAAAACATTGCGGTTGACTTAGTGGGTAGTTCAGTTCAATAAACTGGATTCATCCGCTGATTATCCGCCTTTTAAGATGTTTTTTTTTTCAAATTGAAATATTACTGTCCTCATTATATTATCCTGTGCAAAAATTGAGAACTTTCTTTTATGAAGTCGGTAGAATGTGACAATGCGTTGATACCACCTCATCCAAAGCTATTTCTATCATTTATGGAATAAGTAGCAAAAAAGCGACAGGCGACAGGCTACATGGTAAGTGGTCACCGCTGCCTACAATACCCGGTGCATATTCAGTGCCGTTAAACCGTAATGGATTTAAAGAGCCGTATAAGCCGTATTACATAACGCAATCGTTTAATTTTAGGTGTTTGGATATTTGGGCATAAAAGGAAAAAAGTTCGTTGTTCAAGACGAATATAAAACAAGTAAACTATAACATTGAATTTGTTCATATAATGTTAGTAATTTAAGGAAACCCACGCTTAAACTTTACTTCCTTTTTCTTCTTACTTCAAAAATGTAGTTTTTGTTGCTTTTTTGGATCAAAATTTTGAAAGAGTGGGGGCAAATAGGAACACATATTATACAGTTTACATAAACACTCAAATGATTAATAAAGAGTGTTTTTTTTATAATAATATAATATATCTACATTTGGCCACCAACTCGCCTGATGGTAAGCGACGCTGTGGCCGAGGGTAAAACACGTTGATCTAGAAGAAATCTGTTCACTCTAGCCTTGAAGATACCTAGATTGTAGTTCTCAGAAAACAAGGAGGACGGCAGGGGGTTACATTCTTGGGCAGTGCGTATCAAAATCGAATCGTTGGAATTTCCACGAGGAAAGGGTGGTAGTGTGCAGTCCTTCTACTTGTATAATAAATATATAATTAATACAGTCACATATGCCTAAAGTTTAATTATTTGCAAAGACAACAGCACCGCAACTTTTACTGTTCGAGGAATCGAAACATGCTACGAACATTCCTCGTATAAATTCTCCGAGAACGTCAAGGGGACCCCAAAATGTATTCAGGAGTGTCGTTTTATCGGCAAATATATCATTTTTTCGACGTTAAGTTTGATTTATGTCTCCTACGAAATAACAATCCAATTCACACTACACTGACATTATAAAAAGATGTTTACTTGTGCGTGTAAACCTTGAAAAATTGCCTGTTCCTTTTTTTACAACAGAATAGGTACTTAACCGAATTAGTAAAATCTCACTTGATGAAAAGCGATAATTTGGTAGAAGACGTAATACGCTTTTCTAGTAAATTTTACTAGAAAACCACTTAAAAATATACTAAATGGCTTGGCTTTTGACCACAGCTCACCAGCTGATATTAAGATAGTGTCTCTTTATTGTGCATCGGGTTTGATACTGTTGTAGAATTTTTTTGATGGTGGTATTAGCTGGTGCAGTGTTTATTACACTCACCATTGTTTATTATGTATTCCATCTTAGTAATTTATATAAAACCATGTATTTAATTGTCCAGCTTCCGCAGAAAGCGCGGCTATCAAAGCTGGATGTTCATAATTGGCATAAACTGGCGGAAGATAAAGATGAAGTTGCGTCTTTTGGTAGCGTTGGCCAAGATACGTCATTTTGGATTGCTGCATCAGGATAAGTTTAATTGTATAGATAGATAGAATAGATAAATAACTCTTTATTGTTCACACCAGAAATTACATACATAAGACAAAAACAACTTAAAACTAGTGAAACAGTTGGCGGCCTTATCGTAATTTGCTAAGCAAGTATCCTTATAGGGCTATCTAAACTATCTACCTAACTCACTTCATAATATTAGAGGGTCAAAGTGACGGAAGGAGGTGATAAGTATTTCATAAACTGTTGACAGTTAGGTAAAGTTCTAATAATCCAAATACTCAAGATAACCCACTGGCCACATGCTGGCGTCATTTCTACACAAAATACCCTTCTTGTTATAATTTTCTTTTAATTTGTAATCAACGAGGCAAGACGAATTAAATCTATCCCAAGATTACCATAAGCAATGTCGGTGTTCATTAAAGACTATAGACGCACCTAGCTTACATACTAAACCGAACGCCCAGGTCGGGGCGACCCCACCTGCATTTAAATTGTCAGGCAAACAGTGAATTGAACAGACAAACAAAAGGAGCACCCTGTTTCATGTCCGTTGAATTGGTGACCTGAATTCTGGGCTAAAAGTAAAGCTGACTCGTGGAGTTTGCGAACTACGTGAAAGTTTGCTGGGTTAGTTTTTGGATGCATTTCGTCGAATCATTTGTGAAGGGATATATGGTTCATCCGTAGTTAATAAGCGTGGTTTTCTCAAATAAAAACATTACAATGTGTTGTGTTAATGTTCTTTATTACTTAAGTTATTAATAAGAAAAAATAACAAGACAAGAAAAACTGAAATTATCTTTAAAATAAATGAAGTTAAACTGATCAGTCTAATAAAACGTTATCGTGAATGATAATAAAAAACAACATTTTCTTCAATAATAGTAATCTAAGACAGGTATATCTTTATAAGCTGGTTAATATTATTTCAATAATATTTTTTTGTGTATAAAAATTTACACAAAAAATTATAACAATAAATTGTTCTACCAAAGACTTCTCGTCGATAAAAGGCCTCTTCCTTTTTCTCAACATGGTTCAATCTTTCGCCTTATCTATCAATTCTTACCTGTGATTTTTAATATGTCCTCGAATCATATATCTATTTAGAGAACAAGTGACTGCTGTGTATCAAACTCGGACTGCTGTGTAAACATAGTTATCACATTAAATTCCTTGACTGATATCCTTCTCCTTTTTTCGTCAGTTAAAACGTAATTAGTTATTTTTACTATGAGACTAGCAATCGCGTAAAAAAATCACCGGCTCTAAACATTTCGTTGAGTGTGAATAACGTTGTTCTATGGCAGCAGATTTTTTTGCGATTTCATGGTTGGTTTCATAGCAATTTTTTTATAGTGGTGAGAATAATGACCTTCTTTTAATGACATTAATTTAGCTTAGTATTACCGTTTTGTGCAACACTATTTATATACTGGCGTGTTTGCAAACGCTCTTATCCATAACAGGCCTTCAAAAGATAATTCACACAAAAACTTCGTACACATAGCTACTTACACTTTGTCGGCTCATGTAAAATGCAGTGGGGATTCAGCGTTACAAACGCGATTACGTCGAGTTAACAAAGGTAACCTACCACTTCACGAGTAATATTATACCTACACAGTTCGTGAGGAAATAAGCCACTTTGCAAAAACCACGATGCAAAAAGAGGGGTGTTATAAGTTTAACATGTGTATCTGTGTAGATGTATATCTTTGTATCTGTGTGGGTGTGTATCTGTATATCTGTGTATATGTGTGTCTGTGTATGTGTATATGAGTATCTGTGAATCTGTGTATCTGTATGTCCGTATATCTATGTATCTATGTGTTTGTGTGTCTGTCTGGGGGATCGTAGCACCCAAGCGGCTAAATCGAATATTGATGTAGTTTATTTTGTTTCAAAGGTGATTTAATTGGGAGATTTTTTTAATTCATTATTATCATTTGAGCTATAGGACATCAACGTCTGGACATATGCCTCCCCATCGATCTTTAAAACGGCCGGTTGGAAGCGGCCTGCTTCCAGCGCTTCCCTGCGATCTCTTTTAGGTCGTCTGTCCATCTTGTGAGTGG
Organism: Agriopis aurantiaria; assembly: GCA_914767915.1. Lineage (NCBI taxonomy): Eukaryota > Metazoa > Arthropoda > Insecta > Lepidoptera > Geometridae > Agriopis > Agriopis aurantiaria. The sequence goes on along the minus strand of OU611994.1, from coordinate 10,503,414 downwards.
ATGTCCTACGCTGCAAACAGCTGCAGTTTGCTGCGCTTAACAGTCCGTGGTCTCCACTCGAGAACCTTTCGGTCTCATCGGCCATTTGTTCTGCGTGATATGTGCCCTGCCCACTGCCACTTCAACTTGCAAATCCGGTGGGCTATGTCGATAACTTTCGTTCGTCTACCGATCTACTCATTTCTGATTCGATCTCGTAGAGCTATGCTCTCTCCATAGCTCGTTGTGCGACTTTGAGCTTGCTTATGAGGCACATAGTGAGAGACCACGTGTCACTGCCAAATGTCATGACTGGCAACACACACAATTTAAAAAAAATAGTAATAATGGTTTCTGAAAATCTGCTCGGTCGTTTGAAGATTACCAATATATTTAAAAGCGGAATACCACTCACTCATTCAATCTCTCACTGATTCATTACGAAATCTCGACTTCTTAACCTACGAAGCTCAACTCATCTCAATTACTTAACCTATGAAGCTAAAATTTGGCAGATAGATTCCTTTTGAGGTGTAGAGGTTCACTTAGAAAGGATTTTGCGAAAAGGCAGGTTCACAAGGGGGTTAAAAGTTTATTATGGAAGACTCGTACGAAGTCGCGGGCAACAGCTAGTAATTTATACAAGTATCATCATCATCATCATCGACTATTTTCCACCCACTGCTAGGTATAGGTCTCCTCTTCAGCGCGCCTTTTTTCGGTCCTGTGCTAGCCTTGTCCGCTGCGCAGCTTTCCTGCTGTCTTAACGATGTCATCCGACCAGCGGGCTGGTGGTCTGCCTTGTGGTCACTTTCCGTTCCATGGCCACCGTTCTGTGACTGCTTTGCCGAGGATCGAATTGTTTGCCACCAGATTGTAAAGCGCACACATGCTATCGTTCGGCCACCATCGCTGTAACATCGAGATTGCATCAATGCAAATCAGTACCGAGGAATATAAATCCAGCATGTAAATTGTTCAATTCCATTACGCATTCCGTCCCCTGTAATTTTATGTACGAAGGCCAATTTTCATTATTGACAGCTACAGATAAGCCAAACAAAGCTGCAATTGAAAATCAAATATTAATGACCGCCTATTTGTCCGGCAGGCCGATAAAATAGTTTAACTAGTATTTGCTACGCTCGATAAATTTCAATTGCATTTCCGACAGTTCTATCCCGCGTTTATTTATAGCTGTTATGTCTAAACAGGTTTTGGGAATTGTTTATAAGTACCTACTCGACTATGTGTCAATAACAAACTATGGTGGGATTGAAATTCAAAATCAAAAACTAAAATTATTTATTCAAGAAATTTACATAATTTAAATGAAGAGAGCTATGCTCGGAGTTTCATTACGCGATAGCAATGACGTGATAGTATCCGGAACGTGGATATACGCCAAAGAACCAGAGACACCGACATCGCTATGAAAATTTGCATGTTGATGTGGCAACGGGCAGGCCACATCGCTCGTAAAACCGATAACTGATGAGGAAGAAAGGTTCTTGAGTGAAGACCACGAACCGGAAGATGCAGCTCAGATAGGCCTCCCACTAGATGGACCAACGACATCGTAAGAGTTGCGGGCATTCAGTGGATGCAGATGACATCCTTTAAATGTCTATCGGGACTTATCGTGCATTGTTCTATGACTACGGCCATTGTAACATACTTGAAACGTAAAGCGTAAGGTACCTATATTTACCTAAATAGAATAATGCGCGATGCAGAAATAGAATAATGAGCAACGCCTTGCTATAATTTACAATTAATTTCATTTGCTATCCTGATTTTTTCGGGACTAAATGTTGCTTTGTATTTGCCACAATCTATGCTATAAGTATAGCTTGGGTACCTCTGTACAAAAATTTTATAAATGAAATTAGCGGCAAACAAGAATGCAGTCCGCCTAAAGCTAAGCGTAAACCACCACTGTTGTTGTCGGTGCTTTGCCAGCCTAGAGACATGACAAAGCACCGACCGTTCTGATATCTGATTGTGTCTTCTTTTTTAGTTTATATCCATTCTACTATCACGGAGTTGAGTGTGGACAAACATACACACTTAGGTACATACTTAAATACAAACTATTGCATTTATAATATTAGCGTGATAAAAAAATTGTTAGGAACCCGGACCACAGAATGATCACAGAATAAATAATATTAAGACATTTAAAACATTAATTTTATTCAGTACAAGCAGAGCCGCAGTAAACATCAAACGATTTAAGACATGTAAAGCTGTGCTTAATCTTGTCGGCAAAATTATTCATAACGATGCGTGCTTGAGCTTGGATACGCAGTCAGTTTTATTTGACACTTAGAAGTATACACGGCAATCGTCTTTTGTCTGCAAGCCTTCATTCATGTTTCGTATTACGAAAGTTTTCATAATCTCAGTTTAAATCCACGCTTCGCAATATCGCAATCTAAAGATAACAATGGCTCTAATATTGATCACAAATAATCTCCAATTCCATAAAGAAAAGATAGAGTAACTCATTCCCTCGGGCATAAACCTTGAACAGACAAAGACTAATTACGCAGAAAGAAAATAGAAATTTAATTTTGGAAATTGAGTGGTATCCTCGAAAAATAAAAGATACTTTTCCTTTGGGAGAGTAAAGCAAGGTACCCTTCTCGGTTCTTTTAACTCTAGCTTTGATATCGGCAATAGCTATTTATTTCTTGTGGATTTTGTAAACAGATTTTTGGTTTCTGTAATAATTTTTAGGAAATTGGAACTTTGATAGGGGTTGGAAAAGGGGTTATTTGTATTATATCGGTTCTATCGAGAAAAATATTATGCTAAGAAATATGTTTCTCTTAGTTTTTTTGAACTGTTCTAAGCAAGAGTAGAATTAAATCGAAAATTATGACCATCAATTACGATTAAAAATTTGCAAACGCTCATTAATCACACTTAAGAAACTTTTCTAATTTATTAAGATCTATTCATCGAGATACAATTCCTATAGAATCACAATCTCTCAGTGAAAATAGTCAAAAAACGTCCGAGCGTCATTGTACATACATTATATTGTATCAATAATATACTTCACAATGTCACATTAACTCCAATTTAGACGTTATGTCAACAAGTACAACGAGTGTTCAACGTTAGTTGGCCGCTATGGCATCGCACGGCGATGTAGTCGGATCGCGGTTACCTTGTTACTAACCAAAAAGTCTTCGCGATTCGTAGGGTGCGCCGAGTTTTGGTTCGGACATTATTTGGCACGATTGTGACTCTATATGTATTGTATCTCAATGGATCTATTATATTAATTTATTATATATTTTTAATAATAATTTATAATATTTTGCTACCAACAGTCACTGAACACCACCAAATTAATAAATAAAAAAACTTGTATGGTTATCTGTTCGTAGAAAGTTATGACATTTTAAATCAGTAAACCAATGGGTATTAGCTGCATTCGTGTAGTTTTAAATATTTTCTGTAGATGTTGTAGTACAAAACATTTGAACAGGTCAAGAAGCATTTCAGTTTTACCTGAAAAACATGTAGATGGCGTATTTTCTCTCACAGGAAGCACCGCTCTTTTCACTGTCATTTAAAGGTAAACTAAAGTTGACTGGTGCTGGTCTCGAGTGATTACAAGAAGGCTACATCTCTGTCTTTTGAATCTAGTAGGTATTTGTGAGTTGTAGATAGTTTTTTAAAATAAAAAGAGCAGCAAACAAATTGACAGTTTATGTCGCATATTTTCGCATATTTTGCGTTTTCTCAAGGGAATTAAAACCTATAGGGACAACCTTTTGACCTAGAATCATGAAATTTAGCAAGAAGCAAGGTCTCACGGCATATATAAAGGAATAAATCAGAAAGTCATAAATTTGAAGTTATATCATTAAAAATTAATTGTTTTGCTGTTACAAACTTACATTTTGTAGTTGAAATGTATGGAAGAACCTTATTGTCCACTACAAAGTTAAGTTTGTCTTTCATTTTTGTTTGGCCTCGCTCTCTGAGGGTTCCATCAAACGAAACCCTCAGAGTGCGAGTCCTAATCGTGCTTGTCCGGTTTTTTCTTATAAATGAAAATTACTTATCACTTACGTACGGCCTGTTAAATTTTTTATGACCTCATATAAAAGCTGATAAAAATAAATATAATATATAAAATAAATCATTATGATTTCAAGCCGTGCGCACGCCATATAAATGCTATACTAACACACGCTTTGCGGAAGATGGACAGATGGACAGATAGGGATCCGCCGGTTTATGGCAAAAGTCCAACGTTAAGTGTGTGGATTTTTGTTACAAATAAAAATATTGTTTATTGTCTATCTCCACCAAAAACTTATATTTCAGAAATGTATTAGCCAATTTTTTTTTTCAGTATTGTAGTTTTATTGGAAAAAATTTTTTTACTTGTTAGCTGTGCCTCGTTTCCCAGTTTTTTCTCGCTACGTTGGTTCAAATATGCGACACACTATGCCAACAAATAAGTAACACTGTTTACGAGAACATTTTCCTTGCGCTCCACTTACAAGCAAGGTCGTGATAATAAGCAAGAAGGTTCATCGGTTAACCACAACAACAACCCTTAATTAAAGTAAACATTGAACTTAAAATAGTTAGCAGTTACCTATCACTTAATTAACGTATTTAATTTTGGTACTTATGTGTTTTTTTAATGAACAGAGTACACAAAACGGTGTTACTAACCCGAGAAGTGGTGAACAACTTTTATTAAGGGCCCACCCAACCCTAAATTTTCGTATTTTTTGGGTTCCGTAACCTAAAAGAAAAAAAAAACGAAACCCTTATAGGATCACTTTGTTGTCCGTCTGTCTGCCTGTCTGTAACACTTAAAGGTATCAAGTAGAAATTAATATCACATACTCAGGTCTACGGCTTTTTTCAGCTATGAAAAAATCAAACTTGTAAGTCAACGCAATCAAAAGATATGACCATTTATGTGGCATATTTTGCGATTTCACAAGGGAATCAAACCTACAGGGTACCAAAAGGGTACTTCACATTGACCTAGAATCGTGAAATTTGGCAAAAGGCAAGTTCTTACAGAATTTATAATGGAAAAATCTGAAAGTAGGTAATTTGAAGTATTGTAATATTAAAAAAAAATGTGTTGCGATTACAAACTTACATTTTTTAGTTGGTATGTATGAAAGAACCTTACACTACCACTACAAAGTTAAGTTTGTTTGAGCCGTTCCGTTGGCCGGAGCCTTCAGAGCGCGAGTCCTACTCGTACTTGACCGTATTTAGTGTTCCGTACCCAAAAGAAAAAAACGGAACCCTTATAGGATCACTTCGTTGCCCGTCTGTCAAGACCCTTTTTCTCAAGAACACGTAAAGGTATCAAGTTGAAATTTATACTAAATACTTGGGTCTACAGTTTCTTTCAGCTGTAAAAAAATAAAAGTTGTAAGTCAACGTAATCAAAAGATATGAACGTTTATGTCGTATATTTTTCGATTTCACAGGGGAACCAAAACCTTTAGGGTACTTCCCGTTGATCTAGAATCATGAAATTTAGCAAGAGGCAAGGTCTCATAGCACATATATAGGAATAAATCTGAAAGTTATAAATTTTAAGTTACATTATTTAAAAATAATTATTTTACTATACAAACTTACATTTTGTAGTTGGAATGTATGAAAGAACCTTATTGTCAAGTACAAACTTAAGTTTGTCTTTCAATATTTCAATTTCAGTAACGTTTTTTTTTTTGGAATCGCGCGCTGAGGGTTCCGTCTCAGAGCACGAGTCCTACTCGTACTTGTCTGGTTTTTTTTGTAAAGGTTTACATTTGGCCATTAATTCACCTGATAGAAAGTGACGTTGTGGCCGAAGATGGAGCACGTAGATCTAACAGGTACTTGTTCATTGAAGATACTCAGGTCAGGGTAAGGCATTCCAGTCCCTAGAGGTTCGCATTAATAATGTGGATGCAAACTGGCTAGTTCGAGCCGGTGGGATCTTGACTATAAATAAGTGTCAATGACATTTATAAGGAATAGTTGTTTTTTATGTTACAATAACAATAAACCACTTAATTATTTACCCCGTCGTAAGCCAAAGTTACACTTTTTTAGCTTAAACTTTTTCGAGCGGGCCAATCCTAGGCGTAAATTGAATGAATGACTTTTGAGTCTCCAATCACAAAAGTTGAGTCTCCAATCACAAGTGCTAAAAAAATTATGACTCGTGTACGATCAAGTGGCTATATTATCTTTGGTCCCATATTAAAAGTTGTACATAATCATAAGCGCAGTGACCCCTTTTCGATTTAGTACCACCTTTTTATATAAAGTCACAAAATGCCTTCAATCTAAAAAAAAACATTGTATTGTAATGTTGTAAATATTTGTAATTGTATGTTTTTAGCGCGCCAGAACCCAGAAAATAAATACAAAGGCTGTATATACGACCTGTAACAAACATAGCTCTTAAGGCTGCTTGGCTAAAACTGAACTGAGAGCTGAGCTAGTCTGACTAATCAAAATCTAAATCACAGACTAGGTAAAGCTACAAAAGTCTTTGGTCTAGCTAGAAGCATATCAGAACAATTTAGGCCAAAATCATCAGTAAAGTGGTTCCTAGCTCAATGCGGCTTCATTGTAAGAGATGGCGCGATGAAGTCGACTTTTATAACAGAATCTAAAAAAAGTCAGCACACGATCGCCTAAATTGGAAAAGTTGGAAGAAGGCAATAGCAAAAACGTTTGTACAGATATCGTGAAAAATACCAAAACTGTATCTTTTCTTTTGCAGTTATAAAAAAGTTTAATGTAAAAAGACATACTTTTTATCAGGAATGGTTTTTATGGTCAGCCCATACCTTTTATACTAGTGAAAACCGATACAAACTTATCCTAGAGATCTGGCTAAGCTGGTGGCTTGCACTATCATTTATGGAAGGAAGCGAGTAATAAAACGGCATAAAACGGCAGTTCTGTATAAAATTCTAGTCGCTGCATCTTAAACGTTTCTCATATTGGTCGTTTTCCAATATAGGAACGAGGTAAGTTCTATTAAATCGTATATCTGAATGGTTTGTAGATGAATAAAAAGTTAATTTTAGTTGTAATGCCTGAGGATGATTGCTTTGTTACTTGTAAGACAAGTAGTACCTAGTTTGATTCAAAATTGCAGTCCTGAATTGAAAAAGAATATATTAATTTTAGAGCATTTTTTATTTCCATGGCTGATGTCTTGTGAAACGCATAAGTATTGCAATTCAACGTGACAAAGCGGTCAACATGTTGAGCACCACAGATTTTTTGTTTTCTGTGTTTGTACGATGCTTGGTTGCAGAGGTTTTTATAGTTCATTATTTTATTCAATAAAAAATACAAGTCAAATAAAAAATAAAATAAAATGCTGCCAGCATTTTGGGAACGCTGCCCACAGGTAGCGGCTTGTTAGATTAGTTTTAGTTTTTTTATAGTTTTAGTTATAAATTAAAAAAATTATAGCTTAGTTTAATAGTGCTAGTTTAATTGTTGTTTTTTTTCCAATGAAGCTTAACTTCCCTCGAGCATAATTATTTATATTGTTTGCGGTGAATCAGTTTCTCATAAGCAATCATGCCTCTCAAACGCAAGTCTACTTCTCGGAAATTTTACTCGATATCAAATATAAATAAAAAGCAAATAAGTCATGTTACAACAACTACAATTTTATAGAACTGTCAGAGTACGTAATTGGTAATAGGACAACTGCGCAGTTTTCGAGTACGTTGGAAAGTTTATAAGCACACCACGTTTCCTATTTGATGTTGTGTCACGGAATACGTAGCAAAAATTGCTAAATCAACACACTCTACTTGGTCTGTAGGTATGAGAACCTTGTTTAAACTAAGTTATCTAGACGTCGGTGTAGGTCACTCAAATTAGGTACTGCGCTCGTGAATTAGTTTAGATGGCTTAGCTAGATAATGTGTGGTGGTGTAATCACTTCGTATCTACTTTTAATCCCCAACGCAAACAGAGGGGTGTGTGTATCTGTGTGTCTGTCTGTGGCATCGTAGCACCCAAATGGCTAAACTGATTTGGACATAGTTTTTTTTTTGTTTGAAAGGTGATTTGATCGAAATTGTTCTTAGCTATGATTCAATAAAGTCTATACATTATCAGCTCCTTAATCGGGAGTTTTAAAACATTTTAAAGAATTAGAATAATATAAATACTTGTAGTACTTCTATACTTGTATTATTCTTCTTCTTAGTTGTTCACTTATTAGTTGATCCAGAGCCCACTCACGCCAATTTTTGCCGCTCCGACGGCAAATATAAGGCAGCATTTCCGGGAGGCCCAGTTAGTGGGTGGCAACTCAAGTCATCACCTGCCCCAATATTTTGACATTGGTGGGTGCCGTACCTCATATTATCATATTATACAAGCTCAACACCATCAATAATTTATTGCTCACCACTATAATAATTGTTCAACCCTATACTGTACAATAGTTTCATATTTCCTTTCAAACACACATTCCATAAATGTATTTTACATCGAACGGGCCTCTGTGTGTTGGTTTCAACCCCACTGATACCTCTTGAATGTCTGAGCTGGACCCATGGATAAATGATAATAGTATGGGATACTGCCTATACTTTTTTCGTGATTTACGGCTTGTTCTAATAGTAAAAGTTGCTCATTAATGACCTTCTTTCAGCTTAGTACCACAATTTTGGGTATAAGTACGTCAAAAATAGCTCAATTTATTTCTAAATAACTTCAGGATTTATCGTCTTAGCCCTAAACAAAAACACCACCTAATCCGCCGTTTGCATTCGCTCCCACGAATGAAATTAACCGTGATCGTAGCACAATTTGTCCTCTCTACCTCGTCTCGAAACCTACAAAGCGGATTCAAAAAAGCCACCGATTCTTCTGGGCTGTCACCTAATTTTTTATGCAGATTGACTCGGCAAAGTTTTCACAACAGCAGCGTAGTCTTAACTGAGTTAACAGTCTCGGCGCCATCCGCGGCTCTCAATTAAGAGTCGGCCTGATTGACCTTCCTCTTAAGAACTTTGAGTATTGTTGACCTAGTTACAAGGTATTGGCACATCGGAAGCCTGATTTTAAGTCTGGATTTTGGTGCTGTGCTGCTGTTGGAATCAGATGTTACTTCAAAATTTGAGTTTTAGACAAATTATTATTGCATGAAGGAGTTATCTAGCTATTTATTAACTACTTAAATAAACTTAATTAAGTTGGTACTTATTTACTTACTTAAGTTTTAAGGCCATCACTTGTGGCACTAGCTCGTAAGTGTTTTCTATCTGTTTGTAATTTTTTATTTCTGGTGTACACAATAAAGAGTTTCTATCTATCTATCTAATCACAGTCAATTTAAAAATGAATTACCCTATTTTTCAGAATTTTTAAATCATTAACGAAACATAATTAATTCCATTACACAGTAAACTTCTAACTTTTTAGTTACATAAAACAAGTGTACAAACTGTCATTTGCAATATTTTTTTTTTTAAATACTCTAACAACAAATGATAAACGCAAATAAAAGTTGGCGAGTTTTACGAGTCCGAAGTATACATTTTCTGAACGTCAGCTCCAATGTTACCTTTGAATCAGACCTAGTAGTATCTTCATTACGAATGCACACAGGTATTTACCTGAGATCTGAGAAGCGAGATGTGAATAAACTACTGGAATGCATAATGCCAAGTAATTCTGCCATGTCATTTTATCGTCCAGGCGGGTGTTGTAAATAGCTATTTTTAATAGAGAAAAGTTAGAAGAAAGACATTTAAAATCTCTTAGGTAATAAAGAAATATATTTCTAAAACATCTTTTCTGGATTTTCAAGTCTAACTAGCTCAACAAATAAGCATTTCTGATCAGTAAGATGATGCCACCAGCATGCTGGGTATGCGCTGCTAGCCGGTGCTGGGCCCGTACAATTATTTTTAACGCCAACCCATAAGTTTGGCCCCTACCAAAAATCGCTCAACACAGCTAAAATAGTTTTCACTTCTAAAATCACTGTATAAGAATAAAAACCCTTTTGGGACCTTTAGAATAAAATATAACATTGCAAATAGCAGTAAGTAATTTTCGTGTTTATATTTTATAGGATGGCGGAGGAGAAGGAAAAAGCATCAAAAAATTGTTTTTGGGGTTCTATTACTGAGCCTACGTTGTCTGTCTGTCTGTTTCTCCGTCCTACCTTTAAACGGTTGTATCTTTCGAACCGTAATAGACAGCCAGTTGAAACTTTTCACAGAATATCTAATGTTACGGCGGATTTACTAAGAAATAATTTAAAAAAAAAGGGAGTCCTCATACAACAAACGTGTTTTTTGTTTGTTTTAGCTCTTATGCTAAAACGGTAATACGTACAAGCGTCACACTTGCCATGATTATAGTACACCTACACACTCTAAATTATAACAACAAACAACATCATCGCTTAACATCAGGCGAGTTGGCAGACCAGCGCAAGCCTATAATATAATAAAAAATAAAAAATAAATGCCCAAGTGCGAGTCGGTAACAAATTTAAGTTCATTACCAAGTTATAACTGGTAATTCTTTACCTGGATGACCTCCTTATTATTTCACCGAATCGAAATTGTCATAATATTTTACTTATTTTGAAGTTGTTTTTTTTTATTGATAATTATTGTATTTTGTTGTGGTACGGAACCCTCAGTGCATGAGCCCGACTCACACTTAGCTGGTTTATTATCGTGTAATCATTAGCAATACCTCGATTGTTTCTCTTATTCTGTCTATGAAGACAGAATAAGCGTATGCGTGTATGCGTGTTTGAACACGCATCCCAATTTTCGTAGTCCTCTATGTTTACTGATCAATACGACCGCACTCACCTCTCGTTAAACATCTGACAGGCTCAGTTCGTGAATTGTAAATTTCACCGACAACAGGATCCGACCTCATACGTTATTCAGTAACTATTTACTGAGACTTAAGAGCCGATCTTTCTGCCCGTACGTGCGCACAAGTCAATCGGTGTTGATGTATGTTTTGTTTTGATCTGTGAACACATCAAAGTGCTTAATTTATCTTTATAATGACGAGTGATAGACGTAATACAGTATGTATTACGCCGCAGTTGTCTATCACTCGTCATTACTATTACTTTGTTCGATACATAATATCTATTTACCAGTTAAAAATGTACCTATGTGGTTGGTGGTTTGCAACCCTCAGTGCGCGAACCCGACCTGCACTTGTCCGGTTTTATTGCAATATTGCAGTTGCTGTGTTAAATATCTTTGGACCAACTAAGTTTTTTCATGGTCAAATTTAGGGTTTTCTTTTTTTTTTTTTATCTAAGTCAGAGCAAAAAAACTTGGACCAAGTTAAAGCCGTACTGATTATGACGTAATTTGATGATGAAAAATGCGCCAGACATATTATGTGACACGTACGTACTTATACTTTTTATCCCAAAAAATAAGGAGAAATCGGGAAAATGAAAGAAAACTGGTTTTTATCTGTTTTTTTTTTAGTTTTGTTTATAAGTAGTTTTATAAATAAATAGTTTCTGTTTACGAATAGGTGAGTGTCTTCATGGTATTTACCGAATAAATTCTCAAACCGTTTAAAAAAACATTACAGCCAAGACGTCTTTCATCTCGCCCGGTTGCTCCACAAACCAATATAAAGGCAATCAAAGAGTTATTTGAAAGTCAAATGAAAGCTTGTTCAATTGCGCAGAAACTTTGAAAGATTTTGTAATATTCTGATGTAAAATATGAGTATGTACTCTCTACCTAACCTAAACCAACAAACTTCTGGTTGAGTAAAACATATCGGCGTAAACATTTTTCTGCTTTGGCATAAATATATTGTAGTAGTACAATATACATTTACGAGTCAGCCCTACTTGTAAAGAAAAATATAAACAAGTATGAAACTATAGTTAGTAAGCGTCATGACAGCAGGCTGCGTGAGCCATATCGCAGAAATGCCCTATATAGTAACAGCACGTTTGTGATGAGATTGACTGTTTATAATAAACTAGCTGACCTGACAGACGTTGTCCTGTCTTAGAACTGTCAAACACGCAATGTTAAAATTGTAAATCTAATTTTTTAACCCCTTGGGTTACATTATTGGAGTATTAGTAAGGATCTCCGCTATTAAAAAAAAAATATATAGCCTATGTTACCCGGGGATAGTGTAGCTTCCCAACAGTGAAAGAATTTTTCACATCGGTTCAGTAGTTTCGGAGCCAATGCAAACAAACAAACAATCAAATATTTCCTCTTTATAACATTAGTATAGAATACCGTAACATTTAAAAGACATAAGTAATATTGACATTTTCAAATTTAGACTCAAGAGGTTGCTAATTGACAAGGCTTACTATTCTATTACGGAGTTTTTAAATGACAAATTGTTAAAATAAATAATTGTTTTGATGTTAGATTTTATATAATAGAGTGTTTTATAAATTTTGCATGCCGTAATGCTAGAGCATGGTGTTTTTTAACTTATTTAAATACATTAACATCTGCATGTTACCCATGTTTCCGCAAAATAAATATTTTGAATTTGAATTAGTATTTGGTGCAAATAATACCAGAGTTGCCCACAATTAATACGATTGTTTTTTTGTTAAGCAATTCACATATAACATTTAATTTCAATACTAAAATTTCGGCTATAGGCTGACTGGTCCATTCTAGCGTTAGATATTTTAGGCAAAGGCATACAACATAAATTAGCAATCGTTACCTTAGAACAAACAGCTGGGACCTAAAAGATATGGTATAAAAAACGAGTAAGACAGCAAAGAGTACACAATACAGCGTTTCTTTCTAACAGCATTATAAATTATCATAAGACCATTAATAGTGCTCTAGTACCTACTAATTAAACAGGTCTTCACTCTAATTCCCACCTCGAACACAATGCGTCTCCTGCATTCTGTTAATTAACGAGAAATAACTGCTTCGTTACAACCCTCCCCTGCTCCCAGTGTATACAAACTTTGTGCAGTTCAAGTCGGGAGTTTGCTGTCTTAAATAGGTGAAAAGCACCTTGTACGCGTTATATGTTCATAGTTTTAACAATGTGATGAGATTTGAAGCTCTTTTTTAACTGACTTCAAAAAAGGAGGGGTTCTCAATTTAGTTAAATTTTTTGCTTTTTTTATATTTGTTACTTTAGAACTCCTTTGTTATTTTGGACTCCCTTTATATTAAAACAACTCAAGATCTCAACTAGATTGTCTACCATTTGTCTCAAGCGTATCTTAGAGTACTTTAATCATATTGTCAGGGAAGACAGCGTCTATCTAAAAAAGCTTATAGTCACAGACAAATTCAATGGCAAACGATCTCGAGGCAGCAGCCCAATGTGTTGGTCCGATCAGATTCGCACCACTTTAGACATAATCATGCATGATACACTGTATATCGCCGAGGATAGAGGAAGATAGCATAAAATCATTAAGGAGAGACTGATGAAAGCTACGATCCATAGACAAGAAGAGCACGACGCTAGGGGCGAAGAGTTAAAAATTACAGAGTTATGTTTTTTACGTATAGTCGTCTCATATAGTGACCGTAATATCCTGTAAAAGCCACTTACCCTAACAAGACAACTAATAACGTAAGTTACAGCGTTATTAGAGTAAATGACATCATGGCCACTTCTGATGGAGGACCCGAAGTTAGTTCAGAACTATTACGTACGTTGTCCACACGTATTAGCTGTCCAGTAAACTTGTACGAAATTTTGCGATGCTTCTAGTAGACACATTTTAATTAAATTTGCCACTTCACCTATGTATAGGATTTTTTAGCTTCTTATATAGATGAAAAACCTGGATAGAAATCAGTATTATCGTTATTTGGATTTTTATTTCACTGTTATTGGTGTGACGTAAGGTTTGAAAACTAACGTAGTTTTCACCAATAAAATTAATTGTAAGAAAATCATATCAATATTTCACTTAGAAACCATTGACGTATATAAAACTTATGTTGCTCTGTGGTTTCACCCACGCTAACTTTCCCTTAGGTAAACCATTCCAGGGTAAAAAGGCATCCAAAACATCTTTATGCAAACAATTGTCTATAAAAACCGAATTCAAATGAGTAAGCGCTCAAACAAAATCATTCATAATAATAATTATTGTAGCTGACTAAAAACCAACTTAGCTTACCTTATAGTGCTAACAGACGCTCGAACGCGGCTGACCTCAATAGCCGTATGACCAATGGGAGAGAAAGAGAGGGAAATATGATATTCTCACTCTTTCTCTCCCGTTGGTTGGACGGCGGTCCGTCAGCCGCGTTCGAGCGTCTGTTAGCACTAGTAGGTAAGCTAAGTTGGTTTTTTGCTTTGCTTAACTTACATATTTGAGGCGTTTGGGGTCGAGACATTGGGCCCTGGGGACCGGGAGATAACCTCATTTTCAAAAAAATTTAAGAGCGCCTGGTTAATGCGACGTGTGACCAAAATGCTGGCGTGTTTCTGGCTCAAAGCATAAGCATTGCCATTCAGCGTGTAATGCCGCCAGCATGCTGGGTACGCTGCCAACTGGTAGTGGGCTTGAGCATTAAAATTTGGATTGTTTCTAGATTTCAACGGTCTATGGGCAGTCTAACTGTATTTGTAGTGTTAGTATTAGTTTGTGTTATGTTTAGTTATACTTCAAATATTCAATCCAATATTCTTCCAATATTCATTTAAAATAAACCGGCCAAGTGCGAGTCGGGCTCGTGCACTGAGGGTTCCCTACCACCACAAAATACAATAAGGTTTTCCAAGTAACTGAATTACTAGTTATTATAACGCCTTCGAAAATTGTCGAAGTAAATGCTACGCAGCTACAGTAAATTATTTTGCTACAGGCGCTTGAGTAATAACACAATTATAACTTGGTTTGTTCAATAGAACAGAAATTTGTCACTTACTTGCACTTGGCCATAATTTATTATTTGCTGTTATACTTTAGAATGTGTACTATAATCATGCCAAGTTTGACGATTGTACGTATTATCGTTTTTACAAAAATACGTTTAAAAAAATACGTTTGTTGTATGGGGACCTCTCTTTTGTTTTAACTTTTTAACTTTTTTATTATTTGTTAGTTAATACGCAGTAACATTTCATATTCTGTGAAAATTTCAACTGTCTACCTATTACGGTTCGAAAGATACAGCCGTTAATAGGTAGGCCAGACGGACGGACGGCCGGACGGATGGACAGATAGACAGACAGACAGACATCGTAGGCTTAGTAATAGGATCCCGTTTTTACCTTTTGGGTACGGAACCCTAAAAAATACTTTCACATCACACTACGAGATATTTTGAGTAAAAAGTTACTCAAACTTTCTAGCAAGATTCCACCGAAGATTGAGTCACAAAGGCAAAATTGAGGCCATCCTGTCGAAATAAGCTCGTAAAAATAGAGCCCGTTAAGATCAAGGCGCAAATAACTTTCATGTCAGATTTCATTTTGTATGCAAACAAAATTAACAGTTCAAAAGGCTCTCATTTACCAGCGGGTCACCGCAAACCCTCGACTCATTTTTTATGTAGATTGCTCCCAAGAAAAGTTTCACAATATCAGTCCGTGCCGCCGCTGAAGAGCCCTGCACCACTCGCGTCGCTCCTCCGGGACCTTTCCTGTATTAAATCCGGCCGAATTCTACTGTCTTCCATTCAAATACTTTACAAGATGTTCGAGAGTGGTAGATTCCTTTACAATAAAAGGTTGCTTAACTCGGAAAGTATACGTTGAGAAATTTAGCACTCTATTTTTATTTAGAAAGAGGTCTGTTTTAAATCACTGGATGTTTTCATTTGTTTCGTGACTCCGATACTCAAGCAAGGAAGTTTACCTGTATTGCTTTTTTCTCTTTATTAATTGATGTTGAGAGCCAAACATCAGTAGGAACTTGGCTATTTTATAGCACGTATATTTTTACCTTTTGGGTACGTAACTCTAAAACTAGAGGGTTTTCAGTTCGGTTGTATTTTTTTAAATGTTTTTCTCGTCAGAACTTCGTTATTTATGAACCGATTCAGATTATTTTTTAGTAGATAGTATATTATACTTTCATATTAGCATCATAGAAATTTTATTAAAATCAGTTTAGTAGTTTAGCTTTAAATTAAAAATAACTGGAACATTCGGGTACTTGAATGACAATTTTAATTATGGTCATCCAAATAACCTAAATAACCTAAATTGCATATATTACTAATTTTGTTAAGTCGGTTATTTAAATAGATGATTGTTTACTTGTTGATTTTATTATTAAATCTTAGTTAATTCGTTCTATCATTACATATTCTGCAAAAATTTCAACTGGCTATCTGTTATGGTTAAAAAAATGTAGGACTGACGACAGCGTAAGCTTAGTAAGTACTACTATTCCCAGCGAAATAATAAATTTCGCTGACTATTCCCTATGGTCTCGTTGACAACCTTTGAGTACAGAATATAAAAAATTAAAAATTAACTTTTTGTCACACAAATAAACAGTTCTGTTTAGAAAAAAAATATTAAGGACATTTGGCGCCAACGGGAAAATAACATCTCATTGTATTATTTTCCTAAACTCGTGTATTTTCAAGTCTAGTGTTAGTCTTGCACCTTACTAGGGCATAACTTTAACTTGACCGTGACTTACTTTGCTTGACTCTGACTGTGTCTGACTTATTTGACTACATTTTATTAAACTTGATAATAAAACTAATACTTGACACTGGTAAATGAACAAGAGTGCGACGCCAAAATCCTCACAGAGGAAAAAAATTACCAAAAAATCGAAGAGCCGTATTTCTGTGTGGTAGAGTGGCGTAGCGTGATTGAAAGACCTATGGGCTAAACTTAGATCCCGTACAGGGCTAAAGTGGGTTTATTATGACGATTACAAAACAGTTTTCCTTCACAGAGTTTTAAATTGTCTTTTAAATTTACTACAGTATTTTCCACAGTCACGTTTTATTGAATAATTACAGCACATAACAGCACTCTTGCATCACGTATTCCCAGGGAATGAGTGAGCATAATTATTATTATCCATATCAAGGCTAATTCCAGCTCGGGTAAAATGTACCGCCATTACGCGGAAGGACAGTATGCATTACTTTGCAGCACAATTTTGCATTTCCATCTTATTGTTGGTGCGCCCTCGTTTGGATGCAAATATTTCATAGTTCAAGCCCGGGCAAGCCGTCCCGCATTTTAGTTTCTTTCGCTTCCTGTAATTTGCTTTCTGTTTTTTTTTCTCCTTTTCATTTTGCTTATTCCAATTTAAAACGGAACGCGCATAAAAACCTCGGATTTTATTTGACGCTGGCAGGATGTTCTCATTTACAAATACGTGGTCTGTGGTAGAAATACGCATTTTCGCTACATAAAATACGTATCGGATTCCATACAAATTTTAATTTCATAATGCAACAATTGTTTGAAACTTATACATATTTTACGTAGCGAATATTCATATTTCGCCCACTTGTACTTTCTGGTATAAAACCCAACTGCCATTTACCATTTGATTTTAGAGAATGCTATTTGAGGTATGGGTGAAAGGCACACAACGCATGTCAATGCCTTAAAATTACGTTTGTCATTATTGTCTGCAACGGCCACAGATATACACAACCAGATCGGCAATATATTTTAGTGAAAGAGACAACTTGATATGGCTCAGCACAAGTACGAAAAGGACATAAATAGAATTTGTTGTCCTTATCGGCGTGACCTGTTTTTGGTACCTCAAGTGTCAAAATCTGTAATAATCAGTGACAAACAAAACGGGTCTGAAT
This sequence comes from Agriopis aurantiaria, assembly GCA_914767915.1. NCBI lineage: Eukaryota > Metazoa > Arthropoda > Insecta > Lepidoptera > Geometridae > Agriopis > Agriopis aurantiaria. The sequence goes on along the minus strand of OU611994.1, from coordinate 10,485,628 downwards.
TATATTTATTGCCTTTTTTTGGTGATTTAATGTGATAAATGCGTGTTTCCTCTGAGAAATAATTGTAAAAGATATTTTACAATGGTTGGTTGTAGCATTTTGGGCTGCAAGAAGCGCAGTGAGCGAAAATACGATGATGAGCGAGAGGCACTGAGCTAGCCACGCTCATTGAAAATCTATAGGTAGTAGATCTGTGGCAACGGCCAATTGGCGTGATAATTGTTTTTAAACGATTTAAAAAAAGAAGGAAAGTTCCCAATTCGGGCCGTATTTAAAAAAAAAAAATTTACTTAGGACTTATATGACACGTATAACACAACTCAAAGAAACGTAAAAATATTATAATTACAAATAATTTATTATTATTATATTAATAACCAATATTATTTTCGGTACAAATTGTAATTTTTATCATTATAGTAATATTTTATTGATATTTAATAAAACTTTGTTAATTTTGTACCTTAAAATATTAATAATTATTGTTTCAAGTTATTACATTTTGACATATCGTCAGGGATAGTGCAATACCGCGTAAGTAGCGTCGGTCAATACCGCGTAACTACGTATGTAGCCAAATCTATTTTTTTATACCAACGCACATAATACGACGCCGCGATTTCGTTGGCTCCTCCCTGTATTACAAAAAAATAAAATTGACCAATAGAAAACGAGATATGTGGTTCCTAGGCACAAAAATTACGAAACTAGGCAGTTTTTTGTCTCTCCTGTAAAGTGAAGTGAAGTGTAGATACGCGTTATTTACCTGTATTAGTTTCGCGGTATTGCACTATCCCCGACGATATGACTCTATCTCTGGTTATGGAACTTTGTACTGAAAACACAAACTTAATATATAAAATAAATGTCTTAACAATCCATTTATATGCAATGTGCACTTCTTCAAAGACAACTTAACTTACTTACTTACTTACTTACTTACTTACTTGGTATTTCTAACTTCAACGCCATTCAAAATTTCCTTCACGTTTAAAAAACTCATTACAACATTCATGAAAATAAAATGACTAGCCTTAGAGATGGGAACTCATAACGTACGAGCTCGGGCTTATATCAGGTTTATTGCATGTCTTGCAAGCGTAACATAACTTTAAGTGTCGAGTATGTAGAGTATGTACTTTATGGTTCTCCTGTATGGGCGCTGGTATTGTTTCGTTCTTTTTTGGTTCTATAACGCGATGATATACTTAGATTAGCGAATCCTTTAGTTTATTTAGATTATGTTATGAACAGATCGATGGCAGGCTGGGTCCTTGTAGGACTACGGAATTCTAAAACGACAACGTAGACCGCATCATCGCTTAACATCAAGCGAGATGGTGGTCAAACGCAAACCTATTACTACTACTTATTTTACTAGATGGGCCCCACGGTTTCACCCGCGTAGTGATGAAAAATGCTGATGATGAAAAGTATGTCACTATCCGGCCATTGAACTATACCCATGCAAAAAATCAGGTCGATCCGTTGCTCTGTTGCTGCGTGAAAGAGGAACAAACAAAGCACCACATTTTTTTTGCATTTATAATATTAGTATGATTACTAGCTGACCTGGGGTGCAAGTACCGTTCTTTTAGCGATCGTCAATTTGACAGTTGAGGTCGTCAAATTCGATAATATGCCATTTTTTCAGTACTCGCTGTGATCGATTCTATGGCATTTTAGCGAATTTGACGATCGATAAAGAACGGAATAATAAAGATCGATAAAATTGTAAATCTTATTTTTTTACACCTTGGGTTACATTATTGGAGATTTAGTAAGGATCACTATTTAAAAAAAATATATAGCTTATGTTACCCGGGGATAATGTAGCTTCCCAACAGTGAAAGAATTTTTCAAATCGGTTCAGTAGTTTCGGAGCTTATTCAATGCCAACAAACAAACAAACAAACAATCAAATCTTTCTTCTTTATAACATTATTACTACAGAAAAAAAAGCATCTTTATATAGAGTAATTGTTAAAATGATCTGATTAATAGACTGAAGGTAATAAATAGTAACGTTTAGTGCCAAGTTTATTTTGATTAGTCACGAAAACCATTTTTAATTTATTTGTAATATGATTTGGTACGACTTACCTATCTAATCAAGTACTATCTGCACCAGCAGAGTCACTCACGTGCACTTTCTCTCAGGAGTCGTATATTTTTCCGGGAACAAAGTAACCTATGTCACTTTCCAGCCCTCTAGCAATATATATACTTAATTCTGTGATTCAGTGGCTGCGAGAAAGATAAACAAAAAAGCACGCTTTGGCATTTGTAATAAGTATTAATATAATACTTACTTAACTATATTTCAAACTTTAACAAATAATTTTTCGATATTTCTTGCTCCAACGATTCATGCTCATTATTCTCGTTTAACTCTCCAATGTCGTTCAACTTCTATGAAGATGTAATTTTTTTTTTATCCAATTATAAGATTATGTCCCTTTAATGACATATTCAAAGGATCGTTTTTAATCTGCGGACCGGAAAAATGATGTTTTAAGACATATTTTGTAAAAACCAAGTATCTTTTCTTATCCTAAGGTTGAGGGTTGTTACATTCATCCTAAAACGCCTCATTCCACTATATTTTTGTTTGTTTATTATTGTGTTCGTGTACGTACTTGAGTGTGGAGCAGTGAAATAATGCACTAAAATGTCTTTTCGTGTTGTTTCCAAAACTGTATAGAAGTCTCTTGCAAAGCCTCCATCACTATACTAGGAAATGATTTTGACTTGACAATTTCTTACTTTGCTTGACTCTGACCGTGACTATGAATTGTTTGACAATATTTATTAAAACTTGATAATATTTTAGTTTTAATACTTGACACTGGCAAATGCATAAGAAGCCACTTTCGACGTTTCAACAGAGGAAAGAATTAAAACAACAAGAAGCCTAAATATTGAGCAAGCTTTAGATAAGAACATACAATTGCAGTTTTGTATTGTGAATTTCCTTGTTAAAGTACACTTTCAAATTATATTTGTCAAGTTAAGCTAGGTTATATACCTTACCAAGGTAGGTATTACTAAGGAAATATTTCATTCAAACGTGAGTCAGCAATATTGCTAAAAATTCCACACAAATAGTATCTATCCATAGACCTCGATTTTCGTAAGTAGACACAATTTAATTATGTTTATTACATTTTTATGCGTTGAGAAATTGACGATTTTCAAGTTTTATGGGCGTTGCCAGTCCACCAGATTGGAGGGACGCCAGATTTAGGCTTTTTTTCGGCACACGACAAATACCCGTGAAGTGTACTTTGGCACTTTTTAATATTCCAATTTGGCAAGTTTGTGCGGAGGCTTGGAAATAATTAATAATAATAAGTTGGTATGTGAATAGATACACAATACTGCGCTCAAATATGCTCTCTAAGATCCTTGACGTTGGACAAATGACTGGTCGTTTGGAAATTGGGCTGAACACATCGGCCACATGCCTGAAGATCTGTGGGCCAAAACTACAACGCCAAAAATTTCTTAAGGTCCTCCGACAGGCCTGAAAGAGATGGCAAGACGAGCTTGGCGCCACTGCAGCGGCTGGACCACAAATATTTGCGTGAGTAATTCCCGTGTAATATAAATAAAATCTATTTCCATTCGTTTATTTACTCTGACAGCTGCAATAACATTATAAAAAGCTGTACAAAAACATTTTAGATAGCCCGTTGGTCCAGTTGGTAGTGAACCTGCCTTCTGAGCTTGGGGGCGTGGGTTCGATTCTCACCTAGGACAAACATTTATGTGATGAACATTTGTGTTTGTTCTATATCTGGTTCTTAATATCTATTTAAGTATGTATTTAAAACTATTTATGTATTTATATCAGTCTCTGGCAGCCATATCACAAGCTTTGCTTAGTTTGGGGTCAGATGACCGTGTGTGAAAAAATGTCCCGAATATTTATTTATTTCTTTAATATTTCATTGCAGTATATCAAGTACCTGCTAACAGACTCACGTTCAAAACCCTAGCGAAAGTGATCAGAGTTCGTGGTATCATTTAGTTTTTTTTTGCAAATTTTATTGCAACTATCAGTCCAAAAACACGTCAGTTTCTTTAATAAGAATGAAAATATTGTACCTAATAAAACTATATTTAAATGTCATGTTATTTTTCTCCTAAATTTTAATGTAGATCAAATATCGTAACAGACGCAAATACCTATGTCAGTTAGTGAATGTGAGAGAGTGAGTCACAGTTAAAATAATTAGAATGATTCCCAAAGCTATGACAATTATACCATCGCGGTTACCCGGCACTCTCAACCCGGGATTAACTCGCTGAAGAGTCTAATTCTAACGTAATGTTATCGCATTTGAAGCTTAATTACCATTGCTTTTATACTAATGGAGGAATAATATGTTCGTACTTCGAATGTAGAAAATGAATTATCTCTGTGTTAGGCGACTTTTTAATATTAAGTGCTTAAATCAGATATAATTTTCAAACAACTTTGACCTGCACATAAAATAAGCTATTTTGACAATATTTTAACTTGAACACAATATTTTTTCTTGAACAAAAGTAATAACAAAACCCTCACATTTGTACGCTGCACCTGGACATGAGAATTCCTATTCTATATATATGTTACCGGCAATCTCTATAATTCAGGTATTCTATACAATCCCTAGGCAATGTAGGTATAAAATACCTGGGGCGTCTAGGCAATGTATGAATTATTACAATGTCCCGAATATTTATTTATTTATTTTTATTTATTTTATTATGAATATTATCGTCCGTTACATACTTTCCTAGGTAATGTATACAATTCCTAGGGATTGTATAGAATACCTGCTTGTCCACCGGCAATGTATACCTAAAGTAAATAGTAAACAGATTAAATAGATAAGTAAATAGGTACCAGCCTAAGAATGTATGCCTCACTCAGCTGGTTCAAGGAGCTACACGGGTACCTGATATATATAAAAGATACGTTTCCATTTGTACGACCCTGCATGCTTCTTTTTATGTATGTATGTGTACCTCCCATGTTCTGACAAATAAATAATTTGATTTAATTTGCTTTTCAAGTTTTAGCGGGCCAGGGTCGTTTGATTTACAAGTAATATATATGCCCACATTATTTGTACCTTCATTTCATACATATGAGATGTTTTTTAGGGATCGCATGAATTTTTCAGGGGTTTTCTGAAGATTTTCACTGTTTCAAAAGGGATAAAACTTTGAGGATATATGAAACAGACCAATTTCGCTCGCGATTAGTAAGATTACCTGTGAGTGCTCACATTTTTGCACAGCACATAATAATTATGATGCACTTAGTTGAAGTGCGCTAATGCGCATTTCAACCTTAACTGTTTTTGAAGAGAAAAAAACCACAGAGAGAATATAAATACTCAAAAAAAAAAAAAATGCTTTATACTATTTGCAATATTATTCTAAGGATAATGCCCAGCGTGAGACAAACAGTATAAAAAAATATCCATACGGTTATTTTAAATTCACTCATTGATTTTTTATCCTCAAAAAGGTCGACCAAGCTTAGATAGATGTGGTCGTTGAACGCAGCTTTAACTTGTTTTATTAGCTTTACTTGAAACTAGCTAATTAGCCAAACTATATCTTAGACGTTGATTTAAATCTACGTTTTATCTGTAGTGTCGTATCGATTTGAAACTTTGCAAGTGTAATTATTATTATACGTAACTTTTGTTTCAAAATCAAATCAAATCAAATCAAATAATTTTTATTATCAGACACAAGTTCCATAAAAAATTACAATTAAAAATATGAAATTAAATTAATCAGAAATCAGAATTATACAATTATTATTACATGCAGTGTCAATATTGAAATAAATTATCATAATAGAAATTACATTATACTATGTCAATTCACTTCAACAGTACCCTGATGTGATGGTGCAGGATGGGACAATTAAACCTATCAGTGACAGCTTTCAGAATGCTGTTGCCACTCGCACGTGTTCTACTTAAAAGCGAGGCGACCTTTTTGCGCATGATAGCTGCAAAACCATCAGTGCGAGCTTCCACAAACATGGTGGACGCGCTGCAGAACCGTGGGAGCCGCATCAGCATCCTGAAAGCATTATTGTATTGGACACGCAGAGCATCGAGAGATTTTTGAGTATATGCTGTCCACAAGCTACTGCCGTAGAATGATTGACAGTAGGCCTTAAAAAGAGTAATTTTGACTTCATTCGAGCAGGAAGAGAATCTTCTGGACAGCATATTCGCTCTCACCGTCAACGCTCTGCGCTCCCTATCTATGTCCTCTTCATCACTCAGATCCTCACAGACAATATGACCCAGGTATCTAAAATTTCTCACTCTGCTAAGAGAGCAACCATTCAGCATTAATGGGGGTACATTACCGGGACCCTTACCGCTCTTAGAGAACACCATATACTCGCTTTTTTTTACATTGTAACGTAGGCCATAAGTTATGGCATACGTTTCACAAAATTTTAAGAGCTTTCTGAGTGAGCTCACAGAGGGCGCCAGCAGCACCATGTCGTCGGCGTAGCTTAGATTATTGACACAGACTCCGTCAATCGAGCAGCCCGTCTGCATGCCGCTGAGACCCTCTATCAACTCATTTACATAGAAGTTGAAGAGCCGCGGAGAGCTTAACCCCCCCTGCCTCACACCGCACTCCAGCCTGTATGCATCAGAAAACTCTCCAGCCCATTTAACACAATTCATCTGGTTCTTGTACCAATACTCAAAAACAGAACATGTTTCTGCTGGTAAACTAGTGTTCCGTAATTTTGACCAAAGCACACCGTAAGACACCATATCAAAAGCTTTTGATAAATCTAGAAAACAAGCATAGATAGGAGTCTTTCGTTCAATATAGTATCTTACAGTATGCTTAAGGCTTAATATTGCGCTCTCAGTTGACAATTGTAAATTCTCAGTTTCATTATGTTACTTACTATAGTCAGCCTAACGTCTTTTAAAACAATTTATTCAGAGTTGTGTTGTTGTTTTTGTAACCAGAATAACTTTTTGTTTCATGCAAAAAAATAACAGAACGTGGTATTATGTACTAAAATAATATCGCGTTATGAATATATTATTACAGGCAGCGTTGTGTTATTTTACGATTCCATTCGGCTTTTATTTTTACGATTGACCGTGGCACTGTAATCACGTATTGGGTTTATCTGTTTCGGGCAAGATATAACCCTATTTCCTGAATCGAATATCAACCCACACTAACTTGGGTTATCGACACTTAACAAGACAATTTTCTGAGGGATAACTTAGGATTGTACGATAGTTTGGTCACTTTTTAGGAGGTTTTTTCTGGAATAGGAAAACATACAGTCATGTTTTCTGTCTGCGGTTTTAGAGCTGGGGCCTTAAGGCTTTATGTTGCGAAAACTTGTGCGACCGCAAACCGTATCTTGGCGCATTAAGGTTGACGCTGCGTGATTTTCCGCACTGCGCTATTTCAGCGCTGTTTTGAGCCCGCGTAAGGCCCCAGGGGTGGCAAACCGCGGCTCGGGAGCCACAATAACCATCATGATGATTGCGAAAATTAATTATTATTGTTTACAAAATCATGTAAAGTTATTTATCTCTAATGCACATGATAATGTAAAAAACAACCAACAATTTGCGCAAACACTGTGTAGTGTTGGCGCAAATTGTTTTTTACATTTTAAAATAATTACCCGGCCTAGCTACAAGAACAAAAAAAACTGTTTGAAATTTGAATTTCCCGTCGTAGGTGAAACGTACCACCTTGGGCAGATTTTTATATATTCACTATGTATATAGCTAAACAAAATACAAGCTAAAACTAACACTACAAATACAGTTAGACTGCCCATAGACCGTTGAAGGTCTAAAGACAATCCAAATACTCAAACCCACCACCAGTTGGCAGCGTACCCAACATGCTGGCGGCATTACCACGTTGAATAGCAATGCTAATGCGTTGAGCCAGAAACACGCCAGCATTTTGGTCACGCGTCGCATTAACCAGGCGCTCTGAAATATTTTTGAAAATGAGGTGAGCTCCCGGTGCCCAAGGGCCCAATGTCTCGACCCCAAACGCCTCAAATATGTATATAGCTAATATTGCCTATTTTATTATAAAACAAGTATATGTACTGATAATAAAACAAACCATATTTTTATAACTTTATTACATATCCCATTTACTTTGAAATTTACAATAATATTACAATATAAAATGATAACAGAAACAAATATAACGTGTACTGTACAATTTATAGTAAAAGATGATCGTGCAAAGAATTGACATTACCTTAAGTGAAACACAGCCATAGGTTAACGCTAAGTTATATCTAACATTAGATATTTATTTACTGCCCTACTTAGAACCGCTAGTGAAGTAAATCATTGCTTAAAATTAATTTGATCGCGCATGAAAAGTTGCCAGAGCAATTTCTAGCATTTGATTAACTTAAGTAACGTTTCTAAGTAAGACGTTACTATTTAGTTTTATCTTCACTGTATCTTAAAAATAACATTTGCTTAATTTTTTCTAGAATGTTTGATAGCATTCTCTTAGGGGCTCTTAAGTAAAATCAGTGGTAAAAAACTCAAACTGTACAGGCAGTTTTATCATAATTACAGTTATTTGTAATGCACTTGCATGAAATTTCGAGATTGAATATAATTTATAATAAATAAAATATAAATAACAATAAGACAAATTATATAACAATAATTTATATATATACATTTATACATAACATAAATTATATAATTTAGACTAATTAAGAAACCGCAAACCTCATCTCAAAAGATACATGTACGTGTTAAATTTAACAAATAACAATCACACAGCTTTTTTATAAATCACGTTCCTTTCGATTATATCAAAACGAATGTATAATTTCATCTTTTGATTCTGCCTTTAATGTTTAATCAATAATATTATGCTATTATTTTTAAGCTAACTCAAATAATAACACCATGGACATGGCTGCGCTATTATCTTGCATGCAAATGACCACTATTAACCACAATAAGATGGCATTGGATTAATTTACTCATTCTTAGTTTTTGTCTGAAGATTATCTTAAACTTCATTAATTCGTGTAATGTAACAAAAATAATTTGAGATATTACAATAACTATCTTCATTATTTACAATATTGTTAACTATGTAGGTAGGTATTAATAAGCATATGTCCTAATGTTTAATTTATTACAAATAACCGGCTTAGCGATGAATATAACTAAATACATTACACATACTGAAATATAATTTAAATTGTCTGATAAATCTCTGAATTATGAGTGTTTAAAGTTTTAGGTGAGGATAGAGAGGGGGTGCTATATCCCTTTCTCGCAAAGCGTGTGTTAGTATAGCATTTGTATGGCGCGCCTAAAGCGTGACGTCACGGCTCAGTATAGTGCACTCTCTGTCTAGCATGAAATTAAAATGCTTATATCTTATTTATTTTTGAACTAATTTTAATTTTGTTTTTGTTGATGTGCTCTATTTATGATCAGCTTTTTAATGAGGTAATAAAAAAATATTAGTCATCATGCCTATTATCAGGCCGTAATTTCATAGCCCGTTTGCCTCTACAACTTACTCGCTCCCACATTTTTTTTTAATCCTTGATGGATACAAATAGCTAAGTATACGATTAAAAAACCCGATTGGCATAATCACAAACGTCAAAAACGTTTTAAGCAATTTTCATTCCGTTTACGCATTATTTTTATAATTGCAGTTTAAAGCAATAATTCATAATGATATTACAAATAAAAAAACACGAAAAGAATTAATTTATCGATCTCCGCCAAAATATTAACATAATATTACATAATTTTTTATCAAACCGTTATAATAAAAGTATAATTCCTAATCGGTTTTTACAAGGTTTTGTACTTGCATGTCAGTTTTTTTGTTATGGTTAAATCTTGAAAGCTGTATTAGAACCACTCCCCCTTACCAATTTTGCTGAAATTTTGCATACACTGGTGATAATACAACATGCAATACCCATTATTGGTTTTTTTTTTTAATGGCCACTTCCACAAGATGGTGGATGGTGTATATTTTTGTCAACCCTGCTAATATGGGTATCAAATTAAAGAACTTGAAGAGTAGGAAACGATAAGGTGATCACACTAAATTCAATATGACCACTTTAAAAATGTTTTTTGTTCCACTTAGCAATTTTCATCATGAGCATCTGGAATCTGGCTCTTTATATACTTGTTAACTGTATTTCATATCTAAATTGTCTACATTTTCGTCATTGTCATTTTAAGCCTTAAAAATAGCTACTTCGAATGATACAGTAAATTTTATGAAAAATACATTGCAACCTGTTTTAAACTGGAATTATAACAATGTAGATAACTTAAATGTGAATTGAAATGATAACAAGTAGGTAGATTTTTCTCCTATATTAGATTTCAAAAAAATATACATACATTGAAACGTATATATTTACTGCGACAATATTTGGCATAGAATTGGACATATTTTAACAGTAACTGTCCATGTCCGTCGAACCTTTGGTATTAAATCTAAAACATTTACTAATATTTTAACGAAGATACTTTACAGGCCGTCCATTTTATCTACACCTTAATTATGCTCTATCCTAATATCACCCTTTTCACAACGATCCTCATAAGCTCGCATACCTTGATATAACTCTGACAGTCAATATAATTGCTGTTAACTGAATAAAGTTTTCAGCTAATTTCGTACCTGGAACAAAAATTAATGTTAATGATGTTAAAAATACGTTGACTTAACAAAAGGTAGAACTTGAGGTAAACAAGATTAAACCAGATTGGAGAGTTTTAAGGGTTCTCGTACTTGGACCAAATTATTCTATTGTGAGTGCGATGGAGTAAATCGGTCCAAGTTTGCGTTTCTAATTATAGATACCAAATTCATTGTAATTGATCAACAGGGTGTTTAGATATGCTTTTGTTTTATCTATAAAACTCTGAATATTCAGGCAAGTGATTATTCTTCTCTTCTGTTTTTAAATTTCCTTCATATTTAGGGGTTTAATTCAGTGGCTCATTTTTAAACTTTGACCCGCCTGAAAGTATTTATACTTTTGTTAGTTTTGATTATTTTAGCAGTTTCATATAACCAGAAACATGCCATACCATATTTTTATTTATTAATTTTTAGTTCAAGGTGTGTGGTAGAGAAATTTATTCTTTTAAAAAAATATTTCTCTGATTGGCCACCTCAATGAAAAGAAGAATATTTCCTGCAATTACCATTATCTTAGTGACTTATTGTTGATTTAAACTAGTTCGCCCCTGTAACTGTAGTTCGTAACTGGTACCTCGCGACCCCTAAATCTTCGCAACCCCTGGAATCAAGCTTTGAGTTGCCAATTTGATGTGATGAAAAATATTTCCTGCAATCACAATTATCTTGATGATTGTATATTTAAATAAGTTTTTGCCTCATACTGTGTCCTCGCAGTCCCAACATTTTTGTGAACCCCTGGAATTAAATAAATAAATAAATAAATATAAATAAATAAATATTTTTGGGACATTTTTGCACACACGGTCATCTGACCCCAAACTAAGCAAAGCTTGTGATATGGCTGCCAGAGACTGATATACATACAAATATATTTTTTAAATACATACTTAAATAGATATTAACAACCAGATATAGAACAAACACAAATGTTCATCACACAAATGTTTGTCCTACATGGGAATCGAACCCACGCCCTCAGGCTCAGAAGGTAGGTTCACTACGAACTGGACCAACGGGCTATCAAGCTATTAAGCTTTGAGTTGCCAATTTGATGTAATGAAGAATATTTCCTGGAATCACTTATAAAAAAAAAAAAAAAAAAAACTAGTGATCATTGTAGATATAAAGTAATTGTTTGCCCCGAACTGTGACCTCACGACCCTTAAATCTTCGCAACCCCTAGAATTGAGTTCTCATCTGCCAATTTTATATAATGAAGAATATTTTCTGCAAAATTATCTCAGTGATCATTTTAGATTTTAATCAGTTGTTCCGTGCTTCCCGAAATATGACCTCGCGTCCCCTATATATTCGCAACCGCGATGCTGCTTATGTTCAAACTTAAAAATATAATTAAAATGAACTTCTTACTTACAGAGTTTATGAAAATTGCATAAACAGTACGCAACTCATCGTTGAAAAAAATATACAAACGTCTATTTATTTCCGTGAACTATAAGAGCTTCACCCGGTCACATATGAAAAGATACAAAAGTCAGAGCTCCACATTCATACCTGGGGCGTTACGGACAACTGCTTACGCGGTATCAAACTAATGTTAAAACCGCGCAGTTTGGAATATCACACGAACTTGAACCTTAACGCGCGCAGATACGGTTATCAGTCGTGCAACATTTTAACATTACCTAAACTGGATTGCTTTAAACAGCTAGCCGTAAGGCCCCCGGGCAATGATAAAGTAATGAACAGACTTACCACTATTATTATTAGAAACGTATTTCGATATTTGTGTGAGAGAATGGATGGTGATGATGGTGGATGCGTCCCGCACGACCGGAGGCTCGACCAGAAGTATCGCCTCGCATCGCACGCGGATCGCACCGCTCGCGTTGGAAGGGACACGCACTCGAAGATTCCTCCAGGACCGCCTCAGGCCACCGGGTTGTGGGCTGCTGAGCTCAGTCCGCTCCCATGGTTCAGGCTGAGAAGAAAAATAAACAGTTTGTTTAAGAGCCCACCTACTGCTACAGCAATCTGGCTAATATTCGCGAAATCTACATTTAAAAAAAAGTTTTCCTTCGCCAAAACCTAAAATATCAACGTCACAATCATTTCGTAATATTTGCAAAGTTCTTTTAAAGATAATGCCCAATCGTTTTATTCACATTCAGTGAATTTCTGTCGTCTTAAACAGCTAATGAGCCAAGATGCTGATCAACAATGAATCCTTAGTTCAGACAGGCTTATTAGTCTTTAGCATCCTTTAGCCTTGCGCCGATGCTTGCGAAATATATTTCGCAGACTGTACATCGGATCCGCATTATCTAATTCTCTCCAGCCCATTTTTTTATCGGACTGCCAGAGTGGGCACAAAATATTGACACATCTTCATGGTTGATATAACAAAAATATCGATAGTACGAAGTGCTTTGATTTCACTTTTATTGTGCGAACTGGTAGTCTGTGGAATGCGCTGTCTGCATTAGCGTTCCCCAAAAGTTACGATCGGGGTGTCTTCATATCACGAGTGAATCGGTTTCTTCCAGGCAAACGTGCTCGATCGTAAGCTGCATCATCGCTTAATCGAGTCGGCGGTCAAACGCAAGACTATTACTAAATAAATAACAAATGTGCCAAAGAGATAACTTTGGCCGTGAAGTGGGATTGAGATTCAAATATTATATTTACAGGCTTTCAGGTGACCTAAGCATTAGGGCAAGCCTAGGGCTATCGACGTAAAATTATTAAATGTCACGATAATATCTCACGAAGCTTCCTAGTTCCACCAATCTTGTCATCACTAAATTGCGTTATGGCATGAGTTTATAAAACCTTTTGTTATAAAAACAGAGAAGAATGTGTTAGCTTTCGTTTCTATGAGCTATGAGCAAACAATGTTTGATTACATCAATGCCTACAGTTCCGAAACCCTTAAAATTAATTTCCGTATCATATTTAACAAACAATTACTTCAGAAAACGGTTTCACTTTTCAACAGGAACGTTTCGAGCAGAATTGTTTTATGATCTCAAGAACCGCACAATTAAAGGCATCAAGACAGTTTCATTGTTCTGTGAGATGTATTAACATCGGCCTCTGCGATTGTTGAGCATTCGGAGCATTCCACTGTTTACAAAGTTCTAATTATGAACATTTTAACGTTCACAGCTGGGAAAGGAAGAGCGTTTTGGCAAAATATACTGGTCGTTTTAAAAGGCCATTAGGGAAGATTTAAAGAGTATCTCGACTGCTTAGAGTCGCTTAACAATGAGCTACCATAATGGCAAACAAAGCAAACGTGCCAGCACAAAGGGTAGGAAACGTAAACTGAAAACTGCAGACTCGGGGGTATTCAGTTACCTGCACATTTGGCATGGGAATACAGATTTGTATTTTCATGCTTTTGGATAATAACGGGAAAGGATATAATCATAAACTAGCGAGCGTCTCTGTAACAGTGAACTATACCAATGTACGTTGCATTGTGAAAATGAAGGGAAATTGCGGATTGTATTAATTATTGTCACAGATATACACAACCAGATCGGCAATATATTTTAGTGAAAGAGACAACTTGATATGGCTCAGCACAAGTACGAAAAGGACATAAATAGATTTTGTTGTCCTTATCGGCGTGACCTGTTTTTGGTACCTCAAGTGTCAAATTCTGTAATAATCAGTGACAAACAAAACGGGTCTGAAATTATATTATATTTATTGCCTTTTTTTGGTGATTTAATGTGATAAATGCGTGTTTCCTCTGAGAAATAATTGTAAAAGATATTTTACAATGGTTGGTTGTAGCATTTTGGGCTGCAAGAAGCGCAGTGAGCGAAAATACGATGAAATATCATTTCACACGTAAGTAAACATATAAAGCTTGTAACGATCACCTAAATAAATTCAGGATATCAACTCGCAAATATTTTATTCATAATTAGTCAGTTTTTAGGTCGATTTGTGGTCTAATTCTATGAATATTATCAAATTATTACTTAGAAAATAAATGATGAATGTTGCCAGTTTATGAAAGAAATTACCCACCGCAACTAACATAAATTATTCGTTCTGCAGGTTTCCAACTGATCCTGTCACATTGCTGAAAAAAGCAGGCACATTGCAAGAAGTGCAAAATACCGACCCTTTTATGCCCATATGAATATGGTGAATGTTAATATTAAATATATATTAATGAGGCCACAGTTATGAAGCTGGAAAAGCAAAAGGCGATTTCGGCGAACCGATTCAAAAAGCTACGCGCTGTTCGTGAAATTTGTACTGTAAACAGTCTAGTAGTCTATTTATCTAATTATTTGGAATGTTATACATAATTCCATTCATGAAAAAACTAAACTGACCAAGCGCGAGTCGTGCTCGCGCGCTGAGAGTTCTTTACAATCACAAAATACAAAAAGTTGTGCAAAAAGACAACATCACGCCCAGGCTGTCACCCATCCAAGTACCGACCGCGCCCGACGTTGCTTAGCTTAGTGGTAAACAGAAATTTGTCACTGACTCGCACTTGGCCAGTGTTTATTATTTGTTGTTTTACTTATGTTCACTATAATCCGCTAAATTTGACGCTTGTACGGATTACCGTTTTTACACTAGAACAAATCCAAAAATACGTTTAAAGTTTGTTGCATGAGGGACCCCCGTTCCGTTTTAACTCTGACTTTTTTATTATATTTTATTAATTATAAAAATTCATGCTATGGTTACTTTTCAACCTTTTTTCTAGTACTATATTCTAATCCTAACAAATAATTATAATAAAAACGCAAGTAACTTTCTGTCTGTTTTTACGAGGAAATGGCTAAGTCATGGTATAATAATATACTCCGCCAGGTATAGCAATCCGAGAAAAAATGTTTACGTGGGCGTCCCGCAATGATGTCATGATGTCAATTTACAACAGGTTTGAGAGAGATGACGATACACCACGTAAGAGCTGATTGAATAAAGTGGCAACTGGACAGTGACGTCATTGCGGGACCACTCTCAAATTGCTAGACCTTGTTTTCTTAGATCATGGGCTAAGTCAAATTTTGTCAGGACGATAGGGTGTGTCATGAGGATAGACAACGTACTTTTCTTCCCAGAAAATTGCAGGTAGCTCCGCGGGTTGCAGCAGATAGTGTATAAAATATAAATATTTAAAAGGTAGTATTGTTTCCAAAGTACTCATTGAAGATTCACACCCATCATAGTAGGTAAATTACCCTAACTTATAGCAAATCATTTTAATGTGGCAACACACCTTGTTGAAGCGAGAGGCACTGAGCTAGCCACGCTCATTGAAAATCTATAGGTAGTAGATCTGTGATTATTGTATTTATTTTTTGACAGATACTTAAAAAATTCACTTCGCGAAATTCATATATTTTTTGACATAAAGATACTAATCATCATCGTCTTCATTATCAGCCTTTCATGTTCCCACTGCTGGGTCACAGGTCTTTTCTCAGAGAGAGAGAATTGGTCCCAATCTACCATACTGGACCAGTGCATGTTGATGAATATCATATTTAGTAATTTTTAAACTTTCGCGATTTGAACACATGAACATTTTTTTTACCTAAATTAAATAATACGTGATAAGTCCTGATAAACATTTAAAATATCATTAATATTTAATACAGTCCCTACTAAAAAAAAAAAAAATTGCAGGTAACAAAGATGCATGTAGAATCACAAAATATATTATAATTAATGTATTTATATAAATGTCTGACATGAGATTCTTGGACCAACATTTTTATAAATAAAAACAGTGGTAGTATATAATTGTCTCTATATTCGCACTACCCGACTTTGAGAGTGTAGCTCAAAATCGGGCAATGCGATGTCTAATCAGTGCATCGAGAGAACGTGGGCCTCCGCGAACATCGAGGAGACGCTGCACCACCGGGGGAGCCGGAACATTATACGAAACGAGTCATTGTACTGCACTTTAAACGTGTGGTAACTCTCTACCTTGTAGTGAGACCATAACTGCGGAGTATAAATTGCAGTACAATAAGTAAATATTTATGTCTTTGAACTTTTGGGGTTCTTGGACATACCGGTTGGTTCCTCACGATGTTTTCCTTAATCGTTATAGAGCGATGGCAATTTAAACTGCAGACAATTTATTTAAGTACTAAATAAGTCATTGGTGCAGAACTGAGGATCGAACCATAAATAACATAGTGATACACCCGGCCACCATCGCTCATAGAATAAAGTATACCTAAATATAGGTAACACAAATTTTATTACGACATTTCAAAAGGGTAAACCTATCGGAATAATATCCCGTCCCTCAAGTAGAGCAAGAAATACGCTGATTGATAACAAGCGCTCTGGTACGAGTATCCATCACGAATCGAAGAAAGCGTTGATCGACCGGCGAAGTAAAAACGTGATTAATTAACCAACGGTCAAGTTCAATTTAGTAGTTTACGAACTTCAGCAAGAACCGCTATTATTGAGGGTACGTAGATACGAATATATAAACAGTAACTCGAATTCATACAAATTGCAAAACGTCAAACGAAACGTTGTGGTTGTGTTGAAAGCTGTAAAAGTAGGTAAATGTACATAATAGTAATAATTTGTATATATGAAATAATTAAATTGGTATAAGTATATTTTTTTAACTCTTTAAGATTGAAAGTCAGCAACAAATTTTCGAAAATTTTTGGCGCAGCAAAACTTGGACAATTATACTTTAAATAAAATACTTATACACAATTAAGAACATGCCGTTAATATGAAAAATTGGAGTAGAAATATTTTTGGAGCGTTTTTTTTAAATTATTTTTTTATTAATATTATGGAAAAAACTAGTAGACACCTGCGTTGTATTTATACGGAATGCTTGTGCAAAATTGTATATTTTTCTAGATCCAGCGATTTAGGCTCGATAAAAAAATATTTAAAGGTACAGGTAGGTGTTTTGCCAAATCAATGTTGTGTGAAAATTAAGACCCATCTTTCCACCACCATCAGTTTAAGGGAAGTGGAGGCAGGAGGCCCCCTTCCCCCTCCTGCTTATTTATAACCTTCAATGATTAGTCATTATGTGTATTTTTTATTTATTGCTTAACATGTAAAAACCTCCATGACTTTACTCCGCAAAACTCATGAGAGATTTCGTAAACAGTTAAAATTTAAAGCTCTTATAAATGAACTACACACATTGCCATAAGAGTGAGTGAGTAGAGTTACTGCCATTACTTTGTATGTTGAGGTATTGGTGTCTTCCCATTTTTTGTGCTGGAGTATTAGACTAATGATGGTATTACAGTAAGTGCCTTTTGGTGTATCTATTTTTTACTTCATAATAGCTTCTCTCATAGCTTAGGGTTGTATAGCGTAGCCAACAAAGGAATTTTACGCAACATAAAAAGCAACAATAACGCGTAATATACTGTTATTTATTAGACACGTTCCATAACAAATAAATACTGGATAACGCAGAAATGCTAAGCAAAAATGGGGTCACTGTTCCTCGTTATTGAGAATTACATCGGGAATAATTCTTTAACGCGAAAAAGCAGTCTTTTCGTTGAGTGTAAATTGCCTTTTTATTATGGAACAGCGATGTTATTTTCTATTAAAAAAACTATAATTTTGATGTATATATAGTAAGCGTAATAACACCTAAAGGCATATCATAGCATTTGTGTCTAAACTTGCATTATTTATTCGCACTTTAATTATGTGTAAACAACACGTTGTTGGTAAAATAGTCGGTATTTCTTATGAATACAAGGCTTAGTTTCGTGGCATAGTTACAGTTACGTATTTTTTCTCTTGAGAAAATTTTTCGTCACATGTATTGTATGTTTTTACCAGTGTCAAGCATCAAGTTTTTTTTTGTTTGTTTTTGTAATATATATTTTTAAATATTAAATATTACGCAACTATCTCTCTCGCTCATTTTAACGTTTGTGAAGAAATAAAAATCACCTAGTGCAAATAAATAAAACGGATTGTGCATTATCTTTAGAATAACATTGCAAATAGTATAAAGCAATTTTTGTGGCGATATTTTAAGTACGGCTGAGGAGATAGAAAAAAAATGTATTTAGATAAGTAATGCCCAAACGGTTTTTTTTATTCTCCATCGGTGTTTTTTTTTTTTTTACTTCAAAAACTCAATAAAAAAACTAAACAGCAGCGCTTTTCCGCTGTTTTAGAGTAGGCCCCATAGTAAAACTTGTTCAAAATAATGCGTGCAATGATATTCTCGTATATGTCCGTTGTATAACCAATCATCCCGTATACTTATTATTGCAACATATTAGGTTTCACTAAATTCTATACGCGAATGGTTCCCAATTTATCGTTTTCAATCACATCAATGAATAGAATAGCTAATCCTGGGGAATTGGATTCCTCTGTACCTAGAAAGAGCAAACAATCTGGGGCTATCGCCAGAGTGCTGTGCGGGTTGTGTGTGTAAAGCCTCAGCTCTGAAAAAGTCAATAGCAAGATGAATCTAAGAAGATCTAAGAAGATTATATTGGGTTTAGTTTTGATTCGTTTTAAGGATTTACGATACGATTTGGGTCGTCTTTTGTGAGACACACTGCCCAAAAATTGAATTCTCTGCCGTCCTCCTTGTTTCCTGAGAACTACAATATTATAAGCATTTTCAAAGCTAGAGTGAATAGATTTCTTCTAGATCAATGTGTTCCATCCTCGGCCACCATCAGGTTAGTTGGTGGACAAACGTAAATCTATTCTTTATAAAAAAAGAACAAAATTATTTTATAAAATCGATTCCTTTAGTGAGCTTTATGTACAGCATGATGATCTTGACAACCTTACCGTTAAATATGCTCAATGTTCTTTTTAATATGAGCAAAAATAGAGTCAAATATTTTTAATATTGCAAGGATACTAGCGATACAAACTAATACCTCTAGTACCCTTAAGGGTACAAGGGTACTAGCGGTACTACTCTAATTAAACTACATTTATATGAAACAAGCCTCATCCCGTCTTACGTGGAATCCTAAAGAGATTTATTTTAAAAAGACATTATTAATTTTTTGAAATGTTTTTCTTTGTATGAATACAATATATCTTATTATTTATTTCTAATCTTACATGTCAAATTATGTTGGCAAGGGTTTACTGGTTAGGTAATTTTTGATTGTTCATTCGTTTTTTGTTAGCTTGGATATTTTCCAAGTTTAAGGTGTCAGACGTAGGCTAACAATTGATATTCTAGCTGGAACAAACAACTGAGTTATGTTACAATTTAAATTATATTAGAAAATTTGAAGTAAAGCTAAGAACCAGTCGTAAGAACCACAGATACGGACACTAGGAAGTTAGGTAAACATTTTTGATTGGTAATCGAAAGTCTGGCCCAAAGGCGTAGGTAGAACTTATAGTAAAAAAACACGCGAACCCGGCGGTGGTGAGGTAGATTGAAGGGTTCTTCTTTCTTTCTTTCGAGGATTCACCTCCTGGCTGAGGCTGGACGATGGGGGGACTGCCCACTGCCGGAAGTTTGAGGGGCATTGAGTGCCGGGCTGTTTTCAAGCGGAGGTGAGAAGAGGGATCCATCCAAGCCGCCACCCCCTGCCCGGATTATAATATAGGGCATGGTGGTTGGCGTCTTTCCCTCTAGATGGCTCTGTCAGTGTAATTCACCATTGAAGAGTTTCATCAAATAATTCAAATAATTTTTATTATCAGACACATGGCTCCATCCCCTGGCTCTCTATGATCAGATCAGTTTGATGGTTCCAAATTACTGTATTGTATTGACATTTTAATATCAACACGTCAATCAGAAGTAGGTTGAAATCGACTTTATCAACATCAACATTTAATTACATAGTTAGTTACAAGTTAATCTAAAACCTATAAGAATTTAAGTCAAGAAATAAGCATTTATGTGTCCAAGTTGTCAAGTCACAAAACTACTTATGTAATTTTAATCGAAAATAATTTTTTCCTTACAACTTTTTATTCATTATTTGCTCATTAAAATATTCCCAAATTTCAATTTTTTTAAATAGCCATTCTAAAATAGAAAATAAAACACAACTCCTTTAAGTAGACAATTAATTGCGAACTAATACGAGTACAAAAATATAAACCCTCATCTACTAAGGTAAATAACAATTATTATACAAACATTTAAGCATATTCTTAGAGTAGGCAATCGAGTAGCCTCATACAGACAGCAAACTTTTGCTTCTTCCGACAGCAAATAGATACCTCCCCTTTATGCTATCAACGTGGGGAATACATTAATGAGGCAGCAACTAAGCGCAGCTAAGCCGCTTCAAGCGCCACTGAACACAGGCATACGGAGTATGAACGATTTAATAATGAATCGAGAATTGCGCTGCCATCGATTTTGCGATTGATTTCAACGCTCAATGCAATCGCGTTCAAATTACGCAAATGAATTGATAGATCTGGCATTGTCTGTTTTGTGCAGTTAGGACTTACCTTTTGCAACTCATCATCCAAATACCAATTGATTTCTGCGGGTGGGAGCGAGTAGTCAGATGAACAGTTCAGAGACATCGACTCTCCAGGCTTCAGCACCTTCTCTGCTTTAGTGATCACAGGATCCACGTCCGGCATGGCTAAAAGCAAAACGGATTTGAATACATCAGTGATATCAAGAGCATAACTCGAAATGGCACCTAGTTGTTACGAAGTTATCAACGCTGAGACCGTACCATGTTCAAGCCAAAGATAAACCTCCAAAGGGAATCGAGCCGCACGAAGTCCTTTACAATCGCAGTCAGGGAATGGTAAACTTAATTAAAAGCTTTAAATTCAAGTTGGCAAGTTACGATAGCTATTGTTGGGCTGAGGCCACTCTGTCGCCGGCGGCATAGTCGCCGGACTTCGCTGCGATAATTGGGCCGATAAAACTTGTGGTTGAAGCCACGGCCGTGCTAAAAGTGCTCGGTCGCCGTTATTGGAAGCTTGCTAACTAGAGCAGCGGTATCGATGTGCTTCCGCCCTTAAAATAAGATCAGATTTTTATAGCCAACGTAAAAAGGCAGTGATAAAACGGCGAACGGGCCATTTTATTATTGCCAGTAATCGGGCTTTTGACACTTCATCGCTCAATTACAATTTAGGGAAAAGAAATATTGGGCGATCCTAAAGTTTTCAATAACTGTAATTAATTTGCAATGACAATTTTTTTCAGAAGAATTTTTAATAGTAGTCCTACATAGTACGTCAAAAGATTGGCCTTAGGCAAACACTGCGAGAATCCTTCAATGCCTAATTTCTGCCATATTCCATGAAAAGGTATGTTTTTTAATGCAAACCTTTTCTTTTAAGGTAAAGAAAACCACGGCATTTCGCGTAAGTATTGGGTAATAAGCGACTTTGCTCATGACACGACGCGATATCTATTTGAAAGTCAGTCCACACGAACAAAACTGTACACTGTTGCAAGGTAATAAAGAACAATTCAGCTCGCACAGACTGACAAATAGATCAGTAGTTTGACCTGAAAGCAATCACGCTCTGCGCGAATTAAACCGTGCTAAAGCACATTATGACGCAGTAAAGCACAGTTTGGTTCGCGCCAACTAACTGTCGAAACGATATCACCTTTCTCCGTGAGGAAATACCCTAACAGTGTGAAAGTTTTATTTGTTTACCAAGAGACCGAAAATCTTTTTAAAATTCAATATTGATATTTATTATGTTACTTACCTAGACTTATTTTTTTTTAAATCAGTTTTATTGTCTTTGGAACGTGTGTGTGTTGATTTACTTCACTTTAGAATTATTATTATTACTGACTTTTGATATATATTCGTTTATATATATTATTTTAATTTGGATTTTGTTTTATTTCTATGTGTTGCATGCTACTAATATAAATAATTAATAAAGAATATGTTAAATTAAATCGAATTAAATAATAATGACAATCCATTGTATTTTATATTTAATTTTGAATATTTATTTTGTTAAATCTGCACTAAAAAACAATAAAAATTTACAAAGTTCTGACCTAAGTCAACTTGGAAGGAACTATTCTCCAAGATACGGGTTAGCGCTCAGTTTGGTGGTTAGGGTCGACAATCTTTATTGATGTAACATTTTATGTGAAATAAATAAATTTGAAAATTTGAAATTTGTATCTCTTAATATAATATACTATTTTCGTAGCATGATTTAGTAACTACTTAGATTTTAGATACCTAAATCATGTCATAATAAGCAACCTTGTGTTCAAAGCTCACCAACAACAGTCATATGCTTCGTCTTCCTTGCTATTTGGAACTTTGGTCCCTCAGTAGAGACCTCACACGTGTAGGCAGCCCTCGTCGCGATGGGTGGAGGCATGACCCGCACCATGCAGAAATCTGCTTGGCAATCTCCTCCTTGCACCATGATGTCTGTTATGTTAAACAGACGTATCGAAGGCTGTTGATAAAAACCACAGTTGTTATCTTAGAAAGTAATAATTAAACCACCCGTTCCACTCTAATCCAGTGAACAAATCCAATAATGGATTAGATTTTACTTTTTGTCCGCTAATAGTCAATTTCTCGGATAGATAAGATTCCACTGTTTTAGCTGAGTGGCCAGCCCTAAAGTCAGTTTCAGGTAGCTCGAAGACCTCTCACTGGCTATGAAGTTGTTGTTGTAGGTCAAATTACCGGACCTACAATTTCACGTGCCATTCGATCCACGGTAACGCTCAGTTGTAAATGTGATTGGGCGACGGCACAGAAGACATAATAGTACAACTACAGAAGATTATAGTCCGCAAAATCATTTAAATAAGTAGCGACTCTTGCTACTACACAATAAAGTGCAATTCAGACGTGCGAGCGCTAACTACCTACAGCTATATTAACCTAGAAGTTGCCTCTCTGTCTATATCGAACTCTTGTCGCATTATTTCTGTCTACCGCGTGGCAGCGGGCGTCGCAAGTACTTGTAGCTTTATACCTAAAATGCGGAGTGCGCCAGGCCACGGTGCACTCACTGATAGAGTACTAAACGAAATGTCAGATGCCTTACTTCGGTGATCTTTTAGGACTTCTTGAGCTTCACCTTGAGCGCCTCGTTTATCTGCCTTTATATTAGTATGTAAGTTTATATAGTAAGAGTAAAGATACGAAGCAAACACGTAGTACGTATTTGAACTTGCCTAGGGATTTGACCAGCGATGTATGAGTTTTAAGTCCCAAATCCCGCGTTTGTGATTCTAGCTAGGACAAGCATTCAGCACATAGTACAGTAACGTACCCTTAGAAACACAGTAGCGCAAATTTGATGACAGTGCTTTGAAATCGATCTGTAATGATCTTTCTCTAAACAGGTTTGTTTTTTGATTGGTGACATAATGATTATAATTTTTTTAATTATTGCTTTTTATTGTTAAGGTGCAAGTATAAATTGTTTCTTTAACCCCCTATAAAACAGCTGATAATATTCAAACAGCAGTTATTTTTATATCATAGCTAAAAACACTCTCGATCAAGTCACTTTTCATATCTCTATCTCTTCTCTATCTCTTCTCTTCTCTACATAGTATAAATTAAAGTCACTTTCCGCGTTTGTCTGTCTGTATGGCCGCTAACTTCTCCTAAACCACGCAACGGATTTTAATGCGAATTTCACCATAAGTTAGGTACATTTTCACGGAAGGTTTATAATTTTAATTTACTTTTTATATATAACTAGCGACCCGCCCCGGCTTCGCACGTAAATTAGGCGGGCGGGTCGCTAGTAATATATAAAAAGTAAATTAAAATTAGTTCAGCCGTTAGGGAGCTATGATACTACAGACAGACACATAGCACACATATACACAGACACACATACACTCTTTAAACTTATAACACCCCTCTTTTTGTGTTGGGGGTTAAAATATATTTCACTCCACGCTTATACCATGTTGCAATAGCAGTGATAACGAGCTGATTCAAACGAAGAAGCAGATTGAAATAGTACATTAATGCAGCGGCTAGCAACAGAAACATTTATGGTGTGGGTAAACATAACAATCTGAATCGAGGCGTAGCCGAGGCCAGCATGCGTACGTCCATAAATACTCAGTTGCGGCCTTCTAATAGAATTTTTCTCTGATATTGCGTGGATATTCTTCTCAATTCTTCTAAATACAAAGTAGTAAGTAGTATAGTAAGTAGGGACAAAAATAAAACCCCTATTAACAATTACGAGGGCAAAGTTCAAGTTAGATGAGCTTTCTTCAAACTACAAACATGAAATACCATGCTATAGAAAAAAAAACAAATGCTTCCAAACCAGTTTGGAACGGCGTTTTAATTATTCATGTATTGTACAAAATTGCACAAGAGTTGCTAGTTAATAGGGCGAATTCATGTCCGTAGCCTGTCTAAATGTTAGCGTTATATCAGACCATCAAAATATAATAACAGATAGATTTCAATTGAAAAACTCACTTTCAAAGAAGGATTATATCGAAATATCTCGTTCATGTCTCTGTACCACTTGACAGAATGAAGCTTCTGGTCGTCCATTTGGAAGTGGCAGCTGAGCTCCGCAGCTCGCCTCGGGTCCGCATATAGCGGCACCTTCAGCTGGGTGATGTCGTGAGCGGATGTTATTGCTGGAAACAAAAATGAAGTTTAACTCTATGCACAATAGTCATATTTTTTTTGCAAAAAAATCTGATTTCTTGGGAACTAAAGTGAAATTCAATCCACCCTCAGATATTAAAATGTGTTAGGTACATTATTTTTATTTCTCTATCGCTACACCATTACTTTTGATGTCAGAATGTTGTAATTATTTGTGATTGAGATTGATTGTTTGATTCGTCCAAGAATGTTTTATAACCGAATGTCCAGGACGTTGTATACCATTTAGGGATATACAACGTCCTTGCCTAATGTTGGGTTAATCTTACTGCGATCAGCCATCTTGGCCACGGAACACTATTACTCCTAGATCTTGGCGGACAGGCAGTCTAGAACCACATATATCTACTACTAGCAGTCCACCCCAGCTTCGCACGGGTATAGATTATAGCCTATGTCACCCGGGGATAGTGTGGCTCCCCAACAGTGAAAGAATTTTAAAATCAGTTCATGAGTTTCGGAGCCCATTCAATGCAAACAAACAAAAAAACAAACGAACAAACAATCAAATATTTCATCTTTATAATATTTAGTCTAATATATTGTCTAAAATGGACCACCATCGCGGATAATTTAAGGTTGATATACTCGTAGTAATTAATTTCTATTGTTATAATATCTATGATTTAATGAATGTTAATAAATAGTGTTAAATGGATTGAAATAGTTTAAATTGAGACCCCTTATGAGGTGCCCTTGACAAATGATTTCTTCAAATGTATATAGGTATAAAGGTATAGTACCTTCAATATATATCATACTAGCTGCGCCCCGTGGTTTTACCCGCGTAGTGATGAAAAATGGTGATGATGATGATTGAAAGTAGCCTCTCAAAAAAGTCACTCTCTCGCTCTTGAACTATACCCATGCAAAAAATCAGGTCGATCCGTTGTTCCGTTGCAGCGTGAAAGAGGAACAAACATCCTTACATCTATACATCCATACATACAAACTTTCGCGTTTATAATATTAGTAGGACTAAACAAAAATCAATCGGTTCTCCATATGCAAATATATTGCGTTACATTATGTTATTTAAACACTATCATGCATATATTTTTAAATGTTTGTATGATTTTATCGTGTTTTGTGCAAATAATTTGTCTCTTCTACACATAAAAAAAAAACAATTGAATTGAGAACCTTCTTTTTGAAGTAGGTTGAGAATATACTTCACCATTGAGTAGTAAGTACTACGGCAGTAGGTAAAGATAGATTGGTTTTCAAAGATACACACTTTTTGTATTGTCATTCGTAGGAAGGAGGAAAACTAAAACAGTACGAAAATACAGTTATAATGTTTGTGGAGGTGTATTAAAAGTAAACAATGCATAACTAAAAATAGATTTCTATTTCCTTATTTACCATTGGAACCGTGAACAAAACTTAAATGTATTTACAAACGACCCTGTCGAAGAATTTTCATGGCATGTTTTCAATAGAGCCTCTGAAAATTTAGTGTATAGTTTCTTTGACAAAGTTCTACGATATCATTTTCGTTGACTATACCTGAAATACGTACATACTTATACAGAAAAGTTTTCTTATATCATTCCGCTATTGTTTGTATAGGCTTATATGATCCAGGACTTTACTTGTTTTGGTCTTTTGTTGTCATAGCTACGTTTTTCCCCCGGAGAGTCAGACCGGATAGCAAACAAATAGATCACGATTGACTTAAAGATTAAGTTTGTTATTTTTGGTGATACCTTGTCATGCAAAAAAATGTTTGTAACAAGGAAATTAGTAATTTATTGTTTCACAGCTTTATTTCTGTAAAGTAGGATAATAAGGATATTTTTGAAGTAATGAATGTAAAAAATCATCACAGTTTGGCGCAAACACCGTGATCATTTACAATAATTTCCTGGTCTAACTTCAAGGACAAAAAAACTGTTTGAAAATTGAATTTTCTTGTCATAGAATTTTCATCTATGGAAATACTTCATGCCCATTCTTCTCTTTTATGCTTCCTATTTATTTACTCAATTTATGCCAGTGTTTGCTAAGCACCACACTTCTTATGTAACAAACAAAACACACGCTCCAAAAAGCAAATAAGAAATATTAATTAATTAAAAACCTCATCAACGCCAATTAATATGAAAATTTGTTAAAAGTAAACATGTTAAACGCAGGAAGTAAACATTTGCGTCCCGGGGCCTGAGCTCGGTAAACATGCAGTTTATTTGTGTAACCACAACAGCTATAGTCAAAATTTAACCGTTTTCACAGTCACTCACAATGTTTACTGACAGAGGACGGAGTTTAGAAACTTTGATGTTGTTTGAGAAATTATGTTTGAAGCCCTGTAGCTGTTCCCGTAATACGGTAGGTCAACTCGCGAGGAACAAATAGGTTGTTGACCTAATTAGATAGACAATGTTTGTGCGAATATTTGTCAGTAGTACTATTCCCATTTCAGTTGTATATTTTTTAACGATAAATAGATCTACATACCGTCAACTCGCCTAATAGTGAGAGTATGTATGACTGCCGGGGATTCATGTCAATCTATAAGAAATATATTCGTACAAACTTTAGGTCAAACGTTAAATCAGGTCAAAAGCTTTGTATACCATGTCAGATTGATTGAGGGCTGAGTTCATAACATGATTAAAATTAAAGTTATAACATAATTGTTTACGGGATATGTACCTTGGTACGGTTGTGGAATGAGCTCCCGATATTTCGGCGCAGTTACATGCACCGTGATTATTAAAATTATTTGATAAGAGACTATAATTACTAATTCTTATGGTTAACTTATTTTATATTTGTCTTGACAATGATGGCTTTATTTTTAATTTTCTGTTCTAATATCAAAATAATTACTTACCTAAAATTGAATGATGCATTTTGTAATATTATCTTGATTGTGATTGTTCAATCAATATAATAAGTTCACGCATCTAGTGAAACTTAACGGAAGAACTTACAAGAGCACTGGCCTTCTGGACATTCATTACTAGTTGAAAAGAAATTTTACGTAAATTTGTGTAGTGTGAGACACAACACCAATATAAAAATATTTTTGAAATTTTAATTCTAACAATCAGAACTCGAAAAATCATACTTTTTAAACTTTTAAGTATTGCACCTTAAATGGTACATAAGGGTACAATAAATTCAGAGTCCTATCGGTAAAATTGGGCACATTTCCAAAGCAAATTCTCTCTCAAACTCTAAATAAAGCGCATCGTTACGCCCGTATTCACAGAGTTCGTAAAATTATCTCAGAACATTAAATATTTGATGTCCTTGACTGTGCCAAAAATTCATTAAGTGCCATGAAATGTTAATGATCATGGCGGAAAACATTAAATAATACAACAGGGTAGGAAAATATGTAAATTTGCCACGGTTCATCTCGTTCCTAACAGTGGCTGCTTTTGTGCCATTTTGTTTAATGGTTCTACCTGAGCAGCTCCTTGTTGGTGTCAAAATGTGTTTTGAAGAATGAAACTTTGTTTTTATATGAATGGATTAATTGATTTTATAAATGACTGCCAACATTCGTATTTTTACTAACCGACAAAAGTTGGAGTTGGAGTTGGAGTTGGAGTTGGAGTTGGAGTTGGAGTTGGTTGGTTGTTGGTTGTTATCAATTATCAGTTATGTTGTATGTTGTTGTTGTTATGTTGTTTATGTTGTTATGTTGTTGTGTTGTGTTTATGTTATGTTGTTATGTTGTTGTTATGTTTATGTTATTTGACTGTTTTTTTTTTTTTTTGTATGTTTGTTACGCGATTACTGCGCCAATTATGAAATTGGCGATTTTAATTATGTGATTTGAACACACCCTGTTTGTAACTATCGGAGATCACCCTTTCAGGCAGCGCATTCTACAAACTAACAGTGATCACAACAAATTGTGCTAGATAGTTGCGGTTATAATAATTATAGCCGTCTATCAAGTCATATGGAGCTCTTTTTAGGGTTCCGTAATACAATAACCCTTGTAAGTTCGTTATGTCCATCCTTCTGTCCATTAGTCTGTATCACTGAAAAGGTTTAAAATGAAGGTAAGGTTTCATACATCGCTTTTTTTATAAATGTTATCATTTGTGAAACATGGCCTGCCAAAGAGGCAAAATAATTGATCTCCCTTCTCCTAAATTAGCACTTCTAAACTACTAGACAGTAGACATGGGAAATAGTGACTTGCCATGCTGATGGGGTCATATTAAAATCCACAGAAAAGAGAAGGAAAGGTTTTTTCTTTTCTTTTCTGTGTTAAAAACCATTATACAACTATTAATTTTTACTTTTTCGAAATAGGTTTACTGATATCACTACTTTTAGAAATCTTTTTGAAATTTCTATACCTACCTAATTCTACCGAGCGTCGTTCGATCGAAATTTTTCATAACCACTAATTGCTGAATTATGAATGTGCCTACAATTATATGACTTCGGCTTCGAAACTCTACCATATTATGCGTGTCTCACGCTTCTGGCACACCTGGCCAGTTATTTTTGATCATCTTTATTTTTATTTTTTTTTATAGAATAAGTGGCAAACAAGCAACGGGCCACCTGATGGTAAGTGGTCACCGCCGCCTATAGACACCTACAATACCTCTATACAAAACAATACAATACTATACAATACAATATCTCTTTGAAAATCTTTCATTCATTAAATTTATGCTTGTGGTTCTAAATTAAAATCTATCTACATTTCATTGTTTTAATTCTAACGATTAAAATATTATCTTTAAAGTCAAAAGATATCAAATTTGAGTGATTAATAATATACTACTAAAGTACTTAACAAGATATACAACATTAATCAAAGTTCTTAAACAAACCTGAACATTATCTTAATAACATAACGTATTAACTCAAAGTTATCTTCGCTGTGCTAATCAGCTTAACCTAATTATTATAGGTAGGTATTAGTGATTTTATAAATGATACATTTTAGTCATACTTAGTGGTATTTAATTGGGTCATATTGCTTGTTTTGTAATTGTTGATATGTCTATCTGTTGATTAATTAGATTAATAACATGATATTTTTAGTAATGGAATTGTTTCTGCCAATTTAATAATATACTTGATTCTAATTTTGTTATATTATATGAATATTTCTGTTTTTTGTGACCATCTCTCTAGATTTGTACGCCTACTAAATAGGCAATAGATATCTATATGATACAAAATAACTAAATATTGTTTAAGCTCCTTGTGCATCCTTTTTTAATTGTGTGTAATATGATTTGCTCAGGTTTTGTACCAAACATAATTTTTATATTTAATACTAGCAGACCTGACAGACGTTGTCCTGTCTTAGAACTGTCAAACACGCAAAGTCAAAATTGTAAATCTTATTTTTTTACACCTTGGGTTACATTATTGGAGTTTTAGTAAGGATCCCTATTTTTTTTGAAAATATAATATAGCCTATGTTAACCGGGGATAGTGTAGCTTCCCAACAGTGAAGGAATTTTTCAAATCGGTTCAGTAGTTACGGAGCCTATTCAATGCAAACAAACAAACAAACAATCAAATCTTTCCTCTTTATAATATTAGTATAGACTAACTGCGCTACGTGGTTTTACCCGTGCGGATTACTCCATAATATGACATCAGCTATCTGCCAGTGAATGTCCCATCAACATTAGTCCAGCCGTTTCGAAGTCCATAGGGAACATACACACATAGATTTTTATATATATAGATAACATTCTGCAGATGGGCATCAATAACTACTTAGTAAAAATCTTATATTCATTCATTCATTCACTGTCAGAAAACGCACAGCCTAAACCCCTGGCAATAGAAGTACTCGTATTTTTTTTTATTCAAGTTTTTTTTTTTTTTTTTTTTTTTTAACTTTTTTTATCTAACATTTCCTATTCTCTTCAGCAAACCATTTCATTTAATATCCATATCAAGAAGGTATATATGGCCACTCTCCAGCTCCATCATCAGAACAGAAGTGCTTAGAAAGACAAATTCAACGAACCCAAACTCAACGGGGTTACGAATTAAGGAGTTCCTATGGCTACCTTCTGTGTCCATCATTAGACCTTACATCTTATACTTTGTCAGATCAGAACTGTCTGTAATAAGGTAAAGAGATGATAAACAGCGCTGTCAAGCTAAACCTATGAATAAAATTAATTACCTGGCTAACTAACCTTGTATTGCGATCTTTTCAGTCTCAGATATTAAATTCCAGTATTTTAATAATAAAACCCAATTAACCAAGTTTATCCGTAATGGGTTAAATTAAAATTAATAACTCGAAAGTAACGTTTCTCAATTTCCATCGAGCGAAGCCCTACTTGTGGGAGTCTATTAAGAAAATGTTATAAGCTAAAGTAAAACGCTTCGGAGATTATCTTTTTATTGAGAAGTCTACTGAGAATAATAAAGTCGTGAATTTAAGATAATAAGCTAATGAATACTGAAGTAGACTTACTAAAATAAATTTTGTATAATAGTGAGCCACGTGATAATTATGATCAATTTTTTAAATTTATAAATGTTAATTGACATTATGGTGATATTTTTGGCGAAACATATTTCGCAAACAGTACATACACCTGAATAAAAGTGATGTACCATAAACATTTCGTGAAGACATTTCTGAACAATTAATTTGTAGTTTCCTGGGACGTGTGTGATAGACTGTGGTTTAAAAAATCTTCATTTAGCTAAGAAAAAAGATTACGATGTGTTGAAGACACAGACTAGAAAAAGTTACTTTGGTTGAAGAGTACGTTTCTGGCGGGGGCGGCTCGAAACTGACTCTATAAAAAAAAAGTTGTACGTGCCGTAATCACGGTTTAGTCATCAAATTCACGAAAAATTGCGATAATAGCACAGTTGATATCTATACTAATATTATAAAGAGGAAAGATTTGATTGTTTGTTTGTTTGTTTGTTTGCATTGAATAGGCTCCGAAACTACTGAAACGATTTGAAAAATTCTTTCACTGTTAGGAAGCTACACTATCCCCGGGTAACATAGGCTATATTATATATATATTTTTAAATAGGGAGGATCCTTACTAAAACTCCAATAATGGTGTAAAAAAATAAGATTCACAATTTTAACTTTGCGTCTTTGACAGTTCTGAGACAGGACAACGTCTGTCAGGTCAGCTAGTATATATATAACGCAGCGTAGGTAAGCCACCCACTAGATGGCCTGACGACATCGTGAGAGTCGCGGGCATTCAGTTGATGCAGATGTCGTTCAATGTACAGTTCTAAGGGGGAGGCCTATGTTCAGCAGTGGACGTCTTCTGGCTGATGATGATGATGACATCAAATATTTTAACATTAGATATTATTATTACAGTTCTGAATCACGGAAATGAAGTCTTCGTTTCGATATGAACGTATATATCATTTTAAAACTCGAACATTGAAGCTTTTTTCGATGCTTCTGTTCTCTTGTCCTGAAAAACTGGTTTTAATCCTCTAAATTGAATTTCAAAATGTAAACTCAAAATATTAAAGTACACAAAACTCTTGGAAACCTTTAATACGTTACATCTTTGCAAGAATAAAATTATTCACTAGCATTTCAATAAATTTTATTTCGTGGCACGCGGATTCCAGTCCATTTACTCTACTTTAGCACTTCGTCGGTTGGAAAGAAATGCTTTTAATAAAAGTAATTTTACTACGAATTCACTTGATTTCGTCTTGGAAAGATTGAATAACAATTATGGTTTTCTGAACTATTCGACATTAATTGAGATGTAGCGATTTACTTTTTACAAGCATTTATTCAATTTGCACTGTTAGTATGTTCGTTTGTATGTGTGGGACAAATCTTGCAACTGAATTTTGGAGTTATCCTCAACTGATTAAGCTGAAATTTGGCATATTTATGTAAGTACTGTAAGTTTTTTTTATTAATTAAGTTTATTATAGGTCAATTGGGTCTGCGAATCAATTGTTATTATTATTATAAAAACTGAGTTTTACGCAATGGGTGTGTTGGCCGAAAGGGGTCCACAATACTTATCATCACTATCACTTCACTATCACTACATAGTATAAAATAAAGTCGCTGTCGCTGTCTGTCCGTCCCTATGTATGCTTAAATCTTTAAAACTACGCAACGGATTTTGAAGCGGTTTTCACCATCAGTTACATAATTTTTCACGGAAGGTTTATATATATAGCTAGCGACCCGACCCGACTTCGCACGTAAATTACACCCGTGCAAAGCCGGGCGGGTGGGTCGCTAGTTATGAATAATTTTTACTGTAAGAGCAGCTCTGAAATCGTGAAAATATATCAGCTGTTCCACAGAAAAAGGTTATTCACACTCGACAAAATGTATGGAATCATAACGATATTTTTTTTCGCCATTTCGGTGTTGCTCCCATAGTAAAAGCAGTTCATATTGATAAGTACAATGACCTACTTTCGCACAGGCTATACCACGGTAACCCTGTATATTAAAAGGCTGGAGAATGACAAAGTGTAATGTTTATATCAATTAAAAGTTAAAAAGGCGTCCCAAAGGCGTAAGTGAAACCATTGAGCTTAGCTAGTTAACACACAAACATAAAGTCAGGATAGTTAGTTAAAGTGTGTCTTTTTTCAACTGTCTAGGTTCTAAACTATCTAGCACAACTATGCATAATGAAACAGACAGCCAAAATTAACTGGCCCACATAAACCTAGCCTACATTATTTAGCTTGGGCTGATGTCGTTGTGTGAAATTCCCTGGAAAAGGCGGAGACCACTAATGTTTCGGTTAGAGTAAAATAAATGAACGGCAGTACTTGGTAAATGTTTTATTATTGTTATAATTTCTTTATTAACTCAACAAAATATAAGCTAACGGATAGTAAGTGCCTTTTTTAGCCTATTGCATTGCACAAAATTTTTATATTGTGCAATTAGTGAATAAAGAACGGATATAAAGCGAGGGCCAGAGATGAATCATGAGCAAGTGAAGGATTCTAACTACTGAATCACGACCGTAGCGAGTGATTCAAGTCTTAGAATCCTGAGCGATGCAAGTGATTCATGGCCCTCGATATTACTGAATCACGACCGTAGCGAGTGATTCAAGTCTTAGAATCCTGAGCGATGCAAGTGATTCATGGCCCTCGATATAAATCCGTTTTATTCAAGAGTTGCATACTATACTTTATACAATGACTACGAGAAAATGAAAGATTTAAGAAGTTTGCACGAGTATTTTTTGCGCAAGGATGTTGTATTGCATCGAGATGGAGGTCAAATATATTGGTTTGTTCTAAAATCAAACACCTAAATAGTGCTTTTTATTCACTGTTTTCAGTGAATAATAATAGTACTCACTACTGCTCACCTTCATTATTTTTGGAACACTTTCATCCCTTATTTCACCCCTTTAGGGATGAGTTTCCAAAAAACGATGATAGGTACAACTGACTTTCAATGTTATACTTGGACTTTTGAACTCTACCGGGATACTATAATAGAAACCTTTTTAAAAACGTTTTCACGTTTAAATTAACGTCGACATTTTTTTAAGGGTGTATTTAATTTTGTTTCAGGTTCAGTTAAGTTAGCATCGTTACCAATTATCTGTAGAGTAAAACAAAAATAGTTTATTCCAAATTCCTGCGACGTTGAAGCAGAAATACAATGAAGATTCGTCAAATTAAAGTTAAAATAAGTTTGACAATTATGTGCCTGTACGTATGTACTGAACCTTGTATAACATTTCCCACTTACGCAAATAGCAAACGGCTTATTATAAGCTAAAACACTGCCCGGCACGGTGATAATGTTGCGTGCTACATTGCCCCGGCAAATCCTTTGGGATTCAGCTGATAAACTAATTTTGCGACAGCTATCCTACCTACCTACATAATTTAATAGAATTTGGTTCAGTATTAACCTAATTAGGTTCATGTTAATATATTCCCATTAGGTATATTCGCAATTTATCGCATTAATTTTGCATAGATGATGATAGTTATAATCATGTTGGAAGTTACAATTTAAATTTGAATGTTTGTTATTTTACTCACAGAATGAGCCGTAACATACAAAGTGAAGTTTACTATTTAAGGTGGTACGTTTCACATATGGCGAGAAATTCAAATTTCATACAGTTTTTCTCCTTGTAGCTAGGCCTTGTATTATTGCACATGACACGATGTTTGCGCAAATCGTTGCGTTTTCTTTATATTACCATGTACAGCTATTTATCATTAACGCACCATATTACTTACATGTATCAATAAACAGTTTGAAACAGCAAAAAATAGTTTATCAACAAATGCAAGTAATAATGTTAATTGGGTTGATATCTTGACATAGTTTAGTAAAGGATAATAATTAATTTGCGAAAACACCATGATCGTTTACAATCCCGGGCTAGCTACAAAAACGAAAAAAACTGTTTGATATTTGAATTTCCCGCCATAAGTGAAACGTACCACCTTAAATGTTATAGTTATTTCAAAAAAGGTTATCCTCTCAGCTTTGAGGCCTGTAAAGATGAGTAGTTACTTGCAGGTAGCAAGAATTATAGATGGCGCCACCAATGCATATCTTAGTTGCAAAGACAGCTCAAGAATTTGGGGGCTGAGCGACCGTAGCTTACCGAATAGAGCGCTTGGCGTAAACCCAGATGGCGTGTAGGTTCAAAGCCTCTCTGTCGTCAAATTATAGAATGTTTTATGTAATAAAATTTAAACAATTAATACTAATGGTAACATTCCGTTCTTGGCGACCCCGACCGCTCAATATATGTTTATATGGTGCTAAACAATGCAATGTAAGCAACCCACACGTCACGTGACATGGTCGCTTGCATTGTCTAGCACTTCATCAAAATTAATAATGAGCAATGGCTTGCGCGTTGCGGCCGCGGCCGCTAGTCGGAGTCGCCAGTCGCAGTCGCGGTCGCCATGCCTTGCTGCCTTAAGTGTCAAACAATTTTTTTTTTAAAGTTAGATTAAATATAATGGGTATTGTATTTAACGTGTATGTATGTGTGTATGTAGTCTAAACACCTCAACCGTATTGAATAAATCCAGTGTCAATAAGAATATGTTCACAGAGGTGACGTCATCAAATACAAGATGGCGACATGAAAAGTGGAGACACAATTAATTTGTCTGCACTCTCTTATGTGACGTAGCATTAAATAATTATATCTATTAAAAGAAAGCGAGGTTTTGGTACATCATATTTTGTTGAAGAGTACCTTTTACGAAATATGATTGCCAAAGAACCTTCGTCAGATTTATAAAAAAAAAACACAAAATAAACTTGTTAGATCAATTTATTGTCATAAAAAGCATGAATATGCTCGCATCAATTGAATCGTTCATATAGAAATTCAAACTACAAAGATGGAATCCGAATGTAGATCACATTTTTCCAACGGCATATTTTTTGACAATCCCTAGCTCTATTTCCGCGCTTTATTGTTAACGGGTGCGTTGCTAGGTGGAAATTTTATGGCTCTTTCAAATGATATCGACAGCAGAAAGATAGAAGCTTTGTCGCCGCTACTGGCTACTAGCCAGCTCTCCTTCATGAAAGGATTTGAGGACAGACCGCACATTTTGAACCTTAATCTTTACATGTAAAGTCGAGTTAATCTAAACATTTTGCGTAGGATACTGTAGATTACTTTCATACATTCCATTGTTTCTCAGCCGTATTTACGACAGCCCCAAGGACGTTAGGGAACAATTTCTTGCGTGATAGTCGCAATCGGATAGTATCATTAATTCATCCGACAGCTACTGGTTAGATGGAGCTATCTTCTTACTCGTAAACACATTAAATATGTAGCGTGATCCGAGATTATTTAAGCTGCCTATATGAAACTTTTCTGTAAATAAGATGCTTTAAGGCTTTTATTTAACTTGCTCTGATAGTTAGTATGTATGTGTGGGACAAATCTTAAATAATACAATGAGGCTACATGTTTTTTTCACGTTGATGCCAAAAACCGTAATTTATTTAATAATAAATAAAATATGCAATTTGTGACATGTATTGATTGCATTTCATTCATTCAATCGTTTCAGCGGTTTAGGACCACAATTAAAAATGACCACAATTAAAAAAGACTACTTCTTGTAATGACCACTTCTTGAAATGACCACTTCTTGTAATGTCCACTCTTGAAATGACCACTTCTTGAAATGACCACTTCTTGAAATGACTACTTCTTTAAATGACCCTTTTTTAAATGACCACTTTTTCAAATAACCTTTTAATTCCATATCATTATCGATGCATGGAGAATGTTTTTTACCCAACTACGGAAAACCCATGCGAAAGAAGAAATAGAAAAGGATGATTTCGTGATGAACAATCAATTGCAATAATAACATACAAAACAGAATGCAATAATTTTAAAATAATATTGAATTTACATTTTAATTATCTGTATCACATTTTAAAACTATGTATGCCTACGTACTATATATGTATAATTGTATTGATAAATACGTTTCTAAAATGTCTATATGTATTTGATCTCTAATAAATGCTCAATAAAATATTCATCAAAATAGATACAGAAAGTAGGAATTGAAGTAAGCTTTTAACTATGATCACTAAATTTGCCATATTATTCTGATGCGCGTAAAATTTAACCAAATGTAAATCCAGAATTATTTTTGAAGCGCAATTATTGATCAAATACGATTCCATCATAGATATGCTCGAATATTCTTAAATATTTGTTGTGGTATTTCCGTGACATGCTCTTAACTTCTTCTGAGAAAAATACCATACAATTCTGCAGCAAATTACCTATGTGTGCATCGGATTCACCGCAGCCTATAATTTTTACTTCATTCGTCAGAACGTGAATATAATTAGCTGAGCGAATTTCAGGCATTCATCATCATCATCATCAGCCAGAAGGATTACACTGCTGAACATAGGCCTCCCCGTTAGACTTCCACACTGAACGACAGCCTGCCATCTGCATTCACTGGATGCCTGCGACTCTCATGATGTCGTCGATACATCTGGAGGGCCTCCCGTAGCGTAGCTGCGTCTTCTGGTTCGTGGTCTCCACTCAAGAACTCTTCTTCCCCATCGGTTATCAGTTTTCGGGCCATGTGGCCTGATCATTGCCACTTCAACTTGAAAATTTTAATAGCTATGTCGGTGACTCGTTCCGGATTCTATCACGCCTCCAAGATACTCCGAGCATATCTATCTCCATTGCCCGCTGTGTGATTCTGAGTTTTTTTAAAAGACCGACAGGTATACATAACTTAAAGTCTTTTTTATTAGAGATAAGTCTACGTTTGTAGATCTATCCAACATCATAGGCCACCAACTTGCCTAAAGGTTAGCGATGATGTGATCGAGAATGGTACACGTCAATCTAGAAGAAATGTGAATACCTACACTTTTTTTTACTGGGCACGAACACTACAAATACACTTAGACTGCCCATAGACCGTTGAAGGTCTAAAGACAATCCAAATGCTCAATCCCAGTACCAGTTGGCAGCGTACCCAGCATGCTGGTGGCATTACCACGTTGAATGGATTACCATTCAACGAAGCATAAGCATTGGCTTATGCCGAATGCAACAGTAATGTATG
Organism: Agriopis aurantiaria; assembly: GCA_914767915.1. Lineage (NCBI taxonomy): Eukaryota > Metazoa > Arthropoda > Insecta > Lepidoptera > Geometridae > Agriopis > Agriopis aurantiaria. The sequence continues at coordinate 10,446,710 of OU611994.1, read as the reverse complement.
TACTTGTTCATGTACTTGTATATACAAGTACATGTATGTTCGAGTCTTGTTCCAGATAAAGTTCCAATATTGACAAACGATGAACACACTTAATATGAGACCTGCAAATACTACTTTCATATAGCCCATTTGTCGGGAGCAATGCAAGCGAATGGCTTCATCTACATAATGTGAGGATATTAGAGCATCAGGTCAGCCGTTATATCGATCAGCTACGGGCATTAAACAACGGTTTCCATCAAATTTTGATTAAGTACGTACTCGTGCTGTGATTAAATTTATATGACATGGCTCATGATCTGAAGCGTCCCTTTACCGGATATTATCGCTGTATAATTTAGCAGGTAAGTACTTAAGTTATTTAATGCCATGTCATGTTAATATGGGTCCAGAAATCGGGAAAGTTTTAGGCAATGACTTTACTTACATCGATGGTTTTAGGCTCAGTATTCTGAGGTTTTAGGTATACTTTTTAACAAACGACCAAAAATTTTTTTCGGAAAGTAGTCACCCAATTTTTTTTTAAACTTTGTAACTTTGTTTCTTAGATTACGAACCTGTATATTTGTCAAAGCTTGGATTATATTACCCAATTGTAAATATCATTTTGTAACTGAAAAAAAAAAAACTACTTATTGAGGTTTAAAAAGGAATAATGAGGAAATCATATTAAAAAGCATATTTAAATAATATATTATAAGTATAGAAATACTTACCAAAGGTCATCAAAATCGAACATGTTTCGGAATTATTTTATTTATAGTATGGTTGACGTAACCATATTAATGACTCCATGTCAACAATACCAATACCGAACATTCCGCGATGTTACAATTAAAATAGTTTTGTTTTCATAAATATGACGTCATTCGCTCTGATTGGCGTTTTACTCATTACGGCAGATTGCTATATATAATTGGGTTCCTATTTTTTCAAAATTTTAATTGATCTCGCTTTACACAAGAAAGTCATACAAAACATAATTATATACAATTTCAATGAATTAAAAATTTAAAACCTTAAACTACCTAAAAATAAAGATGTACAATTATCCTAAAGAAAACTTATTTATAATCCCCTTTGTGGAAGGAAAAATGGCCAGTAGTGCCACGTTGAATGGCAATGCAATTTGTTTGGCCAAAATAGGCGCCTGCATTCCGGTCACCAGTCGCTTCCACCAAACGTTTAGCTGGGTCCTTATACAGTTCGAGAGCGGCCGGCCCCCGCTGTCCAAAAGTCTCAACCCCAAACGGCACAAACATGTACATACTTGCTTTTTGAATAAACATTTTAAACTATTTTATTATAATGTGTATATGAATTTCTAGTGTAATTCCGCTTCTACGTCGTTTTGAGTACAATAAAGATTTGGGACAAACTATTTTACTCTATAGATATTTGTGATGCTAATTTAAACCTAACCTGACATAAATATTAATTACATAAAAAAGTAAAATTAGCCTAACCTGAAACAAATTGTAATTAAATCTGTAACAAAAAATTCGTTTTAACAATTTGTACTAATGATATTAATTTTTTAATATTTTTAATCTTGAAATTACTATAAAATTTATTTAATTGAAATGTAAATGAAAAATTTAACAATAAATACTGAAATTACACATATACACATTAAAAATGGACTTCCGCAAAGTATCGCCTGATTCAATCAATTATTTTATCATATGTATTTTATTTATTTTATGTAATTATATTAAAATCATAATGAAAAAGAAATAATAGTTGCTTTATTTAATACCTATACACAATGCTCTATACTTAAATGTTCATAAACAAGAGTGTATGATTTTTACCCTCCGTTCTGACTTCAAACAAAATGTGACGCAAACACTTCCTACCTTCAAAGGGCTGGATTAATTAGCCAACAGGTGCGGAAGGGTGCGAAAAGCTAACAAAAACTAATTAACGACTCTTCAGTACACATTTATGGTTTCATTAGGGGAATTGATGATTTCTATTCTCTGTAGATCTATCTGTCTAAAAGGCCAATTTATAATGTTTATATGAATTTCTAGTGTAATTCCGCTTCTTCGCTTTCTTGTAGAAGCGGAATTACACTAGAAATTCATATACACATTAAAAATGGACTTCCGCAAAGTAACGCCTGATTCAATCAACTATCTAAGGTCAATTTATCACTATAAAACTTGGGTGGGTGACAATTTGGTAATGGTTGAAATGTCAGAACAAGCCCATTAGGTGAATCACGAGTGAATCGATTTCTTCTAGGCAAGCGTGATCCATCGTAGACCGCATCGTCTCTTTACATCAGGCGAGTTGGGGGTCAAAAGCAAGGCTATTATTAAATAAAAAATTAAATTACGAGTAGGTTGAATCAGATATCTGTTTTAGGTTTATACTTATACTAGCTGCGTCCCGTGGTTTTACCCGCGTAGTGATGTAAAATGGTGATGATGATGATGGTTTCATTTGTTTGTTTCTCTTTCACGCAGCAACAGAGCAACGGAATGACCTGGTTTTTGCATGGGTATATAGTTCAAAGGCTGGAGAGTGACATAGGCTATAATTCATTACGTTGGTCCAGTTGGTAGTGAACCTGCCTTCTGACCTTGGAGGCGTGGGTTCGATTCCCATCTAGGACAAACATTTTTGTGATGAACATTTGTGTTTGTTCTATATCTGGTTGTTAATATCTATTTAAGTATGTATTTAAAAAACTATATATGTATGTATATCAATATATATATGTGGGGATTATGGCAACACCACTCTCTACGAGGGAGGCCTTTGTTCAGCAGTGGACGTTTACAGGCTGATGATGATGATGTATGTATATCAGTCTCTGGCAGCTATATCATAAGCTTTGCTTAGTTTGGGGTCAGATGATAGTGTGTGAAAAAAAAAAACCAAAAATATTTTATTTAAATATTTATTATCATCAACATCATTTTTCATCACGACGCGGGTGAAATCTCTGGGCGCAGGTAGTTCATAATTTACAATTATTGTCTATGGCAATCTATTTTGTTAACTGTCTACAGAAAATTCATTATTATAGATCACCAAAACTATTGCTAAATCAGTGTTATGTTAACCCTTCCTACACTGCCCGAATGTTGTAGATTCTGCTAATAGGCTATCCGTTAAGATTAGTATTATGTATTCATGTTGTATGTCATATGTACGTAGTGACCTAAATGTAGGCACACTAGCATGGAGTAGGTATATATATTTACTTTCATTATGCATTTAGTCTCTATGCACTAAAACTAGTACGTACTAGTATTATTAATAAATAAATAACGATTCAACCTCGTAACTCCCTACTAAAACCCCCTAAAACCCCCTCCTCCCTACTTCTTTAGTCCTGTACCCATCCAAAGGTTGCCTGGAAGAAATCGCTGTAGGCGATAAGGCCGCCCATTATACTGATATATTTGTTTTTATGTTAGTTTAGGTTTCATTTGGATTTTCGGTGTGTAATAAAGAAATATTGTATTGTATTGTAAAATAGGTTATTTGACTGATTTTACGAAACTATCTTAATATGTTTATTATATTAAAATAAAGCAATCTTGTGAATTAATCCTTATAATTTTCAGTATAATTAATCCTTAAAGTTTTAAACGGCAGATCAAAATTCAAATTCCGCCTAAACGCTCCTTTTGGCATTTATGGGGCCACATGACATTAGTGACGTTACACATAAGCAAACAAGTGCTTCTCGCCATACAATTGTTGCCTCTATTTACTTTTTTGTGACGTCACAAAGACATTCAAACTACATAGATATAGAGTGTTTGCATTCAAGTCACTCGAGCAATGAAAATCATATTTTAATTTTGTATTTTTCTGAAAATCAATACTTTATTTTTTAGTTTTTATTAATTAAATAATTAAAAAAAAATATGTAGGATTACACCAGCATGAATTATATTTTTAATACAGTTGAATATCCTATTCCCCAGTGTCGGGGATGCCATGGAAAACACATAAATATCGTATACGGACAACTATTTATGGTAGACAAATGTGTGTGTTTCCCGACATACACACCCTTTTCTACCAAGTGAATCGTTTCTTATAGTCAAGCGTACTCCATTTGGATTTCTGGCGGTCAAAGGCAAGCCTCCAAATTCCAAGCCGGGATTCATATCGGAGAATGTGCATCGTAGCTAATAAACGGCCTTATTCGGCCATTCTTGTTCTCTACAGAACAAGTAGAAACTTTGGACATTGTGAATTTTCCTTGGAAACGTACTAAACGTTGTGATTCTACAATTGTAATCCGTACAGCCAAGGAATGGTATAACCTGCCAGTTACATTCTATTACATCTAGGTACTTCCAAAATCAGAATGAAGTATCTTCTAAGTATGTGCTCCATCTTCCACCACATTGTCGCTTACCATCAGAAGTTCGTCGTAAAATGCATACTCAAACTTTAGATCAAATAAAAAACCGGCCAAGTGCGAGTCGGGCTCGCGCACTGAGGGTTCCGTACCACCACAAAATTAAATAACGAAATTACCAGTTATAACTTGGTAATGAACAGAAACTTGTCACCGACTTGCACTTGGCCATTTTTGATTATTTGTAGTTAGAGTGTTCACTATAATCATGTTAAGTTTGACGATTGTAAGTATTACCGTTTTTACATTAGAGCTAATACAAAAATTATTAATATTTAAGTATTTATTATTTACATTAAAAAAGATACGTTTGTTGTATGGGGACACCGCTTTAGTTTTTTACTTTTTGCGTTTTTTATTATTTGTTGGTCAATTCGCCGTAACATTACATATTCTGTGAAAATTTTAACAGGCTATCTATTACGGTTCGAAAGATACAGCCGTTAATGGGTAGGACAGACAGACAGACGGACGGACCGACAGACAGACAAACTGACAGACAGACATCGTAGGCTTAGTAATAAGGTCCCGTTTTTACCCTTTCGGTACGGAACCCTAAAAAATTTACGATGTTATGTTGTTATTTTTATTCAGCTTTTTATTGTTAATTACAACTCAAAAATAGTAGGTGAAAACATAGTACGTGGTGTTGAATTAAGTAGGTACCTACAAGTTTGGGAAAACGTGCAAATAGTTGAAGCTAAAATGAGAGCTAATTAAAATGAGAGCAATATTTAACAAGCTGGAACTTATTAGTTATACCTAGTCCTACAGGGGAAATTTAGATGAACATGCTCCGAGTAGAATAATATGCTAAAACATTGGGCAATTGCCAGTTCTTAGTACACTCTAGCCGCACCTACAGGCAGTTACCAATAAATTATAACATCAGCGAAAATGTTATTAACACGAGTCTTTTATTAAAATATACCTTGAGTTCGCTTACTTTGCATGTCTGAAGCCTTTTTTTGGCCTGGGAAATCGGTAATGGATACCACCGGTATCCTCGTGGACTCATGACGTAATAGTAGGTAACGAAATGAGTCACGCTTGGTTTTCATAAAATTTGACGTGCTCGCGGGATCTCTTTTTTATGCCATATAGCTGGCAAACAAGCAGACAAGCTCCCTGGGGCCTTACGGACAACTGCTATTGTGGCACCAAACTAAGGTTAAATTCGCTCAGTTAGAAAATCAAGCGACCGCAAACCATATCTGGGCGCGTTAAGGTTCACGTTCGTGTGATTTTCCAACTGAGCAGATTTAATGATAGTTTGGTGCCGTAATAGCAGTTGTCCGTGGGCCCCTGATCATTGCCTGATAATAAAACAGTCACCGTCGCCTATAGATACTTGTAACACCAAAGGCATCACAAATACGTTGCCGACTAATGCCGACCCTTTATAAGACTATTCGCCTTTTGTAATTGTATGCAGTTAATATACATGCATACAGATGATTAAAAAACCAAGGGTATTTAACGAACCAAATGAGTCTCTACTCTAATGAAGCGAAAAGATAAAAGTAAAAAATATGAAAATTTGCAAAGAAGAATACTTGGGTAATAATGATTTGAATATTGGATTTGAGCGCTTAGATTTATTTTAAACGTACCTATTGATATAAATTTTATGAAAATATTGATGATAAAATGATGAAATTTTAAAATAATATCTCAACTTTTCGAGTAGTAACGGCGTTTTAAGTTATCAATTATACATTATTATAAGCATTATCAGAGAAGGGATAAGTAATTATTCAAAATTACTTATCCCTACGTATTACAAGAAAACTATATAGATTAATAGTATTTTTCGGGCCCATCTTTTGTCTACTGAGTTTGATCAATTAATGCTTTAATCTATATGGAAATGGTTCTCAAACTCGGTTTTTAAACTCTTTAAACTCCAAACTACTTTTGTTCTGTATCATAGGTAACTCTTAATTAAAACAGTTGGTGGTAAGTGAAAACGTTGAGGAAATGTTGAAAAAAACTGCAACCCAATTTCCGGAACTTTACCGCAAAACCCTGTGAAAATTGGAAGCTGGAGTGTTTTTGTACGTTTGGCGTCGAATTTTCAGTCAGTTTCAAACACAAGATCGTTGACAGCAAGCTGGTGCTTTCAATAAACAACGTTCGGGTTTCCAGGAACGATTAGTTAAAGTTATTTGAATGGCAAATAGTAGCGCCAAAGAGCAACGCATTTGTAGATATATTATATAGAAACTTTTTATTGTGCACACAAGAAAAGGGTTGCAGATAAAGAAACTTTAGAGTACTTTGTTCGTTTTTGGGATTCCGTACACAAAGGGTTTAAATGAGACCCTATTACTAAGCCTACGCTGTCTGTCGGTCTGTCTGTCCGTTCGCCTAGCTTTTTTTCTGTATCTGTAACTTTCGAACTGTAATAGATAGACAGTTGAAATTTTCACAAAATATGCTATGTTACAACGGATTAATAAATAAATTATAATAACGTCAAAAATTGAAACTACAGAGGGGTACAACAAACGTTTTTATTAAACGTATTTTTGTATTTGCTCTTGTGTAAAAATGGTAATACGGACAAGCGTTAAACTTGGCATAATTATAGTAGGTACACACTAAAACGGTAGGTAAAACAACAAATAATAAATAATGACCAATTGCGAAACGGTTAATCAACAAAAACAAATTTCTGTGCAACATCGGGCGCGGTCGGTACTTGGATGGGTGACCGCCTGGCGTGATGTTGTCTGTCTTTTTGCACAACTTTTTGTATTTTATGGTGGCAAGGAACCCTCAGTGCACAAGCTTGTCTCGCACTTTTTTGCTCTTTTAAACTTTGTATTTTACTGTACCTACTGGTATTTGAATTTTCAGAATAAGCTCTCACTGGTGATGTATTTAACCTTTAGAATTTGGGTGATCCTGTGCGTAGGTACCATGTAGTCATACCATGTACCTGATCTAAGCTCCTGTGCTATTTTACTGAAATAAAGATTCTATGCTTTGTCAAAAATAGGATGACGATTTTGACAGCTCACAGTAAGGACGGGGTAGTGTATAATCGTTAATGAACCTATTCGATCATCGAAATTATTCTCATAGAATCTAATATGGATCTAATATTTATATAAGAAACTATTATGGAATCGATAGTTTCATGGTTATACTGAAAAAAGAAATCATTCATTAGGTGAGGTAGTATGATATTTTTTTTTTTTACAAATATTTAATTACGTGATACGGTATTGCAAATAAGTAGTGAAGTGGTAGTTCTCATATATTAAAGTTATTGGAAATAATTTTAATTTTAATTACTCAAATAATACAGTTAACTATTATACATAATTTTTTATTTGTTTGATTTATTTTATTTTTAAACCGATTTTCGTTAGTCTGTGGTTATTCATTATGCGTGGCACTTCACTGAGTGGGTGGTACCCATCAATGAAGTACGTCATTATTTGTCGTAAATTTTAGCGGAAAAAATGGGCGGTGCGACAACAAGAAGACCAGGATCATCCCGCGTCATCTGCAACTGGCGATCAGGAACGACGAGGAGCTGAACAAGCTGCTCTCGGGCGTCACCATCGCACAGGGCGGTGTGCTTCCCAACATCCAGGCGGTGCTCCTGCCCAAGAAGACCGAGAAGAAGGCATAAATAAGTCTCTCTCTTCGCTCGTCTAGCTCGCTGCTGCGAGCTTGCAAAAAGGCCCTTTTCAGGGCCACAATATCTCTCATACCATTTTGTACAAATATGGAATGTTTCATATAAAAACGACATACGCGCATAATACATACAATAATAGATTCTACATACATGCCTGCCTGGGTAAAATTGTTAACGGACTTCCAAAAATGTTAAGTATAATTAATATACTTTCAGGTCTGTTGTCCTGTAGAAATGTCGTCAAGATCGGTTTAGTAGTTTGGATGATAATGTATCCAAGCAACCGAAATTGTGTATTCAATTATGTTGTGCAGTCGACATTTTCTTGTTTATTTTGACAGGAGACGATTGTACTAAATTTTTTTTTTTTTTTTTTTTTTTTTTCTCCTCACCCTCTCTCTCTCTCTTTTTCTCTAAATTTTTGTGATTATTTAATGTTATTTATTCAATTTTTTTTTTTTTTTTTTTTCCCCCCTTTCTATTTATTTGGTCAATGTTGCGCGCCTCGCTCCCTCCGCGTCCCTCTGACTCATAGGCGGGCGACGAGAGCGAGATAGATACAACGCGAATGTTTCCGTCTCTGTCTAACTGGGTATTAGTCGAACGCCATGGTGCTACTGGCGGTGGGGTAAGCGAGTTCGCGGTCCCGTTTTTGATCATACCGGTTTGTTAAAAATGGTCCGCACCCCGCATCGATCTGGACCGCTGGACTTCATGGGCGTGACCTGTCAAAATTATCATCCTATATTTGACAAAGCATAGTGAATGCAAAAATTAATGCTTTTTTGGATAATATTTGGCTCTGATATTTGTCTTTCCGGAAATTTTTGCTGAAAATCTCCATGACAAAATAAAATATTCAAAGGTACTTAGCGCTAAAAGCTCGTTTTCTGTGTTCATGGACATAGCGAAAGGTCAAAGATGTCGATATATATTGCAGGGTACTCAGAGGTGAAAGGATCCAAGCGTGAGTGATGATAATGATAACTATTAGAGCGGTAGAAACGACCCCAGTGGTTCGTTTTTTAGTAAGCATGAAGGATTTATGCTAAAACGTAAACTTCAAACGGTTTTTTCTTTTTTTACACTCTTTTCAGGGTTCCGTACCCCAAAAGGAAAAAAACGGAACTCTTATAGAATCACATTGTTGTCCGTATGTCTGTCTGTCACGACCCATTTCTCAGAAACGCGTAAAGGTATCAAGCTTATATAAAACTAGCAGACCTGACATACGTTGTCCTGTCTTAGAAATGTCAAACACGCAAAGTCAAAATTGAAAATCTTATTTTTTTACACCTTGGGTTACATTATTGGAGTTTTAGTAAGGATCCCTATTTTTTTTGAAAATATAATATAGCCTATGTTACCCGGGGATAGTGTAACTTCTCAACAGTGAAAGAATTTTACAAATCGGTTCAGCAGTTTCGGAGCCTTTTCAATGCAAACAAACAAACAATCAAATCTTTCCTTTTTATAATATTAGTATAGATAATACTCGAGTCACCGTCGCTTATAAATACTTGTAACACCAAAGGCATCACAAATACGTTGCCGACCCTTTAAGACTCTATTAACTCGCCTTTTGAAGAACCTCTTATTATTGTAGTTTCGGAAACACCGCGGAAGTTAGGTCATTCCACATTTTGCAGGAATGAAGCAAGAAAGATCGTGTGAATCGCACAATGTGATGTTATTTGCGTAGTTAACAGTCCTTAAAGAAGCACAAGTACTCAGTTATAACGAACACATTTCCACCCTTCTGAGAAGGAGCATATAAATGTGAACTTTTCCATTGTAGTTTTAGATTCGATAGATCATGTTCTTGAATGAATGGAGTTGGAGACATGATAGGACGCGATATTTTGAGAAAGCAACTAGAACAAAATAGAACAGTCGTTCAATCCGCATTGTAGTAGGTATATAGTTATCGTCTACTTTTTCATTTAAAATATTGCAATTTTTCTCAAACGTGGTTGAATAATAAATGGTCGGATCTATGTACATCTGTGAATTAAATTACAAAAAAGTTATGGGACATATTCTAGGTCGTTTTTATTTCTCTCGAAAGGATTTTGGCTTCGCACTTCTTGTGCATTTGTCAGTGTCCAGTAAAAAAGTTATTGAACATATACTAGGTCGTTTTTTTTTCTCTCGAAAGGATTTTGGCTTCGCACTTCTTGTGCATTTATCAGTGCCAAATATTAAATTGTTATCAAGTCAAACAAGTCACTATTGCCTGTCGCTGCATTAATGTCCTTCAACCGACATTAAGAACCACATCTAATTGGTTCACTAATTTTTTTTATAATACAGCACCTAATACTGTTAGTAGCATCTAAAGAATTGTGCTGCTGTGATTTTTTCACTTCTAAATAGGTACTATATATAGCCTGCTTTCCAAAGTTTATGCCACAGAAAGTTACAGGTAGACAAAGCATAAGAATTGTTTGTGCTCTCTGGTCTATCCTGTGAATTTTACTTAATAACTCGAAGTTTTTTTTTAATATGTTGACAGACGTTTGCCCCTACTGAGGTTAAGTGACGGTGCGGTCGAATATGGCAGGAAATACTATTAGACTGGAATAGGAACTGGCTCTCAAATGAAGCTGATGATGATGCTTGGCGACAGATTTTCAACTTGAGGGTGGTAGCTATAGCCAGTCTGGTATTAGAAAATTCCCTAAGTTCTAAGGTTTCCTCATAATGTTTTCCTTCACCTCGTAGCTCAATATTAAGATTTGAACCGACACCCTTCGAATTGAAATGCATACACGCTAACCACTTAGCAAGCTACGGTGCTTTACGATCATCAGTCACGGTGCTGAAACGCAATACTTACAGTTGGAGTGGTCTGCAAGTTCAAGGTCACTCAGCGGGCTATAGAGAGAACTATGCTCGGCGTTTCTCTGAAGGTTCGTATCCGGAACGAAGTTATTCGCCAGAGAACCAGTCACTGACATAGCTCAGCGTATTAGCAAGCTAAAGTGGCAGTAGGCCGGTCATATCTGTCACAGAACCGATAACCATTGGAGTAGACGTGTAGTGGAGTCTGTCAAATATAGGATGATAATTTTGGCAGGTCACGTCCAGGAAGTTTCGTATTTTTCCGGTAAAATGTACTACAAATAATGTCGTACTTCACTAATGGGTACCGCCCACTTAGTGAAGTGCGACGCAAAATTAACAACCAAAGAATATCTAAAATCGGTTATGAATTAAAATAAATCAAACAAATAAAATTAATATATAGTTGACTATATGAATTTTGTAAATATTATAGTTATTTGCAATTATTTATTGCGCAATTACTTATATATAAAAAACTATTACTTACCTAATGAATGATTTCATTTTTTGAACGTATCTATGCAACTATCGATTCCAAGTTCTATGAGAATAATATCGATGATCGAATAGGTTCATTAACGATTACACACTACCTCATCTTTACTGTGAGCTGCCAAAATTATCATCCTATTTTAGACAAAGCATAGGAATTGCCAATCGTAGCGTAAGACGCCCTGAGACTCGTTGGATTGACGATACACGTAAGGCTGACAATGGCTAGAAAAGAAAAGCTGAGGATCGGGCTGAGTGGCGTGCCTTAGGAGACGCCTATGTCCAGCAGTGGACTGGTAGTATAGGCTGATTATGATGATGAACCACTGAGCTATCATCGCTACAAAGTAAAAGTATATTTTATTTTTAACGGAAAGTACTCACGTTGTGAGATTAACCCTGGTACTAAAATTAATGCCTATACAGGCTGCCAAAGCCGGTAAAGCTAGTTGGAGATCGGGCTTAAACCAACAGTATGAGCAATTCCCTTAAAATAAAACAAAATATGTAAAAACCACCTCAGTTTTCATAATAAAACTCTGAGTCTGTTTTAAATACTAGAACAAAAATATCCAAGCATGTTATAGTTTTTTTCTAATAATGATTAAACAAGCATTCAAGCTTGTTAAAATTTAAAGAACAATGAACATTATTAATTTAAAAATAAACTTCTTTAAAACAAGCTTTGTCGTATTGTTCTCAGCAGCCGCTTTCATTTAATATAATAATATCATGATGGTAGATAAGAACATTTTGCCCTCCATCTTAGAGCGTTCGCCATATTGAATTTCATCTAGGACCAAAGTGCTTGGGAAGACAACTCTAACTAAGCTAAACTCGACGTGGCTACGTCGTTTCATTTAGGAGTTATTATGGCCACCTTCTGTCTCTATCATTAAACCAGCACGATGGTACCAGAATGCATTATTACCGAACGTAAAAATGTATCAAATATCAGCTCAATCGGTTGTGAATAACTAACTGGTCTAAAATTCAGGTGTATAATTTGTCCCTCACATAAGTACGAACATTATAAAAAATCAAATTTATCAAATTTAATGGTGTGAACAATAAATAGTTAATCAATCAATTATATACTAACAGGCACAGAAAAGTATTATTATTTTTGTTTAAATTAGCACGGCTGTCAAGGCATTTTTGTAAGAAATTTGTTGTAGCCAGTTGCACCCATATAAACGAAACGTTAGTCATTCGAAATCAGTTAGCAACTGTGATGTGGAATTCGACGCGTTGATCTAAATAATAATGTTCAATTACGGTTCACTTATATGCCTGGTAACAGATTTTCCTTCTCATTTCCGTTCTATTTACTTTTCTTTTCTGTGCTAACAGCGTCAGTTGAGTTAAAGCTTGTAAAAAGGTAAGAGACTCCCAAGTCATATAATATTTCCCTTCATATCAAGCGAAACAATATTGCGCTGAGGAAATATTTTTACGTAATGTGGAGAACACAATATTGTGATACAGACGCGATCCATCATTGTTGGTTTTTGCGGTACAATACTGTTCGTACTTGCCATCCACACCCGTCTTTGTTATTATGATGAAACGGCGCTCAACACGGTACCAGAATATGATTAACCTAACCACCCATCAACCGACTTACATCATCATTTTCTGGTACCATGATCATTTGTACCGATAGAATATTTATTTATACGAAAATCTTATAACGGGATATTTACCGTGGTAAGGTTGTGGAACGAGCTCCAGATGTCTTCTCGTGAACATGGTCTAATTGATCGTTCTTGACATGGGTGTATGTAACTGCGCCGAAATATCGGGAGCTCCTTTTACAATCTTACCACGGTAAATATCCCGTTAATAACCATTATAACTATAGTCAACAATTTATGTATAGTCAACAAACATGGTAGTTTAAAACAGTGTGTCGAAAACTATTGCTACTTAATTATTATCGTATACTATGTACCTTCCTATGTACAAACTAAAATCATTAAAAAAGACTATTCTAAAAGCCCCTTTTGAACAGTGAAGAGACAAGTGGCCAGAATGCTGGCAGCATTGGTTGGCATGCTTTTTTGCCAGGTTGGTTGGCAATGCACATTTTTTTGCCAAAGTAGGCGCCAGCGTTCCGGTCACCTGTCGCCTCCACCAAGGGTTTGGGCAACCAAGTCCCTGTATAAATCATAGGTAGCCGGCCCCCACGGTCTTAAGGCCTCAACCCCAATGATAATTTTATATAAAGACATGATAATATGATAGAGAAACTAAACAAAAATATAATCTTACTTTCTTTCTAACCCGCTTCTAATTGCATCACTTACAACTACCGAACTATGAAAAAAAAACTCTTAGAAGGCGATTTTAACCTACTTCTAATTGTCGTATCGTTTTGGAACTTTGGAAGTATTATTGTATGTCTGTCTGTCTGTGGCATTGCAGCTCCCAAACGGCTTAACCAATTTTGATTTAGTTTTTTTGTTTTAAAGTTGTCTTGATCGATAGTGTTTATTAGCTTATGATTCATGAAAATCGGTTTAGCTGTTTGAAGATTATAAGCTCTTTTTATCTTCAGTTTATGCTTGTTTAAACTGTAATAATTTATTTCACTGGGTAGGCCCAGTCAAAGTTAGACCCAGTAGGTAGTTTTAAGAAGTTTCTTTTAGGCTAGGTGGGTTGCAACTTCAGTTTCACCGTTAAATTAATAATCACAGCAACTTACTCCGTAATAGCATTACGTACCCGCTATATAGACGGGTAAACTAAAGCTGTTACCTAAACTAGCAAAATCTGTCTGAAATCAAAACAGCCGTAAACTGTGAAGCGTTTCTGTTATCGCAAAAGCTAGTGGACGGTAAATGAGCTCGTCAAAAACATGGAGGAAAACCTATACACACAGAAGATCAATAAAATTAGTTAGAAACAATATTGTCCAATATTGTGCCGTGATGGTGGCAGCCTAAGAATTTACCCCCCCCCCCCCCTCTCCTCCCGTGGATGTAGAAGTCGGCTAAGGGACATCAACCAGAAGATGGACAGCAGCGTCTTCTGAGTATAAAAACATTTAACTGCGCTCGCCAACTCTAATACATACTAACAATTATAATATTATGAAAAATTAAATAAAACACACTAAAACAGTATGAAATAAATTTGAATATGCAAGTAAACAGCAAGGAGGACAGATAAAATTATTTAACACTATATAGCGGTACGCCCCAGCTTCGCACGGGTTATAGCCTATGTCACCCGGGGATAGTGTAGCTTCCCAACAGTGAAAGAATTTTTCAAATCGGTTCAGTAGTTTCGGAGCCTATTCAGTGCAAACAAACAAACAATCAAACAAATCTTTCCTCTTTATAATATTAGTACCTATAAATGTCACCGTGCCGGTTTTTATCTGCGACGGTCTGTGACGTCAAGTGGCCTTAGTAATTTTAGCTCCAAATTCTGCAGCACGGTTTTGTGGTCTACCTGATATCGAATCATGTTTATTTTACAAGTTAGCTCGACGTAAGCACAACAATTTTAAACGAGGTATGCGTAAATATTATGAAATTTGAGCAATAATTCAGTTTACATTAGATTGTATCTTGTTGTTAGAGTGATGGCAGGGCCCAACATCATTGGTGAAATACCTAAAACTTTTGACATCTAGAGAAGGTGGGAGAGGATTGAACCGTAAAAAGAGCTCACTTGGGACTGCTGGAAGGCTGAAGGCCCGTCGGCTGTCCCAGGTATAGATGGAAAGCTGAAGTGGGGAAAGATCTTCAGAAACTGGACTTTAATGATTGGCATGAACTTGCGCAATATAGGGAAGAGTGGCGTATTTCGATATCGGAGGCTAAGACACATTTTGGGTCGCTGTGTCAGCGTAGTAGTGCCTAGTAAGAAGACTATATCGTCAACATATTTGCCTACAAGTCATTATAAGTCATTAAAACTCACACCCACCCTAAGATAAACTATCAGATTTAAATTATTTTTTTGTATGTGATTATCACAATAAAAACTACCTATGGAGATTTTTTTCGTCATGTTGTAAATTATTCATATTATTCTACTCGCCTTTTCATTACTGGACGTCCAGACGAACTGCAAACTGTAACCTTTACTTGATCAAAATGTCATATTTTATTTGAACCAAGCGTTTTGAGTCCCAAAACAATGGAACGCCTTGCCCGGTCTGTGTTTCCGCAGCATTATTGTACTATTTTGGAGTGTTCAAGTTTAGGGTTAATAGGTTTAGGTTATTACTGGGCAAACGTGCTTCGTCTTCGACCGCATCTTCACTTTCCGTCAGGCGAGATCGCGGTCAAACGTTAGCGTAGACGACAGAAAAGAGAAAACTAAAAAAAAATCTCTTCTGTGAGATTCTACAACGCGTATTCGAGGACTGAACAGTTTTTTTTACGTTGATTAATAATAACTACTCAAAATAACAAATACTCGCAAAAGAATAAGTATCACATATAAATTGCAATGAACACTCGAAATGCATTGTGCTTCTAAACTAGAACTCCAATTATAGTGAGCCGTATTCTCACAACGCAGGCTGTGAACCGCGCGATGCTTAACGTTGTACCAACTGCGTAAACAGAAAGCAATTAGCAAAAACTAATTGACTGGATGAAAAGTGGAGAGGGCCCTCCTTTTGACACGAATCTGCATTATGGTTTTTGCAATTAATTGTTACAGCTTGGCAAAAAGAGTAGAATTTAATGGAGGCGTCACTATCGCAAATAGTTCTAAATACTAGCAAGCCTGCATGTAGTACATCTGAGGAACGTGATGGGATTAAATAATTTCACTGAAATGGTCTCCACAGTGTTGTTAAAAGAAAAAAATGTTTTAAGATTTTTTTTGCTAGGCTGTGCGATCTCTAAAGCTATTTATGAAAGCACAAAACGTAACGAGGGAAATCATTTCAGAATCATTTCAATTGTCGGAAACTTGTAATTAGTTCAGTAATAGGCAGGTGAGTTGGCGGTCAAATGCAAATCTATCATTAAATAATAATAAAAACCGGACAAGTACGAGTAGAACTCGTCCTCTGAGGGTTGTCTGAGGGAGGCACCCACAGAGTGCAAGTTCAAAAAAAAAAACTAGAAAGTCGAAAGAAAGTTGAAATATTGAAAGACAAACTTAACTTTGTAGTTGACATTAAGGTTCTTCTATACATTCCAACTACAAAATTTAAGTTTGTAATAGCAAAATAATTATTTTTAAATGATATAACTTTAAATTTGTAACTTTCAGATTTATTCCTATTCATGTGCTATAAGACCTTGCCTTTTGCCAAATTTCATGATTCTAGGTCAACGGGAAGTACCCTATAGGTTTTGTTTTCCCTGTGAAATCGCAAAATATGCGACATAAACGTTCATATCTTTTGATTGCGTTGACTTACAATTTACTTTAATTTTTTTACAGCCGAAAGAAACCGTAGACACAAGCATTTAGTATAAATTTCAACTTGATACCTTTACGCGTTCTTGAGAAAAAGGGTACCTCAAAAGGGAAAAACGGAACCCTTATAGGATCACTTCGTTGTCCGTCTGTCTGTCCGTCTGTCTGACCGTCTGTCTGACCGTCTGTCTGTCCGTCTGTCAAGACCCTTTTTCTGTACAGTACATTTGTTACAAAAAATAGATAACGGTTTTTTGTGTTTTTACATTTCGGGAAAGCACACGAAGGCATAATTTTGTCTGATGTTTCGTTATCATGTAACAATAGTTTTGTGTCGCACTTCCTATGGCTAGAGACCGACTAAAACGAATTGAGAGCCGGCTCTCATTTTGTAATCTTCAAAAATGCCCTCCTGGTCCATTCATTTTATTTTGGTTGAAGGTGTGCACAATATAAAGTTACCAACACCAAAGCGACCAACATGCACTGGGCCAGCGTGGTGGATTAGAGCCAGTTCTCTCTCTCTCTCTCTATGAGAGTAGGCCTTCCCAGCAGTGGGAACATGTTAGGCTGAAAAAAGTTTCTACTTATCTCTCTATCTTTAGTTTCTGATGATGATGATGATGATGATGGTAATAAAAACTTATCTATCTATAGTTTGTATGGAAACCAATGATGAAATAAAAACCTCTCTTCTTCATTGTCCACGCTTTCATCGGTATAGACGGAGTCTTTGGAACCAGATTCTGCTTTGTTTTTTAGCATTTTAATAGTAGACTATAATGAGTACACACATGTATAACTACCGTCTTTCATTATGTTTCGTTGGCCCGAAATTTCTTTCACGTCCATTCACCCGTTTGATTCGAGGCGCTGTATGAATGTGCACAGCGAAAATAATCGGTTACAGAGAAAACAATCAAGGAAGAATAATTGTTATGTTATACAAGTTTATAGTACTCCTCAACATCAAAAACAACTTATACTATGCGACCATCTTTGAAATCATGAAAAAAAAACGTATATTTTGCTAAATGTAATTGATATTATATACCAATGGAACAGTATTTTTTTGCGAGCACAGAGTTTGTCGCATAATAAAAGTTGTTCATAGAGTCCTTTTCATGAAAGAAGTCCCACGGCAAACACCGGAACTAAATTTCCATGTTGTAGTTGTCAGGTGTTGTTACTGTGTTTGGACGCTAGTGAGATTTTTATTAATTTTCCATCGTTAAAGAGTCGTGTACGATGCCAAAAGTTGTTAAAGTTCTACTCGAGAAATGATACTGATAGTGATAGATACGCGATGACATCGCCGCGTCTGGGGAACTTCTTTCATGAAAAGCACTCTAATTTTTAGTACAATGACTTCCTTTTGGCTTAGTACCTACCACTTTTCCGTGAAACCTGTATTGGTTGGCTTTTTCTTCAATATTTGTCGCTGTTAAATAGGGTTGTGAAATTCGTGTCGGACCCGCATGATCCATAAACATGCAAAAACAAAATAAAAAGTGTGATACAGTTTTTTTTATGTAGTTTCTATTTTAATAGAGAATGATTTTTGTATGGGAAGTGGTATATGAAACAAATAATTAATATAAAAAAAGAATCATGAAAAAAAAAAACAACAACATACAATCGAATTGATTGATTGATTGATTGATTGATTAACTCTTAATTGATAACCTCCTTCTTTTTGAAGTCGGTTAAAAATTACCTACGGTTGTGGTATTTTTGTAGAGATATCTCAGTATGCCTTTGTTTTGCAAGGACGTCAAAATCAAAAGTTTTGACAAGCATGTCATGATGGAAGCTTTGATCAGAATATAGTATGAGTTCACTCTTAATAACTAAATGTAAGCAGTTTGAAAAGACATTTGATTATAATTATTATTATAACAATAACGACTTATAACGTTTTATACTCATAGTTACACTAGGATTCCCTGTCTTGGGAATACTATAGAACACACACATAGACATAAACAACTAACACCCAGATCCATCATCGTCATCAGCCAGAAGACGTCCACTGCTGAACATAGGCCTCCCCCTTTAACCTCCACACCGAACGAAAGCCTGCCATCTGCATCCACTGGATGCCCGCGACTCTCACAATGTCTTCGGTCCATCTAGTGGGAGGCCTACCTACGCTGCGTCTTCCGGTACGTGGTCTCCACTCAAGAACCTTTCTTCCCCATCGGTTATCGGTTCTTCGAGCGTTGCCACTTCAGTTTGCAAATTTTAACAGCTATGTCGGTGATTCTGGTTCTTTGGCGAATATCCACGTTCCGGATTTTATCACGCAAAGAAACTCCGAGCATAGCTCTCTCTACTGCCCGCTGTGTGACTCTGAGTTTTTCCAAAAGGCCAACAGTTAACGACCACGTCTCAGTACCAGCCCCAGACCCAGGGCAGACATTTAAATTTATTGTTTAATCATTTGCTGAGAACTGCTCAAATGCAGTCGAGCTTCCTCTGAGACATACGGGTCGTCACTTCTACCTTGCAACAATTCTACGGCAGTGTAGTAAAGTACAATTGCTGACTGGAAGTGTGCCAAGCTTTGCTGGGGAATGCGGGACGCAGCTTCCTATGTGTTTCGCTCCAATAGAATTAACAATTTCCTATGCAGTCACGGCTTCTTGCTGTCAGTGAATGGATATTAAAGTATTTTCTGATCTTTGCGTGTTGTTCAGACTAGACGCGTTGGCAACCCTTTTGTTTTCTGCAACACTTATTTTTTCATGCTAACACTGTTTTGTTTCTTAATTAAAAGTTGACATGTTAATTCTAGTCATCTGGGTCTCTGTCAGGGTCATCTGACCCCAAACTAAGCAAAGCTTATGATATGGCTGCCAGAGACTGATATACATACATAATTATATAGTTTTAAATACATATTTAAATAGATATTAACAACCAGATATAAAACCAGATATGAAGTGTTTACGCTTTCAAATCAACATTAATTAATTCTTTTGAGTTATTATTGTTAGGCAAGGTTCATTTTCCATTGGTAGGTCGCAAACAATGCCACGAGTCTTTTAGGAATGTGAAAATGATCTTATGATTAATTGCGCCTTGGTAAAATTACAGCTTCATATAAATCACGAAAATTCCAGTTTGTTTACTCGAGACGAATGTACAAATATTTGGAACGCGAGTCTTTTGTTTGACGCTCCTTTGAGTAATTGGGACAGTTTTACTGCGACAAAGTCCATATTTATGAGCTCAAACGCCACTACCTAAGAAATTTAAGATAAAATAGTATAAAATAATGCTTGGCCGCGAGCCAGCCATCTCACGTTGTCAAGAAACGACAAACTTCGTTTAATTTTGAAGGCAATTGACAAATTTTAAAGGAAAATTAATTTAAGATGTTAACGAACTTGTCAAGCGGATGTTGTTTCCAGTTTGGAGGCTTTGGGGGGATTTAAATACCGCGGCTTTAGTTAAATACACCTACAAAAATATTTGAAGATATGTCTGATCTCATTCTTAAACTGAGGGTAAAATGGCGAATTGACTTTTTAAACCAACAAATGATTTCTATGGATATGTATATTGTATACACTATCTGCGCCCCGCGGTATCACCTGCGTAGATACCCTGAATAAAAGTATCAACGTATAATCATAGCCTGATTTTTTCTTTTGCTGTGATCATTTAAAACTAAGCGCCAACAGTTAGTGAGCTTAAGCATTTGGCTTTCCTCTAGACCTTCAACGGTCTATGGGCAATCCCATTTGTTTTTAAACTAAGACTAAGTAGGTAAATACAATTTAATTTAACTTAAAATTGTAAAAAAAAACCTTATAAGAAATGTGTAGATTCGGCTAAGCCCATCTACAAACATTTTTACATACCAATACAATTCTAGATGTCTCAAGAAGTAGATGCCGCAAGATGTAGTGGTAACATTTTTTATATAAAAAAAAAAAAAAAAAAAAAAACATACAGTCGAATTGATAACGGCCTCTTTTTGGAAGTCAGTTAAAAATCAAGTAAAAACTTGCAGCCATTGCTGAAATAGATTTTGGGTAGCTATGGGCAAGTAAGTATTTAGACAGACTCCTTTGTTCGCAGAATGTGATCCAAACGATTCGATCACGCGATCAAATCTTGAGGACATTACGATTTATCATAGATCAGTGAACTGATACGGAGACCACTCTCAGCAAATTGAGGTCCTAAATCATTGAGCCAAATCGGCTCGCAATCTGTAGATACCACTTGATAATCGAGAACCATTCTCTCGATTATGCCTTCCCCGCTCTAGTAATCCGTAATTTTGCTAATGCAGCAAAATAAAAGGAAAAATTGCGCCGGTAGAGAAACGAGCTCCTGTCAGTTGTGTAATTAATTTTATGTTACGTCCAATTGCTACAATTATAATTAAGTTAGCATGACAAATGGTCCGTTTATGTTTTAATGTTAGGGGCTAAAGAACAAGCTGTATTATTTCATCGTTATGGACCGAGGACCGTTAAATGAAACGTATTTAGACTTTTCTCTGAATTCTAAAGAATGTTTTTTGAGAATATTTTGTTTTGAGGACATTATATTCTTATATAAACGTCATAATATAGAGGGTAAAGCAGAAAGAGTGTACTAAGCCGAAAGGAGGTCATTAATACCCCTCATTTTGAACAACTTTTACTATGAGGCCGATCCCGAAATTAATTTACCACAAAATGTTTAACGTCGACGATAAAATTATTACAAAAAAAAAACGTTTCACGTTTATTCTTTACTTATGTAGTCTTCATTATAATAATATTATTCAGTAGAGATACAAAAGTCAACCCAAATTACTGAATTAAGCTTTAAACTATCTGACAACCGCTAACTTACCCAACCGTGCACGGTAGGGTAGTACAGGGTCGTCACCAAATAACCAACTTTGGGAAAAACAACCCTTCATATCAGCAACTCGTAAAACAGAGCCGTATAATCCGAATATTTTCGCGTACTATCAGCCATTACTACTTTATCTCGATTTGTTCGGTTGACTAGACCCAGACCATGTGGATACGAACAATTATGCGTATGGTGTCCGTGCGAAGTTATAGTTTGGAAGTTAGGAAGACGCGACGACTCCTTTCTACGAGCAACATCAAGAAAAGAAAGTCAAGTAACTGCTCAAATAAAAGTACTATACTGGATATTTCGTTTGACAATAAGTTAAGGTTTTTCTTCGAGTCCGGAGCTCTCTAGCTCGTGTATTTTAATTTTTAACCGACTTCAAAAAAGGATAGGGTTCACAACAGTTGTATTTTTTTTAAATGTTCGTTACCTCAGAAATGGCAGCGTTCTGAGGAATCCGATTGAAAATAATAATTGAAAGGATATACAGTAATTCAGAATAATCCCACAGAAATTTCATTAAAATCGGTTTAGAAGTAAATTTTTAATAAAAATCTGGAAAATTCGCTTACTCGGATGACCTTATTATGTCATTCGAGTAGCCGAAATTGCATACACTACAAAAACAGTTAGACTGCCCATAGACCGTTGAAGGTCTTAAGATAATCCGCTCAAATAATGCTCAAGCCCAGTACCAGTAGGCAGCGTACCCAGCATGCTGGCGGCATCACCACGCTGAATGGCAATGCTTATGCGTTGAGCCAGAAACACGCCAGCATTTTGGTCACGCGTCGCTTTAACCAGGCGGTTTTTAGACTGATAATTATTGAATATCTTTGTTATTTAGTTTTTAGTTATTTTTTGTACCCGAAATGTATAGTGTTTAATTTGTTAAGAGTTGAGATGGTAATTATTGTGCCTATATTTATGTGTACTGTAATAATATTTTACCTCTAAATTAAATATTATGTGCATTGTCTAAATGTGACTATTTTTATTTTTAAATAACCTGTGGTTAGAGACAGGCGAAGATATAAGCAAAAGGTAGATTTCCGTGTATCGCAAATGAACGCAACCACTCGATCGCGCATAACTGACGGGCGCACTTTGAAGTGCACTGTCGCAGACCTCGGAAGCGGCACCATACATTTTCATAGTGCGATTATTGTCGCATCAGCCGCACGCGATCTAGCGCACGCAGCTGCGATGGGCCGCTATGCACTGAAGTCTACCAATCGTTGAAAGATCACACAAATACTATAAATGCGAAAGTTTGTACGTACGTACGTTCGTCCGCACTCAATTCTGTAGCAGCTGAATGGATTTGAATGCAATTTGTTATGGAGCTTAAACCATAGATTAACGTGTTTTTATCACGGAAAAAGTCAGAATTTATGTAGGATAGCAGTTGAAACCATGAGGCACTACTAGTTCATAATATTAGTTGACCAAAGTCAGAAGATATTTACAGTAGGTTATTTGAAAAACGCAGTTTATTTTATATATTCATTGCACGACCGTAACGTCCATCGTTATTCCATTGTTGATCCTTTGTCGTTTATTGGTCCAAATTACCTTCTGAGCTCGTGACCTTGACTAGTCAACCTTTGGAACGGTGATCACTTGGATCTTTCTAGATCGTGGATCCTACAGGAAAAATATAGAGTTCAATCATTGTACCTAGACATTGTCCCTTGTTCATTCAATACCTAGACATTCATTAGAAGATTCAGTAGGTAAAATATAAAATGGTGGATCAATAATGTCCATAAAAGGACAATGAGATGGGTTGTCATAAAAAATAACCTAACCCTACTGTCATGCAGCTTTCTGTGTTGTTTTTCTCTATCTCTTCTCTACATAGTATAAATTAAAATCCCTTTCCGCGTCTGTTTGTCTGTATGGCCGCTAACTCCTCCTAAACCTCGCAACGGATTTTTATGCGGTTTTCACCATCATCAATTTTTCACGGAAGGTTTATATATATATATATATATAACAAGCGACCCTCCCCAGCTTCACACGTAAATTACACCCGTGCAAAGCCGGGCGGGCGGGTCGCTAGTTCTATATAATGTTTTTTTTTTTTTTTGGAGAATGTTAAGAATTTGGTATTCGTAATTTAGCTTTTGGATTATCTGTAGGTACTCGGGCGAGGTAGCGGTCAAACGCAAGTCTACCATTACTTTCAACTGTATAATCAATATAATATAAATGAGTTTTAGGAGAAAAGGTTTAGTATATGAGGAGGTATTTTTTTTTTGTTAGTACCTTTTTTGTTAGTTAGTTTTGTTAGTTTGATTGAACATTCTTATTTGAATCAACGCGTCGAACTCCGCATCACAGTTGCTAACTGATTTCGAATGACTGACGTTTCGTTTATGTGGGTGCAACTGGCTACAACAAGTTGCTTACAAAATTGCCTTGACAGCCGTTCTAATGTAAACAAAAACAAAAATATTTTCTGTGCGTTGCGTCTTGCGATTGACCGCGAACTCGCCTGATGTTAAGCGATGATACGATTGGAGCACGATGGTTCATGGATGGACGATGTTTAATACATGGATAAATGTTTTTTGTTTCGTAAATAAAAGCACTTCTCCTTTCAAGCTTATATTTGTATAGTATTATCGAATAGTTTTATCGTCACCAGCTTCTGCTATAACATACTCGACATATGAGTTTTCCGATAGCTTTGTGTTCGTTGATGTTCGACATAGGTAGCAAACTGAAATACGTCACAACAAATTGTCGGATTTCGTGAGCCAGAATTATTGGAGGGACAACGAGCTTCAGAATTCAGGATGACAAATTGTTAGAGTAAAATTGTAGCCTACCTTCGTTTTACGATAGGTAACTATCACATAGCTGTTGAGAATTTGACTGCAGAAAAAAATTTAGTTTCACTTGAAACGCTTCGTGGCTAACCAGCGATTACAAAGTATTTTTCAATTTTAATTGTTATTCCGTTTCGTGCTGCCCTATTTTTTTATCCAAATTTCATCTTGGCCACCCTAAATGGCTGCAATTGCTTTTTGGGTAACATCGAGATAAAATTCCTATAGAGTCACAATCTCTCAGTGAAAACAGTCAAAAAACGTTCGACCATCATTGTACATACATTGTATCAGTTATATACTTCACAGTGCCACATTTACTCCAATTTAGACTTTATGTCGCTTGCATAGTGTTCAACGTTATTTGTCCGTCATCGTAGTTCCGGCATCGCGCGGCGTTGTAGTCGGATCGCGGTTACCTTGTAACTAACCAAAAAGTCTTCGCAATTCGTAGCGTGCGCCGAGTTTTGGTTCGGACATTTTTTTGGCACGATTGTTTCTCTGTACGTATTGTATCTCGATGTTGGGTAAACATATAAACAGAAAAGATAACTATGATTTTTTATGTGAGTGTAAAATATGAGTGAAATTCCCTGTAAACTACAGAAAGATTCGTTCATAATTTTAATGAAAATTTGCATATATGCATTACTAGCGACTGCCCGGCTTCGCACGGGTGTAATTTACGAGCGAAGCCGGGGTAGGTCGCTAGTTATATATATAAACCTTTCGTGAAAAAATATCTAACTGATGGTGAAAACCGCATCAAAATCCGTTGCGTGGTTTAGGAGAAGTTAGCGGCCATACAGACAGACAGACGCGGAAAGCGACTTTAATTTATACTATGTTGAGATGAGATGAGATAGAGAAGAGATTATTTTATTGGCATTTTTTTCTACATCTATGAGTACCTAATGGCAAGTACTTTTATTAACTACCCACTACCAGTTGGCAGTGTACCAAGCATGCTGGCGGCATTACCACGCTGAATGGCAATGCATATGCGTTGAGCCAGAAGCACGCCAGCATGTTGGTCACACGTCAGTAGATACCTAATGCAAATAATACGTAAAAACATACATGAGTCAAACGAGTAACTAATATTTTTAATCATTGCTTTTATTTGGTAAAATTTTGGTCTATGGCTAGCAGCGAATGATTAGGGTCAAACAAATAAACCAAGTGTTAAAATTGTTGTACTGCCTATAATGACTGCCTACAGTGTTGTCGTCTAAAGATTTTCCCGCTGTTTTTTGTCTCAAAATCTGCGTTTTTTTACTAAAAAAAATATCTCACTAATCATTATTTGTTTCAAAAATACCTTGCATATTAGTCACTTGTAAATACTTCTTATAACCGTCACGTACCAAAATGTTGCCTGCCTATGAATATTTTACCGCCCTGATTATCAAAAACAGAGGGTAATGAAGACAATAAAAAGAAAATATGACGTCACTTTGGCAGCCGGTCAGTACGAACCCTACTAAAACTTGGTCCTGTTTTAATAGTCCATATGATCATAAATCCAACGCCGCATTATTGAGGGGCCGGGGAATGTGCGCAGATAATTATGATGACTGGGGGAGGCCTCCCTTTCGAAAAAGGTAAACCAGGATAAATGTATTCCTTTTAGCTATGAATAAAAGAGACTGTGGTAATGATGGACTTCTGAAGATTTTTATTTATAAAAAACAGTCTGAAGGTGAAATAATACAAGATACTGGATATTATAACATAATAATACTAGGTGCGCTTCGCGATTACACACGCGTTATATACCTCCTTGAAGCAATCTCCTTGCTAGAGACAGCAACGTCCATTGACTTAGATGTAAAAAAAATCTACGATGTTTTATAGACTTCAATGCTTGCCGTTCCATACAAAATATTATGCGAAAATTTATTATATTCATGATCCAATTTTTCGTGAATTTTCCGTTATTTTAATACTTAATCTGCTATTCGGGGCAGAGATAAATCCAACAAATTAAAGATCATGAAATTCGGTCCAACCGTACTTGAACTATAAATGGTGTAACTAGCCCGACTTTGTTTTATATGTATAGTTAATAATTACAAAGTTACTTGCTGTTGTGGTAAAAATAGACTGATTTTCTAAATCAAAGGTTTTATATTGTAGCTCCACGGATTTCCGTGTCCATGCCCTTTGTCTTCTTTTACACTTTTTTGTCAACTATTTACTCATTCAAAATAAAACCAATGTCTTTAGAAGTTTATAATATAAGTAAAATTTTCCTCAAAGTGTAATCGTCAAAAATTAGACACATTAATTACCATGTTGGAGAAAAGTAATAAACAATAACAAAATACGCAATTAGGAATTGGGAATATTAGTTACTAATATATTTATTATAGTTATTTATCATTATCCAAAGCTACAAACAAACCCTACTCAAGTACGGGTCTTGTTTTGGGGGTAGGTAAGTTCGAAGAGGTAGTCGGTCATTCAAGAATTGTGACCGAGCCATGGCCACTTCAGCTGGCTAATCCTTTGAGCTATGTCGATGACTTTGCCCCTTTAGGATCATTTTATCGTAGATCTTGTCCTCTGGAAAGTTGAACCAAACTACTTGATACAAGGTTTACTACGACGTCCCTAATCCAAAATTATTCTAAATTAGCGACCCGCCCCGGTTTCACACGGGTGCTATTTACGTGCGTTGCCAGGGTGGGTCATAAATTATATATTACTTATTAACCTTCCCTGAAAAAATATCTAACTGATAGTGAAAACCGCATCAATTTCCGTTGCGTGGTTTAGGAGGAGTTATAGGCTATACAGACAGACAGACGTGTAAAGCGACTTTAATTTATACTTTGTAGAGAAAACATAAGCAAGAAGAAAATATCTGAATAAAGATGTAACGTAACCAGAATACGCACTTAAATTTAAGATTCTAGTAAATATTAAGAAAAATACTTAATTTCAAATCAACGGAGCGTAGGCCAAGTTTTGGTTTTTAGTGTTATTTGGCTTGTATTTTGTTTATATAAAATACTGTAGCGCAAGGTACACTTAATTAGGAACAACTTTTACCATAGGAACAACCCTAACTAAACCCTAAATTTCAACTGGCTATATATTACGGTTCGAAAGATACAGCCGTTTAAAGGTACCACGGACATACAAACAGAAAGACATATAGACATATAGACAGACAGACAGACGGACGGACAGGCGGACAGACAGACAGACAATGTAGGCTTAGTAATAGAGTCCTGTTTTTACCCTTTGCGTACGGAACACAAAAAATTTGAAATGTATTTCGCACGAATTTTTTTACTTCCAAGCTTCTACGCTAACTGCAAAGCACTAAATCCGTTTCTAATATACGAGCACATACGAGTGTAGTACTAATAGTATTTTTATAAATTTAAACAAACGGAACTGAATTGGAATCCTATATTGTACCAAGTCCAAGGTTGTGTCTGTATGTCCAAGAAACTTAAAAGTTAAAGAAATAATATGACGTTCACCAACGTGCACTGGGCCAGCATGGTGGATTAGGGCCCATCCTCACTCTCTCACTCAGAGAGCACAAGCCTTCTCTCAGAGACGAGAGAAAGGCCTGTGTCCCAGCAGTGGGATAAGCTAGAGACAGCAACGTCCATTGACTTAGATGTAAAAAAAATCTACGATGTTTTATAGACTTCAATGCTTGCCGTTCCATACAAAATATTATGCGAAAATTTATTATATTCATGATCCAATTTTTCGTGAATTTTCCGTTATTTTAATACTTAATCTGCTATTCGGGGCAGAGATAAATCCAACAAATTAAAGATCATGAAATTCGGTCCAACCGTACTTGAACTATAAATGGTGTAACTAGCCCGACTTTGTTTTATATGTATAGTTAATAATTACAAAGTTACTTGCTGTTGTGGTAAAAATAGACTGATTTTCTAAATCAAAGGTTTTATATTGTAGCTCCACGGATTTCCGTGTCCATGCCCTTTGTCTTCTTTTACACTTTTTTGTCAACTATTTACTCATTCAAAATAAAACCAATGTCTTTAGAAGTTTATAATATAAGTAAAATTTTCCTCAAAGTGTAATCGTCAAAAATTAGACACATTAATTACCATGTTGGAGAAAAGTAATAAACAATAACAAAATACGCAATTAGGAATTGGGAATATTAGTTACTAATATATTTATTATAGTTATTTATCATTATCCAAAGCTACAAACAAACCCTACTCAAGTACGGGTCTTGTTTTGGGGGTAGGTAAGTTCGAAGAGGTAGTCGGTCATTCAAGAATTGTGACCGAGCCATGGCCACTTCAGCTGGCTAATCCTTTGAGCTATGTCGATGACTTTGCCCCTTTAGGATCATTTTATCGTAGATCTTGTCCTCTGGAAAGTTGAACCAAACTACTTGATACAAGGTTTACTACGACGTCCCTAATCCAAAATTATTCTAAATTAGCGACCCGCCCCGGTTTCACACGGGTGCTATTTACGTGCGTTGCCAGGGTGGGTCATAAATTATATATTACTTATTAACCTTCCCTGAAAAAATATCTAACTGATAGTGAAAACCGCATCAATTTCCGTTGCGTGGTTTAGGAGGAGTTATAGGCTATACAGACAGACAGACGTGTAAAGCGACTTTAATTTATACTTTGTAGAGAAAACATAAGCAAGAAGAAAATATCTGAATAAAGATGTAACGTAACCAGAATACGCACTTAAATTTAAGATTCTAGTAAATATTAAGAAAAATACTTAATTTCAAATCAACGGAGCGTAGGCCAAGTTTTGGTTTTTAGTGTTATTTGGCTTGTATTTTGTTTATATAAAATACTGTAGCGCAAGGTACACTTAATTAGGAACAACTTTTACCATAGGAACAACCCTAACTAAACCCTAAATTTCAACTGGCTATATATTACGGTTCGAAAGATACAGCCGTTTAAAGGTACCACGGACATACAAACAGAAAGACATATAGACATATAGACAGACAGACAGACGGACGGACAGGCGGACAGACAGACAGACAATGTAGGCTTAGTAATAGAGTCCTGTTTTTACCCTTTGCGTACGGAACACAAAAAATTTGAAATGTATTTCGCACGAATTTTTTTACTTCCAAGCTTCTACGCTAACTGCAAAGCACTAAATCCGTTTCTAATATACGAGCACATACGAGTGTAGTACTAATAGTATTTTTATAAATTTAAACAAACGGAACTGAATTGGAATCCTATATTGTACCAAGTCCAAGGTTGTGTCTGTATGTCCAAGAAACTTAAAAGTTAAAGAAATAATATGACGTTCACCAACGTGCACTGGGCCAGCATGGTGGATTAGGGCCCATCCTCACTCTCTCACTCAGAGAGCACAAGCCTTCTCTCAGAGACGAGAGAAAGGCCTGTGTCCCAGCAGTGGGATAATGATGATGATGATTGTTCCAAGTGTGTTGTCCATGAACATTCGACAAAATGTAAGTGCCTAAGTACCTCATAGTTTTAAATTTCAACAAAACATTCTATCAAATTTAAAACTTGAAGATCTTTGAATAAATTCAATCATACTAATATAATAAATGCGAAAGTGTGTTTGCTTGTTGGTTTGTTTGTTCCTCTTTCACGCAGCAACAGACCTGATTTTTTACACGGGTATAGTTCAAGGGCCGGTGTGTGACATATCACATTTTCGTCATCATCATTGCCATTTTTTATCACTACACGGGTGAAACCGCGGGCCACAGCTAGTACCTATTAAATACAATAAGAATTATAAGTATGTACCTAATTATTACATTTGGTTTTAGTTTCTTTATAAAAAAAAATTAAGTGGTCTTGTCCAGATTTCACAAAAAAATCTTGTTTAAAAAAAATACAATGTTACTTAGATATAAGTACGATTTAATTATAATTATATTTCATTAAAATTAATTATAACTCTCCTAACACAGGTTGTCAAAACTTAACAGGAGAGGCCAAACTCCTATGTTTTATAAAATCAGTTAATAAAGAATTTTGAATTTGAATTTGTTAATTTGATTCTTGTTCACGCAAAAGTTCCGCAAATAGTCGTTCCATTTTCATTTGTTTCGTTATGCATAAAAACGTTACTTACCGCATAGAGTAATTAGTGCGAAGAGCTTCATTTTTACAGTTCTCAAAATATTCCTCATTTACATAACGTTGTTTATTCACTGTTCAATCCCAATTTTAGTCACATTCTTTTATTATTTGACACATTTTTTTCCCTTTTAATTCACGACACAATCCATTCTTTGCACAGAAAGAAAAAACAGTTCGAAATTCAAAGTTTATAGTTGCCAGTTACAAGCAACCGATCGCGACCGTGTTCCATTTTTGAATGGTTCGGGGAGCGGGCGTGTTATCGGCGCGAGGGTTGCCCGTTCAGTGTCCTTGGTTTTCCCGCTGGGAGGGCTTACGTCATGCGCACTGTGAACTCCCCTTAAAGGGTCCTTAAGTAGATTAAGTTTTTAAACTTTGACAATTGATAAAATGAGATAGAATTTGTTAGGTGAAATTGTTGAGTGGAAAGTTGCAAATTAAATCTTTAGTTTAGTAAATGGAATTGCTAAATGGGGTGGATCGAGATTGGTTCAACGCGTAGTAAGTTTTAGCTCTATGATATAAGACAAAAAAAATTGTAATTTTTTTGTACAGTTATATTTTTATAATGTGTTTGCTAAACTGCTGACACAACATCAAATTCGTTATCTTAAATACATAATAATATACACATAAACGTTTAGTTAATATAAATCCTTCGAGCTAAGGCTCTCAGGCAATTCTTTCTACATAAAATCACTCTTAATATATGGATATGGGAGTGACGAGGTAATAGAAATATCGATTTTTCTGGAATCAACCCAACGATGTTTGATTTTTATATTTGAACTAGCTTAGTCCCGTACTGCATCCGGTACTACTTGCAATTTTCCAGTTTTTCGCATTTTTCTGGGAGAAAAAGCACCTTATGTCCATCCTTATGATGTGCATTATCATCCTGCATAAAGATCTGCTTAGCCGTGAAAAACCGAACAAACAGACAGAGAGTTACTTTCGATTTTATAATATTAGTTAGGATTAGGATATTTGATCTACAGATATATAGTACTAGCTGTTGCCCGCGACTTCGTACGCGTAGACTTTCATATAAACTTTCAACCCCCTTTTTTCATCCTTAATTCGGCCCTTTCGTATAATCCTTAGCTTCATAGGTCAAGTAGTTTTCGAGATTTCGTGTTTAATGAGTGAGTGAGTGAGTAGATGAATTTCGCTTTTATATATATATATTATATACACTAGCAACGCCCAGCAAATTCTTCCACTATTCTAAAGGAATCATGTTTTTCATGGATTAATATAATATGTGTTAATCTAGGGTACATTCGTTTCAAATTTCATTCAAATCCATTCTATTGTTACGGAGTTGACCAACATACACATTTGCACACTTAGGTACACAAACACTTTCGCAATTATAATATTAGTGTGAAACTATCTGGGTACCTTATTTTATCATAATATTTTATAATTGTTGGCAATTAAGACGACAAACACTTATGGCTGGTTTCACAGCTGTATGGAAGGCTCCCCCCGGAGCGAAGGTATACGTGAGGTGCTAGAATATCGTTTCTAAGCGATGCGGATTGTTCCGTACGGGACTTGCTTGCGCGTTGATCCTGTCTCCCGTATAGTACGTATAACCCGTACGGGTCTCCCCTACAACTGTAAAACCAGCCTATGGCTTATTTTTTTATTTTATATCAATTTGGCCCTTGATAGAGCAAGTAATTTGGCACAATCTGGAGTTGTCATGTTACGCACTTGATCATTTCATCGAAATTTGACTGTCGTACCCTTGTCAATTTTGAAATTTGTGTTTCTTTTCCTTGTATCAAAATAAAGCTACATTGTTATTGTAACATTGTTTTTCTAGCGATTTTCGTAACAGATGTTTTCGCGTTTAGAAACAAAGAACAGTACGCTTAGTCTTCGACTTAAGGAAAGTAAATTTTGTCGAAGCGCTAAGTGTGCCTTGAGAATTAAGCTCGCTCCAATCTAAATGCATAAAAATTACACATTTTTGTGCCTTGTATTTTTCATTGTAAAGTTAATACATTTTTACTTTGGCTTTGCGCCAATCCGGTTTTATCTGCAAACTCGATACATTAAAAATCTGCTATTATTTTCTGCTAACGATGTTACCTAACAATACCAAACCTGTAATCCCTAATTTATGTAAATAAGATAAATACAAGTATATTTCAAGGTTGCCTGGAAGTGATCGCTTAAATCGCTAAGGCCGCAAGGTATTTGTTTTTATCCCATAATGTCATACCTGGTGTGAACGATAAAAAAAATATCTATTAACCTATGTTTCTATTTCATTCCCAATATTATATTACAATATCAAGAAAAAAGATTCGAGAAATAGGTATTTACGAACGTATGACGAAAGTATTTTACTAGTGCGTTACCTGTTATGATTTATGGCGCTGAAACATGAACACATACAGTTGGAGTGGTTTCAGGTTGCTCAACGAGCTATCAGCGTTTCTCTAAAGGGTCATATCCGGAACAAAGTTATTCGCTAGAGAACCAAAGTTACCGACATTGATCAGCATATTAGTAAGCTGAAGTGGCAGTAGACTGGTCATATCTATTGCAGACCTGATAACTATTAGGTTAGACGTGTTCTAGAAATCGGCAGTGAAGACCGTCAATCGACAAACGTAGCGTAGGACGCCCTGAGACTCGTTGGTGTGACGATATACTTAAGGCAGTAGGCAGAGACTCGATGATCGGGCTGAGTGGTGTTTCTTGGGAGAGGCCTATGTCCAGCAGATAGTAAGTATAGGCTGATTATGATGATGATACTAATGTAACTTGATTAAAGTATTAGTTTTGTATGTTTTTGCTCTTAGAACAATTTTTTTTTTGTAATCTGTAGTAAATATAGTTTGATTTTATTTCATACTGAAATTCTGATGAGATTTGATGTTTTTTTTGTTATAGGTGGCAAACAAGCAGATGGGCCACCAGATGGTAAGCAGTCACCGTCGCCTATGGATACTTGTAAAACCAGAGGCATCACAAATGCATTGCCGACCGCTTAGGACTCTATTAACTTGCTTTTTGAAGAGCCCCATGTTGTAGCTTCCTGCAAACACCGTGGAAGGTAGCTCATTCCTCAGTGTGCGATTTCCACTGTGGATGAATTTTCAGGCGGTGATGGCTAGTACCTACGATGATAAAACCGTGACGCCGGCATCAGATCAAACAGGTCTTCAGAACACTTCCCGTTGTAAATGCGATGTTGAAAAACTTACAAAAAATAAACTACCCGCAATTTTCACTAAATCCGCGGACACTGTAGTCCGCAAAAACTATCCAATACATCGGAGTGGTTACGAAACTATCAAAGTACAATATTTTCCCTTACTTACAAGCAAACAATACTTGGGATGGATAAAAAATTGCCTCTCTTGAACTTTCCTAAGACAAACTGGCGACAAAGAGCGAAAGCAATTTATTTGTCGTACGTCAACTTAGCCTACGGCACTACGCTGTAGGCGGCAAGTAGTTTATATTCAAGTTTATTTTTGTTCTTGCGGTTTCTTATTGTTTTATTCGGTACTTAGAATTGTCTTATGGACGGCGATGGAATTTGAAGTTGGGAGTCATCTAGAGTAATTTTAATTTAGTTATCTAGGCTTTCTTCACTGATAAAAAATCATACTAATATTATAAATGCGAAAAGTTTGTTAGCTTGTTTGTTCCTCTTTCACGCAGCAACAGAGCAACGGATCAACCTGATTTTTTGCATGGATATAGTTTAAGAACCGTAAAATGACATAAGCTACTTTTCATCATCATCATCACCATTTTGCATCACTACGCGGTAGAAATCGTAGGTTGCAGCTAGTATTAAATAATCTACAAATTTCACGGTATGTAAGTATGTTACTCTTGTTTTCAGCTTTGACAAATATACCTGATCTAAGGTTTTCAGTTCATACAGGTTTGGACTGATTTTTTATTTCACCACGAATTTCGCTGAGAAGATAATTCACTACTTTAACAGTTTCGAGTTGTTTCCAAAAGCTTCTTGAGCTTCTTCGAGCATGACTTGCACTTGGCCATGACATAGTTTTCTTGGCTATGACTTTGACATAACATTCTATAAAATATGAATTTTTTAAATCTATACTAATATTATCAAGAGGAAAGATTTGATTGTTTGTTTGTTTGCATTGAATAGGCTCCGAAACTACTGAACCGTTTCGAAAAATTCTTTCACTGTTGGGAAGCTATACTATCCCCGGGTAACATAGGTTATATTATATTTTCAAAAAAAAAAAGGAACCTTACTAAAACTCCAATAATGTAACCCAAGATGTAAAAAAATAAGATTTACAATTTTGACTTTGCGTGTTTGACAGTCCTAAGACAGGACAACCTCTGTCAGGTCAGCTAGTACTTAAATAACACTGGTAAATGCACAGGGTAAATGCACAAACAAAAATACCGCCAAAATTTACTCAGGAGGAAAAAGAAAAAAAACCTGACAATGCAATGCTAAAGGAGGGGTAATGTAGTAAGCGTGTATAAACGAGTGTGTATTTGTTTCATATATCTACATGTAGTCAATGTGCGACGTGATTTCTTTATTATATGTGATTATTATTGCTTATTTGTAACTTTTTGGTAATAATCGAAAGTTGCTATTTGATCTTTATTTTAGAGCGATGTTAGTCGGGCGTAAGTAAGCATGTGTGGTTAACAATATGATGGCACCTAGTTCGATCTTCGGCCTTGCACTAATGACTTATTTAGAACTGAAATATAAATGATGTGCAGTTTCAATACCATCGGCGAAACAAACGGCGAAGTAAAACTATGTGAGGAAACCCGTATGTCCAAGAACCTGAAAAGTTCAAGGGG
Source organism: Agriopis aurantiaria (assembly GCA_914767915.1). Lineage (NCBI taxonomy): Eukaryota > Metazoa > Arthropoda > Insecta > Lepidoptera > Geometridae > Agriopis > Agriopis aurantiaria. Next base: position 10,411,262 of record OU611994.1, on the reverse strand, counting down.
ATAATATGACATTCACCAACATGCACTGGGCCGGCATTGTGGATTAAAGCCCATTCTCTCTCGCTCCGACAGTCCACTATGTAGAGGGTGTCTGGAGTCGGCCGCACATTTGCTGCTGGAGTGCAGCAGCGAGGCAGAACAACGAAACACGGATCATGGGAGACCGGGTGGCTGAATTAACTACAGCCGGGTGACGCAAAACGGGCCAATGAATGGCCTAGTTGCGGAAAATGCCCGCTACACTAGTGACACAAGTCTCTCTCTCTCTCTCTCTCTCTCTCTCTCTCTGGTAATCTGGTCTAGCTGGTAATAATGATGATGATGTTGATCTGATCTTTAATAAACCTTAACTTACAATGGCTTGGCCAGCAGATTCGCGATAAGCTTCACCATACACTACATACAAGATCTAGCGGTTCTCAACAGTGAAGGCACCGAATAAATTAGGGTAACTACCAACACGTGCCCCTAATTTGACACAAATGAAGGGAGTGTATACTCAAAGCTGCAGATAGGCCTGAGCATTCACTTGAGTAGAACACCGAACATTCGCCATGAAATTCAATCAGCGAACAGAACAACAAAAATAAATAAATAATAAAATAAAATAAATATAACATTCATCATTTCAGCCGTAGGACGTCCACTGCTGGACATAGGCCTCCCCCATCGATCTCCAAAAGGGCCGGTTGGAAGCGGCCTGCATCCAGCGTTTCCCTGCGGTCTCTTTTAGGTCGTCTGTCCATCTTGTGGGTGGACGTCCTACGCTGCGCTTGCCAGTCCGTGGTCTCCATTCCAGAACCTTTCGGCCCCATCGGCCATCTGTTCTGCGTGATATGTGCCCTGCCCACTGCCATTTCAACTTACTAATCCGGTGGGCTATGTCGGTGACTTTCGTTCGTCTACGTAAATATAACATTAGGCATGATGAATAATATTTTTTATTACCTCATAAAAAAGCTGATCATAAATAGAGCACATCAACAAAAACAAAATTAGTTCAAAAATAAATAAGATATAAGCATTTTAATTTAATTTAATTTCATGCTAGACAGAGAGCGCATTATACTGAGCCGTGACGTCACGGCTCAGGAGCGCCATACAAATGCTATACTAACACACGCTTTGCGAGAAAGGGATAGAACATCCCCTCTCCAACCCCACCTAAAACTTTAAATACTCATATCTCAGAGATTTATCAGCCAATTCAAATTATTTTTTCAGTATGTGTAATGTATTTACTTATATTCATCGCTAAGCCAGTTATTTGTAATAAATTGAACATTAGGAATCATGCCTATTGTCTGACACGCTGTAAATGCTTGGCATAAAAAAATAACTTTTTGTTTATACCTACTACGGGGTTTTATACCTACATTAATGGGCTGTAATTCCATTATCTATATAATACTAGCTATGCCCCGCGGTTTCACCCACATATATACCCTTGATAAAAGTAGTAATATAGCTATTTGCCAGTGAAAGTCCCGTTAAAATCGGTTCAGCCGTTCTGGAGTCCATAGGGAACATACACACATTGGTTTTAATCTATATAATATACTAGCTGCGCCCCGCGGTTTCACTCGCGTGGAAACTCGCGATAAAAATTGTCTAAATGCACACGTAGCATGTTAGTTTGCTCTACGTAATTTTGATAATTCAAAACAAGCGTTCTATGAACTTTATCACGTTAGCAAGCTTTACATTGTCAGTTCCACGCAATACCATTCCATGCAGAATTTATGCAGTCATAGAGACTAAGGGCACAGAGTTTTCGATTACATTTTCATGTTATGACGTCACGCGTTTATGCAAGGAATCTAATGTAAGTTAGAGAATACGGGCCCTATTCGGCAAAATTCACATATCGTATAGCACTATTAGCATTCAAGAGAATGTTCATTACACGTGAATGCTCAAGTCTACCTGCACCTTTACACAAACATGTTCTATCAGATGAAGTGGAGGTGGTGGGTGCGGTGGCCAGTGAACTCATCCATGACGCAATCACTTCTAGTGCCGTCAAACTTTAATGAAGAAAGGGAAGCCAAGATGACGTAACGGGGTAATTCCTCGGTTATTTCGAGAGGCTTAAGGGGCCAAGTTGTACGTTTCGAATTACGTTGTTTGCTTTTGCTTGTTTTTGGTGGTAAGTGATATAGGTATATGTATATTTATATTGTATAGGTATATTTGGTATAGGTACTAGTGGGCTAAATATAAGGGTGAAAATGTTCACTTTTGATTATTGAGTTGGTTTTACCATTAGCTTCTAGTTGTTTAACGCTTATGAGTCCGCGTTTGACTACCAATTTGCTTGTTGGTAAGATACGATGTGGCCAAGTGCCATATAAATCAATTGAACCTTTCGCACCACGGTGTGAATTGCCTAAGATTTTTACATACTAGGTCCATTCGCACCGCGGTGTGAAAGTATTATTATAATGGATGTCTATGCCTTATATACCACGTATTCCATTATTACAGCACACTCCGTCCTTTGCCTCTTCCTTATGTCCTCTCCGAACTAAGTTTGCCTGGGAGAGATCACTTATAGCGATAAGGCTGCAAATTGCTTAACTAATTTTATGTTATTTTTGTAAGCAATTTCTCTTTATGTATCTGTCCATTCTAACTTTTAACGGTGGATTAACTAACAAATAATATTAAAGTTAAAAATAAAAACTAAACCCTATGTATACAACAAACGTATTTTTTACGTATTTTTGGTTTTGCTCCTATGTAAAAACAGTAATAAATACAAGCGTCAAATTTGGCATGATTATAGTACACACTCTAAAATAAAACAAAAATTTATAAATAGTGGCCAAGTGCGAGTCGGTGATAAATTTCTATTCACGACCGTTTCTCGCATATACGATCACCAAAGTTAAGCAACGTCGAGCGCGGTCGGTACTTTTTACAAAATGTTAACCATTTGTTGACTATAAAAATATTATTGTTAACATGTGCGCCAATTAGCGAAAGCAGCTTGGTTAAAAAAATAACTAAAATAAAACAAAATTAGGATTGTTATATTTTTTTACATAAAATTTCATAGACATAATGAGCCGTTTTCACATAAAATCGAGTTCAATATTCGAGTAAAACGTAATATCATCATATAAAGCACTTTATTCGTTTTATAACATCCCTCAAGAAATGTAAAGCCCCTGAATCCATATATTCTGAATACGTATCGCGAGTTGAGATCGAGACTGTTTCGCTTGTTTCAAAAGCAAAAACTAAAGTCACGGGATTGGGAAAGCCCCTAAATCCGGGGTGAAAGTAAACGTAACTAGACGTATCGAACGCAAACATCTCTTTGCCACGCTGCGAGTATCAAAGTGTCCGAACAGGTAACTACTGGTAGATATCGAGTTACACTATAGTTACCGAGGGTATCTATATCTAGTCAGCAGTGCAAGTACCGTTCTTTATCGATCGTCAAATTCGTTAAAATAGAATCGATCACAGCGAGTTCTGATCAAATTGCATTTTATCGAATTTGACGATCTCAACTGTCAAATTTGACCATCGATAAAGAACGGTATTTGCACTGCTGTATCGGATTCTAGACGTGACGATGTCAATCCGATGTCGTTTAAAACGTTTTCACACACCGATTATAACCTGTGCTGCCCTAAAAGGTACTACGCTGCGCTGTGCAGCCGCGTCTAGGTCTAGTGGATAGCGATTATTCATTCTTAAAAATAGACTTTACTCTTTGTGTAATTTCGCATCATCTATTCTTAAACATAAATAAAATAAATTATAATAAACATAGTCTTGCCATCCGTGGATACTAAACTACTCAAGTTCAAATTTTGTGCCGTTATTGGGTAAGTTTTTTACTGATTAGAAATTTGTACCTAATACAATAAAACTTATAAATTATTATTAAAACACCGGCTTGCACTCACGATTATGTTTCTATCGGTCGAGACAATAAAATAATTTATAATGAATCCTCACGCGAGTTTTGACAATAAAACTTGTTCAAAGACAACACTTTGTGCAACCTTTAGTTAACAGCACTGACGACGACCGCCAGTTGCTTTTTGAGAGGTTAGTAATGGGCTCATCGTGAACGGTAAGGACCTAAAAGTAAGGCCCAACGCAATCTGGAGAGTTGAGGTGGTGTCGCAGTGTACAAGCCACCGTAAAAAGATAACTCTTTTCGGTTTACATAAGGTTCAAAGCTTTACATATTTTTTTTGAGTTTAAACCAGTACTTATTAGTTTATAAATGCAGTGGATGCACGACGCAGCGTGGAAGGGTGCTAAGATAATTTTGAACCTATGGTAAAACGAAAAGAGTTTAATTTTCTATAGCCGTTTGTACCACACAACACCACCTTGACTCCTGGGAGTCTCCTTCTTCCAGCAGTCCAAGGCTCAACACCCACTTTGCCTTGGCCTCGGGGTATTCGAACAAGATCGTTTACAGTCATCTCAAAGAACATCAAGCAACATCTTCAAACTCCCTTTTAAATTCTCTTAACACTTACTTTTATCCCCGGGAGAACATTTTGTTGCCGGAATGCACTTAAATATTGGGTAAGTATGTAGCCAGTATAAAACAGCGGGCATATAAATTACCCAGGCATTATTTTATTTCAATAAAGTAAAAAAAATGGACTGAATTTATATCTGTGTTTTGATCACAACCAGGAATTCAGTAAAGGCAAAAACATTGAGTGTTACTGAATTTACATCTGTATTAATTATTAATATGTATTCGCCTCAACTGAATATAAATCTGTTTTCATTTTAATACAGATGTTAATCCAGTAGAGGCAATTAAAAACATGCAGTGTTCAAATAGCTAAAGCTTTAAAGTTACATGGTACACATACATAATGTATTTAACTATCACTTTTTATCCACTGTGCCTCTTATTTTAACTGGTATTGCTTATAACTCGTTACATTTTTCTCTCCCCCCGTTTCATAAAATTCTGGATACCTAGGTCCATACCGCGGTTCTCGGACAGGCTAAACGAACCGATATCTAGTGGTATCTATGCGCCGGTGGCTCGCCGCTCGCCACTTTTGACGTTTTTACTGCCTCCCACCGGAATACCGCTTCTATCCTATTAATCTTTATGACATTCGGACTTTCCGACCTGCTGTAAACTGATGAAAACGTTTCGATTAACGATTTATTGGTGAAAGTGGCTGGTATAAATATGTTTTTCATTCCCCCATCTCGCAAAGAGTATTTTTGCTCTTCGATATCTGAGTGCAAAAGACGTTTTTATCCACCAGAGGATAAAGTAAATTGAATTTAGAACATCGTGTGCACTACGTTTGTGAATTCAAAACATCATTAAACCTATTTACTTCTTCCTCCATGGTGCCGAATTTATCATATTACAATCTTTTTTAATTTGTTAAAAACTCAGACTGAGAACCTTCTTGGTTGTAATTTTTTTTTAATATGCTTTGCGCACGCCATTTTCTTTTCACGTCATATTGTTAAAACCTTAGGTTAAAAACAAGAAACTTGAAAACAAGTGAAAAACCTAAAATGAGTGATTCTAGCGACGAGTAAGTTTATTTGACGCCAACAGAATTGACTGAAACTGTTAATAATGCGCAAATGAGCTTCTCCCTGAACAATCACGCGAGAAGTACTTATTTGAAACAGTACGATATGTTTAACACGTGGCGACTAGCTAAAGGAGCCAAAACTTTCTCATAAAACGTTTTGCAGGCATATTTTATTGAATTATCCGAGACCAAGAAATCAAGCACTCTATGGAGTACTTTTTTTTTTGCATTTAGTTATGTCCTCGCTGATGTGGGATGAAATGTTACGTGTTGCACTCGAGTGCAAAGATTTTTCACCTCGTGCTCTTTTGATTCCTTCGCTAACGCTCAGGATTCAAATTTTTGAATCACTCGCTACGCTTATGATTCAATTTTAGAATCCTTCGCTTGCTCGGTCATCAAAATTGAGCACGCGGTTAAAAAACAACTTTGCACTCTTGTATAACAAATAACTATTATGTGATTAAACCTCTATCTACTTAGCATTAAAGGACTTTGTCCATACCTTGTTATTGTTTTGTTAGGCCCTACAATAACAAGTTCAGAAGAAAACAATTGAACTGATAGTATATATGGAATGGTTGCCTGGAAGAGATCGCTTTTAGCGATAAGGCCGCCACTTGTGGCACTAGCTCGTAAGTGTTTTCTATCGTGTTGTAATTTTTATTTCTGGTGTACACAATAAAAAGTTTCTATCTGTCTATCTATATATGATGTCCGCTTTGGGCCAAAATTTCCATACAAAGCGGATAGTGACGTCGATTCTCTAATACCATTTTCTAAACTAAACTAAATGTGACAAGTCTAAAAAAATGCCTATTAATCTATTATAGAGCAATTGTACAATATTGTGGTCTATTGGTCAACACAATCTTAACTAGTATGCCCCGCGGTATCGCCCGGATGGGTGCAACTTTTATTGTGCGAACTGCTAGCCTGTGGAATGCGCTGCCTGAATAGGTGTTCCCCGATATCTACAATCTGGGTGTCTTCAAATCAAGAGTGACTCGGTCTCTTCTAGGCAAGCGTGCTCCATCGTAGACTGCATCATCGCTTAACAGGCGAGTTGCCTGCCAAACGCAAGTCTGATACTTTTTTTTTTTTTACTGTCTTGAAGCTGTCTGATTGACAGTTTGTCCGGTGTTTGAACTGTACCTACTTGTGTTTGATGAATCCGTACAAACAAAGACGTAAAGTTTTACAAATATGTATCATCGTTTACCGGCAGCATATATGTATATAAATATGTTTAGCAAACGAAAAAAAGTGTACACGAGTACAGTGCTTTTGCCCCATCCTAAAAAGTACCCAACGCGCCTAAAGGAGTTTTCATTTCAAAAAGTCAAACTGCGGAGTGAAGCAGTATAAACAATAATTACCGCGCGTGATAATTCAATACGCAACCAGTGACATATGAAATAACCATTAACACGAAGTTATTAATTACACACATTTCACTGAGTTTTGCACAAAAAATACAACCTTTTAATATTTTACTATATAAAAAGCAATCTGTTGCTTTGTATTGCACACCGGCACCGGATACGTTATTGAAATTATTGTTACGAAAGGTCATTATAGACTTTTCTAGTGATCAAAGTTATATCCATTAAAATTTGAACTTTATCATCAGCATTTCATAGTGCATGACTTAGACTTATACCTCTCCCAAGACGCTCTACACAGCAAATTTTTTACCTTTTCACTATCAGCCACTTTTCTAACCTCCATAGTTCAATTATTCGTTCAAATCGCGAAAGTCCAAACGGTACATTTAGCTATCTGCATTTGACGCACCACGATTCTTATAATTGGACAGCTGCGATTTCTCATAAGTTTGTTCATCCTTAAAGTTCATAAAATCCATCTCGGGAATATTGCGAAGTAAAAACGAGTCTATATTCACGATGTATTCCGTATTCAAAACTGCCCGAAGCTCGAAAGGGGAACATTTCGCCTTGGATTGGAACACAGCATCGGTTAAACGTAACGACGTTTGTACGCGGCTTAGCCATTTACTTCGACATACTCGCAGATTCATCCCAGGAGAAATTCCAAAGCCAAGCACACACTGTACATGTTTGTTACGTTTTCAATCATTTACTTTAAAAGGATTTGAAACTGCTGCTGCTTTTTAAAATTTTAAACTATTTTATTTCTGGACAACTAAAACCATTATTCAGGAGCGCGCGTATTCCCAGATAAAGAAGGTTTTGGAGCCATTAGAGGCTCCAAAACCAGTCGATCGTCATAACCGATAAACATAACATAAGTGTATGCTAATTTTTGATTAATCTTCATGCTAGTTTTGATGAAGTAACTAAATCCATTGTGTTGGCCAAAAAAAATTAAATCTTTTTATTCTTTAAGAATTAAAAATTATAAGTACTAAAAATGATTACATAAAGTTAAAACACAAATGTTACTGATTGAGTATTTTTATAGATTCATAATAAAAAAAATTGTCTGTAGGTCTTTTTGGAGTATTTTTTTATCTGACGATGCAAAGCAAAACGGAGAATGTTATTTTTAACGTGTAGGTATATAATAAATGTTCCTGTTTCAGCCTAAATTTAAAAAAACAGTTGTTTACAGCGTAGGACGTCCAGCCACAAGATGGACAGACGACCAAAAAAAGGATGGCAAGGAAAAGCTACATGCAGGCACCCTTTTAGATATCGATGTGGGAGGCCTATGTCCAGCAGTGGACGTCCTACGGCTGAAATGATGATGATGACAGCCTAAATGCCTCAAACAATTATTTTGATAAATGAGGAAGAGAATCGTTAGATACCTCTAAGTTTACGGATGGCCAATGAATAGGTGGCATCGTCTTAAATACATAATTAGTGACATATAAAGTGAATAAGAAATAAAAATTTATTGTACGTTTATTGTCGCCATGGTGACGTATTGTAAAAACGTATCAAACTCTAATAAATACAAATTTTCATTTTCTAAATTTACTTTTTGTGTATATTTTTTAATTCATTTATAGGCTTGCGTTTTATCGCCAACTCGCCTGATGTAAGCAATGATGTATAGTCTACGATACCTAGAAGAAACCGATTCACTTCTGATTAAATCTTCGTGGTTTTTTGTGCACGAGAATTGTTACACTCCGCCTTCGGAAGTGGTGATTAGTATTCTGATTATTTCAGACGAAAATTGATCGTTCCTGCTAAAACTGTGTCTAACAGTAGCATTGAAACGGAATATTTGGATATAAATATTCCAGAACATGTTATCTTTAGCTTAATCTAAACACTAACTGGAGCGGAGCCAGTGTATATTACTTTATTATATGAAGGCAAAATGCACTTCTGACCCAAATAATGGATCGTTGGGAACACTGCAAGCCGTAATGCCCGTTTACGTTCCTATTCTCTTTAAAACTCGGCAGAAATACCCCGGTTAACAGTTCTACGCCTGAAGGAAATAGTAAACATGCACTTGCTTTGCTCCCGCGACTTCACGTGCGGTTTTGGATTGGTTTATCGTGTCGGCTCTAAGGTTGCTGAGTAATACCGACCGCTGCTATCCCTTTGGAAAATTACGTGCCGCTTACAATAGATCCAAAGTGATTGTTTAGATGGCGCTAGGTGTGTCGAATTAGACTGAAACTGTACGAAAACACAGAATATAATAATAGTTAGTACTACGGCAACGAAACCAATAACTTACCGAACTTACCTTTGCAAGCACCTTTAGTAATACAATCGATATCCAGTAGATGGCGCTTTACAATAAAATAATCCTACTTTAAAATGTCTTATAATAATACATTTTTTTAGTTAAATAATTTAGAATGTAAATAATTAACGTTTAACTAAAATAATATCAGGAATTTCAACATTACTATTTTTTTCATGGATAATTAAGTTGATAGTTTTCGTAAACTTTTTTCATTTACGTATTGTTCCATACATTTTAGTAAAGTGCCTCCAGCGGAAACGCGAAGGAACTAAAATCAGCGGTATAGATTGCTTCACTCTAATTTGAAAAAAGATTTCGAATACCTTTCAGCCCAGCAATGTATGGAACGAAACGTATACGAAAAAAGTTTTCGAAAACTATCAAATCTGCCCCCTGATCAAATGGCATTTTGTCGATCTCAAGGTACATTTTTGTCTTGAAAAGTACTTTAATAATCAATAAAATTATATAGAAAAGGTTGTGTTTTTTATTTAATCATCGCCTCATTGTTTTACTTTCTTAACTTGTGTACTTTTCACGTTCGCGTGATTTTCCAACTGAGCGGATCTAACGTTAGTTTGGTGCCGCAATAGCAGTTGTCCATAAGGCCCCTGGGGCCTTACCTACGGCCAACTGGTAACTCGGTATCAAACTAACGTTAATACAGCGCAGTTCGGAAAATCACGCGAACGTGAACCTTAACGCGCTCAGATACGGTTTGCGGTCGCGCAACATTTTTTCATCACCTAAACTGGATTGCTTTAACAGCTAGCTGTAAGGCCCCAGGACCCAGGAGAGTCACTCCACAAAACCATAGCAACTCTTGCTACTACACAATAAAGTACAATTCAGGACGCGCGAGCGCTAACTACCTATAGCTATATTAACCTAGAAGTTGCCTCTCTGTCTATCGCGTAACTCTTCGCGTCGCGTTATCTCTGTGTATCGCGTGAGAGTGAGCACGGGAGTTCCCGGTTCCGATAAGTCGGCTACTTGTAGCTTGATAGGTACCTAAAGTGCGGAGAGCGCCAGGTCTGGCCAGGCCTGCCAGCGCGAAGGTTAAGTAGGTACTTAGGTAGGTAAGTATTGGACCTACCTACTAAAACAGTAATTACATTCCAGCCTAGAAGTTCATAGGTATTTTGTGCTCATCTTTACGGTAGCTATCAGGAAAGTAGTGTGTTTATTTATGTACTACTACATAAATAAACACAGACTACTCTAGTTGTGTGCTTTATTTACCTATTTACTTGAATAAAATTTTGACGAGACAGTAGGTAAGTACCTTCTAGGTACCTGTAAAGGAGACTGGATTTGTGCGCGTTCAGTCGGTAAGTACCTACCTAATTTACCAAAAGCGGACATGGCTATGATTCTTATACCTACCTACTAAAAAAACCGGACAAGTGTGAGTAGGACTCGCACTCTGAGGGTTCCGTACAAATACTCGCACGAAGCGGCAACGTCGCACTCTGCTTTTTTGCTCTGCTATGTATGTAGGTATATGAAGATAACTGCCTATAAGGTCAAACCGCATCAAGGCGGTGCGGAACAGTACTGCAAGATTATTTAACCGACTTCAAAAAATAAGGAGGTTCTCAATGATTCGGTTGTTTGTTACTTTAGAACTCCATCATTTAAAAACTGATTTGGATTTTTAGATTGGTCCCATAGATATTTCATTAAATTTGTACAATAATTTCGTTGGTTTCGTTCAGTAGTTTTAGGTACCTACTAATTTGAAGTCGGTTTTTTAAATTGATAATTACCTAACTCGGGCGAATAAACATAAATACAGAAAAGTATCTCCATTGTATGTATGGCTTTGGATAAGGAACCATACCACCAAAATTATGTGTGTCTTGAACGCTCTTCTTTAAGAGGGGGCATCCGAAATTTTATGCTAATTTGCCATGATATTATAACTAAACCAAATATCCGATCAACGTAATAATTGATACATATGATTTTTCAATTCATTTTCTTTCCGCCATTAAGACAGAAACATAATAGCAAGATATTTACTCGATACTTTAATGTTTTGAAAATGGTGCCTTTTTGCTAATTTTTTTGATTTTACTTGAAAGTACTTCAGTTACATATCTAAAATAAATAATCACCGAAGGAAAATATAGTTTGTTTTCCAGTGTTAAGACAAAATTTACCTAGATTAATTAGTACTCTCATAATAAATTATAATAAACTTAAATTATTTTATATTATCTTTTAATTTTTAGTTTTATCTTTCTGACTCTCTCTCTGCTTCTCTCCGTCTCTCTCTCTCTCTCTCTCTGTCTGTTTGTCTGTCACAAAGAAACACTCCGACTCTAATAGTTATATTACTGAGCATACATAATAATGTATGCGTTACGGCCTAGTCATATCCATTTTATTTGTATCTATGTTATTTTTTCGTAGTAGCTTTACCTAGTCTGTGCTCTAAGGTCATTGGCACCACTTGGTTGCCGCGTCAAGTGGTCGCGTTCGAGCCATCGATTTTTTATATTATCCTTTGTTTGAAAATACAGTAGGTGTTGATATAATCGCACTCGGAAGATAAAACCAAGGCGAAAAGCAAGCGCGTGCGTCCTTCCCCGTTGAGGCACAGTGCGGTACTGAGGTTGAACGGAGCATGTTTCGCTATTTAGATGCAAAGCGCAACAGAATAAGACTGAATATCGGACTTACCGTTTGACCGAATAGTTGCTTAGAACTAAAGGACGTAAGTCTCAAATCGAATATAATTTATTATGAGAGTACTAATTAATCTAGGTAAATTTTGTCTTAACACTGGAAAACAAACTATATTTTCCTTCGATGAGTATTTATTTTAGATATGTAACTGAAGTACTTTCCAAGTAAAATCGAAAAGGCACTATTTTCAAAACATTAAAGTATCGAGTAAATATCTTGCTATTATGTTTCTGTCTTAATGGCGGAAAAAATATGAATTGATAAATCATATATATCAATTATTACGTTGATAGGATATTTGGTTTAGTTATAATATCATGGCAAATTTGCATAAAATTTCGGATGCCCCCTCTTAACATGAATTTCCGGTTACGTAATTACAAACCCAATTTGGGGTCTTTAGGGGTAGGTCCTAAAGCCGAGTTTTTGAGTTTAACGTCATCGTCTGCTAGAAAAAATGAGGTTTATGACGTCAGATTTTTGATTGGACCTTTGTGTCCGAAGTTATGGACCTTCAAAAAATCGGGTATTTAGGCTCTGTCTCGCTAATTAGTAGCTCTAGTACCTAAGAGTCTTAAAATACTAAATGACCTATCGTTGGAAAGCCAGTGAAGGTCACTATCCTTGCCTGGATTGACCTGGGACAAAATGCTTGAGGAGCCGGGTATTTCAGGTCGTCAAAATCGTAAGACCTAACTTAGACTATAATTTAAACTAAAAACTAGAACTAGTTGTATTTCCTAAACCAGAGCCTTAAAAAATATGCAAAAAAATACTAAAACTTAAAATGAGCTTTACTACCTCGAGCCAAAATTTGGGCGTGGTAATGTTGTTTTCTCCACTACTTTACTGGGGCAGACAGGACAGTAAATTACGAAAGACGAGGCGGTATGACCTCTATAGCTTTAGCCTGCTCAGTCATGGGCTAAAATAAATGCTAACGTGGTTAGGTGTGGATTCTTCTCATATTGTTTATCTGTACCTGGGGCCTTACGATTTGGAAAATCACGCGACCGCAAACCGTATCTGGGCGCGATAAGGTTCACGTTCGCCCCTGTGACCCCTGCAAGTGAATCTGGGCTCCGATTATCTACGTTTAAACTGTGACTCCTGCAACTAAGTGAATCTAGGGCCTTACGGACAACAGCTATTGCGGCACCAAACTAACGTTAGATCCGCTCAGTTGGAAAATCACGCGAACGTGAACCTTAACGCGCCCAGATACGGTTTGCGGTCGCGTGATTTTCCAACTGAGCGGATCTAACGTTAGTTTGGTGCCGCAATGACTGTTGTCCGAAAGGTTCCTGGACTCTAATAACTGCTTCCTTTGATTTTATGACTATCTACACTCAAACATCGACCTCTGCTAGTCGCCTATGTACCTAAAGTACCTATACCTATATTCTATATTCAAAATGTCATACACAAAATGTGTTTACCAAAACTAGTCGGGACATAGTAGGTAACTAACTGCCTTCGCTTCCCAGTTCACGATCAAGGTCGGATGATTGTATGGATTCGGAAATCAGGTACCTATTTAATACCTAGTTCTAGGTAATAATGTAGGTAGGCTACCTATAGGTATTTTTTGAATAGTGTGGATGTTTTGTAATTTTTAAGGTTTTTATTCATGGTATTCATGAGTAGATAGGTAGTCTAGTAGTGTACCGACTTCATAGTAGGTAGTAGTTGTGTGCTTTATTTATTTACTAGAATAAAATTACGTAAAATTTTGACGATACAGTAGGTAGGTACCTGTAATGGAGAGTGGATTTGTGCGCGTTCAGTTGGTAAATACCTACCTAATTTATCTAGAATTTTACTAGTAGCCTATGTCACTCTCCGGTTGAGAACTATAACCCATGCATAAAATCAAGTCGATACAGCGCTGGCAACGTCGCACAGCGCGGGCCTAACTCTCAGCACGAACTGGCAACGTCGCATTGTGAAACGAAACTGACCCGACTACTACGTCCTATTCTGTGATGCATTCTGTGAGCGCGAAGAAAAGCGCCATCTACTGATATCTGGTGCGCTTCTCTTGAAATGTTGCGCTACCGTAATTTTTTGAACCCTTTCGTACGCCATCTCACGTAAGTTCGAGACAACCTATTGCCCGGACAAATTGTGGCGCCCTCTAAGTTTCAACAGGTATTTTGGCAAATTTCCGGGGTACGGTACAAAGTACTGCTATCATCGATCTTCTCTAGTATATAATCTTTGGTAATACCTACTAGTATTGTGGCTTTACTCTTTTCATTCGTTTTTACCACTTTATGTCCATTTATGATCGTTTATGTATATATAGGACTTACTGGTGTTTTCTATTATAAAATCAGTTAATGAAATAAAGTTTTTTTTTTGTTAAAAAAGAGTTATGTATGAAACTCATATCAAAAAATTTGCTTCAATGGCGTCGATTGTATCATACCACTCACTATACTAAACCAATCTGACAGGACTAAAATTATCTGCCTCTCTTTTCATTTTAAGATGTGAGAGAAGGATGGCAACAATTTTAGAGCTGTCAAATTTAGTTTAGTTTAGAGTACATCAGAGTCGACGCCATTGTCTCAATAGTCTTCTTGTGTGTATGTATGTTTCCTATGGACTCCAAAACGGCCGGACCGATTTTGACGGGACTTTAACTGGCAGATAGCTGACGATATAAGAAGTAAGTAATCCACCCAGGTGAAACCGTGGGGCGCAGCTAGTACCTCTTTTTTATAAAAATATTAATTATCTATAATTATTTTATATTTGCAGAGAGACTATATAAAAAACAGATGTAGTAGACACCCCAAGCGGGATGTCAGACACCCCAAGCGGGACGTCAGTGCAAGACTTATCGCCCCCATCTCGAATAAGAATAAGATGTAGTTCCAGTTGGCTCGATCACAGAAAAGAGAAGTAACGTAATTTTTTCTCTTCTGAGGGCTCGATAGACTGATGGTAGTATAACCACTACTACACGCCTGCGGGAAACTACGGATCTATCCTTGACATTAGGAAAAAGTGGCGCCACTAGACCTGAAAAGCTCTTTATTAATTATGTGTGGACGTAATTCTACAGTGTTTTAACCAACTTAAAAATAGGAAAGGGTTCTCAAGTCGGTTATATTTTTTATGCCATTTACCTCAGAACTTCGATTTTGAAAATAGAATCCTGTAAAAATTTCTTCAGTTTCATCAACCACTGGACCAGTTGTTTCAAATTGGTTCAGTAGTTTGATTTTTAAATGCGTATTTCGATTTACTAATTTTGAAGTCGGTTTTTTAAATTGATAATTACATTGTTGCAATGTACAAACGCATCACAATCATATACTGTTTCGTATTAGTTACACATGTGCATTGCATACGGTTTGTTTATTTCTTGTTTCCATTTAGCACAGTTCCAAAAGAGATGCCCTATAATTCTTAGCGAGGCAGCTGTGGATTTCAACGTGCTTAACATTTCTAGTAAATCTTCTATTTCCAGTACAGCCACGGCTAAGCATATGTTGGAGTGTGACCTAGTTTTTACCGTATTATAGTTAAAATAGCGTTTAATATCAGAGTGAGCACCTAGTTTTGACGTTGGATTTAGCATGTTTTGCAGTAAGAACTTTTTATGATTTAACCAATTAATGTATGGAATTTAATTATAAAATATAAATATAAATATAAATATTTTTGGGACATTTTTGCACACACGGTCATCTGACCCCAAACTAAGCAAAGCTTGTGATATGGCTGCCAGAGACTGATATACATACATATATATTTTTTAAATACACACTTAAATAGATATTAACAACCAGATATAGAACAAACACAAATGTTCATCACACAAATGTTTGTCCTACATGGGAATCGAACCCACGCCCTCAGGCTCAGAAGGTAGGTTCACTACGAACTGGACCAACGGGCTAACAATAACATTGCTTAGGCAGCGGGAAAGCAGTAGACTGGCATAGGAACGGAAAAGTTGGCGCACTGAAGAGGAGACCTATACCCAGCAGTGTGTGGAAAATGGTTGATAATGATGATGAAATGGAATTTTATGAAATTAACGACCAATAAAACATAGCTCATAACTTTTAACACAGACAATTCTTAATCAAACAGATAAGATCTACTTACCACAATAAAACCTACTCCGAAACAAAAATAAATTTATTCAAATCGGTTCAGCTGTTTTGGAAAAAACAGGAACAAACTAATTTATACATACTTAAATTACAACTTCTTACCCCAAATTCACATTCCATCTCCAATTTGAAGTGGGTAAAAAATATACGTACATGATTTAGGCAATAGAACTTCATAAAAATATTAATATTATATTGTGATAAAAGCACACAGCGATAGAGCGATGCTAGATAATTTTTTGGTTGAGATTCGCCTACGAGAATAAACGAGTAAGTTGAGATGGTATTATCTTCCAGCCTATTAGTTATATTAAGTTAAGTACTATATTATAAATATAAAAGGCGATAACTCCAAAACGGCTGGACTGATTTTGACAGGACTTGCATTGGAAAATAGCTGAATACTCTAAAGAGTAATCCATGTAACCACGGAGTGCAGATAGTCATAATTTTAAATCAGTTTTTAAATAAATAGTTACATGATTAGAAAAACTAATTAGGTAATTATTAACTTTTATTCAATAAAAATACTCATGTGGTTTCTGTACTATGTCAGCTTGGTCATCTAATGTTCTAAGTGCTTTACCGTCCATATTATTTTTATTAATCTCGACCAAAGTTTTTATAAATCTATAGTAACGTATCGTGCTTTTTCTTTTGTTTTTTGGTTCTGTTTTATTAAATTGCTTTTTATATTGTTCGTATAGTACATCAGCATTCTGTAAATTGTAGAGTTGAACATCTTTGATAGATTTTTTGTTATTTTTATTGTTTTCCGAGTCTTGACTTCGTAAATTATCTTTTCCATTTACTTCATCATCTGTAAAAAAACTCATATGGTTAAGTAATGAGTATCTATTCTATGAAATTAAAAGTACTATTTTAAATCTCATCTCAGGCTCTGTTATTTTTAGAATATTTAAGAATATAGGAACCAAATACATCCAATTGTTTTACTTACATGGCGTAAGTTTGAATCCATAATGATCATCGAATGCTTCTGAGTCTTCGTCTGTATATTTATTAACCACATATAATTTAGTGTTGTTGGTATTATTAGCTAACTTTGCATTTAGATCATTGATCTTGACCAAGTTTTTAGCAAAGTTGTTAAAAGCAAGCTCTTCGTCTTTTTTATTTTCATAATGTTTGTCAAACTCCATCTGATATTTTGCAAATTCTTCTAGATGTGTGTTTTCAGTTTCATTTAAATTTATTGATTTTACAGCGACTACAAAATATGTGAATGCAATCACTAACACTAATTTGAGATTTGCCTGCATCGTTGTAACTGTTACAATAATCAAAAAACAACTGCAGGTCAAAATTATTTTATCACCCAATTTCATTTGCACTGCGTAAATCGATTTCATCGGCGTGTAATGATTGTCTTTCACAGGATTAGCTATGCGAATAGAAATTGTATTTAAAAAATCTTTCTTCATCAATAAATCAAATAGAATTGTAAGACAGTAGACCAGAACAACTTTCCATTTGTTGGTACAACTTAGTTGATTGATTTAGGTTTTACTATAAAGAAGTACTTGACACGATATTGGAGCGGAAATACCTATGCTAGAAATTCATAATTAAACAGTTTTAATTTAGAGAATTAACTAGAAATTCAAATAATAAAATTATGCTTTCATACATCTTACTAATATTATAAACGCGAAAGTTTGTATGTATGGGTGTATGGATGTTTGTTCCTCTTTCACGCTGCAACGGAACAACGGATTGACCTGATTTTTTGCATGGGTATATTTCAAGAGCCTGAGAGTGACATAGGCTACTTTTCGTTATCATTATCAACATTTTTCATCACTACGCGGGTGAAACCGCGGGGCGCAGCTATTAAACTATAAATAAGTGCTATAATGGACATGGCTACAATTTTATGTGAATACATGAAATTGTGCGTAATTAATCCACACAGATCCCATCAAAATAGGTGGAAGTATTCCTAATGAGGGGAAATTTTAATCGCCTGGCTTAGACGGAAAACGAGGAGATTAGAGATGGGTCCAATGCATGCGAAGTTAAGGCCCCGAATATTATATTACATCAAAAGGCTAAAATTAAATTTGCGCCGGCGGTAGTGATAGCGGGCCTAGTTTACATATGAATATTAAATTTAATTACCCGAATATCGTTACGGCGGTCTTTGTTTTAATAGGTTTAAAAAAAACGTGTTTAACGATTATTATAGGAGCCAGTCTGACCTTTTGGTTATTTTATTTGTAAAATGCTCTCAATAAAGGTTTATTTTGCTGCATGGCCAGTTTAACCTTTACTTATGCAGAATTTTAAATTGATTTTTTCTTTTATCCATTTTTAAGTCCTTTTATTATGTAAAATAGTACCAGCTAACTTATGAACAACTTTAACTTTAAGAACAACACTGAATTCCGAAAAAAATAATTCAACTGTTCGTGAATATACAACTCATGTATATTCACATGAGTGTGCATTTCGAAGAGTTAGAATGGGATTTTATTGTGGAGCAGCTGTTTTACAAGCTTTTATTTAACTTGCCCTGTTAGTATGTATGTATATGTGATATATACCTTGTAACTGAATTTTTGAAAATGACTATGCATGGTTAGCTCAATGACGTCATTCAAAATCCAATATGGTGGACTCCCAAATATCGCGGTACAGTTATTTTTATGCGCTCCCATAACCTGGATATCAAATGAAAGATTTTACTGAGATGAATACTACAAATAAAATGACGTCACCTAAATTTAATATGACCGACGACTAAAAGCTTGTTTTTAACAAGTATTTTTTAAATTAATAATATTTTATTGTTTGTTTGGTTTCATGGTAAAATTTATTCTCTTATCAACTTATAGTCTCACCTTGCAAACCTGTAGTATTGTGTAGGCATAGCGACCGGTTAAAACACTATCTAAAAATACATTTTTGTAGATCATCAAACTGGACATTTAACGAAACCTTAGCTTGCGCTGACATAGTAGAAGTCTGCTATTATAGCGCTGACGTACATTAGTAATCTAGCAGATTAAATTGCAATTTTAGTAGAATGTGATGTTAGGTACCACAAGTATTATTTATGTGTACCGTACTTGAATGTTGAATTAAATTGAAATTTAGGCATTTTTGTAGATCATCAAACTTGACATTTAACGAAACCTGAGCTTGCGCTGACATGGTAGAAGTCTGCTATTATAGCGCTGACGTACATTTGTAATCTAGCGGATTAAGTTGCCATTTTAGTAGAATGTGATGTTAGGTACCACAAGTATTATTTATGTGTACCGTACTCGAATGTTGAATTAAATTGAAATTTAATTTATTTATTGAGTTAAAACAAATGAGTACAATTACATTTATCTCACATATCATCATCACCAATAAGACGTGCACTGTAGATAGGCCATAAGCACATAGGCCTCCCCCATTATTAAAATTAAATACATGACATATGTAATGTCATATTAACTAAATTTACAAGTACAAATTGCACCTTTAGTAATAAATTGAATCAACTCAAAAATTGTGTTTTTAGAGATTTTGTAATAAAACTATTTATTTACGTCGTGACAAGAATAGATACAATCCAACTGTACGCCTGTAGGAGTTGCATTAAGAGCAAAACAAGATGACTGACATAGAGGACTATCCGTCTCTTTTTGATATAAATAAAAAATTCCATTCCCGTCGAATGGATGAATTCCCAATACTTCATATTATCATTAAATAGTGAAAGGACTTTTTTAAATTCTATATGACTAAAAAAGTATGGTAGACTTGAAACACTCAATCGAATTGTTGCGTTTTTGCTTCTCTTTAAAAAACAACAACGTGTGTGTTAAATTAATGCGTAAACAGCTTATTGTAAAAAAGTTATCCAAAATAGTAGTAATATCCAAAGTTTAGTTATTATTTGATTTGATGTAAGTCACTAATGGTTTTTTAACGTAAGCATTTTATAAATTATAAATAAAGCTTATTATTTTTATATGCCTCCTGAAAGAATATTTTATTGACAATTCTTTAAACACTTTTTATTTCTAGTCTCCAAATTTCTTAGTTTATATTAAAACGTAGACGGCGCCCAACAATCATGATTTTTGAGTTGATTCGTTTTATTATTTACAGTTCGAAACTTGTACTTGAAAAAAAAACCTGTACCATCAAGTAAATGTGCTATCTTTACTCGTAAGCCTGCATAAAGCCTTTAAAGAAATTCCCATAAGCATTCGTTAATACTTAAAATCCTTTGTACAGCAATATCGCAAACACATTCAACGCATAATCACGTTCTTTCGCCCCGGTGTTATTATAGAACCCGTCCGTAGTCTATTATGTCCGTAATACGTGACTTTTTTCACAGATGACTCGACACAAGCTTCCTACTAACACTCTATCAAAGCAAATTGATTTTGTACGGGAAAATATTGTAAATTTTTCGAGCTAGCTAGCGATATGAGCGGCGTCAGCGAAATGTCAGTGTGAAGCGTTCGAGATGCAATGGTAAACGCTTTTACGCCATCCATCTTGCAATCTTAGATCTTAAGTTATTCTAATGGTCCTCCCGAGGGAATCCCATCTTACTGGATAAATAGTGGGGCGCTTGAAAAATTGTTTTCGTTAATGCTTCTGCGTTCAATTGGACCCATTTTAACAGTATCTAATTTCATTATTGTATTATTTTTATTCGAGGAAAATGGCAATAATTTTCTTTGCGGAAGAATTAACACTTATTACAATAGTGATGAATATTTTCTATTTTACGATCATACTATACCTACTAACGTACTTATATCATAAATGTAAGACAGTGCCTTTTTGTTGGTTTGGCGGTTTGTTAGTTTCTCATTCTCCCGGATCGTCGTGATTATTTGTATTATATTTGAAGGGTCAGATGACGTAGGATAATTTTTATCCCTGAAAACTTTAAAATTCCTGAGAAAATATCTACATTGAAACCGCGAGGCGCAGCTAGTTCAAAATATATATAAATTTCTATAGATTACGTAACAGGTGTAGGTTGTAAGTTGGTACTTGCCACGTTGGTTGTACATAAAAATAAAATTCTAAAGCCCGGTACGTACAAACTAAACTTCAAACACAAACGTTAACGGTTTTAAAACGATTCCCAACTATTGGGCAGCCCAAATCAAATCCCGAAAGTTGCCAGTATTAAATTAAGCGTTGATGTATGACCAACGTGATTAACCCTCGAATTTCGGCGCAAAATTACGGCAGTTTCAGACGTCGCCAGAACTTTTCTTTAGGTGATAAACGCTCTCACAAATTGCCCACATTTATTCGACGCTGTAGGAAACCGCCGCTAATGTGGACCGGGAGGAATTCCTCTTTGTGCTTGTGTGCTCCATAGAGGTGTGCCAGATATATCACTCGACTGAGAAAGAGCGCGCATATTTTTCAGAATGTGTAGATAAGTGAAGTCATAATTGAGTTGCTCACATGGGGTTAAGTGGTTACCTTTTATTTTTTATTTTTTTCAAATGGACTAGTCATTTTTTCGACTACAATTTCATCTGATGGGAAGCGATGCTTGCCTGAGAAAAACTTATTTACTTTTTTTTTACAACCTCAAATTGTACCTTTTCAGAAAGTCAGACGCAGGTAAGGAGTTCCACACCTCAGCTGTTCGGTTGAAAAAATCCTCTGCCCATTTTTTTACGTTTCACCAATTGCTCCTCGTGCTCACTCCCTTACCTACCCCAACACTTGATACTCGTGTCGACGCATTCATTCATACAACATTGAACTTTAGTGAGCACTCGTTGCAAATTAATTGAGTCGAAATTGCGCTTTAAAACGGTTTTATGGTTCAGCGCCAAATTATCGGTAAAGTGTTTCGCTCTGAAATTAATTTAATTCATTTTCAATTATAATTATCGGGTAAACGATATGTTGTTGTTTGATTGAAATTAATTGTTTGTTAGCGCATAATTTGTATCAAAATTATTTGAATAATGTAGAGTGAATATGGTTTTACACAGTTTTTTTTTGTAGCTACTCTCAAAATGCGAACTTTTTTTAGAGTTTTTTTTTTAAGTTAATTACTTTCTTCCTGGCTCAGAGTTAATTACTTGTGTAATTACTGATTATTTTCTGTTTCTATTTGAACTGACATTGACTTTCGTTTGAAAATTTCAACGTCAAGAATGGCTTATCACCAATGTCTAAGCCTGTCACTGCTAAAGCCACTCTAGTGGAGCGTCATACTACCCAAAAAGGTAAGGAGTCCTATGTCCAGCAGTCATAGCGTCCTATGGCTTAAATTATGATGATGATGATACATTTCATTATATTCCTAAGCAGTCTTAAAAATATTAGTAGAAAAATACAGCAAACATTTACTCTTTTTCTCCTTGTATACGATAGCTAGTGCTTTAAGTAAAGTTAATTTTTAAACGAGATTCCTTCGGCTTAACCTGGGCTCTGTTGTGTCCATTTACGTTAGTCGCAACTAAGCTTTATCCCAGTTTTGTTGTCGCTATGTTCCTTGAAAACTGCATTTGACTTTTTTTATATCTGTAGGTATGATATCAAAACTATTTGTAACATACCTTACAAGAGAATAATTTATTATTATTATAGTGGCGACGACGTCTACGAGCAAATATGCAAATATCTAGTCAATCGTCTATCGCTCCTGCTTGTACACATTATCGTTATTGAAATTTTTGTTCAAAGTTTACTTTTTGTAATGCTATGGCTGTACTCATTGCAATAGCGCGCAAATTCGCACTATCGCGATGTATGTAGCTAAATTATTGGCATATCGAGCAAAGACGAAAGACACTTCGCTCCATAGTCGGTAAATTCCCGCGCATAAAAGAATTTAATTACGATAAACATTGCTTGCACGGCCACACTTCAGTCAACGCAAACATCTCGTGTGGTGGCGTAAATTTGTATTTTTTTTTAATCTATTGGAGTTACGATAAAAGTATTGAATGTAAAATATTTTTTATTTTTTTATTTTATTTTGCAGTAAAAGACGCAGTGAAAATTGACCGCGGCGTTGGTCTTTTGAGTTTTCACCGTAGATCTATTCTGTATAAAAAATAAATGATAAAACATCATGACGACGTCAATTCGCCTTATCTCGAATACAAAGTTTTGTCGTAAGAATATCATCGCGATGAGTGTAACCCTAGCATAAAAGGAAATAAAACTATTCTCCAAAGCTCTTTAAGCGCCTTATGATATTCAATAGCTTAATGCTTAATGCTATTTTTATTATTAGAGGTATTTGAAATGCCTTCATTTTATTCGCCTGCATCCGCGACAGTCCACGGGTGTGCCGTTGACGTCTCAAAACCACGCAGAGGCTGTGCATAGCGTGCGCGTGGTTATTGCACAAAGATAGAGACACGTTTTACATGTGCTGTCTATTAATTTGTTATAGGCTTGCGTTGGGCCACCAACTCACCTGATGTTAAGCGATGATGCGGTCTATGATGGAGCACGCCTGCCCGGAAGAAACCGATTCACTCCTCTTTTTCTGTGGCTGGCTTTACAGCACTGAGGCCTTCAAGTTGCTCAAAAACTCATAAACTAGAGCTGATCATTCAGCACTTACACTTACGCTACTCTTACATAGGTATTTACTTATGTACAAATACTTATTTCACAAAATCGTGCATCGAATTTACAAAACCTGCCATTTCGTCCGCTTGTTCTTTTTTATTTTGCTTGTAGCTGTATCCTTTCTCGATAGCCGGTAAACGCCGGTGTCCACAGTACGTGACTTCAAGGAGGATGCGGGACGCGGTATCCGATGCATTTTTCACCGGAATAGATTTCGCGCGAGGAAAAATTGCAAATTTCTGCAACGCTGGCCCGGCTAGGTGTCACGCTCGTGACTCGTGACTTCACTGATATTCAGAGCCTGATTGCGGCTCATATATTTTGAGGTTGTGAGCTTTTTAGATAATGTTTAGAGAACGTGTCCTTATTATGTTATCGATATTATGTTAAGTTGAACATAAAAAGATAAATAATAAATAAATAAATATTCGGGACATTTTTGCACACACGGTCATCTGACCCCAAACTAAGCAAAGCTTGTGATATGGCTGCCAGAGACTGATATATATACATATATATTTTTAAATACATACTTAAATAGATATTAATAACCAGATATAGAACAAACACAAATGTTCATCACATAAATGTTTGTCCTAGATGGGAATCGAACCCGCAATAGACGCTCAGAAGGCAGGTTCACTACCAACTGGACCAACGGGCTATCTAATGAGAGAGTAAAACACTGTTTTAAACTATCACGGTTATTCACTACAGTTATCTATATGATTATTGGCGGTTGGTTCGAGATCCAGTGATAACAGTAGCAAAATACTAAGAAAGATTGGAGGGGGAAAATTAGAAAGGGTAGATTGTTTTTTCTGCACCTAAATTTGAACTGTTCGACCAACCACTCGAATTCTTCAGTCTTCCCGTGAACATGGTGCATGTAACTGCGCCGAAATATCTGGGGCTCCTTCCACAACCGTTAATAATCATATAAAAAGAGAGTGTATATATGATTATCTATAGCCATGTAGGTACGTCTGTCGTATTAAGGTATTTGCAAGGTTACTACACCTGTGGTGGAACGTAAGGACGCGGAGGTTGGCGAGACATGAAGTGGACGTTTTCTCACTGATAATGACTATACGTAACGGTGTTTTATTTATTTATAAATATTAGGCTTGCGTTTGACCACCATCTCGCCCGATGTTAAGCGATGATACGGTCTACGTTGGATATGGGACCAACCCAGAAAAATCAGCGGTTGCATACAATATTTGCTGAGTTGAATGCCGTGTTCTATCCTTGGCCACACCGTCACTTACCATCAGGCGAGTTGGTGGCCAAAACGTAGATCTATTCTATATTTTAAAAAAAAACAATGGAGTAGCTGATTTTATATTCGCAATTTCAGGGATGATCGGACCTCGCATTCTGTAAAGGGTTACCATATCTCAGGATTTTTGCTGAGATTTCAGGATTTTTAGGCTCTTTTTAGGATTTTGTCAAATCTCAGGAAATCTCAAGATTTTTTGAATTTTCAATAAAATAGACTAGATTTTTCAGTTATTTTTTTACATAAACCAAAAATAATCTTCTTTATACTAGCGACCCACCCCGGCTTTGCACGGGTGTAATTTTCGTGCGAAGCCGGGGCGGGTTGCTAGTTATATCTATATCTATACTAATATTATAAAGAGGAAAGGTTTGATTCTTTGTTTGTTTGTTTGTTTGCATTGAATATGCTCCGAAACTACTGAACCGATTTGAAAAATTATTTCATTGTTGGGAAGCTACACTATCCCCGGGTAACATAGGCTATATTATACTATTTTTTTTAATAGGAATCCTTACTAAAACTCCAATAATGTAACCCAAGGTGTAAAAAAATAAGATTTACAATTTTGACTTTGCGTGTTTGACAGTTCTAAGACAGGACAACGTCTGTCAGCTCAGCTAGTAGATATATTATATAGACCTTTCGTGGATAAATATCTAATGGTGAAAACCACATCAAAATCCGATGCGTAGTTTAGGACGAGTTAGCGGTTATACAGACAGGCAGACAGAAAGACGCGGTAAGCTAATTTAATTTTTACTACTCGTATATGTACTTAGAGATAACTATCTGTGCGCACCACTCGCGCGTCGCATGGCGGACCCTCAGACCCCCAGTACACAAAACTATTAATAATTTGTATTTTTTTCCACAAAATTGTAAATTTCGTTTGTGAGAAAATTCGCTAATTGGGACAAAA
This sequence comes from Agriopis aurantiaria, assembly GCA_914767915.1. Lineage (NCBI taxonomy): Eukaryota > Metazoa > Arthropoda > Insecta > Lepidoptera > Geometridae > Agriopis > Agriopis aurantiaria. Next base: position 10,385,381 of record OU611994.1, on the reverse strand, counting down.
TCTCAGGATTTTTCAATGTAAATCAGGCTTTTCTCCGGATTTTTAAATTTTTCATCTGGTAGCCCTAATTCTGTGTGATACTGATAATTTAGGACCTATCTCATTTTCAATTCATTAAATACCTATCTGGTAAATTTTATTAAGACGTAAATAAAACTCTTGCACTAATTAAAACATCGTCTGAACATTTTAATACTTTAATTATATTCTAAAAGTTTTAGATTCAAACTAATGGTTTATCCCTCACGCCGCGGGATACTCAGACATGTGCAGACCTGAATAAATGTGCCAGACAAAAAGATTACATCGGAATAAAGTTTAATATCTCTTCATAAACGTGAATGAGAATTTCTACACACTTTGTTACATATGGCTTTGAGAGTAATTTTCTGGCATCTAAATTGCAGATAAGTTCAATTGAATTTTAGCACCTCATTTGAGTTTATGAAGAAATAATATGATGATGGATGGCACAAAGCTAGGTTGTTAATAGATGAGTTTGAAGTCGTTAATTGCAATGCAATTTAGGCCACTACTAAAATGATTACAAATAACTCATATTTTTTACAATGTTGTTCATTCCTTTACTTTTTCAAAACTTCACGTCATCATCATCACATTTGATAAAGGAACGAATAATAGCTAAAGTTTTCGTTTTATAATTAAAACATGGATAATTTATATACCGGGTTGCATGAGGCACCATTGCCTTTTTCATCCACGTTACCACAACAGCTGACTGCTTTTCATCATCATTTACACTACCATCTATGCCACTGGAGCAACTGTGCCAGCGCTCCAGAGCTTCACTCCGATATTTCAACGAGTTGGGTTGGCTCGGGTAGGTCCTGGTAGAGGAAAATGCACAATTGCACAATACACCCCAAGCGGGACGTCAGTGCAGGACTTATCACCCCCATCTCGAATAATAATAATATAAAAATAAGAATGGACAATTTTTAATCGCTGTGTTAGTATAATGGCCGCTTAATATTTTTTTTCAGATTTATTTTAAACTTAACTGCAATTTTCGACGTAAAAATATTCTAAAATTTTTGCGCCAACTTTATTCAGATGGGCAGCGTTTAATTTTGGCTTCACCTCACTTGATAGTAAGCGTAGATGAAGTCGAAGACACACTTCTATTTCGGAAGAGAAACCTACACACTATAATATAAAAAAAAAATCAAGCTTAAAAACCGGATGACGGGAGAAAGTTCAAATGCATATACAAACTAAAACACTAACTACAGAGAAAACAAAAAAAGAATCATCAAAAACAATTCTAAATTGGCGGAGTAATCGCGTAACAAACATACAAAAAAAAGGAACAAAAAAAAAACATACAGTCGAATTGATAACCTCCTCTTGAAGTCGGTTAAAAAGCAACTCCACTCATCGATTTGTAATTGGGCTATTTTCAAATAGGTATAGGGTTATATATTTAGTTCATATATATAGTTTTAAATATTAATATCCAAGGAACGGTTGTACTTAGCCAAATTGAAGTCATTGTAGGTACTTATCATTATGAAAAAGATTTACTATTTATTTACTATTTAGATTTACTATTTACTAAGCCTTAATTACAAAAAAAATTGCAGCTGTTTCATACATTTTGTTTTAAGAGTTTTTAATAATGGGGAATAGAATAACCTCTTTTCGGCTTAGTACATGGTTTGAATGTAGTACAAAATTATGATGTAAGCTAAGAAATCATTTAATTATAAAAACGCAATCTCGTCAACATTTCTTGTTGGATAGCAATAATGTTTAATTCTTGATCCACGGAATATATGTAAACCTTAGTCACTACAAACTCTCAACAAAGCCACATTAATTGCCGCTTAGCAACTTGATAAACTAGCACCAAAAGTCCCAGCCAGGCGTTAGTAGGTAAGAACTTTACTGCTAAATTGTCACCTAGAATTGCAAGGCGCTGTATCAGCGTAAAGGTTGACTTCCTGCATTGCGGCCGATCGCAGCCGTGTGCGACTTAATTACTCTACTTCGCTAATCACTAAATACTCACACTAATCAGATATGGTCCAAACGTGTTTAGTACTAATCACTAAACATCAATATTAACCACTCGCACTAATCAGTAATCAAATTGCAAACGGGCCTTAATGCGCGCGGCTGATGCGACTAGTCTTCGCACTACGAAAAGCTACATCATTGGATACCTGTAGCACCACAGTACTTTGCCAACCCTTAAAGAGTCTATTAACAGGCCAGCTCATTCCATAAATTGCAGTTGTAAGGCTAAATTAATGATCGCGTTAAACGCACAGTGTGCGATTTTCACAGATCTATGATACGTGGATGAACTTTCAGGCAGGGACGGCTAGTGCAATGATAAAATCGCAAGCTGGCAATCGACAGTTCTTCAGAACATTCCCCGTTGTAAATGCGATAAAAGACACAAAGAGACCCAACATCTCTGCGCATGCTGAGCGGCTTTAGGAACCAATCTGGTGGATTGGTTCCTAGAACCACTCAGCATGCGCAACTGTGAACCAATTTACGCGTTTCTTTTTTTATTTTGTATATAACTCTCGAGGTAGTCGCATAATCTAATTTAACCTAATTTGACCTTCAATAAAACAATACGAGTGCTCTAATATCTATTTTACCTAAGACTGGTTTGGATGTACGTATGTACCTACTACTTATGTGAGAAGCGCCTCACAAAGCAGCGGTGTCTTCGTAGAAAGCTATCGTGTGAGGATTATGTTTCTCTCCAAAATAACAAAAGAATTTCTCTGAATTTCGGCGTCCTGAGTCTTTCGCATCTTATTTCTAGTAATGTTTTTGATTTTCTGGAGTGGCTTTAGAATTTTCTTTTCGAGACATTAAATAAATTAATGAACTGGAACATAAACTATGTTAGGCTCAATGCACACTGACTGCAGTATCGAGATTATTTTGTTCGACAATATGTAATTTTGATTGCCTTTAGACCTACAACAGTCTATGAGCAGTCTAACTGTTTTGTAGTGTTAGCTTGTATGTTGATAAGTTAATAAACGCACTTGCCAGTTTTAAAAAAACTGTCGGATGTCATGCTTATGTAAATTTTTACGTGAATATCTTGGTAATGTTTGTGAAAGGTACTATACCAGCCTTGGTGGCAATTAAGTTTATGAACTCGGGTATGTGCCTTGGCAATATTTTTACGTTCGCTTCTGTTGCCTCTCGCTGCAAAAATGTAATATTAAAGTACATATTTCGATGCCTTTTCCCCGCGGTGGTTACCGTATAACTCACCTTGCGGTCACGATTTCAGGCTACGCTGTCGTTTCACTGCCATCTCGCTCACTGTTTGACCTCACTTTTACTACAAAATAAACAGGTACAGAAGGCTGGCTCCATACAACGAGCGTTAACAGGCCCACGCACACAAAGACGCGTATGTACAGCGATCTCGGATCAAGTCGGCTGAGCGCCAGTCGCGAGTGCTCACTCTTTGGCAATACACGCAATTTTCGTTTCGGTAGGACAATTATCATAATATATGATTTTTCCTTTGTCGTATTTTAACACAACTATTATTATTTAAGAGAGGGGCTTTATTTAATTATACTTTAAAATATAATAATCGTGCCTTTTGTGCGCACCGTAATCGACGAAAGTACTTTTTGGTAACCAATTTTTTTTACTTTTATTGAGTTATCCTTTGGTTCTATTAGATATAACTGTGTTTTAAAATAGCATGTACCTAATAAATTATTTTTAATTGGAACTTTATAGTTGCTTTGCCAGCCCTAGCGCTACGGTTGCGCATAGATTATTAAAATCAAGGTCAGTCGAAGTCAGCCTTCTGTATTTGTTTATTTTGTGCCTTTACTTTCATCCCTAGTTTACAAAGTGATTACCGTTATCGTTTCCCAATTAACTTCCCCAAATGGAATTGCCAGCATAATAAAATTCCATTACCGTAAACAAGCTCGCGGATTTATAATCACAATGTACGAGAACAGGATATTGAAGCGACTAAACTTTGGCGTCAACAAAGCAGTTTGATGTAGTTCGTTCGAGTTAGACAAGCAGAGCCTCCGATATTTATGACAACTCTGCCTTGAATACAAACATAAAGTTCAAAACTAGCTTAACCCTTCGAGAGACCTCCCATCTAAACGGAAATCCGAACAATTTGGTAGGAATTGAGCAGTTCGCTTGGCGCTAAAGTGACTTACTCGCTAAAGAGCTGCACTTAGAGCATAGTTTGTCTTCAGGCTAACTTTGGAAACCAGTAACATTTAAAGGGGCATTAGTTATTGCACTATTTCAGTCACTTAGGAGGTTCGAAATTTCAGAATGTGTGCAAAACTAAACCTTAATCGTAGACTATAAAGACTTCAGTGAAAAATTACAGCTTAACTATGTCATTTTTAGCTGACTTAGGCAAAATGAGGGTTACTGATTGTGTTAGTCTATGTATAAATAATAACATTTTCAGTAAGGTGTCCATCGATTCGTTTTAGAACTCCTCATGTCACAGGATATGTTACACTAAATTTAATATTTAGGATTTATAATTTAATTTCGCACATCGAACAAAAAACGTGTTTGGTATCCCAAGAAACGGCTTGATGTTTTTTTTTTTCTATTTTAACCTACTCTCATTTCTCTTCTGGTCAAGGGTCTCCTATTTTTCCTTCCATAAATCCTGGTCTAGGAGATAGATCATGAATATATTAAATAAGCTCTTTTTATTAATGTAATAATACATTTTAATTAAATAAAACTAATATTATTCATTATTAATATAATATTAATATTATTTTAACAAAATGCGCGTAGCTAATGTTCGTAGTCAAGTTTTAGATTATTAACATATATCTTATTTTTAATTAATGTTCCAGAGACCCATCGCAGGCCCATTCCTAGCATAATATTACTTTAAAAAATTTGGTCCATAACTTTTCACAAAACAATAATTCAAGAAAAAAATATATATATAAAAATAATTTTGTTGCCATGTCCATGTATACTTCTCATTAGATATCACGTAAAATATTTGCCATTTAGAGCCCTAAATTAAGTATTTTGGTTCCTGCTATAAGTTATAAAACCAAAACTGTTAGATATGGTATTCGTATTACTTTCAGGTAAGTGGTTTTTAGTATATCAAAAACTACTCTATATAGTCTTAAACATAGCTCTTACATGCGGCTCAGTTTTCATCTTGACTACGTATTCCAGTTCGTGGTCTCGTAGCTTCTCAGGTTTGGTTTTGGTTGAGATCTTTTTCCATTCGTCAAAAGATAAGTCCGCGTTCTGATCCGGTCCAACTTTCATCGATCCAGGTTGCGCATTCATCTTATTTATCCCTTTCAAAGTTCGAACAAAATTGTTATATCTCTCATAATACTCCAAGTCGCTCGTAAATGTCCTGTTATGTTTCAATACAAACTTTTTGTACATGTCTGGTGCATCGTTAAGCTTGTAGAAAAACGTTGGTCTAAGCCCCTGCCCTTTCAACGGTAATATTACATTTATCGAGCAAACTGCCAACACAATCACAAAATATTCTCCCATAACTCGTCTCGATTGCAATGATTCAATCTATCTGCTATAATTGATTGGATATCACCATACTACACTACTACATTACTTTGGAATTTAAGCGTGAAATTTTAATCTGAAAGTTAATTTTCCGTCCGGGTATCAGCTAATATAATCGGGCAGTCGTAAAAACTGCTGAATGTAGAAGTTTCTTTCGGGATATTATAATTACCGCGATAACACGGCCGAGGGTTTGGTCGGTCGACCCTTTCTGTGTCGCTCCGTTGAATTTGACGGACCTAGCCCGCCCACTAGACCTTAAGTTTCCTCGCCTAGAGGAACTACTTTACGTCGAGCCCTCTCATTATTTAATCAAGCGTCCTTTTGGGACAAATTAAGGCGTTCGTTAAATCGATGTCGAAAACTGCTTTGAGCCGGGAAACGTCAGGCGTAAATCGCACTGGATTAAATAATTTTATCGTGATAAAAGAAGGAATCTCCGATATGGATGGCAATTCAGTACGAGTATCCGATCCGGGTGACACAGGCATCCGCATTTGTAAAAGCCAATGAAATATCTCAAAGGCAATAGAAATGTATCCATCCGTTTCGTTTCGTTCCGTCGCAGTGCTGGCTGACTGTGGATGTGGAGAGTATTCGACAAATAAATGGATATAAATGTAGCATCGTGAATAAGTCGTCCGACTGTGAGGCGCTCTCGAGTAATGCCTGCTGTTGGCTTTATGATTAAAAACCTCATTCCTGTTCGATGAAAACATTTTTATTTTGTAACTGAAATAGCTTTATTTGTTTTTAATAATTTTTCCCCTTTAGTGGATACCTATTCCAAAAAGGAACAAAAAATGTTGTGTTATTTATTTTTATCCTGACTACTAACTTCGACAGAAAATTTACCAAATGGGATAAATACATGAAATTCTCTGAAAGGAGAATGTTTACCAAACGCAACTTTTTAGTGGGTATATCTCAAGTGGTTTACCAAATGGGATACTTACCAAACGGGACGTACCCCTTTGCATTGCATTGGTTGCTGTGTTTCTCTTGAAGACCACACCAGTTTTACAAACCCAAGTCTTACTTGTTTGTTTTATTTTTATTTTAAACTGAAGTATGCTTTAGTTCAATTAAATTACTCAAACATTGAATTTTATGTACACAAAAGCAATAACTTGTAATAACCAGTTAGGTTGTTCAAAAATAACGGTAGTAAAGTCTAAAACTTAGATCACCAAACTACAGCTAACGAAAACAAGAATTATTCTTCGATTTAGCACTTAATTCGATCCACTGGTAGCAAACTCCCATTTCTAAAACTAAATTGGCCAACTTGCAAAGACTAAAAACAAACCATTAAATTCACATATACACAGACTTAGAACAAGATACTCCGATGACAGAAAATGGTCGTATTTTAAAATTTTCGGTGACTGCATTTGATCTGCATGGCTTCATTCCCTCTTGTCCATTTTTCTATTTACGGACCAGGGTGGGCACAAGAAGTTGTCACCGTTTCATGGATGATACTCTGAAATCCGGAACAAAGCGCACGAGCAACAGCTTGACTGGAATGTTTTGCCTTTATGGATATTATATGCATTACGTTTCCCCTGATAGTGACAATATAATGGACGTCTTTAAGTCGCAAGTGAATCGGTAAGACCGCATCTTCGTATAACAGCTGGCGAGATGTTGGTTAAGCGGAAGCCTTCTTTAACGCAAGATCTTTTAATTTAAAAAACCTCCAGTCACATGAATTATTTATTTCTTGTAAACATAGTCATTAGGGACGAGTCAACAATTACACATATACATAGGTACCTACTAATTTAATTATAACTATGAATTAAAATTTTGTCTTATATGTACCCATTCCCAGATTACCCAGTACCTTCCACGATTTGCGTTGTCTAAGTAAGTATTATTTCTAATTCTATGAGACTCACCCCCAAATACTCGAGAATTTCGTTTTCGCAGACATTATACTTGAAGTTTGTGAAAACGCTTTGAGTGCAGTTTAGACGGTCACCGTGAGTGGTGACCAGTTAATGGGCTGGTCGTCCGTCCCTTTCCTTGTACCTGGCGACCCATCACCTAGAGAGCATTTCAATGGAAAATTGATGGAAATAGTTCTTAGGAGAGATAAAGAAACGCTGACTTTTGTGAAGATAAAAATTGAAATATTTGCAGAGTTAAGTCGTACGAGGTAATTTTTTTTGTAACTGGAAACTTATTTAGTTTCGAAATATTTTCGAACTTTTTTTTCTCTTACCTTCTTTAAGGTCCGATAGCAAGCTAAGGATAATTTATAGTTATGTAGTGTCCGTCTTTCTGTAATTGTGTTTGGATGTTCGTCTGTATGTCACTGTCATTTTATGTACAAACCAGGGATGAAAAAAAGTTTCCTTACGCAATACAAATTAAAAAAACGGTTCAAAATATTTGAGTCCATAGTAGTCATTCTCGATTTCATGTCAAGATTTCATTCCGAAAGTTTATTAAAAAACCGGACAAGTACGAGTAGGACTCGTGCTCTGAGGGTTCCGTTAGACGGAACACTCAGAGTGCGAGACCAAAAAAAAAAACTAACTGAAGTTAAAATATTGAAAGACAAACTTAAGTTTGTAGTTTTTTTTTACTGGGCAAGTGCCTTTAATAACTAAACAAAATACAAGCTAAAACTAACACTACAAATACAGTTAGATTGCCCATAGACCGTTGAAGGTCTAAAGACAATCCAAATGCTCAAGCCCACTACCAGTTGGCAGCGTACCCAACATGCTGGCGGCATTACCACGTTGAATGGCAATGCTAATGCGTTGAGCCAGAAACACGCCAGCATTTTGGTCACGCGTCGCATTAACCAGGCGCTCTGAAAGATTTTTGAAAATGAGGTGAGCTCCCGGTCCCCAATGGCCCAATGTCTCGACCCCAAACGCCTCAAATATGTAACCACTGCCGAGGTTAGCGTATTTGCGACGCTTGTGCTGCTCTGCCGAATTAGCAGCCGCGCCAGCCCTACCCTGTGTCTCAGGAAGATGTGACGGCGCCAAAGTATCGACACAAGTTGCGTCCCATACAAGGGGCCGCCCCAACCTCCAGGGCACAAGTGTCATACCGTCAGGCCTCTTTCCATCGTCACGCGCAAGACCACTCGGTTCGAGCACAGCTGCGACATTGGCGGTGGAAAGTGCCCTGCGTATGATGTCGTTCAGGCTAGCGTGTCGGCCAATACGACCAGCGCTTCTCGAGCAAGAGAGACCATGGTGACCGAGCTGGTCAACAGCAGTACCACACTGACAGCGATGGGCCTCACAGCACCTTGCACCCAAGCGTAAGCTGACAGCTAGACGAAATGCGGTTGGATCTAAAAGGCTACCTGTGTTAAAAGAGGGCATGGCTTGCAACCAAAGTCCCGATTCCCAAACAGAGACAGCAAGAATACGAGCGCGATCTGCAATACTAGGACACGTATCTAGTAGCGATTTCCATGCTAGTTCGCAGATCGGCCGATCCCACAGTCTCTGGGAAGACAACTTTGAAGTTTGTAGTTGACAATAAGGTTCTTCCATACATCCCAACTACAAAATGTAAGTTTGTAATAGCAAAATAATTATTTTTAAATACCTTCAAATTTATAACTTTCGGATTTATTCCTATATATGTACTATGAGACCTTGCCTCTTGCCAAATTTCATGATGCTAGGTCAACGGGAAGTACCCTATAGGTTTTGATTCCCCTGTGAAATCGCAAAATATACGACATAAAGGAACCCTAAGAGCGCGAGACCAAAAAAAAAAAAACCGGACAAGTACGAGTAGGACTCGTGCTCTGAGGGTTCCGTTAGACGGAACCCTCAGAGCGCGAGACCAAAAAAAAACTAACTGAAGTTAAAATATTGAAAGACAAACTTAAGTTTGTAGTTTTTTTTTACTGGGCAAGTGCCTTTAATAACTAAACAAAATACAAGCTAAAACTAACACTAAAAATACAGTTAGACTGCTCATAGACCGTTGAAGGTCTAAAGACAATCCAAATGCTCAAGCCCACTACCAGTTGGCAGCGTACCCAACATGCTGGCGGCATTACCACGTTGAATGGCAATGCTAATGCGTTGAGCCAGAAACACGCCAGCATTTTGGTCACGCGTCGCATTAACCAGGCGCTCTGAAAGATTTTTGAAAATGAGGTGAGCTCCCGGTCCCCAAGGGTCTAATGTGTCGACCCCAAACGCCTCAAATATGTAACCACTGCCGAGGTTAGCATATTTGCGACGCTTGTGCTGCTCTGCTGAATTAGCAGCCGCGCCAGCCCTACCCTGTGTCTCAGGAAGATGTGACGGCGCCAAAGTATCGACACAAGTTGCGTCCCATACAAGGGGCCGCCCCAACCTCCAGGGCACAAGTGTCATACCGTCAGGCCTCTTTCCATCGTCACGCGCAAGACCACTTGGTTTGAGCACAGCTACGACATTGGCGGTGGAAAGTGCCCTGCGTATGATGTCGTTCAGGCTACCGTGTCGGCCAATACGACCAGCGCTTCTCGAGCAAGAGAGACCATGGTGACCGAGCTGGTCAACAGCAGTACCACACTGACAGCGATGGGCCTCACAGCACCTTGCACCCAAGCGTAAGCTGACAGCTAGACGAAATGCGGTTGGATCTAAAAGGCTACATGTGTTAAAAGAGGGCATGGCTTGCAACCAAAGTCCCGATTCCCAAACAGAGACAGCAAGAATACGAGCGCGATCTGCAATACTAGGACACGTATCTAGTAGCGATTTCCATGCTAGTTCGCAGATCGGCCGATCCCACAGTCTCTGGGAAGACAACTTTGAAGTTTGTAGTTGACAATAAGGTTCTTCCATACATCCCAACTACAAAATGTAAGTTTGTAATAGCAAAATAATTATTTTTAAATATCTTCAAATTTATAACTTTCGGATTTATTCCTCTATATATGTACTATGAGACCTTGCCTCTTGCCAAATTTCATGATTCTAGGTCAACGGGAAGTACCCTATAGGTTTTGATTCCCCTGTGAAATCGCAAAATATACGACATAAAGGAACCCTAAGAGCGCGAGACCAAAAAAAAACTAACTGAAGTTAAAATATTGAAAGACAAACTTAAGTTTGTAGTTGACAATAAGGTTCTTCCATACATTCCAACTACAAAATGTAAGTTTGTAATAGCAAAATAATAATTTTTAAATGATATACCTTTATATTTATAACTTTCGGATTTATTCCTATATATGTGCTATGAGACCTTGCTTTTTGCCAAATTTCATGATTCTAGGTCAACGGGAAGTACCCTATAGGTTTTGGTTCCCCTGTGAAATCGCAAAATATGCGACATAAACGTTCATATCTTTTGATTGCGTTGACTTACAACTTTTATTTTTTTACAGCCGAAAGAAACCGTAGACCCAAGTATTTAGTATAAATTTCAACTTGCTACCTTTACGCGTTCTTGAGAAAAAGGGTCTTGACAGACGGACAGACAGACAGACGGACAACGAAGTGATCCTATAAGGGTTCCGTTTTTTCCTTTTGAGGTACGGAACCCTAAAAACTAACTGAAGTTAAAATATTGAAAGACAAACTTAAGTTTGTAGTTGACAATAAGGTTCTTCCATACATTCCAACTACAAAATGTAAGTTTGCAAAAATAATCAAAGTAGCAAAATAATCATTTTTAAATGATATACCTTCATATTTATAACTTTCGGATTTATTCCTATATATGTGCTATGAGACCTTGCTTTTTGCCAAATTTCATGATTCTAGATCAACGGGAAGTACCCTATAGGTTTTGGTTCCCCTGTGAAATCGCAAAATATGCGACATAAACGTTCATATCTTTTGATTGCGTTGACTTACAACTTTTATTTTTTTACAGCCGAAAGAAACCGTAGACCCAATTATTTAGTATAAATTTCAACTTGCTACCTTTACGCGTTCTTGAGAAAAGGGGTTTTGACAGACGGACAGACAGACAGACAGACGGACAACGAAGTGATCCTATAAGGGTTCCGTTTTTTTCCTTTTGAGGTACGGAACCCTAAAAAACTAACTGAAGTTAAAATATTGAAAGACAAACTTAAGTTTGTAGTTGACAATAAGGTTCTTCCATACATTCCAACTACAAAATGTAAGTTTGTAATAGCAAAATAATCATTTTTAAATGATATACCTTCATATTTATAACTTTCGGATTTATTCCTATATATGTGCTATGAGACCTTGCTTTTTGCCAAATTTCATGATTCTAGGTCAACGGGAAGTACCCTATAGGTTTTGGTTCCCCTGTGAAATCGCAAAATATGCGACATAAACGTTCATATCTTTTGATTGCGTTGACTTACAACTTTTATTTTTTTACAGCCGAAAGAAACTGTAGACCGAAGTATTTAGTATAAATTTCAACTTGCTACCTTTGCGCGTTCTTGAGAAAAAGGGTCTTGACAGACGGACAGACAGACAGACAGACGGACAACGAAGTGATCCTATAAGGGTTCCGTTTTTTCCTTTTGAGGTACGGAACCCTAAAAAAGCACATAAATTGTAAATACTTTTAAAAATAACTGAACATACCTTAATCGACAAGTTTATGAGATAATGGCTGAGCAACGTTAATGAGACACAAAAGTGTGTCCAGAATCCACGAAAAAACAAGTTTGCGTGACAAAATGTGAGAACATGATAAGAACTAAGAACTCGGTTTATGGTAATGTTTATATATCTACTAGCGACCCGCCCACCCGGCTTCGCACGGGTGTAATTTACGTGCGAAGCCGGTGCGGGTCGCTAGTTATATATAAACCTTCCGTGAAAATGTATCTAACTGATGGTGAAAACCGCATCAGAATCCGTTGCGTGGTTTAGGAGGAGTTAGCGGCCATACAGACAGACAGACGCGGAGAGCGACTTCAATTTATACTATGTAGAGATAGAGAAGACAAGAGATGGAGATAAAGAAGAGAATAGATAGAGAAGATAGAGATAGAAATAGAGATAAAGATGATAGCTACGGAGTACGATTACGTGCTTGTCTGGACACGCATTTGACAAATATTATTATTTTTAAGAAAAATAATACGAACCTATACAAATACATTGGTATTTTCAATTTGGTTATCTGAAATCCCAATTAATCCAACTTTTGTAAATATCTGGTGAAACTACGCCGATACAATCAGTATCGCCAATTATAACTTCCGTACTTCCGGTATCCAAGCGACATGTCCATTATAGTTACCAAGTATCTGCTAATCCCCCAAAATATTAACTAATCCTCGCCTTTAAGCTTTGGTAATAGAGTTCAGTTTTGGAGATCGGGCAAGTTTAGTTCAGTTACATCAAATTACTGAAATTGGATATTCTAAGAAGTAGCCAGTGGAATGAAGTTTGAGTATGATTTCCCCATTAAATTATAATTAAAATAAAATTACATAAAAAATATCAATGCTTGACTCATTAATGTATGTTGTTTATATGCCTACATTAAAATAAACCTCCAAGCAACTATACATCATCATCACCATAAGACGTCAACTGCTGAACACAGGCCTCCCCCTCTGAACGATAGCCTGCTTACTGCATCCGCAGGATGCCTGCGACTCCCACGATGTCGTCGGTCACCTACGATGCGTCTTCCGGTTCGTGGCCATCACTCAAAAACATTTCCTCCCCATCAGTTATCGATTCTTAGCGGTATAGCATGCCATTGCCACATCAACTTGCAAAATTGAATAGCTGTCAGTGACTCTGGTTCTTCAGCGAATGTGCACGAATTCTATAGCGCAAAGAAACTCCGAGCATAGCTCTCTCCATTGCCCGCTGTGTGACTCTGAGTTTTTCCAAAAGGCCAGCAGTTAAGGACCACGTCTCAGTGCCATATGTCATCACTGACAACACACACTGGTTAAAAACCCTTATCTTTAGGCACTGTGGTATTGGGGGAAAAGATGTTACGTTATTTCCGTAACTTATAAAACTGCCAAGCAAGTATTAACAATTATTCAACCGACAAACAGTATTGTGCAAACATATTGTATGGCGGCTACTGTGTTCCGGATTGAAGGGCAAAATGTCCAGTAAAATTACTGTCCGTAAAGGGATGAAAGAAGAAGAGAGTATTATAGTCTTCGAAGTGGATTGAAAGACGTAGTTGAATTGATTTATATTTATTACTAGGACGAACGTGTTCATGACAGCGGCTGGTAAGATGGAAGAGAGTGTTGCCAGGCCTCGATGACAGAATAGGCTTATACGATAATGTGGCCAGTTACTGGACATTAGTAATGTACAACAGAGAGATTTAACATCTAATATCTCAGGGTTATAAACGCAGTGCATTGCCGCGCGAGGATCTGAACTGTCGAAGTTTTAAATTCTAGGTGGCAATAAACTATTATGGCCTAACGTGATCTTTACCATCAGGTGAGCAAGTTACTCGTCTCTTCACTCAATCTATTTGCACATCAGCTAGTAGCATAATAAAACTAAATGTAGGTATAGTAACAAGAGGATAGGTTAGAACTGCTACTGGCATCCACCTGATAAATTTGTTAACTACTTCTTTGTGCTGGTGATTTATCCAAATATCGGATTGTTACAAGCTGTTGCGACATCTCGTTACGTCAGATCACGTACTTGGTCTTTTAATGTCGTCCGTGCTACGGCAGAGGAAAATTGTTGACTCTTAACACGGTGGGTTTAGTGCCAATATTAGTTTTAGACGTACATTGTAAGGAGAGATAAAAAAGAAAATGTCTAGGTGGAGAAACACCGGGTGTTTTATTGGGTTCGGGCGCCGATATGAAAGGTAAACGATGTTTTGTAAGACCGATTACTATGGATTAGTATCTTGTTTAAAGCGATTTTGGCCGAGCGGTGGCATGTGCGCTGATGGTACCCGGTAGGTACAAAAAAGTCTGCGCAATTAGTAGCGTGCACCGAGTTTTGGTTCGGATATTTTTGGCACGATTGTGACTCTATAGTACTGTATCTCGATGTACATACGCTAACATAAGATGAAGTACAGCAGATTAGGAATACGTAGCTACCTATATGGAACTCCTACCTATATACTCCTACTTATATACCTATATACTCGGAATCTTTCCCTTTATCAGCGAAACAGATTCAAACTCTATAAAAACGAAACAGCCATTACAGAACCACTGAAAGCATTACAAAGGGAAGTGCTTACCGCGGACTTTTAACCATTTATGGGGTCCCTTCAGATGGAACTTGAATTAGGGATTATAGTCCCGAAGAATGATCATTTACAAGATCCTTAGTTTGAACTTTGCTCGTTATCTGAAGACTATTCAAGTCTCGTTGGAGATGGAGTGCCTACACGATTTACTGGTTATGTATTAACCTACTAAATAAAGATACAAGGTTATACTGAGCGGTGATACAAAGCCAAAAGCAGGTCATTATACCAGGCGTTAGACCCATAGTAAAAAAAAACACAATTATGTTTTTTTTTCAAAGGGAGCAACCGTGAGTACGCTAATAAGTACAGCTAAATAATTTTGGAATTATACCTACCCTAGTGGAAAATTATAGAACTGCGTTTTTTATTGATTTCATGCTATAGGACCTACAGTAAAAAATGGTTCATATTAATAATACAGTACCTAATTTCAGCTCTATACTACAGTTTCATGTAAGTTTTGCCAACCTGCATTAGGAGAGACCACCCGTTTCGTTGTTATATAATATTTTCACATGAATTCATTAATAATATCAGTATCTAGTAAATACAACATGACATTAATTCCGTAGGCGATGTAAACGTTGTCTAATGAATGGGCTATCGAAGACGGTGGCCATTTTTCGTCCTTTCGTGAACAAGACTTATCGAAATTTTAATAGCACTTCACAGTAAGGCCATAATATACAATTGAACTACTGCACAATCCTTGGCTTCGCTTCATTCGACAGAGCAGGTAAAAACGCAAACACAAATTATCACAAGAAAAACAAGTCCGCCGTCCACCTCGTCCGTTTTGCTCATGCTGTGGTAATTTAGAACATTAGTGGCGGAACGCTCTAAGGCTGCTGCCATCGATCCGCCCCTAACCAAAGAGATGAAAGAGAATGTAACTCGACGCTACGCCTAACTAAACTAATTAAAACAACATAACGTACTGTGTCAATATCCTCTGGTATAAGTGTTCTGTGGTCAATATCATCCATCAAAAATGTTTCAAAATAAAAAACATAACGTCAACAATAATTATTCTTTGAACATTATTAATAATTAATTTATCATTTCTTCGATAGATTTCACGGTAATATCTCTAATTTTATCAGTAGAGTGATTCAAAGTTTCTGTGTACCTATTTTAGTGTTAATTTGAACACATGTGCCACCGTTTCAATTTAGCTACCTTCGAACTGAGATTTCATATTTTACTACGTATCGTTGCCCCCCCCCCCCAAAGATTTCATACTATACTACGTGCCCCCGAACTGTGAACCCATAATATATTTGTGCTAAGCTTTGTTCAAATTTCGGAGAAAAAACTCGTGCAGTTATCTAGGCCACGTAGTACAGCTTGAGTAAAGCCCGTTGCAGACCTTGCGAAGTACAGGTGGCAAGTACAAGTAGCAAGTACCTACTAGATACTAGTAGTTAGTAGATACTTGCTACTTGTACTTCTCATGGTCTGCAATGGCATAATACTTAGGTGATAAATTGAATTTAGTTTAGGAATCGTGGTAATTTCTGGTAATAACTGTGATGATTACTTGTTTTGCAGTTGTTTGAACACTTTGAACTGATACAGGACTCACTACCTATATTATTATCACTGTATTGCAAGATGTCATTCAAGTTGCTGGTTGCAACGTGAGCGATGAAAAGGTAATTTCATATTAAAACTGTTAACATATTCGTGTCCTACAACGAAAGAGAATGTAAACACAATGGTACCGTATTACTAATGACCATTAACCCAATGAATAGACTTTTCGAATTAGCAATCCAAGGTATTTATTACTATATAATTACGATTTACCCTTAGTCTCAGATATGATAGTTTTCGAACACTTTTTTCGTTTACGTATTGTTCCATACATTTTAGTAAAGCGCCTCCAGCGGAAACGCGAAAGAACTAAAATCGGTAGTAAACCGCGGTATAGATTGCTTCACTATAGTACGAAAAAAATATCGAATACCTTTCAGCCCAGCAATGTATGGAACAATACGAAAACGAAAAAAGTTTTCGAATACTATCAAAACTTGTACTATGGGTAGAACAGAGTAGATACTTTTAAAGGTTTCGTACGGCGTACTGTACCCAAAGGGTGAAAACGGAACTCTATTACTAAGCTTACGCTATGTCTGTCAGTCCGTCCTACCTCTTAACGCTGCGCTGGTCGGTTTTTTATGTTATTTCCCAAAAGCAAAGAAGTTTAAACCACTGCTGGAACACAGGCCTTCTCTCAGAGAAAGGATGGGCCCTAATTCATCATCATCATCAAACTTGCTTGGGCGATATCTCGGAAACTGTCGATCCTGGACTAGCAGTTCCTTCGCAAAAGTGATAGATCTCGTCGAGATCTTCATTTCAGATGACAGCTGTCAAACTTGCTTAGGTGATATCTCGGAAACCGTCGATCCTGGACTAGCAGTTCCTTCGCAAAAGTGATAGATCTTGTCGAGATCTCAATTTTGGATGACAGCTGTCAAACTTGCTTGGGTGATATCTCGGAAACCGTCGATCCTGGACTAGCAGTTCCTTTGCAAAAGTGATAGATCTCGTCGAGATCTTCATTTCAGATGACAGCTGTCAAACTTGCTTAGGTGATATCTCGGAAACCGTCGATCCTGGACTAGCAGTTCCTTCGCAAAAGTGATAGATCTCGTCGAGATCTTCATTTCGGATGACAGCTGTCAAACTTGCTTGGGCGATATCTCGGAAACCGTCGATCCTGGACTAGCAGTTTCTTCGCAAAAGTGATAGATCTCGTCGAGATCTTCATTTCGGATGACAGCTGTCAAACTTGCTTAGGCGATATCTCGGAAACCGTCGATCCTGGACTAGCAGTTCCTTCGCAAAAGTGGTAGATCTCGTCGAGATCTTCATTTCAGATGACAGCTGTCAAACTTGCTTAGGTGATATCTCGGAAACCGTCGATCCTGGACTAGCAGTTCCTTCGCAAAAGTGATAGATCTCGTCGAGATCTTCATTTCGGATGACAGCTGTCAAACTTGCTTGGGCGATATCTCGGAAACCGTCGATCCTGGACTAGCAGTTCCTTCGCAAAAGTGATAGATCTCGTCGAGATCTTCATTTCGGATGACAGCTGTCAAACTTGCTTAGGCGATATCTCGGAAACCGTCGATCCTGGACTAGCAGTTCCTTCGCAAAAGTGGTAGATCTCGTCGAGATCTTCATTTCAGATGACAGCTGTCAAACTTGCTTAGGTGATATCTCGGAAACCGTCGATCCTGGACTAGCAGTTTCTTTGCAAAAGTGATAGATCTCGTCGAGATCTTAATTTCAGATGACAGCTGTCAAACTTGCTTGGGTGATATCTCGGAAACCGTCGATCCTGGACTAGCAGTTCCTTCGCAAAAGTGATAGATCTCGTCGAGATCTTCATTTCAGATGACAGCTGTCAAACTTGCTTAGGTGATATCTCGGAAACCGTCGATCCTGGACTAGCAGTTCCTTCGCAAAAGTGATAGATCTTGTCGAGATCTCAATTTTGGATGACAGCTGTCAAACTTGCTTGGGTGATATCTCGG
Organism: Agriopis aurantiaria; assembly: GCA_914767915.1. Classification (NCBI taxonomy): domain Eukaryota; kingdom Metazoa; phylum Arthropoda; class Insecta; order Lepidoptera; family Geometridae; genus Agriopis; species Agriopis aurantiaria. The sequence continues at coordinate 10,367,076 of OU611994.1, read as the reverse complement.
AAACCGTCGATCCTGGACTAGCAGTTCCTTTGCAAAAGTGATAGATCTCGTCGAGATCTTCATTTCAGATGACAGCTGTCAAACTTGCTTAGGTGATATCTCGGAAACCGTCGATCCTGGACTAGCAGTTCCTTCGCAAAAGTGATAGATCTCGTCGAGATCTTCATTTCGGATGACAGCTGTCAAACTTGCTTGGGCGATATCTCGGAAACCGTCGATCCTGGACTAGCAGTTTCTTCGCAAAAGTGATAGATCTCGTCGAGATCTTCATTTCGGATGACAGCTGTCAAACTTGCTTAGGCGATATCTCGGAAACCGTCGATCCTGGACTAGCAGTTCCTTCGCAAAAGTGGTAGATCTCGTCGAGATCTTCATTTCAGATGACAGCTGTCAAACTTGCTTAGGTGATATCTCGGAAACCGTCGATCCTGGACTAGCAGTTCCTTCGCAAAAGTGATAGATCTCGTCGAGATCTTCATTTCGGATGACAGCTGTCAAACTTGCTTGGGCGATATCTCGGAAACCGTCGATCCTGGACTAGCAGTTCCTTCGCAAAAGTGATAGATCTCGTCGAGATCTTCATTTCGGATGACAGCTGTCAAACTTGCTTAGGCGATATCTCGGAAACCGTCGATCCTGGACTAGCAGTTCCTTCGCAAAAGTGGTAGATCTCGTCGAGATCTTCATTTCAGATGACAGCTGTCAAACTTGCTTAGGTGATATCTCGGAAACCGTCGATCCTGGACTAGCAGTTCCTTCGCAAAAGTGATAGATCTCGTCGAGATCTCAATTTTGGATGACAGCTGTCAAACTTGCTTGGGTGATATCTTGGAAACCGTCGATCCTGGACTAGCAGTTCCTTTGCAAAAGTGATAGATCTCGTCGAGATCTTCATTTCGGATGACAGCTGTCTATAATAGGTAGAGACTCTGGCAAAGCTATAGTAATATTTTTGTGTTTCAGGCATGCAATCTCAACCAAACGCAGGACATACAAATGTAAATGATACAAGTGCTGCAATGGTTCCTAATGAAGGTGGTGTTCATCGGATACACAAGAAGAAAAAGATTTTTAAAAAGATTTTCGAGATTGGTTTGTGTTTGCAATCTCAAAATTATGAGTTTTGAAGTTACCAAAAGAATGTGAAGAAACTGCACATCTTTTTATGTTCTTCGATAAATTATTTGATTCGGTGAATGGATCTTACAGTGAAATTCAGGGAAGACATTTTTACTTGCTGCAGTAACGCCGAAATCACCACATCAGAAATTATGGAGTGAAGATCTTCCAGTTTTAAGATCATTACGATATTTAAATGACGAGAGGGAAAAGGTTGTTCGGTCCATAACAAGCTGGATTAAGACTAAAGAAGGATTCCAAATGCTTGTAAATTCTTTACACAAAAATCAACTTAACTATATTGTTAATAAATTTCAACCACAGGATGACAGGACCCATTAGAAAATATGTTTGGCTCCATATGGTCACTGAGCATATGCAATAGAATGCCTGGTGCATTTGTTTTTGAAAGCAAATATAAATCACTTTTAATAAATAATTTATCAATGGGTCATACGCAAGGAGCGAATTGTGAAAAAGATACTTCAGCCGGCTTACAAACAATACGCGATTATTTTGATATTTGAGCTCCAAATCAAATGATAAAGAAATTATCGAAATTGATGAGGAAGAGTTTATAATGAGGATCAGTAATCATCATCAGCCGGAAGACGTCCACTGCTGAACATAGGCCTCCCCCTTTAACCTCCACATTGAACGACAGCCCGCCTTTAGCATCCACTGGATACCCGCGACTCTCACAATGTCGTCGGTCCATCTAGTGAGAGGCCTCCCTACGCTGCGTCTTCTGGTTCGTAGTCTCCACTCCAGAACCTTTCTTCCCCATCGGTTATCGGTTCTGCGATGGGCGATGGCAATGGCAATGCGATGGCAATGGGCGATGTGGCCCGCCCATTGCAACTTCAACAGTTAAAGACCACGTCTCAGTACCATATTAGTAAAGTAGTAGCAAATTCAATAGAACTAGTACTCACTTTATTCTTCATGACATATCTTTTTGAATTATCCAAATCGGACCATTACTTACGAAGATATTAAGTAATAAACATTATGCCGTTCCTGCCGCTAAAAGAAATGTACGTGGGTGCGTATGACGTCACTGGGACGGTCGCCGCCAGTTACCCGTTGGCCGCTAAAAGGCGCGCAGTGTTTTGGGTGGTTAATTGTGACTTTGATGCAAATTAAGTGCCCGATTTGTGTCTAATTCATCTTTTTAACTATGTACAAATATTGTATTGAGCCAAAATGTACAAACACCTCTTTTAAAACACCAGAATGTAAAAGTAGGTTACAACTTATTTCCATATCAACTAAATAATGGGTAGGTATAGTTATGTAGGTACTAACATCGAAATGATCTACACAGCCATGTCTAGTAGCTTGGGTAGAGGGTGGAGTCATAGTAAAAATAATAGTAAGTTGACTCGAGGCCCGTAGGAGATTTAAATACCTACTCATGCCCGAACACGCAGGGTTGTCCGTGTCTCTGAGTTTTATAGGTAGCTATGTATATTATAATGAAACAATAAAACGTAGATACGGATATACGGATTTAAAAAAAACTATATATTAAAAAAAATAGTTTTTCTGGCGTTTTAATAGAGGTGTTTGTACATTTCGGCACTATACTATATTTGTACATAGTTAAAAGATCAATTAGACACAAATCGGGCACTTAATTTGTATCGAAAATCACAACTATCCACCCAAAACACTGCGCGCCTTATAGCTGCCAACGGGTAACTGGCGACGAACCTCCCAGTGACGTCACAAGCTATCACGCCGGCCGACCAGTGAATTTCGCTAGTAATTTGGTCATAACTTCGTTATTTTTTGTCGTAAAACAATATTTTTGCACTGTATGTTAAGGATTTCTTAGCTCTATAAATCTGCATTCTCAACTAAAAACGTTACTGATCCTCATTGATCCCATCAACACTCAATCAATGATTATGAACGCATGCACTAGTGATGTAGAAAATTGTGCAGCTGTTGGTTATTGCAGTGGATGGATGGTCAGAAAAGAAAAAATAATATTTAGTTAACCACTGTAAAACCTGCAATAAAGACCTCGAAAACCATGAGGAACTACCATTCGTGGTCTCAACGGTAATACGTACAAGCGTCAAACTTGGCATGATTATAGTACACACTCCAAAGTATAAAAACAAACAATAATAAATGACCAAGTGCGAGTCAGTGACAAATTTCTGTTTATTTCTTCAAGATATAATTGTGTTACATTATAGCGTATTCATTAGATAATTTCATTTATGAGTTGTATAAAACTGTACAGCCGTTTAATAAAATATTTTATTAAAGCTCGCAAAAAAGCTTATTATTTCTGAAGTAGACGGAGCGCTGCAGCCAAACTTATGCTTAGCGGACTTAATTTTTACAGTAGGCAAGATGTTTTTTCTACTATGGAAAATGATTGTAGTTTTTTACGGAATGTATGGGATTGGTCACGTGAATTTTTCACCAGTTGTGTAAATCTCATACATTTTGTATAAAACTACAAGCGTTTTCTGTAGTAGAATAGAATTAATACAACCTGCTATTCATCTGTAGGTTAAATGTAGTACCGTTAGTGGCGGATAGATGGAGGCACATATAATTGATTTCAAATATGGCTGAGTTGCCAGTCTATCTCCGTATATATATAGTAGTCTTTGGTTTTGCTTTGGTTTTGCTCACAGTCCACAGATTGCTCTATTGTACATGCTGTGGTAATTTAGAACATTAGTGGCGGAACGCTCTAAGGCTGCTGACATCCATCCGCGCCTAACCAAAGAGATGAAAGAGAATGTAACTCGACGCTACGCCTAACTAAACTAATTAAAACAACATAACGTACTGTGTCAATATCCTCTGGTATAAGTGTTCTGTGGTCAATATCATCCATCAAAAATGTTTCAAAATAAAAAACATAACGTCAACAATAATTATTCTTTGAACATTATTAATAATTAATTTATCATTTCTTCGATAAATTTCACGGTAATATCTCTAATTTTATCAGTAGAGTGATTCAAAGTTTCTGTGTACCTATTTTAGTGTTAATTTGAACGCATGTGCCACCGTTTCAATTTAGCTACCTTGGAACTGAGATTTCATATTTTACTACGTATCGTTGCCCCCCACAAAGATTTCATACTATACTACGTGCCCCCGAACTGTGAACCCATAATATATTTATGCTAAGCTTTGTTCAAATTTCGGAGAAAAAACTCGTGCAGTTATCTAGGCCACGTAGTACAGCTTGAGTAAAGCCCGATGCAGACCTTGCGAAGTACAGGTGGCAAGTACAAGTAGCAAGTACCTACTAGATACTAGTAGTTAGTAGATACTTGCTACTTGTACTTCTCATGGTCTGCAATGGCATAATACTTAGGTGATAATTTGAATTTAGTTTAGGAATCGTGGTAATTTCTGGTAATAACTGTGATGATTACTTGTTTTGCAGTTGTTTGAACACTTTGAACTGATACAGGACTCACTACCTATATTATTATCACTGTATTGCAAGATGTCATTCAAGTTGCTGGTTGCAACGTGAGCGATGGAAAAGGTAATTTCATATTAAAACTGTTAACATATTCGTGTCCTACAACGAAAGAGAATGTAAACACAATGGTACCGTATTACTAATGACCATTACCCAATGAATAGACTTTTCGAAATAGCAATCCAAGGTATTTATTACTATAATATAATTACGATTTACCCTTAGTCTCAGATATGATAGTTTTCGAACACTTTTTTCGTTTACGTATTGTTCCATACATTTTAGTAAAGCGCCTCCAGCGGAAACGCGAAAGAACTAAAATCGGTAGTAAACGGCGGTATAGATTGCTTCACTATAGTACGAAAAAAATATCGAATACCTTTCAGCCCAGCAATGTATGGAACAATACGAAAACGAAAAAAGTTTTCGAATACTATCAAAACTTGTACTATGGGTAGAACAGAGTAGATACTTTTAAAGGTTTCGTACGGCGTACCGTACCCAAAGGGTGAAAACGGAACTCTATTACTAAGCTTACGCTATGTCTGTCAGTCCGTCCTACCTCTTAACGCTGGTCGGTTTTTTATGTTATTTCCCAAAAGCAAAGAAGTTTAAACCACTGCTGGAACACAGGCCTTCTCTCAGAGAAAGGATGGGCCCTAATTCATCATCATCATCAAACTTGCTTGGGCGATATCTCGGAAACTGTCGATCCTGGACTAGCAGTTCCTTCGCAAAAGTGATAGATCTCGTCAAGATCTTCATTTCGGATGACAGCTGTCAAACTTGCTTAGGTGATATCTCGGAAACCGTCGATCCTGGACTAGCAGTTTCTTTGCAAAAGTGATAGATCTCGTCGAGATCTCAATTTTGGATGACAGCTGTCAAACTTGCTTAGGTGATATCTCGGAAACCGTCGATCCTGGACTAGCAGTTTCTTTGCAAAAGTGATAGATCTCGTCGAGATCTTCATTTCGGATGACAGCTGTCAAACTTGCTTGGGCGATATCTCGGAAACCGTCGATCCTGGACTAGCAGTTCCTTCGCAAAAGTGATAGATCTCGTCGAGATCTTCATTTCGGATGACAGCTGTCAAACTTGCTTAGGTGATATCTCGGAAACCGTCGATCCTGGACTAGCAGTTTCTTTGCAAAAGTGATAGATCTCGTCGAGATCTTCATTTCGGATGACAGCTGTCAAACTTGCTTGGGCGATATCTCGGAAACCGTCGATCCTGGACTAGCAGTTCCTTCGCAAAAGTGATAGATCTCGTCAAGATCTTCATTTCGGATGACAGCTGTCAAACTTGCTTAGGTGATATCTCGGAAACCGTCGATCCTGGACTAGCAGTTTCTTTGCAAAAGTGATAGATCTCGTCGAGATCTTCATTTCGGATGACAGCTGTCAAACTTGCTTGGGCGATATCTCGGAAACCGTCGATCCTGGACTAGCAGTTCCTTCGCAAAAGTGATAGATCTCGTCGAGATCTTCATTTCGGATAACAGCTGTCAAACTTGCTTGGGCGATATCTTGGAAACCGTCGATCCTGGTCTAGCAGTTCCTTCGCAAAAGTGATAGATCTCGTCGAGATCTTCATTTCGGATGACAGCTGTCAAACTTGCTTGGGCGATATCTCGGAAACCGTCGATCCTGGACTAGCAGTTCCTTCGCAAAAGTGATAGATCTCGTCGAGATCTTCATTTCGGATGACAGCTGTCAAACTTGCTTAGGTGATATCTCGGAAACCGTCGATCCTGGACTAGCAGTTTCTTTGCAAAAGTGATAGATCTCGTCGAGATCTCAATTTTGGATGACAGCTGTCAAACTTGCTTAGGTGATATCTCGGAAACCGTCGATCCTGGACTAGCAGTTTCTTTGCAAAAGTGATAGATCTCGTCGAGATCTTCATTTCGGATGACAGCTGTCAAACTTGCTTGGGCGATATCTCGGAAACCGTCGATCCTGGACTAGCAGTTCCTTCGCAAAAGTGATAGATCTCGTCGAGATCTTCATTTCGGATGACAGCTGTCAAACTTGCTTAGGTGATATCTCGGAAACCGTCGATCCTGGACTAGCAGTTTCTTTGCAAAAGTGATAGATCTCGTCGAGATCTCAATTTTGGATGACAGCTGTCAAACTTGCTTAGGTGATATCTCGGAAACCGTCGATCCTGGACTAGCAGTTTCTTTGCAAAAGTGATAGATCTCGTCGAGATCTTCATTTCGGATGACAGCTGTCAAACTTGCTTGGGCGATATCTCGGAAACCGTCGATCCTGGACTAGCAGTTCCTTCGCAAAAGTGATAGATCTCGTCAAGATCTTCATTTCGGATGACAGCTGTCAAACTTGCTTAGGTGATATCTCGGAAACCGTCGATCCTGGACTAGCAGTTTCTTTGCAAAAGTGATAGATCTCGTCGAGATCTTCATTTCGGATGACAGCTGTCAAACTTGCTTGGGCGATATCTCGGAAACCGTCGATCCTGGACTAGCAGTTCCTTCGCAAAAGTGATAGATCTCGTCGAGATATTCATTTCGGATGACAGCTGTCAAACTTGCTTGGGCGATATCTTGGAAACCGTCGATCCTGGTCTAGCAGTTCCTTAGCAAAAGTGATAGATCTCGTCGAGATCTTCATTTCGGATGACAGCTGTCTATAATAGGTAGAGATTCTGGCAAAGCTATAGTAATATTTTTGTGTTTCAGGCATGCAATCTCAACCAAACGCAGGACTTACAAATGTAAATGATACAAGTGCTGCAATGGTTCCTAATGAATGTGGTGTAACATCGGATACACAAGAAGAAAAAGATTTTTAAGAAGATTTTCGAGATTGGTTTGTGTTTGCAATCTCAAAATTATGAGATTTATAGAAAACAATGTTGCTTGATTTTTGAAGTTACCAAAAGAATGTGAAGAAACTGCACATCTTTTGATGTTCTTCGATAAATTATTTGATTCGGTGAATGGATCTTACTGTGAAATTCTGGGAAGACATTTTTACTTTGCTGCTGTAACGCCGAAATCACCACATCAGAAATTTTGGAGTGAAGCTCTTCCAGTTTTAAGATCGTTACGATATTTAAATGACGGGAGGGAAAAGGTTGTTCGGTCCATAACAAGCTGGATTAAGACTAAAGAAGGATTCCAAATGCTTGTAAATTCTTTACACAAAAATCAACTTAACTATATAGTTAATAAATTTCAACCACAGGATGACAGGACCCATTAGAAAATATGTTTGGCTCCATATGGTCACTGAGCATATGCAATAGAATGCCTGGTGCATTTGTTTTTGAAAGCAAATATAAATCACTTTTAATAAATAATTTATCAATGGGTGATTCGCAAGGAGCGAATTGTGAAAAAGATACTTCAGCCGGCTTACAAACAATACGCGATTATTTTGATATTTGAGCTCAAAATCAAATGAAAAAGAAAATATCGAAATTGATGAGGAAGAGTTTATAATGAGGATCAGTAATCATCATCAGCCGGAAGACGTCCACTGCTGAACATAGGCCTCCCCCTTTAACCTCCACATTGAACGACAGCCCGCCTTTTGCATCCACTGGATACCCGTGACTCTCACAATATCGTCGGTCCATCTAGTGAGAGGCCTCCCTACGCTGCGTCTTCCGGTTCGTGGTCTCCACTCCAGAACCTTTCTTTCCCATCGGTTATCGGTTCTGCGATGGGCGATGGCAATGGCAATGCGATGGCAATGGGCGATGTGGCCCGCCCATTGCAACTTCAACTTGCAAATTTTAGCAGCTGTCGGTGACTCTGGTTCTTTGGCGAATATCCACCACGTTTCGGATCTTATCGCGCAAAGAAACTCCGAGCATAGCTCTCTCCATTGCCCGCTGTGTGACTCTGAGCTTTTCCAAAAGGCCAACAGTTAAAGACCACGTCTCAGTACCATATTAGTAAAGTAGTAGCAAATTCAATAGAACTAGTACTCACTTTATTCTTCATGACATATCTTTTTGAATTATCCAAATCGGACCATTACTTACGAAGATATTAAGTAATAAACATTATGCCGTTGCTGCCGCTAAAAGAAATGTACGTGGGTGCGTATGACGTCACTGGGACGGTCGCCGCCAGCTACCCGTTGGCCGCTAAAAGGCGCGCAGTGTTTTGGGTGGTTAATTGTGACTTTGATGCAAATTAAGTGCCCGATTTGTGTCTAATATTAGCTTAGTACAGTCTATACTAAATGCGTAACCCTGTATATAATAATGATCTCCTATCGGCTTAGAACAATCTATATGCCTAACCGTGTTTAATGACCTCCTTTCAGTATAGGACAGTCTATATGCGTAACCTTGTGTAATGACATATTTTTTTTTGCTTAGTTCAATCTATATGAGTAACCCTGTATAATGACTTCCTTTCAGCTTATTAGTCTATATGCGTAACCCTGTATAAGACCTCCTTTCGGCGTAGTACAGTCGGTCTATTCCACTTTGATCCCTGACTGAAAATACTATTGTACCCCAGACATTTGTATTTGTGTGCGTGCTGCGGTGCGTGCGTACAGGCATGCGCACATACAAGCCGCACGATGTATCTTTCTTCGAAGATAACTTACTATTATATTTTTACTACGGTGGAGTTTTATCATCTCTTTTTACAACGGAGTACCATATTTTACGAAGTAGTAAAAAAAATAGTTTTTCTGGCGTTTTAATAGAGCGTTTTTATTTGTTTGTACATTTCGGCACTATTCAATATTTGTACATAGTTAAAAGATCAATTAGACACAAATCGGGCACTTAATTTGTATCGAAAATCACAATTATCCACCCAAAACACTGCGCGCCTTATAGCTGCCAACGGGTAACTGGCGACGAACGTCCCAGTGACGTCACAAGCTATCACGCCGGCCGACCAGTGAATTTCGCTAGTAATTTGGTCATAACTTCGTTATTTTTTGTCGTAAAACAATATTTTTGCACTGTATGTTAAGGATTTCTTAGCTCTATAAATCTGCATTCTCAACTAAAAACGTTACTGATCCTCATTGATCCCATCAACACTCAATCAATGATGATGAACGCATCCACTAGTGATGAAGAAAATTGTGCAGCTGTTGGTTATTGCAGTGGATGGATAGTCAGAAAGGAAAAAAATAATATTTAGTTAACCACTGTAAAACCTGCAATAAAGACCTCGAAAACCATGAGGAACTACCATTCGTGGTCTCCACTCAAGAACCTTTCTTCCAGTTTATCGGTTCTTCGAGCGAAATGGAACATAATTATAATACATAATATTACCTATGATTTTAGACAAACACAGTAATTTTTTTTAAATCGCAGAATACATACAATTGATAATATCTATAAATGTAGATTTAAACTTTTTAAAGTCTAAATTGCACAAACAACGCCTGCAGAGTTTTTTAATATCGATTGGTGCAAACTAATCTTAAACATATTGTCAGGAAAATCACAGAGACGGAGATTGTTAAAGCTGCTTTTGATTATTATACAAAACATAAAACAAAAAATTTAACGTAATCAGGTGGTTTTTTTTAAATAAGATTTAGCATAGTATAATGTTTAATTAAAACCAATGCATTTTTAACGTATTTTTGTATAAGCTCTAATGTAAAAACGGTAATACGTACAAGCGTCTAACTTGGCATGATTATAGTACACACTCCAAAGTATATAAACAAACAATAATAAATGACCAAGTGCGAGTCAGTGACAAATTTCTGTTTATTTCTTCAAGATATAATTGTGTTACATTATAGCGTATTCATTTGATAATTGTATTTATGAGTTGTATAAAACTGTACAGCCGTTTAATAAAATATTTTATTAAAGCTCGCAAAAAAGCTTATTATTTCTGAAGTAGACGGAGCGCTGCAGCCAAACTTATGCTTAGCGGACTTAATTTTTACAGTAGGCAAGATGTTTTTTCTACTATGGAAAATGATTGTAGTTTTTTACGGAATGTATGGGATTGGTCACGTGAATTTTTCACCAGTTGTGTAAATCTCATACATTTTGTATAAAACTACAAGCGTTTTCTGTAGTAGAATAGAATTAATACAACCTGCTATTCATCTGTAGGTTAAATGTAGTACCGTTAGTGGCGGATAGATGGAGGCACATATAATTGATTTCAAATATGGCTGAGTTGCCAGTCTATCTCCGTATATATATAGTAGTCTTTGATTAATTCATGAAAAACTATCAAAAAGGAAAAGATAGATCGAGCTAAACCAAGGAGAACAATACAATGTTTGACAACGTAGAATAAGAATCCCACATAAACTTAGTTTTGGACTGTTGGTTCCACAAATGGGGCCTGTAGGATTTTTAAGTACTCGTGTTTCCACTGTTTAACAGGGATAGAACTATTAGGTATGACAATATAACCACTTGACTGCTCACCCTTAACCCCACCGCAATCCAAAGATACAAAATTTTCAGTAAATTTCAGCTTTTTCGAGCGGGCCTAGAGTCGGAAAATGTCATGACATAACAAAGAGGTGACAAGTGACATATTACTCCACTGACAAAAAAATTACGATGATGATAACCAAAGATCGTATAAATATGTTACACAATTGATAAAGACATATAAAGTAACATGTAACATAAATTATTATTCAGACATAGATAACATCAAACAATATTTCCCAATAAACATATTTTTAATAAACATATTTTGGTATAAAACAATATTTTTTGATCAACATAAATCATTATTCATATGAAATGTTTCTTGTTTGATTTGACGCAATATCAGTTCTTTTTATATAGTAAGAACCTAAACCTAAGAAAACAGCTCAAAACTCGTACTTAGGTAATTATTATAGAATGTGGGTTACCCGAGCTTAAACAGCAAAGAGACCGGATTTTTCCAATAACGTGTTCAAGTAAAGAAAACGAATGGTGAAAGGTTCTTCGTTTCAATTCCAGTTTCCACTTACCTACTCAAAATTATGTATCGAACACGTGTATATTCAAATTCGCCAATGAACTTTATTAGGAGCGATGGTGGATGGTCGGTAGCATGTGCGCTTTATAATCTGACGGCACTCGGTTCGATGCTTGGCCCTGCACTAACTACTTATTTAGAAACTATAGTCGGAGTGACCGGCTTAATCTTACGTGAGTAATTCCCGTGTAATATAAATAAAATGACTTATTTAGTACTTTAAAAAATATGTGTAGTATATGCCATCGCTCAAAAAACGGTGAACGAAAAACTTCGTGAGAAAACCGGCATGTCCAAGAACCTCAAATGTTCAAAGACATAATACCTATATAACATTCACCAACATGCATTGGGCCAGCATAGTGGATTAGGGCCCATCTTCTCTCCCTGAGAGAAGCGAATGAATGATATTTTTGCGGCTTTAATGCGTGTTATTGCAATTTTTGTATAGACTCAAAAAAAAAACTAATTTGATGAAAAATAACGGTTAGTCAAAAACAGTCTTATTCTTGCCAATTTTCGTGACCAAAACCAGGCCAGGTGCACTCTGCACTTTAGGTATGAAGCTACAAGTAGCCGACTTGTCGGACCTGCTGCGTCCGCTGCCGCGCGATAGACAGAGAGGCAACTTCTAGGTTAATATAGCTGTTGGTAGTTTGCGCTCGCACGTCCTGAATTGCACTTTATTATGTAGTAGCAAGTTAATTATTTAAATGATTTTGTGAAGTGAATCTTCTGTACCATCGAGATACAATACATAATAATATAGAGTCACAATTGTGCCAAAAAAAAAACCTACCAAAACTCGGCGCACGCTACAAACTGCGCAGACTTTTTGGTTCGTTACAAGGTAACCGCAATCTGACTACAACGCCGCGCGATGCCAGAGCTACGATGACATAGCGGACAACTAACGTTGAACACTATGCAAGCGACATAACGTCTAAATTGGAGTAAATGTGACATTGTGAAGTATTTAATTGATACAATGTATGTACAATAACGCTCGGACGTTTTTTGACTTTTTTCTCTGATATATTGTGACTCTATAGGAATTGTATGTCTATGACTTGTAATAATATGTCTTCTGTGCCAAAACGTGCATTAATAAATCCATGCATTACTACACAATATGTGTAAATATCATTACTCTACATGTTTTACTATATAAATATCTACTTGCAGATACAAGTAGATTATTCTTCACAAAAATTTACTAAAATGTCTACACCCAACCTCTCTTTGGCAACTTAAACGCTGTCAATATAAAATATTATAGAGAATGCACGCGAGCGAAGACGCTGGTACAGCTTGTTTTAATACAACTTGATTTACTTTCTCAAGCAGCGTGTACTTTGTACAGATATACATGTTTAAGTATTAAAATTAAAATAGCTTTATCATTAAAATGTACTTCTACTTTTGCAAAAATTAACTACGTTGCTAAGCTGTTGCTTCAAAACGTTGTCACAAAATTAACAAAAACCACCTGTTTAAAACCATCGATGACGATTTGGAAAAACAGAATTTTTTATATTCAATCCATTATCCTTTTTCTTGCTAAGTACATTTTTGTGAAGCTATAATTATATTTAAGAACTATAAAAGAGTAGTTAACGAGAAAGGATGGTTTCATAAATTTATTCAGTTAAAAGTTAGTGGTGGCGTGAAACTTTTTGCTGGCATTGCTTTGTATATTCAGATTAAGTAATGAACTACATTTTTAGACATTTTAATTTTACGTTAACAAACGATATTTTCAAGCCAAATAAGTAGATTTTAAGGCAACTGATTGTTATATATTTTTAGGGTTCCGTACCTCAAAAGGAAAAAACGGAACCCTTATAGGATCACTTCGTTGTCCGTCTGTCTGTCTGTCCGTCTGTCAAGACCCTTTTTCTCAAGAACGCGTAAAGGTAGCAAGTTGAAATTTATACTAAATACTTGGGTCTACGGTTTCTTTCGGCTGTAAAAAAATAAAAGTTGTAAGTCAACGCAATCAAAAGATATGAACGTTTATGTCGCATATTTTGCGATTTCACAGGGGAACCAAAACCTATAGGGTACTTCCCGTTGACCTAGAATCATGAAATTTGGCAAAAAGCAAGGTCTCATAGCACATATATAGGAATAAATCCGAAAGTTATAAATATAAAGGTATATCATTTAAAAATTATTATTTTGCTATTACAAACTTACATTTTGTAGTTGGAATGTATGGAAGAACCTTATTGTCAACTACAAACTTAAGTTTGTCTTTCAATATTTTAACTTCAGTTAGTTTTTTTTTGGTCTCGCGCTCTTAGGGTTCCTTTATGTCGTATATTTTGCGATTTCACAGGGGAATCAAAACCTATAGGGTACTTCCCGTTGACCTAGAATCATGAAATTTGGCAAGAGGCAAGGTCTCATAGTACATATATAGAGGAATAAATCCGAAAGTTATAAATTTGAAGATATTTAAAAATAATTATTTTGCTATTACAAACTTACATTTTGTAGTTGGGATGTATGGAAGAACCTTATTGTCAACTACAAACTTCAAAGTTGTCTTCCCAGAGACTGTGGGATCGGCCGATCTGCGAACTAGCATGGAAATCGCTACTAGATACGTGTCCTAGTATTGCAGATCGCGCTCGTATTCTTGCTGTCTCTGTTTGGGAATCGGGACTTTGGTTGCAAGCCATGCCCTCTTTTAACACATGTAGCCTTTTAGATCCAACCGCATTTCGTCTAGCTGTCAGCTTACGCTTGGGTGCAAGGTGCTGTGAGGCCCATCGCTGTCAGTGTGGTACTGCTGTTGACCAGCTCGGTCACCATGGTCTCTCTTGCTCGAGAAGCGCTGGTCGTATTGGCCGACACGGTAGCCTGAACGACATCATACGCAGGGCACTTTCCACCGCCAATGTCGTAGCTGTGCTCAAACCAAGTGGTCTTGCGCGTGACGATGGAAAGAGGCCTGACGGTATGACACTTGTGCCCTGGAGGTTGGGGCGGCCCCTTGTATGGGACGCAACTTGTGTCGATACTTTGGCGCCGTCACATCTTCCTGAGACACAGGGTAGGGCTGGCGCGGCTGCTAATTCAGCAGAGCAGCACAAGCGTCGCAAATATGCTAACCTCGGCAGTGGTTACATATTTGAGGCGTTTGGGGTCGACACATTAGACCCTTGGGGACCGGGAGCTCACCTCATTTTCAAAAATCTTTCAGAGCGCCTGGTTAATGCGACGCGTGACCAAAATGCTGGCGTGTTTCTGGCTCAACGCATTAGCATTGCCATTCAACGTGGTAATGCCGCCAGCATGTTGGGTACGCTGCCAACTGGTAGTGGGCTTGAGCATTTGGATTGTCTTTAGACCTTCAACGGTCTATGAGCAGTCTAACTGTATTTTTAGTGTTAGTTTTAGCTTGTATTTTGTTTAGTTATTAAAGGCACTTGCCCAGTAAAAAAAAACTACAAACTTAAGTTTGTCTTTCAATATTTTAACTTCAGTTAGTTTTTTTTTGGTCTCGCGCTCTGAGGGTTCCGTCTAACGGAACCCTCAGAGCACGAGTCCTACTCGTACTTGTCCGGTTTTTTTTTTTAAGTATTAATTGGTCACATTGGTCATACGAGTGACGGTTCGATGGATGTTCTTTGCCGTTGCTTTGTGTGTTTTGTTGTGCCCTAGCTGTTGTTCTGTGTTTTTTGTTTGTGTGTTGTTTGTTATCGTTGTTTTAGATAAATCGATCCCGGAAAAACAGGTGTCGTCGTGAAAAATTATCATGTGGAATAGCCTTATAATCAGTATAAGCCTAGGTTCATAAATCTGCATAAAAAGACTACTAACTGAATAAGCGTTTGTTACAGCGACTTGAACATTTTTATGAAGGACGTAAGTGCACCATATATTCTACTCTCAACGAATATGAAAGTATGTGGTAATACAGAGTGCACATGATATTAGAACTTTAATAAAAGCTTAGATTTATTAACTTACTAGCTGCGCCCCGCGGTTTCACCCGCGTGGTGCTGAAAAATGATGATGGTGATGATGATGAAAAGTAGTCTGTCACTCTCTGGCTCTTGAACTATACCCATGCAAAAAATCAGGTCGATCCGTTGTTCCGTTGCAGCGTGAAAGAGGAACAAACAAACCAACAAACAAACACACTTTCGCATTTATAATATTAGTATGATGTTTAGGTGCCTACATTTATAAAGATGTAAAATAGAGCTAGAGAGCTAGAATTAGTATAGTTTTGAACATAAAAAACCGTTTCTGAAAGAAAATAGAGTGCCTACTTAGTAATTTCGATATCTTTTTGTACTCAAACAGTATTGAAATGTTAAAATTAAACACTTTTGACGGGTTTTATTGCATTTATTTTACATTATTTAAATATCTGAATTTCAATTTTCCAACACTGCATGTGTGATGATCGCGAAAACCAAAAATATCATTATTATTTAAAACAGTATTTAGTTTATATATTTATAAAATCTCATAATACTATGAGATCAAAAGAATCTCGCAAGACTTGCTATTGTGAGACTTGTAGTAAGAAACGACAAAGTATATTTTTTTCCACGACAGAATGGAAAAAGTCGATTGTTGATTAATTGTTTTGAAGTATGAAAACTTATAAATCAAAATGAAAAATGTACTAAGCATTTCTATTATATTCCTACAGCCATGATTTTATATATGTATATAACAGATATTTTTTTTCGATCTACATTTAATCATTAATAAATATGTCTTAAGAATGTTGAAATGCGCGTAGCATGGGCTCTTAAAAATCTGAACGAGGTATTTTAGGCGGACAATTACACCTGGTATAACCCGGTGCTATCGCAGACGCGTCGGCTCATTAACTCTCAGGCTTTAGCCTGGCCTTTGATAACTTTTTATGACGCCACAAAGTTAGTCTAACGTAAATCCTGCAAAGCTAGCCGCTAACTAGAAACGTTTGCGAAAAGGAATCTCTAAAGATTTTTAGAACAGAAACTATTATAAAGACATATGAGGACGAATTCGAAGGACCCGGGAATGTACTAAAACTGCGACCAGGACCACCGGAGAATGGCCAGCGGCGTCCTATTAGTACACGGTGAACGTACTGCGATCCCGAAGCTGCCTGCCAAGCGTGGGATTATGGCAACACCCTCTCTAAGAAGGAAGCCTTTGTCCAGTAGTGGACGTTTAATGGCTGCTGATGTTATGAGGACACGGTGAACGTATTGCGATCTCCAAGCTGCCTGCCAAGCGTAGGGATTATGGCAACACCCCCCTCTAAGAGGAAGGCCTTTGTCCAACAGTGGACGTTTAATGGCTGCGTAAATAATGACGGACCACCGGAGAATGGCCAGCGGCGTCCTATTAGTACACGGTGAACGTACTGCGATCCCCAAGCTGTCTGCCAAGCGTGGGATTATGGCAACACCCCCCTCTAAGAGGAAGGCCTTTGTCCAACAGTGGACGTTTAATGGCTGCGTAAATAATGCGTAATGTGATGTTATGACGGTGAACTCTACATTCTCGAGGTTTATACCAATTTTGCCAGGCAAAATTGTGTTCAGATGTTCACATTGTTCACCTATGAATGAATGAATGTTTTGCAGTTGCAATCACTTTTGCGGTGAATTGAATTTTTCATTCGTGCTCCCAATTAAAAACGATGAAATCTCCCTGTTTGCGCTTTGGAACAAACCTTAATTTAACCTAATAAAAATGGTTTATTTTAGCTACATAACACATCCAAATAATGTTCAGTAAAAGTTGAAACCTGAATAAATTAGCATATCTACATTCTATTTCGACGCAAATGAAGGCTTTTAGCTTAAGTAATTAACAAAAAACTCACCTAACTATTCATAGCATCATAATTCATAGAAAAACTAGGGATGGTTTTTTACATAGACATTTTTTTAGTGTATAATATTATGTATTCATTTTAAGTAGTTTATTATATATTTAGTCCAGTCCCGTTGGTCCAGTTCGTAGTGAACCTGCCTTCTGAGCTTGGGGGCGTGGGTTCGATTCCCACCTAGGACAAACATTTGTGTGACGAACATTTGTGTTTGTTCTATATCTGGTTGTTAATATCTATTTAAGTATGTATTTAAAGATATATATGTATGTATATCAGTCTCTGGCAGCCATATCACAAGCTTTGCTTAATTTGGGGTCAGATGACCGTGTGTGCAAAAATGTCCCCAATATTTTATTTTATTTTTTTATTAGTTTTTATTAGCCCTATAATACAAATGTATGCATTGTTATTAAAGTTACTGATAGAAAATAATTACTTAACTTCCCCGGGACGCGTATAATAAAGCAAGAAAGGTTCCAAAAAGCCACGGCTTCGTTATAAAGTAATAGTGCGCCAAAAAAATAATGCGAATGTATGTTGGGGGTGAGGGTCGCACGATAAGGGCCCACGTTAGAAGCTGATGAATTCTCGTCGAGGATTAGCCCTTACAATATGAGCACAATTTCACAAGTGCCAAGGGTCTAAGGTTGACAAATGCCCTCGTGAATGTCTCACAATTTATTCGCGGTGTCCCTGCTGCGAGTATATTTTCTAATAAAAATGGTAATATGAAGTATTTTTAACGGTGTTACGTGTCCGCGTGTAACTTACTGAAGCTCTGCCGCTCTGCGACTGGATAAACACTTTGAAGGAGATAATTTGAATTTTAAATGGATCTGGTGGTCGCCCTCTCCTTGAGACCCGTTATACCCGGCTAAGAATAGTCCCAGCTATTGGATAGATTTACTGTAAGTAACATGGGTATTAACTGCGGCCAGAGATAAATACAGGGCTACACATATAGATTGTACTAAGCCGAAAGGAGGTCATTGTACTCATCATTATCAACAACTTTTACTATGGAACCAACCCAGAAATCGCGAAAAACAAATCTGCTGTTCTATAGAATATGGTCATAGACACTCGACAAAATGTACGGAACAGCTGATATTTTATCGTGATTCCAGGGTTGGTCCCATTGTAAAAGTTGTTTAAATGATGAGTACAATTACCTCCTTTCAGCGTATTACAGTTTATATGCGTAACCCTGTATTTATCAGAAACTAGCTGACCTGACATACGTTTCATCATCATTATTATCAGTCTATAACATTCCCACCGTTGGAATACAGTTCTTCCAGAGATAGAGGATGGCCCTTAATCCACAATGCTGGCCCAGTGTGTGTTGGCGAATTTCATGTCTTTGAACTTTTACGGTTCTTGAACATACCTGTTTCCTTACAATGTTTTCTTTTACCGTTTTTGAGCGCTGTCATCGAAACTGCAAATAATTTATTTGAATACTGAATAAGTCATTGGCCAGGGGCCTTATTATGATTCTTTGATCGGGATCGAAATTGCATGCCATCCCGTTCGTATCTATTTACTCGCACCACGTGCGTAAGTGAGATGGCACGCGCTCGCGATCACGATCCGAATCATCCATAATAGGGTAGCAGGATTGAGCCAGGTGCCGTCAGATTGTAAAACGCACGTGATACCGCTCGGCCATCATCGCTCTGAGGTTTGGCCAGTCCAAACTTAAATAATTTGGTTTAAGTTTATGGTATTGAGATCTACAACAAACACATAGAAACAAAAAATAAAATTAATTTAATTCCTAATTTTCCAATTTTAGGGGTAACTGATGCGCTTACCAATGAACAGCTTTTAATTTTTATTTATTTGTATAGTTTTTTGAAATCTTTAATAAACTTCGAGTATCTCTATAAACTGGCGTCTGTTCCAATAGTAGCTTATACTCTTTTTGAATCTTTTTAGTAGCAAAATCTAGCTGATCAAATTAACTCTATTATCTTCAGATAAAATACCTACCCCAGAAATAGGTAAGGTACTGATAATGGAGCCGAATTTCTTTATAACAACAGTATTTTTATCAGGTTCACGCTCCGCTAATCATTACGAGATAGCCTTTCGACAGCCTATCATCGCCGAAGCCGCTTATTATAAGAATAAATAAAGCAATGCTGAAATTGAACGGCGCGGCGTAGCTGCAAAATTGAATTTCGGTGAAATGATTATTATCAAACGCTGGCCGAGTTTTTCCTTTCGATTGAGTCGAGTTTTAAATAAATTGCTTTCGAACATCTAATGTGAATAATAAATATTTCTGTTTGTTTCGTTCCTGATAGCTGTGTGAGATTGTCATTGGAAAATTGGCGGTTGGTCGGTGGTTAACAAAAATAGAATTGGAAAAGGGTTGATGGTCTGTCGAGGTTGTTTTTTGGACTCGCGGGACCGACTGGCGTCGATGTCGTTAACCGGGCTCGATTCGATATGGATGCAAGATGTGGTTGCCTATTGCTTTTTGCACATTTGTATTGGATTTTTGATACCTACTGTTTTATGCGCGATAGAATCCGGAATGTGGATATTCTCCATTGTGAGAATCGCGGTCATCCAGTGGATGCAGATGGCAGACAAGCCGGAATATGCCTGACCATCTCATGATATTTTCTGCGAGAACCAGTTTGCTATCCAAGCTAGGCATGTACATCTTTGACCTGGCCTAACATAACATCAGATAAGCAACGATCTAAAAACTAACTAATCAGGAACAAAAAACATTAAAACTTAAGGCACTTTATTGATAAAGTTTATTTAAACGTGTCGTTAAAACATCACATTGAGCGCAAACGAGGCCAAACACGAATACTCACAAAGTGAAACATCAAAACAATGAAATGTAATAAATTTCTGCATGAGAAACGAAGATGGGGCGCGATGATGGAGCGGCTGCCATTTGCGACGACTAGCATGAAAAATATTTCTACTGATCTTGTTTACATTGACATCGTAATCCGTAGCTACGCTGTGGGATGCAGTATAATTCATCCAATCGTTTTGTTCTCAGTCTCAGTCCCAAGCTTTTTAATATAATTATAATCATTTTATCTCGATATGCCCTTGACTTGCCCTTATGTCCACTATAAGTACTTACTACCTCTTACTAAGGTGACGCATCGACCTAAAGTCCTGACTTCCGATACTAAAAGAGACCACTTCTTCCTGTCCTGTGCAATCTCTGAGTATGCAATGCCTGGAGCGCAACAGATCTCTATAATTATCTATTAACGCACCAATTAGCCCCGTCCCCCTCCCTCTTAATTTCTTTTCCTTTTTTCTGCCTTCTTTTTCCATGTCTTTTCCTTTATTTATTTTTTCCTTTCTATGGACTATGGGCTTGACATGCTCATAATGGTGGAGTTTTTTACTTGAGTTTGGTAACTAACCATTCTAGCAATAAATAAAATAATAAAGTTTCACATTCATAGCTCCTTACTAGGATTCCTTGTTTCGTTGATGCCATGCAACACACAACGCCAATGACAACTAAACTAGCCAGGGCCATACCGTCACCTGCTTGAAACGATTCTGTATAGGTGATTGCGTAAAGTTGCGTGACCGCAAACCGTATCTCGGGGCGTTCATGTTCGCGTAATTTTCCGCAATCACCTAAACTTAATTGCGAATAAAACAGGTGACCGTACGCCCCCTGGTATTTAAATTCATCATTGAAACTTCAGCCCCGCTGGGAACCAAACTCGGGACCTCTTGTTCATAAGGTAGCCTTGCTACCACTGAGCTAATCCAAACGCCAAACTTAAAAATAGTAGCATAGCAATGCCGTATAACTGTCATGCCACGGAGATAAAAACTATATTTTAAGCGACGTCGAAACCATTTTTTGAGGAGGAAGTTTCTCAGTTTTTTAGGGTTCCGTACCTCAAAAGGAAAAAACGGAACCCTTATAGGATCACTTCGTTGTCCGTCTGTCTGTCTGTCCGTCTGTCAAGACCCTTTTTCTCAAGAACGCGTAAAGGTAGCAAGTTGAAATTTATACTAAATACTTGGGTCTACGGTTTCTTTCGGCTGTAAAAAAATAAAAGTTGTAAGTCAACGCAATCAAAAGATATGAACGTTTATGTCGCATATTTTGCGATTTCACAGGGGAACCAAAACCTATAGGGTACTTCCCGTTGACCTAGAATCATGAAATTTGGCAAAAAGCAAGGTCTCATAGCACATATATAGGAATAAATCCGAAAGTTATAAATATAAAGGTATATCATTTAAAAATTATTATTTTGCTATTACAAACTTACATTTTGTAGTTGGAATGTATGGAAGAACCTTATTGTCAACTACAAACTTAAGTTTGTCTTTCAATATTTTAACTTCAGTTAGTTTTTTTTTGGTCTCGCGCTCTTAGGGTTCCTTTATGTCGTATATTTTGCGATTTCACAGGGGAATCAAAACCTATAGGGTACTTCCCGTTGACCTAGAATCATGAAATTTGGCAAGAGGCAAGGTCTCATAGTACATATATAGAGGAATAAATCCGAAAGTTATAAATTTGAAGATATTTAAAAATAATTATTTTGCTATTACAAACTTACATTTTGTAGTTGGGATGTATGGAAGAACCTTATTGTCAACTACAAACTTCAAAGTTGTCTTCCCAGAGACTGTGGGATCGGCCGATCTGCGAACTAGCATGGAAATCGCTACTAGATACGTGTCCTAGTATTGCAGATCGCGCTCGTATTCTTGCTGTCTCTGTTTGGGAATCGGGACTTTGGTTGCAAGCCATGCCCTCTTTTAACACATGTAGCCTTTTAGATCCAACCGCATTTCGTCTAGCTGTCAGCTTACGCTTGGGTGCAAGGTGCTGTGAGGCCCATCGCTGTCAGTGTGGTACTGCTGTTGACCAGCTCGGTCACCATGGTCTCTCTTGCTCGAGAAGCGCTGGTCGTATTGGCCGACACGGTAGCCTGAACGACATCATACGCAGGGCACTTTCCACCGCCAATGTCGTAGCTGTGCTCAAACCAAGTGGTCTTGCGCGTGACGATGGAAAGAGGCCTGACGGTATGACACTTGTGCCCTGGAGGTTGGGGCGGCCCCTTGTATGGGACGCAACTTGTGTCGATACTTTGGCGCCGTCACATCTTCCTGAGACACAGGGTAGGGCTGGCGCGGCTGCTAATTCAGCAGAGCAGCACAAGCGTCGCAAATATGCTAACCTCGGCAGTGGTTACATATTTGAGGCGTTTGGGGTCGACACATTAGACCCTTGGGGACCGGGAGCTCACCTCATTTTCAAAAATCTTTCAGAGCGCCTGGTTAATGCGACGCGTGACCAAAATGCTGGCGTGTTTCTGGCTCAACGCATTAGCATTGCCATTCAACGTGGTAATGCCGCCAGCATGTTGGGTACGCTGCCAACTGGTAGTGGGCTTGAGCATTTGGATTGTCTTTAGACCTTCAACGGTCTATGAGCAGTCTAACTGTATTTTTAGTGTTAGTTTTAGCTTGTATTTTGTTTAGTTATTAAAGGCACTTGCCCAGTAAAAAAAAACTACAAACTTAAGTTTGTCTTTCAATATTTTAACTTCAGTTAGTTTTTTTTTGGTCTCGCGCTCTGAGGGTTCCGTCTAACGGAACCCTCAGAGCACGAGTCCTACTCGTACTTGTCCGGTTTTTTTATGTATGTACGCAATTAAGCCGGCTACGACAATTTTTTTTTTTTTATAAAATTTTGTTCTTGCTCGTAAAATCCGTGTAAAAATGTTATTTTGTGCTTTGTAGTGGCATATTAACTTAGAATGTTTGTGTTTTGTGGTTTTGAGAAGTCGGTTTTTTTAAAGATAATTTGTTGAAAATAATAACATCAAAAAATCACACGAAAGCGAGGGCTTCGATACTGTTTGTAATTACGTACGTAATAACGACGCCGCGCGCCGTAGCGAGCGTAGCGCAGAGCGCGTTTTTACGCCATACTGAGCAGATGCGAGCCAGGGCTGCCTCCAAATTACACCACTCATTTATAATAACCCTATGACTCGAAACGTAAACGCTCTGGTACGTAAAGCTCATCCCTAACCCCGTCCATAAGTTAAAAAGGAGATGGGGCGTCGAACAATTGCATGAAACATTTTATAAAATGATAAAAGAAACATTTCGTTTACGGCGCGTCTCTGAAATATTCAAAATATTCTTTTATGCATAATAAATTGTGTTGTAAAGTATTCGCTATTTATAGGCATTTATTTTTGGAGTGCTCTTGCTAATAAAATTGTAAATATGAGGACGGTAAAATAAAGACATAAACGTATAAAGTTGTAGCTACGCATGTGTAAACGTCTTCGAAAGGACGTTGGGGTTGCGATTGATCCCTCATCTCAGCAAACAAATGTTTTGTTTGACAAGCAAATATTGGTTTCAAGTCTGGGATGCCTAAATTTTCAATGCTGTGTCACATGTGTTAAATGAGCAGAAATAGATAAACACTTACCGTCTTACCACAAAAGATTTAAGAACGCTTTAGACATGTGTTTAGCAATTGTTTCACTGTGAAAAATATGTTAAATACTTGTCTAAAGCGTGCTTAAATCTTTTGTGGTAAGACGGCTGGTTTTCTGGTAATGTTCTGTTTTGTTGAAAAGATTTTTATCAAACGAGATAAGTGCTCCAAAAACTTTAGGGAGGTTAAAAATCAACAGATATAACGTTGTTTTTTTTTATAATAATAGACCTGCGTTTGGCTTCCAATTCGCATGATTTTAAGCGACGATACGATCTACGATGGAGCTCGCTTGCCTAAAAGAAAACGAATTGCCCCAAGAATTCAGTGCGGTGAACTATTAGATCAACTCGTGTTTGTGTTTATAAAATACAGTTTTAAAATACGTACCTTTCGGGCAGACGTAGCCTGAAGGCAACCCTGCTTAATATCGCAAAAACGGGTCGAGAGGATCAAAATCCCTTTATCGGGCAGGGGCATTGCAACGCCCGGCCATCCTCGTTTTTAACTCGGGTCAACTTTGTTGTGATGTCCATGTTGTCGATCGCGCCCGTAGGCAACATATCGTATTAATTTGACTAAAGGATTGTAAAGAATGAGAGGATTACTTTTTATCTCGACCGGCAGTAATCTGTTGGAGCTTTCGAACCCATCTGACCGACCCGAATGACCGAGTTATTTTGCTGAAAGCAGTAAATAATGGAAAATAGGCAATAAAAACTAAAAAATTTAACAAACAGCGTCTTAAGTAGTTGTTTTTATAATTTAATTGAAATATTTAGTAAGCTTTAAGCTTTACCTATTATAGAAACTGACGTGATTTTCACATATTTTGTTTATATTGTACGGGAATTACTCATGTAAGATTAAGCCGGTCACTCCGACTATAGTTTCAACTGCATTAGACAACAAGTTTCAACTCTAACAGATAAACCAAAACATTACATGCTGCAGCTGAAATGGGCAAGGACGACAAAACTGAATTTGCCCATCTTAGTCTTTAGAAAACAAGGTCGGTGGAAAAGTAACTCAGAGCTGTTTTTGTGTGGAATGCGTGCGATTGCCTCTCCAATGTGAACGATGCGTTCAACATAGCTTGCAGTCACAGACGTTGCAACATAGTCGAAACGTCGTGAAAGTTTGTTTCATGATGAACATGAGTGTTTGATCTATATCTGGGTGATAATATCTATTTAAGTATGTATTTAAAAATATATATGTATGTATATCAATCTCTGGCAGCCATATTACAAGCTTTGCTTAGTTTGGGGTCACATGACCGTGTGTGCAAAAATGTCTCGGATATATATTTATATACCTACTCAATACTTAATAACTTATTGCACATTTTGAAATGTACATACAGATCACTAGATACTTACAGCCAACTGCTTGCGCGGTATGTAACTAACGTTAAAACCGCGCAGTTCGGAAAATCA
Source organism: Agriopis aurantiaria (assembly GCA_914767915.1). Classification (NCBI taxonomy): domain Eukaryota; kingdom Metazoa; phylum Arthropoda; class Insecta; order Lepidoptera; family Geometridae; genus Agriopis; species Agriopis aurantiaria. The sequence goes on along the minus strand of OU611994.1, from coordinate 10,341,743 downwards.
CGCGAACGTGAACCTTAACGCGTCGAGAAACGGTTTGCGGTCGCGCAACAATGTTTCATGACCTAAACTGGATTGCTTTAAACAGCTAGCCGTAACTCCCCAGGTAGTGTGTTTAAGGTAGATAATTATCACTTGATCCTGATATGTATGGCAACAAAATGCTGAACGAATCGATTTATTCCATAATATTATTATTTTTATCTATAGGCTATAGTAATATTTTGCGATCAGTAAAAATAAATAAAATGTAATAAAAGATAAAAATAGCTTAACAGTTTTTATCATATTAGCTGCGCCTCGCGGTTTCACCCACATGGATATTCTCGATAAAAGTAACCCAAGTTACATCTTATTATCGGCTGTCAGCCAGATACAGACGATGAGACAGACAGACGAAATTAAAAAAGCTACCTACAGTTTTCGCTTCAGTATCGATTATAGTGTCATTGAAAAAAAAAACTATGAACAAAATTGGGCCTGTTACAGTTTTATTATAAGTATAGATTGTAATTATTTTGTAATAAATTTTTTCTATTGATAGATTTATTCCTATCAAAATAATCCACTACCCAACAAAATAACGCGCAACCTGAACATAATTTAGTTATATACCCATTCCCTTACGCCATACTCATATGTAGTTGTAGGTATAGCTTATCTCCACATTCCCAACTAACCGCAATTGACAATTTAGAGAAACAAAAACCCCAATTACCGTTGGCAAAGCTTAATCGTATAGCTGCTTTAGTACCAGAATCACGGGCTCAAAGTCCTGGGTTTACCACGAATCCCTGACGATTTCATTAGAAAGCACAATGTGTCTACGAGAGGAAATGTATACGGGAAAAACGTAGGTATTATCTCAATTCGAGGAAATAGTGTCGTATCGTTTTGCAATACAAACGCTCACGTAGGCCGGAGAAATAACTTTGGTTTCGATAGCTTAATTGATACGGCCGTGTGTCTCTGCTAAAGAGTGCGTTGCGAAAAAAATATAGCCTATGTCACCCGGGGGTAGTGTAGCTTCCCAACAGTGAAAGAATTTTTCAAATCGGTTCAGTAGTTTTGGAGCCTATTCAATGCAAACAAACAATCAAATCTTTCCTCTTTATAATTTACTAGCAGACCTGACAGACATTGTCCTGTCTTAAAACTGTCAAACACGCAAAGTCAAAATTGTAAATCTTATTTTTTACACCTTGGGTTACATTATTGGAGTTTTAGTAAGGATCCCTATGTTTTTTGAAAATATAAAGTAGCCTATGTTAACCGGAGATAGTGTAGCTTCCCAACAGTGAAAGAATTTTTCAAATCGGTTCAGTAGTTTCGGAGCCTATTCAATGCAAACAAACAAACAAACAAACAATCAAATCTTTCCTCTTTATAATATTAGTATAGATATATAGATATAGATGTCTGCTAAATTCACATTCATCAAACGCTCAAAGTTAAGCACGTCACTACGATTTCTGAAATTTTCAAATTTTCTGCGGAACATTATTAATTTTTCTTACCCTAAGAACCTTCTACAAAGTATTAGAAAACTTTGAAAAAATTAATGAATTCGGTAAAGTCATTCTCAAGTTATGGCGAGACCAAGGTAAATAGGGATACATTTTTATATATATAGATAGAAGATGAGGTACCAAAGTTACTAGGAAGGTAAAAACAAACAAACAACAACCAAAGCTGTTAAAATAATAAGACACACGTAGCAACTAATCCCTTGAAATTGAATAATTATGCTAAATATTGTGTACATAAATCAATAACCTCGCTTAAAAACATGGACCGAAGCATTTCAATGAAAACAATCGTAAATTGCCTTTTGCTCATTTTAATGAACGATCCGCAAATAATGACTTCTGGCCTGATTGGTGTTATTAACTCCAAACCATCACATCAGTTTATTAGCTGGGCAATTATCCCAACGTTACGTAATTTTCGTAACTTTGCAATATTGGATAAATATTGGTTTAAAAAAGTATATTTACAAACTGAGGCAATTAATATTTAGGTTATCAATTACGTACCGAACTTGTATAAATATAATTATATTGGTAACGTTGGCGTTGTCCGTGAAATGTCTGGAAAATTTAAATGTTTGGATGTTCTGGCTGTTTTGAAAGAGTTGCTTCAGGATAATAATAAGTTGGTTAAAAAATCTGGTCAATCCATGATGGAACCAAGATATAAGCCAAAATGTAGGTTAACTTCAGTGGTGATAATCATAGTAACGGTATATCTTCTAAGAATAATAATAACACCGTATCAAATAACAAATTAGGGAGACATATTTGCAAATAAATCTCATATGATGGGAGCGTGATCTGCGGGTTTTTTCCTTCAACGTTTATGCTTTGCTCCTCGGCGTGTTAATGCTGCCAGCCTCCTGCCAACTGGTAGTGAAAAGCTTGAATTTTCTTTAGACTGTCAACGGTCTATGGGCAGTTCAACTGTTTTTGTATAATAGGCCAAGCAGTTTAGGTCATTAGTGTTAGTTAGCGTTTTTACTATGACAAAAAAAAAACCTACAGTCGAAATGATAACCTGCTCCTTTTTAAAGTCGGTTAAAAACGGCTTACACTCCCTTTATATTTATTGGTCGAGAGGAGCGACTGATTTCGAAGCCACTCGGATTTGCAGGTCGCTCGTCTCGACCGATAAACATAACGTGAATGTAAGCTGTTTTGTTATACTTAATAATGAATCGTCACGCGAGTGCTATTGAAGAGGAGGTATTATTTTTGTTTAAAAAAACTAAGTCTATCGTTCTTACCATATTACTCAATTTAAATAAGTACTATAAATAAAATAATGACAATCAGAAAATGCTAGAGTATCGAGATCATCAGAACAAAAATATTGCGCACCGCCAGAAGTAGATATATAGATAGTGGATAATTATTAAATTGAAAGGACGGTCCTTTACAATTTACGACATCTACAGTCTACATTATCTACAGGCATAAAATACATAAACAATAAAGCCTCCGAGGAAAACAAAAGCAAAATTATTTTTATGTACAAGTACATTACCACAAAGCATCGCATCCAACATGCGTAGTAAAACCAACCCTACGACGACTCGTGGGAGTTGACCATCAAAATGCGGCGGCAGTTCGATGACATCATTGTGGATTTGGGCCTGGTGGTCCTTGGAGACGTTACGATGATATATATACATACTCGTATCGATCTACAGTGGTAGAACTCCACTAGTAATGATGCTATGGACTATAGCGAAGAGAGGTCTCAGAATGGGACAAGTGGGCGATTCCATAAATGGTTGTAAATTTGTATGTTTGTATATTATGCCGATGATAACTTGGGTATTGTTAGTCCGATTTTTATGAAATTTTGTAAGCAAGTAGTACATTCTAATACAATAAATTCAAATATGTATGAGCTAAATCAGTCTAGAAATTGCGCAGATATAAGGGTCGCAGAGTCACAGTTCGGGGTGAACACCAAATTATAACTGAAGTAACTTTTATACTTTCGTGATTTGAATACACGTTTTAAATGTTTATCGAGACTTATCGCGCATTATTTGATTTAAGTAAAAACATGTACTTTTCGCTCGACGTTTCTACCACGACGTTGAACCACGTGAATCCTTTTTTGCCACTAGCTAGGTGACATCTTTTCGAGGGCCAGTGAAACGTTACCCTTATAATGCGGGCAAAAACCTTTTGTTTACCCTTTTACCTGACTACGTTTTATCTTAACGCAGTGCGGGTGATTCTCTTTCGTTATTACTCAAGCGGAACTTCCTTTAAGTTCATAACAATTGTTTTTATCATCTTCTCTGCAATTTGCGGTACTAATGAAGTGTACAAAAAGAGAGTACAAAATTGGAGGGTCAAGAAAATGGATTTTGAGGAAAATAACGGTGTATCTTTCGCAATCTTTTTTTGTATGTTTTCTTAGAAGCCTTCTAAAAATGCGATGTTCCATATTTTATTGAGTTATTTGTGTTATCATTGTAATTTTCTATCAAAATTGTAACGATTTCATGCTAAAGTGAACACAACATTTTAGGTGGACTTGTTTTTGTAAGAGAATATCTAACTTTATGTTTCAATTTATTTGGTTGCTATTACAAAAATACACTTTTAAAACACAAATCATATAAAACTTTAATGTTTCTCCATCGAGATACAATTCCCATAGAATCACAATCTCTCAGTGAAAACAGTCAAAAAACGTCCGAGCGTCATTGTACATACATTGTCATCATCATCATCATCATCAGCCAGAAGACGTCCACTGCTGAACATAGGCCTCCCCCTTTAACCTTCACACTGAACGACAGCCTGTCTTTTGCATCCACTGGATGCCCGCGACTCTCACAATGTCGTCGGTCCATCTAGTGGGAGGCCTACCTACGCTGCGTCTTCCGGTTCGTGGTCTCCACTCCAGAACCTTTCTTCCCCATCGGTTATCGGTTCTTCGAGCGATGTGGCCTGCCCATTGCCACTCGCGGTTACCTTGGAAATAACCAAAAAGTCTGCGCAATTCGTAGCGTGTGCCGAGTTTTGGTTCTGACATTTCTTTGGCACTGTTGTGACTATATGCATTGTATCTCGATGTGTTTCTCTCATAAATTATGTCAATTTCAGTATGAAAATGTGTGGAAAGTTCAAGCTTCAAGGCTCAAGTCTTATCGTAGTAAAAACAGATACAAGCCTAGTCTGAGTAAAGTTTAATCGGACTCATTAGCGCAACATTGCGGCGGGAGCAATGTGAACATGCCCTTGTGAAAGGCAGATAGGACACGAATTGTGTGAAATAAAACAGTGTTAGAGCTCAGGAAACATGCAGGAACAAATGTTTTTATGTAGTTTTTAGGGTTCCGTACCCAAAGGGTAAAAACGGACCCTATTTTACTAAGCTTACGATGTCTGTCTGTCCGTCTGTCTATCCTACCTATAAACGGCTGTATCTTTCGAACCGTAATAGATAGCCAGTTGATATTTTCACAGAATATGTAATGTAATGTTAAGGCGGATTAAATTACAAATTAAAAAAGTCAAAAAGTAAAAACTAAAGGGGGCATGATTATAGTACACACTCTAAAGTATAACAACAAATAATATATAATGGCCAAGTGAAGTCGGTGACAAATTTCTGTTCATTAAAAGTTATACCGAGCGTCATTTGCAAAATATCAACTATGTGACGGCGTAGCTTTGCTATTTTGGTAGGCGTTAAGTCGGACCAAATAGTTTTTTTTATTTTTTATTGTTGTATTTTGTGGTGATACGGAACCTTAGTGCGCGAGCCCAACTCGCACCTGGCCGGTTTATTTATAGAAAACTTTAAGTGACGGGCCGGGAAATGGGTGAATTTCAATAAATGGATTTCATCGCCTAATTTTCTACCTTTCTGCTCTTTTTTTAACAACTCAAGTGATTCATGCTAAGGTAAACCCCTGTTACAATGCTCTATTGTATCTGATAGTAGTAGACAAAAGTAGTTAGCGCAAATTTGAGCCAGACTTCTATCGGCGCCGAAACTTGAGGGTTTTGAATACCTACAAGGGAATATTGGTAATTAATCGTGTAATTTATTGTCATTCAAATTACGACCCTAAATTAGACTAATTCAAAGATCGTGGGAGCAAGAAATTATTTTATTTATATTAACCGAAGAACCGATGGGGAAGAAAGGTTTTGGAGTGGAGACCACGAACTGGAAGACGCAGCGTAGGTAGGCCTCCCACTAGATGGACCGACGACATAGTAAGAGTCGCTGGCATCCAGTGGATGCAAGAGGCAGGCTGTCGTTCAGTGTGGAGGTTAAAGGGGGAGGCCTATGTTCAGCAGTGGACGTCTTCTGGCTGATGATGATGATGATGATGATATTACACGGGAATTACTCACGTAAGATTAAGCCGGATTTTATGTGTAAAAACCACGTCAGTTTCTATAAGAAATTATTGACTCAAAAATAATATATATTATTTGACTATTTAAAGCGGTCTATTTTATATTATGTTGATTAGTTTATGTGTTGTTGTTTGGTTTAGGTAAGTTTGTTATGATTCCAATTATGTATAATTTTCTTGTTTTAATTACTTAAACTTTTCATGTTACCTACATGAATTAAGCAAAAAGTAATAATGCTTATCTACAAAAAGGTTTTAGTACATGATTATTATGGACCCCTTTCGGCTTAGTAAGCCCTTTCTGCATTACCCTGTATAAAAATTAACGGGATGTTTGCCTTTATAAGGGTGTAGATGGAGCTACTGATATTTAAGTGCAGTTACATGCACCATGTTCACGGGAAGATTGAAGTGAACTATCGGGAGCTCTATCACGGTAAATGTCCCGGTTATAATCATACTAGCAATGCATCCCGGCTTTGCACGGGTATAAGTCTTATTTTTTTACACCTTGGGTTACATTATTTAAGTTTTAGTGAGGAGCCCTATTAAAAAAAATTATATAGCCTATGTCATCCGGGGATAATGTAGCTTCCCAACAGTGAAATAATTTTTCAAATCAGTTCAGTAGTTTCGGAGCCTTTTCAATGGAAACAAACAAACAAACAATCAAATCTTTCCTCTTTATAATATTAGTATAGACATAGATAAACATATATACTAGAATAACTATAGATAACTGTAGTGAACAACCGTTTTGTTTGAAACAACATTATAATCTGTAATGTAACATAAATTGATCATTTTAAATCTTCACAAGTGTATTAAATGCCAACATCATCTGAAATTCTATCCGCGGATTAAAGTTAGCTTTGCTAGTTAGATAAATAAAAGTACATAGAGCACTGCAGAATGATGCATGCCCCCAGAAGTTGAGAAACTAATTTAAAGTTTGAAGGGCTAGGTTATTTATTAGCATGTCTCAGTCTCTAGGTAGGTATTTTTCAAAAGTGAATGAGGTACGCGGAGAAAGCGTTTTGCAAATTGCTTGTTTACCTCTAGTCTAGAGTTAACGCCAAGAGATCAGTCAGATTTTTAGGTATAAATTCAGGTTTACTTTTTTGCTATCTTCTAAGAAAAAGCAATTTTTTTACAAAATACACAATACACCCGCGAAAACTAGAAAAGTAAGATATTTTTCGTTTAATTTTGATATGTTGCTAGTTTGAAATAATCAAGGAAATGTCGACAAAATTGCGAAAAAAACGTTATTATCAGTTAGCGACATGTTCTCAATAATGTGAAACTTAAACGATAACAAAGTTAAACAAAAATAATATCATGGTGATGGTGATCATTATCATCATCATCACCGCTGCCAACATAGCGTTGTTGTCAACCAGCTCGGTCACCATGGACTTTCCTGCACAAGAAGTGCAGGTAAGATTCCCACCACGCCAGCCTTAACAACATCGCCGGGATTTTACCACTACTAACTGCGTCAAGTAAAAGACCGATGGTGTGACCTTTATTCCATGGAAGATGGAGTATAGTATACACTCATTACGTTGATACCCTTGCGCCGTCTCATCTTCCCGATTTAGACAATAAGGCCAGTGCGGCGGCTAAATCCGCAAAAAGTCTCAAAATACGCAAATATAGTCGCCGAGACGTGGGTACATATCTGAGCCTTTTGGGGTCAAAATTATAGAGCCGTGGGGCCGCTAAAAATATTTTCAAAAATAGTCTAGACGTCTGGGCAAAGCATCTCGTAACCAAAATGCTGGCCAGTGCCTTACACAACGTGACGGTATTGCAATACAACGCGGAAATTCAGCCAGCGTTTTAAAAACGGTGCCTGCGAGCAGCTGTCTATTGTATTTTGATTTTAGTTTAGGTAATTTTGTTATGATTTTAAATTAATTAATTTTTTCCTTAAATAAGCTTGATATTTCTTATGACATTAGGTACATAATTATATAGTGTTACGACCACGGTGTGATTATCTATTTTCTAGAGGTCATCAAAATTCTTATCTTCATATATTACCGACTCATCAAAAAAGTAAACCTTTTCAAATTTTGGCAAGTCAAAGTTAAAAAAACTGGGGGCTGAATTAAGTCTTTAGTGTATAACTTTTACAGTATTTTTTTTATATAACGTAATGAAAAAATACACATGGCTAAATTCTAAGAATTTGTAGAAATTAACGAACGCTTATTTAATTAGATACCCGCATTTCTGAAAATGTAAGTAACTCCCGAAGTCTGCATTCTCCAAGTCAAACTTTCGTTTCACAGTATAATAACTTTTGAATGAACATCTGGAGAATTACATTTTCCTGCAATTTAAATTACTACTGAAACTTCGCAATTGCATTAAGGTACGGCTTACAAGTTACAACATTAAATACGGGCTCTTAGCAGAATGTGGCTCTAGACGATTTAGAGTCAAGTAATTCAAGAACTTAAGATATTTACATTAGAAATATGACTTTGACTTATGATCATTTTATGAAAATGTATGGAAATAATATGTAAATTAGACTTATGCCCAACGCCAACCTAGAATCAAGTGGTATGGTCAACTCCGTGGAAAAAACTCACTCTTGCCGGATTACCGCAGATTCAATATTTTCCCGTCCCGCTTCCGCTTCTCGGTTGGCCGCGACTCAACTGTTCCAAACTTTATAAAATGAGATACAATTTTAAACCTAGCATACACCGAAAATAGTTGAGTTTTCTACGGCCACTTGTACGCTGCAACGCCGCGTCGCCCCGAGCCCGAGTCTGCGTTGGGCCTTAGGCATCGCTTGCGTCGTTCCACTAACAAAATCCTCGAGGCTATCTCTGACGATATAAGGAGTCAATTTTTTTAAGTACTGAGTCGGTACACAACAATATGGTAACAAATAATGAGCCAGCATTATTGTGCATTTTAGTTTTCGATACTAATAATATAATATAATATAATATTAATATAATATAATCTATACTAATATTATAAAGAGGAAAGATATGATTGTTTGTTTGTTTGTTTGCATTGAATAGGCTCTGAAACTACTGAACCGATTTGAAAAATTCTTTCACTGTTAGGAAGCTACACTATCACCGGGTAACATAGGCTATATTATATTTTCAAAAAAAAAATAGGGATCCTTACTAAAACTCCAATAATGTAATCCAAGGTGTAAAAAAATAAGATTTCAATTTTGACTTTGCGTGTTTGACATTTCTAAGACAGGACACGTCTGTCAGGTCTGCTAGTATCATATATACTAAGTGTAATATTAGACGAACGCCGCTATATAGCGTGATATTATTTCACTCATATTAATTTGTAGATTATGGGTCAAAGAAGTGCCTAAAATAAATTATTTTCAATTATTTTTTTAGGTACTAAATAACGCGTACCTTAGTGATTGTTTCGAAAGTCATTATGAAGTGGTATAAATACGAACTATCAAAGTTTAAATGGTTTTATTTATTAAATAAAAAAGCGGCAAGCAACCATGCGGTCCGCTTCATGGTAAGCATAATCCGGTGCCTAGAAATATAGATACCTGCAACACTAGCTGTGTTGTTAAATATAATAAATATTATAATAGTGTCATATAATAGTTCCACATATCTATAAATGTGGAAATATTTACTAGAATTAGAAAATTTCTACAGTAAAAATTTGTCGATTCTCATGAAAGTCAAATTTGTCACGTATCTCAATGTTTCAGTTCCATGTTCAGCATGTATTATTTATTTAGTCCCAATCATAACATGTCATAATAGCAAACGCTGTTTGCAAAAATTACTGAAGATTTTCTTTGAGGATAAACTTTTTCTCAGCAGTAAAACTGCAACACAAGAACATCTTTATGAAGTACTTGGCACCAAAATTTACTATCCTAACAGCCCCAACAGATTCCATAAAAAACTCTACGTATACGTGTTCATAAACTAGGTACATTAAGATACAAGATAAGGCCCCCTAACACAGTGTAAACAGAATACTTCGTTCAACACACCGCAAACCAACGTGTTTTCTTACCATAAAGTATGGAAAACCAAACAGTAGAGTATAAAACAAACAAAGTATGCTGGACACTAGAAACTAGATCATCATTATCAGCCTATCATAATCCCACTGCTGGGACACAGGCCTTCTCTTAGAAAGAGATGATGGGTCCTAATCTACCAGCTAGATAAACCTTAGCATATGATACGAAAAAGCTCATAACGCGAACAAATTTAATTCATCATAACAATCAGCCCAGCACGTCGATCTATATGTGCTACGTTAAATCCTTTGCCACAGCATACATTATTTCACCGCTAAGCCAATCAGCGCTGTAACTTTTCCTTGGGAGGGTTTGAGCTTAAAAGCTACGCTGGGCATGCGGGTTGGCGAGCGGAGAGACATAGCTTCTCTTGGGCGTAGTATCGTAGGCACTGCTGCCTGTCACAGGTGGTATTTAGCTACTCTAGCGCTCGTCTCTGCTCGTTTTTTGTCCTCTGTATCAAATTTTATGGTGTGAACAATAAAGAGTTAATCAATCAATCAATCAATCAATCTATTAGTCCTGCTTATACTTACCGCAAAATAACCAAAAAGAATTGATTGAAAAAAAAATTGGCTTCTAAATGACAATAACCTAACGAAGTGCATAATGTGCAATAAATGATTACACTTTGACCTTATCTTTGAAGTCTCAAATATGACTGAATTTGGAGCAGCATTTTTTGAGTGAATTTATTAAGTTTTTTTATGCCACGGAACAAAAGTTGTCTGATACTTACATGGGAAACTGACTGCGAGAGGTTTAGGTGAATAAAAAATAACACTGTCTAAGTCCCAATGCCCATTTAAACAACATTGCATGTGTCCTGACAATTTTTCCGTTTAATTTGCTTCATGTCTTACTATTGAAAGCATTTATTATGAAGCAAAATAAAACATGTTACGTCACATAACTTACTGGCCTATAGTTCTCCTACTGTCTGTTGATTTAACTATTATATACAAGCGGAAGAAAATACACCCATAACTCTACAAGGCTAGAAAAGATGGCTTTGGTTATATTTTATACAAAGAACTAGCTAAATTAAGCTTATCATATTTCAGCACATTTATAATACGTTCTGATTTTCTTTCTCACTTCCACGCGAAACAACTATCGCTATGACAAAATAACACGCAATACTAAAATTACTAAAATCTATACATTTTATAACAAAGTCGCCTTAGTTACACTATTTATAACTCAAGAACGGTTAGACTGATTTTCATTATATTTGATTTGTTGGATTCCTCTCTACCCTGAATAGCTGAATAATAATTAAAATATCGGAAAAATTCACGAGAATTCATTTCCTTACACAATTTGTATAGAACGGCAAGACTTGAAGTCTATACATAGACATATTGCATCATATAAAAAAAGAAACTGTCATCTAAGTCCAAGAAGGTTGCTGTCGCTACCAAGAATTTTGCTTCAAGGAGGTATATAACGTGGGTGAAACCGCGGGGCGCGGCTAAATATGAATAAAGAGCAATTATTGTCCATAATGAAAATTTCAAACAATATTTGCACACAAACTAGAACATAAACTAATATTCGTTATATCAATATTTGGAGAGCCAATATTTCATCTAAACCGAACATGATGAAGCATGTTTAATCAGTAAGCAGGCTACATCCGCACTAGAAAATAATATTGACGCTTTAACCCATTGAGATAAAGTTCAAAATGTTTAAGTAGCAGGTATTGTTCAAAGGTTATGTGCAACGAGGTAGGAGAAATGTTTCTGTGTAGCAGTAGGACAAGTTACAACCAATTTCTTTATTTTTTGACACTATTTTTTACTGCATATTAATAAAAAAACATTATATTCTAATCTTGGTATGGATAATAAACGTAAAAATCTTAAAAAGTTGACTCCTGAGAAATTGCTTTCTCTCTCTCTCTCAAGCGTGTTCCAACGTAGACCGCATCATCGCTTAACATCAGGCGTGATGGTGGTCACACGCAAGCCTATTAATTATAAAAAATAAAATTGCCGCTGGGAAATCTCAGCACATGGCTTGTAACAAAATAAAACAATAGAGTTATTCTCCAGTTATCAAATTCAGATTCAGATTATATTTATTGTTCAACTGTGTTACATGTCAGGTCTTAATTAATGCTTATAAGTATCAACAGTCAAGTATCGCGGCTCAAAGCAGCGTGACATGTGTACATCGCATGAGTTTTCTTACTGTCTTCGCTTACTGATATAACTTTCGAGCCAGATGTACAATACAACCAGCAATGTCAGTATTGGCAACAATTTCGATGATGACAGGATTTGTAGTGGGCAACACAGAGACGGCAGCGTGCCTGTGGGCCAACTATGTATGTTGACTGAATCAACAAGAGATCGGCTGATTTTGTCATGTATCATATTATTTCTAACTTCTTTATGCGAGGGAAAAGAAAAACTGTGGTCAACACGGCAAAGTAACGTAGGTACCTAAGAGAAAATAATAGTTTATGTGGTAAGTACTAAACAATCAAAACGATTGTTGGTGTTAAGTCACTTTCAAAAGCCTCAAGAAAAGTCGAAGAAAAAAAAAACATTTACAGTCGAATTAATAACCTCCGAAGTCGGTTAATAAAGTAGTGTCAAAGCTTACCTAATCTTAGTGTAAAAGCTAGAAAGGAGTTTTTCTCCATCAAAGAAATTAAGTAAAAATAGCAATTTGAGTGTAAAACGTTCTAATGTTAATTAATCAGCAAGAACAAAACAGATTATTCGTCAGGATTTCTACCACAAAAAAGCTGATTCTGAACTATCGCGGTTGTTCACTACAGTTATTAAACCTTACCACGGTAAACACCCCGCTAATAATAATATACTGCAGTATTATGCAATCCAAGTATATAAACGAATTTTCCAGTTACTTTGATTTAAAAACCAAACTACTGGACCGATTATGATGGAATTTCTATGAGACTAATCAGAAGTAGGTATATCCTTTCAAATAAAAATAGTTTTCCAAACCGGTTTATAAATGACGAAGTTTTGAAATAACAAAAAATTTAAAAACAACCGACTTAATAACCCCCCTTTTGAAGTCAGTTAATAAACCTTCATGTTAAAAGATCCATGGCCACGTGAGGTAAAATTCGGGAAAGTGGTTTCCACTCGTCGGTCCTAAAATAACATCAACTTACAACATCCTATACGTAAATCAGTTAAGGGGAATGTTTTCACAAAGTTCGGACGCACGTTTCGTGAGAGGGATGACATTTTGATCACTTCTGGGATAGACTGTTTATGTGAGATAATGTGTTAATATTGTTTGTAAAATGTAACAAACACTTGGGACTGATGAATGAATAACGAGGGTTGTTGTGAAGCAAACATTACAGTTTGTTAAATTAACATGGTAGATTCTAGAGGGAAATTAATGTTTTGAGGTCGAGGTGACACTGCCCACCTACTTTAGGATTCCCTAGACCCTAACCTAGTTTCAATAAAATAATAGTAAATTGTTGCATCGAGGTGTTATGTTGGTGCTCGAGCGCATGCGACGGCACTAAATTAACACGAGTGCATTAATTACTCACAATCGGGAGCTCATTCCACAACCTTACCACGGTAAATATCCCGTAAACAATCATATAACTTTATTAATTACTCACTTTAGCGAGGTGCGTAATTTACTTTTCTTTCAACTACCAATCTACCTACCATGATGAAATATACCTACTCAAAATAAAAACTCAAGTTAATGAAAACAAAGTTTAATTCATCTTCTCCTCAAATATTTAAAACTTTCTATTATTTTCACCAAGTCGGTATTAATCCGCCGATTTTTATTTTCAGCCAGTATCTTTTTGATCTGATGCATACATTTTATATGAAGACATTGAACCTGTGTGGTAAACTTATACATATAAAAAAAAACTGTGCAACAGTGAGATTTCATTTAACATCTCTGCACTGTTTTGGTTCTAAGCAAAAAATACATCCTTTGTGATCGGTTTTGTAGTGATTAATGATAACATTATTACGTATTTTATTTACGTAATTGAAAGAAAATATAATTTCATCATCATCAGCCAGAAGACAACTGCTGAACATAGGCCTCTCCTTTAGATCTCTACACTGAACGACAGCCTGCCATCTGTATCCACTGGATGCGCGTGACTCTCACATTGTCATCGGTTGATCATGTGGGAATCCTACCTACGCTGCGTCTTCCGTTTTGTGGTCTCCACTCAAAAACATTTCTTCCCCGTCGGTTTTAGGTTCTTCGAGAGATGTGGCCTGCCCATTGCCACTTCAACGTGCTTATTAGCTATGTCGGTGATTAGCTGGTACTTCGGTAAATATCTACGTTCCGGATTATATCGCGCAAAGAAACTCCGAGCACAGCTCTCTCCATTGCCCGTTGTGCGATTGAGTTTTTCCAAAGGACCACGTCTCGTTTATATGGTGGTATATTTTAGGCCTATAATATACTACCATAAAATATTATACAAGCCTGTAATATATCTTAGATAATTACGGAAAATAAAACCAACATTATATTACCAAAATTCAAAAGAGTGTACATGTACCATTCGGGAAGTTCTATTAACTTCTCCATTCGAAATTCGATACGAACCTAATTGAAAAGTTCAAACAATATCTTCCTGTGAAGACATATACCTCTACCCGTAGGGGGTAAAGGCTTTTAAAAAGTTTGGGACACTTTTCTAATTATAACTTTCAGTTAACATCTCAGCTTTTTCTTTTGCAAGCAAAAAGGCTGATTTATATGCTCACTTTCGTTTTGATTCTGTTTTGATACAGTTAATAAAAACAGTTATTCTCCATCTTTTTTTCTAATTGATAGATTACAATGGCCCGCGAGTGCTAGCCGTTTATAGTTTTAATATTTTAAAATCGGTTGTTTTTTTTATTACTTTGCTGTTAGGGCCAGAATATAGGGTGCAACGATCTTGCTCGCGCATTTAATGTTTATAAGATACTAGCTGACCTGACAGACGTTGTCCTGTCTTAGAACTGTCAAACACGCAAAGTTCAAATTGTAAATCTTATTTTTTTATACCTTGGGTTACATTATTGGAGTTTTAGTAAGGATCCCTATTTTTTTTGAAAATATAACATACCCTATGTTACTCGGGGATAGTGTAATTTCCCAACAGTGAAAGAATTTTTCAAATCGGTTTAGTAGTTTCGGAGCCTATTCAATGCAAACAAACAAACAAACAAACAAACAATCAAATCTTTCCTCTTTATAATATTAGTATAGATATACTTTTATATTATACTTTGTTATGTCTACTTTTGAAAAATATAGGTACTGCGGTAATTTTACGAGGTTAATATTTCAAAATAATTGAGAACAAATAATTGTTTTTATATTTTTTATAATGACCAATATAAATGGAAAAAACTGTTTATCCTATTTTTTGTGGTCATACAGAGAGTGAGTAAAACCGCGAGAATATGCAAGTATAAAAATAATGGGGAGTCACTGTGCATTTATGGTCTACTTAAATATCCTAAAATTGGACAAGTGCCAACATCCAAGTCCCAATTAATACAAAACCCGCCGTAATCGCCTTGCGCAACAGAAAACAGACATGTAAATCCTGAATACTGATCAAGTAAAACTTCATTGAGCGTAACTTCCAGACTTAGGTATTATTTTCGCTTCGTAAAGTGGATTCATTGTATTATTTATCCGCAAGACCTCTTAGTGAAGAAACTCCGACCTGGCTCGAAAAGACTGTATTCTCTTTGTAAAATTCTCGAATAAAATATTGTGAAAAAGTCGAGAAATCCAGAGCTGTGTAACAGTGTGACAACGCTATTGTACGAACCACCCACTTAGAACAAATTAATGCCAAAAAGCTGAGAGCGCCAAAAATAGCTCAAATTGTCGCCAATTGCGGTCTCTTATCAGTTAAGTTTATGATGATTAAATTAAAGATTTTGGTGGGTAAGAGATTTTAACTGTCTGGTACTCTAGATTTGAATTTGTTGACTCTGGATTTGATTAGAGTTGAGTGAAAAAAATATAGGGTTTATTTGTTTCAATTCGGAGATTAAGTATAGTTACCCATAGTTTTTCAGTAAGGAAGAAATTCTTTACCCAATAGTTAAAGTTAAATAATAAACCAAAAAAAAAAGGCATGTGAGGCTTGGCGTTCGACCACACAGCTAACCTGACGCTAAGTGATGGTATAGGTAGTCAAAGATGCTAAACACGCTTAGCCTGGAATGGTAACTGGTTCTCAAGTAATTGTGTGTCAAGTCAAGTGCTTGGACAAATTTTCAATTTGGTATCCAGCCCGCCTGGCATTAGAAAATACTTCCATGCGAAATTGCAGGTTAACAGATGCAAGGTTTTTCTAACACCAAAAATTAATACAATTCTTATAATTATAAACAAAACAAGTTATGACCAGAATAAAAGCTAACTAGGTACACCTTGCCCTTATTTACTCTATATCTCAAAGTAAAATGATAACAATTTAATGCAAAGATAATCATTGCAAAGAATATACAGGGTTACTGGTAATGTACTGCGGCTGCACTTAACAGGGTGCTAACTAATTAGCAGTAAACCTTAATGCTAAAAAAATGCTTTTGAATTGAATTAATAATTATTGAGTAATAATGCATTCGTACTACGTGTCCATACCTTCGAAAATACTCAATAATACTGAAGTAACATATAATAATACTGAAGTTTGTATTTGTCGCCGTATTCACTCCAGTATCATCTCAACCACCGTTTATCAATCCCTAGGTGTTGAAGTTTGCCAGTTTTCGCCTCAGATAAGATCGCCCTATATATTTGTCCTCACGATAACTCGAATGGCCCGAATCGGATTAGGTTCACTCCATTAGATGGAGTTTTACTACACTTTTGTTTTATGATCGTATTTTTCCTATAATGTATTGAAAGTGGCCACAAAAGAATAGTTGCTTAGTTATAAACACAAATAATATTAGATGTCTATGAATTTTGTATGAGCTATCTTATCGAATATTTTGATGTTTCATATAAAAGTGATATAAGTAGCCATACTACGTGGCCTGTTTAAGGAGGGAGGAAGCCTTTAAAATACCATGCTTTGTCTAAATCTTGGTCTTGTCATATACTACGGGTGGTCACCAAGCGGAGTAAATCTAAAAAAAAATGGGTCTCGTAGTCATGGAGACGTTCCCTTATCAACAATGTTGATGGCTGAGATTCATTTAGTAGTTTTTTCGTGTATAACTATTTTTTTCCGGGAGGTTATTTTTAAGATTTCGTATCTAAAGGGTGTTAACATGACCCTATAATTTTTAAGCCTATGCTGTCTGTCTGTGCTACTTTTTAACGGCATTAAAATATATTGAGCTGTAATAGATACCCATTTGAAATTTTCAATGAAAGGACATATATTAGAAAACGTGCCGTAAAATTTCAAGGTCATCGTTTTCGAAGTTCAGAAATTACAGACATCACAACCCTCAGTATTAGTTCCAAATAACTTGACCTCCGAAATGTACAGGAACCTTTGAACGTACGGCTCATCTTAAGCTGGCAGTTGATATCCAGCGCACTTTGTAGTGTACGTTAAGTAGGTACCTACTAGGACAAGTGCGAGTCAGTGAAAATTTCTGTTCATTACCAAGTTATTATACTCGAGCGCTTGTAGCAAACTGCGTAGCAAATTACTTACCACAATTTTGGAAGGCGTTTTAATAACTGGCAATTCGGTTACTTTGCCAACTATTTATTGTATTTTGTGGTGGTACGGAACCCTCACTGCACGAGCCCGACTCGCACTTGACCGGTTTATTTAAATTAAATTTGGATAAAAGTTCTTTTCAGAACTTTTTATTCAGTTATTGGTCTTCTATAAATATTACTTGGTTTCTTATGTATTTCTAGGATTTTGTTTAGGTTATAGCATAGGTATACCTAAGCAGGCGTTTTTTGGTGTAAATAATTAGCTAACCTAGAACATCGCCGCATTGAGTCTGTATTTGTCTAAACTATCTGTTTTTTACCAGGTACATTTCGGAGACTGCGTGCAATGCAACTGCACAATTTATTATCCTTCTGATATCATCTTCCTTCCACGAAAAAACGAGGAGAACCTCGGTGACAAGATTCCGTTTTACTGTCGAAATTCTAAAGACTACCGAAACGCTAAAAACCGAACGCTACCGAGTTATTGTCTTCTGAGAAGTACAACCTGAAAGTTTTCAAATCCAAAGTAAAAAGCTCCTTTCTTGATAAGAGTGCTTCACCGCAGATCACAGTGTTGCTTAAAAGATGAGACAAACGGAACTGTGCCCAAGAGCGAATAATTAGTCTGCAGGGATGGCAATCGCGGACGAAGTCGCGGGTACAGCTAGTGATGAAAAAAATATGACCCCATTCGGCTTAGTAAACCGTTTCCGCATAGCCCTGTATATTTTTACATGAATATCCACGCAATGTTTGAGAATATTACTATCATCACTGAACATATTCTGTCATTTTCCTACAGATTAAACGAACGGTAAGTTTCACTGGTCCACTGCTATTAATAATCTATGATAAAAAAAATAACTTCTAAAATGTTTCATTTATTTAACCTTTCATTTACAAATTTTATCCACCTGCGGTTTTGTGTATTTGGCAGCACATTGCAACAACCGCATATTGTGCTCTAAAATTGTTACTGCAAATTAACACTATCTGAATAATCCATTCATTTCATAAATTACTTTGCACTTTTGATGGTGCATGAACGAGAATGCTCACTACTACTACTACTACTACTCATGCTATGTAACAACTGCAGACGCCGATTGGACTGTCGAAGTGGGGTAGCAAAATCAAAACTTTTGTTGATTTTTTCAAAAAGACCTGCCTCAATTTCGATAAATCTTTTATGGAACGACCTCTAAAGTGTGACCTACCAAACGAAAAACGAATCATCAGAATTTATTCATAATTGGCGGAGTAATCGCGTAACAAACATACAAAAAAAACATACATTCAAATTGGTAAACCGTATCGTCTCGTATCGTCGTTGAAAAATAACTTATAATACGCACGATAAAATAAAAAGCCTTTACTTTCAATGTGTGCCTTGTGTGCCTTGTGTGTGTGTGTGCCTTTTGTGTTTTTACTTCTATATTCTTCGATATGGAGACTTTAAAATTTGTTACTTATGGCGGATTTACAGATGCGCAAGTACAAGTAGCAAGTGAAGTTGTAGGTAAGGCGAGTTAAGTAAAGACCTCGTGTAGCAGACAATTAGCTAGTTAAGTACCCATTACATTCAATAAATTGCTACTTGCTCGACAAGTCGGCTACTTAACTCGCCACTGCACTAGCGCGTCAAATATGTGTTTAAGAAAAGCAGGAAAGGGCATTTGTTGCCACCCTATCATGTGGTCACTATCAATTAACGGCTAAGCACAATACATACACCAATTTCCATTTAAATAATAACACTAGTATCATATAATCCCTTTTAAATTGCGGTTGTGTGTGTTAATTTCACAATAATGTTTATATTGTTGGTTTGGGTTAATAGTTTAATTAAAATGATGTTGCTGGTAATAATTTTACTGTTATGCGAGAGGTGTACGAAGCTTTTATCTAATTGCCTAGTTATTTTTTTGTGAGCAATGGATTCGGTAAAGTTTTTATTAATTATGAGAGACCATTTTTACCTATCAGAATACCTATCATAAATAAACTTGATACTTAGTTAAACAAAAATCATTTAGCATCCTGTATCAGTCAGAAGATGTCCTCTGCTGAACATATGCCTCCTCCTTTAACCTCCACACTGAACGACAGCATCAAATTACATTAATATTATAGAATATATTATAAAATGCAAAAGTTGGTGCTTGTATGTGTATTATTGTGTGTGAGTGTTAATGTGAGTGTGGGTGCGTACATGAGTGTAGGTATGGGTGTTTATGTTCCCATTCAACTCCATAAACTGCAAACTATTACTTACTGCATATAGATACTTAAAAATATATGTAAATTTGTGTTAAGTGTAATGTAAGTGTAAACTCAAGGGTTCGTCTGAAAACCGGCGCTGATAGTCCTTGACTTTCAGCATTAATACCGAGACGGACCCATTCGACACTGATTGTATCCTTTAGATATAAATTTTTGTATGGGTGTCGAATAAAATTTATTTTCTTTCTTTCTTTCTTATAAACTCCAAACCACAAATAAAAATTATAAACATAATAATATAGAAAATATATACGAGCTAGAGGCGGCATTATCGCTAAAAATGATATATTCCAAAGTGTTTTAAGTGTTTTCAAGCAATTATCGGATGGAAAGACGTAACGTAACAGGATAGGATGGGGATATTGAAAACACTGTTCAAGACTTTTTTTAGTATTATGTAGGAAAATTGTCTGCAAGGGGTTAGCTAATTATCAATAACCCTGTATAGAAAACTCTTTGTTTTTCACTCCTGAAATTCTATACATATTTAAAAAACTCTTTATGACTTTATAAAAATTGCAGGTATTATCGCTATAAGAGATTATTTTTCTGGTATAACCCTATAAATTGACTTTGACTCAATTCTTCGTGGCCTACTTACTTCTCGCAAATCGATGGGTCGGAATGATTTCCGAGTCATTGTGAACCATAAATATACGACCAGATACTATTTTTATCAAATCCTTTAAAAAATGCCATATAGGTTCGTATACCCAGAGAACTGGCACAAAGAGGATTCCATGTTCACAACGTCAGCGTCGAAACACAATACGCTGAAAGGTGCGCGCCACTGATTGGCGTGCGCAGGGCTTTGCTGCTGATTAACGAATTTCGCACATGCCTCGTGGCTAGGGCTGTCGAGTTATGATTTTCGATATATTTCATTTAAGGTGGTACGTTTCACCTATAGCGGGAAATTCAAATTTCAAGCAGCTTTTTGATCCTAGTTGTTTTTTTTTAGTCTGGGTAATTATTTTAAAATAACATAGAGTTTGCGCAAATTGATGGTTGTTCTTTACATTATCATGTAAAGCTGATTTTTTTTGCATGTTTCGATGTGTCGTAGAACAAAAGCTGTTTGTTTTGATGTACTGAGGCCATCCCTTAAAAGGATGCTAACGAGTTACCAGTAGGCCTGTATATATAGAACATTCCATAAATACTTTAACACTATAGGAACAATGGTTAAGTTTTTTTTTTTTTGTTACCGTCCGTTGAAATTTGTAAATTTGTTTAATCAACGGTTCGGAAGTTAACCATACATAAATGTACATATGAATAAAATAGCAAACATACGCTATATGGAATCCGCGCTTCCCTCGGTCAAACAATTTTAATGTAAAGAACTTTTATCTGCGAACAGTGTTTTCAGCAAATCGTTCCGCAGCCAACTATTTCTTAGCAATGTGTCCAGTGAACCGTGTTTATGGCGAACTCTTCTTTATTGAATGTTTTTTTGGCGAGCCAAAACCACTCCATAACATACACATGAGATAAGGGAAATAAGGTAAACGTAGTTTTTTTAAGTCCTTTAAAGTCAGTATTAAATGTTTTAATTCAATGTGTACAATCGCGAATACGTATTAAAGTAAAAGTGTTAATTTATTTTACTCCTACTAGATTTTAAGTAAAAAAATATAAAATAAAGAAGCTGGACATTTTTGCACACACGGTCATCTGACCCCAAACTAAGCAAAGCTTGTGATATTGCTGCTAGAGACTACATACATGAGATATACATACATATTATTTTTTTAAATACATACTTAAATAGATATTAAGACTCAGATATATAACAAACACAATTATGTTTTAAAAGTATATCCAAGTTACTCCGAGCTATAAATGTATGAAAATCGCTAGCTTGCGGTGTTACTATTTTTGTTTATTGTTTCATTTTACTGCACCAATAAAAAATGGAAACCACAACGGAGGTACAAGTCTCATGAGCCAACCCTATTCAGCTATGTTGGATATCGCACGATCGCTGAACAAAAATATTTTTCGTGGTGAAAAATGCTGATATGCGCTATTTAATGCCTTGCGAATGCGGATGCCTGAATCTCACCATATATTTTTGGGGACATAGTTGTCAGTTTTGACCGCTTACGTTGATTGTGCTATGGTCATCATTTCAGCCTATCATTTTCCCAATACTGGGACTCGAGCCTTCTCTCAGAGAGAGAGGATCTATCCACCATGCTGGCCCAGTGCATGCTGCTGAATATCAAATATCTTTAAACTTTAGAGGTTCTTAGACATACGATGTTTTTCCTTCACAGTTTTTGATCGATGACATTGAAACTGCACATAATTAATTTAGGACCAAATCAATCATTGCAAGGCCAAGGATTGAACGGGGTGCCATCAGATTATAAAGTGCACATTGGCTACTCAAGCTTGTAGGGTACGTCGCACAATCCCCAAGGGAGACCACTTTGCAGAAGTACTTATTGATGCTTATCAATTCACTTAGCCACTAAAAAGAAAACTATTATTTCACTCACTTTATCAAATATGTTACAATTAGAAAACGCTAGGTAAATGTATAAGTTAATTATAGTAAAGTTTCACCAACAGTATAGTAGTTAAGTTAGGTTCAAACCAATGAGCTGAAACTTCAGAAATTACACAACAAAAATATAATCAAGAACTTCTGTTACAGCGTCTAAAAGTTAAACAAGTGTTGTAAGTTTTCTTAATTCTACATTTTGACACAAAGTTTTAGATTAAATTAACAAAGATATATTGCACCAGACTAGACACCAGATAATACCAGACCTCGGCTTACCTAAAACTCCATCAAAATGCATCGGTGCAGCAGTTTTCTTTCAGTTACTCTTTACTTACCGATGAGTTAACATTCAAATGTATGTATTTAAATTATTCCACTATTTTTGCAGTGCATGTACGGCGATATTTTCTGTTTATATATTATGATCAAAGCTCTAAGTGGATAAACAAACTGGATCTAGCTAAATAGATAAGATGTTAAGAACTTTAACCACAATTTTTGTGATAACGTATTTTGACATCTTTAGTCTAGCCGACTCTAGCCAAACATAAAAAAGTTGTTATTATAACGTTATTACAAAGAATAGAATAGAAGAACGACCGAACTAAAATATAAGTAGAGGGAAAATATTAAGAAATTGTAATATTTTTTTAGAAAATCTGATAAGCAACTGTCTAATTCGTGTTATATTTTTGGAGTAACACAATTAAATTTCTAGAAACATTAAAATATATCCACCACAAAACATAATAAAAATAAACCTCGAACAAAGTAAACCTCGAACAAGACAGTGGCTTTCAGTAGTGATCGTGATAAACGAATATTCGCATTGTCTTGAGAGACGTTTGCGGACATTGCGGACAAGTGACAAAAGGCCTGGTATCTTCAGATTCCTACTGCGGTTACGTAGATTTACTGAAGACGATCATGGCTTCTGAAGTAGCACCCTCCTGGCACTGTAAAGCGAAGAAGCTTGCAGCCGCTTTAATCTTTCCGTAACTAGTTTAAACTGGCAATTAAATTTATTTGTTAATTAAGGAAACGTCTAGTGGCC
Source organism: Agriopis aurantiaria (assembly GCA_914767915.1). NCBI lineage: Eukaryota > Metazoa > Arthropoda > Insecta > Lepidoptera > Geometridae > Agriopis > Agriopis aurantiaria. Next base: position 10,318,255 of record OU611994.1, on the reverse strand, counting down.
AATAAAACTAGTGTTTTTTTATCAACTTTAAAATGAGTGTTGGTCCTGCCAAATAAACCAGGCACCCAAACAAAATAATTAATATTAATGGACCTGGTTAAAAAAACCACTGAGCCACAGTTTATGAAGTTTTAGGGATCACCTCGGAAGTTTTTCTACATAATAAAAAAGACGCACGGAAATTAGTTTACAAAATATCGGAGTAATTACGTAGAAACATAAATATTAAAAACTGATAAATTTTGTGTTCGCAGCCACGCCAGCCTGAACGACATCATGCGCAGGGCTTTTTCCACCGCCAATGTCGAAGCTGTGCTCGAACCGTCTTGCGCGTGACAATGTAAAGAGGCCTGACGGTATGATACCCTGTTCCCTGGAATTTGGGACGGCTCCTTGTATGGGACACGACTTGAGTCGATACTTTGGCGCTATCACAACTTCCTGAGGCACAAGGTAAGGCTGGTGCGACAGCCAATTCAGCAGAGCAGCACAAAAAACAATATGCAAACCTAGGCAGTGGTTACATTGAGCCGTTTGAGGTCGAGGGCCCTTGGAGACCGGGAGATTACCTCATTAAAAAAATTTTTCAGGGTAGTTAATACGTTTATTTATTCATTTACGTTATTGATTATACGTTCATATTAAGGACACTATAGTTAGCTATAGTAGGCAAGTGTTTTCAGCTTGCAATCGTTCCGTTGGCACCTCTCTCATGTTTTTCTAGATTTAAATCACAATTTTCCGGAAGCCATCTGTCCCCATATAAATTCTAAATGTAAGTATCTTCGGAAATTACGGCTCTCAACAGTCTCAGAAAGGACGGGCCGAGATACTCAATTATATCGTATTTCAACGTAATGGCATTGAGAAGTCGTCGAGTACCATTAACTGCGATTTTATAGTTCTTCAGAGGTTCCCCCGCTACGTTGTCTGTGGTCAAACTTTTCCAATTATACCACAGAATTAACGACGATATCATAAAATGTGACCATTATTACCATGATTGCCCCATTGTTTATAGACTTTCTTTGAATTAAATTTATCAGTTGTACTAACAAATACACACTTAAGAAGTTTGAAATGAACTGTTATTGCTTCTAGATGTGACGTTGAAGATAAACGGCAATTAAAATAAAGCGCGAGTGGCACAAAGTTGGAAAGTGCTTTTGCAGAAAATGTTTTGGTGCTGTGTGACTGTAGAGAGGAAATTTCCTCAAGTGCCCTAAAAGTCGTGTCCGAACCGAGCCAAGTCCGTGAGATAGTGCCTGCAAAATACAGTTTTATCTTTATGCCCTAGATTAAAAGAAGGATCAACATCGTCTCGTTCGGTAAATATACCATCTCGGTCCCTTGCGAGCTGCGAGCGAAGCAAAGTCATTTCGAGCTCGCTGGGTGTCTTCGCTTACCCTTTTTATAGCTCCGATGAATTATGATATAAAATATTTATCTCTCTTTCGGTATGTGTAACGCGTCTGCTTCTTTCCAGATGATAACACGAAATCCCTGTTTTACAACATAACATAATAAATTGACAAGACTTGCTGCAATATAAAGAAATAGCGAGACAATGTATTTTCTACAGGCTTTTTGCGAGATTTATGTTTTTTATTTTATTTTATTGGACCTACTAGCGATTGACAAAACGATTGAACAGAGTAATAATAAATTGTTTAAAGAGACTATCGTTTTTAGTTGTGTGAAGATATTACATGATTTTTACCGACTTCAAAAGGGGGAGGTTTATCAATTTGACTGTAGGTTTTTTTGTCCCAAATATTTGCAATTTTTTTTTATTAACGTACAAGCTTTTTGAAATTTTCCAACTTTCACCTAACACTTACGTATTTATTAAATTCCTGATGAAACCAAATTTTTACTAGTAATAATTATCAATTATAAAAACCGACTTCAAAATTGGTGAGCGCTCGAACATAATTATTGCTATTGCCAAATCAACAGGCGCTCAAACAAAATTATTCGAATTATTTGAGCTGGATTGCTGGCTTGAAAAACTCAGTCTCACAGCGGGCAATGGGGAGAGCTATGCTCGGAGTTTCTTTGCTCGATAAAATCCGGAACGTGGATATTCGCCAAAGAACCAGAGTCACCGACATAGCTATTAAAATTTGCAAGTTGAAGTGGCAATGGGCAGGCCACATCGCTCGAAGAACCGATAACCGATGGGAAGAAAAGTTCTTGAGAGGAGACCATGAACCGGAAGACGCAGTGTAGGTAGGCCTCCCACTAGATGGACCGACAACATTGTGAGAGTCGCTGGCATCCAGTGGATGCAAAGGGCAGGCTGTCGTAAAGGTGGAGTCCTATATGTTCAGCAGTGAACGTCTTCTGGCTGAGGATGATTGGAGCTGGATATATTTTTGTGAGACCACCTCGAGAGCTTTCTCTATATACATTTGAAAATTATCCCGTAAATTGGTGTACAAAATTTCGAAGTAATTGGTGTACATACATTAAAAAAAAACAGGCCGAATTGAGTGTGTTAAAAATAAATCTAATTTGTCAGCCAATTAATCATTCTTAATTAACAAATTCTCACAAAATAGTAAACGGTAATACCACGTGGTATACAAATCACGTCGCCTAATTAGTCGTAACGATTCCTCAATTAAAACTCGCGAATTTACGCCGAAGAAATAAATTATTCAGAAGATGTATACTCAAGAAAAGTTGGGACGCGCGTATGTGAAACTGAAATTATCAGTCTTCTAATATGAACGTTATTAGGTTGAGGCGGTACTTGCGTTGGAGAGAAGCATTAACTAGATGTAGCTGTGAGTCGAATATATTGCGGGTCATCCAGTGCGACATTTGTCACAAGTCAGTAATTTGCGGGATAGCATGGTTTCCTCCGTTTCCTTATATTCCCGTGGAGTAATCCCACACAGTAATTTGTCAAAATTTCAACGCTTCGGAGGCCTGCGCCCGAAGGTTAAGCCGGCTTGATAAGCTGAACGTGGTGTTTTATCTCACGGCCGCTCTGACTTTGCTGAATCTGCGTTAGTTTTTTCTCCTCTCAGTTCGGTATACGAAAGCGCGAATAAGCATTTTACATCTTTTTTATGAACACTGTAAAATAAGGTCAGACCTAAAGGGAGACCTTTATAGTCTTTTAACTTTTTATGTAGGTTATATCGCTACGATTCATTAGAACTTTTTGGATGTCATGCTTACTGACTTCGAGGGCTATAAAGCAGGTAATTTGTCTTTTATCCTCGAGAGATACAAATGAATACGAAATTAAATGGAATTCCCCGAAGGAAACTTAAAAATATAAACAGAATTAACAAATTGTTGAAAGTTTGACGTAAAATAATACATTATTTAAAGTTTCATGAAGTTTTCACAATTTTTACAAGCTCTTGACTTGCCTTGTTAGTATGGGTCAAATCGGGAAACGTTGTCGTGGGCAACACGGTTGTCTCGGGAGGAGCCGTAGTGCTGTGCCGAGGGCTCCGGTGCGTTCCTCTGCAGATCCCGGAGCCCTCTTGTAAACACTAAGACTGGTCACCGGGGGGTTTTAGTGGGTATAATCCCACATAACCTGGCTGCAATCCAACGTAAACGGGTATCTTTAGAAGATTTCCCACAAAAAAAGTATTGGGCCCACTTATTCTGAAGCCGGGTTCTTAAAATACGGCTTCGGTAACACCTACAAGGGGACTTTTCGGCTCGTGGGTGGTTAGATATGAGATGGATCTGACCTCCCATTCAAATGAGCCCAGCAGGCCTAGAACGGGCCGTGGACAAATTATATTTCCACCGTTTTTATCCCGCGAGAAAAAGACAAACGTATCCATATTCTAGCTTTGTCGCGTCTAGGCGTGGATAAAACGGTGGAAAGAAAATTTATCCACAGCCCATACTAGGCCTGCAAGGAAGAAAGAAGCACAGCTAGGTGTGCCTCGTGGCGCTGTAAAGGAATGTACCTAAGAGAAATGCTTCGAGCATTTCCCAGGAGTGTTGAATAGGGTAGCTATGAGCTTCAACAGCTCCTATATAGCTACACTAAATTGGTAAATCAGGTTAAGCTAACGTATCTGGCCTTAATCAGGCTTGATGCCTTTAAGCAAACTCGCCCAGCAGACGACCTTGCCGCTTTTTTTTCATGTATTGTGGACTATTAGCTAATTCATTAATGTCGTTACAAGTTTCTTAGAGGCGTGAAAAATAAGTAAGTGAGGAGTACTTACGGTTCTTGCGATAAGTGGTTTAGCTGTATAGTGTTTTTTTTAAATGAAACTCGGATATATTTGATCACTAACGAAGATAGTAAGGCATATCTCCCTTGTTTGTCTGATCTGAGTAGGTAACCATCAAGATACTCGCTCAGCTTTGTAGTACATGGAGTTATTTTCTTGGTTACAGCAATTTGGAGTTCTGCCGACTTTCAAGAGCTGACATAACAGAGACACAACGGATCCAAGCTCAACAGTTTAACATCTAAAGACCCCTTTAAGTAGAGAAACAAACCTGAGTACATTAAGAAATGTACACAGTGAGAAGTAGATGTGAAAATGTTATCATATCAGTAAACTTTGTGGCGTGCCACCCCTGTCCTTGGAACTGTGTGTGGACATCTACAGTAACTCAATTACCGTTTCTCAACTATGACTGCTGAATGCCTAGACCAATTTTTATGTGACTGTAAATCTTTGCATGTTTCCGGGTATAATAGGTTAGTCCAATAAAAAAACAACAACGTACGACTATGAGACATAAATGACCCCAGCCGTGCTTTTTTATTATCTAAAATAAAAATGTATTATTAAATTAATAACATAATATAAACATCGTCTAAACCTTGTTGAGCTGTTTCCAATAATATATAAATACTAGCAGTCCGCCCCAGCTTCGCACGGGTCTAGATTATAGCCTATGTCGCCCGGGGATAGAGTAGCTTCCCAATAGTGAAAGAATTTTTCAAATCGGTTCAGTAGTTTTGGGCCTATTCAGCGCAAACAAACAAACAAACAATCAAATCTTTCCTCTTTATAATATTATAGTATAGATAAAATACATCACTTGTAATTGATCGCAATAGAATCCTAACTAATATTATAAAAGAGAAAGTAACTCTTTCTCTTTCTGTCTGTTTGTTCACTTTTCATGACTAAACCGCCAAGCTGATTTTAATGAAATTTGGCAGGAAGATAGTGTGCATCATGAGGACGGACATGGGGTAATTTTTTCCCCCAAATTTGCGGTAAAATTAATAATGCGGGTAAGACTGCGAAGTTCAACTAGTATAACATAAATCTTTAGTTACCTACACCAGGCAAGTCAAATATATAAAAATATATAAGCATATCATAATAAACATATTAGAGGATGCGTAAATAGTCGGTAATAATACAATAAAGTAAACAATCAAACAGTCCAATAAACTAAAGATTTAATAAATAACAATGAAATAATGTCAGTAAGGTCTACGATAATAATATATCTAATTCAATTTGCAATCGAACATTTTGAAAGCGGAACTTTTGCCTCTAGTTGGTATACTGTTCAGCTGATTATATTAGCGCTTTAGGCGTTTGTAACTCGGTCGAGTATGTAATATCATTTCGACGGTTTCTATCCTCTTGCGAACTGCATGTAGATAGGAACGAGCAAACTTTGGTAAATATTTCATTTGTCAGTCATTTCGGTCGCAAGAATCACGTGCTGTGATAATGTTTCAATTGTATTACAATTTAACTGAAATTGAGCACTTTTATCAACAAATATAAAAAGTTGTTCATAATACCGTCTATCACTTTTTAGCTCTGTATCATCACCACATGTAGCCGGAACTGTGTAATTTAGTTTAAACCTGTGACCACCTAGATTTTAACAATTGGTTACCGCTTTTAAACATTAGGGCTTTAACTACAGATCAAAAAACCGGCCCTATAACAATAAGGCTAAACATTTGACCTTAGGCCCAATATCGTAGGAGTTAGGGCTCTACTCAATAGCTAGTAAAAAGTCTTATGACGTCTTAGTTATTGTCAAAGTTGCCTATTAAAATTTAAATAAAGCTATCCACGTACGTAATTCATTCTCATCACAACTTTATGGCGTCTTCCTGGGAAAATTTCATTAAAACCAGGAAAATAAATTAAAAAAGAATATAAATTTTTTACGTTAGTTCATCTAGAAGCTTCAAGACTATATAAAACTGGAATAAATTAGGGTTATTACGGCTGAGTAAAAAAATTATGTACCTAGTACATAAAATAGATAAAAACATAACGACTTCAACGACTGAAACTAATTTAACTCAGGTATGTTTAAGTGAGCAATGGTGGCCGAGCTGTAACATGTGCGTCTCTCAATCTAACGGCACCCGGTTTGATCCTCGGCCCTATATACCAATGACTTAATTGTACTTAAATAAATTACTTTAAAAAAAAACACAAAATATTTTAAACGTGAATCACTAGATCTGTGGGAGGACGATTGCAATTATATTGTATAATATATATTATGAATATAAACCTACCTAAAAACTAACGCTAAACTAAAGGAAAAATATTTTAATTAAGTAATTATTTACGTGATACGTGTATGATTTAATACTATAGACTATATTTTCCCATGAGGCTATGGCAGACTCTTTTCTGATAAGTTCATCAATATCGAATGGTGATACACCCAGAAAGGCACACATAATGATTCATGTTTAAACCTAAAGGTACTGAATTCTGAACAATGTTCTAAATAAATTACTTATGTGCAGTTTTTGATGCCGTTGCTCAAAAACGGAAATCATTCCGCAATTTTCTTTTACATTTTAAAAATTCTATTCACAAGTCTGTACTCGTCACTTCACAAGGAAGAGTGCGCCGAATTCCCGCAAAAATACATAACATTTTATTGAACTTTGTTGTCGTCATATCACAGGAAACCTCGGGTAAAGGGATCTCTTGACGACGATAGCGGAGGACACAAAAATACTGTGGAACAAACAAAAGGGGCGATGAGGGTAATTCTAATTCCGCCACGAAGATAAGCTCAGGAAGTGTCTCAATTCGGTTGTTTGTTAACATTAGGGCGTAATGTTTTGGGATACGACACCTCATGTTTATCAAAAATCTTTTTTTTGTATGGCTAAGTATATTATTTAATTTTTATTGATTGCGTTATCACCATGTCTAACATTTAATATAAAAAGGTAGACAATTGAAATTAATTATGAGGTGTAAGTATTTTTTCAGCGGTGGTTTTAAAAAATTAACTTTATGTTACTATGGTTGTGCTTAAAACCACAGGCGTACATTAAAATGTTTTAATATTTTGTCCTCGTCCGAAAATTCACAAGTGTTTGTACCAAAATTCTTGTACATAAATAGAATTATTATCAGCATATCAAGTTGCTACTGCTTGGATACAGGCTTTCTGTATTTCTTGCTGGCCCAGTGCATGTTGGTGCTTATGATTTTGTCTTTGAACTTTTTGAGGTTTTGGACATACCGGTTTCCTCCCGATTTTTTCCTTCGCCGTTTTTTGAGCAATGGCATCGAAACTGCACGTAATTTATTTACGTAAGCTATGTATTTTACCCGATGGCACCGGGTGCCAGCAGATTGTAAAGTGCACAATGTGCACATGCTACCGCTCGCCCACCATTGCATAAAATAATATTAATATTTTGCAACTGATCATATGATATCCCACAAAAAATACGACCTTTACGCTTCTCCCACAATGGTATCTAACAAACTTTAAGTTAACAATTCAAATTTGATAAACACGCCACGTTCACTAAAGTAATAAAGATTGTCTGATAAAGTTCCCTGGTGCGAGGCGTCTATTCGTCGGTTTATTAAAGCACGTGTTTATACACACCACTAAATCTGGCGCCTTCATTATGCATAAAATTTACTACAACAAAAACGTAGGGATGCGAAATTGACCGACAAATCCTTTACAAAATCCGGGCGCCTGACGTGAATACGTTCGCAGGGACACGGATCTCTTACCTCTTTTCTTTGTTATGTAAATATCTTTCAAAGTTTCCCCACGAACTCCCTTCGCACCGATCCATTAGAAAATTAAAGAACATTCTCTTGAAATAAAGGCCCAATTGCGCGTCACACCGCTACTATCTGATATTGAGAGGTACGCCCAAACTCTTTGTTTATCTAACACAGGTTAATATTAGTTTAGGACTAATGATTCATTTGCCCACGACTCAAATTACTCGCACAACAATAGCTACACAATTTTGCTTTCAATTTACCAACCTTCGTCTTCACTATAGACAGGCATTATTTTGTTTTGCCAAAGAAAATGAAAAGATACAAGAATTTCACTCATAGTTAAGACGCCTGCCAAATCTGTACGTATCTAGATTTTTCTGCTAGGTAGGTAAGTAATTTTATTAAGAGCCTATTTTGTAGATTTATGTCTTGGATGAGACTTGTGCAAAAGTTAGACAACGTAAGGAATAAATAAGATGTTTTAGAATTCCTTTGAGGCTATTTATCTTAAGTTTTTGTGTTGGGAGTATATAAAGTGTATTGATTATTTTACTTTTTCAAACAAATTTACCTCTAGAATTTTGTTTCCAGTCTATAATTAAAAAGTTTATCGAACTCAAAAAAGAGTTTAAGGAATTTAGTATTATGTTATGGAATCAAAAAATTAACTTTACTGAATTAGAATATTTTTAGACCTTCAACGATCTAGGTATAGGTGTTTTTATCCGGGCGTATGTATGTTTGTATTTTTCATTGTTTCTTATGTGACCTCCTAAAGTATAGTCTAAACGGCTTGACCGATTTTAACGAGTGAGATGTCGTTGGATTTATTTGTTATGATTTCTGGAGTGGCTTAGGCTTCATTTTGCAGTTGTTTTTTATTTATTAATAATTTCATATTTTTTTCATATAAAAGTACATAAGAAAATCATACATATTTGGATTAATAATGAACTAATAATTAAAAACCAATACTAATTCAAGTTTAAGTAAGTAATTAGTAGGGCTAAGCGAATTAGCCATATAGTTTTTTTTGTACGTGCCTTTTTAACTGAACAAAATTCAAGCTAAGCAGTTAGGCTGGCCGTAGGTATATAGACCATTAAAGATAATTTATATTTTGCTTATAATATGAAGTTGAACTATTCGTAGAGAAATTAGAACACCCATTTCCTGAGAAAGACCATAAATTAAAATATAGCCGCATGTTCTTAAAAACCGTTGCATATAGAGGAGACATCCCTTTGTTTATGAGACAACTATGGACGACGTCATAGCTCAAACCGCTATTCAAACAACCCATGTGCAAGCAGATGGTGTATGGCAGTGATAGATCTAGCATAGTTTTGGCTATGATAGCTATGCACTTCATTTAGAGATTTCGTGAAGACCTCCTCGTATAGACCTCGCTAAAATTCGCTGCATTCCAAAGTTTCATTATAGATTATTCCAGTTTTTCGCATTTTCCGAGTTAAACATTTCATCCTTATAATAATGCACATTACCTTTTTACCAAATTTCATCAATATCCAGCCGTTTAGTTGTAAATTTAGGCGTGAAAATTTAACAAACAGACCGAGAGATGTAGTTACTTTCAAAATCAACCATCAGCTAATTTTAACCGACTTCAGGAAGAATGTGCTTAATACGCCATAGTTAAGCACGTGTCGTGCTTCGTAAGCTTTCATATAATATGCGTTGTGTTTGTCTACGAAAAAGTAGAATCAGATTAGTTTACATGAGTATGTAAGTACTAATACCTTCTAACCTTTTTAGCCAAAGCTTTTTAACCGTCTTGGTCATACAGAGTGCGCCAGCGTTCCGCTTTAGGGCCTCAACACACGTGCTATTTTTACCGCTATTTTGCTGTATTTTCGTCTGCGTTTACGAGGAAGCTTTATGTGAAAATGTTTGCGTGTAGCGCAGGCATTTTTTGCGAACTTAAGTAATGAAGAAATGAAAGTGACGGAGATGAAACGTAAAAGATATTGTTACAAAACATACCCCATTTGCTATGGTATGTTACGCACTTCGGGAAAACGGCTACTATATTTATCTTAGCTACCACACTTTTGTGTAAGCAATAAAATTGCATTAGCTTTATTAAGAAGATACTAAAACAATGGGTCAAGACATTGGGCCCATGAGGACCGGAAGCTCACCTCATTTAAAAAAATGATCAGTGTCTGGTTAATGCTACGCGTGACCAAAATGCTGGCGTGTTTCGGGCACAACGCAAAAGCATTGCCATTCAGCGTAGTAATGCCGCCATCATGCTGGGTACGCTGCCAACTGATAGTCGGATATAATATCATACCCACTACTAGAACTAGATTTTAACATAATCATATTATCACGTTATTAGCCTAGATAGGTTGTATTTGTACATCTAAGGAGATCTCAAGCATTTACCAACTCAGACAAATTTGGTTACCAACCAAACCCGACGAATGATTAAGACGTTGCGACAGGCACCTCAAGCTTTGTACCGCTCCTTACAATTCCACCAACACAGAACATTCCTAATATGTTAATTTCGAATCCTGGATAATCAACGCTGAGAATCCGCCTTCGGGAATTCAAGATTACGACGTTTGTAAACTTATCTCGGGTTCTCGTTAGGTGGTGCGAGCTAGCTGAATACGAAAACGTGTCATTCATGATTAAGCAACCGTAACGTACGTGACTGTTGACAAAAACAAGCCAAGAGACATCCGAGAGACATTCGAGAGACAATTCGGCCCGATCGACGAAGACATAGCAGTACGGCGTGAGGGCGCAAATACAAACAAAAGGCCCCCAAAGGCCTTTAGACCAGCCTTCTGCAAATTAACTGCAGCCAACTGGAGTTACTTAATGAAACTTGCGAACTAGATGCTATTTCGCTTATCTGTTGTGTTAGCGTAATATACCCTAGAGACGTCACAATTATATTATAAACTCTTATATATAATACATTTTAAAAATAATGGTCAGTCATCACAATGTTTATTACTTTCCTCCTGAGATTTTTTAGTGTCACACGTGTTGTGTATTTTATTTAAATATTTTTATGTTAGAAAAATTATCGTTGAACAAAATGAAAGTTAAGAAAAGAAAATCACGGTCAAGTCCAAGTCATGTCCTAGTAAAATGGAAGAGTCTTCACTAGGGGCTTCTCTAGTGTTTTCGAAACAACACGGATACTAAATAAATAATAATCCACCATTATGACACATTAACACTCGTAAATGTACAATCTTATGAAAACAATACAATGAAGCGACATGCTTTTATCACGTTAGCGCAAAAACTCCATCATGGAGTTGGCACTGGCACATCGCAATCACAAATAGAAACAATTAAGGTAAAAAGAGGAAAAGTGGCTAGTAAGTATAAATGTTTTTAGTTGTACAAGCTAAAAATCTATATTTTATAAATTTTCATAGGTACTTACTCTACTTTAAAATAGGAATCTCTCTTCAACTTCCCGTATCGTATCGTATTGGGTTGATATGATCTTATAACAATATTATTCCAGAATTTAAGACTTTAATCTACCAGAACAGTAAAATGATATGTATAGAGCCGTCAGAACCGAAGATGAACCGTCATCGCCGTAGAAAATGGTGGATAATATGAATTTATTGTAATATAACGCTGTAAACACCTGCATATTTATTTATAAATCCAGAATCAGTAGCTTTTTAAAGGGATCATTAGAAAAAAATATGTTAGGTGATTTCTTGTTGAATGTCAGCAGCAGTATGTAAACACTCACTCGCAGTCACGCTGATCTTTCCTTGTCTTCCTTCTGCCATGAAAAACCGCTATTTTCGAGAGCGCCGGGCAATGCGAGCAGCAACGGGCAGGCAAAGTGACTCGTTATGCATATTCGTGTTTCCATGCTCATTTTTCTGCTCACTGTCACTGAAGAAGACTGAATGTAAGCTAGACATTGTTTTTTATTTATTTTTAGGAACACCTTTTTAAACCAGTTTTTTATGAAATTACTGATCGGAACGGTGTGCTAATCACAATGAGCCCAAACACTGCCAGTCTACTATTATCCATCGAAGAGTGCCGTTGTCCACCATTACTATCATCAAATCAGCTCGCTATCACCATAATATTGTATTGTCATCGGAACTTGACAAGTATGCCTTTCAGCTAAATCATACACCGGGAAACGAGTCGAATTTAACTTGCAAGTTTTGATTACAGACAGGCCGATACTGGGACAGGTAAATTAAATAAAAGTTTGTAATTATAATAAAACATGTTCTGGCAGCTTAGCTCAGTTTTGTAGAATACCGCCTTAAAAATGTAAAGCTGTTCACAGTAGCCTGACTTGTGAGCCTGACAATATAAATAACAATATCATCCTAACTCAGGGGCCTGTCCATGACCCAGGAATCATTATCAAAACCATCCACATGCATTTACAGCCGCCATAAATAAGACCCGCGCAAACAAACGCCGATATCGCAATTTGTACTTTTATTGCGTAGGTGAAGATATATACGGATGTGCCGAACGAGGACTTTGAGAAGCGTATCATTGGCATCCCGGAGCGTAGTAAACGACCCCGAAAATTGCTCACAATTTATACGGTTCAAGGGTGACCCGAAATAAAAAGAAATGAGACTTTTGTCACTCCGTGTATTATTTACTCTACCACTGCTCGCAAAAAATTGGCGTCTTGCGTGTAACTAGGAGGTTACCAGCGCAGATGTTTCCAGATATTTCCCTAACGGGCTATTATAAGTATACGACCGCACTTAAGTCGACCACTGGAAGATAAATTTTAAACACAAGCTTTCAGGAATTTATGCGTAGGTAGAGTTTAAGAAACTGTTTTATTATTGGCTAGAGGATTGGGGTAACACCCGAACATTAAGAACTTCCTAAATATAAATCATCATTTTCGTCCCAAGTCAGAAGTCAAAATAAGTTCACCCTAAAACATTTTACACAAATGGTATGTTTCGTAAACACCTCCACTCGTCGTTACGTAGGCGTTTATTGTGTCACGCAAACCACCAATACAATTCAAGCTTTCAAGGAAAAAAAACATTCATAATCTTTAGTTAGATAAACTCTCTTCCTGCTACTTTTACCTTCGTGAAATTATGGAGGCTAATTTTCCTAACAATTTTCCACTCGCCTACGGAGTACATAAGGTAATAGCGTCCCACAGCAAATTGTCACAACCAACCTCTCCCAAATCAAGGCCTTTGATAGCCGACAAACAACGTTCATAGTTCAAACATTAACCAAATAGAGATGGTGCAGAATCCTACACATACACATGCCAATGGTATACCTAACTTAACTTGATGTCGTGGTTACTGCCTATCTGTTTACTATTTTGACCTGAAATTCTGGCAAACCCGTAGACCGCGCGAGATAACGTTGTGTTCAAAGGATGGAAATGAGTCTATTGGTCTCCATACAGCTAAAACTAAAACTTGGATAATAAACAAAATAAAAAATACTTATTACGTTTTAGGGAGGTACAAAATGTAAGCAATAGGATTTGCATGATCTAATTGCTTCTAGTGCCTTTTTACTATCTGACGGTCAGAGCGGGCACGAAAAACCGACAACGTTATGTGGTTGATATTCCGAAATCCGAACGAAGCGTTTTGATGCCACCTTTACTGAGTGAACCGAACAGTGACAATGGAATGCACTGCCTGAATGTGTATAATAATAAGCTAGTATACAATTTGATTGAATCAGTTTCTTCTAGGCAAGCGTCTTCTAGGCATTACTGAAAAGGTAACAATTATAGGCAAAGTAGCTTAGGTTTGTAATGTTCGTTAGCTTGTATTTTGTTTACTTCCTTGATTTTTTTTATGAATAGTTAACATCTTTGATTTAGGTCGTGATTGTAGTTTGCGACTGTTTCTAAATACATTTGACTGCCCATCTACGTGTAAATTAATTAATTTCCCAACAGAAACTTGGCAATTTAAACATTAAATAATTTAGTAGGCAACTTACGCGGTATGTATCGGTCAAGTTTGATTCTGGTCATCTAAAACCTTTAAAATTGACTTATTTGAGGTATTTACTAACTTAAGCCTAAAACAGGACTATAAGGTCTTACGACTAGCTGTTTTAAGCCATCCAGTTTAGGTGATGAAAAAGTTGCGCGAGCGCAAACCGTATCTGGGTGCGTTAAGGTTCACGTTCGCCTGATTTTCCGACCTGCCCTGTTTTAACGTTAGTTTGAGACCGCGTAAGGAGGTGAACGTAAGGTTTGTAAAGACCGTAAAGTTGATTTGTATAATTTTGAAACTTTGTTGTAGGAAATAAATTTTATAATATTATATTATATTATATTATTATAAATAAACGCGAAATTTGTGTGTTACTATAACAATATATTATGTTATTCACACACAACTAAACACACACATGCACCATACGGCCGTATAGCCGAACACACACATTATAAGTACAATACAACCATAAAGTCCTTGAATACAACCTATTCGAAACTGTAGACCTGTCATAGGTTGTCAACTTTTTGCAAAATATATAAAGTTAGTCACAAGTTAGTAGATGTGTGACATTTTCCAATGTCAATGTCTGCGCAATTTTCTTAACTTTTCTTTCCGTAAGAACCACGTTCCTTCTACTCAGCTCACCTTCACTCTTCACCTTCTACAAGTGTTCTACAAAGTATGGGTTTTTTTATTTTTTATTTACGAAATCGAATCGATAAAGTCCTTCTCAAGTTATGGCGTGACCAAGGTAAATAGGGATTCCTTTTTATATAATATCGATTATTATAACACTTTATTTCAATATAAACACGGGTCTAGCCCGGACATTTGGTAGGCATTGGTGGGGCCGAAGCCAACACCAAGAGGCCCCGTTGAATATAAAATACAATATTATTGAATGTGTTTAAAATGGATTATAAAAATATTGTACAGTATAGGATATAAAACGTCTAGGCTGTTGAGGTGAACAACTTGTGGATGGGATAACTGAACAGATCTATGGTATGAGGTACGGCACCTGCCAATTATGCCTCATTTCAAAATATTTAGGCAGGTGATGACTTGCCTCTCACTAAATGGGCCCTCCATACGATTATTATTCACTTTATTTATTTTATATCTTAATTTTTAAGTTTTTTACATCAAATATATAATAAAAAATTACATAAAAAACATAAAAAACTTAAAAACTAGGGTGCCACCGGCAGCGGGGCACCGATTATTATTATTATTAAGTAAGAAAATGAACCGTATTTTGGAATAATACTTAAATCGAACTGGGCAGGCCACGTGATCCGCAATCCGGAAGCCGAGAGGTCTTTACGCTCATCATTATGAACAACTTTTACTATGGAACAAATCCTAAAATCCTGGGAAAATCAGCCGTTTCAAACATTTCGTTTCTTTCAATAACATAATTATTTGTATGGAACAGTAGATTTTTGCGATTTCAGGATTGGTCTCATAGTAAAAGTTTTTACTATGAGCCCTTTAGGGTCAAGCACACTTTCGAAAATTTAATTTACTACAATGGCCAATCTGTAAAATTAATTAACCCACGTAAAGGCCTGTGAAAGACAGTCTGAAAAGCTGTCTAATGTTTTTTTGTAATCAGGTTTACCCTCAGATCAGACAAACGAGTGCGATATGGTAAGGTGGCGTAGTGGGGTGAGACGGCATCAGGTTTGATGGCTTTCGTCGAACTTGCTCTGCAGACGACCTTGCCGTCCTTATTTGCATGTGTTACTATTGGTTTCATTGGTATCGCTGCAAATTAATGAGCGTGCGTTAAAATGAGGAAGTGTGCCATACTATTATGCTTGTATTAGTATATGCGTTAAGCAGTAAGAATAGTGAAAAATTTGGGTGAAACATAAATAAGTTTGAACACGAACGATAATAGGCATGATGACTAATATTTTTTTATTACCTCATATAAAAGCTGATCATAAATAGAGGCCATCAACGAAAACAAAATTAAAATAAGTTCAAAAATAAATAAGATATACGCAGATATAAGCATTTAAATTTCATGCTAGACAGAGAGCGCACTATACTGAGCCGTGACGTCACGGCTCAGGAGTGCCATACAAATGCTATACTAACACACGCTTTGTGAGAAAGGGATACAGCATCCCCTCCCTATCCCCACCTAAAACTTTAAACGCTCATATCTCAGATATTTATCAGCCAATTTAAATTATTTTTTTAGTATGTGTAATGTATTTAGTTATCTATATTCCTCGCTAAGTTGGTTATTTGTAATAAATTAAACATTTTTATTTTATTTTAATTTTATTTTATTTATTTATACAAATTACAACTATCATTACAGGACAACTACATGAGGACATATGCCTATTGTCCAGTTCTAAAGGCAAAACACATTAAGAAAATATTTATGAAAATTTTATGCTCTACCTACTGTCTACATCGACCTAACAATGTAGGCATCAGTATTATATCGTAATTTATGACACATGCAGATTTTAGTAAATATCCTGATAAATTACTGTGCAATAGTAGATTTTTACTAAACATCTATTTGTGGACCGAAGAGAAGATTTCGAACCCACGTGCGCGCTATTAGTTAGGTTAGGTTGTTAACACTGATTTTTTCTCAAGTTGTTTGCCGGTCAATACACCATTTACAATTTAGGCATGATACGACAAAACTTTTTATTGCAAAAAAAATTGCCGTACTCACAGTTTTGCGTTAAGCGGTATAGTCAAAATAGTGGGTGAAACACGGAGACATTTGAACACGAACAATATTTGTACTAAAGCATAATATCTCCCTTGTTTTTCTGATCCGAGGGCTAGCCCTAAAAAGGGCCCAAATTTTCACCTGGAACTATAAAGCCCGAGGCAAACTAAGAAAGTTCGCTCGAAATCATCAAAGGCTTGAACCGCTTTTTACGTCGTTTTGTGATAAAATGTACGACGCTGTAATAAGCTCAGTGAAATGTTGGTTGGACGTTATCTTTGTATCTACTTCGGTGAGTCTTGGCTGAAAAATTCGGAGCACGCCGCAGATTTGCGTTTTTCAAGATATTTTAAGTTTATTATAGTTGATAGTCTAGGTGTTTTTAATACGCTATTATTAGCTTCACTGGTTACTAACTACCGATGTTAACTAATCTGGTAAGTTGGTTGTACGCTACTTCTAATAAGCTATACCAGGCCGATGTTTACACTATTGGTAGGTGCAATTGTTTGTGACCTAACGCGATTTTTGAGTTTACGGCGACTGGCCTAGGATAGGTCTTATGAACTGAAAGCACTTTCCACAAAAAATAAATGAATAATTACTAAGGAACGGTATAATTACGTATCTTTCCAATTCACGCAGTTTTCGTCGCACAATTTTGTCGCAGGCTTTGACGAGGCTTCTTTCTACCCTTTCTTTAGATACCTGTGTAGCTGTTTTGTTGACAGATAAGACCGAGCCAAGCCTGGCGACTCCGCAACGTAATTCGGAGCTTTACGCTACGTGCCTACGCTAGCTGATAAACCTTTGTAGGCACGTTATCT
Source organism: Agriopis aurantiaria (assembly GCA_914767915.1). NCBI lineage: Eukaryota > Metazoa > Arthropoda > Insecta > Lepidoptera > Geometridae > Agriopis > Agriopis aurantiaria. The sequence continues at coordinate 10,300,740 of OU611994.1, read as the reverse complement.
CTACGGACCTATTCGGTGACGTTGCACTTGAATTAAAAGTTGTAGCTACGTGACAGAATTTATTTTTGAGACACTGCTTCACATGTAGCTAATTATTAATACTTAGGCCATTTCTACCAGGCTACTTAACAAGTCGTTCCACTAAGCCAAGTCATTATTGCCGTTGTGTTAATAGATACCAAAGCTTACTGCCGACTACTGAAACAATCTGGCTTACTTTAATAAAATACAATTATATTATATTAATATCATTGGTAGAATGTCTTATCAAACGGCAATGTTGAATATGGTCTCTAAGTACGGTGGAATAAGTGCTAAATATTTTCATGGTGTTCTGTAATATTTCTGACAGCTAAATAAAATTAAATGGACTATTAAAGTGCCTATATTAATCCTAGTATAAGTACTTTAATAGTCCTATTAATATTCTAATTTATATACTAGTTCTGCCAATTCTTCAACCACATTGATTAATACATTTCATCATAAAAAATTGTTTCTTTGTCCGTCGTTTGAAGCACCTCGTGCATTTATAGTTTGAATATAGATGCGTAAATTAATTCTAGCCATTATTTTAATACTAGGTATTGCCCACGACTTCATACGCGTGGACTTTCATAATATAAAGTTTCAACCCCCGTTTGGCCCCCTTCATTCGGTCCTTTCGCAAAATCCTTTCTTAGCGGACCTCTACACCCCATAAGGAACACCTTCAAATTTCAGCTTCGCAGGTAAAGTAGTTTTCGAGAGTTCGTTAATATGAGCCATTTAGTTAGTGGTGTTTTGCTTTTATGTATATATAGTTATATAGATGTTTTGACAGTAGGTATAGTGCATATTTTGGTCTAATAGTTTGCTTTAGCGAAAAATTTAGAGCCATTTAAATAAAGTCGAGAATGGTTTAGGGACTTTGTAGTCAACATGATTTACCAAAATTAATACCCTATACGTTATATCACTGCAATGGTGAAGAGTAAATAAATTGAAGTATTTCCATTTAATTAAAAATTCATTATATTATGGTTAGTAAATTTTGCATCAAAACCTAAGTTTGGGTTGGAAAGTCGTTAGTTATTTGCCCTCATTGACATTGCATAAGGCACTTATATAACGAAGAGATACCTACAAAAATAATATATGTAAATGATTTAAAGAATGTACATTCTAGAAAATATCAAACATAAAGTAGTGAAACAGTCGTGGACCGCTGATATACTTACAGTGGTCAGCAGAATATTTAAAAAAAAAAGATTTTAAGAACAGTTAACAATTTATTTAGTTTTAGTTACATTACAAGATCAAGTCGTGAATTAGGAAGGTGGTATCTGATCATAGCTGCTCCTGGATATGGACTTAACTGAACTAGAGACGGTCGCTGGAGGTGTGGAAGACCGCAGGCAGCTTAGCAAGGTGTGGAAATTGGAAACAGCTCTGAAGGTGAAGTACAAGCAGCTCAGTCGCTGGTAAGGGCTGGAGTCAGTTCCTTAGGTATGTGGCTGGACGCGTCAAGTCAGAACCAACAAATAAACATAGTTTGCTAAGCACCTTGAAGACGTGAAACGCCTTGAACGTTTGATAAAGTAATAATAGAAAATATTCACAAGGTTATCCAAATCCGTATAATAATACTAAGTAAATAAATAGAATTTTAATTACTTCATTTGTTATTTTTATTCTGGTACCTATTTATTTCGTCAACGTTATGAATACAGATTAGATTGGCAATCGACTGGGCGAAGCGAAGGTTTCCGAAGCTACGGGAACAGATCAGCGTTTATATGTATATTTGTGAGTTTGTATACCATCGTTGTTACCATTGTCATTGTGTTTTTTTGTTGTTTGTGTTTGTTTTAGTGTTGTTTGTGTTTGTGTTTTTTGTGTGTATGTGTATTGTTGTTTGTGCTTGATAACTTGTATACCATTGATCCAATGTTCATGAAATTTCGTAGGCAAGTAATATGTTCCAATAGGACCTCACGACCTCTTGATCAATTTTGTTCAAATTCAAACAAAAAATTGGTAAGTTCGGATTAACGGTACGCAAAATATTGTCGAACAAATACGTAACTAGTCTTTAAAGGCCGATAAATTATCTGTGATGCCCTCTGATGTTATATGAGGTGACGTAGATATGAATACCCATAGGCAACGGTGATCGCCTACCATCAGGTGGCAAAGCTTGTTTGCAACAACTAGATTTTTTTTAAACTTATTTATACATACAACTCCGTACAAGGTCTGTTCCGTATGCCCTGAGACTTTTCTTCACTCGATTATTAATAACCTTTCAAGTACATATATCCAGACAAAAAATCTTTAGATGCTGACTTTTTTGTAACTATTCGATTCAATATCCATAATAACATGTTCATAATTCAATCTTTTTATTTGCAAAAAACGATCAAGCAAGCTATCAAACTGGTTTTCGAGGTCAAAAATACATGATATACAAGTAAACAAATCCGCTCAGACGCTATTCTATCAAATCATAGACACAACGTGTTTTAAAATGAAGAATTTTATCTTGGTATTAATTGCTGCATTAATAATAAATCTTGCACATGGAGTCAAATACGAGGAAGTAGACGTTTATGATGATGACTTCGAAATAAAAGGAAAGTCCGAAAGTGAACCAGTTGAAAAAGAACTCGTACGGCCACACTATGATATCAAAGATGCGCCTAATCTTTTCTCAGAGTTCGTGAAAACATACCACAAGAAGTACGATTCCGAAGAAGAGTATAAACGGCGTTATGATAACTTCGTGACGAACTTGCAGGAGATAATCGTCACAAATAAAGCGGGTGGAAGTTCAGTTTCGAACATAAACATGTTTTCTGATTTTTCTGATGATGAGATTGCAAATCTTGGTTGAGGATCAGGTGAGTTAAGAATTTTTAATACCTAAACTTTTGTCTGAATTTAGTATTGTGAGCTGTATACGCTTTACTGAGCACTATACAAGATTATAAGGGGTTTTGTAATTCGAAAGGGGTCGTTATAGGTACTCATAAATATGCACAACGTTTACTACGAATTGATTCAATAAATGCATTGTTCACTAAAATTCTTAATATACTAGAGACCTGTAAAAGACTCCACGTACTATTTGGGAAAAGGCTTTGTACGGTTTTGTAAATCACTTGAGATATTCCATGCTCTTTTTGTTGTGCTCTATATTATGCTAAAATAACTGACACCATGTAACATGTAGATTGAATATTGTATGACGTACTTGCAACGTCCGAACGTGAGGGACTTTAGTTTGTAACATCATAATGCACTACGGTTGCTACAATAAATAATTTTTCATTTTCATAAAATACCATCCCTGAAATCGCTAAAAATAAAAAATATCATCTGTTCAATATAAAACGGTTATTCACACTTGTCAAATTGTATAGAACAACTGATATTTTTTTCACGAAATCAGGTTTGGTACCATAGTAACGAACGCCTTATGGCTTAGCATATCCTTACCTTATAACCCTGTATAAGTGCGTTTCACAGTTTTATCTGCAAATTGCAGATATTAAGTATATCAGAATGCATGTACCATGTTCTTCAAAACTAGTTCATAAACCATTACTAATTTTCTACCATTTTTGAAACTACCATTATAAACCTCGTTGGGCTGATATGGCTTCTTTTCATATAATATATCAATATAACTATCAATGTATTTATGTATATATATAATTATATATATATATATAGTAATTACTGTTCATATTATTTATTACATCTCTGTCTTGAGATCTGGATTGTAAATATCTTTCGATTTTAGAAAGGAAAACTTTTTATGGGTTGTCTCTACTATAATTAGTTTCAGTTGTTTGTTTTCCGAATAGTGTAAAAAAACAGGTTTTTAGCACTTTTCTGGGATGCTGAAAGGATGCTATGTTCATGGCCTGTTCATTGTCATGATGCACACTACTAGCTAGCCAAATTTCATTACGATTGGTGAAGCCGTTTATTCCTGAATACGGAACAAACAGTCGGAGATAGGTACCTACTTAGTTACTTTTTGTATTTTATATAGGTACCTCGTTTATCTATATAATTATTTTCGATCGAATAATTTGATCGCTGACTTTGTCTAGATTAGGTAAGTCATCATCATCATCATCCACAGCCTTCCACATCCCACTGCTGGGTATAGGCCTCTCTCTTGCTATGCCATCTTAGATTAGGTAAGTGTACAAATAATGTGGTAATGATTTTTTAGTGTTCTATTTATATGGTAATTTTGATTTCAGTCTAATCGACCGACCGAATGACTATCCATCCTATTTAATGTCATCCAACTTATTGCTCCAAAAATCACAGACCTCGCTTTTTTCATCGTAGAATCTAGTATTAATTTAGTGCCAGCTATGTTAATATCTGGTCTCTATAATATAACATGGTGTAATGGTGTGCCTGGTGTGGTGTATATAACATGGATAATATAACGTGGTCTCTCACTATGGGCCTCATAAGCAAGCTCAAAGTCGCACAACGAGCTATGGAGAGGGCTATGCTCGGGGTTTCTCTACGAGATCGAATCCGAAATGAGGAGATCCGTAGACGAACGAAAGTCACCGACATAGCCCACCGGATTAGTAAGTTGAAATGGCAGTGGGCAGGGCACATATCACGCAGAACAGATGGCCGATGGGGCCGAAAGGTTCTGGAATGGAGACCACGGACTGGTAAGCGCAGCGTAGGACGTCCACCCACAAGATGGACAGACGACCTAAAAGAGACCGCAGGGAAACGCTGGATGCAGGCCGCTTCCAACCGGCCCTATTGGAGATCGATGGGGGAGGCCTATGTCCAGCAGTGGACGTCCTACGGCTGAAATGATGATGATGATGATGTAAATATAACTGGTCAAGAGCGCGTCGAGACACGCCCATGCTAGAGTTCCGTAGCCAAAGCCAAATGGTAGACATTAATAGTTCACGAACTGGGTGGTAAAAAAAAAAACAAACGGACGAAGCTCTGTGGACTTCCCGACATGCGACATAATTATACTAGGGAACTGCTGCCTTATTATGGATCTTTGATCGGGATCCTGATCGAGGTCCGTGAATTAGCGATCGGGGTTCAACTTCTATCAGCATATCGGTATTATGTAGCGTTTTCTCCCCCGATCGCTAATGAACTGAGACCTATACTAAAACTGAAATTGTGCAAAGTTCAAAATGCACCTAAAAATTAGAAGGTTCAAAATAATAAGGACGTACGGACAGACGGATAGAACGAACTTGGGTATATAAAGGTTCTTTGTAGTACTACGGAACCCTAAAAACTAGAAGTCTTAACCATGAATAAGTATTTATATTCTCTTTGATGAATAAAACATGACCGACAAACAATTATCGGCTAAATGTCATCAAGTCATCATGTCTAAATGTCAGTGTATTTCACCGTAGAATAAACTTTTTTCAAAGCGTTAAAAGTGTTGTCGATTCATCGTGCCTGCTCTGGCAGTCCGATAGAAAAATGAATAGGAAGAAATTAGATCATGCAGATCCGATGACGATATAAAATATTTTGTAATTATATTAAATTAGTTCCTTCTAATTGAATTTATTTATTCTCACTTTCTTATTAAGTTTTCATCATCATCACTGATAGTGATGTTCCCTACCATGTTCCCATTGCTAGGACACAGGCCTTCTCTCAGAAAGAGTTATAAGGCCTGTGCCTTTATTAGATGTTCGCTTTATTGTTTGTCGCTATAGCACCTGTAGCTGACGGCTCTAAGAATATACACAAGAATATACAATATGTCTACGGAGTGAATAAATTTTGAATTGAATACAAGCGACGATGATGTAATAGTAACAATGTCTACTTTCTGAGCCCTAAAATCCTAAATTCGAGAATAAAAATCAATTCCATTATCAATCGCTAAGTAGATAAATACTTAGCCATGACGGTTATCCCAACGAACCTTTTAAAAGGAACTTTGCCTTTATTCATTCAAGGGAGGCGGGCGCGAATTAAAAGGCCGAAACGGATCGCATTATTAAACCCGGTTAAAGAATTTTGCATATGGACATTTCGGCTTCCACAAGGGTCCAACAAGGCGGGTATGGGGCATGGGGCATAATGAATTAAATTAGGCCCCACTGATAACCTCTCAGCGCAATCTAGGGCAGACTAGAAGGGGTTGGACGAAGATAACAATTACCTACTTTGTTGGATTGCTCTACATTTTATAGCAAAGCTTTACTTTAAACTAGGTAGGTACATCCCGTACATCTATAACTAGAGAAAAGGTATGTATCTACTACATCAGCTACTGTATTCTGAATCATTCGGAAAGTTTCGATTCGAAGGTCTACATTTTTAGCTTTTTTACAATGTTATTGCAGCTGTCAGACCAAATAAATGCTTGGATCGAGTTTAGGTAGATCAGCAAAAAAAATCCACAGTGGCACGGCGCATGCAATACAACAAAAGGCGCTGTGAGCCTTCGATTTATTATTGTTAGTGTAATTGAATTTTGACATAGGTACTATTTGCAAATTACCCATTAATAATTTGGCTTATTCGATGAATTTCCCTTGGATTTTACTAAGTAGGTAGCTATTTAAATGTAGGTAGGTATCTGTGTAATCTAAAAGCCACTTCCAGAAATAACGTACGCATCTACCTCTGCATCCCTAAAAGGGGCAAGTCCTTGCTAATGTCAAGTGGTCCGAAACCCAAGAGTTATGTGCATAACGCCTGCTCTGTGATTTATCTTGTTTCACGTCCCACAACTTACATAATGTTACATACATATTTATATACCTAAATTGTTTCCGCAAATAAGCTTATACAGCTAGAGGTAGTTTCTAAATAGGATTAGTACCTACCTAGTAACACTAGTAAAAATCTACCCTCCTTTCTTTTCCAAAACTCCATAGGAGCCTCTTGTAAAGTCTCCACCACTTTACAGGGGCATGAGTTTGACTTGACCGTGACTTACCTACTTAGCTTGACTCTGACTGTGACTATGACTTGTTTGACGCTATTAAGGCTATGTAAACTGTTTAATATTACGACTAAAGGACATTGAATCCACGGTCATGAAAATATAACCAAAAAAACCCCTCCTCTCTTTCACGTAAGACAGAGTTCAGTTTTTTCAAGTTTTTTGTGGAGTTTTGGCGCCAACGTTGAAAAAACATGTCGGCTTGTGCTATTATTTTCCTAAACTTGTGTATTTTCGAGTGTTAATGTGTATTAAATGGTGAATTTTTATTCAACTCGTAAACGTGCTCGAGTATGGGTAATTGATATAACGAGGTGAAACGTGTCTTTTCGTGTTGTTTCCAAAACTCCATAGGAGCGACGACGCTGTACTTAGTCTGATCGCGGCTACCTTCTAACTAACCAAAAAGTCTGCGCAATTCGTAGCGTGCGCCGAGTTTTTGTTCGGTAATTTTTTTGGCACGATTGTGACTCTATGTGTATTATATCTCAATGGAGATAAGCAAAGAAAGACAAAACTCACAGTCAAAGTAAATTGCATCATGTTCTTTTTTACAGGCGGCAGACGAATACTTAGTTCCTGCTTAATTTTCTGAAGACTAAATCACAAACTGGGCAGACAAGTCGAGGAAACTCCATTTGAAATCAAATTAAGTGCCTTCTACAAATTAAACACCTACTTACTTACCTATGTATTATGATAATATAAATTAATCCTTCCCTTAAGTTCCCTTTATCCTAAGTCCTAAATCCCTCCTACTATAAATTGTAGGCACCTTTAAGTTACCTACCTAGATATAATTATAATTATTAAGTGCTTAAAAGCAAATTTTTACCGGAACAAAATAGGGATATCTATTTCTTATAGTTTATTTTCTACAAAATGTAGACTTTTTGAAATTAATAGATTTACGTTTGGCCGTCCACTTGCGGTCTACGATGGAGCACGCTTGCCAAGAAGGTTCACTCGTGATTTGAAGATTGTAACTATCGGGGAACATTCATTCAGGCAGCGTATTCCATAGACTAGCTGTTCGCACAATAAAAGTGGAATCAAAGCGCTTCGTACGGGTTTTCAGAATATCAACAATGAAGCGATGTCGATTTTTCGTGCCTACTCTGGCAGTCCTATAGAAAAATGGGCAAGAAAGAGAAGGATTTATTAGATCATGCAGATTCGATGCACTGGCCGAAATGTATCCGATAAAAAACCGATAGACTAGCAACTTTGCGCCAATGCTCAAGACTGCAGCTTAATCTAAACTAGACAATTCTATGATGACGTCATCATTGGCATTCTTATAAAATGGTGCCATATTACAAAAAAAAATTTTAGTTTCGATCTCTAATGCAGTGAGTTCAGGGGTAAATGCAAATTACCTACCCGTGGGTGAATCCGGGGGGGTAGACCACAGAAACGAAAACCTTTTTTTTTGTGGGGTAGACTCTGGACGGGTCATTACTCATAAAAACCATCCAAACTGCAAAGCCAAATCTTAATTATGATAATATCATTGACAGATGTAGAAGTTTTATTTTTAATAGATTTGGCAATGCACATTATGTTCGGCAATGCTGACGTCATCGCGTTTAAAAGTTTCGTAATGTTAACTAATTTTTTTAAATAAATAATTAAGTCCGCATGCAAGAATAACGACAAATAATAAATAATGGCCAAGTGCGAGTCGGTGTCAAATTTCTGTTCACCACCAGTTCTCGTACGATCACCGAAGTGAAGCAACGTCGGACGCGGCCGGTACTTGGATGGGTGACCGCCTGGGCGTTGTCTTTTGCACTATATTTTTGTACTTTAGTACCTAACAAGTTATGTGGTGGTACGGAACCCTCAGTGCGCGAGCCTGACTCGCACTTTGCCTGTTTTATTTATATGTGTTTTGCTTGCAGTGCATGTTAAACTGGCTAAATAGTAGATATTAAGTAGCAAAACAAAAAACACAGCATAATACAAGCAACGCGCAGCTGCTCATAACTCTATGAATGTCTAAGTTGTAATGTTTTTTTTTCAAAACTCTTCACCAACTGCACAGCAATTTGAGTAGGGCTTTGCCAAAAAATTCATATCTACACTACCTAGGCTTTGCCTCTAAAAAACGGCAGTTAGGTATGTATCTTCAGATCATGTAAGGAAATACTGATTTAAAAAAAGAATTGCTAATTCCAAAATATATAGATATTATAAATACGTAGAATGTTTTCCAAATAAAATAAAATAAATGAATAAATAACGTTGCCTGTTATAGCGAAAATAATTATTTTCACTTTCAAATGGGACGCACTTTAACTACATTGGATTATGTGCATTAGAAACGTATTATTAGTCCTACCAGTAGAGTACATACTTACCTACAGTGTACTCTACGTAATTATAGCAAGCCTTCTGTAATTATAGACACTATAGTAATTTTACTAACTGCTTACTGTCTGTGGGACACAAAACACCCTCGGTAATCAATAAAACAAAACGCCTACAAAAAAAGTATAGCAAAGATAAAAACGTTACCTAACAAAACATTCTAGCAAAGGCATAATCAGTGAAATGTGAACATTACCCCTAAATAATAAAATTTATTGTAACTATATTACATAGATCGTTCTATAATATATTAAATTTTTTACCTACGTGATATTCCTAATTTTCACAATTAGCCCCTAATTGTTTATGTTACCTGCCGCTACAGGTTAAACGCATGGCCAACACCTTCAATTTGAAAATAATTATGTCTTCAAGTATGGTGTGTTCCGCCAATATAACACTTGAGAGTCAGGATCAAGGAACATTATTACTCCTAGGTCATCACTCATCACTCATCTGCACTCATCCCACAAACAATGAGGCGCCATGTTTTTTTCACGTTGGCGCCAAAACTCAACTCTGTGAGGATTTTGACGTCGCACTCTTGTGCATTTGCCAGTGTCGTACTCACAGAGTGTATATCTGTGGTCGTACTAAATTATTATCAAGTTGGATAATAATGTAAGCAAAGTAGGTCACGTCAAAATCATGACCTAGTAAAGTGGTGGAGACTTTACAAGAGGCTTAGACGGAGATTTGGAAACAACACGAAAATACGCATGTTTCACTACGTTATAATTATATATTATGACCACAGATTATGACAATGAAAATCACATGAAAATAATACAATGACACGACATGATTTTTTTTCACGTTGGCGCCAAAACTCCAATTTATATTTTATTTTTTATTATTCGCCCATCGGGCAGGCTAAAGCCTTTAAGGCCACATACCACCTAACCAAAACTCCAAACTTATTTCAACTTCAGCTTCAACTTCTTTTGTGGAGGAGCCACCACAATCAAATTTCGCCAATATTGGGGTTAAACCATCAAACGAAGGAGATTGTCCAGTGAGCACGACAGTGATTATAATTCTACCGTGAATTTTCCAGACGGAGTGCTTTTAGGTACACTAAAACAAATATAATTCTAACTTTATCATATTTACACACACACAAAATACATAAAACAATTAATAAAAAAAGAAAAGAAACTTTATAAATAATAGTGCTAACAGACGCACGAACGCGGCTAACCTCAACCGCCGTCTGACCATTGGGAGAGAAAGAGAGGTAAATATGATATTCTCACTCTTTCTCTCCCGTTAGTTGGACGGCGGTCCGTCAGCCGCGTTCCGCGTTCGAGTGTCTGTTAGCACCATGAACGTAGTATCTATGGACAGCGTGAAAACTTGAACAGCGTGGTCATTTTATGTTGGTGTGCGTATCTAGAATGGCTTGAGTGTGCGTGAGTAGGGAAGTGACTGCTAGCGCAGATCTATCGATAAAAAGGTTCCCAAATGTAGTATTTTAAAACGTTTTTATACAAATATACAATTATTATACAAATCACAAAATACAATTTACTGCAATGTCCCGTTGTGGTACTAAAATAAAAGAAAAATCTAACATCTACCATAATGCGGTTTTTGGAAAGAGCAATAAAAGTCTAAAAGGTACCAACTGAAAAAAAAATTTTTTTAGGCCTGCAATTTCCTGAATATTATGAAAAAGAAATAATTTCATGTAACGTGAAACGGAACGTATTTTCAGTCATAGTTTTGAGTAAGGTAAAACGGAACGTATTTTCAGGACATAGTTTTGATTGATAGGCCTTAGGGCATAAGCCAAAAAGGTACGTAATTTAAAAAAAAGTCTTGGCGACACTTATGCAACGTGGCCTTAAAAGCATTAGCCTGCCCGGTAGGCGAAAAAAATCAGAGACATTGAATAATCACTCACTGACAGCAGTGACAGTCGACTACTATCTTTATTATTTTATTTACATATTCAAATTCAAATTCAATTGTATTACCAAGACATTTTTTTATTTACTTTACGTATATTACGTTTTAATTTTTCACCATAAAACGTTAAGTTACCTAGGTACTTACTAGAATACCCTATTACCGCGTTATTCTGGCTGGATATGTATGGCGAACGAAAATACTGCTTTACATATTCATGGATCTATGAGATCGTACTGCCGATACTGGTCAAACAATTAAAAGAATTATCGCCAAAAACCACCGCTAATAAACACACAAAAAAAACCAAGTCAAGCCAAGCAAGACAGACAATTTAGTTTTACGATTCAACGAACGAAATTCGTTTTTTTTTGTTAAAATTTTCATGACCGTGGATTCAATGTCCTTTAGTCGTAATATTAAACAGCTTACGTAGTATTAATAGCGTCAAACAAGTCATAGTCACAGTCAGAATCAAGCTAAACAAGTCACGGTCAAGTCACACTCATGCCCCTGTAAAGTGGTGGAGGCTTTACAAGAAGCTTCTATGGAGCTTAGAAACAACACGAAATGACACGTTTTACCTCGTTATATCACTTTCCCACACTCGAGCACGTTTACGAACACTTAATGAATAATAATTCACCAGTTAGTACACATTAACACTCGAAAATACACAAGGTTAGGAAAATAATCCAACGAGCCGACATGTTTTTTCTACGTTGGCGCCAAAAACTCAAACGAAATTCGAATCGAAGCTAACGAAATAACGAAAACGTTTTTTTTGTTCGTATTTTCATGGCCATGGATACAATGTCCTTCATTCGTAATATTATTCGAATTTACATTGTATTAAATAGGGCCAAACAAGTTATAGTCATAGCCGCAGTCAGAGTCAAGAAAAACAAGTCACGGTCAAGTCAAATTCATGCCCCAGTAAAGTGGTGCAGGCTTTACAAGAGACTTCTATGGCGTTTTATAAACAACACGAAATAACATGTTTCACCTCATATATCACTTACCCACACTAGAGTACTGTTATCCCTATTCGCTTTTGTCATTGTCAGTGTCATTTTACTTTCAGTTGACTTGACTTTTCACTTTTGTATATTACTAGCGACCCGCCCGCCCGGCTTCGCACGGGTGTAATTTACGTGCGAAGCCGGGGCGAGTCGCTAGTTATATAATATATAAACCTTCCGTGAAAATGTATCTAACTGATGGTGAAAACCGCATCAAAATCCGTTGCGTGGTTTAGGAGGAGTTAGCGGTCATACAGACAGACAGACGCGGAAAGTGACTTTAAGACGTAGATATTTACATAGAAGTTCCCTTTAGACTGAATCTATGCTTTAGACCTAAGGTATAAAACGTCCTTGATTATTTATATCAAAGTAGAGGGAGAGAGAATAGCATATGTATCTATGTTTAGAGTTTTGGCGCCAACGTGAAAAAAAACATGTCGGCTCGTTGATTATTTTCCTAAACTTGTGTATTTTCGAGTGTTAATGTGTACTAAATGGTGAATTATTATTCGTTAAGTGCTCGTAAACGTGTTCGAGTGTGGGCAAGTGATTTAGCGAGGTGAAACGTGTCTTTTCGTGTTGTTTCCAAAACTCCATAGGAGTCTCTTTTAAAGTCTCCACCACTTTACAGAGGCATGAGTTTTACTTGACCGTGACTTACTTAGCTTGACTCTGACTGTGACTATGAATTGTTTGACGCTATTAAGACTATGTAAACTGATTAAGATTACGACTATAGGACTATGAATCCACGGTCATAAACATTTTAACAAAAAAAATTGCCTATGTCAATCAATATTCAAAGAGAATAAATCACAATATTGATTTGATTGTTGATGTGTCGGCTGTCGTGTCCTCGGTGGCTCGGTAAAGTTCAAAATTTAAATTGTTCTTTGGTCGTGTGAAATTGGTTACTATAAATTGTTTTTAAATAATATAAATCTATCAACAACAATGTTCAAAGTTAAGTTATATGGTGTCGTTTTCTAACATTCGTACGAGCTTGTACCCTGCGTGTACCTTTGGTTTACGGTAAGCTCACATAATAATTACCAGGCAATTCTACTGGATGGTTACAGCCGAAATCTTAGCGGGAGTCTGTTAAATGTATTCTATTTTAACGCTACGTAACTCACTTGAATTTCTGTAAGAAATTGCAATAATAAGAAGATGTTTGAAGTTAACACCTGTTGCGATTTATTAGTTTTTATCTATGCGGTACGAAATTTGTTAAATAAATTGCAAACGCGACTAACCTTTGATATGATTTATGGAAAGATTTAGGTTTTGTTTAGTAAGTCTATGCTACGTTTGCTGATTCGTTTTCTTCATTCTAGAACCCAACTGTTAACAGTTCTAACACTGCCACTTCAGCTTGCTGATATGCTGAGCTATGTTGTTCATGCGCAAAGAAACATTGAGCAAAGCTCTTTCTTTAGCGTGCTGAGGGACTTTAAACTTGTGTACAGCTCAAACCGTAAGTGTCCTCTTTCGGCACTAAGTCATGATAGGTAGAGTCTAGTGTCTACTAGATAGACTTTTGCTATAAGATTATGCGAAGGACACCGTTTCATGGTTGAAATTTCGTATCGAAACGAAAGTGCTTTGATTCCACTTTTATTGTGCGAACTGTTAGACTGGAATGTGCTACCAGAACAGGTGTACACACTACAATGTAGTTACAATGTGGATGTCTCAAAGACAATTTGATTCTTCTAGGCAAGCATGCTCCATCATAGGCCTCATCGACACTTCTGGCATAAAAACTAGGGAGCACTCAAAATAATTTTTTTATTGGACAATAGGCTGGCGCTTGTCTGTCATTCTGTCATCTCGCCTGATGTTAAGTGATGCTGCGATCTACAATGGAGAAAGGATGGTAGAAGAAACCATATGCTATGTTATCTTTGACTTCATCTTTCGATCAGCAGAGGTCTCAGAAAAAATAAATGCAAGTGTTCAGCCATATGCCTCCAGTTTCCCCTTCAGCTCTTACACCCCCTCCCCCTTGGTCATCGATTTAATCATATTGTTTGCAGTTGTGTGCCGCTCAATATTGAATTCGCGTTTGTAGAACTCTAGTAATATTATGTCAAGTGTGTGCAATACGTGTTTTTAAATTTTCATTTATCGGCAGACTTTTTTCGATTTAGTTAGTAAGGCAAAACCAAACTATATAATTATGATCAGAGGTAGAGGTGGACATTATGTTAAAATTCCCAATCTTAAGGGCCTTACTCAGCACTTAAATAATTATATCATGAAGGACAGTACTTACTTGTGTAGCGGGCATTTTCCGCAACTAGGCCAATCATTGGCCCATTTTGCGTCTCCCGGTTGCAGCTAATTCAGCCACCCGGTCTCCTCCAGGAAGGCCAGCAGCTCGCTTATGCCTGCGCAGGCCTCCCAGAGCGTCCTCGGTGATCCGAGGATAGTGTTTCGTTGTTCTGCCACGCTGCTGCACTCCAGCAGCAAGTGTGCGGCCGTTTCATCAGTCTCCAGACACCCTCTACATAGGGGACTGTCTGTAACCCCAATTTTAAAAAGGTGTTTGTTTAAGAGGCAATGACCTGTGACAACCCCAACAATTTGCCGGAGTTTATCACGTTTGAGATTCACCAATCTACGAGAATATCTCGGATTGAGTTCCGGGAAAGCTTCCCTTGACTGTCTACAGGTTTTGGTACTTGCCCAGTATTCTTTGTGGAGTCTTGTAGTACGTTGTCTAATCCAGGATCTGATTTGGTTGAAAGGTAAGGGGATTATCGGCTCGGGCCCTACAGGTCGTATGCTCGAGCCTCTCCGCGCCAGTTCGTCAGCCGCGTCATTTCCCCTGGACCCACTGTGCCCCTTGATCCATTGGAGAGTAACATTATTATGTTTACTTACGGTTTCCAGCAAGTTATGGCACTGTATAGTTAGTCCTGAGGTATGCTCGTTTCGCTGTAATGCTTTCAGCACTGCAGCACTATCCGAGAGAACTCTAATATTTTGGTCGGTTACCTGTCTATTTAGTACTGCTGTTGCCGCTTGGATGATACCTACACATTCTGCTTGGAAAATGGAGTTAAATTCACCCAGGGTAGTTGTTATATGTATTGAGGTCTTCCGAAAACGTACCAGACCCAGTGCCTCTATCTGTCTTAGACCCATCTGTATAGATCCTCACTTCCTTTATCCCAGAGCTGTCGCTGTGTTCTTCATACAATTGAATTTTGTAAGTCCTTGTGAAGATGTATTTCTTTGGTACCCTATCATATAGTGACACCATTGTTGGGTTGCAATCTGCGTAGGCAGCTAGTATGGTGGTATGTTTGGCTAGATCATCCTGTACCCAGAGGCCTAAAGCTCTGAGCCTGTAAGAGGACAGTAGGTATGGTCGACATCTGCTGGGCATGCCACCTTCCCGGAGAGTTTCTCCGACATTTAATTTCAGATTCTTGGCATCTTGCTAACAGCAAGTACTTGCACAGGCACAATAAAGTAGCCAGAATCATCCATCAGCAACTTGCCTTTTAATACTCAATAATTTATTGTATTTTATCAAATTCACATACAGATCTTAGGTAGCATGTTTAAGGTAGGTGTCACATAATGACCCTGATTGGGTATGATCAATGACTATTTATATTATCTTTGGGTATGACAATATGGCCTTGTCGAGTCTGAGATGCCAAATCACCAGTTCTCGAGAATGGTCATGCTTTTCTTTACTGGAATTGTTCTATCATCACGGACCACGGATTATTGTCACCAATAAGCCTGATATTGTGGTGGTCGATCCCTCTCAGCGCTTTTCAGTGCTCTTTGATTTCACTATCCCGCATGACAAGAAGATAACAAGAACATAGTGAAATCCATGAAGGACATATTTAGCAAGTACCTTGACTTGGCTCATGAGGTTATCACCATGTGGGATGTTGAGTCGACGATCATTGTCTCGATAGTCACTTCGCTGTACAGCATTTTACCAAAAAGCCTCGAACTACACCTTAATCGGCTCTTGTTATATGATTGGGTTAAGAATCAGATGCAGGAGGCGGTCATCCAGGAGGTTCCTTACTCTGCAGCCCTGACCACCGGTAGCTTAGGCCCTACCCAGCTGCTGGCGGTACCCTAGATTAAAGTTTTTTAATTATCTTACTTATATTATAAAAAAAACCTTAATTTATTTATTTTTTACTTAGTCTGTAGAGTCTGTAGACCACAACAAACAACTCAACAATTATTTTTAAGGGTGAAAAAAAAAAACATTGTTACAGTTTTATTTAAATTTATTTATTTAACAAAATCCACAGCCCTTTAAAAACAAAACAATAAACTACTAATGAAACTTTATTTAGAAAAACAAAACAATAAACAATTTGAAACTTTATTTAGAAAAAATTTAAAAGAAATTGTTTATTTATTTTAAATGGCCTATTCAATGATACGTCATACACATTTAAGGTATTTTTTTCAAATTTGTATGAGATACGTGTATGTAAAAAAAACGAATTTCTTTTTTTTTATATTATTTCTATACTGGTTTACAATGGAATTTAAAGTCTTAATCTCTATTGTGGCTTGGTATTAAAATGTCTGGAGACAGTTTCAAGTCACATGACTATATTATTTACTCACATGTCTGGTAAAATACCTAAGTTACGGTCGTACAAGGAAATTGTCGAAGTAAAGTTAATAATAACCTAACTTGATAATAGTATTACATTCCACGGAGTATTTAAATAAATAAATCATAATTTTCAATTTAATGAAAATGATAAAGTGCGAGTCAGGCCTGCATACTGTGGATTTCGTACTACCACATAAATTGTTAATTACTAAAGTACAAAAAAGTAGTGCAAAAAGACAACATCACGTCCAGGCGGTCACCCATCCAAGTACCGGCCGGGCCCGATGTTGCTTTACTTTGTTGAAAAGAAATTTGTCACCGACTCGCACTTGGCCATTATTTTTTATTTTACTTTGGAGTGTGTACTATAGTATGGCATGATTATAATCATGCCAAGTTTGACGCTTGTACGTTTTGCCGCTTTTTACACTAGAGCAAATACAAAAACGCGTTGAAAAAAAGGTTTGTTGTATGGAGACCCACTTTATTTTTAAGTTTTTAACTTTTTTACTAGGTATTTCTTAATAATTTAATCCGCTGGTTTTATTAAATTTAGTCTTAAAAATCTTGTAATTGAAAAAGCATTTATTACCCTTTACATGATTTTTGGAAATGCTTCCGCACCCGCCACGCTCCTTGCCACATCTTCCTCGTTTTTCTGATCTGAGGTTTTACCTATTTAACTGCCTACTAGAGAGGCTACTTCCTCAAAACTTATCATCATCATTATCAGCCTCAGATCTTTTTCCCACTGCTGGGATACAGGCCTTCTCTCAGAGATAGATGATGGGCCCTAATCCACCATGCTGGCCAAATGCATGTTAGTGAATGTCATATATCAATGAACTTTTGCTTACGAAACTTGTCACATATATGTCTAAATTATTATCAACTAGCTGAAACCCGCTAGTTCGTACGCGTAAAGCTCGGCCTTCGGCCTCGCTACTACAACCCGTTATAGCTTATGTGTTATTCTAATGTATAAGCTATATTATTGTAAACTTTCATTAAAATCCATTCGGTAGTTTTTGCGTGAAAAAGGAAAAAACATCCATACATACAAACTTTCGCGTTTATAATATTAGTAGGACTATTTACATCAATATTTGATAATGTGCGCGTTTTAAATAAATCACATTTTCTAAGCCCTTGATGCAATTATTATACCTCCAGGGTACATAATTGGTAGTTAATACTGTTTAACTATGACTAATTAACTTTAATTAACTTGAATGTTTAATGCATTCAAAGATTGTTCTTAGTTTAGTTCTATAACAAGCCAGGCAATTAGCTGCCAAAAAACTGGGTGTTCTATCAAAGGTGCGACGAGACTTCACGTCGGAACAGTTGCTTTAACTGTATACCAAGTTACCAACCACAAGTTCGGTCGTGCATGGAGCACTGCTCGCACCTTTGGGATGGATCAGCCAAGTACCAGCTTGGGGCATTGGAGTCTACTGAGAACGTGCCAAGAATGCCAGTACTAAAATAAGCTTCTTTAGTCTTGAGCATTGGCGCAAAGTTGCTAGTCTGTTGGTGTCTTATCGGATGCATTTCGAAGAGTGTGCATCGAATCTACAATACAATACAATACAACTACGTGATCTAGTTTCCCTCATGCCCATTTTACCATCTGACTGCCAGAGTGCGAGTCTGTGGAATGCGCTGCCTGAATGAGTGTTACCCGATAGTACAATTTGGGTGCCTTCAAATCTTTCTTCTAGGCAAGCGTGCGCCACCGTAAACCGCATCATACCACCATCGCTTAACATCAGGCGAGGTGGCGGTCAAACGCAAGCTTATTATTAAATAACAAAAAAAGTACCGCTAAGCCTTGCCAGAGGCCTTCAGACGGTCTCCTGACTACTGGTTTCAGATGAAAAACTGATATCAAGGCTCGCACTAATCCTATACAAACTTATTTAAAGGCAATGAAATTTATTATTGTGTCGGGATACTGACGAAGTGAATAAATCCAATTATATTGCGGAGAATGTCCAGTTGTTAGTTATATCAAAGTTTCAGTTAATTAACGTGCGTAATCAATTTTGCAACCTTGACTTTCTATACATATACCACTTATTAGACTGAAAAAAAAAAACAGTTCCCAATAAAATATACAGAAATCTAAACGACGACGGTTCAGCTTGCAGTTCCTGAACCGATCTTATTGGTTGTGTTGGAATAAACCTAAAAATAAATTTATATTTTTCAGCACTCATACAGCATGCTGTTTAATTACACTAACTATTTACCTACAAAAAAAGAGAATTTATTTATTTCGTATAAAAACAGGACGGAAAAAAATAAAATTGAAAATACGCTAAGGTGTGTTTTCCACGAAAATATTCTACGTCTTGAACTTCCCGCAAAGTCGGTTGTTATTTTTGTAAAAATGTATTATTTGTGAACTTCCCCGTACGTATTCTAATTGATGACAATGAATTTATATAATTATCGTACATACCTATCGATGATTGAAGATGACATTTTATTATTTTTGATGGGCTATGATTTAACCGGTCAGCAATATTTTCAGGTTATGAGCATTCTAAAATACTTTTGGACAGCAATATGTGGTAAGCAAGAAATAATTAACCGGCCAAGTGCGAGTCGGACTCGCGCACTGGGTTCCGTACCACCACAAAACACAATAAGGTCGTCCAAGTAACCGAATTACCAGTTAACGCCTTCGAAAATAGTCGAAGCCATTGCCACGCAGTCAAATAGTAATTTTTGCTACAGTGACGCTCGAGTATAATATCTGAAAGTTGTCAGCGACTCGCACTTCGCCATTATTTATTATTTGTTGTTATACTCGTATACTTTAGAGTGTGTACTATAATCATACCAAGTTTGACGCATGTACGTACTACCGTTTTACCCCCCCTTCCGTTTTTGTTTTTTGACCTTTTTATTATTTTTTTAGATAATCCGCCGTAACATTACGTATTCTGTGAAAATTTCAACTGGCTACGTATTACGATTCGAAAGATACAGCCGTTTAAAGGTAGGACAGACGGACGGACGGACAGACAGACAGACATCGTAGGCTTAGTACCCGTTGTTACCCTTTGGGTGCAGAACCCTAACAATATTGTAATGATTGTAGGAATACTATTGTTTATTCTGTGTTGCAATGTTATCGTGATGCCACAGTATCGTGTTCGTTATTAATAAGTATTTTAGCATTGCCTTATTTATCGGTGTATCGTTTATAGTTGAATTGAATGAACAGTGCCGGTCCAATCTCTACCGTCGACGGTTGTATTGCGCGAATTGCGCGTTTATACTGTATTCGCGGTGCGCAATCGACTCGTGCGCACGTATTTTGTGCATTCATCGTTTTGTTTACGTTTCTGTGGTATGTTCAGTTGAAAGTTTTAATTTGTGATTGTTAAAGGCTGTAAGGTGAGACGGTGAGTTATTTAAATTATACTACAGATTCAAGGAAGAGGAAGTGGTTTTCAATTAATAATTTTTATCGACTTAAAAAAATAAAGTTATTAATTCGGTTGTATTTTAAAAAAAAGTTACCATTGATCTCCGTCATTTATAAACCGATTTGGAAAAATCTATATATATTTTTTTATTTGAAAAAATATATTTTCATATTTGTCAGAAATTTCATCAAAATCGGTTCAGTTGTTTGGTTTTTAAATCAAATAAATGGAATAATATATCATCCAAGTAAACGAAATTGCGTATTTAGCAAATTTTTAATTAGTACAAATTTTGTCGGCTTTTTAAATTGTTAATAATAATAATTAACTATGTCTTATTAAAAGACCACCGGCCCTTTTGGAAATCGATGGGGGAGGCCTATGTCCAGCAGTGGACTTCCTACGGCTGAAATGATGATGATGATTAAAAGACAGTGAAAACCTTACGTAAAATATAACTCAGTGAACACACTTACGTTATATCTCGATCCCAGTTTTTTACTTGCATTTACCTACATGATTAACTTAATGAAACTTGTAGTTCAACTCTTACGTTTTTAATCCGTTCACTTCACACGTGAGGTAGTGGTTATAAAGTTTCAATGTATTTAGTTTATTTTTAAAATTTAATTTTATAATTTTTAATAGTCTTTCGTTTAATTCCATCTCGCCTGATTTAAGCGATGATTTTGTCTACGATAGAGCACGCTTGCATTTGCTTAGAAGATATCAATTCGCTCGCGACTTGAAGATATCCAAATTGTAAGTATCGGTGAACACCCATTCAGGCAGCACATTTCTTAGACAAGCGGTTCACACAATAAAGGTGGAATCAAAGCGCTTCGTACGGTTTTCGGAATATCTACCATGAAACTGTGTCGCCTGTTCGTGCGTGCCCTGGCCGTCCGATAGAAAAATGGTCATGAAATCATGCAGATCTGATACACACTTTCCGAAATGTTATCCGATTTTTTTTAAATGTATAATATAGTAAATTGGCAGCCTTACTGATGGTAAACAGTCACTGCTGCCTATGGACAATTCTGCAACACCATATCTATTGCCAGTGCGTTGTTTGCTCCGCAGAGTATAGATTCTCTTTACATTTCCTTCCCTCAACGTTCCGCATCTTCTAGCGAAAAACAAGTGGTATTTATAAATATTTTCTTTTGTCTCAGGGTTATTACAAAAGCGTACTTACTTTACTTACTTATAAATCATTTGTTTTTGCCATACTTAGATCGATTTGCACGATGGCATGCTCTGGAGTTTACCTCAATGTAAATAAATATTTTTAATTAGATAATAGTCATTAAATTGTAATCGCTAACAGCTGCAGTACATTGCAAAAAACTTTAATTTTATATTTTTGTATTAAAGTAAGTATTTAAGTACTTACTTAACGTAAGAAAACTGTCAGGATCCTCATTCACTAACTAAAACACGCTCGTAACGCGATGCGTTAAGTTAACCTCTATTAATTTGGCATGTATTCCCTAGGAAATAAGGGCTAACTTTTTGAGGTTAACTTAACGCGCTGCGTTACGAGCGTGTTTGTCGTTAGTGAATCAGGGCCTAGGAAAAAGGAATATTAAAAAAAAAGTTTATTTCATGATAATTAGCGGCAGCTGTCAACATTATCATTTTATAACGGAATATAGATGTTTTAGACCCATGATATCATACTTAAAATTTCTAAACTTTAAATAAATTTGTCTACTCAAATGTTTTTACTATTCTCCTACAATATTAAAATGAAAAGATGCGATGCGACACGTGAAAAAGTAAGTTGTGAAATTGAAATATTTCAGAAAACTTAACGACGATTTTAACTTACTGATGAAACCGCGTTGCGCAGTTAGTTTTATATAAACTCGCACACTGCGCGAAAAATTCGTCTATTGGGAAAAGCCAAATGACAAAGCTGAAGATCGAGGATGGCAGTATCATTTCGTCAAAGTCGGAGATTCTGAGAGAGCTTGAGAGGTTTTACGGACAGTTGTACACCTCGACACGACAGCCTATTGTCAGTACAGCTCAGGACAAGAGAGCTAAACTGACCCGACACTACACTGAGGACATCCCAGACATCAGCTTGTACGAGATTAGAATGGCTCTGAAACAGCTTAAGAACAACAAGGCACCGGGTGATGACGGAATCACGACAGAACTACTGCGAGCGGGTGGAAAACCGGTACTGTTAGTCCTCCAGAAGTTATTTAATTCCGTCATACTCGATGGTACTACGCCTGAAGCATGGCACAGGAGTGTGGTGGTGCTCTTCTTCAAAAAAGGTGATAACACCTTATTGAAGAATTATAGACCCATCTCACTCCTGAGCCATGTGTACAAGTTGTTCTCTAGAGTCATTACGAACCGTCTCGAAAGCAGGTTTGATGACTTTCAGCCTCCCGAACAAGCCGGTTTCCGTAAAGGCTGGAGCACCATAGACCACATACACACCCTCCGCCAGATTATACAGAAGACTGAGGAGTATAATCGGCCATTATGCCTGGCGTTTGTGGACTATGAGAAAGCCTTTGATTCCATCGAGACCTGGGCAGTATTACAGTCCCTCCAGCGTTGTCATATCGACTATAGGTATATCGAAGTGTTGAAGTGTTTGTATAGAAACGCCACCATGTCGATCCGATTACAGGACGAGAGCACGGAACCAATCCAATTGCAGAAAGGCGTGAGACAGGGAGATGTTATCTCTCCGAAACTGTTCACGAACGCATTGGAGGACGTTTTCAAGCTCTTGGACTGGAACGGATTAGGCATCAACATCAATGGCGAATACATCACTCACCTTCGTTTTGCCGATGATATAGTCATCATGGCAGAGTCGCTGGAGGACCTAAATACGATGCTCAGCGACCTCAGTAGCCTTTCCCAACAGGTGGGTCTTAAAATGAACATGGACAAGACAAAAATCATGTCCAATGTCCATGTTGAACCCGTGCCGGTAGTCGTTGGGAACGATACTCTCGAAGTTGTTGACCATTACACCTATCTTGGGCAGATTGTTCAGTTAGGTAAGTCCAACTTAGGCAAAGAGGTCGCCCGAAGAATCCAACTCGGATGGGCAGCGTTCGGGAAATTGCGTGACATCTTCTCGTCCAAGATACCACAGTGCCTAAAGACAAGGGTCTTTGACCAGTGTGTGTTGCCAGTGATGACATATAGTACTGAGACTTGGTCCTTAACTGTTGGCCTTTTGGAAAAACTCAGAGTCACACAGCGGGCAATGGAGAGAGCTATGCTCGGAGTTTCTTTGCGCGATAGAATCCGAAACGTGGATATTCGCCAAAGAACCAAAGTCACCGACATAGCTGTTAAAATTTGCAAGTTGAAGTGGCAATGGGCAGGCCACATCGCTCGGAGAACCGATAACCGATGGGGAAGAAAGGTTCTTGAGTGGAGACCACGAACCGGAAGACGCAGCGTAGGTAGGCCTCCCACTAGATGGACCGACGACATAGTAAGAGTCGCTGGCATCCAGTGGATGCAAAAGGCAGGCTGTCGTTCAGTGTGGAGGTTAAAGGGGGAGGCCTATGTTCAGCAGTGGACGTCTTCTGGCTGATGATGATGATGATGACTGTGCGACAACCGCATACGATTTTCGCCAGCTGTCATCACACGTGACGCTTCCAGTTTCGGCATTTTGTGGCTGACGCGAATGACCCGTGTGCGGTGAGGAACGTTGCGACGACGCACTCGCATTGCCCCGCATCGCTAAAAACGAGGCCTTAGCGATCGAAGTCGCTGATAATATATAATAACAACCAATTACGTTTTCAAAAATAAACCAATGATAACACCGCGCGATTTTACCTACTAACCTATAATTACTGTTCATAACTTATCAATATTTTTAATTTATTTAAATTAGAAACCTTATTCTTTCTTAGGGGTTCTCGTTCCGTAAAAAGTGTGTGTGCAAAATTCACATGCATAAATTCTTAAGTACCTAGCTGACAGAAGAGACGGGAGAGAAAGAAAAAAAAAATTCCCTCCGGTTGGTTGGGCGGCGGTCCGTCAACCAAATCCACATGTCTGTTAGTACCTTTAGGGTGGTTTAAATTGTACGTAATCGTTTTTGTTACAAACGGATATTCAGTTCAGGTAAATGACACCTAAATATCTTAAGTATTATAATGTAATGCTAATTTAAAACCTTGAAATGAACCGTATTACAACGGTAGTTTTTAGAAAGCAAGAGTACCTTTTTTGTATTCCGCGCAAAAAATGTTGTTTAATAAAATACCAAAATCAACCTCTATAAACCTATTACAGCTAGAGTTACCAGATGAGAAAAGAGATGTCCGACCAAAGCTAGGACGCATAAAGAAATTACTCTAAAAAGTCGAATACTTAGTTAAAAAGTCCTATAATACTTTCTACTTTCGTATCTGACCGTACTCTGTTGACTCTTATACTTGTGACGTAATTACTTAAAAGGCATCGAGTTATATTATGTACTGTACATATTACAGGTCGATGTTTCGCATATTTGCTTATGTTATCGAACTAATAGAAACGGTATTATATACAATGGAAATATGTTTTGTATATACCGTTACTGTTTTATATTTTATTGTATACCTACTCAACTTTTCTTTTATTATTTTTACTCGTATTATTGAGCAAATGGCGGGAAAATATATTAATTAATTTATCTTTATGTATGTGTATTGCTTTGATAATATAAGGTGTGTTGATCAATCAGGTTGTACCAACATATATAAGTCATCTATATTTATATATGTATATATAAATGAATCCCTATTTACCTTGGTCGCGCCATAACTCGAGAACAACTTTACCGATTTAATTTATATTTTTTTAGTTTTCTAACACTTTGTTGAAGGTTCTTACGGATAGAAAAAATTGGAAAATTGTGCAGAAAAAATTAAAATTTCATAAAACTTATTGACGTTTTTAACTTCGCGCGTTTGAAAGTTTTAAGACAGGACGTCTGTCGGGTCAGCTAGTAATCGATTTAAAAAACACTAAAAACATGGCAATATTTTATTATATAGCTACCTACATACTTAGGACCCATAGAGTTGTATAGCTTTACAGTCACCCCAGTATAAGTGTTTCACTTTGTAAACACACAACATGGAACTTTTGATTATTTTTCATACTTCAAAATCGCGGATCGTACGTTGACGTCACTCAAGCTAATTAACGTGTTCGTATTGCCGCACAGACCTCTGTAAAACGCATCTACCTCAGTTTATATATAACATCATTGGTATTGTTCGTATCTTTTGAAATCGTGTTGGGCGTGTTAACTGCTTCTCAGTTTGCGTATCTACATAAAAGTTACTGACTGGCTTGCACGGGTCAACATTTCATCTGTTTGAAGAAGTTCGGCAAATAGTCTCATTCGGGTTCATCAGATAAGCAAGAAAGTCCTTCAATCCAAATATTAATTAATCAAGTCACAAAATTATCTTTACCTAATTTTGTTAATGAGATAGAGACCCTAAGACACTCAAATTATGTTGAAAATTAAAGGAAAGACGTCGCAAGTTACGGAACCGAGATTTAAATGGAAATAACTTTTAGTAAAAAAAAAGTTCATGTTTTCTCATAAGTAGGTACTCATAATATTGACTAAAACGATTCGACGAATTCCATCTACATACTAAGTAAATTAAAAATAACTGGCCAAGAGCGTGTTAAGACACGTGTAATACGCGTATGGTCCCTACCATACGCGTAGCGTAGCCAAAGCCATGCAGTTGTGAACATCCGGACAAGTACGAGTAGAACTCGTGCTCTGAGGGTTCCGTTGGACGGAACCCTCCATAAAAAAAAACTAACTGTAGTTGAAATATTTAAAGACAAACTTAACTTTTTAGTTGACAGTAAGGTTTTTCCATACATTCCAATTACAAAATGTAAGTTTGTAATAGTAATAATAATTATTTTTAAATGATATAACTTCAAATTTATGACTTTCCTATATATATACCTAGAGATATATTCCTATGAGACCTTGCCTCTTGCCAAATTTCGTGATTCTAGGTCAACGGGAAGTACCCTATAGGTATTGATTCCCCTGTGAAATTGCAAAATATGCGACATAACCGTTCATATCTTTTGATTACTTTTTATACTTTCAACTTTTATTTTTTTACAGCCGAAAGAAACCGTAGACCCAAGTATTTAGTATAAATTTCAACTTGATACCTTTACGCGTTCTTGAGAAAAAGGGTCTTGACAGACGGACAGACAGACGGACAACGAAGTGGTCCTATAAGGGTTCCGTTTTTTTTTTGAGGTACGGAACCCTAAAAATTACGAGCGTAGCTCGGTGGACATAGCCAATTTTCATATATATATACTTTTTATGGTTTAGTTTAAAATTAAACAAGGGGTGCAAAAATTCCTCATTTCATTCGTACTAGAGGGGGTGCCTTAATACAATATTATTGGATACTTTTTAAATAGAAATCTATATCATGACTGTAATTGTACAAAGTTTCATGCACTTACCATAATATCTATAGAAGTTAGAAGGTTCTAAAGGATTAGGGCGGACGGACATAACAAACTTATAAGGGTCCTTGTAGTATTAAGAAACCCTAAAAACTCATACCCTTGATTCTGCAATAAAGACTAAGGCTGAAATCTAGTTACAAAATAGATCATAGTAGGTACTATGTAATCGGACCGGTCCGTCAGTCACCTCATTTGATCCGCATTTTCGACGGCACGCGTGGTACGCACGCCACTACCATCCTACGTGCCGAGAATGCCACCCACATTCCATGAATTTCTATGAAAAATACATTTTCTCTTTATTTGAGCCCCTTTAGCTGCAGAATAAGCACCAGCCTAATTAGGATTCAACTGACGCGTTTGTTACTTCTGCTTTTGCAGAACAACATTTAAACATTTTATAAATGGCATGAGTTATTTAATCTAGTTTTGATGGCAACATTTGTTGTACACAGATCCATGGTGTTTTGGCGCCAACGTGAAAAAACATGTTGGCTTGTATTATTTTCCTAAACTTATGTATTTTCGAGTGTTAATGGGTAATAATGGTGGATTGAACGTGCTCGAGTGTGGACATTGATATACCGAAGTGAAACATGTCTTTTCGTGCTGTTTCCAAAACTCCATAGAAGCCTCTTGTAAAGCCTCCACCAGTTTACTGCGGCATTAGTTTGACTTCATCACCATCATCATCATTTCAGCCGTAAAACGTCCACTGCTGGACATAGGCCTCCCCCATCGATCTCCAAAAGGGCCGGTTGAAAGCGGCCTGCAGCCCTGCATCCAGCGTTTCCCTGCGGTCTCTTTTAGGTCGTCTGTCCATCTCGTAGGTGGACGTCCTACGCTATGCTTGCCGGTCCGTGGGCTCCATTCGAGAACCTTTCGGCCCCGTCGGTCATCTGTTCTGCGTGCTATGTGCCCTGCCCACTGCCATTTCAACTTGCTAATCCGCTGGGCTATGTCGATAACAGTCGTTCGTCCACGGATCTCATTTCTGATTCGATCTCGTAGAGAAACCCCGAGCATAGCCCTCTCTATAGCTCTCATAGTTTAACTTAACCGTGACTTACTTTGATTGATTCTGACTGACTATGCCTTTTTTGATGCTATTTAAACTTATTTAATATTACGACTGAAGGACTTTGTCCATCCATGTTGTCTTTGTTTGTCCATGGTCATGTTTTTTTTTTACAAAAAACCTCCTCGTTCTTTAGTTTAGTCACTGTTAAAAAAAAAAAATGTTTTTATTTTTAAAAAAATACTCTTTACGGGAGAATAATAATCGGAATTCAAGAAGTATGATCATGACTTTCTTAAAATTTTAATAGGACCAAGACATATCCTATTCAACAAAAATGAATCATTAAAATATGTTCACAATCGAAGAAAATATCGCGTAAAATACACACACAAAAAAAACATATCACAACTCAAGTGACACAAGTCGAATATATATATTTTTTATTCTATGGGAATTAAGTATGAACTCAAGCCCACAACTCACAAATGTATTCAAATTTAGATAACACAGCGTCTATCGGGTCAGTTTTAGTTTATAATATTAGCATGATTCATATCGAGTCTACGGCTGTCTTTCATGCATATCGAACTCTGAAATAAAGTGTTATAGGGGCATGGTTACACTTGTGGATAAAGCTGTCATTAAAATACAAGTGTCTATTGGTATAGAATGTTGCATTGTGTATACTCGTAGCATCCGTAAAAATGCCATAAAATCCTGTTACATATTGCGTGTACAAGATTTATTTGCGAAAATTCCTTTTCACTGAAAGAAAACAAAAATATGAGAGAACAGAAAGCAATAACCCGACGACACTGCCGCAGAAAATTGGTTCAATGAAATTTGAACACGATTCCGCGCCTGCGAATAGTTGGCATTCAGAATATGTCTAGTGTCCCAAAAATACTTGCCCGAACTTATGAATTTTATAAAAAAAATCTTACACCATTGTTGTAGTCATGACTCATGTCATTGGAACTATCTTTATAAGAATAATAATTATTCTTATATTATTTATCCTTCTTAAAAGTATTTTTATTCTTATTAAAAAAATCTGGCACTATTATTGTAGTCATGCCTCACGTCATTGGAACTATCTTTATAAGAATAAGAATAATTATTATTCTTATATTATTTATTCTTCTTATAAATATTTTTATTCTTACTAAAAATTTCTTGCTAAATTATTGTAGTCATGACTCACGTCATTGGAACTATCTTTATAAGAATAATAATTATTCTTATATTATTTATTCTTCTTATAAATATTTTTATTCTTATTAAAAATTTCTTGCACCATTGTTGTAGTCATAACTCAAGTAATTAATAGAGTTTTAAGGTGATTTACTAAATGACTCAACATTGTGCGTTTTCCCGTTTCGTTCTCTGTAATTTAAACAACTTATCTCGTTTACTTCACCAGACCATCATTCTTTTTGTTCTTTTTTAGGACGGCTGCTTACGGATTGACGTCTATCTTGTACCGTTTTATAATACCCTATCGAGCTCTCGATCTCGTTTCGGAATCGTGTAATAAAGTTGCTGTGACCATTCACCAGGCGGTTTTACGAGATCCGCAATTCAAGTTATGCGGCAGAATCTATGGATGGATACAGATATACGATCCTCGAAGTTTGATGCAAGCTACAGAGATCGCAGGAAACAATCGCGGATTTTATATCCTCTATACTGTATTGTTTCTGAATGTTCACTTATGTTTCGTTTTACTATCAGATTTATATTTCGGGAATAAAATCTATTGCTACCGCATTACATTAGGCGAACTTTCGATACGCTCTGTTAAGTTTATTAACGATTGTATTTTGCACTACGTCCGCGTCGGCGGAATTTTTCCTAATACTTTGTTTCTACGTCATTGGCGTATGTAAGGTGATATTTTTCAATGGTAGGTACCGCTTACTACCAACTTTTTAGTGCACCAGTGTAAAGTTAGCTGCACGCCGACTTCGTTAGTGAGTGGTCATCGTACTTGAAAGCAGTGGAAAGTAGTCAGTAGATAAACACGACGTTAATCCTACTAATATTATAAACGCGAAAGTTTGTATGTATGGGTGTATGGATGTTTGTTGCTCTTTCACGAAAAGGCTACCGAATGGATTTTAATGAAAGTTTACAATAATATAGCTTATACATTACAATAACACATAGGCTATAATTTTTAAGGATTAGATGTGTGAATTGTCCAAAATATATAACAATAATTGTCAAGTAAGTCGGGAAAAAAATCTGTTTAAAATAAAGCAATTCTGGCATGTCACTTAGACAGTGACACTTCGTGACATTTCTTTGTTTACATAAAATATCTAAGATTTGTGAACGGAGTATAGCTATACTTTTAATTTGAAATAAGACACTCGAAGTACTTACTAATCCTGCGCAGACAAAGTCGCGGGTACCAGCTAGCTAACAGATATTTTGACAGTAAGCGCAAATTTTCAAGTACCTACTAGACATCTCAGACTAATGTTGGGATGGACGTATCTTGGATATCTACATCTATGATCTACATTAAATGTCAAAGTAATTTTTTTAACTGTTTGCATAATATCTTAAATTAATAATGTCCATCCATTAACAGCCTTCATTGGTGTGTAAAATTAAATTAGTATTAAGAATATATCAAAATAATTATACTTAAACTAGCTGATACCCGCTACTTCGTACGCGTAGAGCTCGGCCTTCGGTCTCGATACTATGACCCGCTCGTAGGGCTCGGCCTTTGGGACACCCTAATCACCTAGCGGTATGAAATATACTTTACGACCTATTCTCATACCTACTAAATATACATACAAAATTTAATAAAAATCGGTCGAGCCGCTTCGGAGAAGTGCCACCACAAACACCGTGATACGAGACTTTTATTTATTAGATTACGACTGTTACTAGGTATGGTAATCTATTTTGTCAGTGAGTCCAATCATAACAATATAAATACTACTGCGCCCCGCGGTTTCACCCGCGTAGTGATGAAAAATGGTGATGATGAAAAGTAGCCTATGTCACTCTCTAGCTCTTGAACTATACCCATTTAAAAAATCAGGTCGATCCGTTGTTCCGTTGCAGCGTGAAACAGGAACAAACATCCATACATCAATACATACAAACTTTCGCGTTTATAATATTAGTAGGATTTTATTTTGGAAATCTTCCATTTCATAGAAACAAACGCGGTCAAAGGCAACCTATTATTAACGGCCTCATATAACGGTTTTAATTAAATTTAATTAAGGTAAATTACAATATTTGAGCTGGTAAAAAATACATTTGAGTTTGAGTTTATGATTTGGTTCAAAACACGATAGAATAAACTTTCCTCGATCAAAAAAAAATCTGAAATAAAGTCGAGTTAGTTTATTTTTTTCGTTTTATACTCTAATGAAAGCTCGTAACAACCTGAAAATTGCATGGACTGAAAGGCAATTTTATTAAAAAAAAATTATTTGGATAGGTTTTTGATAGTGAATAGTTTCGTTTTTTAGTGGAATTAAAAGCGTAAAAAGGTCGCGAGAATTTTTGCGCGCCGCGTTGAGTACCGCGCCAGGCGTCATCGAGGTCGGACCTATGTTCGTTTTTGTCGTTGCACTCCCCCCGTAGGCGTCCTGATTCTAGCGTGGCAAAATACATCGTCGCTATAACTTGGCGGGGGCTGAGGGAGCGTTTTGTTGCCTACGCGACTCTGACAACCGGCCGTTAAATAAATAAAAAAAAAAAACACCACTTTAGCAACCAGCTCCTCGACTGTGTATAAAAACGCCTGCATGGCGATCTACCACTTCTCCTGTAAGATAATTAAATATTAGAGCAGCCGTGTGAACACAGTTATGGCTGTGGTAACTGTTGAGACGAACTCATCTGCAGATCTTTAATTAACAGTAAAGCTCAAACAATGTAGGATTATTCCTTGCAAATTTTGTCATCTCATAAATGTTTAAGCAAGAAATTTTTAATATTGTAACAAATTCTAACCTCTTTAAAATTAATTTTGTTGTTCGTTGAAAGCTGATTCAAGAGTCCCGATAGCGTTGACGGATCGCGCCTGTGACGGCCAGGATAGATGAGAGAAGTACGTGCTGCGTCGTCCGACACGCCGGCTGATGAATCGGCGTCTTGTAATCGCTGGACTAACACGGGTCTAGTAATTTGTTAAAGGAAAGTTCGCGAGTCCTTTGCAGATGTGCACAATCATCTATTGTGAGCGAAAACGCGACCGGCTTATAAATTACATTAACTTTAACCTTTATATTGGACAGTTTTTAGAGAAAAACCTTTGACGATGTACAATATGTCCATGTAGAAAAACACGATTCGTCTCTATAGTTTTCGAATGCGTAGATTTCAAACGTCATCCCAAAACGGGATCTGAGCAAAGAAATTGGAACTTCTCAAAAAAGTCAAATTTCTTTGGATCTGAGTTATGCACAGATACTGAGTTATGCATTCATTGAGTGTTGATATTGTAACGATGGTGACGTAGACATCGAACATTCATCTTTCAGTTTGAAATACTTAGAAAGAGGTGTAGATGAATTATGAACTGCGACGTAACAAGCTCCGTAGTTCGGCAGTAAAACAACCGGCTGCCGTGAACGACAGCCCAAGTTCACGAAACGAGACGAGAGGTGGGTTTTTCCCACTAATTCCATCATGGAATTTAGGCAATGGAACTACTGGGACCAAGCGGAACGTTCATCTCTCAGTTTTAAATATTTCGGGGTTGGCAGTCACGGCAGGCAATTTGTTTTACCGTCGGCCACCACCGTTACAATATTTTATAACGCAGCTATTTATATGCAGTCAACAATGTGAGCAGAAACTACCGTTAGAACAAAATACTATACCTAGTTATTGTGTTGATTGTTGATTTAATAGCAGTCATTTACATAGCACGATATGTTTTAGTTCCGTAGCTCGGTAAGGTCGGATTGTAGTTAGCATAATGTCAAGCTTTCCGTCGCCGCCGCCCGCCTTGAATCTTTGCCGAACTCACATTGAGGGTAGAAAAACATTGTTCAAGGGCTCTATTAATGATCGCTACGTGCCGAGCCTGCGACAGCGACGCGAAACAAATTGACGTCTCGTAATCGACAATTTGTTCCTGTGAAAATATTACGCTTTCCTACAACACTAAAATACTATTTGTCAGAGATGTATAGGCCGTTACTGCAATATCAAACTGTAACTAAAAATTTGATACAGGAGTTCTATTCTGTTGTTGTAAACACATGCACACGTTTCTTATAGATTACCACTAGCAACACTCCACTGTTTCACCCGCTCTTCTACCGGAGCCGTAAATATTTCGGGATAAAAACTAATAACATTTTTGTTAACGGAAGATCCAATAATACTCAGCTGCATTGAGGTGCAGCTAGGTTGTATGGGATTAAATAAAACCCATTAATACCTTCCCGGTGACCAGCCTTGACCGGACCCGGGGCTTGATTAACGGGCTCCATAGAAACACACCGGAGTCCTCAGCACTGCGTTACGGCTTCTCCCAAGACAACTGTGTGTTGTCTCGGATCCTCCGCCTACGACAACATCTGTCACACAACGTTTTCATCGTCTCCCGCGAACTAGCTTGGGTGGTTGACCATTAACCACCTCTGAACATACAGCACAGATGCTTCCTTTTAGTAGCCTCTAACTAAAGGCAGGGGTGCCTCGCACCAGGGCTTGTTAGTCTAGGGAATAAGCTACATTACAAATTTCATCAAAATCTGTTCTGAGTTGAGTGGAAACAAACATACTAACACACTTTCGCATGTATAATAATAGTATATACACCTAATCTATATTGCACGATTGTCCTTCGCTAGTGAAAAAAAAAAACACATGTTGGTAAACCTACATAAAATTGCTTATAGCATACGGAATTAATTCCATAAATTGTCATTTTGATCTCTATCGTAAATTGCGATATCTTTGTATAGCCTTCATTGGTAGAGCTTACGTTATTTTGTGACTCAATGAATCATATCAGTAATGTGATATCAGATAAATCGACGTCAATGGTAATAATCATAACAATAAGCTTATCTGTTGATAACTTGTTTTGCCAAAATGTGGGTGTGTGTTGTGCGATATAAGCGCCACAAGTTTATTTCTTTAAAAAGTCATCAATGGTATTTTGACGGTCATGCTTCGCAAAATAATGATGCACCCCAAACCTCAGTTTCATTTTAAAATATCTATTGAGTTATATACGTTACATATGGGGGTGCAATCAAATACATTTTTCATTCTGACTTTACATGTCTCAAACTTCTATTTATGATGACTTCGCCTACCTAGAGACCATCCTAACGAAACTAAACGAATCTTTCGACTCCACATTTATCACAACCGATTGACGCGTCTATGATGTAGGTAACATACACACTAACTACAACACTCACATTTTGACTTCGTCGTCGTCGGGTCATAAAACGGTAACGTTTTGACATCTTTCAAGTATTTTTAAATCTGTATCATTTGTATTAGTCTTATTCCAAGTTTGCCCTTTACATATTATTCAATTCGTCTCTTTAGATTCCCTTTCCTCTAAATTACGCACTATCATGCAATGGATTCGCCAAGGAATTTTACAACGCACTCACGAAATGTTATAGTGCCGCCATAGGCTTAAGAATTACTATCGCGTCTCTGCACTTCCAGATAAGTTTGTGATAAACACGTCGTTATTTGCCTTGAAAGTGGGATTATATATATATAACCTGGGATTGCAACTGAAATTGACATTTAGACAAAGGCAGTTTCAATAATGGGAACCGTCCGCCCCACGGACACATTTTTTTACGTAACCTTTCATTCTACCTAAAAAAGGCTTTTAGGTTACTCTTTTTGTTTTTCCATTTCTTTTTAAGTAATTTAAATTCATGGATGTATATGCTTGTGTAAATAAATAGTCATCAGATCTTTAAAAACATGGACAGTCCAATAAGTTGCGCATTATTCCCGTGGAATTTTCATTCCATGAGAACATCGCACATTCGTCAAGTCTCGTCAGTAGTGACGGATGGCACGAGCTGACACAAATCTTGGGCTGTTGATGGCCGGGATCGATCTAGGAATTTCGCAGCAAGAACACTCGAAATGATAGATTGCCGTCTTGGGATAGAAGATTATTGCCGCGTCCCCGGATTCCCTAATAAGTGAGAAAGGCAAAAACGCCGTTGCTAATAATAATTGGCGTGAGAGAAATTGTATTTCGATCATCAATTCGATATTATTTGATTCGATGTTTTCCAGCATCGATACGAGATATCTCAATGTAATCATGTTACAACAGCTAATAATATTTGGACAAAATAGTCCAGATGTCTATACATTTCTTTTGAAAGGAAATCCATTCATTCATGTTATTAATGTTTTATAAATATTATTTTCTTTTGTCCGCAGACAATTTGATCCTGTAATACATGTGACACCAAGCCCCGACCCAATAAAATTACCTAGATTTCAGAACTCAACATCAGGTGGCATTTCAAAAATACATCTTACAAAATCTATACAACCCGATAGTAGAATACGAATAGCTAAAGAATCAATTCACAAAATATGCAGATACTAGAAAAAAAATCACTTCTCAAATACAACACTTTTCAAGTCGAAGCAAGCGCGATTTTTTTTACCGAGGTTCAAAACAACGAAGAGCTAGAAAATGCTATATACTTTTCAAAAACCAAAAACATTTCTTTCCTTGTCTTAGGAGGTGGAAGCAATATTCTTTTCACACGAGATTTTCAGGGATTAATTATTGCGCTGAAATTTTGTGGTATTTCCGAAGAGCAGGTTGATGATAACCATATATTAGTTACAGCAAAAGCAGGTGAAAACTGGCACCAATTTGTTTTATATTGTATCGCGAAAAATTACGGTGGGCTGGAAAACCTTTCTCTGATTCCCGGAAACGTTGGGACTTCCCCAATACAGAATATTGGGGCCTACGGAACTGAAATCAAAGACGTGTTCTACTCTTGTAAAGTTTTCGATGTAAAAGACTCTGTTTATAAAACATTAAAACTAGAAGACTGTCGTTTTGGGTACCGAGATTCGATCTTCAAAAATACTGCTAAAGGGCGGTATATTATCCTGGAAGTGAGTTTTCTTCTCACAACCCATGATCACAGACTTTTTACTACGTATGGAGCTATTCAGGATGAATTAAAAAATAAAAATATCACAGATCCTAGTATAAAAGACATTTCTGATGCTATCATTACAATAAGGCAAAGCAAACTTCCTGATCCTGCTGTTACTGGGAACGCAGGAAGCTTTTTTAAAAATCCAGTTATTCCGATAAAGCAATTCAACGAACTGAAAACTAAATTTGATGACATTCCCCACTACCCTGATGGGGATGAAGTAAAAATTCCAGCAGGATGGCTCATAGAACAATGCGACTGGAAAGGAAAAACTGTTGGTAATGTTGGTTGTCACTCTTTACAAGCACTTGTAATCATAAATGCTACGGGTAAAGCTACAGGCAAAGAAATACTCGATTATTCTTCGCAAATTATTCACTCTATCAGCGAAAAGTTTGGGATAGAATTAGAAAGAGAAGTCAATATTTTGTAAAACTTGTTCACCGTAGACATCTTACTTACACCATAAATTACTTATGTACTTACTTGTTTAATGAAAAATTTAACCGTCTGTAATCCCCTTTTAAATATAATATCGGAAATCTGAGCCGATATTTGATGGTAAGTGCTCCAAACCATAAGTAAAATTCATTAGTCATAAATATTCGATATCTTTATCTCAACAATAATTGGAGAAGGATTATCATTAAGCATGCGTCAGTCATCGGCTATGTCAAAATATAGACATTTTAATATCGGGTTCGATAAAGAACTCAAGGCTGACTAACCTAACTAACATTTCAATTCAAAACTGATCATTTAAAAGTTTATTGACTAAACAAACAAATCTAATTACCTAACTAAATATATTCGACAGTCAGGGTCCCATATACGGTTGAAGGTAAAGATATAATCCAAATGCAAAATTTATTTGCTACTAGGTATATGGTTGAGGATGATCTATAAAGTAATTCGGCAATGGATGGTGTTGCTGCATGACTAACATTTCTATTAAAAAACACCTTTTTTTGCTTTGGAACCCTTAACTAATAACTTAATTACGGTATGCCGTCGTATTTTTTTAAATTACGTATATACGTAATTTAAAAAAAAACTCTTCAGCTCTACATGTAATTGTTTTTTAAAACGGTCGATCCTTTCGTTTCGCTTAAAAAGTACTGTCCCTTCGTTGCTTATCTTATCGTAACTTGGTAGCTTTTGTCATGATATTTTCATAACCGAAAAGTTCAGTATTAGTTGTACTATTAGTATTCTGTGGTATTTGTAAAACGCTGTTCAGATATGCTGGGTGGCAGTTTTCACTGACGGTCAATATGTTTGATATTTTTTATATGAAAAAGAATCGGGTCATTTTTATGATCTTTTCTGAAATTTCATTTGGTCAAATAAAATGCGTCGCAATAATAATGCGTCATGAAAAAAACTCTTGTAAAGAAAGATGAATTCACCCTATGAATGTTCTAATTTCATGTCAATTTTTGTGGTAGGTACTTACGTATGTTAAAAATTAAATATAAAAATTTGATTACTATGATTGAAAAATTATTATGAATAAACGTTCTTTAATTCGATGTATTATGATTGAAAAATAACAAAAAGTTCATTAGTTAGGTCTTAACTAGGAAGTTATACCCACCTGATATTTGTTCAAGGTTACCTTGTTTAGAATATTTATAACTTATGTATATAAATACAAATAGGTTACCATTCGGTTTTATAGCGTCCACTAGTATCATTTCATCATTGAAAATATAGACTAGGCTATAGCAATGAAAATTTGAATCACCTCATTGAATCTTTCGAGGTCATACGCATTTTTTATTGTCAACCTCAGGTTTAAATTATATGTTAATAATATTTTGATGATGGCTTATAAAGTAGTGGCTAAGCGGAGTGTGCATTACAGCTCTTTACAGACATACAATAGTCCGGCAACATCCTGCAATTTGTCAACAAAACCAACAACCTGATATTAGGCTCAATTGTGTACCTAATCACCTCGCATTAGGTACTATAGCAACACCGCAATATATGTCAATACCACACAGATTGGTGGCTAGAGTAGGTACTAGGTATCCAATAAGCACAAAAGATGGACCATGTAAGTTAATGGATATTCTCACTCCAATTTCAGCGAATAATCGACCGGCCCACCTGGTTTAGACAACAAAGCGTTGCGACATTGTTACACCAGAGGTTTATTAGCCACACTATAGGTAGTGTGGCTAGTTTGGCCATCGCCAAATTAACACAAGGGATCCCAATATTATTGCGAACACGGCAAAATACCTGTGTCGAAGTCCCGAGCTCCCAACCCGACTCCTTAATAGGTAATTTTGCTTCGATAGTTACCTGAAGTAGAGCCGAATTGACAGTAATTGATTTGTTTCCCCGAACTCTACACGAATCTTGACGTAGATAAAGTGCGTACACTACAAGTTTGTTTCGAAATTCTTTGTTTCATTACATCTGTGCGTACGAACAGTGCACGTATTGTAGATGTGTATTTTATGAAATGTTCACTCGCCTTGTAAATTAATTCCAACAGAATATTGTGCTCTAAATTATGGCGTAATCCCCGTACTCTGAAAGCGGCAGCGAAAATTGATGGAACATTATCATCCACTTACCTATACAGTGTACACTCCGATCCTTTCATTATCTGAACACAAAGCTCAAATATTGACCTAAGCGATCTTCACAATAAAGCGAAATATTTGCTATTTCAAACAATAATAAAGAGAGCATCGATTTATGTAGACCTTTCATATGTAAGAGCTTTCAGCCCTTTTGTTTTTCGTCGGCCGTGTTTAGCGGCGGTCCTTTATTAGGAAATTGGAAGTGTGCGACACAAAGGGTCTTAAATTAAATCAACTACCCCAATATTCCCCATCGGAGTGCTTTGTAGGCCGGCGAGGGTGGCACTGGCAGATTGGTCTGGACCACCCATCGACTCAATATGGAACACTTATTGCATTTACTATGTTCCTAACTTACCTAAGGAATTGCTATGGTCTGCCCTAGTAAGTACGGCTCACATAATTATTTTCTCGCAGACTAATAAACTTATATATATATTTATTTTGACAATTATTGTGTGATATTTAATTTAATTTATATAATTTAACATGAATTTTTAACTAATGTAATTGGTATTTACCGTTTTAGTTAATAAACAATAATAATAATAATAGCGACACCAATGAACTAATAGTCCACATTGTAAAAAAGGACGGTAAGGTCGTCTGCTTGGTGAGTTTGACTTTAGTCATCAAGACTGATTTAGGCCAAATGCGTACGCACACACCACGCCACCCTATCTCCTTTGGTCTGATCTGAGCTATGTCTGTTGTATCTGTAGTCAAGTAAAAAATATATTTGAAATGCGGTCCCTGGCATGAAACTGCTGCGACTATCAAAATAAAGAATTTAATAGAGCGATATAGCAAACTATGACCCAATTTATGATTGCCGTAAAGATATACGAGTATTATTCTTGAAACGGTTCACCTTTATAAGTTACTTCCACTTCAGTTATTATATTGTTTATGTGGCTTCATGAGAAAATATTTTCCTATTCTCCCTATGAGTTGTTTCATACTTTGCAATGTTGGTAATTTTGTTGTCTTTAATTATAATAATTTAGTCAATAGCATCAGTTTTTTGGAGTTATAACTTGTAAAAATAGGGGTGGCTCCCCTTTGTTTACATCGGAGCATGATAAAAAATAATGTTTTCCAGATATTGTTATTAAGGGTCGAGTGGACTGGTCTAATTATATTCCTCTCTGACTTCCTTCGTGTAATATTATCAGAGTACGTGTTTCCGTGTTCGAATTTATTATCTTCATTCATTATCAGGCGTTATTTTTAATTACTTTAATGCGGTCACGATATTTTTTTACGCCATGATTTATCTATAATATATAATATAATAATAATATTATAAAGAGGAAAGATTTGATTGTTTGTTTGTTTGTTTGTTTGCATTGAATAGTCTCCGAAACTACTGAACCGATTTGAAAATTTCTTTCACTGTTGGGAAGCTACACTATCCCCGGTTAACATAGGCTATATTATATTTTCAAAAAAATAGGGTTCCTTACTAAAACTCCAATAATGTAACCCAAGGTGTAAAAAATAAGATTTGTAATTTTGACTTTGCGTGTTTGACAGTTCTAAGACAGAACAACGTCTGTCAGGTCTGCTAGTAATATTATAAAGAGACAAGATTTGTTTGTTTGCATTGAATAAACTCCGAAACTACTGAACCGATTTGAAAAATTCTTCCACTGTTGGGAAGCTACACTATCCAAGGATGACATAGGCTATTTTTTTTTAATTTGGGATCCTTACTAAAACTCCAGTAATACCCGTGCGAAGCTGGGGCGGACCACTAGTATATTATATTTTTAAATACTTGGAAATTGAAATGGAAGTATGTGCGTCTTTTCTTTCCTTTTCTTGTTACATGTTCTGTCATCCTTGGGTCAGAGGCTAATAAGTTTATTTCTTTAGATTAACTAAAATCCCAGAACTGTTTTTTGGTGGATCATATTTAGAAAACAGTACTTACCTAAACAAAAAATTATGTACCAAATGTTCAATGATCAAATTTGATAATTGATTTAAAAACTGCCTTCAAAATTAGTTAAATGTATAATTTCGATTCGGTGAAAGAAATGATAGGGTCGTCAAAGTAACCGAATACGTTGCTTGGGGCGCCTACTTTGGCCAAAAAATTACATTGCCATTCAACGTGGCAATGCTGCCAGCATTCTGGCCCCTTTTCCTACCACCAAAGGGCTTTTAGATTTATAGTATATTTAGTGTAAGAGTATATTTTTTTAAAGTATTTTTTAAGTTAGTTTTTGTAGTATTTGATTTTATTATAATTAATAATAATTAATCAAAAAAAATGAGTCAAATTATTTTTTCGTTTCTATTTGTCGCCATTTTGTATTCACTATGACGTTACATACCCTTTGACCATCCCTGTACTTAAATAAATCTACCGACACCTAATTTATCAAAATTGGTCGAGGCATTCGAGCTGTAGGTAGGAACATACATAAATACTCGTTTAACACAAATATCCTCCTTTTTGCTTTGCATGTCGTGTAAAAAGGGATGTTTGGTTACTAAATGCAGTTTTACTCACATTTTCTCAATTTACTTTTCATTTGTTACCAGGTATAATCAAAAATGTCTCCACCCTTAAAACTACGTAATCGACAAACACGCTGCAAGAGGATTTTGAACAAATTGATACCGATCACAAAATGGCTGCCGGAATATAACTCTGATAAAGCAGTGGCAGATCTGATAGCTGGCGTCACTGTTGGTCTGACAGTCATACCACAGGCTTTGGCGTACGCGTCATTAGCTGGCTTGGATCCTCAGGTAATTTTTCCTCTATATTTTTCTTGTAAAGGTGCACCAGTCATTTGGATAGCCTGTGAGTAAGCTCTAAGCACTCTTGTCGTCTATGAAGACTTCACCAGCGTTTTTGGCCTACACTAAGATATAGACACCCTCTACATATATCTGTTAAGAGACTGGTAGAAAGGGCCTTACATTAAATTTTACGCC
The DNA here is from genome assembly GCA_914767915.1 of Agriopis aurantiaria. NCBI lineage: Eukaryota > Metazoa > Arthropoda > Insecta > Lepidoptera > Geometridae > Agriopis > Agriopis aurantiaria. The sequence continues at coordinate 10,259,137 of OU611994.1, read as the reverse complement.
CGTTTTCAAGTTTCGAGTTGTCAAATTACAGAAGCGTGCCTTTTTTTTTTAAAAGCGCCTCTAGTCATCATTTCAGCCGTAGGACGTCCACTGCTGGACATAGGCCTCCCCCATCGATCTCCAAAAGGGCCGGTTGGAAGCGGCCTGCATCCAGCGTTTCCCTGCGGTCTCTTTTAGGTCGTCTGTCCATCTTGTGGGTGGACGTCCTACGCTGCGCTTGCCAGTCCGTGGTCTCCATTCCAGAACCTTTCGGCCCCATCGGCCATCTGTTCTGCGTGATATGTGCCCTGCCCACTGCCATTTCAACTTACTAATCCGGTGGGCTATGTCGGTGACTTTCGTTCGTCTACGGATCTCCTCATTTCGGATTCGATCTCGTAGAGAAACCCCGAGCATAGCCCTCTCCATAGCTCGTTGTGCGACTTTGAGCTTGCTTATGAGGCCCATAGTGAGAGACCACGTTTCAGTGCCGTATGTCATCACTGGTAACACACACTGGCCTCTAGTGTCTTGAACTTAATCTTGATCAAAATCCAAAGAAAATCCGCACCTGCCATAAACTTAACGGAAACTGCTGGAGCTTCCCGTTGATTTATTGCCGAGGACGCTCTCCATCTTCGCCAAAGCGTTTAACTTCCGTTCCTTAAGATGCATTTAATTCAAAGCACCGAACCCTTAAAATCAACGACTACTCATTCCGAAGATTCCTGCTATAGGGCGAACATTTTCATTAAATACATTGGTGCAAATAGCGCCTATCGTAGACCGTATCATCGAGCGAGATAGCAGTCAAGCGCATAGGCTTACGCAAGTACTATAGTATGAAATATTTGGGCTTACGCTTATTTAAATGAAAAATACTTACATACAAAACATATATTTCATCATCATCATCACCCAGAAGACGTCCACTGCTGAACATAGGCCTCCTCCTTTAACCGCCACACTGAACGACAGCCTGCCTTCTGCATCCACTGGATGCCCGCGACTCTCACAATATCGTCGGTCCATCTAGTGCGACGCCTACCTACGCTGCGTCTTCCGGTTCGTGGTCTCCACTCAAGAACCTTTCTTGGACATCGGTTATCGATTATTCGAGCGATGTGGCCTGCCCATATAAAACATATATTTATATACATACAATATAAATCCCACCTGCTAATGATACGCAAGTATGAAATGTAGTTGTCGTGACCCTAGTTATCTCAATTTCAATGCGAATGCATCTGATGTCTTCAGGATAAGGTGTCGTTGCCTAAACTATTCTTCGTAATCAATCCTTGGGCCCGTTCAATACTTTAAACCCAGTTTACGTTCTCAGCACGGCCTCTACTCTTCGTTCGTGGGATGCTTCGTGTACATCGTATTTGGGTCGTGCAAGGACATAACTCTCGGCCCAACAGCTTTATTGGCGCTCATGACGTATCAGCAGATCAAAGACAGGAACGCTGACTACGCAATATTGCTGTGTTTTATGACTGGCATCGTGCAATTTATTATGGGGGTACTGCATTTAGGTGAGTCTTACTTGATTTTACGTTGATACAGATAAAAGCATAATTTATAAAGGTAAAGGTAAATTAATTTATGAAGGTAAAGCCCGTCGCACACACAGTTATAATATTAAGTTATATACTTAGCAAGGCATATTATCAACGACATATTTTCTATACCAATTTTTAAGCTACCAGTGACCAGCGATAATAATTATAAATATTTCATATCAATTATCAATATAAATAAAAGCCAAATAGCTCTGACTGGCTGAGTCATTACGAAACCTAACCACTGACTGACAAAGTTAAATTTGGCAGGAATTGAAATGAATTATGCTTTAATAGCAAAGCTATAGCTATGAGTTCGTCCCTAAAAATATATATATTAAAATTGGTTTTAAATAAATAAAATGTTTGTATATTAATTAATTGATATAAGTCGAATATATTATATAAATAACGTCTTCAGGTATATTCTTTATGGGTGTAGAGGTCCGCTAATAAATAATTTTGCACGAGGGCCGAATGAAGGGAAGCAAATTGGTGTTGTTTTTATGATGAAATGGGCTAGCGTTTGTCACAACTCCTCTGATGGTAAGCGAACATGCTGTCCAAGATGGGGCACGTTTGGCCATGAGGTGCCTATTCACTCTTGTTTTGAAGAGACTCAGGTTGTTTATCTGGAAGTCTACGCTAACGAAGTCGCGGGCAACAGCTAGTTGAAATATAAAGAATGAAATAGTAATGTATACCAAGGAATATTGTGTTACGAAGGCAAAATATTTATATTTTATTTTTTTCGACGTGTGTAGCAGCTTGCTATATAATTTATAGCACAGTTTGATAATATATAATTATTATGTTATACCTGTGTCTGTGACTGACTTTTGTCAGCAGTACCTAATTGCCGAGACGTCTAGTCTAGATATTTTGATTTAAAAAAACTATTAAAAGAATGGCTAATAAGGTGACTGTGTCGTTTACTCTGGCTAAATCCGGTTGAAGTTGTGTTTATAATGTACTTATGTTGAATTTATCACTCGTACAAATTGGCTTAATAATTTCCTAGTCTGCAGGCTTCCTCGTTAGAGAGAGCTAATGAGGTATTCAAGTACTTTTGGCACGTATAAAAACCTGATGCATTTTCAACAACCTGCCAGTAATATCTTTTGTTGGGGGTTTGATACCAAAAAAGTAGTTAACACTGATTGATTGGCCAAAAACTAACGACATTAATATGTCTATATTTAACTTTAAAGACCTGCTAAAATTCAAAAGACTGATCGCGGATATGAAATACAAAGAAACTTAACTTGCTTTATGTATACTTGTATTCAAAAATATGTTACAATGAAAAGAAGAAAAAAAGCCGTGGAAACGAGTATATTTTTAACTTCGTCTCCGCCTAGATATTTACCATTTTGTGTTTGTATAGCGCATTTCAAGGTCTGGTGACAATGCATGAATTTAATGACCATTAAGTTGGACTGCTTTTACTTAAGTCATTCGCTTGTATTATATTATATTTTTAACCGACTTCAAAAAAGAGGAGGTTATCAATTCGACTGTATGTTTTTTTTTGTTTTAAAATATAATAGTCTTAAAATTCGTTTTAAAATATTTTACAAGCATTCATTTGTAAGTATATTTAAAGCTAGAATTTTGCGACTCAACAAAGCAATGCTGCCAATATGCTGGTTACAACTATTTTATTGCGGTATGAATCCATACCATCCATACATCGACCCGCTAACTAAAACACCAGTTTATTGCCAATTCGTTGACCTATCTGCTGTAGTTAGTTCATACTTCAAAATAGTATCAATTCTCGCATGACTTGAAGTCGGAATATATCTAGATTCTGGTGTCTTACATGCTATCATCACATCCTTTCGAAGTAGCTAATCAATGTGTCAACACGGCTTCCTCACTAACCCAGATTTTTACGGTTCAGTAACTAAATTTCGTTCCATTCTGAAATCATTTTTTTCTAAAGTCAATGAACTCTGATGTATGTAGGTAGGTAGGTATGTGTACGTATCAGTTTTCTCTCAATTAAAGTTTCGATCCTGTGTCTAAAATAACTTAAAATATTTTTTACTGTATATTATTATGTATACTGTATATTATAGAAAGTAACAACTTTCTATATTGCAAGAGAAGCACCTTGTAAGCCACTTTTTTATCTCACTGACAATAGACTGACAAAAAACTATTGTATGAAACCTTCCTTATTCTTATTATAAACGACAACCAACAAAATAATATAAATCATTTATTCATGCATAATTTATATGGTAAACTATAGAGTTCATTCTAGAGGCTCCATAGAACTAGTTAAGAGACTTGTGACCGGGAGTCGAAACATGAAAATGAACATCAGAGAAATTAGCATTATCGAATAGTTATACTATGGAAATTGAACTGTTGTTGTCTCAAGGTCGACAATTCATAGTTTTGAAGCGATTTGGGTATTCCAGAGTATTTATGTTCCTTTTTTTTGACAGGTGTATTGATAGATTTCATATCTGTCCCTGTGACAGTCGGATTTACGTCAGCCACGTCTGTGATTATCGCCGTGTCTCAACTGAAAGGACTACTGGGCCTGCACTTCAAATCTAGCGGCTTTATTGACACTGTGCAAAAGGTGTGTATTTAGCCTTACTCTTGAAGTTGCAATAGTGTTGTAAAAAAAGCTTCAGTTACGTCCCGAATTCGAAACACGATTAGATTTTTCAAAACTGACGGCTATTAGTCTCATGAGTAATTTCATGAGTTCTTTGAGTTTTCCCTTTACACTTTATCTATTCCTAAATTTCATCAATAAATGAGTCAGACTATAGCGAAACAGACAACTTATTTATGTATTTAAAACTTCTTCTTACAATGAACTAATATAACTAATATGCTAACCTCGGCAGTGGTTACATATTTGAGGCGTTTGGGGTCGAGACATTGGGCCCTTGGGGACCGGGAGCTCACCTCATTTTCAAAAATCTTTCAGAGCGCCTGGTTAATGCGACGAGTGACCAAAATGCTGGCCTGTTTCTGGCTCAACGCATTAGCATTGCCATTCGACGTGATAATGCCGCCAGCATGTTAGGTACGCTGCCAACTGGTAGTGGGCTTGAGCATTTGGATTGTCTTTAGACCTTCAACGGTCTATGGGCAGTCTAACTGTATTTGTAGTGTTAGTTTTAGCTTGTGTTTTGTTTAGTTAATAAAGGCACTTGCCCAGGGAAAAAAATGAACTAATAGATTAGTGTCCTTATTTTTTTTATTACCTCATTAAAAAGCTTAGCGATCAGCGAAAACAAAATTATAATTTGTTCTCAAATTAATAAGTATTTTAATTGAGTATTTTAATTTTATGCTAGACAGAGAGCGCACTATAGAACTTTATGACGTCAAGCCTTGCGTGCGCCATAAAAATGCTATACATACTAACAAACGCTTTGCGGGAAAGAGACAGATGATCCGCTTTCTATCCAAATTCAATTGACCAAAAACTTTAAACGCTCGTATCTCACAAATTTATCAGTTTGTATCATGTCTGTATAAATTGTTTTTTTTTTTTCAGTATGTGTAATGTACTTAATTATATATTTCGCAAAGCCTGTTGTTTGTGATAAATGAAACATTAGGACATAGGCCTATTCTGTTGAAGGCGACAATCTCTACGGTATACAATTATACATTTATCTAGTCAGATACATAACCAGTTTTTTTATTATTATCGTAGGTAGACAATAAAATTAGCTTTTCACGTAAAGGATAGTAGTGTTACGGACAGATCCAGATTAAAATCCAAATTAGACTGTAGGACAATGGCTACACACACTTCTAATGAATCTTGAGAAGTGATACGTAATGTTTGAAAGTGCGTAGGTAGTACGAAAGCCTAGCCATTTTATCTGGCAACATGACACTGGAAGTATTACGCGGACAGTGGCGGTATCGTCTTACAAAAATATACGCTTTCTACAAAGCGACTGAGCTCAGAGGTTCTACGAACTGGAATACACATAATATTATGTTGTATGAAAAAAATCAAAGCTAATCTACGCTTCCTGTTCAATACATTTATTTTCCACTGCGATGTGGTCCTTAACTGCTGGCCTTTTCGGATAAACTCGAGAGTCGCACAGCGGGAAATGGAGAGCAATGCTCAGAGTTTCTTTGCGCGATAAAATCCAATTTGGAAAATTGTTTCAGATTCCGTTTTTTTTTTATTTTTTAAACGATATACATACTTTCAGATCGGTCCCATAGAAACTTCATCAAAATCGCTTCAGTAGTTTGGTTTTTAAATCAAAATAACTGGATAAAATATGTCATCGAAGTAAACGAAGTTGCGTATTTACAAATTATTTTGAAGTCGGTTTTTTATATTGATAGTTATGTACATAATATACCTCGGGGACAGTCGCTGTGCAATGGTTTTTCAACCAATTGGAGTAAGATTTTTTATTGTTTCAGGTTGTGACTAACATACCAGATGCAACGCTTGGTGATACCTGCCTTGGCTTTTTATGTATATTGATACTGCTTTTAATGAGAGTAAGTAGTTAAGTTAATTAAGTAAGTAATTTAAATGTAAATATAACCGGTCGAAATTAAAAAAACTCCTGAAGTTCAGCATTTAAAAATTCACCAAAAAACAACAATTAAGGATCCATTATCTAAAGTGCAGTCCCTAACAGTGTCATTTATTATGTTTTTACATGAAATTATAATAAAAATAATAAAAAATAATTGGTTTTCTGTGAACTTGTTTTATCAGGATACAAATTAATCTACATTATAATCAAAAGTGAAATACCATTAAAGGATGGTTTATGCTAGACCGCGGCGGGCACGAGCCGGGTCCTGTACGAGACGCGAATAAGGCACCGGTTAACACTTCAAGAACATTTTATATGAAGGCGTAGGTGCCGGCACGGCAGAGCCTCCCGATCCGACTGCTCCTTGCAATAGGAAATATTCAGTTTTTGATACAGGCGTCGGTTACCAGAGGCACACACACACACAGCGATCCCGCTGGCGGGATCGTAGACCCCCAGGATCTGTTAGAAGATCGGTTAGATTCTCTCCAAATAATCAATCAGTTCAACAAACCGCTAGGGCTCCAGGGCACACCCCCTCTGGGGTGCCTGGGCAAGTCTGATTCCCACTCCCGGCGACGGCCCAAGCCGAGGTTCGTAACTTCGAGGTGCCCTTGAGCTAGTCGCCCAAAACTTAAACCACCAAGTTGTGCCGAACGCACCCTGCGTTCGCTAATTAGTCCGGTCAAGCTGTAGAGGCCGTAAGGCCAACATTATAAGTAAATATTAAAAAAAAAAAAAACGGCCCAGCCTCGTCTAGACTCGGGTAACACTCGGTGTAACATCATCATCATCATCAGCCAGAAGACGTCCACTGCTGAACATAGGCCTCCCCTTTAACCTCCACACTGAACGAAAGCCTGCCATCTGCATCCACTGGATGCCCGCGACTCTCACAATGTCGTCGGTCCATCTTGTGATCTAGTGGTAGTGGTTCGGTGTTGCATGAACTGATGTATATAAAATGTTCCTGAGGATTAAGGCATGGCTCGCGCCCGTCACGGTCTGGCATAAATCATCCTTCACTCATTCTCTCACTGACTGAAATTTGACAGGTAGATTCCAGGAAGTGTAGAGGTCTGGCTAGGTTTTAAATTACGCGGAAAGGGTGTACTAAGCCGAAAGGGGTCCATAGTAATATAAATTGTCATTGATAGTACCCATCATTATGTCAGATATCAGATGTGTTTGGACGCTAGTGAGATTTTTATCAATATGTCATCGTTAAAGAGTCGTGTACGATGCCAAAAGTTGTTAAAAGTGCTGCTCAAGAAATGAAACTGATAGTGTTTGATACACACATGATGATTGACAGCGCCGCGTCTGGCGGACTTCTTTCATGAAAAGCACTTTACGATGGAGCACGCTTGCCTAGAAAAAACTGATACACACGCGACTTGAAAACACCCAGCTGTGTGGGAACAAGCATAATAGAATTTATACACGTTAAAAATATTTAAAAACCACCACATAGAAACGTGAAATTATGCATTCTTTCAGAAAATGAAGGACCTCAATATTTCTTCTAGTCCGGGCGTGAAAAAAACAATGTGGCTCCTGTCGACGTCCAGAAATGCTATCGTAGTTGTATCCAGCTCTTTAGCAGCTGTCTTCTACGGGTATATGTACGATTGCACCCCGTTTATACTCACTGGAACTGTCAAGTTAGTATAATTTTCATCGTTACAAAAACTTTATTGTAAATCTTTAAGTACTGATATGCAACAGTTGGAAGAAATCGTTCTGAGTAGTGACAATTATCAACGTCCGTCATCCTTTCATATTGACTACATTGTATTTGTTCCTTCAAACAACAAACTGTAGCGCACGGGGGCCCCATACTGAACGCTGATTGGTCCGCTCAAGGTAATGGTTTCATGTTATTGGCGGGTGCGATTTATTAGCGCTATTCCCCTAATGTGTTATCAGAAAATGTTCGCTTTATAGCTGATTTGTATGGGTTGGAAAGTCGCGTTGGTTGCACTATATTTTAAAACGAAATTTGGATAGTATACGCGCTCATGACTGGACATTGACTTCGAAGACATAAAATAGAAAGTACACTTCACATAGAATATGTCTATGTTTGACTACTAACTCACATGATAGAAAGTGACGTTATGAGCGATGTTGAAGCACGTATATAACTAGAAGGTACTTATTCAGCTTTGAACATACCAAGCTATAGTTTGCAGGAAACAATAAAGGTGACAAGACATCACACACATAATATACAGCTCCTCGTCTTTGACGTTTCCCCAATGCTCAGGGTCGTGACCCATCAGGGTATCAACTTCTCCAATGATATTCCGCCATCTGTTCTGGCTTTCAGCAGCATGAACAGATTTGGCAACGTTTATGTTGAGGGTTGAGCGGGTCTTATCTGTCCAGTGTATTGGGCTCTTCCTCTTGGTCTATTACCCTCTATTTTCCCGGTGACGATCAGCTTTTGGAGGTTATCACCAGGCTTACGGGCTATGTGACTCAAAGAACTCAAAAACTCTCCGAAGGCACGTCTTGGAAAGCCTTGGCTTCTTAACGAATTTGAGCTTTTTAAGAACAGATTGGTTACTTATATCAAGGAAGATATATCTTCCTTGCTTATATCAACTTATATGCACACACACACAAGCAGACTTCAAACATAACACACACACTTTACTACTAGTACTAAACATGTTTTTGCTAACATCGGGCTTATTATGGAGTCCGCTCGTGATTCGGATCGATTCGGATTCGGACATCCATAATAAATCCGATGTTAGCTAAACATGTGTTTTTATATTTTGGGCGTTGGAGACCTGGCTTCATCATCATAATAATCATCAGCCAGAATACGTCCGCTGCTGCACAAAGGCCTCCCCCTTAGACCTCCACACTGAACGACAGCCTGCCATCTGCATCCGCTGGATTCCCGCGACTCTCACGATGTCTTCGGTCCATCTAGTGGGAGGCCCACCTACGCTGCGTCCTCCGGTTCGTGGTCTCCACTCAAGAACCTTTCTAACCCATCGGTTATATCTTCTTTGAGGTGATCTGGCGTATGTGAACTGAATTATCTAAAATGGTTCATACTTTTTTTTCCAGAGATGGCTTACCAACCATTCAGCCGCCACCGTTCCAGACTATAAAGGAGTGTCGTACAGTGTCCTTCATAGAGATGTGTTCCGACCTTGGTTCCTCCATCGTTTTGGTGCCAGTTATTGCTGTGTTGGGCAATGTGGCTATCGCTAAGGCTTTCGGTAAGTTTTTTTTCATGGTTGACAGGAGTTTGACCACAGGTCACCTGATGTTTAGTGACGGTGTGGTCGAAGATGGTGAACACGTATTGGCTGAAATAGGAACTAGCTCTCAAAACGCTTCCGGAACACAGCATGCGTATGATGACAAATTGTCTACTTGAGGGTGGAAGCTAGCTAGAATAGAGCATTAGAAGGTACTCTACTACCATGCGCACCAGCCCTTCTATTATAGTTTCCTAAGGCCGCTTAAAGGCCTATGATATTGCTAAAACCAATGACGATATAACCACTTAACTGCTCATCCTTTACCCCGCCGTAAGCCAAAGGTACAAAATTATCAGCATTTGATTGCTAACTTACCTACCTACTTTTTTGAATCATTATCAGCCTTCATGTTTCCACTGTTGGTACACAGGGATTCTCTCAGATAAAGAGAGAGAGAGAAAAATGATGGGCCATAATCCACCATGCTGGCCCAGTGCATGCTTGTGAATGTCTTAAGTGGACATATCGGTTGCCTCACGGTGTTTTTTTGCGCCGTCTTTGAGCGATAACATTGAAGCTGCACATAATTTAGTTAAGAATTAAAAGTCATTGGTGCAGAGCCGAGGATGCACCGGTGCAGGGCCGAAAGTGCGCATGCAACGCTCGGCCATCAGCGCTCTTCCTTTTTTGAATGTAAACGATCAAATAAAATGAACACATTAATTTATTGAAATACGAGATAAAACATCTTGTACTGAGTCGTTGTACTGTTGGCCTTTTGGAAAAACTCAGAGTCACACAACGGACAATGGTGAGAGCTGCGCTCGGAGTTTCTTTGCGCGATAGAGTCCGAACGTGGATATTCGCCAAAAAAACAGTCTCGACATAGCTATTAAAATTTACAAGTTGATGGGCAGGCCACATCGCTCTAAGAACTGATAACCGATGGGGAAGAAAGGTTCTTGAGTGGAGACCACTAACCAGAAGACGCGGCGTAGGTAGGTCTCCCACTAGATGTAGACGTCTTCTGGCTGATTATGATGAACGGGATAAGAATCATCGAAATATCGTTCCCTAGTTACATACACGAGGTTTTCGCCCCGATTTTTTACCGACAAAAAAGAGGAGGTTGTCATGTCGACGTGTATTTTTTTACTGTCTGAATCCGGTTGAATGATCCATAAAGATAATGAATATATTATCTCCATGTCTACCACATCACAATAAAAATTATCTTAGCGCTAAACAACTGGAATACAAACAAAAACAAAAGGTTATCACAAAAATGTGTCTTACCAAGTCATCTTGGACATAACTTTTCACTGATATAAATTATTACTATGATAATGGTCATTTCCCTTTTAAATTAGACATTAAAGTATGTGACGGCGTTGTTATTTATTTTTCTGCGTAAATTAACGAATCACTTTAATTATTACGTGCCAACTTAGATTGTTTCGAGCGTACCAGTCAGGTTTAAGATATTAAATGTTCTCATAAGAATTAATTACACTTGCAAGATAATTAAACTGATAGTGTGTTGCGAATCGTGCCAACAGCGCCAATGAAAACCAACACGGCACAATTTTTATTTTTCTAGTTTTTATTGGAGATGTTGACTTCGTTAGCGTGATTCGGAAGGCGCCGTAAATAAAACTATTGTTGTCGTCTTACATTAGAAGGTAGTTCGCATTTTTTTTAAACTGCCGTCGGTCTGTTCTCTTAACATGGCCGGCTGGCGTACCTTGGTTATGAGTCGAAGTCATATCCTACTTCTAAAAAGCAAGATGCCTAAGCACCTATACAGCAAAAATGCCTACGTGGTTAAATGTCAGCGAAACAAATTGCCTGCATTCCAAAAGGACAGTAACATTTTTGGCTTGTTTATAATAATGCTGTAATTAACTATAGCGTTTAGACCGGGACGAGAAGAGAGGCCTATGTTCGATAAGGGGCTATATTTAGGGGGTATAATTTTAGTGGCATTTTAATGCCTTCAAAATGTACATAAGTAATTGGCATCGATTCTGATGTACACTAAACTAAATTTTACAGCTCTACAATTGTTGCCATCCTTCTCACACATATTAAAATGAAAAGGGAGGCAGATAATTTTAGTCCTGTCAGATTGGTTTAGTTTAGTGGTATGACAGAATCTACGCCACTGTCTGTCTATGCCTGGTCTTAACTCTCAAACATATTCCTTGCAGCAAGTGGTGACTCTATAGATGCAACTCAAGAGTTGCTCACTCTCTCCCTGACCAACGTGCTGGGTTCGTTTGTTGGTGCGATGCCGGTCACTGGCTCTTTCTCCCGGTCCGCCGTCAACCACGCCAGTGGCGTCGCCACGCAGTTTGGAAGCTTTTATACCGGTAAGTTTTATAAGTTTACTAGCGAACGTAAATTACACCCGTGCGAAGCCAGGGAGGGTCAATGTATAAAGGAAAATACGTACAAGTTTCAAACTTGGCATTATTATAGTACACACTCTAAAGTATAACAACAAACAATATAATGGCCGAGTGCGAGTTGGTGACAAATTTCTGTTCATTAGCAAGTTATTATACTCGAGCGTCTGTAGCAATCTATGGGTAGCAAATTACTCCGACGATTGGAAGGAGTTATAATAACTGGTAATTCGGTTACTTGGACAACCTTATTGTATTTTGTGGTGGTACGGAAACCTCAGTGCGCGAGCCCGACTCGCACTTGGCCGGTTTATTTAAATTGATAATTATTGTATTTTGTGTCGACACACAACCCTCTGTGCGCGAGCCCGACTCGCACTTGCCGGCTTATCTATACTTATATTATAAAAAGGAAAGATTTGATTGTTTGTTTGTTTGTTTGTTTATTTGTTTGTTTGCATTGAACAGGCTACGAAACGACTGAACCGATTTGAAAAATTCTTTCATTGTTGGTAAGCTGCACTATCCCCGGGTAACATAGGCTATATATTTTTTTTTTAATAGGGAATTCCTTACTAAAACTCCAATAATGTAACCCAACCTGTAAAAAAATAAGATTAACAATTTTAACTTTGCGTGTTTGACAGTTCTAAGACAGGACAACGTCAGTCAGGTCAGCTAGTTTCCTATAACCACCTATTACTGAACCATGAATGTGAACACAATCACACAATGTGTAATTATTTTTTTCTTCCATAAATAAAAATTTGTCTATTGTCTACATAGTAGAACCATGTGCTTGTCTCGTCACGCTCTTGGCCAGTAATAATTTCATTATTTTTAATAACGTACTTGTTAGCTTGTTACTACTTGCGTTTTCCGTTGGTTGCATTTGATATTGCTGTTTTAGATTCTTACCTATAAAGAACGTTGGGTAAAAATAAAATAATCATCAATATTAAATCACATGCTGCCTATAATACACATTTACACATAACAGATTTATGTAACTGAGGTCTGAATAGAATGCTTAGCCGGTCGAATTACTTTCACTTCAAGTATATACGAATTTAATACGCACAAAATACGCCACGAACCGGTAAGCGCAGCATAGGACGCCCACCCACAAGAGGGACAGATGACCTAAAAGAGATCGCAGGAAACGCTGGAGGCAGGCCGCTTACAACCGGCCTTTTTGGAGATAGATGGGAGAGGCCTATGTCCAGCAGTGGACGTCCTATGGCTGAAATGATGAGGATGAAATACGCCTACTTTTAAAACTGCATCCGACTACAAAAGTAAAATATTTGGGGCTTTAATTCACATTGATGGCCAACTTTGATGTAATGTTTTTTATTTGTTACTTTGTAACTCGAGTTATTAATAATAATTCCCATTGTTTTTTTTTCACTCTCGGGTCTCCCGGACATATGAGAGGCATTGGTGGGGCCGAAAGCAACACCAAGGGACATGTTGTAAATTAAATACAATTATTAAATGTGTATGAAACGATTGTACAGCATTGACTTACCTGCCTAGCGCTGCCTTAATGGGTGTTCCCCGATAGTTACAATCTGGGTGTTCTCAAATCACGAATGAATCGGTTTTTTCTAGGCAAGCGTACTCCATCGTAGACCACAACATCGCTTAACATCAGGCGAGTTGGCGGTACAACGCAAGCCTATTCCAAAAAAACGTTACTATTGTGGTGAACTTTACAGATATTTTAGTTTAGAACTGGTTTGTGGAAAGAGACCAAGGCCAATTTTTTTGCCATAACATCAAAAGCTTGATGACTTGCCACCCACTAAATGGCACCCCCACAAAGACAAGCTTATTATTACTGTAATGTAACATTTAACAACTTAATTGTATCCTTTAAAAAATTAAAAAACGTATAGAACTATGCTATAAAAGTGCAGCAAGAACAATGTATACCAATATTTGCACAATATGGCCCTGATGACGTCACTATACCTCGGTACAATATTTGTTCCGTTTATTTTTTTCTTTTGGCTTTTATTTTTTCAAGTGTTTTCACACTACTTATGGTCTACTCAGAAATTATGGTGGACAATAAAAAAACCGGCAACCACTAGTATAATATAATGACAATGCATCTAGAAGCGCGCGTATTCCCTGAGGAAGGGGTTCTAATGGCTCCGAAACCGGTCGATCGTCTCGACCGATAGAAACATAATCGTGAGTGCAAGCCGGTGTTATAATAATAATGTATATATATATTAATCTAATTATTCGATTTTAATCGAAATTTTAATGAAATCGAAATTCACTCACTCACTCATTCACTCACTCATCGTGAAATCTCGAAAACTACTTGACATACGAAGCTGAATTTTGGCAGGTAGATTCCTTATGGGGGTTTTATGGGGTGTAGAGGTCCGCTAATAAAGGCTTTTGCGAAAGAGCTGAATTAAGGATGACAAAAGGGGTTGAAAGTTTATATGAAAGTCTACGCGTACGAAGTCCCGGGCAACAGCTAGTATAGTATAATGTCAATATTTCCACAGGTGTTCTAGTGCTTTTGGCGCTCAGTCTGCTAACTCCGTACTTCTACTACATTCCGAGGGCATCCCTGGCTGCTGTCGTCATATGCGCTGTGATATTTATGATAGAATATGAGGTACGTGACATTAAACATTACACATACATACATTAGGCGAGACTGTGGTCAAACGCAAGCTTATTTACGAATTAAAAAAACTAGAGTTTAACCGCAGCATCACCCGCATGGTCAAGTCATCTAATATCCAATTTTAATGTGACTGATCACTGTGTCAACTCTACACCGGAGTGACTCAAAGCATAGTCAAGGCAGATTTTAATGCTCAATGGCATAGAGCATTAAAATCTGAAGTTGTATGATTATTTACTGGATATTTACTCGATATTTCGGCGCAGTTACATGCATCATGTTCACGGGAAGACTGAAGAATGCGGGTGGTTGGTCGAACAGTTAAAAAGTTAGGTGCAGACATAACGATCTACCCTCTTTCTTAGTCTTGGATTTTGATTAAAATCTGAGCCCTATATGAGGTGCATATACAGCTGACTGTATCGGTAAACGTCTTAGTACCTACACTGCGGTTTGTACACTTGCGTACCATAGGATTCCACGACGCCGCTAACATGAATCCAAAATCAAAATCCAATCTTTAATCTTAAAGTTACATTGTTCCCTAATAGGTAGTGAAACCAATGTGGCGATCGAGGCGCGCCGACCTCGTCCCTGCATTTGCTACGTTCGCTCTCTGCCTGTCAGTAGGGGTGGAACTGGGGATACTGGCGGGAGTGGGCGTCAACGTGTTACTGCTACTCTACCCCAGTGCGAGACCGCAGCTCGATGCTGAGATTGTTTCGGTAAGACTGATGCTATTATTTATTTACAAAAAATATAAATTGTAATTTGTTTAAACCCCTATAAATAGTTTAAAATCTTCAAACGACTGAACGGCTTTCATTATAGGAAAAATATAAAAACCATGCTTGTTTTAATATTTTTCTTATAATGAACAGAATAAATGGGAAAAATCTGTTTACCCCATTTTGTGGTCATAATAAAAACAAAACAAATAATAAATTGTTCAAAATATTTTGAAATATTAACATCGCAAAATGACAGAAGCACATTTTTCAAAACAAGGCATGGTCATTTGAAATCTTAAAATGTGTACATCAAATGTGCAAGTAAGATCGCTGCACGCGGTATTCTGGTACTAAAGCGCTTGCAGACCACGCGTAGTACAAGTCGCAAGTGCCTACTGCGCATCGTCTGCAAATGAAGCTTCGTTTCCTCACGCTACTCACGCGACGCCCACTGCGCATCGTTCGTATCATTCGAACTCTCGCGCGAGTCCGTACTAGCACGCGAGATGTGCGCGTCACCGCGCGATTGGCTACTTTATGTATGAACGCCTACTTGTACTTGCAAGCTACTTCGCATGGCATCGCTTATATGGCTTCGCTTCGCATGGTCTACAACGGCCTTTATATTTGATAAAGACGAAATACCTATGATAATATGAAATATTAGCGAAAAATGGAATCGCATTTTATAACTGTAAAAAAGTATCCATCACCGTTGTATTATAAATCTTTAGTATATCTTAATATTTAGCACTAATTATAATAATAATTAATTATTATCTTGGCACAGATACCTTTACAGTTTTGAACGTAATTATAAACAACAGTGATCAATTGTTATTCATAATAATCAATTAATGGTGTCCTTCAAATCGAGTTTCTAGTATATCTTATATCAATATTCGAATTAACATTTAGACCTTTTTATCTGACATGAATCGATCATGACTGGCACACAATTTGGCACTATACTTCATACCATTTGTCTATGTTCATACTAATACTAGCTGCGGCCCGCGGTTTCTACCGTGTAGATTACTCCTTATATTATTTACCTCATCAGCTATCTGCCAGTGAAAGTCCCGTCTAAATCGGTCCAGCTGTTTTGGAGTCCATACATAACTTGAAGGCTTGACTAACTTGCTATAGAGCGATTTCTGTCTAGCATGCAATTAAAATACTTTTAACATATTTGTATTTGAACAAATTTTAATGTTGTTTTCGTTGTTGGCTCTATTTATGATCGGCTTTTTATGGTTAGTAAAAAATTATTAGTCAATATGCAGTACGCATCGGCCAGATAAGGGCAGAATTTACTATACTGCATACAATATTGCACAGTTACAGTTTATCAATATCAAATTTATTGGGCATCAAAATTTCTACAGTGGTATTGTTCCTACTAAACTTTATCACAGCGCACAATAAATAAATGTTCAAGATAACCTTGTAAGATTAAGCCTTGTGGCTTGTTAGCTTATCGCGTACCTGTAAGTTGTGGAATGGCTTACCACCTTCGGTTTTTCCTCCGAAGTATAATTTGGACTGCTTCAAACGAAAGGTGAATAGAGTCCTCAAAGTTAGCAACGCACTGACAATGCCCGCCCCGGGTATTGTAGGTGTCTATAGGCAGCGGTGACCACTTGCCATCAGGTGGCCCGTGGCTTGTTGCCACTTATTCTATAAAAATATATATTCTTATTCTTATTTGAGATGGGGGCGATAAGTCCTGCATTGACGTCCGGCTTGGGATGTTTTGTGCATTCATAATAATCAGCCTTTTTAACAGTCCACTGCTGGACTTTTAGCCTACCCCTGAAATGGTGATTGGGCCATATCCACCACGCTGGCCCAGTGCGGGTTGGTGGATTCACTTACGCCATTGAATTCCTTCTCCGTACGTATGCAGGTTTCCTCACGATGTTTTCCTTCACCGAAAAGTCAGTGGTATGAAAATCCGTACATAAGCTCCAAAGGGCTCATTGGTACGGGTCCGGAGTTTGAACCCGCGACCTCACGCTTTCAAGTCTAGCGATCTCCCAAATGGGCTCCATGGCTCATTTGTGCATTCCCCGCCAGATTATATGACATTCACCAACATGCACTGGGCTAGCATGGTGGATTAGGGTCCTTCCTCTCTCTAAGAGAAGTGTCCCAGCAGTGGTAACATGATAGGCTGATAATGAAGGTGATGAAACAGTAAACTCTTCGTTAGCAGTTGGCCGTACGAATGTAGTTAAACTACTCATGTGGCGTACAAAACTACGGCACGATGGCTTTTTATACAATTTGATGTGCTCGCGGCATCTGACTAGAAAAGTTTTTTTATGCCATAGGTGGCAAACAAGCAGACGGGCTGCCTGATGGTAAGCAGTCACCGTCGCCTATGGATACTTGTAACACCAGAGGCATCACAAATACGTTGCCGACTCGATAGGTACTTAGGACTCCATTAACTCGCCCTTTGAAGAACCCCATGTTGTAGCTTCTCGGAAACACCGTGTTCATAATCTTTTTTCAGAACGCTGATGGCTTCAACTACGTGCTAGTGACGGTCGGAAACAGCCTGTACTTCCCGGGCGTGGAGTACATCAGACAGTACGTGGAACGAGCAGCGAAGAAACAAGGCGGTTGCAGTCTACCCGTCGTTATTGACTGCAGATATGTGCTAGGTACTGATAAACATTTGTTATTCAATGCAACGCCACATAATTACTGGCTACTGATTAGTCTAAAGCCCTTTAAGTCTTAGTTATTAAAATATAATAAATGAATCGTTGGACATAATACTATCTCTCTCCATTTGATCTGCTGAATCTTAATTACTAATTTATATATTTATAATGAGTTTATTAAATAAATAAAATGCCAATCAGTTTGTGGCACTTTTGTTGTTTTGTTTTGCTTCATCGTAGACTGTGTCATCGCTTAACATCAGGCGAGTTGGCGATCATTAAATGTGCTATATTATTCATCATCATTTCAGCCGTAGTTCGTCCACTGGTGGACATAGGCCTCCCCCATCGATCTCCTGTTGGAAGCGGACTGCATCCAGCGTTTCCTCACGGTCTCTTTTAGGCGGTGTGATTTTTTTGTATAGATATAGTTAGAGGACTGGAGTGTCACCTAGGATACTTTTATCCCAAAATTACTGTTCCTGAAGGAATGTCCGCGCGGGTGAAACTGCAGGGCGCTGCGAGTATCCAACTAATATTGTTAATGCGGAAGTTTGTGTGTGATTGATATTTTAGTTTTGGTAGTTTATACCCTGGATTACCACATATTATGCTACATTTTTATCCCTGAAAATTTCATGGATTCTACAAGATAACGGGTAAAACCGTAGGGCGCTGCTAGTTTAATACATACTTACCAATATTTTCTCATATCATTGCAGGAGCGGATTTCACAGCCGCCAAAGGGATGTGCGCATTATCAAGTTCTCTATCGGCTCGCGGCCAGCCTTTAGTATTGTTATCTCCGAGGGCTACCGTCGCTTCCGTTTTCAGTAACTCTGGGTCAAGCGTGGTGGTCGTGCTGTCGCCGGAAGAGCTCAACTCTACACTACAAAGTAAGCACGATGTCACAAACTGATTACAGTCACACAAACTATGATTACATAAACTGTGTACCTACGAATACACTGACTAAGAACAACTACACAAATCAAGTACACATCGCAAATAAGTAGATATATGTATTACTAGCAGACCTGACAGACGTTGTCCTGTCTTAGAAATGTCAAACACGCAAAGTCAAAATTGAAAATCTTATTTTTTACACCTTGGGTTACATTATTGGAGTTTTAGTAAGGATCCCTATTTTTTTTGAAAATATAATATAGCCTATTTTACCCGGGGATAGTGTAGCTTCCCAACAGTGAAAGAATTTTTTAAATCGGTTCAGTAGTTTCGGAGCCTATTCAATGCAAACAAACAATCAAATCTTTCCTCTTTATAATATTAGTATAGATGAAGATCAATTGTTTCGCGGTCAGCACTTAATATATTCCTAAGCTGTGTCTCGTTGGTTGTCAAAGTCCACAAACTAAGTACGATTTCACAAACTGGATAAAATAATTATCATTATTAATTTACGAAAAAACATTATTGTTTCAGCGTTAACCGGACAAATACCTCTATCGATCGTGAAAAAGAAGGATAGAACGCCGCCTCCAAACTACGACTGTGTACGACAAATTCATGACGTCACAGAAATCGTCATCGCAGAAGAACAGAACAGAGTTCCGCTCTTAAACTCCAATAGAATACCGATTACAAGCGACAGTAGAAACTTCCCCTTGAACGGTAACAGAAATGGTAACGTTAGATCTTTGCCAACAGAGGTCAATGACACGTAAATTTCTGTATTGTAGATTAGTGTGTAGTTAACAATGTTAAATATTTAGTAGAGAATTGAAAAGGTCTTCGACAAGGTTGTATATGGCATGTCATAACGGTAAAATACAGTTTTGCAGTCTAATTACATGTGTTGTCAGGTTCAAACGTGCTGCGATCGAATGTGACGTAAAGCACAATCGATCGCAGCTGCTCTATTTATTGGCGTAACTTGGTGTATAATAGGCATGTGATATAATGTTTCATTTATTACAAATAACAGGCTTAGTGAAGGATATAACTAAATACATTACACATACAGAAAAAAAAAATTGGCTGATAAACTTTTGAGATATGAGCGTTTAAAATTTTTGGTTGGGATAGAGAGCGGTGTCTGTCCCTGTCTCACGAAGTGCTTTTTAGTACTGCATTTTGTATGGCGCGCGCATGGCTTGACGTCATCACGTGCTATAGTGCGTCTCTGTCTAGCATTATATTAAAATACTTGTAACTTATTAATTTTTGAACAAATTTTAATTTTGTTTTCGTTGACGGGCTCTGATCAGCTTTTTTAGTGAAATATTCAATATAAATTAGGGTATAGCCTATTAGCACAAAAACCAGTAAATATTTCCATTTTATCGTTATCTACGTTGTTACCAATATGTCATAGCCGACCTAATAAAATAATCTTCCTTCTGTCTTCCTTACAAGTGAACGACAAGAATGAAACTATAGCGTTGTGTTCACTAGACAGCAAACTTCTTGAGTGATAATATTTTAAAATTTTATATAAATGTAGATTCCTTACTCACCTTATAATAATAGTGGGTCAAGATAGTCTTTAAAAACTCATATTTGAACTTAAAAATTGTATTCGAATGAACTACTTGCTTAAAAAATCATGAAGATCGAATGAACGAAACGCAAATTATCTATCTTGCGTTTACCAACGCTGTTCTGTTCTCTGAAGCGTTTGCTTTGACTTCCCTTCACTCGGTCAGTTATTATCAATTTTAAAATTCATTTAAGTATACCTAGTACTTACTATTTTTTCTTACCTATTTCATTGTTTGTCATCATTACAGTGATTATTTTTACTGACATCTTGCCTATTGGCGTTTCGCCCATTCTTTTGTGTTTAGTGAACATGATGTATATTTTTGTTACATTTACAGGGTTACGCGGAAAGGGTGTACTAAGCTGAAAGAGTCAGGTTTTACTCATCATTATGAACAACTTGTACTACGGGAAAAACCCTGAAATCGCGGGGAAAAAATCTGCTGTTTTATACATTTTCTATGGAACTGTTTTTATCTGCGATTTCAAAGTTGCTCGCATAGTAAAAGTTATTCATAAGATGGGTACTATGTATTGTACTAATATGTATTCTGTGCTATGGATCCCTTTCGGCTTAGTACACACTTTCCACGTTCCCAGTATAAGAATCGATTTTATTCCCAAGCATTAAGGTATTAAGTTCCATGTCGAAAGACACATTCCTTCTTAGCCGATACAATGTTTGCGAACTGGCGCATATATTTGCAATGGGGAAACGCACTGCTTATTTATCACGCCAGGTGGCGCATCATCGCTGGTGTTGTTTTATGTCAAAAGTGTCAAATATCAATAGATAATTTTAGTAATTACACAATAAATATCGTCTGGTATTAAAACATGCCTCTGTGTAGTGCAGTGTAAAAATAGAGGTACACACCGTTTTCCTTCCGATGAGAAAAAATTATATTAATAATTTTATTGCATACCTACCTACCTTGCCAAAAGATTCGCTTTTTTACCAGCTAAGGAAGCATTTAACTCTTTTTTGAGATTTGCTATTGTCATTAGAGAAACATTTTACTGTTTAAAAAGCAAAGTTTATTTATATTATTTCATTCAAGAGCAACGCTTATAACCTTAAATAAACCACAAATGACAGCACCAGCGAAGGTGGCGCCATCTGAGATAAGTTTTGCCTGTGGCTTCTCATTAAGTGCAGATCTTTATATTCCAAACAAATGAACCGGCCAGTTGATTTTTAAAACATCACTTATTGTTAGAAGAATTTAGTGGTTATATTTAAATGAGTACTGCGATTATAAAAGGGGGTTTATCAAAATCAACGGACCAACAAACCTACTTTAATTTAGTAATTTTCTGTTGTAATTGGTTAATTTATTAAGTTTAATATCTTTAGTGAGGATCAGTGACGTATATTTTTTTTTAATATAAACGTAACGTATGCTTTATAAAATGGAGTATTTCATATTTGAAACAATTATAATCCGATTAGAAATGACAAAGTTTTAGACAAAGTATAGTTTACATATCGGCTTTTATAAAAGCAAAATTTTTATACCTCCCAATTATCGTACAATCGTACTCGAAATCACGTAAACTACCCACGAAGCTAGGCCTCCGTAGGTGCGTAAGTAGGCCTCCCACTAGATGGACCGACGACATTGTGAGAGTCGCGGGCATCCAGTGGATGCAAAAGGCAGGCTGTCGTTTAGTGTGTTCAGCAGTGGACGTCTTCTGGCTGATGATGATGACATATGACCTACAAAGCTGAAATTTAGTAAATCCTGTTTCACTTCCTTAATACGTCCGTGAATTGCTTTGCTTGAGCGGACTAACCAAATGACAATTGAAATGCTTTTTTTATTTAATAGATTATTTAAAAAAATGTTTCTCAACATCTGTGTATGTTGCAATAAAATGGCAACTGGACAGTGACGTCATTGGGGGACAACTCCCGGAGCGCTAGACCTTGTTTTCTTGGATCATGATTGTAATATTAATAGATATATTATGTTTTAAGAGCAAAGTAGAAACTAAGCGCCAACATGTTATAAGCGAAACAAAAGACCCATTTTCATAGAAAATTTAAATAATGATATAATCAAACATGACTAAGAGTAGCATCTGTGTTTACTTAATATACGTGTTTATAAAACATGGTTAAGCCTTATAAGGCTTAAGTGACTACCAAAGATACTAATCTGAGTTCAATCTCTGAAAATACCTAGCAACATATTTTTTTTAAATTACATTTTGGCTCTGAGTCCTCTAACATTTTTTGACGAAAAAAGCAACGCAAATTGTATTTCAGATTCTATCTAATAGAAAGATTTATAGTTTTTTTTTTAATAACTAACAGTATTTTCTTTTAAAAATAACTGCTTCAAATTTTGGAGAAACTTGACATATCACCTTATCACCTCCAATTTACAGAAGTTGTTTCGTAAAACTCTCGGAGGGATAGTTTGAGAGCGGATTTCGTTAAAATACTGACATAAAATAAATAGTTTTTAAGTTATTACTTTAATAGTTAGTATGGTTTTTGTGTACTTATGGTTTGGACATTTGAGCGTTGGCCCCATGTCCATAGTTTTATATACCTTTGTTTGGCTCCTCAGATCAGACAAACAAGGGAGATATGCCTTAATACAATTATCTTTCATGATCAAATGTCAAATGTGTTTCACGCACTTTTTTAACTAAAGCGCTTAACGCAAAAACTAGAAGTACGGCAAACTAAAGAAACTTGCATCGACACCAACTAACTGACGAGTAGTCGACATGCAAAATAAAAGTGCGAGTCGGGCTCGCGCACTGAGGGTTCCGTACCACCACAAAATTCAATAACGAAATTACCAGTTATAACTTGGTAATGAACAGAAACTTTTCACCGACTCGCACTTGGCCATTGTTTATTATTTGTTGTTATACTTTAGAGTGTGTACTATAGTCATGCTAAGTTAGACGCTTGCACATATTAAAAGTTTTACTTTATAGTTAATACAAAAATACGTTTGTTCTATAGGTGTTGTTTGTTTGTTGTTGTGTTATACGTTTGTTGTTTGTTGTCCCTTTCGTTTTTACTTTTTGACTTTATTTATTTTATTTCTTAGTTAATCCGCCGTAGTATTACATATTATCTGAAAATTTCTACTGGCTATTAGGGACCGAAAGATACAGCCAGTTAAAGGTAAGATAGACGGACGGACGGACGGACGGATGGATGGACCGACAGACAGACAGGCATCGTAGGCTTAGTAATAGGGTCCCGTTTTTACCCTTTGGGTACGGGATCCTAAAAAGGCGGCAAGGTTGTCTGCTGTGTGAATTTGACTATGGCATCATTATCATTTTGTGAGAGTCGCGGGCATCCAGTGGATGCAAAAGGCAGGCTGTCGTTCGGTGTGGTGGTTAAAGGGGAGGCCTATGTTCAGCAGTGGACGTCTTCTGGCTGATGATGATGATCATTATTATCACTTAATTATTTAGGCCTGATGCGATCGCACCAATCATATCCTTACCATATCTCCCTTGTTTTTCTGAACTGAGTTTGGGTCTGCTAATTTCGATACCAGTGATTTTTCACTTATTGGGTTTAAAATTTTTTGTGACGCTTTGGCCGCCTACGTAACCGTAGTTCCGTAACCAGTTACGATAGAAACGAAACTATGTTTCATACTATACTCACGAGCGAAGACATAGGTATTTATGTGTACGAAACCAGCCGCCACCTTAACTGCAACTTCGTAACCATATAAACTTTTATATCTACTTTAATGTTAAGTTTATTATTCAATCCGACTTATCTCTTATTTTTAGAACAATGTTCGTTCAGTGCTTTTGTGATGGAGGGACCCTCGATGCGGTAGTCTCACTCGCACTTGGTCAAATAATTTTCTAAAATAATGTTTTTCTTCCATCGAAACTGCGATTATTGTATACATACAGAAGAATAAAGTCTTCGCTCATAACTAGTATCGAACAAAACGTAATTTCGCTTCGACCGTAATTGGTTACGAAAATATGGTTAGGTAGCCACAGAAGCGATTTTGTGTTTGTCTTATTTAATTGCTCTCTGTTATTTATTGAAAGGTTCAGTGAGTAAAAGGAAATGTTTCATATTTTTACAAAATTGTGTAGCTACATAAGCGTCGATTCTGATGTACTCTAAACTAAACTAAAATTGTTGCCATCCTTCTCTCACATATTAAATTGAAAAGAGAGGCAGGCACGCCAATGGCATCGATTCTGTCATACCACTCTCTAAAATAAACCAATCTGAAAGGACTAAAATTATCTGCCTCTCTTTTAATTTTAATACGTGAGAGATGGATGGCAACAATTTTAGAGCTGTCAAATTTAGTTTAGTTTAGAATGCATCAGAATCGATGCCATTATCAAGCAAATATTCTCTATTCAGATGTATCTCACATCTGAATAGAGAATATTAGGTAAGTGTTGTCAAAAATATCTCATTCAAATCATGATATTTGTATAATATGTATAGAAGTAGATCAAGCGGAAGCCTTATACAATAAAAAATATCATGAATTATTCAATTCAATTTAAAACATTTACTCCCATATGTGACAACTACTTTAATGTAAACAAATTTTACTTATACTTATTGTACTTACTCTATGAAAATACGTTGAAATTCAATAAAGTACCAATTGAAATATGCAGAAGATTTTTCATTTGACCACGCATGATTTCATGCAAGTAGGTACTTCATCCTTTGACAAAGGGCTAATTCCCACTAGTACACCCGATTAGTGCACCGTTGAACAAGTGAGAGTTTTGTTCCCTGCAGTTCAACTGAGTATATATTTTTTATAAAGTGCCCTTTTTAACCCCCCAAATGCGTTACGCACCGCATGTCGGCGTAACCGAAAAGTGCTCCAGCGCGCGTATTTTGTGTAAGATTTATACACAATACCAATGGTATATAATACTTATAAAAGTATTTTATTTAAAAAAAAAAAAAAAAAATTGTAGGTGGAATTCCCCATATTAGCCAATAAAATCCCTCATTCGCTCGCATTCAACGGGTTAAAGAAAAACTTGTATATTGCCGATCATAGTACTCGTACCGAAGAAAAATGAGAATGACATCTGAGGACGAAACAAAACAATAATAGAAAATTATTTATTCAAGTATACTTATGAATAACATTGTGTAAAATAAATTAAAACTTAGCACCAAGACATTACAGATAATAAATGCATCTGACTATCAAATTAATGAGTATCGACTATCGTAACTATATATAGATCTTAACTCGTGGTCTACAATTAAATATTAAAATAATAGCGGCCCTAGACTATAAGTTCGAACTGACGGTCTTATACAAAAAAATACAGTTCTTACTGATAGTGGGAGCTGCAATATCAGTCAATCTCAACGACATACCGACAGAATTCTTTTTGCATAAAAACATTAAAAGTACATTGGTACTCTCTAAAAATATTACAGAAGTTGTTTGTGTCGTTGAGTTAAAAGTTCCCAAGCTAACCCAAACCTACCTAACCGTTTAGCAAAAAAACTTAATATTCCTTCCACATGATTAAGTACTATTAATATATAAGTAGGTTTTACAATATTAAGCAATAAGAAGCAAAGCTGGAAGCTTTGGTATTTTTGAGAGACTTTTTTTGTTAATGTCTCATCATATTTAATCTAACGAAATCTATAAACCAGCTTTTGAGGCTACAAATGATTTTGTAGTTGACAATTTTTTACAAAGTAGGTATATGGATAAACTCACTCTTTCCATATGACTTTGTTGTTATGTTTATTCTTACATTGACATTATGCTGCCTAAAAAAATGCTTCATTCTTCATATCGCAATGATTCATCTATTGCTTAACGACTGGCTGGTAATGGAACATAGGCTTAGACGCAGTGAAGAGCTTCTCGGAGACCACATGTGCAATCCTGGCGCTTCGCTTCCAAACCAACTCTCGGGTTCTCTCGTGGTTACTGTCCACGCGGACCTGTGGATAAAATATACGAATAAAGTTTTATTAAACTGCAGTGAATTTAAAAGTCGTAATGCAGTCAAGCAATCTTGAACTGCCTAGTGGGCGATCTAACCGTTATATTTCTCATTCCTGTATTAACTCCTTATAGGAATTTATGAATTCAGGATTCTTATTTGAATGGGAGTCACACTCCTGTATGATAAAGAGTGTCAGGTATTAAAAACGATATAACACTACTCTATATTCAGAAATCACCATTATGATTTAAGACCATTCCTAAATATTAGGAAGTTATTAATATGCGAATTAAGAATGGTCTTAAGTGCACATGGGCAGCGTTTTGTCAATTCAAACGTATTCTCGTGTTTCCTCCCTGGATAATACCGCTAGAACTGTAATTTTTTAAAAGAAAATTTATCTCTTCTATTGTCATGCTTATATCATTTATTTTTTCTTATAAGTTAACTAGTATAAGAAATATGAGCCTTAAATATCCCAATATTTTTTTTACCGCCATGTTCAGACGTCTATCAAAACAAAGACGAGTTTATAAAACAATAATAAATGACAGAAGCATAGTTCAATCCTTTTCACAACTATTAAGTTAAAAAAATATTTAATCGGCTTAGTTTTGAATGAGGAAACAGAAAAATACGAGACGATGATTTTGTCTACTTTTCGTAGGTATAATCAATCCGAGCTGCAGTTGTCCCTATTGCGCTCTACGGGCAGAAGCTTGAGGTCAAGGGACAGCAATAGATTTGATAAATACCTATTCATCAAATTTCTTGGCCGTGGTATGCCCTCTTAAGACATAATTACGATTTCTAAATGTAGGGTAGTATAATAATGATGTTACTACTTCCATAGATAAATAAATACAAGGTACTTCTAAGACTGCTTTAGGGATGATAGTTGTCGCACAGAGAGAGGCTGACCTAAGGCGTGGATGACTGACGGAAAGAGAATAATAATAATTATATGTAAGAAGGGAGTGAATGTAGAGATGACGCCTGAAAGAGTAAAGCGTATAAAGACTGAAAGTAACACTACTAATTAATTTGGGTTTTTGTCCACTGGATTTAGATGCTTGGTTTGATGCTGCAGGGTGTGGTTTCAAACCCCTAAAATGAGTTATCGGTAAAGGAAAGCATCGTGATGAATTGTAATAAAAGCATAACTTACAAATATCTACTCGCCTGGCTGGTCTAGACTAGCACACGACAATGTTAAAATATCTTCAAAAATCCAACAGCAGTATGAAATCCCGATCCCCACATAAAAGTAGTCAAACATTTCTTAAATGTACAAACTGACATATCTGTTACTTTTAGAGGAATTGTATCGATCCATTAAAAATCATAATCACTAGAAAGGCCACCCAACCACTTCCAAACCAAGTAGGTACTTGAGTGAAATCCATCTAATACAAACAAATTGGCTTAATTTACCTGTTTAGGCTGAAGCACCTTTATGGAATGTAGCGAGGCCACGCCTTCGTTGTTGATCCTCAGGCTGAGCTTGCCAGTCATCTCAGCTGTTGTTGCGGTGGCTGATTTCACTTCCTTCTTAGCTCCACGCCCAACCTAGAAACGACAAGTTTACTTTAAAAAATACTAATCTATGTTAAAGTTCAAAATATCTTGCGGTTAGTGAGAACTATTTACAATTTAGATTTAATCGTATCTGCGGTATTCAGCCTCCTTACTGTTCTTAAAATAGCTGATACTTATCACTTTTTTTGCAATTTATTGCCATGAAAGTAGCACGTGTATAATCGGTGCATAATAATATCATACAGCATATTGACAAGTTCAGTCATGACGGTGGTGGAAGTTATAAAGCTTTTATGACACCACTTTGCGAGGACCACGCAAGACTTTCTATTATAAAAGTAATATTTTAAGAGTAACATTATGCAAGACAAGAGGTAAATATGGATGGCAAGGTCTAATGTCAACTTCCGTAATGGCAATACATCTCGTGCTCTTCGCAATTTAAATGGTTTAAATACAAAACAATTTGCTATAGATCATTAATCACATACCACTTTCTCGACTTTCAATATGAGAGGTCCAACGGCGAAGTTGCTCTTCACAGTGGTGTGGTCAGACATGATGTTGACGGCCACATCTCCCATTCTTCTCAAAGATGAAAGTCCGTAAAGGGTTCCTTTAGCTCTTGGTTTTGATTTTTGTGCTTTCGTCTTGTTTTTCGTTGTGGTCGGCTTTTTCGTAGTCGATTTCACTGGCGGTTTGGTTTTAGGTTTCTGGGTCTTCGTCGGTGGCTTTTTTGTAGGTCTGGTGGAAGTTGCGGTGGGCTTGGCTTTCGCGTTTTCTTTTTCTTTGATAGCCCTAGATTCGATTTGAATTGGCTCTACGGAAGCATCGGTTTTCACTTCGTTTACTAGTGGGTTCTCTTCCATTAGCGCAGCGGGAGCCTCGGGCGTTGTAGTGCTTACTTTGACTTCACCACGGGCAGAGTTCTTCTTTTTGTTTGAGGATTTCCTGAAAACATAATGACATGAAACATCTATTTACTGAATCTATGAATTTCGTTCCCTCATAAAAGTTTTTCGTCCTCTTACTTTTTGCCCTTGGTCTTCTTATTCTTTTTTGGCTTGGAGGACTTCTTGCTGGCATCGATAGGCTGTAGCTTTACGCTGACAGGGTCGTACGATTGCCGCAAGATATCGTTCATCTTGTCCAGGATAGTATCCACAAACTTGTTATACTTGACGATGTAGATCGCTGGGACCGCTGCTTGTTTCTTAGCGGGCTCGGTGAGAGAGCCTGTGAGAAAGATACCAAAATAGTTTTGACCAAACTCGATCTGGGGGCTTAGTCCCAGATTTGATAGTTAACGAAAACTTTTTTCGTTTACGTATTGTTCCATACATTTTAGTAAAGCGCCTCCAGCGGAAACGCGGAGGAACTAAAATCGGCGGTATAGATTGCTTCACTCTAATACGAAAAAAGTTTTCGAATACCTTTCAGCCCAGCAATGTATGGAACAAAACGTAAACGAAAAAAGTTTTCGAAAACTATCAAATCTGGGACTAAGCCCCCTGGCGTTTGGCGGCTACCTACCTATTGTTTAGGAATACTTTTCATAGACAAAAAAATCTGATAAAGGAGCTTTAATTTTGTATCGATAATATTTTGGTAGTTTTAATTGTGTTTCAATAATATTATGTTGCTACCTTTTTAATTTATGCATTGGATTCCAATGTATATATATGTATATAGATCATAAAATGCAGCTTGAAAATTCTGACACTAGGGCTGGCCACTTGTCGTATACGAACTTACAGTAGGTACTAAATTAAATCAAAAGTTGTAGTGAATAGGAAGTAGGTATTTGAAATTGGCAAAAGTAAAGCCTATAAATTCAAATCATACGTAAGTAGGTACATTTAGGTACCTCTGTTTACCTCTGCCAGAAACTTAGCAGTTACTATTATGTTAGGTTGTATAAATATATAAACAAATTATATGTGTGGTGGGACTGGTGGGCCTGGGCAGTGCGCCCTATGCTATTTGACCTGAATAGACGTAAAAAAAGTATAAATTATTGATTTTATCTCTGCTTCTGTCAGTATCAAGGTTCATGAGAATGTTTATCCAGATCGAATTGTTCTAGAATGTGCCAGTAGGTACTTTCTAGTACCAAACATACATCCAGCAGTTCTATTGTCTACGACTTCTTTCCTGGCATTCTATCTAATTATACCTAAATGTTAGCTAAGTTACAATGCTAATCTCATTTTAAAAACTTTTTGGTATCTTTTTCGTTATCTTAGTTCTTTTTTAATATGAATTTTAGAAATTACAGGGAAATTACCTTGGGTTGTAATTTCTTTCAACTTTACTGCTAACATTACATAAGCGTAAGGCCCAACGCTGACTGCAAATGTGTAAACGGCCGAAGAAAAGTCAAGACTTCCTGGGATACCGTCACGCTCACGCGTCAGTTCAAAAATGTCCAGCCACGCTGCCGCACCGTGTCGTGCTTCTAATGCGCAACAGTCAAGGCGAGGAATTTTAAAACGGTAAATCGGGAAGTGCTAATTTTTCCTCAATTGTTTGCACAGGGGCGGATCCAGGATTTTATTTGGGGGGGGGGGGGCAGACAAGGTGCACCTGAATCAAATCGAAAGTTGAATGTATGGAATCGCTAGGTGTTTGAAGGGAGGGCATGGCCCCCATGCACCCCCCCCCCCTGGATCCAATGCGTTTGCACGCTGTGACGCCGCTTTGACTCCAACCATAGAACCATATGCCCGTTTTCACTAACCCTAGAAGTCACCTAAATCAGATGCCTAAATATTTAGGAGTTGCCTAAGGCAAAAAAACGTTCCACCAAACTTTAGGTGATATGTTTATCTATGTAACTAGTGACGTTAGGCGTCACCTAAAGTTACGACACCGATTCGGGAGTGCCCAAGGACTTTGTATAGGGTAAACAAAGTACTTGGGGGTGCCTAATGATAAGCAACTCAGATACTGACACTGACAGCCCGCGCCGCGCTCGCTCACTCAAATCACCGCGCTCGCTCACTCACATCAAAACAAAACAAAAACTGTCAAAAATTTAGGCAACTCTTCACAGAGTTGTGTATATCTGTGCAACTCTTAGTTTAGGAGTCACCGATTAAAAATGGATTGCTGGAACAGAAGATTACGCTTAAGATTGCCGTGATTACTTACTGACGAGTTAGTTAGACGTCGCCTTGTTCGTTGTTAGTGAAAACGGGCATTAGTCTACTTGTTTATCAAAAGTTTATTCTAATTCTGTGAATGAACTCTTCTGTCTTTGGCATATAGGCTGTATTCGTAGGCCGATGTATGCAGCCAAATATTCACGCAATGTTTTATCGTGAAGTCACGATATATACGGCCCTAATATAACTCAGCATCAGCCTAACATGTTCCCATGCTGGAACACAGACCTTCTCCCAGAGAGAGGATAGGCCCTAATCCACCTTGCTGGCCCAGTGCATATTGGTAAATGACATGTCTATGAACTTTTAAGGTTTTTGTAACTAACAATATTAATCCTTGTTAGTTTTACCACTATTCCATTCTTTGTGTGTAGGTGTGTCAGTATGCGTCGGAAGTCCATTTGAAATAACTATGTTAAATTAATATTAATTTCTAAAGCAAACGTTATCACTTTCTAAATCAAAAACGTTTTGCGCATACCTAACAACCGCCAAAATGCCTAACTGTGATGTAAGTGTTACAACTCTTTATTTGGCGACAGAACGCTGACGAAACCGTAGGGAAACTTCATTAGTAAACAATTTCTCTTTCTACGGACCAAACATTCTTGGCGTCTGATTTAAATACCCCAACAATATAATTTGTCTGCATATTATCATGCGAGTATGGATACTGTGATGCACACTCTCAAATTATTCAATTAGGCACACCTGATTCTATCCACGTTGTGGTGCTGGCACGCAAACTAACTGTATCAGTCTCTCGCAGCCCCAGTTGAATTCTAATGGCTGGTTACAATTAATACGTCCAGTCAACGGTGGATTTTCTATTTTCCACACGTAAAAGAAACTGCGTGCCGAGTCACGTACATTCGAAGAAATCTTATTGCGGAATAAATAATATATATACGAATCAAAACTATGTTACACCTAGAACTGTTTTCAATGGACAGAGAAACTAGAGACGTAAATATAGCTCTCATAATATTGTTTGTTGTTATGCAATGTCTCTGGAGCTTTTATTGCCGTTAGATGATTATATTCATTACGGTCCGGTGTGATATCTGATTTATTTCCGTGAAAGGAAGTAAACGATGGTGTCGTCCAGTCGCGAGAAACCAGTTCCATTCGGGTCGTAAATGACTCCACGCGACACTCCCAGCATTTCACGACGACAAACATTTAAAATTTCTCTTTTCGCATCTCATTATGTCGTTTTCACTCGACCGGACGTTCGACACGCAAATTTCGCGGAAAGATTTCGTCATTGAGTGAGAGTAAACATTTAGTGCGATTTACTTTCTATAGGCTTATATCTTTCTAAACAGCCAGATTTTCGTCAAGGTCGCTCCTGGACGCGGGCGGAGCAAGGTCAAAGAAAGTGTCAAGGCTGTGGAAGCAATCGGACGGGTTCATCGCCCGCGTCCGGTTGGGAAAGTAACCGGGCGTGAGCTGCTCATGGTCGACCTCTTAACACACATCGGCTCTGAGTAGTTTCCTCTTTGACAACCTGCTGCGCCACTGACGCCGCCGCGAGCACCGGACGCTGCTCAGATTTCTAGATTGCTATCGCCTAAATGATCCCCGTTATCTCTGCGTTTTATCTACCTCAGAGATAAATTACTCATTTCTTCGATAAAGCGACTGGATAGAGGCAGGAAAGGGAATGGTTTGTGCGCTATACTACATAGATAAATCGGTCAAAAGGCTAGTTAATTATGGCTATGATTTAATCTCTATATACAATACTGTTACGTAAAACATACTAGGGAGTTACTATGGGAGATGTAGTTAAATGTAAGGCATATAAAATATACATGAAAATACATAACAGCTGCGGATGAGGGTAAGGATTATAAATACTTGAGATTGACTAGTATACATTTTATTTTTACAATTTTAAAATTAAATTAATTACTAGATAATGTCACTCGATAAGCTGACAAATTAACTCTACATGGGCAACTAGTTTTCTGACCGATCGTATATTGGCAAATCTAGCTTGGAAATACACGCACAAAACATTTTCTCAGGTGAGATAAAGAATTTAACACATTTTAATTAGAACAACAGATTTATTTCAAATAAATTGCCACGAGACCAGTGTGACATGATCTAGACATTAATTTAACTTTAACTCTCTCCGTTGCATTCAACACTTTCACACAACAATCACACTCACTTAATAAATAATAATAAATTAAATAGAATAAATAAATAGTCAATAAATAGCTAAGCTAAAGGATGGGACCGCGGGGGTCTCTCAGGTGGTGTAGGGCGGGCGGTGGCCCGGGTGCGTGCAGCCACTATCTGAACTTTTTGTGCTCAGGGGCGGCCGCCGCAGCGACTGTCGCTTTGGTTTTCTTTACTTTGCGGATGTAGCTCGCTTTTTTGCCGGACTTTTTTGCGTATGCCGCTACGTTCGCTTTCAACTTTTTGGACTCACGTGAGTGTTTCTCGGAGTTGTTTCTGGCGATGCCGAGACCCTCGTCGTCGTCATCGTCATCATCCTCGTCCTCGTCTTCATCATCGTCATCGTCCTCTGGCGTGAACGCGTCGAGAGTATCGTCTTCCTCGTCATCATCGTCATCGTCATCGGACGCGGCAGCTGCCTCGGCGGGGCTATTCTCTACTTCTGCGCTGGCGGGTTCTTTCTGTCCGGCTTCGGGTTCATCTCCTTCTGAGACCTCGGCCTCTGCGGCTTCGCCTTCGTTCTCGGCAGAGGTAGCGGCTTCTTCTACGGTGGTCGCTGCTGATGCAACAGGGACGATATCAACAGGTGCCACGACCGGCGCGGCGGGTGCAGGAACATCGTCATCATCATCATCGTCATCTTCACCTGTAGATACATTAAAAATAAGTTATCGAATATCAACCTGAAATCAAACCTTCCAAGCAGGTTTAACGGCATAGATTTTAAAACACATCAAGACCTTGAACAAAAAGCTCAGACTCTATAATTAGTTCTTTAAATATCTTACCTCCCAATAGATCGTCTAAAAATCCAATGAAACCATCATCTTCATCATCTGCTTCTTCGTCGTCGTCATCATCGTCGTCATCGTCGTCGTCGTCATCATCATCTTCACCTGCAGCAACAATAAATACCATTTAACAAGCTCACGTTTACCAAAAGAAATGGTATAATATTATCAACAATGCGTATATACTATTCTCCAATAATTGTAGTTATGAAACCTGTTTTCTAAACCATATTTGTGTTTATAAACCGTTGCGTTCCCAATATGGCACGCTTATTAGCACCACCACCGACGCCTAAACACAAATGAACTGTTAAACAAACAGTTAATCAGTGTGCGGTGCTCGATGCGTGACGTCCAGAGCTGGTGCTTTCATAGAAAGCAGAGGAGCATCAATTTCTCTGATTGAGTCTATTTGAATTAATTAGCGATTGAGAGCGCGTGTTGCTCGGCTCACATTCCGCGCTGGCCCCTCCACGTCCTGTTTCTTAGGAATTTTTATCGATGAAATGTAATACTTTCCAAGACGCGTATATAACTGCTCTATATTTATTTATTCAGATATCTCATGATCAAGCCAAACGTTATCCATCTCTGATATACTTGCTACTGCAATTTACAATTTATCTGAATGTTTATGCCTTAAAATGCAATAGACGGATTGCAACCGTTTCCATCTCTCTTCTATGGAACTAATTTTAATCTAAATTGACTATGATTGAGTAGGAAATTGTACATTCATATGCAGGTGTTGAATCGTTTGCAATCCTATTAGATTATGAATGGGATGATGGGTATTGTATAGGCATTGAAGATGGAAAAAGAAATCTTGAATACTATACTTTTCAATATTACTGTGGGACATAGATAAAATGGGTTAGAGATATAAATTGCTTCTACCGTTATAAATTTCTCGTACAAACGGTTATACCCGAGTTCTTTGTGGCAAACAAATAGACGTTAATGTTGAATCTAGAATTCAGATTGATTTTAATATAATATCCAATCATTGAACTTTTACAATTTACAACTAAACAATTTTATCAACGCAAAATTAACTTCGGTAATAATATAGTAAGTTTTTGCGAACTTAATTAAAAACTTGCACGTGTAACAGTAACAATAAAAGTTGTGTCACTCAAACTATTGAATGTTAATCGTAGGAACTTTAATTTAAGCAATTATAAAAATAAAAATAAATTACCTTTGCGTCACTTTATAGGAAAAATTATATTGCTTATTATTATAGGTACCATAGTTTAATTATTGTTTGTTTTTTAAATCTAATAGTAGCCTTGCGTTTGACCCTTAACTCGCCTGATGTAAAGCGACGATGCGGTTTATGATGGAGCACGCTTGTCTAGAAGAAACTGATTCACTCGTAATTTGAAGACACCCAGATTGTAACTACCGGGGAACACCCATTCAGGCAGCGTATTCCACAGACTAGCAGTACCCATAACGTTTACCACAAACAAGCAGATGGTCTGCCTGATGGTAAGAAGTCACCGTCGCCTATGGATAATTGTAACACCAGAGGCATTAAGTACAACTACGTTGCCTACCCTTTAAGAATCTATTTATTTATATAAATAACAAATGTCAAATTAAAGCAAAAACTGACCTAAATCTGGAATTCCCGTGTCATCGTCATCGTCGTCGTCGTCATCATCATCGTCGTCATCAGTGGCGGCGGCGGGCGCGGGTGCAGCCGCAGCCTGCCTTCCTACTTCCACTTCCTTATCATCCTCCGGCCGCGCGATAGGACTACCACACGCCGACAACACTAGGCAGCAAACAGCCGCTAACAACAACAAAGACCTCATCTCGTATCTGAAACAAACGCACACATTAGACCACCCGCGTCGCGTCACAACACTATCACGATCACAAGCACGTGCACTGTTGTCCTTGACACTTCACCTTTTGACTAAACTGTCACTGAGTTCGGGAGCGCGGAAATGGATTCGCTCGCGTCCTGCTGTGGTGGGACGCTGGCCGACGCTGACGTGCGGAAACGGTATAGCGGCGGCGTCTTCAACGCACACTCTTTTATAGAGTTACGTCACACAAGCCGGGAAGGAAAGTAGTGATGGTAGAGACTTGGCCACAGATCATCGACCGAACAGATGTGACTGACTGACCAATAAAGGGCAGGATTGTTTGATGTTATACATGCAAAACATTCAACATTCTTGATTTGAGAAGAGAGCCAAAAACAATAGGCTAACATGTAGATTTCAAATAAAAATAACAATGCTCATTTTATTTTCTTTATATTAAAGAGCTCATAGCTTGGAGATGCAGCCACTACCTTTGTGTCGAAATTAACAATAGTTAAAACTAACACATTGTCACGATTAAAAAGTGTGTGATCTTGTTCTTTTAATTTTTATTTTTTTTCTTTCCTCTAGAAAAAATGTATCTTGCACTCGATGCCATAAAAATAACAAAATTTTGCTATCAATTTTGCTTTTTTGCTTTCACTATCCATGAATATGGGTGTAAGAACTTTATTCTTTCAAAATCATTGTCTCTTTTTACCAAATTAATAATTGTTTAGTGAAAGTGTTACTATATTATTACGATTTGAGCACGCGATAAAATTGATAGATCGATTAAAGCTTCTTAAATTAAAGTAAAAAGTGAAAACACTTTCACTTAAAATCGTGACAACTGAGAGACAATAGCTGCAGTGACCTAGAGGAAAAATCATTGACAGATGACAATTTAGATTTCGAGACAGAGGCTGTTTCCTTGGTTGCCTTATTTTCTTTGTTTGGTTTGTCACTTCTGTAGGATTTCACAATCTGTGACCGCTGAAGAAGGGTTGGTTGAGTTCGGTTGATTAATTTATTCAGCTTATTTACTGAGTTGCTCAGTCTCGATGGAGAAAAGTGCCACCACATTGGTATCGGAATCTTAAAACATTTTAACATTAGTATGAGGACCGGTAACCATACTTTCACTTAAGGTTATGTATGTAAACTCGCTTTAAGTGGCGCTGATATGACGTAAACGCTCCGGTGATATCAAAAGTTTAGCAATATAAATTTATAATTAGTGATTATGTTATCTAATGACGGATGTTTTAATCTAATTAATTGCAAAGATGAGTTAGAAGACAAATCAATCAAGAGCTTTCTGAAAATATGTTGTTTTTTTTTTTTTATTATTATTAACGAATTCCACGAATTTCATCGAATATAAGTAGTTAATATTGGTTTCTTCTTATTCAAGAGCAATGTTTTTGTCAGCCTTCCTATTTTCATGCAGCCAGCATTTAGACACCGTTTAAGGTCCTGGCATTTATCTTTTCCTTAAATAGGTCTATAAGTGATCTCTTTGGTCTGCCTGGCCGTCCTTGCCTGTGTCGAAAAAGGTGATCTAATAGTCTCTCTTTTTTTTCTTCAATTGTAAGTATTATGCATACTCATTTTTCTTTTACTTGGATCAGAATTTCCCCGTTCGTTTTTTTTCTTTCCATTTGATTCGTCCCATGCGCCTCCAACACCACATTTCAAACGCATCCAGTCTTTTACGATCTTTTTTGTCTTGGTCTACGTTTCGCATCCGTACAATGCAATGATCCAAACATAAGCTTTCATCAAAAGGTTTTACTTTTAGTTAAGTAATTTTTTACTTGTATATTTTTATATTTTCTATATTCGTTTTCTTATGGTTTTAGCTATTGAGTTTGATAACTGGTAAAAAAAATATGTGTAATTGCTTATACTACTACTATATAATATACGGGTATACTTACCGTTTATAGGCAGCTAGTCGAAACCCTAAGATAAATTTAGTCTATATTAAAAAGTTAATTTACTATAGGAAAAAATGTAAAAGTACGGAGTATCGATTCGACCTCGAGGATAACTCTTATGAAACATATTCGCAAAACTGTTGCACATATAACTTGGGATTTTGTACCGACCTAGATATTACCAACGTGTTATTTCCTTAAATTAGTATTTTATTTGTGTTAATAGTTATCTTAATTACAAAGCAGAGACACTGAATCATCATCATTTAGTTTACAATATATTATGAAGATTAGAAATTAGTTTCCTTACTAGTTTCCTTACTAATTTATGTCATGTTTTTCCTCATATACTTACATCGTAATTTCTAAGGTTATTTCTGTTTCTTGAAACAAATCATTTTGTTGCTAGGATTAGTTCATCGCTTAACTAATAAATCGTAATTACATATTGTTATTATAATATGGGAATTACTAACGTAACATTGAGTCGGAATGTGTGAAAGCTACGTCTGTTACCATAATAAAAGCTATAATTATTTTACCTATTTTGTCTTATTGAAGCTTTGCATAAGCTTGCTGATATCATTATATTATTGTAAATACGTTTTTTTTTTTTAATACGAAACGTTTCTTTGCGCGATAGAATCTGAAACGTGGATATTCGCCAAAGAACCAGAGTCACCGACATAGCTGTTAAAATTTGGAAGTTGAAGTGGCAATGGGCAGGCCACATCGCTCGAAGAACCGATAACCGATGGGGAAGTAAGGTTCTTGAGTGGAGACCACGAACCGGAAGACGCACCGTAGGTAGGCTTCCCACTAGATGGACCGACGACATTGTGAGAATCGCGGGCATTCAGTGGATGCAAAAGGCAGGCTGTCGTTCAGTGTGGAGGTTAAAGGGGGAAGCCTATGTTCAGCAGTGGACGTCTTCTGGCTGATGATGATGATGATGAAATACGAAAATGTGTTTGTTTGTTCCTGTTTTACGTAGCTACAATGCTGTTATAGGATCGGAGTGATTTAGGAGACATTACTATCCCGGAAAAAATACGGGTCCTGGATAATGTCCCCGTGGATTAAACTGCAATGGGCGGCTAGTTACAAATAACTGAGAAAGAACTGTTAAGACCTAGCTCACCAGCCAAAGATATATTTACGCAAAATTCCAAAGTTTTTAAGGATCTGTGGTACTTTGCCATTAATTATCAAAATACGTTAAAAACTTATTAGTTCTTTTGTGAAATTATTTTTAGTTTAATTTATTAATTTGTTGTTAGTAACATCTGTTCAGGACAATATAAAACGTATGTGATCGAGCTCAACAGAATTTGATATCGCGATATCGTCCGTCCAAACGTTGAAAGGTCCAAACTCGTTTCGTATAGTAGGCGTCCACAAATATTTGTATGCGCCTTGTGAATGGACCCCGAGGACTTTCTCTCGGCCAGCAGTCTATGGAACTAACGCTGTGTCAGTGTGCGACTGTGGGCACACCATTGAGCTGCATGTATGGTTTGAAAAGCTCCCGAACCAAACGGAGCGTTACACTTGTTCTATCTCACAATTGCCCTCACATTTTTTTAGACAAAAATCAATGAAAACTAGTTTTTTGGCGTTCTGGTTCTATCAAATAGAAAGGTCTAAAGAAAACTCAATTTCTGTAATAAATAATTACCTAGATCTGTATTTTTTATTGAAAAAAAAACGGCTTCTAACTTTGGAAAATTTTAACAGATCAACGTATTACATCCAATTTACAATAGTAGTTTTTCGACCCGGCGCCATCCCAACATACGCGCCGAGCGCTGGTCATAATTTTATTGAATTGTCTATACAGGGTTACGCGGAAGGGTGTAACTAAGCCGAAAAAAGTCCGTTATACTCATTGTTATAATTAATTTATGAAATTGTGTATGTATATTTGGTAGGTATGAGAATAAGTTGTAAAGATAAGTATATTTCAAACAGCTAGATGATTAGGGTGTCATAGTAGCGAGGCTGAAGGCCAAGCTATACATGTACGAAGTAGCAGGTATCAGCTAGTAGCTATTTATTTAATTATGTTTTACCATGTTCTGATAAATAAATAAACTGAATCGAAATCAATATAACTATCTGTTGATTTCTCACCATACTACAACATAACTACTAAGACAATGCCACGGGCCCGTCCAAATCACTGTAGGTGCTTGTGTAAGGTCAGCGGATTCGCGTGAGGCACAGTAAAGGCAAATGGTGTCACTGTTTAGGATTCTACGGATGCCCTAGATTCCTATCAAGATTTGATAAGCCTACATCACACGGATTTTGATTTACAAATTCGATTGGGAAATTACACTAGCGCGAAGCTTGCATTTCACCACCACCACCTCACCTGTACGATGATGTGGTCTACGATGGAGCAAAAAAGAAACCGATTCACTCGCAATTTGAAGTCATTCAGATTCTAACTATCGGGGAACACCCATTCTGGCAGCGTATTCCACAGTCTAGTGGTTTGCACAATAACAGTGGAATCAAAGCGCTTCGTGCGGGGTTTCGGTTTATCAGCCATGAAACACGCCATTTTATGCCCTGGCTAGTCAATACAAAAATGGGCAGGAGGGAATTAAATCATGCAGATCCTAACAAACAAATTCAAGTGTGATAGCATTGTGTGAAACTCATAGAGTTCGTTGAATCAAAATGCTCAGAAAACGAACCAGCCGTATGAGTAGAGACGCTGTCTCTGTGTATGTTTTATCGCATTTCTAAAGAACTGTTTGACCTGATGCCGGCGTCGTGGTTTATCAACGCATTAGCCGCCACCGCCTGAAAGCTCATCCACACATCATAGATCAGTGGAAATTCACACGATCTTTCTTGCCTCACACCTTCAAAATGTCGAATGAGCTACCTTTAATGGTGTTTCTGAGAAACTACAACATGGGGTTCTTCAAAAGACGTGTTAATGTCGGCAACGTATTAGTGATGCCTCTGGTATCCATAGGTAACGGTGACTGCTTACCATCAGGCATCCCGTCTGCTTGTTTGCCATTGACTTTACCATACGTTTACTTTAGAGGTTAAAGGTCTGTCCATCTTAAACTTGTTTCATAACATTGAATTCATTGTTTTATAACATGGATGACGAACGTGTAGCTCGTCATGAATGGTAGTACATTTTGCAAGAAAATCTTAACTCTTGTGAGTAGGAAACACAAGTCTGGTGTTCCACATAACATAAGAATGAAATGTTTTAGGAATTTCCTGAGTCACCAAACAGAATAGCTATTCGTAATACTAAAGTATTAGGTATATATTACAAATACACATTGTACTCGTTACTAAGCAATAATGAACTAGATTTCAGGGTATAGTTGGAAAAAAACAAACACTGAGACGTTCTTAATATAATATTTAGTGATCTAGGGTTCAAAGCGATAATTTGACTTTAACGTGAGCATTTCATGCAGATATTACACTAGAGCAATTATTTAAGAGCCCGCTTCTTGCTACAGCCATTTTGTTTTGTTCTTGTATTGAAGAGAACCAGGTTGCACTTTATAGGGAAAACCAAAGCAGCATGCATTCCATTTCTTGGCAGTTCGAATTAAAAAAGGATTTTGGAAATGTTGCGTTACGAAAGTTCACGACGTAAGTATGGTATGGCTCCCTTGACGACCTATGGCGGAAATTGCTCAGTTAAAAATACCTATATACAAAAATTCAGTATGTATCTATGAAAATATCTCTTAGCAGTACTAGGCATGTAAGCAAGATCTCTTTGAGCTATTCCGAGGGATGGGAAACCCAAGTAAATAAATCATCAATCGATTTCACTTGGAATGCTGACAGAGTTGATTTACATTGCTAAGAGAAATTCAGTGAATGATTACTGCGTCATTATTGTGACTTGTGATGAAATGGTCTGTTCAATGGCTAGAAGAATACCTACGACATATTATGAATCTTATACTTAGATGGATGGATGTTGAGTTGATGTTGACGAGAATGCTCTACTTTACAACTCACAAAGTAAGTCTTTTAATTTCGTAACGTAAACTATTGTGATATTTCTAGGTCATAAACATGCATGAGCTTAATAATACTTCGCATAACATAACATATCATCAGCCAGTAGTCTAAACGTCTACTGGTGAACAAAGGTCTCCTTCATAGAAAGGGGTGTTGCCATAATCCCCACGCTTGGCAGGCGGCTTGGGGATCGCAGTACATTCACCTTGTACTAATAGGACGCTGTGGTTCTTGTCGTAGTTTTAGGACATATCCGGGTCCTAATACTAATATTTGAGTAAGAGTTAATTTTGATATTTTAAATGTCTGCTCTTTATGGAATAAGTCATTTTGATTTGACATTTTGACTTAGATTTTTAAATATTTGTATAAAATAAATGCAGTTGCAAATATCTCTATCGATCTAACTGCTTAAATTATCTCATTGACTTTTATTTTTGTTTATGAACAAACTTTTATTCAATAAAAATTACAAGTAAAATACTATCTTAAATATAAATTTATAACTAAACTAATATAATATACATAATATACTTATATAAATATCATTTTTTGTTTTGTTTATTAACACTCTTTAGTGCTTGTACTTTTTATGTCAATGTTTGAGTTAACACATGATTTCAACTTCAAGTATTACTTGCAGTTATAACTAACGGTGAATTTGTGTAAGTCAGTGTACATTAACGGCAGTATCTGTCGCGGAACATCTAATGTCGTGTTCTGGTAGCCCCACTTGAGAGCCAGTTTCCATTCCAGACTAGGCGTGTTTACCATCTTCGACCACACCGTCACCTAACATCAAGAAAAAAATACTATTTTAGTAAACTTTTCAAACCACGGGATTTAAGGCCTTAACTCAGCTTCTGACTTTACACAATTTGGTTGCGCGGAAACTTGAAATGTATTTTTTCATCTTTTTTTTGTTGTCCCACCAGTTTTAGAATCCTGTAGAAAATTGATAGACTCGCTACTTTGCGGCGGTGTTCTAGACTAAGAAGTTTTCCAGCCGCTAACTTCTCATCGCTTATAAGTTGAGCAGCACGCTGGTCTTCAAGCTAATATTTTCACATTATTGAAGATATAAAATCACAGAGAAAGAATTTGCAAAAAATTACAAAACCTGAGTTTTTCTTTACTATCATAGCATTTCAATCGTATTTTTTTGTTTCGATTTTTTTTTTATTTGACGGAATAATATGGTAACAAGCAATCACGCTTTACCATTTTACTCTGTCAAATAAAAAATTGCTAATCAAAAAAAAAACAATTATGTTTGTTATACAGGCCCCTTAAGCAGCTTAGCAGTATCGGAAAAAAAAGGTATGACAAATGGAGACATTATTTTAACACGAACTTTAATTGTACTAAGGCATGTCTCCCTTGTTTTTCTGGTCTGAGGTCGCATCCATCGATCGAGTTGAAGACTTGAACTCCGTTGGCCCACTAACGCGACCGGTTGCGCACGAGTACTTTCTTTCCATTCTCACTTCCGCCAGCGCCCGCCGCGCGCCTCCACGCAACCGGCACAAGGACCTTAACTATACATTAAACAGGTCATCATACATTTCATCATCATCATTTCAGCCATAGGACGTCCAATGCTGGATAGATCCATCGATCTCCAAAAGGGCCGGTTGGAAGCGACCTGCATCCAGCGTTTCCCTGCAGTCGTCTGTCCATCTTGTGGGTAGACGTCCTACGCTGCGCTTACCGGTCCGAGGTTTCCATTCGAGAACCTTTCCGCCCCATTGGCCATCTGCTCTGCGTGATATGTGCCCTGCCCGCTACCACTTCAACTTGCATTATACATCATACATTTACTTATCATCATAGTTATAATGTTAATTCATCAATTCTGCACTCAAGTACAAGCAAATCAATGGTGCAAGTTATGCATGATTATAGTTTTACTGCGTATGTATAATAACATCGTTAAATAAATTCTCGCACTTCTGTTGATAAGTATCATGTTGTGCCTAACTGTAAAAGTTTAAAAATCAGCCTATCATGTTCCCACCGCTGTGACACAGGTCTTCTCTCAGAGAGTGGGGATAGGCCCTAATCCACCAAGCTGGCCCGGTGTATGTTAGAGAATGGCATAATTATGTCTTTGAACTTTTTGAGGTCCTTGGACATACCGGTTTCCTCACGATCTTTGCCTTCACCGTTGTTAAATTATAATATTAAAAAAATACGAAAATAATTAGAATATATTAGATAGCCCGTTGGTCCAGTTGGTCCTACCTTCTGAGCCTGAGGGCGTGGGTTCGATTCCCACGTAGGACAAACATTTGTATGATGAACATTTGTGTTTGTTCTATATCTGGTTGTTAATATCTATTTAAGTAAGAAAGAAAGAATGAAGAAAGAAAATAAATTTTATTCGACACCATTACAATAACTTATATCTACAGGATACAATCAGTGTATGTATTTAAAACTACATAATATGTATGTATATCAGTATCTGGCAGCCA
Organism: Agriopis aurantiaria; assembly: GCA_914767915.1. Taxonomy (NCBI): domain Eukaryota; kingdom Metazoa; phylum Arthropoda; class Insecta; order Lepidoptera; family Geometridae; genus Agriopis; species Agriopis aurantiaria. The sequence goes on along the minus strand of OU611994.1, from coordinate 10,214,924 downwards.
TATCACAAGCTTTGTGCTTAGTTTAGGGTCAGATGACCGTGTGTGCAAAAATGTCCCAAATATTTATTTTATTTTTATTTTAATATAAAAATATTAATATTATAAAGTTATATGATTATTTACGGGATATTTACCGTGGTAAGGTTGTGGAATGATATTTCCCGATATTTCGGCGCATTTACATGCACCACTTAACAAACAACTCATATAACTTTAGTGAACAACCGTGATAGATTAATATTATAGTCGTTGGTACGGAGCCGAGGATCGAACCGGGTGCCGTCAGATTGTACAGCTCACATGCTACCGCTTGGCCACCATCACTCGTAGCCTGTAAATTAGTAATAGGTACTAAAATATTTTTAGTCTCCTAGAGTAGTATAAGCAATGGGACTGCCTTGTACATTATTATCTAATTCCCAAAATAAATTGGAATAAATATAAAAAATTAACTAATACGAAAGCTTAGTTGTATTTTTGTCTGAACTCAACTTCGTAATAGCTGAACGCAGCGGGGGGTAGCTTAACAACCTAAATAACCTAGACAACACAACAACACATAGACTTAATTTTATCCCAAGAAAAACGACTTCTTCACGATAGCGTGTGCGACCACGTGGCACTGCTAGTTAACTATAATTGTATAATAGTTTGTAGTCTCAGTGAGTGCAATAAACAGGTATTCTGATTGTTTAGGGTTAGACGGAACGGTGGTACAAATCAGAAAGCCCTTGTACTCTTCGAAATGAAGAGATCAACTCTGAAAACGAGAAAAAAAAACAGCAGTTACATAGAAAAATATATAATACTAGCTGACCCGACAGACGTTGTCCTGTCTTAGAACTGTCAAACGCGTGAAGTTAAAATAGTAGTTAAGTTTTCTGAAATTTTCAAATGTTGTGCGCAATTTTCTTATTTTTAGGGTTCCATACCTCAAAAGGAAAAAACGGAACCCTTATAGGATCACTTGGTTGTTCGTCTGTCTGTCCGTCTGTCTGTCCGTCTGTCTGTCCGTCTGTCAAGACCCTTTTTCTCAAGAACGCGTAAAGGTAGCAAGTTGAAATTTTAACTAAATACTTGGTTTTACGGTTTCTTTCGGCTGTAAAAAAATAAAAGTTGTAAGTCAACGCAATCAAAAGATATGAACGTTTATGTCGCATATTTTGCGATTTCACAGGGGAACCTAAACCTATAGGGTACTTCCCGTTGACCTAGAATCATGAAATTTGGCAAGAAGCAAGGTCTCATAGGACATGTATAGGAATAAATCCGAAAGTTATAAATTTGAAGGTATATCATTTAAAAATAATTATTTTGCAATTACTAACTTACATTTTGTAATTTTCTTTTAATAATTGTCTTCAGTTAGTTTTTTTTTTGTCTCGCGTTCTGAGTGTTCCGTCTAACGGAACCCTCAGAGCACGAGTCCTACTCGTACTTGTCCGGTTTTTTTCTTTCCATATGAACCTTCTACAAAGTATAAGAAAACATAAAAAAAATATTAATGCAATCGATATAGTTAGTCATTCTCATTCTCAAGTTATGGCGTGACCAAGGTAAATAGGGATTCATTTTTATAAATATTTACACTTAACTAAATGTATAAAACAGCGCAAAAGTAGATCATATTGATGAGTACAATGACCTTTTGCTTTAGCACCTCTACCGCCCAGTTGATAAAAATAATAACTTTGCCTCTTTCTCTCGCACACTCGTCATATTTATACACAGCCTCTCAACTCCTCAGCCTCAGCCCTTTTAACTCCTAAAACTTATGATAAAGCTAAAAGTTATAATAAATTTACCTAGCTTTCCAAAAGTGAAAACTTCTAACTCAAAGTGACGGTTTTTAATTTTTACGCGCAGATTAGATTTGAGGTGAAATCTTAAATTGCCTATTTAAATATAACTTTTCTAAAAATAGAAAACTCTTATTTTTAAGATGTTATTGTAAAACTGTGCGCATTAATCTTCTTGTCTTATTTATAAAAGGCGATGTGTGTAATGTATGTATGTTCTCTATTTACTTCAAAATAGCTCGTCAAACTCAGTCCGAGTTTGACGAAACTTTCACTAGCAGATAGCTGATGTTATGAGGAGTAATCCACGTGGGTGACATAGCAGGGCGCAGCTAGTGTAAAATTAAAATGTATCTTACGCTAATCATATTTTTCATACAAAAGACTTCAACGCGCTTCTAAAATTTTCCGATGGGAGACAAAAGATTATAATAAAATTATTATTATGCTAGTGAAAACGGAACCTCAAATTATTTGCTAGGTATTTTAGAATTAGTACATTAATCATATTTAATTGAATGATAACAAAACTGTAAACAGGAACACGTTTTTTTTTTCGTTCTACGCCATCTACTGGTTTAGTGTTGAAACAGATTGCAAAAGCCAATTACTTTACGAAGTCAACTTGCTAAGTAAGAACTATAACCTAACTTTACATCGATGTTAGTTTACTCACTACTGCTGTAGATGTCACTAAAATGCCATGATAATAATTACCAAGCTTCAATAATTTTTTCACATTTTTAGTTAGTCAAACGCCTAAAATATAGCATTGGCTTTGTTTCGTTTTTATTTTATTTTATAGTTTTTAGGTATACATCCTTCAATAATTTTGTGGCATTCTCGGCTTCAGTAATTGGCTTAACATTTGACTTCTTTGGATTTTTTATATTGGCCTGCATCATCTCACTTCAGGGCAAAGGCCTCCCTTTCCTTCTTCCATTTCTCTATGTTTTGCGCATATTGAGTCCTATCCGTATAGTAGGAATCCAGTTAATCCCTCTATCTCTGCCTGGGCCGTCCGGGAGGTCGTTTGCCATCCTGTGGAAGCCACTGTGTTGTGGTTTTGGCCCAATAATCCTCCGACATTCGACTGATATGACCGGCTCAGTCCCACTTTAGAGAAGCGGCCTACTGAGCTACATCAACAATCTGAGTCTTGGAGCACAGTATCCATGCTGCGCTTTATGGCTCGCTGGCATACTCCAAGAGCGAACTTTTGAGCTTTTGTCAATGACCAAGTTTGAGCGCCATATTGAGTAAGAGATATAAGAGAATACACATATCCACAATTTTTCATTTTAAAGAGAGTGGTCCTTTTATGATATCTTTCATGGGCCAATAGTACTTTCAGGTGTTTTACTTCTTTGTTTAATAAAATATAACTATTACAAAAATCATTACACACATATTATACCTTACGAAATCAATAGAGCAACAATCTGCGTCATAATGACTTAATTAGGTTGTTGTAGAAACTGTATAAAAATGCTTACTTTTTTAGAAGTACAAATATGCACTTTTCCTCATAAGTCACAAAGACGATTTTTATTTAACAAACGCCTAGGTGAGAACTTGCACTAATCCGCATGTAGTATCTCAGGTATTCTTCGATCTATCTCTATTTGGCGAACAGACTGAAATGAGCGTATTCACATTTACCGACACCGATATCGGTAGCTTCGCTTTGTATTATGTCGTAGGATAATTGGACAAATCGAATTTTTGCCAAAAATCCTAAGCAAAAACCACCGCCTATGGACACCTGCAACACTAGCGTTGTTTTCGGTACTTTACCAGCCCGGATAGATATAGTTATAGACACCTACAGATAATCTCTATCTCTACATAGTATAGTCGCTTTCCGCGTCTGTCTGTCTGTATGGCCGCTAACTCCTCCTAAACCACGCAACGGATTTTGATGCAGTTTTCACCATCAGTTAGATACATTTTCACGGAAGGTTTATATATATAACTAGCGCCCCGCCCCGGCTTCGCACGTAAATTACACCCGTGCGAAGCCGGGCGGGCGGGTCGCTAGTATATTATATTATGTTGAGTGTGTGACTGACATATTTCTATAGAGCAAATGTTTTTTTTAATTACTGGAGCTTTCAAAGCAAAAAAAATCGTGGACCAAGAATAATCGCATGCAGAAAACATGATTGAAAGTTTTCTAATTAGGTACATCGTTCTCATTACTCTAAAAAAATCAGAAATAGCTATAATAGTTCTAAGTTCGAAAATTGTCCGAAGATTACACTAAAATGTTATATGAACATTTGAAACTGGGTAAGTTTGTCCGAACTCAGCACTGTAACAGCTGAGCGGATTTAATATAAAATTTTGGTGTATAGATATATATAACCTGCGTTAACAAACTAGTAACGCTCATGATTTTTTTCGGGATATAAATTATCCTATGTCACTTTTCAGCTTTCAACTATCCCCATATAAAAATCAGGTTAATCTACTGTTGCTGCGTGAAAAATTTACAAACACACTTTTTTATTTATAATCTTCATTTGGCAACAGAAAAAATATATACAAGAGTGTGAAAATGAAAAAATATGTGCAAAAAGAGAACCGCCATGGCAAAACGGTGAAATAAAATCCGTAAATTATCATAAATATAATATTCAAATAAAGAAATTAAGTCTTAAGTCTCCAAAAAAAAATGTGACAACCATAAATCGAATCTAGTTTAAATTATATTTAGAACTGATGATATCGTGTCGGTATCGTTTACTGTAAAAGCGCCCAATGTCCGGAATGCGGTTGGTTAATTCCAAGATTTCCACGTAATCGAAATAACTTAAATATTAGCAGTGGCGTCTCAGCCTTGTGACCGAATCATGTGACCGGTGAACACAATGCCAGCCTTGACATTTCCCGATGAGGACGCCGCCAACCGGCCCAGCTTTATGGCAGTGGAAAACAAAAAGATATCTGTTACTGGAAAAACATTAAACATGTTCTTTGGTGATTAATAAATACATTGCAGTAAACTTTAAAAACGATTTAATGATGTGCTTCAACTAAAATTCGGTGAAAACATTACTGAATATGGTATTAAATAATACGTGATAAGTCCTGATAACATTTAAAACATGAATATTGTGGTCTGAGGATATCAAAAAGGATGATAAACAGTCCAAATGGCAAGGATTTTTGTCACATTCAAAGAAAAGCTTCATACTCTTAACTAAACTAGGTTTCCTTGTGTCAGAAATGCCAGGAAAGACACAAAGACACGGTCAAAAACACCTAGATCCAAAGTATACATTTAAAATTATCATTCAAACATCTTATATGGCCGGGAATCGAACTTGGGATCATGCCCCACAAAGGCAAAGCCAACACACCGGCTTAGCAACAAAACGTAGGTACTACGGGGCATAAGCCTTTGCCCCTAAGTTCGTTTTGTTGCTAAGCCGGTGTAAGAATGAGTAACATAGAACTATGAAATAAATTCAAAGAGATATTTCAAACAAATTTTTGAACATGCTAATAAATAGATGATTTTTTCCCCATATATTCTCTTACTTGTTTTGTCAGGATATCGTTTTCAATCTGGGAAGTGGTGGTTTTAGTCAAAATACATCCGATACGCGGCAAATATGTCCAGCACAGTCGTATTTCAGTTTGCCAGTGTTTTTGGGTCAAATCTGTATTTTGTGTTCTTTGGCAAACCTGGAGACTGAACTTTAGTCAAAGCTCAAGTTTTCGCACCTTCTGTGAGGATGGGAAAGATGCACATGTCCAAGTGTCTGCGATTTGGGGATAAAGGTAGACGATACCTATAGAGCGAACAAATGTAACGCATTACTCATTCATAACTTCCTACTAGAGTTCCTTATAATCATGGAATATTATATACAAATACACGGACAACCACCACCCAGAGCAAATATGGGCATTATGATCAAAGTTCTCAGGGTGACCGGCGCATGCAGACTTGTAACTTTGTCATTCAAAGTTATGGGTTATTGAGGACACATCAGGTAAATGACCATTATAGTCCTATAACTTAAATAATAGGTATATGAATCATCTATGGACTGACGAATTTAGGAACAAGTTTATTTATATAGGTTAAAAACTAATAACGATATTTTAGGCGGGTCATATTTGGCAATTAATACACATGATACATTTTTTTTACCAAGTCTTATATTTCATTGTAAAAAGCCATCCAATGATACGTCACATGAGGAAATGCTGTAAAATTTAATGTTCTATCCTCGTTTCACACATCGCCATTTTTTTATTTATGCCAGTACCCACCGAATACCCAGTATAGCCGACTCAGAACCAGACCATCTAAAGTCTAAGCCAAAGTCACTGACATAGCTTAGCGTATTAACAAGCTGAACAAGCTGAAGTTCCAATGGGGTGGTGTGCTGCAAAACCGATAACCATGAATATGCAAACGTAGAGTAGAACGCCTTGAGACTCATCGTAGTGACGATATACGTAAGGCAGCTGGCAGTGGCTGGAAGAAAAAAGCCGAAGATGTCAATATATAAATGAGGCGTCTATAGATTTGTGTAGGTTCAAGGATGGGCTGGTTCATCATCATCATAATCAGCCTTGCTAAATAAAAATGATCTACTTCAAACAACGTAGTAAATATCCATAATAATAAAAATGTGTTGACTCATGATAGCTTTTCACAGTTATGTATGCCAAAACATGAGATTATGTAATTACGACACCTATATCGATTGAGAGGTTAGAAAGTGAAATTGGCGGACCTATGGACAATCACCATGAGAAAAATAATGGACGTGGTCAACAATGCGAGCGTTATCCAACTTTCTTGTAAAACGTGTTTCAATCTTGGGCTAAAATGCTATTAATGTACTAACATTAAGAGGATCCTTAAATCTGCAGCGTTGATCCAAACCAGTGGGACGTTTTAACATCCAAGCACGTACTAAACTAAATAGTACCTAACTACATAGTGCTTTGTTTATCATTCTTGTCAAACGTGCTTCAATCATGAGCTAAAAACTGTTAATGTATTTACATTAAGAGGATTTTTAAATCTGGAAAATGTTGATCCAAACCAGTGGGAACCCAAGCGCGTGCTAAACCAAAAGCACTTAGTGATTTGTTTTTTATTCTAGTAAAAAGTGATTCAGGCTTGAGCAAAAAAGACTGTTAATGGGCACTCAGAACGATGATACTAAGCCAAAAATAATTCATTGTACTCATCATTATCAACAACTATAGGACCAACCTAAAAATTTAGAAAAAAAAAAGGCTGCTGCTCATAAAAAAAATAGACTTCACAGTTCACAAGCGGTCCAAACTGTAAGGAAATTAAGCTTGTCGAAATTTTCGTACATAAAAGTACCTGTGAAAAGCAAATCTTTATTCTGACGGCCAGCTCTATTTGTGTTATTCTTACAATTCAGTATTGCACAATTACCTATTTTCGTTTCAAACTGACACGTGTTGTCGCGGCTCCGATTAAGCAGACTGATTTTAGCCAGACTTAATTATGGCGATTAATCATAATTGTATTGGAAATATAACACGCAAGGTAGGTTTACTTGTGGCGTCTACTTAGATAGAGGTCTGTTAAAACAACCCTTTACCTTTTCTTTATAATTTCAAAAGAATTTTCCGAATTATTTTTATATGAAGGAGTTCAGATGTGACAAACATAAAAAAACACAACCGCATTGAGAACCCCCCCTTCTTTTTTGAAGTCGGTTAAAAAGCTTCATTGTTTCGCGATTTTAGAGTAGGCCTCATATTAAAAGTTGTTCATGATTATGCAAATGAGTAGGTACAATGACCTCTTTTCGGCTTAGTGATATAAATTTAGTTTTAGTCACGTGAGGAAAATATTTAGCAAATCAGTTTGACCTGTTTAACCTTATTTTTAATGGGTGGTCAAATCACGCCCAGAAATCAGAAATCCTCGTGCGTCATCAGTTAATGTTCTATTTATCATCACATACATAGCTTAGGTATCAGTATACATTACCAGTAAGTCCCAAATAAAAACGACCTCGCAAAAGACCAAAAAAATTATAGCGAGTTGAACTGTTTGTCGACACATACCTAAAGCTTCGCTAGTCTATATAATGCGTAATGTCTGAGTAATTCCCCGATATATGCCTGGAAATCTTCAAATCGTGAGTGAATTGGTTTCTTCTAGACAAGCGTGTTCCACGTAAACATATACTTAACATCAGACTATGTAGACACAGGAATGCCAATTAAAAACAATAGAAACTAACAAAATAACAACACTACATGGTGGTTGGAAAAGCAATAATTGCATTTTGAACTATACTACTATACTATGGATATTATTTAAAAAACCGGAAGGGTACGAGTAGGACTCGTGCTCCGAGGGTTCCGTTGGAAGGAACCCTCAGAGCGCGAGTCCAAACAAAAATATAAAAAATGATATATTGAAAGACAAACTTAACTTTGTAGTTGACAATACGGTTTTCCTTACATACCAACTACAAAATGTAAGTTTGTAATAATAAAACAATATTTTTATAATGATAAAACTTCTAATTAACATTTTTCGGATTTTTCCATTTATAAATATGTGCTACAAAACCTTTGCCCCTTGTAAAATTTCATGATTCTAGGTCAACGGAAAGTACCCTATAGGTTTTGAGTCCCTTGTGAATTCGCAAAATATGCGAAAATATGCGACATAAACGGTCATATGTTTTGATAGCGTTGACTTACAAGTTTGATTTTTTTTACAGCTAAAAGGAACTGTAGACCTGAGTATTTTTATAAATTAAAATTTTATACCTTTACGCGTTCTTGAGAAAAACGGTCTTGACAGACGGACAGACGGACAGACGGACAGACGGACAGACGGACAGACGGACAGACGGACAGACGGACAACAAAGTGATCCTATAAGGGTTCCGTTTTTTCCTTTTGAGGTAAGGAATCTTAAAAACTAACCAATGTAAATGCAGTGCAAGATTCCGTGGAATGTTGGATGGGGAACACTGCTACTAACTGGCTGCTGCTGATCTAGGATGAAACGACACGTTATCTTCATCATAATCAGCCCAACTTGAAAGCCGATGGTGGTGGCTGATGGTGGCTGAGTGGTAGCATATGTCCTTTACAATCTGATGGCACTCGGTTCGATCCTTGGCCCTGCACCAATGACTCATTAGTACTTAAATAAATTATGTGCCGTTTCGATCACATAGCTTAGCAACGGCGAAGGAAAACATCGTGACGAAACAGGTATGTCCAAGAACTTCAAAAGTTCAAAGACGTATGACATTCACCATGCACTGTGCCAGTATGGTGGATTAGGGCCCATCTTCTCTGTCTGAGAGAAGGCCTGTATCCCATCAGTGGGAACATGTTATAATGAATCAGACCAAATAAGTCCACTGCAGGACATAGGCACATTCCCAGGCACGCTCGATCTATCTTGATTCTTGATTCGACTTTATGTTTCTAATCACTGCCATGCATATCGTCACACCATATAATATGAAGGTGTAGACACACTTCATAAATATACAAAAATACTAGGATAAAAATACGTCTGTCGACATAAAACAAACTGTTAGTATCGCAACCATGTGAGTTTACAAAACAATAGTAAACATCGCATGATATTTCACCATTTAAAATTTATATTTATTGCCATACAAAAAGTTGCATATGGCTAATTTTAAGGTACACAATAGAATGAAACTACAATTTTTAACTAACCGTGAGGTATATCGTGATATCGTAGTTAATAACCATAATATACGCATGCTATTTCATTGATAGTTATTTTACTTCAGACGTAAAAAAAGCAGCAACTAGGTAAGTACATAATAATAAATAATACTGCTGTGACACAGCTGGGACACTTCACGGGTAGATTAATTCGGTATTCATTCATCCCCCAATCTTCCACCCTTAGAGAATTATCATCAAATTTAAATAGGAATACTCACGAGACATAGCTTATTCAATTAAAAAAATATAATTTAAATCCGTTCACAACAGTCTATAATTATAAGAAATCTGTTGAAAATAATGTATGATGTAGGTACTTCATGTAATAAATTTTTAGAATTTCTACACATTTCATATAGTTTGTTTTGTTTGTTTGTTTTATTTCTTTAAATAAACCGGCCAAGTGGGAGTCGGGCTCGCTCACTGAGGGTTCCGTACCACCATAAAATACATAAGGTTGTCCAAGTAACCGAATTACCAGTTATTATAACTGTTTCCAAAATTGTCGGAGTAATTGCTACGCAGTTTGCTACAGGCGCTCACATAACACAATTATAACTTGGTAATTAACAGAAATTTGTCACCTACTTGTACTTGGCCATTTTTTTTTTGTTATACTTTAGAGTGTGTACTACAATCATGCCAAGTTTGACGCTTGTGCGTATTATCGTTTTTATATTAGAGCTAATACAAAAATACGTTTGTTGTATTGGGACTCCTTTCGTTTTTACTTTTTATTGTTTTTTAGTTAATCCGTCGTAACGTTACATATTCCCTGTGGGTATGGAACCCTAAAAACAGACATGTATGTTGTAATTATTCATACATAAGTACCATAATGTTTGTTTGTTTTGATCCATTACTGATTACCTCATTCCAACTTCTTTAAGCTCCGCAATAACATTCTAAAAAGATGAATGACATTTTCTTTACATCTTTAAAACTGTGCATAAGTTCAGAATTTATGTTTTTTGTTCAGCTACTTCAGCGCCTTCAATCTGACAGCTAAGGAAGATTGAATGTACCAAAAACTTGGATAAATATGTTTTTAACTTTTTATACCACACTTTGTCCGGCAAAAACTGGATCCGTTGATGTGTAATATATCTCTGCCAAGGCACACTGTCATCGGCTCCTATTTCCTATCTTAAAAAGGAAGTGTTTCTTCAACAAGTACAGCTAACTTTTCTACAGTCTCTGGTAGAGCTGAACTAAGAACGGATTTAATTTCATCTATTACAAGATAATCATTCGAGGTAGGTATACAAAATAACTAACTCAATATACTGCTGACAAAATTTCTTACTCTTGCTGGGAGCCCTAACAGTAACCGGGTAAATATATAGACAGGGGAAAATTTCAATGTGTCAGGGGTTTTACCCCACCCTCCAAAGTCATGACGGAAACAATTAATTACTTATCGAAACATTGCATTGAATATATTTCAATACTAAACTGTGCTGTGACTATCTACCTACCTCATCTATTGGGTTATCTTGTACCTACTATACGCGCATATGTTTCCCAACATAACTATCAGCCCGTATACACCCCGGTGTTTTCGCCTTTGCCTTACATGACTGATAAATCCAATAAAACAAAGTTAACAAAGCAATTGACACAAAAAACTTCACTTCTCCGACATTCCAGCAGAAGATGCGCTATACATACCAACATTGTTAATTGTAGATTATGCAATACGTTTTATAATGTCAATAAAAACGCGATGGTAATGCTAAAGTTGCAAGGCGTAACTCACAGCCCAGTTTACGCGGGTTTTGCAATGCATTGTGATCGGCTGCTCGTGGTCATGTGATCCGAGTCACATGAGCAGTGCAGTTACGGAAGCACACCCACCCGTTCGGGGTACAGTTGGCTGAGTAAACTTGTTACGTTCTAGCGTAATGCTTTTAACAGTCTCCCAATAAAGAGGAGGTTTTCAATTCGACTGAATGTTTGTTTTGTATGTATGATTACTCCGCCAATTATAAATTGATTTTGATGATTCTTTTTTATTTTATTTGGTAGGTTATACTTCAGTGTTGGTTTTTTTATGAATTTTATCAAAATAGATTCAGCGCTTTTTATAAAAATAAACAAAAAATTTATCACGTACGCCGAAACACCCTTGGACGATATAATTATACACAGAAAGCACGGTTCACCGTTGGAAGGTAGGACGAAAAAAATATTAGCCTATATAATACAATATTTATTGCTACTTTACTACATCAAATTTTTATGAATATTCTTTAAGAGGTTTTTCGACCATTACAAGAATAGTTTGGTCAGAATACACATATTTCATGTGTTGTACACGTAGTTCAATGTGCTACAAAACGATTAACCCAGATTCAGCTATTATTATTATCATTAGCCTTATTTGGGCTCTTATGTAAGTTTCAAAGCTCGACATTGTCTGAAACAAATATTAACAGTTGTAGCTGCTTTGGTAACATTACCCACTTCTGGTTGATGATCGCTTTCCTCGGAAGATCGATGATATGAGTATGGTAACTGGATAAGTTGGCTCAGGACTTTTATACGAGATAAACCAGCAGTGCAAGTACCGTTCTTTATCGATCGTCAAATTCGCTAAAATGCCATAGAATCGATCACAGCGAGTACTGAAAAAATGGCATATTATCGAATTTGACGACCTCAACTGTCAATTTGACGATCGCTAAAAGAACGGTACTTGCACCCCAGATGTGGATGACGACTTGTTAAATTACAATGACACTAAACTTGTACACACATAAGAGCTGAATTTTTCTGCGCATTATATTGCTTAGTTTCAATGGGCTTTATTTATTGCATAAACATAAGCAATGGTCAGGTGTTTCAGTGTTTTGACATCACAATCAGTAACGCCATTCATGACACTACTTACAGTTGATGACAGATTATCTAGGAAGTAACTGGTTGGGATCATCCATCACGACACTCAGCTTTGAGCCTGTGCATGAAGGACTGGGATGGCATAAACTAGTTTAATGCAGTTTTATGAAATTATTTTTTTCTATTTTACCAGTCTCATTATTGCTAGTTTAGAGTTTATAAATTTGCGTTGTATTGATGGTACATACACTTTGACTATTCATGACAAGCACTAAATGCGCGTGAATATTTATGCATGATTCGATACCTTGTTTCTGCAGCCAACAGTACCCGGTTACTTTCTCCAGCCGTGTATGCGCCCCCACCTCGGTGTAAAGGTTAAACGTTTTGTTTTTAATTATCGCTCCGTAGATGCGTAATGTTGGAATGAGGAAGAAAACGCCACTAGAGCTGATAACCTCTGTACAATGCAGAGTATTTTTTGCTTAAAGTTCATCTATATAAGTTGCTATATAAGGTCATCGCGGTAACGATAATCTTACCTTTTGTTATGTGGACAGCCTTGGCAGTCTTTTGTTTCAAACAGGCACAAGATTGAGTTTCTTGATTTCTACCCTCATAATCGAAAATATGAATGAACCAAACTCTGTTTGTTTATTCCCCTTTCATCATTCAACGGTTGAACTAATATTAATTAAATTTAGCAGGGAAGCGGTGTGCATTTTAGAAACGGGTATTGGATACTTTTTGGATGCAAATGATGGCGCCAATTATCAGAACATCGAAATGTGAAGACCGCGTTTAGCTAACGCGGTCTTCACATTTCGATTTTCGAAGTATTCGAGGATAAATTAAAAACAGAATTAAAAATCTAACAGGATACAACATGTAGTTTCCTTAAGCATCTTCAATGTATGATTCCCACTCAATAAAAGAAAAAATACCGATTTAAACAGACTTAAATCAGTTAACATTATCAAACCATAGTTCGTTTCGAGGGAAAGGCCCAAAAGAATTACAAACTCGATTTTGATTAGAATTCGTTCGTGCATTCGTAGCATTTATTCGGGAAAATCCGAAGCTTACATCCGCCCAGCAGTACCTGGAACCCAATAACAGCTATAGCGATTCGAGAAACCCATTATCACGAGTAGTGATGATATCATAAGGTACTATCACAACCACGTTCGCACTTGTAACACTTGTTTCTTAGCTTTATGTGCGAAGTAGGCCTACGTGACAAAGGACATGAAATGTTCTATAACCCCACATTTTGTTGAGTTTTGCTATTTTTCTTTAAAATAACGTGTCACTTATTATATATTTACTGTTTTTTGCGACTTTATGCTCGTGGTAGACTTGCCTAAAAATAATGTAAGTACCTAAATTATCATGCGTTTTTAAATACGTGTATAATTTACTCATGTTTTGTGCAAATAAATTATGTTCATCTTTGTTCAAGATTATTGGTTTGTTGGGATGCTGCCTGCAAAAGGTTGTTCGGTAATTTTATCAATAACCCTTTCTGTATCCAGTATTAATGTATATCCTATTTACCTACTCGCCAAGTAGGTATAGTATTTTTTAAGAAAAAATTCTGAATATGACATACATTGTGTAATATTGAAGTCAACCCTAACTAGCCAGGTAATATACGTTTCATTAACCTCAAAACACTTTTATGAGTCATAAAAACGCAAGGATATGGCAGTCCATTAGATTTTAATTATCATTATGTTATTAGAATACAATTGTTAAATCTATAGAGGAATTTTAATGCTATCACAAAGGTCATATAAGCGCCAAAACAATATTCAAACAGCAATAAAATTTGCGATAAAATGTTAAATAATATATAAAAATACCGGTATTCCAACCTAATAATAAACGGATCTTGTGATTCACAGTGCCGGATCCTCATTTAAATATCGTCATGTGACCAAAGATCAAACACTTAGCCTGTTCTAGGAATAAGAAATGTGACAAACCCAAAGATCTTAAAAGTAAGGACAGGTCCGTCCAAATATTTGCGTCCTACAGGGACGCTGGGTTTCTAGTATTTGAAAAATGTGCGGCATCTGTCGACATTTCTACTAACTACGTCGCATTGTCGATCGCTCACTAACAAAACTGGCGTGCAACTCATTTCATATTATTAGTGTCAAATAGACTATTGACACCGCTGAATTAGTACTTACAATTGAAGAATTTTCATTAGTCCTGTCCTGTAAAGTAAAATTAAAGTCAACGGACAAACCGAATTTAAACCGCTTTACTCTTTATTTATTTATTCTGGAATATTTAAATTCATCAGAATAAATTACCGTTTATTGTCTAACTAGCTGTGTTCCTCGGTGTTTACCGCAAATTCAAATTTAACCGTATGTATGATAATAGTAATTGCGATTAATTAGTATGATAGTGTGTGATTAGCTAACCATTATTAGCTCTTTTTTTTATCGTCGGTGTTTTACATTTTCAATACAAAAAACCGACTTAAAAATTTGTAAGCGGTAAGCGTTAGTAATTAGTAAGAAAATTATTCTATCGCCAAATCAACAGGCACTCGAACAAACTTATTCGTTTTCTTGGAGCTGGTTAAAAACTCATTTTTATGGCACCTCGATAGCTTCCTCTACATAATAAAAAAAGAATCACGTATTAACAACTGTTACTTATATATCGGAGTTAATAGTTCTGTTCATACATAAAAAAATATTAATTTTAAAACTGACTGAATTGAGAATCTCCTTCCTGAAATCATTGTTTTTTTTTTGTTTTCCATAAAATGAAATAAAAATCTATTTGAACGATGGCTTGTGTATTTAAACTTTAAATAAGTATACCTATAATAAATAATTTTTAAGTACATGATTGTATGTTATTGTTAATAGGTTACTAATCACGACGCATCCGCATTCAATAATGTATTACTAACCTCATTTTATTTTATTGGTACTATGTTACTTAGTAAGAAAATAAGTAATTCGTATGTTGAAGGCATTTTTATTGAAATATACATTATACAGTATGTTGAGAATATTTTTACAACATTAAAAATTATCTATGTTCAAGTAGTTAAATTAGCCTCATTTCCTACGGGGCATAATTATACATACCAAAATTTTAATATTCCTATTTTCAACCCATTTTGCTCATTATATCTATCTTTCGTTGACGTTTCGTCACTTGAGTGCGGGTTTGGTCACAGCTTTTTTGGTTGCAAACTTTTAACTTTTATATGTTACTGATTTAGAAAACGGATGCAACCAAAAAAATTTCATTCCAAATATTAAAAAAAAAAAAACATGTGTATGAATTTCTAGTGTAATTCCGCTTCTACGTATCAAACAACGTTTCAACGTTTCAACGTTTCAATCAATTAAAAAAAACATGTTCTTATTTACAGTTTATCGAACGAGATGAAGAAAAGAACACCTAAAAAACTTGGCTTTTAATGTTTTTGCTATATCATTCGAAAGGTATGATTATTTTTTTCTTTCTAGTCCTTGTTTTTTTTTAAAGTATGTGTGTGATTTCTCTGGCCGGGAACGGGGCGATAGAAACTAAGTTTAAAATTTTTTTTTAACTATTGAATAAATGATTTGCGTTTGAATGCGAACTCGCCCGATGTTAAGCGATGATGCGATCTACGATGGAGCACGTTTGGCTAGAAGAAACCGATTTACTCGTGATTTGAAGACACCCAGATTGTAGCTATTGGGGAACACCCATTTAGGCAGGGCATTCCACAAACTAGCAGTTCGTACAATAAAAGTGGAATCATAGAGCTACGTACGGGTTTTCGGAATATCAACCATAAAGCGGTGGTTTAGTTTGCAGCATATATTTTTATTATACAAAATTATTTTGTCTTATCTTGACATGGCGACATCATTATCTTAATTCTTAACCACTCTAATTTACTCATAAATAATTTTCAAACTAAACGTACAGCCCATACTTATTTCGTTCAAAGCAAAGTTCTCATTTTGTTATAGTTGCAAACTTTTACAGTTCATATTTTGACAAGGTTCAAGGGCCCTAGTTCAGAATATTTCTATTTAAAACATAGTTATTTTCACACGACTTGAAATTATAATTTTTTATTTTATTTTTATTTTTTGTTTTTGTTGTTCTACTAGTTCACATCATCACTATCATCAGCCGTGGACTGGACACTGCTGGACAAGGGCCTCTCCTAATGCAAGCCACGCATAAAACAGCAGGTAAAAATTGAATGCAAAGAACTGCCGACCGACATGCATTAGTTTCATATAATAGAAGATATTCCGTCAACTGAAAATCAATAAAATTGGCAAAATTTCTTGAGTGTACTTATTGCATATGACATCAAAATACATAAAGATTTAAATTAAGAGAAATTGCGGGAAAATCAATTTTTTTGCAGTTAACGGAATGTGCAACGAAATAAATCAAAAAGTATACTTTTAAAAGACGCGTATAAAAGTATGCTTTTTAAGTGAGACTAAAAATTGTATTATTTTTAGTTCGAATAAAAAAGTTAGTATAATAGGTCCTTTTATGGTCAAAATTTTGAGATGAGAAAATTAGACTCTGAATTGCGCTGAGTAAAGTCGATAAACAATCTGAGTCACGTGGTGGCCATAAAGTTTCATAATGAAGGGGTTTGTAGCTCAGTTGCGCCAGTACATCGAAACAGATAATCGTAGTTGGGCAACACAGACTGGTAGTCACGGACCCTTTGGAATGCCTTCGAATCATTGCAGAGACTAAAATACCTTAAATGTAAAGCTGTAAGCTTCATAGGATAATTATTTACTAACTCGTAATCTGGCTTGTTTGCATTTGGACCTACGTAATAAATAAACCCAATAATTCCAAACAGATAGTTAGGTATTTTCCATTCAGCAAAATGGCCACCACATCTTTGCCTCTTATTGCCAATATAGAGTTGAAAATGTGAGCCTAGTCCAGCTAACAACGAAAATCATGACCATACTCGCGATATGCAATGAAGAGGCCTAACCTCAGATGAACCGGAACCAGGAATGAGGTGAAGAGTCAAAAGTACTGCCAAGTACAAAATTTTGCTTAGCTACTTTCTAGTACGTATACGTAAGTACGTAAGCTAGGTAGAGAAAAGGCATACGAAATTCATTTTTAAAATTTATATGTTACTAGCTGCGCCCCGCGATTTCACCCGCGCCGATTACTCCTTATAACATCTGCTCATCAATGAATGTCTCGTCAAAATCGGTCCAGTCATTTTGGAGTCCATAGGGAACACACATACATACACAAATAGTTTATATATATTTATATAGAGTATAGACGATTTAAACACATTTGATGGCTGGCAAGATTCGAACCTGCGTCATCCAGGTTTACGTCTCGAGTGCTCTACTAACACTACTGTAATTTTTCTGTCGGCTGTCAAATTCTTGAGCAGCCTTTGCAACCAATCTAAGCGTTGGTGATGCCATCTATAATTCTTGCTAACTACAAATAACTACTCAGCTAGAAACTGGCTGAGAGATGACGCCTGTTTACTAAATCAAAAGATATTAGTAACCGACTTCAGGAGATTATCAATTCGACTGTTTTTTTTTTTTTTAGTATGCTTTATACGCGATTATTCCGCCAATTATGAATTGATTTTGATGACTTTTTTATTTGGTCATATCTCAAAGGTGGTCCCTTATAAATGTTATCGAAGTTGATTTAGCATTTTTTTGAGAAATCGAATCGAATATTGAATCGAATAGCATTCGTTTGTGGTTCCCTTGAGCAAAAGTTTTGATGTGGACTGTCAATCTCTATTTGAACTGTCATCACAGAAACATTATAAGAAAGAAAATTGTATGTATTTGTAAGGACGCATCATAATAATTATACCTATACCTACGTTAATATGTATCTATTAATAAGAAAAATTCTTTATTGTTGGAAAGATTAAGCAACCGTGTCATTTCTGTTAAAGCTTTCTCATCGTGTGGGGTCGATTTAAAAGCCTATCTGTTTTTTTGTTTAAGTTTGTACATGTAGTAGGTATGGTCTTGAAGTTGGTTATAGCTTTTTTCTAAAATCGAATTATTATTTTTAAATATTTATGTATTGTTTCACACTTTAGGATTCACAATTTAAATGATATAGACAATTCAAAAATTTTACGACATGCAAGAACCGAATTTGCACCCCTCCATTTTACACTTTTCTTTAAATAACTTTATTTTATTTTTAGGAATCAGAAAAAAAAACCTTTGCATTATAATTGTTATTAGATCCAATGTCTCATAAAATTATTTTAAATTAATTCCCTCTGACCCCTTGGTCAATATTTGCATACGAATTATTCCAATATTTGAATAGCTTAAAATTGTAAATAAACTTTATCATAGTCATGCCTAATTTATTAAGCCTTCATAAGCTAATGGCACAGAAAACAATCGAACATGCTCATTTTATGGTAAATATTTATTTAGCTCTCAATTAAAGCACATCCTGTACCTACCTAGTCTCGTTAAAATCCTTGTTTATTTTAATTAAACCTGAAGATCTAATAGGTATCGTTTAACAGACATACCGGAGGAAGTAAAAAATAAAACATTATGTTTTTACTTGTTATTTTTTAAAATATCAGCCAGCATCACGTGCTTTTCGTAGGGGTCAAGCCACTTTAAAAATCCGGGTCTATGAACTGGTCGCTAAAATGTCGTTTATCTCACGAGCAGATGTTCTAAGGATAAGAAGGTATCAACTATATTTCAGGCAATCATATACGCTCTATCTCCTCCGGCATTCTAGAAAACTTCTTTATACTAACTGGAAAGTTATTCTAAAGATGACGTCAATTCTGATATACCGTTCTCTAAACTTCTTTAAACTGTATACCTTGGTAATTTGATGCAAAATAATATGACTACGAACAGTTTTCAAGAGGTATCATACCTTACATAAGTCTTCACTAAATTATATCGTTTTCTTTTTAAAGTGAGATAGGTACATAATTAAGATTCAAAGTCAAATATCTCATCTTATTCATAAATTCATTTTTCTGATAGTCTTTTCCAACGTGGACCAAGGTTTCAACGATGGCCAAATACGAATGAAAGCAAATGCGCCACATCCCAATCTAGCTCTACAATTGTTGTCATCCTTATCTGACATTAAAGAGACTAATAATGTTAGTCCTGTCAAATTAGTTTAGTTTTGAGAATAGTAAAATAGAGTTGACGTCGCCTAATCGTTTTTTTTTTTTAAATATTCTTCCTGTGATTTTTTATCTTGATAAATATAATTTTCATTTAAGATAGTTGCACATCACATTCCGTACCCCACCTGTATACTATCAACAGAAAATGTCTTTATACTAATTGCAAAGTTATTCTAAAGATAATGCCTAATCGTTGTTTTTTTTTATTCCCACTCATTGAAATTTTATCTTGATAAAAATAATTTTAGTTATTGATAGTTGAACATCACATGGTTAAACCCGCATAAAAAAACTTGTGGGTATCTTTGGCTTCCTTATGGGCTACCAAATTTGGCGTGATTAGAAAATAATGGTAGTTCAAGTAGGTGGTATTTATTACCTTGTTCAAAATTACCTTACACAGTCGTACGAAGATGATAGCGAAGCAGTAATTAAATTAAGACAGCGCCATGTAGTTAGAAATAGTGAGGTTTGTCTACGGCTTTTCAATTATGTACTTATATACTACTAGCTGTTGCCTGCGACTTCGTACGCGTAGACATTCATATAATATTTCAACCCCCTTTTGCCCCTTTTTATTCAGCCCTTTCGTAAAATCCTTTCTTAGCGGACCTCTACACCCCATAAGAAATCTACCTGCCAAATTTCAGGTACGTAAGTAGTTTTTGAGATTTTGTGATGCACTAAGTGAGTGAGTGAGTAGATGAATTTCACTTTTATATAATTATATAGATACATATAAATCAACGCCTAAAAAACAAGGTTCGAACCAAACTTCGAAGTTTTTGAATTACAATGGCTTGTACTATGAGCCAATCACAGAGCACAGTCGGGTATTTTTTTTTAGGGTTCCGTACCCAAATGGTAAAAACGGGACCCTATTTTTTACTTATTGGCTTCTTTGTTATTTCTTAGTTAATCGGCTGCAATGTTACATATTCTGTCAAAATTTCAACTGGTTCTCTATTACGGTTCGAAAGATAGAGCCGTTAGTAGGTAGGACAGACAGACATAAAGACAGATAGACAGACAAACAGACAAACAGGCAGACAGACAGACATTGTAGGTTTAGTAACTGTTGTTACCCTTTGGTTGCGGAACCCTAAAAAGGAGCGGCACGAGAATCAAAAATTTACATCAAATCGATAACCGATATTTGATCATCTGAAAGAAATCGTTTTCGCAAATAATCAAAATTGTTTATAACATCATAATTATAAATATTAATAAATGTTCATTTATAGCTCTAGAGTCAGGGCCGTTAACCTAAGGCAGAGAAGGGTCTTTACCCAAGGATGCGCGTGAGTCGTGACCACGAGGCATTGTTACAGAGCGACCAACTTATCTCTACAGTTGGACAAATAAGAGAACTAATAAAAAAATCTACAGAAAACTTAGTTTTCTTCAAGGATATAGGATGGTGGCGCCCCATCCAACTAAACAGGTAAGATAATCGCGAAGTAACTCCGTGTAGTGTAGTCAAACATGAAATTTAAAGGGCTTCTTGTGGTTTGTTATATGCATAATAGTTTTGTGGTAGTATTATCATGAATTTATTATAATTGGGTGGTATAAAGATTTTGTGATTAGTTTAAGAATGTTTAGTGATCACGTTTGTAGACATGACGATCAACCAATGTAAGGACATAACAGTGTTACGTTTTACCCGGAATCAACTCAACATTTCAGCCTATCATGTTCCCACTGCTGAGACACTGGCCTTCTCTTAGAGAGAGAGGATAGACCGTAATCAACCATGCTGGCCCAGTGCATGTTAGTGAATGTCATATTATGTCTTTTAATTTTAGAGATTCTTGGATATACCGGTTTCCTCACGAAGTTTTCCTTCACCGTTTTTGAGCGATGGCGTCGAAACTGTCGAAACCTCGAAAAATATTTTGTTACTCGAAAATTCTCATTGCGTTTAGTATTTATTTGATTTACTGTTTATAGTTCCCACCATAAAAATGCATACAGAGGACAAACGCTCTTAAAAACTAGTAAGTATACTGGTGGTAGTGTACTGGCGGCGTGGCAGCCTTATCGCTAAAAGCGATGTCTTCGAGGCAATATTGGTGCCTCACACACACACACACACGCACACACACACACTTTTACATATAATATATTATATCTGTATTAGACGAGCGTAATAATCTGTTTAAAAAACTATAATAAAATCGACAAGTTACTCAATAATCAACACAGTCAATAAAATTCAGTGTTATAGAAAACTCATAGCACAAAATAAAACAAAAGAACATCGAACAGAAAACTTTAGATACTACGTCACTATAGGTAGCGATGCGCACTTGCAGCGCTTATATGTACTCTTTGGCGCTTATCGCGATCACGTGGATACCGCGTAGAGTAGATACTGTAGGTAGATATTAATTATACAGTTTTTAGGGTTCCGTACCTCAAAAGGAAAAAACGGAACCCTTATAGGATCACTTCGTTGTCCGTCTGTCTGTCCGTCTGTCAAGACCCTTTTTCTGAAGAACGCGTAAAGGTAGCAAGTTAAAATTTATACTAAATACTTGGGTTTACGGTTTCTTTTGGCTGTAAAAAAATAAAAGTTGTAAGTCAAAGCAATCAAAAGATATGAACGTTTATGTCGTATATTTTGCGATTTCACAGGGGAATCAAAACCTATAGGGTACTTCCCGTTGACCTAGAATCATGAAATTTGGCAAGAGGCAAGGTCTCATAGTACATATATAGGAATAAATCCGAAAGTTATAAATTTTAAGTTATATCAATTAAAAATAATTATTTTGCTATTACAAACTTACATTTTGTAGTTGGAATGTATTGAAGAACCTTATTGTCAACTACAAACTTAAGTTTGTCTCTCAATATTTTAACTTCAGTTAGTTTTTTTTTTGGTCTCGCGCTCTGAGGTTTCCGTCTAACGGAACCCTCAGAGCACGAGTCCTACTCGTACTTACAGACGCTAAATCTCGTGTTTATTTATATCTAGCTATGTACCTACCTTTGCACTTTGATTCCACTTTTATTGTGCAAACTGATAGACTGTAGAATGCGCTGGCTGAATGGGTTTTCCCCGATAGCTAATTGATGTTTGATATTTTTTTATGATACTTCCCTTCTACTTTACATGGTGTGAAAGTACGTCATGGCGTACTCTACCTAGTCTGTGGGGCGTGCAGACATGTACGGAATGGTAAACATCATAATATTGCCCATTGATGTAAGTAAATAGATTATTATGCCATATTAACACTATACTAAATAAGAACTTGAAGACCAAGATCATTTGATTTACTTTTGTTTTTTTTTAAATCTCTTAAACTTCTTTTTTTCTTTTTTTTTCAAATGTTGTGTTTTTAGACAAACGAAGAGTGACAGTGAAGAGTTCTCGGACAGGAGACAGAACTCGGCATCAACATCAACGGCGAGTAGTGAGTACATCACTCACCTTCAATTTGCCGACGATATTGCGGTCATGGCAGAGTCGATGGAAATCCCAGCATGATGCTCGGAGGCCTCAATTGAGTCTCCCAACAGGTGGGCCATAATACGAACATGGGCAAGACGAAAGTCGTGTCAAATATCAATGTTGCCCACCCCAATATCAGATGGGAACTCAGTTCTAGAAATTGTTGACGCGTACGACTACCCATAACAAATAGACCAACTAAGCAAGTCCAACAGAAGTTGGAGCTGCCCAGAAAGAAAGAGGTAAATCGATGAATTCAACTCGGCTGGGTAGCGCAGCATTTGGTTAACTTCGCAACGTCTTAACATCCGAAATACCTCGGTGCCTCAAGACGAAAGTCTTCAACCAGTGTGTGTTGCCAGCGATGACATACGGCTTTGAAACGTGATGTCTCACTATGGGGCTCATAAGCAAGCTCAAAGTCACACAACGAGCTATGGAACGGGCTATGCTTGGGGTTTCTCTAAGAGATTGAATCAGAAATGAGGAGATCTGTACGAAACGTTAGACGAACGAAAGTAACCGACATAGCCCGCCAGATTAGCAAGTTGAAGTGGCAGTGAGCAGGGCACATAGCACGCAGAACAGATGGCTGATGGGGCTGAAAGACTCTCTAATGGAGACCACGGACCGGTAAGCGCAGCGTAGGACGTTCCCCCAAGATGGACAGACGACTTAAAAGAGACCGCAGGAAAACGCTGGATGCAGCCTGCTTCCGACCGGCCTTTTTGGAAATTAATGGGGAGGCCTATGTCCAGCAGTGGACGTCCTATGGCTGAAACGATGATGATGACGATGATGAAAGGGTAAGCAGAAAAATTATTAATAGCTTATTTTTTTTGAAAATTCATCTCAAATAGGCCTGCCAATTCTACGGTCTGGAACGATAAATAGCCAATAAAATAGCCAAAAACGATAAATATAACCACCATAAGTAGTCTATAGATGGGCATGCAACACAGAACATTGAGTAAGTAAAAATATAGTAGCCCGTAAGTATTCATGTTTACATTTGAATAAACTAAATATCTAATTCTATCACATATAAACTAAAATAATAGGGCAGACAAAAATTGATATCCTTAGTCACGTTGTAAAGCAAACCATCATGGCATAATGAACGATCATAAACTGAACATTTCAAACATGTAATGATTTAATCAAACATACTTCGATTGGCCATAACTTGACATCTCGATTTGTCAAGTTAACGTTGTAAAGAACGTTGTAAACACCTGTTAAGGGTGCACATATCAGAACTGTATTAATTATAAATAAGTGTTATTTGTATTATTTAATATGTGTACTGTTGGTGTTTCTTTATGAATTAAATAAATAAAGTTAAAGTTAGTAATAACAGAAAATGTTTATGTGTATAAGTTGATACATCCAGCATTTTGGATACTGAGTTAGGTTAATAAAACGACATATCAATGTTAGTACACAAAAATAAGCGAATCTCTAATTTGACATGTGCTTTTGTCAAGTTAAACACCCTAAAATGCGAGATGTCAACATGATACCATAAGCGATAGCTCCAAAAATTATGTATAATTAGAGTCTTCGACTAAAATAAAATGAATGGACGGGCCCTAACCATTGAAATTGCTCAGTAAAAACGAGTCAAACGATAACCGTCGGACATATACTTCAACACATAATTATAAAAATGTACAGTATATTTGTTACAAAAAATAGATCCCGGTATTATTTGTGTATTTACACTTCGGGAAAGGATATGAATGCATAATTTTGTCAGATGTTTCATTATCACGTAACAATAGACAGGTGTTGCACTTCCTACGGCTAGAGACCGACTGACACGAAATGAGACCCGGTGCTCATTTTGTTATCTTCAAAAATGCGCTTCTACTGGGACTGTCGATTCATTTTATTTTGGTCGGAGATTAGAGCTGTATTTTTTTCGATATAAATTCATATGAGTAGAAATCGTTAAAGCCAATAAAAAAAACAGTCAAGTCTAGATGTCAACGTATTCAAGCCAGCCACGTATTTATAAAATGCCAAAGTTTATCCGTGGTCGCCGCTGCACATTAAAATTTATTCTGATACTGGATCGTCATTCGTTCATTCTATTTTATTCAATCTGATCGTGTACTAAATTATAATCCTTGTGATACTTTTTGTGAATCTGTGTAATGGCTCTGGATCCTCTGAAGATTTACAAGCCTACGAAGTACCGCTGGGTGATACTACTGCTGTTTGTAATCCACGCGGCTTCAAGCACTCTGCAATGGACTCAGTACTCTATCATACAGGACATAGTGGTGGCGTATTACGGCGTGGACAGTACGGTGGTCTCGTGGACATCTATGGTATTCATGGTCGCATATGTACCTTGCATATTCCCTGCAAGCTGGCTCTTGGACAAAACGAACCTGCGAGTGACGACAATTATCGGCGCGTTCGGTACTTGTGCAGGCGCATGGCTAAAAGTATTATCTGTGCCCCAAGATATGTTTTGGCTGGGTTTCATCGGACAAACTGTAGTAGCCATTAGCCAGGCATTCATAATAAGCGTACCAGCCAGACTGGCTGCTGTGTGGTTCGGTGCTAATCAAGTGTCTTTGGCGTGCAGCATTGGAGTCTTAGGGAGTCAGCTCGGCGTAGCTCTCGGGTTCGTCTTACCGCCGATACTAGTAAAATCTAATAACACAATGGAACATGTGGCGATGGATTTTACGCGGATGTTCTACCTCGTTGCTGGCTTTACCAGTGTACTGTTTGTGTCTATATTACTTTTCTTCAAAGCAGCACCAGATTCTCCGCCTTCCCTTGCAGCTGATTCCAGTTCAAGCCTCTATTCCAATTTCATCCAGTCCATCAAGAAGCTTCTTACCAATAGAAACTATGTTTTGCTGCTGATTTCCTACGGAATTAATGTTGGAACCTTCTACGCAATCTCGACCATGCTGAATCAAACGATCCTGACTTATTATCCTGGAGCCAACGTAGATGCCGGACGCATAGGTCTTGTGATAGTCGTCTCAGGCATGGCTAGCTCGGTTATCTTCGGGCTAGTGTTAGACAAGACGCACAAGTTCAAGGAAACCACGCTGGTGGTCTACGCAAGTTCAACCGTCGCCATGATCATCTTCACCTTCACGTTGGACTGCGGGGTCATTGGTGTAGTGTATATGAGTAGCCTTTTGCTTGGCTTCTTTATGGCAGGCTACCTGCCTATCGGATTTGAGTTTGCGTCTGAATTAACTTACCCAGAACCAGAAGGTACTACATCCGGTATACTGAATGCTGTTGTCCAAGTGTTTGGAATGTGTACGACGCTACTCTACGAGTGGATGCTGAGGGTGGTGGCTGATCGCTGGGCGAACCTGACGCTGTGTGGGCTCCTTGCTCTGGGCACTATAATTACGGCTACCATACGTTCGGACTTGCGACGCCAAGTAGCACAGAACAAAAAATAAACTACCTGTCTTTAATCGACTTGTATGTACAAAGTCTATTGACGAGTTTTTTAATGTAAGACTCGGTATTTCAGGTAAACGAACCAATAAAAATCAAAGTATTTATAAATATTCTTTTTTTAATTTGCATGGTCCAATTAGTAATAAGTACTTTAATTTTATACTCATAATATAAGGTTATTATTGTGCTTTAAATATTTTTCTGTAAACGCTAATTGATATAATTTTGATTTGCATAACTAGTACCATTAAAGTAGGTAACTTCTTAAAAGCCTGGTTATTAATTAGGAGGTATGGTAATTATTAAAGGTCTCAACTCGTCCTAGGTATATTGCAAAATATTAATATTAATAAACCTGTAATATTATATGACATGTCGTAACTTGTAGTATTTGTTCTTTAGTGATTGAGTCTGAAATCCGGTACGTATCGAAAATATCTTAGAAAAATAGGCACCAAAAATTAAGCAAAATATTTTTATGGCATTTATATTAATTGAAAGGTAAAATCAAAAAGGTAAAATAAATTGTGCATATCGTTATTCTATGGTCCTATAAAACATATTAGACAAATACATAAAGATTTGATAAAACCGCTGCCAAAAATTTTTTTAAAGAGAAAAACCGAAGGCAAAGGACATTTTTTTTAAAACTAAACTTTGAATTTATATTCTGTGACATTTTTAAGCCTTGA
This sequence comes from Agriopis aurantiaria, assembly GCA_914767915.1. NCBI lineage: Eukaryota > Metazoa > Arthropoda > Insecta > Lepidoptera > Geometridae > Agriopis > Agriopis aurantiaria. Next base: position 10,187,741 of record OU611994.1, on the reverse strand, counting down.
TTAATTGTAATTAATTGATCAAATGAATTAATAATCATGATATAATATGCTACGATAATTAGCAAAGTAAATATGAAAATATCGGTATGCAAATCAAACAAAACAAAAGCAAAAGTTACAATCATGTGAGTCGGTTAGCCAATATCTAACATCACCAAATGTTACCTACTTGCAATTAATTATGATTTATTCCGTCTCCTTGAATGATAAATACATTTAGCTGTTTGTTCAAAAAAGATTATTGCATTCACGTCGTAGGAAAATGCATATAAACCTACTTAATACCTATCGCAAAATTGCACGAATAAATCTCAAAGTCACTTCATCGTCATCATCATCATCAGCCAGAAGACGTCCGCTGCTGAACAAAGGCCTCCCCCTTTAACCTCCACACAGTCCACATAATCAAACCTTTATCTTGAAAATGTAACTGTCAAATCTATATATATAAAAATCAATTGCTGTTCGTTAGTCTCGCTAAAACTCGAGAACGGCTGAACGGATTTATCTTATCTTGGTCTTGAATTATTCGTGGAGGTCTAGGGAAGGTTTAAACGGTGAGTAAACGGCTGGACCGATTTAGATGAAATTTTGTGTTTTGGAGTGGGTCGCGGTAGCGAGGCCGAAGGCCGAGCTCTACGCGTACGAAGTCGCGGGCAACAGCTAGTACTTCAATAAATATTACTTAACAGTACTTATGTGAAACTTTGAAAGCAAGACCCCCTTTGTATTGTAAGGAAAGCTTGACGAATTGACAGAATGTCTTGTTCTTGTATATATATGTAGATATGAGAGGTGAGGTGTGTCAAAAGTGAAATTTGGTCAATATTGTCTCATACCAAACACACTGATTGCGAAATAAGACGTAATGATAATAATTCTGTCATCTCAGATTATGCAATACCTACTCGTAAGAACCATAGTAAGTAAGTAAAAACCTAACTAACTATTATTTTTGTGCATAATTTGTATGTAATAAGATATTTATTTTATTTAAATAATTACGTTATCAACAGACCTATGTCTATACTATTATTTATAATAATACTTTATTTATCTATAATATTACTCAATACTTAGTAATAATAATATTATAAAGAGGAAATATTTGTATGTAAATATGTTTGTAACGAATTAGCTCAAAAAGTATTGGAACGATTTTAAAAATTCTTTCACCATTTGAATGCTACATTATCACTGATTAATGTATATATCTATACCCGTGCGAAGCCGGGGCGGGCCGCTAGTAATAACAATAATATTATTATTAAGAGGAAAGATTTGTATGTAAGTATGTTTGTAACGAATTGGCTCAAAAAGTACTGGACCGATTTTAAAAATTATTTCACTGTTGGGAAGCTACACTATCCCCGGGTGACATAGGCTATAATCTATACCCGTGCAAAGCTGGGGCGGACCGCTAGTAAAGTATAATTATGCTATTTATTGAGCTCAACTTGGTAATTTTATTAAAATAAACTGACATAATAACTAGAAAAAAAACACGGTTTTCAATAAAAAGGACTTGGTTGGTCAATAATAACATAAGTTTAGACTCAATGGGTTCACTAGTATCCAGCCACCTTCCAGTTCCATTATCAGGTGGAATGCACAGGGCTTGTTATTGAGTCCCGACTCCATAGGTTTATTAGTAATCATTCAAAAAAATCTCCCAGTTTCATCCAATGATAAAGTGTATGGATCAAATAAACTTTACCATATTATTGTATTGTCATCGGAAATTTGCAAAGTTTCGAATGGAACTGAGTGCATGAGAGCGTGTCGCACGCAGTCGTTGCAGTATCACGGCACACTGAGACCTTTGTCTACTACGCCGACGACATCGAAGACGCTGCCATCAGTCGATTCGTACGTCGAGCGTCAGCTGCGTCACCGAAGACCATTAAAGCGTACAACCTGCAGATGGCTATCAGAGATCGGAACGCGGCAGTGATGGAGGCCCTGGGCCGGGAGGAGGCGATATAAAAATGTAGAGAAATAAAGATTCAAAATGTAAAGAAATAAGGGTTGTGTGTATGCCTCGTGCATTCATGCTCACCATCGAAGGCACCTTCTTGCGGCGGCGTCGTGTGACAGGTCGCTCTCTTCCCTAAGATATGGTTGAGGATGGCGATGGCTGGCATATGTGTCATACTCGTGATCGGGTGCTGCTTGCGGGTCGCTGGTCTGCTCGCGGTATATACACAACACTAGTACCGAATTGTTTTAACCTTAGATTAAGATAGGTATAACTAACTTTCCTCTCCCTGTATTGTGAATAACTAAGTAAATTCGTCTAAGTTAACAAAATTGTAGTCAAGTATAATAAAAGTCACGGACCCTGGAGTCCGTGGAGTTGCATTTTAAATAATAATAAAAAAATGGAACTGAATGGTTGATTTTATTAGAAGTGGGTGACATTAGGTGCTTGTTTACTTGCTTGCTTGCTTGTTAGGGGTTTGTTGACAAACACTGTTTTAAACACAGAAATTGTTTTTTTTTTCTGTTCTGTGGTTTTAATCTATCGCGATTGTTTACTACAGTTAAATGGTTAATGCAGTTTTTGGTAATTGGCATTTAGACTTTCTGGTAAACCAACCTTACCTTGCCACCTTTCTGGTGGTGGTGTCTGGTGGTGGTGGGTGGTCTGGTGATGGTGAATTTCCTGGCTTTTTGATTGTGGTGGCGGTGGTGGTAATACAAAACGTTTAAAATCAGCTGAACCACTTGGCATTTCGCAAAGACGTGTTTTCTTTCGATTACGATGGCAAGTTCCTTTAATAACTAAACTAAATTCAAACTAGCACTAACACTACAAAAACAGTTAGACTGCCCATAGACCTTGACATAAATATATTTATTTATTGGTTTAATTACTTTATTTTACCATAGGACATGATGGACATGAGATACAATGTATTCTGGAAATTATGAAATTCGAAAACCCAAGTGACACCAGAAACGCTACACAGTCGCGTAGCAAAATAATAAGTCAGCATTGGCCTGCGAATCATAATTTTTACAAACATTTTCGTGTTTAAAATACTGTTTTGTACATGCAAAACTGTGTACGGATGATCGTGAAGACCAAAGCCATTAACCAAGCTCGTCGTCTTAACCTTAAAACTAGGATATCCGGTATCGTGGGAACCCGACGCCGGAATCCAATTGTAAGAGTAAACTGAATTTAAAATTATGGGGCCGAGCTCGGTGCATGCTCATGAATTTCCAATTAAACTTTATCTCGAGATTTTTCTCAAAGTCAATGCCATTCTACTGTGGTAACTTTGTTACTCATTATCTTACTAACGTAGCGGTTTTATTGTGCGAACTGATAAACTGTGGAGTGCGTTGTCTGAGGCGTTTCCCGATGGTTACTATCAGGGTGTCTTCAAGTTGCAAATAAATCGTTTTTAGGCAATCGTCACGTCAGGCGTGTCGCCGACTCGCCTGACGTTAAGCGATGTTGTGGTTTTAATTGAATTTATAAAAAATGGTGTAGCTTCAAGCACTTGGTTAGCCAAGGATCGACACAATAATATTGCCTTACGGCTAATCCCTTACGAGGTCTCAAACTAACGTTAAAACCGCGCAGTTCGGAAAATCACGCGAACGTAAACCTTAACGCGCCCAGATACGATTTGTGGTGGCGCTACATTTTTTCATCACCTATGCTGGATTGCTTTAAACAGCTAGCCGTAAGGCCCCAGAGGGTTAGACAAGAGCTACTTTCTGTTAGCGTTAACGCCTACGGAAAGATGAAATTGTATGAAAATTACACTGACAATGACATTAGCTTGCGAGACGTTATCTCAAGGTCATTTTCATACAATTTCATCTTTCCGTAGGCGTTAACGCTAACAGAAAGTGGGTCTTGTCTAACCCCCCAGGTGTCCATAGGAGTTGGTAACTGCTTACAATCCGGCGTACTGTCTGCCTGTTTGTCGCTTAACAATATCCGAACAAGAAATTGATCTGCCTGCTATGCCTGTCAACAAGATAGATTAAATTATTTTTAAAAGCCTCATTAAAAGCTCTCGTTACAAAAACAAGTACGTAAAGCCAGTTCAGATAATTAATTAATAATTACATCACACGAGCTACATCATCAATTACTGTTTAAGATTGGTATACATGCCGTAATATGATGTCACCGACTGAAGACAGGTTCCTGCAACTTTCTCTCACCAGATATGTATTTGACATTGTGTAACAAAGTTTATTGTCTTTATGGATAACAGCCATTATTAAAGGAGATTGTTTGTTTCATTGTGATCGTTATATCAAAGGATTGAGGTGCTTTTGATTCGCATTCCTTACCTTAGTAGGTAGGCAAAGCTAGCAGATTTTTCTCTGACGACACAAAGCTAAAAGTATTGTGTTTAACGTGCATGTGTGTATGTTTGTACGTTTCCACCTAGGCCTCAGCTGATTTTGATAATTGAGGTGTCGATAGATTCCTTGAAGGTCAGGGATGGCCACTTGGTAGCTGAAATTTTAATATACGTAACTACTTGTATTTAACGCCGTACATTAACGACATTTTCAAAAATCATCAATTTATGGGATTATAGAATGAGTACCAATTTCGTATTTAGGTTATTAATAAGTTGAGGATGTAAATAAATATAATATAATTTTATAAACATGATTGGTGAAACTTTTCGGGACAGAATAATACTGCAAAAACAGGCCCTCAAAAACACGTTTTTAGTTATTTCTCTGAATCTATAAGTTCTTGACAATTCGTTTTTTCATATTCTAAATTCTGATGTAATCAAATTTAATGTAAACTCGTTTTATTTTAAACTAAAATGGTTCTTGAGTTATCTGGAATTTTATCATTTGTCGCTTACGCTATTTAGTTCCAGGGCGGACGCCGACCGTTGCGTATCTATTCCTGTAGGCGTAGATCGCATAGATTTTGTCAGTGTTTCGCGCATGGGCACAACTTGGATTTTAGCTGACGACGTAATATCGAGTAGCAACTCTTAAGGCCATTATGCGCCCTATAATAACGTTTCGGGTTTCTCTCAAGAGCAAGCTCTGGTGGAAAATCTGTGTAAAACTGAAACTATCCAAAAATATACGCATGTGAATACAGGGTTAAATGGATCGGTGGTATTTATTAAATTAATCCAAATTAAGGAGGTTCTTCCACTCATCATTATGAACAACTTTTACAAAGGATTTCTCCAAACATTTGGATGTGTGTGAAATTGACAATGACTTCTCTATGGAACAACTGATTTTGAGGTTGCAAAATTGATTTGTAATGGTGTTCTTTTTTTTTAGAATAGAAACAAAGAAAGAAAAATATTAATTTATGAAAGAAACATAAAGATACATAGACAAGATAGAAAGTAAGTAAGTAGATAAGTTTACTTTTGGCCACCAACTCACCTGATGGAAAGCGATGTTGCAGCTAAAATGGAGCACGTACTTGAACCTAGGAGGTACTTATTTACTCTGGCTTTAAAGACATCCCGGTTATAGTTTTTAGAAAACAAGGACGGTGGCAAAACATTCCAGTCCCTAGCGGTTTGCCTTAAGAAGGTGGAGGCAATGCGGCTAGTTCAGTGACATTTCAACTAAGTATGTAGGGATGGTATTTATGTGTTCTCCGACTTGTCCTGTTGTGGAAGGAGAAAGAAGGGATTTAGTCGTCACAAACGCGCACTTACCAAAATGCAGCCTGTAAAAAAACTTACTGTGCGATGATCCCCTTATAGTTTAGTACCACCAATCCGTGAAACCTTGTAGACATTTTTGCTGTAAAGGTGTGAACATTCAAGATGATTTCAACATAAACCTTCGGAAAATGTGGACATCAAAGCATTTTTACAGATGATTGAAGTTGAGTAAAAACTCCAAACTGTTTCAAATGTTCACGTGACGAGCCTGACACCATTTCACAACCACGGAGGCACCGGAGATCGGAGCCAAATAGAGGGGAAAATTCTCAGCCAATTTCAGGTATCACATGACTTTTCCCGACTTAGCTCTGTGCAAAAGTGAAAGTGGCTCGGTCACCACTCACAATCGGATAATATATTAACCTGTGTGTTATGCAATATTATCAATAAGTACATAAATACTTGTTTTTGCTCTTAAACTCTCATGTTTATTTGAAAAGTATGTATCGGAAAATCTAAAAAAACTTTTTATTGTTGACACCACAAATTACAAACCCACGATAAAAAAAATACTTTTACAAAACTCATCAGCCAGTAAACGTCCACTGCTGAACAAAGACTTCCCTCTTAGACAGGGGTGTTGCCATTATCGCCATGCTTGGCAGGTGGCTTGGGGATCACAGTACGTTCAGCGTGTACTAATAGGATGCTGCTGCCCATCCTCCGGTGGTTCTGGTTGCAGTTTTTGGACAAACTCGGGTCCTGGGTATCGGTGGCCTTAAAGAAGTTGAATTAAAAGAAAAGTTGAGAAAGAAAAAGAAAATTAGGAATAGGTCGCCCGTTGTATCTGTGGTAGCTTTTTGAACTTATTTACGAAGATGAATAATATCAACACAAATACACCGTATTTTTACTTAAAAGTAGGTACAATAAACTATTGTTAATTTAGGTATGAACAACAATGTGTAGCAAGCACTAGGTGTCAATACGAAACCAAATTTAAAAGCTGATTGATGTGATTAAAAGTTGAGACAAACACTTGTTACTCTAACAATACGTGTCATGTCATTTAACAATAGGTTTTGCAAGCCATAGCATATTTTTTATTTCAAATCTCTTTTTGCAATTGTTAGCTCAATGTATTTTTTGTTTTTTGTTTTATGATTGACACACATAAAACAAAAGACCATCGTTTAACAGATCATTTTGTTTATAACCTATTTCAATGCAGCTTAGAAAGATGCGCACGACTATTACCTAACAACTATTATCACCAACGCGATAACAAAAAGAAGTAAATAAATATTTCGAGTTCAGTAAAGTGGGACGCTGCAAACTACGACCGTTCACCGTGTCAGTAGCACGAAAATTGTCGCGGGTACGCGAAAATTTAATTTTGTCATCGAATACGCAATCGGTGGAGGAAGTTAGCGTCATCGCGGGACGTAACCGCCAAGTTTGATAACTGGCAGGTAACTTTCTCTCTCGAAGCGGGCTGCTGGTGAGCCTAGCTGCTGCAGCCAGTCTCATTCCGCCACAAACGTTGGGTCAGAACGTTCGCGGGTACGCCGCGCTCGCACCCCTTACCGCGTACAATTCGAATCGAAATTCGAACTAAACAACAAAAACAGTGATTGTAAAACAGACTAGTCGAGTGCCTTTTGTTTTGGTTAATTAATGTTTTTTTTAAAGTGACTTTTTGTTGAGTTGCCTATTGTTACCGGCGACATGGGAACCTCTATAACGTAAGTCGCCGTTTTATTCACTTAAACAATAAAAAGTTAAGAATTTACTTTGCTTATAATTAGACTCAGAGGTGGTTTTACTGTCAACTTTAGTTTAACTTACAAAACAATTTCTTATTCAAATGCTTGCAAATTTCGCAATGAAATAACTTGGTACGCTAAATATCAAATTGACCGCACAATTCCTTGTAGATAGAATGTAGGACAATGCCACTCGAGGTTACACAGTTTTACTCTTAATATTGGAATGCGAATTTTTAATACCTAAGTTTATTTTTATCTTACAGTAAAAACATCAAACTTTGTGTTCTTTTTATATTTGTCGAGAATTTTGTGGCAGTAAAAACCTGCCTCGCAAAGTTGTAGAGTCCAAAAAAAGTAAAATTAAATATATTATAATAATACAATACATTTTATATACCTATTTTAGTTAACCTTCACTGTAGTTATGTATAGATAATGTATTATGCAGATCTTCTCCGCAGCGGAACTATCCTATCCACAAATGGAACTATAAATTAATTTTGAATAAAGTCAAAATTCCAGGTGCAAAACTGACTTTACGAATTCTTGTATATAAAAAACTATTTTACTGATTTATCATTCGAAGCATTAAATACTTTTTTATACTGCAAAATATTCACAATTTACATTTAAAATACTACTCATGGAATATGCAACACGATTTTCTGGGCTTAACCACCGCGAAAGTCTATCATAGTACTTTTCATAGTTTGATCGAAGTTCCTTACAATTAAATAAGCGAATTCACCGCAGCACCCCTTCACTGTTTACTTAAACTTTTCATGGTTGTCTATGATTCATTCAAAACAACTGACAGTCAAACTTAGACCTGCTTGCAATTTTTCTTTTCGCTATCTGCTAACCTAAAGGTGTACCTTCTCACAGGAAGGGGTATTTTTCCGGGCATTCTTCCTGAAACTGCTCATTTGAAATGCATCATAAACTGTAAGGGTCAAGAACATTTTATAATAAGGTATCTAAAGGAACATCAATTACCCATTGATCTTTTACATAACTAAAAGTTATGTTCTTGGTAAACATCATACTTACACGTATCTAATTCATAACCTTATACGAATTAAATAAACAAATACCTCGTATTTGCGGTTACTTACAAAATGTTGACATTTCAATAATTATAGTTTATGCCTTTTGACACCTCAGTTTACAAAAAATTACTCAAAGGTGTAAAAACCAGAATAAATAATGGTTCAATATGTGTCTGGGATTTATTCAAAATTATCTTTTTTACCTAATAAATAACATTTTATATATATCTTTATAAGAAAAGTTAATGTAAAGCCCGGAAAAGATACTAGTTAACCTAATTTATCTAGAAGCTCCTTAAATATTTAAGAGTTTTTATACCAATTTTGCTGACTATTTAATTCAAGACCTAATCGCGAATGGTGATGAGCTTTAATTTAGTCATATACTCGGACAAGTTCAATTCTGGTTTCAATGTCAAAATTACAACGAATTTTTTGGTCAACTCTATAACATAACCTCATCAGGGGTATGTAGCACATTTTTTTTATATAACTCGGGAATTACTCTCGTATCATCAAGCCGGTTACTCCGACTATAGTTTTTCTTAGTGCAAATTGACAGGGAGCCGCGCGCGCGCACTCACCTTTATAAAGGCCGAATGCGATTGAAACTATAGTCGGAGTAACCGGCTTAATCATACGTGAGTAATTCCCGTGTAATATAACCAATATGTGTGAAAATCACTCCAGTTTCCATAATAGTTGTCTACTTCAGCTGAAGCAATTTTTTATTACTTTACTAGCTGCACTCGCGGTTACAACAGCGTGTACAATTCCTCAGGAACCGTACATTTTCCGGGATAATCGTATGACACTCTCCGGCTCTCCAACAATCTCTATGCAAAAAATCATGTCGACCCATTGCGGTGTGAAAAAGGAACAAACAAACAGTCATTCGCACGTTTAATATTAGTTAACATCGTCGCTTGCCAACAGGTAAGTTATTGGTCATACGTGGACTAATACTCGATAAAAAAGGAGGGCTGTGACTCCCAAAACAAATCCAAGTACCTAATAAAAAAACAGTGACGCAACTTCACCGTGACATAGCTTGTAATGCAGGACCCAATTGGAACATGAGGCACGCACAGAAAACCATTGGCGATGCATCAAATTGTTTCTTGCGTAATTCGCTAGGATTGCTTTGCGTAATGCGCCTGGATAGTAATCCTCTTATAGTCTTGTGCCACTTACCTGGATAAGTCACACTATGAATTTTTTTACCCGAATCCATAAGGGGTTAACCTAATTTTCAATTAATTTAGAATATCAAAAATATAAAATTATACCGTTATTATTATAATTTTTTTCATTCGGATGGCCAGTGCGGACACTGTTTCAGGATTGATTCACTGATTTCGAAAAACCGAACGAAGTGCTTTGATTCTAATTTTATTGTGGAAACCACTATATTGTAAAATGCGCTGCCTATACCTATTCTCCGATAATTATAATCTAAGATACCCGTCTTTAACTGGGAAGTGAATTGAGTACCTATTCTCCGATAATTATAATCTAAGACACCCGTCTTTAACTGGGAAGTGAATTGAATTCTTCTAGGGAAGTGTGCTACATCGTAGACCGCATTATTGCTTAACATCAGGCAAGATAAAACGGAGGATACTGGTATGTCCAAAAATCACAAAAGTTCAAAGACATATGACATTTACCAACATGCACTGGACCAGCATGGTAGATAAGGGTCCATCCTCTCTCCGTGAGAAGGCCTGTGTCCCAGCAGTGGGAACATGATAGGCTGAAATGATGATTTTGAGGCAAGATGGTGGAGACAGCAGCGAAACGCAAGCCTACTTTTTAATTTAAAAAATCACTCAGTTCACATAATCAATGACTTGCTTTGCCACCTTATTTCGTATCGTGGTTTGCCTTTTTTGTTGACGATGAGAAATCGGAATACTTGGCTGCGTTTGGGTGTAACCGGGCTTAATAGAATTATACCCATGAAAATCCCCGGTGACCTGCCTCAAATTTTGACGGATGGTCCCAGAAGACTGCAGCATAGTTTTAGAAGTAGCTAACATTTGTAAAAGTTTTTAAGTCACGATCGCCCGAAAGCTCTTGAAAACATTATGAACACCTCAATTTGCTACCATGCCGAAATCTTTCATTCGAAGTTGTGCACAATATCTACAGAGAAAGAAACGCAGCGCCATAAAGAACGTAGCGCAGCTGTATTTTGAGGTCATTAAGTACTTGACCTGTACATCATTATAATCTCAAGACCAAAATCATTACTTCTGTCAGATAATTGAGTTCAAGTTGAAAATAAAAGTTACTCAAACTCTTTGTTTGCGAAGCTCGCGCCAGTCATGTGACGCCATTCACATTGTCCGACTCTATTTCGTAACGTACCTTCAAAAAGAGCTTGAAGTCAGTTTTAAGCAAATCATTGTTTAAGACGGTTACGACTAGTGTACATGACGATCCCGAATACGGACACGATGTTACGTAAAGGACCCTTTGACTTTCTGATTGCGTAACCAACGAGTTTTCGATTTCTTCCTGCCTCGGGCTGATTCTTTTACATTGGTAAAGTCTCAGCTTTTGTTGGGTGACATAAAATATATTTTGTTAGTGATTCAATTGCTTTCATTGACTGGCATGTAGTTAAGCACCTTTTCTAAGTTACGAGTATATTTAGTGTAATTATTATGTTAAATTAAACATTAGAGGCCCCACTTAAAGTTAAGCAATGCTTTAAATTTCTGTGTTTCGTTTTCATGTGTGACAATTTCCGTCAGCAAGAAGTTTAAGTATTGCTTAACTTAAGTAACGTATAAGTAAGTATAAGTATAAGTAAGGTCGATTGTATAGCTACGTCGATGGTCAAAGTTTTTCAGCCCAGATTTGACCAAAACATCGTTGCCTCTTAGCACGCTTTTCGATTTGTTGGGTTGGCGTAATTAATTTATATGCCTCGCAGCGTCACCTTCTACAACAAATTCTCAAGAAACGTTGTATCGTACTTCCTTCTCCAACCCTGCAAAATAACGGGTCGATCCGATGTTTTATTGTTTCGTAAAAGAAGGTCAGAACAACTAATAAACTCTTTTACATTTATATAATTAGTAGTAGAGAGTGGAGATAGAAATTATTTAAAGGAGAGATTTTACATTAAACGTATCTAAAATTCTCCACAAATAGAGTATTTTTGACTGTTTTTAAAATACCATCTCAAATTGTCAATACTATTATAACTAGCTGTTACCCCGGCTTCGCTGGCGTGGTATAGAAATCTACTTTACTCCCTTCCCGCCCTTTCAGTTTCGGAGTCCCGCATCCGCCTTTTCAGATTGCACTTTGATTAGTGTTTAGTGCGAGTGATTAAATCAGGTGCTTTGTGATTAGTACTAAACACATTTGAACCATAACTGATTACGATTACCATTACTGATTACTGATTGCGAGTGTATACTTTAATTACTTGCAAAATTACTAATCAATAATCACTTGCACTCGCACTAATCAAAGTGGAAACGGGCCATAATCCACTGTACTCCTGTACCACCTTTTTCACTCCAGCTTTTACATAAGCCCCGTAATTATAAGGATATTGCGGTTTTTTTTTTTTTTTTTAAATCTATGATTCATCATCATCAGCCTTTAACAGTCCACTGCTGGACTTTTAGCCTACCCCCGAAATGGTGATTGGGCCATATCCACCACGCTGGCCCAGTGCGGGCTGGTGGATTCACATACGCCATTGAATTCCTTCTCCGTACGTATGCAGGTTTCCTCACGATGTTTTCCTTCACCGAAAAGCCAGTCGTATGAAAATCCGTACATAAGCTCCAAAGAGCTCATTGGTACGGGCCCGGGGTTTGAACCCGCGATCTTATGCTTTCAAGTCTAGCGGTCTCCCATATGAGCTAAAACAACTTCTAAATTTCCTTTTTTTTTATTAATTCTTAATCTATGATTGCACCAGCATGAATCATATTTTTAAACGCATCTTCAAAATATGGTAAGATCGATAAGTAACCCAACAAGAAAACATGAGCATAAGTTATACATAATTTTTACGCATTAAAGCTTGTTAGATAACGCGCGTGCTCATCATTACGGCGGTTTAACAACGACTGTTCTTCCTTCCTCGCGCATTGCACAATGTTACTGCACTATGTTACCGCAAATTTGGTGATATAACTTGGAATTTAACAATATGGATAGAGCTGTGTCGATTATGCCCATTCAACGTCTAAACAAGTCTCATAAATGTTAATATTAACCTAATATACGGCATAAAAGTATATAATGCCTTCCCGAAACCCATATGGGACGCCAAGTCACTTTATAATTATGTTCAATAGGTCTTTCTGAGCGATATGGTGCCATATACCGTATAGGTTTTCGTTCCAAAATTAGTGTGCCACTTAGGGCATAAAAATATTGACATAAAAATACCTAATTATAGTAAGAATAACTTTTTTATATGATTATTTAAATGACTTATTCTTTATTTATAACATGTAATTATTATTATTAATATGAAAAAAAATACATTATTATTTAGAAATTACGATGTTAAGCGATTAGTTATACAAAAAACAGGATTAACCAAATAATTTTTAAATAATTAATAATTAATAAGAATTGATGGTTGAAGGTCAAAAGAAAATAGCTAAAGTACACTACTAATAGGCAGCGTACCCGGCATGCTGATAGCATTACATAATTACCTTTTTTGATAGCCGTGTCTAGATTTATTAATACAAATAAAGATAAATATACGACAATGCCTCTGCATTCCTGTCTCAGTTCCAGTTTAATCGGATTATCAAACGGCGGCCCTACAATTAAAATCCGTTATAGATACCGTAAGACATGAGTAATATCTCAAAATGCATTACGGAATTCCTATTGGTATTAAAAGTTGGTTGGTTTTAATCAACATTTTATTTATATTGTTTTTATTGCTACACATCGTGAATAGGCGCTGATGGGTCGCCGATTCCGGTATTTTACGATTATAGTTTTGCTGTTAGACTCCGTCCAAGCTTTGATTCGCTCTGACAGTTGCAATAACATTATAACAAGTATAAATTGTTGTTTTTACTCTCGATAAAAAACTGATAATTTTCAAGCGGTCGAATATATTTTCATGAATCATAAATAAAAATAAATATTTGGGACCACAGAATTCGACAGAACCCGCCTTAAGCTGTGATTGCAAGCCGCACGCTGAGTCCAAAAAACAAAACCCACGTCCCGCGCCTGTCTCACCTCCACCCGCGTAATGTTGCCAGCTTAGACATTACTTACCCGTTTATGGTTAAATGTTTTAGGTCAGATACTATTCACACACACTTTTAATGAAATCAATATACTGATCGGATTGACACAAAAACAAACAAGTAAATAAAAATATAATTACTAGCTACTACTTTTTATACATATACAAGGTTATAATATGTTTGGGGTGTACAAAGCTGAAAGGGTACTCATCATTATCATCATCATTGCACTCATCTTTATAAACGACTTTTACTATGGTACTTGAAATTGCGGAAAAAAACAGCGGTTCATAGAAAAAAATCAGTTATTCATAATGGTGAGCACAATGGTACCTCTTTTTTGGTGGCTTAGTGCACCCCAAACAGACAACCCGTGTACTGCATATTAAACGTGAAACTAACTTATACTCCGTTTTTTAATCTTAGATCTTTTATGTAAACAAAAGGGTTACCAGTGCAAAAAATATGATTCATAATGGTAGTTTACAATATTTAATCCTTTTAATCCATTTACAAATTTTTGTGTCTGTACTATTCACCGTTGAGGAGTTCCCTCGCCGGAAGTCAACCCTGGATGCGGCAGCCATGTCATGATGGAGTTTAGAACATGCTATATTATAGTTAAATCGATTTACAAAATTTCGCGCCTTTGCTGTTCGCCGTTGAGGAGTTCCACAATCAACCTCCTGGCCCTATCATCAGATCAGCTCAATAGTACCAGATTATTGCATTGTTACTAAACTTACATAAGTATGCAAAATTTCAGCGCAATAGGAAACCGGGAAACCGGTCAAATATTGTTAATTAGTTAGTTTTTCCTCGATTTCCTTGAGATTCCATCATCAGATGGAAATGACCACCTCGGGAGTATATATACCCTTTCGAATTAAAAATTTATCTTTTAAATCGGTTCACAATTGACGAAAATATCTTGAACATACAAAAAAAAAACATACATACAGTCGAACATAGTACCTCCTCCTTTTTGGAAGTCGGTAAAAAACCGATTGCCCCATACAAAAAGTTCACCGATTTCCGACAAAATGTATGGGACAGTAGATTTTTCTTCAGTAGAATTTTCAAAAGCAGCTGAACAAAAATTGTACAGACAAAATTCCCCTAAAAGCACGCTGACTAAGTGATTACCAGTAACCCTGTATAACTATTTGTAAGCTGTTAAGATTTTTTGAAAATAAGTATATAATATAGAACTACCAACCAATAAAAGTTTTCATTCTAGGGAAAATTGCAACTCTCGATATTTGGCAACACCGACAAAATGGAGGTATCATTACTTACGACAATGAAAGACTGAACAATTTATTCAATTATCAAATTAAAAAACATCTAAATGCGCTACTTTCGTATGGAATGTGATCCCATCTTGTTTTTTTTGTAGCCCAGCTGAATTTTTACACGTTAGGACGACACAGGAAGGCATAACTTAAATAATATTGCAACGGTAAAACACGTCACGCGCGATTTATGGTCACAGAGTAACTAATCGCGTTCGCGTAAAACTAGTCTATATTTGAGTAGTTTTTGTCGCTTCACTATTGGGTTCGTTCACGCCTTCTGGTTTTTTCTGTATTCTGAGTTTGGGACATTTTTGCACACACGGTCATCTGACCCCAAACTAAGCAAAGATTGTGATATGGCTGCCAGAGACTGATATACATACATATATAATTTTAAATACATATTAACACCCAGATATAGAACAAACACAAATGTTTGTCCTATGTGGGAATTGAACCCACGCCCCCAAGCTCAGAAGGCAGGATCACTACCAACTAGACCAACGGGCTATCTAACTAGACCAACGGGCTATCTAAGAATATATATCATAGCTAAGAACACTCCTCACTTTATATACGTTAACGTCTTCCAGTCACCTTTCAAACAAAAACAAAATCATAATTGGTTCAGCCGTTTAGGAGCTAAGATGCCACAGACAGACCGACACACTGGTACACATGGTAAACTTATAACACCCCTCTTTTTACGTCGTGGGTTAAAAAGTCGAATGAAAACTACGAATTCTGATCAATTTCGCTAGGCTGTCGAACGTAAGACTGTATCAGGTACCTACTCGATTTAGTTTAGTAAAATATTAAAATAAAATGTTATTATTCGGCTTCTTACAATGTTATTACAGATGTCTGAGCAAATAAATGCTTTTTTAATAGGACAAGTGCGTTTATTAACAAAAATGTAATCTGTACGGAACCCTCAGAGCGCGAGCCCGACTCGCACTTGGCCAGTTTATCTAAATTAATAATTATTTTTAGTCACGGAGTCATATTTTACAAATAATAGTTAAAGTTGTTAAACGCTTAACCATCATGCAACTCACGAACCGTTAAAGTCAAGCTTTTGTGTTTAAGTTTTATTACGCCTTTGTACATTTGACCGATGCCTATTATTTTAATTATCATACGCCGTTGCTTCCAAGCCATTATGGTTAATTTCGATCCTGAACCGTACTGCGCCTACTGTACTTCGAAGGCTAACCACATGATTAGCCTAAACACGTTTTATTCTAAACAAACACCTATAAATAATATTCGTGAATGTATGGTAGATTAACGTAGCTTTAATCTTGATACGAATTCTTGTACTTTATGTCAATCTTGTAATGTAATGGGATGAATTCTCGACCTATTTGCAATACTGCTCTTGCTCTTAGTCTACCTGCACAATATTTGCATCGTGATTTTGCTGAGTGACATGAATAAACTCTCCAATACTTCAACAAATCACACTGCTTATAAACCGTTGCATTTTTTTTTTCAATCTAAGGACGCTATTTGGTTGGTTTTAGGTTTTTTTACTTGTGCATAAATATTTTATCTGTTTTCTATATGAATAAAAATTCAATGATCTACGTTGGTAATCGCATAACTTACGAACGGCTTGACCAATTTGTCAAACTTTTTTTTAAATGTTCGAATATGGATTTTGGTGGAATAATAATAAGAAAAGTTGAAAAGTGAATAAGTGATTATTATTATTGTAAGGATTAGAAAAAAAAAGAAAAATTACAACAACGCTAGCGGCGTTTCACGTGCGGGCTAATTTTACGTATCTAGGTATATACTTATTACTTATACTTATCACACCTATATATGGTTCGTCTACGTAAGTGCTTACAGTCGAAAACACAACCGGCTCTTAATAAAATACGGTCAAACTTAGATCAAATTTAAAAGCACGCTAACCCAAACTTTTTTTCATTTCCGCATACCTCCCTCAATGCATTACATCCGAATTCTGCTTCATAGGAGTATCGACCTTAGCCGATAATTATACAAAAAAATATTAAGAATTCACCTGTTTGTATACAAGGAAGGTGTTACACTACGGAAGTAAGCTACAGGCCAAAAAACCTATCAATTGTTTGGTCTGTTATATTGTTTTATCTTAATCATGAATAGCATTTGGACGCGGCTGTGTTTTAATTCTACCATGAAATTGTACTAAGAATTATACACGTAATTTAAAAAAAAAAACACTATTGAGAGAGCATTAGTTTGCGCGACAGGAAAACCGCGGACAACACTAGCACAGGATCAAAACAGACGGTTCACCGAAGAGAAATACACACGATGCGCACTTCTTGCGCAAGTATTACTCGCGCTTGCTTACTGTGCATCGTCTGCAACGAGCTACAACAGTTTTTGCTTAATTCACTAATCATTAAGCACCAGCATTAATCACTCGCACTAATCACTAATCAAAGTGCAATCGGGCCTTTAGTGCCAGTGGCAGTAAAAGTTGCTTAGTACCTGTTCCAGACAATGCAAAGTACTTGTGTAAGTGTTACTCACGCCAGCTTACTACGTATTTTCTGCAACGGGCTAAAGGTGCTCAGGGGTTGAAAAATGGTTGATGATAATGATGAAATTTTATACATATTATTATACTCGTGCTTGTGTAGAAAGGTCATGGCACAAACATTAGGAAGTAATCAGACGCCAATCAGTAGTTCTTAAACTATTATAGACGATAATTGCATTACTTTGTACGTTTAAGAACAAATAGCTGAGAACAATGCCTCTCGAGCGCTGTTGTAATTAATAAAAGTGATATAAGTAAGGCCCAACGTCGACTGGATGGACCGTCGTGGTGCTGAAGTGACCGTGGAAAAGTCAATTCGGTTTACGAGGTTCAAATTTGTACCACATTATATGTATAGTAAGAGGGATAAAACGTCCTTGATAGTAAGTGATAACAATGAATGCTGGCGTGACCCTATGACAGGTCAATCAGTTGTTTTTTCTTCAAATTCTTGAAAGATAGGGCAATACAATTATTCATAAAAATTCATGAGAAAACGCGCGTGGTTGAGCTATTAGGCATTTGATCATGATCCTGCGAAAAAAACTAAAAGTAACTTTATTGTTTACTTATCATAAATAATTGACGTTGACATGTTATTTAAATTTGAATGAAAAATTAATTTTTATCACGAAATCATGGTAACCACGATATGTGTTAATACTGAGGAGTATTTACTACATTTTCACTACTTTTAGATGAAGATGTCATTGATTTACAATAACATGGATGTTGGGTCTAGCACGAAATTCACGAAAAACTGTTCTCGAGTTTTCACTTATATACATTTTACTCTATATAAAGTCATATGACGTTAAAATAACGACTAATTTAGCTTGCCAATAATTTAGATTAAAATGCGCAATATACCGTTTTTAGGGTTCTGTACCCAAAGGGTGTAAACGGGACCTTTTTACTATGCCTACGCTCTGTCTGTCCTACCTTTTAACAGCTGTATCTTTCAAACTATAACAAATTGCCAGTTGAAATTTTCACCAAAAAAAATATTATGTTATGTTACGGTGGATTAACTAAGAAATAAAGTCAAAAATTAAAGGGTAAACCGGTAGTACATACAAGCGTTAAAATTGGCATGATTATGTTACACCCTTAAGTAAAACAACAAATAATAAATACTGGCAAAGTGCGAATCAGTGGCAAATTTCTGATTACCACCGGTCGCGTACTTAGATGGGTGATGTTGTCTTTTGCACTACTTATTTGTACTATTTATGTGGTGCTACGGAACTCTCAGTGTGCGAGCCCGACCCGTACATGGCTGGTTTTATTATTTTACATACTTTTTGACCACTGATATCCATAGTATTAAAGATCTTTGTGTACTAGAATTAGATTCGCTGTTATTTACTTATCTGCATTGGTACTTCGTTTCATGGACAAAAACTTTTTACTTTTTGCATATTCACACTCAGTTATTTTATATCTTCAGTGTTGTGAAAATCGCGAGTGAGAGAACTGAAAGAGCCACCTTAAAGATGTCTTCAAGTTATAAATAAATCAGTTCTGGGGCCTTACGGCCAACTGCTTACGCGGTATCAGACAAACGTTAAAACCGCGCAGTTCGGAAAATCACGTGAACCTTAACGCGCCCAGCTATGGTTTGCGGTCGCGCAAATTTTTTTCATCACTTAAACTGGATTGCTTTAAACAGCTAGCCGTTAGGCCCCTGTAGTCTCATAAGTAAGCAGGCCTAATATAACATCGCTTCAGTGGTGGATTCACGGCTTTACGGTCGTTGTATTCGTGGGAAAATGAATTCCATATAAAGCTTATGCGACAATCAATTGATTTTGAATTACCGTGAAATCTACTTTGCCAACAGTGCAATGAATTTTTCTCTAGCAACTGGTTTGTTTTTGGAGTAAAATTCATTGCGTAACTCTACGTATCTCGAGGAATTTAATATTGAATCAGTTATGTCAGTATCCATCGTATATCGGTAAAAGATAATGAAACCAATAAATTGTTAGATATATTGTACGAGCATAAACTTTTAAGTAAAAGATGTGGTGGCTTTTTAAATTGCTTCGTTTGTATTGATGATGTAGTAAGTGATTGGATGCTACTGTTATTATTGTGCCATAAATTTGAACCTCAATTAACAGTTATTAAATTTATGGTAAAACTGGTTGCTTAAACAATAAAATTCTGTCGTAACTATATTGTTGGGAGAAATACGGATTGTGTTTTTTTTTTATTGATAGTATTGGTGCTTTTAGTTTAGCGCTTTATTTGCGCAAAACTTAATTGAAAGTGACCTTAGAACTTTTAAGATAAAATCGAAAGATATGTTTACATTATGGTGTCTTACATATAAAAGGCGATATGTGTATGGAATAAATACACTTTCGAAAATTCTAAATAATTATAGAAAGTATGGATCTCCCCTTCAACGTCATTATCATCATCATAACCAGCCTACTATTCTATTTCTGGACGTAGGCCTCTCCCTAGGGACGCCACTCAGCCCGATTCTCGGCTTTCTCTTCCAGCCACTGCCTCCTACGTATCGGCAATTTAACGAGTCTCAGGGCGTCCTACGCTACATTTTCCGATTCGTGATCTCCACTCTAGAACATGTCTACCCCAACGATCATTGGTTCTGCTACGGACTGGGCTAGTGCCTCTTCAGTTTGCTAGTAAACGCTGAGTTATGTCGGTGATTGGTTCTCTGGCGAATTACTTCGTTCCAGATACGATCCCTCAGAAAAAATATCCTCTTTAACGTGCTAGTCTCATAAATTGTTTACTTGTCGCCTTCATAATTTCGATGACGACGATTCCATTGTAACATACAAATAATAATCTCAAAACAACAAGAACATTCGTCTAACTTCTGTACCGTCCCTTCATCACACATTGAAACTGCACCATTGTACGTCTTGTTAGGTAACTGTTTTTCCCGGGCTTACCGTTTCACAACCACGTTGCCACACCACGAAAATTGCTGGCTTTAAAATGGCATGCTTTTCTTACTAGGTAGTGAAGTGAAGTGATGGCATAAGCATTGATACTCGATAATACTGTAGTAAAATTTAAATTGGTTAGGGAGAAATTTTCAGATGTTTGACTAGTTTTCTGCTAACTGATATGACAATATATAAAGTTAGTTTAAAAAAAAAAGGACTTCAAGTCTATACTTACATAAACAAACTTATTCTCAAAAGTAGAAAAAGGACAGTTAAATCAGAAATTCAAAGTCCTCATCAAACCTTTTGCTGACGGGAACCACAAACCAAAACGGTCATCTGTGTATATATTTTTGGTTTTTGTTGAGTTTTTCAAAATTGCGCTATAATAATTTCGATGAAATTAATATGAAACTCCACTGAAGTATGACCTACCAAAAAAAAACCTCAAAATCTGGTGTACTGATACTGGCGTAACAAACATACAAAAAACATAGTCGAATTGATAACCTCCTCCTTTTTTGGAGTCAGTTAAAAGGAAGAGTAAAGACTTCTTCAAAAAAAAAAACAAGGAATTTTCTACCACGATTCAACGTGTCTTATCGTACGACTTATTGTAAGTGGCAAGATATTTAGCCATTTTGTACAACATGACAAAGTAATGAAAACCATCATATAGGGAAAGCTAGAAGGAAAGAGAGAACCAGGAAAACGAAGAAGTGTATTCTTAGACCAAATAAAAGAGAAAGCAAATGTCATGTCGTTCATGGAGGTGAAAAGCCTGGCAGAAGACCGGCAAGCCTGGACCGCCAAGAGCTGCACTGTTAAAATGTTGAATTAATAAACGATAACATTTAAATAGTACATTTTGCTGAGAACCAATGTAATAAAAAAAATCCCGGACCAATATCTACAGTTATTGCATTTCTTGTTCGTTTTAAAAGCATCGATCAAGCAAATCCGATGTGACTATAGTTATAACTAAAATCTGTGACAGCACTAAGCGTCAAGTATCGTAGATAATTTGCAAGCCAATAAAGCGCAATCACTTGGTTAGTAGGCAGTTGATCAACCGTGTCGGATTAAAGATTGTGGTTACATCTTTACAATTACTTAGGTAGTTTATTTGGGTACTTTACTAGATAACACGTACTTAATCTTACTAATACATGTATATATAATTATATATACTTATAGTTCTCAAGCAGCCTCGTTTACACATTTTTTTTACAATATAAGGTACATTAAGGATGCATTATTCCTTAAACTGCGAACCTAACTTACTGAATAATTATTTTGCGGAGATATTTTAGATGTATCGAATGATAAATTACATCATCGTGATGAAAAACTAATTAAGTTATGAACAATTGACTGATGGCCCTTTTCAAAGATCTATTAAATCTTCAATTATTAATGTATATTTCCAACTATGACGTGTGATATTGTATAAAGTTAACCAATAAATAATGTATATATTAAATACTTTTAATAATTAGTTATAACCCAGAGATATGGATTAATAAATGATCTCCATTTGCGTAGCGTGACAGACTAAAATAATTCATGATCTTATCAGGTCAGTAACATTGGAAAGGTCACGCTAAAACTTGAATCACCTTAACGCAATATCTAGAATCTCTACCCTCGAAGATTAATGATAGCCAGTGGACATAAAATGTGTGAATGTTAAAAATAGCCTGATTTTTATTTAAATTATTAGATATTTATACGATACATGTACGGTGACAGCTCGGTAGGATTAATAATACATAATAGTCAACGCATAATTTTCACACAATTTTGATAAGAAAAACTTGAAAATCAAAGTTGTCTTAATTAAACGATTTTTATTTCAATGTATTTATTTAAGCTTCAAAAAAGATTTCCTTCGATTTCGAGAAACGTCTTTAAACTTTGTTATTAAAAAGTTACAAAACAGTTGGCACACTTACAATGTATTTATTTCCATACACGTAAATTAATATCGTTGCTGAGAACGTTCAAACGGGGCTCTGATGCATTGGCTAACCCGCATGAACTCAAACAAAGTTATGTCATCGTTATCTATAAACAACTCTCAGTATGGGTTCTTAAACGCTTTTTATTAACTATGCCCAGCGTTTTTTACGCGAGCATTCCATCGGTTTTTTTCCAACCCTCTGTTGCAAACCAAACCACTTGGATACGTTATTCTGTGCCACGTAAAAGAATAACAAACAAACGCACCTTCACATGAATGATATCAGTATGAAATATGATAGCACATTGAAGGGTAACGTTGCCAGGAGAGCCATGCGATTAACTCGAGTATATGACATTCGGATTTTACGCATAAACCTGAGTTAAATTGTTATGCTCTCAAGCACTAGATGTTACTTTGGTCACCTGCTCTTATTACCATGGGCTTGGGTGTGACGGGACAAAAACAATGTCGCTTGCTTTAGAATGAATCCGCATGCGAACATTTTTGCTACAAACATTGATTGAAAACGACAGTAAACTCGACTCAGATGTGATACTCCTATGAAATGTAGTGTATGATTTCAAGCGCAAACACGGAAGCATCAGAGTACTTCCAACCAGTTCTTGCTAAAAAATTACGCGCTTAATTGAGCCCCCTTAACGCGTATCAAATATACATACACAAAAAGCAAGCCAAAACGTAGAGCAAAAAGCTTGTTCAGTTGTTCTTTTTTTGTACCACATTCTCTCATTGTGCAGTAGCCATGTCATTATAGCCGTTATATGAATGTTAAATGTAGGCTTGGAGAACAAATTGCACTTGCCTATTTAAATTTTTAATTAGATCTTGGCAAGAGAAGAGGAATAAGCGTATATTTACGGTTGCTACGCAATCTAACTCAAATTTGTCATATAGAGCGGAACGGTCCTATCAAACATGTCTATTTTGTTCAATGCTTACTAAGTAACTCTACCTTTAAATATAGTCTAAACTACAGTACAAACGTTTACTCCATTTTACCCAAAAAAACTACAAATTCAATTCATTTATCAATCTGGGTGTCTTCAAATCGAGAATGAATCAGTTTCTTCTAGGAAAGCGTGCTCCAACGTAGACCACATCGTCGCTTAACATAAAGCGAGTTGGCAGCCAAGCGCAAGCCTATTTATAATTACAAATTTTGCTACGCATTTTGTCTTATCTACGTAAATTATGATCATCATCCATCTTCATCATTCTTTTCAACCAATGGTTGCCTGGGATTAAGTCATAGTTTTTAACGATAGAGCTACTTTCAGCACTAGGTCGTAAGTTATTCTATCAGTCACTTTTAGGTAAGGTGTAAACTTTTCATTTATCATCTAGCCACTAGGTTATAATGTTTGATATGTCTTCTCTTGAGCACACCATCTTTTCCGGTCTTATGTCAGTTTAATAAGTTATAGGTATACATAGACGACGGTGATTGCTTACCATCAGATAGCTTATTAGCTTGTTCTCCAGCTATGGCATTAAAAAACTCGACAATAACATATCTTCTAAAACACTCTTTCCGCGTCAACTAAAGTAATTCTTTATTGATAATTTTTAGTGGTTTTTGTCCCATCCTTTATTTGTAGAACCCGTCAATTACAGGTGTATTTCCTATACATGATGCATGATAGAGCCACATGTGAGCAGGATGTTTGGTCGCAAAGGTCGCCCAGTGTCCGGTTCGTGAGGTCACCACGCGTTCCTACCGCATGCCTCTTCAAGATGAGGAATGTATTTAAATTAGATCATCAAATTTACTCTGGTGTTACTATCTGCGCAGGTAGTGATATTAAAATATATTGGTAGTGTTTTGTTTTTTTGAGACCACCAACTGCGCTCTAAAGCTGTGATTTTCCAGTATAATAATACTTGAAATTGATTAACAGACATAATTTTAATAATTAAAAGTATTTATATTAGATTCATAGTACAATACGTTCTGAATGAATTATAAAGATGATATTAAAAAAAAATACCATCAAAAGAAAAGCAAAAAAGGCTTTAAATAAAGCTTGTTTTCTTTATGTCAGCTTAGGGGCATGTAAAGGTTCTAGCGAAGTAGTTTTTTGCAGGTACGAGTAGCAAAAATTATAAATAGCGTCACCAACAGCTCAACAACTTAGACGTCGACAGGAAAGTGAACGGACGTAAACCCGGAAGGTGCAGGTTCGAATCCTTCTGTTCTTAAATCGTCTATAACTATTATTTGGTTGATTCTAAAATTTGGAACAACGTATATAATTCATTCAAAATTCAAATATAAAATAACGGGACTGAGGCCTAGAAGCTCATTTCGGAGATAGGGCACAGGCTCAAAGAAAAGTGTGGTGACTCCCGCTTCGGCTCGTTCCTGGTGCAAAGGTTGGCCATTGCCATCCAACGCGGTAACGCAGCGAGTGTTTTGGGTACTTTTGCGCTGGGAACGGTTAGGGGTGGGTTATTTGAATAGACATTAGTTTAGTTGTTGGTGAATATCATAGATTTAGGATTTATTTGACACTTACGCTGTATATTTTATTATTGCTTTGTTTTAAATGCTTTGTTTTTTTTGCTGACCTGTTTCCATTTGTGTTCTACGAATTTGGGTGCTATTTATAATATATTGATTAAAAAACATCTTTACGCATAAGTAACCTAAGCAATGTTCTGTGGTTTTACCCGATATCTTACAAGAACCGTTAATTTTCTAAGTGACATCTTCTTTAACCGCGTTGAGCGATTTTTGGTAGGAGGAAAACTTATGAGCTCACGTCACTGACATGCTAATGTGACATTTTAGTTTTAACTTGATAGGTGTCGGCAGTCCCCCCCATAACTGCCTTTTTTCGATGATGTGTTTATCCAGAGTATGCGCACCTTTCACCAATCCAATCAGCCGTTAGAGAGTTGAAAAGGACCTAGTATAATAATACACTTACTCACATAAACGTTTACAATTACGATATTATTCATATGCATATTTATTCATAAAATATTATTTTCCAAGTCACATATATCACAAATCACATATCACATATCACAAATTAAAATTATTTTTAATTAAAATAATAAATTAGATCAAATAGGGTACATACACGAATCAAATAGTTAAAAATCATAAAAAAGACAGAAACTTATAATAAATCTATAGATACTATAAATTAATCCCTATTATTTAACTTGGTCACGCCTTAATTGAGAACAACTTTACTGAACCTTTGTAGAAGGTTCTTAAAGAAAGAAAAATAACGTCTGTCGGGTCAGCTAGTAAAAAATAAAAAACACAAATAAAATAAATAATAAAATAAATAACACAGTATTAGTGTTATTATAATGCTTCACACGTTTCAGTATTTTTTAATTATTACGAGAGCAGATCGTAAATGCGCGTAAGCCTCGTCCAGCGCGTTGAAGTCTTTTTCATACAGAAATAAGTTTTATGAGAAAAAGTTCATTGGCACTCAACGAAATGTTTCAGCTAATTTATTTCAAATTTCATTTGAAGTTAGTCCCATTGTAAAACTCGTTTATAATGATGAACACTATAATGTTTTTTTGTTTTTTTTTTGTTTTTATATTCCGGACATTTTTGCACACAGTCATCTGACCCCAAACTAAGCATAGCTTGTAATATGGCTGCCAGAGACATACATACAAAAATACATACTTAAATATTTTAACACGCAGATATAGAACAAACACAAATACTCATCACATGAATGATTGTCCTAGGTGGGAATTGCACCCACGCCCCTAAGCTCAGAAGGCAGGTTCACTACCAACTGGACTAACGGACTACTATGACATCCTTTTGGCTTAGGGCCACTATTCCACAGATGTAGATATCTATATTCTTGGTACATAAATCAAATAAATATGCAATGATTTAAGAAAATATCATCACCGGTTCATTGAAACAAGTTGTAGGTACACATAAAGTAATTTAGTTTTTTGGTGTTGTATGGGTCCTCATTATAATAAATTGATTATCTCTAATAATAATGTTCCTAAGACAAGACGATAGCAACCAAATTAAATTACATATTTAAAAGGTATAATTTGCTGACCAATTTAGAGGTTTAATCATGTCAAAATAATAGGTTTTTAAAACTCAAATATCTTTGATGATAACTTATTTAACACAGAATTTTCATAGATTTATAAACGCATGGAGGTTGGGTCTAGAACAAAATCAACGAAAAAAAATGTTCTGATTCGAGTTTACCAATACGGGGTTATAATGAAAGGGTATACTGAAAGAAGTCCGTCAATTCTCCAGTCAGCGTTTCGCCTAAGGCTATCGAAGTTGGTTGCACAATTTTTGTGTAACAAATATGTTTTGTTCTTAACCAAGCGTGATTATTCATTTTCATGACATTGTCCAAAAAGTTGCCTTCAAGAGACATGCCAATTAAAGGAAAGACACTTTTAGAGGTATAAGGTATCTTGTTTCTGATGTAACATCTTGGTCCGTGTCTTGCATCGCAACGCCTTGTCTCTGGTGGCGTTTTATTCTCATTGTGTATTCAAATTTATTCAGTATTGACCGAATAGTCAGCAACCGCATGATTCCGTAGTCATGTGACTATGCTAATCTGATTACGAATTCTTTAATATGCTGGTTGAAGGTTTAATTAAAGCTTTGCTTCGATTGAGTCGATTGATGCACAAAATTTAAGATAAACGAGATTTTAAAATTGATAGGGCCGGACTAAGTTGTGTAGTCTAAACGATTACTGCAGCTTCTGGATGGTACCCAATTTTAAAATCGTGGCTGATACTCCACCGGAGTATGAACCAAAACTGGCAATCACAGTGCACACATGCGAAAGTTTGTCAGTGTGTGTGTGTATGTTTGTTACTGTTTCACGCAAAAACGGTTGGACTGATTTGGATGATATTTGGAATATAGTTAGCATGTGTACTGAATCAACACAAAAGCTAAATGCTTTTTATCATCAAAATCACAATTTTTTTCACCACGCGGGAGAAACCGCGGGGCGCAGCTAGTAGGTAATATTTTTATCCCGTTTTTGTTGCTTATACCTATTTTTCGTATAATATGGGTTACAGCCTGAAATAAAGGCATTATATTTGATACTAGCAGAATATCGCGGTGTCATTCGCGATTTCCCAGTTTCCGCATTTTCTAGGGGGGGGGGGAAGTACACTACCGTCCTTATGATGTTCATTATAATCCTAGCAAAATTCGTTAGAACGACATAGCTATTTAGTCGTGAAAAGTGAACAAACAGACAGAGCTTCCCAACAGACTTTCGCTTTTATTATATTAGTTTAGATTTCAAATACTTTTTTATTACTACAAGCTTACACTCATACATATATACATAGGTATTGGCAGAATGCCTTCAGAGAGTGATAACTAAAAAATACGAATGTATATTTATTTTTATAGTTGACTGGCTAATCGTTTGACATTAGCTCACCTAATGTTATAATATGGCAGTGTGGGCAAATATGTTAAAAACACCCAGTCTGGAATGGGAACTGGCTGTAAGGGAATGTGATGTTATGTTTGTTTCTGCTCGTTTTTTTGCGTTCTTATTTGAATTATTACAGCTACGAAACAAATACCTACTCAAATGTGCATAATAAAATCATACTCTAGGGTAAAAATATATTCATGTGAGTTTATTTTGTAACCCTAAAAGAACAATAGGTGTTGGAAACTATACATTATCCTAATGGTAATTCATACACAGAACTAGAATAAACTTCAGACTGGATACGTTACTTAAACAAAATGTATAAAACGTCATTTATATGATCATTAACAGGATATTTAACGTGGTAAGGTTGTGGAAGAAGCTTCCGATATTTCGGTGCAGTTATAGGCACCATGTTCAGGGTAAGACTGAAATGCGGGTGGTTGCATCAAAAAACTTCGGAAATCGCAACCGTGGATTCTGTTAGAAATTTCACCCCTGTAGTACGCTTCTTACGTAGCAGGTTATCGATTGGTTCCTTTTTTGGAGTACTTTACGGCCTATCCAGTAACGTTTTGCCACGAATACCTCAATTGACCTTGTCCAACATACTCCATAGCTATCAGAAATATTCAGTTTTTAGTCACGTATTGTTGCCAGCTGACGCACTTTCGCTTTGGGTTACTAATGTCAAAAGTGTCGAGGCTGCGCCCGCGCTGCCAATATTGCATTTTTTGACATTGAATTTGTGCGATTGTGTGAGTAATTGCTTACTTGTGTGGTGAACAGTAAGAGGACGATTGTTTTATTTTGTTGGCTGGTTATTTTTGCGAGTTAACCTTGAAATGTTATGGAAAAGCTCCTAAAATTATAACAAAAAAAATATTTATTGACTGTTATTGTTGTGCAATTACAATGCCACCCTAATATTCACTCATTATTATCATATTATCATGTTCCTGTAGAAGGTCTGGGACAGAGACCTTCTCTCAGAGAGAGTGAATGGGCCCTAATTGACCATGCTGCCCCAGTGCTTGTTGGTAAATGTCATATGTCTTTGAACTTTTGAGGTTCTTGGACATACCGGTTTCATCACGTTGTTTTCCTTCACCGTTGTTGAGCGATGGCATGAAACTGCACATAATTTATTTAATATAAGTCATTGGTGTTGGGCCGAGTGAGGATTGAACTGGATGCCGTTAGATCCTAAAGCGCACATGCTACCGCCCAGCCACTATCGTTCTATGATGCATAGATTGGTGTTTACAGATAGCTAAAGTAATTTTTTTGGTATAGGTAAGATCGGAGTTTTTCCAATAGGCCTCAGCAATGATTAAATAAGCTAAATAAAGATTCATGATGGTGTACATAAGGGTCTTGCTAATCTTCGTCAGCCCTAATGTAACTAACGTTATCTAATTTCTTCAAGTAATATCCGTTCTTTCATCTTTATTTTAAGAGTTCTTTCACGAGATTTTGTCAATAGCGCAGTTTTTCGTCTCTATCCAATGTTTTGGGTTTTGGTATGACATTATTTGTGCTTATTAAACCAATTTACACCTACCTAACAACCTTTCAATTATCTATCTAGGTACCTACATAGTATTAGAGTCAAATCCGGGAGCAAAAGAGGCATGCTGACATTTAAAGGCGACTGTAAGCGAAATCAGCTGTGGGCGAAGTACGAGTATTCGCTACGTAATCGAATCGAATTTCATACACATTTTGAATTTCGAAATTGAAATTCGATACGTATTTTACGTACCTAGCTAAAATTCGTAGTTCGCTTACAGACTCTACTCAGTACCCACAGGTGAATCCGGTTACTGCCCTATATATGGCGGTAAATAGCACAGGCGCAAAATAAAATAAGCTCAACTTAAAAACAAGAGCGTTGAGAAATGAGGTTGGATTGCTGACCTTGTTGGAACGACGATGTTTGGTTGTTTTTTTTTTTTTACAAATATTTGGTTTCTACGTGCTGTATTTTATATTCTGGTATACTGGACCAAAATTCAAAGCCTGTCATAATCACAAGGTTTCATAATATTGGTTTGGACACCGCAGTTGATTAACTTTTAATTTTTACTTGAAGGGCTAATTAAATGTAGAATTCAGAAGATAAAGTGACATGAAAATGACACAGCTGAAGAAATATTGAACGTAGTTTTTTTAGCTCTCATCATAAAACTAGGACTGATTTTCGTATGAATTTTTTAGGTAGGTATGTCAAACGTGATGGTAGTAAGCCATAAATTTTATTGTATGGTCGCCATGCAAACTGAGGTAAATAAACTCTGAGTCATAGTTTATTTTTAAATTGTCAAGGAAACTAGTATTTCGTTTCCTTCTTACCAAGAATTTACATTGATATTTATAACGACCTATTTAGGTTGTTGAACTTCGTGCAGACCGCAACTTTATAAAACCACTTCTTCTTTGTCTGTATTAAGACTTGTCATATACCTTACTAAAACCACTATTTTATCATCAAAAAGACCCAAACTAGTGTCTAATATGTTTATAAATTATGTACACACCTATCGTACGCTGTTTTTTTGTAAGACAACTACAATATTATAAGCTAATAGGTTTTATTTTAAACTTTTTTGTTTATACCGTAGAACACATTGGAAAAATAAAAAACATTTAACTAGGTTAGTGAAATTGAATTTATATTATATGAACACCAACTCAGAGATCCCAAACAATCAGATGTTTGATAGAAAAGTAATTAATAAGTAGATAGTAGTAAATTTTAAAACAATATACACGACTACATAATGTAGCTAATGAAAACACCTTTTTTTTTATTTTTTTTTAATGTATCTTTTATGTGAATGACACTCTTTAGCATGAAGACGAATCTAACGACGCTCATACATCAAAATCGGTCAATCCGTTTAGGCTATAGGAAATAATAAAGAAACATGAAAAAAACACAAATAAAATATGGAAAACTTTACTTTCCTTCTTGGGCTGTCGGATAAATATTGCTGATTTGAAGGTTTTTATAATGACTTTCGGCATAGTGTAGCAGTTCTGGCTAGCCTTGTAGAGTGACTTAGCTGTTACATTCATCAATAGCACGTTACGTGTGATTAGATTTGTGTACAATGTCAATGACATAAGTTAGTAGAAAGTATGAAGTATAAGCAACCGGTACAGTGTCATAAGAGATCGGAGATAAAAACGAAACCATTTGCGGTCAATATGCTGGAAATATGATGACCGGACTGGATTACTTCCTATGGCAGTGAAGTTGAGATAGAAATGCTCGATATACAACGTGTTTACAAAGACAGACCGAATTTTAGTTGGCTAGCAAAGTTTTGGGACCGACATTTTGGTGGAATCTCAATAATAATTACCAATATAAAAAAACGACTTCAAAGTTAGTAAATGCGCAATTTTATTTACTTTGATGACACATTTTTCCAGATATTTAGTTATTTTATTATCTTATTTCTTAGTTTCTTTTTTGTTAAACAAAAAGTTATTTGGATTAAAAAACCAAAGTCCTGGATCGGTTTTGATGAAATTTCTATGGGACCAATCTCAAGTATACCCATTAAAAAAATCGGTTAATTAATAATGACTCTCTGAAGTAACAAACATTAAAAAAAGTTTTTTTTTTAAATTATCTTCACTTGTAACTTACTAACGAACTATGTACACAAATCTATTCTTCTTCGTTGTATGTTACAAAACTCATGTTTTTTTTACTATGATCTAAATAAACATCTATACACCGTGAATGCCTTATTTTGATTTAAAATGGATTATGCTGGCTCAACTTATCGAGTCATCGTAATATTTTTTTTTTTGTTTAGTTATGATAAATTCCTGCTTTCAAATATTCGTAACCAACTTAAACTGTTAAGTTGCCTATAAATTAGATAATTTAATTGATACAACACTTTGATAGAATATAAATGTCTTGAAAACGATTCTAAAAACTTTCAGTATGGCCCTTGTAGATATGTATATTAGACAGCTATTAATATTTTAATTTTTATTGTTACAGGTTAGGGCGAAGTTTACTGCTTTTAGCAGTTATCTGCTCACAGACATACGCACAGAAATCGAAAACAGATGACAGCATACAGGCAGTGCCGAGCGATCTGCGGCGGATGGTCAGTGAAGCACTTGCATTGGAGAGGAGATTTCTATTAGGCGCTAGCGATGCGTAAGTATCAAAATCATGTTTTAAATGTTGTTTCACGTATTATTTTATTGAAGTAAAAATAGGTAGGTACCTTTCGCTCGATGTTTCGACCATGTTACAATGGCCGTGGTCACGAGCTGACTGAAAACTGCGGGTGAGTCCGGCGAGAAGAGCGGGTGTTTTATTTTTCTACCCTCACTTGATCTTGAAAATTCGCAGGGTTGTCGAAGAACAAAACACCCGCTCTAACACCCCTGTGGTGATGGGGGTGGGAATTTGGACCACATTAAATCTGGTTCTCACCTGATTATCATTCTCATGTTCCCACTGCTGGGACACAAATCTTCTCTCAGAGAGGATGGGCCAAATCTACCATGCTGGCCTTGTGCATGTTGGTGAATGACATATGTCTTTGAACATTTTGAGGTTCATGGAGGTTCATTTGAGGTTCATTGAGGTTTCCTCACGATGTTTTCCTTCACCGTTTTTGAGCGATGGCATCGAAACTGCACAAATTTTAAGTATTATTTAAGTTCTAAATAAATCATTGGTACGGGCAGAGGTGCCGTGCTGGCACCGTTGGTGGCGTCGGTGCCATTAGATTGTAATGCGCACATGCTACCGCTCGGCCACCATCGCTCCTACTAAGGTAAGAGGTTCTTATTATAGGTTCAGAAAAATTTACTTCGCTAGACATTTTCGCGCCTGGTGTTAGCAAGGTTCGCCTTTGTCTGACACTTCAGGGAGGACGATAATCGATATACATCCTAGCCTTTCTTTTCTATAGGCAAAACTGTACGTCAGAAGATGACGAAGCGAGCAGCACTCCTTGTCCACCGAGCAAGTACCGGAGTGCGAGTGGAGAGTGCAACAACGTGCGTCACCGGCCATGGGGCAGACGCGGCGATGTCTTCCTCAGGCTGATGCCGGCTAACTATGCTGATGGTAAGTTTACTTCATCATCGTCCACAATCTTTCTTATCCTGCAACCAGTGCCAGATTCAGAGATCTGGAGGCCCTGGGGCCGTACCGTCACCTGTTTAACCGATTCAGTTTAGGTGATTGCGAAACGATGCGCGACCGCATACCGTATCACGGCGCGTTAAGGTTCACGTTTGCGTGATTTTCCGTAATCATCCAAACTGAATCAACAAAACAGGTGACGATACGGCTCACAGACCTAGGTCTGTGGTACGGCCCCTTGGGCGATGGAGATAATATCTACGATTATTATCTCTAGCGAACATCATTAAGGGTCTATTTTTTCGGTGTTTCTTTACTTGGAAGTTAATGGTCATCTTAGCAAACTGGTCTCAGTGCTTTGTTAAGTGAAAACTATATTTTATGCTGGCAATAGTCGTCTATAGATACGCGGATGTTGCGCACCAAAACTTTTTATTGACAGAAAATGAAGAATAAAGTCTTGCTATATACTTATTTTTTGGGTGACCTTTGTGTGAGATATGTTGTAGTATGTTGTCCAATCCATCCGCATTATACTGACAACTAACAACCAAGTATATTTTAAAGCAATGACAGTTGCAATAACATTGTTTAAAAAAAAAATGCCACAATTTTTCGTTTTAAAACTTAGCATAGTAACAAAACTTATTAGAATTTACGTAATTCATACAGATTTTTCAAACTTCTGCCACCCTCTAGATCTAAAAAAATTATTCGATCCAAATTTTATAAATAAATAAAATAAGTACCTATTCGGGACATTTTTGCACACACGGTCATCTGACCCCAAACGAAGCAAAGCTTGTGATATGGCTGCCAGAGACTGATATACTTACTTATATATTTTTAAATACATACTTAAATAGATACGATATAGAACAAACACAAATGTTCATCATATGAATGTTGGTCCTATTATAAATAGATATTATACATCTAGAGACAGCGGCAGAAGATTGAAAAACAATGTTTAGTCTCTTTTCATTCCTTCTGCATCGTATGAATACAAAATCTTATTTGTACTAAATTAAAACTAAGTCTCGTTAAAACGAAAAGACTGCTTTTACTTTAAAGGCCAAATGTAACTTCCTCATTCTTGACTCACCATTCACTTTACTGGTTTGAGCGGACACATTTTTATTTGCGGAAGAAAAAAAAACTTCAAAACGCCACATTTCTCGAAGACCCGATAACCGATGGGGAAGAAAGGTTCTTGAGTGGAGACCACGACCCGGAAGAAACAGCGTAGCTAGGGCTCCCACTAGATGGACTGACGACATTGTGAGACTCGCTGGCATCCAGTGGAAGCGAAAGGTAGGCTGTCGTTCAGTGTGGGGGTTAAAGGGGGAGGCCTATGTTCAGCAGTGGACGTCTTCCGGCTGATGATGATGACGATGATGAGACTACATACATATATAGAAGTTAAACACTGAGTATCGCGTGTTTTTTATATTATTATTTTAATTCCTAATGTTTCGAACACTTTGCAGTGTCCGTGATCACAGATAATAAATTATTATTATTTAAGGTCACATTGGAATTATTTGTTTTTTGTTTTGTTTGTTTGTTTTTTTACCTTCTCATATATACCTCCGAATTTTAAATCGTAATTTATTATATACGAAACCTCACAAACATTTGTATTTCTACAGCGAAATTTACTTTAAAAAAACTAAATTTTACCTAACTATATCATAATATTTACTATAGGTAAATTTTATTATCGATAGATACATAGTTTTTGTATGGTTAATTATAACTAGCAATTATCTTAAGGAATTAAGAAGCATTTATTATTATCTGTATGACCTTAAAGGTTTAATGCATGCTGCGTATCTTCAGTACTTAATACTTATGCATTATGTCACCGTTATGGAATGATTAACACCTATTAACTATTAATATTTAATGGTATGTTAGCTGATTTATTTAAGAATTATATACATATACTCGTAATATGAATTGCCAAAATTAGAAACAAATTGTCTGTGTTTAAAATAATAATTGCTGTTTCGTTTTCGTGCGTGAAAATTACCATCAACAAAATATAGACTAAACAATTTTAAGCTTTTTGTTGAAAGTAGGAACTGCATAGTTATTATAAAGATGTAAAATGATTGTTTATAAAGTCTACGTGAATATTTCTGGAACTACTAAGTCGATTCTGGTTCTTTTACACTGATAGACAGTTGCGTTATTCTTATGTAGCTACTTACCGTCTTACTACAAAAGATTTAAAAACGCTTTAGACATGTGTTTAGCAGTTGTTTCCCTGTGAAAAATATGTTAAACACATGTCTAAAGGGTGCTTAAATCTTTTGTAGTAAGACGGGTATTGTTTACTACGTGAGTAAAGCCACAGGACAAAGATAGTAAGAAGATGCTTCTAAGACAGCCACGACATTGTAGCAATCATTATAAATTAGTGCTATTATACTAAAACATAGGCTAGAAATGTTGATGCAAGATAAACCTGACTTTGTCATCAGTAATTACCGTAACAAGTGCGTTCATCAAGTAGAATTCCAATATTTAAAGTTCTATCAATGAGTTCATAGCATTTACTGTAAGAGTTGGTATCAATTTGCAGTACATCGATTTAATGTGTCCCCACTTTTGTCCAATCGCATACTATTGTGCAATCAAACGAGGTCTTAGAGTCTATCGGTTCAAATTGGCATATGTGTGCGTGTTTAAAATTTATTTGCTACTTGCCTACGAAATTTTATGAAGATTTAGGTAAATTCTGGAAACTTACAAAAGCTTTAGACCGTCCATAATAAATGTTTGTTAAATGTAAGAAAAACTTAAATATTATTATTTAAGTTTAGTACTAACACTGCAAATTAATAAGAAGTTTCTGCTCCCGCCAGGTGTCGGCCAGCCTCTATCCGAGCCACATCTACCCTCGCCATCACTGACTGTTCAGGCTGCCGCCCAAACGTCGGAGCCAGCAGACCATGACTACGTCACCAGCTTACTGGCGGCCTGGGGACAACTTCTCATGGCTGATCTCGTCGCTACTACTAATGGAAACCAGGTTAGTACCTACTGCACTGCACACAATTACAGTTCATTTCCTCTCAGTATCGATAGGGTACTATGGTATCCAAAATTTTCCTTGAATATAATGGAAACTTTTGCACCGGGCGGTGCTGGGTTTTTTAATTTTTTCACCGGCTACTCAAGAAGTTTATGTAATTATCATAATGTGCTGTGTACGTTAGTAGATTTATCTTTTTATCAGAGTATTTGTACATGCTACGCTCCGCGGTTTTACCCGTTTTTTCCCCAAATTTGTGGGAAAAAAGTACTTAACTGGTATCAATTTTGACGCGAATGTTCAGTGGTGCTCAATTTACCGGGCTACTTATTTGCCTAAGCAGTTCAAATTTACTACAAACTGATACAAGCTTATGCTTGTCTCAATTTGTAGAAATTTTGAATTGAATTGACTATTTGATTAGAATTGTATTGCCTAGACAAATTAGTAGCCCCAGATAATTACTTTCGAACGTGGCTTCAGGCAAAACTCATTGATTAGAGCATTTTTTCTGCATTAATTAGAATGTGTTACGAAGTTGTGATATTACGGACGCAACATAAATAGCATTCTGTTAGCAGAACAGAAATCCACACATTTACCTAATTAGCCTATTATCTAGCATACACCTTAGGTTATGTAAAGTATTTTTATAAATTTTCAGCTAAAATAAATTGAACACAACATTAGTTAGCGTTTTTAATCGCAATGGTAAGCGATGATCAAATTCAACTATTTCTTTGAACACAAAATTAAACGATGTTGTTTTATCAATTTGACTCGGTCCGTGAAATTTTAGGATCTTACGAGTTTTACACAGATACCTATATCAGTATTTTTGATGTCGTACAAATTCAATAGATAAATAGATTAATAATCCCATCCAACTTTAACTTATATTTTTGACATAATTTCATTGTTATTGTGACGTTTTGTTACTTACAGCAGCACTCAGAGACGTTACTTAAGCTAAGGAATACTTTAAATTGACAGAGCAATTTAAAGTATTCCTTAGCTTAAGTAACGTCTCTGAGTGCTGCTGTAAGTCTTCTTTAATCAACATATATCTAGAAAGACTATAATATAAATTAATAACAATCTTGAAAATCATTATTAAAGCAAACCATTGACTAAAGTATCTATAAACTACCTAACTAAATTACATTGACTATCTAAAACTATTAAAACAAGTGCATTTGTATTACTAATATAATTCTGAAGTTTTAACTTGTACTATGAAATTTATGGATCTAATAGTAATACAATGGTTTTAATTAGATTTTAAACCCAATAACATCGATTAACAAAAAAAATATAGAACAAATGCCAAGTCAAGTCTTATCCGTTTATCATGTAATTTTGAATATCAATAAATTTATATCTAGTCACATATGCCTACTCTTATTACACAGTAAATTCAACTTGACTCAAAAAGTCCTCCGCGCACCGAGCACTGACCTAAAGTAAAGTCCCCAATAGTTTAATAGCCGCTGAGTTGACAGAGAAATCCGCTAGACCAGGAACCAACCCGATCAGGATCACGCCCTTTCTCCTCATTTCCCCATTTTTCATGCGGCGTCCAATGTCTAGCATAAACTTCCGTGCTTTAAGTATGGTCCCACTGTCTCGATGGCAAACGAAATGAAATCTTACGCTGAGTCTAGATAGACGCATTTGTTGTGTTTATATTTATAATTAACTTTTAGTGTTAAATTACTTCATTTTACTTCTTTAATTATACATGCATCCGTGTGTACCCACACTTATCGTGTCAACAGCACGAAGGCCACCGGACGGATGGTTTTTGTTAAGAGGGACGGATGAGGCAACACCTATTCAATGCCTAATCATCTCCGACTAATGGCATATCTCTTTTTCAATTCTTGAACTTGGCCGAGTAACGAACTAATGGGAGCCACAGTTGATCACGTAGTTGTTATTAATATGGTAGTCACGTCATGTAAGCTTGATGTCCTTGCCGTGAACTTAAAATGAACTTTAAAGAGGTTTTCATGTAATATATTGTGGCATTAGTAGATTTAAACCCAAATGCATAATGCTACCTGACCACCTCTATAAATATGTATAGGTACGGATGCTTACTTAGTTCTGTTTATTTTTTCTCTCCATGTTTTTTTTCTTCTTATTTCTAACTCACTATGTTACAGTTTATTTTAATGTTCTCAAATCTTGGTTTAAAGTTTACACACAATAAATATTTACGATCTAATTTTGTTTGGGAGGATATACCTTAAAGGTTCAATTAGTAATAAGTAAATAATATATTTTTATTCAGTTTGTGGGTGTCTAACATTAATGTTAAAACCAAAATCCTAATACCATAATTTCCTCTCTTCCTTTCTTTTTTTTCACCCAATTTCCTTACTTTTTTTGGTACCTTCCTACTTTGATTAAGTAAATATTAAAAAGACCTGTGCGTGCACGCTACATTTGGTCGACACCAAAAACATAACTACAAGGTCTCTCTTGCCCACTGAAAAAAAAATTGTTGTATTTAAACTTGGTGCATATAATGTACCTATAACATTATTTTTATACACAAAATCCTAATAATTTCTTTACTCGTATTTTTTTAAAACCGTTTTTTCCTTTTCCTTTCATATATTTTTTTTCGTTTCGTACCTTCTTGGAATATGTAAATACTAGAATATACATATGCGTGTGCGCTATAGTTTCTCGTCACCAAAAATCTTACTGAGAGGCTAAGCTGGCTACACCCCAATGCAGCGTGGAATCTTTATAAGATTCGACAAGCAACGTTTGCCTACTGAAAAAGGAAAAGTTTTAGTACTAAGCCATTATAAGCCATTATATTAGCCATTTTTAACGTGATGTACATTAGATTCACAAATAAGTAGGAAGCATTTTGCATTAAAATGTATCTTACGTTGTATCTACATAATGTGTAGTAATTATTGAGTACTACTGACAGGAAATTAAATGCTCTTGTATATAACAACACGGCTATATTCGATCACGTTTCTGAATTAATTAATGGTAAAAATGTAAATCGTGTAGTATCTGAGATGCATCTTCTTTTGGTCCTTTGAATTCTATTCCTTATTTCTTACTTATTAAATTTAATCATATGAATACTATAAAAACGAAAACTTGTTAGGTACCTACATACGGCTCTGAGTTGCACTCAAATTACAGATGCTATTTATTGCTCACTCCAAAAAAACCTACATAGGACAAAAACAACTTAAAACTTAAATTACTTTTACTTGCTTTTGCAAAGTAAGATTGTATTAGCTGCCACAACTAGCAAGTCACACAATAAAAGTGGAATCAAAGCGCTCGGAATTTATCTCGCTTTTTGGAATATAAACCATGAACAGGAATCACCTTATCGCGCCCGAGGAAAATGGGCAGGATGGGAGATGTATTCATGTAGAAACTATATGACCTCACACGCTTTGCAACTTAACTCTACAAAGTACTTTATCTCATAAAATTAATGAATACTTGAGTACACCTTTATCTAATTAAGTATCGTACACTTATAATCTAACCGTTAAATACAATCTTTGTTGTTTGCGTTAAATTTTTTGCTCGCATTTTTAAGAACTTTTTGTAGATGTCAAGACACGTGATCCTAAGTTTTAGCAAAAAAAGTTTAACCAAACAGCTGTCCGTCGTAATAAATGTACCCGATTATAATGATATTAAGACATGCGATATTATAAAAAAACTTATTTAATTCGACCTTTTACAGCTGGGTTTTCAAATAAGTATGTGTTGTAAATAATTTCAAGTGTTTATTATTGCAATGAAAATACTAATATTATCTGTAAGACTTTAGGCGGCAACTAAACGCCTACCGTCTTACTACAAAAGATTTAAGAACGCTTTAGACAGGTGTTTAGCAGTTGTTTCACTGTGAAAAATATGTTAAACACACGTCTAAAGCGTTCTTAAATCTTTTGTAGTAAGACGGCTAATGTCCATATTATCAATATTATTTATTTGACAATTAATACGGTACAACCAATAAAATTTGTTAAACAAGCTTATAATTATAGAATTATAAACAGTCTCAATATTATTTTATTTTTTTTAAGTTTTCATTAATTACGTCAAGATACTATCAATGTCAATAATTCACTTAAACACACTTAAACTTTAATTTATTCAATCTAATAAGTAATACCCGTCTTAAATTTTTCAATTTGTTATTTTCTATTAGTAGTGTCATCAACCAGGATTACCTCGTCTTTAGACAATCTCACTATCTCTTCCCTCACTGTTAATGGAAAATTTTCCCCCAACAACTAAAGGGGCCGAAGCCAAGTAAAAAATAATATTCAAAAACAAATAATTACTAGTAGTCAACATCACACTGACATAAGTATTTATCATTATCATCAATTTCCTTCGACCTCCTTACTCATAAAATTTTAAAATAATACTTTCTATATTATTTTGTTAGTCGTGTCCTGCTAGTTACATATTTCAAGGACTCGCCATTCATTCAATGAATTAAAATTACACAAATTAATAATATATATAGTAGTATAATTTTTTTTGCAGTTTACGGCATGCCCTTGATTATTGTGACACTTGTACGATTAAAATATAAATAAATAAAAGTTAACTTTTCAAGTTTTGGCGAGTCAAAGTTGTGTGGCAATTTGGCACTGAGCTTAATTCTATGACATGAGTTTAGCTTAAAAAAACATACACCCGAATTGAGAATCCCCTCTTTTATGATATCGGTTCAAAATAGACCATCTATTTATAAAAATCGCAAAATAAACCATAAATAAAACGCTCAAATACCTCAATATTAACCTGTACCGAACTGACATCAAATCAAATTATGATAGTCTGTTATGTCATAGCAGTCAGTCATGTCGTGGCGTTCGATTGTTCGTGATAGTTCGCCGGGTCTAAGGAAGGTTACGTCAGAGTGAAAGCATAATAACTTCCTTTAGGGTCGAATGCATTTAAGGGTTAAAGAGGTCAAAATGGACTGCACTAGAAAATGA
Source organism: Agriopis aurantiaria (assembly GCA_914767915.1). Taxonomy (NCBI): domain Eukaryota; kingdom Metazoa; phylum Arthropoda; class Insecta; order Lepidoptera; family Geometridae; genus Agriopis; species Agriopis aurantiaria. Next base: position 10,146,651 of record OU611994.1, on the reverse strand, counting down.
TGATGTCGAAAGTGATGCTTTCAGTAACTTCACTTTTGTCTCAACTATTTGAGAAGAATAGATTTTAAAAAAGGTTTAATAATCACGTCTATTACGTACCTATGAAATTAATTTTCAAAGTTAAAATGTTAAACAGTCAGACTTAACGACAATAGTTAATGAATAAATAAATAAAACGAATTACTCCTGTCAAAGGGTATACAAAGTCCTTGCTCCTGTCTGAATCCTCTAAAATAATTCCATTCAAATACCTATCTATTCGAGCAAAGACTTTTGTTGCTGAAGCGCATGTACCTATCAATCAACCTTACATACCCAACAAAAGAGTATCTCTTACAAATTACCCGTTTCCTGTTTAGGAGCCATGTAAGCCTTAACAAACTCTGTGACAATACCAGCTTTCCCCATATAGCTTAAGTGACAGCCAATCCATCTGATGCTCATTCAAATTAAGGTACAAGTACGACAAACAGTATAATGGGAGCTATTATTATAACAACGGTAGGGTTGACAATTGTTTAAAAAATAACCAAACTTGGAAACATATCAGAGGCTTGGCTTGGTAAAAAATTTGCTACTTACATGCACAGCAGAGCTAATTTAGCAATTTTCAGATAAGTTTTAACCACGTTTTAACTGATGAATAAATATGACTGTATGAGGGCGTGTTTTAATGCGTTTACATACTTAGGTGTTTTTATTATATTGTCTTAACCGCATATAACCCTAATTTAGTGAAACTAATGGTTTTAACTTTTTAAGTTCTACCTTAAACCCTGAACACACTTTAAAAAAATCAAAAACTACAATTACGGTAACTGTATGCCAATAAAATCAATTGAATATAGAGTTAAGAATGATATAAATTGATTCTATAATCCACAAGTACAGTATTGCTTGGCAACAAAATCAATATAAAAAATAATTGTTTGGCGTATTAAATATTGTATACATAAATAAAAAGTTAAAGTAATAAAAATAATACTAATAATTAAATAATACTAAAAGTTGAAGGTGATATAATTTTTTTCCATGATCCACAAGTTGGTACGTGTTCTGCTTGGCAACAAAATCAATTTAAAATAGAGTTTAAGGTAACAAAATTTATTTGCATAATCCACAAGTATGAGTGCTTCTTGGCAATAAAATCAATTGAAAATAGAGTTTAAGGTAATAAACATTATTCGCGTAATCCATAAGTAAGTACGACTATAAGAACTGCTCGGCAACAATTTCAATTGAAAAAAGGTTTTTTATATAATATAAATTGTTTGCATAATCCACAAGTACGAGTAGGTACTGTTTGGCAACAAAATTAAAGACAACATCATTATTTTAGCACCCTATGCATATTATGACCTAGATAGATTCTTAAGACGGGCGACATGCATTCGATTTAAGATCTTAACTGTCACCATATCAAAACCGCGTCTAGACAGAGGTCTAGATAATATTATCGAACAAGTTCTGGTAACCCTGTTTTAAATGAGAAGGTATTACACAATGTTATTTTAGCAGAAACAGGCTGAGAATTACGTATTCCACATGACATGCGTAAGTGAAAGTACTTGTGCCACATTTGGCTATTGTACCGACCATGTGTGGCAATTAACTTGAATGAGATGTTCGGAGTCTTAAATAACATGAACATGAAACACGTGGTTTTCTTTGTTACTATTATGAATGGCGATGAATTTTTCTGTGAGATCTCAGGGGATATGACCTTTGGTCGTAACTTAGGCACCTTAATAAGTTTCATTAGTATTCCTCGGTTTCTTAAATTCACATTGAAGGCATGAAATGGACGGAATATTAAGCTAAACATTTTAAGTCATCATAATCAGCCTTTTAACAGTCCATTGCTGGACTTTTAGCCTATACCCCCGAAAGGGTGATTGGGCCATATCCACCACGCTGACCCAGTTGCGGGTTGGTGAATTCACATACCATTGAATTTCTTCTTCGTACGTATGCAGGTTTCCTCACGATGTTTTCCTTCACCGAAAAGCTAGTGGTATGAAAATCCGAACCTAAACTTTAAAGAGCTCATTTGGTACGGTAGTACACATTTTAAGAACATTCAATAATTACATACTTCATTCTTAATTTTTTTTAAATATCCTAGGGAGATAAAGACGCCTGAAAGCATAGGCTCTTAAAACCTCCTGTCTATATATAAATATAAACTCATAACACTCGATCGTTCTCGTTGTCCAACAACAGGTGGACAGTGACACATTTTTGAAAAAGTTTCATTACTGTCCACTATTCATCAGCGTCCATATTGGTCAGCGACACAACTTTTTAAATTATTCTCGCTGTCCACCACTAGAGAACAGTGACACACTGACAGTCTGGATAGTCACTAAATCCCACTACACTTGATTAATTGGGCAGATAGATTTTTTGGGTACGCTAAGCAAGCAAATTTTCAAATTTAGAAGGTCAAATGGTAAAAAACTTTACTAACACAAAGACTAATTACACATTTATGTGATAACATGGTTTGAGTAAAATTATAGTGTTCGACGTCGCATGCAGTAAAATATTTAAAAAAACCATGCATAAATACTGAGTATACACGGCAATATAAGTAAATGGTACCTACCTACGAAAAGTACTTGTACCTACATAAGAACATAAAAGTCTAAGCGTACGAATAAATCGCGGGCATTAACTTACTAAAATATGAGCCTAACTTCTTTATCAAAAATGCATTAACTTGAGTTTAAATGTAAGCCTTACATACCTAATTGGATCAATTAAATTAGAGCACCTTAACATAAAACAGATATTACTACTTAATTAAGTTTTCACGCTAATTTGTTTATCTAGTCCACTGCAACACAGCGTGAAACACTTTGGTAACTATTAAATTTCTAAACAGTTACTAAGTTTTGTTAATGTGGAATACTACAGAATGCAATGTTTCAACTTGCTTGATTTGACAGTAGTTTTCTTACTTGTATGCTATGTAATAAAGTTTTGATTGTTGCTGATTAAGACTTGTAAATAGACGCTTGCTTTTTCAAGCGATTTTGTCACTAAATCCTTTTTCGGGTTTTACTTTCTCGTCCTAAACTTTTCTTTTCTTTTTTCTTTTCAGGAATGTGGAGATGCTACATGCGAATATGTGCGATCAGCTCCAGCGCGGAATATCGACTCTTGTGGCTTTGGTAAGTTAGTAACTAGTTAGTTTCTTCTAGGCAAGCGTGCTCCACCGTTGACCGCATCATCGCTTAACATCAAGCGAGTTGGCGGTCAAACGCAAGCCTATTATTAAATATAAAAAACTAGGTACATTGTAAATGACAACATAAAGTATTAAAGTATTAGTATACATATCTATAACAATAAGTTGCGCCTTACATTACAGGCATTATAGATACATGTTATGGATTTACCCCAGTTTTTTCAGTTTACTTGCATTATTAAGGTAAAATTGTATGTCCGTCAAACTTCATATTTTGCAATATCTCATCAGGTTCGCCTCTAAATAGTTTTGTTTTTGACAATGGACTTGTGTTAGGCAGCCATCTCGCCTTATGATGCGGTCTACGGTTGCGCACGGTTACCTAGATGGAACCAATTCACTCGTGACCCGAAGATACCCAGATTTTATTCATCGGGAACTTATCGAGAAATATCCACTCGGCAGTACATTACACATTCTAGCGGTTCGCACAATTAAAGTGGGATCGAAAAATATAAACTGACAGCAAGACAGACTATCAAAGCCTTGTTTATTAGTGTAAACTGTAATATAGTGTAAATAGATAGATAGTTAGACATTCTTTATCGTGTATACCAGAAAAAAATATTACAAACAGTTTGTTTTATTTATAGTCACATAAACAAGGACATACCGTTAACAGAATATGATCGCAAAAAAATATTACGAAAATATAATTTTCTCAATTTTTACAAGCTTTTGTTAAATCTTGCAAGTGAATTTTAAGACAGTTAGTTACCTATCCCCAACTGACTGAGCTAAAATTTTGCATACACGTTAAGTTTGGATGACAATGCGTGGTTAGCTAAATTACGTCCTTCTAAATCCAATATGGTGGACTCCCAAAGTTGGCAGACCAGTTATTTTCTACTAGCGGTCCGCCCCAGCTTCGCACGGGTATAGATTATATATAGCCTATGTCACCCGGGGACAGGGCAGCTTCCCAACAGTGATTCCCGATTTTTCAAATCGGTTCAGTAGTTTCTTAGACTATTCAATGCAAACAAACATACAATCAAATCTTGCCTCTTTATAATATTAGTATAGATAGTATAGATAAACCTTCATAATATGAGTATCAAATGAAAGGGTTTGCTAAGAAGAATACGAAAAAAGTTTGATTTTAAAAGTTTTTTTCTTTAATATATAATTTATAAATTGTTTGTTTAAAATAAAAGCAAAACAAAAAAAAACGTATAAATTTTTTGTTGTTTTAAATCTGTATGACAATGAGGTCAATATGCCAACTGTCAACATTAAAACAAGAACCAACATTTAAAATCATTTCACGGTAACTGGGCGCGAAGTAGTCCAAAATGTGAGTACAAGGAAGCGAGAGCATAACCACAACTGGTTTACCTACGTACCTTTGCTCATATACGTCAACACTCATATACAGATATATGTAATGACATAATCGATTTGCCTACATTTAAGTTGTGGGCGGGTTTTGAATCGATTATTTGGGTTGATTTAGAAGACAGATTTAACACAAGCGTAAGTTTAGTCTTATGATAATTGGATGTTATTAATTAAGGTACAGTACAGTATTTAATTATAGTAATCTGGATGTGTTCAAGTCACGAGTGAATTAGTTTCTTCTAGGCAAGCGTGCTCCGCATCATCGCTTAACATCAGGCGAGATGGCGGCCAAATGCAAGACTGTTAATTTGTAATTTGGAGAGGGTACCACACGCCCATTACTTAATTTAACACTTTATATTTGTTATCAATTAATATGGATATAAATCAGGCATAAACTATTTCATTTCATTAAAAACCATGCAACTACTTGGAAACAGAAACTTCGTAGTATATTTTAGTTCTGTGCTTGGCAATTATTATAAAGTTGCTGAAAGAAAAAAAAGACACAAAAAAACAACTGTTTACTCTAATTTATAATTTACTCTTAAATGTATAATTTATTCAATTACAGGAAGTAGTTTAAAATATAAACAAGCATATATTTATCACTGAAAAACGAATTATAATGAAAACAACTAAAAATCAAATATAAACATCGAGTAAACCTGGTATGTAGAGCAAACTTAAATACATAGAAAAAAAAAAAAACATACTTACAAAGAAGAAACATAGACTTTCCACCAATTGTTTTTATTATTACATTTTTCTTGTTTTGATTAATGTATGTTTTGTCCGCAGAACACAGAGAACAGATGAACTTGGCCACGGCATTCCTCGACGGTTCAGTTCTCTACGGCAGTTCAGAGAAGGAACTGCGCTCTCTCCGACTCTATGACGCCGGCAAACTCGACTTGGAGGCTTGTCGCAAGTAAGTCAATAGCTACATTATTTTAGTGGAATCGGACTTGTGCTGTAACATTAAATAATGATGCCATTAAGTATCAACTATCAACTTCTCGCTGACAAGAAGTAAACAATAATTATAAATTTAATTCAATCAAATCAATTCTTTATTCGGTACTTTGTGCCGTATGCTGCTTATTTCCCCAAAAAATTGGAAAAATAATACCGCAAAAAACCGCAATAAATAATTGCTAATAATACCGTGGGATTCGGATAGTAATGTATAACGAGGTGTAAGCACCCCCAAGCCAAAAACAATTTATATAAAATATAAAATTTCCCTTAAGTTTGATTTTTTCTAAAATATTTACTATGAAATTATAATAGTTGTAATGTAAAACAGCGCTCAGTGGGTACATTGGTACAAAGTAAAATCGGCAGTCGTAAAGTCTTTGTACTCGTTTAAATAAAAGCCGATCAATTGTGTATTGTTTACAAAATTTTATCTAATAAACGATAACTTATTCGCTTTTTTGGCAAATAGTCAGATACACAGGTTTTTTTTAGTAAGGATGTGAAACGTGGGTAGATACTTTCGAATCATTTTAGGAACCCACCAATTAGTCAAATATGGGTAAAAATGTAAGTAAGAACGTCAATTTAGTAAATAACTGTTACAAAACAAGAAATGAATCATTTGCATGTCCGGGTCATGTAATACGTCGATGACACCTCGTGTTTTGTAAGATGAGAATTTCCAATGTGTTTTCCGCATTCAAACATTATGCAAATGTATGTAGCTAGAACTTCTGCAAATAAATACAGGTCAGGAAAATCTAGTGAACTCTCATAATGTTTATACTTCTTAGAATTTACAGCACATATAAAATACCTAGGTACCTATAATGTATTGTATAATACAATTCGTTAGTTAGAAGTCAACTCATCGGCAATAAACTCGACCACGCGGCCGAATTAACCCAATTTTATTTTACATACTTTTCTAGTGGTTAACTTGACTGATAATGGAAATTTGTATAATCAAAAACCAAATCTTGTAAAATATTCATCCTTAGGCAAATCTTTATTTATCAGGAAACAGCTGTTGAATCCATCTAAAAAATATATATAGGTAAATTTATATAGTTAAGTTTCATTTTATACTCAGGTCAATTTATATGGGTAAGTCAAAAAATTATTTTAAAACCTTGGATTTAAATAATATCTAAAAATGAAAGTAAAGTTTATACCTTCGGCCTACCTTAGTATCGATCTTTACGTAATATCGAGTATCGATCGAGTAAAAGTAGTAATAGCCTTTGCGAAATATTCTTTGATGAAATGTGGTTTAACGAAATGAATAAGAAAATATTTACTAACTCAAGAAAGAGAATGATGCTGATAAATGTCAAAGTAGAAATAGTTAACAGAGACTTTTGCTGTGTTTCTCAACCAAGACTTAAAATGGCTGAAACAGTAAAATTAACCAAAACATAACTTTTTAACATCCTGTATACATAGAAGAAGTGCTAAAGCTTAGCGTTAAAGTTTATAACTTCCCAAACGCAATGTCATTGAGAGTAATGACTGCATTCGACCCGTGATAGGTATGGGAGTCGTTCACAGCAACCGTGGTATTTGTATAATATCTCTCAATCGGTAGGTATTGTATAGTTTATTGTACGCAACGCTGTGGCGTAATCTTTTCTTCCTGGGTTGTGAAGAAACACGATAGTTTATAAGTAAGTACATATTGTTAATACTATTAATACTTACCTATTACATGTAGGTAGCAATAGAGACACAGTAGAAGATCCGGAAATCTTCGGATGGGTAGATCGTTAGATTTTAAGCTGAAGCACGATGGGTCGGATAACAGCATAGATAAGGACCGCTGCCGCGCCGTAGCAGAGCTCTCGATGGCCTGAAATTCTAAAACTAGGGCTGTCCAGTGTCCACACAGTATATTTATTCTGATGAAAAGCTATTTTTTCTAATTTATACTTATACTTCTTATTGAGATGTTGTCGTCAAAAATGATTCTAAAAACGCGTGTTAATTTTGTGTGTGCATTACAGTGAAACCAATATTATAGCACCATAGAGTAACATAACACAGTTCTGGCTCACCCCTAAAAATAACGCGCGAAATCTATCTCGCAATCCTGAATATCACAAAGCGGATAGCGGCAATCGATTGGGCACACCCAAAAACCATTATCTTTTCTATTTCGTTATTATGCGACTCACGATTTTCTTTCTCTATCTTTGAGGTGAACCAGACAGAACCGTAGAATAGTAGTATTTTGTAATCTTTATTAGTATTTTTGAGAGTAAATAGCAGATTTCGATATTTTAATAACTACATCCCACAAACGTAACACTTTTAGGTACCGTGGTTCAGTGCAGTGACACATGACATACCTAGGAATATCTACTTACGAGTAATAATGAATAAATGTAGGAGTCACTCAAGGTGTGATCTTGAACTCGCAATCATTTATGAATCTCTATTAATGTCAGACGTAAGCGGCCTTTTGACCTTATTGCCACTTTACTATAGCTAAGGAAGATCTATAGCATAGAAGACATGGAAATAGGTCATCATCATCACCCAGAAGACGTCCACTACTGAACATAGGCATCATCCTTTAACCTCCACACTGAACGACAGCCTGCGTTTTGCATCCACTCCCGCATGGATGCCCGCGACTCTCACAATGTCGTCGGTCCCTCTAGTGGGAGGCCTACCTTCGCTGCGTGTTCCGGTTCGTAGTCTCCACTCCAGAACCTTTCTTCCCCATCGATTATCGGTTCTTCGAGCGATGTGGCCTGCCCATTGCCACTTCAACTTGCAAATTTTAACAGCTATGTCGGTGACTCTGGTTCTTTGGTGAATATCCACGTTCACTCTGAGCATAGCTAGAGCTACCATAGCTAGCATAGTTGAAATAGGTATAATTATGAAGTTATTTGTCACAATAAACTATGGAACGGAGCACTCAAGTTTCAGCTTGAGCCTCTTGATACACTACAGAGTAGAGCTGTCATAGATGTTGACCATTTAGCATGCGCAGAGACGTTGACGGCCTTACTTATAAACATTACTTGACTTTAGTAAGCACTTTAGTTAGCAATGCTTAAAATTTCTGTCTCATTTTCACGTGTGACAATTTCCGTCCACGTGAAGTTAACAGAGCATTTTTAACATTGCTTAACTTAAGTAACGTTTATAAGTTAGGCCGTGAGTTGGGGAACGTTTCTAACTGATGCCGGCGTCGTGGTTTTATCATCGCATTAGCCACAACCGCCTGAAAGCTCATCCACATATCATAGATCTGTGAAAATCGCAACTGTACGTTTACCGCGTTCTTTTTTGCCTCCACCTGCAATATTATGTGGAATGAGCTCCTGGACCCTGCGGTATTCCTGAGTAACTATAACATTGGGTTCTTCGAAAGGACTGTTAATAGAGTCTTTAAAGGTCGGCAACGTATCTGAATTAACTCTGGTGATAGGTATAGTCTATAGAGGACGGTGATCGCTTACTATCAGGCGCCCCGTTAGCTTATTTGCCAACTATAGCATAAAACAAAAACTACGCAATAATCTTTCCCATAATCTACAATTTTATTCTTAAGTCCTTAAAAACAGTTGACTGTTTGATGTAAATTCATCACGATCTGTAAATTGCCGTCGGCATATTTAATCCTCTCGACCTTATAAACGAGCGCAAGATTTTCATATCATTTACCTCCTTTACAAGATAAACAAAGCTCATGTAAGCGATGACATAAAGTCTCGATTCTTAGGCTGTTCGTACACAAGGGGACGCAAGTATCGGATACTTGGCGGCTAAAATACCTAATCTTATTACGCTAACAGCCGCACTCAGAGACGTTACTTAAGCTAAGGAATACTTAAAATTGCTGTCAACTTCTTGTTGACGGAAATTGTCACACATGAAAATGAGACAGAGCAGTGAGTGCGGCTGTAAGTGCACTACGAGAATAACTATGCTAAACGATCCACACACGTCGTAGCCGACAGTTTGACAATTCGTGAACCAAGCTTTATTCAATCGCACTGCGAGAATCGCGACGCTTCGCCGAGTATCCGATACTTGGATAACCTTATGTACGAACGGTCGTGTCGTCAAGTAAACTGATTGTATGCAAATAAAGGCGCGTCAGCCTTGTAAGGCTTTGTGATGCTTTGCATATTCTGATTTCAATCGTCTTACATTGGCATTTGATGTCTTCAGTATGTTCAATAAATTGAACCACATTGTTTGTTTTTTCGCACTAGGTATTACGTAAGGTTCGCTACAGAAAAACATCCGCATCAGTTTCGTAACGTGAAGATTTAAATGTTAAATATGCCTTCAGGCTTCTTCCTTGCACATATCTGTTTAAATAATGTTGTACGGCTCCCGTGTTATATGACTGTCTATTTTGGGATTTTTGTGTTTCACGCCACTGCCTCTAGCATTTATATTTCAATATTAAAATAAACTCTAGATACCTAGAACTTTAATTAAACAGTATATATATATATATATATATATACCTACCTACACTTATAAATATGAGTGCTATAATATTTCATAGTGTTTTGTAGCGAGAGCACTGTATTGTAATATTATAGCAATCTTATTTCGTTCATAAAATTATCTCTCTTTAGGTGCTTTCTGACCTACCACAAACTTTCGCAAGGTTCCAAGCTACCTACACCAATAATACTTGCAATCCTAGATGAGTCTATAACTGATAACCGACGGGGTAGAAAGGTTTTTGAGTGGAGACCACGAACTGGAAGACGCAGCATAGGTAGGCCTTCCACTAGATAGACCGACGAAAGTCGTTCAGTGGATGCAGATGGCATGCTGTTGTTCAGTGTGGAGGTCTAAGGGGGAGACCTATGTTCAGCAGTAGACGTCTTCTGGCTGATTATGAAGATAAGGCTAGACTCTACAGCTTCACAGTTTAGAAGGCCATTTCTTTTCCTTATAAACTTACCTATCACTATCGTCTTTTAGGCTAGTTTTAGTCTTGTAACTTAGTCTACCTATACCTAGGCTACGAGTTAATAAGAGAACTAACATCAGTTTCTTTGTTCCAGATGCAACAGCCGCTCTCCCGTGGCACCTCTGTACAAAGCCTTATTGTCAGAGCACAACAGAATCGCCGGAGAACTCTACGCCCTCAATCCGTTCTGGGATGACATTACTCTGTTCTTGGAGACTCGACGAGCTGTTGCCGCTATCATCCAGCATATCACTTATAATGAGTTCTTACCAGTCCTGCTTGGCGAGGTAAACCAATTGAATTTTTCTTACGACTGATGTACATCTTTCGTTTTCTTCACAATTCTATCTGGCCAGTATTCTTAAGATACGATATCCACTTCTCAGCAAGTCGATTTTTATATCAACTTTATATGCGGTGTTTAGATCAGAATTGGCAATTTCAGTCCCTCAGTTCTCAACTTCAGTTGAGGCTTTAACCTGTTCAGAGGATATTTTTTCCTAAACCAGAAGGAATAGTAGGGATCTACTTACATTAATCTGTTCATTTAACTGTGCAAAATGGCAATTTTCAAAACGTGCTAGCTACCTGAATCTATTTATTTATTTAATACTTTATTGTACTCTTACAAATGATGTATAAATGGAGGACTTAATGCTAAGCATTTTCTACCAGTCATCTACCAGGTCATCTATGAGCCAAGACCTCTCTGGCAAGGGTGGTCAAGACTTAAAAGTCATTGGGTATTTATTAATTTCTTATTTCCAGGTTGGAATGGCAAAGGCGGAACTGAAGCTGACGTCCCTCGGCTTCTGGCGCGGATACTCAAGCACGAACCGTGCAGGAACATACACTGAGCTTGTGGCCGTCGCTCCCATCTTCAAGGCTATGATGAATGAGAGACTGGTAAGTCTTTGATGTCTGTTATCTAGCTGTTAGCGATTTCCTCCATAATGTTTCAGTTTTCTGTATAGAAAACTGAAACGTTACAGTATTGTAACGAAACGGAAGTGACGTCTGCTTGCAAATCCACTAATTGCAGCCAGCTGCCATGACACACCACCCATGCCATATCAACGCCAAGCTTACCAAGCCTTTGGAAGGGGACGTTTACATACTCGTAAGCCAGCCAGCCATGTCTTTGTTCATTTCCATAGCCATATCGATGTTCGATTGCTAAATAAAAGAAAATAGTCGCCAATCTTGAGTGTTTCATATTTCAACCCATAATACAATATATTACTGAAACAAAAACAGTTTACCAGCACTTCTTAGGCCTATTCGTTGTTTTGCTTGTATTTTTAACCCTCATTCAAATAAAGGGAAACCTTCGCTTCTCTGTTAGAAATGTTAAACTTGTTAACAAAACACAAAGAAGTAACTTTTACAAGGAGTTATTACCGAGGGTCTCTGTTTAGTATAAGGTATACGTGTTATAATGAGGTTATAGAACCAATTTATTTCTGAAACGAAGCCTTATTAAAAAAAAAAACTCTTATTGTTCCAGATCAATGCATCTGTATCGATCCAAGATCTAATCCATACGACCGCGCACCGAGTTTCCCGCTTCCCACCTTCGACTCAATGGGACGTGAACCGCTCTCGCGATCACGGAGTATCTCCATATTTAAGGGCACTGAGGCTTTGTGAACCGACTCTTAATATCAAGTCTTTTGGAGACTTCAGCCAGCTTGGATTCGAAAGATCTCAGCAGGAAATGTTAGCTGATATGTACAGGTAACAAACTTTTTTATTTATTAAAAACTCGCCTGGAGTTAATGTAATACGAGGTGATCTTCGCTTGTTTAGAAAAAAAAAATTCAACCATGACTACAAGACGCCCAGACTGTATTTAAAAAAATCGGGCAACGCCCACTTTAGCAACTCATTTTAGCATTAGCAGTTCCACAATAGAATCAGATGTGGAAGCAAAACGCTTCGATTGAGTTGCTGAAATTTCGACCTTGAACCCATGGCACTGTGCTGTTCCTTTGGTCGTCAGATAATGGAAAAGTAGATTGTAATTAAATTATGCAATTCTGATGAAACAATCCTGATATGGCAGTTTTGATGTACAGAAATTCAGAAGATGTGGAACTTATCATCGGAGGTGCTATGGAAAAGGCGGCCTCTGGTGCAGTGATTGGACCAACTCTTGCGTGTGTTTTGGCTCTGCAGTTCGCCAATCTCAAGAAAAGTGATAGGTCAGTATTTCTTCATTATATCTTTTATTTTATATGTTTTTATGACACAGAGGCAAAAAATATTATTTCATAAAAATTTATTAAAGAACACTTGCAAAACAAGTACGTATAGAAGAACATATAGGACTTTATTAACCTATATATTATTTTCCAGATTTTGGTACGAAAACGACCTTCCTCCATCGTCTTTACTCCCGGAACAGCTGGGAGCCATTAGGAAGGTATCCCTCGCTGGTCTACTGTGCGGAGCAGAAGATTCTCTAGTAAACATTCAACCAAAAGCCTTCGTCAAGGAAGATCCTTACTTGTAAGTTTACTCGCTAAAAGAAAAATCATTTGCCTAATGACAAAATTCACGCTTTCTCAAAATAGTTCAGTGTCACTCAAAATTTCAAACTTCAACCGGCACCGCACTGCACAATCTGCAAATTTTACCTCAAAACAGGTATATGAAAAAAGTGCAAAAAAATGCAAAAAGAATCAGAACCCTAATGTCCTGGTATTACGAGCGATGACTTGACACATATCTGTAACATTTACGTTTTGAATGAAGTTTCATATTTCCATAACACTTTTACAGAAACGCAGCTCAGCACTGCTCTCAACACAACCGTCTGGAACTTACCGCGTGGCGTGACGAAAGTGGCGCGAAAGCGGCGGAACAGCTCTCTAAGGACATGGTCGCAGCTGCTTTAGAGAAGGCCAAACAGGAAATGGCTGATAGGAAAAAGCTGGAGTATATGCTTTGGGAAACTCGTAAGTTTTAGTCCTCAATCTTTTTTTTCCATACTTACTAGTAGATACTTTAAGGGAAAAAAATATAACTAATTATTTATCGAGATTCTTGGGACCTGTAAAAATTTTACCCACACGCCTTTTTCCTCATCCTGCTGCTATGGCGTCAGCGCCGTGTAAGGTTTGATATGTTAGAGGCTGCGTTAAAACAAACAAATTATATCTCTTAGTTGTTCTGGTTTCCAAAATTTCATACTTAAGTAATATTTCAGATTCAAACTTTAGTGTCGTGTCGTCAAGAATTTGGAAATGCTCTAAAGCAAGGCAATAAAAAATTACAGATGTATATAACACTATTCCTAAACATTTCAGACGGAGGAGCCGATCCCAAGTCACCTGTAGGCACAGCTGCCTCATTCTCCAAAGCCAACAAATATGCACTAAAACTGGCCAACACGTCACTCTTCTTTGAATTCGCCACCAACGAACTCCTAAACAGCATCAATGGCGGGTAAGTTTACTTAACACTTCTCAATTAAAACCTCACATTTTAAATTCAAATTATTTATTTGTTAGAACATGGTATGTGTAGGTACATACAAAGTAGCATACACGGACGTACAAATTTAAATACCTACCTACCATACTCATGTCCTTGCCAAAGCAACTTTGCCAACTTTAGAAAAAATATTTAGAACTCTTCAAATTAAAAAAGTAAGAAGTAGGAAGTCGGCCCTCTACCGACTCCTCCTTCTGTCCGTTTGTTACCCTTTTGTAAAAGTTAACTATTATTTTTAGTGAAATTCGGACTCACGAAGACGTATTTTCTTTTCTGGAAATGCGGAGAAACTGAAAACTACCTTATAAAACCAACTTTCTTCTCCAGTCACCGCCGCAAACGCCAAGTCTTCGACGACTCCCTTGGATTCGGCTCCAACGATTTCGTCGACTCTCTACAGTCTGTCGACGTTAGCGGTTTCCTAGGCCAGGACCAACAAGGACCCACCATAGAACCCCAGTGTGATGATACAGGAACCTGTGATGCTGATAGCCCCTTTAGAACGTATACTGGCTTCTGTAACAATCTGAGGAACCCCAACTTGGGCAAGAGTTTGACGACGTTCGCTAGGTTGCTGCCACCTGTTTATGAAGATGGTGAGTTTTGATTATTATTTTTATGAAACTGAGTGACGATACGAGCAAGTTGCTCGCGTGATAGTAAGCGACACGCTTGCCCATAACAGGTCGGTTTCACCCAGGATTTAGAATTTCAGCAGTTCAAAAGCATGCTCGGGAATGCACTTCGCTTGTCACCCTGGGATTTTAGTTATTAAATCTCTTTATGCCTAATAGGGAGTCAATATCGTTTCTGATTCTTAAGATAAATTTTTCCAGGTATAATTTAACGCCTAGCATTCTTTTTTCTAGCTAGCGTGTATTCCCGACTCATGCCGGAGTCCGCTTTCCTACTGTGACTCCTCCACTTCGCACGGTCGTTAGTTTCGTACGGTCGTAGTCAAATGCCTAGTCTTTCAACCATAAAAAATCAGCAATGGCGAGCATCCTCAAAACTCTAGGGTTAACCCCAGCCTATATGAACTTAATTAGTTTTAACATCGTTTTCCCTCAGGTGTGAGCCGTCCGCGTATAAATTCCGTGACCGGCACGCCGCTGCCCTCTCCCCGTATAATCTCCACAGTCATCCACCCCGACATATCCAACCTGCACACGAGATATACACTGATGGTGATGCAGTTCGCGCAGTTTCTGGACCACGAGCTTACTATGACCCCTATTCACAAAGGTAAGTGACTTCGGCAGGAAATTTTCATTTAAATAAGTATAAGAATAATGATTAAGCAAAATTTTGCTTAAAAAATATATTTTTTTTAACTACTAAAATCACGGAAATGCCAATAAACGGGATCCATCCCCTGGTTTTCTTTTCTTAGTAGCATATTGAACATACACACATAATACCGTCGAATTAAGAACCTCCTTTTATGAAGTCGGTTGAAAATAAATCTATGAAGGACCCACGACAAAAATTGAAAAAGGATTTACCAACTGGTTAGACACAGGTTGTTGGTATTAGATCGATCACAATTTGTAAATTTTTATTATTTATAAAAAACTAATGATTTAATTGTTTTGGTCAGGTTTCCACGAATCGATTCCGGACTGCCGTTCCTGCGAATCCCCGAGGACAGTACATCCTGAGTGTAATCCATTCCCAGTACCACGAGGAGACCACTACTACCCAGAAGTCAACGTCACGTCCGGGGAAAGGCTTTGCTTCCCATTCATGAGAAGTTTACCTGGACAACAGCAGTTAGGTATGTATCTCACAAAATCAGTAATTAGGTACTCCACTTACCGTATTTTTTAAAGATAGATAAGTAAGTACCTAATAAACCGTAGGTCATGTATATTGGTTGTATGTATGCCAGATGACCTTTGATAAATAAAACCACCACTAAACGGGTGTCCTACCCGGCGAAAACTCAAAAATATCGCGATGATCAGAAACTTTCAGCACATGATCGCCAAAATCGGAAAAATGAAAAGACCACACT
Source organism: Agriopis aurantiaria (assembly GCA_914767915.1). NCBI lineage: Eukaryota > Metazoa > Arthropoda > Insecta > Lepidoptera > Geometridae > Agriopis > Agriopis aurantiaria. Next base: position 10,130,610 of record OU611994.1, on the reverse strand, counting down.
TCGATATTTTTAATTTTAATCAGCAGTAGTACTCCTTAGACTACAATATAAATAACAATTACCTATAATTATATACTTTACACATTATATCAAACTCTTTACCCAAATTACTTCTCTCCAGGACCTCGTGAGCAGGTGAACCAAAACACCGCCTTTCTCGACGCTTCCGTCATTTACGGAGAGAACCCTTGCATCGTCCGCAAGCTGCGAGGCTTCAACGGACGCTTGAACGCGACCACTAATCCAGCCAATGGCAAGGATTTGCTGCCGAGGTCAGACAGCCATCCGGAGTGCAAGGCAGCCAGTGGATTCTGTTTCATCGCTGGTAAGTTTTAGATTTCCACTTTGAACGTCCATTCGTGGAAGGAATAGTGAGTCGTGGATATCATTCATATTCATTTTTGATTATATCCATATAATTAGGTTTCATTTCGGGTGATTCCTAGTCGTAAATACTTACAGCGACTGTAAAATAAAATTGTATTAATATAATATGAAAGTAATTACTACGTTAACCTACTGCTAGTGTTCTAAGTTTAATTAGTTTCTATCATTGAAAACAATCTCTGTAATACTACATCCAACTGACCTACCGATCGCGCAAAGTCGGTCGCAATAAACAATTTAAGAATTTCAAAGGCTGCAACCGTCGCTCTGCGAACTAAAGGTGGCGCTGACCCGGGTTGTAACTTGTCTGACATACAGAATCTTTTTAAAAGCTAGGACCAGAAATTGGTTTCTTTTTTTCTTCGTAAAATTGCCAGGTTTCCTACTTGATCCACATCTACCCAATGCAAAATTATTATATCATATATTAATGATTAGAAAAACTATTTCCAGGTGATGGCAGAGCATCAGAACAGCCCGGTCTGACCGCCATCCACACCACCTTCCTTCGAGAACACAACCGTTTGGTCGAAGGTCTCCGCGGAGTGAACCCTCACTGGGATGCAGAACTACTGTTTGAGCACACGAGGCGCATCATGGCTGCGCAGTTTACTCACATCATTTACAATGAGTTCCTCCCGAGATTGCTGTCTTGGAACGCTGTCAATCTTTATGGACTGAAACTTTTATCATCAGGTAAGAATCAAATTTTTCTCCGCTGATGTTTAAGCGATGGTGCGGTCTACAATATAGTACGCTTGCCGTAAACTACTTCATTCGGGACTTAAAGTCGTCCACAAAATTTGCTCATTCTGCTGAAGCGCAAAGTAACTGGAATGCGCAGTGTAAGTGTTTACATGTGGGTTATTAACAAGAAATGATGCTTAAAAATTGACCTCAAACTAAAAATAATGAAGATAAGTAATTTAAGTACCCTACCCAAAGAAGTTTCCTGGATTGGGTAAAGGCTTTACCTTTATCGCACGCTATTGTGTGTAAACGAGTTATCAAACAAGCTTTAGAGAGTACTGAATTATCCTAAAAAGTTCTTGCAACATTCTTTCACAAACCTTCCTTTTTCTTCCAGGTTACTACAAAGAATACTCCCCCACCTGTAACCCAGCCATCGTGACTGAATTCGGGGCAGCCGCCTTCCGTATCGGACATTCACTACTGAGACCGCATCTGCCGCGTCTTTCGCCCAGTTTCCAACCCGTGGAGCCTCCAATTCTACTGAGAGACGGATTCTTCAGGCCTGACATGTTCATGAATGTAAGTAACATGACAATTGATTCCTGATGTATGAACAAAGTGTTCCCTTAGACATGCGTTACTCGTTGATCTTGGATGATCACAATAGTCTTCGATAGAAATGGCAAGACATTTCTTTGCAACTTCATCGTACTACGGCCAATATGCCTATGTGGTTAAACGCCCAACTAAGGGAACGTCTAATTAGCTATTCATCAGGTACATGCAAGATGAGAATAGAGACTAATTTCTTTCCGTAATCAATGCAACATAACATGACTGTTGTTTTGTAGAAAAACCTTTGTTTGCATATAATTCCAAGTCTTCCTTTTTTGTTGTTGGGTTTATTTGGGTTTTTTTAACTCGATTTCATTACCAATCATGATGAGTATGTTACCAATATACTTACGTATGCCACGAAAAACGTTCTACTTCTTTCTTTGAAATGAACACCAATCTTATTTTTAACTTCCAGCATCCACCCATGGTCGACGAGCTAATGAGAGGTCTAGCCTCCACCCCCATGGAAACGCTTGACCAGTTCATCACCGGCGAAGTAACCAACCATCTATTCGAGGACCGCCGCATTCCCTTCTCCGGAATCGATCTGATAGCACTGAACATCCAGCGAGCAAGAGACCACGGAATACCGAGCTATAACAATTACAGGGCGCTGTGTAACTTGAAGAGGGCCAGCAACTTTGAAGACCTTTCGAGGGAGGTTCCTGATGAGGTCATTGCGAGGTAAGTTTAGCTAACTACTAGTAACTTAATCATGATTTTTGACTTTTCCGCTATGCTTCAGCTACAGTGATTTTAAAACTAACGTTTGGCCACGGTGTCATTAATCTCGATCATTTTCTAGTTCATGCTAGATGCATCAGCTGATCGAGGCACAGCCTAAAAATTTTGGAATATCTTTTATTGACTTTTCATCTTTTGTTTGTACCAGCATGCTTTTGGCTTTGACAGAACCAATCCCTAAAATAGCCCTTATTGCACAATTTCTTATTTCCTCTACAACAGAACGCACCCAATGCCTGTGTTGTTTTAGTGGCATTTTAAAACATTTCCGTGGTTTTATTTGGGTTACTATCGCAGGTTGAAGAGGATCTACGCGACAGTAGACGACATCGATCTATTCCCGGGCGGCATGAGCGAGCGCCCGCTACAAGGAGGCCTGGTGGGGCCCACATTTGCGTGCATCATCGCTATACAGTTCCGACAGTTGAGGAAGTGTGATAGATACTGGTGAGTACCACAGTGTTAAAATTTCCTCTGTGTCACAATTGGTATAGGACGGACACTTTCGGACAACATATTAAAGCTATTCAGCTATTGTATTATCGTCCCCCACTAATGAAACACCGGGACCGATATTACATGTAGGTATTAGCGAACCAATCAGTGTTCAGTAGTCCACCCTGCGCATCTCATCTAGTTGGCTTAATAATTTACATTGCTAAGGTTGCGAATGAATTTGATGACTTCTGAAAAATCACCGTGCCGTCATCACATTATTCATCCTTCACATAGTGAAAAACGGAACGGTGAAAAAATGTGGCGGTTGAACATTGTTCTTTTTTTCTAAGCCAGAACTTTCTCCATAAACTAATATTTTGTAGGCGAAATATAACTAAATATTTCAAATATCACTAAATTATTGTCTCCAAAATTCCAGGTACGAAAATGACAACACAGCAGCGCGTTTCACCGAACAGCAGCTGTCTGAGATCAGGAAGGCGACTCTATCCAAACTGATTTGCGAAAACTTCGACAACCCTGGTGACATCCAGCGAGCTGCCTTCGACTTGCCAAGCAACTTCTTGTAAGTACATTGCATGTTTAAAAAATATACATTTTTGAGGATACGTTCATTAGAACATTTAGCTGAAGTACCTTCTTACAGTAGGTACCTACATTCGTTAATAGTACACTTTTTATTACCCAAATCGGCATTATTGTACCCAAAGACGCTCCATAGTTTCTAGCTCGATGCTCCATAGAGAGGACAAAGTAACATATTCTGGGATCTCCTTGCAACACATCGGCCATGTTTGTATACCTGTCAAGAGGTACTTTAGTGGAAGACTCTATTTTGAACAACCAACGTGCCAACTATCATGTGAGCTCGTTTCCCGTCCCCATAATACCTTAGTGAAAATAATTGTCACTACGAAAAACAATCATAACTCCACAAAAGAGGAAAAACGAAGACCGCAAATAATGTTCCTTGCCGCAAGCTGTCACCTTGCGATCGAAGTCAGCTTTGGAATGTGTCTGATTTCCTTTGGAGCCGAAACAACTTTAGAGCACTATTGGGTTGGTTTAACTCTAAGTAACGCCCATACCTGTATATTTCAGGAACCCCCGCGTGCCATGCTCGTCGCTTCCCAAGATTGACCTGTCAGCGTGGCGTGAGAGTTCAGCGCAGGGCTGCCTCATCGCCGGCCGCTCCGTTGCCGTCGGAGAGTCCGCCTTCCCCTCGCCTTGCACCTCTTGTATCTGCAGCAACGAAGGGGTAAGTGTTGAAAATACAGGTGAAATGAATATGAAATATAATGATGAATGATAATGAAATATAGGTATAGGCCAACCATTCAACTGAATCGGTTCCTGACCAAGCTACGCAGTGCCATATCAACCACCCTTGTAATGTATCTTTTTTAATTATGTACTTAAATACTTTTTTAAATTGTAGCGCGGCAGTTTTCCGCGATCAATGCAAATGAAAAGCTGCCGAACCTATTAAAATTATTATTTACATAATTTAAAAAAGGTTTAATAACATTACAGGCTAGCTTTAAATGTTTTTGCCATGTGACATGTGGTGCATTCGTGTGGCGCAGATAGCTATCGGGTTAGGCACCGGGGCCCTCAAGCTCGTGGGGGTTCTGGTTAACTGGTCAGGGTTGACCAGTTAACCTCAAACTGAATTTGCGAAAATTTCTCCCACCTTCATAATATAAATCATATCGTCGTATTTGTGTTTCGAATACGGTCTTCCAATTTGATGCCGAGCAATGCTCGCTCCATGGCTCTCTGTGCGAAGGCACAGTCTTCTCCGTGAGCGTCCATGTCTCATCACTATAGGTAATGGTGGACAAGACACATTGATTATAGTGACAAGTCTTCAGGCACTGTTGTATTTTTGTTTGTATACTAAAGATTAAAGATTTTTTATTTCTTAAAAAAGTAACACCTTAAAAATTATAATTTACTGTTGGTCCCCACACTAGGACAAAGCCTGTCTCGTGGAGGCCATAAAACAAATTAACAAAAAAGATATACTTATATTTTACGAAACTACGACAAGAGCTCACAAGTAATAAAAAACTAGATTAACAAAACAAATAACATAACATTAAGAAATAATTTTAAGAAACTTTTCAGTATTATCATAGGATAAGGATAGAAGCCACTTTTGAACAATGCGCTTTGCCTGGTTCACCGAAAAGTGTTTGACATCTAGCGTTTTAACTATTTTGTTGTAAATGAATGGAAACAGAAAATTAGGAAGTTTTTGAGCGAATTTGGTACGAACAGAGGCATGGGGAGTTCTGAAAGTGCGATTTTTTAGTTTCTCGAGGTAGTCCGGAGAGATTAGGACTTTAGAGTGGTGCTTAATAAAATACTATAATAATTATTACCTTTTCCAGGCGCAATGTGCATCCCTCCGCATCACCGACTGCGCGCAGCTGCTCCGCGAGTGGCCGCGCGAGGCGGTGCTCCGCGACGACGTGTGCACGGCGCAGTGCGGCGCCTCCGCCCCTTCGCAGCCTTCCCGGGCGCCCAGGCGACCGCCGCTCAACTTCAAGTTCCCGGACTTATCACCTTTCATCGCTAAGTGAAGTGACACGTGATACCTAAACTAGTAGGACGAAGTTAAATTTTGGAAGTGTCAGAATTGTGTTTAGAAACGAAATCACCTCTTGTGCATTACGCCAAACGTCGTGCGTTCAAGAACCGTTAAAGAAATAAGCTCATTAGTGCTATTGAAATTAAGTCGAAATACGCGTCGAAAGAAAGCTGAATCGAAATGTATCCCAATCACTTACCCACGTGGCAAAAACGTGTTCGTCTCGAGTCAATTGATAAATGTTATTCGACATTACCTACGAGTAAATACTTTTAGATAAAATCGAGTGTAAATATAACTCTCGTTTCTAAACACAGTTCTGAAGATGTATTTCCAATGTCGGCCTGACATAATCAGACGACAGTCTTCTTGTAAAAAAATCAAATCGAAGGTAGTAAAAGCTCCGCTTGTAGCGGAGTTGGGACGATGGTGAAATGAACTTTGGTCGTAAGACTGTTGGCATAGCATAGAAGTGGAGTGTTTTGTGAGTGATTATATTGGAATTGTTCTGAATGAACGATCCCTCTGAGCTCCGCCTCGTATGATGATGAGGCTGGTCGATAAGATGTGACGCGAGCAAAACTGGTTTTCGATTTCAGTTTTCTAGTTTCATCTGCCCTCAAGGTCAAAGATATTACGGCACTGTCCAACATAAAATTGACCAAGCGTGAAAACCAATGTCGATTGCTCGAGGAACGAGCTTTTGGATCTAATTTCGGAACTCGGCTACCAGACATCCAACAAAAAAAACTAAAGTCGTAAACCAGTCTCAAACGAGTCGCGCCATGTGTGTCGCATGTGTCGAAAGCCTTAGAAGAATTATCACTACGTGTAAAATTCAGTGTTTAATTTATAAAGTAACGTTCAAATTACATTTAGGTAGAATAATTGTTGTGGTCCATAATTGGATGGATCATGAGGAGTTTTAGAGCCCTCGTTCATTCAGACTTGTGAAAATGAATAAGAGAAAATGAAATGCGAAGAAACAAAATGACAAATGAAACCAACCCTAGTCCAAAATGTATCAATATGGGCTTTACGTTTTATAAAAAAATATGGCAAGTAGTGCGCCTACTTATCTGTAGGTACTGACCAAATGAGAGTACTTATAGTCAGTCCATTATGTTGATCGCTTTTTGACAGCTCATACAAAGTTACGTCGTCAACTTTGTATGAGTTGTCAAAAAGCGATTAACATAATAGACAAACTATAAATATGTTTTGATAAGCCGAGTTTTGGTAAGAAGTTACTGTGCTGGCTGGCCACTTAACTACAGATAAATTATATGCTACGCCACTATAAGAACATGTTTTCTGATAGGTGTCATATTTTCTTTATTGAAATCAGATTGTTACCGATTTACAAAATCTATAATAATAGTTACCAGCAACATCCATACATACATAGATAAATATATACATATAAGTAAATATTTTTTTACCTTTTTACCCACAAATGTAGATGTAGAATATAATACTCTTAAATATAACAAGTCGATTTTTTAAGAAATACAAATTGTAGTCTCAACATGAATGGTTGATTAGAAAATGAATTACTTCATGACTAAACGGCTGAACCAAACTTGATGAAATTTGACAAGTGTGTAGTGTGAATCGTGAGGTTAGTTTTTAATTAAGAAATTTGTGAAACTAGAAATTGGTCGCGGTGCTATTTGATCCTTCAAAATTAAAAAAACCTTTTTTGTTTGTTATTCTACTTTTACCTATCAAAGCTATGAGAAAATTAGGCGCCGAATTTCACTTGGTAAATTTGAATTATTGTTGTAGATAGAACTGTTATATAACAAATATTCAATTAAATATAAGCAAGACGGCCATCTTATTAAGCTTTAACTGATGTGAAAAAAAAAACCCATTGCATTTCATTTTATTCCATATTACCAATACCTGTTACAGTGCTACCAATATATCCAACTTTTTCTACCAAATTGGTAGAGTGGGATGTAATTTTGGTGAAGCCAATTTTAGAAAAACGGCACAGTATTACCCAGGTCATTACCCCGAATGTTACCATAGCCCAGTTTATTCGCTTTAAAACTTACTATAATTATATACGTCATTGTAATATGACATTTTCACTGCCTTTTGTGTGAATAGAAATAAAAACTCTTGTAAATTATTATGTAAAATATCGACATAAATTAATTAGGTATTTGTATTGTCTTTTAGTTTTATATTTTACGAATCTCACCTATGAAGAAAATTCAATAAAACGAATTTCTTGTTAACGAGTTGTTTCATTTTAAAAACAAATGAAAATCATAAATATGTATTTACAAATCACTTTATTTTGTTGCATATCAAGTCTATTAGTTCCTTGTTTTTCGTTACAATAAATATGTTGCATTTGAGTATAAAAAAATTTGGTGTTGTCAAAAAAAATAAACAACACTAACACAGATTTAAAAATGTGGAATAAAGTCTTGATTTCACAGGTCAGGCTAGCCCCCCTCTTAAAGTCCGATTATACACATGGCCGGTGAGTCGCACTTTCACCACCAGCGGTACAATTTAGCACTCACTCCCACCCGTACTCCTGCAACAAAATAATCATTGTTAATGCACTTGTTGCTTTTTTAGATAGTTTCCACGTCAGACCTTTGTCTGCGATACAATATTTTGTGAAACGTATTTTTATATTAAGTACCACAAAAAATAGGAAAAACTGTGTGTGTGAAATTTTTTGTGGTACTTAATATAAAAATACGTTTCACAAAATATTTTAATATTGTTGATTGAACCAGGCGTTACTTTGCGGAAGTCCATTTTAATTTGTATATGACGAATTTCTAGTGTTATTCCGCTTCTACGTCGTTCCGAGTACAATAAGGATTGTTTACACAATATTCGATTAAAAAAAAATTACACAATATTTGATTTGGTACCTGCCGGGAGGTAGCGGGCGATCAGTTGGCGCAGACTTCCTTGAACCCGTTGGTGACGGGCGCGGGGTCGGCGGACCGCCGCCACAGGCCGTACACGCGGCCCGGCGTGCCTTGCCACAGGCGCACGGTGCCGTCCTCGCTGCTCGTGGCGTATAGCTCACCGTCGGGGGACCACCGCACGCAGTGCACGGGACCGAAGTGCCCTTTGTTCGATTCTAGAATAAAGATAACACGTTTGGGTATATAACTTATAAGCTTTCGCTATTTGAACACATGTTTTAAATATCTATCGGGACTTTTTAAAAATAATTAATAGCCTTGCATTTTACCACCATCACGCCTGATGTTAAGCAATGATACGGTCTACGTTGGAGCACGCTTGCCTAGAAGAAACTGATTCACTCGTGATTTGAAGACATAGATTGTAACTTAACGCGGATTATTTTAAGTATAAATAGGTATAGGTATAACATAGTCGACACGTTGAGCGAAAGGTACCTCTCTGAGATATCTGGGTGTCTTCAATTCGCGAGAAATCAGTTGATTCTAGGCAAGCGTGCTCATCGTAGACCGCATCATCGCTTCACATCACGCAAATTGGCGGACAAAGGTAAAACTATTATATAAAAAAAAATCATAACCTATTTTTACGGAACAGGTATAAATAGTTGTTTTTTTTTTTTACTAGAGGATATCTAGGGATACCTCTTTGCTTTGGGCTGGGCTTTGAGGGGCACCGCCCTCAGGAAAGTTGGAGGGGCGAGTTGCCAACCCGGTGCGGAGCGACCTGGTAGCGTCTTAAGAACCCCTGTCTGGACCACTGTGGTCCGGTGGTTGTCTTGGCTGTCTGGGCTTCTTCTGGGCCTCAGCGCAAAGTTGCTTGTCTATCAGTCTATCCAATACATTTCGGAGAGTGTACTTCGGATCTGCATGATCTAACTCCCTCCTGCCTATTTTTCTATTGGACTGCCAGAGTGGGCACGAAAAGGCACTAGCAAAGACACCGCTTCATGGTTGATATTTCGAAAACCCGTATGAAGCACTTTGATTTCACTTTTATGCCTTAGGGCCAGCCTGAGAGAGGTCACGGGGTAGAGCACGCTAGGTAGCTACCTCGGGAGGGTATGTGTTCCGGCAGCCTCTCTCATGAGCCCAGGCTAGGTGTGTTTACCATCTTCGACCACACGGTCACTTCACTTCAGGTGAGCTGAGGTCAAACGCCTAGCCTATCAACCATAAAAAGAGCTTAACTAGCTCATAACCTTACCCAGTTCAGTGCCAGTGTTGTAGTCAAACTTGTAGACCTTGAGGTCCTCGCCGCCGCAGACGAAAGACGCGCGGCTCGGGGAGAGCGACGCCGAGAACACCTTCGTGGGGACAGGGAACTCACGCATCAGCCGGATCGTGTCCGTTGAATAGAATGACACATTCGATCCTGGCAATTAAGATATATATATATTTACTTCGCCGCATCCCGAGATTTCAAGCCTCATTTTACAGTTTCAAAAACATACTGGGTTACGTAGAAAGGGTGTACTAAGCCAAAAGTGGTCCATAGTACCCATAATTATGAAAAAAAAATATATTAGGGAAGCAACGATAGCTCGTTGGCCCAGTTGGTAGTGAACCTGCCTTTTGCGCTTGGGGGCGTGGGTTCGATTCCCACCTAGGACAAACATTCATGTGATGAACATTTGTGTTTGTTCTATATCTGGGTGTTAATATCTATTAAAGTATCTATTTAAAAATATATATATTATATATGTATGATGTATGTATATCATATGTTACATCATATGTATGTCACTGGCAGCCATATTACAAGCTTTGCTTAGCTTGGGGTCAGATGACCGTGTGTGCAAAAAAATGTCCTGAATATTTTATTTAAATCTAAAAACGCAAACAAAAAATCTGCTGCTCCATAGAAAACACTTGAAAAAATGATATTTTGTCGTTGTGATATTTTTTTCGCGATTGCAAAGTTGGTCCCATAGTAAAAGTTGTTCATAATGATGAGTTTAACGGACTCCTTTCGGCTTAGTACACCCTTTCAGCGTAACCCTGTATTCTAGATGGCGCGAGCACGTCAAATTGTATGAAAACTAAGCATGCCGCATTTTTACAAGCTTTTATTTAATTAACTTGCAATGTTTGTTAGTTTGTTTAGGTCAAATCTTGCAAGCTGAATTAGAACCACTTTCTACAAACCGATTTTGCTGAAGTTTTGCATACACCTTTATTTTGCTTACCCAATATTGTAATATTTTAAAATGGCCGCCAAAATAAAACCATTATACGGTTTTATAAAAGTTAAAAGCATTATTTAAGTAAAAGCTTTTTTTTGAAAACTTTTTTGTACGATACAAGAATAATTTAATGGTAATTTAACTTCACTTTCACGACCAAGTTTTCAAAGAGTTTTCATAGTTTACTTATGGCGCAAAATGTCATTTTTACCGTGACGTATTTCTAACGTGCTACTGCCAAGACGATGGAAATGGAACTGGATTATTAAGTTAGAGCATTGATCCAACTTAGACAGGCCACAGACACGCCAAGCAAGTGAATTCACGGCTAACGGAGAAATAGTTACTTTCGCATCTTAAGAACTAGCGGTCCGCCCCAGCTTCACACGGGTATAGATTATAGCCTATGTCACCCGGGGATAGTGTAGCTTCCCAACAGTGAAAGAATTTTTAAAATCGGTCCAGTACTTTTTGAGCCAATTTGTTACAAACATACTTACATACAAATCTTTCCTCTTTATAACATTAGTATAGATTAGCGGAATGTAAAATGATGTTGAGGTCGATTTTGTAGGTTTAGTTGACAGTTTTGAACTTACTAAAAATATTGCTGCCTTTTTATTTCAGGCTACGAAGCGGCAACTCTTTTATTTAGTTAAAGACTATCAACTAATCTTTCAAAGTCGATGCCAGTGTTTGGTTAGAAGAGCAATGAGTTTCTTGGCATGACTTTTTATCCCAGAGAAAATATTCGTAGAAGGGCCAAAGAGTATGCAGGATACACTTAGTTCTGAAAATTTATGGTCCCTTTGGGATTGCTAATCTGCGAAAAGCAGGTAGTTGCGAGACGATCTTGTCGTTCGCCTGATGGTATACGTCACCCTTGCCTATGACAGTTCTGTCACTTCAACAGTTAAAAATCCCGTGCAAAATCTTAGATTAAAATGATACTTATTTGAGAAAACTCACCATGAGCTACGGTAATTATTGCACCATCCCTAGACAACTCTAAGCTGTTTGGTATGGTTGGGAATTCTACTTTTTGCACTTCCTGAAAACACACAAAATAATCCCAATTAAACTTTCAATGTTTCAATATTCATTAACTTCAAGATGAAAAAAATACACATCTTTTTTTTATAGTTTTTTTTTTCTTTTTGGAACTTTGAATCCAAATCTAATTTTGATTATAAGTTTTCACTACCACTGTTGTAAGATCAGGGGCTCGATTTTTGAAACGCTCGTATGATGTCGCACGAAAATATCATGCGAAATGAAAGATTTTTCTATTACGAAAGCAAATTTGAATTGTTCAAACCACTCGGGGCGTTGGCGTGATATTATAATTATTTCAAAAATGCGACTTTTGTTTGGGACTTCTTTCGAAAGTCTGTAATTTTGCATGATATTTTCATGCGAAATATCATACGAACAATTCAAAAATCAAGCTCCAGTCCTTTGACATTTATGTATCTGAATCGCTTATTATAGATTTATCCTTACTATTCCTATGATTCTTTTTTATTGAAATGGCTCAAGGGTGGTTCCATTAAAGTTCGAAGAAAATATTCCACCTTTATGGACTTCGACCAAAATAAAATGAATGGACGGGGCATAACCGTTGAACTTCCTTAGTAAAAACAAGTCAAACCCGTCTGACAAATACTTCAACACCTAATTGTAACCATGTACAGTATTACAAAAAATTTGTTACAAAAAATATATAGCTGTTTTTTGTTGTGTATTTACACTTCGGGAAAGCACACGAAGGCCTAATTTTGTCAGATGTTTCATTATCATGTAACAATAGACTCGTATCGCACTTCTTACGGCTAGAGAACGACTGAAACAAAGTGAGCGCCGGCGCTCATTTTGTAATCTTCAAAAATGCGCTTCTTCTGGGCCCGTCCATTCATTTTATTTTGGTCGTAGTTTATGGGTGTACAATTATAAATCCCGTTTATTGAGTTTTACGTGAATTTGATTGTTATAATTTGTTTGAATGTATTAATTATATACCTGCCCAGTGTTGCGGTCCCATATGCGCATAGTGAGGTCATCGCTGACGCTGGCGATACGCGAGTTGTGGAGAAACACTGCGCTTCTGATGCTGTTTGTGTGGGCGGGGAACTTTTCCACCGCTAAAAATGAAACAACACATTGTTTTAACATCTAATTATACCCTTTTTTATTTACGGGGGGGAGCATCTTCAAAAGATACCCAGCTCCATTGGAGTGTAGCAGGGTTATCTGAGATCGCACCTACTAAAACCCCCTTGGTGACGGACGGAGGGCACCAGGATCTCCATAGGAACACTCCATTACCCTCCTAGCACACTGCCTGAAGCAACACTCCCGGGAAATGCTAATGCTAATGCTAAGGTTTCCTTTACAACGCCGTGGGCCACACCACGCCGTTGCTTCTCTGGGCTTGCTGAATGGAAAGTCAGATCCCCAAATTTGGACACCCACAAACCCAAAGGCCCCTTTTTAGTCGGCTCTAGGGGATACCGAAGCAGTATTCTAAGACTCCGGATCCAGGGATAATCTAATTATAGCCTTGCATGGACTCAAAATGATATCAACAATATAACCGCGGAAATTGGAGAATTTTTTGTAACACTCAGACCGCAACTGGCGCGCGCATCCGCGAAACCATCGTTATCTGGCAAAATCTAACGAGTTGGTGGTCAAAGAAGTACTTACCTATTTACAAAAAAAAACACTTTTTCTGCCTATTTGTCACGGTCTTAAGAGTAAGGCCAAAACCCACTGGAGATTCAAGGCAGCGTCGCAGCGTTAAAGCGGTTATAGAAAAGTCAACATTTTTCGGTTTACGGTAGGTTCACTATCCCACCGCGTCACATCTGTTCAAACTCTAGTAAAAGAGGTACAATTTTTTAAACTCGGGTAAACATAGAGTTGGCTTTTACTCGGCCTCTTGTTATCCGCGATGACGCCTCGAGTCTACGGCCGGCGTTGGGCTTACAGTGCGTTGCTAAAGCACAAGTCTGATCGTATGTTGAGTACTGCTGCCACCTATTCAATGGAGCAGCTAAGCAGCCGGAAGCTTTAGGTTCGGTAGACCGGCGTGCTATGAAGCTGATTGGTGACAGCAAACTTGTCGCCAAAAAATTGCAAAGCCTCGAGCCCTGCCGTAAAGTAGCTTGTCTATTTTCTATCGGATACATTTGGGCGAGTGTGCGCAAAAGCTTCATGACGTTATTCCAACCTCGTCCTTTTACTACAGGACAAGTAAAAGGAATGCACACTACCAAGCAAGGAAATTACAATGATTGGAAGATTTGCCCAAGAATGGAATATTTGCCAAGAATGGAATATTTGCCAAGAATGGAACTCCCTTCCATCCTCCTTGTTTTCTGAGAATAGTTTTTTTTTCTAGATTAACGTGTTTTTTACTCGGCCACACCATCCCTTACCATCAGGCGAGTTGGTGGCTAAACATAAATCTATTCTATATTTGTAAAAAACGCTAATCAGGGCCTAGCTCAAAACTTACGTCCAGCATCAGGTTTGTTCAGATCGAAGACCCGTATGATTTTCTCATTGCTAGCGGTGAGTAGCATTGTATCGTCGCTGTTGAAGTTAACGCTCTTCACGATGTGTTCGTGGTCAAACGTGTGCACTACCTCGCCGTAGCGCGCGTCCCATAGCTTGGCTGCAATACAAAAAGAAGCATTATGTCACTACCATTAATATGAATCTTAGTTTTTATGTCATAGGTGGCAATCAAGCTAACGGCCCGCCTGATGGTAAGCGATCACCATCGCCTTTATACCTGTGTTATATGTGGGCCTAGAAGTCCACATAAAAGGATTACAATTGGGCCGAATTCACAGACCTATATCCAAGTAGACGCCACAAGTCGACCGACATTGCATGTTATTTTTTCAATACAACTATGATCAATGGTCGTAATTGAGTCCGGCTACAACCATTCTGCTCAATCGGTGGAGCTTTGAAACGAAAATAGGTAATTGTATAATACTGAGTTATAAGAATAAAGACTGACAGAAGAATGGCTGACAGAGTAAAGACATTTCTTTTCACAGGTAAGTACTTTTAGGTACGAAAAATTTGACACGCTTAGTTTTCATAGTTCGCGATAGACAGAGATAACGCGACAAGAGTTACGCGATAGACAGAGAGGCAACTTCTAGGTTAATATAGCTGTAGGTAGTTAGCGCTCGCACGTCCTGAATTGCACTTTATTGTGTAGTAGCAAGAGTCGCTACTTATTTAAATTATTTTGCGGAGTGAATCTTCTGTACTTGTACTAATATATATTCTGTGGTGTCACCTGAAAAGTCCGCAGCCCCACTGGCAGCGAAGTTGGCGTTCTGTGTCAAAGCTACGCCCCATACTGCGCCCTTGTGGCCCTCGAACGTGCCGATCCAGTCGCCAGTCTCGCCTTGTCGTAGCATCGGCTTTCCATCTGTAATAGACATAATACTACAGTGAGATAGTTGCTTGCTTTTCGAGCCCTATTGTCAGTTTTTAACCAACAACAAAATGCAAAAAGTGGGGTATTGTGTATGTACGTATTTATGTTCCCACTTACAGGCTTGTATGCCTCAACCGATTTTGATAATTAAGGTGTCAATAGATTCCTTTGTTTATGGATAGTCACTAGATAGATGGCGTCGTTATAATTCGTCGTTTTAAAAGGCACAAGAAATTAGATATAACGTGGAAATAAAAGAAAATTACAGTTCCTAAAGGAATCTCCACGTGGTTGAAACCAAGAAGCGCAGTCATTTGTCAAGTAATTCGCATTAGAATAAACCTGTATGGCTATTATTGTTTCGTAAATTTAAACCAGGTTACTTAACTAACTGTATATTTTTAGTAAACAAATTAGAAACAAGTTTAACCTGTACTAAAGATGAAATAATAGCTACTCCCTGTAGGGCCTGATTGTGGAATCCTGTTTATGACTTATGAATCAACAAAGAAACATGGGTGTTGACATTGAATCTAATAGGAATTCAACAAGAACGTGCCAATCATATAGGTAGGTAAAAGAAACATGAAATAACTTTGTCAGAGAAGTAAAACCAGTAATATTTTTATCTACACCGGAACAGAAAAGATGTATGCGTTTGGGGTATGAAGTCGTGTGTTTATATATTAGTAGGTAAGTTACTATACGTACCGATGAATTTCTATGGAGATCCTGGTGCCCTACGTTTGGTACGCAGGCCACCGAGGTGGTTTTAGTAGGTACAATCTTGCGTAACTTTTTGTAACGGGAGAAATCTAGCTATACTCCAATACAGTCTTTACAAGATTTTCTTCTATACAAGATTACTCCCCAAAAAAAGGGTCTGTTACCATTTTGCTCGAAAATGGCTAGACCGATTTAAATGTTTTCTTTTTGTTCTTTTGAAAGCAGGTTTCATTACGGTGGTTCTAAGCTATGTTTGATCAAAATCTGTCTGACGGTTTAAAAATTATGAGGGTCGAGGGTTTTTATTATATAGGTACTTGTTATTGCATGACATCAAAATGTGATTGTTTACAGATAGATCGGAACTATGTGTGGGAAATTATATCGCGTGAATCAGGCAGCCCTGCACCCGACATCTCTCGCGGGATACAATACAATACAACTTTATTACACACCGAAAATACAAATGGAACTTAAACTAACATAAAAAACAAATAAACGGCAGTATAATGGGCGGCCTGATCGCCTAAAGCGATTTCTTCCAGGCAACCTTTGGATGGACAGGACTAAAGAAGTTGAAAAACGGTCGGTGGTACAAGTCTCTAATTCCAGACCTCCACGAACATAGTCATTCTGATCTAACTCTCTGATGTAAGCACGCTTTTAATACATACATACATAACCGTTACAAAGCGAGAAAAAAAAAACAAAAGCATCATTCTCTAGTGTCTAACTACGTATAATCACTTACCTATATAATGATTAAATGTACAATATTAATAAATATTATAATTCGTGTAATAATATGTAGTAATATTATGTATTAATATATAATTTGTCATATTTATTTTCTGTCTACTACGGTCGGTGTCGGTGGACTATTTCTTGGAAAAAAAAGTTATTATGTTTAATTTCGTTAGTTGATCAGCTTTTTGTATTTTAGACTAACTCATAAGTAATATATATAATAAGTAAATAAAGGTACCTCGAATTCTCACCTCACCCTTAAGTAGTGTTTTGGCATATTAAAAACACCACTTAAGGGTAAGGCGAGGTTTATTTACCTTTATTTACGTCTATGAATGGTGGTAAGCATTTTTGATGCACGCCTACACACCATTTGTTCCAACTTAATTATTTGTATTTTCTTTGTGACATTTATTACTTGACTTTTTAATTTTAATTTTTAATACTGACAAAACTTTGAATGAAAAAAAAATATCGTTTTATATCTCATTTGTGTTTATGTTTAACAAATTTAACTATTATTTTATTTTATCGCTCAATATTATTGCATGCTGTCTTCACCTGTAATTATTGTGACATTTAGATATATTTTTATTTCTGTTTAAAGTTTTGATAAATTGTATTGATGTACACAGTGTAGGTGGACTTAAATAAATAAATAACTTTATGGACCAATAGGTGTTATCCATTTGTTCCTAGTAGAGAATGTTTAGCATTAAGTCCTCCATTTGTGCATTACTAAATAATTTGTGAGTGTGCAAGTAAAGTATTAAGTATTAAATAAACACAGATGGATTCAATTGTATTTTTCAAGAGTTCAACGCCAGCTACATTTTGGGAAAGAAACTTTTGCGTGCGCGACAACGGAGACGCAGAGAGGTGTCATGGAAACTAATGTACAGTGGGCCCTAGTGTGAGTTTTTCTAGTTGCGTTAACGTACACGACCGCGTTAGCGTAAACCACGATTTGTATGAAAAAAGAGCAGTTTAATCTACATAGCGCCAGATGGTGTTGTTCTTTTTTCATACAAATCGTGGTTTACGCTAACGCGGTCGTGTACGTTAACGCAACTAGAAAAACTCACACTAGGCCCACAGAAGTTTCGACGGCGTAGTGAGACTGATGTAAAAGCGCAAAGCGGCGTCATGAGAAGCGGCGTAGTTGGAATAAACCTGTACTTGGCAGGAAGTTACTTGATTTAGTCAACTTCCGCAAAGTCATGTCACTAGTTCATCATTCAGAACCTATGCAGTTTCCTTTATCATACAAAAGTAATAGGTAACAAAGGATAAATGCTAGCCGCCTTTTCTTTGTTTGCTAAACAGATTCATTCAACTAGAGGAAAAGTCTTTTGACTACATGAATTACAAAGTGTTAGTTCAATTTACATAATGAGTTTCTAATTTACATTTTGTATTGTGTCATTGTGTTAAATCATTTACAGTCCCTTGAATGCAACCACCATAATAAGTAACGGCCCTACATTGACTGGGGAGAGTCCAAGCGGACGCGGCGAAAAAAGGCTGCTAAAATCTTTTTTAGGGTTCCGTACCCAAAGGGTAAAAACGGGACGGTATTACTAAGCCTACGATGTCTGTCTGTCTGGCTCACCTTTAAGCGGCTGCATCTTTCGAACCGCAATAGATAGCCAGTCGAAATTGTCACAGAATAGGTATGTAATGTTACGGCGAATTATAATAAAAAAAAAACTAAAAGTAAAAACGAAAAGGACCATACAACAAACGTATTTTTTCGTATTTTTGTATTAGTTCTAATGTAAAAATGTTAATACGTACAAGCGTCAAATTTGGCATGATTATAGTACACACTCTAAAGTATAACAACAAATAATAAACAATGGCCAAGTGCGAGTCGGTGAAAAGTTTCTGTTCATTACCAAGTTATAACTGCTAATTTCGTTATTAAATTTCGTGGTCGAACCCTCAAAACGCGAGCCCGACTCCCACTTGGCCGGTTTATTAGGTTTATGCTCAGATCAAATAAATAAGGGAGATATGGTAAGGTGGCGTGGCGGGTGTGAACGCATCAGGCTTGATGCCTTTAGTCGAACCAGGTCGAACTCACCCAGGCAGGACCTTGTCGCCCATTTTTGCATGTTTATAGTTTGTTCATTGGTGGCGCTACAAGTTTCTTAGTGTGTGTGAAAAATTTGTAAGTGTGCCGTACTTGCTTTTGCGTTAAGGCCCAGAATGTGGCGTGACATACAAAAAATGGTTTTTCCTTTTTATTCTGGTCATTATAAAAAAATATTAAAACAAAAATAATATGTACTAAATATTTTGAATTATTAACGTCGTCAAATGACCGAAGCACATTTTTCAAAAGTAGACATTCATTTTATATCTTTAAAAAACATCAAATGCGCGAGCGAGGACGCTGCACCGGTATGGCCCATAAGCGGATAAATAGCGGTATAGTGAATTTTTTTTAATGAAAAATGGAGGCATTTGCACACGAACGATAATATAATATTGTACTAAGGTATTATCTCTCTTGTTTGTCTGTATGAGGGTTTACGCTATCTATTTACTAGTTTATAACCATAATACTACGTAATATTTAGAACAGTGGAAGCGCATGCAGCAGATGAGTTATGAACCTAGTAACAACAACCAAAATCAGAAACGAATATGCGCGAAGCCACTGATCCGTCGGCCGTCAGCATAGGTGACGACAAATCGTCCAGGAAATTGCCAGACGAGATCGTCACGAAGCACAGTAATGAACCTCATGACACTTGGTTTGATCAATTAAACAGCTTGGTTGGATTAATGGAAAGACACTAAACATAAAATAACATGCTACATAATTTTTGGCGGTTTTCTGCTAGATGATTCAGTATCATTAATGACATTGAAGAGTTCCATTTCCACCTCCTGATCCCCATCAGTTCAGTTAAATGGTTCCAAATTATTGTATTGTCATCCCAATTACATACACTTGCAAAGTTTCAAATCGATAAAACTATTAGAAGTTAAAATCGACTTCCAAGATTTAATTACATTGTTAGTTACCTAGCTAGTTTGTTTGTTAGTTAGCTAGTTAGTTTGTTAGTTAGCTAGTTAGTTTGTTAATTAGCTTGATAATTTGTTAGTTTATAAATTTGCTAGTTAGTTTTTTACAAGTGTAACTGACATAGAGCGTATAATAAAGCCTCCAGGTGATGCTAGTTATTAATGATGCATGTTCTGTATTTTGATATACAGCAAAGAGTAGAGGGAGCAGAGTGAAGATATAATTCCCCGAATATAAACATACATTATTTATTGATACTAAAACAGATCAAAAACAAGTTTTAATTATGGTTATAATTGAAGGTTGTCAAGTCACAGCTAATACAAGTAGTTTACACCATTATATTAACATGAATCAATAATTATCTCCACACAATCACAAACAATTTCAGGAAGTAGTTTGATACACTATCAACATATTTTCCTTATAGGGTTACTTAATGAAAGTTGTAACTGCATACTGTACAATAATGTCAAGTACTTTGCCAAACCTTGATTGAAGCAAGGTGACCCACAATGGGTGAAATGTCACCATGCAATACAGGAAAAGTTACGAGTTACATTTTGAATTTTTAAAAGCTTAATTATGTCAAGTTGAAGGCAACACAATGTTGTTTCAATGTACAGTGGAGTTTTAGCGCTAAGGTGGAAAAAAGATGTACGCTCGTTGTTATATTTTGTCCTAAACTTGTGTATTTTCGAGTGTTAATAATCGAGTGTTAATGTGTAATAATGGTCGATTATTATTTATTAAGTGCCTGTGAGCGTGCTCGACTGTGGGCTACTGATATAACGAGGTGAAAATGTCTTTTCGTGTTGTTTCCAAAACTCCATAGAAGCCTCTTGTAAAGCCTCGACCAGTTCACTGGGGCATTAGTTTGACTTGACCGTGACTTGCTTTGCTTAATAACGTCATACACGCTATTTAATACTATGTAAACTTGTTTAATATTACGACTGAAAGATTTTGTATCTATGTTCTAGAAAAAAAAACAATCGAATGTATACAGTAGAATGTTTGTTGTTTATACAAATTGAAGGACTGGCAGGATTCGATCCTGTGCAACAATGCGTTTAAGGCGAAATGGTAGAGAACCGTACACTTGTATGACGGTAATGCGGCGTGCGCGCCTTTAAATATTTACAATATTTATTTTTTCTTTATTTTCTACTAATAATCTTACGCTTTTACAAAAAACTGCGACCACTAAAGTATTTGAATGATTGTTAGGATAACACACAGTTTTTTTTTTGATAAAAATATCTTCTATAGTATTCGAATGAAGTTGATTCAATCCATTGAAGGGAACGTAAAAACAGGTGTTTTTTAGGAAAGTTTACGATTTTTTTCTCGAACCAAATTTCTTTAAACGTGTATCAGTGAACACATCCGAATAAAATATTTCAAGAAAATTTATTAAACATAAAGAAATAATGTCAATTAATCGATTTTAAAGGTCTACTTTTGAATATTCGTGATGACGAATCGTCAAGTTTGAAGCATATTTCGTCTTAAACGCCCCTATTGCTAACCACTAAGCTAAGATTGCTTGTTATTTAGTGTATTTGTATTACCAATCTGTTTTCCTGTAAGGCTCCAAATATTATAATTGTTTTTTTCTTAAAAATCTGCTTTCCTGTAGCCCTAATTTTTTTATTTTTCTTGTATTTTCTTTACATATTCTTTATTATGTTCCATTGTGGATGTTTAGATCCAGTGTAAACAAGGCTCTAACTATCTTTGAGGTGCCGAAAATTTTAGGAAAGAAACCTGAGATTGTAATCATTGGCCTTGCTTTTGTTATTATATTGTTAATTTCCAGGAACATGTCTTGGATTGTATTGTCTATGGCACTGGCATAGAAAAACTGGCATTAAAAATGTCAGACTAAGTTAACAGACTATATGTATTTAGAGCAATTTAATTACTTACAGATAAACAGACAACAAACAGAATTGATAATAACCGGAAATATTTTTAAAAAAAAGTGAAAATACGGTCTTTCTGCACTCCAAATAAAATAAAAAAACAAAAAAAACATGGTGTTTAGTTATGATTGAACATTAACTCGATAAAACCACCACAAAATACAATGCTTCTTATTCGAGATGGGGGCGATAAGCCCTGCTACGTCCCGCTTGGGGTGTATTGTGCATTTCCCCCTACCAGCACCTACCCGACTTCTTATTCCTCCTCCATACAATGCTTATATGTATAGGCAAGACACACACTCTCTCGTAGTCACACGTTTGAGAAATAATTTGTTTATTTGAAAATCGGTCCTTAATCAAATATCAATATAGGTTTTATGTTAATTCTATGGTTTTAAATATCTTTGACAACTGTTTATAACTGTGTACGAGTAAATGTTAGGTATTTGTGAATACTTTTTGATATTAAAAATTTTGCATTTATATCAAGTAAGGACCACTACTTCAAATAAATGTGGTTTTCAAACTACCACATTTAAATGTAATGAGCATTTTCCTTTAAAAGATTTTTAGTGTGTCTTGTGTCTTCACTATGTAGCAGAGATTCAATTTGATTACCAATAGGTAAGGAATAGCAATGTGTTATTTGTGAATGAACAAATCAAATATAGCGGGTCGCGAGCTCCGCGCAATTGATTTGTTCAGTACAACAGAAAGTATTTGTTTGTTTAATTGAACTGCTTTTGGAAGGATTACAATAATGGGTCGTGGTTCGCAGCGAACCAAAGGAGCTGAGCGAACAGCCGCACAGCTCTTCGGCTCATACAGGTTGCATCTCACATCGAAACCCAAAGAGTCAAACAAGCAGCCACACAGTGCTTAGGCTCACCTTGCCTGCGTTTGTGACTGAATTGTGCTACGGGTACAGTAATATAAGTATACGAATGCTATGATGGATATCTGTGCAATTATTACTTAGTTATGCCAAAGTTTCATTTTGAATCAAACAGATTTCAAACATTTTCTTAGATAATAAAATGAAAAAAAAAGAAAATAAAAAAGTCATTTCACATTCATCTTTACTGTGCTAACAACGAGCAAGGGCATACGAAAGCTAAATATAACACATACTTGCTACCCTCTACAGTTTTCACTACCCGGACCTGTTAAACTGACAGATCTGACAGATTCACAAACCACGAAAACTTTGTTTATTTGTTTCAGACCCATTCAATTGAATAAAGAACTGGTTCATTTTCACAATGGGTCAGTATTGATTAGCTCTTTATGAATGAACGAACAACACCATGTCTAGTAAGGAAAAATATTGTGAACAGTTAAGAATTGCACCAAGGCACCTATTTAAGATTATAAGACTGTTTTAGATCCATATGTGAGCGCAGTCATTGTGAAAAGGGACATGACTGGAATGGTAATAGTGTTTGTTTTTTGATGATTTTGAATCTATTGTCCTACTTCATTTTAGTGCAAACACAATATTTTTAGGTGGAGTACCTAGTTTTACTAAAGAAAAATATTTTGTGACTGGAGTCAGACATCCGTAAACTCTAGATGTCTAAACACTTTAATTTCAAATTTTAGATGTGTCTTTAATCAATTGTTTAACCATCAGGTCCGTTTTCTTGGGACCGCTCACATATTTAAATAAATAGTATGTTGAATAGTGATAACATTCATCTAACAGTCAATGGAACCAAAATGCAGTGCACTTGTTGCTTTAACATGGAAGTCACAGATAAGGTTCGCAACAATAATAAGTAGGACAATCCTGATAGTGTTTATTCATAACACTTGTCCAATCAATATACACAAAGAGATCAAAGTTGCGTATCATGCAAACACATGGATAAAAAGCATGACACAAAGACCAAGGCGAACTGGCGCCGAGGAAACATACGAGCGGATATTCAAGGTGCTTCCTGCATGTCCGGAAAGAGAAGGTCACAACATGCACTGAATGCAAGCCGGTCGATCGGACAACAAAACCCAGAAAGTGAAGGCCTTTCCAAACGCAACGTAGATGGGTACATCTGTCACTAAATACAAAACGACTAAAAACGTTCGCACTTGAAAGACTTCCACCTTCAACTAGGCCAAGGTAAAAGGGCACCCCGAACACAATATAATCATTAAGGCTTACCTTTACAAGCCGAAATCAAGTAATATCCATCCTTAGTAACGTCACTAAAATCCAAATGCACGACTGGTCTTGTATGGCCACCGCATGTGAGAGGAACTTGCTTAAAAGTTGTCATTTTGTTACATAAAATAAAATATTGTACTTTTTGGAAATAAAACTAAAAGATCTTTGTTAAAACTAAAAATTAACCTAATGAGTCTGATCGTACTGAATGTTGACAATCGACTGCCTGACTGACAGAGACAGACAGACAATTTCAGTCAAATCAGAAAACAGTGTTGTGGACACGCGAAATATTAAAACTACCTACTAAGCTGCAAAGGGTCGACGACCACAGATTTGGTCTCAGATCTCGGTAAGATGATGATGATGTACTCCAGCCAAGCCGATTTCGGCCATGGTGACTGCTTTTAATAAATTCAATTATGTCACTTGGTGCGTCCTGACATGGCTGATTATTATAACCAATTTTGGCAGTATAAAAGTTTGGAAACAATTTTATTGATAAAATAATATGAAAACGCCATTGACAAAGTTGTAAGTAATATCACAGATTTAAATAAAGTATAAGGCATCATCAATTTGATCAAACCAAATTGACTAGAAAAGTCAGTTGCACTGTTTTTCTGGTGAACACAGGTAGATATTTACAGTTAAAGTGTTATGATAAACTCATTATCATTAGGTTAACAAAATGTTGTAATTAAAAACTACGACAATAGTACGAAATCAAATTCCTGGCAATAATACAAAAAAAAATTTTTTTTGTTCGGGAATTTTGAGTATTAAATGATCCCGAGACAATCAGTTCATCAATCTATTTATTTCATTCATACATTTGTGTTACTTTGTCTATGTTATTCACAGATAAAAAAAGACTGACGTGTCAAATGAAATGACGTTTGTCGTTTCTTACTTAAAACGTCAACCAAACGTAAGCAAATCTTCCAAATCCAAACTTTAAAAGTTGTTTTCGGTGTCGTGGACAAAATTAGTGATAAATAGCTATATTAACAACACCATGGACTTCTTTTCATCAATACCGACTCACATAGACTATGTCGGACAAGCAAAAGCAGAGAAACTGTACAGAGCAATCATTACATTGTTCAGCATCGTTGGGTTCGTTTGGGGTTACATCGTTCAGCAGTTCTCGCAATCGGTGTACATTCTTGGAGCTGGCTTCATCCTAGCTGCAATCCTGACTGTTCCCCCGTGGCCTATGTACCGTCGCAATCCATTAAACTGGCAGAACCCGAGAAGTAATGAAGAGAAACCAACAGGAAAGAAGGGGAAGAAATGATGTGTACAGGCATCATTAACTATTCCAAGTGTGATTCTCAAAATGAAATAGCTTTTAAGACCGAAATTCTTTTATTGTTTATTTAAAATATAACATTACAAACTAATGAGTGTTTTTAAATAAATAATAACCTTTGTATACAATAGGTAGGTACTACATACACAGTAGCTACACTCGCAGAATACCTAATGCTGATAAGCCTAAGCATTCACTTCTACTAAGCAATTTACCAAAAATTAAGTAAATAATACCCATGACAATGACAGCACATGAGCATTTCATTATACAGGCTCATTTAACAAAGCTACAGAAATTTTGCAACTATATGCCAAGTGCTAAGGCCCAATGCAGACTTGAGACACGAGCCCAACAAGCGGCAAAAGAAATAAAGTGTATTCTTTTCAGTATTCGCCATGCTCAAAATTTTACTTCATTCACTAGAGCTTAGAACAAACGCAGCACAAGCTTGGTGGGACTACTTTCAACCTACGGAAAACAGGAAAGGTTTCCATGGCCGTTTGAATCCTGCGACACTACCTTGAATGTCTAGTGAGCATTGGGTCTAACCCTTATATTCATAGACATAATAAATATCACTCAAATCCTCACATCATCCTCAAGTGATGTTTTTTATAAGCCAAAACACCACTTGAGGGTAACGTGAAGATTCAAAGTACCTTTAAAGTCTATGAATATGAGGGTAAGTCTTTAATTTATCACTCGTACCAATTTATGCAATTCGTAATTCAGTGTCAAAATTTAAAAAGGGTACTATTTAATTGTTCCTCAGTAAAACACTTAGTACTAAAATAAAATGTCACCAAACTTAACCAGGAAGCCAGCTTGGCTTAGTGGCGGCCTCAGGGTATGTTACGACAGAGGCGCAAGGCAAGCAGAGCAGAGAAGTGACATGCCAAAATCAACGAACCACATCGGTTGAATTCCATATCTCCTCATCTCTTTGGTTCAATTGAAACAGTCATGGCGGAGCAAAAAATTATTACATTAAATTTTATTGCAAGCAGAGGAGCAGAGTATTGTACTTAAATAAATTATAAGCACTTGATGCCATCGTTCAACAACAGAGAAGATCACAATAATCATCACGAGCAAACCGGTATGTCCAAGAAAGTCAAAGTTCAAAGACATATATATGACATTCACCAACATGCACTGGGTCAGCATGGTGGATCCCAACCTCCCCCTCAGAGAAGGCCTGTGTCCCAGCAGTGGGAACATGATATGCTGATGATGATGAGCGGCAAGATGTGCAAATATATATTGGATCATGCTATGCTCGTCTCCGCTACATAAGACCAGTCTTCTCCACCACACAAGTCTGGTCATCTCCGCTACACATCTCCCTCCGCTTCATAGTTTCACTTGTGTCCTGTTCCCAATAAGTAACACCCTCAACTGTCACACTGTTACTAGATGAAATTTTTATATGAAAATTCCTGGTTATACTACTGGTTGAAAATTTTCATATAAAAAATTCCCTACCATTAGTACTGGGGCCGTACCTGTTTTAAGCGATTCAATTTAGGTGGCTCTGAAAAGCTGCGCGACCGCAAACGGTATCTCCGTGGGTTGAGGAGGTTCACGTTAACGTGATTATCCACAGTCACCTAAACTGAATTGCTTAAAATAGGTGATGGTCCCTGTTACTCTTACAGTATCAAGTAACAGCGTTACTGGTTGGGAATTTGGTTGACATTTTGGATGCTGAATGTTTTCTTACAAGTGAGTGCTTAGGTTTTGCAACTGTAGAATAGTTTCAATACATAATATATAATAACGTCTTCAAATAATGAAATTTAAAAACTAAAAATACAGCTTTTTCCTAAGTATAAGTTACAGAAGGAAATATAACTCTCTCTGATAGAATTGTTGTTACAAAGTGGTTGCAAGTGGTTGAACAGCAACTTATAGTCTAAGAATTAAATATAGGAGCCGCCAGACATATTTCCTAAACAAAAATAAAAGTTGAATGTAGTCCAGTAATAATTCTATATTTACCATAGATCTCTATCATGATAGATACCGCAAGCACGTCAAATTGTATGACAGCCCAGCATGCTGCAATTTTTGAACCTACTGTGACGTCACGAGAGTAACTGTATTCGAAGAGTGTTTCCTGTTTACTATGGTACAATTTGAAATTTTTGTATTGACGTTTGACGTGATACTGCTAAGACGGCGGAGATCGAACCGAATCACGCCACAGATACGCAAAGTAGGTGAACAGGCGCAGGGTAGGTGTCTATCTTGATAAAGGTCTGTGATATTTTCTCATCATACTAAAGGTAGAAAGAAAGTAAGAAAGCCGAAAGGGCCCCTTATACTCATCATTACAAACAACTTTACCTATGGGACCAACCCTGAAATATCGAAGAAAATATCAGCTTTTCGATAAATTTTGCAGAGTGAGAATGATCGCTTTCTATGGAACAGCTGATATTTTTTCGCGATTTCAGAGTTTCTCCCATAATAAAAGTGGTTCATAGCGATGGGTACTATGGACCCCTTTCGATTTAGTACGCTCTATCCGCGTAACCCTGTATGATAAAACATTACATAACATTAGCCGAGGAGTGGTCATACATAATTATATAAAAAAATATTTAAAAATACGCGTCGACTTAAGAGTACTATGGACCTCTTTCGACATAATACGCTCTTTCCGCGTAACCCTGTATAATAAAACATTACATTACATTTATTAGTCGAGTGGTCATACATAATAATATAAAAAATAAAAAAATACGCGTAGACTTACGAACTTCCTCCTTTTTTGCGTTAGGTAAAAATAAAATAGTTTCAGTAGTGGTTAGTCCCAGATTTGATAGTTTTCGAAAACTTTTTTCGTTTACGTATTGTTCCATACATTTTAGTAAAGCGCCTCCAGCGGAAACGCTTCGGAATTAAAATCGGTAGTATTCGGCGGTACCTATAGATTGCTTCACTCTAATACGAAAAATGTTTTCGAATACCTTTCAGCCCAGCAATGTATGGAACAATACGTAAACGAAAAAAGTTTTCGAAAACCATCAAATCTGGGACTAAGGGTACTGAAAATTATATAAGTGCAAATCAATGGTTTCAATGCACATTATTAGCACCATTTCTATCTAAAGTACGTATTCAGAACAATGAAACAAAATTGTTAATCGAACTCTACTTTGTCATCAACTATACGTATTATATTGACGTAACAAAAAGCATGTACACTATGCATGGATAATTATGATAGATATATAAATTACCCAATCAAGATTCTACCAAACTATTACAAAATGGCTTACACTCATTATGTTTATCGGTCGAGACGATCGACCGATTTCGGAGCCATTAGAGCGAGCTCCTTGATTAGTGAATACGCGCGCTCCCGGAGACGCTCGCCTGCGTACCTACTGACATGACAGCGCCGGCCGGCCCTAGCCTTTGAATCAGGGTATAGCGAGATTGTCTTTCGGCGCGTTTCATTTCTGAATACTATCGTACAAGAATCGATATTTTTCCGGAATAAAAAATATGTGCTTATCTAGAATGTAAGTAAATAAACTATTACCACATCCAAATATTATTTTTCGTTCGCTCGTTTTTTCCGCTTTTTTAATCTTGGCTTGCTATCTGGCACCTAGAACGACCTACCCCAGCCCCGGCGCTGCGTAGGTAGGTACTGGTTGGTGGTGATACCGGTCGATCGTTTCGACCGATAAACATAACGTGAGTGTAAGCCGTTTTGTAATAGTTTATAATAAATCTTCACGCGAATTTTAATGGAGTGAAGATTATATCATTTGGCAGCTTATCATAATTTGAGCATATCCAGCCTGCTGGTAGCTTTGTTAAGGCGCATGTGGACTGAGCGTTCCATGTACGTATATTCTTCTAGCTATAATTATTGAACATTCGTACGAATTTAGAACAAAACTTGTGTAAGCTTTGGACTGCCGCGAGTCTGAACACCTTAAAATAACTACCTATTAGATAGTTATTCTAAGCTGTACACGTAGTCTGCCGCGACTAGGGTTAACATCCGTCCGGATTCGTTCGGACTTAGACTTTTGTCCCGATTTTTTAGCCGGGCGATGTAATACCACCATTACGACGTGTTTGAATTTCGTGACTAAAAAGTCTGGATTTTTATTGAATAATCCGGCTTTAGGTCAGGACTTTTCAAATTTTGATATGGTAACCCTAGTCGCGACTGCCAGTGAAACTCGCGAACCTAGGTCGCGCGACACGCGTGGGCTAAATATCTGTGATGCCCGTGGTGTTACACGTATCCAAAGGAGACGGTGCTCGCTCACCATCAGGCGGACCGTTAGCATGTTTGCCAAATATGACATTAACTTCCTCCGACTCATCATCATGACACGCGTGGCTACCGGTAAAAACCGGTTCCAGGCTACGCGTACACTGAAACGCGTAATCCGTACGCACCTTAAAACATTCTAATCTGATACCTATAAATATATAGTTGCTTTAAAAGAAGCCTTTGTGACTGTAGTACACTGGGTTTAATATAAATTAAATTAGGACTAGATAGCAGTGCAGATTTAAAAATAATGGATCATACAAATAGCTACATAATATGATAAATTAAAGTCAAATCAGTATATTTTGTCACGCCTCACAAAGTCACAAGGCATTTCTTTGTAATGGCCATAATATTATTATTATTATCTTTGGTTAATGTAAACAAACCAAGTGTCAAAATTGTTTTTTTTTTAAATTTCATGATCATGGATACATGATCCTTCAGTCGGAATAATATATAAGGTTTACTTATGAGATATTATAGAACGTCAAACAAGTCATAGTTCCAGTCAGAATCAAGCAAAGTAGTTAAAGGTCAAGTCCAAGTCATGCCCTAGTAATGTGGTGATTTTCACGAAAACATTACGAAAATACATGTTTCACCTCATTATATCACTTGCCTACACTTTGGCATGTTCAAGAACACTTACAATAAACAATAATCCACTCGAAATAACAAAAGTTTAGGAAAAGAATACAATGAGGCACTATGTTTTTTTCACGTTGGCGCCAAAACTGTTTCTGACTGCTTCAGTATTGACATCTAAAAAATTAACTGTCCTACAGTTTTATCGTTACAAAATACGCTGGTTTGACTATTATATCACTTTGATTAACTTATTCTAAGTCAAATTGAGGTAAAATTGCTTCGAGACGTGTTTAGATGATATGGCGAGACCAATATCTATAAACGAACAAAACGTAGTTAAAACAAGGTATAGTACTTATCTAACACGCTTTCATCAGACTAACAAAAGTCTTCATCAATCAAAGATGATCGTTAAAACTGAGTTTCTCTCTAAAATTCTTAATCACGGAGTATATTCGATTTTCGCTACATTCACAATCTACACTTTGCGAATTACTTTCACCCGGTTCTTTACTTTCGTCCGAAGATGTGCTATCTTTGTTAGATTCAGTCTTTTCTTTTGCTTGCTCATGTTCGTTTGGTCCTTGCACTGGGTATGTAGCTTTGTTATCATTGGGTTGTTGCTCAATTTCCTTATCGAGTATTTGCTGAATCGTAATAATTAGGAACATAAATGAGACTCCATAATTGACTATTGTAAGAGAGAAAGGTCCTAGTGCTAGTATGAAGATAGACATTGTGAAGAGAAGTGATGATACGGCTTCGTAATACCTCCTGAAAATATTATGTAGGTTAGTAAATAAACATCTAATAACTACAACATGGGGTTCTTCAAAACGGCTGTTAATAGATTCTTCAATGGTAGAATAACATCACAAAAACGATCACCAAAGGGGATGTTGGGACAATCACGTGTACGCACGTGTATATTTTTGACGTGATTTCACGTGATATCCCGAACAAGCAAAGTTGTTGTGTAACAAGCATTTGTTCAAGGGTGGGAAAACGTTGCCTTAATAGGCAAGTTTTTGTCTTGTATAACATATATTGATCCTATTTAATAATTTATAATCACTAATCACTAATATTTGGAATCTGTTAATTACTGTCACCGGTTATCTGGAATTACGTATGCTCTGATCTTTCCGGGTACCCAAGATACAGGCCTAGCCTAGTTTGGAGCCCACTGCAGACTTCTTTTTTTTAAAATGTTTTTCTATATTGTATGTCTTTTAGGAAATTTATGTGCTGTTCTTTCGGAAATATATGATTTATGATTAGATAATAGTGTGGAAAAAACTCTAATAAACACATGGTACGAAGACTCTGCCTTCTAAATGTAGATGTTCCATGCGTTAATTAAAAGTTTCAAGTAATACTTAATTCTAAATTTTATTGATACTATGGTTTTCAGAATCCACATTTTGTTATTGTTGTTTATATTGTTATTTGTTACTTACAAATTTTTTCTAGGTCCATCCATTTGCCAAACGTATATTGAGCATGCAGACATCAAGACTCCAGTATGATAGGAAGAGTCTGGCTTCAAAACTGAACTGTATCTGTAAGAGAAAGGTTCAAAGAATTTATTAAAAATAGATAGTAGCAAAATAAAAATAAAAATGTCTAATCACGACCAATTTTTTTTAAACGATGTATTATGCATCGTTTCAAAAAAACTAACGCAGACTGGAAAGTTGATGTGGCGTTACGGTGTACAAGCGGCCATGGAAAAGTTAACACTTTTCGTTTAACTCTAAGTTCGAAATTGTGCCTCATTTTTTTTTTAAATATCGAATAAGTGGCAAACAAGCTACGGGCACTTGATGGTAAGTGGTCACCGCCACCTAGACTCCTACAAACAGAACTACTACTTACTTACTAGTTTAGAACAGTCAATGCGGGACAATTTTGAACCTAGGGTAAACCAGGAAAACTTTGGCACGAGCGACACTTTTTTTTTTTTTTTGAACACACGTTTAAGTCCGACTCGTCGCCAAATGTTGTAGCTTCCTATTATCCCGAATGCTTTGTCTATGTATATCCTGAATGTAATTAATTAATACGACGGATTACTTTTTGTACGTTGTTTATTTCCCAACGGCAGACACACTAACTAGGGGCAGGAGACAGAGCTGTCATCTGTCATAAGTAGGTGAGAATAGATAGA
Organism: Agriopis aurantiaria; assembly: GCA_914767915.1. Lineage (NCBI taxonomy): Eukaryota > Metazoa > Arthropoda > Insecta > Lepidoptera > Geometridae > Agriopis > Agriopis aurantiaria. Next base: position 10,098,506 of record OU611994.1, on the reverse strand, counting down.
AACAACACAACTCTTCAGTGGGCGTTGGGCCTTAAAACGAAGAGCATACTACAGGCTTCAGTAAGCTGGTTAGCACTACATTTTTAATGAACGAGCAGGCAGGACTTGTAGGTTATCTCGTAACTTGCAGATTTTTAAACAAAATACTTACTTAAAATTCCTAGCCCACGTCAGCAAAGCGGGTATATTAACCATCGTCACAGATAACCACATCAAAAACAAAGTCATGTGGAAATTCAGATTGGTCAAGTCATCGTCTCCATCACGCATTTTCTTTTTTTCTTCCAAAAAGCATTCTTGTTCCAATTCTTCCAAGTTGGTCCATAAGATCTTCTCTCCTTTTGAATTTATTTCTGGTCTGCTTCGAGTTGCTTTGCTCTTTTTAAAGAACATACACGCTCTCGATGCAACTTTAGCTATGATTTTGTAGAAGTAATCCTCTAAGTACTCTTCGTACATTTTTGATAGCTGCAAAGAAAAATAAGTAGTGTTAAAATAAGCAAGTTATTTTGCCAGGGCGCTCGTTGATTACGTCACTCGATTCGGGCGTTTGTTTGAAGTCGAACTACTGCTTTAGATATCTACTGTGACTATAATGGAACGTACCATGAAAGCGTAGAACACAGCGCCGGCTGCGAGCGAGGCGGCGCCACAAGAGAAAGGTGCCGCGCCCACGATAGCGCAACTGACGACCATCGGCGCTTTCTGTAGTCCTGATGCTACTTTCTCGGCCAGCGAGCCACCACCGCGCCACATTATCCTGCGGAGCGGGACGTTACACCAAGAATCATTTGACGTGTCTTTTGGCTGGTGAAATTTTTATAGACTGTTTTTATGGGTATGGCTTCAGATCATTCAAACAAGGGAGATATGGTAAGGCGTGGCGGGTTTGAACTTATCCAGTCTAATGAGTCTGAATGCCTAGTCGACCTCACGCTGCAGACGACCTTACCGCCTTTTTTGCATATGGACTATTAGTTAGTTCATTAGAGTCGCTGCTAGTTTCTTAGTGTACACACACTATGTGTATGTGTGTGTAATATGAGTAAGTATTGCGAAAAGCAGTCTATATGGTATCCACAAGTATATTTTCACTGATTTACTACACAGCATTTATCCTTCAGCCTTTCGGCTGCCAATCCACAGCTCGACTGTCCTGACGGCCACTGAACGACCCAATATATAATTTTCCTCTCTACTTCAATTAGCACTGCAATCGCTAACAACCAATTTTGACAAGTGACACCGATTTTGACTTTGACACTCGTAAATATTGATACATATTTACAACTATTGACAAGAATCACTACATTAGTGAGCCGTATTTACTGTTTTTGCGTTAAGCTGTTTAGCGGTATAGTTTATTATTTATTGTAGATTTGAACACGAACGATAATTATACTAAGGCATATCTCCCTTGTTTTTCTGATCTGAGTGTCAAGTTTTTGTCATAAGAAAACGGCAGGAAAAAAGGTCTGTTTTGAAGTATGTAAAATAAGTAATTATTATTATTAACTTTCTGGTTCTACATTACATACCTAAACATCAACCTGTGCGCTATTTGCGAAGAGAAGACCATTATCGCCAATAGCACAGCCACACCAACATTGACGATCCCTAGAGCGGTCATATAAGCTGGCAACACAAGGAGCGAGCGAGTGAAGTGTCGCAGTTCCATGTTCTTCCAACTTGCGTTCTCGAATAAGAATGATAGAAAAGGTATTGATCTGGAAAATAAGAAATTAAATATTGTAATGCACAACTCATAATAAGCTTGTATATACAATAAAAATTAGTAATAAAAAAAAAAACTTTTTTTAAACACGTTTTTTCGTTTTCTTAGCCCTTTCGTTTGATACCCATATAATGATGGTAGAATAAAAATCTTCCGGAATCGGCGGTAGTACTCGTTCAGCACATTGCCTTTGAGTCCACAAGATTCAGTGAACTTCTAGTGCATTGCACTATTGAGTTTTATACACAATCATCATCATCAGCCAGACGACGTCCACTGCTGAACATAGGCCTCCCCTTTAACCTCCACACTGAACTTTTTTATACACAATGTCATGATACAATCGCGCTTAAAGTCTGGTCATCTTAGATCAGAAGAAGCTGTTAAACCTCACAAATTGCTTGTTATATACTTCCCCTCACGTTTTTTTTTTTCTGATGGATTTCCAATTGTCCATGTTATTTGTGTGTTAATCTTTCAGTTGATGAACAAATAAAAAAAAAAAAAAAAAAAAAAAGAAACCTATTTCATTTTATCATTTTTTTTTTAACTCTTTGTGGTTCCGCGCGTCTCAGGTCAGTGCTGAAAATCAGCGCTGCAGAGAAATCTGTAGCATTATCGCTGAGCACAGCCCCTTTTTGTCGCACTAGATACTATAGCGACAACTGAACATGTATTAAATTTATTTTTATTGGTGCAAAAAAATTATTTTTTCTTTCTTTTAAAGACATAAATAAGTCGATTGGATTTATATTTTATCTTACTTTAAACAAACATAGAATTCCAGTACACTTACGTCAAGCTCATAATGGCTAATCTCGCGAACACCAGCGAGTAATACGGTTTCACGACTTCACTCCCCAAGGCAGAATGCACGGACATCCACTTTCCTTCTTCTCTGAGTGTCAGTATGTTCGACTTCGCGGTCAGGAGTATTATGGCGGCCACGTATGGTGCAAGTACCGGGGTGTAGTTCCGAGCTAGTTGGGCCAGGCGTTGGTACCATGATGATGATATACTGGAACAAAACCATACTAATTAAAGTTATATGATTATTAACGGGATATTTACCGTGATAAGGTTGTGAATGGAGTTCCGGTATTTCGGCGTAGTTACGAGCACCATGTTCACGGGGAGACCGAAGAATGCGGGTGGGTGGTTGGGCGAACCCTGTTGGGCGGAACAGTTCAAAATCCTATACGCAAGTGATTGTTTTCTCGGGACTTAGCAAAGATAATATAACGCGATATAATGACGCTTGTGATTGGAGAATCAATAGTCATTCATTCAATTCGCGCCTAGGATTGGCCCCGCTCGGAATAGTTTAGGTTGACATGTTAGAACCCTTGGCTCATGCGGGGTAAAGGATGACCAGTCAATTGGTTATATTGTCATTGGGACTTAGGTTCGAGTTCCAGTGATAACCGTAGCAAAAGACTAAGAAAGAGGCAAAATTGTACCGATGATGGCAGAATTGTACCAATCGCAGAAATTTACGAACTGATAATTTGTGTCAATAGGAATTGTACGAATCAAGAATTTGTACGGGGTGCGATGCACTTCGTAACTGTCTTGGTCTCCGTTTTTTACATTTTCATGATTAAACCGTTTGTGATAAAGGAGGAGGTAAAATGGAGGAAGAAAGCTGTAAAATCACTGGTAAAACGACATGGTGCAGTAACTCGTAGTTTGATATTATTATTTATTTTATAGTTTGAGACTCACCTTACTGTGAAAGTACACTGGGGATCCAATAACAGCGTTACCTTAACATATTCTGTAGTGTCAAGGCCCGAAGTGACATTGGGATTGCTTTTGTATAGCCTCAACTTCATGGGGGATTGTTTATTTTGTCTGAAATTTAAGAAAAGAAGCAATCAATGACATTTCGAAACAATTCATACATACAGACATGCAAACATGTTGAAACACTGTACCCTACTTTTGGGTTCACCATTATCTGGCAAAAAGTGGTCAATTTGGGAAGTAGTCATTATGGGAAATCGGTGTTATTGAATGTAGACTTTAGTAGTAAGCGTTATGGGAGGTGGACTTTACGGAAGTTCCCAATGTGAGCAGTGGTCATTGTGGGAAGAGTAAATTTTGGAGAGTGTATATTTTGGGACGCAACGTTCAAATAGTTACCGTCTTATCATCATCAGCCAGGCACAGATCCACTGCTGAACACAGGCCATCCTTAGAGCTCCACACTGAACGACAGCCTTCCATCTGCTACCCGTTCGATGTCGATCTCACGATGTCGTCAGACCATCTAGTGGGATGCCTACCTACGCTGCGTCTTCCGGTTCGTGTCGTGGTCACCATTCAAGAACCTTTCTTCCCAATCAACTATCGGTTCTTCGAGCGATGTGGCCTGCCCATTGCCATTTCAATTTGCAAACTTTAATAGCTATGTCGGTGACTCAATATCATCGTTCCGGATTCCATCGCGCAAATAAACTCCTAGCATAGCTCTCTCCATTGCCCGCAGTGCGTTTTCCAATAGCCAGCAGATAAGGAACACGTCTCTGTACCATATGTCATCACTGTCTACCGTCTTATAACTTTAACAAAAAGATAAATAAGGTACTCACGTAAAATAATGATAATACTCATGATTCTTCGCCCACGGCACGTGGACCTCCCCCGACACGTGATACTTGACTGCTTTACAGCTCGCTGTAGGTTCTACATACAAGAGATACGCTTGGTGTATCGTATCGAAGCCTTTTAATACTAGCTCATAGTACAGACTGTCGGGTTCTGTTTGACTTATTATAGTGGTCTTGGAGAAAGGGAAATCAGAAGGTACGTCTACGTGGATTTGGCGTGAGGCGTGGTCGTTGATATCGACGTTTAGAGTTATCTGTAAAGGAAAATAAATTTGAGCAACACATATTTAAATGAACATAACTTAAATACTGGGACTATTTCGGGTTCTGGTTGTCTTGACTTGACATTGAAATATGAGCCCTATGTAGTGCTAGGTAAAGTCAAAATATTCAGTGACAAACTGTATAGCGTGTCCCGCTACCTATCTTACTGATCTTATACATATCAAGCTTACTGGTGTGCCGTGGCAGCCTATTTGGGAGATCGTAGATTCGAAAGCGTGAGGTTGCGGATTCAAATTCCGGGTCCGTACCAATGAGCTCTTTGGAGTATTTTGTAGTTTGTAGTAATTCAATCATTTTTAATGATAATAATCTTTTAAGATTACATTCGAATATTCTATTAAACTCACCGGTTTCCTTGTAGGAGATACTTTGACGATAACATGTGTCCAATCGGGGTGTTGTTGCGTTATGGTATGGAGATGGACTGTGGCCAGTTTTCGTCGGCCAAACTCGTTCGCCGCTCCCGTCCACCGACTCAGCTCTGTCAGTGAGATGGCGTGTTTGCTAAAAAAATTGTTTAATATATTGGGGGCCATTCAAGTATTACGTAAGCAGATTTTTACAATTATTTACTTTATGCGAGTGAGCGAGCGCGGGCTGTCAGTTTAAGAGTTGCCTATCATTAGGCACCCCCGAATCAGTGTCAACTTTAGGCGAGGCCTAACGTCACTAGCTATCACCTAGAGTTAGGTGAAACCTTAGAATTAGGTAGTTATATTAAGCGAAACGGTTTTTTTTGCCCTAGGCAACACCTTAATACTAAATATCTGATTTAGGCGACTCCTAGGGTTAGTGAAAACGGGCATTACTCTTCATGTGCAGCGACCCGAAGTGGGTCTTGGGCAAAACAAGAGAACAAGAATGAATTGAATTGAACTTACCAATATCTATGCATATTATATGTGAACTTAGCATTGCAGCCGAAGATCCACTCTTTATCGTCCACGTTCACAGCTTCTACTGCAACGAATCGGTTTTGCGGAAACTTGACTAATCTTATCATCAGGTATGTTGTTCTGAAAACATGTGGTGGTTATTTGTTACAGTAAATTGGCTGCGCTTAACGGTTTCGTCCGCATAAACAATCCCATAGGTACCATACATTTTCCGGGATAAAAAGTCTAAGATAACCAAACAGTATTGAGAACAATACAGCAAACATACAAACAAACAGCCGTGGTAGCCTATTTGGGAGACCGCTTTGAACACGTGAGGTCGCGGGTTCAAACCCCGGGCCCGTACCAATGAGCTCTTTGGAGTTTATGTGCGAATTTTCATACCACTGGCTTTTCGGTGAAGGAAAACATCGTGAGGAAACCTGCATTCGTACGGAGAAGAAATTCAATGGCGTATGTGAATCCACCAACCCGCAACTGGGCTAGCATGATGGATATAGCCCAATTATCCTTTCGGGGGTAGGCTAAAAGTCCAGCAGTGGACTGTTAAAAGGCTGATTATGATGATGATTGAGAACAAAATGCCTCAGTGACGTAAACCATCATACAATGCCAAACGGTGCGAAGCTAGATACTGTCTTGTCAACGATGGCTGATGAAACCACCTTGAAAAAGTTAGCGTCGAACGGAGCTGGGTTGAAATCTCAGATCAGACAAACAAGAGAGATATGGTAAAATAGCGTGACGGGTGCGAACTGGCCTAAATAATGCTTGATGCCTTTAGTCGAACTCACCCAGCAGACGACCTTCCCGCCTTCTTTTGTAACTGTGTACTTGTGGACTATTAATAGTGGTTTGCATGTGGTAAGGTGCTGCGACACCTTACCATATCTCCCTTGTTTATCTGATCTGAGTATGGGGCCAACCCAAAAATCACGCAAAACATCTGTTCAAGTCAAATGAAATTCACATTCAACGAAATATATGAAACAGCTGATATTTTACGCGATTTTAGGGTTGGTCCCATTGTAACAGTTAATTGTCCATAATATAATTATGAGTAAAATTAAACTCTTTTCGGATTAGTACCACCGTTCCGCGTAACCCTGTCTTTCATTGTAATAGAACATAGATAAAAAAATATTGATATTCATCATTTAATTTTCACCTTCATTCCAAGGTCTCCAGAGAAGATAAAATGACGTAAGTTGTACGTCTTAAAATACCTACTACGAACTTTTCTTCGATTATCTGGAGACACGCCAATGTTTACATGACTGTTGTGTATTATTAGTGAAATCATAATGTATCCCGCAAAATGTGGAATGAGCTACCTTCCACGGTGTTTCCGAAAGCTACAACATGGGGTTCTTCAAAAGGCGAGTTAATCGAGTCCTAAACGTCGGCAACGTATTTGTAATGTCTCTGGTGTTACAAGTAATAGGCGACGGTGACTGCTTACCATCAGGCAGCCCGTCTGCTTGTTTGCCACCTATGACGTAAAAAAAATGTATTTTGTGTTATTCTTTTTATTTATTTATTTCAGCCTCAGCAGGGCAAACGACCTCCCTTCCCTTATTCTACTCCTCTCTATTCTGTGCTATGGTGGAGTATCGTCGGAGTCAAGCTCGTCTCGCTATCTTTTTCTTGGTCTTTCAAGAGGTCGTATGGCATGCGGCAGCCATTCGGTAGTGGTTCTAGCCTACAGCTCATCCGACATTATACTTACGTGGCCGGCCCAATCCCACTTCAGTTTGCCGGCTCTACGTAATTCCAAGAGGTCTACTACAACATCTCATTATGCTCTCTCTACAGTAAAAAGCCCGTACGAAGCGCTTTTATTACAATTTTAATGTGCGAACCACTAGACTTTTGAAAACACTGTCTTCAAGTGAATCGATTTCTTCTAGGCAAGCATGCTCCATCGTAGATCGCGTCATCTTTTAACATCAGTACGAAGTGGCGGTTGACCGCCACCTCGTACTGTTGTTTATAGAATACTAGCGACCTAGTACCGGCTTCGCACGGGTGTAACTTACGTGCGAAGCCAGGGCGGGGGCGCTTATTACATATATAAACCTTCCGTAAAAAATTATCTAACTGATGGTGAAAACCGCATCAAAATCCGTTGCGTAGTTTTATAGATCTAAGCATACAATATAATTTATACGCAAGCCTATTATATAATAAATAAATGAAAAAAAAAAAATATAACCGACTGCATTGTTTAAGTAGTAGGTAACAGAAAAGCAAAAAAACAAGTTTGCTATTCTATAAAATAGAAATTGAAAAAGTATGCCTTCTTCTTGCGTAGTCGAGTAAAAATAGTAAGATTGCTATACCTAATATTCAATATATGATTGTAATCAGATTAGGTGTTCTAGTTTTTAAATTAACTATTTTTGTTATCGAGCTGATTACATAAATTGTTAATCGACATCAGAAATAATGCCTTAGAGCATAGTCATTGAGCAGATAATGTAATGGATTTTTGTCGTGTGTATTTTCGCATTATTTTAATTCCTGATTATTCCACTTTGCAGTGTCTGTGGTCACAGGAAGATCAGAAGGATCAGATATGTTTATTCCTATCGAACCAAACAAATAAATGTATTGATGAGAAAATAAATTAGTTGACTCGTTTCATTTGGTCTGGGGCCTTGGGCAAACTAACGTTAAAACCACGCAGTTTGGAAATCACGCGAACGTGAACCTTAACTCGCTTAGATACGGTTTGCGGTCGCGCAACATTTATTCATCACCTAAACTGGATTGCGTTACAGCTAGCCGTAAGGCCCCTGTTCAGTTGGTCGGAGTGGAATTATTGGTTGGAAAGCATTGTATTAAATTAGTAGTTCTTACTTGTTAATCTCTGGCCGTGACACTTGATAGATCCTTCTATTGTCTTCGTACCAGAAAGCATCGGCAACCATTGTCGCATTCGCTCGGGATATGTCAGGATCAAGGATCATAGATCGATTTGCCTAATAGAAGAAAATAAGTACTTATTAATCACAGTCCGTCCATTTTGCATGAAAAGCTGTTTATTATAAGCTCACTTCACACATACAGGTTACGCGTCAAAGATTTTGTCGGGTGTGAACGGCTGTTTTCGATGGAGTAGCAGTTTTTTTCGCAATTTTACTTGTTGTCATAGTCAAAGTGATCATAATAATAGATATTATGGACCCCTTTCGCCATAGTACATTCTTTCCGCGTTACCCAATATATTTCATCCAATTTCGTTCAGTCATTATGCAGTATGTATCTATATGGAGTGTAATACAATGCAAGCATCAGTGTCGCGCGACGTGTGGGTCGCTTGCATTGTTTAGCACTCTATATAAATTCATACTGAGCAGTGGGTCGCGCGACGCGGTCGCTGCCACCGGTCGCGGTCGCTGGTCGCGGTCGCCTAGATCGGAATTCTACCTTTAGGCTGCCGAAACACACCGCTAAGTTCTTGGTGATAGATTTTTAACTTGGGTGGTAACCAGCCGAACATTAGAAAACAGCGGTTATTTTCGCTGCAGCGCGCCAAAATAAATAAAATTATAGATAATTAGATAGCTAGTACAAGACTAAGGCCAAATTGCACAACTTTTGGCTATCGACAAATCTATTAATAAAATCCCATCTCATACAAATGACACGGTAGCAACAGAAGCTTTTTTTTATATTATATACCTAGTTCCTTTTGATGTACGCGATAATGTAGGCAAAGGCGTAGCCGAGGCCAGCATTCGTGAGTTCATAAATGCTAAGTTATCGCCATGACTACATAGTACTTTTTTCAAACATTTCGTGCATATTAACGTTTATGGTCCAATAATCGCATTCAGGAATAGGTATTATTCCTCAATGAGTAATAGTTGGAAAAAAAAGCCATGTTTACGAAAAGTGGATATTTTTTGCATAGTAGGGCTTTTGCTTACTTGAAAATACTGCCTCGCCATTGCCTTCATAAGTGTCTGGTCTTCAGTTATCTGCTCCGTAAGAGGGTCCACTAATGAGAACAGGTATCTATTGATAGCCATCACAAGCTGCTTGCACCACACTATACACACGTGGTCTGGTGATACCCACACTCCTGGTACAGCTGTGGTCTAAAATAACAATAGTTATTGTCAAGGAGGGTACTAACATTAAAAAAAAAAAAAAAAAAAAATGTTTTCTGAGAACCACAATCTAAGTGAATAGATTTCGTTTAGATCAACATGCTCCATCCTCGGCCACACCTTCGCTTACCATCAGGCGAGTTGGTAACCAAACGTAAGTATAATCTCTCATCATCATCATTATCAGACTCACATGTTCCCACTGCTGGGACACGGGCCTTCTCTCACAGAGAGGATGGGCCGTACATCCACCATGCCAACCTAATGCAAGTTGGTGAATGGCATATTAAGTCTTTGATTTTTCATTGAAGTTCGTGTTTACCTTCACCGTTTTTAGCTATGGCATCGAAACTGCACGTAATTTATTTAGGTAAGTATACTGCACCAGTGACTTATTTTATATCTTACTAGCGGTCCGCCCCAGCTTCGCACGGGTATAGATTATAGCCTATATGTCACCCGGGGATAGTGTAGCTTCCCAACAGTGAAAGAATTTTTTAAATCGGTCCAGTACTTTTTGAGCCAATTCGTTACAAACATACTTACATACAAATCTTTCCTCTTTATAATATTGGTATAGATTTCATATCTTTAATTGCATATACGATTAATAAAAATTATTGCATTAATTAAGTAACAAAATATATTTTAGTGGTCGAGTTGTATTTAAACTGATATTTTACAATTTAATTTCTACGAATGAAAGAGCAAAAAATCTAGAACTATATATATATGGTATAAGCGGGTGCTTTGCTAAGTGTGCTTGTGACAAAAAAAATATAACTCTTACGGCGGCGTTTGAAATTTCTACCATCAATATAATGTACTACTAGTACATTATAAATATGTATTATTAGTTTTTGCCCGCAACTCTGTACGCGTAAATTTTGATTTAATCTTTCAAATTTCATTTCTCCGTCTTAAATTCGGCCCTTTTGCAAAATATTTTCTTAGCGGACCTCTACCTGCAAAATTTCAGCTTCGTAGATCAAGTAGTTTTCGAGGCTTCGTGACGAGTCAGTCGTATTTCGCTTTTATATAATACACATAGATATGTTACGCCGTCTTAATACATTTTAGTTAATTTTTGAAGTACATTCTTCAAACTATATTCAGAGAGCATCAATTGTGAATGCGACACGGTCACGCTACCCCGCTTTAGAGGTATTTTACGTCAAAGCCAACAAGTGCGAAACTGATAGCGACTCTGGGGTGCAAGTACCGTTCTTTTATCGATCGTCAAATTGACAGTTGAGGTCGTCAAATTCGATAATATGCCATTTTTTCAGTACTCGCTGTGATCGATTCTATGGCATTTTAGTGAATTTGACGATCGATAAAGAACGGTACTTGCACTGCTGCAGTGCAAGTACCGTTCTTTATCGATCGTCAAATTCGATAAAATGATGCTATACAATCGATAATAGCGAGTACTGATCAAATGACATTTAATCGATTTTGAAGACCTTAACTGTCAAATTTGACGATCTATAAAGAACGGTACTTGCACCGCTGTTCTGTTCTATACAGCTCAATGCAGTAATACAAATAAAACTATAGATAAAAGCCTGCACAAGCGCCTGTAGGTATTTACGCAGTTAAATTACGCTTCCCCGTGCAAACTAAAAATAACTTTAATGAATCATGGCGATAGTGGCAATGAAATGATATTTAAATACATATATTTAAATGTAATTTCTTTGTCTTCTGTCGTACATGTAGGCACTGTTAACTTTTGGGATTCAGTAGAAAAATTATTTATCCTATCACAACCTAATCATGCAGATTGATATTTTTTTGTCAAATCACCATAGAAACCTCAAAATTACGCTTAGTTAGTCCTTTTATCAGATAGAATGGTTATCAGAGATTATAATCCTACTAGAAAGTTTGTATGTACGGATGGATGTTAGTTCCTCTTTCACGCTGCAACGGAACAACGGATCGACCTGATTTTTTGCATGGGTATAGTCCAAGAGCCAGAGAGTGACATATGCTACTTTTCATCATCGTCATCACCATTTTTCATCACTACGCGGGTGAAACCGCGAGGCGCAGCTAGTTAATCATACTTCACACACTGTATATTGATATTACACAGCGATTAGATTATGATATGTGACAATTGGAAAAATGTAACGAAAGTGTTTTTGACTTATTGTGAAAACTTAACTGATCAATGGGACAGGGGCAAAAAAGCCGATGACTATGATGACAATTTGTATGACATACTTTATGTTGACATATTTTTACAGCAATTTGTTGTATTTATTATATTAGTTTTTTATAATATTATTCCTATTTTAGCGGCGTTGTAGTCGGATCGCCGTTACCTTGTAACTAACCAAAAAGTCTGCGCAATTCGTAGCGTGCGCCGAATTTTGGTTCGGACATTTTTTTGGCACGATTGTGACTCTATATATATTGTATTTCGATGCTTACCGATTCATAAAAACTATGCGAGTAAGAGAGGGCCACAACAAATTCTAAAAGGGGTAATGAGAGAAAGAGTATGACCAAATCTTTCTGTAGCCTTTAGTCTGAAAATTTTATCTTACCAGAGCACTTAGATAGCTTTCATTTGAAGACGTCAATCCAGACGGCATTAGAAGATCTCTCGGTCCATTCCCAAAGCTGATCATCACCTTATTCATTTTGTATTCATTGCTATTTATATTCACTTTCCATTCGTAGTCCATTAGTGTGTAATAGTCATTGACGGTTACATCAAAAGTGACTACAGGAGCTTCCAAAGGTGCTGCTAATGTTATAGCTATGTTTGTAGTGTTGAGAGTGCTTGGGTATGCTAGGAGACGCTTCGCAATAAGTCCTCCCTGAAAAAATTTTAAAACTAGCTGACAATGCCGTACAAAGCGCTTTGATTCCACATTTATTGTGCAAGCTGCTAGTCTGTGGAATTCGCTGCCTGAATGGGTTACCTGATATTATTATGGTTCCCCGATAGTTACAATCTGGGGGTCTTCAAGTCGAAAGTGAATCGGTTTCTTCTTGGCAAGCGTGCTCCATCGTAGACCGCGTCATCGCTTACCATCATCTCCATACGCTTACTCATTATGCGAGTTGGCGGCCAAGCGCAAGCCAATTTTTTTTTACTGTTTTTTTCCATTTCAATATTTCCAGGATATAAAATATTAAGAGTAATGTTTCTGAAGTCAAAACGCTTATACTATATATTATACTATCGAAAATTTAATCGAATACCAATAACCGTGTTGTTTTAGTAGTTTAGTATTTTGCAAACCAGCAATGTAAAGCGTACAATACTCGGGGTCAATGCACCGCTTAGTTCATAAACCGCGGAAGTATGCGCGCGACGCTGACTGTGTGTGCGTTCACAGGTTGTTCATTGACCTCTAACGTCTGCTGATATTTTATTTGCATTGACATTGCGTTTTTTTTGTAATTACTTTTCTAAGCTGGTGCTGTAAAAAATGTAATTTGAAATTATAAAAAAATCGCGTTTTTTTTGTTGTATTGTATCAGTAATCATCTAGTCATCAATCAATCAGGAGCATTTCCCTTACACCCTATGTATATACATCTTCAATTCTTCATGAGGTTGAGCAATAGTTGAGCAATTTTGTTTTTTTTAATGTTATTAGTACATGCAACTGAGTGACAAACAAGCAAGTGCTTGTCTAATCTTCTTTTTCTATGTGCGTACAGAACAGAGAGAAACATACCATAGAATGTCCAATAACTATCACAGAAGTGGGGACTGACTTGGTGTACTTATTACTTTTGTACAAGCTCAGGATTTTTGAAATGCTTGCAGCTGCAAACTTTGTTTGACTTTGAAGCACACCACCATACAATCCAGACAGCTCTTCATTTGTGCTTACTGTAAATGTATTATACCTTTTTGGTTATCTTTTCCCCACATTTTGATCTAAACTAAGATAACACAGAATACATTTTTCATGAATTTTTACTAGAGTCAACATTCAAGTGTTTGTAAATCAATGCTCATTGTCTAGAATACTCAGATAATGTTTTTTTAAGAGGACGTTATTTATACGTCACCCTAGTACATCACACTATTATTAGATTCCTGTATCGGCTTTTATTTTAACAAGTGAAAAATTATGATAAATTGAAAGAGCTCATAACTTTTAAGCAACTGAACAGATTTTGATCGAACAGCTAAGAACCGCGTGCATCGCGAGTATTGAGATTGAGGAGCTTATCACCAAGCCAAATATCATGGGAGAAACCAAAGCCGAGAGACTGCTAGACAGGCCACCTGCTGAGAATGGGGGAGGATAGCAATGTCAAGGCGTATCTTGGCGTTGCACTGGAAGGATGATGTGAAGTCAGAATTCCGCGAGCTTCAAGTCGCCAACTAGCGAGAGCTAGCGCGAGACCGAGACCATATGGCATTCTCTTTGTCGGACGCCAAGACCCACTTTGAGGTGCAGCGCCAGCAAAGTAAGCTACTAACTAGTAACTAGAGATCCCGCGAATAGTTGGTATAATAGCAAATAGTCAATTAGTGGTTAATTGTCATTCCCTATGGTGAATAATCGAATTATTCGCCTTTATTATTAATTAGTAATCAACAATAAAATGGTTTGTAATTATGGACCTACCTTTTATTAAGATATCAAATATCATCTAAATAGGTACTGATTAAAAAGGCCTGTCTTTACTTGTTAAAATTTACTGAGTTGTTTGTTATTTTTTTTAGATATTAATGATAATTACTTAGTTTTTTATGCTGTTGATTGTGCACAACAATAAATAATTATAGTCTGATTATTTTAAATCTGTACTAAATTCGAATAATCAGACAACTATATGAATAATAATAATAATATGTCGAATAACAGAAAATATTACTTGCTATTCAACGTATTCGAATAGTGAAAAAATTACATATGAAGTTGAATACTGAATAATAGCGATTAATCACGGCATCTCTAAAAAGAACCAACAAAATGAATTTTTTTTATCCATATTCAAATCGGTCTGATATTCAATTTGAATGTTGATAGGCCTGACATGAGGCGAGTTGGCCAAGCGCAAGCCTATTATTGAATTAAAATATGAAGAATAATGGTAACAAGAGACATACACACACACTTACTGTAACCCCAAACTCATGTATCTTTCTCATTCCATTATGGTTAAAAAATATGCAGCATAAAACTTACTTTACTAAAACAAATAACAATATCTTACTTGTAAAATAATCAAAATGGAAATCATATCCGTTTGATAACGCTTTCCTCAGAGCAACAGATGCTAATGAGCGAGCCTGCATGTGACTCCCAGAGTTTCCCGGCAAAAAGAGGACTGGTATCCCGTCAAACCTATTTATAAAAACACAAAAACAAATTTGTAGTTAGTAGTAGTTGTAGGTAAGCTATATGGTCTTTCGAGAATGTAAATTACCATGTATAAAAGAAACACAAGATGTACGACTGGAGCTAGTTGAAGCTTATTCTTTTTGAAAGGGGGAAAGCTACTGTACAGCAGTTTGCTGCTTACTACAGCTATTAGACTATTACATACCACATCTTCCTGGCTCTTTCTGTCAGTCTGCCTTCGCTATAAGCATACAATCCATACTGTGGGTACTCTTTATTTTCTGGTACAGTTAAGCGCTGGAAGAAGGATGATTCAATATTAACTGAGAAAATATCACAGAATTCTCTTACAAAATAAAATCATAGGGCTAGGAATCCTCTTACTTTATATTGTATAAAAAAATCTACTTACTACAAACTGAGGATATTCGTACATGTATGTCATAACACAATAATTTTTTTTGTCACTGAAATGAATATTTAGGACACCGAGGAAGTATCCTAATACAAAAAGAAGAGAGATAAATTGAAGTATGCTTGAGCTAATGATACTTATTAGTTTCATTGTGTGGATGTGTGTGCGTCTCCTTGTATTTTAATTCACTAATGTGTAAGTAGATAAATTCTTCAAAACACTAGACTATGTCGTGTACATAGCGTAATTCCTAATTCTAAACTAAATAAAACATTTTTTCATATTGTCTGAAAATTTTAATTTTCATGTCTATAAGCTGTCAGATCAGACGTCAGTTCTCAGAATTCTGGTTTTTGTTAAAATTTTCATGACCGTGGATTCAATATCCTTTAGTCGTAATATTACTCAGGTTACTAGCGTCAAACAAGTCATAGTCACAGTCAGAGTCAAGCTAAGTAAGTCACGGTCAAGTCAAACTCATGTCCCTGTAAAGTGGTGGAGACTTTACAAGAGGCTCCTATGGAGTTTTGAAAACAACACGAAAAGACACGTTTCATCTCGTTATATCACTTGACCACACTCGAGCACGTTTACGAGCACTTAATGAATAATAATTCACCACTTAGTACACATTACTACTCGAAAATACACAAGTTTAGGAAAATAATCCAACGAGCCGACATGTTTTTTCTGCGTTGGCGCCAAAACTCTCATAATTCTGGTTGTGAATGTGAATTGACAGAACTGACATGTCGAGTAACAAATAATTTATTTTCATCCGTTACTAAGCAGGCTAAAGCCATTAAAGCCATACCACCTCGTCGTACGTATATTATGCCAAGATTGACATTGTACCAATATTTATAGTCGGCGTGGCGTGGGCTGCGGCGCTGCAACATATTCTCGTGGAGGCAACTTGGCTACACCACACCGCTTTAGTGCGGATAGCGTCAAAAATCTCTAGAAATAATATTTTGCAGTACTGCATCATGCTGCGTAAAGGTGCGCGTCCACTGCTTCAGAATCGGAGTGTACGCACTTTACGGATGTGTTGCTTTGTATTGATTTCTATGGCATAGATTTGCCGATCCAGTGTACGCAGTACCATAACCGGCGCTAGTCAGGTTCGCCGTTGACGGACACGTCAAGGAGGCCGATGATGATGATGAGTACCATAGAAATCAACACAAAGCAACAAATCCGTACGCTCCTATTCCAACCCTTTGGACGTGTACACTCTGTGTGTACACTAAATGCGGGGTTGACTTCCAGGGACCATTGTCATATTATGCCAATGTTGACCACCACCTTTCGGTCAGTCACTAGTTGACGGAGTGGACTGTATTTATGATAGTGAATTAGTGATGATTAGCGAAGTGACTAACCAAGGCAGGCGGCAGTATTTTTTCTGTCGGTGGAACGGGTGTTGGTTTTACACTGGTATCAAAAAAAACTGGAGGAAGCTTCTTGGTGTTACACGGTCGCTGTGGTTTGATGGAGAGGGTTCTGAGAGCAAGTTGTTGCTCGCAAACGTAAGACCGGTATAGCCATAGCCAGTCCAGTATCCAATAAAACAAAAAAGTATATCTATGACATATCTGTAGTAGTTTCTAATAATTGTCAATGCCATGTCAGTTATCTCTCCTCTCACTTACCTCACCTCACCTCAATAAACTGCAATAAACAAACAGATAAATCTTTGGATTAAATACATATTTGTATTTTTTCATAACATAAAATTCCTGCTGAAAACTATTGGTAAGTACGTAATTGTAAGGAGGAATAAAACTGACACTCCGCTTTTTTGGATTACAACCATTATGAAGAAACTACTATTACATTTTGAAATTCCACTTTCAGATCTCGACGCCAAAAAATGGATTATTTCGCCATAATCTGCTCAATAATTCTTGCCTCATTCGCCTTTTTGATCTTACGGATAATGTATTTGCTTTATACTATCTACACTTCGGAATGCTCATTATTTAATGAAGGCTCAACATCATTTCGAACCCTATTGTGCATTGGATCTGGTGGGCACACAACTGAGTTGCTGCGTATCTATCAAAGCCTGAACGCCGTCAAATACCAGCCACGATTATACATTGTAGCAAATAATGATACTGGCAGTGAGATTAAAATAAGAGAAGCAGAGAATAAGTTTGTGAATTACTCCATTAGCAAAATTCCAAGAAGCCGGAATGTGCGCCAATCATACAAGACAGCCATCATCAGTACACTGTATGCATTATATCACACTGCACCAATTGTATATCGTTTCAAACCACATGTTGTTTTGTGTAATGGACCAGGCACTTGTATACCAATTTGTGTAATTGTATTCTTGCTACGATGCTTATTTATATGCAATAGTAGGATTGTCTTTGTTGAAAGTGTATGCAGAGTGAGATCATTGTCCCTGACTGGTAACATCCTGCAATACTTTGCCGATGTTTTTGTTGTTCAATGGCCCCAACTACGTGATGTCTGTTTTCGAGCTAAATATTTTGGTCGGCTTACTTAAGAACTTCTTATTCAATGATTGTAGGAATCATAAATGGGTGTCTATGTATAAAAACGAAAATAATGTTGAAAAAGTGTATAATTAATAATAGCTTTAGGGAGATCAGTATACAAATATTTTCTGTTTGTTTAAATCACATCATTGCTGTTGGCAACATCCAGATCTAATACTATAGGGTATATTGTAATGCTGCCATTACAAAAGTGAAATTTACTGTGACGATTATTGGTGCTTCCCTTAATAGGCATCTTAATAGATGTGATAACAAGTTAACACATTCCCTTATTGGGAAATTCCTGAGAAGGCATGGGAAAATTACTTCCTTCCTTGTAGTCATTCTTGTAACCATATTGATGTTGAGGAAAAGGGACTGTTTAATTTAGTTCTGTCATCTAAAATCAACCTATTTGACATTTGTAAAGGCAGCATAAACATTTCAACTAGCATTTATAAATTGTGAACAATGATCTAGTCCTAAGTTAAGTACTGCTATTTTACTGTAAGAACTTGCATCAATTATAAAAAGGAAACTAAATTTGGTAGATTTTAAAGCAAAATGTTTTAACATTGTTTTCATTAGCATTATTCTCTACTTTTGATTGATGCTGGTTCCACAAAACTAATGTGATTGTGTGGTTTTTGTGAATGATTACCACATTAATATGCCAATGAACATTAAAGCCGAGTTTTCATGACAAGTGCACTCAGATAGTAGTTTACATATTATGAATTGGATCTTGATATATACTTAGATATGAGTATAATTTTATTATATTATATACAAGAACAACTAGTTTTTTCTAACAAGATTCTTGTGTTATCGCTAAATTCAAAGTGGGGTGATAAGACCTGCACTGACATCCCGCTCGGGGTGTATTGTGCATTTGCCTCTGCCAGTTTACCCAAACTAGCCGAGCTCATTAAAATAACGGAGCAAGGCTTTAGGTCGCTGACTAAACTCATCTACTCCTATTTCACCAGGAGTTGTGGTATTGTCCTGTGGTATTGTCTTGTTGATAAGATTCTTCTAAGAGTCCTGACCTTAATCTCATGTCTTCTGTGGCCTTGCAATGCAGTAGTACATTGCGTTGCTGTTGATGATATTTTGTTTTGACAGTTTCACCCAAGATAGCTTGTTAGGGGAGTCCACTCTGATCAGTCCGGAGTCCAAATGAACTCGGTTGCTTTGAAGTGTTTACACAATACGAGTGGCATCTGAGTAATCATGCAATTGCACGAGTATCGCGAAAACCTGGCTTTAGTTTACTTACATTCCAAGAAATAAAATACATAACTTCTACAATGGTAAGGCAAATGCATCAGTAGTGAATATACATAATATGAATATTATGTACAAATTAAATAACAGAAAAAACATTCATTGTTATACTTTTTACATATTTCCCAGGAACTAATGTTTAAAATGTTTTATCACTAGAATATTACCATATAAAGGGGTCTCGAATTTTATACTACTCTATACGTATAGCAAATATGCAAAGTATATGAATAAATCTTATCAATGTAGTAATTTCGACTTATTGAACACCCCATAATATGAAAAAGGCACATTACAAACACTAGATGAGAAATCCAAGGTTGCCGACTTTTGGGTTGTTAAGTACTTTGGCTGAAATAATCTGATAATACAAAACAAACTGGTAATAACCATGACCGAAATGACTGACCTCATTTGAAAGAACCTAGTTGAAATGGAAGAAAATTGAAATGGAAATTTAAGTATGTATATGTACATAAACTTTATACATTGCACTTGTATTCCAAAAATATAATATAAATATTATACATCTTATGACTACTTAAATCTGGTTAAAACATAAAAACAACAGTACCTATAGAAACAAAACTTGAAGCAAAATCATAATATAGCAGAAAATATTATTTAACACTTGTTTTTGCTCAATTTCACTTGCACATTTTTTAATTGGAATTTTGAGTTTTTCGACATAATAATACTAGCTCAATGACAGTGACAATAATTGTTGTCTTCTTTTATTATCAGATCAAGTAGGCAATTAATTGCATTAGTTTTTAAATGCATCAGTCTGTACAACTAGTAAATTCATAGAATACAATAACATGCTTTGGAAATGAATAGTGGAGTGATAGGTTAACTAAATAATTCTCTCCCTCACTAATCAAACACTGGGTTAGGTCTTTGTTTGATCATTAATACTAGCTTTAAAATATAACTTGCATTTTTTGAGAAGTTGATGTTAGATGATTACTCTGAAGAGTAATTGGGATACATGATAAGTTAATGACAATAAGTTTAATTTAAAATATAGTTTTCGTAAAGCCCTTTCCTGTCATGCGATGTGCTGCAACGATCGCGCCCCAATCAGGAAACATTCAAAGAAATATAGGCACTAGGTAAGCTTTCAGTACCGCGTGTAACGAGCGTGCCATTGCTGCACCGACGAAATCTTAATAGAATTCTTTCAAAAACTGTGATATTTGGATATACTTTGTCTGAGTAAGGCAAAGTTCTTAGTCTGCATGAAAAAATAGGCGTTTGTTTGACATTATCTGTTGCTCTAATCATCATTAAAAATTTTAAGTAAGTAGTTCAAGCATATATAATTCAGAACTGTTCAATGTGTTGTGAAGATATAAGGGTCGCGAGGTCACAGTTCTTTACAAACTACTAGAATTTTAACAGTCACAAATTTATTCAAACCCAGGTTATTGTGTTAGACATCAAAGTGATGAAACAAAGCCACATCCTCATACTAAACATAAAATTATTCTTTACCATATTTTTTGTTGCAAGTAACAGTTTTACTATCTACTCCACAATAGTTAAACCAGTTTGAATAAAAAATTATTATAAAGCTATTTCAGCTTCTGAAAGTTAGGCCCTACACTCATTTTTTAACTGAGTAGTGTGCGTGTTGTTGGTAGATTCCCACCTACTCCTAATTTTCTTCAGATTGGTGGCAGAATACTAATTTCATGAAAGGCAACACCCGGCATTGATTTCGATGGCAAGTAGTACTAACCATGAAACTAGTGACATTTAAACTTTCGCGATTTGAACACATGTTTTAAATATTTATCAGGATCAGGATTGGTAAAAATAGGCACCTTTCGCTCGACGTTTCGACCATGCTACAATGGCCGTGGTCAGTTAGTCCCGATAAACATGAAACTCTAGTCAAGACCAGTTTCCAACATTATCCTTTAGGTAGTGGACCTCAAAAGTACCTCTAAATAAATTAGGATGCTAACGCTAAGTCAGTATTGTCGCCACATGCCACACATGTTAGAAGCTGTGTGCAATGTATTTCAAGCTTCTACCAATTTATTATCACAGTTCAGTTAATTTGTGGCACAGTTATACCGGTTTTCACTATGCAACTTGATCTACTAACCAGTTTAAGTGAATACCTGAACCATGCATGTTACAATATAGCACACGAAACAAGCAGTCTCTTGTCAAAATTTGCAAGTATGAGAGACAATCATACCTTAATACTATACCTACTCCTTAAATTCGAGAGAACTAACAATATTGCTAACAAATCAATATTTTAGGCACGTCCGAGAATACTATACTAATAAGTAGTAGTTTACGACTAAATGTAAGTACAAAAGGAAGAATTAAGTTTTTCTTACACATCTAAGTCCAAGGTAATGTTCTTTATGGTTTACTGCCATCAGTAGAGTCCACAGAATGGGTGCTGGATTCCTGTTTTGAATTTTCATCAGTTCTTTCCATTCTAAATTTTTCATCATCAATGAGGTACATGGCTTCATCATAAGTAGGGGGAGGTGGTTCGGAACTGGACGGCTGTGGTTTGCTGGCATCAGCACTGGATATCAGAGCATCATATGATGGGGGTAAGGTAGCACTAGAAGCTGATCGAGGCACTTGTCCACCATATGCTTGCTCTTGAACAGTTGCCAAATCCTGTAATGTACAAACTTTTATATTAATATCTGTAGCAGCTACATATTTTGAATTTTCTCAAGATAACAAGTATAAATTTGATATAAAAAAAAAAACAACTACCAATTTGGAGGACCTCATAATATCCTTTGAACAGCTGAATAGATTATGATAAAACCTTGCTAAGAACCAATAAGCTTTCAAATAAACATCTGCATTGAAATTGGTCCAGCAGTTTCGGAGAAAAATGGTGACAAACTTTTTTGATCAAAGTTACAAACACGCAAACTCACTAACAGAACCTCTAACGAACTATGTAAACAAATATTGGAAGTTGATTTAACCTACTTATAATTTTATAGTTGTCTATTTGAAACTTTGCAAGTATATGTTATCTAGGTGAAAATATAATAATTTGGTACCACTGAACTGATCTGGACCTTATCTCAAACGCACTGGAGAATATGTTTAGACGCTACGATGAAGTATGAATATCATTGGTGAGTACATCTCCCACTTACGATTTGCAGGCATTGCCATAATGGTAGAATCGCTTAAGGACTTACAATAGATGCTGGACGAGGTTGCTATTTATGTCTTCACAAAAGTACGTTTACATAGGGCAATGATGTTCGAACTAGGCAAAAACATATTTGTGAGTTAGGCCAAGAGAAAAATATAGTTGGGCTGAGGCATATTCGAAACTCTTTTGACGCATCTTGTCATCTATGACAGTTTTAAGACAAAGATTTTTAACTAGTGCATTCTACCTGTTGACTTATGGTGCTGCAATGTGGACACTTACAGTTGGAGTGATCTATAAGTTCAATGTCGCTCAGTAAGCTATGGAAAGAGCTATGTTTGATGCTGCTCTGAGGGTTTGTCTCATAAACTAAGTTATTAGCCAGCTGAAATGGCAGTGTACTGGTCATATTATCTCTCTCAAAACTGATGGGGAAACATGTTCTAGATGAGACTATAAATCGGCAAACATAGTGTAGGACAACACAGTTTTAAACAACACAACCTTGGCTAAAACTTCGGTAAATATTTCAATTAACATATTTAAGTTAGAAGTGTAGTGTTTAATTTCATTTAGTAATAGTTGTTTGTAATTGTTTAAAAATGAGTCTAGCACAAATGATTCATATTAATGCACCATATCATTAGTTGTAAGTTATATTATTATATGCCTATACCTATATCATGTTTTACAAAGTATTCTAATTATTTAACTTTTGGTTTTTAAATGACTGTTAGAGGCGAATGTAGCCTGAGAAGTCATATATATTTATGTTATCTACAATAGGCATGATGACAAATATTTTTTTATTCCTCATAAAAAAGCTGATCTTTAAATTTCATGCTAGACAGAGAGCGCACTATACTGAGCCGTGACATCACGGCTCAGGAGCGCCATACAAATGCTATACTAACACACGCTTTGTGAGAAAGGGATATAGCATCCCCTCCCTATCCCCACCAAAAATCTCAGAGATTTATCAGCCATTTTAAATTATTTTTTCAGTATGTGTAATGTATTTAGTTATATTCATCGCTAAGCCGGTTATTTGTAATAAATTAAACATGAGGACACATGCCTATTATTAGACTGTGTCTGTTTTGTAAGACTGTATGTATAAGAATGATAAATAAAGAACATTTAAAAATCAAAACCAGTAATAATTGTTATAACCCAAGAACTATCCCATAATCCTACTTCATATTATAAACGCGAAAGTTTGTATGCATGGATGTATAGATGTTTGTTCCTCTTTCACGCTGCAACGGAACAACGGATCGACCTGATTTTTTGCATGGGTATAGTTCAAGAGTCAAGGAGTGACATCTATAGGCTACTCATCATAATCACCATTTTTCATCACTACGCGGGTGAAACCGCGGGGCGCAGCTAGTTAATCATAATTATAACTATAGTGAAGGACACCTGAGATTCGATGGAGTGACCATAATTATACATAAATCAGCTGGCAGTGGCTGGAAGTGAAAAGCAGATAAAAAGACTGAGGAGGTATGGCTTAAGAGAGTTGTTATGTCCAGCAGTAGACATGCTAGGCTAATTATTATGATAATGATGACATTTCAGTGTGTCTTCAATAGACATGAAACCTACCTCATAAAAAAGGTGATCATAAATAGAGCTCATCAACAAAAACAAAATTAAAATTTGTTCAAAAATAAATCAGTTATCTTATACCTACCTCTATAAGTATTTTAATTTCATGCTTGACACGAGAGTGCACTATAGCATGTTATGATATCAAACCTTGTGTAATACTAACACACGTCGGAAAGGGACAGAGCATGGGGATGCTCTCAATCCCCACCAAAAACTTTGAACGCTTGTATCTCAGAAATTTATCTGACAATTGTAATTAATTTTTCATAATGTGTAATGCATTTAATTATATCTGTCGCTTAGCCTGTTATTTGTAATAAATCACTATTCAACTAGCCTATTGCAAAACTTGTTTTCGCCCACTTCTTATTTTTTTATCAGACATCCAGACATACACACAACAAATGTGCCATTAGTACATTTAGGCTTTTCCCCATGTACGCACAAAGTGCTTTGGGCTCCTCATTTTTATATGCAAAGCGAGGGTTGGAACACTGTCGGAGTCTGTGTTCTTCAAAAAGTACAATATGGGTGTCTATAAATCGAGGGTAAAGGTTCCTTCTTCAAGCAAGCATGCTTCATCCTAGTCTGCTCTGTAATTAAAAATCAAACATGATGCAGTACCTATCTATACTAATATTATAAAGAGGAAAGATTTGATTGTTTGTTTGTTTGCATTGAATAGGCTCCGAAACTACTGAACCGATTTGAAAAATTCTTTCACTGTTGGGAAGCTACACTATCCCCGGGTGACATAGGCTATATATCTATACCCGTGCTAAGCCATGGCGGCCCGCTAATCATGAATAAAAAAGTTTTAATTCTATCATACTACAAGACAAGAGCTAGTCTTTCTTAACAGTTTAACACTTAGTCAGTCTTAGTTTTCCCGCTTTAATAGTTTTTGAATGCTGGTATGTCAAAATTCAACATGAATCATCATCACCATCCATCATTTGCATTTATAATTCAACATGAGTTCCATCTTTATGAGGCACCCTGCCTTCTTGCCAAATCTAGCGAAGATATATTTGGCCATTTTATTTGAGAAAGGTAATATGGCAATAAACCAGTTAATATGAAAGTGATATAAAAGTAGAGACTAATTCACTTTCACATTGATGATAGATATTAGTGTGATGAAATGCATAAAAACATTAGCATTTCTGTAACCATAAGCATGTTTTTTTTGCTATGTTAAGTATCATTAAAGCGACTAAAACTGTAATGTCACACAGTTAATTATTATGGTAATCATTTAGTGAATGTTATTTATGTACATGACTTACCCTGATAATGGCTCTCTGGTGGAGAAGCATTTGAATGACACTTTTTCTCCTTAGGTACAGCATGCTTTTTACTGCAACCATCATTCCAGAACATATAAAAATTGGTCCCACAAGCCACATGTGGCCCAGGTTGCTCAAAATATATCCATCAGCATCTCCCAAGGCCAAGACAGTGATCACTGTGCCCACCGAAAACAATACCATCGAAAGCACGAAATAAGAATAGCTTGTGCAATCGCATCTACCGAATCTCTGGTCTTCATCGAAGTCGTAGTCCCGTTGCCGTAGGCGATGTAAACGTTGTCTAATGAATGGGCTATCGAAGACGGTGGCCATTTTTCGTCCTTTCGTGAACAAGACTTATCGAAATTTTAATAGCACTTCACAGTAAGGCCATATTATACAATTGAACTACTGCACAATCCTTGGCTTCGCTTCATTCGACAGAGCAGGTAAAAACGCAAACACAAATTATCACAAGAAAAACAAGTCCGCCGTCCACCTCGTCCGTTTTGCTTTGGTTTTGTTTGCTCACAGTCCACAGATTGCTCTATTGTATTCTCTTTGACAGATTGTTTTGCTTGGCACTTGCTTGGCCAATAGTGCTAACAGACGCTCGAACGCCGGACCGCCGACCAACCAACGGGAGAGAAAGAGTGAGAATATCATATTTCCCTCTCTGTCTCTCCCATTGGTCAGACGGCGGTTGAGGTCAGCCGCGTTCGAGCGTCTGTTAGCACTATAACTTGGCATGGCATAGCACAATAGACAATTATATTTGTTTTGTTTTTAATTTTCATATAAAAATGTCAAACGCTGCAGTCGCCAAGCGGCAGCCCGCGTTTAGCGGGAGCTCTGGGGGCCTACCATAAGGTGTATAAGTAATGTTATTTTGATAATACTTTCTAATTTCGTACCATAGACTTTAAAATACATTATCATTATGTTATTACAACGGCTAGGAAGTTTTGATGACGTCATTCTATTTCGTTCACTCATATTTATGAATTTTAATGATCTGTGGTCATTGCCTGTTTTTTTTTTTGGGTTTTGGTCTGGCTACAAAGGGTGTTACACTCGTAGGTAGGTTCACAAATAACAACATACTGTATACCGTAGAAAGAAAAGCAATTTTATTTACAAACATTGACATGGCCTTACATTGCCGCGAACGAAACACTTGCGCGATCTAATTTTTCCTATGGCGCCATCTAGCGATATTACTCGGAACTAAATAAAGAATGCCAATAGATTTTACCATGCAATGCGCTCTGGGTTTGGACAAAGGCCTTTGGACCATGTCTTTATTTTGAATCACGGCACTTTATATCATTGCTTGGTTCATTGCCGCAGTGATGCCAATTTAGGGTATTTTACCCTAGATTTAGAGTAAACATTATGTCGCAGAGTAATTTTTAGGGTCTAGAATTGTTTAGGGACTTTATAATCTTGAGGGTATTTTTTTTTTGTTACAAACAACAATTCTTGTAACCTTGAAAACTGATTAATTATGGCTACAGATATATTAGTAGTATTGTACCATAATGGCGTGTGTAAATCAGAACGCACGTTCGATAAAAATTTAACCATTAAATATAAAAGAACTTGTTGTATTAATTATCTAAAACTAAAACTTTAGCCTTAGGGTATTTTTATATAAATAGTAATGATTTAAAGCTGGGGTAAAATGAAAATCTAGCTTGGCATCACTGCATTGCCGTCAGATTGCTTGGGAGTTTTGGCGCTAACGTGGAAAAAAAACATGTCGGCTCGTTGAATAGGGTGTTTGACTGTATTGAAAATATTATGCCAATTGACATCATCCATAAACATGACATAATGAAAAAGCATATTTCATTGATTTTTTTATAAAAATATGCTTATTTTTTGTAAAAAACGCGAATAAAATAACTGTATTTTCGACATTTGATCACGTGATCGAAAACGGTCTGTAATTGGCTTCATCCCTAGTGACGTCACACAAATCTAAACAAACAGATTTTGTATTGATATTTGCGAATTTAATGTTGTAAAGCTATTTTGAGAGCGATTTATCCAGAAATTATCACCAAAAACAGTCCGGAGGTTAAATGTTAGAAGAATGGAGAAACATTTTGTGCAAGCAGACAGCAGTAACTTAACCAAAATTAATGTATTTATGGTTGCATATTTCTTCAATAATAATCTACGTCATTGTTTCTACGCTGCAGAACTCAAAACGTAAAAACTACAATGTAAGTATTAATTTTTAATTGTTCTCCAAGCAAAACATTCAATCAAGTTGTACAAAAAGTATGTTGTAGTAGGTGGATATCACTATTTTGTTAGGTTATGTCTTTACAATGTTTAAAAAGAAAGTAACAGTACATAAAATAGTAATGCAATAAAAACACAAATTGTAATAGAAATATATAGACTCAAATATGTACCTCAAAATGATCTTCGCTCAAAACAAAACACTTGAAACACTTGAATTAGCTCCAATACTTTTGGGTTCTCTACGAGCTACTTAGTTCCAACCACTTTTTGCGAGTTTTGGGGTCCATTGGAACAGAAACGAATAGTTTTTCCGGTGTTTTATGGAAGTATTTGTACATTGTGGCACTACACAACATTTATAAACCATTACTTCTATTAGAAAATTAGTGATTATCAAACTTTTGCTGCCTGGCTGCAGCTGTTTTGTTTTGTGTGACGTCAATCGTCGCTCGACCGGAGCTATGACGTAGGTCTGCGTTTTGGCGCGATATTTTTTTATTCAAACTTTAACATCGATTTATATCGCAAATACGACTGATATCCAGAAAATATAAATGCAGTATACATTAAATTATATCAGGCAATAATGTGCAATAGTTTCCCAAAAGTTGTCAAATACCCTATTATTTTCCTATACTTGTGTATTTTCGAGTGTTAATGTGTAGTAATTGGTGAATTATTATTTATTAAGTGCTCGTAAACATGCTCGAGTGTGGGTAAGTGATATAACGAGGTGAAACATGTTTTGGAAACAACACGAAAATACATGTTTCACCTCGTGCATTCTGAAATGCACTGCACGTCGTAAAATGAAAAAAAAAAAAAAGGAAATCAAAAATATTTATGTCAATGACAGTAACAACAAAGAGCATGTTCCTATTTACATCTTCAGTGTTACGAGAATCAAGATGGCACGGATTCTTTTTTTGCATCGGCACCAATGGTGTGATTCAGAACTCTTAGATGTTTAATAATTTACGAAGACCTGTGACGAAGACAATGTAGACAGTTTTTTTTCCTCCATGATGATTTTCGCGTCGCACTCTTGTGCATTTGGCAGTGTCAAGTAATTATATTGATATCAAGTTTGCTAAACATTATATGTAGTCAAACAAATCAGTCAGAGTCAAGCAAAGTAAGTCACGGTCAAGTCAAAGTCATGCCCTAGTAAAGTGGTGGAGATTTTACAAGAGGCTTCTAGGAGCTTTAGAAACAACACGAAAATACACGTTTTAGCGCCTAATATCACTTTCTCAGACTCAAGCACGTCCACGAACACTTATTAAATAATAATATATCAATAATACCCTTGAGCACTTAAAAGTGATTGTTTTATTAATTAATATAGCGTATCGATAAATAATAATTTAAAAATGAAATTTATTTATTTGATTTTTCATAATGACTGCGTGTATCGGAACGCGATTCGAAACTTTAGTAAAACGATAATGTAGCGTTGTCCGTTTTGTTTTATCTTACGTACCATAATCAAAAAATGTATTATGATTATATTATTGTAAATGAATGTATGTAAAAAGAACGGTAACGGCTTAGTAGAGCAAGACAGCGCTATAGATTTGTGTTGCCGTTTCTACTTTCTTGGACTTGTCTGAACGCGTAGAAGTAGCTATAGGTGACTATATGTACTTAATTATTTTGTCGCACTGTGTTTTGAATATTTTTCAGAATAATTTCCCAGTGAGAAAATTTTGGCGTTGCACGTCTAGTGCGTTTGCCTGTGTTGAGTATTGAAATTATATCAAGTTCTATTAAATATCGTCAATTAAGTCAGAGTCAAGTAAAAAAGTCACGGTCAAGTTCGATAAAGTGTCACGTTTGATTGTCGGAGGCCTAGAAGCTCTAACACTAGGGTTGGCAACTCAGCCTGTACTATTGTGTGCCTACTACAATATTATTCTAGTGATATATCTATTTATTCATCGGAGTCCTTTCGGTGGCCTAAGATTCTGACACTAGGGTTGGATAATACAACCAATATTTTCATGCCTCCTACATATTTTGGTGACTGGAACACACATTTGTTGGAGGCCTTCAGGAGGCCTAATAGTTCTCACACTATGATTGATAATTCAGCCTTTACTATCTTATCTACTACATATTCTAGCGATATAACTACATATTCGTCGGAGGCCTTCGAGTGGCCTAAAGTCCTAACACTAAGGTTACCAATACAGCCAGTTGTTTAATGCTCCTACATATTTTGGTGACTAAAACAGATTTTTGGCGGAGGCCTTCGGGAGGCCTAATGATTCTGACGCTAGGGTTGCCAATTCAGCCTGTATTATCTTGCTTACTACATATATTTTAGTGAATGACACGTATTTGTCGGAGGCCTCCCAGCGGCCTAAAACTGACATTTGGATCGACCGCTTAGTCTTTATAAACTTGGTTTATGATTTAAGTATTTGTCAGAGGCCTTCGGGAGGCATGAAGCAGTTTTAATTTCAATGCGATAGTAAAAAAGTTGGTCCTGACTAACTTTTTTATTATCGCTAGAATAGGGTATTTGACTACTTTTGGGAAACTATTGCACATTATTGTCTGATATAAAATAATGTATACTGCATTTATATTTTCTGGATATCAGTCGTATTTGCGATATAAATCGATGTTAAAGTTTGAATAACAAAATATCGCGCCAAAACGCAGACCTGCGTCATAGCTCCGATCACGTGACTAATTGACGTCACACAAAACAAAACAACTGCAGCCAGGCTGCAAAAGTTTGATGATTAATTAATTTCTAATAGAAGTAATGGTTTATAAATATTGTGTTGTGCCAAAATGTACAAATACTTCCATAAAACACCGGAAAAACTATTCGTTTCTGTTCCAATGGACCCCAAAACTCGCAAAAAGTGGTTGGAACTAAGTAGCTCGTAGATAACCCAAAAGTATTGGAGCTAATTCAAGTGTTTCTATGTGCGAAGATCATTTTGAGGTACATATTTGAGTCTATATATTTCTATTACAATTTGTGTTTTTATTGCATTACTATTTTATGTACTGTTACTTTCTTTTTAAACATTGTAAAGCTCGACATAACCTAACAAAATAGTTATATCCACTTACTACAACGTACTTTTTGTACAACTTGATTGAATGTTTTGCTTGGAGAACAATTAAAAATTAATACTGACATTGTAGTTTTTACGTTTTGAGTTCTGCAGCGTAGAAACAATGACGTGGATTATTATTAAAGAAATATGCAACCATAAAAACATTAATTTTGGGTAAGTTACTGCTGTCTGCTTGCACAAAATGTTTCTCCATTCTTCTCACATTTAACCTCCGGAATGTTTTTGGTGAAAATTTCTGGATAAATCGCTCTCAAAATAGCTTTACAACATTAAATTCGCAAATATCAATACAAAATCTGTTTGTTTAGATTTGTGTGACGTCACTAGGGATGAAGCCAGTTACAGACCGTTTTCAATCACGTGATCAAATGTCGAAAATACAGTAATTTTATTCGCGTTTTTTACAAAAAATAAGCATATTTTTATCAAAAAATCAATGAAATATGCTTTTTCATTATGTCATGTTTATGGATGGCGTCAATTGGCATAATATTTTTAATACAGTCAAGTACCCTATGGAGCCTCATGGACGCAAAAATAATGTTATTCGCGTTGTTAAAACCAACTATGGTACGGGTTTAATTTAAAACTTTTGTATTACGGAATAATGAACGGAATCTAACGAACTATGATCGGGTGTGTGAGTGAGAACTCTGTATTAACGTAGAGCGTCGTCTCGTGCTTTCATAATAAAGCGGAAACGTTTTGACGGCTATGGTATGGTCAAATGTAAAAATGTTTTGCGCTCGGAACGCTATGTTCACGCAGCATTGTTATTTTGTGTAACGCTTATGGTAAGGCCCCAGGTATTAATGGTTTGGAATCCGGAATTCGGAAGTAAGAGCACAGAAGACATAATAGACATTGGATTTCCAATAGTCGTACAGATACGGACACATATTCTGTGTATTATGGTAACACTGACGGCGGTTCGTGCCGGTTGGTATGATCCACAGATTAGTATAGTATGATCATCTGGGACGAAAACTGTCAACGCGGTGCGTGTTGTATTGATTCTCTTTGCTCAACCATGTACGTCTATGTCCAATATAACTTGGATATATTCAAATACTTGACACTGGCAAATGTACAAGCCGTGCAACGCCTAAATCCTCTCAAGAGGAAAGATAAAATAAAAGATCCTCCCAAAGAGAATACAATAGGATCCTCCTCATAACAAAACGTCACGTCACTTTGTTAAATTAAATTCGTGCGTTGTGTTCGTATTTTATTTCTGTTTCAGCTTTTATCCGTTTAATTTAGATATACGCACAATGTTACTTTATTTCTAGTTATTTCATGATCGATTTTTTTGAGATAAATACCCAGCTGTTAGAGTTATAAAACGTTAATGCTTAGGATATGGCTACAATGAAAGTATTTTTATGTGTCGCAGTTTTTGTAGTTATCAGTAAGTTTGCAATTTCTTCCTTGTCTTATTTTTAATTCACTAAACAGGTAAACTAGCAGTGTTTGGTTTTATCTACGCTTTGCGATTTATGTTCAGTTGTGTATGCTGAGTTTTGCAATGTTACAGATGTGTCACAGGCAATGAAAATTTCTCTAAACAACATCGGCAGGGCAGTACGAGGCGCAAATGTTACATTTACAGCGACGGTATCAAATTATAATGGAGACACTCTTAAATTTGAGTTTCATGATAACGCTACACCACAGCACAGTTACTCGGTAAATACCCATAATGTCAATAATATTTAGTCACGAAATCCGGTTATCTATATAATATACAAAAGGCTGTGTCTATGTATGTTCTCTCCCTGTAGACTCCAAAACAGCTGGACCGATTTTGACGGGACTTTCACTGGCAGATAGCTGATGTTATAAAGAGTAATCCACGCGGGTAAACCGCGGGATGCAGCTAGTAGGTACCTAATGAATTTACTTTTTAGGGTTCCATACCAAAAGGGTTTGAATGGAACCCTATTACTAAGCCTACGCTGTCTGTCCATCTATCTGGCCTACCTTTTATTGACTATCTTTTGATCTTTCTTTTATTCTTTGTAATAGATAGCCAGTTGAAATTCAGATTCGGAAACCTCAGTGCGCGAGCCCGACTCGCACTTGGCCGGTTTATTACAACTTCGCTTTATTTTGATGCAAACACATGTTCTGATAATTTCTGTTAAGAACAGTATTTAATATAAAACTAGATGCCGGTCCATTGTCTGTAATTATAGTTTGATTCTTCTGTATGCTATTGCAATATGGCTTTAACATTACAGAAACAGCTGTTAATATAATGCCTTGTGGACATTCATTCCAAATACATAATTGTAACTTTCATGATACAAGATCATGATCGGATACATTTTGGAGAGTGTGTATCAGATCTGCATGATTTGATTCCCTCCTGCCCTTTTTTATATCGGACTGCCAGGGCGGGCACGAAAAATCGACATCGTTTTATGATTGATATTCCAAAAACCCGTACACACATACAGTTTGCACTTTTTTTTCCATGGCACTTCGGTTCCACATTTATTGTGCGAACAGCTAGTCTGTGGAATTCTCTGCCTGAATGGGTGTTCCCTGTCAGTTACAATCTGGGTGTCTTCAAGTCTAGAGTGAATCGGCTTCTTTCTAGGCAAGCGTGCTCCATCGTAGACCGCATCATCGCTTAACATCAGGCGAGATGGCGGCCAAGCGCAAGCCTCACTATTATAAAAAAAAAAAACAAGGTAAAAAACGTTGAAGAAGATCAAAATTAGTTTCGTTCAGTCCTATTCTGATATACACGTCACACTTATATTATAAACTAGCAGGCCGCCCGGCTTCGCACGGGTATTTAACAAAAATTTCAAAAATAGAAAGTTTGAATATTATTATTGAATTTAAATTTTGAATTCAATGTTTTTTTTTTGTTATTTTATAATAAGTATTTAATAATTTTTGTGTATTAATTTTTGTAAAAAGATCATTCATACAAAACAAAAGCCATTCAATTTATTGAGTCAGAGCTTCCTTGTAAAGAATATTTTAGGTATTTTTTAACACCTTGGGTTACATTATTGGAGTTTTAGTAAGGATCCCAAATTTTTTTGAAAATATAATATAGCATATGTCACCCGGGGGTAGTGTAGCTTCCCAAAAGTAAAAGAATTTTTCAAATAGGTTCAGTAGGTTGGAAGCCTATTCAATGCAAACAAACAAACAAACAATCAAATCTTTTCTCTTTATAATATTAGTACAGATGTAAAAGTTTTGTGTGTGTGTTATACTTTCCTCAACTTAACGTAGCTCCCAAACGGCTGAATCAATCGCCCAGGTACTTTTATAGATATACAGGAATTTAATTAAAAATAAGTACACACACTGAAGGAAGTATGTATTTGATAAAGCAGGTTATAAAACCAGCGTCACTGTACATCACTGTGATGATTATTTGTGTTTAATACTTAAACTTATTGCCCTGAACAGAGTGACCAAATTACTATACTCTAGTTTATCTGCATTCTTATTTATGTCTGGGTCGATAACTTTTCACTGATGTTCCGATGGGGTTAACACGTTAACACACTAATGTTATACAGGTTATACTAAGCCGAAAGGTGGTTATTGTAGTCATTATATAATTATGTATGTATATCAGTCTCTGGCAGCCATAACACAAGCTTTGCTTAGTTTCGGGTCAGATGACCGTGTGTGAAAAATGTCCCTAAATATTATTATTTCACTTTATTTCAATATAAACACGGGTCTAGCCCGGACATTTGGTAGGCATTGGTGGGGCCCAAGCCAACACCAAGAGGCCCTGTTGAATACATGTGAATATAAAAATACAATTATGGAATGTGTATAAAATGAAATATGAAACTATTGTATAGGGTAAAAAAATCTGGGCTATTGTGGTGAATTCTTGATGGTATGTTCCTGGTCTATGGTATGAGGTATGGCACAAATACATAAATAAATCCTTACACGAAGCATTGTGTCATCCTGGAATAGCGCGTATGAGCCTTTGGGTGAAATCAACAGAAACTGCAAGGAGTTTCTGCATGTTATCACATTATTTATTATTATTATACTACTTTTACTCGCTACTTTACGGCGGTATTCTAGACTGAGAAGTTCCTCTAAAATGTATGTTCCATGTAACCCTGTGAATGCAAAATGTAACTCTTTGAATGTTTATTATCTTTTCACAACCAAATCAATCATCTGATCTTGATGAAACTTTGGAAGGAACCAATAATAAATAATAATCATGATGACAGAAACTAAATACTTAACCCAAGAAAGTGTGGAAAAATTCAATCCTGAATTTAATAACAAGCGCAGCGCGCGCTGTTCATGTTCTTATTCGAGATGAGGGCGATAAGTCCTGCACGGACGTCCCGCTTGGGGTGTATTGTGCAATGTGCATTTCCCCCTACCAGCACCTACCCGAGCCAACCCAACTCCTTGAAATATCGGAGTGAGGCTCTGGGGCGCTGGCACAGTTGCTCCAGTGGCGTAGATGGTAGTGTAAATAAATAATATTTCATGTTATTGGCAGTGCTTCAGAACATGTGAACGCGAAGATACAGAATTTTACATTCATGAATCATTTCATATTTCAAGCTGCTTTCCACTCCATAATGGAAAATAGGCATGACATGTGTCCTAATATTTAATTTATTACAAATAACAGGCTTAGCGAAGGATATAACTGAATACATTACACATACTGAAAAAAAATATTAAATTGGCTGATAAATCTCTGAGATATGAGCGTAAATTTTTGGTGGGGATAGAGAGAGGACGCTCTGTCCCTTTCTCGCAAAGCGTTTGTTAGTATAGCATGTGTATTGCGCGCGCACGGTTTGACTTCATAACCTGCTATAGTGCGCTCTCTGTCTAGCATGAAATTAAAATATGTATTTCTAATATTATTATTTTTTTGAACAATTTTAATTTCGTTGACGGGTTGTATATTTATGATCAGCGTTTTTATGAGGTAATAAAAAAAAATTGGACACATGCCTATTGAGTTATTGCTTATTTTCAGACCATTGCAGCAACAAATGCGACAACGTGGACAGTGGAGTATCCCAAACGCGAGTACGTGCGCGGTGACTATACAGTTTATGTTCGTCTTATGGAGCAATATTTCGGCGGTTGGTTTACTATATCTAGGGCAGAAATGACTTTCCAGTTAACCGGTAAGATTACTATTCCCAAAAAAAAAAACACTGTAACGTTTTTGTATCAAGTATAAGTGCGCGTTTGACCACCAACTCGCCTGTTGGTAAGAGACGCTATGGTCGATGAGGCGTGGAGACTTAAAGAATGTTCACGTCGAGCGCGAGGGAGCGGGTTTTATTGGTTATTTATTACCATAAATATTGCCAAAGAGAATAGGTATCTTCTAAGCCTGCGTGCTTCATCTTCGACCACATCGTCGCTTACCAACAGGCGAGTTGGTGGTCAAACGCGGACTTACTACAATAATGTGTAAAATGTCTTAGTCAAGTTCTTATCTCAAAAAGATGTTATTGGCATCGATTCTGATGTACTCTAAACCAAACTAAATTTGACAGCTCTAAAATTGTTGCCATCCTTTTCTCACATATTAAAATGAAGAGAGAGGCAGATAATTTTAGTCTTGTCAGATTGGTTTAGTTTAGTGAGTGGTATGACAGAATCGACGCCATTGAGTCATATTGAATAAGGATAATAGACCTTATACATGTCATCAAATTGGTTGGTTTTACCAATGCTTTTTAGCATGAATGATTTTTCCTCCTTATTAAACAGAAATGTTTTATTCAAACTACAAATACTTAAAAAAAAAGTCATCTTAATATATAATTACTTCTTTTTACAGACTTTCTTTTTCTATTACAGTACTTCTTTTTTCAATACTAAAATATTATCTCAGTTTCATATGCAAACTTCTAAAAATGCCAATGCTACTTCTTTTCAGCGTTGTTTGTATGTTAATGATAATGTAACAACCTTGACGATCCATTCAGATCGAAACGGCAAATAAAGACGTCAGTAATTTCATTCTTGTTCTCAAACCATGCGTTAAATTTTCCAGACACACTAAACGGAAATCTTATCTTAAGCCAGAACAATAAGGATCTATCGAACAGCTTTGTTGCTGTAAACAAGACCGTACATCACTATATAAAATTGCCGGAGCATGATTTGAAATTTCTGAAAGGAAATGCTTCTACCATTGCGACATATTGGTTCATAGACTGCATTCCATATGGTGCTACTAGTGATTTATCATTTGATAATACGTTCGAAGATAGTATGAATGATCATCATGTAGAAGCCATAATTATTGCGAATAACGAACCTCTGCCGCCATTGACGACAACAACGACAACAACAACGACAACAACAACAACAACTACTACTACTACAACAACAACACCGAAACCCTCAACAACAGATAAAGGTAAATATTTAAAACTACAAACAGAATATGAAGCTCAAAACTACAAGAGCTTTTGAGAGAGACGATTAAAAATAAGAAATAGTTCCAGCAGACTCGATAGATGGCGATATAACCGTAACTGAACTATTTTTATTCGTTTATTTGCTTTGACAGCACCAATAACACTGTTTTAAACTATCACGGTTGTTCACTAAACAACCATCATAGGTAGTAGGTTAGGTAGGTCTAGTTCATGGTGCATGTAACTGTGCCGAAATATCGGGAGCTCATTCCACAACCTTACCACGGTAAATATCCCGTAAATAATCATATAACTTTAGCACCAATAACATTGTAAAAATACAGATAAAAACATTTTCTTTCAATATTTCACTGAAGTATATCAGGTAACTGAATTTAGAGCGTAAGACTAGTCTAAACCCTACGAGAAAACCCTACCAGAAAACGTGATCAGAATTCTAGCTTTTCATTCTGCTTTTTACAATGGATGTAAATTTGGATGACCGGTATGGCTCAGTCTGTGGTAGCGCGTCTGTCTAATGAGCCAGAAGTCCTAGGCTCCATTCCCAACCAGGCAGGTCTGGGTGTTTGTATATGTTCCATGGCATTCCCAACAAGGAATCCTAGTGGTAAACTATAAGTGAAATTTTATTGAACTTTTATGTTCATGTACCTTGTTACAGTATAGGTATAAGTAGCTGTGTCTTATTCCAGGTTCAAACACAACAGAAAAGCTATCAACAACAACGGAAAAGCTATCAACAACAACGGAAAAGCTGTCAACAGCAAATTTAACAACACCAACAACAATCACTGTGAAAGTGACTAACGCAAACGAGATATTACCTGTACAAACATCGGAGGTGGCAAATAAATCAAAGATAAGATCGAAGAGAAGCATTTCTGATAATTTCAAGTGCAACAATGATTTGCCAATGGGACAAAAATACACATACGGTTACTATGACATGAAAATCAGCGTCAGAGGTAAGTCCATTACTGGTAAAACTTGAAATAAACCCGGAATGTTTTTTTTTACCGACATCACTAAAAGGAGGACGTTCTCAATCAAAAATATCGTTATGTTTGTTACCTCCGAACACCGTCATCTATAAACATGATGATTATGAACATAATGATTTGGGAAAAATACTATTTGAAAGGATATACTTTTAGATTGGCCCCATAGAAATTTCATCAAAAGTGGCCCAATAATTTGGTTTTGCCACCGGTGCCACCGTTTGCCGCTGCAACACACCGTGTTGCCAGGCCGTTATAGTACCTCAACTATGTGGCATACAATTTAACAAAACGAACCTGCTGGCGAAAGCACTTTACAATGGTGTTGATTGATTAAAAACTCGTCCATCCATTTATGAAAATATAGGGTACTAGCAACAAACCAAATTTAGAATTTTTCAAATCGGTTCAGTAGTTTCGGAGCCTATTCAATGCAAACAAACAAACAATTAAATCTTTCCTCTTTATAATATTAGTGTAGATAAGGTGGAAATACGATGGTTTTCAATTTATAATCATAATTATACTCATCAGATCATTGATACGACGACAAAGAAGAATCGCATTGCGATTGATGTTTGACGTAAAGCGTAATCATCCTGCTAGTCAACAGATGACATGTGCTTAATTCATGTATGATGTAATTTGTATTTCAGAGCCGATATCAGTTATAAATATCACCGGTGGCAATTGGCTCCCACATGGAGACTTGATGAACCTCCAAGTGAAGTACCCAGGTATTTACACAAACATATTATTGACACCACAGCAGGCAATCTACTTCTACTGAAGTATATAAGCCAGCTATGTTCAAAAACCTAACAAAAGTAATCAGAATTCAATGCCATTCAACTTTTTATAAACTACTGCAGTTAAGAGCTAAAAAATCGTGGATGGAGTATAGAAGATGTTTTTAAACTTTAAGTACTGAAATTATATGATTATTTACGGGATATTTACCGTAGTAAGGTTCTAGACATAATCATATAACTTTAGTGAATATCCGTGATAGTTTAAAACAAAACCACCAAAACAAAACCGTGATTGTTTTAAGTACTTTCATTTCAAACTATATTTACGGTTAAAATATTTACTTACTATAAATAGTTACTTTTTCCAACAACTAGGTACTGAAAAAAAAACTATCACAGTTGTTCACTACAGTTATATGATTATTTACGGGATATTTACCGTGGTAAGGTTGTGGAAGGAGCTCCCAATATTTTGGGGCAGTTAATGCGCCATGTTCACGGGAAGATATCTGGAGCTCCTACACCTTCCACAGCCTTACCACGGTAAATATCCCGCAAATAATCATATAAATGTACTGCTGAAAAACGTCTTTTTATATAAACGGGTTTCGAATGTATTACAATCCCTGACGATGGTAAACCCTCCCATGCAGCTTGGGCTTACTGACGTCATTTCGTTTGTTTCATGAGGAAAGCAACTTTTTTTT
Source organism: Agriopis aurantiaria (assembly GCA_914767915.1). Classification (NCBI taxonomy): domain Eukaryota; kingdom Metazoa; phylum Arthropoda; class Insecta; order Lepidoptera; family Geometridae; genus Agriopis; species Agriopis aurantiaria. The sequence continues at coordinate 10,058,998 of OU611994.1, read as the reverse complement.
TTTACTGGGCATGTGTTGTTATTAACTAAACAAAAATACAAGCTAACACTAACACTAAAAAAACAGACTGCTCATAGACTGTTAAAGGTCTAAACATAGTCCAAATACTCATGCCTACCCAGCACGCTGGCGGCATTACCACGCTGAATGGGAATGCTTATGCGTTAAACCAAAAACACGTCAGCATTTTGGTCACGGTCGTATTAACCGGGCGCTCTGAAATATTTTTGAATTCTATACTATGGTCATCTGAATTACATTATAATTGCAAAGACTCACATCGATACCATAATAGGCATGTGTCCTAATGTTTAATTTAGTACAAATAACCGGCTTAGCGATGAATATAACTAAATACATTACACATACTGAAAAAATAATTTAAATCGGCTGATAAATCTCTGAGATATGAGTGTTTAAAGTTTTAGGTGGGAATAGAAAGGGGATGCTCTATCCCTTTCTCGCAAAGCGTGTGTTAGTATAGCATTTGTATGGCGCTCCTGAGCCGTGACGTCACGGCTCAGTATAGTGCGCTCTTTGTCTAGCATGAAATTAAAATGCTTATAACTTATTTATTTTTGAACTAATTTTAATTTTGTTTTCGTTGATGTGCTCTATTTATGATCACCTTTTTTATGAGGTAATTAATAAATATTAGTCATCATGCTTATTGTTAGTTAGCTAGTTACAAGTGAAATTAATATAAGTTAGCAATTGATTTAGTTTAGTAAGTCATCATCATCAACCAGAAGACGTCCACTGCTGAACATAGTCCTCCCTCTTTGACCTCCACACTGAACGACAGCCTGCCATCTGCATCCACTGGATGCCAGCGGCTCTCACGATGTCGTTGGTCCATCTAGTGGAAAGCCTACCAACGCTGCGTCTTCCGGTTCGTGGTCTCCGCTCAAGAACCTTTCTTCCTTATCGGCTTTTCGAGGGATATGACCTGCCCACTGCCACTTCAATTTGATTTTTTTTATAGCTATGTCGGTGACTGGTTCTTTAGCGAATATCTACATTTCAGATTCTATCGCGCAAATTAACTAACTGAAACTTAATGCAATTAATTCAATGTACTTGCAGGGTCACCACCATTCGACTACTGCGTTTACTACATGCTCGGTCAGTACAATATAACCGGCAACGAGATCTGCAATAAGACGGCCAGGACCATTTCGAACAACTTCCCGCTCGTGCATTACTTCTCTGAAGGCGACCAGCATACGGTGGTAGTAATCATAGAAAATGAACTAGGGAAGTCTGTCTCAAGGGCCACGATTAATATTTATAAAGGTAAGAGAACGAAGATACACAGAGACTACGAAAGACAGTATAAATATATATACGAGTACACATCCTATAATACTTTCGATATTACTTGATGTAAAAAAATAAATATTATACGGTGTTGGAACATGGGCGCGTTTCAAATCATGTCAACAGCGCCCATGACGCCAATAGCGCTAACGAGAATTAACACGACACAAAGAACTTTTCTATGTGTCGTTTGGTTTCTCATTTGCGCTGTTGGCGGATTAATCTAATGTCAAAATTCTTCTGTCTGGCATTGAGTGTATGTTGGCCCAAGTCAGGTTCCGCTTTCCTCAATACATTTTTTTTTTCTCGATTTACTATTAGAACATTATTAAATTGTAATTTTCATATCGTATGTGAGTAATAGTGGGGAGTAAGTTTACGCTTTCCACCCTAGTGATATAAGCAAGTTTAAATGAGGAACCTAATTTAACGTTACAGATATGGGCTACGGAAATGACAATGATATGCGTATGTGGTATATTTTTTTATATGGCTTATTTTAAGCTTTCTACATGTGCTAATTACGATCTTATTTAAGTATGTTTAGCCTTTATTTATTTGTTTATATTTGTTTGCCTTTCATTAGATATGAAAATCAGTGCTACCCTCTAGATAAAATTATAAGAATTGCGAGTGTATAAAAAAAGCTTTAGCTACAACCTTGTTCAGTCTAAGCTCCAATCCATCGGTTATCGGTTCTTCGAGCGATGTGGCCTGCCCATTGCTACTTCAACTTGCAAATTTTAACAGATATGTCGAGCTATCTAGGTAAAGTATATACAAGTAACAAATTACGTGCTTCATCATCATCATCATTTCAGCCGTAGGACGTCCACTGCTGAACATAGGCCTCCCCCATCGATCTCCAAAAGGGCCGGTTGGAAGCGGCCTGCATCCAACGTTTCCCTGCGGTCTCTTTTAGGTCTTCTGTCCATCTTGTGTATTATGTGCTTAATATGTATTAATTAATAAAACGTCAGCTTATATATTTTTGACGTTTGTCCATAAACGTATGTTTTGCCGGCCACTGCAGTTGTACTATAACAAAGCTGATAACCTAATCATGTGTCAAATGTATAAAGTTTCCGTTTGTTACAGCGACCGTCCACGCGCAGTTATCAGTGATTGTGGTGCCTGTTTTCTTCTGTCTAGTCGCAGTTATTCTGGTCGTGTTTGGAATCGCCTATTACCAGCACAGATCCAGGTACGTTTCACTTTCAATGCCGCCTTCTACTCTCCGGATGGTAAGCGAAGCTGTCTTAAAAAAAAAATTTGCTTGCGTTTGACCGCCAACTCGCCTGATGTAAAGCGATGATGCTGTTTACGGTGGAGCACCCTTGCCTGGAAGAAGCCGATTAACTAGAACAAATCTATTCACTCTTCTTTGAAGATGCCTAGATTGTGGTTCGGTGTTGGCAGAGTTCTGTGACCTCCTGGGAAGGTCATGTACCTCTGAGGGTCAAGGTAATTTTTTCATTGTGCCTTGTGTCGTTACCTCTGACCGTTTCATTTTTAAGCAGTATGCATCATACATACATTTATGAACCTTCATTTTCGGAATCTTCGGAAGTTTAGGCCTTCACGTCACACAAAAAAAGCCTTTCCTGTACTCTCCCCCGTTAATTATAGCGTAGTCTGAAAGGGAAATATGTCAGATAATCACTAACTTATTTTGGTCTAATATTGGAACAAGTTAATATTAAATAGCCAGTTTTCCCCAAATGGTCTATATCCAACACAGATCACCTTTTTCCTACGTTAAACATATGACTCTATATCGACAAAAACTACCTACCTAGTTTTTTTTTCAGGCATACGGTCGAAGTAGCTGACTTCGACTTCGGCCAAGCGCACCCCGACTACAAAACCTTCGGGGAGCGTCTTCGAGACAGCTTTAGAAACGCGTTCTTCACCAATAGAGACGACACAGACCCGCTCACCACTAACAATAGATACGACTCTATGTCATAAGGTATAACGTTTAGAATCGGATGATTCAAACTGGGCGTAAAATGAATCGCATGGGCGTCAATATGTGAATAATTTTACAGTTGTCAATCCGCGCGTGTCTATATGTCGCAGGTTTATGACAAAACCAAGTTTTTGAACAAAAACCAGGGATTTTTATCAAGAACTGGAAGAAGACAAAATTATTACGTAATCTTATTATAAACCTGAGAAAATACAGTTTACGTTCAGGGCGTGGGTTCGATTCCCACCTAAGGCAAACATTTATGTGATGAACATTTGTGTTTGTTCTATATCTGGGTGTTAACATTTATTTAAACAAGTATCTATTTAAAATATATATGTATGGTATATCAGTCTCTGGCAGCCATATCACAGGCTTTGCTTAGTTTGAGGTCAGATGACCGTGTGTGCAAAAATGTCCCGAATATTTATTTATTTATTATTATTAATTTCAGCGTGAAGGAGTAACAAACATACAGACACAGACACACAAAATTTCGCATTTATAATAATATAATATTAATTAATAAGTGTGATGAACAATGATTTATTTGTTTTAATTTTACATAATTATTATTGGTTCTCCACTAATTTATTGTAGTTTCATCAAGAAATTTAAAAATTATGAAATATAATTATTTGCTTATTTAGAACAACACATCCACTTATTATGCCTATTATATTTTTTTTATTATAAACTTAAACAAGTTAAGGATTTGATCTAAAAACCGAATTTCTCAGGTTTATGATAACATTAAGTACTAATAATTTTGTCTTGTTCCAGTTTTTGATAGTTCCAGGTTTTTTTTAGCCTAGGTTTATAATGAAAAACCTGATTTTATTATAAACCTACGACATATACACTCCTCGTAAGGCTCAACGCCGACTGTAGAGAGAGTATAGACTGTAGAGTGCGATGTTATATCTACTGTGACAAATACTTGAAAAGGTGATCTCAAAATATGAACTATGTATAATCTCAATAGTTGATCTTTTTCTCACCACTATCAGTAACCCGCCCTTGTCTAAGCGCCCAGTTTGAAAACGCCCAAATTTTTGTACTAATCATTCATTCCAGTTAAATGTAAATAAGATTCATATTGTAATTTATCAATTAACTTTATACAAAATAGGTATGATCTAGCTTTAGGATTGATCGGTGGAAGGTATAATGCGGCGGAGTATTCCTTCTGAAGTCAGTTTTTTTACATTTAAACCTTGATTTTAACGACTTCGGTGTAATGTTTTTTTTTGTCAACATTCGTGAAATCTACGCAAAATTTGAAGTTTAATTCAAGCTTCACTTTTTCTTCTAACCGACTTGATTTACATACTTTGTTCACGGGTTACGCGGAAAGAGTGTACTAAGCCGAAAGGGGTCCTTAGTACCCCATCATTTAAACAACTTTTAATATGCTACCAACCCTGAAATCGTGAAAAAAATATAAGCTGTTCCATAGACAAAGGTTAATTCACACTCGATAAAATGTACGGAACTTTTAAAGGACAACTTTTGGTCATAAGCATTTTCATAATACTCAGTCCAAGATTATTTAGATCTTGACAGCTGCACATTGTAAAAGGCTGAATGAAACCATTTTTTTTTATAAATCTGTGGTTTATCGGCGTCGATTATGTCATACCACTCACTAAACTAAACCAATCTGACAGGACTAAAATTATATCTGCCTCTCTTTTCATTTTAATATGTGAGAGAAGGATGGCAACAATTTTAGAGCTGTAAAATTTAGCTTAGTTTAGAGTACATCAGAATCGATGCCATCGGCTAGCTGCCGATCAAAAATATAGCAAAAGCGATCCGAATTTATAGTTATTCTTTTACAGTCTACTCTGTCAGAGTTAAAAATACTTTGGACTGAGTATAGTTGGCTATAAACGAGCTACACATTACACATTTACACTCTAAACAAGCAGAAGAAAAAGAGTGTAAATTAAGCTGGTACATGGAACCATGTTATTTATATTGGTATTAATTGAGCGTATTCCAGGCTAGGTATATTACGATCTTTGACAAAATCGTTACTTACCATCAGGCGAGTTGTGGTCAAACGCCTGCCTGGCCTGGCCTGTAAAAAACTTTAATACACCAGTCTTAAAAATGAAGGTACAAAGAAAACAAAACCAGGTAAAGACACTGCCGCGTTTTCTTTCTAAGCTTATGTATTAGCATAGATAAATCAAGGATCATGGATTTGTCTATGGTATTAGGTAGGAGTTGAATGTAGTGCGAATGAAATTATAGTCACAGCGTGACTATTATATCAGTGCCACAAATTTTGGAAATAAAATGTTGTATATATACGTAAATAATTTTTAACACTCTGATTCTAATAAACATCAAAATTCAAACGCATTAGAGTGATGAAAAACGCCTCCACTTTCACCTATTGTATCTGAAAATAAGGCGGTAATTAAAAGGCTTTGCGGGATTCAATGCGATTGATATTTGATGTGTATCACAATCAGAGTACGGGTTTACCAAGAGAAGTAACGGCTATTTATCGGGATCGTTTTAACTCTTATTACGTCCAGATTTTTATCATATGCCTGTAGGTATTGTTTAGGTTTGTGATTTCTTGTGACTAGATGACTAAAAGCGATGCTAAAAGTGTGCGACGACTCTAGGTAGAGCCCGGTACTCACCAAAGCAAAGCTGAAAAACAGGCCGTGATTTGACCAATTGATTTGTATGAAATTATCAGGATGTTTCGTATTTGTGAATGTTGAAATTTTATCATTCAGTATATCCGCTCATCTCGGCTTTGATCAGTAGGTACAAGCAGTCCCGACTAATTTAGTTGCCAAAACACACCGTGTTGCTCACGACATCTTGATCGCACAATGTGTATGACCTGATTGCGATTGCGAATGACACCTAACGTAATCAGGGTGCATGCCTAAGGTCTTGTTTATGGAGACGCGGGGCGTGCTTCTAATTCATTGACGTAAAATGCGCATTGAATTCCAAACAAATTTCAACTTCGACAATATTTGTATGGAATTCAATACGTATTTTACCGAATGTATATCAAATATTCGTGCTTCGCCCACATAAATATTCACTCTGCGTTCACGCAGAGTTGCCCGCATATAGACCAGTGCAGAAGCCTTTGAAAATGGTAAAAAAGTGAAAAAAATAATAATAGTAGGATGAAACCCATTAGATTTTATTTTCCTTTAATTTTTGTTATGTTTTCTTCCTTTTCCAATGGGTTTCATGCAACTATATAAAAAAAAAAAGTTAAAAAAATTATCTACCCTGGTATAATAGACGAAGCGTCGACTTCCGCTTCAACTACAAGGTCAAATTTTTTACTGCTTTATTGGTAAACTCGTTATTGTATAGTTTGTAGGAAATTAATAATGATCTATAATTCTTTGCCAATTAAATCTTATGAAATGCTTGAGTATAAAAAATGTTATGAAGATATATATTATGTGTGCTAAGTGATCTCTGTGTGATTAGGATTTTTCGTACCAAATATTGACATCATTATTATCATATCTAACAGACTGAATAATGTTTTTGTTGTTTATTTTCTAAATGAATTAGTTATAATATTTCTTATTATATATTTGGAGGGACATCTTATTCGATTATAAGATTTTGTCCACATTTAAATAAATCTTATGCTATATCAGTTCTGCTTTAAAATATAATTATATTAATTTCGTCCTTATACGTCGTTTTTTTGCTTAATTATATAGAAATAAATAAGTCACTGCGGAATCGAGTAATGAAATGTAGAGTATGATTTTGTGATATATGTAGTTTTAAAATATAGGTATTTTTTATTTAAGTTATTACAAAAAATTACTACAGAAGTGTGTACACTAAACTTGATTCGACAATGAGCTGTATTGCAATATTGATTCTTTATGCTTTTATTGTGATAAATTCAAACAAATATCTAACAGCTGCACTCGGGGACGTTACTTAAGCTAAGGAATACTTAAAATTGCTCTGTCAACTTCTCGTTGACGGAAATTGTCACACATGAAAACGAGACAGAGCAATTTTAAGTATTCCTTAACTTAAGTAACGTCTCTGAGTGCGGCTGTAAGACAACCAAACCAACTTTTATGACTTTAATCTGTGTTAAATAATAATAAATAAAAAATCGTTCATAATTACAAAATATAAAAATATTTATTTGTGTCTTAATAATAACATTTGCTTTATATAGTTTAATTTACGCGACGCGTTCTCCGCTCAAATGGCACGATATTCGGATGCAATCGAATGGAATGCGCTTCCTGCCTCGGTGTTCCCTATAAGGTACAACCTGGGTCTCTTCAAGACAAGAGTGAATAGGCACCTCATGGACAAGCGTGCCCCATCTTAGACTGCATCGTCACTTACCATCAGGTGAGTTGTAGTCAAACGCTAGCCCATTTCATCATTAAAAAAATGCATTGGGTTCATCTTGAATCGATGTACAGTCAGAGTCAAATTGATTTTAGCGTTCAGGGTAGTCAAAATATCCGTAAAAGCATAAATTCGTTTTTATGTATGCAGTCGGAATACGCTTATTCTAGGAAGAATCTGAAGTGGTCAATATAAAAAATAAAATTTTCTTAGCAATACGGTTGGCTATAATTATGTACGATGTTAAAGTGTTCATTATTATGGTTTCAAATAAAACGTTCAACGATATCTATGTCTATGGTCCTTTAAAAATACATTTGACCACAGAACTGTACCTACATTAAAAAACACTGGGCTTTGTTTCAGAATGTCTGGTAAAGGTAAAAATAACTTATCTATTAAATGAACACTGTGCTTGCGTTAACAATTATTAAAAAGGGCTAACCATCAGATAAGATTATGATTATTTTATAAGTCAGATCACGTTGCAAATAAAACTTATTAGTTGGATTGGGAGCTTGACAGAAGAAAAAAACGTCAATATGCGGCGTTGCCATTTCGTTGGCCGTGTTATATATAACTAAATATCCGGTTGATTAAAAATGATTGTGAAACACGATGTGAGATAACCGAAAGTTTTATCTTCCACATAATTTATGTGATGGTAAGCAACTAGGTAGGTACTTTAATGGCACATTGTGAAACAAACCCAGTCTGATTAGCTGATAAAGTAACATGGCTCTGTTCGATTTTTATTTTATTGCTATAAAAATTATACTTGATCATCAACAGATGATAATGAATGGATATTGCATTACATGCACCAACTCTCCGAGTACCGATAATATATAGCTCACTGTAATTGATTTGGAGAAAGAGATAACTTTGAACTACGAGTATAGGCATGACGACTAATATTTTTTATTGCCTCTTAAAAAAGCTGATCATAAATAGAGAACATCAACAAAAACAATATTAAAATTAGTTCAATAATAAATAAGATATAAGCATTTTAATTTCATGCTAGACAAAGAGCGCACTATACTGAGCCCGTGACGTCACACCTCAGGTGCGCCATACAAATGGTATACTAACACACGCTTTGCTAGATAGGGATAGAGCATTTCTCTTTTTTCCCACCTAAAGCTTTAAACACTCATATCTCAGAGATTTATCAGCCAATTTAATCTATTTTTTCAGTATGTGTAATGTATTTAGTTACATTCATCGCTAAGTCGGTTATGTGTAATAAATTAAATATTAGGACACATGCCTATTCCGCGTTGACCAAATTCCAAATTCGTTTAATACTATCGCATGTTTTCAAAACTTTTTTGTTTAATAATCTTTAATTAAAGATGAAGTATTATAGAATAAGAAGTTAGACATAACGGTGTTTGTATTCGCTGATATAATGTATAAAATGCCTTGTTAGTTAAAACACTTCTGTAGCAACGCATTTTGTAGTTACAATAAAACGTTACTTAAAATTAGTGTTGTAAATTTTTACCTTGCTATTATAATTTTGGATTTCACGTATGACACATTTTAGCCACGCGGAATGACAACTACGTGAAATGACACATACGCAAAATGATAACTACGCGAATGTCAAATAGGCAATATTGTTATCATCTGTCTTCGAAAATGGAGGAAGGTTCTTAATTCGGCCGTTTTTATTGTTATTATGTTTCATGTATGTACGTCGATTACGCCGGCTAATCTGTGAACCAATTTGAGTGTTTCGTCGTGTTGCGTTTTCGTACCTAAAGGGTAAAAACGGGACCCTATTACTAAGCCCACGATGTCTGTCCGTCCGTCCGTCTGTCCTACCTTTAAACGGCTGTATGTTTCGAACTGTAACAGTTCAAATTTTCATAGAACATGTAATGTTGCGGCGGATTAACTAAGAAATAATAAAAAAGTAAAAACGAAAAATACAACAAACGTATTTTTTAACGTATTTTTGTATTAGCTCTAATGTAAAAACGGTAATACGTAGAAGCGTCAAAATTGGTATTATTATAGTACACACTATAAAGTATAACAACAAATTATAAATAATGGCCAAGTGTGAGTCGGTGACAAATTTCTATTATAAATGTGTTATACTCGAGTGTTACTGTAGCAAAAACTACTTTGTGACTGCGTGGTAATTGCTTCGACTATTTTGGAAGGCGTTAACTGGTAATTCGGTTACTTGGACGACCTTATTGTATTTTGTGTTGGTACGGATCCCTTAGTGCGCGTGCCGACTCGCACTTGGCCCGTTTATTTTTAACATAGAAACTAGTTTATTGCTGACAATGCGCTGTGTTTACACTACTTGCTTGACCTAGATTAGGAATACGCTGTCTTTAAAAATTGTACACTTGCGTAACAATGTAGGCACTACCTTACAATAATTCGGCTCTTTTATTGTAATCAATATTGTATCGCACTAAATCAGAAAGTTTGTATGTTTTTCCGTACTCAACTCGGTAACAGCTGAATGGGTTTGAATGAAATTTGATGTGGAGGTAGGCTGTACCCTGAATTATCATAATGCTACTTATTAGATATCCCGGAAAAAAAACCAATTGGTATTCCTGTAGGATAGCAGGTAAAACCACAGGCGCTGCTAATAGTCTTTAACTATAACTGGTTTGTCCAACAAGTTTTTTTTCTTGTTCATTATCATCATCAGTCAGATGACGTCCACTGCTGAACATAGGCCTCCCCCTTATAGAACTCCACACTGAATGACAACTTACTATCTGCATTCACTGGATGCTCGAGACTCTCAACGATGTCGTTAGATTTTGCTTGTTATCACACTAATATAAAATGCGATACAACGGCCTCTGTACCTACATCAGTTTGTTAGGTACTTAATGACTAAACAGCTGAACTAATCTTAGAGTAATGCGCTTCAGCAGAAAGGACACGCACGATTGTCATGGAAAAAAAACAACGCGGCAAAACCGCAAAATACCTTTTAAAACTCAAACCACGTCTCAACGTCACTATGATACCTAAAACGATAAAAAAGGTAGGTTTTTTAATCACTGGTAAAGGTAGGTAAGGTAGGTTCCATTGACCCGAAGCCTTTGATTGTCTCACTGCGCTACGGTTCCTCCCGAAACAGCCCCGAGTTGTCTCGGCTCCGACTACGACTGTGTAGGCCACAACGATGTCATCCTTTCCCGGGGCTCCCGTGGGTGGATAGTCAAAGCCCAATCTACGACCATGCTGAGCCCAAAGGCACATAATACATATTAGTACAAAAAAGGTCTCTTTAAAAAAAGATAAAGAGATTCTCACATCGTATTTTTTATATTTGTTAGCCCAGAACTCCGTCATTTACTCTGTCTTTTATTATTTGAATGGATAAACCTTCAGATTGGTTCCATAGAAATTACATCAAAATCAGTTTAGTAGTTTGGTTTATATCAAAAAACTTGAAAAGTATGTCATCCATGTATAGGAAATTGCGCATTTAGATACTAATTGTGAAGTCGGTTTTTTTATTCATTATTATTAGTAAGCCTCTAATCTTACTACAGGCATCCTTGCTTGGGCAATATAGGTAATTAGAAACCGGTATCCCCCATACTGGTGTCTTATTTTATTGACCCGGCACTACTTTAGTGCCACTGAGGGCTATGCTCAATGGTACCTAAGTACCTATATATTCTATGATGGTACTTTAACATGTAGATATTTGGTAGTACCCATACGTAAACCATAAGCCAGCTTACATCGGAGTACTTGTACTTGTATGTACCTATGCGTTTTTTCTGGGATATAAAAATAAATTCAACACTTAAAAATATGAGCCTACCGCCGTGTTTCCGTAATAATTCAACTGTCGACCGAGTTAATCCAGCGGCATTAAACCCGTTCGTTTTTAGCATTTCAAGCGCGGTCTAGTCGATTTAAGCACAGAGTGCTAGGACGTGTACCTACCTATACCGAATTTTGTATTAATTTTATGCAGGCCGCTTCCAACCGGCCCTTTTGGAGATCGATGGGGGAGGGAGGCCTATGTCCAGCAGTGGACGTCCTATGGCTGAAATGATGAAATGATGATGATTTATAATGTTAATAATGTGTGATAACAACGATCACGAGGAAAGTTATTCCAGTTGATCAAACGAGTTATAATTTTAGAATACCTATATTCAATTTGACCACAAGGAAAGAACCTAATTATTGTTGGCACCTACATTGTTACGTAGGAACCTACTAGCCGTACTAGGACAGCTACCTATTCTAGGCTAAGCAAGTGTAAACACAACGCTTTTCAGTACCTAATTATGTAAAAAACACCGACAACGGTAGGTATTTCATCACTCATAGGTAGGAAGGTAGGTATATTATTTCCCCTTATTTATTTTGACTCTGGGGTCTAGTCCGGACATTTGAGAGGCATTGGTGGGCTGAAGCCAACGTTAAGATGCCCTGTTGAATACTTAAAATAAGAATAATACGAACTGAGAACTCCTAAAACTAAAAAAAAAAAATCTATTTACAGGGGCTTTACGGCTAACTCTTAACGCGGGCTTGAATTAGTGCAGTTCAGAAAATTACGCGAACGTGAACCTAATCGCGCCGAGATACGGTTTGCGGTCGCGCAGCTTTTCTCATCACCTCAACAGAACAGTAAGGCCTAGCCTAACCTAGTTCTGGGCTATTGTGGTGAGTTCTTGATGGTATTGAGCTGGTATAATAGTTAGGATTACCTCATCATCATCAGCCTGAAGATATCCACTGCTGAACATAGGCCTCCCTCTTTAACCTCTACACTGAACGACAGCCTGCCTTTTGCATCCACTGGATGCCGGCGACTCTCACAAATGTCGTCGGTCCATCTAGTGGGAGGCCTACGTCCGCTGCGTCTTCCGGTTAGTGGTCTCCACTCAAGAACCTTTCTTCCCCATCGGTTATCGGTTCTTCGAGCTATGTGGCCTGCCCATTGCCACTTCAACTTGCAAATTTTAGTTACTTGCAAGTTTTAGTTAGGTACCTTTATAATTTTGTTGACAACTTCATAAATATTATGTCGGCTAGTACTAAACAACACAGGACAGGTTTATCAACATAATTTCAATAATGTATTATTATAAAAAACAAATTTTTATTTCATGTCTATTTTGCAAAATCAATGCTGTTACCGAAAGCAAGAAAGGTATGGGAAAGTTGTTTTATTGCGATTTAAGAGTTGATTAGTAAAAGTCATGGTTGTCTGGAAGAGTTAACTTTAAACGATAAAGCCACCAACTATGTTATTACAGCTGTCAGAGCAACTAAATGCTTGGACGGAGTTCAAACATCTAACATTTTTTATTGATTTATATAAGACCCGGTTCCATCGAGAGCTGTGCACTGCTTTAGTATTCCAAGTTTCATAAAAGACGAGTAATTTTCGGAAAATTGTATTAGTTTTTTTTAATGATAGGTTTGCGTTTATCCATTTGTTTAGGTAGGTACCTATTTATCATGCCTGATGCAAAGACGCGGAGTAAAATATGATTTACTTTTGAAAAGCCAATTTTATTAATATTTTTTTTACAATCTTTATTTAAAGTGCTTTTTCGCAAAACCAATTAGGTAAATTTTTATTATTACACTGTAAGCGATTTTATAAATGACAAATTAATGAAATGGAATACTATTAGATAACTGTTAATTGAAGTGATTGCATGAGTATTAAACTACATGACATTATATTTTGTAATAATGATAATTATTGCTTGCATTTTGATTCTGAATATTCTGATCTATAAAAGGCGATGTGTGTACGTACATACATACAATGTATGTTCCCTATGTAATCCAAAACGGATGGACTGTTTTTGACGGGACTTTCACTGGCAGATAGATACTGATATAAGAAGCAATACACGCGGGTGAAAGCGCGGGGCGCCACTAGTAAATGATAAATAAGCCAGCACCTAATATTGAATGTCACTAAATGAGGTAAGTTTGTACTCGGACTTGAATAAGAAATTTTAGCAATTCTGCACCAGTAAGACCTAGGTAAAATTTGCAAGTTGAAGTGGCAATGGGCAGGCCACATCGCTCGAAGAAGAACCGATAACCGATGGGGAAGAAAGGTTCTTGAATGGAGAACACGAACCGGCAGACGCAGCGTAGGTAGGCCTCCCACTAGATGGACCGACAACATTGTGAGAGTCGCCGGCATCCAGTGGATGCATAAGGCAGGCTGTCGTTCAGTGGGCCTATGTTCAGCAGTGGACGTCTTCTGGCTGATGATGAAGACCTCTTACATACAAACGGCAATGAATGTTAGAATTAAAATGGAATATACTTACCAAGTTTCATCAAAACAGGACGAGTTTCTACCTCTATCTAAGTTTCCGAAAAATTTAACTAGTAAGTAGGTACCTACGTTACGTTTGAACGAAAAGTGTAATAATTCCGGAGGAGGTCGCCTGCTTGAAGTTCTTGTTGGTTTAGCTTAGTTTAGCTTGTAGTGGAGAAAGTTCCTAATTACAAGCCAGGATAGTGTAATTAAGAAGGTATTCGCTACACCGTTAGGGGCTTTGAATCGCAAATCGACTTATCAATTAGTGGAACGATCTGAGGAAAACTTACCTTGTGTTTAGTTGTAGGTACATATTATTTACTATTCTGTGCCTTGAGGTGGAATAGAAATAGCATCGCTTACCAGGTTTAATTCGGTAGATACTGTAGATACCCTGCATCAATCATGTTTGTTGATTATGTTGTAAGTACATCGTCAAAGGTACCCATGACTCATATTTTATCTTTCAAAAAATTATATACTTTTTTATACTGCATAATGTGGGGCAAATAAATACGTATAGTGTACAATATATCGTGCCATTGAAATAACGCAAAAGGTTTTTTTTTTTTCGTTTGTTCTCCGTTTTTTTCCTTTAGAGGTACGGAACCCCAAATAGGTACACCTTTCAATGTTAGTGACATCATAGACGAAAATACTATTTTCGTTTATGATGTCACGAACATGTACCTACCCTTATAGGATCACTTTGTTGTCCGTCTGTCCGTCTGTCAAGACCCTTTTTCTCAAGAACGCGTAAAGGTATAAGTTGAGATTTATATCAAATAAGTACTATGGTTTCTTTTAGCTGTGAAAATTTTAACTTGTAAGTCAACGCGATCAAACGACTTCCTGTTGACCTAGAATCATGAAGTTTGGCAAAAAGCAAGGTCTTATAACACATATAAAGGAAAAAATCCGAAAGTTGTTAATTTGATATCACATCACATAAAAAAAGGTTTTTGCTATTACGAACTTAAATTTTGTAGTTGGTATAATTATATTGGAGCACCTGTTTGCCTACTAGGTACAAAGTTAAGTTTGTCATTCAATATTTTAAATTTTTTAACCTTAGAATTACTACTCCGAGAAGGTAAGTTTCCAAACAATACCTTCTCAAAACGTAAGCTACAAATTTGCTTTGTAGCTTACGTTTCGATTGGTATTTTAAACGATTTAAGCAAGAAAATTAATGGATTACCTGTGGAATTTCACACCATAACTCTTATGCTGCTTTTCTGATTTGTTGTGGTACGATTTCACCGCGCAAATTGTCATAGTAAATTTTTTATATATTTTTTGGTGTCATATATGTCACCATTTGAATGGCTTAAATTTTGCGAATGTACTTGGTTTCTTTGTGTAGTTATTCTAAGTTTTTAACCTTTTTTCGTCAAGACGCGAGTCCCGGGATGGCTCTACATACATATTTATTATGTTTGTACGGAACCCTCAATGAGCGAGTCCTACTCACACTTGTACGGTTTTTTTTTTTTTTTTACTAACGGTAGTTGGGACCAAGTTGTAAGTAGGAGGTAGGTATATAACTTAGAAAAAAAACTTCGAGGAGATTGGTTGGTTTTATTGACCTTTAGCTTTGTTGTTTGTGTAGTGTTATAACGTCCTTAGTGTGGTATGATAAGGTCTAAGGGAGTAATGTAAAAAATATATATTTTAATATGTCATTTATATTTGTTTATAAATTGCTAGATAAGATTTATACAAAACAAGTTTGGTTTATTTACATACCTACTTAATTAATGAGATAACACTAGAGATGCATATTAATTAGTTAATCATCTGTTAATAACGGCTCACCGGCCACGATAGAGCTCTCGATGCCGCAGTGATCCTCCCCGCGCAAGATTTTGAAGAAGCCATTATTACCCCAGTCTGTGTTCCAGGAGTTCGCAATGAGCCAATATTTGTTGCCATTCTCGACGCCCCAGCCGATAATCTTGATTGCGTGCCCTCCGAGAGCGTCTCCTTCGACGTGTTTGTACACACCGCTTTTGTATGCCAATAAATCTGCGTACACGGTGAATGCCCCTTCTACAGGCCCGTTCTGGAACAGCTCGGCCTTGATGTGGTCCTCGCCTCCTCGTACAGCGTATACGTGCTTCCCGTACCGCTTGTCCTTCTTGTAGGGAACGTCGTACCCGCTTTCGCAAGTCTTTGAACATTTTGGTGTTTTAGTGTCACCGTTGCATGGCAGCCTATTCCCGGGTACGTGATGCTCGCAAGGAGGGATGTCGTAAGGTGAACATCCTTGGCTGGAGTTGTAATTACCGCCCGATACTAACCCCGCGTGTTTCCAGTACTCCCAGGCCAATGTTGGCATACCGCCGTTGCAGCCGAGACCACAAATGGGACAGCAGCTGAGAAGATCTTCAGAAGAAAAGTGGAAATGCTTGGTGCCGTTAGAGTAGGTGCACACGCGGTCGGTCATTGCCTCGACGGCGCCGAACGCCCAGCAGCTTCCGCACGATCCTTGATCTCTTATCTCATTTAAAGTGGGACAATCAGGCCACTTGTCCCTCGGGTCGAAGTTCTCGGGTAGACTCGCGATGAGCTCAGGGTCGTGCTCGACGTTTGGTAGTTTCTTGTGGTGCTCGTCTGGTAAAGCGCCCATAATTTTCTTGATGTGATTGAATGATGTGTCGACAGGGAAGTTCCGGCCGGCTTTCCACGTCGTCGACTTTGTCTTGACGAGTTCGATGAAGGCATCAGAGAGCGGATGCAAGGGGTGGTCGGCGGCGACGGCCACCAGGGTGCACGCGAGCGCGAAGAGCGCCGCACGCGACGAAACCATTTTTCTCTTTGTTTTTCTTTTTTACAGTCGAGCGGTTATTGAGCGAACGCGTGACTCGAACGAATGTGGAACGACGACTGAGCGGTGGGCGGCTGCGGCTCGCGATATCGTGCTCACACGACCGTGTAGGTAATTGCGTCGGAGCGGACCATCGGCTGATCGGGGGCGAGACAGCACATGACGTGGTGGCTTGACCGCGCGTGTCGAAGGTTAACAGCAGGTCTGTACCTACATCTGCAAGAGCAAAACAAAGCAAACAGATATTATGGTCGAACGCTCCACGTTGATTAGCAAACATTTGTTTTGTTTCCGTCGGAAATAATTAGTTAGGGATCGGGGACGAGCCGGCTGTTTACATCTCATCTTGTTTAACTAAGTAAAATGAGATAGTGGAACTCCTTCCTCGGGTCTGTGTACTTAGATTTTAACAGTATTGTTACATAATAATACTATTAACTGTTAGTAGATGCTTAACTATCCGTGGACGATTAAACTTTCTAGGAAAAATATCATACCTACGCTCTAATGATTACTAATGTCGAGATAATGTTAGAGTAAAGCTCGATATGGTCCATTTTTCTCACCCTTCTCATAGGCCTACAGTTTTATCTCTATCGTCTTTCTAGATAAGTGAGCATTTGCAGGGTCGGATTGGGCCGGAAAGGCCCGGGTGCCTCCCCACAATCCCGGGGCCCGAGACTGGAGACCCTCCTATACTACCGCCTGGTTTGTGACAAGCCCCACAAGCCAGGCCCGTGGGGGCCCGTGCAGGTTGGGGCCCTGCTGGCAAACGCCACCTCGACTAAGTATATGGCCAATCCGACACTGAGCATTTACGCACATTTTGCTCTCGGTGCTAAGTTTCACGTGAAACTGACCGGTTGGAAGCGTTTTTCTCGGATAATATCGTGTTTAATGTCGCAGTAAAGTTTTATAGCGCACTGTAGTTGGTTTAATCAGTGTATTTTGCAGAACTGTCATTGTTTTTGTAATATAAACTGAGTCAGATAAGTTGATGGTCCCAGTCCCAGCGTTATCAGGATGATGCGACTTGTATCGAGCTAAAATGTTTTAAATGTGTGGAACAAAGAGAGTTTATTGCTCTTAGAATAATTCAAAGTAGGTACCTACACAATATTTCCGGCTTTATTAAAGTTATATATACTTAGGTATATGTTATAAACTAAAGCGTACTATAACACCTAAATTTTGTTTTGTTTTTCATGCATTTTATCTGTTAATTAACAGAATAACGGATTATAGATACTCAAACAAACTTATGTATTTGCGAATTGAAAATACTAAGAGTGCAACAAAATATTTCCCATAATTATCTCTAATTTAAACAGAAGCGAACCTACATTTGCCACATACATAAATTTTTATTTCAATTTATTCACGGTTCTAGCCCGGACATTTGAGAGGCATTGGTGTGACCGAAGCCACCAATAGAGGCTCTGTTGAGTATAAAATACAATAATGTGTGTGAATGGGAATTGCGTAACTATTGTACAGTATAGGATTATAAAAAAATCTGGACTATTGTGATGGTGTGGATCTGGTCTATGGTATGAGATACGGCACCCGCCAATTATGTCTTAATTCAAAATGTTGTGGCGGGTAATGACTTGCCACTCACTAAATGAACTAAAGGCTGCCGTATAGTGGCGCCGGAGGGGCAACATTGGCGTGGTTGGCTTCGAGAGGTGTGCTGCACTTTCACGAACGCTACTTGAGACATTACGTCTAATAGTGCTAACAGACGCTCGAACGCGGCTGACCTCAACCGCCGTCTGACCAATGGGAGAGAAAGAGAGGGAAATATGATATTCTCACTCTTTCTCTCCCATTGGTTGGACAGCGGTCCGTCAGCCGCGTTCGAGCGTCTGTTAGCACTATAACACTTCCACCCTGGAGCTTAGATTCTTAGCTATTGTGGTTAATTTTCACCCCCTAGCCCCATAGAATCGGGAAACACGGGGGAAAGCCACAAATCAAGCCGTTTTGGAGAAAATTGGTAACAGACAAACACAAAACCCTCACACGCAAGCTCTTACCTCAAACGCATATAGTTACGACCAATATTCTTTTCGTGGTACCGTTTGGTTTCAAAAAATGTGCCTATATACGGACTAACTTATTTAATTTACTATCAACGAAATTGATATTTTACTGTCTAAATCTAAGTGGATCACTTGAATATTGATGGTGCTTCGTAAATTTTATGTCTGTTAAGTACAAACTCCTAAGTAACAAGTGAATTTATCCTCGAACATCAAATTGGAGAGCTTAACTTGATTGATTATTAATTAAGACTTTCGTTATCAATTTTATTCTTTCTCAGTTTTCGTTAATAAGTACGCTGGTGAATGATATTGTAAGTATTGGTAATTATTTAACGTTCTACCAATGATCTCACTGGGTTCGACTCACTGTAAGTTTCGTACCTAAGTACTCAATGTTAGCTCACTGGGTTCTACCAAAGATTATATACTAGAGATTCTACTAAGTATCTCATTGGAAACAAAGTGAGTGAGTGCCTATAAGGCTACCACTGCTACCAGAGGTAAGTACATTTTTTAATCTGTGGTTAAAATGTTGAACGAGCAGCTGATATTTTTTCGCGGTTTCAGGGTGGTTCGGCTTGTTCTCATAGTAAAGATGTTCATAATGATGGGTAGGTACTGTAGACCCCTTCCGGCTTAGTACACCCTTTCCGCGTAACCTTGTACACATTTAAGTTCCTAAGTATATAGCAAGGCACTTACATAGATACCTATCCGACTGCGTAGTTACTGCAGAGTACACGGAAGGGCGTTAATTTACCCCATGATGACCTGATAGGCCGTCGCTGATGGCGGGGCGCGCCCGAAATGTTTTAGGAGAGACGGTCGCACTAACATTTGAAGACGCCTACACTAGTAGTTGCTATGACCTATGACTATCTGGTTGTGTTGCTACTGACACAGTGTTCAAACTAGTAGGTATTAAAAACATAAACAATAAAAAAATTTAATGTACTGATTAAGCCCTTGCATTTGCTACCGAACAATATACTTATTTATAAAAAAAAATAAAACTATATGATGCGAATTCAAACTATTATTATTTATGTGAAAGTAAAATACCTAGTTATTTGTTATACAAGAGTGCAAAGTTGCTTTTTAACCGCGTGCTCAATTTTGATGACCGAGCAAGTAAAGGATTCTAAAATCGAATCTAAATTAAAAAATTGGAATCCTGAGCGTTAGCGAGGGAATCAAAAGAGCACGAGGTGAAAAATGTTTGCACTCGAGTGCAACACGTGACTTTTCATCCGACCTCAGCGAGGAAATGACTAAATGAAAAAAACAAAAAAAAAACATACCGTCGAATTGATAACCTCCTCCTTTTTGAAGTCGGTTAAAACTATAGCTGACCCGACAGACGTTATCCTGTCTTAGAACTGTCAAACGCGCGAAGTTAAAATTGTTGTTAAGTTTTCTGAAATTTTCCAATTTTCTGCGCAATTTTCTTCTTTTCTTTCCGTAAGAACCTTCTACAAAGTATTAGGATAAAAAAAGGAATGAAGTCAGTAAAGTCGTTCTTAAAGTTTCCTTCTAGGCAAGCGTGCTCCAACGTAGACCACATCATCGCTTAACATCAGGCGTGATGGTGGTCAAACGCAAGCCTAAATTTTTTATTTTTTTTAATTATTAAAAAGTTTATGGTGGGCAGAGCGTGTCGAGGCTCGAGACACGCATAATATGGTAGGGTTCCGTTTTTCGTAGCCAAAGCATTATAATTGTGGTCACAATCATCATAGTTCAGATATTGGTGGTCACATAAAAAGAACGAAGTTCTGTGGACTGTGGGCATTTCGCTTATATAGGTATATATAGATTACTAGAACTAACTTATCAAGTTATCAAATTTAATCTTTCATGTTCTTTTAGAAACTCAAATTTATATTAAGTAGTTCACGAGATTCGATGAAATAACGATGGCTCTATCTCGTCTCGTTATAGCGTTCGGTTGAACCGTTTGTATAATTAAATAATCTGAGGGTTCCTCGTGCTGAGGGCAAACTGTGTCAATGACTTAGCTTTTCGTATCACTGAGGTTTGCACTAAGTTTGTTTAACTGCGAAATCAGCAACTCTGTGGACATCAGAGAAGATTTTTTATCGCCAACAAGTAAATAGGGCTATTGATAATAGTGCGCTTTACAATGTGACAGCACCCGGTTCGAACCTCGGCCCTGCATCGATGACTTATTAAGTACTTAAATAAATTACCTATATGTGCAGTTTTGATGCCATCGCTCAAAACATCGTGAGGAAACCGGTATGTTCACGAATCTCAAAAGTTAAAAGACATATGACATTTACCAACATGAACTGGGTCAGCATGGTGTATTAGATAGAGTCCATCCTCTCTCTCTCTCTCTCTTTCTCTCTCTCTCTCTCTTTCAGAGAAGGCCTATGTCCCAGCAGTGGGAATATTATAGGCTGATAATGATGATTGATAATAGGCTACCGGACTGATTATTTTTTATTGACTTCTATAATAGCTGTCATAAATAAAACCGATCACTGAAAACGATATCAAAATGTGTTTAAAATTAAAGAAGATACAATCATTACCTTACTTACTATTGAAGGAAGATAGACTAAGTAGATACATTACAAAAAATACAAAATACTAAAATATTTATTTGTCTCTTAATAACAGATATACAAGCTAGGTGAATCTCTGACTCCTATGCTAGGTAGAGTACCTGTATTATAGGAGTCAGTTCCTTCCAAGTAATAGTGACAGATATTGACAAAACTAATAACTAAATTTAGTATTATATGCATGCAGTATTTGTGTGTTTGTATATACATTGTCTATGACTTTAATTGAATTGGATAGCCCGTTGGTCCAGGTGGTAGTGAACCTGCCTTCTGAGCTTGGGGGCGTGGGTTCGATTCCCACCTAGGACAAACATTTTTTTAAAATTTATATCTATACTAATATTATAAAGAGCAAAGATTCGATTGTTAATTGTTTGTTTGCATTGGCTCCGAAACTACTGAACCGATTTGAAAAATAATTTCACTGTTGGGAAACTACACTATCCCCGGGTGACATAGGCTATAATCTATACCCGTGCGAAGCTGGGGCGGACCGCTAGTTTATTATATTTTTTAATGGTGCAAAATGTTATGTTAGTATTTGCTTGTCCTAATAGCATTAAATTAATCAGAGTCGCGGTTCCATTGAAATTGCCTTCCTCAGAACTCTTGCCTCGCATCTCCCGACAAAGATTTAATTTACCCGCGTTTCTGTTTGTTTTTGTTTCTCACAGACGTGCAATCGAATTGTATTCAATTTGGAGTCAGTTGTTGCTTTGATCGCGTTGGCAATGCTTTCATTAGATCTACGGTTCAACAAAACATTTCACTACCTACCGTGTAAGTAAGTTTATGTACTTACCTACATGAACCTATGTAGAATATTGTATGTCGTTAGCAATAAAGGCTTGGTGATATACAGATCGAACAATTCTTCAGGACATTAGACGTTGTAAATGCGATAAAAGGTACAAAGAGACCCAATGTCTCTGCGCATGCTGAGCGGCTCTTTAGGTGTTCAGTGAGCTTGGATCGTCGACAATTCTGACAGCTCTACGCTGTAATGCATCAAGTGGCTCAAGATGATACTTGGGTGCTCCGTTCCAAAGATGGGAGCAGTACTCCATGTGAGGTCAGACTTGCGCTTTGTAAGGCAAACTTCTTTGCCTCAACGTGAAGTACCGCTTTGCCTTGTTGAGCACACCAATTTTCTTAGAGGTAAGCTAGGCCTTACTCCCAATTTAATCCTCTTGCCGAGCACCCAATTTAAAAAAGATTGATTCGCTAATTACTTTCGGAATGGTCGAGATCTCAGATCAGACAAACAAGGGAGATATGGTAAGGTAGCGTGGCGGATGCAAATACATCTGGCCTAAATCAGAATCAGGAATCAGGATCGGGTTCTTTAGTCGAACTCACCCTGCATCAATGATTCGAGACCAAACTAAAATTTTGGTCAAAGCGTGTACTTCAAGTAATGGACATATACTTAAATTATCATGTTTGAGAAATAGTTGCCTATATCGATGCTATATCAGGCTTGTAATAAATATTTTTAGAGTGTTATCTTATTGACCTTTTCACACTTTCCGCAGAAAATAACGACATGGCAACGCGTCTAACTCGACAACAGTGATACGAATGCCATGTTGTTTCCACGTAGGTATTTATTAGTGAAATAGAACCAACATGTTCCGTTTCATTTGCCGAGAATGCGAGGGAATCAAGTGATTTATTATGACAAGAAGAACAATCTGTGTTTGATTAGAAAATGTTTTGTTGGTTTATTTTCGTGAGATTATGTAATTTCTCATAAGAAAAGTAAGTAAATCTAGTAAGTGTAGCCAGTTTACATCCACTTTCTTATTGACCTCTTGGGAATGGAATGCTTTGCCGTACCATCATTTTTTCCTCAAAAATATAACCTGGGTATCATCAGGCCAGATTGAATAGGTACTTTGTAGGTCTATATACGTGCTCTATTATTATTATTTGTTTAATAACTATTACGGTTCAATCAATTTAATTAGTTATGCAAGTTAGTTATGCAAGCTTCATCTTCGTCCACAACATCGCTTTCCATCAGGTGAGTTGGAGGCCAAACGTATCGTACAGCTAATATATTTAAAAAATAAAAAATTTGATCTTCTATTACAACTTCTCATATAATTATGGTATACTTAATAATACAGTATTTTCTATCTACCACTCTCTATCTGATTTTATCATCTTTAATGACATTAAACTATAAATTTTATTTATTTATATTTTTTACACTCCTCTGATCCGTCCATCCTAATCCTTCCTATATCCTAATTTTCGCGTATCGTTTCCCTACCATTAAATTCTAAAACTAAACTCATACGACTTGTATATGGCAACTGCATCAATCATGCGGAGCCAAAAGCCCCAACACGGGGAAGAAGAAAAAAATAAAATAATACAGTATCATCATCATCATCACCATCATCAGCCGGAAGACGTCCACTGCTGAATATAGGCCTCCTCCTTTAACCTCCACACTAAACAACATCCTGCCTTTTGCATCCACTGGATGCCAGCGACTCTCACAATGTCGTCGGTCCATCTAGTGGGAGGCCTTCCTATGCTGCGTCTTCCGGTATAATACCATATGGGTAGTATTTATTACACATTATGATAATAATGGTCTTAATAGGGTTGTCAACTATCAAGTGGAATGACATTTTCATATATTTCTTTACAAAAAAAAATCTTTTAAAACGCACAAGCTAGCGCCATCTATTAAAAGTTTCTACCGGCCAACCCCATTCTTATATTCTGAAACTTTTTACCTCTGATGCAAAAAGAGTAGTTATATAAGTTTAACGTGTGTATCTGGGTGTCTGTCTGTAGCATATCATAGCTTCCAAACGGCTGAGCCCGTATCTTTTTTTCTCCTTTAAGTTTTTTTTTTTTTTTTATTAAGATTATCGGTTTTACAATAAAAATACTATAAATAGCTTTCTGTAGAATCACAAAAAAAAGAGAAGTCGAAAAAAAAACTCTTCTGTTTGTAGGAATGTTGCCGTTTACCTGCTGAAACGCGTTACGCATTGTCAATAAATATATACATAATAAAACACTGACAATTGTGTGGACCAATATAAGTAAACTTTTTTTTTTATTTTGTAGAAAAAAAGAAAAATGAAAAAAGTTTATTTCCTACAAATACACGTACCTTAAATATTAAAAAAGAAAATAAAAACACAATAAAAAAAAGTTTGATTAAAAAAACCTCTCAAGTTCCAAAAATTTCATTACATTAGCTCTGTAGTTTTTAAACCAGCTCAAATACAAATAAAATAAAACATTGTTACAAATAAATATATTGTTCGAGTGCCTGTTGATTTGGCAATAGCAATAATTTTGTTCGATCGCTTACTAAGTTTTTTTTATGTATTGATAATAAAATTATTGTTCTATTTAGGTACCCACCTATTTAGGTACCATGATTATTCAAAGCCTTATTCCGCTGCTTCAAACAATTATCTTCTCTAACTTTTTTGTTCATGAGATGCGCCTGATCCCAATTGGTACAAAAGTCGCGGTCTGCCCTAAGTCAAGAATATAGTTATTCAAAGTTAGATTTTCTTATTCGTAAGATAAATCCAAGTGTGGTCGTCCGTCTGACTTTAGCTCATGTTATTCAGATGAATCTCCAAGTTGTGGAATTTTAAAGTTGTAACACGATGGGATAGAAATACACGGACTTTATATTGACTTTGGATCTACGGCTGTTTAATTTTGTTTTACATTCCCATTATGATTGTGATGGTAGAATAATCATTTTCAATTTCAAAATGAATCTTTATTTAATCGTAAATGTGATACAAATCTGCATAGTTACTAGTGTGAATTGGACCCTAACAACAACATAACTTTATTAAATACTAGCGACCCGCCTGCCCGGCTTCGCACGGGTGTAATTTACGTGCGAAACCGGGGTGGGTCGCTAGTTATATATATAAACCTTCCGTGAAAATGTATCTAACTGATGGTGAAAACCGCATCAAAATCCGTTGCGTAGTTTAGGAAGAGTTAGCGGCCATACAGACAGACAGACGCGGAGAGCGACTTTAATTTATACTATGTAGAGAGACAAAGAAGAGATAGAGAAACATCGGTTAAGTGCAAGTTGGACTCGAGCTCCGAGGGTTCCGCACCTAAAAGGTGTGTTTCCTTTTATTCAGTTCAAGATGTTGAGCAGGCGTTCGACTCGCACTCGGCTGGAGTTTATTAATTGTTAGTTGATTGAATCAGGCAGACAGACAGACATACAGACGGACAACAAAGAGATCCTATAAGGGTTCAGTTTTTTCCTTTTGAGGTACGGAACCCTAAAAAAAAGATGGTCAACCAACTAAAAGCTGACAGACGGTTTGTAAACTGAAACCAAAATACTTCTCAGACTATAAGTAAACGTCACGCCTAGCAGCTACTGCTACCGTTTAAATCTTGTTTCGTACATTACATAGATTACCTTTATTGGGTAGCCAACACACAGTGCTTCATTTAAAACGATGCAGTTCGCAGTTGCAAATGACCCATTTTACGGACTTTGGGTAGTTGGTCCGCAATTTCAGTGCTTTTCCAAGCTTTCACAGTACCTACTTTTTATGCTTCCCTGTTTGTTTACTGTGCAGAGTTGTTAGTAAATGGTGGTGTTTTAATTAGCTTAACATGCTATAAACTACAGTAAATTTGTAAGAAACTTATCTCTGCTGCGGGTGCTTTTTTAACCAAATAGAAAAAAAGGGTACCTACTTATGATCTTTTTTTAGGTGGACGTGGTGTGACTAGTTCATGGAGAAGAAACCTATCACAGGCTTCGTAAAATAAACGAGATTTTTATTCAATATTTTTTTCTTTTTTTTTTAATCAAAGCTTTATGAAATTATAGTAATCGGAACGGTGTGCTGATCAAAATGAGCCCAAACACTGCCACTCTACTATTATCCATCGAGGAGTGCCGTTGTCCACCGTCACCATCATCAAATAAGCTCGCTGTTACCGTAATATTGTATTGTCATTGGAACTTGATAAGTATGCCAAATTTCAGCTCAATCGAACACCGGGAAGCGGGCCAAATTTAACTTGCAAGATTTGATTACAGGACAAACACCGGGACCGGGTTTCTTTGCGCGTTAGAATCCGGTTCGTGGATATTCGCCAAAGAACCAGAGTCACCGACATAGCAGTTAAAATTTGCAAGTTGAAGTGGCAATGGGCAGGCCACTTCGCTGGAAAAACCGATAACCGATGGGGAAGAAAGGTTCTGGAGTGGAGACCACGAACCGGAAGACGTAGCGTAGGTAGGCCTCCCAATAGATGGACCGACGACATTGTGAGAGTCGCGGGCATTCAGTGGATGCAGATGGTAGGCTTTTGTGAACAAAACCACACTTCGGTGTGGAGGTTAAATGGGGAGGCCTATGTTCAGCAGTGGACGTCTTTTGGCTGATGATGATGATGAGACACCGGGATACGTGAACCTAAATAATAGCTTGTAAGATAAATTGAAAATATAATAATTCTTGTAAAATAACTAAGTATGACATAATGGCATAGGTAGTTGTTTTGCAATTATTTTCAGTTTTTAATATCCGCACTTTCATTCAGCAGTTAAGTAGAACGCATTCACTTGCGCCTGTAATGTAAAAGAGGCCTAAAATGTCTTCAAAGTATCGAAGCGAAACATCGAGTAGGCGTATACTTATAGTGTCCAGACATCGATCCGTGGTGTCTGCCGGCGAATAGACACGCTGACGACACAAAAATAACAATTGCATAAAAGAAGGGGATCTCCCCTCAATCTCTTTGTTAGCAAGATTGCCTTATGCAGTGTCTTATTAAGACCACCAGACAGTTACGGAAACGTTTATGTACCTACCTTTTATTGTTGTTTTTTACGCCATTTAGGCCGAAACCGATCTATGTGTCTACTTTCTCTAGTTTTCATCTATGTATTGTTAATGATGAGGATAATATACGCACATAAATAATTACTTCATGTCGTTTAATTATATAATTTAGCACCGATACCGGTATCAGCGGGTAATTTGAATATTATTTTTTTTGAAAAAAAAACGTATCCCGGTATCGTTGGATACAACTCGCCGGTATCCGTGGCTAATTCAAACCGATACCGGGATCCGTGGATACAAACCCCACTTATCTAACAAAAAATATTTATTTTGGCAACAAAGTTTTCAGCGTTTTTTATACATGTTTAAGTAACAAAAAATTCTTAATTACGTATGAGGGCAAAAAATCGGCTACAAAAATAAAATTGAAATGATATATAAACAGTTAGTTTTGCTGGGTCAAAGTTGCGTGAAAATTAGGAGTTAGTTAAGCCCTAAAAATTATACTTATGCTTTATACTAAAATTACTAACTCTATGTATTTATAATTTTGACCCGTAAGTTCAAGGCTAAGTGATACTGACTCTAAATATAACAAGTATAAATTGAAAATATTAAAAAGCCCGCGATAAAAAAAGCTGAGTATTCAGTTTTTTTAATCATAGTTAAGAAAACTATTGATCAAGTCGCCTATCAAACAAAAATAAAACTAAATCAAAATTGGTTCAGCTGTTTGGGGTTACGATGCCACAGAGTCAATGATGTAAATTTTCTACAGGATTCATTTCGGAGAGTGTGCATCAGAGCTACGTGACCTTATCCTGCCATCTCCTTTCTTTTCTACTACAGGAAAAGTAGGAAAACGGCCCACTACCACCCATACATTGTGGATTTTCTTTGAATACGTACCAAATGTTTAGATACTACCCGTCTTACCACAAAAGATTTAAGAACGCTTTAGACATGTGTTTAGCAATTGTTTCACTGCGAAAAATATCCTAAACACTTGTCTAAAGCGTGCTTAAATCTTTTGTGGTAAGACGGTACGTTTCTAATCCGTACGGCCAAAGATTGGAATAACTTGCCCGCTTCCTTGTTTCCTAAGAGATATAATAGAGTGAATAGGTATCTTCTAAGTCTGCGTGCTTCATCTTCGACCACATCGTCGCTTACCAACAGGCGAGTTGGTGGTCAAACGAGAACATATCCACGTTATAAAAAAGAGAGACACACAGAATTAAACACTCCACTCTGCTAGCGTCGGGGGTGAAAAATAAATTCACAAGTACTTATTTAGTTACTTGGAAATTTAAATTTAATGTTGGTACCTAAAATGTATGTAACTAAAATTATTAGCTCGTTATTAGTGACCACACACTCCCCCGAATTCAGTGCCATAAAATTTTATTATCTGCCAAAAGAAAGCAATAACGTTTTCCACTTGGATTGCCAATTAGGCCTCAGTCACAGATTACATTTTAGTTACTATCCCAGGTTCTCGAATCGAGATTTACTTAATGGCAGTTTGGTGACCTGAAAATCATGGGTGCTTAAACAACTTCACGAAAAGGGACAAAATAAATTAAGCTTAATTTATTTGAGTTCAGCTATTATGAGTGCCTACTGATTTACATATAATTTTGATTGTGATTTAATTCAGCGTAGAACTGAACTTAGTCACTTAGAGCTCTGTCTGGATTTATTTTCCTGGTTTATGATGACACAATAATACTTAGAATTATATTGTGCGAAAGTGTGTTTGTTTGTTGTTTTTTTAACGTGAATAATTCTGCGTTTGATCTACAACTCTCCTGTTGGTAAGCTGTCTACGACGGAGCACGCTTGATTAGAAGAAACCGATTCACTTGCGACATGAATATTGTAACTATCAGGGAACACCATTCCGGTTAGCGCATTCCACAGTCTAGCGGTTTGCACTTGGTTTGCACAATAAAAGTAATACCTACTGTAGGAACATATTACGCTAGCTACTGCCAAAGTGCCCATATCAGGCCCCCTATTACATATTTTCAAACTTTATGGAAAATTTAATCGTCCTCACTTTTTTGTACGCGAGTGAGAGTGAGTATTAAAGTAAATTCCATAAATTCTTGCCAGCAGGAATTTCGGATCTGCGGAGCCCCTCGAAAACTCGACAAAAAAACCATTGTTGTTATGGAAACACCCTACTATAAATAGTTTAGATTTTAATTTGATTCAACTGCCACGGTTTTGATTGATGCTTTTATTACTATGATTACGGCAATGTTTTCTTAAGAGTTATGTGAGGGAATTGTTAGTGTTAGTCTGCAGTGTCCGTGATCACAGATAATGACGAATGTCGACAAAAAAAAAACTGTTTTTTGAAACCTGTTTTTTTTTCTATAGACATACGTCATCTAGTCTATATTTATGTGACCACCCTTCGAAATGTTTGAAAAGTCAGGAATTAAAATAATGTAAAATACTCGCGATAAAATGCATCAAAAATGTCTAATTTCAATGTTTAGTAGTCGCGAAAACCTAAGAAATAATAAAAATTGCTGTCTCGTTTTTGCGTGTCAATTTCCGCTAGTGAGAAGCCGAGATAGCAGGTTTGCATTGATTAACTTAACTAATGTTCCGCGGAAAGGATATATTTTTTTAAATTAATTAGTATTTATCAAACTTATCTTTATAAGTACTTACCTATTAGGCGATGAAGTCAATTATGCAGAGTTGTGCGGGAAAGGGTGAACTAAGCCAAAAGGGGTAGGTAAATAGTAGGTACCCATCATCATTATGAACAACTTTACTATGGGAGCAACCTAAAAATTGCGAATAAAAGATCGACTGTTCCATTCATTTTGTCGAGTGTGAATTAACCTTTTGCCTTTTGTATGGAACAACTGATTTTTTTTTTCGCGATTTCGGGGTTGGTCCCATAGTAAAAGTTGTTCATAATGATGAGTACTATGGACCCATTTCGGCTTAGTACACCCTTTCCCGCACAACCCTGCATAATAGACTTCATCACATAGGTAAGTATAAGTAAATTTATGAAGAAAAGTTTGATAAAAATTAATGCGCACTATAATACTAAGAAGTTTATATTACCAACCCTACAAAGGCAAAAACCACATTGCGAAGCTGTAGGCACCAACTTTAGTTATCTAGATCTATGGTTTATCTAGATCTCACCTAGATTTAGGTGACTGGGCACGTAGCTACCTGCTGCATTCCACGGCCCGTACCTTTCGCTAGTTTCTTTGCACTGGTTTAGCTCAAGCCAAGGTCTCAGTGACTCAGAATCAGAATTAGCAGATTTAAGTAGGCACGTCCCACGTCTATTGGATAAAGTTAGTTTTTTTTAATTTACACACGCAATACAAACAAAAGATACAATACCCTAACTTAAATATTTCACCTTAACTAGCGTGGTAAATTAACATAACAAAGGAGAGCTTAAATTTATAATTATTATAAGTAAGCTTTGCGAAGCAGTCCTCACTAGGATGACCCTTGTCGAGAACTACTGCATGCAGTCCGCCTATCCCACCACACAGCCGAGCAAACAATTGCAAACAAAAAAATAAAAAAATATTAGTAAAATGAGTAATATATTTCTATATATAGAAATATATTATGATAAAAATAACATTAATATAATATTACTAGCTGTTGCCCGTGAACTCGTACGCGTAGACTTTAGTATAATCTTTCAACCCCCTTTTGTCCTCTTTAATTCGGCCCTTTCGCAAAATCCTTTCTTAGTGGACCTCTACACCCCATAGGGTGTATGACATCATACCGTGACCAGAAACATACCGTTTCACTTTGTATCCGTAACGAAGTGATTTGAGAGAGAACCAGCGCCGACATAGCGTAATGTATCAACAAGCTAAAGTAGCAGCAGGTCATATCTATCACAATTCATTATAACGCCGAGGTAGACGCATCGACGTAAAACATAATTTCATTAGGTAGATAATGAATCGGCTAACGTAGCGTTGGACATCTTCGAGGAAGAGACGATATACGTAAGGCAGTTGGCAGTGACTTGTAGCGAAAGGCCGAAGATCAAGTTGAAGTGGCCTATGTTCAGTAGTGGACTAAATTAGTCTGATTATGATAAATATACGAATGCTTTGAATCATAAGATCAATATGTAAATCATTGCATTGCTATTATCTCGTGTGTTTAATTTTAAACGCATTTTTTAACTCTACGCCCCATAACAACGGATGCTAAAACCCAATCGGTGATTGTGTTACCATAAAAGAAAGTCAAACAAACCCCATTTGCAGCAGCGACTAATACTATTTAACACTTCTGACCCCTTTCCAATTGAGACCTCGTAATTTCATTCTATCAGGTAGAGCCCTTAAAAGCGAGGCCAATAGGTAATCGAGTAAAGACTTAAGACATAAAAGTTGAAAGGTGTAAGAGCCCAATTTGCAAAGTTTCGCCAACCGTTAGGGGACCTCTTAACCCTTTTTATGGGGACCTTAGTACCACCTAAGTAGTAACGACTGCTGAAATACCAATCAAAAGTAAAAAGTAGCACGTCGGAGATCGTTTTTGGGTGTTGAGATATCTTAATTGGCTTAACATAATGGCACTCAGGCTGAGAATATTAATTATCTAATCCGTTGAAGTTCCTCTTTTTTAGGGTTTCGTATCTCAAAAGGAAAACAAAATACTCTTATAGGATCACTTCCTTGTCTGTTTGTATGTCAAGACAACAAGAGTTACGGCCGTTTATGCAGCATATTTTGACACTCGCAAGGGAATCAATAACTATATGTTTTGATATGGTTATATATGGTTTTTAATCCATGGTCAACGATGCTGGTATTTCAACTAGTTATTTCTCTGTATACTTCTTTAGTTTTAAATTTTGTTGTATACTGTTTGTTGGTCCTTAAATAAATAAAAAAATATAATTATATATATATTTACCCTTTGACTTAGAATCATGAAATTTGGCGAGAGGCCTTTTCGTGGAGACTCGATTCACGGGATGGATTAACTATCTATATAGTACATGTTATTTTACTAAGTTTGTATGGAACCCTCAGAGTGCGAGTCCTACACACACTTGCCCGGATTTTTTGCTTTAATACTGCTCTTAGAACTGTGCAACTTGAATAGCGTGACAATACCGAAAAGCTAAGAGGAGACTATCTTATTTTTGTTTGATCTAATAAAATCTACTAGCGGCTCCCGAATGTTTTCCAGTTTTATCCCATTTTCCGTGATAAATTCATGCTTTTTTGTCGTCGTGATGCAGATGCACACTCCTCTATGTACTTGCTTGTCAAAATTAGTTCTATTTAGTCGTTATAAGGTAATAAATAGATGCACATAAGGATAGAATTAAATACATACGCATAAAAAAATGGGTCACGTCTGGTCGATGCAACTCGTGACCAAAATACCGGCCTCTACTTTACTCAAAGGGTGAGCTTTGCTATACAACGTGGTGATGGGGCCAGCATTTTGGGAGCAATCCCCACTACTAGCGAATTAGTAGATTAATTTAGTATTTAGATTTTAACACTGTTTTAAACTATCACAGTTGTTCACTAAAGTTATAAGACAACCACAACACAACCATTCATCCACAACCTTACCACGGTAAATATCCCGTAAATAATCATATAACTTTAGATTTTAATTTGTTCTTTTTTTTCTGTACATTATGTTCATAAATAAGATACTGATTATTGAAATAAAAAAATATAATAATTATACTTCGCATTTATAATATATCGTACAACTAAGAAATAACGTGGAAAATAGTGTGATGATTTCAGGGCAACGACGTGGTAAGAAAAGCTAGTTCAGAATTAATTGACGGTTTAGGTAGGACGCACCTACGTGCGCCACAACGGCGATGCAATACTATTGAAGACCTATTTACTCACTGCGTCCACATTAGGGTAATTCAGCCGATCTCATTGGATTAGGATGCCGGAGTAAATGGGCCGGATAAAGTGCGTACCTAGAGTGAGATAGATAGAGAGAGAGAGGGCAGAAAACCCATTTTCTCGTTCGAAGTTAATAAGTATGAGGAAAGGTGGAATTGCTTATTTTTTTGTTAATTATTGTGCAGTTTGTTGCTCAGATTGTTTTAAAGGCGTATGTAACGTGCTTGTTTTATCTAAAGAAAAGTCCCAGGATAAAATAAATATTTACCTAATGCATATTTATTGATGACGAAATTGTTTTTAAGCGTGTTAGCAGAAATTAGAATTTGAAAAAGTTGTTTTTTTACATTGGTATTATAATAGATGGGCTTAAAAGCTATATGATTAAAAAATATATATTTTACTAAATTTAGTAGTAGGTACTAGTAGAGAACTAAAGTAATAAAATATTACTCTACATTATTTCATGTTAGTAAGTTGTTAGTATCTTAAACTAGCAACACAGTGCTTCTAGTGTTAAAGATTCCATCTCCAGGCAATATTATCTGGTTGCAAGTGTATTTGGCCAGAGCTGCCGCTTGTGGTCTCTATTTCCGGCGAAACAAGATATTTCCGACCGTTCGTTTAGAAATGGCAAACGATTATTCTAACTTTACAACCACCGTACACTTGCTGATTGTAGGGACTGCACTTTCGCTTTATTTAGGTAGGTACATTAATATTGCATACCATCATAAGAGGTGATAGTCTTATAGAAGTAGTGAATGACTGTGTCTATCTTAGACACTGTTTGTAGAGGCTCGTGGGCTGATGCTTTTGGAAAACATTAAGACGTCTTTAAGTAAAAAATCCAACAAAACCAAAAGACCAAGGTGTACAACCTATGTGTCCTGTCTATCCTCACATACGGTGCTGAAACATGGACAACACAAAAGAGGCCACGCACAAAATTCAAGTGGCACAAGGAGCGATGGAACAGATCACGCATCTCTTTCCTAGATCGCTTACCTAACGTCAGAATTCGACAACGAACGATTTCGAAGACGTGATAAGTAATCGATTAAGTTAAGAATAAAAGTTAGGATGACTAAAGAACTTCATTATGAGGTACGAAGTGAGGCACGTACATTCTGACGAGTACGGCACAACCTCTGCAAATTATTGCCGTGGGATGAGTGAGGAACACATTTCGGTTGAATTAAGCCCAACAATATTTTTTATCGGTTGAGTTAAGATTATAAGTTAGGATAACTATAGAACATTATACCAATAAGATGAGATTTCATAGGATCAGTACGGGATAACCTAATAAAACGGATCACGAAACTCAAATGGAGATAGGCGGGACACTTGTACAAAAGGACGGTGGAGGAAAAAGACCATTAGGTAGATTCCCAGCTCTTTGGACTGGTCAAATAAGATGGGAAGCAGTGTACGAGAATGGCACAAAAACGGAAAATATTGCAGCAAAGATTGTCACAAAGATTGCGCTGAACAGGAGACCAGCAGTGTGTGGACGATGGATAATAATGATGATGATAATATTGTGATTCGATCGATCACAGGTCGATCTCAAAATATCGCCCTGATCGAATACTCGCCAAACGTTCGAAGGTCTTTAGCCACTGCTGTGTTTACGGCGCATTTAGTGTTTGTTTGAGCCATTTTGAGCCCGGTTTTATGTAACTGTTACGTTCTTTTTATCAGGTGGAGATTTTTGTACAGCCAGTGTGCGACCTTTATTGGGAAACTTGTTTGCTATTTGTATGTTAGGTATGTAGTTACAAAAATGCCTCTAAAAACCCAATACATTACGTACATAAATTTTACAATAATCTTAATTGTGCACATACTTTCATCACATTATTTACTCGTAAATAAAGATTTATAATGCTTTAAGTTTTTTTTTATCAGCCAATTCAATACATAATTAGGTATATTATATATAATTCGATGTGTGTACGAGTATGTACATATGTGTGTATGTATCCTACGCACTCCAAAATGGCTAGACCGATTTTGAAAGGACTTTCAGTGTTTTTTTTTCTTCTTCGCATATACTTAGCTGATTGTTAAGTAATCCACGCGGGCGAAACCGCGGGGTGCTGCCAGTTATACATAATTTGAAATAGAAAGTAAATTACATTAAATCAAGAACAAAAATCCAAATTAAATGAAATACAAAATTTTACAACGTAATAATAATAAATACACATTAAAATTCAGTTACTTTGGTACCAAAACATAAACAAAAAGAACTTAAAAACATACACATTATAACAAAAAAAATCAATAATAATTATAATACAATTGAAGTATTTGACGACCAGCTTAATTAGAATCTGCCCCTTCGGGTATACGCCCTGAGCGCTCTTTCCGCTAAGCTACGGTCTCTTTCCTGTCAGCCTCCATTTTTTTATGAATTTTTATTTAAATCAAACATAATCTATACCAAAGAAATTTAAAAAAACATAAAATTCTATATCCATATTGTAACATCGTATCTTGCAAAAACTAAAATTTCCATGAAAGTCTACGAGACGATTGGATTAAACTTTGACCATAAAACGAAGATAGGTAAAAATAATCAAATTTACTCAATGCATCAGCATTTAACTTGAGCCTTATCGTACTGCCCTGTAAATTAAGTACTCAAATACTATCAGCTAACGGCTGCAAAATAAAAAATAACAGGCCAGTAAGCGCAGGCTGTGTCCCTCATCGGAGACTGGAATTCACATTTTGTGGGGCCGATAAAAAATCGGTCCATTTCATTGGCAGAGGAATATGTTCAGTGACAAATACAGGGATGAAATTGGTTTACTTCCCATAAATCCCGTTCCAAAATGGTGGCAAAACACCACACATAACATACACATCAGCAGCCATTCTTTTAATGGCTGGACAAAGGCTCTCAGGCGAGTTGGTGGCCAAACGTAGATCTATTCTGTATGAAAAAGAAGGGTGTTGCCATAATCCCCACGCTTGGCAGGTGGATTGGGGATCGCAGTACGTTCACCATGTACTAATAGGACGCTGCTGCCTATCCTCCGATGGTTCTGGTAAGTAACAGTTTTAGGACATACCCGGGTCCCAGATGTCAGAAATGTCAACGTAAAACAAAAAGTATGTGTAATGCGGTAAATTTTGTGTTTTGAATGCTAATAACGAATAATTATGTCGGGTTGTCTACTTAGTGTTCATTATACCTTATTATTTGCGATATAGAGACGTTTTCATTATTTTCAAAAAAAATCTGCAAAGTACTGAAACAGGCTTCTTCTCTTTGATTATCTTTAGAAACTATTGGAAAACTCACTGTGACAGGATAATTCGAAGGACAAAGATCAAGGGGTCGAAGCCCTAAAAATGGTATATGTCTGAACATCTTGATAATACTAGTCATTCGCCCCAAACCTGTGACATCGCAACCGTAGACTGACTTTGCTAATATTCGAATTAAATAAATTGTATTGGAATAAATTGATAAACAGTACGGAAGTTATCGTCGAACAAATAAAAAACTCACATACGTACATATTATACAAAAACAGATTGGCTCTAGAAACATTTGAGACCTTCGCTTAGCTCGGTAAATTAGTTGTAATCCCGAACTTGTAACCTTTGACCAATTTTGGTCATATTAAAAAATGTATTAGAATGAACAAGTTTACAAAATTTCATGAAGATGAGAGTCAAGATCATCAAAAACGCTCAATATTAATGATAGTAGATGGAAGGAAGAGGACAATTCGTTTTACATTTTATTCTAGGTATTATATTTTGATTTCTGCAGTGCAAGTACCGTTGTACTTATGATAAAATGCCATTTAATCGATCATAGCGAGTACTGATTAAACAGCATTTTATCGAATTTGACGATCACAAATGTCAAACTTGACGATCGATAAAGAACGGTACTTGCACTGCTGTTTCGTGGTAAAATCATCACGATGATTCAAAGCCCGTTCAATGTAGTTTTTATCAATATGCACAATTTCAGTCGCTTTTTATTGCGCATTTGATTTTTAATTTGCTTCTTTACAAAAATCTTCTTTTTACAACCGTGGGTGCGTGATCGTCAACACATATTTTTTTCCTAATAAATACTAATTATCTGCAAAAATAATGTTAATTTTCGAAAATAGTAGATGCGCATCGTTAAACAGTATTTACAAATTATTCATCATGCATATCATTGATAACGTGAAGAGAAGAGACGCACTTTACTAGCCTGAGTATTTTGTAAAGCCACTTTCATCATTACTGGTTCATTCTTTGTTTTCCTTCCAAAGCATATATTTGCATGTACTGTAATTGTGTGTACTCATATATTTTATTACGATCAGAGTTCTCTGAACAGCAATTCTTTTTTTCATTTTGTTTTATCAGTTCAATGAGTCGTACAAACAACATGACATGATACTCATCGCTGTTATATTGGTTCTCCACAAATACATAAAATTCTTTGATATTTTACAAGTTTATCATCGCGACGCTTGTTATTTCTCTCATAGGAATGTAGAGCAAGAAAGGAAAAAATAATCTTTTTATTGCACCCCATCAACTGCTTCTGTCAACTATGAAACTAGGTATACCAAGTTTAAGTTTTTTTTATTGTTGACTTTTTAAAAGTTTAATAAACGGGATAGTCTAATATTCCACCCTTTTCATCATATTTTCTTTAAATTTGAATGGAATCCTCGAGATATAAAAAACCCGTGACCAAAATGCTGGCCGATGCCTTTCATAACAATAGGTACATGTCAGTATTGCAATCCAACGCGGCAATGCGGCCATCATTTTGGGAACAATACCTGCGGGCAGGCATCTATTAGATTAATCTAGTTTTATGTATTGATTTTAATTTAGCTAAGTTTGTTATGTTATTATCTTATGTAAGTCTCAATAAGTTATATTATATAAAATTTCGTGTACATATTATTTTGCCCACTTTACACTTTGCCAAGTTCGTGTATACTCAGGTAGTCTACCTGTGACTACGGACACTGCTAACAGCCGCACTCAGAGACGTTACTTAAGTTAAAGTGGAATGAAATTTATAAAATTATTTCTTTGGTTTTCGCGACTATTACACATTGAACTTAAACCTTTTTAACGGATTTTATCGCGTGTGTTTTACATAATTATAATTATTGATGTTTTCTGAGCCGCACTCAGAGACGTTACTTATGTTAAGGAATACTTAAAATTGCTCTGTCTCGTTTTCATGTGTGACAATTTCCGTCAATGAGAAGTTGACAGAGCAATTTTATGTATTCCTTGACATAAGTAACGTCTCTGAGTGCGGCTGTAAGTGTTCAAAACATCAATAATTATAATTATGTAAAACACACGCGATAAAATCCGTTAAAAAGGTTTAATTTCAATGTTAGTCGCGAAAACCAAAGAAATAATTTTATAAATTTAATTCCACTCTAGCATTGATCCTCCAACAAAAGCATGCAATAGAGCCTTGATAAGTTGATAAACAGACATTTGAAATAACAAGGACGTGCTTTTGATAAATATCAGATGAGCCATCAGTATCAGGGGAGTTTAACTAAAGCATTTTCTTATCTCTTTTCTCTATCCTATGAATTCTTCCTAATGTTAGGGGAGCAATGCTGACCCAGTTCCGGGTCGCTCCGGGAACACTCCGAAGGGTTTACGGTTTCAATATTTGGAAGCCTCTCTATGCGCACTTTAGTCCCCTCATAATGCACTGTGGTTCGAGTTACCCAAATAAACAATGGACTTTAGTGCACGGTCTATTTTCAGACTTTAAAATATTAGTCCGCGGTTTCTTGCGCAACGAAACAGCCTTCACAAGGTGGTCTAATCTGGTTCGCAGGGCTGGTATCCAATTTGCTACGCCATTGTAGGGCTTCAACCGCAGCTCTCGTAATTGACACCGAAAGTAAAACCACAACGTACAAAGTAGGAAAACGTCGACTAGACGACGCGCGGCAAAAACTTAACGCAAAATTACAACACGTCGCGCTGCCCACAACAATCTCCAGCCGGCATATCCAATCTTCCAAATGCTTCATTATTATTGTCCGGAGCGTGGACGCTTCCAATAAAAATAACGTAATTCAACGACCGAATAGACCGGCCTTATAGGTTTAGTTTAGAAAGTTGGCATCTTGTCTATAGCGGTTACTCCGGGATCCCTACGTAGGCTACCGGTCGGCGGCAGAGTGGACAAAAAGAAGGCTCTATTTAACGGGTATCGATTCGGAAAAAAGCGCTCTGTGAGTATCGAGGCGAAGAACCGGATTACTGTGGCTGCGCTGCAAAACAAATCCACTACGATTTACGTACCGTAAACTCGTTACGCGCTCGGAACGAGGCGGCTCGTAGCGAGCGTTCGCTTGGAATTTGTCTCTTGTAGAGGTGTCACGAGGGTTCACATCGGATTTCTCGGGGGTGCGTTAAGTGCGTCAACGAGCATCAAGCAGCGAGAGAAGCGAGCTTGCAGTCTATGGAGAGGTTCGCAGGTTCATTCGGAGGAAGTGTCGTTATCACAGTCGCTGTTCGGCGGTCGGACGGCGCACTCGTTGCGGACTGACTGCGCTCCCCTCCTATTCACGATACGTACGCTCCGAGAGAAGTTTTGCGGAGATCGCGTTTCAATATTCCATTGACGCCTTTCCCGGCTCGTGACTGATCACGAACACTGAAGAAAGTGAAACTGCGTGTTGACACGTGATAACATTGTGTATGGATTTCAAAACTAGGTGATGCAAAGTTGAGTGCTTGCTGGGAGCTGATCTACTCATTGAAAACTTTTGGACTTGTTTCGATATCAGCGCAGTTTTGAACTAATAAAACTGTGTCTAGATTATTGATTCGTAGCAGAAATTTCCTATAACGGTAAGTCATATAAAAAATATTAATTATTAATAAGCTAAAGGCTTGATAGATTTTAAGTAAGCCTACACGCAAATAAGTTAAATACTTTTAATTTTATCTGATTTTTAACGTGATTCGTGTTCCGTGTTAGAAAAATATTGTCTACAATATAAATAGTTTCCTGAATTCGCCAACCATTCTCGTTTAAAAGATTAATTGGGCATCTAACGGCACAGCGGATGAGTTATCTTAATAACACATCGTGAATTTGGCTGATGAATGTAAATTGCTTTTTAAACAAGCTCAGCATAGATTATAATGGGGAAGACTTGGATATTCATAAGGTAGAAAGTAAAAATGGTAATATCATTAGGGCAGCGTCGCTGCAAGAGCTTTACTCATTATTTTTTATAACGGGACAATTTCAGATATGAAGGAAATGTACTTGCAACGCTTTACAGGAAACTTAATAATTTTTTGCCAACGGCGCAGCGTTGGTTGCCTGTGTTTTTGCACAAGTTAGTCCCACATCGTGGTTTAATTTTGATCTGAATATGAAATAAAAGCGTTTGTTTTACACAAGTTAATTATAGATTTCTAGTTAAATTTGTACCAGATCTTTTGAAGGGTAAATTTGACCTTGGATTTTCAGCACTAACATTAATGGTATATCGTCATGTGCAATGGACTTCTCACTATCTAACTAGCATCAACCCTGCAAATTTACCAGCCTTCTTTCTCATTATGAGCACTTGCTACGGTAGCTATTAATTTTCAAACATTTTGTACTTTGGTAAAATCAAAAAGTATACCTATTTTGTTTAATCATAATCATATAATCATAATCTTTATTTGGCACAAGGAAAAATACAAACAAAACAATTGAATCCACTGGCTCCGAACTAGTAAAAAACTGTGTTTCGGAAGCCAGTGGCTTCTCCCAGTATTTAAAAATTAAATATTATGTGTTAAATAAAGATATAAAATCAAATTTATTTGTATAAAATTTAGAAAAAAAAGAATAATAAAAAATAAAAAAAATATAACACACATTCAGTTTGTAATAATTATGTGGTAAGACCTTAATATGATGAAGCGTAAGAGTTAATAGTGCTTTTATATGTATTTTGGTCTAAAAAACTAAACCTATAAAATCTGTTCTCATAGTTTTTACTT
This sequence comes from Agriopis aurantiaria, assembly GCA_914767915.1. Lineage (NCBI taxonomy): Eukaryota > Metazoa > Arthropoda > Insecta > Lepidoptera > Geometridae > Agriopis > Agriopis aurantiaria. The sequence continues at coordinate 10,017,767 of OU611994.1, read as the reverse complement.
AGATTTTATTACGACGTAAAACACTGTAATTCACACGGAAGTTAATTACTGTATTAATAAATACTATAGACAAAAAATATATTCGTTGTAAATACATACGAGTTGGTCAATAATTTACTTATCTTTTTAATTACCAACTGACTCCACAACAAAATATACTCACGATTAGTAGAGTCAATCATTAGCCTGGCTATGCTATATATATATATAAAATAATGTGGTGTTGTCGCTGATAATTTAGAAACCATAATTAAAACCGTATTTATGTGCTTGATTCGTATAATTTTTTTTATGAAACCAGATTGTTTTACAAAATTCTACACGATTATTGGTCTTTTACAGGTTTTATCACTACATTAGTATAGTAATTTTTTTTATCTGAGCATTTAGGTTTGTTACTAATAAACTGTGTATTTGAAAATACACTTTTTGCGTAATTTTGGGATTGGTCCTCCTCTTAAGCTCCATGAGCATAAACATGGTTATTAATACTTATTTATCAGAACTCGTTCCATTACCAATTTATGTTCTCTTTAATGCAAATTTGTATTTATATTTTTAGATGGTAATTTTAATTTAAGTAAGTTAGGTATTTATTAAGTTACCTTACTTTATAAAGTATTATAATAACTTTTTGAAAGTGATTTAAAAAATTCAGTCATATTGTTACTTTTATAGAAAAAATACACATTAAATTCTAATTTCATTGTCTTTAAATTTTCATTAAAAATAGTCGTAAAAATCCCACGGAAAACCCACGAAAAAATTGTGGGTATAATCTCCTTTTTAGTATTTTAATAAGGTAGTCAGGCAAAGGCATCAAGTCCTTGGAGATAAACTCCGTTCCCGATCTAAATACAAAGGACAAAGATCTGTATCGGCATTTGCTTAAAGTCAAGCGTGTGCCGAATGCTTAAAAAAAGCAACAATGTTACATTTCAGATAGAATCTAATAAGGGCTATTGACAAGATTCGTTTAGTATTCTTTGGAGGGTGCGTACATGCGATGATACGAAACGTACGTGTCGTATCTCCTATATCGTATTGTCATAAGATGTTGCGTAAGAAAACATGCAAATATTGAGCAACTTCGACTCAATTTTCACTTGAGACAGCAATACGTTGCAGTTTTTTTCATGGCCACATCATCGGTGAACAAATGGAAATTGAAACCAGACAAATTGTGTAACATTACATTTCAAGATGAACGTTTCGAGAGTCTATAACCGCCAAAAATGCTACCTCATATCTTTTTATGTCGGAAAAGAAATAAACTCTCGAACTTTCTTTTTAAGAAAATAGAATTGCCTATTATGCTGTAGATTAGATAACTCATGCTTTTAATGCCGGACATCGTATAAAAAATGTAAAAACAAGTGCAGAAGTGAAAGAAAGCAGAAGCGTCACTGGTGTGATAAAAAAGTTAAAATGTTATGATTCTGGTATACATAATTAATTTATGATAATGCCATTTGTACAGCGTCAGGGGTTAGGATGAGTGCCCACTTATGGGCGTGGAGTTCTTTTGGGCAAGTGTTCGGCTGTTTATACAGAGGAGGGTAATATTTTTGAATTTGTTGCTGTGAGGAAAATCGACTGTGTTAAAGCTTTTAGCATACGTACTTATTATGATGGATAGATGTTTAAACTTTTTTCTATATCATTAGATTTCAGTGAAAAAACTAAAACTGTTCTGCATTGCATTTCCTTAGATATGTACTCTATTACATATTCAGTGGAAGGCGCGAATTTTTGACATAGTAAGTTTTAAATTTTAGATTTCTAGAGCAATATCTGCGTTATTCTTGCTTCATGGTTTTATGATAGCTGTTCCGCAAAATGTGAGTAAAAACTAATAGTATTTTTTTTTACCTACAAAGTAGAGCCTTTGTAGCGATAATAGCTCAGTGCTTGGCGCGTTTGAATTCCAATCTAAAGTGTGTGAGTTCAAATCCCAACAATTACCTTGAGCTGCTGGTGAAGCAAAACATCGTGACGAAACCATAGCATATAGTAATAATTCATAAGGCTAGCTACCACCATGCATATACCTACCACGCAGCATCACTTGGTAGCCAGTTTCCAATTCAGGGTAGGAATGCTTACAATCTTTGAGCACACAATCACTTACCATCAGATGAGCTGTGGGAAACGCCTAGCCTGTCAACCATAAAAAAGCCTGTCCTCTACGATGACGTTTTACATTATAGATTCGTCATATTATGTACAAAAAAGCGTAATTGTACTGACACTGGTGACGTGCTGCCGCAACACTGTGTGATCCGTGACTGAGCGAATCCCTGGCAATTACCTAGCTTTCATATTGCCCATACCGGGTGTATCTCTAGAGTACAACGAAAAGTTTGAGGATATTAATTTGATCATCATTATAAACACTTTTACAATGGAAACAACCCAGAAATCACGATAAAAAAATTGCCGTTTCATACATTTCCAACATTTTTCTATGGAAAAACTGTTTTTAGGGTTCCGAGGGTAAAAACGGGACCCTATTACTAAGCCTACGATGTCTGTCTGTCCGTCTGTCCTACGTATTAACGGCTGGTACGTATCTTTCGAACCGTAGGATCGACGAACCGTAAGAGATAGCCAGATGAAATTTTCACAGAATATGTAATGTTACAGTGAATTAACGACGAAATAATAAAAAAAACAAAAAGTAAAAATTAAACGGGGGTCCCAATACAAAAAACGTATTTTACAACATATTTTTGTATTAGCTCTAATCTAAAAACAGTAATACCTACAAGCGTCATATTTGGCACGATTACAGTACACACTCTAAAATATAATAACAATCAATAAATAATGGCCAAGTGCGAGTCGGTGACAAGTTTCTGTTCATTATCAAGTTAAAACTGGTAATTTCATCATTGAATTTTGTAGTGTTACGGAACCTTCAGTGCGCGAGCCTGACTTGCACTTGGCCGGTTTATTTTAGTCGATTTCAGGGTTGGTCCTAAAGTAAAAAAATAATATAATGATGAGTACAATGATATCCTCGAATATATATATACATTATTAAAACATCTTGACCTCTCAACTGAGGTCATCAACTAAACCTTATCATTTAAATTATGAACGTGTGTTTGATTCATCTTCACCCTGACCACAAGTTAACGGTAAAAAGGCACGCTATTTGCAATGCCTATATAATTATTATCGATACAAAAGCAATTAAAACTCTTTGTTACTATAGTTTCTCCATTGCAGCAACTCATTCAATTTGGCGTTAACATTGAAAGTTCTGGATGAGGTTTGCAACGTTGTATTCACAAGACGCTGACTCACGGTGGCGGCACTGGCGGCAGACAGATTCTATATTCATGCTGCTAGACGAATGGATTCTATCAGACAAGAGATCTGCAAGTTTTAATAAGATGAGTTCAATGTGAAAATTTACGACTGAGCATATGGAGGAATGAACGTCGTATCATTATTGGCAGTGACTTTCAGAAAATCTGTATATTTTAGACGTTTCCGATAAAATATTTTTGATGTCGTATATCTAAAAATCACTATATTTCTGATTTGCTTTGATTCCACTATTATTGTGTGAACTGCTAGTCTGTGGAATGCGCTGCTTAAATGGGTGTACTCTGATGGTTACAATCTGGGTGTCTTCAAATCACAAGTGAATCTGTTTCTTTTGGCAAGCATGCTTCATCGTAGACCACATCATCACTTAACATCAGGCGAGTTGGTGGTCAAATGCAAGCTTAATCTAAAAATAAAATAAAAAAAGACTAAAGGAGAAAGGGCGTATACGGTCCAATTGGTCACCACTAACGAGATTTGCGTAAAAGGGTAGCATACTAAATACTTAGCAACTCTCAAGCAAAAATACTGTCAGTAAAAAGTCAAGTCAAAGGCTGAAAAACCTCTATTTGTATGGGAAAACGCGATCCAACTGTCAACCATTAATAAGTTTTGCGTAAAGATCCACTAAATACTGTTTTAAATATGACAGCAAAACATAATATGCGGCCAATAAAAACTTACGGCATTGTGTATATCTGTGTACGGTATAATTAAAAGAAAATGACATTACTTAGCGGGCCAAATTATCTTTTCACACCACCTTCTCGACAATGTCCAATTACATATCATGCAACCTCAACGTAAAGTAAAGCATTATCTTTTAAATTATATAAAGTTGTATGACACTCCCTAGGGAATAAAGTGATTTGAATTTGGAACGTCAAATTTGTGTGGTCAAAGTCAAAAAAATACCCATATAGCATTGTAAAGAGGTTTATTCGAAAATTGAACTGACTACAATAAGCAGAACTCAAAAAAAAGAAAAGGTGCGTTTACAAAGAATGTGCAACAAAAGACGGTGTTAGGTGCTGTAATTTTCAGTGAAACCTGGCTTTTTATTGTCTCACAAAAGCTGTGAAAAGTAGAGTAAGAGTAAGTAGAGTAAGTAGAGTAAAAGTAGTATTCTGGAATAAAGCCTGTCTTCCTGAGTCTTGGGCAGCTTGAACCCCTCGCTTCACTCAGGACTCTATATAACTCTAGAGTCTCTCGTTACGCTCAGGGTTCAATATGCCGCACGCGACGTAAGACACTGCTTTATTCCCTTAGTGCATAATCTACTATTATTTACATAACAGCGGCTAGTAGATACACAATCTGCCATGCATGGCCGATGCTGGAAATTAGACCTAACTCTATACATTTTTGTCCATTGTCATTTAGTAAAAGTAAGTAGGTAGGTACCTACATAACTATTAATTAGATTGTGTACACTGTAGGTTAGTCCTGTAACAGTCTTATAGGCCATCTTAATACAATATCGTAGTAAATTATAAGTAAATACAGCGTGTCTATGAATTAGATTCAATATTTGTGTAATTATATATACAATCTCCAAGAGCTATTATTGTATCAGCAACGCCTTCAATCACGTATTAGGTATTATAATGAAGCGTAGATAGGCGTAGATAGGTGTAGATGAGTTTAACCATCATGCAATATATCAACACAATACTGTGTGTAACGAGCGTTAAATCAAAATCACAACGGAACTAGAGGCGTACACACACTACTTACATGTTTTTGTTCATTCAGTTTTTGCTGGCGAGGCGTGCCAAATAATGAACTAGCAATTAGATCAGATGTAAATAGTTGCAGTTGTTTTGGACATGCGGTCTTTAGTACTCTTAAAGCTGAAGTAATTAATATATAATGGAAACTTTTTTCTTCTCTTCTAATGACAATAAAGTTCTTGTTTATGCCCGGTGTGAGTGGACAAAAACTGCTTTTTATGCATAGAATGTTTCATTGTTTTTTTATGCCTTCAAGATCTTCAGATCAGCAGGGTGATGGTCCTTCAGTATACCCATTTTCCTTCAGGTACTGTTTTGTTACGTCGCTGTCTGTTTTTACGTCTGGCTGTGTGGCCGTAGGACAGTAAGCAACAGTTATAACATTGCGCATTCATCCGTAGGACGCTTTGTAAAAAGTCAAGAAAGCGTTTTAGACTACTGAACATATACATTTCCTGAACATGACTGTGTCAATCAAAATTTAATTTTGTATTCAACGTTTTTAATCGAATCGAATCGAACAATTTTATTTATTATTTATGAACAAGATTGATCAAACATTCATTGCGGTTTATGCAACTATATATTTTGATAATTTAAATAACAATACGGATATTAGACAGATATACGGAATTTATACCTAGGTACTCTTGTTTTTTTAAAGTAAGGCAAGTGCTTGCTAACACTAACAGTACAAAACAGTTAGACTGCCCATAGACCGCCAAAAAAATTGGATTATCTAAAGACAATGCAACTGCCCAAGCCCACTATCATTAGACAGCGTACCAAAACCACAGGTGGCATAACCACACTTAATGGCAATACTTATGCGTTGCACTTGATTGTATTGATTGTGAGTAGTTAGGAAACTATCCTTCTTCTCGAGATAGTTAAGTTATTCGATATGAAAATTTACTTCTTACTGGTAGTAGGATAGGTCACAGAAACTGCGGCAGCGTTGGCTTTGAAAGCAAAGGTCGTAAATGGCATAGTAAGCAGATGCCTCATGGCCTGGGAGGTAGCACCACAATTACACAGTTCCACCGGAGGATCAGCTAGAATCCATTTATGACACTAATGTCACACATTCAAAAGTTCGTTGACTAGTTAGTGTGAGAGTGTCTTTTGTTTCATCATTACTCTCTAACGAATTGATGGATTTTAATAAAACTCAGCGTTGAGCTAGCTTATTTTCTAGACACATAATTATATTAATATTTTTTCTCTAAATGTTTGCTGTTTTTAGGCTTGATTTCCTCTGTTACGTACCGTCACAGAAGACATAATAGTACAGTACTGTTGACGCCTACCGTCGGCACTCATACCTACGTATATTTACACTGTATTTTCAAGTACCGCACTGTGAACCCGGCGTCAGCGGCATGTAGGTACTACGGTAGTTTCGTTCATTAGGGACGGTATCCGATACAAAAATCAAGACTTAACTATAAATATGGTGAGGTATAACGAGGATTTTAGGTATTGACATCCCTGTTATCGAATTTTAAATCTTATTTTAAACTTGATTCTGGCACTTAATTTCATAGCCTGACTCTGATATAGGAATCCATTTACAGGTCAGGACGTAATTTGGCAAAGCTTTTTCGGAGAGTCATTTTATCTGTCGGCTTCACCCTTAAATCGTGGCGCGGCTTGAGAGAGACGAGATTGATGACAGGGGCGGGGTGGACGTTAAACCTTTTCTTAAATGAACCTAGCTTTACCAGCTCTGATAGGTGAATACTGAGTATTTGAATAAAGTTTGAAGTGATAAGAAAAATATATAACTTTTATCTTTGCTTACTTTTGTCTGTTACGTTAATCAATCACAGTTTTTAGGTGTGGCGATTACTGGGTGTTTGATTAAAGTTTAAATGTCTTTATTACTTATGTAAATTATACATAATATAACCAATAAGAACTGAAAAAAAAAGTTTAATTTTTTATTTGTTAAATAATGATAAAATAATCTATAACATCCTTGGTGGAAGGAAACGTGTCCAAAATGCTAGCAGAATTAATATAATTGTTTACTTGTTCTTCTCCTTTTCACCGCTGATTTATAGCTTTGATAAATGAATACTGGCCGATCGAATAAACCAAATATACATAATTTTTTTTTTTATAACTAAACAAAATACAAGCTAAAACTAACACTACAAGTACAGTTAGACTGCCCATAGACCGTTGAAGGTCTAAAGACAATCCAAATGCTCAAGCCCACTACCAGTTGGCAGCGTACCCAACATACATTAATTACTTACTTAATTTTAACTGTTGTGTCTATCTACGAAGTTTTTGGGAGACGTACCTACATAGGTACATACTCGTAAAATATATTGATGTTTATAAAGAAATTCTTTTTTTCTAAGGACCCCCCAAATTTTTTTTTTTTTTCCTCCGTGACTAAGTATAAGTAGTGCGACCGACAGACCAGATCTTGACCAGACACGTCAAAAGCCTCTGTGCACGGTCACAGGTATTCTTCACTATCACTATCACTATCATCACTATCACTACATAGTATAAAGTCTATTATAGAAACTGACGTGGTTTTCACACATTTTATTTATATTACACGGGAATTACTCACGTAAAAGTAACAGTATAAACGTAATAGAATAAAGTCGCTTCCCGCTGCCTGTCTGTCCCTATGTATGCTTAGATCTATAAAACTACGCAACGGATTTTGATGCGGTTTTCACCATCAGTTAGATACATTTTTAAGTAAGTTACACCCGTGCGAAGCCGGGCGGGCGGGTCGGTGGTATAGAATAAAACGCGCGTACACTATTTTAACTCAATTAAACTCTAATTCCTGAATCGTGCTAACTCAAACTTTTGCTTTTTATATACAGCAATTTCTAAGAGAAATAATATGACTCTATAATGGGTAAAAAAATAATATATATAAATCACATATGCGTTTTTGAGGTTATTCCGGATTTAAACTAGGGTAAGGACAGGAATCATCTAAGTGGAAAAGTTACACCGACGTTATGCTAGCAGTCTATATAGTTATTCCGAGTTTATTTGTTGACAGTTTATATATTCTTCATTTATTCTATATATATAACTAAATAAACTAAGTTTTATTGTAAGGCCGCAAGGGTTTATTATCACAAAAACCATTCAGTTTTTAGAAACCTATAAAAATACTTCTTTCCAAGAGCCATAACAATAATAATTAGAAGCATTTATGTTGTCTGTATAGTAAATAATTAACCTAACACAGTCACGAGTGCTGTGCTCTGTCGGAATATAACTAATTAACAAATATTAAGATAATTTGCAGAAATTGACACTTTCAATTTGGTACGAACAAGGATGCTATGGATCCTTAGTACGGATAGCCAACAGATGTTCAATCTGACTCAGTCGAGTGGTTGTTTCTGGCAGAACCCATGACACAATGCATTCTGTTTTAAAAGGATTGTGGAAGTGTTAAATGTATAGAAATGTATGTCGTGCTTTATGTATAGAAAGATTGATGGATGTGCAAGTGAAAGGGGGAAGTAACGCTCCATCAACTTTGTACATGCTCTAAGGAAAGATACGATGATGACTGGTTCTTGAATAATTCGCCGTTGAAAATAAATAACATTGTAATTAGATGTTATGGTCAAATATGTTAGTGTAAATTGTAATGTTGATAATTTGACTAATGTAATAAATTATCTTTAAAAAACGACTCGAAACCACAAAACAATTTAACAATAGTAATATTACCAAACTTAGATATAAAAATTTCAAAATTTATTTAGTAATTATTCCTGCCTGACTTCGCAATCCGTGTAAACTATTATTTTGTTCTTTGTAGTGGCATATTAACTTAGAATGTTTGTGTTTAATGTTTTTTTGAATTAAGTTACTACGCGCCAAATTGAGAAACTTCCTCCTTTTTTGAAGTCGTTTAAAAAACAAAACATTTGGGCATTCTTGGTTTGTCATTGTAAAAGTTTTAATTATTGTTTTTTTTATGTTACTTATGTTGTTATATGTTATGTTTTATTTGTCAGAAAAGATTTAAAATGCTACCTTTTCGAGTTTTTTTCGTTGTCTCCATGGTGGAAGTAATATAATATTACTTCTAAAATTAAAATCCCTACAGGAGTCTGGGCTACTCATGAATTATATAAGCCCTTGTCAAACGTTTGGTAGACGGGACTGATGACTAGAATGCTGGGGCAAAAACTAAGCATTGCCATACAGCGTGGCAATGCTGTTTGCATTACCTTTCCTTCCACGAAGGAGCTTTTAGATTATTATTATTTTGGACTAAAGTTATGTTTTAACTTTCAAATCTTTCTTTAACTTTCTTTATTGTTCTGAATATACTTGTATGATTTTTTTTTTTTTTTTTTTATATAAAAAAAAAAATGGTCAATTCTAACTAAGAGATCAGCACTCGACCTTATTTATCGTCACTTTCATATCCTTCTCAATGAGAGAGGCAGCTAACATAAATAAATCTATTGCCCCGGAGTGGCCCAAACACACAAAATATCAGACTCTTCAGCAGGTGAAACAACTTCCTATCAGACTGAGAGTTTTAAGCGCGAAGATTCCGAACTTCGTCACTTTGTCATAAATTCTTTCGTCGGAGGGTTATCGTGACAGCCCATCGGAAAAGGAGTGTCAACTTTGCAACCGTTACGTTCCAGTGGTATTCGAGATACTTCAAAGGTAAGTAGCTAAACTTGAAGAAGTTACAATGTGCTAAGAGATTTAATCCGTTATTTTCTAGGAAACTTGTTAGTGTAATTCAAAGTTCAAACAGGTACACAAGTATAACAAGTAGATGTGTCATGAAGATGTTTTTTTTTTCGAAGCAATTTTTTTTTCTATAAATTTTAAAATGCTCATAAATTATTATATTCCTTAATTTTGAACACATGGTAATTTTTTTTCGGTGGTCGGCTCTATATATGGTCAGCTTTTTTAAACTATGTTCATCGTTCATTTTACATAGGTCATTGTTGTAGCGGTAGTCAAAATAAACATTTATGGAATAACGTGAAAATGTAAGACGAAGCGTAGCTTAAGCCAGCATAATATGTGAGACCATAAATGCTAAGTTGCCACCAAGTCTTGTTTAGTACTTTTCTTCAACATTGCGTGAATATTCACTTAAAATGTCATAGTTAAATAATAGTTAATTTTATCTGTAAATTTTAACATAGCCTCTTTGCATTCGCCTTTTTTTAGAAAACGTTGTGATCAATTGTGCACTATTGTATGCACATACCTACAAGATATTAGAGACAAAAATTGGCCACCCGTTATCAAGGTCGAGACCTCGTCAAAGTACAAAGTAGGTTCTTCAAATTATGATCACATTAAATACCACGTTTGAGAAAATCGTATTATTTTCAAATAATATAATAATATTTAAACCTACTTTTGTTATAAGTTCTACACTTATAACAAAAGTAGGAGAGACTCGCTATAGCATTAAAGAAGGCTAAATAATTGTCTAATAGAAGTTTACTGCGCACCTAATTGTATTTGATGATGGTATATTATATTCGCTAAGTGCAAACTCCACGGTCTAATATGCCATAACATTTAATAATCTCACTCATAGCCTTTGATTATATACGCACATAGACATGGTACATGTATTAATAAAGCTTAAAGTACTCTTATGTAGAAAACAGTGTGAAAACTCTTTTTAAATGCAAATTGAAAAAGAGTGCATAAATGTAGCGCTGGAGAGTCTGTCTGACGAAAGTGGCTTTTGTCTGAATTTTTAAATAACCTTTGTTAAGTTGAGTAGTACTCACCTACATTTTGTCGCTTGCACGTGCACAATAAAGCCCAACGCTGACTACAGTCAAGGCGGCGTTGCAGCGTACAAACTTTTAAAAGCAAGTTTGGGCTTTAAAAGCAAGGAAAAGTATTCTCTTTTGTACCGAGGCAAAAGAGAGGATGTTAAAAGTTTAACGTTAGTATCTGTGTGTCTCTGTATCTATAAGTGGCATCGTAGCTACCAAATGGCTGAACCGATTTTGATTTATTTTTTTGGTTTGAAAGATGACTAGTTTTTATAAGTGCGTTTGTATAGTTATGTATCATATTTGCATATTTTTTTATGCTATAGGTGGCAAACAAGCAGACGGCCTGCCTGATGATAAGCAGTCACCGTCGCCTATGGATACTTGTAACACCAGAGGCATCACAAATAAGTTGCCGACCCTTTAGCCGCATAATTGATTGATTGGCTTATATTAGGGTAAAATAATTTTATAATAATTTTATTTCGTAAAATATCTACTTACATCACTATAAAAATAAAAACTACCTAAATATATAACATTGAATCATAATTAAAATTAAATAACAACACAATTTTATTTATCTTATTCAAATAATAATAAATCATATCTTCTCGCCCATTAAAATACCTATCCATTTGTTTTGGATAGGGCAATCCATTCGGACAATAATCATTATACCTCATTTACTGGAGTTTAGGACAGTCAAGGCGTGGTGGCGGCGCGGAAGCGAGGCTGGCAAATTTGACAAACGGGGAAATATTTTCCTACTGGCACTTGTACGCAACGCCACCTCGATTCTACAGCGGGCGTTGGGCCTAAGTACAATGTAGACGTGCTTTTTGTCGACAACGTGTGAGATTTGAAACTTTACAATATTGCGGCCGTCTGAGGCCAAAACGAAACTTCGCGAAACTTTCCTCGGCAATCACCTGATAATACGTCGGAGCTTTTTTACGAATTCATGAAAGTTGATAGAGAAAATTGGAAGTCGTTATCGGAAGTTCGCACCGAACCGGTCGAGAACGATATCAAGAAACGGTGGAAACGCTAAGCATAAATTCACAAACTCTCGTTTTTCACAAAGTTCACGAGATCAAATCGCTCGCGATATGCTTAACCCGGATCGTGACTCGTTGAATGGGGTACCTGTTTCGTAAAAAGTGGGCTCCGAGCACTGAGTACCATAAAATGATCGTGTCTATTCGATTACGTTAGGTCTGTTGCAGCCATGGTGGCTTGCGACGCAACAGTCGTCACGAGAAGCAAGCAATGCGCGGAGTCACGCCCGGCGGACTGTCGGTGACAAATTCATTGTTTGATAGGTTGCTTTCGATTTCTACGCCACCTAATACTGTACCAGGTCAATCCCACGCCGTTTACATTGTTGTTGATGGAAGCAGCTGATATTGTCTGTCTGTGTTAATAACTTAGAATTGTCTTATTCTACGGATAAATGAGATTTGTTAGCCGTTGATCTTTCCCCGACGAGTCACCGTATTGTTAGTGATAATTGAAAATTTTAAATGTCATTAATTGTTTTAATTGCATTTATTCACTTATTTTGCTGTTAATTGTCTACGCATGATAAAATTTATCTCGCAGTAAGTACTTAAAATTAAAAATGACCGCGATACCATTATTTCATCAGATGAAACTACCAACTGTGAACATGTAATTAAAATTATTAAGAAATTTCACGGTCCACTATTTTGCTACGATTACTGCGAAACTATAAGTTTCTAGTCTCCAGTTTCTTTGTAATGTGAACAAACCACAAGTCTGTGGAACAAACGCAATGATAATTTCAAGATTATTACGACAAAATGTTTAGCTATTGAACAATAAAATTTACCCAAATCAATTACTATATTTATGTACTACATACTCAATGTATAGAACAGAATAACTTAATAGTTATCAATACAAATACAAAAAAGATTTAAAAATTTGTATGTGCTTGAACAAGATTAACGATATTGCCAAATAAACAGGTGCTTGAACAAAATTATTCGTATTTTTGGATCTGGTCAAAAACTTTGACTTGGTGGTGCCAAGGGAATTTTAAACCTTTGGTTAATTTATTCACCAGCACCTTACCTCAAAACCACCTCGATAGTTTTTTCTACATAATAAAAAAAGATTCGCGTAAATCGGTTTATAAAAGGCGGAGTGACCTGTGTACATACATAAAACAATTTAAAATAATACGGGCTGAATTGAGAACCATGCTGAAGCCCTGAAGTCGGTTTAAAATGCATTGCGTGGTCATATAGAAGTTGGTGACGTCATACAACGTAAAAATTTAACGTTTATAAGTAAGGCCGATAATGTTTTAGCATCTCCGAAAACGGGATCAAATCCAAACACAACAAAAAAACTAAACAGTACTACGCACGAGTCAAGTGCATCAACGCAAAGCGGACACATAATTACTTCGGTTTTATACACCAATTGATGCTTTTTATTCGAGTATCATGTTTACAGCTATCGATACCTTTTATTTGCGTATCCGATATTAAATTCCATTCACGCGCCAGATGAGCTTCGAGATGTAATGACGAGTATTCGGGACCGTTAGCTGACGTGATGGTATCTGACGACAATGCACCGTTACTGACGGACCTTCCGCTGGCTGGTGGTAGATTTCGCAAATCAATCAATGTACAGTCAGCGTCAAATTTATTTAAACGTTCAGGGTAGTCAAAAGAAATGAAAAGGCATAAATCCATTTGTGTGTATACAGTCAGCATACGCAACGATATGCGTATGCAGTAAGCATCCAAAATAAAACGATCAACGGTATCTTTGCAAATATAGTGGTCAATAACTCTATCAGTAAATGAGGTATATTCATTAAAACTTACACATAATGTTTTAAACTATCACGGTTGTTCACTAAAGTTACATGATTATTTTCGGGATATTTACCGTGGTAAGGTTGTGGAATCAGCACTATGCACCATGCAACTGCGCCGAAATATCGGGAGCTCATTCCACAACCTTACCACGGTAAATATCCCGTAAATAATCATATAACTTTACACATAATACTTAGAAATACTCTGTCTTAGGTCTGAACTAAATTCTTAAAATCGCAATGGTTCCACTATGGGTCCCCCAACCTATCTGCAACAGTATTTTAAATCCGATAATCCGATTTTCAATCGACGTAAACATGTTTTAGAATGCATGATTTTTGTTTCGTGCTTATCTGTTTAAAAATATAAGCCTAATTCCTAGCCCATAAGACCCAGGAAAAACTTATGGATTTGAAAGATAAGTAAAGTAGTCTACATAAAAAGTAACAGACATATAAAGTTCTCACCTCTGACCATATATTCGAACTAAAGAGTTCAATAGTAAAGTAATTTTGTTGGTAAAATGACTGTAGTTACCAAAATTACATTAAATTTACCTTTTCAACATACGCCTGTTTACTACTTAAATGTTTTTCGAAATCCAAGCGGCCTTATGACCTCAAAGTCGTGAAATTGATTTGTGGCCTGTAGCGTGAGGATGCGGCCACCCGCTATCCTAAACGATTTATTGCTTTTAAGTGCTTATGCAAATAATGAGGTTCTTTGACACGGAATTCCGTAGATTCTCTTGATTCTTTCAGTTCATTTAGCAAATTCATTAGAGCTACTGGCTTTTATTTATATTTATTGAGATGAATAAATTTACCTACCGAGGTGACTGCCCTCATTTGTATGCTAATATTTTAAATAGATTTTAGGTCATAACTAATGGATTTGTATGGCAATTAGTAGTAGAGAAAATAATCTATTGACGACCTAATGTGTTTTATTTTCCGGCTTAATTTCAAAGAGATTACAAAAATACAAAATACAAAATAAAAATCATTTATTCGGGCATAATTTATAGTAAGCTATAGTAATGATCCCAGAGGCTCCCGAACTAGTCAAAGACTGTGTGACGGGAGCCAATGGCTTCTCCTATTAATGTATCAATGAATTATACCAAAACAGCAATATAACATTTTAAAATTAAATAAAAAATATTTCAAAGTATTTTAAAATTTTGATTACTATGCCAATAAGTAGCCAAAAGAAAAATAATAATAAGATAAAATAATTTTTAAGCCATTAAATGCAACAGTATGCGCTATTATATGCGCAGCGTGTGTGTGTGTGTGTGTGTGTGTGTGTGTGTGTGTGTGTGTGTGTGCGTGTGTGTGTGTGTGTGTGTGTGTGTGCGTGTGTGTGTGTGTGTGTGTGTGTTAGTGTGGCTATGTGTGTGTGGAGAGGGATGTGCGTGCGCGTAGTGTGTGCGTGCGTGTGAGTGTGTGTGTGTATGTGTGAATGTGAACGTGCCAAACTAAACTCAAAAATAAAATCCCTCTAGCACTATATACTGCTATATACTGCTTAGAACTAACTATATACTGCTTAGAACTAACTCGTTTCAATTTTAAATAAATGTTTCATTATTTATTATTATTAAATTTAATAAAGGTAAATAATCTTATGTGTTTTTATATATCTATACTAATATTATAAAGAGGAAAGATTTGATTCTTTGTTTGTTTGTTTGCATTGAATAGGCTCCGAAACTACTGAGCCGATTTGAAAAATCCTTTCACTGTTGGGAAGCCTCGGGTGAGATAGGCTATAATCTATACCCGTGCGAAGCTGGGGCGGACCGCTAGTTTATATATAAAATGACAAATAACTGCGCGCCCAATGGTAAAGCTGTTGATACTACTCTATAGTTATTAAAACATTTTTAGTAAACAGTTTTTGCAATAAAGATATTCTGATTCGGATAGTCTCCCCCTTCCTTGTCAGTTTTGTAGTTAAAGGGCTAGTATATAAATTAGGAGTATTCAATTACTCAACAATAGCAGTTTAACGAGGTTTGCTCTATAGCTCTAGACAAACTTAACTAATTTACTTGTAAATTGGAGTACTACATCGGACGGGGCCGTTAGTTATATTTCTAAATTGAAAGTTTTTATATGTAATGGTCCATTGAAATAATTTTCAGTTCACATACGTAACTGCATACTAATTTTCTAATTCAAATTCAAATTTCTTTATTAGTCTGTATATTTTTATTTTACAGGGTTTTGGCCTCTCTTTTTAAGTTTAAGTGCTAGAAACCGCTATTTCGTGGTTACATAATATTTTCACATATTTTTAAAAACAGTTCATAATAATATTATTATAGTTTTTTTTACTGGGCAAGTGCCTTTAATAACTAAACAAAATACAAGCTAAAACTAACACTACAAATACAGTTAGACTTCCCATAGACCGTTGAAGGTCTAAAGACAATCCAAATGCTCAAGCCCACTACCAGTTGGCAGCGTACCCAACATGCTGGCGGCATTACCACGTTGAATGGCAATGCTAATGCCAATATATAGTTATAATATTAATATTATAGTTAGTAGGTCGTTTTTAATTTGAACTGTTTGTATTTATATGATAATGATAATAAATTTATTTCCGAAAAAGAGCACTTAAAAATTAACAATAGAAATACACAATATGAGAAACCCAAATAAAAAATTATCATGGCATGATTAAGTAAGCGCTCCATTTGCTCTCAAGTTGCTTTATCCATTTAATATACCTATTATATATTTTTTACACAGATGATGTGACATTTTGTAAAATAAAATGAATTTGTTAATTTTGTTGTAGTATACAAAAAATTGTTGTTGTGCTAAAATAGTTCTTATTGATGGTTGCTTTACTACTGAGTAATGGTTACTTTTTAACGATATCTGGGTCTGCAGTAAATTGGAATAAAGCTTTAGTCTCGCCTTTTTCATCTTGACTGGACATACCTATGTTAATAATGAAATAATTAATAAAGGTCTACATTTCCTTCCAATATCCCCCTCATCTCGTCATTTGATGTTTAAAGGTTGTGATGCCCACCTCCATCAGTGTCTCTTTAAAGATCCTGCGCAATCTTCCTCTTTCCTTGGCGATATGCAGCGTATCGTACACTGATATTGTGTGAAGTATTGCAAATTTGCGGCATGCGGCTTCGAGATCATTTCCTATTGACTTTGGCTGTGACTTACCTACCATAATCTACCTAGATGGACCTTAAAAAATACGTAGTTAATATATGTATTCTGTTTATTTATGTGATATCAAAATATTTTACTTTAATTCATAATACAGCTCCAAATAAAAGTTGCGCGAATTATTCGACGCTAGTACATTTTCTGAGTCCACAGCCTTAAGAGAATTTAAGTTTTGGTGAAATTGTCATGGCGTGCAAAGTGAATTTATTCTCTTTCTTTCAGGAGAAAGACACATAATATTCAGTAAATACGTAACCTTTTACATACTTAAAAAAAAAAACTATTTAATCAACGTCTAATATCTACTACCACCTACCAATATGGTATGACTACCTACGGTATGGTACGGTATTACCTACTAATACGAGTACCATAATACGGTACGCTTATGGCATTTGTACTATTTTTCTGACATGACTTGTCAGCCTACTTTTCTTCGACTATAAAGATAGCATCAAACGCCTGTCTACAAATCACGTCTAATAAATTCAATAGCTTCTATCTTATTCAGAAGGCGGATGTCATTACCACAGCATAGATTACATCGGTTTCCACCTGACCGTGAAAATCTTTCAATTTCACCGCACGACCTCTCTGCCAGTAGATTATTCTATTCTATATCTGACTTTCATCCATGATGTGGTGTCATTAGAGCATGACTGATGTTTGTGATTTTTTTCTTATTAAATTATAGTGTTATAGTCATAAACAGTAATTATATTTGTCTTTTATGCGCTCATGAAGTGTTCTATTGACCACGTTATACTTAAACCTAGCTAAATAGACAATATTATGTATGAAATAAAAAATACTGATAGCGCGCAATTTATATTTTCATTGTCAGCGCTCTGTTAACACTTCAGGGCCCCGATTCTACTTAAGAAATTGTCTTTAAATTGTAATTGTTGCGATTTTAGTTGTTAAATAACTGCCTCAAAATTGACAGTTTTAAAGATTTTTTTATACTACTAGAAAAATACAACCACCTAATATTATAACTTAGTTTAAAAAAAATTATTTAAAACTGTCAATTTTGAGGCAGTTATTTAACAATTAAAATCGCAACAATTACAATTTAAAGACAATTTGTTTAGTAGAATCGGGAGGCTGTTACAATGGATATACCAATAGAAATAATATCGAAAGCCTGAGAACAATACTGTATAAAAACTATAGTTGAAGACTTCTATATAGTCTTATTTTGCGAATTGGTCTATTTATCTCCAAGTCAATGTGATTATTCTTAAGTTTTTTTCCCAAAACTGGTTCGAGATTTGTTCTAAAAACCGTAGACGTTTACAATGACCCTATTCGTCAGTTAAAAAACGACCTTTCCTCCAATCTTCTGTATGATGACATCATAGTACCTCACGTTCTACTCAACAATTAGTTAAATTCCATGGAACGGCCTTGCGTTCACTCACAAATCTGGCAACACAGCTTTACGGCCTTACCTTCGTCTTGGAGTAATGATCTTTTCGCGTCCCTATTTAACGAGCTTTGTATGACGGTGAAGATATTAGGTGTTTCCTGTTTGTTCCGGTCTCGTGATGGGTACTTTGTCATTGGATCATAGGGATGTAATAAACTTATAAGATATGCGGGCGGTTATTGACGAACAGTCATTTATTATGGCGGTGGTAAAGGCATTGATTTCAAATGGCAAACTTCGAACGCTGGTGCCGCTATGAAAGAAAGAATGAAATGAAAGAATTACGAACTTTGAAAACTTCAACAATTTATTTCTCGCGACCGCCACGTTTCACCTATGATTATAAATCTCAAATATGCTATATTAGATTTATTATTCAATCCAGGCCAAGGTATTAAAAACTAACTTGTAAGTTTTATGTCTTGAATCTGAATAACAGAAAATAGGAAGTGTAAAAGTAATCCCTACATTTTTTCAAGGTTTAAATTTAAACCTAACATGAAAAAGGGATAGGAGGGATTTTTTGCCTCATCCTTGACTTTTTTTACTTTCTGAGAATACTGAAAATTCCGATAAAAGTTGTGAGACTGAATAATTTATGAAATGGGTATTTGTTATTCGACCCTTTTGGAGACCGATGGGGGAGGCCTATGTGCAGCAGTGGACGTCCTATGGCTGAAATGATGATGGTGATTTGTTAATCCTATAGTAGCCCTAATTTAACTGTGAGCCCTAACTTGAGTCAAGTTCCCTTAACTTGAGTCAGTCAAGTTACTTGACTGACCAAGTTGATGAAAGCAAAACGTACCTTAATCTTAAACTGCCTCTACCCACTGAAAACATTTACTGTGCCTTTAACGTGGATGCTATTAAGTACCTGAGGCCGTAAGTAGATACTATGTACCAAAGTATTATTAAGCTTTTACGCGAATATTCTAAAGTTTCGCTAAAATACGTCAGGTCGTTACGTAGAAACCCATCATAAAGCTGAGAAAGTTTCCGACGTCTGTACCTACTCGCAAATACGTGCATGTAATAAACATGAAGCCTCGACTGCATCTTATTATTCCCAAAGGCCATGGTCATGTCAGAGAGTCACGAACTCTGGTGTAATCTATGCTCATAGATATTATTATGTCGAAAGTGACGGACAAATTACTAAGAACACGATGAGAAACAAGTATTACGCATAAACATCTAATCTGTCTGTGAAGCTAATTTTTTTTACTCGACGACGTAAAACAAAAATTAAGACGTTTTATATTTATGCATGTCCCCACTCAGGAACCTAAATGCCTTAACCAATTTTGATAGATGAGGTGTCGTTTTGCGCTAGTTCAGGAGTGTTAGGTGACGAAACCATAATTATATGGCGACATGTAAAGCAATGGGTGAAAAATAATAATTTTACTGCACATTTGACTATGTGATAAAGGTCTTTTAAAATGAAATTCAAGATTGGTACATTATTTTATGTTCAGGTATAGTGTTTGCGAAATATTATTCAACATAAAATACCGTCGTTGGGTTTTTGACTTTAAAGAAAGAAACTGGCTTGATCATATATATCATCACGTTTGAAAAGAGTTGTATATTTTGTTCATTATTGTCATTATAATCAGCCCAGATTAGTCTACTGATGGACGTAGATATTTCTCTAAAGCACGCCACTCAGATCTATCTTAAGAGTTTCACGGTACTTTTAGGCACTGCCTGCTGCCCACATTTGCAAAATCGTGTTCTCCACCCTTTTTTGTTGATGAGGACGAAATCCTTCATATACCCGGCTGCATCAGGGTGTAGCTAAGCTATCTGGGTATTCTCAGTGAAACCTGGGCTCTTCCGCTTATGACAACGTCGGTCATGAAACGTTGTGTCTTCTTCCGGGGCTAGCTTAGGAATATGGTCAGAACCACTTCCGACCATCCCGAGCGTGCCGTATTTTATTGGCATGGCTCTCGTTAGCTATCGTGTTTTCGACCCTAGAACACGTCTACCTAACGATCATCGATTATGGTTGACCATTGGTAAGCTTAGTTCTTTGGTTTGGTTCCGAATAAGATCTCTCAGAGGTACGCTAGTCTATTCTTACATCCTTCCTACCTCTTTTTCCTTTTTTTTATTGATGTCTTTTGGTTATTTGTTATCTGTTTTATTTGGTATCATTTGTTACATTGCATTAATTTGTGTAGTGTTGACATCCATAACTTGCTTCACTCGAGATACGAATATTTGGTTGCTTCACTTATGAATCAATTTATCGCCTCCAGCAACACACCTATTCCATTATTGAAGTGGGTTTATAATTATTGCCTCTAATGATACGTTTTCTATTATTGATTGTTTGATATTGATTTTTGATTGATTTTGATATTGTGTCATAATTCTTATTGATTTATTTTGTCATATTGCACAATGATTCAACGAGTTGATGTCAACTAAATGAACCAAAAGTTGAAGGTTTAAAGGCTCTACTCAGTTATGATGTATCGCAAAGATTACATGATAAGCCAGAGAAACGCCAGCATTTTGTGCAATGGGTGACGCGTTGCACTAACTAATATAGGCAAAGAATTCAGTAAATAAGATGTGGAGTGGCTTACTACCTTTGTTTTTCCTCCAAAGTATAATCTGATCTGAATAGAGTCCTCAAAGGTAGGCAACGCACTGACAATGTCCTGGGTATTGTAGGTGTCTATAGGGGCGATGACTAAGTACTAAGTAAGTGTACTTACCATCAGGTAACCAGGCGCTTGTTTGCCAATTATAAAAAAAATAAGGTTTTAAGCAACGTTGAATTTTGTTGTGCCATTTACTCGTTTCAAAATATGTTATATTATTAAATTCAGTTAAAAATTAAAAATTAGCACTATCATGAAATTAATTGTCATAATTTTTACACAAAGTCCTTTACCAATTTACTAACATGATATTAAGACGTTAGGTACTGTTAAGATCAAATTAAGGCATTAGCAAACACCCACAGCGTTCGCTTACGATTATTACGCTCCCATTCTTACCCTATTACGAACATGTTAAGTGCTAAAGTTGTAGAAAACGACCAAGATTTATTATGCTATGCGACCAAGTAAAGAGCTAAATGTCGAAATATCATTCCGAGTCTATTCACGATTGCTTTCACCCGACATCAGTTTTATTTACTAGAGCAGGGGTCTCCAAACTTTGAAGCCTTGGGGCCATAATATTTTTTTCGGTATGTTGCAAGGGCTATAACATGGACTTGTCTTACTAGTCTTAAGCTGTCGCGGGCCGGATTGATGGCAGTGGCGGGCCAGATTTGGCCCGCGGGCCGTACTTTGGAGACCCCTGTACTAGACGATTACAAAATTTCAGAGCTAGAACGGCGCTAGCATAGCTTAGTACGTATGGAGAAGTTTTGGCGCCAACGTGAAATAAACATGTCGCTTAATTATATTACTTTCCTAAACATAAGTATTTTTAAGTGTTAATGTGTAATAACGGTGAATAGTAAAACACTGTTTTAAACTATCACGGTTGTTCACTAAAGTTATATGATTATTTACGGGATATTTACCGTGGTAAGGTTGTGGAATGAGCTCCCGATATTTCGGCGCAGTTACATGCACCATGTTCACGGGAAGACTGAAGAAAGCGGGTGGTTGGTCGAACAGTTAAAAAGTTAGGTGCAGACATAACGATCTACCCTCTTTCTTAGTCTTTTGCTACGGATATCACTGGAACTCGAACTCGAACCTATATAAGTCCCGACAAAACACTCACCAGTAATATAATATTTTGAACACAATTTGAACGCGAACTTTTATTTTTAAGGCAACCTAATACTTACCACGGTAAATATCCCGTAAATAATCATATAACTTTACAGTGAATAGTGTTTGTGAACGTGTTCCATTGTAGGCAAGTGCAATATAACGAAGTTAGAAACATTTTGTATTTTCGTGTTGTTTCCAAAACTCCGAGAAGCTTCCAGTAATCACCCAACTTTACTAGGGCATGGCTTTGACTTGATCGTGACTTACTTTGCTTGACTCTGACTATGACTTGTTTGACGATATCTAATAAAACTTGATTATGTATATTGTATACTAATTGATAACTTTACTCAGCATACGAAGTGCAAAGTCAAAATCATCTCAAGAGGAATGATTAAATAAGTATGAGTAACAAAGACAAAGACAATAATTAGCCTCTTTGTCAGAATTTAGTATTTTATAAATAAATAAATAAATTCGGGACATTTTTTCACACACGGTCTTCTGACCCCAAACTAAGCAGAGCTTGTGATATGGCTGCCAGACTGATATACATACATACATATATAGTTTTAAATACATACTTAAATAGATATTAACACCCAGATATAGAACAAACACAAATGTTCATCACACAAATGTTTGTCCTAGATGGGAATCGAACCCACGCCCCCAAGCTCAGAAGGTAGGTTCACTACCAACTGGACCAACGGGCTAATATTTTGTTTGAAACAATACAAATTCTTTGACACACTTAAGTATACTTCGGAAAACCTGAAGGTGGTAAGCCGTTCTACAACTCACAGATACGTGGCAGAAACAATCGATTAAATCGAATAGTGCGAGATTTTCACGAATCTATAATGTGTGGATGGCATTCTGGCAATTTTGTAGGAAAACCAGGACGGTGAAATGAGCTCAAAAAGTTCATCAGAGCACAGCATCAGAGACATGTGCGCGAACTAGTTAAAACAGTACTGTCAACTACTGTAGCCAATTCGGGCTGATTGGTCAAACAAAACCACGACGGGCTTTAAAGCTTAATCTCGGAGATTGGAATCTACGGGTAGAATTACCAGTAACCAATCGAGTTTTTATGCAGCTCTAGTGGCGTTCTGCGGTTTTACAAGCCAGTTTCCAGTTTTCCGTGTAAAAAAATCTTAAACTTCGGTTTTCCGAGATAAAAGTATCTGATACAATACAGTTCTTATAATACACACTATTAATCTCAATCGGTATAACCGTTTAGTTGAGAGAAATTTATAAACAGAGCTACAGAGAGACACATAGAGAGAGAGAGAGAGAGAGAGAGAGATAGAGAGACAGAGAGACAGACAGAGGACATACTACTCGTACTTTGTAATACTGTGTGAACTACAAGGATACGCGAAAAGGGTGTACTAAGCCGAATGGGATCCGTTATAATTATCTATCATTATGAACCACTTTTATTAATGGATTATTTTATCGCAAAAAAACAGCTTTTTCATAAAACATTTCGAGTGTCCAACGACCATTTTGACCAATGGAACAGCTGATATTTTTTTCGCGATTCCAGTGTTGTTCCCATAGTAAAAGTTGTTAATATTGATGGGTACTATGGACATCTTTTGGCTTAGTACACCCTTTCCGCATAACCCAGTATAGTCAGTCAAAATTTTTGATGTGTTTTCATTTAGTCTATTACGGCTGTCGAAGATAACATAAACTTGAATCTTAAAGTTTTTCTGTTGTGCTGACGATGTTAGAATTCGGAAGTACCTACTGTACCAAGCTTCTATTATCTTAATGCTACCTGGAAATTTGTGTGAAATGCCAGCACTTTTACTTTTAATGTCTGTTTTCTACCTGGCGAATATACCATAATGACTTTTTATTGCTGTTTCTTGTTTACACCGTAATAATTTGAAACATCTAGATTTCGGAGTCTTTTCCAGTTTTGAACAAATAAGCAATTTAACTTTGTCATAACAGCTCTTATAAAGTGTTCTTACAATGGGATACGTTCTTTGTGAGTGTGGAGTGAGCCACTCTAACTAAATTGGCAGACTTAGCATTATTATTAAGAATAAATAGTAAACACAAGTCACAACACAAGTTTTAAAGTGTTGTTTTGCGTTAATTAAGATGCTCGCCAAAACGCGATTTATACAGGCACTGTTTTTTTCCAAGGATTAGCTACCATCGTACCAAAATTTCTTATAAACTACGGGATTAAGTGGGGAAAAACACATACATTATTATTTAGATGAAAATCTACGCGTACGAGTTCGCGATCAATAATAACCAGTGCTTATTATGTGTACAAAATAAATAAGTGGTTTTTACAAAAAAAAAAAAACCCTATTAAAATTCAAATCTATAATTTTTTTATTTTTTTTAAAATTCATTTATTAATTTTCATAATTTATTTAAAATAGTATCGAAAAACTAAGCTGTTTGTATCGATAGTTGTTGTTTGTTTGTAGCTGTTTGTTTGTAAGCTGGTTGTTTGTTTGTGTTCTGTATATATATATATATATTATTATTATAAATATTAAAGCGAAATTCACTCACTCACTCATTCACTCACTCATCACGAAATATCGAAAAGTACTTTACCTACGAAGCTGGGTGTAGAGGTCCGCTAAGAAAGGATTTTGCGAAAGGGCCATATTAAGGGGCAATGGAGACTGAAAGTTTATATGAAAGTCTACTGAAATGTACCTACTATAGGGTACGTAACATAGCGTTCGTTCGAAGCAAACTTCACGTCGAACTTTAAAAAAAAAAAACACAACTTAACCTGTATCACAGAATAACCTCCACTTACTAGCCCGTTGGTCCAGTTAGTAGTGAACCTACCTTCTGAGCTTGGGGGCGTGGGTTCGATTCCCATCTAGAACAAACATTTGTGTTTGTTCTATATCTGGTTGTTAATATATATTTAAGTATGTATTTAAAACTATATATGTATGTATATCAGTCTCTGGCAGCCATATCACAAGCTATGCTTAGTTTGGGGTCAGATAACCGTGTGTGAAAATATGTCCTGAATTTTTTTTTAATTTTTTTTACTTTACCTAAAACAAATAGGTAAAAATTACCTTTAAAAATTAGAAATAGACATAACTTACTTATACCTGAAAAGAAAAACCAAACATAAATAAAAGTAAAGATGAGCACATAACATAGTTGAGAAACAGCCTTCATTAGCAATAGTTCATTGACATCTACTTTGGTCTATATTCGGAAACGTAGCAAAAACCAGAGCACTACTGAGTGTCAGTTTCAAAGCTTTGAGAAAACTTGTCTTATAAATTCAAATTACAAAATCTTAGACGTACAGCTTTTAGATGTTAGAAGGTCTGTTTTGATTAAAATGCTTGACGCTAGGCTGTGGAATGCGCTGCCTAAATGTGTGTTTCCCATTATCTACAATCTGGGTGCCTTCAAGTCGCGAGTGAATCGGTTTCTTCTAGGCAAGAGTGCTCCATCGTAGACCGTATCAACGCTTAACATCTGTAGAATTTTCTTCAGTATACTTATTATCCTTTATTTTTAACAAATCAATCATTTGTGAAGTAGCCTATTACAGCATTATTGACGTTTCCCATAACGTGTGAGCTTACATACTGACTAATTTTATACCGTTATCAGAATCTAGGCAATAAGCTAACGCGATAGCTACCGGACACCTTTCACTAGCTATTATGGTACGTTGACTTGACAAAACTTTTACATAAGACATACTGATGGACGCTAGAGGCTTTACTGGGAAAACATGAATCAAAGTTTGGTATCGCTAATGCATACCTGCGGCAGTTGGCAATGAATTTAAACGAAAATTCAAAAACGCGCGGGCGTCACGCGGGCTGCGTGACGTTCCTTTAAAGAGACCTATGCCCAGCTGTGAGCTAATATAGGCTGATTATGTTTATTAGTAAAGAAATTTATCAAGAAAATTGTTCCCGAAAATTCGGATTCACACACAAATACATACTAGATAGACCGACGACATCGTGAGAGTCCCGGGCATTCAGTGGATGCAGGTGGCAGGCTGTCGTTCATAGTGGCGTGATAAGGGGAGGCCTATGTTCAGAAATGGATGTCGTCCGCTTGATGATTATGAAAATTATTGAATAAACTACTTGCCTACAAAGTTTCATGAAGATCGGATCGGTTCTCAATTTATCGTCGAATAGCTAAACTAAACAAATGCCAGTATTTTCCCGTAGAGACATTAGCTTAACTAGATAAATCAAAATCTAAAATTATCACCATAGCTAGTTATAACCTTATACTGAAGCGTTAATTTCCACCTATTGCTCCTATCTAAATTCAGGCTGCTGCACTAAATTCGTGCAGTTAATGGAATTTCCGCATCATGGGGCCGCGGCGCGTCCGGCCCTGTACCTGTGCTTGTTTCGCTGAGTTCTGCTTGCATCCTGTACCCGACGCGGTTTCCAGGGGCGTAATAAGGCTGATGAACGTTGAGAAAAACGAACCTTAAAGGCATTTTTAATTAGTAATTAAGTGACTGAGCAAAGGATAATTATAGTATCATTTTAAAATTGACAACGTTGTCATCTTTCACGCTTCTTCCGTTGCTCTCCTTTGATCACTGGCTCATATTTTGTAATTTTATGACTTATCAAAGGACAATAGTAACATTTTTAAATGATAACGTTGCCATCTTTCGCGCTTTTTCCGTGGCACTCCTTTGATCATTGGCTGATATTTTTAATTTTCTTCACAATTTTCAGACGCTGGTCTTTTTATATTTTGTAAATAAACTCATACATACTAGTATGCGTAATGTCACTTAAATTGTTACTTTTTAAATTATTATCCGCGAGGACCTATAATTAGCTTCTGGATCTACTAAGATTGTTATATTTTTTTAAGGCATTCCTTTGAAATAAATAAATACATCTGTATGAACGCCCTGCGCCCTGCGGTTTAACTTTTATACCCCTATTAATAAACATGGAGTAGCCTTGGAATAATTAATCCGTCTTTTGTCTTTTTCGATCGAGTTCAAATTTTGAAAGAGAGAAATAGACAAAACACTGCGTAACTATTCCAAGACTACTCCACGTTTATTAATAAGGGGGTTAAGTGTTAATCCTAGCTCCAAAGTATAAGTTACCGTCGTACCAAATTTCATTCAGGTTCAGCCATTACGGTAAGTATTGTGTATATCTGTCTACCTATACACACTAACATACAAACATACGCATTTTATAAATAATATTGGTGTAATTTTATTTCCCATTCCAGTTTATATTTTTTTTTAAACAGTCTTACCTACCATAAAAGACTAACAAATAGATGCAGTACATAGACGTAAACTTTGGCATGACTTTGCATACTTGTACGTGCCTTGGTAGTTGACGGTTTCCAACCGTAGCGCAGTAATCCGTTAATCCACTTTATGTATCACCTGGTTGCCTGTTAAATCCCGCTTCAGGCCACGCAACGTACCGCGGTTGATACTCGCCATCCCTTCCTACCCCGGATTAATCAGATTAATTTTGAACGCATCTTGCGACTGGCTGGAACCCCCGCTTTTTGCATGTAGCTTTTGAGTTTTTAACCTCCCCGTAACTCAATAGCAACACCTTCCCACCCTCTTATTAGATAATTGAACTTTATTTTGCTTCACAATGAGCAATGAATATTAATAAAATCGAATCCAAAAAGGGAGAGCACTCGACTATCAATCTTATTCACAAGTTTAATATATTTTTTCCTTTTAGACAAATGATGAAGTGGAAACGAAAAAGAGGGTAGGCCGTAAAGGAACCCTCGAAATCGTTGTCAACCTTTTTCCTCGGAATATGAAGGAAAGTTTCGTGGCGATACTAACTCCAATTTTACTAAATGGGACTAACAAAAGTGGAAGAACAAAAGCCAGTACGAAAAGAAATAACATGCAATTGAAAAAATATTTTGGTGCGAACTCTGAACCGTGTTAGATCGACAAACTCACTAGAAACATTGATTTTACGATAAAAAGAGAATAGTTCAAAGTAGAGTTGGTTCGCGGTCGGTAGTCGGTAATCGATTGTATAAACACGAGTTGCAATCGCAGTTCCACAATCGGAACATAACATACGGAGTTCAAATAAAGATATCCGCATTCACCCGGAATCGGCGCACAGTGCTCTCGATTTGCTTGATTTTAATCAAAAGTTTCGATTGGGCTGGCAGCATTCGGTCGAGTGCAATCGTTCCCGCGCTTCACGATCGGACTTTAATGGCTGCGCCTCAAATGTGTGTTCAATCTAATACCTATTCGCACTTTCATAATTGTTGAAAGTTTCCGAGCTGTGACGTGTCTCCCAGCTCTAGAGACACCATGTAACTCGTTATAAGTTTGCCGCAGTAGGCGTTCTCTGGCAATATGCGCGGCACCGGCTCCCTAACGAGAACTGCATAATGTAGTTTCAATCCGACAATAGCTGTTCGTAATTGAGTGAGTTCGCCTCTACACTCTCATTTTGTGTGACGTTAATTTCGAAGAAAAGCCCTAATGAAAAGTGAAGGTAAATCTCCCGGTCTCCGAGCCCACATTTAAGTGAAATAAAAATAAATTGTGCCCAAAGTGGGATAGCCGCTCAAATTAAGCACCTGAATAAATTGTGTGATAATCCGCAGCAGTCTTTTAATGCTTTACGGAGCCGGAGGCGACGAAGGCGCGAGGAAAGAATAAACGAACGAGATAATGATTACTCTCATTTCATTACTTCTCTTGATCCCTGTAATTGAGGAAATTGGGTCGGAGTGTGATAAGAGTGGGTGTATTGGGTGTTATTGGGCCGGTGCCATTAGATACCTCTTAATCGTATTTAACGCCTTTATCACCTGGCTGGGGTGTGCAATGGTTCGGAACCGGCAAGTTGAGGTGCAGATCGACCTTTCCTTAATAACATTATACTCTTATTTACTGGAACGCCTTTACACTATTCGTAGAATTAATTAAATGCCTATAATTTACTTACTTACAACTACTTCACCATTATCACTAGCCCACAGCTGGGCATTGGTCTCTCGTAAGTCACGCCACTCAGCCCGATCTTCGGATTTCCGCTTCCAGTCACTACAAATAATTGCCTTTCGTATATTATCTTTTTTTGTGCTCCACGACCTTCAGGTACTTCTAAATTTGGGGCCAATTCAAACTTAACAATTTTTTTTTTTAAATTTTTTTCATATCGAGCTTCAGTAGTGAAACGCAAGAACAACTACGTGTTATACTAGTAACATTGGGGCTTTCATTAGCTCAGGTAGTCGACAATTTTCCTTTTTTGTACTATGCGTGGTTAGCTATAATGGTTAAAGGATTAGCCGGCCTACTTTGGCCAAAAGCTTTCAGGGCTTTCCGACTTGCTAACGTTACGGAGCTCTGCATTTAGTTAAGTACCTAAATAAGGATTAAGGGATGCATTTTCATAACGCGAAGAACGTTAGAGGTTACCTAAAAGCTGGTTGATGATTTCGTTTTATGTTTCGGCTTTAGACGGTGAAAGTTCTTAATAAAACGTAGAAATTACTTGACTAAGGGCTGTAAAAGAAAATATACCTATACCGCCGTATTAAATGCTCTTACTATGTATAGCGATGTGTTACATTACATAGCAGTCGCAATTCAACGCTGAATGACAACAGTGAAATTTTGTTTATACGACGTAGTTTTCTAGTATGTCCGAAACCACAAATTCCATAAATAAAATACTAGTAGGTCTGAAAGAAGATTTCAATAATTCAAGCTTTTTTCTATATCTAATCATAATATATTTAATTTTAGAAAGTTATGATTGAAGGGTTTAAGGATCATAAATTATAGTGCTGTAATATTAATATATTGCTGTAATTCATATTATCTAACTAATCTTACTACCCAACTAACTAACTACTAACTACCAACTACTAACTACTTTTTAACTAATCTTTTTACCCAGTTTTTTTTTATCCCGGAAAAGTTCACGGTTCCTACTAATCCAGCTAGTAATCCATAATGAGCATATCGATGCTGAGCTGTAACAGGTTAACCCTGGGCAGTTTAAACGCCTGCAGTAGAGAAAGCTCTAAGTACGTGCGTCAAAAATGTCGCCTGTTCACTTTCCTACTTACCATGTGTGTGGCAGACAGGTTTAGGCGCGACTAATCTAGTATGTTACACCGGAGTTTACATTAGGACGAATGTGCCCTGGGACAACTTTCCCTCGCGTGATGTAAGAGTGGAGACATTACTCGCACGTTGCTATGCTAAGTGCTTTGAAACTATTTAGCTTTAGCTTGTTCAGTTGTGTGCATTGGTAAAAGTTAGCTGCTTGGTTGTTGGCATTTATAGGTAGAGAAAGCCAATTAGCAATTTTTAGGTTTCATTGAGAGATGTATTTTTTAGTTTGGTACCATCATCATCATCGTCAGTCAGTAGACGTCCATTGCTAAACATATGACTCCCCCTTAGACCTCCACACTGAACGACAGTACATCCGCACTGGATGGCCGCGACTCTCACGATGTCGTCAACCATAAATTGGGTTGGTAACATAAGAACTTTAAATCGTAACACTGCTTTAATCTATCACAGTTATTCACTACAGATATATAGTTGTGTATAGAGCTCCCGATATATCGCCCACAACCTTACCCCGGTTAATATTCCGTTACTTTTTATCGGATAGTTGGATTGTATGAAGTTTTGAAAACAACACAAAAAGTCACGTTCTACATTCAGCAGATCATAATATATGCACGTTATTGAATAATAATCCACCTTTACTAAATAAAAATTTTAGAAGAAAAGAAAAAATACAAGTTTAGAAAATAACACAAACTTGCGACATAAACCTTTTTGCGTTGGCGCTAAAGCCTCCTAATCCTTTTCCAGTGTGAAATTTGCTGTCACAGCTAAAATAAAGTTCAAATCTTGATTATCCTCTTTATGAACATACCGCTAGTATATCTAACATTCAAGACATTGAGAAACCTTCGTATTTAGGCCGAACTGTCCAGTAACATACCACAGGTCTGAGAAGTTGGATAAGATAATGTCTAGTAGTATAATTATCTTGACAACTTACAGGTGCTCAGGCTTACTTAGCGCCTTACTTGCTTACCTAGATATGTAACAATTGGCGGCGTATTGCAGAGAACAGACACGACTATGCGGTGTCGACATTGCATTGAAAGTGCAACGCTATTTGGGAAACCTTATTGTAACTAAGCCTAGAATTCCTAACGTTTGTGAATTGTAACTTTTTGGTTTTATTGGCCATTGTTTTGTAATCAATAGTAGGGAAAGTATGCGATGAGCTCTTATTTGAATTACAGAGATTGTAACCCACACGCAAATGTGTGTATCTGTGTGTCTGTCTGTGTCAGTTCCCAAACGGCTGAATCGATTCTGATTTAGTTTTTGTTTGTTTGAAAGATAACCTAATCTTATAGAATGTTCTTAGCTATTATTCAAGAAAATCTGTTCAGGGGGCTTAGTCCCAGATTTGATAGTTTTCGAAAACTTTTATCGTTTACGTATTGTTCCATACATTGCTAGGCTGAATGGTATTCGAAAACTTTTTTCGTATTAGAGTGAAGCAATCTATACCGCCGATTTTAGTTCCTCCGCGTTTCCGCTGAAGGCGCTTAACTAAAATGTATGGAACAATACGTAAACGAAAAAAGTTTTCGAAAACTATCAAATCTGAGACTAAGCCCCCAGGGCTTTTGAAGATTACCAGCTCTTTCATGACTTTAAAAAAAAATCTAAATTAGTAGTAGTATTAGTATAAATTAATCATCATCATTATCAGCCTAACTTAGATCGTTGCTGGACGTAGGTCTCTGTCAGGGCACGCTACTTAGTTTCTTATTGTAACTCAAAGAACCACGTTAGCTTCCACAGGTACACTAACATTTTCTAAAAATATTGCTTGCATTAGATAGCCGGTTGTCCAGTTGGTAGTGAACCTGCCTTCTGCGCTTGGGGGCGTGGGTTCGATTCCCACCTAGGACTAACATTTGTGTTTGTTCTATATCTGGGTGTTAATATCTATTTAAGTATGTATAACTATATATGTATGTACTCGTATATCAGTCTCTGGCAGCCATATTACAAGCTTAGCTTAGTTTGGGGTCAGATGATCGTGTGTGCAAAAACGTCCCAAATATTTATTAAATATTTATCTACATATAAGTCCATTCCATACGCACTTAGAACAAAAAATACCCTTTGCGTCATCGGGTAAAAAAAGGCCGGTAATTAATGGTAGTAACATGAAAAATATCTGATGCTGTTGCCCGTGACTTCGTACGCGTAGAATTTCATAATTATAATCTTTCAACCCCCATTTGCTCTCTTTCAGCCCTTAGCAAAATGCATCTTAGCGGGCCTCTATACAGTCTACACTCTACACCCCTTAAGGAATATACCTGCCTAATTTCAGTTTCATAGAACAAGTTAGAGATTTTATATTGAGCCACCCCGATTAGTTTTTAATTTCATAACAAGCTTGTGTTTGACCACCAAATTGCTTGTTGCAAAGCATAATGGTCTTCGATGGGGCACACTTGGCTAGAAGAAACCGATTTAAACGCGACTTGATGAAACCCTTATTGTAGCTTATGTACGAAGTAAGGGTAAATTTTTTCTGATTTGTCCCTGTGATTTCATTGAATTCGGTTTCATCACGCACGCTAGAGAATCGTGAATAG
Organism: Agriopis aurantiaria; assembly: GCA_914767915.1. Classification (NCBI taxonomy): domain Eukaryota; kingdom Metazoa; phylum Arthropoda; class Insecta; order Lepidoptera; family Geometridae; genus Agriopis; species Agriopis aurantiaria. The sequence continues at coordinate 9,984,960 of OU611994.1, read as the reverse complement.
ATCAGGAGTTACGTCCGTCCAATTTAAGGGTGCGTTGTTCGCTTATTACTTGGCGTAATGCGCCCTTTAACTTTTATGGGGCGAAGTTTGGAATGAGTCCGGCCCGCTTGGGACTAATATAGGGCGTGAGTTTTATCTCTAGTAGCTTCCGGTTAAATTTGTATTAATTTTATTGCTACAGCTGTTTCGATAATTGTTGCTTTAGTTTGTTTTGTTTAAATTAGAACCGTAGAGTGTAGAGTTAGTTTTTGTATGGCACACCATGTATTTATGAGTATACCTAGTCATGATTTGCACCGAACTGTTATTGGGGTAGAAGAGATCTAGATTCATCATCATCACCATCAGCCTATCGTGTTCCCACTGCTGGGACACAGGCCTTCTATCTCTGAGAGATGAGCCCTAATCCACCATGCTGGCCCAGTGCAGACTCAAGCCGCGTGCTTAGTTTGGAGCTCACTGACCAAATACATACGTGTCTTACAAAGAATCGTAGTCTACTTATACCTAAGAGATTTGTTTTACTAATTAGTTTTTAACTCTTTGTAAGTTTCCTCTTCTTAGTGAATAATTTTATCTTATCTTATCTTATCTCGTGCATGTTGGTGAATGTCATGTCGTTTGAACTTTATTGGTTCTTCCTACCGGTTTCCTCACGATGTTTTCCTTCACCGTTTTTTGAGCGATGGCATCGAAACTGCATATAATTTATTTAGTTACTAAATATCTCATTGGTGCAGGGCCGATATTCGAACCGGGTGCCGTCAGATTGTAAAGCGTATTATGCTACCGCTAGGCCACCATCGCAACTTATTTTGGTCGAAGTTCGCAACTGCATAATGATTGCTAATAAATCTTTTTTATTTCAGGTAAGTTCCAATAAAAGTTTTGACTTCTCCATGGACGATGAATGTGGTAAGAAAATAAATAACTAATCATACGTTTTATGTATGTATAATTATTTGGTTATAACGCAATTTTATCGCTAACACGTTGGTAAATAATTACCCAATATCCTGCTAATCACGATAGCAAATCTTCACCTTTCAAGCTATAACTCTACAAGGCTTCACTACTCGTGTTGAAATTAACTACCAACAAAAATTATGAGACAGCTAAGTATTTTAACTAACCACAGTTTCATCAAAGCCTCTGAAATTCTTTGTTTTAATTAATTAGTGAGATATTATCACGAGTGATGAAAGTGGCTCGCGGTTACAACTTGTCCTATAAATTGTACAGCCCTTGCTTGCCTTCACACTTCATCGAATAATAGAGTGGGGTCTAGTACAATTAAGGGAATATATTAAAGGGGAAGCGGTCGCAAGCAATTCGGTGATATTAACTTATCTCAGGTGCCTTGTACGTGTACTTTGGAAGTGTCATCGGGATAGAAATAATGGCAGGTTTCGAAATATCGTGTCACAGTAGAAATCTTTACACTAAAACAGTAGGTTGACTCGGCCGTGTCCTTGAATTTAAAGCCTAGTGTCGGTCACAGGGCTAGGTTTGCTACTATCGGGTTTTAAGAAAATTTTCATAATTTTGTGCGCTACTTCTACGCTGATGACATACACACACATACACATCCAGCCGACGAATCTCAATGCTGCAAAGCGTGCGACTATCGCTCAAAATTTTTCTTTTTCTGTGCTCTGAGCGTACCGCAAAATATCGAAGCGGGCGGGTAAGGGGCGCTCGTTTGAATTACGTCACTCGATTCGAGCGAAACTAATGAAAAAAATGTTTTCTTTGAGTAATGTAAAAGATATATTATGTGATTTTTGTTTTTCTAAGAGAATGTGACGGCTACTGTTCTCTCTTTTTTACCCCGCCACCAGTGGAGTTTTTAAAAGTGGAGCGATACTTTTTTGACATAAAATTGCATAGTAGGTAGGTATTTGTTCGAGATTTACGGCTCCTACGTCAACTGGAGCCACCCCAAACTGAACCCACGGGATGAAGCGCTGTGCTATTGTGCTGTGCCATTTTGGCAACGGCACTATGAAAAATGCGTGCCTATCCTGTCAACCATAAAAAAGGATACGAAATAAAACACTTTACAGAAATGATTTTAAACTAAACCGACTTAACAGTCAAGGGTTTAATATTATCTAAGTATTTAGTTTAAGGGTCCTAGCAACATAAAATAATTGTAAACAAAGAATATTTGACGCTAAAAACTAGTTAATTCCAGCCTTAAACCTTGAATAGGCAATAAATTCAAACGGGTGCCTTTAATTGCCGACATAAACGTAGCCGATGTCCGTTCTGTAAAATTTTATTTCCGTGAAAGGCCTGCGGAAGAGTGTCTCCTTTTCTTAATAGCTTCACTGCTAGGGCGAAAATTATTGCGAATATATGCGATAACGTTCTGCGAGGGCGAACCATTGTACTTGAACACTTGGCGTTCGCTCGCATAAACTTATCTATATAGTTATTTAAAAGTGTGTTCGTTCTACCGTGTAGGTGTAGACCAGGGTGTCCAACAAAATTTTGAGGCGGGCCGGATTTATTAACTTTGTAACTATGGCGGGCCAAGAGATATTTCGTAACTCAGCAAATCAAGACTAATATAAGTAAAATGGTAGAAAGGGTATAATTATAACCTTTTGGCGGAATTTACAGCAGGTTTCACTTGTAACTGTATGCACAGGCACACTGGTATAGATTTGAATCTCGGTTCTATACAAAATTTGTCAAAAAAAAAGTTAAAAGTTACCCAACTTTTGACACATTCGCGGGCCGGATTAGGAACCTTGGCAGGCCGCATTGTGGCCTGCGGGCCGTATGTTGGACACCCCTGGTGTAGACTGTAAACAAACTAAAATTTAAATAAATCTGTTCTTAGGCTACTAAGATCTGTGGAATACATAGGAAGGGATATCATATTTAGGAAGGGAGAGACTTAAAGCGATTTGAAGAAATAGTGGGGCAGTTTTTGTGTTTTGAACTTCCTATGCGCAAAATATATCTATGCGAGTCGAGAGAGGGAAGTAAGAGAGAGCTGTTTTCAGGTTTGTGTTTTTATTGCCTCGCTTTGCTCAGCATTGATGTTTGACAAAATAACAAACGATCAATTTGGAGTCATGTTCCTCGAATTGTACGAGAAATTAAAACGACTGGAGTAGCTGTTTAACTGTTTGATTGTTTAGGTATACATATATATGTATACAGTATTCTAGGTGTACACAACTTTGTTGCTAGGGAAAGGAATACGAGTGAATAGATCTTTCATAAATAGTTTTCACTCTTTTATGAAATTACACTGAACTGTATCTTTAGACCCATAATAGACAGCCAATTGAAATTTTCACAGAATATGTAATGTTACGGCGGATTAATGAGAAATAATAAAAAGTCAAAAATTTTAAACCAATGGGATCTCCATACAACAAACGTTTTTTTTTTAACTTTATTTTTGTGATTGCTCTAGTGTAAAAACGGTAGTATATACAAGCAACAAACTTGGCATGATTATAGTACACGCTCTAAAGTAAAACAACAAAACAATAAATACTGGCTAAGTGCGAATCAGTGAAACATTTCTGATCACCGAAGTAAAGCAACATCGGGCGCGCTCGGTACTTGAATGGCGATGACTGCCTGAGCGTGATGTTGTCTTATTGCACTACTTTTTTGTACGTTCGTAATTTGCAATTTTAGTGGTGGTACGGAACCCTCAGTGCGCGAGCCGGACTCGAACTTTGCCGGTTCACATTACTCTCGGGGGCTTTCGCCGTATACTTGTATATAGTCATTGAACTATATTTTGAGATAAGACTTGAGACATTATCGAGAGGAAAGTGGTAATTCAGACGTCTATATGGGAATAGGTTCAGGATAATAGACACAAGTACCAATATTGTTGTTATCTTTAAAGGAACGAGGTACTAACCACGGGTATAAACTTATTCTTAAAAGGCACTAAGCATCGGTACTAAGTACCTTTAGACAGTAAGATTTGTAGGTACACACACGATAATTGTGTGTAAAAATTCCAAGTTTACATCTATAACGTAGTAACTTTTGCTTACCTACATTTTGCAGTTTTCTGTACACACAATACAATACAATAACTCTTTGTCCTTCACACGAATCTTATTTAAGTTGGAAAACTAATTTTGACTTGTTAAGGGGCAGAGCCGCTTTGATTATTGAAAGAAAATGGGTGTTGGCCACGCAGCGATAAAGCCAGTCGTCCTACACCAGCCTTCATGGGCGAGCAGGAGGCTGGCGAAGGACGACTGACACGGCGCGTCACAAATTAAAATATCAATCTAATCATAGGCTAAGTATACTAAGTACCTACCCCTCTACGAATCTAATATATAAAAAAATTTGGTCTTTTCACAATATACGCTTTTTTGTGGTTTAAGCTTTTCACTCACTTCTGCCCCCGCCGGTCGCTAATAATGGGTTTTTACTATCGATTATTATATTTCAGTGGTTTTTACAGTGTTTTTCTTAAGAAAAAGGTTTTTTATTTTTTTATTGGCTACGGCCCATTGGTTGTTGGGGTAATTTTGCCATTAACAGTGAGTGAGGAGATAGTGAGATTGTCTAAAAACGAGGTAACCCTGGTTGATACTACTAATAACAAATAACAAATGAAAAACTAAAAACGGATATTATTAGATTGAATAAAATTAGGTAATGCATAAATTACTTTTTTGAAACGTTTAAGTGAGTATCTAATTCGTTGCTGTTTTGTTTTGTAAATTTAGATTTTAATAAGAAAACTCTCTCTAGGCTTAAATCTCACATAGGCCCCAAGGAAATTAATATAACTCCATCGTAATCTACTAGATTACACTAACTCAAAATCTCTCATCTCCGGCTTAGTTAGGCTCTGACATGACTTAAGGGCTCCGAGATCGATCTGGGCAGTTAAACTTGATATGACTTTAGTTGATAGCCCTTCTTGGCGTAGACTTGACTTGCTAAAAGGATATTTTCCAAAGTTGAAGATTTTCATGAAGCAAAGGCCACCCGTTGCGACCTAAAATTATGTCATAAAAATTCAAAATTAACTTGAGGGTTAATAATATTATTGTATCACACTAATGCCAGTTATTCAGCTGTCAAGCCATAAGTAGTGTGCAAATATTAGTGTTTGGAAGGATGCGGGTAGTAGGTGTATTTTCAGTTAAATAATTTCTTCTTCTTTCCTCTTGAGAGGATTTTGGCGTCACACGTTTTGTGAATTTGACAGTGACAAATATTAAATTACATAGTATACCGTAGGGAGTATATTCTCTCTAGGAATTCATATCATATCATAGGACGACGAGATAGGGCAGAGTGGCGTGCTATGGGTTATGAACTGTCCAACTTCAAAATGTTCTGTGGCACTTTAAATTTTACGGCGCTATATTGCATTTAGGCAAGCGAGTTTCTTGTCAGTAAAAAAAGAATACAACATGAGTATATCAAATTTCTCGTCTGCAACGCTAACTCTGCTCACTAGAAGTGCTTTAATATTACCTGTTACTTATGAACTAAGTTGAGCAAACTTTGTCATCTTTGCATTGTAGACGGGGAAAAACTTTGTATCGACTGGGCGGCGAAGTTATATAATTCCTGGTTGCTTGTTATTCCTACTAGGTTGCTATAGTTTAGGTACTCGGTTACATATTTGAGCCGTTTGGGGTCGATACATTGGGCTCTTTGGGATCGAGAGGTCACCTCACTTACAAAAATATTTCTGAGCGCCTGGTTAATGCAACGCTTGACCAAAATGCTGGCGTATTTCTGGATCAACGCATACGCATTACCATTCTGCGTGGTAAAGCCGCCAGCATGCTGGGTACGCTGCCAGCTGGTAGTGGGTTTGAGCTTTTGTATTGTTTTGAGACCTTCAACGGTCTAACGTGCAGTCGAAACTATTTTTGTACTGTAGTTAGCTTGTATTTTGTTTAGTTTATAAAGACACTTGGCAGTAAAAATAAGTGTTGCGACTAGACAAAATAGTAAGGCAAGAAAATGTCTTCAGATCAGACAAACAAAAGAGATATGGCTTAGTACAATTATCGTTCGTGTTCACTCTGAGAGAAGGCTTGTGTCAAAATGATAGACTGTTAATGATGATGATTAGTATTCTACTAAACCCTTTTTAATACCTAAAGGGCGTCTATTTTGGAAAGTAACACAGTCTATGTAACTGTAGCGTACAAAACAAGCAAGTCATGACCTCTTATTCTCCAGGAAAAGAAACAAGTAGATCATTTCAAAACAAAGGAAAATGCTACGGAAAATGCAACTTTCTTCCCGCCATTTGCCACAGAATATGCAATAGTTACTGTGTACATGTTGCGTACTTCACTTCGTTTTCACGAAATATCGTGCTACCGTCAAACCCGTCTTAGCGTAAATAACCCGACGTATTTACGTAGATCATAAGCCGAACGAGTTTCCCCAATGCCACCGCAATCAGCCAGATAAGCCCTTCCACTTTACCACCCTCGCCCCCTACCCCCAAGCCTTATTTAAAACATTACCTAATTTAGAAGCATTGTAAGCGGGCAACTTTTGTGGCTCGCGCTATAAGTTTAATAGAGCATTTTTTGGAAAACTGTAACGGTACATCCGTAACAGTTTTCCAGCGTATGAATTTCAGAAGATTTATTAATTTAGTTATAGTATTATCGGTATGTACTATCTGCAACCTGCGATTTTGTCCAACATTTTCGCGTATTTAGAGGCATGCCACTACTCTTTAAAAATCGTCTTCTTCTTTATAAGTTGTGGTTGCAACTCTGGATAATAAACAATTTCATTTCATTTACCTACATAATTTTATAAAGATCAGTTTAGCCATACTGTTGTTAAAAGTATATAGCAAATATACAGGGATAAAGCTATTTTTGTATTTGTGATATTAGTGTGATAGCCTGAAATGTGACGTGTGAAGACATTCTACTGTGACAATGCCAATTTATATCCTCACAACGACTGAATGCGACCTATTCATCTTCAGAGAGGTCATCAATTATTTTCTTAAGTAAGTGACTTCCTTCCATGGCCGATCAATAGTGGACGGTATCTACCACAAGTGGCCGGTTTACTCTTCGTCTTGGTTTCTTATTTCTTAGTTCAAGGCAGCGTGAAAAAATTAGTCCGCTAAGGGGTCGCTGAACTTCCGATTATGTTTTGAGTGGCTCTTTTGACGATTACTTCTTTTCCTTGCGCTGCCTAGTTGTTTTTTCGTAAACAGCCGTAAGTAATGTCGGATATTACTCGGTAAGAAAAATAACGATTCTTCAGATTCTGTGGCTCTATACAAAATTTGTTTCACACTCCAAACTTTGATTTGTTTTTTTACTACTATTATAAACGCGAAAGCAACTCTGTTTCACCTGGTTAATTAATCATTAATCGGTTGAGTTGTGATACTGAACCGATTTGATGCATTACAACAGAGAATAATATTTTTAACCCAAAATATGCGAGATTATTGAAAAAAACGCAATTGCTGTTAGTAAATATCTTTTGAGCGATACCAACCCAATACTATATACCCAAAAAAAATTTATGTAAAAGTTGACAAACACGACGGGCCACCTTATAGTAAGTAGTTACCGTCGCCTATGGACACCTACAATACCCGGGGCATAGGCAGTGCGTTGCCTACCTTGTAAGTTAACATGTAAGTTATAATTGCAAATTAGCTTCATCAAATCAGCCACTTAGCAGCAATTTCATAGCTGGAGAGATTGACTGAGGAAAAGAAAAATTTCAGCGGACACCGTCTTTATCTCCGCTTAAATACTTTATTTTGCTTTATAAATGGTGTTTTATTTTTCGAATTCCGCGAGATACGTCTCGAGAAAAACGAGCTCGTTTTAATAAACTGATTTTGTACTTCCCAGTTTGAATAAATCTACCAATTTATTTATCAAGGAACGTGACTGCGCATTAATACTAGAACAATTTTTATTTTTCATTTGTATTTTTAATAGGCTATGGTACCATAATAATTAATTATTCTGTGTGTTAGGTCCTTACTTATTAGTTTATTGAATCAGGCGTTACCTTGCGGAAGTTCATCTACGAAACTGTATTTTTTGACGTTTATACATCGAGATACAATACATATAGAGTTACAATCACGCCAAAAAAAAACCCGATTCAAAACTCGGCGCACTCTTGCGCAGACTTTTTGGTTAGTTACAAAAAAACGACAACGGTATTTTTGGCGGATTATATTTCGCAAATGGTTCTGAACAAAAAAGTACCAAACCTCATTTTAAAATACCTATTCAATGATACGTCATAAGAGAAGGTGCAATCAATTTTTATGCTCATTTTACGTGTTATTATCTTGGATCTACGATGACGTCACTGGGTGAACATCTCTGAGCTGACACATGTTTATAACAGTTGTGCGATATCTCATTTACCAAAATCGGTTAAGGCGCTTAGGCTACAGATAAACATACATGATAACTTACAATACACTCCTTTCGGCTTTGCGTCGTCAGGTAAAAATAAAACTGCAGTAGATATTATTCACCATCATCATCAGATAGAAGACATTCACTGCTGAACATTGACCTCCCTCTTAGTACGCCACACTGCCATCATATAGCCTGCCATCAGCATGCATTGGATATCCGCAACTCTTACGATGACGTCGGTCCATCTATAGTGGAAGGCCTACCTACGTAGCGTCTTCCGGTTCACGGTCTCCACTTAAGAACTGTTCTCCTCCATCGGTTATCGGTTCTTCGAGTGATGTGGACTGCTCATTTCCACTTCAACTTGCGAATCTTAGCAGCTATGTCAATAACTGTGGTTTTTCGGCGAATATCCCCGTTACAGGTTTTATCTCGCAAAGAAACTCTGAGCATAGCCCTCTCCATTGCCCGCTGTGTTTTCCCAAAAAGCCAGCGTCTCAGTACAATAATATGTCAGCACTGGCAACACAGTGGTAAACACTTTTGAGAAAGACCCTTCTCAAAAGGTAAACTATAATTGCCTTCACTAAGCATCCGAGTCAAATCCGAGTATAATGGAGAATAAACAAAGTCCGAAAATGCAATGTCACGGACAATTTTATTTCAGTCAGACGATCTCTGCCTCTTTTCTCTTTTACTTTGTTTGTATCTCGTACAGAACTTCTATATTACAGTAATTCTGCGCTATCATGTTGCGAATATTCTACTGTCAACCAATTCTCTGTGGCCACTAGTCCCAAGGCTCCGCAGTTTTTACCCCAACAGATACAGGGTGCGTTTAATATAGCAGGAAAGTAGGGATGTCTGTCGCGTTTAACTTTTAGGACGAGTTGGTCAGATTGGGAGGAAAAACTTTTTGTGCAGAGTATTTTGTTTCGAATGGTTTGTTATTTTTGATGTCGAAGTCCTTTTTGTTGTTAGCGTTGTCTGCTTTAAAAAGTTTCGAGTAATGAGTACGAATTTTATGGCTTTAGTTTAAATTGGTTTTATTAAAGAAAAACGAGTACCGGTCGATACTCGTTTTTGTTTAATCACTTCATAGTCAGTTTTTCAAGCAGCTATACATTAGTGTTGGTTAGTGTTATTGGGCGCCAAATCTTATTTTCACAAGCAATTAACCGAAAGACAGCCAAACCAAATCAGTTAAAAGTAGTTTTTTTTATTTATAATAAAGGCTTTTATAAAACGGTGATTGCTGCCAATAGACTTCAACAACACTAGCAGTGTTATCGATGATTAGTCAACCTAGAGAGGTGTTTGTAGACGCCCCTTTGAAATGCTTCAAGGTCATCTACTTTATTAACCGCGTCTTCAAATGTCGCCAGATGAATGAAATAAGTCCCTACCATTGAGATACAATACATATAGAGTCACAATCGTGCCTAAAAAATGTCCGAACCAAAACTCGGCGCATGCTACGAATTGCGCAGACTTTTTGGTTAGTTACAAGGTAACCGCGATCCGACTACAACGCCGCGCGATGCCAGAGCTACGATTACATAGTGGACAACTAACGTTGAACACTATGCAAGCGACATAACGTCAACATTTTTGTAAATGTGGCATTGTGAAGTATATAATTGATACAATGTATGTACAATGACGCTCGGACGTTTTTTGACTGTTTTCACTGAGAGATTGTGACTCTATAGTAATTGTATCTCGATGGTCCCTACACACGAAAAAGGTTTCACAGAAATGTCTGAGTCGCTCAACGATGAAACATCGTCATTAGACACTCCCTAATCGTATGAAAAACAACCTCTAATTGAAAAACAAACAGTCCCACATCAGCTCGTGTATCAGAAACACGGCCAAGTCTCCCTACAGTGGTATCATTGGCTTAATTAATGTTTCCTCGAATGTCACCATTAAGTCTGTGTTGTCTGGTCGTCTGAAACAATGCTGGAAATGGAGCTTTGTTATGAGAATCCGTTGTTTAGACGTTGTACTGTTCGGGGTAAAAGTGTTTGAAATATCTTTTTACGTGATTGTTTGCAACTCATCACACATCATCTTTGTTTGTCTACACGACGCAGACTTCTCCTAATCTAAACACAGCTCAGTTTTCAACTTCCTGTATTCAGTTTCGCTTTGCACAATTCGTCACTCCACTTGGCCGCAGGGCGCCATACACTAATGTGTAAAACTACTCGCACGCGAAGATAATTTCTAACAAAGATAAAGATAATTTATTTCCACAAAACATGATTAAATCATACACACATTTTTAAAAAAACGCATGCACAATTAGGTGGGTTAAAATATTAGTCAGTTTGTATCATGTTTTGCCTAGTTAGTAGGCCTGTACAAATCTAGAGAGATAGCATATATAAATACCGTAAATATTATTTATAAATATTAAAAACACAATTAGTTAAATTAACTGTCAAAACAAATTCATTATATTATTATAATATATCATATACCTATGTTATTAATTTAAATAGTTAACAGATAGATATTACTATAATTACAAAATAAACAAATTCTCCTAACACTTTGTGTAAATGAGCCTGCTACTTTTAGAGTCTCTATTAAACTGGGTAGTTTTTTAGGGTTCTGTACCCAACGGGTAAAAACGGGACACTATTACTAAGCCTAAGATGTCTGTCCGTCTGTCTGTCTGTCCTACCTATTAACAGCTGTATCTTTCGAACCGTAATAGATAGCCAGTTGAAATTTTCACAAAATATGTAATGTTACGGCGGATTGACTAACAAATAATAAAAATTCAAAAGTAAAAACTAAAGGGGAGTGTCCCCATACAACAAACGTATTTCTTTACGTAGTTTTGTATTAGCTCTAATGTAAAAACTATAATATTTAAAATTTTACATGATTATAGTACACACTTTAAAGTATAACAATGAATAATAAAAAATGGCCAAATGCGAGTCGGTAACAAGTTTCTGTTCAAGTTATTACTGGTAATTTCGTTGTTGAATTTTGTGGTGGTACGGAACCCTCAGTGCGCGAGCTCGACTCGCGCTTGGCCGGTTTATTCATTTTAGTTTTGGCTCCAGACATCTTGTCTATTTAACCATGCAGTGTCAAGTAAAACAGATATTTCAAATAGATACATTGATTTTTACAATTAGCGAAGACATCGTCAAACTAGTCACAGTCACAGTGTAAGTCAAGCAATGTAAGTCACGGCCAAGCTCAAGTCTTGGCCCTGTAAAGTAGTAGCGATTTTACTAAAGGCTTCTTCTGTGGAGTTTTGGAAAAAACACGAAAATACTTACTACATTATGCATCTTGCCTAAACTCGTGCACATTCACGATCACGTAGTAAATAATAATACACCATTATCTATTTAAGTATGTATTTAAAAATATATACGTATGTATATCAGTCTCTGGCAGCCATATCAAAATAACCTATGATTAGTTTGGGTTCAGATGACCGTGTGTGCAAAAAATGTCCCGAATGTCCCCGTATATTATTAGTACTCGAAACAAGTTTAGGAAAATATTACAATGATATGACATGATATTCCCACGTCAGCACCAAAACAAAACAAATTGGCTTTTTATAAAAAGTTTTCATCAGCATATTACATTCTTGCAGACTCAAAGTCCTTTCAAAAGATCATAAATTATAATTTCACGCCCACCTTATTGGCTCAGGTAGCAAAAAAACACATGTCTACAGCATGATTGGAAGTTGAAATCAAGTTAACATATCTCCAGGGCATACAAAATTTATATCACGCTACCTTTGCAAGGGAATGGCCACGCCAGACTGAGGTGACTTTCCACTTTTCACCCCAAATGTACGGTCTCGACTCAATTTCGCGATGATAATTGGTATCACACCGATGCCGTTCGCCTTTTGTTATCACTGAATTATGACTCTATAGCCAATTAAGAGTGAAACAACAAGCCTAGTTAACACATCCCCAATGACAACCCTGTGTTAATAGGTATTACTCGATTTACAGTAAATTTTGGGACGTTATTATTATTACTGCACACTGGGACTTTTGTGAATCTACCGGGACGTTACACAATGGGAGGGACAAGGGCCATTCCAGTCCCAAAATGTAGGCAGGATTTTAGGAGGTATTGATTGAATCAGGCGTTACTATGCGGAAGTTAATTTTCAAAGCTGTTTTTAGAAGAATCTCTTGCTACATTTTCACTTTATTGTAAGTGAAAATACACTAGAGAATTGTTAAAAAAATACACTTTCTAGATGATTAAAACTGATTTAAGTTTCAGATTAGTTTCCGTCTTAGATCTCACTTTATCTTAACTGTGAACTTTAAAGCCCTACCAGACGTGTGGAATTGGTTGACCTCAACTGCCGTCTGACCAATGGGAGAGAAAGAGAGGGAAATATGTTATTCTCACTCTTTCTCTCCCTTTGGTTGGATAGCAGTTCGTCAACCACATCCACACGTCTCTTAGCACTATTACTCACTCTCACACAACCCGTGTGTGAGTAAATGTGTTTGTTTTTACATAACTCCGTAATGGCAAAACGTATTAGGTTGAAATGTGGTATGCAGGTAGCCACTATCCAGGATTAACACTGGCTGTTTTATCTTCAAAAATGTATATTAACTCTGTGACAGCGAGGAAAACCATAGGGCACTGCTAGTAGTTATAGCAAATTGTAGATAAAGGTTACGGTCTTTTTCTGAAATGAAATTCAAGTCACTAGAAATTAACCTGGGATCACTGGAAATTCACTAGAAATTTACTAAAGATTCACTAGAGATTCACTAGTGATTAATTTGAGATTCACTAGAGATTAAATAGAAATTACATAGAGAGTTGCTGGAAATTCATTAAAGAGTGGAAAAATAAACTAGATTCTAGTACATTTACGCTTAAAAAGTAAAGACAAGTGCATATGGGTTTGATTATGGCGTTGACTAAAATTTTTGCTAAATATTATTTAGTGCCTACAAAAACATTACACATTAAAGCAGTAAACCTATAAGTATGCCTAAAACAAACTGGCACCCGTAAGTACAGTTAAGCAGTAAAGTTTTACGTGCAACAAAAGAGCATTTAGTGTGGTTAAATACGTACTTATTCTATATTGCCATTGCGGCCCAAGGAAATAAGGATAGGAAACAAACTACACTTGGCAGCGTTGTGGTACGGAATCAGTACGGATAATGAATCGGCGAATTCTTGCCGATTCTTGCTCTACTTACATAATATTTTGTGGGTCGGAAATACGAGAGCAATCGGAAATGCCTGCGATATAGAATTAACAGTTAAGTCTTTCTGGTTTCAAAAGTTAGTAAAAACAAAACTAGTTTCTGCTCAAGCATAAGGCGCGTTAAAGTAACATAATTTGGTGATAATTTGGGATCTCTTGTGTTACGTCACGTCTGTCATGTATATCTGCCAAGCGAGTGGATTAGCTGTCATAAACAATAAAATGTCTTTAGAGAAAGACGCCATTTTGTGCAATCAACGTGCTGTATATCACGTAACCTTAGAATAACTACACAAAGATACCAAGTACATTCGCAAAATATAAGCCATTAAAATGGTGTCATATATGGCTCCAAAAAAATATATATAAAAATTTTACTATGACAATTTGCGCGGTGAAATCGTACCACAACAAATCAGAAAAGCAGCATAAGAGTTATGGTGTGACATTCCACAGGTATTCCATTAATTTTCTTGCTTAAATCGTTTAAAATACCAATCAAAACGTTGAAGGCGAAACGTTGAGTACTCAGAGAAGGCGTTGTTTGGAAACTTACCTTCTCTGAGTAGTATTAGTAACTAGTAGTATTCTAAGCACGTAACCTTATTTCCCATCCAATAACAGTTTTTTATGCCATATGTGGCAAACAAGCAAACAGCCACCTATGCATATTTGTAACCCAAGGACATCCCAGTTATACGTTGCCAACCTTTGAAGACTCTATTAATTAGCCCTTTTGTAGAACCCCATGTTATAGTTACTTAATGCCTCAAGAAGGAGGAGTTCATTCCACATATTGCAGGTGTAAGGCAAAAAAAACGTATGCAATTTCCACAGATCTATGATACGTGGATGAGCTTTTAGGCGGTGGCAGCTAGTGCGATGATTAAACCGTGACACCGGCATCAGATTGAACATTTCTTCAGAACACTCCCCGTTGTAAATGCATACTTATTTAGAAAATTTAGTTTTTTTTTTTTTTTTTTTTTTTTTCCTCTTCCCCGAGTTGGGGCTTTTGGCTCCGCATGATTGATGCAGTTGCCATATTCAAGTCGTATGAGTTTAGTTTTAGAATTTAAAGGTAGGGAAACGATACGCGTAAAATCGTTTTCATCGTCAAGCTAAGTTACGGTCAAGTCAAACTCATGCCCCTGTAAAGTGGTGGAGACTTTACAAGAGGCTTCTATGGAGTTTTGGAAACAACACGAAAAGACACGTTTCACCTCGTTATATCACTTTCCCACACTCGAGCACGCTTAAGAGCACTTAATGAATAATAATTCCCCATTTAGTACACATTAACACTCGACAATACACAAGTTTAAGAAAATAATCCAACGAGCCGACATGTTTTTTCCGCGTTGGCGCCAAAACTCCAAAAAAAAAAAAAAAATTTGTTATTTTATATTTATTTTGTTTGTGACAGACTTTTTTCATCGTTTTGTGGTTTATGGACCCAGGATTCACATTTTTCGTGACGGCTCAACATCAATAAATTACAGATTTTGACAGCTGTCAAAAACCGTAATGATCAAATTTGTGAATAAGGGCCTCAGGATCTTAATGCTCAAATTAAACAAACAATAATGAGTTTTCTATATTATTTTATTTCCTCTATATGTTGAACTCTAAGCTTGTGGTTGTTTATGTTACCCTAACCTAGGATTTATCTTAGTTATCGAAGCACTATTTGCAAATCCACTCAAATAATCCAATATCCCACGGTAAAGAATATGTTTTCTTACGAATTATTTAGCAAAACATTTCTTTCACAAAATATTGTAGCTATCATCCATCATTTTCTCTCAGTTCATTAAGCATGGCGTTCAGAATGTAAGCATGTTGTCCGCTACTATTGTACCGAACGTCAAACTTGAATGGCTATAGGAAATCATTTGTGTTTGTGAAATTATCCAAAATATTTACATAGTAGCGAGGAAGGTCAGAGGTTTTAGAAGCTAGTATTAAGTTTCGAGGTATTGTAGTTTGGGTGAAGTGGTTTTGTAGTAGGTAGGTACTAACTTTGTTTTGTCGTGTGATGCAAAAGTGAATAGTGTTTTTAATTCTGAATTAATAATAATAAGTTTACAGTGGTTAAAGCTAAGAAAATGCGTAAAACTTTAAGCTCAAGGCCCCAAACTAGGCAACAAAGCCTGTGTCTTGGGTGCCCAATGGATCCAGTTAAACATAGTGAGTAGGTATTAGATGACCGTGTGTGCAAAATGTCCCAAATATTTATTTATTTTATTTATTTATATCATGCACAGCTTCGTACATGTTTAAAAGACATAGGACTGGATTAATAGGCAATCTGACTTTACTAGTTTACCGTACAACATCGAGTTTGTGTGGCAAGTCATCGTGCTTGAGACTATGAGAAATTCACTACAAGTAGTAATGCAAAAGAGATCACGGTTATAATTATTTCGGGCTCCTAACAAAAGCTAAATTTCATATAAATACCTACATACAAACCTGTACATCACCGGATATAATTATACAAAGCGGTGTCATGGGTTTAAAAAAAAATCCTTCGCCTCCTTCCGCGAATACTCACGGGAATGTCTGAAGGAACAATTTGAAAAAAAATATTGTTCTACTAAGCAAAACAAGTTTTTTTTTTTTTTAATTCTTTCAATACTTTTATTCGTATTAATAGTTTTTCCATTCTTCTTTATTAATTTTACTCTTATTTTACTAAACTACTAATAATTGAGTATATAATCGTTAGTAGGCATTAGAAGATGTCAGCGAGAAGTTTAATTTTGTTATAACTAAAGTAACAATACCTTCTCGATATGACAACGGAAGGTAAACTAATTTATAATCGAAAATCAGTCTAACATTTTTGAAATGAATCCCCATTACTTTTCTTCGCTGCCTGGTATGCACAAGAATAGTCGTAAAAAATTCAATACAGTGTAAGATATGACTTATCTATTCATAGAAAATGGAAATTGTGAATTGGTTTCATGTACATACTCTCTCTTTGCTTCAATGTCTTTTGTCTTACTGAAATATGAACCAGAGAGCAGACTGAATATGAAATTGCAGTTTTTCTTTTTCTCATACATTCCCCGTACAGTAGTATACGTATCTATCTATATAGGGTTACACAAAACGGTATCTTTAAGCTGAAAGTAGGTTATTATACTTGTATCATTATCAGCCTATTATGCTCCCACTGCTGGAACACAGGCCTTCTCTCAAAGAAACTCGCTGCGTCAACCACGATTTATAGTTTCCATTTTTTTTGAATACAAAGTATATTCAATGTCCACCCTCACAATGGATAATACTTTGTTGCCAAATTTCACCAAGATCAATTTGGCTGTTTTTTGATGACAAGACAGACAAACACACACAATCCGACAGAGACACATTGCAGTTATGTGATGTTATACATGCGGTGCATTTAAGTGGCGTAGCTTAAGAAGGATGCATGTCATTCATCATAAGTGTGTCCTACTTTGACACGCGTGCTTCTTAGTATATTAGAATATGTTGCTTCTCAATTGGAACGGTAACATAATTGTACCACGTGTTACAAACATTATCTTCTGGTTTCAAAATAACTCAGTACCCAAAGACTAAGACCAAAATAAAATGAATGGACGGGCCCAGAAAAAGGGCGCATTTTTTAAGATTACGAATTGAGCGCCGCCGCTCATTTGGTTTCAGTCAGGCTCTAGCCGTAGGAAGTGCAACACGAGACTGTTGTTACATGATAACAAAACGTCAGCTGACAAAATTATGCGTTCGTGTGCTTTCCTAAAGTGTAAATACACAACAAAAAACCGCCATCTATTTTTTGTAACATATGTACTGTACATGTTTATAATTATTTGTCGAAGTATATGTCCGACGGTTTTGACTCGTTTTTACTGAGCAAGTTCAATGATTATGGCCCGTCCATTAAATTTATTTTGGTCGAAGCCCAAAGAGAGTTCTGAATTCTTATCTAAATGAGTTTCCTTAACATACACGTGCCTATCCAAAACAAAAACAAAGAAATACGTGACACGTTTGCGAATAGACGAAAACGTAGGAGTTGCTTTCCACGAGACAATTTAAGTGTTGACTGCCACAAGTATCTACAGTATCTACTAGGGTTCCGTTTATCAAAACCTTTTTAGGACCCCATAATCATTCAGTCACATAAGCAGATTTTTTTTAACATACTACCTATTAGCATCTATTAGCTTCACTTCAGGGCTATAATCGGGGTTTCTCTACGAGATCGAATCAGTTATCCTTAGATCCGTAGACGAACGAAAGTTACCGACATAGCCCATCGGATTAGCAAGTTGAAGTGGCAGTGGGCAGTGAACATTGCATGCAGAACTGATGGCCGTTGGGGCCGAAATATTCTACCGACCGGACCGGTAAGCGCCGCGTAGGACGTCCATCCACAAGATGAACAGACGACCACTAAAGGGACCACTGGAAAACGCTGGATGCAGGCCGCTTCCAACAGGTCCATTTGGAGATCGATGGGGATGGATCGATTAGGTCTATGTCTAGCAGTGAACGTCCTATGGCTGAAATAATGATGATTATCTTTACTTGTAATTCTTCTTCTTCTTAAGGTTCCATCTACCGGATATTGGCTATCAAAAGGGCTATTCGAACTTTCGACACAGCTGCTCGAAATAGGGATCTTGTGCTTAGGTTAAACCAAGTCCGGAGATTTTTGGGCAACGAGGTATGTCTTCTTCCGGGTGGTCCCTTGGATTTTCTTCTGTATAATTAGCTTTATAGTACTTGTAATTAATTGAAAAAATCTTGGAAGTCGATTTTAACTTACTCAAATTGTCGTATCGATTAAAACTTTACAATGACAATACAATAGTTTGATACTATCGAGCTGATCTAATGGAGTCAGCAGGTGGATGGAGATCTTCAATAGCTACTCGTAAACCCCTCGAGCTTATGTTCATTTGGTTTGAGTCCTATAAATTAAAAATGGTGACGAAGTACTAATAATAGAGCCGAGAGGTGGATATTGGAAAACTTCAATTGCTAAGCGTTTTGTGTTTTTAGAAAAGAATCTTATTTTGTAGTAATCCATAATCATTGAGTCACTTTTGACCGTAGGGAGAAAACAATACTTAGCCTATGCTTTTGACAGGTTTTTTTCAACTACTGACAGCTATGACTGACAGGAACGGCGTTTGACTATATACAATCTAACACGAATGTTATCTATATGTCTGGATAGCCCGTTGGTCCAGTTGGTAGTAAACCTGCCTTCTGAGCTTGGGGGCGTGGGTTCGATTCCCATCTAGGACAAACATTTGTGTGATGAACATTTGTGTTTGTTCTATATCTGGTTGTTAATATCTATTTAAGTATGTATTTAAAACTATATATGTATGTATATCAGTCTCTGGCAGCCATATCACAAGCTTCGCTTAGTTTGGGGTCAGATGACCGTGTGTGAAAAAAAATAAAAAAAATGTCCCTAATGTTTATCTGAAAGCTCACATATACTGGATTGGGTTGCAGTTGAGTTTAGAGAGATTGGATTGGACCCAGGACTGGCTCGACTAGTCAATGACGCAAGGTGTTTGATTACATATTTTGACTTGAAGCCACACGAATACAATAGTCGGTAAGTTTACTTACTATACTTATGTATATGTAAGTAAGTTTGCTTATTATAGTGAGTAAGTTAAGTTCCATATATCATGATGTTTTTAAGGTTCCATACCCAATGGGAGTAAACGGGACCCTGCTACTAAGCGACGCTGTCTGTCTGTCTGTCCGTCCATCAGTCTTACCTTTCAGTGACTGTATCTTTCAAACCGTAATAAACAGCCAGTTAAATTTTCACAGAATATGTAATATAATAACGGATTAATCAAAGAAAAAAAAAAGTTAAAGTGAAAACTAATTAAAAAGTAATTTAAAAACCACCGCCGGTTCTTGTACGATCGCCGAAGTAAAGCAACGTCACAATTAGTTGGATGTTGTCTTATCACACTACTTTTTTTTTACTTTAGTAGTTAACAAATTATATTATGGTGGTACGGAACCCCAGTGCGCGAGCCCGACTTGCACTTGACCGAGTGTATTTTATTTACACGTGTTTAAAACATTTTAACTGGAAGTAAAAGATATAACAGTTACAAATACATACGTAAGCTATTCTCGATGATGTGCTTACTTTTGTTCTCAGAAATATTAAAGCTTCTTTTTATATCGACTTCCTTGTTCAATATCGTGAATCCGTGTTTTTCTAACAGATCCTTACAATTCGCGTGAAATTGATATCAGGCTGACACGAACTGTTGTTTGCTCATAGTGATTCCATTATTACAATGGCGATGTGATTTGAGACTGGGAAATGGTTAGCGCAAAATATCACACGGAAGATGTGAATTTATGTTATAGGTACGTTAGATAGGTACTCGTTTCTACTTACAAGCTTTTTTTTTTGTCTTTACATGTTTTTATATTTTTTAGTCGTAGTTTTTGAAGTACAATAAAATTTTACTTTACGATAAGTGGGTGAAATTCAATGAACGGGATTGAACTCCTAAATTTTTTAATCAAATGTGACCACTTTTACTCCTATTTAATAAAAAAGGAATAATGCAAAAAAAAAAAACACCATTATCAGCCTATTATGTTCCCACTGCTGGGTCTTCTCTCAGAGAGAGAGGATGGGCCCTAATCCATGCCGGACAAGTGTATGTTGGTGAATGTCGTATATCTTTGAACTTTTGAGGTTCTTGGACATACCGGTTCCCTCACGATATTTTAATGCAACGTTGTTGAGCGACGGCATTGAAAATGCACATATTTTTTTTTATTTAAAAAAAATATATACGAAAAAAAAACAGTCGGAATGTAAACCTCTTTTTTTGTCAGTTTAAAATAACACGATATTTACTTTTGTTCGTTGCTTATTAGTTCAGTTTTATCAGCGTTGGCCGCTTTTGGACAAAGACTTCTCTCAAGGTTTGTCACTCAGCCTAACCTTTATAGATTTTCGCTTCCTGGTAAAGACCCTTGGTATACCTAAACATGCTCACTCCGTTCAGTCGCAGGGTGTAACTACGCTACGTTTCCATGGCTTAAATATACTTATTTTACGTTTTATGAAATGATTCCTACAAGGAAAATGATTTCCGAATTCTGGATGAACATCGTTTTACAAAGTTTAAGTTTAATCCTAATCTATCCATATCATTAGGCACGTTACATACAAAGAAGTCGGGAGCCATTTTCCCTCGATGTTCAAAGATAGTGTTCAAAGATTTCTCCCTTCCGTGCCATATACGACTCCTGCGAAGGGTAACAAAATTTTATTTCAAGTTAAATTGTGTTCGCAACTCAGCCAGTTCTTATTTATTGGGGAGGGAGGTATTGACGCCTCAGGCTCACTCGTAAGTGTGTTCAAGCCTAATAACAGAGTCAACGGACCCTTTGTCATAGCTACTGCCAATTTTAGAATGCATTTTGCGTGAGTGGGTCTGCCTTGGGGTAATAGAATCGTAACAAATGGAATTAGCACCTACTCTGGGATGTACTTCACATTAGTTGGTCGTAAAGCTTTTACGAGCTTTTTGGTAGATTATTCGTGAAAAGGGTAATATTCAAACATCTCTTTCTTTTCTAGAACACTACACTTTTCTACACTTTTCACAATTGCAATCGATGCAGCTCGGAAGTTAGTTTTACTTATTTTAAGAAAGGCGAAAGAGTTTGAATTTTTTTTCGAAACGTAGCAATGGACATTTGTACATTTTAACATTATCAACAAAACATGAATATCTAAATATTGCAATTAGATGGACGAGTAACATGTATCAAAATTTCAATTAGATATGATATATGACAGGTGTGAATTCATTATATTTACTCAATATTTTTTTTCAGTTTACCCCAAAAGCTTAAAAGAGAACCTAAAGGCAAGAGAAACATAAAATATTTTAATATTTCCCAGCAGTAGAGCACTCATAGCAATTCGTTTATGGAAACATTTTTTACAAGAGCCTCACTAACCCTACACAATTTTACATAATTAAAACTTAATTTAAGTAATACGTGTGTTACAGCCCCTATTTTAATTAACTTTAACAGCAAAATGAATTAAGTTATGAGAGTGAAACATCTTGCAGAGTCGGCGGTATTGAACAAGGCACCGACTCGCCCTGTTTTATTCATAGGCCTCTTTGAATAAAGATGAAAATATTAGAGGAGGCCAAAGAAAGCAGCGACTTGGGGCTAATGTGGTTGGGGGTTAATAGTCATACATATTAATGGAAAAATATAATACGTTGACCACGCACTTTTTTCATAAGCTCGCTGAATTTGACATCGTCAACGGAAGTCTGTAGGCGTGGAAATCAAGACCAGTGATTTTTCTGTTTGATCAGTTCAATGAGTTTTTTTTCTGGTCAGTGATTTTTAGTATTTTCGTACAACTACACAAATCGTTCAAGGAGTGTTTAATTAACTATGTCCACGCAATTATAGGGTTAGCAGTTTTTTTTAGCTAAAGCGGGATTCAGCAAATTATTGTCAAATACGTGTTAAATTAGATACTAGCTGACGTTGAGACGTTGTCTTGTCTTAGAACTGTCAAACACGCAAAGTTAAAATAGTAAATCTTATTTTTTTACACTTTGGGTTACATTATTGGAGTTTTAGTAAGGATCCCTATTTTTTTTGAAAATATAATATAGCCTACCCGGGCATAGTCTAGTTTTCCAAAAGTGAAAAAAATTTTCAAATCGGTTCTGTAGTTTTAAAGTCTATTCAATGCAAACAAACAAACAAACAATCAAACAATCAAACCTTTCCTCTTTATAATATTAGTATAGAAAAGCGGGGCATACTAAAAGACATCTAGGAAGATGCGTTTGGCAAGTAACGCCGACTTGGGATTCTGTCATCCAATTAAGAAAACCTCAAGTCCTACGCAAATCTGCAAGATTTATGGACACCGTGAGCGACTACTGCGTACATAGAAAACGTTATGATTAAAAATCATTGGTGGTCGGTACTTGTAAATATTATCATAATATTCCTTTAGATCATCACCTGGTTGGTCTACCTGATAGCATGGACACTATAAAGCGTTTGAAACATCAGGAATTAAAATAATAAGGAATTAAATGTATTTTAGTTAGTTTTAACCATTTTATTTATATTACACGGGAATTACTCACGTAAGATTAAGCCGGTCACTCCGACTATAGTTTCAACCGCATTAGGCAGTCTTTTTCAAGGTGAATGCGCGCGCGCGGCTGCGTCTCGCTTGGCACTACGGACCGCCGCGCGGCGCGCACGTGATGTCAACGGCAGCTGATCGGGTGCGGGGGTAGTTTTAACCATGTTTTATGGTTAATTAATAACAGATTTATGTGTTGGATTGTGTACAAATAACAATCAGTATTATCAATGCGGGAATAATATATCAAACCCCCTGTAAAAATATGCAATTTTGGAAAAAAACTGAATTTATTTCGTTTTGTGGGACATTACATTTTGTAATCTAAAATCTGGTCATATATAGGTAGATATTTTTAAGACAGAGAAACAAGAAAATTCCAAGACAGCGTGAAATAAGGAAACAATAATGAGTCGGGTTTTTATAAATGAGAGTTGCAAATAATCTCCAGAAATGGCAAGCGAAACGTGACTGGTTCGTTACAAAATGGCCAAAAACAAAAATGTGATTGTGACCAGCTCTAATTAGTTGGATCTGACTGGAACTGGAATTGCCCAGTTAAGAACTTTTATCATTCTAGATTTTTCGATTGATAATATCAAAACGTTAATGAAATTTTAGTACTTATGGGTCGTCCATTAATCACGTGAAGTTTTGGGGCATTTTGGCTCAACCCAATGATAATTTGTTTAAGTTTGAGATTCGTGGCTCTTTACCCGTTTCATTAATCATTATCATAGACGCAAAATAAAATGATTGTACATTTTTAAAACTAAAAATGTATAGAACAATTTTTTACGTTATTTCTGCTTCATTCACTAGCGCTGAGAGATGTATATTTGAAGAGGAAATATACTACAGATTCATCTAAAAATAGTTATGAAGATGAACTTTAGCCTGTAAAGCTTGATCCAATCTAAAAAAAATATATATAAATAAATAAATATTTTGGGACATTTTTCACACACGGTCACCTGACCCCAAACTAAGCAAAGCTTGTGATATGGGTGCCAGAGACTGATATACATACATATATAGTTTTTAAATACATATTAAGAATATGTAATATTATATTACCGAAATAGATATTAACAACCAGATATAGAACAAACACAAATGTTCATCACATAAATGTTTGTCCTAGGTGGGAATCGAACCCACGCCCCTATATATATACTTGTATGCCCTCAGACTAGGGTATGTTTTGGGTGACGTGTGTGGCTCGCTAAACAGTCAACCAAAAGCATAGGCTTGCTTGAACAAACAACCTATAAACAGAAAGTAAATAGAAAGAAAAAAAAACATTTATGAGCTGAAAATCTTCAAACGGTTAAACCGATTTTTTTAACCTAACTAATAACACTCTCGATCAAGTCACCTTTCAAACAAAACAAAAATCTAAATCAAAATTGGTTCGGCTATTTAGCTACGATGCCATGGACAGACAAATGCAGATAGACGAAAGAGATATGGGTTCATCTTTTATCGCTTGTTTTCGGGGAATGCACTGAAGAGATTTTTGATTTTATTCCTGTGTCAGACTTCCACTACCGCACATCTCAACACCCTCAAAAAGTTCACACTCACATTTTGCAAAGCTGGATATCCCACACCGTCCGATTTTTTCGCTCCTTTATTCCGCGGCTTAGAATAACTACTCAGAGAAGGTAGGTTTCCAAACAACGAAAGCTATAAATTCGCTTTGTAGCTTACGTTTCGATTGGTATTTTAAACGATTTAAACAAGAAAATTCATGGATTACCTGTGGAATGTCACACCATAACTCTTATGCTGCTTTTCTGATTTGTTGTGGTACGATTTCACCGCGCAAATTGTCATAGTAAAATTTTTTTTTTTTTTGGAGCAATATATGACACCATTTGAATGGCTTAAATTTTGCGAATGTACTTGGTTTTTTTGTGTAGTTATTCTAAGTTCCGCGGACCTGTAAGGTGTCGAATATCCTTCCCGCAGAGCTTCAACATTAGGCGTTTCAAAAAGGGTGTTCACAACTACCTCTCCATCATGCTGAGTTGGGACCGGTTTGTGACAAAAAAATAATAAGCTCTAATTTAGTTTTATTTTTATTTTGATTTTATTTTCCATAAGTATATATTATGTTTATTGTATTTTTTTGCCACAAATAAATTATGTCTATGTCTATGTCTCCGGGCTGGCACTGGACACCGTCTACACCACTAGTATTGCAGGTGTTCATAGGCGGGGGTTTCTATTTACTTCGTCTATCGTTCTATCGTTTCTCGTTTCTATCTATCGTTTTTGTTTAAAAAAACCATTAAACTTATATCTATTTGCGTCGAGGGTTAAAAATAATCATGATTTGACAAAACACCACCTCATAAAATAATCATTCGTGATGGTTTTCGTTCCTGCACACCCGCTATTGATCCTCTTGTAATTAATGGACGAGCCCCATATAGATGTATAATACTTTATTCAACGTTTTCGAATATAAAATTAAACTTTAAAGGGTTAACAAGCCGAAACAAGTTTGAAAAATGGTTAAACTGTGAAGCTTTAAGAACAACAGTCCGTATCTCAGTGTGCCACCTGGCACATCAATCCTCGTTTATGAAAAAAATAAAGCGCGAGTCGGA
Organism: Agriopis aurantiaria; assembly: GCA_914767915.1. Lineage (NCBI taxonomy): Eukaryota > Metazoa > Arthropoda > Insecta > Lepidoptera > Geometridae > Agriopis > Agriopis aurantiaria. The sequence goes on along the minus strand of OU611994.1, from coordinate 9,959,517 downwards.
GTGGTCTTTACCGGTGTTGGGTACTTTTAGCTCTTTACTCCTTATGCCTCTCATCTGGTGATAAAGTGTTGGGAGACTTGGCTACGCGCCGCGTGCGAGTTACGTCTATTGCTAAGATGCTCGTACTAACTTCAGAGGCAGAGCGTAAACATTTGGGCTTCACTTGGCCGTTGTTATTTGGAGGGTCAGATCGCCCCGGCTCCAACATAATTTCTTGTACTGGGAATAATGTTTCAGTTTGAGATGACTAAAATAAATAGTTAAAGTCTAGTTTTGTATTCTTTCTGAGAGCTTAGCTTGTTGTTTTTTAGAGGAATTTAGTTGTAGTACCTAAATCGGAACTGTTACTAAGAGTTAGTTAGAGGCACAAAACAAACAGAAACAAAAAACGTTCGCTTCTCCTAAAATGCACTCAGTGCTTCCTGACAACGTTATTCCCCCGTATTTACACTGACAATGGAAGGAAAATAAACGAGCAAACAAGCTATTCGCGACCCACTTCACGTACCAACGAGCAATAAAACTAAACAAATGAATAACGTAATTTGCATACAGAAAAATGTCCAAAGATCGAAGCCCCACGTAAAACAGGGACGTCATTCTCTATTATTGTTTTTCGCGTTTCAAAGCCGTCTTACTTGACTTTAGGACGCCTAATGGTGGTTTGAAGGATTTCTCTAGTCCTTTTGCGTCATAGCCGATACACGCACATACACAACACACACACACATATTTCTATTCACATAGAAATACTGAAAATCGACTGATCGAGTCGATTTTCACAGTCACAGATAAAATATTAACTGCAACGATACCGCGATAGACCTATATTTTTCTGAACAACTCAAAGAATTCTCCGCTTAGCGAACTCTCAAAAGGGTTTTGTTTTCTATTTTCCTTAAAATTCCACTGAGTAATAATTTCTCGCTTAGCACACCCAGAAGAGTCATTTTGCTTTCACACGCCGTATTATAAAGCTATTCTTACCTGATACAGAGACCGTATTGTGTTCAGTTTATTGTGTCTGGAAATTACGTTTAAGAAAAGAAAATTGGCAGGAGTTTTCAATTTGTTGTGGCGTAAGTGTTTACTCCGAAGAAACTGTTATGTAAAGGTTGCGTTTAAAAGTAGTACGCGACACCATAAGCGATGGTTCTTTCATGTTTATTCAAACGGAATTCATGAATAAAGCAGGTGCCTAAGTACAAGTCCTTAGAGAGCTGTACGACTTATCTACCTACATGAACTACCCCGTGATAACACAGACGCTGTCGCATAGTAGCGCTCCGGTAATTCACCTCAGGATCTTTATTAGACTCCGAGTTTTGGCTTTGGTCGGATAACATTAGGATAATACAGATTAGAGAAGTTCTGTGGTGAAATTAAATGCACATATTTTACAGGCCTTTAGGGGTGGGATATTCGGATCACGTAGGGGCAGGTAATAAATGAGAGATTTGATCGCGTTATTGTTGCGAAGGGTGCGGTGATTTCAAGTAATCGGTCGGTATGTGTAAGTGTGGTTATGTAATTATACTTATCTTGGGCATAAAGTACTAAATAGCGCGCATTCTACTGTTATTTTATGCCTTCTAGCTATTTCTCGCGGCTTCTTACACGTAGACTTGTATATAAACTTTAATTCGGCCCTTTCGGTCAGTGCGTGAGTGGTATTTTGCTTCTATAAAATTATATAAATTTTTATGATATACTGAAGCGTTTAACGATGCGTTATTTTTCATGAACTAATTATACTTAGGAAGGACGAAGCACATGATATTTTCCAATGATGAATGTGGTGTTCACAAAATATACTTTGTATCAGTGTCAAGCCAGTCACTCGTAATTTCTTTTGGTGCGCGGTTATGCGACAAGTCATGTTTAAGAGAAACATAAGTAGAAATCACTTATTTTTTACTTTTAGCTAGTTTAGATTTTAACAGACATCAATCAATCTATGGAATATTGGGACGCAATTTTCGGATTACCATAATATATCTTAATATTTAGCTCCACGTTATTTCAAAATTTTTGGTCATCTACCTGTTAATTGAAAAAATTCGTTGACCTTTGCTTCAAAGAGAAAGAAAAAATATGTTCCGAAATTGTAAGTATGTACCTACCTATATTAGATAATCCAATAAGAATATCTAACGGAAACAAAATATTTGAGTATATTAAGTATACAAAATTATGCTAGCCCTCTGGAGATTTAAAATCATTCCAGCCAATCCTTGGAAACACATTAAAAAGGTATTTTCATTAGGCTTTTAATATTACAAAAAGTCCGCTTTCATACGATACAAATTGGCAGAATTCTTTAGCGAATGTAAAAAAGTTGGAGCCAATTATTCGTTCCAATATTCCCTCGGACTGGACAGTTTATTAATCTTAAAGGTCTCAGCCCACTACACTGGATCATACTATGAACGTGCTTTGAACATCATCGCCTATTTAATGTTCGTCCACGGCTGGACGTAGGCCTCTCCAAAAGAACACCACAAGGCACTATCTTCTGCTTTTCGCATCTACTTACCACCAGCCTCCTTTCACAGATCATCGCTCCACCTGGCTGCAGGGTGTCTTAATAATTTACGTTTTCCGCTACACGGTCTCCACTCTAGAATTCGTCTACCCCAACGATTGTCGGTTCTTCTACAGATATCGCCAGCCCAATGCCACTTCAGCTTGCTAATACTTTGAGCCATGTTGGTTGCTTTAGTTCTCTGTCGGTTTGGAGCTTTGAACATACCAGACTCGACAAAACACGATGGCCAACTGAAATCGTATCTATAGTGTTATAAAGTCGACTATTCACTGTCAAGACACGCCACAGTATTGCTCAGTGACGGGATGTTATAGTAGGCGTTGTTTCAAATTACTGAAAACAACTCTTTTTCTTATTGCCAAAACTTTTACGGTATTGATATGATCACATTGATCATGGTATAAGCCGGTGTAATATGGTAAGACCTTTTTCGGCGAACATGTGTTAGTTTTTTTACACAACTCGTAACTAATATAATATATTAGCATTGCCATCCAACGTGGCAATGCTGCCAGCATTCTGGCCACGTTTCCCTCCACCGAAGGGCTTTTAGATTAGTATTTTTAATGATTTTGATAATTTATTGTTCATTTTAATTTGTATATAATAATTAGGTAGTGATTGTTTTAGTTTTTAAATACTGTGTATGTAATGATTTCTTCGAAGTGGACGAATACAAATATTGTCTTTCTTATATACTAGAATTTTATTAAAATTGCAAAAATGATCATTGAAAATCCGGTGAATGCTTACAGTTTGTTTGATGACAATCATATGATTGAAAAATCAAAAACATGGTATGCGTCAACGAAAAGCTCATTTCCACGAAACAATTAAGTGGAAATGTATTTGTTTAACCGTTAGCTTCGGTTAATTAATCTACGTTTGCATTTACGGGGTATTAGACCGTTTTACGATCGCAATCAAAACTTTACTTGTTATTCCAAATGACAAGACATCGAAAATGTTTTGACGAATTCTCACAAAGTTGAAATTGGTAAAGAATTTTCCTGACTTTTCCCAGGATATTAAAACGCCAATCAATCAAATGTTTGTAATCGTTTTTGAGAGATACCTGCGGAGAGTTTGGATCACATGCGCAAAATTGTATCTGCGTCGGATAGGACCTGTTCCGATACATTTAACAATGCCCTGCAAAAGATACAGCCTACAATACCTAATATAGTTATGTAGTTTGGCGCAGTGCAGTCCTAATAAACTGGGGTTACTGTGGAAACCTTTTTGTATTTGACACGTTGCGCTTTACTTTTGTGAAGCTGCAAGCTGGCTCGTTTTTTTGTGCGAGTGTTCAACAGTAAATAGTACCCTTAGTACAAGTTTTGATAGTATTCGAAAACTTTTTTAGTTTTCGTATTTTTCCATACATTGCTGGACTGAAAGGTCTTCGAAAACTTTTTTCGTATTAGAGTGAAGCAATCTATACCGCTGATAACTACCGATTTTAGTTCCTCCGCATTTCCGCTGGAGGCGCTTTACTACAATGTATGGAACAATACGTAAACGATAAAAAAAATCGAATACTATCTAAACTTGTACTAAGGGTACTGTACGAAAAATTCGTGCAAGTTGAATTTCGAGATAAAAATCATCGATAACGGATGTCTTTTGATAGCATCTTGCGTGCAACTACGTGACTATTTACACCAAACTATATTATAGCCATGGAATACTTACAAGGTATTTTGTCTTTTCAAGCTAGTAAAAAAAGACAATATACAATATATTATATTTTTACAACAAAATAAAAACCACATGTAGGAATCATGTTATTGTTCAATGTATGGATCTTATATCCTAGTTAAAATTTTATACCTTTAGAGGTGGAACTTTTTTTCAAATATAAATGGAACCCCTAGATAAGCCTATACAAAATAAAAATAACTAGTTACGGTTCAAGATTGCCTAAGATACCAAGAAACATAGAAACAAAAGTCGAATTAAGAACTTTTTTTAAATACATATAATGAGCGGTAAACAAGCATGCTTTTCGCCTGATGCCAAACAAACCGAAGCACATCGTTTTTTGAGCCAATGCAAAGTGGAACACGTAATAACTACTTCAAGTCCACTACGCGTTTATAACAATGGGGATAGAGTTTTACTTTTACCTACTTACTCATAAATGATGAATCTACTAGACAGTAGCTAGATACTTGTTAACAGCAGCTGTAGTGCGGTGACCGCTGTTGTGACCAGACTCGGGACTTCGGAAACTTTCGCCCGCAGGCAGCCACTCGTTTGCATAGAGAAAGCGCCGTTTTGTTTAAACTTTTTCTTTTGTAGTCTTAAGTGATGCTTATTTTTTTAAACTTAGCTAAGCTTTTCGCTATTAACGCTGGCTGGCCCTTTTTATAGACTAGTTGGTGTCGATTTTTTTTGTATCATTCTCTTACTTATCATGCAGCGATAAACATTGTCTGAGTATATTCACAAAAAAAACTTTATTATAATTGTTTTTAGTTGTTATACACAGAATATGACGTTTTGTTTTGAGGTTCCCTTCAGCAAAAGGTTTGATGACAACTTTCAATCTCTATTTAACTCTCATTTTCTACTGTTTAAGTGAAATTTTTTACACGTACCTACAATTCGTACCTAGGTATAGTCTTGAAGTCAGTTTTATTAAATAAAAATTAATTATTGTTTATCTATAGTGCCCATGTTTCACAACCATAATTATGTTAGACATGGGAGTACCTATGCGGGCGTAATTTTTTTTTCTTTTCATTAACCTAAAGTCTTTGTTTTTCATGATTTCTTTCATGCTCAATTGATACCTATAGATCTCAAAATAGCCTGCATCTCTATTAATCTAGTACATTTTATAATTTGATTTAAATCCTCGCAGTCAAATTTTTATCTTCAAAATATACTTACCCGTATTCCATATCAGCGCTATGCAAATATACCTATCATGGTAATTGTGTGTCAACACCATAACATTGGCTGAGAAGCTGCAGCTGTGGGTCCCTCTCAACTGACATGCTGAGAGTCAATAAACGATTTTATGCTCCAATAACTGTGCTAATGATCAGTACCAACAATAAAAACATGAGGAAACTTGGAGAAACTTGCAGGGTTTTTGTCTATAATATCACAGTTTAGATAATAACTGCCATTGGTAAAAGTGAAAATGATTGTGAAGAGTTATCCATGAATTTTTATTAGAAAATAGTTGTAGTAACAGTTGAACTTCTTTAGATTTTGTTGAGTTTTAAATCTTGTTGTCTTCCCGAACATGGCGCATGTAACGGCGCCGAAATATCGGGAGTTCCATCCACAACCTTACCACGGTAAATATTCCCTTGATAATCATATAACTGTAGTGAACAACCGTGATAGTTTAAAAAAATTTTATACTTATCTAGATTTTCAAGGCCTTTCTGTAGAGCTGACATTTCTAATAAAATTTTCAGTTTTTTCTTCAGAGAGAATTTGTATAGGAGATACAGTACTGCAGCAGCGGTCGGCATCAGAAACCTTTTATGGACTCACTCACAGAACACCACTTGAAAATGTTAATTATTTTTTGTTTCTAAATTCTAACCGCCTCTATGCATTCGCCTCTTTTTGTGGAAAAATGTAATCAAGCCTTTTTGCAGATTGAAACATTTGTGCGCACGTACAATATAATTAGTGAAGACAAAAATACCTACAAACTCCAGAAACGCTCGAGATCAGTTTGCGAAAAAAAAAACTACAAATTTTGATTCCATGTTACTGCAAACCTCATTTAATCGTTAAATTATAATCAGCCAAAAACATCTATGTAGGGTATTTATGTAGAAAAAGAAACTAAAAAAAACATGTTTGCGTTAAGTGCAATATCAACTCGGCTAAGTAGATAAGTAATAATGTAAGTAACAAAACTTTTTTTCGTCAATAGTTAGAGCTGTCGTAACTTTCTGTTTTTATTTTTCAGGTAAGCTCCAACTTTTAAAACTCGCGAGGAAAGTTTTCCAGACGGAGTTACCAGTGGGAAATATTATGTGGTAAGCAAACTAAGTAGGACCACCAAACAGTACTGGCGTTAGGGTAGGGCCTGGTTGGGCGACCGCCCAGGAAAGAAATCATAGAAATTTCGCCCAGGGCGCTGGTAGTGCTAAAACCGGCACTGCCACCAAATAAGTAATAATATAAGTAAAACTCATTTAATTTTAACGCAAAAATTTACGGAATTACCTTGATTAGGTGAAACTTTTGACAACTTTTTGATAGCTCGTTGGTCCAGTTGGTAGTGAACCTACCTTCTGAGCCTGAGGGCGTGGGTTCGATTCCCACTTAGGACAAACCTTTATGTGATGGATATTTGTGTTTGTTTTATAAGTGAAAACTTTTTATGGCTTTTGTCTACTATCTACCTACTATAATTAGTTAGTTTCAGCTGTTTGTTTTCCGAATAGTGTAAAAATAAAAATAAAAAATATCTGGTCGTTAATATCTATTTAAGTAAGCATTTAAAAACTACATTATGTATGTATATCAGTCTCTGGCAGCCATAACACAAGCTTTGCTTAGTTTGGGGTCAGATGACTGTGTGTGCAAAAATGTCCCGATTATTTATTATTTATTTATTAACTATACAGAAATAAAATAAAAATATTACGCAAAATAATGATAGCGTGTTAAATTTGTGTGAAAATTAGATGCTAGTCGTCTATCTCACTTACGCATTTAATTTCACAATAGTATTATTTTTCTATATTTTAATATAATTTTAGAAACATGATTGGTGAAACTTGATTGAATAATTCGGCCTCCAGGCCAAACAATAACAGGCCTTCGAAATCACGTTTTACATTTTTACAAAGTTGTTGACGAATTGTTTTCTAGTGGTCATATATGTAATCTCATTTATGAAAATAGTTTAATCTTAAATTAAAATATTTTTTGTAATAATACGGAGTTGTATCACTTAGCGCTTACGTTTTTTTTTTTAATATAAATAATAGGCTTGCGTTTGACCCGTTGCGTTTGATTTAGTTCTGAGACGAGCGCCGACTTGTGCGTATCTCTTTCTGCAGGCTTAGATTGCATATATTTGTCACTGTTTCGCGTAGGGCAAAACTTGGATTTGAGCTGACCACGTGGTATCAAGCATTGACTTTTGACATGTTTGAGATATAAAATAATAAAATTTTGCGATTTTAAGCTGTCTAAAACAATAATATAATAGAATATGTTCGGTAATTATTTTTTTTTGGACTAATTCGGAAAATATCTCAGAAATATTAAACTGTTCGACAGAGTTTTATTAAACATAGACAAGAACCACCCCAATGAATTGCTTTCAAACGCATTAAAATCAGTTTAGCTGTTTTGGAGATAAATGGTAACAGACTCAAACAAACACACGACCTTCTGCCCATAACGCGTCAGAACCTTCTTTGTTCATCGTTGGTAAAAAAATAGACAAATCTGTACTTAAGTAAAAATAATGTAAACGAATATGACACCCAACCAGAGGTCTCACATAGATCAAAAATAATGAATTTACGCTTAGATAAATATGTAAATTTACACTCGAAGGATGGCAAATTAATGCTTAATTTCTCGGTTCTGTTACGCATAAATTTGGTAAATATATTCTCTAAACCCTTTTGATGGAAGCTGGTTGTACTAATTTATAAAACCATAACAAGTGAAATAAATGTTTAAATAACTTGTTTGGATATTACCATTTACCTGTAAACCAATAGCTTTGCTCAATTTCTTGATACAATAATCTACTTTTTGTTATTGCTCTAATCTCGCACACAGCTTTTTTACAAGAAAATGCCAATAATAGGTAAGTAAGTACTATTTTCTTTTTATCTCTACGATTGGGGTTCAGTCAAACTGTCATCGATAAAGTGTTTAATAACATTTTGTTATGTCGTTTGATAATAGAGATAATCTATGGTAGTAATAAGACCTTTTTGGGGCCTCCGGTACGCTACACTAGATGGCGTTAATTTTATTGTATAAAAATAAACAGATTATACAAATGCTGTAAAGCTAACCTTTTCAAATGGATTTAGATTAGTGCGGTGGCTCCACTTTCTGTGCAATGTCAAGGGATATTTTGGGGATAGTTCGGTGCCGCAGGCACCGATACCTATCCAAATCCGACGGGTTATAGTTGTGCTGGATACCTATTTGCGGTTAGGTATCGAGTCAGCTGGAACTTTTTAAAGTTTCTTCGTCTTCGTCATTCTGAGAATCTCTTGACGGATCTCACCGTAAAGTAAAGGTGACATCTAAAGCAATTTCACAAGCTACTGTACCTAGGTACTGCTTATCTTATTGTTTGTATCGCGTTTACGTGCAGTTAAACGTCACGTCACTACAGCCTTTTATAGTCATTCCTAATATATATATTTAACCATTTATTATTATTATCCGTCAAAAGTTATTTTTGGATAAGGTTTGGTGTTTTTTTATAATTAAACTGAAGAAAGCAAGCAAAGTTGGATAGTTTGTATACCTGATTCATTCTTTTGAGAATGTACTTACTTAATTATTATGCGTTACTTGTAGGTAGTTGTTTTGTGAATAACATTTTATGAAAGAACCCAATGTAAGTATAATAATATTTTTGAATTAATTTTCAGCTTCTACTTAGCTAAATTCGATGTACAAAGACTGACAAGATTATGGTTAACAAAAAATAATCGTTGCAGCTTTGGCAATTTAATTCCAATATGCTTTTAGAATAAAAGGTCTCAGATATTTTTATTCGCGTCAGATAAATAGAATTCACCGAAAAGGTACTTGACCATTTGACTTCGAAGTGCTGTAATGGATTCACTTTGATGTTAGCTAAATAGCTATTGAAATGCATAATTTGCTTACCGCGTCTCTGTCAAGGGGAATATAAAGTCGATTGTCCTTTTTGACTTCGAATTCTCAATTTCCATTGTAAGTTAAGGTGAATTAAGGTACGTACTTGATGCCCTTAATTAACCTGGTCTTGAGGAACATATGATACCTTAATGATCGTTAAAGTGTTTAAAAGTTAAGTCAAGTCTTAGTTGTTAGTTTTTTCAAATACAAATACAAAAATATTTATTTGTTTCTTAATAACAGATATACAAGCTAGGTGAATCTCTGGCCCCTATATGTTTTTATCGATGTAGGGTTTTATTCTACTAAGTGACGACAGCGAGCGTCGCAAGCTTGACCAGAACAGTTTTTTTTTAAATATTTTTAATACTGACCACAAAAAATGGGAGAAACAATTTCTCCCATTTATTCTGGCAATTATAACAAATATTAAAACAAAAATTTGATTGGAACATTTTGAAATGTTAATCTCGCAAAATGATCTACTCACATTTTGTTTAAGTAGACAGTCATAATTATCAAAACAATCAATCAAAGTAGACAGTCATGTCAATCAAGTCAGCGCGAGTGAGATAGTGGCGCGCCATATTGTGATCAATCGACTACCCTGTATAAAAAAAAAAAAAACGTCAACAACGTGTCCAATAAAAAAAACGTCATTTCATTTCCCGTCTTATTGTTGGACCCCGTGTTGTCTATAATGAGCCCTATTTCAACACAATAAAGCAAGAAAACTTCTGGACACCCACAGATTTATACTGCAACCACCGACACCGCAAGTTCACCTACTTTGACGTGTATTGCTCCGTGACGTCATAGTAAGTACAAAAATGCGGAACACTGGTTTTTTTAAATAGAAAAGAGCGGCTAAATTGTATGCGGTCTGCCTGGTGCTAGCGGTAATCGCCGCCTATGGACATCTGCAATATTAGCGGCACAGAAATTTACAGGGTACAGGAAGTCGGCTCCAGCTGACCTTGATTTTAATTACCAACTCACCGTAGCGCTAGTGTTGGCAAAGCAACTATAATGCGAAACGGCGAATTATCTCGTGAAACTATAATTACGTGTAGTGCCCTCGCGTCTGGCGTCGACCGATTCGATTCAAGATAGCTGTAAGTGCGCCTTACACTTGCGCTGTGTGTGCGTTCGCCTGTTTACGCTCGATGTATGCAGCTGACCTTCTTTACTCTTCTGTGCTAGCGGCGTTGTCGATGCTATGCCAGCCCGGTGAAACTCGGCGGGAAGACCTTTGGGGGAAGGCCATTTCGCACTTTGCTGGTCCGCCGGAGAAATAAGCGACAGAATCGGAAGGTGTGGGATTTCCAGCTTTTCAAGATGTGGGGGTGAGCCTTTTAAAGGTGTCGGGATGTGCGGTAGTGGAATAAATGAATGTTTTCATACAATTCGATGTGCTCGCAATGTCTACCCTGTTATAGGTCTGTGGGCACCCTTAAAGTTAGACACCATCTTTCCCCCTACATTTAACCTGTATAGAGTCCTCATATAATAACAATCGCGTATGAATGAAGGCTGATGGGGTCACAAAGGGTCTCGATGAGCAGAAATTTGCTGAAGCCAACGTCAATATCCGGAATCCAATTACAGGCACATTTTCGGTGAGAGCCTGGTATTATGTGAAACTTATGTGTTTGGAAGCCCGTGTTGTTAGCAGGAAAGATTTTTTGTTTTGATGAAAATGATTTAAGATGGCACCTGTGTGAAAGGATTTACGTCATTGGGTGGCACAGCGTGCTAGATATTAGTTAGTTTTCAATCAAATTAAAAAAGGATGTTCTCTTAATTCGACAGTTTTTGTGTATATTACGAGATATCGTTGCCGATTAAGAACATATTTTAATGAGTATTTTTTAATGAATAGGCTATATCTTGAGAGAGGTTCCATTTAAATTTGAAGTAAAATATTCTACCTCTAAGGGGACGTTAATCCCGTTTGTTGAACTTGCCGTAAAGTCGCTAGTTATTATATTGCAAAAAAAAGTTGAACATGTGTGTGGTTATATCAGTAAGACCAAAATGAAATTCATATGTCCATGTATTGTTTACCCCACGATGCAAAGCCAGAAGGTATTGTGTTTACTGTGCTTGTATAATGTTTCCTACGATTTTACTGATTTTGATACATGAAGTGTCTCTAAATTAATGGTTGTTCACTGGGTACTAGCAACTAGCTTCAAAATACAACAATTGAGAAAAAAATATTAATAACTGCACCCCTCCAGTGTGATAATTAGATCTTTTAAAATGAAAGTAATGTTTGGTGCATAATTTTGTCCATGTTTACCATTTGCGAAACATGACCGCCAAAATTGTCGTCGGATTTTACATTTTTTGAGAAATAAACTTATTGCGGTTTCATGCAGTGTTTTGAGGCAGGAAGAGAATTATGAAAAATGTTTTTACACAAACTGAAGTTTTGTGACTGCGAGATAAAGTCAAATATTTTGTGTTTCACATTACGAGTAAGTATTCGTTTTACGAGTAAAATTTCAAAACAAAATCTCCTTTAAAATATATCATTAAGCTCTTCACACATGTCTACCTACATTATAGCAACATGTAATAAAGTAGTCAATCCCGCGACCCTTGGAAGTCGTTACTCTGTGATATTGTAAGGCAGCAGGACCCCTGCTTTGTGACGTCAGTCACAGGTGTTGCGGTCGGACGCCGCGCGCCGGTCAAACTCTGAAAGAGGAAAACATTGAGGGATTTAACGTTTATTTCAGTTTGACCTTGCGAAACAGGAAAAACAAGGATTTTGTATTATGTACGTAGTACATGTAAGGTCTGTGAGGTAAACTGCCTACTCACAGTCCAACACGTGTCGTAATTTTAACATTATGAGTTTTTTTGTACCTAAATTCAATAATGCATAATCTTACTTATTACCAAAAATATCTATTCGATATTTTAAAACCTACACAAACAATGGTAGGTAGCAAACTTTTATAAAAAATTTCGTTAGTAATATTATCGCACTAAATGCACGATAACTAAATCTACTTATTAAATCTGAATTATTTCTGTGTCGGGAGATAAGAAAATATTAGGCTATTCAGGGTTTAGCTTAGTACAACAGCGGTACTAAGCCGAAATGAAGTCACTGTACCCATAATTATGTATGATTTTTAATATAAATAAATATATTTGGGACATTTTTGCACACACGGTCATCTGACCCCAAACTAAGCAAAGCTTGTGATATGGCTGCCAGAGACTGATATACATACATATATATTTTTTTAATACATACTTAAATAGATATTAACAACCAGATATAGAACAAACACAAATGTTCATCACACAAATGTTTGTCCTACGTGGGAATCGAACCCACGCCCTCAGGCTCAGAAGGGTATAGGTTCACTACCAACTGGACCAACGGGCTATCATGGACCAACGGGCTATCGGACTATATAGAACCAACACACAAATCACGAAAAAAATACCAGCTGTTCCAAAGAAAAATGTTATTCACACATAACAAGATGTACCTACCTATGAAACAGAGCTGATCTTTTTTCGCGGTGACAGAGTTGGTCTCACAGTAAAAGTAGTTAATAATTAAATATGGCTCAGAACAAATTTTAATGATTTTATGGTTGGTTCCCATAGTAACTGTTGTTTATAATAATCAGTACAAAGACATCTCTTCGGCTCAGTACCACCGTTCTGTGTAACCCTGGATACAGTAATTTCATAAATTTGCATAATTATTAGTAACAATAATAAAATGCTCCAAACCAATGACAATATTATCTTTGCTCCAAATTAAAAATGAGTTATCATAATTGAATGCGTATACAACATTTCTTGTCTGTGCTGCTAACCATTGATGAGTTTTCTAGTCAGGACCCAACCCTGAGTGCAGCAACCATATCATGGTAAAACTTAAAGCTGGCTATCATAATATAATGCGTGCAAAAATATCGTATCTGTGCTGTTGATCATTGAAGAGTTCCTTTATCTGAAGCTAAAAAGGCGATCCCTGCAGAACTCTGAGCTCGTTAAAGTTATGCTTTAAGCGGAGGTTGCACTGCGTAAAACCAATAATCTATTTTTATAAAAGCTCTTACTGACTGATTGACTTATCATAATAATATCAAAATGTACTTATCATAATATCAAAAATTTCATGACCTACGAAGCTAAAATTTGGCAGGATTTTGCGAAAGAGCCGAATTAATGGGGGTTGAAAATTTATACGAAAGTCTACGTTTTTTGTCGTGGAAAACATCTAGTGTAATATAATTTAACTAAGCCGTAACTCTAATATAACGCGGGAAATTTCCATTTGGCAATTTAATTTTATCGAAAAGCAGTATCGTGTGTTACTGGAATAATTTTATCGCGTCATTATGTGGGGTTTTACGCGTTGTTTCACGGTACGAATTATGTACGAAAAAGTGATTAATTTTGGCCGGAAAAACTTGAAAAGTAACTTTTTCGTTGTATGTTACTATCCTGGCTTTATTATCCTACTAAGTTTTATATCGTTAAGGACACGCTGTTAACTAAAAAGTAAAAACGTGAGGTAATTTTTCTCAGATTTTTGGCGTTTTTATTTATTTTTTAATAAATTTTAGATGAATCAACCATCCTTATTTATTTGAACCTAGAAGGCTAACAAAATAAAACAAAAAAGGTTATACTTTTCAAGTTGCCAAGTCAAAGTTGTATAAAAATTAGGCTTTGAGTTAAGACCTTAACCTTTAAAGCTGACGTGGAATATTTGTAACATATTGACTGACGTGCGGTCTCTCAGACCGCGAAGTAAAATACTCACAGAGATAAAAAATTATGGTTATTAATTTCAATATACATCCATATGATCAGGTTTTGGCTAGATAAAAAAAAAACTAAGTTTAACTAAGTTTAATAAGTACAGACTATAGATACACGTCTATGCTTAAATATCTAATAATAATATAAGGTAAGTCACTTTTCTCAAACATTGCCTGGATTTTCACATAAAATATGCATAATACATGATAATACCTCAGAATACAGAAAGAACGTATTATGAGGATAATACCTACTTAAATATTTTGGGGTAATAACAACAAAAACAAATAATTAAATTCAATACAACGTTGCCTAGCAACCAAACTTAAAAATAATAAGTTACAGATGGCAATGGCTTACATTATAGAGCCAATCAAAGGACACTCAGCAATAGCTATCTGGAAATATCAATATTTTTCTCTGTAAATTCTAACATAAGCTCAATCTTAGCTATAGAAACCTCCTCAGAGATATTAGAGAAAACAAATGCTGGCAGCCAATCACTCAGGTATCAAACTTCCGTCGAAGTGTGTTCTTCAAGTTAGGAACAAGTTAAGAAAATGCCATGTTTGAGAAAAAAATATTAGAGACTTCTTTATGACTTTATCAAATCCATATAAAAATATTTATATAAATCAAAATAAAAGGCTTATTATACGAAAAACATGTTGTAATTACATTATACTACGTTCCCTCAGGATTGAAAATTGTTATTTGTTACACAAGAGTGCAAAGTTGCTTTTTAGCCGCGTGCTCAATTTTGATGACCGAGCAAGCGTTAAAAACCCAATAAGTTGTTTAAAAATTTCATATTTACTTTTATCATTCTACGAAGGCGTAATTAACAGAAGAACTCAAGTCTGACGTCATTTCAATATTCGCTTGAGAGAAAACTTGTCTGTATTTATTTGTCTGTTTGCTGCAGTTAAGTATTTATTTATCATTGTAGATATCTGCAAGAGGGCACAATTATCCTGCGAGCTACTGCAATCTTACAAATTGCCTTCACTTTAGCCCCTAGCGACGCCACACGATCCCTTTAAATGCATGTCTCTGCTACATCTTCACGTCACGCTGCTAAGACGTGTCTTGACTTATTAAAACTGAGTACTAATATATCATACTAATATTATAAATGCGAAAAGTTTTTTGGTTTGTTTGTTCCTCTTTCACGCAGCAACAGAGCAACGGATCGACCAAATTTTGTGCATGGATATAGTTCAAGGGCCGGAGAGTGACATAGGTTACTTTTCATCATCATCACTACACGGGTGAAACCACAGGACGCAGCTAATTGGTTAATAAAACGACTGCATAATCAAAAGAAAGAAATGTAAAAAAAAAACATAATTATTTAGTTTATATTTCAGGCTATACTTAGGGCGGAATTTTATTTTTTTCTAGGTGTAGGCTAAATCACTTATGTGATCCTTTATTGTGAACATAGCTTTTTGCATTAACTACTCAGTTTTTTGCTATTGAAGTACCCGCTTTCTGGCTCCATTATAAGATCAGTTCGATGATACCAAATTATTGTGTTGTCATCTTTATTACATATTAGATAATACTTGTTCCAGTTAGAAAACAACTATAGAAAGTAGTTTAAATCGACTTCCAAGATTTGTTTACATATGTATTTCGTTTTACTAACAAAACTTATTTATTTACTACTTTCTCTAGTAAGGACAAAGCTACATTAAGTAATCCTTCCATTAATTTTTAAACTCGTTCCGTTATCAAATAACTTAGCAGGATTGTCCCTCACTTAATTTATATGCAGTAATAACAACCTACAAATTGGGACCGATTTTATTTATGCTGACATTGCTTTACGGTGGGCCTTGCGGGTAATAAGTGTTGTAACTTTATGTTTATTGCTTTAAGAAAGCCATTCAATCTTGTAAATTGCCCATCGAAACGATAGTTAGTCGATCTCTTAAAGAGTAGCAAGCAGTAACTTCATAAAACATACGATAACCCGATAGACTAGAAATCCTGTTGATCATTATTACAAAGACGTTTCATTTTAGACGAAGTAAAATACATTGAAAGTGACTTAGTGACTTACGAAGAGATGCTGGTTTAGCAGCTTAGCTGCTTTATCACTAATGAAAATAATAAAAAACAGTTAAGTCAATTCTATTTCAGTAATCATAATTTTAGTAGTATTTACTCTGTTGTATTTGGTAAGATTTGATTGTAAACAAAATACACATGTGATATTTGAAATTCTTGTACAAATGCACATACATCATCATCATCCACTAGTTTACTGCTAGACGTAGGCGTCACCCAAAGCAAGCAGCAAAAACATCTAGTTTTAGCAACTTACCATAATATCGTCATTCCATCGTAATCTAGAACGTTCTACAGCTCGTTAGAAGATTTGTGATATCTACTTTGCTATGTGTGATGCCTAGCCCGACTCAACGGTCGTGGGTATTCCTAAAATGCGGTGGGATATGTCAGTAACTCTCGTTCTCCAGCAAACTAGACTAAATACTTACAAATCCAATTACAATAATTTGTTGAACATTAAACAATTATTACTAGATACATCAAAAAGCTATGTACAAAATGCCTTGATGTTAGTTATGCGGTCAACAAGTACGCGGGAACAAGGTGTTTTTCTCGTGGCCTTATGCATATTTGATGCAGTCTGCCTGTTCAATTCAGTACAGTTGCGGAGAAAGGTGAGATAAGCTCAACAACTTGAGAATATTATGAGATAAAAATAGAAACGACAAAAAATACTTGCACTACATTTTCACACCATTTGTTATTATTAGGTACCTAATTAATGTTTGAATTACTATTTGAATTGAAGAGATTTTGTCTTCGGTTGTACATGTTATATGCTGAATGCACTGAGTTTTTTTACCTCAACTTAATTTGATACCTATAGCTTTAGCTATAAAGCTGATAGTTTATTACAATAACAAATTGGCACTGCAAGTATATGTCAAGGGCAACTGGGTCAAGTCGCATACAAGTCATGCAGAATTGTAATATTGTAAACGTTGCTAAACTGGCCTGTTGTTGTTTTAAAAAAAAAAAACGCTGTGTTTTATTAAATAGTGTATTTTAATTCTTTCAGAATGGAAGTCTTTTTAAATCAATAAAAATAATGCAAGAGTTTTAAGCAATGTAATAAAAAAATACGCAATATTTTAAAACTGATGGGCAGTCTCTCTTGGCCCCTTGCTTCTCGCATTCATATCTTGCTGCCCCTGGTCAGACCATTCCAAATCCATTAAATTTAGACTATTTGGTTACCGCCACCTCACGTATCCAAATGGTTAACCATCAAGGTTTACTATTTGGAATGATACTAAACTAATAAATTATAAATGCATAAGTTTGTTTTGTTACTTTGTTTTTTCCACAGAAAAGACAAAAAACTTTTCTGTTGTTTGTTCCCTTTCACGCAGCAACAAAGCTACGGACGGACTGACGTGATTTTGTACATAGAGATAGTAAAAGAGCCAAATAATGACATCTGATACTTTTAACCTGAGGATATGTTTAGTTTGTGAAACCGTAGGGTGCAGCTAGTCAAATTATTATCTAGGTAGGTTCCGAGATAAACATAATTATATATGTCGGAGAACACCCGGTACTAGGATGTTTTTTGAAGCTGTGACGTCATCAGTGCTGATGATACTATTTCCATCACTGGGTTCTACCATTGGAGATAAAACCTTAGCTGGCAGAACTACTCTCTTCTAAGTAACTTTGTAGTTTTTAGGCTGTACCAAACTGACTTATTCACGGGGTAGGTTGAAGAAACACATTGAAAGTTCTCATTACTAATTATCTATCCTTTATTTCTGCATAGACCCTAAGAAGGTGCTCTATGCTAATGCTAATTTACCGCCACGTTCGTAAAACCCTAGACGCTTATAGAAGAAGGGCAAGAAACTACAGCGCCATCACTTTATCATAATTATTACAGAATAACACTTTTTCATAACACTTATTGAGCAATAAATAGTAGTTAACAAAATAGTAACAGCACTCTAAGTGCACTGGATATCGCTTCAAGCAAGACTGCCTGTTTCTGCACTTTGTACTGTGCTCGATGAATGCCTCAAACAGAATGAGCCCGGCTCCACAACAGCTCGCCATTTTATAACAAAGATGGCGTCATGTCGTTGTGTAGTCATAACACTGTTCATTAAAGATCTACAAATAACCTACTTTACAGTAGTTTATAACTTGTTAAATAATCTTAACTATTTACAGAACTTAGCTCTTATTAACACTTAAGCTAAACATTTAAATAATCGAAACAAGGCGCCATGTTTTTCGTTTTGTAAATCGAATATCAAATCAGCTGTCTTTTAATGTAATCATTAACTAATGATTTTAAACCTAATGTTTATCGTCTACAAATCAAGACATGAATTTAGCAATAGATAACTTTACATTTAACTAAAGATTAAATAGTCTTGTGTCATTGTTTCCTGTCCGGAAAGAGAACAAAACATATTTTTACATTTTAGTTTTCTACAGTTAACTTTACGCTTAAATAAGTAAACTAATTACATCAATCAGTTTGTAAACCTTTCTGGTCTTCATTTTAACGGACATTGTTGAATTCGACGTTATTATTTAGAAGCTGATATTGGTCTTGCGCCGACATATATTATGTTATTCACATCAAAGAATTTGGGAAAGGAAAGAGTTTTTATCAGAATTTAGTCAGTTGTAACACGAGAAATAAAAAATTACTCATGTTATTATTAGAGTAGTTAGTGGACACCACAATAACAACGACAGATTTTAATTCCAGTATTACAAAGGTCTGATAAAAACTCTTTCCTTTTCCAAACTTTTTGACGTGAATAACATAATTTAAAATTATGTTTATCTCGGAACTAGAAACACGGACAAAAAAAAGTAAGGCTGGTAGTAACACGGGGAACGAACGGCGTGTAACATGATGCATGCAAGCTCAATTTGCCAGATTTCATAACTTCCAATCTTCCAATAGGTAATGGTAAATTCCAGTAAAACGCGAAGGCCGCCCGTTTGTCATAACACAACCGCAGGTGGTATGATAGATCATTCATTCCGTGCGGTGATCTGTCATCCATGTCAAAATGAGAATTAGGATTTATTGAAATTAATATCAAACATATAACAGCGTTGGGTTCTAAACTATAGTTTAATAGGAAGCATTTGCTGCCAGGATTCTGTGGACCCTGCTATTTGTTCACCAAGGTTGTTTTTTTTTTCTCTGTAATATTACATTTTTAGTAGTAATAGTTTTATCGATAAGTTGTATATAATATTATAATTGGAAGCATTTGATGCAGATACTTTAAAAAAAAAACAAATGAAAGCTTGAATTTTGATATTTAAAAGTGAAGTCAATGAACGGTTTTATTACCGTACTAGCAACCCGCCATGGCTTCGCACGGGTGTAAGTTTTATTATATATAAAACCTTCCGTGAAAAATTATCTAACTGATGGTGAAAACCGCATCAAAATCTGTTACGTGGTTTAAGAGTTAGCGGGTATAGATACAGACAGACTAATTTTTTATTAATTTATAGTGTCTTAGATCAATGCTCTAAGCAATGATATTTTACATACTCATTTTTATATATATCACTGGCTCCAAGTAATAGACTCTACAGTGCTTACCTCTACGCGTAGGTATACATTATAGTTATATATGTATATTACTTAAATTAAATGCAATTTTGTAATGAAATAGGTGCAGAGGTATTATACCGTAAAATTATACTTTACACCACTCCATCTTACAAAACTAATAAGACAACTACTGAATAAAAAAAAAAGAAACAAAGCACCTGTGGAAATCATTCACCTAATGTAGGCAAAGTAATATGATTTGAGTAATTTGACAGTTAAATTACGTCTAGCGACTTAATAATTACATACAAGACATTAATTTATTCACTAATGATATACTTTGCAAAATTGCTAAAACAAAAACGAAAAAAATATGTAGGTAACTAGTTCTGTCTGTTATGAAACTGATTTCGTTTACGTATCGATATGACTGTGTCATTGACCTAGTGAAGAGAGTTCTCAGATTCTAATGAGACAAGTCAGTATTTCTATGTATGTTTTTATATTTGTTAGACGATAACTATTGTACTTTTCATCTGATCTCCATGATATTTTGTAGACAAGTAGTTCATATCAATATTATTTTTAAATTTAATTATTAGCTAAATTGGTCGAAGGTTTGCGAAGATATAAGGGTCGCGAGGTCTCAGTTCGAGGCGAAAAACTAGTAATATTGTGATTAACACAGATAATTGCCTCTGTTCCAATACAACATTTTTTGTAGCAACTCAACGCATAATTTTCTCACATCTTTGACCAGACACAGCTATCTTAAAAAGTATAAAGTCTTTTGTTTTGTATAATCGAGGATGTGTAAAATGAAATTAAGATAAAAATAACGTATATTTTTGCGATTTCTTTAACCAACATAAAACAAAAGAGAAAGTTGTGGCAAGTCAAAGTTGTATGGTTGTAAGTCACTTTAATTACAAACTTAGTAGTTAGTGGTAGTAGGTTTTTTAAGGTAGGTTCCTAGAACAACCTACTGCCTGTCTAAATACCTATTATATTGTAATTATAAATAGTAACTAATACCTACTAAGATTTTTTTGAATGTCATCATCATCATCTGCCAGAAGACGTCCACTGCTGAACATAGGCCTCCCCTTTTAACCTTTTGGATGTATAAAATGGTAAAAAAATAGCTACAGCGTTTGTCAAATTGTTGATAAAATATTGTTGATAAAATCCGGCAAAGATTTACAAGCTTATCTCTGAATTTATCTCGCAGCACGAAATCTAAGAAAAAAATACAATTTCGATCCGAAATCCGTGCGAAATCCTCTTCCTTTCGTAGGTTTATCTTTATCTGAAGGGACTCAATTGATACGTTTCTTGATAGACATGCAGGCAATGTTGAATTTCAAAACCTATGTTTATTAGTAATCGGCGTTTTATTTATTTTGTAGTCATATTACACCGTCAAGGGAAAATTCATACACTTCTCTTTATAGAGTGATGGTGGACGAGCGCTTTACAATCTGACGGCACCCAATTCGATCCTCGGCCCGCACCGATGATTTATTCAGCACTTAAATTAAATGTTTTAACTGCACGTTCGATACGATAGTCTTTTAAAATAAAAGTAAGGTTTCTTTCATAATTTTTTGTCTTTGAGAAACGTTATCCACCAATAACTGTCGTGACTATTCTCGGGCTTTTAAATACCTGCTTTAAAGAAACAAATCAAATAAAATGTGCGGCCCGATTTGAATTACAACTCTTTCACAATATTTTTATGTTTCAGTTCTTGAATGTAAACAATGTAAAGGTATATCTAGAGGTGTGCATAATACACCTGAAAAATAAACGGAGTACGTGATACACTTAACAAGAACAAACGTTTTTAACATACAAATGAAATAAGAACATGCGTTTATTTATTGCACCTATCTTCCCAATTTTCCTGTATGTTTTTCTACTGTCGTTTTTATTTTTGCTCTACCAACGATAACTTAAAAAAAATATACAATACAATATTTCTTTATTACACACCGAAAATACAAGTGAAACATAAACTAACACAAAAAAAACGGCAGTATAATGGGCGGTCTTATCGCCTAAAGCGATTTTTTCCAGGCAACCTTTGTATGAACGTATGAACAGGACTAAAGAATTTGAAAAAGCAGTTAACCAGCCTATAAACATTTGAACATGTTTGTCAAACGATTGGATAATTTGAGATGCTGTTGTAATGTATTTGACAAACACATCAAACGAACTACGTGCTTGAAGTAAATTTTGATTGACGGACTTTTGACCGGCGTTTGAACGAATGCGCTTGTGTTTGAATCTTACAAACAAATACGTAAAGTTTGACAAACATGTTTCAATGTTTACTGGCTGCTTAACCAACTTATGATTACTAACTGTGTAATTTAATGTTAGCAAGCTGCATGTGGTAGGTATAGTCATATTTTAATCGAATAAATATTCGATAAATATTTCGATTTATTATCTTCACACTGTAGGATTAAAGCTTGTATCGATAATTTTCATTGAAACTCCAAAAATTCCAAAAACATACAACAATTAATTTGTAATGTAATTTTGGAGATATAATGTAATTATTTTTAAATACAACATGTGATTATAATCTGCTTACAATATTCAAAGTTATATCTAAAACAAAGAAAAAACCTTGATTTCACTTTAACTAAAAATAAATTAAGAAATAATTTTGATTTCAATATACATTATTTACTTTGTGTAATGTATGACAAAGCAGATTAATAATTCATATACTACATAAACAAAATAAAATAAATTAGTACAGGTCAATTTTTTTTGTATTTTTTTTCCGTTTTTATACTTTTATATATCTTCAAGTTAGACGACAGACAATGTAGTTACAAAGTCGATATAGAAATCCAATAACACACTTTAGGGTACAGATCTATTGGTGTAATTATTTAGGTACTGTAGTCAAGTGTACGGAAAACGACCATCGAATTGGAACCAATGACAAATATACTCTAAGTTCCAATAGAGCGGAGATCCGAAATGAATCCGTGATTGATGTCCAACTCCACCGGCATTAGAGCAACTTTATTTACAACGTAAACATCCCATCCGATCCGGTTTCCTTGTTACGTCTTTATTTATTTACGGATCGTCTTTCCTGAGATTGTAGGGGCTCACTCAAATGGTACGATGATTACGATCTATATACAATTGTACCTAAATATGCAGATTTCGTCAAGCGGTGAAACCACCCATGTGATGTTACATAATTTTACCCGACTTTTTACCCGACGATGCAACTCCAAGACAAGGGATTGGAAAGATTTCGGGGAGATTGGATTGTAGAGAGAGGAGAACTTACTGTAGTTAGCATGTAGGTATATATTGTACGCATGTACAATAGATATCTACAAAGTAGAAAGTAAATTTAACTGCACCCCCTAACGTGACCTTGAATAGACCTTGAGTAGACCTTGAATAGAATTTGCAAGGAGCAGCTAAAACTCGCGGATATCTCATTTGAGTAAGTAAAAATTTTTGTTTTGGGTTTTTTTAAACTCTCAATCAGTGAAATATTTATATTCAAAAATTTAAAGAGAATGCGAAAAAGACAGCTGTAACAGTTAGAGCAAGTATTTTTTGAGTGAGTTAGTTAGGGGAAGTATTTTTTTGGCTGTTTACCGTCTACTTGCGAAAATTTTGAGGTACACGGATATTATAATTATTTGGCAGGTGATCGAGTTTTTAATATTTTGAGATTGAGTGTGGCTCTAAAATGAAACTACATTTACGACGCATCACAGTTTTGCATTGTTCTGTAGAATTGATCGCCAGCATACAAACTGACGGCCAACGCGCTTTGGCAGTATGCTCGAATATTAATGGAATGATATGCTTTAGTGCGAATCACGGTTGAAATCCTGCCAAAAGCAGTCGCAGTAACGCAAACACGCGACCTATTGACGCCTTAGCTTATGTACAACTGTGTAATGTGCACGGTGATGCAGCATCCGAAAATTATGGAGTTAGTTTGCAAACGCACTTCATCATCATCATCATCATAATTTCAGCCATTCGAAGTCCACTGCTGGACATAGGCCTCCCATATCGATCTCCAAAAGGGTCGGTTGGAAGCGGTCTGCATCCGGCGTTTCCTTGTGGTCTCTTTTAGGTCGTCCGTCCATCTTGTGGGTGGACGTCCTACGCTGCGCTTATCGACCCGTGTTCTCCATTCGAGAACCTTTCGGCCCTATCGGCCATGTGTTCTGCGTGCTATGTGCTCTACCTGCGCACATAGCATGCATTTATGTATGTCCTAGCCATCATCATCAGCCTATTTAACGGTCGTCTATAGCTGGATGTAGGACGTAATGAAAGCTTCATACCACGATGTTCTGCTTTACGTATTCTCTTGACATCAGCTGCCTTTCGTAGGCTGTCGCTCCACCTGGCTGCATGGCGTCCTACTCTTTGTTTGCCGATACGTGGTCTCCAATCTAGAACCCATCTGCCACAACGGTTGTCGATACCAACCTACTGATGTATACCTATCTCACTTCAATAGTACATTGTACAACTAGTGCTTAAACAAGCAGTACTGTTTCCAAAATTTTGAAATTAGATTAGATTAGTTAGATGCATCTTGACTGTAAATATTTCACTTTAATCTAAAAAACACACGGGGTGTGCACTGTGCGCTCTCTGTCAGAGTCTGTGTGTGAAAAGTATTAGGGTGACTTCAAATCGAGAGTAAACAAATTTCTTCTAAGTACAAGTAAGCATACCATTGTATTGACAAAAAAAACTACTATTATAAAAACAAAAAAATACTGCTAGACGGGTGAATTATATTTTGACCAATCTGAAGTTCTGTCATACTAAACCTACACGCAAAAAAATATAAGCAAATAATCTTCTAATCAGCTCTTTGCTACGGGTAGAGTGGAAAAGGTGTCATCATCATCATGAAAAGATGTAGTTTCCTTTAAAGCTACGTCAAATGTTAGCATCATATTTAGCAGTCAAACGTTAACTATTTAGTAACGCAAACAGCTTTCTCGCGTGTTTGTCAGTTATCAGACGACACCGATTACCATCTACGAAGAGCTTGTACACTGTTTATTAGATTAATTTGACGATATGATCGGCGTAACTGTAATGAGGAGTAAACATGCCACTTTGTGTTTGAATACAAACATTCGACATCATGTAGGGTGTTTGTTATGTGTTGGGATTTGTTTTAAAAACCGTTTATGACTACCAAATAACTGAGTTTGAGGTGACAGCAACAATGAGCTTGATGAGAAAACCGAATCATGGTACCACAGAAAAGAACTTTTTTTGTTGAAATTTGAACGGCTGTCAAGGCATTGTTGTAGCCAGTTGCAACTATATACATGAAACGTCAGTCATTCGAAATCAGTTAGCAATTGTGATGCGGAGTTCAACGCGTTTATCTTAATAAGAATGTTCAATCAAGGTTCACTCATAATGCCTGGAACCGATTTTCCTTCTCATTTCCATTCTATTTACTTTTTTTTTCTGTGCTTGGTACTTTCTAATACCATGCTGGCTACCACCCTCGTTGAAAATATGTTGTCAAAGATGGTGTGTTTAGGCAGTATCACTTCGCAGCCCATTCCAATTTTAGGATAGGTGTGTTATTTATCTTCGAACACATATTTACATAACAGCACTGGCAAAACGCAATCCTGTCAAAAAAAAAAATTACTGGTAAATAAATATTATTAAATATTATTGAATGTCGTTTAACTTGTGGGAGTCATTCGGTAGTAGTTCTTACCCATACAGCTCATCCAACATTCTACTTACGTGGCCGACCCAGTCCCACTTCAGTTTGCCGGCTTTTTCTCTAACGTCGGCGATTTGTCTTGGAACGCAGTATACTGTTGCGTATGTGGTCTGTTAGCTTGGCACCTACGATGCTGCGCTCCGTCGCTCACTGGCGAACCCGGGGACATATATTCTTAGCTTGAAATACCTCGTAGTCTAAGTTTGTAAAATCAAGCATCAATTTGAAATGAAAACTTTCGTGTCTACCTACATACAGCACCTGATTATTCTCTTTATTTTTAACCGACTTCTAGGACCTCCTTTACCATTTTGTAATGAGCGTACTAAATAAAACAAAAGTTGCAAAGTATCCTCCTCTGAATTTGAAAGAAAATAAATGCCTAACTTATTTCGAATTCACAGCTCCAAAACTCTCAGCGAAGCGGAGCAATGAAGAATCAAATTGACTTCTGGACAATTCAATTAAGCTGCACGTTAAGTGCAAGTTTGCAAACAACCGTGCGAGGAGGCAACTTCCACGGGTAAGTTTATCAAAGAGATTGTAGCGAACAAGTTACTCGCCGACTAGTTTCGTTACCTCAGTATTTCTGTGCTCGGTACCACGATCTTGGTATTGGCAGCGAATGCAAATTTCATTTGATGTAGAAGTGTTAACTAGTTGTCTAGAAGTGTGTTTAGTAAAACTCAAAGGAAAGCACTGGTCAATGGACCATGCCGAAATGTAGACGTGCAGTTTTACCTATTTTTGAAACAAATTCTGACGCCGCATTACCTTAATTATAATTTTTTTTATTTTATTTTATTTTTATTTTATTTATGAAATACATAATATTTATTTCTGGTGCTTTAGTCGGTTTGTTAACTCTGTAAATTCTAAGCTATTACGAAAACTTTTGATTGTTTGTACTCTAGTTAATAAGAACATTTTTTTGTACACAGTTTTTGCAATAAATTTATTCTGATTCTGATTCTTTACAACAACAACTTTACATTTAAACTTTTTGTCTCTCAAGGACAAAAAAAACTGTTTGAAATTTGAATTTCCCGCTATAGGTGAAACGTTCGACCGTAAATAATAAGAACAACTATAGTAGGTATTTTATAGGTTTATTAAGTATTTTACTTTAATGTGTATTTTATTATATATTTTATGTCGTGGATTATTTTACCAACCAAAACTAACACCAAAGAAACACTTACCAATAACAACTAACAACGAAAAACGCAGCGCATCCTTAAATCCAACCTACGCATTATTTACCAGTATTTTACCGGAAAGATAAAGAAATAAAGGAGTCAGCACTATCCTTACCCTTCTCAAGATTTCTAGGCGTAAGCTAATGTCGATGGTTTTTTGTATCAATGAATGAAATTGTATTTTATTAGATACTTCGAACCTGTTACTTGAAACACTTGGGACTGAGTCGGGGGTTCTAGACAGTCTAATGGAAAGTGAGTGTAAGGGTGTAGATCCGTTGTCCCCCCCCGCCTCTAGTAATATATAAAGAAAAAAAATATACCTATAAGAGAAAATGAAAAAGCTACGAGTACCAGATGTACTATACAGGGTTTCACGAAACAGTGGTACTAAGCGAGAGAATATCATTGTATTTGTCATTATATGAATACTTTTCACATATGAATCATGTAAGTAATAATAGGCTATGTTTTTTGAGAAATAAATTAATATTATACTATATTATTATATTTTACTACGGGACTAACTTAAAATCGTGAAAAGAGATTAGTTGTTGCATACATTTCTTTGAGTGTGAATGAAATTTTTCTATGGAACAGCTAATTTATTTCCCCGCTATTTCATGGTTATTTCCATAGTAAAAGTTTTTAATAATAATGAGTATAATAACCTTCTCTCAGCTTAGGACTTTCGTTTCGTATTACCCTGTTTAATCTGTATAACCTATAAAGGGTTACGTGGAAAGGATGCACTAAGCCGAAAGGGGTCCATAGTACCCATCATTATGAACAACTTTTACATATTATGATACAAAAAATATCAGATGTTCCTTAAAACACGGTCATTATATATCCGAAATCGCGAACAAAATGTTCGCGATTTCGGGTTTGGTCCCATAGTAAAAGTTGTTCATAATGATGAGTACATAGGAACCCTTTCGGCTTAGTACACCCTTTCTGCGTAACCCTGTATAACTGTTCACATGTAATATATAGGTAAACGCTTGTAGCCATCTTGTAAGACGCAAAGCGCTACTTGTATTTCGACCTAAACATCTTCATAATTCATTCCCATAACCAGATTACGGCCTAATGTATTCCGGAAATCGGGAATAGACACTTCGGAATGGCTGCAAATCGTGTACTTCAACTTAATTTAGTTATGTAAGCAATCTCAATACCTCTACGTGGGTAAGTGAACAGTCGAATCGAATTATAAGCCTGCCCTCACTTTGCTCAGAGATATTATACAATTGAGGTTGTTGAATTTCAATTGGGACTTACGGGTATCAAGTTCTGACAACTAAAACAGATTTCCGCCCTGAAATAATATCTGTGGAATAGTTGTTATACTGGTGGCTTGGTTAATTTCAAGTTAATTTACTGTAGGTAGTTTCAACTTAGAATTCGATAGCGAAACGACTTTTTGGTAGTCTACATCTCTGAGTGCCGGTCTTGCTATTTGTTTACCTAAAAATACTTTGTCTTTTTTTTAAAGATTATCGTTGCGTTTTGTTTATAGAACATCACAGGCCAGAGCTATCTCTTTCGCACATTCTCAATATTTTAAAATATTAAACTCTACAAAATTGGTATAAAAAAGTGTTTTTAATTCCGATTCCTACCACCTGATGCCATTTACTGAGTGATATATACGAGTATATTACAGTTTCACGTAAAGACATAAATCTATGTCAAGGCTATTTATAGCACATTTGAGCCAGCTTTCATCCAACAGAGCTTCTGCCTAAATCAAATCTGTTAAGTGGTTTTGAGGCTTCCTGTTACAAATTGCTAACTTTATACGTAGTTATGCTTTGTACGAATAATGTATTAACGTGATAAGTTAGCTGTGATAAATCCAAGCACATGACTTTATTCTTTGGCAGATACAATATTCGATCATTGTGTCCATTGCTAGAGATATGCTTCTCCCTAGGTAAGACACTGCAAATCACATCTGTAATCTTCGGTTTCCGGTTACTGCCAAAGGCCTTACGGATATCATCACTCTGTTTGCCGATTTGTGATCTCTACTCTAGAACAAGTCAATCCCACAGTTTGTTTTTGTTTAAAATGAGAACGGCTGTTAAAGCATTGTTGTAGCCATTGGCATATATAAACGAAACGTCAGTCATTCGAAATCAGTTAGCAACTATGATGCGGAGTTTAACGCGTTGATCTAAATCATCATCATCATCAGCCAGAAGACGTCCACTCCTGAACATAGGCCTCCCCCTTTAACCTCCACACTGAACGACAGCCTGCCTTTTGCATCCACTGGATGCCAGGGACTCTTAGTATGTCGTCGGTCCATCTAGTGGGAGGCCTACCTACGCTGCGTCTTCCGGTTCGTGGTCTCCAGTCAAGAACCTTTCTTCCCCATCGGTTATCAGTTCTCCGAGCGATGTGGCCTGCCCATTGCCACTTCAACTTGCAAATTTTAACAGCTATGTCGGTGACTTTGGTTCTTTGGCGAATATCCACGTTTATGATCTAAATAATAATGTTCAATCAAGGTTCACTCATAATGCCTGGTAACAGATTTTCCTTCTCATTTCCGTTCGATTTACTTCTATTTTCTGTGGTCTATCCCAACGGTAGTCGGTTCTGCGTAAAAATATGACCGGCCTAGTGACACTTCAGCTTGCTGATACGCTGTGCTATATAGGCTATATCGTTCTTTTCGTCCTAAGATAAACGCCGAGCATAGCGCTTTCCATAGCTCGTTGACCTACTTTGATAATATAAACTACCTACATAGTACATAATATATTATATAGTAACTCTATAGTACTTGCTAAATACTTATATCAATGTTCATTATTATTTAATAGCTACATAAGTTAACAAGTTACACTATCTCCTTAAAAGCCTTATATCTACTTACCAAGCCTTGCAGACGCTATGAGAATGACAACTACAGAGACATAAGAATCTCTCAGTATATGCAACAATATTCACTAAAACCTCTTATATATATGTACTACTAAAATATATGATTTAAAATACACGACAGGCAATAACAGCTAAACTGAATGTCACTTCTATAGTTAATGTTAACTCTCTAACACTACTTTACAGTCACGAAAGTTTCTCTTTCATAAATTCCCTCTACAAGAGTTAAGTGAAATTAACCAACGATGCACTAAAGATGTCTGAACTCATGACCATGCAAGATACTGAACAGGTTCAAATAATTTTAACCCGTAACTCTACGACTTAAAGACTAAAGCTAGTCAAACATGTATTTCATCTTAGAATTTTAAAAGACAAACTATGCAAGTATTTTCTGCAGTAAAGTAAAAAGTTGCTTCTTTCCTAAGTCTTAAAATAACATGATAGGCCAAATTAAATTTAGCATTTATGGTGGCCACTAACGAAGCTAGTGAAAGTAAACTTTCCTTCCAATTTTCATGCTTTTTGGCACGTGAGGCTCTTTAACGCCATAGAAAAATGTTTTTGTGCTACGCAATAGGTATTGGTTTGTTGTTTATTTGTTTTGTATACGGAAGTATGATTGATGAGGTTTAATTTTAGGTCCGGTTTTCCCAATTTGACTAGCAAAAAGTTGGATTCAACATTTGTCTCAATATGTTGTACTAACCTACGTTTGTTAAAGTTCCGGGTTCCGAAAACATTTCAAATTCAAGTAGGGGACTAGGGCATTATAAAAATAGTTCAAATTATTATTGCCTAGTTTCTTGACGCCCTTTTGGGTTTCTCCCCTAAGTGGCGGTATTTCCGTGCGAGAATTTTTGGGGCCCATATACAACCTATATGGGACAAGAGGGAAAACTTAATGCCAGTGGGTCGATACGATCGTGACGTTGATATGGAGAAGTCGAAGTTTTAGTTAAGGAAGATCTTAAAACTATAAGTAAAAATTGATGTTTATACCGAAGTAGGTTTGCTAGTACACGTTAACCATTTCTTGCTAAACTTATGGGAAATATTTTGATGTAAAAAGGACCTCTAGATTGGAAGAACCAGACGGAGTCCTATGGCTCGCAACGGTTTAATCAGAGCTACTTTGACAAACCATTACTATATCTAAGTCATCATCAGCCAGAAGACGTCTACTGTTGAACATAGGCCTCCCTCATTAACCTCCACACTGAACGATAGCCTGCCTTTTGCATCCACTGGATGCCCGCGACTCTCACAATGTCGTCGGTCCATGTAGTGGGAGGCCTACCTACGCTGCGTCTTCCGGTTCGTGGTCTCCACTCCAGAACTTTACTTCCCCATCAGTTATTGTTTCTTCGAGCGATGTGGCCTGCCCATTGCCACTTCAACTTGCTGATTTTAACAGCTATGTCGGTGACTCTGGTTCTTTGGCGAATATCTACCATATCTAAGTATATGATCATTATTAGCTTGTTTCGCACACTGCAACGCATAAACTTCTTTTGATTTTACGAGAGTTCTCCTTGTTCTAATCTATCTATCTTGCTCTCCTTTCCTTAGTACCCGAGCCAACCCAGGCCAAGACGTGTATTACATAACTTTTCTGGTAATGACCTTCGTCTACAAGAAACCCAGACTGGCTATCATGAAGCCCAGTCTGTATTTCATAAAAGCGAAGTCCTGAAATCCACGCTGAACGCTGAAATCTGGATGCAGGCCGTTACCAACCGGCCCTTTTGGAGATTGATGGGGTAGGCCTATGTCCAGCAGTGGACGTCCTACGGCTGAAATGATGATGATGATGAAGTCTAGAAATACCAAAAAAGACACGTAATAAGGGTGCTTTCTGGGGCCTTACGGACAACTGCTATTACAGGCACCTAATCCGCTCAGTTGGAAAATCACGCGACCGCAAACCGTATCGCGCCCAGATACGGTTTGCGGTCGCGTGATTTTCCAACTGAGCGGATTAGGTGCCTGTAATAGCAGTTGTCCGTAAGGCCCCTGGTCTTACAAGTGATCTTTGAACACGATCTTCCACAACTGCGCTTAATATACGCAACCACCATTCGTCAACAAATACATACCTGTTAATTTTATTATGAGTTTAAAAACCTACTTGAAATAAGCAATCAAACAGTTACTAGAATCAAACTATAACATAATGCTGGTACAACCCGCTGGGACAAATGTTTGTGATCGCTTATTAATGGAGTGGAAGCTCATTAAACCGCTCAGATGCGGTTCTCGATTCATATTGTAAACTACACGGTTGTAGCTTTTAGACGGAACGGTAAACCATGAAAAGCTGCGATTTATTTTAGCCCATTAGATATTTTACTGTAAAATTATTTTTCTGAGTACTTATTACGTAGTAGGGTTGTTTTGAACTTGGCAATTTTTTATATTTTTAAATAATAGATGTGCTTGCAGATTAGTGCTGTTCCACTTTTTTTTCATCATTTTACATTCAAATATATCTGATTATCTAATCGGTTTATTATAAGCAAGAGTGTTCCATCGTAGACTGCATCATCGCTTAATATAAGACGAGTTGGCGGTTAAACGCAAGCCTATTATTTAATTTAAAACGAGCATTCCAGGCGGCGTTTGAAATAGTAGGTAAAAAAAATCTATCCAGGCACATTTTCAATCCTGTCTTATCCTGATACTTATGTTATGTGTACTTTTGGTAAAAATATATTTTTTTTAATTATCAAAAAAAAATACTCATTAAATTTTAATGATATAGCATATCAGAGGCAAAATTTGGTCACTCCCCCATGCATAAAAGTACAAAGGTCTCATAGCAACCTGTGATGGCTACCACCATATTATAAAATACAAAAAGGTATCCAAAACCAGGTTGGAGATATGAACACTGGTCATTCGGCGTAATTAAATGTTCCCTGATTATTGCCAAATGCCCGAATGGAATACAAACGATACGAATGATTGAGCATCTGAAAATTCGATACATTGACATTTTGGATCGCTAGCCGATTGAACGTGAACAGCCAATGGAGTAAATTATTCTGTTGCATTGAAACTGTAGTTTAAACTGATAGGTCGAAATAACTCACGCAATATCATCGAATTAACGGGCAATCCAAGGCTCGTTGGGCATTCTTAAAAAAAAAAAAGAATATTCTATTAATAAGTTCCTTTATCTGAAAATGTACTAACGCTTTGCAAAAGAATGAGTGCAGAACATTTTTTTGAAGATAAATGAACGTTACTAAATAAATCTGTCTGGTTTTCTAGTCCTATAGTAAGCTTATAGCAAGCAAGTTATATTGTTCAACAGGAAATTAAGAGTCGTATCAAGTTTAATCTTCAGTCGAAGAGATAAAGCACTGATTATATCGCTTTAAGCAAACCCAGAACCAGCTTCAGGATTAAATTTCTCAAGCTATCGTCGATACTAAATCCCAAAAAGCCCGGAATTACTGGAGGCATTCCGCGTAATGCTCAATTTACTTGGAGCAGAGAAAGTACAGGCTTCCCGCGGTGATAACAATATCCAAATGAAATTACTCTTAAAAATATCTCCAGCCTCCCTTTTGTTTCGCATTTTTATGATTTTATCACGGAAATGATAAAAATAAAGTGGAAATTCGCCTGAAACAAGATAACCGGATTCGGAGAATGGACTTCTGAATAAGGTGAGTAAAACGCGAAATTTTTATTACCAAAATAACAAATGGTAAAATGTAATCTTTGAATATTTATTTTAATACAAAAGTACGCAATGAATACCAATGATTACGCTCAGACTAACGAGCGTACAAATATGAACCCTAGGGGTAGGTATCTGAAGGACGAGGATGTAATTCAAACGATGTTATCAACCTCATATTTGATACTAGTGTTGTTCCTAAACGGCACAGTCTTAATTCAAGTTTCCTAGGCCAAATGATACGATAACAGATTTGCTTAATAATTTTAGATTTATTTTACTGGCATAAGTATGGAACATGTGAAAACCGTAGTCCATTTGTGTGCAAAGGGTTTTAAAAATGGAGAATGTGAAGGGGCTTTTAATTAAAAATCCACGCGACGGCCCTTGGCGAACAATAAAGCTCTATTCACTTTGAATGGTTAGTAGTTTTTTCTCTTTCATTAGTGAAACGTTTTTTGTCTAGATAGAGTTTAGTTGACTCTATTCTCTTTTTGGGCTATAGTTTTATATTTCCTTATTGCTTGTAATGAACACCAGACACTGACGATATACTTACTGGTTAAACTCGTACTATCCTATGACACCATGAAATTAGCTTATAATTCGAACAAACGTTAGTTGTTGTTTCCGACAACAACAAAAAAATTATATGCACACCCAAATTTGCAATTTATATAATTATAAAAATGCATATATAAAATAATAATAGCTCAGTAGGTCCTGTCGGCGTCCAAATTCTTGAAATGTCTTTTTCCAACCAATTAAAGCGTTGGTGGTGCCATCTATACTTTTTTAAATACACCTTTAAATATTGAAAGTCAATTATTGTTGTACCAATTTTTTTTTTACCGCGGTATAGTCCCCTTTTGACACCAACTCGCGTGTAAGTCAATGCATTCGCATATAGTGTATGTAATTCGCATATGCAAGGCGGTTAAAAATAGGCAGTCATGTGGACTGCCGACAGAAGTGAAAACTAATACGACACGCATGTCGGTAACGCGAATGCGACCTAATATTTTGCGGCTTCACTTCAATTATTTATACGAATTATTTATTATTTACTTCTTTCTTATTTACTTCAATTATTTTTTTGCCTTTTGATGTAAAAACCACGGCTGTGGGGCCGAGAGCCAATTTTTTTTAAAGATTTGTCTTCTCGTCTGGTCATTTGGTCATGTAGTACTCGTGACCAAACAGCCGGCCTCTATTTTGCTCACAGGCTGAGCATTGCTTTACAACGTGGTAACGGAGCCAGCATTTTTGGGAACAATTCCCAATAGTAGCGGATTAATAGATTAGTTTAGTATTTAACTTTTAATTTGTGTTTTTTTTTTCTGAACATTATGTTTTTATATATGAATATAATTAAATGTGTCTAATACACGAATTATTGTTTGTGTCATGCATGAAGGTCTTACTACTCATTGTTTTATTCATATGAACGTAATCGTTTACTAAACGATGTAGCGGTAGCAGTATATCAAAAGATGAAGAGCACAAGCTCCCATCTTTCACCAAATTTCCACGTTCGCCAAGTGGCTGTAATCCCGGCAATATTTCACGGTGAGCTCCCGATGAAACACGGGCATTCCGACGACATATCGTTTTGATTTATGAACTGTTTAAGTACCGTTTAAACCAAAACTAGGGAATATAATCCATTTTATTACAATGTTAACGGCACATACTGTGCGATGAAATTGTTTCAGGGAGAATTTCGCGAATTAAATAAAATAAAAATTAGTTCATAATTAGAACAAAATGTCAAATTTTATTACAAGTTAGAATAAATACAGCATGTAGTTTTTAGTTTCGTAATTTAAAAGTTGGGGTCAATCTTCTGCTGTCTGTTACCGCCAAAACAAACTAAAATCAAGCATTCACATAAAGAGCTCTAACTTTTAACATCAAGCAACAAAATACGAACGAAAGCAAAGTTAACTGAGCAAACGAACATGAATCTCATGACACACAGCAATTGCGCACACCTGCGACAAATTGCAACTTAATTCAAACTGATTAAAGGCAGTATAAGTGTGAAAAGCAGGAAGTTTCATTTAGTCGAATTCAGCTGACGCTCTTACTCCGACGTAGGAATACATTACACCGGCACGCAATTTGTACCCAGCCCTGCAATTTATGTCTGTTTCCCACATTATTTGAAGAAAAAACGACAAGTATGATCTAAACTTCGTGCATACTTCTTGTTGTTTTTCTGGCGCATAGAATCTACAAGAAGTATATATAGAACTTATTTTTCAAGAAATGTTAACAAAACGCCAACTAACAAGCATGTGATTGAGATTTTAATATCTATAATATAATATTTTCATCCATATCTAATTTGCTAAATATTTCTGTTCTGTTGTTAAATATTTGATAATTTTTAGGAAAAAAATATTTTTGAAAAACGTTAGCAAAATTACTATAATATGCAATCCGCAATAATTGACAATACAAACGCATTCATATAACTTTTACAAAAATGTATCTTGAAATAAAATTGATAGATGTGATGACGAAACCGGTGGCAGAATTGCCCTAAAACCTATCATAAGTTTAAATTAGAGAGCTTTTATGGTTAGGGCGAAAACTCGTTATAACACGGAATAGGGTTCAGTAAGATTAAAACTTTGTACAATAGGCACTCGAGTATTGTGTATGGATATTAACATAATTAGTTATGAGATGGAAGCTTCGTAAAACGTACAAAATCTACGAAATAAGGGCTTTTTACCAAATGAGGCTTAAATAAAAACTTTTACATTTTCATCATGATTTTAGCATATTGAAATTTGAAATATTATTTCATTAGATTGGAAACGATTTATTAGTGGTTGTTTCAATTTCACCAAAACCAAATTGTATTTACTAATTAGATACCAAATTATGATAATTATATGGTTTTCCATTTTGCTTACTATTCGATAGATTTTTGACTTTAATTTGACAAGTCCTTCAACTTTTGTTTTGCGTTCTACGTACTTACTTAGGACCAGATATATAAATCAATGCCTAAGCCTAAAGTTGACTAGAGAGTAGGGGTGGCGTTACGGTGGTAGTGGTCGTGGTAAAGTCAACTCTATTTGCGTTTACGCTAGGTTTATTTCGGAAATAAAATCATTGTTCAGTGTTCCATACAAAAAGTTCATTGTCACTCGACGAAATCTATGAAACAGCTGATTTGTTTTTCGCAATTTCAGGGTTGGTCCCGTAGTAAAAGTGGTTCATAATGATGAGTACAAGGGTCTCCCCGAATATTTTCACTGTCTTATCAGTCACCCAGTATATAATTATAGTCTATTCAATAAATAAATAAATAAACTTAATAGATTCACAAAATACACAAAAAACAGTCGAATTGAGAACTTGCTTTTTTGAAGTCGGTTGAAATGGATATAGGCATCAGGTACCCTCGATATTTTTTATAGCTAATTTATACTGTTAGTGTAAAAAATATTGGAATTCTCAACGTGGATTGAAAATAATAATAAAATATTAGAAAACTGACATTATTGACCAAGTGAAGTGAAGCTATCAGAGACTACGGAAACAGATCGGCGTTTGCATGCATGTTTGTTAGATTGAATGTGTGACAACTTGCTTAACTGCTTGCCTACAAAATTTTATGAACATCGAATTAAGATCTTCATAAAATTGTGTAGGCAAGCAGTTCATTCCATTTTTTATTTTATTTTGTGTACGGGTAATATTAGAAACCGGTATTTCAAGAACATCAAAGTTTAAAGACATATGCTATTCACCAACGTGCACTGGTCCAGCATGGTGGATAGGGACCATCTTCTCTATCTCTCTCTCTCAGAGAAGGCATGTGTTCTAGCAGTGGGAACATGAAAAGCTGATAATTATTGATCTGAAGAGCAAAATAAGTCCAGGGTGCTACCACAACCTTAAAAACATTCTTATAATTGAGCTTTGTCTCACTCTTTAGGCTAATGAGAGAGCAAGACAAAATTTAATTGTAAACCTGGGATTGCGAAGTTAGTGTCACCAAGGCATAATTCGCAACGAACAACCAGTCCAAGAGAAGTGACAATACTTCGTATTATCCAAGTCTCGGTTCAATGCGGGTCGAAGCGTCCGAGATTAGAATCTACCATCAACAATGGCCAGCTCAACTGCCGTTTAAAGTCTCACCGGCTGGAACAGATATGCAAACTTCAGTCGCGGGTCAGCCCAATATTGCGTTAGGTCAGACAAATTGGGATCAGCCTGTGAATATATTACGGTCCCTGCCTCCCTGCAGCCCGCACTAGCCATTGGTTTGTTAATCGCTGCCGGTTATTTATGGTTGTATAGTGATAAGGACCGTATGCACGGTGCCAGTTACTCGCTCGATTGGCAAGTCTCTATATTCCAAATAAAAATGTTAAAAATATTCAAAACCTAACACTATTAAAAAAAAATTAGAGCGCCTGGTTAATGCTGCGGTGGACCAAAATGCTTGTGTGTTTCTGACTCAACGCATACGCATTGCCTTTCAGCGTGGTAATGACGTCAACATGCAGGGTATGCTGCCAAACAACTGATATTGGGCTTGAGAATTCGGATTGTCTTTGGACTTTCAACGGTCTGTAGGCAGTCTGTTTTAGTAGTGGTTGCTTGTATTGCTTGTATTCTGGGTAGCTAGTAATGGCACTTGCTAAAATTGAAAAAAAGAGATAAGCATCGTCTGATATACAATAAATTGACGTGAGCTAAGAAATACATTTAACTAATTAGATGTAGTTAGTTATTCACAAACGTTTCAACCCTTACGAGTTCAAATTAAGATAAAAGTGAATGTACAGACGTATACTCTACATCAAAATTGGTACAATTAATTTTTTTATAGACTGATCCAATCCAAAAAATAGGTATATAAACTTATATTAGCTAAAAATATTATTGTTAACCTTTTACTTTTTTGGTATTTAAAAAAAGAGAACCTCCTCCTTTTTTTCGTCAATCAAAAATAAGCGTCATCTAGTGAAGCTTACCGGAGGAAGGGTCGCGACAAGCTCTCACTGCAAACCAACTTCTTGCGTGTAGACCCAGCCTTACTTTGTTTATCTTGGGGGCGCGTCATACAGTCGCTGTGATAACAGTTTGATTACTGTACACCGAACTATAATTTCGGCCCTAAACTATAGACATGGGTCACTTGACGGCTGTTGTGGGCGGTAATTAAAGATTGAATTAAACTAGACAATGGTGTGTGTTTACGGTTTGGACCTTAGTTTGATTGTTTACATTGTAATATGGAAACACATATCCGCCTATAGGTCCATTATCGTACTAAATAGATCCGATATAGAATCGTAAATACACTAGACATTAATTGTTAATGAAAATTTTAATCTAATGAATGTTTTGACGATAAAATTCCGTCAAGTGACCCCCTGTTTCAATCAATTTCATATCATAAATAATATGGTAATTTACTCTTCAATGTATGTACTTAATTTCATATAAAAATTATGTTACATTATTTTATGTCATTCCACTCTTGAAAATATATTTAGAGTTTAAAATTACAACGAGTCACATTAACAGAATATCAGATCACAGATCTTTATAAGATAGATGCCGCGGATTCTCCAACTTTACATGTCTGTGGTCTACCTTAGGTAGGATCGGATCGATCTCAGTAGTCTTGGCAGTAGTACGTCAGACGTCAATAAAAATGTCAAATTGCGCCATAGTATACTGTAAAACTTTGTCAAAAGTAGTTGGCATGGTGAATAGAGTTAAACGACCACTAAATTACTCTACATCTCTCTTCATCTCTCTTCATCTTTTTTCTTTACAACAATATGTACAAAGTTGTGCTTGCGTTACGTTTGCGGCATCTAATCTGATAAAAATCGGTGTTACAGACACTGTCATACTCACACTAATACTATAAATGCTAAAGTAACTCTGCCTTTTTATCCTTTTGCGCTTCCTTTTTTTGGCTTGCGTTTGACCCCCAACTCCCTGATATAAAGCGATGACACGGTCAACGATGGAGCACGCTTGACTAGAAGAAGCCGATCTTGTATGAAATTTGTCAAAATGTGCTTTGGGTCGTAACAACGAATAAAGCATGCATTTTAATTCAAAGAGCAGCAAAAAGCTAGAAAATTATAAATACAACCTCGGTAGTATGAGCTCCACATAAATATAGTCAAAATACAAACGCTAAAGAGAAACTTTAAACTGCTGTTAAAGCAGTTTAAACAAAGTTGAAGACAAATTCATAGGTTAAATATTTAAAGTACTAGCAATAAACATAATTAAGTAGAAGCCTATCGCAAAGCACAGACAGGGCAGTCTACAACTTTACATAACTGCAAGGCGGGCGCGTACTTAAGAGTCTATTATAGGGGTAATTTTCTTTAAATATCATCTCTGTCGCGTTCATTCCAGACGTAGATTATATAAGTCCATAACATGGGGAGAAAAGTTCTAAGCATTTATTAAAAGTAAATATTGAATATAAAAAATAAACTACGACTAAAGAATTGATGTTTATTTCAAAGTGTAAACCAAGAGCGTTTTATTACAAGTACCTACCTGTAACAAAATTCTCTTTTTAAAGATAAGAATTTACAAAACCATCGTTGTATTGCCAATATTAGGTAATAATCTTCGGCTAATTTGTAATCGAAGTTTGGCATCCCTCTTACAACTGATATACATGTACCTACGCGTCTCATCTTGATTGTAAATCAAACTCATCTTTCCTTGAAGATAAAAAACTATATTTTAGTTTGCTTGCTATCCTTGCATGCATGCTTCCTTGAAGATAAAAAACTAAATTTTAGTTTGCTTGCTATCCTTGCATGCATGCTTCCTTGAAGATAAAAAACTAAATTTTAGTTTGCTTGCTATCCTTGCATGCATGCTTCCTTGAAGATAAAAAACTAAATTTTAGCTTGCTTATTCACGAATTCTATTGCAATTTACCTTGGATATAGTTTTGCAGAACTTGACATTATAATAGTTTGCCCATTGGAGCGCATTCCATAGCAATAAAAAGAGATTATTAAGCAAATAATTAAATAGAATTTTTCCTATCACAGTATTACCATAAGGATTATTAAAAACAAATCTTAATTATTGCGCCGTTTATTTTTATGGCGATTAAGAATTTTACGGTGGCTTGGAAGTTTGTTTTCGCCAAGGTGGGGGACTGGAATGTCTTTGTTATGTTGAGAAGGTTATTTGTAGTCAGGGTTTAGTGACCTTACCTTTAGCAAATTCAATGAGTATTTACTTAAATATTGTTGAAATAATAAATAAAAAGAAATCTAATATTACTTACATACTGCATAACAGAGCAAAAAATCTGACTGATCAAAGTTAAAAAAA
The DNA here is from genome assembly GCA_914767915.1 of Agriopis aurantiaria. Taxonomy (NCBI): domain Eukaryota; kingdom Metazoa; phylum Arthropoda; class Insecta; order Lepidoptera; family Geometridae; genus Agriopis; species Agriopis aurantiaria. The sequence continues at coordinate 9,918,786 of OU611994.1, read as the reverse complement.
ACTAGTGAAGCAACCGTACTCTGCATTGCTTTTTTAGTCTGTTTTTATCCAACGACGCATATAAAAAGGAAGGGAAATAAACCGACCAAGTGCGAGTCAGGCTCGCGGTGGTTCTGGTTCTGTACCAGCCCGAAATAGAAAAAACAATTATCAATTTAAAAAACCGACTTCAAAATTATTAAAATATGGCATTTCGTTTCGGTAAAATGATAAGAAGGTCATCCAAGTAAGGAATTATCAGTTATAACTTGGTAATCACGAACAGAAATTCGACACCGTCTCGCACTTGGCCATCATTTATTATTTAATGTTATACTTTAGAGTGTGTACCTATTATAATCAGGCTAAGTTTGACGTTTGTTCGTATAACACTTTTTACATTAGAGCTAATAAAATAAATACGTTAAAAATAACGTTTGTTGTATAGGGATGGCCCCCCCTTTCGTTTTGACTTTTTAATTATTTTTAGTTTAATCTGCCGTAACATTACATATTCTGTGAAAAATTTAACAGGCTATCTTCTACGTTTCGAAAGATACAGTCGTTAATAGTTAGGACAGACGGCCGGACGGACAAACATCGTAGGCTCAGTAATAGGGTCCCGTTTTTACCATTTGGGTACGGAACCATAAAAATGGAAAGGCTGGGTAGTATGTAGTTACTCCAAGACATATATGCAAAATAGATTCTTATTTATACGTCCATAAACATGGACGTACATAATAATTGTAATTTGCAACCTTCGAAGGCTCCAAGCGATTGTAGTTTATGATTATTCAATGCTGTATTATATGTATGTAGGAGTCTGCAATGCACAAGTTATGAAATAAAACCAATTATTACTACTTAGATAAGCAAATATATATACGCTTTGTTACCCTTACTTAGGAACGTTAAATCTATGCTTAATATAATCTGAGTAATTTTCACGCGTGCCAATTTCAGTTAACAAGATGTTAACAGAGATAACTTTAAGTTAAGCCCTGAGAAGTATAAGTACCAGTTATATACAAATCTTTGGCAAAATATTATCAGCATTTCATTGTTTTAGATGCAGTTGGGTTTTTATTTGATTTTAAATTAATTATATTGTTGCACTAGTTCTGAAGTGCCGATGAAATTCAAAGAAGGTTATATAAATAATGGTTAAATTTTCAAACACGTTTTGGAAAAATAAATATCACTACATACGCAAACGTTTACGTTTTTAGGGAGTTAGTTAAACATTGTCTCGTAGTTTAATTTATGTGGAACAAACAAGTTTGTTCACCCTTATTAAAATTTATCCCCCTCATCAGCGAGTGTACACAATACACATCCCTTTTAAAGACATGATATTGCTGTATGATAACACAACAGAAAAATCGGTTTAAAATAATTGGTGAAAGCTTTTTCTAATATAATATCAATAACATTATTTGGGTAAAAACATTTTTTTTTACTTGTTCGGAAGTTCCTGATTATAATACATTGTTATTTTATCAACAATCAGGCAAAAGTGGTATATATTGATAAATTATCCTGTTAATCATTTTTAGAAGAAAAAAAAACGACTTCATGGTTATACCTACATTTACAAATTTAAACTAAAAAGTTGAAAATGATATTTAAATTACTTAGAAGCAATGAGCTTTAAAGAACAATCAACGAAAGATATTGATACATTATAAATATACATACCTACTTACCTATTTACATTTTATAACCAGTTATTTTTGGAGTCGGTGCCATACATACAGTAGCATATCGACAAAAAAAAATATGTGAAATTGAGAACCTTCTATTTTGAAGTTGGTTAAAATGTATTTATTTACGTTACGGATTTTTATAGTCGGGAAAGAAAGTACAACATAAACTGAATATGCTGACTTTTTTTTTGTATTGTCGCTAGCTGTAGGTATTTATGTATAGTTAATTCTGGTCGTGACCAAATTTGGACGTGTGAAATTTACGTGACGTCATCTTATGTTTTATATTTCTTTTAAGCAACCAGTATTTAATCCATTATATTCTGACAACTAACTTGCAACAACGATGTATCGAAAGAGTGAAACTACAAAAACCATGAACATACAGTGCACAGTGACTCGCGTTTTAACTTCACAATGGTCGTTACGCTCCACATGGGTATTGGTTTCGTTTAGAAACTACCCGCAAAAATAACGATTTAGAATACAGACTCTAACACACAGCACTATAGTTCAATTTCCATGTTTCACATCCAAAGATTTGTGGATCATGGACGTAATTTCGAATCATCGCTTTGACCACAATGAGATGTACGCTTTTAGCGAAATTAAAACGTTGAGCTACGGACATCGGCCCATGTTTTATTGATATTAATGGATACGGAATTGGAGCCCGCTTAAGCATAGCTTTAATGGTTTTGGATGGTCCCAACGAGAGAGATAGAGCAGTAAAGTAGCTTTGGAATTTAATCCTGACGGATTCAGACACACTATATGACCATGAAGATGTATGCTCTGTGTAGGTACTCGAAAATAATTATATAGACATATGTTCTTGACCTGTGCGCGATGGTGGCCGAGCGGTAGCATGTGTGATTTACAATTTGACGGCACCCGGTTCGATCCTCGGCCCTGCAGAAGTAATTATGGTATAAACTCTACGTCTGACTTCCACCATTGTTGATTTTTCATTGCAAATACTATTAAAGTACCAAATTATTTTTAAAATGTAAGTGTGGTTACCATTAAATAATATTATAAAATCACACAATATCGAAGTCAGACTGAAAAATCCTTAATACTGCTCACAGTTTTCAGTCCATGCACAATTAGTATACTTCGTATGAAGCGAACGCAGTCATCGCCCGTCCGTAATTAAAAGTTGCACATATTACCAACTCATTAAAATTTTAAATGTAATATTTTGGTTTGATGGAAATCGCGGACTGGCGCCAATTTGAGCTTTAAACAGATTATCGTCTGCAAATTTGATTTTGGTTCGTCACTTTAACTCTGATTTCGGATGTTGGAAATGTTCCTGTAAACAATAGTAATTAGAGATTAATTTGTGAAACGGATTTATTATGTCAGCGGCAGTCACCGCACCGCAACGCGAGTCGAATATGCACATAATTTGTACGTGGAAGTGATGCAATTGATCTATGTTTACTTTTAGACATTACAGTTACCACTGATTACAATTTCTAATCACTAATTTGTGAATAGGAAAATGCATCATTTAATCATCATCATCATCATCAGCCAGAAGGCGTCCACTGCTGAACATAGGCCTCAAACATCTGTAAAACAACTTTAGTTTAATCATTTAATGTATAGATGAACTAACAACACCATTATAATGAAACTGTATTGGCGAAGTTCACACGTGTTCGTTGACAGTTGACAGTCTTTTGTCGACTGCCAACGAACACAGTATATAAGTTGCATTGCAATCACCCTCTTTCTTTGCTCGAACCTCGAAGCGATAACAAGTGTAAACGAATTGTGTGTAAAACAGTTTAAAAGGTGATTTCTTGGCTGAAAAGCTAACACATCATTTAATCAAGTTATTACAATATACACTAGCTAGTTGTTCCTGCTCGTAGATTTGGGTTTGTATCCACAGATCCTGGTATCAGATTGAATTAGCCACGGATCCTGGCGAGTTGTATCCACCGATACCGGGATCCGTTTCCTTAAAAAAAAACAATTTTCATTTTACCCGCTGATACCGGTATCCGTGAATTAAACTTTTAACCTCCATTTGTCCTTTTTAATTCAGGCCTTTTGAATTTTTTTCTTAGCAGGCCTCTCCAGTGTCGACCCCATGAAAAATGTATCTGCCTCAGCTTCGTATGTCAAGTAGTTTTTAAGATTTCGTGATTAGTCAGTCAGTGGATGAGTGAGTATATTAGTATAGTATATATAGATAGATATATAATACATAATTGTAAACTGATATGTTGTTAGCCAACAGAAGACAGTAAAAATTGTATATTATGAAATTTAAAAAAAACCTCTCTTCCCTTTCTGGTAATTCACAATCTTGCGCGGTCTCAAGACTTGATTTACTTCGGAAAACATCCAGATATTGTAAGTACGAATTATGCCATTTTCTTTCTACCACTTTATATTAATAAAAATGTAAGTAAACTTTATAAAATCCATTCGCCCTTAAAAGTGCCTGGACGGAATTTGGGCCACACAAATTGGAACAAATGAATATTCATGCAAAGGAAATATGCTGAAGAGCTTTCACATTATTTTCAGTAAAAAATGCTGAGTATAATCATGTTTGCTTTCTTATTTCCGACAGTTTGTACTAATGCCACGTTTTATATTTTTACTTAATATAGCTGCGTAACTATTTTATTTTGAATCAATTTGTTTATGTTCACTTGAACTGAAGCGCTTAATTTAACTCACGCAAAGGGTGTAGCTCTAGACAACGAACATTTTCGAGGATATTATTGAACTCATTATAATAAAAAAAAAATACAATGGGATCAATATATATATATATATATATATTTAATTATAAAACAACTATGGGAATGTCCTAATTAAAATGTGTATTTAATTGGATATTTGTAATGCTATTTTTAAATAGTATTAACAAACGAGAAAAGACCTAGCTGACGCGACAAACGTTATCCTGTCTAAATTCCATAGAAAAAAAGCACTTTCAATGTTCCCGGCAAATATTAAAAAAAAAATTTCTTCTATTCCACCCCTTTTGTAAGATTAACAAAAAACAAACGGTCTAGCCGTTTTTGAGTTTTAGCGAGACTAACGAACAAGAATTGATGCAAATAATAAGAGTTTATACTAAAAGTAGTACCCATTTGTTTACACACGATTAAGTTTACAACCGCAGACGTTTCTAATCAAAATAACACAAATCTCATCAGCGAGCTAAGACTTCATTTTACTTATTTAATAAATTTTATGATTTTGGTGGAGCGTACTAAGAAATACTTAAGTCTAGAAAATGGTTAGGTACTTAAGGTAAAATTTACCGCTTGTCTACATTCGTCCTTTTTGAAGCTGAAAATAGTTGACATTTTCACCCCACATTTTGTAAGTGGTGTTTTAGGGCATTACTTCAATAGCTGCCCAGACAAAAATAGTCCAACAAGGGAAAAGTAGGAAAGTATTTTGAGCACGTGCGTCCTACCCCGAGCTCTGGCTTCCGTTGTGACTTTTAATTAATTTTGGAAAAATAGTCTATCGGTAATCACGTTCCAAATGCAACGAGTTTTGGACTGTTTCTTTTTACTTATAACGGCAACAGAACTTATTTATACTTCCCTAATTAAGGTGCCAAGTATCTGGTCAACCGGAGTGGAACTTTGCCCATTTCGAGTGACCAAACAAGTAAAACTTTTGCTTATAATACTTACGAAAGAACTTTGTGTATCCACGAAAACACTACTGAGGTTTCCACCTTATCTATACGCCGAAGTTTACGCGGTGCTAATTAGAAAACAGGATAAAATTACACGAACACTCTTCATTAGGCTAATGAAATAAGATAGTATTTATAAAACAAGGTTCTTAAATGGGAAAATGAAGCAAATAGCTCCGTTCGGGTTCCCAGTTTCTCTTGTAAATGAGGCTACCCAATTTGTATCTAATTTATTTTGTAGTGCTCGGAATTAAAATTTAAATGGGATTGAGGTCCTTTGCAAAGCAACATAAATTTCAATGAAGTTGCCTAGATTTATCTTGATAACTTTGTGGATGGTTTAGTTGAGGAAAATTATTTTAGGGGATGAAAGGAATTGAATATTCATCAATTTCCAAGAAACAACATTATTGATGGTATTTTGTATTTGCTTACAGTGGTATTAACTTTCGCTGTTATTATAAATTATTTATTTAACCAACCCACCTTTTAGATGGTGTTTTATTTTGTTCGGTAGGATTTGCAAATTTTAATACAAAATTTATACCTACTGTCCAATTTATTTTTAACACTCGAAAATACACAAATTAAGGAAATTAATACAACGAGCCGACAAATTTTTTTTCACGTTTACGCCAATACTCAGCCTGCTTGGTGGTAAGTATCATCCTATTCGTAGGATATATTATGCCTATTTGTCACAGAATTAATTTAAACGCGACTTTTCACCCAAAACCTTTCCCGGTACGTTTGTATATACATCGATGTATCTTGTCACTGCGTTTCAAATAAATGAGTCGGTTCGGTTTGATTCATGTGAATAGGGATCGGGAAATACCCGCCAACAAATAAAACGATCCAACTATAAAGGGGAATTCAGTGCAATGTGCCAGCGACGGACACTTTTATTCGAAACTAGAATTTTCTGGTAAAAACTGCTTTTATTCGGCTATGCGCGTATTGTTTCTTAATTTGAAAGTGCGGATCATGCTCTGATAAGCTCTTGGGTTGATTCAATGTTATTTATTTCATAAATAATGTATTAGACATAGATATTTTTTTATTTTTGTTACGGAATGTTTGTGAAAAGTCTTTTATGTTATAACCTTTGATTGTGTCATAAACATACTCAAAGATTAAAACATCATTAGCCTTTCATATGAATTATTGTGAATACTGCAACAACGGACAATGGGATGCAATGGGAGGTTAAAACGTGATGTTACTTCATAATTGAATAAGGGTAAAAAGATAACGATGATTAGTAACTTAGTGTGGTAGAAAAATAAGTTGTACGTAGACCGTATCATCGCTTAACATCAGGCGAGAATGCGAGATGAGGGGTCAAACGCAAGCTTATTATTTGTAAAAAAAAAAGTTGTAGGTACATATTATGTTTTTCATGACATATATTCGAAAAACGACAGTTGGCTTTAGAGGATAACGGGAACAAAATTTAAGTTTGTTCCCAAAGGAGTTTGAGTTTCTCATTTCTGATTGGTCTGCGTTCGTGCTTCTGATAGATTAGCTTAGTTAGTTTGGAGCTTGTGGTTTAGGCCGCTCGCATGAATCGAATGTAAAAAAATTATATCAATACAAACTGACATTAATATTATGTATCGTGTCGTGGTCAAGGACTGTTTATAACCTGTCTATAATAAAAAATCCTTGATCATTGATCATGGTAAACTCATTTTTGTTATTGTTTAGTAAGGAGTTTATGAACGCTGAACGCATAATATTGTATGAAAAATTTATTGGCTGGTTAGATTTTGGCGGCAATGCACGCTGGAAAAAAACAGTGATGTATTATATTAACTCGTTAGGTATTAGGTAGGTACCTAAGTTTAGTACTCGTAGCTTTTTCTTTATCTCATAGGAAGTGATGAAAAATGTTGTGTATCGCTCGGGGCCAAAATATATCGTAACTGAATGAACCTACACCAAAACAATACTTAGCTTGAATGGGTTTGGGAAGGCAGATCTTCAAAATCTTTGATGGGCACAAAATAAACAATAGTATTTGCCAAGTTATTATTTCCACGGCGCTTGATAGTCACAATAGCTTACAATTCTCATTTACACCTCTCAAGGATAGCTCCACAGACAGCTGGGAGTAAACTGGCCCCTGACAGAGGGTTATTACGTTTGCATCGCAACATCTGTACCTGACACCTCAGCGTCCAGCATAAGTGCAAACACGCCACACCTCGTAAAGGAAACGATTGAATAGAGGATTGACTCTGTGAGAACGGAATTCCAGTGTAGGAAAGTTTGAGGACAAAACCACATAGGCATATATGGCATACTCTTTGTTAGCAAAGTCACAATGTAGTGCTTTGTTGCATAAAAATAAATAATAGTACAAGTTAGTACATTTAGTTTTTTACTAGCTGACCCGACAGAAGATGTCATGTCCAAATTTTAATTTAAAAAAATCGAGTTATGGTTCATACAATAAGCCCATAGAAAAAAAAGCACTTCCGTTTTTTCAGAATTTTCCCAATTTTCCGGGCAAGGAATTAAAAATTAACTAAGTTATTTAAATTAAATTGAATTTCCCTCAAACTTTGGAATAACACGTACGAAAAAAAAGCCAAGTGATGCGTTTACCAAAGAAAAACACAAACTTTTATTTTTATAGATATACCTAATTTGAAAAGACTTGTCTATGAATTACCAAAATACATAATGTTCGCGTTCTTGTAACTGCTCTTGATAAGATAAGGTCGTGCTCTGCGTGGAAAGCGGAGTTCTTGTGATGAGAAGACACAACGTCAATGTTAGCGTTATGCGGTATCGGACACTGAATTGTATGAAAAAGAGTTTTTTTTCTTCCGTCAAAGCATGCGCCAGCGGTAAGAAGCAAATCTTGACGCTGCGTTGGAACGTCTTTCCACGACGGCGTTGACTTCAGAATAACGTTGCACACTACGCGGTTAGCGTTTCACGTGATAACGGCCATTGTGCGAATAAAAAGAAGACCGCAATAGCATCGCTTGCTGGAACGATGCACGTTCTGTATCCATATTCGAGAAGCCGTAGGAGTGTGGAGCGCGAACCTAATGGGTACCCAGCTTTAGAAGGGTAACACAGATCGCTAGTTAATATCAAAATATGTGTTTAATACAATTTTTCCCTCGTAGCAACATTTTTTGAAATTTAATATCAATGAGGGTCAGTATGGCTCATCCCTGCTTAGAACTCACTGTGTCGGTGGACGATAAACCGAGCAAACATAATAACTGGCGCACGATGGTAATGCCGCTTGCTACTGACCATTGCGCCAAGCTGCTCCTTTAATTGAATATCCATTGTTTACTGTCATGCCATTATCTCCACTGTCCACCTTTGAAACAATTCGAGATGTTTGTTTGTTAATTTTAACTGCTTTGCTTAGCATAGATTTCCAAACCGATATGGCGAATTTTGTGAAGTCCCATCTTTCATCCTACTTTTTTAATTTAATTTCTAATTATACTTCAAATACAACATTAATTATAACTTTTGAAGGGGTAAGTTCCCAGCACAACCAAATGGGGCTGTCAGTTGACGTTATTGGTTTTCGCGGGAAAATCGGCAGATAGCTTCGCATAACAACTGCTAAAAAATTGGTATACTTAGAAATGTCGATGAATCGCAATAAACATAGTTATCCCTATAATACAACAGTTTCTATTGTAGAGTTTGCTACCATCCAAACATTTATTTGATATTTAGGAAATTTGTAGAAACCTAACGAGTTTCGTTCCATTTTCATTAAAATTTAGATAAAATAAAAACATCATTAATCATTCCTAATTTATTGGAATAGCTTTCGCTCATCACAGATTTAATCAGGACGTGTTAATACATAATTGGCTGGCTCGGCATCGGAATCGGTTGCAATTTTTCGCGTTTTAATTGGATGTTTTCCACAGAGACCTTATGCCACTCTTTTGTGTCTGATTAGAACAAACGTAGAGATAATACTTTTGTTATTTGACCCGGCAAAGATTCACTGCTGGGGAGGAATGTTATTCCCAAGAAAGTTTGCGACTCAGCCGTTTAAAGAATCACTTTCAAACGTGACGCCTATTTATTTTTGTTGTTTAATCTACCTCTGCTTTGTTCTTCCCCTTTTGTCTTTTTATTGCGTACCAGAGACTTCTTGTTTAAACAAGTTCTAAGAGAAATCTTTTGATCTCATTACTGTGCAAGCACTGCAACTGCGAAAGTATTCAGAGTTAAACAATATTTTATTAGTTAATTTAATTCTATAATTATTTATAATCTCCAAATAAGCATTGCCTTTTAATAAATTATGAAAGTCAGTGATGCTCGTACAAAAGACGCAGTAATATACAATAAATTAGGTAAAATTACATTTAATAATTTCAAGAGTTACCTACGTCCAGTTATTGATGTAAAAAGTTTTCATTGTTCTCCAGAAGCGGCAACTTTTTTATTACCATTCTAAAATTTTCGCCGCGATAACGACTTCCGATTTATTTGTCTTGGATTCTCCATTGTGACTTCTTGTGGCGTTTTGTCCATTCAGTTAGCAATATCTATAAGAAATATTGAAAAAACAACGTAGCGGGCTAACGGAGGAGGCAACCGTTCGGCAGTAGGTAGTTGTTCGCAAAATGTCCATTCGATCGAGGCTCTTTTGTCTTTTATTTGCGTTGACGGGCCTCTTGAGGCACATTCGGGTATTTCCAATAGATACGAGTTGCTATACGTATCTAGTATCTGGGGTTGCATTCTCCTCTCGCCATGCTCGACTGAGCTCAAAGAGCTCGCTGAGTGGGCAAGTGGTTCCGCCCTCGATTCTCTTAATTGGTAAATCTTAGCTGACGTAGCTCTTTGCAATTAAACCGGGTTCTATGCAGCCAGATCGGATGGGTGCGATTTAATGCATCAGTTCGTGGTATTAGAGAGCATAGTTAATTAATTACGGGCTGAGGTAGGCTGATATTGTTATGGCGAGCTTTGATGAAGTTGCGGAATTAAACTGCGAGCATGTTCCCCAAAGCTTCAAATTAACTAAATTGAGCGCATCTGAGCTCCATGCATCTCAAAAATCATGTGGATTCAAATTTGAAAGTAATTCACTCGCAACTTGAAGAAACCCTTGAATATTTAGAAAAATGTGTCGAGTAAGTAGCTTATTAATACAGAAGTTGGTAGTGTATTGGTTCATAGTTTTGATGAAGTCATTAGTACAGAATTGATTATACTAGGAAAAAGTAGAATTATAGAGCAATTTAGATTTTAGGCTACACAGTACAATGAATTTTTACCATGATAATTTTAGTTAAGTTGCTTGTAGTTTTTTTTTCTTCAGTTTGTTTGTTGTAGTATGTCTCGTATCTATATAGCTGTTCTTTATTTAAATATTAGTTGTTATTATTATTTTGTTCAATTAATAAAATTGTTAGGTATGTTTGTACGCGCACACTTATCGACCGTGACGTCACTTGTCAGGTCTACAGAATACCAAGCTAGGCCCCGATTCTACTAAAGAAATTGTTTTAAAATTGTAATTGTTGCGATTTTAATTGTTAAATAACTGCCTCAAAATTGACAGTTTTAAATATTTTTTATACTAGAAAAATACAACCACCAATATTATAACTTAGTATAATTTTTTTTATTAAAAATTGTCAAATTTGAGGCAGTTATTTAACAATTAAAATTGCAACAATTACAATTTAAAGACAATTTGTTTAGTAGAATCGGAGGGCTGGTTTGTGTACAACCAGTAACATGCTGAGTTGGGGCCGGTTTTTGTGACAATGTACTTTCATTCATGATTTTAGTATATCTTGTTTTTATTTCATTGTCTCAAAATAAACTTTTCTGATTTCTGACTTATGTATTATCCGAGAAATATGTGGATAAAGTGCTAGGTAAAGGCTTCACACGAATACTATCGAACCCCAAAACAAAAACAAACAACATCCAGCAAAACTAGCCCGATTATTATCAAACACGTGTCAATAATTGATTCGCCGATAACTGTACAGTATCGCAGAGATCGGTTGCCAAACACGTATTCCGACAAGTTCCGCACGTGACGAGAGTTGCAAACGAACCGATTCAATTATGTACGTACTGCCTTATTTATATATTTATACAAATAGCGCCAGTGACAAGATTCGCTAGACTGAACTATGCCTAACTTAGTAGGTGTCTAGTTAGATATTTTGGAATGATGAATTGACAAGACAAAGTCGCATTTTCCTGAACCAGAACTTTTGTCGAAACCACAAACTAAAATCTATGACATGAATTTTTTTATAATGTCGCTGATAAGCTCATCACTTGAGGAACGCTCGACCAATTTGGCAAAAGCTTTTACAACACATTTGCTCAAAAAGTGCACTTACGAAGCCTGTATACATCGTTCGAAAGTTAAACATTACGGATCATACAACGGAGCGTGCGGAAATGAATTTGTCCGCACGCTCAGATGTATAGCACCGTGCGTGTGATTTACGGTATTTTTTTAATTTCCATCATAATTACATAAGAATTCCACAAAAGAGTTTCATATTACGAGAATAAATAAGCTGAATGATCAAACCTCCTTGGAAGCGCTTTTGCTCAATACGTTTGTCTCAGTTTAATACTAAAGAGAAAATGAGACGAAAGATGTAGTTCTAATTTTCACCACGTGATAGTGGCGCTATTTGCATGTTCGCGCCATTTTCTTATTATATTATAGAAACTATTGTTGTGACTGATATTAAGTTATAAAAACAAAAATTGTTTCATTTGTAGCCTTTTTTTCTCGCAAATGTGTTGTAAAACGTTGTATGGCACACGTGCGGATTGGTTATTACAAACTCGTGACTATGGTAAGCCCTCGACTTCGTCTCGGGCTTACATTCGTCTACTCGTTTGTAATAACCAACTTTCCGCACTTGTATCATAAATAACTATTTTTAAATGTTTCTTATAGTCCGAAAAAAGTTTAGGGCAAGTCGCCCAATAATCGGAAAATTTAGAAAAACCTGAAAGTACTTATTTCTATGGGATATTTGGACACAACGTCGGGTCAGCTAGTTGATAATATATGAAAGAATGTGACCGCATAATAATATGTTACTCAGGATAAAGTAAGACCCAACGTGGAACTGATTTCAGATTATACTTGGTTTAAGGCTTTACCTCATATAAAGGTTTATGCGCGGCGGAGGCGCAAAGCAGCATAGAAACATTGCGTTACAGTTTTGAATCTACGTTTTAGTATGGAAAATATGACTTTTTCACTGCTGCTTGAACACCGTGTTCGAGGCGACGAGTGACGACTCGTCGCCTCGACTATACAGTGAGCGTTGGACCTAAAGATTCACAATAAGGATAAGAAGTAATCAAAACTCGTATACATTGTCGAAGTCCAAAATATAACAGTTTATTTTGGGCTGTCATGTTAAAACACAATGCTTACATCCAAAACAAGGCATTGGTACCTAATTCACTAAATTGGGCGAAGAGTAAAATAAACAAGTACTCTGATACGTATCTCTGCTCGAATCCCTGGGTGTTGCGAAACTTAAGTACTGATCAAATATTTAAGCATATTAGGTGCTTTCGGTGGATGAAAACACTCAATATTTCCGAGAGAATTCTCAGACTTGTATTTATCATGTAGGAAAAAAGCGAGCCGTAAGGTCGAAGATAAAGTTTTTCTGGAGTTTTGATTTGCGAGATATTGGATTTCGAAGCAATTCCATTATCAACACACGCACAGGGTTTATTTCTGCTTACATAATTATATTTTGTGTTTTTCTCTCGAGAGAAGGGTAATTTATTTCCTTTTATATTTAGATACATAGGTACATCATTCATCATCAGCCTGTAAACGTCCACTGCTGAAAAAAAGCCTCCCTCTCAGATAGGGGTGTTGCCATAATCCCAACGCTTGGCAGGCAGCTTGGGGATCGCAGTACGTTCACCGTGTACTAATAGGACGCTGATACCCATCCTCCAGCCTCCAGTGGTTCTGGTCACAGTTTTAAGACATACCCGAGTCCCAAAACATTACATTTAGATAAAACCTTATAATAATTTTCTGGCGTCCGTACCTCTTATACGTGCCATTAAAAAGTATTTACTCATATTAAGTACTTACGTCTTCCTAGCCTCATAAAAGAAACCTCACAAACAACGCTCAAAATCGGCTCCACCATTATCCTATCTACCCTATCACATCGACAACCATAGAAAGTTCTTTTGCGGAATAAACGAGTTAAATCAACCATAAATTTACCCCAAAATGGGTTTTTCGAATAAGTTATCATGGGCTGTTACGAACGTGGAACGGAGAATTTTATCTTTCGATAACAGTGCCTTTCTTGCAAACATACAAAAAGTATTTTGTTAATGTACAATATATAAGTTCTCAAATATTAACTGCGAATAGAAATTATTATGTTTAATATATTTTTTAATAGAACATTTGATTACTACAAGTAAGCATTTTTCGATTTTACTTAGAACGATTATTCCGTAAGGTATATTTAATGTACGAAACACTGGCTTCCGATCTCGCAGGTATCTTTTTCTCTACATAATTTTGTTCCATGAATTCTCATAAAACTTAATACAATCAGCAACATTTCTTACCATATAAGTTATTACAATAAACAATTCATGAACTAATATGAAGAAGCCGTCAGCTGTTACACTAGTTTTTACCAGTCTTTTTTGTCTTATGTGTATAATTTATGTTGTGAACATTAAAGAGTTTTCTATTTATGTAATAAATTAAAATTAAATTAAACATAAATTATTATAGACATGTGGAAATGACAACGATAGATAGAAAATCTGATAGGTAAGAGTATATATCAGTGTAGAGGCCGCATAAATATTCCGATAAGAGTGTATTAGTAAATCATCCGTGGTGAAACAAATGTATCGTGCGGCTTTGAGGAATTATCTGCTAGGGGTCGGATCGGGAAATAAATGAACAAATCCGCAGCAAAATATCTATTAATTCTCTTACACCACTAACGTTGGAAAGTAAACACGTTGGTGAAAACCAGGAACATACCTACTTACGTGTAAAATTTAATTTTTCATCATAGAAAACACAATGGAAATTCCTCCTTCTAAATGTTACTTTCATTTTAGTTCTTCAGCGAATATTTTAATTTGAAAATGTTTTCATTTCGCGAGAATTACGTGTAATGCCCGGTTATTCCTTGTAAAGGTGAGTATATAGACACTTGAGTTTTTGTAAATGTAATGTAACATTCTTACGTATGGTACAACAGAAATAAAATCATGGTAATGTAGGTGCCACGCCAGGGAATGCTCGGCGCTGTGTTCGTTGACGAAATGCTCACGATGAGTAAGCATTTATCTGTAACATACCTTTCTGTTCGGCACGTTTTACCCATGCTTCTATTCCCACGCACGTGGTCAATATAAATGTTACACAAATTCGCTCGTTGTTTGTAAAATGTTTGTAAAGTTGTAACAAAATGTTAATCGTGTTCAATGTTCGGCCCGTGAAATAATTGAAATTAGCGCGGCTCGATGTTTCGTTACAGGTTAATGCGTGTACTCACCGTACAAATATCTTTTAAAAAGAAACCGATTCACTCGTGATTTGAAGACACCCAGATTGTAACTATCGTGGAACACCCATTCAGGCTGTGTATTCCAAAGACTAACAGTTAGCACAATATAAGAGGAATCAAAGCCTTCGTACGGGCTTTCGCAATATCAACCATAAAGTGGTACAAATTTTTCGTGTCCGCTTTGCAGTCCGATGGAAAAATCCGCAGGGGGTTAGTTAAAAAGAAGGGATTTAGACCATGCAGATCTGATGCTCACTCTTGAATTGTGTCCGTTAAAAAACTGATAGACTATGCCGCCGATGCTTAAGACATAAATCCTAGACCAGATAAGCGTTTTTTTCTGCAACAACATGCAAAATTGACTAGACTAACTTAACAATGGAGCAATTTGTTATGTCAGGGTGCGCAACTTAATGTATAATGCAAGCTCGTGTGAAACGCATGCGTGTTGAACTGGCGCAATTACAAATTTCCCAAGCTTTATCCACTATGTTTATTGGTTAGTTGAGATATGGGTAATGGATGCTTATGGGCGGGTAAATTATTACCCACTGTTCATTGATTGCTGTTGTTTTGAAATGACTACGTTGAGTGTTATATTACTCAAAGATTAGAGATGTTATAGGGATAAATAAACTTGTTTTTAACTAGCAATGCCCCGCGGTTTCACTCGCTATCCTACAGGAATTATGATATATTTTTTACGTGATAAGAAGTTATATTTTTTTTTTGCTGCTACGGAGTTGAATGCGCAAACAAACGTTTAGTGTGTAATACACAAACTTGCGAATTTATATTATAAGTGTGATAACTCACTTTTCCTTTCTTACTTTGTATTTATGATTAGTTTTTGCCCCTGGTTCCGGCCACGTTGTGAACAAGACATTATGTGGATTGGTATAGGATATTACAGCTGTAATTTACTTCAAATGTCCAAAATAAATATAGCTGTTTGACTTAACTTTTTCTTAATTTCTGTAAATTAGTTTTAAAACTGAACACGTAATTAGCAGTTCATGATTTAGAACCTTCGTCTTATTTCTAGTAGAATAAAAATGGTTATTTGTCCAATACTGAGTTGTAAGAATACCGCAAATAGAGTTGGCTGACAGAATAAAGATATTCCTTTTCACTTTTAGTTAGATACGAAAAATTTGACCTGCTAGTTTTCATACAGTTTGACCACATGTGATCTATGTTGAACAACAAACGTCAAACAAAATAACATTTAAAATAGGCCATTAAAATATTATAATCATCTTATCTGTGATAATCATAATATCTATGCACTTAAAATCTGAAGAGTTTTGATAACAAGGTGGACGGTGGAAACTAAACATTTCCCAAGGCACACCCAGGTGAACATAAGTGAGCGGTTGTAAAAAAATACTTTCCACGGTTCACCCAGGTGGTCTCAGGAGGTGGACGGTGGGTAAGAACTCACTTAGATATAGGTCTGTGCGTAAATCGGTTCACAAACGACGAAGTAAACGGTGTACATACAAAAATTATAAATAAAAAACCGGACCGTATTGAGAACTTTTCTACTGAAGTCAATTAAAAATAAGTAAGTGCAACATTCTAATACGGCTCTAGCATCGATAATGAGTAAACGTTAGGCAATCAACAGCCACAAATACCTACGGCTTCTATTTGCATGCCCAACTAAGGTGCAGTTTCCAATATTTGCACAATAACACTTGTCCCACAAGTACTATTGATTGCGAAGGCAAGCCTTGCGAAATTAGTGTTCAATTATCAACATAAACATAGCTATACCTAACATGCGTATAGATTAGGTTTGTGAAGTAAGTCAAGCTTTGTGAATACTGAATTGTGCTAGTTTCAAAA
The DNA here is from genome assembly GCA_914767915.1 of Agriopis aurantiaria. Lineage (NCBI taxonomy): Eukaryota > Metazoa > Arthropoda > Insecta > Lepidoptera > Geometridae > Agriopis > Agriopis aurantiaria. The sequence continues at coordinate 9,901,981 of OU611994.1, read as the reverse complement.
CAGAGTAATATCCTAAAAAGCTTTTAAACTATTCCAGTTGGCAGAATGATCAGTTCGCTATTCTAAGAAACAGGCAAAAACGTTTTAGTAATAACACCAGTATCTGTGAAAGATGATCCTCAATACGCTTGGTTGCTACGCCAATATTCCAGACAAAGAAATAAAGACGAAACGTAATGCGAGCAGTCAAACTTCTTCAACTCAAAATTAAATTCACACCCCTACCAAATGGCACGCACACCATAGAGCTAAATACTAAGAGTGGGTAAACCGAAAATTGTGTCTTAATAAGTTCTTGAAAAATATCCGCTGTGTGTCAAACTATTTACTATGCCGCATGTAGCATGTCTATAATAATTGTTTATATAATTAACTAGCTGACCTGACAGACGTTGTCCTGTCTTAGAACTGTCAAACACGCAAAGTCAAAATAGTAAATCTTATTTTTTTACACCTTGGGTTACATTATTGGAGTTTTAGTAAGGATCCCTATTTTTTTTGAAAATATAATATAGCTTATGTTAACCGGAGATAGTGTAGCTTCCCAACAGTGAAGGAATTTTTCAAGTCGGTTCAGTAGTTTCGGAGCCTATTCAATGCAAACAAACAAACAAACAAACAATCAAATCTTTCCTCTTTATAATATTAGTATAGATAGTGGCTGCATCACGGATCACCTGCGTGAACCTTCCCTCAGAAACCTTATTCATTTTCTGAATATGTCCGATTCTCCAACAATCATTGACCAAAAAAATCACGTTAATCCATTGCTCTATTATTATTATTTTATAATAAAAAGGCTTGCGGCCAAGCGCAAGCCTATTTATAATAAAAAATACCTAATAATTATTAATTAGCCTATTTTTATTGATTCGTGAAAGAGTAATTAACAATAGTACAAAAAAAAGCGTGGTAATGCGACCACCAGCATGCTGGGTATTCTGCCAACTGGTAGTGGGTTTGAGGCTTTGGATTGATTTGACCTTCAACGGTCTATGAGCTTGTACTTTATTTAGTTAATAAAGGCACTTGCCGAAACTCTTCCCCATTTATAACTTTGTGCCTATTAATATTTTTATGTTCTTAAGGAAGACGCGAAGCGCAATGCGCATCAACAAAGTTGGCGAGGGACTGAATTCATTCATACTGATGCGCAGTATACGAGTATTTGTTAGCTCCATTGAAACTTAATTGGAGTACCTCATCGGAGTTGGAAAGTTTTATTAGCCCAGTCTTTACTATATAAGTCAACGGCTTAGACAGTGAACACGTGTGCCTCCTACCTAGATTTGTTTACGTTTATTTTCGCAGAAGTTGACTGTTTCTTCCAAACTGTTTCCATATGAGCTGTTTGTTCGCAATCGCAACTTTCACTCATCAGTGCTGTCGATACTCAATGTGCTGTATCTACACGATTTCCTCATTAACAGCCTTTTGTTAGAGTCCGACCGCGTGTTTCAAACGTATTTAGCTCGCTCGGAGATGTGAAGCTCTAATCAAAGCTTCCAAGGTTCTTCACCCTTTCAACTCAATTCAGGCTCTAATTCTAGACCCTAAGATTCGTTATACCATGCATGTAATCTATTTTGATAGACAGTGTAACCGATTGTGTCGGCAACTGTTCGTGAATTATCCCTATTCTATAGCGGGGATCGAAATTGAACGTCGTGTCCGTGTCCTTGATGATTCACGGCGTATTGTCGAATGTCTTGATTGCATCTAAGCCTTCGATACCTTCACAATATTAGGTCTGCGTAATTACTCGGAAGACGAATGGTTGCTGGGGTACGTTGAATTACGCACGTGAATAATTTTCGTCTTAATTACTATTCCAATTAAGTTCAGTTGTAATAGAGATATAAATAGTTATTCTAAAAAGAATATGTTGAATTAATGACTGAAAATAAAATCAGCAAAGTTCCAATCAGACTCGCGCACAGAGGGTTCCAAACCACCACAAAATACAATAATCATCAATATAAAAAAAACAATTTTAGTAAAATATAGCATTTCGATTCGGTGGAAGAAATGATAAGGTCATCTAAGTAACCCAATTACCAGTTACTACTCGGTAATGAAATGAAATATTTTGTCACCGACTCACACTGCTATTATTTATTATTTGTTACCTTTAGACTGTTCTATAATTATGCCAAGTTTGACGATTGTACGTATTAGTGTTTACGTACGTTTTGCATTAGATCTAATACTAAAACACGGAAAAAATACGTTTGTTGGGGTGGCTTAGTTAGTCCGCTGTTAAGATTACATATTCTGTGAAAATTTCAGACGGTTCGAGAGCCGTTTAAAGGTAGGACAGACGGATAGACGGACGGACGGACGGACGGACGGACGGACAGACGGACAGACGGACAGACGGACGGACGGACGGACGGACAGACAGACAGACAGACATCGTAAGCTTAGTAATAAGGCCCCGGTTTTACCCTTTGGATAAGGAACCCTAAAAACTATTTAAATTGAAATGTTAGACATCCGCGTTTTGGTAGGTAATTTATCTTTTTGTGAGTAATAAACACCTGTGCGTGTTACAGGATTTCCTCACACTGCATAATGTATGTAATATTCGCCATGGAACCTGTAATAGACTTGATCGATGGAATGTGAGTCGTGACCATAATTTCCTGAACCACGACCTTGCATGCTTCGAATTCATTTATGTAATGTATTACGAACATTATGAGCATTATGGTGTAGGCGCGATCTCTGTCGGCAAAGGGGCATTAGGTGAAACGAATGAGATCTTGGTTTTTGTTATGCTTATTACAACTTGGCAAGCGAGAGGGCGTTTTTCTAACGGAGATATGAGGTCTGCCTTTTCCTTGTACTGCTGATTAAGTACATTCTGATGTTGCAGTTAGTTTAAGCTAAGTATCCAAGACAACATTTTATGTAAATGCGCTGCAACTTTTCACTCCATTTATGTATTTAAGAATTACTAACAAGTTTCGTAAAAAGTTGCGATTAAATATGGGACTTTCAGTGTACTTAGCATGTACTTAGTTGACCGAACCGGCTGTCACCGCACTAAGGACGTGGCACATCACTACAAAAGCACGCGAATTGGTTAGACAGATGACGCGCGGACGACACAATATGGCGACCATGCTGATAATGATAGTGATAATATTATTCTAAAAATTACTTGTAAGTAACTACAAATAATTCCTATAAGTTATTTATGTTTAAAAGAATATTTATCTTCGATCTACAGTATTAATAATAACTTAGGAGGGTCACGAATCCTTTTAACATTAAATTAGGTACGTTTGTTTGGATAATAAGTAATAATTATTTATGAAAATTAAGTTTAATGTTTCTGTAGCCAATTATTTTGAAACAGAGAGACTGTAAAGCGGAGTATTCACCAATGAAAGTTAAAATAACTCTTGGGATAGAACTTCTTAACCACGTTTAAGTCGCCAGCTTATTCAAAGTGACAGAGTACAATATTAATGTAATATTGTTTACGAAGGCGGGGAAAATTGAACGTAATGACGATGTCACATTTTCTTTAGAAAGTAGGCCGGGTTGATGAAGCATTTCTTATTCACTTTCAATGCCTACCTTCTAGTAAGAGTTGGAAACAATGTCATTAATAAATCGGTAAATGCCATGGGAAACGTTTTTTTTTATATGTATCTATTCGTAATGACATTGTTAAGTGATTGTGGCGTTTCTTGTTTAGGTTTTCTTCATCTAATAAATTTAAGAAAGCCCACTCTAAAAACGTCACATGAAATTTATTTTTGGGTATCTTGAAATCCATGTATCTATTCGTCATAACATTGTGTGGTGCTTCTTATTTAGGTTTCCTTCATCTAATAAATTCAAGAGCCCCACTCTAAAAACATCAATGAAATAAATTTTTAGGTTTCTTGAAATCCATTTCTTTTGGAAAAATTACACTCTTACAAACATAAAAACATAATTAAATCACACTAATAACTCAGTCAAAGCATTTATTTGCTCTGACAGCTGTAATAACGTTGTAAAAAAAGCTCAATAAAAACATTTTAACATAATAATATTTTAATATTTCACTGAAGTATATCGGGTACCTGTTACATTCTAGTAAGATTAAAAACTATTAAAACTAATTCGTGGTTTTTATTCAGCACCCATTAGATAGACAGACGACCTAAAAGAGACCGCAGGGAAACTCTGGATGCAGGCCGCTTCCAACCGGTCCTTTTGGAGATTAAAAGGGAGAGGCCTATGTCCAGCAGTATCCTTTATTTTTATGTATGTACACCGAATGCTCTGCTATTTGTAAACAGATTCACGTGATTTTTTTTTATTGTATAGGAAGCTTTTGAGGTGGTCCCACAAAAATTAGATTGACATTAGCTAAATGGTTTTAACCAGTTCTAATAAAACGAATAATTTTGTTCGAGCGCTCACTAATTTTAAAGTTGTTTTTTATTACTATTGTTTTTTTTTCAAAACAATAAAGAATGCTGCTTTTGGTTTTATTACTATGAGTTGGATAAGTATTTGAAAATTTCTTCGCATCTTACCTATACTTATATATTATACCTACTCACTAGACTACGGTGAATATTTCGTCATATTTTGCACACACCTTGTTATTTTAGGACCTCTAAGTAAATTATAACTGGGGGTTAATCTCATTTGGAATGTCTGCCACGTAACGACACTTCAGGGGGACTTAATTACTTTTCTTTTTTTGCAGGAGTAGCGGAGTTGGTGAGAGAGGGTCAACTTTTGGAGTGTAAGTACATAATTAATAGCTCACGTTTCCGAAAATTTGTTCCAAGTGATGAAAAGGAAGAAACAAAAAAAATCGACAGGTACATTGAGTAAAAGCCTATGACATCTGTGATATCAGCCTATGATATCTAAAGAATCTGCAAACTATTTAATTTCCATAATAATTTTTTGTATGTATAGTAGAGACTAATGTAACATTTTTTTCATTCAACATAGTATTTCGGAAACTGTAAAATGACTATACCATAAGCTTTTACTTCATGTAACTTATAATTTTCAATTTTTTTGTGTTAGTAAAAAAAATCGTCCACTGATGTAGATTCTAAATATAGTAGCTATTTGGAATTATACGTATTCACGTATTTAGCTTAATTTATGGTTTAACATTGGCCCCGAGTGTGTCTTAAAACTGCGACCAGAATCACTGGAGAATGCGATCCCCTAGCCGCCTGCCAAGCGTGAGGATTATGGCAACACCCCTCTCTAAGAGGGAGGCCTTCGTTCAGCAGTGGACGATTACTGGCTGATGATGTGATTGTAAAACAAAAAATAAAATAGTTTTGACTTTTTGACATGAAAAGACAAGGAAACCGGTTCAAGATGTAAACAATAAACATATTTGTACAACCCTAACCCTCTCACAGAAAAAAAGCGTATGCGTGACATATCACCGAACTGCAAAATAGTTTCCTTTCCACAAATATTTACAAGTCACGTTCAACAAACAAAGGGACAGAAGACAAGTAAAGCCTCGAAAGTGCAAACATGCGAACCCAACTTAGCACTTGGCGTGATGTAACTTTTACTCATTATTACCAAGGAAAGGGGAGGGGTATTGTCCCATTGTATTGTTGAACCGTCAGTTGCAACACGCCTAATTAAACTATGTCATGTCAGTGAGTCAATCCTTTGAGTAGGTAGCTTAAGGCTGCGCTTACCGACCGGAGATATGTCTATCGCACATTTTCAATATTTAAAAAAATAGAAATCGCTAATTAGTAACAAAAACGATTTAGCATTCTTTTTAGAATAATTGTCTTATTTTTCTGTGGATAGCGCTACCTGAATGGGTGTTCCCCGATAGTTACAATCTGGGTGTCTTCAAATCACGAGGGAATCGGTTTCTTCTAGGCAAGCGTGCTCCATCGTAGACCGCATCATCGGTTAACATCAGGCGAGTAGGCGGCCATGCGCAAGACATTCCAAAAAAAAAAATGTAATTTTTATGGTAATGTGTTTTATTTTGGCGGAAGGGGTCGAAAACGCGTATTGATTTGAGTTTTTAAACAACGCGAAAATTGCTTTACCTATATACCTTTTGAAATGTTATTCCAAAGATAATCCATCGGTTTCATAAATTGTCCATCAGTGATTTTTATCTTTCAAAATGTGCGAATAAGATAGATCTGACCGGAAAGCACAGCCTTAAACGGCATTTTGTATAACATGAGTTTTAAAATTCGAAATAGATTTTTGTTTTGCCTCCAACTCGTCTAATGGTAAGCGACCTAAGCGACGGTATGGCCGCGAAAATACTTTTTACAGTTTGAGCCAACAATTCTACAAAATTAAGGTAAAATCAACCGTTGCCTTATCGCTATTATATATATTATATTATTCGCTATTATAGATAGCCCGTTGGTCCAGTTGGTATAGTGAACCTGCCTTCTGAGCTTGGGGGCGTGGGTTCGATTCCCATCTAGGACAAACATTTGTGTGATGAACATTTGTGTTTGTTCTATATCTGGTTGTTAAATCTATTTAAATATGTATTTAAAAAACTATATATGTATGTATATCAGTCTCTGGGAGTCATATCACAAGCTTTGCTTAGTTTGAGGTCAGATGACCGTGTGTGCAAAAATGTCCCAAAATATTTATTTATTATTTATTTATTTTATTAGCTTTATCTTCCGGGCAGCCATTTGATAGAGAATATTCTTAGATTCTTGACTGCCCCGTTGGCCCAGTTGGTAGCGAACCTAGCCTTCTGCGTTTGAAGGCGTGGGTTCGATTCCCGCTTAGGGCAAACATTCATGTGATGAACGTTTTTGTGTTTGTTCTATATCTGGGTGTTAACATCTATTTAATTATATATTTAAAAATATATAATTATGTATGTATATCAGTTTCTGGCAGAATCGTACAAGCTTTCCTTAGTTGCACGGTCAGATGACCGTGTGTGCAAAAACGTCCCGAACATTTAAAATTTACAGCTCGATTACAAGTTAGGATTCATCTTATTTTTTTTTTCTTTTTCTTCTTTGGATTTGCTTTCCATCAGGTGAGATCGTGATGATAGTCAAATGTCAGACTAGTCAGATGTAAAACAAGCAAAGGTTGGAGTTTACTTTCCAGTTATGTAGTAGAAATTTCATAGACTTTTATAAAACCTTCATAAAAAGAACAGATGCTTCCAAAAGTTCAATTCTGATTAAAACATTCTTTACCTATCTAAAAAAATACAACTACCTAACCTAACTAGTCCTACCTAAGGGTTTCATCCGAGCGCCTAGATTTTATCTCCAGGTAAAAAAATGTAATTCGTTTCGGTCTCAGGCAGCTACTTTGTAATTCACTGAGTCTAACAAATTGTAATTTAGAAATTCATCGTCAGCCAGTTGCTGAAAACCTACTAAACCTGAGAAAATTAACTCAAAATAAGCTCTAATAATAAAAAGGGCTCAAGCATTGTACCTAGGTACATTTTACATTATACAGCTTTTAGCGATGATAGCTCAGTGGTTGGTGCGTTCCTTTACCTTTTTCGGGACGAAAAGTACTATTATATCTCTGATCAGGTAAACTCAAGCATACTTTTCAAGTCTAAGAAATGAAAAAATCTCTTAACAAAGAACTCTGAAATAAAAGTGCACATTAAACTACTGACAATCCCATGTCTATAAAACCCAGAGACGTTGACCGTCGATACTAAAGGATGATCCCCATGGCTGCAAGTGACGTTTAATTTGCACTTTATTTTTATGGGGATATTCGGGTTGAATTTTGTCTAATAAAATCATGCCGCTTCTTGGGAGGGGAGGGAGTTAGTATTATTGATGTTTACGATATTGGGAGAAACGGGTATGTTACTAGGCATGTGGATGAGATGTTTCCTGGATTAAGGATATTGAATAATCATGCTTTTTACTGATATTATCGAGTGAAATTGAGGATAAGGGCCGTATGGATAAAGCGGAAGGAACTATGAAAAAGTTTGTAAATAAATAAGATACAATTGGTAACACAATTCAATAAGAAGAAACCAATTAATGAAGGTTTTAGAAAGGAGACTACGGACCGGTGAGCGCAGCGTAGGACGTCCACCCACAAGATGGACGGACGACCTAAAGAAACCGCAGGAAAACGCTGGATGCAGGCCACTTCCAACCGGCCCTTTTGGAGATCGATGGGGAGGCCTATGTCCAGCAGTGGACGTCCAATGGCTGAAAAGATGAAGATGATAAATGTAATGAAGAAGTTTTTAAATTTTGCGGTATTTAACAGGCTGTATTTGGTTTGACAGCCGGTATAGTAGTAGTACGTCTACCTCGTGACTAGAAGCTCCCGGGTTCAAATTCTGGTCGGGCAGATGTATAAATGATGAATTTAAATATCTGCTCTGGATCTGGGTGTGAGCTATGAGTGTAAAGCGTAGTTTTTTTTTATTACAAGTCAGCGCTGTTCTAAAGTTATTTCTAACAATGGATATCAAGCGAGCCCTCAAGAATTACCAAACCAAAATTAGACTAAAATCATACAAGTTAGTATGAATTTAGTAAAAATTCACGTAATCTGAGCATAGTTTTAAAATAAAATATAGCTCAATTAAATATTGTCGCAAAGACATAGGATTTAAATTAGTTTGCCGGCATAGTATATAATAGAATATAGTTATTAATTTATTTTTTTCGGGCGAGTGCCTTTAATAACTAAACAAAATACAAGCTAAAACTAACACTACAAATACAGTTAGACTGCCCATAGACCGTTGAAGGTCTAAAGACAATCCAAATGCTCAAGCCCACTACCAGTTATTAATCATATATGTGTTAAAATAAGTTAAATTGCAGCGCCCTAACAGGGTCTTTGTACCGACATGTAGTTTTAAGGACCTCATGTAATGTGTACACTGGCAACAATAAACAAATCAACAAATAAACAAATAAGTATCTACCTAACGCAAAGCGAGTTAATAAAGTCTTAAAACGTCAGCTAGTATTTATGTTGTCTCTTATGTTATAGGTATCCATAGGCGACGGTGACTGCTTACCATCAGGCAGTCTGTCTGCTTATATGCCATCGAAGGCATAAATAATACGGCACAAAAATAGCCTTAGCAGATAAATTTAAGGCACTATTTATAAGAATTTTGTCCCAACATCCATGTGATTTTAAATCAATGCTAGTGATCGTTAAAAAGGAACTATAGTATCAGTACTACCTGTAAGTCAAAATTAAATTAAATAATTTTAGTAAAGTAAGTAGATATTGCAAGCCACAAGAAATGAAACCATGAAAAAAAATAACGTGACGGCTACATAAAACAACCAAAGTGTTCTAGAAATAAAGAGGTACGTAAGCTTTCCTTTCAACTAAAGCGGAGTTGTCACTTGTAATGAAACTTGGTTATTTTGAGAGTTCGCTCGCTGCAGCGGCTTACGGCCAGCGTAAAGTTCGCAGAGAAGAGACAAAATGTTCTCCGTGTTTTTATCAAGTAATGAAATGGGTGCTCGAGGTGGTTACAAAACTTGGCTTCTAGACAAAAATATCTACCGTACAAGATAACAGCGTTGTTAAAGCTAGCCATTCCGAATACCTACTTATTTATTAGGGGTGGTAGGAGGGTAGAATAAATTAACTTAACATAATAATTTGACTTCGCAGGGTCAATGATCGATGAAATTGCTTCGAATAATATTGGAAACAACAATAAGGGGTGCTTTTTAGTTTTCAAAGTAAATAATAACAGAACCAGCTTTTGTAGACATGAAATTACAACAATACTTAATGTTATGCATGCAAATAAAAAAATATACTCCAAAACAAATCTGATTTGAGATGCTACTGTTTACTTGTAAGTGTTTGTATAGCACAGAAAGAACCAAGTCCCGCAAGTTCAATAAATAACAAACCCATGACGATGTCTGCAATACAATTATCAACAAGCTAATAAAATAAAAGTTCTAGAACATGAGTAAAGTGACTAACTCATTTTCTAGAACTTACTAACTTTCAATAAAGTTTGACGTTAAATAACAATCTGATTGTTTTGTAGGAAGTAGGAATACTAATAGAGCGGCTGTGCAATATTATTATTATTAGTGTAAAAAAAATGCAGTAAGCATAGTGGCCATAGGCCTTGATATCCGAATCTATACTATAATACTAATATTATAAAGAGGAAAGATTTGTATGTATGTTTGTAACGAATTGGCACAAAAAGTACAGGACTGATTTTAAAAATTCTTTCACCATTTGAATGCTACTTTATCACTGATTAATATAGGCTATTTTAATAGGCTATATAATTATACCCGTGCGGAGCCGGGGCGGACCGCTAGTAATTTATAAGGAAAGGTTATGCTAAGCCGGAAGGGGTTCGACATACTCATAATTTTGAACAACTTTTACTATGGAACCAATCCTAAAATCACGAAAAAATATCAGCAGTACCATAGCAATTAATTATTCGCACTTCACAATGTGTATGGAACAGCTGATATATTTTACGCGATTTCAGGGTTAGTTCCACAATAAATGTTGTTCATAATGAACCCTTTTCGGCTTAGCTTGTATAACCTCTAAAATAACTAATAATAAAATGACAAAACTACCACCCTTGGCAGCAGCTAAATCTATACAAATTCAACGACAACAACCTATCCATAGACATTCTACCTACCATGTAACAAAAACAATCATTAAAGAAAAACAGCTCGTGACTTATTATCCCATCGCAGCATAAAAGCTTATATCAGAATTTCAAAATCCAATTTTTCCTAAAAATCCCATAACAATCAATATTCATCTAACAAGAGTTACGAAGTTATTACATCAGGAGCCGCCATAAATTGTATGGGGAAGACCAAAAAATCGTCAGCTGGGTACCAGCTTGTTTGTCGCACTCGATATTGATTTATTTTGCCCATAAATCCAAACATGGGATTAATCCGACTAAGTTTTGTAGGATTTTATCGGATTGCCAATATAGCAAAGATGTCGAGTGTACTGTTTTTGCTTATGAAAAATTACACAATAACAAACAGGTGGTTTTTCTTAGGCTGTACCGGTTTATTCAAAAATAATTTAAAAAAAAACACGTATCAGCTGATAATCTTCAAACGGCTCAATAGATAGATTTTCTTGAATCCAGCTAAGAATAGTTTTTTTTTTTCAGTCAGCTCATGACCACGGCCATTGTAACATGGTCGAAACGTCGAGCGAAAGGTACATATTTTAACTTAAATTAAATAATACATGATAAGTCCAGATAAACGTTTAAAACAGCTAAGAATATCTCATATAACTCACCTTTCAAACAAAAATAAAAAACTATATCAAAATCTGTTCAGCTGTTTGGGTGCTACGACACCACAGACAGACACACAGATCCATACGCTAAACGTATAACAACCCCTCTGTTTTTATTGAAAGTAGTTATAAAACTGGTAAAATATATTTATTTTATTTAGCTACAGTTTGCTCCCAAATACGTAGCCTTCAAAATAGTGAAATTAAACGAAAAATATTCACTAAAACTGACTACGTTCAATTGTCAAAGCAAGAGTGACTTTTTTTACCACTAACGGCACGATATTTTATTTGCGTTGGTCTTAAATTTGCTACGCTTGTGATGTACTTGTGGCCAGTCCTCGGACTGCTTCCATTTAACTATTCAAATGGGCTGTTTGCAGTCATTTTCAAAACGTTGCTCATTCGGAAAATTTACTCCGCAGAGTTTTAAAAGAAAAATCGTTTCAAGCACCCTTTGGCTAAAATAAAGTTTGTTAAAGCGATGAGGAAAAAAAGATGATATTTTTATTCAAAACGGAATAAAATAACGTCGGAGTAGGTTCGATTGGTGCCGTTTCTCCTTCCGATAGGATCTAAGTTCGGCTACCCGTCTTTTTAACTGCCTCGCCGTCAATTATCATTAGAATCTCGGAGCGGCTCGGCCGCGGGCGTAACTCAATATTAGTGCCTATAAAGGTGACTGATAACCGCGTCCATCCGCCCGCGCCTTCCCTTACAAACTAGAATATAATAGAGAATTGCGCATATGCATAAAATACAATAATGGATCTGTTTTTGTCAGTCTCAGCAATTTCTGGAAGAAGAAATGGAATAAAGTTGCTCGCAAAATCTTGTTGTAGTTTCCACTGTTTGAGTTTTGGTTCAGAGATATTCATGGAAGTCAGGAAACGAAACTATGTCAGTACGATCATTGTTTGACATAGAAACTTGGTTTGAATTACTCCAAGTTATTTAACATCGTTTCCTTTATTGCATATGGACATGCAATCCCAGTAATAGTTCTTTCGAAACGTCTTCCAAGATGTTGATCAATAATATCACAATAGACTTTGTACCCGACTGTACAAAAAGGAGACTATGTTTTTAAAGTGTATGTATGTATGATTGTTTCTTAGGCACGCCTTACAACCTAAACGAATTTATAGATTTCTACATATGAGGTGTCATTTGAATCGTTTTAATAATAGGAGTGACATAAGGTACAAGAATTTAAGATGACGTCCACGAAAAAAAAAAGGTAAAATTGTAGGTAAACTTTGCTGCTAACTCAGCAGATTTCAAAAATATATATATTATAAACAGTTAGTACTATGATATACTCAGTATTTTACGTGATAAAACGGCATGAAACAGCTCTGTATCTACTACGTGTATAGGTAATAGGTATAGATAGGTACGCAGCGCGCCGCTGTTACTTTTCAGTTACTTACCTACTATTTATGCAATGTGGTTGGGTTAATTTTGTATAATAATTTAAGTTTTTGTCATACATTTTGCTTTAGACACAACATCTATGGATTTACAAATATAATGCGGTATAGCATAATATATAATTTCTAATCATCTCTTTAGAAAGACAGTGGATTTACCAAGGCATTAAATGAAATAAGGACAAAATGCCTCGGCGTGCGTCCTGCCTGGGTCAGCATTATTACAATGCAGTCCGTGTGAACGGAGCCTATGTCCGGAATTCGTGATGTGCGCTGCCCCTAACACGGTTAAATCTGCTTTATGCCATTGTTTTGGTAGCGTCACTTTTACCGGCCTAAAATACGAAAAACTCGAATGATTTATTGTTTTTTTTTTTTTGTAGCTACGTAGATATTGTACAGGATGAAAACTTGAATAAAACTAACAGCGAAAAAAGCTGGTGATTTTCTGAAGATTAAAAACTGCAATCAATGGACCAATGGTCAAACCAACCAACCAAGCATGGACCATGGACCAATTTGACAAGTACAATGATGATTGAAGGGTTATATTCCAAATGAAATTACATAAAGAGATATATTATAACATCTACGCATACGCATTTCCATGAAGGGTTTTGAACTGTTTAAGTTCTAACGTCTGGGATAGCCACTGAACTATTATTGGTAAACGTGAGTCTTATCATTAATTGAATGACTTGCTCGTCTCGTCACTCAGTTCTATATAAGATAATAAAGTTTATTTTAAGAAAAACAATACGAGTTTGTGAGGTACAAACTTAAACTAAAAAGTAAAAAAAACAAAACTGTAAAGTCACCATCAAAACTATTGCTGAAGGGAAATATTTTTGGTTTATGTTGATTTTTTCTAAAAGAGCTGAATCATTTCAATAAAATTAATAAGGGACCAGGAAGTAACCAAAGGAACCAAACAAAAAAAAAACATCAATATCAATTCATAATTGGCGTAGTTATCACGTAAAATAAATACAAAAGAACAGTCGAATTGAGAAGCTCACCCTTTTTTGAAGTCGGTTAAAAGTGATAAAAATTAATATATAAAAAAATAAATAATTCGTGAAACAGTAGTAGCAACGTTCAGCTCGTGGTATGCGGTATCGGTCCAGCAGGCCGGGTAGTCCTGGCACGTCTGTCAGCCGCCTCCTAAACCGATTACAGTCTCTGCCACAAAACAGTTGCAAACACTGCCTAAACGTTGCAGACCTTTCCGACCAGGGGGTCTAGACAAGAGCCACACACTGTTAGCGTTCACGCCTGCGGAAAGATGAAATTGTATGAAAATGACATTGACAAATGACATTAGCATGAGATAAATTATCTCAAGCTAATGTCATTTTCATACAATTTCATCTTTCCGCAGGCGTTAACGCTAACAGTGTGTGGCTCTTGTCTAGACCCCCTTTATACTTTTCAAAATATGTAGATACTACTTGTAGCCCGCGACGTACGAGTAGACTTGCGTACATGTAAAATCAACCCCCTCTTGCCCCACTTAATTCTGCCCTTTCGTATAATCCTTGAGATTTCGTGATGAGTCAGTGCGTGAGTGAATTAGTAAGCTGTATTATATTTATATGACACGGGAATGAATCGGTTTCTTCTAGGCAAGCGTGCTCCATCGTAGACCACATCATCGCTTACCAGGCATCAGGCGAGTTGGCGGCCAAGCGCAAGCCAATTATTATAAAAAAAAAAAAAGGAATTACTCAAGTATGCCGTACTCAGTTTATAAAAAATCACGAAAGAAAAAATTGTGAAAGAGATAGAAATATGTTATTCTAACTCTTTCTCTTCCGTTGGTCAGACGGCGGTCCGTTAACCGAAACCACACGTCTGTTAGCTACTTTAAATATCTTTGTATGCTAAATTGTTCAATTATTAAAACGGGTCAATAAAATATTTTACAGAATAATTTGTAACATAAGTACCTAATTCAATTTGGATGGTTATTGGTTACACGATCGCTAAGACTGTAAGTACTTTTGGAAATTGATCTCCTAGAATTTGTGATCTTAGCTCTTGAAACGTAGGTATACTGACGTAATTCCCTCAAGTGTCATGAACTCAGATGGAAAGTAAGCTTTTCCAGACCGATTCGATTCCAATATGTCTTGATAGGAATTCAGAGAAAGTGTCTTGATTTCCCTTGAATGTTTCTCCGGTTCCATAATTAATTATGTGAACTGGTGAGTATTAGAAATCTCTTTTTTTATCAAATGTTACATTTCTAGGATTAGGTAAATAAGCCAGTGTTATTGGTAGTCATAAATATGTAACGATCACTTAAATATTCTGTGAAAATAACGAATAGCAGCGCGATATACAGAGTTTCTAGATACTATATACAAGTACACGGGACAGTGGTACGAATCTGAAAGGAAGTCATTATTATACTCATCCATATAAACAACTTTTACTACGTGACCAACCCTGAAATCACGAAAAAATATACATACATTTCGTTGAGTATGAATGATATTTTTCTATGGAACAGGGTTTCAGGGTTGATCCGCAATTGTTCGTAATAATGAGTACAATGCCCTCCTTTCGGCTCAGTCATCGTTTTGTGTAGCCTTGTAAAAACTTTTTTTAGGTGAAGTTAGAAATAAAACTCTTGCCAAAATAACATACTGAGCACGATATAGTTTTATTTATATATCGCAATTCAATCGCAGTTTGCTTATTTTAAACCGACTTCAAAAAAGGAGATTATAATTTTATTTATATTACACGGGAATTACTAAGATTAAACTGGTCAGCCCGACTATAGTTTCAACCGCATTAGGCGGTCATTTTCAAGGTGAATGCGCGCGCGCGGCTGCGTCTCGCTTTGCACTACGGGCCGCCGCGCGGCGCGCACGTGATGACAACGGCTGGTGATCGGGTGCGATCAGCAGCCGATGCTAGCTTGCTAACAGCGGTTGCGGTGATACGGTTAGCGATGCGGTTGAAACTATAGTCGGAGTGACTGGAGTAATATCCGTGTAATATAAATAAAATGTGTGAAAACCACGACAGTTTCTATAATAAAAAGGAGATTATAAATTAGATTGTGCTCGTATTTTTTGTGTGTATGCTACGCGATATCTAAGTTGGTTGTGAATTTAAATTTAATTTATATCGTTTTTATTGAATATGACAGGCTGGAGGAGAACAAAGACGCTCATATTCACTTTTTTAAACGCCTATACGAGTAGGAAATTAGAGGATGAATGACGTTAATTGAAATTACCGTGAAGTAGAAAAAAAAAAATTTAGAAATGTGTCAATTATTACTATTTAATATAAACGTAATCCTTCATCAAAAGCAGAGCGATTCGACATCTGCCACACAGTGCTGAATGGAATAATACCACTGATAACAGCATTAGCGCTAACGCATTGTCTGTAATTGCATTGTGTTTAATTCTATTAATGTTTGTCCGATCGCGTCGCGTAGCGTCGCAATCCGATTAGCACAGGCATTAAACTATCAGTGTAGATGAACAATTTAATGAAGGTGAATGGGAAAACTGGCTAGCGTGGAAAACTGGGTAAGGGCGTATCGCACTGCCAAGTTTTAACATACCTTAAAATTAAACACGTTTAACTTTACTATACACGGATTTTGTCGCGTACTTAATTTTACATTATGCCATACATCTTCTCTCATTTTTTCCTTATTTTTTAAACATTTTCTACAACAGTTACTTCTATCAGAACTTTTTGGCTTATCTTGTTTTATTTTGATATCCTATTAATTTAATATAACTAAGGTACGATTAGAATTTATTATTTTACGTACAATTAACATCAAAATTATTTCCTAATTATATCTTAGGTTTCCTATTTTAAAGAATTTGCATCGCGTGTATTTTATATTATTTTTATCCTGGCGGTTAGAACACTTTGAAGTTGTCAAGGGTCAACTAGATGACGTGAAGTTAACAAATCAAATCAAGAAAGGTAACATTTTAAGGTCTAGTGGAAAATTTTATACAAACCTGGCAGTGCGTTATGCCCTTAACAACAGTGTGAAATATTTTCATTAGTATTGTAGACTCATATATTGTTATCAATGAATGCAATTGAAATGAAGTATAGGCAGTATAAAGGTCTAGTATAAACACTAGTTTAGTATACAATACAGGGTTATTTTGAATGTACCAAAAATCTCTCCCAGATAATAGCAGCTTCAACGACTTTTCACAAAACATAAAAGGAATAATATTAACCAATAATCTAAGCATGCTGGGTACGCTGCCAACCGGTAGCGGGCTTGAGCATTTGGATTGTCTTTAGACCTTCAACGGTGTATGGGCAGTCTAACTGTATTTTTAGTGTTAGTTTTAGCTTGTATTTTGTTAAGTTAATAAAGGCACTTGCCCAGAAAAAAAATACATGAAAAAAGAAATTTATTAAATTCTATAAATGGCAAATGTAATTTTTTTTTTTCGGGCAAGTGCCTTTAATAACTAAACAAAATACAAGCTAAAACTAACACTACAAATACAGTGATGTAATTGATTAGATTGTAATTGAAGATGTAATTGTTTAGATTTGTACATTTTGTAGATGCAAGAGTCAGCTATAAGCTTCGTCCAAGCCCCTGCCAAGTAAGCAAAGTTACTGCCATTTAGTACCCTATTTTAGGTTTTGTTTTTGTATAGAAGAAAAAAGGTGAAGTATTAAAAATCATGGATTACAAGTTGTTGTGAATGATGTAAGGGCACTGCTTTTTTTAATGTACCTAAGATCATTAAAAATAACCCTGTATAGTGTGTACATGGTCAAGTTAAATAAAAGTGTCATACTATGAGTTTTTTATTTCTTTTAGTGCAAAAAGCTTTTCAAAAATCTCATTTAAAACTGCAGTAATAATTACAGCCAAAGAACGAAGTCCGAAAACTCGTAAACGCACTATCACGAAACGTTTAACAATTAATTGATATTTACGAGACCATATCGCACAGTTTAAAGTTAATTGGAAGTACCTAATTTGTTCTGTTTTCGTATAGTTTCATTGTAGCTTAAAAGTATTTTCTCGTTTCTGTACCAGACAAATATTAAACTGAAAATAAACTTGTATCCCAACGTTGAAAATAACATGAGAAAATTCTATTCGCGTAGAGTCAGCTTACATATTATTGTTCGTATCATTTTGCAGTATAATTAACTGATAACATAAAAGCGTCCAACATTAACTCAGCGCCCAATTGTATACAATTTTGATCCGAAAAAAATTTACTTTTTTTATTTAATTAAGTCTTGCGTTGGACCGACGACATCGTGAGAGTCGCGCGCATCCAGTGGATGCAGGTGTCAGGCTGTCGTTCAGTGTGGAGTTCTAAGAGGGTGGCTTATGCTCAGCAGTGGACGTCATCTGGCTGATGTTGATGATGATGTTGAAAAGAAAACAACGCACGCGTTTTGTTCGCACGTTGCAGCCGCGGCAATGACAGCGCGACGCTGCGTCGTTCATTTGCCTGACACGGCAACGCAACGTGCCGAGGCACGACGACACGCGTCTCCACTATACCGTTTCACGGTGCCAACGTCGCACCACCGTGGATTGTCTTGAGATAATTCAGTTGTCACTTTTGTCGTTGTTTAAAATAGCATGTTGGTATTAACGCCTCATTGCCACTTACCAACAATACAATACAATTTGCGTTGGAAATACTTTAAATAAATTAAATTAGATGAAACCCTTTTATTCGCCCTCAATATCGCGCACACTTTTTGACCGTTACGTCAGTATTCGTCAATCGAAAGCGGGATAAGCTAAAGTCGAAAAGTCTAGAATAAACTCTGAAAAAAAAATTAACAGCATGCAGTCTAAGCCCAGAAAAGATTTTTTTTTCTTTTCTGTGAGTCTGAATGCCGTAAACCAAAGTAAACAAAATTTTTCAGACTACGCTACAATTATATTGCATCATAGTTTCCCCCGCATTGCCTTCTGCGCCCGCGATATAGCACAGCGAAGCACGTGTTCATACAAAATATATATTCATGCGATATTTTCGCGTTTTGAAACTTATGAACGTCCTAGTTGATTATCCTAGCCGTTAACTGTCATATTTTTCAATCAAGATCATGGTAGGTAGGAAAACTATGGATAAGTTACACCTTAGTGTAGGTGAAATAAAAGCTTGAACATCATGAGGTCCCGGTTCGGGGCGAACTACTAGTTATTATACATATTGCACCGAAAGCTATGAAATAATAGCGTAGTGTGAAGAGACCTTAAAGCTTAGCTTTAAGGCGGTCAGCAAACAGCATCAGTGCATCGTTAAAGTGCGCTAAAGGCTATTTCAGACTGCACACGATATTTACCGTCCACACTGGCATTTCATTTTTATCCATTACTGACAAGACGACTTACCGCGTTGGAAGTTTTCTACTAATAAGAAATTGTGAGCGTAGAATGTGTCTGTAATTTCCTAGAGAAGAAAATAAAAAGAAACGAAATATTCAGTATTATAAACGAGTATAGACCTCTTTGTCTATACTTAATCCCGTTTTTAATTTCATTCTAGGATGCCTTAAAAATAAAGTCTTCCTACATCAGCTCCAGTTTTTTACACATGCTCACTTAGCGACGAACAGCATAATATAGGCCAATGATTATTAAACTTTTTGCAGTCACGCACCACTTTCAAAATTTCAGAAATACTGGATCTTGGCGACTAGAATTTTAGAATAAGGAAACAGTTCTCTTTGAAAATTTGGTTATTTTTAGTTTTGTTTATTTAAATAATTGCATAGTTTCGTCGAATTCTAATAAATAAACTTGACCCTAAAGAGAACATGGTCGCCACTTTAAGAAACCCTGCTATAGGTAATTTATTCTTGAACTAACGTTATTTAACTAAACGAACCTTACTATATTTTATGATTAAAAATTCAGGACATTTTTTTTTTCACATGCGCTCATCTGACCCCAAACTAAGCAAAGCTTATGATATGGCTGCCAGAGACTGATATACATAATTTTAAATATATATATTTGTTAAATAAATATATTTGGTATATGTATATAGTTTTAAATACATACTTAAATAGATATTAACAACCAGATATAGAACAAACACAAATGTTCATCACATAAATGCAGGTTCACTACCAACTGGACCAACGGGCTATCTAAAATTAACAGTCTCACTTAGAAACGCCAGTTAATTTATGCTTAAAACTGCTCTGTGAAGTCGTTAACTGAAATTGTCACGCGTGAAAGCGAGCCAAAGGAAATCCCTAGTTACACAACAAAAAAATAGCGCAACGAAGTTACAATGATATCTACGCAACTTAGTGCCAGAGAAACCGCGTTAAAGAAGCTAGCTAACTGGAATGCTTTTCAGATTGCACGTTAAACAACATTTATTTCCAGTGTAAGCGGTTTAACTCTTGGCAGGTGGTGAAAGTGGACGGGCGAAGCGTTTAAGTACCTTAGGTTGGTCAGAAAATGCTACAGTGAAAATTTTGGTTTTAAATTGTAGAGATTAAAAACCTTGACGTTATTGTACCACCAACCCGCACTTGGCCAGCGTGGTGGATTATGGCCTATACTCTCTCCATGTGAGAGAAGGCTCGTGTCCCAGCAGTGGGAACATAATGGGCTGATGATGATGAATGCTTAAACCCATGTGGCCTTAAAGTCTTTTTTCGTAGATCTGACTTTATTGTCATTTAGCAATATTATTCACAAATCAGGGAACCGTGGTAAAATGTTATGTATTTTTTTAACGGAATTTGTGAACATCCCTTCTGAAGTCGGTTAAAACAGCTCAAAGCTAGCGAAGTAACCATGTAGTAACTTTGCCAGTAACACAATCTCGGCTCTTAGTTTCCTACATAACGTCAAAACACTACGCTTTTAGCTTTCCTCGCTCAACGTTCTTCGGTAACAAGTACATAGTAGTATGAGTATCTAAGCAAAGTAAAGTTTGTGTAACTAAGTCAGTAGGAAAAGTTTTAATCAAAATTTATTTTACACACAAGAATCATGATATCTTTGACGGATATACGACTAAAATGCCACCAAACGTCGGCGAAACTATAAATTAAAGCACATTAAAAAATATGTTTTATCATGCAAACAAAGATAAACCTAAGACCTAAACTATCCTAACCACAGAAAACACTACTCTAATATTATGTTATAATTAGTACAAATACATAAATAAGTATCCTGCGTAAATGGCCTTGTAAGTTTCATAATCACCCAGAAAACGTAGACGTAGAAGACTGCTGAACATAGGCCTCCCCCTTAGGGTTCCACACTGAACGACCTGCCACTGGACGCCCGTGACTCTCACGATATCGTCGGTCATACATTTCGTCACCGGTTCGTGGTCTTCACCCAAGAATCTTTCTGCCCCATCGATTATCGTTTCTTCGAGCGATGTGACCCGCCCATTACCACTTCAACTTAAAAAATATTAGCTCTGTCAGTGACTTTGGTTCTTTGGCGAATATCCTCGTTCCAGATTCTATCGCGCAAACAAACTCCGAGCATAGCTCTCTCCATTGCTCGCGGTGCGACTTTGAGTTTTTCTAAAGTTCAATCAATAGTTTTTCAGTTTAAACACGTCTCAGTATCATTTATGTCATCATTACCTTTATACTTAGTATGGTTTTAGTCTACTTTTGGTGCTCGCCCGGTATCCATAGTTTTAAATATATTTAAGTTAGCATACTGTTTGAGTTGTTTTAAGACAACTCAACACTACGTTCTTCCGATCTGCTACTTAACATAAAAGCTCTTTACTCACATTTAAAGTTGAAATTGCTATTGGAACACTTTGAGATACCTTCATGAAGCGATGTCTTTTGCGTGATTTTATCTCATTAAACTTTTGAGATTTAGCGGAAGCACTCTTTAGATATGTATGTGAAACGTACTTCAAATATTTTACAGAGAGCGACTAAACTGAGATTTTGGCACGTGACCAAATTCTTATGAGAAAGATTTTGTTTGTCACAGTAAGGTTTTATAGCTATTTGTGTTTTTGGGGTTGATTCGATTTTTATGTTATCGCAAATATATCACTATTTTTTTTGTTTTGATACACGATACTTTTGAGCTTTGTTAACTTTCATTTCAGAATTTTCGTTAGTTTCATCGAAAAACGTTTAAATTTAACATTTAATTATATAGACATGATAGACGTAAACGTAAACTGCATCATCGCTAAACATCAGGCGAGGTTGCGTTAAGGCATATCTATAATTTATATATTAAAAAAAAGAAAGGTATTAAACATGACTAAAAAGACGTGTATTTAACTTGTCTTTTTTACAACAAATTATGACATAAAAACTTAGTTATATATAAGTAACTAGCTGTTGCCCGCTTAGTACGCGTAGACTTGCATTATAAACATTCAACCTTAGAATAACTACACAATAGAAACCAAGTACATTCGCAAAATTTAGGCCATTCAAATGGAGTAATATATGGCTCCAATTTTTTTTAATAATTTTACTATGACAATTTGCGCGGTGAAATCGTACCACAACAAATCAGAAAAGCAGCATAAGAGTTATGGTGTGACATTCCAGAGGTAATCTATTAATTTTATCGTTTAAAATACCAATCGAAACGTAAGCTACAAAGCGAATTTGTAGCTTACGTTTTGAGAAGGCGTTGTTTGGAAACCTGCCTTCTTTGAGTAGTTATTCTAAGCATTCAACCCTCTTTCAACCTGCCAAATTTAAGTTTCGTTAAGAACTTTTTGAGATTTGGTTGTAAGTTTATCAAATTCATACACTAGCAAAAAAAAAAAAATACGCAGGGAAAACGGATTAAAATCGATTAATTATTTACAAACGTATACTAAAATATAAAACTTAACTAATCTAAACGAAACTAATCTGATAAACACTACCTATTTGTTCTCTCTTTTGCTAGAAGTAAACTAATAACGTATATTTAAAGGGAAACTTATTGCCGAACATATTTCAGCAAACATTATGGACCTAAGCTTTTATCTCTAACATGAAAAATGTGGACTTACATTTTAGGAGTTTTATGATACAAAGAGGTCAACTTCGTAGCCATAACGTATAAGTCCTATTTATTTTTAACTGAATTCATGAGTCATGAGTTGACAGCACATAATAATTATGTTTTATTCACAACCAGGGAATAAGTTCACTTATTTCTTAGCATTAAATTTAGTAAATAGATTTATCCATCCTCACTCAAAATTTCGCTAACTTGTATTTATAATGACGTCACCTATATACCCAGTGATCATGCTTGAACTTAGAGGAATCTATCGGCACCTTATTTACCTGAATTGGTTGTGGCGTTTAGGCTATATACATACACATTAGGTTAAAATAATAAAATTAAAAAGGTAGACACATGCACGTTAAACACATTACTCTCTTTGCATTGTCTTCGGGTAATTAGGAGTACGCCGAGTACCTACATAGTAGAAGCAGGAAGTTAAAAACTGTACAAAAAGATGTTATAAAACTAATTAATGAAACTAAATTGAAAAAGACCAACTTTTAGAAAACCCACGATATTATCAGGGACTGTCATAATTTACCAGTTTCACCACAGTAAAAAGAACATTAATAACACAAATAGGTACGCTATCTCCATCAGATAGGTGTTGCAATAAAGTGAATGTGATGCCCACAATAAACCGTGGTTAGGGCTGCGTCCAACTTTGTTTTTTGCCCTGTCCGCTTCCTGATTTATGCCGTTCCTGCCCGGAATATGATTACCCGTTTACGTGTCGGAAGTGCCCATAATGGATATAAAGGTCATAATTTAACAGACTGCCTTTTTGTCGTACTATTGCTCAATTGGCAGCACATTCTGGAGGTGCTATAGACGTGATTGTTCACAAATCGAGTGTGTTATTTATGCGTACGTTTTATCATTTGAAAGGACATTCAAGGTCGTATGTCAGAAGTAGGTGTACTAAGAATGCCCTGTGAAATAACACGCTTATTGATATAAACTTATATAAACGTGACATTGTAGTATGCAGTCTGCATTGTGGTTGTGGCTTTTGTAGTATTCTAATGAAAGAATTATAAAAATACCTTAGCAACAGTGAATTAACAGACAAACAATGATCTGCCACTGTCATAGCCAATTTACAACTAGAGCTAAAATTGAAAGAAAAAAAATTTGCTAAGCTCATTGTGAAAAACCACCGCCCGTTTGGATTAGTAGAGCTCATTGTTGTATACTTACCGCTGCAGGCCTAGCACAGGTCGTGGAGAAATTGTATTTCCACCATTTTTATCCGCGCGTAGACGCGACATACGTTTGTTTTTTTCTCGTGGGATAAAAACGGTGGAAAGACAATTTGTTGACGGCCCATGATAGACCTGCTGAACAAATTTTGATCAAACATAGCTAAGAACCGCAATAAAACCTTATAAAAAGAAAACTACATTCAAATTGATTTTGTACGAGTGTACAGGAGTATGCATAAAGAATTCCCTAATTTCCACACACAGTTAAGTACAAGATAAGTATAAATAGAACACCGATCGTTAAACCATGTCAAAAGCTTTCAGTTTTGACAACAGGTTTGGCCACTCAACTTGTTTGAAACCCCCTAACCAAAAAGATGTCTTTTCTCTATTTCTACATCAGTTTCAATTGGTTCACAGTAACAGTGATTGGATAAGCCGCGTTAATGGTCACAGAAACTCTGAAACTCCGCAAAGTAGCTCGTTACATTCAAACGAATAAAAAAGTCGTAAACTTTTTAAATCCGTTACAAACAGTCCCGTGGCAATGCATCGTTCGTTACTCGGCTGTTAAAGGACCAGAGCTCCTAATGAGGAAAAAACGTACAAGTGATAGAACACAAAGTTTTACTTGAGATCAGGCGAGTTGCTCGCGCAATTAACTAGCTTGATACTCTTGATTTGTTGTGATTTATAGGTTCTCGTTTGGTGTAGTGTTTTCTGCTCGGAGCGCCTACGTCGCTTTTATGTCTGATTTGCTGCCTACTTGTTTTGCATTAGTGAGAGCATTGCTAAACATTATTGGTGTATAGTCATTAGTCATAATTAAAATATGTAATGCGCAATGAAACTACTGTACTAATGTTTAGTGTTCGTAAGTGAATTTTCTTTCTTCACTTATACATACTTCTGTGTGCTTTTGCATTTGTTTTCTTGTTATTGCGCGGCCAGCTGCACCATCCTGAGGTGCTGGAGGCGCTGCGGCTGTGAGTGCCTGATGAGGCGGTGTCCAGGCGACGCATGTTCCCCCACCTTCAGCGTACCCGCGTCTAGAACAAACCTGCTCAGGTTTGCCCCGGTGTCACGCGCTTTGATGTTGCTCATTCTGGTCTCAGAAAGTTCTGATATTTTTACTTGTGGCCTGGCAGAGCTCACAGAAACTGGTCACAGAATATGTGAAGAGTATACTTTCAGGGACATCTATTGTTGACGTAATAGATGTCACTGAAAGTATGTATAACGAGACAAAAAAATATATACAACATAATTTTTGTACCTTAAAATTAATATAGTTTAAATTTATTCAAGTTGTTATAGCATCGCTTTAGTTTATCTGTAATGGTGTTATAAGTGTTTTTAATAATAAAAATTGTTGCTCTTTTGAAAAAGTAAGCCTGCAATGAAGACTTGTCATTTTATAAAGTAAAAATGTTTGAACTGACGAGCTGCAAAAATTGATTAGACTACATTTAAAAAGAGTTTTGAGAGTGATTTGCATAAGCTCAAAAATCTAAATAGGCATATCTATCCCTCTATACTTCCGTATTCATTTATTAAATCCCTACATGATATTTGAATAGAAAAAAAGAACGCTAAAGCCAAACATTGCATAAAATCGAGCTCCGCCGGTCACTCGCTAGATTTATGCACGTTTTATGCTGAATTGGGTAATCCCAGTCACATAACAAGTTTTCATATAAAAGTCCGTAGTAAGATCCTATCATTTGAATATCAAATACATCAGCGAAATCAGAAAAATTAGTAATAGGTTTTGAATATACGCCAAAATCACGAGACTACATAGTCACTTTAACAGGGCAATACTTAATCAAAGTACTGCTTCACAGTTAGGATGACAACTCGTAAAAATTTTAGTGTTATCTAGGCTACATAATCTTCGGCGTTTTGTCCTCACTGAGCCCTACTACATTTTCATGAGGCCATAAAAAAGCCGCGCCTCCACGTACGCAGCTGCATCTATTGACATAAAATTTGAGACTTCGGCAATTTCGCTCGTGTCATAAAAACTTAGAGGACACCGACGAGCCGTCTTTAGGAACAAGCCGTGTCAGAAAGGGGAATTTTCTTGTATTTTCCTCGGCGCTAACAAGGGGCCCCTACATGACTAGAATATTTTTGTCACCAATTTCCTCAGACGAACGGCTTAACGTCCCAAAAAAGTTACTTAGACTTACCTGAGACTTCAGCCCTGTCAAGATATCGCGTATTTTATGGACTCTGATTATTGCCATATATCTTGTTAGACGGCGCGGCGAAGACGTCGATTACGTTATTAGGTGAGTGTCAAATAAAGGGAAGCCAATTTCGGGCCGCCTTAATAAATTTCTCCTACACTCTTTGAGATCCTATTCAGATTTTAATAAGATGAACTACTTTTATTTATATCTCTTTTGTTAAAGCGTAGGAGAGAATTAACGATCTAATAATAGCCTTCCACAGTAACAAATAGATTCATACAAGACTAATATTATAAAGAGGAAAGATTTGATTGTTTGTTTGTTTGCATTGAATAGGCTCCGAAACTACTGAACCGATATCACATTTTCTATATCATATTTTTAAAAAAATTTGGGAGATCCTTACTAAAACTCCAATAATATAACCCAAGATGTAAAAAAATTACCTTAATATTTTTTTGTCAAATACCTGTGCGAAGCCGGGGCGAGCCGCTAGTACAAGATAAAAAAGAAACATCAAAATTGGACTGCCCATTAAAAAGTTATGTGTGGTCATACATAGATAAACCAGCCAAATGCGAGTCGGGCGCACTGAGGGTTCCGTACCACCACAAAATTCAAAAACGAAATTACCAGTTATAACTTGGTAATGAACAGAAACTTTTCACCGACTCGCACTAATTAGCCATTTTTTATTATTTGTTGTTATACTTTGTACAGTGTGTACTATAATCATGTTAAGTTGACGTTTGTAGGTATTACCGTTTTTACATTAGAGCTAATACAAAAATACGTTTGTTGTATGGGGACCCCCACCCCCCCCTTTCGTTTTAACTTTTTTATTATATGTTAATCCGCCGTAAAATTAGAAATTTTCTGTAAAAATTTCAAGTGGCTATCTATTACAGTTCGAAAGACAGCCGTTAATAGGTAGGACAGACGGACAAACAGACAGACAGACAGACATCGTAGGCTTAGTAATAGGGTCCGGTTTTTACCCTTTGGGTATGGAACCCTAAAAAGTCTCCTATAGTAAAAGTTATTCATAAAGATGAATATAAAGGACCCTTTTCGACTTAGTAATGCCTTTACTCATATATTTCTTACTTGAGAACAATATAATCATTCTTCCATTAAGACTGCTGCTGCTGTCTTGAAACCGCGTTCAAGAGCCGAGATTTCAGTTGGAAATTGGAAATATCCGACCATCCAATTTAAATGTAAGGCTTCAGATTGCTACAAACTGTTACTCGAAATACTCTTGAACAGATCGACGGGATGGACGAGCAGGCTGAAGCCTATACATCACTTAAAACGACAGAGCATAAATCTATGGGGTTGTCTGCTCGTTATTTGCAGTTGCCACGTGAGCCGACGGTTTCGGGTGAATATTAACCGTATCGCCAATTTTCCGAGAGCTTAGTTGCGACGCAATTTTTCGCCAATTGAACAATCGCATCGGTAGGGGTGTGCGAGGGTGTCGCAGCACCTAGTCACGACGTGTGAAAACCCGCTTACAAGGTTAAGTCGCGACGATGATGCATTTTACAGATGATTTGGTTGGACGCATCGGTGAAAAGTGTTAGCCTTCTAAACTTTTGAGGTGTGGATCGGAAATAAAAATGCAATATCCTGAAATATTGGAGTCTATATACTATACATAGGTATAGTAAGTCGACTCTAAGTCTTAGGCATCCCCCCGTGGTTTCACACCCTCTGTTCCTACAGGGACCGTTAATTTGCTTAGGATGAAAAGTTGGATGGCCGATGGGGCCGAAAGGTTCTGGAATGGAGACCTCGGACCGGTAAGCGCAGCGTAGGACGTCCACCCACAAGATGGACAGACGACCTAAAAGAGACCGCAGGGAAACGCTGGATGCAGGCCGCTTCCAACCGGCCCTTTTGGAGATCGATGGGGGAGGCCTATGTCCAGCAGTGGACGTCCTACGGCTGAAATGATGATGATGATGATGAAAAAGTTGCCTATATTACTAGGATTTAAGCCTTTCAAATAGTCGTGAATCTTAGTAATAGCATAGATAAATAGGTAATAGTAGCTGAATTACATAAAGCTTCTAAAATGTTTTTTTTTCTTCATAATTTCCTTATGAAAAAACAGAGATTAAGTTATTAGTTAAAATATTTAAAGCTTTTCTGACGCATCCGACAACAATAGGCAATTTTGTTTGTCTCCAAATAGGAGAAAGTACCTTATACATAAATGTTACTAAGAATTTTATGAATAAGATATTTTTAGAATTTTATGTTTTGTGCCATTGAAATCTTTGTTTTGTACTTATTCTATTTTTCAACACTCGGCGTTTTAGGTAAACTTCTGACAATAGGACGTAAGTAGTTAATTTATAAGTTTTTATTTATCTTGCAATGTATGTATGTACGTATGTAACTATGTTTGTTCGGGTGGAATCTTGCAACTCAAATTTGAAGCAGATATCTTCAACCGATTGAGCTAAAATTTGACATACTTATGTAAGTTCGGTGACAATGCAATGTTATGGTACCATCAAGCTGGTCTGATGATGGAGACAGAAGGTGACCATAGAAACTCGTAAACGAAACGACGTAGCCCCGTCGAGTTTGGGTTATTGGATTTTTCTTTCCAAGCACTTTGAAAAAAAAAAGATGATAAATTCAATATGGCGGATACCCCAAGATGGCTCCTACAGGGTATATAACGTCCTTGTCTATAACATACCCAATTACGCTATATATGTAAGTAGGTATAACCGATCAACATAGCGCGTCATCATACTATCCGACACCGATACGATAAATTGTATCGGAAACCATTTAAAACTTTTTGTGTAACTACAAGTTCAATTTTAAAGATTGTTTAATCTAAAAGCGGCTTCCATGTACATTATTTGTATGAACTTTGAACTTAATATTAGTAGGTAATATAAAAGATTTTAAAGAAGACATTTTCTAGCACCTATTAATACTAAATTTCATTATTTTTTAACGGATCATAATATGTTATTATCAAAATTTCAACCTATTACCGGTGTCTTACCCTAACACTATGTTCTCGGCGAAATAAAGTTTCACAGCTCCAAGAGACTCATGTAACATCGAGTTCATTACTTACCTTTTCTCTCGTCAAATAGAAAAACCTATCTTTTTTACCCATCACATAAAAATAACTGAATTTATCTATACTGAAACTAAGTAATTGAAGATGATTTATAGTAGGTACGCAACGAAGACATGTTTCATTGTTGTTTGAGAGTTTTTTTGTCCTCTGTATCAAATTTAATGATGTGAACAATAAAGAGTTAATCAATATATCAACCATGCTCTCATGTTTTACTTAGCTATATTTAATCGTATACCTAGCTACGAGTATGTCGGCTAGTGTAAAAGGTCATATACGGCAAGCACGGTAGCTATTCAATTTCGCAAGTTGTCAAACGCACACGAATGGCCACGCCTGGCGGACTACCGCAGCGTTATTCATAACTGCAACAATTACCCCATTCGCTTCTCCCTTCTGCTCCATGACATGTGATTTCAAATTTATTTTAAGCATGTGGGTAGTATGAAAACTTACCAGTCAGTCTAATAAATAAAGTGGAATTCTCTTTGAATGACGTCCAGGTTCCGATAGTCTTCTAACGACACAACGCGCCACTCAAAATTGAATACGCTTAGACAGAATAAGGACTAGTAGCATAGAAGTAGTGCTAATTTATCATAAACGACAACACACCAAACATGTTACATTCTTTACTCATATGCCAAAATTGTTGTTAACAGAACGAAACAGATATATTTTTGACAGGACGGCAAATACAAATACAAATACAAATAGTTTATTGATCGAAAATTAAAAGACAACAATATTGTTAAAAAGCAATCGAACTGGACATAATGATAACATTTAAAATTTACAATGTTGTTTGTGTGTGGAACTGGCTGGCACCCGTACTAGTAATTAAACTGTGCTACAGGCACCAGCGTCCTCCGTTTGAACACTCATTAGGTTTAGTTAAAATTAGACAAAAATTGTAAAAATAGTAGGGTTGTACACTATTTTAATGTATGTACTAGGGACCTGTAAAAGGCTCCAAAGGTTACATACTATTTGACAGACGGCTTTATACGCTTTGTAAATCACGTGACGGATTCTATGCTGTTTATTATTCTGTGGTTTTAATTTTGATAATTATTTAGCACCAATTTATAGATCTATCACTGTCACCTGTCATTTAAACTGAGGTGGATGGTTTCTGCCACAGATAATCAACCGACAAACTTCATTATTCCAAAGGTGACGTGATTCATGTCACTGTTCACAGTAACCCGGTGCACTGCATTATGCGGATTTCCCTGGAGTGACTGCAATCTCATTAGTGCAAGGTCCACATCTGCCCCTGACAGGTGACTGATTCCGTATGGAAAACGTAGTTATTGCTTTTTCATTTGGCCATTAAAAGTAGAAAGAGGTCATATTTTGATGATTGAACGTTACATTTCAGTTCAGGGCCTCTGGGCCTTTATTCACGTGTTTGTAAATAAAGAATGTTATTAGTCTACCTCTTAGTAAAATGTATGGGAAAATATTAAAAAAAACTATTTTTTTTCGTGATTTTCCCATATTTTAATACTTACTTATTCTGTTTATCGGGGTGGACAGAAATCCAACAGAAATCCAATGATCATGAAAGTTGGCCCAGCCGTTCTTGGGTTATTTTTTATTTTTTTTTAAACGTTTTTTTTAAATATAATATTTTATATACCTAGATGTAAACACTGAAACCCCAAATTTTGGTTGTTGCACTAGTTAAAAACAAAAACCCGTGAAATTAAGATAATTTCTTAATTAAAAGCAAATTATTAAACTAGTCAAGGCTTTATTTTCAAAATATCTTAAAACTTTTAAACCTGGAAAAATATACGTATACGATAAGAAAATAAGAGCTAAAGAGCATGTTAGGATGTCTGATATTGACTCAGGAAACGTGAGCACTATATCCTCAAATATGAACGGAGCGATCTTCAAATACAAATCCCATTTATCCACAAGGAGTCCTCAGTCAGACAAGAATACGAACATGAATATTCAGCTGCACTATGCACTATTCAAACGTATATTATATTCGAGATAACAAGGTTCGTCAGCAAAACGCGGCGCCGACGGCGAGACCGATTTCTGCTAACTCCACTACACTGCTTCCACTCGCTCCTGCCTCTTGTCTTGACACATAAATGCAAAACACGTTAACCCTACACATGCACTATGACTTCTAATAACTCTACAAAGTTGATAAAGTGTCTAGGAATGTTACTCTACGACAAAGTTGTTTGTAAAGCTGAAGTCTAAACCATCCTGAACTGTACAATAATAATATTGATAGATAGGTACAAGTAGTAGAGAGAGAGTAGAGAGTAAATACATAGTAAATAAACATGTACTAAATAAACCGGCCAAGTGCGAGTCGGGGTCAAGGGTGCGACACAAACGCTTGCACGTTTTAAAGTGATTACAACGCCATCTCTCGGCAATAGGACTGGTGTAAGCAGTCTAGAAGTTTTTGTGTTACGTTACAAACAGAATTTATTCACTCAACTCTCTCTTCGCCAGTGTTTTTACACAGCTTTTTTTAATACTTTAGAATGTGTTTTAGAACTTATAATCATGACAAGTTTGATGCTTGTAAGTATTGCCGTTTTTACCAAGACCTTTTTGGGTAGTCCAATTTCTTTGGTTTTTATAATAAAAAGTCTTGTAAATCAATGACAAGCATTTTTGTAAGTATGTCACTCCCCCTTTTATTTTGTTATTATTTCGTTTTAATATTATTTTTATAGTTAATCCGCCGCCATAACATATTTTGCAAAAAAAATCTAATGTTTATATATTACGGTTCAAAAGATACAGCCGTTAAAAGGTGGGTCAGATAGACAGCATAAGCTTATTAATAGGGACCCGTTGAAACCATTTGAGTACGAAACCCTTAAAACTTTAAACAGTCCAATTTCGGAGAAAACGATAAACGTATGACTGTATGTATATCTCCGATTTCCACTTAGTTTTAAAGCCGTCGTGTTACTTACACAGTTTCCAACTCCGAAATCCAGATCGAACCGCTCCGATCCGGGCTAAACAAGTTCCGGGGGAAATATGCAGCCGACGGCGTCGCTTTGTTTCTTTACGCCAAGTTACGCCTCAGGGGTGCGGGAGAAGAAAGAAGAGTGGCAAGTACCGGCAAAGCGTTGGTCGCCGACGATTTCCCCGCACGGGTGCATATGCAAGGGTGGTGGAATAAGGGAGATACAGGACGCAGGGCGCAAATCTCGTGTTCAAAATTAAGTTACGGATCCACTCAGAAATTGTGTCTTATATTTTCTTCGAGGCAAATCCCGCTAAAAAAGTTCCTCGATAGTTACAGACTTTTTTCTTGAAGACCCGTTTCGTTTCAGTATGTTGATATAAATTTATCTTACTCGAGGTTGGATTTATTGCTCAAACTACTAGTTCATGCCAAAAATGGGGACAAAAGTCTAAAATAAAAAAGTCGAGTCATTCAGTTACACAGCTAAAAGTGTAAAACTTCCCATGAAATAGTTTTTAGCAAAGAAAGTTGTTTTTTTTAATTCTTTCCTCTGTAAGGATTTTGGCTTCGCACTCTTGTGCATTTGCCAGTATCAAGTATTAATTATTATCAAGTTTGAAGAAATGAACTACATTTCTTCAAACTTGATAATAATATGTCAAATAAGTCAGTCACAGTCAGAGTCAAGCAAAGTATGTCACGGTCAAGTCAGTCATGCCCTAGTAAAGTGGTGGAGACTTTACAAGAGGCTTCTACGGAGCTTTGGAAATAACACGAAAATACATGTTTCACCGCATTGTATAATTTTCCACACTCATTCATTCCACACTCGAGCACGTCCACGAGCACTTAATAAATAATAATCCACCATTATTACGCATAAACACTCGAAAATACATAAGTTCAAGAAAATAATACTATCCGACATGTTTTTTTTCAGGTTGGCGCCAAATCTTAATGTACATATTTATTAAATTAGGAGTAAAATAGGCACAATGTTGTACTTATCTAAGCTCCTTACAAACCTTTTCATTTTTTAAAGTAAGTTTGTAATAAAGTTTAATCGACCAACGGATCAATTAAAACGTCTATAAAGTTACGTACCTACCCGAAATCATAGCCGGTTAATTATCACCTGTTAAACGACCTCTAGCGGCTATGCATACGATTACTGAGTGCATAAAGCTCTTGCGTAATTATGTAAATTCAGCATCTCTCATTTAGTTGGAATTTTAATGTGATATTTACATAGGCTGGGCGCATCGAGATACAATTCCTATAGAGTCAAATCTCTCAGTGAACACAGTCAAAAAACGTCCGAAAACGTCATTGTACATACATTGTATTAATTATATACTTCACAATGCCACATTTACTCCAATTTGAAGTTATGTCGCTTGCATAGTATTCAAAGTTAGTTGTCCGCTATGCCAGGGTAGCTCTGGCATCGCGCAGCGTTGTAGTCGGATCGCGATTGCTTTGTAACTAACCTTAAAGTCTGCGCAATTCGTAGCGTGCGCCGAGTTTTGGTTTAGTTTTTTTTTTGGCACGATTGTGACTCTATTTGTATTGCATCTCGATGGCTGGGCAGCAAGTGAGAGTTTGTCTCGAATGGTGTTCAACATTTTTATAATAGGCTTTCTTAATTAGAAGTTAAACAGAGATATTGATCGGATTTGTTTTTCGGTACATTTGTTATAATGACACATAACTTCACCCTCATGATATTTTAGCGTTGATAAAATAGTAATTTTAGGGACGTTCTTATGTTAAACTTTTTGAGAAATCTTTGTTAAAAGGTTTTTATACCCACACCTCGAAACTCCATAACCTTAGATAGGTTTTAACCTATTTACTTCTTGCAGAGTACGCGTTAGTATATTTTTATTTCTTACTTATGGAACCCAAAAATGTCTGAAATTGGGAATAGGTATAAGTAAAAGTTGGTAGGCGCGTGTTTTATCCATTCAGTAATTATTTCCGAATATCGTATAATTGCGTTGGCGTCTATCAAAGCTTTTATGGTCGTAGTTAGCATAGCAGTGGGTGGCGAAAATGAAAGTTATTTTACTCTGTAGTGCTGCCAGATAATAAATTCTCCCCATGAAAATAGATGTTTTTGAGGATTCCGTGCCCAAAGGGTGTAAACCTGTCTGTCTGCCTATCCATCTGTTCGTCTGTCCGTCCGTCCTACCTTTTAACGGCTGTATCTTTCGAACCGTAATAGATTTTTGGAATTTTAAAGTTGAATTTTTTTACAGAACAGGTATGTAATGTTACGGCGGATTAACTAGGAAACAACAAAAAAGTCAAAAAGTCAAAACTAAATGAGGTAACAACAAACAACAAACGATTTTTTTTAAAGTATTTTTGTTTTAGCTCTAATGTAAATACGTACAATCGTCAAACTTTGCATGATTATAGTACACACTCTAAAGTAGAACAACAAATAAAAATAATGGCTATGTGCAAGTCGGTGACAAATTTCTGTTCACCACCAGTTCCCGTACGATCACCGGTGCTTGGACGTCACCTAGGCGTCGAAATAATGTTGTCTTTTTGCTCTACTTTTTTGTTCTTTAGTAGCTAACAAGTTATGTGGTGGTACGGAACCCTCAGTGCGCGAGTTTAACTCGCACTTGGCTGGTTTTATTTCCCTCAATTATATATAATGTAATATATATTAAAAACAGATTTCATCTCCCATAGTTAGGTTACTCAACTCAACAATTTTCTTTTTCGTTGTTAAATTTTTATACTAAAACGCGACGAAAGGCAAAAAGCCCAATTAACATTTTGATAAAAGAAAAAAAAGATACATAAAAAACCACAAAAAAAAACTTGATCTGTTAGACATGTTTTGTTCTTTACATTTTTGGTCGAATTCCTGAGAGAAAATGTAACAGATATCTGGCAACACTGATCGTAATTCAGTGGGCCATTGTTATCGTACCTAGCGTAAGTAACACCTGCCACGCAAATTGCATGTAGGCATTTAGTTGATTGAGGTTACGGCATTGAAATAAGAATACTTTCGTAATGGGCTTTTAATATTGTTCGTCACGAACAAGGCTCAATTTGTCATGTTGAACATATTACCGGAAAAGTTTTAGCAAAAAAAAAAACGCTGCGGGTAGTAAGTATCACTGCACTACAGTATTCTTTTAGTGTTACAGGCGAGTTGGTGGTCAAACGCTGACTTATCAGCGTTTAAAAAAATAAATAAAAAAAAATTGTGAAACAATGAGATTTTACCAATAGAGACGTCATACTCATTAAAAAAACCGGACGAGTACGAGTAGGACTCGTGCTCTGAGGGTTCCGTTGGACGGACCCTCAGAGCGCGAGTCCAACTGAAGTTGAAATATTGAAAGACAAACTTAACTTTGTAGTTGACAATAAGCTTCTTCGATACACGACAACTATCAAATGTAAGTTTGTAATTGTAAAACATATTTTTTTATATGATATATAAAAAAATAAGTTTAGAAGCTCTTCTTAACCCCCCCACCGTTCAATGACGTAGGCGCACATTGGCGTAAGTGCACTAACACGCAAAGGTATATTTTCAGAATATTTGCAACACTTACCAACACAACCTTTGTGTCGCGAGATAAATTGAAAATTTGGCGACAACAAAAGCGTTTCATCGCTACAAAGATTTTATACTGTACTGCCATCGCTAACTGTGGCGATACTTTATTAAGGAAGCATTTTAAAAACCTTTTCACGTTGATATCTAGGTACATGAACTTTCGCAAGTTATGTTGTTCACTCAATAGTTCTCGTCTTCAAGGTTTAATTTAATAGGCAATAATTGTAATTTGATCTTAGAGACGTAGCCGGTTACTAAGTAATTTTTTATTACACTAATGCGCAAAACACCATCTGTATTACTTTTGCATACCAGAAAATTACTTTAGGTAGGTTTAAGTTTCAATAACAACATTTTATTGATGTCACTGAACTCTACTTCATTTAATCGACGACCCAAACAAAACTTATCTTTTCCAAATATACAATGCACGTACATAACATAAACAAGCCTTCGGAATTGACATCTGTGGGTCCATAGTGATCTTACCGTTCGCTTCAAGTTTCTAAGCATCGTGAGTAGGTATCAAGGCGAGGCGATAGGTGACTCTATCTACTGGCAAGCCTCGAACCGGACGCACGCTCTTTGCCACGCAGTTAAACAGGTGCATAGAAAAAAAACTTTAAAAACTATTTTAAAACGCTAGTTCGAAATTTGGAATACAAAAGAGCGGGAAATGTTGTTAAACTATTTAAAATTAGAAAATGACCCGAATTTTGAAATTTATTTTTGTTTTGTTTGTTCCAGATGCTATCGAAAGTGACTTTGGTCGAGTGATTCGATCATCGAGCGAGATCACCGAGTGTCAGTACATTGAAATGTGAATGTTGAGTGCTAGTGCTAAAATCGAAGTTTGTTCGTGCGTTCGGATTGTATGTTCCCCGATGAAGGTTCACGTGCAATATTGATACACAATTACCTGCTAATCTGTCACGATGGAGACGGAGGAGCTGACGAATCTTGTCGATGGCATTTATAAGGTAAGAATAGAATAATTTGGTCAATCTTTTTTTATTGAGTTTATAGCTGGCAACATTGAGAAACAATTTTTAGAAAAAAATATTATAATTTTTTTATTCGTGACAAGGGCGTTAGCCACATAAAAGAGAAGTAAATAAAAAAACTTTTTCTGTGGTAGTTAGCTAACTTCCTTTATTAACTGCTTAGCTTTTAATGAAGTTTTAATTCGAAAGTTTAAAGTACTAAATGAATTTTCCCATTGATGTGGAAAGTAGAAAGAATGATTAAACTTTCAGGAACTTTTCAAAAAATCTGCTAAAAGAATGAGGTGACTGTTAGAAACTCAAGTTTCCAAATTAATTGAATTCCCTTTTCATTTCATTTGTCAGAAAAAGTTCGAAGTAAGTAGGTACCGAACCTTTTCCTTTTATAAAACGCTGGTAGCAGCTATAGGCCAAGATCCCTTGGGTTTTAGCTACTTAGAACAGAGAGTTAATAATGATGAAGAATTCCATTTAAAAATATCAAGATCCATACAAAGTTTCAAACTTGTTTTAACTTCAATTAATATTAAATTAATATTCAAACAGCTACAAATAAAAATAACACTGTAGGAAACAACTTTACATTCACATCTCAACAGGTTTTTAAGACAATAATATAAAAACGTAATAATAGATGAATCTTCGTTTAACCTTCATAAAAAAATTAATAAAAATTCACATCAACATACGTCAAAAGGTGCAAACACAAATTAAATTCATTAAACGAAACGAGAAGAGACCCTTTAAGCAAATGTCATGGTACGAAACAAAAAGAAAATTTAAAAAAACTTCGGGAACTTATATATAGAAGTTTTCTGAAGAGATGGCTAAATGAATTACCATAGGCTATTCAGTCTATTCTACATCGCTCGGAGAACCGATAACCGATGGGGACGAAAGGTTCTTGAGAGGAGACCACGAACCGGAAGACGCAGCGTAGGGAGGCATCCCACTAGATGGACCGACGACATAGTGAGAGTCGCTGGCATTCAGTGGATGCAAAAGGCAGGCTGTCGTTCAGTGTGGAGGTTAAAGAGGGAGGCCTATGTTCAGCAGTGGACGTCTTCTGGCTGATGATGATGATTCA
The DNA here is from genome assembly GCA_914767915.1 of Agriopis aurantiaria. NCBI lineage: Eukaryota > Metazoa > Arthropoda > Insecta > Lepidoptera > Geometridae > Agriopis > Agriopis aurantiaria. Next base: position 9,864,072 of record OU611994.1, on the reverse strand, counting down.
GTCTATTCATTCACTTTTCCGAGTGAATCGGTTTCTTTTGCTCCATCGTAAGCCGTATTATCGCTTAACATCTCAGGCAAGGTGGCAATCAAATGCAAGCCAATTTATTTAATGCGTCTTTCTTTCAACTCTATAGTTAATTTAGTCACAACTTAGATGTTCTTTATCGATTTATATAAAGTTTGGTTTGGGGCCATATAACGCTAACTGTATTTAAAGATAGAAAACCAAAAGTAACTTTAAAATTTCTCTTTTTTTGCTATTTTTTAAACTAATGAATGCGTCCGTAACTAATTAAAGTCCCGATAAACATTTAAAACAAGAAAGGAAACATACAATTACACTGTTTACACTTCAGGTCCTCCTTACAGGCAATGTATTTGATGTCTTACTCGTAATTATTAGCTAATGCAGAAAATTATGGAAACAAAATATAAAGCAATCTACAGTATTCTAGAGGGTTCGATGTACCGTCATCAAATAAAGACCGCCAAACCATTTTAAAACGAATTAGGCGGGTGTAACTTTGACCACGCCGACACAACATCGCATGAGCTGTGCTTAGACGTCTAGCCAACCTTTAAAATAAACCAACCAAGTGCGAGTCTGGCTCGCACACTGGGAGTTCCGTACCACCACATAAAATACAAAAACTTAATATAAAACAACATTATCTTTACAGTTATAATATATGATTAATAACGGGATAATTACCATGGTAAGGTTGTGGAAGGAGCTCCCGAGAGAACAGTCTTCCCGCGAATATGGTCCATGTACCTGCGCCTAAATAACGGGAGCTCATTCCACAACCTTATCACATTAAATATCCCGTAAATAATCATATAACTATAGTGAACAACCGTGATGGTTTAAAACAATGAAAATTTTCTTTTTTTCTCAAAGAAACAAACACGATTTAAATTGAAGACTATAGGCTACTTAAATTGTTTACTACGAAAGTTATGCAAAAAGACAAGATCACGTCCAGGTGGTCACCCATCCAATTTAAGTACCGACCGCGCCCGACGTTGCGAGAACACCGGTTCTCGTACAATCGCCGAAGCAATTCAAATAAACCATCGAAAAGTTAATAATATAAAAAATTGATTACATTTTTGTAGAAAACAATTTAGTTACGTTTAACGCTGTGTGATTAAATCATTAATCATTTACCTTCCTCTCCAAAAAGTCAAATGAAAAGGTGAAAACACACAAGTAAAAATTAATAAAGAACGCTGAGCCCACCTGCTTAATGTCAAGGCCATCTGATGACCCAAAGCTCAGGAATGCTTTGATGCCGGTATCTTAATACAGAATATAATATAGTAGTTATACCATTTGGGTAAGCATTCACGATTTCTCTTATAATCTCATGGATACTTACAATTAAATTATTTACACTGCAGTAAAACATTAAAAAGTATGCAGTAGGAATTCGAATTGCTTATTTATTTTTGGCGCTTATGGGTTGGTTTTGAAAGTTACCTAAAGCTAGTAAAATAACGTTTTTTAGTTTTAAGAAAAATCATCTTGTAAGAACATAAAACTATTTTACCTTTATGCTTGAAACAGGTGTTGTCAAACATGAAAACACTAAGTAATAGCGTTCTTTTTAACTGACTTCAAAACAGGAGAGAGTTCTTAATTCTGTTGTATTTTTTTATGTTTTTACCTCTGTACACACAAACATAAATAGATAGACAAATACAAACAGATTCGAAAAAAATATTTTTTATATTTGGTCCTATAGAAATTGTATCGAAATTAGTTTAGTAATTTCGATTTAGATCAATATGTTTCTGGATAATACATCAAAATAACTGAAAAATATGCATATAAAGTCGATCTTTTAAATTGATAATTATGTACTTTTAAGATTCTATAAACATTTTTTTTTTTTAACTTTTTTATACCTAATTAGGAAATTATGAGGGCAGTCTATCACAACAGAAAATGTATGAATTATGGTTCCAAGACTAAGAAATATTTGTTTTTTTAAATCAAAAACAACGCGCGTCGTTTCGGCCCATGCCGTTAGCATACAAAAATATGTTTATTCATCGCATACCAAACAATCTGACTTTCCCTCTCTCATTTGTATGTTCAAAATGCTAATGGGACGGGTTTGGACAAAAGTAGACATATCAAACAAGATTTTTGACCAATTTATATTTAATATCCTTCAGAACTTTTTATTAACTCAGTGAACAGACAAATCGATTTAGGTAGCGGTTTTTATTGTTAATATTGCTAGGCCTGTATAAAAGAAGGCTGTTTCCTATCGTGCGCCAATAACAAGCCACTTTGCCATAAAGTTTTTATACTTAAGTGAATCCTATCTGTAGACATAAATCTGGCAATAGAACTAGTTACTTGGAGCATTTAGATTGTTTTTATACCTTCAACGGTCTGTGGACATTTGGACAGTCAAACTGTTTATATATAATTATCAACATTATTATTTTTCTAAAGCAAGCGTGCGCCTTCGAACACTGCGTCATCACTTAACATCAGGCGAGGTGGCGGTCAAATGAATGCCTATATTTAAATTAAAAAAATATATACGCACGTCATTAATCTATACGAAAATATAAGTAGAAGCTTCGACCAAAATAAAGTTATTGGACGGGCCATAACCATTGAACTTGCTTAGTAAAAACGAGCCAAAATCGTTGGACATATACTTCAACACCTAATTAAAACCATGTACAAAGTATTATATATGTACTGAGTACAAAGTGACATAAATATAATATTAAGACCTTTTAATGTAATGTATTCTAGCAAATAAATGATTTGATTGATTGATTGATTGTACAGTACATTTGTTACAAATAATAGATAGCGGTTTTTTGTTATGTATTTACACTCAGGGAAAGCACACGAAGGTATAATTTTGTCAAATGTTTCGTTATCATGTAACAATAGTGTTATGTCGCACTTGCTACGGCTAGAGAGTGACTGAAACTAAGTGACCGCCGGCTCTCATTTAGTAATCTTCAAAAATGCGCTCCTAATGGGCCCCTTCCATTCTTTTTGTTTTGGTCGAAGGGTTGAAGTTGATCAGTTCAAATCATGATAAATTGTTTAATTTACTAAACGAAGGCTTTTATAACTATTCTTTAATGAACAAAATTAAGGTTGTTCAAAATGTGATACTTATAAATCAATCAGAGTCACGAATGACACCATAAATCTTAAATGAATTTAAATAACATATCATTATATCGTTGTTTTGGTGAAAGCTATTAGTTATTTGTGTAGAAACTCGACTAGTTCACAAATTTCTGAAATATAGCACCAAATTTTATATGACATAATCATACTTCCTCTGACCTTTTAAGAATTTATGTTCCGAATATGGAAAGTTTTTCCCACGTGAAACAGTTTTTAAGAAATTAATGAATTTATAAATAAGGTTTGTCATACTACCAGATTCCAAACATAACAGATAAACATTATGTAATACTTGAGATAGCAATACATAAATGGTGTGTAAATGTACATAGTACGTAGTTAAATAAATACCCATCTGCCATGGAATAAACAAGAACAAAATTAATGACGTCACCAAGCGCCTGTCCACCTTAAATTGTGGAAATGGAGGCAAAATTAAAACAAAATTTAATACGAAACTGTGATAATGCAGTACGTGACTGTTATAAATTTTCCACTTTTTTACTTCTCTGTCACTTAGCGGAACGCGAGGGGGAAAATTAGAACATTTCGCCTCAACAGCACAATTACGTGGTCTTTGAATCATTTGACTGAAATTAAATAAATAAATAAACTTTGCAAAAGGAAACATCGGCCTTTCCTCCAACGGCTCCCTTCCTTTTGTACGTCTTTTTTATAATTTTTTAAATATTCAAGTAAGTCGACGTTTACTGATGAAGCTGAACAATAAGATATTTTTTTCGTAAGGGGAGGAACGGGAACTTTATCTTTTAAACAACAACGAAAAACACATTTCACGGCTCAATTAGTTAATGGAAACTTTAGAGTATAAATTTCTTTGTATTCTCAATATTTTATTCAGAGCAAGTGCGCTCGACCCGAAAATCACCTGCTGCTGTCTCTAACAAGTATCGAACAATATCGCGTAACTCAATTTGATTCACCGTAACATATTCCCGCATAACTATCACTTTACCTTACTACCTTTCCGGTTCACTGTCTCAAGAAAATGAGAAAGTCAAGGTTATGAATACCGGCGTCGGTGTATGCGACACATTTGTCTTCGTTGCGATATCGTGCGTCGCATCGTAACTGATCTGGGGGAACCATTATTCTCAGACCTATGTTTTGGCATATCAAGAACTGTGAAATATTATGTTTTAGAGGTCGAAGCTCACTGGTTAGGTGTTGCCCTGCTTCCTCCACAGAATGAGATTGCTCCGCGACATTAAACCGGCCAAATGTAAATTTTCGTCTTTCATTTTGGGAATGTTGATAGCTCGTGTGAACTTTTGAGCCTATATTTTGTTCTAAAACAACCCTTAATACAAACACATAAGAGTCAAAGCTTATGTTTGTATATTGTCAGCACCTATCATCGCATCGCGTGATTCACCTCACTCAAAGACAGGAACAGCCATGCAGGGAAAATGCTTCGCCCTTTGGGTACAGTAATAGCAATCATAATGGGCACTCTAATAGAACTGTTACGCTTAATCTGTGGATAATGTTGGTTCTATTTACTGATAATAATAACACTGAATGTCTTTCGTAATATGGCTTGAAATATCTATAAACATTAATGTCTATAACAACCAAACATCTAGTAGTACAAGCCAGTCTGAAATCTGAATAAACTCTTCAGTCAAACGTTTTCTCCTCAAATATATTGCAGGTTTCATTCTATTGCATAAAAGAGACACACTGAAAAGCATGCAATACGAAAACCGTCTTGTGTGTAGCCTTTTATCTAATGTAGGTAGGGGCTGTAGTGTGTGTATTTTAGACCACGCATACTGTCATGGCTCCCTTGAGTAAATCGCTGCCCCCACTTATTTGAATAAGAATGGCCAGGTTCCCATCCCCTGGGATCCTACCAGACGGCCGAGTTCACCATGCTACCCACACTGGCATAGACTCCATATAATTTACTTGGAAATGTAGTTTATTGTCTTCCTAGAAGGTACATAACCTAAGTCATATATGAAGTGTACTCTGTATGGCAACGTTTGTCGAAAAATGTTTGTGCTTTTGCAGGGTATAAGAGACTGGAACGTTGATAGCATGTGCTGCAAGTGTCGCTGCTATGAATACGGCATCGTTTATTTTTTTCGCAATTTCGAACGAGCATACGTTCTCAAACAAGTTCATTCAGATAACATTGCTACCTCCAGCGTAAATCCAGCGTTCGAAATTCAGGACGGAAAATATTGACAAATCGAACCAATTTTCCATAAAATTGAAATACTCAGAATGAATGTCCAACCTTTCAATATAAGAGATATAGAAAGATTCTCCTCAGAACGCTAGGAAGTCAGATTGAGTAACGGCGGCGGCCCCTTCGCCGAGCGCTCGATTTGTTAGGCAGAACGATCACGATCGGCCCCATTGACGGCTGAATACTTGAATAACTTACTACTTATACCATTCCTCTATTTACATAAGTTTTTGCAAGGGGACTACTTCATCGCTCCCCGGATATCCCCTAAGAAAAACCAATACCGATGATTGGTTGAGGCTTCAGAATTTATATCACAGGTGGGCCGCTCCGGTCTCCCATCCATGGTGAAAGTAGATGGATGAATTTCTTACGACTTCCGTGTATTACATTTCTTATCACACTTTACGTAATGAACTTAGCATATTTATTGATGTTGATTCGCCATTTTGCCGCGGATACAACGATACCCATTTTTTATGCGATCCGACGAAAACGTCGACATAAAGCCATCAATATAAAACATGTCGTAAAAACAGTAGAAAGAACATCACTGGATATGGCGCTCACAGAAAATATAAATAAAATTTGTCTTTCGGGTCGCATATGTATTAAGTTTACGCGTATTCGTCCAAATACAATTTTAGGAAGGAAATTGCCTCCCGGTTGAACCCGTACAAAATGGGAGATGTGATATTAAATCTGGATGACAGTTATTAGGACTGCGGAGTACCGCTCACCGACTCGCTACAAAAAGAATCTACACGAAATGAGAGGATGTTTTTTGATGGCAACATTTTAAACTGGCAAAATAAGATTTGGCTACACCGCCGCTATTTTTAGCGGGTTTAATAAAGTGGCAATTGCAAGTGACGTCGAAATATTCCGATATTCAGTAATCTTCTACCTTAATTATTTTAAGTAATATACTAAGCAAATAAGTGATAATATCGTTTCTGAAAAATGGTACTGACAGTGTTGTTAAATTTCTTTACTCAATACTTTACCTGCCTGATAACATATATAAATATGTTACGATAACACTTTGCTACCATGCATAATATATAAACAAATCGATTCGCAAGCCACGTGTATGACTCCTATGTCAGGAGGGTAACAGTATCGTACTTAACGTTAGGTAATTCAATCATCTGCGAAAGCAATATCACTGATTGGATTCAACATCACAAGGTTACACATGGCAAGGTATAAGGTACCTATGCTCACTGCCCTAGAGGAGATAATACAATTGATGTAAGTTATTAGAACAACTATACAAGTTCCTTTTTTATTAGGTTAAAAACCTAGCAACGGTTTTTTTGGCGGATCCAATTTTTCTAAACTGTTCACCTGAACAAATAATAATGTATCAAATATCGCTTTAATTTTCACTGAAGTGAAACGATCTCTAATAATTATTTAAAGTAGGGAATAAATTCCCACAATTGAATGGAATTGAATCGGTAATTAACTAGAAATGGAATTAAGAAATAGCTCGTTGGTCCAGTTGGTAGTGAACCTACCTTCTGAGCTTGGTGGCGTGGGTTCGATTCCCACCTAGGACAAACATTTATGTGATGAACATTTGTGTTTGTTCTGTATCTGGTTGTTAACATCTATTTAAGTATGTATATAAATCTATATATATGTATGTATGTATATTAGTATCTGACAGCCATATCAAAAGCCTTGCTTAGTTTGCGGTCAGATGACAGTGTGTGAAAAAAAAACCCGCATATTTACTATAAAAAAATGTTTTGATAATTTACCTGTTTAATGGTAATTTACCCGTTTAACTTGAATCGTAAACTAAATTCCAACGTTTATGGATATATTTTAAATCATGTCCATATGTGGTCCGAACTAAAGCAAAACGCAAAGGATACACCACCAATGGGTTTTAATGGTTTAATTTCCATATAATTTGTTACATAAATTCAATGTGCGTATAGATTGGACAGCCGCAATGGCCAGGTAGGTTAACGACATTCCGAAGAATGCAGGTGAACACTTGAATGCCATTGCTTCTATTGGCACACCACCAAGCTTACTGAATAGCTTCTTGCTATAGGGACAAGTAAATACTTATATTACTTGGAATAGATGCTAGCACGACTATTTATGTAGTTTTTCTATGGTATAAATTTTTGATTCAATTGTAGATTGCATGTATGGCATGTATACTAATTTCAGTAGCTATCCTTACAACCTGCTGCCTGAGGTCAGGCAGCTCTGTTGCTGCGTGAAAAGACATACAAACCAACGAACTCACCTTCGCATGTATAATATAAGTATGTTTTCTACATTTCTACATATAACTTAGAAAATAAACTATTAGTTATAGGCAAAATATGCTAGTCTCAGATTACATTTTAAGGCAATCGCAATATTCTGTCAAGAAAATTTAATAGAGAGTCAAGATTACTCAGAGGCTGTCTGCCGTCGCTCCGATGCAGCGATGGAAGACACCAGCTGCGCGCAGATCCAGCACAATTGTACGAAAGATTAAACAACAATGGCTGTATCTAAGAATACGCCGACGGGCAATAACACCCTTTGCAAAAACACCGAAAATTTATTTTATAAACGCCCGTTAACTCGCTGAAGCTCTCCCTTTTGTTGTGGAAAATAAACAGTGTTTTTTCGAACCCCGGAGGTAGAAAACACACCTTAATTCCCAATTGGATTTGGTAAACAGAGGACTAAGGCACACCATTAGCAGGTGTAGATACGACTTTGATTTTCTTTTTGGTTCGCAAGCGGAAACGCTCGAAATGCTTATCGTGCAATTTGTAGAAACTTTTTAAAGAGGATAATACATGACCACCAACCAACCAACTCTAAGTGTTATTAATTAACCAAAATAATGTAAATTTCTTTGTCTAAATCCAAAAAGCTATTATATTTTTCGGTTACCAAATCATTAAGTTATACTCGGTCCTTATTTTTAATAGGTATCAAAAATTACTTTAGAACACATTTGCTCAAAAAGTGCACTTACGAAGCCTGTATACATCGTTCGAAAGTTAAACATTACGCATCATACAACGGAGCGTGCGGTAATGAATTTTACCGCACGCTCAGATGTATAGCACCGTGCGTGTACTTTACGGTATTTTTTTAATTTCCATTTCCATAAAAATTGTTTCATTTGTAGCCTTTTTTTCTCGCAAATGTGTTGTAAAACGTTGTAATGCACACGTGCGGATTGGTTTTTACAAACTCGTGACTATGGTAAGCCCTCGACTTCGTCTCGGGCTTACATTCGTCTACTCGTTTGTAATAACCAACTTACCGCACTTGTATCATAAATAACTATTAAAGCTCAAATGAACTTCTCTAAATGTTGACTGTTTTAATATATGGTCCGAAAATGTGTTATAATTCAGGCTTAGTACAGGCTCATTAAGTACATCCTTTTATTTTCATTTTTATCAGTGTGACAGGCGGTTGCAAACAAACATAAATTTTATTACATTTCAGAAGCTGCGGGGCCTTTTTGGTGGCTATCTATTTTCATAGAAATTGAGGCAGTGCTACAATACTCAAATGCCATTTTAACTTCAGTTCTACAAAAAATAACAAGCTTTCTAGCTTCTTATTAGTTTATCTCGTTTGTGATTGGAAATCAATTTTAAGTGATAATATCCAAACAAACTTTGGGAGTCCGAACTCAAGTGGCATTATATATTTTTTGCTAGGGACATGTTATGCCAATTTGTTAATATTATAGCTCTTTTTAACAAACCATATTTACATTTGTCAATAATAATACGCAGTCAAAATGGCGGCAAAACTTTGCCACAGATTATAACAAACAAATTACTTCAAAACTTAAATGCTATAACTCTTTATTAACAACTAGGTATATACAGACAGATGCACTAGTATTATTTGAGATTAATTTTTCAAATACACAATTCTTTAGCAGCTCGTAGAGTAAAACATAATAATTATAGTTACGAGCACCACCATTTGGTAAAATTCAATTCCAGCAAAAGGAAACAGATGCCGTCAAATACAATGTAATTACATCTGTATGTATTTAAGGGCCACCCTTCTGAGCACTGACGCTCAACTAATAAGAGCAAACTCTACCGTTTTCATATTTGCGCAAATTACATTAATGCTTATTGCTCGTTCTAGACTCGAGATGTTAGAATAGATAAGCTCTTAGTAGTTAATTGTTTTTGATGTCGAGAATATTCTGTTAAAGGTAACATTGCGGAAAGAATCCTGTCTGGTATCTGGATTTCAGTGAACATTCTAGCGGTAAAGTTTGGAATTCAGTGAGCTGAAGTAAATAGCAACGAGGGTCGTAGTTTATATAGAGACTGAACACAACATAAAGTCAATAAAGATGATCCCGATAAAGGAAAATAACGAATTTTTCAAATGCTTTACATTAAATATTTTTTTAACATTTAGTTTTTCATCTAAGCTGATTTCATCTAAACTGATTTCACCCTTCGAGTATTTAACTACGGGAGACGCAAAAGCGATAATCTGCTAACATTTTTTTTCTGCCCTGTTTTTCTGGGGCTTGTAGCCTGCAAGCACTATGAAGGTAGGTTACCTTCATATAAACGCACACACGTGCAAAATAAAATCTGTTTATATGAACGATTGAACGTACACTATGACAAACTTGCAACACCAACTTAAAACACGCACACATTTATAAAACACAACGTTGTGTTAACTGTCATATACCTATAGCCAATTTTCTGGCGTCTCGGATGTTTGTAGATTTCACCATCTAACAATAAGAGCCCTAGCAAGTGAGTGATGGAGATCTTAGTAAATTGGTAAATTACAGAAGTGTTAATAACTTCATTACTCACGCAATTACAACATGTAATTGAGCTATATTTTTATTTGCCTACTTTAATTAAGGGAGTAATACATTCGATTAATTGCTCGTTCCACCGAGGCGAGCCGTCGCGTCGCAGTGTTCCGCTAACGTGCTATATCTGTGTAATAATTACATTACACGACTTTCCCTTCCTGACATCTGTGTACCGTTGATTGTCATTTATATAATTGCCTGCGTCGCTGATATTCACCGCTCCTCCATCGTCAGAAACAGCGAGAATTATTTCGCTAATTATACGCTAAAGAAACGCAGGTTTCACGTTTCGGGAAACTCAATTCTGTAAAGGGAAATTACGTTTATTTTTAACCATCTGTTTAAATAAACCGTTTGAAAATGATTTATATTATCAGATGTCTGTTATCTATGATTGTTTATTTTGGAGTTCTACTACAGTGCCAAATTTTCTGGTTTCTGAATATCTTTACTCCACGCGACTTAACTCGACAAATATCAATGACCTGCTTACATAACGATCACACTTCGACTATTGTCTCCGTAACTTTCTAAATAAAGTGGACGAAATCTACGAATTGCCATGAAATCTGAATTGGAGACGGTTCCGTGACACTTTTGAGTGTTTTTGCCGTGGAATACATTCATGGCTAGGAATTTCTTAAGTGGGTAGGTGTGGTACTTCTGCCACTATCACTTTCAATACCGGCACGGTGGAACAAAGCGGAGTCTAAAGGCAAATGCTATTCGCGCGAGAAAGGTCATTGAGAGACTCGCTCGACGCTGCGTCGGTATTACACAGTCGCTAAGTTGTTGCCACATCAGTGTTATTTTATCTGCACGCCCGCTTAGAAATTGCTTGTGTCACATTTGTAGAAAATAGCGAAATTAGAAATTCTCTGCTAAAGAGAAACATTTTGGTGGAATCTGTTGCTTTGCAGTCAAAGCAAAGTTTTATTCTGTTTGCAAGACAGCAGCGCGCGTCTGCCACTGCCTGCGGTGTCCGTGACAAATGCTTTAACAGCGTGTAATTCCAGCATTTTTTTGTTAAACAACAAAAACATCGGCACGAGATATATTCAGCTGAAAAAATTAACAAGTGCTAACTTTTTGCAGTGAAAGCTAGCGTTTCGTAAAGCGTTCTAATCAAATTATTAGCAGCTCTCCGTGGATGAAATGTTATATCAAATTAATGCCTGTAGCCGAGGTGAAAAATGAATTATCGTAAAACCCGCTTCGTTAATGCACTTATCTGGAGTTGATGTAATATTCTGGTATCAGACTAAAAACTCTATTTTGTCTCGTATTTTATTAAATCTATTTATCTTGTGGTAAGGGCAGTGTGAGCAGAACCTGCACCAGTGTAGATTGGCGGAAAATAAGGAGCAAAAAGGTTGGATGGATGAAGATTCCATCCTAGTATTATAAATACAAAAGTACAAACGTTTGGTGGAAACGACTGCATGGTGACCGGAATGCTAAAACCTACTTTGACCTAAACCTTAGCGTTGTCATGTAACGATGCAGTATTGCAAGCATTCTATCCACTTTTCTTTCCACTAAAGGATAATAAATTACCTTATAACTTAGTTCAGTTAATTAATTTTAAGTCGATTTATATTTTTATGTAAGTAATTTTGGTTCGTTAAGTGTATATTGTAAGAAATAACTTGTGTAGATAAATTTTTACACAATGCTAAATGTGAGTTGTTTGTTTGTTCTTCTTTCACGCAGTAACAGAGGAATGAATCGAGGTGATTTTTGAGAGATGATTGGAGGCACTATCAGTGTGTCTCGCTTTGACTTCGTATCATTGGTCACTACGATTCAAATCATTAGACTCTGTGTGAGCAGCGCTCCAATCAAAGCTGATTACAATTCCGCACGGTTTGCACGTAAATCCGATGTGGATAAGTATTTGCACGACAGGTTGTAAACCGTACGTGCCCGAGGCAGTTAATAGCCGGCACAGTTACTCGGATCACTCGGATGCGCTCACTACGCTTCAAATTTCAATTTAACAACGCTCTGAAATGGCATAAAATTGGATGTTTGATTTAGATTCGATCGGCTGCGGAATTAACGATCCTGTCGCCCTTTGACAGAATCGCTCCGCATTAGCTCTTTGCAAACGTGGGTGATTCTTTACTTACTTTATTTTTGAACTGTAGTCTGGTCTCTGCAAAACAGGGAATCCTAGTGTAGAGGCTAGGGTTTCAAAAAATAAATAATATAATTAGATAACTAACAACTTAATCTAAGTACTTTAAAATCCATGTATTTACTCTTTTATTTGGATAATTATGTATTCTTACTTAGTTTAATTTTAGTTTAGTTTACAGCATACCTTGTGTGATAATGTTACAAGTTCACATTTTAAAGGATATTCCTTTAATATAATCATATCTACTTACCTATAATAATATCATACAAAAACGCTTTTTTTCGTAGGCCATAACAAACGATGAACGGTACGGGCCGCTGGCATGTATAGACATACTTTTAAACTTTGTAATTCTACCCTCTAAGTGTGACTTTTTAATTTGTATTGTTTTGTTAGTTCATTTATTGTTTGCATAATTATCTCTGTATACTACGCTCAATGGCGCTATAATACTTACTTATTATAATACTATGTTTTCTCAATAAGTGAATTTGTAAATTCTTTTGAGGAAATAAATATCTTAAACCGTATATAAATAAATAAGTTAGTATATCTATAGTCATTTAATACTTTTGCGCTGCGCTCGGTATGTTTTATTTACTATCTATTTATTACCTAAATCAATAGTCTCTATAAGAATCTTTTGGCGCTGTTCCATTATTTAGCAGCTGTAATATGCTAAACACACAGAAAACCGCACGCACTTGAATTTTAATTCCCAAAGCGAGAGCGATATTTGAAGAATTTCATTACAACGAAACTCTTCCTAGACGCCGGAATTCATTTAAAACGGAGACTAAAAACCCACTTCGAAAACAAAGTTTTTGTAAAAGAAAACTTTTGTTATTATTTCACGATTTAGAATGCAAAGGGAGCTTCTCTCTTACCTGCCTGTTTTATTATTGTTTATTTGCTACCTCTGAAATTATTGGAGCGTTATGCAAAGGAAATTTGGATCTGATTATCTTTGGAACGATAAATAAGATTAAGCAAACGAATCCGGACATTTTGAGTTCAGCAATCTTGGATTTAATAAAGAACATTAATTTGGATTTATTACATAGATAAGTTAAAATAACTTAAGGCGAAATGGTAGAGAACCGTACATTTGTATGACGGTAATGCGGTGTACGCGCTTTCAAATCTTTTCAATATTTATTTTTTCTTTATTTTGTACAAATAATCTTACGCTTTTACAAAAAACTGCGTCCACTAAAGTTGAATGATTGTTAGGATTACACACAATTTTTTTTGATGAAAGTATCTTCTGTAGAATCCGAATGAAGTGGATTCAATCCATTGAAGGGAACGTAAAAACGGGTGTTTTTAGGAAAGTTTACGATTTATTCTATCGAGCCAACTTTCTTTAATCGTGTATCACACACATATCCGAATAAAATATTTTAAGAACATTCATTAAAAATAGAGAAATAATGTCAATTAATCGATTTTAAAGGTCTACTTTCGAATATTCCTGATGACGAATCGTCAAATTTGAAGCATATTTCTTCACATTAAGAAGTTCTAGCCTAAGCTTAAATATTTGTAGGCAAAATAGGTACATACCTACTTGTAGCAATGTGGAAGCTGTTGTAGCACTTTACGTGACATTCGGACTGCGACAGCGTTTGTTTCGTGTTATCCGTACCTACGTAAGTAGGTACTTGCTAATGTGTAAATTATTTGCCTATCTATAATATCTATGTATACGCTGAGAATTTTCTTGGTACCTACTGTTTAAATATCTAAATGTATTTTGAGATATATATGTACCTACTTCGTTAAGTTCTTTAATATTTCTTACAACATATTTTACCGATAGGTATCTAACTAAAGTTAGTAAGATTGATTGTACTTAGTACCTAAGTACAATCGATCTTACTTAAAATGTCTGTTTAAGTAATACTGCTCTGTCAAATTTGTCGCTGACGGAAATTAACACGTGTGTTAATGTTACAGAAAATTTTGTTTTTAATTATTAGCGGAATACTCTATTGATGGAAATTTGTAATTGCCCTAGCTAATTAATCAATATCTTACATAAATTATTAGGCTGTAAGTTTCCCTGAAAGTGCAAAATAATAGTTAAGTAGGTACTCATCTCTTCTCGTACTTTTGTCTTGTCTGTGGTGATCTTTACAATGTATTGTTGTCAAGATAGACCAATTTTCTCATATTATCGTTTTTGTTTAAAATACGAATATTGTTCATCGTAGACCGTATCATCACTTAGCATCAGGCAAGTTAAAGGTTAAACGCAAGCCTATTATTAATTTAAAAAAAAACTAATTTGAATCAATATGGGTACGAGCGTATAATTAAATTTTCAGGCATGTTGTCCTTATTATACATCTACTCAACGCCTTTAGAATTCTAAGTGTATAAATAGCGAGCGAAATTGACGACTACGAAATTACAATACTCCTTTAAGAAGTAACAACTTTACTCCAAGTTATTCGAGCAACATTGCCTTCTAATGCTAATTCAATGGCTTTAAATGTAGGTACCGTGGTTCTAAAACGCGGAATGCGGCAGCAGCGGCTCAGAGATTGTTCCTTGGTGGGATTAACTCTAAATGCGTAGCTCGTGGCTGCTCTCTGTGCTTTGTAGAGTGGAAAAAACAGCACAAAAACGTAATATATGTTTCAATACAGGTTTATCTAACATTCTATTTGATATTAAGTATGATACTTCCTTATTGACAAGACTACTGTATTGTTTAAGTCTATGTCTTATGCCTTGAAGTGGGATGAATGAGCTGCGAACGATGATGATGATGATGATGATTGTTTAGACTCTTTGTCATCATCATCATCAGCCTTTAATTGTCCACTGCTGGACATAGGCTGGTTTAGACCCTTACATCCGTTTATTTTCATTTTTATAATAATGGATATTCCTTTAGGAACTATAATTTTTTTCGAGATAAAATGTAGATATTCCCTTAGGAACCGTGAAGTTTAGATAAAAAGTATCCCATGTCACTATTCGGATTTCCAATATAATCTATGCAGATAATTACATTGATCCGTTGCTTTTTTATATAGTAATAGGCTAGCGTTTGACCGCCCACTCACCTGATGTTAAGCAATGATGCAGTCTACGAGCACGCTTAGAAGAAACCGATTCACTCGTGATTTGAAGACACCCAGATTGTAACTATCAGGGAACACCCATTCAGACAGCGCATTCCACACAGCGCACTTCGCTGTGTGAAAGAAGGACACACAAACCAACAAACACATTATCGCATTTATTATATTGGTTTGGTACCTTAAATCTCAAGAGGAGTCTCAAATCAAAGATTTTTCAAAGGTTGTTAGTTTGAACTATTTTAGTGCTTAGATTAGATATCTTTAGAATGTCTTTCCATATGAGGTCTTTCGCAGGACTTGGGTGGCTTTAAGATAAATTTAAAGAAAGTTCTAACCCTAAGAATCTAAGTTCTAACCCTAAGAAAGAAGTACGCACCAGCAATACTCTGGTTTTGCAGTTGTCTCTAAATGGCTGTAACCCCTAACCATCAAAGAGCCTGCTAGACTATTAGTAATACTCTATTATTAAAAAAATCTCTTAATTTTCTTAATTTCTTTTAAATTTGCAAGTTGAAGTGGCAATGGGAAGGCCAAATTGCTCGAAGAACTGATAACCGATGGGGAAGAAAGGTTCTGGAGTGGAGAGCACGAACCGGATGACGCAGCGTAGGTAGGTCTCCCACTAGATAGACCGACGACATTGTGGGAGTCGCGGGCATCCAGTGGATGCAAAAGGCAGGCTGTCGTTCAGTGTGGAGGTTGGAGGGGGAGGCCTATGTTCAGCAGTGGACGTCTTCTGACTGATGATGATGAAAAATTTCTTATCTAAGTTTAGTAACTACAATCAATGTTATAACTACTCACGCATGATTCCAAAATGTACTATAGATATTAAAAAAGATTACATCGACTAACTTAGAGCTTCACGCTTAACAACTAGAGCAAATAAGATTGCAGTTCAGTTAACTCATCAGTTAACTTTCTACTTTATTACGTTACTCCATAATCGCGACCATAAATCGAGATATGATTCCATTAACTTAAAGATTTCACTACCGTTTTATGCCTTACTTTATTCGCTTTTAAAAATCAGATTTACTGTAAAAACGCCGTAAATTCTCGTACAATACCGCAAATTACAGCGCGCCCGCGTACCACTGCGAAATTCGTTGCGGCTGTTTCATTAAAAACCGCAAGTGATGAATTGATCCTGAATTAAGTGGGTAGATATTTGAAATAAAATGTGTCCGAAATTTGGGCTCGTTTGTTCGAGTAAGCCTCTCATTATAGGAAAACAATAGCTAATAATTTATCTTTGATTTAAAAAATAATAAGGACAGCATAAATATAATGTTTTACGAGTTGGTATATTGTAATTTATATCCATGATGCTTATGTGTTTCTAAAAAGATATTATATAAAAATGATAAAAAAACAAGCGTTTATTTTTAAATTGTTAAACTTGGGAGACTATGTAACTACTCATAACGACAAGAAGTGCTATTTTTTTTATTAATTCTCTCGGCTACTCTAAAAATCCTTAGCTTCTATCATAGCGAAATTAATTTTACTAGGAATGCGGTAGTGCAGTCATTCATCGTGCAATGACGACATGGTGATGTATACCGAGATTTAAAGATTACCCAGCCTCCGCTCACTTCTGGGTTGTATTGAGTCATTTACAAGTACATATATAATCCTATCGCTATATCTTTATATTGTGGGCCACTTGTTGCAAATAAAAAAACACTCGCTCACTAGCTAATAAGTAACAAAATGTTCTCTATGTGACGTATAAACTAGGTATACCAAACTGAATATGAATTTTGATCTAAATTCTTACGTAATATGACCGAGCGAAGAGAGGTTCTAATGCAACAAGAGAGAAGTTCTAATGTGAAAAGTCGGCGTTTCTGTCTATGTTTGTATATTTGTTTCATAATAACTTGCGTATTGTTAATTTGATATTAATTAAGTTACAAATACAATTCTTGTGTTCGAATATGGGCAAAATCAGTCGAGAAGTTGCTAAGATATAGGGGTCATGAGTTTTCAGTTTGGGCCGACAACTAGTTTTATTAATTACAGACATTAACAGATAGGTAATTAATCATAGTTAAACCGAAAACTTTGATACAATAATCATACTGTCACGATAAAGTTTGTTATGGACCGCCAAAACATGGTTGGAAAAAGACCTTGGTGTCTATTCTAATTGTCATAATAAACGACAGTGAATGGTATAAATCTACATTATAATGACGTGAAACAATGTCCAATAAATATAGACAGTTTAAAAGGGTAGACTCGTATACTTAAAGATTTAGAAGTCGTTCATGTCTACTCGCTGCTTTTATTTATTTTTCGTCTTTATTTTACCCGTCTTTGAGATTTCATTTTTTTAATCGGGTAACCGTTGTCTCTTTTGCACGTTGCGTATTTCAGCAGTACTATGCATACTTTGGCAATTTTGTGTTTGCTTTTGTAAAAACTTTATAATGATATATGGAATTAAAGTTGAGACTATAACAATCTCAAAGTGATCAAACTTTCACGTCGAGCGCGGGCAAGTGCGTAGCACTAGCGTGCTTTCAGGTGTAAATGGCCCTATAAACTAACTAACCGACAGCTCACTTGACGGCCTTGCGGTTGCTTGTGACAGCTATACTACCTACTTGATTAAATAACAAGTTCATTTAATAAGCTTTCCGCCTCAGTGATCAAATAATTCCTGCTTCATTACTTCTACAACCTATTATCGGCTTTTAACAAAACCATCTAGCTGGTAAACTTCGAATCGAACTCGAACTAAGAGTATTTGTGAAGTCCTGCAAGTGAAACTTTGCAAAAATTAAACTTTTGAAAGTACGGAATCAAAGCCAGGAGCGGTCGGCGAGGCCGCGCCGCGCTCATTTGAATTACGTCTCCCGCCTTTTGTAGTCGACTTCATTTAGCGAACTTAAAGGAGACTCTTTTATTTGGACCCAGCAAAGAACTTAAGAGGTGCATTGTTGAATCCGTAACAAATTGCGCACCGTGATTACGTTAAGAACTCCGCCCACAGTCAAGGGTTATTTTGAATTTAACAGTTGCTATTTCTCTGTTTGCAATGAATTTAAAATTACTCGTGTTTAAAGAAATTTCATTTATCTTTCCAAAGGAATACTTTAATCAAACCTTTTTCTAACAAAAGAGTAGCTTGTTTGAAGAATACAACTATGTATTTCAGTTCTTCTTTTGTTTTCTTAGAGATACAGGACCTCAGAGCTACAAAGATAGGTAAAACATCAAGAAAAAATATTGTCACAATAACAAAGTTTATTTGCAACAATCCTTGCTATTTCAAAAGTCGTTACGTCTTGCGAATGCATTGAAGCAAAATACAGCAAACAAGTACAAGTTTTACGAGGATGCATTACTTCGCTTCCGTCATTATTTTTGTTTGGCGACAAAGTTTGCCTGCAGGCAGGGTATTGTAAACAGCGACACACTCATGTCGCAACAAGTGTGAGCAAACATTTACTTGCATCCTGTTCCTGCACATTTTGCGACACAGTGGCTTTTGAGGCTTTTTAGTAAGGGCGCTTGAAGACGATGCGTAGTACAAGTAGCAAGTAGAAGCTATAAGTAGCTACTACGCATCGTCTGCAATGTTTTGCTTAGTGCAAGTGGCAATGGAAGTACTACTAAACACTACCCACTGACACTTGCTCTAAGCAAACCGTTGCAGACGATTCGTAGTAGCTACTTACAACTTCTACTTGTTACTTGTACTACGCATCGTCTTCAAGCGCCTTAAGACCAGAACAATAAGTTTGTTTGTCCTTAGTCATAAAAAACTATTTTTCTTGAAATAAAAAATGCTAAGTGACCATCTCATTAAGAGGTTTGAGGACGGTGTAAATAATTTATTTATTTCCAAGTAACACAGACTCATACAAATCAAAAAAAAAAACTATCATTAGAAAAAATTATGATAGAAAGAAAGAAAAGAAAGAAAATAAATTTTATTCGACACCTTTACAAAAACTTATATCTAAAGGATACACTCAGTGTCGAATGGGTCCGTCTCAGCATTAATGCTGATAGTCAAGGACTATCAGCGCCGGTTTTCAGACGAACCCTTGAGCTTACACTTAACTAATAGTAACTAGTAGTAACTAGTAGTAGTTTAATAGTAGCTAGTCACATTACTTTAATAATAATTATTACCAATTGAAATTTAAAATAATCAAACTTATAATGTCAACATTATACAGCAAAGCACGACTAGAACTCATTTGACATACCTAGATTCTTTCAACTGAGAAGCTCTTCAGATGGTGATTTCCATTGTGAAAAATAACTGCAGGCGGTCTTTAAACTCACCATGACACCTGGTCGGTTGGAGGTGCTGGCTCAAAAACGTAGCTCAGTGCTTCCCATAAGTTGTGATATTAGTAGTAGTATAGTAATATTTAGTTTGCCAGCGGTATGGTCGCGGTTGCGGGTTTCGCTGAGCAAGTGTCTAATTTCTGACGTTGCTTTATAACATCTATATTAAACGCATATGACGTACATACGTGGCAAACAAAAATTTAATAAAATTACCAAATTCAGTTCCAGTGAAAATAAAAATAACCGTATAATCAATCAGCTTATAGTCATCAATTTTCATAGTCATTAAATTAATTAATGCTTGTTCAGCAACCGTGTAGAAATTGATAAAATGAAATTGTTGGTCTATATTTAAATATGGACAAAAATTAACTATCACATTATTCTTCTCAACTATCCATTCAGCCAATGAATTTTCCAAAACATGCAAGGCTTTTATAAAAGTCTAACAAAGTTTAAAACTGCTACATTACCACCACTCTGCTTGTCCAAAAACTGAAACATTTCTGCGTTGTTTACTCACTTTGATTAAAACGACCAACCGCGTCGAAGTAAAATCCCATATGAATTTAAATACCCTATTTCTTTCCGCAGATCCAAATCGTACGTGTGCGTTGAGCATTAGTCCCAAAAAAGGGTACGAAAGGGAACTGGGAGCGTCACGAAGCCTGCCTGAGGCAATTTGGTACCAAATGTCATGGTGTACGTGCTCTACAAATAAAGAGGATGGGATAAGCGTGTATTACGTGGTCCAGGAACAGTTAGCATACGACTCTATGATTTATGGTGCAGCGATAATGGAACTGTAATAAACTCTAATATAATATGAATGTCACAAATTTGAGAAAAGCTGCAGTTTTTTTAAAAGTAATACGTAGTTATTTTGTGTTCGAGTCTAAATGAATAAACAAGTAGGTACAAATTGTAACATTTTCAAAAACCCCGAAAATAAATTTCATAATCTTTAAACCGCTGAACAAATTTTCTTGTATAGTAGCTGAGAATACGTGGTTTTCAGCATAGGTATGGTGATATTTTTTCACGGAAGGTTTATATAATTTTTTTAATTTTTTTATTATTGTAAATAGGCTTACGCTTGGCCGCCAACTCGCCTGATGAAATATGATAAATATATGCGTTAAGAATATGATAAACAATCATTACATATCACAATAATAAACTTGATCTGTAAAGCTTAAACAGTTTTTACAGTAAACTTGCAAAAACTCTCTAAAATACAAAGTTTTAATAAACTTTGAATATCGGTATGGAAAGATAAAACTTTTTTAACATTTCACAAGTTTTCTTCCAAAGTATCGACCGCGGCATTTATCTAGTTGGTACGACGTTTTGTGGACGAGTTTCCTGAACTGGGAAATTGGCTTACCCTAAAAATAGTTTGCCTTCCCTGAATAAAAGTTTTCAAACTACTTGTGGTATCTCTTCTACGGATTCAACTGCTTTAAGTGGGTAACATAACGCTTAAACGCTCGCTCTATACCGTTTAATAGTATTTGCTTAATGTTCGGATATAGGTAGTTACTTAGCGTTTATTTAGTTAGTAGAGAATGTTAATCGAATTTAAAAATAGACGCGTACTTTATTTGCTTTGCTTCTTCAAGTATCCTATTAGTTTTATAACAGCAAGATATTTATTAATGCTATTTACATTCTTTTATTAAAAGCTGTTTGAAGCTATTTGTATACCTTTATTATTGTATTTTTTACATATTCAAGGGTGAAAGGTTTTACAAATTACGAACGCTGTAACACTAATGACTATCTCTCAGCACCCACTGCGCCCGTTTACAGCAAAATAAATAACAAGTCGCTTCCCCTTTACAATATCCCCTTGCAGTTGCTTAATTTTTCTAAGTGCGAATCTATTTTTCTCCCCTGGACCGCCTGTATACTTTCCTAAAAAGATTTACGCTCTCAACACGGGCAATAAGCGAGCCTATACCCGTAGATGTAGATATCTAGATATACCCATCCGATCATTTGTGTCCCATTTATATTTTCTTGTACTTGAAAATCACCGCCATCTGTCGAAATCTCTACTAACTACATTGCATGGCTC
Organism: Agriopis aurantiaria; assembly: GCA_914767915.1. Classification (NCBI taxonomy): domain Eukaryota; kingdom Metazoa; phylum Arthropoda; class Insecta; order Lepidoptera; family Geometridae; genus Agriopis; species Agriopis aurantiaria. The sequence continues at coordinate 9,842,193 of OU611994.1, read as the reverse complement.
TCAAATACGACTACCGCTCACCAACAAAGCAGGCCTGCAACTGTGTTCACTGTTGCGCCGTATGCTTGGGTGCACCTCTAAAGGAGTTTCATTTAGCTGGTCCTTAAAATATACGTCAATGTTCATACCATATTCTTACCTATAGCTGTACGTACTTAGTGTAGCTTCTTCGGTATTTTAAAAAGGTACTGCTGAATCCGGTGAAAAATTGCCTTCCGTCCACCGCGGCCCGAAGCCCATATATTATAGGCGTCGTCTCGATTGAGCGCCAGCAGAGATAGCGACAGATAACTTATTTACAACGAACTGTTTATCTCCGGAGTTGACATTAATTTCGGAGAGTGACGTCTATTTATGGAAATCAAAAATAATGGCGCCATAATTCTGGCTTAGGGACCGAATTCTTTGAACAACAACCGAAATTGAGTTGAGTAATTGCTCGGCTTATTTTCTGCTCGGCGGACATCAATTTCGTGGTAATTATTTTATTGGGTATCTGATGTTGAATTTTAAAGTACAGGCAAATTGGAATAAAAATGAGTTTTCTGAAAAAGTTTTAGGGTAACAACCGAGTCGTTAAATAAAGTGTTTAATTTTCGCGTGTGGACGAATTCGAAGATGAACAACTAAACTTTTCTAAAGGACATTAAAGCATATTTCAAAATGACAAATTTTACGACTCTTTAACAAACAGGGAACTAAGCACCGGGGGCCATTACACAAATCCAGTTCGTAAAAATTTTGAGTTGGCAAGACCGTAAAACACATTAGCACGTAGTTCTACCCTCGCACAAACATAACGTACATGTTGTAGGTAGGAACAGTGTAAGGGGAATGCATTGCCTTTTTGTAATGTGGCTATAACCTGAGGATTAGGACGGAGCCCAAATATTCCTCCATTTTACGCGGCACGCATTCACTGGACCCTAACATGCTTACGATGGAGAATCTTTAACGGAGGGGTCATTGAACTCCATAGGTAGCTATGGATGCCAGGGTATTATACTGAAGCAACATAAGCAATTGCCTTCTTTATACCTGTTGGCAGCAGTATGGACGAGATTGAATTATAAATCAGAATTGTTAAAGTCGTTTTGAAATTTTACGTGAAATTGCTATGAGTGCTTTTATTATGTGAAACGCAAGACTGTGAGATACGCCATACGCTGCAGCATGGGTTTGATATTTACAATCTATCAGGGACTATCAGTTACAATCTATCAGTTACAATCTAGGTGTCTTCAAGTCGCGAGTGAATTGGTTTCATCTAGGCTAGCGTGACGTAGACCTAGACCATCGTAGACCGTATCATCGCTTAACAGGCAAGGTGGCGGTCAAAGGCAAGCCTATTTAAAATAATATAGTACTGTTGTACATGAATCGCTAGAAATTGATACCTGAGCTTAGATGGTGGAAATAATACCACAATCAAACATTTTGCGATACTTTTGTCTCAAAATTAAATCCATAAAAAGAAATGCGTACGTTCTCCCCAGCACGTGCTCTAAAGCCTTTTGCAAATACGTAGCCGTTTTGTTTTGTTTTTCTCCATCTGTTGTAGCTTATTTTTATGTCGCGTGTGTTCAAGCTCACATTGAATAAGCAGTTTGTATTCGATGTAGGATTTTGCTTAAGTATTTGTAGAGAAACGAGTGATTTTTAAGGCGGTTAGTGAAGAAGTGGGTCTGCGATATTTGCCGAGGAATGCCGTCATCGGAGCCGCCACACCTCGGGAACGAGGCCAGCAAACCGCACCGCGCAGCATCCTTGAAAGGCCACATTCCAACAACAAACTCTGTTTACGGATAAAGTCCTCATTTTGTAACGCACTTAGGTTTATGAGTAAATCTTGCTTGTATACACACTAAAAACTATAAACGTGTTTTAAACTTTCACAGTTGTTTGACAGTCGGTCGTCTTGGTATAATGTAGACGTTAACATTACGATTGAAATACGTAACGTTTTTAAGAAAACTATCAGCTTGAGTTGCGTAATATTGGACTGATTGGTTTATTGCAATCTTCGATTCAAATCGCAATTTTATTCCATTTAGTTAGGTAATAAAAACAATTTCTTCTGAAATTAATGTCCGGTGCTGATTGGATTACATCTCACGGAATCCTGTTACATGTTTTAATAAAAATTATATGAAATAAAAAAAAAAAAAAAACAAATCAAAATTTGTGTTTGCTTTGTTTCAGAACATCCTGGATAAGTTCAATCCTGGTGCTCGGCAGATGATAACAGCTGGCAAGGCGTACCTGAAAGCTTTACATGGTAAGCACACACGTACCTATGAATAAAAGTGAAGGGAAATACCCCTAATGCATAAAATGAAAATGCGATGCGATCCCAGCTGTTTATAGAGGAGAAAAAGACATGTTTATGAGGGTAGTCTAGACAACGGCTTATATACGAGAGAGAATGCAGTTTTCGCAGTTAAGTAGGTACAAAGACATAGTATCTATACAATACACAGTAATATGAAAGTGAAATCCTCGAGGCGGCACGTGCATAAATCTGAGTGATGCGAATCCAGTGGAACGTATACAATTAATTTATGTAGTGTAAGCCAAATAGGCGCATCTATATGCAAAACCTCGGTGTTCCGCGCTTGCTTGGCTGCGGAAACTGGGGCGTAGTTTGTGCCAAATTGTCTCTGTTGGCTTATCTAGAGTATTATAGCCCGCGCTATAGAGGCAATAAACTTGGGCATTGTGCACGATGTATGGCTCTTAGCCTGTTCCTACTTTATTTTAAGGATGTTTGTGGCTAATTTAATTTTATCGCGGTACAAAAACAGGCCATTTACGTGTGTTATTGCTGCAATAACATGTCTAGTGTTTTGAATCTGTCTTTTATACTTGGGTACTTAATGATACGCTAAATTGTAGTTCCCGGTTGTTTGACCCATAACAACAACCATTCAATCATGTCACCGGCTTAAAAGCTTTGACATGAGGGCCGGCTACTCAGCCTATACGAACTTACTTTAGAAAGAAACAAATTGCTAAGACAGTGTCCGCGTTTTAGTCCAAACTCTATCTAGAGCTTGGACTGATACTGATACTGAAAAACAAAAACCTGTAAGAAATTGCTCACTTTTAAATTGGGGTTTAAAAAACTTAAATCACATACTAGTTTTTCCTAACCAATTTTTTTACACGACTATTAAATTCCGCTACTAAGAGACCAACATAAACATGCCTTTTTGAGCATGTCGAATGCATAAAAATGTTTTACCTAAAATACAAACATCGAAATAATTAAGTACTAAAGTATGTTTAGAGTTTATGTTTATCTACTATTTTAAATGATGTATTCTAGAGAAACCAAAGCAATAAGTAGGTACGTATAGGTCAGTATTTTTATTTCGGGATATAATTCTCCGTTATTTCTCCAATCAATCAATCAACAAAGGATCAATTTAACAAAGAATGATTTTTATCTTTCGACTAAAGTTTTGAATTAACCACAAGTACAACTAAGGATAATCATTTAAATTTGCATATATTAATAAATGTGTTAGTCGTTAGGAGCCGCAAGCAAACAATAAGAAGATAATTTGCTAGCTAAAAATACATCTCAAAGGAGTCTTTGTAACAATATTATGTAATATCAACTCCTTGCAAGAATATTATATTTTAAGCTAATATTGCGCAAGAATATGGCTTCTTATTCAATCACAAAATTTATTCGACAAAATGATGATATTATCATCTTATTTTCATAACGAAGTCTTCCAAAAACGTATGCATGATATTATTATTATGCCTACTTTTTGGAAGACATCTTTCAAATTTTTGAATATAATTTTTTTACGATTTACGGACACTTTTATTAGTATTCTCATTATAACTAAGCTTATCAATTTCCCGAGAGTAGGAACTGCTGGGATACAATGGTCGTGCAAGCCTTCACACACACAGAGAGAGAGAGGATGGGGCCTAATCCACCATGCTGGATTGATGGCCCAGTGCATGTTGGTGATTTTCATTATGTTTTTGAACTTTTAATTTTCTTAAAACTATCGAGCATATTCCTCACAATGTTTCCTTTCGCCGTTTTTGAGTGATGGCATCGATAGGTACATTAATTATTTATGTACGTAATAAGTCATTGGTGCAAGGCCATGAATCAAACCAGGTGCCATCAGATAATGAAGCGCACATGTTACACTTGGCCCTATCGCTTTTCATTAGTAATCTAATAGAGCTTATTATAAAATAAAATAAACTAGATCATCAGCCATTATATACATTTCAAGGCAAAACGCGTTCATTCTCTCGCTTATGCAGTTTTTATGCAAACCTGACGACTTACTATGAAGTTAGCCTCACATATTCTATGCCATGAGTCACGGATGCCGTCTACAGGCCTGTTATATATTATATTGTGTGGAAATATGAATGAAAGGGTTCTTTTATACGGTGACCGTCTGTGAAACTCCCCGCACAGACGGTGGCGGGCCGTGAATAGTGGATTTAATAGTAAGGCCCGTGTGTTGACGGCATCTTTTAGCCGAAAAATATTAAATTTTCGTAAAGATTCTGCTTTATGATGCTGCAGATGTATGACAGGAAAATATTATAAAAAGACTGAGTACATTGATCCCTCAACACTCGTATGGCCATGTATACAAAAACGAAACATTTATTCGGGCATAATTTATGGTAGACTATAATATTGATCTCAGAGGCTCCCAAACTTGTCAGAGACTGTATAACAGGAGCCAATTCTCGTATTTATGTAACTAATTATACCAAAACAGTAATATAAAATAAGTCAACTAAGAATTAATTAGATAGACGTGAACATATCACGTTTTTTGTTCCAGCCAACATAATTAAATATTTTTGCTATAATGTTATGGTTGATGTTATTTTGTAATTCAGATCACAATCATGATAACAATTATGCAGCTTTTCCAAAACTTGTTTTATCTATTTTTTTAAGTTGATATTCTTATTTCTCCAGAGATACCTATATATGAAACACATTACGCAATTAAACCAAATTTATTAAATATTTATGAAATTGACATTGTGAGCAGATTTTATCTAAATGTTACATCAATGCTTAGATAATATATTTTATATTCTAGAGCACATACAACTGTTTTGACATCTATACGTAATACCACAATTATAAACTTCCTAGTTTCACAGACTAATAAAACCACTGGATAATTTTTTGCATTTATTCACTAAAGTTATGTGATTATTTACGGGATATTTACCGTGGTAAGGTTGTGGTTGAGGTTGTCGCCTTTTTATTCACGTTTTTGAATGCATTTTTTTCCACCAACACTGATTTTGATATTATTTGTGACAAACGGAAAACTGTAACGAAAGTGTTTTTGACTTATTGTGAAAAATACCTCACCAATGGGATAGGGGCAAAAAAGCCGATGATCATGATGAAATTTTCATGACACAAGTTTTATGTTGACATATTTTTAAAGCAATTTGATGTATTACATTAGATTTTTTATTTTATTCCTATTTTTACTAGGAAATATATTTTAGTTTAACAGTTTGTAAGATAAATGTTAGTGGAATTTGTCTGTTTTTATTCTCAATAAATAATTTGAATTGAAACTAAAAATTCATATTACGAATTTTCAGTTTATGGAAAAGTTAAAGTTAGCATATCCTTGAATATGTGCAACGAGTACTATTCCAAGACTTTTCAAATTTTGACGGGTCAAGGTAGTGTGAAAATTAAGCGCTAAAAAAACCTATAAAACTCATCATTATAATACAATTTATGTTTATCTGTTCTCAGGTGCTGCAGCGGCTTCGAGGCTATACGTAGACGCTGTAGGCAAGCTCGGAAGACAAGCCCAGCAGGGAACATGGGGAGGATGCGCGGATATTGGTAAATATTTCAAAAAGTCTTGTCTTCTCCTTAATTTCAAACAATTGAAAAACATTTAGCTATATTTTTGAACCTTACCAAAACGATGGATGTGCGTTTTAGATATTTAGCTTGAAGCTTGAAGTCGAAGGCTACCCGGACTGGAGAAGCCCGTGCCGTAGCGGTTTCGACCGATGCATATTATTCTATTGTATTTCGCGGGGGGGGGGGGAGGTCCATACTCCAAATTTTGTTCCATCGCTCAAAGCGCACCCATTTACAATTAGACCAACACATCCACATTCTATACTGTACCAATACTAATTAACGTGTATGGCCACACGGAAATCTTATAGGTAATTTGACAGAGGGGAATGGTTGTGCTTATCGACTCTTTTCCATGTTTGGTTAAAAGTTCCAGAACCCGACTCATGTTAAGCTTTTTTATGCCTACGCTATTACATATAACAACTGAACAAAAATGTCTGTACATACCAAACATAATAATAAATAACAAACCAACTCCCATATCGCAAAAATTTATTACTTCGTGTTCAAGTTTCACGAATATTAAAGTCATAAAGTTTTAAATGTTCTGCCATCGTAACTATTTGTGCAATAAAATACAAGTTTTAATCTATAAGTATTAAGTTTTGGAGCCTGATAACGAGACCCACTGACCGATTTGCTTGCAGGGACCGCCCTCATGAAGGTCGTCGAGGTTTATCGAGAAATTCAAGACCAACAGATGAATATTGTAAGTATTATTGAAAATATGGGTATTAGTAAGATTGTATTTGTCTCTGCCTGTTTTATTTTGTTACATTTTTACTGCTTTATCATTTAAGATCGTCCTTCTTATTTTGGTATTCCGGACAACAAAATTCAATGTTGTCTTCTCTGCAAGCTTCTATGTCTAGGTATTACAAGCCATGGGGCAGGATATATTGGTTGAAGAGACGGGGCTTCAGGCATTGTCGGAGAACGTCTATCATCCCAAATCGTCGTTATCGTATCCCAAAGGCGGGCTAGGCCTTGGATACTGAAACCAAACCAATTTTTTTCTATTCACTACAATTTTACCGATCTTGATGAAAGTTGGCACAAAAGTGTGCATCATAAAAACGGACATAGAATACAAAAATACAAAATTGTTTATTGTAACATGATACTTTGGATTCCTGAAAAAAATGCGGAAACTGTACGCCCTAGTTGACTGTGACTGGAATTCTTATTCTTGTTTTTACTAAATCTGTCAAATTTGAAAAATGAATTTTCTCTCACGCTATTAACGTTAACGTTATAATATATACTACAGCGACTCGCGCACCCAAACAAGTTAAAATGTAAAAAAATTGTAGCTACCCCAAACACGGTACCTACATAAAAAACTAAGTAAGTGGGTACGGGAGGGATCAGACAACAAGCTTTATTACCTCCCTCCGAGTGAACAGTCAAACCGCGTTCATTCTTCATCAGGTTATTCAAAACAACTCAGTTCCGGCGCCAAACAAAATACATCCGCCTTTTTGTTTACCTCAACCCTTGCAATGGAACGGAACCTTTGTTGGCTGTCTCTACACAATAATCCGCGACTTATTTGTTTCAGCTGAAGGCATTCTACGTGGATCTACTGGTCCCCCTGGAAACTAATCTGGAAAAAGATACGAAAGTAGTACAGGTCAGTCAATAAGATTTTTCCCTTTATATCCTTTTATATATACCCACGGTTTCCGAGAATTGTTTACGGACGGAAAGGATCTGGGAAGAACAAGCTTAGATACTTTAGATAGAGTTAAGGTAAGGTTTGTATTAAAAAAACTTTGCAATTTGTTTTAGAACAATAAGTTGGCATGATAGTATTTACAAATGTAGAACTTTTTTCCAACGCACTAAGCATACATCATAACCTCACCTGATAGGAAGTGATGTTTTTTTTTTTTTTTTTTTCAATTTTTTTGTAATAATGTTACACATCTCTATTAATTTTAAAATAAAATTATTTCAAGTTTTTTTTTCATTACTTTCCGGGTCTTTGTTAGCAATATCCGACCGTTGGTAACTAGGACAAGCTTTACTATGACGATATACTTGTATGGTACGACTAGATGACAACTATGGCGATTAAAGTCGGTTGGGCCATTTTTGTGTAGACATAATAAGGATACAAAGAAACTCTTACTACATTATTTACAATATTTGTGAGGTAGCATGTTGTAGGGACAGTGTCGTTTATTTTGTCAATATTAACAAAAGTTTTCACGAAAAAACAAAGACATTGCGACGTTCTAAATTCATAGAAAACATACAGGGTAATATAATTTTATGATTGTGTAGGCATCTAGACAGGTTCTTTATTGCGTAAATAATACATTACCTACCGCTATAAAAATAATTGAGGTTTTCACCACATGTGCTCAAAGTTATCACCGAATGCATAATAAAAGCTACTAAATTACCTACGGCTGTTGTAAAATAGACACTTTTTTATTTCTTTTACGCTATAAAGTGACGAGACGAGAAAGAAGTGGGTCTGTTGATGAGTTTTACGCCTGCCCGCGGAATTTACAATGGGACAAAAGGCTTCGAGTGCGCAACCCTGTAAGACATTGCTATACGCTTGTCATACGGAGTTGACACCAGTAACCAGTAAATTCGACAAGTTCTTCAAATCCCTCAAATCAGAAGTTTTTTTTTAAGATTTATGTTTTCTTGATTTCACACAATGAAATCAACACAACAACAACATCATTTCCAATTAGTTTTACACTTGTTTTTGTCCACATCGCCTGTGATTGTAAATATTGTTGAAATTAAAAAAAAAACACGGATTTTATAGCGTATATTTTTTATTAGCGTATTATTTTAATTCCTGAAGTTAAAAACACAAAAAAATCAGAAAAACAATAACTGAAAACAATCCGTAAAAAAATTTATAAACTACAAATCCGAAACATATCAAAATCCGTAAAAAGTATTTTTATCTGTTCAAAATAGTTGGAGTAACCGGCTTAATACGTGAGTAATACAAAATGTGGTAAAACCACGAAGTGTTTAATTTCACCATTATTTAAAATTAGTTTTACGCTTGGTTTTGTCCACATCTAATTCATTTTATCCACATCTAATTCATTTTGTCCACGTGCTCCATCGCAGACCGCATTATCGCTTAACATCAGGCAATTTGGCGGCCAAACGTAAGCCTATTATTAAATAATAATAATATATAATATAAAAAAAACATGATTATCATTACCTGTATTGTACTTTTCGGGGAACAATTAAGACTCTAGCAGAGAGTTCCACATCCTCAGTGCGTATAAAATGTGAAATCAAACCGTTTTGCGTATTAAGTTAAATGCCACCATGGTCAAACTGGTCGCATTTTCTTAAATAAATAACTGGCTTGCGTTTGATCACCATCACGCCTGATGTTAAGCGATGATGCGGTCTACGTTGGAGCACGCTTGCCTAGAAGGAACCGACTCACTTGTGATTTGAAGACACCCAGATTGTAACCATCGGGGAACACCCATTCAGGCAGCATTTTTCTGCATGCGTGTCTTATAAAATATAATTAATATATATAAAAAACAACCGATTCATTTCTTGATTTTCGTATTTTAGGTGTGGAATATCAATATTGGTTAATAAATTGATAAACATGCATAGGTGCAGTGTAGGTAGCACACTACTTAACTACTTTTGGTTTGTTACAGTCTGAACAGAAAAGATTCCTCCAGCAACACAAGCTGCGGTCAGAGAGCTACAGTAAAGCTGCAGCTACGATCAAAAAACAACGCAAGAAGAAAACAAACGTCACCAAAGTTGGATCAGCTATGGACAAAGAAATGAAGGTACTTTATAACTTCGAATTAACAACTCAAGTCGTCTATTGTCTTGATTAAAACTTATATTTATTCTTTGTTCACAGAATATGCAAATACTTGAAGAGGAAAAGACTAAATTGGACGCTTTCTGTGAACAAAGCCTGAAAAATGTAAGTATTAGGTGCATACATTTTAATTGGATATTTAACCTATTAGTATAATTATTTAAGTAGAAGAGTTAAGTAAAATCAGAAAGAGGTCATACTTGACATTATCAACAACTTTTACTGAAGTGAAAAGTGACATTACAGTAAGTATGTCATTTTCCTATATTCAAATCTACCTTCAAAACAAATTTATTGCATTTCAATTCAGGCCATTCTACCTTTCAGGCCATGACGCAAGAGCGTCGCCGCTACGGCTTTGTCCTGGAGCGACAGTGTTCCCTGGCGAAGCACTGGCTGGCATACCATGCCGCCGGCGCTGCCTCCTACAACGCAGGCCTGGAGGAGTGGCTCGAAGTGTCCAGGACTAGGGAGTACTTGCCGCCTAACGTTGAAGCCATGTTCGTGAGCAGAATGAGGGTAAATTGGTCTTCACCTGAATTTAAAATTTTTAATTCTGAGATTGATGTTCTATATAGCTTGTTTTTCTGGGAATGTTCTGAAGAGCGTTTTGATCTCATTCCAGCATCGTAATTCTACTACCGCACATCCCAACACCGAAAAAAGGCTTACTCCCACATCTTGGAAAGCTGGAAATCCCTCACTCTATTCCAGAGTGTGGGGTGTTATACTCTATTCCAGAAATCCTAGTCTTCTTCTCAATCCTGCTCACAATACCGTCAGCAGTAGGAGTGTGCTACTTCCTAATTTACCGGACCTACATCCTTCGGCTGGAGTATATCTGGTGCGCTGTAATGCTGATGTTCCATGCTCTAGAGCTGGGCTTCGCTCTGCTCTTTGTCTTCACTGTACGCAAGAACCATCAGTATGACTAGAATAAGTTCCAAAGTACCTCGTTGCCAAAGAGATACTGATGACAAATGTGGACTGAGTGAGACTAACTGGGATTGGACTATGGACTGAGTGATTAAAATAAGAATCGGAATAGAACGTCCGCTTCTGCCGCTCCTTTTTTCCGCAGTCCTGCTAGCTGTGGAATGGTCCTTCTTTCGAACGTTTTCCTGTCGATCTTTATATGGATTGTTTTCAAAAGGGTATCTACAAAGATCATAAAGCAAAGCATCGATTACACTTCTAGTGTTGCAAATGTCCATAAGTGGCGATTACCGTTTACCATCAGGCGGACTGCTTAAATAATCGCAGCCTTTTTATATTAAAAAAAAAACTGTCGCAGAACTTAAAACATTTAAGATAGACATTATTTTAGAGTGAAGACCATGAACTGGCAAACGTAGTATGACCCTGCAATTCGATGGAGGAAATATGAGGAAGACAGTGGCAGAAAAGAAAAGCTGAAGATCGGGCTAAGTGACGTGGCACGAGGTCTGCGTCTAGCAGTGGATTCATGTGCTCTGATGAAGATAATTAGTAACTGGTTTCTGCTACAAATTAACATATGTGACAATTCTCACACTGAAACAAAAACGGCCTGTTTTTAACTTTTAAATATATTTAAAATTGTGTACAACGACCGTGTCGTATAAAACTTGTACTGACTTTTTCTCGCGTGGAGCTCGCCTGAAGTGAAAAATGACATGTTACCAGCTATAAAATGGGACGCTATTAGGATTACGTCAAACTCATTTAGGCCTTAACTTTGGGAAATGAAGTGTCGCTGTAAACTTTCTGACAGATTTTCATTTCTCGTCAAAGTGTTTCCAACTTTAATAAAACACCGTCGTCTCCGGGCGTGTATCGTAAAAATCTGTCGCCACTAACGTAAAATTATTTTATGGGCTCTTATATGGCGTATTGCCCATTTAAGTTTGTTTTTTCCGGAAGAATGACCTGATAAATCGGAAGGGTGTTCGTTGTTCAAATGGAAAGACGTTAAAGTGTGTTTTGGGGATCGTGTATAGAAAAAAGGTGCCTATTGATTTCTTTTTTATTCCCAGTGGGTCAGTTTTGAACTATCTCGTTGGTGGAAAGTGAAGACGTGGTCAAGGAAAAACAAGCTTCCTTAAAAACGTGACGCACGTGACTGACCCAAAGGTTGACTTTAGTTTCAATCTCACATAATATTTATTATCTTTGAGGCAAAACTCGTTTATCGGCGAAACATTATCCTTTATGGACTAGTCTATATTTTGATTACGTCTATCTCTATTCAATATTATCGTTTAGAATATAGGTAATATGTTTCAACATAAAACTTCTAACACCCTTCTAACATCTACGCTCCATATTTCATTGCATATTTACTGGTCAGGCGCAGCTTCTTTGCTTGCAAGATTTTTAACTGATTCTCCTTTGAGACGAGACAGAAAAATAACTTAGTGTCATTAATAATTTTGGTTTATTATTGCAGCAAGTGTCATTTTGGGCTGATGAGGATGTATACGCAAGCCCGAGAACTGGAGACGATGATGACCGCGTCTCTGTCGGATCGCAACTGAGGAAGACACGATCGGTTGACGCTTCTTGTCTGGACGTAAGGTCCATAGGAGACCTTGGTTCACCCACGCAGGGCCTTTCCAGGGCTAAGTCTGACTTCAATCTGCAGGCCAGTTCTATTAATGGAGACCAAGGTAAGTAAGATCAGTGATCGAGCCTTTTCGTACTTCAGCTTTGATTATACAAGCTACACCATTTTAACTAGGTTCTACCTCGACAAACTTCGAGTAAGCTTACGTCGGACGCTTGGCCTATCGCCAAAATCAATGTCTCTTCTGACTATCCAAGCAAGCTATATCTTTGAAATTAATCCACGACGAAGTTTTATTATTTTGTTATAATAAATTTATTTGCAACATTTTTTCAAAAGGTTTTTCACTAATTTATTATGATAACTCACTGGAACAGCATTTTAAAATCTTTCTAAGAATTCTTACTTTTTTAAACTTTTATGTACAGTTTTATTTAATTAAGTAGATAACCAACTCATGTTTTTCTTAGATAATGACGTGCGCCCTGCCACCCGCCCATCATCACTCGCTCCGCCCAACAGCACCTCTAGAGATCCCCCGCTGGCCCGAGCTCTGTACGCCTACGCGGCTGCTGGAGACAACCAGTTGAGCTTCCAACAAGGGGACATGCTAGCACTGCTGGGGGAGAGAACTAAAGGCTGGCAGTATGGAGAAAACTTGAGAACTCACCACGCTGGATGGTTCCCCCTGGCATACACTGAGCCTATTGCTAACGACGAGCCTGCTAGGTAAATGAGTTACTTTTTTTCTACTTATAATGTGAAGTGAATAGTAAACAGGGTTTAAAATCTAAGTTTGAAAAAAACTTTCAAGTAGAAGTACAAGGACAACATGCCGAAGAAGTAGAAAAAGTTGAGGGCACATCACGTCATTCCCATTTGCATTTACTGAACCAAGTTGCTATGTTTCGTTTAAACAAGGATGTTGCTACGACTTTAATCTTATTAATATTCTTGACATCTTTTATAGTAGTTAGGTACTTTGGTACAATGAGTAGGTATAAATATAAATAAGGCGAAATAATTTACTAGTAAGCAAGAGGGAGACATGCCTACATTTGATATATAAGTTAATACAATAGTACATAGTTTGTTTATATAATGTCTATGACTCATATACAGTGATTTATCAAGGGAAGCATACAGGTTTTAGGTATGATAGTCTAAGACAGTATGTACCAAGCAATTTCTTCACTAAACTGTTTTTTAAAGAAAAACTATGTCTCAGACAAAATAGCATGAAATGTCCTCAAGTTGCAAAAAACTAAACAGAATCGTGACTCTATAATAACTTATTGCACAAAACGAAGCCTGACTGCTATGCTATCTAAAACCATGCTCCAGTAATCACCACTTAGCAACACTGTCACGAATTACTACAACTCCAGAGCACATGACTGAGTTCGTTTCCACTATGTCAGATGTCGGAAGTGGTTTTGTAGATACAAAGGTTCTTGAATCTTGATTGAGAAGTGACTTCAAAAACATAAACCCGTTGCAGACCATGCGAAGTGCAAGTAGCGATTACCTACTACGCATCGTCTGCAAAGTTGTGCTTAGTAGCACTCGCGCTGGTCTTTGCGCAAGTGAAGCTTCATTTCCTCGCGTTAATCGTGCGAATCCCACTGCGCATAGTTCGTCCCGTTCGAACACTCGCGCGAGTACGTACTCGCATGCGAGTTGTGCGCGTCACCCAACGCACGAGTGGCTATATTTACGTTTAAGCTCCTACTTGTACTTGCTTCGTGTACTTGTAACTACTTCACATGGTCTGCAACGGGCGATACTTTTTCCCGTTGATCCATGAAAAACTACCAAAATAATTTTTTTATAGTTATTTTGAAATACCGAAGCACATTTTTAAAAGTGAGTGAGATAGCGGCACGTTATATTCTGGGTCGTAATGTCCTTCAAGGTATATGGAGTAAAAAATATATTAGAATTTGGTTTTGCTGGAATTTCTCAATAGCATTTGTCAAATGCATCAATGTAAAAAAAAAAACCACATTGATTGCTATATTTTTGACATCGAAGCGCAAAGACCGTCCGACTTGTTTTATCTGACGCGTGGATCGCAGTGAGAACAGTTTTTAGATCGTCATCAATAACCTAGTGAGATAAAGTGCTATTTGCGCCATATTTTTTGCTCTGCTGACAACAATAAGCCGGTTGGATGTGTTATCGTAACCGTTCAAGAACGCGTGAAATTACTCTTAGCGGCTAAATTAACTGTACAGTTATCTAATTACTATACAGTATCAACCTATTTTGTTCCTATGCTTGGACACAGACCTTCTCTGAGAGAGAAGATGGGCTATCCATCATGCTGACCTAGTGGATGTTTATGAATGTCATAATTTTTGTGGTTCTTGAACTACATGGCTGCATGAATGGCATCATAACTGCACATCATTTATATAAGTACTGAATAAACTATCGGTGCAGGGCTGAAGAATGAACGGGTGCCATCAGATTCTAAAGTGCACATGCTACCGCTCAGCCATCATCGTTAATCTAATGACTATAACTAATTTTCTCAATATTCTCCTATAGCTTCAAAAATATGCTAGAAATCAATCTCTCATTAAATTAATAAATCGATCGCATCGGTATAAAGTGGTATTTATGCATGTAGTTAGAGGAAATGACCCGCTTTCTAATGTTCTGATAATGGTAACTAGAGGAAGTCGTTGCAACATAATTAAACAATTAAAAAACTAACTCAATTAGGGTTTTACTAATTTAAGCAGTGCTGGTTTGACTAGTAATGTTATAGGCTGTGAAAAGTGAACCAAGTCTTCAATAAACGGTGTGATAACTTCTTGACTTCTGATAGACAATGAGTAGGAGCCATAGTGCGATGTGGGATATTTATAAGCCTCTACAAAGATTTTACCTGGAAGAAACGTCTAATGGAAGTTGGTCGTGGCATGGACTTGAATATGCAGATCTTGATGCAGTTGATGATGAGTTTTGTATCGGTTTTTTTTTATTACGCAAAATACTTCTTTACAATTTTTTTTTTTTTTTAAATCTTCATGAGCGTGGATTCAGTGTCCTTTACTCGTAATATTAAACAGTTTACTTTGTCTTAATAGCGTCAAACAAGTCATAGTCACAGTCAGAGTCAAGCTAAGTAAGTCACGGTCAAGTCGAGCTCATGCCCCTGTAAAGTGGTGGAGACTTTACAAGAGGCTCCTATGGAGTTTTGGAAACAACAACTTCTTTACAACATTATATTGTGTTGCCATAAATTTTACGAGCTAAATTTCTAAGTAAAGAAATATGTTTTTAAACTGGCAATTCTACTGAGCACCAGCTCGTGTGGTGTTAAAAGACACCAGTTACTTTTACTTTTTGGTCACTGCTCTGTGGTATTTATAAACGAATAAATTACTACTTCGTTAATATTTTTGGCGATAATGCGTACTCGTACGTGATAAAAACTAGGATTTGTAAACGATTTTAAAGGCTTCGCCCAATCTTCTTGGAAATATCTTATTTGGCAGAAAAATAAAAACCAATAAAAACTATCCATATATACAAAAATGTATCCCTATTTACCTTGGTCACACCATGACTTGAGAATGACTTTATCGATTTCATTATTTTTTTAAGATTTCTAATACTTTGTAGAAGATTACAGAAAGAAAAATGAAGAAAATTGCGCTGAAAATTGGAAAATTTCAGAAAACTTCCGACGATTTTAGCTTCGCTCGTTTGAGTTCTAATTCAGGACAACGTCTGTCGGGTGGGTCCACAGAAGAGAAAAAAAAAAATCGTCTAGGTCGGGTCAGCTAGTATACAAATAAAACATACATTGTCATGGTAGACAGACTAGACTAGAAGTCTAGTCACTGACAGTTCTATTGAATTCTGTAGGTAATTTGGGCTAACTTTAAGTTTCCACTGTAATGTAAAATTTTGGAAATAAATGTATCTTATATAGTTAATCTTAATATAATAATAATAATCATTTATTTCCAAGTAATATAGACTCATCCAAATAAAATAAAAAAAATTAATAGAATATATAATAATAGTAGCTAGTCACATTACATTAATAATAATAATAAACAATTGAAATTTAAAATAATCAAACAAATGTCAACATTATACAATAAATTAATTAAGTCAAAGTAATGCATATCAGTACCTACCCTTACATTAATTAATTAGGTCCTACTGTGTGCAATGTGCAATGTGTAGACTGCAACAATGATTTATGTAAGGGCAGGTTGGCCTGTTTAATGCATAAGACATGTTTTATCTTAGGTCAGTAATGAAATTCCTCTTGATTGAGATGTTTTCCCATTTGTATTTTAGCACCACATCGCCGGCTCGCTGGAGCGTCGCACAGACGCCCAACGAAGCTCCGCCGCCAGCCCCAATGGTGCATGCGCAGCCCGGCGCTACCGCCACCGTGCACTCTCACAACAACCACCCTCCGGCACGCATGTTCGGAGATACAGTCACTGCCCACCATATTAATAAGGTAAGAAAGACCCTACGTATTGAATCAGGCGTTATTTTGCGGAAATCCATCTTAAAAACTGGTTTCCGACGAATCTCTAGTGTAATTCCGCTTCTACGTTGCATTAAGTACAATAAGGAATTTGGGATAAATAATTTTATTCTATTGATATTTACACCCTTCGTATATGTTTTAGTTGTGATCACAGCAAAATAATTATGTTTATTACGGTTATTTGTATATTCTTAGTCATTTGTTGTGAAAAATAGCATGTTTCAAAACATCTTCTATAGTAAAAATATGCATTTGTTCATAATTTTTTGTCAAATGAAGTTCCAGGAATATATAGTCTACTAGCTGCCTGCTCCAGCTTCGCACGGGTATAGATATTTAGCCTATGTCACCCGGGGACAGTAGCTTCCCAACAGTGAAAGAATTTTTCAAATCGGTTCAGTAGTTTCGGAGCCTACTAGTATTCAATGCAAACAAATAAACAAACAAACAAACAATCAAATCTTTCCTCTTTATAATATTAGTATAGATAAACTTTTTCAGAACTTAACGTGTAATTTTTATGTATTTTATGAGTATACTTAAGTTGTGGCGAGTCAACTGGATGAAACAGGCTCAGTGACGGGGCTATAAACCTGAATCGTTACAGACTCAAAATCTGCGGGTTGCAGGATTTTGGTGTTATTCAGCATAACACTCAGTTGACAAAATTTAATCAACGCTTCTATTTCAGGGTCGCCTAAGCACCGGTTCCCCTGGCCTGCCTCCAACCCTTCCAGCTCCGTCCCCGAGCGCTCTAAGCACATCAGCCAGCGCCAACTTTCAGTCGTCCACACCAGCGCAGGCCAGCGCTGGTGCCATCAAGAACTCTACATCATCAGCAAGCTTTACTACTCATGCGGTGATAGAGACCAGGAGCTTTGGGCCTCAGACGCTGCCGCTGCGTTCTCAGGTAAAATCTGGACTAAGAAATTTTAAGATAAATAATGAACAACCTTATATTAATAACTCGTTCAAAACTTACCAATAATCGTTATCGTTTGCTTTTTAGATGGCCCAGAACAAAGCTGGCCCAGCTAAGACAGTCGTGACGGCTGTTGGTGCAGTTGGAAATGTCTCGCTGCACAGTTCCAACGATTCTGGTTTCTCCAACGAGCCACCACCACAACCAGATGTTGATTACAGTGACGAAGAAGCTCAAAGACTCCGCGTGCCAATCAGGTATCTATCATATCAATTTAAATATTATTGACACATTTGTCCCGTAGATGCTTTTATCTTTTTGTTTTGTTGCTTGTTGTGTAGTTAGTAGTAGTATTCATTTTCTTTTTGTTTGTTTTCGTAGTAAATCAGCTCAGCAAGCTATCAATCATAAAGCGTACATGTTGAAAACTCAGAGCCTGAAACGCGGCCCGAAAGTGCCTAACTCAAACGGATATCTGACTGATGATCAGCAACTGATGTTGCGCAATATGTTGGATATGGATAAAGATTCGCAAAAAGTCAAAAGGACTAAGTCATTCTGGAAGTTTGGGCGCACAACATCTGAAGAAATAATGGAAGGAATGTCTCTTTGGCAGCACCGCGATATCGTCGATACTGTACCTGAATACAAGAAGAAGCTCTTTGGAAAAATTAAAAAAGAACTGAGACCTGCTCCGGAAGTTCCAGGTGTTCGTAAACAAGCTAGTCCCGAAAAATTACCTCCACTCCAAAATGAAAACGTTCAAACGCATAAAAAAGAAACAATTGATCGAAAAGAAATGATAATGCCGAATGGTGGCATACGCCAAGCTAAAAGCCTAAGCTCAATCCAAAACGAAGAGCGTAATGATAAAAATCGCAAAAGTATGGAAAGTTACCAGCAGAACAACCAAATTAATAAAAAAAGTATATCTGAGAAGAATGTCGTTGAAGAAAAGCATGAAGACTTCGTTCATCGAAATGAGTCAAGACATTCAGATTTGACTAACACGAGTACCATAAAGACAAACTTTGAGAACAGTTTCTATAACGATGAAAATGGTGATGGATTCGTTATGAAAACTGTAAAACGAAGGGAGATCTTGCAAAGATATGATAATGATAGTAGTTCAGATGTCCAGTCTGTAGCTTCAAGTACCGATCCATACGATTGCATAATAGTCGATGATCATATGACCTTGAAAAAGCAGCAAGAGTTAGACAGACGTCGTAGACAGGCAATTTTAGATGATGAAGATGAAATAAAGATTAAGCAACGTAAAGAAAATGCATACATGCCGGAATTTGAAGAAATTGAAGTTGCTCCAATCAAACCACATGTCCGTGCTACAATGACATCGGAAAAGGGTAAAAGCTCATCACATGAAAGGAGTCCAGCTAAAACAATGGAGTTTAAAACATTCAAAGACAATTCTAAGGAAATAAAAACATTTTCAGCATCATCTGAAACCTTAAAGTACAAAGACAATGAGCAAAATACTGATAGATATGGCAATCCAATCGAACGAAATAACAACAATATTAACAGCGAAGATGCTTACAATGGCCATGATGAAGGAACTCTAAAGTACAAAAAGCGCTCAAGTGAAGAAAAGTCTCGACAGCCAAACTTTGAAAATGGCAGGCAACCAAACTTTGAACATGGCAGGCAGCCAAACTTTGAAAATGGCAGGCAGCCAAACTTTGAAAATGGGAAAACTGTCAAAAAAGATTATCCACAAGCTGAAGTCAGGAACCAAAAAGACAAGAAAGATACTAGATCTTATGAAAGCCGAGAAAGAGAGCCAAGAATCGATTATTCATTAGACCGTCGTCCGATACGAAAAGACTTTGAGAGTAGGACAAAAGAGAGAAGGAACAGGGTCAACAGAAGCTATGACGATAGCTCTTTGCCTCACAATGGACGCAGGGAGGACAGATTTTACGAGTCTAACATATCATACTTTAGCGACCAAGAACATCGTGTATCTCGGTATGACTATGAAACTGATTCGAAGAAGGCAGAGAAGTCAAAGATTCGTCAAGAAGAAGCAAGACTTGAAGCAAGGCGCTTTATAGAGCGTCGAAGCGAAGGACCGTACAGTGAATCTGACGATCAGAAGTTCAACGAAGCTTTGAAACAGCAGAGACCGCAGTTGTTGCCTCGTACAAAGTTGCTCAAAAAACCAGTTGAAGCAGCGGACTTGCCGGAAGAAGGTCACACTTTTGGACCGTGGTATGACTTATGGGGACGGGAACAAGCAGTTTACAAATAGATTTAAGGTTTGTTTTGCCAATTAATTTGCCCGCTTTTTGCCTACCTAATAATAAGAACTTTAGTTATATTAAACACTTTACAATTTGTCACATGTAATGCGCTTAGTAAATTTTTGCCAAAAATAAAATGGCAACGGTACTATTTGCAAAAGATCATCATCTTTTTTAATAAAAATAATCTTTTGAGATACGTTCGTTCAACTTTTATGCTGCGAGTTCTATTCTTTCTTTATTTGATGTATGTTTTTAACCATCGAATTTCTCATATTCTCGATGTTCATTATAAATATTTTATTCAAGCAATCCTATTGGATCCTATCTTATATAAATAAGATATTTGATGTCCCTACGGCCACTGCTATTGCCGTATTGCTCGGAAGTCTACCTTAATACTTTTAATAACATAAACTTTTGATTTCAGGCCACAACAATTCGCTACTGTTAAGTTAAGGAAGGCACTAACAAACGACCGATCGTCGCCAGCCATCGAATAATGTTATAAATTGTATGATTATATTTTTTTTTGTTAATTATTATTAAATGTAAATTAGAAACACCATGTATTTTGTACAGTTAAATATTCATAGTTTAACAAAAATATATCACAATTTTTACAATAATCCATATAGTTGTTTTAATTTCCTTCAGATAATTTTATTAACATATTAGACACTTAATTACACAAATGCAAGAACATTAGTTTTTGTAGGTAAAATGCAATAAACAGCCTTTATGTGCTCTAAGTAACACAGAGAACAATATGAAGAAGATTATCAATATATTTTCTCAACAGTTATTGAGTTGGGTACATGCACCGTCTGTAGAAATTTGCCAATAGTTTAGAAGTACATCAGAATTGATGCCATTGGTGTCGATTCTGTTGTACCATTCTCTAAACTAAACTAAATTTGACATCTCTAAAACTATTGCTAAACTTCTCTCACATATTGAAATGATAAGAGACGCAGATAGTTTTAGTCCTCTGGTATGACAGAATCGACGCCAATGTCCTAACGCAGCAAAAAAATACAATTTCTCGAAATATCAACCCTCCGCCTTTCACTACAGGACAAAACGGCACATTACAATCCGTTCGTCGTGGAAATTCCAAAATTTGTACGCAACAATTTGCTTTCACATTCATGAAGTGTCCAAGAATGGAACGCTTCCTCATCCTTCTTGCTTTCTGAACTACAATCTAGGCATGTTCAATGGAATGGATTTCTTCTAGATCGACATGATCCACCGTGCTTACCATCGCTCACCATCAAATGAGTTGGTCATTTAGGTATATTTTCAACTAGCTGCTCCCCGCGGCTCCACCTGCGTGGCTATTCCTTCAGGGTTCGTATATTTTTCGGATTAAAAAGTAACCTTTGCGATCTGTGAGAAAATTATTACTCCGATCCGATGCTTTACTGCTGCGTGAAAGATGAAAAAATCAAACACACTATACGATACGCATTTATAAAATTAGATAAGATTAAAAAAAAAACTTGTAGGCATCCTTTGAATTTAGTGTGACGTCATTTTATTTTTCGTTTTAATAATAATAAAAAATAAATAAAAATCTTTATTTACTATAATGCACAATACATATTAAAGTAGCAGCGGCCCCTGCACTAAGCGGGAGCTTGTATCGCAGGAACCAACAACAAGTTAACAACTTAGGTTTCATGGGCTGACAACCATTGTCTATTAATCAGATACTAAATCAAATCAAAGCAGTCTATACAATACTAATTTAGTAGGATTATAATCTAAGTAGAATTATGAAAGAGAAAATAAATAAATTTGTTACGTAAATGGAAGTTACCTAGGACACAACACTTGGTTGTGAAAAGAGTGTTGTGTGCGTATGTGTGTGTAAGAGAGCTAGTGTTGATGTGTATGTGCGGGTGTGTATGTGTGTATGTGCGGGTGTGTATGTGTGTGTGTGTGTGTGTTGATGTGTGTGCGTGAGTGCGTGAACGTACTGTATGAGCATGTGCATGTGCTTGTGCATTTTCTTCTCAGCCTCAGCAAACCTTTCATTGGATACCCATAATAATTATCATGGGGTGCATAAAAAGTAACTGGTTCGCCATCTTTGGGAGTCCACTATGATATTATGGAATTTAAAATGACGTCGCTTAGTTAAGTCGCCGTTTCAGCTCAATCGGTTGGGAACAACTGTTTTAAAATTCAATTGCAATATTAGACCCATACTAACAAGGTAAGTTAAAGAAAAGCTTGTAATAACCATGACATCAGCATTCAAGACTTCGCTCTACCTATTTATCTTCAATAGTAACAGAGTAAAATTCTGTGAACAGCAATATTTTTTCTACAAAACAGCACAAACACCAAAAAAGAGAGGCGAAAGCTGACGGCACACGACAGAAGAAAAATCAACGTCAATTGGCCCCACGCGACAATGGGCCATGATTTATTGCATTTCCGACTCCTGCGGGGCTACACGGAAAATATTCGATACGGTTTACCCTGGGCCTCAGGGCGGCCCCGTCAATTATACGCACAAGATTTCAGGGAATATCATCTTTGAGGAAAGATTTTTATTATACGAGATTTTTTTAGGAAAGCTTTTAATCGAGTAGAATTTGATATAAGATTTTTGGCACAGAAAAAAAATACAATACAATTCAGCTGTAGGTACTTACTTGAAATCGAAAAAAAAAGGTGAGCAAATATTGGCTTTTGTAAGATATATCCTTCGAAGTGATAAGAAATCATTTATGTACTGTATTTTCCATGGACCGAAAGTAGGGTCACTTTTATACTTAAAATTACTTCACATCAAAACTTTTTCTTCTTTGGCTTTACATAAAAAGTAATACTAGTTAAATTTTTCGACCTACCAATCAGATTTTGATGAAACTTTAGAAGTATACAGCAAAATGAGGAACACAAATTTTATTTCACAAATGATTAAATTATTTGTAAAACTTGTACCTACTACTAACTACTACGTAGGTTTTTATGAAAAATATGGAAATGGCCCGACATCCGATGCGCTATTTTTTTTTTTAAATAAATAAATCCAGCTTGGCTTTGCTGAAGGGGCGAGATAAACACGTATTGCACACATTGACATATTCTTACTAGTTCTACAAACGCACACTTCATTATTGAACGGTACCTACACAACTGCAAACGAAACGAACAAACGAACGTCCAAGGGTCCAAGGGTGTAAGAGGTAAAGGGGAAACTGTAGGTAAAACATTTCAAGTGGCGCCATTAAGTTAAATAAAAGGTAAGTAAGTAGAAGCTGATTGTTCAACCCTTAGTGTCAGATATTTGTTAGATTTATAGCAAAAACAAACTTTGTTAAAAATAAGGGTTCCGTTTTTTCCTTTTGAGGTACGGAACCCTAAAAACAACTAAACTCAGTATAGCAAAGTCAGTATGTAAGTATCGTTACGTAAATAGTAGGTATCTATGGTAACCATTTAAACGGGTGCATCTATGTCTACGAGTAGGTATTTATGACTACACAAAAATACGTAGATATTACGACACAAGAGAACTGAAAATTTAGGTAGGTATTACTGTTGGCAGTCGTTTGCTCTGCAAAACGAAGCTAAAACGAGCAACGATTATACCTGCAGGAAGCTTGTCCCGGCTCCACGTCAAAAGACATGCATGTTCCTCGGCACTCACCTATTCGTTCTAGCCTTATTTTTATAAACGCTGGAAGAGAGCTAAAATTGCATGATTTTTAGCTCAAGCGAGTAATGGTCGTATTACCACGTATTACGAATGTTTAGTAGCCGTAAGTATGGACTACGAGTAAACCTACGGCTTTTATCTAGCACAGCAGTGATTGCATGTCCGAACAGAAGTAGTATAGTAGCGTAAGTTTCATTAATACTTAGACACAGAGGAGAATAAATTTCACTTCATCAAAACAAATAAACAACAAAGAACAATAACAATCGCACGAACGAGAATAAACTTACTTATTCGTTAAATTAGATGATCAACTAGATTACTAGAACATGGTCGTCAGTATCTAGTACGCTTGGTTTCCAAAAGACGAACTGCAACGTCTACGTGAGAAAAAATCCCACTTGTGTTTTTGTCCTTTTATATAGGTAGTTCCGTCGAAAGAAATAGTGAGTAAAAGGCTACTATGTAAAGTTCTTAGAATTGTAAAGTTTTATTTTAGATTCCAATTTTATGGGAAAACTTCTAGTCTGTGGAACGAGCTGCCTGAATGGGTGTTCCCCGATAGTTACAATCTGGGTATCTTCAAATCACGAGTAAATCGGATTCTTCTATGTAAACGTGCTCCATCGTAGACCGCATCAACGCTTAACATCAAGCGATTTGGCGGCCAAACGCAAGCCTATTATTGGGTTAAAAAAAAGCTTTACACCAGGGTGCATTCGTGTCTGTCCTGTCAAAATAATAATGTGATATTGAGTTACTTCAAATTGTTAATTCTGAGGTAGTCATTAAGCGCTAATAAAAACCTTGTCGTCAACTAGTATTTAAACTTTAGCCAGAAATCGCGCAATGAATATTTTTCTACAATACAAATAATCTGAATTATGCTACAATGTTGGCAACGACAAACAAGCCACCGCGCGGCTCGTCCTCGGTCCATATAAAAATCAATTTGCAGTGCAAATCGAGCGGGGAGACCGATGCTTTCCAAGTCATCGGTTCCCTTAAGCGCTTTGGCCTGGAAACTACCACAATGTTATAAAAAAATATAGTCACTGCAGTATGCAGTACTTTTTGTGATTGAATTGCTGCGTAATAGGTCACCGTAGCGCATTAGTTTAGAATTAGGTTGATCTGAACTAAAAACCGTAGTATAACAATATTTCGAAATTAAGAAGGCTTTTCTGTATAATAGAACAAAGTGAGCATACTCAATTCGCTTCTATCTTGATTTAAAAAAAAAACATTAGCTTACAAAGTGTAGGCGCCTAAACAAAAAAGAAAATGTCATTCGCAAATCAAGGATCGTCTCAAGAGCTCGTCCGTATTCAAATTTAAAATGCAGAAATACGTAAGATAGCAAACTTTTGTAAGTGTCTGTGCTACGCAAATATTGTACAAAAATCCTCATGTATGTTAGAGACATGGTCCCTGTTACCTCGGAAAGGGATGTAGGTTCAATTCAGAAGATGAATTCCAAGAGCTATCTTCCCGTGAAACCTTTTGCAAAAAGTACGTAGAAACCTCGAGCTTACCCTAATTTAACGCCGTGCCTACGTCTTGACTGTAATCGTACAATTTAGCCACCGTACCTCCATCCTCTTCGAAAAATTTCCTTACCACGAGAGGGGGCAAAGGGTACTCCTCTGCCAAAATTTGCGACCACATGACCATGCACGCAAGATTGTGTAGTTACGCTGCATCTTATAACCGTGTGCGTTTTTTAAGTCGGTATTGTGTGTTTGTTACAGTGTGATTTTGTCTTGTGCATGTGTGCGTTTATCTGTGAATGTGTGCTACGCGTTTACCGCGTATTTGGCCGTCGCAAAAAGTAATAATTTTTTGTTGTTAGTGAATTATCGCATTTATGGTTAAATGCTAAAAGTGCAACCTACATGACCAGCACCAACGTAGTCCACGATAAGAGTAAAGAGCAATTTGGCAGCAGAGCAGTGGTTCTATCACATTTCGATGCCAAACGGCACGCAACATGGACCGCTATTTTAGTTTCCACGCCCTAATTTACGCTAAATGGCCGCATAATGAACGTTACACTGCCCCAGTTGACTCCGGCCTGAAATGTGTCTAGATATATAGCCGTTCTAGAATACTGGGCCTCGGACGGAGGCTGTATTTGAGGGCTAATTAATTAAGAACCAGAGCTTTTACCGAGGAAAAATCTAATCTAGAGCTAGACGATAGCATCGGCGCTATATGGGGTACTTGGTTAACTTGTTAGATATACCTATTTTATTTGTTAACATCATCATCACTCTCCTAATGTACGCCACTGTGATTGGTGGGCTGTTTGCGCTGTGCATTGGAGATAACAACATAACATAGGTACGAGTACACATACACAACAACAAGTAGGTACATTATTGTACGAGTAAGTGTGCAACAAAGTATTAAAATAAATATAACAACAATATGAATAAATATAGAATACGACGCATGACAAAAATACTGGCGTGTTCATAAGTAAGCATTGCCATTCAGCGTGGTAATGCCGCCAGCATACTGCTAGTTGCTAGTTTACTGTTAACTGCTAGTTGGCTTGAGCAATTGGATTGTCTTTAGACCTTCAACGGTCTATGGGCAGTCTAACTGTATTATTTTGTAGTGTTAGTATTAGCTTGTATTTTGTTTAGTTAATAAAGGCACTTGCCACAAAAAAAAAACAATGTTGACATTGTCAACAATGTATTTCCCAAATTTAATTACAAAGGTTGCATATTACTTGATATTGCCAAATCAACAGGCACTTAACCAATATTCATATTTTTGGAGCTAGTTAAAAACGAATGGGCAAAATTAATGAAATTTTTGTGGGACTATTTTTAGGCCTTCTTTTACTTCTAGACTTTGTTCTACGTGATTCAAAAAGAAGTACGCAAATCTATTCATAAATTTCGGAGTAATCCGCTTATAGATTTACAGATCATCGAAAGTACATATTAAGCAGAGAAAATAAAGTTAATAAAAAATAGCGTAATATTAGTTGCTGTAAGTAACGGAACGGCACATGATAATTAGCAGAACCAAGCCAATTCTGTGCATGTACTAGGTAACTTTTATACCTACATATTGCTACTCGTTAAAGTTAGCTACGAAAAGTTAGCTTTTGAAACTGCATATTTCCACAACTTCTGAAACCAATGACTCGAATTATAAATATACCACTGACTGAAACTGATATTTTGTTGTACACCGAAACGAGGCCAAACGTGTGTCAGAAAACAACGGAAACCCCCATGGTGTTATAGATTTCAATCCGTCAAATGAATAGTGAGACGTGAAAACTTTTTGGAACTCGAGAAGTCACTGGAGAAAAAACAAGCTTTGAACAAGAAAGAAATGCCTACATAATATGAAGTTTTCAAGCTAAGCGTAGGTGCTTTGGAAACAAAAATGCTAAGTGAAATGGTTGAAAAAGTGTCTGTCAAGAAATATTTTTTTTGTTTTTTTTTGTTATAAATAATAGGCTTGCGTTTTACCACCATCTCGCCTGATATTAAGCGATGATGCGGTCTACATTGGAGCACGCTTGCCTAGAAGAAACCGAATCACTCGTGATTTGAAGAGACCCAGATTGTAACTATCGGGAAACACCCATTAGACAGCGCATTCCACAGACTAGCAGTTCGCACAATAAATGTGATCAAAATGTTTGTTGTCTACTAGTCTACGCGTAAAGGTTGTACTAAGCCGAAACGAGTCCATAATACTCATCATTATACTACGGTATCTGGTAAGCTCTTATTTATATAAACCTTTTACTATGGGACCAACCCAAAAATCGCGAAAAAATATCAGCTGTTACATTAGAAAACGGTAATTCCGTAAGGCCGTTGGTCCAGTTGGTAGTGAACCTGCCTTCTGAGCTTGGGGGCGTGGGTTCGATTCCCACCTAGGACAAACATTTATGTGATGAACATTTGTGTTTGTTCTATATCTGGTTGTTAATATCTATTTAAGTATGAATTTAAAAATATCTATGTATGTATATCAGTCTTGGCATCCATATCACAAGCTTTGCTTAGTTTGGGGTCAGATGACCGTGTGTGCAAAAATGTCCCCAATATTTATTTATTTTATTTAATTAATTCACACTCAATAAATTGTAGCAGCTTTTTTGCGTTTTTAGGGTTGGTCATATTAAAAGTTATCCATATATAAGACCTTAACGTACCAACTTTTGCTTAGTACAAGCACAATACAATGTGTGCTTAGTTGCTCTTTCTGCACAACCCTGTAGATAGCGACAAATAAGTAACTTAAAAATTACCTTGACTTCGCAATAATTTATTTTAAGGTCGCTTTGCTGGTCCGAAGGAGGTACGAAGGGATTTCAACCGCACGAGTCCGCGACGTATTTTTTCTTCATCTTAATAACAGTCAGAATCACAGAAAAAAATTGTTTAAATTAGATCGGCTGTCAAGGCATTTTTGTAAGAAATTTATTGTAGCCAGATGCACCCATATAGGTAAACGGAAATTTAATCATTCGAAATCAGTTAGCAACTGTGATGCGGACAAAGAACTTTGAGACCTAACCCGAAAAGGTAAGGTCCAATTTCTTTGAATGCGGAGTTTGACGCGTTGGGATAAATAAGAATGTTCAATCAAGGTTATGTCATAATACCTGGCTACAGATTTTCCTTCTCATACCGTTCTATTTACTTCTCTTTTCTGTGGTCAGAATAGACAAAACTCATCATAATTTTGTACTGTACCAACGTTTATGTGTACAAGACTCATTAAAATGGTCTCATTTTACGACAAACAATAAGAAACTCGTATAATTAAATTACACAAGCTCATAAAGAGCAGTATGACCACAACAGCTCGAGAAAATTTTATGCGTCTAGACTCATGAAAAAGTATTAGGTCCGTATCGACGCTCTATAGTCGCTCTATACCGACTACTTTTACAATGCCATTCGTACACAAGGCGACACAGGTTTGCGACTAGAGTATCGTCAAGGTTTCTATCACAGATCCTATATAGGTCTGTGGATTCTGTATTTTGGAGATAGAAAGCTAGGCCACGAGATGTGAATCTGGTTGATTGCTCAAATCGGCGTCTTGCATTAGGTTTTTTTTTAAAATTATATGATGTTAAGTGAAGAGTCAGTCCAAGATGGAGCACGCTTAGTATATTACAGTTACAGTTAATTATACCGATTGGTATGTATATAAACATAGCAGAGGTGCCTCAAGAAGTTCGCAAATTATGTTAGTTTGTGGCGCGTCTACTTTATTGAGCGTCTTCTATCGTCGTGAATCTCTTCAGAGTAAATATCGTCGCCCCGTTGAATCGCGGATATTGTCGATTCGTGTACGAAGCTCTATTTAAGTGCTCTGTGAGAGTTGTGACGCTTCTCGAGTCACCAAGTATCCGATACTGGCATCGCCATGTGTATGGTCGGCCTACTGTAGCTGTCCCACTTGTGCCCGAGCCAAGTGTTCTCAAGCAGACCGCGTTTGTTTTGAATAGGGCGATTCGGCTGGTTTCTATTGGAGATATTAGGATCGTCACTTTATGGAATTGGCCTGTTCAGAACTTGCCAACAGATGCTCATGCTCATCTGTTCTTTATGAACAAGTTATATTTTAATTAGATCACCTCGTTTTTACAACCAATTAGAAATAACGTAGTATTAGAAATCAGAAGCAAAATCATGCAAAGAAACTTATATTTTAACTCCAATGTAACTTACAACATGACTTAACTTATTCCAGATCACATTATGTCACAAATCAAATATTAAATATGGCCCGAGGGTGTGCTAGTATGTCTTCTGTGCCGAGGGTAGGCTGGGTAACGTCTGCACTGTACGGCACGATGTCTTCAGCGTAAAAGAGAGCGGGATTAGCTAGATTAAAATTGATCTAAAGCCAAACAAAAAATCAAAGATTTGTCTTCACGTCTGGTCGATGCAACTCGAGACCAAAATGCCGGCCTCTACTTTGCTCAAAGGGTGAGCATCGCCATACAACGTGGTAATGGGGCCAGAATTTTGGGTACTAGGTATTCCATAAATATATAAATAAATTACTAGTTAGGTTTTTAATTTGTTGTTTTATATTTTAATGTTATGAAGTTAAAGATGGCAAAAATAAGATTAAATAGGCATGGTACACCCAGCTATTATTGTAAATTTCTTTTCATTACCATGGATACACAGTTCTTCAGTCGTAATATTAAACAAGTTTACAAAGTATTAAATAAGTCAAACAAGTCATAGTTACAGTCAGAGCCAAGAAAAATTAGTCACGGTCAAGTCAAATTCATGCCCCAGTAAAGTGGTGGAGGCTTTAGAAGAGGCTACTATGGAGTTTTAGAAACAACATGAAAAGACATGTTTCACCTCGTTATATCACTTATCCACACTCGAGCACGTCCACAAGCACATAAAAAAAACACCATATTACACATTAACACTTGAATATACACAAGGTTAATAGACACAATTACCACCATAACCTAAGAAAACTTTATTATAATCGAGAATTTTCCATTGTTTTAAACTTACGTCTTATTTACTCTGTTAGTCGTTACTACGTGAATACACAATCATCTTGTTCAATTTCACAGACTGCAAATAACTTTGTAAAATTCATTAGAAATGCACCCTGAAAAACTAGCAATGTCCAAAGTTTACCTTTCATTATAACCTCGATAGAGACAAAAACTCTTCTTCATTCGGAATTATTTGCCTATGTAAAATACGCTGGTAGATAACGAATGAAATATGTCCTTTTGTTTGATCCTTCGGTTAGTACCTAGTTGGGCTGAGAGCTGATACATATTGCATTAGGTGGAGTCGTGGTGAATTTAATCCAGGACACATTGTTCTACCTCGACTTCCCGGGAATTTTCGCGCAGTGAAATTACTGTAGCGAACTCGCGACACTGCAGAACTTGTTTTTACTCGATATCTTCCGAGTTATAGTTATTGAAACACTGAACCTCATTTCCGAAGCCAACGTTGTCATTTTATACATTGACGGCCTTACTTATAAACTTTACTTAAATTAAGCAAAGCTTATAATTGCTTTGTCTTTTTTTCACATGTGACAATTTACGTCAACGAGAAGTTGACAGCAGTTTTAAGCATTGTTTAACTTTTAAGTAACGTTTATAAGTAAGGCCGGGAAAAGATTAAATGACAGTAAAGTATCAAAAAAATATTATTTAACTAAATAAGTTGTTTCTTTACGAATGACAATTTATTTAAAAGTTGTTTCGAAACCACAGAATAATAGCTTTGTTGAAAAAAAAAGACGATTAATTTTATCTTTTTAGTTGGTCGGACTCACAGTCGGAGTGGAGGTCCCACAGACTCTTTCTTGCTACGCACGGTGGTCCAGTAAAATATTTTATGTTGACAAATGACACATGTCAAAATGTTCGACCTAACAAATTAACAAAGCTTAGATTGTATCACTACGAGAGTAATAATGTTCCTTGGATTTTAACAAACTCAGACTAGGTAATGCTGCTACGTAGTTTCGGTAACAACATAGATATACATATTCATAGATAACATAATTATAAGAGAAGGCAGATATCATGTCGTAAGTACCTACAAGGAGGTAAAAATGACGGCAGAAGATCGTCAAGTCGAAGCTTAGATCAACGTAACATACGAGTAATATACTCGTATTTTTCAAAGGTCGGAAGTTACTCCACCACGGAACACTATTACTCCGCTCCAATGACAAGCTTGAAAAGAAATGAATAGTGCATTCTAGTAGTATTATTTTAGTCATTATTATCATTACTAACATTTAAATTTCATTTTAAACCGTTAGACTGTGAAATGCGCTGCCTGTATAAGTGTACCCCGATAGTTACAATCTAGGTATCTTCAAGTCGCAAGTGAATCGGTTTCTTCTAGGTGAGAGCGTGCTTTCGTCGTAGAACGCATTCGTCAGGCAAAATGGCGGTTGAGAGCAATTCAAGGACGTTTTATACCCTAAACTTCCATGGAGCAATTATATAATAAAACTAGCTGACCTGACAGATGTCCTGCCTTAGAATTGTCAAACACGCAAAGTCAAAATTGTAAATCTACTGTACTTTTTACACCTTGGGTTACATTATTGGAGTTTTAGTAAGGATCCCTATTTTTTTTTAAATATAATATAGCCTATGTTACCCGGGGATAGTGTAGCTTCCCAACAGTGAAAGAATTTTTCAATTCGGTTCAGTAGTTTCGGAGCCTATTCAATGCATACAAAACAAACAATCAAATCTTTCCTCTTTATAATATTAGTATAGATAACAAACTCGAGTACCTATTCATCTAGTTAAATTAAGTAAGCAATCATTTTAAAAGTTCGCAGTCAATACATATTATAACTAAGTATCACATTATTCAATATTGCTCGCCCCGCCTTCTACCTCCTGTATGAATCCTCTCCATCCTAAGGTTGCCTGGAAGAGATCGCTCTTAGCGATAAGGCCGCCGATTGTTGCACTAGTTTTTAAGCTGTTTTATCGTGTGTATGAAATTTGTGGTGTGAACAATAAAGAGTTTATCTATCTATCTATCTACATAGCGAAAGTGCATCTCTTCTACTGACTTCAAATAACGCGAGTATCCGTTTATTTATACTTACAAAATGTCTGGCCTTGTTGCACTGCGCTACCCAGGAAATCTCTTGAACTCGAAAAAGTTTTGTTTTCAATTCGGCGAGAGAACGAATAAGCTAGATTAAGCAGAGTATTGGCCAAGACAAGAAGAACTTGAAAAGTCGTGTAGATCGACTGTGTGTAACTTTGTTAACTTTAACTTAGCTGTGAGATGACCAAACAATTCAATTTACTATTGAAGCACCAAAAACAAAACCAATAGTCACATTGGCGACGGTTATAATATAATAGGTATGAACAACTTTCACTATGAAACCAACCAAAAATCATGATAAAAAATCAACTAGAAAAATGACCTTAACACGCAACAAAATGTGTGGAACAACTGATTTTTTGCGAGGGTGGATTCCATTGTAAAGCTTGTTCACAATGAAGAAGTACAATTACCACCTTTCTCTAAACTAACTAACGTTAGCTTTTTTTCACATAAAAATAGGCAATAAATTTGTTGCCGTCGTAATAGTTTAGTTTAGAAAATAGCATAACAAAATGGACCCCATTATCTTACAAAAATAAATACCAGATACTTAATTACGTCTATGACAATCGTAAACAAGGCCTCTATTCTCCTATATCAAAGGTCAGTAGATCAGACCCAGTTCCTACGAATCTACCTCATCCAGCAAATCTTGTAAAACAAAATCCCAGACCACTGACCCAATAAAGCTTTCTAAATTCCCTTGACGGTTCAAGAAAATATCGGTGCGGTAATAAATAATATCCCTTGGCTGGCAGTAGTGGATGGTATTATGCGGCGAGTGGCAGGCAGCTGGTGTCTCTCTGTTTACCCTCAGAAAGTAAATGTCAATAAAGTACAAAAGCGCCCTCTGGGGAGAAAAGTGTTCTCGTATGGATCCGTTGTTTTAGCTTTGGATAATCTAGTACTTATAGTTTCCTTTGTACAGATGTAGTGTTAAGAGAAAAACAGCTTGAGATCTAGGTCTTATTCATATATTTTATATCTCTTTATTTGCCACCCAAGTGTAGGTACTTTTGTACACTTAAATTAAATATAATACCTATCATCATATCACACAGTCAGTAACTTTCGCCAGTGGGAAGTGTTGACAAAGTAATTTGAAGCATAGATTAACTTAACTTGACTAACGTTTTAAAGCAAGGTCGTTCATGAGAAGATAGAAGGGATAGTCATGTAAACAAGAAAACCCTAGGAATGAAACAGGGTGACACAATAAATTTGGATAGACTCTGAAAGGGTATATATATGTACGTTTGAGAGGATACATAGAGATGACATTGAAGTCTGATAGAGTGGAGTGGAGAAAAAAAATGTGCTATGGCACCTACTCGGATAAGGGCAGGAAACGATGATGGCATCTCAAGCTTTTTTCCCAAAATTTATTTCGTGTCCAAAATACTGAAGCAGATACTTTATATTAAACTGTTGAGTATTTTGTAACAGCAACCGCTAAACGGGTTACAGAGATCACTGGCAGTAGACTGATTACAGCGGTAGGTAACTTGTTAAATACACTGTTTGGCGTAAACAGAATCCTTTGAGGTTCCCTGGTAACTTCATTATGAAACCTTTTGAAGAGTTTAAATACTAGTTACGCTTCTTTTTGTGATTTCTGTTAATTTCAGACAGTTTAACAAAGTGTTTAATATTATTGCCGCAATTTTCTTTAAAAATGTTTTACTATTGCTTCCTGTATTCATGTTAATTTTGCTAGTTATTTCTTAGTGTATTTTCTCTTCTATAAATAAATAAAAACCATGAAATATATTTCATGTTTTTTATTTATCCATCCACAATGTCAATTATTTAGGTACCAACTGCTTATACTAAAGCATACAAAAGAGAATTTACAAACTTTTGAGGCTACTTTAATTTAATTTAAAACCCAACGGGATAGTTTTATGTAGCTTCACGTTGTATCTACTATGTTTTTACAGTCATAAAATTAAGGTTGCATTCAGTTAGAACTTAAATAATACACGTATAGATAACAATTACTCATCATCATCATCATCATCGTCATTTCAGCCATAGAACGTCCACTGCTGGACATAGGCCTCCCCCATCCATCTCCAAAAGGGCCGGTTGGAAGCGGCCTGCATCCATAGCGTTTTCCTGCGGTCTCTTTTAGATCGTCTTTTTTAGCCTTACCGGTCCGTGGTCTCCATAACAATTACTAAGAACAGTTACTTTGCGAAATATCTATTAACGACCTGATTAATCAGAATCCAGACGTAGATATTTTTTATGCTAAAAATAAGCTTACGATGCTTGATTAAACTTTTTAAGTGACAATACCTCATGTAAAATATTAGGTAGATTCACATAATTCTGTCTGTTCTGTACTACAGATAACAATACTTTGTTACGTTGGTTTGCTGTGTGCGTTGTTGGCTTCGCTGTAAGCACAGCAAGCATTTGAACTTTAAAAAAAACTTGTGTCAAAAGAGACAATATTTTGTAACTGACAATATTGAAACTTTTTTAATAGGACATTTTCACAGAAAGATCCACTGTAATTTTTACTCAAACAATTTCTCAGAACCACTTCTCTTCTCCATAGTGAACACACGCCCTTAACTTAAAAGTGAAGATTATGTTTTAAAGGCAATAATAATGAAGGTAAAAGTTTATTATGGGTGGATTATGACCCTGTGGATGCGTTAAGGGTTAATAATGCCAACAGGACGGTCGTAAAATATTATGGCTGCTTCTACTTCGTTAATGTCGTCCACAATACGACACTGAATGAGGTATAAAGTACCAGTTAAATCTATGTAAGACAAAGTAAAGCTACTGTTAATTTTGATAACTGGCAGTTAATGGAATGCACTGGGCCAGCATGGTGGATTAGGGCATCTCTGTATATTTGAGATTTGTGTCCCAGCAGTGGGAACATCATAGGCTGATAATGATGAATTGACAAATATTAATTAAAATTAAAAATACCCATGAACTATTCACAAAGAAAACACTCCACCTGGCCGCAAGACGTCCTACACTATACGTTTGTCTAAACATGATATCCATTCCAGGATATATCTACCGCAGATGTTATCCACTTGTATCAGCGTGCTGAAACTGCGCGCTCGCTGTTGGCTGCGCGGCAATGTTACGTCAAACCCGCGACACGCGACAAAAAAAAATAGCAACTCGATACTACAATCAAGGACTTATTTCATGATTCCGTGTCTGATCAAGCTAGATATTACCAAAACTTTAAAATAAAAGCTACATAAAAGAAAAGACGAAAGCCTTCGACCAGTGTGTTACCAGTGATGACATACGGCACTGAAGCGTGGTCTCTCACTATGGGCCTCACAAACAAGACAGGATAAATTACAGTGTCCGTAGTTAGACTGGTAGACGTGCTCAGATTGGTTTTTATTTCATGAAATGAGGAGATCCGTAGACGAATGAAAGTTACCGACATAGCCCACCGGATTATCAAGTTGAAGTGGCAGTGGGCAGTGCACATATCACGCAGAACAGATGGCTGATGGGGCCGAAAGGTTCTGGAATGGAGACCTCGGACCGGTAAGCGCAGCGTAGGACGTCCACCCACAAGATGGACAGACGATCTAAAAGAGACCGCAGGGAAACGCTGGATGCAGGCCGCTTCCAACCGGCCCTTTTGGGGATCGATGCAGGCCTATGTCCAAAAGTAGACGTCCTATGGTTGAAATGATTATGACGATGAAAACAAGAAAACCCCTGCTCGCTGACTTCATCTGTTACCGAGCGCAAAACTCCACGTCTTTAAGCTGCGACCATTTTATTTTTTGTGACTGGGATCGTAATCGTATGCATACAAGTAGTTTCATAATTATCAGCCTAAAATATTATATGGTGACCAAATTAATCATCATCTTATTTATTGAGAGCATTAAATACCAAGAAAACAATATAAAGAACGCTCCTCTGCTGTTATAGGAGTTATGACAAACGGAAACGTCTTCCCATATTTATTTTATGAATCTCCTATATTCACGATTATGGCCAAGCACAAAGATATAAAAAGTAATCGCCTAAGTTGAGTAGCACAGACAGAGACAGTACAATTTAGTGCAGGACATTAGTCGGGAGGAATGTCTTTCTTGTACCCATTGACCATTCTACTTGACCTCACCTGACTTGTGATTAATTAATTGTGGTGGAGATAAGCGGGGTCAGAGTAAACTGGTCAGTAAGATAGGATAGTTAAATCGCCTGGAAGAGGATCTGGAGTGCTGCGAGGTAGTTGGGAGTGAAATAATGTGATTGGTGCGTGATTTTACTACTGCAGATGTCTACTATAGTAGACATATTGGGAACGACATAATCCTGATTTTCGAGACTAGCAAGTAGCTCGCCTCAAGGTTAGTTTACGCTTGTCCAGAACAGTTCAATGCCAGTGCAAGTCAATGATGCAAACTGTACATCGGGCACTAGGGCTGGCATTTATATAATTACTAGCAACGCACCCCAGCTTCGCCCAGGTGTACCTAAGTCTTATTTTTTTGCACCTTGGGTTACATTATTGGAGTTTTAGTAAGGAACCCGATTTTATTTGAAAATATTATATAGCCTATGTCACCCGGTATCCCCGGTGTAGCTTCCCGTTGCTTTCCCTTGCTTTGTAGCAACAGTGAAATAATTTTTCAAATCGGTTCAGTAGTTTCGGAGCCTATTCAATGCAAACAACCAATCAAATCTTTCCTCTTTATAATATTAGTAAGTATAGATAGTATAGATTACGTAATGTTTTTTAAACTGCCAAAAGTGTGACCATGATGACTCTACACCACAAAATTACATTCATCAAACGAAATAATTTAGTTTCGAGAAACTTACTCTCAAAACGAAAAAAAATATGGATCGAGGCAAAGTCGATGAACGTAAGCTCATCAATGTCTAATTGCTACTCAGGCTACAGACTTTTCTCGAATATAACAACGGAATTGCCGGATAAACGATTAGAGTGGAACAGGGCTACCATTTCAAGAGTCATGTACGAATTTCAAGTATGTTTGAGAATATGTTTTTTTTTTTAATTATAATTGTTAAAACTAAAAATGTATAAGTTGACAAAGGGCACGGACCCTGGAGACCATGAAGTTACAACAAAATTATATCATCATCAGCCAGAAGACGTCCACTGCTGAACATAGGCCTCCCCCTTTAACCTCCACACTGAACGACAACCTGCCTTTTGCATCCATTGGATGCCAGCGACTCTCACTATGTCGTCGGTCCATCTAGTGGGAGGCCTACCTACCCTGCGTCTTCCGGTTCGTGGTCTCCACTCAAGAACCTTTCTTCCCCATCGGTTTTCGGTTCTTCGAACGAAAATTATATAAGTAATAAAAAATCTCTCCCGAATTTAAAATTTTTAGCTAAAGGAAATCCGACAATACTACTTTGATTCCACATTTCAATATTTCTTATTAGATTGATAACAAAATATGATTATAAAGAACCTATCTGATATTAAAATTATATCACTTGCCACACATTTAATATTAGATTTCATTACCTTTTTTCCTCTGAGGTTTCGACACAAACCAGAAAAGCGCAATTTTATTCCCGGCTGATACCACCGTGACATCAAAATCCGCGTCGAAAATATCCAAATACTCGAGTAAACATGGTAACAGGCGTCGCTAGAGACAGCCAAAGTCACTCACCCCACTTTTTATTACCTACGTCGAAATCACGGCTGTTTGAGACCAAAACACAGTAAGCCATATTTCATAAAGATAAGACAAGCAAGAAAAACAACAATATTAAAATTCGCGCGTGGGAGAGAAGGACGATTGTATACTTATAATATAATGATACGACTAGAGAAGGGGTACACCTTCTCTAGTTGGGCAAGTTAGACGCGTCGTAAGCAAGAAGCAGCATAAGAAAAAAATTACATCGGCCAGTGAAAAAGTACCTGCTACCCTGTTACCCTTTGATCATAAACATAAGGATTTGCCTTAAGCTTGAGCTAGTACCGAAAAAAGTCTGCCAAAAACTGAAGGGGGCAAAGTAAACATGTATTGCACACTTTAACATAGGTTATTCTTACTAGTTCTACAAACGCACACTAAAATTGAGTGGCACATAACTGCAAACGAGAAGATGAAAATGCCATCTAATGGACGAGCAAGAAATTGCTAAAGGGGAAACTTTAAGTATAACGCTTCTATTTTTTTTTTTATGAGACTGTAACCTATTTGGTCGGTGCCAAAAAAAAACTTTGACATGTAGGTACGTAGGTACTTGAAATTTAGACAAAAGCTTGGTAACAACTAAGAAACACAAAATATTATAATATATCTTCCAGTTTTTTTACTCTTTTTAGGTTTAGTGTGCCCTTTGTATCTCTATCTATATTTTGTTCCAAAACGTCTCTTACTGTGTTTTGATCTGAAGTAGCTGAAATCAGATGAACGAGGATATTCGATTCCCTTGTTTGTATAATATTTCTAGTCGAATATTGGATTCACCTTTGTTCCCGATTCGCGACGACTTCTGAATGATTTCCGTTTTAAAGAGCAAACAAGTTTTGATCTGTGACGTGATGTTTATAGAATCCGTTGTTAAGGAAAAGGGTTTTAAAATATTTATTCAACATAATATAGTCAACACACATTTAAAGTTCATGTATTAATATGTTAGTTAAATTAGATTACAAGAAAATCGTTTACCATATTAACCATATTAATATTATTAAATGTAATGCAAAAGTGTGTTTTCGTGAGTTTGGTTGTTTGTTCATCTTTAAATGGAGCAAAAGAGAAATTCCAGATCAGACAAACAAAGAAGATACCTACGTTTTAGTACAATTATCGTTCTTGTTCAAATGCCTCCATGTTTCATTAAAAAAATCACCATACCTCTTAACCGTTTAACGCAAAAACTGTACGTACGGCTCATTTGCAGCTACACTAATGAACTTTTATTGATTGTTTATAATGATGGGTACTATGTAGCCCTTTCGGCTTAGTACACCCTTTCTGCGTAACCCAGTATTAGATCATTTATTCCAAATGTAGTTAGTTATCATCTAGATCTCAATGGTTTCACTTGCCTCCTAATCCCTTACATGGTGACCCTGTCAGGAAGACGGTGAAGGTCATTTATGATTACACGTTGGTTGTCTTTGCTATCTCATCATCATCAGCCAGAAGACGTCCACTGCTAGACATATGCCTCCCCCTTTCACCTCCACATTGAACGATAGCCTACCTTTTGCATCCACTGGATTCCAGCGACTCTCACAATGTCGTCGGTCCATCTAGTGGGAGGCCTACCTACACTGCGTCTTCCGGTTTGTTATCTATTATTTATTTAATGTTTATCTTAGTGTCAGTGTATCTGTGTATTTGTGCGTCTGTCTGTGGCAATGTAGCTCCCAAACGGCTGAACAAATTTTGATTTAGCCATTTTGATGGTGACTCAATCGAGATTGTTCTAAGCTATGATTCCAGAAAATCTGTTCAGCAGTTGGAATATAATCAGTGTTTTGATCGGGGGTTTAAAAAAAAGTCAATTTATACTAGTAACTAAATAAATACAAAAATAGGTCTGCCTAGAACGTATTAACGTTAAAAGAATAAATCCTTGCGACAGAAGCCAGTTCTTTGATTGCATTTATAAATCATAGTCAGACGCACCTGACGGCGACAGGATGAAAAATACAGAAACGTTCAACTTCATATCAACAAGTTCTGCTGGATTGTGCCCCAGGAGCTACGAGTGTACGCCTTGAATGGAAGCTATCGGCCTTTATGACCTATGTGAAAATATTTTTTCCGATACACTCTAAGAATACGCTAGGACAGGTATTTGATTTGTTAAAAATAACAAGGTGAGTGAAAAATCACTAAAGGGATTATTTAAATCAGCTGGAAAAGTTCCAAGAGGCCACGCTCAACCAAAGCTATCTTTTATGCACGGTTATAAACATTATTTAAAGCAAATATCAAAAAAAGAGAATTAAAAAAAAACCGATAGGACATATTCTTTGAAATGCCCAATCGATTTTTATATAAAACTAGCTGCACCCCATGGGTTCACCCGCGGAGATTAACTCCTGATAACATCAGCTATCTGCCAGTGAAAGTCCCGTCGAAATCATACATTACTATAGTATATACATACATTACATTAGTACATATTTTATTATAGTAGGTATACAAAAACGAATACCTACAGGCTACCTACGGCTTTATCTTAAAAAATGTAAACCTATATAAATGTAAAAATTTCGATAAGTACCTAATTGGGTACCTACTTATAAATTTTTGATATGCTAACTACAAAATTATTACAATAGAAAACGAAATAAGAAATCAGAATTAAGAAAGATTTCAGAATATAACTAAATTAATTCATTCACAAAGATTGGTTCAACTCTCACTTTCATTGGCATTTTCGAATGTGGTTCTCCAAAAAGGCTGTTAGAGCCTTTAAAGATCAGCAACGCATATTATGTGATGCCTCTAGTGTTACAGGTATCCATAGGAGACGATGATCGTTTACCATCAGATGACCTGTTAATTTTTTTGCCACCTATGCCATAAAAATTACAAACTACGTAGCACTGCTACGAGATCATAATTTATAGGCGAAAGTATTGTGTTGTGATACCATTGGAAATTAATAGAATAGGTGACTAATTATTTTTATTGTCTTATAAAAAGCGGACCATAAATAGTGGCGATCACTCAAATTCAAATTTAAATGTGTTAAAAATAAGGAAGAAATAAGAATTTAATGTCTTAATAGAGAGAGAGCACATTATACTTATAAATGACGTCAGTATGCCATACAACTAGCACTCACTTTGCGGGAATGGAACAGAACATCCCGTCCTAATACGACTTTTCAAAACTTTTAACGCTTATAATAATACATATAATCAAACACATGTCATGTTCTTTTGAATGGTGCTTTATGTTAATTTGATAAGTCACGTAATTTTTGAAGGAAATATTTATGTGTAATGAAACTAGGTGTGTAATAATTATGCCTAGCCTAGCTAGGCATAATTATTTATTAATAATGTCTTCGTAGTGAAAGGCTTAGCGCCATAATGCTGTAAAATACGTAGTGCAAATGGCACAGTGATCCATATTATCTTGCTCCCGTTGCAATACAGTAGAACTTTTACGCGTCGCAATAAAAGCTATTATCGTAAAACAGCAGATCACATGAAACTTTATACCACAAGGCTACAACGTAAGATAGCTGATAGAAGAAAGAGATGTGCTCAGATATTACAAAATTTACAGTATCTTTACTTAAACATAATTAAAATCTATCGCTTTTTTTTTTGCTTTGTTTACAATACAAATAAGAATCTTAATGTCACTTGGAGATAGTGACAGATATAATAGTGAAAGAACTATTAGAAATATAATCTTTTTTTTTTTAACTCAAGCTTTTTCGTATTTTTCTCAGCAAAGCCTTTCATTTGGTTCCCATGTCATGATGTAATCATTTTGTCCGCCATATTGAGACATCCGCCATATTGAATTCATAATCTAGGAATTCTAGGACCAAAGTGCTTGGGAAGACAGATCCAATGAACCCAAACTTAACGGGGTTACGTCGTTTCGTTTAGGAGTTCCTATGGCCACCTTCTGTCCCCATCATAAGACCAGCTCGAAGGTACCATAACATTGCATTGTCACCGAACTCACATAATTATGCCAAATTTTAGCTCAATCGGTGAAAATATCTGCTTTAAAATTGAAATGCAAGATCCCAC
Source organism: Agriopis aurantiaria (assembly GCA_914767915.1). Taxonomy (NCBI): domain Eukaryota; kingdom Metazoa; phylum Arthropoda; class Insecta; order Lepidoptera; family Geometridae; genus Agriopis; species Agriopis aurantiaria. Next base: position 9,800,107 of record OU611994.1, on the reverse strand, counting down.
CCGAACAAACATAGTACATACATAAATGTTACATTGCAATCTTAATTTTAATTTATTAAACAAAATTAATAAAATTCTCAATCGTATCTATGTAAAATGACTTTCCTATAACATTTTCTTATTTCCTGTTAGTAGTGTCATGATTTCTAACTTATTTCAATTGTTTCGTTGCGATTTCTTGGTTTTAAACCTATTGGTATCTAATTTGACTAACAGTATTTTTATTTAAAATGGCGGTCGGAAACGTGTTGACTCGGGAGTCTCGGCAATAGTGCGAATAGTGGGGATAGGAAAAAGATAATGTGGTGGATGTTGGCAAGAGGGACTTTAGTCTGGCTTGAGCGTTCATAGCGAAAGCATATTGGTCTGAAAACTGTAATAAGTAGGAATAAAGAATAATAATATGAATAAAGTTATATATTGAGAACTGGATTATGATTTACCACAGTAGTGTCATCAACCAGGATTATCTCCCCTCTTTAAACAGTCTCAGTATCTCCTCCCACAATTTTAATAGCAAAATTGCCCCATCTCACAAAGGGGCAGTAGCCAAGTTAAAAAAAATACGTGTCTATGCTGTTGACCGTTGAAAAGTTCTATCTAGTTCTAGTTTTATCTAGAGCTAATACTGAATATCGATGCAGGTCACACTTATCATAAAAATACATTGTCATCGAAACTGAACAACCATGCAACAATTCAACTCCGTAGGATAAGAGGAAGTGGTTCTAATTCAGCAAGATTTGACCTAAACAAAGTAACATGCAAATATTGCAAGCTAAATAAAGCTTGTAAAAATCTACCTCCTATAGAAATAACCGCTTAGTCATAACGTCAGAAGTGTTCAGGCGGTACTAAAAACTGTGCCTATAGGGCCATTTCAGCTCTGAACTTATATTTTCTCCCAGTAGTCCTTATTAGCAGTTAGTCTATCTTGCTTCGATCATCCTCGGTAAGATACTAAGAAGCCTTGTTCACGCGACAAATCCCTTCTACGGCTCTTCCCGAGTGTCTAGACTTGGTTCTAAGCGAGGGATTTATTATACACTAGCTGCACCCCGCGGTTTTACCTAAGACCTTTCAAGCCTTTGAGCCTTTTCAAGGCCAGAGTGCTTCATCTTCGACCATCGTCGCTTACCAACAGGCGAGTTGGTGGTCAAACGTAGCCTTATTCGCGATAAAAAATATAAAAAAGACTCCAGTTTTACTCAGAGCTTTTTCATTATTTTTTGTCCACCTACTCAATCACAGTCTGCGTTTGACACCTAACTAGTCTGTTAGTACGGGGTGATGTGGTCGAAAACGGAGCACGCTTCCTTAAAAGATACTTGTTGTCACTGGTCTTGGTAAAAGGCTAGACTAAATATTTATTTTCTCTGACAACTGCAACACCATTATAAAAAGCTAAATATAAACAGTTGATTGAATGAGGCGTTAGTTTGCGGGAGTTTATCTGCAAAACAGTTTTTTTTATGAATCTCTAGTGTATGTATTTCTGCTTTAACGTCATATCATGGATATCTGTAACACCTACATCACAGATACCCCTAGCTACCTTTAAAGACTATTAACAACCCTTTTGAAAAACCCCATGATATAATTATATTATACTAGCTGTTGCCCGCGACTTCGTACGCGTAGACTTTCATATAAACTTTCAACCCCCTTTTGTCATCCTTAATTCGGCCCTTTCGTAAAATCCTTTCTTAGCGGAGCTCTACACCCCATAAGGAATCTACCTGCCAAATTTCAGCTTCGTAGGTCAAGTATTTTTCGAGATTTCGTGTTTAATGAGTGAGTGAGTGAGTAGATGAGTTTCGCTTTTATATATATAGATTTCAGCTGTTTTTTTATTTGACTGCCACCTCGCCTGATGTTAAGCGATGATGCGGTCTAAGGTGGAGCACGGTTGTCTAGAAGAAACCAATTCACTGGTGATTTGAAGGCTAGATTGTAACTATACAGAAACACCTATTCAGGCTGCACATTCCACAGACTAGCAGTTCTCACTATAAAAGTAGAATCAAAGTGCTGCGTACGGGTTTTCGGAATATCAACAATGAAGCGGTGGTTTGTTGTTGAAAAAAAATACAAACAGACAGAGTTACTTCACAGATTAGTTATTAGTATGATCTTTAATACGAAATGCAAAGGTTTCTCCCATATTTTAAGCCCTTTGTGAGACGAATAGCTCACATTTTTCGTAAAACGTTCATAAAGTTGAATGGAGCGGGAATTAATAAGGCCTAAATCGCAAATTAATTTTGTTAGAAAATCTAGGCGTTTGACCACAGCTCACTTGATGGAGTGGTCGAAGATGGTAAGCACGTTTAGCTCAGAACTGACTCATAAGTGAGGTTGTCGGAACATACTTGGCATTAGCCAGCCGAGCATTAGAATATGTCCTACCACCATGATAAGTCCTATCAAATTCATTGTTCTGGTTTGCGTAGCACTATTAATCTCATGGTAAGCAAACCAGTATGCTGGTGTTTTGCCTTGCCTCTTTATTATTAAACGTGAAGTAGCTTCTAAATAGTTAAACAGGATTTTGACTTTTTCAATCGTGTTCCAAAATTGAAAGAGAAAAAGACAAAACACGAATTAATTATTCCAAAGCTACTATCGTTTACTAATAAGAAACGTAAAGCCTAACGAGTTGCCTTAGGTACTGGATTGTAACAATATTTAGCTCAAATCCGAAAATCGGAAGCATCCGCACTGCACGCTTGGCGTCTCGGCAGTAGAACATTTTAGAACATTCTGTTTCTAAAACATAAATTTTATAAAACATTGTTTTATATTTAAAACTCCGTTTTACGAACAGTCTGTTCTATGAACGAATATTACCAATCTACTAAGTACCAAACTACTTAGTGACTTTATGCGCTAAGCAAACCACTTTCCTAGGACCGTATATCCTCACACGCTAAGGATTATCGGTCACTGTCTCACTTACTAGAATCGTCATGACGATCAGAGACGCCGAGATAAGCTCGAGCGCGCAAGAATACATCTCTAGTGCGGTGTTGGCCTAGTTTTCTACCTGGGAATTCCTAGGATATTCCTTCCTTATAGACAAAGGTTTAGTTGAACAATGTTATTTTCTTTAAATCCACTAACCCGCACTGGGCCAGCGTGGTGGATATGGCCCAATCACCCTTTCGGGGGTAGGCTAAAAGTCCAGCAGTGGACTGTTAAAAGGCTGATTATGATGAATTTCTTTAAATATTAAAAGCCTGTTTGCGGAGGGTTGCATTGCTCGATTCAAGCTACATGAGATTTATTTAGAAGGATTATGAATAGGAAATTTATTTGGAAATACTAGTTACTTTGTATTCAAACCAATGATGATTTTATTAAAAACTAACTTATCTTAGCAAGTTATAGCAAAAATTATTATATTTTTATAATAGAAACAGTATTATTAAACAGAACGTAAACATTCGTAGCTTATGCGTCGTTTGCATTATAGACGCCTTGCGCGCGTCTTTTAAATACAACAAAAAAATTGGCAAAAACAACAGAATTGTCAAGTATACACAGCGATATCAAAATACTCAACGTGCGAGAGAAGCAAGCATAACCTATAATAGTTTAAAAAATTGCAAATTAGACCTCTAAACCTATTGAAATAGTGTCGAAAATATATTAAACACAGTGGCTAGAACGAATCAATCTGCTACTGTGATGTTACTGAACGATGCGATATTAATTTTACCACTGTTTTTGTTATCATTAACTATCACATTATGCACATACATAATTACTTAAGATTATTAACATATGCAAGAATACTCGGAAGTACTAAACTCGGAAGTTAACTAACTAAAGCACGTACAAGCTGCAAAGTAAGATTGATTACACTCACCTTAAGCAGCCATTTGCAAACTTACTCACAGAATACCCAGAATACAACAAAGCAAAGTAACGCTGAAATTCACTTAGAGGAGCAAGTTGTACCGTTACACTCACCTTATACCTACTTGATAGAATTGGAATTTTATTGGATTCGAGGTATGCTAAAGAGCCATGGAACGTAGCGTACTAGAACTTAGCCGTGTCTGGAATACAGTGCTAGGGACCAGGACTCAAATTGCTGAAGTAGGTAAGTGAGAAGAATGCTAATATTAAAATGAGAGAGTCAAATTTTCAGAATGCATCCAGTAAAATGGGCGACAAAATATCACGCAATAGGTGCTTCAAGATGGAAAGCACGTTACCATGTACCATGTTCACTTCCAAAGTCATAGATCTTAACAAAAGTTGACAAATTAATTTTCCGCGTAACTTCATTCCAACGTTGAGTTCCTTCATATAAATTTAAACAAATAAACCCCATCTCGTAATTAAGCCCTGACATCGGTTAGCAAACGGAACGAGCTATCACTTAATCTGTGACACGGCGTCCAAAGTCAAAGCTGATGAACACAAGCGGAGCCCTGTCAAGATGTTAATTCGTTATCTAATTAGACGAGTAGAGGCGCGGACTGCCGAACTCTATGGACTGAAGAACGGTAGCTGATGTTCATTAAAATACTGATTATCTGAAATTATGAGTTACGATCATCTGCTTTATTATCGGTCACATCGTGTCGCTACCTCGGCTAGATTATGGTACAGAATAGACAAAATAATATAATAATGTATGTTTCACCATACTCGCGCGGAAATTGAATTTAAGCTTAACCTTCCTTAACTAAAAAAAATCTTGAAATTCTAAATATAATTCAGAACTGGATGATCGTACAATGATAATTTTCATTATTTCATCATTATTATTGTCATCAACCATTTTTGACCCACTGCTGGGTATAGGTCGCTTCTTCAGCGCACCATCTTTTCCGGTCCTGTGCGAGTCTCGTCCACTGTTTCCTACTGCCTAGCGATTACGTCCAACCAGCATTACTATATACTTAATAAAAATAAAAATCGTGGAACATATATTTAAATATACCAAGTTTATATATTTTTTTGTTTCAATTTAAATCCATTGATTTCAAGTATCTTTGAGTTTATAGTACTGCTGGCAACATTAGCACCAGCCCGTGCAATCCGCGCCGTGTGAAACTGCTCTAATGAAGCAATTAAAGTCACAATTTATATATAGATGCTCAGTTTCTTGCCTGTTTGGCTAGTGCCAACAGAGACGATGTCTCGAAATTAATTAACTCTCAACTCTACATAAACAGAATCTAATATAAAAATATTCCGCTAGACTGAGCGAGTTTTCCTGAGACACATTTTCATAGTCTAGAGAAAGGTAATTCAGTTTTTTTTTTTTTGTTATATGATTATTTACGGGATATTTACCGTGGTAAGGTTGTGGAATGAGCTCCCAATATTTCGGCGCAGTTACATGCACCATGCATCTAACTTTTTAACTGTTCTCCAACCACCCGCATTCTTCAGTCTTCCCGTGAACATGGTGCATGTAACTGCGCCGAAATATCGGGAGCTCATTCCACAACCTTACCACGGTAAATATCCCGTAAATAATCATATAACTTTAGTGAACAACCGTGATAGTTTAAAACAGTGTTTCAGATTTTTTTTATAACGAAAATTAGCCCAATTTTAGCCCGCTGCAATATATATCGCAAAGCACGGCTGGGATTTTCGGCTTTTTCAGTATTTTTTTTCTTCTAGGTACAATCCAAATAATATATATAAATGTTTAAATGAATAATCTTAATAATAGTATAGTTTAAAATGTGCTTATATATGTTTATAGTTTTAAGTTTTGTAGTTGTAAGTTAAGGATCATGTTGTCCTGAATAAAAAGATTTTGCTTTTGTTTTGATTCGAATGCATGTGCCGTTTTGAAAAGTCAATTTTATTAAAATATACAACATAGCATATTAAAACGTATATGGTAAAAAGAGAAAAAAAACATATATTATGAAAAATAAAAAATAAAACACCGAAAAAGAGAATACATGTCATATATTATATTGAAATAAATTACAACTACTTGTAATTTATTTTAAAATTGGTGTTGCCAAATGTTCGTGTTCGAAAGCTACCAGACTTTGGTTTGGTAGATTTGCATCGATCAAAAATCTACTCACTCACAGAGAAAGTACTTAGGTATAAAATAAAATAAAATGTTAATAAAACGCTTTTGCCTCCCGCCAATTCCCTTACGCCTTACGCTTATTTTATGCCTTACGTATATCGTCACTCCGTCGAATTTAAGGGCGTCCTACGCTACGTTTGTCGATTCATATAGGTACGCGTATATAGGATCACGTCTACTCTAACGGATATTGGTTCTGCGACAGTTATGACTGGTTCACTGCCACTTCATCTAGCGAATAATGCATATTTATATTTACCTACTTATTTCTTGTTCTTTCAAAATCTTTGTATAAGTCTAGATTTTCCTATCAACAATCATAAAACGCTCTAAAATTGCTTTGCTCAGGAAATCCATTGGAAGGAAATCGCGTTAACGCAGTGCGGGAACGAAAGGAAATCGTGTCTGAACCACGTTACAGAGCTAATTTCCCGAATACAGCTGCTGTTTGAGATTGTATTGCTTTTTAACAATAATAACACGTAAACACATACCTACCCTTGTGAGGAAGTCTTTGTGTTTCGACTAAATTACCTATCAATATTATTACATTTGTTGCGTCTTGCAGAACTTTTGCATTTTTGACCACCTCTAAATGGGGTTCAGACCCACGAAGCGTTTCATATTTTACAACTTAACAGCAGAGTTGAGAAATTCCTTACCTGCGTATGTCTTCCTGAGCAGATACAACACGGAACTGTTCAAGAAAAAAGTAAATAGGTATTAAATTTCTTAGGCAAGGCCGCTACATCTTAGACCACATCTTCGCTTCCAATCTGGTGAGATTGTGGTGCAAAAGCATGTCTGTATAAACACAATCTGTGGTAAAAAAAACAAAGTGCAAAGCTTTGATGGGGTGATTGACCATTTAAAGCGGTTTGATACGTGTATTTACCAAACCAAACCCAAAATCAGCAGTTAATCGAAAATTTGGCCCAAATTGAAAATGTTATGGTAATGTTGGTTGATAATGTATGTTATGGTAATATGAATGTATAAGCAATTTAGTTATATCAAATTTCCGGCATTAGAATCAGATAAAACAATCATACTTAGTTCTTAATAATTAGGTTAATTACTAATATAAATTTTAGCCAGACTCAGGTAAGTATATTATGTCCTAAAACTACGACCAAACCACCGAAAGTAAGGCATCAGCGTCCGATTATTACACGGTGAACTTACTGCGATCCCCAAACCACTTGCAAGCGTAGGGATTATGGCAACACCCCTCTCTAAGAGGGTGGGCTTTGTTCAATAGTGGAAGTTTACTGGCTGATGATATTGTGTGTGTTGTGTATATAAATTAAATAGGTATCTTGCCTAAGACAAGTATTTTATAAGCATTTTCTGTGGAAGATATTATTGAAAATAAGCACAACAAAAACCACGATTCTTATATAGTTTTCATTTTTTTTTTTTTATGCCATAGGTGGCAAACAAGCAGACGGGCTGCCTGATGGTAAGCAGTCACCGTCGCCTATGGATACTTGTAACATCAGAGGCATCACAAATACGTTGCCGACCCTTTAGAACTCTATTAACTCGCCTTTTGAAGAACCCCATGTTGTAACTTCTCGGAAACACCGTAGAAGGTAGCTCATTCCACATTTTGCAGGTATGAGACAAGAAGGATCGTGTGAATCGCACAGTGTGCGATTTCTACTGATCTATGATGTGTGGATGAGCCTCCAGGCGGTGGCGGCTAGTGCGATGGTAAAACCGCGACGCCGGCATCAGATCAAACAGTTCTTCAGAACACTCCCCGTTGTAAATGCGATAAAAGATACAAAGAGACCCAACGTCTCTGCGCATGCTGAGTGGCTCAAGGTGTTCAGCGAGCTTGGGATCGTTGACAATTCTGACAGCTCTACGCTGTAATGCATCGAGTGGGTCAAGCTGATACTTGGGTGCTCCATTCCATAGATGGGAGCAGTACTCCATGTGAGGTCGGACTTGCGCTTCATACTCGTTACATGAAAACGATGTAATATTAGTTTTAGGTACATCAGCCAAAGTATATAACTATTACTATTACTAAATATTTCCTGCAAATATTATGTAAGTTTCTATACAATTTGAAATTCCGTATTTTAAAGGCACTTAAAATCATGCCACGCCGAGAATTTCTTAATAAGATGTAGGAATAGTTAAAGTCGTGTGTGCTTGTGCGACATCAGAGGGATTCCAGAGGAACGGTGCCCTTTGCGTCCCTCACTACTGACAGCATTGAACTACTCTTTGATATCGGCTTTTGTGTAATGTGGGATAAATATTCCGAATTTTGCGAATAGAGAATTCTAGGTGACAGAGCACCTCAGATCAGACAGACAACGATTCAGATATGATTTTATTATCGTTCGATCAAATGTCCCAATTTTTTATATTTTTTACCGACTTCAAAAAAGAAAGGGCTTCTCAACTGAGTTTTTTTTTAATAATTCAAATTCAAATTATTTATTTGTCAGTTCATGGTAGATACACATACATATAAAGTAGTGAGAATGGAGACGTATCACATGCCCTTGCCTGCATGTTACAGCGTACAAATGTTAGTTTTTTAATACATATTTTTTATTATTATAATGTTTGTTACTACCTCAGAACTCCGTCATTTATAAACCGGTTCATATTTTTTTTTTATTTGAAACAGTTTGGTTTTGTTTCCATAGAAATTTGATCAAAATGTTTAAAGATTGGTTTTAAATCAAAATAACTGGAAAAAATATGTCATCCAAGTAAACGAAATTACGTACCTACCTCATCATCATCATCAGCCAGAAGACGTCCACTGCTGAACATAGGCCTCCCCCTGTAACCTCCACACAGAACGACAGCCTGCCTGCCTTTTGCATCCACTGGATGCCGGTGACTCTCACTTTGTCGTCGGTCCATCTAGTGAGAGGCCTACCTACGCTGCGTCTTCCGGTTCGTGGTCTCCACACAAGAACCTATCTACCGTACCTATACCTGTTACTAATTAATTTAGAAAGTCAGTTTTTTAAATTGATAATTATTCACTATATACCTACCGCTAAGCAGCTTAACTTACCTACTCATTTTACACGCACACATAAAAACTTGTAGCGACACCGATGAACTAATAGTCCACATAAAAAAGAGCGGCAAGGTCGTCTTCTGGATGAGTTCGACTAAAGGCATCAAGTCTGATTTAGGCCAGATGCGTTCGCACCCACCAGGCCCACCACACCTTGCCATATCGCCCTTGTTTGTCTGATCTGAGTAGAGCACACAAATATCACCCGTGGAATTTCTCAATAATTTACAGAGACTAACTTACCGTTAAAGCTGGCTAAATGTGGAAACTGGAACATTACGTAGAGAGAATTTTTGTTTATTTAAATATTTCGATAGTAGCTCCCCCATTCAACTCTACATATATTTAGGTCATTCTGTAAACGTGGCTTTAATCATTCCACGTAAATGATTGGTGAATGTAAAAGTGATACAAAGGCTTTCATTGATTACAAAGTAGTCTACCTTTACTCCGCAGACTTTTCCCGTCCCCGCAATTTTCCCATTTTATGGAATTTTCCGGGATAATCGTAATATACGAGTATAATTACATAACTTAGTCGAGACAAGGTTCTAATTCATAATTCTATCTTGTCAAATGTTATCTAGAAAGATTTAGGGACAAAAGTTATGTTTGGGTTTTAATTGTTAAAGACTCCACGTGAAATATAATAATTACAAATGAACCTCTTTCAACATTAAAAAAATCACTAATGCACAAAAAGCAGAATTGTATGCACTAGAGCATAAAAGTCAATTTTATTCCGCATACATCGGGCATAAACAATAACTTTACGAGCATGAGAATTAAAAAGTAGGTATTATGAAATGCGATTGCAGTTTTAAAAATATTTACATTTTTGTTATTTATTTATTGTTTATTAAAATATTTTGTTGGGAGTGGTGTGTCTGTTTATTTTGTGTATGTGTGGTAGATACTTGTTGTGTTTTTAGAGTTCCGTACCTCAAAAGGAAAAAACGGAACCCTTATAGGATCACTTCGTTGTCCGTCTGTCTGTCCGTCTGTCCATCTGTCAAGACCCTTTTTCTCAAGAACGCGTAAAGGTATCAAATTGAAATGTATACTAAATACGCGGGTCTACGGTTTCTTTCCGCTGTAAAAAAATTAAAGTTGTAAGTTAACGCAATCAAAAGATATGAACGTTTATGTCGCATATTTTGCGATTTCACAGGGGAATCAAAACCTATAGGGTACTTCCCGTTGACCTAGAATCATGAAATTTGGCAAAAGGCAAGGTCTCATAGCACATATATAGGAATGAATCCAAAAGTTACAAATTTGAAGTTATATCATTTAAAAATAATTATTTTGGTATTACAAACTTACATTTTGTAGATGGAATGTATGGAAGAACCTTATAGTCAACTACAAAGTTAAGGTTGTCTTTCAAATATATCAACATCAGTTAGTTTTTTTTTTGGACTCGCGCTCTGAGGGTTTTGTCCAACGGAACCCTCAGAACACGAGTCCTACTCGTACTTGTCCGGTTTTTTTTTTGGTGTTATTTGTGTTTATACTATTTTAGTTACATAACATTAGTATGAGTTTTATTTAGTCGCGGTAATGGCAATACAGCAATCAATTCCATATTCATACTTCTTAAAAGATGTCAGCCGAATCTAAAAGATTTTCAGTTGTATAGCACTTTACATGAATAGGCACTAACGATGTCCGAATCGCAAGGGAAATTACATGAGCTAGGCACGCGGGCGGACCAGTACAGAAGGGAAGGCAAAGCTGTGCTTATTGCAGGCATAAGCTAGGTAGGTAAGTTCAAAGCACGGTGCGCACTGTAATGACTCGGAGTGGAAACGTATAATGTATAGAATTAATATGCTTATGTGATGTTTCTCTTTGATATTCTGTTGGCAATTGCACTAAGTAAGCAAGTATAAATTGTTTTTTGAACCAACAAATGAGCTGGCAATCTTCGAACGGCTGATCAGTTTTTCTTAAATCATAGGTCACTTTCGATAAACTCACCTTTGAAACAAAACAATACTAAATCAAAATTGGTTAAGCTGTTTGGGAGGCACGATGCCACAGACACACGTTAATCTTGTAACATCCCTCTTTTTGCGTCGGTGGTTAAAAAGGAAATCTCCAGGAAATAAGCACAGTGTCGGCGCAAAGCCAAAGGGAGGCGATTGTAGCTATAGTAAGTATGTCTAAATTTATGTATGCCTCGTCATCTACAGCCTTAAAACCTCAATGTTCAGGAATGGTCACTTAGTAGCTGATTTTATCATAAATACAAGGTGGCAACATGTAAAATGGGGATATCATTAAATAGGTCTTGAATGAATTTGAGGTTTGGTACCTACATCATTTTTAGGAAACCATAGTCAACGGTGTCACCGTTTACACCACAGAAAAGACGATTTTTTTTTCTCTTCTTTGGTTGACACCTATCCAAATCCAGTCAAACAATCCGTACCAGCCGAGCTCCTTAAAACAACAGAGCATTGCTTTAGGTCGCTGACTAAACTGTTCTACCCATATTTTACCAGGTGTTGTGGTATTGGAGACTTGTTGCTGAGTTTTTTCAAGGAAACCCGATCTTAATCTTAGGTATTCTGTGGCCTTGCAGTGCATTAGTACATGCTCCACGGTCTCGTTTTCCTGTAGACAGCCTCGGCACAGAGGACTATCTGCAGCTCCAATTTTGTTCAAGTGATTGTTTAGCTCACAGTGACCTGTGATTTTACCTATCATTAGACGGAGGTCCAACCTAGTTAATTTAAGTAGATCTATCGATGGGTAGGAAGCTTTTGCGTGTTTACAGTCTGTTCTTTTATTATTATAATTTTTCTGTGTGGCAATTTAGCAGATTTCGTGCTTCCATAGCTGTTGGTTTACACTGGATCTGCCAACGAGGTAGAGAAAGGAGCTACGTGAACCTCAATTTAAGATACCGACTACTTATCACACTGATTAGGAAAAGAACAAAAGCTCATAAGAGAAATCAAGTGGAACATAAAACTCAAGTGAAAGTAAAATTAAAAAAAAACTTTAAAAAATTTGTGGAACGAATTAATAAAAGATTTATTTTATTTTATACTCTATCGTCATACAAGTATACGTACATACAAACGCTGTTCTGTTCCCTTAGACTATGTGACCTTCACATTACGGCCAATGTTGTAAAGTCACCACACCACCAATACACGTTATTGGTTCCTAGTGTACCCGTTAAATAAGGTCACCATGGGAAACAGCGCCGGGTGCACTCCATCTGTTCCCAAATCCTTAACTATTTGGGGTCGGGGGAATAGTTCAGCCATATTTCCGCTGTTCCTAGGTACTTACTTGATTCGTAGGCATTGACTTGTATAATAAGGACGATTAAATAGTAAGGACGGGAAAAGTGAACTTTTCCATTGGTACCATACCAACTCAGTGGTGCCAACTAGTATACTGCGCCAGTGCGAAGTCAGTAAGTAGCATTCTGATATTGGCGACCGGCGACCATGACCAGCGATAGCGGCCGCACCGTGCGACCCACTGCTCAGTATGAGTTTATTCTCTGAGTTATAAAATATGCAAGCGACTTACATGTCGCGCGACGCGGTTGCTTGAATTGTTTAGCACTCCATATAAATTCATACTGAGCAGCGAGTCCCGACGCGGCTGCAGCCGCCATTTGCGGTCGCCGGTCGCGGTCGCCAAAATCGGAATGCCTACCTTTAGTCAGTTAAGTTTTCCCCCTGCGCGTCACAGTACTCACAGTGACAAATCCGTGCGATATAGGTACGCCTGCAAGAAGAGATACACACGAGTCGGTTCTTGCCTCAGAACTAAATGACATAAGCGACAAAATATGATGACTTCAGATTACTTAATTATCACTTTATTTTAAAATATAACGAATTTACATTTTAATTTATTACAACGGCCATTAGAATATGAAAAACAAAAATTTTAATTGGAAAAAAATTATATTATGTTGCAATTAAATAATATATGAATTGTCAAGAACTAGGTACAGAGAAAGATATACGAGTAAAAGCGGGTTTTGGGAGGCATGTTTTCGCTGAATCTATTGCCATAACCGCGCAAATTGATAGAACTCAAACAAAGTTGACGACATAATCAACCCTATTTTAAACCGACTTCGAAAAAGGAAGGAAGGTTCTCAATTCGGCCCGTATGTTTTGTTAACCCTACCTACCAATTTTATTTTAATCAACTGTTTTATTGTAAAGTTAAATGCTTACTAAATTAGTCGTAATTGACAAATAACAATATAAAAATATCGAAAAAAACTGCAAAAAATCTAAATTAAAAAAAAACTGTTAACTGCATGTACTTATATGTAACGCTGATAATAAAATAAAATAAAAACACTTTTCGTATTTAGGCGGGTTCAAAATATGCTATAAAAACATTAGGAGCTGAGATAAGCCCTTAGGGATGTGCAACTCAAAGAAATAATGCCTCTATTTTGCTATTATAAAACACTTTATCTTTCTTAAACAATTCACTCTTCTTTGCAAGCATCAAGTAAATTCAGTATACTCAAGTATTTCTTCGAATTTAGTTAACCTTAGGACTCAGTCAGACTGGCTGAGTGGTGGAAAGACGTACGAATAATGCCTGGCCTCTGAATTTAGATACCTGATAAAATATTTATGAAACTGCCTTGTTGTTGTTGGAGTTTATTTAATGTAGAAATGAATAAAAGAATGTTCGAAGATATTTAAATCCATAGATGTGGTCAACTCTCAAAATTTTATAAAACCATTGTTATTGTATTTCCTCACGGGGTGCCACCCGGGGTTGTCAGTCTGTGCGAGCTCAATTCTGCTTTATTGCATTGCAATAAAGCAAAAATTCGTTAGTCGATTGACAGTCAAATCGATATTGCATCGCGCCATGAGTAAAGTCGCCAATCTAGTCAATATTTGCTACAAACTAAATGATAAAGTTGTTATAATGTCAAAATTCACAAAAAAGGTATCCTGATTTTATTAACTATATATATATACCTACCCATATATACCTACTATGTAATTAAACACTGTTATCGGATTTTATCGTGAATATTTGACATTATTTTAATTCCTGGCGGTTTGAACACTTTGCAATGTCTGTGATCACCTGTGTAGACTATATGACGGATGTCTATAGAAATATTATGAAATTTGTTACAAGTTACGCCAATTTATTTATTTTACTTACCTGTATATATTTGTAGTAATTGCTCACGGTGTCCAGAGATCTGGCAATGTTTCATTGTGTAATAAACACAAAAAAAAAATGAATGTAAGATTCTATAAACATTAATATATTATAATTTTTTTAAATAGCGGCATACTAATTTAAAGCCTTGTCATTTAAACAACGCTCTCGTATTAATTGGTTGGTATTACTAAAACTTATATAAATGTATACCTACAAGTAAACTCAAGACGTTTTGTCGTGAATTTTTGTACTAGACTCAACGTCCATGTGTTTTTACATCAATGAGAATAATATTTGAATTTAAAAACAAACAAAATACACTTGGATTTCGACGGTTAAAGCCGTTGGAATAAGCAACATGATACTTGTATAAACCATTCATATCACATAGCTATTTCAAGATGCCAAATGTCCAACATTCAGAATATATTTTGCGACAAATATATGGAATTTATAAAATGTGTAGCTATCACAGACCTTTATTAGGATAGACACGTTAATTTATATGAAAACCCAGCGTGCCTTCTACTCGACTGCCTAAATAAGGAAGTCATGGGACTGCCGACAGAAGTGAAAACTAATAGTGCTAACAGACGTGTGGATATGGTTGACAGACAGACAGTTTTCACTTCAAAACAAGTTTTTTCAGGAAGAAATAAAGTGTTATAATATAGTCTAGTTCAATTTAACAAAAACAATACAGAGTAGGTACAACTATGAGACTAAAATAAAACCAGAATATAACTTAATGTTAAAATTTATTATCACCTCTAAAAATTCATAATAGGTACTAAATAGCCATCAGAGTCGACAAGACAACACGGCGCGATAGAAAATTAGTGACTTATTCTCGGTCTAAGCATTTATTTGCTCTGAGAGCAGTTTACAAGGCTATGTCGTAATGTGGGATTTTTTGTATTGACGACTGACGTGCTACCATCATTATCATTATCAGCCTATGTTCCCACTGCTAGGCCGCAGGCCTTCTCTCTGAGAGAAATGACGTGCTAGCAAGATGACGGAAATCAAGCTGAATTATACGGCGTGCTAGTTGGGACATGCAAGTCTATCCTTTAGTCGCGGAGTCTATCCTTTTAAAGATTTGTGAGCTCCACCCTCTCGAGGATCGAAAACAAATGTTGTCTGTCACGTTCTGTAGCTAACTAAGGATATAGAGCACCTCTGCGCGTTTGTACGAGGAACTTGACGAATGACAGTTACTAACTTTACACTTTTCACAACTAAACTTCTTGAAAAAAAAGATCTTGAATTAAAACCAGGCGGCGGTATTTTGGCGAATCATAAATCGTACACTGATAATTAAAAATAGGTATAAATAACTATAAATATCCGTAGACGAACGAAAGTCACCGACATAGCCCACCGGATTAGCAAGTTGAAAGCCATTTCAACCACTGCCAGGCCACATATCACGCAGAACAGATGGCCGATGGGGCCGAAAGGTTCTGGAATGGAGACCACGGACCGGTAAGCGCAGCGCAGGACGTCCACGCACAAGATGGACAGACGACCTAAAAGAGACCGCAGGGAAACGCTGGATGCAGGCCGCTTCCAACCGGCCCTTTTGGAGATCGATAAGGGAGGCCTATGTCCAGCAGTGGACGTCCTACGGCTGAAATGATGATGATGATGATGATGAACTATAAACATACACTATCAGATTTGCCAATATTTTTGGTTGCTTTAAAAAAAATATCAGAAATGATGTTCTCAATTCAGGCTGCTTTTTTATGTAAGTGCACCGATTATTAGGGGGACGCCTATGTTCAGCAGTGGACGTCTTCTGGCTGATGATGATGATGACACCGATTATGCTGAAAATTATGAACCAATTAACCAACTTTAAAAAATACGAAATTTTTTGTTCTAGCGCCTGTTGATTTGACAATATCAATAACTTTGTTCGAGCGCTTACTAATTTTGGTTTTCAACCCCCGACTCAAAAAGAGGAGTGTTATAAGTTAACCGTGTGTAGGTGTGTGTCTGTCTGTGGCATCGGTAGTTAGTTCCCAAACAGCTGAACCGAGATTCTTTATATATTTTTGTTTGAAGGGTGACTTGACCGATATTATTTTTACCGAGTGAAGAGAGAGCTCTGATTCTAATGAGACAAGTCGGCATTTCTATGTATGGTTTATTCTACGATAACTTGCGTATCGTTGATCTGAGCTTCATGAAACTTTGTAGGCAAGTAGTTCATTTCAATAAAATTTTCAAGTTTAATGGGTAAAATTGGGTTCTGAAAATGTATGATCACGAGGTCATAGTTCGGGACGAACAACTGGTTAGCTATGATTCAAGAAAATCTGTTTAGCCGTTTGAAGACTATCAGCTCTTTTATCGGGAGTTTTTTTTTATTGTATTCTTATTTTTATCCCCTACATGTTGCCATCTTGTAATTATGCTGACGTCACCAAACCAGTGACCATTACAAATTGGAGGAGCCTATCGACACCTCCTTTATCACAATCGTTTGAGGCGTTTATTCCGTAGGATGGAAAATACACGTGAAACAAAATACTTTTTTGCATTGCGTCGTCAGGAATAAAGTGAACTGTGGCTCTTCACTTCACTCTTTTCAAGTGAGGGCCTTCAGTGGTCTATAAGAAATTGATGCTCCAATAGTTTTATGTAGTAAGTCAAGTAGATGTAGTTACATTAAAATATTTTGGTTATAATGTTTGGTGACTTCTCGTACTTACTGCAGTTCCAAATCACACCAAATATGTCAAACCAAAAATATGGATCGAATTGTGAACCTTCTTGCTTTTGTGAATTCAGTTAAAAAGTCACAGAATCACGTCAACTTTTACGTGGAATCTAATATGTCCTAGCCTCTGTCTACGGTCCTAGCCAATTTTCATGATTGGAGTGTCAAACGAATTCAGAGCGATTTAGCGGTAGTTAGGTACCTAAATAAATGGAGCCGTGGGAAGGTGGGTGGTCGATGCTTTTAGGCTTTACAAACTAGTGTTTCAAATTGTAGCTAACTTGTTAGGGTTCCGTACTACAAGGAACCCTCGTACTCAGTTCGTTCTGTCCGTCCATCTGTTTGTATGTCCGCCCGTCCCTTCTTCCTTCTAACTAACTGACCCGAATCGCCTAAAATTACTTGTTTATGCACTCGTTATATCTACTTTTCTCATATAATATATCTATTCTATATAATCTACTATTATTAGGCTATAGGTAAAGTGGGTCGCATTGCGGTACCTTACATCAGTTTTAGATTATTTTTGTTACTTTAAATCATCTTTTTGAAGCTCGAGTTAATTTATACCGAAGTAAGCCAACTCAAACATTAAACTGTTCCACAATTACGAAGTTATGCGTACGCGAAGTACGAAATAGCATTTATTACCTACAGCCAGTTCGCAACCAAAACGCACGGAATTAATTGCGAAAGTCAGCCAAAGGAACAATCAAAGCGGTCCCATATGTCTCTATTTAGGGCACCAAGACAGCCCGAGGCGTTGTTTTATGGTCGGGGTCAAGGTATAAATCTCGGACCTCAAGAAGGTCCTGACGTGTAGTGGACCCTTGGATCTACGAAACACCCCGCTATAGAGATGGATGCGAGCCTAGATGGGTAACCTTAGAGTGCCTGGCTAATTTATTGGCGTATTCCCTAATTTTGCCATGACATTTGTAGACGTTATTTTATGTACCGTATGTTCCGTACCACAAGGTACGGAACTCTAATAACATAAAATAAAGTTTATAAACAGGACCATATTACTAAGCCTTCACTGTCTGTCTGCCTGCCTACCCTTTAAAGGCCGTATCTTTCGAACCGTAATAGATAGCCAGTTGAAATTTTCACAGAATGTGACATTTGTATCTAATGTTAAGGAGGATTAACTAAAAAATTATAATAAAGTCAAAAAGTAAAAACTAAAAACAAACTAAACTTTACTAAAAAAGTAAAACGTATTTTTGTATTTTGTTCTAGTGTAAAAACGGTAATACGAACAAGCTTCAAATTTGGCATGATTATAGTACACACTCTAAAGTATAAGAACTAAATAAATAATGGCCAAGTGCGAGTCTTGGGCCTCCAGTGGATGCAAAAGGCAGGCAGGCTGTCGTTCAGTGTGGAGGTTAAAGTGGGAGGCCTAGGTTCAGCAGTAGACGTCTTCTGGTTGATGATGATGCCAATGTATGTGGGGTGACGTGGTCTTCAGTCAGTTGTACAAAAAATTCAGAACATGCTAAGACATCGATTTATGTTTCATAATTAAAATTAAATCACTTCTATTCACATAATTATTTAAAATCTTACCTAAACATGTTAAAAAAACATTACCAGCAGATGACTGTCTTTTATTTCTTTGTTATACTGGGTTACGCGGTAAGGGTGTACTAGGCTGAAAGGCGTCCATAAACCCATTTCGGCTTAATACACCCTTTTCACGTAACCCTATATATACCAACAAAACCAACAAATTAATGTTATTGATGATTTTTTAGTAGAATTTATGAATGAATGTTGTTTTTAATGTAGTAGATGAATGTCTGTCCACGAGATGGACAGACGATCTAAAAGAGAGCGCAGGGAAACGCTGGATGCAGGGCGCTTCCAACCGGCCCTTTTGGAGATCGATGGGGGAAGCGTACGTCCAGCAGTGGACGTCCTACAGCTGAAATGATGATTACGAATTAAAATTTAATTTATCAGCTCCAATGAAACAATCGTAGTTTTGTATCGGAGATCTAAAATTTGTTTGTGAAATTCGTATACAATTTAACTTAGCAACAAACAGTTCAATTCACAGTAATTACGTATCAATTCATCATTGTGGCCGATTCAACCCCTTCACCCTAACTGGTTCGCTTGCTCGCCCTTTCGACAACAAACCATAAGTTCTGGCATGGCCAAGGGGCAGCCGTAGCATCCGAACTTACAATTAGGCCTGTACTTCCAAATGGACCCATCCATCTCTGTGAACTTAGTAGTGAATGGGTTAGTCTGAAGAGAGAGTTTTCTGGAAGAGCTTTGTTTTAAGTATGTAGATAATAAATTGTATAATTGTGTAATGTTGTGTTACTTAACGAATAATGAGTAAACATCAGTTTTGGGACATGCGGCTATATCATTTTGAAATAGGGTATGGCCTAAGTGAAATGAAGTCATTTTGCGATCTAGCCATTATAACACTCACCCTCGTGTAGGTTTTTTTTAAAATATAATTAATAGACCTGCATTTGACCACCATCTCGCCTAATGGTACTTTGGTCTTAATTTATATTACACTAGCTGCGCCCCGCGGTTTCTACCCGACTTCCTAAGAAGGAACCCTCCTTCATGGGAAGTCGAATAAAACAGTTTTTTTTTTTTTATAAAATAAATAATCGGGCTAGTCTCATACTTTTCATAAGTACAACTAGTAATTTTTTTCGAATACAAATCAATATATTTCTAGCGTATGTATGTATGTTTGTTTGTATATTTAAATATGTATAAATTACCTCATATAGCCTAAACAGCTCGACATATTTTGATGTGTTAGGTATTGTTAGATTCATCTTCATACCCAGAGTATCATAAGCTACATTTTGCTGTCGGGTATTTTCTTTTTCTAATTTATAACTTGTTATCTACATTTATTTTCATACTTTATAAATCTTGCTGGAAATATTTATGTATGCCACAGTCTGTAGGTGATTATGTACGCATGTATAGCAGCCATAAATCATCATCATCATCAGCCAGAAGACGTCCACTGCTGAACATAGGCCTCCCCCTTTAACCTCCACACTGAACGACAGCCTGCCTTTTGCATCCACTGGATGCCAGCGACTCTTACTATGTCGTCGGTCCATCTAGTGGGAGGCCTACCTACGCTGCGTCTTCCGGTTCGTGCCATAAATAGCCATAAATAGAGTAGTTATGTTATATATTATTTTAAGAGAGTTCAGAAAAAATTACGTAACTAAACTTGGTCCATGTATTTATTTGCTCTGGCAGCTGCAATGACATTAATAGCAAATGAAAACCATGAATTCTGATTCTGATAGGTTATTGAACGCAAGACTGTAGCAGATACCCGATAAAATAAAAAAATTAAATAAAATATTCAATAAAATATTAAAAGAAAATATTTTCATTCAACTTTTTACAATGTAAATAGTATAATATAGCAAAATAATAGAGCAAATAAAAGAATGTAAATAGTAGTATAATACTCGATGAGATTATTCAGCAAGGATATTATTTTTAAAATGACTGCGAGGACTTTTCGTCTCTCTATATCGAGGTCCTAGTGCGGTAACATTTTGATTGCGGTCCACCACTGGCTGGCACCGCTCGTAAACCGAACTTTCAGGCTAACGACCCGACTCAATTACACCGTTTTCTTAAATTTAATCGCATTACTTTGTGCAATTTAGCGCAAACATCCTTCCACACAAACACTGCTGTAATAAAACAAACGACGACCTTCTTCTTCCTTTTGTTTTATGTTTTGGGTTGAACTTTCATTGCTCAAGTTTTAAGACGTTTTGACGTGAGAGTATAACAGGGAATAGTAAATTGTCCAGTCGAAGTGCAGTATAAACGCCGACCATAGAAACCGGCATCGCCGCTTACAGCAGCAGTGAAAAAGCAAATTCTTTCCGGTTTACGATTTATGTTCAAAATTGTATCTTATTTTTTCCCTCTTTTGAGTGTTAAGAATTGATCAAGTTTTACGAAATATCGTCCATCAATATTCATATTCACTGTCAAATTCAAGAAAAGTAGTATGTCACGGTAAATTCAAAGTCATGCCCTAGTAAAGTGATAGTCTTCACCAGAGGCTTCTATTATGGAGTTTTGGTAACATCACGAAAATACATGTTTCACCTCAATAGATCACTTCCCACACTCGAACAAATAATAATCTACCATAGGTTTAGGAAAATAATACAATGAGGCGGCATTGTTTTTAGGGTTCCGTATCAAAAGGGTAAAAACCCTATTACTAAGCTTTCGATGTCTATCTGTCTGTATGTCTGTCTGTCTGTCTGTCTGTCTGTCTGTCTGTCTGTCTGTCTGTCTGTCTGTACGTCTGTCCGTCTGTCTGTCTTTCCGTCCGTCTGTCTGTCCTACTTATTAACGGCTGTAGGTATCATTCGAACCGTAATAGATAGCCAGTTGAAATTTTCACAGAATATGCAACGTTACGGCGGATTAACTAACAAATAATTAAAAATACAAAAAGTAAAAATGAATTCCCTGGGTCCCCATACAACAAATGTATTTTTTTACGTATTTTTGTATTAGCTATAATGTAAAAGCTATAATACGTACAGGCGTCAAACTTGGCATGATTAATTGATTATAGTACACTCTGAAATATAGCAACAAAATGGATAATAAATAATGGCCTAGTGCGAGTTGGTGACAAATTTCTGTTCATTACCAAGTTATAACTGGTAATTTTGTTACTTGGACGACCTTATCATTCGTCTCACCGAATCAAAATGCCACCATATTTTACTTATTTTGAAGTTGGTTTTAAAATTGATAATTATTGTGTTTTGTGGTGGTACGGAACCCTCAGTGCGTTTACCTGACTCGCACTTGGTCTTATTTTTTAATTTTCGCTTACTCAAAACTCCGTCATTTATAATCCGATTTGGCTTTAATTTGGAAAACTTTTTTATTTGAAAGGATATACTTTCAGATTCTTCGGGCGAAGAACCGATAACCGATTGGGAAGAAAGGTTCTGGAGTGGAGACCACGAACCGGAAGACGCAGCGTAGGTAGGCTACCCACTAGGTGGACCGACGACATTGTGAGAGTCGCGGGCATCCAGTGGATGCAAAAGGCAGGCTGTCGTTCAGTGTGGAGGTTAAAGGGGGAGGCCTATGTTGCAGTGGACGTCTTCTGGCTGATGATGATGATGACTTTCAGATTGGTCCCATAGAAATTTAATCAAATTCTGTTCAGTAGATTGGCTTTTAAATCAAAATAACTGGAAAATTGACATGACTGGAAATGACAATATTATGTCGTAAAACCAAGTAATCGAAATTGCGTATTTTACTAATATGGAAGTTGGTCTAATTACTATTGTTTTCAGTTTTAATTAGAAAAAAAACTATGGTATTTTAAAAAAATATAGTAAAACAACAAAATATAAAAGTAGGCATTCAGGTGGAAAGGGCGGAACTAAAGTAGAGTGGATTACAGGACAGATGCAGGACTATCTTCAAAATTTTGAAAATGTTGGTAAGAGATAGGCATGGCCCTAAGATATTTTTACCAAAAAAAATCTTACGAAATTTTATCGCGCTAAATTCCGCGTTTGATCACCAACTCGCCTGTTGGTAAGCGACGATGTGGCCGAAGATGAAGCACGTAGACTGTATAATTATCTTATGTAAATAAAGTAACGTAGATTTAAACAAATAAGTTAAAGTACTTGCCTCACTGGTATGGCCAGTGAGCGATACCATAATATTTTGGGCTTGTTAAACATTTAGGTATGGTTAAAGGTTTTTGATCTTACCGGACATTAGGTACCTATAGTACGACATACAATACCGTATAATATTTTTCGTGAAATAAGTACTTGCAATATGTCTTATGTGGCTTAGCATACGAGTAGGTACCTAAGTCTTTTAATAAACACTTCACAAAGTTACAAAAAAAAAAACTACCAAAAGAAATAATCTAATTGCAGCACACTATATATTGCGGCTCCTTACTAGAAATAGCTGGTACTATCTGGTTTAAACAGATCCTGGACAAATATGCAGCAGGTAGTAATAGGGCTGCAAAACATAGATAACGAATGCCACGGCAGTCATTCATGATCCCCCTCGCCGCCTACGCATTTATTATTGAAGATTTGCAAATATCATTGCCAGCAAGCACTACTGGAGTTCATTTGCACCCTTCCCTAGGGTCTGTTACACACTGCATTCCATGTTCGAAGCATCGAACTAACAAGCCGCATTGTATGTAGTAGCGTCTCCAAAATAACCGCAGGCATCAAGTATCTGTCACGTCGTAACTCGGTGCGACGTTATTGCGCACCGCTAGTGTGTTCTTGCCTTATTGCCTGTGCACAGCCCTCGGGTGAAGTGCAACCACAAATAACACCGACGTAGGG
This sequence comes from Agriopis aurantiaria, assembly GCA_914767915.1. Lineage (NCBI taxonomy): Eukaryota > Metazoa > Arthropoda > Insecta > Lepidoptera > Geometridae > Agriopis > Agriopis aurantiaria. The sequence goes on along the minus strand of OU611994.1, from coordinate 9,776,663 downwards.
ATGCGTAATGTTTTATTATACCCATTTTATAACCGCGAGAAAAATGTAATCTTCTTTATTTACTGAAGAGCGGAAGTAAAAAGGATCGTTTCGGTATAAGCGAAAATATTAATAAAGAGCTTTGGGATATAAACTGAATTACGATCGCGAATATTTTGTCATACACGGTGACATGTGAGCATTGAAGCGTGACAGCAAAAATGAGAGTATAAACGTACCGTAAAATGTTTCAAAGAATATTTTTTTATTAAAACACTCAACTGTATATACGAGCTCCATTTTAGTATCTAGAATTAAATTACATGGGCAACTCAGTAGACTAGATGACCTGGCTGAATAAACTCTTTGCGGAATTTCTAGTTTTTTTTTTCAGAGTTTATTATGTAGTGAAAGCGCTGTGTTTATACGCTAAAGATATGGGGCTGAAATAAACTGAAAGGGAACTTTCTGACGGCGCGCGCTCGCCCACCGAACATTTCATTATTCCTCGTCTAATTTCTGCAGTTTTTTAAAAGAGCACTTAACCCCACGGTGGAGACTTCAGAGCGCAGGTTGTCGGCTGCAGTCGGCTGCTAGCGTCAGTCAAAAGATCATTGTTACCTGCTGACGTTTGAGACAAACGCTCTTAGAACAAAGTACCTACGACGACGCTAAAAGCGCAAAAACTCGACTAGGTGAGTAAAGGAGGCCTTTCAGACCGAGATGAAAACAGGAGTATTTTGAAATTACGACCCGCACTTTACGGTGTGTGAAAACAGGATGATATTAAAATTGCCTACATAAATATCAAAGGTGTGGGCGCGTATCGACGCCGAATATTAGAAGCTTAAAATTGGGCTCATGAAATCCAATATCATGTAGGTATTGTTTATGAAATAAATAAGCTTAACATTGTTATGTGTTAATACCGTGTGATAATGTTAAGCACTTTAATTAACAGCATAAATCGTGCGTTTATGAGAACAAGTCAACTACTTGCATTACGTACCAATACCACAGAATACATAATAGCACCATAATCAATAGCAAAGTGAAGTACAGGGCCAGTCACCCTGTACTGAACATCGCGTGATATCTTTTAAAATCACGCGATTAATATAAATTAAATAGTCAAGAATTCCAAATATGTAAGTATTACATTTCTTTTTCTCAATAAAGCTAGCTTTGAAGCTCGCAGTTTTTTATTCATAGTGTAGATTGTTTATTTAAGTTTGTATTTAATTTAGGTGAGGTGTTGTTTATTAAACCTTGTTTATTCCTTAAAGTTTTTAGGTGTATGTAGTTAGTTGTTTCTAAATGGTTTTATAAATAAAAAGGTTGGTTTAGTTATTAAACAAAAATATACCTTAAACATAACTATTCCTTAAGCTTTCGAGATTATTTTACATTGAAATTAATAAGTTTTAACGGATTTCACCACGTGTTTTTACATTGTTTTAATTTCTGGCATTTTAAACACTTTGCAGTGTAGGTATGTGGTCGCAGATAGACTAGGTGGTAGACTATATAAATTTTACGAAAATATTTACATTTGCCAGCAATGATTATTAATCAATACGAATGTAGTAGTATGTTTACGGTTTCCCGATATCTAGAATTCAATAAAAGTATTAATGCAATGTGAAGTTTTTTTATATGCAACTCTATTTATTAATATACAAAGTTATATTAAACGAAGCAAACAAAAAAAAACCCTTAGTTATTACTAAACTTCAACTAAAAATCAATGTTCGAGATTGAAATTAATAATTTACTTATTGGTAAATGTTCAGTATGTAAATAAGCAAACGTGTTTTTTTAAACACACAATATTGGGCTATAACCAAAGGCAATTTGCATTTCTATTAAACTAGACTACTGAAACAACCGAAAAAAAACTTGACGTGTCTTGGCTAACGACTATTCCCCGAATAAAACTGAAAAACAGGGTTCCCGAACGGAATTCGAATAAAGTCCATTGCAGTTGGTAGAGCGACCATTTTTTGTCGATGTTGCCCATGGTACGCAATATGTCGTCGACGTACGTAGCTACGTACGTAGCGACGTACGTCGTAGCTTCCCACAGCTGCTGCCAAACTGTAAAATTTATATTTCAAAGGCTGCGATAAACTAAAATAGAAGATATGTTAGATACATAAGTGATTCAATGGTAAATAAGCGCCGTGCCCCGTCTATCTTATATGTCACTAGCGGTCCGCCCCGGCTTCCCACGGGTATAGATATATAGTCTATGTCACCCGGGGATAGTGTAGCTTCCCAACAGTGAAATAATTTTTCAAATGGGTTCAGTAGTTTCAGAGCCTATTCAATTTTATTAAAATGGTTTTCTTTTTCATCTTAAACAATTTATTTAAGTAGATTTATAGGCGTTTGAAAACTTCAATAGTTGTATAACCTCACCTTAGTTCACCATCATCGTCATCAGCCTTGAATTTTCCATGGGTGGGACAGGGCACATCCCTGGTATGAATAACGTGTACGTTTATAGTATTTGTTTCTCGTTGATCTTTCCATTTCTTTTTTCTTTTCTTTGGTACCTTTTTCGTTTTTCTTGCTGGTACCTTTCTATCGTGTCATTAATGAGTTATTCTATTGCACCTTTAAACAAATTCAACATTATAAATGGTTGCAGCAGCCAGAAAGCTATTTCGACAAGTCAGCCAGGCTTTTTATTTACATACCGGAATAGATTGCTGCCGTTTCTTCATATTTCAGCGGCACCAGATGCGACGGTAGGTGGCATATTCACCAAACAGTGGGTAACTAAATCAAACACCGACGAATAACATCGCAATTTGATTGCATTTCTACAAAAGCCTACACAAATGTACCAATAACAAAATTGAGACTATTCCATAAGTGTAATGTTGTAGCCCAGAAATTTGAAAGTTAAGTCTAACGCATCTTCCTTTTTTGTTTGCCATGTATCAATGGAGCTATAAATATGCACATAAAAGGATCCGAATTTGATTTCATTAACATTCCTGCTTACGAATCAGCAGGGATCTAACTTAGCATAATTTAAAAGTTATGTAGAACATTTTATCTTCGGCATACCGACAGCGTATTAAAGGTACTTTTTTAAACGATAGGCATTGTTTGTTAAGGTGGTACGATTCACATATGGCGGAAAATTCAAATTTTGAACAGTTTTTTGGTCCTAGTAGCCAGGCCAGGTAATTATTTTTAAATAACACAGTGTTTGCGCAAAATGTTGGCTGTTCTTTACATTATAATATACAATTATTTAACAGTAACGCACCGTATTACTTACGTTTGTGAATAAGCCGTTTGAAACGGCAAAAATTAGTTTATTCACAAATGTAAGTAATAATGTGCATTAGAGATAAATAGCTTAACATGATTTTGTAAAGAATAATAATCAATTTGCGCAAACATTATGGCTGTTTACAATAGTTACCCGGCCTAGCTACAAGGACAAGAAAACTGTTTAAAATTTGAATTTCCCGCCATTTGTGAAACGAACCACTTCAAATGGGAAAATTATACTTCAGTAATAGCCACAGAAAAGCGAAAAAAAAAATCTTTTTCGTGGTAATAGCCACAAATGCATCAATTTTTTAAATACGAGATTAAAACTGAAGTTTATAAAAAACGATTTAGAAAGCTGTTGTAATCGGATTTCCCATACCACATAAAAGTATCAATATGAAAAGTTGTCGAGACAAACTATCTATAGCATGCAGGATGAGATCTGTGACGAGACAATTATTATCTCAAAGGCGTTTCAACTAGTTGGACTTATCTATTTTCTTTTTTAATATTGTTTGGTCAGTTGATTTGGCCAGTATTATTTATTTTGATTTGATTGAAACAAAAAATCATATTAATAACGTTTTACAAACGTTTTCTAAAAAGTGTTTTAAAGATTTTCTTATTATGGAAACTGACGTGGTTTTCGCGAGGTTATGTGAGTAATTCCCGTGTAATATAAGTTTGCTGTTCGTTTCAAATGTTTGTTTCTTTAATATAGGTACCTACTTATCACTAAAAGTTACACAAACATTTTCAATCACGGAAATCAATACCTCTTTTCTAATTTTCCAGAGTTTCTCAAGTGTCCACAATGTAATATTACGGACGATCTCTCGCAGAAAAGTTAATCCGTAGTAGCACTGACCAACTTTCTAGAAAGTTGAGCGGGAGAGCTTCCATCGCATTTTCTGAAGAAATCTGACAGGCTTCTCTGACAAAATTTAGTTCAATTATTTACCAACTGTGCAGATAAGTTAGTTGCTCAGTAGGGTGCTTTCCACCCTACAAATACTGTTTCGATGAGTGTTGCAAGTTTTGAAGGCTCTCAGAAAGTATCTGGTATCAATTTTCTCTCAATTAACTTCAGGTTGCGTTCGATTCAATAAGTGGCACTTGGATCTAATGGGATGGTGTCACAGAATATTGGCGTAAACAGAGAGATTTTCAATCCACAGTTGTTGTTTTTTGTTTCTAAGTACATTTAGTTTGTCTCTGGTGTCCAAAAGAATAACTTAGCAAAACTTATTTATTCTTATAAGTGAAAATGTTAGATGATTTTACTACACAAACAAGAATTTCTTCTTTCTTACTAACTCAATGGATTAGTGTGATAATTATAACAAAGAACATAAAAAAATTATTTTACAATTGGGTATGGACATTCCAACCTTACTTCTTCTATGTGCTCTTTCCATTCCAACGTGGCCTGTAAGAAAACGCTTGTGGTAATAAGGCTACCAGTTGTTACACTAGTTTGATCAATGGTTCCGCGGCTTCACCCGCTATCATTCAGGAGTCTGTTATTTTTTTCGGGATAAAATAATCTAGGGTATAAGTTATCCTCATACAATTTTTTTTCTTATAATAAGTGCCCAATATTCTTACTGACACATTACTCTGCCTGAAAATAGAAGGGAGGTTTCCAAAGGGCTTCCATTGTTTACGGAATACGAAAAGGGTTCTGTCCTATTGTGTTGACTCACTTTTGTAATAGAGTTAGTTCCGAATGTGAACTTGAGTATTTGATGATTGCTTAACCAAGAAACACAATGGTACGGGTTGATTCTTCAACTTTCATTTGATGTTATTTTCTCGGATAAGGGCGCTTAGGGTAACAATTAACTTTGATTAAACCACTATAGTAGATGGACCGACGACATTGTGAGAGTCGCTGGCATCCAGTGGTTGCAAAGGGCAAGCTGTCGTTCAGTGTGGAGTTTAAAGGGGGAGGCCTATGTCCAGCAGTGGACGTCTCCTGGCTGATAATGATGACGAAACTCCTATAGTAGTTTTTTTTTCAATTATATCATTATGAGGTTTGTTTAAATTAGAACGGCTGTCAAGGCACTTTTGTAAGAAATTTGTTGTAGCCAGTTGCATCCATATAAACGAAACGTCAGTCATTTGAAATCAATTAGCAACTGTGATGCGGAGATCGACGCGTAGATCTAAATTAGAATGTTCAATCAAGGTTCACTCATAATGCCTGGAAACAGAGTTTCTTGCGTGAAACAGTGACAAATATAAGCGTTCTGCCACGCAACACGAAGAGATACGCACAAGTTGTCGCCTTAGAAATAAATAACGTGAGTGACAAATGATAAAACTCCATATTACCTACTTTAAAAAAAAAAAAAAAAAATTACATTAATTACATTACATACATCGCCATTAGAATATGAAATAACTAATTATCGTTAAATAAGAACTTCTAGATCGGAATAAAAATCAAAAATGTATTTTCGCCGAATTATTCTATCTTAAAAAGTTTATACAATAAATTTTGTACAGTTACAACTAACCCCTTACAACAAACGTATTTTTTAACGTATTTTTGTATTAGCGCTAATGTAAAAACGGTAATACGTACAAGCATCAAACTTGGCATGATTATAGTCACACTCTAAAGTATAATTACAAATAAGAAATAATGGCCAAATGTGAGTAATTCATTACCAAGTTATAACTGGTAACTCCTGACCTAGATAACCACTTTACATTTCACCGGATCGAAATGCCATATCATTCTAATTTTGAAGTCGTCTTTTTAATTTGATTATTATTGTATTTTGTGGTGGTGCGGAACCCTCAGTGTGAAAGCCCGACTCGCACTTGGCCGGTTTATTGAATTTAGTAAATACGCTATTACACAAACAAAATATCAAGGGTTACAAAAGTAATGAAGTCTTTTAATCAGATCTAACCATATTTTGTAGCTCTACTAAAATGTAAAAAATATTTTAATGTGCCTAATAAACTCTATTTGTATAGATCTCTTATTTATTTTCGGTTACGAAATCGTTCTGTGTGTAACTAACCAAAACAAAATATATTTTCGTTTACCCCAACAACAAAAGTTAATAAATGAGGTATATCGCCCTCGCTGTACGTGTCGAAACATCGATCATAGTTCTTAAACGTATCAGAAACTGGGGTGGTACCCTTCGGCTTTTACGAAAGCACATTTGTATGGGTGCATTGGCTAGTAGACTAGTAGCAATAGGTAGGGGCTACCGATGATTTTTTTTCTATACTAAAATTGAATTAAAGTGCCTTTTATTAATCTATACTATCCTACTGCTGGACAAAAGTCTCCTCCTGCTGGGCAAGGCTCGCCTCAAATGCCTTTTTTAATGAAACATAATAATCACTTAAAATTAGTAACCGACTTCATAATTTGTAAATACGAAACTTCGTTTACTTGGATGGTATACTTTTTTTGGATTTGATTTAAAAACCAAAGTACTGTACCAATGTTTTAAACTGTCACGGTTGTTCACTAAAGTTATATGATTCATTGGAGCTCATTCCACAACCTTACTACGGTAAATATCCCGTAAATAATCATATAACTTTACTGTACCAATGTTGATGAAATTTATATGGGAACAATCAGAATGTATAATAATAATTCAAATTAAAAAAGAACCAAATCGGTTTATAAACATATATAAGTAACAAACATTTAAAGAAAACATACAACCAAATTGATAATCCCCTCTTGTTGGAGTCGGTAAAAAATATAATAATATGCCTACAAACTTCGACGAAAGTATTTTACTTTCGTCGAAGCCTACAAAAACAACAGGACCGCGCATGGACCGTTGAAGGTCTGAAGTATGTGTCAAAATCGACAAAAAATTACGATGTATAAGTATTTGAACAAATTTGTTTTTCAATGTTTCTCATATTTTCTACGATAAAAATTATTCCATGTCTGCATTGATCTATATATACAAAAGCGAAATTCATCTACTCACTCACTCACTCGTTAAACATGAAATCTCGAAAACTACTTGACCTACGAAGCTGAAATTTGTCAGGAAGATTCCTTATGGGGTGCAGAGGTCCGCTAAGGATTTTACGAAAGGGCTGAATTAATGATGATGAAAGGGGGTTGAAAGTTTATATGAAAGTCTACGTGTACGAAGTCGCGGGCAACAGCTAGTATAATATAAAGTCACAGACAAATATGGTCAGAAAAATAATGAACACGTGTAAAAGTGCGGTCATATTTTGAACTAGTTCGGCCCGACTATAGAAACCTAAACCTCGCGTACGCGTCAATATACCTCAGCATGCATAGTACCACTTTTTTTTTACTTTCAAGTTCTTTTCTCTCTTTTTTTTCTCGATAAGATTTTGGCGTCAGACGTCTTGTGTATTTGCCAGTGTTAAGTGCCTCAAACTTAATGTACACAAATAATAAAAATAAATGTGAAACTTAATGTACACAAAATTAGAAACATGCCAGAGTAATAACATTGTAAGAGCGCTTAATATACGCAATTAAAAGTTCATGTCGCACAATACTAGAGCCTTTGAAGCTTTTGGAGGGCAGCCAGTGCTCTTAGAGACGCCAAGAGATACCTACATACAGGTCCTTAGTGCTGTAACTATTAAAACCGTACAAGATTATTACTACTAACTTTATTTATAAGGTCAAGACTCTATAGATTTTGTTTTTTGTAGGTGAGAGAGAGAGAGAGAGAGAGAGAGAGAAGAGATTCGTGTAGGTACTATCTGTACTATCGGCACAGGCGCCCATGTATTAGCATTGTAGACCCTACCTTAGACTCGAATTTTGCTCGTATGCTTACCTACGAACGCATTTACAACCTGTTTACAAGGGGGAGTGTTCTGAAGAACTGTTTGATCTAATATCGGCGTCGTGGTTTTATCATCTCACTAGCCACCACCGCCTGAAAGCTCATCCACTTAATTATCATAGATCAGTGGACATCGCACACTGTGCGATTCATTCTTGCAACTGCAATGTGGAATGAGCTACCTTCCGCGGTGTTTCCGAGAATCTACAACATGGGGTTGCTCAAAAGGCGAGTAAATAGGGAAAGGGCTCGCAACGTATTTGTGATGCCTCTGGTGTTCCAAGTAGCCATATAGGCGTGGGTTCGATTCCCACCTAGGATAAACATGTGAGTGTGATCAACATTTATGTTTTTTCTATATCTGGGTGTCATTAACTATTTAAGTATGTATTTAAAAATATACATGTATGTCTATCAGTCTCTGGCAGCCATATTACAAGCTTTCCTTAGTTGCACGGTCAGATGACCGTGTGTGCAAGTATCAAGCACTTGCTTTAATAACTATAGAAGTTAGAAGGTTCTAAAAAATTTAAACAGACGGACAGACGAATTTATAAAAGTTTCCATGTCAGGCCTAAAAATCGTCATTTATTTTATCAATTGTCATTGTCATGTATCTATGCTATGAAAATCGTTATAACAAAAAATATCGTTAAAATTCTATTTAAACAAGATTAAAGCAAAAACATCTTCAAGAGATCATCTATTATTATTGACCGAGAAAAACGAAGAGAAAATTTATAAAATAATAATAAATTTTGGGACATTTTTGCACACGCGGTCATCTGACCCCAAACTAAGCAAAGCTTGTGATATGGCTCCCAGAGACTGATATACATACATATATAGTTTTTTTAAATACATACTTAAATAGATATTAACAATTCAATTTCAAAGGTCGTTGACCATTTCGTAAAATTGTCTTAACAATGAATCTTTTTCAACTAATTTTCATTTTGACTAAGCCATAATGTTAACGTAGTTGTAACAAAAGTATAATGTTATGTTGGTATGATGCACCTCTGAAATTTGATTAAATCCAAAGAGCTTCGTTTTTTCGAATTTTTCTGTGACCACCAATTTCTGAACTTTGATGATTGTGACCACAAAATTATATATGACTTTGGCTACGAAAAACGGAACCCTGCCATATGCGTATATCTTGAGTCTCGACACGCTCTTAGCCAATTATTTTATTTCATATTGGCGCCAAAACCAACATTTTGTCTGTGGTATTAGTAATATTATAGTTATACTTGCCTCACGCTGTAATTCGCGCTTTATTGCTACCTCTTTTGTATTCCAAAGTTGCGTACGCGAAAGAATAGACGTATCATGAGAATAGCGCACATTTCTTTATTTTGCAAATATTGCACGTTTGGAGGAAGCGGGCTGTTGTGTAACGAACCTAAAACTTCCCGGAAAGTAATTTTATACCTATGGGTACCTATTATACGTATCTATGTTACTGTTAATTCGTGTATTCGTTGTTTTTATATATTTGCTTATCCATAGTGCATGTAAATTACACGTGATTAAGCAAATATGATATTTTTCTCATCTCTTCATGATGTCAGTGTCACAGGGATGCCATAGATAGAACTATCTCTCCATCTTTCTCTCTCTCTCTCTCTCACACACACACACTCTCAGATTATTATTTTCTTCTTTCTAAACATCAGGCGAGATGGTGGTCAAACGCAAGCCTATTATTAATAAAAAAACTACTACAACGATGTGGCTAAGGATGGAGCATGTCGATCTAGAGAAATTTCGTCGCGCTTTGAGCGATTTTTGGTAGAGGTAAAATTTACTGACATGCTAATATGACAGGTATTCCAAAGTTTTACGTTTTCACTTATGTCGGCAGTCATGGGGGACTGCCTATTTATTTAGTGTTGGTCGGTAATAATTAAGGACTAAATTTGGTTTTATAAGCCTGATCTACACAAGATTTTATTATTATAACTATAACCTACTTTAAAATTAAAGGTATTACCTAACAGTTTTCCTCATTAGGTTATAAAATTTTCCTTAGCAAAAAAAACTCCTACGCGAAAGTATTGTTTTCCTTCTGGGAAGTTAATAATTTCCTAATTATTGTCGTGCCATCGTCATCAAAATGCTACATGCAATTAACTCGTAGTAAAAACCAACAGATGTCCTCCATTGAGGGACAATCAAACCAATTAGGTAGGCATTTGGTACCTATTAGAAGATACCTATTATATTGACCGCAGTCTTTGTTAACTCACTTATCAGTCTTGTCATTAAGGAAATTGATTATTACAAAACTAGACATAGTGCAAGTTATTTCTCATTTAGTAACATTGTGTTGAAGTGGAAACTTAAGCTATGAAGTGTCTCTACATAATATATTTTATAACAGCAACAGTTATATCTGCTGCGGTTCCCCAAGGTATGATAACGCTTTATGTTTGAGCTTCCTTATCATTTTATGGTTATTATGATTGAATATTCATTAGCTCAGGCTTCTACTGTCATTTATAAGCGAGACTAACTTATCGAATTATAGTACTATCGGTAACTTAGAGTTACATGCATTGATAGTACGTGAGAGACGGGAAGCGCAAAATACAGGGTTATTGATTATTAGATAACACTATTATTACGAACCGTTTCAATACGTCAAAACAAAGAACTTTTGTGACTTATAAAAACTCGATAAAAAAATCTGCCGTCTCATATATTGCCGGTAGTGCTTTTTTTTTACGGAACGCCTGTTTTTTTTTTCCGCCAATTTCGAAAAGTGGTTGAACAATAGTTATTTATGATACAAGTGCGGTAGGTTGGTTATTACAAACGAGTAGACGAATGTAAGCCCGAGACGAAGTCGAGGGCTTACCATAGTCACGAGTTTGTACTGTAATAACCAATCCGCACGTGTGCCATACAACGTTTTACAACACATTTGCGAGAAAAAAAGGCTACAAATGAAACAATTTTATTATTTTGTTTATAACTTAATATCAGTCACAACAATAGTTTCTATAATATAATAAGAAAATGGCGCGAACATGCAAATAGCGCCACTATCACGTGGTGAAAACTAGAACTACATCTTTCGTCTCATTTTCTCTTTAGTATTAAACTGAGACAAACGTATTGAGCAAAAGCGCTTCCAAGGAGGTTTGATCATTCAGCTTATTTATTCTCGTAATATGAAACTCTTTTGTGGAATTCTTATGTAATTATGATGAAAATTAAAAAATACCGTAAAGCACACGCACGGTGCTATACATCTGAGCGTGCGGACAAATTCATTTCCGCACGCTCCGTTGTATGATCCGTAATGTTTAACTTTCGACCGATGTATACAGGCTTCGTAAGTGCACTTTTTGAGCAAATGTGTTGTAAAAGTTGTTTTCTTTGATATACCGAAACCGCCATAAGAGGATGATAACTGATTACCAGTAACCCTGTATATTATACTTTTTAATTGCGATGTGAGTGATGGTGGCCGGGCGATAGCATGTGCGCTTCACAATCTGACAGCACTCGGTTCGATCCCCGGTCCTGCAACAATGACTTATTTGGTACTTAAATAAATTATGTGCAGTTTTCGATGCTATTGTTCAAAAACGGTCAAGGAAAACATCGTGAGAAAATCGATGAACATCAAAAGTTCAAAGACATAATATGACATTCACCAACATGCACTGGACCAGCATTATGGATTACGGCCTATCTTCTCTCTTTCCTAGAGAAAAACCAGCAGTGGGAACATGCTAGGCTAATAGTGATAGCTTTTATAGAGTGCGTAATTTATTATCACGCAATCAGTATCGTTATTGGAAGATATTTCACTTTCCTTTTGTTTTATATAAGTTCGGCCACAGAAATTAGTACAAGATCTGGTGACTGGTACAGGAAGGTAAGTGAACGAGGTCAAGTTATTTTGACCGTTTTTGTTCCAAAAAGGGTGAAAAAAGTAAATACGGGCCTTTTCATTTTCAATGAGCTTGACGTAAATTTGCGCACTCCAAAATAGCTCTGTATAAATCTGTTAAATATCCTAATAATATTACAAATGCGATATTTTGTGTATGTGAATGTTTTTTGCCACGTATCTACGTAACTACTAAGCCGATTTTGATGAAATTTGGAATTTAGATAGTTTAGGTTCTGGAACAGGTTTTTTGATCTGATATTGTTCTCCTTTTGCGACATATCAATTTCCACGCGGGAGAAGCCTCGAGGCGCAACTAGTAGATAATAAATGATGAGCAACCAACTTTGTTCGTCGGAAGTTGTTGGTATGCCATTTAACCAAATTTTCCTAGTTTGAGTAGCAATGCACTTTCACCAGGAATGTAACTACCTAATGGCACCATATATTACAAATTTATTAAGAAGATGCTTGTTGAAAATAAATTTTCATTTCATTTAAAGCTTTATCAGTCGTTCAAAATGTCCTTTAATTTTTTTTAATGGGAAGTGTTTTTTATCATTGTGTCGAATAAGTTATATTAGTTTATTTCAGTACAAATAAGCATTGCTTTGCGTATACTGATCAGTTAGTAGGTAGGTATCCTCTCCAGTTTTCCTTAATTTTCTTTTCCTGACAAACTATGCCCACAGATAACAAAATCCAGGGGTCAATCCGGGGTATAATTTGTTTTCAAAATATAAATACGGGCCCCATATGAAATATTAGAAGATCGGATCTGATCTACTGTAATGTATAAACTGTGAAAAGGAACTTAAAAATGAAGGACTGTATAGAAAAACATTAATCTATTCCGAAATGTGGTAGTAAAAAAATTGATCATATTCCCTATATTTTGGTCACTGGCTTATTGCTGGCGTTTTCGGCCTCTGGGCAATGTCACTATTGAAATGTTTGCTATTTTTCTCGACGAGAGGGAAATCTTCCCAAGATATCAGGCTGCATTAGGGTACAGTCTGTTTATGTGGGATTAGTCTAGATCCTTAGTGCTTGGCACACAGACTAGGTAAAAGAAGTCTTTGGCTTAGCTTTGGCTTTATTGGCGTTACTGGAGAAGATCACTGTCATAACATTGGATGCATTTTGTGTTCTCACCAGATCTCTGCGACACATGCGTACCAACACAAGACTGCCCTCTATTCGAGAACCTAAACGTAACCGATCAGCTGAAATGGATGGAGAAATTTCCTTGTGGTTCTCGACCGAAAAGTGATAATTTTGAAGTGCCTGCAGGGTTTGCGTCGGCTGCTAAAGGAGATTATGTAAATTAAGTTTACTTGATATATTTAAATACATAAGTACCTTTAATGTTAGGCAACCCATCTTTTAGGAATTTTGATCATTAGGAAAATTCATCATCATCATCATCATCATCATTTCAGCCGTAGGACGTCCACTGCTGGACATAGGCCTCCCCCATCGATCTCCGAAAGGGCCGGTTGGAAGCGGCCTTCATCCAGCGTTTCCCTGCGGTCTCTTTTAGGTCATCTATCCATCTTGTGGGTGGACGTCCTACGCTGCGCTTACCAGTCCGTGTTCTCCATTCCAGAACCTTTCGGCCCCATCTGCCATCCGTTCTGCGTGATATGTGCCCTGCCCACTGCCATTTCAACTTACTAATCCGGTGGGCTATATCGACGACTTTCGTTCGTCTACGGATCTCCTCATTTCGGATTCAATCTCGTAGAGAAACCCCGAACATAGCCCTCTCCATAGCTCGTTGTGCGACTTTGAGCTTGCTTATGAGGCCCATAGACCCCGTTTCAGTGCCGTATGTCATCACTGGTAACACACACTGGTCGAAGACTTTCGTCTTAAGGCACTGAGGAAAATTACTTTATAGATATTAATTGTAGGTGTCTCGCTACATAGATATGTTGCTATTTAGACATTGTGATTTTGATCAACTAATTATATAGAAATACTTACCTACCTGCACGCGACATTATACGCCGAGAGGCTAAATATTATTTAATCCGTAACTAGGCTGTTTCGTTTTAGTGGAAAGCTTTCGACACTTGTCGTGCAGCTAGAGTTCAGAAGAAAGACTAGAGACTACGTTTAAACAACATGTTTAACGAAACATGTTTTTTTTTGTTTAAATAAAAGCCGCCGTCATTGGATATAGGTCAATTTCAATAAACTGAATTTATCCCTTATTTCAAACACTTAGAAAGTTTAATATTTTCTTCACAATTAAATGAGACCAATCTCAACCAACATATTAAATAAAAAATAATACAATCTGCAAGAAGATGCCGCGTAGCTCACACACCCAAAAACAGTCGCATTGAAAACCTGCTTCATTTGTCGGTTGAAAAAAGGGACTTGTTTTTGGTTTATCTCGTATTTTCCGAGATGAAAGCTTTCAGAGTATCTACCTGAGAATACCCAATAAAATCTTACACAGATTATATCTTATTTCTAATTCCGTCATTACTTATCCTATGAAATAAGTATTACGACTAAAATATAGCAGGTAAATTCAAATTTTACAGTAAATATTCTGGATTTATTAGTGTCTAGATTGTTATCAAGGTACTTATAATTAGTAAAGGGGCGCTAGGGAAATTAATTTTGCTGATTACAAATAGTTATAATAGCAGACATATTTATGGCGAAACTGCGCAACAAATTAACAATTAGTTATTGTATTAAATAAGTTAAACCTATTATTAAAAATATTGATATCTCAAAATTAAATTAAAATTTTGGTGCGTATTATTCCATTGTCTAAAAAATTATTCGACCCTACGTCGATTAATCATGCACAGAATCGTTATTTAATGCGGCAAACAAAATGCGTCATTTTAAATCGATTCACAAAATAACCAAGTAATTAAATCTCGATTCCGTGGCTTTACATCAACCTATAATAAACAGTCTACAATTACCTGCGAAGTTGATTTTTCAATTTAACAAAACTGTCCATAGTACGATGATTAAAATCGTTTCCGAAGCAAACACTTTTATCGAGATTTTGTACCTTTCAGGTATGCTGTTCGAATAATGTATGGGGAGTACAAAAACCAGAGTATATTGGACCTCCGATAGGACACGAATCGTGGACTGATATACGACCTAGTGATAACGATAACTACAATTATAATAATGATAACAACCTCTCAAACAGGCCTGATTATAACAATTATATAAATAAAAATCCCAATGATAGGCCAGAAAATAACAAAAACTTTCCTTATTCTAATAGTAATCCCACAAACAGCCCTAATAATGAAGAATTTAATAATTATTATTATAATAAATATAACCGTACAAAGAAGCCTGAAAAAAACAATAGCTACAAAGATAACATTGACCCTTCAAATCATAACGTGGAAGATTATAATTCAAACACAAACAACAACTACGACAGTATTCAATCTACGCCAAATGACGGTAGTACTATATGGTTTCCAGACCGAAGTCAAAATTATGATAACACTGACTACTGGCAAACCCACAATCCAAAAAACAATAGATCTAATAATGAAACAAGACACTGGAACGATAGACCAGGCCAAAAACAACATGTAGAAAATACACAAAGACCCTCTGGGAATGGGGCTAGACCACCTGTTAGAAATAACCCTCCAGGAAATATAGTAAGACCACCTATCCAATATGATCCCCCTGGAAACATAGATAGAATTCCTAATCAATATGATCCTTCTGAAAACAAAGCTAGACCACCTGTCCAATATTATCCCCCAGGGAATGGAGCTGATCCACCTTCTAGAAATAAACCACGACCAGACATTATAAGGCCACCTATTCAATATGATCCGCCTGGAAACATACATAGACCACCTTATCAATATGACCCTCCTGGGAACGAAGCTAGACCACCTGTTCAATATGATCCCCCTGGAAACATAGGTAGACCACCTTATCAATATGACCCTCCTGGGAACGAAGCTAGACCACCTGTTCAATATGATCCCCCTGGAAACATAGGTAGACCACCTTATCAATATGACCCTCCTGGGAACGAAGCTAGACCACCTGTTCAATATGATCCCCCTGGATACATAGGTAGACCACCTTATCAATATGACCCTCCTGGGAATGAAGCTAGACCACCTGTTCAATATGATCCCCCTGGAAATGAGGCTAGACCACTTGAGGCAAATATTCCTCCTGGAAACATAGTTAGACCACCTATCCAATATGATCCCCGTGGAAACATAGCCAGACCACCTAATCAATATAATCCCCCTGGAAACGACGCTAGACCACCTGTTCGAAATAACCCTCCTGGAAACGTGGCTAGACCACCTGTTCAATACGACCGCCCTGAAAATGACGCTAGACCACCCATCCAATACGATCACCCCGGAAACATGGCTAGAACCCCTATTCAATATGATCCCCCTGGGAATGTGGCTAGACCACCTACTCAAAATAGGCCTCCTGGATATGATATGACAAGACCACCTCAATATTATGGCCCTGAAGATACGGTAGGACCACCCGACCAATATTATTTCCCTGAAAATTCGGGCCCACCGAATCAATATTTCCCTCCTGCAAACAATAACTTTAAACCTGGAACTCCTTACACAAATAACCCATGGCGACCTAATTACAATAATTATGATCGGAGAAACAGAAGAAATAATAACAACTACGAATATGATGGCTTCAATCCCTACTACACTGGACATCCATATAATTCCTTTAACCAAGATAAAAATCCAAGTAAGTTTTTGCTTTTATGTTCTCCATGATGCTAAATTGATATCTGGTATATTTTAACCAGAGCGTCAATTATAGTAAAACCTTCAAGTAGACATTTAAAGTTTTAGAAGACATTTTTAAACAAGTCAAGCAAAATAAGTCACGGTCAAGTCCAGTAACGCCCCAGTAAAATAGTAGAAATTTTGATAAAGGTTTATTAATTAGGCTTTTCTCGTATTGTTAGGTAAAACTTAGGTCTGAAATACGCTAACAGCCAATGACGCCAACGTCTTTGAATTGGTATTATTCTAAACGCGCGCTCAGTTAATTTTAATTATTTGGTAGTTGATAAAAACACTTGCCCATTTAATAGGTTCATATTACATTGATAGGCCAGGTTTCACACCATACATCACGATAAGTTGGAGCGAAGCACCATAAAAAAAACAACTTGAAAGGGTGTGAGACTTTTATCATGTTACTCATCGCAAATTTATCTTCAAAAAAAATTTTGCTTTCCCTACGAGATACGTCCAATGTGACGAGTCGATGTTTTTACGTGCAAAAGCTGTGGTGTTATTGAAATATAGTAAAAAGTTAAAAATGTATGAATTGTTTTTTTAAGCCCCCCATAAAAGAGCTGATCAGCTTGAAATGGCTGAACACATTTCATTTGAATCATAGCTAAGAACTCTCTCGAACAAGTCACCTTTCAAACAAACAGAACTAAATCAAAATCGGTTCAGCCGTTTGGTGGTGCGATGCCACAAACAGACACATAGATAAGATGCACACGTTAGATTTATAACACTTCTCTTTTGCATTGCCTCGGGTACTGTGGGTGTCTATAGGCGTCTATAGCGGTGACCACTTACCATCAGGTGGTATGTAGCTTGTTTGCCATTTATTCTATTAAAAAAATTGGGGGTTTACGTACTTACAAACGTACGTAAGGATCGTGTTACTTATAGATTGAACTAAAACTTCGCAGGTAACTTTGGCGGCGGTCAATGCAGTCTAACGAGCTTTCCCCCAGACCCCAAGAGTGACTGTTGCGGCCGGCAGCTATCTGACGATGACAGGATTACGGGTAAGCCTCGACCTTCTTTCACCTTCGACACGACAAAGCAAAGTGCTAAGTCAGCTAGCCCGGATATTAAAAGCTTTGAAGACATTTTACTTTGCTTTTGTGGTGTGTCGTACGTTCGTATAGAAACGTGATGTTACTAACATTTTAGATGCGGGTTTATTAAAGTAAATCATGAAGTGCAATATCTTTAATAATAAAAATCAGAATGTTATTTATTTAAAATAAAACAAATGTTAGTAACATCACGTTACTAACATTTTAGATACGGGTTTATTAAAGTAAATCATGAAGTGCAATATCTTCTTTAATAATAAAAATCAGAATGTTATTTATTTAAAATAAAACAATAATATAATTTTATTTTAATAGCCTTATTACAAAATGTATCATAAAATTTTTGGTATCCAGATTTTCGAGCATAAAAGGAAAAAATAAAGCCGTTATTTTCAAAACGACGAAGAGAGATTAAAATTGTTTATTTTATATCTGGATATAATGGATCTGTGGGGATTGGTGGTATCAAATTGCAATCGTCCTCCCACAAATCTAGTGCTTCATGTTTAAAATATTTTGTGTTTTTCTTTATTTGTTTTGGCGACTGTAAACTAAATCTATCTATATATTATATAAAAGAAAGTCGTGTTAGTTACACCATTTATAACTCAAGAACGGCTGAACCGATTTGGCTGAAAATTGGTGGGGATTTAGCTTAGAGCCAGGTGACGGACATAGGCCACTTTTCATCAGCATCATCACCATTTTTCATCACTACGCGGGTGAAACCGCGGGCGCAGCTTGTTTGAATAAAAGATACGTTTTTTTTATAATATTCATTTATTATAAAAATATAATTTTTTTAAACCCTCAAAGATTCCCTGCGAGAGTTTTACAAAAAAATACTTATATACTTATAGGTAATAAGTTGATAGGTTGAGTTTTTCCATAATTAAATTATGGAAAAACTCCGTAACTACGAAGCCGTAATTTTCAATACAAAATACAGATCAATTTATTACAGTTTTTTTTTAATTGGTCTTTCTGTTTCATAGAATTAGAATGAAAAAGTCTAGTTTACGTTGCTTTTTTCGTCAAAAATGTCTTAAGGCTAAAACAAATTACAACGAAAAATAAACACGCGACGAAATCTGTTAGACGTATCCAGTTTCAATAACTGTAACAATCGCAAAAACCAAAAATTTGAATTATGAAAATTGAAAATCAAATATTGCCCGAGGGTCGGTTTGGAAACGTCCACACAGCTTAGCGGCTTAATTCGGCGCAAAATAGCGGGAACCGTGTTGCCAGTTGTGGCCAATAATATTATAAAAATTATAAAGTTATTTTTAAACTATCAACTGCCTTTATTAACTAAACAAAATACAAGCTAACAATAACACTACAAAAACAGTTAGACTGCCCATAGACCGTTGAAGGTCTAACTGAATACATTCCAAATGCTCAAGCCCACTAACAGTTGGCAGCGTACCCAGCACGCTGGCGACATTATCACGCGAATGGCAATGATTTGAGACAGAAACACTTCAGCATTTTGGTGACGCGTTACATTAACTAGAAGACGCTCTGATAGATTTTTGAAAATGAGGTGACCTCTCTCTTTTGATCTCCAAGGGTCAAATGTCTCGACCGTAAATGGCTCAAACATGTAACCACTGCCGAGGCTAGTATATTGACGCCGCTAAATAGTTATTGCATTGATTTACAAAGACTTGGATGTTGCTTCACGTATAAAAAGGAACTTACATCAATTTAGACACATTTTCGAAATTGTGACAAACTAATTCATTGTCGTTAAAACAATATCTAATTTAACTTGAAACAAATGTAGACTAAATGAACAGATTACCTTCGTGGGCGTAACCAGGTACGGGGAGGGCGGGGGCAGATGCCCCTAGGAGAGTGCCGGTATATAAATGCTCATACAAAGAGCTTCCCAACCAAAGAGTGGGTAAATAATTTTAAATAATGTTTCATTTTTCACCAGCTGCCCAGAGGGCATGGGCGTTGCCAGGATCCTTTAGTCCACTTTTGGTGCGGGTGTTTTTAAGTGCTGACCTGACATCCAAAACTTTTATGTACCTTTGAGTTATTAGATCAGTAGTATTGCTGTTAAGTAGAATTAAAGTAGTTTGTAAATCATGCACTTTTATTTCCTCTTTCTCCTTTCACTAACTCACAGAACACTTCTTCTTGCACAGGCTGGAATAACAAACCCGCTTATACTAATCACTGGTCGACACCATCTCAATCTAACCACAGAGGCCCAATATGGAGGAGTAGACGAGCAATTTCTGAAAATGATGCTAACGTAACAGTCGAAAACAGAATATCAGGTAAGAAAGTCGGTTAGTTACGCCGAGATAACCCGAGACAGACCGAGAGAGAGTATTACTATTATGCTCTCATTGGCTCTAGTTTGGTTCTCACACACTCACTCTACTGTTATCTCGCGCGATCTCGATCGAGAAGCTCTCACAATTTATGGATATAACAAAAACTTCTTTTTTTAAATTCTGTAATAAAAACGTTTGAGAATCCAACAGCACCCAGTTCGATCTTTGGCCATGCACCAATTACTTATTTAGTACCTAAATAAATTATTTGCAATAGTTTCGATGCTATCGCTCAAAAATAGTGAAGGTAAACGTCGCGAGGAAACCGATATTATGCCCAAGAACCAATTTTTTTAATACATTTGACATTCACTATCATGTTCTAGGCCAGAATGGTGAATTAGGGACCATCCTCTCTCTCTCT
This sequence comes from Agriopis aurantiaria, assembly GCA_914767915.1. Taxonomy (NCBI): domain Eukaryota; kingdom Metazoa; phylum Arthropoda; class Insecta; order Lepidoptera; family Geometridae; genus Agriopis; species Agriopis aurantiaria. Next base: position 9,756,043 of record OU611994.1, on the reverse strand, counting down.
CTGAGAGAAGGCCCGTCTCCCAGCAGTGGAAACATGATTTATGCTGATCCATTGACCTAAAAACTGTTTAAGAGGCTGTTACTGTATTGTAACATAAACTGTTTTTATACGAAAACAAAATTTTCCGATCGTAAATAGATTGGATAGAGGTTTGTTAAAATTATTTATTTCGCGCTACCCATAATTAGATTGGCCTCACCTGACCGTGGTCAAATAGACTAGTAAAGTGTAAACTCGTTTTCTTTTCAGACCAGTCGTACCAAAGTAAGTGTATCTACTTATGAAACATTTCCGCTTTTACAACCGAGTTACTAGTCTCTATTTCTTAAAACCGTCGAATACGTTAGATACTTTTACAGCTGCACTCAGAGACGTTCCTTAAGTTAAGGAATACTAAAAATTGCTCTGTAAATTTCTCGTTGACGGAAATTGCCACACATGAAAACGAGACAAATTTCAAGTATTCCTTAACTTAAGTAACGTCTCTGAGTGCGGCTGTTAGCCAAAGATAATACAATATCTTCGCTGCTATTAATACCTAATAGATTTTCATCTCTTAGTCATCTATTTTTTTTATCGAAGTAGTCACCAATAAATACCCACTACGAGATAAGAATTAGTAACTGCAACGTAAAGGCAATTAATGACTAAAAATATTTAGGGTTTGAATAAACAGTGCTCAAGAGTAAAATGCTTCTCCGTTAACTTCAATAATATTCTCACTGGAGTTGCAGGGTAAAAAGAGATTCAGCGGTGATGTTATTCATGTATTATTTTACTATATCAATGCATTTTTAGGAGGCCATGCTACCGAGCTCTACCAGTACCCGTGGACAGTTCTCCTACTGACAACATTTGACTACGGGCAGCGAGAGGCCTCGTTCAATTGCGGAGGGGGTCTCATCAGCACAAAATATGTGCTGACTGCTGGACATTGCGTCTATGATCAAGGAGCTGCCGTAAAGAGGTATGTTATTATGAATTGGTTAGCTAACTTTATAACAACATTGGCATGCATTTTTAAACTTATATAATATATACCCATAATTTTTTATTTACTAAGGCTTGCGTTTAACCACCACCTCGCTTTATGTTCAGCGATTATGCGGTCTACGATGGAGCACACTTACATAGAAGAAACCGATTCACTCGCGCTATCAAATTTCAGCACAATCTGTCTAAAAACTCTGTAGGAATGTCTTTTTATGATTCATGGACCAGGTGCCTGAATACAGCCGGATTTTAAATGACAATAAGTTTGGAAAAGCTAGGCACCCCTACCTCGGTATAAGAAGTAGCCTTCAAGTGATGCTGGGTATACGCCGCCGTTAGCTGCTTGGCGACAGATTTTCTACATGAAGGTCATAAGACACGCAAGGATTAAATAAGGCTTTAATTTAGTATCATATTTTATGGTTCATATTCCAAAAACCCGTACGAAGCGCTTTGATTCCACATTTATTGTGCGAACTGCTAGTCTGTGGAATGCGCTGCCTGAATGGATGTTCCCCGATGCTTACAATCTGGGTGTCTTCAAATCAGGAGTGAATCGGTTTCTTCTAGGCAAGCGTGCTCCAACGTAGACCGCATCATCACTTAATATCAGGCGAGAAGGTGGTCAAACGCAAGCCTATTTTATTTTTTTAAACCTGTAAGCTATTTTATAGCGGCTTACACTCACTTTATGTTTATTGGTCGAGATGAGCGACCAATTCAATTCAATTTCAATCCTTGCGCATTTGAAGCCATTAAAACGCACAGGTGGTAGTTTTGTAATAGTTTATAATGAACCCGAGAGTTTTGAAGAAGTAATTTCTAACCTTTCAGTGTTCAAGTGAACCTAGCGGAATATGACAAGAACTCCTTCCCCAAAGACTGCAAATCGACAAGGAATGGAAGAAGATGCATTGACAACGTAGTGATGTATGCTGAAGAAGTTATCACGCATCCTCAGTATGAGAATGAGAACCTGGTGAACGATATAGCGTTGTTAAGGCTTCGGGGATCCGCTCCTTACACTGGTAATGTTTTTTTCTCGATTTTGGCATATTTTTGATTACGTGGTGGTGGTGGTTCAATATAACTTTTCTGAACAACGAGTTGGGTCACGTGGCCACCTTTAAGGCTATAATTGTATGAACTAGGCAGTGGTCCAACGATTATGGAAGCAAGTCGGACCACCATCTATTCCAAGGGGGTAGTAATTCTACCTTCCTTTAAATTTAGTGCTGTCACAAAGAATTTATAGCCTCTATATAAAGTAATTTTTAATGTAGAGATAATAGTTTTTAGCATTTGCTAAGATATTATCTGAATGACGCAAAGGTAAGTTAAAATAATTTTCGTTACACTGAACAGTACATATTATTATGCACAGAACAATATTTAGGTTATGAGAATAAACCAGCTCGCGCACTGAGGGTTCCGTACCACCACAAAATACAATCATTATAAATTAAAAAAAACCGACTTCGAAATTAGTAAAATATGGTTTTCGTTTTTCCTTTTTGATTTTTTTATAATTTTTTCGTTAATCCGTTATAACATTACATATTCTGTGAAAATTTCAACTGTCAATCTATTACAGTTCGAAAGATACAGCCCTTTAAAGGTAGGACGGACAGACGGACAGACGGACGGACAGACAGACAGCGTAGGCGTAGTAATGGAGTCCCGTTTTCACCCTTTGGGAACCCTAAAAAAGTAAGTTTAGCTTCTTTTTAAGCTGCTAGTATTAAACTAAACTAGTAAAAGGCCTGATAATAAAATAGTTGTATCCATCCTTGACTATCTTAGTCGTTGAAACTAGACCAAGAAACAATTTATGAAAATTGTTTAACCTAAGTTCCAAGTAAATCAAGTACTTACTAAGCCGTCCTCCTCAAGCATCTAGCCCTAGAATCTAGGGCCTAGATGACTTGTTGAGAGAACATAGCAAATAACTTTACCGAGGTTATTATCCTTGAATATTATGAGACATGAATACTTAAGGTGATAGTTTGTAGTGTTTGTATATCTAAATCTAAGCTCAGTAATCTAGCTAGGGATTATTTCGGCTTATCAAGTGAACTAGTTAATTAAGGGATTTTTGAATTGAGCTAGCAAATAAGTTACACGAGTACCTTAGAGTAAGTTCAACAATATTTTTTTAAATTTTATCTATACTAATATTATAAAGAGGAAAGATTTGATTGTTTGTTTGTTTGTTTGTTTGTTTGTTTGCATTGAATAGGCTCCGAAACTACTGAATCGATTTGAAAAATTCTTTCACTGTTGGGAAGCTACACTATCCCCGGTTAACATAGGCTATATTATAATTTCAAAAAAAATAGGGATCCTCACTAAAACTCCAATAATGTAACCCAAGGTGTAAAAAAATAAGATTTGTAGTTTTGACTTTGCGTGTTTGACAGTTCTAAGACAGGACAACGTCTGTCAGGTCTTCTAGTTTTTTTATAAAAGAGCGGCAAACTAGCATGAGGTCCTCCTGATGGTAAGCAAAAATTGCCACCTATGGGACACCTAGCGATGTTGACGGTGCTTTGCCAGCCCGGAGAGTTAGTTGTAGAAACTTTCTTGAAATGCTTTATTTTGAAGCTCGGCGGGAAAATCTTTAGGGGAAATACATTCCACACAGGTCCGCGGAATAAAGGATCGCAAAAATCGGACGGTGTAGGATTTCTAGCTTTGCAAGATGTGGGAGTGAGCTTGAGAATATTGGATACTACCTGCGCCCCGCGTTTTTATCCACGTCAGATAAAGAGTTTCTTGTGTATTTTTCCAACCCTTCAACTTCGATCCATTGCGTTGCGTTGCTCTGTTGCTATGTAAAAGAGGAACAAGTTTTTCGTCTTCGTCTGCTTATGTTAGCCAAATAATATGTGGCGGCAAACTAGGTGATGGTGCTCAACAAGAATGATCCAATATTTTATTCCCGCTGTCCAACACTGGTGGCCATGGGGACAATAATTAACAAAACTCCCGGAGTCTGCAAATGGTGGCCAACAGTGGTGGTATACGGGAATAATTTAATATTTTATTCCCGATGTCCGCCACTGGTAACCATGGGGACAATCATTAACAAAATTTCCGGTATCCACCACCAACTTGGTTGTGGTCAGTGGTAATAATCCTTACATACTTTCGCATTTAGAGTAGTATGATTCATTGTCTGCATCAGTTCAAATAAATGTTTATCCATGTTATATGGTTGATTGAATCAGGCGTCACTTGTGTTAGTTAAATGAATCAGGAATCTTTAGTCTAATTCCGCTTCTACGTCGCTTCTACGTAATTGTATCCATGTTCCACATGATGGTAGGTTAGGTACCAATAATAATATGTAATTTAGCCAATATTTAGTACCAACTGCACCCTATTTAAAGCATAAATCACATAAAACATTATACTCGTGTACACTGCATTTTGTGAGGCAAAGGCGCACGTCAACCCGCTCCCGTTACTAATTGCTATCCGGTTACAAGAAATTCTCGTGATGCTACAATACTATACAAATGTGAACTATAAGGGTTTTCCCGTCTGCAGTTCAATCGCTCGCTCATTATTACATTATTGAAGATATAAAATCACCATCGCCATCATCAGCCAGAAGACGTCCACTGCTGAACATATAGGACTCCCCTTTGACCTTCACACTGAACGAAAATCTGCCATTGCATCCACTGGATGCCCGCGACTCTCGATATCAGTTGTCCATCTAGTGGGAGGCCTATCTTCACTGAGTCTTCCGGTTCATGGTCTCCATTCAACAATATTAAAAAAACAACAAGAAGGTATAAAATCTTTGAGAGAATAAAAAAAAATATAATATCATGTTTTGCTATCTTATCATCATCATAGCGCCAAGCTGCAAGATGGGTGGATCTACGATATTGTCACCATAGTGGGTCGACTAGCACAGGACCAAGGCAGACGGCATAGCAAGAGAGAGGTCTATACCCAACAGTCGGATAAGGAAGGTTGTGGATGATGATCACATTATATCAAATAATATTTTTTTTTGTTAATATTTCGTTAATATTATTAAATGTTTCAATTTGAAGGAGTAAAATAGAATATTATTAAAGCAATAATTTCAAGTATCGTTATTGTTTTAATTCGTCAACTTAAAAGTTATTAAAAATTTTGATAAGATATTGCGCACGCCTTGCTTGCTTGCTAAAACTTGTAAATTGTATTTTTTGTTACAGAATACATTAGACCCATTTGCCTAGCCACAATCAACATCGACGAGCCTCAATACTCCAACCTTCAGTTCGAAGTTGCGGGCTGGGGCCGAACCGGTATATACAGCTCTAACATAAAGCAGTCAACTGTGTTGCACTTGGTAAATCACAACCAGTGTAGGCAGTACTACCCACAGCTGACTAATAAGCATTTGTGTGCAGCGGGGAAGAAAGGCGAGGACACGTGCAAAGGAGACTCAGGAGGTCCTCTAATGATTCTGTATAGAGGGAGGTATTTTGTGGCCGGAATTGTGAGCGGGAAGCGGGCTGACTCGCCATGCGGTACCACGGTTCCGTCGCTTTATACTAACGTCTATCATTATGTTGATTGGATTCAGAGTAATATCCGAAACTAGGAGAGTGGAAAATCTCCGCTCACTAACATTTCACTAAAGATATTGTCTTTTTGTTATTGATTATTGTTATTTTTTGTGCCATTAAAATTTTATTTTTACATACTCGCAATTAGGTTGGTGTGTCTTATAAATAGTAGTACCTACCTTACCTCACCACCCCTAGAAAGATTCAAAGCTGTATTGGAGTAGCGTCTACTCTATCTATTGTGCAAAAACCTCGGATCAATTCATAAAAAAGCTTATAACTTTTGAATGGCTAAAAAAGTTTTGATCGAAGATAATTATAAACAAACACCATCAAACCTATGATTAAGCTGGTTACTCCGATTATAGTTTCAACCACATTTGGGAGTCTTTTTTTAAGAAGAATGCGCGCGCGCGGTTGCGTCTCGCTTTGCACTAAATCCCGAATGCGTTTGATACTATAGTCCGAGTAAACAGGCTTAATCATAATTATCATACGTGAGTAATCCCGTCTAATATAAATACAATGAAACCTTACAAATTAAAAAATAATCACATTCAGATTGGTTCAGCTGTTCTTTTTTTAATGGTCACAGACCAACACACTACCCGCATTATGTGCTTTCTCGTTCCGTCGTGGCTAAAAAGCTCTATGACCCCAAACTAAGCTTAGCCTTTCATTCAAACCATTATTTATCACAGCTAAACAAAAACAAAAAAAATTGTATCGTATCAATGTAACGCGATAGAGTTTTCCACATGCAATATTCGCTAGCGCAGCAAAAATTTAAATGCTCATGGAAAATTGCACTGTATTTTATAACCTGCACTTGACGTAGAAGCTTCCAACGCAATAAACTAAACCCTCCACTTTACCAGGCAATAGTTAGTAAGTGAAATGAAGCGTCATGTTGCTCCCACAGGGTTCTTTATGAGCGCTAGAATTCACTAGATTTTGCATGCCGCCGAGCGGAAATAAACTTATGAATTGAAAAATACAGCTTCGCATATTCGAGTTGCGAAATACCGCTGCCGAAGCGCTGTGTGCTATTGACAACGCCATATTGTGTTATACAGCTTTTGGAAATTGGGAATATTAGCAATTTACGCGTAGGTACTTTCAAAACAATACAGAATTGAGTAACAGACGTTGATGCAGTGGCGTAGCTAGATAACCAAAGGTCCTGTTGCAAATAAAGATTTGAGGCCCTACCTGAACTGGTTAGGTTTTATCAAGTGTAATATAAATTTATATAAATATTCTTATTAGGTACATGCACTTATGTGTATGAGTTATATTCTGAAGGTGGGAGAAATGTTCGCGCGTTCTGTTTTAGATTTACTGGCCAGGGTCCGAGGACCCCCTGAGCTTGCCCTCCGATAGCTACGCCACTGCGTGGGTGGGTGATCTTATAGAAAACTTCACCTGGGTAGAGAATGAAGCAGGATAGGTAATATTGAGAACATTAGCATTTAGCATTATAATTGTTTTAATGGAGTTGGCAACTGTCAAAGTGGCGGTAGTATAGCTTGTACTTTTGTGATAGGGTTTTTGTCATAAGATCTTTGTTTTTAATCAAATTCAAAAAAAGGGCCTTCTCAATTCGGTTATGTTTTTTTTGTCGACCACTCCTTTGAAAATATCTCCCATAAATCTAGTTACATAATTATTATTTATAATATTTAATTTAATTACGTAGGTAGTTTAACTAAGTAGGTACCTTTAATGGGTGAATTGGGGAACTGTATTGCCCATTCCAGGAATGTATTTTATAAATAAAATAAAAGTTAATAAAATTGAGATTGCTTAGTTGCTTGCTAAGAAGTACCTATAGGTATGCGGGTTAATATGTCTGTAACTGTGGTGTGAATCTAAAAGGTACCGTTTTAATCTATCACGGTTGTTCACTAAAGTTATATGATTATTTACGGGATATTTACCGTGGTAAGGTTGAGGAATGAGCTCCCGATATTTAGGCGCAGTTATATGCACCTTGTTCACGGGAAGACACGGTAAATATCCCTTATAACTACCTAACTACCTACTTAACTACCTACATAATCATATAACTTAAAAAAAGGTACCATTTTTAAAACTAACTCACCATTCATAACCGTAGTATTTCTATTGAAAATAAATGTAGATTTGCAGCTGATACGGCTACGCTCTATTTGTACAAAACCGAAACGTTTTTGAAAATGGCTACACGGTTTTACCTACAAGATCTAAATTGCAGAAATCAATTTACGCCAAGATGATAGGAAAACACTTAGAACTTAATTACTAGCAGTGTGAATTTAGGCGAAATTGCGTGCAGACGCGTTTGACGAATGATGATGGATCGTGGGAAACTGGGGCGGTCTGCCCTGTAGGGCGCCTCAAATTATATTAACATCTTGTTAACGAAGCGCTAATGGTATAATATATGTTCATATGTACTTACTTACCTAGCATTTGCATTAAATATTACTCAGATAGCCAGACTTCTAAGGGTTAAAGAGCAAGCAAAAAAATATGGAATGGACTTGGTGAAAGAGAATAATTATGAGGATGAGTTTATTTTATTTTATATAATAGTATACAAACAAGCGACGGGCCACCTGATGGTAAGTAATCACCGTTGCCTATGGACACCTACAATACCCGGGGCATTGGCGGTGCGTTGCCTACCTTTGAGGACTCTATTCACTCTAAGGTGAGTAATTAACCGCTGTCATATTATGACAGCGGTTAATTATATACTTGGAGAAGATTTATTTGTCATTGGAATCTAACTGAGCCCCGCGAGTTTATCCTCGCTAACTATCCCTTAGGCACCGCATATTTTCCGGGATTAAAAAGTAACCTTTGTCACTCCCCAGCCCTCCACATATCTCTAAGCAAAAATTCGGTCTATTTGTTGCTCTGTTGCTGTCTGAAAGAGGAACAAATAAACCAACTAACAAACACATTTCGCATAATACAGACTGTATCTCTAGACGACGGACATATTCGAGGAAATTATTGTACTCATTGTTGTACAGCTTTTACTCGTGCTGTTCGACTCCAACCCTGCAGTGCAAGTACCGTTCTTTATCGATCGTCAAATTCGCTAAAATGCCATAGAATCGATCACAGCGAGTACTGAAAAAATGGCATATTATCGAATTTGACGACCTCAACTGTCAATTTGACGATCGCTAAAAGAACGGTACTTGCACCCCTGAAAACGTGAAAATCATCTGTTCCATAGGAAAATGTCATTCAAACTCAACGAAATGTATGGAATACCTACGTTGTTTTTTTTTCGCGTTATTGGTTTAGTCCCATAGTGAAACTGGTTTATAATGATAAGTACAATGATAATCGTCGAATATTTCCTACGAAGTATGATATCTAAGTTTTGCCACCAACTTGATTGGTACGCGACGGTGTGGCCGAGGATAGAGTATGTCGATCGAGAAGAAATCTATACTCTAGCCTTGAAGATGCCTGGACTGTAGTTTCAAGAAACAAGGAAACTGGCAGGGATCGAGTACCATTCTTGGGCAGTTTGCAACATGAAAATGGAACCAAATCGTTGAATCGAAAGAAAATTACAGGGAGAAAGTTCAGTCGATAACAAGTGAGAGTATTTATCTATACTAATATTAAAAAGAGGAAAGATTTGATTGTTTGTTTGTTTGCATTGAATAGGCTCTGAAACTACTGAACCGATTTGAAAAATTCTTTCACTGTTGGGAAGCTACACAATCCCCGGGTGACATAGGCTATAATCTATACCCGTGCAAAGCTGGGGCGGACCCTAGCGGTCCGCCCCAGCTTATATATTATATAGGTAGTAAGTACTTGGGACCCTTCTATTAATGCTTTACTAACACGGCTCCTAGATCCAGATTCCCCCATTATCATCGTCACACAATCCCGTGGAAGAACACTCAAATGAGCAAACACTATTACGGGGAGGGTCCAAGATTTCCCGAGGGGACGATTCTCTTTAAAAGTGCCCGTCGAATGACCGCTATTCTTTGCACGGGCCTGATCGGATTTTTCCGTAAAAAAAGATCTGACGATACGGAAGAAACCTAAATAATTATATTGGAGTCGATTTTAGAATATTTGCCGTTACTAGTTACTACTAACTTACGTACTCTGCGTTAGTACACAGGTACCTACTTGGTAGAATCTGTCAAATAACTTCTAGAGTTACTAGTTACTACTTACCTACGTACTCTACGTTAGTTCATAGGTACTTGGTAGAATCTGTCAAATAACTTCTAGAGTTACTAGTTACTACTTACCTACGTACTCTACGTTAGTACATAGGTACTTGGTAGAATCTGTAAAATAACTTCTAGAGTTACTAGTTACTACTTACCTACGTACTCTACGTTAGTACATAGGTACTTGGTAGAATCTGTAAAATAACTTCTAGAGTTACTAGTTACTACTTACCTACGTACTCTACGTTAGTACATAGGTACTTGGTAGAATCTGTAAAATAACTTCTAGAGTTATTAGTTACTACTTACCTACGTACTCTACGTTAGTACATAGGTACTTGGTAGAATCTGTAAAATAACTTCTAGAGTTACTAGTTATTGCTTACCTACGTACTCTACGTTAGTACATAGGTACTTGGTAGAATCTGTAAAATAACTTCTAGAGTTACTAGTTATTACTTACCTACGTACTCTACGTTAGTACATAGGTACTTGGTAGAATCTGTAAAATAACTTCTAGAGTTACTAGTTACTACTTACCTACGTACTCTACGTTAGTACATAGGTACTTGGTAGAATCTGTAAAATAACTTCTAGAGTTACTAGTTACTACTTATCTACGTACTCTACGTTAGTACACAGGTACTTGGTAGAATTTGTAATACTACTTCTAGACGTTAACTGAATATAAAAATAAAATGTACAAAATAGGTTTCATAGATACGTAGTAGATAGGTTTAGGTCCAAAATAGATTGGCAAACGACAAATTGTTGTTCCGCCAGTCCCGGAGGTGCGTAATTGTGATGTGATGCATAAATTACGACACGGTCCTCTACTGCATTGATTTTAGATACGTTTAGAAATTGTGAATTAGAACGTGCGTCCGACCTTATAATTATACCTACTTAGGTACCTTATGTATCGCAGATATGACGCACATAAATACATACACTTATACCTAAATGTACGTAATGGTCACAGAATAGTTAGTGTTGTTTCTTCTCACAAAAATTTGCAACTTGCTTGAAAAATACAAGAGATAGCCTTTTTAAGGGGTTGACTCTGTATACGTTGCTTTAACGCTGTTTATTTTTGTAAAACACACTTCATTATTCAAACCTTTGGAATAGGTACTCTGCGCTTTGCAAAACAGTATTTTTTAACTAATACAACTAATAGTCTGTATTTTTTATTGTTTTCTATTCATTTTTGCTATAAATAATGTTTGTGTAGCGAGCGCATAGTCTTGCAGTCGTGTAAGTGCATACTTTGGCTAGATAACGCGTAAAGGTTCCACAAGCTATCTAAAAATTAAACGTAGCAGTCCAAAAATTCTCATAAACTCGACAAATTTTGGTAAATTATGCTGCTTATATTTGCAACTGGGTTCTTTACAACATTGATTCAACATACATTTTGAGAGCGGGACAAATAACGCTAGCGATCGTGGATGTACTCTGATATTGGAAACCAGGGATCAATGACGAAAGCTGATAAATTGCTAGCGCCCCTTTTTTGCGACGGTTTTAAGCCGGCGAGGCCTGATAAGTTAGATTTATTTGTTCGGAATCCTATGGATAATTAAGTCAAATTTTCGTGCTTTTTCATTTCGTGCTACTTTCGCAAATAATTATGTAGTACTTATGTAAGTGCCAGTTTAATGTGTGTTAATTTTGCATTTCACTTTATCGAAATTCGTGGTTAATTTTATGGCTATATTCAAATGGACAACTACTAATCGAACTACCACTCTTCAAAGAAATATTTGGCCATGAGCGTGTCGAGATATGCATATGGTAGGGTTCCGTGGCCCCATGTGCCAAACCCATATTATAATTGTGTTCACGTTCATAGTTCAGGAATTGGTGGTTAGGTAAAAAAATACAAACAAACGAAGCTCGATGGCTTAGCCAAATTTCAGACATAGATATCATTTGTCGGAATAACATTATAATAATTATAGTTTTTATGGTGTAATAAAAATAATATTTTTTTAAGATCGTTTTAGCTCAAAGGTCATTAAAAGGACCTTTTCGTAAAACGATCTTGATTTTAATACAGTTTTATTGCTATAACAAACAAAAAAACTTTTAATTAATAATGACTTATCAGCATGCCAAGTTACAATTTAAGTTTCTATGTCTAATAGTTTAGAAATGCAGAGCCCCAGGCACCATCTGTTTTCCACTTTGGTAGGCCATATTTCGCAAAGAAAACACTTTATAAAAAGTTATGTATGACAAGTTACTTTCATTTTAAAAGATATATTCAACAATATCCGACACGAGGGAGTGCAAGTGGAAAAAATATCATCCCCTTATCACATAATTATACCTGGTGGCTACGCTTATGATTTTTTTTATAGTTTTCAAATTGAGATCTATACTAAAACTGTAATTATGCAAACTATTAAAGTTAGAAGGTGTAAAAAAAATAAGACGGACGGACAGACGGACAGAGAGACGGACTGACAGAACGAACTTGCACGGGTTCCTTATAGTACTACGAAACCCTAAAAAGTAGGAACTTGAAAAGGTATATCTATTAAAATTTCTAACTCCAAGATAGACATGTGTAGACATGTGTAGATGATTCTTGGTGTAACGCGGCTAATGTAGTCTAGTCGAAAAAGTTACACCAGAGTGTATTGATTCATCTGAAACCTAGAACAAGAGGCATGAAAATGTCGAAGTATTTGACAAAGAGACGACAATAAAAGAGAATTGTTTCAGCACGAATACCCATCTGAGAGATTAGCCCTATTGGACGGAAACAATCTCGTATTTCTGCTTGACTTGGTATTGGATCGGATCTACCTAAACTGTTTAGGGTGATAGGTAAGACTGGTAAGACTATAAAAGGTAAATATTATTCTCTGAAATGTTAAACAGTAGATGATTACCACAGAAAATAATATTTTTTGTCCAGGCATTTTCCTTCTCATTTCCGTTCTAAGTATTTACTTCTCTTTTCTGTGATGATTATACATAATTATGAAGTATCTTCTATGGAGATAGATACATACTTCTTAAATGGAGATGTTTATAGTATCTACCTAAGTAGGTATAGCGAGCCTGTAAATGTTCTACAAGTTCTGTGCAAATGTTCTTCATTTCGGAGAATGTGCATCAGAACTACATGACCTTATTCTACCATCCCTTTTCTACTACAGGACAAGTAATAGGATAGTTTTCCGGAATGAGAGAAGAGCTATCCTAAAGGAACCGATATTTTTCGGGGATAAAAGTAGCCCTTTTACCTACCATGTTAATCCTGGATAAAAATCTCTATATCATTTTCATTTTCTGACATATTTTTTTTGAATTTCATTCTTAACGTAGCCATCGGGATAAAATTGTGGATTTTAGTTTATATAGAAATACGTCAATTTTCAGCTTAACTTTTTGATTTAACTTCATGTTAAATCCATGATAATCGATAGATACCTATTTAGCTATTCGGTCAGAAAATAAACACGTGCCACAATAATTTTTTGCAAATTTATCCCTAGTGGTAAAGTAGTTGTTGGAACAACCTGCCGGCTTCCTTGTTTCCTGTAAGATATTTTGGGCCTCTTCAAGACCAGAGTGAATAGGTATCATCAGTCTGCGTTGCGTTGTTTTGATACTAAAGACCATCTAAAATCAAATCACATTTTGGATCATCAGTCCCTAATGTACCTATCGATCAGAATCCTGTAGATTCTAGCATCCTGAGAATTTGAGAAGGGATTGTTATATAAATACATGACAAAGTCAAAATGGTAGGTATTACCTACCTACTTACATAAACTGAACAATGATCTTGATGATTGATTAGGTAGGTACGCAGAATTAGACAAAACCCAGTTTGCAACATTCCCATGCAACTAGATTACACCGGAGAGCTCAGTAAGCAAAGTAAGCAAGTTGTTTTTACGTGTCGAGTCCATCCCTAGTAAATATGCAATGAAATCCGAACCCGTTTCATATGCAACAAGTCTGGCGAAGATTCTCGACGTCAGTGGCTGCCTGTCTTTGTATTTGCACTAACGTTTGTGTGCTTCTAACCAGCTGCAAGCAGTCAAAGCTTTCAGTGTGTTTGCAGTCGTTTTTATTTTGCTTTGAAGATCTAGATAATCTATCTAAATTGCAGAAAACGAAGCTAGCGTCGAGAGAATTCTAAATTCGAAGGTGAGTTTATACTTACCTACTGTATTTTTATAAGAGTGTCTTAGGCACAGATCTACTACATCTGTGGTCTTAGGAATAGGTAGGTAAGTATCTTTTAAAATGGTGGATAAGTCAATTAAATTCATCACTTTGATAGATATATTGAGAGCTTGCGCATTTGGATTATATATTTAGGGCTCTAACGGAGTATAGGTAACTATAGTTATGTACTAATATCATTGACGTATATTATAAGGACCGGCCCAATGGAACATTTTAATTGGTATACCGACTGTTCACTAAAGAATAAAACACACTAGCGTGAACTGTGAACCCAGTTGCATGCCGAAGTAGGTATTTGAGATTTTGTCAGATCAAGCAATATTAATTTTTTACTACATAGGGACGCAAATGTTCGGATGGGCATATCTTGTTATCTATATCTATGAATAATAGGCTATGTAGGTTAATTTAGTTGTTTTCAATCATCACCTAGATCGAGATTCAGTCGTCAGATTACTTCTACGTTTTTTTTTAATTGGTCGTAGGTACAGCTGATGAAAGAGACAGAAAAAACAACAGAAGTGAAAACTTCAAAAAGGTTGACTATGTGGCGTGCTAACTCACGCGCCTCGGCAAAACTAGGGAATATTAAATTAAATAGGTTTATGAAATCGCTACCGCTAATGGCACGCTCTGCCGCCGATAAACCTGGTTTTGCTGAGGTGCGCGTACTAACTACGCAGATAACTGTGACGGCGACCGGGCGGCTGCCGGGACACTCGCTCCAAGACGGTTCGAGGCGCCGGTAATCTGTTACTCGCGTATTACCTAGTTCTTTTACAAATTGTTATTTTTTACTGTTTATTTCTGTTTTTCTATCTGTTACTTATAATTCAAATAAATCTTTTTGTTTGTAAATGCCGTGTCAATTATACTTTAAACCAAATATATCAACGTCCTCCACAACTAGGTATATCTCTCTCACTCCCTTAGTTGACTAGAGCTGACTCTACCCGAACCGAAAGTATCTGAGCGTGACGATCACACGAGTTCAATGCTTTTTCCCCATACCAAAAAATTATGTGTTCTGTGCCAACGTGCCTAAAGACGTTTTCACTTCAAAAACCACCTTAAATTTATATTATAGCTCCCAAAAAATACACGTAAGCATGTCATCTATGTTACACCAGGAATCTGCCATGGCCGTCACACGAGTGGTGACAATCACTGGCTGCGACAGTGGCTTAGGCTGGGCCATCGCGGCACGATCGGCCCGAGAAGGGCTCATCACTGTGGCGGGCATGTACCAAGGCACCGACACCAAAGCAGCCGAGGCCTTGAAGAAGCTTCGAGCACATACTTACAAGCTTGACGTCACTGATGCAGAAAGTGTTGCTGGGTTTCGGGACTACGTAAATGGCCTTTTGGATGATAATCCAAATTACAGTAAGAAATGTTACAAGTATTTATAAGTTTGCGTTTATTTCATGTGTTCGTAAAGTTAGAAGTTGCTGAGATATTTAGCGCGAAATTTCAAAGGTGGTCCTTTTGAAACTGCGGGCCTTATACCTTTACCGCAGGTACCTTAGGCGACACTGATCGTTTACCATCAGACTATATCATAGGCGGCCCGCTAGTTTGTAGGCCACATATGGCATAAGAAATTCTTTTTAATTAGCTGTATCTAGGATAGTCCCATTTAAAAGAAAATATCCCATCTCTAAAGGTGAAAAATTAGGGGATAAAACCTGTTTACTGAATTTCCCTTGAAGTCGGTGGTTATTTTTTGTATAAAATGTATTAGATAAGGTAATTAAGGTGCTACTTACATTTGATCTTTTTACAACTCCCGTTTTGGTTATACTGTGTCATAATTTCTACGTGTGTGTTACAGGACTTCACGCAGTAGTAAACAACGCAGGAGTGATGACCATCGGTAACTTCGAGTGGCAGACACAAGACATGGTCCAAAATATGATCAACGTGAATCTCGTTGGAGCAATGAGAGTTGCCTCGGTCTTCCTGCCGGACCTTCAGAAAAGTGCTGCACAGGTTTTCTTATCCACTTACACTTCTTTACTCATAATATAAGTAGGCGTACTGTTGCCCGCAACTTGATGCGTAAGCATTCATACAAAATTTCAACCATTATTTGCGTCAATATTCGTTCTATTCGCAAAATCTTCCTTTTTTTTTTTGACAAGCGGCTATGCACAGTTAACCCTAGCCCATAATCAAGGTAGAGCGAGATTCTCTTTCGGCGCCCTTTTTTTGGTCGACGCTTTCACAATCACCCTTAATTTTCACCGCGCCTCTCAAAACGCGCCATTAAAAAAAAAAAAAACGCATTTAGCATTTTGGCGCCCCTTGCTACCTGGCGCCTAGAGCGACCGATCCTCTCGCTCTACCCAGGGCCGACACTGAATGTATGCAGTCTAGAATGGAGCACGCTTGCCTAAAAGAAATCAACCAAGCCGACCTGGCCGGGTCTTAGCAAACCAATATCTTATAAAGAATCTAACTGCCACAGATTCGTAACTCAAGTAGATTTCGTTGCGAGTCAATCAATAAAAAAAAAAAAAAAAAAAAAAAAAAAAAAATTGGTACTTCGCTTTTATACATAGGCTAAGTATACATAATATTACGTATATAGACAGCCAAGCAATAGATCAATATAATG
Source organism: Agriopis aurantiaria (assembly GCA_914767915.1). Lineage (NCBI taxonomy): Eukaryota > Metazoa > Arthropoda > Insecta > Lepidoptera > Geometridae > Agriopis > Agriopis aurantiaria. The sequence continues at coordinate 9,739,439 of OU611994.1, read as the reverse complement.
ACGATATATTGGATCAATATAATAATAAAGTAATATAATTATAAGTATTAAATAATACTAGAGCAATAGGTACCTATAATTATTAGCAAGCCATCGTATTTTATGTAACAGAGCCTTCTCAGAATGTAGGTATATAGCTGTGTTATTTAAATTCGACAAAATTACAGATCTCCAAGCAATCAAAATGTTCATTCTGTCGTCAACATTAAAATTAAACTCTTCCTGGAAAATTCTTTCATAAGAAATGTTGTCTTGAAATACGGGAAGTGCGCAATTATTGAGATTACGTTTTATTTACGGAGAAAATTATGGTAAGTAATGCTTCAAAGCTTCCGAGTGATAAACTTCCGGAGTTTTTTAAGAATTCGGATAGCAACTCGTTAGAGGCTTTTTACAGCATTTTACCAACGAAAACGTAAAACTCGCCATGATATCGCAACCACTCACTAACTGACTTATTGACGTACAAAACTGAAATTTAGCAGGTAGTTTTCTTACGGGGTATAAAGGTCTGCTAAGAATTTTGCGAAACGACGACATATGAGGTTGAAAGTGTGAATTAAAACGTGCGCGTAGGTAGCGAACCCCAGCGATGTCTTCGCAGGTACGCGTAGATTTTTATTTACTCCGACTTCACAGCGAAGTCGCAGGCAGGTAGACACTTATAACGCAAAAACTGCAAATACGACTCATTTACTCATTTTTCACACACACTAAGAAACTTGTAGGGACACAATGAACTAACTAAATAAAAGGCCCCATGGAAAAATAAAGGGCAACAAGGTCGTTTGTTGGGTAAGTTCGACTATTGACATCGAGCCTGATTTAAACCAGATGCGTTCGCACCCGCCACTCCACCTTACCATATCTCCCTTGTTTGTCTGATCTGAGGTGAAACCACCGAGATACAGTACATATTTATTTTATTTATTTATTTATTATATATTATTTATTTATTTATTATAGAGTCACCATAGTGCCAAAAAATGTCCAAACCAAAACTCAGCGCACGCTACGAATTGCGCTGACTTTTTGGTTAGTTACAATGTAACCGCGATCCGACTACAACGCCGCACGATGCCAGCCAGAGCTACTATGCAAACGACATAACGTCTATATTGGAGTAAATGTGGCATTGTGAAATATATATTTGATACAATGACGGTCGGACGTTTTTTGACTGTTTTCACTGAGAGATTATGACTCTATAGGAATTGTATCTCGATGAAACCTAATTTTCAGTGCAAAACACCAAATCATTAACTTCCAGAAGCCGACGTCAAAGCCCCGTATAATCAACGTGGCGAGCCACTGCGGGCTGCAACCCCTGCCTGGCTTTGGGGCTTACAGCGCGAGCAAGGCTGGCCTCATCGCTTGGACGAAGGCTTTGCGCCTAGAGCATAGAGACCACGGCGTCGCAGCACTCGCATTTGTACCCGGTGAATAACTAGCTTTACATAAACAATGCTGTTAACTCTAAGATATTTTTACCTGTAGATAGGTTGTGCCCGCCACCATATTGAATTATTGACTAGAAGAATGCAAGGCTGGCTGCCCGACATCGTTCAGCCATCTCTCAGTCACGCACTCCGAGTGTCCACAAAATAGTAGAGTAACATAAGGGCGCAAAATAATATTTTTACGGCACTTGGGTATTTATTTTGAACAAATTTTTATTTTTATTTCATTGATGTATGAACATCTTTTTTATGAGGTAGGTAATAAAAAATTAGGACATGCTTATTTTAGGTACGGCTTACCTCATTAATAAAATTGTCTGATCTGTGTGTTTCACATAAAGATAATGACAACGTATTCCGATGGCATGGACCCGGGCACGTCCTAAAACTGCGACCAGAACCACCAGAGGATGGGCAGCAGCATCCTCCTACTTTAATGGTGAATCCTTCTGCGATCTCCAAGCCGCCTGCCAAGCGTGGGGATTATGGCAAACCCCCCCCCCCCCCATGACAGACAAAACAATATCACGGCCCCTAGTCCCCGGCAGCTCCTCTATCCCTGACCAAGGTAGCGGGTCAGGTAACGGTGGAGCAGGGGGTGCGAAAAATCTCCGGCAGTTGCCCCGCTACCACCCCCAACATAATTTGGCCCTGGTAACGCACAATGTTCGCACACTGAGGACCGACGAGAAGATTGTAGAGCTGGAGGAAGAATTGAGCAAAATACGATGGGACATCATAGGACTATCAGAAATCCGACGAGAGGGACAGGATACGATAGTTCTGGATTCCGGGAACATGCTCTTCTTCCGGGAAGGAGAACGAAAGTCCCAGGGTGGTGTAGGTTTTATCGTCCGCAAGTCACTCATTAACAACGTGATTAAGGTCGATAGTGTGTCGAGCAGGGTAGCATACCTTATACTCAGAATAACCGATCGTTATTCGCTGAAGGTCATACAGGTATATGCGCCGACCTCGACATACCCTGACGATGAAGTAGAGGCTCTGTATGAGGAAATATCCGAAGCCATACATTCCTCCGAAACATACTTCACCGTTGTTATGGGTGACTTTAACGCAAAGGTGGGCACACGGAATGTCGATGAGCTAAGAGTGGGGTCATATGGGTATGGACGGCGGAATCCGAGGGGCCAGCGGCTGGTCGACTTCATGGAGAAGGAGGAACTCTATTTGATGAACTCCTTCTTTCAGAAGCGACCATCCAGAAAGTGGACGTGGATGAGCCCAGATGGTTCGACCAAAAATGAGATCGACTTCATCATGACGACCAAGAAGCGAATATTCAATGATGTCTCCGTGATCAGCAGGGTGAAAACCGGTAGTGATCACCGTATTGTCAGAGGCACATTGAATATCAACATCAAGCTAGAGAGGTCGCGTCTGGTGAAGTCCACGCTCCGTCCTGGTCATGCCCAAATCCAAAACCCAAATGACTTCCAACTCGAACTGCATAATCGCTTCCAGGGCCTTGCCGAAAGCGGAACTGTGGACGAATTAAACAATGGGCTGGTGGAAACTGTCCAAGCAGTGGGGTCCAAGTTCTTTAAGACCCCACCCCGAAAAAGACCTCAGAAGCTCTCAGACGAAACCATTAAGCTAATGAAGGACCGGACTGAGATGAGACTGCAATCTTCAGCTGATATGTCGGAATATGGCCAACTTAATAGACGAATCTCGAAATCGGTGCGACACGATCTGCGTTCCTACAATACAAGATGTATTAGGGATGCAATTGAGCGGAACCAGGGCTCGAAAGTGTTCGCGAAAAATTCGTCTATTGGGAAAAGCCAAATGACAAAGCTGAAGATCGAGGATGGCAGTATCATTTCGTCAAAGTCGGAGATTCTGAGAGAGCTTGAGAGGTTTTACGGACAGTTGTACACCTCGACACGACAGCCTATTGTCAGTACAGCTCAGGACAAGAGAGCTAAACTGACCCGACACTACACTGAGGACATCCCAGACATCAGCTTGTACGAGATTAGAATGGCTCTGAAACAGCTTAAGAACAACAAGGCACCGGGTGATGACGGAATCACGACAGAACTACTGCGAGCGGGTGGAAAACCGGTACTGTTAGTCCTCCAGAAGTTATTTAATTCCGTCATACTCGATGGTACTACGCCTGAAGCATGGCACAGGAGTGTGGTGGTGCTCTTCTTCAAAAAAGGTGATAACACCTTATTGAAGAATTATAGACCCATCTCACTCCTGAGCCATGTGTACAAGTTGTTCTCTAGAGTCATTACGAACCGTCTCGAAAGCAGGTTTGATGACTTTCAGCCTCCCGAACAAGCCGGTTTCCGTAAAGGCTGGAGCACCATAGACCACATACACACCCTCCGCCAGATTATACAGAAGACTGAGGAGTATAATCGGCCATTATGCCTGGCGTTTGTGGACTATGAGAAAGCCTTTGATTCCATCGAGACCTGGGCAGTATTACAGTCCCTCCAGCGTTGTCATATCGACTATAGGTATATCGAAGTGTTGAAGTGTTTGTATAGAAACGCCACCATGTCGATCCGATTACAGGACGAGAGCACGGAACCAATCCAATTGCAGAAAGGCGTGAGACAGGGAGATGTTATCTCTCCGAAACTGTTCACGAACGCATTGGAGGACGTTTTCAAGCTCTTGGACTGGAACGGATTAGGCATCAACATCAATGGCGAATACATCACTCACCTTCGTTTTGCCGATGATATAGTCATCATGGCAGAGTCGCTGGAGGACCTAAATACGATGCTCAGCGACCTCAGTAGCCTTTCCCAACAGGTGGGTCTTAAAATGAACATGGACAAGACAAAAATCATGTCCAATGTCCATGTTGAACCCGTGCCGGTAGTCGTTGGGAACGATACTCTCGAAGTTGTTGACCATTACACCTATCTTGGACAGATTGTTCAGTTAGGTAAGTCCAACTTAGGCAAAGAGGTCGCCCGAAGAATCCAACTCGGATGGGCAGCGTTCGGGAAATTGCGTGACATCTTCTCGTCCAAGATACCACAGTGCCTAAAGACAAGGGTCTTTGACCAGTGTGTGTTGCCAGTGATGACATATGGTACTGAGACGTGGTCCTTAACTGTTGGCCTTTTGGAAAAACTCAGAGTCACACAGCGGGCAATGGAGAGAGCTATGCTCGGAGTTTCTTTGCGCGATAGAATCCGAAACGTGGATATTCGCCAAAGAACCAAAGTCACCGACATAGCTGTTAAAATTTGCAAGTTGAAGTGGCAATGGGCAGGCCACATCGCTCGGAGAACCGATAACCGATGGGGAAGAAAGGTTCTTGAGTGGAGACCACGAACCGGAAGACGCAGCGTAGGTAGGCCTCCCACTAGATGGACCGACGACATAGTAAGAGTCGCTGGCATCCAGTGGATGCAAAAGGCAGGCTGTCGTTCAGTGTGGAGGTTAAAGGGGGAGGCCTATGTTCAGCAGTGGACGTCTTCTGGCTGATGATGATGATGATGATGATTCCGATGGCATGAGGCACCATTGCCTACTTCATCCACATCACCACATTTTTCGTCATCATTATTTACACTACCATCTACGCCACTGGAGCAACTGTGCCAGCGCCCCAGAGCCTCACTCCGATATTTCAACGAGTTGGGTTGGCTCAGGTAGGTGCTGGTAGGGGGAAATGCACAATACACCCCAAGCGGGACGTCAGTGCAGGGCTTATCGCCCCCATCTCGAATAAGAATAAGAACGTATTCCGATGCAAGTAGTATTAGTCGTTTTGGCGCCAACGTGAAAACATGTCGCATGGATTATTTTTTATGATTTTTTTATTTTTCATGTGATGATCGATAACGTCCACAACTGCATAATAATTATGATTTATTATGCAGTTAAAGGTGCCTTTTCTCAATATCCATAGAAGCCTAGTAAAGCTTGAGGCGTGACTTGAACATGACCGTGGCTTACTTTGCTGACTTTCATTGTGAATTAAACACATTTTCTGATACTTACTGGAAACTCGATGGAAAGGTTCTCGAATGAAGACCACGGACCGATAAGCGCAGCTTAGGACATCCACTCACAAGATTGACACACGACCTAAAAGAGACCGCAGGGAAACGCTGGATGCAGGCCGCTTCCAACCGGCCCTTTTGGAGAACGATGGGGGAGGCCTATGTCCAACAGTGGCCGTAGCTGAAATGATGATGACTGGAAACTATCGACTACTACCTACTTACCTACTCCCTTGTAAATAAATTAAATCTACCTACCTAGCCATTTCCTTTAAACTGACTACATAGATAAGATGTGTGGAGCCAACGGTCTTATTGAGCTTATTATTTCCATTTTCAGGTGGTTTCATTAATTCTAGCAATATAATCGACAACCAGATAAGCTTTGGACGGGCAATGCTAGAAAATATGAACGCAGAACAGAAATCCTTCTATGAGAAACAAATTACCACTCTGACCAACTATTTAGGCTCCGCGAACACCCAAAACGCAAGATTTGATTCGCTGAGAGATGAAAACATCATAGAAACTTTCATGGAAGCTCTGACGCATGATGATCCGCAACCACTTTACAAAGTTGAGTCGTGGAGATACATGTTTTATTACAATCTTATAAAACTTCCTTTTCCAGAAATAGTTCACCAATGGCTTATAAAGAAGTTTCTAAGTTTTCCTGAAGTTGAATAAAAAAGTTTTTCTTGTAACATTTTTCTTTCCATAAAACTGCGCTTAGTTACTAGCTGTACCTACCTACCTATATACCTAAGGGAAACCGAGGAGAGTTGTGACAATTATCAATTTAATGGGCATATCTCAGTACAAAATTGTCCTACGTCTATAAACTCTATAACTCAACACAGTTAGTTCTATCAAGGAAGATAGACTAATCTTCCTTATTGGTTCTATAAACTATGGGAACGAAAGTTTTTTTTTTTTTTTTAATACGAAAACTGATTCAACTCCTCGTGTCACAAGTCTCCTAGCACCGAGGTAAATTGTGACAGACGTCGAGGTCTCTAAATGTATGAACTGGCTTATGAAGACCGGACAAATGCAAGTCGGGCTCGCGCACTGAGGGTTCCGTACCACCACAAAATACAATAATTATTAATTTAAAAAAAAAAAAACTAACTGCTTAACGCCTACCATAATAGCCAAGCAATTGCTACGCCGTCACATAGTTAATATTGTGCAAGTGACGCTCGGTATGACTTTTAATGAACAGAAATTTGTCGCCGTGCTAGCACTTAGCCATTATTTATAATTTTTTGTTATACTTTAGAGTGTGTCCCATAATCATGCAAAGTTTGAGGCTTGTACGTATTAAATTACTGTTTTTACTTACTGATTTTATTATTATTTGCTAGTTAATTAGCCGTAACAAACATCTATATATATAATATCTGTATCTTTCGAACCGTAATAGATAGCCAGTATCTATTACGGTTCGAAAAATACAGCCGTTAATGGCCCTGATTCCATAGCTCCAAAAACGCGCTTAACACGGCGCATTAAATTAACCTCTAAAACTTGGCCTTTATTCCAAAATAGAGGACTAATTTTACGTGCGTGTTACAGAATCAGGGTTCTGGGCCCAGGATCCTTATGACAGTAAAATACAGAAGACGGTATGATCTTAATGGCTTTAGCTTGTTTAGCAATGAGCGAAAAACACAAAAAAATTGCCAGATGTACAATTTGACCACTAGATGACAATGACAGATGTTACTGTCCACCTTCAAAGTTCAAATCTAATCAAACTTCAAAATCTTCAAATGCCAATAATTCAACGAATTCCGAGTGGTTTATTGGAAAATTAAATTTTTCAATTATATTTTGTAATAAATTGGACTTGAACTTTGTTCATAGTGATTGTGTTTTTTAATATTTCGTTCTTTCTCGTGATTAACATCTCTCAACATGGAGGTCCAAGCTGGGCCAGATTCTATTGACGAACCGGTTAGCTCCCATTTTTACCTCAATACCTACAAAATGTTTATTTATTCGCTTGTCCTACATGTACATTGCATTATTCTTATTGATTATTGTAATATAAACAAAGCGGTCTGCCTTCACAATACAATAAACTCGTAGGTTAAGTTAAGGCTTCTGATAGATCTTTTCCTCTCCTCAGAGTTTGCTTTACAAGCTACAGCGTAAAATCAAAGTCTTCAATACAAATGACCCGCTGCCCAACCGTGGATATAACCTGGTAGCCAGCAGCAGTAAATATGGTTTAGTCTTCATAGCTGTGCCTGAAGGAACTCTATCTGGTATGTACTTAACTATAGTTTCAAACATTTTTATTTTATTGGATTTCTTAGCAATTTTTATGGTTCTGCACCCAAACGTGTAACGGGACCCTATTACTGAGCCAGCCAGAGCCGCTGTCTGTCCAACCTAACTTTTAACGGCTGTATCTTACGAACCATAATAGATAGCCAGTTAAATTTATAACAGAATATGAAATGTTGCGGTGGATTAACTAAGAAATAATAAATTAAAAAAGCAAAACCTAAATAATAAAATATATAAGCATGCTTGTTTTAAAAGAAACCTGTTCAATTGCTCTCATAGCACACCCTCGTCCGACAGCGCCTCAAGTAGCATGCTTGTAAATCAAATAGAAAACAGATGATTGATCATGCTGAATGGTTTTACAAGATTTTGGGCTAGAATGAGCATGTCTATCAGTACATAACATTAGGCATAATGTGAACAACGCAATCATGAGTAAAATTATTATTTCAGCTTATCAACTAAATCAAATAATCAACAAAGAGTGTGAGCCACAGCATCTATCAGTGAAGCTACAGGAGAAACCAACACACATTGCCGTTAGCTGTGACAGTGAGATGCTTGCAGTCACCGGCGGAAATTTTCTAACCGTTTATAAAGTGGCTGATTTCCGGACTCCGGACGGAGTAAGTTGTTTGCTTAAATACCATAAAATTAGAGACTCGCCAAGAAGCTCATTAGCAACCCTAGTTCAGGCTAATCTTCTTAGCCTAGAGCATCGGCGCAAAGTTGCTAGTCTAATGGTTGTTTAACAGATTAGAGATTTCGGAGAGTATGCATTGGCCCTGCAAGATCTAATTCCCTCCTGTGCATTTTTATATCGGATATTCCGAAAACCCGTATGAAGCACTTTGATTCTACTTCTATGTGCGAACTGCTAGGAGGAATGCGCTGCCTGTATGGGTGTTCCCCGATAGTTATTATTATCAGGCATGTTGGCGGTCAAGCGCAAATCTATTATTAAATCAATAATTTAAAAAAATTGGAATCGTAGCAGACTAGCTAAATGATTTTATATTTTGTTCAAAGAAACAAGCCCTACTTACTCCTTAATGCTCACAGAGTAAGTGTGCAAGGTAAGAAAATCCAAAACTTATTACTATTAGTTACTAGCTTAGTTACTAGCTGTTTCCCGCTACTATATATGTTACTGTATGTGTTCAGCCATTTTGGGGACCTTAATGACTGATCTAATTAAACAGCTGTACTGATTTTGACAGGACTCACTGGCAGATAGCTGATGATAGAGTAATCTACGCGGGTGAAGCCGCGGAGCCCAGCTAGTTTCATATAAAATGTGTGACCAGCAATATGAATTCTGCTGAAACCAGTCTACTGGGGTACTTCACATTCTCGTTCTAGTGTACACAACTCTCATCTGGAGTGATACTATCGTGAAAAATGGTGAAGCACTCAATGTTGCCCTCGACATCTCGAGGGCTTTAATGTATTCTTTCTTTGTATTGTTTTATTATGGAAACTGACGTGGTTTTAACACATTTTATTTTTATTACATGGAAATTACTTACGTAAGATTAAGCCGGTTACTCCGACTATAGTGTCAACCGCATTAGGCGGTCTTTTTCAAGGTGAATGCGCGCGCGCGGCTGCGTCTCGCTTTGCACTACGGGCTGCCGCGCGGCGCGCACGTGATGACAACGGCTGCTGATCGGGTGCGGGGGTGGGGATGCGTAGAGAAATCTGTTGCGCCGGCGCACACTGGAACTCGTCCCCACTCCAATCTTCCTGTGTGTCGGGAATAACATAATATGTTATTTTAAAAACTAAGAATATATCCCATAACATGTTTCTTATTGTCTCTGTTAAGGGGAAAGACACTGTTCACATCTTCTTTGGAGGTAGCACTGAACTACTTAACAGTGACACTTCATTTTAAAATAATATAAATAAATGATATTGATTTTGTATGCAAATGTGTCAAAACTACATAGAGTTTCCAAAATATAATATGTAAATATGCTGCATTTTTTTTTATTCTAGAACATATTACCATCATTTTCAATCCGAACTGAGGTAGAAGCATCCCCCAACATGTGCTATGTGTCAGCACTGCAATGGAACCCGTGCATTCCAGACTCTATAGTCATTGCATACTATGATGGCTCACTATTGGCTTGTCTTGTCTACAATGGCCAGGTTAAAAAAGTGCCTGGGAGAGCTAGGTAAGTGAAAAACTAAAACTAGACCTAACTAGTTCAGAATTAAAATTGCATTTAGTCATGGAAAAATATGAGAATTTGTGCTTGATTTCGTCCTATGCTGACTTCGCATCAGTGAAGATTTTCATCGCCTTTGGTCACTGATGTCTGACATACGAATATACAATTGTACACCAAATTTTATGAAGTTCAATCAATGGCATAGAATGATCGTCCAACTAAGATTATGTGCAAAAGCCTATTTCATGCCAGTAACTCTAACATCTATAGTATCTCTTTTCGCTCGTTAATTTAGTGTGATAATTTTTTTAATGTATCGCAGATGCATCTGTTGGAGTCCGAAAGGGAAGCAGCTAGTCACAGGCAACTTTGATGGAACTCTGATCCAGTACAAACCTGAGCTAACTGCAGCAAAGCTCATACCAGCGCCGAATCTGTATGAAGGAGCTCCCGTTGAAGTTTTGGCTATTTACTGGATATCTACATTCCAGTTCGCAGCTGTTTATAGAAATGCATCAGATAACAGTCGCCCAGGTAAAAATATTCACACAAAGATATTTAAAATTATGGATATCGGGTCAGTGCTCAAAAAGGTCGGAACCAAATGAATCATACTATCTATAGTAACTATTATGGTAATTTGTTCATTTGATCTACATTTCTTGCAACCTCAATTAGACATTGGCATAATGATATTTAAATGACTTTGTCGGTATTTCAGAAACTATTCTAATCAAAATTTAAACAGGTAAAATCAGGACCTTATTTTTTTTGAATTTCTTACTACCCAACATCCAACATCTATGTGTTTGTTAGTCAATGATTACAGTAATGTTTTAAGTGTTTGTTTTATGTCAAGATATTGGTTTTCTTGGGTGTAGTTTTTTTTAAACCCCCGACGCCTTCCTTTGATTGGCTTGTTCCTTTGAAAGGTGACTTGATCAAAAGTGTTCTTAGCTATGATTCAAGAAATTCTGGTCAGCCGTTGATAGTTAACTAGCTCCTATGCTCCTTTAATGGGTGTTCCCCAATAGTTACAATATGGGTGTCTTCAAATCACGAGTGAATCGGTTTCTTCTAGACAAATGTACTCCATTGTAGACCGCATCATCGCTTAGCATCAAGCGAGTTGAAGGTCAAACGCAAGCCTATTATATAATGGGCTTAAAAAAAGTTTATCATCTTTTTAAAATTAGAAAACCATAATAAACTTATTGGGAATTCTATTTACAGCTGTGACCATAGTAAACACACCCAAGGCTGGCCAGCCGTTCTGCATCTCTTATGAAGACATTTGCTACAGTATTGGATCAAACAGACCTTGGTACTACTATTTGCAAGGTCTGGCTCAATGGTAAGTAGAAAATGTGTGCCCCAACTAAGATGGAAGTTTTTCTCTTAATTGCCCCTCTTCTTTTTACCCCAGTGTTAAAAGTTTGACGTGTACCTGTCTGTGGCATTGTAGCTTCCAAACGGCTGAATACATTTTGATTCGGTTGTTTAAAAGATGACTTAATTGGGGTGTTCTTAGCTATAATTCAAGAAAATATTATGTTCAGCCTTATTAGATTAGATTATCAGCTCTGTTATATAATAGAGGGTTTAAAAAAAACTATTTATAGTTGTTTTGGTTTCTGATGTCTTCAAATACATTCAAATATTGTTAGGTAACATTCAATAATATATTTTCCGAAATAAAATAATAAATAAAATAAATAAGGCTGTTGTTGCTAAATTGTCCTTTATGCTATTTTATTAGCTTCACTTGTAATTTTATACATGTGTAAAGTAAGTCCTTTTTTCAGGAATATTATAATGACCGCATCTTCAAACAGTATGGAAATAGGGACACTTGGTTCGAATGACGGAGCAAACTGGATGCAGTGGAATCAGGTAAAATTCAGTTTTTAATGAGACCTTAAAACTGAGAAAGATTGCATCCACTGAAACCCCCTCAGTAACCGGCCTTGTGCTCCGGAATCCCCATAGGAACGCGTCGGTGCCCCTCTAGCACATTGCCTGATATAACATTCCCGGGTTACTGCTCCTTTCTCCCTCCTCACACCCCTCAGTGACGCGGGCTACACATTGCCGTTGTCTACCCAGAACTCTTTCGAAATGTTTGGTCAGATCCCGGACTCTGACCGCCCATTGGCCCTTTTAGTTGGTTCTTACAATCGCGGCTTCAGGGTTTTAGTTGGATCGAATCGCTGTGGTTGTAGTCTGCCGGGGAAAACACCGGCTGGTCAAAGGTGCGCCGGGTATGTGTACAGTTATCAGTCGTATTTGCCGCTCGGGAAGGCTCCTTCAATGCACCCCCAAAGAGTTTTAGTGACTCCCATAGAGCTATCAAAATTTCTCCCACGCACCATCGTCGTCATCGCCAGCACAAGACATCAGTGAAGTTATAACAATTCATGAGTAAAAAAAATTATACAAGAATTTGCCTTAAAGTGAATGAATTATCGTGTGAAATATTGCATGATAATTATTTACAAAATGTCTATTTCTAGAATGATGAAGCGAGGCCAGAACTGCCGTTGACTGATAAGAAAGTAGAGAACTACCCCGTCGGACTGAGCATCGATACTTGTGCCATACATCAATTACCTTGGGGTAAGTTTACTTGAGTTGTCTAATCCAAACCTTACACGGAGAGGCCAAAACGAAAAAGCAAACCTGCATATTTGCATCTGCATATATTTGGCCTGACCAGGTGCTAGTTACCTTGGGGTAAGTTTACTTGAGTTGTCTTATTTAAACTACACATGGAGAGGCCAAAATGTAAAGGCAATCTGCACACATTTGACTTGACCAAGTTTAGTGTGTTAACTTGGGATAAATTTACTTGAGTTATAGAGATATAGAACGCACGAAGCATACTCCTTTATCTTCTTTCGAGTCGATGTTCCACAAGCATACTCCTAATACACATTCATGGCACTTAGTTGTCTTGTTAACTGTTTTGAAGTTTTTATTTCAATTTCTAGGTGAAAACGATGCCCTACCCCACATGCCGTTGCTACATGTGGTCTCCCAAAACGGCCTTCTCACAACATTCAACATAATCAACCTGAAGAGAGAAGCTATGCAGCTGTGTGCCCCTCCGCAACTTTTGACGCTGCCCGTTCGAGCCTTAACTAGGTAGGTTTTATAATTCTTGCGATATTCATTGCTTACAGCTGTATTAGTTGAAAGGGAAATAAAATAAAGGTAATAAACGCACAATAGTGATGCCGCTGTGCTACATATATCTCGGAAGTAGAAACAGCGTATATCACGTTTATTTAGCACGCTAAGTTTCTACCCCCGATGATATTATTTATAGTGGTAGGGCTGTTTGGCATAGTAGCTCTTGGAAAAGTATCACACCTGTTTCAGACATAAGGGCAATGTTTCTAGTGAAATTACTGGTCAGGTTATATATAAATTTAACGCCTGAAATATCACAGTACATTACCGTGCAGGGTTTGACTTGTAGCTATGGAGTTATTAATAAAGAATTGTATTGTATTATATTGGTCTTGTCTTGAACTATTGAAGTTTTAAATTCTGGGTGGCACTGAACTGTTATTGGCAAGCGAGATGCTTGCCATATGGTAGTATATCCGCTACTAAATAGTTCATAACAAGCGAAATTCACTCACTCATTCGCTCACTCACTCACACATTCACTGACTCATCACGCAATCTCGAAAACCACTTGACCTACGAAGCTGAAATTTGGCAGATAGATTCCTTATAAGGTGTAGAGATCCGCTTAGAAAATATTTTGCGAAAAGGCTGAATTAAAGGGAGCAGAAATGGGGGGTTGAAAGTTCATATGAAAGGCGAATAAAGTCGCGGGCAACATTGTCACGGGCAGTGATTAGAATTAGATTTTTCATTCAGTCTTTTTGCAATCTACTGCAGGTGGGGGAAAAAAAACTTGGACGGAGTGTATATGAATCGACTCTGAATACTTTATTTACAGTGCAATCCCTGGAGCCGTGCAAGCTGCACCTTCACCTGCGCCTGCGCCTGCACCGACTGTAGCTCCCGCCGCACCTAGACCAGCTGTAGGTATACTTATTAATACCAAAACACAATATAAAGTGCTTTACTTCTACATTTATCATTATCGGCTTATAATGTTCCTACTGCCTACAGTTCCTACCTACTGCTGGGACCACAGAAAAGAGAAGTAAATAGTTCGGAAATGAGAAGGAAAATCTGTTGCCAGGCATTATGACAGAACCTTGATTGAACATTCTTATTTATGTCAACGCGTCGAACTCCGCATCCAAAGAACTTGGACCTTACCTTTTTGGGTTAGGTCTCAAAGTTCTTTGTCCGCATTACAGTTGCTAACTGATTTCGAATGACTGACGTTTCGTTTATATGGGTGCAACTGGCTACAACAAATTTCTTACAAAAATGCCTTGACAGAGCCGTTCTAATTTAAACAAAAATAAAAATCTTTTCTGTGGCTGGGACACAGGCCTTCTTCCAGAGAGAGAGAGGATAGGCCCTAAGCCACCATGCTGACCCAGTGCATGTTGGTGAATGCCATGTCTTTGAACTATTGAGGTTCTTAGACGTACAGGTTTTCGTGTTTAGGTTATATTTCAAATAGTTAACTGTCATACAGCCAGCAGTATCGGTGGTCCAACAAGCCCAGCCTTCAGTAGCTGCGCAGCCAGTTCCTCAACCCAGCTCAGTTACCGCTAGTGCTACTATCAAGATTCCTAGCTTCACACCACAGGCCAACCAAGCCCCTACCACAGGTACGTTGAAAAACAACACTGCCGGAAACCTCGTTTACTAAAACACATAACCACATAATCAATATCACACTTGATGGACTGTGCAACGTGGCCTACAACCTGCACTCTGGAGAACTTGAATGAGGCCACTGAACGCGTCATTGGAGTTGCCAAATTCTGGTCAAAAGTTATTTGTGTTACACCCTTGTAACAAAATATTACTTTGTCCTCTGACAAAGTAATATTTTGTTCATTGAGGGCGTTATTTTGAATTCCTCGCTACGCTCTGAATATATTATGCCGCCCGAGGACAAACTATTTTGGCCCCGAGTGATACACAATTTTATTTATTTATTTTATTTTATTTTTTATTATCTTAGAGAAACTAATGGTCTTAATTAACAGAGTTAATAATTAGCTAGAGACAAAGAGGCCATTTAGAAGTTTCTACTTATAAAAAACAGAGTACATTATATGAACGCTAAAACATGTGGATAAAAAAATATAGATGTATGTGTGTGATTATACATCACTATTTATGAGAAAACAAAAAAGCAACGAGCACCTAATTACCTAATACCTACAAGGGAATAAATATATCACTATCACTACTCAAACTCATTTTAAATTATTATTTGTAATAACTTAGCAAAGACTAGTGTGTCCATTATTTCTGAGAAAATAAGAAATGACAGTTTTTTTCAGCGCGCATTGCGCAAACACCTTACCGACCAATAAATTCTTCGTACGTTAAACGTTCGACTTCTTTGGTTAATTTCACATACTAACCAACATAGTTTGCTTCTTGTATATAACTTCTTGCTCACCAATCACAAACATTAATTTATCACCATAGAGAATATAATGTCAGTTTTTTTTTTACGTTCAACGTTCACGCGAGCTCAAAAAAATTTACTACACGAAAATTGGGTTGAAATATTAACTTATTTTTTAAAGCAGTTTATTTTTTATCACCGTTTCAGTTTCCACTAACCTACAACCAGAGCAAAGACGGAATACGGAAACCGTGCCAGCAGCCGCATTTCAGCCTCAAGTAACTGTGGTAAGATTCTTAAGAATAACATAGACAGCCAGAGAGCGCAAGTTATGACGTCAAGACTTGCGCGCGCCATACATAATGCCATACTAACACGCGCTTTGCGGATTACAGACAGCATCGTCTCCATCTCACCAAATACTTTAAACGCTTATATCTCAGAATTTTGCTAGCCAACTTTTTCCGATACTTTTTTCAGTACGTTTAATGTATTTTTATATGCTTCGCTAAGCCTGTTGTTTGTTATAAATGAAACACCAATCAACTAGCCATTACAAACTTTTATTTAACTTGCAAATTTTGTTGTAGTCGTTAGTTAGTTTGTTTAGGTCAAATCTTGCAAGCTGAATTAAAACCACTTCCTTTTATCCTACGGAGTTGAATTTTTCGACTTGGTTTAGATTTAAGAGATTTTAAGATTAAGATATTTTAGATTAAGATTTAAGATTTGAGCGCTTAGGTCAGATAACAACGCATTTTATGGTAAGCATGATCAGAATCATCAGAATCATCAGTCAGGATTAGCTCTAGATAAAGGAACTCTTCAACATTCAGCACAGAAACAAAACTAGACTAGAGAATTTTTTTTTGCACACTGTCATCTAACTCCAAACTAAGCAAAGCTTGTAATATGGCTGCCAGAGACTATACGTACATATTTTTTTAAATACATACTTAAATAGATATTAGCACCCAGATATAAACACAAAAATAAACACAAATGTTCATCACATGAATGTTTGTCCTAGGTGGGAATCGAACCCACGCCCATATGCGCAGAAGGACTAAACTGGACTAAAGGGGCTATCATTCTCTTAATAATTATAACCCATCCTAAGTGTCATCATGAACATGGCTACTAAAGCTTGTTTATAAAATGTTTTTTACTAACTTTTGTTGTTTTTTTTTTATGCGGATAAATTCGCGTTTGACCACCATTTCGCCAGTTGGTAAGCAACGATGTGGTCGAAGATGAAGCACGCAGACTTAAAAGATACACCTATTCACTCTGGCCTTGAAAAGGCCCAGATTATATATCTCAGGAAACAACGAAGCGGGCAGGTTGTTCCACTCTTGGCCTTACGGATTAGAAACGTTTTGTACGTATCAAAGGAAAATCCACAATGTATGGGTGGTAGTGGGCCGTTTTCCTATTAGTCCTGTATGTATGTTTGTATTTTGTTTTTTACAGGCGCAGCCCAAACCTCAGCCACAGTCGCAGCCGCAGCCCACTGCACCCAAACCGCAACAACCTCAAGAGAACGCCGCCCTTAAAGCGGAACAGGAAAAAGCAAGCAAGGCGAAAGCGAACCAAGAACTAAAGGACATGCTAGTCAAAGAAGTCAACGATTTTCAAACTGAGCTTTACAACTTCATGGTGAAAACAAGAGAAACTCAAGCGCGGGTGAGTAATGAAGTGAAAACTTCATCAAGGCTGACTATAGGCTTCGACCAAAATAAAATGAATGGACGGGCCATAACCATTGAACTCGCTCAGTAAAAATGAGTCAAAACCGTTGGACATAAAACTTCAACACCTAATTATAACAATGTACAGTACATTTGTTACAAAAAATAAATAACGGTTTTTTGTTGTGTTTTTACTCTTCGGGAAAGCACAGGAAGGCATAATTTTGTCAGATGTTTCGTTATCATGTAACAATAGTCTTGCGTTGGAGTTCCTACGGCTAGAGACCGACTGAAACGAAGTGAGCGCCGGCGCTTATTTCGTAATCTAAAAAAATGCGCTCCTTCCGGGCCCGTACATTCCTTTAATTTTGGTCGAAGACTATAGGTATCTCTCTCGCTCCTTTAGTCGGCTCGAGTCGAATTTACCCGAACGAGTATCTGTGCGTGACGATTACGTGAGTTCAGTGCTTTCCACATCCCAAAAAGTGCCCAACGTGCCTAAAGAAGTTTTCACCTTTTTCTCTTCAAAAAGTTTTTCAATTAACCATGTCCTCAATTTTTTCCGGAACATTGCTGAGCTAGCTTGCTCCATCTTAGACCTTGACGTTCTACATGAAAAACAATACTGTTACAGTTACAACGCGACATAGACACCATAAGCTCCAACTTCAACGGAATATCATTGGACACTGAAGAACTAAAGAAAGAATGCTCGATGGAGGAACTTAGAGGCGCCATAGTTCAGTTGAAACTGGAACTGGTGCGAGCTTGCGCTGTCGTCGCTGAAGCAAGGACGCATTCCGAGTAAGCCTTTTACATTGATAGATAGAAGTAGATATATATTATGTACGCAATCCAATGGGTACAAACCTTGATGTGACAATGTTTACGTTGCCATGCTTTTTTGCTGACCACCACATCGTCTGAGCCCGTATACTACATAATTCATTTTCTCATTTGCAGTGCCAAAGACCTCCACCAATGGTCTCAAGCGGACCCGCTGACCACCAAACGCGTGGCATCGGTGAAGAAGCTCGCCTACTACGTGCAGAGTCAGCTGGCGCAAGCGCACGCAGCGCTGGATTACAAATGGAACGAAATGGCTTCTCGGGACCCTCAGTTTAACAAGTAAGTACCATAAACAAACTTTGCAAGGCTGTAGTTCTCAAACTTAGATTAAAATTTAGGTATGTTTTTCTGGATCTTTAGAATTTGCCTAGTCTTGGTTATTATTTTGTCAGCCTATCAGTGAATCACTGTTTTAAACTATCACGGTTGTTCACTAAAGTTATAAAAAAAAAAAAAAAATATCCCGTAAATAATCATATAACTATCAGTGAATTCCTTAATTTTGGTCAAAGAGGTCAAGATCGACTCGCCTGTGTGTTATGAGAAATGTAAAAAAGTATGCTCAAAATTCTCTTATACGATATATTTAATACTAGCAGTACCCCGCTGTTTCATCCGCTTTTCTACAGTACCCAGTTAATCCAGGGTATAAGCTATCTATCTCCATAGTAAATTTCATTGAAAACCGTTAAGCTGTTACAGAGTTAAGTGTGGATAAATATCACACACAAACTTTCGCATATATGTACATATAATATTAGTGTTGTGATGGCAGTGGGATAAATAAAATAATCCAAATTAGCTAGGTACACAAAGTATGTCCATAATCGCTGCATATAGGAGTTTTATTACTCATAGTCAAAGCAGCTTTCTGTTAGGAAAAATGAGGTTTTTTGTTTCTTTTCCTTTTATCTGTGATCAGCTGGGCCATCAGCAGAAATGTATGCGTGTGGTAGTTTTAAGGGCATATTTTTCTTGATATACCAACTTTTTCCCCAGGCCGGGCAAACGCATGATCCGTCCCATACTGGACGATGTTTACCAACCGCTAGTGAAACAACAAGAGATACTGAGCAGGCAGCAAGCAATGCTGCGTACTCTTAAGAGTACACTAGCAGAATGCGACGTCGGACCAGTCTTCAAATCCACCTCGCTGTTGAGAAACACTCCGTTTAGGAACAATAAGTAAGTTTCATTGACTAGTCGTTAGTGAATCAACAAGAGATACTGCAGTGCTGCGTACTTTTCACGGCCATTTGGACACCGCGACGCCGCCGCCGTCCCGATCCCCAGTTGCCGTTGGCCCTACTCTCACAAAAATTATTTATTTATTCAATAATTTATTGCATACTTAAAAATTATGTAGAAATGCACAAATGGAGGAATTGAGATTTCAATGAAATTTTTTTTTGTCTTGTGGAATGCTTATTAATCGCGGTCTTTGGAGCGTGATTTACAAGCTTTGAGATCCCAAATGACAGAAACATGAAAACATGGCGCGCGAAGTGTAGTGTACTTATTTTATTATTTAATTGGATATTTTATGCCTTTGCCAATATAAAAACAAAGTTTTCTCTTCTAGGGATCCCCTATCAAAACTAACGAAAAACATACTGAACATGAGTATCGAACCAGAAACTAAACCGAAGCGCCAACTACTGACTCCGTCCAAACTGGACGCTCTAAGAGAGGTTCTGTCAAACCATAAGACGGTCAAAATAAAACCCGTCAATGTAGAACTGAGACAGCATTTGGAAACGTTGAAGAAAAACTATGAGAAGAGTGTCAAAGAAAAGGCTGAAAAAACTCAATCTTGTAAGTATACTGGATTAAACAGAACAGTGGCATTATGCCATAAGGAGGTCAATGTACTTGATCATTATTATGACCAACTTTATTACAAAATTATTCATTCAATACATCGTTCCGTTGAGAATTAAACTTTTCTATGGAATAGCAGATTTTTTTGCGATTTTGGGTTTAGTCTATAGTATAGAAAAATTAGTGTATAGACTCTAAACACTAATATTATAAAGAGAGAAAGATTTATATGTAAGTACATATGTTTGTAACGAATTGGCTCATAAAGTACTGGACCGATTTAAAAAATTCTTTCACTGTTGAGAAGCTACACTATCCCCGGGTGACATAGGCTATAATCTATACCCGTGCGAAGCTGGGGCGGACCGCTAGTTTCTTTATAAAAGTTGTTCACTATGGTAGGTATTATGAACCCCTTGCGGCTCAGTACACACTTTCCGCGTAACCCTGTATACAAGAAGAAGTTCGTTTTCTTAGTAACAAAGTATAAGCACACAATTTCAAAAGACCTAGTTGTTATTCATCATCATCATCAGCCAGAAGACGTCCACTGCTGAACATAGGCCTGCCTTTTGCATCCACTGGATGCCAGCGACTCTCACAATGTCGTCGGTCCATCTAGTGGGAGGCCTACCTACGCTGCGTCTTCCGGTTCGTGGTCTCCACTCCAGAACCTTTCTTCTCCATCGGTTATCGGTTCTTCGAGCGATGTGGCCTGCCCATTGCCACTTCAACTTGCAAATTTCTATTATTCACTTGTTATTAATGAAATGCAAATGATTTAATTTTTATTATTTCAGTGCCGCCACCGGCAAAAATGGTGAAGGTAGCGCCTAAACCGCCGAAGCCAGAGCCTCCAAAACAAGCACCCGCCACCGCTTTCAAGCCGGTCACAAACGTGAAAGCAGCGTCTGGAACATCCACTGTCGCCAGGACTCTATTCACCGATGGTAAGCTCTACACTTCACACTACACTATCACACTTCTACTTCTATCTACACTTATTTTTTTAATGCACAGTTATCTACATCTTTGTCAATTTTAGGATGATAATTTTGACAGCTCACAGTAAGGATGAGGTAGTGTAATTAAAAAATGATCTAACAGGTAAATTAATGAACATGTTAGATCATGGTTGTGAAACTTGCCTGCGGTACTAGCGCTACGGTAATTTGTAGAATCTTTTCGTACGCTATCTGACTGCAGCGCTTACGGGAGTTCCAGACAACCTATAGCACGCTCAAATTACGGTGCCATCTAATTTTATACCGTTTTTAGGCAAATTTCCGAGCTACGCTCTTAAGTTCCGCTATTGTCTTACCTCTTAGTCTATCTTCCTTGATCCAACAAATTAAGTACACGAACAAAAGAAACTAGATGCCCACAAAAATGTTCTAACTACTTGCACTTTCAGAACCGAAACAAGAGGCTAATGCACGCCAACCGGTCATCCCCCGGCCTGTATCAAAACCGTTCGAATATCCACCCGCTACAGAAACAAGTTTTACTGATACGAAGAGCGTGCTCAAAGACGTACTAACAAACAGACAAGCTAATTTAGAGGCGAAGAACAACACTAATACGTTCATGGGACAGAAGATATGTTCGCCTACTGCTTTTGCACGTAAGTTTTTATATACCTGTTAATGGTTTGGCCCAGCGTGTAAAAAAATCGGTATCCTATGTCAGTATCTGGCTCATAACCTAAACTAACCACCATAAATAACAAGCTATAATAAATAATTTTTTTAATAAATTATAATACCTACAGTTAACTTAAACATAGAAAATCACCAAACAACACATAAAAATACCCATAAATAAAGGTAATGAGTGTATTTCAGTTTATTTAGAGGATATGTTTATTTCATGCAAAAAAAAAAACACACGGCTCAGTAGCTTTGTTGCTGCGTAAAAGGGGAACAAACAAACACACATTCGCAGTTTAAATTTAATTTAGTTTTATTTTTTTATTAAGTAAACGTACAGTGATAGTTAACTAATTTACAAACAATTTTGATAACTTAGCACTATTAACACCGTTTCCGTATATAAAAAATACATATTAGTAAACAGCGTTCCGAATCACACCAACATTGCTAATAAGGCCAACATGGCACAAAATCTTCCTACGAGCCGCGTTGGTTCTCATAAGCGTTGTTGCTGTTTAGTTGAATATATTAAGTTTATGATATTTCAGAGTCATCAGCGCCCACACCGTCTTCAGCGCCTTCCGCAGTCTTCACATCGAAACCAATCGCAGATATAAACAACATGTTCAACAAATTCCAACCACAGCCCTTCGTGCCCGAAACAAAATCAAGACTTACCGAAAAACCCAGTACCGCCAACATAAAGTCTAGCGAAACTGGCGAACCAGAAGACACCGGAAGTAAACCAAAACCAATGACAAACCTATTCGGAATGAAAACACCTTTAGCTGCAAGCACGCCTTTGCCCGGTACATCAAAAACTTCAGATCAGAAATCTCAAATTGCCAGATCGCAAGAAAAGGTAGCGGAGACAGCAAAAGAGAATGTTCCGGAAAGGGTAGAAAACGTTCCTAAAACTGCACCTAAAGTGGTCGAAAAGAAAGAAACGAAGCCGTTAAGTTCGCAGGCCAATAAAGGCTTTGTTTTCGGCGCGCCACAATCAAATGAAGCGAGTGCCGCTTCTATTTCAGGTAAGAATCTGTTCTACAATAGTAGATTGTAACTTAAGGGCGCAAAATAATATTTTTACGGCGAGGGCGCTTTTTTTAATCCAGAGCGAAGTGAGGGATTCTAGAGTAGTAACTAAGTAGTTCTATAGTAGAATCCCGAACGTAGCGAGGGATTCAAAGTACGTCGCCCGAGCAAAAATATATTTTGCGCCCGAGTGATACACTCTACTTTCCAAATAATAATAATAAAAAAAATATAATAAAAATATAATTATAATAAAAATGTAAAACATAAATAAAAATTTAATTATAATCAAATATAAATAATAAGCCTTTATTTTGTTTATATGACACAGAAATTACTCACGTATGATTAAGCCGGGTTAAGGTTATTACGTTAGTAATTCCCGTTTATTAAATACTAGAAAGAAAGAAATAAAATATAAGGCTCATAATAGAGCGATGGTGGCCGACCGGAAGTTCGCTTTACAATCAGACACCCGGTTCGATCCTCGGCACAGGACTACTGACTTATTTAGTACCTAAAAAAATTATGTGCAGTTTCGATGCCATCGCTCAAAAACGATGAAGGACAACATCGTGAGGAAACCGGTATACCCAAGAAGTTTAAAGACATGACATTCACCAACATACACTGGGCCAGCATGGTGGATTAAGGCCCACCCTCTCGCTCTCTCTCTGGGAGAAGCCCTGAGTCCCAGCAGTGGGAACATGATAGGCTGAAATAATGAGGTCTCATAATATAAATTCCGGTATCATTTGAACTAAGCTTTTAACCACTCCATATGTTTCATATAATTTTAAGCTTTTTATAAATTTTTAAGGTGGCTCAAAGCCGGAAGTAAAAACAGATATCCAGAGAGGAACCGAAAAATTGACAACCGCTGGTTCGAACCCATCTTCGATTTTCGCATCGGCCATTGTTTCCATATCGAGTGAGTCACATTCAACGTTCATTTTACATTGATCTTTTTTATCTTTTTTGCCTTGCACCTGTAATATGTCGAATTAGCTATCCTGCGGCATTTCTGAGTAACTATAACAAGGGGTCCTTCAAAAGAGCTGTTAATAGAGTCTTTAAAGGTCTGCAAAATATATGTGATGCCCCTGGTGTTTCAGGTATCTATAGGCGACGCTGATTATTCACCGTTAGCTTGTTTGCCAGCTATGGCATTTTTTTTCTTTTTTAATTGCAAAAGTAACTGAAATAGAGAGAACTTAATTTGTAACCTTTTCACCACAAATAAACGGTTGGATAGATCTTGATTAAAATTGGCAAGGAGGTAGTGCATCATAAGAACCGACATGTAGTTAATTTATCAACAAAAAATAATTTATAAAATCGCTGGTAAATCCACGCGCCGTTAGTTTAACTAACTCCTTGTTTCTTTTCAGTTCCAAAACCTCAATCGGCGTTCGCAGCGCCATCTGCAAGCATAATAACTGAACCCGTCACACCGACTGACTCCGAACCTTCGTCAATATTCGGCGCCGCCGTCGCATCTCAACCCAAAACAACCAGCTCCTCTTCACCTACTAGCATATTCAGTTCAACACCATCAACAGTTGTTTTTGGAGCCACTTCATCTGTTTTAGGACCAGCAGCTTCTCAATCTCAACTTATTACTAACAGATCGACGTTAACTTCTGCTGACTCAGTCTTCGAGCCCGTATCAACTTCTCAACCTGTATTTAGCAGTGCTTTACCTGAATTGTCATTGGCACCTGCACACCCACAAGCTACCTATATTACGGATCCGTTCAAATACCAGGCTGCAGCTAAACCTGCTGGATCAATTTTCAAGCCCGCACCAGTTTTGCAACCAACAGTGACTGAAGCGCCTAATACGGAAGCAACAACTACCGCGTCAGCTTTTGGATCAAGTTCGGTTACTGTTAAACCCATTTTCGGATCGGATATGTCAGCGTTTGGAACCGCAACTTCGACAACTGCATCTGTATTTGGCTCTACAACCCCTAAAGTCGCATCAACGGCCACAACTGCTTCCATTTTTGGCTCTACAACCCCTACAGTCGCGTCAACGGCCACAACTGCTTCCATTTTTGGCTCTACAACCCCTACAGTCGCGTCAACGGCCACAACTGTGTCAATTTTTGGCTCAACAACACCTACCGCCGCATCAACTACTACCGCGACTGTGTTTGGCTCAACATCGCCTGTCGTAGCATCGACTACTGCATCCATTTTCGGCTCAGCAAGTCCAAACGCAGCATCAGTATTTGGCTCGGCGACAACAGTTTCACCAGCAGTATTCGGTTCAACCCAAGCGCCATTCGCATCAACGGAAGCGTCAAGCGCGTTTACACCTACAACTACTTCTATATTCGGGGCGACAACGCAAGCGTCATCGGTGTTCGCTCAAGCCGCTCAATCCGTGTTTGGGACGACCAATCAACCGTCGATATTTGGAACACCAACAACGCAAGCTTCAGTTTTCTCGCCCACTACTCAAACGTCTTTATTCGGGACACCTACTCAAACCACACAAGCTTCTGTATTTGGGACACAAACAACTCAAGCGTCTATATTTGGGACACCGACAGCGACGACGCAATCATCAATCTTTGGCACACCAACACAAGCTCCCTCCGCGTTCGGAACACCCACACAGACAACCCAAGCGTCTGTGTTCGGGACACCAACACCGACAACCCAAGCGTCTATATTCGGTCAGCCAGCGGCGAATGCTCAAAGTGGATCTTTGTTCGGAAGCGGAGAAGCAAGCTTGTTCGCGGCTGCCAGTATATCAACTACGAATGCTTCCACGCCAAGTGGAGGAAATATATTTGGAAGGTAAGATTGAATTTACTACTAGGTACATAACTATTTACTTTTCTCATTTTTTCGTTCTTGCCTAATTCCCATATAATATACACATCAGTTTCCATAGTATAATTATTTACTTGTAATCTTCTGAACTTGTGTATGAAGCAGTAACGTACCACTTTTAAAGAAACAGCTCGACTAGGTGTGTTTAACTAAATTACCAATGTTAAGCAACAAACAATACAGTCAGTCTTTGGATACATGGTAGGTATTTACAATTGTCAATTACCGATACCATGAATCAGAAATAATTTATTGTTAAACTGTGTAGTTCTAGTTATAGTTATGTAAGATCTTCAAATAGGATCAGTCTCATCGTCCTTAACAGAGATACAATAATGTAGTTTCTTTTTTTCTTCATGGATCGGATGTCACGTTTAATATAGTATAGATAGATAGAAACGCTTTATTTTGTACACCAGAAATAAAAATTACTAACAGATAGAAAACACTTACGAGCCAGTGCCACAAGTGGCGGCCTTATCGCTAAAAGCGATCTCTTCCAGGCAACCATTGGATGGAAAGAATATTTATAATTGTAGGTCCCTCGTCAAATAGTATGCCAAAGGAGGCTTAGATATATCCGGTAGTCGATTTTTATGAACCCTAAAAACTCTGGTTCATTTTTAAGGATTTCGTACCCAACATTTCTTTCACTTCGTCAATTTAAAGGATATCAAAACTTGGTTTTACAGTTCACCTGGCTCAGTATTTGGCGGTGGCAGCACTAATGTGTTTGGCGGTAAGACAGCCTTCGGGCAGCCGAGCCCGACCACGGCGAGCATATTCGGGGGCGGAGCTTCGTTCGGAGAGAAGCCTGCTTCTAACTTCTGGGGGAGCGGAAATACTACTGGAGGTGGATTTGGTTCTAGCGGATTTGGTAAGGATTACATGCTTCATTGTTTAAAGCCGGCAATACACGTTTCTTTGCGCGATTTAATCCGGAACGATGTTACTTACCGACTCTCCGACATAGCTATTAAAATTTGTAAGTTGAAGCGGCAATGGGCAGGTCACATTGCTCGAAGAACCGATAACCGATGGGGAAGAAAGGTTCTTGAGTGGAGAACACGAACTGGAAGACGCAGCGTATGTAGGCCTCCTAATACTTTGCAGATACTGCGGAAAAAAGTATTGTCTTGTATGGACAAATCAATCAAAGTATATCAGTCAATAAAATAACTTCAATTACAATAAATTTAATGTGCCTTCTATTGTAATTATAGTCTTCAAAATGATATCGGGTAGCGTATCATACCCGTCACCGTTGTTGTAGGGCAACCAGCGACAACACAAGCGTCCTCAATATTCGGTGGAACGACTGGTGGTAGCTTCAGTCAGCCGTCGGCCGGCGCTTTCGGCGGCTCTCCGCAACCGACTGCGTTTGGCTCTCCCACTCAACAACAACAACAACAACAAGGTATATAATCAGCGAAAACGCAAGCATCTGCAATATTCGACGGCAGGCTGAGTCAGCCGTTAGCCGGCGCGTTCGGCGGCTCGCCGCAAACGGCTGCGTTTGGCTCTCCCACTCAACAACAACAAGATAAATAACCAGCAACAACGCAAGCATCTGCAATACTCGACAGCAGGCTCAGTCAGCCGGCAGCGCGTTTGGTGGCTCGCCACAAACAGCTGCGTTTGGCTCTCCCACTCAACAACAAGGTAAATAACCAACGATAACGCCAGCATCTGCAATATTTGACGGCAGATTGAGTCGGCCGTTAGCCGGCGCGTTCGGTGGCACGCAGCAAACGGTTGCATTTGACACTCCCACTCAACAACAGCAACAGGGTATTATCTTCGAAAAATCTCACGTGAGATTAGGAGGGGGTCGAGCAAAATCTCACGAAATCCCACCAAGGGGGGGTTACCTCACGTAATTAATGGATGCCCCCTAAACAATAACCAGCAATGTTACAAAGGCCCTCAATATTCGCAAAACGACCGGCAGTAGCTTTAGTCAGGCGTTGACCTGACCTTTCAGTGGGTTGCAACTAACCGCGATTGGCTCTCCCACTCAACAAACTAATAAAAGCTAAAACTGATACTACTTTATTATGAATACCCTGATAAACCTTCTAATAAGAATTTAAACTAATAATACGTTACAAGTATAATAGCTATCAAGCGTTTGCTCGAATAGCAAATCTAGCAAAAAAACTTGAAAAAACTGCATCAACTTTTTTACTCGAGTGCATTGTCAAGTCTCAATTGAACTTTTGAATTCTTTTTTCTTTTCTTTCTTTTAAATACGAAAAGCATTTTATTTTTCGAAAAACTGATATACGACATTTTTGTATCGGTGCTAGGCTACTATTGGGTAATAGGTTTGGATGTGGCATTGATTATTAAATATATTAAATAATAAAATAAAATCTATGTTAAATAGATACAAGTGCTTACAAATCAATCAAAGAGGACAAACTAAACAACTAAACCTTTTTTCTTTCAGCATCTGCGTTCGGGGGAGGGGCCGTATTTGGATCAAAACCACTATTTGGACAACCTGCTGGGTAATATTTAGAAGTACACTTGAATATTGTATCGAATATTTTGTACTTTGCCTACAAAACTTTTAAAATCATACTTTGGAATTTAAATCCAATACTTCAGAGCATTTTATGTAAGTTAGACAGGTCAAAAATCGAAGCTAGAAAGACAAAAATTCACCGGCCAAGTGTGAGTAGGGCTCGCGCACTGAGGGTTCCGTACCACGACAAAATACAATAAATATAAATTTAAACAAAACAAAAATTACGAATAAGACTTAAAAATTAGTAAAATATGGCATTTCGATTCGGTGAAGTCGAGATCGAGATTCGAATAATAAGGTCGTCCAAGTAACGAAATTACCAGTTATAACTTGGTAATGAACAGGAATTTGTCACCGACTCGCACTTGGCCATTATTTATTATTTGTTGTTTAGGTGTGAACTATAATCATGCCAAGTTTGACGCTTGTATGCCTTTCATTCTAACTTTTTTTTCATTATTTCTTAGTTAATCCACCGTAACAACACATATTCTGTGAAAATTTCAACTGGCTATCTATAACGGTTGAAAGATACAGCCACTTAAAGGTAGGACGGGCAGACAAGACTGACAGACACGCGTAGGCTTAGTAATAGGCCCGGGTACCGTTTATACCCATAAAAAAACTACTGGCAAAAAAAAACACTCTAAAAATACTGGCAGACATGGCCAATGTGTAGCCGACTTAAGACACCATCAGTAACAATGTGTATATTTATATTAGGTTCGGTTCGCCGACTGGCGCTGGTGGCTTTGGTTCTCCTGCTGCATTTGGCGGATTCAACAAGAGCCCTGGAGGCAGCGCGTTCGGAGCACCGGCCTTTGGCGGCGGGTCACCCTTCGGCGGAAGCTCGCCGGGTGGAGGTACATAATTAAAACATCAGATCAGACAAACCAGGGAGATAACTTTTTTCTGCTAACCCTTTAGTAAGGTCGCATCTGGCCTAAATTAGGCTTGATGCCTTTAGTCGAACATCTCTCCTGGAATTGGCATGGTACAACTATTCACTTGAAACTTTTTTTCTGCTATGCTGCTAAACTATTAGTTAGGTGGCGTGGTGGGTGCAAACATATCAGGCCTAAATCATGCTTTTAATCAAACTTACCCCGCAGACTACCTTACCGCCCTTGTTTAGGCTTCCTCAAAAGGCAAAAAGGAACCCTTATAGCATCACTTTGTTGTCCGTCTTCAAGACCCCTTTTCTCAAGAACGCGTAGAGGTATGAAATGTTTATCAAATACTTGGGTTTACGGTTTCTTTCAGCTGTAAAAAAATAAAACATATAGGTTTACGCGATCAAAAGATATGACCGTTTATGTCGCATATTTACGCATATTTTTCGATTTCACAAGGAAGTCAAAATCTATAGGGTACTTCCCATTGACCTAGAATCTTGAAATTTGGAAAGATGCAAAATCTTATACCACATAATATAGGAAAAAAAACGAAAATCGATATTTTGAAGTTATCTATCTATCTATATATATATATAAATTAATCCCTATTTACCTTGGTCACGCCATAACTTGAGAATGACTTTAACGATTTCATTAATCTTTTTTTTTAAAGATTTCTAGTACTTTTTGAATGTTCTTACGGAAAGAAAAATTAAGAAAATTGCGCAGAAAATTTTAAAGTTTCATAAAACTCAACGTCGATTTTAACTTCGCGCGTTTGACAGTTCCAAGACAGGACAACGTCTGTCGGATCAGCTCTAGTATCATATAAAAAATATTGTTTTGTGATTACAAACTTACATTTTGTAGTTGGTATGTATGGAAGAACCTTATTGTCCACTACAAAGTTAAGTTTGCCTTTCAATATTTAAACTTTTTTTAGATTCGCCCCGAGGCTTCCATTGGCCCTAAGACCGAGTCTAAAAAAATATATATTGTTATATAAATATATTGTTTACTAATTTCACAGGTTTTGGTACACCCACGCAGTCTAACGCAACGTTCGAGAACCTAGCGACTCAGAACACTCTTACCTTCGGTAACCTCGCGCAACAGTCGGGCCCACCGCAACCGGCCGCGCCTAGCTTCAACACGTAAGTTACATCACTAGTTGTGCCGCACAGGTTACGTTTCACTGGTTACGTAGGCAGCCGAAGCGCGATTTTAGTGTTTTAAACCCGCACTTTTTGAGGGTCCAGTCATCGAGATACAATACCTAAAGAGTCACCTAAGTGAAAACAATCAAAAATCGTCCGACCGTCGTCATGCATACCTAGACATCAATTATATAGTTCGCAATGCCACATTTACTCCAATTTAGACGTTATGTCACTTGCATAATGTTCAACGTCGCTTGTCCGCTATGTCATCGTAGCACGGGCATCGCGCGACGTTGCAGTCGGCTCACAGTTGCCTTGCAACTAACCAAAAAGCCGGCGCAATGCGTAGCCTGCGCTGAGTTTTGGTTCGGAGTTCGGTTTGCACGTTTGTGACAATAGGTATTGTATCTCGATGGGTTCAGTGTCCAAAGGGTGTAAATGGGGCCCATTTAAGTAAGCCTACGCTGCTGCCTGTAGTACACACTCTCTCTCGTCCGAAGCCTTCCTACACCTACACATACAATGCTGATGGCCAGTTGCACTGTGCGCCTTGCAACAGGACCTATAAAACTAAGTTTGGTTTTGCCAGCCATATACGCGCTCATAACCGGCGCTAGTCAGGTTAGCTGTTGACGGACACGTCAAGTAGGCCTATATAATATATAGTACACCTCATAAGCAAAACAACAATGTAATAAATACTGGCCAAGTGCGAGTTGATGACAAATTTCTGTTCACCTCCGGTTCTCGTACGATCACTGAAGTTAAGTACGTTCACCGCGGTTTGTACTTAGATGGGGGTACCTACCTTGGCGGCATGTTGTCTTTTTGCACTACTTTTTTTATACTTTAGAAGTTAACAACTTGTATTATGTGGTGGTACGGAACCTTCAGAGCGCGAGCTCAACTCGCATTTGGTTGGTTTTATTTTATTGATAATAGGCTTGCGTTTGACCACCACCTCGCCTGTTTAGCGATGTTGCGGTCTACGATGGAGCACGCTTGCCTAGAAGTTGCAACTTGAAGACAAGCTACCTTATTATGGATGATTCGGATCGTGATCGCGATCGCGTGCCATCTCACTTGCACACGTGGTGCGAGTAAATAGATACGAACGGGATGGCATGCAATTTCGATCCCGATCAAAGAATCATAATAAGGCCCCTGATTGTAACTTTCGGGGTGCTTCTCAGTGAAAATTCAGGCAGAATATTCCACAGTCTAGTGGTTCGCACAAGCGGAAACAAAGTGCTTCATACGGGTTTTCGGAATATCAACCATGAAACCAACTGGACCAACGGTCTATCATGAAATTTGATAGCCCGCTGGTCCAGTCGGTAGTGAACCTGTCTTCTTGGGGCAGTGGGTTCGATTCCAACCTAGAACAAACATTTATGTGATGATATATTGCTGGGTGTTAATATCTATTTAAGTATGTATTAAAATATATATGTATGTATGTATATCAGTCTCTGGCAGCCATATCACAAGCTTTGATTATTTTGGGGTCAGATGACCGTGTGTGCAAAAATGTTCCGAATATTTATTTTATTGATTATAGAATTCGTGAATTTTGCGATAAACTTACTGAAGAATGAATATTGCTTCTTTACAGTTCTCAGTTCACGGGCTGGAGAGGCTGATGACTGTACTACAAGGAGCGCGCCGCCAAAAAGTAGTGCCAATGAAAGACTCCATATGCCCAGTTATAAATCATAAGTGTCATACAAAAATATACGCCGAACTCACAGATCTTTATCAAGTTAGAAGCCGCAAGCACGTCAAATTGTATGAAAACCCTGCGTACCGCATAAACTTTTACGTCGCGATAGTAATTTATTGGTAACTAGCTGCGCCCCGCGGTTTTACCCCATGGTGAAAAATGGTAATGACGATGAAACGCCTATGTCATTCTGCGGCCCTTGAACTTTATGCATGCAAAAAATCAAGTCGATCCCTTGCTCTGTTGCTGCGTGAAAGAGGAACAAACAAACACACTTACGCAATTATAATATTAATTATGATTTAAAAGTTATATGATTATTTACGGGATATTTACCGTGGTAAGGTTGTGGAATGAGCTCCCGATATTTCGGCGCAGTTACATGCACCATGTTCACGGGAAGACTGAAGAATGCGGGTGGTTGGAGAACAGTTAAAAAGTTAGATGCAGACATAACGATCTACCCTCTTTCTTAGTCTTTTGCTACGGATATCACTGGAACTGGAACTCGAAATCCCGACAAAACACACTCACCGTATCACTGCGTATAGTATTTTGAACGCAAACTTCTATTTTTAAGGCAACCTAATACTGGATTCCACGCACTGACGAGTTGAAAGCCATCACCTCGATTGAAATTCTGGCATTTCGAGATCTCAATAGTTTCCTTTACTAGCCTTTGTATGTAATGGCGTTCGGTGGACAGGATTTCAGGGTTGTGAAATTCGATCCAGTGGTTAGTGGCAGATGCTCTGCTATGGCAGATTTGTGTCTCTCGTTGTTTATAATCATATAACTATAGTTTAACACAGTGTTTAATTATGATTTAACTCCATTTGCATGGGTAACTGCTTTTGAAGGGTTTTACAGTATACTATGGCGCAATTTGGCCTTTTTGTATTGACATGTGACATGCTGGCAGTAGCATCAATCACAGATCAATACAATATAGCGTCAGTACAAAAATGTCAGGCGACAGGGATTGAACTAAGTTGGAGCACTGATCCTACTCAAGTCGGGAAACAGACACGCAAAAAAGGGGAACTCCCGGCATCTAACCTGATACAGATCTGTGGGTGAAATATCTAGCCAGTTATCTAATTTATATTATTGTAAACAATTTAGACAAAACCAATACATTTGCATACGTATTATCATCTTAATGCAGATTTAAGGATTTTAAAATACTTTTTTTTTCTATCTTACCAAAGCGTGAGTGTAAGATCGTCCACACCATGAGGTGTGTATTGCGGTCTCAGAACAGACAAACAATGGAGATATGCTTTAGTATAATTAACCTTTGTGTTAAAAAGTCTCAATTTTCCAACCAATTTTTTCCACTATACTGCTACACAAAGCTTTATAATCATGGCACATCTACTCATGTTTTACGCACACTAAGAAACTTGCAGCGACACCAATAAACTAATAGTAGTACATGCCAAAAAAGGCAGCAAGGTCGTCTGTAGGGTGAGTTCGACTGAAGGCCTGAGGCGTTCGCACTCGTCACGACACCTTACCATATCCCCTTGTTTATCTGATCTTAGATTGCGGTAGATGGATTGTTGTCACTATCATGCCGTTTTTCCAAAGATAATATAACCACTTGATCGCGCATGTAATCAAAATTCCCCTTTGCAAAATGAAGCCACGTCCGTCGCGGGGGATAGCTTTTGATTGGAGACTCGACGCTTGTGATTGGACACTCAAAAATCATTTATTCAATTCGCGCCTAGGATTGGCCCGCTCGAAATAGTTTAGGTTAACATTTTAGAACCTTTGGCTTACGGCGGGGTAAAAGATTATGCGTTTTGCCCTCTTCACAGCAAACTTGTCGACCCGCACTCGATCGTGAACCTTCTGGCCCTTAAAGTGGTTCCATCTACCTGCCGGCTTCCTTGTTTCCTGAGATATAATCTATTTTTGACATTATTAATAGTTGAATTTGAAAATACTTCAATCCATGGTTTTTAAATCCCAATATTTTTTCGAATTAGATCTTTTGTAGTCAATAAGGTCAATGTAATATTATTTATGTCTTTGAACAATAATTATTTTGCTATTTTAAAAACAAATTGATGAAAACTTAAAATATAAACTAAAAACTAAAACTTAAAACAACTAAATAAAAGGTACAATTAAACTAAAATATGATTGTATAAAATATACAAACATGTACTACCTACTACAAAACAAAAACGCCGTCGAGATCACCACCGTGCGGCAGGGTTCCCAGAACACTGGCAGAGTTGCCCCGCTGTATAGCAATACTTAGCTTTTGTGAAAAGTATATGCCAGCTCTAGGATCCCCCGAGGCGAGGACCAGCCTAGTCGAAATATCCTTGCAGATTTTTTTTGTATCGGACGACCACGGGCCCAAGGTCTCCACAGCTAGCGCAACAAACTCATAATGTGCGCTGAGCTGTGAGTACTTCCTGTGTTTGTTTAGTTGGGCCTGTTCGGCCGCAGCCCCGACACTGCGAGCAGAACTGGCGACATGAGAAGGAGCCAGGGTGTCCACGCAGGTGGCATCCCAGACCAAGGCGCGGCCAAGACACCAAGGAACCAGACTGGCTCCGTCTGGTCTCTTGCCATCGTCTCTTGTCATACCGTTCGGTTCCAGTGTCGAGGGCACGGAAGCAGTGGAGAGTGCCCGCCTGACCAAATCATTAATAGCCCAATGACGATATAGTCGGCCGGCACTCCTCACACACGATAGCCCGTGGCGTCCAAATTGGTCCACGGCTCGTCCACACTGGCAGCGATGAGGCTCGCACAACTTCTCACCTAGACGCAGACCCACCGCAATGCGCAGACAACTGGGGTCGAGGACGGTACCCAAATTGTCAGAGGGGAGTACGCGCAGCCAGTGACCGGACTCCGCTACTGACACGGCCAGGAGACGCGCACGATCTATGTCATCCACAGCTTGATCCAGTAGGGCTGTATACGTGAGTTTGGTGAGTGGAAGGTCCCACAACTTCTGCAACCCCATATCGGTGGGCGGGTTGACACCTGGGCATGATGCACACCAGGCAGCCAAGGCTTCCGTCTGGCCAGCAACCCGAACATCGGCTATTGGGCTCTGAAGGATCATGCCGATGAGGGTCTGCGAACCGTGACTGGAAGCTAAGAATGCCGGAAGTGCTACGCTAGAGGTGCGTCGAATGCCCAGCCCACCGAAAGAAATGGGAAGGGTAGCCTGCGCCCACGAGCGGTTGTCAAACTGGATGTTTAGAATTTTGGTAACTGTGTTTTTCAATGTAAAATCGACCAAATCAGTAATGGAGTGAAAGTACCACAAAGGACAACAACGCAACAAATATGTGAATTTTGGCGTAAAAAGACAGAGACGAAGTATGTAGATTGCCATGTGTGGTTTAATTTGGAAAAGGCGATGTGAATTATTAATAAAATTTTCGATTTTTGATGTCAGTAAAGGCGGGATTGCTTCCAAGAATATTGGGGCACCAAGCAAGGTAAGTGAAGTCTTAGTTTGCTGTAAAATATTTGGACATAAAGAAAAAAACTTTTGATAGATGGAGGCACGGGTATTATTTTGGATATGATCAGGGAAATATATTTCGCATTTATCAAAATTGAGTGTGAGACCAATGGAGTTGAAACGTTGGATAATACATTGAAGATTCTCCAAAACCTCGGATGCACTCCCACCAATAGATCCATCGTCAAGATACCACACATTGAATTTTGAATTTAAGTCCGAAATTATAGGATGGATCCCCAAGCTGAAGATAGCAGGACCCAGCGGATCTCCTTGCTGGCATCCGACGCAAGATGCAATTTCTTTTTCACCGAACAATAATTTTGAAGGGGCTCCGTAGCATTGCCACATGTAGTTATAAATTTCAGGTATTTCTTTTTGAATTTCTGATAAAAGGACACCCCTGTCTAGACTATTAAAAGCATTTTTGACGTCAATTTTTATAAAAACTTCGTAGTCCGTTGACCCCAGAAAAGTACGCGCGGCATGCACAGCAGCCTCGCATCCGGCTCTCACACCAAAACCAAGCTGACAAGGTTGAAATTTTTTCGACAGACGATCCTGGATTTTTTGACAGCAAAGTTTAGATGTGAGGCGTCTCAGCGTACTGCCCACGGCAATCGGACGAACCCCACCGTCTTTTTTTGCTAGTGCTACTAGGTTTGCACCATATAATATTGGGACTATCTCCGTCGGGACATGGCCATCCAGCATTAAATTTGCCAGGGCGGTCAAATCCCGGAGAAGATCCCTACCTGCCTCACCGACGAGAGGATCGGTAAGTAAGGTCTTTCAAATGTTGAGGCGTTATGCCATCTAAACCACCTGCAGAACCATTCGGAAAAGATCTAATAGCCTGCAGAGTGGTTTCCTCGTCGATATGCAGAGGTGTTTCTGAGGACGGTGGGGTCGGGAGCTGGGTGGAAGGCGACACTGCTGGGTGTTTGCGGCAAAGAGCTAAATAAGTCTCGGCGGAATCCGTGGCGAGGGAGTCATCGGAAAAAAGCAGCTTGGCTGCGCCTCTGACGTTTCCGTCTGATAATTTATTTTCGATTAATTTTATTGAATATGAACCTTTAGGCGAGTCCGGACAAATGAGGTGGGATGGGATGGATTGGCGGGACGTATTGAATTTTATAGCTGAGGTAAGTGAACGATGGTTCGAGTCAGGTGCGATATGAAACGTATAATAGGAAAAAGTGAGTAATTCTTCCCAAGATTTAAGTGAATTCATAGCTACCACCTTTGCCACGCATTCCGACAAGCTCCGAGCAACGCTTACGCGAGCTCCTCTAGGGATGCGTTTAATGATTTTAGCTGCTCGTTTAAGGTGTGCGAGCCTACCGGCCAAAGATGTGATGCCCGGTATACCAGTCGCTGGAGTCGACATGTGTAGATCCGGTGTTCCACCTGCTGATACTACTAGGTCAGATCTTGGCACATGTCGACGGCTGCAATGTATTTTGAGACCTCTATGGCCTTTATAAAGTTTGCGATCACCACAAATATCGCACTCGAGCAACACATCTGGGACCGAGGACGACGTTATTGTTTGAGTATTCATCTTAAAAATCTAAAAAACAAAAATATACAAAAACTAACCAATCAAGTCCACTGTTACACACTAAAAAAACAACACAACAATGACCTAAAATTATAAATTTTCACTATATCAATGTTTTCCGAGTTTTCCAAACAATTTTGATAAAATTTTCATGTTTGACATTGTCATGATTTCGCAGACCGCAGGCGCGACACCGCCTCCCTGGCGCAGACGCGCCCAGGAGCGCCGCTGCCGCCTCCAGCCGAACTATTTCACTTCCTCTTAGCTAAAATTCTTATTCAGAGTCATCTCAACACAACTCTTTCATTATTATGATTTCCTTTGGCACCGTTCCGTGTAAACCAAAAAGCTCTACGGCTTTCGTAAGAATCTTGTTTCAGGCTTCAGTAAACAAGTATCACATATTATACTTATTTATACTTATCCTGTTATAATTATTTTTTCCAAAATACAAAACTGATTTGTTGTGATAGAACCAATATAAATATTATTTTTTACGTATTTTTGTATTTTGCTCTGGTTGTCAAAAAAAAAGGCTCTTCTTTGGGTAGGTAGTTGTACCTTGTAATGTTATAGGAAATAGAGGAGAAGATAGCACAAAACTGTCAATGTTACTCAAATCCAGAAATATTAGGCTAAAAAAATACAATATACGTATTTATCTCATTATTTAGTTGAAATTACATAATATTGTTACTAGAATGTGATTATAATGTCTATAAGTATTGAACATTAATTTGCATTATTAAGTGCTGTGAGCTGTCTTTCAAAGTTTCGTTTGTACCTATGATAAAATTATAACATGGCTAAGGACGCGTTCCGAATCAACACCAACAGCGCTAATGACAACCAACACGGGCCTTACGGCCAACTCCTTACGCGGTCTCAAAGTAACGTTAAAACTGCGCAGTTTGGAAAATCACACGAACGTGAACCTTAACGCGCCCAGATACGGTTTGCGGTCGCGCAACATTTTTTCATCATCTAAACTGGATTGCTTTAAACAGCTAGCCGTAAAGCCCCAGGGCACGAAGAAAATTTATTTGTGCCGTGTTGGTTCTCATTTGCGTTATTGGCGTGAATCGGAACACGCTCTAGAATTGTATTTAGTGAATGTTTAATTCTGATAATAATGTAAATCTTTAAAAAAATGTAACCGAATAAAATAAAAGTTTATCTTGAATTTGTGTTTTTTTAGCATTACTTGTCACAAGATAAGTTCTGTCAAATCAGAATATTTTGTCACAATAGATTTCTTTTTAATGGCCGCATTTTTGTCAATCGAACGAAATCTCCGAATAGGCATGATCACTAATATTTTTTTATTTCCTCAAAAAAACTGATCATAAATAGAGCCCATCAACGGAAACAAAATTAAAATTAGTTCAAAAATAAATAAGATATAAGCATTTTAATTTCATGCTAGACAGAGAGCGCACTATACTGAGCCGTGACGTGACGCAGCCATACAAATGCTTTGTGAGAAAGGGATAGAGCATCCCCTCTCTATCCCCATCTAAAACTTTAAACGCTCATATCTCAGAGATTTATCAGCCAATTCAAATTATTTTTTCAGTATGTGTAATGTATTTAGTTATATTCATCGCTAAGCCGGTTATTTGTACTAAATTAAACATAAGAACACATGCCTATTCTACTTTCACTGAGCCCTTAGTACTTTGCCCATATTACTTACTTTATATTACTACTTATAATTATATAAGCCCGTTGCAGACCATCCGAAATACAAGTAGCAAGTACGTACTACAAAACGTCTGCAACGTTTTGCTTAGTACAAGTGCTTAGTAGCACTCGCGCTGATCCTTGCGTAAGTGAAATTTCGTTTCCCCGCGCAACTCGCGCGAAGCTCACTGCGCATCATTCGACTCGTTCGAACACTCGCGCGAGTACGTACTCGCACGCGAGTTGAGCGCGTCACCACGCGAGTGGCTATTTACATTTGAACGCCTACTTGTACTTGCAAGCTACTTTGCAGTCTGCAACGGGCTTTGATCATCATCATTTCAGCCATAGGACGTCCACTGCTGAACTTGGCTTCCCATTGATCTCTAAAAGGGCCGGTTGGAAGCAGCCTGCATCCAGCTATTCCCTGCGATCTCTTTTATTTCTGTCCATCTTGTGGGTGGACGTTCTACGTAATGGTCTTGTACTATTATGTATAGGTGTGTCTTAGTACACATTTTTATAGTTTTCGAAATTTTTTTTGTTTTCCGTGCTGTTCCATACATTTTAGTAAAGCGCGGAGGAATTAAATCCGTAGTAATCGGCAGCTTATAGCTTCGCTCAAATACGGAAAAAAAAATCGGCCCAGCTATGTATGGAACTACCATAACATGTATATATTAATCTTAAAAAGAGAATAAGTAGGTTTTAATATTTCAGGTAAATAAAGACATACCTAGGTATAAAAGGGATTCAACTCGAATGCAAGAAGTCTAGTGTAGGTAAGTGACCCTATAACATTCTCCAAACCAAATCAAAAAAATAGAAGTGAAACTACACTACTATTAGCGGAGTTACATTTTCGCTTCGCATATTATGCTCCAAGGCAAAAGTTTCAACTTTATGCTCTATCTAAGAAACTCGAATCGATTTTAGAAGTTGCCTCGTTACCCGATATCCGCATTCAATGGATACTTAGTTACCAGTTTACTGAATGTATATTGATCACATAAGTTGGATGCTGCGGCATAGAAAAATAATACCTAGGTACTATCGTAGCTTTGAATATATTATTTTATGTTACCGGAAATGTATGAAACCTAGGAAATGCATACAATGCCGAGCTACATTTCCTAGGAAATGTATGTATTCCCTAGGCATTTTACGCAATTCCTAAATGAAACTATAGGAAGTGTATAGGTTGACTAGTGCCTAGGTTTGACGTACATGAGTGACAAATCCGACACTGAGCACCCCGATGTCACCTATGTCCTGTCCCGATGTCTTATGGTACCTGGAGTGTATACGAAAAGCGCTAGCCAGAAGCTCAAGGCCATTTTGAACCTAGCCAATAACTCCTTGGTCGTAGAAGCTCTTGCGGTAGCCCCTGATAGTGGAGCAAGCCATACGTACGAGGTACGGGCTGAGCGAAGAGGGGAGGTGGCGAGGGAAGCAAGCCGGCGACCTCCGTAGCAAAGTAGTCGACATGAGTTGGTTAGGTTCGAAATAAGTGACAGATCCGACCGGAGTCCCTACTCCTAGAGTGTATCCCGAATTTAACACATTTCCAATTGATGATTAGGAAATGTATAAAATTCCTATAAAATATATAGAATAATATCCAAATTATTTCACGCATTTTCTATTGATTATAGGCATTGTATTTGTTGTAGATAAATATAAAGAGGGAGGCCTATGTTCAGCAGTGGACGTCTTCTGGCTGATGATGATTGTATTAATTTCCTAGGAACTCTGTACAATGACGAATTACATACATTTCCAAAATAACACAAGTTACTATAATAAGCTGTCATCATCATTATTGCCCACATTCAGCCCACTGCTGGGCATAAAGCCTCCTACCTCTTAAACCTTTCTTTCTTTGTTATGCTATAACTAGCAATCCTTTAATTTTCTTATACAGCATTTCAGCCAGAAAATGTATTTTAGAGTGAATTTCAGTTATCCTCACGAACAATCCACTTGCATGGAAGTGCATAGTTATAAAAATGTGGAGTAGCGTTGTGAGTGCTCTCAATCAAATCGAGTGTCGGCCATGTGAGCGAGTGTCATCAAATTAAATGAGGCACCTACCATACCAATGGGTTAACATTTAATCATTGACTGGATATTTAGCTGTCTGCTAGCTATACTGCATATATTTTTAGTACTTATGTTATTTTTGACCGAGCCAACATTTTTCTTGCTGACCAAATATTTAAATAAAATACCTTTACATATGTTACAACTCCCAGCTTATCGCCGCCGTCAATAACGATAACTATGCTAAGTAATTCATATAAATAAATGTAGGATATTAAGGTTCACCAATTGATCAGTTCAATTCAATAATTACTATTCCAGTTCATGATATTTTATTATTCAATAATGTTTGATCTTTAATTCTATCTATTTTATTTTATTATTTAAATTAGTTTGATTGTAAATAATTAGATGCTGGTAACATTGTTGTGTTTGCACTGGTAACTGTAGGATATAGATGGTAACACTAGGAGAAGCGAGAGGCGTTGGTTTGAAATGTACTACTTCACTTTCGAGACGACCGTTGAATAAAACACAAGTTGAAGAATCTGCGTGTTGTTCTTATCACCGCCAATCCCTGCGACATAACTATCGTAACACATAATACTAGCTGCGCCCCGCGTTTTCACTCGCGTAGCGATGAAAAATTGTGATAATGAAAAGTACCTACTCTAAAGCACTCTATAGCCCTTGAACTATACCCGTGCAAAAAATCAGGTCGATCCGTTGCTCTGTTGCTGCGTGAACAAACAAACCAACCAACGTATTTTTGTAATTGCTCTAATGTAATAAGCCTACCAAGTGCGAGTCGGGCTCGCGCACTGAGGGTTCCGTACCACCACAAAATTCAATAACGTAATTACCAGTTACTAATATGGTACAAATT
This sequence comes from Agriopis aurantiaria, assembly GCA_914767915.1. NCBI lineage: Eukaryota > Metazoa > Arthropoda > Insecta > Lepidoptera > Geometridae > Agriopis > Agriopis aurantiaria. The sequence continues at coordinate 9,698,088 of OU611994.1, read as the reverse complement.
ATTCAAAATAAATTGTTCATATCAAATCCAAAACTTTTATTTTTACTCTTTCAATGAAAGCATCAGCATTAAATCAAAATTAGAAAATAAAAAAGGTAGTAACAAAATAACAAAACATATGAAAATATTAAATCGAAAAATATATGAATAAAAATAACTACACCAACATGGTATTTGTGTAAATGTCCTTGAATTTAGGTCCAAGCATTATGTCCAATATTTCCAGAGTGTTTGGACATTTTTTTATTGTTATATATCCATACTGCTTCAACCCTGAAAGGCAAATACGAAATGTAATTTTATTTGTAACACTTGTAATGCAAGTAACTTGTTGAGGTTGACAAAAATAAAAACCGGACAAGTAACCGAGTAAGCAGGACTCGCACCCTGAGGGTTCCGTACAAACTTAATAAATAATGTATGTAGATAGTTCATCCATCCCGGGTAGCGAGTCTTGACGAAAAACTGTTAAAAGGTCTGAAATATTGATGGACAAACTTAACTTTATAGTTGGCAAACAGGGGCTCCCATACATACCAAATACAGAATGTAAGTTTGCAATGACAAAAACATTTTTTTTTATGTGATGTTACTTGAAATTATCATCTTTCGGATCTTTTCCTTTATATGTGTTGTGAGACCTTGCTTCTTGCCAAATTTCATTATTCTAGGTCAACGGGAAGTACTCTATAAGTTTTGATTCCCTTAGTCTTGACAGGCAGACGGACAACAAAGTGATCCTATAAGAGTTCCATTTTTCCTTTTGAGGAACGTAACCCTAAAAACTTTTTTTTTAATGTGGAGTGGCTTAAATAAAGGCTGATACCCAGCGGAGCGTCATTCAGGGCTGATGATGATGATGATCATGTGTTTTTTTTAGCATACTCACTCAGAACTGAAGTAAAACATTTTGCGGTCATAATGTTTTTACATTCGTGAATAATGGGCCCTTTGGCAATCAGACTCTCTACAGTTATTGTCTCGCCCCTGTTCCTGGCATTGATGCATTTCGAGATCTTGTACATGGTACCAACTGCACCCCACTCGTCTCTGTGGAAAATAGCACTCACAAGTAAAAATACAAACAAACAATAGTGAGTAATTTTGTACGAGAGTTGGTCCAAGAACAAAGATAATAATAACCACTTGATCGCGCACGTAGTCAAAATTCCCTTTTGCAAAATGATCCACGTCGGTCGCGGGGGGCAGCTTGTGATTGGAGACTGGACGCGACTCGACGCTTGTGATTGGAGAATTAAGTCATTCATTCAATTCGCGCCTAGGATTGGCCCCGCTCGAAATAGTTTAGGTTGACATGTTAGAACCTTTGGCTTATGCGTGGTAAAGGATGAGCAGTCAAGTGGTTATATTGTCATTGTCCAAGAGCCTCCACTATTAAGATATATGCCAAAAGAAAGGGCATAAAAAAGGGTAAAGGGTAAGGTAAAAAAGGTATAAGTCAAAAAGTAAAAACATATTTTGTTCCATATTTTTGTATTTTGCTCTAATATAAAAACGGTAATACGTACAAGCGTCAAACGTGGCATGATTATAGTACACACTCTAAAGTACATAACAACATAATAAATAATGACCAAGTGCGAGTCAATGACAAATTTCTGTTCACCAGCAATTTAAGCAACGCCGGGCGAAGTCGGTACTTGTATAATGTCAAAGATAATTTACTAGGTGACCGCCTGGGCGGTCTGTCGTTGTCTTTTTGCACTACATTTTGTATATTGTGGTGGTACGGAACCTTCAGTGCACGTGCCTGACTCGCACTTGGCCGGTTTTTTTATTAAGCTGCTTAACTGCGTGCTTCATCTTTGACCACACCATCTCTTCCCATAAGGTGAGATTGTGGTCAAATGCCAGTTTAACCCTATAATTACATAGGTAATTAATTACACAGAAAAAAACGTTTTTTTCTTAAATTAGAATGACTGTCAAAGCATTTTTGTAAGAAATTTGTTGTAGCCAGTTGCACCCATATAAAACGAAACGTCAGTCATTCGAAATCCGTTAGCAATTGTGATGCGGAGTTCGACGCGTTGATCTAAATAAGAATGTTCAATAGGTTAAGTTAAGGTTCACTTATAATGCCTGACCACAGATTTTCCTTCTCATTTCCGTTCTATTTACATCTCTTTTCTGTCGGTAATTACTTGACTAAACTGTTCTTGATTTTGGCAGGTAAGTGATCACCTTTTTATTTTAAATCAAAATGGATAAATGCAAAAAAAGAAGGGGGGGGGGGGGGGTTGGCTAGAATACAAATACAAATAGTTTATTTATCGGATATGAACGGTACAATTCTGGGAACCTGGCATATTAAAGACACAAAAAACTAACTAATTATAAGGACTAAGTAGGTAATATACATAAATAACTAATAATTTTTTCATAGCCTATTATATCTAACTATATTTTAAAAAAAAAAATAGAAAACTACCCTAGATTTTTATTATGCAAATTAGTAAAAATGGTTCTTCAAACTTCTAAACGAAAGTAACGAAAGTAGTAGCGAGGCGCAACTAGTTTTATATTTTGATTTTGTACAAACTCACCTAATAAACCTCTTAGAATCAGTTGTTGTGTCGGATTCTCCTAATGACACCTTAGTTCTATCCAGGCTTCCTAAAAGGGATTCTGAGCTTTCATCTCCCTGTCTTCTAGATTGTCTAGTTTGAGACGCAAGCACTTCTATAACCTCAGCTTGGGGTGCTAAATCGGAAAGGCCCACTTTAAGTAGCATGGCAGGAATGTTGTCTTCATCGGCCCCTTTTGAAACTCTAGCGGGTGTTTGCTCGTTTGCAGCGATATTCTCTTTGTCGACTTCTATTTCGATTTCAGGCATTTTTCCGGCTTCTGTAATTTTTTTACGCTTGGGTAAATTAAGTTACGAACGTTTTGAATTTTGATATCAATTATAGTCTTGTTATACGGGACTAGCAACGCACCCCGGCTTCGCACGGGTGTAAGTGTTATTTTTTACACCTTGGGTTACATTATTGAAGTTTTAGTAATAATCCCCATAAAAAAAAAAAAAAAATTTAGCCTATGTCACCCGGGGATAGTGTAGCTTCCCAAAAGTAAAAGAATTTTTCAAATCGGTTCAGTAGTTTCGGAGCCTATTCAATGCAAACAAACAAACAAATCTTTCCTCTTTATAATATTAGTATAGATTACGCGTAAAGGGTGTACTAAGCCGAACAGGATCTATTCTACTCATTATGAGCAACTTTTACTGTGGGACCAACCCTGAAATCGCGGAAGAAATATCAGCTGTTCCATATATTTTGTGGAATGTCAATGACCGTTTTCTATGGAACAGTTGATATTTTTTCGTGATTTCAGGGTTGGTCCCAAGAAACAGCTAAGCTAAGTTAAGCTGGTTGGAGCTAAGAACACTCTTAATCAAGTCGGCTTTCAAAGAGGGGGAACCGGAACACCGTCGTACCTGTGATTGCCATAGCAGCTTCCGATTTCCGCAGTCTCTTTTGATTCTCCAAAGACACGCAGCCTACGCCGTAGTCGGATCTTTGTCTTTTTGGCTGCAATAAAAAAAAACAAATTAGACTTTTTTTTTATACATATACGTGATCAATATGATCATACACGAGTATTGGTCATGACTGCGCAGTAATGGCGGGTTTTATACGAGCGAGCGTGCATGCGTGTGCGTGTGCGTGTGCGTGCGTGTGTGTGTGTGTGTGTGTGTGTGTGTGTGTGTGTGTGCATGCGTGTGTGTGTGTCACGATAGAAGTGAAAACTTCATCAAGGTTGACTATAAAGGTATGGTTCGGATCACGGCAGCAAGTAGCAGTGCTACCGCAGCACTACTAAATACCCAGGGTATTGTGAGTGAGATAGCTACCTCTGCGAGGACTCATTAAAGCACTAATTCTAACACTAGACAAACACAGGCTGATGATGGTTTATAACTTGGATACTAACACTTGGAGTAGTTCCATCACTGCCACGTTTCCCCCTGTCTTTCTCCTGCGACAAATTTTCCAATTTCTGCGTAGCCATATCTGCTATATCGACTGCGATGATTTCTTGGCGTTTTTGTATACGTGCTTCAGGCTGTCCAGTAAGCTCTGCTAGTTCTGGGATGTGTTCGAGACGAGATCTTGTTCGATATACCTTTAGGCGCTGCATCTCTCCTTCCTGTGAAAGTTTTCACAAGTTACTCCCACCAAATCTCTCCTTGGGGAGTCCAAATTAAAAAAACAGTTTACGAAGGTAATTAATGGAATGCTCCTACTAAATTATTATACCTAAAATTAAATAATAAATAAATATTCGGGAAATTTTTGAACACACGGTCATCTGACCCAAAACTAAGCAAAGCTTGTGATATGGCTGCCAGAGACTGATATACATACATATATAGTTTTAAATACATACTTAAATAGATATTAACCACCAGATATGGAACAAACACAAATGTTCATCACATAAATGTGTGTCCTAAGTGGGAATCGAACCCACGCCCCCAAGCTCAGAAGGTAGGTTCACTACCAACTGGACCAACGGGCTATCTGAATGGAAAAACTAAAGAGCTTACATGCCACAAGTGGCTCCCTTACCATTAACTAACCTAAACTAAATTTGACGGCTATTGAATTGTTACCATCCTTCTATAAACGTTCCATAACATCACAACACATCATCCAGTATACGTGCACTGTTGGACAAAGGCCTCCCTCTTAGAGAGGGGTGTTGCCATAATCCCCACGCTTGGCAGGCGCCTTGGGGATCGCAGTACGTTCATGGTGTACTAATAGGACGCTGACACCCATTCTCCAGTGGGGTCTGTTTTTATTTATTTATAAATAATAGGCTTGTGTTTGACCACCATCTCGCCTGATGTTAAGCGATGATGCGGTCTACGTTGGAGCTTGCCTAGAAGAAACCGATTCACTCCTGATTTGAAGACACCCAGATTGTAACCAACGGGGAACACCCATTCAGGCAGCGCATTCCAAAGTTTTAGGACATACCCGGGTCCCTCTAACATAATGAAATGAAAAGGGACGCAGATAATTTTAGTCCTGTCTGATCGGTTTAGTTTAGCGAGTGGTAAGACAACTGGTCGACTTGGCCCCGATTCTACTAAACCAATTGTTTTTTTTATTTATATTACACGGGAATTACTCACGTAAGATTAAGCCGGTCACTCCGACGCTGCCTCAAAATTGACAGTAATTTTTTTTTCTACTTTATGTGTCATAAGTGTCAATTTTGGATAATTGCCCCAACTTATGACACTTAAAGTATTTAAAAAAAAACTATATTTTGAGGCATTTCAAAAAAAAAATATTAAAAAAAACAAACAGTAATACCTCGACTTACGCTACCCCGTTTTACGCGAATTCGGAGATACGCGGTTTTTCATTTTGATTTGAAATCCCATTTAAAGTGATGCTACTAATTGTGCACCGGGTCATCCTCCCAGAACTGTAATTAATTTCGATCCACGAGTGGAAGTTGTATTTTTGTCACCAAACACTACCAGCTTGCTCCAACCAATGGACCAGGGAGTCATTTAAACATTTTACTTTATATGTATTTATATGCAAAGTTGAACCCCGACTTACGCGAATTCGACTTACACGGCAATCACTCGGACCCACCTATCGCGTAAGTCCGGGGTATTACTGTACTATTTAAAAACAATTGGTTTAGTAGAATCGGGGCTATGATTGTTAGTTAGCTAATTAGTAACAAGTGGAGTTATTATAAAGCGTGTAATAAATTACCTCTAGCTCCCTGTGAACAATATTTCTGTTGATAATCCCGAGGTTCCGCATATAAAGCCGAGTCAAAGCCGGTGCGATGTTGGAGCGTTCCTTGCACCCCGCGTGGCAAGGCCGATGCATATATAACTCATAAGGCACTTGCATGTCGATTATCACGTCTGAGCTGTTCTAAAAATTTCAAATTACGTGCTAATAAAAATTTAATATCAACTTCACGCGGCGTGGATTGTTTGCAGCGAAGAACGTGAAGCGCTAACGCGGATTACGAGGAGCGCGGCTCTAAGCACGAGTACCCGACTCGCGGTAGGCACAAGTTGTTGTCCATCCCGCGATCCTCGGTGAAGTCCTCTAAGTTAACGCACTTCATGGGTCCACTTCATGGGTTCACTTCATGGTGTACAATCTGCCGGACGACGTCACTGCAGCCGTCAGCCTGCACTCTCTTTAAGTCACGTCTCGAAAAATGCCTGATCGAGCAATCTTTCTACACGTTTGACGAATTTTATAAATGTATAATTTAGTTTTTATTTAATGGATTTTATTACATTAACTGTAGTTTTTATTCAGGTACGGATTTTCATACCACTGGCTTTTCAGTGAATGAAAACATCGTGAGGAAACCTGCATACGTACGGAGAAGAAATTCAATGGCGTATATGTGAATCCACACCCGCAACTGGGCCAGCGTGGTGTATATCTGGCCCAATCACCCATTCGGGGGTAGGCTAAAAGTCCAGCAGTGGACTGTTAAAAGCCTGACTATGATGATGATGATGACCGTCTTCTCGCGGAAAAACGTATGAAGACAAATCTTTTGCAGTAAGTATATCGTGTATCGTTACCGCAAATCGTGTCACACGATGGCTCGTTGAGAAAACGCGCAAACAGATGGTACGTTCCGACCACCGCGCACCGTCCGTATTTAACATAGTATTATACATACCTGACACCATAGTTCTATACGAGGGTTCTGTATTCTTGCTCTCAGAACATCAGAGCTAATTTGGGTTTTTCTGTCAATAATCAGCTTCCTACGCCTTTTGGCTCGCGGCTCAATTTCCTCAAGTTCCTATAGAAATAAATGTACATCTCATCAACGATAATGCGGATTTTGTGTAAATGAAAAGAGTATTGACTGAAAAACATTTAAAAAAAAACTAAATCTATACTTATAATAATAATATAATAATAATATTATTAGATATTAGATATTATTAGAGGAAAGATTTGTATGCAAGTATGTTTGTAACTGAGATGTATGTTGTATGTTTGTTTGGTACTGAGACGTGGTCCTTAACTGTTGGCTTTTTGGAAAAGCTCAGAGTCACACAGCGGGCAATGGAGAGAGCTATGCTCGGAGTTTCTTTGCGCGATAAGATCCGAAACGTGGATATTCGCCAAAAAACCATAGTCACCGACATAGCTGTTAAAATTTGCAAGTTGAAGTGGCAATGGGCAGGCCACATCGCTCGAAGAACCGATAACCGATGGGGAAGAAAGGTTCTGGAGTGGAGACCACGAACCGGAAGACACAGCGTAGGGAGGCCTCCCACTAGATGGACCGACGACATTGTGAGAGTCGCGGGTATCCAGAGGATGCAAAAGGCGGGCTGTCGTTCAGTGTGGAGGTTAAAGGGGGAGGCCTATGTTCAGCAGTGGACGTCTTCTGGCTGATGATGATGATGACCCCACGCAAAAAGAGCGGTGCTGTGTCTGTCCAGTACTGGCGTTAGGGCAGGGCGCGGTTGGGCGACCGCCCAGGGCGGCCAAAAGGCCAACAGTTAAGGACCATTTGCGTTTGCGTGGGGTATTAGTATGATTTCTGCTTACCTCTAACTCGATTTGTGTTGATTCTCGACCAGCTTCTATCTCCCTAACACGTGGTATGATTTCCCTCTGTTGCTCGATGGGAACATCTGGTTTGTCCATGACTTGCGGTGGTCTATATCAAAATCAATAAGTAAAAGACAAATATAATTAATCACTACAGTCATCACACTAATATGTTTATAACTATACTAGCTGCACCCCGCGGTTTCACCCGAAAGTTAAAATCGTCGTTAAGTTTGTAGAAGGTTCTTACAGAAAGAAAAATTAGAAATATTTCTGAAAACTTACCGACGATTTTATCTAGCAGGTGAAACCGCGGGGCGCAGCTAGTTTATAGTATTAGTGGACAAATATACCTACACTCTTGCAAATAATATAAATGTAGCATTTTGACGATGGAAGACGTACAAATAGTACAATGCAAATAGACTTGAAGAATTTTGACTTGATTTGGTGCCATCGTACCTACCGCCCGGAGGCGGGAGGACTTGCCCTCCACCCTTTATGGCGCTTGCAGATGATGCGTAGTACAAGTAGCAAGTAGAAGTTGTTAGTAGCTACTACGCATCTTATGCAATGCTTTGCTTAGTATAAGTGGCAGTGGTAGTGCTTAGTAGTACTTCTACTGCCACTTGCAATAAGCAAAACGTTGCAGACGATGCGTAGTAGGTACTTGCTACTTCTACTTGTTACGTCTTCAAGCGCCCTTAGATCTGGGGCCCACTTCTCAGTCTGTAGATAATCAACGTTACCGAAAATGAACTAACTTTTCGTGAGGATCGGGCAGTTCTGGGATCGGGAGTATCGGAAAATCGGGAATATCGGGTATTTCTGTTGGAATGAGCATAAAATTAGTATCGAGGAAGGATGGTTATAATGATTATTCTTTATTAAAGGTTGGTGAGGTTGGACATTACCTTTTCCGAGATCAGTTGTCGACAGTAGACCTCCGTCAGCTGAAAATATACACGTGGATTAGATTCTAGAATGATGCTAACTTTAAAACTTTCGCGATATGAACACATGTATCAAATGTTTATCGGGACTTGTCGCACATTATTTTATTTAGGTGAAAATAGATACCTTTCGGGACCTTAGGTCGTTCGACGTTGCGACCATGTTACAATGGCCGTGGTAACGAGCTGACTGAAAACTGCGGGTGAGTTCGGCGAGAAGAGCGGGTGTTTTGTTCTTCTACCCTCATTTAATCTTGAAAAATCGATTAACTTATTTCGGTTGTCTTAAGACACGACACAGTCAGCCACAGCAGTCAGCCATTGTAACATGGTCGAAACGTCGAGTGAAAGGTTTTGTTTTTTTTTTTACTCAAGTCGTTGAATGCGAGCGAAAGAGTTTTTTATGGCTAAACTGGGGAATTTCACCTACCAATCAGAAAATATTTAAAAAAATACAAAAAAGGATAAAGTACGTGCATAAGTATTATATACGATTGGTATTGTGTATAAATCTTCTTACACACAATACGCGCGTCGGAGCACTTTTCGCTTACGCCGACATGCGGTGTGTAACGCATTTGGGGGGTTAAATAAAATAATGCGCGAAGTCCCGATAAATATTTAAAACTTAAACAAAGATTTTAAGTTTTTTAGGGTTCCGTACCCAAAGGGGTTTCGAACCGTAATTTGGACAGCCAGTTGAAATTTTCACTGAATATAAAAAGTTATGGCGGATTAACTGAAAAAATAAACAATAAACTAAAGGAACCATACAAGAAACGTATTTTATGCCATTTTTTGAAATTGCTTTAATGTAAAAACAGTAATACGTACAAGCGTCAAACTTGGCATGATTATAGTACACACTCTAACTAAAGTATAACTACAAATAATAAATAATGGCCAAGTGCGAGTAGGTGTCAAATTTCTGTTCACCACCGGTTCTCGTACGATCACCGAAGTTAAGCAACGTCGTGCGCGGTCGGTACCTGGATGGGTGACCGCCTGGGCGTTGATCGGTTATTGTCTCATTTTGTAGTTATGTATGGAAGAGCCTTATCAACTACAAAGTTAAGTTTGTCTTTCATAATTTCAACTTCAGTTAGTTTTTTTTGGACTCGCGCTCTGATGGTTCCGTCCAACGGAACCCTCAGAGCTACCGTCGCTACCGATCGCTAGTGGCGCTATTGCCCATACAAGTTTTTTTTAAATATAATAGCAGACAAACAAGCGACGGGCCACCTGATGGTAAGTAGTCACCGTCGCCTATGGACACGTACAATACCCGGGGCATTGGCGGTGCGATGCCTACCTTTGAGGACTATTCACTCTTCGCTTGAAGCAAAGTTCTTCTGGTAGCGATTTTTTTACCTACTACGAGCAATGATCTTTTTAGTTGGTATAATCTCATTGACTACGAGCGACCGGCTTACATAATACCATATTATTATACCATGCATAATACCAAAATTGGCCGTGGAGGTACCGAGTCCTACTCGTACTTGTCCGTTTTTTTAAATTATAAACTACTTTACATAAACATAAATATTCACTAAACATAAAATTCTTACGCTTCCGTCTCTATATATATTGGAAACTGCCTTATTCGTAAAAACTAATCCAGAATTATTCCCGGCAATATCTGACTTAGCGGTAAGAAATCGTAGAGACCCAAAGAGATGTCGTAATCGCCCATCTAAAACCACTTTAATGAACCACAGTATAATGTGTATGGGACCGATTATCTACAACACTATACTGAATTCAATAAGGGATCTAAAATCTACTCAATTTAAAATAAAACCAAAAAATCTTTTAGTCAAGAAATGTTATTATAAAGTTTTATAAATGATAAATTTTAGTAATGACTGCAGTAGGTCAATTTGTTTATCATACAATAATAGTAATGTCTATCTGTTAACAATTTTATTATAATATTAATAACATCATATCTAAACATTTGAAATTGTTTCGACAGTTAATTAAATTAATACTTTTTTATATAATCAATATTTACGGTATTTTTATACCATCTCTCTAGATTTGTACGCCTATAAACTAGGCAAAATATGATACAAAGTGACAAATATTTTAAACCACCTATTGTGCATGCGTTTTAAATGTGTGTATGATTTACTCGTGTTTTGTGCAAATAAATAATCTTTATCTTTACTAGCGACCCGCCCGCCCGGCTTTGCACGGGTGTAATTTACATGCGAAGCCGGGGCGGGTCGCTAGTAATATATATAAACCTTCCGTGAAAATGTACCTAACTGATGTTGGAAACCGCCTCAGAATCCGTTGCGTGGCAATGTCCCGAAATATATATATATATATATATATATATATATATATATATATATATATATATATATATATTTCGGGACATTTATACTAAGTAATTTATACTATGTAGAGATTTAATTATTTAATATCTATTGAAAACGCATGAATACTGACATGGTCTCAGTAGCGTGAGGTCTTGTCCAGAGATTCGTTCCATGGTGACGTGGTGCGGCGCCAGGCGCGTCTTGTCATGCGACTTGTCCGTGTCGAGCGCGGGCAGGTCGAGCGCGCTGTGCGCAGCCGACTCGCTGGGCACCATCATCTGCTCGACGGAGCGTCGGCTGCTGAGGAACTGGAGGGCTTGCTGTGCACTCTCTTCGCCAAAACCTTCCTGAGAACACAATATAAAAAACCGGACAAGTACGAGTAGGACTCGTGCTCTGAGGGTTCCGTTAGATGGATCATGGAACCCTCAGAGAGCGAGTCCAAACAAAGAAAAACATCGAACAAGTTAAAATATTGAAATACAAACATAACTTTGTAGTGGACAATAAGGTTCATCTATATACCAACTAAATGTAAGTTTGTAATAGCAAAAAATATTTTTATATGACATAACTTCAAATTAATATAATTTTGTAATTTTTCTTTTATATGTGCTGTAAGACCTTGCCTTTTGCCTAATTTCATGATTCTAGGCCAACGGGAAGTATACCCTACAGGTTATACCCTTATCAATTAAATTACTTTAGCAAATTAGGTACATGTATGTGATTATTTTTTAACGCGGATAAGTCCGCGTTTTCTCACCAACTCGCCTGTTGGTAATAAGCGACGATGTGGTCGAAGATGAAGCACGCAGACTTAGAAGCTTAGCACGCAGACTTAGGTACCGATAGTGTATGAGTTACGTATATTCTGAAGGTGGGAGAAATTTTCAGTTCAAAAGTTCAGTTTGAGGTTCACAGTAGGTCAGCAGTGGTCAGGGTCCGAGGGCCCCCTGAGCTTGAGGGCCCCGGTACACGGCACCTAGCTCTCCGATAGCTACGCCACTGGTTATAGGCTATTTTGTTGTAGTTTTTGCAATAAAATTGTCTAATACTTACATTTGGCGGTGGTAGAGGATCAGTAATCGCTGCCTCCTTGAGTGTTATCTCTTGGATGCTAGCTACAACATTGCCACTATTCTGAAAAAAACTTTAATAACTTAGTGCTTGATTTATCCGAGATAGAAAGTACCTACGCTTATTTCTATACCTACCATAGAAAGAATAAGCGCATTCATACCATATCTTGTTGTTACATATATCTTGTAAAACTTTAGTCCCTTTGTTTATTTTCTTTGTCTTATAAGGTGTTGATGCACGCCTACGTACCATTTGTTCCAACCTGGTGGATGACTGGCAGAAAATGTTTAGCATTAAGTCCTCTATTTGTACATGTCTACTTAATTTGTAAGTGTGCGATAAAGTATTAAATAATAATAAATACCTTAATTATCATCAACTACTTTTTACCCACTCACTGCTGTCCCTGCTTATATATTTTGTGCCACAGCAGTAAATTCAGTCAGAACGCGTGTGGAATCACGCCAACAGCGCATAAAGAAAATGAGAACCACGCAGTTTTGATTCTTATTAGCCCTATTGGCATCGTTGGTACTGTTGGCGTTGATTCGGAACGCGCTCTTAGTCTTCATACTCATCATCTACATTCAACCACTCAGTTCAGCCGATATGGAGCGGTCAGTACCTACCAATGCAATATACATAATAGCATTTAAAATACAGGGTTACGCATATAGACTACTAAGTCGAAAGGAGGTTATTGTACTCATCATTATGAACAACTTTCACTATTGCACCAAAACTAAAACCGCGAAAAAAAACACCGGCTCCATAGAAAACAGTCATTGACACTCAGCAAAATGTATGGAACTTCTGATTTTTTTTTCGCGGTTTCAGTATTTTTTTATTTTATTTTATTTATTGATAGAGATACGCCAACAGTGAACATATTACACATTCTTAAAAAATACAAAATAATTATACATACATAGATCTGATATGAACACCTTTTACAGGCGTATACAACATTCGCCAAAAAAGTGGTTAGACACTAAAAACTATATAATCTAATAACAAAATTATATAATATTCTTAATATTATTTGTCTCTAGTTAGAGACTTTACTATTTTGTTTTTAAAAACATATAAAGAATCATTAAATACATCCAGATCACTCAAGGAAACGTTAAATTCGTTATAGGTGCGACATAATCTGTGTGTAGGGGAGTTAAGTGCCAAATTGGTTCTAGCAGCTTGCCGCCAACCTAGAATTCGAGAAATTCTGTGCCTAGGATAGTGGTATGGAACCTTTAGAGAGATTTCTTTTAAAATAGATGGACAGTCAATAAATGCATGGATCACTTTATGAAGAAACGTTAGATCGCGGATTTTTCGCCTGTCTCGCAAGGTATGCATTTTAAAATAACATAGACGACTTTCATAAGGACTTCTGTGGGAAATGCCTTGGCTGGAGAAAGCCAATGATCTCGTAAAAGCACGCTGGACGCCTTCGATGCGCTGAGAATGCACTGCATAAAAAGGATTCCATGCTATGCTCCCGTATTCCAGACAGCTGCGTACCATTGAGTTGTAGAGTATAATTTTCGTGAGAGGAGATCTAAAACTTTTAGTGTTACGCCTAATAAAGCCAAGTAGCTGTGCTGCCTTTTTTACGGTTACGTCAATATGGGTCTTAAAAGAAAGCTGGCTATCAATAATTACTCCTAAGTCTCGTATTTCACTCACCTCCTGAAGAGTAGCTCCATTTAACATGTATTTAGTATCAATAGGTAATTTCTTACGAGTGTATTTAATATAAAAACATTTTTGAGCATTGAGATGCATTCTATTTTCATCACACCATACTTTTATACCGTTAATATCGCTCTGTATAAGATGGCCGTCGGTAGCAGTATTTATTGATCTATATATTTTAAGGTCGTCCGCGAATATTTTAAAATTACAATGTTTAATATGAGAAGTGATGTCGTTAATAAATATCGAGAAGAGTATGGGTCCCAGGTGCGATCCCTGTGGTACCCCAGACTCAGCAAGAAACGAATCAGACTCGAAACCGTTAATGAAGACCACTTGCTGCCTTCTCCAGAGATAAGATTGAAACCATTTTAAAAATGATCCGTAAACACCGACCCGTTCCAACTTTACTAATAACAGTGGATGACTGACTTTGTCAAAAGCGCTGCTAAAGTCGGTATACACGGCATCGACCTGGCGCCCCTGATCCAATTCCTGAGATAACTCGGACACAAAGGCGGCCAAGTTAGTCTCAACCGAACGGCCTTTTTTAAATCCATGTTGATGCTCAGACAGAAGGTGACTGACGTGACGAGATATTATGGGACATATTAGAGCTTCAAATAATTTAGAAAAACACGACAAAATGGAAATCGGCCTGTAATTATTAATGTCATCCGCCATTCCCTTTTTGTGCAACGGTATAATCTTGGCTTTTTTCCATTCGTCAGGGAATTCCCCAACATATAAAGAACGATTCATAATTAAAGTCAACGGCAGAGCCAAGGCAGAGCCGCAACGTTTAACAAGTAATGGTGGGACTCCATCGGGACCTGGACCTTTGAGGACATCTAATTGTTTAATCTTTTTTAGGACTTCACGCTCTGTAAATCTTACGATGCCTATACAATTATGTTGATGAGCGTTGAGAGGAATGACATCATTGGAACCATTCTGCGCATAGCTATGAGACGTAAATGCTTTTGAAAAGTTTGTAGCAAAAAGATCGGCTATTTTCTGACCAGAGTCAGCAATTTTATTCAGTATTGGTTTCATGGTGAAAGTTGTTCATAATGATGAGTACAATGACCTCCTTTCGGCTTAGTAGTCTATAATATGCGTAACCCTGTATACTGATCTCATACTCAAATCACTTTTTCGTTTAGGTACAATGAGTGTTTTGTTAAATAGATAAGTACTTGTAGTATTTCTTCAATCCGTTGCTCATTTTCAGGCTCCTCTACCAGCAATACAGTTCTCCTCCTATGTTCCGACACTTGCCCCTGTGGCTTGTCCCCAGCCTGCTCCGTTACCTCTTGGATGTTATGCCTGTGATAAAGTTAATCCTTGACGATTCAGTAAATATTGGCAGAGTTTTTTACCCACTATCCTATGGTGGGTAAAACCAATGGACATAAGACAGTAAGTTTTTGGTATAAAAAGTAAGCTTGGTATTGTAACCGGTAAATGATGCAATGCAATAGTTGATTTTTAGGTCTCCGCAAGGAATGAGTAGCCCACCGGATTAGGAAGTTGCCAGTGGGTAAGGCACATAGCATGCAGAACAGATGGCCGATGGGTAGGAAGATTTTCAAATGGAGACCATGCACCGGTAAGCGCAGCGTAGGACATCCACCCACAAGATGGACAGAGGACCTAAAAGAAACCGCAGGGAACCGCTAGATGCAGGGCACTTCCAACCGACCCTTTTGGAGATCGAGGGGGAGGCCTATGCCCAGTAGTGGACGTCCTATGGCTGAATGTTGATAATAATTATGTACTAAAGTTATATGATTATTTACGGGATATTTCACGGTAAATATTGTGGAATGAGCTCCCAATATTATAACTTTAGTGAACAACCGCGATAGTTAAAAACAGTATTTTTTTTTATGTACTAATTACTGTTGTTGTTATTAAGAGTGGGTGTGATGCTACATAGAGTGTATCATTATATGGACAACAAGGTAAACCAACCAAAGTCATTTCGACGTTTTATAGAGTTTGTCGTTAACCTGAGTGTCGCTAGATTTTACACTGTATTTAAATCTAATCATCAGAAACAAGAATCCAGCCAGAATCCCATAACCAAACGCTCCAGTGACAACTAAAACTAGTACAATATGTTAGTTTGCCCCGTTTAATTAACTACACCCAGTTGGAAACCCACTTACCTCTTGTTAGAATTTTTTATCACATTTGCTTGTATCATACACAGGTCATCTGCAAAAAAGTTAAAAAGGAATTTATAAGTTTTTTATGAGTACAAAAGACTACCTTATCACTAAAAGTGATCTCCTACACACAACCTTTAGATGAATGTAAAGTTAGAATTATTCATTAGTTTTTAGGGTTCCGTACCCAAAAGATAAAACGGGACCCTATTACTAAGCCTACGATGTCTGTCCGTCTGTCTGTCCTACCTGTTAACGGCTATATCTTTCGAACCGTAATAGATAGACAGTTGAAATTTTCACAGAATATGTAACGTTATTTGTGGATGATTGGCCATTTGAACTTTTAAGCCTGCATATGGTCTGTAACGGCCTTTAGTAGCAATCGCTCTGGTCCTTGCGCAAGTGAAGCTCCGAGTCCCAGCGCTACACCTTCCGCACTGTCTGTCACCGTCTGTTGAACACCGGCGCGAGTACTTGCACATGATCTGGTATGCGGGCTTTAGGTATAACCAATCACGATTGAATTCCCCCCCCCCCTTATCTTGGTTGACAGGCAATAAAAAATTATAGGTACTTACTGCGAAGTACAGACACTTGTCTTTCGTAGACCCTCACAAGCCCCCTCATGAGCTGAGAGCTGAGACGCAGGGAGTAACGGCGTGTCGGCCGGCCTGACTCACTTATCATTACTTCTTTCAACTGATCGCTGGAATGAGATTAAAGCAAAGAAACAAATTAATTATGAATTAATTATACATTATTTTGGGCATTTTGCCTATAGATACTAAGTACTACAAATAAAAAAACCGGACAAGTACGAGTAGGACTCGTGCTCTGAGGGTTCCGTTGGACAGAACCCTCAGAGAGCGAGCTCAAAAAAAATATATATATAGAAGACAAACTTAACTTTGTGGTTGACTATAAGGTTCTTCTATACATTCCAACTACAAAATGTAAGTTTGTAATAGCAAAATAATTATTTTTAAATGATATTACTTCAAATTAGCAACTTTCTGATTTATTCCTATATATGTGCTATAAGACCTTGCCTTTTGCCAAATTTCATGATTCTAGGTCAACGGGAAGTACCCTATAGGTTTTGTTTTCCCTGTGAAATCGCAAAATAGGTATGCGACATAAACATTTACACTCTCACTCTCTCTCTCGGTCACTTTTGATTGCGTTGACTTACAACTTTTATTTTTTTACAGGCGAAAGAAACCGTAGACCCAAGTATTTAGTATAAATTTCAACTTGATACCTTTACGCGTTCTTGAGAAAAAAGGTCTTGACAGATGGACAGACGGACAGACAGATGGACAACGAAGTGATCCTATAAGGGTTCCGTTTTTTCCTTTTGAGGTACGGAACCCCAAGAATTAATAAATGTAAAGTAATTATTTCAGGCGTAGAATGGAACCCGTGTCTTACATTTAAAAAAACCTACCTAGTTAGTTTTGGGAGTAATTTAAGTACTTTTTACAATCTAGATTATGTTATTTTGTCTTATTATATAATACACTTTTGTATGATCGCTACCTGCCTGCTGTGCCTAGAAGAAACTGATGCTCTTGTGATTTAAAGGCACCCAGATTGTAACTATCAGGGAACACCCATTCAGGCAGCGCATTCCACAGACTAGCAGTTCGCACAATAAAAGTAGAATCAAAGCGCTTCATACGGGTTTTAGGAATATCAACCATGAAGCAGTATCGCCTTTTCGTACCCACTGGCAGTCTGATAGAAATATGGGCAGGAGGGAATTAGATCATGGAGATCCATTGCACACTCTCCGAAATGTATCCAATAAAAAATTTATAGACTAGCAACTTTACATGGATGCTCAAGAGTAAGCAGCTCAGTCTGCTGAACTAAGGATTTGTTGCTGATGAGCCTCTTGCCATGTACGCCTCAAGCTGGTACTTGGCTGAACCATCCCAAAGCAAAATGCAAGCAGTACTCCATAATATGCACAACCGAACATTGTGATGTTATTAAAACTATGCTATTATGCAGCAATCAATGCAAGGAATGTTATGATCATATTAGATGGACACTATATCATAATATTTTCATAATAATTAATATCATAGTACCTTTAGAATTAGAAACTTTTAGGTAATCTAATAAGGTTAAGTGATTGTTAACAAAAAATAAGCTTCTGTTGGTGTCTAGGTAAACAAGTAAGTCTAGTTGTCGAGTTACGTTCTTATCCACAAAAACAATAATTTGTAGCTACCATTACAAATGAAAAGTTTTGGACAATATCATTTTGACTCAAAGTTTACCAATTTGCTCTTGCTGAGGCTCTTGATTAATGCAATGTAACGTGATATCATCTTATCGTTCCTTTCTTTGCTAAGCATTGAGCAAACAACTTAGATAATATAAATTTGATTTACATCTAGTTAAGATCGGTCTAAGTGTAATAGCTTTCCACTAAACTTATTAAAAGATAACACACACCTAAATACTTAATCTAATCCAAAGAGTACTTTCCATCTAATCAAAGATACACACCATAATTGTCGAACATCTTGGGACCAAAGTTGTCGATGCGAAATTGATGCAAAACGATGAGGCCATGAATCCGCCACCCATAATAAATAGAATCGTCCACCCCTTCTCAAGGAATCAGCTGGATAAAACATTATCTCTCGATTAAAGAAGCAGCTAGGACTTTCTTAAAATATTTGCACTCAAGCAGCAAAGAGAATATAAGCTAGAGATCAAGCAGACGCCGACGGCGTTTTTGGGGTGAGTTTCGTTTCATTTCGTTTGTGAGAATTGAGAAAAGAAAACTGAGTGTGAGTCGTGAGAAAAGGAATCAAATTATTATACCATGAAATCAAACAACGCTATCTTTCCCGCTAAAAGACATGAAGTTTGTCTTTGGCTAGCAAAGAAAGGTGCCCTCAGACGATCAGTCACGGAACACTATTTGGTCTATTATCAATCAGAATCAGAAATACTGCGCGAATGCGCGAATATTTTTGTAAATAGGTATATATGTACTTACATATTATAGTTTATTATATATGTAGTTACATAGTAAATTTATACAGTTTTTGTTTTTAAATATAGTTTAGTTTATTGTTTTTTATATAATTATATAAATAGTTTTAGGTAAACAAAATACAAGCTAAAACTAACACAACAAATATAATGTTTTAGGTTATTGATGTAAATATAATAATTAATTATTGTTTTATTGTTGGAGTGTACGTTAACGTAGACAAAATATGGAAGATAAAGACACTCTGATAAATAAATTATTAATGCAAAAACAGTAAAATATGGAAGACGTGGCGGTATGGCTTTAGCCTGCTCATAATGGGTGAAAATATGTCAGATGTCAACGTCACATCACATCATAAGTCAAAGAGAATACATGTCACAAGTCACAAAATTGAAGGGTTTTAAGATGTCGATGTCGAGCGAGTGGTGTTGTTAATTTGTTTCGTATTATTATTATTATACCATGGTATTTTCTACCCATGTTATAGTTTATAAATAAACGCTTCAACATCCTTCCTTTCCTGGATCTACAATTGGTGTGAAACTCGCACCGACAGCTGTCCACCCAGATCATGGATTTCTATCCAGTACAAATCTGTTTATTGTTTTTGTTCGTATTAGTCAGAGGTTCAGATGATGCGAAAACTGAGAAAACAGTAAATGTGGACTGCAGCACACTAAGATTAGGACAATACATCTGTCCAGACCCAAACGCTACAATTGAGCACATCGATCCAGAAACACAACAATTCTGGGGATGTGCCAAAGGGAAGGAAATACCATCCGAAGGGGAGGCTCAAGGTAAAGGAAATTTGCTATATATTATATTATTATTGTTGTCATGTGTAACTTGGCCGGTTCCTTGCTCAATGAGTCAGTATTGCTATCCAATGCGTCAAGCACTTCGGGAACGATGCTGCAGGCAGCAGTCTATTAGATTTTTTTTTAATGTAGATGTAAGTTATTATGATTCCAAATTTAAATAATTTTCTAGTGTAAATAAATTTTTCTTGAACAGTATTTGTCCACCTGGCTTGGCAACAAATGAAGACATAATTATGAAAACTGGATAGACAGATAACCTTAAATTAGTATAGTTTTAGTCAAAATTTGGTTTAGACATTTTTGTAGAAACAAATAGGTTTTATTCAGTTTCTTAAGATCTCATTGCATACAATGACATAGGTCTTCAGAAATTATATTGACAAGAGTTGTCACTCAGAAAATTTTCATGTTGCAGTGAACATGTAATTTTATGTATTATTTTATTATTTAAGATTCTAAAAGCATTTAATATGGGAGACTGCAAACCAGTTTCCACACCAACTGTGCCAGGTCAAAGGCTAGAGAAATCTGCTAATGAGAGAAAACCAGATGACAAGATTCCATATCGATCGTTAATAGGGTAATAAATGGATAAATGTAATGGATGTATGTAATGTAATAAATGGGTTAATGGAGTACTTTCAGAGACAATCTATATGAAGCAGCCAGAAGGGCTAGTTGAAAAGGGAAAAGAGAATTATGTCTGTAAGTTAAACAGATCCCTATATGGATTGAAACAAGCTCCACGAGCGTGGAACATGAAACTTCACTCTGAATTAGTGCGGTTACACTTCAAAGTATCAGAGAATGAACCATGCATTTACACGAGGATACAGAATGGGACTATAATCATCATTGCTGTATATGTAGATGATCTTTTGATATTTTGGAACAACAAGCAAGAGATGCAGCGAGTTAAGAGAGATTTACAAGCCAGCTTTGAGATGAAGGACTTGGGCAAGGCTCAGCTGATGTTGGGAATCCATATTGAGCAAAATGCTAATGAGATTAAGATACATCAAGAGAAATATGTGGAGAAGATTCTAAAAGCATTTAATATGGGAGACTGCAAACCAGTTTCCACACCAACTGTGCCAGGTCAAAGGCTAGAGAAATCTGCTAATGAGAGAAAACCAGATGACAAGATTCCATATCGATCGTTAATAGGGTCACTGATGTATCTGGCAGTATGTACACGGCCTGATATAGCTCATGCAGTGAACTATTTGAGTCAGTTTAATGAGTGCTACGAGGAGCAACATTGGATCGCAGCCAAAAGAGTGCTGAGATATCTTAAAGGTACCAAGAAGCTGGGCTTAAGATACTCTAAAGAAAGAGACCTGCCAATCGTACAAGGATACGCAGATGCTGATTTTGCAGGAGACTTTGATCGGCGCCCTTACTCAGGCTCAGTATTTCTTGTTTCTGGAGGAGCTGTTTCTTGGCAAAGCCTGAAGCAGAGAACAGTCGCCCTTAGCACTGCAGAGGCAGAATATGTATCAATATCGGAGGCAGCTAAGGAAGCAGTGTTCTTAAAAAGGTTTGTTGCTGAGATGACTGGTGTAAACGACTGTCTGGCATTAACAATTTTTTCAGACAGTCAATCAGCAATTGCTATTGCTAACAACCCAGTTCACCACCAGAGAACCAAACACGTGGACGTCAGGTATCACTTTATACGCAATACTGTAGAGTCAGGTGTGATAATGTTGGTGTACCGAGAAACCGAGAGGATGGTAGCGGATGTGCTGACCAAGCCTCTTCCCAGAGGAAAGTTTGAGTGGTGTGTGAAAGCTATGGGGTTGTGTGTATGAACAGTGAGTGAGTGTGTATGTATGAGATGGAGGAGTGTAGAAACAAATAGGTTTTATTCAGTTTCTTAAGATCTCATTGCACAGATATACACAACCAGATCGGCAATATATTTTAGTGAAAGAGACAACTTGATATGGCTCAGCACAAGTACGAAAAGGACATAAATAGATTTTGTTGTCCTTATCGACGTGACCTGTTTTTGGTACCTCAAGTGTCAAAATCTGTAATAATCAGTGACAAACAAAACGGGTCTGAATTATATTTATTGCCTTTTTTTGGTGATTAAATGTGATAAATGCGTGTTTCCTCTGAGAAATAATTGTAAAAGATATTTTACAATGGTTGGTTGTAGCATTTTGGGCTGCAAGAAGCGCAGTGAGCGAAAATACGATGAAATATCATTTCACACGTAAGTAAACATATAAAGCTTGTAACGATCACCTAAATAAATTCAGGATATCAATTCGCAAATATTTTATTCATAATTAGTCAGTTTTTAGGTCGATTTGTGGTCTAATTCTATGAATTTTATCAAATTATTCACTTAGAAAATAAATTATGAATGTTGCCAGTTTATGAAAGAAATTACCCACCGCAACTAACATAAATTATTCGTTCTGCAGGTTTCCAACTGATCCTGTCACATTGCTGAAAAAAGCTGGCACATTGCAAGAAGTGCAAAATACCGACCCTTTTATGCCCATATGAATATGGTGAATGTTAATATTAAATATATATTAATGAGGCCACAGTTATGAAGCTGGAAAAGCAAAAGGCGATTTCGGCGAACCGATTCAAAAAGCTACGCGCTGTGAAATTTGTACTGTAAACATTAAAGAGTCTATTTATCTAATTATTTGGAATGTTATACATAATTCCATTCATGAAAAAACTAAACTGACCAAGAGCGAGTCGGGCTCGCGCGCTGAGAGTTCTTTACAATCACAAAATACAAAAAGTTGTGCAAAAAGACAACATCACGCCCAGGCTGTCACCCATCCAAGTACCGACCGCGCCCGACGTTGCTTAGCTTAGTGGTAAACAGAAATTTGTCACTGACTCTCACTTGGCCAGTATTTATTATTTGTTGTTTTACTTATGTTCACTATAATCCGCTAAATTTGACGCTTGTACGGATTACCGTTTTTACACTAGAACAAATCCAAAAATACGTTTAACGTTTGTTGCATGGGGGCCCTTCCTTTGCCCTTCCGTTTTAACTCTTTGACTTTTTTATTATTTTTAATGAATCATAAAAAATCATGCTATGGTTACTTTACAACCTTTTTTCTAGTACTATATTCTAATCCTAACAAATAATTATAATAAAAACGCAAGTAAGTTTGTAACTTTCTGTCTGTTTTTTTACGAGGAAACGGCTAAGTCATGGTATAATAATATACTCCGCCAGGTATAGCAATTCGAGAAAAAATGTTTACGTAGGCGTCCCGCAATGATGTCATGATGTCAATTTACAACAGGTTCGAGAGAGATGACGATACACCACGTAACAGCTGATTGAATAAAGTGGCAACTGGACAGTGACATCATTGCGGGACCACTCCCAGATTGCTAGACCTTGTTTTCTTAGATCATGGGCTAAGTCAAATTTTGTC
The DNA here is from genome assembly GCA_914767915.1 of Agriopis aurantiaria. Taxonomy (NCBI): domain Eukaryota; kingdom Metazoa; phylum Arthropoda; class Insecta; order Lepidoptera; family Geometridae; genus Agriopis; species Agriopis aurantiaria. The sequence continues at coordinate 9,674,975 of OU611994.1, read as the reverse complement.
AGGACGATAGGGTGTGTCATGAGGACAGACAACGTACTTTTCTTCCCAGAACATTGCAGGTAGCTCCGTGGGTTGCAGCAGATAGTGTGTAAAATATAAATATTGAAAAGGTAGTATTGTTTCCAAAGTACTCATTGAAGATTCACACCCATCATAGTAGGTAAATTACCCTAACTTATAGCAAATCATTTTAATGTGGCAACACACCTTGTTGAAGCGAGAGGCACTGAGCTAGCCACGCTCATTGAAAATCTATAGGTAGTAGATCTGTGTCTCATTGCATACAATGACATAGGTCTTCAGAAATTATATTGACAAGAGTTGTCACTCAGAAAATTTTCATGTTGCAGTGAACATGTAATTTTATGTATTATTTTATTATTTGCGCTGTTTATGTTTTTGTCCATGTATATATAGTTTAATATATCTATTAACTATATAGATTTATGTTTTTACGTTCCTCGAGACCTCCAACAATTTTACAGCGCTGGCCTATATCCATATGTTGATATATTTTTGATATAATATAAGTGCTAATAAAAACTACTTTTCCAGTGCAATGCGTGGCTGCAGAGGGTATCATATGCAATGAGACAAACAATTCAACATTTACAAGAAAACTACCATGTAAATGGACGTAAGTAAAAGCTGTAAACTATCTACATTTTTCTTGACAATCAAATATGAAACATGATATGAAGTAGTTGGACTTTAGTTTATGATTTTAATAAAAAGCTTACTTACTAGCACCTTTGATGTAATTAGGACTAGATGGAAAGTCGCAAGGAAAATCACATCAAAATTTGTCCTCATGTATACAAACATATACATATAGCTAAAAACTGCAAGATTTTAAATTGTTAGTAAATTCAGTCTCAAATATGTAACTATCGACCTATTATATTGAATACATATTTTAATACACCCGTACGCTGGCTCTAGTTGGAAATATGACATAAAATAGTTGTAAAAGATTTTGTCTTCGATTACACTAATTTCCACTGTCGGTCAAGTTGACCAGTTGAAAAGTAGGTAAAATAAAATAGGGTTAACTCGGTCACGTGGCCGCGTTTATTGCTGCCAAGTTGACTCTTAGCTCACACATAGGTGGTCATATTTTTCTGGGGGTTTTATTTTGTTGTGACCCTCTGACTCTGTATATTATTACATCAATGACTAGCGCACAGGCTAATAAGCACTCATTTTGGCACGAATAAGTAAACACTTAGCACTTTTCTCAATTACTCAATATTGATAATATTGATTACTCAAATACTCAAGGACTCAATTACGACCACTAATCGTAATTGTATTGGAAATATGACACGCGAGGTAGGTAGACTTGTGGCATCTGCTGGGATATAGGTCTGTGCTTAGAAACTTTACCACTTTAAAATATTAGTGTAGAACAAAGAATAGAGAACAAAGTTCTCAATTAGACTTTTTTTTTGTGTATGTGTAATATCTCAATTGATTGTGAAACTTGTTATATAGTACATCTATCTTCTATCTATATAAGTATATAAAAATGAATCCCTATTAATATCAAGGTCACGCCATAACTTCAGAATGACTTTACCGATTTCATTAATTTTTTTAAAGCTTTCTAATACTTTGTAGAAGTTTCTTACGGAAAGAAAAATTAAGAAAATTGCGCAGTAAATTGGAAAATCTCAGAAAACTTAGCGATGATTTTAACTTAGCGCATTTGACAGTTCTATGACAGGATAACGTCTGTCGGGTCAGCTAGTCTATACTAATATTATAAAGAGGAAAGATTTGATTGTTTGTTTGTTTGTTTGTTTGCATTGAATAGCCTCCGAAACTACTGAACCGATTTGAAAAATTCTTTCACTGTTGGGAAGCTACACTATCCCCGGTTAACATAGTATTTTATAAGCTTTAAAAGTGGTCCCATTTAAATTTGAAGAAAATATTCCACCTCTAAAGGTGGAAAATTAGGGGATACATCTTCAGTTCATTGAATTTCAACTACTACCTTACGAAGTCAGTTTTAATTTTATAAAAAATAACAATATTTTGTTTGTTTTCAGAAATGGCTACTCACTAGAAGTTGCGTTATTGCTGTCTGTGTTCCTGGGAATGTTTGGTTTAGACAGATTCTATCTCGGTTATCCAGGAATTGGGCTGGTGAAGCTTTGTACTCTTGGATTCATGTTCTTAGGGCAGCTACTGGATATTATACTCATTGCTGCACAGGTAAATTCAATTTTATACAGTCAACTAAACTTAGCCAATGATAACTCTGCGGTAACATTTGGTCCATTTTTTTATGTATGTCTCTGCCATTTGTGAACCGATTTACGTTATTATTTTCCTATTATGTAGAAGGGGAAGTTATTGAGGTGGTCCCACAAATTTTTTATTTTTTGACTTTGGTGTGGTAATTTTTAACCTACAAATATTACGAATAATTTTGACTGAGCATCTTGTTGATTTAGCAATATGAATAATATTGTTCGAGTGTTTACTAATTTTGAATTCAGTTAAAGAAAAAACATAATTTATGTTACACTTTAGGATATCGGCTACCCAGGCTCGAACTAAGGGGCCAAACCAAGTGTTTGAAAGAAAAAAAATTCCCAAAAATTTCATGCTATGCTGTGCCTTGTCTCATTTTAACACATTGTGATTATCTTCTCATCAGCTAAAAAAGTCTATTTTGGGTAAATAAGTTTATTGAGTATTTGTGAATAAGGAACTTTTAAAAATGAAATAAATTTGTTTTTCCAGGTTGTGGGGCCATCAGATGGTTCAGCCTACGTGATCCCATACTACGGAGCTGGAGTAACAGTGGTACGAAGTGATAACGAAACATATCTGCTGCCTCAACCTGACTGGCACAACATCACCTGACAGTGGGGTACGATATCTTTTGAAGAAGAAGAAGATTATGAATGGACATAAACTGTGGTGTGGACTTCCTGTGCTGATATCCAAAGTGTACGATAAGTTTAATTTAGAGCGACATCAAGTCCAATAAGTAATTTTAAACGTGATTAGTTTTTGGTTTGATAAAAGTGATATGAAAGTTAAAATAAAGTACTTAAACTATAAATAATGTAATTTTTTATTTAGTCATGTTTGTCTGTGGGTGACAAAGTAGCTTTGCCTAGTATATGGTGTGTGATGACACACAGGAAAAAGAGGAATACCAAATTAAATTGGTATTACCATAGACATTACTCTGTCCAACATATTGAAAATGTGCATTAGTAATTTTTAGGTCTCTGGCGGAACGAGGGGATGTCAAGTAATTTTGATTAAGCGTTTGGTTGTAGTATGTTGTACATGTGCCAACTTTCTCTTTTGCTTTTTACCTGATGATGCAGAGCAAAAAGGAGGATATAGTGTTTAATACGTACTTATGTATGACCAAAACCGAATTTGATGAATGAGATGTTGATAGATTTCTCTAGTTCTGCACTTCGAACAAAATAAAATGAATGGACGGGCCCAGAAGAAGCACAATTTGAAGATTACAAAATGAGCGCCGGCGCTCACTTCGTTTCAGTCGGTCTCTAGCTGTAGGAATTGCGACACGTGTCTATTGTTACATGATAACGAAACATCTGACAAAATGATGCCTTCGTGTGCTTTCCTGTAGTGTAAATGCACAACAAAAAACCGCTATCTATTTTTTGTAACAAATGTACTGTACATGGTTATAATTAGGTGTTGAAGTATATGTCCGACGGTTTTGACTCTTTTTTTACTGAGCAAGTTCTATGGTTATGGCCGATGGCCATTGCGATGGTCATTGGGTAGGTGACATCATCATAAATACAAGATGGCAGCATGTAAAGTCAGGATAAAAAAATATTGAAGTGTTTATACCTACAGTTTCCCCTTTAGCTCGTCCGTTTGATCATCTCGTTTGCCGTTCAACATTGAAGTTTGCGTATGTAGAACTAATACTAGAATGTCAGTGTGTGCAATACGTGATTACCTCGCCCACTTAAGTTTTTGGCAGACTTTTTTCGGTACTATCTTGAGTTTAAGGCAAATCCAAGCTATATTTTATGATCAAAGGCACTTTCTTAAGTCTTAACATTCAAGTGTTCCGTTTGCGAAAAAAACAAGTGAAAGGTAGTTCATAATTATTACAATCAGCCTATTGCAGTCCACTGTTGGACAAAGGCCTCTCCTGAGGCGAGCCACTCGACCAGATGTTTGGTATTTCCTTTCCTGCCACTGCTAGCTGCCTTATCATCACTCCATTGATTCTCAGCTCAGGGCGTCCTACACACATCTACTCCAACAGTTATCGGTTCTGCAACATGATCGGTCCACTGCCACTTCAGCTTGCTAATACGCTGTGTTATTTCTGGAGAATTGTTTCGCATACGATCCCTCACAGAAACACCGAACATAGCTCGCTAAACGAACTTGCGGACCTCTTCAAATGTCAGTGTCCAATGTCCATGTTTCCGACCATGTCAGGACAGGTAGAAACACTGATTAAAGAATTTAGTTTTCAGACTTGCAGGATAGGACAGGTAGTTCCGTAGTCATAAAAGTCAGTAAATTAAACATAACAATTTTACTAAGTAAACTAAACATAAATATACATTTTTACAATCCATAAAACACTTATTTACATTGACTTAGTTTGAGGCTGTACACTTTTACTGTCCCCTTCAAGAGTAGGTTGTGATTCTGGTACAGATATCTCTGTGGATGGTGCTGAGAGGGTGAATATCACAGGTATGTTTGAGAGTATAGGATTATCATGTTTTTCTAGGAGCCTTATCCAGGATAGCAGTGAATCTCGTGATGAGGTACCTGATAAAGAGACATCAAAATTGCAATGGTTGCCTAATACTATACAGTAGAAACTAGTTACATAGAGTTAGCTAACAAATATAAATTGTTTTTTAAACCCCTAATAAAAGGGCTGATAATCTTCAAACGGCTGAACAGATGAGGATACCCATTCCCTCCCGAGGGGACCGCTTTCAGTTTACTACACCCTTTCCGCGTAACCCTTTTAGATGAAGACATTGAATCGCTAACTCAAAAAGGAGAATAAGTTTTAAATACGTCACCTGTAGCACAAACAGCAACTATGGTACCATCGTCCTGTTCATGTACTGTGCATTTGAGTGCTGGTAGTGTAGTCCTCCCAATGAAACCAGGTATTCCAGCTGGCTTCTCTATGTTGGATACATCTGCGAAACAAAATAGGTAGGATTCAAAAGTAATGTCTTATAAGATAAATTAATTTCTATTTAAGTGCTATAGAGTTTATAGTATAGACAATTCATTCGACATAGCTGTTAAAATTTGCAAGATGAAGTGGCAATGGGCAGGCCACATCGCTCGAAGAACCGATAACCGATGGGGAAGAAAGGTTCTGGAGTGGAGACCACGAACCGGAAGACGCAGCGTAGGTAGGCCTCCCGCTAGATGGACCGACGACATTGTAAGATTCGCGGGCATCCAGTGGATACAAAAGGCAGGCTCTCGTTCAGTGTGGAGGTTTAAGGGTAGGCCTATGTTCAGCAGTGGACGTCTTCTCGCTGATGATGATGAGACAATTGAATTTCAAATTCAATTTATTCAGATTCAGATTAATATTTTACGATAGACAAGATTCGCATCTTTTTTTATTTTATGAAATAATAGGTGTGCGTGTGATCGCTACGTCTGTTAAGCGATGATGCAGTCTACGATGGAGTATGCTTGCCTAGAAGAAACCGATTCACTCTTTAAATCTACCAATCTAATTGTTGGTGACGCCATCTACAGGGTTACGCGGAAAGGGTGTACTAAGCCGAAAGGGGTCCATAGTACCCATGCCGAAAAGGGTCTATAGTACCCATCATTATAAAAACTTTTACTATGACAGCAACTCTGAAATCGGCTTCGTACACCCTTTCCGCGTAACCCTATTTCGTTCTAGGTGTGTGCATTCTTAACTACGTCATAATTATGCACATGCGCGTGGAACTAATTGCTGAAATGGAAAACTAACAAATCTAAAATGCGGCGTGCGTGGTGGCCAGGTCTCAGGTGTCTATACACTTCCTGAGAACTTCCCCTGCATGCCCTCTCAAACTAGGACAAGCCCAGCGAAACCCAGAAGGATGGCAGATTAAATCACACCATACAAATATTTACTCAAATAATTGCAGCATCTAATGATACAGTAGAGGGACTAGTAATCCAAATTAGCGTAGCATATTTATGGCAATCAGCTGATATAAAAGCTAATAAATTATATTTACCATCCAAATCCGTGTCATCTTTATAATCCGGCCGGGTCTTTCCGTAAAGAATAAAGTAAGTGACAACTTGCTCTCTCAAGTACACTTCAAATGGTCCTCGCATGACCAGAGGCTCGTCTGGCGGCTGTGCTGATAAAAGGATCCTTTGTGCTTGACTTTGAGCGCTCACTATCCAAGTTTTGTCTAAGGATGCTTCTATTTCTTCTGTCTGACAGAAAACATGGATTACAATACAGAAATATCTATAGGAAAACATTACCATACTTCAAAAAACCACTCTAAAATCTATGAAACATCTTATTTAGCTTTCTAGCAGTCTAACTAGCAAGATTATAGGTTTATGTACCATAGATTGAGTAACAGTTACCATTATCACAATGAGGCATGGATCGTGAGATCAGTGGAGATCGTCGATCGTCGTCTGATCTATAATAGCGAGAGCAAAATAGTAGCAAATGGTTTGCTATAGCAAAAAGGTTTAGAACTACTAGTCTACTACATAGTTAGTGGTTAGGTTAGGTTTTAGGGTGCATTTCCACTGAGGCGGAGTGGAACCGAGAGTTGTAAGAGATGAGTATTTTCATTGAAGCGGAATTGAGCAGAGTGGTGTAGCGCAGACGAGCGGACTTTTGTAGCAAAGTGTGACCTGATATTTTTTAGTTAGTGAAATTTTATTGTATCTGTCTGCTAGTCCGCTCTGTCTTTCTTACATCGCTCAGCTATACTCCATCTCGCTCCGCAGTCCGACTGCTTAACAATTTGATACAATTCTTTTCATCTTCTCTATGACAATTTCCATGGAAGCAGAGCAAAGATCAATTTGTTGAGATGTCAATTTCAACTACATATCATGTGATTGGTTGATTTAGGTATGTCTCTTCTCTGCTCCGTTCGTCTCCCTTTGGCCTTTGTGGAAATGAAAACCCTTACAGCGGTTTTTGCAAGGCCTTAAACTTCTGCAACAGGCAATTTCAACATTAACTGTCAACTTTTCACTGACTGCTCAATCTGCTCATCCACACTAATCAGATGATTGTATCGGTGTAGCTGTCATACTGACTCTCTTTTTTCAGCAAGTTTGTCAAACCAGGCTCTATTATGATTTAAACACCTTTGATTGCTTAAACCATGAGATAAAGGTGATAGAAGGCCTATAATGGGCACAATATTGTAACAACAAAGTGATATTGGGAACCAAACCTGCCAAACATTTATTTTCATCTCTGCATCCACAGATGTAATCCTTTGTATAGCCATTTTAGCCAGCTCAAGAGTATCATTTGGTAGTTCATCGGGGAGATACCAAGGGCTCAAATTCTTAAACTTGGGCAACCAGTACATCATACGCCAGAACTTGCGTAGAGGAATCCCGCGTCGACCAAACACATTGAGCAGCATCTGTTCCATCTCCGAGTCAGCTATTACTTCTGCAGGTTGAGATATAATGTGAGAAAATAAAAACGATTGAGTCAGCAACTTTGCTGTGGGGGGGGGGGGGGGGGGGCTTGAATGGGCAAACAAAATGACAATTGAAATGCTTTTTATATTTAATAGATTATTAACAAATTTGTTACCTAATATATGTGTTCAATAAATGCACAGACAACTGGTAACAGGACAGTGACATAATTGTGTGTCAACTCCCGGAGCACTAGACCTTGTTTTCTTGGATCATGTGTCTAATAGTCTATTGATTTAAAACTTTCCAAGTATGTGTAATCTAGATGACAATAGAATAACTTGGTACCGTCCAACTGAATCGATGATGTAGCCAGGATTATAATACACTAGCTGAGCCCCGCGGTTTCACCTGCATGGTGATGAAAAATGGTGTCGATGATGATGATAAAAAGATGCCTATGTGTTAATCCAGGGTACTTATAAGCTATCTCCATACCAAATTACATCTAAATCAGTTTAGTAGTTTTGGCATTGAGTCCAGCCAAACATACACACTTACTTTCACATTTATAATATTAGTAAGATAAGATTGGATAGTGTAACTCTTCAATGGCTCTTAGTAATCCGCTTGAGTTTGGCCTCATTAAGTATGTTCTGACGATTCCTATATCAGTCTTTGGGAGCCGTTTTGCTTAGTTTGGGGTCAGATGACTATGTGTGCAAAAAAGGTCTCAAATATTTATTTATATTTATTTTATACATTACACTTGGTGATGAGGGTCTGGTGATTAGGTTAGATTACTTCATACATTTGTGTGAAAGGTATAATTTGTATGACTGTAAGGATTTTCTTAATTAAATAAATAAATAAAAACTTCTGTATTCTATCCACCAGCCAACAGTACAAAATATTTGCACTTGACAGTCTATCTTCGTGACATTGGCGGAGTTGTGAGGTATCTTCCACAAGCCATAAACTAAGAGTTGGAGTGAAAATGAAATACTAAAATCAAATACAGCATTAACAACAATTCAAAATTTCAGTCTATTATATGAGAATATTGAATTGCAGACTGTGCCGGTGTATGACTATTGCTTTCTGTACCAAAATACCACTAATATCAACTCAGATGCTGAATGTGTCACATCACTAACAGAGTCGGTGATAGAATCAGGGTTTCGAGGCAGTGCAGGCAGATCACGTGACCTCAAGTCCCATATCTCCTTCATGCCAGCAAAGAGTGATTTATTTCTACTTCAAAGTGTAATTACTAATAATTGTAGTATGATAGAAAAGCAGCAAAATGCTAAAGTAACACTCACTATTGTCTTCCATTTGTTCTAGCAAATCGACAGCACACTGCTGCTGTTTAGGATAGTGCATGAATTCAGCTTGAAATATATTTACTGGTATGAACTTTCCCTTCGGGAGCACTTCCACTAGGGCCTTGTATGCCTCCAAATCTTTGTGTACTCCAAACTCTTTCATTCTTGCCAAAGCCGCGTAAATAAACTCTACGTGACCTCTTCTTCTAGTATCACGGGTTTCAAAAACTTTAACTGCCTGTAAGTAAGTTTTCTTATCCTTCTTTGGAGCGAGTACGAAAGGATCGTATATAGTCACACGTTTCTCTGAGCTCTCCCATCGCTTTAGTAAAATATTTGATGGTCTAATTCGTAAAATGTTTTTAAGAATTGATGTAGCCATTTTAGGTTATGTTTTGTTTAGGAGTACAATTTTTTTCACATATTATAGTAATGGTATGGTTAGTTATAATTACTTGTTCTTTTTACAAACAAACCGCTGAGCGGGACTCTTTTATTATACGTAATCTAATAAAGAAAATATATATTTTTTCTAGAATACTTCAAAGACTTTAATCTATTTCAATTCCAAAAACTTTGACATTTGATAAATGACGTGATCATTATGCCATCTTTTTGTTTTTCGACCACTGGCCAGGCTAAAGCTATTAAGGCCATATTGACACATCTTACTTGTTTGATCGATCTAGTATGCTCCGGTGGCTCCGCTAGAGTATAGGGTGAGTTGAGACTTTCCAGCACGCCTCCGCACGAGTTTTGAAATTGTGTTTTTTGTTTGTTAATTTTCTTCTTTTATTCCGTGGTCCATAATAAAGTCTTCGGAATGTCTTTTGTATGTTTTTTTTGTTGCTATTAAGTCTTGAAATGTAAGCTATTTTGTTATACTGTGGAAAACACGGCAGTGAAATAATTTCTTCCAATCATCTTACACCAAGGATCTTATAATTATTATACCATAAAGCACAGCCTTATAGGGAACAAACACAGGGAACAAACGCTGTATAATTAATGTCTTTCACAGATTTACAGCTGCAGGGTTGCTAATAATTAGATCTATTTACGATAGTGGCGCCCAAGTAATTTCTACTCTTTTTGCCAAGCTTCATGCCATATTTAGTTATGTTCTGTGGTTAAGTGATAAAAACATTACGTTTCAGCGCGCTAGCGTAGATAAATCTGTGTTTGCCACACGCCACGCGAGTATGTATACCACAGATCTACTACCTATCTGTGATGTATACTTTATATTTTACCTGTGAAAATCAAAGCAATGGATGTTCTCGTTCTCTCATTCTACCTTGGAGCGCAATCGTTATTCATTCGTTCATCCTTCTCCCGCCATTCGAGAATCATTCATTCAACTTGTTTCATTCTTTTCAACCAGTTTACGACAAAGTTTTACGGTGGAATAACGTCGCTTATTCTCGAAACTTGCGTTACGTATTCAAACACGTCGTTATTGTAAATTAAATTCTAACTGCGTCTTTATTAATTTTCAAATCCAACTTTTAAGCAATATAATTCAAAAGTGGTAACTTTCAATATACAACTATAGTAATCGTAAAAAATGTGTTAATTTCTATATTAATTTATTACAAATTAAAATATTCAACATGGCAAAACAATTTATTGTCTGCAGTTTTTTCGCCTTCATCATGTTAAATCTGACTGGTGAGTGTTATTTACTCTATTTCTTGTCAAGACAACTTTCAATGACCGTGTTATTTTGTTACGAGCCAAGGCTGACTTTGTTATGTGGTTATGTGTGATTTATACGGCTTCATTTATTCAAGTTTTATTATGTAAATAAAGTAACCGTCACAGTCCCGATCTGATAAAATTTATGCTAACCTATTTGACTAAAAAAGTTTTTTTTCCAATCGGTGTAGGTAGGTTGGTTTTTTGGAAAAGCTCCAATTCGGCCCTCGTTTAGCACTATCATTAATGATAATAAATGTGCTATAAATAAAAAGTAATGCTCACGATAACAGTGCAATATTTTTTTTACATAGCGAACCTTTTTTTCTGTTTATAAAAAGAGCGGCAAACAAGCAAGCGGTTCGTCTGATGGTAAGCAGAAACCGCCGCCTTTGGACACCTGCAACATCAGGAAAAACTGTCATGATCTATAATTATTCTATACCATAGATTAGTATTGATGTATTGATAGATAAATATTTATGTAGGTAGGTATATATTACTTTTATCAAATTTGATGTTTCTACTGTTTTGTAATTACAATAAAAATGATATTTTTACACGGTATAATAAGACAACAAACTAATTAGTAGCTTGTGGGACGTGAAAATGCCCTACACCTAAAATAACAGTTGCTTCTCTTTTTTACGCTGTTACGTTTTTATTACTTATTATTTATTTTTATACGCCTCGCCAAATGTTATACTATGCTTACCTTCAATGCCGAGTTCAGTGAAAACACATGTTTGTGTTGTGATTTTTTGTAGTTGTTTTTATCTTTAAGGCGTGTCGTCGGGCAATGATCCAAACGCCCACGAGCATTGTGGCACTGACGCATTGTGTTCAGTTTACATTTCCATTGGCTTTAGAAAAACTGCTTTGACATCTCGACAACATAGTATAAAGTCAAAGTAAAAAATAATAAGGAATAAAAAAACTTGTGTTTTTGTATTGTCTATAACATTTTAATTGTTACTTTAATAATTCAACTCCATCAAAACACTTTTTATTCTTCTTCATGGCTCCAAAACCGGTCGATTGTCTCGACCGATAAACATTAACGTGATTTCAAACAGTTTTTTTTTTATTATAACTTGCTTCACGGGAAGTTCAATAAATGTGTTTCATACCCTAAGTATATTTTCTTAAAAAATATTATGGGATCAACTTCGACATAATAGCTTATTCAATAATAATAAAAACGATCGGTTCGGTGCACAATCGAAAAAAAAATTTATGAACCTGCTGTTTTTTTTTAAATATTTAGCACAGGCTAAATAAAAAAGATGTCCGTAATCAAACATTAAAAAAACCTTTAGGTACTCCAAGGATCAAGTGATCCAAATACAATCAAAGAGCAACTAAAATAAAAGTTTAATATAATTATTTTTATAAAGTGAAGTTTGTGTCATTAGTTTATTTTGGGTAAGTTAATTATGATCATAAATAAATTAAAAAATAGCACAATAAAAATATATTTAAAACATTAGAGGAAAGTGACCAAATATGGAATACCGTTTTGATTTTCAGGCATAACTTTCACAAATTTTATAAATAAAATACTTTTTGTGGTAATTATTAACAATCATATATTTTCACTTAAGTTTGTAACAATTTTAGATTATTTTGTTCAGTATGAGGTAAGAAAAATTTTCAAAAACTAAATAACGATAATGGTACCTATATATGGAATAGGTACCCCAAATATGGAATACTATAATCACTATGAAAAATTAACCTTAACTTATAAGAGACTCTTTGAAAACTTTGGTATAATAAAGAAATGAACACAAATTATTTACAAAAATCGCAAATCCAGGTATCAAACTCTGGCCCAGCGCAATCATTATGTGCCCAGAGCCCACACACGAGGCACTTGATCCATGTTTCCCCATGAGTGTCATTCGAAAACAGCATACCACAGAAAATACACTCCGAATCTTCAGAGTCTGGAGCTGTACATCCTATCAAGGCATCAAGGCAAGGCATCTTGGCACATCGAAGTGTTTTGCAGCTTTCAAATAACCCATTTTTTTTTCTTGTACTAATTTTATAGCTTCTGCCATATGCTCTGAATTCTATTTTTTTCGCTTCGTTTTCCAATTGACGCCCGCCATTCTGATAAAACCCGAAAAAAATAAAATTAACAAAGTCATTAAGTCAGCTGATACGTCACAGTGTCCAATTATGGAATAGTCCATAATTGGACACTGTGATCCGTCCATATTTGGATTTTCCAACTATTTCAAACTGATATTCACATATTTATATTTCAGAAAGTAATACTATCTAATACCGCTAAAACATACTAAAGAACATCTAAAGGGTCTCTAAAAGTTATAAAAACAATACTGTGTGCACTTTCTGTACGAAAAATATTTATTTTTTACGTACCTTAGAAAGTTATGCGGCAGCGATAAAACAAAACGCTGTCAGTTAGACGAAAGGGCTGGCTCGACTGACATACTACAACTTATACGCGTAAATGGGAGTAGAAAGAGACAGAAAATCACTGTTTATTGCGTGTGTGAGTTTGCATTTGAGAAAAATGGGGGTATTCCATATTATGGATACTATTCCATATTTGGTCACTTTCCTCTACTAAGAAAGTGGTAAAATAACTTGCTTAAGTACTTAAATCTTGAATAATTTATCTTTCAAATAAATGTATTATTTAAATGGAACCTTAAACATTTATTACCTATTAGATTTTATTGTGTGATTTTATCGTACCATTTTTCCGTTCATTTTACTTGGTTTGATAAAATCTCCGCAAATCTAATAACGTCAACCCGTATCATTTATCTAATCTTCAATTCCATTTTCGTATTTTTATCACTAACAAGAGATTGGAATTACTTTCGAAGGAAAGTTAAATTTTACGTAATATTATTTATTTTGTAACCAAATATACCTGCATATTAAAACCAATGCAGCAATAACGCTGTAAAAAGCTAAATTAAAACACTTCCTTTTAATAATAAAAATCTAATTAATTTTATTTTGATTTACACCAGATCGTACAGTATTATTTTACAAAATTATATAATAAGGAGTTAAACACTGTTTTAAACTAATACGGTTGTTCACTAAAGATTATAATTCACTGAAATCGTACCACAATTAACCTTACGGTAAATATCCCGTAAATAATCATATAACTTAAGGAGTTTCACATCACACGTCATCATCAGCCAGTATACGTCCACTGCTGAACAAAGACCTCCCTCTTAGAGAGGGTTGTTGCCATGATCCTAACGCTTGGCAGGCGGCTTGGGGATCACAGTACGTTCACCGTATACTAATAGGACGCTGCTGCCCATCCGATGCTGCTACGGTGGTTCTGGTCGCTGCTTTAGGACATACCCGAGTCAAGTTAAGGTTAAGGAGTTTAAATAACAGAAAAAATACAAATAATAGTAACAAAAGAACTACAACATACATTTTACCATTTGTTTTTTAGTCAGTGTGTGAACCATAGATTAAGCTCTCATAAATCTCGTACCGACAGTCAAACCTATTAGTAAATACATAAATTTTATTAAATTATAAATTCACTAAATAAAAATATATTTCACTGTACGAACTCACGGGCTCTTGCCCGCTAGTCTATCTATATAAATAAAAGGCGATGTGTGTATGTATGTTCACAATGGACTCCAAAACGGCTGGAAAAATTTGATTAAATTTTCAGGGAATCTTCAGATTAGCCCAGCAATTGATCATGTTAAGTTTGGTAGCGATCGGAGCAATAGTTTTTTTGTGTTTTAATATTTTCCCTACAAAAAACTGACTGCATTGACTCATCACGTAATATCAGAAACTACTTGACTTACGAACTTACGAAGCTTAGATTTGGCAGTTTATATTCTTTGTTGGGTGTAGAGGTCCACTAAGAAGGTGGAAAAATGGTAACACACCTCTTATTTACCCCAGATGTATATAATGATTAAAGTAGGTACATAGCCTTCGTCATTAGATAAAAAGGTGCATACAGTCGCCGGAAGTTTGTATAATTCGGTAAACAAACAAACAATACGCTACGGTTTATAAATTATCACCGGTTTTCAAATGTCGAAACTAAATTGTAAAATGCTTCGTTATTTTGTAAAAGTCCATGAAATGCAAATGACGATTCAAACGCCGCGGCAAATTTGCAAAACCAAGTTTCTGAGGTTATATTATCGGTATGTAAAAATGCTAAAATGTCCATTGAAGCTGCATTCACCGGACTCTTGTGGACTTCTTCGTGTCAAATCTGACACTCATTTCAAAATAAGTCCAGGAGCCCTGTGTCGGACTGTGGTTTCCCGCCATAAGCACTTGCACTTTTCATGTAGGGGCACAAGACTAGGTGGCGTCGGGGTGCTTGTGTCAGTTCTGTGACTCATTTCTACACATATATATAAACTTAAAGTTCAATTTTTTTTTTTTTATAAATAAATAATATAGATTAAGGATGGGAAAATAAAGGAAATAAAAAAAAAATTTTATTAAGTACTATGTACAACTGTTATAGTAAATTACTTACCATCTCAATAGCTCGTAATAGGACAGCAACAAATGAGAAAATGAAAAATATATTGTGAGAACATTACGGTCACCACAATTTGGAGATTATCATCCACCATCCAGCAATGATATGTGAAATCGCACGATATTGTAACTGTGTTTAGCTGCAAGGTTAATATGTCTCTGATCATTGTCGGAGGAGTAAAAGCAGATCATACAAAAAAACGTTCTATTTGTCCACAACTGTTCACGAATAAAACATATGTAAATTCACAGCTATTTTATTTAAGTATTCTCATGGCTACTCTAACATATGACTCTTGGCAATGAATACGATCAGATGCATCGCCAATTTGCCTTTGGCATTTTGCAAACCGGCAAGCATTTATAATCAGACGACGCCGTTTGTAATAATTATGGTGAATTATAAATTTAATTTCTTTTATATCTAGCTGTTAATATCTATTTAAAATATATATGCACATATATCAGACTTTGGCAACCTGTACTGTACAAGCTTTGCTTAGTTTGGGGTCAGATAACCGTGTGTGAAAAAGTGTCCCTAATATTGATTATTTATTTATTATATAATCTGCCGACCATACCATATCATACATATACAATATTTTAGAAGATAATCTGAAACGAACCGCGTAGCTTGTCATGTAACTTATTTCCTATCCAGCATATCCTATTTACAGTGATCTAAAATTTTCCGTAATTATAGGCCGCATTTAGCGTGCAAATTGTGCCCTATTCGATTCAATAGCCTGGCGATGAATATCGATGATGACCCATTTGAATCGAATTGCATTTGCTAGCCACGTATCGATACTGTTGGTAGCTAGTATGTATAATTAACCGTAACTACACGGATGTTGTAGATGCAGTTGATGCTATTTAATCGCACATCAGAAAAAATTCCAAACATACACATACTTACCTAACTGCATAAGAAAACAAGGAAATGTGAAAAATATGTGAAGTATATCAGAAGTATTAGTTATAATGGGCCAAATAAAAAATAAAAAAAACTTAGAAGCTACGATATCGAGTGATCCGCTTCACTTTTTACTTCAGTCTTCTAAGGCTTAAGGGCCCACTGAACAATCGAGGCCGCATCGCAGCGTACAAGAGGCCGTACAAAAGTCAACTCTTCCGGGCTTTCAGTAGGTTCAAAATTATCTTGCCGCGTTTTCAGAGCACCTCAACTGTTTTAAACTTAGTAAATGAGCTACAATCTTGAACTTAATCTAAACCGAAAAGAGTTTACTATTTCACGGCCACTTGTACGCCGCAACTTGACTCGATTTCTATCCATTGCGTCTATCTGATATGATCCAGTATCAGTTTATCATAATCCCACTGCTGAGACACAGGCCTTCACTCAAAGAAACGCACTCAAAGAAAATAGTCCCTAATCCACCATGCTGGTCGACTGCATGTTGGTGAATATCATATTATGTGTTTAAACTTTTTGAGGTTTTTAGACATACCGTTTTCCTTATGTTTACCCCGTCACCGTTTTTTTAGTTTAGATTTGGATGTTTTTCCGTAAACATAAAAAAGTTTTGGTGACCTTATATGCATTGTGATGTGCGTTATATTGTAATTTTGATGTGCAATTAAAACGAGTATTCACCCCATATTATGCTAATGTTTGAATAGGCTGATGCTACTTTACTTTTATTAGATAAAGTATGTTAACGTCAAATTATAGTTTGTCAAAGGGCTGGTGAAATATGCTAACTATAGTAACCTATGTAGGTCAGAATAATTGAGTCGATGCGTTTCTTTCTGTACTTAAGAGCCAAATTACAAAAATCAATCGTAAAGTTTTAGGTATCTGGATTTTAAGGCATAAGCCGAATGAATAAAGCCGTAATTGTCTCGACGAATATAAAACAAGTATACCATAACATTAAAATTTTATGTCGGCAATTTAATGAAATCCACCCTCAGACTTTCCTTCCTATATAGAGTTTTATGAAAAACTTCTTAATTGTAAATTGGAGGAAATAAGTTCACATGGTGAGTGAGTTTTTCCAAAATTTTCAGTTAAAAATACAAATCTATTTAGTGCAGAAATAAAATTTTCTATAGATTTTTCTATTATGATAGAATCAGAAAGCCAAACAAAATTCAACTGGCTATATTACGGTACGCTCAAAATGCATTCGGGCGGAGCTTACTCCAAGTACCACGGAAGAGGGGAAATTATGGCCATGTCAATTCCCTTTCTGGTTTATCTGAGTTCCGTTTACGTAATTTCGCAATATACGCACGTGGCTATGACGTTCATGTTTGGTACACACGATCGCCGATGATGTACATATAAGCTAAATACACCATAAATAGAAAAATAATCTCCAACTCACTATAAGCTACAACTTGTAGTTAAACAATGTTATATTGCTGTTTTGGTATAATTCATTGATACATTAATAGGAGAAGCCATTGGCTCCCGTCACACAGTCTTTGACTAGTTCGGGAGCCTCTGGGATCATTACTATAGCTTACTATAAATTATGCCCGAATAAATGATTTGTATTTGTATTTGTAAACAAACGCGTGTAAAAATATTTTTTCATCCCCATCTCGTAAAGAGTATTTTTGTTCTTCGATATTTGAGTGCAAAAGCCGTTTTTATATAAATATGTAAATCCTCTAGCGGATAAAAACTTCACTGAAACAAACACGTTTGTTTGTTTGTTTAAAAAAAACGTTGTATTTTACTTTGGCCAAAAACCAAATTATATAACTTGGTGCCAAAACACATAAACAAATAACTTGGTGCCAAATTTATCATACAACCTTTTTTAATTTGTAAAAAACTCAGACGTAGAACCTTCTTGGTGTACTATTTTTTTTATTTGCTAGCGCCATTTTCTTTTCACGTCATATTGTTAAAACCTTAGGTTAAAAACAATAAACTTAGAAACAAGTGAAAAACCTAAAATGAGTGATTTTAGCGACGAGGAAGTTTATTTGACGCCAACAGAATTGACTGAAACTGTTAATAATGCGCAAATGAGCTTTCTCCTTCAACAATCACGCGAGAAGTATTTGAAACAGTACGATATGTTTAACACGTGGCGACTAGCTAAAGGAGCCAAAACTTTCTCAGAAAACGTTTTGCAGGCATATTTTATTGAATTATCTGAGACCAAGAAATCAAGCACTCTATGGAGTACGTATTCAATGCAGTACCTATGTTGTGATTATAAATGTTTTTTTTTGCATTTTGTCATTTCCTCGCTGAGGTGGGATGAAAAGTGACATGTTGCATTCGAGTGCAAAGTTTTTTCACCTCGTGCTCTTTTGATTCCCTCGCTAACGCTCAGGATTCTAATTTTTTTATCCTTCGCTTGCTCGGTCGTAAAAACAACTTTGCACTCTTGTATAACAAATAACTATTTCTGTAAGGTAGGTAGGCAGGCATACACTGTCAAAGTCTTTAATTCTTATAATTATATTGTCAGTTACAGTACTATCAGTGGGCTGTTTTGCGTTTGCCGCACGAATATTTTTCATCATCAGCCATCATCATCATTGTCTAGCTTTGTCCACTGCTGGACATATAGGCAATTAGGTGGAATTTGCAAACATTCTTATTTCATTATTTAAAAACAATGTAAAATTAAGAATAAATTTAAAAAAAAAAAGGCAATTAGGTGGAATTTGCAAACATTCTTATTTCATTATTTAAAAACAATGTAAAATTAAGAATAAATAATAAAAAAATAAAAAATTTATACAACGAAACACTATAATGTTATTGTTCGTACGTAAATCACACTGAACACCTAAATAAACTGATTACAGCATCGTCACCCTATTGACACGAGACACACAAAGCTGAAAATATTTTTCAGCACATTTCTATTCAATTTTAAAGCGTCTCGCAATATACACAATGTTCAATATTCAGTTCTCTTAGAAAAGACGTGGACACATTTTATTATGAAAAATTAAGAGCGGATTTCAAATCAAGGCCGTTGCTTGTGATGAAAATACTAAATCTTGCGTAAAATTTCAAGTGCAAAAAGAAAATTATTCCTTGAAAGGAATTTGTAGGAAAAGAATTATAGGAGGCCGGTACCTTCTTATCGTACGTAAGAATAAAGTATCCCCAATCATTAAGGCAAGGTTTTCCTACTTTTAAGCAACGTTTGTTACTACAGATGACCATATCACAAGCTTTGCTTAGTTTGACGACCGTGTGTGAAAAAATGTCCCGAATATTTATTTATTTATTTATTATATATGTCGGAGAACACCCGGTACTAGGATGTTTTTTGAAGCTGTGACGTCATTAGTGCTGATGATACTGTTTCCATCACTGGGTTCTACCATTGGAGATAAAACCTTAACTGGCAGAACTACTCTCTTCTAAGCAACTTTGTAGTTTTTAGGCTGTACCAAACTGACTTATTCACGGGGTAGGTCAAAGAAACACATTGAAAGTTGTCATAATTAATCTTTGTTCTTTTATTTCTGCATAGACCCTAAGAAGGTACTCTATGCTAATGCTGATTTACCGCCACGTTCGTAAAACCCTAGACGCTTATAGAAGAAGGGCAAGAAACTACAGCGCCATCACTTTATCACAATTAATACAGAATAACACTTTTCATAACACTTATTGAGCAATAAATAGTAGTTAACAAAATAGTAACAGCACTCTAAGTGCACCGGATAACGCTTCAAGCAAGACTGCCTGTTTCTGCACTTTGTACTGTGCTCGATGAATGCCTCAAACAGAATGAGCCCGGCTCCACAACAGCTCGCCATTTTATAACAAAGATGGCGTCATGTCGTTGTGTAGTCATAACACTGTTCATTAAAGATCTACAAATAACCTACTTTACAGTAGTTTATAACTTGTTAAATAATCTTAACTATTTACAGAACTTAGCTCTTATTAACACTTAAGCTAAACATTTAAATAATCGAAACAAGGCGCCATGTTTTTCGTTTTGTAAATCAAATATCAAATCAGCTGTATTTTAATGTAATCATTAACTAATGATTTTAAACCTAATGTTTATCGTCTACAAATCAAGACATGAATTTAGCAATAGATAACTTTACATTTAACTAAAGATTAAATAGTCTTGTGTCATTGTTTCCTGTCCGGAAAGAGAACAAAACATATTTTTACATTTTAGTTTTCCACAGTTAACTTTACGCTTAAATAGGTAAACTAATTACATCAATCAGTTTGTAAACCTTTCTGGTCTTCATTTTAACGGACATTGTTGAATTCGACGTTATTATTTAGAAGCTTATATTGGTCTTGCGCCGACACGGCCATTCTGACAGGTGGTGCGTGCTCTGCACCAGCCACATCAGTCTGTTGTTAGTATTCTTGAGAAACTTGCTGCTGGTACTTAGGGGTGGATAAAGATTTGGTATTGGAATTTTCTAGAATGTTCTCGAAATGTATAAAGTATTTCAGGGGTCTCGATGTGTCTAGAAGATTTTAGTACTGTACTGTCGGAGAGTGTTGGAGTATCAGAGTGAGTAGAAATGAAATGAAATTAAAATTAGTCTGGGTGGTTCTCGGAGTGTCTTGATGTGTCTCGGAGTGTCTCGGAGGTTCTCGAAGTGTATCGGCGTGTCTCGGAGGTTCTCGGAGTGTAACGGAGGGTCTCGGAGGTTCTCGGAGTGTAACGGAGGGTCTCGAAGAGTCTCGGAGGGTCTCGAAGTATCTAAAAATTAAAACAAGTTTCTCTGAGCTAGGTATCCATTCATAAGCACACTAACCGATAACTTATTTGTGGTCGGTGTTTCAGTTGTTTCAAAATAAGAAACTCAGCATGATTTCTATTGAATATCTTTTAATGATAACCGATTCCGATTATCAGTTATCAGCGGATATTTTTCACATCTTGACAATCATAAATGAATCAAGTTTAAAGTTTATGGAGGTAGGTAGAAGTTTACTGTACATGGAGAAGTAAGCGAAGATGTTGTAGTTAATGCTCCACGCATTGCAAATGTCCCTCGCATAACTGCAAGCTTTTATTTCTTATCGATAGGAACGATTTTATACTCTGCTATTGTTTGCATATTCAGCAGCTGGGCAATAGTTTGCTGTTGTGTCTACAGCCACTCGATGATGTCATGAATCATCGTCATCATTATTATTATACGAAAAGAATTCTGAAGGTACATCACCAGATTGTAATAGCAGCACCAGGTCCGCTGCATGTCCACTCGTCACTGTGCATGGTGTAGACACGTCTTAACTTGTCGCACCAGGCATTAATCGGTTTGATTTGGGGTAATCCATCCATGAGCATTAACACTGTTCTCGTGGGCGTGACTAGGATAATCTGAAACATAATAAACAGACAGAAGGATCATCGGATTCTATCCCACTTCTGATGTCGGAGAACACCCGGTACTAGGATGTTTTTTGAAGCTGTGACGTCATTAGTGCTGATGATACTGTTTCCATCACTGGGTTCTACCATTGGAGATAAAACCTTAACTGGCAGAACTACTCTCTTCTAAGCAACTTTGTAGTTTTTAGGCTGTACCAAACTGACTTATTCACGGGGTAGGTCAAAGAAACACATTGAAAGTTGTCATAATTAATCTTTGTTCTTTTATTTCTGCATAGACCCTAAGAAGGTACTCTATGCTAATGCTGATTTACCGCCACGTTCGTAAAACCCTAGACGCTTATAGAAGAAGGGCAAGAAACTACAGCGCCATCACTTTATCACAATTAATACAGAATAACACTTTTCATAACACTTATTGAGCAATAAATAGTAGTTAACAAAATAGTAACAGCACTCTAAGTGCACCGGATAACGCTTCAAGCAAGACTGCCTGTTTCTGCACTTTGTACTGTGCTCGATGAATGCCTCAAACAGAATGAGCCCGGCTCCACAACAGCTCGCCATTTTATAACAAAGATGGCGTCATGTCGTTGTGTAGTCATAACACTGTTCATTAAAGATCTACAAATAACCTACTTTACAGTAGTTTATAACTTGTTAAATAATCTTAACTATTTACAGAACTTAGCTCTTATTAACACTTAAGCTAAACATTTAAATAATCGAAACAAGGCGCCATGTTTTTCGTTTTGTAAATCAAATATCAAATCAGCTGTATTTTAATGTAATCATTAACTAATGATTTTAAACCTAATGTTTATCGTCTACAAATCAAGACATGAATTTAGCAATAGATAACTTTACATTTAACTAAAGATTAAATAGTCTTGTGTCATTGTTTCCTGTCCGGAAAGAGAACAAAACATATTTTTACATTTTAGTTTTCCACAGTTAACTTTACGCTTAAATAGGTAAACTAATTACATCAATCAGTTTGTAAACCTTTCTGGTCTTCATTTTAACGGACATTGTTGAATTCGACGTTATTATTTAGAAGCTTATATTGGTCTTGCGCCGACATATATATGGATTAATAATAATTATATTGTATTATAGTCCCATTTAGTGGAGCAAAACCATGGCGTTCACACACAATCGTCCGTTTCGCTACTTCTATTTTTTAGGCTTTTCTCATATCTTTCGAAAAGTATAGCTGTAATGTAATATTTACCTTTTCGGTTCCCTCCATAATTATGAAATCTGTATATTGAGATATCGTAATCATTTAGTAAATAGGTATTTGAATAAATCCATAAAACAGGTAAAGCTCCAATCAATGTTACTTACTTTTTTTCTTCTATCGAGCTAATGTTCTTAATCGTGGTTTGGTGTTTATATCCTAGATAAAACATTCAATTTTGATATGACACCATTTTTGTAATATTAAGCTTACCGTGGAAGTAGACAAACTAAAACTATAATGACCAATATTGCAAGAAATTGGGAAAAGAGGGCATTAAATACAGTTCTTCATAAACTGTAACTTTTCTGGTTTCCCTTACAAAAACGGGTTCTTTCTGAAATTGGTAACATACATTCCCCAACTCTCGATATCCGATATCGGTGTACAGATATTATTGGCGGATAATCTATTGATTCATTCTTTCACCCGAAGCTAATCGGGATTTACGAGGTAAGCCGCATAGTTTGGGGTGCGATTCCAGTCAGATGAAATTGTTTTATCCAAATTTATGGCCCGCGGGAAGCCAACCGGCTTCAACATCCTGCCCCGAAATCTGATCTGTATACAATATTATATGAAATAGGTCATATTATACTTGCTCGTATTTTCCGTATTTCACGATGTAAAATTAAAACCAAATATAATATAATAAGTATATTGTTTGTCTAGTGCGGTTGCGATGCCACATTTCGTTGCTGTTTATGCGCATATTCTGATACAACAATTATTATTTAAAATGTACTTACTAATCTCTTCTCTATCTCTTCTCTACATAGTATAAATTATAGTCGCTTTCCGTGTCTGTCTGTCTGTATGGCCGCTAACTCCTCCTAAACCGCGCAACGGATTTTGATGCGGTTTTCACTATCAGTTAGATACATTTTCACGGAAGGTTTATATATATATAACTAGCGACCCGCCTCGGCGACCCACCCGCCTCGGGTGGGCTGGTCGCTAGTTATATATAAGCATTAAAAATAATTTAAAACAAGAAAACACCTTTTAAATAATATGAAAAATCGAACGATTAAACGCAAGATGCGAAAGAAAAATGACGATTCGCTTTCCATAGGACTCCCTAAATTGCTTACAAATGAGTCGATTAGCGGTAACAGCGGCCCACATTAGTGTCAGTCGCGATAACACTGTGCGATTTCCTTACAAAAGCTGCGATGAAGTGAGACTGTCCCTAACAAAAAGTTAGCCCATCTGAGCGATGACAAATGACCGAGCGGGAGTCGGAGAAGCGATTTGCTTCACGATCATTCGACGCTTTGTTACCCTGCAAATCTGTGATACCTTAGGGACGCCGTTTCATTGAAGGAACTTTTAGACTACGCTATAAATATAGCATCATATTTTACCCCGCCCCGCCCGCATACCCCTCAACGTATCACTAAATGTGTGAATGTCTTTCTGTATGACAAAATATAAATAAATAAACCTCGAATTAACCTCGTTCGTTATTCGGCGGGATCTAATATAATGCAGGTTGGTTTTGATCATAAGGTGTTCAGTAGGTTATATAGATGCTCCGTGGTAAGCTGTAGAAGCTAAACTATGGTGCGATAAATTGTAGTGTAGTCTGAACGAACCGAGTCATTTAAGCGGATCAGTGGACTCCTATTTTTTTGCTGTCTTCAGTAACATGCCCCATCAACGTTCGATCCATTCCTAGTAGATTACCCGAGGGTTCCAGTAACTCGTTGGCAAGGGTTGATTTAGTTTTCATATTGACGAGGGCGACAGGGAATTTTATTTATGGGTTCATAAGCAAAGTTTTCAGTGACTTTGGTCAACAACGTGAAATCATACTGCGCGTTTGTTGGAATATTTTATCTACGCAATTTTTCTAAACCAGTAAGCAGTTCTTTACCAGTAAAATTATTAATGATACTTAGTACATACAGTAATCGTCAAAATATCACACTTACCACTCATCACCATCATTATCAGAGCTAGATTATTTCCTTCACTTAAAACTTCCCTTTTTTTATATAGAAATGATCTACGTTTGACCACCAACTCGCCTGATGGTAAGTGACGATGTGGCCGATGATGGAACCCGTTTTTCCCTTTGCTTCCTGTTCTCCATGGTCCCATTTCAGTCTCATCCATCAATGTCCTGCAGACTTTCTGTCACTCTACTAATTTTAACTAAGTATGAACTCCAAAATATTTAAAGTGAAAATGTCTCTCTGCCCAGTGTCTTGTGTCAGTTTGTAACCTCTTTACTACTAAATGGCCAAACCGATCTTGATGTAACTAGATAAGAAAATAGCTTACATAATGGAAATTGACATATAATACTTTTAATTGTGCAAAAGTTTGAGATCACAGAAAAATTGCTGTGTTGTTATGGTATAAAAAACGAACTACACTTACTTACTATCCATACTTGAAATAGAAAGGCGTGTCATTGATCAATCGGCTTTATCAGTACTTCAACCAAATAAAAAACACTTCGCGAAAATGCTGATAACGATTACGAACACGTAATAGGGACGGAGGTAAGAGCTTGGACAGTGGCGTAGTAAGATTTGTCCCCGGGGTTATATTCAATACTGCTGTCACCCTATAAACAACTACCTAAACCTATAAATGGAAATATAAATATGTACTAACCAGTAGAAATGGGTGAGCGAAGCGAGCGTGAAAATGTACACTTACATTATTCTGAAATGTAGATCAGAATACCTGACTGAGTGTAGGTAGTATAGTGAATTACTCAATCAATATACACACTTAAGTTTATAGTAATTTCAAGATTAACAAATATTTTAAAATTAATATCATTTGTACAAATTGTTAAAACGATTTTTTTGTTACAGATTTAATTACAGTTTGTTTCAGGTTAGGTTAATTTTACTTTTTTATGTAAGTAATATTTATGTCAGGTTAGGTTTAAATTAGCATCACAAATATCTATAGAGAAAAATAGTTTGTCCCAAATCTTTATTGTACTCAAAACGACGTAGAAGCGGAATTACACTAGAAATTCATATAAAAATTACACTTAAACACGCAAGCGAAGCGAGCGCAACTTTATTTTTAACCCCCGACCCAAAGAGAGAGGTATTCTAGGTTTTTATGTGCGTGTGTCTGTGTATATGGCTGTATGGCATCGTAATTCCCAAAATTCTGAACCTATTTTGATTTAGTTTTTTGTTTTATTTGAAAGGTGTCTTGGATTGAGACTTGAGTGTGCTCAGCTATGATTTATGAATTTCTGTTCAGCCGCTTGAAGATGTTTAAACGAGGGTTTAGTAAATTATTTATGATTGTTTCTCAATATAGAACATATTATTATGAGACGGACGGGACATGGTGGGTACGCAAGTGGAAATCACTATTAGCGCGCGAACTAAGTGAATGAAAAATTATAAGTAATTTTTATATCAATGTAGATCAGATTAAAATATTGGGGCGAAATTCGGAGAAAGGTAGCGTTAGGATCAGCTCACCAGCCCATCGGCAGCTCACCTTTCCCTTAGTGCTGCCCTATGAATCTACCGCCCGGGGCCATGTCCCCCTGCCTCTCCCACACAACGTCACTGGGGACAGATAAATATCTGATATCAGTTGATAAGGCTGTTGTACGTCTAGATATCTCGTGCAAAGATTATCTGCATCGTACTATGTTGAGTAATTTTCCTTGAAATTTTTAATCTGTTATTAATTGCGCTTTATTTAGGAATGCGTGCTTTGTTTATCGAGGTTTTGTAATCTTGATCTTGACAAAATGACGTAGAGTTTTTGTTTTTAATTAGAACGGCTGTCAATGCGTTTTTGTAAGAAATTTGTTGTAGCCAGTTGCACCCATATAAACGAAACGTCAGTCATTCGAAATCAGTTAGCAACTGTGATGCGGACAAGCAACTTTGGAGACCTAACCCAAGAAGGTAAGGTCCAAGTTCTTTGGATGCGGTGTTCGACGCGCTGTCGTAAATAAGAATATTTAATCAAGGTTCTGTCATAATACCTGGCGACAGATTTTCCTTCTCATTTCCGTTCTATTTACTTCTCTTTTCTGTGCAATGTCGTATGGCGTTTGAGAAACAGCGTACCTAGAGATTTTTAACCGACATCTAAAGTTTAGGTTTTCAATTGAACTGTTTTTTATGTGATTGTTAAGTAGCTACTTGACATCTGGGACGCATATGTTCGAATGGGCATATCTTGATAATTATCTACATCGATGCAAATACACCACTTTTGCATTTATAATAATAATTATTATTAATGTAAAGTTATATGTATAGTGATAACCGTAGCAAAAACTAAGAAAGAAGGTAGATCGTTATGTCTGCACCTAACTTTTTAACTGTTCGACCAACCACCCGCATTCTCCAGTCTTCCCGTGAACATGGTGCTTGTAACTGCGCCGAAATATCGGGAGCTCATACCTTACCACGGTAAATATCCCGTAAATAACCCGTAAATAATCATATAAGTTTAGTGAACAACCGTGGTAGTTTAAAATAGTGTTTTAACTATTAATATTTTTTGTATAATTAAGTATTATAGTTAAATTTATTGTTTCGATCAAAAATTTGTTTGAACCTTATATCAACATGAAGTGGGCTTAGAAATCCTTAGACCAATAATTCCTTAAAGTTTATTGAGATTGTTTCCCATGTCTACTTGATTGCACTGGCAGACATCAGATTCTACGTAGGTAACTATGTACCTTAGCCAATTAATTAGAATGACAAGATATCATAATGGTTTAGTGTAGTATCTCGCCTCAATGATGCTGCAGATATGAACTGATCCATTGAATGATAAAAATCTACTTTGAAATGGCTCAGTTGCATAACACTGCCTGTTGTTAGCACAATAACAGAGGCTACAAGGACAATTGACTGAAGTGTACCTACTTAAAACATGATCACGTTTCAAGCGTAATTCGGTAGGTCTCCGTTACAACGTCTTGTTTTTCAAAAATATTTCACTTAAAAATAACTTTTTAATACCTAATAACTAGTTTGCAAAATTTGCTGTTCTTAAGGTTGTACGTTTCACATATGGGGGGAAATTCAAATTTCAAACGGTTTTCTTGTCCTTGCCATTATTGTAAACGATCATGATTTTTGTGCAAATTGATTATATTTCTTTACAAAATAATGTACCTAAAGCTACTTATCTCTAATGCACATTATTACTTACAATTGTCAATAAACACATTTTTGCTGTTTCAAACGGTTTATTGACAACTGAATGTAAGTAATATGGTGCGTTACTGTTAAATAGCTGAATAATATAAATATAGAATATACGTTTTAATGGCAAATAAAGATATATGAAATGTGTACGTAGGTACCTAACTATTATTCAGTATCTACATTATTTCCTTTAATAAATCTCTCAGATCGTGGGTGTTGGGTTAGATTATGTTAGAATAGTGGGCACGGGTATAGAAAGTATTAACATGAAAATAACCGAAGCTTTCGTCGGAAATGCGAAAAATTAAGGTACCTAGGTACATACTTAAGAGCCTAATTACATCTGTTAGATAATGATATATTATGATAATGATAATGTTATGGTTACCGGATTAGCAAGTTGAAGTGGCAGTGGGCAGGGCACATATCACGCAGAACAGATGGCCGATAGGGCAGAAAGGTTTTAGAATGGAGACCACGAACCGGTAATCGCGGCGTATAGGACGTCCACCCACAAGATGGACAGACGACCTAAAAGAGACCGCAGGGAAACGCTGGATGCAGGCCGCATCCAATCGGCCCTTTTGGAGGCCTATGTCCAGCAGTGGACGTCCTATGGCAGTAATGATGATGATGATGGTGATGTGTTATGGTAACGGAGCTACAAACAAAATTACTTAATAAAAAAGTTGTAATAAGCCAAATTGCAGCGATAACAATAACAAGAGAACTCTCTTAAAATCAAAACAAATAGAGTAGGCATTAGTACTGTCATTGTGTCAAGGCGAGCGTGGCTTCGTAAGGCATCGGGCAATTCCATCAGTCAATTGGCGGCTCCGTACCTAGGTAGGTACTTGATGGCATGCGCTTCTTAAATTGATGCTCGATTATGTTTCGATTGAACAAGACTGTGCGTAATGTTGACTTGAACGCACACATTCAAAAACATCATACGATCTTTGCCAGCCAATGGCGAGCGCTTGCGTGGTGGGCTCGGCTCCCCACCAATGCTTCGGTATGCATGCTTCTTAGAACGGCACTGTTAAAAATAACTACCTGTTTGACGGGGTACACACGATGTCGAATGCTTTCGAGGCCATTGCCAACACGGGAATCATGCATATTTTATCACTCGGACGAGACAGATGTTTTAAATGCTAGTGACAAACTGAAAGTAAGTCGAGAGTAATCCCAGTAAGACGATGCGTCATGCATTACATTCCATATTATCTATGGAGGATCAAAGATGTATGAACAAACCTACAGATGCACCACAGCATTGCGTTATTTAAAACAAGCCAAGTGTGAGTCGGGCTCGCACACTGCGGATTCCGTATCACCACATAACTTGTTAGCAACGAAAGTGCAAAAAAAATGAGCAAAAAGACAATATCCCATCAACACCCAGGCGGTCACCCATCCAAGTACCGACCGCGCCCGACGTTGCTTTACTTCGGTGATCGCACGAGATCCGATGGTGAACAGAAATTTGTCACCGACTCGCACTTGGCCATTATTTATTGTATTATTATTATTAAAAATTATTATTATTATTAGTTTGACGCTTGTACGACGTACGTATTACCGTTTTTAGCATTAGAGCTAATACAATATACGTTAAAAAAATACGTTTGTTGTAAAACAAAAGGAGGTCCCCCCTTTGTTTTAATTTTTTGTCTTTATTGTGTTTCTGTTTTTATTATTTCTTAGTTAATCCGCCGTAACATTGCATATACTGTATGAATTTCCACTGCCTATCTATTACGGTTCGAAAGGTACAGCCGTTAATAGGTAGGACAGACAGAAAGATAGACAGACAGACGGACAGACAGACATACATCGTAATAGCGTCCCGTTTATACTCTTTGGGCAGGGAACCCTAATAAGTGTGTTAACTATGTAGGTAGCTATAAAAAAACAGATCACACTGTTTAAAGATGCGGCTTACCAATCAAATACTCGTAGCAGCAGTACTAGCTAGACGGATATATCTTCAGATAGTACCCGTAAATTTCCAATCGCATGTGGACTAACAGCTGTTTGCGAGTGCTGTCCACGTGAAACTCGATCGCATTGCGCTCTAGTGACGTTCTTACGTGATAATGAAACCTATTCTATGTAACAGAGTTTTCATCTCTATTCCTTGGACATACGGTTCTCATTTTTATTCGTACTAGAAATGTCCGATTAGAATACGTATTCGATTATTGAAATTTTACTATGCATAAATGCAAGAAGCGTGCACTTGAGTATGATCAAGACTGGCTGAAATAGGTTCGGATAAGTTACTTTTTATTTAAATTCTGCACTATCTGACATTTAATTTAGTCAGGAATACGGTTTGGGGTGTGTCTTGAGTCTTGGCACGAGCTCTTAATGAGTTCAAAGTGAAATGAACTATGTTTTGTAATGTAAACAAAAATGCCACAAATCTTAAAATTGGACCTTCGCCAAAAATGTGTCCCTCACCTACATTTTAGAAACCACATAAGAAATGTTAAGACCTGAAGAAAATGTATTGACGCAAGTTCTGTTTTGGTTCTTAACTAGGTCGGAAAAACAATCTAATCAATCTCGTACAATATACGTACTTATCCATGTTCTGTCGATGTTTTTTCTTAACAACTTCGGCCTTTTCCGCTGGAGTGCGGAAACCATACTTTAGCATCGATCCCTGTGTCGTCAAAGGAAACCCACCAAGATTTCCTGAACTTCAACAGGCTTCCCCCGAGTGAAACTTCAAAGGAAGCTGAGAGCTGCCATTATAATTTAAAGTTCACGCCTAACTTCAAAAATGAGGTAGGCTTCGAAATTAATTGACTATTAGGCCTTGTTTTGTTAAGTTGCTACGAGGAAATGAACGTTAATATGCAGTTGATGAGACTCGAAATTAGTTTTATGAAAAATTAAATCT
Organism: Agriopis aurantiaria; assembly: GCA_914767915.1. Taxonomy (NCBI): domain Eukaryota; kingdom Metazoa; phylum Arthropoda; class Insecta; order Lepidoptera; family Geometridae; genus Agriopis; species Agriopis aurantiaria. Next base: position 9,644,109 of record OU611994.1, on the reverse strand, counting down.
TCACGTCTTGCTCGAGGTCTTGATAATTTAGGTATTTGTCTTGGCACCTGAAAAATAATTAGGTAGGTATACACCTGCTGGACTTGCTAGAAATACATTATTCGCAAAAATACATTATTTGCAAAAATACTTTGGTTGTGCTTAATTTCATTTTAATTTTTTCCCTTGACGGACCGGATTATGCATTTGGGTTTACGGCGGCAGCGGCGTTTATATGTGAACTTTCCTATAAACTTTCAACTTCTATTCGGCCTTTTCGCAAAATCTTTTGCGGATCTCTTCACCCTATAAGTAATCTATGCCACGTTTCAACAACAAGTATGTACTTAGTTTTCGAGATTTCTTGATGAGTCAGTTATTATTTCGCTTTTTCGCTTTATCAAGATAGGTACAGAAAGCAGGCCCGTCTTTAACTATTTGAAGCTCTGGGCACTTTAAGATGATGGGCCCCTATGACCTTGCCAGAGTATTATTTTGTTAGAATAGACAAAGAAAGTAGATAAGGAGATTTTCGGGCGAGAGTAGAGTTAGCTTCGCGCATGCAAAACCTACTAAAATTAATATATTTTTCGGTAATAAATATTAGTTATTGTTTGGCTATCTAGCAGGGACTAGGGGGCCTCTATCGATCACGGGGCCTTGAACACGTACCTAGAGCGCCCAGTGGGAAAGAGGGGCCTAAAAGTAAGAGGCCTTATGGGTATGTTTGTATGTGTGTTACCATTTTATCCAAAATGGGTGGACCGATTGAATGAGTTTTTTATTTTATTTGTTTCTTTGTGGTTAAATAACATACCTTTGATCAAACTGTCAACCTGTTTAACACTTATGAGCTTTTTGTTCGAAGTAGTCGTGTTTTTTTATTTAAGTTTTTTATGTAGTAGAATTTCTGAACTTAGCACCCATACTTAGGTTAGGAAATTGATAACATAAATACATACTTAAAATTATATTTTTTTGACAGATGCCCTGAAAGAACACTGCAGCCGAGATGAAGACCTTCTCCAGAGGTGTTCCATGGCTCTACCAGTTTTAAGTTCTCCAGATATTTCCTTTGCCCTTACCCGAGAAGAATTAGACAAGAGCTGCATGTAAGTTTACCGCTTAAGACTTACCTACGTATTGATGTACTAGATCTGTTTTGATGCCTAAAATAAAGTCATAAAAATAGGTGGGACGATTTGGAAACTTTCCAATCCAACTCATACAGTTCATTCTTTGTTACGTCTGTAGTTTCATTCACTCAAATAAATAGCAATACGGCGGAACCAAATTTGTATACAGAGATGTAGAGCCACAATCGCAACAAAAAAAAAAAATATGGTTAAGTGGTTGTCGAGACTCGTATATGATAGGGTTTCGTTGTTATAGATAGTAAGGTTCCATAACTTACTGAACTTATAAGGGTTCCTTGTTTTACTATGGAACCCGAAAATGTTTGCATGAATATCTGATTAGGCCACATGTACAGAGATTTTGATGTACGTACTTACTGTTTCCATGATGCTTTTATCATATTTTTCGATCCAAGTATAGAATAGACATGTAAATATGTTGATTAAATAAGCAATTTCAAACTCTATTTTGTAGATAGGTAGGTAATAAATAACGGTAAAGTTTATTGTTTGATCAATTTCTCTGTCTGATCCGGGCAAATTGCCCAAACTCAAATGCCGGCATTACCGCATTGTAACTACGGAAATGCCGGAAGACAATGTGGTTTGAGTAGAGGTCATTGTGGCCCCCAAGGCCTGATGTAAAAAGTTTATAAGTATCGAAATCGCTAAGAAAATTGATTCATGTACGATTCACCCATAGACCAATAAGAAGTATTCACGGAACTTAATTTGATAGCATTACCTATAACTACCAGTGATACCAGTGACTAGCAAAAAAAATTTTGCATGAAGAAACCGATTCACAATAACATCTTGTTTTTCTTATTATTCCTTATAAAACGAAGGTTGGTTAACATCTGAAAAAAGGACACTAAGGTTGAAATATCTTTGAAGAAAAGCGCCCACTGCCATTCATGGTCGTAACATCGACCGAAATATACTTACCTATTTTTACATAATATAAAATTATGAGCGATTAGTCCGATAAACATACACACAAACGCCAATTTGTTCCGGTGGAATCTGAAACCTCTTTTCGTTCTGTCAATTAGCTAACATGTTTAAGAAATAAAAGCTTTCAAATTAAACCCATGAGTTTCCGGTAATCTAAAAGGAAAAAATATATAATTAAAATTACGATCCGTCCGACCGTCGACGGTTCTGCACAAATAAAGCTAAATTACTCGCTAAAATGAGATAAACAAAATATTTATTTACACACTGACTTTCATACTGGTAAACCCGTTAGTAAAACGTTATTAAAAACAACGCTAGAGCTTGAGCCGTGATACATTTAATAAGTTAAATGTTTTTTTTAAGTTTTTTTTTTTTAAATTAAAGAGCTGATTATTTTTAAATAACTTATCAGATTTTCTTGAATCATAGCTAAGAATCACTACCAAGCACTTGAAACAAAAATAAACTAAATCAAAATCGATTCAGCTGTTTGGGAGCTACGATGCCACAGACCAAAGATAATATAAGTTGTCATTGCCACAGACTAAAACACATAAACACAGATCCACAGACAGACAAATAGTATCCTAGATAATTAAGACATAACATACATTTGATACACGTTTTGTGATGACATGCCAAAACAGAAAGTTGAAGCCACTCTGATTAGAGTGCCAATCTATCAAGACTTCGCTTAGCAAAAGCAGTTTTCCGATGACATTATCATAATAATACCGCTATCCATTACCATAATAATAGCTAACGGTCTAATGACATTATTAAAATGTGTCCTATTACTATATCTATATATTGTCTTGATATCCTACATGTTGCATCTAGACAACAGATTGAAAGAGTTGATATTAAAAAAAAAAACAACATCGGTAGTTTTAGTGGATCATAATTATTTCAATGAGGCACCGCATCATCATCATCATCATTTCAGCCATAAGACGTCCACTGCTGGACATAGGCCTCCCGCATCGATCTCCAAAAGGGCCGGTTGGAAGCGGCCTGCATCCAGCGTTTCCCTGCGGTCTCTTTTAGGTCGTCTGTCCATCTTGTGGGTGGACGTCCTAGGCACCGCATATGAAGGTGCAATTTTTTTTTCATACCCACTTTCCAAGTTGCCTTCACGTATTTATGATGACGTGACCTACCCAGTAACCATCTCTGAATCTACACGAGATGATTAAAAAATACTGATAATGGTACTTTTGGCGTATTCATCCTATTTTAATTTTCAATTAGGTGTCACATGGGGTGCAATATTTTTTCATATCCACTTTACAAGTTGTTATTTTGTATTTATGATGACGTCATTTTTTACAACAGTTTTTACAGCTGACAGGGCTAATAATAACTTGTGTAGAGAAGTAAAAAAATCTACAGTTTACGAGAGTAAAGCCGCAAGAGAACATAGCTCGTGGATATTGATAGAGTTTGCATAACGTGCATATTGGTAGATTTGTCTAAAGTAGTGAGAATTATTTATGACCAGGAATGACATGAATCAGCTATTACGTGTGGTTTTGCAAGGACATTGTTATCGCACACACTAGCTGGTATTGTAGGTGGTTATGTTGGAATTAAAATAGTAGTGAAATGCTTTACGCAAATCACACTCATCATTATTAGCCAAAAGACGTCCACTGAAAGAAAGAAAAGAAAGAAAGAAAATAAATTTTATTCGACGCCTTTACAAAAACTTATATCTACAGGATACAATCAGTGTCGAATGGGTCCGTCTCAGCATTAATGCTGATAGTCAAGGACTATCAGCGCTGGTTTTCAGACGAACCCTTCCACTGCGGAACATAGGCCTCCCCCTTATCACGCAACACTGAACCACAGCCTGCCATCTGCATCCACTGGATGCCCGTGACTCTCACGATGTCGTGGGTTCATCTATTGCAGCCTGAAATCGCAAAAAACAATATCAGCTGTTCCATAGAAAACGGAAAAGTGACACTCGACAAAACGTATGGAACAGTTTTTTTTGTTGTTGCAATTTTAGGTTTGAAATGACCTCCTTTTGGCTTAGTACAGTCTATATGCGTAACCTTGTATACTTACCCTGTATACATACAAACATGTGAAGTTCGTTAAAAGCTTGTAAAAAGTGGATGAAACACGGATACATTTGTAAACGAGTGATAATGTACTAAGGCATATCTCGCTTGTTTGTTTGATCATACCCATCTTTAGTAGAAAGGCCTTAACGTGTAAGTCTGGTGGAAATGGTGATCGCGTGCTATTCTGCTCGTGACAATTCTCGCACCATGTGCAGAGGACCTAGTGCGAGTTTTACCAGTGGCATTTACTTATTCGATCGCGTTAACGTTAACTAGAATTTGTATGAGAAAAGAGCAGTTCCATCTACATGGCACTACATGGCACTGTTTTTTATCATCATCATCATCTCAGCCGTAGGACGTCCACTGCTGGACATAGGCTTCCCCCATCGATCTCCAAAAGGGCCGGTTGGAAGCGGCCTGCATCCAGCGTTTCCCTGCGGTCTCTTTTAGGTCGTCTGTCCATCTTGTGGGTGGACGTCCTACGCTGCGCTTACCAGTCCGTGGTCTCCATTTCAGAACCTTTCGGCCCCATCGGCCATCTGTTCTGCGTGATATGTGCCCTGCCCACTGCCATTTCAACTTACTAATCCGGTGGGATATGTCGGTGACTTTCGTTCGTCTACGGATCTCCTCATTTCGGATTTGATCTCGCAGAGAAACCCCGAGCATAGCCCTCTCCATAGCTCGTTGTGCGACTTTGAGCTTGCTTATGAGGCCCATAGTGAAAGATCACCGCTGTTTTTATTTCATACAAATCGATCGATCGAGTAAGTAAACGCAATTGGAAAACTGACACTAGGCTCTCAGGGCCTGCTCAGGACTGCAGACGAACCCGGTGGTTCAGTGTCACCCAAATTATGGAACCTGTTCAAAACCACCATACCCTGAGATCATACCCTTACCACATTATTGATTCGGTTATCCAACCGTGCTCAAGTTCGGTCATTTGTTAGTCTTGTTTTACGTTTATATTGTATCCACAAATAAACCCGTTTCGGGATTCCAACTTTAGCCCAAGTCAGAACCCTTTACATAACCACCAAAAACATCAAGATCTTAATTTCGCTCGCCGCACTTTCATACTTCGATGATAAATTACCGTATTATGGCATAATTTATGTGTTAAAATTTCGGGAGCGCTATTGTTCAAATAAATTTAATGTTAATAACATTCAAGTGGCCTCCCCATCGTTACCTCTCGTAGAACCTTTTCAAGGCGCTCAAGTTATATTTACGTTCAAGATTCCTAAATCTATCTCAAGATCGTTCGATACCTTTTTGATTGAAAACCAATTGATCTGTAAAGGGTATTTTGTAAGCTAATTAAATTATCTTTTGCGAGCAAATGCTGGTATTTCTCGTGATATGATAAGATAATCGTCCTCTTATTTCTGTACCGGAACTTTCTAAAAGTGTCTCAATTAGAATTTAGTAAACGAAAAATTCAAAACGTTCAAACGTTAGCCTAGTCCTATGTAAAAAAAAAACTTGTCTTGAAATTCAACTAATATCCAAAATACTTTTAAAAATGTTTAATCTAGAATTTATACACGCTTTATAGCAAAAAATCTTTAGGAATTTGGATGACCCAATTTAATACATCACATTTTTGACACTTTAATCAAAATTCAACAACGTAATCAGAGTAACAATATTATAAAAAAAAACAAAGTTAGAACTACACAATTGCTTAATTTTTTTCTAAAGACGTTCAACTTTCTTGCAGTAAAAAATACATATTGACAATAAAAGGCATTTTAACGATTCACTTTGATTACAATAAATAATAGACTGACAGATGTCAAATGTAATATATTGACCCAACTTTAAGATACGTCATAGCGTGTATTAACATTCTAAGATGAATAGGAGCAAACATTACCATTGCGAATAAGTACAATGTACGAATGTTTGGAATCACAATCTGACTCGTAGAAGTATATCAGTCGGTTGCTAGCTCCTACCTCCCACCCTAAAGGCTCGTCGGGGAAAGTTTTCATAGTTCAGTAATCGACGCAGCCCCTTCGTCTTAATTTAGTGCTCTTGTTTGTGGTAAATAGCAATTTGAAACTAGTTGTCCGACTGAGTAACTTCACTCAGCAGTTCATAGCGTTGAATAACCAATGAGCCACTTTAATGCGCTCCACAGGGTTACCACAATAATTGAGCACTAATTATTGGAAAGATACAGTGTTGAACCTTCTCGGATATCTATCAAAGAGCAATAAGATGCGGCAGGTAGGTAAATATCTCCAAAATATTAAGTTTTAACGTAGGTAAGAGGAAAATACTAATGGAAACTGAAATTGTGGTGTGGGTTTCCCACTTTAAAGCAACGCCTGTTACTACAGATGACCATAATATTGTATTAAACTCGAATTAAATGGAGCAAAACAATGCGCTTACACACAGTCGTGCATTTCGCTACTTCTGTTTTTGATGTTGTTCTCATATTTTTCGGAAAGTGTAGCTATAATGTAAAATGTTCCTTTACGGTTGCCTTCATAATTATGAAATCTGTATATTAAGACATCATTTAGTCAATAGATATTTAAATGAATCCAAAAACGCAGGAAGATTAGCTCAAATCAGTGTTACTTTCATATATTTTTTTCTATCAAGCGAAATGTCCCTAATCGTGTTTCGGTCTTGAGAGTTCCAAAAATTTTACTTTTAATTTTGATATAATACTATTTTTATAATTTTCAGCTAACCATGGAAGTAGATAAACTAAAACCAAAATTGCTAAAAGTGCGAAAAGAGGGCCTTAAGTTTACGCACAATTTATGGGCATATAGGCTATAATATTTTGCATGAAAGTAGATTTATTTCTATCTGGCATGTATTCCTAATCCAACCTAAGGACTTTTGTCCTTCTGCTTGGGTCAGGCACGCTTGTCATTAGTCTTAGATAGGAGGCACAAACAAGGGCTCTCCTTTATGTGGGCTCTCTTTTTTTCTCCCAGAGCGTTAGACCATGTTTTATTGGATCATGGGCTCTCCTTTATGTAGTAATGCTTTGTGTTGTGTCTTTTATGTTTAGCCTAAAAAGCCTCTTCTCGCAATGCATCTCCATGGTTGACTTGCTGCATTCAAAGCAAATCTTAGTCCCATAATCTATACTAATATTATAAAGAGGAAAGGTTTGATTATTTGTTTGTTTGTTTGCATTGAATAGGCTCCGAAACTACTGACCCATTTGAATAATTCTTTCACTGTTGGGAAGCTACACAATCCCCGGATAACATAGGCTATATTATATTTTCCAAAAAAATAGGGATCCTTACTAAAGCTCCAATAATGTAACCCAAGGTGAAAAAAATAAGATTTTAAATGTTGACTTTGCGTGTTTTTGACTTTTCTAAGACAGGACAACGTCTGTCAGGTCTGCTAGTGTTATTATAAAAGAACTGGAATGTCAGCACTCGACTGCACAATGTCGCCATATTTTAAACACCAGTGCCTGAATCGTCTGTAAAAGCTAGGTAGTTCTAAAGGTAAACATAAGTTACGTAGCGATTCGCTCCATTTAAATTAGAAAGGTATTTTGACGTAAGATAGAGTAGAATTGGAGAATCAATTCTACTCTATCTTCTCTACATAATATAAATTAATGTCGCTTTCCGCGTCTGTCTGTCTGCATGGCCGCTAACTCCTCCTAAACCACGCAACGGATTTGGATGCGGTTTTCACCATCAGTTAGATACATTTTCACGGGAGGTTAATATATAAATATAACTAGCGACCCGCCCCGGCTTCGCACGTAAATTACACCCGTGCGAAGGGTGGGCGGGTCGCTAGTAATTTATATTCTTAGAATTAGGATTCCATATCCAATAGAAATCTTAATTTGGCTGCTATCCAAATGTCAATTACCTACGTAGTAAACAAAACAGATGACGTCTTCTTACCTATACAAATGCAGACTATTTTACTCATTGGTCAGATATGACTAACATTATAAATTAAAATGAACTCCAGTAGGAAAGGTCAGTAGACTCAGTAGGCCCTTAAAATTAAGGTTTGTATAATTATAAGCCTTAATCACCTAAATATTTTCCTTAAATAGATACGCATATATTGTGGAGCTTTTCCAAGTTTTTGAATTGATTGGTATAATATATTATTATTCTTTTCTCAACGCCAGAAATTCACCGGCCTCTGATCGTGGATGCCCTATATTTTTATAGTTTTATTATAACTTGGGCAAAACAGATAGACATTTAATTTTGCTTAGCAGTGAAAAGCAACAGCTTTTTGACAAAGTTTTGTAAAGTGCCTATAGCTAATAATATTGTAATTAAATTTTTATTAAGTAGTAAAAGCGTTTGAAAATATATTAAAGCATTAACCGAACGCATTTATAACAAAGTCAAGGCTTAACTGGGCTGTTCCAAGTCGTTATCTCCACAATTTCATTTCAGCGTGTCAGAGATAAAAGTTAAAATTGCTCATTACCGTTACTTTGTTGCAGTGAAGTCCGCGCAGGCATAAAATGCATAGAAAATTACACCAACGTTTGCATGGAGAAGCAAGAGCAAGTGGTGTTCAGGCGGATATATGCTGGGATCATCGATGTCGTCCAGGATTTGTGCACTAGAGGAAAGTACCAGGATGAATACTTGGAGCACGCGAACTGTGTGAAAAATGTGAGGTCGGAATATGAAACGTGCAGTAGGAAGTACGAAGTGACTCTTACTCAGTTAGGCAAAAACCAGGACAGTGACCAGTACCAGACGGATCAGTCCAATAACGTGATCAATCATGAAGAGTACCTGAAGACAGTTTGTTGGTGAGTTGTTTTTTGTCACATTTGCAATGCGTCGGTTTTAAATGATCTATGTTTTTTGTGCATGGTATAGGTAGCAAGACTATGGAGAGGCTATTGTAATTTGACATTGAATTTGTATGGATTTGAGAGTTGTCAGGGGGGGAGGGAATTTATTCGCACCTATTTTGGGTGTTGGACATCAAGGACAGGCAGTCATCTTTAATTTGAAGTTTAAGTACTAATGTATGTGCCACATTAATTTAAAAAGTAATAGAGGCAACTGTTAATAACTTCACATAAAAAAGTGTATCTATTTATAATCCACTATTTTGGAATTGTTAATAACGTAACCTAAACAATTTTATTAGTCCTAATTTTTCATAGTTACAATAGAAATAGAAATAGAAAGGCACTTGCCTCAGACCTATTTTAGTCCAAATATTCATCGTAAAATTTTAAAGATGCTAATATTTGAACGTAGGTTAGGGCCGCTGTTACTCGGTACTTAGGTTTACTTTGAATCCTATTTTCCTAAGTGCCCAGTTTGTTTCGATTCTGGAGTTCGTGCTTAGAATAACAGCTTCGGTGCCTCTCGTATGCAATGTGTTCCATATAGCAAATACATTCAAGCTTTATAAGATTCGGGTAGAAGAAATATGTATTTATTGTAGAATACCATTTCTTTACTTATAAAAGTCAAAATATCGGTTTTATCATACCCGCTCGGAAATAGATTTATTAAATGTTTGCAAAGTGAAAAAAGCTATACATTATCTGACACGCATCTAATCTGGGTGTCTTCCAATCACGAGTGAATCTAGGCAAGCGTGCTCCATCGTATCATCGAAATCATCGTAGACCGCCTTTTAGTGATTTAAATAACCATGATTAAAATGGAAAAATTGCGTTTCGAATTAAAAAATAAACTACCAAAGTATAGTAATTAGTCAGAAAGAATATAGATAGTTCACGATTCCAAGTTTGGTCCCATAGTAAAAATTTGTTCCTAATGATGAGTAAAATTACGTCGTCTAATAAAATTAAATCCACCTAAAAAAATATATAATTAGATAGATATAGATTTATGCGTAGCTTAGAAAGTCACTATTAAAAGTAAGGACATTTATGTTTGGGACATAATTATTGCTAAGCTCGCGGTACAATGCTCGTAAGCTGATCGAAATGTGATATCTGTGAAAGTTTAAACAGTATTATAAAAACTGTCACTGTATTGATCATGTTAGAAAGTGGCTTTACAACAGATGTCATACCGCTTGCGAGTGCTTAATTAAATTGTCGAGTGCGAGCAGTATTTAGAGACAAACTTTTGCATGATTTAGATATGTAAACCATTTAGAGTTATCTACATGGAACCGTGGTACCAAGCCATAATAGCCATATTACAAAATGCATTTTAAATTTTAGATATACAGATTTCGGGGCATATAACAAAAAAAGCACCTAATTGTCAAGACGAATATAAAACAAGTAAACCATGACGTTAAAATTGTCGGTCTATTTAACGAAATCTATTCTCAGCCTTTCTTTCCGAGAGTTTTACGAAGGACTACTTTTATAAAATATAGGTTAAAATTGACACGTCGAGTTTTCCAAAAAAAATAAGCGATTTCAATGAAAAATACTGACCTGTCTCTCTATAATCATCATTTCAGCCATAGGACGTCCACTGCTGGACATAGGCCTCCCCCATCGATCTCCAAAAGGGCCGGTTGGAAGCGGCCTGCATCCAGAGCTTCCCTGCGGTCTCTTTTAGGTCGTCTGTCCATCTTGTGGGTGGACGTCGTATACGCTGCGCTTACCGGTCCGTGGTCTTCATTAGAAAACCTTTCGGCTTCATCGGCCATCTGTTCTGCGTGATATGTGTTCTGACTGCCACTTCAACTTGCTAATCCGGTGGGCTATGTCGGAAACTTTCGTTCGTCTACGGATCTCCTCATTTCTGATTCGATCTCGTAGAGAAACCCTGAGCATAGCCCTCTCCATAGTGTCTATTATGTCTTCTGTGTCCGTAGCTCGTTGTGTGACTTTGAGCTTGCTTATCAGGCCCACAGTGAGGGACCACGTTTCACTACCATAAATAAACGTTTAGACCTATTTAAAACAGAAATTTGATTTTCCATAGATCTTTCTATTTGATAGAATCGGAACCACAAAAATCCAGTTATCGTTGCTTTTTAGTAGTTATTTTTTTACACAACGAACATATTTTACTATGAGATAGCGGAAAAAAGTTCCCGGCTCCAACATTTCGTGGAGTGTGGACGACATTTTTCTACGTTACAGCTGATTTTTTCGCGCTTTCAGTGAAGGCCCCGTAAAAACTTTCATAAGGATGAGTTCAACGGTTTGGCAATGGATTATCCAGCTAGTTTATGGATGGGTGACCGACGTGCGTGGCATTTACAACTAAGTATTGAGTCGGATAATATAAGTTATATTGAAAAAATGCTACTATATAATTTCAATATTTCTTAGTGGTAAAAATGTTCTGAAATTATGTATGTATTATTTCAAGTATAGACTAAATAATTGACATAAGATCGAGACTAGGAACTAGAAATTAATTATTAAATTTATCCATATTATTAGAGCTGGTTTGAATAAAAACCTTTAAAGCTGGTTTAAAAACTACTGAGCCAAAAGTAATGACATTTTTGTGGGCTCACCTCGAGAGTTTCCTCTACAATCCACATGATAAAAAAAGAAACACGTAAATAGATTTACAGATCGTAAAAGACGCGTAAAAGACGTACATACTTTTTCGAAGTCGGTTAAAAACAAAAGATATAGTTAGTTATGTATTTTTCTTTCTTTAATTGATTTAGGTGCCTTTAAGCCTTTTTTGACAATATTCTAACGTTGAGATAATATTTTAACTTTTAACAAAACTATTATTTTGAGTAGATAAACTAACTAAAAAAAAGGTAAGGACCATAATGATGCGTACCCATCCTTAAATGTAAAGCCTCAAATTTAAAAATCCCTGCCATAGCGAGAGTTCTAAATTAAACACAAGTACGCGTACTTTAATAAGCCCTCGTCGTAATGAAGCAATATCTCAAATTTTACAACTTTTGTACACGTAAATAGAAATCTTTATTTAATTAACATGCTGGCAAAGTTTATTAGCATCGGAACGGCGCGCCCTCAAGATCTTACGTTAATTACTTTGGCCACAGTAATCCTGTTACTCAGAATACAGGGTTATTCGGAAAGGGTGTACTAAGCCGAAAGGGGTCCGTTATACTCATCATTATGAACATCTTTTACAATGAGACCAACCTTGGAAACACGAAAAACACATATCAGCTGTTCCATAAAAGTGTCCCAAATATTTATTATTTTATTTTTATTATACATTTTGTCGAGTCTCAATGACCGTATTCAGTGGAACAGCTGATACTCTTATCACGATTTCAGGGTTGGTTCCATAGTAAAAAAACATAATGATAAGTACAATGGCCTCCTATTCCTATTCGGCATTAGTAGGTACATAATATTCTATATGCGTAACCCTGTAAACTTAATTTTACGTTGCCTCGCCTGAAGTTTACTACGAAGAATGTGATTTTAAAATTGGTTTCATTAAAATGCCTCATAAAAACCATCTTAGCGTTGTCAGTTGACATCTTGGCATCGGGAGTAAGTAGTGCTAGAGTTTTTAACTCTCGACGCAAAAAGAGGGGAGCTATAAGTTTAGCGTGTGTATCTGTGTGTCTGTGTATCGGTATATCTGTGTATCAGTTTTCAAAGGTGACTTGATCGAGAGTGTTCTTAGTTATGACTCATGGAAATTTGTTCAGCCGTTTGAAAATTATTTGTTCATTTATCGGGGGTAAAAAAAAACAGACTTGTAATCTTAACTAATATTATAAACAACGGACCTAATTGAGAACCATTCTGTAAGCGAAAGTAACATTGTCTCTATATTTTTTGTTTGCTTTGCACGACTAAATGACTAAGCCGATCTTAACGAAATACTGTGGGATGATAGTGTACATTATGCGGACGGATACAGCGGGTACGTTTTGCTATTGAAATGCGGATTAACTGGAAATCATGCGTAACACCGCGGGATTAAGCTAGTTATATATATATAAAAAATACTTCAAAATAAGTAAGCGTTCGAACAAAAGTATTGATATTGCCAAATCAACAGGTACTCGAAAAATTTATTAGTGTTATTGCAGCTGATTGGTGTTTTGGAAACAACACGAAAATACACGTTTCACTTTATTAAAAATGCCATTATCCCACACTCGATCACGTTTACGAACACTTCACAAACAATTTTTTTTTAAATTGATATTTAGGATTGTTTTGATGCTAAGCGATGATGCGGTCAACGATGAAGCGTGCTTGCCTAGACGAAACCGAGTCGTTCGCGACATGAAGACACCCAGTACTACTATCGACTCTCGTTCTACTATCGGGGAACGCCCATACAGGCAACGCATTCCACATTCTACCATTATACGAGTACTTGATAATATATTAATCTACCATTATGTCCCTTAGCATAAATTACAAGATAATGAAAATAATAATAATACAATGCAGCAACATGTTTTTTTCACGTTGGCACCAAAAAACGTAAGATTTATTGCACCAATCATAGAGAAATCAGTTTGTTGCTAACTGAGTGTCTCAGAGATAGGTATCAAGGTAGGTACTTATTTAATTAAAATTGTCAGCGAGTCTATCTCAAAATGTCAAAGCAAAACGAGTGTAGAGTTCTGCAATTTAAACAGGAATTGGTGCCGGAACTTGGAGCTCTACGAGTCGTCACTTCAAAGAGACGTAGATGGTTAGTCGTGAATATTGAATAGGTCTCGTTAGTAAAATATTCAAGAAATCGAACGGCCTTCCTAATTACACAAAGATACCTCGACTAACTCTAAACCACCGGAGCGCGAATTTAGCTGATATTAATACATGTCTCAAACACCAGAATTTGCATGTAAATTGATCGCAGAGCCTTTAATTTTCTAGTTTTGGGTCGTTATTTAAATAAAGCGTGGTTTGGTTTAAATCTGTGATGTTATCGAGGTCTAGATAGGAATGCGTTCGACTACACCCTACCTGATTTAATATGTATTTATCGCTATATACACACATATACAGTTTTATCGCTATATCTTAAAAAGTTATAATCAGCAAATTTTTGAATTGATTTTGAATGATAGTTTTTAATATGACCTATGAGCATGGCAAGTTACAAATTTCTATGTCTAATAGTTTAGATATGCAGGGCCAACTTTTTGCCAATTGACGGGCCATATTTCACAGTGAGTCGGATGATATAAGTTAAATTGAAAAAAAATCTACTATGAAATTTCAATATTTCTTAGTGGTAAAAATGTTCTGATATTATGTAAAGTAGACTAAATAACTGACATAAGAGACTAGGAACTAGAAATCAATTATTTAATTTATCTATATTATTCGAGCTGGTTTAAAAACTACTGAGCCAACTACTGATAGTAAGGAAATTTATAAGGCCATATTTCACAAAATATACACTTGATAAAAAAGTTATGTATGAAACCTTGCCTTCATTTTAAAATACCTATTTAACGATATCCCACACGAGGGGGTGCAGTGAAAATCCTGACCTATGCACACCGTTAGCTACGACTATATAGGAAATGTTTTAATTTAAACTCATTGGCGGCAGTTATAAATAATATCATAACATTTATATTAATATCCGTCATCTAGTCTACCTGTGACCATGGGCACTGCGAAGTGTTAGAAAAGTCACGAATTAAAATAATGCAAAATAAACGTGATAAAATCCGTTATGAGGGTTTAATTTCAATATAGGCAACGTTTTGTCGCAAAAAAATTGTACCTATAGGATAGCGGGTAAAACTACGGGCGCTACAAGTTTATAATTATTAGGAAGGATAAGGAAGAAGAGATAGTGCGGTCTACGATGTATGACATGAAATACGCTGACTTATAATTATTCACACTATTATCAATAAAATTGTTTATCTGTTACCTTTACCTATAGAAGATTTTTTTACTTATAAATTGAAGACAGTTACTTACATAGTAGTAAAATACCAGACTCTTGATCATACGTCAATTACTTTCAAATACTCGTTTCAAAATACTAAGCACTATCCGACTAAGCTTTCAAAAGTAATTAAACCTAAGCAGGCAAGTGAAGAAACAAAATGACTAAATCATGGTAAAGATTACAAGCTTTAGTTCCGGGACCCAAACAAGGAAACAAAGCCTTCTTGGATGCTCAGTGGATTCAGAGTATTTAATTTAGAGCGGTTTGTTTAAATTAAATTATATTATTATTGTAAATATTAATATTGAATGCCCAATGAGGGTAGACTGATAAAAACAACTGTTGTACCAACATCTAGCATAATAATAATGTATCAGTTATTCAAAGAGACCGCAGGAAAACCGGCCTTTTTGGAGATCGATGGGGAGGCCTATGTCCAACAGTGGACATTATTATGGCTGAAATGTTGATGATGATGATGAGTTGTTCAATAAATGTTTTCTGGGTCTGATTCTGATTCGGTACATTATTTTTTAAGGCATTAGTAGTATCAATGGCTTTTATTTTCATACCGCAATTCAAAAAGAACCTAGATCGAAATTACCCAACAAGCTGATATTGCCAATCAAAACCATTTCGGCCATCCCCCCGTCATTAAAGGCTGATTAAGATTCGGCTCGGATTAAGTGACGCAGTTAACGCTCTCTCGGTGTGTTAATGACTTCTTTATCAGCCCTTTACAGCTATAATCTGAAAACATTTATTTTTGCGAGCCACTTAGGGGTTCTTTAAGCATTTAGCGCGCCGTTCGACGATCAGAATACTTTATGAAGTGAACAGAAGGTGATTTGTAAATCGGGAGATTTTGTTTTTGAATAAGAGGCCTTAAATAAAAAATAAGGTCTGCCTTAAATATAGCTTAAAAAAAGACAAAAAAATAAATATTTTTGTTTTAATGGCGTGGTCGTAGATGGTAAGCACGCCTATACTAAAATTAAAAGGAATATTGATTAAAAAAATGAGGCTGCTGAAATGTCTCAGATTTTCAACGTATTATTTTATTTAGGTAAAAATATGTACCTTTCGCACGACGTTTCGACCATGTTACTATGGCCGTAGTCATGAGCTGACTAAACAACTGCGAATAATACGTGATAAGTCCCGATAAACATTTAAAACAAGTGTTCAAACCGCGAAGGCTAAAAAAAAAGTTTTGGACATTTGGACGTATATCTACATCAAAACTTTTTTTTTTTTAATTTATTTCCAAAAATACGAATTAACTACATTTTTAACAAAATAATTATAGTTAAGGTACATTAAAATTCATGTAGACAAATTGCAGACATTTCTGCGGTCCCATACTAGGCTCAAGGCCCGTAATAATACTGTACAGTACAGCAGATAGCCATATCTGCTGAATAAGCTTCAGTTGAATAAATTCTAAACTATTCACGTAAAATCTAAATACGAATAGTACCTTATATAATTAAATGTACTGCAGCTAGGTAAATCCTTTCAACTCAGAGTGGATAAAATTCCGGGCACTCTACGTCAAAAAGGGAAAAATTCTAACATGTACAAAATTACATTTTCATTGTAAAACCTAGTGCTTCTGGTCACTTTTCCTAGTTAAAATATTCGTCGCTATCACAGGATTCATACATCGCTGGTCACGCAGTGTTACAATGGAACTATGAACAAAAACATCGCAATCCCGCAAAAACGTAGAGAAAAACGCGAGGGCGACAGTGTTCGTTTAAAACTACCACGTGGCAATATGAAAATGAGTTAAAATGTTATGCATTGAATTGAGATTTTTTAGTTTTATATTCTGCCATGCGTCGCCTTTTTTAACATTTGCGTGAAGAAACATTAAATTTTCCTAGAGTTTAGTACTGAACTGAATTAAGTTCTATGGAAATAAATGTAAACGCATGTCTATTTCGTAGCACAATATACCGTAAATGCTTTGTTCCATTTTTACCTACGACAAAACGGATAAGGTATCTACATGCGTTTGGGGTGAGAGATTTTATGTGTGTGTCTCTATGTGTGTATTTTTGCTACAAATTTCCTACAAAATGGCTGGTCTGATCCGGATGAAATTTTTGATGTGAAACATCTATTGGCGCGCCTTGGCAGTAAAAACGACTCGTATGCCGGGATGGCAAACGCCATGATGCTCTGTTATGCCGTCATGTTTCACATCTGCCGGGCGTCCCATGAAGGCTCATTTTTATTACAAAGCCGGTTTAATTGCGGCAGTTCTTAGCTATGTTTGATCAAAACAGGTCTAACCGTTTCAAAGTTATGAGCTCTATTCCAATTTGGTCGTCTTTAATTAATATAAACTAGCAATAATTATTATAATCCCAGCTAAAACATAATCATGTAAAAATTTGCTAAACGACTGGTACATAGATTATGTAGATGTGGCTGGTTTCACCGTGAAAAGCTTGAGATAAATAAATCAATATTCGGGACATTTTTGCACACACGGGCATCTGACCCCAAACTAAGCAAAGCTAAGTACTATGGCTGCCGGAGACTAATATATACATACTAATTTTTTGTATACATTCTTTATTACATAACCATCCAACTCCACTGATCTAACTGGATGCCAAGCTCTATATCAGTTCCTTTAATTATAGCACAATAATAAGAACGCTCTAATTTTCCTACTTCTTGCCAATAAATAATATGTCACTTGGCAAGTTTTCACATGAGCTTCAAAATATGACAACTGGTGCGTCAGACGGGCGCTTTGCGGTCGCATTGGTCTGTCTGATATCATACGATTTTGGCGCCAACGAGAAAAACACATGTAACCACATTATATTATTTCCTAAACGTATGTATTTCGAGTGTAATAATGGCAGATTCTATAGTAATTAAGTGTTCGTGAACGCGCTCGAGCGCAGATATTGACAGGACGATAAGTGAAGCATGTTTTTTCGTGTTGTCTCCAAAACTTCACAAAAGCCTTAGTAAATTCTGCACCACTACGGTATGACTTGGACTTGACCTTACTTTGCTTAACTCTGACTGAGACGATGACTTGTTGGACGATATGTAATATAAATTGCAAATATTTCCCTACTAGAAACAGCCAAATGCGCAAGATATCAGAAGTCAAAATCTTCTCAGGGGGTAGAAACGCCAAAAAAAAAAAAACGCGTACGATTATCTATACTATAATAATATTATAAAGAGGAAAGATTTGATTGTTTGTTTGTTTGCATTGAATAGGATCTGACGCTACTGAACCGATTTGAAAAATTCTTTCATTGTTGGGTAGCTACACTATCTCCGGGTAACATAGGCTATAAAATATAATATTTTCAAAAAAATAGGTATCGTTACTAAAACTCCATCAAAGTAACCCAAGGTGTAAAAAAGTAGATTAACAATGTTAACTTTGCGTGTTTGACAGTTCTAAGACCAGGATAACGTCTGTCAGGTCAGCTAGTAATTAATACTTAAGCAGAGAAGCAGATTAAAAATAATAGTTGCGATAGTCAAAAGATAAGGTTTTTCAGAATCAGCTGACTGTCGTTGCAGTCTTCAGTTTGTAGCATAATAATTAGAGTAAAGGGTTAACTTTTCCTTACAGACCATCGCCTCTACGTAATAAAGTCTGATAAAATCATTTTCAGTTTTTAAACTTTTAATAAGCCTTCCAATCGGATCTACTGAAGCTTCGGTAACTTTTACAAACGAGAATACTTTTCAAGTCGTTATTAGTTTGCGCTGGACCTCGGGAAGGGAGCTAAATGAATACGGAGTGGTGTAACAAACTGAATGAAGCGTGAGAAGACTGCAT
Source organism: Agriopis aurantiaria (assembly GCA_914767915.1). Lineage (NCBI taxonomy): Eukaryota > Metazoa > Arthropoda > Insecta > Lepidoptera > Geometridae > Agriopis > Agriopis aurantiaria. The sequence continues at coordinate 9,625,307 of OU611994.1, read as the reverse complement.
CTATCTAGTCATTGTAATTTTTATTAGAGATATAAATATTTTATTTATTTAATGAACATCAATATGATGTAGGTACGTCACTGCATTACTTAATGGAGTGGTATAAGAATTCAACTAAACGTCACCATAATTTAAAGATGCAGACCTGAGAAAGGGTAGGTCTGAGGGATAAGAATGTACTCTTAAGTAATGGGGTAAATAATAAGACATCTAGATGTTTATGCGATAAAACACGTTGTCTAATCGGATTTTTTAAATTCTTACTCATTGCTTTTTTTTTTTTACTTTTGAAAGCTTGTGAAAATGATAGCTGTGGCCGCTGTGCACAGTCTTAAACTAAATTTTATTTTTGACTGCCTCTGTCCCGCGCTTTCACCCACATGGACATTCATGCAAATATCTCATCTCATTTTTCTGGATAAAAAGTATCCAATGTCACACTGTCCGGCCCTCCAGCTATTTCTTTTGCTGCGTGAAAGTGGAACAAAAAAACGCACTTTCTCATTTATAATTTAGTATGAAGTATGATTGTAGATATAGTATGTACACATTACCCAGTTGGTTATAACCCATAGATTATATTTTCGTTAAAAAAATATTTGCCCTTGAACCTCAGGACCCTTATTCTCTAACTTACATGAGATTCCTTGCCATAAACGCATGACGTGTTAACATGAAAATTTTATAAAAAATTGATTATGTGACTTTTATCTCTATGACCACATAAACTCTTAATGCGGACGCGTCACGTTATCTGCATGAAATTGGAAATGTCAAGTTTGCTAACGCGTTGAGGTTCGTAACGCGCTCGTTTTGTACACTATCGTTTTGAAAAACGTGGAGCAAGCTACTTTCGTGCGCGTTTGTCAAAATAATGTAGTATCCAATCGGAGGACGCGTCTGATCCGTTTGACGCATTTCGATTTTTGTAACCATGGTTACCGAGGCATTTGTAACCATGGTTACCATGTTACACGTTTGCGGTGCGTTATTGGCGAGGTTTGCGGTTTTTAACTGAATTAGGGCCCAGATATTCAACTCTTCACTGATAACTGTGTATACTTCTGTAGAATCTACAAATACTGTTTATGATTTTTTCATGCCGTAAGTCCTCAGGTGTGATTCCGATGAAAAGCTGTATTTATTAAGTTAAATCTAAATCTGGCAGGGCCATGAAGCATAAGGATAAGTTTACACTAGAATGCCTAAAATATTAACTGATAACCGCACTTTTCGATTTTACTCGCAACCCCACAGAAACCGTAAATATTTTCGGCATAAAAAGTAATGTAAATCCAAGGTAGGTACTACTAGCGCTATACCTACTTACACTAGTATAAGTGATGGTGGCCGAGTGGTAGCATAAGTGCTTTCGGCCCTTCCCCAATTACTTATTAAATTATGTGCAGTTTCGATGCCATCGCTCAAAGATGAAACGGTGAAAGGTATACCTCGATACGAAATTTGATTCAGATTTGTTCAGCCGTTACGGAGTCTATACTCTATACTCAATATTTTATTGCAGACTAAGTGACGAGACAAGCACGTCACTCGCCTGATGGAGCTAATTGTTTCGAAACAGTAGTCATTAAGCAACGTCTGAGGCGGCCTAAAATCTCCTACTTATATTTTTTTGCGAAAAACATTTGTTATGTTCAAACTTGCCGCAAATTGCAACCTACATACAGCCTTACCTTAAGTGCTTACAAACAAAATGTTTCTAGTATTTCTGTCCACTCGGAATAATCCCCAGCGGGTCGCTAGCTCCGATCGTATGTTCCCAATAGCAGCACCGATATACCTGCAGGCTATACCCTCTTGATCCCACTTCGTTGACAATTTTTTAACTTGCTTATGTTTGCACTCTGGGGCTTACTATGTATTGTGATGTCACCATTCCCAAAGATGGCACAACGATGTAGTAAAGGTCACGGGTAAGCTTTGGTCCAGAACTACCAAAAATAGAGGGGAATGTAAAGGAAAAAGCCGACATTCTGGCTATCTTCTTTGCCTCAAACTCGAGTCACGATGATGGGAGCACTACACTGCCCACCATTCCGCGGTATGCGAGTTCCTTGCTTCAAGTAAGTTTCTCTCAGAAGGCGGCACTCATGTCCCTTGATGTGCGAAAGTCGAGTGGCCCTGATGGCATTCCGGCCATCGTCATCAAAAATTGTGGTCCCGAGTTGACTCCGGTCTTAACGCACCTTTTCTTACTTTCGTATTCAACTGGATGTGTGCCGTGGAAAACTGCCCTAGTCCATCGAATTCCTAAAATAGTTTTGTCTGATCCGTCTAACTGCAGGCCCATTGCTATTACCTCTCTACTCTGTAAGGTGATGGAGCGTAAACAACCAGCTCCTCAGACACCTGGAAGAGCAGCAGCTGATCAGTGATCGTTAGTATGGTTTCCGTCACGGCCGATATCCTGGTGATCTTCTGGTATACCTAACCTGCTGAGCTGAAGCCTTTGAGAGTAGAAGGGAGGTGTTTGCAGTTAGTCTGGACATAGCCAAAACCTTCCATCGGATCTGGCACAGGGCACTTTTATCCAAGCTACCATCCTACATAAGTCTTTCCGAGGGAGTCACCTATATATCTAATTGGAGTATTAAGGTCGTTGTTGACGGTTCCTGCTCTGACAGCATGCCTATCAACGCCGGCGTTCCACAGGGCTCTGTGTTATCACCGATGCTCTTCCTTCTCCACATCAATGAGTACATGTTGAACGTACTGCGATCCCCAAGCCAGCTGCCAAGCGTATGAATTATGGCAACGCCCCTCTCTAAGAGGCCTTTGTTCAGCAGTGGACGTTTACTGGCTGATGATGTGATGTGTGTGTGTGATGTGATATATCTTATATCTTCTTCTTCTTTATATATATATATATAAATTAATCCCTATTTACCTTGGTCATACCATAACTAAAGAACGACTTTAATGACTTCATTCATGTTTTTATAAGGTTTCTAATACTTTGTAGATGGTTCTTACGGATAGAAAATTTAAGAAAATTGCGCACAAAATTGGTAAATTTAAGAAACTTAACGACGATTTGGTTCGCGCGTTTGACAGTTCTATGACAGGTCAACGTCTGTCGTTCGGCTAGTAGGTATATAAATTATAAAACACTGTTTTAAACTATCACGGTTGTTCACTAAAGTTATATGATTATTTACGGGATATTTACCGTTTTTTTTCATTCCACAACCTTACCACGGTAAATATCCCGTAGATAATCATATAACTTTATATTAATTATAGTAGGTATATAATTTGAACTAAGAACGTTCGGGAATAGTCGTTCCTCCTGAAGACATTGATTGGTATCATGTTAAGAAGTGGTTATTTTTGTTCACAGTTCATTCCAGGAGTACTTGACGTGCTCAGAGCAGACCGTGCAGAGGTCTTGTGGCGATAAAGCAGCTTTATTTACCAGCGCCTTTCTCAAAAGAATGGCTTCTAATATTATAAAGGTGAGTTAACGATCATAGTTACTTTTTTAGTAGACTTATACTAGAAAATATAATTATCTATATCGCTGACTTTATTTACCTAAACAGAAAATTTACGATGTGATAGACACACGAAATAAAATTATATGGCATTGTTTTTTTACAACTTTTTAATATTTTGAAATCCTCTGTTATATAAAAAAGAGGATGGACTATAAATTAATTAGCCTATCCTTATATAACCAAAAAAATCTAAAAAGTAATCATATACACCGAAATTACAAATTAAGCTTACATTAACATTAATGGCCTTACCGCCAAAAGAAATTTCTTCAAGGTAACCTTCGTATGGACGACTAAAGGATTTAAATACGGTCGATGGTGCACATAAAATACATACATATCAATTATTATAAAGAAAAATAATTAAATGAGATAGACAATTGAAAAAAAAAAATGTAAATCCTAAAGCAGAAAACAACACATCAAATATTAAAATAAAAAACTTTTGTGAAGTAAGATAATGGCATCGATTCTGATGTACTCTAAACTAAACTTGACAGCTCTAAAATTGTTGCCGTCCTCTCACATATTAAAAAGAGAGGCAGATAGTTTTAGTCCTGTCAGATTGGTTTAGTTTAGTGAGTGGTATGCCAGAATCGACACCATTTTTAGCTTTACTTATATTACTTTGGAGATTTTTGTAGGTTTCTCTTCCATGTACAATCACATAATATTTTTTTACGTTTCAGTTAAAAAAGTATACTTATTATTTACATGATCATCATTGTCATTTATCGGAAATCGTATCTTATTCTACCCCCAACTTAGGACTTTACATACTTACCTACATCGCAGCTAAAATTTCATGTTATATGAATCACTGGTAATAAGTACCGCAAAGATATATTATATGATTAAAAAGATTGTTTATAAAGAAAACTTATAAACAATCTTGATTATAAAGTAGAAAGAACTCTATATAAACTTGAATTAAACAACGAAAAGACCTGAAAACAGACACGAAAATGTTCATTAAAAGTTTTAGTACCTTTAAAAGGGTCTATGCCATTAAATTTACCATTAGCATTAACGTATATTTTAGTAGGTACCTAACGTTCCAAGTGCGTGCTTCGCTAATACCCGAAGCATTTATGTGTAACGTTAATTACTGTTGGTACCTCTAATTTACTGTTCATAATTATAATTTACAGTAAATAAAACGTGTCATAAAATTCTTAGTGACGAAATATCCAAGCATTTTCTTACAGAATAAAATTTGATGCTGAGTTTTCGTTTTGAGCCTTAGCAACACGAATCACCAAGCACAGGCATTTCCATTTGTAAATGCGTGTGTTTGTAGCTTTTATAATATATAGTTTGGAACTTCCTTATACTCAAGCTTGTACCGAAAAAGGTCTGCCAAAAACAGAAGAGGGCGAGGTAAACACGTATTGCACACACAAAACAAACGCACACTTCAATATTGAGCGGCACACAACTGCAAATGATGTGCTCAAAATGTAAATGAATGGTAGACCAAGGGAGTGTAAGTGTTAAAGGGGAAATTGTATAAGGCTTTTATTTATTATTTATTTTCTTAGGTTTGTAGCAATAAAACGAAGTTTTAGTGTACGCGTGCCCCTCCCATGCAAAAAAAAAACAGAATAATAAATATATTGTAGTTGGAAGCGCTTTGACGTCTTCCTTCCAAGTCATCCCTCTGCTCGGTGGCCGTAATGCTCTAAGCTGCCTTAAGCTGAAAAGAAAACTCAAGTCAAGGAACTAAATACCTAATGTATCTAATACTAAGTAATAAGGCAAATGTTCTATTTTGTTACATGGTATATGGTCGTTTCTACCTCTAATTCAGAATTTTGATTGTATGCGTCTATATATTTTTCTTTATGAACTTTCTTAGATTAAAATCCGCACCACCTTCATCTTTATTACATTTCTTTTCCCATTTTTAAGCCAACTTTGAAATGAGGACAAACACGTTTCGAATAACAACAAGTGATATTTTTCACAGTCGCGAACTTTATTATTTGTTTGATAAGATTACGCGCGTTTCGTGAACAAAGCGGGAAAGTAAAACGCGGTCGCGACATCCGATTTGCTTCGTGACTGGAAGTGTCATAAAGACATTCGATTCATTTACTCATGTTAAAACCGCATTAGTTTGTATCCAAACTAGAGTCAAATGGAAGTACTAAAAACCCATCACCGTGTTCTAGTCAGCCAAAATCATATGCCATCTAAAATATTATTCTTTCAACCTATATTGTCCTATTATTGGGCAATCTCTTTCTTTCTCTCTCAGTACCTAGACAATTTATATCTTGAAAATGTCTAAATTATATCTCTCAGAAAACAAGAAAAGCGGCAGGTTGTCCCATTTCTACTAGAAACGTAGAATCAAAATGTTTAGTATGTATCTAAAGAAAATCCATACAATGTATGGATGGTAGTATGCCGTGATTTTAGTTGTCCTATAGTAGAAAGAAGATAGTAAGATAGTTGTGTAGCTCAAATTTACAGACTCTACTATCTACCTTCTCTTAGGTAGGCCTCACAGCCGTTTCAGCTACAGAGCTCAGTTAGTGGTGCCTTTAACATAGTTATCATTCAACAAACAAGCCACTTTAGGGGGTTTCATTAATTACGTGAGGTGATTTAGGTGATTTTTTTGACATCCGCCTTAAACACCTCACGTAATTAATAGATGCCCCCTAAAGTGCTTTATTTGTTGAATGATAAATATGTTATCCTATTATCTTAGATGCTTGCTTCTTATGCCTGAATATAATGCAGCGGTATAAAGTCGATATTTGCCTGAAATACTGAACTGCCTTATCTTTATTGGCTCCTTACAACTTCCTCGATATGTCCTTGCCTTAAAAGGATAGCTCTTGGCATTCTCTCAAGTTGTTAGCATCGCTCGATATTTGCTGGCATTCGTGACCAAGATAGCCAAGTTGGAAGCTTGACTGGATTAATGAAAATCTTGAATTGCACTACGATTTTGTTGAATCGTTATAATTTTTAATGAAATCTCGAGATGTTGAAAATCGGGAGATTTTGCACAACCTATCATTACAAATATAGACTCAAGCAAACAGATAAAACAGTCATGTTGTCGATGGTTTTCCTGATATTAAAACAGTTTGAAAAATATGATGTAGGCTAATTGTATATTTAAAAAATAAAACTAACTGAACTATTTAAACAAGATGTGGTCGCCTGTTATGTAGTAAGGGTTGTCTATGCTTTCAAATGTAGAGATATACGGTGTAACCTCTCTTGGGGATTCATATTGTAACAAATGAATACCTAATGTAACTTAAATATTCCTCTTTTAAAATTAGAAACCTAGAAAATGCAATTTTTAACTTTAGTTTACTTCTTGGCTACAATTGGACGTCAGTCCACATAGGCTCAAGCTAATGGTACGTGTATAAAGTGTGTTCTAATTACACCAATCAATATGCTGTTTATATTCTGCATAATTATACTATAGATTAGACCAGAACAGCGACAGAAAGCCCATAAAATATTTTAAATCAAAGCAGAAGACAGTGTAGTCTTGTTTTTACACAACAACATCAAAACATGAAAGTATACATATATACACATATTATTATGTATTAGTTTTATTTTACTATCCTAGTTTCAAATAATCAAGTAGAAGAGGCAATCTAAAAACTAATAATAAAAAATAGGAAAAACTGCCATTTTTATATTCAAACAAGAAAAAAAATTAAGAAAGTAAAATGAAATAATAGAACTTAAACAAAAATATATACTAGAACTCCTGGCAGGTACACTACTCTACACACTTTAGTTGAATAAAACAAAACGTATTATAAAACTTTTCAAGTGTTGGTAAGTAATCAAAAATATACCAAGCGATTGTAATGCAACTATTATTATCAAACCCACCAAATATTAACTAAATAGATAAATAAATCATAATATTTCCGAAAGAACAGCACATAAAATTTCTGAAATACTTACATATAGAAAAACACAAAAAAGTCTGCAGTGTCTAACCCAACCAATGTCACTATTAACCTTTTCGTGGAAGGTTCAGTATTTGTTTTCAACTTTATTATTTTACAAAAACAACTGCACATCAAGTTGTCAGAGATTAAAAACTAAAATGTATTTTATTTTGTAACTTTTGTTTTGTATTTTCACAGAACTTTTGCCTCGAGTACCGTGAACAGGAATGCCGCTCCACCGACGCGAGCACACAAACGAAACAAAGTTTACTTCTACTAAGTGGTGTCAGTATAATACATTTAGCACTCAGAGCGTATCAAAATGACGTAACTGGGAGTTAATTTTTAACTTGTAACATTATATTTTAAATTTAGATGTGATGTAAAACGCGAGTCTGAAATGTCCTTTTCAGCGTTGCCTTTAACATGGCAACTTTTAATGAAAAAATAATAGTTTAAGCAATTTATATAGAGTACAGCTCGTCTAACTTATTTATTTGCATAAACTTTAGTTTAAGTAAGATGGCAGGTGGAGTAGGTCATTCACGGAATGGTGGCCACGTAATGGTCGACGTAGCCCCGGAAGAGAAATAAAGCGATGAATGAGGCAACACCTGGTCTAGATAATATGCACAAAACAGGAAAGACGAAAGAGGGAGGAGACTTATGCCATGCAGTGGGCTGAATAAACTGCCAATGGTTAAACGAAAAAAGACTTGCTTCGGTGAAATTACTCATAGTATAAATTATGAGAAATGATACCCACTATTGCAGCTTGATTTTTAACGAGTCCTTTTGAGCTGTTAATACCTCATATACCCTGATGCCTTATTTGTGCCTTGGTGGGTAAAGTGACAGTGTATCTAAGGCGAAATTTGAACTGTGACATGTGACTCATTAAATATCAGGCTATAAAACTTTTTAGGAACGATTCAACCTCCTTTGTAGCTTAATGTAAACGATACAATGTTGCCATGAGTTGTAAATTTGAAATTAGAACACTTGCGGTTGCCAGTGTCTGGCGTGGCGTATTAAATGTGCGCAGTGGACTGTAAGGTAAATGCGGGTGACTGTTACAGTTCCTTTCATAAAAACTTTATTTATTCTAGTAACGTTATGGAAATCTCATCATGAATTTTATCATTATTGTTTTACGTGCAACGTATTATAACTTACTATGTTAGTTATGTATTAAGTAGGTTCTTTGTTAGAATATGGTACTAAGTAACGTAGGTAATAATTTTATAAAGTGTTATGAAAATTGCCAATTTAAATGTGGATTTATGTTTGTTGCATACTTTAAGTTTGTCAGTGTATCTGGTGTATATAGGGTTAGTCGGAGATGGTATATTAGCCAAAAAAGGGGTCGTAATTTGAACGACATAAAAAAAAAAAAAAGGTTTTAAATAAACCGGCCAAGTGCGAGTCGGGCTCGTGCAGTGAGGGTACCGTACAACCACAAAATACAATAAGGTTGTCCAACTGACCGAATAACCAGATTTTATAACACCTTCCAAAATTTTTGGAGCAATTGCTTCGCAGTTTGCTACAGGCGCTCGAGTATAACACAATTATAACTTGGTATTGATCAGAAATATGTCACCGACTTGCACTTGCACTCGCACTTGGCCATTATTTATTATTTGTTGTTATACTTTAGGGTGTGTACTATAATCCACCGTAATGTTACATATTCTGTGAACATTTCAACTGGCTATATATTACGGTTCGAAAGATACAGCCGCTTAAAGGTAGGATGGACAGACAGACAGACAGACATCGTAGGCTTAGTAATAAGGTCCCGTTCTTACTATTTAGGTACGGATCCCTAAAAATTGCACTTTGGATTCATAATAAAAGTTGTTCATAACAAAATACATTCCTAGCTTAGTAAACAATTTCTGACTAGCCCTATAGAATTGCTCAAATGAAAAAATAAAAAAAACAAAAGACATAAAAACAATATATGTACATAAATTTTTTAACTAGTAGAAATTTTACTATCGTGAGATAAATTTTTGATAATTTCAAATTATTATTGGCCTTATTTTGGTTTATTGTGTGTAGGTATGGTGAAAAATGTTACATTTATTAAATGTGGGTTCGAGAGAAGCTCAGAACGTTCTGTGATACAATGTTAGGGCAACACCAATCCTCACATTCATTTAGTTAACATGGGAGTACCTCTAAGCGTGCTTTAAAATAGGCCCTCAAACAGATGCCGCCATTGCAGACTTGTAATAAATTCAAACGGCATTTGTTTTAGAGCTTAATTAGAATCTCGCGAGGTGGTGTGAGACCCTCTTTCATATAAATCGTATGGTTATAAAATAATCATGAACATTGAACACTAATAGCTTTGCATTAGGTGGCCACAATATTACCACTATCTAAAGGCCAATGTCATAGTTATATCTTTCGTACGTTATCGTTGTTTCGTTCGTCTGCACACTACCACCCCTTTCTCGTGGAAATTCCAAAGATTCGCACACAACGATTTCATTTATAATACGTAATGCCCAAGAATGGAATCGCTGCCGTTCTTGTTTCCTGAGAACTACCATCTAGGCATCTTCAAGGCTAGAGTGAAAAGATTTCTTCTAGATCAACGTGTTCCATCCTCGGTCACACCATCGCTTACCATCGGACGAGTTGCTGGCCAGACGTAGACCTATTCTATATTTTTTTTTTATTGAAGATAAAAAGTCATACTGAATGAGAATGAAAACAAAACTGATTGGGCATTATCACTTGAATAATATTGCAAATAGGTATACCAGTTTTCGTGTTAATATTTCATAAGATGGCGGAGATACAAGAAAACTCGAAAAAGTATTTATATCCTCCACCGCAAAAAAAAACCGGCTAACAAATTGCTTGAAAACGTTAACAATATTAATCTTGTGCCCAATAGTTTTTTTTTAATTCTAACAAATTTAAGCCTTATTTCCAAAGATGTCAAACTAGATCGTTGCTTATTTCATATTTACCCAAACGCGCGACGGAGAAAGTTAGGGTGAGAAGTGTGTTGTCAGTTACAATTTTTCTCTAAAACGGCTGGACCGATTTGATTATTTTATTTGAAAGCCGGTGGTAGTTTTTGTTATGTTAAGCATAACCGAGCATAGCTCTCTCCATAGCTCGTTGTGTGACTTTGAGCTTGCTTATAACGCCCATATTGAGAGACCACGTTTCAGTGCCGTATGTCATCACTGGCAACACACACTGGTCGAAGACCAAAATAGTAACTAGATTAGTTGAGTGTAATCTTAACATCTTTTATGTACAAAATAAAAACATCGGTTACTTACTTGGCCGCCTAATGCGCCAGAGTCGTCAACGTCCATATTTAGTAGTCTAGTCGTTTCATTTACCTAAAATTATGTTAAACATTATTATGTCAAGTGTAAAGTTTAGTAACTTTAATATATTCTTAAATATTCAGGTTAAGAGAAATACTGTTGATATTAAGCATATAAATAATAATTCATGTAAACATCTAAACACAACGCTAACGCGTTACGTTATGTATTTCAGCGTTGTATAGGTAAATATTTACTTTGTTCTATACCTTCAAATATGTATAACGCTTATATGAAACTGTTACTGTTAGCTAATTACATATATGTCTAATATAGATGTAAATATTAATTTCATAGTCTAAGATTTGCATATCATAAAACTATTATTATACTTAGTAACTTTAGTAAGCAATGCATAGCATGTTAGGCTGTAAATTTATTATGCCAATATGTAATATTAAACCTAATAACCATTATATCATTGCATAAGTTTATGTACCTATTCATATAAATAGTTAAGGCCGCCAGCTGTTTTTTATTTAGTTATCTTTCTGCTAGTGATGTTTATTTTCAAGGTTTAGTTGACAGAACGAATGTATCGCCAATATACGGGGTGTAACATATAGGTGTGTTACACACTTAAAGGTATTGATTTACAAGTTAAAGTTAACAACTTTTAGAAAACAGCTTCGCTCATCATAATAATCATCGCTTCATATAAAATTACTTATCAAGTGAACCAGTTGTAGGAGGGCCCTTTTTTCTCACCCTTCACACCTTTTTGTTACACCCCGCACGTCTATCTTTTACATTTTAGTCAATAAGATAAGAGTAGCTAACTTTTTGTCACCTTTAAAGTATTAACAGCGATGAGCGAAATTTCTAAGGCCAACCACCCGTCTAATAAACGAAAGGGAAATAGAAAATAATGTATTGCCCTTTTCTCTCGTCAGTCCAGCCCAATCAACTTTGCTCATGTTAACACCATTGAAATCAACAAAGCTGTTTTATTTGATTTGTGTTAGTGAATCCGTATCCATTAGATAGATAAAAATTGTGTAAAAAGACATAGTCTGAGAGATTATTGATTAATAAATAAATTGATTAAGAACTGATTTTCTATGACTTTAATTTAAATTTATTTCACAATTAATATTAAGATATTGTGACTGAAAGGTAGGAATGATTTGATGATGTGTATTTAGTTTTTATGTAAATGTTTATATGCCGCATAAAAGGGGCTATGTAACCAAATCCGTCGTCTTTATCACCTCAGGATGGACCCCGAATGTTCACCTACTTTGCGTGTCTATTTCCTTTTTTAAGTTGGTTGCTCCAACTAGCACGTCACATAATCCAGTTCTATCCCTGTCGTCTTGGCAGTAGCACGTCTGATGTCAATAGCAAAATAACAAGTAAAGTTTCAGAGTAAACTAAAATCTCTTCGAAAGCGTTGGCCGTGCAAATAAAGTTAAAATACTCACCACTAAATTGCACTCGTGACAAATTTAGATACAAAATGCGTCACGCTGGGTTTTCACACAAATTGACGTGCTTATTCTGGTAAATTTCTGTGGTCGCCCTATAAAGTATAAAGGTAGGCCGAATTCATTTATACTACTTACTAAATCGTGATAATTTGCAATTGATTAATAAGTAGTTAGTTGAATGCGAGTAAAGGTTTACATAGGCTCAAGATAGTCTTATACTCGTAGTTGATAGCCTAATCCTCATATATTTATAGAAATAAATAAAGGTACCTCGAATCCTCACGTCACTCTCAAGTGGTGTTTTGACATATAAAAACCCTTATTACGTCTATGAATATGAGGAAGACTATACTAAAGCGCCCGCCGATCCCCATCGCCCTGTATTCTGCCACTCATAAGTTGTAGCATAATAAAATAGGTAGGTACTCGTATCTATTCAGCTTTGAGAAACTATCACCGGGGTTAGTTGCTCGATGCTATTCAGGGTCCTAAGCTAACACCACCTACCCACCACCACTTGGGGAACTATAATACGAAGCTGTAGCATTTTAATTAGTCAGAAAATAAGTTATGAATTACCTACTAGTAATCAGTATATAGGGTTACGCAGAAAAGATGCTTAAGCCGAGAAGAGGTCATTGTACTCATGACTATGAACAACTGTTACTATGGGGCAACCCAGAAATGTCGAAAAAATAATCAGCTGTTCCATTGAAAAATGTAAGTCACATCACACTTGACAAAATGTTTGGAACAGCTAATTTATTTTACGCGATTTCAGAAGAAATAGAATTTTCTGTGGTACCTAAACTTGGTTTAGCCTGTGTTAGGGTTCGATCAGATGGGTCCGAGGGCCAATTTCTGACTATCGCGCACGCTTACAATTTAAGTATGCCGTAGAAAAATAATAACAGATTTAAAAAGATAAATTGACGTTAGCTTGTATTTAAATAAATATTTTAATTCAGAATTTTAATAATTATAATAGGCATAATATTTTTCGTTGATTTTCCAGGGCAAAAGACTTCAACGCGTAACAAATTGCGCATCGAAATTTGTTAGGCGTTTTGAAACTACAACCAATAATATTATTGAAACTAAGCTATTTCAATTATTTCAGATCAGCTCAGAAGCACCATTCCCGTTAAATATTCGTACCTGGTACGAATGATACAACGCTCACAATTACTCCCAACCAAAGGGAGCTAATAAATAGCGTAGATAAAAAAAATACGGAAAATCCGCACACTCAATGGTTTTCCACCACCGTACGGAATTAACAGATTCTCTTACCTCTAAAGCACTACTGCTAAATGAAACTACAATCCAAGCAAAAGAACCAACGGCAAAATGTGCATCCAATGTTGCGAGAAACTGAAAGTCGGCCAGATACGAAGTCTGTCCAAAAAGTTTCCGCTGTGGCCGACAGTTAAACAAAAAATATATGTTAGATAGTATTTTTCAGTCTTTGTTGGCTGACCTTTTGTATGTATGCACCCTTTTCAATTTTGGACTTTGATTCTACAAAAGTTGAGAAACATAGTTTTTACAGATATTAGTAAGTCTAATTGTGTAGTTTTAGGCAAATCATTTATTTGCACATTATGCTAAATTGGTGATACTTATGTTAGCATACAACACTATACAACATACCCAATTAGGGATTGTCAATTTTAAATTGGAGCAGCTTGATCTTTTTTATACAAAAACACCTAAAAAATTCTACTAATTAATAACCTGTTTAATTAATAGGTTTTTTAGATTTAGTGCAAAATTAAGTTCGTTTTCGTCACTCTTTATGTAGCCAGGTAATTATTTAATTATTTTTATATTCATTGCATGAGGGCCACTACTATGCATTTTAACATTTCAAGCACAGAAGACATAGTAGTTACAAGTCTTGTTTTTGGAGTTATGGAATCTGTGGAGTTTTGGATACATCACGAAAAACAGGTTTACCCCGTTTACCTCATTTTGTAACTTGCCTTCACTCAAACACGTTCAAAAACATTTAATAAACAGTAATCCACTATTATACCCATTAACACTCGAAATAACACAAATTTAGGAAAATAATATAGTGAAGCTACATGATTATTTTCACGTTGGCGCCAAAACTCCCCATCAAAAGCAATCTAATCTGGCACTGTGTTGCTATGTTCGTAATGTAGTTGTAGCTACATTTCTACATTCATATTTATTTGTCCAAACAACGTATATCGCCTCTAGGCACATGGAGGATTTACATATTCAGTGAATGAGTAATCCAGGGTCCAATCGATATCATACATTGAGATGTAGAGACATGCTACCAATAAACACGGATTTGTAGGTTTATTGAAAACTTGCTTTTGGCCTCGCCAATATTATATATATCGTAATATTCAAAAATCTTTTCTTAGTGCTCACCTAAGTTATAGGTATAAGGAACACTTGTGCAAAATTCATGCTTTGGTTTAGGCTGTGCATTGATTCGTGAATTTTTTTATTTTTTTTTGATGGCTAACACATCTTTTACCATCAAGTATTAAAACTCAACACCTACCTGTACACTAAACACAAAATTTATAACAACTAAACAAACTATAATTAAGGATCGTTATACTATTTTTAGGCAAAGAAGGCCAATATATGTATAGATATATAGTTGTAAGCTACAGATAGTTCAAATGATCTCTGATTTCAGGCAACGTGCTTAAAATGCTGGCGTCGTTACCTCGCTGGATTGTGAAGCTAACTTTCTGACCAAAATATAGGCCAGCATTTTGGTCACGTAAATAATCATCTCGTCAATCGTCTCCTCGACAAATCCTTAAAAATTTCGAAAGCATTTGAAAAATTATTTTTTATTATGTACAAACTTTTATCATTCAAAATTCAAAACAATGATATTCCTACACAGCGAATTGTTCCTTTTAAAATGTTCAAAACGTGCGAAAGAGTCTAAAAAAATACTTATTTAAAAAAAAAATTGTTATCTATCCTAAATTTACTAAATAGCTAGACTGATCCCCGTTTTCAGTGTAATAAATCTGTAAATTGTGTAACAAGCTAGACGTATTACGGTAATGAATAGAGGCAGACGCAGGTATGTGCTCCCCAGATTGCCAATAACCGCGGGCGTTGTTAATGGCCCTGCACCGATAGCCTTACACCTAATCAATTGTTCGAGCCAGGAGCTTCTATCTTCGACACCACAAAGCGGATATAGGTACCTAGTTACAGAATATGTACGTAAGTAAGGTTTTTATGTTTGTTGTCTGCAACTTTGTTCAAAGCAGACTAAACCTATCATCATCATGGTCAGCATAAATATCATGTTCCCGCTGCTGGCATAAAATAAAACACAATAAATTTTGAAAATAAATAAATCTATATTTGATAATACGTACTATCACCTTCGTACTTACGTACACCTTCTCAATTTGTTTGTCTTGTTTGATAGCTTTGGTCCAGTTGGTAGTGAACCTGCCTTTTGCGCTTGGGCGTGGGTTCGATTCCCACCTAGGACAAACATTTGTGTTTGTTCTATATCTGGGTGTTAATATCTATTTAAGTATGTATTAAAAATAATATATGTATATATATACACACATACATATCCAGTACTTCTTACCTATTTAGCTCAGTTCAACAGTTAGAATGTGAAATTTGCTTATCCTTCGATTAACTTCTGTCTGATCCTGAATATTTATTTAGGCACAATCCAATTTGCTGCCTTAGGCAGTCTTCCCAACCTTGACTATGTACCTGGGTACTATGTCTAAGAAACTGTTTGTTTATAAGGCTCGTTAATTTGCAAAGGCCTTCTTATACCTACAGTTAATTGTGTTAAAACTTTGTGTTTGGACTACCTGAAACTTTTCAAGTATAAAGAAATAGGATCTTCCTTTGTGAAAGTCCTAATAACTTGGTTAGTTGTAATTCCTCTTTGATACAGCGTTGGGCACAGTGGCCTTTCTAAGCTGAATTCTAAATAATTCACAAAGCTAGCAAGGAGTTTTTACTGAGAAATTTACTACTTATTGAGATTTCTTGTTGGAGTCATTAATAATGTTGAAAATAAGTATATGCTTTTGGGGGTACCCGAATCAGCGATGGGATTCAGCATACGTGCCGATATGGACCCATTCGACAGACACTGATTGTATCCTTTAGATATAAGTTTTTTGTAGTAATATCAATTGCAAACTGGAGTAAATAATTAATGCCTAATTATAATTAGAATGACCTTTTTATTATTATTATTTTGTTTTATTATTATTATTTCTAAGATGTATTTTTTAATGTATTTTTAAATATTGACATGTAATTATTATTATGATTAAAATTACCATAATCATTATCATTTAATTAAATATATTTTCTTTCAGTGGGAAGTTTCATAAACTGGAAACATAATGTTTACCTTTATTAAGTTTCTAGTAAATACCTACATATTATAACAAAATATAAGATACTCTGTCACTCTGTTAGGTTTTTTTTCAGGATCAGGACTAAAAGGCTAAATCATTGATGATGTTATTAGGGACGAAAGAAATGTGCATCATGCGAATAGACACAAAATATTATCAGTAGTTAACGAAACTGAAGTGACGTCTGCCTGCAAATCCACTAATACACACAGCCAGCCAGCTGCCATTTTTCCCCTTCCCGCCATGCCACTGCCAAGCTTGCCTAGCTTTTGGAGGGAGTATGTTTATAAGCCAGCCAGACATGTTTTAGGTCCATCGCCCTCTGCGTTTACCAACCGCCCGTCAAGCTGTCGAGGCAACAGAAAAAAAGCATTGCCTCTTTTCATTTTATAGGTTGGTAACTTATTATGCTTATCACAGATTTTAATAGATGATGTTACCAGGATGAACAGATGCTTGCTTGTGAAATTGTAATACCTATGTACTTATTTGTAAACGTAAGGTGTATTTTTTATTTTTTGTTTTCTTTTATTTTTAATATTTAAATTTATTTAAGCTTAGTATCGATACAAACAGCTTAGTTTTTCGATACTAATTTAGATTAATTATGTGCATATAAATGAAATAAATGAATAAAAAAAATTAAAAAATAACAGTTTCTAAGTATATGAAGCAGTCCCCACTTTGAGTGTTTCACATTTCATACCGTACACTCGGAAAATGCGTGAGTTCCACATTTTCGCGCGGTTTTCGTGACCATGACAAAAATTATATGCACAGGACGCAGATAGTGTAGTGGCAATACTGTTTTACAGTTGATCTGGGAAAATACCACACTTTTGCCAGTTATTTTTCTTGCTAGCAGTTGTGCAAACATTACTGTTTCGGAAGGGTAGGTAATGTTTCCAGTAAAATACAGATATATCTTAGGGTGACGAGCACAGTGGATTGCCGCACAGGATTTTGAACTGTATAAGTTCTAAATTATGGGTTTACTTTTATGGACAAGCGTGACGCTTACCACCAGGCGAGTGAACTTTTCAAACTCATTTGCATTTTAAAAGCAATTTTATTTTTTCCATAATACACAAAAAATATTGAAACTGGAAAACAAATACTTTCGAAAATCCCAACCTCATCAATAAGATAAGTTGGTTTTTTTCCATACAGAATTAAGCTCCCAACCATTACTTTCATCCAACAATGCAGTTCGAACTTCTTCAAGTTAAAACTTTTTGCCAGAGAAGTTGAGTCCTTCACCATTCTATCGAATCGGAATAAAATCGCCTTCATTAGAGACGAGGCGTCGAATCGTTCTCATTGACGAACTTATGTGTAAAGTTTAGTGGGGAAAAGTTTAGTGTAAAGTATACTATTGCATTTACTAAATTAAGAC
This sequence comes from Agriopis aurantiaria, assembly GCA_914767915.1. Taxonomy (NCBI): domain Eukaryota; kingdom Metazoa; phylum Arthropoda; class Insecta; order Lepidoptera; family Geometridae; genus Agriopis; species Agriopis aurantiaria. The sequence continues at coordinate 9,607,245 of OU611994.1, read as the reverse complement.
AAAAAAAAAGTTTATGCAGCGATTACATTTATTTTCTTTGCCACAATATAATGCTTCATTTAACAGTATAAACAAAATTAACTTACCAAACATGGTAAAGAGTGGTTATTCCGTGATACTGGTAACAGGTAATTTATGATAATTTTTATTAAACGTTTGTTACTTGTTTGCCTGTGCCGGAATATGTGGAATCGCGTATAGGGATGCACTTAAGAGTGAGTGAGATGGTTGTATGAATCTAATTTACATAGTGTTTGAAGCAAACCTAAAGTCAAACTTTAAAAAAAAATATCCTAACCCTGTATCACGGTATAACCTCCTCTTACCCCACATCATACCCTATTTATTTGTAGTTGTTGCAAACGATTTACTTATTCCACTTCATAAATAGAAAAAAATATTGAAAATTAAATTGGCCAAACGCAGACATATCCGCGTATTTTTTTTTATTGAATTTTAAAATATTCATTAGTTTAAAAAGTTTTCTTTTTCTTCTCAAAACTCATAAATTATGTTAAAAAAAATATATTAAAAATCTATTTGTTTTGGAACATTCCGTCATTTAAAGTTACATGATTATTTACGGGATATTTACCGTGGTGGTTTTCATTCCACAACCTTACCACGGTAAATATCCCGTAAATAATCATATAACTTTAGTGAACAACCGTGATAGTTTAAAACAGTATTCCGTCATTTGTCTTGTCTGATAGGTGATTGGTGCATTCAGATTGCAGGAGGCGGGTTCAAATCCCAACAATGAGCTCAAACTGGCGGTGAAGGAAAATATCGTGAAGAGAAGACCCATAGCATGATGGTAGAACCATTTTCATTCTCGACGGGCTTGCCATTCTCAAGTTGAAAATCTGTCGCCAAGCACTTAACGGCTTCTTGTGGCAGCATCAGTTGAAAGTCAGTTCCCATTTCAGTGTAGGCGTGTTTATCATCAACCACACACACGTCTCTTAACATCAGGTAAACTGTTCGCCGGTTTCGGACTGTTGGTTCCACAAGTGGATTCAGTAGGATTTCTAAGCAGGTACTCGTGTATTTACTGTTCAACAAGGCTGAAGGTATTAGGATTCGTGAATACATTTGGCTCCACTTGGTTCCACTAGTGGGTCCAGTAGGATTTTCATGTGAAGCTTGTCAACCATTAAAAAGTTTATTTCATTCTGCCAGCTTCACGGATAAGACAGCACTGCAGTCGATTTCTCTGAGGGAGTGATCAACTGGCTCCCTAGTCGGGTTTAAAGGGGTTTATCAGTATCGCCTCGTAAGCTTGAATTTCGAACGTTCGGTTTGATATTGCTCAATTTCTTAGTTCTCTACAATATTACCTATACTGTTTAGGCGAGTGAATAAGTATCTCCTAAGTCTGCGTTAACTTAAAGTTATTAATATATGTGCATAACTCATATTCGTACCTACATATGAAACTTTTAACGAAAGGCATCATCATCATCATCATCACCAACCAGAAGACGTCCACTGCTGAACATAGGCCTCCCCCTTTAACCTCCACACTGAACGACATCCTGCCTTTTGCATTCACAGGATGCCCGCGACTCTCACAATGTTGTCGGTCCATCTAGTGGGAGGCCTACCTACGCTGCGTCTTCCGGTTCGTGGTCTCCACTCCAGAACCTAAACGAAAGGCATACAACAAACGTATTTTTGTATTAGCTCTTATGTAAAAACGGTAATGCGTACAAGCGTCAAACTTGGCATGATTATAGGAATACACTCTAAAGTATATCAACAAATAATAAATAATGGCCAAGTACGAGTCGGTGATAAATTTCTGTTCATTACCAAGTTATACCGAGCGCCACTTGCAAAATATTAACTATGTGACGGCGTAGCAATTGCTCGGACTATTTTGAAAGGCATTAAGCCGAAACAAGACTTTTTAAAATTGATAATTATTGTATTCGGAGGTGGTAAAGAATCCTCATGGCACGAGCCTGACTCACACTTGGCCGGTTTTATTAAAACCTTAATTCAAAATTATTTCGAACACTATCTAAGTAAGTCTCTTTTAGTCATAGCGATAAAACTGTAATTAATTCAAGACATTATTGCTCAACGTCATTGATTTTTTTGTAAAATGATCTTACTTTGTGAACTCAGTAAAGTATGTTTCACCGGTAGTTTTCTTATTGACTAAACCATAAAAAGTATATATTATGTTATGTCGGGATGATATATCTCTGAAATTTGACTTCAGTCTACAAATCCGATTTCTGAACTATGAATGTAACTACAATTATGTAAATGTTATTATGCTTATGGTAAATTGCTTAAACTAGTGGCTTTTTGCTATACTATTAGAAATATTATTCTAAAGATAACATCCAACTTTTTTAAATGATTACTCAGTGTTTTTAGGGTTCCGTACCTCAAAAGGAAAAAACGGAACCCTTATAGGATCACTTCGTTGTCCGTCTGTCTGTCTGTCTGTCCGTCTGTCAAGACCCTTTTTCTCAAGAACGCGTAAAGGTAGCAAGTTGAAATTTATACTAAATACTTGGGTCTACGGTTTCTTTCGGCTGAAAAAAAATAAAAGTTGTCAGTCAAAGCAATCAAAAGATATAAACGTTTATGTCGTATATTTTGCGATTTCACAGAGGAATCAAAACCTATAGGGTACTTCCCGTTGACCTAGAATCATGAAATTTGGCAAGAGGCAAGGTCTCATAGTACATATATAGGAATAAATCCGAAAGTTATAAATTTGAAGTTATATCATTTAAAAATAATTATTTTGCTATTACAAACTTACATTTTGTAGTTGGAATGTATCGAAGAACCTTATTGTCAACTACAAACTTAAGTTTGTCTTTCAATATTTTAACTTCAGTTAGTTTTTTTATTGGTCTCGCGCTCTGAGGGTTCCGTCTAACGGAACCCTCAGAGCACGAGTCCTACTCGTACTTGTCCGGTTTTTTTTTTCTTTAGAAAATGTGCGGAATAGATAGTTTTGACTAAGCGCGTGGCCTTAAAATGAGGCGAATTACGATCTAACGGCTAGCTGTTTAAAGCAATCCAGTTTAGGTGATAAAAATGTTGCACTACCGTATCTAGGTGTGTTAAGGTCCACGTTTACGTGATTTTCCAAACTGCGCGGTTTTAGCGTTAGTTTGATACCGCGCAAGCTTTACAGTTACTATTACAGTTTGGTCGTAAGGCTCCTGGACCTGATGTAAAGCGAAGATCGGTATACGGTCTAGGTTGCAGAAAATTTGGCTGTTCATGAAGAAAATTACGATGTTTGGAAAATATTTTATTAACCTTAAATCTAGATATGTACTAAACGTATAGGCACTAGGTAGCTATAGGTATGTCGTATCTAATACCTATACATTACAAAAATAGATCGTTCAGATTACATCAACAATGCAATCCTTTTTTCCCCGGAAAAGTTTTTTTACATTGCAAATGTCATGTCTGCTAATGATGTTAATAATATAAAATATTTTTGTGTGGGTTGACAATATTTATTATAAAATTAAAGTAAAACCACCAAAATTGTTTTTTTTATTAATGAAATAAATAAAGTATAGGTACCTAAAGATTCTAAATGTTGTATTAATTTTAATTTGAAAAGCATGATCATTATACATATTTTGATAAAAAGTATCTGTTATTTATAAAAGCGAAATATCACTCTTTCACTGACTGACTGACCCATCAGGAAATCTAAAAAACTACTCATACGAAGCTGCAGTGCAAGTACCGTTCTTTATCGATCGTCAAATTCCCTAAAATGCCATAGAATCGATCACAGCGAGTACTGTAAAAATGGTATATTATCGAATTTGACGACCTCAACTGTCAATTTGACGATCGCTAAAAAAAACGATACTTGCACCCGTGGTTAGGGAGCGAGAACTGTAAAGATTTTTTGCGAAAGGCCCGAATTAAAGGCGCCAATGGAGGTTAAAAGTTTATTTGAAATTCTAAGCGAAGACAACAGAAATAATAAAGAAGTGTTGGACAACATGTTTTAAATGTTTATCGGGACTTATCACGTATTATTTAATTTAGGTAAAAAATAAGTACCTTTCGCTCGAATACGTGATAAGTCCCGATAAACATTTAAAACATGTGTTCAAATCGCGAAAGTTTAAAAATTACTGGTGGACAACAGCTACTAAAATACAAAATACAGTATACGGCCATGATAACTGAAACACCAATGAGAACGAATGGCGTACGAAAGAAAATAAACAGCATTATGTTTGAAAGTTTGCAGAAAATTAGCCCCTGTTGAGGCGGAGTGATTAAGATTGTGACGTCATCATAAGACACCATCGCCTCGAGATCGAGTGTTTCGGCGCAAATTCACAATTAGTTAAAAATATCAGCATTTTCTGCGCAAATAAGTTTAAAACACAGAGCAGTTTTTGAATATGTCATCATGCATGTTATTGAGATATAACTAACACAAACATAACTGTCACCGTAAACTATTAAGACCGCGCTAATCCTCCAGAGCTCTCTGTCTCTCTCTCTCTCTCTCTCTATAGCACATTTTAAAATTTTATTTTTATAACACGGGAATTAAAAAACAAAAAATATAGAATTTAAGTTTAATGTGTGAAAACCTCTTCAGTTTCATAATACAATTTTATTAATTGGGAAAAACATTGCTAATAAAAAATAAAAAAAACAATAGAATAATTGTGAATAGAAATAAAAAAACATTGCAATATCTTAACAATATCATTGCAAATGGTATAAAGCAATTTTCATGTTGATATTTTTCAGATAGTGGATAAGAACGACAAAAATACTTTTTTTGTCGTTTTTATTTTAAACTATTCCGCCAAAATAAAACATAACAACATAAAAATTTCTTTAAAACGCTTGCAATGATATAAGAATGCCCATTTATTCCTATTAGCGAAATTTGCGTTTTTTTTAATGTTGAAAATATGCTAAATCTATAACAGACTCTGGATGGTTAGCGCGGTCTTTATCGCGTTTTCGTGGATTACACAATCTGTACTAAGATTAGTCTCATTAGATTGACCGACGACATCGTGAGAGTCGCGGGCATCCAGTGAATGCAGATGGCAGGCTGTCGTTCAGTGTGGAGTTCCAAGGGGTAGGCCTATGTTCTGTGGACGTCTTCTCGCTGATGATGATATCTTGGATTATTCAATATGTAGGTACAATCAGGTACATAAAAAACGTATATTATTACTATTTAAAACAACAAGTAAATAAATAGAAAAACAAATGCCCGACTGCAAAATGTAGCTTATATGAACCTTTGGGCATGAAGACATATCTATCGTCACATCACGCATCAAAATCGGTCAAACCGTTCAATTAAATCTAAAGCAGGTAATAAATAGAACAATTTAGAAAATAATTAACGAACATATTTTATTTGAGTGTTATAGAAAATTCAAAAATTTGACAATCAACAGATTTTGAACCTGCATGACAATCCGCGTAAACACTCGGCGCGGCCAAAAAGCTATTGTCGCTTTTCTGTTGGCCTCCAAATTCTTTCACAACACATTTATAATAATATTACTTTCTTTCATAGGCGTACGGGGGTCTAGGGGTTTAAACATACTCCCCCCTCCCCCCAAAATGAAGACAAGAACATCGTGAACGCTGTTAACAGTAAGTCTTTTCCCGAAGTTTGTCAGAATGTCATTAGGATTCTTAAAACGCCCTCTGAAATCAAATCCTGGGTACGCCTATCCTTCTTAAGCAGTCTGGGAAAAACAAAGCTTTCGCATTCTTAACATTATACAACTTCCATTCGTTAATTAGCTCCGACAGTTGCAATATCATTGCAAAAAAACCTGGTCATATTTCACTAAAGTATATCTTACTATACAGTCTTACGATCAAAAACCAAGCGAAAGTGGTCAGAATTTGTACTTTTCATAAAAAAAAAATTACTATGTTATTGCAGTTGTCAGAGCAAATAAATACTTGGCTTGGAACGAGTTTAGTGTGATTACTATAATTTAGAAAAATATCATAACTTAGGTAAGTAGACAAATCACTTAATCTGATTCTTCATCCAAAACTTTTAATTTAATCGGATCACTCTCCAACTCTTCAAGCTCAGCTGCCGCGAACATCTTCGCCATATTTAATTTGAGTAACGCCTGTCGTTTTTGACTTAGCCTCTTAAACGTTTCCGCATAGTTCAAGAACAGATAATCTGTCATATCTAACCTGCTAGATCTTTCTTGTGGAAACTGATCGATAATGACTTCATCTATTGCTTCTACTTCTACGAATTTACGTTTATTATTATCGATTGTGTTACTTGTAACATTTACAATGTTATTAGTATTATCGAATTTACTACTACTGGATATGGGACAAAAGCTGGTGTTGCTAGATTCTTGCGATATCTCAGGGCTATCCCTTTTTATAGATTCTGTGGGTATTTCTGTCTCTTCTGAATCTTCAAAGCTTGGTCCGAGAAATATCTTTGGTTTTCGCATGTACGGGTCTAAAAATGTCATCAGTGGAGCCCAACGCCAGTTGACGAGTCCAGCTTTCATTCCACGTTCGTCACAAGGAGGAGACTGTACATGTTTTTTGTATTTTAAATAGCCGTCTCGTAAGTTTTTCCATTTCCAAAAGACTACTTCACCTGTGAACAATCAAGAAAATTATGAAGTAAAGGTATATTTTAAAACAATATTCCACGCGTCCTCCAAAAAAGTAAGTACCGCTTCGAACTCATTGTGATATCATAATTCGATCTTTTTGTTTGTTCCACCTTTATTGTGCAAACTGCTAGACTGTGGAATACGCTGCCTGAATGGGTGTTCCCCGATAGTTACAATTATGGGCTTCTTCAAGTCGTGAGTGAATAGATTTCTTCTAGGCAAGCGTGCTCCATCGTAGACCACATCATTGCTTAACGTCAGGCTAAGTAGCGGTCCAACGCAAGCCTATTATGTAACAAAAAAAAAATCGGTTGGCGTTATACGAGGGCATGCCTAAAGAAATTAGATACTCCATGGTCATTTGATTGATACTAGCAAGTTATACACCATTGTAAAGGCTGGTTATTTACTTATAAATTAAAAAAATTTACACTCGAAAAATCTTAGCATTTTATTTTATATATTTTTTTGTGGTTTAAGCTGGTGGGAATTTGCCGTAACAATGGAGCTCACTCGACGTGATTTTCGTGTTATGATTTATTATGACTTTAAAAAAAGTTTAAAGCCTCAAGAATGTTTTGAGTTTTTAGTCACGACTTTTGGTGAGTCTGCGTGTTCACGTGCAACTGTTTTTAATTGGTTTGCCGAATTTAAAAGAGGACGGGTTAGCTTTGAAGATGAGGCGAAGCCAGGACGGGCGCCAACTGCAGTTACTCAAGAAAATGTGCAAGCTGCGGAAAAAAATATTCGTGAGAACCGACGAATTACATACGTAGAGCTTGAGCGTGAACTGGGTATTGGATCAGCAGCATTGCAAACCATAATTCATGATTAACTGTCCCTCCATAAGCGTTGTTCAAGATGGGTGCCGCACAAACTCAAAAATTTGCAGAAAGACCGTCGAGTGGATTGGTGCAAATTTATGATAGATAAATTTGACTCTGGAGAGAAAAAAAACGTTTATGATATACTGACAGGTGACGAAATATGGCTATATAACTACGATCCTGAAAAAAAGTGATAGTCCACAGTATGGTGCTTTGAAGTTGAGCCGACTTCAACAAAATGTCGCCGAGCACGAAGCACACAGAAACAAATGGTTGCCTCATTTTTCTGGAAGACGGGACATATTGCTACGGTGGTGCTAGAAGATCAAAGGCCAGTTAATTCAGAATGGTATGTGACAGTTTGTGCCCCAAGAGAATTGTCAGCTTGGTGTGACAAGCGGCCGAAGTCAAGAACCCAGCACCTGCTCTGGCACCACGACAACGCTGCCCCGCACACTTCTGCCAGAAAACTTGACTATTTCAGTTCAAAAAACGTCACTATTCTGCTTCACCCGCTATATTACCCTGACCAAGCACCCTGTGATTTTTAACTTTTTCCGAAAATTTAAGAAAAATTCAAAGGAAAGCGATTTGAGAACAAAGAAGATGCCCTGGCTGCTTATAACTATGAAATTTCTGAGGTGTCTAAAGAAGAGTGGTCATTAGTATTTTCCAAGTGGTTTAGATGTATGGAAAAGTGTATACGTGTTCACGGTGAATACTTTGATAAAATAGATAACTTAAATAAAGAATAAACTCTGAAACTTTTGAGTATTTAATTTCTTTTCTTTTCATGACCCTCGTATGCATGGAACGCTGTGATAAGTAAATAGACTCGAACACGATTACTAAGAACATAATTTTCATCAAAATATCATAGTTCGTCAGCGTGGTAATGCAAGACTTTCACGAATTTAAAAAAAAACATGTTGGGTACGCTGCCTATTGCTAAGCTTCAGTACTTGAATTATCTTTAGACTTTCGGGGGTCTTTGTGCAATCCGTGTTTTTTTGTGAAATAAGTACAAGATTTGGTACTTAGTTCTACGGAAACTATTTCTCGAAAACTATCATAGTTTCCGTTTTGTCAAATCTTGTAGGTACCTACTAAGGGTACAAATATGAGAGTGAAATACCGAGGAAATACCTCTACTCTAAGGCTGCCGATTCGAATCTCGTTATTAGTGCAATGCTGTGACAAAAAAAGGGCCAATGAAAACTAACCAAGGCCCTCACCTTATATAATTATACCCTATGCCAATAGGTAAAACGTCCTTGAAAGCAACACGGCCCAAATATATTTTCTTCCAGCCGTATTGATTCTTATCAGCGATGTCGGTGATTCGGATCGCACCCTATGTAGGTATCCACTATCCAAATTATGATAATTAATCATTCGTACAACAAAATCTTTCAATAGTACCCAAATGTAGTTAAGTGGGTATTCACTTGTGCGATCTCTCTTGCTGACATTACAAGGTTATAATTTTTAACATCAGCGAAATAAATCAAAAGTCGGCTGTCGCGAATGGTTTCGAACATAGCAACAACCCGAGCAAGACAAAAAGCAAACAAAATAGTGCTATCTCGCTCTTTCATTCTTATCATGAGTGAAGGACTGGCATGGGGGCTGAGTTGAGAATATATTAACCTAAAAGTCATTCTAAAAGACACATTATTTAAATTGACTAATGGTTCTACAACTAAAACAACATTCGAAACAGAATATAGTTCTGGTTTTGTATGCATGATGTAAAATACTTACCATTTATAGCTCCAACCTTTTTTGCAATCGATCCCCATACTAAATTTTTTTGGGGCAAATTTTTAAAATCGACTAGAGTATAATCGTACAGTATTGGATTCTTTTCCACTTCACTAATTATGTGCGCAATTATAGAAGGGTTCATTCGTTTCATTCGAGGCATGTTTGTTTTTGTAAATGGACGCGAATACGAAAACGGAAACGTAAAAACATCCAAACGCGTGGCGGACTAGCGCCGAACTGGTTTCGATCCGCTTTCGCTTCGCACTCCGCAGCGCAGCCGAGTTAATATCATCACGAATGTACGAGTTAGAATAACTTTTACGCCTTTGTAATACAGTCTATTTTCAGTTTTTCATACTTCGGCTGTCGTTTGTTGTGAATACTCCCACACTCAAACCCGTCACATTTGGCATTTTACTATTGGTTGGTCAGTTCAGTAGACAGAGCGAAATGGTTTTTGAATTAATTTATTATTACGTTATCGTTCCGTCGAGATTCCGGTACCGCGTCGCTTGGCGATTTCGATTAAAACATTGCGACCAACGATACAATAATGGTACTTTGTAAACTAAGATTATCTGTCTGTAGCAGGTATTGTATGAAAACTGGTAGTAGAGATTTTGATTATCTTAGTACCTAACCTTTGTTATGTGCATGAGTTGACATTAGTTAATCAGATTGTTAGGTACTTGTATGTAGCTAAAGACGTTATATACCTTATAACGTCCTTGCATATAGCTTACGTGGTAGGTCGGAAGGCTATACGGATCAGCTGTTGCCGTTGAATTGGAATGGAATTTACTATGACAGCTGCCAAAGGTAGGCATTTCGCCATTTAATTTTCAGCAGCTATGGAAGCATAGATTCAGTTCTCCCTCTACGTATGGAAGGGATGCGCGGGTAGCGAGCGGTCGAAAAGTTTTCAGACATCACTGGCAGCTTGTGCTGGCAGCCATCTTTATCGTGAAAAGAAGTTTGATTTTTTGGCATAAACACGATTCGCCCTATTTTTTTTTAATCACGTTCCATCGCTCCAAAGACGAAAGTCACACGCACGAAAGACAACCTTTTGACATGAACGTATACTAAAAGAGTGTGACTAACTTATATGTAGATGTGAGTGGGGGACCAATTATTTCATCACTGAGGAACCACTTGGGAACCACCATAACTTTTTCAACCGTCTACAAAAAGCTCGATTATTTACTCGGAATTTTCGCAGGTAATAAAGCGAGTTTAGTAAAAATTAAATTGGCTATTATATTATCACGAGGAAGGCACAAATTTAATTTTAAAAATCATCTATAATGCTAGAATATGAGGGAACAAATCTTGTTTATTTAATCCCGTGAAGTCGGTTGTTATTTGTCTTAACCCTCGACACTAAAAGGAATAAAAGATAAGAAAGAAAAAAAAAATGTCGATTTGGTCGAGTGTTTTGTCTATGACTTATATAAAATTATCAGCTGTATTATGAGAGGTTTAAAAAAAAATTACATGTTTAATAATGATGCCACATTTACAGTCTTGTTTCCTTGCTAACAAAAATGTATAATAGCTTTAGTCTATATCAAGCTTAAAACTACTATAAGTACGTAGGTACTTTTATTTTACTATATTTGTGTACTCCTTTAATGATTTATAGAATATTCCATAAAATGCTTAAACCCATGAATGTTAACCAAAAAAATCCACAGGAATTGACTTACGACCGCGGATGAGAAAAAAAGTTGCCATTTTCCAGCAAAATTAGCCGTTTTCTCGCGAAAGTTAGCTCATTTCCTTGAAAAACTCCTTTTGTTGCGTGCGGCCGGCTCTCACGTCTCGCATTTTCCGGTAACTTCCAGAATATTACGTACATTTCCGCGATGTAATTAGGTTTGCAAATATTTTGTTTGTCCCGTTTTAATATATCTTTCACGGTTGTCTTGTTTACCCGTGTTGCCCTGTTGGCGTGTTTTCCATTGCTAAATATCCAATGCGAGTTTATTTAGTCTTTACATTTTTTATAGGTACAATTTTGTTTATAAAAAGAGAAGAGAAGAAAGAAAATATTAAAAAATTATAAAGTTCGAAATTAGGTTCTACTACAAGTTCGCCTTTCCGAAAAGTCAAAATCCGTCTCAAGTCACCCGAAAATAGATTAAACTATTACAATGAGGCGATATGTTTTATTCATATTGGCGCCAAAACTCTTTCGCAATGGTTTATAAGGGGCCACATAGATACGTAATATATCTACTCATATAACTTCACAGAACCAAAAGTTCAAAATAGGTGTATAATTTAACTGCATCGTTGCATTTCCAGAAACAACTCGTCGTCGGTCTGTGGCTTTATTCGATAAACATCACTTTGCACGACACATTTATGAAAATAAACTTTCGAAATGGCGTGTTTCAGAATTCAACTGGGTATTTAATGAATTTATGGCGTTTGTATTTAGTAACGGAAAATAATACCGGCCAAGTTTCACTTGCGTGAGTCTCACGTTTTGAAATTTTAAAGCCTTGTTTTTAGAATACTACGACACTTTCGGACCGCCAATAGTTAATTTTTATTTTTTATATTTTTTTTAAAACAACCTTTTAGGCTTCCGCCATATTGAATTTAGTGTAACGGCATTTAATTTTTCGTATTTTTCTAAGCATATCCTTTCATTTTATATAAGACATGGCTTTGCTGGTGATACCGTTTTCGTCCCTGACGAATTTACTGCCGAAAATATCAATTGTCGATACCTACTATAGTTGTTTTTACAAACTTTTATTAAACTTGTTAGTATGGGTCAAATCTAGTAAATGAATTTAAAAACAGTTATCCCAACCGATTAAGCTGAAATTTTCATACACGTTTAGTTTGGATGACATAATGCATGCATGGTTAACTACGATACGTCATTCTAAATCCAATATGGCGGACTCCTAAAGATGGCGGACCAGTTATTTTTTATGCAACCCCATAATATAGGTATCAAATGAAAGGGTTTGCTAGAACAATATGAAAATAGAATGACGTCACACTTAATTCAATTAGGCGGACGCCTAAAGCTTGTTTTAAAAAGCATTTTTATTTTTAGTACAGATGGTACAGAGTACCAGCAGATTTCGTGTTTTCGAGTTACAGCCCTAAAACCATAAAAACTACGAACCACTATATAACAGCCGCACGCTGCCACCGCGTCGTTGTCGTCACCACAGCGGTTTTAACTACGCAAGAGGGGATTGCTTCAATAAAGATTTTAAATACAAAAGTTAGAAGTCTCACTTAATAATACACGAAGCTTGCCAACCGCTGGTTATTAAGGTAAGTGAACGTTAATAATTCGTGTCGTTACGGACTCTTACCATTTTAGCCGCCAAGTTCTAATTAATTCACTTTTTGTAAGATTTCTTTCATTAAACGCAATGTTGGAACTGAACGGCTATTGTTGGTTTATGGAAATACTCTATAAACAGCAAGTATGAATTCACCGTACTTACTAGTAGATAATTAGGTTTTTAAACTAAAAAAAATACAAACTAACTAAAACGAAGTACATTAACAACTTAAAAACATAAGTCCGCGTTTGCCCACCAACTTGCCTGTTGGTAAGCGACGATGGTGGTCGATGATGAAGCACGCAGACTTAGAAGATACCAATAAGATACCAGTTTCCATAATCGTGCATCTTAACCTGCACAAATCACATGCGTCGTGTGTTAAACACATAGTTACGTCACTAGAGATATTTACTTTTCAAATAAATTGCAAGTACTTCGAAAATAAACAGAAGCAGAGACAACAAAATAAAAGATCGGCTGATTTCACAAACCCCATAAAAACGTCAGCAAGTATTACTGTTGGGGACTTACGGGAGATGGATGATGGTGGCTGCGTTCTCAATCCTTTATTTAAACTTGAGGTGAGCTGGTCGCGGTGATGATGGTGATCGCGAACTTGGCGTGTGCACCAACCGGTTGGTAATCGCGGCAGCCGTTGAAGCGCTAGGCTGAGGACGCGCGAGCTATCCATGCGACGATTGACAGCGGAAATGAGTGAAAGAAAATGGCGGGGAAAAGGAAGGAAGCGAGGAAGCGTGTGTGTGTGTGTGTGTGTGTGTGTGTCTATGAGTTTTTTTTTATATAAATATGGCTCAGACAATTCCGCCGGCCTAGAGGTTTCCTCTAAGTAAGAGAAACGCGAAAATTGAAATCGGAAAATTAAGTTAATTAAATATAAGAAGTAATTTATCCTAAAACTTAAACTAAATTATGGTGACAATCGACAGTTAGCAAAATTGAGAAAATTCATTGCCTAGGAAGCGGTGCTAATCTAACTGCTGGTCTGATGTAGTGGCGAGTGCCAATGCGAACCTTGCAGGTTCTAACAACAGAGTCTTTTCCAGGATATACTTCTTCCACTATGCCGATAGGCCAAGCTAGTGGGTGAGTGTTTTGGTCTTTGATTATAACTACCGATCCTACGTTTATAGGATTTGAAGTAACGTGCCATTTCTCTCGTTGTTGCAACGACGTGAGATACTCTTTGCTCCAACGTTGCCAGAACAAGTGGGTGAGTTTACTCACAAGTTCAAAGCGAGATAAGCGATTATCCGGGACTCCCGTTAAATCTTCAGCGGGTAAGAATTTAAGCGGGGTCACGTTCAAAAAATGGTTAGGTGTAAGGGCCGTAACTTCAGCTGGGTCGTCGGAGTGAAGAACGCACAGCGGGCGACTATTTAACAAGCCTTCGACCTGCACAAGTACCGTATTAAATTCCTCATACGTTAGGGTGCGCAGCCCAATCGCCTTGGCCAAATGGGTCTTCACACAGCGCACGTTGGCCTCGACGGCCCCGTTGAAATGCGGTCCAAACGGCGGACTGTGTTTGAACTGAATGCGTTGTTCTAATAAGTTTTGACTTATGTAATTTTCGTAGTTAGTGGACTGTATAAAATCGTAAATTGCGTCTAATTTAGTTCGAGCGCCACAGAAATTCGTACCAAAGTCGCTGTATATCATAGCGACGGGTCCCCTTCTGCTTATGAAGCGCTTAAAAGCTGCCAGAAATAGTTCTGACGAGAGAGAAGAGACTAATTCCGCATGAATTGAGGACGAAAAAAGACAAAAAAAAAGGCAAACATAACTTTTTTGACTTTTGACGCCTCGGCGGCGAATATGCGTTGTAAAAAACGGTCCTGCATAGTCTACTGACGAATGCACAAAGCATCTTTTGTCTCCAGAAACTCTAAAATCGGGCAGATCCCCCATTTTAGGGCTTGAATATCTAGGTTTAAGGCGAAAACAAATGTTACATGCGTGTACTCTCTGCCTGACTAAGTTTCTGGCAGATAATATCCAAAATTTATGGCGAAGTAACGCCATTAATAGAGACGGCCCGGTATGTAGGTTTGCAACATGAAAATAGTCGACGATTAGTGTGACTATGCGGTCTTTAGCGGGGAGTATTATGGGGTGTTTTTGCCCATAACTCAGTTCCGAGTTCTTTAACCTACCACCAGCTCGCAGCATGCCTTCATTATCAATGAACGGGCTAAGTTTAATTATGCGTTTGCTGCAAATCTTATTATTTTTAATTGCTACTAGATCAGCAGGAAAATGTCGAGCTTGTACGTATCGCACAACATGATTCTCAGCTTGATCTATATCCGCGACTGTAATACTCTCGCCTTTAGGTAAACGTTTCAAGAAGCGTAAAACGTAAACAACGACGCGTAGTAGTTTCATCCAACTCGACACTCTTTCAGCTACCTGAGAAAATGGGTGAACCAGTTCCTGCGACGACGATAACGTGGAAGGCGTGTCCGTCATCAATACTACAGGTTTAGCTTCTTCAATACTACTTTCAGTTGAATTTACTTGAAACGTGGTCACGGGCCACTGCGCTACAGGGTCGCACAGCCAATGTGGACCGTGGAACCACATATCACAGTTGAGCAGCGCTCGCGGTGTCAGAGGTCTAGAAACTATGTCAGCAGGATTTTCCGATCCTTTTACTTTGTACCAGTGACAAGCGGGTAGTTTAGAATTGATTTCAGTTATTCGATTCGCGACAAAAGTATGGAATTTGTACGACGGCGAGTGTATCCACGTAAGTGTTACTGTAGAGTCCGAGAATGTATAGATGCCGTCGATCGTGCATCGTTTTATCAGTATCTCACGAACCGCGTTGATTAGATTGGCTAACAGAACGGCGGCACAAAGTTCTAAACGTGCAAGAGTTGTCTTTTTTAAGGGAGCTACTTTCGACTTAGCCACTAATAGGTTGACAGTGCCATCGGAGGTGCTGTCTGACCCAACCCTAATGTACACACTCGCTCCGTAACAAGCCTCACTGGCATCACCGAACCCAATTATGGTTATATGCGACTTAAAGTTGATACCCACATGGCGTGGAATCTTTATAAGTTTTAAATCAGGTAGTTCGTTTCGAAACTGCGCCCATTTGTCCTGTATCGAGCGTGTTACAGGGTCGTCCCATCCAAGACCGGCTGCCCAGCAATCCTGTACCAACAGTTTTAGGTACGCAGACACGGGACTAATGAGCCCAATTGGATCGAACAAACGCGCGGTAACAGACAGAATGGTGCGTTTTGAACATTCAGGCATGTCAGCGTTTATTTGAAACTGAAAGTTGTCATCGATAGGATGCCATTGCATACCTATTATTTTTGTCTGGAGAGCATCAGACGATCCGTCGTCAAAGTCGACGAGTTGTGGATTTCTATGTGAAGTAGGTATTTTTTCCATGAGTTCCGAGTCATTGGAAATCCACTTGACTAAGTTAAAACCGCCGGCCTTGAACATATTCACCATTTCGTGGTAAATTTCTTCAGCCTTTTCCGGACCGTCTATCGAGTTGACATAGTCGTCCATGTACATACTATGGTCCGCTTCATAAGCGGCGAGCGGGTAATGTTCGCGGCTATCAACAGCGAGCTGACGTACACATCTCATCGCCAAGTACGGCGAACTAGATAGTCCGAAAGCGATTCTGTTAAATTCAAATATACGTATTTCTGAGTCGGGATGAAATCGATATAAAATGCGTTGAAACGAGTGATGTTCAGGTACCAATTTTACCTGAAAATACATTTTCTCAATATCTGCACTCAGGGCAGTTGGAAACATGCGTAAGTTTATCAATAAATCGAATATATTGCTTTGTAAATTGGGACCCTTGTACAGTAAATCGTTCAGTGATTGGCCACTCGTGGTAGCACAACTCGCGTCTAGCACTACTCGCGTCTTCGTGCTTTGTTTGTCAGGCCGGTAAACTGCCCTATGGGGAATGTAATAACATTCACTGTCGAGTTTAAAACCCTGAACTTCGTTTAAGTATCCCTTATCAATATATTCCTGTATCGTCGCGTTGTAATTTGCGCGTAGGTCTGGGCAGGCGTCAAGTTTCTTTTCTAAAATTATTAAGCGGCGTTTTGCAGTTGCGTACGAGTTGCCGAGTTCCGAAGGTTCACGTTTTAATGGCAGCTGCACTTCGTACCTTCCCGAACTATCGCGCGAATATGTGGATTTAAAACTTTGTTCACATGCTTCATCATCTGGGCTTATATGAGTTTTACTAGGGACACTTTCGAGCTCCCAAAACCGTTCTGTCAGACGAGCAAGTGTTTGCGAATTTTCTGATGAGCAGAAGAAACTTTTATCGGCGTTACTATCGATAGTACGAGTGAAATTGCATAAATACGAGTTAGAAACATAATTTGCTTTACCCATCACTAAATATCCTAGCTTGCTGGATAGTGCAATTAAGGATGAATCGCCTGAGATGATCTTGTCACCTCCCAGAATTTCGGAAATTAAAGCACTACCTATAAGACAGTCAATTGTTCCAGGCTTTTCCCATTCACTATCCGCCAAGAATAAATTATCGAAATGGCGTGAGTGCGCCGTGTCTATCAGCGCGTTTGGCAATCTATCTGTGATCGAGTCTAATACGCGTGCGTGAACTTCATACGAGCAAGTTTTATCAAAGCGTGAATGAATTTTGAAAGTAGTGTAACCCAAACAAGCACTTTCAATCTGCCCAATACCACGAACGCGTGAGGTATCAGTTTTAATTGAAAGTCCGATCTTATCACAGCATTCCTTTGAAATGAAATGCGTCATCGAACCTGTATCTACCAAAATTCTTACGTTAGAGCGTCTATTATTTTTTCCATATACGTAAACAACAGCTGTTGGAAGCAGAACGGTACGGGATTCGTGTAATTGTTTATCTTCCGCGTCTGAACTAGTATTGCTAGTATGCAGCGACAATTCCGAGCGTCGAGCGCCGCCGGTAACCGGTTTTACTGCACTCGGTTGCGGAAAAACAGCGTCGCTGCTCGATTTTTCGTTCGATTTGACATTCATATGCAACGCGCTATGATGTAAACCCAAACATGAGAAGCATCGATTGTTAGATTTACATAATTTAACATCGTGGAAACCCAAACAGTTTCTACAAAAGTGATGTTTTGAAACAATTTCATTCCTACGATAAGGATCTAACTTCATAAACTCCGAGCATTTAAAAAGAGGGTGGATTTGCAAGTTGCAAACCACACATCGAGATTGCCTTTTCGTAGTACCTAACTGGCTCGACGACGAGCTGTCATTTACTACAAAAGACCGCGTTGTCTTAATCTTGGAATTATCTCTCATTTGAACACTGGTTGTTTTATAAAGCGAGTTATTGCGTAATGATTGTATTTTACTTTGTTCATTTAAAAATTTCGTTAAATTTTCAAAAGTGGGTATTTCTATATGCCTATGCGTCTGCTCGAACAAATCGACTACTTCTTTATCCAGTTTGCTAAGAGCTAAATGCGTAATAATAAAATCAGATAAATCGGGTAGTTTCAAACGTGCGAGTGCCTTCTCTGCCGAGACAAACTGTTCGATGAATGAGTCTATCTTTTGATTAGATTTATAGTTCAACATCTGGTTTACATACAAGGAAGCTTGTACCCGCGAATCTTGGTACTTTTTAATGAGAGCTTCCCATAATAAGGGATAATTTTCTCCAGTCGGTAATATACCGCTACAAACAGTAAGGGCACTGCTTGAGAGTTTCCCAACGAGATATTGTGCCTTTTCACTATCCGACAAACGCGTATTGTCATGTATTAAACACTTAAAGTTTTCGTAAAACACAGGCCATTTATTGGGCGTTCCATCAAATGACACAAGTTCGAGTAAAGGCAACTTTCGACCGCAATTAAGATCAGCTTGAAACTTCCTAGACCTTGAATCTTTGATTTCTTGTTCGGCGTGTTTCGCGTAACAATATAATTCGTCAAAAGAATTTAAAACACTATAATTAGGTTTGTGCGTCGGATCATCTTCTAGATAAGCGGTAACCAACTTATCGATCGTGTCAATAAATTCAGTTCTTGTATGTTCTAATGACTGGATTCTTGCAATAAATTGAGTTTTGAAAATCGGATCAGATATTTTCAAACTAAGATTATAAAGAGCTTGTACATTTTCGAATAAACGTTCCTTTTTTGCTTCTAACAGAGTGATTTTAATATCTTTAGGCTCAGTATCCCCTTTCTTCGACATTTTTTAATATATTTTTTCAAAATGAAGGTGAGCAACAAAAAAGCAACGTTCAACCACTGACAATGATAACCGTTGTTTGAACCAGCGAACTTGTCTGATCCAAGGAAATATATGTAATAAATATTGAGATGCGTTTATAAGAGTGTAAATAAATGCGTTAGATGCGATAAATCCGAGAAATATGCGAGAATTAACTGGAAATATGCACCTGTGATTGCGTACGTGAAGGACGCTCAATGACAATGGCGTCGATCGTTTGTAATTTGCAACGAAATTACGTTACAAAAATGCGTATAAAATAGATATGAGTAAATGAATATATAATAATAGCGTAAATTAAGCGTGCGTAATGAGTTTGCGAGAGTGTAAATGCGTTTTTGTGTGAGAAAATGAGTGGGAAATCCGGCTCGGGATTGGACCAAATTGTTGGGGACTTACGGGAGATGGATGATGGTGGCTGCGTTCTCAATCCTTTATTTAAACTTGAGGTGAGCTGGTCGCGGTGATGATGGTGATCGCGAACTTGGCGTGTGCACCAACCGGTTGGTAATCGCGGCAGCCGTTGAAGCGCTAGGCTGAGGACGCGCGAGCTATCCATGCGACGATTGACAGCGGAAATGAGTGAAAGAAAATGGCGGGGAAAAGGAAGGAAGCGAGGAAGCGTGTGTGTGTGTGTGTGTGTGTGTGTGTCTATGAGTTTTTTTTTATATAAATATGGCTCAGACAATTACAGAAAAAGCCGACAAACTTGAAGTCGAATCTCACATCCAAATGATTCCGCCGCGGTGGCAACGTCTTGTAAAATGCTCGATTGCTCCCCAATCTGGAAAAGATGCTCACTCCGCTCCGATTAAATCTTTTCCCTTTGCATTTCATTCTCAAAATTGGAACACGGACGTTATAATTGATTGGATTATGCCTTCCATCGGGCTGGCTCGGTACGTGATCCCTGTACGTGATTGCTCGATACGAATTTATTTACTAACTGTAACAATAAAATGCGTTATCTACGTCATACAAATTCATTGGCTCGAACAGTGGACGCCGCGACATGAATAAAATATACTTTTAGCTTAAAATTTTCAGTGTGAAAATAGCTTTATTTCAGCGTTGAGCTGTGAATCAAAAACATTGATTATTCATCGAAACTGTTTTAGTTCCGTGTTGTGATGATCGTATGTACTTAACTATTTACATCATCTAGTGATTTAAAAGCATTGCATGTGATTATCTCGGTTTAACAATGGCTAATTAGAGCTATATTGACTACCTATAGTCTGTCCATTTTTGAGATTTAAAACATGTGATCAAATCGCGAAAGTTTAAAAATTTTCTTTTTTGACAGCTCATACAAAATTAACGACATAACTTTGTACAGCGTCTAGCAAATTATAACCAATACAAATAAAGACGTTTGATCTAGGATTAACTCTTTACAAGGTTACGGCAACTTGAAAGCAACAGTTGCTTTCAAAATGGCGTAAATTGTCGAAAGAAAGAACCTCTTTTTTTGGAGTCGATTGAGAAGGGAAAATAAAAAAATAACCTTTATTTTGGTAGATCGCATAAATAGCTAAACTACCCTCAATTTTATATCCCTACATTAGCACTCACGCTTAGTAAAATATTTACAGGAAAGTATTGGCGCGAGCCGTTTTCGCACTTTAGAAATAACCTGACCCAAGCTTTCTTGTGGGAAAGGGTAAATGAAAAGGTAAAGGCGGGCTATGGATGACGTAAGAAAAAATTGTATAATGTAATAGGGGATGAGTTTTATTTTGTGTTTCTATCGTGTTAGTGTCGTACTAGTACAAAGATTTTATACAAACCTAAGTATAAAATACAAATAAAAATAAACCGGTCAAGTGCGCACTGAGGGTGCCGTACCACCACTAAATATAATAATTATCAATTAAAAAAACCGACATCAAAATTAGTTAAAGTAAAGTAAAGTAAATATTTATTTCTGAAACGGTTTAACATTATCATAATTATATTGTATACATAGCCACAAATAATATATAAACTAGGTTAAATTGAATTAGCAGTGGGCCCCAAACTCGGCTAGGCCGGTATCTTGGTGACCCGAAAAAGATTTTCCAATTTTAACTTAACGCGCGCGCTTAGTAGCTACAAATACAACTAAAATACTTAAATTAAAACTAAAGTAGGTAGATTAAGAGTACGTTCAATTAAAGTTAATTATGTTATGTTAATTATGTTAAAAATAAGGTACAGAGGAGTTAAAATATTACATAACTTCAAACCAATGGACAAAAAAGAAAAAAAGAAATAAAAACAAAAACAAATCTGTATTTGAGGCATTGCTTAATAATGTCTCAATCACACCTGTGGGCGACTGGATGTATTTGTGCTGGTGCGATTAGTCTAAGACGTATGCTTGATGTGCTCGGATGGAGCAACTCTGCGTAGCACCAGCCAGTTATATATGGCATTTCGATTCGGGGAAATGTTAAGGAGGTCATCCAAGTAAGGAATTACCAGTTATAACTTGGTAATGAACAGAAATTGTCACCGACTCGCACTTGGCCATTATTTATTATTTGTTGTTATATTTTTGAGTGTCCTTGTCTTTTTGCACTACTTGTCTTGTCTTTT
This sequence comes from Agriopis aurantiaria, assembly GCA_914767915.1. NCBI lineage: Eukaryota > Metazoa > Arthropoda > Insecta > Lepidoptera > Geometridae > Agriopis > Agriopis aurantiaria. The sequence goes on along the minus strand of OU611994.1, from coordinate 9,585,807 downwards.
GTGGTGGTGCGGAACACTCAGTGTGGAGCCCGTATTGCACTTGGCCTGTTTATTTTATTCTCAGAGATGATTTTTACTCAATATATATGCCTACGTTGAAGAATGGTTCGGTTCTGCAGAGTGGTTTGTCCTAGCACATTAATAGCAAATTTTTTGATGAGACGTTTGTATCCACTATCCGGAACCGGAAGACGCAGCGTAGGTAGGCCTTCCACTAGATGGACCGACGACATTGTGAGAGTCGCGTGCATCCAGTGGATGCAAACGGCAGGTTGTCGTTCAGTGTGGAGGTTAAAGGGGGAGGCCTATGTTCAGCAGTGGACGTCTTCTGGCTGATGATGATGATGATGATGATCCACTATCCATACGCATTATTTTCTGGCTCAATTTACGTCTTTACCAAAACCCTGGCTACATTGTAGCTGCATAGTAGCAATGAAAGCTACAATGAAAGCTTCTATTGGACCAGCAAGTGAGACGTCTACGTTTTTCACATATAAGACGCACTGGCACACGTTCTAAGCAAAAACTGCTCTGAGTGTTATTCTCAAATACTTAGTACCATTAAAGTTCTGCGCCAGCCCTAGCCTTTGATCAGGGCAAAACGAGATTGTCTTTAGGCGCGTTTCATATCTGAAAAGTATCATACAGAAATCGATTCCGGGATAAAAGATAGATAGCCCGTTGGTCCCGTTGGTAGTGAACCTAACTAAAGGTTGTGGAATTACCGTGGTAAGGTTGGTTCGTTATGTCTGCACCTAACTTTTTAACTGTTCGACCAACCACCAGCATTGTTCAGTCTTCCCGTGAACATGGTGCATGTAACTGCGTCGAAATATCGGGAGCTCATTCCACAACCTTGCCACGGTAAATATCTCGTAAATAATCATATAACTTTAGTGAACAACCGTGACAGCTTAAAAGTGTTTTATATATATACTCGTATGTATATCAGTCTCTGGCAGACATATCACAAGCTTTGCTTAGTTTGGGGTCAGAAGACCGTGTGTGCAAAAATGTCCTGAATATTATTATTATTAAAAGTAGGTATTCTATGTGTCTAATCCTGGATTGCGTTTTCAACAGTTCCATGCCATAGATTCATATTGCTTTCTCCCTCTACGTTCCATGCGTAGGCACTTTGACAGTTATATTTTGGTGTGTGCGATAACTTTGACAGCGCCAGCACTGGGTTAAAGCGAGAGGCGCGGTCGTTAAAGGCGGCAGAACGCAAGGAGGCGCCAAAATGCCAAAAGCAAAAAAAATGGCGCCTCGTGGCGCGAATAGGTGACACCGTTTCATGGTTCATATTGCGAAAACACGTACGAAGCGATTTGATTCCACCCCTAGCGAAATATAGTTATTATTTCGCTGGTGTTTCCCTATACTTAGTTACAATCTGTGTGCCTTCAAGTGGCGAATTACCCACTCTCTATCTCTCTCTCACTCTCTCTCTTTATTTGTTTGCTCTCTTTTAGGCAAGCGCGCTCCATCAAAAGATCGCATTGGAGGTCACGTGTAAGTTTATTAACCCATAATAATAAAAGCAATTATGTAGGTACTATAGTGAGAATTAGCTATCCAGTTTATAAAACACATTACATAGTTTCTAAATTCCTATATCAAGTAAATGATATTTTCGTACCTACTTGATGTACTGCGTGATGTGAAAGGCGCGTAGACTTTTATACAGGCACGATAACTCTGTACCACTGCTCGTTATATTTAATAACAAGCTCAAGGCGAGATCGGGATTATTCTGCGAAAATAACGTAGTACATCTATAAACGTTACCATTCCTTGTTTAGAAAGGTTAAATCGATGTGTGGGCGAAAGGTTAGATTAAAAGTTTGGGGATACCTACAAATCTGTGTAAATTGTTTATAATTGCATTGAAACTAATATTATTTATAAAAAAAAACTTCATTCATTCATTCATCAATCATAATTCAACTTCATTTCATTTTACCCTTATTTTAAACCGACTTCGGAAAAGGAGGAAGGTTGTCAATTCGAATCTTTCTTAATTTTGAATGAATTATTCTTCTTATGTTAGGTACCATTTTTAGAGTTCCGCAGTGCTACAGGAACTTATAAGTTCATTCTGTTCGTCTGTTCGTTCGTCCGTCCGTCCATCCATCTGTCTGTCCTTAGAACCTTCTTATTTTGTTATTTATTTGTTTTCCTGTAATTCATAAGTATTTTAGTATACTTTACTTTCATTTGTTTTTCTTAACCCTTATTTGCCCGTTTTACTACTATTAGTATAGATGGTAGTAGCACAGGCGATTATTTTTTATTCTTTTATGTGCGCTATGGTCAAACGTTTAGTCTGTCAAAAATAAAAACGATATTTAATACTCATTAGGAATATATTGCTGGTTCGTAATAGAATGGGCGTCTATACCGATCTAATGCTCTCGAGTGGGCGACAAAGCAATCTTTGCCGATATTATATTTTAGACAAGGAGCCAAAGACGTGCAATTTCTGTTACCAAAGAAAATGTAAAATATAGTACGCCAGGTAACTGTTTTTTTATTGAATTATGGGACCACCTATGAGTTATGACCTACCAACCAAAAAAAGAATCATCAAAAACAATTCTAAATTGGCGGAGTAATCGCGTAACAAACATACAAAAAAAAATACCATTTATAGACTCCAAAAATAACTGATTATAAATTGTAAATATATAAGTAGGTAATATATGTATTCATAATTTCGTTGATTGTCCTCTAATGCTCATTGCTTTGAAGTTATTTAAATATTATTTTCTACTTTTTAGTTTCAGTTTGTAAATGAAGGCATGCATAGTCATGAAGTCGGTTTTTTTTCTTCAAAAAATTATCTTTATTTTTATTACACTAATATTCTAAATGCAAAACTCATTCGCTTCAAAGAGCATAGGGTTGTCAGATTTTTAACCAACACGTGATTTATAAATTAGAAAAGTTGATTTTTGATTAGGCTAAATTTTCGTAAATAATTCGCGTTTTTTTATTGTTTGTATTGTATTGTTGATTTGTTAGGTAAGCGTTCTTTAGGATGTCCCACGCCTGGTATATTTGTGGTTTTGGATTTTGTCTGTTTGTTACAAAACAAAATATTAGATTTTATTAGACGTAAACCCCTTATCCGTCTCCTAATCTATTGACAGATATTACCAAGCTTCATATTTCAAGCTTGAAATATTTACGACGGGTTCATTCAAAATAAGATTTTAATAAGTAAGTAAATTCAGATATTAATTTTGGTAAAATGTGCGTCCACGACGAAGATTCTAAATTAAATTGAACACCGTGCCAAACTTATTATTACCGTACCCAAGTATGATACTTAAGGTGTTAACTCAGTGCCTGATTTTCTTACAACTTTGACATGCCAAAATTAGAAAAGGATAACGATTAAAATTGACCAATTTTTATGTAATATGAAATTAAGGAATACTATTACAAACAAATTTTTATTTAAAACAATTTTTATACTAGATTTTATTTAAATGTTTTTATTTTAATACTGGCGGCCATTTTAAAAATATTACTCTATTTAGTATAATAATTGTATTGTCATCAGAACTAAAAGTATATGCAAAATTTTAGCAACATCGGTTAGGAGGAACTGGTTCTAATTCAGCATGCAAGATTTGACCTCAACAAACTACCAAACATTGCAAGTTAAATAAAAGCTTTTAAATTAATGATACTACTTCTCAAGTTTTGGCTGGTCACAGCCTTGTGAAAATTAAACGCTGACCTACCACCTTAACTTAGTCAATTTTAGATGTCTTGAATATGTTTGAATTGTGATTATACATTGATTTATACATTAAGTTATCCCCAATACCGTGTTTCAAAAATATAAATAATGTAGTTCGAAATTAAAACCGCAATAATCGATATATTTCGTTTATTAAAATTGGTACAAATAGCGCCAAAATAGAGCCGAAATTGGAAATTTTTGACAAACCTCATTATTGAGAAACGCTGTGGTTTGATGTTTTCAATATTGTAATCTTAGTATCTGATGAAAAGAGAAATTATCAGAATAGCTTTATAAAGGCTCAAAATACGTAGGTATATGGGGTTCCGCGGAAAGGGTGTACCTGAAAGTGGTCCGGTAAATTCACCATTACGAACAACAGCTCATATTTTTTTCGCGATTTGTCCCATTGTAAAAGTTGTTCTTCATGATGGGTGTACTTAGCCGGAAAGGGGTCCATTGATGGACCCTGGACTGGCAAGCGCAGCGTAGGACGTCCACCCACAAGATGGACAGACGACCTAAAAGAGACCGCAGGGAAACGCTGGATGCAGGCCGCTTCCAACCGGCCCTTTTGGAGATCGATGGGGGAGGCCTATGTCCAGCAGTGGACGTCCTACGGCTGAAATGATGATGATGATGATGATGATGGACCCTTCCGGTTTAGTATACCGTTTCCGCATAACCTTGTATACACTTTAATAAGTATGCTGGTATGAATATTCCATACTAGCATTACCTACATCATATAGGTTTAGTATATATTAACAACTCCATTACGGCTACACCTTTTTACATCGCCGAACCCATTTTCTCTCCAAAAATAAAGGTGAAAACTTTTAAAACATTTACACAAACTGCCTTAATCCATCTCATCAGTACCAGTGCCATCCTTTTAAACACGGACCATCAAAAACAATTGGTAAAACCATTGTATGTCACCTAAAGAGGCCATAAGTATGAGCAATTGTGGAGTTTGCCTATAAATGCAAAATTATCATTTTGTAATACGTAGTAACTACTTACTTATTACATCTGTAATACGTAAACACTGTCATAGACATTATGGACATGTCGGTAAAATAATATACCTAACTAGATGCGCCCCACGGTTCATCAGCGTAGACTCTTGCCTCAAGAACCGTACGTTATTTCCAGGATATAAAATCCCTTGGTCATTCCAGGCATTCCAACTATCACTATGCAATAATCACGTTAATACGTTGCTCTGAAGCTACGCAAAAAAAGAACAAACAAAACAGCAAACTAACAAACAAACACACTTTCGCGTCGTATGAAGCATAATCATTCTTCACGCTTTGTCTTGGCTAACGGCTTAGCCAAAATGTTTTTAATTTAAGAAGTAGTATTATTATATGAATCATGAAGATAGGTGGGTGGAACGGGCGGACGGGTTATTCAATACCTTCTCATTTATAAAAAAACACGCCCGGGAAAACTAACGTAAAACCATGGTGGGATATTAATTTATACTCGTAATATTTTATGTTGACCTTTCCATCTACTAGTGATGTTCTCCGATGTCATCCTTTTAAGGGTGGCAGGCGGTAGAAGGGCGTGAAGTGAGCTAATGAAGTATTTGAACATCCCCCTTCTCGTTGAGCGCATTCGTGATTGGTGATGGAATACTAAGCGAATAGGGATGGAAGATATACCTTTTAGCCGGATGGGAATCGGTTTTCCGGGTAGGCATTAAACGCTATCTTCCAAACATATGTAGGTGGCTGTTAGATATTTTTTTGGCCGTTTTGTCCGGAGAAACATGCCGATAGCATATATTGTACCTTTGGCATGGAGCTTTGGCGCTTGGCGCTTGGCTTGGCTGGTTTTTTGGCGTTTCGTAATAAATTAATTTTACGTTACATTTGTACAGCCAAGGAATTGAAAATCCTGCCGGCTTCCTTGTTTTTTTAATTGAGAGTAGTTATACTTTAAGTCTTTTCAAGGTCAGATTAGATAGGTATTTTCTAAGTCTGCGTGCGTCATCCTCAACCATATCGTCGCGTATGTCATGTTGTGATGGAGTGTGTCCGGTCAGAGGCTGAAAGCTTCGATTTGCACCAGTATACCGACTTAATTTAATGTTGGGTGGTGTAATATTTTACTGGCTGATCCCTTATCGGAGGAGTGCAGAATACTGTGCAAGATAGTTGATCTATGTATCAAAAGATGTTAATAGATTTAAAAACGGCCAAAGGGCCAATGACGGAGGCACGGTTAAGTCTGATCAAACCCTCTTTAAAATATGTAGAAAAAAAAACATATCGTCCCTTACCAACAGGCGAGTTGATGGTCAAACGCAGACATAATAAAATAATATTTGAGACAAAAAATATCCGGCTTAGACCGCACCTTTACCGACTCTACACGTTGTTGGATACCTCTCTGTAATTCTTGATGATTATTTCCTTGTTGGGAACAGATATTTTGTAAAGGTTCATTAGAATGTCCATTCAAATAAGTACGAGTATGTTATTTTATTTGTTTCTTTATAAGTGAATATAGGAGAAAGAGACATCCAAAATTTTACATCGGTGCCAGTCTGTAAGTAGGTACCAATGATTAGAGATGGTGCATGTGCACTTTACAATGTGACAGCACCCGATTCAATCTGCCCTGCACCAAGGACTTATTTAGTTCACAAATTATGTGCAGTTTCAATGTCAGTACTCAACAACGGAGTAGGAAAACATCGTGAGGAAGCCGGTATGTTCAAAAACCTCAAAACATAGGCATTCACCTCTCTCTCTCTCTCTTAGAGAAGACCTGTGTCCCAACAGTAGGGACATGATAGGCTGTAAATGATGATAATGAATGATTAGCAAATGAGCAAACTAAAACTATGTGCGTATTTAAAGTGCATTGTGTGCAACGGTGTTTAACCTGGTGGCATTGGGGCAATTTATAATGCCTGGGCTAACTAACACTTACACTACTGGCACTTAACGGTCTGTTTTGGCAGCATTACTTTAGCAGCCAGTTACCATTCCAGGCTAAGCGTATCGACCTCTACGACCACACATTGTATGAGCTGTGGCCAAACGTCTAACGTCATCATCATTATCATCAGCCAAAAGACGTCCACTGCTGAACATAGGCCTCCTCCATTGACCTCCACACTGAACGACAGCCTGTCATCTTCATCCACTGGATGCCCGCGACTCTCACGATGTCGTCGGTTCATATTGTGGGAGACCTATACCTACGCTGCGTCTTCCGTTCGTGGTCTCCACTGAAGAACCTTTCTTCGCTATCGGATATCGGTTCTACGAGCGAGGTGGCCTGCCCATTGCCACTTCAACTTGTAAATTTTAATAGCTATGTCGGTGACTCTGGTTCTTTGGCGAATGTCCACATTCCGGATTCTAACGGTGCGCAAAGAAACTCCGAGCATAGTTCTCTTCATTGCCCGTATAGTTTTTCAAAAAGCCAACAGTCGTCTAACATCTAAATTAACACGTCGACTACAAAAAGCGGCGATATGAAAAATCATGTTGAATTATTCATTAATTACGCTGGTTTATATACTAAGATATTGCCCGAGGAAAACATCTCCATCGCTTAGCAAAATAATTTATATGGAAAGTTGTTTTTGTATTGTTAGTATAGCTGATTGTTTTTATGGTGATTCCCTAAATTTGATACCTATATTTTTAATATTTATAGTTCTGTATAGAATTATATAATCATAATAGAATATCGTAGGTATTATATTTATTAGTATAGCTATACATCATGATCATCGTGATCACGATACACAGAAACACAGATACACACGTTAAACTTAACATCAATCTTTTTGCGTCGGGTTTAAAAAATAAACTGAACTGTAGATATTTTTTTCGCGATATTAGAGTTGATCCCATTGTAAAAGTGATCTACGTATAACGGCAAGGATTCATATTAATTATAGTATGATCCTTAATAAAGGTGAGCACAATTACCCTTTTTTGGTATAGTACTATTATAGCACAGAAGACATATTTACACTACCGTTTTATGATCAGATCATTCACAAGGGAGATATGGTAGGATGGTGTGGTGGGTGTGCAACGAATTCTAGTCTAAATGAGACTGGATGCCTTTAATCAACCTTCATCTGGCTGACGACCTTGCCGCCCTGTTTGTGCATGGTGACTATTACTTAGTTCATTAGTGTCGCTGCAAGTTTTTTAGTCTGTCTGAAAATTAGTGAGCCGTAAGTACGTGTTTTTGGGGTAATTAAGCGGTTTGGGGGTAAAGTGATTTTTTTAAAATAAAAAATTGAGTCATCTTAACACTATAATTGTGCTAAGGAATATCTCCCTTGTTTGTTTGATCTGAGGTTCCATGTAACTCTGTATGTAATTCGGTATTCGAAAGTTATGCAGCACTAGCTCATTCTCCCCTATTCGAACTGTTCCGATGTGTGAACTTTATATAAGCGTATAGCAATATTTTGTTCTCGCATTATGGAAAAGTTAACATGTTTTCATGATTCTCGAAAGCCCGTTGAATAAAAGTCGGCTTCTTTTGCAAAGTTACGCGGTAAATCAGCATTCCCGGTTATTACAACGCGTGCTACATGCGGCCACTTAAATATTAAGGAGAGGGGGGTTTAAGCTGTTGTTAGGTTGTAACTTATGAATATTTTGCGAATATTTTTTGGCGGAGTACAAAAGAATCGCCTTTTATGGGTTAAATGACAACGCCACATAAAGGATAAGTATTTAGTTGTAAGTTATGGGGTTAGTTCTCGTCAGTTGTGGCTCAAATAGGCCGTTGGTAAAAATTTAATAACATAATTATAGATGGTTGCCGTTTGTTACTAAATTAATGGAAGGTTAATGCCCTCATTTACGACTTTTAGCAATTTTGTTCATTCTAGTTTAAGTTTGTCTACTTCCACGGTTAGCTTAAAATTTTAAAAATCAAAATTGAATCTATTATCTAGGAAACTGCAAAGACCGAACATTTCGCTCAATAGAAAAAAACCGGACAAATACGAGTAGAGCTCATGCTCTGAGAGTTTCGTACATACATAAAACATATTAAATGAATAAATACGGGCCGAATTGAAAAACCTTCCTACTTTTTTTGAAGTCAATTAAAAACCTCAAAAATAGAAGTAGCGAAACGCAAGTAGCGGTCACCTAGGTGATTATATTCACGGGTGATCAAAAGACACTAAAAAGCCTATGATCACCCAGGCCATCAAAATGAAATAGACAGTAAAAACGTCACAGATTACTTAGAAGATATACTCCGTAAGCAGACGTAAATGACCAGTTACAGTTTACCTATTAGTGTAAAGAGTGATGTGAAGAGTAAATAAAAATAAAATATGTAAATAGACCTGGGTATGCCCTAACACTGCAACCAGAACCTCCGGAGGATATGCAGCAGCGTCTTAATAGCACACGGTGAACGTACTGCGATCCCCAAGCCACCCCTGCCAAGCGTGAGGATTATGGCAACACCCCTCTCTAAGAGGGAGGCTGAGAGGGTTGTTTAGCAGTGAGCGTTTACTGGCTGATGATGTGATGTAAATGGAAACAATATAATAAAGATAGTAAAAATTTGCATAAACTATCCAAATGTCGATAGCAAAAAGTGCTATGACAATTGCATTGAAATATACAATTGAAAATACGTATATGTTTAGTGAATTTATCGCTGTTAGTGCAAACGTTAGGAACGTGTTAAGCCTGGCAACTAGGCTATAAATATCGGCACGCTGTGAGTTATAGCTTTAGTTGAACACACACAGATTCGCTACGTCTGTTTCTGGTGCAAAACACCTATTTCAGTGGCGCCGGCGGGACATTGGGTCACTTTGTACTGGTGAGTATTACGTGGCATTACCTAGTAGAATGAGTTTTGGAGTTTTATCTTTGATATATATTTTATTATACTCGGCCGATGCTGGGATTGACTCTGACAACTGCAATAGATATAATAATAGATATTTATTTATTTATATAGGGTTATTAAGCGCAAAGGGTAAGCCGAAAGGAGGTCATTTTACGCATAATTATAAACAACTTTTACTTTGGGTCCAACCGTGAAATCGTGATAAAAATATCTTATATTTAATACTTAAATGAATTATAATCTTATGCAGTTTTGATACCATCGCTCAACAACAGTTAAAGGAAACTTCGCGAGTAAACCGGTATATCCAATAACCACAAAAATTCAAAGACGTGTTTCTCTGGGTTTGTATCCACTGGTATCAGATTGAATTAGCCACGGATCCCGGAAAGTTACATCCAACGATACCGGGAACCGTTTACTTAAAAAAAGTTACCCTCTGATCCCGGTATCCGTGGATACGCATGACCCCAAGGCCCCGATTCTACTAAAGAAATTGTCTTTAAATTTTAATTGTTAAATAATTGCCTCAACATTGACATATTTAAATATTTTTTTATACTAGAAAAATACAACCACCTAATATTATAACTTATTATGAAAAATATTAAAAACTGCCAATTTTGAAGCAGCTATTTAACAATTAAAATCGCAACAATTATAATTTAAAGACAATTTGTTTAGTAGAATCAGGGGGCTGATATCTAGCAATGATGCTATCTGGAATTTAGCTTCGTTTCAAACAAACTATGCTTATTGATGATTTTTAGGGTTCCGTACCTCAAAAGGAAAAAACGGAACCCTTATTTATATAGGGTTATTAAGCGCAAGGGTTTAGGTTTAGGGTTATTGACCTATATAGGATCACTTCTTTGTCCGTCTGTTTGTCCGTCTGTCTGTCCGTCTGTCCGTCCGTCTATCCGTCTGTCAAGACCCTTTTTCTCAAGAACGCGTAAAGGTATCATTTTGAAATTTATACCAAATACTTGAGTATATGGTTTCTTTCGGCTGTCAAAAAATAAAAGTTGTAAGTCAACGCAATCAAAAGATATGAACGTTTATGTCACATATTTTGCGATTTCACAGGGAAATCAAAACCTATAGGGTACTTTCCGTTGACCTAGAATCATGAAATTTGGCAAAAAGCAAGGTCACATAGCACATATATAGGAATAAATCTGAAAGAAACAAATTTGATGTGATATTATTTAAAAATAATTATTTTGCTATTACAAACTTACATTTTGTAGTTGGAATGTATAGAACAACCTTATAGTCAACTACAGAGTTAAGTTTGTCTTTCAATATTTCAACTTTCGTTTTTTTTTTGGACTCGCGCTCTGAGTGTTCTGTCCAAGGGAACCCTCAGAGCACGAGTCCTACTCGTAATTGTCCGGTTTTTTTTTAACCGACGAAAGGAGGACGTTATCCTTTCGACTTTATGTATGTTTGTTACGCGTTTACTCCACCACCTATATGAATTGATTTTGATGATTCTTTTTTTGTTTGGTAGGTCATACTTCAGAGGTGGTCTCATATACATTTAATCGAAACTAATTAAGCGCTTTTTGAAAAAAAAAACAAAAAAATATATACTAAGATGACGATTTGGTTTATGGTTCCCTTCTGCAAGTGTTGATGAGGACTTTAAATTCTGTTTTAACTGTAATTTTGCAAAAATTACTTTTTATTATGTCAAGCGTGTTTTAGGATGGTTATTAATAAGCATTTGCTAGCTAATAAAGACCAATATTACTAAATGTCTAATCAGATACGATGTACAAGGTATACTGTCAGCAATTAGGTGTCTACATATCAGTAACCGCAGAAATGTTGTGCAAGTCCGGCACATCCTATCTCGTGCACTCGAAGCCACAGTTTAGTTTGTGGCTGACCGCTGACAACGACCCGTTTGTTTGCAGCCTAAATTCGCTGTGTATACCCTAAATTCGGTTACAATGTTTCAGAACTGGGGTTTAAAGATTTGCTTTTCAAATGTTATTATTAAACTTCTCGATTTGAATATTTAATATTTTGAGTGGCAAGAAACGGAACTGTCAGTGACAGATGGCAGCAGACGGCTGACAGTTGACGTTTCGGTACTGTGAAGCAACTCCAGGCGCATAGTTTTTAGGGTTCCGTACCCAAAGGGTAAAAACGGGACCCTATTACTAAGCCTACGATGTCTGTCTGTCTGTCTGTCTGTCTATCCTACCTATAACGATTAACGATTATATATTTCAAACCGTAATAGTTAGCCTACTGAAATTTTCGCAGAATATGTAATGTTATGGCGGATTATCTAAGAAATAATAAAAAAGCCAAAAAGTAAAAACGAAAGCGTGTCCCATAACATATTTTTTAAACGTATTTTTGTATTAGCTCTAATGTAAAAACGGTAATATATACAAGCGTCAAACTTGGCATGATTATAGTAAACATTTTAAAGTATAACAACAAACAATAAATAAAAAACAAGAGCGAGTCGGTAAAAAAAATTATGTTTATTACCAAGTTATAACTGGTAAAATCGTTATTAAATTTTGTGGTCGTACGGAACCCTCAGTGCGCGAGCCCGACTCGCACTTGGCCGGCGTATATTAATCGATTACGAGCTCAGTTTTTGCACTTTTTCAACATTTTGGTTGCTTTTTTGCTTTTTATATATATATAGATATATAATTATATATATATATACTAGATTATTACAATATTTGTCTGTTTTATGTATCACGTAATCCAGTATAACCTCGACCTTTACCTCTTTTATATATCCTTTCATGCTAAGGTTGCCTGGAAATGATTGCTTATATCGGTAAGGCCGCTAGCTACACTAGTTTTAAGTCAGTTTTCACCTATGAATGGCATTACTGGCGTGTACATAAAGAGTTACATATGTAAACCATTGATGTAATGTAAACCTTTGAATTTTCAAGGCCAGAAGCCAAAGTTTTGATTTGTTCTGTTCGTGGAACTCCTTATGTGCCATTACATAGATCCCAGTTAAACGGGTATTGGCACAAATATAACTAGCTGGAAGTTGGAGCATCTCAAAATGCCGACCACGTTTCTATGTATTGACACAACGGAATCGTGTAAAGGCAAATAAAGGCTCGTATAAATTCCCCAAGACAAACAGACAATATAAATTTCCATTTGCTTTGTCTACCTCATCACACGAGGCTACAGCTGCTACGAGGTTTCGTAGCTTTGGTTAATTTGTACGCGGTCGTAGCAGATATGCCTTAGCGTCGTAGACGTCTACAAAGCACTTTGCAAGTAATAATTTCGACAATTAATGAAACACTGTGGAACTTATGCCATTTTCTGTGCTTATGCAACATAAATATTCAACCACAGCTGAATCTACATTTCGATGTTATCAATTCATCACCTTGATATTAATCATACTAATATTATAAATGCGAAAGAGTGTTTATTAATTGGTTTGTTCGATTGTTGGTTTGTTTGTTCCTCATTTACGCAGCAACAGAGCAACAGATCGACCTGGTTTTTTGCATGGGTATAGTTCAATGGCCGGAGAGTGACATAGGCTTAATCAGTAGTTTTTAAGCTTTCGCGATTTGAACACATGTTTTAAATGTTTATCGCGACTTATCACGTATTATTTAATTTAGGTAAAAATATGTACCTTTGTAGCTGTGGTAGTTCCTACATAGGTCAAACGAAGCGTACCATAGCAGAAAGGATCAAAGAACATATCGCGGCCGTCAAAAATCGCCAGACACAGAAGTCGGCTATTGCAGAACATTTGCTTGAGGCGGGATCCGGTCACTGGATCCAGCTCCACGATCCGAAGATCCTTTCAACTGAACGACATTATTTTTCAAGAATGGTTCGTGAAGCGGTTGAAATCAGAAAACATCGCAATTTCAACCGGGAAGATGGATTTAAATTAGCGGCGTCGTGGAATTCCATAGTAAGCAAGTGTGCAAACCGCGGTGTAGGTACTAGGACATTTATACCGATACAGTCAGTGTCGTAGTGACAACCCTGCGATTTTTCTAGATCAAGTGAGTGTAGGAGAACAAAACACCCGCTCTTCTCGCCGGACTCACCCGCAGTTTTCAGTCAGCTCGTGACCACGGCCATTGTAACATGGTCGAAACGTCGAGCGAAAGGTACATATTTTTACCTAAATTAAATGATACATGATAAGTCCCGATAAACATTTAAAACATAGGCTTAATCATCTTCTTCGTACTTTTAATCATCATTACCATTTTTCATCACTGCGCAAGTTAAACGCTAACGCAGATGGCGTGCTAAAGACGACATGCTTTGAATTTAAAAAAAAGATGATGTATTTAAAACTGTTTTTTGTGTAGCACTTAGCGGTCTATACAAAAGCTAATATAATTATATACTACAAAAGGTAATATGATTCATTTTCAAAAACTGTTATTTGATGTTTTTACGCATCAAAAAGTTACACATTTCTGAAAAAACTTTTTTTTTATTGCTTCTTAAATAAATGATACGTATCCTGAACAAAGTTAAGCAATAATTTATTATTTTACATAATAAACAAACTTTAACGCAAAACACGTTTGTTTTTAATAGATGTTTGAAACAAAAGCAATTGTTAATTGTTGTTTAATAGGAAAGTACTCTATCAAAATTACTATTTGCTATAATTCAACTGCTCGCTATGAATATTCGTATAGTGACAAGGTACTAAAGCATTCACATAATACTTATCCGACTGTAGAAGTTTACCATCATATCTGTATAGTTGGCCAAATGATAGAACTAAAAAAATAACTACGGATGGATGTTACTTTTGTTTAGACAATACGACGGTGGCTCTCTCATTCCGCTCTGCAGTTAAGTTGGTTGTATAGTACACAAACTTACATTTGTTTTACCGCCCACATGTAGTTCACAATAGTTTCTCGAACAATGTTCAAATAAATAGCAGTTTCGCTTTGTTTCCTGCCAGAATAACTAAGAGTGCTTGTGAAAGTTTTCTATAAGCTCACCCTTTGATTTTGTGATAACTTTCGTCGTTACTAGTATCTAGTACCTGCAAGGTTGTAACGAAATATACTCATCATACCCATTGTACTATTCCGCATAGCACATTCTCCTAAGCGGCTAACCTCCAATAGTGGAGAAGCACTTGAAGAAGAAGAAGATAACCCATTATAGCACATACAATTTAATAGCTTAATCATTGGATTTAAATAAATACAAAGCGGGAAAAAATAAAATGATAAGGTAGTACATGTTGCAAATATACGCGTCGAATTGAGAATCTTCTCTGATGCTTGTTTGATGTCGGTTGAAAAGCAATTTCTAAACCATCATTGCATAAAGGGTTGAAATAAATATTCGGCAATTGTTCACGTTTCCGGATGCCGCGTGCCGTTGCGTAGGAGATTATTTACTTCCGGGCGAATGCCTCGATGTAATGATATTTTATTAATTTTATTTTCCATTCGTGAAAGTTTTGTAATTTTACATTATTTTGTTGTAAGAATAATTTTTAATTCAACTTTTATTTAATAGAGAGGTACTTGGTATGTAGTTCTCATGTCATACCGTTAAAAACAGATTTCTAATCTTAGAATAACTACACAAAGAAACCAAGTACATTCGCAAAATTTAAGCTATTCAAATGGTGTCATATATGGCTCCAAAAAATAAAAAAAAAATTTACTATGACAATTTGCGCGGTGAAATCTTACCACAACAAATCAGAAAAGCAGCATAAGAGTTATGGTGTGACAGTCCACAGGTAATCCATTAATTTTCTTGCTTAAATCGTTTAAAATACCAATCAAAACGTAAGCTACAAAGCGAATTTGTAGCTTACGTTTTGAGAAGGCGTTGTTTGGAAACCTACCTTCTCTGAGTAGTTATTCTAAGTTTCTAATGTTTTTTTTATTGAATACTTCCGAAATTATACCGTAATTATTCTACTAAAATTTGAGCATGGGATCTGAAGTAATAGTAAGTTTTATCTTGGCTATAATATACGAACACACACCTCGAGAACTGAGGCGATTGAATTGCATTGGAGCCTCCTCAGTTAACCCTTTTTTGTATAAAAATGGAGGAAATATATTTTTTTCGCACTATAATATCAAAACCAATTTTAATCACTTTAGTTTTTTGTTTGTAGTGAGGCATTATGGCATTTGATTTGGTTAGGCGACGGAGATGCTTTAAGAGGATATCAAGTACATAATGCTGGCGTGTTTCTGGGTCAACGCATAAGCATTGCCATTCAGTGTGATAACGCCAGCATGCTGAGTACGCTGCCAACTGATAGTAGGCATGAACATTTGGATTGTCTTTAGACGTTTAAGGGTCTATGGGCAGATTGGGCTGCTAACTGTTTTTTTGTAGTGTTAGCTTGTATTTTTTTTAGTTAATAAAGACACTATTATACAATACAATACAATACTTCTTACACTTCTTTCTTCTTCTTACACAATTTTAAACCCAAATATGTAAAAAAATATGGCTAATACCCATTGATTTAAGTAAAACTGTCATTACTAATACCTAATTGACAAAGGTAATTCACTGAGCGATCTACCGACAAATTTGCCGATCTAATCAGCTGACAAAAAAGGGCGGGCAAAAAGTACAAAAAAAATTTGTTAAATGTCAAGCGAAACATTTTCATTTCATATAAATATCGATATTTTCTTAAAATACTCCTATAATTTTAAAATCAGTACAAAGCCTCATACACTCGAGACTCCAGCACAATATACAAACTAAAGACATTAAGGCCTCTACAGACTACAATGGTCCCGTCTTAATGTTAGGGCGTCTCTAATGGTCACGGCTAATTTCAAGAGAGACCCGTTTACGTCCAAGTTTATTGTGTGCCTAAGAGCTGCCATCCACTATGAACTAGTTTAGTTATCAGGGGCCTTACGGACAACTGCTATTACAGGCACCTAATCCGCTCAGTTGGAAAATCACGCGACCGCAAACCTTATCGCGCCCAGATACGGTTTGCAGTCGCGTGATTTTCCAACTGAGCGGATTAGGTGCCTGTAATAGCAGTTGTCCGTAAGGACCCTGGTTAGCTTAGAATGACCGAGATTACTTTGAATAAATATTTACTTACTTTGATTACTTTTCGGCCAGCATGCTGAGTACGCTGCCAACTGATAGTGGGCTTGAGCATTTGGATTGTTGTTTGACCTTCATCGGTCTATGGGCAGTGTAACTATATTCGTAGTGTTAGTATTAGCTTGTATTTTGTTTAGTTAATAAAGGCACTTGCCCCAGTAAAAAAAACTTTGAATAAATTGCATTATATTTTTTATTATACTTACAAAATTGTGTCTATAAAAATTAAGTTTGGTAATTTGTTAGACGAACCTACTTGAGAAGTTTCATCATCATCATCATCATCATCATCTCCCCCTTTAACCTCCACACTGAACGACAGCCTGCCTTTTGCATCCACTGGATGCCAGCGACTCTTGCTATGTCGTCGGTCCATCTAGTGGGAGGCCTACCTACGCTGCGTCTTCCGGTTCGTGGTCTCCACTCAAGAACCTTTCTTCCCCATCAACTTGAGAAGTTTACGTGGGGCTTAAAAGGTTACATATATATATAAAGGCAATTAGCATCGTAAGCCGTTGTGTGATGTTAAAATACCTTTTCAAACTTGACGAAAATACATGACGTCACAAACCGTCAAACGCCAAGGATATTTCGACTATATTAATGAAATATATTGATGATATTAATTATCCGTTTACGAATCATTTTAGCATGTTTAAATGTCGTACGATATCTTCATCATCATAATCAGCCTTTCTAGTATACGCTGCTGGACATAGGCCTCTTCCAGGTCCGTCATACAGCCCGAACTTCGGCTTCCTTCGGCTTCGATATCCTCCACAATCCTATTAAATATCAACATGAAAATGTCATTAAACCATTTTATTCTAAAATCAGTTTTTTCCCCAAATAGTGATTTTTCTTCTTAATTTTTTAACCGACTTCGAGAGGAGGTTATCAATTCGACTGTATGTTTTTTTTTTTTTTTTTTTTGTATGTTTGTTTCGCGATTACTCCGCCAATTTAGAATTGTTTTTGATGATTCTTTTTTTGGTTGGTAGGTCATATCTCATAGGTGGTCCCATAATTTTTTTATCGGCATTGATTCAGTGCTTTTTGAAAAATCTACAAAAATAACTACAAATTCAATGTACATTGTAAATATTGTACAGTGCCACCAACTTAGCCAAAAATAACTGATTATAAATTGTAAATATGTATATAAGTAGGTAATATATGTATTAATAATTTCGTTGATTGTCCTTTAATGCTCATTGCTTTGAAGTTATTTAAATATTATTTTCTACTTATTAGTTTCAGTTTGTAAATGAAGGTATAGTCATGAAGTCGGTTCTTTTTTTTTCTAAAAATTATCTTTATTTTGAAAACTTTTGATAGAGCTTCCCCGCCGCTTGCGCTGCCGGTGTTTTTTTGGCGTAACTGCAACACTTGTCTATAAAAACTAATTGTGAAACACAGTTTATTGATTTATTTAAGAAAAAAAAATATAATAGTCTTGCATTTGTCCCCCACCGCGATGATGCGGTATACGATGGAGCACGCTTTCCTAGAAAAAAAACCGATCCACTCGCGACTAGAAGACACCCAAACAGAAAAAAACAGTGGTTTGGTCTAGAATGAAGTATAGGTACCACGCTCCTAGATTTCGGTATAGAAGCAAGTACCTACAGTAAGTTTATCTCTTGTACCACATTTGGAGTAGGCACAATAACAACTACTGTCTCCGTAATGCAACGGGCTAATTTGGGCCATTTCTCCTTTATGGGCCAAGTAGTTCTAAAGGGCCAAGTTGTTATGCCCCTAAAAGCTGTCTGCGCCATTGGTGCCAATAAGGACGCAAGACTTACCCCTTTACAAGTTTCATGCGAAAACGCGGGCTCCGAGATCATAAGTTTCTATTGCGTAACTTGGCCGCGGGTTACACAGGATAGCTTCATTTTTATACAAGGTTTTATTTAACTTGCCTTGTTAGTATAGGTCAAGTCTTGGAACTGAATTTTAGACCAGTTATCCCCAACCGATTGAGCTAAAATTTAGCATAGAAGCTTAGGTTGGATGTCAATGAGGCCTATTCTGTCATAAAATGTTCTGGACTAAAATTATCTGCCTCTCTTTTCATTTTAATACGTGAGAGAAGGATGGCAACAATTTTAGAGCTGTCAAATTTAGTTTAGTTTAGAGTGCATCAGAATCGATGCCAATATTAGCTAAGTGACGTCATTATAAATCCAATATGGTGGACTCCGCGATAGATGGCGGACCGGTATTTTTTTGCACCCCCTTGATATGGGTAGGTATCAAATGAAATGATATGCTGAAAAGAATACGAAAAACAAAATGAAGTCACACTAAATTCAATATGGCAGATGTCCCAAGATGGCGGACAGCATTTTATTATCTACCATCATGATATGGGTATCAAATCAAAGGGTTTGCTGAGAAGAATAGGAAAAATAAAAAGACGTCAATCAAAAGCTGGTTTTAAGTTTTCTGAAATTTTCTGCGCAATTTTCTTAATTTTTCTTTCCATAAGAACCTTCTACAAAGTAAAGTTATATGATTATTTACGGGATATTTACCGGTAAATATCCCGTAAATAATCATATAACTTTAGTGAACAACCGTGATAGTTTAAAACAGTGTGTTCTACAAAATACTGGAAAACTTTTAAAAAAAGAATGAAATTTATAGTCGTTCTTAAGTTATGGCGTGACCAAGGTAAATAAGTATTCATTTATATATATATTTACATTATTCACAGTCGTCATTTATCAAGCTAATTGAGTAAACAATCGGTGTGATATCCGTCCACAAAGTTCTGAATAGACGTTAGTTCGTCCGGTAGTGCTCGGCAGTCCATTGTTATAGGGTTTACACATAATTTCACCCGCGATCGACCTTTGCCTTTCTTGACTTCACTTGGAGAATTAAATATGAGATAAGATTTTAGGGACAAGAAGTTTGTGCCAATAATTGGAGCAAAAGTCTGAACAGTCGAGTTTATGTTCATTTTATCCATGTTATGGTTTTTATTTATCTAACAAAGATGTGGTTCTTTGACATATATCTTGTGGTTCTATTTATTTTTACAAACTTATATTTAACTTCAAGTGGTAACTTGAAGTAGGATTACTGGCCCCGGTTGATGGATATAGACTTTTTCTACCGTTATAAAGAGACAAAAAAATAACTATCGGGTACTGCAGCGTTTCGCACCGCGCATGTGGTTTGCACCACGGTTTAAATCGCTCAAGTGGTCTAAACCAATTGATCCTTTCACACCGCGGTGTGAATCGTCCACATTTATTTTTTTGTACAGTTTGCACCATGGTGTTTTTTTGAACGCATTCTCGGAATTCATTCAGATGAAATAATTAAAACATTAAAAAAAAGAAAAAGATTTTACTGGAATTCTACCCCTGGCTACAGGAATCAATTGTAGGACCACTCTAGAGCCTATTACATAAAAGACACAACCGGCAGAGATAAAAAACAATCGAAATGAATAACTCAGTTTTTTTAAAGTGAAAAAGTAAGGTGATAATGTTAATGTAAATATTTAACTTATCACAGACACCACTCGACCGGCATTACGGCTGCACTGCTACGTGATAAATTAGCCCAAATTGAGATGGTGTGCGGCGCCCACTGTCCAGGTGACATAATTCAATTAGATTGCAGACCATTTGTTACCGTTCCGGGCGGTGCAGTGAGTTATGCGCTTCTGGCTAGTGAATGCGTCACTAGTAAAGGTACTGTGATGCCGGATTGATGACTATTGAAGATGTGGTTTGGAGTAGTACGTTGTGGTTTGTGGGACTCGGAGGTGGCTTTTTAAACCCCGGATTCAAAAAGAGATATGTTATAAGTTTAACGTATGTATATGTGTGTGTGTCTGTGATATCGTGGCTCCCAAACGGCTGAACCGATATTAGAGATAATAGTTTGCAAATGCTACCTGCTTGGGATCCAGTCATCAAATTAATAAAATCTCCTGTTCTGGTGCAGGAGTGCTAGAGAAGGCACGAAGAATCGACACCACTTTATGGTTGATATTCCGAGAACCACTACGAAGCGCTTTGATTCCACATTTATTGTGCGAGCTGCTAGTCTGTGGAATTCGCTGCCTGAGTGGGTGTTCCCCGATAGTTACAATCTGGGTGTCTTCAAGTCGAGAGTGAATCGGTTTCTTCTAGGCAAGCTTGCTCCATCGTAAACCGCATCATCGCTAAACATCAGGCGAGTTGGCGGCCGAGCGCAAGACTATTTATAAAAAAAAAGTGCAAGACCTCTGGACACCGTTAGCGACTACTGCGTGCATAGTAAACATCTTCATCATCATCAGCCTATCATGTTCCTACTGCTGGGACACAGAACTTCTCTTAGAGAGAGGATGGCCCCTAATCCGCCATATGTGCTGGCGAATGTTGGTGAAAGTCATATAGAGTTTTTGAACTTTATAGGTTCTTGGGGACACACCGTTTCCTCGAGATGTTTTCCTTCATCGTTGTTGAGTGATGACATCGAAACTGCACATAATCTAAAATAAGTCATTGGTGCAGGGCCGTGGATCGAACCGGGTGCCGTCAGATTGTAAAGCGCACGTGCTACAGCCTGGTCATATCTATAGCAGAACCGATAACCGCTGTGGAAGACGTGTTCTAGAGTACAAAGCTACGAAATTGGCAGTGATTGGAAGCAAAGGCTGCTGAGTGGCGTGTCTTGCGCAGATCCAGAAGTCCAGTAGACTTAGGTGGTCTTGGAACAAAGTGTTTGTTTTGGCTAGTGATTTAATAAAAAAACACAATTTTTCTCGATTGTATTACATTTTAAAGTAACGATACTCAGAGTGATCTTTATTTGAAGTAGATGCAAACAGTTACATAAAATTCAACTTCAAAAATAGCAATAAATTCTACCTAACCCAGCATCATACTTCGTGCACTCAAGTAATTTGTTTCCGCCGACTAAATCATTTTTATCGAACGAATAAATTCGTACTTAGACGAGATATTTTTATGGTATTTTAGTTGATTTACCCCATGATTATTCATTTTTCGTATTGTGAATTACTACAAAATGGACTAATGTAATCATTGCCTTATAAACAAATGGATGTTGGGTCTTCTACAAAAGCAAAAAATAAAGTGTCATATGTTTATCCATATAAATTTAGATACATTGTAAACTGATTCAAATTTCATTGTGTCATTTAGCTTGCAACAATAGGCTTGTATTATATTTTGTTATTACATTATAAAAAGCTAAACATAAATAGAGCCCGTCAACAAAAATAAAAATTTGTTCAAAAATAAATAAGTTATATGTATTTTAATTTCATGCTAGACAGAGTGCGCACTAGCACATTATGACGTCTAGCCATGTTATGCTTTGCGGGAGAGAGACAGAGAATCCGCTCTAAAAACTTTAAACGCTTATATCTCAGAAAAGTATCAGCCAATTTTTGAATTATTTTTTGTATTTGTAATGTATTTACCTAATTAAATCCTTTGCTAAGCCTGTTATCTATATCTTAAACAAAGTTGGGTTAGTTACACCATTTATAACTCAAGAACGGCTGGGCTGATTTACAATGTTATTTGTTTTTTTTTTGGATTCTCCACCTCGAATAGTATTAAAGTAGAATAAAGCAGAATAAGTATTAAAAAGTAGAAAATTCACGAGAAAAATAAATGTTTATATGAAGTAAATTAATTTTCCCATACATTTAGTATGGAATGGCAAGAATTTTAAGCCTATATGTTGACATATATTATTATATTACATCATAGAAAAAAAATTGAGATTGCTGTCGTTAGTGTCGCTACCAAGGAGGTTGCTTCAAGGAGGGATATAACGCGGATGAAACCGCGGGGCGCAGCTACTTTGTAATAAATTAAACATTAAGACTCAGACCTATTATCTAGATGCATGGATCACCTAAATAGTTACTACGGTTTTAGTTTAACATTTACATCAGAAACGTTTAAGCGCTGATCCAAAATCCATGGTATTAAATATCTTTGACTGTAGTGATGACAATACAATAGTGTTATTCACAATGCTTAACGGTTAATTAAACTGTTCATAAATCAATTTGTCATTTTTGTCAATTATGATAATGGAATATTAATAATAATTTATAATATAATTATGTAATTTTTTTTACAGCTACATAATGCGTTAATTTTAATCAGGTTGGTACTTTATTGCAGCGTGCAAACATAGATAATACGTCGTGCCTCCTCTACAATGATCCTGAAATGTGATTTTTAGGGTTTTGTAACCAAAAGGTGAAAATGCGTCTCTATTACCTACGCTGTCTGTCTTTCCGTCCTACCTTATAACGGCTGTATCTTTCGAACCGTAATAGATAGCCAGTTGAAATTTTCACAGAATATGTAATGTTATGGAGAATTAACTAAGAAGTATTACTCTAGCGTAAAAAAAACCGTACAAGCATCCACCTTAGTATGATTATAGTACACACTCACACACAATAAAGTAAAACAACAAAATTTATAAATACTGGCCAAGTGCGAGTTTGTGACCAATTTCTGCTCACCACCGGTTTTCGTACGACCACTGAAGTTAAGCAACGTCGGGCGCGGTCGGTAGGTACTTCGATGGGTGACCACCTGGGCGTGATGTTGTCTTATTACACTACTTTTTGTATTTCGTGGTGGTACGGAACCCTCAATGTGAGACCCCGAATCGCACTTGGCCGGTTTTTTATAAGAACCTGACTAATCTAAATCAATAAAATTGCAGACACGCTTATCTTTTAGCTTTTAGAGGAAACTTTGAACAAAAGCGCTGATTTTAGATTTCAAAAGAAAGTCCATAAAGTCTTCCGTGAATGGAAAAACATTTCTCTGCATAAAATCCTATGGAGGAAAAAATATGATAATATTCCAGTGAGCACTGAGCACACTTTTGCTCTTCACAATAGAAGGAAAACCGATAAATGATCGAATCGGCAGGTCGCGATTCGATTTCAAGGCTTTGCATTTAAATCAGAATCATGGTTGTTGCATTTTCAATATTTTTCGGGGAATTTCTGCGCGATATCCGAATGAAAATGTTCGCACGTATTTTGATTAACATTTTACACAGTTACTGTATTAACGTATTAACGTTTCTGTCCGATTGATTGATATTTTATAGACAAAAATTTTTTTTTTGAAGTTCCTGATTGGTTGACGTGTGTACTTCAAGGACTTTGTATACCCTATTAGTGTACTTATAAATTACTAGAACTTTTATGTTCTCCTGAGACGGCGTTCGCGTCGCAACGTCTTGTGCATTTGTTAGTTTCAATTATTGAGAATTATTCAAGTTACATTAAATATCGTCAAACATGAATCTTAGTCACAGTAAGAGTCAAACAAAGTAAGTTATGGTCAAGGCCAAGTCATGCCCTTGTAAAGTGGTAGAGACTTTACTAGAGGCTTATCAGTGGAATTTTGGAAATATCACGAATATACATGTTTAAGCTCATTATATCACTTGCCTATCACTCGAAAACGTTCTGAACACTGGTGTATACTTAATTTTTTCGTTCTCTTAAAGTGCGCTTGTGTAGCGCTTTCAAATTTAATTACAATCTAGCCAAATTTTAGGAGAATTAGTAATTTAATTCCAACCTAAATTCTACGTATGTTATTTTAATAAACTGGCCAAATGCAAGTCTAGCTCGCGTTCTGAGGGTTCCGTATCATCACAAATTTCAATCATAGTACAAAAAGACGACATCACGCCCACGCGGTCATCCAACCGTTTTTTCTGTATTCTGAGATCCAACCGTACCCAAAGGCAATTTTTTCGTGAGTATTGTACTAGATACAACGTGAAAAATGTGTTATTTAAAACTTTGAAAAAAACCAACGATTAAAATGATCACTAATACCAACACAAAGAAAGATTACTTATTTAAAAACGATATTCTAACACGGGTTTGGTAAAGTTGAACACAACATTCTCCAGACACAATACTTACGATTTAAGAGAAATTTCGCAACTTATAACCATTACCAAAGTTTCCTCAATAAATGATTGAAGACTGAAACATGAAACGACGTTATTTTCGGGAAGTAATGGCGTAGTTAAACCAAAAGTGGATGTTGTTGATGACTGCGCCAAACTCCACACCTGAGCACATTGAAATGTGGACCGCATTATCTCGTGAGACTATAGCATTAGTCCTTCCAACACTGATAAAGAATATTTTTAGACAGTATCCTTAAAAAACACTAGCCATAGTTTGTTTTTAACCGTGGTTTTCAATTAGGTGATTATTTTTTATGTACAACATCTATTGGCGCTCTCAAGGTGGTCACACAAAAAGTTATTTAAGTACTTTGGCTAGGTAGTCGTTTTTTAACCAGTGCCAATAGAATTAATACTTTTGTTTGAGTGTTTATTGATTTGGCAATAGCAATCATTTTGTTGGAGCGCTTACTTCTTTTGCTATCGTCATCATCAGCCAGAAGACGTCCACTGCTGAACATAGGCCTCCCTCTTTAACCTCCACATAGACGACAGCCTGCCTTTTGCATCCACTGGATGCCAGCGACTCTCACTATGTTGTCGGTCCATCTAGTGGGAGGCCTACCTACGCTGCGTCTTCCGGTTCGTGGTCTCCACTCAAGAACCTTTCTTCCCTATCGGTTATCGGTTCTTCGAGCGATGTGGCCTGCCCATTGTCACTTCAACTTGCAAATTTTAACAGCTATGTCGGTGACTCTGGTTCTTTGGCGAATATCCACGTTTCGGATTCGATCGCGCAAAGAAATTCCGAGCATAGCTCTCTCCATTGCCCGCTGACTCAGAGTTTTTCCAAAAGGCCAACAGTTAAGGACCACATCTCAGTACCATATGTCATCACTGGCAACACACACTGGTCAAATACCCTTATCTTTAGGCACTGTGGTATCTTGGACGAGAAGATGTCACGCAATTTCCCGAAATACAGCAATTTGCCATCGTAACATAGCCAAATTAATCACGTTACACGGTAATTATTTAAAGTTTCATTTGGGTATTTTAGTAATAAAAAGTAGAACCCCCTTGCGCCGTCTCTGTAATCATTGAAAGATACCTATCGTCGTATTAGTACATTACGGTAGTCCATTATTGCACGGCGTGAAGTAAACGCCCGAGCGCATATAGTGAGGGTGATAAACGCCCCGATAAATCATTATACTATTTTATAAATATCTAAACAATAAATCCTTGAAGCCCCCCCCCCCCCCCCTCTCCTTTCACACCCTTCCCTTGTGTGAATAAACCCACTATTATTTTATTGAAAAGGATTTTAAAAGCCATTAAACCTGGTGTAATAGGGTAATAACAGATGCAATAGAGTTTTTTTTAAACACCTTTTGTTACGCAATAAATGTGATACAAAAAGAATATCATGATCGAATAATTAATGAAATAATATAAATAGGAATAAATGAAAAACAAAAAGAGTAATCATAAAAAATCACAGTGTTAAATAACAACGAAAAAATTTGGTAATCCACGAACAACAAACTAGATTAATAAATATTACAAACTGAACACAAAATCTAGAAGTGGTAGGGTAGCGTTTTGTCTAAAATTGCGTTGTCACTTTTTCTATATCATGAAACTGTTTTAAGGCGAAATGATAATCTACACTCTTTTGATATTTGTGTGTAAATTTCGAAGTGCAAAAGAACACTTAAAGGTGCCTTCTTTTGTTTATTATTCATGAGTGAAATTAGTAAATTCATTTCCGCACGGTGTAAAAATGGACTGCTTAAGTCACGGAGAAGCGTGACTTAAGTGCGAGTTTAGGTCACACAGTGCTACAGTTTTTTTTACTCACAAAAACATAAACTCAAAACTCAATAAAAACCTGTCATACTTCCATTTGATTTCAGCTGGAACT
Organism: Agriopis aurantiaria; assembly: GCA_914767915.1. NCBI lineage: Eukaryota > Metazoa > Arthropoda > Insecta > Lepidoptera > Geometridae > Agriopis > Agriopis aurantiaria. Next base: position 9,559,180 of record OU611994.1, on the reverse strand, counting down.
CCGACTATTCTATTAACATTTATTTTGATGATCGTAAACGGAGACCACATTCCTTTTTTACCGACTAAGCTTGTCTTTGTTGTTTTTATGAAAGCAGATACGGCACAGATAGGAGCTCCTTTCCATTAGTGCAAATGTCCTCTATGTTTTAAATAAGCGTATTTGTATAATAGGATTGGACCCTATTCAACCCTATTGGTACAGAAAAAGGAGAGTGGACTATCTTTCGAGGTGCCTATAATAGGTTACCGGATTCATTATTTTTTTAAACCTGACGATAAGAACCGATCAATGAAGAAGAAATTAAAATATGTTAAAAATTAAGAGAGACAAGCAATTTAATGTGTTGCTAGGCAGAGAGCGCATCTATTCTATCTATTTGGTCATATTGCATGAAATGAATAATCCCTTTATGATGCGCCAAACCACTTTGATAGCCCGTTGGTCCAGTTGGTAGTGAACCTGCCTTCTGAGCTTGGGGGGCGTGGGTTCGATTCCCACCTAGGACAAACATTTATGTGATGATTTGTGTTTGTTCTATATCTGGTTGTTAATATCTATTTAAGTATGTATTTAAATCTATATATGTATGTATATCAGTCTCTGGCAGCCATATCACAAGCTTTGCTTAGTTTGGGGTCAGATTTATTTATTATTACTTTAATTTGATTTAGTTTAAGATTTTTGATTACAAATATCAGAATTTACTTTGTTACCCAAAAAAGAGGTATTTAAAGTTTAGTTACATATAACTTTAGTGAACAACCATGATAGTTTAAAAAAGTGTTTCATTTACAGTTTGTTGGCGAAACATAACATTAGCGAAAGAGGGAGGAGGAACAAGGCCCTTAGATAAGAACATGTAAATTAGTCAAAGCATTATGCTCTGCAGTGGGCTGAATGAGCTGTCAACGATGACGTATTATAATTAAATATAAGTTTTTCATTGAACAAATCATCATCATCATCATCATTTCAGCCGTAGGACGTCCACTGCTGGACATAGGCCTCCCCCATCGATATCCAAAAGGGCCGGTTGGAAGCGGCCTGCATCCTGCGTTTCCCTGCGGTCTTTTTTAGGTCATCTGTCCATTTTGTGGGTGGACGACCTACGCTGCGCTTACCAGTCCGTGGTCTCCATTCCAGAACCTTTCGGCCCTATCGGCCATCTGTTCTGTGTGATATGTGCCCTGCCCACTGCCATTTCAACTTACTAATCCGGTGGGCTATGTCGGTGACTTTAGTTCGTCTACGGATCTCCTCATTTCCGATTAAACAAATATTTTTAACTAATCATACTGCTTAGTAGTCTATTACTTATTCATGCATGTGATGGCTGAATAAAATGATCAAAGCCCAAATAAATAATTTTCTTCAACATGTCAAAAGTTACCTACTTTTTGCTTATCTCACTGTGTGTTGCGTAGTTTGTCTATTGATAAGTTTTCAAAATAATATAGCTATGCAATCTGAAAGTAGAGTTATTATTCAAGTTGTTATTAATATTGCATACAATACATAACACAGTGTTATTTACAAGAAGAACTATTGATCTAGTTGAATAACTATCACAAGAGAGATAATTTCAAAGAGAAAATCCTAATATGATTCAATATAGGCGGGGAGTTTTCCTTGGCGATCAGCGCCACTAGCGGTGAAAACTGTAAGTCATGATAATGCGACCTTTTTAATGTTACAACCTATTTAAAACTCTAATTAGGTAGCTTACTGATTTATTAATAATGGAATATGACATTTAATAGTAGATTCAATTGTTGCATCGAGCATAAAATGAGTTATTATGCACGAGTGTTATGTTGGTGCCCGAGCGCACGCGAGGGCACTAAATTAATACGAGTGCATTTATTACTCACTTTAACAAGGTGCGTAATCTACTTTTCTTTTAAAAACCAATCTACCTACCGTTATAAAATATATCTACACAAAATAAAAACTCAAGATAATGAAAACAAAGTTTAATTCATCTTCTCCTCAAACATAACTTAAAATTATTTTCAAGTCGGTTTTATTACGCCGATTTTTATTTTCAGCCAGTATCTTTTTGATCTAATGCGAGCATTTCATATTAAACTTAATGGGAGACATTAAACCTCTGTGGTAAATTTATATCTAAATAAAAAATTAAAAACAGTGCAACAATGAGATTTCATATAACATTTCTGCACTGTTTTGGTTCTAAGCAAAAATACGTCCTTTGTGATCGGTTTTGTAGTGATTAATGATAAAATTACTACCTATTTGAAAAAAAATATAAACCATGTAGATTACACGTTATTTGCAGAAAAAAAATACTATGATATTTACAATTTAATTCATGTAAACACACAAGTTGTACGTAGCGAGTACGCCACATGACGTTACCGCCACGTGTCGTTAGTGAGAAGTTTTGCTACTCACAAATTGCTTGAATTATTTTGAAGCATAAATTAATCGCAAAAATGTGTGTAGGTTGATATTAATGAATAATCATTAAAACAATGCTACGGACAATAAAATATTCATTATTTTTATCAACACAACATGTACATCTGATCGTTTAAAATACCTACCGCTGCTACTTTGTAAATACATATTAGAAATGTGAAAAAAATCTAGACTGGAAGCATAGGTGCTGGAAACGTCCTACTGTTTTCATTTTACTTTCATATCGGTATCATCTCTTCGCCGAAACAAAAGGGATATAACGAAGGGATTAAATTTTTCATTGAATATGTAACGCCGCATTGTTTTTGTCTACGGCAGCGCAGTGATTTGAAAGTATTTTTAAATTGGATTAGATTTAGCTTACATTTTAAAATCCTGTTAGGATGGGACCTGATTGGCTTGGTTGGTTCGTTTTAAAATAATAATAGGTATCTCTGTAATATCTTTTATCATAGATTTTTTATCATTTTATATTGATCGTTAGAATAGATTGATACAGAAGGATATTTAATAGTGTAGGTGTACTCGCATATTGCTCAGTAGTAGACATTAGTTAGGACATACTTCATCATCATCATCATTTCAGCCGTAGGACGTCCACTGCTGGACATAGGCCTCCCCCATCGATGTCCAAAAGGGCCGGTTGGAAGCGGCCTACACCCAGCGTTTCCCTGCGGTCTCTTTTAGGTCGTCTGTCCATCTTGTGAGTGGACGTCCTACGCTACGCTTGCCGGTCCGTGGTCTCCATTCGAGAACCTTTCGGCCCCATTGGCCATCTGTTCTGCGTGCTATGTGCACTTCAACTTGCTAATCCGATGGGCTATGTCGGTAACTTTCGTTTCGTCTACGGATCTCTTAATTTCTGATTCGTCTCGTAGAGAAACCCCGAGCATAGCTCTCTCCATAGCTCGTTGTGCGACTTTGAGCTTGTTTATGAGGCCCATAGTGAGAGACCACGTTTCAGTGCCGTATGTCATCTCTGGTAATACACGCATATTGCTCATTAGTAGATTTTAGGGCAGATTATGGACATTTAATAGGGTCGATGTACTCGCATATTGGTCACTAGTGGACATTAGTATAGTATAGTACCTATAGCATTAGTATTAGTACAGGTTAGGGACATTTAATAGTGTAGGTGTACTCGCATATTGATCATTGGTAGACGTTAGAAGGTACAAGTTGGAAACATATTACTTCTGGGCACTATTAAATATTTATTTACCATTTTTGTTTCAAAAAATTGGCAGTATGTAATTTCGAAATAACGTGCCGTCGACGTGAATTTAACGCAAGTCAATTTCATATTAAATAATGTTCCTTGATTTTTTTTTTTTGCCAGATTTACAATTCTGTCCTTGTAAGTACAATGATTTACTATAGCTTTAAAACTTTGACAACTGCAAATTGGTAGGTAATTTGTACTCTTTGTAGTTTAACAATCTGTGTTTGTTGCCCGTAGCGGCACCTAGAGTCACACAAATAAAAACGGGTACTTACCGTAAATTCCACGGAAAAGTTCAGCGAGTACGGGAAATGACTCTTAAAGGTTAAGTTGCGTCCGTAACTATGAGGAAGATTGAAAGTCTTTAGACTTTTCAGATTACGCTAAGATAAACATGCTTACACGTATCAGGGCCTATATAACACGTATACTATAACACGTATCAGCATATACTAAGCCGAAAAGAAGCCACTGTACTCATAATTATGAATAATTTTTCTATGGGACCAACCCTTATAATAAAGACAAATATATCAGCTGTTCCATTCATTTCGTTGAGTGTGAATGACACCTTGCTATGGAAAAGCTGTTTTTAGTACCAATTTCAAATTGGTACCAAAATTACTGGTTTTGTATCTGTACTTATGGGTACAGGGGCCTTACGGACAACAGGTATTGCGGCACCAAACTAACGTTAGATCCGCTCAGTTGGAAAATCACGCGAACTTGAACCTTAATGCGCCCAAATACGGTTTGCGGTCGCGTGATTTTCCAACAAAGCGGATCTAATGTTAGTTTGGTGCCGCAATACCTGTTGTCCAACAAATCACGCGACTGCAAACCTTATCGCGCCCAGATACGGTTTGCGGTCGCGTGATTTTCCAACTGAGCGGATTAGGTGCCTGTAATAGCAGTTGTCCGTAAGGCCCCAGGTTCCAGATGGGTACCGGTTTTCCGCCTAACAAGTACCGGTACCTAATTAAGGTACACACTACGTATTAGAGCGACGTTGCCACTATATTTTTTACTACATCTGTTTTCTCACTTTAACTAACGTAAATATTTGTCAATTTATTATATTAATTTATCTAAATTACATCTACGATTACAGGAATTTGTTTGGTACTGGTTTTGGAACCGGTATAATACAGTATTGATTATATATTAATAGTAAAGGTACTGCGTTTGGGACCGGTATCACCACTAGACCAATGGTACCGGATCCCAAAGATAGCGGAAATGATTTCAAGGTTGGTCCCGTCGTAAAATTTGTTCAAATTGTTTCATGTTATCCCGTATAGCTTAAAAGCTTATTCATTACTGCTTCGTTTGCTCCGAAATTTGTACACCACAGCGAATCCCTAAATGAGAAATTGAGAACATGTCACTTAAGAGCCAGTTTCCATTACATACGAGGCGTAGCGACCATTATCAAGCGAGCTAGGGTCATGTGCCTAGTCTGACAACGTACCATTTTCGAATAACCCTGATTACCATGGTATAGATGGGGACCAGTGCAGGGAAAGCTATGAATATATACTGTGAAACCTTATAGGTATAGCGAAGTCTGAAGAAGCAGCTGAATAAAGTTTAAAATATTCAGAGCAGCGTGTTTGGAAATTTTACACTCACTAACTTCTAAAGTAAGTGTCAAGTGTCCGGATGAACGGAACTATTTTGGAATATTATTTTAAGGAAGCTTACAATAGTAACAACTTCCTAAACTTCCTTGTGAGTGAAATGTTTGTGGAATTTGTCCGTTTTTATTCGCGCCAGGACTTTGGTCACGCCTCGCATCAGCTATATAGACGCAAGGTAGGATTGAGGAGGTGAAATTGGATTTTGAATTAATTGTAAGTTACTAGTTAGGTCTACTAAGAAATGATTTTGCAAAAGGGTCGAAATAAGGGAGGAAAAAAGGGTTGAAAATTTATATGAAAATCAACGTGTACGAAGTCGCGGGCAACAGCTAATGCTTAAATAAAACGAAGTTGTAATTGATAGAATCAATAAATAATAAATAAATAAATAAATATTCGGGACATTTTTTCACACACGGTCATCTGACCCCAAACTAAGCAAAGCTTGTGATATGGCTGCCAGAGACTGATATACATACATATATAGTTTTAAATACATACTTAAATAGATAGAAACAACCAGATATAGAACAAACACAAATGTTCATCACATAAATGTTTGTCCTAGGCGGGAATCGAACCCACGCCCCCAAGCTCAGAAGGCAGGTTCACTACCAACTGGACCAACGGGCTATCAATGGTAGTATACAGGGTTACTGGTAATATGTTGACGTCCTCGCGGCATCACTACATCAAAACACTGGCGCGTACCTGCATACTAGCTGATAACGCGCGGTGCTAAAGCGACCGTTCAAAACTGACCATTTTTGTCAATTAAATGTAGGGTAGATACAAAACAAAATAAAATAAACTATTATACAATATAATAATGTTAGTTAGTGCTTGTGTTTGTGATACTGTTAAACATATTATTATTATTATTTTAGTTTATTTAAGTTTACCAACATGTGGAAGCATTAGTTACTAAATTAATTTAATTTCTCACATAAGTGAAATTGTAAATTTCTTGTTGAGAAAATAAAGCTCTTTAACCCGAAAACAAACCACTTTGGTTAATCAACATTTGGAAATTCACAAAAAAACAGCCGTTCCGTACTAAAAAGTCATTCACTCCCGACAAAATGTATGAAACACCTGTTTTTTGCCAAATTTGATAAATCGTAGAACAAAAGTTGTTTGTATTGACGTATTGAAGCCGCCCTTAAGTGATTTACTAGTGACCCTGTATAATCTTTCCCTCCGCTCCCCCCATATAAGCTTAGTAAAAACATCGGTATTGTAGCGGATCAATACAGGCTTATGATAGTGATGATGATTATGAATAAAGATAAAAAATGAATGAAAATTGATAAAGTGGCGAATAACTTTAAAAACAGAAATAAATATTTACATAATTAAAACAGAAATATGTATTAAATTTATTTATTTTCCAGTTTTAAATTTTTTCGCGTATTTCATTTGAATATTCGAAACGGGAAACAATATGAAAAAAGATCGAAATGGATTATTTTCCAATGTCCACAAAAGCTTGGTTATTCGATGCATTTAAAATCGGGCCTCGCAGGTGGCAATTTTTAATCCCAGTTCGCTGAATACCACTGACTCAAAGCTGGATTTAGCTAGTTTTTTTTTCTTTTCTAGTCTCATAATATATACCAATGGCCAGTCTTAGGGGCCAGTTTTATTTCGTATATTAAGCAAAATGTTTCTCAGTTATAAATGGCACTAACAGCATTCCACTAAATCAGGCAAACATACATTTAGCTAATGACGAGTTAAACATGGTCGTCATGGTTCGCTATAAGCCTTGGATACTGATGGTTTCTCCGAGTTATTAATCTCGTAAATAAGCTTTTATTAATATGATTTTGATAATACATTACCTAGTCTATAGTTTCTCATGTAAAGTGAATGTATGAAATTCTTTTTGAGAAATAAACATCTTAAACCACATACATACTATCCTGTCTAACGCAATAGTTAAAGTCAACGCGCAATAAAAAGAAAAAAAAAAGAACTCAAGTACGTAAATAATAACTTATTTTCTAATGCACTGCATCACATCGTCACTCTGATGGCTATTTCTAGTAAACTACTGTATATTTCATAGTAGGTACTCAAGTATAGTAATATATTTTTCTATCAACTACGTAGTAATGTTATCATTAATCACTGCTAAACCGATCATAGAGGACGTATTTTTGCTTAGAATCAAAACAGTGCAGAAATGTTATAATATGAAATCTCATGGTTGCACACTGTTTTTTATTTAGATATAAATTTACCACAGAGGTTTAATGTCTCCCATTGATTAAGTTTTAGTATAAATGTATGCATTAGATCAAAGATACTGGCTGAAAATTAAAACCAGCGGTTTAAAACCAACTTGGTGAAAATAATTGTAAGTTTTAAATGTTTCAGGAGAAGATTAAACTTTGTTTTCATTAACTTGAGTTTTTATTTTGAGTTGGTATATTTTATCACGGTAGGTAGATTGGTAGTTGAAAGGAAAATATATTACGCATCTTTTTAAAGTGAGTGCACTCGTGCATTAATAACTCACTTTGCGCTCGATGCAACAATCTACTATTTATAACTTAGTAATACGCTTTAGATGAATATAATAAAATTGGGCAAAATGTTTGAAAGACAAAAGAACAATCATGTCTGGTTTTATTTATGCCACACTCTATAATCGTGCTATGTTTTTATTAAATTAACTGACTAACCTTTGGTGCTCGGAGGTAATGCAAGGTTAAATAAAAACGCCACTCACATTAAAATTGGTCTAGGAGTTCAGGAGCTATGGAGGAATAAACATACCCACATACATACATACATGAACCATAAACACATAACACTCTCTTTTTGGCAGTGGTGTACCTAAATACAAACTTAGAGGGCCATCCTAAACGTAGCAACCAGTTTGGTAACTATTCTCAACTTAGACAACAAACTTTACGTTGTTCTTTTAATAGTAAGTGTTTCAAAACACCGAAGTAACACATGTCAGACATTGTTGAACAACATTTTTCCCTTGCGAGCGTTTGCACCAAATTCACCTAAAGTTTGGCATCGTAGTTTAATTTAACGTATTCGCTTACCACACGGGGCATGTTCTGACCAAAGTTCGTAATAAATGTACCTTGTTTTTACCGCAGATGTCGATGCTGAGTTCGCGCACCTGTGCTTTTAGACGTGTTACACTCAGTATGGACTCTCCAGTAAGCTTAGTATGAAAACTTTCAAAAACTAGCAAAATGTATGAAATACTAGCTGCGCTCCACGGTTTCACACCCGCGTGTGGACATTACCCCAGGATACTATTTTCCGGGATTTAGGATAAAAGTATCCTATGTCACTCTAACTAATTCTAACTAACTTTCTAACTTTTAATATCATGTCAAATTTTTGATAAAATTTAAATAAGACCAAATAATGTTCAAACGGAAGGCACCGGCACCTGTAGCACAGTTTAATTACTAGTATGGGTGCCAGCCAGTTCCAGACACAAACAACGTTGTAAATTTTAATGTAATCTTTATATTATGTGTAGTTTGTTTTTTTAAACAATATTGTAGTTTTTCAATAAACTATCTATCAATAAACTATTATAAACTAAACTATACCGCGGGGCGCAGCTCGCCCTGCATCCAATTGATAAGTAATTTTGAAAATGAACTATCGGGTACATTTTGGTGAGTGTGCATCGGATCTGCATGATCTAAAGCCATATTTTTATCAGACGGCCTGGGCAGGCACGATGAGGCGACACCGTTTCAGGTTTGATATTCCGAAAACCCGTACGAAGCGAATTCTTTTTAGCGCAAACTGTTAGACTGTGGAATGCGCTACCTAAATTGGTGTTCTCTGATAGTTACAATCAGGGTGTCTTCAAATTGCGAACAAATTGGTTTCTTCTAGGCCAAGCGTACTCCATCGTAGAGTGCATCATTGCTTAACATCAGTAGAGGTGGCGGTCAAACGCAAGCTCTTTCAAATCCAATAAAAAGCTAGTCCTGTATCCAATTGATGGGTCATTTTGAAAATAAAATAATCAGCCATATAAACTATGCTGGGCAGCACATGCATGGGCAGAAGCCATCGAGTAAATACACGAAGTAAGAACTCCATGTGTCTGTCATTATTTTTTCCGTTTCGGTAAAATAGTCATCCGGTTGAGCCCATACTGGCGGGAAGAGTATAACTGGGTGCCTTATCATCCGTCGGTATGAATAAATCAGAGTAAACTCGAGTGGACTTGCTGTAGTGGATATAGGTAAAACAAAGGTTGGCGGGTTCAACTGAAGGTTGGTTCTAGAGATCCGCTCACTGAATAAAATATTGCGCACGTTTGAAGGTTTGAAAGCAGTTTCAGATCACAAACAATTTAAGTCAGTTGATTGAATCAGACGTTACTTTGCGGAAGTTAATCTTCAAAATGTTTTTCTCTTTGACGAATCTCTAGTGTATTTCCACTTTAACGTCGCATTAAGTACAATAAGGAATTTGGAATCAATTATTTTTGTTTTACTGTACAGAAATTTGTCAATGATGCTGATAAGACAACAACCGACTAATCATGTCAAAGGGCTTCGTGGCCTAAAAAATCTGATACCAAGGCTGACCACTCAACCTATACGAATTTACTTATCATCATCATCATAATAGCAGCCCTAATTCGCGATTGCAGGGCCCCGATTCTACTAAACAAATTGTTTTTAAATTGTAATTGTTTCAATTTTAATTTGTAAATAATTGCCTCAAAATTGGCAGTTTTAATATTTTTTTATACTAAGTTATAATATTAGGTGGTGGAATTTTTCTAGTAGGTACATTTTTTTTTACTGTCAATTTTGAGGCCATTATTTAAAATTTTAATTGAAACAATTACAATTTAAAAACAATTTGTTTAGTAGAATCGGGGCCCAGGACATAGGCATCTTTTATAATACCTACACCAGAGTAAACCAACCATAACTTTCCAGTCCTTGTCAATCTCATCCACGTCTCACCATCCATTACCATCTGGTTGGTGGTGGTCTACCAAATGATCTTTTCTCTCCCAGAAACTTTCTCATTCTTATTTCTTTTCCTTTTTTTAATAATTTTTTTCGCGTTACATTTTTCTTAAATTTTTGTCTTGTTTTTTTGTTCCGTTCTGTAACTGTTTTAGTCAATTTGTACTATAGTACCTACTACTTGTCTTGCAATATCAGGATAATAGCGTAGAAAATTCGCCAAACGTTAAATTGAGCATCGCATAGCTATATTTCAAACAAAGCTGGATACTTCACATGTAGAAGACTTCAACAGAATATGTGGAGGTGCCAGGTTGCATACAATTTAGAGTAGAAAGCTAAAATGCAAAAAGCATACAGAAGTGCTATTAGGAGCGTTGTCGTCTGTGTGTCGTGACTAGAGCATTGAATTGGCTACATCGCGAATATGCCCAGCCAGCCATTTTATGAAATGATGGCATTACATGTATTTTGACCACATCGTGATGTGATGACTATAGAGCGGCTGTACTTAATTTATATTGTAATCTAGTCGCTAAATATTATTATTATTATTTTATTTCGGAAAATATCCATATACACCATATTACACAAAATTGAAACAGTATTAAAAGAGAAAAATAAAAATGTCGAAATAATAACTACAACATAAAAACAAAACACAATTAAGATTAACATTATTTTACAATACACAATCAATCAATTTAATAATATAATTAAAGTTTCTCGCCCATTAAGACACACATCCATAAATATGGCTGGCAGTCATTGATAACTCAATTAAAAAAAAAAAAACACCCGCAACCCGCGCGCAAACTCTAACACCAAAAAAGATGAAAATGGTGAAATGACCAACCTTAACAGTTGTCAAATGTATAGAATTCAATGGTAACAGCCGCTATTAAGATATCTTAAAGCGTTTAAAAAAACCGGACAAGTACGAGTAGGACTCGTGCTCTGAGGGTTCCGTTGGAAGGAACCCTCAGAGTGCGAGACCAAAAAAAACTGGTATAGTAAACTAGGATCGGGAAACGGGAGCGTCAATCAAACGCGTGCTTGGCTTAGTTACAACTGTTTATTTCTCTTGGTGGTAGTTCGAATAAACCGCGAGACCTACCCACATTATCAGAGTTTATTAAACACAACAATCCTTCACACTTAATCTAAACTATATATCTAACTAAGCAACAATAACGTACAACGCTAAACAAATATTCTCATAATACCCATGTAGATAGAATACTAGTAGGTGCTATGCTAACTGTTGCACAATGACTCACATCTTAGTCTGCAAGGCACCGTCACGTAAGGTGTTATGTACTTACTAGATATTACAATGATATAAGCTTACATTAGGTCGGTTCAGTTTAATAGGCAAGTTAGTCTGATTCTACGCCGAACCGGATTACAGGTTTTTTTATACGCTTCGGCAAAGTACTTTGTTTAGGTGTAGAAGTTACATTATCTAAACTTGTGCCTGATACGGTACCGGGAGAGGCACGTGCTTGCGAAACACGTTGCTGGCGATTCGGGGCATGACTCTTGACCTCTCGCCCTCGCTAAAATTGGTGACACCTCCGGGGAGGCACCACCGCTTGCTGCTGACTGCGTCTCGAGCGACGAGCATGCGGACCCGGTCAAGCCACCAGTATCGGCACCTTCTGACGGAAACACGCAGGTGCTCCTCCGCTTTAGCTGGTCGATATGCCTATGCGCTGCCGAGCCGTCGTCCGTTTTGACGGTATAATTAGATCTACTGAAACGGTCAACAATTTGACCCTCTTTCCACTTAGTGTTCGTTCCAAAATTCCTATACCAAACGGGATCTCCCGGAGTGAGTTGCCGCGACCCTTGCGCATCTTCTAAAGCTACGAGTTCTTTGTTTTGTGCCCTTTGCCCGTGCTCGGGTCTTACCACGTCCAACCTAGTCCTCAACCGCCTACCTTGTAGCATTTGGGCTGGACTCTCACCCGTTGTACAGTGTGGAGTGTTATGATACACTAACAAGAATCTTTGTATCGCTAGCTCGGGGTCTACACCATCAATACGTGATTTTTTTATCACACTTTGAATGAGTTTCACTGCGTTCTCTGCTACCCCATTAGATGATGGGTGAAACGGAGCGGAGAAAGCATGATACACGCCATTCTCCATTAAAAAATCTGCAAACTGTTTACTCCTGTAGGCTGGCCCGTTATCTGTCACGAGTTGCCTTGGAATCCCCCACCACGACCAGGACTCTCGCAACTTTGTGATTGTTGCATCCGCCGTAGTGCGCCCCATTTTGAACGCCTCTACCCATTTAGACCTAGCATCTACTGAAACTAGATAGGTATTGCCATCGATCGGCCCGAGAAAATCAAAATGGACCCTCTCGTACGGTGAATTCGGTCGGCGCGGATGGCGCGGCGGTAGGCGCTGGCGCCACCGCGGCGCAAGTACCACATGCTCGACATTGGGCCTCCACATCTTCATCCAGGCCTGGATACCACACGTATGAGCGGGCATACGCCTTAGTCTTAACGATTCCCATGTGGGCCCCATGCAACTCCTGCAAAACCCACTGCCTACACGATGCTGGTACTACCACCCTGTGCCCCCACATAACGCATCTTAACTCTACGTACAGCTCTGACTTTCTAGCTAAATACGGTTCGAGCTGTTTCACGTCGACATTCCTGGGCCAACCGTTCTCAACGTACCCATAAACCCTGCTCAGTATGGGATCCCGCGCTGTTTCTCTTTTGATCCTGTCGTTGTCTAGCAACATTGCATCGGCCGCAAAATGTAGGTACGTTTGCTCGGGCGGCTCGTAAGCGGTTTTCTCAAACACGGGCAGGCGTGATAAGACATCAGCGCCGTTACTGGTCGTGTTTACGTACTCTATGTCAAAGCTGTACGCAGAAAGGATGAGAGCCCACCTCTGCATTCTACTCGCAGCCATGGTTGGGATACCCTTCTGCGGGCCGAATATGCTGACCAACGGCTTGTGGTCAGTTTTGAATCGAAATTTCCTACCATATAAGTATTGATAAAACTTTTTAACGCAATAAACGATACGAGTGCCTCCCTATGTATCTGTGCGTACGCCTGCTCAGCCTTGGTAAGTTTCCTCGAGACGTAAGCAACCGCGCGCTCCTCCCCCGTGACGTCACGCTGTGAAAGGACACCAGCGACCCCTACCGAACTCGCGTCGCAAGTCAAGACCAGCTCGTGCCGCGGGTCATAGTGCGCCAGCACGTCGCTGCTCATTAGCATCTGTTTCACGCGGTCGAACGCGCGCGCGTGTCTCGCCGTCCACTCCCATCGCACTTTACTCCGCAACAGCTCATCTAACGGGTGCAGTATTTCGCTCAGATTTCTAACAAATCTCGCATAAAAATGCACCATACCCAGGAACGACTTCAATTCCGTTACGTTACCCGGATTCGGCATACTATCTATCGCTTTCAGTTTTTCCGGATCCGGCCGGATACCGTTCTTGTCGACAATGAACCCTAAGTACTTGACTTATTTTCTTAAGAACGAGCATTTGCTTTGTTTTACTTTCAGACCGGCTGCCTCTAGTCTCTGGAAGATAATTTCTAACGCTTTCAAATGGCTATCCCTACTTTTGGCGGTCAAAATTATATCATCAGCGAAACACTGGACGCCCGGCACGCTCTCGACTACACTGCTGATGATTCGTTGGAAAATCCCACTACTAGAAGCGAGCCCATAAACTAGACGCTTTTATCTAAACAATCCGCAGTGCGTGTTAACAACTGTGTACTTTTCCGAGTCCTCAGATAGCAATATTTGATTATAGGCCTGCGATAATCAATTTTTGTAAATTCTTGCCTTCAGCTAAGTTCGCGAGCAACTCATCTATTATACCATAACATAATAATATCACTAAAAAATGATAAGGCACCAGGCAATGATGGTCTTAAGAACTCACTTATCAAGAGAGTATGCCCCTTAATTCTAAAGCCTCTCACACATATCATCAACCTGAGTTTAAGTTCTGGGCTTTTTCCTGAATGCTGGAAAACTGCTGCAGTAATACCAATACATAAGAATGGTTCAAAACTAAGCACCTGCAATTACCGTCCGATCTTACTTCTTCCTGTATTCTCCAAGATTCTGGAAAAAGTCGCAAACAAAAGGTTGGTGAGTTTTTTGGAAGGTCGCAATATTTTAACGCCATTTCAGTTTGGATTCCGTCAGAATAGATCAACTGAGAACGCAGTTTCACTATTACTGGAGAGTCTGGTAACATCTATTGACAGCGGCCTAAAGTGCATAGGTGTCTTTCTGGACCTGGCAAAGGCGTTCGATACCGTTTCCCATAAAATTCTCACAAGAAAACTTGAAAGAATAGGGATACGAGGAACTGCCTTGGAATGGTTTAGCAGCTATCTTTCCAACCGAAAACAGTTTGTGTCTCTTGGTGGCTATGTAAGTAGCACTAGAGACGTTTTTTTCGGAGCGCCACAGGGAAGCATCCTCGGACCCACACTTTTTACTGTGTATATCAATGATATTGCAAACCTAATGGCACTTCGAGATGATACTCGGGTCGTGTGCTATGCTGATGATACAGCGATTCTGTTCAAAGGAAAGACCTGGGACAGTGTTTTTAGGAAAGCTGAGGCTGGTTTGTCAACTGTAGCAACATGGCTTGATTCAAACCTTCTGACTCTGAATGCGGACAAAACCAAATACTTGTGCTTTCAGAAAACCATTGTTTCGAGACCGCCGCCGACACATGTGCTTAGAATTCATAAGTCTTTGAATTCAAACCTTTGTCAAACGCAATCATGCTCTTGTCCTAAGATTGATCGGGTCACCGAGGTCAAATACCTCGGAGTAACTCTTGACGAAATGCTCTCGTTTAAGTCATATACTCTAGCTCTCTCAGGCCGGGTTAGAAAAATTATCAACATAATGAAATTGCTTCGAGATGGGGCGGATATAGAACTTCTCATGATGGTCTATGCAGCCCTCTGCCAGTCCATCTTAACTTATTGCATTCTCGCTTGGGGTAGCGCTGCAAAAACCTTCATGATTAAAGTTGAAAGAGCTCAAAGAGCAGTTCTTAAGGTCATGTTACGTAAACCTTTTAAATATCCGACTAGAATTCTGTTCGAAGAAACCCAGACACTATCAGTCCGCCAACTGTTTATTCTAAAAGCTATACTAACTTACCATAGAATCTTTAGGAAAACTTTACTTGACCAAAACTCATCTAATAAAAAACGTAGACCAAATATAAAGGTTCCAGCTGTTAAGTTTTCCTTTGCAAGACGTTTTACCCATTACACTCTTCCATTTTTGTATCAGCGTATGATGAAGATCAGTAATCTTAGTGATGTCTCCACTTACGGCGTCAAGGAGAAAGTGAAAAAATGGCTCCTAACACTAGATTACGATGCCACAGAGGCTTTGTTTATCATTCAATACTGAATAATACTATTAATAACCACAATATATAATTATATAAGTTTTAGAACACTTTATACTTTATACTTACACTCTCACATACACTCGCTACCATTATCAATAATTATGTACCATTACACCAACACACACACATACACACACACACACACGCACACAAACACACACACACACACACACACACACACACAAACACACATTCACATACAATCACAAACATAATTAGCCTAAAACATTAATAGTAATCAAAATAGTACTAAGTTCTCTTTTATTCATAGTTTCTTTGTAATCGATCACAGTCTCCCGCGATACAGGCTAGCCCTAGTGCGGGGTCTACTAGAAAACTGTATACTTATTTTTCATTTTTAAGGTAAATAACCAGAACCACCGGAGGATGGGCAGCAGCGTCCTATTAGTACACGGTGAACGTACTGCGATCCCCAAGCCGCCTGCCAAGCGTGGGGATTATGGCAACACCCCTCTCTACGAGGGAGGCCTTTGTTCAGCAGTGGACGTTTACAGGCTGATGATGATGATGATGATGAAGGTAAATAAAGATATTTGTATTTGTATACCCTCGGCAGCGGATACCTATCGACCATCAGTACAGGATTGAGCGTTACCATGAAATCAGCGCATATGCGCAGTGCGCCGTCACCTTACGGTACCAACACTAGCGGCGTGGCCCAGTCCGAGCACTCGACGAGCTCGATGACGCCGTCCCGTAGCATCGCGTCGAGCTCGGTTTCGACGCGCTCGCGCATTGCAAAAGGCACGCCGCGCGCGCGGTGGAACACCAGCGTGGCGTCCCGACGCACCCGTAGCCGTGCACGGCCTCCCGTGTACCGTCCCAGGCCGCCGCTCAACACCTCCTTATGTCTGTCGAGAATATTACGGATTTCGTCATTAATTGGCTCGATTTTAAAATGATTACCGATATCGGTGGGCGGATATCCCAACACGGGAAGCTTTATTTGCAGCTCGGCTAATCATTGTCGGCTGATTAATGACGTCACACCGTTATCAATTACAAAGAGATCCAGCTGTTTCTTATTTTTACCGTATTGTACATTGACTTTTATGCTACCTAGGGGTTTTACCTTAGATTTACCATCATAAAAGCGAAAAACATATCTTGATTTCTCTAACTTAATATCACTGAACAGTTCTCTGTATGTCGCTGCCCTAACACACGAACACGGAGTCCCCGTGTCAACTTCCATTTTAACACTGGTACCGCTAATGTTTACATTGAGACTCACCGGTGTATAGTCACCTAGAACCATCTGAAATAGTGGTTCCATTTCTTCGTCTGAAGCAGAGCTGTCTTGTTCACCAGTGGGCCGCGCCACCGCGGCCGGCTGCACGTAGTGTGCACCGAAAGAGCGCCCGCCCCCTCCTCGCCTGGTACCGTCCGAGCCCTTGTACGGACAAACTTTTTTCAAATGCCCCCGGATTTTGCAGATATTGCAAACAAAGTTAAGATATCTGCAAGTGTCTGCTCGATGCTGCATTTCGTGCCAGGTTTGTTTCCCGCCGCCATCTGGGTGGTGCGCGCGGTCGTCACGTGGAGCGCATGCACCGCGCTCGTGATAGATGCCGCCGCCGCCCCGCTGCCTGACGCTGCCGATGAGTCCACGGCCGCCGAATCCCTTTCTGCAGCCTCCAGGGCCGTTGCCAACGTCATCACCTTCATATACGACAATTCAGGCTCCGAGAATAGCCTCTGCCGTATTAAGTCACTGCTCACCCCGCACACGAACTGATCGCGGAAATTCTCACTGAGCGCGCTCCCAAAATCACAATCCTTCGCCATTTTCTTCAACGCGGCTGAGTACTGCATCATGTTTTCGTCGACCGCTTACCATTAGCTCGTAGATTTCATAGCCCACTAGCGAGATCAGAGTCGGAAGCCTGAGGTCGTCTTTTATTGCATTAGCACGAAAATACATGCTCACCCTTTCACAGAACAAAGTCCAATTCCCCGCACTCACATTAAATTCTTTGATTTTGCCGAGAGACATTATATTCGTAAACTAGGATCGGGAAACGGGAGCGACAATCAAACGCGTGCTTGGCTTAGTTACAACTGTTTATTTCTCTTGGTGGTAGGTCGAACAAACCGCGAGACCTACCCACATTATCAGAGTATAATAAACACAACAAAAACTAACTGAAGTTGAAATATTGAAAGACAAACTTAACTTTGTAGTTGACAATAAGGTTCTGCCATACATTCCAACTACAAAATGTAAGTTTGTAATAGCAAAATAATTATTTTTAAATGATATAACTTCAAATTTGTGACTTTCAGATTTATTCCTATATCTGTGCTACAAAACCTTGCCTTTTGCCAAATTTCATGATTCTAGGTCAACGGGAAGTACCCCATAGGTTTTGATTTCCCTGCGAAATAGCAAAATATGCGACATAAACGTTCATATCTTTTGATTGCGTTGACTTACAACTTTTATTTTTTTACAGCCGAAAGAAACCGTAAACTCAAGTATTTAGTATAAATTTCAACTTGCTACCTTTACGCGTTCTTGAGAAAAAGGGTCTTGACAGACGGACAGACAGACAGACGGACAACGAAGTGATCCTATAAGGGTTCCGTTTTTTCCTTTTGAGGTACGGAACCCTAAAAACACAAAAAATAGCTACCATGACAAAGAAAAATGCTTTGTTATCATTGTTAAAGCTGGAGGACCTTAGAATTCTAAGTGGAGGACATTTAATGCCAGAAGTTATTACACAGTTTCTTAGAATTTTTCCTATTATTCATATTCATTTATTTGATAAAGCCAATTTACAAGTCAATAATAAGTATAGGTACTAATAAATTACCTGTAGACATAGCACCAAATTACAATTAAAATTAAATAATTTCAATAAAATTAAAATCGGATAACGTCAATAAAATTAAAGTAAAATATGTCAATCAAATTAAAATAAAATAGTCTCAATTAAATAAAATTCATTTCAACTAAATTAAAATAAAATAACCTTAATCAAATTAATATAATATCAACACAAAAAACATTAATCATTATTACAGATCCAACTGTAAGAATTCATTCATGCCATAGAAAGAGTGCTCAATAAGCCAGCGCTGAAGCCGGAACTTAAAACAATTCAGACTTGAAGCTAAGATTATGGAATCTGGCAGTTTACTATACACAGTCGGACCCATAACATGCGTGAGTTTAGTTGACTTCACCAGCGATACTTTTTTTACTAACCCGGTTTGGGTCATTAACTGCGTTCTGCTCTAAGTGCGTCCTCACATACATGGCTATTTGCAATATCATAATTGCTGGCAGCGTGATGACTCTCAGACTTTTAAAATAAGGTCTTACGGAATACGATGACACGTTTGAATAATAATCCTACAACTCTAGAAAAATTATAAATATTCAACGATAAAAGATTTTGCCACCATATGTAATAGCTAGGCACATCATGATGTGACCATTCTATGGTTGGTCTATCTACGACATAATAATATGCATTTAATATGTACCTACGATAGCGCATTGCAGAATAAAATTACAAAGCGTCCCGCGTTTGGACACTACAGATTCTTCCCAAAAGGCCCGCTCTTCAGAATAAGCTCGAGTTATAACTTCCAAAAAGACAACGTTTCAAGTGCTGCAATATTAAGTAACTGCCAAACTCGTCTGAAGAGTCGTGTGACGTTGAGGTCACTAGATAAGGGTTTATACTCAACGGACGCTAAAATCAACTAGATGTGTATCCCATTGATTTAAATATTATTCTTTTCTACAAAGATCTTTCATTTTATCGGCTTAGAAAGATATTTAAATAAAAAGTTTTTATTTATTGTGCACACCAAATATAAAAATTACATCAATAATATGTGGCCTGTCGGGTAATGTGGGATATAACCTACCTCCATACTAAATTTTATCAGAGTTTGTCTGTGTTTGTAGGTATAATAATTTTTTTCGAGTAAATAGTAGCCTATGCTTTTACCCAGGTTGTAAGCTTATTCCAAATTTCATCCAAGTCCGAATTAAATAAAACTTGGAAAAAAATATAAGGGAAATTACTAGAAAAAAATATACGGGAAAAATGACACAACTGAAATGACATCTGCACGAAATGAAGGCGATGCATTAACTAACACTTGCTTATTCTTGAAATTTCTCGAAATTTTTATTATTAGACTTGCGACTGACCGCCACCCTTCCGCCAGATGGAAATAAATTAAAAAAAAAACAGACCTAAAACTGATACCTAAATGTCAAAAAAAAAAACACTAAATTTTTAGCAATGTAGGTACTTAAGTGGGGCTTGAGCCTAAGTCGCGATGAAAATTTAACTTGTTCAAGAGTCCACGACCCGCGTTATAAGGGGCTTTTTGCTCGCGAAATTATTTAATTACCACCGACCTCCCGAGCCCTGGTGTGGACTAACAAAGCCCTTTGACCCTGGGGGTATTTAAACTTAATTCTTCATGTTCCCACAGTAATTCTGATGTATTGTTTGAAGTTTATTCGTGCATTTAATTTGAGGTGGCTCCTTTGTTTGTCTCTTTATTTTCTTTTGGGAGAAATATGACGTGGCTTAGTTTTAGGCCGGCGTTGGTTGTATGATAAACTACGGGGAGACGGTTATATTTCGGTGGTTTAAGTAAACGCTGAGTTTACGAATAATAAGTTTTTTTGAAGACGCTCTATAAAGCAAATAAAATAACATAATCTATGGGACTCTGATTGCCTTCAGCGATTTTATGCGTGTCTGTCAAGCGAGTACGTTAGCTGTCAAAAACTATGAACGGTCGTCTTAAAGATCCCATTTTGTGCTTTCAAGCACAGACTTTAAAGGTCTGTGCTTTCAAGTGTCACACGTCACGTGGTCTTTCCCATCCCATAAAGTAATTCTTGGTCTATTTGGACTTACATCATGCATTTCAAGCTATTTTCTATGTGACAATATAAATACCTATTAGTTTTACATTCCTGCTACATCACACTTATATCAAACGATAGATTATGGTTTCGTTGGACCGTTGTAGTGATTCGAAATCTAACCGACTGATTGAATCAAAATCGATAGACGTGAGTATGTCATCATCGTCATGTCAGACGTGAGTATATGCTTGCTCAAATATTGAAAAAGTAGATTATATAATTTATAAATAACTGCCTAGCTATGAAAGAGGCCTCCTAGCGGCCCAAAATTTGGACCAATCAGAACACTTTGAAAACACCCTTTGAAAGTAAACACTTTTATATAATCTGGCCAATTCATTAACAACAAAACAGAACAGAAACTGCTTCAACAACATGTTCAGCTTGGCAATGTTCCCGACTTGTGTTGGGGGATGCACGGGTGGAACAACAACAAAAAAATTAAACACTACATCGGATTTTATTGCAGGCATTTTACATGACGTTCCGAACTCTGCCGAGGTCACAGGTAGACTACGCACTCAGAATTTACAAACTTACCTACCTTTTTACCTAATCTAAATGTTATAGTCTGGCTCCCGACCTACTTTATAGGTCTACATAGGCTACAGCTGAAGATTAGCCTCCAGGTAGCTCTAGTCTACAGTCTAATGAGACTTTTTGAAGTTTACCGACTTAATTTACTTACATTATTTTGAGCAGAACAAAGCTTAGAATAGCCTTTTGATAGCCCGCTGGTCCAGTTGGTAGTGAACCTACCTTCTGAGCTTGGGAGCGTGGGTTCGATTCCCATCTAGGACAAACATTTATGCGATGAACATTTGTGTTTGTTTTGTTCTATATCTGGGTGTTAATATCTATTTAAGTATGTATTTAAAGCTATATATGTATGTATATCAGTCTCTGGCAGCCATATCACAAGCTTTGCTTAGTTTGGGGTCAGATGACAAACGACGTGTGTGCAAAAATGTCCCTAACATTAAATAAAAAAAAATATGCCAATACATAATTATAGTATTTAAAAAGGTATTTGCTAAATAACGTACTGGGTATTGTAACCACAACTAACAATGTGTGAAAAGATTCAGCAAAATCGGTTAGGAGGAAATTCAGCATTGCATTATTTGCTTTGACAAACTAACAAACCTTGCAAGGTAACTAAATAATATCCAGTGTAGGCACAAATCTATATTTGTAGGTAACAAAAAATATTAAGTCTGAGTAACAATAAGACTTATGTGTCCACTGTCCGTAGTCCAGTGTAGTTAACAGAAGTGTTCAATGTAGTTAACAAAAGTTATATTATTTACGGGATATTTACTATGTTAATTTTGTGGAATGATCATTATCATATAATTTTAGTGAGTAACCGTGATAGTTTAAAACACTGTTTTAGTTAACAAAAGTATTCATTGTAGTTAACAAAGATGTGTCCAGTAAGTAACAATAAGTGTCCAGGGGCCTTACGGCGATTCTGTTTAGGTGATGAGAAAAGTTGCGCTACCGCAAACCGTATCTCGGCGCGTTAAGGTTCATGTTCGCGTGATTTTCAGACCCAGTATAGTTAACTAAATTGTCCAGTGTCCTGAGTCAGTCACACTTTGGTACCCCCCCCCTCTTTACTACACCTGTCATAACTATTTAACGGAATGCATGCATTTTCAAGGAATAAGTAGAAAGCCATACATGAAATATAAATGACATTCTAAAATTGATGCTAACACATTCCATGCATTGCGCCTGTAAGAAAATGATTTCCCGCCGCGGTTTCAGATCAAGGGAAAATGTCTCCACCTTATACATAATTATTAAAGAAATTTTCATTCGAAATCTTCACTGTGCTATGGTACGACTATTACCATGTTAATTAAGTTCCTTTTTACTCGCAACCCATGCTTGCATTTTTAATTCCAAGGGATTCGTTAGCATAACCCTGTTGGTTAGTTCAGAATGGATATTTTAATGGCTGGTATCCAGGAAATTTCAGACGTTTAATTTATTTCGTGAATGGGAAATTGCTCTTTATTCATAAATTTTCTTACTTATCTAATAAAACAGTTAGGTTTTTTAAAACAAGAGCGTTGGTAGCCCTTTTGTAGTATGTGCGCTTTACAATCTGACGGCACCTAGTTCGATTCTCGGGCCTTGCAACAATGACTTGTTTAGTACTTAAATTGTCGGTTTTTTAAATTGATAATTATTGTAGGTATTTTGTGGTGGTATGGAACCCTCAGTGCGTGAGCCCGACTCAGGTTTATTTAATATAATTAATTTTTTAGTTGTAGGACACTTTTGTAAACTCATCCTGGGGAAGTATCATTACCTTTTCCTGTTATTCAACAGATATATGCAACATTACTGTGTTCTGAATTGAAAAACTATATTTGCAATGAAATTACAGGCCTCATAAAGAACTCTAACATCTTACATATCAGGGTGATGAGGACAGGGGCTGGCCGTACTATCACCTGTTTTAAGCGATTCAGTTAAGGTGATTGCGAACAGTTGCGCGACCGCAAGCGTTATCACGGTGCGTTAAGGTTCATGTTTGCGTGATTCTCGGCAATCACAGGTGACGCTACGGCCTCAGTACATAGCCGCGCATGGTTTTGAGCTGTTGAAGTTCAAAATTCAGAGCCCTGGATTACTTCGAGGAAGCGTAACGCTTATTATCAAGCGACGGACTTATTTATCATGTAAAAAAGCAAGTATCCAACAATCTTCAATGAAAGCAAATTGTAAATTTAAAACAATAACCATAAAAACGTGACGTCTAGTACATTACAAAACGTTAGAAGTTATATCGCCAATAATTTTCATCAGTTGTTATTAAAATGTAAGGGGTAATAACACTTTATGTAAAATTGTTCTTATATAGACAAAAGTTTGCACATAAAAAATTTAAAAACAAATGAGCTAAAGGAACCGAAATCAAAACATAACTTTTTTGTTTATTGCTTCCAAATATCAGCTTTCCCGCCTACATACTATGCCTACAGGAGTCCATAATATTCTCGTATTTTTTTGAATTTCGCAGAAACCATTACGATAAAAACACAGGCCGAAAATTACAAATCTGGATCGCGCTGGCGGATTGTTTGATAGCAATTCATTGAATCAACATCTAATAAAAATTATACAAACAAGAATAATTTTCAAAGCTACAGAGAGGCATGACGCCGGCGTTAAATTGACCCGGGAAAAATATGATAGGATTTTTGTAGACTCTCTTTATTAACTTGTAAATCTGATTATATATTACTAGCTGACCTGACAGACGTTGTCCTGTCTTAGAACTGTCAAACACGCAAAGTCAAAATTGTAAATCTTATTTTTTTACACCTTTTACATTATTGGAGTTTTAGTCATCGTCATCATCATCATCAGCCAAAAGACGTCCACTGCTGAACATAGGCCTCCCCCTTTAACCTCCACACTGAACGACAGCCTGCCTTTTGCATCCACTGGATGCCAGCGACTCTTGCTATGTCGTCGGTCCATCTAGTGGGAGGCCTACCTACTCTTCCGGTTCGTGGTCTCCACTCAAGAACCTTTCTTCCCCATCGGTTATCGGTTCTCCGAGCGATGTGGCCTGCCCATTGCCACTTCAACTTTCAAATTTTAACAGCTATGTCGGTGACTTTGGTTCTTTGGCGAATATCCACGTTTCGGATTCTATCGCGCAAAGAAACTCCGAGCATAGCTCTCTCCATTGCTCGCTGTGTGACTCTGAGTTTTTCCAAAAGGCCAACAGTTAAGGACCACGTCTCAGTACCATATGTCATCACTGGCAACACACACTGGTCAAAGACCCTTGTCTGGAGTTGGAGTTTTAGTAAGGATCCCTATTTTTTGAAAAAATATATAGCCTATGTTAACCGGGGATAGTGTAGCTTCCCAACAGTGAAGGAATTTTTCAAATCGGTTCAGTAGTTTCGGAGCCTATTCAATGCAAACAAAAAAAAATACAAAAAAAAAACTTTACATACCGAAATTCGGTATGTAAAGTTTTTTTGTAGTATTTTTTTATATTTTTATTTCGTAGATAAGACTATTTTAAGAAACTAATTTCAATATTTTTGTTTTCTATTGAGTAGTTATTTTACAATATTTTTTTGAAAATTGAAATTATGTGACGTCACCATATAGCACAAAATTTCGTTGCGTTGAGAAGCCTAAAAAAGCACCCCATATTGGCAGCCCTGAAAAAAACCAGACAGTCAAACCACAGAAATGAAAAAATATTCTATTCTGTGTGACGAACAGTGTGTCAAATGTATAATATTTTTATTCTTAAAAGGCACAGAAAATAAAATGCTACACCGTGACGTCATTTAGAGGACAATGAAAGTCGAATGATTTCTTAGTTTTATGTTAAAATAAATGGCATCTTATCGTTTTAAAAGGTGGGAGTAGAAAAATAAGGGTTGGTAAGATAAAATCTCGAAATGGTTTTGGAATTGGCATAGGTTAATTTTTTTTAGCATACCGATTTCTCAACAATTCGAACAGTTGAGGATAGCTGGTCAAAATGTAGCTGCAAGATTTAGCCCTCATATAGGTACATATTGTCTAACAGAGATAAATAAAAGCTTGTAAAAAACACTCGTCTTCTAGTTTTAACTGTCATTGGTAGATCTTACGCCGATAACACAACACGTAACTTCAGTTTTCAACTAATATTGACGCCAATTTATATACATTGAAATACATTCCCTAGGATATTTAGCCTCGTTACGTAAATGAAAGAATTGCATTAATACACAACTCCCATTCGAGTTGGAGTTATTGTAGCGACGAGCGGCGAGACCGCGCAAACTTTACCAATAATAACGGAGCGTAAATCTCAGTTTTCATAGAAAAATTGTTTGTTTGTTTCTTACGGTTTTGTGATAAAATAAGAAGCTTATTTTAGTACACTGTTCACAGGTTGACTGGCCGGTGTCTCAGATGGTAGTGAGCCTGCTTGCTGTGGGTTTGATTCCCACCTAGGACAAAGATTCATGTGACGATCATTTGTGTTTGTTCTATATCTGGGTGTTTATATCTATTTAAGTACCTATTAGATGTACCCGGCGATTTCACCCGCGAGGTAAAATCGTTGTTAAGTTTAAAAAAAAAAATTTTTTGTTATGTGTTGTGTTGTTTGTGTTTGTTTTTTTTTTTTTGCCCAATTTTCTTAATTTTTCTTTCCGTAAGAACCTTCCACAATGTATTAGAAAACTAAAAAAAAAAATGAAATCGGTAAAGCCGTTCTCATCTTATGGCGTGACCAAGGTAATAGGGATTTATTTATATATCCACCCATTATTTATTATTATTTATATATATATATCCCAGCTTCGCACGGGTATAGATTAAAGCCTATGTCACCCGGGGATAGTGTAGCTTTCCAACAGTCAAAGAATTTTTCAAATCGGTTCAGTAGTTTCGGAGCCTATTCAATGCAAACAAACAAACAATCAAATCTTTCCTTTTTATAATATTAGTATAGATATAGATGTATTAAAAATTTATATGTATAGAACACTGTTTTAAACTATCACGGTTGTTTACTAAAGTCATATGATTATTTACGGGATATTTACCGTGGTAAGGTTGTGGAATGAGGAGGTTGTGGGTGTGGTTGTGGATGGGCATCCAGTGGATGCAGATAGGTTGTCGTTTAGTGTGGAGTTCTCAGGGGTCAGCAGTGGACGTGTTCTGGCTGATGATGATGATGGCTCGTAATTTGATCCTTGGAGAAAATAACGAAAAAAACAAGAATGCTCGCAGGTCACTAAGACTAAGTAGAGAAGTTTACTTAATATATCAGATGTTTCAAAGCATATTATATACGCGTACGTAAATTACGTAAAAAAAAAACGTGTTTTTTTCTCTGACCAATCGAAAAACAGTTTTGAAGATGCGACTTCCGTAAAGTAACTCAATCAACTGGATGGGTGTTCCCCGATACTTACAATCTGGGTGTATTCAAATCACGAGTGAATCTTTTTCTTCCTGGCAAGCGTACTCCATCGTAGACCGCATCGCCGCTTAACATCAGGTGAGTTGGCGGTCAAACGCGAGCTTATTACTATACAAAAATAATATTAGAATACGTAAAGATGAGCAATTTTCCCAGGGATATTGTGATCATTCTTCAAAAACGTTTTGCCCAATCTCCTAAATTGGTCTTCAGCGAAGTTTTCCGAGCCTCGTTATGCGAGGTCAAAGTTTGACTCAATCGTAAACAAAGGGCTGGCCAATAATCCTGTTATCGGTTGGCCATCGATCCATCGACTACCGGATAAACATATAAATTATACTAGAGATGGACAAAACACAGTTTAGCCGGATCTGTCTTTAAATACAACATAGTACTTAAAAAACTAACTGTATATTTTTGTTTTTAATAATACCTGGTATAATAATATTCATTAATTTAAGTCAAGAGCCATTTATATATATATATATAAATGGTCGATACGTTATATTATTTATAGAAATAATATAGATATAGGTACCTATAGTAGGTAATAATAAAAAAGTCTCATCAGTATATCAAATGTTGGTTCATAACATGAAGTTTGAAATGCATGGCAAACAAAAGGTCAGTCAAACTGAAACATTTAAGAATTACGTCAGCTGTATAATTTGCTTACTATAGGAATCGATTTTAAAGTAAATATTACAAAAACTTGTCAGTTTTCATGATTTTAACATGTATCCGGTTTAGGTAAAGTCTCGTTGTTTTGTCAGCTGATATTCGAAATTCTTTAGCTCTATTATGCATTGCTAACTAAACATTGAGAATTTCGGTAATAACATTTAGGAAAGCTTTATGGATGTAGTAAATACTTGAGAAATAAACTACCTATATTTTTCCGGCTAATATAAAGTTCTAAAAGAAGACGCTGCTAGTGTTGCATAGGCGGTGGTTTTTGCTTACTATTATCAGGTGGACAGAATCCTCGTTTGCAGCTCAATTTTTTTTTCAAACCTTTGTGCTTAATACCACACGACAGAAGTGAAAACTTCACCAAGGTTGACTACCTAGATATCTCTCTCTCGCTCCGTTATTCGACTCGAGCCGACTTTACCCGAAGGAGTATCTGAGCGTGACGATCACGGCGAGTTCAGTGCTTTTTCCCCATCCCAAAAAGTTCCCAACGTGCCTAAAGAAGTGTTTACTTCAAAAATAGCATAAATTCGTTATGTAGTTACACACAACATAAAATAATATTTGAAATCAAAATCCGGCTAAAAAGTTCGAATAAGCCGGATGGTGAATGATTTCTAAGCTACACTGAATCAACTTTCAGCTCACATCACAGCTCTTTTAGAACAATTTGATTTGTTAGCTCCTTTTTGGGATGTTGTGGTAATAGACTCGTATAATTTTGTCGACATAGGTACCTTCCATTACGAGCTTGTGTTACGAAAGATCCATTAGGACACGGCTTTTTATACAGACTGACAAACTTATCTATTGAATTGGTCAAACTAGGGAACAAAAAAAAACATTGGATTCTATTAGTTTAGTTCTGAAAATACGATAGTGGCTCCCGCATTCAACTGGATAGCTAAGTCGGTCTGAAACCTAAGTTTTTCTAAAAAAACGAACAAAGCGATGTGAATGCCCATCATGTTGAACGCTCTGACCGACGTACTTGGAAATTTTCAATGCTTTCGAAGCTACGATAAAAATTAATAGTTGCGTGAAAATTTATTTATCACAAATGGAGAAGAATATCATATAAAAAATAAATTTTAAGCCTATGTGTTATTACAGAACCTAAAGTCCTAGCTATATCTACATGAAAAATTTCATCAAAATCGGTTTGGCAGTTATGAAGATACGTGGTAACAAACATTCACATACAAACTTTCGCATTTATAATATCAGTAGGATTTTCTTACTTTATTTACACACTAAGTAGAAATAGGAATTATGATGATTACAACTTTTTTTAAGTTATATGTTCTGTTTGTTAACCGACTAAATTAGTGATGTTTATTGTTCGTAAAATCGTAACGCTCTGATAGGTATTCTGAGTAGTGAATGTAATTGTTAATATATTACAAACAAAAACTTCTAAGCCAAATATTCATAGTTAACCTAAACAAAGTTCAAAACATTATATTAAAGCCACGTGTAACCCAAACGTACAAAGAGTCTCTCGGCGTAATAACGTTAAGACCATTTTAGTTTCCTTAGTTACCCTGTCTGGGGATCGGACAATCCTAGACTATAAATTCGCTTGCTGTTACACGATACAAAACTTTTAACAAAGAGGATAAGTGAAATACATTGTAAGTAACGCACAGCACTGATTACGATGCAGTAGGTATATTTGTCACATTTTTTGTATTCCCCCTCAAAGAGGTCGCTTAAAGGTTAATTTGCGATGTCCGTCAGGATTGATGAGCTATATTGACTTCTGAAAGAAGCCTATAGTGCGTAAAATTACGCACAGCACTGATTACGATGCAGTAGGTATATTTGTCACATTTTTTGTATTCCACCTCAAAAAGGTCGCTTAAAAGTTAATTTGCGATGTCCTCAGGATTTATGAGCTATATTGACTTCTGAAAGAAGCCTATACTTAGTGCGTAAAATTTGTCGCCGGAGTTCTTCATTTTCATATATTATGTACTTTATCACAGATATTTATATATTAGGTGAGATGCCGCGAGTTCACCTACTTTGCGTGCCTATTATCCATTTTAAGTTGGATAACTGCTCCAACTTAATTCAGTTCGATCTCCATCGTCTTGGCAGTAGCATGTCAAACGTCAAAACAAAAATTTCAAATTGCACTATATAGTTAACTGTAAAAACCTCAGGTAAAAACCCTTCGGAAGCAGTTGGCCGTGCGTGCTTGCGGCTTCTGACTTGATAAAGATGTACTTTATAGTTTGTACACAGCAGGCTCAGGTGGAGATAGCAGGATAAAGTGACCTTTGCAACACTTCTAAAGTCCTTAATCTTGAGGAATGGAAGTAAGATAGGGCCTTTGCTCTGCGGTGAAACGGAGGAGGCTCTAAAAAGCTTGCTTTACGTTCAAAGTAGGGAATTCAAAAAACATATTTGCAATAAAATTGCAAAAGAGATGATGGAAAAAATATTATAATTAAATAAAAATGAAAAAAATGTCCATATGAAATATGTAGTTATTTATGATACAAGTGCGGTATGTTGGTTATTACAAAAGAGTAGACGAATGTAAGCCCGAGACGAAGTCGAGGGCTTACCATAGTCACGAGTTTGTAAAAACCAATCCGCACGTGTGCCATACAACGTTTTACAACACATTTGCGAGAAAAAAAAGGCTACAATTGAAACAATTTTTATGGAAATGGAAATTAAAAAAATACCGTAAAGTATACGCACGGTGCTATACATCTGAGCGTGCGGTAAAATTCATTACCGCACGCTCCGTTGTATTATGCGTAATGTTTAACTTTCGAACGATGTATACAGGCTTCGTAAGTGCACTTTTTGAGCAAATGTGTTGTAAATTACTTTACAGCATTTGCGTTAAGATATTGCATTTTTTTCTCTTACATATAGTTTTATGAATGTGAAAAATTTGTAAATTGTGTTGTGGGAAGTAGACTATTAAATAATAATAATACAGTTTCCTAAGATTTCCGTCGTTCACAAATAAATGTATAAAATAGTAGCGACAAAATATTCCAGTGACGATTAAATACAGTATTTAGAACATTGCCTGAAGATAAAAAAACACCGTACTTCTAGCTAAATTTTTAGCAAACCTTTTTTGTTTATAGACTACACTTTGAAAAAGAAATAACTTTACCAAATGCTGTTTGTACCGATATGTTTCGATCTTTGTTCCGATAAAGATCTTGACCTGTTCGAGTGTAAACTACATACAATCCGGACATTTCTTTGGCTGCTCGCACGATTTAGCTACCCTGATCCCAGTGCAAGATCGAGTGTAGCTGGAATGGAACGTGAATGGAATATCTGGTGTTTCCAATGTAGAGACGAAATGCAAGCAGAATCATTTTTCTTTCAACTACGCAGTAATGTTATCATTAATCACTACAAAACCGATCACAAAGGACGTATTTTTTGCTTCGAACGAAAAAAGTGCAGATATGTTATATGAAATCTCATTGTTGCACAGTTTTTCATTAACGCACTGTTTTTATTTTTTATTTAAATTAAATTTTACATGAATTACCACATAAATTTACCACAGGAGGTTTAATGTCTCCCATTAAGTTTAATATAAAATGTATGCATTAGATCAAAAATATACTGACTGAAAATAAAAATCGGCGGAATAAAACCGACCAGGGGCCTTACGGACAACAGCTAATTGCGGCACCTAATCTGCTCATTTGGAAAATCACGCGAACGTGTACCTTATCGCGCCCAGATACGGTTTGCGATCGCGTAATTTTCCAACTGAGCGGATTAGGTGCCGCAATTAGCTGTTGTCCGTAAGGCCCTTGGTGAAAATAATTGTAAGTTTTAAATGTTTGAGGAGAAGATTTTCATTAATTTGAGTTTTTAATTTGAGTAGATATATTTTATCACGGTAGGTAGATTGGTAGTTGAAAGAAAAGTAGATTACGCTCCTCGCTAAAGTGAGTAATTAATGCACTCGTGTTAATTCAATGCCCTCGCATGCGCTCGGGCACCAACATAACACTCGTGCATTAATAACTCACTTTGCGCTCGATGCAGCAATCTACTATTGTTAGTTTTATCATAAGGGTGGGTTTTTGAAACATTTGAAAGGTTGAACAGAGAGTCGTTGGATAAAAATAATAATAGATAAAAATATAATTAAAAAAAAGTAAGTTACGTATACTGTAGAAATTATTAAAATGGACAGATAAAGTTTCGAGATATAAACGTTTAAAATGTGTGGTCGGATAAGGGGTGCTCTCTCCTTTTCCCGCAAAGTGAGTGACAGTATGTAGTTTGTATGGCGTACTTACTAGTGACGTTATTTGATATCTGTCTAGCAAGGCATTAAAATGACATTACATTATATAGTAATTTTTATACTTTCGCGATTTGAACACATGTTTTAAACGTTTATCGGGACTTATCACGTATTATTTATTTTAAGTCCCGATAAACGTTTAAAACATTACATTATATAATTATTATCTTCCTTAACTTTTTTGTTTTCTGTGATGGACTATACTATATAGTCAACTTTTTTTGTAAAAAAAAACCTTTCTGGTAGCCTCTTATGTAAAATTGGATAATAAAGTTAGATCAAGGATGCTTGGAAGATATTGCTTATAGCGATTCGTAATTTACACTATTTTATGGTGTGTATAAAGAGACCAATACTTATTCTATGAGCGTACCGCAATCAGCTTGAAAAACACCACCGAAAGTGGTTGAAGCTATAATTGAATCAACTTAATTCTCATTCAGAAGAATATTACACCCATTTCTAATTATTAGATGTAGTAAACATTCTAATCATTGTTCAGAGGTAAACTTGTGTCACATTACAAAAAAAAAAAAAAAACTACTCCTATACGTAGTAATTAACATGTTTTTACTTTCTGTAATTAATTTAGGTATATGATAAGCGATTTTGATAACAGTCTAACATAGTTTTTTTTAATAAAAAAGAATCCACTTTTTTATTTATTATTACATAAGCGATGATGCCGTCTACGATGGAGCACGCTTGCCTAGAAAAAAACCGATTCACTCGTGATTTGACCAGCAGACACACATTTGTTCGCCGCACGCCGCTCCTGGCAAGGACATGAGATACATTTCAATTTGTACGAATCTGTATGCTATTTGTATGTAAGTATGTGTATCTATCACAGAAAAGAGAAGTAAATCGAACGGAAATGAGAAGGAAAATCTGTCGCCAGGCATTATGAGTGAACTTTGATTGAACATTCATTAGATAGCCCGTTGGTCCAGTTGGTAGTGAACCTACCTTCTGAGCCTGAGGGCGTGGGTTCGATTCCCACGTAGGACAAACATTTGTGTGATGAACATTTGTGTTTGTTCTATATCTGGTTGTTAATATCTATTTAAGTATGTATTTAAAAAACTATATATGTATGTATTACAGTCTCTGGCAGCCATATCACAAGGTTTGCTTAGTTTGGGGTCAGATGACCGTGTGTGCAAAAATGTCCCAAAAATATTTATTTATTTATATATTCTTATTTAGATCAACGCGTTGAGCTCCGCATCACAGTTGCTAACTGATTTCGAATGGCTGACGTTTCGTTTATATGGGTGCAACCACACAATAATGCCTTGACAGCCGTTCTAATTTAAACAAATAATAAATCTTATCTGTGGTATCATGTAAGTATGTGGTAATTATTTGATTTATCAGTGAAACATCACTTATGTTTTGACTGTTGTTCGCCAGATCTTTACTTAGTTTTCTCTACGAGTTTTCTCTTAATCCCTGGAAGCAGTGCGCATGAAGCGTAAGTGCCGTAATATATTTTAAGGATATTAACACGTTACGGAAGCTTAGAAAAGTCTTGGAAATCTTGAAGATTTAATGTACAAGTGGGGTTATAAAGAAGTAGATATAAATGCAGCTATACTTACTTATAATACCTGTTTTAAGTTAAAAAAAACACTTTTTGTATGTATAAACTTTATCAAAATGAACAGCGGACGGAGAGCTAATAATTACGTGCGTTAATTTGTATCAATTTCCATACAAATTACAATTTTGAATTCAAATTGAAACGTATTTTACGTACGTGAATATTCGTACATTGCTAATACAAAGTACACAGTATTAATAGATGAATGCCACTCTATTTGTTAGGTACTATACTTGTGTACCTA
The DNA here is from genome assembly GCA_914767915.1 of Agriopis aurantiaria. Taxonomy (NCBI): domain Eukaryota; kingdom Metazoa; phylum Arthropoda; class Insecta; order Lepidoptera; family Geometridae; genus Agriopis; species Agriopis aurantiaria. The sequence continues at coordinate 9,525,689 of OU611994.1, read as the reverse complement.
CTCATAGTAGACACAGAGCTCTTTCGCTCTTTCATACCGCTTTATCTCGTAAACTTCTGAGTATTTAATTTTAATGTTTATATTTTTTAAATCTGCTCTGTAAGCTCTACATAGTAATGATAAGATTAACAGCAAAGTTTACTGCCTATTTTTCCCTCTTTTTTTTCTTCCAAATCTTGTACCCTATGTCACTCCCACTTTAAAACGATTCAAATGACAAAATTCATTAAGCCGCTTATAGTGCTAACCATAGATTCAGTATTAGAATCTATGGTGCTAACAGACGCTCGAACGCGGTTGACGGACCGCCGTCCAACCAACGGGAGAGAAAGAGTGAGAATATCATATTTCCCTCTCTTTCTCTCCCATTGGTCAGACGGCGGTTGAAGTCAGCCGCGTTCGAGCACCTGTTAGCACTGTTAGGCTGTAGAGTGTGCAAAAAGGAACCATCATATATAGGTACATACAAACATACATACAATCGAAAAACATAATCCTCCTGCTTGCGCAGTTGGGTAAAAATACGGTTGGTAGGTATCTTCTATGACAAAGATGCAGTATCCGGCATTTTGAATTACTAAAAATGCTGTATTAGTTTGTGTTATTCATTTATTTATTTATAGACAAATACTCGTCACACTTAATATTACGCCAAGGCGTGAAACGAGTCATTCAATAAAAATTTCCTTCATGAATACGATAGGGTTAATTTAACCGTGACGTAGATACGTTGCTACGTGTAAGTACGTATATATACACCTATCAAACTCCAATTTACTTCAGAAAATCTTCTCAAGCTCGTAAAACGCGATGTTACAAAATGCATTATTCTCATCATTTTTTCACAACATTCAAGCCATCCAATTTAGAACTGAAGAGAAGTAAAAAAATAATAACATAGTGAATGGAACGCAAGAGCACTTCAAACACAGGAAGAGCAGGTAACTATGTCATTTACAGGCAGGAAATTCAAAGCCTTTGCAATATTCCGCAGAATAATTATTTCTTTTGCTTCATTTCGCGTGGAATGAAATGAAGGCGGAAATTTGTGAACTACGGAGTGTTTTTTATGTCAATGTAAACATTTATTAAATTTTTGAACGTTAATTTGTTAGCAATATTATTATTTTTAGTAAATTGTTGGGTTTGGTTTTGTAAAACAGATGCCTAACTCTTATTAAAAGTTCTATACAGTAGACAACACTATATTGATGTAAGTAAGCATTAACAGAAGCTGTTAACTGGCTATAGGGCGCCCAAGATACAGGCTTTGCCTAGTTTGGGGCCCATTGGCACAACTATTTTTGCTGCTAGTAAACTGTTCGTTGGTAATTATTATATGTTTTATTTATATTACACGGGAATTACTCACGTAAGATTAAGCCGGTCACTCAGCCGGTCTGTCGTGGTGTGAAAACCACGTCAGTTTCTATAATAAAATTATTATATGATTGTTAATTTAAATAACTGGATTTGGGATTAAATGAATTATTATTATTATTATTATTAAGTAAAGTTTAAAGGTCGGCAACGTATCTGTGATGCCCCTGGTGTTGCAAGTATATCCATAGGGGACGGTGATCGCTTACCATAAGGCGGCCCGTAGGCTTGTTTGCCATCTATGGCATAAAAAAAGTAGTAAGTATTTTCATCGTATTTTTAACCGATTCCAAAAATGAGGGATGTTCTCAATTTGACCGCCGCGACACGCCGTATAGTTGTGGCATAACTGTTTTTAAATCGAATGTGCTTAATTGATGTATCTAAGAACATTGAGTCAATTTCAAGTGGTAGATATAAATTAAATTAAATTGAATTGATCCGGATTTTTTTAATGACAAAATCCCGCAGATTATTTTTAGCTGATATTCTTATAAAAGATAATTTATTTGCAAAAAACACGAGTAAATCATACACACATTTAAAAACGCATGCACCGTAGGTGTCTATACAATATTAGTCACTTTGTATCTTGTTTTACTGTACACCTAACTGGTGTACAAAAATTGCGTAAACATTATTTGATATAACCTCTAAAACTTCTATACTTATTATAAGATCTATACAAACAATTTTCCTTTGCACTTTATACCTACTTAGGTATTCACGAATACTTTAAAGTAAAAAAATTACTTGAGAACAGCAAAAGCATTTATTTTACATTTTGATTGGTCTGAAATATGCAAGTGGCATATACAAAGAGTGCTTTCATAATGAAAGGTTTGCTCTACCACGCCGATTCGACTCAGCACGACCAACGTTTAATTAGCCCAGACTTTTGGATATAAATCATGGCTTTGGATGCTAAAAATTGAAGATACGTAACCAAGTAGTGAGCTATCTATTGGGAAATATAGGAATTTTAAAATGTTTACTTGAAGACGAGGTAAAAATGATGCAATACATTTTATTAGATACATTTTAATGTATTAACGTAAACATACATTTAACGATTTCCTGCTAAAATAAATAAGTTGACTAACGGGCTATATTCCATTTTATATGTGAAAATTTCAGATAAAACATATGAGGACTGTAAAGGAATACGGATAATTATGACGTCTACCTACAAATCTACCAATGCCAGCTAGCCGCCACACTTCCCCTCACGCCATGCCACCGCCAAGCTTGCTAACCCTTTGGAAAGGGAAGTGTAAGCCAACCATGTTTCTTTTCATTTTGATTGCTGAATAAATGAAATAGTCGCCACTCTGAGTGTTTCATATATCATCCCGTGACAATACCTATTTGGCAACAAATTTAAAGTCAAAACAAAAATAAATCACAATTATACAAGGACTTTATATTATATACTAACGGCTGTATCTTTCGAACCGTAATAGATAGCTAGTTGAAATTTTCACAGAATATGTATCGTAATTGTACGGCAGATTAACTAAAAAATAATAAGTAAACCAGGCAAGTGCGAGTCGGGTTCGTGCACTGAGGGTTCCGCACCACCACAAAATTCAATAACGATCGATTTTTTCAAATTTACAGCCCTTTATATTCATATGCTTTGTGCTTTGTTATGTATTTGTTTAGATAGCCCGTTGGTCCAGTTGGTAGTGAACCTATCTTCTGAGCTTGGGGGCGTGGGTTCGATTCCCACCTAGGACAAACATTTATGTGATGAATATTTGTGTTTGTTCTATATCTGGGTGTTAATTATCTATTTAAGTATGTATTTAAAAACTATATATGTATGTATATCAGTCTCTGGCAGCCATATCACAAGCTTTGCTTAGTTTGGGGTCAGATGACCGTGTGTGCAAATATGTCCCGAATATTTATTTATTTATTTATTCATAGAGCCTAAAGCATGAATGTGTTGTAGAAGCCTGCTTGTTGGGAATTCCCAAAAATCAGGCTTTAATTACAATCATTACACTAAACTTGGTTACGATCAATAACGGCAGAAACCCGGCTACTTGGCTTGAGTGTGCATAGAAATGGGTTCTAGAAGCGAAAAAATTATTTCAAACTTAAATTCTGACAACATTTAGCCAGCGTGGACTAGTTTTAGGTTTTTTTGTTTGTTTGTTTTAAGTAGTACCTGGCTACGCCCATGTATGTATATTTCATCGGACGCAAGCTTACAAATAGTTTCTTCGTAATATATCTCGCCTTTTAACTAATCAACAATTCAAACTTTACAGTTCACACAATATCGTTTTATTTTGTTACATTCGTTCGCCTGAGAGCTTACGTTTTACTGCCTCTGTCGTGATGTGGTAACCGCAAAGTTATTTTTGCCTTTTCCCTTGTGCAGTTGAAAGTATTCTCCGGAAGTTGGTTTTATTATGCAGTAAATCACGAGTTGGGTATTTTTTATAGTAGGGTGCGGGCGGTAAACAATGTCTAATTGAAGTTACTAAGTACCCGTAAAATTTGTTTTCATTGCTGCGAGAAAAATATCTCAAATTACACAAAATTAATTAAAATCTTCAATAAGGTAGATATATTTTAACAATCATCATCATTTTCACCCTTTAAATGTCACCATCTTGTATTATGTTATCTATACCTAGGGCTATCTGTTTCATCGTTACGGCTATCTGTTTCAAGCGATTCGGTTTAGGTGATGAGAAAAGTTGCGCCACCGCAAACCATACCTTGGAGAGTTAAGGTTCACGTTCACGTGATTTTCAGCACTAATATTCCGCGCTGTTTCGAACCTGCGTGAAGAGGTAGCCTTACGGGTCTTATGCCCCTGTGAACATTTCAACAATTCTTGTCACCATTTGTGAACTTATATGAATTTATCGACACCTCAACAAAAATGGTTGAGGCGTTTTGGTTGTAGGAACATAGATACGTTAAATACTACACTTTCCTTTTACTTGGTGTTTTCGAGTCATCATCATCATCAGCCAGAAGACGTCCACTGCTGAACATAGGCCTCCCCCTTTAACCTCCACACTGAATAACAGCCTGCCTTTCACATCCACCTGATGCCCGCGAGTTTCACAATGTCGTCGGTTCATCTAGTGGGAGGCCTACCTATGCGGCGTCTTCCGGTTCGTGGTCTCCACTCAAGAACCTTTCTTCCTCATCGGTTATCGGTGTTTTCGAGTACTTTCGAGTTAAAAAACCCGAGATACGATTTGCAGTCGCGTTTCTCTTCGCAATCATCTGAACTGAATCGCTTAAAACAGGTGATAGTACGGCCCCAGGACCTGACTTGTGCCTTACTGGCCGAATTTGATCCGATTTAGCCTTTTTCTTCTTTTATTTTATTAAAGTAATGTTGTACTCAACCACCATCTCGCCTGATTATGCGGTCTACGATGGAGCTCGCCCGCCTAGAAGAAACCAATACACTCGCAACTTTAAGACGCCCAAATTATAATAATTAAGGAACACGCAAACAGGTAACGTAAAAAAGATGTTTATAAAATGTATGTGTATTTATGGTTGAGCTAGGCATGTGTGCAGCTTAGTAACGGTGTCGAAGATAGTAAACACGCCTAGCTTGGATGGGAATTAACTCTCAAATGATGCAGTTAGAACACAGCTCTAGGTGATGATGATACCCGATGAGTAATATGTCTAACATGGGTACTGTGAAGAGCAAACATTTCACTCTCAGTACTGCCACATCAAGTCCAATTCAATTTTACGAGACAAATTGACTTAACCCCAGTTATATCCACTTTAAGTTGCGAGTACTATACATTTTATATGGAGTTTGTTCACTCTCGAGTCTTGAGTCACTCAGGTACTTGACTCTTACGTGTTTGTTCAGATGTCAAGGGAGAGAAGTAGTGATGTGCTGAAATAATATTATTAGCAATGATTGTGCTAAAATATGTAACTTATTTGCTATCTTATTTTCATTTTAGTTGCTCAGTGAGTTATTAGAAATGCCTTGTTATTATAGGCATGGGTCAAACCTTGCAATTGAAGTATAAAACAGTTATCCCCAACCAATTGAGCTAAATACCTCAGTACCTTAAGACGAAAGTCTTCGACCAGTGATAACCTACGGCACTGAAACGTGGTGTCTCACTATGGGCCTCATAAGCAAGCTCAAAGTCGCACAACGAGCTATGGAGAGGGCTATGCTTGGTGTTTCTCTACGAGATCGAATCCGAAATGAGGTTATCCGTATACGAACGAAAGTCACCGACATAGCCCACCGGATTAGCAAGTTGAAATAGCAGTGGGCAGGGCACATATCACGCAGAACAGCTGGCCGATGGGGCCGAAAGGTTCTGGAATAGAGACCACGGAAAGGTAAGCGCAGCGTAGGACGTCCACCCACAAGATGGACAGACGTCAGACGACCTAAAAGAGACCGCAGGGAAACGCTGGATGCAGGCCGCTTCCAACCGGCCCTTTTGGAGATCGATGGGGGAGGCCTATGTCCAGCAGTGGACGTCCTACGGCTGAAATGATGATGATGATGAATTGAGCTGAAATTTTGCATACACGTTTAATTTGGATGACAATACATGATTAGCTAAATGACGTCATTTTAAATCTAATATGGCGGATTCCCAAAGATGGCGGACCAGTAGTTTTTTATGCAACCCCATGATATAGGTATCAAATGAAAGAGTTTGATGAATAAAAAAATACGAAAAACTCACCTGCCAAATTTCATCTTCATAGGTCAATAAAGATCGATGTCGTAGGTCAAGTAGTTTTCGAGTGAGTCAGTGAATGAGTGATATTTTTCTTTTAAAATTGATCATATTCTTCACAAAGCCACTCCATTATTAAAACAATATTAAAACCAGTGAGAAACTCGTGTGAGTAATATTGTTCTATGATTAAAACACTCCATCTCACAAAATTGCATAAAAGCCGCGTTATGATATGAACGTAAAATGAACGCTCCCACATATTAGAAAACTTTCCCAACGACGCACTAGCCCTCCACTAAAAACAATGTTTTCCCATAAAACAACTTAACTGAAAAGCTAATAACCCACACTAGAACCTCGGGGAGCTTCCATTGTTTGCTTTTATTATTGCCGTTATATTTCCTACTCTAAGTCCATCTTAAAATATCCTTGTCCTGCTCGGACCATTAAAATTAATGGCAAATGCGCAGCAATGTGCAGGATTTAAGAAAAGGAATACGCTTTTCACTCTCTTCCGCTGCGATCAATACAGGGTTACGCGGAAAGGGTGAACTAAGCCGAAAAGGGGCCATAGTACCCTGAAATCGTGAAGATATCAGCTGTTCCATAGAAAACGGTCATTCTCACTTGGCAAATTGTATGGATATTTTTGTCGCGAATTCAGGGCTAGTTTTTATTTTATGCCATATAGGTGGCAAACAAGCAGACGGGCTGCCTGATGGTAAGCAGTCACCGTCGCCTATGGATACTTGTAACACCAGAGGCATCACAAATACGTTACCGACCCTTTAGGAATCGATTAAGTCCCATAGTTTAAAAGTAGTTCACAATGAAGGGTGTTCCTTTTTCGGCTTCGTACACCCTTCCCGCGTATCCCAGTAATGGGTGATATTAAAAATGCATTTGCAACTTATTCTTCATAACATAACACTTTTTTTCCGATATTTTATTTTAAATCATAAAAACTTAGCACCTATAGCATTTATAGGTACGATAAACATTTTATAATTCAGTAGCTGTTGCTCGCGATTTCGTATGCGTAGACTGTCATCGTTTTAAACAACCGCCCCCCTTTGACCCTCTTCATAATTATGTCGTAAAATTTTATTTTATTTTATTTTTTACGGATGTCTGGCTGCCAAATTGCAGATCAGTACGTCAAGTAGTTTTTGAGATTTCGTGATTATGATTGGTTTTTTGTAGCTTTTAATTATATTTTATGCATTGAAGATCAATCGATTTTGGCCGAGCGGTAGCATAAATATGCGCTTTACAATCTGACAGTACTGGGTTCAATCCTCGGCCCTGCAACAATCACAAATTTAGTACTTTTATAAATTATGTGTAGTTTTGATGCAAAAACGACGAAGGTAAACAAAACATCGTGAGCAAACCAGTAGCCTGAAAGCCTCAGAAGTTCAAAATGTAACATTCACAAACATTTATGATGGATAGGGCCCATCCTCTCTCTCTGAAGGAATACTATGTATCCCAGCAATGCGAAAAATTATAACCCTGGAAAATTATAGTTATAGTTGTATAAAATTCACATGAAAATTTGGCATCATTTGATCAGTATTGCTCTCAGTTATTATAAATAACTAGCCGACCCAACAAACGTTAACCTGTCTTAGATCTGTCAAACGCGCGAAGGTAAAATCGTCGTGAAATTTTTCATTTTTCTGTGCAATTTTCTTAATTTTTCATTCAGTAAGAACCTTCTACAAAGTATTAGAAATTTTAAAAAAGATGATTGAAATCGGTAAAGTCGTTCTCAAGTTATGGCGTGACCAAGGTAAATAGGGATTCATTCATATATTTACTAGCGGTCCGCCCCAGCTTCGCACGGGTATACATTATATGTTATTATTATTGCCTATGTCACCCGAAGATAGTGTAGCTTCCCAACAGTGAAAGAATTTTTCAAGTCGGTTCAGTAGTTTCGGATCCTATTCAATGCAAACAAACAAACAATCAATCAAATCTTTCCTCTTTATAATATTAGTATATTATAAATATAGTATAGTATATAGATGGATTAAATATATGACATGTGCGAAGAGAGAGCAAATGGCAGATTGCTTTTTATAAGTCAGCAGTATTTACTGGCAAATAAAATGGTACAAAGTTTGCAAGTTAAATTTGTTAGCTACACGATGCGCAGTAACTTGAAGCAAACTGTATCATACTGCATCATTTTGCATCGCCTTCTCTGAGCTGTTGGTAAACAACTTGGAAGTTTGTTGGAGTAAAGCGTTTAGATAGCTGTATAAGAAGTTTTATGTGATATCATAACCGATTTCCCTTTGAAGCTTTAAGGTATGATTCGGAACTCGGCAGCACACAGACAGTGCTGCCGCAGCACTATTGGTCCCCATACATTCTCTATAGGTTTATATGAGAATACATTCCGAGGCTGCGGCTGCATTGCTGCGTAGCTCGGAATGTAATCTCATATAAACCTATAGAAAATGTATGGGGACCATCAGTAGTTCTGCGGCATAATCACTGTTGCGGCAGCACTGCTGCGTGCAGCTAAGTTCGGAATCATGTTTTGTGGTGGTAGAAATATTAACCATAGGTATTAACTGGCGACCGTATTGACGTAAGTATTTAGAAACGTTACAAAAAAAATGCTTCTCGCTGACGGAAAGGGTCATAATTATGTGAAAACGAGACAGCAATTTTTAACAATACTTCACTTAAGTAACATGTCAATGTAAATCCGTTAGTGTGTTAAGTATGTTTGAAATAGCGTTGCCTGACGCCTCGCTTTTTAATATCCCACGGGAGACACCAACCATCCCATTAGATAGCCCGTTGGTCCAGTTGGTAGTGAACCTGCCTTCTGCGCTTGGGGGTGGGGTTCGATTCTCACCTAGGACAAGCATTTATGTGATGAACATTTGTGTTAGTTCTATATCTGGGTGTAAATATCTAATCAAGTTTGTATTAAAAAATATATATATATATATATATAATTTATATATATATATCAGTCTCTGGCAGCCATATCACAAGCTTTGCTTAGTTTGGGGTCAGATGACCGTGTGCGCCATAATGTCTCGAATATTTATTATTATTTATCCCGCTTTTGGCGATGGATGCCCAAAATCATGCTTTCGTTACTGAGATAGTTGTATTATTTAGTACTAGCGGTCCGCCCCAGCTTCGCACGGGTATAGATTATATATAGCCTATGTCACCCGAGGATAGTGTAGCTTCCCAACAGTGAAAGAATTTTTAAAATCGGACTAGTACTTTTTGAGCCAATTCGTTACAAACATACATACATACAAATCTTTCCTCTATATAATATTAGTATAGACTAGAATTAAGTACTAGGTATACCTGATATTATATTGTACTACTATATTTATGTCTCAGTAAATTTTTGTTTGTGTTCCTTTTCATTATTATAAGAAATACTACTTATTATGTCCCACTTTTTAACTCTATAAAGTTAAAAATTACTTTTCGGCCTAAAACTAATCTGGCAACGCTGCTGGTTCGAAACAAATAACCTTAGGCGAATGAGGTGTAGGCCTAACTGGCAACACGGTGCAGTTTTTTAAACGGTGGCTTTCTTCCAAGTATGCCTCAAATTTTTTACTGAATTTTCGTTTGGAAGGAAGAAAATTTTGAAGAGTATGGCCATTGGCCATACAAAACACTCAGGTTCGAGTCACGTAAGATTTGCCGAAACACTTTTGAACGATACAACCGTACCCAGAAAGCAGGGTTCACCGTTGGATAGCAGGACGAAAAAATAATTAGCCGATTTTTTTTTTACCAATAGAACGTTTCGACGATCCAATGAATAAATGTTAGGCCGATACCACGACTTGCCGATACCGTGGTTCATCACAGTCTCCAATAAGACTTTAAATCAATTACTTAAATTTAAGAGCAATGACTAGCAAGTATATTAAAACCCCTGACATAAGAGCTTTTAATCTTCAAACGGTTGAACAGCTTTTCTAGAATTGCTAAGAACTTTCGATCAAGTCGGCTTTTAGTCGTTTGAGAGCTACGATGCCACAGACAGAATCATAAATACCCACGTTAAACTTACAACACCCCTCTAATTGCATCGGGGGTTAAAACGTTCGAATTTAAGCCACGTTTCACTGTGTCTGTTATTTCAAATTGAAAACATAATTAATTAAACAATTACAATGCTCAAAGGTAGTCATTGAAAACTATATGTACCGTTAAAACAGTATTTAAATACATACGGGAATAGCAAATTTACAGAGTTAAATCAACAAAAACCTTCCGCCAAACCATGCAAGGGCCATTATAAGGATAGAGACCTCGATCACATCAAACGGTATGAAAATCCAACGTGTCGCTTTTTTGTACCGTTTATCACGTCACGAGAGCAGTACGATGACTTTGTTTGTTTGTTTCAATACGATAATCTATACTATATAATGTAATATAATTATAATCTGTACTAATATTATAAAGAGGAAAGATTTGATTGTTTGTTTGTTTGCATTGAATAGGCACCGAAACTACTGAACCGGTTTGAAAAATTCTTTCACTGTTGGGAAGCTACACTATCCCCGGGTGACATAGGCTATAATCTATACCCGTGCGAAGCTGGGGCGGACCGCTAGTAATATTATAAAGAGGAAAGATTTGATTGTTTGTTTGTTTGTTTGCATTGAATAGGCTCCAAAACTACTGAACCGATTTGAAAAATTCTTTCACTGTTGTGAAGCTACACTATCCCTGGGTGACATAGGCTATATATTTATACCTGTGCGAAGCCGGGGCGTGCCGCTAGTAATATAATAAAATAACACTTTGTTGACATCACAGAAAGGACATAACAAAAAGAATATATTAGAGGCATAAAAAGCGGTCTTATTATATTATAAGCGTTCTGTTCCAGACAACATTGAGAGAAGTAGATATATATTCCTTGTGTATTATGGACGGCGGTATAGAATACTTTTAATATAATAGAAATTAATATACTTATGGAAATTTTTATATACACACCAAAAAGGTAAAAAGACACACTACATAAGAATATAACTTACATAAATGTTTTATGATAATACAATGAGGGACAATACAATACAAGCTTTCATAGAGAATTTACAGTTTATTAATTCACATTTTAGTAGTGATGTCTGACGCGGTACTGCAACGACAGAGACTGAAATATGCGACGAGCTAGTTGGAGCCTTGATCTAATTTAAGTTAGGCTACAGTACATGCAAAGTGCAAGTGCTCTCGAGGTCTATCTTGATAAAGGTCTTTGGTTAAAAAAGTATAGTTGAACAAACACGCGTTCTACGCCGAACAATTCAAAGGCCAAAAAAGGCTTTATAAAACTACAAACTGTGTGACAATTTAGACATTTTTGAACACAAAATTTAGTTCTCTATTATTTCATGCGGCTCATATTGAATTGGATGGCGTTGGGGAATTGTACTATTGTTAGTCTGTAATGGAGTTATTCGATAACATGAATGGCGTAGAGAAAATAGGTTTATTTTGTTGGGATCATGAGCGTGAACACAATACCTACTTGTTTACCTATTATGTTAGCGAACACGTTTGCGCTTATATTGATTTTTTTCGAGGTTATATCGATTGGAGGTGTTATATAACCTAACCTTATATAAGTTTTGCCTATAAGTTAAAATATGTCTTAAATAACTTTTTTGTAACCTATTGTATTTGTTAACCTTATTATATTTGTGGTACGTGTTTTTTACCTACCTATAAGTTAAAACAAGTACTTATCACTTTCCACCATTTGTGTACATAGTTTTGACAAATTTCTCCCACATCTACCGTAATAAAAAAAGAAATTAATTTCATATCGGCTATGTCCATAATGTTATTTTTAGACCACCCAAAGGCTTCTGACATGACTAAGCGGTTGTAGGATAAACCAACGGGACCTATAATTTACTTGCCATCCGAAACATAGAGCTCAGATGCAAATGCCACTCACGGTCTCCTATCTGAAGTCTAACCAGATCGAATATCAGATTTTTATAGTACAATAAAAAATTATTACAAGTAAATAAATATTCGCGACATTTTTGCACACACGGTCATCTGACCCCAAACTAAGCAAAGCTTGTGATATGGCTGCTAGAGACTGATATACATACATATATAGTTTTAAATACATACTTAAATAGATATTAACACCCAGATATAGAACAAACACAAATGTTCATCGCATAAATGTTTGTCCTAGGTGGGAATCGAACCCACGCCCCCAAGCTTAGAATGTAGGTTCACTACCAACTGGACCAACGGGCTATCAAAGACCGAACCGTACCCGTACCTCACTGGCAATTAGTTGAATAGCCTATTCTTTGCTCACACACATTAATCGCACACTAAGCTTAGTAGTAACAACGTAAGATCTCGTATCACTGCCAAGTATCGAAGAGTCGAAACTCTGAATAATCATAATCAAATGTTCAAATATTCTCCCTGCCAAAATAACTTGTCTATTTGACCCGCAACGATAAACCCACATCTACTCAACAACGGAACTTCGACGTCCTTGTTTATGTCTTGTAACAGAGTTCGATCTAAGTTCAAATTAAGTTACAGTTGGATCAAGTTCGCTCAAAGCGATGCGATGAGCCGCGACCAAAAGAAGCGAAACGCGCAGCCTGCGAGGGATAAAGAGGTTACTGCTTCCAGTTTATACAGCTTTCGTATTAGATGTGATAAGGAGCTAATATTGGTAAATACACGAAAATAATAGATTTGAACATTATCGAGTTCCACCACGAGTCTTAAGGTAGCAATCCGATCTTGGCGACATAGTAATTTTTACACACTATACATTGCTAGGTTTAGTAACCAGCCAATACGTGGTACATCCCCAGATGGCCTCTGCAAAAGAGCCAAAAAAAAAAAGAATAATACGTAACGGTAGTATACTAAGCCGAACAGAGAAGTTCTGTTGTTCTAGCAGTTTTTTTTTCCACAATGTTATTCTCATTTCGGCTTTTTACCTACGTACAACTTTTTGAGTAACACTGTATACTCCTAACCTCAAAAATCATCTATCTCTATATAAAATCGATGTGTTAAGTAGGTGTGTATGTTCCCTATGGACTCCAAAACGGCGGGCTGATTTTGGCTTTTACTGGCAGATAGCTGATGTTATAAGTAGTAATCCACGCGGATGAAACCGCGGGGTGCAGCTGGAAAGTAGATGATTATTTTCAAAGAGTTTGTCGAGTTTGTTGACGGCTAATTATTTAGTAGGAAATAGCATTCTTATCGGACTTTTGAGGTACTATAACTTTAGCTGTTTTATCTACAGGAGGAAGGAAAACCTTTTTCGTAAAATATGATAGACAGTAGGACCATGAGGACATGTATAATTGTATATCCTCATGGTCATATTGGTATGACAAACTAGTACGACCACGAGGACACGGTGGTTTTCCAAGGAGGGTAATACATAAGGGCAGATTTTGATGGCAGTAGACCATCACTGATCTTGCGCAGGGTTTGGGTATTAAAAACTGTGTTTTTTTAATTCATGCATTCTTTTAAAGTCATGTTAAAGAAACATTATTTTGTATCAGTAACGTATTAACTAATTTTTGATCTAACATCCCATAAGATAATTTAAAAAAGTATCGCAGATCACCAACCCCACTGCGAAAGCGCCTTCGAACACATGTGTACGGAATCAGCTTTGAAACTGCTAAGCTGAAACTCTTTTAATTATTCCCGGCTTCTAAAATTTCAGTAAAACTTTACTGAAACGTTAATGTACTGATAGCTAATGAGCTTTATGCAAACCTGCAAGGTAATTAAGCGGATCAAAATGGGCTTGGCGTGCATTGGTTGGTGAGGTAGCAAAGACCATACTGTGACAGTTTTTTTGCATACATTGCATAGTATTGAGCCGTGTCTCGCGTTAGTGTACACTGAGATCACTGAGTCACGCGCACGCACACCCCAAATATGGCAGGGTCGCTATGAGGGGAGGAATCCAAATGTTACTACACCCTGGACATATTTTTCAAGGATAATTCTAACGATGTAGAAATTGTGGACAATTTGCAAACCTTTTTGGAAATTAGGAATAAAAAACAAAAATAAAGACATGCTTTTAGGCGTCCGCCTTATTAAATTTAGTGTGATGTGATTTTTAATTTCGCATTCTTCTTAGAAATACCTTTCATTTGATACCCATATCATGTGAGTGCATAAAAGTAACTGGTCCGCCATCTTTGGGAGTCCACCATATTGAATTTAGAAAGACGTCATTTAGTTAACCATGCATTGTTATCCAAACTACAATACGAAATACAAAATTTCAGTTCAATTGCTTGAGGATCACTGTTTTTAAATTCAGTTGCAAAATTTGATCCATACCAACAAGGCAAGTTGAATAAAAGCATGTAGGCAAGCCGGTAAATCGGTAGCCCGTCAGCTAGTCTGTAGCTGTCGGTAGCTGTCTTCATAACATTTTAAGCATAATTGAGCTACGCTTTTTTTTGCGTTGCGTTTGACCACCACCTCGCGCCACCAGTGATTATGCGGTCTACGATGGAGCACGCTTGCCTAGAAGAAACCAATTCACTCGCGATGTGAAGACGCGGTGACGTTAGTAACACTTTGTAACTCACACATTAGTGGCATTTAGTAACTCCAGTAATGCGCGTATACCGTAATAAAGCATTTGTCTGGCACACTGCAAGATTAAGGTCATTATAACGTTCCATAAAAGTTTACTTGAACTTTATTATACCTTTGGTTTCCGTGATATGTACTATGTAGCTGGTATTGTTTTTAATGTCGTTTTAAAACATTCTTCTAAGATTTGGTTATATCAATCGCTTTGGCTCAAGTCCGTTATTCCGGGAGTGCCTACGTCACAGTTCAGTTGATAAAGTAGTTCATTGCAACAAACACATAAATTGGGAAAAAAATCTGTTAATAGTAATAGTATATGAAATAAAATTCATTAAGCACTTCAATGGTTATTTTGTTTATCCGCTCAGGCAAAGCAATTCAAGTTAAACATGAATTTAAAATATTTAAACATCGATGGACCCGTGTATGTCCTAAAACTGCGACCAGAACCACCGGAAGATGGGCAAAAGCGTCATATTAGCAAACAGTGAACGTACTGCGATCCCCAAGCCGCCTGCCAAGCATGGGGATTATGGCAACACCCCTCTCTAAGAGGGAGACCTTTGTTCACCAGTGGAAGTTTACTAGCTGATGATGTGTGTGATGTGAATGATGTGAAACATCGATGACGTATGCTTATGTCACCCACGTAACATTTGCGTCTCGTCATGTCATACCTTGCTGTAGCGTAATAATTTCTCGCATTATGAACTTATAGTTGCATAATTTCTTTACGATTCACTATTTTGAATTTAATATTTAAGAGGCCAGGTCGTAGCTGTTCTCGTAGACAGCGTGCTACGGGTGCTACGAGGCTACGAATGCTACGAGATTTATGCGAAGGAAGATAAATTTCTCACGCTTGTTGAGCGCTTTCACCTTATATTTCTCTGAGATGGTTTAAATCCTTTGAAACGGGCTGAATTAGTAAAACATTTATATAGTTAGTGAGGGTAGTTAGGTATATCATAGTTTTTATTTAGCAGTCTTTTGAGCGACCAAAGTAAATTACTTATTGATAGAAAACTATTAGACATAATCCATGGATATTGCCGAGAAATAAATTATGGAACTTTCACACTATTCACATTTAACTATTAATATTCCCATTTTGCAAGTATTTTTGGGAAGACGAGAACGTTTTCGGAGACCTCTTGTACCAGAAATCAATGTTGTTATTTAAAAACATACATTTATTTAAAAAATACCTTGCATAATGCATTAAAGCCTTGCTTGGCATAATGTTTAAGGATTGATTGGCATAAAGTAAAAGCATTGCCTGGCATAACGTATAAGCATTTCCTGGCATAACGTATAAGCAATGCCTGGCATAACCTACAAGCATTACTTGGCATAACGTGTAAGCATTGTCTGGCATGACATATAAACTTTGTCTGGAATTACGTCAAGCATTGCTTGCCATAATGTATAAGCCCTGCCAGGCATAACTTATAAGCATTGCCTAGCATTACGTATAAGCATTGCTTGGTATAACGTATAAGTATTGCTTGGCATAACGTGTAAGTTTTGTCTGGCATGACGTATACACATTGTCTGGCATAATATACAAGCATTGCCTGGCATGACGTATAAGCTCTAAAATGACATCAGCATTCTATTGAATAATAAGTTTCAGTATTTCCATTTTTTATCAAGCTACGCTTTTCAACGGTTTATGGGTATTTTTTATATCAATGATTTTAATAAGATAGGCTTTATTAACTAAACATAATACAATTTATTTAACTAACACTAAAGAACTAAACTACTTAGCCTATAAAAAAACCAGTGCCATTTTCCGTAGACTGTGGAAGGTCTAAAGATAATCCAAATGTTAAAGGCCACTACCAGTTAACAGCATAATCAGCATGCTAGCGGCATTGCCCTACCGAATAGCAATGATATAAGCATTTTTTGAACCGGTTAAAACGTTAACATTTTTAATCACACGTCGCAATAACCAGGCGCTCTGTTTTTTAAAAATGAGATGTGTTACCCGTTCCCGTCTTTTGGACCCAAAATCTCAACCCAATTAAAGACTTAGTTAATTTCATAAAGAAGGGAATTAGTTGAAGAATAATCATTGTTAATAATGTTTTCCAAACATTCCGCTAACTTCCTCGCCCAAATCTCTTATTGTCGTATATCAAAGCAGAGCCGAGACCGTTTGCGGACGGACAAGAACGTTTGTGTGTTTATTCCCTTATTCATTCCCTATTTATTGCCCGTAGCCGCCATAAAAACGTTGCCAACACGCATTAGCAAGACTAACTGGAGGCACACGGGACGCATGCCATGTCGACGGCGTGTTTCCACCTTTACGTCATAATTTAACTATGAAACAGTGATATAAGTTTGTACACTAGCTATCAGTTCAAAAAACATTAAATTCGGTCACCACAGATAACTTCCTTTCTTTTCTCTGGGAGAACGAAGCCACCAGACAAACATACAAACAGACAGATACGCATTAAACTTATAACAATTGCGTTTTTCAAAGTCGGCGTATTAAATAAGTAACAAGGAAATAAATACTTCAGATTTCTTAAGAGTACTTACTTCTAAGTATTTATTTTTTGATAACTCGTAAAAACAAAACAAAAAATGCGTAATAACAAAATATCTCTGGAATTATGATTTTATAAACAATGTAATAGGTTAAAAAGATCATACATATAGCTGAATTTAATTTAGATTAGATTACTTATAAAGGTAGATAATATGCACTGGGCAAATAAAGCTACCTTAATAATAAATAATCTTTATTAAAACTAGCTGTTGCCCACAACTTCGAAGGCGTAGATCCCATATTATAAACTTCAGCCCTGATTTGCCCCCCGCCCCCTTTAGTTAGCCTTTTATGAAAGTCCTTCCTTAGCGGACCTCTACACCCCATCCTTATGAACCTAATTGATCGACTTTCATCTTCAGACGCTGGAATGGACGACGAGAAGACATGACGAAGTTTGCCAAATCTTTTGTCAACTTGTTTCTCTGAGTTAGCCCCATGACCTATCTATATGCACTAGGTAGGCGTATTCTTGGTCAACTTCGAGAAGTATGTGGCCAACATATACAGGTCCCGGAGTAAAATATTGTGTGTTAAACATGACCTTAGTTTTATCCAGGTTCATCCCGAGACCTATGTCGGTACAATGAATCTACATCTTACTAGTATTACAAATTCGAAAGTGAATTTATTTGTTAGTTTGTTCCTGTTTTACACAGCAACAGAGCAATGGTTCGATGTGATTTGCATAGAGATAGTTGTAGGGCCAGAAAGTGACAGAATACTTTTTATTCCGGATAAATCTACAGTTCCTAAAGAAAAATCTACGTAAGTGAAACCACGGCCACAGCTTTACATCTTTGGTTCCAGCAAAATGTAATTTTACTACGAGTTTTTCAGTACTTCTAATTTGTATCACCTGACGGGAAGTACAGTCTTTAGGTGAAAACTTTGTGACTTTAACGCCAAAGTTGCATGCTCGCTCGGAGTGACGAAATTTCCTGCCCCGACAAATTCATAAAATAAATAAAAAACTTTTCAAGGGAAGTCATAAAAACAACATGATAAGTATATTTGCTAAGCTTACGAATAATGTTTTTGTGGGGAAGTAAGTATTGTTATGTTTAGGGTAAATTTATTGTTTTAGGTTGGGTTGGGGGTGGTGTGTGAGGTAGTTTCAAACTGTTTATATTTCGTTGTGCCAGAGTTTTACTTTCATATGCTACCATATACTTTTGGCACGTTTCTTTTAACGCCAAAAGCACCAATGAGAATCAAAAAATACACTATAAAACATTTTTATATTTACTTAGGTACTTGTAAATGCGCGGTAACCCATCCGAAAATTGATGATCATCCATGGGTTGGACGAGGCGTTAAATTGTAGCCCGGGCCATCTTAAATTAAATACACAATCTGTACACCATATAACATATGGGGGCGCTTTTGTTTTTACTTTTTGACTTTTTTATTATTTGTTAGTTAATCCGCCGTAACGTTACATACTCTTTGAAAATGTTCATCTGTCTATCTATTACGGTTCGCAGGATATAGAAAGAAAGAAAGAAAGAAAGAAAAGAAAATAAATTTTATTCGTTAATAGGTACGACAGACAGACGGACAGACGGACGGACAGACAGACATACAGACAGACATCGTAGGCTTAGTAATAGGGTCCCGTTATTACCCTTTGGGTACGGAACCCTAAACAACTAACATTTGTACGCTATAACAGGCTAGGACATGAGATACGTCTCCATTCTTACGACCATGTATATTACTTTATATGTAGGTATGTACTTTATATTATATGCTATTATATATGTATGTGTACCTACCATGTTTTGACATATAAATAGTTTGCATTTGAATTTAAATTTGTCAGGGGCCTTCGAGTGGCCTAAACCTCTGACACTATATGATTAGCCACTGCCAACCACATAACCATAGTGCCAGCAAATATTGACCATACCTAGTAAGAAAACCACATAACCATAGTGGCAGCTGCTATTAACCATGTTAGCATAAACATATAACTATAGTGGCATAACCATTTAGCCATAATGGCAGCAGCTAATAACCATATAGTGGCATAACCATATAGCCATATTGGCAGCAGCTATTAACCATAGTGTCAAAATCATTTAGCCATAGCCGCAGCAGCTATTAACCATAGTAGCATAACCATTATATAGACATTGTGGAGGCAGCTATTAACTTTTAGTGACTAACCATACAGACAGTGAAAGTAGCTGTTAGTGGCATAACCATATAGCCATAGTGTCAATATAAATCCGTTATAGCCATAGTGGCAGCAACTATGAACTATATAATGGCATTACTATATAACCATAGCCGTTGCCGTAGCTACTAACCATGGTGATATAACCACATAGACATGGTGGCAGCAGATATTAACTATAGATATAACCATATAAATACAGTAGAATTATCTATTATCCATAGTGGCGTCCGCCTATTCGAACTTACTAGTTTCTAGGTATTTAGCCAAATATTTGCGAGTTTGCTTTTATACAACACTAATAATTAGTAGAAGGTCCCTCGACGACCGTTCGGGTGTAATACCCGCAGAGATACCAATTATTACAACTTTGCTACTGATTTTAATTAAACGGCTACGTTCGAAGCATTCAAAGCAAAACAAACAGTCGCATTGGTATTTTGTAAAGTCAAATTTTGAATCTATCTATTTATTTTATAAGTTTAGATTGTTTCTGTTTTGGTATTTTTAATTTTATCGTAGCATGGTCAGATGATACGAAATTGTTTGTCCCGGTTGTTTGTCCTACAACTATTAGCCTAGTCAGAGCCCTTCATGGCTGCCTAAAAACTCTGACAGTATATATATCTCTCTCTTCTCTCTCTGATGTCTCTTGCTAGCTACACAGCCCAAACAAACTTACTTAGAGGCTTTAGTTAAATTTATGTGCAGAAAGATAAGGGCAACGAGTGCAATGAAAAATATCCCACTCGCCGACATTGGTGGCAAATGGCAATTGTGAATGTTTTCGGTCACGATTGAGACGTATTCCCACAGACCTCTATCTAAGTATAGTTCTGTGCGTATTCCCGATAAACAACTTGCCCGTCTCGTAACTAAGTTGCGTTCAAAAGTATTTACTTATTATTACCATTTCCTAAACTAATGATTATTCCGCTTTATTTAAACTTATTCACGGGTCTACCCCGGACCTTTGATAGGCATTGGCGGAGCCAAATGATTATTATTATTTTAAATAAATAATTTGAAATAATTTGATTTGATTATGTACAAGTAGGTATCTAGGCTTTTTTGTAATATTTAAATCTCTTGCCATATTATAAAACTAGGTAGGTAATCTAGGTTTTGTTGCGGATGACTTCAGTATATACAATTATTTAAATTTGAAGATACACTTTGCCTGCGTTCGAATCACCCACAACTTTGGAAACTTTTAAGACCGAACCCTTGCACATCACTTTTACCCTTTTTGTAACTCCTGACAATAGCCACAAATTTCTCTCTAGTGAATTGAATGTGGAATAAAATGTGAAACTTTGTGATTTAGTTAGGTTTCATGAGAAAACATTTTTTTCAGCGGCCATTAGGCCATCTTCTGAAAACAGATGAGAGAAAACTGAAAACCTAGTGCAAGATAGACTTGCGCACTGAGGGTTCCGTACAAACTTAATAAACATGTCATACATGCCCCCTAAAACATTACCGTCCAGCAGTTGAGGAAAAAGGTTGAAATATTGAAGGACAAACCTTGCAGTGAAAAAAAAAATTCTCCCTACATCATAATATTCAAAAGAATAATAAAAATATATTTTTTGTATTATAAGGGTAGCTGGGTAGGGTAGCTGGTACATGTTATGAAATGGGGATGTCGTTTTTTTTTTCAAAAATATGTTTAGTATATGGGTACCTACTAGTGGATCTCTTTCAGCGTAGTAGGTATAAGTACTCCCTTTCCGCGCTAACATAGTATTTACGCAATTACTCCATAAACTCCATTGCATATTTTGTGAAGGGAGCGCAATTTTATCTAAGAATATTAGATATCTACGCCGCTATCCGTCTGTTCTTCATAGCTCTTCCAAAAACCTACAGCACCTTAATACGGCCCATTCGCACGTAAATTGGGGAAGTTTCCCTCGACAGCAGTCCCAAGAACTTGCCCTGCGTTATAATACCTCCGGGCCTCGGGAGATTACGGCCGTTAGTGCGTTCATGACCCACTCTGTACTGTACTACAACAAAGGGTAATACTAAGCCACAAGCTTCCTTACATTACAACCAACTAATCCGTAGATACGGACAAATGAGGAACCTCGAAAATTTTCCACGCTTGTGTTTCAGTGTGTTGAAATATTACGTTGGTGGCTCCCTCACTAAACTCTAGATATAAGTTGGTGATATTGTAAGCCGAACTAAGCCCGTACGGATACGTAAGACGGAATATGCAAAATTAAATTGGTTAAGGTTTTATGCGTAAGCTACCTATTTAGTAGCGTAGGCATGCTTCTTACCCGATGGGTTTTGAGTCTTACAACGCTGCTTTATCGTTAGAGGTAAGAACCGCCTATTATCAGAAACATTTTTTGCGAACGGGAATCATAATTAAAGGTAGTAGATACTTAGATAGGTACCACTTTAGTATCTGCCTATATACTGGGTTACGCGGAAATGGTGAACTAAGCCGAACGGGTTCCATAGTATATTGGTACCCAATATGGAACCCATTATTATGAAAACCATCATTATGGACAACTTTTACCATGGAAGCAACTCTAAAATAGAAAATGGTACCTATTTTTTTTTTTTAGTTTAAATGAATACTTTGTTTAATGGAACTTAAAAAAACAGAAAATTAAAGAAAACTTAAAATATTAACTAATAACTAAAACTTAAAATAACATAATATATCATTAACATAAATATCATTGTACCTATTATTATTATATAAGCGTAAGTTTGGATATTAACGGCTAAAAGATTCGAGTTAGGTAAAATTTTGATACACACTATGATACTTTTTAACAAATATTGTGGCGTAGAAAAGGAAATAAAAATCAATGTTAAAAAGAAATAAATCCGTATCCATTAATATATAAGTAAGGGGTGTTATAAGTTTTACGTGTGTACTCCCAAACTACTTTGATTTCGTACGTTTGTTTGAATCACAGAAAAGAAAGAAAATCTGTGGTTTGAATGGTGACTTGATCGAGAATGTTCTTAGCTATAATCTTGCTATAATTAAAAAAATATCTATTCTGCCGTTTCAAGATTATCAGTTCTTATATCGTGGGCTTTTAAACATTTTAAATTTATAATTATACTTGTAACATTATGCACCCATTGGAAGTCCTCCAGCGTTTCAGCAACTAAGACAATGTCGTCTGCAAATCGTAATCGTAAATGAGAAATATAAATCTACTCGCCATTGACATTTCGTCCTGCCCAATCCAGTAACGGTGTCTTTAAACATATTCTCCATGACGTTTGAGAACGATGTCGGGGAGATAGCCCAGGAAAGTTAGGGTCTGACCCGGAACTAAATATGTACGGCATTTTTTTTTCGGATTATTATTCTAGAGCCAACCTCTCGTACCAAGACACAAAAATTTAAAAAAAAGTGTTTCGGAAACATCCCCAACATTTTGAATTAAAATGAAATTATTATTGTCTCAGGCTTCGACGCAGATGAATAATGATTCGTTTGTGGCTAATCTAATGGCTTTGTTGGCTGTCTAATGTAGATATGTGTCTAATGTATTTTTATCTGTACCTACCCTTTCCTTTTGTCGAAGTACCTACTTACCTATCTCTCCAGCACAAAAATGTAGGTAGGTAGCTAGGTAGGTATCTCATCCTAGTTATGGTGGTACATAATAAATACCTACATTCGTTGTCGATCCCCGCTGTTAACAAATTGCAACGGCTTACGGAACTGAGATACCGTAACTTACATCAATTTAACAGATCATCCAAGCGTGCCGGGAACAATTTGGCGGGTACTTAGGTACTGCCCCGTATATCCGGGACAACATAATAGTTGTAAGCCGATTAGTGAAATTAGTTCGTTGGTACTTTGCTGGGGTGTCCTCTTGAATCGCCTTGATTTTGCTTGAGTAGGTACATACCTACCTACTTATACCAACTTACCAACTTTTTTTTTACAAAATCATGAAAAGTAGGCAGGAGTCCTCTTTTAAACAGTGCCAGAGGGCAATGATGTACGTGATATTATCAGGCCTTATTAAGGCTAATTATAATATCTACTAAATTTGCTTTATCTATACTAATATTATTATAAAGAGGAAAGATTTGATTGTTTGTTTGTTTGTTTGTTTGCATTGAATAGGCTCCGAAAATACTAAACCGATTTGAAAAAAAATTTCACTGTTGGGATGCTACACTATCCCGGGTGACATGGCTATAATAATATTATATTTTCAAAAAAATAGGGATCCTTAATTTATATAACCCAAAGTGTAAAAAAAATAAGACTTACACCCGTGCGAAACTGGGATGCGTTGTTAGTTACATAAATAATAGTTATAAATATGGCTAATTTTAATACGGTATTAACAGCGTATAGAATCTTTACCGTTAGCGTGTACTGAGACATGACTGGGACTTTGACCGCTACTTTGATAAACTATGACTTGTTTGTCGATAGAACAAACAAGTTCTAGTGAGTTTCACTTTGGTTTCACTGAAAAACAAAAATACTTGACACTGGCAAATATACAAGACGTCATATTTTTTTATACTAAAAAAAAAAAAATGCCGCCGTCGGTGGCCGACACAGATCTACTACCTATAGATTTTCAATGAGCGTGGCTAGCTCAGTGCCTCTCGCTCATCATCGTATTTTCGCTCACTGCGCTTCTTGCAGCCCAAAATTCTACAACCAACCATTGTAAAATATCTTTTACAATTATTTCTCAGAGGAAACACGCATTTATCACATTAAATCACCAAAAAAAGGCAATAAATATAATTCAGACCCGTTTTGTTTGTCACTGATTATTACAGATTTTGACACTTGAGGTACCAAAAACAGGTCACGCCGATAAGGACAACAAAATCTATTTATGTCCTTTTCGTACTTGTGCTGAGCCATATCAAGTTGTCTCTTTCACTAAAATATATTGCCGATCTGGTTGTGTATATCTGTGGTGGCCGACGTTATGGTGTTAGTGACATCGACTTTGACAATTCTGTACATGGTAAAATTAGAGATGGATTCAAACTTTAAACAAATCGATTCCATTGATTCCAAGTAGCATTCGATCAAATTATTTACGACCACCATAATAATATTTAAAGATATTAACATAAACGTAATTATATTATTAATTACCTCTTTATAATTTTAATAACTGACGCAAAAAGAGCAGGTTCTCAAGCAATTCAATTTATGTCAGTTGTATGTGGTTTGTATGATTCTACAATATCATGTTTTAAACGTTTATCGGGACTTATCACGTATTATTTAATTTTGGTAAAATATATGTACCTTTCTACAATATCCGCTGAATTACATGAAAAGAAAAAAAATGTAGTGATTTGCCAAACAATCATAAATTATACAAAAAAAATCGAATGGGGGCCATGGATGGTCCATCATTTTGTTAAGAAACAATGATATTACAGTCATTCATTCAAAATAATATCCGT
This sequence comes from Agriopis aurantiaria, assembly GCA_914767915.1. NCBI lineage: Eukaryota > Metazoa > Arthropoda > Insecta > Lepidoptera > Geometridae > Agriopis > Agriopis aurantiaria. Next base: position 9,500,749 of record OU611994.1, on the reverse strand, counting down.
AAAACCCGTTTTTTTTTTCGTTTTTGGCATCTTATGTGTATGTGTTCTGTCAGCTTCAATATTTTTGATCTTTATTTTCATAGTCAGCTCAGCACCAACGACAGTTCAGTCACAGAAGACATAAGAGACAGTTCAGTTTTAATTCCAATCTTCCAAAATCGTTCGATAACTGATAAGTCATTCGATCAAGTTCACTTCGCCCTCCTCTTCTCTACTCTAGTAGTCAACTGTCAACAACCAAGTCAAGTGTCAAAACCAACAACACAATCACACAAAACAAAAAAAGTTGCGAAAGATTAATCGAACATAGTTTTTGTAGATGAAATTCAGTAATTCACGACGATCAATATTTTAAGTGAACTAGATTCATTAGAATCAGTGTTGCTTCACCTAATTTCAGTGCCAGAATGGAATTGATTACAAGTTTTATGCCTGCGTTGTTGTAATCAGCCACCACGATGTGCGACAGCGACGATCCAAGCGAGGGCCGGCCAGGCATGGATCTGACTGGGTTTCTCTTTGGAAACATTGACGAAAGCGGTCAGCTTATGGACGATGGTCTTCTTGATGGGGAGTCAAAGCGAATGCTGTCTTCTCTGTCTAGACTTGGACTGGGCTCTATGCTCTCTGAAGTTCTCGAAGAAGAAGAGATTTCAAAAGAAGACCAGGAGAAAGGTAGGTAAAATTTAATGTTTTTAACTGTAAAATTTCATCATTATCATAATCTTAGTCCACTGCTGGACATGAGCCTCTCTAAGGCATGGCAGCACCATCTTCATGGTTTCGATTCCAGCCACTGCCAGCTGCCTTCTGTACATCATCACTCCGCTAAGTCTTTGGCGGCTGAGCCACCGAAGTCCTTAGGAGAGCACTATGTACTATATAATATCTCATGTAGGTACTCTATGTCATACCTATACCTACTGTCCAAATACTATTTATCCAGGCCCAAGTTGGTGTTACAACAGGGCATTTACACAATTTAAGTTTGTAATAATGAAAACTGTAACCATTTATTTCATAAAATCTACCGTATTGTTTAGCCCTATTTGTTTTCCATGTAAAATAAAATAAACTAAAATATTGAATCACTATATATATGTGATCCAAAGGTAGTGCTAATTGGGTAGCAAATTCTGGTGGGAGACTTCGTCCATGGTTAGTTACGAGCCACTGGACAAAGCCATGCTGTGAAGTGACCTAGTTATGTTTCGGGATGCAGTCCTGTCTAATCAGAATAGCGATGGGTCTGAGTAGTATGACCGTATGTGCTGCCCCTTCGTTGACTTCCTACTCGGAGGCTAATTCTTAAGTGTAGCTGAATCCATAGCACGGTTCTTCGCTGGCTGACCGTAGATAGCATGGCATATCTTCTAGAAGTATCACTGGAAGTAGCGCCTCACGCAACTAATACTGTCTTTGTAATGCTTCTTTCTATTAAATAACCTGCGTATCCTCAAGGCTAGGGTTAATATGTACCTTCTATGCCTACATGCTCCATCTTTGGCCACATCATTTTCCATCGGGGGAGTTGGTAGCCAAACATAGAACTATTCTGTAAAAAAAAGTCTCAGTCTATGTTATGTTTACTGATATATGTTTTCACTCTAGAACAAGTCTACCCCAATAGTTATTGGTTTTGTGATAGATATGACTGGCTTATTGCCACTTCAGCTTGCTGTTACGTACAATATACATACAATAATTTCAGAGATAGTAGTTCTTAAGTTTCGGTACTCCGAAGTCAAGTTGAAAATTAGGTGCTGGATTTTATATTATATTGACATTTATTTTGGTTCAGAATCATGTATTGTATACCCAACTTCCTAAAGTATGTCCGTTGTCTAATCCAGTAGAGTTTCTTTTTTGCATTTATTATATTAGCTTGCTTGGTGTATTGCAGATTACAATCAAAAGAGCCCATCAGCTGTAGACTTTTTTGACATTGATGATGCTGTAGAAGATGTTAAGGTAAGTTCTTAAAATTTTATTATGACAAGGAATTAAATTTACACCCATTTTAATTTACACATATTTGAAACACTTTATTATCTATGCTATCAAGTGGCTCTGTCAACTTCACTGGCGAGCAGTGTCACACGAAAATAAGTCCCAGGCTTATAAGAAGCTTATTAGATGTTTCTGCATAAGACTGATTAAAGCCTACACAGATCATAATGTGTGTCTACAACAGCACCGATTAAACGCTTTTACATGTTTTGTAATACAAGTAACTCTATGAACCATTACACAATACACAAACTGCATCACGGTTGAGCTGCTCAAGTACTGCCTACTATTTGGTGTTTCGTTTGGTGTACCCAAAGTTTTTTTATTTGAATAATAATTGGCTTGCGTTTGACCGCCACCTTGCCTGACGTTAAGCGATGATGCGGTCTACAATGAAGTGCGCTTGTCTAGAAGAAACGGATTCAATTGATTTGAAGACACCCTGGCAGTGTATTCCACTGACTAACAGTTCGCACAGCAAAAGTTGAATCAAAGTGTTTTCATATGGGCTTAAGGAATATTAACCATGAAGAGGTGTCGTCTTGTATTACAAAACGCGCAGGTCAGCATTTGATCTCTGCTGTTGCTTTTGATCTGTAGAAGCCATTAATGTTGTTTAGTCTCAAAGTGACAGCTTAGTGATAGTGTGATTCAGGATAATCAGGGGCGGATCCAGCATTTAATTTTGGGGGGGGGGGGGGGCATTCTGGATTTCATTTTGGGGGGGGCATTCTGACAAGGTTCGAAGGAATCCAAATCGAAAAATTTAGTCGAATGTATGGAATTGGTAGGTGTTTTGGGGGGGGGGGGGGGGGGGGGGCATGGCCCCCATGGCCTGGATCTGTCAATGAGGACAATACATAAACATTAATATTGGTGTCTATTTTGATGGACCGTTTTTGAAACTTTTTCTATCCCGTCCTTACATCAAATTCTTCTGATTTTATTTCCATTGGTAACCTTCCATGGGCTATTAATCACTGAGTAATGATTCTGAATAATAGTACTATAAGTACTATATAAATCTAATTAGTTAATAAGAATACTTTGTAACAAAATCGTTGCAACTAATTTGTTTTCAAGAACGATATTGTTGGCACGGATGAAAAAATTATGCACTACGTAAATGAAAATGTAGACACAGGCACGAGAGTACACTACCGCTTGTAGTGTACTCTCGTACTTCACTGGTGCACTCAATACACTTAGACACACTCACAGAATACTATCACTCCTAGCAGTACACTGAGGCCTAGCATGAGAGATGTGTTGCCTGCTCGGCTGTCCTTATAAGGACTGCAACTCAACCGTGCTGCATCTTCACAACATTCACACAGTAATTTAGTTGAAACGGCATTCTGAAAGTCTACACCGCTGAGTATACTTGGATTGTTATATTGTATTGAGTATACTGGAGAGATATTATATTTTATCACTCCAGTCTAAGGCATAGTCTCCGGTGTCAATTGTCACTGTGACTTATGCCACTCTGGTCAGATCTATGAAGATGGAAATGTATGGTGAAGCTCGTACATTTCGACGACGTGACAGTGTGCACACACATGTCCTGTTGTGTACCTGTGTACCCGATGTGTGTAGACTCTACATCACACACAAACACACACATCGGGTACACAAGTACACATCAGTCTACACTGTAGACTATCAGAATGAAGTCAGTGACTGAATGAGTGAGTGACATGTGAAGTTGCAGCTTCAGCAACTCTAGTCTTAATGTAAATTACACTACACAACTTGACCATAGTAGATATATAGGTTAAAGCAGTAGTTTGACTTGGACGTGTACTTGAATTCAGTACCTACTGTCACAGGGCTAGGGTTGCTACTATCGGGTTTTAAGAAAATGTTCATTATTTTGTTGTAAGTGCTACTGATATGCTGACGACACACACACGGAAAATCTCAATGATTCGGCGTACCGTAAAGTATAATAGCGGGCGAGGGAAGGGGCGCTCGTTTGATTACGTTTCTCGATTCGGGTGTCTGTGTAAAGTCATACTACTGCTTTAGCGTAAATGTCTACTGTGACTTGTTTGAGTCAGTTCCTGAGGTAGTTGTGTGGTGCAGGGGTAGTGACGGGGCAAGGTAAGTAGGATGCACCTTCCATGCCCTACTCCTACCTCAGGAAATGACTCAGTTAAACGGTGTAACCAGTAACCTAATAGTATGTACCTATCCATATTCAAGGCTAGAGGTTATTGGAATATTTTATGTTTTCACATGTAGAGGGTAGTATAATGAGGGAATCACAATTGTTTGTGTTGTTTTAATTAATGTTTATGTTTTATTTAATTTAAGGTCTTGTTATGAATGTTATTGTGTCTGTGTAAATTGATTGTTTGTTGTTGGGATTATTTTATTACTTGTTTGAATTGAGTTTGCACTTTTTTCTCATCATACTTATTTGCTAGAAGCTAGCAAGACGCCTCTATTTCGGCTTCCGCGCGTAGTCTGTCAACGGGCTTTTGTAGTGATGTGCTATGATGGCCAGATCAACAATATAGTACAAAATTTAACTTCACTATCTTTTTCACACAATTTCTGTTATGAAATGTGGCGTGTTTAAAAACAATAAAAAAAGTACAAACTCATTTGCTGTTATGGGAGTATTTGTCCTCACATTCTGTGTTAACACTAGGACGTAGATAACACTAACCAACGCACTGGGGACAGCGAAGCACAGGACACTACGAACACACCGGTGACGGCCATGGACACAGACATTAAAGAGGATACAGACCCATTGGGAGATTGTCCACAGACGGAAGTCATGGAAAGTTGGACGAGTAGAGAGAGCATCTTTGAACAAATGGAACCGCAAAGTGGGAATGAAGAAGGTTATGAAGGGGATATGGAGGGCGATGGAGGACTTATGCCCCCTCCGGCTACCGTTCCGTAAGTATTCATGTCATTTTAGTTCATAGTTATTTTAAAGTAACTGAAGATATTGCTGTCTTTTTAATTGCAGTATATTTCATGAGGACAGCAACACTTAGTTGGTTTGGTTCTATCATCTGAAACCTCCATTTACAAAGAACTCACTATTTAACTTACTAGAACTCAATGTAAAACTGTTTAAAAAAACGAACATTTCAAATAAGTATAAAGTTTTCTCAAGTTATTATTTATTTTAAACTTTTACAGAAAGCTTGAATATAATACTAAAATGATTTTAAAAAAAAAACTTGATTTTGAAATACATTTAGAGCAGGTTTATCATATTGTTTCACAGTGGTAGAATTGTATATTTATATTGTTTCACAGTGGCAGACCTTCAAGATCAGATAAACTTAGTAGTGATAAGAAACTTGAGACGCCATTGGCTGCAATGCTCCCATCAAAATATGCTAATGTGGATGTCACTGAGCTGTTTCCTGACTTTCGACCTGATAAAGTGAGTACCTATCATAATTAAAATAGCGTTTCACATCAGCTACCCCAATAGAATCTCTGACACAGTAGATCCCAATACTCAATACGTATTGAGTACGTATTGGGTTTTCGTTTCAGTAATATTTTTATGTAATGTTTCCAGTATCCAATACTCAATACGTATTGAATATTGGAAATTGGAAACATTACATTTCAAATGTACATTTTCAAATGTAGCCTATGACATTACGGAGATGAAGACGAACCATCCACTTCAAAATGTGTCCAGCTGCTTAGGCTACAGGAAGTAGCATAGAAAGAGACAACACATATCTACATGATATTGTACATACACCTAAAAAATAACCCTCCTTTTGGGCAGTTCGGTAAAAACAATCAAACGGTCAAGTTGAGGTCTTCTCATTATCAGCCTTTCATGTTCCCTCTGCTGGGACACTGGCCTTCTCTCAGAGAGAGAGGATGGGCCCTAATCCACCATGCTGGCCCAGTGCGTGTTGGCGAATGTCATTTCCTTGAATTTTTGAGGTTCTTGGCCATACAGGTTTTCTCACGATGTTTTCCTTCACTGTTCTTGAGTGATCGAAAATGCACATAATTTATTTAGGTATTAAATAAGTCATTGGTGCAAGGCCGAGGATCGAACCGTGTGCCGTCTGATTGTAACGCGCACATGCTACCGGTTAGTTACCATCGTGGGTTGAGATACTTTTTCTTTAATACTTTATACTCTACCCATGGACATATAAACTTGCAGGTTCTTCTCTTCTCCCGTCTCTTCGGTCCCGGCAAGTTATCAAGCCTGCCGCAGATATGGCGTGGAGTGAAGAAGCGTAGACGACGCAAGCGCAGCGGCAGCACTAGTAGTGACACGCCACCTACAGCGCCTGATAACCAGGAGTTGCAATACGCAAGCGACGATGAAGAAAAACTGTTGAAGTAAGTGTCAATTAATACTTATGTTATCATTTCCTAATGACACTGTTTATGGTTTATGTCAAGTGGCAAACAAGCGAAGGCGCCTCTTTTATGATAAGGGACCACCGTCGCCTATGGGTCCTTGTAACACCACGGGCATCATAGATACGGTGCCGACCTTTAAAGACTCTCATTAACAGCTCTTTTGAAGAACCCCATGTATGGAGTAACCTCTCTGCTCAAATTGAGGACTTAATATGACTCCCAGAGAAGGAAAGAATAATAAAAATATGTAGGCTAAAATAGGAGAAGAGGAACAGATTTATGTGGTTATAATCATTATAAACCTATCATGTTCCCACTGCTGGGCCACAGGACTTCTCTCAAAAGAGAATGGGCCCTAATCCACCAAAAAGTAAATGAAAATATGTTGGCAATTGCATGTTGGTGAATGTTTTATGTCCTTGAACTTTTGAGGTTCTTGGACATACAGGTTTCCTCACGATGTGTTCCTTCACCGTTTTTGTGCAATGGCATCGAAACTGCCCATCATTCATCTAAGTACAAAATAATTCATTGGTGCAGGGCCGAGGATCAAACCAGGTGCTGTCAGATTGTAAAGCGTACATGCTACCGCTCGGCCACCATCGCTCTGTGTGTGGTATATACCTACATAACCGAGATTGTAGGTCTTTACTCTATAAAGCCATGCATCTGAAAGATTTAAAAAAACGAGAGATCTATATTGTTTATGAATTTCTTCGAAATCTCAATTTCAGGCCTATGGAAGAAAATCAGCAATCATCCGCAGATAACAACAACTATAACAGCGGCGATAAGTCCCAGCGACCGGCGCCCGCGCACTGGCGCTTTGGACCGGCGCAAGTTTGGTATGACATGCTCAACGTACCTGAGTCCGGAGAAGGATTCGATTATGGCTTTAAACTCAAGGTGAGAAGGTTCATATAGGAATAAATTAGATAGCAATTAAGACAGTAGCGATATGTCCCAATAGCCGACGCCTGCTTACATAACACCCTTATCTTTTCTAATGATTTCTAATGTTCAGTCATAGAGCTGAGTAACAGTGAATATTAATACTGCATCATAGTACTACCTAAAACCTGTTTTAAAACTTTTATAGGCTCCATCACCAGAACCAGAAAACAAGCCCAAAGAGACAGAGGAAGAGATGCAGGAAGAAAATTTCGAAAAAGAGTCAGCAGAGAGCGCTGACAGCGGCTTCCCAGACGATTCTTTCCTTATGGTATCGCAGTTACAGTGGGAAGATGACGTCATATGGGATGGAAGCGAGATGAAACACAAGGTGAGACATAGTGCAAAACCAATTATATAGAATGATTAGGTAGGTTGGGTTCAAAGCTGTAAGAGGGCGATAGCGCAAAAGCACTTCAAAAAAATTAGCTATAATATTTGTCTCAAACAAAGTCAAAGGCAAATTGACAAAGGCTAAATGCTCTAAATGGCCTGAGCCGTCACCCACTTACAGCATGGCACTCAGGTACCTACTAAACACCCTTTAGATCCATATACATACTTCCCTACTAAAATTATAAATGCGAATGTTTGCATGTCTTTCCTTCACGAAGAAACAAAGCAACAGAACAACGTGATTCTTTGCATGGGTATAGCTTAGGGCCGGAGAGTGACAAAGGATTTTATGTACCCTGTAGAATAGGCATGATTCCTTATGTTTAATTTATTACAAATAACCGGCTTAGCGATGAATATAAGTAAATATATTACACATACTGAAAAAATAATTTGAATTGGCTGATAAATCTCTGAGATATGAGTATTTAAAGTTTTAGGTGGGGATAGGGAGGGGATGTTCTATCCCTTTCTCGCAAAGCGTGTGTTATTATAGCATTTGTATGGCGCTCCTGAGCCGTGACGTCACGGCTCAGTATAGTGCGCTCTCTGTCTAGCACGAAATTAAATTGAATTAAAATGCTTATATCTTATTTATTTTTAAACTAATTTTAATTTTGTTTTTGTTGATGTGCTCTATTTATGATCAGCTTTTTTATGAGGTAATAAAAAAATGTTAGTCATCATGCCTATTGTACAGGCAGCGCGGGTAAAACCGCGGGGTGAAGTTAGTATGATATAAAAGGCGCGTTTCCTTTCACGCCAATAGCGTCAACGACCAACGACGCCGACAGCACTACTGCGAATCAATACGGTATGCGAAAATTTCTTTGTGCAGTGTTGTTGGTTCTTTATCGTTTTTTACTCTTCAAGCCCTTTTAATTGATACGCGTACAAGGTTGACAAAGATCTACACCATCCGCCATCTTGTGGGCTACATTGTGATATTATAATATATTGGGTATTGCATATTGCATTGTCACCAGAACTATATATAAAAGCGTATGCAAAAATTCGGCAAAATAGGGTACTTGACTGTATTAAAAATATTATGCCAATTGACGCCATCCATAAACATGACATAATGAAAAAGCATATTTCATTGATTTTTTGATAAAAATATGCTTATTTTTTGTAAAAAACGCGATTAAAATAACTGTATTTTCGACATTTGATCACGTGATCGAAAACGGTCTGTAACTGGCTTCATCCATAGTGACGTCACACAAATCTAAACAAACAGATTTTGTATTGATATTTGCGAATTTAATGTTGTAAAGCTATTTTGAGAGCGATTTATCCAGAAATTTTCACCAAAAACAGTCCGGAGGTTAAATGTGAGAAGAATGGAGAAACATTTTGTGCAAGCAGACAGCAGTAACTTACCCAAAATTAATGTTTTTATGGTTGCATATTTCTTTAATAATAATCCACGTCATTGTTTCTACGCTGCAGAACTCAAAACGTAAAAACTACAATGTCAGTATTAATTTTTAATTGTTCTCCAAGCAAAACATTCAATCAAGTTGTACAAAAAGTATGTTGTAGTAAGTGGATATCACTATTTTGTTAGGTTATGTCGAGCTTTACAATGTTTAAAAAGAAAGTAACAGTACATAAAATAGTAATGCAATAAAAACACAAATTATAATAGAAATATATAGACTCAAATATGTACCTCAAAATGATCTTCGCACATAGAAACACTTGAATTAGCTCCAATACTTTTGGGTTCTCTACGAGCTACTTAGTTCCAACCTTAGATTGATTCCAACCACTTTTTTCGAGTTATGGGGAGTTTTGGGTCCATTGGAACAGGAACAAATATTTTTTCGGGTGTCTTTATGGAAGTATTTGTACATTTTGGCACTACACAATATTTATAAACCATTACTTCTATTAGAAACTAATTAATCATCAAACTTTTGCAGCCTGGCTGCAGTTGTTTTGTTTTGTGTGACGTCAATTAGTCACGTGATCGGAGCTATGACGCAGGTCTGCGTTTTGGCGCGATCTTTTTTTATTCAAACTTTAACATCGATTTATATCGCAAATACGACTGATATCCAGAAAATATAAATGCAGTATACATTATTTTATATCAGACAATAATGTGCAATAGTTTCCCAAAAGTAGTCAAATACCCTATTGGTTAGAGAATGGATAATGTCATTCAGAGAATATACCTACTAATAGCCCGTTGGAACAGTTGGTAGTGAACCTGCCTTCTGAGCTTAGGGGTGTGGGTTCGATTCCCACCTAGGACAAACATTTATGTGATGAACATTTGTGTTTGTTCTATATCTGGGTGTTAATATCTATTTAAGTATGTATTTAAAAATATCTATGTATGTATATCAGCCATATCACAAGCTTTGCTTAGTTTGGGGTCAGATGACCGTGTGTGCAAAAATGTCCCCAATATTTATTAATAAATAATAAAATAAATAATAAAATGTCTTTATTTCAGGCATGGAACCCATATTGTTGTACTTAATTATATTGTTGTAATTAATTTCATTTAATATTTTCGTAGGTGCTGGCTCGGCTGAACAGCAAGAGTAATGCCGCCGGGTGGGTGCCCACCTCTGTCAGTCGGACGGCGCAGCAGTTCTCGCATCCGAGACCTCAGCCACCCACGCCGCTGCAGTCCAAAACGGCCACGTGAGTTTAAAACGTCCTACAATAGTGCATTGCATTTTAAAATTAAAATCTTCGTTTATAGAGCCGCGGGGCGTTGGCGGTGCGTTTCGTCACGTCGCGATTCTCTGAATCTGAAGACGCGAGCAGCAGGCCTAGCACGCGAGCTGTGATAAAAATATTATTGTATCACCGTTTTTTTTTTATAGAATAAGTGGCAAACAAGCAACGGGCCACCTGATGGTAAGTGGTCACCGCCGCCTATAGACACCTACAATATCCGGGGCATTGTCAGTGCCTACCTTTGAGGACTATTTGAACTGTAACTGCGATATACGATAGTAAATTGTTGCAACGAGTGTAAAGCGCACGCGAGGGCACGAAATTAACACGAGTGCATTAATTACTCACGTAAGCAAGGTGCGAAATATACTTTTCAACTACCAATATAACTACCGTGATAAAATATACATACTCAAATTAAAACTCAAGTTAATGAAAACAAAGTTTAATTCGTCTTCTCCTCAAACATTTAAAATTTACAATTATTATTATTTTCACCAAGTCGGTTTTATTCCGCCGATTTTTATTTTCTGCCAGTATCTTTTTGATCTAATGCATTAATTTTATATTAAACTTAATGGGAGACATCAAACCTCTGTGGTAAATTTATGTGGTAATTCATGTAAAATTATATTTACAACACATTTGCTCAAAAAGTGCACTTACGAAGCCTGTATACATCGTTCGAAAGTTAAACATTACGTATCATACAACGGAGCGTGCGGTAGTGAATTTTACCGCACGCTCAGATGTATAGCACCGTGCGTGTACTTTACGGTATTTTTTTAATTTCCATTTCCATAAAAATTGTTTCATTTGTAGCCTTTTTTTCTCGCAAATGTGTTGTAAAACGTTGTATGGCACACGTGCGGATTGGTTTTTACAAACTCGTGACTATGGTAAGCCCTCGACTTCGTCTCGGGCTTACATTCGTCTACTCGTTTGTGATAACCAACTTACCGCACTTGTATCATAAATAACTATTAAATGAAAAATAAAAACAGTGCAACCATGAGATTTCATATAACATTTCTGCACTGTTTTGGTTCTAAGCAAAAATACGACCTTTGTGATCGGTTTTGTAGTGATTAATGACAACATTACTACGTAGTTGAAAAATAAGATGTTGCCACGCCTAGTTTGTTGGCTATGGCTGCAAATATATTGTATGTAATTTAACGCAATAAATAATTAATTTTTTTCTCTCGCGGGAGAGAAATGGGCGTACCCATATACTCTCGTGGCCTCCTTTCGGCTTCGTACAGTCTGTATGCGTAACCTTCTATTAATGAAATTTTTATCATCGTCTCTTTACTATTCCTATTTCCAGTACAAATCCAACCAACCAGCCTTTAAACTCTACGGAAGGCGAAGACAACACCTGGTACAGCATATTCCCTGTAGAAAATGAGGAGCTTGTCTATGGCACTTGGGAGGACGAAGTTATATGGGACGCTGAAAACATGACCAAAGTGCCCAAGCCAAAGATACTGACGTTGGATCCTAACGATGAGAATATCATACTTGGGATACCGGATGACGTTGACCCTTCAAAGATTACTAGAGGTAAGTGTAATCTTTAGAAATAAACACCGGCTTAGTGCGAATCGGAATCAAGCACCAAAAAAAATATGTGTTTGAACTTGGTTGGTTTTTATTAATTGTTGTTTTAGATAGATAAACTCTTTATACGACAAAATACACTAATGTCTGTTTTCTAATTTTTTTTTCTTTTTTTTCTTCTCTTTTTTTTACTGTAGCACTATACTCACACCAAATTTGATGTTTGTGTGCATTATCGTTTTTTTTATATAACCAAAATCAAATTCTTCTAAAAAAACATGTTTTTAATAATATGGAGACCCACCCCTTAATTTTTTACTTTTTCTATTTTTTATTGTTTGTTTACAAATCTGCCATAGTAAAACAAGATTGGAAAAGACAATCTTAACAGATATATACAAAATTTTGTCACTGTGAGATAATAGGCACATCAGACTATGCTGTTTGCCTATCGTCAAATGGGTGGGGTGTTCTCCGATGGTTATAATCTGGGTGTCTTCAACTCACGAGTGAATCTGTTTCTTCTAGGCAAGCGTGCTCCAACGTAGACCGCATCATCGCTTAACATCAGGCGAGATGGTGGTCAAACGCAAACCTATAATTTATAAAAAAAATTAAAGGAACAGTTTTACCGGCTCTGTTGTAATGTACTATTTTTCCACAGAACGCGGGCCAGCTCCAAAAGTGAAGATTCCACACCCTCACGTGAAGAAATCTAAGATCCTCCTTGGCAAGGCGGGCGTAATCAACGTATTGCAGGAAGACGCGCCGCCGCCGCCGCCCAAATCACCAGATAGAGATCCTTTCAACGTATCCAACGATGTGTAAGTGTGATTCATACTATTTAGTAGGACATATCCGAGTGAAAAAAAATTGGAAAATTAAGATTTCGTTTTGATGTATAAAATATGTGGTATATACACATATATCTATCCATATATATAAAAATTAATCCCTATTTACCTTGGTCACGCCATACTTTGAGAACGACTTTACCGATTTCAATCGTCTCTTTTTCCAGTACTTTGTAGAAGGTTCTTGCGGAAAGAAAAATGAAGAATATTGCCCAGAAAATTGAAAAATTTCAGAAAACTTACGACGATTTTTACCTGCGTGTGAAACCGCGGGGCGCACCTAGTATACCAATAATTATCAATTAAAAAAAAACAAGTTTATAATTAGTAATTCGCAATTTCGTTAACTTCGATGACATATTTTTTCCAGTTATTTTGATTTAAAAGCCAAACTTTTAAACTATGACTCGATAAGCTTTCAGTAATTAATTCACATAGATGTCATTTGTTGGTCCAGCCAGTCGTTATCAGATAGATGTGATTTGATGCTCCAGTCAATATCAGATAGATGTCATATGACGCTTCATTCGTTATCAGTTCTAATGCTGCTGTTGATTTTTGATAGGCTTTATTTATTCTAGACAATAATTTATTACAATACTTGCTGCTGTCCGATGAACCCCTCAGATTTCTCATTTAATAAAATTCCATAAACTATTAATTCCAGCTTCTACCAACCAAAGTCCCAGAACCCCCGCCTCAAAGTAGGCGGCACGCAGCTCATACAGCACAGCACTCCGGTAGTCGAACTGAGGTCGCCGTTCATACAAACCCACATGGGGCCGGCCCGCTTGCGAGCCTTCCACCGGCCAGCTATGAGGAAACTGTCCTACGGCCCGCTCGCTGCCGCCGGCCCCCATCCTGTGCAACCCCTGATAAAACATATCAAGAAGAAGGCTAAGGTAACATGCATTCTTAGTTAAAATGGGTTCGACCCGCTATCAGAAAACCGTCCTAGCCCGCGTTCAATTTACGTATCTTGATTTTCGGGAATAAAACGGGAAAAAAGCAGTAAATGTTAAGACGAATATAAAACAAGTAAACTATAACATTAAAATTGCTTATTTTATGTCAGTAATTTAACGAAATCCACTCAAACTTCAAGGGGGAGGCCTATGTTCAGCAGTGGACGTCTTCTGGCTGATGATGATGATGATGATGACTCAAACTTCCTTCTAGAGGTTTACGAAAAACTACTTTAAATTCGAGGTAATAAACTGATATGTAGTGATTTTCCAAGAAGCTGTTACTTTCAATAAAATACAGATCTATTTGGTAGACTCCAAAAAATCCAGTTTTTGTTGCTTTATTCGTCAAAAATATGAGAGGGCTCTACCAGCTACTGCATTTTCGGTATTAATTAACCCTAAGGACTTCTTTTGGGAACCATAAAAACTACTTGCAGAGGAGCAAGCTGAGTAAGACTTAATGATCTTGAATAATGAAACCCTATCTATATTTTTTACAAACTGTTCTATTTTCGCAGCAACGCGAAGCTGAGCGTCTCGCTTCAGGCGGTGGCGATGTTTTCTTCATGCGCACACCGGAAGACCTCAGCGGGAGGGATGGCGAGCTGGTCCTGGTAGAGTTCTGTGAGGAACATCCTCCCCTCATCAGCCAAGTCGGCATGTGCACCAAAATCAAGAACTACTACAAACGGGCTGCTGCAAAGGTATGTGTAACATTGAAATCAGTTACAATGTAGTGAAGTGTACTTCATTAGGGTTCAAGGCGTCAAACTGAAAACTTGTCCTGCACACAATTCAGGAATGAATCAGTTTCTTCTAGGCAAGCGTGCTCCATCGTAGACCGCATCGTCGCTTTAATTCAGGCGAGTTGGCGATCAAACGCAAGACTATTATTATATTAAAAAAAAAAACTAACAATTTGACAATTTCTTTAATCATTATGTCAATTGTTCACTGTTGGGTCTCTCGCTTGAGAGTCTGTCGGTGAAGACAGCTCGAGGCAGAGCGTGATGCGAGCAAGACCTACCAAGAGCGTCATCTCAAACTTGTGGGAGTTATGGTGCTAAAGTGAAAAAAACATGTCGCTACATTGTATTATTTCCTGAAATTGTGTTATTTCGTTTGTTAATGTGTAATAATGGTAGATTATTGTTTATTAAGTGTACTTGAACGTGCTCGAGTCGGGGAAAATGATTTAATGAGGTAAAGCTTGTATTTTCGTGATGTTTCCAAAACTCCACAGAAGCCTCTAGTAAAGTCTCCACCACTTTACTAGAACATGATTCAAACTTACTTTGCTCGACTCGGACTGTGATTATGACTCGTTTGACGTTATGTAATACCATGTAAAACTGTTTATTGTGGTCTTCCTATTGCCCGGGTTCCCCATAGGCCTTGCCATTGGGTAGCCGTCTTAGTCCATCTGTTGTCTGTTGTACGTGTCAAATGCCCGGCAATTATTATTCCGACTGAAGGACTCTGTATACAAGGTCAATCAGTCCCACTAAAAACACACTTATGGCCTGTCTCGAGGTATCTCAGTAAGAGTCAGTTGGCATCTTATTGTTCTGGATATTTTATATTTTGTATCCCATTTCTCAGGACAGCGGCCCCAAACCAGCGAAGTACGGCGAGATTGCGTATGCGCACACCTCCCCGTTCCTTGGCATTTTACCGCCCGGCGCTACGCAGGCTGTGGTAGAAAACAACATGTACCGCGCGCCTATTTACGAACACAACTTGCAAATTACCGACTTTCTCATCATCAGGACTAGGTAAGAGGTTAATTGTCATTTTCAGAATGGGATATTTTCAGCATGTGATGTTTTTAGAATGGAACATTATTACATTATTAGATAGGGCTGTTTTCAGAATGAGATATATTATTATTATTTTAGTAATTCAAGTTTATTTCCAGACAAGCATACTACATTCGCGAGGTGGATGCTATATTCGTGGCCGGTCAAGAATGCCCTCTATACGAAGTGCCCGGTCCCAACTCCAAACGGGCAAACAACTTTGTTCGAGACTTTTTGCAGGTAAAGAAAAAAATCATAAATAGTTTTTAAAAAAACAAGCTTTTCGTGTCTTTGCTGTTCCCTAGGAGGAGTTCGGACCCAACCCATGCAGCAACAATGTCATAATAAAACTTAAAACCGGCTATCATAATAAAATGCGTACACAAAATTTCATGTCTGTGCTGTTGACTGTAAGTGAAGAAGACTGTGAAGAGTTCCTTCATCTGGAGCTATAATCCTGGATGTTGATTCAGGTCATGCTTACTATAAAAGTGTATTGTCATCGGAACTGAACCAACATGTAAAAATTCAACTCCGTAGGATAAGAGAAAGTGGTTCTAATTCAGCCTGCAAGATTTGACCTTGATTGTTCATATTGATTAGGGGTTAGCAGACCAGACAAAACCACTTATAGCATTCTTGTTTTAATCTTATGCTGGCTATAAAATATCTGTCCGAGTGGTGGTGGTGGATCGACGAACGGGAAGACTCGGCGAGAGCATCAAGTACGAACTCTCGCTCTCTACACGTCTCGAGATGTCTCGTTGCGTGTGTGCAAACGGCATTACATTAAACTTTCTCTTGTTGACTACATGTGTGGCGGGCATTTTCGGCAACTAGTCCATTCACCCGGCTGCTGCTAATTCAGCCACCTGGTCTCCTCAAGGAAAGATAGTAGCTCGCTGATACCTGCACTGACTTCCCAGAGTGTCCTCAGTGATCCGAGAATAGTATTTTGTTGTTCTGCCACGCTGCTGCATTCCAGCACCAAATGCGCAGCCGTTTCTTCAGTCTCCAAGCACCCTCTACATAGGGGACTGTTTGTAACCTCAATTAACTTGACTTTTGATTGATTGACTCTACTACGCGGTTGGCACAATAAAGTGAAATCATAGAGCTTCGTACGGGTTTTCGGAAAATTAACCACGAAACGGTGTTCATTCTCTAATAACACATTGATTTTCCAGGTATACATTTACCGGCTGTTCTGGCGGTCTCGTGATAAGCCACGCCGTATCAAAATGGACGACATCAAGCGAGCTTTCCCATCGCACTCTGAGAGCTCTATCAGAAAAAGACTGAAGCTATGCGCTGACTTCAAACGGACTGGGTTGGATTCTAATTGGTATGCCTTGAAAACAATTATATCGTTCTTTTTTACTGCGTATGTTACAGGTTGATGAAGGGTTTACTAAAGGTCAGGGTGTAGTACACACATTTATTTATTTACAAAAAGACTGGCAAACCAGCTTGCGGTCCGCCCGATGGTAAGCAGAAACCGCTGCCTATGGACACCTGCAATACTAGCGGTGTTGACGGTATTTTGCCAGCCTGGAGAGGTCAATTTACAATATGTACACTCATTATCAACATACTCATTAATCATCATCTCTGGCGGCTCATTCAGCCACTGCAGGCCAACAGCCTCCTTCCTCTTGCGCCAATTTCCCCTGTAACGCTAATTTTGTCCATGTATGAATATACCTATACCTACCGTTTTCCTCAGGTGGGTTATAAAACCAGATTTCCGCCTACCTTCCGAAGAAGAAATCCGCGCGATGGTGTCACCCGAGCAATGCTGTGCGTACTTCAGTATGGCGGCGGCGGAACAGCGGCTAAAAGACGCAGGATATGGAGAAAAGTTCATATTCACCCCGCAAGAGGATGATGATGAGGAATTGCAGCTGAAAATGGATGATGAGGTAATCTTGTAGTCATTGCTGTCAAATTGATGATGACGTTACATCATAGGCATCACCTCAAACCACCTCGCTAGTTGCAGGTGTCCATAGGAGGCCGTTATTTCTTACCACCAGGCGGACCGCAAGCGTGTTTGCCGTTATTATTATATTTTAAAAAAGTACTCTACTGCTATACAGAGGCGTCCTTAGACATGACTTTTATTTTATAGTCACTGCCTATTGCATTCCGTGTATTGTCATTATCGAGTCGCAAAGCACTTTAAGTCCTATACACTTAGGCCCGTATTCCAAAACGACGCTCAGTCAAGATTCTCTACTTAAAACTAGTTTTAAGTAGAGATTTTATTCTAGAACTAAACTTGAGTCAATATTCTACGATCGTAGTTCACCTGTATTCTAAAACGTCACTCAGTTGCCAATCTGTACTCAAGTTGACATATGATCTGCGATCACGCAAGTGACGTCTGTATCACGCTTGAGCAGAGATTTCTGTATAGTGTACTTGGTTTGGTTGTTATTAAACTTGTTATTATTTACTTTGCACCATGGATATTTCCGAAGATATCGAATATTATGATCAAATTTTCCCAGTGAATAGACAGATCACTGTTAGCATTCCAATGCGACACTTGAGAGATGCTGAAGATCAATGGATGCAAATAATTTAAAATGCGCTATCGCAGGAATATCTGATGGGTTTGCAGTTAGAGCTTCCATTATTAGCAGTTTTGATTGACTGAAGCATGGTCTCCTATACAACTTTAACAAATTGGTTAAAAAACTGTCTGTATTAATTAACTCATTTGTTAATCATATAGCTTTTAAATGAATATAATAATTAAACAAAACTACTAAATAATAAGGTCAGTCTTTTATTTATAATCATTTTAATTACTAGGAATAGTAATATAATAATAATATAATAATACTAATATTTTTTTAATAGAAATTTTTCTTTCCAAACTGAAGGGGATATCCTAAAAATATCCAAATATAGGCAGGATAAGATACTACTATTTCGTAGCACAGTTCTTTACTTCCTTGATTTACTTGAATTGAATTAAATTTCCAAAGTAAATCGCGAAAAAATAAACAAGACTAATATGACATTTCACAATACATTGACATTGTTGACGTTCCGTATTACATAATTTTTCTTGAAATTATTTGACGAAAAATGCTTTGAGTAGATTCTAGGGTTTTAAGCATAAAGATGTATAAAACCTTTATGATATAGTGTAGATCATTACCTAAATAGTTAAATACTTAATAATTTCAAACTACATTACTGTTTATTTAATTAAATAAATTATTGTAACATTTTTAATTATGCGTTACGCGGAACGACATTATTAAACTAAAATAAAAATGTAAACGAAAACAGACTGATTCATAGACAAAAAGAATATCCGCTTGAAACTCTACTTAAATCTAGATTCAGCTGAGTTGAGTTTAAGGGCAGTTTTGGAATAAGAACAATACTTAAGCAACGATTCTAGGCTCAAGTAATAATCAGGTAAACTAAGATCAAACGATACTTGAGTCTTGTTTTAGAATACGGGCCTTAGACTTCAAAATTAAATATATATTATATTAAGTATACACGATTGTATCGCGCGTATAAAAAAACTTTTGCACCGCCATTTTACCGTTGACACTGACAAGTGGAAAAGCCCTCCCCCAACAGCTGTGACGTGACCGGCGCCAGGTTACCTGCCACTTCGAGCGCAAGCGGGAGCCAGTGAGGTTCCATGCCATATTACCCACAATTTTACCACTTTTTTCTTCACGGTTGCTTGGAAGAGATCGCTTTAAGCGATAAAACCTCCTGTTAAAAGCCCAGATAATAATTTTATTGTAATGTTTATTGCTATCCTTGTTTTAAGTTATCTTAATTTTACTTTTGCTAGGTTAAAGTAGCCCCTTGGAATACAACCCGGGCTTACATCCAAGCCATGCGGGGCAAATGCCTACTTCAGCTAACCGGGCCAGCAGACCCGACCGGCTGCGGCGAAGGTTTCTCCTACGTCCGAGTACCGAACAAACCGACGCAGCAGCCGAACGAAGAACAACAGCCGAAACGGACAGTTACTGGTACCGATGCTGATTTGAGGAGGCTGAGCTTGAATAATGCAAAGGCTTTGCTGAGGAAATTCGGCGTGCCTGAGGAAGAGGTGATTTAAACTGTGATATTTATGTATGAAAGTTCATTTTTGTCCAAATTGTGCAATGATGTTGTGCTAAAAAACATAAGAGAGTAAAAGTTGAGAAGAAAATAAGGGAAGGCTGACTACACCATCATGTGGCATTCATAGTCTAAATTACCCTCATATTATTTGTCTCATTACTATTCCATTACCGAAAATCAAGACAAACGTTACCCATAGTCAATATACCATTCATTCGCACAAAGCGTTCTGCCTCCTCTTTCTCAATTAGAATAGCAAAAGAGTGGCACGCCTTGCCTTCGACGGTGTTCCCGCAGAATCGCAATCTTGGAGTGTTCATGTTTAGGGTTAATAGGTTATTACTAGGCAATATGCTCCATCTTCGACCGCTTCGACGCTTTCCACCAGGTGAGATCGCAGTCAAATTTACCTGGGCCAACAAAAAAAAAACATGATATAAAAATTGGAAGACAATGCTTACAATACTGTTTACATTATGACACTGAAACTGCTAGCCGCTGCGTTTTTTTTGTATCAATGTCCTTAACTCACATTTTGTAAACAGATCAAGAAACTGTCTCGATGGGAGGTCATCGACGTCGTCCGTACATTATCAACGGAGAAAGCAAAAGCAGGTGAAGAAGGGATGACCAAGTTCTCGAGAGGAAATCGGTTCTCCATCGCCGAACATCAAGAAAGGTTGATCTTTATTTCTAGTTCGAAACATAATCTTATTCCTACCGCACAAGGCTTAATTTACATTCCGTTCTAGATACAAAGAAGAGTGTCAACGAATATTTGAGCTCCAAAACCGCGTCTTGCAAAGCACAGAAGTCCTAAGTACAGATGAAGCGGAGAGTTCAGTTAGTGAAGAGTCCGATTTAGAAGAGATGGGCAAGAATTTAGAAAACATGCTCGCTAATAAGAAGACTACAGAACAGCTGTCTCTGGAGAGAGAAGAAGCAGAGAGGGCTGAACTGAGGAAGATGATTCTCGGACAGTCGGAGAAGAAACCTCAAATTAACCAGTCTGATAATCCTCCATTATCCAGCCAAGGTAAAGGGTTTTAGAGGGTTCTGCTCACCTAGTCGCTAAATTAATCCCCCAATGCGTTACGCACCGCATGTCGGCGTAAGGGAAAAGTGCTCCGACGCGCGTATTGTGTGTAAGAAGATTTACACACAACTAGCGACCTGCCCGCCCGGCTTCGCACGGGTGTAATTTACGTGCAAAGCCGGGGCGGGTCGCTAGTTATATATATAAACCTTCCGTGAACATATATGTAACTGATGCTGAAAACCGCATCAAAATCCGTTGCGTGGTTTAGGAGGAGTTAGCGGCCATACAGACAGACAGACGCGGAAAGCGACTTTACTATGTAGAGATAGAGAAGATAGAGATACCAATGGTATATAATACTTATGCACGTATTTGTTTTTTTTTATTTTTATTATCTGTAAGGTAGGTGAAATTCCCCATTTTAGCCATAAAAAAAACTCCTGCGTTCAACGGGAAGACAATGTGTTGTGAGAAAGAGACTTGAGTGGACTAAATCTGACCAGGCTTAAAAATGAATTTGATAGGTTTTTTGTAAGCGTTTTGACTGTCTAATAATCTTTTAACGCTGTAACAACTGATACTTCAGTTGACAAATATTTAACAAACAAAAAAAAAACTGCGTGGTTACATCTCTATGTTAAAAAAACGGTCCACGACCGTGGATCAATCTGTCTCAATAGAGTATTCTTGTATTTGGCATTTTATTTTATTTTTTTATTCGCTTTATTTGAACCAGTTAGCCATAATTTGGACCAGTTTTTTTTCTCTGATATTATTTCTGTATGCAATTTTGATCATTAATGTTTTTTTAATATGGTTCATTATCATCATCATCATCAGCCAGAAGACGTCCACTGCTGAACATAGGCCTCCCCCTTTAACGTCCACACTGAACGACAGCCTGCCTTTTGCATCCACTGGATGCCAGCGACTCATTGTGGTTCATTATAGGCTTTTTTTATCTAAGCATTTGGGTATATCCTTGCCGTTTGCAATGCAGTTTGGCGTTCATAAAATTAGTAAGTTTTTGTTTTTTATGAAACTGATTGACGAGACCAGCAAAGCGCTTGCACGATGATCTCTTGGCCATGACATATCAGTACCACCCTAAATTTAGATCTTCAACAGTTCATCAAACTAGCATATTTCCAGCTGGTCGCGTGCTCCGGATCGTCCGTACATTCCGCAACCCGACGGGCCAGCGCTACACCCGGGTCGAGCTCGTGCGTAAAGCAGCCGTCATTGAAGCCTACATGAAGATCCGGAACTCTAAGGACGACGCTTTCATACGACAGTTCGCTACTATGGACGAAACGCAGAAGGAGGAGATGAAAAGAGAGAAACGAAGGATTCAAGTAAGAGATTCCTAGATTGAGTCGTGTCGAAAGAATCGTACTTGTTACTAATAACGACAAACACGCTACCACTGAACCATAACAGCAGGGCTGGATTTAGGGGAGGGCAACCGGGGCTACAGCCCCGTGGCCTCGATAAGAGAGGGGCCACATATCTGAACAGATATTACTAGGTAATTTTTTTTAATTCAAATTATTTGCATAATTCGGTATGCTATAAAAAATTAACCTGTGCCAATTCCAAAACCATTTCGAGATTTTATCTTACCAACCCTTATTTTTCTACTCCGACCTTTTAAAACGATAAGATGCCATTTATTTTAACATAAAACTAAGAAATCATTCGACTTTCATTGTCCTCTAAATGACGTCACATTGTAGCATTTTATTTTCTGTGCCTTTTAAGAATAAAAATATTATACATTTGACACACTGTTCGTCACACAGAATAGAATATTTTTTCATTTCTGTGGTTTGACTGTCTGGTTTTTTTCAGAGCTGCCAATATGGGGTGGTTTTTTAGGCTTCTCAACGCAACGAAATTTTGTGCTATATGGTGACGTCACGTAATTTCAATTTTCAAAAAAATATTGTAAAATAACTACTCAATAGAAAACAAAAATATTGAAATTAGTTTCTTAAAATAGCCTTATCTACGAAATAAAAATATAAAAAAAATACCAGAAAAAAACTTTACATACCGAATTATGACAAAAAAAAAAAAACATCCGAGTTTTGATATCTTTTCCATTTATATAAAAGAATGATTGTTATTAAAACATTTGATTTGTCTCGCAATAAACTATTGAAACACTTAAATGAAACAAATTATATAACCTGTTTAAATAACCTTCTTGCTTGCGCAGTCGGGTAAAATAACTAGGGGTCTCCACTTCTTTGTTGCCCCAGGACCTCCAGACCTCTAACTTCTTTATCCTGCCAGTGCATTTGCATCGCTTCGGATATTGTTAATGTCTAACTAGCTGTAATTTAGTATGAAAAGAGAATCAAATTCACATAAATAACTCTTTAGCCTTTTTAACTAAAGCCCAATCATCATGATCATCATTATCAGCCAGAAGACGTCCATTGCTGAACATAAGCCTCCTTTTACCTCCACACTGAATGACAACCTGTCCAATATAATGGTCAAATATAACAGTTTTCGCTGTTATGAAGTGTCACACAAAACTGAAACATCTAGATTATATGCTTCTGAATAATACGTTTGTAAAATCAAAAATGAATGCTTATCAGACGGTTAGTTCTTAATGATACGCTTAAAATTCAAAACGTATATTTAATTATTTCTTTATTGATAGGAACAACTCAGGCGCATAAAGAGGAATCAAGAGAGAGAAAGACTCGCAGGAAACGGAAGTTCTGGCCCATCAATGTTATCTTTCCCCGGGGACAGTAAGTATAACAACAATAATAAAATAAAACAACTCTCAATTGAAACTGGTAGTTTAGAGCAAGATTTGCAAAATGCTTATCCTGTTGCACACACACACACACACACACGCGCACACACACTACACACACACGCGCTCACACACGCACGCACGCACACACACACACACTACACACTTACGCATATACAAACACACAAATACTGCATGCATATAATACTAAATTTAGTTATTAGTTTTGTCAATATCTGTCACTATTACTTGGAAGGAACTGATTCCTATAATACAGGTACTCTACCTAGCATAGGAGTCAGAGATTCACCTAGCTTGTATATCTGTTATTAAGAGACAAATAAATATTTTTGTATTTGTATTTGTTTCAGTACATCGCTTTTTTTGGATAAATACTAAGAAGTTAGTTTAAATAAGAAATCTTTTAGTGATAGGTGTCTGTACTGCACTCCCGGCTGTCGTCCTTAAGAAAGGAGACAAGAATTTTTTTACGACTAGAATTTACTGAATTATTACAATTCAGTTTAAACCTTCGATCAAGGATGTCCTTGATCGAAGCTTATAACATATAGCGTTTATAATGATTAAGTTTAGTTATAAAGATTTTAGCTTACCATCCAACAACGAAGATCTAAACAAACGATCGGAGTTATTGTTACAAAGGTAAACCCAAAATAGGAATCGACTCCCTAGTATAGGGGCCTGACGCCTAGCTGTTTTGGTGATGAAAAAAATTGCACGACCGCAAACTGTATCTGAGCGCGTTTAGGTTCACGATCGCGTGATTTTCCGAACTGTGCTGTTTTAACGTTAGTTTGAGACCGCGTAAGGAGCTGGGTGTAAGGCCCAAGAATATCCCAACGGGGAGTGTTCTGAAGAACTGTTTGATCTGATGCTGGCGTCGCGGTTTTACCATCGCACTAGCCGCCACCGCCTGCAGGCTCATCCACACATAGATCAGTGGAAATCGCACACTGTGCGATTCACACGATCCTTCTTGCCTCATACCTGCAAAATGTGGAACGAGCTACCACGGTGGCTTTCCACGGTGTTTCCGAAAAGCTACAACATGGGGTTCTTCAAAAGGCGAGTAAATCGAGTCCTAAAGGGTCTGCAACGTATTTGTGATGCCTCTGGTGTTACAAGTATCCGTAGGCGACGGTGACTGCTTACCATCAGGCAGCCAGGCTGCTTGATTGCCACCTATGGATTGATTTTATTTATATTTATTTATGGCATAAAAAAATCAAAAAAATCCACTCGATACCATTGTCACGACATAATACTTTCCCACAGGTTTAATAAACCTGTCATCGTCAGCCGATCTCGGCTCACCGTCCTCCGGAATGATCCCTCTTGGTCAGATCAAACAAGAACCCGACCTCCAGACCCCGTCCCGAAGACGTCACAAGCTGAAGCCAGATCTGAAATTGAAGGTAAAGAGTGTAATGGTAAGCTGGTTCAAATTTTATTTGAACAATTTTTTTGATTTTATTTCGTGTAGTGTGTCCCGATTGCAGATGAAGTGTGGCCATTTTAGTCGACTGTAGCCAAAGAAAAAAAAAACTAATAATTAATTTTTAAAGTATAATTTTCTTTGTCTGATTAAGGCGTTGCAGTCACTGATTGTCCAAGAGTATCGAAGGAGAAAAAACAATAAAAAAAACCTGAGCCTTATTGCGTTACGTAAGAGGCATTTCAAATAACAAAACTCATATGACAGAACCGCCTTAGCTACTCTGTACATACTTGTAATTAATTTCTGCGCCTGAAATTTCGGCTTTATGTAACACGAAATAGGATTCACACGCAATATCAGCGCCACTCGCTTTTTATAAACAAATTTGGACCTAAAATGGTTGCACCAAATCTTCGATTCATCGTTTGTCTTTTATTTGTTTTGAGTTAAACTCGCACATGTTCGAGTCAGCAATATTCAGTTTAAAAGTTGCTGACTCGAAAAATGTGTGCAAAAGTAAATCTGAACAAAGATCTTCAAAGTCCTTAATTTTTTGGCAGTGTGGAGCGTGCGGTCAAGTAGGACACATGCGTACCAACAAGGCTTGTCCTTTGTACACCGGGTCGATGGGAGGCGGTAACTCTTCACCTCCCGAGAGCGAAGCGGAACCTCCACCAATGGAGCCTATGATGGATGAGGACGATCTCGGCTACGTCGACGGCACTAAGCTTATCCTGCCTCCTAAAGTTATGAAGGTAATTTGAAATTTATGGTTTTAATGGTAAGGTCTACAATCGGTCTACAATAGGTACGGTTTTCCCTGACCTAGATTCGGGGCTGCGTAGTTGTCAAACGTTGCCTTTCTTGATAAAAATAAACTCTGGTAACAACACTGTTTTAAACTATCACGGTTGTTCACTAAACCACGGTAAATATCCCGTAAATAATCATATAACTCTGGTAACAACAGTTCTTCATTCCAGCAATCAGCAGAAGAGATGCGCCGTCGCGGCAGCGGGCGTCGGGGTTCGGAATACCGCGCTATGGGACGGACGAACAAGCGGCGCAGCACCACCGAGCCTTGCGACTATTTAGTGAAGCGGCCAGCCGATAGACGCCGCACCGACCCGCTAGTAACACTGTCTTCGTTGCTAGAAGAAGTGCTCAACCACATGAGGCATCTGCCCGATGTTCAGCCTTTCCTCTTCCCTGTCAACCATAAGGTAAATCGTATGTGATCCTTCCAAAGATCACTTGATACCCGCCTCATTTACACTCGCGCTTTGTTCATAGCTTCGTGCCCGTCGGGGTGGGGGATATTTTTCCACACAACCTATGCGACCAAAGTCCAGTAGCAAGACGCAGTGTAAAGAACACGCTCTCCTAGCTCGGCCAAAACCGTGGCCAAAAACCGTAGGGAAAACCATAGGGAAAAATAAGCGACATGTTTTTTTTATTTTGCATCTTACAGGAATTTGTTAATTTATGTCCAACCTAACCTAAGAAAACGAAAAACTTTACCAAGACTAAAAAAAAATATTTTGAAATCTGAAACGAAGAGCAAAGTGTAAAAGAAACAATTTTAAAAAAAAATACTCGAAACTAAACAAATATAAAATTTGAAACAAAACTAATTAAGCTATCGAATTAGTTCATATTATGTTTATTAGGTTTGACCCAAATCACTATCACTAGCCACTACATGGATATCGGTAGTCAAGTAGTCCTAGATTATTGCACTTTGTTTTGGTCACTTGTTTATATCGTTTTGTGTACAGTTGGTAGCCGATTACTATCGCATCGTTTCCCGGCCGATGGATCTCCAGACGATCAGAGACAATCTGAGACAGAAGCACTACCAGAGCCGGGAGGAGTTTCTCGCAGACGTCAACCAGATCGTCGAGAACTCTTCTCTTTACAACGGTAAGTCTTTATTGACCGAGCGAAGAGAAGTCTCAGATTCTAATGGTTTAAAGGGACAAGTCGGCATTTCGGCGGTATGTAAACAATGATTTACATAACACCGGACCAGCAGGCCTAGCAAAGCTGTGGACAAATTGTTTTTCCATTATTTTTATCCAAAAAGATATCCATTATCCATATTCTATCTTTGTTGCGTCTCCGTGCAGATAAAAACGATGGAAAGACGATTTGTCCACGGTCCCTGCTAGCGGCCCTGGGGGTCTAGACAAGAGCCACACACGTTTAGCGTTCACGCCTGCGGAATGATGAAATTGTATGAAAATGACATTAGCTTCAGATAATTTATCTCATGCTAATGTCATTATCATACAATTTCATCTTTCCGCAGGCGTGAACGCTAACAGTGTGTGGCTCTTGTCTAGACCCCCTGGTCTTGACAAGACCCACTTTCTGTTAGTGTTAACGCCTGCGGAAAGAGGAAATTGTATGCAAATGACATTGACAATGACATAAGCTTGAGATACAGGCGCTAACGCTAACAGAAAATGGGTCTTGTGTAAACCCCCTGAACGATACAGTCTGAATGTCGCAGCAAAATTAGAAATAACAAACTTCTGATGCACATTGTGTTTAGTCATTAAAAATTCTTCTGTATGTGACACTCCATAAAGGTCACATTTCAATGCTTTTCAAGCCTGTGTTGCTGTAATATAAATCAAGTTTTTCACTGAATTACCTGTATTGTACCACACTTTAAAATCCCAGTATAAACAGTAATTTTAACATTTGGATAGCCCGTTGGTCCAGTTGGTAGTGAACCTGCCTTCTGCGCTTGGGGGTGTGGGTTCGATTTCCATCTAGAGCAAACATTTATGTGATGAACATTTGTTTTTGTTCTATATCTGGGTGTTAATATCTATTTAACGGCCTCTTATAGCAAATTTTACGCTTTTAAATTAATTTTATTCAGTTAAATTACAATATTTGAGCTGGAAAAAAACACATGTCACAGATACATCTGTGTTTGAGTTTAAGATTTGGTTCAAAACAGGATAGAAAAAACTTTCCTCGATAAAAAAAAAAAAATCTGAAACAAAGTCAATTCAGTTTATTTTTTTCGTTTTATGCTCTAATGAAAGCTCGTAACAACCTGGAAATTGCATGTACTGAAAGGCAATTTTATTCAATTTATTTTTTATTTGGATAGAATTTTGATAGTGCATAGTTTAGTTTTTTTGTGAAATTAAAAGCGTAAAAAAGTCGCGAGAATTTGCGCGCACCGCATTCAGTACCGCGCCAGGCGTCATGGAGGACCTATATTAGTTTTTGTCGTTGCACTCCCCCCGCGGGCGTCCTGACTCTTGGGTGGCAAAATACATCGTCGCTATAACTTGGCGGGGGCTGAGGGAGCGTTTTGTTGCCAACGCGACTCGGATAACTGGCCGTTAAATATGTATTTAAAATATATATATATGTATATCAGTCTCTGGCAGCCATATCACAAGATTTGCTTAGTTTGGGGTCAGATGACCGTGTGTGCAAAAATGTCCCGAATATTTATTTATTTATTTAGTAATGATTTAAAAAAGAAATCTAATGAATTATTCAGGTCCAACGAGCACCCTCACATTGGCTGCTCAGAGAATGCTCCAGCGTTGCGTAGAAAAGTTGGCTGAAAAGGAAGAACAGCTCATGAAGTTGGAGAAACAAATCAACCCGCTATTGGATGATAATGACCAGGTAAAACCACTCCAGTTAGCCACTCTTGCAGATTCCAAAGTCTTAACAGTTCTCAAGTAAAATCAAAGCGCTTCGTTCGGGTTTTTAGAATATCAATCAGGAAACGGTGTCGCTATATAAAATTAAATTACTTCTAACGTTTTTTGCATGCTGGGTACGCTGCCAACTTATAGTGGGCTTGAGCATTTGGTTTAGACCTTCAAAGGTCTGTGGGCAGTCTAACTGGTTTTGTAGTGTTAGTGTTAGCTTGAATTTTGTTTAGTTAATAAAGGCATTTGGCGTTTTTTAAACAATTATCTCACACCAGGTGGCGACTGATAGTGGATTTGAGCATTTGGATTGCCTTTAGACCTTCAACGGTCTGTGGGCAGTCTAACTGGTTTTGTAGTGTTAGTGTTAGCTTGAATTTTGTTTAGTTAATAAAAGCACTTGCCCTTTTTAAACAATTATCTCACACTAGGTGGCGCTATCATTCATCTTGGAGAATCTGCTAACGACTAAACTGAAGATAATGCCGGAAGCGTGGCCGTTCCTGAAGCCGGTCAACAAGAAACAAGTGAAGGACTACTACAATGTCATCAAGAAGCCCATCGACATGGAGACCATGGGGAAGAAAATTCAAGGTAAAGTATCTCCTGACATGACATTCATTTCCAAAGGTTATGTACAAGTCACATGAAAATTGCTTGTATTTTGTGTTTCCGGTATAGCAACCACCTCGGCAACACAGTTAGCATCCCGTGTCGCTAATATTAATATGTATTGGCTCCAGACATTTTGTCTATTTGACAGTGTAAATTATGATAAGATTTGAAAGTTTTATAGGATATCATAAAACAATTCATAGTTACAGTCAAATTCAAACAAAGCTAGTCTCGGTCAAGTCCAAGCAAAGTCGTGGACACTCTGTAATAATAGTTTTGTATCACTCTTAAAATAATATTATAAGGCTTATGTTTAACAGTATTTTAAACTGTTGTTGTAGCTCACAAATACCACAGCCGTGCGGAGTTCTTACGCGACATTCAGCTGCTGGTGGACAACTGTCGGGCGTACAACGGACCGAACTCTCAGTTCACGAGGCAGGCTGAAACCATTCTCAACGTGACCACGGATGCCCTAGAACAGGTACTATAGATGTCAGACATCTTGAGGACGATGGTGGCCGAGCCGTAGCGCTTTATAATCTGACGGCACCCGGTTCGATCCTTGGTCCTGGACCAATGGCTTATTAAGTACTTATATAAATAAGAGACGATCCACATGGCGGAAAGTTGAAAAATAAACTAAAATTATTTTTGATAAAAAAAGTTAGACGAGTTTTTACGAGAAAAAACCTTTCAGTCTCATGAGTATTTTATGAATATTATTCTTAGTGTAATTTTAAGTAGAATAAGTAAAACCATTAACTGTTTGGAACACCCCCTATAAACAGTGTATAATGTGTATTTAGTGCATTTTTCTTTAAATGTTTCAAAGAATTAAATAGCAATGTAAATTTAAAAAAAAAAATGTGCAGTGTCATCGTTTAAAAATGGCAAACGTAAACATAGTGAGGAAATCGGTAAGCCCAAGAATCTCAAATATATATAAATTCAAGGACATATGACATTCACCAACATGCACATGTGCATGAGACAGCTGTCTCTGAGAGAAGGCCTGTGCCAACTACTACTTTTTACATGATTATGGCAATAGTGAAATGATCTAAGAGCGATAAGGCCGCCTGTTAAAAGCCTAGATAATATTTTTGTTGTAATTTTTATGTTATCCTTGTTTTGTGGTATTTTAATAAAGAGTTTTTGTATTGTATTGTATTGTATTGTATCTACAATTAGCAACATTTTTTCAGT
This sequence comes from Agriopis aurantiaria, assembly GCA_914767915.1. Lineage (NCBI taxonomy): Eukaryota > Metazoa > Arthropoda > Insecta > Lepidoptera > Geometridae > Agriopis > Agriopis aurantiaria. Next base: position 9,470,228 of record OU611994.1, on the reverse strand, counting down.
TCGGTGAGCACGTGAGCCAGCTAGAAGCCAACATCGCTAAAGTGCAACAGAAGATGTTAGAAGACGCCGACCACTCAGACCTGGAGGTGGACGAGCCGCTTCCACCGCCGCCAGATGAGAAGCGCGGTCGCGGTCGTCCGAGGAAGCACAAACCTTCCACCTCCACCGCGATGGCTGATGGTAACTGCATTTTTTGTTTTATGTTTAGGCTTCACTTCTTTTCTATTTAGCCAGTGCCAGGTATTATAAAATTTCAAGGTTTAAAAGATCAAACAAGTCAAAGCTAAGTAAAGTAAGTGCTTGAGGTCGCGGGTGCGGGCGCGGTGGAGCGTGCGGCGGTCTTGGCGAGTTCGTGTTCACATTGGCTGCCTGGCGCCTGGCCTGGTTATAAACATGGATAGAGATGATTTTTTTTTTACTGAAAATTCTTACCTAATATGAGAGAATTATTAAGAACGTATCTATTTATATGATGTTTGCTTTTCCAAATTGTAATTCTTGCCTGAATAGCGCCTTTAAACTCTTCTGTATAGAAAGTCACGATTCCCGTGCTATCGTCTTTAGCGAAAAGTTCAAACTGGTTGGTAGAACTTCCCTTAAGCCGCGCGCAAACCGGGCGTTTTGCCGCTAATTCGGTGTGAACACATAAACAACTTCACACGTTTGATATTTCCACTAGTCGCGAATTTGCTAATCGCACCAGCGTTTTGTACGTGATCACTTGCATTTATTATACCACATGTTTGATATTTCGCAACCGCGACCTCCACCGCGCCCGGTGAGTTAATGTGAACAGGCACTGTCAAGTCCAAGTCATACACCAGTGAAGTGGTGAAGCCTACTAAAGGCTTCTATGCAGTTTTGGAAACAACTCGAAAAGACCTAAAGAAGATGTTTACCGCTCACGTTATATCACTTGCCCACACTCTAGAACGTTTTCTAAGTTCATATCGTTTGTTTTAGGAGCAACGCCACGAAAACGCGGCAGACCAAGGAAGGACCAAAACAGCTTGGCGGATGGTAATATTTTCGTCTTCGACTACATCGACTGTTTTAATAACTATCTGTAGAGTTGTATATTAATCGATTGTTATAATCTGTGCAGATCTCCAGTATTCCGACAGCGGCAGTAATTCAGACTTGGAAGAAGTGGAGCAAAAGGATGCCGCCGAAGGCTTAGTACAGTTGTCCGTGAAACCTGGTAAGATAAAATTATTAGTTCGCAATGACGATATAACCACTTGACTGATCATCCTTTAACCCGCTGTAATACAAAGATACAAAGTTTTCAGCATAATCTTTTTCGAGCGGGCCAATCCTAGGCGTGAATTGAATGAATGACTTTTGAGTCTCCAATCACAAGCGTCGAGTCTCTAATCACAAGCGCCATACGAAACCCCTCGGGACCTGGGTTGCACAAGCAAATTATGACTCGTGCGCGATCAAGTGGTTATATTACATATCTTTGGTTTACAGTGTGGTTTTTAAGGCGTATTGCAAAATTCCTAATATAAATCAAGTTCTTTATAAGAGTTTTCGAAGAGAATACAATGTTTGATATTCTTGAACATTGTATCTACTTAAATTACTCTTTCGATTACACAATTAGAATCACTTCACTCGGTACAATAAAAATAATAAGACACTTCTTTTTTGAATTTCAAGTACAATTATGTACTTGTTTTTTTACACATTAGATTTATGTATACTAAACGTATTGTTAAGCATTTTTTTTTTTAAATAGTGGAATAGCAATTTTATATTAATTTTGATCCTTCAAAAACCATCCAAAATCTGATTCCGGGCGCATTGTCTTTACCGTAACTACCGCTACGCTACGCTTATAGTTTTAAATTATTTTACTACTTAGCTACGCTGTTGTCGTGAATTCCATGTGTATGGATTTAAGTTTTGCTGATTTAACGCCACTTTATTGTAATTTTAAGCCAGTAATTTAATTTCACACCGATTTAACTATGACTGTGTATTTATGTTTTGACTTTTGATAAGTGCCTTAGCCAATGTCAAGTTGAATAAGTTGATACTTTTTCTTATTTGATGGTTTCAAATAAATGGAAAAGCGCAATGAAGCGATGGGTGTTCTAGATTGTACCTGTTTTAGTATAGTTATTTAGTCAAAGACAGTGGGGCGGAAACTAATCATATTATTATTATTATACTAGCTGAGCCCCGCGGTTTCACCCGCATTGTGATGATGATGAAAATGTTGAAATGATGATGATGTTTTTCGAGATAAAAAGTAGTCCAGGGTATAAGCTAAGTCCATACCAAATTTCATCTAAATCGGTTGAGTAGTTTCGGCGTTGAGTCCAGCCAAACAAACACACTTTCGCATTTATAATATTAGTATGATAGCTTAGATTTGTCTTAAATTTAATTTAAATTTGATTTTGTCTTAAACCCAAGCTAGTATAAAGCCGAAAAAACTCTGCCAAAAACTGAAAGGGACGAGGTAAACACGTATTGCACACACTGACATATTCTTACTAGTTCTATAAACGCACACTTCAATATTGAGATGATCAAATGGACGACCCTTGGTTGTCTATTGCGTGGCGTAAGTGCTAAAAGGGAAACTGGTGGAACAAGAGCCACTTTCTGTTAGCGTTCATGCCTGCGGAAAGATGAAATTGTATGAAAATTACATTAGCTTGAGATAGTTTCTCTCAACCTAATGTCATTGTCAATGTAATTTTCATACAATTTCACCTTTCCGCAGGCGTTAACGCTAACAGAAAATGGGTCTTGTCTAGACCCCATGTAGGTATAACACTTCCATTTATTTTTTCTGATGACGGAAAACTGTTAAAGTGGCAGTGACATTTAGTAATTGTATTAATTTTATGTTTTGGCTCCAGACATCTTGTTTATTTTGCCAGTGTCAAATACGACCTATTGTTAAAGTAATCGAAAAATTCAAGTTTTCGCAAAAATAGACACAGTCAAAGTCTAGCAAAGTAAGTCGCAATTAAGTCCAAGTCATGCCCTAGGAACGTGGCGGAGACAGCTTGTACATTTTGTTATTATATTTCGTCTATACGACGTTTGACATTTTCCAAATACAAAAAAAAGAAGAAGTATCACGCGGAAAACGCGTTAATGCACAGGTAATACAATGCTAACACAGGTAAATTTGGAGTTTTTTAAAATGTGTTTTCTTTGTTCTATAGATGATGACAAGATGTGGTCGAGCGACTTTGAACCGGGCAAGTTCCCGATCAAACGCGAAGTGCCGGACGAGCTGCCGACCGCAGCGGACGACTTCGTGGACCTCGATCAACATACCGACTTCTCTTTCCCACCTGTTGTCAAGGTATCTATCCATCCAGTAATCCACAGACTACGCTAACTAAGGCGTGGTTAACCGATATTGAATCGAGCAAGTTCTACATTAGGCGTAAAATGCCGGACGAACAAACACATCCAAAACGAGACGTGAGTGCAGGTCAGAAACTTGATTTGAAAATAGAATTGTATTTTGCGGAACATCGACTCTTAAAGAAGATGAAGTTCATAGATAGACAGAAACTCTTTAGCGAGCACACCAGAAATAAAAAAAAAACACATAGAAACTTACGAGCTAATGCCATAAGTCATTGTCATTGTACTTATCGTTATAAACAATATTTAGGACCAAAACTAAAAAAGGGAGAAAAACAAAATCGCCAGTTCCATACATTTTGTCAAGTGTGAATGCCCGTTTTCTATGGAACAGCTGATATTTATTATATAGTACTTTCCCAAACATGATGTGGATAAAGCAAACGTGTGTGGAGCAAGCTCAAAGTCGCACAACGAGCTATGGAGAGGGCTATGCTCTGGGTTTCTCTACGAGATCGAATCAGAAATGATGAGATCCGTAGACGAACGAAAGTCACCGTCACACATAGCCCACCGCATTAGCAAGTTGAAGTAGCAGTGGGCAGGGCACATATCACGCAGAACAGATGGTCGATGGGGCTGAAAGGTTCTGGAATAGAGACCACGGATCGGTAAGTACAGCATAGGACGTCCACCCACAAGATGGATAGACGACCTAAAAGAGACCGCAGGGAAACGCTGGATGCAGGCCGCTTCCAACTGGCTCTTTTAGAGATCGATGGGGGAGGCCTATGTCCAGCAGTGGACGTCCTATGGCTGAAATGATGATGATGATGTGGATAAAAAATCACTTATAAACTTTCGCGATTTAAACACATGTTTTAAATGTCTATCGGGACTTGTCGCGCAGTATTTAACTTGTGTAAAAACGGTACGTACCTAACCTTACGCTCAACTTTTCGGCCATGTTACAATAGCTGTATTCACGAGCTGACATGGATAATTCACGTAAAATATACATTAATGTTTTGGGGTACAGTCGCATTTCATTAAAATGTTGTAAAAGTCGATTGCCACCAACATTACAAAAAAATACGTATGGCCGTAGCTTGTACTAAGGGCGCTTGCAGACAATACGTTATACAAGTAGCAAGTAGAAGTTGTAAGTAGCTACTACGCATCGTCTGCAACGTTTTGCTTATTGCTTGTGATTCTGAAAGCACTACTAAGCACTACCACTGCCACTTGCACTAAACACTTGCAGACGATGCGTAGTTTCTACTTGCTACTTGTATTGCGCATCGTCTGCAAGCGCCCAAAGAGGTTATAAGTCAATAGGTCGACTTTTAATAGAAGGCTAATGTTGCACATTTTTCTATAGGAGGAGCCTATAGAGCCGGATATGAACATCGATCCGCCGATGCCGATGAACGTGGAAAACACTCCGCTTGACCCGCACCCGCAGTTCAAAGAGGAACCGCAAGAAAACTGGCAGGTAAGGAAAAAAATACTTTATTCTCTCAGGAAACAAGGAAGTCGGGGCAAGTTGTTCCATTCATTGGATTAGAAACGTAGAGTTAAAACATTTGATATGTATCCTAGGAAAATCTACAATAATGGAAATAGTACTTTTAGACTATGTCTAATCATTGCCCATTGTTCCAGCCGGACCCTGCAATTCAAGACGACCTACGAGTCAGCTCGGATAGCGAAGAAGAGGCTGAGGACGGTGGCCTTTGGTTTTAAGCCAAAGTGTGGGTTTTACCACAGTAGATATTATAAGCTAAAGCAGTAGGTTGACTTTAAACAAACACCCGAATCTAACGAGCGCCACTTCCCCCGCCCGCTATTATACTTCACGGTACGCTCAGAGCGCAAGTCGCGCGCGTTGCTTCACTGACATTCGCCGAGTGTGTAACAATTTCTTAAAACCCGATAGTAGCAACGATAGCCCTGTGACCGACAGGCATTGAATTCAAGGACACGTTCGAGTCAACCTACTGCTTTAGCTAATATAATATCTACTGTGGTTTACTGGTGTAAAGTAGCTAATAGACGAGGCGGATTTGGTTGACGGACCGCAGTCTGACGCGTCCGCAGTGTCTTGGTTGACGGACGGTGGTCCGTCAACCAAGTCCGTCACGTCTGTTAGTAACATTAGATGACGGCAATACTGGTGTTTCCTTTATGACGATGAATGAGTTAAATCTCACGATGAAAGTGAATGAACCAAATCAGAATTGTTTTGACTATAAAAGTATAAAATGGTGACATTAATGTCGATTCTGTATCATTTTTCTAAACTAAACTATACTGCTCTAAAATTATTGCCATACTTGTTTCACACATTGAAACGAAAAGGGACGCAGATAATTTTATTCCCATCAATTTGGTTTAGTTTAGTACACGTCGTACAATAGAATTGATGCCAATGCTATTAATGATTATTGTATTAAATTGTCGCAGCGATATTATTGCATTTGCTATGTTTGTGAACTATGATTTATTTTCGCCTTTCCTAATTGTTGCGGTTTTGTTTAATAATATAGAGTAAAGTATAACAAATAATAAATTATCTCAAGAGCTATTATACCACAAAGTAAATAAAATATAATATTATGTAATTAATAAGTAATGTCTTCTTTTTGAAACCGACAATTAAATAATTTAACTTATTAGATTGATCTTTTTGAAACCGACAATTAAATAATTTAACTTATTAGATTGAATTGATTAAGAAGTGATTTTTCATCCACATCATCATCATTTCAGCCATTCACTTATTAGATAACTTTTATTTAATTACCTATGGAATTCTTCATTAAAAGTTAGAGGATGCATTTAATTCATAATTATTATTAACCGTTTATGTTTATGTGATGATTTAAAAATATAATGAAAATGTCAAAAACCTGTGTTTGTTCATAGATAACCAATCCAAATATTTATAGGTAAGTTATACCCTCGCGCCACAATATCAAAAGCGTTCATAAATCACGTCTACGCCCAAAACGAAATGACAATTTTCTATAGAATATTTTTTTAATTTCATCCGTAACTTACCGTGATGTCATGTGCAGGAACGATTGATAGAGCAACCAGTAGAAAAAATGCCCGTCGCCAATATGGAACACAATCTGGCAACCTAGGCACGCTTGATTTTAAATACGAGGCAATCCTCTATGGTCAAACAACACGGCTGAAAAAAACGTATCAGTAGCTATATAGTAGTCTTTGTCAGTAGCTATCATGGAAGTTCCCTTCCCGGTGTATATATTACTCTATGCTTTAGGGTATAAAACGTCCTTGGTAGCTATACACGGGCGGCTGGCGCTTTAGGATCCGAGAGATTATTCGTAGCCGCAGAGTCAGTGAGTGACTTAGTCAAATTAATCTTACATTCAGCTTTGTCACGCTTTCTCGGCTAATGAGAGAGCAAAGACAAAATTCAATATAGGTAAGAAAAAGGTTAGGGTACAATTTTGAGGATGCTCAGATCAGATAAACAAAAGAGATACTATGGTAAGGTATCGTGGCGGGTGCGAACGCATCTGGCCTAAATCAGATTTGCTATTAGTTCATTGGTGTCGCTACAAGATGTTTAGTGTGCATACAAAATTTGTAAGTTTACGTGTCGTGCTACTTGCAGTTTTTGCGTTAACCAGTTTAGTGAACAAAGAGGGTTATACACGGAATTTGTACTAAGGCATATCCCCGTTGCGCGTGATGGTGGCCGAGCGGTAGCATGAGCACTTTACAATCCGACAGCACCCGGTTCGATCCCCGGCTCTGCACGAATGACTTATTTGGTAACTACATAGATAAATATATAAGCATTAAGTATAATAAAATAAATTATGTGCAATTTCGATGCCATCGCTTAAAATCGGTGAAGGAAAACATCGTGACGAAACCGATAATTAATCCTATGTCCAATACCTATTCTCAAAAGTTTAAAGGCATTATTATGGCATTTGCATTTGGCCAGCATGGTGGATTAGGGCCCATCGTCTCTGAGACGAGGCCTGAATCCCAGCAGTGGGAAAATAGGTTGAAATGATGACTATGGTAATATCTCCCTTGTTTGTCCGATCTGAGACTAAACCTCATAACAAACTCACAACTAATCGATTTTAATCAATGATCAATATCTACACCGTCAATACGGCTCTATAGATCAATCAGCAAGGGAATACCCCAACACTAATAATCCCACAGAGTTCACCCATCCAAACTGCAGGCACTCTCATTATCTATTGAAAACGCCTACAATTCGCGTTACACGTAGCGTTCAAAACTGCAATCATCAGCCGTTCATAGAGAGCCAATCAAAACGGCGCGCCGCGGTGAATATAAATCAGCATACGTATGACCAACTTGTTTGCAGAGCTAAATGAAGAGAGCCACTATCGCATTCTTTGAAAATAATGACAGCCTGCTATTGAAAAAATCAGTTCACCCATTTGGCCACGTCTACATTATGAGTTGGCCAGGCTATACTTAGTTCAAATCGCTCGTAGGTGCCAATTTAGCGAATCTGTTTGAATAATCAAGTATTCCGAATTAGATTAGTTGGCGCGCCTTTTTGAATAGTTTGCGTCTAGGACGGCTTTGATTTGAATAAATTCAGATTCAATATTTATGTAGAATGCGTTTAGAATTTACTTATTCGAATTATACATAGGGTTACATTACACAAAACGATGACACTAAACCGAAAGGAGGTCATTTATAATTTTGAACAACTTCTATCAGCTTCTAGCTGCTACCATGGCAAACTGTTATTCATACTCAATGAAACGTATATGCGATAGATACCTGGCTGGTTTTTGCCATTTCAGGGTTGGTCCCATAAAGTTGTTCATAATGATAAGTATGTACCTACAATTACTTTATTTTGACCCAAGAACAATTTGAATAGGTAACCCTGTATACTTACATAAGCCTTGAAACTCAGTTGATAGCAAAATTTCAATAGGTAACAAGCATTTTGAATGCTTGGCTTGTGGCTGAGAGTAATATCGCATAGATACCTATATAAATCCCTCAGATCAGACAAACAAGGCAGATATGTCTCTGCACCTCTATTTGTCATAAAAAAAATCTCTAAACCGCTTAACGCAAAAACGGTAACTACGGCTCACTTTCCAACTCATTTTGCACACACACTTATGGCAGTCGTCTTTTTTGATGTATAAAAAGAGCGGCAAACAAGCATGCGGTCCGCCTGATGGTAAGCAGAAACCGCCGCCTATGGACATCTGCAACACTAGCGGTGTTGACGAAGCTTTGCCAGCCCGGAGAGGTAGTTGTAGACACCCTTTGTGAAACGCTTCATGTTGAAGCTCGTCTGCAGGACGAGTTTGACTAAAGGCATCTAGACTTATTTAGACTGGATGCGTTCGCACTCGTAACGCCACCTTACCATATCTCCCTTGTTTGCATGATCTAATACCTAAACAAAACTAGGTAAGTACCTAATGCTTCACGATTATTGAAAGAAAAACAGTTCAAAGCTCATTTTACTTTTTAGACAAACACCTACCTTTATGTCCTAAACACAGAGCCCATTCAAAATTATTTTACTGTCCAATTTGTATAAATTTACACTAATAGGCCACAGATGTTTCCATTTTGTCATCTAAATAGCCTTATTACAGTTGATTATACTCTCTATTTTCTAAGTAAAATAAATTACTGAGTCTTACGCGGTATCTATACATAAAGTTCACGGCAACTTTCGGTCAGTGCAGTATAGGTATACCTACTAGGTACACTTCCGTGCATCGCGGCCGATCGCAGCCCGTGCTGCTTCCGAGGTACTTATGAAATATTCAAGCGCGGCCGATGACTGATGCCGCCATACATTTTCATAGTGCGTGTATTGTCGCAAGTGGCTGCAATCGGCCGCGACGCACCGAAGTCTACTTTGAGTACCAATTCACATCTTGCTAAGCTAGCTGCATTCTGCACTTTTACCAGCTATCTCCCAGTTGTCAGCATTTCTAGATGAAGTCAGTGGGTCGCTCATATTCCAATATATATATCTGTAGCTGAACCGATAGCCGTTGGGGTAGACGTGTTTTGGATTGAAAACCAGGAATCTGAAAACGTAGCGTCAAGGTTAGGTAAGATTATTATAAGAACATTCCGGGGCAGTTGCATACTCTATATCAAGCTCAAGTCCGATCGTGTGTGGAATACTGCTGTCATCTTTGGGACCGTTCAGCCAAATACCAGGTCGAAGTTCTTGAGTCGGTAGACCGGCGTGCTGCTCGTCTTATAGGCGATGAGAAAATAGTGGCTAAGAAACTTCTCAGTCTAGAACACCGCCGTAAAGTATCGAGTCTATCATTTTTTACAGGATTCATTTCAAAGAATGTGCATCAGAGCTACATGACCTTATCCTGCCATCCCCTTTCTACTACAGGACAAGTAGGAAAACGACCCACTACCACCCATACATTGTGAATTTTCCTTGGATACGTACCAAACGTTTCGATACTACTTTTATAATCCGTACGGCCAAAGATTGGAAAAACCTGCCAGCTTCCCTGTTTCCTGAGATATGTAATCGCATATGTAATTTGGTTTACGCAAATATGACCATGTATCTGAATTCCGCCAAAAGCTCAAATGGTTACCTATCCGCCTTCGCCGTAATTCTCATGTCCTCTCCTTTGTCTATAAAATTCTGTTTAATCCCAATATCCCTTTATACTTAAAGGAGCGCTTTGAATTTATTCAAGCTCATTCCAGTACTTTGCGATCCTGTCGTGCCCTCCAGCTAAAAATTCCTCCTTCTTCTCACGTCAATCTTTCCTACTGTAAGTCCTTCACTTTTCAAGCTGTCCTACTGTGGAATGCGCTGCCTGTTTCTATCAGGCAGGCCAAATCTCTTCCTATTTTTAAGAATCAAGTCTATACACATTATTTTTCTTCGTGTTAATTGGTACGTATATATATTATGTATTTTATTTATAATATTTATGGCATGTATTCAGCATTGCGTATTTAGTGTATATATGTATGTATATATTATTTATTTATATTTTATGTGCACCACCGACCGTTTTTCAACTTCTTTAGTCCTGTCCATCCAAAGGTTGCCTGGAAGAAATCGCTTTAGGCGATAAGGCCGCCCATTATACTGCCGTTTATTTGTTTTTATGTTACTTTAAGTTTCATTTGTATTTTCGGTGTGTAATAAAGTTGTATTGTATTGTATTGTATTGTATTGTATTGTAATCTGGGCCTTTTCAAGGCCAGAGTGAATAGGTATCTAAGACTGCGTGCTTCATCTTCGACCACATGTCGCTTACCAACAGGCGAGTTGGTGGTCAAACGCGGACTTATCCGCGGTGAAAAATAAAAAATAAAAATTGTTTCTGATAAAAATGGTTATAAAAAAAAAAATATGAGGTGTTGAACCCACCTGAGCTTAGTTTTCCTTATCTACTTACCTTTTGTGCTGAATTTATATTGTAAAAAGAACCCGTGTTCATGATTCGGTCACAGGTTTCTATTTTCCTACCCAACCCGGCCAAAAAGGTTATCTTATGTTATACTGAAACGGTAGGTATTGTGCTAGTGACGGCAAAAACTCACTAATGTATGAAATTGATAAGGAGGGTGTCACAAACGTAGATAGGAAGGCACTTATGTGCTTGTTTGTAACATTGTGTTACCTTTTATTTTCACGGTTCCGTGAAAAGAGAAAAAGGGTTTATGCCTTTGTATCTATCACCCCAGTCCACAGATCTTCATCAAGATAGATTTCTCAAGCACGTCAAGTTGGAAAACTCAGCGTGCTGCATTATCTCACAAAGCTGGACATACACAATTGAAGGCTTACATAATAAATAGGCTTAAATTGAAGACACGTGCATTATGTAAACGCCCTTCTAGTTGTAAACATAGCATGCTTAACAAAATTATTGTAAATAATTCCCTAATGAATTTAAATTGGAGTTGACTCGGGTGGGTTGCACCACCTTACTTTAGCTTTAACATTTCAGTTAAAGTACCGGTTGGGCAGGGAAAGTCGACGGCAAAAGATCACGAGGCCGCAGCCCAATACGTTGGTCCGATCAGATTCGCACCACTCTCGACTCCTCAGTCTACGACGCACTCCATGTTGCTGAGGATAGAAGACGATGGAAAGATATCATCAGAGAGATATTGATGGAAGGTTTTTGCTCAACCGCTCCTCCTCCTTAAATCGTATTCCTCATGTGTGAGGGTTCACACATAGTCAGACACACATAGGTAGGGTTAGTCTGAAAATGATTTTAGATAGCCAGTCCAATTATTAAGTAAGTACATACCTGCTATATTGAAAGAAATCAAACCATATCCGAAGCAAATTTTCAAGGAATGCTAAATATTTCCTGCCAGGTATCTAATTTCATGCCATTTATGAATGTTTTAAAGATAAAGATTATTTATTTGCACAAAACACGAGTAAATCATACACACATTTAAAACGCATGCACAATAGGTGGTTTAAAATATTTGTCACTTTGTATCATGTTTTGCCTAGTTTATAGGCGTACAAATAGGCTAGAGAGATGGTATAAAAATACCGTAAATATTATTTATATAAAAAAGTATTAATTTAATTAACTGTCGAAACAATTTCAAATGTTTAGATATGATGTTATTAATATTATAATAAAATTGTTAACAGATAGACATTACTATTATTGTATGATAAACAAATTGACCTAAACTGCAGTCATTACTAAAATTTATCATTTATAAAATCACTAACTTTATAATAACATTTCTTGACTGAAAGATTTTTTAGTTTTATTTTAAATTGAGTAGATTTTAGATCCCTTATTGAAATCAGTATAGTGTTGTGTGTACTTTATGTACCTACCTACGAGTAAAACTCAAGGACTGTTGAATAACTTCATTTTTTATCAGTAAATTTCAAGATAAACACAAAAATGAGGCTCTTTTCATTTTTGTTAAGTATTGTTGCCTTTGCGGCATATGTTGGGCGTATGGGTGAGTATTTTTACCTGGTGACTTCACCAGGTTCTGAAGTCACCATACGACGTATATAATGTATTATTTTATGTAGTTTTTTTTTTACTGGGCAAGTGCCTTTAATAACTAAACAAAATACAAGCTAAAACTAACACTACAAATACAGTTAGACTTTTATGTAGATGGTTCCTTACATACAATGTCAATTGTATAGTATGACAATGCAGGGCAACGTAAGGATAAAAACATTTTGGGTTCCGTACCCAAAGGGTAAAGATGGAACCCTATTGCTAAGCCTACGCTGTCTGTCTGTCCGTCCTAGCTTTAAACGGCTGAATCTTTCGAACCGTAATAGACAGCCAGTTAAAATTTTCACAGAATATATAATGATACTTATTGACTATGTATTCATACTGACATGACAGAATATGTGTGTATGTATGTGTGTATATTCTTTTGACTTTTTTATTATTTCTTAGTTAATCTGCCGTAACATTTCATATTCTGTAAAATAATCAACTGGCTGTCTATTACGGTTTGAAACATTCAGCCGTTTAAAGGTAGGACGGACTGAAGGACCCCGTAGGCATTGTGGGCGTCGTAAGCTTATAGTAATAGGGTCCGTTTTTACCCTTTGGGTATATACCCCTTGTGCGGGATAGCACTCGATGTGCGCCTGTGGAGATGGTAGACGGAAACACTGCTTTTAAGTTAATAAACAATTTAATAACTCAAATAAACGTGGCTAAATTATATGCCTCAGTACAATAATTTTATTATCTTTCGTGTTAAAACGTCTCCGTGTTCCACCCATTTATTTTGCTATAGCGCTACTGTAAGTACGGAACACATTACTTATTTTCACGTACAATAAGAAACGAAACTTCCAGTTACACTAAGTCACTAGTGAACTAACCAATATTATAGTCAAAATACAAAAAATAAGGGCGGCGAAGTCGCCTGCAGGATGAGTTCCACTAAAGACATCAAGTCTCAATTTTCAAGTCTGAATTTTGGCCAGATTCGTTCGCACCCACTACACTACCTTAGCATATCTCCCTTGTTTGTCTGATCTGGGGTCACAGCCTTGTACTCAACGATTTAATATTAGTATAGTATGCAAATCTTTGCTTGTACTCTTTCCTTCTTACTAATAAACGTGGAGTAGTCTTGGAATAGTTACGCCGTGTTTTGTCTTGTTTTGTATTTTGAACTCGATCGAAAAAGACAAAAGACGGAGTAACTATTCCAAGGCTACTCCGCGTTTATTAGTAAGAGGGTTTGAGTTTATTCATATCAATAAAACTGCAATTTTTTCAGGTGTCATGGCAGTGGACTGCGCAGGAACTAATTGTCAACCACCGTGTCAATGTGTCGATGAAATTGTGTGCCGCTGTAAAATGTTTATAATGCATGGCGTCACTAGCACTCGAAACAATATTTAAAAAGAAAAGAAAAAAAAACTGTGTTTTTTTCAATCCTGCCTACTTGGTACAGGCAGCCCTGGTGCACTCCGCACTTTAGGTACATTACATTTACATGTATGAAGCTATAAGTAGCCGACTTGCCGTCGCGCTTGCTGCCGCGCGATAGACAGAGAGGCAACTTCTAGGTTAATATAGCTGTAGGTAGTTAGCGCTCGCACGTCCTGAATTGCACTTTATTGTGTAGTAGCAAGAGTCAAGAGCACTTGGCCATTATTTATTAGATACTTGTTGTTTTACTTTGGAGTGTGTAGGTAATATTATTACCTACAAGTATGACGCTTGTACATATTACCGTTTTTACATTAGAGCAAATACAAAAATACGTAGAAAAATACGATTGTTGTATGGGGACTCTCTTTTAGTTTTTACTTTTTGATTTTACATTACATATTCTGTGAAAATTTCAACTGGCTATTTATTATGGTTCGAAAGATACAGCCGTTAAAAGGTATAGGACGGACGGACAGACATACGGACAGACAGCGTAGCCTTAGTAATAGGGTCCCGTAGTCCCGTTTACACCCTTTGGGTACGGAACCCTTAAAATGACGTTGATCCTGCCGCGTGAAAGAGGAACAAACAAATCAACAAAAAACATACTTTCGCATTCAAATATTAATATGATAACTTACCTCGTACTTTTAGTTCGCAGGTTAATTAACATATTAACCTTGCGTTCCATGTATTGAGTGATTTTAATAGGCATTATTTTATTTTGATCGGTTTTACAATCTTATTTGTTTGATCGTTTTGCCGTTGTTTTTATTTCACGTTGCCTTGTTTGTGCTAATTTGGTAACTTTGTTTGACATTGGCATATTCTTCTTGGAGAAATTATGCATGCCAAGCGACCAGTTAGTTGGTCTCTATTGAGACCAACCAACAGCAGTCTCATAGGCCGCGCGGAAGTAAAATTACGGTTTGAATCGCTGGAGACAGATAAATTCGAACGGTATGACCATTCATGACAATGCCAATCATGACCATTCATGACAATGCCAGGCTTGATTAATAACTCAGGATTTTTAACTGATGGCATTATTTGTGTGTCGGAGACCAAGACTCAGTCTGGGCCACTGCACCGACAAAGTAAATTAGTAAGAAAGCGGTTCAATGTACTCTGTGGTAGGCTCTCAAACAAACTTGATACCTCATATAGGTACTCGTAATTATCTGTATGCGGTGGTGCAGGTATTTTTATAAAAGCATACTCTAACCGCGTTAAGAGGTGGCAGTACGCTTCCGTACAGAGAACTGACTCTAAAGCGAGGCTTTTATATCTTAGGATCTGATAATTCAAATCCTATATCAGTCAACAATGTAATATTTATTCATAGCCAATTCAATTACATACTACTATTATATATTCCAGGGTATTCCAGGGTTGCCAGATTTTATTTCAGCCAAAGCGTGACTCTGTTATGTATTTTGCTTGGTTCATTGTGAGCTAAATCGTAAAAGATATATGTATAAAGCGTATCTGTCACAATAGTAATGAATGAATGAATGAATGAATGTCGCATCATCATCATCATCATCAGCCAGAAGACGTTCACTGCAGTGCTGAACATAGGCCTTCCCCTTTAACCTCCACACTGAACGACAGCCTCCCATCTGCATCTAATGGCGACCTGCCCGCGACTCTCACAATGTCGTCGGTCCATCAAGACTCTAGGTCTAGGTAGGCCTCCCTCTAGATTCTAGAGGGAGGCCTACCTACGCTGCTAATGAATGTCGCAAGTGCGAACTTTTTAAGCGTTTTAGGTCAATGTAAAGTGAAAGTAATTTATTATTAGACATAGAGATACCCAAAATATGCGAGCACAATTATTTGTGCTGTGAAATGTTCTTTGGTCAATTTAGGACAGATTCACGTACAAATTAGAATGAGTATCATTAATTGGCAAAAAATATTAGAAACCCTATTCTGAAAATTCAAACATTTTAAAGAAGCATGATTTAGGCAGAAACGGTGTGACACGTCGATTTTGTTAAAAAAAATATACGCGTCAAAGTCGACGTACTTTGTACTTTTGTACTGACAAAAAATAAGGTTCTCAAGTGAGAACCTGCTTTTTTGTCAGTACAAAAATGGAACTTCTAGCACAAAATAAATTAAACCTATTTATAAGTTTTCGCAGGGTTGCTAGACGCACAAAATAAATAGGTAAGCAACCCTGCCAAGTACTTACATTACCATCTATATTGAAATAAATTAAAGTCATTAAATTCCTATATGAAACCATATCCGAAGCAAAACATCTAATGAATTATGAATACTTATTTTATAAATTCATGCTTGCTTATAAAAAAAAATTGTATATAAACTGAGGACTTTTCTATAACTTCATCATAATATATAACAGTATATTCCAAGAAAAACGTAAATATGAAGCTCTTTTCATTCTTGTTCATGGTAGCTGCTTTTGCGGCATACGTCGGTCAATTCGGTGAGTTATTATTTTGTACACTTACAGCCGCACTCAGAGACGTTACTTAAGCTAAGGAATACTTAAAATTGCTCTGTCTCGTTTTCATGTGTGACAATTTCCGTCAACGAGAAGTTGACAGAGCAATTTTAAGTATTCCTTAGCTTAAGTGACGTCTCTGACAGTCGCACTCAGAGACGTTACTTAAGCTAAGGAATACTTAAAATTGCTAAGCCAAATTAAAATTGTAGGGTTTTTAAATTAATTAGCGAGTGAATGAATGTTATTGCGATTTTTAGGGTTTGGTAGTTAACAAGGCACCCTTTATAAGATCATTGTGTTCGTCTCATGATTAAATTTTTTGTGCAAGTCAGACTTATGTAACTAGGATGCACAATATATATTTTTATTTAAATTAACAATCAGTTTATTAACAAACTCTTAATAAAAAAGGGCAATAAACAATTAATTCCTGCAGCTATGTCAAATTTTTCATTATTATCTTAAATTCATATAAAACCTATACCTAATACTGAGTTTCTTCACAATTTTCTGTTTAATGTCTCATTTATACATCTATACACATATCATATTATATAAACAATTAATAAAAAAAATAAAAAAAATATAATAATATCCTATACTGTACAATAGTTTTATAATCCATTTTATACACATTCAATAATATTAATTCAATATAAACACGGGTCTAGCCCGGACATTTGGTAGGCATTGGTGGGGCTGAAGCCAACACCAAGAGGCCCCGTTGAATATAAAATACAATATTATTGAATGTGTATAAAATGGATTATAAAACTATTGTACAGTATAGGATATAAAACGTCTAGGCCATTGAGGTGAACAACTTGTGGATGGGATAACAGATCTATGGTATGAGGTATTATTATTATATATATCATTTTTCTTCAATTATTTGTTTTGTAACATTTAATTTGATATTTTACGCACTAGCACCATGTGGATATATAACAAACCAAGAAACAAACACACAACCAAATACATAATATCAAGGACGATTGACATTTTCGCTTTGCGAAAAAGTACTTTAAGTAAAGATTATAAAAAATATATATATAATAATTATCACCCTCGATAATATTTATATATTTGTATGAGTAATGCTATTGATATCGTTTTTCAGGAGTGTTGGCTGTAGACTGCGCTGGAACACCATGCAACCCGCCGTGTGATTGTAGAGATGAGATAGTGTGTGCTTGTCCAATGACATAATATTAAGCACTTGCTAAATAAATAAAGATGAATTGAGTTACTTTATGTTGTTCATTTAGATTTTCACCTCCTGCTTCCATATCATACAGTTAAGTGTTCACAACTGAGTACAAATTCAGAGTGTTGAGTCCAAATGCAAAGATAATATAACTGTGATCTTCGACCAAAATAAAATGAATGGACAGGCCCAGTAGAAGCGCATTTTTGAAGATAACAAAATGAGCGCCGGCTCTCATTTCGTTTCAGTCGGTCTCTAGCCGTAGGAAGTGCAACACGTGTCTACTGTTACGTGATAACGAAACATCTGAGAAAATTATGCATTCATATGCTTTCCCGAAGTGTAAATACACAAATAAAACCGGGATCTATTTTTTGTAACAAATATACTGTACATTTTTATAATTAGGTGTTAAAGTATATGTCCGACGGATTTGGCTCGTTTTTACTGAGCAATTTCAATGGTTAGGGCCCGTCCATTCATTTTATTTTAATCGAAGACTGTGATCGCGCACGTGTCATAGTATGCTTGTGCACGACGTAAGCTACGTCAGTCGCGCTGGGAAGGGGGGGGGGGGGGGATAGTATGGCACTTGTGATTGAAGGCACAAAAGTCATTCATTCAATTCGCTCGAAAAAGGTTATGCTGAAAAAAATGTAGACCTTTGGCTTACGGCGGGGTAAACGATGTTCGGAAGGTTCGTGAAATAATGATTGTAACTGATAGGCGAAAAAAAAAAAAAAAAAAAAAAAAACATAACTGAGCTTAAAAAAAAACTCTGTGTGTGGCATATAAATTCAAGCACTCACATATCAATGTAAAACCTATCTGGGCCTACCGTAAAGTGGGCCTAAGCCCAACCCTGCTGGCCCTGCCCCTGAGGTGGCCTTGCGTAAGTGGGTGGGTAACTGGGCACGCGCGTACATTCTTTAAGCAGTCTTTTCCTCTATAACTGTTCCTGCCCCAGCCATTAAGCTACTTTACCTTTGTGACCAAGGGATGCGCTTTTAACACCCATCAACGCTTCTCATTAAATTAAATTTGTAAAGACAGATTAGGGTCCCGGCTGATGGGTTCCCTAAAGCTATTAGACCGTACCTTTTACAAGGCTAGTCCCATATAAATGCCATAACCCAATTCGAACGAAAGGGTTCAATCAGAAACTCATTTGGCCCCCATAGTAGGCCGTTTGTGACCATTTGGCGGAGGTTGCAAGATGTCGAAAATGACGGTAAAAACGTCGTAAAACTCAAGTTTCTTGTATAAATGTTCTTTCGATATCACTTTGGGAATACTAAAGATTATTTTTAGCCAACTTAAAAAAGGTAAAGGTTCTCTATTCGATTGTATTTTTGTATGTATATGTTACGCGATGTCTTCGCGGCTGTAAACCGATTTTAATGGGTTTTTTGTAAGCCGTTGTTCGACGCAATTGTGAGTATCAAATAGTACATTGGAGACAGGCAAAAGAGGATGGGTGATCGTGAAAAATGTGTTTGAAGCCGACACCGCGACACACATATAATGTGAATCCATGAATCTAATTGGCCTAAGCATCGTCATTCAACGCGGTAACGCCGCCAGCATGCTGGGTTTGCTGCCAACTGGTAGTGGTCTTGAGAATTGGAACTGTCCTAAGACCTACAACGGTCTAACAACGTTACCTAATATCTTAATCCTTACTATCCTTTATCCTTATCCTTACTTCCTTACTAATATTATAAAAGCGAAAGTAGCTCTGTCTCTCTGTCTGAATGTTTGTTCGCTTTTCACGACTAAACCGCTAAGCCGATCTTAACGAAATTTGGCAAGATGATAGTGCACATCTTAGGGACGGACATAGAGTAATTTTCCCTCCAGAAAATGCGGAAAAACTGGAAAATCGCGGGTAACACCGCGGGATTCAGCTAGTTTTAATATAAAGTACCCAAGCTAGGCATATATAGTTTTACCTAAACACACGCATAATACTTTTTTTTGTATAATATTCTTGGCACTTTTCGTATTGAGTGTGCGAGTTAACGCCAGCCACTTTTATTTTTCAGAGACAATTACGCGACTGCCAGCCCGCATTGTAGTATTTTTACCTTTTTCACCTTTACATTTCTATTACAAAGAAAAGCTTTAGAATTCACTTACTTTGTTGTAAATAAACAAATACCTGAGCAATGTATGCGGTGTCTGTAGCAAGTTGTTAGTGTGGAATGGAAAAATTGAGATAAATTGTGTAGAAGGATACTTACTCGAAGTTAGGTAGGTATACCTCCTATCTAGGTATCATATTATGTACGGTTGTGATTTGTTTACCTCGTAGCTGAGTTTACTTAGGTAATGTTTTAGTATGATTGGAGTGTGTTTGCTTGGGAGAAAATGTTCGTATATTTGTTAGAATAAGTGAAAGTGTTTTTAGCACCTACTTCAAGCTAAGCGCTTGCTTAATTGAGTAAAACTACTGCAAACACATTTATACATAATTACACAGAAAAGAAGTATACAAAACTCAAAATACGTGAATCGTTTTCATCGCTGAGAATCACTTTTGCCATGGGATCATTCATGGGATTGATGTAAATGCGAAAAAAGCTGTTCAGTTTAGCTGTTCTGAAAGATGTTTGTTTTTTTCTCGATTTTTGGGATGGCCCCATAGAGTAAAGTAATATAATGTTGGTCCTATAGAAAAAATAGTTCAATATTCAATATTATGTTGAGTACCTACAGCAACATTTTTTAAATATATTTTTCGCATGCTTATTTTTTGCAGGGATGCAGAGACACGTTCACACCGCGATCGAGTAGTATTTTAAAAGATTAAATCGTGAGACAAGATTCGTGCCTTTCAGCTTTCTATTCATTTCACAGATTTCAATGGTACGAGATCTTACATTAATACACTTCAAGGTAACAACATGGCAAAGTAGGCTTAGATTGTTTATTTGTGACTAAGATACTACAGAACCCTCAACGCACCTCTATTGCAAGGGCGGGTTCTCATACAATGCAACATTTATTGGACTATTTTAAAACTTATAGTAGGCTTGCATTTGTTCACATTATGCCTGATATCAATCAAAAACGTTGACTAGGATAAAGCTCGATTACCTAGAAGTAACCTGTTTACTCTCGATTTGAAAAAAACCCATATTGTACTTTTCGGAGAACACAGACTATAGCATAGAAATCTACACCCTCGCTGGGTGTTTAAAAATGTGGAATCGAAGTGTTTTACACCACACAAGACCTAAATGAGGCTACACAGAGTATTTTATTAGCTGAGAGAATACAAACTTGACAAAAATAAAACTAATCTCTTTTATACGTCAGGGAGGCATTATTTACTCCAGCAATTCGTATCATATCCTGCCATATTAAGTTTCCAACCATGTCCAACGTAGAAACGATGCGGAGCTCATATGTACCCGCGCGGCGACATCTTAGGTCGGAGATATTTCCACTTGCTCCGTACACCGATATTAAGTAATATTTCATGTTCTATTCCGAAATGTTTTGTTTCGGGCAAATGCCAGAATGTATTGCTACGACAACCGATCGTGGGTTATTTTAGCTATTTCATTTTGCATTGGAGAATACGGCACGTTCCTATGTAATAAAACAATACGATTGGGGAGTTAACAATACATTGAAAAACAATTGCACGTGTAAAGTTCGGTCACCTAGTAGTTTGATGTATCAATTCTGAACTGAATTAGCCTTGCCAGACTTAGATGTTGAATAAAGTGTATCTATTTATCTTTGCACGGCAGTGAGCGATCAATATATTAGTGTGTACTTGTGTAGATTTAATACTATCAGGCGCACGTTTTCCTCATATTATTGCTTACTTGGTCAATATTAGTAGTTAAAGACGTTCCAGATGTGCGAAAATATTTTTGTAATAATTTTCTGTAATTAATGTAACCCATCAAATACCTGGCGCTAGCTACTAGCTACGGTCAATGCTCTTTTACGCAAAAATAATCTTCGACCAAAATAAAATGAATGGACGGGCAATAACCATTGAATTTGCTCAGTAAAAACGAGTCAAAACCGTGGGACATAAACTTCAACACCTAATTATAGCCATGTAGTACATTTGTTATAAAAAATGTATAGCGGTTTTTTGTTGTGTATTTACACTTCGGGAAAGCACACGAAGGCATACTTTTGTCAGATGCTTCGTTATCATGTAACAATGTAACATGTGTTGCTTTCCTACGGCTAGAGTTCGACTGAAACGAAGCTGAACGCTTCTTCTGGGCCCGTCTATTCATATCATTTTAGTCGAAGAAAAAAAACATACTATGGTTGGTCATACACCGCTTTCGCCAACAGTATAGCTTCCTAGTTTGCCTCAATGATGACAATTTGGTGACAAACAGAACGTTGAAGAATACATTGCTACACTCTAAGTATGACCCCGTGCGAGTAATAACGTTACTTTTTTCGTCCGAAGTAAGTAATGCATGCAATTGTCTAACCCGTGATAAAAACCAATCCAATTAGTTCGTAAGAATTAAGAATTATCTCAACGTTGATCTCATTGTGCCTCAAAAGTAAAATTCTAAGAGATCTTGAAGTGACTTTTTTTATTTTTTTAAACGGGACAATTTTTCACTCACGGTCATCTGACCCCAAATTAAGCAAAGCTTGTGATATGGCTACTAGAGACTGATATACATACATATATAGTATTGCATTATGACTTCCTACTTAGTATACTAGTTCTTATTTTCGTTGTCGTTTTGATGTATTAGTATAATATTACATTCATTTTGTATTAAGTTTAATTCATTACTAGTTTATAAGTTTCTAAGAAATTTTCGAAACAAACTGGAGTCCACAAGAGACCCCGTGCGAGCATTTATGTAATTTTTTTCGTGCCAATAGTTAAGGTTTATAATTATTATTTCTTATCTGATAATAGTTTTTTTTATACCAATACAATGTATTTAGTTGTCTAGAAATAAATTACATTTGAATTTGAATTACTTTAAATAGGTAAGGTATATGTCATACGTAAATGGTCTAGGTATTCTCTAAAAGTTGGCAGAGGACAATATTATTTATTAAGGTTAATTGAAAAATCCGTCGTCTTTTGCGTAAAACAGCCATTTACCTCGTCAGAACACCTAATACCTAATAGCCTGTTAACGGAGGAAAAATGACCCCATTTTAAAAGATGTTTCTTTTACAACCTAAGTGACAGCCGTAAAAGGGTAACACCGTAACAGATGCACGTCGGAATTATCTAACCGGAATAAAAAAGGCATTTGAGCCTAAGATAAGTTCAGGAAACTGTCAACTGTGCTTAGCTGAGAGCCGGCTTCGAGAGAGATAAATTATATCCTATCAGCCTTTGATATGAATAAATAGTAGCTACGTTATATACGAACTTAGCTACAACTATATATTTCGAAAATTTATTACGTACCAGGTTAAAATTTACTTTATGCTTAGTTAATTAATAATAACTATGACGCATGAAATGTCAAAACCACAGTTAGGGCCGTCGCACAAAAACGAGTTGCGTTGCACTAAAATCAGCGTTGCCAATAGGGTGTTTGACTGTATTGAAAATATTATGCCAATTGACATCATCCATAAACATGACATAATGAAAAAGCATATTTCATTGATTTTTATATAAAAATATGCTTATTTTTTGTAAAAAACGCGAATAAAATAACTGTATTTTCGACATTTGATCACGTGATCGAAAACGGTCTGTAATTGGCTTCATCCCTAGTGACGTCACACAAATCTAAACAAACAGATTTTGTATTGATATTTGCGAATTTAATGTTGTAAAGCTATTTTGAGAGCGATTTATCCAGAAATTATCACCAAAAACAGTCCGGAGGTTAAATGTGAGAAGAATGGAGAAACATTTTGTGCAAGCAGACAGCAGTAACTTACCCAAAATTAATGTATTTATGGTTGCATATTTCTTCAATAATAATCTACGTCATTGTTTCTACGCTGCAGAACTCAAAACGTAAAAACTACAATGTAAGTATTAATTTTTAATTGTTCTCCAAGCAAAACATTCAATCAAGTTGTACAAAAAGTATGTTGTAGTAGGTGGATATCACTATTTTGTTAGGTTATGTCTTTACAATGTTTAAAAAGAAAGTAACAGTACATAAAATAGTAATGCAATAAAAACACTAATTCTAATAGAAATATATAGACTCAAATATGTACCTCAAAATGATCTTCGCACATAGAAACACTTGATTTAGCTCCAACACTTTTGGGTTCTCTACGAGCTACTTAGTTCCAACCACTTTTTGCGAGTTTTGGGGTCCATTGGGAAACGAATAGTTTTTCCGGTGTTTTATGGAAGTATTTGTACATTGTGGCACTACACAACATTTATAAACCATTACTTCTATTAGAAAATTAGTGATTATCAAACTTTTGCTGCCTGGCTGCAGCTGTTTTGTTTTGTGTGACGTCAATCGTCGCTCGACCGGAGCTATGACGTAGGTCTGCGTTTTGGCGCGATATTTTTTTATTCAAACTTTAACTTCGATTTATATCGCAAATACGACTGATATCCAGAAAATATAAATGCAGTATACATTAAATTATATCAGGCAATAATGTGCAATAGTTTCCCAAAAGTAGTCAAATACCCTATTGATATTTTTTCGCGATTTCAGCGTTGGTCCCATAGTAAAAATTGTTCATAATGATATAACACCCTTTCGGTTTATTACACCCTTTTCGCGTAACTCTGTTAGTATAGAAGCCATACTAAATACATTTTTTTTGCATGAGTGCCGTTTTAGCCGCACGTGGGCAATGTTAAAATAATTGTATGGTGTAAATAACAATGACGTATCTTTGATTTACCTTTATCAATGTTAGACTATAAGTACGTATTGTAAAGATAAATTGCAGCCCTTTGACTGATGACGGTTTTGGTGTTTAAATTCAAGTGGGGTGGGCATTGATTGATTTTTACTCGATGCTCGATGGCCTCCAGGCGCTGTCAAGATATTTGAGATAGGATCGGAAAAATCAATACGAAACTATTTCAATGTTGGTTGACTTCTTGAATAGTTCGGCAATGCGACTTTGTGTTTATCTAAGTTACTTGTATCGAAGCCAATGGTCAATGTAGCTAATTAGATTGTACTATTCGAATAGGCAACGAATCTGTAACGCTTCGGGTGTCGCAGTTGTCTATAGGCGGTGACAACTTACCATCAGGTGATCCGCTTGCTTAAAACCCTCTATTTTGTGTAAAAAGTATTTAGTTACAGGAGTGTAACTCGAGGTGTACTAAGCCGAAAGGAGGCCATTCTAATAAAAAATACAAACAAATTTCACATTGGAACTAAATTAGTCCCAATAGGGTACTTGACTGTATTAAAAATATTATGCCAATTGACGCCATCCATAAACATGACATAATGAAAAAGCATATTTCATTGATTTTTTGATAAAAATATGCTTATTTTTTGTAAAAAACGCGAATAAAATAACTGTATTTTCGAAATTTGATCACGTGATCGAAAACGGTCTGTAACTGGCTTCATCCCTAGTGACGTCACACAAATCTAAACAAACAGATTTTGTATTGATATTTGCGAATTTAATGTTGTAAAGCTATTTTGAGAGCGATTTATCCAGAAATTTTCACCAAAAACATTCCGGAGGTTAAATGTGAGAAGAATGGAGAAACATTTTGTGCAAGCAGACAGCAGTAACTTACCCAAAATTAATGTTTTTATGGTTGCATATTTCTTTAATAATAATCCACGTCATTGTTTCTACGCTGCAGAACTCAAAACGTAAAAACTACAATGTCAGTATTAATTTTTAATTGTTCTCCAAGCAAAACATTCAATCAAGTTGTACAAAAAGTATGTTGTAGTAGGTGGATATCACTATTTTGTTAGGTTATGTCAAGCCTACAATGTTTAAAAAGAAAGTAACAGTACATAAAATAGTAATGCAATAAAAACACAAATTATAATAGAAATATATAGACTCAAATATGTACCTCAAAATGATCTTCGCACATAGAAACACTTGAATTAGCTCCAATACTTTTGGGTTCTCTACGAGCTACTTAGTTCCAACCTTAGATTGGTTACAACCACTTTTTTCGAGTTTTGGGGAGTTTTGGGTGCATTGGAACAGGAACAAATATTTTATCCGGTGTCTTTATGGAAGTATTTGTACATTTTGGCACTACACAATATTTATAAACCATTACTTCTATTAGAAATTAATTAATCATCAAACTTTTGCAGCCTGGCTGCAGTTGTTTTGTTTTGTGTGACGTCAATTAGTCACGTGATCGGAGCTATGACGCAGGTCTGCGTTTTGGCGCGATATTTTTTTATTCAAACTTTAACATCGATTTATATCGCAAATACGACTGATATCCAGAAAATATAAATGCAGTATACATTATTTTATATCAGACAATAATGTGCAATAGTTTCCCAAAAGTAGTCAAATACCCTATTAGGTCCGACCAATCATAAAATTGCTCACACTTACATTTCGTTGAGTGTGAATGACATTCTAAGGAACAGCAGATTTTTTTGCAATACCTAATCGCCGCCCTAGTGCTTGAATGTCCAACAGACCAATTCCACCCAAAACAACATTTTTGTTTTAAAATTAAGAGAAAAAATTTACACTTTATACCATATTGATTATTTTATTTTATTTTCTATATTAGTCGTACTTTTTGCAAAAATAAAATATCCTATATCCGTAATTAAAATAGTCTTTAGTGCTTGTATGGCCTAACTCCATAATTTGCTCAAATAACCGCATCCAAATATCAAGCTCCGTTCTTGTTTGTCCAACCTCCATAGGCCAACCAATCACAGCTAAGTATTTACGCTGTGAGCTGTGACGTTTCGCCGTCTTGTTTGCATAATATTAGTTTTGTCAATGATTTAGCAACGTTTCTAAGATCCTGTAATAAATAAAAGAGTTTAAATAGTTTTTAAATGAGTGCTTGAAAATGTCAGTAACAACTAAAAAACATCAATAGACGTACTTACGTACGTACGTACAACTGAATTTAGAAAGGAACGTTGGCATTTAATTTGTTTAACAGTGATGGAATGTTGTATGTCACAGTATACCTACAGGCTGATTTAAAATCTAATGAATTAAAGCAGTTCATTCTTCGCTTAGTATATATGTAAAAAAACAAACACGCGAGTGCATTTTATCCTACTTCCAAAAAGAGGGTTTACCATTCGATTGTATTTTTTTGTTTTTATGTTACACGATAAAATTAATAAAATATTTTTTTTTTTATTATTATTAAATATATAAAATATATAAAAATATATATTATATTAACAATAAGGAAAATTAATTCATGATTAGGAATATTTAGGAATTAGTATATGCTAGGGTTATGTTAGGCTTTTGATAAGACTACGATATAGATTGCTAGTAATGTATTGTAGATATATTGTGTACTGGGGCCTTGCGGACAACTGCTATTGCGGCACCAAACTAACAATAAATCCGCTCAATTGGAAAATCACGCGACCGCAAACCGTATCTGGGGGCATTAAGGTTCACGTTTGCGTGATTTTCTAACTGAGCGGATTTAACGTTAGTTTGGTGCCGCAATAACAGTTGTCCGTAAGGCCCCTGAACCTTGCGACATAATATGGAACGTTAAAATATATACCATTTGAATAGATTAGAGATAAAACTTGGTTACAGTGATATGTTGGCTTAACTAGCTTAGGGTTCAAACATCGTCTTACGCTAGGTATTAGTCACATAATTCGCTTACAGTACATAGCACTAAATTGCCATGGATTCTAGCAAGTTCGTCTAGGTAAATATTGCGTCATCTTGCGGCTACCTGTGGGTCCAAACTCAACGGTACATTTTGGCAGGGTGCGTGTAACGGGACCTTACGGGACTCATAAAATGCCCCATCTCCGCTTTCTCATGAAAGAATTATACCTGGACAGAATAAGTGTCCTATTATCTTTGGGCAAGTATAAAAATTTATTGCCGTTCTAACGGGATCGCAGATGTACGGAGTTTGCGTAAACTTCCAAAGACTTTATCAAAACTCGTATAACCATTAATAATAACACCTATTATTATTATGTACCATAGATCACCTCAATCCACCACTACCACCATTCAATTCACCATCCAGTCACCTCACAAGTCTCAAATTTAAATGCCCACTATACCCAGTTTTTTTTAATGTACTCATCTAAATTTTGACTTTCTTCAGTCCTGGCGCAAGGGGGACACAAAGTACCCCACGAGACCCTAGGGCTATAATGTAAATATGCTCTAATTAAATTCATTAAAAATTTGAACATGCTGTATACGTCTTGATGGTAGATAGGACAAACAAGCACTGAACTCTCTAATCATTTTCATGGGCTATCTCCATGTCGTTATGTCCAACCTCCAGTTACATAATTTCTACGGAGGCATTTTGTCCAACCTCCACAAATAAATGAAAAAATATCGGTTTTACGCTTATCATATTAAAATACAATATAGACAATCTTATAAATATATACAACATTATCCCTAAATCATCAAATATTTAAAAAAATATCAGATACATTAATAACAAACTAAAAAAAACGTCTCCTGTAAAATTTGGTAAATGGTTGCTTGGCCATTCAAGCACTAAGGCGGCGTAATATCGTGAAAAAAATCGTGGTAAAAGGTCCCGTTTGGTCCCGTAGTAAAAGTTGTTCACGATGACCTCTTTTCGGCTTGGAATACCCCAAGCTTAACCCTTGTATAGTGTACGAAGAAATTAAGTATACCTACTCAAATAAATAAAGGCAAACCTAAAATCTTATTTAACTTTGCCTTTCAGAAACGTAGAAGAAAAGGTCTTTATTTTACAGCCCCTTCACTCAGGATTGGTATCATGGGACAAGTGAAAAAGTTATGGCTCCACTTCATTACAATAGCCATAACCCAAAGTCATCAACTTTTATTTTACCATTCCCGTATCGTATCGTAACCCTACAGGACATCCCGTATGAGGTTATATTCGGTTTTGATGTCGCCTTCGGAATATCGTGAGTAAAACTTAAACGGAATTTATGTTTTCAAGGATGTCGGCCTTTATCGGGTAGCTCCATACGAAGTTTTGGGGTGACATAAATCCTAAAATCGTATCCGCCACCGGCCGGGAAGGACACTTTACGATGTTTTGAAGAGGATGCCGCATCCTTTCAGTACTGTAACCAAGTGTCGCCTGTATTTTATGCTGTTTACCCGCACTTTGAGCTAATGATTGGTATAATTTGATGGGCCGTAGTGACCTTTCCTTTCCAGTGACTCTATAAATGTCTGGGTCAGTGGTGAAATTAGGTTACGAGTAGAATGAATTTTATTGCTATTACAGTGGAAGTGGGCTCTTGGCATTTGTTCAATGATTACGAAGAGGCTCTTTAGAATTTGTTTGCTTTATTACGACCTGTGAAATTTGTAGTTTGAACTGAATTATAACAGGCTTAGAATACCTGAATTGGGGCTAATTGGACTTGGCAGGTATTCAGAATTTACTTTGTCTGATAACAGATAAATTTTGTAATTTGCGTAAATTTTCGTATTCGTGAATTGAATTTTGATCTTCACAACATAAGGTGATTCAGCCAGTGATAACCATCATCATAAGAAGCCTTCTTTTTTATGGTGGATAAAAACTAGGACTTTCTTAAAACTCACCCGATTTGGCTTTATAATTCCAGCCATTGCTAACTTGTCTTACATACATCGTTACTCCATTGAATCTCAGAAAGTCCTACGCAATGTTTGCCGATTGGTGGTCTCCACTTTAGAAAATAATTTAGGCGGGTACTCGCTTCAATGCGTTAAAAACCTTTGCATGTCACATACATTTCATTTAACTTTAGATATCTTCGTTTTTAGGGTTCCGTACCTAAAAAGAAAAAAACGGGACCCCTTTAGGATCACTTCGTTGTCCGTCTGTCCGTCTGTCTGTCTGGCCGTCTATCAAGACCTTTTTTCTCAAGAACGCGTAAAGGTATCATGTTGAAATTTATACTTCATACTTGGGTCTATGGTTTCTTTCGGCTATAATAAAATTAAAGTTGTAAGTCAACGCAATCAAAAGATATGAATGTTTATGTCGCATATTTTGCGATTTCACAACGGAATCAAAACCTAATATCTATAGGGTACTTTCCCGTTGACCTAGAATCATGAAATTTGGCAAAGGTAAGGAAGGTCTCATAGCAAATATATAGGAATAAATCCAAAAGTCACAAATTTGAAGTTATATCATTCAAAATAATTATTTTGCTATTACAAACTTAAATTTTGTAGTTGGAATGTATGGAAGAACCTTATTGTCAACTACAAAATTAAGTTTGTCTTTCAATATTTCGACATAAGTTAGTTTTTTTTTTTGACTCGCGCTCTGATGGTTCCTTCCAACGGAACCCTCAAAGCACGAGTCCTACTCGTACTTGTCCGGTTTTTTTTACCTTAGGTAACTTAAAGGCTGTTTTTATATAAAATTAGACGTGTCACGTGATGGTAAGTGGTCACCGCCGGCACTGCCTAAGGACATTTACAATATCCGGAGCGTTAGGTGGTGTATTTTTACTCAGATCAGATAAAAAAGGGAGATATGGTAAGGTGGCGTGGTGGGTTCGAACGTATCAGACCTAAATCAGGCTTTAGTCGAATTTACTCTGCAGATGACTGTTTTTTTTTGCATATGAACTATTAGTTCACTGGTGTTGCTTCAAGTTTCATAGTGCGCGTGAAAAATGAATAATTGTGCCGTAGGTACTTCTAGTTTTTGCGTTAAACGGTTTAGCGGTATAGGAAAAAAGTTGGTGAAAAATGAATACATTAAAACACAAACGATAAATGTATCGCTGATCTGAAGTTTCCTACCTTGTAGAGGTATAATAACACAAACGCGCCGCATTATTATCTAAACCACAGAAAACATTTTTGTATTCTCAGGTAAACACACCACATTATCACTGATTTGTTTACTACATATTTCATCATAACAGGTGTCATATTTCAATGGAATTCCCTGAACCCTGCCCTGCCCCTGCCCGCTTGTAGTAAATGGTTCGGAAGGGCGATTGGATGACGTTATTATTTATTGGTGCAAACATTTTTTCCTTTCCCGCAAAGAAAAGTAGACCCTTCGTAGAGTTTTGGGTACAGCTGAAGTTATATGGTGAGTAGGCGTTCTTTGTAATATTTTGGTACTTGTTCTTAGTTTACGCAAGCGTAGGTATCTATTGCTGTTCTAGTTCCTGGGTTTGGCTGGAAGTGTTTGTATTTTAGACCACACCGTCATAGCTTACATAGTTATTGACTGTTACCAGCTTAATTACGCTAATATTATAATTATAAATTTGAAAGTTATTATATAATATGTACGTGTGTATGTTTATTCTCACTCAATATCCTAATAACGTCTGAACTGGTTTGTTCGTTGGCTAAAAGTTTTTTTTGTAACTTTGAATCAGGCGTTACCTTGCAGGAGTCCACCTTCAAAACTGTTTTTGTGACAAATCTCTAGTGTAATTCCGCTTCTACGGTGCTTCAAATACAATAAGAATTTGGGTTAAATTATTATATGGCATTGTGTTGCTAATTTAGAAACTGAAATAAAATTATAATTACATAAAAGAGGAAACATAACCTAACCCGAAACTAATATTAATTAAATCTGTAACAAATAATTCGTTGTAATGAATTGTAATCATGTTATTAGATTTGAAAAATATTTGAAACTTTCAGCAAATAATGTGCAATGACTATAAATATTATTTAATTTAAATGTTATTGAAATAAACAATCATACCCATTTCTTCAGTGCGTCTTATCAACACGTGTTTCGCCTCTTCACGAGTCATCCTCAAGACGAGTTGACTCTTCGAGCGCTAGGCTGAGAATGAGAATGACGTAGAAGCGGAATTACACTATGTAGAGATTCGTCACAATATCAGTTTTTATTTTATGTTAGTTCATTTGACTTAGTTTGATACACTTCCGGCCTCACATAAAAACTTAAAATTTGCGTTTGCACTGCGCATCATCTACAACGGTTACTAAGCAACATCCACTGCTAATGGCACTAAATAAAAAGTGTTGTACAGTACCCGGCGGTAAGTAATGCACATCGAGTTAAAGAGCGAGAGTATAATCGGCTTCGTAGAGTTCGTAGAGTGTCGTCTCTGTCATTCACTACATCATGTGACGTGCGACAGAGACGACGCTCCACGAACTCTACGAAGCAGATTATCTCACTATTTAACTCGATGTGCATTACTTACCGCTGAGTACTGTAGCTCGTTGCAGACAGTGAGAAGTAAACTAGTGCGTGTAATACTTGCCCAATTATTGGACATCGTCTGTTGTTATAATATAGATTCATTGTATATTAACTTCTTGCTGACGAAAATTGTAAAGCGTGAAAATGAAACAGAGCAATTTGAAACATTAGTTAACGTTTCTAAGTAAGACCGTTCATGAATATTTTAAAGTTCATTACAGCTTTTAAAGTAGAGCAGTCCACTTATAGAATACTTAAAAGTTCTTGAAACACTTTGACTTTCAAATGTCCATTTATAACACACACAAAACAGTACAAGAACTGTAAAGTGTTTAAAATTTAATGTTAAACTGGAGTAGTTGCTAACTTACGCCGTAAGTTAGAGAAAAGAAAAAAATGCACCACTCTGGCCCAGTTGCGGGTTGGTGGATGCACATATGCCATTGAATTCCTTCTCCGTACGTATGCAGGTTTCCGCACGATATTTCCCTTCACCGTAAAGCCAGTGGTATGAAAATCCGTACATAAACTCCAAAGAGCTCATTGGTACGGGCCCGGGATTTGAACCCGCGACCTCACGCTTTGAAGTCTAGCGGTCTCCCAAATAGGCTACCATGACTTCAGAGTTTAATATAATTATATCTAAATAATGTTTATAATTTCATAGTGTCTCAATGTTTAAAACAGGTTTCAAATTACACTAAGATGTCAAACTTCTTTATGCCCAGTAATTTTACTAGAATCATTGCTATTTAATCTAAATTACAGTATTGTTTTTACACTAATGGTTAATTATCAGCCAAAACGTGGGGGAAAGTGTATTGGGTACCTACGTAGGTGTAGTGGGTAGTGGTTGTGGTAGGGCTCTTTACCTGGTATCCTTTCTTTGGTATACCAAAAGCTTACAATATTGCTTGTTGTCATATGTTCATCAGTGAATATTTAAAGAACTTTGTCACCAAAATTGGGAGCTACTCGTAACTACAAAGTTTGAGTTATTGTTGGTAACTATAACACGTACAGCGTACGTTCCAGGTTCGTGGATGATATTATGCAAACAGCATGCTCATTACTACGGGAAACTACTTTGTACAGCGAAGCTAGTTACGAAGACTTAGAGCTCACACATAGCTAGAGCTGGCGTTGAAATGCGAAATATATAAAAAAATATAAGGCAAATAAACTGTTGCATGCAGAGACTGTGTGAATTTGCTCGTAAATAATTCTACTCTAACCGCAACAGTTTTTTCAGCTCTATATTGTGCCCAAAATGCAAGCATTTTTTTGTAGTAAGTAAGGTCTGCTACGGCTGCTACGAGTGCTATGCCGTAGCACGAAAAACGATTAACAATATTTTAACAAAATTTTAACTGCCGCTTTTTTATTGCTCGAAAATAAGTTGCTTTTGATCACCATCTTGCCTGATGTTAAGCAATGGTGCGGTGTACGATGGAGAGTATCAATTCACTCGTGACTTGAAGACACTCAAATTGTATCTATTGAGAAACACGTATCGCATCCTGGTAGACTGGTCAATGCAAGACTGTTCTAGTTCTATAAATGTTATGCATTATATCTATAAAATATACCGATTGCAAATATTCTTTTTTATTTAATAGATTTCACCTCCGAAGTAGTCTAATATAAATTATAGTAACATTTTACTATGTATTACGTAAAAAACTAGTTATCTTGACTATATCGTTATACACGATGCCACAAAAATTCAGATATAAAAGTAAAAAATGCACTAGTTACTGTGTAGAAATTAAACATTATTCTGGTTGACTCCTACGACGAGTGCTACGGCGTAGAGCGTCGACTACGTGCTACGCTGGCTACGAATAAATTTTCAAGAAAGCCATGTAAATCTATTATGACTTCTCCTCACGTTATTTCAAAGAAAACATTTACGTAAATACATTAACCCGTACGTTAACACGAGTGCGATCGTGCCAAGTATTTATGTAAGGCATTAATCTTGCATTACAACGTGGGCAGTGAGTCACAAAGTTTAACGGTACGGAAACGCGATAGTTGGACTTAGCGCCCCCATTCATCGTGAATGTATGTTTTATTTAAATGCGAACTAGCAGTGTGGAAAGAAAAGTTCATAGGAATTAAGTATTTTAATCCACAAAAGAAAACAATAAAACTCATACGATGAAGTAATAGGGTATTTGACTGTTTTTTTCTCCAACAAATAAGCGAAGTTGCGTATGAGTCCAGCTCGGGCGTTCTTTTATTAACCTAGCACTGACGTGCAATTCGGACGTGCGGCCTCTCAGATCACGTATTTAAAATACCTACTCACAGAGATCAAAAGTATTTGTTTATAGTATTTTTTTGAATACAGATCCATATATATATATATATAGGTAGATAGATAGATAAACTCTTTATTGTTCACACCAGAAATTTCATACACACGATAAAACAGCTTGGCTTGATATAATCGGGTTTTGACTAGGTCATAATCAAAAAGTTTTTAGTAATTTTAAAATCGCGTATCAACTATCGAAATAACTTAACTAATTACAAAAACAATGGTTAATACAAACAAATCAAAAATGCCGTTGAGTTCACCACTGTGTAGCAGGGTTCTCACAACACTGGCAGAATCGACCCGCTTACTTAATACTTAAGTTTTGCGCAAAGTATTATAGTAAAACGTGCAAAAATATATAGATAATTAAAAAAAATTAGTAATTGAATAAACCTGACACAATATCAAAATACGAGTTTGTTTATAACAAACAAAACTACCAAACGCATACCTATACTTTTTGCGTTTCGTTGGGGTAAATACAGGCAGAGTTCGCTATTTTTAATTCGAAAAATGCCTGCAGCGCTGTTTTCCCAACATTATGAATTTTACTTCGTGCTAGCTAGAAAGCACTTAAAAATTGCTCAACTTAAGCATACTTTAGCTCATATAAAACGCTTTGTGCTAACTGCTAAAAGAACTTTGGAATCTCAGCCGTGGCAGGCTTGTTGTATTGGGAATTATTTTAAGTTTGTTGTGCATTCTTTTGCACTCTTTTCTTTTCTTTTCCTTATAGTTAATTTTAATTAACGTTACTAAAATGACCTTAACATCTAACTATGACCACCTTGATAAAATTATCATCTAGATTGACGTAAGTAAAGTCACCTATATATATATATATATATTAATTTTGTCATAACAGTAATAAGGCAGGTCGTTATCTTACATGTAAAAAAAAACCTGCCTTTTAAGGACAAGCATAATACAAAAGGGAACCAGGAATGATAGCGACAATCTAGAAAAGTTTACAGTTAAAAGCAAAGTCGATAGCAAACAAACTCGAGGCTGCAGCAGATTTGCATCACTTTACACTCATCAGTGTACGATGCGCAGCATGTCATTGAAGACAGGGGAAGATAGCGCAAACTATATCTTACTTACTTGACTTATCAAAGAGAAACAGATGAAAGGTGAGATCAAGGCTCTCAGATATGAAGAGTACGACACGACCTTTGTGAAATGTTACATGAAACAGATACACGGTTTAAAAACCCCAAAAGTATTATAAATTCAAACGTTTGTGTAAATATATTATGTGTATGTGTAATTTATATCTCGAAAAGAAAAATTACTGATCCTCTAGGATAGCCGGTGTAACTGCGGGCGCTGGTAGGATTATAAAAACGAAACTTTGTATGTACCTAATTATATGGCCAAAACTGCACTCATGCAAAAAAGTGTATCCTGTATGGATCCTTTATTATTATACTAAAATTCCTAAAATTATCGGAGACTTAAATATTGGAATGTTTAAAAATAAACCTAAAACTTTATTAGCACAAAAAAGTTACAATGAAATTTCAGAATTCCTCAATGATAAAAATGTTTTGATAATATGTAATATGGACTAAATAATTGACATAAGATCGAGACTAGGTACTAGGGAAAATTTAATAATAACAAGTAACATTATATAGGTAGTAAGTAACATGTTTCTTTTGTTAATTAAGGTATAAAATACAACTAAACCTAAATATGATTTTAACAATATTCTAACATAGAAATAATTTAGTTTATTTTAACTTTGACAAAAACTAATAAAAACATATAAAAAAACTAACATTTGTACGCTGTAACAAGCAAGGTCATGAGCTTTACTTAGTTTGAGGTCAGATGACCGTGTGTGCAAAACTGTCCCGAATAATATGACACCCATCCGTGTATGTGTATTATTTAGCATAAATTTGAATTAACACATAGGCAGGCATATATCATTTTTATGCCAAAAAATCAACAGTTCCTGTAGGTTAGCATTTGAAATCTCGGTGCTAGTATAAACATTTATCGCTTAATGAAACTAAATTGAACCAGTTGGTACATCTATCCGGTGCCAATGTTGCCACCCGCGCACTTCTATGTTGCCAACTACTAATTTATCGAGAACGAGTCGGCGATTTATCGCTTTGTCTTTACACAACCAACTTTCCCAGGGACAATCGAGTACAGAGCGACCAACCTATCCGTAAAGTTGAAAAGAGGAGCCACCATCGCATTTTCTAAAACATAACTATTAGCCATCCAAAGAACATTCTTAGTTCCATCAGTTGGCAAACTCTATTGCTTTGTCTGTACTTACTGTGGGTCATGATAACTTTACGCAAACTTTCTATTCAGCTATTTCAGCGTTACAGAAAGGTACGATAGCTAAGATTAGGGTTCTTAGGTAGTTAATTTCATTGGTTAGGTCAAGTTCAAAATTCAAAATTCAAAAACGTTTATTGATATTCATTAAAGGGCTATAGGTACATAAAAATCTTAAGTAGGTAGTTATATGTGTACAAAATGTTGTAAGAAGAGAGGTGAGAATAATAAACAAACAACTATGTACCTTAGTGGAACACTGTCCCCCACACTAGGATAACCTGTGTCGTGAGGTCACAGTTTACAACTCTGGGCATGATTGTCTTCCCCGCAGAGGTGAAATTAAACTAGGTTTAACAACGGTGTTGATAACATCATAGATAAATAGATAATAGGCACGTTGTCGAAGTATGTAAAAGGGACAATAATAATATTAACTGACATATACAATAGTGCTTTTTGGTAAATTACTAATATTATTTATCAACTTAGTGTATGTATGTGTGTGTACGTGTGCGTATGAATGTGAGAGAGTGTATCTGTGAGTTTGGGTGTGTTGAGAGTCGAGTGTTGCTTATTTGGGTGGTATGTTGATGGTTAGTAGTATGTTATATTACCTAAGTTAGGTGAGGCTTTTAATGCTTTAATTAAAGTTGAATAAAATATAATAGTAGATTAGGTACTCTACTCTAAATCTACTCTACTCTAACTCTACTCTACTCTAACTCTACTCTACTTTAAGTTTGCTCTACTCCGAATAAATTAATTAATAATCAGTTTTTACAACATTACTTGCCCTACTCTACCCAAAATACAATTCCATCAAACATAGACCACAACAAAACAACAAACACCGCAGCGTCAAGGGACATTACCTCACAAAAAGGAATAAACATTTTATTAAATCATATCGTATGCGGTAATGTGAGCACGGAATGAGTGTTTTATGACCAACCCTGAAGTTGGGCCAGGAGGAGCGCGATTAAGGATTCAAAAGTGGTAGGGGAGACCAGTATAAAACGATCGCTTAGTATAAAATGAACCCTCTCAGTTTCAACGAAACTACTAACGCCATCTAAGAAATAAGTTATGCGTTACGTCCAGTAGACATGAAGTTCACACAAGATGTAGCGGGCACGCACCAGTACAAAGTTATAAAAAAAAAAAGTTGTTTTTTCTAAGGTACGTTTTGACATCCGTATAATCTATGTTTAGGTTTTTGTCATTTATTACTTAAGCTAACCTAGCAATGTGCTATTATTTAAGTCTTAAATTTTTAAATGTGTATATGAATTTCTAGTGTAATAACACACACACACACACACACACACACACACACACACACACACACACACACACACACACACACACACACTAGAAATTCATATACACATTTAAAATGGACTTCCGCAAAGTAACGCCTGATTCAATCAACTATCTTAAATTTTTTATTGTTTTGTTTAGCATGGTTTCAAGAGAGGCCATGTTTTCTTATCATATCTTTTGGAGTATTACTTGTGGTGTGTTTAAAATGATCCTGGAATCATTATACATGGAATATGACACGGAACTTTTCACGTGTGATTTGTGTAATAATAACTAACACGTTGCATACTTTAAGGCAATAATATTTTTTATCATAAATTTCTTCCTAAAATGACGAGGTTGCTAATATAAAATAATCCTTTTGTATTGTTACGTTGTAAAATAAATAAATAATTGAAAAATAGTAAGACATAAATGTTTTATTTTAGAAATTGAGGATAATAGACCTTAGTTACAGTACACATTAACAGAAAAAATAAAAGGACGTAAACTTATTTGAAATATTAGCTTTTTCCTTAAAGGGATCATTTTATACTAGTCTCCCCTATACAATTTAGTTCGTATACTATGAATACGATAAACTAACCTATTCGTTTTACAGTCTTTTTGTAATGTACCAAAAATATATAACAGAGATTTAACTTTGGTTCATAACTTATAATTAAACCAAAAAGTTATTGGTGAAGTCATGAAAATACTCGACAACTTTTGATTCATGGCTTTTAATAATTCGTTAGTAACTGAAAGAAGAGATGAGAAGGCTGTTCTCTGAGAGTAGGCCTGAGCCCAGCACTAGGAATACGAGAGGCTGATAGTGATGATGATGAAGAACTGAAATAAAACGATGCCGCCAGTTTGAAATAAACTGCTTCATAGCTGGTATACGTTTACTGAATAAATTATCAACTTAAAACCCCGAGTTCAAAATTAATAAAATACGCAATTTCGTTTACTTGGATGACAATTATTATTTCATGCAAGAAAAGTGGTTTTCGGTTATTTTGATTTAAAAACCAAACCACAGTACCGATTATAGTGAAATATCTACGAGATCAATCTGAAAATATATTCTTTAAAAAAAAAACAGTTTACAAATGAAGGAGTTGTAAAAAACATAAAGAAAATATACATCACGGCGTTTCTTACTCACGACACGTTGGGCGCCAGTGTCGCGTTATAGATATGTGACCTATTTTTAAAGTTTTAAATGTCCTATTATATTAAAATTGGCGAGTCCTACTTAGCGCGGTAGTAATAAAGTAAACACAGATATTATGCGATACAAATTATTTACTTAGTTTTTAAAGTTACAAGGTTGTACCTGAAGGGCATTGATCTAAAAAAAAAGTTAATAGTTAAGTTGTAAAATTAATTGTTGTAATAGTTAGTAAAGTTAAGTTAGTTAGTTTTAAGTTATTAAGGTTATGCCTAAAGGCCTGATACGAGAGCAAAGATAAGAGAGGGAAGTGGGTGGCGCTTATTATATCAACCTACGAGGGACAGTGCTCTCCTGGTAAGTGAAGTCACCGTGAACAGGGCGATTTGGTTCAGTCCCGGATTCAGTCCATCCAGGTAGTAGCCAGGTCCAGGAGCAGCGTCAGGTGCGCAGCGTAGTAGAAGGGGGACGTAGTTGATCCCCATCTTGCAATTGAGAACCTAATTGAGAACTCCCTCTTTTTTGACGTCGGTTAATAAAACAGGTTACACTTGACAATCACTGAGCTGTGGTCAAACGCCTAGTCTGTCAATCTTTAAGAAATCACTACGATATGATGATGATGATTCAGTAAAAACAAGCTTGCGAGTAAAGGGGACAAACCAAAATCTATCTAAATAGATCTATTGATCTCTTTGTTGTTCACACCTGAGATAACATATACCTACATAGGATAAAAAACTAGTGTAACAACTGTTGGCCTTATTGCTTAAGGCGATCACATAAAGGCAGCTTTACTACCTAGGTTTATATTAGGGAATATTCTGTTTTAATTAGCGGAATAAACGTTATTTAAAGCTAAATTATGGATGGTTGAAATGTTGTAGCAGGACCCCTAACTTCGTGGCTTGATATTGCTTATGAGCGGGGCTGGTCTTTTAACGTCAAATCAAAATTAACACAGAAATACTTTTTGTACGAACATTTGATTAACCCTTTGACGATGTACATAATCAAAGCATTAACCAAACGGTCGCGGCACAGCCATTTAATTTAAAAGTTTAACTCCCAAGTAGGTCATATCCAATTTACTCATAATGTTACTAAAAGTTGTTATTTCAATTTTACACCAATAAACTGGATTACGGATAGTTCAATAAGCTAATTAAGTTGGAAATTATATTGTTTTTATCTGTTCAGTGTATTTGTTCATGCCCAATCCATGCGGATTGAATGAAAATGTTTTTTCATCACATAAATTAGGTATGAACTTAACCACGTAGTAGTATGCAAATATGCTAATCTCGTCAGTGGTTACATATTTGAGCCGTTTGGGGTGAAGACTCCGTGGGGATCAGGAACTCATTTCATTAAAATAAAAACTGTAATCATTCATTAATGCGACGCCTGGCCAAAATGCTGGCGTGTTTCTGGATCAACGCATAAGCATTGCCATTCAGCGTGGTAATGCCGCCAGAATGATGATGATACACTGCCAACTGACAACACAGCGACCCGATGACTGAGTCAGTAAAAAAA
The DNA here is from genome assembly GCA_914767915.1 of Agriopis aurantiaria. NCBI lineage: Eukaryota > Metazoa > Arthropoda > Insecta > Lepidoptera > Geometridae > Agriopis > Agriopis aurantiaria. The sequence goes on along the minus strand of OU611994.1, from coordinate 9,429,760 downwards.
ACAACACGTAATAGCATTTTGTATATTTGTACGTAACCAGTGTACGTATAAAACTCGTTAAAAATCAATACGGGCGATGTTTACACGTAGTCATAGCGAAACGAGCGAGATTGGATATCGGCCAATAGCGCGCGATATTTGCTGAAAGCCACGACAACGTTGTGAACGCACCTGTGCCGCAAATATTTGGTCAATGCGACACATATTCCTGTAAAGTGACCTGAAGATTGGGAGCCATGAATCAAGATGCGAAAAAAGCGGTCAACATTATGTACGGGCGAGTCAACGCCCCGCCGATCGAAAGATGCCGAGTCAACTTCTGCACTGACATGGAAAAATCTGTACTTATGAGCAACTTTGAACGGCGTGGCTGGAACCAAGTTGGACCCGACGAAGAATGGAACTTCTACTGGGCATCCACTCAAACTTGCAGAAATCTGTTCAGTGTTGAAAGTGGATACAGGATGAACGACAACCAAATGATCAACCACTTTCCGAACCATTACGAATTATCTAGAAAAGATTTGTTAGTAAAAAATATCAAGAGATATCGCAAGGAACTCGAACGTGAGGGCAACCCTTTGGCTGAAAAAGCTGAAGTGGTCTTACATGGTGGTCATGTCGTCACACGTTACGTTCATCTTGACTTCGTTCCTGTTACATTTGTGTTGCCAGCTGACTACAACATGTTCGTCGAAGAATACCGTAAATCACCGCAAAGCACCTGGATCATGAAACCGTGCGGAAAATCACAGGGCACTGGAATTTTTCTCATAAACAAACTTTCCAAATTGAAGAAATGGTCCCGAGAGGCGAAAACTCCTTTTCACCCCCAATTGAGTAAAGAAAGTTACGTTATATCCCGGTACATAGACAATCCACTTCTGATAGGAGGCAAAAAGTTCGACTTAAGACTTTACGTGTTGGTCACTTCGTTCCGTCCTCTTAAGGCTTATCTTTTCCAACTCGGATTTTGTAGGTTTTGTACGGTGAAATACGACACAAGTGTTACTGAGTTAGACAACATGTACGTGCATCTTACAAACGTGAGCGTGCAGAAACACGGAGGAGATTACAACAGTATTCACGGCGGGAAGATGACAGTACAAAACCTGCGATTATATTTGGAAGGAACACAAGGCAGAGCCGTCACGGAGAAGCTGTTCGCTGCGATGCAGTGGCTGATTGTCCATTCTTTAAAAGCTGTGTCTTCAGTGATGGCAAATGACAGACATTGTTTCGAATGCTACGGCTATGACATCATCATAGATAACCAACTAAAACCGTGGTTGGTTGAAGTGAATGCTTCGCCTTCTTTGACCTCTACGACAGTCAACGATAGAATTCTGAAGTACAAGCTCATCGACAATATTTTATCAGTAGTGTTGCCCCCAGATGGCATGCCAGATGTGCGCTGGAATAAGCAGCCGATCGCCGAAGCGCTCGGTAACTTCGATTTGTTGATAGACGAAGAGTTATTTGAAAAAGATGAGCACGTTTCTGGAGGTCGAGGCGCAAAAAATAGTAAAGGAAAATAATGGTTTATTTTTCTTGTGGAGGAACAATTTATATATGATACAGTATGTATTTCATTTTAATTATTTGTATAGAGAAGTTAATGTACTGCTAAATGTCTGTTAAATGTCTGTAAATGTGTGTAATGTGTTAATACACCGTCTATGTGTTCCAAATAGTTTTTTTTACTTAAGGTGGTATCAGGCTACCGATTTTTTGACGATGTTTTCCGTCGCCGTTTTTGAGTAATGGTATCGAAACTGCACATAATTTACTTAAATATTTAATAAGTCATTGGTGCAGGGCCGAGGATCGAACCTGGGTGTGTCAGATTCGAAAGCGCACATGGAACCGCTTAGCCAGCATTGCTCATACATCATAAATGCACTGGATCAGTTGCCAAGGACCTAATAGTATGTCTTAGCAATATCATTTAAGAGCCAGTCTCCTTTCCAGACTAGGCGTGCTTACCATCGTGAATCACACCATCATTTAACATCCGAAGAGCTGTCAAACGCCAAGTATGTCAACCATAAAAAAAAACTTGTAAAATATCTGCTAGGACAAATTTTAACAAAAAAATAGATGCAGAATTTAAACACCTTTTTAACCGACTTTAAACATCTTTTTAACCTTTTTAACAGACCTTTTAAACAAGCTTAGCATAAAACGAAAAATTTAGAAAACCCCGATAAAATAGCTGATAATCTTAAAACGGCAGCATAGGTTTTCTTAAAACATAGCTAAGCGCAGTCTAGATCAAGGGCCTTACAGACAACAGCTAATTGCGGCACCTAAAACGCTCAGTTGGAAAATCACGCGACCGCAAACCGTATCTGGGCGCGATAAGGTTCACGTTCGCGTGATTTTCCAACTGACGGATTAGGTGCCGCAATAAGCTGTTGTCCGTAAGGCCCCAAGTCACTTAAAAAAACTTTAATAAACACTGGTCGAGCCATTTGGGAGCTATACGATGCCTCAGACAGACACTCGTAGATACACAGATAAACACGTAAAACTTATAACACCCCTCTATTTGCATCGGATGTAAAAAAGTTTAATTTACAAACACCTCGTTTGAGTATCTATTAGTAAAGTATTTGCATATACTAAGTGTAACAAAGAAGTCGTAGTTTGCGGTGTCGGCGCACATGTTGGGGATTTGCATTTTAATGCCCCGACAGCGGTGGAAAAATAACTCCTCGTTGGCCTTTCTATATGCTAAGTAGCAGGGAACTTCCGAATCAACGTTGTTAAAGTTTTGTCTATGGATGTAAGTTGTTCACCTCACCTGTACGTTTACCACTTGTTTGTGCGTACAAATGATGTATGAATTTAAGGTTGAGTTCTTGCAGAAGCTTAGAAAACCAATGAGTACTTTTTCACTACAAAAATGGTGTATTCAAGATTTAATTTATACGGGGTTATAAAAAAAATATGCTAAGCCAAAAAGGGGTTCGCTGTAGTCTTAATTATGAAAAACTTTTACTATCAACCCTAAAATTGCGAAAAAATATCAGCCGTTAAAAAACCCACAGAACATTGAAGTAAGTAAATATTTTTGAGAGTTAAAAGTAGTTTGCATGAAACGTCTTATCCCTTAAAACACTTTTTTTTTGGTTTCCTCTCTAGGCAAGCCTGTATCAAGGAAACGATTCCCAATAACAATTAAAAACGGTTAATAATTTTTTTACAAAATGTAATGAACAGTTTAGTTTTTCGCGGTTTCAGGGCTAGTTACATTAGTTAGTAAAAATATCAGCCATTCTGTACATTTTGTCGAGTGTGAATGGCCGTTTTCTATGGAACAACTGATACGTTTTTTAAAATATTATTATTATGAACATCTTTTGATTTAGTCAATCCTTTCTGTGTAACCCTGTTGTACGAACAATTTTGGATAGTAGGCTACGCACTGCTTGATTACAGTTAATAAATTACTAACACAGCCCGTCGGGGTCTTTAAGAGCCTTAAAAATACTTTCCCGTTGAGAAAAGTTGGCAACCTCGGTGCCGGAAAACTTTATAATGTGGGGTTTACACGACGGACAATCTACAGCTAACTTTCTGAATTGTTTTACCACACACTTGTGACTCGCCAACTGATTTTATGGTAAAACTTACGGTTTTTATGGAAAGCCGATTTGACAAGATGTTTCCATCGAATGAACTCTTGAGTTAACTTTTTAATTCTTCAGCTGTGCAAAGCGCTTATCACTTGGCTAGTAAAAATTATATCAGATCATAATTTACGTATATTATATTCGTTTTAAAACGTTATATAACACCTTTGTACTTTGTTCTAAGCAATAAACGTTATTCTATTCTACGTACGGAGAAGAAATTCAATGGCGTATGTGAATCCTTCAACCCGCAACTGGGCCAGCGTGGTCGATAAGGCTCAATCGCCCTTTCGAGGGTAAGTCAAAAAGTCCAGCAGAAGACTTATTAAAAGGCAGATTATAATCTGCATTTTAATGAGTCTTCTGCATGCTATTCTATTGTATTCTATTCATTAACGACATAAGCTTACACTAACACTACAAAATACAGGCTTGATCGATCATAAACCATTGAAGGTCTCGAGACAGTTACAATAATCATGTTTTTATTTTTAATAAAAGCTTGAAGTAATTCTAAGACACCGAATAATAATAAAACCACATCTAGCCGCAATAAGGTTTTGTTTCATTTCGGTTAGAATGCCAATCGTTGGCAGCTTCACCCGCGCTGTCCGATTACATCATTGATCTGGAACGCGCCACGTCTCGCACAGCAATACGATTTATGATCCTGCCACGACGTAGGCTGGACCACAATATTTATTATTCTGGATTTCTGTCTAGTTCAAATTTATGTTTATCGATATCTTTTATTATGACTATAATTTTCCAACTAAAAAAACATCGAATAAAACTCTGTGCCAATATCAACCATAAGAGCATACATTTATCTAGACCAGGGTAATTCCACACGGTGCAAGTCACATGCGTTACCTTATAACAAGAGAGTTTTTAGAGGTCGTACCGTCACATGTTTTAAGCGATTTAATTGAGGTGCCTGCGAAAAATTGCGCGACCGCAACCGTATCTCGGCGCGCTATGATTCACGTTCGCGTGATTTTCCGCAGTCACCTAAACCGAAACAGATGACGGTACGGCCCCTGGTCGCCCGAAGTCCTCCGACAAATTAATATATTTTTCACACCACCACCACAATGTCCAATTACATATCATGCCACCTCAACGTAAAGTAAAGCAATATCTCTTTAGGGATACAAAGTTGTATGAAACTCCCCAGGGAACTAAGTGATTTGAAATTGGAAGGTTAAATTCTTGAAGAAACTCGTGAAAAACTCTAAATAAAAATGCCTATATGGCATTTTAAAGAGGTTTGTTCGAAAATCGAACTAGCTACCATAAGCAGAACTCAAAAAAAGGTGCATTCACAAAGAATGTGAAACATAAGACGGTGTTTGGTGCTGTCATTTTGGCTTTTTATTGTCTCGCAGAAGGTGTGAAAATTGGAGTATGTTCCTCTGAAATAAAGCCTGTCTTCGTCTTGGGCAACTTGAACCTCTCGCTTCACTCAGGACTCTATATAACTCCCTCGCTACGCTTGGGAGTTAACTCTAGAGTCCCTCGTTCCGCTCAGGGTTCAATATGCCGCCCGTGACGTAAGACAATGCTTTATTCCCTTAGTGCATAATCTAATTAACTATTCTAGTTCTTGGACAAACTATTACACTTTAGCTAACAAACCTACAATATGCTACCGAACTGATTTGAATGTTTAATATTAAAGAAAATATAAGCTGTTTAATCTCTTGCTAGACGGAGAGCGCACCATATTGACACTCGTTTTGCGGGAAAAAGACAGAGCATCTCTACTTAATCCAACGAAATACTTTAAACAATTATTTATAGGAACTGTATAGGCAGATTTAAATATTTTATTTTGTAAACGTAAATCATTTGATTCTTTTATTCACTTAGCTTCTTATTTATTACAAATCCAACACATGTCCGGTAATTTTTTACCTAACAGGCAGTAGTGCTCTGATATGCCTGCAATAATGTAATATTATCACTAGTCACCTATCTTAAGATTAGTTAAGACTAACCGAATTATTCGTTACCTATTATAATATATCAGTGATCTTTAAGGATCACCTAGTCATGTTGCTCCACGAGTCTTAGAAATAAACCTGTTATTATGATTCAGAATAGTATGCAATTTACTATAATTAAGCTAATAAATTTATTGTTCTGTTTATCTATTGCTAAATATAATATAACCCATCTTCCTAAATTAACCGAAAACATAATTAAGTTGTTCCAAATAATACCCTTAGGACAGATTAGTTATCAAATTTACTATAAGGTCCTCAATTTCGTAGTAAACTCTATTATCTGGTTAAACAATTTACTCCCAGTTGGGTCGAAAGTACTTTTGTATGACCTCCAGACATTTAATTAAAAGAAAAAATGGCGAATATCATATATTATACTTCGCTACTTATAATTAAAAACAATAAATCTGAAACGAACATTTTTCTTACAGATTTTAATTTTAGTATTCAGCATTTTCGGTAGCATTTTTCTAGGCTTTGTTGTGCATGAAAATATTAGATTGTTGACTTACATTTTTACGTTGATATAGTTCTGTTGTCGATAGATTTTTTAAGCTCTGGCAAGGTCACTGGGTAGGTGACGTTAATACATCCTTATTCTTACTAATATTATAATAAAAAATAAATAAAACATACAGTCGAATTGATAACCTCCTTTTTTTCGAAGCCGGTTAAAAAGCGAAAGTAATTCTGTCTCTCTGTCTCTCTGTCTGGATGTTTGTTCGTTTTTCACGACTAAACGGCTAAACCGATCTTAACGAATTTTGGCAGGATGATAGTGTACATCATATGGGCGGACATAGGGTACTTATTGTCCCAGAAAATGCGGGACTACTGGAAAATCGCGGGTAGCACCGCGGGATTCAGCTAGTTCATCATAAATTACATAATTCCCTACTGCCCATTTTTCTATCGGAGTGCCACAGCGGGCACGAAATATTGACACCGGTTTATGGTTGATATTCCAAAAATTCATAAGAAGCGTATTGATACCACTTTTTTGTGCAAAATGCTAGTCTATGGAATACGCTGCCTGAATGGGTGTTCCCCGATAGTTCCAATCTGAGTGGTCTTAAAATCAAAAGTGAATCGGTTTCTTCTAGGCAAGCGTGCACCATAGTAAATAGCATCATCGCTTAACATATTAAATAAAGAAATACAGATGTTTAGTAGCTCAAGCACAAGCACAATAAAAAGAAGTAGACATGAAGAAACTAATTTGACTGTATGTATCATTATATGGGGTTGTATTCGCCATTGATGTTGATGCCGAATCCGTTCCTGTCCAAGAGCTTGAAAACGCCCTCCAATGCGTTCATGAACAGTTTCGGAGAGATAACATCTCCCTGTCTCACGCTAACTGACTGACTCATGCTGTCTGAGTTTTTCCAAAAGGCCAACAGCTTTCTGTTGGCCTTTTGGAAAAACTCAGTCACACAGCGGGCAATGGAGAGAGCTATGCTCGGAGTTTCTTTGCGCGATAGAATCTGAAACGAGGATATTTGCCAAAGAACCAGAGTCACCGACATAGCTGTTAAAATTTGCAAGTTGAAGTGGCAATGGGTAGACCACATCGATCGAAGAACTATAACCGATGGGGAAAAAAGGTTCTTGAGTGGAGACCACGAACCGGAAGACGCAGCGTAGCGTAACAAGGTAGGCCTCCCTCTAGATGGACCAACGACATTATAATGAGAGTCGCTGGCATCCAGTGGATGCAAAAGGCAGGCTGTCGTTCAGTGTGGAGGTTAAAAGAGGAGGCCTATGTTCAGCAGTGGACGTTTTCTGGCTAATGATGATGATTATGTGGGGTTTATTTAGCAGCCGTTTAGTCGTGAAAAGTTAGCAAATAGAAGAATAGAACAAAAGTATAGTAACTAGTAAGATGGTATCGCATTTGATCAATAATTTCATTTTATATGAAACAAAAGATGATACATTCGTTAATGATCGGCAAAAATGCACTGCTTCTCTTTTCGTTTTGATTGAAATGAAACGAGAGGCAACCTATTTGCGTTCGCTAGATCTGTACGCGTCTCTCAGTAATTTTCATCACCTTTTACTAAATCCATCTTATTTACCTATAATTAGGGTGTTTTAGAATCTCAAGACCGTGGAGGGTTATTCTGAGATCGATCGACCCCGGCTGGATGCCTTCGTGAATATTTTAATGTCACGTTTTTTCCCGGGCGCTAACTTCGATTGAAAAATCCACGAGCCGCCACGTCACCGCGAGGTTATTAATCACTGCGGTGAAATTCATGGAATAAGCACTTTTTCATGGAAGAATGTATTATTATGTCAGGGGGAAGGTTATTTTGTTGCTTTTGTGGGAATAGACTCCGTGATTGCGTCGGTATGATGCGATCGATCCGTGTCGTAAAAGTTGTGAATAAAACTTGGAATAAAAAATTAGGACCCGTCTATTTTTTACGGAAACTGCCATTGCAAATGGCAAATTTGGATGACAAAACCAAAAAGTAAGTCCAAAGAAGGGTATTGTGTTTACCGCCTATAGTATAGCGCATTAACCGATTTTGACAAATGAGGTTTCGATTTGTGTAAGTTCAAGGATAGTCACTGGGTACGTGACGTCGTCATAAATACAATTTTATATCGACTATAAACTTGGCCCAAGCGTGGTCCAAGCATTAATTTGCTCTGAGAGTTACAATAACATTGTAAAAAGATTTTATTTTAACATTTTACTCAAGTATGTCGGGTACCTGCTACGTCTTACGTTCAAAAACCAAGCAAAAGTGATAAGATATCGTGGGTTTTATACTCGTGTTCTGTTCACAACACGTGCACAGAATACGAGTTGTTTTCAATTTCAAAAGTGGCACAATTTAAACTACAACGGTTGTACATTAAACAATCCAATCCAATAACATCATCAGCGCAAAGTCAAAGGAAACGTAAGAAAACTTCCGATACTCAAGAGTCCTGAGCCAGGTCGTTAACTAAGTGATCTCAATCAAGCGGAGCAAATATCCAAAGGTCTCCAAATGCTAACAGTCTTTAGAGTTGGACAAAAATACTTGAATAACTCGTAAGTACTCGTGCTCGTTTGCTATCAAAAACCGAACCCAATTAGAGACATGTTTAGTTTTGACTATGTATTGCGACCCTATTAAAATTACCGATGAACATGTTTTTTTTAACCGATGAGTTGCTTTAACCGTTTTTTTTTACCGCTGCATTTTCACGTAAATTTTAATACTATACTGTGTACTAAAAAGTATGTACATCGTTCTAATTCAATATCACTTTTTATAAAAGTATCACACTAATGTGATATATGCAAAAGTGTGTGTTTTTAACTTTGTTTGATGATCGTTTTTAATAAATTTGGTATGAGGTAGCTTAAACTTAACACATACGTTTTAAATACTGCAGTATAACGGGAGAAAAAAACAGGATTCTGCTAGTATTTTTATAAATAAGCTAAATTTAAAAATATCTTGTTAATTTTCAATTTTATTTACTGTTGTATTGGTAAAGATTGCGAGTAATTTAAAAAAAGATTTTTTTATTATTTTTCGAGATACTAATACTGAGTATCAAGTATTTCATACTCAATATCGAGTATGTACTACGAGTAACGAGTATTTCATACTACCCACCACTATGTAGCAGATAGTACAAGTAAACTTTGTGTTCAGTACGTGATCCGAGAATTCAGCGCACAGACGAGAGCGGAACTAGTGGAAATTGCGCTCAATTGGCACACAACCGTTGTGCCTACAAATTACGGATAGCTGAGAACTGCAAATACGACTCTAGTAACATATTTTTTACGTGATTGTTACGTGTAAAACGCTTCGATGATGTTTATTTGTATTGAGGGTTTCATAAACTTCAATCCAAAAATAAGTACCCCACCTTCTTTTTTTTATAATTGCTACACGTGTGCTTCTAGACCTCTTAGAGGTCAGGTTATTTTTACATATTTCATGCAAATGTTACTGATGAAAGTAATTTACATTGATTTTTGAAGTGTTGTTCCATACTTTAGGATTTACAATTTAAATAATATAGACAATTAAACAAAAAAAACCCCGGCACTTTATTTTATTTAATTTAATGATGTTGAGTGATTATGCGGTCTACGACGGAGCACGCTTGCCTAGAAGAAACTGATTCACCCGCAATTTGAAGACACCCAGAGTGTATTCCACATGCTAGTAGTTCGCACAACAAAAGCGGACTCAAAGCGCTTCGTACGGGTTTTAGGAATATCAACCATGAAGCTGTGTCGCTTTTTCATGCCCACTCTAGCAGCTTGAGTTAGCTGGTAGTTGGCTGATCTATCCCAAAGGTGCGAGCAGTACTCTATGTACCACCGAACTTGTGCTTAGTACAGTGAAAGCAACTGTTTCGACGTAAAGTACCGTCACACAGCCTTTTGGCAGCCAATTGAACCTTGTTCTCAATATAGGAGCCAAAGTTCAGGGTTGATGTCAGAGAAACGCTCAAAAGCCCAAGCCAGTCAGTTATCAGAATCGATACATCCCGGAAAGTAAGAGCCAGTTGGAATGGCGTCCTATTGGCGGACAATAGATACGTCTGGGTCTTAGCGGTATTGAACTTGACCAGGTTGGCGTCGCCCCAATCGGAGACTCGAACCAACTTTTCGTCAGGATTCGAACCTGCACCATCCGGGTTTACGCCTCGAGCTCTAACCACTAAACTACGGTCGCTTTCATGTCGGCCTCTAAATTCTTGAGCTATCTTTACAACCGAACTAAACATTGATGCCATCCATAATTGTTGCTATACTGCAAGTAACCAGTTACATGCCGCAAAAGTAAGACGGAAAGTAAGTAACACGGTAAGGGGATAGTAGGGTTTATTACGTATAATTAACTTTAATATTTTTTTATCTAATCAATCAAATAAACATATGCAGATACAATACATTACTAATCACTTACTTACTGGATGAAAGTATAAAAGAGACTTGCTTATCTAATAGAGTGAATGCGAAATCAGCAAAGACTTTCTTTATTTATACGTCATACGTCTTCTCTGTACGAAAATAATATTAGGTTTTATCTTATAAGACATAATACACTATGTAAATATTTGCTTTTCTCTTTAATAACAGTATCTGGCAGCAAATTCGTATATTTAGCAAACATGATTATATGTTTGCTCAAGCCAGAATTATTGCTATTTTGTTTACCATGAAATATTACTGTGAGATACTATTTTCTTTAAGGTATATTATGTTGAAATATTAATAATTTATGATTTATGTAACACGACATGTCAATCGTCCGTTACGGATCTACAAGTAATTTTAATTATTCTTTAATGCTATTATAATTTTAATCAAATTTTATTTTATTTAAAAATTACAAGCCAACTTAACATTAGAATATTTACAAAAACTTAAATTAATGACAAAAACTAAAACTTATAATAAAATCTAAACAAACTACCTACAAATTAAAATTGTAATTACAAACTAAATATTAAAAAAAATAAAAAAATATATAACAATCAATCAAATAACCCGCCCCTAACTGTACCTGGTGCAAAGGTGCCCATAATGCTAGCAGCATTACCACGCTGAATGGCTATGGCCAACCTTTGCACAAGGTACGAGCCGGAGCGAGGGTCGTTATTTTTTCCCCTCAACCATTTATTCTTTTAGATAAATAATTATGTATTATCATAATAATTAGTTATCTGTAAAAAAAATCTCAGACAGTTTTATTTTTCTAAACTTTTGGTGAATCTTTTTACTATTGCGTAGCAACGACGTAGTGTCGTAGCCTCAGCTGTAAAACTTTCTACGCTCGTAGGTAAATATTGAATTTTATGTTTTCAATGTTTTTTTAGAATACACTGTAATTAATTAATACCAAATTAGTCATTCAACTTGCTATAAAAACAATACTATATGAGTTGTAAATAGCATTTTTTTTTTTGAGATTTTATTTTATAAGATTTCTTTGTCATGAAGATTTGACTACTGAAGTACTACTGCCTCGTTTCATAATGTTAATAAAGAGCAGTTAATACTTTTTGTGTAAGTATCCATTAAATTAAAGCTAGAATGGCTTGACATAATACCAATACGCTCCACAAATTGATATTTTGTACAATATAGAATACACAAGTTCTGTGAAACAACCAATATGTCCGAAACCGTAACCAATAACCGCCTGCATAAGGCAGCGCACAGAAACCACACGGGCTGTTCCGTACCGATTGCAATTCTGGCGTAGAAGATGGGAACAGCTATTGTGTACGCGGCTTTATAAAGGATTAGTTTATTAATACTACACTCGCCCTTATGACGTAGCTCAATAATGCAGTTTTATTGAATTTTGCATTGCGTAAATTAACGCTGTTAGGGCAAGTTACATATTATGTAAATTTATATTATGTATATTTCTTTGACATACCGGTTTCCTCACGATGTTTTCGTTCATCGTTTTTAAGCGATGGCATCGAAACTGCACATAATTAATATAGATACTAAATAAGTAATTGGTGCAGGGCCGAGAATCGAAACGGATGGTGTCAGATTGTAAAGCGCACATGTTACCGCTCGGCCACCATCGCTCAACATGGTGCATGTAACTGCACCGAACTATCGGGAGCTCCAACCATAATGTCTTAATCACGGTAGTGAACAACTGAGATATGTAGTGTAAAACAGTGTTAAACCATACGATTGTCAGAACAAGATGTTTACTGTTTTAAACTATCACGGTTTCACTACCGTTATATACCACAAACTAATCACGGTAAATATCCCGTACTTATATTTATAACTGTTAGAAGATTATACTGGGGGATTATACACAACTTCGTAGGACGAACATTTTATTTAATATCAGACAATATTAGAACAATAAGTAGGAAAAATATTCTGGTTTTTATCAAAAATAATATTATGGAAATAAAGCACAAGAATGTGACTCATTTTGTTGAGTAATGTGGTTTAATATAGTTAAGTGCTGCGTTTTATAGTGTCGTTAAATTTTAGTTATACTAGCTGCGCTACGCGGTTTCATCTACGTGGATATTTCCAAAGGAACTTTTTTCCAGAATGAAAAGTATCTCACTTTACGGAATGTTTTTGCGTGAAAAAAAAAAAAAGTATTTAAAAATCGGTAACGTATCTGCGATGCTGGCGTTACAGGTGTTTATAGGTGACGGTGATCACTTACCATTAGTTTGTCCGTTAGTTTGCCACTTATGGCACAAAAACCTATCAAGTGCGAGTCGGGCTCGCGCACTGAGGGTTCCGTACCACCACAAAATACAATAATAATCAATTTAAAAACCGACTTAAAAATTTGTAAAAAAATGAAATTTCGATTCGGTGACAGAAATGATAAGGTCATCCAGGTAACCTGATTACTAGTTATAACTTGGTAATGAACAGAAATTTGTCACTGACTCACATTTGGCCATTATTTATTATTAGTTGTTATACTTTAGAGTGTGTACTATAATCATGCCAAGTATGACGCGTATTATACGTATAACCGTTTTAACGTTAAATGAATTACAAAAATACGTAAAAAAATACGTTTGTTGTATGGGGACCCCACTTTCGTTTTTAAATTTAGACTTTTTTGTTTCTTAGTTAATCCGCCGTTACATTACATTGTTATTCTGTGAAAATTTCTACTATCTATCTATTATGGTTCGAAAGATACAGCCGTTAGAAGGTAAGACAGACAGACAGACGGTCAGACAAACGGACATACATACGGACAGACAGATAGACAGACAGACAGATGGACAGACAAACGGACAGACAGACGGACAGACGGACGGAAAGACACACGGACAGACAGACGGACAGACATATGGACAGACAGACGGACAGAAATACGGACAGACAGACGGACAGACAGACGGATAGACGGACAGATAGACGGACAGACTTAGTAATAGGGTCCCGTTTTTCCCCTTTGGGTTAAGAAGTTGAGTGGAAACTCCTTAACAGATGATAACACACACACACACCTGATGACTTTCGCATCCATATATAAGTGCCTTAATAAAGAGAATAGAGATTAGAGAATGACAGGTAGGTAACCCTATCTCTTACTGTTATTTCACTGCAGACATAAAATGATCGTTAAAATGAGCTTGATAAATCCCTGCCAGTAAATCTAGGCTGAATTTAATGTTAATCTTATTGTTTGGAACCTTTTGCTTTATCTTTATTACTGCTCTATAGAACTATAATAATAGTACAATAATCTACCATCTGTTAATAATATCGCGCGTATACAGTATGTATACATTTTTACGTAAACTTTAATCTACAGGCTGAGACTTTTTTTCTGATTTAATTCAGATTTTTGTAGTGAAGTTTTAGTAGATAACAAATTTTATCAGCTTTGCATGATGCGTTGCTAAAACTAAATTTGTTATTTTATCAGCTTCATGCATGGCTTTCTGCTTAGGAGCTTGGAAAACGGGTTATTCAAATAGATAGCACCTTTGTTTCGGTTATACGCAGTTTAAAGTAAGAGCGAGGGAACGGTTTCGATTGAATAGGTTTTTGTGCCATCTAAACACAAAAAAGAGAAAAGCAAGGACGTTGTACCGCACCGCACAAGGTATGCGGTTGGGTCTTGCCGAATTAACCGTTTATATTATACTATTCATAACGCTCCTTCAGCGCTCGCTTTTCAAACAAAATGGCACCGATAATCAATATAAACCGTTTTAAACAGTTTTCCTTTTAAAGCCTTGATCAGCTTTGTCTTATATGCCAAATTCCAATGGGTGTAATCTTCGACTAAAATAAAATGAATGGACGGGCCATGACCATTGAAGTTACTTAGTAAAAACGAGTCAATGCAGTCGGAAATATACTTCAACACCTAATTATAACCATGTATAGTTACATATTTAACAAAAATAAATAACGGTTTTTAATGTGTATTTACACTTCGGGAAAGCACACGAAGGCATAATATTGTCAGATGTTTCGTTATCATGTAACAATAGACGCGTGCCGCACTTCCTACGGCTAGATACCGACTGAAACGAAGTGAGCGCCAGTGCTCATTTTGTAATCTTCAAAAATGCGCTTCTTCTGGGCCCGTCCATTTATTTTGGTCGAAGTGGGTAATCCGTTACGACGATAAATTGTGAATAAGAATCATTATATATTTTACGACTACATGGGCCTTACGGTCAACTGCTAACGCGGTATAAAACTAACGTTAAATCCACTCAGTTGGAAAATTACGCGACTGCAATCCGTATCTGGGCGCGTTAAGGTTCGCACGTTGGCGTGATTTTCCAACTGAGTGGATTTAACGTTAGTTTGATACCGCGTTAACAGTTGGCCGTAAGGCCCCATGGCCCATAGCCCTTATTCACAAATTTCGTCATGATGGTTTTTGACAGCTTTGCTATACCAAATCTGCAATAATTTGTAAGTTATCAAAGTTAAAGCATCGTTATGAAAAATATTATGAAGGACCTGGCATTGTAATGGTAACAAAACATATTACTTATTTTGGGACATTTGGGACAAATTTGGGACATTTTTGCACACACGGTCATCTGACCCCAAACTAAGCAAAGCTTGTGATATTGCTGCCAGAGACTGATATACATATATAGTTTATTAAATACATACTTAAATAGATATTAACAACCAGATATAGAACAAACACAAATGTTTGTCCTACGTGGGAATCGAACCCACGCCCTCAGGCTCAGAAGGTAGGTTCACTACCAACTGGACCAACGGGCTATCAAATTATGTTATTATTCGTTATCAGAAATCTGATAACGAAACATCAGTCTACAAGAATCTCTATTAAACTCGTTCCGAGGATTTATTTGCTTTGACAGCAGCAATTATATTGCAATTAGCTGAGTGAAAACATTATCTTATAATATAAGATAATGTAAGATATTTAATTACAGTATTCTAGGACCTGCGACATTAGTTTTGTTTAAGTGAAACGGGGATCGATGGTTGCCAAGCGTTAGAATGTGCGTTTTATAATCGAAACGGGTGCCCCGTTTCGATCCCTGCACCAATGGCTTCTTTAATATTTACTTAAATTATGTGCAATTTCGATGCCATCGGTCAAAAACGGTGAAATTATCATTGTGAGGAAACCGGTATGTCCAAACACTTAAAAAGTTCAAAGACATGACATTCATTAACATGCACTGGGCCAGCATAGTGGATTAGGGCCCATTCTCTCTTTCTGAGCGAGTTTCTTGAGAGTCCCAGCAGTGGCAACATGATAGGCTGAAACGATAATCATAAAGTGCAACGGGGACAGAAACAAGTATATCTCGCCTGGTGTTAAATTACTGT
Source organism: Agriopis aurantiaria (assembly GCA_914767915.1). Lineage (NCBI taxonomy): Eukaryota > Metazoa > Arthropoda > Insecta > Lepidoptera > Geometridae > Agriopis > Agriopis aurantiaria. The sequence goes on along the minus strand of OU611994.1, from coordinate 9,413,783 downwards.
GTGATCACAGATGGTGATCACGCCTTGTCTGAAATGGAGGTCTCAAGCAATGCTGCGTGTTTACGTACCCTACGTCATTAAATGCTCAGCGTCAAATTTTCGACATCGACAATAGCCAACAAGCATTAGAAAGTACTCTATCACCATGCATAAAGTCCCTGATTCTTTTTGGATGGCTATGAAGATAGAAAAAAAAATTACATTTACTGTAATCAATTCAGTCAAATGAAATAAAGACATCAGAATACATTCGTACCTAAATTATAATCTGCGTCAAACTCAGAGGCCGTTTCAAAACTCAGATTTGTGATCAGAGACAGCGTATCTCGTAATCCTATTACGTATCCCCTTTGCTTCTGCCATCCGCAAATTTTGTCCCCCCATCCCCCTGTGTTTGTTCCCGGCATTCGGTAATAACTTCGCAAACACAGTTATGCGTCGCGATTCACGGCTTATTCACTCTGTAGCATTTCATTTGGGGAAGGGAGAATGGCATGGGGATTGGTGAGTTGTACTAGGTGTGTCGTAATTGTGCAAGGTAAGAGAAGTGTTGGTTATTTCTGTGAGATGTGTCGACGATATTGTCTCCATCGCGACTTGAAGCTGGACTCAATAAGCCCAGGACCAAGACAGATGTTACATGGAGAGCCAGCAGTGGGATATACTGTGGATGATTCTGACTAGTGTTTTAGTTGTTCATTTACGATTTTTTGAAGTTTTCATAAGCTTTATTTACAATTGATAAAGAAATAGGTGAGTACGAATAATTTCGAACGGTTCAACAATTGATCTTATACTACTCTCACTCCACTCCATTTTCGCTCCAGTCCTGCTTTCGTTTCATTTCTTATATTATTTCTTATACGTCTTCTTTCCACTAGGCAATGTTTTGTTCTTGTCCTGATCCACGATGATTTCTCGTACCGCCTATCATCGGAAACAGGGCAGGCTGTTTCCGAACCTCTCCTGTCCTATTTCTTTCTCTTCTCTCTCTTTCTCTTCGTTGTCTTGGGGAAAAATGGAGTTTCCTATAAGCAGAGTACCAATATTCTCATAAAATTTTAGTGGTGGTCCATTTTAGTTAAACTGCTCTGTAGCATGTTTTCTAAAAGTAAAATTGTCAAAACTTAAAACCCACCTGTATAATCTCTTGGGGTGCGAATTTTCCAAAATCCTTTCTAAGTTTCTGTTTTTACTCCTCTGTATACCTTCCAAATATAAAGTACGTGTCTAGCTAGCACCAGCGGTTTGAAATGTAAGTTGTCTGTACGGTTAGTCAGTCACTCAGGATAAAGCCTTTAACATAATGTTTATATAAATAAAACACGTTCTTCCGCTATGGCTGAATCAAAAGTGACGTTTAATAACAAAAATACTAATTACTACCCTACACCACAGATGGCAACATTACAGTGATTTGATACCACAGATTAACACCCCAACTTATCAAAATAAAGTTATATTATGTATAATAGAAAACATTAATTGTCTTATTCTACTATACCCAACATTTTCATGAATTTATAATGCTTCACAGATGGTAAGCCTTTTGTTAACAAGTCAGCAGGCATTTCTTGCGTTGAAGTATATAATACTTTAATTAAGTTATTTTTAACAGCGTCTCTAACATAATGAAATCGCACATCAATATGTTTTGTTCGGTTATTTGACTGTTGACTTGTTGCCAATTTTAGGGCACTCTGGTTATCACAATGCAATTTAATTACACATAGCTTTCCCGTTAATTCATACAGTAAATTTCTTAAATATATAGCCTCTCTCAAAGACTAACATACTCCGCTTCAGTACTAGACAATGAGACAGTCTGTTGTTTTCTACTCTGCCATGAAATAACAGAACCAGACATAATAAAGCAGTGGCCGCTGAATGATTTCCTATCTAATTCACAGCTAGCCCAGTCTGAGTCAACAAATCCTTCTAACTCTACTTCATTTACAATGCTATACTTTAAACGGTAATGTTTAGTTTTCTGTAAATATTTTAGAATCCTTTTAGCATAATTATAATGCGTATCATTATAACAATTGTTGAATTGGCTCAAATAACTTATTGGATATGCAATATCGGGTCGAGTCAAGACAGCTAAATACATCAAACTTCCTATCAATTGCTGATATGGGATGTCAGGTTCTTTTTCAGACTTTTCAAGGTTCAATTTACATTCAATAGGAGTATCTACAGGTTTACAATCAGACATGTCAAATTTTGATAACAACTGCTCAACATATTGTTGCTGATCTACAGTTATGATGTTAAGTTCTTTGTCAACAATAATTCTCATACCTAAGTATCTTCTGACACAACCTAAGTCTTTAATTTTGAACTCTGAGCTTAATGCAGCCTTTAACTTTTCTGTTGCATGTACATTGTTTGAAAAAATCAAAAAATCATCCACGTACAATGTCACAATTAATTTTATATCATTATCAATCTTAGTAAATAAGCAGGGCTCATATTTACTATTTTTAAATCCTAGATTACACAGTAGATCTTTTACTTTTTCATACCATACTAAATAAGATTGCTTTAGTCCATAAATAGCCCGTTTAAGTTTTAATACTTCTCCATTACATTCATTTATGAAACCTTCTGGAATAGACATGTAAATATCTTCTTTTAAGTGTCCATTTAAAAAAGCAGTATTAACATCTAGGTGAGTAATGTCCATACCTTTCTGTACACTTAGCGCAAAAAGCATTCGAAGTGTCGAATGTTTCACAACCGGGGAAAAAGTGTCTGTATAATCAATACCACGTTTTTGTGTAAATCCTTTGGCCACAAGCCTAGCACGATATCTCACTTTATCATTCACATCAAGTTTTTTATTCAAAACCCACTTACATTGCACTATGGACGCACCACTAGGAAAATCAACGAGCTCCCATGCATCGTTGCACTCAAACGAATGTAGCTCTTCCTCCATAGCTTGCTTCCACTGGGGTGCTTCTGGACTCTTCAGTGCATCTGAGAAGACAATCTGCTCGACTTCTGGAGTGCTAGAAACACACATATTCGTAAAACCATACCTCTGAGGTGATTTCCTTTTCCTTTTACTGGTCTCTACTGGTACATCAAGAATTGATACATCAGTAGTGTCATTACTGGATGGTACTAATGTGTCATCGCTATCATCACTTTCTGGATCAATGTATTCAGATGTGCTGGAATCTGAGAGCAGAGATTCTTCTGCTGTAGTCTCCCCCACTGAATCTCTGGTATCTTCTGCACGTTCTGGAGTTACACCCACTGAATCTTCTTGTTCATTCTGTATCCAGATAGCGGTATCTGTATCATAGCTTCCAGTCTTTTGCTCCATCACAATTACATCCCTGCTGGTAGTAATGGTGTTTTTCTTTGGGTTGTATATCCGGTACCCTTTTACATTTTCTGAGAATCCAACAAGTATGTGCTCTTCAGATTTCTTATCCCATTTTAGTCTTTTCTCTTTTGGTATATGTACCATTACGGGGCTGCCAAATACACGAATGTGACATATGTCTGGCTTTCTCCCATACCACGCTTCATAGGGTGTCTTGTTGTTTAATGCTGAAGTTGGCGATCTATTTTTAAGATACACAGCTGTGTTGGCAGCCTCAGCCCAAAACTTCTTCTCTAGTTTAGCATCAAATATCAAGCATCTTGCTTTTTCCACAACTGTCCGGTTCACTCTTTCACAAACTCCGTTCTGTGCTGGTGTATATGCGTTTGTTTTCTGATGTATTATCCCTTCATTTTTGAGGTAGTTTTCAAATTCATGACTACAGAGATCACCTGCATTATCTGTTCTGAACATCTTAATTTTCTTGTTTTGCTGGTTTTCTACAATCGCTTTAAATTGTTTGAATGTTTGGAACACTTCATGTTTATGTTTCAAAAAATATATGAAAGTCATGCGGCTGTAGTCGTCTATGAATAATATGAAATATTGGGCACCTCCAATCGATTTTGATTCCATTTTGCCACAGACATCGGCATGTATGATTTCTAATATTTCTTTGCTTCTTGTGGCAATATGAGGAAAAGGTAGCCTCATTTGCTTACCTTCACAGCAAGTTACACATTTTGCCTTTGTTGTGTCATAATTTTCTGGAAATGATAATCCATCCACAACTCCATTCTTCATTTTATTCATATCACTGCTGTTGATATGTGCTAACCGTCTGTGCCAAAGTTCTCCACTTACTTTTGCTGTACCTGCCAACATACTATCTCGGATCTGTATATTCAGTTTGTATACTCCGTCTGTTAGTACTGCTGTAGCGACCAACTCATTTTTCTGGTTATAGATGTAGCAATGATTCTTTTTGAATATCACATTGTTTCCATTCCCAATAAGTTCACTTACAGACAACAGATTCGTTGTTAGGCTTGGCACACATAGCACATTCTGTACTGTGATGTCGTACTTACAATCTGTTTTAATATTTACGCTTCCAACACACAACACCGGTAATTTTGTTTGATTTGCAACTATTATTTCTGGAAGAGTCTGTGAATAATTTGGGTTCACCATCCAGTCTTTGTTAGCCGTCATGTGTGCACTTGCGCCGGAATCTACGTAGAATTCGTTTTTATTGTATTTTCTATTTAAAAATACAGCACTAAAAGCATTTGTTTGCTTGTTTTTCTGCAATAAAGGGCACTGATTTCGATAATGTCCCTCTTGTTTACAACGGTAACAGGTTATATTTTTTTCTTCTGTAATTTTTGACGTTCCCGCACTACGTTTTGCGTTCCAGTTCCCGCCTTTTTTGTGTGTAAACTTTTTCGCAGCGAATGCAGCGCTGGAATCCGTTTTTTCTGTCGGAATTTCCATATCTAGCAATTTTGACTTGATTACATCTGCCGTTATCTGTATGCCTGAGTGTTCTATAGCCATAATCATAGGCGAATTTTTTTCTGGCAGTCCTGCTAATAACAATGAGCCGACCCACTCATCACCGATTGTAAATCCTGTTCCATTAAGACTATGCTCTGTTTCGACTAGTTGCGTCACGTAGGTAGTCATTGAATCACAGTTATCTCTTCTGATTGATATCAAATGTCTTAGTAAGGAGATTCTTCTGCTGAAGCCGGAATCATCGAATAACGATTTTAACTTGTCCCACAATTCCTTTGTCTTCGTGGCACTTTTAATGTGAACGTACAATCCGGGGTCTATTGTTAAAATTAGCTTTGCCTTCGTCTTCGCATCATCGCTCGGTTTCTGTTCAGTGCCCGAGATTGGTTTGATGTACTGGACCATGCCTTCCAAGACGAGCAAGTTTTCCGCCGCGAAACTCCATTCGTCGTAGTTTTCGCGACCTTTCAATTTCGGAACACTTTCGTGGTCATACTAGCGTATGACCACGAACTATATTCAACGGTTTGTTTTCCACTATTTTTTCACAAAAACTGAAAAAATATGGGATATTTCGTCCATAACCTATAAACGATTGACCTTTGATTGACGATGACTGATGATGATCGATTAATGATTACTGATTGGTGATGATTGATTGGTGATGATTGATTGATGATGATTAATTAATGATGATTGATTATTGATGATTGATTGATGATGATGATTAATTAATGATGATTGATTGATGATGATTGAATAATGATTAATTGATGTTTTTGTTTATTTATGATGATTGATTGATGATGATTGATTGATGTTGATTGATTGATGATGATTGATTGATGATGAATGATTGATCATGCTTGATTAATGATGCTTGGCTGATGATGCAAGTCACCTCAATACCATTCCAGATATCGTTGTTTGTCTGATTTGAGGCTGTAATAATTCAATTTGAAAAAAGAATATTAAATAACTGGCTATTCTAACTTCATTTAAATCGAATCAGAAGACACTGTATGAAATTTCTCCATTTACAAACATAAAGCCCGTCGTTGAAGACATAAAGTTTCATTTTTACTACACTCCGCTTCGGATCATTTCATAAATGTTTTAAGGGAAGTTTTACTCTTCTGATTATTCGGCGCCTAATGAAAATTCCGCGGCTGTGGATATAAAGAAGGGAGTAGATAATCCGAAATCTGATTTTACATATTACATGATGAATCCTGATTAACTTTTCTTTTTATAGGTAGTTTACTTTGTATGAATATGATTGATACAATAATAGCCTTAAGCTTAGGTTAAATAAATGAATAAAATAAATGATTGCACGTATTTAAGTGTTTTTGAGATATTTATCGAATTAGCTAGGTTTTGTTCTTTATTTTAGTTTAAAGGTTTTTGTTAGTATTGCCAGTGCCAGTTATGTGTTGCCAGTGATGACATATGGTACTGAGACGTGGTCCTTAACTGTTGGCCTTTTGGAAAAACTAAAGAGTCACACAGCGGGCAATGGAGAGAGCTATGCTCGGAGTTTCTTTGCGTGATATAATCCGGAACGTGGATATTCGCCAAAGAACCAGAGTCACCGACATAGCTGTTTAAAATTTCAAGTTGAAGTGGCAATGGGTAGGCCACTTCGCTCGAAGAACTATAACCGATGGGGAATAAAGGTTCTTGAGTGGAGACCACGAACCGGAAGACGCAGCGTAGGTAGACCTCCCACTAGAATTCACTAGATGGATCGACGACATTGTGAGAGTCTCAGGCATCCAGTGGATGCAGATGGTAGGCTATCGTTCAGTGTGGAGGTTAAAGGGGGAGGCCTATGTTCAGCAGTGGACGTGGAGCTGATGATGATGATGATTAGGTAAGCAGTTTTTTTTTTAATGTTCGAAAAGGTTATCACTCAAAAATCTTTGATAGTAATTTACATGTGTTCACTTCTTTATTCTCTTAATTTTCGGTAACGTTGTAAACTTTTGTAATTAGAAAGTTGTTGATCTCGGTGAGTAAGTAATGCGTTTTAGACGTCGTTTTATAATCCAAGCTTGAGGATTAGTTAATATTTAATAGGTTTTTAAATTTCTTGCGTCTAATGCAAGTTTAAACTTTTGAGGTTGGTTAAACATCATAACGAGTCAATTTTATATTAAGAAATCGTAACTAACTGGTTTTTATGTTTGGGAACGATACATTTTTTGAGTATCTTAAAATGTTTAGTGAAAATTAAGGCATGTTTATGTTTCAGTTAGGAATAAGTGTCTAACTCCGTCATGATTTATCCGATTTAGACTGAATTTGTTGTAGAAGTAGCTCTAGGCCTGGATAAACCCATTTTCCAGGAAAAATTGATGGTTATATTTGTACAGGAAAAAATTGCTAAGTGCAGGCAGTTTTATTTATTTATATTTTTACTTTGCAGTTCTTGTTTCGAGTCGATGTTCCGCAAAATACAATACTATTTTCAAATCAAGTTTCTAGACCAAAACTTTGCCACCTCAATGGCATTCTACTTTGCAGTTTAGTGAAAAACAAAGTGTCAGTGTTATGTAGGTAGTGCTACCTCTAAAGAACACGTAAAAAGTGTCTTCCTCTGAATAGAGACAACAAAAAACATGTTATTGCACACATCGTTAGTTTTTATAATCACATACGTAGAAGCTTAGAAAAATATATAATTAGCCTAACATTAATTAGGCGAGATTGTAATTAAATTAAGGGACGCCTTTTACAAACGCACCATAAGAATAGGGAAAAAAAAAACCTTTTTTTCGACGAATATTTTAAAAGCAACAAAAATTGCCGCATTTATCTTATTAAATCTGCACTAATGAACGCGGCAGTGTATTCTCCCCTCAGCTCATTCATTAGATGAATAAAAAGTTGGGGATAATCACAAATCCTTGACCCGGCGAAATAATAAATATATAAGTATTTCCCATCTTTTTTCCGAGGTGGAGTGGAAAGCCTGCAAATTGGGGCACTGTCTAATGGATCGTGGAAACAGAAGAGGACCCTCGTGATTGTGTATCACTAGACACAGCGTATGCAGTAGTGAAGCTTCACACAAAAGCAGTTGGTGGTGAAGATTTGCTTATTAAAAATTAAACCAGTATATATTTATACATACAGACTATAAATTTTACTAAAAATAATAAATAAATAAAAATCTTTAATGCAATGACAAAAGATTCTTTACAAAACGTACTAAAGAATTCCACATTTTAAGAGAACAACGGATTAAAGATCCACACAAAGCAGAGCGATCACGCAGCGATCTGCGTGCCCATGGGCACGAGTGTCCCTAATGTCCGTAACATCATCGTTCCAGAAAATCATTTAGCGTCTGATAATAAAAATTGCCATAAGCTTGCTAACTTTTACCTATGACGGTCTAGTTAAATATGATGTTGAATGCCCTAAATGTGTGAGTTTGAGCACTGTCTCAGTTTTTTAAACTAAATTGAGTGTTGTTTGATTTGCTTGTCAGCACTTCTGAACCTGTAAATAGCAGGTAGAAATGGATTTATTTTGTCTCGTTACATTTACGACATTATTGAAGCCGTAATTTGAATATGAAGAAAAAATAAACAAATTTTTAATAGCTTTTAGTAATTATTGATGATTAACGGTAACAATAGCATAACAGACAAAGCGAATTGTGTTCAAAAATGTTCTGTTAGCTGAAGTGATATGTAAAATGAAATAAGGTAGACAGTTGTAAACTGCTATGTAGCAATGGGTCGAGAGTTATTTCAACCAGCATTCCATTGATACCGACAAAAATATTATTCAAGAGTAGTAATTTGAGCATACTGATATGTGCCTAATTGTAATAAAGTAATAATGTGTGAGTCACAGTAATGATATATTTTAGACCAAATTCGACCACGGCGGCAGCTGGTTTGAAAAAATTTGGTAACTTAATGCATTTTCACATGGGAGAAAACCTATTCCGACAACTGTTTAGATGGGGTGGTTACATATTCCGAATGCTCGAAGAAAGGTTAGCGATGCGCATCTTTTACTCATAACTACAAAAAAGTGAGCAAAAAATTAAGGCCAGTTTCTGTGGTATAAATACGGCTTGAAGAAGCACCCGAAGGAGTGTGAGGAGTGTGGGATTGAGTCACCCATATAGGAAGAACAAGCCAGCAGTTGAACTGATACCCTTAATCAATGATGGTATACTATAAACTGAGGTAGATACGTTTTACTGAGGTCTGCGTGGCAATACAAATTCAAGCTAATTAGCTTGAGTGAACTCAAGTCATCCTGTGTCTGGAAATGATGCAAAAAAAATCTAAAAACGTCATCTAAACATTTTGCTCTATCAATTTACGTACATTGTATATTGCCACTCAAACCTTCTTCTCAAAGTTACCTCCCACCGCAGCTACTGCTTAATGTTACATGACAAATAACTGGGCTAATAAATCACTCGCCCCAATGAGCAGGCTAGGACAATGCTGAGACACGTGTACGTACCCTTTGTAGCCCCATGTAAACCCCCGAACACCCTACAAAGGTAGAAACGGCAGATACTTCATCCAAAACGCGTCGTGGTCATTATTTATTACTGAGTAACTTGTTAGTTTAGGATTAAGTACCGCACCTTCACAAATCCCTCTTTAATATGAACATTTTGTGAATTCTGACCCGCGGTAAGCTGAAAATTAAACATTGAGCCTCTGTTTTATGGGTGCTTAAAAGTACGGTCCAGTGGATCTAATACAATTAAAACTCTTAATTTTGTTTAGCATAGTCGAGTAAAAGTCTATTTCTGGTAAATTTGTATTTTTTTCATACAGGTGTGTATTTTGTATTTACCTTACCCAGGTGAATGTGCTTGATTATGAACAAGCAATGGTTATAATTAAGACTTGTTTATATTGGAACCTCTTCCTTAATAATATCGTCATCATAATTTCAGCCATAGGAGGTCCACTACTAGATATAGATCTCCCCCATCGATCTCCAAAAGGGCTGATTGAAGCGGCCTGCATCTAGCGTTTTCTTGCGGTTTGTTTTAGGTCGTCTGTCCATCATGTCGGGGAGTCCTACGCTGCGCCTACCGCTCCGTGGTCTCCATTCGAAAACCTTTCGGCCACATCGGCTCTGTTCTGCTTGCTATGAGTCCTGCCTACTGCCACCTAAACTTATGCTAATTAGGTGGGCTAAAAAATAATACGTTGAAATTACTTGATTTATTAAAAAACATGGACAAAATATCCATTATCGAGAGTTTTTTATTCACAGATATTTTTTTCGGCCCATGAATTTGAATTAACCAAATATTTCCAACGTCAAAAAAGTAAAAAAAAAACCCTTAACTATAGTAATTTTTAATAATTTTACCCTCTAAAACTTACCTCAAGGGTAACTTTTCGGTCAATGAACTTTCGAACCATATGACTATATAGTTGGTTAGTTTTTCTACTTCCATGGTTAGCTTAAAATTATAAACAACATAATTACTACGAAATAATTATTCTGTTTTTTTTAAACAAAACAAAATAAAAATATTTTTCATTGATCACGTGACGACTTCAAACGCTCTATTTTTATTATTATATCATTATGACGTCACATGTCAGTCATAGAGTATGGCAAGTTGTATGACAAGTAAGAATTTGTTTGCTTGCTTGTGACGTCATTAAATTAACGTGGCCCCGGAAATATCAAAAGGAGCGTTTATGCGGTAGTATGATGATTAGAATTTTGACTGTCCATTTATAATACAAATACTGTAAATTATAAGAATTGAATCACAAGATTGCTTTATTCTAATGTTATAGACAATTTGAGACGGTTTCGTAAAAACACTCAAGAACTCTATTGCGTGTGTAATCATAGCTCATTACAATATTGTTATAGAGAATATACACAACCCAAACCCAGCGCCAACTGAAGAGTTGAAGCGGCGTCGTCCAGTTCCGTTCAAAGCTGGGGCCTTACGGCCAACTTATGACGTGGTATCAAACTATTGTTAAATCCGCTCAGTAGGAAAATCACGCGAACGTGAACCATAACGCGCCCAGATACAGTTTGCGGTTGCGTGATTTTCCAACTGAGCGGTTTTACACAAGTTTAATACCGCGTTAACAGTTAGCCATAAGGCCCCTGGTAAGATAACATCATTTACTAGAGTTAATAACAATCAAGAAGCAGCGGAGACGCGATGCGGCGCAACGAGACAAATTTTAACCCATAAATTTGACTTTTTTACGACCGCTTGTACACGTACACTATATGACACCGCCCCGACTCTCCAGTATGTATAGGAATTAATAATCAATTTACAACAGTACGCGAAAAAAACATGAATAATGAATCACACATGAAAGACAGAATATAATGACGATTGAAAAAACAAGGAGCGCAAACATCAAACATTAGAATAACATTGCAAAAATGAATACACAATTAAGTTAGAACAGGCTGAAGATTGCTCACCTTCGTCAGTCACTGTCAGCCCTCCCAATGATGTTTCAATGTTACAATTTGATTGCGTTACACCCAGATTGGGTTAAAGCTTTCTTGTGATGTCGAATCATATCTTTGTGTTATCAAACAAAAACTGAATAACAATTAAACTTTAAATTGTTGAAAAGGAGACATGACAATGTTTTTTTAACGCATATACTTGTAAAGTTATTTTGTTGGTACTTTAGAAGGTATTTTTCCAGTGTGGGTTGGGTCTATTTTTTTATGAAAGCACATAAACTCCATAAAAGTGTTATAACTTAGTATCCATAGTAACAATTAATAAAGTATTCGTGCAAGCTTAAAAAACTAACGAATAAATAGAGTATGCGAAAAAAACTCATTAAAAACAACATACAACTTTCTACAAATTGAACCGTTGATCGCAAAGTTAAAGCAAAGCGAGACAAACACACAAAACTCGAGAAATATTGAACAAGATTTCCTATGGGATCGAAGTCGCCTCTACTAAAATTGGTCGGCAAACTGAAGGCACAATAGATTTTTATTCTTTTTTACCTTTAGCGTGGTGTGAGACGCCGTGAAAAAATCCCCTTTCATCGTATGACCATCAATCAAGATTCTTTCGTGTTATTTGATTTTTAACGTGAACCATATTACGCTATTATTGACCTAGATAGGATGCCACTATTGTGCTCAGGTAAATTGCTTTCCTTAGAATCATTTTTAAAACTTTTTCGGGTTGGTGAATCAAACTACTTGGATATTTTTTGTCTATAAAAGTATGTGAAAAACAAGAAAGATTGTTGTCAAACCTGGTTGCAAATTTTAAGAAACTTACATTGAATCATAGAGTTTGGAGTAAAATATACATTGAATTTTAGGATTACTTTTATTAATTTTGTTATAATGTTTTCAGTATAATTTCTTTCAAAATGGCACAAGAGCCGAAGAAACCTAACAGTATACACAGCAAACCTACTTCAACGACCACTGAAAAAGGCAGGGTAACATATTGCACGGATCTGGAGAAATCAGTTATTATGAGTAACTTCGAGAGACGTGGCTGGGCGCAAGTCGGGACTGATGAAGACTGGAATTTCTATTGGTCTTTCACACAAAATTGCCGATCTATATTTAGTACAGAGAGTGGTTACAGAATGAACGATAATCAATTGATCAATCACTTTCCAAACCATTACGAGCTGTCGCGCAAAGATTTATTAGTGAAAAATATCAAGAGATACAGAAAGGAACTCGAAAAAGAGGGTAATCCTTTAGGCGAGAAAGTAGAAGTGCTGCTTCCAAACGGACAAACCTGCACTCGCTACACACATCTTGATTTCATACCCGTCACATACGTCCTGCCTGCAGACTACAATATGTTCGTCGAGGAGTACAGAAAATCTCCACAGAGCACTTGGATTATGAAACCCTGCGGTAAATCTCAGGGAGCAGGAATTTTCTTAATAAACAAACTTTCGAAACTTAAAAAGTGGTCGCGCGAAGCGAAAACTCCTTTCCACCAGCAGTTCAGTAGCAAGGAAAGTTATGTAATATCGCGCTACATCGACAACCCGCTCTTAATCGGAGGAAAAAAATTCGATCTCAGATTGTACGTTTTGGTGACATCGTTTCGACCTTTAAAAGCGTATCTCTTCCAGCACGGCTTTTGTAGATTCTGTACAGTGAAATATGACACGAGTGTCACGGAGCTAGATAACATGTACGTGCACTTGACTAATGTCAGTGTACAGAAGCACGGTGGGGATTATAATAGCCTGCATGGAGGCAAGATGAGTATTCAGAATTTCCGTTTGTATTTGGAGGGTACTAGAGGGAGGTCGGTGACCGACAAATTGTTTACGGAAATGCAATGGCTCATTGTTCATTCCCTGAAAGCGGTCGCCCCAGTAATGGCCAACGATCGCCATTGTTTTGAATGTTACGGGTATGATATAATAATAGACAACACCCTGAAACCTTGGTTAGTGGAGGTGAACGCCTCTCCTTCGCTTCAATCAACGACACACAACGACAGGATATTGAAATACAAACTGATCGACAATATAGTGTCGGTAGTAGTCCCACCTGACGGGATTCCCGACGCCAGGTGGAATAAAATCCCCGACCAGGAAGCTTTGGGTGACTTTGATTTATTGATCGATGAAGAACTTATGGATCGAGAACACGCTAACTCACGCTACTACAAATACCATCGCTTTAAACAGTGACAACCCACAACATTTTGAATACGTATCTTTATTTTAATTTGTTTATGGTAGTATTTCAATAAAATAATGGATGTTGAATACAATTTTTATTTATTTTGAGTTATTATACTGAAATGTTAAGACGCAGTTTAGGGTCGGACGTATTTATGATCTCGTCGCGTCAATTCCGAGTCCCCTCTGTACATGGAATCTTCATCGATGAGAGTTTCGAAATCCCCTAAAGCCTCTTCCGTGGGCGTTTTGTTCCAGCGTGCGTCCGGCACGCCGTCGGGAGGCAGTACGACCGATAACAGATTATCTACCAGCTTACACTTGAGTATCCGGTCGTTAGCCGTCGTCGCCGTCATCGAAGGGGAAGCGTTCACTTCTATAAGCCACGGTTTTAAGTTATCGTCTATGATTATGTCGTAACCGTAACACTCGAAGCAATGGCGGTCGTTCGACATAATGTATGCGACCGCCTTTAATGAATGTACTATCACCCACTGGATCTCCTCGAATAGCCGGTTTGTTAGCTCTCGGCCGCGCGTCCCTTGCAAATAGAGTTTTAGATTCTGCATGTTCAGCTTGCCCCCGTGATGAGTGTTGTAATCGGCCCCGTGTCGCTGCACACTCACATTTGTCAGATGCATGTACATATTATCGAGCTCGGCAACGCTAGTATCGTACTTCATTGTGCAGAATCGACAAAATCCCTCGCAAAACATGTAAGCTTTTAAAGGCCGGAACGACGTAACGAGAACGTAAATCCTCAAATCGAATTTCTTGCCGCCGATCAAAAGCGGATTATCTATGTACCGCGAAATAACATAAGTATCTTTACTTGTCAGATGTTGGTGCAAATATTTTTTGGATTCTCGCCATTTCTTCAGTTTGGACAGTTTGTTTATGAGGAAAATTCCGGCACCTTGGGATTTGGCGCAAGGTTTTAGGATCCATGTTGTTTGAGGCGCTTTGCGATATTCTTCGACGAAATGGTTGTAATCCATGGGCAGCACGAACGTTGTAGGGATGAAATCTAAATACAAATAGCAACTGGTGACTTTCTTATTTAGAAGTTTTGTTTCGATTTTCTCCGCAAGGGGATTGTTTTCTCGTTCCAAATCTCTTCTGTACCGTTTTATATTTTTGAAGAGCAAATCTTTGCGAACCAGTTCATAGTGGTTGGGGAAATGGTTGATGAATTGATGGTCATTGAATCTACAGCCGTTGTCTATGCTGAATAAAGATCTGCAGTTGTACGTGTTGGACCAGTAGATGTTCCAATCGTCTTCTGGGCTCACCTGGTTCCAACCTCTCTGCGTGAAAGTGTTTGTAACAATAGTTTTGTCGAAGTCTGTGCAAAAGTTTAGCTTTTTCGGGTTTGGAATTTCTTTCGGTACTCGTCCGTACATACCGAGTGCGGGTTTTTTTCCATGTACAGACATTTTTACCACAACTAGTCTATCTCTAGGCAATTCAAGAAAAAAAACTTCCAAGATTTGAAACGGGTTTACAATAAATAAATACGGGGTAAGAATAAATATCGTGGCTCTATAGAATTAAGCTCAATAATTATTTTTATGTATTTTTTTTTGTATTTGGCACTTTATTTTATCAACAAATCCACAGAACAAACCAATAGTAAACCCTCATTTGCTTTTTATGCTGACTTTTGTCATTGGACATTTACTCCGCTAATAATGAGAATGTACTTAAGTTTTTTGTGTTTATGTTTTGTTTAAACACTTTTATTTTATAAAGATTCTATTCAACACAATCACTGTGTGTGTTTAAGCTAGTACAATATTTAATGCTAGTAAATAGTTACTATACGAAGGGTTGTAACGCTCGGCAAACAATTAAGGTTGCGTGGTAACTGACGTAGAAACCATTCACACAGAACTCCCCTTGCAAATCAAAAGCACCTAGGCTACGGTTTAATAAACAAACAAGTAATTAAAACCAACCCTATTGATTTAACATTACTGTACTGATGCTAGCTATAGATAAGATGTTTCTGTTATTTTTCTTCTAGAGTCGATGTAACTATCGTAATAATTAATACATATTTTTAATTAGTTTCAGTAGGAAGGTTCTTATATGTTAAATCTTATTTCTATATTTAAATTTGATTGTTATGGTAAGAAGTTTAAAGAACTATGAAATATAAGTGTTAGAATTTAATTTGTTTTTCTCTAAATATAATTTTAACTACATGCTAAATATAATTTCTTAATTAAAATGTCATTGTTAGTGTAAGAAAATAATGAGAACTAAAATAACTAACGATTAAATGTATTAATATCCTGAAGTGATATGACAGTTTTTTCAACTGTGCATCGGCATGACTTCCATCTTACTAAGCTGTCTCTATGGAGCAAGCATCGAAAAAATCTACAACACTAGACTAAGAAGGAATTCTAAAAGCGTAGGGATCAGAAATGTTGTTGCCTTCGCCAACAACACTTGTGTGCTTCCTTGCACATCTGGATACGCAGATGTGCAAGGAAGGAGCACGATGAAAATTACTAATAAAATCGCTTTACTCTGTCTCGCCTCGTCTCCTATCAGTTGTTTTTTTCTCGTTCACCACTTATATCTTATATGCACTTATATGCACATCTCTGGTGAAAAAGCACCCTTAAGCTTGTGTGTGTTATTAACGTTCCCCTCCAAATGCACGATAGATAGAGCTTCTGCATCTAAAGCAGCACCTGAGAGTTTAATAAATTTTAGGGCGAAATTTCAGCATTTGGTTGAGAAACTCACATCTTTCGCCCCCTAAATCGTAACATAATCTTATGTTTATGTTGTTATTTGCTTGAATATTTTGTATATATTCATAATTTCATTTTTTAGTCACCAATAATATTTGTTTCTGTAATAAGACGACTTTATTATAACGTAATTTAAATGCAACAAAATCGTTATTAGAAGTGTCTTGAAGTTCTATGAAGTTATTACAAAATTTAAAAAGTCTACAGGTGTATTTTATCTTGTGAGAATCATTTATACGAAAAAATAATCAAAATCGAATAAAATTTTCTTATTTCTGTGTGGAACTTTGTTAAATTTCCCGTTCCTCTTATAAAGTCTCTTTATCTTGTGTTAGAAGTACTAATGTAATTTAATCCTATTAGACTGTATCCGATGATCATCCGGCATTACAAATAGGTACAACATAATGCCCTGAGGGTATACCAAATTGACGTCGTAAAGCCAATAACACATATCTAAGTCTATCTAATATTTAACATTATTGCGTGCTTAAGCTGTTCCCAATAATTGTGTAACTGCGTGTACTAAGTAAACCATAGAATAGGGACTACTGACTACTTAAAGCAATGCGATTTGAAACTTTTATCCGAGAACAGAAACCATTGTGGATCCGGATTGTTTTCTGTTCTCTTCTCGGAGCAAGTCCAAATCCTGCTGGTAGCCAACATTTTAAATTGTCTCCAACATTATCTCAAAAATAAACAGAAACATTTAAAAAAAAGTTTTAATGTGTATTGTTTAGTACTTTAGTCAATACACCAGAACCAAGCCTCGTATTTACTAACTAGAGACATAAAATCATCATTATTTCATTTCAGCCCATGTAACGTTATTAAGGCACTTCTGGGCGTTTTTAATGCAATTAAGTGACAAACGAGCAATTCTCTCGTTAATTCTCGTCAATTCTCTCTCGTAAGAGTCTTATAAAGCATCTTATTTACGCATACTTTGCTACCTTACCACGTCATACATCATAACAGCCTTAATCTTACTCTACATTTATAGGTACTCTTGGTCTTTATACCGGTACTCTATCTCTATAGCCCGTTCATCCCAACGGCTGTTGGTTTTTCTACTTAATATTGTAAGTCTAAACGGACTTGGTAGTTTACAATTGCCAAAAATTTTCATTCAATATAGGCGTAGAATATAAATTATGGTATATTAGTAACCACGCAATATTTTAGACTTGCTAAGACGTGCGTTACGGGATGAAATATGAAACTCTCGGAGTGGCACTATTTCATTTATTTAGCATTAAGTATCATAGCTGGCTGGCTTATATTTACACTTCCCCCTCTTAAGGCTTAGTAAGCTTGGCAGTGGCATGGCGTGAGGGAAACTGTCATGACGGCTGGCTGGCATTGGCAGATTTGCAGGCAAACGTCTCTTCCGTTTCATTATGGTCAAAATAATGGAGGTACAGTTTAGTGTTAAAAATATTTTTCTGAGTGGAGCAAGCCACTTACTTAAGGCATAGGTGATACATAAAGAAAATAAAACCAATATCGTCTTTGGGCACATCATTCTGTGTCTTTGGGTAAACAAAAGCAACTGCCACATTGACAAGCGTACGGGGTCGCAGGCGTTGAGTCAACGTGCCACTGCAACGCGCTCGCGCCGCTTGTTTCTTGTGTGTAATCCATGCCTTAGGTTATTTAGGCTATAAAACCAACAGCACACACATATCTAGATAGGTATCTTATTAACAATGCCCAATGTGCGTTCTTATGAATAATTGAGTACACTTTAGACGCTTTGAGAACAGCCCGCAGGCGTGAAATATTAATGGTGTTTCTTTCCCTGAATCCGTCTGTTGTTACCGCTATGAATAACATATAAATGAAAGTGGGATTTGGGACATGTTATAAATAAAATGTATGAGTTTATTTTATTATTTATTCAGAGAGATTTTCTGAGAACGGCAGTATCAGTCAAGGTGTCAATAACATACAAATAAATAGATAAGTTATCACGTGACTGTGATGGTTACATTTTTCAGAGTTTAAAAAGTATATATTTATAAATTTGTCAACATGTCAAAAATCTTATACGTATAGTATAATAAGCCGATATAGTTACCTAGGTTTCATGTCTGTTTGTATGTATATACAAGGTGTAAGGGTTTCTATAGAAAACGGCCACTGACACTCGACAAAATGTATGGAACAGCTGATATTTTTTTCGCGATTTCAGGGTTGGTCCCACAGTAAAAGTTGTTCATAATGATGAGTACAATTACCTTCTTTTGGCTTCGAGAGTGTTCCCCTTACACCCTGTAATGTATGTATATTCCTTAAGGACTCCAAAACAGCCGATTTTGACGGGTCTTTCACTGGAAGATAGCTGATGATATGAGGAGTAATCCACGTGGGTTTAACCGCGCGGCGCAGCTAGTATTTTTTAACATTAGTTTATTATATTAGAATTTAGGTCTTTTCAAGGTCAGAGTGAATAGGTATCTCCTAAGTCTGCATGCTCCATCTTCAACCACTTCCATGACCAACAGGTGAGCTGAAGGTAAACCGCGGCTTACAAACTTTGCAATTCCACTAGTAAAAATATAACGAAATTAAATTATATAACGCTTAATACAAAATTTACTGTTTCAAACTTCGAACAAAATAAAATGAATGGACAGGCCATAACCATTAAACTTACTCAGTAAAAACGACTCAAAACTGTCGAACATATACTTCAACACCTAATTATAATCATGTACAGTACATTTGTTACTAAAAATAGGTTTTATGTTGTATTATTACGTTTCGGGAAAACACACGAAGGCATAATTTTGTCAGATGGTTCGTTATCATGTAACAATTTAGCTTGTGTCGCACTTCCTACGGCTAGAGACCAACTGAAACAAAGTGACAGCCGGCGCTCATTTTGTAATCTTCAAAAATTCATTTTATTTTGGTCCAAGGTTTAAAACAATTTTTCAGGTTAACACAATTTCCTTGAAGCTACCTACGATTTTCTCTCCAGTGTTTTCTTTAAAACGTGAAATAAGATTTCTAAGAACTTCAGAGGATAAAGATGAAGCATCAAGTACAAAGAAAATTTCTAACAACAGAAGAGATAAACATGTGGCAACTCGTGAAATATGGTTGGAATGATAAATGGAGAACGCCGGTTATTAGACTGCGGCTTGTCGGGTAATATGTTATGAAGCTGACACATTGTGTATGTAAATGAGTGTTTGTAACCATTGACTGTGCTTTACAGCTTTACATAGTCATTGTTGTGTTAAACAGAATAATAACGATGTTACAGACTATTTTGTAAGTATAATGACTCTGTTAACAAGAAGCTCCATTTTGCATTATTAAAGGAGATCATAATTGCTACAGCATAATATTATTAATATTGGAATGCTGGCGCCTACTTTGGCCAACAAATGAGCATTGTCATTCCATGTGCAATGCTGCCAGCATTCTGATCTCTTTTTATCCACCAAGACTTTTAAAGGGCTTTCAGATTTGTTTTTATTTTTATTTTAAGGCTTCCGTACCTAAAGGGTAAAAACAGGACCCTATTACTAAGCCTACATTGTCTGTCTGTCTGTCTGTTAAACGGCTGTATCTTTTGAACCGTAATAGATAGACAGTTGAAATTTTCACAGGATATGTAATATTACGGCAAATTAACAAAAAAATATATAAAAATTTCAAAAAGTAAAAACGAAAGGTCCCCCCCCCCTATACAACAAACGTGCTTTATTAACGTATTTTTGTATTAGCTCTAATGAAAAAAATGGTAATACGTACAAGCGTCAAACTTGGCATGATTATAGTACACACTCTAAAATATAACAATAAATAATGGCCAAGTGTGTGTAGTGTCAAATTTTTGTTCATTACCAAGTTATAACTGGTAATTTCGTTATTGTTTTTTTGGGTGGTACGAAACCCTCAGTGCGCGAGCCCGACTCGCACTTGGCCAGTTTATTTGATTTGGCCTGATGTAGATGTGATGCCTATTATTTATTTATTTAGCGTATATTTTTTTCTATGTAGTTTTAGGTTTTAGTTTTAGATCAGTTATAATTATTTTTTCTATGAGCATAATTTCAAAATTTAATGTCGAGTTTAAAGATATTTCCGAAAAGGGAATTATTTTATTAAATAATTTGCTTGCGTTTTACCGCCTACTCATCTGATGTTAAGCGATGATGCGGTCTACGATGAAGCACTCTAGTCTATAAGTAACCGATTCACTCTGATTTGAAGACAACCAATTTTACTTGATAGTATTTCCAGAAATTTTGATATTAGAAAATAGTTTTTTTTTTGGATACATAAAATACGTAATACATATTGTTCTTTGATTCCATAAGTTTCTAAGTAGGAATGTAAATCCCACAGTAAATCCAACTTTTCAGTTGTTTCTGTCAAATCGTTATGTTTTCATTAAAAGTCAAACTAACAATCAACTTCAACGAAAATTCATTCAAATGGCATTCTTTTTCGCATATCTGTGCTTTTTCGAGTCCTTTATATTCCTCTTCATTTATATCGCAAGAAAAATGTAATGTCGACTCGTTCGAGTTCTTATTTCAATGGAAGTTAGTTATTCAGAGCGTTTCGAGCTGCACAATTCTCTGCTTGGATTTATCGCGGGAAGTTATTTCACCGGCGGCCAGTGCTGTATCTACTGACCAGTTTGAACAATATCGATAGAATTACCAAAACAAAAAGTTGAGTATTGATACAATAATTACTTTGACGCCGTCTCATCTTCATGTGATAGAGTTAGCCTGGCACAGCAGCCAATTCGGCGGAGTAGCACAATCGGTGAATAATATGCTAACCTGGTTACGTGGACATTGGGTACTTAGCAAGGAAGATAGACTAAGAGGAAAGACAATAGCGGAACATTAGAGCGTAGCTCGGAAATTTGCCTAAAAATGGTATGAACTTAGATGGCGCCGTAATTTGAGCGTGATATAGGTTGTCTCGAACTTCCGTAAGCGCTGCAGTCAGATAATGTACGAAAGGGTTCTACAAATTACCGTAGCGCTAGTATCGCAGTCAAGTTTCGCAGCATTTCAAGAGAAGCGCAACTCATACCAATAGATGCCGCCTTTCTTTATTCCCTTGAAATGTTGCGAAACTTGACTGCGATACTCGCGCTACGGTAATTTGTAGAACCCTTTCGTACAATATCTGACTGCAGCGCTTACGGAAATTCGAGACAACCTATATCACGCTCAAATTACGGCGCCATCTAAGTTCATACCATTTTTAGGCAAATTTCCGAGCTACGCTCTAATGTTCCGCTATTGTCTTTCCGCTTAGTCTATCTTCCTTGGTTCTTAGGGACCGAGAGCTCATCTCATTTCTGCTGGCAACAGTAAAAGGTTAATAACTTAGGTATACATGGGACAAAAATGACTAAAAACTAGTGTTACAACTGGCGGTCTTATTGCTATAAGCGATCTCTTTCAGAAATCTTAAGTGATGTGAGTCAAATATCGATAAATCGTGTCGATTATCATACCTCCCCAGGGGCTAGCGGTGGTAGCGCGCACCAAAAATGTTTTTCAGTTGTAAAATAGTTGGAGCACGTTTGGAGCTCATTTCGACTGGTCTACTTTTGAATGCGGAGTCTAAACTGTTACGACAGTTTTATTACGTGTACACACACTATAGATGTATAAAATATAGTCATATTGGTTCACTTTTATATCCGTATAAGCTAGTTACAGAAAATTATCTTAGAAAAAAATCGAAAAATTACCTATACTGTGCAATAGTTGATTTTTAAGATATTTTTAGTGAGCCAAAAGGGGTTTAAAGAAATTTTGACAACCCAGAACTGCGCCATTGGCTGTAGTGTGTATATAATTATGTACGCGTTTGCGCTAATGTTTTCTCTTATCCTCACTTTTTGAGCAAATGTTTGTTTGTCACTACTATGTTAGATAAATTTTTCGGAAAACGATAGTCCAATTTTGTTTAAATTCAATTAAAAAAATCTGTCGTTTTTTCAAACTGAATCTTATCAAGCATTGCTAATTTAAATATTATATTTAAGCATCAAATGGTTAATATCACATTAACCCTTTCATGCTGTTATTAATACGCATCGGAATTATAAATACTGACTGCATTTACATTGGCCGTACATATATATAAACCAATTTTCTTTCCTGTATTAATTTGATAGCCTGTTAGTCCAGTTGGCAGTGAACCTGCCTTCTGCGCTTAGGGGCGTGGGTTCGATTCCCACCTAGGACCAACATTTCTGCGGTGAACATTTTGTGTTAGTTTTATATCTGGTTGTTAATATCTATTTAAGTATGTATTATACATGTATGTATATCAGTCTCTGGCAGCCATATCACAAGCTTTGCTTAGTTTGGGACCAGATGACCGTTTGACCGTGTGCGAAAAAATGACCCGAATATTATTGTATTATTATTATTAATTTTAATCAAAGTCAGACATGTACTAACGCAGGTCAGACATCAATCATTATGGCGCCAGAAGTGGTTTCTAAATTGACCTTATGTCAGTGTGTATTCGTGGCTTACCCGGTTAAATTATTTATCAGTCTCATCAATCATTCCCGCGAATTCCCATCTCAATTGACCCCACAATTTATTTTTAATTTCACATCCCGTCACCTGCTGCCACTGATAAAAATTTCGTACATTTACCCGGTTTTTACTGCCATGAATATTTGACGTGCGGGGTCAGCATTCCTGATAATGTTATTTTACCTAATTGGCTTGCTTGGGAAATAGGTAATTTTATTCTGAATACCTGTACTTCTTAATAAGTGCTTAACTTAATTTGGTACTCGGTGAATCATTTTATGAACGCTATGCTGTGGAAAAAGTCGACGGCAAAATATGACAAGGCTACATCCCGATACATTGGTCCGATCAGCAGGAGTGTTCACAACTCAATCGGAAAGGTATCCATTTGTATGTCCGTCTCTGTCATCTTGAATGGAGATGATGGAGACGTATAATGTGATGTCCACTGCTGATGCTAATTACCCCTTCTGATTTGCACCACTTTCGACGCTTCAGTCTACGACGCGCTCCATGTCATTGAAGATAGAGGGCGATGGCAAAATATCACCTGAGGGAGACTAAATGGGAGGTAGTGGTCACGACCTTCATACATGAGGAATCAAGGAAAAAAATGGAAAAGCATATGAAAAATTCAGCAGTTCTTTCAAAAATAATCACGATAAAAATAAAAATAAACATTTAATAAAATAAACTTATTTCAGATTTATTGAAGCGAATACCTA
Source organism: Agriopis aurantiaria (assembly GCA_914767915.1). Lineage (NCBI taxonomy): Eukaryota > Metazoa > Arthropoda > Insecta > Lepidoptera > Geometridae > Agriopis > Agriopis aurantiaria. The sequence continues at coordinate 9,390,203 of OU611994.1, read as the reverse complement.
TAGCTTAGAGAACACACTTTTTCTTTTTAGTTGACGAGCTATGGCCTAGCTACACTGGTGTGATGGTGTGGACGAAGATTGTCACACACCTAGTCTGGAATGGAAAGTGGCTCACAAGTGAGGCTGCTGAAACACTTTGTTAAGCGCTTACTTTTAATCAGCCAGGTACTAAAAAGTACCTTACCATTATGCGAGCTTTGAAATAGGCTATTTGGTTGGTTATTGTATTTATACCTATTCCAAAATGCAATTGCTTAATTTTAGGTAATTGGATTTTCGAGCATAAAACGATAATGAAACCAGTAAACCATAACATTATAATTGTTTAAATTATTTTATGTCAGTAATTTAACGAAAACCACACTCAAACTTTCTCTCCTAGAGTTTTATGAAAAACTACTATAATTTGTAAATTGGAGATAATGATTTAAGTTTATATATTGAGTTTTTCCAAAGTTTGAAGTTATTTTCAATGAAAATTATAGATCTATTTACTACAGAAACTGTATTTTCGATAATCTTTATAGAACGACAAAAATTCAGTTTTTGTTGATTTTATCGTTAAAAATGTATGAGGCTTTTATGCCAAATAATCTTAAGAAACGTCGTTAATTGAGGCCTCATCTACTCCGACGGAGCATGCAAATTTTGCCTTTCCAAATGTTTAAGTTGAAGCAATCGGAGAAACTTGGAAGCTTAAATCTTGCGGCGAACCGTTTGAGATAATTTTGCACACTTTCAACGTTTGTGACTTTCAAGAAATATGAGGCAGAATAATTTTTCGTAAAATTACAGTTCGCATTTGCTACTATAAGAACCTATTTTTGTTTATAATGACGCTGTGGAGAGAGACTGGTAATTCGGTTACTTGAACGACCTTATTGTATTATGTGGTGGTTCGGAACCCTCAGTGCGCGAGCCCGACTCGCACTTGGCCGGTTTATTTATCAAGTATATGCTTTGCGGAATATGGCCCGCTCAAGCCTAAGTGACAAAAAGTTGGTAGCTGCTGGTAGATCACCTAGCAGACAGTATGTCTTTCCTTTTTTGCTTGTGGTCTATTACTTAGTTCATTTTGTGTCGCCGAAAGCTTTTAGTGTGCGTGAAAAATTAAGTATCTCATATTAGCTATAATATGACCAAAAAATTGATGAAAAATTGAGACATTTGAACACGAACGATAATTGTACCAAGGCATTATCTTCGAACCAGAAGACGCAGCGTGAACCCACTCCCACTAGATGGACTGACGACATTGCGAAAGTCGCTGGCATCCAGTGGATGCAAAAGGCAGTCTGCCTTTTTTTTTTTTTTTTTTTAAATTTATTTAAAACACAGTACGTTACATTTCAAGTTAGTAAGTTGTTTTAAAATCTATGTTAGATTCAGTTCAGTGTGGAGGTTAAAGGGGGAGGCCTATGTTTAGCAGTGGACGTCTTCTGGCTGATGATGATGATTATCTTCCTTGTTTGCCTGAGATGAGGTTACATGCATACCGGAGCAATCACAAATATATTACCGACCTTTTAAGATAACGAAATTAAAGTCTTTTAATTATACCGTTGTCCTAATTAGGATGTTGGGTCATATTAACACGACAATTATTTACCTCCTAAAACACCACGACCAAAATTGGTTTCATACCTACGTTAAAAAGTAATTAATGAGAGAATTTTCATTTACTTGTATAGACTTGATAAAATTAGGCAGTGTATTAAATTTCACGAAATGAGTTTTCCAATTTTGTGAAACACGATGTTGAAGCTCTCGTAAAATTCGAAAGGATTCTGCTTGATTGGAAAACGATACCACCATAGTAGTAAATATTGGTCATACTTTTATTAAAGAGCGGGAAGGGAACAAAAATATGGAAACTGACGTATTTTTCACAAATTTTATTTATATGGCAATGGGAATTACTCATCCGTGTCACCGTGCGCGTCGCGCGACTCCCGCAGTGCAAAGCGAGACACAGCCGCGCGCATGCATTCACCTTGAAAAAGACAGCCGAATTGGATTGAAACTATAGTCTGAGTAACCGGTTTAATCATACTTGATTAATTCCCGTGTCATATAAATAAAACAAAAGCATGCTCACTTATTCTGCTAATTTGTGGTGTTTACACTGTAATCTTATTAACTAACAAAACGTGTTAACTTTTAAAGGAAGCACAGCAAGCATTTTTTTGTAGATTGTGCAGTTTTATTTGGAAAGAAAACGAAATATTGCCACACTGATTTTAACCGACTTCAATAAAAAGGGGTTCTCAATTCGTTTATATTATGTACTAGCTGCGCCCCGCGGTTTCACCCGCGTACTGATTAAAAATGGTGATGATGATGATGAATGATGAGTGAGTCTATGTCACTCTCTGGCTCTTGAACTATACCCACGCAAAAAATCAGGTCGATCCGTTGTTCCGTTGCAGCGCGAAAGAGGAACAAACATCCATACCTACATCTATACATCCATACATACAAACTTTCGCGTTTATAATATTAGTAGGATTATCGTGGGAACATTGATAGGCTGATAATGATGATGATTACTCGTATTTACCTATTATAAGCTATTACAGCGGCCCTAAATTAAAGCAAAGCTGTAAAAGTTCAAAAACAAACACAACCAATTTTTAATAAAAAACAATCTGACCTAACCGAGCATAGCGTAACTAATTAAAATTCATTTTAACCTTTTGTCCTTTCAAAGATATCGACCTATCTCCTAACACAAGGCACTTTCGTGTTAAATCGTCTGCAAAGGCATAGATTACGCGGTAATTAGGCAGAATGACCGCAATTACAGTGCCCAAAGTCGCAATAATGAATTTCAGGACTCCTTTAATATTACGGTAACTTTTATTGCTTATCTCGTTTGTTGGTCGGATAATTTATGGATGGAAAAAGTTTGCAGATGAACGAGTGTTATATTTGTCTCATCTTTTTTCTCAAGGAAAAAATAGGACTACTAGAAAATTGTGGATAAAACTAAGAGGTCCAATCACGAGCAAAATATTATATTGACATAATTAAATAATGTCAATAAGTCACTTCATCAAAATTCGCGTGAAGATTCTTGAATTCAAAAAGGCTTACACTCACGTTATGTTTGTCGGTTTTCGAGCATTTAATTTTCTTATTTTGACTCGTTTATCAGGCAAACTGAATTTAAAAGAGAATACTACCAAGGCACTCTATAAAATCACGCTACATTTAACCCGTAATATCAGCAGCGCAATAATTTAGTTAGGTGCTAAGCGCTAGCTCTAGGGTGCGGGGTGGAATAATAATTTAAATATGAATCACTTTGACCAGAACTTTAGTGCTGATACCTCGATATTACTTAGATAAGAACCCAATTATTTTTTACCGGCAAGTGCCTTTTCAATAAACATAGTACAAACTAACTAATACTTAAAAACAGTTGGACTGCCCGTAGACCGAGCACACTACCAATTGGCAGCGTACCCAGCATGCTGCTGACATTACCACGCTGAATAGCAATGGTTGAATATTTATTACCTGAATTACATTAGTAATGTTTTCTAATTAGTTTACTAGTGTTTGAATAATATTATGAATGGATAGGAAAGATGATAAATACAAATTTTGTTTGCAAAATATCTTCTAGTCTTGTAGAGGTAGTATAAAGTCCATTCAAATATGTTCAACTGCTACGGATTTAAGTGTAGACAATCATACAGAAATACTTTCGCGTTTATAATGGTTTGTTAAGTGTGATCATTTAGTAGAGACTTTGATGGTGTCGATTATGACTCACTAAACTAAACCAATCTGTACTAAAATTATCTGTGTATCTTTTTAATTCAATGTGTGATAATATGATAGAAACAATCAGAGAACAGTCAAATTTAGTTCCGTTAAAAATATAGTACAACTGAATTGACGTCAAGGCCAAACTATTGTGTAAAAGATATCTGTCCAAACCATCTCAATTTTTCCATCGTTTGAACACGTCACGCTCTATCCAATATCAGATGTTCAATATAGCACAGATGCGCGGTGATTTACGAACGATGCGAGAATACGTCCTTCCCGTAACCCTATTTCGTAGTAAAAGGGCACTACGATGCCTTTTGTGATGCCAAGTGGTTTTCTGAAACATGGTATTTATAATGTGTTCATAAATTGAAGAAAGCTCACAATCAAGCTTATTATTAATGTGTATATGAATTTCTAGTGTAATTCCGCTTCTACGTCGTTTTAAAAAATCGTCGTCGTTAAATTCATATACACATTAAAATGGACTTCCGCAAAGTAACGCCTGATTCAATCAAGCTTATTATTGTTATTTATTAGCCCGATAGCCCGTTGGTCCAGTTGGTAGTGAACCTGCCTTCTGAGCTTGGGGGCGTGGGTTCGATTCCCACGTAGAACAAACATTTGTGTGATGAACATTTGTGTTTGTTCTATATCTGGTTGTTAATATCTATTTAAGTATGTATTTAAAAACTATATATGTATGTATATCAGTCTCTGGCAGCCATATCACAAGCTTTGCTTAGTTTGGGGTCAGATGACCGTGTGTGAAAAAATGTCCCGAATATTTTTATTTTATTATTTTATTATTTATGTATTTAAAACGTAATTAGAGAAAATACACAAAAATATTGAAATTTCAGCCGCATGTGGGCAGTTTCATCTCGGCCTGTGTGCGAGTTCGAATACCAGGGGCTTTTACGGCCAACGGCTAACTCGGTATCAAACTAACTTTAAATCTGCTCAGTTGGAAAATCACGCGACTGCAAACCGTATCTGGGCGCGTTAAGGTTCACGTTCGCGTGATTTTCCAACTGAGCTGATTTAGAGTCATGTGGGGCAAGTGTACGCAGCGAGTAAGTGTGCGCATGCTAAGTATCTGGAAAACGGTTTATAACTAAGGAACGGTATCCTCCCTATTCGGTGCCCCACGCCACGTGACGTCGTACAAAGTGCACGTGTCTCACCGCCCGCAATCATTGGTAAACGTATAATCCTTTTGAAAATTCGCTATTTATTATCGGGCGCCACGTATTATCCAGTTTGACTAATGACAATGTTTGAATTGTTGTAATGACGCAATCATGAATAATTTTGATCGAATCCTGTTTTGGTGGTTTGGGTTAAGTGTGCGCAGAAGCTTGTCGAGTAAGTGTGCGCATGCACACACTTACCCTGCATCGCCCCGCATTGTCATAACTTTGTTTACAGTGAAATATTTTGTTCCAGAATCTACATACAAAAACACATCGAAAATACATCACAAAATACATCGAAAATACCCCGAGATTATCAGAGGCAGGCTCCAGATAGAAGCACCGTCACAGTTGGTCAGCTAGAAAAATATCTAGCATAAAAATAAATAAGTACTTTTTTTTTGAGTCTGACTGTAATAAATAGCTCAAAATCTCATCGTTTTTATGTTGCGTACACTTAAACGTTCTGCTGCGCACAGTTACCCCTATATTGGGGTAAGTGTACGCATTTCGACTATGTTTTATTAGCTTAATTCTAAAGAATTTGTGCCATTGACAAATATTGTTTCTATGTTTAAATTGTTGATTAATAAACACGTTAACTAATTAACCTCATTATGTTTCATTTAACTTGAGATTTTCCATTTTATGACGTTTGAAACCTTAAGTGCGCACATTTGCCCCACGTGACTCTAACGTTATTTTGATACCGAGTTAGCCGTTGGCCGTAAGGCCCCAGTATCAGTCCAGCTAACTAAGAGATGTTTATTTGTTTTGACAAAAGTATCAATTCATAATAATGTACAGAGAGTAATGTAAGAATCCTGTGTATTAAAAAGTATGTCTTAGTAGCTATCAGTCTTGTGAAGATGAATCATTGCACTGACGCACATTTTTTGGGCTTTGAAAGCAATTAAGGCAGGATTTAAAAGTTATATTTCTGTTGTGAAAACAGTAAGTATTACATTGCATACGAAAGGAACGGGTGGAGGTTACTCTCTGCCTAGTGCGATCTGACCCTCAATCTGGAGGCGTTGGATTATTCGATTATGGAAAAGAGCGTCAAGCATTGTTCTATACGAGGAACGTCGCTTCTGAGCGGAAGCATATTTAAGTCTTCATAAGACGGGTTAAGGGTTTGTCGTGAAATCCTTAGGTATTATGAATAACTTATACTATGAGAGAATATACTGGGCTACATGGAACGGTGATACTAAACTGAAAAAAATTCATTATAGTTACTCATCATTATAAAAAAAATATGCTATGGGACTAAGCTCAAAACTCAAAAATTCGAGCATAACGATTTGGTTCCACATCAATGTTTTTTTTTATATTCTGTAATCGGCTTGCGTTTGACCGCCAACTCACCTGATGTGGTCTACGATGAAGCACGCTTGCCTAAAAGCCGAACAACCAATAACTGCCCAACAATGAAATGGAGTTCCCATGCTCCTTGCTTTCTAAGAACTACATCTTCAAGGTAAGTAAGTAAATAGATTTCTCCGAGATTGACGTGCTCCATCATTGGCCAACTATCGCTTACGATATCAATAAAAAAATCTTACAAATTCGCGAAGAACAGTTGAGTAGTATGAATATAATTGTAAGTATTTTGTTTATTATATAAGTTTTTTTATAAAGAAAAGTTATAAAATATATCAAACATCTCCTTTAATAGCAATTATATTACATTTATTTGTAGAGATATACAGGGTTACGCATATAGAGCAAAAGCCAAAAGAAGGTCATTGTACTCATGTACAATGTGATGACGGTAATTGTTGTCATCATGATGTACAACTTTTAAATACAACTTTTTAACCCTGAAATCGCGAAAAATATATCAACTGTATCATAGAAAACGACCATTGACATTCGACAAAATGTATGACACACCAGATTTTTTTTCTCGATGTCAGGTTTTTTTTCATGGTAAAAGTTGTTCATAATGATGAGTACAATGACCTTCTTTCGGCTTAGTAGAGTCTATATGGGTAACCCTGTATATAATATGATTCTTAGCCAAATTAATATCCCACACATTATTTTATTACCTACCGGTGCTGACGTGGTTGTTCTGGATCCCCAGAAGTAAAACAGCGAGGATTTTGCTAGATCGGGTAACGTATGGTTGCACCCGATAGCAGCAGAAACGAACAAGAAAAAAAAACACTAAAAATTAAGCAGTGTTATAAGATCGACCCCTCTGATGTCTGTCTAACGTTGATGTTTTGCAATATAGACCATTAAAATTCTTAGGCAAACATGGACGTAATAATAACCTAATGTTACGTACATATAGGCAAATTAATGTTTAGGCATAGGTACTTCATTTTAGACACTGTGCTAAGTACAGTAAGTTTAGACCATAATGATTAGGCATTTTGCTTCGTTGACGATTTGATTTGTTGCAAATGTAATCAAGAACGTATACTATAAACAAAACATCGTATCGACATCATCGATACAGCGGTTTTACAGGTTTTTTATTCTTGTATATAACTATATTATAAGAGTAGCTAGTAGATCTCAGTTAGTTGAATTGTAGGCATCACACTAATTGGCTGACTTTAAATGAAAACTACCGCCGCCCTGCCGCATACGGTATTTGTTGAACAAACTTTTATTAAAGCTTGCCTGCATAACAAGTTGGTTAAAATATCACTAATTGGTTGTTAGTAGAGAATATACGAGAATCATAACATCTTTTTCTTCAATTTCCAATGTTACTAAAGTTTAGTAAAAAAATCGTTCAATTAGTTTACCGTAAAACTACGAATTCCTTGATTTTATCTTATTCTTTACATGTAAAAAAAAAAGTAAACCTCAACCTAACATGATTATAGAATATCTGCATAATCATCAAAAGTGGGAGTCACGACCCTCAGACATAAGGGGAATTCCGAGGGGACGGATGACTTCTTTTAATCAGAACTTTATCTGGGCTTGACTTGATCACCGACTTGCTTGATTGTAAACGATGATGTGGTCTAGGGGTCTAGGACAGAGCAAGCAGTTAGAAGATTCTTAGTCACTGTAATTAAAGATACCTAGGTTATAAGAAACAAGGAAGATGGCAGAGTGCTCCATTCCATTACTTCCTTTTTACTACGTTAATATTAAATTTCCTTCGTGATGCAATAGCGTTAACAATGGCAAAATAATGTACTGCAGTTAGAGTAACTGTCGAGTTGTTGGCCCTAGTAATAATGTATTTCGTTTGGGATGTAATAAAGGGCGACTTTCTTATACCGAAACTAAACAAATTGGATGTGACCGGTACAGAATATAGAAACGTATGGCACAGTAAATATGCAAATTTATTTAAGTGATATACTTTTTGAAATTATAGACCTAATTCATGATAATGTTTGCAACGATTCCGAGGCTGCAGCTGCATTACTGCCACGGCATTGCTGCGTAGCTCGGAATGAAATCTCATATAAACCTATAGAGAATATATGGGGACCAGTCTGTAGTGCAGCGGCAGCACTGTATCGGCAGCACTGCTGCGTGCTGCCGAGTTTGGATTCATACCTGGATTTCAAAACTAGACAAATTGTAAAACAACTATTTCAAATTATTACAGGTTACCCTATTTTTTCCGTTTCCGTAAAAAAACTCATCTGGTATGTACATGTAACTTTTCTTAAACTTTGAGAGGATATTCACGACAATAAACACCACGAAAGTTATAAGGAATCACGGGTAGAGTAAAATACTTTTGAAGAAAATCTATTAAAGCATGTAATGTGTCTTAATAAAGACTTTATAGTCTCTTAGAAAAGCACTTACAAGTGAAATCCTTCGCGATCCATTAAAAAACAAATCAAACTCATCGCGTGGTCTCGCTGTGGAGCGGTGCCACCAACCGCTTCATTTAAATTATCTGCCAGGATCGCTTCTGCAAGCTATTCTCGTCCCTAACTCAAGGAGCTGACGCCTACATTAGTGTTTATTGACGCCTAACTTCAACGTGCGATGGATTAGTTTGCGGTATCGAACGTTGATTGAAGCAGTAGTTAAGTTCTCGCGTTACAATTTTTTGTTCTATGAGTAAGTTTACACTTAAACACTCTCACTTACGGTGTGTTGGGTCTAGGTATTACAAAAAATAGAAGTAAGTGCCCAGAAATTTCCTCTATAAATAAATCTAGATTAACGAAGAAATTTCGACAAATTAATTTAAATCCTATCTCGTTATCAGTATCAATCTTTCATGTTCCCACTGCCGCGAAACAAGCCCTCCCGCAGAGAGAGATGATGGGCCCTAATCCACCATGCTGGCCCAGTGCATTTTGGTGAATGTCATAATATGTATTTAAACTTTTGCGATTCCTGGACATACTAGCAATTTTTCCTTCACCGATATTGAGCGCTAACATCGAAACTACACGTCATGTCATAATCCCGTTATGACTACCTTATATCTAATGGTATTAAGTTTCAGTATGTCAATAAAAAAACGTAAAACAAAATCTAAAAAAAACATTTAATTTGTATTAGGTTTTATATATAATTTGTATGTTATTTATTTATTTTTTCTTTCTGGTAACTAATTTGTTATCTCTTATGTATAGACTTCGATTGTTTGTTTTCCAATTACTATTTATCTATCCAGGCCTTAGTTGGTGTTGCAACGGGGCATTTACTCTATTTCTAGTTTGTATTAATGAAAACATGTTATTGGCTTTTGTGTAACTGTTTATCTCATATCTACTGTATTAATAAGCAGCTGTATGTTTTCCGTGTAAAATAAAATAAAATAACTAATTCTGATTCTGATTTAGGTTGCAGTATGTAATTGTAGTCCTAATGCACAGTTTATCTTTATAGGTTTGATTTTAGAGAGCTATCTCGATATCTTTGTTGAGCAGGTACAACCTGATCCATATAATTAATAAGATAATAAGCGATTTCTGCGAACCACAGCCACTGTCAAACCGAGCTATGGGATTGCTTGAAGCTGACAAATAATGGGCTGCAGAAACACTTCGCCATGAATTTTAATGAGAAGATTCACTCCAATTCCCTCCCATGCGAATGAATACTCAAACTGGAACAAAGGGTTTGCGGATAAACGCCTTTGTTATTACAGAACCCGTAAATACAATCAGTGACATTGGTGTTCATCACAATTCGAGTTGAATCATAAACTGAGATCAAAGGATTGATAAGAAATCCAGGAACATGGCGATAGTGTTACCAATTTAATTCCTTACATAACTTCGCTAAAGTAGTAAAAAATTAAATCTTAATTATGTTGATAACATCCTTGTCCTCATAATTTTTTCTGGCATGTTCTTAATTATGAGAGTAGCATTAAAAAAAAAATACGAAAAGAGAATCGTGAAAACATAAGAAATTATTATATCAAACTTATACAATAACAAGCATAACATAAATGCAGACTTATTATATTTTGGCGGATAAACGTTGTGTGACAATTAAACGCTGAGTTAAGCTCCTAATATGCCGTCAACTTGGGTTAAGTTGCATCAAATTGCAACGTAAATTATAGTAAACACTGCCAAATTCTAAATAAATATAATTAGTTGAGGATATAGATATGTTTAATTTAATTTTAGAAACATGATTGGTGAAACTTTTTTGGATTTATAATTCAGCGAAAACATGCCTTCTGAAACATATTTTTAGTTTTATCTCCGAATTTAGAAAATTTTGAATGATGTTTTTTTTCATATTCTAATGGCCATTTATATAATGTAGTTTAATGTAAATTAATTTTATTTTAAATTAAAAAGGTTGTTGAGTATTCTGGAGTTTTATCATTTGTCGATTTACGATTGTCGCTTACGTTATTTAGTTCTGAGACTGGCGCCGACTTGTGCGTATCTCTTCCTACAGGCGTAGATTGCATAGATTTGATACTTTACGCAAAATTTACTTGCATTTGAGCTAACGATATGGTATCGAGTATCAACTCTTAATAGTACGAACACAAATGCAACATTTGATCTTATATTTTATTTTTTACAGCATTGCATTTGTTACAAATTAATGATACAAGTAAAGTACCCACTTCAATATGTCCGTATCAGTATCTAGATGGCAGTTACATTTGTATCGTGTTTCGGTTTACAGTATTGAATCAAAATGGGCGAATTATAATAATAAATACGTGCCGTAAAGAGTAATGAAGTTTTCTACCCCTACTACGGGTAATAAAAAAATGCCTTTTGTAACATATAAATAGTAGATAACTAACACTAAATACGTACTTTACCAAGCCTATTATAAAAAAAAATTATTACTCATAGTCAGTTGAAGGCTTATCTTACGGGTTCCCTTGGTTATCACCAACTTCCTTTCTCAAAGGTTCTCAGGTTCTCACACAGTTTTTTTGTTTGTTTGTCATGTCGATCGGATATTGCGGGGTACAGGAAACGATGGTGGCTACTTACCTAAAAAGAGGTTTTGTATTCATCATTATGAACACTATGAAATTTTTCCCTTTTTCCATGAGATCGCGAAAAAGACTGCCATTTCATATATTCAGTCAGAATGAACAAAACGGGACAGTTTATTTCGTGATTTTAGGGCTCAAAGTAAAAGTTGTATAAAAGGATGAGTACCATCACTTCCTTTCGGCGTAGTACCTATCATCGTTTTGTGTATCCCTGTACTCAAGTGTAATTATTCAGAATCCTCCACAGTCCTGTTTTAGCTAATGTGCTTTGTCCCGTTTTCACGTGTATACTTCTCTTCAGCTAGAAGTTGACAAAACATTTTATGGGATGGGAATTCCGGTGGGTCAGTGACTTGTAGCCAATAACTAAAGGGACAGCGCCGAAGCGAATATCGGATAAACTTCGATACCGCTATAAAACCGCTCTGTGGCAAATAGCCCTAACCCGATACATATTGCTTCCTCTCCCTCGTTTCTCATAACTCTATCACTACAGAAAGTTTCATAACATCAAGGCTTTATACATTACTGCCTTAAGCAATAATATTGCTAGTTTTACTGTTGAATAGCAATAAAAAAGAATCTTATACAGCGATAAGTAGACAATTCAGTACTTCCCTACACTTTAACAGCTCAAGTACAACATGTTTTCGGCCGCCCCATCAATAAAACGAACCATTCCAATGCAATAAAATAGTTCAGTGCTCCAAAGTGACTGTAATATCCATTTTGTATGCCGTCCTCGTGAAAAAAACATTTGTAGCTATCGTAAAAAAATTCGTTATTTTTATAGCACTTTTTGCCTAGTGTTTTTTATTATTGTCTGATCTGAAAAATGATCGACATGTATTATAGATGGTTAAAATAACATGCAGATAGACTGCATTGATAGCCATTTTCAGGCACTTTTAAAACTTTAAGTGGTGTGATAAGTACATTCAACCGTTATTTGGTACATCGAGATTCGGAAGTACCGAATCTCGTGTTTTGTATGTTCGAAGGGTTCGAGACTATAACGTCATTCATCAAGATTTATCGTCAACCCCCAACTCTATCTGAGTGATAAATATTCACTCAGATAGAGTTATAATATTTAATTTAGTAAAATTATAATAAAATATTTCAGATTCCGGTAATCACCAATATTATGGTCGATACATACTATGTCATATAAGATAAACACAGCGTGACTAAAATGCTGGCGTGTTTCTACCTCAACGTATAACTATTGCCATTCAGCGTGGTAATGCCGCCAGCATGCTGAGTACGCGGCCTACTGGTAGTGGACTTTAGCATTTGAATTGTCTTTGGTTCTTCAACGGTCTATGGGCAGACTAACAATGTTTTAGTGTTAGCTTGTATTTTGTTACGTCCTAGCAGTCCAAGCTTTTGAATGTTCACTTAAAAATGATTTGTGCAAATTGCAATCTGTGCGATTCACACGATCTTTCCTGCAAAACGTGGAAATAGCTATCCCGCCGTATTTCCGAAAAGCTACTTTCTTCAAAAGGCGAGTAAAAGGTCGGCAAAGTATTTGCTTTGTCTCTGGTGGTACAGCTGTGGACAGCGATGGTGACTGTTTACCACCAGCTAGGTTTGTCAGCTATATAAAAAAATAGGGACTCGCCCCGGTTTCACACAGATGTTATTTACGTGCAAGGCTGGAGCAGGTCACTAGTTTTAGTATATACTTAAACCTTCCGTGTAAAATAATCTAACTGATGGTGAAAACCGCATCAAAACCCGTTGTGTGGTGGAGTTAACGGTTATACAGACAGACAGACAGACAGACAGGCAGGCAGACAGATAGAAGCAGAAAGCGACTTTAATTTGTACTATGTAGAGACAGAGAAGAGATAGAGATGTAGAAAAGCAAATAGAGAAGAAGAAGAGATAGAGATAGAGAGGTTAAGACTGGTCTCTGAAAATTCTAGGTAACTGGAGAGATTAAAAGAGAGACAGTGGTACGGGTTATGTCGTGTTTTTATATTTATAGCTAAAATCTAGCGGTGTTGCGGAACTCGTGAAATCCACGCGGCGTGACGTGCTCGGAATGTGATGTTTACGTTACTACTGAATTTTTAATTTTTTATCTACGTTTACCATAACGCTATACCGCAATGCCACGTGTGCTGTTAAATATGCAAGGGACTTTACTTCTACGATTCCTGTTAAAGTATATAATCATTTCTAAAATAGCTCTATAGAAAAAAAAACAAAATAAAAAGCTTTTATAATAACATGAATTTTTATTAATGTTTTTTTTTTATAATTTGTGTATTTTTGTGTGTGGACAAACGCATTGCCCGTATCTATTTGACACGTTCAATTGCTCGCTGTTTTCAAAGAGCTAGTCAAACAATTTTGATCTGTCGCAGTTACTAGCTCGTTGACTCATTTTTTTCACTTACCTTGCACGGCGTCCAATTTGGTCCTCGGTCATGCATCAATGACTTATTTGGTTGGTATTTACTTAAATAAATTAGGTTTCGGCGAATGAAAACATCGTGAGGAAACCGATAATTATGTCCAAATCCTCAAAACTGCAACCACAAATAATGACACTCGCCAACATGCACTGGGGCCAGCATGGTGTATAAAGGGCCATTCTCTCTCTCTGAGAGATGGCTTGTGTCCCGGAAGTGGGAACATGATAAGATAATAATCAGCTCGTATTATTTTTATAATGTATGTCTATTGAAATATATCAGGAGTTTGAATCAGGCGCTACTTTGCGAAAGTCAATCTTCAAAACTGTTTTTCTGACGAATTTCTAGTGTATTTCCGCTTCTACGTCGCTTTAAGGACAATGAGGAATTTGGGATAAATAATTTAACTCCATAGATGGTGATAATTTTGTCTAACCAGCAATAAAAAAAGATTGACGCTAAAAAAAAAAAAATTGTTTCAGATTACGTAAATTTTCTGGTCCGCCATATTGGATTTAGAATAACATCGCTTAGCTAACAGTGCTCATTCGGTAGGAGATTATTAAATGTAACTGTTTTACATTTCAGTTGTTAGATTTAACCCAAACTAACAAGGCGAGTTAAATTAAAGCTTGTAAAAACAAGGTTTTTCTTTTTGAACAGACTACCCACATTTGTATTAATTACCACGTTTATTTTCTTTTAGATTCATTAATCTAATTAAAGTATACAAAGTTATATCTACAACAAAATAAAATCATAATTACATTTAAACTAAAAGTCAAAATTAAATAGTTGCCCATGAGGTAAAGTATCAAGAACGCTGGCTACATTCCTCCGATGAATAGCAAGAAATTTTCAGAAAATTTTCCTTTTACATTTGCTTTAAGCCAGTATTAAACTAGCCAGTACATTCCACGTTAATCCTGATCATATTAGGTTATTTTCCAGGATTACTTAGAGGTTAATCCGTAACGCTCCCAGTAGCGAAGAGATTTTGCTCTCCGAATCTCTGAACGTTGTTTTGACGGTGTAACAGCGTCTGACCGCAGCCAGACAGCCTTTCATTTGCTGAATGAGCTTGTGGTACCTGTAAATTTAATTTGGAAAGGATTTGCTTCTAAACCTTGAGCGTATTACGTGAACCACACGGGTATTATCCCGCAGGGAATATTCGGAGGTTAGTCTTTGTTTATGTGAGGGGGAATGAATAGGATTTTTGCTGTTTGATATGTTAACTTTATCAACTCGTGCAGACACATTTTAATATTCGATTTTGAAAACAATTTTCACAATATCTGGGACCAGTAAAATTTGAGCCCACTACAATCGAGTCTGTATTGCATTACCAACGCTTTTACTGACGGTTTTTGTAGCGGTGTTTGTGTCGTTCACATTACTGATGTAGGTGCATTCTGCACACTAAATAACTATCATTCTCGCCTTTATGCCAATCACCCTTGAAATACTTTATTTTGTTTCTGTCACATTTTGCATATTTTAACAATAGCATATCGATTTGCATACTTCTACAAGTATTTGTTAGCTCCGGCGAAAAAAAAAAGTGCTATGTAATAAAAATAAAACCCAAATCGGTTTTCGCGTAAAAACCTGTGAAGTAAAAGTAAAAGAGTCTATTTACAACTACCTACCTATTATTATGTTACATGTACACTTATTAATTATGTTTTTTTCATATTGTCAAATTATTATTTCAACGTTATGTTTGTTTTTTTATAAGCTTTATTATTATTACACTAAGTATGTCTTTATTTAACTCAGTAACTTTTTTATTTAATTGTATTGCATGTCATTATTTCATTATTTTGAATCTGACGTGTAAATTGTATGTCAACTCATTAATTTAGTCCGGTGTAGATGGCGGCTCTTTGGCTTCTCTTCCGTTTTTCTCCATTGTAATCGTTATACCTTTCCCAGCTTTGGCCATATTTTCCTGTCTCTGGCTATCCCCATCCATGCAGGCAAACGCTTGGAAAAATCCAAGCGTTTGCCTAAACACGACTTCCCATAAAGTTATCTGATCAAATAAATAACACTAAAATCAGACCAAAAATAAGAGACATAACTGAAACTATTAGAACATTGAAATGGAATTGGTCAGGACACATTTTCTAGAATAGGTTGTAACAGATAGACTAAGAAAACTAGAGAATAGATACCGAGATGAGAGAAATGGAAAAAAGGAAGGCCAAACAAATTATGGGAAAATCCATGTGTAAGTGTGTGTTTAATGGGAAAGGTCTAAAAAAATTACTTTAAGCTTGAGCAATTTTTATGTTATTGGAAGCTTCGACCAAAATTCGAAGATTGAAAGGGTAAGGTGATTAATGCATAAAATGAAGCCCTCCATAATGTTGACCGTACCTACGCGTTTATGATACATTTATGTAATAAAAAGTGTCATGAATGAACCAAGGTATACGGAGGGTTACCAGGTTTTATTGAACAGGCTCGAGTGATTTTTGCCTGGGCCATGATCTTGCGAAATTTTTCCTTGAACCGACTACTTACCTATAGTGAACATTAATTTAATTATTATTTTTATCAAGTAAGATATTATTGTTCCCTTTTTTGACGTCAATTAATAAGAACTTTATCAAAGTACCTATTAAAATTGCTATTTACAAAAGAGCTCTTAAATTATGCCTGGATGTTTACCTTTATGGTTTCAGTCACTCTTTTAAAAACCACATTTTAATCTAAATTGTATTAAACTTCACCATAAAAAGTCGTTAAAACAAACAAGAAAATAAAAGATCTCTCGTAAAGAAAAGTTCTCATAGAGGCAGCCCTATACAGACGGTGGAAGTGCGCTCGTCTAAAGTGCGCCTTACATTACGCGCCCTCCGCGTTATGATGAAATTCACTTTTACGGCACCAGTATCCATTACTCAGGAACTTTCGTTATTTTCGCAGGGGACTGACTTACGGCCTACTATTTGGGAGGAAATAACTCTCGTTAATGTAATGCAGGCGCTCGTTTGTGCAGTATTTTCTACCTATACCTATTTGCATCAGACGCCTGCATAATAAGGCTTGGGTAATTTTGACGCTCTCGATACTCCTGCCCAAGGTTTGGACGATTTTGTGACTCTCAACACTCCTGTCCATGGTTTAGATAATTTTATAACTATCAACACTCCTGCCCAAGGTTTGTATAATCTTTTCGCTCTGAACACATCTGCACAAGCTTTGTATAAGCTCGCCGCGTATTTTATTCGCTGATGATGTCTCGCTTCTATTTAAATGTACACCTGACTCTAACTCACTTAGATACATAAAAAATACATTTACTGATATAAAATCATGGTTAGCTTCACACAATCTGGAAATAAATGCAAATAAGACAAAACTCATGCAATTTATTCCATACCAAAAAAAGCCACTACAACTAACTGAACTTGCAAAGAGTCTTGACGTAAAAGAAATAAGCGATTGCACTTTATTAGGCCTAAATCTAGACACTAATCTAACATGGAAAGAGCATGTTGAAAAAGTCAAATCCAAGTTGTCACAATTTACCTATGCATTAGCAACACTAAAAATCAACAGCAACTCAAACACTGCCCTCACCGCTTATTATGCTTACGCGTATTCGTGGCTTCGCTATGGGATAATATTATGGGGTAACAGTACTGATGCTGAACAACTCTTCAAAATGCAGAAAAAATGCATGCGTATTATCTTCAACATTTGCCAACGCACAAGTTGTAAACCCCTCTTCAAACAACAAAAAATGCTAACACTACCATGTCTCTATATTTATGAAGCGGCTATTTTTGTCAGAAAGCATCTACACCTATACACACCCGATACTAACCCCCGCAGACAATATAAACTCAAATTACCAGTCCCGCGATTAGAAATATTCAAAAAAGGCCCTCTGTACATGACAACAAACATATATAACAAAATTCCGGATGCAATAAAGAAAGAAACAAATAATTATACTTTTCAGAACCAATTACGTAAGTTTCTAAGTCAAAAATGTTATTATGTGATAGATGATTTTTTCAATGATAAAATTAAATTATAATTAGAATATTAATATTGATCTTTTAAGTTTAGTTAGAAGGTAGCATCCTAGGTTTAGTGTTGTTTGCATTCCATTTCAAATATTACCTAATCTATCGCATTAAATATTTATAGTAAAACAACTTCATCCTAAGTTAAGTTTAAATAGTAGATAATTATTATGTAAAATAGACGTAATTAAAAGTGTATTTATAAGATTTAAGTATATTCAATGTCTGTGGTCTGGTTTGTGACCAGCCACAACATTAACCATTGCTGCACCCTTTATGCAGGGTATATTACACTATGTACTCCAAAACTTAGTTTTAGAGGAAGAAAGTGTACATATTTGCAATAAAGAATAAAGAATAAAGAATAAAATGCTTGATCAAGGTTTGAAAAATTTTGCTGCTCTGAAGACGCTTGCTCAAGTTTGATATATATAATAGTGCCGCTTCAACACGCCTGCACGAGGTTTATATTATAATCTTGCCGTTCTCAGAACGCCTGCAGTTTGTATAATGTTATAGCTCTGAAAACACCTGCACAATGACGTTTTGGAGTCCATAGCGAATATAGATACATAAACAGATTACTTTTTGTACATGAAAAGAAGAATATTCATCGGGAAATCATAATGGCAAATAATTTTCTAGTTGGTAAGACGCATTTCTACATAAGAACAGCTTAACATTTTTGGTAGCTTAGAACTAGCTTTTGTAACATTTTAAGCTAAAGCCTTAAAATAACATTTTAAGCTACCAAAATAGAAAATTCAACAAGACTTGTCCAAATGACTTGTGTTTCCTAAACAAGCAATTTCATCTATGAAAGCTGCGTCCAGCACGAAAAGGATTCAAAACTATGTATCTAATCACTCTGAAAGCTGCTCTTAGTTACCAGTTGTTCTTAGCAGTAACTCATGTCAGTTTACAGTTATACAGACACTTTTGTATTGCAAGCAATGCAAGAAAGCAATAATATAGTAGGTATACGAGTAATTGTTAAGTTATGAAGTAGCTACCTTGTCATTTCACAGAAGTGCTCGTGTTAGCTATTTGCCTACTAATTTTGACAATGGAGATAACCTAAATAGTAGTTGTTTTTGTCGCTAACACTAAGTGGTGCTGAAAATATAGTGATTATACTTGGTTTAACTTTTTTAGTATTGAAATCTGCAATAACATTGTAAAAAGCGAATAAAATATATTTTTATTTCATTAAACACACAAACAGTTTTTTTTTTCGTATATTTTCTTTCCCTGTCTAGTAAATTAGTTTTAAAAAGTAATTAGTTGTAAAGTAGTTTTTTTTACAATAAAACTAAAAACCGACCTTACGGAATGCTGGTAACACGAAACAATACACGAAATTCATTCCCTAATTTGCTTTACCCTTACAGGTAAAATATTTTGTTCAACCTTAAATAGAGCCACCATCGAAATATAGCCTATTCAATAATGAAAATTAGTTTAAAATCAGGGAAGAGATCGCTTTTAGCGATAAGGCTGCCAGTTGTTACACTAGTTTTTAAGAGTTTTTTGTCCTCTGTATCAAATTTCATGATGTGAACAATAAAGAGTTAATCAATCAATCAATCAATCGATATAAAAAGGAGTTCTCAATTAGACTTTTTTTGTATGACACAAAAAAGTCTAATTGAGAACTCCTTTTTGAAAACTACTTAAAAAGATATCCGAATACTACGTTTTTCATGCAGCTATATACAACATACTGTAGCCATTGATATAAGGTAAATAGGGTTTAAAACAGTCATTGACTGTAGCTAATTTTTTTAACTGAGTATAGTGCATGTAAAGTTAAGGGAAGTATGTATCTTAGCCATTTGAAATCGTAGTTATAGTAGTTATAGTAGTAGTTATAGTGGAATTTGATTCCATGACTGCTCATCTAATTGAACGTGCCGCATAAACGTATTGCAGCGCAATTATATTACTGAACAGACAATTTGTGCCAATATTGACTGTGCATTCAATACCATCGATACTGGTTACACTATTATATGAAGCTAATAAACCTTTATAGATACAAAGTAGAGCTAAAATTAACACGTCACATGTATGAGGCCTATTTCTTTTCGGCAAACACGTTCTATCGGAAACCGCATCATCACAAAAACACAGAAACAGAGATACACATAAGTAAATACACAGATAAACAGACTCACATAATTATATATATATATATATAATTATATCGATACCCACGTTAAACGTAAAAACACCCCTCTTTTTTGCGTCGGGGGTTAATAACAAGAGCTCTTTGTTGAGAAAAGGGGGTCACAGTACCCTGTACCATATTACACTAAGTGCTTCGTCAACGAAATGTTCTTGCTCCGGCTATTTACGAGGTCATGACGCTCATGTGACCTCACGCCTACTAGTTGAAAGTTTTACGCTAATCCTTCCGAAGTGTATTACTGGATTTTTCCAGTTAAATTGACATGTTTCGCAGCCAGATTTACATTCAATCAATGGAATCCCAAATCAAATATTCCAACCAATATGGAAATGCTTTTGACGTTATCAATGATCATTATTAGAATTAACGAAATTTTGATTGACTCAATACAGCTATTGAAACAAATTTGAAAGGGGTGGAATACATTATGAAGGGCGGTTTTAGAAACGAATGAAATGTTAATTTGTATTTGTATAACTGTTGGCATTTTCGCTCTTGTTTGATTGCGAGCGTTTGTACAAACGAATACCTAAAACGAGTTTTCTAATTTTTGTTACTACTCATAATGTAGGTTGAAGCCTCAGATCAGACAAACAAGGGACTTCATCTTCATCATCATCATCCACAGCCTTCCTTATCCCACTGCTAGGTATAGGCCTCTCTCTTGCTATGCCATCTGCCTCGGTCCTGTGCCAATCTAGTCCAGGTGCGACTAGACAAGGGACTTGCTTTAGTAGAATTATCGTTCGTGTTCAAATGTTTCCGTGTTTCACACAATTTTTGATTATACCGCTAAGCGGCTTAACGCAAAAACTGTAAGTACCGCACATTTAGACATTTTTCAGATTTGCACGACAAATGTCAAAAAATAAAAATGTCCAAAGCCAATGTCCAAGAGTAAAACATTCCAATATTATCAATAATAGATATTAAACAATGTCCAACAATAAAAATGTCCAATAGCCTATTAATAGACCTAATGTTTAATTTATTACTTAGCGATGAATATAACTAAATACATTACACATACTGAAAAAATAAATTAAATTGACTGAAAAATATCTGAGATATGAGCGTTTAAAGTTTTAGGTAGGGATAGAGAGGGGATACTCTGTCCCTTTCTCGCAAAGCGTGTGTTAGCATAGCATTGAATGGTGCGCCTGAGGCGTGACGTCATAACTCAGTATAGTGCGCTCTCTGTCTAGCATGAAATTAAAATACTTATTACTTATACATTTTTGAACTAATTTTAATTTTGTTTTTGTTAATGGGCACTATTTTTTATGAGGTAATAAAAAAAATGTCATCATATAATTATCTATCGTTACCGCCTGCCACTGCGCTGCTCAGCGTAGTGGCAGACGGTAATTATGTATAACCGTGTGCACCCACTTTTCTTAAGTCCGATCGATAGCTGGAGTTGATACCGTCTGCCACCGCGGGTCATTCGTGGGGAAAATTCTGATCACTATGGTCAACAACTACCGTGGGGGCAGATAGCCATATATTTGTTACCGTCTGCCACCACGTGGCAGTCGCTCCTGGAGGTAGACGGTAATAATCCAGGCAGCCACATCAGCATTAATACGATCTGCCAGAATTACCTTTGTCAGTTTTGAACTTCGGAAAAAAAATCTTGTCCAGATTAGAGATTTTAATAAAAGCAGGGTAAAATTAAACGATGTTTTGTGTACAATCACAGTTGAAAGTGCTCTATAAAACCACCCAGTTCGTTTAAACTTTACAACTATTTTACAGCTTCAAATTTACGAGAATTTTTATGACAACCGTTACAAATAAATTTAGTAATCCTTGTACAGAAACATACATTTTGTCAGATCATGATCAGACAATTGTTTCTTATTCAGTACTAACAGCGCACATTGTTTCGACCACATGCTTTTTTTTTCAGGAACCGTACATATTCTGGGATTAACATTATCTTTGTAACTCTGTGGCCGTCCAACTATTTGTATGAAAACATGACATCGATTCGTTGCTCTGTTGCTGCGTAATAGTGCTAACCATAGGCTAAGTATTTCTCCCTCTACGGTGCTAACAGTCGCTCGAACGCGGCTGACCTCAACCGCCGTCTGACCAATGGGAGAGAAAGAGAGGGAAATATTATATTCTCACTCTTTATCTCCCGTTGGTTGGACGGTGGTCCGTCAGCCGCGTTCGAGCGTCTGTTAGCACTATTAAAGGGAACCATAAACCAACAAAAAACACAATTTCGCATTCATAATATTAAGTACGAAGTATGATATAAATATGGACGAGTATTATACGACATTATTATTATTAGGTAAATATACATCGTTAGGTAAGTATACCTATGACGACTTTACAAGTTTTATTTGCTAGATAAGATTAACAAGTAAATCTAAAAAAAGGCCACTAATAAAATCGAAAAAGACTTCATAGCTTTTGAATGGCTGAATAGAATATTTTGATCAAACATAACTACAATGACAAACTACAATGAAACTTGCCTTAAACTGAGTTCAACTATTAAAAAACCCAATAAAAAACTCCAGCTGTTTTTAAGAAAAATTGCAGACATTTTTATGTCTGTCATTGGCACCTTTTCCGTTTCATCGTGTGTAAAATATTTATGGCAAATAAATACAACACACATTCTAACTTTTAATAATAATTATTGTCATTATATGAAATACATTACTCATTTATTAATATAGTTAAATGTTATTGCTATTATTTATGAATTACTATTAGAGATGAAATTATTTAATAACATTAATATAAAAACATTATTATTACGTAATAGGCTCATTCTATTGTTGATATTTACTTACATATTTTGCATATTGCTTATAATGCTAGGTATACCTACTCTGTTAAAATACTCTGTTAAAAGTAGGTAATTACACTATTAGGTATTATGTAACTTTTGTTACGGATAAGAGTGAATAAAACTAACCAAAAAGTAATAGCAACAATTTCAATCCGCGACCGGAGATGGCTCTGGTGATGCTGTTTACGTGGAAATTACGTGTGCAGAATGCATTAGATCATTTTACTGTGTAACTGACAGTAAGACATGTTCAACAACATACAATTAATAAAATTGTAATCCCAACGAAAACTGCAAGACCTCTATATCACCGTTAGCGATTCTGCGTTCTTTTGACTAAAAATCTTTGACGTTCTTGTAAATAAGTCCTTAACATTTCTATAATTATCCGTTATCCCCTGTCCATGCATCGCGCGTCGTCTACTTGTGACCACGGACACTGAAAAGAGTTCGAAACGTCAGAAATTAAAATAATATGAAATACACGAGATATAAAATCCGGTAAAGACATAGTAGACAATGACATAATTTATTTGTAGCATAAAACACACAATGTACAATAATAAATTAAAGAAAAATTAAAATTAAACTATACTAAACTAGAGCCAATAATAAAGTGTTTATTAATACTTACTATACAATACTACTTACCATATAATATTTGGGAAATATAAATAATTCGAAGTTAACCTTCTGTTTTTTTTCCACTTGTATGATTGTACCGGCAACCCGCAAATTACAGATGCAATCTCTAGTGCGACTCATATTTGCAGCACGGTCGGGCTTGCTGATGAAATTAAATAAATGAGGTTTGCTTTCCATTAGGAAAATGACGACATGTTTAAGCTGGCTTTTGATGCAGGAAAATGTATGTACCACTGTGGATCTATAAGTAAGCATAGCATCAATAAGGTGGTACGTTTCACCTATGGCGGCCTATCTACGAAGACAAAAAAACTGTTTGAAATGATATGGCGGGAAATTGAATTTCCCGCATAGGGGAAACGTGCCACCTTAACAACTTAACCCCTTAATGAAAAAACTTGATTACGATGATGTATTGACATTGACCGTGACTTAAGTTGAGGTTAAGTCCAAGTCATGTTCTAATAAAGTGATGGAGACTTTAGAGTGCTTTTCATGAAAGAAGTCCCCCAGACGCGGCGCTGTCATCGCGTATCAATCACTATCAGTATCATTTCTCGAGTAGAACTTTAACAACTTTTGGCATCGTACACGACTCTTTAACGATGGAAAATTAATAAAAATCTCACTAGCGTCCAAACACAGTAACAACACCTGACAACTACAACATGGAAATTTAGTTCCGCTGTTTGCCGTGGGACTTCCTCCATGAAAAGGACTCTACTAGAGAGTTCTGTGGAGTTTTGGAATATTACGAAAATACATGTTGTTTCACCTCATGATATCACTTACCTTCATTCAAGCACGTTCAAGAAAACTTGATAAATAATAATCGACCATTAACACTTGAAACAACACACACACACACACACACACACACTGGTCAAAGACCCTTGTCTTTAGGCACTGTGGTATCTTGGACGAGAAGATGTCACGCAATTTCCCGAACGCTGCCCATCCGAGTTGGATTCTTCGGGCGACCTCTTTGCCTAAGTTGGACTTACCTAACTGAACAATCTGCCCAAGATAGGTGTAATGGTCAACAACTTCGAGAGTATCGTTCCCAACGACTACCGGCACGGGTTCAACATGAACCGATAACCGATGGGGAAGAAAGGTTCTTGAGTGGAGACCACGAACCGGAAGACGCAGCGTAGGTAGGCCTCCCACTAGATGGACCGACGACATAGTAAGAGTCGCTGGCATCCAGTGGATGCAAAAGGCAGGCTGTCGTTCAGTGTGGAGGTTAAAGGGGGAGGCCTATGTTCAGCAGTGGACGTCTTCTGGCTGATGATGATGATGATGAACACTTGAAAACTCGAAATAGCATACATTTTGGAAATTATTACAATGAGGCGACATATTTTGTCACGTTGGCGCCAAAACTCACCTGAGTACTCAGCTCGGTCGTTTTTCTCACTCGTGCGGAAGGTACCCGCATCAAATTGCTCTCGTTTTATTCACCCTGTTTTTCACTTAGTCGAAGCTGCTATATCGCCAGGTGTCCGTAGGCCTTATTAATGGCCGTACCTGCTGTTTGACTGAGACGGATGAGAATCACCCATTTCGACGTGACCCTACACCGTTATTGCCTGTTTTATCTATAGCTATGTTTATAGGGTTACGCGTAACGGTGGTACTAAACCCAAAAAAGGTAATTTTACTCATTTTGATCAACTTATAAAATAGAACTTACACTGAAATCGCGAAAAAATATGATCTATTCCGTCCATACATTTCGTTGGGATTGACCTTATTCAATGGACCATCTGATAACTGTAACCTGTCGTAAAACGAGTATAAAAATTTAATGACCTTCTTTTGCCTTATTACTGCTGTTCTGCTGTGTACTCTGTGCGGTTAAATTAAGCAAGCAACATTTCAGCTTTGTAGATCAAGTGATGAGTTTTGGCGCCAACGTGGAAAGAACATGTCGGCTCGTTGAATTATTTTCCTAAACTTGTTTATTTTCGAGTGTTGTACTAAATGGTGAACTATTATTCATTAAGTGCTCGTAAACGTGCTCGAGTATGGCCAAGTGATATAACGAGGTGAAACGTGTCTTTCCGTGTTGTTTCCAAAACTCCATAGGAGCCTCTTGTAAAGTCTCCACCACTTTACAGGGACATGACTTTCACATGACTGTGACTTACTTAGCTTGACTCTGACTGTGACTATGACTTGTTTCACGCTATTAAGACTATGTAAACTGTGTAAGATTTCGACTAAAGGACATTGAGTCCAAGGTCTTGAAAATTTTAACAAAAAAAAAAGTTGATCAAGTGATATTTGTGATTTTCTTATGAGTCAATCAGTCAGAAGAGGTATTTCTATTTTACTTTATGTTATTTATTTTATGGTTACCTGCGTTGTCCCACTGCTGAGAAAAAATCATATACTCTACGAGGTCGTCGTGGCGAGCTTAGAAAATGTTTTGAAAACATAGTTACTAGTACTCTGGGCATGAAGGGCATAGAAATCGGTGTCAATCTTTTGACATCCTACCTATAGATTTTATCTTAAAAAGAAAGCTTTTTGTAAACTTCTCAGCAACCCTTTCATTTGATACCCATATCATGATGGTCGATAAGAAAAGCTTTTTCGCCATCTTGGAGCACCCGCCATTTTAAATTTAGTGTAACGTTATTTTATTTTTCGAATTCTTCTCAGCAAACATTTTCATTTGATATAACTGGTCCGCCATCTTTGGAAGTCCGTCGTAATAGGATTTAGAATGACGACAATTACCTAACCATGCATTGCCATCCAATCTAAACATGTTTGCAAAATTTCAGCTCAATTGGTCAGGACAGGTTCAGGATAACTGGTCGAAAATTCAGTTGTAAGATTTGTCCCACACATACATACTAACTAACAGGGCAAACAAAGGCTTGTAAAATGCGGGAGTTGAAAACCGTGACAAAACCCGCGAGTAGCATAACATTTTGAAACATGGTTAAGATTGACACACTTCGCTTATGACCGTATCTTTGCATATAGCGTGGTTTCTTTGAAATACTCGCACAAAAGAAGTATTTTAAGACGCGAGGGAGATGTGAAGTGTTGTTATATCTTAGAAATACTGAATAGGAGTAGAAAAATGTGTTTTTGATGAGGATAAATCTTACCTTTGAGTAAAAGTATGCTTCAAGGGCTTAATTCAGTGCTTTTTACACAACTTTTACCAACCAAAATGTGTAAAGCGTTTGTTTTATTATGACAACCTTACTAGTTTGACTAGTTTTTAGAGTTTCGTACCCAAAGGGTAAAAGTGGGACCCTATTACTAAGCCTACATTGTCTGTCTGTCCGTCTGTCTGTCTGTCCGTCCTACCTTTAAACGGCTGTACCTATCTTTCGAACCGTAATAGATAGCCAGTTGAAATTTTCACAGAATATGTAATGTTACGGCGGATTAACTAAGAAATAAAGAAATAACTAAATAATAAAAAAGTCTAAAAGTCAAAACAAAAGGGTCCTCGAACAACAAACGTATTTTTTATCGTATTTTTGTATTAGCTCTAATGTAAAAACGGTAATACGTACAAGCGTCAAACTTGGTATGATTATAGTACACACTCTAAAGTATAGCAACAAACAATAAATTACCGCCAAGTGCGAGTCGGTGAAAAATTTATATTCGCCACCGGTTCTCGAACGATCACCGAAGTTTAGCAACGTCGGGCCCGGTCGGTACTTGGATGGATGACCGCCTGGGCGTTGACGGATGTTATCTTTTTGTACATTTTTTTTTTTTACTTAAGTAGCTTTATAGTTATGTTGTGATACGAAACCCTGAGTATGTGAGCTCGACTCGTACTTGGCAGGTTTTAATATCATGTAGAAGAAGCACGCGAGGTTGTACCAAAAAAAACATTATTGGGGTTCAGTAGTTTTTAAACCAGCTCAAATAATATGGATTTTTGCTAGAGCACCTACGAATTTCGCTATAACAAATCACAATACTTTTGTTTTGTCTTTTGTCAGTCAAAACAATGAGGTATTCATGCATAGATGTGTAATCGTATCTATAAATAAACTTGTAGTTCGCCCCGAACAGAGTTAAAAAAGGTTTTAAGCATTCCACTATCATAGGCGTTTCACAAAAAATTCTAAAATAAATTATCTGTTAAAAAAAATCGACTTCAATAAATCACAAAACACAAACATTCTAATATGCCTGCCACCACAAAGAACATAATAATTATTTTTACTTGGATTTTGAAGTCGGATGGGAAAAACTACAAAAAAAAGTTGAAAAGTTTAAATCTAAGTTAGTAAATAATTATATATAGTTAAGTGTGTGTGTGTTAGAGTTTAGTTAGTGGTAAATATATGTAGTGAAAGAAGACTAGAAGCTGAGTGTCTACATGTCTATATTTTTGTAGTGAGATAGTATTTAGAGACAGCTGAATGCAAGTAGGTTGACTAAATAAGATTAATACTATATAACTAGTATAAAAACTAATGTAAAAATTCGGTGAAATCTTTCTTAATTTTGTAATAGTTGCTTATTTTTATTTCTATTAATAGGCTTGCTTTTGACCACCAATGATGTGGTTTATGTTGGAGCACGCTTGCCTAGAAGAAACCGATTCACTCGTAATTTGAAGACACCCAGATTGTAACCATCAGGGAACACCCATTCAGGCAGCGCATTCAGACTTTATTTATATTGGCCGGTTATTATTGAGAAATTATCATGGATAAATAATTTGTTTGTTTTGAAAGATTTTATACATAGGAATTGAGGATGGCCGTAGTTTTAGGATAAAGCTTTATATCCGTAGCTTTGGCGTAGGATATTATAGAGCGCTTAGGGCGTATATCCGAGTGTGAAGGATCGAATCCTGCCGGT
Organism: Agriopis aurantiaria; assembly: GCA_914767915.1. Taxonomy (NCBI): domain Eukaryota; kingdom Metazoa; phylum Arthropoda; class Insecta; order Lepidoptera; family Geometridae; genus Agriopis; species Agriopis aurantiaria. The sequence continues at coordinate 9,361,811 of OU611994.1, read as the reverse complement.
TGTAATTTATTTGAATTTGTTCTATAACAATTTTGTTTGTTTTAAAGCCTAGGTAGTGATTGTATAAACTATTTATTTATATTGTGACTGTATTAATAAAGGCGTTTTATTCTTACAGTTTTTGAACGTATTTTTTGTCTTCATCATTTCAGCCATAGGACGTCCACTAATGGACATAGGCCTCCCACATCGATCTCCAAAAGGGCCGGTTGGAAGTGGCCTGCATCCAGCGTTTCCCTGCGGTCTCTTGTAGGTCATCTGTCCATCTTGTGGGTGGACGTCCTACGCTGCGCTTACCGGTCCGTGGTCTCCATTCCAGAACTTTTCAGCCCCATCGGCCATCTATTCTGCGTGATATATTCCCTGCCCACTGCCATTTCAACTTGCTAATCCGGTGGGCTATGTCTGTGACTTTCGCTCGTCTACGGATCTCCTAATTTTTTTGACTTAAGTATTATTGGTGAAATATCGTAATCATAAATTATGGTTCTGCTATTCCCTAGGTATTCATTTTAACTACATCAATATATAATCACTAGATGGACCGACGACATAGTAAGAATCACTGGCATCCAGTGGATGCAAAAGGCAGGCTGTCGTTCAGTATGGAGGTTAAAGGGGGAGGCCTATGTTCAGCAGTGGACGTCTTCTGGCTGATGATGATGATGATGACATCAATATAAATTCGTTCATTAAAGATGCTTACTCTCTTCTGATAAGTACTTATTGAAAATGTTGCGATCCTTTCATGTGGGAATTCACAGGATGTTAATTCAGATAGGTACAAATTGAGCTCCAACCTAAACCTAAATTAAAGACTTCAAACACACACGACTTTGCTTCGTTTCCACAAGCTTCTTTATTAATTATTCAAGATTAGATTTGCATTTGATCATGCCTGAAGACGCTTACGTAAAACAACACGCTCACCTTGAAGATACTTGTTTAATTTAGATTTAAAAACACACATATAAATTAACACGTATTTTGTAAAATTTGTCGAACCTAAAGAGGCCGAAATTAACTGCTTCAAACTGCGGTAAAAGTAACGACCAGGCGAAATGATTTCGTTAATTTAACATGCACGTAGCGCGGCGCCTTAAGTTAACCACAATTTTTTTTACCTCTATTTCCTAAGGAATAAAGGCTAACTTTTAGATGTTAACGCGCCGCGTTACGCGCGTGTTTGAAGTTATGGAATCAGGGCCCAGGTGATACGAAGACTCTAAGTAGCAGAAGTCATCTTCCAAACAGGTGATAACGAGCCTATTTTTTTATACAATTGAAATGTGCTGGCTGAGGAACCAGAAAAAAATATTTAAATATTTTTTTACCCGGCAGTAGTTGACACATTTGATATTCAATAAAAAAAAGCAGCCTTTACAGTTTAAGTGTATTCATTGTATATATTATTATCTCCTCGTATATTGTAAATCAACATTATAATAAAATGCATCAGTTAATTCCGTTATGGAAACTAGCAGCTTACAAAACGTAAAATAGTACTAACTGCTACAACGTAATCTGTTTAGCTACTCAGAGAATTAACATAGAAAATGTTGCCAGTACACGGCAGCGTAACGTAGTCTCATTATTTAATTATGTCACTAATCGAATAGCTACGTGAAGCGTAATGTAGCAATGTACATAGGTACAAGCAGTTTGAAAACTTCACACAAAAACATTGTTTCAATTCTTTTATAGGCACAACGCAAGTCACTCCTAAAACGGGCCGCGGTCACAGACGTTCTACTTTTAAGAATTTTTTACCTCGATAGTGCCCTAGTATTTGTAGCAGTTTCCATAAGCTTATTAAAAAAAAACTTTTGATTTAACATGCAACACGGGTGTGTTACCCAACAAAATACAAACTACCTGAACTACTTACCCCCATATTATATAGACGTAACCTCTTCCCATTTTTACCCTTAAGGTTTCATTAAGTTATTTTTTGGCATTTTTCGTCGATAAATAAAGTAACCTTAAAGTTCCCTTATTAAGGTTACCTCCATATGAATGTCTACAGATCGTATGATGTCACCTATGACGCAATGTGTCACTTTGTCCTCGTTTGAAGAGTGACTGAGGGAACCTCGAGAGACGACTAACAACGCCAAACATGACGGAGGCTGACCGTCAATTAAAACCTTAGCAAAGTGAGCCTTAACTCATAGTGAGAATTTAATTATTTGGCTTCTATATTAATTTATAATTACAAAACTTAATCGACATCGGTACAGCCGTTTTGAAGCTACGATGCCACAGACAATGTCAGATATTTATTAAGGTTACCTCAATAAAGGATGTCTGTAGATAATTATGATGACGTCATCAAATATGGAATGTAACGCTTTGTCCTCATTTGAAGGAACCTTGAGAGACGACTAAAAATGCCAAATATGAGCGTGAACAACATAGAGGACCTTAGCAAAGTGAGCACTCAAACTTAGGACTCGAGGAACCTTTTTTCGTTATAAAAATATATGAGCGAATCTAAAATAAAATAAAATAATGGAATACATTATTTGTAATAAGAATTAAAGAGTAATCTGCAAGACCTTACTTACTGCATGATTTTACAGCTGAATGTTATCTCCATTTCACTGGTATATTAATTAATTAAATGTGTCTAATTGGATGACAATACAAAGGGGAACGAAACTATTTGTGGTTGTAACATTCATTCATACGTCATAAATTAGGGTGGTTAGATAATGTACAGGTATGAACAGAATTTATGAACCTGAATACAATTATAGCTATTCTAATCAATGCTCTTACATAAATATGCTATGGATCTTTGTGTCAGAATACCCACAGTGCGCGCTGATGGAATGAGTCTGATAACTGACGAAAGATTGTGGCTACTAGATACCAGCTACGTTCAAAAAGCTAGTAAAAGTTATCATACTTTACCCTTTTTCACCTTTTAAAATGTTAATAAATGTTTAATAAATGTTAATGTTATGTTAATAAATGTTTTTTTAGAATGTTATGGCAACAATCAGACGCATTATTGCAGCGCCTACACTAAAAATGTAATCAAGAAAATTAACAAGGTACATTAGCAACGTCAATACTTTTTTACTAAGATAACATAAAATACGTAAGATACCTTTTTATTGCCCACATGACATACTAACAGCGTCCCGAAACTTCACTATTTACAGAAACGTTAATTTCAGTTTTCAGGATTATAAAATAAATAAAACAACTTTGTATTGACAAAAAAAATACCCTCATTATTAGTTCTAAATACATTTAGCTGTTACGCATTCGAGTGTTGACAAACACTCTTACACATATTCACAGTTAGAAACACACTTTCGAATTTATGATATTTGTGTGATGGACGTATAGACAAGGTAAGTTAGATTATTCTAACTGTTATGTCTAAAATAATTTATTCCTTGATTTGTTTTGCACAATGAAATGACTAAATAAACAGTTGCGTCCGGCTTTGGCTGACCTTGTTTTTAATAAGCTACGCCATGCCTACGCGCAAGGGAAGCAAAGATGATTTAGAAGTTTCAATTAAAAACAATTTACCAGGTATTATGTTACTTTAAATTTAAAACACACATTTATTTCTAATAGAAAAAGGTCACCAAATAATAGTATAAGATTGGTTACCGAAAAGAACTTTCGTTTATTATGGCACGTACGAAAAGCACGATTATTATATATTTTAGAGCTTTAAAATCAAGGATCATTCTTAAATATATTTTTTGGTATATATGACAGTGGAAAAATTGTAAATTAAATGACACGATAATTACGTTGAACTGCCAAAGCGCGGGCACTCTGGCGTTTGACCGAATTGATCCGAGATCACTGTACGTACGCGTCTTTGCGTGCGTGCGCCTGTTAACGCTCGTTGTATGGAGTCGGTTTTGTGTACCTATTTATTTTGTGGATGATTCCAATTTAAAATGACAATAGCCACCATAGTAAACAACGGTGAAAAGGAAGGATTCTGATAAAGTTGTAACCCCATATTTATAGTTATTACCTCTCGCCATTACCGCGAAATGTAAACTTAAGATTTACCTTTCGCGGTTGTGTTTTGGAATTTTAGTCGATCAAATATTTACCTTAAACCTTAAGGTTATCTTTTTAAGGTTACTTCAATAAAGGATGTCTACAAATCTGATCACGTCGTCTATGACGTATGTAATATCTCACTTTATCCTCATTTGAGGTGGACTGAGGGAACCTTGAGAGACGACTAACAATGCCAAACATGATCATGACATTGATTTGGAGGACCAAAAAACGGAACCTAGCAAAGTGAGCACTCAAGGTGAGGATTCGAGGTGCCTCTATTGCGTTTATAAATATAGGGGTCAGTTTCAGAGTCTGGATGCGATGCCGCCACACCGGTTTCGTTTCAAAGGAACTTCTCTATAGTTTGTTTGCACTCAAGTAGTGCATGCATGCATATTGGGAAAAAGTTCAGCGCGGATTTTAACAACGAGATTTTTGATGGGTGTAGAGATCCGCTAAGATGGATTTTGCAAAAAGGCCGAAAAAACAACACCGAACGACAGCCTGCCATCTGCATCCACTGGATGCCTGCGACACTCACGATGGTCAAAATCGAAACTTGGCAAAATAATCGAACTAATCAAACCAGTACGAAGAGAGGATAATAGTAGTCCATACGTACTACTTTTTCTATGTGTAAATATTTATATCTCCATATAAATACGTACTACTTATAATAATATACTGGGTAATAACGACATCAGTTTCTCGCAAAAAAAGTACTAGGAGTATATTAAAGGAAAGAGTTATTCAAATAAAAGCTCGTTCGTTATGCGGTAGAGCAGAAAGGGGTATTTTAATAAAAACGTCACAAATACTGACAATGTTATGAGATAGGAAGGAATGTAATTTATGGACGGGTGCTGTCCCTGGCATGTTCGAGATCGTAAACGCCGATCTCCATCGCTGACTTTGTAGATAAAGTGAAACGAGAAAGTGTTTAAAATGTTGCAAAATATCTTGTTTTGGAACACAGATATAACCTTCGACCACAATAATTTTATTTTGGTCGAAGGATATACTTAACAACATAGTAAGTTACGTAGATATATACAAAAATCTTTCAGAGACTTGAGTCCGTGGCGACAAGCAGCAGCGACAGGCGACAGACTCGGCTATGTCGCCACGAAGTGTCGTCAGTCGTTGTCGCCTATCGTACCGGTCGGTATTCCGAATACAGCGACAATTTTGAATCAGTTGCTTCATACATTGTGTAAGACAGGATGTCGATGAAAGAAGTTCAATTTAGGTGTTGTGCCTTTTGTTGGAAAAGAGGATGAATTCGTAAAACTCATGTTAATTATTATATAAAAACGTGTAGTCTTTCTTACCATAGTTTTACTACTGGTGTTTCGCTATACCTATCGGAATGTATCTTCATACAAATTCAATAAAAGGTAAGGTATGTAACCAGTAGTGTTGCTGTCGCCTGTCGCTGCTGTTTGTCACCGTTGACGAACTCACCTGTATAATGCTGTAATTTTTCTGGGTCAACGCATAAGTATTGCCATTCAGCGTGGGAATACCACTAGCTTGCTGAGTACGCTGCCATCAAATAGTAGTGGCTTGACCATTTAGATTGTCTCTAGACTTTCAACAGTCTATGAGCAATCAAACTGTATTTGTATAATAGGCCATGTAGTTTAGGTAGGTGTTTAGTAGCGGACAAAAAAAGTGAGAAGGTTCTCTATACAACGCGTATAATTTTTGTAGCATAAAACAGTATCAGTCACTTTTTGGCCCTTCAAATATCTCTATGCAAACAATCACGATCTGAATCTGGAGAACTTTGCTTCCGTGGATGAGATTAATAACAGGTTAGTGGAAACTGTCCATGCGGTAGGTTCTAAGTTTTTTAGACCTGGCCGGCGCACAGATAGACCTCAAAAATTATCCGACCATACCCGTAACCTCATGGCTGATCGACGCTCGTTACAACTACAATGTTCCGATGACGCTGACTCATATAGGCAGCTCAATAGACAAATTTGGAAGTCATTGCGGCACGACATACGTACCTTTAATACGAACAGTATTAAAGAGACGATTGAGCAAAACAAAGGCTCCAAAGTGTTTGCAAGAGACATGTCTATTGGGCAAAGCCAGCTGACAAAGCTGAAGAGGGAAGATGGTAGTGTAGCGTCGACCAAAGCCGAGGTATTAGGGGAAATCGAAAGGTTCTATGGACAGTTATACACTTCGGTTGCTAAACCTGTGAGCAGCTCGGCCAAAGACCCAAGAGCCAAGCTGAGCCGACACTATACTGAAGATATCCCGGACATCAGCCTGTACGAGATTAGGATGGCCCTGAAACAGCTCAAGAACAACAAGGCGCCGGGGGACGATGGAATCACATCAGAGCTTCTGAAAGCGGGTGGAACACCGGTACTCAGAGTCCTTCAGAAGCTCTTTAATTCTGTCTTACTCGAAGGTATAACGCCAGAAGCATGGAACAGAGGCGTGGTGGTGCTGTTCTTTAAGAAAGGTGACAAAACCTTGCTGAAGAACTACAGACCCATCTCGCTTCTGAGCCATGTTTATAAGCTGTTTTCGAGGGTCATCACGAATCGTCTCGATCGCAGGTTCGATGACTTCCAGCCTATCGAACAAGCCGGTTTCCGAAAAGGCTATAGTACCATAGACCACATCCACACGCTACGCCAAGTTATACAGAAGACCGAAGAATATAACTTGCCACTATGTTTAGCGTTTGTGGACTATGAGAAAGCCTTTGATTCGGTCGAGACATGGGCGGTGCTCGAGTCTCTCCAGCGATGCCGTATTGACTATCGGTATGTCGAAGTGTTGAAGTGTTTGTACAATAACGCCACCATGTCGGTCCGAGTACAGGAGCAGAGTTCGAAGGCAATTCCATTGCGAAGAGGCGTGAGACAGGGAGACGTTATCTCTCCGAAACTGTTCACTGCCACAATGGAAGATGCTTTCAAGCTCCTGGAATGGCAAGGACTCGGCATCAACATCAACGGCGAGTACATCACTCACCTTCGGTTTGCCGACGATATTGTGGTCATGGCAGAATCGATGGAAGATCTCAGCATGATGCTCGAAGGCCTCAATCGAGTCTCCCAACAGGTGGGCCTTAAAATGAACATGGACAAGACAAAGGTTATGTCAAATATCCATGTTGTGCCCACCCCAGTATCAGTTGGGAACTCAGTTCTTGAAGCTGTTGACGCGTACGTCTACCTAGGACAAACCGTCGAACTAGGTAGGTCCAACTTCAAGAAAGAGGTCAATCGGCGAATCCAACTCGGCTGGGCAGCGTTCGGTAAACTACGCAACGTCTTCTCGTCCAAAATACCTCAGTGCCTTAAGACGAAAGTCTTCGACCAGTGTGTGTTACCAGTGATGACATACGGCACTGAAACGTGGTCTCTCACTATGGGCCTCATAAGCAAGCTCAAAGTCGCACAACGAGCTATGGAGAGGGCTATGCTCGGGGTTTCTCTACGAGATCGAATCCGAAATGAGGAGATCCGTAGACGAACGAAAGTCACCGACATAGCCCACCGGATTAGTAAGTTGAAATGGCAGTGGGCAGGGCACATATCACGCAGAACAGATGGCCGATGGGGCCGAAAGGTTCTGGAATGGAGACCACGGACTGGCAAGCGCAGCGTAGGACGTCCACCCACAAGATGGACAGACGACCTAAAAGAGACCGCAGGGAAACGCTGGATGCAGGCCGCTTCCAACCGGCCCTTTTGGAGATCGATGGGGGAGGCCTATGTCCAGCAGTGGACGTCCTACGGCTGAAATGATGATGATGATGATGATGAAACAATCACGTCGATCCTTTGCTTTGTTGCTGTGTGAAAGCATAATTAATATGATAATTGCTAATCTTAACTCTCAGTTTTAATCTACAATAGCATAATTAACTATTATAGATAGGAATACTTATTTAGGCCTTACATTTCAATTGCTAATGTAATTAAAGCAAAGCATTGTCGGCTGCCGATCAGGCAGCAGACATCGTTAATTATTATCAACCTACGACGAGCTATGATTCACGGACAGGACTGAAATAAGGAGTTATTATAACGGTATTCGATATTGAAAATAAATACCGGTATTTAAACGTCATACCAGTAAACGAATGGTAAAAATCTTCGGAAATATATTTTACAACACATTTGCTCAAAAAGTTTCCATTGTAATAAATTATAAACGAAATATGAAATTATAAATAAATGTTTCTAAAAATTTCTAGTGTGGACTTATCTTTTTGACTCCGTAATGATTTAACGGATTTGGTGAAAATTTGAATAAACGTTGCTTACACAGGATTAAACATATACTGCATTTATTTTGGAAATAATTTATACTGCATTTATTCCGGAAAGAATAATGTTTCCTGTAGGAAAGCGAGTAAATCTGTGGAGCATAGATGGTGTGAAATCTAGAAAATTATTTTGGAAGTGTTTATTAGCTCTTACTTAGGAAAAATATCGAATAAGGAATAATAAAAAAAAATTGAGTAACGGGTTACGCGGTCCTCTATATCTATAAGGTTTCATATTATTATCACATGAGACGGCAGCGGGAGAAGTGGAACGATAAAATGACAAGTTATTTTAGGTTTGTATGAAATGAAAATAATACGCATATTAATACGCTAATGCTCCAAGTATTGTAGGTGTCTATAGACAGGGGTGACCTCTTACCAACAGGTACCCCGTTTCTTGTTTGTCTTTCTTCTATTACCTACTTTAAAAAAAAACAAGAAGTTAATTTGAAACTGTAGAAGTTTCACAAAAAAACACGGACCTCTAGGTCAGGTAACACAGGTTTTTCCTAGTGAAGAATCTTAGCACATGAAATAAATAGTAGTATCAACTAAATATTTAATCTAAGTTAAAATAAAACTAAACTAATATTAAATACTTCAACTATTATAATATAATATCATGGACGTAATAATATATTCCTTAGGCATATTACGTCCATAATATGCTACATATTATACAAAACAGTTGGATTGGCCACAGACCGTCAACAATCGTCCGGTTTATATAACTTATTCACTTTTGCACGCCTTCTACCTCTTGTAAATCCTCTCCGTCCCAAGGTTGCCTAGAAGAAATCGCTGTTAGCGATAAGGCCGCTGATTGTTTGTCACTAGTTTTTCAAGCTTTTTTTGTTTTAAATTTTATTTGTGTAATATGTGGTGTGAACTATAAGGAGTTTACCTATCTACCTATAAATTCAAAATGCTCAAGCGCACTACCCATCTCAATAATAAATAAAAAAACATAATATATGTACATTAAACTTGGTCAAAGAAAATATTTGCTCTGACAGCTAATAAAATTACAATAATTGCTATTAACTGCTTTTAATTGCTATTGCTATTTAATTGCTATTTTGCAATAAAATTGTAAAAAATATATATTATGAAAATCACCAATACTGATCATTTTCGCTAGGGTTTTATACGAAAAGATTGTAGCAGGTACCCGATATACTTCAGTGAAATATTAAAAGAAAATGTTTTGTTCAGATTTTTACAATGTTATTGAAGCTGTCGAAGCAAATAAATGCTTGGACCTATTTAAAAAAGCAACTAGCTCAAGTACTATAATAACAATGAACTAAGTGGGTCGGTTGATAGACATACTTATTGAGAGCCACTTAGGGCTCCAGTCGAGTGCGATTGGAAATATCTCGAGACACCGCGTCTTCATACCCCGTGTCAACTATGTCAAGTGGATGACACATAGAGCCTTGTTGTTGGCAAGAAGTTAGGTATACATTACGTAGTTTCAACTTTTTATTTTGTGGAAAATTATTGCTTACATAACTTTGTTCAGTATCCGAATTGTTAGAATTTGTTGTTATTTTTAGGAGAGCTTTTTAGTTACTTACTAACAAAAAGTCTTTTCTAGCTCAATACGTGGTGATACAACTATTTCTAAATCTTAGAAATGGTCTATAAAGGAAAGGCTTACATTTTCCATCCGTTATCGGATTCTCCTTGGGAAGCGTGCTTCATCGTAGACCGCATCATCGCTTAGCATCTTGTAGCGTCTAGTAGATGTTATTTTTTGTTTCTAAAAATTCATTAATTATATATATGCAAACCATTACTCAAAATTCTAGTGCTGCAGATAGGTCTAACGAGTCTAGACCAGAAATTCAATAACGACCAACAACAAGTCAAACTTTATTAAATTATTGCGCCTGGAAACTGCAGCGTCTAACTAATATTTATAGAGGAAACTTTTTGTAGGATATACGAGTACGTTAGCTATGTGTGGATATGCGTTTGCTGTTTTATATTCCTTTATGTTAAAGTGGTGAATTTGAGGGAGGTGTAGTGGTTTTTGTATAGTTTGAAAATGTGGAAAACTAAGTAGCGAATTTGATTGCAGTGTTAGTGGTTTAAAAAAAATCTAGATTGCATCATTAATGAGAAGGCATAATCACTTTATGTTGGATTTGGATACAACTCCATAGGCTGGTTGTACCAACTGTCAAAGTAGCACTAGCGTAGTTTGTTTGCTTAAGACAGCCGAAACGAAGACGAGCGACCCGTATGAGAGGTCACAGAAACTGCGGCAGCGTTGATCATAAAAAGGTCATCCAGTATGCAGGAGGCAAAGAGTTATACCATACCCCATCAGCCAACTTCTTCTTCTTCTTATATAAAAGGCGCTGTGCCTGTGTGTATGTATGTTCCATGGACTACAAAATGGCTGGACCAATGTTTACGGGACTTTCACTGGCAGATAGCCAATGATATAAGGAATAATTCTCGCGGGTGAAACTGCAGGAGGCAGTGAATCCCCTATCATCATCATCATCATCATCGGTATCTAACTGTATAAATCTAAACTCCTAACTCCCTTTTTATTTATTGTCTGTCTTTCTTTTAATGATCTAAGTATTACATCCTGAATGATGAATGTTTACCCCTGGCCTTCGTACTGCCTCCATCTACCGCCTGTTATTTAAAATAGTCATTTCGATACGTTTTATGGGTAATTTGCAGTGAAAGCTGTCACATGCTGCTTTAATCGAATAGCCATTATCAAGCTTTCAGAGTTCAATAATAAAGTAATTTTACAACGCTGTTCAGTGAAAAAGTACGTTAGCTTGATGGCTTCTGGTGGCCATTAACTCTGCTGTGAATACGTAATCATGCTAAAATTTTAAAGTTGGTCTATTATGTGTTATATATATCTATTATTTTTGTGTCCTTGGGACGATGATTCATTTTAGAGTACGGCGTACTCATAATATTGGCCTATAAACATACGCTGGACATACTTTTTGCTTATATCTTGCTTGCGCATTCAAACGTTATTGAAGATTGAGTATATTACTATAATTAACGGCATACACTTACGATTATGTTTATCGGTCAAGAAGATCGACTGGTTTCAAATCTATTAGAGATCCTTCATGCGCGTTTCCGGAGACAATCACCCGCGTACTGGTAATGCCAAGGCCATGGTTGCAGTAGCTCGCGCCGCACGTGCCTCCGCCCACGCTGCCCTTGCACCTGCCTGCGCCCTGACAGTCGCCTCTGCTACTGGATGGTCCTCCTCAATTTCGCTGACACATGGTGACACAATTTTTTTTTTTTTTTTTTTTAACGCGGATAAGTCTGCGTTTGACCACCAACTTGGTAAATTGGTTTAAATTCACAAAATTGTAGTTAAGCATAACAAAAATCACGGAGCCCAGTATTCGTGGAGTTGCTAAAAATATATTATGACTAGTCCAAGCAATATTTTGCTCCGACAGCTGCAATAACATTGTAAAAAGCTGATTGAAATCATTTCCTTTTAATAATTCACTAAAGTGTATTGGGTACCTGCTACAGTCTAACGTTCAAAAATATAGCGAATAAATAGTGATTAGAATTCGTGGTTTTCTCTTCTCGGTTTATATTAAAATCAAAATTGTACTTAATAATTATTTACTAGAGTTAAGGCCCTCTATTCCGACTTTTAGCAATTTTGGTCATTCTATTTTAAGTATCTACTTCCATGGTTAGGTTAAAATTATAAAAATGGTGTCATATCAATATTTTATATTTTATCTAGACTAAAAACTGAAACACGATTAAGGAAATTTTGCTTGATAGTTTTTTATTATTAAAGAAAGACCGATTTGCTCTTGTCTCCCTGTTTTTTTGGATTCATTTAAATATATACTTATTAAATGATGTCTACGATATCTTAATATACAGATTTTATGTTTTTTTTTTAAATGTATATACAACTATATAATGTATGTATATCAGTCTCTGGCAGCCATATCACAAGCTTTGCTTAGTTTGGGGTCAGATGACCGTGTGTGCAAAAATGTCCCAAATATATATTATATCTATTCTATTCTAATTATGGAAGGAACCTCCAAGGTAACTTTTATATTACAGCTATACTTTTTGAAAAATCAGAGAAAAACCTCAAAAATTGAAGAAGCGCAACGCACGACTTTATGTTAGCGCCGTGGTTATGCTCCACTAATTGCGAATTTAATACAATCAATTAAGCCTTATAGCCTTCTTTTAATAAGCATTGCTTAAAAGTGGGGAAAACTCGCCTTAAGAACAAAGGAACTTAAACTTAAAACTTAAGAAATGCGAAAGTCCCATGGGACAAATTTTGATCCTGCGATTCATTTAGAGATCCTGCGATTAGATTCTTCTTCTAAACATTAATTTGTAATGTTATTTTCGCTATAAATGGAGCATACTTTTTACATAAGTACATCCAGTCATTTATATCTTCAAAAGTTATTAAATGCGCGGGCAAGTTAGAGAACGCTTAAAATATGACTTTTAAAACATCAGACACTTATTCTCTATACTTTACTATATATAAACCGAAAAAAATCAAAGACTCCTTTAATATAATATAGAGTGAAACATCAAGCCGAGATTTAATAAGGTACCTACATAAAAATACCAAAGAAAAAGTAAGCACTTTCTAAAAATACTCTAAGAAAGTACCTAAAGCACTTCTTTATGAGTTAAATGTGTGTCAGGAAAAATTCAGGTCACGACAAGAGGTTCTCCGCAGCTTCTTTACTTTATAAATACCGTGTATTATAACCGGGCCGCTTCTAACCAAAGAATTTTACTAAGAAAGAAAACAAGCTTAAGATTAAAAAGAAGAAATTTCTGTACATGACACAGATGTTTGTGAAGAAATTTCGTTTCTCAGAAAGAGCTTACTTGTTTATGATGTTTATATTATGTGGAATTTGACATCTTAGATTTTTTCTTGGACGGAAATTATTTTTGATTAATATTTGGGTAAGAAAATATTTGGCTGACACTTATGTCTTACAACGTTAGACTCAAAGCTTAAACTGTTCAAAGCCGGAGCCCGCTTTGCCGAGAAGAAAAAAAAACAAGATTCTAAGGTAGGTTGTTCCATGAGAGACAGTTCCATTGCTGGAAAAATGTTCCACGAAATTAGGCTAATGATGATTATGATGCAGTTATAAGTAATTAACAAACTAGATGTTTGACCATAGCCCACTGATGTTAATGAAAGAACTGACTGACCGAAGATGATGAATACGAACAACTGCTTGCAAAAAGCATGCTCCATCGTACACCGCATCATCGTTTAACATCAGGCTAATTGGCAGTCAAAATAAAAATAAAAAACCGGACAAGCACGAGTAGGACTCGTGCTCTGAGGGTTCTGTTGGACAGAACACTTAGAGCGCGAGTCCAAAAAAAAACTGAAGTTGAAATATTGAAAGACAAACTTAACTTTGTAGTTGACAATAAGGTTCTTCTATACATTCCAACTACAAAATGTAAGTTTGTAATAGCAAAATAATTATTTTTAAATGATACAACTTCAAATTTGTAACTTTCAGATTTATTCCTATATATATGCTATGAGACCTTGCCTTTTGCCAAATTTCATGATTCTATGTATACGGGAAGTACCCTATAGGTTTTGATTTCCTTGTGAAATCGCAAAATATGCGACATAAACGTTCATATCTTTTGATTTCATTGACTTAAAACTTTTATTTTTTTACAGCTGAAAGAAACCGTAGACCCAAGTATTTAAAATAAATTTCAACTTGATACCTTTACACGTTCTTGAGAAAAAGGGTCTTGACAGACGGACAGACAGACGGACAACGAAGTGATCCTATAAGGGTTCCGTTTTTTCCTTTTGAGGTACGGAACCCTAAAAACCAAAAAACACGCTTGATCGGGTATTATGACTATATCAAGTGAGAATGTAGAAACATATCAATAATTAAGTTAAAATTATGCAGAATAATAATGATGCTATAATTTGACATAAAATTGAAAAATTTGATAAATATATAATACACCTATGCACAACAATATTCCGATCGATCAAATTGTTTCTGTTTTGCAAATATTGGAAAACTGTAAAGCCATGAGTAAAACCGCGGGCTGATGCTAGCTAATGAATAATTGTAACTTCGCTGACTGCCGTTATTACTAATTTGATGTGTAATATTAACCACGTGTTATTATTAATTACTGTAGAGAGCCAACGCAAATGCTTTTTGCATGTATCAGTCAGTAATTTTGGAAGCGAATTCATTACTGAAATGGTGACTTTATTGACAGCCGGCAGCACTAAAATAGTTATCCATTTACGAACCAGCAAAACAAGTTAAAGCAGTTAAACAACTGATTACGTAAAAGTATTTTTACCTCAAACATGGTAACTATACACTATAACATAGTAGGTATTTATACTTATGTGTTCCAAACAATAGTTAAACACATTTCGAGAAAAACTATTTTTTATATCTAATCTAATCTAGAGACTAAGCCTAATGGTGGCGTACTTTCGCTCCTTTATCTTATTTTTTATTATTTTCTTATCGTATACGTATTTAAATCGAGGTTTAAAGACGTAGTACGTTAGTAAGTTCATAATATAGGCTGAGCGGCTAGCCTTAATGATAGAGTTTTAGGTCAAACGAAGGCCTCTGACCTGGCTAGTCCTAAAAACTTACACAGTCGTCACCAACTAAGCCAGACCGGTGGTCACCAATTAAGCCATATCGGTAGTCACTTGTCACCAACTAAGCCAGATTAGTCGTCACCAACTAAGCCGGCTTGTCTTACCTCTCACAAAAAATAGACGAATGGACAGAGGTTGCGTTACAATTTACAGACACATACATAGTTGAAATACACGAGACGACAAATAAAAAAAAATATGCCTTCTTATTATGGTATGCGTAAGCCTTTCCTAACCTTATACTTATGCCTTCCTTTTCATTTTATTACGCATATTTTACATTCACTTCATTTGCTTAAACAATACTGTCAAAATTAATGGGCTTAAATACCTACATTGACTCGTTAAATAAATTGATAATCTAATAAAATTACTTCCTTGCCTATCATTCCTCTCCGGAGCATCGTAAAAATGAATGAGTTCTGTGAAATTAACCTGCTGCGAGGACTTAATTTCAGAAAATGTCTGTCAAAATGAGAATAAAGTGTTTTATTGGTACTGACACAGAAGAAATAATAGTACAAGGTATCATCACGACTGATGAACAATTAATTTGTTTTCGTTACTCGTAGTAAAGCGCCAGCTACACGTTCAATATAATATTAGCTAAATTAACCCAACTCAACTCGTACTTACCCAACTCACTCATAAACATAAGCCTTACTAAATTTCTTGCTATAGTTAGTTTGATATACCTACCTAACTTATTTAAGCCTGAGTAGTAGCTACCTTACAAAATCTCATAAAAATCGATTTGTGCTAACAAAAGATGACAGAAAATGTGATTTGTCGCTAGTAAATCCGGGGGCTACCACTGATTTTTTGATTCAAAACAAAATATATTTTGTGCGATAGAACTAATAAGATGTTTATCTATCTTTACCGGGTGTAATCTAGATAACTGACATACCTAATCAAGCATATTTTAATACTACTTTTACTTTAGGAACAAACCTGATAAATCAAAAGATCCGCAAAGAAAGGATTTTGTGCAGGGGTGAATGACAAAGGAGGTTGAAAATTTATATGAAAATCCTCACATACAAAGTCGCGGGTAACAGCTAAAATTAGTGTTCTTATTGATAAATTATTGTTACCTAACGTTACCTGAATTGCTTATACCTATAATTAGGCACTATAGTCTAAAATTATCAATTTATGTTCGAATTTATATGTTAAAGTTATTATTTCTCTTTATTCCTTTATAGTAACTTTTTTTTTTTTTTTTTGGGGCTTTTTCATGGCTTAGCGATTGAACTGATTTTGATGAAATTTGTCAAATGACAACCATAACTTTTTTTTAAGGAAAGAAACGTACAGCAGTTCCTATATTGTTATAGCCTATAACATTAACTAGAAAGCAAGGGTACAAATACGAATCTAAGGACACCTCGCACATAATAATATGTACTTATACGAGAAAACACACAAATATAGCATACTTGAAAAATATTACCCTCCTTGGGCAGTCGGGTAAATAGTATGCTTTGTGAGGTCAAATAAAGAGTTATAAAACGATTTGTGATATTTACTAGGTACATTAACGGATAACTACTACCTTGTAAGAAGTAGGAGTCCCAACCAAACAACAAATTCTTTGCCGCGTCAGCTGATCCAAAGAAATTACAGCAGAAACTCGCCATAATGCGCGATCCAATTGTTCAAGATTGGAATCAAAGAGATTTAGTACGGAAGAGCTATTCCAATTTAGAAATATCGAAGGCATAATTTAGGGTGATTATGGTTACGAATTGTTGATTTGGAACTTTTTATTTCGAGGGATCGAAATTCAAAAACCAACCTTGGTCGCGGTCATTCCCCTTTTACTTTATCATAGTTACAGTTATAGGTACAAAACTAATCAAAACTTATTTCACAATATTAATGATATTGGCCCAAAAGTTTGCGCCATGCAACTTTGCCATTATTTTGCAAGTTTGCATCATGAGTGCTGTTGGTTTGATAATTTGTATGTACCTACACATACATGTTATTATCATTTTGTGTTTTTATGTAGTTTTAATGGGCGGCATGTTCTTATTTATATTACACTACTAAAAATATAACAATAAGAAAACAAAACAAATAGGTATACTTTTATAGGTACATTTATAGGTAGGTTACTTGTATAGGTATAGGTTTACTTTTAGGTTATGAAAGATAGATTTTCAATACTCTATTTCATTCTGGGATACCAATTAACAGGCTTGCAAATATTAGCTGAAAAATCAAATTTTCCTACGGGTATTTACTTTTGGAAACCGCTCAGCAAAACGCGCTGCGCAGTTCAAACCAATCGGTCTGATTTATTACTCGGGCCAAAAGAGCTTGGAAAACGTTCACTAAGTGAAAACCCGGCTTTACTCTTATGATAAGTTGCTCAATGTAGATGCGTTCAATAGTTGTGCAAATTTGCCTCCCGTGCACTTGTTTGAGCATGATATGGAGCCCATTCAAGGTGCTCGGAGCTTGTGTGAGATAATACTCCATTGTTAGAAGGGTTAAAAATATAAACCAGTAGCTGTCCCCACAGACGTTGTCCTGTCTCAGAACTGTCAAACGCGCGAAGTTAAAATTGTCGAAAAGTTTTATGTCCAATTTTTATTTCTTAATTTTTATTTCTGTAAAAATTATTAGAAAACTTGTTTTTTTTAAATGAAATTGATGAAGTCGTTCTCAAGTTATGGGTGACCAAGGTATACTTTTGCGGGATTAATTTTTATATACATAGATTAACAAAATACGCTCATCAAGCACTCGTTCAATCATCACGTAATCTCGAAAACTACTTGACCTACGAAGCTGAAATTTAGCAGTCTGCTCATGGCAATTTCAAATCAGCAATTAAATTGTATTTTATAGAATAAATATCCTATAAACAATCATAATAAACGATGGCCAATGATTATATAAATATTGCTAAAACAAAATCAAAGTAACACTTTGCAAGTAAAAAGTGTTTTTAATTTTAAAAGTTAGGTAATGGATATTTTAGGCATCCATATAAATAATCGAATTCCTTGGAAACTTCAAAATACTTACCCCAAAAGCCGTATTTCCACGTAATTAATTTCAGAAAAAGTGTTTGCGGAAAAGAAAAATCGTTAGAAAACGATTAAAAGTTTTAGTATCAAATAAATTACAGCAATCTTTCCTTAACCTAAACCCTTTAAGTTAATCTCACCAATAAAGTTTATTTAGGACTGCAAAAGAGATTTCAGTTTCATAATGTTTTGAAAATAAATAAATCACAAGTAGACGATAAACAAAGCAATGTTATCATAATTACATAATTACTAACAATGTTTCATTCACTGCCACTGGGCCAGCTTGCAAGCCACGATAAAATTTTATCTACTCTTTTTGTCTCGCGAGAAAAAGACAGATGTATCTATAATCTAGCACATCTTGCCACGTAGAAGCACGGATAAAATAGGTCGATAAAATTTTATCGCAGCGCGCGTGCTAGGCCTGTTGATTATTAGGTCTCCTCTTCGATGTGACATCTGTTCAGGACCTTGGGTCCACCACGTCTATTGCTTCTCTGATACCTTTGATGTTGACGGACCAGTAGACTGGTGGTTTTCCCGGCAGTCAAATTATTATTTTGTGTTAAGTAATGTTATTTAGTTGACATTTTTTTTCGCATTTGTGAGATAACACAAACTTTGTGCTTACAAATAAATGCTAAACAAAATCATAATAAATAACTACCAGTCTCCATCACACCTGTAAAATAGTAGATGCCATAAATCTTTATATCTTAACCCAGTTTCCATTTTATTGCTTCTCTGAGTGATGGGTGAACGCTACTTGAATTTCTGCACCTGAGTTTCAAATGCTTGTCTAGGTATAGAATGTTTAATGTACTTACATAAATCTACGTAATACAAATCTAAAATTCATATATTTTTTTAAGTGGAATAAGTCACCCACCAACTTACCTGCAGAAAAGCGATGTTGTGGCCGAAGATGGAGCACGTAGATCTAGAAGGCACTTATTTACTCTGACCTCGAAGACACTCAGATTATAGTTTTTAGGAAACAAGGACGGTGGAAAAGCTTTCCAGTTCCTATAGCGGTTCGCATCAAGAAGGTAGAGGCAAAACAACTAGTTCGAGCCAGTGGCATGTTGATTATGCAGGGATGGCATTTTATGTTCTTTCCGACTTGTCCTCTTGTATAAGGGGGAAGGAGGGATAAGGTCGTGTATCTCAAACACACACCAAACCAAAATGCAGCCTATTAAAAATTGCTAAGCACGTCACCTTACGCCGATGCTCAAGGCTCTACAGCTTTGAAATATTTTTTTTATCGCCTTTTAGCCTCAAAGCTCGTCGCTCTACAAACTCTAAATGTGTCTACTGGGTTGGAATCGGAGCGTACAGACCGTACGGATTTGTTGCTTTGTATTGATTTCTATGGTATTGCTTGCACTGGATCGACAAATCTGCGCCATAGAAATCAATAAAAAGCAACAAATCCGTATGCTGCGTACGCTCCAATTCCCATACAGTGGTTGCGTACCTTAAAGCTTTCAGCTGGTGCTGAGTGGAACCTTCAAAACTATGGCTGCATTACTTCACACACGACCAGATCAGAGCTTGATACATGCTGAGAAGCTGTCCCGGTGTGAAGTACCGCTTAACCTTATTGAGAATTCCTGGCTTTCACCCAACTAGTTTAGATTCGGACTCCAAATAAGTACCGAAATTCATTCACTGATAGACAACAAACAGCCTTAACCACTGCACTAAAAGCACAACATTTTGAACAATTAGTGTTCCTTATAATAACATAGGTGAGGACTAAGAATGGATTTTTGAAAATTATTACGCACAGAAAATAATTGAATCAGGTATCAATCGAATAAAATGATCACTCATTATTACACTCACTGATCCCCACTAAGTTTTCCCATGCAATACCCTGGAGACATACACAGGCAGACACAACGAATACCCGGAACAGAAATTTTAAATTAACCATTCATACACATCGAGACACAGAATCGAACCTATGGCCTTCTGCTCAGAATTTTGTTACACCAACTAAGCCATAGTATTTTATAACTGTGGTCTGCCGTGAGTCAGATACCATGTTACATTTTAAGTTTGGGTTGTTTATTTTATAACAACAACAGAAGCCTCTAGGTGGTATTAAAACTCTGATCAGGTCTAACCACTTGCCCTATACGGAAATACTTTGAACCAAACTGGTAGTAAAATAGATATAGTTCTATGTCAATAGTTTCTTGAAATTCAAATCAAATGTCACCAGCTATGTATGCCAAGCTTAACCGAGATCTCGTCAGAACAAACTGCAGTCCCAGTTTTGTCATAGTCACTGAGTTAAGACAAAGAGCGCTCTCAAAAACTTTGGCGTCCCTGTTTCTATTCACACTGCTGCAGTTGCAGATACCTATGCAGAAAGCACACTGTTTACAGAAGGATAACTTTTAATTTTGTATTTTTTTATTTATGTTTATTGTAGACCAAATCTGTTATGACTGATTTATTGTACCGGCTGTATTATATTTATAATAACTTCGATTTTATTTTGCTAAATCTGAAAATTGATACTCGCTGTATCTACAGATATATAGGCAAGACTATTATTCAACAATGGATAGCATGTTATCTATAGACACAGTCATGGACAGGTGAGTGGTGATATTCAAAACTTTGGAGAAAGTTTGATGTGAATTCATTAGTATAAAGCTTTGATATTAAAACAGTCATTGATATTATCACACTAATATTGTTGATGCGAAAATTTGTTGTAAGTTTATACAGATTTCGAGGAAATTTGGAGGAAGCTTATACCTAGGATTAACTCAAGGGCTTAGGTATATCGAAAAAATTGCTATTCCTATAGAAAAACTGATAAATACCGCGCGGCACTGCTAGCCTTTGAAAACGTGTTTCCTGATTAACCATTTTAAATGAATAGGGCTTGCCTGTTCCGTTTATATATCAAAAAATATAGAACACTTCTTTTATTGGTCGTGTGAAAAGGCATAAGAATTTTATACACAAAATCTAATCTTATCTAAAATATCATACTGTAATTTTACGACTTGAAACCTGAAAACGACTTACTGGTTTCATACTCAGCTATCAGGAAATATTGCAAGGCTGAACGCGAGCGTCCTCATATATTGTCATATGACCGAGATACCGCACCTGCCCGGGAAGCGACACGTTGGATATAGAAATACCCTGTATAGTATCCCTCTGGTTTTTTCCTCATAAACATGAGCGCACTAATATTTTCCATTGTGTACTAGATACGAATACTCGAACCTCTACACCCTGCTGTATAATTGTAGTACTCTATATACAGTAGGGTTTAGTATTGTTAAAGGTGAGCTGGAGCTCAAATTTTTTAACTATCTTACAGGAATATTTACTTTTCCGGGGTGAAAAGTGCAAATTTAAAGGCTATTAAAAATTCCGGGATGATAAGTAGCCCATGTAGCTAATCCAGGATAAAAACTATCTCCACACCAAATTTTATTCGAATTCATTAAGTTATTACGTAACTTAAACATTATAAGTAATTATTCTACAGGAACCATATTTTTGAGGAATTATGAAGCTTATTTGCTATTCAAGAGAATATTAAATTATATCTTCCTTAAGGTTTCGTCCATTTCCATTATCCATTACGGAGCTAAGTGATTATAGTTATCCGATAGGAATCGTCAATCTTACGAGATAAAATTAAAGTAGCCTGTGACTATGTTAATTCAGGGTATAAACTATCCATACAGCTTATTTCACTCATTAAGTCATTACAAAGCTAAGTGTTTACTATTCTAAAGGAATCGTTTACTTTTCCGGGATACAAAATGAGTTGATATGCTAATTTAAGGTACAAACTACCTCCACACCAAATTTCATTGAAATCTATTACGAAGCTGAGTGATTTTAAGTTATCCTACAGGAACTGTACACCAGGATCTGATGATGGAGTTTCCTCAATCACCTCGCACATGACTTGGAAAATCCAAAACACTACAGTTTATAGTTTAAGAAAAATATCACATATTTTTGATGAAAAAGTAAACCAAAGGGTCAGGGCCTTTTGGTTTTGAATATTTCTAAAAATCGTGAAACACATTTGTTTATTTTATTCCAGGAATATACATTCCAAATTTTGACTGCCTGGCGTGAACGGTGTCAGCAAAATAAAGGTTATTTTTTCAAAACTTTGATCCTCTTTTTGAACCAGTTGGGATATGAATGTTCCAAAACCCTTTCATTCTTTAAACAGTACCTCCTAATTTCATATCTCTAGTACAAGCGGTTTAGTCTGTGCATTGATACAGAAATACAAAAATGTTTATTTTGCAATAATGAACATTAATAACCACAGAAGAGAAAAAAAAATTTGTTTAACTTGTGTTAAAAACCAAACAAAATATTCCATATATTGATATATCAGTGATCAGTCAGGATTTTGAATAAATCCGTACATCGGATACGTAAACTTTCCTCCTACTTTCCTCCAACTTTCCTCTTAACTCATTAGACAAGTAGACATTTCGACTGAAAAAGAAAGCGTGAGAAAAGCTCTCCCTGTGAATGCAACAAACACATCCACAAATGTACCTATGTTCTATGTAAAGGGCCCGGCGCCGGCGGGCGGTAAAGTAAAAAAAAACTCATTTAGCTACATTACACGCCAGCTGGACTTTTTCCCGAATACCTGTAGCCTCGTAGCTCGTAGCTTCGTAGCAACGGCGTAGTACTATGTGGCGCTTGTAACACTGTAATCGTATCTGCCCAACTTTTCTCTCTAGAACGAGTAAAATTATTTTAGCGCTAGCACTAATGTCTCTTACATTGGGGTTTGTGGTATAATTTAAGAAAAAGGATTTTATTGATTAAGTTTTACTGTGTTCTTTTGAAAGAGTAAATTTCAAGTTTTATTCTTCATACACTTATTCTTCATAAAATACTTGTATATATCGTTTTGCTTGCAGAACAAATAAGGACGGAAGAAAAACGCTGCATAAGGAATAAGGAAAACGTTTTCTGTTCACAATATAGCATTTTTATGATTTACTCCTCCGCTTATTACGTTATATTGTATGGTGAATAAAAATGTTTTTTTGTATTGGAAATGTTTATGGAATTCGATGACTATTTATCATTGTAACGATATTGAAAATAACTATTATTGTTTATGGTTGTTTATCCTTATCTATTTAATTTTGTTGTTATATTCTAGAGTGTGTACTATAATCTTGTCAAATTTGACGCGTGTACGTATTACCGTTTTCCATTAGAGAGAATACAAAAATACATTAAAAAAATACGTTTGTTGTATTAGTTTAACTTTTGACTTTTTTATTATTTCTTAGTAAATACGCCGTAACACTACATATTTTGTGAAAATTTCAACTGGCTATCTAATACGGTTCAAAGGATGCAGCCGTTAATAGGTAGGACAGACGGACAGACAGACAGACATACATCGTAGGCTTAGTAATAGGGTCCCGTTTTACCTTTGGGTACAGAAGGGTACGAAACCCTAAAAACAACCGAATTGAGAACCCCTTCTCTTTTTTTTCTCGGTAAAAAAGATAGCTCTTTCAGTTTGAGCGCGGCCTTAATATACACGCCAAAAATAAGCTTTCATCTTATACAAATACGGATTCACGATAATACAAAAATGTTTGTAAGCACACACAAGCTCAAAATAATTAAGTAGAGTGGCTTACATAACTCGCGCCAGACCTGTGTTTACCTACCGTTCGGATGTTTCCAGCTCGGAGAGGTAAATATGCCGTTGGCTTAGCTCCCACAATATTCCAGATCTAATAGATGTATGTAACTTATGTAATTGGCTTGTATGATACTGGTGCAGATTGAAATTCGACTCTTTCAAAATATTTGTCATAGTAGTAAGCAAGTTTTTAGGGTTCCGTACCCGAAGGATAAGATCGGGAGCCTACGCTTTCTTTCCGTTTGTCCGTCCGTTCGTCCTACCTTTAAATGGCTGTATCTTTTGAACCGTAATAGATAGCTCGTTGAATTTTTTACAGAATGTGTCATAATATAACGCGGATTAACTAACAAATATTTAAAAAGTCAAAAAGTAAAAACGAAGGGGAGTCCCCATAAAACAAACGTATATGTTATTCGTATTTTTTATTATTTAATATTAGGCTTGCGTTTGACCACCATTTCGGCTGATGTTAAGCGATGATGTGGTCAATCGTAGACCACATCTTTCAGTCTTTTCCTCTACCAGCAGGCTCTTGCATTAGTACTTTTAACCCAAAAAACTTTTTCCCATAAAACTTATCTTAGTTTTGCGTTTATTATTGGGTTTAAGTGTTTTAATAAAATTATTTATCGGTGATATCTATAGAAACCTATAAACAAAGACTAGCTACTTGGTAGATTTAAATAGACCGTACCACAGAAAAAAAAAAAAAAAAACTAGTAGTTACAAATTAACTCTACGATTTTATTTGATTGTGGGTTTCTTTTGTTTATCTGATTCTTTTGAATAAGTGCGTATTGTAGTCTAGTTGTAACGCGTGACTATTTCCGTTAGCGAAAGTTGACACAGCAACTTTGAGTATAGATTAACCTAATGTTAGTTTTTATTTTGTAGCTACGATAGCTTAGTGGTTGGCTCGTCAATATTTCAAATCGCGGGGTATGGGCTCAAACCCCAACAATGAAGCTTGAGGTGCCTTGAAGGACAATATAATAAAGAAACCATATTATTGTGGTATGGCACTTTCTAGTAGGTACCTGGGGCCTTACGGACAACTGCTATTACAGGCACCTAGTCCGCTCAGTTGGAAAATCACGCGACCGCAAACCTTATCGCGCCCAGATACGGTTTGCGGTCGCGTGATTTTCCAACTGAGCGGATTAGGTGCCTGTAATAGCAGTTGTCCGTAAGGCCCCTGGCTGGCTAACCACCCTCAAATTGAAAATATGAGGCCAAGCACCTAGCGGTAGCATCACTTAATAGCTAATTCCTACTATTAACTGGTCATGTTTACCATCTTTGATCACGCCATCACTAATCATCTGATTAACTGTGGTCGAACGCCTAGTCTATCTATCATAAAAACAAGTACGGCATTTACATTTTTTTTGTTTATAAAAGTACAACCTAAATCCTCCAAACAAACATCATCATCATCATCATCAGCAGCCATTAAACGTCCACTGTTGGACAAAGGCCTCCCTATTAGAGGGGTGTTGCCATAATCCCCACGCTTGGCAGGTGGCTTGGGGATCGCAGTACGTTCACCGTGTACTAATAGGACGCTGCTGCCCGTCCTCCGGTGGTTCTGGTCGCACTTTTAGGTCATACCCGGGTCCCAAAACACGGGTAACAAAACAAACATCACCATTCAGCAAATCATTTGATACCTTGCATCTTTCCTCGTAAATAGAACCAAAGCTTACAATTTCGTGCCAAATGAAGCAATTCGCCCAACAAACTGCTCATATACGCTCATATACCTAGATGGATTAGATATAGGTTTGATTCAGACTCCCAATTTATTCTATCTGTAATCGTCGGGGTGTGACTTTATTTGGCAGTATTCCACCCGGTTCTATCTGTACTATCCTATCAAATATAAAAGATAGGGTACGCTGTAGGTTTATAGTTAATCAACTGAGTTGGCGGAACGCCCATACAAGCGCGCCTGATTTCGTAACATCTATAGTAAAAATCGATATGAAAAGAAATCTTTCATCTAATTATCGACAACGGCAGTGGTCATTGAATAACCTATGTAACTTGATGGTTAGTTAACTGAAGAATTTATAATGGTCTGCCTATCGAGATACAATTCCTATAGAGTCACAATCTCTCAGTGAAAACAGTCAAAAACGCGAGTGTCATTGTACAGACATTGTATCAATTATATACTTCAGAATGCCACATTTACTCCAATTTAGACGTTATGTCGCTTGCATAGTGTTCAACGTTAGTTGTCCGCGATATCATCGTAGTTCTGGCAGCGACCGGTGTTGTAGTTGTAACTAACCAAAAAGTCTGCGCAATTCGTAGCGTGCGCCGAGTTTTGGTTCGAACATTTTTTTAGCACGATTGTGACTCTATATGTATTGTATCTCGAAGGGTATTGTATTGTATTTTTTTTAAATTGTCGGTTTTTCTTGATCAAAACATGAGAGAGATTTCAACCAAGTCTTTGATAAATTGAGTGAAAGGCACAATACCATGATTATTATAGAAGTTCACTTATACATGGCTACTTAGTCGAGATAAAGTCATTGTAATCATCCTAATGAGCTGCGTTTACTATGGTACTAAGCCTGAAATTGCGAAAAAAATCAGTTGTGTTCCATACATATCGTCAAGACATTTATGGAACAGCTGATATTTCGTGAATTTATTGTTAGTATAGTAAATTTCTCTCAAAATTACATCCTTTTGCCTAATTACCACAGTTCCATGTAACCCAGAACACCGACTCGATTTTTTAACGATCCCAAGCTCACCAACAATTTATAGGTACCTATATATTCACTCCGAAGAGATGAAGTTTCTCTCTACATTTTCTATTGCAATTTTTTCGGGAAATGCTCTGCAGAGTTATTGATATCATACCTGCGTTGGATTTCCAATACTAACATTCCGACACCACCAAAAACACAACACCACATCTTGCTAAGCTGGAAATCCCACACTTTACGCTCCTTTCTTCGAGGTGTAGAATGGTGTAGAATGTCCCTCGAAGGGTTTCCCGCCGAGCTTCAACATAGAGCGTTTCAAAAACGGTATCTACAACCATCTTTCTAGGCTAGCAAAACACCTACAACACCGCTAGCGTTGCATGTATCTATAGCGGCGGTTTCTGCTTACCATCAAGGGATCCAAATACTTGTTTCCACTCTCTTTATAATATGTAAACGCTGGTTAAGAAATCTCCTATAATAAGCATTGTATTTGATGCTTTAATACCTCATTCTTCAGTCTCGGTTGCAAGTTCTCATTAAATGCAATAAGTACTTTCGTAGTACCCTAGGTTTGTTACTGATACTTCAAATTCAATTACACAAAGGATTTTCTGAATGCGGAGCTCTACTTGGTTTTCAGAATATTTACGTTAGAAATGCCAATAACAGCGACCGATATCGAAGGCTTTGCTATTGTACTCGCATCTAACAAATCTTCCTGCTTCGCATCTAACACTACAATGGGCATTCCGATATAAATAGGAATATCATATAAGTCTAGTGCGTATATTCATTCATTATTAGGGTTCCTTACCTCAAAAGGAAAAAACGGAACCCTTATAGGA
This sequence comes from Agriopis aurantiaria, assembly GCA_914767915.1. NCBI lineage: Eukaryota > Metazoa > Arthropoda > Insecta > Lepidoptera > Geometridae > Agriopis > Agriopis aurantiaria. Next base: position 9,334,439 of record OU611994.1, on the reverse strand, counting down.
TCACTTCATTGTCTGTCCGTCTGTCAAGACCCTTTTTCTCAAGAACGCGTAAAGGTATCAAATTGAAATTTATACTAAATACTTGGGTCTACAGTTTCTTTCGGCTGTAAAAAAATAAAAGTTTTAAGTCAACGCAATCAAAAGATATGAACGTTTATGTCGCATATTTTGCGATTTCACAGGGGAATCAAAACCTATAGGGTACTTCCCGTTGACCTAGAATCATGAAATTTGGCAAAAGACAAGGTCTCATAGCACATATATAAGAATAAATCCGAAAATTATAAATTTGAAGTTACATCATTTAAAAATAATTATTTTGAAATTACCAACTTACATTTTGTACACCTACAAAGTTAAGTTTGTCTTTCAATATTTCAACTTCAGTTAGTTTATTTTTTCGGACTCGCGCTCTGAGGGCTTCGTCCAACGAAACCCTCAGAGCACGAGTCCTACTCGTACTTGTCCGGTTTTTTATTTTATTTTTGGCGCCAACTTGGTAACCACGTGTCTCATTGTATTATTCTACTAAATTTGTGTACTTTTTAGTGTTAGTAATATTAAGAAACAAACAGGACAAGTACGAGTAGGACTCGTGCTCTGAGGGTTCTGTTGGACGAACGCCTCAGAGCGCGAGTCCAAAAAATAAAAAAACTATCTGAAGTTAAAATATTGAAAGACAAACTTAACTTTGTAGTTGACTATAAGGTTCTTCCATACATTCCAACTACAAAATGTAAGTATGTCATAGCAAAATAATTATTTTTAAATGATGTAACTTCAAATTTGTAACTTTCGGATTTATTCCTATATATGTGCTATGAGACCTTGCTTCTTGCCAAATTTCATGATTCTAGGTCAACGAGAAGTACCCTATAGGTTTTGATTCCCCTGTGAAATCGCAAAATATGCGACATAAACGTTCATATCTTTTGATTGCGTTGACTTACAACTTTAATTTTTTTACATCCGAAAGAAATCGTAGACCCAAGTATTGAGTATAAATTTCAACTTTATACCTTTACGCGTTCTTGAGAAAAAGGGTCTTGACAGACGGACAGACGGACAGACAGACGGACAGACAGATGGACAACGAAGTGATCCTATAAGGGTTCCGTTTTTTCCTTTTGAGGTACGGAACCCTAAAAATATATAAAGAACGTCATAAATTCCCTTAACATATTTCCGTAGAACTTGGCGCCCTTGGGTTAGATTTCAATTCTTTGATCGCATGCTTTACACGTTACCGAAATTAAACGCGACGGTTTAACTGGGTTCAAACAAACATTGGATAGGATTAGGTATAAATCTTTGTTGCTGTATCCGCTATTGATATAAACGTTTCACGTAAAGAGTGAGATTTACGGGCGATTGTGTCGGCATCGGATTCGACGCTTTGTTTGATTCTCTATAGTTTTATTTCTGTTTGAAATTTCAACGAACATTTTTACATTTTTAGCTCAAAAGTTCAAAGATATATGACATTCACCAACATGATCTAATTTCATATGTATGAAAATAACTATATCATAAAACATGAGATATAAGTATAGATATCTGTATCGTACCCATTACCCATGTCATGTTGATGGCAAAGCAAGGAAACCCTAAGGAGCTCAAACGGCGTTCACTCCGCAACAGTAACGCTCCCCTATCTAATCTACTCTGGTATCGTGTCGCGTTAAAGACGTAACATTACGATTCCGTAGGCGGTTACAACGGGAATAACGGGAAAATCTCGCAGTCACGAGTTTCGCAGGAAATTAAAGTTGCGGATTTCAATCCTCGCTCTACCGCCACAACTTTAATCATGAAATTTAAAACTTACGGTTTTTGCCTGACTGCCTAGAATTGTCGAGGAGTGAGAAAAGAATTAGTGACTAGTCTGCATGTTTACTAGTGAACAGCAAATTATTGTTTTTGGAGTGATTTACCCTATTTAGCCGACTTCAAAGAAGAAGGAAGTTCTCAATTCAACTGTATATTTGTTTGTTACGCGATTACTCCGCCAATTATGAATTGATGTTTTTTTGGACGCTAGACATTGTCAGCTTGAACGTGTAATTTTTCAACTTGAAAATTTTTTTTTTTCAATTTTTTTTTAAAAATCTCCAAGTTTTTTGCTAGTAACCAAACTTTGAAAAACAATCTGGAAATGTAATTATTTTAATTCGCTTCTTTTAGTGGATCTAATCTACTAACTAATCAAATCAGTTTGTACATATATATTTACGCACAACTTTACACACTGTTTCTGTTTTTTTTTTTTTTTTTTTCCTTATAATTTGTGTCGCCACCTACACAATTTCTATCTTCTGTTTGTGTGTCATGTTGTATTTGTGATGACTGACGCCACCTACCCATTGACCATTCTTACAGGAATCTATCGACGACAATACGACACCTCATCTATCTAAATAATTGAGGCGTTTAGGGTGTAGGTATATACAAGCATACATACATTACATGCGTATTGTACAAAGTGAAAGTATTTCTGCGAGTGATCTTCAGGATTTATTTTTCTTTAGTGAATGTGCTAATCTCCCTACGCGAGAAATTTCAACGTGAGTATGTAGTCTCGCCTAAAGTGTGAACAACCAACTATGAAAATTTATAATTATATCTACAGGGTTATTGACAATTATATTTTATTTTATTTATTAATGTACAGCAAACAGCGATAATATAAAATTTAAAAATAATTTGGATAGATTAATAAACTTAATAATAATACAGTCTACAGCAATATTCACAGGTTACTTACAGAATTATATAAATTTACCGCTCAGAGTAGATAACTTGCAAAACTAAGTTTTTTTTAATAAGCTGTAAAAACGAATAAAGTCTCGACATCATACCTAATAACTTTAGTTCCATGACTGTTTGGCAATTATTGTACGCAGTGTCAAATGAACAAAAACGGTCCGGGGTCTAGGCAAAATTTCGGAGCTGAATATTGCATCTAGAAAATACAAAACTAGTAATAAGCTGAATAATGTATGTAGTTTAGTACAAAGCTGTGAAACAACAGTTGTTAAGAATGATATAGGTAAGCTGCCTGCCAGAATTTGTTTGGTAATTAGCAATAACCTTGTATATTTAAATCTACGCTTTATTTACGTTCCTTGAGCGAGAAAATAAATATCATACTATGTGCTTACTCGACAGCTGCAGGCATTGGGGCAGTTGCTTTATTAATCTTCCGTTTTCCAACATTAGCATAATAAACACCGGCCAAGTGCGAGTTGGACTCACGCACCGAGGGTTCCACACCCAAAATTGTTTTTTTTTCCATTCAGTTTGGGATCTTTAGCGCGTGCCGGACTCGCACTTAACCGGTATTTATTATGCTAATGTTGAAAAACGGAACATTAATAAAGCAACTGCTTTATTTTAAAGTGTTTACTATAATCATGCCAAGTTTGATGCTTGTATGGTACGTATTAAATTTTTTACACTAGAGCAAACACTAAAATGCAGTTAACATATCTTTGTTGTTCGAGACCCTTCAAATATTTTTTTTTAGTTAATCCTCCAAAATATTGCCTAATTATTTTGTAAATTTTTTACAGGCTATTTGCTACGGTTGGAATGTTAGAGCCATTAGGATAGATAGAATTTAGGATAGACAGCGTAGCCTTAGTAATAGGGTCCCGTTAACACCGTTTGCTTAAAAAAAACCCTAAAAAATACTGCCACATATTTAATGTTACTTAGTAGACTAACTTAAATCAAAAACATTAAGTTTTAATAAAAATATGTACTTCATAATATCTCGGAAAGAAAATTGCAACAGCAGTGGTGGGCTTATAGCTCAGCTATAGCAGTTAGATTATTTAATCAACTTGATTAAAGTCTGCAGTAGTATTATCTTTACAGCTACCTACATTATAAAAAGTATTGAATTTATTCATGCTGAAGCCATTTAAGACGAGGTTTTACCACTTTTAAGCAACGTTTATCTCTACAGATGACCATAAAGCTTGGTTTATTGTATTAAAGTCTAATTTAGCGGAGCAAAACCATGGCGCTTACACACAGTCGTGCGTTTCGCTACTTCTATATTAAAGGTTTTTCTCGAATTTTTCGAAAAGTATAGCTGTAATGTAAAATTTACCTTTTCGGTTTCCTTCATAATTATGAAATCTGTATATTAAGAGATCGAAGAGTCAATTTACTAAATAGGTATTTGAGTGAATCCAAAAAAAAAAACAGGGAGAAAAGCGCAAATAAGTGTTACTTTCATATATTTTTTCTATTGAGCTAAATGTCCCTAATCGAGTTTCAGTCTTTGAGGGTTCCTAGAACAAACATTCAATTTTATCGCGGTATATACACAACACTAGTACCGAATTGTTTTAACCTTAGATTAAGATAGGTATAACTAACTTTCCTCTCCCTGTATTGTGAATAACTAAGTAAATTCGTTTAAGTTAACAAAATTGTAGTCAAGTATAATAAAAGTCACGGACCCTGGAGCCCGTGGAGTTGCATTTTAAATAATAAAAAAAATTAAAAAAAAAAAATTTTGATATGACATCGTTTTTATAATTTTAAGCTAACCATGGACGTAGGCACACTTAAACTAGACTGACCAAAATTGCTAAAAGTCAGAAAAGAGGACCTTAATGTTTTTAGCGAAAGTTCCATCATCTCATACACAGACGATTTTTTTTTCTTTTCTGTGATCTCATATTAAGTGCTGTAATACAGGCTCAGTTGAGATTTAAAACTTTAAAAGGTTAGTTTTGCGAGATTTTGAATCATTATCTAAAATATATGAAACATTTTTAGTATATTGCTGCAGCGGTAAACGGCAATAGAAGCACGAAGATGGCACACTAATACCATGTTATAATTCTGCCGTCATGTAGGGTATTTTTTTTAAAACTTTATTTAAATAGCTTTTTGCAAAGCGAAAATGTCGCACTAATAGTACATATACGAGTACGTTAATAACACACTTCACTTGAGCACCTGAACCCAAGGACGTTTGTTCAAGCATATATAATTCAAAATTCACAAAACAATTATTTATTTGCCGCAATATTGTATAGATCCACAAAAATTTGTCCACCCGAAATGGATTATTTATCATCGACGGCACTCCATGTTATTTCGTATTGTGGAACAACAATAACGGAAATTTCAAATAGCACATTAATCACACAGGGGAACATTACAAATTTGTCAGTTGATGTACAGCGGACCAGCATATGCAGTATCTAAACTCAGTTGTATTTTACTGGTGTGAAAAGATGCCCCGAAATATGACAAGTATACAATAAAAGACACCAACCCTCACGGCATTGTGTGACCTAATACCAATCGGGCTGCTAAAGCTCACATAAAAAGTTTCCACGGCATCTGAATCAGACTAGCAGTACTTGGGACGCCCTACAAGGCGTATTTTTTATTTTTTTGTAAATAATAATAAAAATAAAGTCTTACCTATATTTGGATGTCATAGACAAGCTGCAGAAAAGGCGTATTATGCAGTACCTTGTGATGAGCAGATCGGTAAAGTACGTGATAAGAAAGGTAGGTACTTTAACATAATATTTTTAATGTGAAGATGACCAAAAAGGCGTTGACTTGAAATCATAATTATATGATGTCATAAAACTAGTTGTCTTCTCTGTGAAAATGATATGTACGTATGTGTGAAGTGGAACATAATAAATATGTAATGTAACCTAAATAATAATGCACTCTTATTTTCGACATCAGCCCTTAGTTTCTGAAAGTGATCTGTGATCAACACAAAAATTAACTAACACGTTGTTAAATACTATGCCAACTGACGTGATTGGTTGAACGAAAAAACAACAGCCAATCAAGTCACTTGACAGGAGTTTTGACAATATATTAAATTGAACAGGCTTTCAGAAACCGGGGGTACAACTGCCTGGGTAATAATAGAGCTATGGAAACTGGACGCTGTTCGATTCTGTTTTTTTATGTATATCCGTAAATGAAACCAACTTAAATTAGAGCTCTAGAAACTTCAGAAGTCGCAAAATACTTTTATGTATTTTTTTTTATTTTTTTTTGCTGATTGTAAATCTAACATATTTTATGTAAATGCCAGTTAAAGTGTCTCGAAAATTCGAAACCTAGAAAAAACATAATCTCAATTTCAGTGTTGGTCCCATAGTAAAAGTTGCTTACAGTTATGTCAGTTATCTATAGATACATCCTATATAATAGATAAGTATCCCATTAGGCTAGGCAGGCATGTTAGTAAGGTACATAGATAGATAGATAAACTCTTTATTGATCACACCACAAAATTACATACACACGTAAGGTATAGATAGAATTGTGGTTATTATCCTATTAGACTTATGAAGTTACATTTAAAGGCTACCAACCTTTAAAATTTTTGGTACCTCATTTTATCTACTTAATACACTTTAAAATGTTCTATTAATTTTTATGCGTGAAAAATTACTCAAGTCCAAGTGACTTGAGTAATTTTTGAATTTCGCCGCTGACTAAACATTCTATTGAGCCATGTTGAGGGTCTGGCACTGCGTAATAATTAATGAACCCATAATACTTCAGGGTGGGTAATTAGGGCCAGGGTCAATGGGGTTTTGAGCATTATTTTATATTTTAGGGATGAGCGTTCGCGTTTTAGTCAATTATTTTAAGGTAGCGCGGAGAGTGCTAAATTCAAAATAAGAGATGAATCCCTGAACTTTTTGTCACACTAGAACCTACCACTTGTAAACTCAAGGTTTAAATTACAGGAGTATGTGCAAATGGGCCCAGAATCAGTAGTCCGATTACTTAGTGCAATAATCGGACTGATGAGACTTTTTCTTCTCAGGTGTTAAAGATAATCGATCAGGGTGTATTACATCCCGCTCAACTCTATTACTTTTATGTCGATACGGATACACTTTAATCAAGAGCCAGCACCCTGGATTACACTTACCTGCTCATTTTTTATCCCAGAAAAGTATAGATCTGAAGAAATTGTGACCCTATTTCTTGCATGCCTTAGCTAGTTATACTTTTACACGTGTGTGGCCATAGTGTATCACAGTAATCATTTTATTTAATTTAAAAAAAACTTTGATTGTTACAAGGCATTCAGTTGCTTTATTATAATAATGAGAGACCACAGAAAAAAAAGTTTAAATTAGAACGGCTGTCAAGGAATTTTTGTACGAAATTTGTTATAGCCAGTTGCACCCATATAAACTAAACGTCAGTCATTTGAAATCAGTTAGCAACTGTGATGCGGAGTTCGACACGTTGATCTAAATAAGAATGTTCAATCAAGGTTCACTCATAATGCCTGGTAACAGATTTTACTTCTCATTTCTGTGAGATTAACAAAAGAAGAGAGAGAGAGAGAGTGTGTGTATCCATATATTAGAGTACTAATAGTTAGTATTTTTGGTAGCGGTTTGGGATAGTAAGTTATTTCAATCTCACATTTTACAAAGCATTTTGATATACTTTGCAAGGAGACTTGAATAATTAATCGCGGAATATTCACGCAGAAAGCTACCGTACGAGTATTGGAAGCACACTGTACTGTTTTCTGCGCTCTATACAAGCTAATTTGCATTTTCCAGTTGTGCAACGTTTGACAGCTTGCAATATACACCGTCAGTTTCTGTTACGAATTGCAAGCGTGAAATAGCATCCCTCGTCTATTCTACTCGTAGCTGGGTCGTCTATTTTAGATTCAAGATGGATTTTGAGATCTGGTAAACTGAAAATAGAATATTGTTGGTAGAACTAAAGTTATTGATTATTTACGGGATATTTACCATAGTAAGGTTGGGGAATGAGCTCCCGGTATTTCGGCGCAGTTACATGCACCATGTCACTTACCACGGTAAATATACCGTGAATAATCATAATTGTAACTTTAGTGAACAACCGTGATAGTTTAAAACAGTGTTTTATTGTTGGTAGAGTCTGTGCAAAAAGAGAAGCGTCCTAGGTGTTGATGTCGCGTGTGTAAAAATTTACGGTTTTATTTTATTTATTTATTTTAATTTACGTAGGTATCGTTCCCAAAATGCTGGCTGCATAGCCGCGTTGGATTACAATGGATGCTGCGTGACAAAATAAAATAATAAGAAAAAAACAACCATTAAACAAAACAACTTAGTTTGTATGTAGATCAAATGTTGTTAAAGCTGTTGTTTCAAAATGAATCATAAGTAAAAAAAATCAGTATTGAAGTTCAGTAGCCTACTTCATGTTAAAATATGTTTGCAAAACCGCTTCGTCTTGTTAACACGACCATTTGCATAAAGAGACGATCAGAATAACAAAATAGGTTGAGAAAAAAAATCATTGTCATATTTTAGTATTTTCTCTGCCAAGAATTTAAATTGGGCTAATATTGCTGAAACCAGCATTAGAGGTAGTTAAAAAAATACAAAAAAATACGGACTGATTTACAAACCTCACCCTTGAAGTCGGTTAAAAATGCTATCGAAAATCGTGCATCAAATGTAAATACATATATATATATATATATATATATATAAATATCATGTAGGAGAAATAAAATTATCATCATTGGCAGCTTATTCAGCTCACTGCAGATAATAAGCCTTCTCCCTCCCCTCATTCGCCAATTTCCTCTTGTCCGTGTATTTCGGCAAACTTTGTGTCATCACCATTGGACCTGTATTTCGTGACTAGTACGGTTATCAACGTGTGCTCACCCAAGGTTATGAAAAATGCCATCATCATAATAATTTCAGCCATAGGACGTCCACAGCAGCTGGACACAGGCCTACCCCATCGATGACCAAAAGGACCGGTTGGAAGCGGCCTGCATCCAGCGTTTCCTTGCATAGGTCGTCTGCCTATCTTATGGGTGGACGTCCTACGCTGCGCTTACCAGTCTGCGGTCTCCATTCGAGAACCTTTCAGCCCCATCGGCCATCTGTTCTGCGTGCAATGTGCCCTGCCTACTGCCACTTCAACTTGCTAATCCAGAGGGCTATTTCGGTAACTTTCGTTCGTCTACGGATCTCATTCCTGATTCTGATCAAAATTACAATAATTTAAACTAAATAAAAATTTAATATGAGTCGCTATTGACTGAACGACATGTTATTACGTGAAGTTAATAGCGTTTGTTAAGTGCCAATGAATTCTGTTCATGAATGCATCAATTTGTCACCATACCACTGATTAAACTGGTCAGAGAGGAGAAAAACGGACGCACTCAGTTCTGTCTACACATCAGTGTTCCCGTCACCTGAGTGAGTACGATAACAAATAGAAAAGCATATCTTATTTCTAACAAAATTAATACACTAGAATGATTGATCGTAAATTTAAGGCTTTTTAATGTATTAAAGCGTAAGTATTTCAACGTGGGGTTAACTATGCCCGTACATTGAGTCATTTGCATACAATTGTAAGTACCTACTTTAGCTTGCTACTTACTTGGCAATAGTTTCCCTTGAAACTTTTTTTTAAATTGGATATTAATAATTTGATATTTTTTAATGTTTGTGTATAGGTACAGTTATAAATTAACATAACTACATTCTAAATTTAATCAACATTAATTAAATAGCTTTAAAAAAATCTCCAACAAGTCACTAATCACCAGTGTCCAGGATTTACTTGAGTCTACAAATAGGTTTAGTTTTTTTTTTGTAAGTTAAGAAAGTTTTTTAAGTTGAGTAAGTATTTTTTTATATGAACTTAGTATTATTTTATCTTTGATTTCCTGTGTTAAGCCCCCCCGGTATTATATTATAATATGTATCCTATGAATGATGCTTCCTTTCAAAATGTCATCAAGATTGGTACAGCCACGCCGCTTTTGTATATAAATGCCTCTTAAAAATACCTATTGTGATATTATAGGTATTTTTGTGATTTGCATAGTAAGTTTAAACACATAATACATTACTTCTCCACTGTGCTTTGTATAATGCAATGAAATGAAGAGCATACGAAGGGGTCCAATTAACGTCGGAAACATTACCTTTCACCGACGCGCCAACATTTTTGCTGGTAAATTTACTTTTATTACTGTCAATCGACTGACACTCAAAACTTTAATTGAGTGTACTATAGGTATATGCTTTATACGTTTATGAGAACCGTTTATGTTGTATGCTGCAGTAAAATGGAACCTACGGACGGATAGAATTACCAAAAGAGTTTCTTGCTAGACCTTAAAATAATTTTATGATGGTATTTAATGTGCCCATTGATAACCGACTACGTTAAAAGAAATTTTTTAAATAAGAAAATATAATTCTCTTCTTAAAGTAATTGATGGCGGTAAAAAAATATGTAAAAAAACTGTTTGCCTTATGTCTAATGTCTTGTGATGGGCTCCTCAGTACAAGCCATATAATAGCCAACAGAAAACTATCTTCTGCTTTTCACATCCACTTGCCACTAGCCACTTCTCGCGCTCGTCACCTGGCTCCAGGGTGTCCTACTTTAGATTTGCCGATACGCGGTCTCCATGCTCTTACTGGGTAATCCTACTAGTAGGAGCACGAGGACTAATATAATCCTTATGCTCCTATTGTGATGTCATAATAATATGAAATAAATTACACTCGAGAAAATAATTAAAAAAAAAATTGTTTACAATCAAATCCAAGTACCAGGAATGCATAAACCAGGAACAGGTTTTCCCTCTCGCGATCAACCAAGGATATTTTTTTCAGTGCATTTTTTTATTAACATCAGACTTGCTACTACCAAGACGACGGAGATCGCGAGTCGTGATTTTTAGTGTCGTTGTCCTACGATATCTCCATGCAGTGGCCACGTAACTTATACAAGTTTAATATTTTCCTAGGCACAATCACAGAGACAATGTTTAATCCAGCTCGGCGTAAAACCAGGGCTTCGCTTGTGACGACATCCTAACAGCTAGCCAGGTGCGGATACAGGATTTAGTTTAGGTAAGGGGGCATTTTTGTGTCATTTTACTTATCATTTTATCAGTAATTACGAGTAGAATACAATATGTAAAGTTATATGATTATTTAAAACAGTTGTTTTTTTTTTCGTTTTCTAAACAGTGTATTAGAATACATGTATTGATCAATCGATGTAATCTACATAAGTAGTAATTAGTCTTGTAAACAAGTCATTAAGATGACTAAAAAAGCGGTCCTGTGCATTTCAGGCTCGCGCACTGAGGGTTCCGTAACCCAACATAAATTTTTAACTACTAAAGTACATAAAAGTACTGCAAAAATACATCATGCCCAGGCGGTCACCTATCCAAGTACCGACAGCACCCGACGTTGCTTAACTTCGGTGATCGTACGAAAACCGGTTGTGAATAGGAATTTGTCAGCGACTCGCACTTGGCATCATCATCATCAGCCAGAAGACGTCCACTGCTGAACATAGGCCTCCCCCTTTAACCTCCACACTGTACGACACCAGCCTGCCAGCCTGCTGTGCCTTTTGCATCCACTGGATGCTAGCGACTCTTACTAAGTCGTCGGTCCATCTAGTGGGAGGCCTATACCTACGCTGCGTCTTCCGGTTCGTGGTCTCCACTCAAGAACCTTTCTTCTCCATCGGTTATCGGTTCGCCGAGCGATGTGGTCTGCCCATTGCCACTTCAACTTGCAAATTTTAACATCTATGTCGGTGACTTTGGTTCTTTGGCGAATATCCACGTACCGCATTTTATCGCGCAAAGAAACTCCGAGCATAGCTCTCTCTCCTCTCTCCTTTTCCAAAAGGCCAACAGTTAAGGACCACATCTCAGTACCATATGTTATCACTGGCAACACACACTGGTCAAAGACCCTTGTCTATAGACACTGTGGTATCTTGGACGAGAAGATGTCACGCAATTTCCCGTACGCTGCCCATCGCACTTGGCAAGTTATTATTTGTTGTTTTACCTACTTTAGAGTGTGTACTATAATCATGCCAAGTTTGACGCTTGTACGTATTACCGATTTTAGACTTTTTTAATGCCATAGGTGGCAAACAAGCTGACGGGCCGCCTGATAGTAAGCGATCACCGTCGCCTATGTATACCTACAATACCAGGGGGCATCACAGATACCTTGCCACACGTTGAAACGTTGCCGTTGTTATACTAGAGCAGATACAAAAATACATTTTAAAAATACGTTTGTTGTATGGGGACCCCCCTTTTTAGTTTAAACTTTTTTGACTTTAGGTATTACTTATTATTTCTTAGTTAATCCGCCGTAACATTACAAATTCAAATTCAGTTTATATACAGATAAAATATTACATTACAGTTGACAACCATGGCGTAATACTTAATTACTTACTAGATAATATTTCTACTAAATAAGGACTTAATTATTTAATAAGTAGTAAGCTACTTACTAAATAATTACATATTCTGTGGAAATTTAATTTCAACTGGCTGTCTATAAAGGTTTGAAAGATACAGCCGTTAAAAGCTAGGAACAAACGGACATACAGACATACAGACAGACAAACAGACAGACAGAAAGCGTAGGCTTAGTAATAGGGTCCCGTTTACACCCTTTTGGTACGGAACTCCAAAAATATGGTCATAATAATGAGCTTAGTCGGGGGGGGTAATTGTACCAATTGCACCCATTGCCCACAAAGGGGAGGGCCCTTTGTCCACGCCTGCAGCTAGCCGACACCGGATTAAACTGTATCTACGCGTCGCATGAAACAAACTTATGTGGTCTCTGAAAATCCATCATTTGACATGCATTCGAAAACCATCCTTATTAATATAGTAGCTAAGTATTATTTTCATCTTGGTGATGACTATGGGATTTATGTAAACAATACCCAACTGAGACGGCTGTGCACGATAGTAGAATAAATCCGTTTCCAAAACATTAAAGAGAATTAGTGATCGGTATGTATTTTCTAGTTGTATAACTTGACTTATTTTGTTCGAATTTCACAGAGCGGTGTTTCTAAGCCGGAAGGAGGTCGTTGTACTCAGCATTATGAACGACTTATACTTTACAACAACTGTTGAAAATATTTATATTATAGTTATATTATATATTATAATATAGTTGAACAATAGAAAAATGACATACACTTAACGAAATTTAAGGAACAATTCGTAAAATAAGTATAGTGGCCTCCTCACAGCTTACTACCACCGTTCTGTGTAAACCTGTATTGAAAATGAAGTCTCCATAACCTAATTCCCTTATTCTAATTATTATCATCACGCGTGTGTAATGCAGCGTTCTCATTACAGATGCATTTGACGTAAGTGTTCTACGCGACAACCGGTCTGAGTTTATTTTATCGACTTGATTTCAACGGCAACTACTCTTCTCTCTACTCTAATTCATCTTTCGCATGAAGCAATCGCATTATCATATTGTTGTTTCATGCGATGGATGAATATTTGTGTGCGTTAATGCGTATCGTTCTCCATACATATTTCAAATTTTGTATTAAATTAGTTCATTCTACATACAAAAATAAGTATTAGTTTTCCAATTGTAATGTAAACGTCACGTAAACGACCCGTATTTTTTTTTCCTGTAAATATAATTTTTACATAATTACGGTATATTTAAGTATAAGTTATTTATAAATAAATGAATGTTTCGTACGGACCATTAAATACATTGTAAAATTTTCGTGTTCAAAACAACTCCTTTTCTTTAATTACGTCTCTTATATTAATATAATATCAAGCCGCAAATTTGTGTGGTATTAAAACCAGCCTTATTTCATGGAAGCAGAATTCAAACTGACAGAAACCTCTATAGAATAGCAATTTGGTGCTCATAATTAGCTCGCTACATCAGTTATTTTAATATTATTGTCTGTTCGTAAGACTTTACAAACCTCATTTAAATAAGACTTCATTTGTTTCTTCATTTATGGCTAGAGGCGGGGCGAGTGCTTGGGCGTTTTACATGACACGCGTTTGGACCAAGGTATGCTGTTATTTTTCACTGGGACGGTGACAACGCAACCGCCAACGTCTCGCCAACACCCCGCTCACCGATTATGAAGGTGATTGCCTCGACCTCTAGCTGTCACTACCTGAAAGCTCATCCACATATCATAGATCAGTAGAAATCGCACACTGTACAAATCACGCGATCTTTCTTGCCTCATACTTGCATAATGTGGATCAAGTTTGATTTGATTTAGTATCCGATTAATAGAAAACGGTTGTCAGCACATGAAACCTAAATTGTTAACTTGTTGTTGGTTCCTGCGATACAAGCTCAAATTACTGCCTACTCATCATCATCATCATTTCAGCCATAGGACGTCCACTGCTGTACATATGCCTCCCCCATCGATCTGCAAAAGGGCCGGTTGGAAGCGGCCTGCATCTAGCGTTTCTCTGCAGTCTCTTTAGGTATCTAAGGTCCATCTAGTGGATCCATCTAGCAGTACTGCCTACTACTGCCTAGCGAAAATCGAACTACTACTTACATCGTTAGCGTTGTCAGCGCCCCCCGCCCGCTGTGTCTTTGCCGTTTCGTCTAATTTTATTGTCTTCCCGTTTCCTATACGCATTTGTACCAATAACAATATCTCTGGAATGAAAGCTGGCTGGCGACATTATTGCTACAGTATCCGGAAGTTAATTGCGTGTTCCTTGTCAGGGCCCGGATTGCGGATGATTTAAGGGCCCTTCCTATCACGTCACGGACCATGTTCTTATTAAAGTTAAGCTAATAGCAATGGAGCTTGCTAATTGAATTACGAATTTACATTGGACTTGAAATGTTTTGAGTTGGAATGGAATAGATAAAACATTTTGATAGTTCATAGTCTGTTGCAAAATCAAGCTTTTGCCATGATGCCTTAGACTAGGTAGTTGAAATGTGTAAGTGGTCGAATGTCCAGCAGATATTAAAAAGTTACTCCAGTGCGTCGGCTGAATTCACAAAAGGCCTCAAAATATACAAATATATAGTAGCTTTGGCAGTTGCCATATTTGAGCTTTTTGGAGTCGAAACTTTAGGAACGTGAGGGCCGGGCGCTGAAAATGTTTGTAAAGAATTATCTAGGTACACGTCTCATCTAGTCGAAGCATCCCGTCACCCTTAAATATAATAGACATTGCAATCTAACACGGCTATATATGCCAGAATTTTGTGAACGATGCATGCGGTCAGGGGTGTATTAGATTAGTATAGTTTTATATATTGGTTTTTATTTAATTAAGGTTGTTATATTATAATAAGATTCCAAATAATTATGTATAATTTTCTTGTGTTATTAATAATAGCCATTTATTAATTAAATGAATAGCTATAATATATATTCAATGATAAATTTTCAATTATAATTCTGACGTGTTGCGCAAGGTACCGGTCAGCATTTAGATGTAGTGGCCAGCCAGCGTGTAGGTAAACTATGTGCCTAGCATGTCTTAATTCTAAATTTTATACAAATCCGTTTAGGAGTTTAGTGCGAACAAACACACACACAAATTTTCGCATTTATAACATTACAACTAGTGTGATGTGATTTTACTTAAGTAGGTACTCTAGATGTAAAATACTAATAAAACAAACGGCAAATGATTTTAATTTAATGTTACTTGAAAATATGAGAAGAATTTTTCAAATGCATTTAAATTAGAAAATATAAAAATTAAAGAGGCGAAGTAGTTTTTAAACGACTTCAAAACAAAGGAGGTTATCAATTCAACTGTATGTTATTGCTTACTGAAATGAAGTAGGAATAATGAATATAAAGTAAATGAATAATAAGTCAATTATTTAGATTCATTCATAGCGAAAAAGAGCTAAAAGACCAGCTCTTTTTCGCTTTCACACGTGATAATTTCCACCGGCGAGAAGTTGACAGAGCCGTTTTAAGTTTCAAAGTAAGAAAAGTAGAACCTAGAAATTAAATAGAAGTAGTAGAATTCAAATTACCTATTATGTATTAAGTTACCAGTGGACGGCAGTTTCAAATCTAGAGTTGTTCTAGACACTTTTTTAAATAGTTTTGGTTGGTATTTCTAAATATCAAATTCCTGCAATCCCAGCGGCTGCTGGCTCTTATGCGCAACTCTGGTAGCGCGCTGGCTGTTCGGAGCAATGGAAGCTCGTCTGTTGGTTATCGGCTGCGTCTCCTCGACTTTAGTGCCCGGCATTATTGAGAACCGCCTGCAATGTCAAATTAAGTTCTTCTTAATTCTTCTTATTTTTTTTATTACTTACCTCATTAAAAACCTGATAATTATTAGAACCGATCATAGAAAACAAAATTAAAATTTGTTCAAAATAAATATGTTAAAAGTATTTTAATTTCATACTAGACAGAGAGCGCATTATTAGCACGTTATGACGTCAAGCCGTGCGTGCCATACAAAAATGCACACACGGTATACTCGCTTTGCGAGAGTTGGACAGGACATCCGCTCTCTATCCCTAACAAAAACGTTAGTCGCTTAGGTATAATATATCTCAGATGCACTTTTTTGTATGAATGCATGAAAATTCGTTGGATGACATATAATATTATCATCCAAGTAAACGAAATTGCGTACTTATTTTAATAATTCAGAAGTTAGTTTTTTTAATTGATAACTAAAAAAAAACCGGACAAGTACGAGTAGGACTCGTGCTCTGAGGGTTCCGTTAGACGGAACCCTCAGAGCGCGAGACCAAAAAAAAAACTAACTGAAGTTAAAATGTTGAAAGACAAACTTAAGTTTGTAGTTTTTTTTACTGGGCAAGTGCCTTTAATAACTAAACAAAATATAAGCTAAAACTAACACTACAAATACAGTTAGACTGCCCATAGACCGTTGAAGGTCTAAAGACAATCCAAATGCTCAAGCCCACTACCAGTTGGCAGCGTACCCAACATGCTGGCGGCATTACCACGTTGAATGGCAATGCTAATGCGTTGAGCCAGAAACACGCCAGCATTTTGGTCACGCGTCGCATTAACCAGGCGCTCTGAAAGATTTTTGAAAATGAGATGAGCTCCCGGTCCCCAAGGGCCCAATGTCTCTACCCCAAACGCCTCAAATATGTAACCACTGCCGAGGTTAGCATATTTGCGACGCTTGTGCTGCTCTGCCGAATTAGCAGCCGCGCCAGTCCTACCCTGTGTCTCAGGAAGATGTGACGGCGCCAAAGTATCGACACAAGTTGCGT
Source organism: Agriopis aurantiaria (assembly GCA_914767915.1). Taxonomy (NCBI): domain Eukaryota; kingdom Metazoa; phylum Arthropoda; class Insecta; order Lepidoptera; family Geometridae; genus Agriopis; species Agriopis aurantiaria. The sequence continues at coordinate 9,317,325 of OU611994.1, read as the reverse complement.
CCCATACAAGGGGCCGCCCTAACCTCCAGGGCACAAGTGTCATACCGTCAGGCTTCTTTCCATCGTCACGCGCAAGACCACTCGGTTTGAGCACAGCTGCGACATTGGCGGTGGAAAGTGCCCTGCGTATGATGTCGTTCAGGCTAGCGTGTCGGCCAATACGACCAGCGCTTCTCGAGCAAGAGAGACCATGGTGACCGAGCTGGTCAACAGCAGTACCACACTGACAGCGATGGGCCTCACAGCACCTTGCACCCAAGCGTAAGCTGACAGCTAGACGAAATGCGGTTGGATCTAAAAGGCTACCTGTGTTAAAAGAGGGCATGGCTTGCAACCAAAGTCCCGATTCCCAAACAGAGACAGCAAGAATACGAGCGCGATCTGCAATACTAGGACACGTATCTAGTAGCGATTTCCATGCTAGTTCGTAGATCGGCCGATCCCACAGTCTCTGGGAAGACAACTTTGAAGTTTGTAGTTGACAATAAGGTTCTTCCATACATCCCAACTACAAAATGTAAGTTTGTAATAGCAAAATAATTATTTTTAAATACCTTCAAATTTATAACTTTCGGATTTATTCCTATATATGTACCTACTATGAGACCTTGCCTCTTGCCAAATTTCATGATTCTAGGTCAACGGGAAGTACCCTATAGGTTTTGATTCCCTTGTGAAATCGCAAAATATACGACATAAAGGAACCCTAAGAGCGCGAGACCAAAAAAAAACTAACTGAAGTTAAAATATTGAAAGACAAACTTAAGTTTGTAGTTGACAATAAGGTTCTTCCATACATTCCAACTACAAAATGTAAGTTTGTAATAGCAAAATAATCATTTTTAAATGATATACCTTCATATTTATAACTTTCGGATTTATTCCTATATATGTGCTATGAGACCTTGCTTTTTGCCAAATTTCATGATTCTAGGTCAACGGGAAGTACCCTATAGGTTTTGGTTCCCCTGTGAAATCGCAAAATATGCGACATAAACGTTCATATCTTTTGATTGCGTTGACTTACAACTTTTATTTTTTTACAGCCGAAAGAAACCGTAGACCCAAGTATTTAGTATAAATTTCAACTTGCTACTTTTACGCGTTCTTGAGAAAAAGGGTCTTGACAGACGGACAGACAGACAGACAGACAGACGGACAACGAAGTGATCCTATAAGGGTTCCGTTTTTTCCTTTTGAGGTACGGAACCCTAAAAATGCCTTTTCAATGATTTGTCACAAGAAGGGATCTTTTTTCATGCTTACGTTACATGTTGCCATCTTGTATTTATGACTTCGTCGCTTAGAGTGTTATATATACCGTCCAAAAATTTCAAATATTCTATCCAGAACTCATTTATCAAAAACTTACAAGTTAAACACGATATTAAAACCTCAATGTAGCTTTGCATCGTCTGGTGATATAAGTCGGGTTTTTGTGCTCAATTAAATAGCATCTGTATTCTCCATAGTCTAGATTAATTGACCTGGATTTAGAGACGATATTGCACTACATTGTCAGGTGTTACACCCTGTACGGCAATATAATTAATGTTTCGGTAACCACATCATCATTATTATTGATGACTAAACAGTATTGGTTCAGGAAATTGATCACTTTAAATCACCATTATCATTATGCTTTGTCAAATATATGATGATAATTTTGACAACCTCATAGTGACAACCTTGCAGTGACAGTAAGGATGCGATAGTGTTTAACCGTTAATGAACCTATTCAATAATCGATTGAATGGTATCGCGTATGGTCAGATTATAATACAAAACTAATTATACTTTTACAATTAAATTAATAATATATTATTATGACTACGAAAGCCCTCCAACAACGACGATTTCAACTCGTTCGTATTTTTATTCGATCAGTCGGCCTATTTAACGTGGAATACGCGCGGGTCAAAATCTTTGTTGTCAGAGGGCCTAAGGGTGAAATTAGAATTTTTATTTGGTTGATTTATTTTATTACAAAACCGATTTTAGATAGTCTGTGGTTGCTCATTATGCGTAGCACTAAGTAGGCGGTACCAATCAATAAAGTACGACATTATTTGTAGTACATTTTACAGTACAAAAACTTTATGGGCGTGACCCGCGTGACCTGTCAAAATTATCATCCTATATTTGACATCAAACATGGTATTTTAATCGGTTTGGCTACCGCTGCACTGAATTTATGGTATGAATGTTAATGGGAAAAGGAAAAGTTTTAATTCACAATTAATTGGGTACAAAGTATCATATAATAAGTATCAATCAATAATAAGTACTTACATAACGATCTATGGTTTATTACAAGTTACAAGTTTATTACAAGTCATAACCGCAGGCTGTAATCTTTATCTAACGTTGTATTGTAGAAAGATTAGAGTGGGCGAACAATAACGAGGCTATGATACTCATACGTATGCTATAAAATAATGCGAAACATTGTGTTTGCGTGTGTGAGTGTCTGAGTGTATTTTTATTTTACCACCAATTTCTGAACTATATTAATGTGACCATTGAATGTGGTTTTGGCTACGGAACCCTACCAAATGCGCGTGTCTTGACTAATTTTTAACCAGTTATTATTTTTGTTTAAATTTAGCCCGTATTACCTATTTTAACCGACTTTAAAAAGAAGGGGGTTCTCAAACCCTTTTTTTGTTACCTCAGTACCTAAGATCTCCGTCATTCATTAACCGATTTGTTTATTTTTTATTTTATTTGAATTGATATAAATTCAGATTGGTCCCATAAAATTTCATCAAAATCGGTTTAGTAGTTTGGATTTTAAATCAAAATAACTGAAAAAATAAGTCATCCAAGTGAACGAAACTAATTTTGAAGTTGAATTTTTAGATCGATAATTTTATTATTATACTAGTGAAAACGATCGTTTTAAAGGTGTACCCTCTACTTTTGGGCTGTCCCTGTTTTTGAAGTTTAATATCAAGTAAAATGTATATCTGGCTAATTATTTTAATTACTGAAAAGCATGGGTCTTTCCCCTTTGTTTTACCATGGTGCAAGGTTAGTGCTACTTATATATTTTTTCATCCCCCCACCTCGGAAAGAGTATTTTTGTTCTTCGATATCTGATTGCAAACGCTGTTTTTATCCGCTAGAGGATAAAGTAAAATTGAATTAAGAACATCGTGTGCACTAAGTTTGTGAATTCAAAACATCATTAAACTTATTTACTTCTACCTCCATGGTGCCGAATTTATCATACAACCTTTTTTAATTTGTTAAAAACTCAGACTCAGTACCTTCTGGGTGTACTTTATTTTAATTTAATTTGCGCGCGCCATTTTCTTTTCACGCCATATTGTTAAAACCTTAGGTTAAAAACAAGAAACTTGAAAACTAGTGAAAAACCTAAAATGAGTGATTTTAGCGACGAGGAAGTTTATTTGACGCCAACAGAATTGACTGAAACTGTTAATAATGCGCAAATGGTTTTTTTTTTCATTTACTAATTTCCTCGCTGAGGTGGGATGAAAAGTGACATGTTGCACTCAAGTGCAAAGATTATTCACCTCGTGCTCTTTTGATTCCCTCGCTAACGCTCAGGATTCAAATTTTTGAATGACTCGCTATTTAGAATCCTTCGCTTGCTCGGTCATCAAAATTGAGCACGCGGTTAAAAAGCAACTTTTTTTTTTTTTTTTTTTTTTTTTAATAGGTTCACAGAACTGGAAATACACATATAGAACTTAATTAAACAATACACAATATGAGCGTTAGTGTATGTCCTACTTGGAGTGAACACGGCATACACAAAAAAAAAAGTTTAGTACCCTTTTACAAAATGGGTACCCAGTCAACATTAAGTACTTATACAAAAACAAATGCCGGTATTAAAAAACAATGTTATTGTGTGTATAAAAGCCTCTTAAAGGAAGAGACTGATGAACCGAAGATATCAATGTTATTACAAATATTGTTGTAATAAGAGCACATTCGATACAAGGCTGAATGCTGACCATAGTTTGCGCGACGACAAGGGAGCTTGAACGTTTTCCTATTATGTAGACGGCTGGAAGAACGAGGAACACAGAAATCTATTTTTTCGAGTATATGGGGACTATCTATAAGGCCATTAATCAGCTTATGCAGAAAAACGACATCAGCTATCTTTCTTCGCTGTTCCAGTGGAGACATTTTAAAGTGTTTAAGTCTAGACTCATAGGATTCCAGTCGGTGACAAAGTTTGTGTGAGTAGGCAAGATGATAAATAAACCGTTTCTGAAGTCTTTCAAGTCGATTTATGTGCACAGCATAACAAGGGCTCCAGATGGGACTACAGTATTCCAGAAGGCTGCGGACGTAACAGTTGAAAAGGATAACTGGAATTTCATAGTCATTAAACAATTTTGTTTGTCTGATTACAAATCCTGCCAGACGCGAACTCTTTTTGCTAATGACATCGATGTGTTCTCGGAAATCCAACTTAGCGTCAACAATGACACCCAAGTCACGCATGCTCGAGACCTCTGTTATAGGAGTACCACCAATGAAGTACACGGTTTGCATGGGATTCTTTTTCCGGGAAAAGTTTAAGTAAAAACATTTCGATGAATTTAACACCATCTTGTTGGAGGTACACCAGTTGTTAATAGTATCGACATCACCCTGCAGATGACTCAAATCGTCATGAGTGCATATTTCTCTATAAAGTTTAAGGTCATCTGCAAACATCTGATATTTCGATGTTAGGCTGGTGCACAAATCATTAACAAAAATAAGGAAAAATATAGGCCCGAGGTGGGAACCCTGTGGCACTCCTGATGGCACTAGTCTTGGAAGAGATTTAAATCCTCTAACCATCACGAGCTGAGAGCGGTTTTGCAGATAGGACTCGCACCACCGTAACAATGAGCCACAGATTCCAGCATGGCCGAGCTTTTGAATCAGCAAACCATGGTCAACAACATCGAACGCCCTTGAGAAGTCAGTGTAAATTGCATGAGTCTCGTGTTTATTTTGAAATGCTTCTGTTATGTCACTGACAAAACCAAGAAGATTCGAGGCAGTTGACCTTCTTGGTAAGAAACCATGCTGTTGCGCGATAAATAATGACTTCAGGTGGAAAAGCAACCTTTTTTGGATCATTGACTCAAATAATTTGCCTATGGATGATAAAATTGAGATTGGTCTATAATTAGAGATGTCTGCTAGGTCTCCTTTTTTATGAATCGGGGTGATATGTGTTATAACTTTGCACTCTTGTATAACAAATAACTATTAACCGACTAAAAGAAGTTATCAATTTGACTGTAAGTATGGTTGTTACACGATTACTCCTCCAATTATGAAATGATTTTAATGTTTTTTTTTTTTGGTAAGTAGGTCACAATATTCAGAGGTCCCATATACTTTTATGGAAATTAATTCAGAATTTTTTGGAATAATCAACAACAGGCAAAAATATATACTTACACAGATGACGTTTTGGTTTGTGGTTCTCTTTAGCAAAAGATTTGATGAGGACTTTCAATCTCTGTTTTAACTGTCATTTCCAACTCTTACTTAGTGCTTACTTAGTTTAAGTTTGTACTTGTAGGTATAGACATAAAAACGTTTAAAAAAAATGTGCATTCATAGTAGCACTGACGTTTTACGTCAGTATTACCTGGCTGCAGGTATCACAGACATTTTCCTGAAGAGGTGCTCAGCCTTCGAGCGAAGATCGTCGTCTTGCATGAGGCCGAGCATGGCCTTCTCTCGTTTCTCAATGGGTGCTTCGGTGGCGGCCACTTCACCCTCCAGGGATACGTCCACGCACTACGACAATATTCAAGATTAACACTTCACTATAAATCTTGAAGGTGGATTTACATTGTTCCTATTTTAAAATTAAGAAAGCTTTAAAAATTTAAAATAAATAAATTGCATTCTTGTTGTAAGTTTTTAAACATTAATTTAGCTTAACTAATCTAACTTACTTATCTCAAACTAATTCTGTTTTAATTATTATTTTTAATGGGTCTGATCCAAAAACAGAAAGTATTTAATGGCTTAACTGCCTAATTTTGATCGCCAAAACTTTATTTTCTTGTTCCACTATGACAAGCTAATAAACAAGTAATAGCATTGGTAAGCTCACAACATGGCTCATAGCTCTGGTTTTAATGCCATCGTTATTTGTATACAAACTTCGGGAAATACAAAGTTATAAAATACAATAGTTTCATTCACTCATGTGCATCAAGTTTTATAATATATGAATACTCAAACTTGCTTCAATATTTTAATAGTTCCCTTTCCATTTATTTTAGCATCATAACCAAACTTACATACGGTGCTTAAATCGAATCATCGATATTGCATTCCATTGAAATCGGTCTCCATTGAAACGGAATCCATTGAATCAGTGCAAAGATTGATGGTCACTAAGTGGGGGTTCACACAATGCTTATTGTATTAATCGAATCCATGTGGTGTCGTTGGTGCGCTGTTTAGCACAGAGTAACCCAGATCTTATAAATTTAGTTCAAACTCAGAGAAATCGTTAGGTCTCCTGTCAGTTGGTAAACCAATGAGCAAAAAGACGCCAGGAACTTGACCCAGCTAACAACAATATTGCACCTCCGCTGGAATAGGGTAACAACTCGAAAAAGTCTAGTTTTGAATTAAATATACAGCAATTATTGAAATTTAATCGTTTTTTTTCTCAAAAAAATGTATAACTATTGGTCCAAAACTAGCTACTAGTTGTAACTCTTCACCACTAAGGCTTTTTTACTCACGAGTGTTCTCTAATAGTGTAACAAAACAAAAAATATTGTATGACATGTCACTATACGTTATTCATGGTAAAAACGTACTGAGTAAACCAGGTTTACGTTAAAAGGTTTTCCATTTTAATTGAGCTTGATATCTTGTTATGAGGCTTCCTATTTGAATGAGATTTCGCTCTCATTGATGCGTATCGTAATGTGAGAGCTGTGAAAAAGGGTTAAGTAATCCGATATATATAAAAGCTGACAAATCACATTCATTGAATTTGAATATAAACTTTTGCCATTGATTGTAAAAGAACCATGCAGTTTTTTTATGACTGACCGAGCGAAGAGATTTGTCAGATTCCACCGGAACAAGTCGACATTTGTATCTAAGTTTGTATATTTGTTGGAATATAACGCGGCGTTGATCTTTGAAATTTTGTAAGCAAGTAGTTCACGCAAATAATTGTTTTGGTTGAAATATGAATTTGGGTTGAACAACTGATCTATCTAGTATTCATATCACAACTATGTTGTTGTTAATGCGTGTGCAGCCGAAGTGGGTTTGTTCCCCAACTACTTCACAATATTTTTTATTATGTGACGAAGTAATATTTTAGGATAATGCTTAAAAACATTAGTCATGGCTGTAGAATTATGGAAAAACATATTGAAATGCTAGATAAGTTTTTACACAACAATAATTTCACTATGGTACCTAAATATCAAAATTACCGTATCATAAAACGAAGCAATATCACGCAATCCGTAAGCCTTGGCCAAGCTTGCGCCTTCGATCAGCACGGCCCGCGCTTCAGGTCTATTGTTCTGGAGAAGGTGACAGCGAGCCAGCAGGAAAGAGGCATTCAGCAGCCAAATACGGTGGCCAGATACTCGAGCCTCTGAGAAATAAGCATAGTCACCAACCAGAGCCATATATTTCGAACACTTTCCACATTTTTTAAGTTAAAAAATCACTAAGTTCCCACTTGTGTGAATTTCTATTCACAAAAGCGATTGGGCATTATCTTTAGAATATCACTTCAAACGGTGTTTAAAGCAATTTGCGTGAGTAGCGGAGAAAGAGAAAATAAAAACTCGCAAAAATTGCTTTCTAGATATATCTCTTCGCCAAAATAAAACATATACCTAACCTAAAAATTACTTTTATGTGCTTGCAATGTTATTCTAAAAAGAATATCAAATCGTTTTCTGGAGACCGCAAATCAGTAAGAATAGCGTAGGTAGAACGCCCTCCTAAAAATGGAGTGACAATGTACGAGGCAATCTGAGTCTCTTTCCATTTCAACGTGTGAGAAAAAGGTGGGTTAGATTTAGAGATAATTGTTTGTACCAGAACACCATTCTCACCACCTGAACACGGTAATGTTTGCACTTCATTGAATAACTTTGAATAACTTAAAAAAGGAGAGCCCTTTACCACGCGTAGATACTTTGCAAAAACCTACTTATTACAGGCATACTACTGAATAACAAAAAAAAAAAAACTTAAACACATTTACTATACGGAAAGTTATCCACTTAGATGCAAAAGCTCAAAGCTTCAAAGCTGCAAAGTCGAAAAATCGCTGGACAATTAAACATACTTGTAAGACAGATCTACATCCAGATCCAGTAAAATCAGTCGATTTAAAACCGCTGCACGAATTTAAAACTGGCTCCGAGGCAAAATGGCAGCCAGCCAGGAAATATGACACGCCGAGCACAATTGGACATCCTCAAATTATTTTCTCTTCCTTTGTCCAGCTGCTTTTAGAGTACTTTTATATAACATTCTGGCGCGCAACGTGATTTTTTAAAAGCCGTTGTAAGCCTAAGAGCATTTTAGTAGTTTCAATTTTAATAATAGTTTAGGAAACTCGCGCATCTATATTGAAGATTTTTTTTATGTATGATTCTCCTTGGTATTAGATAGGAAAAAAGGTCATTGGTGTGGGCCCTAATTTTGTATGTAAATATTAAACATGGCAATAACCTCGTAAACATGTTATAACACGGTAACTATGGTTACAAAATTAAACGAATTTAACACGTCTTCTGATTGGATATTTTAGATCCTTACTCCACGTTATTTTGATTTTCAAAACAAGCGCGTTACGCACTTCATCGTGTAAAAAACATGACATTGCTAGTTCCAAGCCGAAAACATAGCGCAGTCGCGTCACGAGTCCATTGTTTCATTCAATTTTCATGTTATGACATCATGTGGCAATGACGATTTTTTTAAATTTTAATTCGCCGTATCATTACATATTATTCTGTGAAAATTTAATTTGGCTATCTATTACAGTTCGAAAGATACAGTTCGAAAGATACAGTTCGAAGCTCGTAATAGGCAGGATAGACGGATGGACGGACAGACGGATGGACAGACAGACAGACATCGTAGGCTCAGTAATAGGGTCCCGTTTTTACACTTTGGAAACGGAACCCTAAAAAAACTTTATAAGTACGGTACGGTGCATACTAAAATCTCGACAAGTACGTATTACAAGCATTTCAGCAACGTTAAATCAACCTTAAAATAACGCAAAGCATGCGCTTCATTGGCTGTTATTTTTATCCTAAAGGTTTAAGATCGATGTTGGTACCTTATAAACTGTGACCAACTTAACGGCAGAGTTGAGTGGGGGAGACACCGTCTTGAGCAAAATAAAACACTTCGGTGCAAATTTTTAGTTCCGCATTTGGCCGCCCTTGCAGATAAATTGGTCGGAATGTACGGCTAAAAGCATTACTTTTCCAGACTGGTATATAGGTACGAGTACGAACTGCGTAACTCACCGGCTTGGTTCAGCGTTCGCGTCACGCGTCACTCGATGCTCGATTTACGAGGGTAGTCACACGTCTGGTGGGAACATTAAATTGGCTTCGATCGTGCCGTGCTTTAGTTTAGGTTTAGAAAACGCAAGCGAGTGTGTCTTGCATTTAAGTTTTAGGTACGGGATGACTACATGTATAATGTACTAGCGCTCCGCCCCGGCTTCGCACGGGTATAGATATATAGTCTATATCACCCGGGGATAGTGTAGCTTTCCAAAAGTGAAAGAATTTTTCAAATCGGTCAGTAGTTTCGGAGCCTATTTAATGCAAACAAACAAACAAACAAACAAACAAACAAACAATCAATTATTTCCTCTTTATAATATTAGTATAGATAAGGGTTGGACAGAATGAGCCTTGTAACTATTAGGAACTACTCTACTATCTACTATGGCAACAACCACGAACGGATGTTAATGGAATATAATATACAAATATAACTTTTTTTTTTACCAGGAAAACTAAATGCGCCGTCGATTATGTCACTGAACTAAACGAATCTGACAGGACTAAAATTATCTGCCTCTCTTTTCATTTTAATTTATGTGAGAGAAGGATGGCAACAATTTTAGAGCTGTCAAATGTTGTTTAGTTGAGTTTAGGGCACATCTGAAAAAATACACACGATAAAATCCGTTTAAAGTATTATAAATGCGTTTGCGTGTGTGAATGTGTTTATTTTCAGTCATTAACAATGAAATTGTGACAAAATAACCCGCTGATTAAGTGTCAATTTCCTTTTCCTTGGGAAAAACTATTTTTTCGATGACTGTGTTTATCTCATGCAGAAGGCGTAAACCTTCCTAAATTTGTTTAGTTCGCTTACAGTTGTTTTAGTAAAAAACTATTTGTTTTCTGCTATTTTAAGGTTGATCCCTTATACATTTTGTAAAAGTTATATTTATCAAAATATTTTGTTACTAAAATCTGTCCAAGCATTTATTGTTCTGACAGGCGTGATATAACATTATAAAAAGCTGAATGTGACTACAAAGTGTGATGCCTACACGATTCAACCACCCCTTTTAAGTAAAGATTTTTCTCGGAAGACTAACAAATCAATACTTGCATGACCTGTCATGTCAACTGCACCCTTCACATGTCCACGTAACCTGGTTAGTTCCGTAGCACTCCTTTCTTAGCGGGACACGTTCACCGACCATAAACTTGGATCACGGCTGGCACATGCTAAGTGTGCTCGTGCAATTGGCCTAACCATTTCCTAAGCGCTCGAACAGGCAAAGTTCGATTAGAAATGGGCTAAGTTGGACAATATAACGTTTGTGCTCGCAGATGGGTTTGAATTGGGTTATGGGATAATGCAGTGTTATGCAGCCCTTTTTGGCTTTTAGCAACTGCCAACTGCCTTTCGCATAAAGTATCTTTATAAAGATGGCTAGTCTATAGACTAGCCATTTGCATTTCTGCTTACCTCTAGCCTCTGCTAGAGGTAAGCAGAACAAGGTACCTTACTCAATGCGTTGCTATCAACAATGTTGGTGATTTTGATAATCTGTATTTTTTTAATAAAAAGAGCGGCAAACAAGCTTGCGGTCCACCTGATGGTAAGCAGAAACCGACACCTGCAACACTAGTGGTGTTGAGGGTACTTTGCCAGCCCGGAGAGGTAGTTGTAGAAATCTTTTTTGAAACGTTTCATGTTGAAGCTCGGTGGGAAGACCTTTGGAGGAAGGATATTCCACACCTTGCACTGTCTGCGGAATAATGAGGAATGAGCGGGGAAATCGGACGGTGTGGGAATTCCAGCTTTGCAAGATGTGAAGGTGAGCTTTTTGACGGTGTCGGTGTCGGGATTTGCAGTAATGGAAGTCTGACGCAGGAAAAAGGTGGATCTATATAATTATCTATTGATAATACAACAAAACTCCAGTATTCTTTTTTTCATAAAAACATTAGAAGAATATCAGCCATAAAAAGGTGTTGATTTGTCGTGCCTAAATCAGGCACGACAAATCAACACCAAATCACGCGAGCGTGAACCTTATCGCGCCCAGATACGGTTTGCGGTCGCGTGATTTTCCAACTGAGCAGATTAGGTGCCGCAATTAGCTGTTGTCCGTAAGGCCCCTGGATCGTAACTGAATACCAGTAGTCCTGTATATATTTTATTACAGCTAGTCTAATTTACCAGATTGGCACTTGATAGCGAAGTAGCGTGCCCTCAAAGCCTGTTTAGTGTCAACATGCAGGCGAGCCAGTTCGTGTAGTAAATAGCATCGCTCCGCGGCACGTGTGCTCGAAGCGAGGACTCGTTCTAAAGTGCGGAGCCTAAGTCTGAAATTATAAACGACCTGAACAGAGTAAAAATTTGTAAATATTGCACTAGATGCCCTTAGACAGTATAGAATAAAACTGTAATATTTTTTACGAGGAGTTCAATAAACGGGATTCATCCACTAATTTTCCACCTTAGAAGTGGAATATTTCCTTTAAATTTAAATGGGACCACTTCCAAGATATAATAGTAACAACGTTTTAAGTACTAATAGGTAATTATTGTTCTACACACTTAGCATCCCTCGGTGGAGCGTGCGGCCTGACACGAAGCACGGAGTCTCTGCTAGGCTCCCTCGATATCGACATTCCTAACAGAATAAACGCTCTCTTCTCGCGATCCGACTCGCTCATAGTCTCCCGAACACGTTTCTGTGAATAAAATAGACGAGTCTTATCTTTGTCGACGTGACTTCAGGACGAGCACAAATTCAGGAAATTCCAGAAACACTACTTAAATTAATTAACAGTAATCATAATTAATACATATTTACGAAAAATACTACAAATAAAACAAAAAATGTGACAACATTTAATTGGATTTATCACACTAATTTTCCATATTTAGAGGTGGCATATTTTTTAAATAGATCCTCCAAGATTTATCCTTTTCATTATAATCAGCCTTTTAACAGTCCACTGCTGGACTTTAAGCCTACCCCCGAAAGGGTGATTGGGCCATATCCACCACGCTGGCCCAGTGCGAATTGGTGGATTCACATACGCCATTGAATTCCTTCTCCGTACGTATGCAGGTTTCCTCACGATGTTTTCCTTCACCGAAAAGCCAGTGGTGTAAAAATCCGTACATAAGCTCCAAAGAGCTCATTGGTACGGGCCCGGGTTTGAACCCGCGACCTCACGCTTTCAAGTCTAGCGGTCTCCCAAATGGGCTACCATGGCTTTTATTTTTATCCTTTTCAAATAAGAGGAACTCTTTGATGGCTACTAGAGAACTCCTGGTTCATTTTCATTGTCATCATCATTTGGTTTATTTTAACGAGTCCCATACATTACATTTGGTGACGAGGGCCTGATGATAAAGCTGGGTGGTAGATAGTGAAATTATTCAATAGCTTACCATATTTTTTAAACTAAAATGGTTTACGTTTTGATTTGGATTATTATTATTTATCTATAGGAAAACGGACGAAAGAGATCAGCGGATACTAGACGTTCATGGTTGGCATTAACTTGCGTCAGAAGCCACACACATTTTGGGTCACTGCATCAGCACAATTAGTTATCTATCTACAAATGTACAATCTTCAAAACAAGTCTGGGAAAGTTTTCGCGGTTATATGAACGGACAAGGCGGACAAATTTAATGGCTTGTGTTTTACGAAGTTGAATTGGTAATTTGATTGTGAAGTTACTGGAAGAGACTATTTTGTTACTCATAAATTACATTCATTTGTTATGTAAATTCTATTGAGTGCCAAGATCAAAGATATACTTGATAGTGATAGACGATATTGTATTTATGAAAGAGAAGGATTTATCCAATTAAACCAGAGTAGTAGACAGTCAAAGGGTTGTAATCCATTACTGTCCGTAACCATTGCGCAGAACCAAAACACATCAAAGTACCTATGACTTTGATGTGTCCTAGTCCTGAACGTATGTCCTTTGCTAACAAGTATGGGATCCTACAATATTACAAACTAACCGCAGGATTTGTATGCCCAGTGTATCTATTACAATTTCACCTCAAAACAGATTTTTATTATAGTGTAATAAAACGTAAAATTTGTCATCGTTACTAAATGAGTAAGAATCCTAGGCGCACCAAATGTTCTGTTTCGAACCGAAAAAGAACCGAATAATATCAGTTTACATTTGAGAAAATAAATCAACCAGCGCAGAAACATGGCCATTGTGTATTCAAACTTCATGTTCTTAAAGTTTTGCAAATAGAAAAAAGTTGCAAAGTTTTTTTTTTGTAAATCTTTTTTTAATACGATAAGCAAAACTTACTTGATCCATAAAAGCTTCAGCGACAATATCATAGAGTTGGTTAAGAAACTTTTCTTTTCCAGGGAGCAAGTTACTCGGTTTCCTGGATATCTGTTCCATTCCAAACTCAGCAGCTTCCAAGCATTTTGCAGTAGCCCGTTCTTCATATGCTGCTTGGGCCACTCTGACGAGCCGTTGGGCGTCTGTGATATGCTGTTTCTGGGCTCGTTTAACCTGGACTTTGCGAGTTTGGCTGAGGCGGGTACGGGCTGCGGCTTCTGTGGCTCTTGCAGCGTATATAGGACGTCTTTCACGGAGAACCACCTGCCAGAAAGTAATGAAATGTCTTGATGTTATATTTTTTTAATTGATTTCATAGAATACATTAATACATTATACATTAATTATACATTAAATACATTAAATACATTTCATAAAATTCGTCAAGATTATTTGTTGTTTATATGTTATGAAAGCTAGCAAAAAGTGAAATAATATATGCCTTTATATAAATAAGGTTTAAGAAAGATGCTTTTATCCTGCAGGACGATATTATGGGTTACAAAGATATGCTACGAAAAGTATTTTCAAATACTTGTTCCCATTTATTCTGACATATCGAAAGTTATTTGGATATTTGTTCTACTAAGACAAATCAAATCCTAACTAAGAGTCGATAACACTATCTTAATGTGTAGCAAAATGGAAAATAAAACATGTGAAAAAACCATGCAAATGTTATGAGCAATTCTGTATTTTTTTATCATAATTCTAACAACGATTTAAAAATTAAATGCAAACAACAGAAAAGTGTTGTTTTATTCTTGTTTCAGGCGCACCGCTTATAAAAACAGTTCACACTCTATTGCCAAATCTAAGAAATTTAAATGATAATGGCATCGATTTTGATGCACTCTAAACTAAACTAAACTAAATTTGACAGCTCTAACATTGTTGCCATCCCTCTCTCACGTATTAAAATGAAAAGAGAGGCAAACAATTTTAGTTCTGTCAGATTGGTTTAGTTTAGTGAGTGGTATGACAGAATCGAGGCCATTATCCAGCTGAAAGTGTGATAAAAATGGTCTAGGCAAAAACAGACAGGAGGAAAAATCCTTGCGGGGCATGCGAAATACCAAATAAGCGCGGTTGTTGGCAATTTTTCTACAATGAAAAAGGAAAGTGAGCAAAGCAAAAAAAGTGGCTATACTTCTACGGTAGATAAGCTTAATAGCAATAACGGAAACCCTGTTACGGTATCTGAACCGGTGCGGTAAATTTTTAAGCTCCAACGTTTATAAGGGTCATAAATTTCAATTTTACCTCACATGTATAGCGGTGGCGAGATATATGGCAAGTGTGTAATATTGGAAAACGTTAGAAGATTTTAAAATATGTTTTCAATATTTGAAAATATTTTGTAGTAGCATACAGTGAAAATTTTATGAAAATGGAGAAACCAAAAAGCATAGTGCTTTTATTACATCCGAGAAAGACAAAATCCGTTGTAGGCCCAGGGAACTACAAGTTCAGAAGAAAACAATTGAACAGCTATTCTACCTGCGCTAGGCCAAAAATATCCATACAACGTGGACAGGGACTTTCGTAGCTCAGTTAACTTGTCTAGTCGTTTAAACAAACAAAATTTCGTGGTATACACAAAAAAAACTAGTAAGCGGCTATTCATATCGAACATTTCTCAAATTTCTCAAGATATATTTTAGATCCTGCCGTTATGAAATACAAAAAATAAAAACCTCTTTCTAGAGTGCTGTAATCTCTTTCACGTGCCATAATTTTCACTCACGATTCGTATGTGCTTTAGAAACCTAAATATAAAGAGCTTTTGAATGTTAATAAACAGAAAACATTAAAAAAAATTAGGTAATGAGATTGGATGTGGGTCAACGGATATGAAACGGGTAACCTTGTTTTTAAACTCTAAATCACGACTTACTTGTCTCTCTTCGATATCAGCCAGCGCCTTGGCTGCCAACTCCTGAAGTTTTTTCGATCCTTGTTTATTAGCTGAGACCAGTCTCTCGTCCTTACACAAAGCCGTTAAGAAATATTTGTCATGAGCCATTCGCTCCAAATACTTCGAGGCCATTAGTCGAGATATTTGGTCGGCCCTCTGTTTTTCTGCGCGAGATATTTCTTGAACCTACGAATTACGGTTATTGGTGACATATTTTTTTATATCTTTTGTTAACACACATATTGGAAAACTAGGTTTTGTTTGCTCTGTTCGGAGCGTTTTTATGTTATCCCTTTCTGGAATAATAAAGTTTCAATACAGTTTCATTTATTTTTCTGAAGGATGATATTAGTGTCCCATTTATTTTGGGATAGTTGTGTGCCTACGTGTATTAAGTTAACTCAATAATTATAAGTAGAGATTATATATTCAAATGTTTAACTAAAGCCACAAAACTGTGATTCTATAGTGCTTATTTTATTTTATTATTATTTTTTCTAAAAAGATTTCCAACATAAAAAAATTAATAGAGCCGCAATAGTTTTTTGTTTACAGAATTATTTAGTTAGCTAGAGATTAGTTTAGAGAGTGACACAACCGACACTTTCCGATAGACGTTAAATTAAAAAGCAGTAAAAAAAAAAAAAAAAAACTGCAATACATTTCCATTTAGTACTCGCCCCGCCATAACTATTAACCTTAGATTAAACGGGACACTGTTTGGGTACCTATTTAAACGATTGTGAATTATCTTCAGTATAACATAGCAAATATTCTAAAGCAATAGTTGTTATTTTATTATGCGAAGAAGATTAAAAAACTTAAAAAAAAAAAATTGGTTCCTCCGCAAAAATACAAAGTACTTCATCATCAGCCTATCATGTTCCATTCTCCCAGAGATAGAGAAAGAAAAGATAACGTATCAAACTCATAACCCTAAATCCACCAGTTTGGCCCAGTGCATGTTAGAGATTGTCATTAAGTCTGAACATTTTAGGTTCTTAAAAATATCGGTTTACTAACAAAAAAGTACTTATCAACATGAAAACTGCTATAAATCATGTACTATGCTATGCTATGTACTATGTATGCTATTTTAAAGATAGCGTTTAATATCACAGTACATTGAAAATAGCTTTACCCACGCTTTACCTGATGCGTAGGTTTTGGTTGCATCCTACTTTTCCGCTTGAACACGGTCGGAGCCTCAGCATCAGTATCCACGTCCACGTAGCGTAAAATTGAAACAGCAGCGGTCGAAAGGATTTTCTTAGATGTACTACCGACGCACTCTCTGATCTAAATAGGTAAATCTAACTATAGAAGCATAGTAATAATTTACCATTTAATTCCTTGCTGCTATTTTAATGGATTTTGCAAATAAATGCTTAGAGTTTGTATATCTAAGCTTAAGTAACAACACTCAGCACTTAAGATGTCTAAAATAAATAATGCAGCACTATTAAACGAGAATACAAATATCTGCGAATATAGTGCTTAGAGCTTTGTTGTTGAAAAGCTAATTTTGAAGCAATATGACGATTTTTTTCTCATTTGGATTAATCTTATACTTTTAATAAGTTCACATTTAAAGCTTACGTGCACCCATAATAATAGGCAAAATGCATTTAATCACCTATATACATAATCTTTGTATCCACATTCTCAATATCTTGATTTTATTAAAGTTTTGATTGAACTTGCGTGCTTGCAAAGCAATGTTTTAATCCCCATATTTGTATCGCTAAGATTTATGTACCCTGGTGGTTTGTACCAATCTGTAGTTTTAAGCTCAAGGAAAGATGTTTTGAAATTGAAAATTATGTTGATTGAGGTTAACCGAGCGCTTGCATAATTAAATTGGTGTAATATTATATTATGACACCGGCAAGATGTCGAGCAAAAATTTGGGTTTGAACGAGTTCAGGCCTCGGAGACATAACTGCTCGGATCGTGTCGGTATAAATTTTTACTTAGTATTCGTGGATCTATCTTGATTCGGTATCACAGCTTAGATAAGTCACGACAGTCAGTCACGAACTAGGATCTTTTAACGTCCACGGATCTTTTTTACTTCTCTAGTCCCTCGGTTTTTTTTTCGGTTTTCAAATCCATTTCAAAACTGATAACAGTATTCAACTGTAGCCCTGCGTTTGGAGTGCTAGAAAAGTTAAACAGAGTGCTCATTGGTTGTAAAGACTTTTGAACTGATTACACTT
This sequence comes from Agriopis aurantiaria, assembly GCA_914767915.1. Classification (NCBI taxonomy): domain Eukaryota; kingdom Metazoa; phylum Arthropoda; class Insecta; order Lepidoptera; family Geometridae; genus Agriopis; species Agriopis aurantiaria. The sequence continues at coordinate 9,299,302 of OU611994.1, read as the reverse complement.
AAGCATTTGAGTTGAACTGCCATTTTTTACCAATTTAAAAAAGAAGTTTAACAATACGACTGTTTTTTATAGGATGATGTTTACTATCTGGTGATAGACATTCTTTGTCGTTAGCAATAAAAAAACTTCGCAATTGAAATATAAAGATAGAAACTCAGAATTATGCACGCTAAAAAACATAAAGACTTAGAATAACTACTCAGAGAAGGTAGATTTCCAAACAACGCCTTCTCAAAACGTAAGCTACAAATTCGCTTTGTAGCTTACGTTTCGATTAGTATTTTAAACAATTTAAGCAAGAAAATTAATGGATTACCTGTGAAATGTCACACCATAACTCTTATGCTGCTTTTCTGATTTGTTGTGGTACGATTTCACCGCGCAAATTGTCAAAGTAAAATTTAAAAAAAAAATTGGAGCCGTATATGACACCATTTGAATGGCTTAAATTTTGCGAATGTACTTCGTTTCTTTGTGTAGTTATTCTAAGCATAAAGATAAATAATCTTAGATCTAGTGTACATAGTGGCGATCTTGTCTTTAAAAGCAATCACTTAAAAGCAACCATTGGATGGAAACCACTTTTGTACCATTATGGACGGATTTCCAGGATAAAAGCTGCATCGATAATGTTTCTAGTATAATTCTAGGTTTACCGTTTCCTCGGCACTACGGGCGCATTCTGCGAAGTCAAGCGGACAGCGTCTGATGCGACGTCCTCGATGCGAGAGAACGAGTGCTCGTTCAAACGTACACTTTTCGTACTCCGTCTGGGCCTTAATTTGCAACGCGGTCAGGTTTTCCGGTTCCAATTCTGAAAACGATTAAGTAGGTAACAAATGTAATAGAAGGGATTTTTTCGGTTTTGTGGATATTTTACGACCTTTTAGTGTTTCTGACAGTTATATTTGCCTAAGAGGTAAAACTGTATTTGTCATTTATATCCTTTGTATTTTATATTTTAGGCCCTGATGGAGCTGAAAAATGTGATCAATGTTTTACCAAACTGCTTCAAAAACAAAACAAACCCTAAATTTAAACGAGTTTGCAACAAAGCTGAAAAAACGTTTGTGTGAAAAGCTATCTCGTAATTATCAAGTTGAACTATTCGTGATAGATTCTCGTTTCATATAAATTAAATTATTCATTTTTCTGCATATCGAAGATTCTAAAGCTCATTTCACAGAATGGTGCGGCCTAACGCCAGCTACGATGCAGCGAAGTGCTAATGTGGGTACATAATTAACATGTGTAAATTGCTGGGACGTAGGCAGGACTTAGTGACAGGGGCTGGGGCCGTACTATATATGAGCATTAACATGGCATTTTCTCTCCATTATTCCATAAATGGAACAAAATCCTAGGAACGACGAAAAACAGCAATTTTATGGCCTATGCAGCAGTGGACGACCTTTGGCTGAAATGAGGATGATGTAGAGTAAAACAAAAACAATTGATCCCAAATTCCTTATTGCAACGTAAAAGCGGGAATACACTAGAAATTCCTCAAAGAAACAGTTTTGACTATAGTTTTCACCTAATTTAAATCTAGGACTCAAAGGTATTTTCAACGAGCCAAGAATTGGCGTGATTTTTTGCATTGAGATAGTTAGAGGGGTGGAACATTGACATAATATTATACGTTTTTTCTTGGGAAAATAAAGGCTTCCTCAGGAAATATCCACGTGCGGATGAAACCGCGAAGCGCAGTGCTATTAATGACTATAATTTTCTCTCAATATACATCTAGCTTTGGTTTATAAGCACTTCCTCATTGTGGTGTCGTACTCTCAAACCAAAGAGTTTCTATAATTAGCTTTACCTAGTCTGTGCTGCAAGCCTAAAAGATACAAAATGTTTGCCTAAATTAAAAGTCCCTTCAAGTCCTGCATACGTCCTCCAGTTTAATAGCATATACCGGCTGCTCGAGCTGCGTCTGCCAAAGCGCCTGTGTAATGTGTGGCCTTCGCTCTGGCCAGGCTCCGACCCAACAGCGATTTGACATCGGCACTCTGTAAATTAGATACTTAGTTAGCTACATTATATTTTATTAGTGTGACGTTGAAAATATTACCACTCTTGGCAGAAGCTTGTTATGGGTGAGATTTGGCAACGAGACATAGGTATTTAACCTGCTTGCTCGAACAGTTTACAATTTGCCTTTTTTTTCATTAGACAAAAACCTTAAGAAGTGGGTACAAAGCAACTTTTTTAAGCATTTAGGACAAGTACCTACCCATCATAGTTGTTCAATATGCACCCACTTATAAGGTGACTCCATGGTGATACTTAAATCTTACTCTAGGTGGTCTTGTGTCATGCTTCAGTGAAGCCTACTTGAATCATCGTCGCTTTCTTGCCCTTATCCCATTAAGTGGGGTCAGCACTGCACATTTTCTCTCTCCATTTCACTATATCAGCTGTCGTCTCCACATTTACTTCCCTGCCACGCATATCACCTTTCACACAGTTCATATATATCTAAATTCTATTAAGTATGTATTTAAAACTATATATGTATGCATATCACAAGCTTTGCTTTGGGGTCAGATGACCATGTGTGAAAAAATGTCCCGAATATTTATTTATTATTTATATACTTTTATATTTCCTTTTCTTACTTGAACCTATCTGGATGATCATTTTAAATACTTCAATTGTTTTTGTGTTATTTTGTATGGAGCTTTAGTTGCTACCCGTACTTCAAGTTTGTCAGCTGACTACTGAACGTTTGCCTTTTCTAATGCATGCTACTAATGTAAATTTTCCTTTTTCTGCACCCAGTTTCAAAACACTCTACACTTTACGTCCGCTTGAATAGATGATGTTTATACGATTTGTGATAATAAATAAAGGACCAAATTTTCAAGTATCTACGGTTGATATTGCAGATACATATACGTAATAGTTCTATCAATCTCAAGTTAATCTAATTTCCTTTATATAAAAGCATTCCAGTTAATTCCGTAGCCATTAATTCAAATTCACCATTAACGAAGCACAAAGATAACAAGATAACCTAGATTCCCGTGTTGATCAACTTGATAGGCCAAAGCGGAAACTTTCACAGAAGCGGAATCCAGTCTACGTAGATATAGCTACGTCCGCTTTCCGTTCGCCAATCAAGCAATGAAATGAAGATTGAACCGGAATCGAAACGAAGTCAAAGGTGGTTCGGGAATAATTTTGGTAGAGTTTTGAATAGAATTAAAATACGAACGACACCGATGTCTTTAAAGTAAGTAGGTAAGTAGGTTTTACGTAAGAGTCTACCGAACATTTTTTTATTGCCTTATTAGAAACTGGCAATAAAAGCCAATAAGGATAAAGCAATAAGGAGCCGATCACTGAAAACAAAATTAAAATGTGTTTAAAATTAATGAAGAAGGAGCGCATTATACTTATAAATGACGTCACTTGTAAGAACTCCCTACAAACTCCACTCACTTTGCGGAAAAGAAACATAGCATCCCTTCTTAATTTGATCAAAAACTTTGAACGCTTAATTATCTCTGAAATTTATTAGCGTATTATTATATTCCATTTTCACCATGCTGTTATTTTAACCGATCAAATACCTGTCCAATAGCTTGTTATATTATTATGTAGGTAAGCTTTTAACTTGTAATGTATTTATTGTATTTGTGATTTAGCAAAAAAAAAATTCGTTATAGTTAGTTAATAATTTTAAATAGTTTTTAAACTCCTTTTGTGTAATGTGAAATAAAAACAAGTATGAAAATATTCAATTTCTCTCTGTTTTTATTATTAAAACTTATTAAAATAGCCAAGTTTTCACGTCGTACAACTCTTCATGCAAACTTCTACAGCAGTTTAAATATTATAAGCGCTCTGAGTCTAATTGCATGTTTGCTGCACGAAATGGAAACTCAAGCTGTTTGTATACCTACTACATAATTCCAAAGATATTCAGGAAAAAGAAACAGCCAGTACCAGTAATAATAGTAGTAGACTATAGCAACTTTTTTCTTACGAGTATACCTATAGATCAGGGTTTCTCAAAGTGGGGTACGTGAAACTTACGGGTTCGCCATTTGATGATAGATGCTGGGTTCGCAGCAAGATTAACGTTATGGCGGCTAACTATCACACTAATTCGGTATGCTAAAAAAAATAACCTATGCCAATTCCAAAACCATTTCGAGATTTTATCTTACCAACCCTTATTTTTCTACTCCGACCTTTTAAAACGATAAGATGCCATTTATTTTTACATAAAACTAAGAAATCATTCGACTTTCATTGTCCTCTAAATGACGTCACATTGGAGCATTTTATTTTCTGTGCCTTTTAAGAATAAAAATATTTTACATTTGACACACTGTTCGTCACACAGAATAGAATATTTTTTCATTTCTGTGGTTTGACTGTCTGGTTTTTTCAGGGCTGCCAATATGGGGTGCTTTTTTAGGCTTCTCAACGCAACGAAATTTTGTGCTATATGGTGACGTCACATAATTTCAATTTTCAAAAAAAAAAGTGTTATATAACTACTCAATAGAAAACAAAAATATTGAAATTAGTTTCTTAAAATTCTAAAACTTAAATCTACGAAACAAAAATATAAAAAAAATACCAAAAAAAAACTTTACATACCGAATTGACAACATAATTATGTTTTTACGTCACTGCACTACCTTTTATTAAAATAAGAAATCTTATTTTCTTCTAAAACTGCATTTTCTTAGTTTCTTTTTTAAATGGATTCTCAGTCGTCTGGGGATTTTAACAGGGGTGAGGCCATAAGTATGAGAAACCCTGCTATAGATGTTTATTTCTCTCAACGGAAAATAATGAGATAAGTAGGGTTGTCACCTCAGAACTGCAGGCTGTATTTGGCACAATCGAGCATATTGCATAATCTGCAAAACTTTTATCTTACCATTTTTACGGGAAAGAACACTAATTTAGCATACATTCACAGCAAAATATTGTTCAATCTACACCTAAGGAACTCGCAATACCGACTGCAGCTATAAAATCATCATCATCATCAGCCAGAAGACGTCCACTGCTTAACATAGGCCGCCCCCTTTTACCTCCACACTGAACGACAGCCTGCCTTTTGCATGCACTGGATACCACCGACTAATACAAGCTATAAAATACAGCGTAATAACTACACAATGTTGTCTCTATGGTCATTAATTTGGTCAGAATTTTTTGGCACCGCGTCTTACTCCGTCGCTTTATGTACACAATTAACACATTGTGTATCGGTCGGCGTCCCATTATCTATAGTCTTTATGTGACACAAACATATTTTTTTTTACTTTCCTTTTTAAAATTGGGATGTTTCGCATTGTTTCTTTTGCGATGTTTCTTTTCTTTTTGTTTTTAACACGCTTTTATCAGCTTTATTTGTATCTATAGGTAACACATCTGTCTTTTATGGTTTGTTTCAGCTAGTCACTTATGCATGTTTTTTAGTTTTTGTCCGTCATAATTTTTGGAGTTCCGTGCCCAAAAAAGTGTAAACGGTTACCTATTACTAAGCCTACGCTCTCTGTCTGACTGTCTGTCCGTCCGTCCATTAGATAGCCCGTTGGTCCAGTTGATAGTGAACCTACCTTCTGAGCCTAAGGGCGTGGGTTCGATTCCCACGTAGGACAAACATTTGTGTGATGAACATTTGTGTTTGTTCTATATCTGGTTGTTAATATCTATTTAAGTATGTATTTAAAAACTATATATGTATGTATATCAGTCTCTGGCAGCCATATCACAAGCTTTGCTTAGTTTGGGGTCAGATGACCGTGTGTGCAAAATGTCTCAAATATTTATTTATTTATTTATTTTATTTATCTGTCCTATCTTTTAACGGCTGTATCTTTCGAACCGTAACAGATGACCAGTTGAAATTTTCACACAATAATTTTGTAATGACAAATAATAATATATTCAAAAAGTTAAAACTAAAAGACAACCCCATACATCAAACGTTTTTTTAATGTATTTTGAATTTGCTTTAATGTGAAAATGGTAATATATACAAGCGTCAAACTTGAAACGATTATAGTACACACAATAAAGTAAAATAATAAATAATGGCCAAGTGCGAGTTGGTGATAAATTTATGTTCACCACCAAGTTAAGAAAAGTCGGGCGCGGTCAGTACTTGAATGGTTGGCTGTTTGGATGGTGTAGTGATGTTGTCTTTTGCACTACTTTTTTGTATTTTGTGGTGGTACGGAACCCTCAGTGCGCGAGCCTGACTCGCACTTGGCCGGTTTTTTGCTTTCTGTTTCTATTATTGTTTGCCTTGTGCATGCGTGCAATCATTAGAAGTATTCATACTGAACTGTAACATTTTAATGCAGCAATCGGTACTCACGTTCCATCTCAGAGCTTCATCATACGCCTGTATAGCCTTCTCGAACTGTTCCAGCCGTTGTAAGTAATTTCTGAAAATAAAATAACTTACAAAGCTTAAGGATACACCTGAGCGACTCGTGATTGCGTCTCTTGATTCTTCCTACTATTTTTACCAGTAGGTATCGTATAAAATGTCCTCTCTATGCATAGAGAAGTAAGTAATAAATGAAATATAGAGAAGAGGAAGGATATAACTGTTATAATTATTGAATTATCATTTCTTGTTTTTCTATATCTATACCTACTTATATACATTTGAATTCAAAGTATTGACACGCGAATCAGTTTAAAGTATATCACAGTAAGCAATCCTGTTGCTAAACTGGTCGCTTAAGTATGTCCAGGACTTTTCTAAAGTTTCCCCCAAAAAGACATTTAAATTGTGAATGGAATGGAAAAAGTAATCTTGTGTGAGCGCCTTGGGTAACATTTGTTCTGAAGAGATTATTTGTTTTGAATAAATCTTGAAGTAAAGGCTTTTGTGTGTATTTAAATGTTTAGAACACTTTGGGGACAAGCGAAAATGACGGAGACGTGGTTTTCATTATTTTAACTAATTTCATTTTGTCTGGGAAATCTTTTCGTCTTTATGTAGCTTTTTGTTTGCATAAAGACATTTTGTAACATCATTGGCCACATATTATACAAAAAACTTGGACAGGACAACGTCTGCTGTGTCAGCTAGTTTATATAATTATATTATTCGTTTATACAAATTACAAGACAACGAAAGACAGTTTCTCCAAGAAAGCTTTGTAGTATTATTTATAAGCTACACCACGTGATTAAACTCAAGACATTGCCTCAGGAACTGTTCATTTTCTGAGACAAAAAGTAGATCATAATTATAATTATAATAAATCTACGGCCTTACAACCAAAAAAAAACAAACTGGTCGATTGTTCGATTGCCTCATGAAAGTGGAACAGATACATAAACAGATTGTAAAGCGCACATGCAACCATCGCTTCTACTTATTATACTAGAACTTGGAATGTATATGATGTCATTAGTATATAAATACCTACTAAAATGCTCCCAGACTTACCCTCTTTCTCTGAACACATTAACCGCATTACATATAGGTCTTTCTTCAAGAACATTCTTCTTCACCATGTTCCCTTTGTCTCTGTTAGTGACAATTACACTAACTACCTACGTTGCTACGTGCCAACCGTAATTCGAGATGCAATCTAGTTGGCCTAGATAGGAAGGTGTCCGTATAAAATTACTATTATGTCACTTTGATATCATACTACATCATGATGCTTAAAGGATACTGTTATATTAATCAGTGTCAAGCATAACTCCTGCGCCTCGTTTGCCAATTTAGTCTGTATTTTTTATGCCATATGTGGCAAACAAGCAGACGGGCTGCCTGATGGTAAGCAATCACCATCGCCTATGGATACTTGTAACACAACAGGCATCACAAATACGATGCCAACCCTTTAAAAATGTCCAGGTTAGAAGCGAGAAGGTTTCGAAATAATAAATTATAAAAAAAAACAATGAACTTCTCTGAATGAAATAACAATATTGAAAATGTTGCTGCAAAACAAGACTTCGGCAATTTAAAAGCTCTTTCGTTGCCACTTTGAAGTTTTAGCTTGCAACTTTAGATACGAAACTCAGTTTCGAAAAGCTCTGTGTACAATGATAATTGTTTGGAGGATATTTAGTGCAAAATGTTGTAGTGAATTTCAATAACTTTATATAAATTGTTCTGACCACAGAAATAAAGATGTACAATTAAATGAGAAAACAGCAAAACTACTGGTTTTCTTAAACAAATATTTAACTTCACTAATATGTTATAGGAAAGTTGAGTACTTGGAAAAACGATGACAGTAGAGATTGTACTATGGACTTATATACCTTTCTGTCTTTATTGTTTGGTTTAGCGAAACTGACTACTATGAAGGTGTGATCAGAGATGGAGAAAGCAATGAGGAGTCTTGGAGGAAATCTAGCTTTCAATTAAGTCCGTAAATAATATACAGGAAATATGTATAAATATTTTCTTTCATACTTTGCTACCACTTTATAGAGGCACTATTTAACCGGATGACAACACTGCCGGACAGGTGTTAAATTGTGAATCAATCGGTTGTATAGTACTGAGATTTATAAACGTTTACGGTCTTACTACAAAAGATTTAAGAACGCTTTAGACATGTGTTTAACATATTTTTCACAGTGAAACAACTGCTAAACACATGTCTAAAGCATTCTTAAATCTTTTGTAGTAAGACGGTTAAAGTTTTTGGTCGGATTAGAAAAGCAAGTAAGTGTTAGTAAGTATGGAGTTTGTATGGCGCACTTACAAGTGACGTCATTTATAAGTATAGTGAGCTCTCTGTCTAGCAAAACATTAAAATGCTTATTTACCTTCCTTAATTTTGAACACATTTTAATTTTGTTTTTGTCAGTTTTCATTTAACAATAAAAATATATTAATAAATAAATAAATAAAATAAAATAAATAAATATTCGGGACATTTTTGCACACACGGTCATCTGACCCCAAACTAAGCAAAGCTTGTGATATGGCTGCCAGAGACTGATATACATACATATATATTTTTAAATACATACTTAAATAGATATTAACAACCAGATATAGAACAAACACAAATGTTCGTCACACAAATGTTTGTCCTAGGTGGGAATCGAACCCATGCCCCCAAGCTCAGAAGGCAGGCTTAATAATTCTTCTATCGTAATACTTTTAAATGCCTTACAAAAGTGTATAAACGTTATATTATTGGGGTTTAACTAAATTCAAAACAGGCTATTTCAGTAAACTAGCCAAAACAGTCCAGAAGATTTATGCTTCAGTTAGAGGATTCCAGTTTAACTGGAATTTTATACAAATGTGTACCTGTATAGAGACTGTATAGCTTGAACGCAAATTTCATAAAAAGGTTGAGCTTGTAAAATACGGAACTAGGTACAGATTTTATTAAAAAATCTTTGACAGACTTAAACCTACTCTTGTCTCTAAGGTTGATAAGTTTTGTTCATAACGCAGGTAAAGCCACGGGTAAGACCACAAAAAAGAAAAAAAACTTTTCTGTGGGTAAGATGTAGAAATAAATAAGGTCGTTTTGTGTAGGTTCCGTAGTTCTACACAAGGAACCCTCATAAGTTTGTTCCGTCCGTCCGTCTGTTCGTACGTCCACCTGTCCGTTCGACTGTCGTCCTCAATTCTGGTAATCCTAGTCCCGAGCTATAAGCGTGAAGTGCTATTTATTGACCGAGCGAAGAGAGGTATCAGATTATAATTGGGCTAGTTGGCGTTTCCATGTATGTTTGTATATATTTGTATGTCGATAATATTTGTATGTTGATCCAATCTTTATGAAATTTCGTAAGCAAGTAGTTCATTTTAAGGCGATATTTTGAAGTTAAAATATGACGTCAAGTGATTGCAAAGATATTGGGATCGCAATGGGATCGATAAGGGTATCAGTTTGAGGCGACCAAATAGTTTATTTTTTAATGAAGATATTCGTACTGGAACGTTTTAATTACGTGTTCAGTACCTATTGGAAAGTTTAAACTAACTCTCTAGCGTTGCAGACAGCATCTTTGGAAGTTAGGCTAGGAGTACACTTTGCCAACAGTTAGTAACAGAGTCGATGTCACAATTTAAGCCAAAGTACGGAATTCCGATACTCGAGTGCAGTTTCTGATAATATTAGCTTATTAGAGATTGTTGGAATTGTTGTCGAACATCTTAGTTATGTTCAGTTAAGTGTTGACTAAATTTACTGATTTTCAAATACCTATTGTACTGTCGGCAAATTTGGTAGGTATATTGAGTTGTAGTGCGATAGATTGTTTAGTCTTGACTTGATATTAATCACAGGTTGGTAAAAATAAATGGTCCCTGTGAATCGAGCATTTTCACAATAGGTATAACAATAAAAACATCTTCTCTCCCATCTTATTTGTATACACATTTCGAAAGTAATTTTCACAAAGATATAAAAGACCCCAGCCACTTCCGGGTCCCAGTTTCATTACATTAACATCCCGTATTGACGAATCCTTACTTGAACACCGAACAAAATTAGTACAGCGCAGCGTGTGGTCAATGCTGACCCACACTATAATAATACCAGGAGCAGTAAGGATTTTGAAATGTTTTGTAGTATTTATTCGTAAGGTATATCTTCCTGAGGAAGTACAGTACCTTTGCCAAGTTTAACCACCAAGCAGTAGTATGCAAACATTACTGGATTGAAAAGCAATATTTTCAGTGAAATACATGATTTTCTAGCGATTGAACACCATGATATTTTTTTATTGTATAATAAGATTGCGTTTGACTGCCGCCTCACCTATTGACTAGCGAAATACTGTCTTCGATGTAAACACGCTTGCCTAGAAGAAACCGAAGTGACCTTGTGACGTAGGTAAAATTATTATTATTTCAGACGTGGATGTCCCATTGCAAAGCAAAGGCCCCCCTTCCTTTCTTCGACACCTCTCTGTTCTTTGCTATGTAAAATAGGTTATAGGTATAGGTTATAGGTATATTTGCTGTAGGTAAAATAAATAAAGTAATTTATAAACAAGGCGTACATTAAAATAAACCGGCCAATTCGGGCTCGCGCACTAAGGTTTCCGTATCACCACCAAAAATAAACTTGTTATAAAACAAAAGCAAGGACACATCAAACAAACTTGTCTATTTATATAAGACCAAGATTTTTGCATGTCGATTTATTTGTTTTAGAAAACTAAATCAAAAGGCGACCCTGATTCCGCAAAGCAAGCGTGATTCTAGATGACATAAGAACTGCTACAGACAAATGTGGTCCTTATGAACATGCTTGCTCGTTTGGTATGCAAAACAATTCCTTGACAAATATAAAAAAGCAAGTAAATTTAAACGTAATGTATGTCGATACTGTCTGTATATTCCACCCTCCTCTTATTATGGAGCTTTTATCGCGGACGGTCGAAGGACGCTGTAATCTGGGACCGCTATCTTGCAACCCTTCTCATTCTCTCCCCGGGGATGCTACATGTAACTAATCAACAATACCACTTCATTTCACAATCGTACAACCTAATTTTAATCCGTATGTTTCTAGTGCTATTTATTTTGAATTCATCATTATCAGCCTATCGTGTTCCCACTGTTGGGACACATGCCTTCTCTCAGAGAGAGGATGACCCATAAACCACAATGCTAGCCCAGTGAATGTTGGTGAATGTCATTATGTCTTTTAACTTTTGAGGTTCTTGGACATACCGGTTTCCTCGCGATGTTTTCCTTCCCCGTGTTTTAACGATGGCATTGAAACTGCACATAAAAATAAATCACTAATCCAGGGTCGAGGATCGAACCGGGTGTCGTCAGATTAAAAAGTGCACACGCTACCAGCTAACGCTCCTATTATTATTTTTTGTATTATTTAAACGTTTTTGAACAATATAAAATATACTGAGGAGGAGTTTAGGCGTCTTTTGTGGTTTAGGCTAGAAATCTCTTCCAATTTAGTGCATTAACAAGTGTCAAAGCTATCATGACTTGCAGAAGAACAACTTTTGAAGAAGAAACTTTGTTCTATAAATTTTATGGCTCGTCTAAACTTGTTACAAGACAAAAAAATACGGTAATTGCAATTTGCACTACTATGAGTATTTTTACACGGATTTATAAATAAAACAGAGTAAATTTTAAATTTCATCAGAGCATATTTAATTGAACAATTGAATTCTCAAGCAAATCAAAGGGATCCAATCTGTGCTAATGAACTAAATTGGAGATGAAAAATACGTTTGGACATCAAATTTTCTTTCAATTTGATTTAAATCAATAGAAATGTTTTATTCTGGCATGCTTACTAGACTTGGTCCGAACATTTATTTGCTTTGAAAGCTGCAATAAAATTGTAAAAAAATAAATTGAAAGATATCGGGTACCTGCTACAGTCTAACGTTCGAAAACCTAGCAAAACTGTATTTTTTTTAAAACACTATTTTTTATTATTATTTATAAGTGACTTTTACTGTTGGCCTATTGGCCACTACAGCTTGACCGGACTAGTTAGCGAACGCAGAGTGCGTTCAGCATAACTGCTAGCAAAACTGATCAGATTTCGGCTTTTTATAATGTTATTGCAGCTTTCACAGCAAATAAATGCTCAGACCGAGTTTATGTCATCATCATCATCATTTCAGCTATAGGACGTCACTGCTGGACAACATCATCATCATCATCATTTCAGCCATAGGACGCCACTGCTGGACATAGGCATCGATCTCCATAAGAGCCGGTTGGAAGCGGCCTGCATCCAGCATAGTTTATGTATTAAAGTTATATTCAAATTGTACTTTAAATAATAAAATAAATGGTAAATCCCTAAACTATTTAAGGTAAGCGGAGCGTTGGTCCAGCTGCAAGATGGGTCGACGATATTATTACTATCGCTGGTCGAGTACCACAGGACCGAGGCAAATGTCATAGCAAGAGAGAGGCCTATACCCTGCAGTGGGATAAGGAAGGCTTTGGATGATGATGATGATATAAATTTATAATCATCTATACCTACCTATAATAAAATTGAAGAGAGAGAAAAACTTCATGACACCAAAAAAATAATATTACAAACAGGTCGTCTTAAATCAAGCAGCTGAACGTAGATATTAATTTCAATTATCGTTATCACAATGATTGAATTAATAGTCATTTCAAATATCAATTTATCATCTAGATAATCGTGGCGATACTACCTTGTCGAGCTATTAATTGTAATAGATATTTCTACTGGCCTCAAACCGATTATAGGCACTTTGTAAACGTAAAAGTAAGTAATAATAATAAATAAAATAAATATTTCGGACATTTTCGCACACACGGTCATCTGACCCCAAACTAAGCAAAGCTTGTGATATGGCTGCCAGAGACTGATATACATACATATATAGTTTTAAATACATACTTAAATAGATATTAACAACCAGATATAGAACAAACACAAATGTTCATCACACAAATGTTTGTCCTACGTGGGAATCGAACCCACGCCCTTAGGCTCAGAAGGTAGGTTCACTACCAACTGGACCAACGGGCTATCAAAAGTAAGCTTGTATAAGCCTAGTGGCTACCCCTAAAGTCAGTTTCAGGCCGTCTGAAGGCTGCTGGAATATCTGGCTTAGCTGTCGTAATAAACAAGCAACCGAGACTGTACATGCTTAACGTTTAAGCATTACTATTCAGCGTGGTAATGCCGTAAGTATGATGCCACCAGGTAGTGGAATTGAGCATTTAGAATGTATCCAGTATAGACTTTCAACGGTAATAAAAATTATTTAATTTCTCATCATCAGTTACATAAACATTAACCCAGATATACAAACAGGAGTAGTTACATAAGATTATAAAGATAAATAAAAAGTGGGAGTATTTAATAATTAAATCATATTGGTGTATTAAAAATTAAATGTTTCTATGTTAAATAGTCTGTGCAGTACCGATGGGCCCCAAACTAGACAAAGCCCTGTACCTTGGTGACCACGTCTCATCGGGGTACATGTTGAATTTGCCCATGCCTACGTGCCTACGTGCCGCGTGCCAACAAGAAAACTAATCAAACGCTAAGTGCTGGAAGAGCAAGAGTGTGATTGTGCATTTTTAGGGTTCCGGACCCAAAGGGTAAAAACGGGACCCCATTACTAAGCCTACGATGCAATAGCTTATGTATTTGTTTCAACTCAATGTTGGTTTACACAGGTACAAAAATGTGCCAAGAATGTTTTCAACTTTGACACAGTAACTTGTTTTATCCATCAAACCTTTCTTCATGTTAAAACATTAAGATAAGTACCTAATGCATTTTTAATGACAGTCTCAATAATTAAATAACTGTTAATCAGTGATGGATTAAGGACGAAACATCTCGAGTCTAACCAACGAGTCCACTACTAACTGTCAAATAACACCAGTGACACTATAACATTGACAGACGGATATGATTACCCCGGAGACATGAATTTCCCAAAGATCGGACGCGCCATAAAGTAACATTTAATTAAAAGTTTCTTGCGGCACTTCAGCCATGTTTGCATACCTGTCAAGGGGTAAATTTGCTGTCAACATCCCTAGAGTTTTGGTGCCAACGTGAAAAAAGCATGTCATCAGCTCATTTTCCTAATCTTGTGTATTTTCGTCTAGCAATGGTTGATTATTATTTATTAAGTGTTCGTGGACGTGTTCAAGTATGGAAAGTGATATAACGCGGTGAAACATGTATATTCGTGTTGTTTCCAGAGGCTTCTAACACTTGTAAAGTCTGCACCATTTTACTAGGACATGACTTTGACTTGACTGTGACTTACTTTTCTTGACTCTGGCTGTGACCGACTTGTTTGATTACATAATTATACACTACTACTAAATATTATCAAACTTGATAATAATTTAATTTTAATACTTGACACTAGCAAAGGCAAAAGAGTGCAACGACAAAATCCTCACGGAGGAAAGAAATATAAACATCCCTATTGTAAGACGCCATTTTGATCAATCGATGTGCGCATATCATGTGACCTTATCACATGATATATGTGCATGTTTTTTTTTAAGTTTTCATATTTATCTATTACTTACCATAAAGACCATACCAGCAGACCAGACCATTTTCTTATTTATTTTCATCCTTGGTTTTACAGTAACTGTTATAAACTTTCAATGTCATTACCGAATCGAATCCCCCCCCCTCCCCTCCTCCTTAATTCCACTTCAATTCATACAAAATATGGAAGGCTATTAGTTGTATTCAACAAAACTAAAAGACTTTAATCATTATTATTAATGAATTTTTGTTTCGATAGCATTAAACATGTTTTATGTATTATTTTGTGTTTGTTTTTTGTGTGTTATTTGGAAATTGTGCTATGGAAAGAAAACGTACTATGACCCTCCTGGTTTACCAGGAGGGCTCCCTTTTATAGGGCATGGTCTTCTGTTTATTGGTGATAGCATAAGTAAGTAAAGAACAAGTGTCAATATTATGTCATGACATGTGCCCTGTGTGTGTGTGTGTGTGGGTGCTTTTTTGTCCTACGTGTCATTTCTGGCGTGAACAATGAAGAACTATCAATCTATCTATCTTTTTTTTTATAGTAGATAGGCTTGCGCTTGGCCGCCATCTCGCCTGATGTTAAGTGACGATGCGGTCTACGATGGAGAACGCTTGCCTAAAAGAAACCGATATATAATATCTAATATATAATATCTATCTATCTATCTATCATCATTTTGCCTTATAATAAGAAATAAAAATAAAATCGTTCGGGAGCTCCCAAATGATTTTTTATTTATTTTCTGTTTCTCGCTCAGTCTTTCTCCAATGTTCATTTGATTCGTTATTTCAACTTTTATTTGTTTTGCAGATTCTCAATTGATTGATAATTTATAGTAAACTAGTCGAATCCTACGGTGTTACGCGCAATTTCTATTTTTTCTGAACTTTTTGGGGAAAATGTACGCTCTCATGATGCACACTATCACCTTGTTAAATATCGTTAATAATGGCCTAGCCGTTTAGTAGTGTAAAACGAACAGACAGACAGATATACAGAGTTTACTTTCGCTTTTATAATATTAGTTAGGATTACTTTTATTACGTAGGAATAAAATCAACTAAATGTTTTTATCTACGTTGGCACCAAAACTTTTCGCGCCAATGTGTTTATTTGTTTCTTTTTTTTTACTCTAAACAACTTTCTATTTTGAAAGCCAGTTCGAAATTCAAATAAAATCTTAAATAATTTTTTTTGTTAAAATTTTCATGACCGTGGATTCAATGTCCTTTAGTCGTAATATTAAACAGTTTACATAGTCTTAATAGCGTCACACAAGTCATAGTCACAGTCAGAATCAAGCTAAGCAAGTATATATATCACTTTACCACACTCGAGCACGTTTATGAGCAATTAATGAATAATAATTCACCATTTAGTACACATTAACACTCGAAAATACACAAGTTTAAGAAAATAATCCAACGAGCTGACGTTTTTTCCACGTCGGTGCCAAAACTCTAAACCTACCTTTGATAAAGTCCTTGATTGCCATGTAACGGAGTAAAAGTTCGTAACAGGAGAGTTTTGTTTTCATAGTAATTTATCCAGCAGGCTAACACAACAGTTATGGATAAAAAATGTAGATTATTATGAATTTTTTTTCTTACTTTACCAGCCGCTGCTTGCGTGTATTTGACGCTTCCGGTAGTTATTAGTCCATAAATATCAGGATATACAATAGTCCAGTCATTACGTCGGAAATAACGGATTAGAAATGCAAATGAACCAAGAAAGCCAAATTTTGGATATGTCGTGGGGAGGGCCTAGAAAAGCCGACCAAATTACCTTGTGCAATTTCCGCCATCTTAAAAAAAGGGTTTAATTGAGTTTTTTCATCATAACTCGGTTCTCCGTTGAGATACGATTTTTTGAGATACTTTTTTTTTTTTTTTGCTTTTCTTGCGATCTACAATTAAGGCCCTATACATTTTATACGTATCGTTGATCGTTATCGAGATATTAATCGAAAAAACCATAAATTTGGAGAGTGAATTTCATTTTATTAATAATTTTTTTCGACAAAAATTACGACCTCCAGCACGCCGTGAAGTCGGTAAGACTGTGCCCAGTTTTGATTTTCAGCCGCTCGCACGGTTATATCCTCACGTCGAAATGGATGAATTTTTTCAAGATGGCGGAAATTGCACAAGGTATTTTTGGTCAACAATTCGAAGTTAAACTTTTCTAGGCCCTCCCCACGACATATCCAAAATTTGGCTTTCTCAGTCCATTTGCATTTCCAAATGTATATAATGACTGGACTATAAGGTGTTAAAATGTCCAGATGCTACAAAGACAACTATATACGGTAAAGATAGAAACTCTTTATTGTGTACACCCGAAATAAAAATTATAACACGATAGAAAACACTTACGAGCTAGTGCCACAATAACTGCCGTAAAATAACTTTATCTCGAAGAAATTATCATCAAACTATTAATAGTATTTTGGACAATCGGGACATTTCGGGTTTTTTTTTGCACACACGGTTAATGATCGAATTTAAAAGTAATATATTTGTGAAAAAAAATGTTTCTTTCTACTCTGTCCAGTTGCTAACCTATACAGGTTGATGTTTTAAAAGTTTATCGGGACTTATCACGTATTATTTAATTTAGGTAAAAAATATGTATCTTTCGCTCGACGTTTCGACCATGTTACAATGGCCGTGGTCACGAGCTGACTGAAAACTGCGGGTGAGTCCGGCGAGAAGAGCGGGTGTTTTGTTCTCCTACCCTCATTTAAAACATGTGTTCAAATCGCGAAAGTTTAAAAATTACTATCCAGGTTGAGACTATAACTACTTGCATTTTTATTTCCTGTTGCTGCTAAGTGTTATTTTAGGTGCGACCCAAAGATTTCAAACCATTACTAAGTATGTGTCTAGACCCTTGGTGCGACCTTTTATCAAATAGAACAAGTTTGTGTCATAATTTTAAACCGATCTATCAGCGGCCATGTATAATCATCATCATCATCATCATCATCATCAGCCAGAAGACGTCCACTGCTGAACATAGGCCTCCCCCTTTAACCTCCACACTGAACGACAGCCTGCCTTTTGCATCCACTGGATGCCAGCGACTCTTGCTATGTCGTCGGTCCATCTAGTGGGAGGCCTACCTACGCTGCGTCTTCCGGTTCGTGGTCTCCACTCAAGAACCTTTCTTCCCCATCGGTTATCGGTTCTCCGAGCGATGTGGCCTGCCCATTGCCACTTCAACTTGCAAATTTTAACAGCTATGTCAGTGACTTTGGTTCTTTTGCGAATATCCACGTTTCGGATTCTATCGCGCAAAGAAACTCCGAGCATAGCTCTCTCCATTGCCCGCTGTGTGACTCTAAGTTTTTCCAAATGGCCAACAGTTAAGGACCACGTCTCAGGACCATGGATAATAACATAATAAAACCCAAGTTAGCAAAGGTAGTAAAAATCTTTATCATGCTTTATCATGGTTGAAGTAACTAAATCTGATACTATACAAATTTTCAGAAAGTTATAACAATATCAGATGGATATCAGAAGAATGTTTGAAGAAAGGCGGTGTACTCTCCGGATATATCGGCTTCAAGAAGGCATATTGTAAGTTTTACATTTCTAAGATAATTAGTGGCTTTTTATCTATGGGCGTAATAGATACTAAACTATTATCATTATGGCATTTTTATTATGACAGTCATTAAGACATCGGAAAAATTTGAATGAAAACCACGAATACTGATCACTTTCGTTAGGTTTTTGAATGCAAGTGTATCAGGTATCCGATATACTTCAGTGAAATATTACCAAAAATATATATTTATTCAGCATTTTACAATATTATTGCATCTTTCAGAGCAAGTAAATGAATGGAAATAGACAATGCTTTACTTTCATCATTATCACTACCATCCCTAGTCATCCTTATCCTTTACCCAATGATAAAGGACTTTCCTTTACTACCCCGTCTGTCTCATAATAAGTAATGCTTTACAAAATATGAGACTTCTATTATAGGTGTCACGGATTCAGAAGCTATACTGACAATATCAAACTGTTGTCTTGAAAAAGAATACATGTACACTTTTGCGAAGGCATTCGTCGGAGAGGGGCTTATCACTGGGAATGGTAAGTACCTATTACAAAATTTTACTACGACCACAGCTGTGAAACCGCAAATATTTTTATTTGGAAATTCTGTCCAGAGTGATATTTGTGGTCAGTTTTCAGTATCATCTGTCTTCCAGGTGATGAATCACTAATATCTGGCTATGTTTCCTCAATTTTTTTTATTCACCAAACCACATTCCTGTTTTCACCTGGGCTCTAAACAACAAGTGGCAGACCTGTCTCGAACTCTTTTGCTACCTGATTGGTTATTTTAGAAACTGCGATATTATAGTTTATTATCTATCACTCTTATTAGCTTCGACATGAGTGTGATGAGGACAGAAACTATCACATGCACAAAAATATCAACTGCGATTGTCATATAATTTAATTTTTCAGGAGCACTTTGGAAAAGGCATCGAAAACTACTCAACCCTGCTTTCAGTCAGCAAGTCTTAAATAGCTTCATCCAGTGCTTCAATCGGCAAGCTAAAAAATTGGTTGATCAGTTAGCGTTTCAAGTGGTAAAACCTTTTGACCACGAGAGAATATTGAGGCAGAACAATTTGGAGTCGATATGTTGTAAGAATTGTTTATTCGACCACTAGATGGCAATTTTACATAAAAGTATCATCATCATTAGCCCTGAATGACCTACTGCTGGGTATCTGGCTTCCTTTTGTTTTTGCCACCTTCTTAATTCTTGATTTACACGCTATTGATAGGTAGATATGATTTAGTGCTTTAGTTAACTAAATTTGACCGTGTAAACTAAGGTAATTGGTGTAAACAGTCAATTTTGTGCGTAAGTCGGTAAGTTGGTAACTTACCGTTTAACGCACTTCATCAGCAAGTAGATTAGGATTCGATCAATTTTTTTGCCCCTCCCACTACATTTCTTTTTGCTTTGCTCAAGGTGTTTAACGATCACTGTATTTTAGAGTGCAAAAGAGCGTCATTGAGTTGAGTGCATACCTCGTGAAATCAATCCGCAAAAAAATTGTTAGATCTGTACATATGTTCAAATAATAAGTAAGTGTATTTAATAATTATGTGAATTATGTTCTTGGTTTAGTAACAGCAACAGGCGTCGGAGGTGTTGAATATAGCAGCCTTCAACAAAAGTATCTATTGGTTATACCAAAATTTCAACTGATTTTATATGAGAGATTCAAGCAGTTGTGGTTTCATTGCGATTTTATTTACAACTTTTCAAAACTGAAAAAGAAGGAAGATGGAGTTTTGAAAACTTGTGCGCATTTATCCAAACAGATTATTCAAAGGAAAAAAGATGAAATGAAAACCACCAGTGAAACGTGTACAGGAAAGAATCCAGGTAATTCTGTGGTATAATTTTAAGTAGAGACTGTTGATATTTGACTGGTGGTGCTTGTGTAGAAACGTGTACAAAGACAATAATTATCAATATAGAAAACAGACTTCAAATTTAGTAAAAACTCGATACCGTATTTTGTTGCAATATCTCGGCTCTCGATCGTGATCGAGAACTGTTTTTTAATTGAATATAATATCTCGATGGTGGTATCATTTCAATTTGAAGAATATTCCAATTCTAAAGATGGAAAACTAGAGAATGATTTCTGCAATGCGATTCTGTAATAAACTCGCTTCTATTGACAGCGCGGATTCCGCGCTGACGAAGAAAAGGATTTCACCGCCAGTGCGGAATCCGCGCTGTCACTAGAAGTGAGTTTATTACAGAATCGCACTGCTGATTATTGAAGTCAGTTGTTACTTTTTACTTATCTTGTATTTCGTTGTATACTTAATGTTCTTTAGATACAGTAAAACCATTTTTGGAGCTAATACTGGACATTTCAAATGAGAAGAGATGTTTTACGGATGATCAGATAAGACATGAAACTGACACCATCATAGCAGCTGCACATGAAACATCAGCGACTGTACTGAATCTAGCTTTGATTATATTGGGTTCCTACCCTGAGATACAGAGGAAAGTTTACGATGAGTAAGTATTCAGATTATTATTCAATACTACCTGACCTGACAGACGTTGTCCTGTCTTAGAACTGCCAAACGCGCGAAGTTAAAATCGCCGTTAAGTTTTCTGAAATTTTCTGCGCAATTTTCTTAATTTTTCTTTCCGTAAGAACCTTATAGATTACTACAGAAAGAGTGGCGCTAAGCTGAGAAGTCACTGTATAAAACTATTTATTGTGAAAAACTTTTACTATGGGACCAATCCTATACATATTTTTAAAGGAATTGCTGATTTTTTTAAGTTTTCATTTTTGTTCCCTCAGATCAGATAAACAAGGGAGGTAAGGTATGGAGGCGAACGCGTACGCATCTGGCCTAAATCAGGCTTTATGCCATTAGTCGAACTCACCCAGCAGACGAACTTGTCGACTCTTTTTTGCATGTGGAATATTAGTTAATTCATTAGTGTTGCTACAAGTTTCTTAGTATAGTAATTTCTAAACTTTCGCGATTTGAATACATGTTATCAGGACTTATCACGTAATATTTAATTTAGGTAAAAATATGAACCTTTCACTCGACGTTTCGACCATGTTACAATGGCCGTGGTCACTAGCTGAGTGAAAACTGCCGCGGGTGAGTCCGGCGAGACGAGCGGGAGTCTTGTTCTCCTACCCTCACTTGATCTTGAAAAATCGCAGGGTTGTCACTACGACACACAACACTGACTGTATCGGTAATAAGTCCTGATAACATTTAAAACAAGTTTCTTAGTATGCCTGAAAAATTTGTCAGTGAACTATACTTACAGTTTTTAGTTATGCCGTTTAGCGGAATAGTAAAAAAAAGGTATGATAAATTGATACATTTGAACACGAACGACAATTGATTAATATCTCCCGTGTTTGTCAGATCTGAGGTTGGTCCGTTTTTAGAGCTTGCAAAAAATTATGAATTCAATGATATTTTTTTTGGCATTTTTCTGTATGAAACTATACTTATCTCCATCCATAATCTGAAACTCACTCTACCGTTGGCACCAAGCGTACCAAGTTGCGTAAAGAGACAGCTCCAGTGGGTTCATCATCATCATTTCAGCCATAGGACGTCCACTGCTGGACATAGGCCTCCCCCATCGATCTCCAACAGGGCCGGTTGGAAGCGGCCTGCATCCAGCGTTTCCCTGCGGTCTTTTTTAGTTCGTCTGTTTATCTTGTAGGTGGACGTTCTACGCTGTGCTTATTATTCCGTGGTCTCCATTCGAGAACCTTTCGGCCCCATCGGCCATCTGTT
This sequence comes from Agriopis aurantiaria, assembly GCA_914767915.1. Lineage (NCBI taxonomy): Eukaryota > Metazoa > Arthropoda > Insecta > Lepidoptera > Geometridae > Agriopis > Agriopis aurantiaria. Next base: position 9,276,953 of record OU611994.1, on the reverse strand, counting down.
TTGCGTGCCATGTGCCCTGCCCACTGCCACTTTAACTTGCTAAACTGGTGCTATGTCGGTAACTTTCGTTCGTCTACGGATATAACATAGCCCCTCATTTCTGATTCAATATCGTAGAGAAACCCCGAACATAGCCCTCTCCATAGCTCGTTGTCTAACTTTGAGCTTATGAGGCCCATAATGAGAGACCATATTCCACTGCCGTATGTCATCACTAGCAACACACACTGGTTGAAGACCTTCGTCTTCGTCCAGTGGGCTCATTAAAATGTAATTACTGTTGTGTAAACACTGTTACTGTTGTGTACTGTTGTGTGTTGTGTTGTATTAAAACATAACTGTTTTAGGGTAATTCAAGTTTTCAGAGATTCGGACAGAGATCTCGACAAAGATGATTTGACAAGATTGGTTTATACAGAAGCGGTATTGAAAGAAACATTACGGTTGTATCCAGCCGTACCTGTAGTGGCAAGACATATTGATAAAGATATAAGGCTCAGTAAGTATCTAATTTTTCCTACCTATCTAATTTTTCCTACCTACAAGGAGATATTGAATATGCATTTGATACCTCGCGGGTTTACACGCGAGGACGTTTCCTCGCGGACCGTAATTTTTTCTGGGAAAAAATATCTTAAATTTTACTAATATAACATGATGCTAAAAATCACGTGAATCTTATGCTTTGTTGCTGCGAGAAAAAAGAACAAACACCCATACTTTCGCATATACAGGTTTACGCATAAAGACTGTACTAAGCTGAAAGGAGGTCATTGTACTCATCATTATGAACAACTTCTACTATGGAACCAATCCTGAAATCGCGATAACAAATCAGAGGTTCCATACATTTTGTCGAGTGTCAATGCCGTTTTCTATGAAATAGTTGATATTTTCGCGATTTCAGGGTTGGTCCCATAGTACTAACTACTAGTAGTAGTAAATAATAAATAATGGCCAAATTGCGTGTCGGTGACAAATTTCTGTTCATCACCAATTTAAGTAACATCGAGCGTGGTCGGTACTTAGATGGGTGACCGCTTAGGCGAGATATTGCATTTTTGCACTACTTTTTAAATTTTGTGTTGGTCCAGTACACGAGATCGTCTCGCACTTGGCCGGTCTATTATTATCATTAGGTGAATTAATTTTGTAATTCGATTTCAGAAAATTACACGCTAAAAGCCGATTCTGCGTGTTTCTTATTTTTTTACGGACTCAACCGCCACCCTGTGTGGGGTCCTGATGCTGACCAGTTCAGGCCAGAGAGATGGTTTGATATAAACACGTTACCCGGTAAAAACTACTTTGGAAGTTTTTCCATAGGAAAGCGAAATTGTATTGGTAAGTTCATTATGTCAACGACAGAGTTTGATCACCTTTATGATTTGCACATAGAATGCTAAGATGTCGAGGTGTGAAAGCTAAACCTCGTTTTAACATTCAAATGAAACACTAAATGGATTTTACCATTAACGAGAAACGTCAGGAATTTAAAACCCGCCAACTGAGTATAATTTCAATAAACCGCGAAAACCTAAAAAAATACCTCGCTTGAACATTATAACCCGTGAACTGGTACTATCATATTTGACTTGAGAGTACAAAACAACTGCTTTTTTACTCTACAAACTAAATAAGTAAATTTTTCAGGTAAAGCATACGCGATGATGTCGATGAAGACCACTTTGGCTCACGTTATACGACGGTACCAAGTTTCAGCTGATATTAGCAAAGTGGTGCTCAAATGGCACATGCTTACTTATCCTGCCTCTGGACATCATTACACAATGCAATGTAGACATATTTGACACATTATAGATAGCTTCAGTCAGGTCCAGGTTGGTCCAGTTGGGGGTGAACCTGCCTTCTGCGCTTGGGGCCGTGGATTCATGTTCATCACATGAATGTTTGTCCCACCTAGGACAAACATTCATGTGAACATTTGTGCTTGTTTTATATCTGGGTGTTAATATCTATTTAAGTATGTATTTAAAAGTATATTTGTATGTATATCAGTCTCTGGCAGCCATATTACAAGATATGCTTAGTTGGGGGTCAGTTGACCGTGTGTGCAAAAATGTCCAGTTTTTTTTTTTTTAAGTCTGTCGTAAAGAAACTTTTGAAGCAAACATTGAATTCTATTTTCACAATGAAAATAGCAGTGTTTAAAAGTTCACAAGATCATTTTTATTTTTTTGTTTAATAGAACTTTGATTGATTTTCTTATACACAATTATCTCGTAACACCATATTATACGAATACGTTCACTATAGAAAGCGATGTATGTAAGCAATGAAGTAAGTAATGTAGATCTTCCAACTAGATACGCCTTTCACTAATAAAGTGACAACTACATTCAATTTTAAGATAATTAAATAATACAGTAATTTGCTATACATTTTTTACTGAGTGACAAGACGAGTCACTTGGCTCGCGTGATAGTAAGCGCTACACGTTGCCCATAACAGTACCTACCCATTTAGAATGTTGTTCTACAGTTCGAAGCCTGCGCGATACATTGCACTGCAACTTTGTCACTTTTTAACCGACTTCAAAAAGAAGGAGGTTATCAATTCGACTGTATGTTTTTTTTTTTTGTAATTTGTATTTCATTATTGTAAATATTGGTTAGTTAGTTTTAAAGCTTATATATTACTTAATTACAATTTTTTTACAATATTGAAATTTAAAAAAAAATCTTTCCTCAAATAAAGTTTCAATTATACTAATATTATAAATGCGAAAGTGTGTTTGTTTGACGGTTTGTTGGTTCATTGGTTTGTTTGTTTCTATTTCACGCTGTAACGGAACAACGGATCGACCTGATTTTTGCATGGGTATAAGTTCATGGCTATTTTTCATCATCACCGTCGCCATTTTTCATCACTACGCGGGTGAAACCGCGGGGCGCAGCTAGTTAAAAATAAAAATAAAGCAGCTGTTAAATTTTTATAGCCTATATTTTAAATTAATAGATAACTATCTCACAACCTTTAAAATATTAAATTTTACCTACTATCAAATGATATACAAGTTTGAAAAACGCCAATGTCAGGTTCTCCCTTGCAAAACCTTTTAGGTTGAAGCTTACGCATGTTGCTACATTTGTATAAGAGTTGTGTATTCTATCTTAAAGCCCTTTTGAGAGTACCTAACTAAAGTCTCCGAGGTCTGAAAGGGTACAGCTAAATGGGGACCATTTGTCCGGCTCGGCGTGAAAAGGGCGCTATTGGTTGGACATAAAGTGAACCCCTAACGAGGTCTGAAGTAACTACGGTGCTTGTTTACTTTGCGTCTTTTAACTACGAACAAAGTCAAATAGGGCTGACAGTTTACTTTTGGTCAAATTAAGCTACGGTTATATTTGTCCTCAAACTTAGTTGCTTGGTTTATTATAGCGCTGTTAATATGTATCAACGGAATGCTTATGAAAGTTTGTTATGCTTTCAAAACATTACGTGGGCTTAATAGTAGAGCGTAAAGCAAGAAAACTCACCATTATTTTGATGCAATTTCTATCAAAGATAAGACTCATCTCATCTCATATCTCATAAGACTCTCCGAACACATCTGATAACATTCTTTTTCACTAATTGCACTATCTATTGGTAGTTTTATACTTTTTCGTCTTAGTGTTATAAATAATCGAACAAACCTCTGGGATCAATACTATAGTTTACCATAAATGATGTCCGAATAAATGATTTGTATTTGAACTTACACATATGTGTTTTAATTATTTTTTGAGTTATTATTTACTATAAAAGAAGTGAAAACCTCATTCAATGGACGTAATGATTTATTAAATGATAATGATTGATTATGATGATTTTCGTTATAGGTAATTTTTTTTCCTTGGAAGTAGGTATAAAGAATAATTAAATACTTTATTCTATGTGATTAATTACTTACTTGATGGTGAAGGCAACATCGAAACAAGCCTGGGATGGTCCAACCGTAGTGCAACCAACCCAGCACGTCACAACGACTACGTGTGGAGTCACTCCACACATAATGGGTCCTGCCGGTTAGGTCGAGAGGGTTTCGTAGGTTTTGGGCATATCTGGATTACCTAAATCCTCAGATCAGACAAACAAGGGATGCAAACGTATCTAGCCTGAATGAGACTTGATGATTTTTACTCACCCAGCAGACGATCCCTTGTCACCCTTTTTGCATATGAACTCTTAGTTGATTGGTATCGCAAGTTTCTTAGTGTGCGTAAAAAATAAGTAAATGAGCCGTTCTTACAGCGGTTTAGCAGTATAGTGAAATAAAAATTAGCTAAGTACATATTTTATAAGAAATTGATTATCTGCATTTAAATCACATTAATATCCCACCAAAATATTATTTATCTAGATACCTATGTCTATAACATTTAATTAGATTAAATTACGTAATAATTTCTTATACAATTCAAAGTAAAATACCACATTTAATTAGGATTTCAAGTAAATGTTTCGTCACACTTTCTTGCTATACAGCCATCTTGCTGAATAAGACGTAATTGCATAAATTAGGGAGAGCCCACGAACAAAGGCAAGAAAATGGGTTACTATGACTAAGTTTGCCATAGACTTGTTACTTGTTGGACAGGTTATCACATACCACTATAATTACGCTACTATCTCTCTCTTTCTCTCTCTCTCTCACTCTGTTCCTCTTTATATGTATTCTATTCTTTCGTGGCTAAACGCTAAATAGCTGGGTACTTTTATCCGAAAATACGAGAAAACTGACAAAACATCCGTTTAGTCTTAATAAAAGATGAATGTACTCCTCCATCATCTTGGCCTGTTGCAGAATCATAAAGGTTCACCAATGTAAAGACGACCACCTAACCCGGTCTGTCACAGTTAAAACAACAAAAGGACAGTATTCACGCCCTATTCACAAACTTGTACTTTTACCCATTCAGTAATTCTGTATAATTATTTCATTTGCAAGGAAAGTACTATTAGAATCACCATAATATAGTTAAAATATTAGCCTAATTATAATTCTATCTAGGAATAAGTTAGTTGCTAAAAAGGTACTTTCCGAACCTAGGTGTAAGATTTACTATGTATATTATAATAAAACAACATAGATATAAGCTAAATTTCACGGTATCTGGTTAGATCTTCGGCCCTGCACCAATTAATTACTTAGTTTTATGAGCAGCTTCGACGCCATCGCTCAAAAATTGTGCAAAAAAAACATCTTGAGAGATAACCGGTATTTCGCAAACCTCAAAAAGTTCAAAGATATACTATTATGACATTCACCAATATGCACTGGGCCGGCATTACGTACTACAAGCAAAAATTATAATTGCACAAGTGGTATTGAGTAAATAAAACTGGGGCACAAACGATATCCTATCGCAAAACTAATGACTACTATATGTAGTTCTTCAAAAAGACTGCTAATAGGGTCTTTAAAGATCGGCAATATAATTATATCTGTGATGTCTTATGGACGACGGTGCTTGCTTACCAAAACTCGGCCCGTTAGCACGTTTGCCACCTATAGACATAAAATATATATATGGAGATAGTGGAAGAAATGTTGCACATTATATACTATAGAGTTCCCGGTGTATATATTACTCTATGCTATACAGACTGCACATATGAATTAAATGTAGAAAGATAGATCTAAGTACTGCTTGTACTTGTAGTTTCTATAGGTAAGCAAATAAAACAATGTTTTTTTTGGAATTTATTTTATTATTACTGCTTGCAATACAAGTTATTGAAACTATAACAAAACATAACTAAAACTAATATTAAACCTTAAAATTAATTTCTTCTCAACTTAACTTCGAGAACTTCGAACTCTTATAAATATGTAAGGTAATAAACATTTTTCTTTTTCAAACTAATTTCAAAAAAGTTCATTTAAACTAAACCATTTACTAAGCACAAATAAGAAAAAAAATAGCAATATTTTAATTTTTTTTTGTTTCTAGCGTTTCTTCTTCTTCTTTAATGGTGTTTTTCGATTTGGCCCTGATTGAATAACGTATCCAGTACGACGTACTTCATCGGCAACAGTTTTCCTGAATTCTTCTTCAGTGTTCTTAAGTACAGCTTCTTCGTCTATCACTTCGTCTTCTCTCTCTACATCTTTGTCTGCAGTCGCTTGCTTCAGGCGTATTTCTTTTACTCTAGCCTCTAAAATATGTTCTCTGCGGTTCTCGCGCTCATATGTTTGCAACATTAGCTGTTTATCCATATCCGCAGACATCGCCAAATTATCTGAGAGTGACAAACTATAAATAGTACCATTTGCATCACCTACTGCAACCAGACGTCCTTCGTGGTGAGGTTGCACTTTCAACAGAGGGATTTTGCAGAGCAGCAAGGATTTGGATGGCTCACGATATTTGCGTAAAAGATCCCAGAATCGGAACACGCCATCAGCGCTCACCGTCATGTAGGCGGAAAGTCTCTGAGGAGCCCATATTACATCATTGATCTGATAGCGATTACGAGGTCCGGTAATGATAGGAGATGTGCATATATCTTCGCTCCATATGTGTGCAGCCCAATCACCACAAGTTATGAACATCTTTGAAATACACGGACTGCGATGCACTGCTTTTACTGGACCGAGGTGCGCTTCAAATACAGCGCTCATCAATTCTTTCGGGGTTTTACCTTTTCTGTTCACACTAACCACCAATCCAGTATCAGTTCCACATAAAAATTTTGTCGGAAAAGACCTATCGAATTGGAGCGCTGTTACTGGTTCTGCGTGGGCTAGGCTGATAGTCTTTTCTCCCGGTGGGGCTCTAACGGACATGATGAGATAATCCGTGTTAGCCGAAATATTGCGTACATCCCACCACATGCAACTCCCATCAGTTGATCCACTGAAAAATTCTAGATTCAGCCTAGACTGCATATATACAAGAGCTGTAACTGGTTCGCGATGTGCTAAATGTGGTGGGCTTATCGCAACAGGCTCTTTCTGGCTTCTAATGTCAAATATGCAAACCCTCCCATCTTCAAGTCCTCCAATTATAAAAGAAGGATTTACGGGAGAGCAAACTGCTTGCCAGCATGCAGTCGGAGGAATAAATGTATGTTCGGGTTCGTTTGGATTTTCCAAATTCCAAATAGAACATGAGAAATTACAAGGATTAACTGGCCGTTTTATCGGGAATGTCTTGTCACAATACGCTACTACCAGCTTAGCATCTTCTTCAATAGTCCAACATAAGCTGCCTATTGGTCGTTTGTCTTTATCTCGGTACATGTTGTTGAGACGTATAAAGTTTTTTTCAACTGGTAAGACTGGTGGCATATCTCTGAAAAACATGTCATACATTTCTATTGCATTATTTTGCTTAATACACTTGGATAGCTTGTTGTAAGTATTGAGTACTGCATCGATATAGGTTTCATCTCGTTCTATACGACGCCGGTGTCTGGTTGTCGATTCTTCATCTGCATAGTTTATTTCTTTTGGCCAGCCTCCTTCAGCATGGTTTACACCTTCGTTCTCAAGAAAAACCCTCGTTGTATTGATATGCTGCTCTTTTTGCATAGCTGATACCTGAGACTCGTTATTTACTGGATTTCTTAAGGCATATTTCTTTTGCTCACTTTTATCAGGTATAATAGAATCAAGGATATGTTCTCGGACTTGACAAAACATAGGCTGACTGCCGAAATTCTTACGCATTTTTGTATAAGCATATTCAAGGTTTTGCGCCATAGTAATTACCAAAGTTTTAGGATTCACTTCATGTAATACTTATAATATCAATGGGGAACCAGATTGACTTTTGTATCAATACATAATTTAATTCTAAAATATTATTTCCCCTTTTTACAATAGTATAATCGAGTAAAATCTAATGCATAGAGTAATATCTAATGTTACTGGATTTGACAAATAACCTTTCTTACTGGTTAGCAACTGGTTAGCTCATGGTTAGCTACAAACACAGATATACACAACCAGATCGGCAATATCTTTTAGTGAAAGAGACAACTTGATATGGCTCAGCACAAGTACGAAAAGGACATAAATAGATTTTGTTGTCCTTATCGACGTGACCTGTTTTTGGTACCTCAAGTGTCAAAATCTGTAATAATCAGTGACAAACAAAACGGGTCTGAATTATATTTATTGCCTTTTTTTGGTGATTTAATGTGATAAATGCGTGTTTCCTCTGAGAAATAATTGTAAAAGATATTTTACAATGGTTGGTTGTAGAATTTTGGGCTGCAAGAAGCGCAGTGAGCGAAAATACGATGAAATATCATTTCACACGTAAGTAAACATATAAAGCTTGTAACGATCACCTAAATAAATTCAGGATATCAATTCGCAAATATTTTATTCATAATTAGTCAGTTTTTAGGTCGATTTGTGGTCTAATTCTATGAATTTTATCAAATTATTCACTTAGAAAATAAATTATGAATGTTGCCAGTTTATGAAAAAAATTACCCACCGCAACTAACATAAATTATTCGTTCTGCAGGTTTCCAACTGATCCTGTCACATTGCTGAAAAAAAGCTGGCACATTGCAAGAAGTGCAAAATACCGACCCTTTTATGCCCATATGAATATGGTGAATGTTAATATTAAATATATGTTAATATTAAATATATATTAATGAGGCCACAGTTATGAAGCTGGAAAAGCAAAAGGCGATTTCGGCGAACCGATTCAAAAAGCTACGCGCTGTTCGTGAAATTTGTACTGTAAACATTAAAGAGTCTATTTATCTAATTATTTGGAATGTTATACATAATTCCATTCATGAAAAAACTAAACTGACCAAGCGCGAGTCGGGCTCGCGCGCTGAGAGTTCTATACAATCGCAAAATACAAAAAGTTGTGCAAAAAGACAACATCACGCCCAGGCTGTCACCCATCCAAGTACCGACCGCGCCCGACGTTGCTTAGCTTAGTGGTAAACAGAAATTTGTCACTGACTCGCACTTGGCCAGTGTTTATTATTTGTTGTTTTACTTATGTTCACTATAATCCGCTAAATTTGACGCTTGTACGGATTACCGTTTTTACACTAGAACAAATCCAAAAATACGTTTAACGTTTGTTGCATGAGGGACCCCCGTTCCGTTTTAACTCTGACTTTTTTATTATATTTTATTAATTATAAAAAATCATGCTATGGTTACTTTTCAACCTTTTTTCTAGTACTATATTCTAATCCTAACAAATAATTATAATAAAAACGCAAGTAACTTTCTGTCTGTTTTTACGAGGAAATGGTTAAGTCATGGTATAATAATATACTCCGCCAGGTATAGCAATCCGAGAAAAAATGTTTACGTGGGCGACCCGCAATGATGTCATGATGTCAATTTACAACAGGTTCGAGAGAGATGACGATACACCACGTAACAGCTGATTGAATAAAGTGAAAACTGGACAGTGACGTCATTGCGGGACCACTCTCAAATTGCTAGACCTTGTTTTCTTAGATCATGGGCTAAGTCAAATTTTGTCAGGACGATAGGGTGTGTCATGAAGACAGACAACGTACGTTTCTTCCCAGAACATTGCAGGTAGCTCCGCGGGTTGCAGCAGATAGTGTATAAAATATAAATATTTAAAAGGTAGCATTGTTTCCAAAGTACTCATTGAAGATTCACTACCCATCATAGTAGGTAAATTACCCTAACTTATAGCAAATCATTTTAATGTGGCAACACACCTTGTTGAAGCGAGAGGCACTGAGCTAGCCACGCTCATTAAAAATCTATAGGTAGTAGATCTGTGGCTACAAAGATTTTCTAGGTATGCCTGGTGTATATATTACTCTATGCGTCTATGGTTAGCTTCTGTCCCAGACACAGATCTTATATCCCAGAATACTCACAGAGTTGTGTATATCTGTGAGAATACTAGTCGGAAAGCTACTACACAAAACTAGGATATTGTATACCATGGATTTGGTACTTTCCAACACCCGTAAGGGACCGTCAACGAGAGTTAAAAAAAAAAAATATTTGAAACTACAAGCTATCAATGTAGTATTAACCGTCTAACTAACCGTGTTAACTAACTAATACGCGAATACAAATAACGAAGTGTGGTGCTGTATAAAATGGCCACCCGAATGTACAATCTACTAATAATTATTTCTGCATTTAGACGGTTAATACTACATTGATAGCTTGTAGTTTCAATTTTTTAATTATTTTTTACTATTATAACCAAATATAAAAGCAGTGCAGATTTGTCCTGTGTTATAAACACAAGCAGTCTATCATATTATATTCTATTTATTAATACCACAAATCCAAAAATGTGTTTATTTGTTTGTTCCTCATTTACGCAGTAGGTAACAGAGCAACGGATCGACATAATTTTTAGTATAGAGATAATTTGAGGGCTATAAGAGATTGTCATAATTATAAGGATACTTTTTAGGCAGAAAAAATTAACGGCCTTGATTAAAAAATTACACACCTTGTCACCCCTAGTCACACCTTGTGTGTAGTCACGCATAAAGGAATAAATTAATGAAAATCAAACCTTAAGACGTTTCAGCTCAGTTGCAGCAGAGTCCTGCAAAAAAATCAATATTCAGATAGAGAGGTTACATTTTAACCTACGATATTACCATATTAAAAAATTATAAACGCAATAAAGGTACCTCGAATCCTGGCCTTGAGTGCTTAAGTTATTTGTTGCTCTTTCAAGCATCATGTTTGGCATCGTTAGTCGTATCTCAAGGTTTTCTCAGTACGCATCAAATGTGGACAAAGTGAGACATTACATTATTAGAGGTGACATCATCAGATCTAGACATTCTTTATTGAGAAAACCATATGGTTACATTATTTTGTCAACCAAAAATGCCAGAACACTGCTTAATAACCTTAAAGATGAAGATAGAGTGAGGTAACGTCTATAAATATAGGGGTAAGTCTTTTTTCTACTTTCGTTCATTCCTGGTATTGACGTTTAGTAGTCAAATCCAGTTCTATCCTTCACCCACCCTTCCTGTCCGTAGAGGGAGAAAGCAAGAATCTATGTTCCTGTCGCCATTTATTGTCTTAGTTATGTCAATACTTTTTTTTATCAGAAATCAGAAATATTTATTGGCCATAAAAACATTAAACGTTATAGGCAAGTCACTTTTACAAGGAATATGTTATAAGCGTTAAATAAAATCGGCTGAATTATAAAACATAAATACTAAACTACTAAAAACAAAAAACAACAAATCAACAACTGAAAAACTCAACTTCACAAAAACGATTAAACTAACCTAAAACGGACTAAACTTACAAAAATGAAGATTCCGTGAGCTTCATTGAAGTATATTCACTTAATTTGTAATATGGGTTGTTTTCGAAGAAATGCTTTAGTATCTGCTTGAATTTACTATATTTTAGTTCGGTTATACTATTCGGTAATTTATTGTACATTAATATTTTTGCGAGACGACCTTGTTTCTCAACTTTAACTAACCTAGTCCTTGGCTGGTACAGCTTTTCCTTGTTACGCAGGTTGCACTGGTGCTTATCTTTTTGTCTCTAACAAGACTGCATTACTTCTTGATGAAATAACAAAAAGTTTCCTTTATTTATAAAATAATAGAAGCACCCCGAATTTTCACTCGCTACTACGTTTGGCGCACTCCGCACTTTACAGGTATGATACTTTACAGCTACAAGTACGTGTCGGGGTTCAACTTGTCGTGATCTACCGCACGATAGACAGAGATTACGCGACAAGAGCAAATTACTCGCATTATTTGAGTATAGCCCTATACAAGCCTTGGTCCGCAATAACTGAACTGCTGGCCACGCTATGATGGCATCAAGCTGAGCTTAGCTACACTCTCGGCTTTCAAGCTTGGTCAGCATTGTAGCTCTTGCTGTCCGCGCTATAAAAGCCTCGACCTTCAATCACGGCCTTTATTTTAGCTTCTCCATCAAGGGCTGCAATGCTGACCGCGCTCTGCTGGCCTGAACCTGCACTACGCTACGCTTTCGGCCATCATCATCGCTGCCAGCAACGCACTCATTGCAAATCACAACAGCAATGTACTATTATTTATTTCTTTGACGAATTTCTAGTGTATTTCCGCTTTATCGTCGTATCAAGTACAATAAGGAATCAGGGATAAATGATTTTTATTTTACTCTACAGAAATTTGTCAGTAATGTTAATTTAACCTAACATGAAACAAAAATTAATTGTATTTTTTTTTTTTTGGTGTCTCATTTCATTACTACTTGCGAGAGAATCCATTGTAAGCTTATGACAAAACGGGTTACACTCTATGTTTATTAAAGTAAAACTTTTCTTACTTTTTTGGGTTCCGTACTTCAAAAGGAAAAAAAAACAGAACCCTTATAGGATCACTTTGTTGTCCGTCTGTCCGTCTGTCAAGAAACTTTTTCTCAAAAATGCGTAAAGTTATCAAGTTGAAATTTATATCAACTACTCAAATCTGCGGTTTCTTTTAGCTGTGAAAAAAAATCGAACTTGTAAATTAACGCGAATAAAAGATAAGACTGTTCATGTCGTATATTTTCGCATATTTTGCGATTTCACAAGGGAACTAAAACCTATGGGGTACTTTCTATTGACCTAGAATCATGAAATTTGGCAAGAGGCAAGGCCACATAGCACATAATAATGGAAAAAATGCGAAGGTTGTTAATTCGAAGTTATCTATATCAAATAAAAAATATTGTTTTGCGATTAAAAACTTACATTTTGTAGTTGGTGTGTATCGAAGAACCTTATTGTTAATATTTCAACCTTTTTTTTTGTTTCGACTCGCGCTCTGACTGTTCCGTCCAATGGAACCCTCAAGGCACGAGTCCTATTCGTACTTATCTGGTTTATTTAAAGCTAAATAAGTAAGTAAATTAAGAGTTTAGTTCGCTTGAAGAAACAAAATTAAACGTATTCTATAGAATGTGACCCTTGGGAAATTTGCCGTGGGTACAAAAGTTACTCAGACTTCAACGAGAACGTGAAGGGACCCAAATGTATGTACTAAAGGTGCGCGGGTTACGACGGATTAAAAAAATACATCTTCTTGATTATCAAACTAAAGATTTCATAAGCTTAGGTAATACTTACGCTTTGGTTTTCACTCAAACATAAATAATGGTAATATGATATAAAACCAAAATAATTTTCCAGAGTAGTTTTAGTTTGTCTTTATTTTTCATATTTAATAACAGGCTTTCGTTTGACCACCACTGCGCCTGATGTTAAGCGATGATGTGGTCTACGATGGTGCACTCCTACCCAGAATTGGTTTTATCGTAAATGTTACTCAGTGAGTAGAGTCACCGCTTTCCATGTTTAGGTACAAATACCTAACCTTATAATAAAAAAAAATCTAGATACTTTATCAACAGTCATCTATATAAACATTACTTTATCACACTTCAAAGTTTTGCGACAGTGGGATAATTGTCATGGTCTAATCCAGTTTAGCGATAGAGATATTATTGTCATGGTTAAATCCCTAAATGATTGGACTACACAGAAGTCATAACTATGTGTCCACTGTCCAGTAGGATCTGGCTGCAGTGCCCTAATGAAAATATTTCATTATCCGCTTCTGCTTTTTGTCGACTTACTTAAAGGATGGGACGAAGAAGTATCGAGTATTTCTTGAGTGTGTATCTTTGATAAGTAATAAGTATTATCACGTTTGTTAAACTTCAGTTATTTCATTCTAAGATAAAAACATTTATTTCATAAAAAATTACAGCATAAAATATACAAAGAATATCACGTTACAGTTTCAGAAAACACCTTAGAAAACAGTAACACAAGCTGGTTAGGATTCCGAGTATATCCTACTCCTAACTAAATTATAAAAGCGAAAGTAAATCTGTCTCTCTGTCTGTTTGCTTGCCTTTCACGACTAAGCTGCTGGGTTGATCTCAACGAAATTTTTACAGGAAGATACCGTGCAGTGTGTATATGAGGTTAATTGGTGAACACCAAACTAAGCACGAGGTTTGTATCTTGGGCTCGAATTCGGAGTCTAAGTTATTGAGTTTGCCTAATGACTAAAATTAAACAGATAGACTTATTTCCTACAATAAAATAAAAGAGCATATACACGTGAACAACTATTGAAATCTACTACTCACCATAATGTATAAGCTATGAATATATCGATAACGCCCTCGAACTCCTCATAGAGCAACTTTAGGAGCCAGTGTCTGACTACTCTGTTCTGCTATTATAATGCATGCTCTCTAATACTTTACTTTTATGATATACAGTTGGTACTATACTAGCCATCTCTAAAACAAAACATTCCGCTTATAAAAATATTTGTGAAAAGGGGCATCACATTATAAATGAACGGCTATCCCCCACAACACTCGATTCCCGCAACTCATCTATAGGCACAGTCGCCAAAAACCTAACTGTTTATTCCAGCAACATCACTTAAGAGCCAGTTCCCATTCCAGCTAAGCATGTTTACCATCTTCGACCATTCGTCACTTAAAATTAGACGAGCTGTGGTCAAAGGCTCAAGCTGTGGTCAATTTATAATAAGTAATATATTACCACAATATTAGCATATGAATTGAAATAATAATTTAAGTGCAACGGTGACAAGAATAGCCAGCTTATTTATGCCTTAATGTGGTTCACATTTCAATATCCGAGCCTGGTCACCGGTCCATAGTAATGTGAATCAAGCTTATAAGATCTAATGCTGTAGGTGTCTTGTAGGAAATACACTAGGTGTTATCTCGACAGAGACGCTTGGTCTGAGCTTTGTTGACACAAGCTTCTCTCTGTTTACGAGACAAACAGAATGGAAGGTTAGAGTAAACTAAGCTTTAAGAGCAGGATATGAAAGATTCTAGCTAGATGTGTACGTCCTGATAGTAAGTAACATTGTACTCCACGACGTAAAGCCAAAAAGAAGATACATTATATTTTAGTGTGTAAAAATTTGAAGCGAAAAACTGAAAGTGTATTAGTTGTATACGTATATATGCATAAGTATGTATAAGCGTATAACTTGTGCCATTTTATCTTCGACTTATATATATCTACTTAAAACAAGAAACTTGTCACTAAAAATCTTGGAGTAAATAATTAAAAGATTTTTTTACCATCTGTTTCAATCGTGTCTTTGAGTATTTCGGCCACATGATTAAGAAAAATCGGATAGCCAGGATTCCAATGAGCTGTAGAAGTTGGTGGTAACAGGAAAAGTTGACGGCAAGAGGTCACGAGATCGCAAAGACAAAGAATAGTTCTGTAGTTTTCCGCAGGCACCGATACCAGTCCAAATCCGACAGTTATGACTTAGACTTGACTTAATTTACTTGACTAAGACTTGTTTAACGATTATCTAATAAAACTTGAAAATATTTCAATACGGCAAATATAAAAGACGTGCGACCCCAAAATCCTCCTATAAGAAAGAAAAAAAAAGATACACTAATGTTTGGTAACCAGCGAAGTAATTTCACTGTTACAGAAAAACATTAACAAAATATAGCAGCAACGACCTAACTTATATGCTCATTTAAAATTAATGGAATTCTAGAGACGTCAAAGCTTGATCCATTATGTAATTAATAAAAATACTTTGGAAGCATTAATTTTAATGGACTTTAAATATTTATTAAAATCCATTCCAGATTACCATCCTATAGGGATGTGACTCAGTGATTTCCCTAAAGATATAATAATATGTTATTATCTGAACATGACACAACGCTGTTTCACGTCCAATAATTAATACGAAAGTTGGGACAAAATGTTGAAGCATTTTTGTTGAAGCTCGAAATATCTTTGTTATTAATTCCTTCTCAGGCAGTATTTATCTCTATTCTTTAACGCATAAAGCTTATATTCGTAATGGAGACATCGCAAGTAAATAAGGTGTGCCAAATATTTCTTTGCTTTCATTTCAGGTAAAAGCTTTTCATAATGTTATACCTATATAACCTATATGATGTGCAAATATGTTATTGCTACAAACAAATCAGTAAAATACTTAGATATCGTTTAAGATACGACGACGGGGCTGCACGGAACGCTGATACTAAGCTGGAAGGAGGTCATTACTTTCATCATTATAAACAACTTTTACAGCTTTTACTATAGGAGACCAACCCCAAAATCGCAAAATAGCAGTTCCTTTGAAAGTTTCATTCGCATTCAACGACAGAGCTGATATTTTTTTATAGTAAAAGGTATACAAATTGAAGTAATTTACTTTACTTATATATTTTAGACCGATGGGCCAGGATCGTCACGCAGTGGATGCCCGATGGACGGCGCAGTCAAGGCAGGCCCAAGAAACGCTGGCGTGACGATCTTGACTCATTCCGGAGAGGTTGGCAAGAGGTGGCGGAGGACCGAGATTTATGGAAGGAGATGGGGGAGACCTTTGCCCAGCAGTGGGACAGTATAGGTTAAAAATATATATATATATTTTAGTATCCATAGCCGACGGTGACTGCTTTCTATCAGGCAGCCCGCCCGTGCTTGTTTGCCACCTATAGCATAAGAAAAAAGTTAACTGCATGCGCTAACCGTTTCACTGGGTTATAGCATCTGTATCTTGATGTTAAGCTTCCTTTACATGGAAAATAATTATAAGCACGGTCTAATATGTAAAATTTAACGCAATTTTTATGTTTTAGACAATTCAAAAATGTTATGACTGGCAGGATTTGAACCTGCTCCATCGGGTACACGCCTCGAGCGCTCTGTTCACTATGCTAAAGCCGCCCTTTTTAAGGTCCCATACCCAAAAGAGAAAAAACGGGACCCTATTACTAAGCCTACGCTGTCTGTCTGTTCGTTTGTCTGCCTGTCTGTCTGTCCGTCCTACCTTTAAACGGCTGTATCTTTCGAACCGTATGATAGATAGCCAGTTGAAATTTTCACAGAATAACAATGAGACAGAACTTATGTAAAAGTCCCAAAATAAATAGGCATTAAAAAAAACACAGCGGCGTCTCAAGTATAGATAATAATATGGTGATGCTAAACGAACTGTTACTAATCTAATTAATCCAAAACTAAGTCTATTGGAGTCATTATGTTCCTAATTATTATTGACTTAGGGACGCCATAATGCTAATTGATCCGTCATAATCGGCCTTAGTGAATTAACGGAGGCTTCTCACAACAGTCACAACCAGTCAATAGCTTAAGATTGGATTTATTCTATAATACAGGGCTATAGATAATTGGCTGACAGCCCCAGGCAGCTCCTTAACAAACATCAACGTTTTGTTCTTTGTGACTTTAAGTACCTAAATCATATTTTTTTCTGCCATACAAAAACAAAACTCTTTTAGGCTAGGGTACTAAATAGCATATATAAATATTTTTAAACTTGTAAAAATTAAACTATATACAAAATATTAGATACCATGTCAGAGAAAATAGTTATTCTATTTGTTATAATTATATCCACATTATTTTCTGTGATAATTTTGAAGTATTTTTTTAGGGTTCCGTACCACAAAAGGAAAAAACAGAACCCTTATAGGATCTCTTTGTTGTCCGTCTGTCCGTCTGTTCGTCTGTCCGTCTGTCAAGACCCTTTTTCTCAAGAAGGCGTAAATATATCAATACAAAATACTCAAATCTACGATTTCTTTCAGCAGTGAAAAAATCAAACTTGTAAATTTACGCGATCAAGATATGACCGTTTTTGTCGCATATTTTCGCATATTTTGCGATTTCACAAGGAAATCAAAACCTATAGGGTACTTCCCGTTGGCCTAGAATCATGAAATTTGGCAAGATGCAAGGTCTTACAGCACATATAAGGGAATAAATCCGAAAGTTTGCTAAAGAAAGAGAAAGAGATTGCTATTACAAATGTAAATTACAAAGTTGTAATGTACCGAACCTTAATGTCCACTACTAAGTTAAGTTTGTCTTTCAATATTTCAACTTTTTTTGTTGTTTTTTTTTTTGTATGGAATCGCTCTTTGAGGATTCCATCTAACGGAACCATCAGAGCGCGAGTCCTAATCGTACTTGTCCGTTTTTTTATTTTTATTTAGTGATTATTAATACCAAAGAGTTAATACTTAAGTGATTATTTACGGGATATTTACCGTGGTAAGGTTGTGGAATGAGCTCCCGATATTTCGGCACAGTTACATGCACCATGTTCACGGGAAGACTGAAATACTATACGCAGTGATACAGTGAGTGTGTTTTGTCGGGACTTAGGGTTGAGTTCGAGTTCCAGTGATAACCGTAGCAAAAGACTAAGAAAGAGGGTAGATCGTTATGTCTGCACCTAACTTTTTAACTGTTCTCCAACCACTCGCATTCTTCAGTCTTCCCGTGAACATGGTGCATGTAACTGCGCCAAAATATCGGGAGCTCATTCCACAACCTTACCACGGTAAATATCCCGTAAATAATCATATAACTTTAGTGAACAACCGTGATAGTTTAAAACAGTGTTTTATTAATACTTGTCCATCCGAAATACTTTCTCCATCTTTCGCATTGAAAGTGAATATAAGTTTGTCATGTTGTTTGCATTTATATTTTCTTATCTCGGTCGAACCCAATCTGCGAATGTTTGGCCGAGATTGGAACTGTGTAAACATAAATTGAAACGAATGTACAAAAACAAACCGACCGACCGCCATACGAGATGGGATGACAGCCATGGAATTAGATTTAGATAGAATGGAGATAGTAGTAACTGGCTAGTGGAGAAAAGCTTGGAAAAACAATTCATACCCATATTTTTTTGCCAAGTGTTTTTATTGAGTTAAAATATTTAATTTCTACAGACACAGCACACACACAGCGTGTTTTTAAATAAACCTACCGTTATGAGTATGAATTTATTGGCATTACATATAAACTTCTTAACAATGTGATAATTATGTTTTATTACAATTCGTCATCATTATTATTAGCCTATCATGTTCCCACTGCTGGGACATAGGAATCTTTTCTCTTGAATGTTATGGACAATTCAAAAATTTAATAGTCTTATTTTTTAGTTTTTTTTACATTTACATTTAAAATTAAATTACATTTAAATAGTAAATCTTCTTAAGTAATTAACTCACTTTTTTTAAAATTTTTACTTAGCATAATGTACAATAAATGATTTGACTTTGACTTTTAAGTAATTAAGTGGTAACTTTTTTATTTAGTTTGAATTGTGTTTTTTTTATCGCGAATAATTCCGAGTTTGAACACAAACTCGAAATCTCTCACAAAGTTTTGGGGCTTGTAAAAGTTTTAGCTGAGCAGTATTACTTACAGGTAGCATGAATAATAGATGGCGTCACCAACGCTTGGACTAGTTGCAAATAGAGTTCAAGAATTTGGAGAGCCGTAGCGTAGTGGATCAACGCATACGGTGTATACCCGATAGTGCAGGTTCAAATACAGCCAATCGATATTTTTTTTTGAATTCTCCGTTAAATTTAAATAGTGAATCTTTAAGTAACAACATTTTAAATAAGAAAGCTTTTATTCTATCTTGGCTCAAATCTATGTAAACACGAAAACATACTTACATACATAAGTAGTTATCTACAAGTATCCAATCCAATGGGATCGTATGCGAAGAGAGCCTACTTGATTCCGACCTTTTTATCGATAAACATTTACAGGGTATTGTGTGCTGGGCTCGGGAGAAATTTCAATTGAAATTTCAAATGAGACAGGTGTAGGAACAAGGGTAGACATGGGACCTAGAATCTGATTACCTAAAGTGTTTTAGACTCATCAGAATTCAGTGATATAGCTATAATAGGTTTGCTATAGGTGCCTACTTTAAAAACATTATACAGTACATCACGTACACGAAACAGTGGTATTAAGTGTATTTTTACAACAGACTAGGATTTCGTTTGACCACAATCTCACCTGATAGGAAGAGGTGATGTGCCTAGAACTTGACTCACACACTTGCCTAGAAAAAACTTATTCACTTTTTTTACAACTCCGGGATGTACCTTTAGCACAGGTGTTCGACATGCTATGGAGCTACGAAGCAGCTATGGAGAGGAACTTAACTACGAGATGGAATCCGAAATGAGGAGATCCGTAGACGAACGAAAGTCACCGGCATAGCCCACCAGATTAGCAAGTTGAAATGGCAGTGGGCAGGGCACATATCACGCAGAACAGATAGCCGATGGGGCCGAAAGGTTCTGAAATGGAGACCACGGACCGGTAAGCGTTTACTTACTTAAACTAACTACGTATTAGCATAGGATAGCATATAATAGGATTTCTAAGCACTCGTTACGAAACCGTACTTGAGTGATTACCCAACTAAAGTGCCCTACTATTCCCATTACCCCACTAATTCTGATGATTCGTTAAACTTTACTCATACGAATTCCAAAATCCAAGCGATTCCAATCTATTATTACCAACTTAAGCGACTTCCGCTTAGATACCTATCTAAAGACAGTTTAGTGAGTACACGAACTAACGTTTCGTTAAAGTTAAACTATTTAAGTTAGAAACTTGAAATAACCTATTTACATAGTTAACAAACCTTTCCTTCAGGCTTTAGCCAGAAGGCGTCAATTAATAAGAGTTTAAGCTAATTGCTTATCGTCGTTTATCATGTCCAAGTTTTTTTTCTACTTTAAAAAGGCTAAGCTCTCGTTTATTGCGCCTAGATGCAAATACTTGCCTAAAAGGTTTAATTATTTTTATAACTATAGACTAGGATTCCATGTGACAGGAACACACAAAAGCATCTTAGATAGAGACTGGCGAAGAAGGAACTAGAAGGCAACACCGCTTCATGGTTTTATTTCGAAAACCCGTACATAAACTACAAAGAGAATAACGCTGCAGAGGTGGGACTTCCATACAGAAAATATTTATGGAACGGGTGCGACTCCTATAATGAAGTGAGACGCCTATAGAGACAAGCTTATACGTTAGAGTAGGATAGAAAACGTAGAAATTTGAGTTCGCACCCGTTTCATACATTCGAAATTTATATTGAAGCTGCCCAAGCCTGATAAACTACAGCAAAATTAAATAAAAAAAGATTTTGTAGTGCAACATGGTAGGCCCGTTATAGAAAATGATTGACAAGGACTTCCTTACTCGTACACTAATTCTAAAGGCGCTTGCAGACGATACGTAGTACAAGTAACAAGTAGAAGTAGCAAGTGCCTACTATACGCATCGTCTGCAACGATGTGCTTATTGAAAGTGCTTAGTAGCACTTCGCGCTGGTACTTGCGCAAGTGAAGCTTCGTTTTCCCGCCCTGCTCACGCGACGCCTACTGCGCATCGTTCGGTTCGTTCGAACTCTCGTGTGAGTACGTAGGTACTCGCATGCGAGTTGTGGTGTTACCGCGCGAGTGGCTACATTACGTTTGAATGCCTACTTGTACTTGCTACTTCTACTTGTTACTTGTACTACGCCTCGTCTGCAAGTGCCTATACGTTTCCTCTAATAAAAACAGCTCACACAGTAGTTACTTATTTCAACCCGACAGTTTACTCACAGATTCACACGTAGGTAGAATTCGTAAAAAAATCATAAAGTACTTACAACAAATTCCGGTCACGGCTAGGTAAAGGACAGATCACGTCCTTTGTTTCTCTTTTTGAGAGAACCTAATCTGGGATCTGGGAATATTGGTAGATCTCACTTTATCAGTAATATTTGTGTTGATGCTTATGATTTAGGATTGAAATAAAAAAATATGTCATGCTATAATTTGTTTGCTCTCTAAACAATACTTAGGGTGGGTTGCATCATGTTACTTTAGCTTTAACAAACATCGACATTTCAGTTAAAGTACCGGTTAGGCAAAAATTTAGTTGCACCATCTGACAATTGTTAAATGACGTCATAACTTTAGCTGTTAACCGTAACTGCCCACGATTCGCTATTGTTTATTTTAAATATCTGTCAGATGCATAAAATATAATTCCACCTATGCATCTGGAGTAAATAAGGTCTCATTTGACTTGCAACCCTGGTAACTTTAACTATGATAAGGAATACGCTGGTGCAACGCATTTTGCAGTAACTGCTAAAGTCAGCGTTATTGTTATTGTCAAATTTGTCATAAACCTTAACTTTGACAACTACTTGGTGCAACCAAGCCTTAGTACTTAGGTAGATTGTTACACAAGAGATGAAGTTGATCACGAAATATTTTGACACGACGAGCAAAGTGAGGAGGGTGCTAATACTACTCGCGTGTGTACCTAAATAATCTACTTTTCATTACTATTGTAAGTTAAGGCTTGGTTGCACCAAGTAGTTGTCAAAGTTAAGGTTTATGACAAATTTGACAATAACAATAACGCTGACTTTAGCAGTTACTGCAAAATGCGTTGCACCAGCGTATTCCTTATCATAGTTAAAGTTACCAGGGTTGCAAGTCAAATGAGACCTTATTTACTCCAGATGCATAGGTGGAATTATATTTTATGCATCTGACAGATATTTAAAATAAACAATAGCGAATCGTGGGCAGTTACGGTTAACAGCTAAAGTTATGACGTCATTTAACAATTGTCAGATGGTGCAACTAAATTTTTGCCTAACCGGTACTTTAACTGAAATATCGATGTTTGTTAAAGCTAAAGTAACATGATGCAACCCACCCTAAGACAAAAATAAATCTAAGAAAATCAGTTACATTTTTAAATTCCCGTCAAAGTTTTTTTTTTAAGTTGTTATTCGCCTATCCGGCCGGCCCACAGAAATAAAGAAAGCAGCAGGTTCACACCACAGAGGGCTTACATAGTTGTTAACTTCATTTCACAGAGTAAAAAGTTTCTGACATGCTACAAACAAACATGGTCGAAGAAAAAAAAAACAGAGAGCTTAATGGTGTTACATTAATGTTTATAAATTACTATATATACCTCCCTAAGGAGACAAAATTATATTTACCGCCCGTATTTTGAGTCATCAATGACCCACTTACCGAGCGCTAGTGATAAAAAATATAATAATAAAATGTGTTGACAAGACTTTTATTTCAATGCGTAAAAAAACGTTTGACACAAGTTTATTCAACAACGGCACTTTTGGCAATTTAATAATTTATATTTCTCAAACAGTATAATTGAACAAAAACACATTTACCAAACATCAGTTTCATATTCAAAAGGCTATTCAATTTGTTGATATGACATCACAAGACATGAAAAGGTGCAGCCAAATTAGGCTTTAAATTAGTCTTTTATTATTTCATTGTCACTTTACATGTTACCATGATCTAAGAAAACAAGGTCTAGCAATCTGGGAGTGGTCCCGCAATGACGTCACTGTCCAGTTGCCACTTTATTCAATCAGCTGTTACGTGGTGTATCGTCATCTCTCTCGAACCTGTTGTGAATTGACATCATGGCATCATTGCGGGACGCCCACATTTGTGCATTGTGGGTATTTTTTCTCGGATTCTCGGATTGCGTAAGCTCAGTAATAGGGTCCCGTTTTTACCCTTTGGGTACGGAACCCTAAAAAGGCAAAGTACTAAAATTCATGGAAATTAAGTTGTTAGGTAAAATCTTCAATCAAATAATCAGAGGATATAGCCAACCACTGGAGCGAGTCCTGCCTAAAACTCCGCCAAAACGCACCAGTGCAGCAGTTTGCATTCAGTTACTTGTTACCTAGCGATGCGCTAACATGACGTGCCTTATACAAATGTATTGACAATTATGCCACTATTTTCATAATGCATGTACGGCGTGTGAAATCCTCTGTATTTTATCGTAGGTTAATATTATGGCTATGGAGAGGGCTATGCTCGGGGTTTCTCCACGAGATCAAATCCAAAATGAGGAGATCCATAGATGAACGAAAGTCACCGACATAGCCCACCGGATTAGCAAGTTGAAGTGGCAGTGGGCAGAGCACATATCACGCAGAACAGATGGCGGATGGGGCCGAAAGGTTCTGGAATGGAGACCACGGACCGGTAAGCGCAGCGTAGGACGTTCACCCACAAGATGGACAGATGACCTAAAAGAGACCACAGGGAAACGCTGAATGCAGGCCGCTTCCAAACAGCCCTTTTGGAGATCGATGGGGCAGGCCTATGTCCAGCAGTGGACGTCCTATGGCTGAAATGATGAATATTATGGAAATAAGCTGCCTGGGACAAGTTGTTAGCTAATCATTAACACAGTATATGCGTTCAACATGATGTAGGGTTAATTTTATCATTTCTTTATCATAAACCGGAAATTTGCCCTTCCGAACAGCGGTAGCATCGCCGTTTATTTTTTGTACGCCTGCCACATATGGGCTTGATAAATTGCTCCGTTCTCGAGGGGCTAAAACATGTCTATGAAAAATTGATGTTTGAATGTGAGTGGTGAGGCATTGAGAGAATTTATATTTTTTTCTCGTCCAGATAATGTGCCCTGTTAAAAAGATATACAAGGCAGTAAAGCTGTCGTAGGTTATAAACGTTCTTAGTTTTCGTTGTTTGTCGTTATTTTCTGCAAACAATTTCAGGTTTTTCCGCTATATTTTTGCGTTGTTATTAGGCGTAGACATGCGTTCTGCCTTTATATCACTATGAAAATTTCTTGGCTTACCTGTGTAACTTGGATTTTTTATAGCCTTTCATGAATAGAAATGATTGCGTTTTATGAAAACGCGATCACGAATTATTTATTATACAAGTTAAAAAAATCTAAACATTATTACTTACCTACATTTAAATATTATAGACTTTTATAAAAATAATTTTACTGCAAAAGGCCACGTACATTATTTTGTATTCATCATCAGCATCAGCATAAACGTGCACTGCTGAAGAAAAGCCTCCCTCTTAGAGTGTTGCCATAATCCCCATGCACGCTTGCCAGTTGGCTTGCGGATTGCAATACGTTCACCGTGTACTTACTAATAGGATGCTGCTACTCATCCTCCGGTGGTTCTGGTCACAGTTTTAGGACATACCTACCCGGGTATTTTGTATTATTACTATTAAAGTTTTACAATTAATTACGTAATGTTTACTTAATTATACAATGTTACAAATCAACTCACATTTTTATATATGAGAAAATCACTGTCATACTTTCTGTACATTTGTTACTTTGTCAATACTAAGTCACACACAAGACAAGACACTAAACTGAAATTATTTTAGGTAGATTTGGCATCTTGAATGCGTAAATACGGCACTTTTCATCCCAGAAAATCTATACTAATATTAAAAAGAGGAAAGATTTGATTGTTTGTTTGTTTGCATTGAGTAGGCTCCGAAACTATTGAACCGATTTAAAAATTCTGTCACTGTTGGGAAGCTACACTATCCCCGGGTGACATAGGCTATAATCTATACCCGTGCGACGCTGGGACGGACTGCTAGTAATAAATAAATCTAATCTAAATCGAATTCCCTGGTAAACCACGAAATTCAAGAGAATTCACTAGAATACTAAACCTATGATTTTCGTATGACGTACTTCTGACAATCTAATATAGTCAACACGTACCATTATTAAAAGAAAACGAAAACTAGAAACTTGACTGCAGAAATGTAGACTATGAAACTCCGAATATAAAGAGGAATCCAATGACCTTACACTTCAAAATAGGTCAAGCCGTTTCGGCCTTAAGAGATAAATATTGAAACATTAAATAAATACAAACATACATATGCCCAGAAAACGTTTCTAACCTTCCTGGGCAGTCGGGTAAAAAAAATTGATAGTAACTTCCTAAGCGCACCTTAATCTCTTCATCAGCACTTCAGCTCGATTTGTGTTTGTCCAGGGTGTAAGGTCGTGTTGGACCACTCAGGCAAACTCAGCACCTTCCGCAAACAGCTGTGTTTGCGTGCCGAGGTCGTTGAGACCTTCACAAATAGTAATATCCTTGGGTCTTCAAGATCACTGGGATTTGGATATAGGTATTATAGATACAGCAGGGTGATTATGATTCACGTCAAAGTTAAATCGCAATGCAATTGATGTAAACCTGCTATTTGGATATCAAACTCATTAACCAGCATATTTTGTTTCGGACAAGGACGGGAAGGTATGATCGAGGTAGCCTTTTGCTTTGTATTATCTTATCATTCAATAATTGCCATTGTCATTGCCATAACTAAACTTATGGTTTAAAAGTCGCCATTGAACCATAGAAATGGAGGTATGCATTCAACGTTGTACTTACGTTTCTAAGGGTGGGTTGCACCATCTTACTTTAGCTTTAACAAACGTCGACATTTCAGTTAAAGTACCAGTTAGGCTAAAATTTAGTTGCACCATCTGACAATTGTTAAATGACGTCATAACTTTAGCTGTTAACCGTAACTGCCCACGCTTCGCTATTATTTATTTTAAATATTTTTCAGATGCATAAAATATGTTTCTAGCTATGCATCTGGAGTAAATAAGGTCTCATTTGACTTGCAACCCTGGTAACTTTAACTATGCTTGTTAAGAGGGGGCAACCGAAATTTTTTGCTAATTTGCCATGATATTCTAACTAAACCAAATATCCGATCATCGTAATAATTGATATATGTGAATTTTCAATTCATTTTCTTTCCGCCATTAAGACAGAAACATAATAGCAAGATATTTACTCGATACTTTAATGTTTTGAAAATGGTGCCTTTTTGCTAATTTTTTTGATTTTACTTGGAAAGTACTTCAGTTACATATCTAAAATAAATACTCACCGAAGGAAAATATAGTTTGTTTTCCAGTGCTAAGACAAAATTTACCTAGATTGATTAGTACTCTCATAATAAATTATATTCGATTTGAGACTTACGTCCTTTAGTTCTAAGCAACTATTCGGTCAAACGGCAAGTCCGATATTCAGTCTTATTCTGTTGCGCTTTGCATCTAAATAGCGAAACATGCTCCGTTCAACCTCAGTACCGCACTGTGCCTCAACGGGGAAGGACGCACGCGCTTGCTTTTCGCCTTGGTTTTATCTTCCGAGTGCGACTATATCAACACCTACTGTATTTTCAAACAAAGGATAATATAAAAATCGATGGCTCGAACGCGACCACTTGACGCGGCAAACAAGTGGTGCCAATGACCTTAGAGCACAGACTAGGTAAAGCTACTACGAAAAAATAACATAGATATAAATAAAATGGATACGACTTAGCCCTAACGCATCCATTATTATGTACGCTCAGTAATATAACTATTAGAGTCGGAGTGTTTCTTTGTGACAGACAAACAGACAGAGAGAGAGAGAGAGACGGAGAGAATCAGAGAGAGAGAGAGTCAGAAAGATAAAACTAAAAATTAAATGACATTATAAAATAATTTAGGTTCATTATAATTTGATCAAATTAAAATTAAAAATCATTTAAATTAATGTGATGGTTAATTTGACTTGAGAGTTCCATCCACATTTTCTCACGTTTTTACGAGAAGCGGCTTTCTGCAAAAGGAGGAAGGTTCTCAATTTTAACAGACAAAAATAGCTTGGTAATAATGGAAGCAAAAAACTGCTTCTAATAAAAAAAAATGAAAATGTGGAAAGTCAAACAACAGGTACTTATGTTTTTAACCGACTTCAAAACAGGGGCAAGGTTCTCAATTCGACCGGTATAAAAAATACTAGTCGAATTGAGAACCTTCCTCCTTCTTTGAAGTTGGTTAAAAACATAAGTACCTACTGTTTGACCAGTTGGGTTGGCTCGGGTATGTGCTGGTAAGGGGAAATGCACAATACACTAGCGGGACTAC
Organism: Agriopis aurantiaria; assembly: GCA_914767915.1. Lineage (NCBI taxonomy): Eukaryota > Metazoa > Arthropoda > Insecta > Lepidoptera > Geometridae > Agriopis > Agriopis aurantiaria. Next base: position 9,249,270 of record OU611994.1, on the reverse strand, counting down.
TTACCTTAGTCAAAGTCAAATACTACTTACCTTTTTATCCGACTTCAAATAAGGAGGAAGGTTCTCATTTACCTTAGAGTACCTTCAATTCGACCAGTATTTTTTTATACTGGTTGAATTGCAGTCCACCACTGCGGTGCAACAATGCGGTGCAACACTGCGTTGCAACACTGCGTTGCAACACTGCGTTGCAACACCGCGTTGCAACAGTGCGGTGCAACAGTGCGGTGCAACAGTGCGGTGCAACAGTGCGGTGCAACAGTGTGGTACAACAGTGCAGTACCATCTTTAAATATTTTGAATCAGTAGCATAAAATACGAGTTTCTCAGATCAAACGCTAGGTGGCACCACCAGTATTTCAGCAAAGTGAAGTTATATCAAAAAATAAATAGCTATTTTTGAATATTTTGAACAAATTGGTTGGAAACATATGTGAGTTTTTTTTTGAGGATTAGGTGAGGTTTTGCGTGATTTGCGTCCAACACTAGATGAGAGCATTTATATTTCAGAGAATCTTGACTTGTATCGTAAAATATTTCTGCCATCCTTGCATATTTTAAATCAGTAACGGTGATTATAGATTGTTCAGTTCTAATACTAGAAGACATCTTCAATATTTCAGTGAAGACGTTAAATCAGAAAATATTTCAGCCATCCTTGAATATTTTAAGTCTGTGGCATCGATTAATGGCTGCTGAGGTCTAAAGCCAAACGACGGCACCAATATTTCAGAGATTTTGAGAAGTAGCTTCACTAACGAAATTTATTTATACTAACAAATCCGAAAATATTTTGACCATCACTACATATTTTGAGTTTTATTCAGTGGTAAATGATTTCACAGGGTGAGTATTAGGGAACTAACGCAGTATTTTTCATACATTTTGGGTAATGAGAAGCCACAGGCAAACCACGGCAAAACTTATCTGAGATGGCGCCACCTTCGCTGGTGCTGTCATTTGTGGCTTATTTGAGGTTATAAACATTGCTCTTGAATGAAACAATAAAAATAAACTTTGCCTTTAAACAGTAAAATGTTTCTATAATGACAGTGGCGAATCTCAGAAAAAAGTTAATGTTTCCTTAGCTGGTAAAAAAGCGAATCTTTTGGCAAGGTAGGTATGCAATAAAATTATCAATATTATTTTTTCTCATTGGAAGGAAAACGGTGTGTACCTCTATTTTTACACTGATATGCACTACGCAGAGGCATGTTTTATTACCATATTATATTTATTGTGTAAGTCACAGAAGTGAGATTTTTTTCGTCTAAAACTTTTTTGTGGTGTAATTACTAAAATTATCTATTGATATTATTGACACTTGACTGTGAAACAAGTGCATTAGTATGTGCATCAGTATCAGAAATCCTTGGAGGCCTATGGCTCCAGGTACCAGAGGCTGTTCAGCTGTGCATCAGTATCAGAAATCCTAGGAAGCCGAGCGCTCCAGGTACCAGAGTCTGCATCAGCCACATATCAGTGTAAACGTATGAACCGTCGCGGTGCTCATAGTACCACTCAGTCTAACCTTAAATATAACCATGTTTTTTGATTTAATATAGTACACTCTCAGCAACTAATTATCAGCTCACATGATGACAAGTGATCTATGCATACGGGTATTTCGCAGAGTACCTGTTGAGGTGCTTCGCGACATGCGGTGCAACACTGCGCTGCAACACTGCGTTGCAACACTGCGTTGCAACACTGCGGTGCAACAGTGCGATGCAACACTGCGTTGCAACACTGCGTTGCAACAGTGCGGTGCAACACTGCGTTGCAACACTGCGTTGCAACAGTGCGGTGTAACACTGCGTTGCAACACTGCGTTGCAGCACTGCGGTGCAACACTGTGGACCAACAGACACGACACTAAGACAGACACTAAGATTATACAAGTCGAATTGCGAACCTTCCTCCTTATTTGTAGTCGGATAAAAAGGTAAGTAGTAATACCTACTGTTAGACCGCCCGGATTGGCTCGAGTAGGTACTGGTAGGTCAAACAGTAGGTACTTATCTTTTTAACCGACTTCAAATATGGAGGAAGGTTCTGTGAAGGATGATGATGTTTTTTTACTAAATTAAATTGAATTGAATGGAATTGAATTGCATTAAATTACACTAAATTAAATTAATCATACTTAAATAGATATTAACAACCAGGATACTCGTAGAACAAACAGAAAAAGTTCATCACATATATTTTTGTCCTAGATGGGAATCGAACCCACGCCCCCAAGCTCAGTAAGGTTCACTACCAACTGGACCAACGGGCTTTCGCGTATTTCGTTTCGTTTAGTATAGTATAGTATAGTATAGTATAGTATAGTATAGCGTAGCATAGCATAGCATAGTATAGAGCATAGCATAGCATGGCATAGCATAGCATAGCATTAGTTTAGTATAGTTTGATTTAATGTTTAACGATCTCTGACACTGTCTCCAGCGTAAAATTTTAATTTGAAAATTAATTTAGGTAATTTCAATTTAATTTATATGATTTATTAATTTTATATTTATATTGTAGAAAACTTAAAAATGAAGTTAAAAAATAAACAACAAATACAATTTTGAAAAGTGAAATAATCAATTTACGGTTTTGCGCGCCGCGACCGAACCCAGCTAATCGCCAAAACGCCAACACTACGCTTATCATGTGTTTATTACTCCTTGCCGCATGACGAGTCCAAGTACACGAGTTGTGTACACTGGAGCTGCGCGCGACTGCCGCGCTGCCGTGGTTGTGTTTCACACTAATGCGGGCGATGCGAGACGCGCGGGTGAAATCCGATATTTTTTTTGGTATACACTCGCTCTTAATACGCTGGTGCAACGCATTTTGCAGTAACTGCTAAAATCAGCGTTACTGTTATTGTCAAATTTGTCATAAACCTTAACTTTAACTACTACTATGGTGCAACCAAGCCTAAGCATTTAACATTGACGATATCCATAATCGCTAGCGATTGATCCATACATATCCATAATTCTATAGATAGTACATAGATACATGATTATACGAATACACCGATCAGTAAAGAATGGTGCCGAGAGATCCATAGAATTAATTAAACCAATCAATTTATTTTATTATAGAAACTGACGTGGTTTTCACACATTTTATTTATATTACACGGGAATTACTCACGTAAGATTAAGCCGGTCACTCCGACTATAGTTTCAACCGCATTAGGCAGTCTTTCAATTTATTTTCACAAATAAGAAATATTATACTTATCACTGTTTTAAACTATCACGGTTGTTCACCACAGTTATATTTATACTTACTGTGAGTTTTTGTTAATTAATATTAAACTAAAATTAGCACAATGCGATATAATACCAACTTAACAAAAATTTACCTAGCACTATTGTGCTTCTTAGATTTATTTAGATTTTAGATTTACATTTAGTTTTGGTATAAAAGTAGACGAGCGCCTATATACAGCGTGGTATCATTTAATTTAATTTTTATTATTAGTTTGTACGTAATGGGTCTAGCAAGTGTCTGAAATACATGATTTTTATTTTATTATTTTATTTATTAACAGCCTTACAAATTTGCTTTAACTATGGGCACATGCTTTCTCTCCAGAGAAACAGAATGGGCCCTGGAATCCACCACGCCAGTGCATGTTGACCAGTGCATGTTGGTGAATGCCATGTCTTTAAACTTTTGAGGTTATACCGGTTTCCTCACGATGTTTTCCTTCACCGTTGTTGAGCGATGCCATCGAAAGAGCACACAATTTATCTAAATACTAAATAAGTCATTGGTACAGGGCCGAGGATCAAAGCGGGTGCCGTCAGATAGTAAAGCGCACATGCTGCCTACCAGCCTCCATCGCCCTTTCGTTAGAAAGAAGAGTTGAACCACCCCTCTAAACCCGTGTTGCAGCATTGTCCTCACTCAATTAAATAATTCGCCGTGCAATATTTACACTTTCCGAATAAAATAAATATCTTTTCTTCAGGGATCAAATTTAAAATAACATTTTTCAGTTTACCTCAATGATGAAAAATAAACACTGGATATAACGATGTAAAACTCAAAATACAGTTTGTTTTTTTGTTAACAAATCGCAACAACCGCTGTTTTTAAGGTCGGCGAATAAAACGTAAGCAAGAGCATGCATAGGTTAAATGAAAAACCGAACAAGTAAGAGTCGGTCTCGTATCTATAAAAAAAAACTAACTGAAGTTGAAATATTGAAAGACAAACTTAACTTTGTAGTTGACAATAAGGTTTTTCCATAAATAATAACTACAAAATTTAAGTTTGTAATTGTAAAACAATATTTTTTATAAGATATAACTTCATATTAACAACTTTCAGATATATTCCTTTATATGTGCTGCAAGACCTTGCTTCTTGCCAAAATTAATGATTCTAAGTCAACGGGAAGTACCCTATAGGTTTTGATTCCCCTGTGAAATCACAAAATATGCGACATAAACGTTCATATCTTTTGATTGCGTTGACTTATAATTTTGTTTTTTTTTACAGCCTAAAGAAACCGTAGACCCAAGTATTTCATATAAATGTCAACTTTTTACCTTTACGCGTTCTTGAGAAAAGGGTCTTGAAAGACGGACAGACAGACGGATAGACAGACGGACAGACATACGGACAGACAGACGGACGGACAGATGGACAGACAGACGGACAGACAGACGGACAACGAAGTGATCCAATAAGGGTTCCGTTTTTTCCTTTACAGGTACGGAACCCTAAAAAGAATTAAATCAATTGGAAATTTTGTATAATGTACATGTACAGTAATTTTGAATTACACGTGACCTACCTAATTGATAAGATTAAACCCATTAAAATTTAACTAAATTAAATTATTGAGACAAAAACTAATTATAAAGTTACATTTATCTCATAAATATATTATTATAATTTTATCATTTTAATGTCACCTAAACTACAAGGATCAATAATTGATAAAATAAAATATCAAATTGTTAATTGATACAATCATAGTGTCGTAAATTAATGTCATAAATCGTCAAATAATCACAAGTTTATATCGAGGTTTTTTGCACCTGTCCCATTGGTTCCATATACATTATACATATAGCTCCCTTCGGTTTCATCCGCTATCCTATAGATACCATGCATAGTTGATGATATTTCAGCTATCTCCTTACCAAATTCCATTAAAATCCTTTCAGCTGTTAAAAAGTTGAGTGCAGACAAACATACACACTTACACAGAAGCTTTCGTGTATATTATTCAAATTCAAATTGTTTATTTCAAGTAACCATGGACTCATACTTAGCAATATTTGTACAAAGAATTAGGTATAAAAATAATAGTAAAATGTCAGTGGAAAGAAACCAGCTAGCTTATTACTAGCTGAAACCAGCTACTACAACCCGTTATAGCTTATGTGTTATTCTAATGTATAAGCTATATTATAGTAAACTTTCATTAAAATCCATTCGGTAGTTTTTGCGTGAAAGAGGAACAAACATCCATACATACAAACTTTCGCGTTTATAATATTAGTAGGATTTGTGCAATTAGAGTGAAGTGTGTTTATTACTTTCTGATATTGATAACTAAGCTCACTTACTTTCTTTTACCATTACATAGATCAATCATGATCCCGCCGCGACGCCTTATCTGTCCCTAAAAATTGCGTGTCAACTGAACTTCAGCAGGTAATTTATGGAAACCCGCAGCCTCGAGGTTCAAGTTCAGTAGACTTTTTCAGCAAAATTTCAAACAAAACACCGTCAGCCTAAGCTAAACGACTCAATCGATCATCGTGTCACTTAGGTGTAATGATAATTTATCATCTCCGAGCACTTTGCAAAGTGACACAAGAATTCGCCAAAGCGTAGGCTCCGCTTTGATATTAAAATTTAAAAGGATTGTTGGTGAATTGCCTCAAATATAGAACAAAGGTTAATAAGAAAAGCTTGTGATGTGAGAAGTATATTTTAAGAAAATTACTCAGTAGAAAAGAAGGCCAAAGCTTTCGAATACATTCCTTTGTGAGTGTTTTTTTATTCTTTGGCAATACATTCTTCTAAGCTTCAGAATCTGAAAATCACCGGTAAAATGAAGAGCTAGAAACTAAAAGAAAAGAGTTCATTTTGCTACATATAAATTTCCAAAACTGTCCATGTTGCTAAAATTCCGAATATAGTATAGCAAAAAGTTGCAGTACTGCAAGGCTGACGCTTGAAAACTAACCTTTTTATGCCTTAACCTTCGAACCAATACATAGAAAATATCACATCACTTTCAAGTATAGTGGTATATGTGGGCATAGTGTCTATACACACACACACGCTAGCTATGCATTTGTTTATGGCACGTCGTGTTTACGCATCGCTAGGCAATGAGTAACTGACTGCAAACTGCTGCTCATTTCGGCGGAGTTTTAGGTAGGGCGCGCTCAGTGCTATAATCCTCTGTTTATTTGAAAGAATGCCTAAACGCTCAATGATATAAAAAATCTGTCGATTTCTCGCTGAGGACAAAAATAACATGTGACAGCGAGAATATAAAAAAAAATAGTAGTTTCGGTTATACTAAGTATTGTTGCTTTAAAATAACTGGCTTAAAGCGTGTCCAGACTCGAGACACGATTGTGGTTACACAATCATCATAACCTTAACCAACCAACATAACATTATTATTTAGTCGAAAAGAAAACTACTTGAGAATTATTATTTGTTCTAACAATTTTACGAAAAGGTCAGTGACCTTTAAGCTAGAAAGTCTTTAACTTATTACAGTTTTATCGCTATATCTCATAAACTTGTATTTAGTAAATGTTTGAAATAAATTTTAATGAAGGTTTTTAATATGACCAATCAGCATGGCAAGATACAAGATTCTGTCTAATGGTCTATGTGCAAGGGACCAACTTTTTGCCATTTGACGGGCCATGTTTCACAAAATATTCACTTGTTAAAAAAGTAACAGTTCCTTCCCTTAATTTTAAAATACCTATTCAACACTAACACACACGAGGGGGAGTAGTGAAAAAAAATTATCCCCATTTCACATGTAACCAGAGCAACCCCTAAAAACGCAAAATTATATTTTTTATACTTTTAAAATTAAGATCTATACTATAACTGTAATTGTGAAAAGTTTCATGCACTTTCCTTAATAATTATAGAAGTAAGAAGGTCTTAAAAAATTAGGACTGCGAGACAGACGGACAGACAGACAGACGGACGGACAGAACGAATGTATAAGGGTTCCTTGTTGGGCTACGGAACTATTAAAACGGATACACTCTTCCCACACGAAGTTGCTGATCAATTAGATCGTTGAGTCGTAGGTGCATACAAAGCAGCACACGCGCACGCACTGAGTCTGGAACAGCTTCCGCACGCGAATACCGCACCCAGTCCGACACAGCCAACGAGCAGCGAGCCCGAGCGCGTATGGGTTATGGTTTTGCCCATTGAGCAGCTTGTAGTAGTGCATCAATATCACGCGCTTACGCCTTAAGCTCGTTGCAGACGATGCGCAGTAAACTGACGTAAGTAAATCTTACACGAGTACCACGCATTGTTAACTGCTACTGGAACTACAAAAAGTGTCGTAGTTCTTGCAGACGATACGCAGTAAACAGACGCGAGGAAAACTTGAGCAAGTAAGTACTTGCACTGCGCATCGTCTGTATCGCGCTTTAGTTCTAGCTTATTGTCCACCATACCAACGATGAACAGTGACTGATACAAATAAACCGCCCAAGTGCGAGTCAGGCTCGTGCACAAAGGGTTCAGTACCACCACAAAATACAAAAAAAAATATGCATAAAGACATCATGCTCAGGCGGTCACCCAGCCAAGTACCGACCACGCCAGATGTTGCTCAACTAGGTGGTGAACTAAAAATGTTCACCTATTTGCAATTGGTCTTTATTTATTCTTAGTTGTTTTACTTTAGAGTGTGTACTATAATCATGCCAAGTTCGACCTTGTATATACGTATTACCGTTTTTTACAAATACAAAAATACGTTCTAAAATAACGTTTGTTTTGGCCTTTAGTTTTTACTTTTGGACTTTTTTTTTTTTTTTACAGGCTTACTTTTAACCTCCATCTCGCCTGATGTTAATCGATGATGTGGTCTACGTTGGAGCACGCTTGCCTAGAAGAAACCGATTCACTCGTGATTTGAAGACACCCAGATTGTAACCATCGGGGAACACCCATTCAGGCAGCGCATTCCACAGGCTAGCAGTTCTTAGTTAATCCGCCGTGACATCACAATCATAGGTATTATGGGAAAATTTCAACTGGCTATCTAATACGTTCCGAAAGATACAGCTGTTATAAGGAACGGATAGACGGAAAGACAGCGTACGCTTAGTAATAGGGCTTTGTTTACACCCTTTGGGTATGGATCTCTGAAAAGGAATATCTGTGTACCTACCATCTTAATCCGATAAGAAACAAATTAGGAAAAGAAAACAGTAACAGTAAACAGTAACTCCAATGTTGGGTCTCAAACAAAAAACTGTGAATATCAAAGGCTTCAAAAGTACATGGACAAAACTTTTACAAACACAGAAGACAATAAGTACTTAAGAACTTAGAGAATACAGATTTCGAGCCTTGCGGCGTTTGACGATAAAAGCCTTTTATATTCGAGTTCTGTGGTAAACAGCGGTCATTCGTCATTTTCTATACGTCGACGTGGGAAAACACAATATGCTAGGTAACAAATCACTTCGAGGATTGTTTATGGTTTAGTTTCCCGCAGACAGCTGGCTGTTTGTTTGAAAATTGCTTACTTTGAAACAATCTACTTTTGCTTTGAAGACGGACTCGGGACGCTTTGCCAACAATTTGCATATACATTATATAGTTTGTTTCTCCATCAAAATACTAATTCTACTTTTACTGTGCAAGCTGCTAGTGTGTGGAATGCGCTGCCTGAATGGGTGTTCACCTATAGGTACAGTCTGGGTATCTTCAAATCAAGAGTGAATCGGTTTCTTCTAGGCAAGCGTGCTCCATCGTAGACCGCATCATCGATCTCTCACATTTTTTGACGAAAAAAAGCAACGAAAACTGGATGATTGTAACTGTAGAAAATTCAATTGCTGTTTTAAATAGATCTGTATTTTTTATTGAAATAACGGCTTCATATTTTGGTAAACCCAACACATCAACTTATTACCTCTTTTGCTCTTATGTACAAAAATATTTTTTGGAAGACTCTTGGAGGGAAAGTTTGAGAGTGGATTTCGTTAAATCAATGACATTAAATAAAAAAGTAAAATGATATGGTACTTTTTTATATTCGTCTTGTCAATATTATGGTTTTATTTATTCCGTTTTATGCCCTGAAATTGAAATACGTACTATTGAAAGATGCACTTTGTAATACTTACGAGTTTTAATAACAAAGATAATCAAGTATGGTCATCTGATTTTATCATTCTACGTTTCTAAGGAATGGAACAACCTGCTGGCTTCTTGTTTCTGGAGAGGTATAACCTAGGCATTTTCAAGGCCAAGAGTGAATATAGGCATCTCCTATGCACGCTTCATCTATAACCACATCTTCACTTATCAACAGACGAGAAAGTGGTCAAAGCTATGTGATGATTCACAAGTCTCAAAAATGTATAGATTGATAAAAATAAGTTATTTAATATTAAAATGTGCATCAATCACATTACATTCTCAAAATACTTTACTGTACCTAAGCTGTACATGCCGACTTACAAGCCAAGTTCATAGAAGTTTTTTCTTGATCTTAAATCTTACTAAGCCTTTCAGTTATCTAAAAATCCAATAAAACTACGTTATCAAATCTCATATTTATTAATAACAGCTCTTGTAATGCTTGAAAACAGACATTATTCGTGAAGCTTACGTGACTGAGAACCCAATAAAAATCGATCCGATAATGAAGTTCACAAAAGAACAATACTTAGGCCTATTTCTGTATGTAACAAACCATGACGATATTAATGCAGACATTAGCAAAGATGGAGAAAAACCATTAATCATGTTATATTCTTCATCGCCGTGGGTATTGTTTAATTGAAACAATTGAATACGACCCCACCCTTGTTGGTCCCGATTATTCTACCAAAAATATCTTCATGTCAAGCTTCGTCAAATTCCTTCTATCTTACCGCAGAAACAGCCACAACCACGTTTCTTCTTGTTTTACTTCTATTCAATTTAACAAGTCTATAACTAAATTTATGTATTTCATGAAAATCTTCCTTTTCTCCTCCAGTTTTTATCTCATTACTATTACTTATTCTATTAGGTTTCATTCTAACTTTGATCCATCGATCATTTTTCCAATCGTATTTTCTTCCTATAGCTAACAAGATGTCTTCAAACTTTGGCCAGTCTGTATTTTTATTCAACTGAATATTTGATTCATTAATTGTAAAATGTTGACTTAATACATTAGGTTTATTAGATTTTTCTTTGAAACTTTCTTTGTGTACAGTAGCTCCGTCAGTAACGAAAGAAAAGTTGTATTTTTCCTTCTCTTTATTCTCGCTTTCCTTTGTTGTTTCTGTATTACGATTCAATAAGTTTGTCAAATATTTGTAGTGTATTCTGTCGATATTTTCTCCACTCAGCCATTCGTCTGGGTATTCTTCATAAAAGGCTTCTATTTCATGCTCGAGCTTTTCTGAAAAGATATGCGACGTGAATAGTAATACCTATAACAGAATTATTATATTCTAGATCTAGTGTATTACATGTCGAATCGTAATGAGTATTTTTCGTTACTTTTCCAACAGGATGAAAATTGTTCTATCTTATTGTGACAGTCTGTCTCATTAGTGTTCTATGCCTAAAGAGAATTGGAGAGAAGTATAGAAAGCAAAATCATACTTGAAGCATGCATGAAGAGTCGTAAAATCGTAATTCACGAAAGAAATATTTTTGGGAAAATTCTGTTTTCGTCTAACTTCGCTCCCCATTAAGCTTAACTCGGCATGAACAGGAAAATATGCCACCAAATAATACAACGTGGCGTAATATGATAAAAATGTGTGTTTACACCTCTGCATTGGAAACATTTAACAAATGGATTTGCGGGTGGGCAATTTTGGTTTTAATCGCAACGCAGGGAAACGCTGGATGCAGGCCGCTTCCAACCGGCCCTTTTGGAGATCGATGGGGGAGGCCTATATCCAGCAGTGGACGTCCTATGCCTGAAATGATGATGATGATGATAATGAAATTAGATTTTTGTAAAAATAATATATGCTACTGAGAGTTTTACAACAAAAGTACATACAACTATAACTTTTATTGGGTGTTACAAAAATTACTTACCAACACATTAAAAGCAAAGACCGTCGCAAAGAAATAAAACCTACCTGCAATTTTCTTGTAGGCCATTATATCGTGCCGAAGGTTTTCTTTGTCCCTTTCCTTCCATCGTCCATCCCCTTGATCTGTTGGGAATAAATTAAAATCCTTATATTTTCTCGCACAAATCTTCTCAAGGTGAATCAGAGTGGTTATACCAGTAAGGACAAGGTAGCAGTGAATTATTTGTCCACATTGTAGTTTTTTTTTGTTTGTGCGTTTGACCTTCTATCGAACGATAAGTGACAGTATGGTCTAAAATAGGAACTGGCTCTAAAGAGATGCTGCCAGAACGCACCGTGACTAGACCGTTCGTCTTGAGGGTAGGTGGCTAGAGAGTGGCTAGCAAGCCGGTTATTAGAAAGTTCCCTTCCACTTGTATCCTCATGATGTGTTTTTTCACCAGCAGTTCAACCTCATAGGTGGGGTTCGAACTCCCAACATCTCAGCAATCATCGATACTATTTAAGCTCTGACACATTTTTTTAGGTAAGTCCAACTTAGGCAAAGAGGTCGCCCGAAGAATCCAACTCGGATGGGCAGCGTTCGGGAAATTGCGTGACATCTTCTCGTCCAAGATACCACAGTGCCTCAAGATGAGGGTCTTTGACCAGTGTGTGTTGCCAGTGATGACATATGGTACTGAGACGTGGTTCTTAACTGTTGGCCTTTTGGAAAAGCTCAGAGTCACACAGTGGGCAATGGAGAGGGCTATGCTCGGAGTTTCTTTGCGCGATAAGATCCGAAACGTGGATATTCGCCAAAGAACCAGAGTCACCGACATAGCTGTTAAAATTTTCAAGTTGAAGTGGCAATGGGCAGGCCACATCGCTCGAAGAACCGATAACCGATGGGGACGAAAGGTTCTGGAGTGGAGACCACGAACCGGAAGACGCAGCGCAGGGAGGCCTCCCACTAGATGGACCGACGACATTGTGAGAGTCGCGGGCATCCAGTGGATGCAAAAGGCAGGCTGTCATTCAGTGTGGAGGTTAAAGGGGGAGGCCTATGTTCAGCAGTGGACGTCTTCCGGCTGATGATGATGATGATGACATTTATTTTGCGTTTAAATATTTTACTACTAGGAAATAGTGCTCCATGTTTTTGCCCAACTTTTTAGTGTTCGATTATTTTCACGGCATAAAAAGTATTCGATATCCATTACTGTGATACACACTACTTTCTTGTCAAATTTTGTGAAGATCGGTTCAGCAGAGTGTTTTCGCTTTTTTGTCGTCTTTCGTTTGCAGTGATTAGGTAAAGCAGACGTAGACAGAAGAATAGAGATAGGGAGAGAGTGGGAGAAAGAGAGTGGAACATAATATTATTTTATAGAGTATGAGGGACAGAAACGGAGCATTACGATAGATAATGTTTTAGAATTGTTGTCGTAGTTGTTGGTTTTATGTACATAAAAAAGTATGAAGACGTCATCCTTACTGTTTTTCTGGAGGTCAAATCGCAAGGATTTCTTTTCCATTGAACAAGGTAAAATTTATGTCGATTGATTTTGTGCCTGTGGAGCAATATTTTTTCACCGTGTTTCCGTCGTGTTTTATTGTAGAAAAGAAAGAACAAATTTACCGACTATACTGGAAACTAGCGTTCGTTTTAAGGGAGCCATTTTGAAATCCTTTTTGCAGCGATGCTGAAATAGTAACAGGACATAAAAAAGCAGTGAACTATAAGAGTTTAGAGGCTAGAAGTATTTCTGGTCATAAAGCCAAAGTTAGCTTTCGTACTATATTCATAAAAGTTTGCCTGGGTTAGGATACAAATAGATGAAAAACCTACTTTGTTGAGTTTAGATGGCTGGGCAAAGGCTACAAATAATAACAATGGTATAAATGCGAGTGTAACTAACTTTCTCTAAGCATAGTCCCTATCTGTTTTGGTACTTTTTGGTAGCGGTTGAACCGATCGTAAGACTGTACCAGAGATCCGGTAATTTTTATACCTACTTTTTATACAAACGTATATTATATTATTAGATACTTGTTATATTTTCGTACAATACTCGTCTTAATTTAAAAAAAATTTGGCTTGAATGAATTAGCAAACAAATGTATGTTATGACAAACTTCTTAAAAAAATATTATATTATTTATTTATTTAGCCAAGTTTCATCAAAATTGGACGAGCTGTTTCCGAAAAATGGTATTGACTAATTTTGAACATTGCTAAATTGACCCGATCTTTGCGTCCTTAATTTTGGAAATAAGTAGAGTATGGCATAGGGTACAAAGGTACGCTATAGTTTATGCGGAAAGAATAAGCGCTACTTAATACATTTTCACACAAGAATAGCAACCGACTTCAATTCATCCCTCAATACTGTCTTTTTCTTCTTGGACGTGGATTATTTTCTTCAAAAATAAAATAAATAAAATAAAATAAATTTAAATTGATCCAACCTCGAGATATAATACCCTGTTCACTAAACAAAGAAATCATTGAAATATAATGTTCATAATTAACTAAGATGATGCGTAACAAAAAAGAATACAATAATACAGTCGAATTGAGGACCTCTTTTTTTGAAGTCAGTTGAAAAATTTATAATCTAGGGTAAAATTGTGAATCGCACTCGTTTTGACATAAATTTTAACGAACTTACCTATGCACGCACTGAGAATAATCAAGTAGTTAGCACACTGTATGAAACTGTTGTTTCTCGCCATGTCCGTGACCCCAAATTAACAACAGCACGGTGGGTTTCTGTAACAATGTAGAAACTACAGTTATAATAATTTATTACAATGATTAACGATATATTTACAGTGATAAAGTTGTGGATGGGGCTCCTGATATTTCGGCGCAGTTACATGCACAATGTTTACGGGAAGACTGAAGAATGTTGCTGGGTGGTTGGCCGAAAAGTTTAAAATCAGGTGCAGTCAAAACTATCTAGGTTCTTTCTTTTCTTATTTTTCTAAACTCGTTTTGAACTATTTTTACGTCTCTTAAACTAAGTAAGTAACAAGTAGTTGTTTTCATGTCATCAAATGGCATAAAACGGGTGTTCTTTATTTAGTTTTAGTCATAATGAATTTTAACTTTTTTGGTAACAAAGAAGTTGTAATTTTTATTAATGCTTTACGTCATTTTCTAAAGGTAAATAGGAGCCTGGAGCAAGTGTAAATGAAAGTATAACGCACAAAAAAATTGCAGAAATATTTTCGATCAATTTTTCAACATTGAGAGCTCCATTGAAGGTTGTGATGAACGTTTAGGTAAATGGTTCTCTAAAAACCATTCAATGCATTGGAAGTTGCCTTTTATTTACGTGTCCAATCGTGTATGATTGTCGAATCTACAGAAACTCATGACAGCGAAAAGGCGACACCGTTTCATGGTTGATATTCCGAAAACCCATATGAAGAGCTTTGATTCTACTTTTATTAAGCGAACTGCTAGTCTGTGGAATGTTCTGCCTGAATGGGTATTCCCCGATAGTAACAATCAAACAAATGAATTGGTTTCTTCAAGGTAAGCGTGCTTCATCGTAGGCCGAGTCATCGTTTAATTCAGGCAAGTTGGCGGTCAAAGGAAAGCCTATTGTTTAATTTAAAAAAAAAAGACATAAGATCTCGATTCCTACCGATTTAACGATGTCACCTACCAAACCAAAAAAAAAAAATAACAACTTTTTGTTTCGAAAGTTATTGTGGCCTTGACAAAATAATGCTAGTTGTCTTTATACGGGCTTATAAAGATATATGCTTAAGGGTGTTGATCTAAGTTAACAACTAGTAGAACACAATATATTTAAATTCAAGAAAAAAAAATTGTTTCCATAACGACTACGAATCAACAAACGACTATGACTTAGACTACCAAAAGAACTAATAATAAAATAATAAAATATAAATAATAATACTTGACGACCATTGTCCCGATAGTCGTATCGGTGAACGGCCTTATAGCGAAGAGCTTCGACCAACACCGTAGACGGTTGGGTCAAGGGTCAGATGCAGAAGGCGGTCATCCTGGACACGGCGCGCATTGTCAGGAGGTTTCTCACTCTGCAGCCCTAACTACCGGTAGCTTGGGCTCTGCCCCGCTGCCGGCGGCACCATAGTTTTTTAAGTAATTTATATTATAATTATATGCTATCATATCATATCATATTTAATTTAAAAAAACTTAAAAGTTAAGCTAGTAAAATGAATGTGTGAATAAAATATAATAAATAAAATAAATATTGGGAACATTTTTGCACACACGGTCATCTGACCCCAAACTAAGCAGAGCTTGTGATATGGCTGCCAGAGACTGATATACATACATAGATATTTTTAAATTCATACTTAAATAGATATTAACAACCAGATATAGAACAAACACAAATGCTCATCACATAAATGTTTGTCATAAGTAGAATCGAACCCACGCCCCCAAGCTCAGAAGGCAGGTTCACTACCAACTGGACCAACGGGCTTATTAAAAGAATATTAAAAAAAAAATGTTTCAAACAATCTTTTATAATACTTACTTTAAACAACAAGTGCAGAAACCATGTCATGGTAAAACATAAAGCTGGCGATCATGATAAAATGCGTACCACAAAACTTTCGAGTCTGTGCTGTTGACCGTTGAAGTGTTCCTTTATCTGGAGCTAATCCTGATGTCGATTTAGTTCATGCTTACCATAAAAATGGATTGTCATCGGAACTGAACCAACATGAAAAATCCAATAAATCCATTAGATAAGAAGAAGTGGTTCTAATTCAGCTTGCAAGATTTGACCTAAACACAAAAACATTGTAAGTTAAATAAAACCTTGTAAAAACAAAGAAATATGTGTGAGTTTTTTTTTTCTTCTACATATTACCTATCATGTAAGTATGTAACTTTATCATCGAGGGTGCCATTTGAGAGCTTCCCTTTTTGTTACCTACCACAAAATTAAATTTCGAACCTTTCTCATATTTTGTGAAATTTTGCAAAACGTGACCGAAAAGTTTCATTAGGGTTGGAAGGTAAATAATGAAATTAAAATACATTCGGAAACATAAATGCGGCTTCCGCAGATCGTGAATAGGGTTGCCTTAATTTATTTTCGAAATTTCATTAATTATAGTTACGTAGCAAACTGTAATTGAATTACGAATATTAGTTTGTAAAGTTCAAAATTTAACTAAACTGATTAATTAGTTGTTTTTTTAATAGGAGTACTGTTATGTTTACTTCACTACAATTGCCGAAAAGTATAGTACTACATGTCACGGAAAATGTAATAAATTCGGTATTATATACAATACCGATATAATGTGTAAAATGAGCAAAAAAAACAACAAAAAAACTACCATGTAATGTAAAGTAATGTATTTTTTTAATTTTAATTTTAATGTATGGTAGTAGTAGTTTTAGGTTTTAAATATCTGTGTTTAAAATATTTTTCGTGTAAATAAATGATAGTATATATGTTTGTGAATAAAAGAATGTAATGTAAATAAAAAACGAACCTAACCCAACCTATTGTAAATAAAAGAGTTTTGTTTGCAATAACAGAACAAAGTACGTAGAGAGACACAAAATATGTTCTTCGTATAGCGGTGGACAAAAACCAGATGAGTGCTGAACGCTCAGCGCAATGAATATAATATCAAGAGAGTCCTCAGTTCTAACTAATATAGGTTTTATAACAAACATTTTATTAGGTTTAACTACTAAAGGGTAAATTGGTAAATCAGATCTAAAACTAGAACCATTTTAAGACTCTTTTTTATATTCAGGAATTTAGCACGGTCTCTGACACGTGCTGTGAGTGTTATTTATCAAAACCTAGTGCTGTATTATCTGATAACTTTTAGATATTGTGATACTTTGCAATGGATATAAAACTGCTGTTGGCTGCCACCTCGTTGTTGTTAATTTAAGAAGAAACCGATTTCCTGAAGAAACCTAGATCGATGTCGATCTAAAATAAATCTATTCAGTATAGCTGCGCCCCAATCACCTTACGCAGTGCTTTTCTGCGTTAGAAAAATAGTCCCGCAGATGCAGATGCCTAAATTGTAGTTATCAGGAATGAAGGAGGACGACAGAGAGTTTAATTGTTGGGCAGTTTGCAATAATTAAATCAAATTTTATTGTGCCAGCACTATCTTTGGGATATCTTAGAAATTAATACTCGCGATAAATAAATACTTATATAAATGTAAGAACTACTAAAAAAATCTTCGACAATGTAAAAGTCGACAGTGGCGTCGATTCTGTCATACTACTGACTAAACTAAACCAATCTGACAGGACTTAAATTATCTGCCTCTTTTAATTTTAATAAGTGAGATTAAGCTGTCAAATTTAGTTACTTTAGAGTACATCAAAATCGATGCCAGTGTCGACTCTCATATTTGGACGGACGTAAATAGTATGGCTTCTACTGTGCTTCTAATAGTATGTTATTTTTTTATTTTTTTTTAAATAACGTTTTCTTATTTTATTTGCATTCAAAGGATAAACTGGATTATCACAACCTCTTCTCGACATCCTTATCTCAATATTAATAGAAAGAGTAAAAACATTCTCTCACTATCTTTGCTCAAGATAAAGTTAAATGTAAGATTTTAATAAGATGTAGAGATAGAGATGTAGAGATGTGTGATGATAGAGCAGAATCTCAACGAAAAACCACACTCATTTTTTTCAGGCAGTCGTGTAAAAACCATAACAGTTATGAAATCTAACGAGTATAAATAGTTTTTTTTATACCTACGGTAAAAATGCTTATAATCTTCAAACGGCTGAACATATTTTCTTGAATCATAGCTAAGAACAATTTCAACCTCAACTCACCTTTCAAACAAAAAAACTAACTCAAAACCGACTCAGCCGATTGGGAGTTACGATACCACAAACACCGATACACAAATATTAAACTTATTAAAAACTCTGTTTGCACCAGGGGTCAAAAATCTCAAAAAAGGAGGTAGGTAACGTCAATGAACCAATATTTTGATACACCCAGGAATACAAATACCTACATATTGAAGCTCTCATTCGTATTCTAACAGTTCTATAACAGAAAAAATTAATAAAGCAAAAAGTTCGGGTCTATGCATTCACTGTTCCAAAATGACAAAGTTAGTATTTTTTTAACTTTTGCAATTTTTCCTACGTTTGTCGCGGCGAGACTGTTAAAATTGGATTTATGAAAATTTCTCTCGCTCCGAAAGTCCAAAGGGAAAGGTTGAACGATGTGGGGGGTTTATAATTATTTATTCAAGTTTTTTCATGTTTCCTCTTTTAAACGGGCTCAGTTCCATTACAATGCCGTTACACACACCTGTCATTTTAATTTTTAATTTCCCCGCGCATTATTTGTATTCTAAATGGGACATAAAATATTTTACATGGCGGGGTTCAGAATAATGCAAAGCTATAAACGTGATTTAGATGAATAACATTACTTTATTAAAATGCTGTATTATTCTGCTAAGACTATACACACTAGAATGGGAAAGAAACAAGGCCAAAAATTATCGATAATATAATAAAAAAATTAATTTAAAAAAGATCATACTGTCGAGATAATTTAATAGGCCTGTATTTTTTTATAATAACGTTTGACTTTGTATTTATGTATGGCTAAGCGATGCGCACTTTCCGCGCTCTATGTCAAACTGTTTTAACCCGTTGAATACTCGCTCAACAAGAATTTTATGCTCTACAATTTTTACGATGTTTGCAAATATAACTAAAAAAGAGAGATATTTGCGAAAATCTATTTTTGCGACCTTGGTTATTGAATATCTTAAGACGCGGACACGAGCTTTTATAAGACTTTTGAGACAATATTTAGAATGCCAAAATAAAGGTGTATAAAAGTTTACGCTAGTAAGGTTACTGGTAAAAAAAAGGTAGGTGGTAGGAGTGATGGTTTGAGCTTAGATAAGGTACATGTACATGTAACGTATTTGTAAAGGGTTTGAGGTAAGTTTTGCGAAATAATCCAAAATTTACTTGATCTGATTACCTACCTAAATATGTTTTAGATGGAATTACAATATAACCATATTTTTGTGTTTCGATAATGCTAGAAACAAATCGAGTGTAAGAATTATTTATTGACTATCAATGCTGTTATTTTGTTGTGTTACAAAACTTTTTTTAAGCACTGTAAACAGTGTTTTCAACTTTTTTTTTCCGCCCTTTTATTATGTCTAAATACATTGTTTTGACTTTGCTTAAACTTTTTCGGTTGCCACTGACGACTATTCTCGGCTTTGCATGAGGTATGCGTTCCTATTCCAGCCTATTGGTTGTAGTCATAGAAAACAATGTCATATTAACAAGGTGTCTTACTACGTACATTGTACAAACAGGGTTAAAAAATTGGGTCTAGAGAAAAAATAATTATTGACGGCTGAATGTTTAATTTTCGACCAATGTATAATTAGCGTCGCATTTCAGTTACCATTTGCCTCAACCAAAGGTTTGGTCAGTATTTTTTTCTTTATATTGTTTTTAAATTATGTGTTTTAATATGTTCGGGGTGTCTAGGAGTTTAATTTTATTACACATAAAATATATTACATTCAATAGAAACTTGATCACAGTATTGTATTTAAACATAGGTTTTACATAAGAGAAGCCAAATCAATCAACATGAGTTTAATGCACCCAATAAGATAGAGCAGCGATTGTTTTGATGCCGTTCAAGTACTGCACAAATGGTTTTGGTTTGATTTTTGAGCATTGTCATTCGCTTATGAGTCACATCAATGCGTACATTTTATCCTACATAACATTTTATAGTATGATACCTGGAAACCATAATGTATTTGCCTTTCAGTTGTAATCTAGCCTCGAAGCAAATTGATGTATTTTAATTTGGTAGTTTTTTTTTCAAACTGACTTGTTATATAAAACCCCTTAAAGGCCTTAATCAAGTTAATCTATATGCCTAAAATATAACTCTTTCAATTTCTCGTTACGGAAATCATCATGCACAAAGATGAGACAGAGGTTATATTGTAAGAATATATTTAAGTTATCTAACGTTTCTATGTAATAATAATAACGTGCCTAATACTTAACACAATTTACATCACGACGCACTGTTAGATTATGTTTACGGTTACAAATAATGAGATGTATGGCTTTGGAAAGAATAAAAAAAAAAACACATATGTCTTCATCATTATATTTTTTATCATATTTACCTTTTAGAATCAATAAATTATTGAATTAATCAATTTTAATAAAAACTTTCACATACCTCTATTAAAGCAGGAATGCAGTACACACCAAAGCACAAACCAGCTTAATCTGAGAACTATAATGAAACCAAACTTCTCAGTCACAAAACTTTGTTCAGGTCTGTTACGAACTTATTTTATATCTTGACAAGATAAACACACGTCCACCCTCGCTGAAATCCAGAGCTTGACTAACTGGTTAACCAAACCAACCCCCTTCTGCGGACTCTATCCCTGTCTACCGTAATTTGTAACTTTCGCAAGAAACTGACTCAATGCTGCATTTCTATTAGCTGTTCATTAAATAAGCAAAAGCAAAGCAGGAATGGACTGACAGTTCATGTGAACAATGAAGTGACGTGCCGTAAACTTTTACATTTCTTAATTTACTTAGTACAGGAAGTTTTCTACCGCCAGCCTGTATTTCCTCGTATGAACTTATACTGCATGTCTGCAAGGTGAGCTTTTCAAACCAATGAACCTAGCCTGCCCTTTAAGTTTCTATGTCAGGACGCTGTATTGTCCGAAAGTTCATTATTTTTTCACTTAAATTTAACGTTGTAAGATGCATAGGCGCAATGTATGTTTTAACTTTTATAATATTGTGAGTATAATTTGCTAAATATGTTATAAAAAAGTTTCGACATGGCTTAAAGTTACTTATAATTATTTAGCAAAATAATTATGTGGTAGGTATAGTATAAGTAAGTTCATAATATAGGCTAATAGACTGCGGGGCCAGCCTTGGTGTCAGGGTTTTAGGCCGTTCTGAGTGTTCCGTACCCAAAGGGTTGTAAACGGGACCCTATTACTAAGGCTCCGCTGTCTGTCTGTCTTTCCCACAGACCTATATCGAAGTAGACTTCACAAGCGGCCCAAACTGTATGAAAACTAAGCGTGTCAAATTTTTCGTACTGTGAAAAGAAATATCTTTATTCGGCCAATTCTATTTGTGGGTAATCTTACAACTCAGTATTGCACAATTAATCATTTTCGTTTTAAACTGACATGTGTTTTCGCGCCACCGATTGAGCAGACTAGTTTTAGCCACACTCAATTACGACCATTGATCGTAATTGTATTGGCAATATGGATTGGATAATATATATATATTGGGTCCCCAATTTCCCATACAACAAACTTTTCAACGTAAAAAATGGTAATACGTACAAGCGTCAAACTTGGCATGACTATAACGTACACTCTAATATTATAGTGCTAACAGACGTAGATTTGGTACTCCGAACCGCCGCGCTGTTTGACTGACGGGAGAGAAAGAGTGAGAATATAATTGTTCTCACTAACTAAATCCACACGTCTGTTAGGGCTTTAAAGTAAAACAACAAAATATAATAAACACTGGCCAAGTGCGAGTCGGGTGACAAATTGGTCACCATCGGTTTTCGCCCGATCACCGAAGTTAAGCAACGTCGGGCGCGGTTGGTAGGACTTCTTATCTTTTTGCACTACTTTTTGTATTTTGTGGTCGTACAGAACCCTCAGTGTGTGAGCCTGTTTCGCACTTGGCCAGTTAGTAATTTGCTTTGGTACTGATAAGAAATATTAACATAGATTTAATGAATTTCGCGGGTTGATTAGGCTAGATACATTGTTTTTACCTATAAAATAAAGATGTTTCAACGGTAGAGACGTGTCTATCTCCTATCCTACTTTGTACAACTTGTGAATAGTTACTTTCAAGTAAGTACGAGTAAGTATCTTCAAAATAGGTCAATGCTAATGGGCATTGTCCCTTTCCAGGAAAACCCGAATTAGGTCCGAGTTTGCTCTCATTGTGTAAACTTGGACCTATTTCATCAACTAAGTGGCGTATATTGTTACTTGTGAATTTCAAAGGAATTTAACTTAGTAACGTTTCGGCTCAGTTTCCTGTGTTTACAGTTTTCCTTGTTGTTTATTTTTCATTTTCTTGAAAATATTTTATTTACGGAGTTATATTTCTGACGACTAAGAGACTGATATAAGGTGGAGTCTTGTAATTGCAACTAAAAATATTGAAGTCCTTACTTCATCACTTGATAATTCTATATTTATAAGCACAATGTATTTTTTTGGAAGATTCGTTGATTAGTAAATTTAATGTAGATTTATATGAACGTCACAAATAAAGGAAAGATTTATATCTTTCCTTTATTTGTGACGTTCATATAAATCTACATTAACCTACATTAGAATAAAACCTATTTTATTAAATTCTGACACATTCTTTTACTTTTCCTTTCTATGGGTGCTACTGTAAAATTTCAAAAACACGACTTGAATATCAATTCATAGGATTTTAATAGCTATGCCTTTGAAATAACGTCCAATTCAGCACAAAAATACTTTTTTTTTCGTGGGGCGGGTAATTGCAACTATTTACCTACAAATAGTGATGAGAACCTTATGGTGATTTTATCGACAGATGCCAGTCGATAAACCATCATGTGGTTGAAAAATTAAAAAGTCAGGGATACACTGTTTCAAAGATGTTTTAATTAATCTTAATTACATCACAACATCGTTCATTATTTAAACTATTGAAAAATTATTTATAACTCTTTCCTTAAATACTCGCTTCTACTTTTGATTGTATATTTATTAGTATCATGCAATATAATTAATATTCTTATAAGTTATTGAAAAATTACTTTATTTTCACGAAAAATATTTTAAATACTAAGTGTCACTCAAAACTCTGAGCGGCAATGTGTACCTACTGCACTCATCACCCTGAGATATTAGATGTTGAATCTCTTTATACACTAAAATTTCACTGAAAACATTGCCCTTCAATCCGAAACCAAGTAATGTTGCACACTACTTGCTTGGCTACTTACTTCCGTCTGTACTTTGGTCCGTGTGTACAGTTTCTCTTTTTATTTGAAGTATCTTTTCCTCCTCTTCTTTAGAAATTGATGGTAATGGTTCTTGCAATATATCGTTGTAACTTTTTTCCAAAATAGTTGGTCAAATTAAGAATTATCACCCCTTGAATGAATTCAGATGACACAGACAGCAATCTGCAATCCTCTCAATAAAATATTATTTATCGACAAAATCATTTTACTGTCACATTACTAGCATTTTCATACTTCATACAAAAACGGTCAGATATTTGCAACTAATCTATAAAAAAAAAATTGTTGCAATTTCCAGACTTTTGATTATTAGTCTGGTAAATGTAACTGCTTCCATAACTCAGAGTACTTTAATCGTAGAATGAAACAAATACGTAAAAGGCAACTTACTGTGGTTGAAAATCACTCTCCTTGTGAACAAACCTTCGAAAAACCACAAAAAACAGAATTTTACGTCAAATTACAATCCACGTGTACTCGTCGTCACTTCGGAAAAAATTGCGATTTGACAACAAGGCCTGTCATTCACACAATTCTGGGTCTTTTCAGCGCTATCTATATTTGTTTTATTGAGACTTAGTTGAAGAATTATCACGCCTGCCGTTGTTCAAAACGGTGATCCTAGAGGGAGTTATTTAAGTTAGTTGCATTTACCAGATAGTTACAATTACAAGACTCCACCTTACATACATTTATATTTTATTTATATTACACGGGAATTACTCACGTAAGATTAAGCCGGTCACTCCGACTATAGTTTCAACCGCATTATGCAGTCTTTTTCAAGGTGAAAGCACGCGCGCGGCTGCTTCTCGCTTGGAATAAAAATATAGTTTTAATAGATAAATAGATAAGACGTAGAGAGATAAATAGATATTAACAACCAGATATAGAATGTTTGCCACATAAAATGTTTGTCCTAGGTGGGAATCACACCCACGCCACCGAGCTCAGAATGTAGGTTTACTACCAACTGGACCAACGGGCTATCATGAAAACATGACATTTTAGTTATTACCTACAGCAAGCATAAGCAGCAGCTCAGGTTATAAAGTTGTAATGTTGGTAACTTAAAAAGAACCTTGTAGGCAACGATGAAATATTTGCTTGTAGGTAAAATACAAAAATTAACGGAAAAAATACTCGAGATTTCAAAGAGAAAGTCTTCAAAACAGACATTACGCACGCTTTAATTACCCCCAATTTCATTAAGCTTAGAGAAACATTCATACTTTTGCGAAGCCGCTTTATTCTGCTGACCTTTTGTGTGCACGGGTTAAGCAGAAATCGTTAAAGCCGTTTTCGTTTACAAAAATGTCCATTAATGTTACCCTCTTCAAATTCTAAATAAGCCCGTAGCTTTGTCTTTTCCGTTATTTTTGTGCCGTTCTTTTCATTTTAGGGGTCGCTAGCTTATGTGCCTCGTTTCTTTGTGCGAACACAATTGTAGGCTCATAAATAAGTACACACTGAGATCTTAGGGAGGGATTTGTTTCTATTTACCTCTGTATTCATTTGCCTTTCAGCACTCTTTTAATATTTGATATCTTTTAAGTGGTCTGTAAGTTTTGCTTTACACCCAACGATGCAAAGAAAAAAGGGGGCTATTGTGTTTAGTGTATGTAGGTATGTCTGTATATATGTATATACAGTCTTAACGCTTTCTATAAAACGTATTATTGATTTTGTTAAATTAGGTTTTGATTGATTGAGAATAACTTTTAGTGGCACAGAGGAAAACTGTGCGCAAGATTCTGGGTCCAGTGAAAAAAAAAAGAGAGAGTCCGGAAAAACGTGGATATTGAGAAGCTTGTCGCTGAGCCATAGACATAGGAGACACCAAAGCCCAGAGACTTCGCTGGACAAGCCACCTGTTGAGAATTGGAGAAGATCGCAATGTCAAGAAGGCGTATCTTAGAGTTCCCAATGGCCACCGACCCGTCGGCCAGCCTAGATATTGCTGATTGATTAATTCACTTATATTTTCTTTAGTCAGTTCATGATTTTATTTTTAGTTTCCTTGTGTTTCGTAATGAAAAGCACAGTGTTTGTCTCGGGGTTATAGACTTATTTAGTCCCGAGACGGGGTTTGGCGCCTGAGCGTAGCGAGGGCGCTAATAGTTCGAGGGACTAAATAAGTCTATAACTCCGAGACACAAGGAAACTAAAAATAAAATCATGAACCGACTAAAGAAAATATAAGTGAATTTTATTTCATAAAATTGTCGTATGATTTTAAGTATCTTTCTTTTATTTAAGTGGTAAAAGGTTTTCCACTACTGCTTTAGCCTCTTCTCTTATGAAATCAGGCGTTAAATCCATATCAGATGAACTTGTATTGTGTCATCTGCTATACGGAAGTATGTATAAACAAAACTCTACCATGAAGATAGGATTCCCGCCATATTTTTTTTGAACATCCTGACACTAGCAAATGCACGAGAAGTGCGGGACCATAATACTCTGAGGAGAAAAAAAAAGTTGGAACATGGTTCAATACAAATGTGAACAAATAGAACTAGTATTTTTTTTATTTGAGTGTCTGTCAGTTGTCAACTATGTCACTATCAGTGGAAAGTGATTCTCCCTAGGGCTGAAATGAATTACTTTCAACCCGCTCCTCAGGCAACTTCAGACCTTTCCGAGTATGAGTAATAAGTATGAGTAAAAAAATATTGTTAATATATTTTCTGTGCTTTCCTACTAGCTCTGCTGATGCTAAATTTATATCTTCATTGTTTGAATCTTTCATTTGATTAGTTTTTCAAAGGGTTTACAACAAAACAAACAAAAGATAAGTCTTTATCTCTAGGCATCGCACTCACATATATATATTAATTATTTTTCTACAATAATAACAAAAAATCTTTTAATAAAGAGAAAGTTATGGATATTTATTTCGCTGTACATAAAATCATTTATTTTTTTATAATCAGATAAATATATTAAATTAATTTTAAGTTATGATAGGAATATGAACCTCTTATCCATATAGTTTGGTTTACAAACTATATGAGGTGCTATTTTAACAAGTGACATGATATACACGTAATTATGGTATTTTTATTTTATTTTTTTTAATGGCAAAAATTAAGCAAGGGTATAAGTTATGTACCCTAAAGGTAAAAAGTCCTTGCTTTTAAGTTATGATAGGTATAATATTAACCTCTTTAAACTAAATTATTTGAGGTGCTATTTAAAGAGGTGACATGACGTTTAAATACAAAAAAATATAGTAAGACAATAGTTCGTCCCGAAAAAAGGGATTGTTGTATTCAAAAGGTACATTTTTTAAGTTTATCCAAACAAATGAATTAGTGACTTTTTGTTGAAAATTACGAAAGTATAAAGCGGAGAAAAGACGATCTTTCTGTATCAGATCCATTATATTTTTCGCACTAAGACTGTGGGTGGTTTTTCGACGGTAACCAAATCATAGAAATCGGCTAAATCTATTAAAAGAAACTGAAACAGCACATAGTTTTATTTAAGTGCTAAATAAGTAATTGGTCAAGGGTTGAGGATAGAACTGGGTCAGATTGTAAAGCGTACATGCTACAGCTCGTTCACCGTCACTCTCTCATTCAAATACGTTTGAATGATGAATCTAAATGTTTGTTCTGAATAAATGATAAATAAATATACGGTTTTTTTTTGCGCACATTGCATGACCCCAAACATTATGTCTTCTGTGCCCAAACTAAGCAAAGCTTGTGATATTGTGGTATTGTGTAATACAGCTACCAACTGGACCAACGGTCTATCTAGTGTGTCTAGCTATCGGAATGTGTGTTAGTTGCCCGTAGATTTGTATGTGCTTGATGACATTGCCAACACAGGGTCTTCTAGTTTTGGGCTAAGATTGAAATAGTCATTATAGTATTTCTACAGACGTGGTTTGATAATGCAAAAAAATGCGTGCTGTGACGTGCCCAAAAATATAAGCTGATACGAGCGACCCGAAGCTATTTTCGTAAATCGTTAATCAGTCGCTCGTGCGGAAAACTGATAAGGCGGACCTCTCGCCAATTAACTTAATGGTGATTCTTTCTTTGACCTTCAGACGAAGACAAATATTATAGACGCCGCATAAATTGTAAGCTAATATTTTGGCAACAGTTTAACTTAGACTTGTCGAATTCAACAAAGATGACCTAAAACCGAAGGAGAAATATGAACTCGCTTACTCGTATGTATGACAACGCAAAGCAAAATAGATAGTATTGTATTTAGCTTTTATCTTTCTTACCTACAGCCTAAATTTCTCAACCAGTTTCGATAAATGAGGTGTGGATGGATTTTCCTTATTTCTGTGGTGGTCACTGAGTAGGTGATGTCATCATAAATATAAGGTGGTGACATTTAAAGAGGGTAATTTTTCAAAAGAGAGAGACTTATGCCCAGCAGTGTGATAAGGGAGGCAGTGTATGATGATGATTTTATTAATTCTTGAATTAGTCCACGTTTGACCTCTAAATCGCCTGTGATGATGTGGTCTAAGATGTAGCACGCAGCCTTGGCAGATACCTATTCACTCCAATAGCGGATCCAGGGGGGTCATGATCTCCCCTTAAAAGGTCCAGATTCAAAAAACAAAGACCCGGCCGGTTGTTTCAATCCTCCAATTATCCGGTAGGAAAAAAATCATGTAGCTCCGATGCACATTCTTTGAAAAGAATCCTGTAGAAAATTGACAGCCTCGCTAGGTAACTATCACAAAAAAAAATTCTTCACAATGTCACGTATCATTGAATAGGTTTTTTAAAATGGAAGTGAGGTTTTGGTTCAATTTATGTTCAGGTGCATGCCTTAAATACAGATGTTATTCTTAAAAAGAAAAAACTGTTGTTTTATCTAATGACCCCTACTCAATGATGTATTTGGACACCAGGGGCCTTACGGCCAACTGCTTACGCGGTAACGTTAAAACCGCGCAGTTTGTAAAATCACGCGAACGTGAAACTTAACGCGCCCAGACATGCAAAATTTTTTCATCACCTGAATTGGATTGCTTTAAACAGCTAGCCGTAAGGCCCCTGCGCCCGTACACGACGATCTCGTTTTATTAAGACATTGTCCAACCTCAAGATATAACTTCTGACCATCAAACTAGTAACCTCTACGGCAACGTCGTTGAATTTAGGTTTTCTCACGATATCTCCTCGAGGCTGGCAAGAGGAGGAAGAAGAGGATGAAGGCGGCAGTCCATGATGAGGCCCAGAAGAAGACCAGAGACCATAACAACCACCAGACCAAAGCGATCCATTACGTTGCAAGGGTGCTTTAGACGCCACCTGATTGCTCCGCACCGGGTTAGATATTCGCCCCTCCAATTCCCCTGAGAGCGGTGACCCTCAGAGCCAAGCCTCGGCAAGTATATTGTAGTCTTTGGAGGTATCCCTCGATGACAGTATCATTTTCTCTTTTCCAGTGAAGAAAGATCCCTGATAATGTCGATTAATTTTGGTGACCATCTATTATAAAATAGAAAATACAACTTTTATTTGTAAACAAGTGAAACCGAAAGTGACATCCATGCATGGACGTAAAGCTTCTATAACGTCCTTGCTTCTATGTTATAAAGACGACGATCATTAGTTATGCGATTGTATTATATGCATTTTATTTTGGACTATACATTCCTTAGATTTAGTTGCGGTTGTATTGCCATCAATCGAGGCAGTAGGTTTTTTTTTTAATTTGAAATCGAAAAGCTCTCATTGGTATACTAGGGGTGTCTAGTAAAGTTTATAGTCGACGTCACCAACCAAATGGTAGGAAAGGGCGAAGATCGTCGCAATGTATGTCCCAGTGATGTATTGCTTACTCTGCCCGTATATTTTGCCTTTATTGCCACGCATAGGAGCCATTTAATCTTCCCATTTTATATGGGTAACCTGTTAGCTATTAAGAAACTTTAGTGCTGAGTTTTTTACCTTCGATCGCTTGAGTGTCTTGAGATTTATGGGTCAATTTTATAGTCACTTAAGAGTGGATAAGTGTTCGGTTTTATTAGCAAATGGATCAGAAAAGTTTATATAAATACAAAATAGTAAGTAATAGTTATTTATGATACAAGTGCGGAAAGTTGGTTATTACAAACGAGTAGACGAATGTAAGCCCGAAACGAAGTCGAGGGCTTACCATAGTCACGAGTTTGTAATAACCAATCCGCACGTGTGCCATACAACGTTTTACAACACATTTGCGAGAAAAAAAGGCTACAAATGAAACAATTTTTGTTTATAACTTAATATCAGTCACAACACTAGTTTCTATAATATAGTAAGAAAATGGCGCGAACATGCAAATAGCGCCACTATCACGTGGTGAAAATTAGAACTACATCTTTCGTCTCATTTTCTCTTTAGTATTAAACTGAGACAAACGTATTGAGCAAAAGCGCTTCCAAGGAGGTTTGATCATTCAGCTTATTTATTCTCGTAATATGAAACTCTTTTGTGGAATTCTTATGTAATTATGATGGAAATTAAAAAAATACCGTAAATCACACGCACGGTGCTATACATCTGAGCGTGCGGACAAATTCATTACCGCACGCTCCGTTGTATGATCCGTAATGTTTAACTTTCGAACGATGTATACAGGCTTCGTAAGTGCACTTTTTGAGCAAATGTGTTGTAAAGTTTGTTTTACGGTTTTCAGTATGGCCTAGACGTACCTATGTAACACGAATTCTTCACAAAAAGTAAAACCTGTTGAAGTAAAAGTAGAATGGTACTCTTTTCCGTCTTCCAGATCCCAAAAATAATCCATACACACACAGTTATACGCACACTCCTTTCAAGCATCCTGAAAATAAAGTTCAGCATACTGCATGCTTATTATAATACTAGCGGTCCGCCCCAGCTTCGCACGGGTATAAATTATAGCCTTTGTCACCCGGGGATAGTGTAGCTTCCCAACAGTGAAAGAATTTTTTAAATCGGTCCAGTACTTTTTGAGCCAATTCGTTACAAACAAACTTACATACAAATCTTTCCTCTTTATAATATTAGTATAGATATAAGTGTGCAAGTTTAAGTTTGATAATATCATTTAAATCATCATAATTAATTAACTTGTTTGTTTGCTAAAAAAAATCTATTTAAATTAAAAAATGTATACCTACCTGCCAAAAATAGTTTGTACGTAATAACATGCTTATCATATAATAAAAGCTATGTAGTACTTATCGCGCAGGACCCTGGCGCCAGTCTTAACTACTACGGCACCGTTTAAATACTAGTACAGGGGCCTTACGGACAACTGCTATTGCGGCACCAAACTAACGTTAAATCCGCTCAGTTGGAAAATCACGCGAACGTGAACCTTAGCGCGCCCAGATACGGTTTGCGGTCGCATGATTTTCCAACTGAACGGATTTAACGTTAGTTTGGTGCCGCAATAGCAGTTGGCCGTAAGGCCCCAGGTTCCAGCCAGTCTCAGACTCATAAGCAACACATTTGTAAGTTTTAATATACTCCTATTATTAATTTACTCTTATTATTATTTACGTCTAGTTTGTTTAAAGTATGTAAACAAATTTTGTTTCGTAATTTTAATTTATAGAGCAATATTTTTTTATTACTTGTTTCTACACTACTATATAGGCTTCTTCAAGGTTATAGTAAATAGATTTCTTCTAGGTCAACGTGATGATATAACCTATCTTTAGTACCATTAGACGAGAAGCAAAACGTGAATCTGTTTCTGGTTATAAAAAAAAAACCTACATTATTACTATGCAAATGACAACGGTATTGCAACTTTTTATATACCTACTGATATCAAAAAAAAACTTTTAACCGTTCTCTTCCCTTCGAGTAAAGTAAATGGCTCGCGAAATTACAGCACCCACTTGACGCATAATTTCGAAGGAACAAGCTTTATAATTTCGTGACTGGAGTCACAATAGAACGGGCAGCTGAACAAAAACAATAAACATTTTGTAGTGGCTTTTATTAAATTTGGATGTAAATATTTGTACATTGTTAGGTAGGTACTTTTCTGTGGTACTCTTCTAGTTATTGTACAGTATCAAAAATAATAATATAAATAATTTTATGTCATAACTCCATTTTATGCTCTTTATAATTTATTATTAGGTACATCTGAATGTAGTTAGTAACAAAAGTAAAAAAAATATTCTTAGGAAGTGTTTTTATGAGGCAAAATTTATTTACATCGTTTTCACTGCAGTGATCGTGCTATAAAACGAAATAATTATGTCTTAATTTGAAGTTTTAGAACCTGTTTTATAAATTCAACTGCATAAAAAGCAAAAAAAAATATTTTACGATTATAGTGTAAATATTTTATCCTTGTAATTTAGTCATATGACATAAACTGGATTTAATTTTAACTATAATAATATGTGCAATACGTGTCTGTGTAATTCGTTTGTCAATTTTTTTAAATATTTTTAGTAGACTGATACCTATTAAAGCCAATATTATGGCACGCCGCTCTCTCACATTTTGATGTATTTTTTTATTATGTATACCTTTGAAAAATGTGCTTCGGTCATTTTAAAACTGATTATATAAAAATATTTGGTATTTTTTTTATTATAACAACAAAAATGGCATAAACGTTGTATCCGTTTATTTCCACTAATAAGCCTATTGAATTTCGGCCTAAACATTTTATTTCATAGCGCGTTTTTTTTTTTACTACATCATTTATTTACGTTTTTTTTTATGCCATAGGTGGCAAACAAGCAGACGGGCTGCCTGATGGTAAGCAGTCACCGTCGCCTATGGATACTCGTAACACCAGAGGCATCACAAATACGTTGCCGACCCTTTAGAACTCTATTAACTCGCCTTTTGAAGAACCCCATGTTGTAACTTCTCGGAAACACCGTAGAAGGTAGCTCATTCCACATTTTGCAGGTATGAGGCAACTAGCGCGCAAACTTGCGTCTTTGTTGGGTTAAACTGAACCAGGTTCAGTTCACCCCAGACCAAGACCTGCTCAAGAGAGGTCTCGACTTCAGGCAGAAGTTTACTCCTACTTTCTTAATTTAAGTACCTGCGTGCCTGAAAAAGTCTTATTAAAACGATCAGAAAATGCATTCATTCAAACAGTAGAAGCCGACGTGAAACAAAATTACCGCAATACGACACAAAATAAAAGTAGGTATCCAAGTTACCACGGTTTTAAAGGGAGCCGTATCAATGCGCGCTCGTCGGTACACTTCGAATAAGAGCTGTGGTTTCTAATTAAAACTCAAGTTGCAGTGAAAAAGTCGGACTGAATTCCGGCCACGGCGTCATTACAGACTCATTTCAATCTGATACCGATGCCAGAACCGATACGAGGAACTTTAAAACAAGTGCTATTCATTTAGTTTCCAATGAAGGCTACACCAAATCGGAAAAGAAATGTCTGTTCGGGACCGACCGAACTTACTGAAACTCCGTCTTTGAAACGATTCAAATAAGTGTTTTACACTTTCTACGGGTACACGAAACGAATAAAAAAGGGTTCTATTTGCCAATTATTCAAATGGGCGTCTGCAATTTTATTCTAAAAGGATAAAAATGTAACACGATTCGGTAAATATTCCGACGCGATGCGAATTAGAAAGAGCCCCTAAAGGATTTTGGGATTTCAGGCCGAAAGTATCGAATTTACTTATGCTAATCTTACGTCACCCAAAGGATAAAAGTCTGTTTCGTTACTAATTCACTTTGGTACAATAGAAAGTGTTGTAGATTTACTTTAACAAAGACATTAATTTTGTTTGGACCCAGAGATAAGCCCCGGGTAAAGTTAATTTAGGGAATTGAATTAAACTCGAGTCGAAGATGAAAAAACTTCGAGCACAGAGTAAATTTTCAAATAAAGCTTTCTGTTTGCGGAAATTTTGCGGGCGATAAGATACACCAATGAGTTCAATTATGTCCTCATGCTTTGCTTTGCTCAGCTTCTATGCTGTTTAAAACTTTTTGAGCTGATCCAAATGATGTTTGACGTATTTTGAAACGAAAATTTGATTTGAGAAGCCATTGCAAGTTGCTTATAACAAAGAATAGGTAAAACAATAAGTCGCAATTAAGGACCAGTGTTTTAAGCACGAGGTAGGAAGTACCTCGTGCTTAATTGCAATTATCGACATGCATCTATCATCATTATTATTATAATTGGCTTGAATTTGCCCACCATCTCGCCTGATGTTAAGCGATGATGCGGTCAACGTTAGAGCACACTTGCCTATAAGAAATCGATACCTTAACATAGCCTTTATGATTATAGAATTTATAATTATTACTTAGTGTTAATAAATAATTATAGAAATTCCAATAGTTGATGGGCCATCAAAGCACTTAAGCCTTCAGTTTCAGGTAGATATTTGATAATTGACATCCTATTCAAGGATCCACTTAAACGTAGCTGCTGAATTGACAGCTGGAATATTTGAACAGCTAATGTATAGTCAGACAAGTTTTTATTAAAAAGTGATCCCAACGGCATTTTAGTGTAAATAATGTCAAAATTTACACTTAGAATAAAAGGTGGTAAATAATTATTTTAGAAGTAATAGTATATTATGCAACTAGTGAATAAAGTATGGTTTTAAAGCGAGGGCCATAGATGAATCACGTGCAAGTGAAGGATTCTAACGACTGAATCACGACCGTAGGGAGTGATTCGTGATGATTGAATAACGAGCGTACGCTCCTGATTCAATCATCATGCCAGCCAATCAATCGGCCGCCCTCTCTTTCATAAACTCAGGTGTTAACACGCAATACATCTTCATCACTTGAATGCATTTTCAATCGATTTATTATTAAGTAACACTAAACTTCGTTGTCGTACAACTTACAGTAATCAAAATAGCGCCAAATTACTAATGACAGCAAAGAACACAAAACAGTTTTTATTCTAATGCTAAACTCCTTGTCGAAAATTTCAACCAATCAAATCGAGGCATTGAGATGGAGGTCGAATAGGTATATTGGTGTGTTCTAAATTCAAAATCGTGATTAAATGGGCTTTTTATTCCCTGTTTTCAGTGAAAAATATCTATCTATATTTTCTAAGATTCTTGAGAAACTTGTAAACAAAAGATTAATAAAATTCCTTGATAAACATCATATAATTCCGGCCCAGCAATACGGTTTTCGGCATGGTAAATCAACAGAAGATGCAATGCTGCACCTGACTGACACTGTATCATCAGCCTTGGATCAGGGTCGACACTGTATAGGTGTTTTCCTCGACTTGGCCAAGGCGTTTGATTCAGTGTCAATCCCAATCCTACTTCGAAAAATGCAAACGTTAGGTATTAGAGGCGTAGCCTACAACTGGTTTCACAGTTACCTTACAGACAGACTGCAGTGCATCAAGGTCTCTCAATTTCTCAGTGATACGCTCCCAATAGACTTTGGTGTCCCTCAGGGTAGCGTGCTGGGGCCCTCTCTATTTTTGTTATATTTAAGTGATTTAACAGACGTTCCCCTCGAAAATGCTGAGGTTATATGCTACGCAGACGATACTGTAATCCTGTTCCAGGGCAAAAATTGGAAAGATGTTTTCAAAACTTCTGAAAATGGCCTTGGACTGGTTGCAGATTGGCTTGACAGAAACCTTTTGACGCTTAACGTAAAAAAGACAAAATTTATTTCCTTTTACAAAACGCAAGCCTCCGCACCCCGTAACCTTGCCCCTCTTAAACTTCACTACCGTAACTGTTTGATAACGTCGCCTTCTGATCTTGCTACTGACTCGAACCGTCAATGCAACTGCCAAACAATTGAGCGAATCGATAAAGTTAAATATTTAGGTGTGCTGTTTGACCAAACACTTGGGTTCGGACCACACATATCGGCATTGTCAGGGCGTATAAGAAAAACTATTTGCATAATGAAATCGTTGAGACATTCAGCGGATAGAGAAACACTGATCTTGGTATACAAAAGTCTTTGTCAGTCGCTACTTTTGTACTGCATCAAGATCTGGGGAGGCGCTGCAAAGACAAAAATTATCGCACTCGAACGAGCTCAACGGGCCGTACTGAAGGTTATGCTAAAAAAGCCCTTTCGTTTCCCTACAAATAGCTTATACAAGGAATGTGGTGTCTTACGTGTTCGCCAACTCTATATACTGAGATCTGTAACCGCAATGCACAAAACTGTACTGGTCAGTCCTGACTACAATGTCCTACTGAAAAGGAGAGTAGCAAAAATTAAGGTACCACAGGTTCGCACTACTTTCGCACAACGCCTTCCCCAATATTTATTGGCCTACCTCTACAATTCCGTCTGTAGAAACTTGCGACAATTGATAAGTAGCTCAACCAAAGAAGTCAAAATAATTGTAGAAAAATGGCTTCTCGGTCTTGACTACACACAAACAGAAAACATCTTACCAAATTCACTTACTTGTTAAATAGCACAAGCACATGCACATGCTCATACAGTACGTTCACGCACTCACGCACACACATCAACACACACACACACATACACACCGCACATACACATCCACACTCGCTCTCTTACACACACATACGCACACAACACTCTTTTCACAAACCAAGTGTTGTGTCCTAGGTAACTTCCATTTACGTAACAAATTTATTTATTTTCTCTTTCATAATTCTACTTAGATTATAATCCTACTAAATTAGTATTGTATAGACTGCTTTGATTTATTTAGTATCTGATTAATAGACAATGGTTGTCAGCCCATGAAACCTAAGTTGTTAACTTGTTGTTGGTTCCTGCGATACAAGCTCCCGCTTAGTGCAGGGGCCGCTGCTACTTTAATATGTAATGTGCATTATAGTAAATAAAGATTTATTATATTATTATTATTATAATAATATTATCTATCTTTTAAATAATCTACGCAATTATTCTGTTACATTTTCTTATTTCAGTCGTGGTCAGTCCAATAATAAGGCAACGGTCTGTTCCTTTCTTCCACTCGTCTCTATCGTGCGCTATGGTGGACCGTTGTTTTGTATGGGAGTCAAGCTCGTCCAATAATCATTTTCTGGACCTTCCAAGAGGTCGCTTGACATGCTGGAGCTGTAATTCAGTAGTAGTTATTTTTCACTAGTCATTAAGTCCCAATTCAAATAAAATGACCAATCACTTGAATCTATTTAGTACTAAACACTTTTTTATTTAATTTTAGTATACTTGTGTTCTACACGTTGTTCACTATGATGGGTATATCAACACCCTTAAGTTTTACATACTACACTTTTCTGTTCATCCCCGTTTTGTTCCTACGTAAAAGTAGCGAGCTCTTGTTGCCGCTTAATGCTTCATTACATAAAGAATGTAGGTATGGAACAAACTCACCAGATTTGTTATAAGCTAACCGAGCGCTTCCGTGGCGTAGATTAGTTCGAAGATGAAATATTAAGGAGCATTTATCCCGCTGCAGGGAAGAAAACGAGAACAAAGAATGATGAGTCCACCTTATCTTAGCAAACCTCGTTTGTTCCAACAGATGCTTCAAATACATCACGGGAGAAAAATTCAAGATTAAAATGAAACAAACTCTTGAATATTTAGAATGGTTTGACAGTAGGCTCTTTATTTAAGTAGGTCAAAACCTCTTAACATAAATGCAAGAAACAGTCACAATTTTTTTGACAGCTCCACAAAACGCAAATTACTGATACTGTCAGTAAAACTACGCCTGCATTAGTAGAATATTGTTAGTTACACGCATAGGTAAATTTTTGCTATAAAAGCTACGAACCATTGAAGCTCAGTGGTACGAATTCCAAACTACAGGGTGTGGGTTAAAATCCTAACAATGAGCTGAAGGAAGACATTACGAGGAAACTGTACAAAGAAAAAGAAAGAAAGAAAGAAAGAATTAAAGAAAGAAAGAAAGAAAGAAAGAAAGAAAGAAAGAAAGAAAATACATTTTATTCGACGTTGATTCAGAAAACTTAAATCTAAAGAATACAATCAGTTTCGAATGGGTCCGTCTCGGCATTAATGCTGAAATTCAAGAACTAACAGCGCCGGTTTTCAGACGAACCTTTGAGTTAACAGTTAACCCAAATATAAATATACAAATAGTATCCATTATGCAAGTTAAACAAATAGTACGTAGAAAATAGAATAAGGTACGACACAAAATACTTAATTTACGGCACTATAATAGTACTGTAATGTAGTGTATTATAGTACTGTAAATTAAGTATATGACATGTATTTTGTGTCACATCTTGTTCTATTTCATACATCCTATTTATTTAAATTGCATATATAGAAAAGAAACAGGATTGAAAACATAACAAGACGGAGTAAATAATTACATTGATAATAACGACAGCTGGAACGAAAAAAGTATTGAAATAAATGTGTAAATAAATACTGTAAGTATACCAGAAGAGAAAAATACATAAAGCTATATATTAACACTATACTGTGCTATTATCTCTTCTGTAACCATACGCTTAAGATCAGGTGAGTTATGGTCAAACACCTAGCCTGTCACTCATAAAATATATACGTACACGTTAAACAGAATAACGTCCTTTTTGTCTCGAGTCGTTGGGTAAATATGGGCACTAATGGGACACTTCTGTAATTCTTGCTTTATGACAATTAACCCCAGTTTGCTAATTAAATTAGTCAAACGATTGACCTATAATTTAATACGTCCAACCCGCGCTAGTGCTTAGTTGTAAATGCCAGTCACGGTAATGTTTGAAAACAGCGTTGAAACACAAGCCTACAGAAGCCTATCTTTTAGATAATGGAAAAGTACAGCAAAAGCTTCTCCACAATGTAGGTACGTCAGTTGCTCGTACTGCTCGGCATATTGTGGTGTACTTAGCACTTTAAAGCTTATATCAACTAACTTAGAAAACAGAGTTGGTAAAAGGGTTCGAATAGGTTTTGTCTGCTGTTTTTTTCCCTAACAATCTATAAGAGAGCAGTTTAAGAATACTTCAAGTAGTGTGTGTGAAGTCACTTTGAGACCCAAACTTTTTTAGATGCGTGTGATTTATATTTCACCCACAAATCAGTTGCATGTTTTTCAGTTTTTATGGGCAACTCTCTAACAAACCTCGACTTGGGTTGTAGCCAGAAATAAGAAACTTATGTTAGCTTTTGAGCCAAAAAATCACCTTTTAAACTGTTTTACACACAATTCGTTTACACTTGTTATCGCTTCGAGGTTCGAGCAAAGAAAGAGGGTGATTGCAATGCAACCGCCACTTATATACTGTGTTCGTTGGCAGTCGACAAAAGACTGTCAACTGTCAACGAACACGTGTGAACTTCGCCAATACAGTTTCAATATAATGGTGTTGTTAGTTCATCTATACATTAAATGATTAAACTAAAGTTGTTTTACATTCGGCCATCCGACTCAATTACACGTCCTCGTGTATACGTGTCATGTATTATATGATAATAGACATTATACGTGTTAATTAAATGTGTACTTTACAATCTTATTTTGAAGTCTTATACTATCGTTTTATGTTACATAATATCAGAATGCAATTGCATACTGAAAAGCACATCATATCAGACTAAAACCGAATCTGGTTTAGTTAAGTCAGTACGCAACTGCGTACACTGTCTCTTACGCAACTGCGTACATCGGCTCTTACGCGACTACGTACACCGGATCTTACGCAACTGCGTACAATGTCTCTTACGCAACTGCGTACATCGGCTCTTACGCGACTACGTACACCGGATCTTACGCAACTGCGTACAATGTCTCTTACGTAACTGCGTACTGGAGGCTCCGCTGCAGGCTCAGCTGGCAGGTTCGACGGCAGGCTCAGCCGCAGGCTCAGCCGCAGGCTCGACAGCAGGCTCAGCCGCAGACTCCGTGGCAGGCTCCACTGCAGGCTCCGCTGTATGCTCCGCCGCAGACTCGACCGCAGGCTCGACAGCAGGCTCAGCCGCAGGCTCGACAGCAGGCTCAGCCGCAGGCTCGACGGCAGGTTCAGCCGCAGGCTCGACAGCAGGCTCAGCCGCAGGCTCAGCCGCAGGCTCGACAGCAGGCTCGACAGCAGGCTCGACAGCAGGCTCAGCCGCAGACTCCGCGGCAGGCTCCACTGCAGGCTCCGCTGTATGCTCCGCTGCAGACTTGACCGCAGGCTCGTAGCAGGCTCAGCCGCAGGCTCGACGGCAGGCTCGACAGCAGGCTCAGCCGCAGGCTCAGCCGCAGGCTCAGCAGCAGGCTCGACAGCAGGTTCAGCCGCAGACTTCGCGGCAGGCTCCACTGCAGCCTCCACTGTATGCTTCGCCGCAGGCTCGACAGCAGGCTCGACAGCAGGCTCGACAGCAGGCTCAGCCGCAGGCTCGACAGCAGGCTCAGCCGCAGACTCGACAGCAGGCTCAGCGGCAGGCTCGACAGCAGGCTCAGCCGCAGAATCGGCGGCAGAAATTTGCATATATAACAATAAGTACACTAATCGGATATATAATCTGAAGAACTTTTAACATGAGCACAGTTATTTAGTAATTAGTATTAAATTAATCATTAGCAAAGAAATTATAATCAAGAAAACGCAAGGAATAAAACAGCCACTTTGTACAATAACTATTAATTAGGGCTCTAAAAAAAAACATGACTAGCAAACAGGTTTTGAACCACTTAACAAAAGACAAATTACACTCTGTGGACATGGGAAAATAAGAAGACATCTGTAACTTATTAATCCCGATTCTGATTTGTTAGCTTTTGAGCCAAAAAATCACCTTTTAAACTGTTTTACACACAATTCGTTTACACTTGTTATCGCTTCGAGGTTCGAGCAAAGAAAGAGGGTGATTGCTTTTTTTTTTTTTTTTTTTTTATGAGTGACTTATACTGTTGGCCTTTTGGCCTCTACAGCTTGACCGGACTAGTTAGCGAACGCAGAGTGCGTTCGGCATAACTTGGTGGTTAAGTTTATAGGCGACTAGCACAAGGGCACCTCGAAGGTACGAACCTCGGCTTGGGCCGTCGCCGGGAGTGGGAATCAGACTTGCCCAGGCACCCCAGAGGGGGTGTGCCCTGGAGCCCTAACGGTTTGTTGAACTGAATGATTATTTGGAGAGAATCTAACCGATCTTCTAACAGATCCTGTGGGTCTACGATCCTGCCGGCGGGATCGCTGTGTGTGTGTGTGCCTCTGGTAACCGACGCCTGTACCAAAAACTGAATATTTCCTATTGCTAGGAGCAGTCGGATCGGAGGGTGATTGCAATGCAACCGCCACTTATATACTGTGTTCGTTGGCAGTCGACAAAAGACTGTCAACTGTCAACGAACACGTGTGAACTTCGCCAATACAGTTTCATTATAATGGTGTTGTTAGTTCATCTATACATTAAATGATTAAACTAAAGTTGTTTTACACTTAATATGTCCTGGCAACCCAGATATGATGTGCCCTGGAGCCTTAGTGATAATCTCCCACACCAGGTTACGAGCTTGCAGTTTCATATGAGGCCTTTTACACCTCATCCGCAATTTCCGCAAATAACCTGTTAAATTTTCAGTGAGTAATTTTAATAACAATTGAAATATCTTCATAAGGCATGTTATAACTACCAAAAACCGTTAAGGTATACGTTGTATATTTCCTAACTATTTTTATATAGATTTTTTGACATGGTATTATTTGTACTACCAAATTAATTCCTTTGTAATCTGTATCAATACTAGAGTGTATTTTTTTGTATTTTTGTAGTAGTAGTGACGATATTCGTAAGGCAGCTGATAGATAGGCTCGAAGAGAAAATCCAAAGATCGGCTTAGTTTTAACTGTGGACTATAAACAGCCTGATGATGTGGATGTAAGTTTACTAATGAAATAATTTGGCAGCTCAATTCTTTAATTAATTTAAGGTGAATTAAGACTATCACGTAATTTATTACAAATTTATTATTAATTCCAAAAAGTCGACTCGTTTTAATTACAAAATTTTAGAAGCGTAAAGAAATGAAACTAACTCATAACAAGTTAAAGCATAAAATGTGAAGACTTAACTAATATTAATTTTACGGCTACTGAATCCCTGCCAAAGATTTATAACATCCCTTTTGCTACATTTTGGTAAGAATATAAAATTATAAAACTGTAAAGCAGAATAATTTTGTTTTTACTGCCTTTTTATCAAGTGGCAAGACGATAAAATCTGTGGTAAAATACTCTCTGCAATATGACAAAATCCTAAGGTTATGTTATTTTAACCAACTTTTAGAGCGATGGCAGCCGGGTGGTAGAGGCCGGGTGGTGATGGGGAGTTAACATGCACGCTGTACAATCTGACGGCACCCGGTTCGATCCTCGGCCCTGCACCAATGACTTATTTAGTACCTATTATAAAAAATTATGTGCAGTTTCGATGCCATCACTCAAAAACCGTGAAGGAAAACATCTTGAGGAAACTATTATATCCAAGAACCTCAAAATTTCAAAGACAATGACATTCACCAACATGCACTAGGCTAGCATGGTGGATTAGGGCCCATCGTCTTTTTCTGGGAGAAGACCTGTGTTCCAGCAGTGGGAACATGATAAGCTGATAATGAACCAACTTTTAATAGGAGAGAGGTTCTCAATTTGGTAGTTTTTAATGTATGTGTTGTATGTTGCCGATTACTTGATTTATAAAACTATAATCAAGTCTTGATAGCCCATTGGTCCAGTTGGTAGTGAACCTGCCTTCTGAGCTTGGAGGAGTGGGTTCGATTCCCACCTAGGACAAACATTTATCTGATGAACATATGTGTTTGTTCTATATCTGGTTGTTAATATCTATTTAAGTATGTATTTAAAACTATATATGTATGTATATCAGTATCTGGCAGCCATATCACAAGCTTTGCTTAGTTTGGGGTCAGATGACCGTGTGTGCTAAAATGTCCCCAATATTTATTTATTTATTTACTCCGACTTTTTTAAACCGATTAACGTGTTTCTGATTTTATTATACAGAGGAAGCTCAAGGTAGACTCTCCAAAATGTCATTAACGTAGGCTCAATAGATTTTTACCAGCTCTGTAATATGAATTTTTTGTTCAGGTGCCTGTTTATTTGGAAATATCCGTTTATTACATTCTGTCCGACTAGTAGTTCGATGATCTAAGTGTTTGGCGATTGGTTTATTCAAGAACCTATTTATTTAGGCCTTTTCAAGGCCATAGTGAATAGGTATCTTCTAAGTCTGCGTGCTTCATCTTCGACCATATTGTCGCTTACCAACAGGTGAGCTGGTGGTAACAAGTGGAATTATCCGCGGTAAAAAAAAATATACATTTAATTTTTACAAGATATTATATTTGTAGTTTATTTTATTATTTTATTGTTTCACGACTATCATAACCCACCATGCTCTATCATAGATTATTAGAAACTGTATAATTGAAAGTGATTGATTACCTATAGTTTTATAAATCAAAGTGCAAAGGTACTAAATACTTTGTGTTGTTCCATCCATCTATCCTTTTTCCTAAGGGTTAAATTATGTTTTAGCCTAAAATGTCTCACTGCTGGCCAAAGGCGAAGACCATAGTCATAGCAAGTTCTTCTTGGAGGTAAAGGAAGGAAAAAAAACTTAATTCACGTAACGTACAATAAATGGGATTATAACTCATATTGTTATTGTTATTTTTATATAAACGTACCAAGTGTTACGTAGGCAATAAGTAGGCATATGTATCTTTTTCAAACACCGTTCTAATTAAAACTTTGCGGACAAAGGTAAACTGAGTCGGCCATGTTATTCTTATATAACTGAACCTGTGGAACTGAAATACAATTTGTACCGAGTACACTTGGTGTGAAACCGCAGTTTTGGTTTATTTCGGTGTACGATATTAGGTTGAGAGCTAGCTTCAGATTTATTTAAGAGTCAGCTAAAAGCTTCTCGTTTGTTGGTTGTTAAGTAGAAAATGTATTCGGATAGAGAACATACATTCTAAATGTAATTAATTGGTTGTTTTATTTTTATTTTTTAATCTTTGTTTTAATTAACGCGTCAACGCGTATATATAATTATGTATATATAATTTTATGTATGACCACAGAACTTTTTCGTCAACAACAAGCAGTCCGATTTTGATAATGATTTATTTAAGGTTTACACATCAATTTCGATAGGAGCTACCAATGTACCACCATAGGTTAAACTTGGTTAAAAAACCCTAAAGTATCGCCAGAAAAGTATCTATGGAGCTATCGTTGTGCATGAGATATTGATGTTTCTGTCATGAAGAGCGATGCGATGCAAGCGAAAATAACAGATCAGCTTTCGTATTTGTAATTTTTTTTACAACACATTTGCTCAAAAAGTGCACTTACGAAGCCTGTATACATCGTTCGAAAGTTAAACATTACGGATCATACAACGGAGCGTGCGGAAATGAATTTGTCCGCACGCTCAGATGTATAGCACCGTGCGTGTGATTTACGGTATTTTTTAAATTTCCATCATAATTACATAAGTATTCCACAAAAGAGTTTCATATTACGAGAATAAATAAGCTGAATGATCAAACCTCCTTGGAAGCGCTTTTGCTCAATACGTTTGTCTCAGTTTAATACTAAAGAGAAAATGAGACGAAAGATGTAGTTCTAATTTTCACCACGTGATAGTGGCGCTATTTGCATGTTCGCGCCATTTTCTTATTATATTATAGAAACTATTGTCGTGACTGATATTAAGTTATAAACAAAAATTGTTTCATTTGTAGCCTTTTTTTCTCGCAAATGTGTTGTAAAACGTTGTA
This sequence comes from Agriopis aurantiaria, assembly GCA_914767915.1. Taxonomy (NCBI): domain Eukaryota; kingdom Metazoa; phylum Arthropoda; class Insecta; order Lepidoptera; family Geometridae; genus Agriopis; species Agriopis aurantiaria. The sequence continues at coordinate 9,205,124 of OU611994.1, read as the reverse complement.
TGGCACACGTGCGGATTGGTTATTACAAACTCGTGACTATGGTAAGCCCTCGACTTCGTCTCGGGCTTACATTCGTCTACTCGTTTGTAATAACCAACTTTCCGCACTTGTATCATAAATAACTATTTAATCCGTAAAAAATTTGCTGGGTGTTTTAGTAAGTTAGCGGATATACAGACATACCTACATAGACGCGGAAAGTGATTATTATGAGATTTTCACATAAAACATGTAAGCTGTCTACAAACAATAGGCATGTGTCCTAATGTTTAATTTAGTACAAATAACCGGTTTATCAATTAATATAACTAAATACATTACACATACCGAAAAAATAATTTACAACACATTTGCTCAAAAAGTGCACTTACGAAGCCTGTAAACATCGTTCGAAAGTTAAACATTACGGATCATACAACGGAGCGTGCGGAAATGAATTTGTCCGCACGCTCAGATGTATAGCACCGTGCGTGTGATTTACGGTATTTTTTTAATTTCCATCATAATTACATAAGAATTCCACAAAAGAGTTTCATATTACGAGAATAAATAAGCTGGAATTAATAAGCATCAAACCTCCTTGGAAGCGCTTTTGCTCAATACGTTTGTCTCAGTTTAATACTAAAGAGAAAATGAGACGAAAGATGTAGTTCTAATTTTCACCACGTGATAGTGGCGCTATTTGCATGTTCGCGCCATTTTCTTATTATATTATAGAAACTATTGTTGTGACTGATATTAAGTTATAAACAAAAATTGTTTCATTTGTAGCCTTTTTTTCTCGCAAATGTGTTGTAAAACGTTGTATGGCACACGTGCGGATTGGTTATTACAAACTCGTGACTATGGTAAGCCCTCGACTTCGTCTCGGGCTTACATTCGTCTACTCGTTTGTAATAACCAACTTTCTGCACTTGTATCATAAATAACTATTAAATCGGCTGATAAATCTCTGAGATATGAGTGTTTAAAGTTTTAGGTGGGGATAGAGAGGGGATGCTCTATCCCTTTCTCGCAAAGCGTCTGTTAGTATAGCATTTGTATGGCGCTCCTGAGCCATGACGTCACGGCTCAGTATAGTGCGCTCTTTGTCTAGCATGAAATTAAAATGCTTATAACTTATTTATTTTTGAACATATTTTAATTTTGTTTTCGTTGATGTGCTTTATTTATGATCACCTTTTTATGAGGTAATAAAAAATAATTAGTCACCATGCCTATACAATAGTGTGCCCTACGCCCCCCTGCCACCCCCCGCCTCCCCCTCCCCTTAAAAGACAGGAAGTGCCATTTAAAAAAATCGCTCGTTTTTTATCCTTTTTGGCATTTTGGCGCCCCTAGCTATCTGGAGCCTAGAGTGACGCTCCTCTCGCCCTACTCTAGGGCTGGCGCTGGTTTTAACTTCATGCATACAAGGTTTCCACGTCGCTGGCAGGTTCCATCCTCCGTCTTTATTGAAGGTCGGACGTCTGATGATCTCGATGGCTTCTCTGACTTTACAGGGCACAAAGATGCCCCATAAAGTTCTCCCATGCCAGTATTTTTGCTCTTTTGAGATTTTGCTCTATTTTTTACGTGAGTAGGTAATTCCCGTATAATACTTGGTACGTGGAGTGGGACCTAATAATAATATGAGACCTAGGAATAGACACCTTTACCCTTTACACGCTTTCCGCGTAACCCTGTATAAGCAAAATGTTTTTGGGTCTAACTTGTAAAAATACAACCTTACTTAGGCAACCACAACTTTACTAACGAGGTTTCTCTTAGATTTCTGTCATATCATATCATAATAACATCAGTCATCTTTATAAGCTCAACATTTGTCGACTATTGGCGTTTCTCAAAACTCGCTCAGTTTAATCTTTGGTTTTTTATGTTGTGTAAGTTTTAGCATTTTACTTAAATCAGTGCTAGCTCCTTATCTAGCTTGGATTGACGTGGCGGTGCTCCCGAATCGTTGAAATGATTTGAAGCGACAGCGCCGTAACGAGAAACGTCCACGGTATGATGGAATTCAATCACGGCATTCGTAATCCACTTATTGTTTTTCAACCCAGATCTAGTGCTGGATAGTGGATGTTTTGATTTGAATATAAAAAATATAAAAATAGGACGGATGGACTTAGATCCGTCCGTTTCCGTTCTCCGTATGTGTGTCTGTCTGTCCGCCCAGACAGACAGACACACAAACGGACCGACAGAACGAATTTATAAGGATTCCTTGTCAGGCTACGAAACCCTAAAAAGAGCAAATCGTTTAATATACCTACGATCGACCACACTAGATCATCTGATTTTAAAATCCAGAAGACTGAACGGTGTGTTGTTTGGCAATAGAGACAACACCCTGTTGTTATACCCGCTCTCGGGTAAAAATGCGGGGTACCACTAATACTGTTACGTTTTTTTTTTCATCCTATGGTTGCCTGGAAAAGATCGCTTTTAGCGATAAGGCCGCCACTTGCGGCTCGTACGTGTTTCTATCTGTTTGTAATTTTTATTTCTGATGTATACTATAAAGAGTTTCTATCTATCTGTTAGAGTTATTGCCACTGAAGATAAAAAATGCTCATTTGTCCCACAGAACGTGTGATTAAAAGTCTGTGGTTTGTCCCGTTATTAACAAAAACCAACGTCATCTATAGCATCAGGGAGGTTATTATTAACATCGGAATATCGCAAAAAAGTTTTCTCATTCAAAGCAGTTGGAGTTTTTACCACAGAAAATAAAATAAAAATCTGTTTGTCCCACAGAAAAGACAAGTAGAAAAAAAAAATCTCTTCTGTAGTTTGTCCTGTTATTAGCAAAAATCAACGGCGCCTATAGAAATTGCATCAGGGTTATTTTTAAAATCAGTATTTGCTGAAAAATTCTTATTTATGACAGCTAGAGTTAAAACCACAGAAAATAAAAAATTGCCCCTTTTTCCTGTTATTAGCAAAAATCTACTTACGTCATTTATAGAACCGGCATCAGGGAGGATTATTAACATCAGATTTAGCAAAAATAAACTTATTTCTAACAGAGTGTTTCTTCTAAAGTTATTAGAGATAATTATTATGTTAGTAGGTACTTAAATTTTTGTTGAAACCCAAGTAAACTCTATACGCCTGAATGACAGTGGAACTCATGTCCAACTCGCAACAGTTACGAAGTTGGAATGGCCGCCGGCCCGCATTTTAACGTTTCTGGTAAACCACTAATGTGAATGGAGCTCGTTTAACCAAACACGTTAAGAATGAATTTCACTTGAGTGTCGCCATTAAACTAAATTGGATATGGGCTCAGATAAGAAGAAGTAAATACGTATTTATGTATATTGTTAGAGTTGTCTTATTGCGTTTGTTTGTAACTTGGAGAGTATTGTTGACCTTTTTAGGGTTCCGTACCTCAAAAGGAAAAAACGGAACCGTTATCGTTCAAGACCCTTTTGATGAAGAACGCGTTAAGTTATGTTAGTTAAGTTGAAATGAAACATCAAATACTCGGGTCTATAGTTTATTTCAGCTGTAAGAAAATCAAACTTGTATGTCAACGCGATCAAAAGATATGACCATTTATGTTACATATTTTCGCATATTTTGCGATTTCACAGGGGAATCAAAACCTATAGGGCACAGCTAGAACTATTAAATTTGGCAAGAGGCAAGGTCTTACAGCACATATAAAGGAAAAAATCCGAAAGTTGATAATTGGAAGTTATATCATATAAAAAAAAATGTTTTTCAATTACAAACTTACATTTTGTAGTTGGTATGTATGGAAGAACCTTATTGTCGACTACAAAGTAAAGTTTGTCTTTCAATATTTAAACTTTTTTAGTTGCTATTTTTGTTTGGTCTTGCACTCTGAGGGTTCGGTCCAACCCTCAGAGTGCGAGTTCTACTCATACTTGTCCAGTTTTTTTGTTATCACAACAAAATGAAAAAAAAATAACAATAAAAAAATGAGCAACATTCTGCTTGTAGCATAGCTAAGCTAGCCGGTATCAACATATCAGTCTGCGATGCGGACAGTCTTCGGCAATGACAATTATGTCTTCGGTATGAGTTGGTGGTGACCTCTTCTATCTTGAGCCTATATTTTTTTTAACATTCTGAACGAATCAAATATGTGCTGTTTCGATGTCATCGCTCAAAACAGCTAAGAAAAACATCGTGGGGGAAACCGGTATGTCCAAGAACCTCAAAAAGTTTAAAGAAATATGACCATCACCTACATGCTCTGGGCCAACATGATGGATTAGTGCTCAACCTCTCTCTCTCTCTCTCTTTCCTTGAGAGAAGGCCTGTGTCCCGGGGACACAGGCAGCGGGAATACGATGATGATATTGATGTACTAATAGAAATCATTTACTGGTAAAAGAAACGCTTAATTGAGATAAATTAATTCCTTACAGCAAGACTATTCCAAACAGTGAATCTCCAGAGAAATGAAAATAAAGTATATAAAGAATACAATTAATCAGAACAAATTGACTAGAAAATGAATAAAGTCTGCGGCAGACGCACTCTTAACGAGTTTAGCATTGTTCTAATAAATTATGAGTATTTTTCTACTGAGTAGAGCTAGTTAGTTTCACGTATAATAGACCCGTTATTTATCGAGAGGTTTTTCTGATGAGATGCTTGGCGTTTAGTCAGTTTGTTGTAAATCAATAATAATGGTAAACGCTCCTCGCCTTGAATAGAACTGGCTGGTTGAAGCCAGTGTATATTATGAAAAATATTGGTATGTTGTGTACAGCACAAGCGAGCGAACGAGTTCGTATAACCTAAACGAATCTAAAATGACGGCTTGTAAATTGAAATCTCGAGCACTATTGTAGATATGGGAATATGGTATATATGGGAATATTATAAATGGTATATATGGGAATATGGGGATATAGTAGATATGGGTAGATATGGGAGCACTATTGTAGATATGGTAATGCCGGATTACATTTTTTAATAATTATAATAGGCTTGCCTTTGACCACCGTTTCATTTTTTACATTCCGTTTGGAATGTAGGTAAAATTTGTTAAAATGTTTGTAGGTAGGTATTGAAGATTATTATATTGGCTTTTCTATATCTATAAAATGAAAAAAAAACATTCTCTCAATCACCGACTGACATTCGGAGCTGACATTTGGGAGGTAGGTTGCTTATGAGGTGTAGAGGTTTGCTAAGGAAGGATTTTGCAAAAGATACAAATAATTCTAGTTGAAAATTAAAGGGGGCAAAAAGATTTTCACACACGAAAGTTACCGATAAGGAAACTTACAAGTGGCAGCCTTATCGCTAAAAGTGATCTCTTCCAGGCAACCATTGGATGGATAACATTTGCGTTTAGGTTAGACGGGGATGTTATAAACACTTTATAATAGCGTATATCATTAATAAATAAATAAATACTAATATATGATACATATAACCTAGGTATATCCTAAAACTGCGACCAGAATCACCGAAGGATGGACAACAGTGTCCTGTTGATACACGGTGAACATACTGCGATCCCCAAGCCACCTGCCAAGCGTAGAGATTTTGGCAACACCCTCCTCTTAGAGCGGGGCCTTAGTTCAGCAGCGGACGTTTACTTGCTGATGATGTGACGTATGTGTGATACATATGACAAATAAATATATAATTATATAAACATACATATAATACGAACGCAAAGCAAACAAAATGTAGCAACCAACAAGTAGGTATTATAAGCAAATCGGTAAGGTTAGGTAATTAAACGTGAAAGCCCAATTCTGTGCAAACTGTAGCCTTTAACTAAACTTTACGCTAAATTGATTCATTTATAATCGTATAATGCAAAGTCAGAAGGGTTCCAATCGATTATCTACTTCAATAATTATTTCGCAGCTCCGCACTGAATGCTTAAACGAGATTCGCCGTAATCGGAATAACAATAGAGTTTTGAGAACCCTCCATTCCAATAAATATTGAGCAATTTATTAAATCTGAGCCTGATTGGATGAATTAAGTATTCAAGCATTAAATTGCTTTACCTTAAAATTAAAACAAACTGCCTTTTGAGGCTTCGAGGCTTTAATTACATACCTACACGGATTTAATGATACATTAATGGTTTCGGTTTCATAATAGCAATTAACGCGATATAATTTCCTACAGAGTATTTCATCACAGTTTTATTAATGTGATATTTACCATAATTAGGTCGTGGATGGAGCTCCTAATATTTCGGTAGAGTTACATATACCTACCCTGTTCACGGGCATCCTGAAGAATGCCCACTACTGGAATGGCGCACCGGAATACCAGCTGCATCTTGACTCCCTACAGGAGGAGCCACTAGAATTGTTGACAATCCCAAGCTCACTACCGCACATCCCGACACCGTCAAAAAGCTCACCCCCTCATCTTGCAAAGCTGGAAATCCCACATCATCCGATTTTTTCCGCCTTTTATTCCGTGGACCTGCAAGGTGTGGACTATCCTTCCCCCAAAGGTTTTCCCGTCGAGCTTCAACATAAATCGATTAAAGAAGGGTGTCTACAAATACCTCAACACCGCTAGTGTTGCAGGTGTCCAAGGCGGTGGTTTCTGCTTACCATCAGGCGAATAACTTGTTTGTTTGCCGCTCTTCTTATAAAAAAATTACTATAGGTGGTTTGCAAAAAAGTTCATACTAAAACTAATCAACGAATATTATCGAATATTGTTGTTTGCCGGTCACTGCAATAGAATTCATAGTACGCTATGATTCTTACTACTCATAATCGCGGCCCAGAGCATCGAACGAGCTTGTTGAAGTACAGTGGAATAAAGTGTGTTAACATTATTAATTTTATTATGCAAAGTCTTATTTATAAAAAAGCATTGATGAAAATTCCATGAAATCTCAATACGGAAATGATCTGCGTAATTGCCTTCGCAGGCTACGCTTACAGACTTTCAAAGGTTTCCACCTCCGTTTCTAATATTTTTGACTGCGATTAGACAAAGGGATTTAACATAATTACCCAAGTCAAGAAAACGGCCTGTTTTTTTTTCTTTATATAATTGGCCTAAAGGTGGGGATGCCTATCAATTAAACGACTCATTGACGTGAAAAACGCCGCTCCTCTAAAAAGGAATCCTTAATGTTTTTCCTTTAAAGAATATTTTATTCGTGTTTATTTAAAATGGCGTTTCTTTGATGCTTAATGAACCTAAACCGACCTTTGCCAAAAAGCTCGAAAAGCAATAAACTTGAATGTTTTTACCAGGTGAAGAAAATTGTCGCTTAGCCAAGTCGGAAAGTATTTTTCGTTGAGTTAAAAGGTATGCTATCTTTACATTTTTAGGATTCCTTAGCAAAAAGGACTTTAGTTGAATGAAATTTTGCCGTGTGAGTCTTTTTTGTTTATCCATATCTGCATGTCACGGTAAACGTTCAAACAAATTCAAACAAGAACTTTTGTAAAACACTGTTTTAAACTATCACGGTTGTTCACTAAAGTTTTATGATTATTTAAGGGATATTTACCATGGTAAGGTTATGGAAGGAGCTCCCAATATTTCGAAGTCTTCGAATTATTCCCGTGAACATAGTGCATGTAACTGCGCCGAAATATCGGGAGCTCATTCCACAACCTTAACACGGTAAATATCCCGTAAATAATCATATAACTATAGTGAACTTTTGTAGTTTCTAAAACAAAGTATTTTAAATATGAAGTTCATTCGAATTAAGAAAAATCCACAAAAAGGTTTTGACAAAGTTTGACATTGACAAGCTTTCCACCTCTAGCATGACTTTATATCAAACAAACTAAGATCGTTAACGAAGTCGCTGGAGTAAGACAGATGGCGCCGTCGGAGATAGTTTCGGCTTTAATGTGACAAAAGTTGCGAGTTATCTCTCAGCCACCCGGTGTCACCATCTTTAAGGTTGTAAAGTGAATAATTGATAAGTTCCATGATTAGAAAATTAAATCGATCAATCTTTACATATTAGTGTAACTATTTAGTTGAATGAAATATTACTTATTTATTTATTTATTTAGTTTATTGGCACACAAAACAAAATATGGTCAACACAATTTAAACTTAGAGTAGACTATACAATTACGTAATATACGTGTATTTTTATAATATGTAACATCTATTGGCGCATCTTGGCAATAAATCCGACTCGTATACCGTGACGAACATATATGACGTCATCTTTCAAATCTGCTGGGCGAGACGGCCAACACTAAATAATATTTACAAAATAGTACTACCTGTGTACGTTTCGTAGCGTTTTTCGTAGCAATATCGTAGTGTTTTTTGTAGGGGTTTGGATAAAACGCACCGTAATTTATAGTCATTGCTTACCAAACCTTGTTATTTAACATCAAATTAACAGATTTTTCTTTATGACGCTTATAAAACTTTTGAATCATCAAATGCTTCTATCTTATTCTATTCTTTATTCAAATAATCTTTATTTTTCACTGGCTGAATAGACAAATTGTCTGGAACCAAAACTCTATTAAGTTATTTTTTATTAAGTGGTACATGGAGTGGTATGGTGTTACTTAGCCGAACGTTTATGAGTTCAACGTGTTCGTCATTATAAACAACACTTACTAAAGACCATTTTATTTTTAACGCGGATAAGTCCGCATTTGATCACCAACTCGCCTGTTGGTAAGCGACGATGTGGTCAAAGATTAAGCCCGCCGACTTAGAAGATACGTACCTATTCACTCTGGCCTTAAAAAGAACCAAAACAAAACTGATATCGAAAAAAAATTGTTGTTGCATTTCTTTCTTTACGTGTGAATGACTCTTTTTTGTAGGCTTGCGTTTGACTACCAACTCGTCTGATGTTAAGCGATGATGCGGTCTACGGTGGATCACGCTTGCCTAGAAGAAACCAATTCACTCGTGATTTGAAAACACCCAAATATTGAGCTGTCTTTACCATTATAAGCATTGGTGACGCCATATTCTATAATTCTTGCTAGTAACTTCTTGCACTCAGCTAGAGCTTTACAGACAACAAAAAAAAAACATCTAAACTCAAGGACGTTTATATATTACTAGCAACGCACCCCGGCTTCACACGGGTGTAAGTCTCATTTTTTTTACACCTTGGGTTACATTATTGGAGTTTTAGTAAGGATCCCTATTATTTATTTGAAAATATAATATAGCCTATGTGGGATAGTGTTGCTTCCCAATAGTCAAATAATTTTTCATATTGGTTCAGTAGTTTCGAGGCCTATTCAATGCAAACAAACAATCAAATCTTTCCTCTTTAAAATATTTTAGTATAGATAAAACACAGACTAAGTAAAGCTACTGTATAAAGCGTCATTGTCTATATATTACTATATGGTCTAAACCACAGAAGTGAAATAATTAAAATAATGAACAACGCTTAAATAAAAAATAAAAAACTAATTGCGTGATTGTTAAACCAGAACACCAAAAGCCATTGGATCTATATGTAGTACGTACTAATTTCGTTGCCAAAAGCTAAAAAAAGTAGTGGATTTATTGTGAGAAATTCATCGCACGACCTGTGTTGGCGTGATAGCCCGTAGCCAAGTATCTAAATAAGGCGTCTAGGGAATGGTCCCGGTCTCGCGCCGGACACACTGGCATGCGCGAGGATATAATAACACAGTGTGATGAAACCGGTTAGTGTTCCTCTTACATCAGACAAACAAGGGAGATAGATAGCCCGTTGGTCCAGTTGGTAGTGAACCTGCCTTCTGCGCTTGGGGGTGTGTGTTCGATTCCCATCTAGGGCAAACATTTATAAGATGAACATTTGTGTTTGTTCTATATCTGGGTGTTAAGATCTATTTGGGTATGTATTTGAAAATATGTATATATTTATGTATATCAGTCTCTGGCAGCCATATTATCACAAGCTCTGCTTAGTTTGGGGTCAGATGACCGTGTGTGCAAAAAAATGTCCCGAATATTTATAAGGGTAAAGGTATTATTCCGATCTTGGCGACCGCGACCGGCGGCAGCGGCCGCGTCGCGCGACCAACTGATAAGCAATGCAAGCGACTGCGTCGCGCTACGTGTACGTCGCTTGCATTGTTTTAGCACTTCATATAAATTTCATACTGCCGCTGCCACTGGTCGCGGTTGCCAATATCGGAATGCTATCTTAAGGTAGCGTGGCGGGTGCAAACGCATCTGAACTAAATCAGGCTTGACACTTTTAAGTTTATTCGAAATCACCCTACAGACGACCTTGCCTAAATGTACTCATAATTTGGGATGAGACAGGAAAAGGTAAGTGCTGTTTCTCTATAGACCTGTTCTCCCATCCACAAGTCTGTTGGTCATCTCAGTTTATATAATATATGACCCCATTGCATCACAAATTAAAGTATATGACATTCACCAACAAACACTGGGCCAGCACGGTATATTATAGCTCTCGGAAAAAAGCCTCTGACCCTAGCAGTGGATACACGATAGGCTGAAAATGAAGATAAGAAAAAATTCAAAAAGCTGTCTGATACTCTTTACTGTGGCAGGACGGCATGCTCCATGACATAATAATGAACCTTTGTAAATTATACCAAGCGGGAGAACCTTCGAGACCCTTCGTGTTTTTCCCCGGTGCTACTTATGCCAGTTTTTCGGCCGCTATTTATCACAGAACACGTCAACATTTGTTACGTCTGCGGATGTTACGGCACAGTTGGTAATATTGCCACCTCCTTAAGGCGTTACAAATACGTTTGAAGAAGGCGGTGAAAGGAAATAGGACAAATCGAAACGGTCTTTGATGTCAAAATCAAAGCTGTAAGGAGTGTGAAGCCGCAGCCAAAAATGGAAGATTTCGAATTATCAGCAGGTGAAGTACAAATATAAAACTTGCTTGCAAGCGACGTAAGCGTTGAATTCCATAAAAATATTCAAATTTGAAAGAATACTTAGTATAACTATGATTTGCACGTAAGTATTAGTCACTCGCCTAGTCTGTTTTTCTAAAAGTAATAGCAAAATAAACTATAGGACGTGGTACGTAAACATTTTTTTAAGTCACGTGGCCAGATCTATTTAAGAGACATACACGTCATTTTCTAACATTAATATCTCATAATAAGAATTGAAAAAAAAAAACCTTTATTTCGTAAATAAATACAATTATGGACAGCTGAACTAGGATAGGTCACTAGGCAATGTATGGAAATTCATAATTTTTGTTGAAGTTAGACACGTGGAAGTTGGTACTTAGACTTTATAATTATAGCATAAGCAAAAGTTAGTTGGAAACTAAGTAAGAGGTAAATAAGAGATGAAAGTTTGTAGGGAAGTCCCGTGATTAACGGAAGTGTTTTTTTTAATTATAACGTAGGTAAGTACAAAGTCAAAGTCATTTATTAGTAAATTTAAATTTACATGTTAATTAATAATATAATTATATTGAACATGGTATATAAAAATTAAGTAAAACAAACAAAAAAATAAAAATATCAAATAATTATGTCAGTTATCATTAATATTTCAATTTCACAAATGTATACTGATTTAATTAAATTTTATTTTTATTTGGCCTTCACTCCTGAACCCATTCAAGTCATAGAACGTTTGCTCGATGAGCCAGCGCTTGAGTCTGCTTTATGAAAAGAGTATAATGAAAAGAAATGAAAAGAGTTTTGAAAATTATAATCTATTTTTGAGGCCATGCAAAGGCCGAACCCTATGCATACAAAGTTACGGGCATTTAGCTAGTCATTACGTACAGTATAATAGGTAGGTAATTACGGATAACTTGCTCATTAATTACATAAATTGTTACTAAACTAAGATACTATATCTCAATGCTAAATGGCCTCTTTATTCTCACATTTTCTTAAGGCATGATTAGCTATGTTTGGAACTATCGATGTGAAGAAATAATGCGTGGTTCGTACGTGTGGCGAGAAAAGTTCGAAGCAGATGGATACTTTTATTTCGGTTACTTTATAAATGAAGGAAAGTTTTATTGAAAAGACATTGAGGCAAGATTATCTATGATGACTTTGTTAGGAATTGATTTTTTTAAACTTAGTAAATTAGCTTGCTATTGGCTACCATCCTGCCTGATGCTAAGCAATGGTGCGGTCTACGATGGTGTAGATTTGTTTTAAAGAAACCAATTCACTCGTGACTTAAAACTCCTCTGAAATCGGAGAATACCCATTCAGGCAGCGCATTTCACAGACTAGCAGTGAATCAAAGCGTTTCGTACGGGTTTTTGGAATATCAACCATAAGGCGGTATCGATTTTTAGCGGTGTGTATTAATTTGTATACTTAGTGTTTTGCACATTGAATAATAATGTATCAATCACAATTAGGTCACTGTGTATTTGTGCTGATGTGATTAGTATAAGACGTAGCATCAGTGTGCTGGGATGGACCAATGTTGGTATAATTAATAACCATAGCTTAAGCTCGTCATATCATCCACAATATGAACATTGCTCACAATACAGCTCAGATAGTGTTTAGCAGATTTTTAGTAAAATTATTACCTTGTCTAGTATCTTTACAGAAATATAACACTAGATTAATTTAAAGACGCTGTCCAACTAAAGCAAAGTTGAATCATTGATTTATTTATTTATTTATCTCTTTTGTTGTGAGAATGGAACAGTAATGGGCAAGCGTAACGCTTAACATCAGGCGAGCAGATTGCTCGTCTCGTTCACTTATTTTTTAAATATATTTTAATGCCATAGGTGGTAAACAAGCAGATGGGACGCCTGATGTTAAGCAGTCACCGTTGTCTATGGATACTATAAGACCAGACGGACTCTATTAACTCGCCTTTTGAAGAACTCCATGTTGTAGCTTCTCGGAAACACCGCGGAAGGTAGCTCATTCCACATTTTGCAGGTATGAGGCAAGAAAGATCGTGTGAATTCCAAAGTGTGCGATTTCCACTGATCTATGATGTGACTGTGACTTATGACTTGTGACTTATGTATAAAAAGATGCATCACAAACATACTTATTCAAATTTGTGTGGAAACCTTCTCGATAAAAATCAATATCTACTTACCTACTTCTGTATTCACTTTACACTTCACAATCAACATTCTGTTCGGATAATATATATACGTACCTGTGTTATTTATTTACTAGAAGGTTGAAACAAGCACTTTTAGGATCTCGATTGAATTTATTTTGAGCAGGTGGAACTTACGCAAAAGAAATTGCTAGTTTTGGTCACGTATTTTTCTTCTATCTTCGTTTCAAAGACGTATTGCCATACTTACCTAGCCTAAAACTAAAACTTTGCGTGGAGTCCAATGGAAGGAGTAAACTGAGGCGTATATCCGCCATAAGCCGTGATATATATAATATAATCAATATGCACAAGATAAAATTGCACAATGGAATGCAATGCAATGCATTTTATTCAAAATGTTACTTGACGCATTATGTGGCAATGTAAATAAATAAATAATAGTGCATTTTGTTCAAAATGTTACTTGATGCATTATGTGGCAATGTAAATTAATAAATAAAACAATAGTGCATTTTGTTCCAAATATTACCTGACACATGTGGCAATGTAAATTAAACTATACTTATAATAAAAATGTGACAGGTCCAATTCCGTATATTCAAGATATTTTGATAATTTTTTTGGATAGCTTTCTATAATCAATACTGATGCCAAAACTATATTTTTTTTTATTTTTGTCTGTCTCTTTGTCTGTATATCGGCCGCGCTTCACGCCGAAACTACAGATTGGATTCAAATGAAACTTAGCATGATTTGAGTTCATACTACGAGGTAGGACAATGAATACTTTTTATCCTGAAATTCAGTCAAGTCAAAATGTGTACTTAGTTGAAATTCATTAACGAGAAGTGTGAGCCGGTGACAAATTTCTGTGCATTACTAAGTTATAACTGGTAATTTCGTTACTTAGATGACCTCATCGTTTCTTTCATCGACACGAAATACCACCATATTATTTTGAAGTCGGTTTTTTAAATTGATAATAATTATTGTATTTTGTGGTGGTACGGAACCCTCACTGCACGAGCCCAACTCACACTTGGCCGGTTTTTTATTGATAACTATTTTATTTTGTAGTGGTACGGAACCCTCAGTGCACGAGCCCGACTCGCACTTAGCTGGTTTATTTCATTTTTGAGGTACGGAAGTTGTTTTATGTCGGCGATGTGAGTTTTATAACCGACTTCAAAAAGGAGGAGGTTATCATTTCGACTGTTTGTTATTTTTAGGGTTCCGTACCTCAAAAGAAACAAACGGAACCCTTATAGGATCACTTTGTTGTCCGTTTGTCCGTCTGTCCGTCTGTCAAGACCCTTTTCCTCAAGAACGCGGTAATATATCTAATTGAAATTTATATCAAAATACTCGGGTCTATGGTTTCTTTTATCTGTGAAAAAAATTTAACTAGTAAGTCACCGCGATCACAAGATATGATCGTTTATGACGCATATTTTGCGATTTCACAGGGGAATCAAAACCTATAGGGTACTTCCCGTTCACCTAGAATCGTGAAACTTAGCAAGAAGCAAGATCTTATATCAAATATAAAGGAAAAAATCCGAAAGTTGTTAATTTCATATGAAATCACATAAAAAAAGGTTTTTTGTAATATGGGACCACCCGATTGCTAACCACAAAGTTAAGTTTGTCATTCAATATTTAAATCTTTAAACCATTTTTGGTCTAGATTCGATTCCCAGCTGCCTTATTATGGATGATTCGGATCGTGATCGCGAGCGCGTGCCATCTCACTTGCGCACGTGGTGCGAGTATATAGATGCGAACGGGACGGCATGCAATTTCGATCCCGATCAAAGAATCATAATAAGGCCCCATGATGGATACATTATTATTACTTTGGACGGAACCCTCAAAGTGAGAGTCCTACTCGTACTTGTCTGTTTTTTTTAATTTATTTTTTATTGTTTGCTTTCGTGTGAATAGGATTATGTTATACACGTGCGCTGCGCAAACGTAGACACTTTTTGTTGCCGTCATGGCACACCCAGTGCCAATCAAGTGGAAGCAACTGGACATAAAGTCCGCGCAGAGAGTGGCTACTGTTTATAATAGAAATCAAATATTCATTGGTAGCTTTTATCCGACACAAGACACAAAAGTGTCCATGTTTGGGCCCTGCCATAATAAAGTCAGCGCTTAATCTTCATACAAAATCTTCGAGCCAGCAAATCTTAACCGTGTTTTATAAATGTGTAGCCTTGGATTATGAGGCCGGGCTTTGTATATTTCTCTGTTTAAAATTTCAAACTTGATTAAAAAAGACAAAAGATTTCCACGTTACTCCGCGTTTTTAGGGTTCCGTACCCGAATGTCAAAAACGGGACCCTATTACTAAGCTTACATGGTCTGTCCGTCTATCTGTTTGTACGTCCTAACTTTAAATGCTGTATCTTTCAAACCGTAATAGATAGCTAGTTGAAATTTTCACAGAATATGTAATGTTACGGCATATTAACTTGTTTATTCTATATCTGGTGGTTAATATCTATTTAAGTATGTATTTAAAACTATATATGTATGTATATCAGTCTCTGGCAGCCATATCACAAGCTTTGCTTAGTTTGGGGTCAGATGACCGTGTGTGAAAAAATGTCCCGAACTAATAAGTAATAAAAAAGTCTAAAAGTTAAAATACGTTTGATGCAGGGCCCTATTATTATTATTATTTTTTACGTATTTTTTTACGTATTTTTGTATAAGCTCTAATGTAAAAACGATAATACGAACAAGCGTCAAACTTGGCATGATTATAGTACACACTCTAAAGTATAACAATAAATACTGAATAACGGCCAAGTGCAAGTCGGTGACAAATAACTGTTCATTACCAAGTTATAACTAGTAATTTCTCACCTGGGTGACCTTAAAATTTCACCGAATGGAAATGCCATATTTAACAAATTTTGAAGGCCGGTTTTTAAATTGATCATTATTGTATTTTGTGGTGGTACGGAACCCTTAGAGCGCGAGCCCGACTCACACTTCTAAAAACCATAAAATATAAACATTGTAAGTTAATATGCCACTACAAAGAACAAAATAATATTTTTACACAGATTTTAAAGTCAGATGGAAACAACTAAAAAATTTTTTTTTTTGTGTGTAATTACAAAATAATATTTCCTGCCCGACATCAGATATTCAAAACTTTGTGTAAACTATACCGTAATACCGTGTCCGTATTTTGTAGTAACAGCCAAATATTCACGAACAAAGCCCGCAAAAAATAAAATCCATTTGAAATACACAATGTCACCCGAGCTTTAGGGAAATCGCGTTTTTGTGAATGCCAGCCCACTTTAACCTTTTCAGTTGCATGAAAATATGGCCACATAAAAACACTTTCCAGAAAAAATATGGCCATTCCAAGCTTAGTTACACAAACACCTTTTTGATTATTTTTGCTGGCGGTGGTATTTCTACAAATGACATATGTAGGTATATGTTTATTAAGGTTTTGAATAATTTCATCCTCTATTCATTCGGATTCATTCATTAGGAAATAGGTATGTTGTAAGTTAGAAAATTCAAGTGCCTTGTCAACAAATCAAGTCTATTAAACAATACTTACTTTAAATAATACTTTTCTATTGTGGATCATCAGCGGAACGAGATTATGTACTGCACTGCGTTTTTTTTTAAAAATTAATCACACTTTAAATAAAAATTTGAGAACTAACGACCCATTTCACTCTCAGCTATTTCTAAAAGCTGTTTTCTATGGCTATCATGACCGTCTTGTGCAAAAAAAAAAACAATTCCCAAATCGTGTCCAAATTTAGATACAGTTTTCAAAATATTGACAAACAAATAAAACTTTCGTAACAATCGTTTATTTTAGCGTTTTACACAGACGGCAATAGCAAATTTAGCAAAGCACCTTATAGCTAATTTGACGGTTTTAAATCAATTTTATTCAGTTAAATTACAATATTTGAGCTGAAAAAAAAACATGGCACAGATACATCTGTGTTTGAGTTTATGATTTGGTTCAAAACAAGGTAGAATAAAGTTTCATCGATCAAAAAAAAATCTGAAATAAAGTCGATTCAGTAATTTTTTCGTTTTATGCTCTAATGAAAGCTCGTAACAACCTGGAAATTGCATGTACTGAAAGGCAATTTTATTCAATATTTTTTTTATTTGGATACAATTTTGATAGTGAATAGTTTAGTTTTTTAGTGAAATTAAAAGCAAAAAAAGGTCGTGAGAATTTGCGCGCACCGCGTTCAGTACCACAAAGACTACTACATATATATATACGGAGACACTGCTCCTACCACGCCAGGCGTCATCGAGGTCAGACCTATGTTCGTTTTTGTCGTTGCACTCCCCCCGCGGGCGTCCTGACTCTTGGGTTGCAAAATACATCGTCGCTATAACTTGGCGGGGGCTGAGGGAGCGTTTTGTTGCCTACGAGACTCGGATAACTGGCCGTTAATAGTTTCTATGGTTTTTGTTTATCATTTATTTAACCATTATTAGAAAATTTACGAAAACTTAAATAAATAACTAAAAACTAAAACTTAAAATAGTTATCGTTAATTTTCTGTTTTTTAAGTTATGCATAATAAAAATACAATCCATAAACCTTATCTTACCTAACCTAATTTTTAGCGCTTCCCTGAAATCCAGAGATGTGAAAATCTATGTCAGTGGGTAATGTTGCAATCGAATTCAAAGAAAACGCGATATTGGATTCGCAACGAAGTAGCAGATTGCAAAGCATTGGCTATTTATCAGCTCATGAATTAATAAAGTTTGGCAAAGCAACCGAAGGAACTAGTCGCTCTTTCATGTTAATATTTTTCCACCTATTTCTAGGGCAATACAGGAGTAGGACAGTTAACTAAGTTCTATTTCTGAACGAAATATAAATCAGGCACAATTTTGATGCCTAATAATTATATAATAATTATGCATTATACCTACCAAAATCACAACAGACAATACATTCTTTTAAATTTGACTAATATAGTTAATAGAAGAAAAAAAATTGGTTATCAGTTTTTATCGCATATTAAAGTTGTTTAGGTGAAAGGTAAGGTATTATATAAAAACTTGTGCCCGAATTGCTAAAGTTTGATCGCACCACCGTCGAAGTTATAAAACATGCGGAACAGGTAGTGATGAGGAGGATAGCCAAGGGATGTCTCAAACTACCGCCATATTTAAAAGTTGTTATGTATGATGTAGGCAGGCTGCCTGCAAGAGGTTTTTAGATATTTTGTAATAAGCTTGCTGTCTATAGAGAAAAAATATATGTATTTATCCTAATACTATAATATTAGCGTGAATATAATATTAACGCGAAAGTAACTGTCTGCTTGTCCACTTTTCACAACTAAACAACTAAACCGATCTTAACGAAATGTACATCATAAGGACTGACATAGGAAACTTTTTATTTCAAAAAATGCGGAATAACTGAAAAATTGCGAGAAACACCGCGGAATTCAGCTATATAGTACTATAATAGAATATACTAGTACTATAATATTATAGCAGGGAAACGCTGGATGCAGGCCGCTTCCAACTGGCCCTTTTGGAGATCGATGGGGGAGGCCTATGTCCAGCAGTGGACGTCCTATGGCTGAAATGATGATGATGATGACTATAATATTGGCAAGGTTTTGGCCATCACCCTGGCTTTGGCCACTTGCCGATTTGAAAGCTGATAACTAAGTAAGATATAGAAAACAGACTGGGTTTTAATGGTGGTGGAAAGAACACTCATCTATGGTACGTTTTGACAAGTTTAGTGACAGTCGTAGTGCCGCGAGTGTATGGAAACATTTCTGCGAAACTTTGAAAACAAAAGTATAAATATAATAGATTAAGTGATCCTCTGTAAGTAAACGTTAAAATTATCGTACCTATATTATTGTTTTGGATTTGATTTGAGGGTATGGGTAAATGAATCTGAAAGAGCGTGGTTTTGAGGTTATTCCGGATTTTATTAAATTCTTAATGATTCAACGTGAGGTGGCCACAACCAGTATAATAATTTTATTGCTCGCTTGGGTTTTGGCCATGCTTGTGGCCACAACTAATTTCCACGTTACACGGTTTTTGACACTTTCTTTTATTACGAGTGTGGGTTTAGTTTTGAAGTCTTACAATTGCTATTGTTTTTTTTTTACAATTACTAGTTTTGTTTATAGGTAAATTTTATTAAATGGCACCGACAATACAAGTTTTTTTTTTTCGACTTAATAAATGCGTTATGCGCTTATGCGTTAATGTTTCTAAATTGTCTTTATTCTGTATTTCTACCTGAATCTGTTCAGCCGTTTATGCGAAGAAGTAACAAACATAGTTTACTCACTCACATACTCACACACAAACTTTTGCATTCATAATATTAGTGTGATTTAATGGCCAAAACTGGTGCACCGATGTCGCCACTACTAGGTGAAAAGTGGCGAAAACTAATATTTATGCACCTGCTATTTATATATTTTTTTACTAAATTTGATAATAGTCTCTCGTCTCAAACATGTATGAAATATTAAGGATAGATGTATTTGTACAATCTTATGCTATAGAGTTTTAAAATTAATATTTTAACCATTTTTGCATTGACATCGAGTTTAAAAATTATAATACAACAAACACAACAGCAAAAGTATTTTATTTTGACATAAATTTAGTTTTACGTAACGTGATATTCCATAGGCTCCCGATCTAGTCTGGTACTGTGTTTCGGGTGCCAGTGGCTTCTCTTATTATAACAGTACAATTATGCCAAAGCAAACAGATATATCATGCAAAATACAAATCCAAATACAAAAAATAATAGCCTTAATGTGGCCAAAACAGGGACTTTTGCGCTATAGATTACGTTAAGTTGATATACTGGTTATATTGCGCGTGATATATGTAGGTGCTTATCCCTCTAAACTACTGCAATATCTGAGATCCAATTCTTGAAATAAAGACGAGCACCTACTCACCTGAGTGATCAGTTCTCGTATGAAGTCGTTAGGTTTCCAATTTCAATAAGTTGAACTTTATATCCTTTTTAGAGTTTATTTCACTGACCTAGATTATTTTATGAACCTTACTTAGTTTATAAAGCGTTTCGACGAATAAATGTTGGTTTTGTAAAATGTATGCCTTGTTGGTTTAGGATGAATAAATGGCAGTAGTAGTAATTTCTCCTGAAACAGTTTACATGTAAATTATACCAACACTAGAGGTCCGCCCCAGCTTCGCACGGATATAGATTATAGCCTATGTCACCCGGGAATAGTGTAGCATACACATACACACATATCATACACATAATATTATACCTAACACATAATTATCACTACTAGGTAAATAGTATAAATATTTTACATTTATTTGTGTAAAAGCACGTTTCTAACTTGTATCAACTACTTACCAGGCAGATGAGACAGCTTGAGTGTTCAACGTATTTTTCCTTTTCAATAACGCCGTGTCGTATATACGAGATATCGCATGGTTGCATATTAAACGCGACTTATTGAAATTATATCAGCTGGAAAACTTACCTTTGACATAGTGTTATCGAATCTTCTCATAATATAATTTAACCGGTTTTGATTGTAGTATCGGGCAGAACTTTTCTTATAAAGAAATTTGGGGAAAATAATATAGTGAGCCACCTTGGTGCAACTTAAAGCTTCAAAAAATGTGAAATGTGCTCTGACGGGAAAAGGTTACAGAGTCCCATATATGACAAAAAAAATAACTGTGCTACCGATAACTATAGAAACGAAGAAACGAAACGAAGTGAGCGCCGGCGCTCATTTTGTAATCTTCAAAAATGCGCTTCTTCTGGGCCCGTCCATCCATTTTATTTTGGTCGAAGATAGAATGAATTTCTTGCCTATCATTGAAAGTTTCATGAATATCGAATTATCGGTACGCAAGTTATCGTCCAACAAAATATAAACTCACAAACATTCAAAATACCGATGTTCTCGTAGAATTGGAGTTTGCTTCGCTCGGTTAGTAACCGAAGTATCATTTTAGAAAACAGGATAATCTTGGGTTAATTAATAGCCTCTTCGGGACAGCTCTTGAAGGTTTCTGTTTTGATGAATTGGATTGGTATTTGCTTAAATTTATTTTCTACTCCAGGAATGGTACCTGCAATTATTTATGAAATTTAAAACCATTTCATTTTCACAGACGTCAAAACAGGCGTGGTGCGGCTATCGCGGTTGAACGCCTCAAGCGGCGCAAATATTCCAGCCTTGACAAAGGTTAGGTCATTATTTTGTGGGAAATTATTATATTCAGGAACTTTGCCTGAAATTAAAGATCGTTTGAACTATCTATAGGCCTTAGTTGCTTATAGATAGTATCTTCAATTAGTTTAGTTTTTTTAAGTTTAGTGTTTAATATTCTTAAGTTAAATAATCTTTGATAATATACATTAGGCATATTGCTGTATTGTCACAGACAATGATTTTTCGTGTAGTACCTGTTAGATATGCAAGTACCTAATTACTTACTAGACCCATTCATGCGGTAAAGTTGTGCCAACCTCCATGAAAACACCTGAATACGCCATGAAATTGCTCATTTCAACCAGTACTTAATTTCAGCATTTACAACCTCTACGAGACAGTTCAAAGCGACGTAATTATCTCATGCACAAAACGAAACGAAGTAATTATTTGCCTCAGTCGCTATTCCAACAAAATTGTTAGGGTCTGGCGCAACATACGAAAACAATATTTCATTTTCCTCCACAAATGAGATAACGGTACGTGTAAGAAGCCCGCTTTCATTTAGAACAAGGATAAAGGCGTAGTAGAGTGTAATAACATCTTTACATAATGCGGAATGTAACGTTTTTATGTTGGTCTGTTAGTTAATGTTGTTAACAGTACAATAAAAAAAATACATTGCGTGAATTTGATATAAAACACTTAACGAATTTTATCGCATATATTTTACAAGACCTCTGGAAACCGTGAGCAAGAACTGCGTACATAGGGAACTTTTTAATTAAAAATAATAAAATATTATACTCATATTTTTTTCTATTATAGTTATGAAGACTTTTTTTGCTGGCTTGTGCTGCATCAACTCTTACCACTTGACGCCCATAATATGTGTGTGCGTATGTTTTTAAGTGTGTGTCTGTATGTTTTTATGTGTGTCTGTATGTTTTGACGTGTGTCTGTATGTTTTTATGTGTTTGTCTGTATGTTTTTATGTGTTTGTGTGTATGTTTCTATGTGTGTGTCTGTATGTTTTTATGTGTGTTTCTGGATGTTTTTATGTGTGTGTCTGTATGTTTTGACGTGTGTCTGTATGTTTTTATGTGTTTGTCTGTATGTTTCTATGTGTGTGTCTGTATGTTTTTATGTGTGTTTCTGGATGTTTTTATGTGTCTGTCTGTAGCTTCGTAGTTCCCAAACGGATGAACCGATTTCAATGTGTTTTTATTTTATTAAAAGCTAATTTAAATTGTTCTTTTTTTTTTTTTTTTTTTTTTTTATGATACAGTAGTGGTCAGGTGAAATTTTGACATGTTTAGATGCTTTGTTTGCAAAGTTGAGTCATGCTGGCACCTTATCTGGATTTCCTCACTAATATGAACCCCATTATAAGACATGGGAAACAAAAAGTTAATTTTTGAGCATTATATTTTTATTTTATTAATACCAATTGGCCATGGTAGAAAACTTTCGTTGCTTTCTGCTTCCACAAGTACAGCCATCGGCGAGTGCCAGTGCCAATACCAACAGACAAGCATCTGGCGTTCGTTGCTTACTTAGGTCTCTGATTACAAAACAACGCCACATTAATTATGTTTTTGCTTCGGAAGATACCGATGTTGTTTACGTGGTCCCAGTCCCCAGTTACGGAAAACAAATGGGATATCATAAAATGCTCATCAGAAATACTGAACGGGCATCAAAATATCTCCCTCGGTTGTTATGTTTTATGATTGCATATCATCATCATCATCAGCCGGAAGACGTCCACTGCTGACTACTGCCTCCCCCTTTAACCTCCACACTGAACGACAGCCTGCCTTAATCATCGGTTATTATACAACCGTTATACTATGTTTTACGATTGCATATCATAATCGAATATAATTATAGTAGCTTCATCCAACCAGAATTTGACCTAGAAACTTACTTACCTACTTTTACCTAACATTAAACCTGACCCAGAACCTTAAATCTAACCTAGACCTAGAACTCAATCTAACACAACCTGGAGCTCCGCTGTGCATCGCCTTCTTGTTACAGTCCTTTCAGGGTTCAGTCGCAAAACACAAAACCAAACAGTTTCGTCATGTCCGTTCTTCCGTCTGTGTTTAAATTTTATTTAAACATTTTATACCTTCTGCCACGGACATTTTAATTTTTTGATATGCATATTTTGGAATGCACATCATGCATTTTAGTGTTTTTGCTATGCCGTTATAGTATGCCAAGCCAAATGAGATATTTGATGAACAATTAAATAGCATCCGAAAACAAATGTTGTAATAAGTTCGCGGTGGAGCCCTTGTTTCTGGTTAAGGTTGCCAAAGATAGGTGCTATAAATTTGCAGATCCGTAGCGACAAATATTTACGCTGTCATATGGCATGGCTAGGAACTGAACTGCGGATATCCGGACTCGTGTAACGAAATATTTTTATGGCATGTATAAATTTTCGTGCGTGTATTTCCTAAAGACATAGCTTTTATGGTCGACCATATTATATGGACAACGGGCTAAGCGTTTGACCACAACTCACCTGATGTTAAGTACTTAGTATAGCTAAAATTGGAGATCAATGGTGACCGATCAGTAGCATGGGCGCTTCACAATCTGACAGCATTCGGTTCAAACATCGGCCCTGCACTAATGACTTATTTTATGTGTAGTTTCAATTCCATCGCTCAAAAACGGTGAAGAATAACATCGTGATGAAATGTCTAAAAACTTCAAAGTTCAAAGATATAATATGACATTCACAAACATGCACTGGGCCAGCATGGTGGATTAGGGCCCATCCTTTTCTCTCTCTCTCTCTCTGATAGAAAGCTAATAATGATCTCTGATAATGATAGGTAAAATTTCATAAGCAGTGTTGCCGTCTTTATTCGTCACTCTATAATAGTAGGGCACTATTAGAATGACAAATAAGGAAGGCAATAAGAGTTTTTCAGAAACGATAAAACATATTTGCTTCTCCTTAATAGTTGGCGATCCAGCTGCAACTAAATCTAAGATCTAAAGAAACTTTAGGACATTTGAATTGTATCCAGTTGCGTCGAGCTGTAAAGCTGTCCGAAAGGAAGGCCCTGTAAAGCTGTCAGTAACTGGAAAGGTAACATTACAATACAGCTATGTGATTATTAAGGTAATATTTACCGTAATAATATTGCCTGGTTGTATGTAACTGTAGTGAACATTCGTGATAATTTAAAACAATGTTTGGAGAAGGTATGTCAAGAATGTAGCGTGCCTTACGGTTTACGCAATCCAACCTCTATTCATCAATATTTCTTAACGATATGTAATAAATAATTCCAATAAATAAATTTAGGTTCTAGGTAAATTGACACCATACAGATCCCTCTTCGAACATCTGTACTAAATTGGATCAGATTCTAATTTACGACATTCAGAAAAAAATAGACACGATTTCTGGTCGTCGAGATAAACGATTCGCAGGGTATTCCTTGGTCGTGGAGCAAATTGACGCATTACCCGACCGCTGGGTATCTGGCCGACCCAAATTGAAATGCCAATCATTGTGCCTTCGCAAACCCGGATTGGATACAAGCTCTAAAATATATATGACTGGAATATCAAAGAGTGAGATTTACATGCCTGTTACATATAACACATATAAATGTCTATATTTTCAAGGTTTTCTGAAGAAATAAGGTCTTGATACGCAGAGGGTAGTTCTCGATTCCACCAAAGATAAACACCGATATTCATTTACATAGAACAAGTAAAACTACAGAGAAGTAGGTATACTTATA
Source organism: Agriopis aurantiaria (assembly GCA_914767915.1). NCBI lineage: Eukaryota > Metazoa > Arthropoda > Insecta > Lepidoptera > Geometridae > Agriopis > Agriopis aurantiaria. The sequence continues at coordinate 9,180,133 of OU611994.1, read as the reverse complement.
GCTACCACAGACAACATACTTTAGACAGTGGCTTTTCTTTTTCTCTCTTTCTCTGTTTCTATTTCTATCTCTCACTTTCTTTTCCTCTCTATTTTTCTGATTCTTTCTTTCTTTATTTCTCTTTCTATCTCCCTCTCTTTCCCTCTCTCTCTTTTTCGTTCTCTCTTTTATTTCATGAGTACAAAGATTTTTATACATCACTCTCATTCTCGTAGACCTTTGACTAAAATTGCGTCGTTTGTGGTGAATTTTATAATCACTACAATTGTACATTATGTACCAAAGATCTAAAAATACAAGATATTTGTTATGTACAATCGCCAGTAAAAGCAAAGACTTGATAGCTCTCTAAAACTAAATTTCTTGGTATCTAACATTATTGACAAACTACCAACATTTTGTGCTTAAATTATTATTTTTACGTTCTTAGATCTTTTTAGCGAACACATTGGCACACAGTTTATTCACCTAGCAATACCTGAATATTTGTAATGTTTTTTTAAAAATTTTGAAAAAAAAAATATTATTCACCTCTCTCTATTCTACCGTTGTGGAACTGTTCTTGCACTGTTTTTGCATTTAATCAATTAATATCCTCATTAATATCCAATTAACCTTCTATCGACTCGATCCCAATCACTTCTAAAGTCAAATGAATAGATCTTTTTGAACGCGGCACTAAATAATTGCATTAGAGGGTTAACTGCAAAAGTTTAATTCTGATTGCAACTTTGTGAAATCGCAGCTTTCTAGTTAACTAAATCAGGCAAGAATTAACATCGACGCCCCTACTAAGTATGAGGTGAAAACTTCGAGCTAGAAATTAAGATAAAATATAAATGATTACGATAGTAAGTATCCATTTAAGAGCTCTATCATCAGATCAGTTCGATGATACCAAATTATTATTTTCTCATCTGAATTACATATTATTATTTGCAATGTTTCAAATCGATACAACAATTTAGGGGTACGACATTGGGCTCTTGGGAACCGGGAGCTCACCTCGTTTTTGATAAGTACCCGATATTTACGCTGGAAAAATCAGTGGCAATAAAAACGTTACAATACCAACAACAAATTTAAATCATATGTCGTTAAAATCTGATTAAGCATCCAACCAATTTAATGGAACCTAAACTTACTGTAGATAAACTATGATTCATATTATGTGACCTCTTAGTAAGGGTGATCAGACATTCCTACTTCAAACGTTCAGTCCAAAACGACAGCAAAGTAAGTTAGTTGGGATTCTAAAGCAATCTGATTTAATGAATAGGGTTTCTTTTCAAACTGCAAAGTTAATTAAACTAGACCAGTGGCTAATGAAATGGCGATCCGTTTATAACAATCTATCTTGAGTAAGTTATAGATGTTCAGTAAATTATTCTAATTTAGATTTTATTTTATAAACACAAAATAACCATCAGAAAAACAAGGGAGTAAGAAAAGTTTACTTTTGGATCTGCGAGATGAATTATCGTATCAAATAGCAACTATACTCACACAGAGCTAGCAACTCAGTTCATAAATTTTTTTCATTAGTGTTTTTTTATACACCGCAATATGTAAAACAAATAAAAAAAATATTTCCCGATTAAAAAGCTGATAATCTTCAACTAGCTGAACAGGTTTTTCTTAAATCATACCTAAGAATACTATAAATCAACCTGCATTTCGAACAAAACAAAAAAAAAACAAAATCAGAATTAACTAATTCGTTTTGGAGCTACGATGCCACATACAGACGCACAGATACACGCTTTAAACTTATAACAACCCTCTTTTTGCATCGGGGGCTACAGTTCTGTAGAGAGACGATGACCAAAACAATTTCTAAGTACTTAAATTGAAAATCTTTATACTTTAACTACCAATACAGAGCTGATACCTAAATTACAGAATTTACAGAGTATAGGTAACTACCTCAGTAATATTTCCCACTGATATTTTACTGGTCCATTCTGGTTGCACCGTAGCGAGCGTTAAGTGCATCGCTTAATAATTTTAATTGCTTTTAAACCAATATTAATACTACTGCAGTGCGTGTAAATCATTGTATGCATAATAATTTATTCTTCTGGCCAGTAATGGGCGAGCAGTGCTTCAAATTTTTGACACAGAGTACCATAATAAAGAAATTCAACTCTAGTTTGATAGAAATTTTATTTTTTATTTTTTACTGGCAAGTGATTTTTGCCCGACTGCGCAAGAAAGAGGGTTTTATTTTTCGAGTGTATGTATACTGGTTTCTTTAGCACGCTCTACAGCCTAAACTTTTAATGTATTTCGACATGTGTGGTTCCATTTGAATTGTTTTAACAATAGGATTAAAATAAATATGGTACAAGACAAGAATTCAAGATGGCATCCGCGAAAATAAAATAAAGAGAAAAATAATAAGAAAACTATACGCTTTCCTTGTCTGTCTGTCTGTATAACCGCTAACTCCTCCGAAACCACGCAACGGATTTTGATGCGGTTTTCACCTTCAGTCTAGCGACCAGCCCCGGCTTTGCACGTAAATTACACCCGTGCGAAGCCGGGGCGGGTCGCTAGTTATTATATAAATGTCAACAGATTTCAAAAATATGTAACACCGTTATGAAATATTCAGTAGTTTATGAGATAAAGTGTTATGAATATGAAAAATAATCAAAACCATTACTGGAATTACTGATGTTGGCGTTGCCAAATTAAAGTATGGCGGGACCAGTGAGTTGGTAAAAATATCTTAGAGCGGGACACGTGACCAGAATGCACCCTGATAGGCGGACCCAGAGGATCACGGAAAGGGTGCCTGAAAACGGACGAAAGAGCCAAGGCAGGTCGAAAAACGCTGGCACGGTGACTTGGTTTAGGGTCTTTGTAGTCAGTCAACATGCCCTCGACAAATTCCAAATAGACTGGTCAAATTAGGCGGGTCAAAGCACTGTCTGGAACGAGATGGTATATACCTTTGACCAGGAGTGGGTGCAGTAGATATTAGTTCAATACCCCGCCCGGTTTTCTCCATAAATTTTTCTGTTTACTTACTATTTTCTCTATCTTATGCTATTCCTCGTGGCTAAAACTACTTCAATTGACAAATTTAATTAAGATTGGCTTTGCCGGTACACGAAAAGGGTAACACGATGATATATTATGCCTACTCAATTCCTAACTTACACATAACTAGTCTGATGTGGTCGTTACTTTACATTTGTTTACATCTGCTATTTTAATTCTGTGTTAGTAATTAGTGATTCCAGTCGGAAAATGCTGAGGTTGTGTAAAAACTATAATTTGTACCACACACCGCGCCGCCCCAAGTTGTGGTAATTTACTACATAATGTGTTTAAAAACATCTAGTTTATAATGAAAGCTTTGTTTTTTACTAGCTGCGCCCCACGGTTTCACCCTCGTGGATATTCCATCACAGACCGTATATTTTTCCGGAATAAAAAATATCTTATGTCACTTTTTAGGCCTTCAATCTCGCTTTATGCTAAAAATCACATTCTGCGTTTTGCGTGAAAAAGTAACAAACAAATCGACAATCCAACAAACATAGGTACTTTCGCATTCATAAAATATATAATATTATGATTCAGTCACACCGTGGTCACACGGAACGGTGGTACTAGCTGAAAGGATGTCAATGTACACGTCATTATAAACAACTTATACCTACTGAGCCAATCGAAAAAAATACAGCTGTCATTTAAAAAATTTGTTAACGAAATTTATGGATCAGCTAATAATATTTCAATTCCAGGGTTGGCGCCATTTTAAAAGGTGCCTATTATGATGAGTATAATGACCTACGTATATTGGCTAACAACGGTCAATGTATACTGGGTGACTGGGGTTAGACAGTGGAAATATTCGGGGATATCATTTTATCTACTTATCATTATGAACAACACACTTTTACTATAGGACCAACCTTGATATCGCGTTCCGCTAACGTAACAGCTGTTCCATATAAAAAGTTCATTGGCTCTCGACAAAATGACGTATGGAACGGCAGATATTTTTTTTCGTGGTTACAGGATTGGTTCTATGGTAAAAGTTGGTTATAATGATGAGTATAATGATATCCCGAATATTTTCTACTATCTAATCTGTCGCCCAGTTTATATTATTGTAGCGAGTTAGACGGTGTGGTCAAAACACTATTACATTTTGCCTACGTATTAACTTGTGCTTAAAAAACCAATCACAGAAATAATGGCACAACAGAAATAATGACCAACGGACTACTCCCATAAAAGTTCCATAAATTAGCATCGATTCTGATGCACTCTAAACTAAATAAATTTGACAGGTCTAAGATTGTTGCCATCCTTCTCTCACATATTAAAATAAAAAGAGAGACAGATAATTTTAGTCCTGTCAGATTGGTTTAGTTTAGTGAGTGGTATGACAGAATCGATGCCATTGTCTCCACAAAATAGGTAGGTATACAAAGTCATATAACATGGGTAATGTTATATGACTTTGTATATTTGTATACTCTTCGATTTGGTTCATGTAGTAGAATTTCGTGTTAAAAAGAAAAATAATTAAACCAGCCAAGTGCAAGTCGGGCTCACGCACTGAGGGTTCCCTGCAACCACATAATACAAAAAGTACCTACCTAGTGCAACAGGACTACATCATGCCCAGGTGGTCACCCTTCCAAGTAGCGACCGCGCCCGACGTTGCTTAACTTGGTGGTGAAAAAATATGTGTCACCGACTCACACTTGGTCATTATTTATTATTTTACTTTAGATTGTGTACTATAATCATGCCAAGTTTGACGCTTATATTTATTACCGATTTTACGTTAGAACAAATACAAAAATACTTTGGAGAAAAAACCGTTTGTTTTATAATTATGGTTATTAATATTTAGTTTTATAATTTTGACTTTATTATTATAGCTTAGTTAATACCCGGTAACATTACATATTATTCTGTGAAAATTTCAACTGGCTATCTATTACGGTTTTAAAGAACGGACAGACAGATGAAAAGAGAGACAGCGTAGGCTTAGTAATAGTTCACACTCTAAGGGTACGGAACCACAAAAAGCAAATAGTTCTTTACAAATTTTGTTCTAATCGCGAAAACAAAGAATAATGAATTGTTTTCATTTCCTAAAAGCAAGTCTTTCACAAAAAGAATTACTTCCTGCAAAATGCTTTTGAAACAAAGTGAAATTCTAAGCTCAACGAGCTCAACAGACTCCACAGAACCATTACAAAATGTAGAGCGGCCAAAATTGGACCGCCCGTTTGAAAGCAAGGGAAACGCGGTCGACAAGATAAGAATGAGAGCTTCTTCAGAAAATGACGCTGCCTTCTTTACGTTTATTACATGATAACGTCTTGATTCGTTTCGTTATTTAACAGAAGGGTGAAAATAACTTCTGGCTGAAATATTACATTATTATCATAGCGCGAACGTAAATTGTAGACGAGAATAGGGGGGTAAGTAATATCACGAGGGAGGACCTACTCTAGGTGTTATAAATAAACGTGTGATGAAAATTATGTACCTATTCGTATCTTATTATCATAAACTTTTAGTAAGAATCATATCCAAGACCATAATCATATCCCTTATTTCAACTTTAATATATTATGTATGTTTTATAAGTATGGTTTAATATATTTTATTTTATGCTGGCGTCTACTTTGGTTAAAAAAATGCCAGTATGCTGGCAGCATTACCAAGTTGAATGGCAATGCTGCCAGCACACTGGCCACTTCTCTTTCCACTAAGGGGCTTTTAAATTCGTTTTTTAGTTTAGTGTATATTTATTTTTAGCAGTTTTAGGTTTTTTTGCCTTATCTTATTATTGTATTTAAATTTCATAATCTATCTTTTATATACACAATTGATTATGATAATTGCTGTTCGTTAGTTTCTCTAAAACTAATAATGGGTTGACGGATTTGAGTTTTTTTGTTTTGTTTTGTGCTCAATAATACAAGGAAAATTTTGAATTTTAATTTTAAAGAAAAATTTGCACGGAAAATTTAAAAAATCAGGAAAAACAAAAAACTTGATTTGAAAACCTTGACAAAAAAAAAATACTATACGATTTTCGTTATGTACCATAACTTAAACAAATTTAATGGAAATTTGGACAGGACAACGTTTGTCGAGCCAGCTTGTGTGCAACAAATTATTATATATGTATATCTAATACAATAATTTGGAATAAACTTCGTTGATAGACTTTGTTACCACTTAGGTAGAATGAGGCATAATATTAATTCTGATCGCCACTAACATTTTACAACCTTGTATATTTGTAATGTGCTCATTCTTACACAGCTCAATAACGGTGGAACAAAAGTTGCATGAAATACAATGTCTTATAAAACATCATTAATTAACTAAAACGCTGCTTTATCTCGGAAAAAAGAACGGTTTCAATTTATTTCAGGGATAATTTTATTATGGTGAGGAAAATAGCGAAGCGCTGCTAAATGCTTACGTACTCTTCAGTATAAATAAAACAAGAGTCTGCTTTCTGCAGAAGCATTATTTAACAAACAATTGAATAACAAACAAATTACGATCAATTTACTTGAATGCTCATCATAAATCATCAATACTCTCTCAATGATCCACTGAGTCAAACAAAAGGGCAATCGGCAAATATTCGAAATTTATGACCTATTAAATTGGTTTGGAACACCTTTATAGGCGAAAATATGAAAATTTGAAAATATCCACCCAGGTTCGGACGGAATAAATTATACTAAATTGCTCGGAGTTTGGATTGTGGTCTACCCTTTAGTTGCAATGTAATAATATATTGAGTACATAAACTGAATTAGAACTAATTGTGTTATTTCTATGTGATTAATAAACAAACAAAAAAAAGAACAAAACTTGAGATATTATTAAACTTGTCTGGTTTTTAATAGGCATGTGTCCTCATGTTTAATTTATTACAAATAGCCGGCTTAGCGAGGAATCTAACTAAATACATTACACATACTGAAAAAATAATTTAAATTGGCTGATAAATCTCTGAGATATGAGCGTTTAAAGTTTTAGGTGGGGATAGGGAGGGGATGCTCTATCCCTTTCTCACAAAGCGTGTGTTAGTATAGCATTTGTATGGCGCAGTTATACAAATGGTACAGTTTAGTTACTATTGAAGGAAGGAGACGATGACTTGCTATTATAATAGTGTATAGTACTGATAGATTTGTGTTTAACCACTACCACGCATGATGTTTGGCAATAATGCGTACTATACGATGGAGCACGCTTGCATATAGAAGAAACTGATTTATTTGCTATTCAAAGACACCCAGATTGTTGCTATCGGAGAACACCCATTCAGGCAACTTATTCCAAACTAGTGGTTCTCATAATATACGTTTCCTACGGGTTTTCGAAAAATATCTACCACAAAACGATGTTGCGTTTTCACCCAGGCCGTCCGATAGAAAAATGGGCAGGAGGCAATTAGATCAAGCAGATCTAATGCACAATCTCTGAAATGTGTCTGATATAAAACCGACAGCTCAGCAACTTTGCCACGATATTCAAGCTTAAAAGCTTAGTCTGAGCTAATGATTCGTTGCTGATGAGCTTCTTGGCACGTTTTCAATGCACTCCAAATATATTCTTTGGTTTAGAGCTTAGCTACTGCCTACATGAAGAGTTCACGAGATTCGAGGCGTTAGACTCAGAGGCCATCAATCAGAGGTTATAAAACCAAACGGACAATGGGGTAGGATATTCCCAGATTAGGGTCGCATTAAGAGCCGACAATTTGGAATTATTTTTGGGATGGCCACTTTCAGCATCAATGCGACGGGGCTGTTAGATCGTTGGAAGTGGGGTTTTATAATTAGATTAACCTCAAAATGGGAACGACGAGTTATAAAGAAGGATGTGACATAATGTTATAGTATGCACTAGCTAATCTTTATGTAAACTTTACGTAAACTTTCATGTACATTTTCAACCCCATTTACCTCCCTAAATTCAATCTTTTAGCAGAATCCTGGACCTCACAAGATCAAAAGATTTCGTGATAACTCATCACGACGAGTCAGTCGGTCGGCAGCCAATGAAAGTGGTATTTTTGCAGGAATTGAACCTGCACCATCGGATATACGCCTCTCAATTGCTGTATCTACTAAGCTGCGGCCGCTCTACTGACAGCCTCCATATTCTCGAGTTGTCTTTGCTAAAATCTAAGCGTTGGTGATGTCATTTATAATTATTGCTACTGTATGCTACATGCAAGTTACTGCTCAGCCAGAACCTTTACAGGTCCCAAAGCTAACTAAGAGATGACGCCTTTTTACCGACTTGAAAGCATTTTTTATATTGGGAATTTATATTATTGGCATTTTTTATATAAAAATGGGATAAACCGTTTTTCCCATTTATACTGATAATTTTTAAAAATATACAAAAATGTTCCTAATGTTTTAAAATATTAACCTCCAAAAGTTGTTAAAATTGACCGATGCACATTTTTAAAAAGAAGACAGTCATGTCTTCAAAAACATCAAATACGCGAGCGAGATCGCTGCGCCTGGTATTCTGGCGTGTAGCGGCCTTACTTATAAACGTTAGTTATGTTAAGCAATTGCTCTGTTTGCTCCTCGCTGACGGAAATTGACACACATGAAATCGAGACAGCAATTTTAAGCATTGCCTAACTTAGTAACGTTTATAAGTAAGGCCGTAAGTCTCCAATTACTTTCCTAAGTAAAACAAACAAAGGGCATCCGGCTTGTTAAAAATTCCACTGCTCCGCAAATGAGTCTCGCCGCTTTAACGAAGACGATCGGAAATAGTTTTAATTGAATGCGATTTGTGAAATGAACCCCTTTCTCCTATGAAGCTTTCAAGAAACGAATTGTTGGAAACTTGAAAAGCTTTAGCGGTAAAGATAGATTGATATTATGCAAATCTGGCCGTAGTAAGGATAAACTTTTTTGTATATAAAAGTAATTTTTAGGGTTCCGTACCAAAAGAGAAAATACGGGACCCTCTTACTAAGCCTACATAATAGATAGCCAGTTGAAATTTTCACAGAATATGTAATGTTACGAAGGATTAACTAAGAAAAAAAAAAGTCAAATGTCAAAAACTAAAGTAGAGATTTCAAAGAATAGCCTACCGACTTTTTTTTTAAAGCTGATAATTTGACGTGAGTATAAGTTTCACCTTTTTTTTTTTTTTTTATTTATCTTGTTATTTCTCTACCTTTTCAAATGGGTTACATACTACTATAAAAAATATGTTTCAAAAATTATCTACCCTGGTCTATAGTTGTTCGTTAACTCATATACGAACTTGAAAATTATATTTACTTGAACTACTTGCCTACAAAATTTCATGAAAGACCTAATGAACGATACTCAAATTGAAACTTTAATTTATACAATGTAGAGATTATTATTATAGAGATAGCCCGTTGGTCCAGGTGGTAGTGAACCTGCCTTCTGAGCTTGGGGGCGTGGGTTCGATTCCCATCTAGGACAAACATTTGTGTGATGAAAATTTGTGTTTGTTCTATATCTGGTTGTTAATATCTATTTAAGTATATATTTAAAACTATATATGTATGTATATCAGTCTCTGACAGCCATATCACAAGCTTTGCTTAGTTTGGGGTCAGATGACCGTGTGTGAAAAAATGTCCCGAATATTTATTTATTTATTTATTGTAGTGTGATACAGTAATTTTATTACCATGCGTGCTAAGGCCTCATCGCAGTTAGGTTAAAAATATTTTAACAAACAAGTACTTATCAAAATTGCTTCACCTTATGAGGAAATTCTTGGCATTTGCAAGGAGGTAGTCGATGTACCTCACTGTCACTTTAATAAGATTCCTCCCCGTTCTTCCAACATAGTACTTTTGGGCGTTGCCTCTTTTTAATTTAATTTCACAGATTGTCTGTCGCTATGCGTAGCGTTAGCGGTTATATTATTCTCTTTGATGCGTAGGAACAAATTTTCATTGATTTAAGGTGGTAAGTTACACCTATGGCGGGAAATTCAAATTTCAAACAGTTTTCTTGTCCTTGTAGCTAGGCTGGGTAATTATTTTAAAATGACGTAGTAGCGTTTGCGCAAATCGTTAGTTGTTCTTTACATTATCATCATGTACAGCAATTTAACATTAACGCGCCATATTACTCACCTTTGTCAATAAACCTTTTGAAACAGCAAAATATAGTTTATTGACAAATATAAGTAATAATGTTCATTAAATATAAATAACTTTACATGATTTCGTAAATAATAATAATCAATTTGCGCAAACATCGTGCTCGTTTACAATAATTACGGGGCCTAGCTACAAGGACAAGAAAACTGTTTGAAATATTAATTTCCCGCCATAGATGAAACGTACCACCTTAATTAGCTTGACGAATACCAAGTTTTTTTTTTATTATTCCATGAGAGGATTTTGGCATCGCACGTCTTGTATATTTACCAGTGTCAAATAGGTTATAATTAAAAGGTTTTCAAGTTTTTTTTAATATGTTCAAACAAGTCAGTGTCAAGCAAAGTAAGCCATGGCCAAGTCCAAGTCATGACCTAGTAAAGTGGTAGAGTCTGTAGTTTTTGAAACAACATGAAACGAGATGTATTCCTCGTTATATCAGTACCCACGCTCGAGCACGATCATGAAAACTTAGTAAAATAATAATTCACCATTGCTTATTACACATTAACAATATAAAATACACATATATATATATATATATATAGGCTTGCTTACCTAATTAAAACATAATCTAGAATCTTAAATTATTTTATTTGAGGGACAAGAAAATAGTACATTGTTACCCCAGGGGTGAAAGTAACTTAATTAGTCCCGAGACAGGGTTTGGCGCTAATAGTTCGAGGGACTAAATAAGTCTTTAACCCCGAGGTAAACATTGTGCTTTTCATTACGAATACAAGGAAACTAAAAATAAAAACATTAACTGACAAAAGAAATTAGTGAATTTTATTTTATAAAATTGTCGTACGGTTTTAAGTATCTTTCTTTTGATTTCGGTGGTGAAAGATTTTCCACTACTGCTTTAGCCTTTTCTCTTATGAAATCAGGCGTTAAATCCATATCAGAATCAGATGAACTCATTGTGTTAATACAAATCTGCTATACGGAAGTATAAAGAAAACTCTACGATGAAGATCGGAATCCCGACATATTTTTTTGTAACATCCTGACACTGGCCAATGCACGAAAAGTGCGGGAACATAATCCTCAGAGGAGAAAAAAAAAGTTGTGACATGGTTCAATACAAATGTGAAAATAGAACTAGTTTTTTTTCTTTTATAATTTGAGTGTCTGTCAGTTGTCAACTGTCACTGTCGGTTGAAAGTGATTCTCCCTAGGGCTGAAATGTATTACTTTCAACCCGCTCCTCAGGCAACTTCAGACTTACTATCCGAGTATGAGTAATGAAAAAATATAATTATACTCGCCTGACCTTAAAGTGGGCCCAAAAAAGAAAAACTACTCACTACTCAGGGCAAATAGGACCAGATTTCATATCTGCCTTCTTAAGAAAGACACGTCGTGATGGCAGGAATAACCCAGATTATGTCTCGAATATAATCTACCCAGCACTTCTATAGTATTAGCAGCTAAAGCACTCACCTCGTAACTTAAGACCCTTCCTAACCTAATGACGGCTGAAGTGGTTTAGTGGCACTCCCGTGACCGTAACGTAGGTGGAATTTAGAACCAATGTGTTCCGATTGCAAGATTAGATTTATTCCCCTAATTCAATTTTATAACACTTCCGACCTCGGAAGAACGAATTTAATTAACCTTCTTATGAATTATTCGCTCTTGCAAGCTGGAGTTCGTAAATTCAGAGTTTTAATTATACAAAAGTTTGCTGAAACAGATTTTAGTGAAAATAAAGTCGATGTTTATTAGACGAGAATCTTGTATTCCAGGGAAGCTAATTGTTATAATCATTTTTAGGGTTCCGTACCCAAAGGGTAAAAACGGGACCCTATTACTAAGCCTACGATGTCTTGATTTCAATTAAATTACCGGTTAGGCAAAAAAATTGTTGCACCATCTGACAATTGTTAAATAACGTCATAAATTTAATTGTTAACCGTAACTGCCCTTCTTTTCATTGTTTATGATAAATATCTGTCAGATGCATACAATATAATTCCAGTTATGTATCTGGGGTAAATAAAGTCTCATTTGACTTGCAACCCTGGTAAAAACTATGCTACGCTGGTGCAACGCATTTCGCAGTAACTGCTAAAGTCAGCGTTATTGTTATTGTCAAATTTGTCATAGACCTTTACTTTAACTACTACTTACTATGGTGCAACCAAGCCTAAGCAAACAAAGTTTAAATGCTTTATTCTACAATAAGTGGTCCGCCCCAGCTTCGCATGGGTATAGATTATAGCCTATGTTACCCGGGGATAGTGTAGCTACCCAACAGTGAAAGAATTTTTAAAATCGGTCAAGTACTTTTAGATCCAATTCGTTACAAACATACTTACATACAAATCTTTCCTCTTTATAATATTAAGTATAGATATAGATGTAGCATTATCTCGTGTCTTTTTCAGGCTGAAACGTTGTTTGTCAGTCAGAAGGGTAGCGTACGTGCGGAATTCTGATGCGGTACATTTGCATTGCAGATACCTGCAGGAACCGCGTTGTGCAATGCTATCTAATGCAATGCTCGGGACCGACGTACAGGATTTAGCACTACGGAATTATACTGCTAAATTAGCATGGAGCTTAGAATGTTGAATGTATGGTTAAAAGCTGGCGGGAAATATGTCACACGATATTATTAGGAAGTTTTCTTCTTAACGAATCTAAAGAAACCACTTAAGTTATTTCGTTATTTTCAATTTTAATGTCACAGAAAATTCAAAATTTCGACGGCAACGATCCGGATATACGTCCTTATTGCTTTCAGCTATACTGAGCTACGGTCGCTTTTCTGTCAACCCCTAAATTCTTGAACTTCTTTTCGCAACCAATCTGAGTAGTGGCGCCATCTATAATTCATTGAATTCAATTATAATTCATTCAACATAATTACTTAGATGTTGTTCTTGATTTTTTTACTGTGGATTAATATTTATATTGGAATGTCCTAAAGTTTGGAACACTTCAATATAAAACTACTTTCGTAATTAGTCAACGAGTAAACAATATACAAGCTAAATAACACTAACATCCTAAACTACTTATATAGCCTATTGTACAACAAGTAGGCATATTTTTTAACCCGCGATAAAAGAGCTGATAATCAAAAGGCTGAACTGGTTCTCATGAGTCATAGCTAAGAACACTCTCGATTAAGTCACCTTTCAAATAGTAAAAACCTAAATCCAATTCGGTTCAGCCGTTTGGGACCTACGATGCCACTGACAGACACACCAGATACACTGACACACAGATGTGCACGTTAAACTTATAACACTCCTCTTTTTGCGTCGGGGGTTAAAACAGTTGGACTACTCATAGAACAGATAACTGCTGATAGTTACGATCTGGGTGTCTTCAAATCAAGAGTGAATCGGTTTCTTCTAAGCAAGCGTGCTCTATCGTATACCGCATCTCAGCGAGTAGCAGGCCAAACGCAATCCTATTATAAAAAAAAAACGTTGAAGGTCTAAAGCCTAGCCAATTCAGCCAAATGCTGCCAAAAAATGCAAATGCCAAATGCAAAAGTCATCGAATTGGTTGTTAATATCTACACCTAATATCACACTCTACACTTTTTTCTGGACCTCAACCTATCGAGAAAATGCAGATGTGACCTGAAAACAGCTGGTTATTTTCTTCTCTAAAACTATAATATGTGGAACAGTTTTATTATGAAAGCCGTAAAGCAGCAGGGCCGCAAATTACTATGAACAACTGGCAATGTGGCAGTAAAAATTGTACATAAGGCTTTTGGCTATAACTTGTTTATAGAGAACATATGTTATTATGTTACAACGCCGTATACGTTACCTAAACAGCAAAGTGAATTAGGTTTTACAGAGATATAGACAGGCCGATACTAAGAATTTTCATGTAATTATTATAATATATTATAATAGTAGACAAGCAAGTAAACTAGGCAAGTACTCATGTTTAGGCCACACCGACTTCAAAAAAGGAGAAGAAAAAAAGAGGTTCACAATTTCATCCATATATTTTTTTATAATCGTGATTTTCGTAAAAGTTTAATGTAACACTTTTTGATGCAACACCGAATGTTGCATTAGTTTTAAGCTGGCTTATCATGTGTATGTAATTTGTGGTGTGAATAATAATAATTAAAGAGTTGATCTATTTATATTATCAAGCAGCTGAAGGTACTTAAAAAAGAGTACCAAAATCACGAACTACCTCAGATCACGGAATAAATTCTGTGGTACTTTTTCAGCATCGATATACAACCTATAGAGTCACAATCTTAAGGTGAAAACAGTAAAAAAAAAAATTGCGTCGTGGACATCAATTATCTATAGTTTACAATACCACATTTACTTCACTTTTGACTTTATGTCGCTAGCATAGTGTGTAACGTCGCTTGGTCGCTATAGCATCGTAGCACTGGCATCACGCGGCGTTGTAGTCGGATCGCGGTTACCTTACAACTACCAAAAAGTTAGCGCCGAGTTTTGGTTCGGACATTTTTTGGCACGTTTGTATCTCGATGCTTTGCAGTAAAGTTGCCAGACGTCTTCAACTTCAGCAATTTGAGCCTCACGCCCAGCAACTTGTATTGTGAACTGCTCATAAAACTCTAAATATCGAGAATTATTCTTTAGCACAACAAGCGGAGTTGGGCAGGTATCCCGCAGGAACTTGGAACGGGTAAGAGCAATTTCGCGACTCGCTTCGCCGAGTACGCACTGTTTGCTAGGGTGACCAGTACCAGGGGCCTTACGGACAACAGGTATTGCGGCACCAAACTAAGGTTAGATCCGCTCAGTTGGAAAATCACGCGAACGTGAACCTTAACGCGCCCAGATATGGTTTGCGGTCGCGTGATTTTCCAACTGAGCGGATCTAACGTTAGTTTGGTGCCGCAATACCTGTTGTCAGTGAGGCCCCTGAGCTTAATAAAAAAGTAAGCAATAAGTACAACAGTAAGTGTTTTTTTAATGTCATTCCTTTCTGTGCATGGTTGCCTGGAAGAGATCGCTTTAAGCGATAGGTCCGCCTGTTAAAAGTCTAGATAATAATTTTATTGTTACAGTACGAGGGATATTTAAGGATTTAGAATGCTTTGGGCATATAGGTACCCAAAACAAAAATAATAAAACGAGCTGCAAAATATCCACGGCGCAATGGAGGTTATGAATGTAGGTTCACTAAGAGGCTTTGACAAATATTATATAGGTACCTTATCTAAGAGTTTGTATTTGTTAGTGTGTCTGTCTGATACCATCACAACACAAGTTACAATTTTTATTTGAAATCTTATTGCGGTAGTTATTGGCTATGTTTGATTAAAATCTGTACAGCCTTTTTAAAAAGGTGGCCTCTTTTCCGAATTGAACTTTTCCGAACATATAAATTTTATTTGTTTATTTTGGAACAATATGTATAACTTAGGTACTTGAAATTAGAAAATTATTGAATTCGAAATATATAGAATGCCTTGATTTGTAAATTCCTGTGGTCATGACATGATTTAGGTACTAAGCTGAGTTAAGGACCAAACGTGCGAGCAAAATTATAATTATGTAGCGCAATGCGCCGTTGTTTTCTAACCATTGCGCGAGATTATTACCGTCACTTCTCAAAAGAGCCCATACACAATAATTTTCGGTTCCTTCCTCGAGGAAGCGAGTTAGAGTAACGGTTTTCTGATCATCATCATCTTCGGCCCGAAGACGTCCACTGCTGAACATAGGCCTCCTCTAACATACCATAATGTTTTTTGCATACTTACCTAATAAGTAACATCAAAGTAATCTTATAGTTCCACCGCTTGATGATAATAATTTATACTTAACATTTTCCGCAACTAGGCCAGTCATGGCCCTTTTTGCGTCAGTTTAATACTTACCTTATGAGATAGCTTTAAAAAATACAATGTGTGAAAATTAAATGCACCTAAACCGAAAAAACATAAATGTGTACAGTTAGCACAATATTACAAAAAATCAAATTCGCTGCTCCCCAAATGATGGTGATCCTATGACCTGGAGCTTGGGAAAAGTACGAATGCCTGTTTAATGCGCTGCTGGGAGGAAATTGATCGCCACACGTTTCTATTATGAAGTTTTTAAGCATTATACTTACCATTTTATGGCAGGCTGACGAACGTTTTTAACTGACTTTGAAAAAAGTAGGGAGTTTAAATAAGTTTTTTTTTTATGTTTGGTTACCTCAGAACTTCGTCATTTATGAAATGAGTCGGTTTTTTAATTTATTGAAAGTATATATTGCAGATTGGTCACATAGAAATTTCATCAAAACCGGTTATCTAGTTTGACTTTTTACTCAAAATAACTGGAAAATTCGGTTACTTGGATCAGCGAAATAAAACTTGGATAACAATAATTATGTCATCCAAGTCACCCAAGCATCACCAAAGTTTCGTATTTCACTAATTTTGTGTACTAAGTCAGTTTTAAGGTTCCGTATCCAAAGGGTAAAAACGGGACCCTATTCCTAAGCTTACGCTGTCTGTCTTTCCTTCCGTCCGCTGTATCTTTCGAACCTTATATTACCTTATACCATAGCCAGGTTTAGCCAGCCATTATATAGATAGCCAGTTGAAACTTTCACAGAGTATGTAATGTTACGGCAGATTGATTACGAGTAACTAGAAATAATAAAAAAGTCAAATACTAGTCATAACGAAAAAGGGGTCCCTATACAACAAACGTATATTTTTACGTATTTTTGTAATCGCTCTTATGTCTAAACGGTAATACGTACAAGCGTCAAACTTGGCATGATTATAGTACACACTCTAAAGTATAACAAAAAATAATAAATAATTTCCAAGTGTGAGTCGGTGACAAATTTCTGTTCACCACCAGTTCTCGTACGATCACCGAAGTGAAGCAACGTCACACAAGGGTGTTAAGTTTAACGGGTGTATCTGAGTGTATGTCTGTAGCATCGTAGCTCCCTAGCGGCTGAACCGATTTTGATTTAGTTTTTTCATGTTGTTTGAAAATGACTTGATCGATAGTGTTCTTAGCTATATGATTCAAGAAAATCGGTTTAGCACTTTGAAGATAATAAGCTCTTCTATCAGAGGTTTAAAAAAACTATTTAGATTATGTAGTTTATGTTAGTCTATAATCCTTTTTCATCGGAGGCCAAAGTGAGAATTGGTGTTATCGCGTCACACGTGGTTGTAGTGATAGTGATTGGCTCATTTCGTAATACATATTTGTTATCAACGTTATAAATTCGACGATATCATTGACGATATTGTGTAGCTTTAGTCACTATTTAACGAATTTTTTTCACTCGATAGAGTCTCAGAATATCTATTTATATGCTACGCTTGTCGATTCGTCGTCTCTACTTTGGAACACATCTATATTTTAGGGTGCCTCAAAAGGAAAAAACTGAACCTTCAAATGATCTATTTGTGATCCTTCCCTGGATACAGGTTGCTTCCAACCGGCCCTTTTGGAGATCGATGGGGGAAACCTGTGATCAGCAGTGGACGTCCTATGGCTGAAATGATGATGATGATGAAACGTTCACATTGTCTACGGCAAGTGACGGGTGACGTCATGTGCATGGAACCAGAATTCCTGGGATCTCCGATGACCTCGTTTTAACTGATATGCCTCAATTACATAGGTAAATAACTATACTACGATTCGGATTTATGGTGATAGGTACCTACTAATACTATTATGTTGTCATCTGTGGTGATACGTAAGGTTTTAGCAGTGAGATGTTTCAATTTTCAAACAAATTTACTGAAAATTTGACAACGCTTGTCGGGTCAACTAGTTATATTTTTTATACTTGATACTATAAACAGATAAGAAAACTAGGGCCTTACGGCTTGCTGTTGTAAGCGATTTAGGTGATGAAAAAAGTTGCGCGAAAACAAACCTAATCTGGGTGCTTGAAGGTTCACGTTCGCTTGATTTTCCGAACTGCGCAGGTTTAGCGCTAATTTGAAACCGCGTAAGGAGTTAGCCGTAAGGCCCCTGGAGCCAAAACTAAAACTCCATGTGAATGAAGCCCGAATGTCAAATTGAACCCGTGGCTTGGCATGCCTATCATGTTGCCTATTATCGCATTGATAAGCAATTGGTACGTACAGTCGCGATCAATGATCTTAAATATCACTGTATTTAAATAACACGTGATGGGCGTTTCTCCCGCTCAAAATTATTTAATACCTAGTAAACCTAGTAGGTAAGTACCTACATAATTAGGTATTTAGTCTAATCTTGTTTTTTATTTAGTTATTAAAGGCACTTACAAGGAAAAATTATCAACATCCAATATTTAAAAACTAAATTAATTTTAACTTCTCGCAAAATGTATCTTCCTGTTGTTTTTTCAAACGACAAGAAAATTCTGATGATATTAATAGAGCACTTAAACCATACTTTAAGGATAAGATCTTGATATATTTTTACGAATAGATTCAACTGATTAGATAGGTTCGTATTTTTACGTTATTAAATTTTTATTCATTATGCATAAATAAGATTATCGTTTGATAAGTAAATGGTAAAAAAACATGGGCAACCAATTTTATACGCTTGTACCCTAAAACTCGGCCTAAAATTAAACATTTATTTGCCGACAGCGGCAATAACATTGTAAAAAGATGAATGAAAACCACAAACTCCGATCACATTCGCAAATTTTTAACGAGCCTAAGACTACCTATAGAAGTTACTTTACCCGTTACTTTAGTGAAAATTACGTTCATGAAAAAGTTTTTATTCGACTTTTTACAATGTTATTGTTGTTCTTACAGCAAATTAACGAATGGAAATTGTTTAAAGACTAATGTTTTCAAAGGAATTATGAATAAATAATGAGCGAGACTTAGAATAATTCTAAGGAGCGAGATCTCTAAATATCAAATCATGTCTGCCTCCCATCGAGCTAGAAAAAACATTGAGGCGCGTAATTTTTCTATACGTACCGTAGTGACAGCTGTAGGTAAGTGCCATGTTAGCCATCTTGTGCGCTGAGTTTCGTGGTAGTTTTGCTGTCAAATAAATGGTTGTTTATTTATTGTATTATTAAAATTTGCGAAACAATTACGAAGAATTTACCGACAAAACTACGCCTGGATGTTGGAAAACTGCAATTCAACATGCCTGTGTGTCGCGAACCTAGCAATAGAAGCCATTTTGTGCGCGATATTGAGTTGTAGGTATGCACTTTTTTACTGTAGGTATTTCCAGTCCATATAATATACGTTAGTGCTGCCTCCTCATGCTGCCCCCAGGACAGCAACGTCTCACAACAAAGTATCTACAATCTACCTACAAACATGTCGCTGAAACATGTTATTTCTTAAAACAATTAGCTTCTCCCCACGTCTACATAATTGGCAGAGAAGTTTTCCCAGCGGCTTAAGCCGTCGTTCCTCTTCGGGATTAGCTAAACTACTTTGTTAGTGCCGTGCTACAGTAATACTCGTCGGCGTAAGCTGTGAAACAAGGGAACAACATAATTAAATGTAAACGGGTAAACGGAAAATCCGGCCTTTCGTTGCTGCTAGTTGTTTACTTGCTATAATGAGAACCTATATAATGTTACAGGAAAACTCGAAAGTAAAATTATTATTTTGAAGTATTCCAAGTTATAATGTGGTGCTGTTAGTAGTAGTAGTGCCATTGCTTTGTGTATTGTTTACTTAATCTACTTAACAAATATTAATGTAAGTACTTAATGAACGAGTTTTTTGCAGTATCATAATATATTTATATACCTATTAGTAACTACCAGCAGTGACACCAGTCTTCGTTTTGGGAGTGTTTCCCTTACAACCACGAGTTATGGCTACCAGTTTTAAGCGATTCCAATAAAAATATTCCAAGTTTCGCCTCTATTGACCCCGTCGTCGTTTTAATTCGCCGTGTTTTACTTATAATTGGTAGTTATAAATCAGATACAATAGTGACTAACGATCATTGTAAAATCATAAGATAATGAAAATATTATTTAAATTGATCTACTAGTCTATCTTGATAGCTTAATTTATGTAGAACTAGCTGCGCCCCGCGGTTTCACCCGCGTAGTGATGAAAAATGGTGATGATGATGATGAAAATTAGACTATTTCACTCTCTGGCTCTTGAACTATACCCATGCAAAAAATCAGGTCGATTCGTTGTTCCATTGCAGCGTGAAAGAGGAACAAACAACCATACATCCATACATCTATACATCCATACCTACATACAAACATTCGCGTTTATAATATTAGTAGGATTCAAAGAGATCCAAGCTATTATTTTAGCCCAACGATCTGCCTATTACTACACTACGTTTCTTTATATAAGTTTTAGCCATTGTGATCAACAAAACAACCAACGACAGTCTAAACATAATATAAGATTGGAAAGCCCGATGGAACCCGAAAGCAACTTTTAACACCTCTGAGCGAGCAACACTCCTAATAAAAACAAACTTGCGCCATAATTCACGAAACCATTCGGAATAATAAATGCGACCAAATGTAGGTATAACAACTGAAATTAAACTACACCAAGGCCAGCGCCGACTCCAAAAATAGCTGATTAAAAAAAATTGTACATAGGTAAATCATGTATCAATAATTTCGTTTATTGTCCTGTAATTCTCTTTGCTTTTAAGTAATTTAAATCTTATTTTCTACTTTTTAGTTTAAGTTTGTACTGCATGTACCTATAGTAATATTGAAGTCGGTTCTTAACTTTAAATTATTTTAAAAAAAATGTGGGTTGTTAGATTTATTCCCTAAAAATACCTACACTTTATTCCTGTAAGAATTGCCTGTAAACAATGACATTTTCAAAGCCTGTAAGATAATATTTTTTTTTAATCCTACCAGTTTTTCCTTTTAGGTGCACTTATCAGTACTTTAAAAAAAAATATTTTTTCTTAGTTGACATCAGTATTTTTGTAGGTTTATTATTTTTGTTTTCACTGTACTTTACTACCAGTACTTTTTTAGTAGTACTTTTTTTTGGAATATTTTTGTCCAAACAGTTCGATCATCGAACTACTAGTCTGAATAAATGGAATAAACGTTATTAACGAAAGCTGGTTTGGTATATTTTGGGTGAAATAAGATTTTTATGGTAAGACCATTTACAATCATCTCCACGAATACCGATCTTCTTTGAATATCCCGAATATTTTTATTCGTTTTTTATTATTATTGATATTTTCTAATATTGCCTAATTACCTCTATCTAAATTTACTTAGTTTAACTTAGTAAACTTGGTAGTTTATAGCTTAGTTAGATCAATAAGTCACAGATATTAAAAGCCGTAATTTTTTTAAAGACATATTATAAGTTGTTATTTGACTTGGAATGTAATAATAGTTATTTATGATACAAGTGCGGAAAGTTGGTTATTACAAACGAGTAGACGAATGTAAGCCCGAGACGAAGTCGAGGGCTTACCATAGTCACGAGTTTGTAATAACCAATCCGCACGTGTGCCATACAACGTTTTACAACACATTTGCGAGAAAAAAAGGCTACAAATGAAACAATTTTTGTTTATAACTTAATATCAGTCACAAAAATAGTTTCTATAATATAATAAGAAAATGGCGCGAACATGCAAATAGCGCCACTATCACGTGGTGAAAATTAGAACTACATCTTTCGTCTCATTTTCTCTTTAGTATTAAACTGAGACAAACGTATTGAGCAAAAGCGCTTCCAAGGAGGTTTGATCATTTAGCTTATTTATTCTCGTAATATGAAACTCTTTTGTGGAATTCTTATGTAATTATGATGGAAATTAAAAAAATACCGTAAATCACACGCACGGTGCTATACATCTGAGCGTGCGGACAAATTCATTACCGCACGCTCCGTTGTATGATCCGTAATGTTTAACTTTCGAACGATGTATACAGGCTTCGTATGTGCACTTTTTGAGCAAATGTGTTGTAAAAATCTGTTTAGTCACATGTAATAAAATTACATTTAAGCCGAATTTAAATGGAGTGTGTACAAATCTTACAACTAGAACATACAAATTTATCTTTGTAAAGTAAACTTAAACTTGTTTTAAATATTTATCAGGACTTATCACGTATTATTTTATTTAGTAAAAACATTTAAAAAATGTTTTCAAATCGCGAAAGTTTAAAAATCACTAAACTTAAACTTGTTCAAATAAAGGTTACTATAAGATCTTTATATACATTATCTTTATTAAGATAAATGTATCTTAATAGAGAATCTTCATATACTATCTTTTAGTCGATTGAAACAGGCGTAACTTTGCGTGAGTTCATCTACAAAACTGTTACTTTGAAGAATCTCCAGTGTACTGCCGCTTCAACCGTTCTTTCCATATGTTTTTTCCGTGTTTTTTACGAGTAGGCTTAGTTAATTTTCGTTTCAGGTTGGTCAAACAAAACATCTAGTATTGGCAATAAACTATCAAAAGTTTTTCTGTTGCCGAACTGAAGGTGAGATACATGAGTGTGATGATAAAATCACTTCTATACTTTGTTCACGTGCACTTACACCTCATCATGGTTACTGTCGACAAAATGATGGTGTTAAAAATTCAAATATCCTCTGTTCACTATACACAGACTCTGCGTCGTCATTGTAGTTCATCGCTTCACACACTCTGCAAAGATGAAACGATTTCGTACCAAAGAACCCGTGCTCATTTAAAACATCAAAATCATTTCTCCACTCATGATATAAAAGCAATTCTTGCTCATTCTTACTTATTCTTTCAATATCTTTAGCCAGGTCCTCGAGATCAGCGTAGTTGTCGACATGTAGATAAGAGTTTGGTGGTAAAAATATCAGGCAATCTTCTATTGAAGGGCCCTGTATAACAGGTATGGCACCTCTAGAGTACGCGTTGTGAAACAACTTCTCTGTCATGTACTCACCGCATTTTGAATTTTCTAGGACAAGGTAAAATAAGTAGTGAGACATCTCTTCGCAGTCAACATGAAAGTGACCGGGGCAACTGCAAAAAAAAATTACAACCGTGAAAATGTGAAGTTCTAACTTCATTACCTACACATAAGTACTTACAAACATAGAAAGAAAAACGGACACAAAAAAATTACAACTGACTTCACAGAATGTTCAATAAATAATCACCCCCAATTTTTTTAGGTGGAACATTATTAGAGCATAGTAACTTTGCATTTTTATTATTAACAATCTAGAATCTATAGAATGGAATTGATATTAATGAAAAAGTATTTGGTAAAAACCTGCGTGTTTAAATTTAAATTTACACTATTAATATAAATAAAAATGACAAAACTATATAAAAATATGTGTATGTACTTCGAACACGTAGGTATATGCAACAATGCCTACTGTAACACTCATAAATGTAACCCTTATAATATGACAATTTTTGATTATAAATTTTTCTTTAATTTTCCCATTAAGTATCTGCACATATTTTGCTAAAGCACTAATAATTATAATATTAAAAGTGACAGTAACTCTGTCTCTCTATAATTATTATGTATGTTTGTTCGCTTTTTACAACTAGGCAGATCTTAACGAAATTTGGCTGGAAGTTAGTGTGAATCATAATGATGGACATGGGTACTTCTTTGCCCAGAAAATAAGACAAAACTAGAAATCGCTGATAACACCGCGGGATTCAGCTAGTAATATATAAAATATACTTTCAAAGGTTAAGTAACAAACAATTTTATGTGTTCCGAATAATAAAACGTGACTTACCTTTCTTTCAGCTCGTTATCTCCGCATTTGCCGTGTACATCGACTTGAATAAATTCCTTAAGACCTTTTATAATATTGTTTCTGTACGATACGCCGCAATTGGATATTAAAATTGCAATTAATACATCCCGTCTTTTACGTTTCCAGTTGGGAATCAAATCTACTATCGATTCGTTTGATGATGTCAATTTTGGCGTTTTTAGGCCCACTGTTCTTCCGTAAGGAACTGGGACGTCTGAGTCGCATCTGAAATTATTTGATAAACACAGGTCACTTTTTAGGGTTTAGTCGCCATTGGACCTATTCGCAAAATGACCTAGTCTTATAAGGACCTGTTCGCAATATGCCTTATTCGGGAAATGCCCTATTCGTACAGACTAATTCTTAACAAGTATTATTCTTCCGTATCCAAAGGGCGTAAACGGGACCCTATTACTAAGCCCATATGTTGTCTGTCTGTCTGTCCATCCTACCTTTTAACGGCTGTATCTTTCGATCCGTAATAGATAGCTAGTTGAAATTTTCACAGAATATGTAATGTAACGGTGTATTAACTAAGAAATAATAATAAAGTCAAACAGTGAGAACTAAAGGGGATTGTCCCCATGTAACAAACGTATTTTTTTCATCGTATTTTTGTATTTGCTCTTGTGTAAAAACAGTAATACTTACAAGGGTCAAACTTGGCAAGATTAATAGTACACATTCTAAAACAAAACAAAAAGTAATAAACACTGGCCAAAAGCGAGTCGGTGACAAATTGCTATTGACCACCGGTTCTCGTATGATCACCAAAGGCAACGTCGGGCGCAGTCGGTACTTGGATGGGTGACCGCCTGGGTCATGCTGTCTTCTTGCACTACTTATTTTTACTTTAGTAGTTAATAATTTATGTGTTGGTACGGAACCCTCAACATAACGGAATAATATGGCGTGACAGGTACAGTAGAAGCTAGTTACAAGGTTACTTTGCAGATATTGTGTTATTTTTAAAATCGTCTTTTGTATGTTGGTGAGACTAATGTATTGTTTTTTTTTTCTTTGACATGTACACGTTTCTACTCCATGTAACTAAGACATCCTGAATTTTCCGTTCCGTTTCCGTTAAGAAAAGTCACCGGTAAGTATATACAAGATCTTAGTCATTATTTTTTTACCGTTGATACAAAAAGTGTGGTGTTATACGATAAGTTTAACGTGTGTGTATCTCTATGTATCTGCGAATCGACATTGTTCTTAGCTATAATTCTAGATAACCTCTTCAGCCGTTTGAAGATCATCAGCTCTGTTAACTTTTTTTTTCACTGCACCTGCATTGTTTTTGTTTTTTAAAGTTTTCGTGGAGAGCGAATGGGGGCATTAACGCATACGCTAACGCATATTAACGCGTTTATAAACGCTTAGAACACTCTAAATCAAGTCACTTTTCAAACAAAAAAGAACTAAATCATGATCGGTTCAGCCCTTTGGGAGCTATGATGCCACAAACCAAGTACTTATATCTAGATCGTTGCCACAGACATACACAAATGTGTATTTGTATGATGTGTATGTATGCAGATTCATTCACACGTTAAACGTATAACACCCCTCTTTTTGTGTCATGGGCTAAAAATACATCATCGGTGCTGTTTACCTTCATACTCGTACCTGTATGTCATCGACCAATTGAAAACGTTATGTAAGCTCGAGAGAGTCACTACATGGCTGGAAAGAGAAAATACATGGCGAGGAGATTCGTCGTTCAGGAATATCCATCTCTGGCTTGCATTCCTCTGGTCTTCAGGCGGTATGTCACCGCGGTGGAGATGGACAACGACCGCATCAGCTGATCCTAGTTTGTCGTCATCGCCAGTGAACTCGCAATTTTTCACACTGCACTCTTTAAGAGGATTTTGTCTGAAACAATTTCAAAACAGGTAATTTTGCTTAAAATATTTCATCATAATCATCATCATTTCAGCGATAGGACGTCCACTGCTGGACATAGGCCTCCCCCATCGATCTCCAAAAGGGCCGGTTGGAAGCGGCCTGCATCCAGCGTTTCTCTGCGCCTACTAGTCTTACTATTTGAGTATGGTTTAGTAATTTATTTCGATGCTGGCCCAACGGCCGAAATTCATAGGCACCAAATGCCCAATAATTTTTTTTACCCCCGACTCACTATGATTCAAGCAAAGCTTTCAGCCGTTTGAAGATTAACAAAACTTTTAACAGGGGTTTAAATTATTTTTTTACACTTATTTGTATATTATGACGATTCTCTGGTGTAATTCTGCGTAATATTTAGTGTGTTTTTGTGTGTATACTTGTTTTATATAGCACTAGCTGACCTGACAGACGTTGTCCTGTCTTAGAACTGTTAAACACGCAAAGTTAAAATTGAAAATCTTATTTTTTTTATACCTTGGGTTACATTATTGGAGTTTTAGTAAGGATCCCTATTTTTATTTAAAATATAATTTAGCCTATGTTAGTGATGACCCGGGGATAGTGTAGCTTCCCAACAGTGAAAGAATTTTTCAAATCGGTTTAGTAGTTTTGGAGCCTATTCAATGCAAACAAACAAACAAACAAACAATCAAATCTTTCCTCTTTTTAATATCAATGCAAACAAACAAACAATCAAATCTTTCCTCTTTATAATATTAGTATATACAGTACACTTGCAGTACAGTCGTACACTTACCGAACTTTTCCATAAAAAAAGACATGTCTATTCTGAAGGAATTTCCAATGTTTCCATATTAATATAACAAATGTTTTGTTCCTTTTTTGTTCGTTTATTTCGGGATATTTTTCATTTTTGTATAGCACGTTCCCTAACTTAGACAATGCCCAAAACTGAAAAATACAAAGGTTAGTAAAACTTATTGAACGACATTAAGTACGCTAGTGAACAGATCAGAGACTTATATCTAAGTAGACGCCACAAGTCGACCTACCTTGCATGCCATATTTCTAATACAACTATGATAAATTGTCTTAGTTGAGTCCGTCTAAAACCAGTCTGCTCAATCGGTGCCGCGACAACGTGTCAGTTTGAAACGAAAATGGGTAATTGTGCAATACTGAGTTGTTATAATACCACAAATAGAGTCGGCCGACAGAATAAAGATACTTCTTTTCATATGTAAGTAGATACTTTTAGGTACGAAAAATTTGGCACGCTTAGTTTTCATACAGTTTGGACCACTTGTGAAGTCTACTTAGATATAGGTCTGTTATACAGATGATTATAACTACAGCTAATATCACTAGGTATATAATATAATTATGGTAATGCAATAATAAGTAGGAATACCTGAATTTTGGCGCCAACGTAAAAAAAAGCATGTTGCCTCCTAAATTATTTTCATAAACTCCATAATTTTCGAGTGTTAATGTGTAATAATGGTGGATATTATTTATTAAGTAGTGCTCGAGTGTAGGTAAGTTATTTATCGAGGTAAAACATGAGTCTTCGTGTTGATTTCAAAATTCTTTTTACTTACTTACTTTGTTGAATATTGATGTAGTGTATAATGTGGCCCTACTAAATAGTAGCTCTCGTGAAGGTACAAGAATGCGGCATGCTGGGTTTTTATACGACGATGTATTTACGGTATCTATCCTGTAAAGATCTGTGACTTCAACCTAATCAAGAAGGTAAGTACAATGATCAATGCACCTCAACGTAATTAAATTCGCTTCTAGTTAACTATGCTAGATTGCCAGAGCAATATAAAGCAATATGCGGGCTACCTATTTTTGAAAACTCAAATAACGAATACTCAGTTAGGTAAACCTAAATGAATGGCAAGTATGTCTGCAGTAGTAGGTACACCTAAACACCTGTATTGACAATGTTCCTAAGTTAAATGTCAACTAAATGTTAATAGATACTCATATTGGAAATACTACCATCAAAATTATAATTACAAAATAAATTATAAATAATAATAAATTTGTCCAAAAATTTATAATATGTTAGTATTTCCGAACCTCGATGATTTTGCGCTAGCTACATCATAAATAATAATATTTATGTTACCTTGAATTTTCAATCTATACACAAAATGATTAAAGTAAATTTTTCATTGACCATAAAACCACTCACTTTGCGACTTTGATAAAACTGATCCACAAAGGCACTGTGCATCGTAAAAATGTTCACCTTTTTTCTATCAAATTGAATGTCCGTTTCTAACTTATAAATATTAAGGACTATCACTAGAGATACACACACCATTGCGATGGTCAGGGTTCTTGAAACGCGAAATCTGACTGGGACATTCCAATCAATTGACATTATAAAAAAATACTAAGTATGCTTATGTAAACGCGATTGCACGCCGCTGGGTTTGAGCCTTGACTAATCGCCAGTTGCTGGTTACTTTATCTTCTGGCTGTGGACTTATCTACAATACCTAGAGCATGGATTAAACACGGCAATGCAAATACGTTACGAGTGAAAGACTGACATTAAGCTCGGCGAGATCCACTCATTAGGCTTAGTCTTATATATAATCCAGCCAAGTGCGAGTCGGGCTCGCGCACTGAGGGTTCCGCACCACCACAAAATACAATAATTATTTCTCCCTCTACGATAATTATCAAAACGCCTTGCAAAATAGTTCAAGCAATTGCTACGCTGACACCTGGAGTAATAGTGTTCCGTGGCTGACACAAAAGCAAATCGAAAATTGACATTTTCAAAAACAATTTTAGAAACCTCTTTTTGGTTTTGAATTTCCTTTCTGATTTAGTAAAAGTCTAGTCGATGGAGTTTGTAAAAAAAAAATCCCTGCTATCCATGTAGGTAAATGGAATTACATGGGACGCTACCACAAAAAAAACTTGAAATTTCAACATACCTACATTGGCAGTGGGTATAATGTGCATTTTACGGTATGCATGACCTGAATCAACATCTAGGATAAGTTTCAGATAATGGAACACTTCAACGGTCAACATCACAAACACGAAATTTCTTGTACGCATTTTATTATTATGGCCGGTTTTAAGTTTTAGCCTGGCATGGTTGCTGCACTCAGGGTTGGGTCCTGACTAAGGAAATCCTCAATGGTTATAGCAGCACAGACATGAAATGTTGTAAAAGCATTTAATATAATAACCTTTCTAAGTTTCACCATGACATGGCTACTGCACTCAAGGTTGGCTCCTCACGAGGGAACTTCTCAACAATTAATAGCGCCAGACATTAAAGTAATGTTATATATACATTCTTTATAATAAAAACAGCTTGTTTAAAGAAATGTATTTTAAAAACTAATTATTTACATTTCAAATTGCGCAAAATGTGCTTTAAGTGCTTACGAAATTATTAACGTGGAGACTGGAAGTTTCTTTGCGTGACCAAAATGATGGCCTGTATTTTGGTCAGAAAGTTAGCCTCGCAATCCAGCGAGGCGACGTGGCCAGCATTTTGGGCACTCTGCTTGAAATTAGAGAACGTTTGTAGATACTATCTATAAGCCTTTGTTGCTTATAATAGTATAATAAGTTTAATTTTTTAAGTATTATTTAGTTTTTGGCACGTTGATTTGTATCAGGAAAGACACTAAATATTATTAACCTAAGAATAAAAATAAACAATGAGGTAAGAAACACAAATCACTTTCGACACAATGTCGATGCATCTAAAAACTCTCGTAGTTTCTGTTCGCTGTAAACAGATTCTGACCCATCATTGTAGTTCATCGCTTCACACACTCGGCATAAACGAAGTGGTTTAACTCCAAAATATCCATGCTCGTTTACAACTTTAAAATGGTTTCTCCATTTGTGATATCGAAGCAACTCTTCTTCATCCTTACTTATTCTTTCAATGTCATCAGCTAAATCTTTGCTTGTAGCGTAATTGTCGACGTGGAGATAAGAATTTGGTGGCAAAAACTGCTTGCATTCTTCTAGAGAAGGGCCTTGTATGATAGGTATAGCTCCTTTCGAATACGCATTGTAAAATATCTTCTCTGTCATGTACTCTTTGCATTTTGAATTTTCTAAGGCAAGGTAGAATAAATACTGAGACATTACTTTGCAGTCGACTCGAAAATAACCTGGACAACTGAAAAAAAATGTATGATACTTATAGAAACGTAAAGGTATGATTCCGAACTCGGCAGCACGCAGCAGTGCTGCCGCAGCACTAGTGGTCCCTAAACATTCTTTATAGGTTTATATGAGATTACATTCCGAGGCTGAGGCTGCATTGCTGCCGCAGCATTCCTGCGTAGCTCGGAATGTATTGCAGCATTGTATTGCAGCACTGTTGCGGCAGCACTACTGCGTGCTGCTGAGTTCGGAATCATACTTTTAGTATAGAACAATCTATACTTACCTACAACCTACAAGCTACAGTATATCTACTTGTGTACATATTTAACTAACTTTACCAAAAACAGGCTGTTATTGATAACAGCTTTTTCCCACAGTTTCGCATGCGTTGAGAACAAATCGTAGTCTATGTTACTCAGTAATAGCGTAGCTTTCTGTCAGTGTTTTAATATCCGATTAGTAGTGCCGAAGTAGTTTATGTTGAGAGGTAAATTTGTGACTTTGATTTAACTCTCAACATATATATTTTTATAGATTTTGTTTAGCGGTTGGCCTGGAAAGCCAATTGGGTAGTAATCTGTGGTAGATAGTAATTTAATCGAGATTGGCGTAATTTAGAAAGAACGGTAAAAATGGGTAAAATTGTTAGATTCGTCTTTATGTCCAAAATGTAATTGGTTTATTTGGAAGAAGTTCGCTAATTTTTTTCTGCATTGCTATATAAATGTATTGGCACATTTAATTCATTGTTATGCTGTCGAATTTTTGTTTTCCTTTCAATGATACCCGTGTGTATACAAGTATTTCATTAAAAGAAAAACAATGAAATCGATCGCAAAATGTCACCTATAACAACACCCTGAGTATACAGACGAATCTAATTACGCCTCACATATCAAAATCGGTTGAGCCGCTTAAACTATATCTATGTGGTTAGAAACATAAAAAATTACAAATAAACATACGTACATACGCCAGCTAAACATTATCTTCCTTCTTGAGCAGTTGAGTAAAAATAGTAAGTACATACCTGTTTTTCAAATTGCTATCTCCACATTTGCCATGCACATCGACCTGAATATATTCCCTTAGTTTATTTATGAGTGACTTTCGGTAGGAAACACCGCAGTTAGAAATTAAAATGGCAATTAAGACATCTCGCTTTTTATCGTTCCAGTTAGGGACCAAATCAGCTACCGATAGAGGGTCTGGAAATATCATCAAAGGCGTTTTCAAGGCCACTGTTCGGCCGTAAGGAGCAGGAACGTCAGCGTCGCTTCTGTAATTTAAATAGATTTACGTTAACATGATTGTAATTTAAGATTGTCTAAATTTATCGTTTAAACCTCGAGCAATAAAACCTCTTTGTGCCTGTCTATAATGCATATTTTTTGTCAAATAGGTACGTTTTGTAGTGCCATTAGCCGACTATAGTATGGTAGTTATCTGCGGGGCCATTAGAGTGTGGCTTATAATATATCAATGCTTATATTACAATAAATTAGTATTGTAATTTATTTTAACTACCAACGGCGGTTTGGGGCAGGAAGTTGTGTAATTTGTATGTCTGGTATAACTTTTCCTTTGATACTAATTACTAAGCTTGGCTTCGCTAGCCATATACCTACGTGCTCAAAACTGGAGATATATCTCCGTATATAATTAAATAGTAGTGTTTGAGCTATATAGCAGAAGGTGGTGGACAAGTCAATCAAGGGGCTGATATAATTTTTCTTCAAAAGAGGCCCGTCGTGTTTTTTTTTGTTTTTTTTCTAGCGTGCCTCGTTTATAATGACCCAAAACTATTACTACTTATGTAGGTACATAATTATATTGTTTACCTAGCCCACTCAAAAATACAATATACAATGAATAATATACTTAAATTATACAAAGAAGTAATTTTTTTTTCTCAAAAAGTGGGAAAAGAGCAGTTTTCTAATTTTTTGTCTGTGGAATAAAGCAATTCATGATCCATCACATCACACATGCAGTGCAAGTACCGTTCTTTTAGCGATCGTCAAACTGACAGTTGAGGTCGTCAAATTCGATAATATGCAATTTTTTCAGTACTCGCTGTGATCGATTCTATGGCATTTTAGCGAATTTTCGATCGCTAAAAGAACGGTACTTGCACCCCTGATTCGACTTGAAATGTTTAAAATAAATGAATCTAATGTGTTTTTTTACATGCTCACTAAAACCTAGGTGGCCGGCCATTAATGAATGTAGTATAGGTAGGTACCTACATAATATTGTGGTCATACTCAAATTTTATCGAAATTAAAGAGTTTGATCTAAGAATGTTCTTATTGGTTTTCTAAACATAAAGTACTTTAAAATATCTGAAACTAGCTGTCCCGACACCGTTCAATAAGTTTATTGTGCGTTTGACAAATTTCAATAAATTTGTTTGTTATGGGTTTGAGTTCATACAAAAATCCCATAGAGAAAAGCACTTTAAGTTTTTCATGAAATTTTCTAGTCAACTTAAAAAAAAAATCTTTCCATCAAAACCCTATTCAGGCTATTACGAACATTTAAAAAAAAGTTTGCCTAGCCTAATTGGTCCAGCCTTTCTCAATTGATGTGCTTACCAATGAACAGAAGATAGATAAATACAGGCAAAAAGGATGGCATTTTTATTCTCATTTCTTTTTTTGGTTTCAATAGTAATTTTCGCGCCCATAGCTACTTGATTTTTTATACTACCCGTGCACAGCTGAAAATTTGATAGAAACTTGCGATAACATCCGCCATGCCAACCTTTAAAAAAAGTTTCATCTATAAGAAGTTTCCATAATAATAATTGTAACGTTATATTAAGGTAAAACATTATGAAAAACACACCAATTTCCTCGTTGGTATGTTAAAAAAACTACACCTGCATCACTCAGAAGAAACTACAGATTTTAAACTACCCCTAGTTTGATTTGATGCGAAACAAGGCATTTGCGGCACGTGCGTAGCGAGACCACGGCACGAGCGTCGCAACCACCCGTTAATAATCTGCTCTACCTCCGATTTAAGTAATGTACTTACTATTTTTAAAGTCCTTCTAATCGTATCGACATAAAATCGTTCCTAATAACATTATAACAACGCTGTTTCATTTGGGGCATGATAAATTTTTGTCCACACTTACCTGTAAGTCAAAGACCAATTAAAAACATTATGCAATTCTGAAAGTTTTATTTTATTTTTAGCACGACTAAACACGTTTAGAGGTGACTCGTCATTTAGAAATAACCATCTTTGGTTTGGGTTTCGATATTCTATAAGCGGTATTTTACCAAGTTGAAGATGGACTATGACTGCATCAGCAGATTGTAGTTTGCTCTCATTTCCCGTGAAAATACAATTGCTGACACTGCAATTGCTTAGATCGGGTCTGGAAACAAGATATGCTTAGGTTAGAAAACAATTACCCTACTAAATACTACTGCAGGGATTTTTCCAAGGGATGGAAAGGGGCCTGAAGGGACCTCTTCTATGGCATTGGCGGATCCAGGGCCAGGTCCATAGGGGCCATGCTGATTACCAATAGCTTGCCAGCCGACGATGGCACACCTACCTACCACGTAACCATGACTATTTTGTCAACGGTGTCTTCTATAAATATATAGATCAGTATCTACGTACCCAGATTTATGATGTGCCTTCCAAATTATAAATGTTTTGTTTATTCTTTCTTTGCTTACATCTGGATATTGCTTGTTATTGAACAGCACTTCCCCCAACTTTGATAATCTCCAAAACTGAAAAATTGCATAGAATTTTAATGAAATTCTTATTTTTAGCTTTTTTAATGCTATAGGTGGCAAGCAAAGGTATCGGGCTGCCTGATGGTGAGTGATCACCGTTGCCTATGGATACCTGCAACATCAGGGGCATCACAGATACGTTGCCGACCTTTAAAGCCCTTTTGAAGAACCTCATGTATATAGTTAGGTACTTAGAAATGCCGTAAGATCGAGTTCATTATGTGATACAAAAAAGATCGCGTAAAACGCACAATGTGTGATTTTCACAGATGTATGTGGATGATTATGGACCGAGGCAGATGGCATAACAAGAGAGAGGCCTATACCCAGCAGTGGGATAAGGAAGGCTGTGGATGATGATGATGATGATGTGGATGAATTTTCAGGCAGTGACGGCTATGCGATAATAAAACCACGATGCTGGTATCAGATAGAACAGTTCTTCAGAACATTCTCCGTTGTAAATGCGATTAAAGACATAAAGAGACCTAACGTCTCTTGCGCATGCTAGGCGGCTGTAAGTGTGTAAGTGTTCAGTGAGCTTGGGATCCTCGACAATTCTGGCAGATTTACGCTGCTTGGTGACTAAATTAAAGCCCTCAATATTTTGTATCAAATTAGAATTGCACAACTTAGGACAAGAGCGCGCATGCAAGAGCAGGATATGTAGATAATTATGTATTTCATGATACGTACCTACATCCTTATCTGTACTATTTGTGGACGTGCGAGATATCTTCACAAACACAGTTTTTGGCAATTAAGGCCCTCTTTTCCCACTTTTAGCAAGTTTGCTCATTCTAGTTTAAGTTTGTCTACTTCCGTGGTTAGCTTAAAATTATAAAAACGTGTCATATCAAAGCTGAATGTTTTATCTAGGAAACCGTAAAGACCGAAACACACAGATTTGTATTTTTATCCCTGTTTTTTTAGATTCATTCAAATACCTACTTACTAAATAATGTCTACGTACTACGTACTAATATATCTTAATATACATACATAACTATGAAGGGAACCATAAAGGTACTTTTACATTACTGTTATACTTAATGTATGTGTGTTTCACAAACTTACACACAGTCGTGCGTTTCGCTACTTCTATTTTTGAGGTTTTTTTTCTATTTTTTACTGGCCTTAACTACTAATAACAAGCGCTGTTTAAAAGTGAGAAAACCTCGCCTTAACGCATTTTTTTTTTGTTTGTTTTACAGTTATTTTTATTTGTTTGAAAAAAAAACCACTTACTTTATGACTTTGATAATACTGGTCCACAATATAATTATGGTGCTTCATGTGCTTAATACAATCTTCGCTCTTTTCATCAAAGTATGTGTTCACTTTCACTTTATACGGGAAAGTACTAAGCAGTCTAAGCACTACTAGAAACAAGCCAATTGATGTTATAATCACAATCCTTGAAATGCTTAACTTGAATCGAAAATAAGTTGGAACCATTATTACGTACAGTTGCGTACATAGCTTAGTACACACTGATTTGAAAGACAGACAGTGATAACTAATAAAGGCGAAGTTCACCGAAACTTAACAAGGCGATTAAATTTTTTAACGGTCTGTTTTAACAACTCATCTACGAATACATGTAAAATGTCAGCAAAATAAATAAACGTGCTGTTAAATTTTGGTGAACATGGACCTATGTCAAAATAAAACTGAAACACGCACTGAGAAATAAAATCGGCCAAATGCTAGTAAGGCTCGCGCACTGAGTGTTCCGTACCACCAAAGATTGTAAACTACTAAATTACAAAAAAGTAGTGCAAAATGACATCATGCCCAGGCGAACACCCATCCAATTACCGATCGCGCCCGACGTTGCTAACTTCAGTGATCGTACAAGAACCGGTGGTGAATAGAAATTTGTCACTGACTCGCACTTGGCCAGGATTTATTATTTATCGTTTTATTTTAGAGTGTGTACTATGATCATGCCAAGTTTGACGCTTGTACGGGGAAGTACGTATACAAAATAGAATACTTATAAGAACAAAATCACAGGGTAAAAAAACGTCTATCTTTTCTGTGGACAAAACAGCATGCATACCGGGCTTAGCGGACGTATAAATTGTTTCAGGTAAATAGTATACCATTTTGTCCATTCAGACTAGTTCGATTTATCCATATGGTATGGGCAAAATGATTTTTTATCTTACCGCCTGACTTCAAAATCCGTGTAAAAATATTATTTTGTTCTTTGTAGTGGCATATTAACTTAGAATGTTCGTTTTGTGGTTTTTTGAGGTCAGTTTTTTAAAAGATTATTTATCACATTTGGTTCTAAAAAAGGTAAAACTCGCTATATTTTTAACTAGCAACGCACCCCGGCTTCGCACGGGTGTAAATCTTTTTTTTTTTTACACCTTCGGTTATATTATTGGAGTTTTAGACAGTAAGGATCCCCATTTTAAAAAAAATAGCCTATTTCACCCAGGGATAGTGTAGCCTGAGAGTGTAGCTTACCAACAGTGAAAGAATTTTCCAAATCGGTTTAGTAGTTTCGGAGCCTATTCAATGCAATCAAACAAACAAACAAACAATCAAATCTTTCTTCTTTATAATATTAGTATAGATAAGCTTGACGTATACTAAATTTACATATACATTGTGAAAGTCGCGGGCATCCAGTGGATGCAGATGGCAGGCTTTCGTTCAGTGTAGAGGTTAAAGGGGGAGGGAGGCCTATGATCAGCAGTGGACTTCTTCTGGCTAATGATGATAATGATACAAAATTTGGCCACCATAAAAAGTTACCCTGTAAAATAAGGCTTAAAATAAGTATCAATAGGGTATTTGACTACTTTTGGGAAACTATTGCACATTATTGCCTGATATAATTTAATGTATACTGCATTTATATTTTCTGGATATCAGTCGTATTTGCGATATAAATCGATGTTAAAGTTTGAATAAAAAAATATCGCGCCAAAACGCAGACCTGCGTCATAGCTCCGGTCGAGCGACGATTGACGTCACACAAAACAAAACAGCTGCAGCTAGGCAGCAAAAGTTTGATAATCACAAATTTTCTAATAGAAGTAATGGTTTATAAATGTTGTGTAGTGCCACAATGTACAAATACTTCCATAAAACACCGGAAAAACTATTCGTTTCTGTTCCAATGGACCCCAAAACTCGCAAAAAGTGGTTGGAACTAAGTAGCTCGTAGAGAACCCAAAAGTATTGGAGCTAATTCAAGTGTTTCTATGTGCGAAGATCATTTTGAGGTACATATTTGAGTCTATATATTTCTATTACAATTTGTGTTTTTATTGCATTACTATTTTATGTACTGTTACTTTCTTTTTAAACATTGTAAAGCTTGACATAACCTAACAAAATAGTGATATCCACCTACTACAACATACTTTTTGTACAACTTGATTGAATGTTTTGCTTGGAGAACAATTAAAAATTAATACTTACATTGTAGTTTTTACGTTTTGAGTTCTGCAGCGTAGAAACAATGACGTAGATTATTATTGAAGAAATATGCAACCATAAATACATTAATTTTGGGTAAGTTACTGCTGTCTGCTTGCACAAAATGTTTCTCCATTCTTCTCACATTTAACCTCCGGACTGTTTTTGGTGATAATTTCTGGATAAATCGCTCTCAAAATAGCTTTACAACATTAAATTCGCAAATAACAATACAGAATCTGTTTGTTTAGATTTGTGTGACGTCACTAGGGATGAAGCCAATTACAGACCGTTTTCGATCACGCGATCAAATGTCGAAAATACAGTTATTTTATTCGCGTTTTTTACAAAAAATAAGCATATTTTTATAAAAAAATCAACGAAATATGCTTTTTCATTATGTCATGTTTATGGATGATGTCAATTGGCATAATATTTTCAATACAGTCAAACACCCTATTTTGATGGTGATACTAATGACGGCATGACACACTTTTGTCTATAAATTCTCGCATTTTTTCTTCACTGTAAACTGATTCGGAGTCGTCATTAAAGTTCATTGCTTCACACACTCGGCAGAGATGATACGACTTAGTTCCAAAATATCCATGTTCATTTCTAACTTCAAAATGGTTTCGCCACTTGTGATAACGCAGTACTTCGTCCGTATCGTTACTTATTCTTTCTAAATCATCAGCCAAATCTTTGATAGAACCGTATCTGTCTAGGTGCAGGAAGGAGTACGGCGGTAACAATTTCTCGCAGTCTTCTATAGAAGGGCCTTGTATGATAGGTATGGCACCTTTTGAATACGCATTATGGAATATCTTCTCTGTTAGATACTCTTTGCAACTTGCACTTTCTAATACGAGATAGAATATGTATTTAGCTAAAATTTTGCAGTCTTGTCTAAAATAACCACGGCATCTGAAAATAAGCTAAATAAGAAACGACTTGCAAAAAATTTAGAGACAGCCTTCCACTACAGTTGTCTCACTCACATAATTATAATAACACTAGCTGCGCCCCGCGGTTTCTCTCGCGTAGTGATGAAAAATGGTGATGGTGATGATGATGTTGAAAAGTAGCCTATGTCACTCTCCGACCCTTGAACTATACCCATGCAAAAAATCAGGTCGATCCGTTGGTCTGTTGCTGCGTGAAAGAGGAACAAACAAACCAACAAACAAACACACTTTCGCTTTTATAATATTAGTATGATTTTTGAAGACAATAAATAATTAAGAAATTGTCCACGTAAGTGCGAGTAGAACTCACGCATCGAGGGTTCCGTACCACAACATAATTAAAAGTCCGACTCACACTTGGCTGGTTTTTAGGGTTCTATACTCAAAGGGTAAAAACGGGACCCATTACTAAGCCGGACCCTATTACTTTTTTTTCGACTTATCCACTATTATTTAAAAAAACAACACGATCATCTGACACATTGTTTTTGTGTTCGAACATTATTCGTAAAATGTTTGTAAAAAACCCTGTTTTTTCAAGAACCCTGTTTTACGAATATTGGACTATACCTACCTATTTATTTCTATATTATTTTATCAAACATGTGCATATTGATAATAATTACAGACTCCTCTAAAATCTTGTAGGTATCTACGTGCGAATATTTCATTGTGCAATGAGTTTTATTAGGTTTTTTTTTCCACTAATAACGCACCTCTGTTATGTTATGTTAGACTTTAGAAACAAAAATTATTTACACTTCTTAATGGTGCCCTGTGACTGGCTTATAGTAGGTACAAGCCATAGCCATCTGTTTTTTATTATATTTTTAGGGTTCCGAACCTCAAAAGGAAAAAACGGAACCCTTATAGGATCACTTCGTTGTCCGTCTGTCTGTCCGTCTGTCAATACCCTTTTTCTCAAGAACGCGTAAAGATATCAAGTTGAAATTTATAAAAAATACTTGGGTCTACAGTTTCTTTCGGCTGTAAAAAAATAAAAGTTCTAAGTCAACGCAATCAAAAGATATGACGTTTATGTCGCATATTTTGCGATTTCACAGGGGAATCAAAACCTATAGGGTACTTCCTTTTGACCTAGAATCATGAAAATTGGCAAGAGGCAAGGTCTCATAGCACATATATAGAAATAAATTAGAAAACTATAAATTTAAAGTTGTATCATTTAAAAATTATTATTTTACTATTACAAACTTACATTTTGTAGTTGGAATGTATCGAAGAACCTTATTGTCAACTACAAACTTAAGTTTGTCTTTCAATATTTCAACTTCAGTTATTTTTTTTTTTTTGGAATCGCGCTCTGAGGGTTCCGTCCAACGGAACCCTCAGAGCACGAGTCCTACTCGTATTTGTCCGGTTTTTTATTTTATTAGTAGGCAACCTTTCTAATGTGAGTTGAAAATTATGAAGAGCAATAAAAGTTCATTTAGGTAGCGCTGCTCTTATTTCATACAAATCGTAGTTAACGTTACCGTGATCGAATAGGTAAGTACGTAAACGCAATTGGAAAAACTTGCACTAGGCACTCTGCTACAATATAATTATGGCATGAGCTTTAACTATAGCGTAGGGTTCTTCGAAAGGGCTGTTAATTAATAAGACTTTTAATGTCGGTAACGCATCTATGACGTCCCTGGTGTTACAGTTAAGTATTAATAGGCGAGGGTGATCGCTTACCATCAAGCAGATTGTTAGCAAAAAAGCTTATTTTTGCTGTGGG
The DNA here is from genome assembly GCA_914767915.1 of Agriopis aurantiaria. Classification (NCBI taxonomy): domain Eukaryota; kingdom Metazoa; phylum Arthropoda; class Insecta; order Lepidoptera; family Geometridae; genus Agriopis; species Agriopis aurantiaria. The sequence goes on along the minus strand of OU611994.1, from coordinate 9,140,271 downwards.
CAGAATGAGCATCTGATAATGAGTTTAGTACCTACATTCCACTGAAATCCACATCTCCACATCCGCCAAAGAAATCAACGTGAACATATTTTCTAAGATTCTCTACAATGTCCAGTCTATATTTTACACAGTTGGATATTAAAGTTGCTATTAATCTTTGCTTTCGTTTCCAGTGAGGAACCAACTTGGCTATCGGTGGGTCTATAGATGAATACTTAGGCTCCTTCAGTGCCACTGTTCGACCGTAAGGGACAGGCACATCAGCGTCAGTCCTGAAATTTTACAAAAACAAGCATGAGATAAAATTTACTTTAGCTCTGGTATCTAGTGCGTGAAAGTTGACTAAGCAGATAACAGACCAGACTGAATGTTGTAAATTCCAAAGTACCTAGTACAGAGCTACATTATACCTCGGTTCTACCATGTCTAATGAGAGGAGGCTGCGAAGACGAGATTCAACGACGGTGTGCCATTACCAGATCTGCTGTTGAAAGTTTCGGGAAGAATTGCAATGGAAGGACAGGAAAATAACCACAAACATAAAGGGTCGACTTATAAAATCTCTAGTGTTTTCAGTTTTCCTAAACGGAGCAGAAACCTGGTCCCTGTTACAAAGAGACCGCCGCAAAATTGACACCCTGGGTATGTGGTGTTGGAGACGTCTCCTAATGATCTCATGGATCACATTCCACACCAACGTTTCAGTATTATAGGGCCTCGATATTAAGAACAGCCTTTCGTCGACTGTACAATAATTACGAATAGTGAAGTGAAGATCTTCGGGCATTATCTCCAAGAACGAAGACTCAATGGAAAGACTAGTAGTCCAAGGTCAGGTACCAGGAAAGTGAGGCCAAGGCAGAATCTCCTACACGCTGGACGGACTTCATTAAGACGACAACTAAGACAAAGACTTCCATTTATATAAAAAAAAGCTTCCATAACAGAGTGTTCTCGTAATGCGTAATGCCACGAACCGAGTAAAATGGAAAGTATTGCTAGGTCAGTGATCGCCACCGGAAAGACCCACGACGTTGAAGACTCGCCGTGTATCACTGTTTTACCAACCACAACCAGCCTGCCAAGAGTGTCCAACTAAGAAAATTTACCTTCCAGGCGTGGTCTTAATGGCTTTACTGGTTTCGGAATGCGAGGTGTCGTCAGATTCGCCTTTATATCCAAAGTGTCAGCGGCTATATTTTGCACTCGAGGTGTTTGGCTTTTTGATAATAAAATATACTTAGGTACTTGTAAAACAGCTGTATAAACCTACCTGTACATCATCGACCAGTTGAAAACGTTGTGCATGTCTGAAATGGCTACAGGTGTTATGTTATTATAGGCCGCGAGAGCAAAAACAGCGGGTGGTGATTCATCGTTCAAAAATATCCATTTCTGTCTTGGATTCCGGTTTTCGAGAGACGGTATTTGACCACGATGGAGATGGACTATGACCGCATCGGCTGATTTCATTTTCTCTTGTTTACCTGTGAATTTGCAGTTATTTACGCTGCATCCGCTTAGAGGGTCATGCCTGAAAAGTTTTGCACGGTGCTCAGAGACGGGACGGATACTTGGCCACCAAAAGGTACCTGTGACTGCGGTTCCCGCTACAACAATTTCTCGCATTTAGTTGATATTTTTTTAATTTGTCGGAGTTGGTTTTTTAGATGTCCTTCGCAAAAATATAAAATAACAATATGACAATTACTTTAAAAGATTTGCAATGTTATTTTTAAGATTGTCCCTGTAGGTAATTAGTGGAGATTTTTTACCTTAAAAAATATAGAAAATGCGCAAAGGAGATAGCTCGGCCGGGGAGCGGGCTCTCAAGATGATTATAGAAGAGGCCTATATTATATTAGTAGATACATATAGATCGATGCCTATATACGAAATTTTATAAGACGACAAATTTAAGTTGGGCGGCTTGCTCGTGAAGCCCTGGTCAAATCGGCCCATACGCCAGCCTGAACATCATACACCGGGCTTCTCAACCACCAACGTCACAGCTGTGCTCGAACCGAGTGCTCTTGTACGTGACGATGGAAAGAGGCGTGACAGTATGACACTCAATCCTGGTTCCTAGAGATCGGACGGATGGATCGGTATAGGATGCGACTTGTACTTTGGTGCTGTTACATAATTATCTTCCCGATACATAAGGTAGCGCGGCGGTCAATTTGACAGCACAGCTGCAATAGAAAAAACAGCGCAAATATGCTCCCAACCTAACATAAATAAATATGTAACCAAAAATACCTTGGCACTGGTTACATATTTCAGATTTTTTTCTTTTCTGTGTTGAGCTAATTTCGGTCGAGGCATTGGGCCCTTGGAGAACACCTAATTTTCAAAAATCTTTCAGCTGGCCTTTATTATAAGCATGGCCATTCAACGAGGTAATACTGCCAGCATGCTGGGTACGTTGCCAACTGGTAAGCTTGAGCATTTGGATTGTCTCTAGATTTTCAAAGGGCAGTATATTTTTCTACTGTTTTTCTTTAATAAGCTAAGTAGTTTAAGTATTTAGTGTTAGTTACCTACTTTGTATTTTGTTTAGTTATAAAAGACATAACGTGTCAAATATCGGGAGCATCATGACGCTCAGCATTGAGCAAACGAACTCAGGAGCAGATTATCAAAGTCAACAAATGCACTTGCCAAAAAAGCAGAGCTAAGTAAAATAAAACTTTGTGAAAAGAAAAGAGCTAGCAGAGCTAACATTTTAAGTAAATATAATAAAACATTTAAAAAAAAAAGCTAGGCTTCTTAGTATCTAAGTGTGCAAAGTATACGTACCAGTATTCTCCAAACCACAAGATGTGCCTGCTAGCAAGTTTTTTATAAAATTTCCAAATAAAAATTACAAATGTTGTTTTGTTTTTTTCTTGACTTATTTTCGGATATTCGTTTTTATATAGGATTTCCCCTACCTTAGATAATCTCCATGTCTGAAAAATATAATGACAATGCTAAGATTGCTAAGTTCGTAAACTTTTCAAATGCTCGAGCCCTAACTGCTAGAACCCCAATATATACAGGCCACGTGCTTAGTTGGGGCTCACCATTTAAACCTTTTTTTTTTCTTCTTTGGCTTAATTCCTTATTCAAATATATTTTAGTCAGTATTGAATAATTAAATAGTACTTCTTTTTGTAGTATTAAAATTATTTCTATTTACATTTTGTTCTGAACAGACAAATAATAATATACCTATTGACCTCCATGCGACAGCGTGTCATATTTTACGAAGACACATGTTCATAACTGTTGGTTAACTAGTGAATAATTCTAATTACTTCGTGTAAGATGAAATCTAAATCTATAAAAGCGAAATACCACTCACTCACTGACTCATCAAAAATTCTCAAAAACTCCTTGACCTACGAAGCTGAAATTTGGCATGTAGATTCCTTATGGGGATGTAGAGATCCAATAAGAAAAGATTTTGCGACAGAGCTGAATAAAAAAGTTTATAAATATGAAAGTCTAAGCGTACGAAGTTGCGGGAAATAGCTAGTTATCAAATAGGTACTTTACTATGTCTCTCATTTAATCCGTAATGTACCTACAATACACTATTGACACCACAAAAATTACATTACAAGGAAAATATATGTAGTAGTTTATTTTTTATTTTTATATATAATAGGCTTGCGTTTGACCACCTTCTCGGCTGATGTTAAGCGATGATGGGACAGAATAATGTTCAGACATTGGTATGAACGGCGGTCTTGTCACTAAATGCTATCTTTTCCAGACAAAAACAATTTCGGTTGAATAATTTATTAAGCAGCTGCGCTGCACAAATTCACACAATTTTACAGGAATCTAACGGAACCTACGAGATAATTAAAGTTGTGTTAACACAGGGTATAACTTACTTCCACACCAAATTTCATCTAAATTCGTTGGGCCTTTTTATAAAATTTAATTAAATGCGAGAATAGTGTGATTATTGTGATTTCAAAAACTTTCTTGATGCACAATAACCATATACTTAGGTAGGTACTTACTTTACGTTTTTTATAAAAACTATCCACAATTGACTTGTGTGTGCCGGTGCATTCGCAGCTGATATTATGAGAACTATGCGCAAAATAATGCAATTTGTATCCATCAATGGTTTTATTTATATTTTCTTCATAAATTAACACTAGAATTGAACTTAGGACAACTGCGATAAAAATAATCCTTATGATGCGTTGTTGAGCTGGAAAAAAAAACAATTGTTTATATTATACTGGAAAACTTCCGTGCATCGCGGCCGAAGGTATTCGCATTATGAAAATGTATGGCTCCGCTTCCGAGGTCTGCGACAGACGCGTGCAGTCGACGACTGACGTCGCCATACATTTTCAAATCGCATCAGCCGAACGCGTTAGACGCGTGAGTATTATCTTTGGTCCAAATCTACCCATTCAAACCGAAAAAAGGCAATGGATTGATATTTTTTTATGCATGCGGTATAATATGGCTATTGCGGCACCCCTTTATATCTGGCGCCCTGGGCGGTCACCCAACCAGGCACTACCCTAACGCCGGTACTGCCTGCGTCAGACGCGCGCGGCTGCCATTGGCCGCTATGCACGGATGTCGACCGGCGACACCGTTTCATGGTTGGTATTCCAAAAACCCAAACGAAGTGCTCAAAGCGTTTCGTCGTTCGGCTTTCAAGATTTTCCACTCTTATTGTGTGAGCTCCTAGATTGTGAAATGCGCTGCCTAAATATTCCCCGATAGTTACATTTTGAGTGAACTTTTCTGCTAATCACCTGCATTGTCAGGCTTCCCTTGAACATCGTGCATGTAACTAACTGAGCCAATATACATAACGAAACGAGTAACATCAGGAGCTCTTTCCACAATTAACACCAGTGGTCGAATTGGACTTACTCACGAACCAGACGCATTTTCTTTCAAACCTTGCTTTTAACCGACTGTCCAACAAGGAGGGTAATGTTTTTGGGTTGTATGTAAGCATGTACCTAAGTATGTTTCTGGGTTCCTGTAGTAGTGTAGTACTTCCTGCAGCCTAAACGGCATGATCGATTTTGACGAGTGAGGTGTCGTTGGATTCCTTTACGAAACGGAACAGTGATTTCACGAAGCGGAACGGCGTTCCGGTATGTTCCGGTCCATTTCGAGCAGTGCTCAACACGGTAAATATCCCGTTAATAATCATATAGGTACTTAACTGATAAGCACTTTCCTAACAATAATAATTACTAATATACGTACCTATGCATTGGATACATGTATGATTCCAGTAAAATTTTAATTTTACAGCTAACATATTCTTTCCAATGCGAAATACGATTTAATTTTTTATAATTAAGTTGGTTCTTTGGCTTTATTATTAACTGAGCAAAGAATTATTTAATATTTTAAATTGGTAAAAACATTTGACTAGTTTGTAGAATTATAAAACGAGTTTAGAAGAAATCTGTGGAAGGAATATATATTTTGATTTAAGTACTTATCTTAGTAAAAGTGCGTTTTATAATATTTATTAGAAAACCGAATAAATAAAAATAAAAGAAAAAGAATCAATATTTAAAAAATAGCACGCTACTATCAGTTTAAGTTATTAATCAATAACAAGTGCAACGAACAAAAGAAAAATTAAAAACAACGCGCGCGCCTTTTGCGAATGCGTCTGAAAACCACTGAAAACTAAAGAACGGGCGAGCCGCGAAATGCGCGGGTTACTCGTGATGGCTATGCGATGCATATATTTTTTTAATATTTATTTTTCTATATTATTTATGTTGTAACTTTGTACTTATTTCCTCAATTTAGTTTCAAGAACTATATTTATTATGTAGGTACCTGCATTGTGCAATAAATTTAAATTAATTAATTAATAAGATTATACACTTTTTTACTTATTATTATCACAGAAGTCACAGGTAATAAGCACATAGTTACAAGCTTCGCTCAAATAAACAGAGGACGCTGTACATGCGCTGAAAACTCGGGGACAGTCAGGAAATATTTATTCCAGTTTGTCTTCTCATGGTGACAGAATGAGGGGTCAGACAGGAATCTTAACCATCATCATCAGCCTCAACTCTCTGATCGACAGCCTGTCATCTGCATCCATTAGATGCCCGCGACTCTCGCGATGTCTTCGGTCCATCTATTAGGAGGCCTATACCTACGCTGCGTCTTTCGGTTCGTGGTTTCCACTCAAGAACCTGTCTTCCCCATCGCTTATCGGTTCTTCGAGCGATGTGGCCTGCCCATTGCCACTTCAACTTGCAAATTTTAACAGCTATGTCAGTGAATGTGGCTCTTGGGCAAATATTATCATCATTATATCGTGCAAAGAGACTGAGCATAGCTCTTTCCATTGCCCGCTGTGCAACTCTGAGCTTTGCCAACCAGTTACGGACCACGTCTCAGTAGGTACCATACCATAATGACACCATTAGTAAGATTCCCATTAGGTACTAAGTTGAATTAGGAACAAACTAGGTAAGCTTACGCCGTATAGCGGTAGTGCCTGCATAAGCAGGCTAGCAGATCCATTTGCGACAGTGGTGACCGACCGAGGTATTGTGTCAAACATTTTCATAGTAACTACACAGCCAATAAAATAATAATTACCTACTGCATTATAGATTAGGGCGATACCATATCGCAAAAGTCCTAATAAAAATATGGTTTTTAAGAGTTTTTATAGTTTTCAAAGAGAAAATAATTATAATACTTACCTGAATAATTTTTAAAATTTATTACCTAATAGGCTTAGGCTATAATTTTTTTTAAATGTACTGTCACTAGTCTGTACTGTATTTGCATTTAATGATACTGTGCGATTAGTTTAGATTTTATGTATTTATTTCTGTTTTCGTGATTAATTCACATAAATATTTAACACATAAAAGAGATTGACACGTAAGTACATATGTGTTTTATATTATTTGAATTTCTGATGTCTTGAACAATTTGCAGTATCCGTGAACCGTGGTCCCGTGACTCACAGGAAGACTTGATAACAGATGTCTAAATAAATGTTATGAAATTATTTACAAATACTACGACTTGCCAATCTTATAGGTAGGTTCGTACGCAGTCATGGGCGTAGCCAAGCCAGTTTTTTAATGTAGAGTGGGCCAAAAATACGATATACGACCTACCGTTTTTTTTTTACCCTATAACCAATTAACATTGAAACTTTCTTTTAAAACTAGCCCCACGCTGGCTAAATCTTGACAGAATTTCAGTTTAAAATAATTTTTTTTGCTTCTATACCCCTTTTTATGCACACTGATCATACACAAGCCAACAAGCCAGCTTTCTGCCATGATAACCGTACCCATGATTAGTATAGGTAGGTACATCTAATCATCGTAGACATTGAAGCCTGCTTTTTGGGAATTCTCAAAAAGTATCAACACATAATATATATGCTTAAGGCTTATTATATGCTTTAGGCTCTTTAATTACTTACAAAGAATATGAACGGAAGAAAGCAAACCCATCCCATGAGGCCATGAGTATGAAGTGCAGTAAATTTGAAAAAAAAGGGTTATCCCAGGGGTCATGTCAGGGCCAGCAAGACAATCCAGTGGACTTACGCTTTCTCAATCTAACGTTAAAACCGCGCAGTTCGGAAAATCACGTGAACGAGAACCGCGCGCCCAGTGATTATAGTAAAGCGCCTCTAGCGGAAACGCGGAAGAACTAAAATCGGTAGTAATCGGAGGTATAGATTGCTTCACTATAATACGAAAAAGGTTTTCGAATACCTTTCAGCCCAGCAATATATGGAACGTATTGTTCACGTAATACGTAAACGAAAAAAGTTTTCGAATACTATCAAAACTTGTACTAAGGGTACAGATTACGGTATGCGGTCGCGCAACATTTTTTCACCACCTAAACTGCAGTGCAAGTACCGTTCTTTATCGATCGTCAAATTCGCTAAAATGCCATAGAATCGATCACAGCGAGTACTGAAAAAATTGCATATTATCGAATTTGACGACCTCAACTGTCAATTTGACGATCGCTAAAAGAACGGTACTTGCACCCCTGGATTGCTTTATACCTATAGGTAGGCGTAAGGCCCCTTGCCCCACCCTGCCCCAACGTGCCTACGCCCATGTCGCCCATGTACGCAGTTGTCACGCAGAAGTTTTGGAAACAACATGAAACATGAAAATACACGTTTCATCTCACCTAGGTAAACTTTCTCGAACACGACTTAATAATAACACAGGAGACATAATAGACAATAATAATCCATCATTGTTACACATTAACAATTGAAAACAATACGCATGAATTAGATTGGCGCCAAAACAGACTGATGTCAAGCCAGCTTAAAACTCTAGAGGCAACACAGGGGTGCAAGTACCGTTCTTTTATCGATCGTCAAATTGACAGTTGAGGTCGTCAAATTCGATAATATGCCATTTGTTCAGTACTCGCTGTGATTGATTCTATGGCATTTTAGCGAATTTGACGATCTATAAGGAACGGTACTTGCACTGCAGGTATACGTAGATCTGTGAGAGGCAATATAGGGCAATCAATACAATAATATAACGATATGGTAGCGCTGACTGTGTCAATGTCACGGAGCTTTAGTGTAATTATGTCTTCTGTGGTTTTGGCGCCAACGTGAAATAAATATGTCGGATTGTTGTATTATTTTCTTAAACTTGTGTATTTTCGAGTGTTAATGTTAAAGATGGATTATTATTTAATAAGTGCTCGTGAACGTGCTCAAGCGTGGGTAAGTGGTTTAACGAGGTAAATCGTGTCTTTTCGTGTTGTTTCCAATACTTCATAGAAGCCTCTTGTAAAGCCTCCACCACTTTAGTGGGGCATGAGTTTGACTTGACCGCGACTTACTTTGCTTGACTCTGACTGTGACTATGACTTGTTTGACGATATTTAATACTGCGTACACTTGAATAATAATACGACTGGAAGACTTTGTACCCATGGTCATGAATATTTTTTACAAAAACTCACGCTTGCACAATCGCCAGACTGCCCAGACTAGATTATAAAGTCACTGTCGCGTCTGTCACAAGAAGTCAACTTCAGAGAAAATTAAATTAAAAATTGTTTGTTTAGTTTGAGTGCGATGTGATGGAAAATTCTGAAAATTGTGGTATCTTGCGAATTGCGAACGCATTGCATGAATAATTATTATTTGATAATTTTAAATGTATGTGCTAGAGTCTTCTAGATCGGTGTTAAGAGTAAGTAGCAAATAATATATGTACGACGTTTATGTATTCGAGACCCACACCAAGTAAGTTATTGAATATTTTATTGACAAGAATTATGATTTCTGCTGTAATAATTATGGAGTGTAAGTACTATACCAATAATGGTCCTATATAGTATTGCTACTACATGGCTACTACCTATAGAGAGATAGCTACAGCTACTTATAGTTTTAGTTTACCTACAAAGCTATGTTAGTTACCTACTTCCAATACAAACAAACTGGTCACATATTACATCATTAATAAAAGTTCATGCAATTCATCATAATATATACTTACTATGTGGACCTTTTTAGGGTTCCGTACCTCAAAAGGAAAAAACGGAACCCTTATAAGATCACTATGTTGTCCGTCTGTCTATCTGTCAAGACCCTTTTCTCAGAAACGCGTAGAGGTATATATATTAAATACCTACTACTTACTGTATGCCTACTAGGCAGACAGTCTCTTTCAACTGTGAAAAAATCAAGTTATAATATCATATAAAAAAAATTTGTTTTGTGATTACAAACTTACATGTTCTTGTTGGTACGTATGGAAGAACCTTATTGTCCACTACAAAATTAAGTTTGTCTTTCATTATTTCAACTTTTTTTGTTTGGTCTAGCGCTGAAAGTTCCGGCCAACGCAACCCGTTTAAAAAAAATTGTATATTAGGCTTGCCTTTGACCTCATGTGTAGTTGTGTATATTGTACTAAATGTGTGTGCTTGGATTCTTATCTTTACTCTAGGCTACTCTAGACTGAGGCATTTGCACACAGACTACACATACAACTGAAACCATATATAATAAACAATTATCTACTACTAGCTGCACCCCGTGGTTTCACCTGCGTGGATTGCTTCTTATAACATCAGCTATCTGCCAGTGAAAGTGCTGTCAAAATCGGTCCAGACGTTTTGGAGTCCATACTCCATCCATAGGGGACATAATTATATACAAACACTGATTTTTAGGGTTACTAAATAAGCGTACGCTGTCTGTCTGTCTGCCCGTCCTACCTTTTAACGACTGTATCTTTCAAACCGTAAATAGATAGCCAGTTGAAATTTTCACAGAATATATAATGTTACAGTAGATTAAATAAGAAATAATAATAACGTCAATAAGTAAATCTAAAAATACCACCTGATGAAATAGAGGTTGAACAGTTTAGTCAGTGACCCCAAAGCCGTGCTCCGTTATTTTAATTAGCTCGGCTGGTTCGTGCAGAGACAAATGCACAATACACTCCAAGCGGGATGTCAGTGCAGGTCTTATCACTTCTACTTTGAACTAAAATTGGGATTATAATTATAGCTAAGTACTGCTAGATATTCATTATAGGCTTAGATCTGTAATTTATGATTTTCAAATTTGTTATGTCTTACAGCTGTAAAAATGGAGTTTGAAGGAGCATTGTCACCAGCAAAAGAATCTACACAAAACCTGATTGCTAATGAAAATGTCGGCAACAATGGCATAGATTGCATGCCAATCGGCTTATCACCTGCTCAGATACAACAGGAGTACTTTGAGAACTTGGGTGATGGTGATTGGGTCAAGTAAGTATGCTTACCTGTTTATCTGTTATCAATTAATGCTTTTGAGTGCGAAGATAAAATAGTTGACGTACCTTGTCTCAATCACACGAGTACATTTAATTGAAAAATTGTATGGCTTCGCTTATCATGTAAAATTCTGCTGTACGTAACAGCATATAAGGCTGACATTTCAATGTCAGAGTATATCCAGCGAGGCGCAGACGGCTCATTGTATTATTAAGGAATCATCATCAGTTGAGATGGCATTTTCGCACTGACAATGTGAATATTCTCTTAATTTCAACCATATTATGTTGCTCTGGGCCTCCATCTATCACCTATACTACTTATACCACCAGCTATTTGCCTATCGGCACTTACTACGCACCATGATTATGTAGGTAAAGACCTACCTCTTGCTCAATGTTTCGACCATATTGCAAAGGCTGTGGTCATGAGCTGACTGAAAACTGCAGGTTCAAGCCAAACTGAATGACAATCTGTAGCTCAGTTTATGCATAAAAAGGTAACAAATCAACAAACAAAACACACTTTCATTTATACAAATAAATAAAATTTAAGGGTTTTTGATGCCAAAATAACAGCTTTTAACTAAATACATGGTCAAGTACTAATATTTAATAATAAAAAATATTCTTTGTCTTTGTATGTTTATATCTGGCTAATCTCCGAAACGGCTGGACCGCTTTGGACGGGACTTTTACTCGCAGATATCTGATGCTATAAGGTGTAATTTAAATATTAATTAAATTTTTGCGCGGTTAGTTAAGCATTTTTTATTAAAAAAAAACCTCAACTATCCGCGCAAAAAAAGCACAGTCTCGCAAAAATGGAGAATGAGATTAAACATAGCATGGGTATTTCTTTAAACTCAGCGAACTGAACAAAAACTTTTCGTTAAATTCCATACGGACGAAGTCGCACGCTACAGCTAGTTCATAATATAAGTATGATAATTTTGATTTAATTGACTTTGTTCATAATTATTTGCAGGTATGAGAAGAGCAACAGAAATTATCTGCTCCAAAATGTAGCGTTCGCGTTATTTGGCAGTCCAAGCAGCGAGGGTGACTTGACAGATTATATAGGAGACCAAAACGCTCACCTTGAAGGCTACACGTCCAGACAAAAGGAACAAGTTATGAGAGTTTACGAAAAATTGTGTGAACAGAGTAAGTGTATCTCGTAAACTGGGTATCTAATCCTATTGTGCTTAGGCCACCCAGAGGCCTGTGACATGGCCTATTTGATATTGATGACCGGTGTTTTACAGTGGTAGTGCATCTGCCGTGACATCAGGAGTTCCCGGGTTCAATACCCGGCCAGGCAGATGATTGAACTGTGAATTTAAATATCTACTCTGGGTTTCGGTGTTTTTTGTCTTTATCTTTGAGTTTTCCATGGTGGCATCCGGGGATGTCGGGACACAGAATCCTAGTGAAGAGGGTGAAGTGTTACATGACCAAAAATATTCTTTAACAAACCTGGATTGTGTCTTATATTTTTACCCGACAATGGCATAGGCAAAAGGAGGGTGTTATAGTAAGCTTGTATGTATGTGTCTTTATACTGGGTTGTAAGCTTCATCATCATCATCCTTAACCATTTTTCACCCACTGCTGGGTATAGGTATCCTCTTCAGCGTGCCATGCTTTCTGGTCCTGTGCCAGTCTCGTCCACTGCTTTCCTGCTGCCTTTAGCAATCTGCGATGTCATAAGCTTGGAGTGTACCAAACCAAATGTAGGCCATTGTATATTGTAGTACTGTGACTTCTTTTCGGCTTCCTTTTCATTCCTCCGTAACCTCCTGTTACCCAAACGGCTTGAAAGATTTCAAAGTACGACGTGTTGTTGATTCGGCTCCACGCCTGGAATGACTAAACGACATTTGCCACTGGTTTTTTTTTTGTTTTTGGTTTAAAAATACAAAATTTTACTTTAAAAATATATTCCCAAAACATTTTTAGTTAGTTCAAAAATATCGCCACACCTAGATAACTGTTCAGAATTTCTTTCTGTAAATGAGTGTTAATTTTTTGCGTTTCCAGGCAAATATTCATACAACGATGATGATATTGTGATGTCAGTGTTGCTAGTTGTGTGCGCCCGCCCGAAGCCCATAAAGTTCTATCAGCTGCAGCCGGCGAACTACTGGGTGGACCTCCACGAAAGGAACGACATAGATATATGGTGCACTGCGGTGTTTAGGGTTAGGAAGTGCATCCCTACAACAGTTGGTGGTGAGTCTTTTAACAGTTTTGTAGTCTTAAATTGCTTTCTAAAAATTCAAATATTAATCCTGTTTTAATGACGTATCTCTTTACTAAATTTCATTCAAATCCGTTTGGCTGTTATGGAGTTGAGTGCAGACAAAAAGACATTTGCACACCCACACGCAAACTTCCACATTTATAATATTAGTTTTTTATTTTTTTTATGCTTAAAAATGATACAACACTATAGAGCATGCTTGCCTAGAAGAAACCGATTCACTCGTGACTTGAAGACATCCAGATTGAAATAATCGGGGAACACCCAATTAAGCAGCGCATTCCATAGTCTAGCTAGTGAAATCTTATTCATCAGGATAAGAAAATTGAAATATACGTAGATTCTAATAGGTTCTATTTTTCAGCGTCTACGTGCAAAGTTTACATCGACGAAAACGCCAGAGTATACCAAGACTGGAATTCGTATTTGACAAACAACACACTGCCTAAATGTGTTCTTATCGTGCCTCAGTGTGGTGAATACAATGGGACATTGTTAGAGGTAAAACTAACATTATTTATGTAATTTAGTTATCAACTTCATTCTGTTATATGTTCTGCAGTTCTAAAAAGGCTACTTTGTGCAAATGTTATGATTCATTGATTATTTTAGTATTGCCTTTTCAGTCCTCGGGCTTTATTACGTAAGTTTGGTAGAGATGGTGTTTGCTTGTCGTCCTGCTCACGTGCATTGTGCTAATAAGTTTGTGTGAGCAGGATAGCGCGATCAGCATTGCTACCAGCCTTGAAATGACAAGGCCCCTAACTATTCTTATGTATTGATGGTTCTTCGATATTGTTACTGTTTCCATTGCACTTATGTCAATTCGAATGAAAATAACGGGTGATAAAACTACTATTGCTGGTCTGGAATAACCCAGGAGGTTCTCTGAATAATTAATTGATCACTTGTGTACCTATTCTATTCTCTACAGCAGACAATACAATGGTTATATGGATTTCGATGTTTGATATACGCTTATGCCTAAATGGCAAGGTATCGAGATCCATCGCCACAATCCTCAATATAATACATATTGTAATACACAATATATACTGCAATGGCTTGCAACATAAACATTTATGGACGAACGTAAATTTTTTACCTGGGATCTGCATACGTGATTCTCTAGAAATGCTCAATAAGCGATTGTGTAAAACATTAAACATCACTATGCTGTTTAGGTACAAAGTATAATTTTTATTTGCCAGGGTGATGAAGCATTCGCCGTGAAGCTATCCGTCGTGCCGTCGCCATCTCTAGGTCTGAAGGCGCGAGTCCTCAGCACTGCTGACACGGCGAGCACCGTAGCGTCTTTAGGGGCTATCGGTGTACTAGGCGTGGCCGCATTCACACCAGTGGGACCGGTTGTGTTGGCTAGTGCGGCGGTTGTGACAGTGGCTACAGGGGTGTACGGCCTCGTGCGGTCTTCTTTGCATTTGCACGATAGAACCACCCACGAACAGGTATACCGCAGGGCAGCTTCAGTATCTGTAAAGCCTGCTGTACTGGCGTATAGTAAACGGTATAGTACACCCATACTATACCGTTTACTGTACGCGAGTTCAGCAGGCTTTACAGATACTGAAGCTGCCGATCACCGCCGATTACTATCCCTACTAACTAATACCAATGTAGACAGTATTGGGAAAGTACTACAATTTGGAAGAGTGGAATAGCTAGCACCATGGGAAAGTTGCTACCACTTACCTTCCCCCACCCCGGCGCCATGGTATAATAATATACTCGGCCAGGTATAGCAATCCGAGAAAAAAATTCCACGTGGGCGTCCCGCAATGATGTCATGATGTCAATTTACAATAGGTTCGAGAGAGATGACGATACACCACGTAACAGCTGATTGAATAAAGTGGCATCTGGACAGTGACTTCATTGCGGGACCACTCCCAGATTGCTAGACCTTGTTTTCTTAGATCATTCCCGGCGCTAACTCTATTTTACTGTACACTACCGGCTACTCGGCCCGTGTATATTACTGCACTCCCTCATATTGTATATCACTGAGTAGGCCCTTTGGAACGAAAGTGACGTTTGGTACATAGCGCGTTTTCAGGGTTGGTCCCATAGTAAAAGTTGTTCATAATGTAGAGTACAATGACCTCTTTCGGCTTTGTACAGTATATATGCGTAACCCTGTACATAAAAGGTGATGTGTGTATGTATGCATGTTCGTTCCCTATGGACTCCGAAACGGCTGGACCGATTTTAACGGGACTTTCACTTGCAGATACCTAATGTTATAAGGTGTAATCCACGCAGGTGAAACAGCGGGGCGCAACTAGTATTATAATAAAGCAATATTGTGAATTAATCCTCGTAATTTTCAGTATTTGTATTATAAATGGACAATCAAACATTCTTACTCACCATACAATTGTTGCTTCTATTACTTGCCTGTGACGTCATAGGAAATGAAATCTAAATAGACAAATCACGTATTGCAATTGCAGACAAGTCACGTGAGAAATGAAAAAAAAAACTATAAAATCAGGATATTATTCAGTAGTTTTTAACTAAATATTTTTTGAAAATAATTACATTACACCAGTTTTAATAATAATAATTTTTAATTTTAATTATATAAAGCAGACGGGCTACCTGGTGGTAAGCGGTTCCCGCCGCCCATGGATACTTATAACACCAGAGGCATCACAAAAACGTTGCTGACCCTTTAAGACTCTGTTAAACTCGTCTTTTGAAGAACCCCATGTTGTAGCTTCTCGGAAACACCGCGGAAGGTAGCTCATTCCACATTTTGCAGGTGTAAGGCAAGAATAATCGTAAATACTCTATGTTTAACATTTTACAGACTATCAGCCCCACGGACGCTGAAGCTCGTGGCAGTTGGCTGAACATAGCTGCTTCAAGCGTAGGGCTGGCCGCCGGTGCCGCCAGCACATTGTTAACGCGCTCTGCCGTCGCCGGAACAAATCTTACCAAGGTATCCAAACAATTTTGCTGACTCGTAAAGAAAACATGATCTATAGTCACAAAGGCCATCATACATAGTCAATATCACAGAAAAGTATATTTTTTTCTTTAAATTAGAAAGGCTGTCAAGGCATTTTTGTAAGAAATTTGTTGTAGCCAGTTGCACCCATAAACGAAACGTCAGTCATTCGAAATCAGTGAGCAACTGTGATGCGGACAAATAACTTTGATACCTAACCCAAAAAGGTAAGGTCCAAGTTCTTCGGATGCGGAGTTCGACGCGTTGACATAAATAAGAATGTTCAATCAAGGTTCTGTCATAATGTCTGACGATAGATTTTCCTTTTAATTTCCGTTCTATTTACTTCTTTTTTCTGTGGTCAGTATGGTGGACATGGTCAGTATAATTATCATACTGGCATGTTTTAAATGTCTATCTGTTTATATCTTCTTGTCTACATAGTATATACATTAAAGTCGCTTTCCGAATCTGTCTGTCTGTATAACCGCTAACTCCTAAACCACGCAACAGATTTTGATGCGGTTTTCACCATCAGTTAGATAATTTTATACGGAAGGTTTATATATATAACAAGCGACCCGCCCCGGCTTCGCACGTAAATTACACCAGTAATTTACGACCCGTAGCGAAGCCGGTGCGCGTCACTAATCAAGTGTAATCCTTTGCATAATATATCCCGCTAAAGTTGCAAAAAGTTGGTGCCCCCTGCATTTCTAAACTATCATACTAATATTGTAAATGCGAAAAGTTTGTCGGTTTGTTTGTTCCTCTTTCACGCAGCAACAGACCAACAGATCGACCTGATTTTTTGCATGGGTATAGTTCAAGAGTTGGAGAGTGACATAGGTTACTTTTCATTATCATCATCATCATCATTTTTCATCACTACGCTGGTGAAACTGCGGGGCGCAGCTAGTAAGATATATTTTAAACTTGCAACTTGCGTACGGCAATATTAAGCCATATTTAAAACCTTTATTAAAAATTATTTCGAACATTTTGTGAAATTTTAATTTTTATTATAGCGATAAAACTGTAATACATTTAAGACGCTCCAGGTCAAAGGTTATTGGCCTTTTCGTAATATTATGTTCTTAACAAAAAATGTTTTCCTTGTAGTTTTCTCTTTGACTAATAAACCATTAAAAGCAAATGTTATTTCGGGATGATACATCTCTAAAAGTTTGCTAAGTCCAAGTAGCTTCGTTCGTTCAAATTTCTGAACTATGAATGTGAATAGTTGTGCTTTATGGCTTTGGTTACGGAACCCTACCATAATTATGCATGTCTCGAAACGCTTTTAGTCAGTTATTTTTGTGTCTGTATCTTACGCGATCATTGCCGATTGTAATTCAATTTTACTCATTATGTTTCTATTGAATTAGCTATATCTTGACGGTGACAATTTAAATTAACAAAAAAAAAAACTCAGTGTGGAAAATTATGGAATGATTCCCGGTTATTGAGTTTCACCCATTTCCCGTGTAGTCAGTTGTTTTGTGTTTTCCAGACTGGACAAGCTTTGGCCGTGTCCGTGGAGGTTCTGAGACACGCCAACATAGTGACGGGCGGCGCAGGCGTCGTCAACAGTCTTGTACACATCATTATGAAGGTATTCAATTGTTTCCTTTTTTCTTGAAATTGAACGTTGGTCCGCGTTGGGCCACCAGTTAAAGCAAACTGACCTAGAAAATATTTATTTAAACTTGACACCGACAGTAGAAGCGGCGTCGCGGCGTACAAGCGATCAGGAAAAGTCAACCTTTTTAGGGTTCCGTGCCTCAAAAGCAAAAAAGGAACCCTTATAGGACCCACTTCGTTGTGCCTGTCTGTCTGTCAAGACCCTTTTTCTCAGGAATGCGTATCAAGTTGAAATTAACATAACATAATCTTAAAATATTTGGTCACTTTTGTTTATGGCATGTATTTTATTGAATATCTCCCTCTTTAATACTCTTATGTCTTTACATTCTTTTCTCATCTGTCGTCATTATAAAGCCTATCCTAGTTCTCACTGCTGAGTGCTGGGACCCAGGCCTTCTCTCAGAAAGAGGATGGGCCATAATCCATTATGCCTGGCCCAGTGCATATTGGTTAATGTCATAATATGTCTTTAACCAAAAGTTATATGATTATTTACGGGATATTTAAATAATCATATAACTTTAGTGAACAACCGTGATAGTTTAAAACAATGTCTTTGACCTTTTATAGTTCATGTACATTCCGGTTTCCTCACGATGTTTTTTCCTTATACGTTAAGCGATGGCAGCTAAACTGCATCAGTGCCCATTAAAAGTTTGTAAACATCATCATCATCATCAGCCGGAAGACGTCCACTGCTGAACATAGGCCTCCCCCTTTAACCTCCACACTGAACGACAGCTCGCCTTTTGCATCCACTGGATACCCGCGACTCTCACAATGTCGTCGGTTCATCTAGTGGGAGGCCTCCCTACGCTGCGTCTTCCGGTTCGTGGTCTCCACTCCAGAACCTTTCTTCCCCTAATAATCCCCTAATAATAATCTATGTACGTATAAATAATTATCAGATCTAATATCTACACAGGGTTGAACGAATTGTTTAAATGTTTGTGTGGGAAATCAAGGGACCCCAAAATACAGGCTCAGCCTAGTTTAGGGCCGCCCACAGCTAAAAGTTAAAATACTTAGCTTAAATCAATCTAATTAATTTGTAATAATTTGGATATTATTATTAGATAAATAAATTATTTGAATTTGAAATAAATATCTGTTTCTCAGTACCGCAAGCACGGCGAGAGCCCGACCAAGTTGGAGCTGTTCCAGTTCACAGCGGCCACACTGTTCTTCTGCAACGCCGTCGTTTCCAACCGCACCGCGCAGAATATCATCGAGGACGCGCAGGCTAACACCATCAACGAGTATCGAAACACGCTAAGGAGTAACAGACACAGGTATGGCAATTTACGGCAGGTTAATTGTGCTTTACATCAAAGTATGATCGCAATGGAATTGCGTTTTTAGCGACTGTGAATTAAATATCTGATTTTTGTGCACGGGATCACAGTGTTGATCACAAGTTCAGATAAAACTATTGCCATCTTTGATTACAAAATCTGTATTTAAAATTTGTTATTAAAATGTTTGATTGTGGGACGAAAAGGCATCGCTATGTTTATTGTACCTAAGTAATATTATAAAGAGGAAAGATTTGTATGTATGTTTGTAATGAATTGGCTCAAAAAGTACTGGACCGATTTTAAAAATTCTTTCACCATTTGAATGCTACATTATCACTGATTAATATAGGGTTATTTAATTGCAAGAAAAAAATAGGGATCCTTACTAAAACTCTAATAATGTAACCCAAGGTGTAAAAAAATAAGATTTACAATTTTAACTTTGCGTGTTTGACAGTTCTAAGACAGGACAACGTCTGTCAGGTCAGCTACTTCTATAATATATGTTGACTTCGCGACCCCTATAAATCTTCGCATCTCCCCGATAGATTTAGCTCATATTCAAACTTAAAAATTGTATCATGTACGAACTACTTGCCTACAAAATTTCACAAAGATCTGATCAACCCTACGTAAATTGTCGAACAAATTTAGGAACATACCTAGCTCTAATTTATTCCCAACTCCACTAGAGGTCTTATTCGCTCAGTCATATAATTAATTTATAGTAAAAAAAAATAAAAAAAATTGGAAAGTACCTAACGTAAATGTATATTTCGCAGGAAAATGTTTGACAAAATCAGCGCTGAGTCGAGAAGAGTTCAAGGCACGGTTCAAGGAAACACAGAAGTCATAAAAGGAATCAAGAACATCATCGACAAAGACCAATACTTCGCAGACGTTCTCCGCATAAACAAAGACGTGAACCAACACAAACTGCGCATATCAATGGCCCCTGATGGGCAAGTGAACTTGAACGCACAACATAGATTCAACCCATCCGAGTTGCAAAATTTAGGACCTGAGGGTAGATCTCAATTGTTTAGTTCGCTGGGACCGGCAAACCTTGATTCCAGTAATGTACCGACACGCATCATGCCTTCGCCTACCGCCGTCAATAGGTACCTCGACGAAGAAGAAAGCAATAACAATTCCATGCTAGTTGGTATACATCCTGGAGAAATTATACGTATCGGCTCTTTACTTGTTCGAGTCAGCGCTTCGGGCGCTGAAAACGTCGCTTTGATGCTAGAAAATCTAAGCCAAGACGTACACGCTAATCTTATGACCGTTGCTTTTAACGTGTTATCGAAATTGTTGCCAGATGATATTGCAAGACTGAGACTGCTAAGTCCAGATGAGGACTTGATCGTCCAGATAGTGAAATTCGTGTTTAATTACATGAAGCATCAGAGACCGCTCGGTGAGCCGTGCAGGGACTCTGATAATGGAATCGTTGTGGTACTAAAAGAGTTCTTCCAAGAAGGTGTTGTTCGTCAAGATACTATATTATATCTGAAAGACCATCTCCTCGCTTGGATGGCAACGGAATCTGATCGCAGGCGTCTCTTATTCCCGCACAAAACACTTATCATTTGTGAGAAATGTCGCGGTGTGCGATATGCCCAATGATCTAAAGTAAAGGCATTGCTTTGTGCGTGCCTTGATAGTTTTTGAAAGGAAATTACACCTTTATACAATGGTTTTTGGACACAAAGTAACAGTCTGCCTTTATATTACTATGATAGTCTATGCTTTGTCTACTTCTCACTGATGAGAACAGTCGCAAGCGAGAACGAAACAGCACGTTTTATCTTAATTCGGTCTATTAGATGGTTCCGAATAAGGCTGCATTTCGACCAGAGATGTGTGAGGAAGTTGCGCGCAGAAAAAATCGACCAATAGGAGGCGAGGCGAGACGGCATGAAGCGATCCTATTGGTCCTCGCGAACAGCTCATCTTCGTACATCTCTGGTGGATACGCAGCCTAAGACCAATATATTATACAGAGTATGGGGTGATTTTCACCGGACGGTGCGCATTTTACAATGCAGTATAGGAAATTATACTGTCTGTACAGTAGTTAAAGATCATGTTTGACCCGACTGACTTCAGCAAAAAGTGCGTAGCCGACCGAGCTCCAAGAGATATAGATACGTACCATACAAATATGAACTTTAACTGCTGTTAAGAATATGTAAAGATAAATAAATTTCCTTTAGCACATCGTAAAATGTGCTTCACTGTTCTTATTAAATCGTCCCTAACAATCACACTGAGCTTATTCACGAAAAATACATATCAAGATGTGTCCAATTTCTTATATATTTAATAAACCATGTACATGGGATTCTAAAACTTTTATAAGCACATTATTAGAGAAGCAAATGATTGAGTCAGGGCTTGGAGAATGAGTTAAGTGGGTGATACACTGGCGAACAATACAGCTGGTACGCCAACAAGCCAAAGGTATAAACCGCCAGTCACCTACTATACCGCGGTCTTAATTGGCGCTCTGGCATTTATTTATTACCTTATTGCACACTTACAAAATAGAAATGATTGATTGATTGATTAACTCTTTATTGTTCACACCATAAAAATTTGATACAAAGGACAAAAAACTCTAGTAAACAACTGGCGGCCTTATCGCTAAAAGCGATCTCTTCCAGGCAACCAAATGCACAAATGGAAGACTTAATACTAAGCAATTTCTACTAGTCATCAAGCATGTGCTTGTTGGAAATCCTAGTCCGCGGTATATAACGTTAGAGGATCACCTACTTTAATTTTCAAACCTAACCGGTTCAAATAAATAGGGAATCTTTTTCTCGGTTTTAAGAGGTTTGAAGCAACATTGGGAAACGGTTTCGTTTGATATACCGGTTTATATCGGTTTTTGCTATCTACGAACAAAGAAGAGAAGCGAGCGCACAGAGCAATTCAAGATTTAAGACGCTCTTTAAGGGCCATAATACCGGGTGCAGTGATCGCACTCGCGCGTTTGATGTTTTTTTAAAGTTAATAAATGTGAAAAAATGAACAAATGAGAAATTATCTCATCAGAAATATGTATCCCATTTTTTGACGTCATATTAAAACAAATAATTGTCCCACTTACCTATTTTGAATTTATTAACTTCGCAAAATAACCGAAGAAAATTTTTCAAAAGCGGATAGTAATTTTATAGAATAAATAACCATCAAATGTGCGAGTGCCATACCATATTTCCGGTATGCCATATTTTGAGCCTTAAGCGCTTCCATTCCGAACGAAATGACACCTGATATAAAAGCTTACAGTTTTTTATTAGCCGGTTTCAAGCCCTGGCTGATGTGATAGCTTGCAATGCACTGTGATAAAGGTAGAAAATAATTATAATGTAGTAAAAGTAGTGCCAAAAAGGCTGATTCTGTACCTAGGCGACACTGAATTAAGTGCCTTATTCAACAAATTTGCACACTGATATTAAAGTGGTTGTTAAAATAAAACTGCATGATAATAAAACCAAAAACATTTTGGATAGCCCGTTGGTTCAGTTCGTAATGAACCTGCCTTCTGCGCCTCGGGGTGTGGGTTCGATCTAGGGCAAACATTTATGAATATTTGTGTTTGTTCTATATCTGGGTGTTAATATCTATTTAAGTATGTATTTAAATATATATATACATATGTGTGTATATTAGTCTCTGGCAGCCATATCACAAGCTTTGCTTAGTTTGGGGTCAGATGAGTGTGTGTGCAAAAAATGTCCCGAATATTTATTATTATAAAAAAACATCCCTAATAGATTAAGGTTGTGGTGAACACAAAGTTTTATTGTCTTCTCTCATGAATGTTTTAATTATTTGTACTCACTATGAATCTTTTAAATATATCATTGTTATTATTGTTATTTTTTTTTTCTATTAATGTTATTTAATACACAATAGGCATGTGTCCTAATGTTTTATTTATTACAAATAACAGGCTTAGCAAAGGTTTAAATTAAATGCATTACACCATACTGAAAAAATAATTTAAAATCGCTGATAATTTCTGAGATAGAAAGAAAGAAAGAAAATAAATTTTATTCGACACCTTTACAAAAACTTATATCTAAAGGAGAAAAAAAATCGTTAAATGCTTTTAACGATTTTTTTTCAACAATCAATCAATCGTTAGTAACTAATCGTTTAAAGTTTCTGTTGGGGATAAAAAGCGGATGCGCTGTCCCTCTCCCGCAAAGTGCGTGTTCGTATAACATTTGCATGGCGCGCGGATGGCTTGACGTCATAACGTGCTATAGTGCGCTCTCTGTCTAGCGTGAAATTAAAATACTTATTTATTTTGATAAATAAATTTTAATTTTGGTTTTGTTGATGACTCTATATTTATGATCAGCTTTTTTATAAGGTAATATAAAAACTAGGACACAGGCCTATTTAATTGTAGTGATCTAGAATTATAGATCTAGTATTATAGGAGAGCATTCACCAAAATGTATCTAGGTTCGAAAATTAAATTTTTCTTTGTTGTATAATCGTGTTATATTTTTTTGCTAATAAGTGTTTGTTGTAATCTAGTAGCATTCCGTTCATGGCGACCGCGACCGGCGCCCGCGGCCGCTTCGCGCAACCCACTGCTCAGGGGTGCAAGTACCGTTCTTTTATCGATCGAAAATTCGCTAAAATGCCATAGAATCGATCACAGCGAGTACTGAAAAAATGGCATATTATCGAATTTGACGACCTCAACTGTCAATTTGACGATCGCTAAAAGAACGGTACTTGCACTGCTGTATCCTACTAATATATTAAACGCGAAAGTTTGTATGTATGGATGTTTGTTCCTCTTTCACGCTGCAACGGAACAACTAATCGACCTGATTTTTTGCATGGGTATAGTTTAAGAGCCAGAGAGTGACAAAAGCTACTTTTCACCATCATCACCATTTTTCATCACTACGCGGGTTAAACCGCGGGGTGCAGCTAGTGAATTTATATTATGGAGTGCTAAACATTATAACCGGCCCTTTTGGAGACCGATGGGGGAAGCCTGTTCAGCAGTGGTCGTCCTATGGCTGAAATGATGATGATGATGAAACATTACAAGCGACCCACACGTCACGCGGCGCGGTGGCTTGCATTGCGGTCGCCAAGATCGGAATGATACCTTAATATGTCTAAACCACTGACCTATTTCAGGATAGACACCGTGAGTTCACGTACTTTGCGTGTCTGCGGCCTGTTTTAAGTTTGATCAATGCATCAACTAGCACCGCAACTTAACCGTGGCACAACTGCGTGCGACACTACCAGTAGTGACATGGGGGACTACAAACATGTTGTGCCAAAGGGAAATAGAGCACGCCATATAATTCAGAACGATCTGCGTCGTCTTATCCGTCAAGCCAGCAGACAATATTAAAAAAATATTACTAAATAGACTAGTTGACTAATGTTTCATTTATTACGAATAACAGGCTAACCGAAGGATATAAATAAATACATTTCACATAGAAGAAGAAAAAAAAATTTGACTGAAAATTTTCTGTGATATAAGCATTGAAAGTTTTTGATGGGAATTGATAGGAGATGCTCTGTCCCTTTGCTGCAATTCCTGTGTAAGTATAGAATTTATATGAAATGCGCAAGGCTTGACATCACAACTTGCTTTAGTGCGCTCTCTGTTTAGCATATAATTAAAATCCTCATAACTTATTTAAACTTAAAACTTTAACTTTAAACTTATTTATTTTAGAACAATTTTTTTTTTTTTTTGGTGGGATCAGCGTTTTATGATGTAATAAAAAGAAGGACAGGCCTATTCCATTATAATAAAAATATCTTCCCATCTTAAGTGAATAATGCTAAGCAGGGATGTTACGGAGCTTCGACTCCGAGTCCGTTAAGTCGGAACTTCCGATTATTATTATTATTATTCCGTGACGATGGAAAGAGGCCTGACGGTATGACACTTGTGCCCTGGAGGTTGGGGCGGCCCCTTGTATGGGACGCAACTTGTGTCGATACTTTGGCGCCGTCACATCTTCCTGAGACACAAGGTAGGGCTGGCGCGGCTGCCAATTCGGCAGGGCAGCACAAGCGTCGCAAATATGCTAACCTCGGCAGTGGTTACATATTTGAGGCGTTTGGGGTCGAGACATTGGGCCCTTGGGGACCAGGAGCTCACCTCATTTTCAAAAATCTTTCAGAGCGCCTGGTTAATGCTACGCGTGACCAAAATGCTGGCGTGTTTCTGGTTCAACGCATTAGCATTGCCATTCAACGTGGTAATGCCGCCAGCATTTTGGGTACGCTGCCAACTGGTAGTGGCCTTGAGCATTTGGATTGTCTTTAGACCTTCAACGGTCTATGGGCAGTCGTAACTGTATTTGTAGTGTTAGTTTTAGCTTGTATTTTTTATTTTTTTTATTATTATTACACTTTCGGTTCCGACTTCGGCTCCGACACTTTTAAATCGAAGGTTTTAATCGGAGGTCGAAGCATAACATAGCGGCGGCGGCGGCCTGTGTCGACTGTTATGAACAGGTTCATACATGTCGCGCGGGGAATCCCCCCGACTCCCACTACGTGCACTCTATCGTCAATAATTTTTTCACTTGTTGTTAATTTGTTACGCACACGACACGTTCACCTCCACCACACGTTGCCTCCGACTCCGATTCCGACTTCGATAATGCAAATTTAAAAACTCCGACTCCGGCTTCGGTTCCGATAAAACTACCTCCGTTACATCCCTGATGCTAAGGATATCCAAGTAGGCGGGTTTAAGATGGTACGTTTCACCTATGGCGGGAAATTCAAATTTTAAACAGTTTTTATGTATTTGTAGATAGGCCGGGTAATTATTTTAAAATGACACAGTGTTTGCGCAAATTGTTGGTTGTTCTTTACATTATCATGTGCAGCTATTTAACAGTGACGCACCATATCACTTACATTTGTCAATAAACCGTTTGAAACAGCAAACATTTGTTTATTGACAAATGTAAGCAATAATGTGCATAAGAGATAAATACGATAGCTTTACATGATTTTGTACAGAATAGTAATCAATTTGCGCATACATAATGATTGTTTACAATAATTACCCGGCCTGGCTACAAAGACAAGAAAACTGTTTGAAATTTGAATTTCCCGCCATTTGTGAAACGTACCACCTTAAATGAAGCGTAGTAGCCGAGTAGTTCGATGATCTAACTGTTCACACAATTTGACCACGATTAGTGTAAGGATTGGTTTAGAATTCTATAAAATATAAATTATATTCCATAGAATTCTATAAAATATGAAACTAAAAACAGTTTTAAGAATCAAATAGGTATAATAAGACTTCGAGACAATAACTATTGAGGTAGAGCTTTGAAATGATTTTCCTTTTCATTATCTTCAGAAGGCGGCGGTGGATTGTACTCGAAAAATTTCGCGATGAAGTACCTGTGGAATAAAATTAATCAAAAGGGACTGTATAAAAAAAAAACTATTTTCAAGCTATCTATTGTCCAGCCGACTTTGTTGGAAGTGGGAACTAGAGTCATCATCATTAGCCAGAAGACGTCCACTGCTGAACATAGGCCTCCCACCTCCTTAGAACTCCACGTAGAACGACCGCCGGCCATCTGCACCCACTGGATATGCGCGACCCTCATGATGTTGGTCCATCTAATAGTACCTAAATACGCTGCGATAATTCTTTATTATATTTATATTTTGTGAAAAAAAACATTACAAATTGATGGAACAAAAAGTACATTATATTATCATGTAGTATACACATGGCTTTTTCCCATAAACCGGCTTCAACTTAGCATAATGCTGGCCGAGAACCACCAGCACTGGTCTTCCGGATCAGACAAGAACCTCCGTGAGATGCAAGTGCGTTGCCGCGGTCGGTGCGGGTCGGTTCGTTGTTTCCCTGTAGCGCCACGGTAAGAATGGCGTCGGAGGCCGTTTCCAGCGCCGTCTAGTAGCGCCTTACCAGACAAGAATTTCCACAGTGACCAGCACGCCTGCGGCTGCGGTCTGCGCGGCGACGCGGGTCGGCTCGGAGGCGCCGCGAAGTGCCGCTGCCAGCATGGCATCGCCGGCGTCAGAGGCCGCTTCCAGCGCTGTCACAAGCAGCGCTGGCGCAGCGAGCCAGCGCGCACCGCGACGCCACCATGCTTGCTATGTTACACAATAAACCAGGTAAGATTTACTTTTAATGTTAAACGTCTATTGACGCGCCTTGGCAGTAAAACCCACTCGTATGCCGTCATGCCTCCTCGACTACACCGCTCTCGTCTGCCTTGTGTATGCTTGCGCGAATACTATACTGCTTCCTTGTGTGAGTTTGATGTTTCACATCTGCCGGGAGTCCCGTGTCCCCTGTTATCCCGTGCCAGCCAATACTTTTTTCTGTACTTTGAGTCTATAGCTATCAACCTGTCCGATTTGGCCCGCATTTGGGAGAATTTTATTTTTAATTGCGAAGGCTCAGCAAGCTAATTAAGGTTTTTAGAAAAAAAAATATGCTATAAAAGCATGAGTTGTGTGCGTAGTATTCCTTTCTTAAAAATGCATAATTTTTGTAGGAGACATCATCACCTTCATGAGTTGCCTTCAACGCGCAGTAACCAGGTGCAGCGGTGGCGGGCAGCTGGACGAAGCTACTACGATTGCTATGACATACCTACTACACTTCAAAGGTAAGAATTAAATTTAGTTTGAATGTAATTTTTATTACAAGTAAATGTAGTTTGAATTAAATCTAAGAAAAGTCTTTGTGCATCTAAACCTTTACAATACAATAAAATACAATAAGTGTTTATCAAAATACCACAAAACAAGGATAATAACATAATCATTACAATATAGTTATTTATGATACAAGTGCGGAAAGTTGGTTATTAGAAACGAGTAGACGAATGTAAGCCCGAGACGAAGTCGAGGGCTTACCATAGTCACGAGTTTGTAATAACCAATCCGCACGTGTGCCATACAACGTTTTACAACACATTTGCGAGAAAAATAGGCTACAAATGAAACAATTTTTGTTTATAACTTAATATCAGTCACAACAATAGTTTCTATAATATAATAAGAAAATGGCGCGAACATGCAAATAGCGCCACTATCACGTGGTGAAAATTAGAACTACATCTTTCGTCTCATTTTCTCTTTAGTATTAAACTGAGACAAACGTATTGAGCAAAAGTGCTTCCAAGGAGGTTTGATCATTCAGCTTATTATTATTCTCGTAATATGAAACTCTTTTGTGGAATTCTTATGTAATTATGATGGAAATTAAAAAAATACCGTAAATCACACGCACGGTGCTATACATCTGAGCGTGCGGACAAATTCATTTCCGCACGCTCCGTTGAATGATCCGTAATGTTTAACTTTCGAACGATGTATACAGGCTTCGTAAGTGCACTTTTTGAGCAAATGTGTTGTAAAAACTATTATCTAACCTCTAAGGTTCATTTTAAGTCTGCTGTCTCAAGTCTCGACACGATCTTAGCCAACTATGATTTTTTTACTGTTATTATTTCTTAGTTAATCCGCCGTAACATTATCTATCTAGCGTTTCTGTGAAAATTTCAACTGGCTATCTATTACGGTTCGGTAGAGGACGAACGGCGGACGGACAGACAACGTATAGGCTCAGTAATACAGTTTACCCTTTGGGTACGGAACCCTAAAAATAGAAATAGTTGACCTACATAAAAAAGCATTATGCTTGGGCTCTTTGCAGTCGTTTAAAATGCTCAACTCTTAATACCTTCGACATAACAGCTACGAGCAGTAATAGAGAAGAGCCAGCGGTGATAAAAGCGCTAAGCTTTCCGTAGCCCATCACAAGGCGAATCGTCGGTTTTGTTATTCTGAAAAACAATATAGATATATAGCTTTTATTGTATACACCTAACAATACATAAAACAAAAACAACTTAAAACTAGTGTCACAACTGGCAGCCTTATTTCTATTAGTGATATCTTCCAGACAACCTAACATGCTTAGTTGCAATATAAATATCTCGAGAAGAACTTGGCGTTTGGCACATTTAGAAAATTCTAGCACTGCAGAATTGTTTTTTCTAATTCTAGCACTGCAGAACTTTACCATTTTACCATAGGTAGCTAAAGGTGTGCAAAAAACTAAAGAAGATAGAAAAGGCTCCATAATATCCAGCCTCAGTAAAATCACTGGAAAACAAAGGTGATATAGCAACCACCTCACTTTCACTGCAGCTGTAGATCCAAAAACCATGCCACCTATTCTAGCCATGATGTTGTCAAGAGCGTAACTCCCAACGAGAAAAAAAACTAGTTAAAGGGGAACCTTCTCGCAAAGCTGACGTTGCTAAGCCTCTGCGAAACGTCCTCATCGTCCAGCTCGAGTTCCACGGGCTGGGAGGCGAATGCGCAAGCGGACATGGACACGCCGAGTAAAGCCACCAAGAGCGTGCGGAGTCTCATGCGGACCCCCTCGGAGTGCTCGCCGTTCGCTTCGTTCTGCTGGAGACATATTTAAAACTAAATAGCAAACAAAAAACTTAATTAGCTGTGCTCCGTGGTTTTGCTGCCATTTTCCACTTTTTCCGGGGTAATAAGTTCCCTAAAGTTATATGATTATTTACGGGATATTTACCGTGGTAAGGTTGTGGTAAGGTTGTGGTTTAGTGAACAACCCTGATAGTTTAAAACAGTGTTTTATAAAGTTCCCTATGTCTGTCTTCATAATGCACACTACTTCTGTGCCAAATGTCACGCAGAAAGGTTTAGCCATAATATTCGTCGTTAAACCTTTTGAGGAAATGCTTTCTCCTTGGCAAGCGTGGTCCTTCATAGACTGTATCACCACTTAATAAGGCGAGGAAACAGTCAAAAGGTTTACGTTGAACACGGAAATGCTCGCTCAAAACTTTATAGAACACGTTTAGGAACACATTTTGCGAAGCTGGAAATCCCATACACCGTCCGTTTTATCCGCTGCCTTTTCCGTAGTCAAGAAAGTATATTCTATATCTTTCCCCGAAGTCTTCTTGCCCAGCGACTGTTTTCAACATGGAGCGTCTCAAAAAGTGTCTACAAGTATCTTTCCAGGCTATCAAAGCGTCGACTACACCGCTAGTGTTGCAGGTGTCTGTAGAGCACCACTTACCATAAGGCGAACCGCATGCTTGTTTGAAGAAATCAAACGCGACTAAGGAAACACAGGCACGCCCAGAACCTGCGCCCACCTTTTCCAACTAAGTCAACCTAAGTCTACTTTAAAACTCACATAATTTAATACATAGGTCTGGATAGTGGGTAGAAGAGATCACTTACTGAATTCACTTGATTTTCATGTTTCTGCCGAAGTTGGTTCATAAGAGTGTTACTCTCGGTTTCCATGTCGCCTGTCCTTCATACGCTACGTATTTGCATACTAACGAAACAGGAATTAAAACTGCTAATCCATGCCTCAGTCAAGAAAGTTAAGTTCTGAAATCACATTTTTGTTGCTGCGTGTAAAACGCATTAACGCAATAAAAGCAAATTGCAAAATGACACGTCCGTCAGTCATCATTGACAAAAGTAACTAAACAAAGATTTTTAATCCAGTATATTAACAAAAAAGACCATTCAATTTTATAAAGAAGGTTTATTTGGATTCACAAATCACAAATGCACAATATTTGCCGGAATACGCAGAACTCTTGGAGCCAGTTAAACATCATTAAAACCATGCTGGCAAATATGCTTTGAACTTTTTTTAGGCTCTTCAAGTTCATCTGGACTAACAGTAAAATAATGTTGAGAAATTTGGCCAGAAACACTATTACTTGACCTAAAAGATGAGGCAGGAACAAAGCCGGGTTATCCTGAAAAATGGGAAAATAAGACCTGAAAAAACTGTTTTAACAACCTAACTTGGCCGCTACTAAGAAGGCTACCGCTACAACCATAGGTAATGGGTTGACTACTTTTTACGCCACACTCTGTATATAAAAGCGAAATTCATCTACTCATTCACTCACTCATCACGAAATCTACGAACGAACTACTTAATCTACGAAGCTGAAATTTGGCAGGTAGATTCCTTATGGGTGTAGAGATCTGTTACAAAAGGATTTTGCGATAGGGCTGAATTAAGGGGGGCAAATGGGGGGTTGAAAGTTTATATGATAGGAGCAACTTTATGCGCGGATCGGACCATACCTACCACTAGACTGACTGACTCATCACGAAATTTCGGAAATTACTCGACCTACAAATATTAAATTTGGAGGCTTATGGGGTGAAGAAGTCCACTAAGAAGGATTTTGCGAAAGGGCCGAATTAAGGGGAACAAATGAGGGTTGAAAGTTTAGATAGTCTGCGCGTACGAAGTCGCGGGAAACAGCTAATAATATTATTTTCTAGTGCTGAATGTGATACTTACACTAAAGCATCCGATCAATAGGCATGCATACTGGATAATGCCAATGGAGCATGCTATAATCTTCAAGTCGTGTAACAGCATCATGTCATATGACAAACTTTTGTCTGAACTTTCAGGAATTTCTCCAATATGTTTTCGTATATGATTCAAATTTATGAACTGCAAGAAACAATTAATTTAATCCCAATATGTCGCGTGTTTTAAATTAATATTTCTCTAGTTTATTAAATTCTTATTTTTATGTGCAAAGAATATGTTTGCTGCTCTAAGCGTTTATTAACAAGATTTTATTTATGGGTAAAGATTCTATTATTGTTTGTCTAGTCTGCATTCCTACGCTTACATTTTGAAACAAAGTTTTGGTCCTATACCTATAGTTTTTTTGAATTATATTTAATCGTATTCTGACTGCTGATACAGTAGTAGTTTCACTCGCGTATGGATTACTCCTTATATCATCAGCTATCTGCCAGTGAAAGTCCCGTCAAAATCGATCCAGCCGTTTTGGAGTCCTTAGGGAACATACATACATACTTACATACATACGTACATACATACACACATTGCCTTTTATATATAAGAAGACGAAGATAGCAGGACTGGCACTTCCGACTGCGATTGTAAGTGTACTGTTACCAACTTAGCGAACACCACGGCCACCAAATTCACCAAAGATCGCATTGCCAGAGAGGTATGCCGTCAGGCAGGCAGCCATTTATAAAAATTAAGCCAAAACTATACCAAACCAAGTACAAGCTGGATAGGAAATATGCCGTGGTTTGCTGTGCCGACAACCCAGTGAGCTAAGAGTAGAAAGATGATGCGAGTAGCAGTGTGTGGCGAAATATCGGGAGCTGCATCCACGACGTATCACGGTAGATATCCCGTTAATAATTATAATAACTGTAGTGTGGCAGTTTGGTTGTATTATATGTACGTAGTATAATATGAATCTTTGTAAATAACTTTTTCATCAATTTCATTATCATCACCGATCATCAGTCCATTGCTGCACAAAGGCTTCTACCATGGTACGCCACTTAGCTCGATCCTCGATATTTCTTTTCCAGTCACTGCTAACTGTAGGTATATGGATTCCATCGAGTCGCACACTATGTCCAAAGAAAAAATATAGAAAGTAGAATGGTAGAAAGATAAATAAACAAAGAACTTACAAGACCAAGTGACCCATACGTATACATATAAATGGCGCTCACGCCAAACATAGGATGCTGGCAGAATTGTCTGGTTTCTCCAAAATAGGGTTTCATCACTGGATTCAAAAAAACATGGAATGGAAGTTTCATCTCAACAAATTATGTAAGTTAACAGTAGGTACTTGAATTACGCTTTGCATAGTTGACGCCGCTATATAACTTTTTTTGCGTTTAAATAATAGGTAAGTTTACTACTGTGTAGCAAAATTAAAATGTTTCATGGCATTATCCAGTGGCATCCATTATCACAATATATTTTTTTTTTTTTTTTTTTTTTTTTTTATGGCTTCCGCCCACCTTTAGGGCACTTTGGCCAACGTCACGTTAACAAAAAACGAACGCGATTTAAAATAAAAAAAAATATGACCAGCAATCCTTAAACAAAAATAAAGAAGTAATACAATACATATAAATACTTACAAACACAAAAATACACTATTGAGCACTTTATACACAAACATTATTGTCTGATAGAAAATTACTTATAATACGGAAAATTGAAATATCATTTGATGAAAGAAGAACAGACATAGAAGATGGAAAAGGAACTACAAGACTAAGAGAAAGAAAAAAAGCTGAATGATCAAGCAGTGGACAAGAGAAGAAAATATGGTTGAGGTGGCCTTCATCAAGGCCACACTCACACAAAGAAGAGTCCCTGATACGTAACTTTTTAAAATAAGTGGGAACACAACAGTGCCCCAACCTCATTCGAATTATACAACTTGTAATTTTTTTACTAAAGTGCATTCTGCTAAACCACGGCCTCCGAGGTATTACGGGCTGGAGAGCCGCATAAGCGGAACCCTTAGACCTTGCAGAGCCATGCCAGTAGAACGCCCATGATTTAAATAAAAGAGACTTTGGAAGGGATGAAAGATCATGGGGGAAGATACAGAAGGGAATTTTGTCTCCGCAGACAACGGCATCCTTTGCCACTCTGTCAGCCCGTTCATTTCCAGAGATACCAGCATGACCAGGAATCCAAACAAAAACAACTTCAAGACCTTTGGCATTGCAGACAGATAAGCATTCCTTAAGAAGAAAAAGAATAGAATTGTGGGAGTTGGGGGAAAAAGGGTTTGAAAGAAGAGACTGGAGGGCACTGCGACAGTCAGTAAAGACGAGAGAACGGCGGAGATTAAAAATAAGAATATAACGAACAGATTCGAGGAGCGCCCAGCACTCACCCGAAAAAACTGATGTTTCAGGAGGAAACTTAACCTTTTGTACAATGTTAAATTGTTCATGGAAGATACCACAACCAACACAACCCATAGGGGAGAGTTTTGAAGCATCTGTAAAGATATAGTGCCACCCATGCCAATCCCTCCGCAGAAGACCTCGGAAATATTCATCAGCATGGGGGTCACCAGCACAAATGTCAAAGTCTAAAATTACAATCGGGCGAGAGACAATGACATCATAGCTAAACGAGAAAAGGGGAAGCAAAGGAGAACGGAGAACAGGATCTTTTAAAGACTTATATGTAACAAAACTCTTCACTAGTAGAGGAAGCTGCTTATGGAGCCAAAACCGAGAAGAAAACGAGAGACTATGGAGAAGCTGAAGTTTAGGAACAAGAGGATGATTAGAAAACTGCACACAGCGGAAAAAAAACCTGTTAGATAGGAACTGACGGCGAAGATGAAGGGGAGCATCAACACATTCAACCTGAAGTGCATTGATAGGAGAGGATAGCATAGCACCAGAAACAATACGAAGGGCTTTCGATTGAATCAGATCCAGTTTTTTTATACCACCCTTGTTAGCCGGCTCCAGTAAAAAGGAACCATAATCTAAAATGCTACGAATAATGGCGTTATACAAAAGTTTCAGTGTAAAAGGATGAGCACCCCACCAAACACCCGATAAACACCTAAGAATGTTAATATTTTTCCGACACCGATCAGCAATATAATCACAATGAAACTTACCACTAAGCTTATTGTCCAAAATAAGACCAAGAAATTTCACTGACTCCTTAACTGGAATCCTAGACCCTTTAACAAAGATGTCTATTTCAGGGGGATTGCGCTTTCGAGAAAAGATAACAATGTTACTTTTTGAAGGTGAAAGATCTAGACCATTTAAATGTAGCCAAGAGTTTAAGCAATGAAGGGATTGAGAAATACAGTGACTGGCAGTGTCAATTTTATGATGAGAAGTATATAAAAGGATGTCATCCGCATATTGAAGAATACGGCAGAGACCAATAGATACCTCTAAATCAAAAGTATACACATTATACAAGGGAGGACTAAGAACAGACCCCTGAGGGAGACCACGCCAAATGATTCTGTGGGGAGAAATTGAAGAATCACTGCAACGAAGATAAATGTACCTTTCAGTTAAAAGATTCATAACAAAATTACATAACTTAGGAGGAACCTTCAAATAAGAAAGTTTATTTCTGAGAATAGAAAGCTGGACGGAGTCATAAGCGGCAGAAATATCGAGAAAAGCACCAATAACTGATTCATTTCGAGTAAAGGCAAGTCTTATATCAGTTGTAAAAACACTTAAGCTGTCCATAGTGCTCTTGCCTTTTCTAAAACCATACTGAGATTTGGCAAGAAGGCCCTTACTTTCAAGAAACCACTCAAGGCGGTTTTTTATTAGGTGCTCAGCAAGTTTCGCAAGGACAGAAGAAAGAGCAATAGGACGATACGAGTTATGATCCTCCGGGTCCTTACCGGGTTTAAGAATTGGAATAATATACTGAGATTTCCAACTAGCGGGAACAAAACCAGAATCAAATATAGAGTTAACCAAAGATAGGAAAAAGAGAAGTAAACTGTCACTGGCCTTCGAGAAAAATGAATAAGGAATACCATCCATACCAGGAGCAGAATCTTTGACAGATTTTAATATATTTTTCAATTCAATTAATGAAAATGACTGATCTAGGGGATCATTTGACGAAGGAACAGCCAAGGAGGGTAATTCCGAAGGAAGAGGACAATACTGAGGAGCTAACTTATCCATAAATGCCTCAGCCCAAGACTGAGAAGGGCTACAGCAACGAAGAGGAGGACACCAGGAGCGTCTATATCGGCGAATTTTCAACCAAATAACTGAAGCAGGGGTACTAGGACTTAAGCTAGAGCAATAAGCCCTCCAACTATCCAGCTTCTTCAAGCGGAAAAGACGCTTAGAACTAGCAATGGACCTATTCACTTCAGAAAAGTTCTCTAAAGTCATAGAGCGGCGGAAATTAGCTTCAGCCACCTTACGGGCTTTAATAGCATTACTGCAGTCCTTATCCCACCACGGAGGAGAAGGCAATTTTCCGGACGGAGGCTTTTTAACAGAGAACGATTGACTAGCACACACATGAAGCATACGGACCAGATTATCAGAGGAGGAAGAGATATTATAAGAATTAACAGGAGGAAAATTTGCAGAAACAGAAACAGAGAGGTCGTGAAATTTTTCCCAATTAGGACTATCATGATTACTTAAAATATATTTAAGAAGAGGAGGATTACCAGCGACAGGACTGGAATTACGTTGAGGAAATTCAAGAAGAATGGGAAAATGATCGCTGCCATGAGAAGAAGGAAGGACATGCCACGACAGAAGAGAAGCAAGCTCAGGAGAACATAATGAAAGATCGACAGCACTGCGAAATTCATGAGGACGAGTCCTCCTAGTAGGGGAGCCATCATTAAGAATACAGAGATTAAGAGTATCAAGAGAGTCCAACAAAAACTCACCACATTCATCGGACTTACCACAACCCCAAACAGAATGATGACAATTCAGATCACCAAGGACCAAAAGCGGCTTTGGCAGAGAACTCAAAACCGAAACTAATTTACGAAGAATTAACTTAGAGGGGACTGGAATATAAAGTGAGACAACAGAATAATTCTTGACACGCACAGCAATTGCTTGAAAACCACTATGAACAGGAATAATAATAGGAGAGAAAGGAATATTATTTTTTAACAGGAGGGCAACACCTCCAAAACCATCCTGTCTGTCACTTCTGATGACATCAAAGCCAGAAACTCTAAATTGAGAACCAGACTTTAACCACGTCTCAGAAACAGACAAGGCAGTAATATTATGTTTATTAATTAAATATATAAGATCAGATAATTTATTATATAATGATCTACTATTCCATTGAAGGAACTTGAGATCCATTAGATAGAAGGGAAATGAGTGAATTTAGATTAAATGCAGCGTTGGACGGTAAAGGATGGGAAGGGGAAAGATGAGCATGGGAAGGGTTAAGAAGAGAGGACAAAAGATTTAAAAGTTTGAGAAGTTCAGAGATAACCGATTGAATAGATGGAGACTCGGGGGATTTATTAGGGTTAAGGGCACATCCATTAGGAGCGGCTTCCGCAAAGTCACCCCTAACAATGTTTGAGTGAGCCAAATGGTCATAACCAGAAGAGGGAGAAATTGAACCAACAGGCCTGATTTTTTTACTCCTGTAGTGCACTCTGGCAGGCTCCACAGTAACGTGATTGGTTGAACCCGAAAGCTGAGAAGGTAAAGGAGGAGAAGATGCCAAAGAAGAAGAAGTGACTTCTGCATAAGTCATTCTAGATGAGGGGTGAAGTTTCGATGCCTCAGCATATGATAAAACATTTTGCGACATTGTTTTTTTAATAGAAATCTGACGAGACATTTCGGGGCAGATTTTATTGGTAGCAAAGTGACCACCTCGGCACCAGACACATTTGGCGCTCGTCGGTTCTACATTGCACGAGTCTCCAGAATGGGCTAAAGAGCATTTGAAGCAAACCGGCTTAGACCTGCACTGGACCTTAGTATGACCATACCTACAACAGGAAAAGCACTGAATGGTAGGCAAAACATATTGCTCAACTTGGAAAGAGTTATAGCAAAGAAAAACTCTCGAGGGTAGAAGTTGTCCATCAAAAGTTAATACAACGGTTTGGGAAGGTTTCCAAGACACTGTCCCATCAATCACCAATTTGAAGTTCAACCTTCGTACTTTAATTATCGGGCCGCACTCTTGGGGCACCCGTACTTCCTTTATTATTTCTTCATCGGATAAGTCCACGGGGATGCCACGCACAAGTCCCAGACGACTAACATTATATGAGGGTGTAAATGCTTTATACCCCTTATTGACGAGGGAGCTTGATTCTATGAATGTATTTGCAGAATTAAATGAGTGGAAACACAGCGAAATCCTGTTTCGGCCTACGCTTTTAATTGACCCATCGACAATTCCTTCAAATTCTCTTGAGCGCTCAAAGAGGAAACGCCCAAAAGTAACAGGGTGCAATGAAGTGCTGGAAGAAGATGATACCTCAATTTTTTGCACGTGCACAACATATGGTCCACGATCCGATGCAACATATCTCTGACGAGCTACGGGAGTTGGAGGTACTTTTTGGC
This sequence comes from Agriopis aurantiaria, assembly GCA_914767915.1. Lineage (NCBI taxonomy): Eukaryota > Metazoa > Arthropoda > Insecta > Lepidoptera > Geometridae > Agriopis > Agriopis aurantiaria. Next base: position 9,102,258 of record OU611994.1, on the reverse strand, counting down.
CCGGGGGCAAAAATGAGGAAGAACTTGTTGAAGCAACTGTCTTCTGACCCAAGGGCAGAGACACAGATATGGGGCTTGGAAGAGTGGCAAGGGAAAGCTCACTGCTCACAGTCGAAAAATAATTTGGAGGCGTATTTTGTCCTGAAGGAAGAATTTCATCATCAGCATTTTTAAAGTCATCACCAGAAGAGTCAATGGGAGAGCATGCTCTTACATCCCGTTTCAAAGCTCTACGCTTAGGGCGTTTATGGGTTTTTTGGATTTCCTCTGTCGTGGATATAGCTGTAAAAGCACCAGGAGAGGGAGGAATATTATAATCGGACGACATTATTCCACCGCCAGGATCAGGAGGCTCTTCGTCGGACATACTAATGACTTAAAGAAGGAAGTAGACTACAGACAAAAATCAAGATAAAGAACTACAATGAAACTAATTACTAGAAATGAAAATAAAAATTAAAAGATAGCTATTTTCTAGGAAAACTGGTCAATTATCTATGTTAAATGGAAATAAATAGAAAAATATAACCGGAGAATTTTTTTCCAATGGTGACACGGCGATGACGTTCGACCAAAAACTATCACAATATATATAGTAGTCTTTGATCACAACCACAACCACAGATCTACTACCTATAGATTTTCAATGAGCGTGGCTAGCTCAGTGCCTCTCGCTTCAACAAGGTGTGTTGCCACATTAAAATGATTTGCTATAAGTTAGGGTAATTTACCTACTATGATGGGTAGTGAATCTTCAATGAGTACTTTGGAAACAATACTACCTTTTAAATATTTCTATTTTATACACTATCTGCTGCAACCCGCGGTGCTACCTGCAATTTTCTGGGAAGAAAAGTACGTTGTCTGTCCTCATGACACACCCTATCGTCCTGACAAAATTTGACTTAGCCCATGATCTAAGAAAACAAGGTCTAGCAATCTGGGAGTGGTCCCGCAATGACGTCACTGTCCAGTTGCCACTTTATTCAATCAGCTGTTACGTGGTGTATCGTCATCTCTCTCGAACCTGTTGTAAATTGACATCATGACATCATTGCGGGACGCCTACGTAAACATTTTTTCTCGAATTGCTATACCTGGCGGAGTATATTATTATACCATGACTTAGCCGTTTCCTCGTAAAAAAACAGACAGAAAGTTACAAACTTACTTGCGTTTTTATTATAATTATTTGTTAGGATTAGAATATAGTACTAGAAAAAGGGTTGTAAAGTTCCATAGCATGATTTTTTTTGATTAATTAAAAATTATAAAAAAGTCAAAGAGTTAAAACGGAAGGAAGGGCCCCCATGCAACAAACGTTAAACGTATTTTTGGATTTGTTCTAGTGTAAAAACGGTAATCCGTACAAGCGTCAAATTTAGCGGATTATAGTGAACATAAGTAAAACAACAAATAATAAACACTGGCCAAGTGCGAGTCAGTGACAAATTTCTGTTTACCACTAAGCTAAGCAACGTCAGGCGCGGTCGGTACTTGGATGGGTGACAGCCTGGGCGTGATGTTGTCTTTTTGCACAACTTTTTGTATTTTGTGATTGTAAAGAACTCTCAGCGCGCGAGCCCGACTCGCGCTTGGTCAGTTTAGTTTTTTCATGAATGGAATTATGTATAACATTCCAAATAATTAGATAAATAGACTCTTTAATGTTTACAGTACAAATTTCACGAACAGCGCGTAGCTTTTTGAATCGGTTCGCCGAAATCGCCTTTTGCATTTCCAGCTTCATAACTGTGGCCTCATTAATATATATTTAATATTAACATTCACCATATTCATATGGGCAAAAAGGGTCGGTATTTTGCACTTCTTGCAATGTGCCAGCTTTTTTCAGCAATGTGACAGGATCAGTTGGAAACCTGCAGAACGAATAATTTATGTTAGTTGCGGTGGGTAATTTCTTTCATAAACTGGCAACATACATAATTTATTTTCTAAGTTAATAATTTGATAAAATTCATAGAATTAGACCACAAATCGACCTAAAAACTGACTAATTATGAATAAAATATTTGCGAATTGATATCCTGAATTTATTTAGGTGATCGTCACAAGCTTTATATGTTTACTTACGTGTGAAATGATATTTCATCGTATTTTCGCTCACTGCGCTTCTTGCAGCCCAAAATGCTACAACCAATCATTGTAAAATATCTTTTACAATTATTTCTCAGAGGAAACACGCATTTATCACATTTAATCACCAAAAAAAGGCAATAAATATAATTTAGACCCGTTTTGTTTGTCACTGATTATTACAGATTTTGACACTTGAGGTACCAAAAACAGGTCACGCCGATAAGGACAACAAAATCTATTTATGTCCTTTTCGTACTTGTGCTGAGCCATATCAAGTTGTCTCTTTCACTAAAATATATTGCCGATCTGGTTGTGTATATCTGTGACCACAACCATCATAACCATAGAGTAATATCAATATCATAACTGATCATAACATAACTTATTGTCAAAGCTATGCGCGTTCCAAATCACGCCATCATCAACAACGCCAACGCTAATGAGACCACAGATAAGAAAATAAATTGTGAATGAGACCATTTACGACACAGAAAATTTCTTTGAGCTCTGTTGATTTTCATTTGCACTGTAGGCATTGATTCAATACACGCATGTAGCTAGTTCATGCTCTTCTACTTTACAAAAACACTTTGAAGAGGAATCAAGGAAGTCAACGAGGATGAATATAGAACGGCGGCGCGCATCGAGACGCGTCGTAGAGTTACCGAACTATCAGGCTCAATATTGCACACGACTGGCAGTTGGAGCACGACGTGTACACCGTGCTTCACCCAGGTGGAGAACCTATGTGGAGCACGGGTCCGCACCCATCTTAGATCGTCTATCAATGCCTAATGGCCACCACGGCATTATATTTCTCAAACAGTTACAATATACCGGTTTAATCTTCTCCGTGCCATTTTAAATCCACAAAAAAGTACAACTTGCGTTTTTATTACAGTTTATTGCCATAATTTATATAGTATATTTTCAATCACAAAATGTCGTTAATGTGTAAGTTATAGGAAAAAACACTCTTTTACCAAAACGTATTTTTATACCGAACTCAATATCACAATCATACATACTATTCCGCCATCTATTAAAAAGCTAAGTTAACAAACTAAATTATATCTAAAAAAAAAAGAAACCACCAAGCATTACAAAATATAAATGTTGTTACAGTATACATCTTCTTTGAAGGCACCCGAACATTGAGTCACTAGGGCATCGTGAATAGCAAACTTAGGATGCATCCCAAAACATCCAGCTGAAGTTAAATAGCCCAAAAATGGGTGATACTTTGAAGAAGCTGCAATAAATATACCATCAGTGTCTATAGAGAGAAGATGTGGCGCCATTTTGGAAGCAGTAGATGCTTTACTTTTCAACAAAGGTGACAAGGGACCGGCCATGCCATGAAGAGGAGAAGAAATAATTGAAAAATCATAAAATAAAACTACTTCACGAATGTCAGATCCATTCGCATCTGTTATGTTGTACGATTGCTTCTCGGAGTCCGTTGTAGTTGTCATTTGTACCTCTACGCTCTCATTTATGTTGTTGGTGTAGTTTGTTGTTACCAAAGTCAAAGAATTATCGATGTTATAAAAGTCTTTGGAATCATTATTGCCTTCTGTTACCACTGACTCAGACTGGTTGCTGATTTCGCGTTTGCTTCTATGTGTTCTCACCAAAGAAGGTTTTTCGTAAGAAACCGAGGGAAACAATGCAGTTCTATTAAAGAAAGATCGCGTGTGGTTCATAAAATGATTAATCATAGTAGAAAACATACTAAAAACTGCATTAACTTCATCTTGATCAATTTTATTTAGAGCTTTGGTGTAAGCTGCTGTATTGATTCCATCGTTGTGCTGGCTTAAAATAGCGTCTATACGACGGTCTGTGAAAAGGCGATTGTGATAATCATTGTTAAATGTTTTCAAATCCATTCCAATGCCTCCGTTCTGCCAAACTGAAAAAACTCGAGCGTAGAATATCAGATACTCCTGTGGAATCAGTCTCCACTTGTACTTTAGCGGCGTCTTTGCCATGAATTTGCTCAATGGAACTATGGTCACATTAACATTCTGATATCTTCTTTTGAATTCGATGAAAGCATCTTTGCCGTTGTCATCTAGTTTGTTATTGTAAAACAAAGAGTGGAAAACGGCCGGATTTCGTTTTATCCCGTGAACCATGTCCGGAATAATTTCATCTACGAGGAAAATTACGTTAAATTGCAGAAGAGGATACTTTAATGCCATGTTTGAGATATATTCTGTGTATAGAACAAAAGGGATTTGACTTCCACGTGGGACGATTTGATGGTAGTACACGTTAGTAGCTGTTTTGGAATCATTGCACTTCACGATTATGAACTGTTGTCGCCGATTGATTCCCATTCCTAAGATGTGGAATATTAAAAATGATATTCCGCAAAGGATGAGAGTCATCCAAACAGCCGAAATGAATTCTGGAACAATGAACACAACTAAATAAACACAACAACACAGGTGAATCTATACGTAACTTATTTATATAAGTCAACAACAATTTTAGCTTGTGTGTATTTTGTGTCTAAATTCTTATTTATAATTTTCACCACCGTGACGCACGTCCGTCCTGCTTGAGCGTCCGTATATCTAGACCTAAAACCGCCGAAAACTTTATAAATAACATTCCTATAGTGCATCCGCAGACTGGTGTTTGATCCTGACAATTTTTGTCGGTAATTTAAAAAGTAGTCTTTAATTGTATCGTGTACGGTTCGCGTGTGCCACTTCGGCGGTAAGGCACTATGCATCAGCTATATTATAGTGTGTCCTATATCAAACTTTTTTTTAATTTATGAGTGGCTTGCGTTTGTCCACAAATTGCCCGATGTTAAGCTTGTTGTTATGTTTTCCACTAAGAGCATGTTTACTCCCGATATGAGCCAAGAGCCAAGATCTTGATAAGTGTGGTTCCGAAGGAGGAACGCGCACGCTACGAAACCTGACTAATCTCGCCTAAAAGATTTAACATACGATAACGCGTAGTACAAAATGTAGAGCCCGGTTACGGTGGTAAAATAAGTGGTGTTCCAGGCGCCTGATAATGACGGTCTGATGAATTTTAGTTGGAAAATCGACTTTGAATGAAGCGATAATGTACTAACGATAGAGCACACTACCATATAGAAGAAACCGATTCAGTTGGAATTTAGACACTTAGATCTGTCAGAGGACACCCACTCAGGCAGTGCATTCCACATTCTAGTAGCTCAAAAGTAAATCAGAAAAGCTGAACATTGATGAATGCAACATGAGACCGCAGAGAATGAGAAAATAAACCGGCCAAATGCGAGTCGGGCTCGTGCACTGAGGGTTCCGTTCCACTACAAAATACAAAAACTAATGCAAAAAGACAACATCTTGGGCGGTTTGTTTAACTGGCTATATTAAAAGACCGTCAAACCTGGAAGTTACTCTACCGTAAAGAGCTACGCTCTTAAATGTTGAGTGAATCTATTACGGTTCCAAAAGTAGATACAATACATTGAAATGTAGGACAGATAGCGTAGGTTTACTAATAGATTCCCGTTCACACTATTTGGGTAAGAAAGCCTAAAAATAGGTATATGCTGAGCGGCCGAACCGAATACCCTAAGTTATGCTGATCTGATGTAGAGTCCAACATAGAAAACTAACCAGGCCATCGAGAGAATCTAGAATTCTTCTTACAGGTCACTCCCCAGTCAGGGGGCACAACGGCGTGAGCGGGCGCGGCATGGCTGATGTCTCCACCGCCTTCTACCTTCAGCAGTGGATACTGCTCGTCGGGCTTTACCGGAGGATTACGATCCCCCATGTCGAGGTAAACCTATAAACCTGTAAGACATATCAAAATTATTTTGCTGATTGTGTATTTATGGCGAAGTCGCAGTCGTCGTGTTCATTTTCTATTAATAGGAAAGGAGGTTGTTTCTATATTGCTACTTCTACAATTATTACTTTTAAATACGTGTGACAATTTTTTCAACACATTGTTTCGGTGGGTTAACTTCTTATTTTGGGACTATAAGCCAGTAATATAGCTGTTAACGTAAACACTAATATAACTGTTTTTTAATGCGTTAAACTATAATAAAAAGTAAAAAGCTATAGGCTATAGTAAAAAGTTCTACTGGTGCTCTCTATTACCCATATGCACCTTAATAAGTGTATGTGTAATTTAAGCAGATTTCGTTCTGCTGCGCTGTTTTTAGATAAGTATCTCTACCGACTTTATTTTTGACTAGATACTGTTTGATCTCTTTGACGATGTATATGCATTCAAAGCTTGATCTCTATGAATTTATCAGTAGACTCTAGTTTGACTCTAGTAGACTCAAAGTAGATTAGGTTTTTTTCATGGCGCTATTCCAATGGTTTTTAGTATGCTGTAATAGTTTTACTTCTGTATAATCAATACTCAACGATATTACAAAATATGCTTTACTCACCAATAAATAAACACTTACTTATTTTTGTATTTTCTGTTTGATTGAAACAATATTGATTTTGAGAAAAACGTAGACACACTAGACATTTGCAATAAGTTTTAATGTCATTCTAAATTCAAAATTACGAAGCAAAGAATTCTACATATAGACCGATGTTATGAAGTGACTATTTTATTTCTGAATTTAATGAGGTTGCGTTTTAGGGATTGAAAAGTTTTTTTTAACGCGACTAAAGACGGTTATAAACACGAACGAGTGCGTTTCCGCAGCTGTGAAAAGAGGTGAGTGTTTCCATTGAAGCAAAATCGAGCGGAGCTGTGTAGCAATATCGAGCGGACTTTGGTAGCGGAGTCGAACGGTGACATTTCAGTGAGTGCACCGCTGGCATGCCTTTGCGGTGAATCAGCACGCTCCGCTATAGGTAGCCAACTTCGATCGCATCGCACTGCTATACTCCGCTCCGCACTGCTATATAGTCCACTCCCCTCTGCCATTATGACTGTCTCCGTTATGACTTTTCCATTCCATTGTTATGACTCCGCTCGACTCCGCCTTTGTGGAAACGTAGTACATATACATCAATGGTGGAAACCCACCCTTTATAAGGCACTAAAGCTTGGAGAATTTCGGGCATTACTAATCACAAACAAACAAAGATCAGACACCACTTTTACGCGGCGACTCAAGCCAATAGGTAGACCTAGAGAAGCAGTATTAGGAAAACTGATCGTAAGTAAATGGGAATCTAAGTTCAGATAAACAAGAGATTGTAGTGGTAGGACTCTTTTGAAGAGTACGTCTGGGGAACTATATACCACATATGCCTGTTATTCACCCGACAGACGATAGTGTGAAAACTGTGTGCTGGATTTTCGAACATGATAAAGAATACATTACGCAACATTTTAATCTCAGCTTTTCTCAGCACATCGACACATCGCTTAGTCATCAAATCTTTTCAATAAAGAAATGCGTCCGTACGTGAGACTAATCGTTGTTGATTCAACAGTATTAGGACGTGAAACATAAACGTGCGAAATGATACGTTTTGCACAGGAACAGCATAATCGCAGTAAAATATCAGTTATAATGTTATACATCGAGTAGAAGGTCGTCGGAACCTATTCATCTTTGTGACTTGTGTTATATTCAAAACTGCAAAATAATAAGCCACCTGGAATATTGATGAGCAAAGTACTGACTAGATTTATTTTCGATTAAAGTCATAGATTCAGTATAGTAGAATCTATGATTAAAGTATTTTATTTCTCTCATCACTTAATCTCACGAAAAAGTTAAGAAAAGCCGCCTGTTTAGTGTGAGTATAAACAAAGGAAAAATATATTATATTATGACATGTATACATGTATAGTACGTATTAGTATTGGTCAGAGTGTCATACGTCCGGAATTTAGACTTTTGTCCGGAATACGCGGAGAATTTAAACGGAATTCTAGAAGTTAAATGAAAACCGCCACACTAGCTGTTCATTATACTGCGTAATATCATAGGCTAAGTATTCTCCCTCTACTGCGTAATATAAGCTTTGAAGGAAATGTCCGGGTTTTTCCCAGGATTTTTTTTTCATTTGGTAACCCTAATCTAGGTAATATTTATATAAACAACACCTTTTTTATCCAATGATGCAAATCCAAATATGGTATTGTTTGTTAGCGTCATAGAGGGAGAAAGCAAACTGAATCTATGGTTAGCGTATAATTATAATACGCCACAGTCACAGATATACACAACCAGATCGGCAATATATTTTAGTGAAAGAGACAACTTGATATGGCTCAGCACAAGTACGAAAAGGACATAAATAGATTTTGTTGGCCTTATCGGCGTGACCTGTTTTTGGTACCTCAAGTGTCAAAATCTGTAATAATCAGTGACAAACAAAACGGGTCTGAATTATATTTATTGCCTTTTTTGGTGATTAAATGTGATAAATGCGTGTTTCCTCTGAGAAATAATTGTAAAAGATATTTTACAATGGTTGGTTGTAGCATTTTGGGCTGCAAGAAGCGCAGTGAGCGAAAATACGATGAAATATCATTTCACACGTAAGTAAACATATAAAGCTTGTAACGATCACCTAAATAAAATCAGGATATCAATTCGCAAATATTTTATTCATAATTAGTCAGTTTTTAGGTCGATTAGTGGTCTAATTCTATGAATTTTATCAAATTATTCACTTAGAAAATAAATTATGAATGTTGCCAGTTTATGAAAGAAATTACCCACCGCAACTAACATAAATTATTCGTTCTGCAGGTTTCCAACTGATCCTGTCACATTGCTGAAAAAAGCTGGCACATTGCAAGAAGTGCAAAATACCGACCCTTTTATGCCCATATGAATATGGTGAATGTTAATATTAAATATATATTAATGAGGCCACAGTTATGAAGCTGGAAAAGCAAAAGGCGATTTCGGCGAACCGATTCAAAAAGCTACGCGCTGTTCGTGAAATTTGTACTGTAAACATTAAAGAGTCTATTTATCTAATTATTTGGAATGTTATACATAATTCCATTCATGAAAAAACTAAACTGACCAAGCACGAGTCGGGCTCGCGCGCTGAGAGTTCTTTACAATCACAAAATACAAAAAGTTGTGCAAAAAGACAACATCACGCCCAGGCTGTCACCCATCCAAGTACCGACCGCGCCCGACGTTGCTTAACTTAGTGGTAAACAGAAATTTGTCAGTGACTCGCACTTGGCCAGTGTTTATTATTTGTTGTTTTACTTATGTTCACTATAATCCGCTAAATTTGACGCTTGTACGGATTACCGTTTTTACACTAGAACAAATCCAAAAATACGTTTAACGTTTGTTGCATGGGGGCCCTTCTTTTGCCCTTCCGTTTTAACTCTTTGACTTTTTTATTATTTTTAATTAATCATAAAAAATCATGCTATGGTTACTTTACAACCTTTTTTCTAGTACTATATTCTAATCCTAACAAATAATTATAATAAAAACGCAAGTAAGTTTGTAACTTTCTGTCTGTTTTTTTACGAGGAAACGGCTAAGTCATGTGTTAGCTTTTCAGCCAAGAAATCACCTTTTAAACTGTTTTACACACAATTCGTTTACACTTGTTATCGCTTCGAGGTTCGAGCAAAGAAAAGAGGGTGATTGCAATGCAACCGCCACTTATATACTGTGTTCGTTGGCAGTCGACAAAAGACTGTCAACTGTCAACGAACACGTGTGAACTTCGCCAATACAGTTTCATTATAATGGTGTTGTTAGTTCATCTATACATTAAATGATTAAACTAAAGTTGTTTTACATTCGGCCATCCGACTCAATTACACGTCCTCGTGTATACGTGTCATGTATTATATGATAATAGACATTATACGTGTTAATTAAATGTGTACTTTACAATCTTATTTTGAAGTCTTATACTATCGTTTTATGTTACATAATATCAGAATGCAACTGCATACTGAAAAGCACATCATATCAGACTAAAACCGAATCTGGTTTAGTTAAGTCAGTACGCAACTGCGTACACTGTCTCTTACGCAACTGCGTACATCGGCTCTTACGCGACTACGTACACCGGATCTTACGCAACTGCGTACAATGTCTCTTACGCAACTGCGTACATCGGCTCTTACGCGACTACGTACACCGGATCTTACGCAACTGCGTACAATGTCTCTTACGCAACTGCGTACATCGGCTCTTACGCGACTACGTACACCGGATCTTACGCAACTGCGTACAATGTCTCTTACGTAACTGCGTACTGGAGGCTCCGCTGCAGGCTCAGCTGGCAGGCTCAGCTGGCAGGTTCGACGGCAGGCTCAGCCGCAGGCTCAGCCGCAGGCTCGACAGCAGGCTCAGCCGCAGACTCCGCGGCAGGCTCCACTGCAGGCTCCGCTGTATGCTCCGCCGCAGACTCGACCGCAGGCTCGACAGCAGGCTCAGCCGCAGGCTCGACAGCAGGCTCAGCCGCAGGCTCGACGGCAGGTTCAGCCGCAGGCTCGACAGCAGGCTCAGCCGCAGGCTCAGCCGCAGGCTCAGCCGCAGGCTCGACAGCAGGCTCGACAGCAGGCTCGACAGCAGGCTCAGCCGCAGACTCCGCGGCAGGCTCCACTGCAGGCTCCGCTGTATGCTCCGCTGCAGACTCGACCGCAGGCTCGACAGCAGGCTCAGCCGCAGGCTCGACGGCAGGCTCGACAGCAGGCTCAGCCGCAGGCTCGACGGCAGGCTCGACAGCAGGCTCAGCCGCAGGCTCGACGGCAGGCTCAGCCGCAGGCTCGACAGCAGGCTCAGCCGCAGACTCGACAGCAGGCTCAGCGGCAGGCTCGACAGCAGGCTCAGCCGCAGAATCGGCGGCAGAAATTTGCATATATAACAATAAGTACACTAATCGGATATATAATCTGAAGAACTTTTAACATGAGCACAGTTATTTAGTAATTAGTATTAAATTAATCATTAGCAAAGAAATTATAATCAAGAAAACGCAAGGAATAAAACAGCCACTTTGTACAATAACTATTAATTAGGGCTCTAAAAAAAAAACATGACTAGCAAACAGGTTTTGAACCACTTAACAAAAGACAAATTACACTCTGTGGACATGGGAAAATAAGAAGACATCTGTAACTTATTAATCCCGATTCTGATTTGTTAGCTTTTCAGCCAAGAAATCACCTTTTAAACTGTTTTACACACAATTCGTTTACACTTGTTATCGCTTCGAGGTTCGAGCAAAGAAAAGAGGGTGATTGCAATGCAACCGCCACTTATATACTGTGTTCGTTGGCAGTCGACAAAAGACTGTCAACTGTCAACGAACACGTGTGAACTTCGCCAATACAGTTTCATTATAATGGTGTTGTTAGTTCATCTATACATTAAATGATTAAACTAAAGTTGTTTTACACATGGTATAATAATATACTCCGCCAGGTATAGCAATTTGAGAAAAAATGTTTACGTAGGCGTCCCGCAATGATGTCATGATGTCAATTTACAACAGGTTCGAGAGAGATGATGATACACCACGTAACAGCTGATTGAATAAAGTGGCAACTGGACAGTGACGTCATTGCGGGACCACTCCCAGATTGCTAGACCTTGTTTTCTTAGATCATGGGCTAAGTCAAATTTTGTCAGGACGATAGGGTGTGTCATGAGGACAGACAACGTACTTTTCTTCCCAGAACATTGCAGGTAGCTCCGCGGGTTGCAGCAGATAGTGTATAACATTGCAGGTAGCTCCGCGGGTTGCAGCAGATAGTGTATAAAATATAAATATTTAAAAGGTAGTATTGTTTCCAAAGTACTCATTGAAGATTCACTACCCATCATAGTAGGTAAATTACCCTAACTTATAGCAAATCATTTTAATGTGGCAACACACCTTGTTGAAGCGAGAGGCACTGAGCTAGCCACGCTCATTGAAAATCTAGTGCAGATATGGTAATGGTGGTAATGGGTAAGGTCTGATCCAAACTTCATCCCAGCAGTCATTGTCCACGGAACTGTCATGATAGTGTTCTCAACTCATAAATTGTGGTAGGTCTGTGTCACAGATCTACTACCTATAGATTTTCAATGAGCGTGGCTAGCTCAGTGCCTCTCGCTTCAACAAGGTGTGTTGCCACATTAAAATGATTTGCTATAAGTTAGGGTAATTTACCTACTATGATGGGTAGTGAATCTTCAATGAGTACTTTGGAAACAATACTACCTTTTAAATATTTATATTTTATACACTAGCTGCTGCAACCCGCGGTGCTACCTGCAATTTTCTGGGAAGAAAAGTACGTTGTCTGTCCTCATGACACACCCCTATCGTCCTGACAAAATTTGACTTAGCCCATGATCTAAGAAAACAAGGTCTAGCAATTTGAGAGTGGTCCCGCAATGACGTCACTGTCCAGTTGCCACTTTATTCAATCAGCTGTTACGTGGTGTATCGTCATCTCTCTCGAACCTGTTGTAAATTGACATCATGACATCATTGCGGGACGCCCACGTAAACATTTTTTCTCGGATGGCTATACCTGGCGGAGTAAATTATTATACCATGACTTAGCCATTTCCTCGTAAAAACAGACAGAAAGTTACTTGCGTTTTTATTATAATTATTTGTTAGGATTAGAATATAGTACTAGAAAAAAGGTTGTAAAGTAACCATAGCATGGTTTTTTATAATTAATAAAATATAATAAAAAAGTCAGAGTTAAAACGGAACGGGGGTCCCGTTCCATATCATGCAACAAACGTTAAACGTATTTTTGGATTTGTTCTAGTGTAAAAACGGTAATCCGTACAAGCGTCAAATTTAGCGGATTATAGTGAACATAAGTAAAACAACAAATAATAAACACTGGCCAAGTGCGAGTCACTGACAAATTTCTGTTTACCACTAAGCTAAGCAACGTCGGGCGCGGTCGGTACTTGGATGGGTGACAGCCTGGGCGTGATGTTGTCTTTTTGCACAACTTTTTGTATTTTGTGGTTGTAAAGAACTCTCAGCGCGCGAGCCCGACTCGCGCTTGGTCAGTTTAGTTTTTTCATGAATGGAAATATGTATAACATTCCAAATAATTAGATAAATAGACTCTTTAATGTTTACAGTACAAATTTCACGAACAGCGCGTAGCTTTTTGAATCGGTTCGCCGAAATCGCCTTTTACTTTTCCAGCTACATAACTGTGGCCTCATTAATATATATTTAATATTAACATTCACCATATTCATATGGGCATAAAAGGGTCGGTATTTTGCACTTCTTGCGATGTGCCACCTTTTTTCAGCAATGTGACAGAATCAGTTGGAAACCTGCAGAACGAATAATTTATGTTAGTTGCGGTGGGTAATTTCTTTCATAAACTGGCAACATTCATAATTTATTTTCTAAGTGAATAATTTGATAAAATTCATAGAATTAGACCACAAATCGACCTAAAAACTGACTAATTATGAATAAAATATTTGCGAATTGATATCCTGAATTTATTTAGGTGATCGTTACAAGCTTTATATGTTTACTTACGTGTGAAATGATATTTCATCGTATTTTCGCTCACTGCGCTTCTTGCAGCCCAAAATGCTACAACCAACCATTGTAAAATATCTTTTACAATTATTTCTCGAGGAAACACGCATTTATCACATTAAATCAGCAAAAAAAGGCAATAAATATAATTCAGACCCGTTTTGTTTGTCACTGATTATTACAGATTTTGACACTTGAGGTACCAAAAACAGGTCACGCCGATAAGGACAACAAAATCTATTTATGTCCTTTTCGTACTTGTGCTGAGCCATATCAAGTTGTCTCTTTCACTAAAATATATTGCCGATCTGGTTGTGTATATCTGTGGTCTGTGTGGTAGGTAAGTAGAGGCTGAATCTATGGGTAGGTACCTACCTAGTTGTGTATATCTGTGACCTACCTACTTACTGAAGCATGTCAACTATTAGGTATTTACGTGGAAGTAGTATAATTAGTATAAGTAGTATTCCCTTTAGGGTATAAAACGTCCTTGGGTATTTATTATAGGTAGAGGTAATCATGGACTCAATAGGTACCTACCTATATGTCCAATGGTTTTGCCTCGTTTTTACTGAGAAGTTCAATTGTCATGGCCCGTCCATTCCTTTTATTTTGGTCGAAGGCGTGGACTGTATCATAGACAGTATGGACAATAAAATAAATGTGCGAAAAATGCATTTTCTTATCGATACTTTGAATTAGCCCGGTAGCTACGCCACTGCCTTCCTATTGATACCGAAATATTACTGGGCGGGTGGAGCAAGTAAAGCTCATTATAGGTATACCTTTTTAGGTAAATCAAAGAGCTTATGGACTGGTATTCTTTACGTCATTGAGGTAAATACGTATATTACGTCCATGAAATATATAGATAAGTGAGTGTCATGGAAGTAGGGTATAAAACGTCCTTGGTGAGTGTATAGTGTGGTATAGTCAAAGATTTTTCAAACTACACTACGTAGGTATGTACCAAGGACTCTATGTATACCCTTATGTAACTTCCTTGGTATGTACCTATAGTAAAGGTAGGTCTATACTACAGGAAGGTTTTCGTATGACTTGATTTCATGAATACATTGCATGGATATTGTTTTAATTTTGTTAATTTCATTTTGGTTCCATTGACTACACAGATCTTGTGTATACACAAGACAGATATATATATCTGTGATTGACTATAAAGAAAAAAAATATGTTGACATCCTTCGACTAAAATAAAATGAATGGACGGGCCCTAACCAATGACTGTTTTAAAAAGGGGGATGACGCGTGACATCCAAACATTGTACCCTGTGATTGTACCCAATAAATATGGCTCTGTTTCGGCTCGAGTCAGCGGCGACGTTGACGTCTACACTGTAAACGTCAACTTCACCGCTCCATTAGACACTACACTAGACACAGGCCACAGTAATACGCTATAAAAAAAAGACAGGTATTCACAGATCCTGTGCAGGTATTTGATTAGTAATTTTCACAGAAAAGAGAAGTAGATAAACGAAAAATTAAAAAAAAAAAAAAATCTCTTCTGTGGTAATTTTAATAATAGACTAAATAAAAAATACATACAATATATAAATAAATAAATAAATAAATTAATATTCGGGACATAAACTGCAGAAATTGTTTGAATCGGCTTCTAAAGTTCTGAGATAAAAAAGTTTGTGGTCAGATTGAAGGGATGCCACTTCCCTTTCCTGTAAAGTGAGTGTCAGTATGGAGTTTGTATGGCGTACTTAGAAGTGACGTCATTTAAAAGTATTGTGCGCTCTCTGTCTTGCAAGACATTATTATGCGTATAATTATCTGCCTTAATTTTGAACACGTATTAGGGTTCCGTACCCAAAGGGTAAAAATGGGACCCTATTACTAAGCCTACGATGTCTGTCTGTCTGTATGTCTGTATGTATGTCTGTCTGTCTGTCTGTCTGTCTGTCTGTCTGTCTGTCTGTCTGTCTGTCTGTCTGTCTGTCTGTCTGTCTGTCTGTCTGTCTGTCTGTCTGTCTGTCTGTCTATCTGTCTGTCTGTATGTCTGTCTGTCTGTCTGTCTGTCTGTCTGTCTGTCTGTCTGTCTGTCTGTATGTAGGGTCATTGTGGGAACAGTGGATCGGTATTTTTTCAAAGCAACTTAGATAAATCGCTTTATTACTCTCGTTTCTTATATTTTTAAACTAGAAAGTAGCATTACTGTTCTACATATTTTTCCCAGACAGCATCTATATATCATTAACCATTTTGTCGATATTATGATTTTTTTTAAACGAGTAATTATCCACTGTGTACTCGTATGGGTATTCAGTCTATTCAGTGAATCATAGTACTTGTAGTACAAGTACTCTTGTACAGAGTGAATAAAGCAAGTTATTATTATAAGAAAATAAATAATATTTAATGTAATATTTAATATTTTCAATTATTATAATGTCAGTCTCGATTAATAGATAAAAACAGAAACAAACACCAAAACTTACGTATTATAATTTTTTTGGCCTGTCGATACTCTCAAACTGTTATAACACGTGCGCGCGAAATCAGAATGACGCGCCAAATAAAGCGGTAGTGCAATACTCTTGAAAGCGAGGCGATGGAAAGAGATAGTCTCTGTAAAATCGTTCCGTCTGCCAAATATAGCAATGTTTCACTGTGTACCCATGATCCACTGTTCCCACAATGACCCTATGTCGGTCTGTCTGTCAAAATCTCAAAATAAAATAAACTTATCAATGGTATAAAGTTGGCAAACATTTTAGCAAAGTATAAACAAGTCATACTAAGTCAAAGTCGAGCAAAGTAAGTTGCGGTCAAATGCAAGTAATTCCCTTATAAAGTGGTAAAGTAGGTATGTTACCACCACTGGGGAAAACAAAACTAAGTATTGGTAATTGGCAAAAAAAAACAGTTTTCACTATAGACGCGTTTCCTCCAAAACTGCATGGTCCCGTTTTTGTCCTCATCCTACCTACTATGTCGTCTATACATATAAGCGTCATTCAATTTGACATTTAAAAAATTAAAAAATACGTGAAAAATACCAAAATATTCAAGTTTTGACTTTTATACACATATATTTTTATCCAAGGTAAGCATTATAATTATTCTAGATAAAAATTTATAATGTACAAGTATTGATAGCTCCATTTTATACGTCTTTTTCTATCTTATTTCTTTAATTCGAATCCGTAACGAAATTTTATATTTATAAAGTTATATGATTATTTACGGGATATTAAAACAGTGTTTTATATTTATGTAGGTACTATATTTATGTGTGCATGTGTTTTATGTTTAGGTATTGTGGGTGTGGGTTAATGCTTTGATTTTGTATTACTTAATAGTAGTGAAAGGCCCAACGCCGAATGGAGAGTCGACGTTGGCGACAAGTGGCCGTAGAAAAGTCAACTCTTTTTTATTTAAGCTTGGTTCAGCGTTAACCTAACATATAAGATCATTGATTTAACCATTATTATGTAGGTATTCGTAGATCTTACCTGGTCTCCTAGTGCTTTGTATTGTAGAAACTGGCATGAAACTTAGAAAGGTAAGTCGCGACCTTTTTCTATCAACGTCGTAGATTCCGGCTGGCACACCTAGGCTATCCCTACCAAGTTATCCTACTGGTAGGAATAAGTGGAAAAAAATCGACTGAGAGCTACAGGATGGGTGAAAACTGTAAGTTCACTATCCCAAAAAAAAATACATGTTTATTATTATAATACTTTATATACTGTTTATATATAATGCTTCGCCCTGTTTGTGTCCACGGATCTCGATATCAGGTTTATGTGGATCTCATCAAATTGATGCATTATATTGTGATCCACCCAAAATGAACAAAATGTTTGTGCCATGAGAATGCTTTACTTTGAGTAGTAGTGGATATCGCAGACCTATATGTTCTGTGGTGGATATTTTACTAGAGGCTCATCATCATCATCATCATCCACAGCCTTCCTTATCCCACTGCTGGGTATAGGCCTCTCTCTTGTTATGCCATCCGCCTCGGTCCTGTGCTAATCGAGTCCAGGTTCGACCCGCGATAGTAACAATATAGTATAACAGTACTAGAGGCTCATATGGCTAGTTTAGTATTAGTTTTGCACTCGACATGAAAATACCCGTTTTACCCCATTATCTCACTTGCCCACACTCCACGATCACTAAATAAATAATAATCCACCATCATTATACATTAACACTCGTAAATACACACAAGTTTAGGAAAATTATACAATTCGGCGATATGTTTTTTCCACGTGTTGGCGCCAAAACTCTCTTACGCAATTTTTGTTAAGGGCGCGTTCCGACGAATTACGGACACGAACAGCGGTAATGACAACCAACATGGCACACTTCTACAAACTTTTATTTAACTTGCAATGTTTGTACGTTAGTTTGTTTATGTCAAATCTTGCAAATATCCTTATGATCCTACCCACAGACCTATATCCAAGTAGACGCCACAAGTCGACCTACCTTGCGTGTCATATTTCCAATACAACTACGATACATTGTCGTAGTTGAGTCCGGCTAAAACCAGTCTCCTCAAACTTCCTCTTATCCTACAAAGTTGAATATTCACGTTGGTTCAGTTTCAATTAAAAGCATTTTTATGGTAAACTGAAATGAATGGACATCCAGGATTGACTCCATATAAAGGAACTCTTCAACTATTTACAACACAGACACAAAATTTTGTGTACGCATTTTAATTTTGATGCCGGTTTTATCATGGCATGATTGCTGCACTCAGGGTTGGGTCCTGACTAGGGAACTCTTCAATGGTTAGCAACACGATAAGTTGTATATACCTACGCAATATATAATACATAAAGTGTGTTTAAAATGGTTTCTTTTTTTACTCTTAATTTATTAAGTTCCGTAGTGGTTATCATAAGCGCTGTTTTAGTATTTAGTGTGCGCTGACGTTATTCTGTTTGTATGACAGCTCTGGAACCGATGGCCTGATGAGTGAGCAGTACCCGTTGTTGTGCGACGAGCTCTCGGAAGACGAGCGGTTCAGTCCGCGCTACCGGCCGCTGCTTATGAGCAAGACGCGCGCCAAGAACCACGTGAAAGGTGCCGCGGCCATCATTAAACGCTGGCCAGGTAAACAGCAGCTTAAGGCCTTTCCAACAGAGATGTGCTACGCTGTGTAGCTACGGATGTGTTTGACATCCACCAATAATTTCATTTCTTAGCTTAGATTGGTGGAAACAGGTTCAACGAAGCTATGTTTTCTGTATAGAGAGATTCGTACTAAGGATAGAAGCTACAGATGGGAACTGTACATAGGAGTTACGCTTGGCAACTGCGGATTTGAGCTAGGGATTTGCGAATGGTGTAGCTATGTACAGAGCAGAGTACACGAGTCGCGCATCTTCAAAGCACAGCTTACTCTAAACGGCTTCAAATTTAAGTCGAGTTTTATAAACTGGCTAATATTTAAAGCTTATTACAACATGAGAGAACACTTTAAGAAATAAATAATAAGTATAATTAAAAAAAATATATATTGGCAATCTTAAAAAAAAATATTAGTTTATAAAATTACAAAAGGGCATTATGGGATTAAACTACAGAACTACGCTATGAACTCTAGTCGCAAACCAGTTTCAACTGCATCGGACCTACATGATAAATAGGATTACATTAATGTATGACACATTGTAATAAATCTTATGTGTCATATAGGTAGATATGATGGATTTATTTTTATTGTATCTTGATTTTTATTTTACAGTATTGTTCTACAATGTGAACAACTTTGTCCATTGTGTATAGGCTACAAACATACAACAGTTGTTCTTCTTACATTGTTAAACTACCCTTTCTAGAAGCTTTCGAAATATGTAAAACGAAAATGTCATAAATATGTAAATTATATCCGTCTTACCACAAAAGATTTAAGAACGCTTTAGACAGGTGTTTAGCAATTGTTTCACTGCGAAAAATATGCTAAACACTTGTCTAAAGCGTGCTTAAATCTTTTGTGGTAAGACGGTTTATATCTATACTAATATTATAAAGAGGAAAAATTTGATTGTTTGTTTGTTTGTTTGTTTACATTGAATAGGCTCCGAATCTACTAAACCGATTTGAAAAATTCTTTCACTGTTGCGAAGCTACACTATCCCCGGGTGACATAGGCTATAATCTATACCCGTTCGAAGCTGGGGCGGACCGCTAGTTACTTATAAACCTGTAATTATGTCAGTCATAGGACATAAATGTTAGTCGTTCAGTCGTTTCAAATAATAAACTAAAATTCCATATTTTTACTTACAGGACAGTGGACTACATTGCTGAACTACTGGTGGATAGGAATCGGTATGCTCGCTATAACCACATATCTTATCTATAACTGTCTATTTTCATACGCTATGCTCGAAACAAACAGCAAGTCATATGCCAGACCTTACAATATTAAAAAAATGAGGCTCACCCCACCTACAAAGCTATCACTGCCCCCTAAAGTGTTTATGCATATATTTGTTGAAGATAACCAAGAAGTAGATTTGAACAATTATTTGCCTTACATAGACATCATAGCAAAGAAATATAAGCACTTTAAATATCAACTAATCATCGTTGCTAATGACACTTACGTAGGAAACAAATATCTGAGTGATCAAGAAAACAATAGATTAGCTCTTAATTCACTCTGGTATAATTCTGATAACAATAGAAATATAAATAGTAACAATAATCTGCATATTAAATATACTACATTTACAAGGTATTTTGACGATTCCCCTTTGGAAAAGTACTGGAGGAACCTACCCCAACAATTTCTCAAGTTTCTTACTCGAGCTGTTTCTATTTGGGAAAAAGGAGGCATAGCTTTTGATCCGATAGTACTCACACCACAGTCACCCAACTCAATTTATATTAACAAAATATATCGCATTC
Source organism: Agriopis aurantiaria (assembly GCA_914767915.1). NCBI lineage: Eukaryota > Metazoa > Arthropoda > Insecta > Lepidoptera > Geometridae > Agriopis > Agriopis aurantiaria. The sequence goes on along the minus strand of OU611994.1, from coordinate 9,081,781 downwards.
TTAAGAAGTACAACATCAAAAAAGCAAAAATGCCTCCAAACAAATATAAGGTTAACAAAAAAATCAATAAATCGTCCAAACCTATACCTAATAATATAAGAGACGTCATAAATGCTTTGGATAATGATAATGAAACTGAAAAATCATTACAAGAACCACTTGATGGAGTTGAAACTAAAAACAGCACAACAATTGCTTATGTACGCAAACTACGTTCTGTTGTCGATATTATTGGGACAAAAACAAATGTAACAAATTCATTAAAATTAAAAGAGACGAAAAGCGAAAAATCCAGTCGATTGAATCAAGAAAAACATGATAATTCACCCAATTTTAATTTGTTGCCAATGTTTTGGAACTACCTTTTCGACAATAAGAAAACGACAAAACCGGATGAAACGACAGCAAACTCTGAACTTATTAAACACGCAGATGCAGATAATCTACCAAGGGACATTGTAGCAAGTAGTGGAAATAAAACTCAACTGATGAGATACTTTTGGAATGAACTCGCAGATCAACAAAATTACAAACCCATTATAGTCAGTGCAAAAGCAATAGTTGAGAAACCAGATAACGGGTCAAAACTTACAGATTTGATTGAAAAAGAAATTGAAGATTTGTATGAAGTAACAATTGATTTGAAAGGGAATATTATAGCGACTGATACAGTTTGCCATGCTTTTATAGGTGGTATCTTTAGCAATGCTATGCACCATGACCACTCTGAAACTGTGGCAGAGTTTATTATCAAAGAGCTGTCTATTTTTTGTAAAGGCTTATTCTCGTCATGTGTAGGTATTGATGTTATTTTATTGTAAAAGTATTTATAAGTTGTGTTATTAAAGTTATTTAAGATATTAATGTTTCTTTTTTGCTTTATTATTTCTTGTTTATTGAAACAAATCAAACACCTATCCGATAGCCTATTGTCCATCCCATCTCGCCTCGCCAGACTTCCGCGGGACGCATGCAGCAGGCGTGCCCACGCAAAATACTAGTTTTGTTTCATACACAGACGCTTTGATTTCTGTGTAAACTTATTATATCAATAAGGTATTCTTATTGAAAGTAAAACACACTTAGTGTAAAATAATTTATTTGGAATGCACCTTAATATTATTAAGTCGTGTTCAAAATATTGTACACCATTTACAACATTTTGACCACAAGTTTTCCCTACTCACCTAAATTAAACCTTATGGCAGCAAATCTTAATCTAAATTGGTTTGTCTTACGTCGACTAGATTATAAAACTAAAACTCTCTAGATATAGTAGATATCAGGCGATTTCGTGCGCACTATTTTGCGTTGTTTCACTTTAAACTAATAATTATGTATGATAGCAGTTAGCACAAAATGATTTGGATTAATAAATGTGAAACAAAATGACAACTATTGCACAACTCACGCTGAACTTAACTAAAATCTAACCTAAAGGTCAGTGCCAACAGTTCCATCTGGTAATGAATATCCCATGGCACCATTAATTGGTGCTATTAATTCGTATACCTTTTCAGTAGTTTTCAGGTAATAAACGTATATTATCACAAATTCAATGTTTGCTATTGGAATGTATATATAGAGCCCATTTGATTTAGCTAGTTGCAATATTTTTTCTTTCTACTGGAATATTCCATCTACCCGTCCAATCGTTACTAGATCGTTTACAGTCTTTTACACTCTCTATACGCTCACATCGTTTACTAATTGACCAGTAGACAAAACCATCTGGGCATTGATAGACGTAACCTCTTAACTCGCCGCTTTTACTTTGTTCACATTTTAGGAAACCCTTTGCGCATTCACTGTGCTTTTCGAACGAAAAGTATCCGGTTCCGGAACATGACTGTTTTCCTTTATCAGCCACAATCTAAAAAAGAAAACATTTATTACAAAAATGGTACTCAAATAGACCGCTAAAAGGTTATACGATAGAAATACTTGCCATTTCTTTATAATTTGAGCCTAAGCGCTTAAATCTGCGCTTGTATGCTATTTCACCATCGCATTTCTTATCAGCTTTGTCCTCTGTCACACATTGTGTTTGGCTTTCATCATAAATCGTATTATTAGGACATTTAAACATGGCTACTTTAGCTTCATACGTATCATCATCTTCAGTACATTGGTAGAACATGTTACAATATTTTGGATGTCTTCTGAATGAAGTCGGACATACTAATAAATACTGATCGTTTTCTGTTTCAGGGCATTCTTTTTCTGACGAAGATTCCTCGCTAGTTGAAGACGAATCTTCTATGGAATCGGACTCTGTACTAGACGTTTGCGTGGTGCTTTGGTTTGTTGTATCTTCAGTAGTTGTCCCATCAGTTGTAGTAGTAGTTTCGTCAGTAGTTTGCTCTGTCGTTGTGCTTGTCTGTTCAGTAGTTGACTCATGTGACTGTTCAGTAGTAGATTGTTGAGTTGTTTGCTCACTCGTAAATTGTTGTGTTGTAGTCTGTTCGCTTGTGGTCGATTCTTGAGTAGTTGTTTGGTCAGTAGTTGTAGATAGCTGAGTTGTCGTTTGTTCACCAGTTGTAGTTTGTTCGGTGGTAGTTTGATCACTAGTAGACTGTTGAGTCGTAGTTTGATCGCTTGTTATCGATTCCTGAGTGGTCGTCTGTTCACTCGTTGTAGGCTTTTGAGTCGTGTTCTGTTCACTAGTTGTAGTTTGTTCGTTGGTCGTTTGTTCTGTGGTCGTTTGTTCACTAGTAGACTGTTGAGTTGTAGTTTGATCGCTTGTTGTCGATTCCTGACTGGTCGTCTGTTCACTCGTTGTAGACTGTTGAGTCGTGGTCTGTTCGCTTGTTGTAGTTTGGTCAGTAGTTGTTAGTTCACTTGTAGTTGACTGTTGAGTTGTAGTCGGTTCGCTTGTAGTAGACTGTTGAGTTGTAGTTTGTTCGCTAGTAGTAGATTGTTCTGTGGTAGTTTGTTCACTAGTAGACTGTTGGGTCGTAGTTGGCTCGCTTGTTGTAGATTGCTGAGTGGTAGTTTGTTCACTGGTTGTAGACTCTTGAGTTGTGGTGTTTTCACTGGTCGTTATTTCCTGGGTAGTAGTTTGTTCGCTTATTGTAGATTCCTGCGTTGTTGTTTTCTCACTTGTAGTAATATCTTGAGTAGTGGTCGGTTCATTCGATTGTTCAGTTGTAGTTTTCTCACTAGTTGTTTGCTGAGCCGTTGTATATTCACTTGTAGATTCTTGAGTAACTTGCTCGCTTGTTGTAGATTCTGTTGTGTTGGTCGTACTTCCATCAGTTGATGCAGTTTCTCCTCCAACATTTTGAGACTGTGTCTGACTACAATCTCGTTGTGGGTATACAGAATCTTCATAGTTACAAGTATCTAGTGCTGGGTCCCAAATAGTGCCTTCACCACATTCAAAATGAAACACTGAGAAACGCTTGCCATCACCATCCCAATCCACACATCTATAAAACTTCTTACAGTTGTCCGGGTTGGCGTAATAGCCTGCTTTGTCACAAGATACATTATTGTTTGCTGGCTTTTTAGATGATTCTTGTGAGCAATCCGATGTACTTTGGCTAATACTGCTACTTTCTGTTGTGCTTGATGTTGCCTGAGCCGAACTCGTAGTCGAGCTAGTTGTTGATGAAGTATCACCACTTCCTTGACTTGAGGTACACGATGGATTAGAAACGTCTTGAGGATGATTACATGTTGTGATGTCTTGGTCCCAGATAGTGCCTTCGCCACATGTGTAATCGTATTTCGTATAACCACCTTTCCCATTATCTACACATCTGTAGAACTTTTTACAATCTTTACTGTCTCCAAAGTATCCCTTACTTGCACAAGTATCTTGACTGTTAGAGCTCTCTGATGATCCTGTAGAACTTGTTGCTTTTGTGGTGCTTGACGTACTTTCCGATTCAACTTGATTTTTGGTAGTTGTAGTTTGATGGTTTCCATTTTCCTCTTGAGTGGATCCAGTACAACTTTGAACTTCGTTTATGTGATTGCATGTTTGATGATCGGAATCCCAAGCTGTGCCTTCACCGCACACAAAATCATATTTTGTATAGCCACCTTTTCCATTGTCTACGCAACGGTAGAACTTTCTACAGTCTTGTTTGTTTGCAAAGTACCCTTCAGATGCGCAATCGTCAGTTTCATCATAAGATGGTTCATTAGATGTTTGGGTGTCATACTCGTCACTTAAAGGTATACTTTCAGTACTAGATGTCACGCTAGAACTAGATGTCACGCTAGAACTAGATGTTACGCTAGAACTAGATGTACTAGATGAATTATTTTCCGTATTTGATGCTTGAGTTGTCGACCCTACTTGGGCAGTGCAACTATTGACGTCATTGTCATGATCACAGGCCTGTATCTCTTGTACCCAAACTGTACCTTCACCACAAGAAAATTCGTACCGCGTATATCCTCCGTTACCGTCGTCAACACAACGAATAAACTTTTTGCAGTCATTAGGTTGAGCAAAGAATCCTTCAGACATACATTGACTACTTTCTGATATATCAGTTTTGTCTGTAGTTTCTTGTTTTTTTGTAGTGGAGAAAGAACTTATTGTACTCTCTGATTGAGTTTCAGTTGACTGAGTCTGAGTTGAGGAGCTGCTAAAACATGATTTATCTGGCGATTCATGATCACAAGCTTGCTTTTCTTGGTTCCAGACTGTACCATCACCGCAGCTGAAATCATATTTTCTGTAACCACCGTTGCCATTTGCGACACAACGATAAAATTTCTTACAATCTGACGGGTTTGCATAAAACCCTTCTGAATTACATGTACGTTTAGGACTTTGTGGTATTTTAGTAGTTTGAGTACTTTCATTCTCAATTCCTACGGTCGGTGTGGTAGTTTTACTTGTAGATGAGAATTGAGCATCCATATCATCCATCAAATGTGTTGGTCGTTGGGTGGTTATTATTTGTGATACGCTACTACTACAAGATCTATCCAGACTCGTATGATCACAACCTTGTATTTCTTGATTCCAAGAAGTGCCTTCACCACATGTAAACTCAAATTTAGTGAATCCCCCGTTTCCGTTATCTACACATCTGTAAAACTTCTTACAGTCTATTCTATTACCATAAAATCCTTCTTGCATACATTTATCATCCATCGTAGGTTCTAAAGCATGGTGCAATTCTGTGGTTGTAGTTGTTTTTTCGGTCGACTGGTGGGTTTGCCCATCTACATCTGCATTAGAACTTGAACCAGATTGTGTTGTACTTTCATTTTGGATATGCGTTGTACTAGATCCACTTCCCCCACAGTCTTTAACTGCCCATGCGTGATTGCATGCTTCAATACTTCCGTCCCAAACGGTTCCTTCGCCACATTGAAATTCGTATCGGTCATAACCACCTTTGCCATTATCTACGCATCTATAAAACTTTTTACAATTATTTTTATCTCCTATGAAACCACTGTCGGTACAATGACTTGTATCACCTAATGTTGGTGATGTAGTACTACTTGAACTGGTTGCTACTGTAGTTTGAGAAGTTTCCGATGTCTCATAATTTGGAGTGGCATATCCATTTTCTTGCTCTTCATCCTGCATAATTGGATGTTGTGTAGTTGTTTGTTGAGGTTCGTGTGTCGGTTCACTGTTTCCAGCCCCGCCACATTTTTCTACAGCCCAAGCATGATTACATGCTTCAATTTTCGGATCCCAAACTGTGCCTTCACCACAAGTAAACTCATAGCGAGTAAAGCTTCCGTCACCATTGTCCACGCACCTATAAAACTTTTTGCAATTGGTACTATCACCCATAAAACCACTGCTTGAACATTTGTTGCTTATATCAGTGTTTGTAGTTGAACTACTAGTTATGCTAGTAGTAGTTTTTGGTCTGTCAGTTTCTTTATTAGCTTGTGTTGTGTGAATACTACTCGAACCATCAGAACTGGTAGTGGAAGATGATTGAGAAGTGGTTTCAAAACCACTACTTTCATTAATATTATTGCTTCCTCCACAATTGTCTACAGCCCAAGCATGATTGCATGCATCAATTTTTGGATCCCACACTGTGCCTTGCCCACATGTGAATTCATATTTAATGTAACCACCATTACCATTGTCAACACAACGGTAAAACTTTTTGCAATCGTTTTCATCACCTATAAATCCACTAGATTTGCAAATATTATTGCTGTTAGTGTCTTGCTCTTGAGGTTGAGTTGGCTTAGAAGTAGTACTACTGGAAGTGGTTGTTGTTGATGGTTCATGATTTTGAGATCCATATCCTGTATCATAATCATCGTGTTGAGTTGGTGCTTGAGTCGAAATTTGCACAAGAATAACGGTAGTATGTACATTTTCTGAAGGTGTTGTGTTCGCTTTCTTTGTAGTGGTTTCATCTTTGTTAGCGCCACTTCCGCCGCATTTTTTTACGGCCCATGCATGATTGCATGCTTCAATATCTGGATCCCAAACTGTACCTTCTCCACATTTAAATTCATATTTAATGTAACCACTATTGCCATTATCTACGCACCTATAGAATACTTTGCAATCATTTGCATCACCCACAAATCCACTTGCTGTACAGTCTGTAGCAGGTCCACCAGGTTTTCGTGTAGTAGATTTTGTAGTAGTAGTTGTTGATTTTGTAGTTGTTGTGGAAGTTGATGTTACTTCCGGATTATTTTGATTACCATAACCGACATCATCTTCATCATCTATATCAATATCTTGGCTTGTAGTGTAGCTTGGCGTTATTTTAGTGTGATCTGTATGATATTCTGTTGATTTTTCAGTGTTGGTAGTATGAGTTTCAGTCGTTGAGCTAGCACCAGAATGTTTAGCGCCGCATTCTTTGACGGCCCATGCATTATTGCAAGCTTCTATTTCTGGATCCCATACTGTGCCGTCACCACAAGAATATTCGTATTTCGTGTATCCTCTACCATTATGAACACATCTATAGAATTTTTTACAGTCATTAGCATCTCCTATGAAACCACTTTCAGAACACTCGTTTTTACCGTTTTTATTTGCTAGAGTAGATAACGTGGATTGAGTTGTAGAATCTACTGTCTGAACTTGAGATTGACTTGAGTATTTGGAATGATCAATTTGAAGCTGCGTTTGCGTTCCTTGATCTCCGTGATTGATTTGTGTTTGTGTTTGACTTACTGCAGTCGCATAACTAATTTGTGTTTGGTTTTGTTTAGATTTTGAGTTGGTGTTGTTTGTCACTCTGTCTCCATAATTTATTTGAGTTTGATTTTGTATAACATCAGGGCTGTTGCTTATTTGTGTTTGAGTTTGAGTAACTTTAGATCCATGACTTATTTGAAGTTGCTGCTGAATAGTTTTATTAGACTTGTATCCGAATTCACCATTATTTAGAATTGAGTGTTTTGTAGTAATTTTTTCAGTTGTGCCAATTTTTTGTTTTTGTGTTGCAAATTTGTCTTCATGAGATAAGCTTCTGCCACATTTGCTTCTTTTAACAGCCCATTTGTGGTTACATCCTTGTATTTCATCATCCCAGACTGTTGGCTCGCTGCATGAAAACTCATATTTAACGTACCCACCTCTTTGATTGCCAACACACCTGTAAAATTTTTGGCAATTTTCGCTATCTCCCATAAATCCATCCGAAGTACACGGTTCAGTGTTTTTGGAATTCGATAGTTGTGTGGTTTTCGGTGGCGATTTTGAAGTATGTTGGGATTCCCATTGATGTTGCGTTGAATATGACCATTGGTTATTAATTGTAGATTCAGGCAATTTTGTAGTACTTGTGCTTAGTTTACTTTGTAAATTATACGTAGAAGATGTCCAGGGCATTTTACTGCGAGTATTTTGACTTTCAGTAGAGATAATCCAGGAAAGTGTAGTTGGATCTTTCACTGTAGTCTGTTCGGCATATATTGGCACTTTCGTACTTATAGGTCGTGGTACTTCAGATTGCGCTACGTCGATTTCATTAATGTTATTTGTGTGGTGTGGAAGAGCATTTGGTTTCATCATGCCTCCACATTCTGCCCGTCTTGTGCTGCGTGGGTGATTACATGTCTCTAAATCTGGGTCGTATACTGTTCCTGGAGCACATTGGTACTGTAAAATAAAAAAAATCGTTTAGAAAATACATGACTAGCTGAATCCCGCTACTTCGTACGCGTAGAGCTCGGCCTTCGGCCTCGCTACTAAACCTATATGCTATAAACCTCACGGAGCCCGAGACCTTTCCAACGAATGCAAAACCGTGGAAATCGGTTCGTACGTTCTGGAGTTATAGCGTCAGGAAGGAAAACCCGACTTATTTTTATATAGTAGAAGATGAGGGGGACAACAGACACATAACGAACACTTAGATAAAGATATTAAAAAAGTGTTTACCTACGTAAGCATAAAAAGTTTGCAATATTATACAGGGCTAAACGGAACGGTAGAACTAAGCTGAAAGAAAGTCATTATACTCATTATTATTGATTTATTTTCGTATTTTTAGGGTTGGTCCCATAGTAAAAAAAAACATAATGAGAAGTACAAATTTATCTGATTGGCTATGATAAATGGCTTAGTATTACTATTACGCACAGAAAAGTTTATTTCTTATTTTTTTACTATTTATTTTCTGTGGTAGTTCCTACCGTTCCGTTTTACCTGTGACCTGTGTGAACATTGCATTGTTGACAAAGATTGTGTGTCAGTATAGTATAAAATCTTTGATTATTGTATTGTATTGTTGCAAAATTGCATGGATAATCAATATTTGTCTTTCTTAATGATTCATTGTCCACACAAAGGTTATTGAATTCACGATTATGAAGCTATGAACATCTTTCAGACAAATATGATAACGACGCTATTTAACTAAAAAGTTATGCTTTTTAAAGATAGCCCTTGGTCTAGTTGGTAGCGAACCTGCCTTCTGCGCTTGGGGGCATGGGTTCGATTCCCACCTAGGACAAACATTCATGTGATGAACATTGTGTTTGTTGTATATCTGGGTGTTTATATATATTTAAGTATTTAAAAATATATAATGTATCAGTCTCTGGCAGCTATATTACAAGTTTTGCTTAGTTTAGGGACAGATGACCGCGTGTGCAAATATGTCCCGATTTTTTTTACAAAATTGTTCTAATATCTATTTTGTGACGATTCAAACTAAATACAGATATGTACAAACAAATAATTCAATTTGTGTACTTAGGTACGCATTTATGTTGGGGAGATACCAGTAGTTTACTCTGAAAACAGTTGATTTCACGCTCCGTTAAAAAACTGATAGTAATACATTATGTTAGCTTAAAAAATTACTGCTTTGTACAAAATTTACTGACACTTTAAATAGGAGGAAAGTACAAGTATTTGTAGGCATGATCCTAGCAGTCCTCTAAGTTGTAGCAGTTTCAGACAGCGCCCTGTCTGAAACTGCTATAATACCACCGTATTATAGAAAGCTTGTATTATTTACTACACTAAGAATTTAACGATTGTTTACCCTGAAAACAGTGAACTTCCCGCTTCGTTCTTTCACACATCGATAGAAAGCTGCGCAGTTGCTGGGGTCGGCCTGGAATCCTTCGGCGGCGCAGAGGTATGGCTCTGGCTTAGGGCCTGAATAAAGCTTCACTATTCTGCCGCTCACTCGCGGCTCTCGAGTCTCCTCGTTGGTTTCTGGAAGGCGATAGAAAAACGTGTAAGAACTCACTTTTGCAGCCTGTTGTGATACATAGATGGAATTATGCTTAGTTGTAGCAATATTGTCTTACTATAAATTATGTCTGTTTATGTTTATTATTTCTATATTCCTCTAAGCTTCAATATTTTCCATCTATCTCAATTCTCCTCCAAGGGAGAAGACGTGGGCTTATGGTTTAGTAGGTAGGTAAAATAGGGACTAATTAGGGGTTAATTTGCCCTTGCATCCCTTATTGATACTGGTAACAATGGAACGATGCCGTTATAACAGATTTTTTTAAATCTATCTTGCTTTGTTATCGTGGTAGATCCTAGTTTTTAGTTCTATGACAACGTCTATTTAACGATTGTATGATTTCAGGAAGCATAATAAGACCGATAAACATCTAGAGGTCCTGCCCGACTTTACCTACCCATTTTCTACCGGGTGTGTATGGTCTCTAGACGACGGACATAAAAGCAATTATTCTATTGTACTCATCATTATAAACAACTTTTACTTTGGGGCCAATCCTGATATCGTACAAATAATCCATGATTACACATAAAAATGCCGTTAAAACTCATCGTTTGGAACAGCTGTTTTTTTACAATGATTTCTTCGAATATGTCACGAGGTTATATGGGATCATATTATTCTCGCCGTTTGCTACATTACCAACTAGAAATACAACTGTATTTCTTATTACCCACCTAATTAAATATCATAAAATAAAACTCAGTGTAAAGCTACCCACCGTTGCTTCCAGCACTCGTCGCTATTGAAGTAAGCAGTAGTAGAGATAAACAGTATCTTGGAATTAAGGTATCCATATTTTAAATGCACGGCGTCTTCTACCTCGACATTATTTGCAGAAAATATTTCTGGAACAAAAAAGCTTGGTATATTTTCCCATCATCCAATAGAAGTCTCCGTAGAGGTAGGTATCTGACTTTATACCTATCTAAAGGAGTGGTAATTACTAGTTACACGAGCAGTACATTAAGCTTTTGCAAATATTAACAGAGCAGACCTGTTTAAAATTATCTACGGACCACTGGTCAGTAGTACAAAAAGAAAAAACCCACGGCTCTACCAGCAGTGCAGCTTGGCAATAATGTCGGGAATTAACGGAATTTCCATTACTAAAGTAGTGAATACTTACTAAAACGTAGCTTTTAAAGAAAGGACTAAAATTTGGTCCTACATATCTCTACAATTTATGAAAATAGTTGCACAAGTGTACATGCAACTAAACAAAAATAAACTCAAAGATTTATATGTCGTGTGGTCGTAAACAATTTTAAACGTGAACATTGCGTGGCGCAAATCGCAATGCAGTCCGTATTTAATTGGCTTGCATTCTGCATAAATACGTTGTAAGCAAAAGTACGTACGCTTAGGGTTTAAAAAAATAAGATATTGATGAGACTTCAAAAATACCATTTCCCCTCAGGGACGTGCAAAAACAAATTAATGATATAAAAATAGAGGGTTATAAATTAAACGCAACGTATTTTATCGCGTGTTTTTAAATTATTTTATTCCCTAATGTTTTGTCTATACCTGTAACAGTTGTGACTATATGGACCAATGGACACTGATAAGTGTTCGAAACGTCAGGAATTAAAATAATGTACAATACACATGATAAATCGGTTAAAAGTGTTTAATTTCGATCTAGATGAATCGCAAAAGCCAATGAAAATTTTAAAGTTTATTTTTTCGTCTTTCAAATGTTAGATTATCTATTAGCTTGAGGTCCAAAAAGCCAACGCAAATAAAAGAATCTATTAATCTATCTATGAAATGCAATGCATTTCAGGGATAAGTAAATACTCAGAAATACCAATCATGTTGTTGGCAATCATACATCATCACCTACGAGCCACAAAATTGAGCTGATTTGTATAATAAATAATTTCTAAGATATAGTATAGGTACATACCTATATAATCTAAACTTGATATTTTTTTATTAAAACAGTGAGCATCTGCCTTTCTTTGGTAATTTAAAATGTAATCAATATTTATATGTAAATTTAAGATTACGGTAATTGCGGTCTTTTCTTATTTTGCCAACGTAATGAAGTACAAGGGAATATATATCAATTATTTCTTTCCAGATTTAACTGAAAACGGGCTTCGTCCAGACCCCGAAAACACCGTTAGTTAATTTAATAAATAATTTACGAGGAGGGTATCCTTTTATTTGGCGGTAAAGTCGGATATGTATTTACGATAATTATCAGATTTACTACTTAAACCGTTGCCTCCTTACTGCAGGCTTATCCGCTATCCGTTTTTATCCGCGCGTAAACGCGACTAAGCTAGAATATGGATACCTTTTCCTTTTGCTCCAACGGATAAAAACGGTGCAAAGACGATTTGTCCACGACTCGTGCTTGACCTGCAGGTAGATATAATAGACATAGACATAGACATAGACATAGACATAATTAGGTAAATAATAAATTAATAAGGTAATAAAGGTATAATAAGGTATATTAATAGGTATCTGTGTACTCGAGTATTTTGATTAGTCACTTTGCTATCGAACTTTATCGCCGGTGAAACCTCAGCGGTAGATAGGTACCGACTCGTAGGTATATCTGCCATGCCACCGAGCATTGAATTCTCTAAAGTACAATTTAAACTTAGCGTACCTAAACCAAAAAGAGTTAATTTTTTTAAAACAATTTTCGACACCGCCTCGTCTTCCTAGTCGACGTTGGGCCTAATAGTTCCAAACCTAGAACAACTACATAATATAAAGCTCTATTTCGTAATAATTTTCAAGAAAACTTTCATCCCCCTATTCTGGTATCTGACTATGTTATTTTATCCATCCATAATAGACATCCCCATCATCAATGTTTTTGCATAACATTAAATTTAAATTAAATTTTCCACACAAGTGATAAATCTGGCTAAAATTGTTATGGTTTATTTTAATACATTCAGACAAAAACTTTTACAGATTCTTAATGTCATTTGCGTTTACAATTTTTTACTATAATTAGGGAATATTATGATCTCATTTAGAGAAACCTATTTGATAAGCTGGCTTATTACTCAACCTCAGAAAAAAGAAAATGAGTGTAGGCACAAGCTAGCTCATTCCTCGAGAATCCCGAACGAGTGAGGGCAATTTTCTAAAGGTTATGTGTCAACAACCAGGCGATGCAACCTTCGCTGAGTTCGATTCTCTTTAGTGTTGTGTTGTGAGTCTTTGGCTGGCTCCCATTTTGACTATTCTTATTTACGGTATACGGCTTATGATAAAAAACTAGCGACCTGCCTTGGCTTCACACGCGTGTAAATTTGTTTTATTATATTAAATATAAACCTTCCGTGAAAAATTATCTAACTGATGGTGAAGACAACATCAAAATCCATAGCGTGGTTAACGAGGAGTTGGATATACAGACAGACGTGGAAAGCGACTTTATTTTATACTATGTATCAATTAAGTAACGAGGTATCTTATCGTATCACTTTTGAAGTTAGAACTTTCGGACGTTGAACACAAAACCTTCATATGGCAATACAAAGACATGGAGCGAAGTTTTTACTTATGCGCAGGTGTCGTTATTGTTTGATTATTAACCATCCGTAGACGTCCAACAAAGCCCAGGGGCCTTACGGCTACCTGTTTCAATTGATTCTGTTTAAGTGATTGTGTAAAGTTGCGCGACAGCAAACCGTAACTTTTCCGCACTGCGCTGTTTCAGCGCTGTTTCGAGCCCGCGTTAAGAGGAAGAATAAAGAAGGTAGAAGTAGTATAGAAACTATTCTAGCTGAACAAAGTTTAAGGATTTTTATATTTACACAGCTTTTTGCTGGGTCTTCTTTTTATTCGACTGTCCATGAATAAGGGTAGTGTTTTGCCGGCGTAGGTACCTATTTTCGTATGTTTTTAATGTCACCACGGGTTTACTGATTTTGGTGTGTAAGTTAGCAATAGATTCGTCTAATTATGCTCAGAGTGCCATAGGCTTTACGGTCCGGTATTTTCTTTTTCTTTTGATAATCTACCTGCTTGTCATCTACGACGGAACGGAGTAGGTATTTTTATTTGGAGCAGAAATTGTATGTTAGTATGTATGTATGTTAAAAAAAATCTGCAAAATGCCTGAACCGATTTGAATGCAGTATTTTATTTATTTAAAAGGTCATTACTGTGATTTTTTGTTATTTTTGAAATCTGGATTGGCCTTGTATTTGAATTTTTTGATTAGAAACCACTTACCTACTATAACTGCAAATAAGTACACTATCAAGTTTCACGCTACATTTTCCCATCACTAAATCGACAAATACGTTAACTTACCTAACGAGAATCACCGTATATAGAACAACACTGACTTTTGGTACACAACCTGATATGTATGGAATAATTACAAGATGTTGCAAATGGGATATAACTAGTTGTAGGCTCTGTTTCTTTTTATATGTGGAATGTGGTCTGTTATTACTACTTGGCTTGCCGGCTCCTTGGGTTACCTTTCGTATCTATTGTGTGATATAAAGAAATAGGTAAGGAAATAAAAACATAAATATCCGGCCATAATCAATATTTGAACATGTTCGCTTGTACTGAAGGTTTTCAATTCGGGAATTAAAATACTCATGCTCATGAGAACTCGTGGTGTATAGTAAATTAGTAATGATCATCATCATCGATAGCTTATTCAGCCCACTGCAAACCAAACCCCCTATCTATTTCGCCAATCTTTCTTGCTCGTACAATTATTGTTGGAAACTGGATACAAATGTGTACACTGGCAAAATAAATTAAATTAAATAAAAAATCCTTAATACCTGCTTGGTAGGCCTCCCACTTTGGACCGATGACATCGTGAGAAGAGGCTGTCGTTCAGTGCGGAGGTCAAAGAGGGAGGCCTATGTTCAGCAGTGGACGTCTTCAGGCTGATGATGAAATGAATGATGATTGCCCAACTTAATTGAGAATACCTTCTTAAATATCGTCAAATAAGTCAGTCAGTGTCAAGCAGAGTAAGTCTCGGCCACGTCCGAATCATGCCCTAGTAAAGAGGGGGAGGACTTTACGTAATTGGTCGTTGTTGGCTGGTTGGTAGCATTATAAAAAATAAAATAATAAAAATTATACAGTCAATAAAGTAGAAGCCAATATAGGGAAGAGAAGATCGAAAAGGAAAATAAGCCAAAAATTATATTTACCTGAAAACAAAGTTTATAATCAAGTTGTCTAAATGATGGCAGAGGAATCCATGAAAACTACTCTGCTAAAAATTCATAAATTGCTCATGACTTATTAGATATATATAGATATAGATTCTATGTAGTATTAGGTTGGTATTAGGTACCTACTACCTTTTTAAACCATGGTGACCAAGAATGAGCTGATGTGACGATACAAGATAGGCAATAGGGTGCAACAGGGTGCAACTAGATGCCTTTGATTATGTATTTGTCAAAGCTAGATGCGATTGGCAAGAGACCGAGGTGAATGACAAAACCAAAGAGGCCTTAGCAATGGGATGTCAAGTATGATGATGAGGATTTCCCTATTGCGAAAACTTGTATAGATTACGATTGCTATTCATTTTTATTTATCACGCGTCTAGTTACCTCCCTACTTACCTCCTTTTTTTGAGTGTTTATCTCCGCCGTACCTAATCATTACTATATTATTTCACAAGTTAGTATACATTCACAAATACATTGAGAGAACTGGTTCCCATAATTCCAGGTGTTGTGGTCAAGTCTGCATTCCGCACCAGACGATTGACTCCCGATAGCATTGCGAATAAATTGGAAGCATTCAATACCTGCCCAGTGCTACTTGATAGAGATGGGGTAAGGATTCCATGGGTACATTAGGTATTGAAACATTTTAATGATACATATTACCTATATACCTACCTAGGTGAAAATATTGATTTATATTTGATGTGTTGTTGTTGAAGATTAGGTAGTAAATTAGTTCTACTTGTGAACTTAATTAAGTAACTATTGTGCTATATCTAGGTGTTTTTTTGGTGAAATAAACAGAAATTATAAAACAAGATTTAATAGATATTAGCGCCGATGCTCAAGACTTTGAAGCTTTATTGAGTGTTAGGTAAACTTCAAAGTCTTGAACATCGGCGCAAAGTCGCAAGTCTATCAATAGTCAAAATATTACTTAAACACAACAAATAAAATACTTAATATAATAAAATTTTATTTTGATTGGTGTTTTATGTGTCAGATGTATTACATACACAGCTTACATAGGATTTCGAAAACCCGTACGAAGCAGTTTGATTCAATTTTTTTGTGCGCACTGCTAGACTATGGAATGCGCTGCCTGATTGGGTGTTCCCCGATAATTACAATCTCGGGGTCTTCAAGATGCGAGTGAATCGGTTTTTTTCTAGCACAGAAGATATAATAGTAGGTACAAGTACTTCTAGGCAAGCGTGTTTCATCGTATTAGGCCGCATCATTGTTTTAACATCAGGGGAAGTGATGGTCAAACGCAAGCATATATCATTCAACAATAATAAACATAATTTTCGGAGAGTATTAATCAGATTTGCAAGACAAAAAAAATGCTTAAGCCCAAGCCTATTACTCAATAAAAAAGATAGGTAATATATTTTATGTACCTCATTAGGTAGGAATCTCTCTGAGATATGAGGTATCTCTGGATATTAATTATAAGGCGTTTATAAGGAGATTGTAGAAGGTAGATCTGTCAATTTCTTAATGTTCTAAAGAGGCTGAAAAAAAAGAGGCTGACAAGTGTCAAAGTGGCGCTAGTAGGTAGGTACCTTATCTTAGGTCCAAGCATTTATTTGCTCTGACAGCTGCAATAACATTGCAAAAGGCTGAATAAAAACAGGTTCATTTGATATTTCCCTAAAGTACCGCTACAGTCTTACGTTGAAAACCTAGTGAAACTGATCAGAATTCGTTGTTTTTATTCAGCTTTTTATGGCAATATTATTGCAGCTGTCAGAAAATCAGATAAATGTTTGTTTCCAAAATATTACCATAATTAGCCAGTACCATTTACGCTCATCCCGGTAGGGACATCTCTAGGTATCTTGTGGTTGTTTTTATTTCACAACCACAAGATACCCCCAAGGTGTCATTATTGTGGCTACCGCAAAAAAACACGCACACGCATCGTAGCTTCTTGATTATTTCCTTGTTCCCATGTGCATGATCTAACTAACTGTGAAGTTGTTATTGTGTGATAGAATTAGCGGAAAATAGGCGTATCTAAAACGTGCTTAATCGTTGAGGAAATGATCATCATTTCTCGGTCATCATCAAGGAGTAACTCTAATTAAGAATCAAGGGAAATTATAAAAATTGGGTAGTAGCAATTAGCGCGTAAAAAATAGTTCCTATTGATGATTATTTTATCCTTAGGTTTATGGTATTTAAATCACGTTTTGCGCCTGACAGCCTTGGCTACAATTTTGAATTAACCAAAACGTCTGCAAAACGCACTTCCTAGAGTAAATTTTAATTAGAAATTGCTACCATAAACGAATAGAGCTTGGTAGAGAAATACACTTGACTGCCACGCAGCCTGGTGGTAAACAATGACATTTCTAGTTTGTTGTCTGTAGAGCCATATAATCACCCTCTTTTGAAGTTTGTTTAGCATGGCTATCATGTTTTTGTAAGTTCCATCTACTCCACTTAAATCTGAGCAAAGTTGAAAAGGCGTGAAACGGGTTTACATTTTTTTATGGCCAAAGCTAGTACATTGTTGGTGCACAACCAGGCGAACCGCCTAGTAGTTACCGCATAAGTGTAAGTTGTATTACCGGTAAGTTGGTGGTAGATGCATGTTGGTGTTTATTACCGTCCGTCACCTACGAATTTTTATATTAAGAAATCATCGAAGGGTACTAGAAACCCCTTTTTGAAGACCTCTGTTGTAGCTTTATGGAAACAACGAATTACTTCATCATAATCAGCCACATCTTGTCCACTGCTGGATATAGTAGGGCTCTCCCAAGGCACGCCACTCAGCCCTAGAGCATTACGCTTCCAGCCACTGCAAGCTGTCGATGGAGTATACAACTCTCCGAAATCCGTGGATACAAACCCTGTCGATTAGTGGTCTCCGCTCTAGAACACCTCTACCCCAATGGCCATCGGTTCTGTGATATTATAACTAAGACCGAAATACGGAGTTTCATGTAAAATTTACTATGTAGAGATTGGACATTGGCGTTGATTCTTATCTCTCTATTTATTCCACAGTGTCAGAATAACGTCAACAATTTTATAACTGTTAAAATTATAAACTATTTTTTACAACTAAAACTCGCAACAACTGCAAATGTGGTAACTTGTAAGAGGCGTAGCAAAATATGAAACTTGTGTATTTTACCCATCTCATTAAACTTGCATATTCATGTTCAACGTCATCATAATCGATAAAGTTAATAACTGGGGCGGCCAGGTGCTTGACATAGAGCTGGTTTGTGCAAGTTCAGGGCCAAGGCTACGCACGCTAGCTATTCGGACCTTGCCTTGCGCAACGTTCGAACCAACCAACGTATTTGTAGAGTTAAGTGGGGGAGCTACCATCGTGCTTTGCGAACTAAACTGATAACCTCGCGCGAAAAATTTCAGTTGTCATAATTGGTCGCGTCTAAAAATAAGTTTGTCGCAACTCACTGGTGTTGAAGCAAGTCTGCATATTAAATGATTGCATCGGCGATATTGCGTTTGACTTGCAATTTTTAGCTTATGTTTAGCTAAGCGTAAATGTTTAGCTAAGTCATCATTTTACAAGCCAAAATACTATAATTCCATTCAGTAGTTTCTATTTACTTTTTCGTAGCGACTCGTGCTTCAAAGTTTGTCGTCAGAGTGACTGCGTGTGCGTCTTTTATTTAAGAACCCGGCTCCCGCCACATCTATCTCGGATAAAAAACACGGGAATTTTATAAGCCGAATGGACATTATCTATAGAATTACATTGTAAATGTTTTAGGGCAATTTTTGTATTGATATTTTTTTGTGATGGCGAAGAAGATTTTTATGCATTTTTTTAACGACAGTTAAGCTAGGAGGTTTCCCCCTCGCGTCGTATCTAGAGTGAAATACCTCTCCATCGTTTCTGCTATCCTGGTACCTGGTATTGACAAATAAATTTATGAAAGAGATCGCTTTTAGCGATAAGGCCGCCTGTTAAAAGCCTAGATAATATTTTTTATTGTAATGTTTATGTTATCCTTGTTATGTGGTATTTTAATAAAGAGTTATTGTATTGTATTTATGTCTGTGTTAAAACTCGTGGTAAGATGGCACCATCAATGGTGCATCTGCACCATAGATGGTGCAAGTCACTGGACTGGTGCAAAAGGTACATCGGGCAAGCATTCGGTTCGCTTTATGGTAAGCGGCAACCGCTGCCTATATTGACACCTGCAACACTAAATAGTGTTGTCGATGCTTTCCAGCCTGGAGAGGCGGTTGCTTTTGGCTATGTTGCGTTTCGCTAATTTAAAAATTCATTTGTTTCTATGGTACCTACTTAGATACCTACTTTTACATACTTTTCAAATTATTATAACTTTACCTACTATATACCTACCATTTACCTACTATATACCTACCATTACAAAAATCTTGCAGTTGAGTAAGTAGGTTTCATTTGTTATTCTACTTACCTACCTATTTTTATTTTATAATTTAATCATTGTAAAGCGCTACGATACTTCGAAGCAATTATGTATGATCTAACAACATGTGAGTTAACTTGGTATGCACATAAACATGACCAATTTAAATACAAATTGAAACATATCATCGCAATGCTCGACGAATATGCATAACAAAAGATTTTGGCCATGATATGTGGAGCATCTTAATTTTTTTGACACATAAACTGGTACGGACAAAAAACAGAATTATAACTTCAAAGAGGAAGCCTCTAAAAGATTTTATGGATCTTCAAAAAAGTTTCCTGTGTTTTGTACATTGTCTTTACGGCGTTCATATTCATGTAGTTTTTGTAGCGTTACTGAAACAATTAACAGGATATTACCTATTAAATAGTACATATTGAAAAAATTGGTTGTTTACTTAACGTACTGCGACCAACTTATCTATAAGTGAGGGAGCTGCCCTCTAAGCAAACCTACAGCCTTATGTGGATAATTTTAGTTCGTTATTTGTCCGTCTTTACTGATAAGTTGGTACACATTGTCGTGGTCAGATTGTAGAAGCATAATCGATATATCTATCTATACATATTAAAGGCAATATATGTTTGTATGTATGGACTTCGAAACGGATCGACGGATTTTGATGAAATTTTCAGACAATCTTCAGATTAGCCAAGCGAGTGATTCTGTGAAGTTTGGAAGCTATCGGATCAACCATGGACTAACGGATCAACAGACTTTTTTTGGTGTTTTAATATTTTTCATACAAAAACAATGACAGTTTTACATCAGTAAAAAAAATAAGAACAACAACTGAATAAGTCTACATTGACACATTGACATGATATATTTTGTATGTATATATTACAAAGAAATTGTATTTTGGATCCAATTTCTTTGTAATATTCATGATAACTAGGTATCATGGTAATTTTAAATCATAGAAAAAAAAATAGTCATTGGAGGTGTCTGTCGCTACCAAGGAGGTTGCTTCAAGGAGGTAGGTAATAGGTATATACTTAACGCGTAACCACAGGGCCCAGTTAGTATAATATTATTATAATTGCAAGAGTGTTTGTTTCTTTGTTCCTCTTTCACTCAGCAACAGCGAACCGGATCGAAGGGTTTTTTTTATATTTAGAGATGATTGGAGGGCCGAAGTGTTATAAGACATGTACGATACAAATCCTTCGAACCATGTGGATAAAACGGGTGGAAACCATGGGGCACACCTAGTTGTCTATTTCATAAAGAGGCCGTTCATTTTAATCCTTTGGTGAATGAATGAGTTTAGCTTTTATTTGTTTAGCATCAAAATAATTCAACTAGTTTCTACACAGGGTTTACAAAACGGTGAAACTAAGCCGAATGAAGGTTATTGTACTAATCATTATGATCAAGTACCTAAGTAAAAAATGACGAAAACAAAAGTTTTCGTTCAGAGTTGGCCTCATAGCAAAAGTTATTCCTATAAAGAGTAAATTTTAGAGCTTATCTGACTAAAGAAGGCGGAAGGCCGATGAGTTCGATTTTTTAAATCAAAAATCTAAATTAATTAACATTTCTAAACTAGAATGTTCCTAAGTACCTCACAAGTGAAGCTGCTGAAAAACACCGATAGGTGCTTGTTATCTTTATATTTTCAATATGAAGGTTATAGCCAGGCGCTTCTAAATATTGTACCTAGCTCAGATCAAACAAACAGGGGAGATAATATGGTATGATGGTGGGTGCGAACGCATCTGGCCTAAATCAGACTTGATGTTTTTATAGTCGAACTCACCTTGCACGTGCAGACGGCCATGTCACCCTTTTTTGCTTGTCTCAGTAAGTTTATAGGTGCCATACTTAGTGTACGTGAAAATATTAGTAAGTGTGCTTTACTTACAGTGTTTAACGGTATAGTGAAAAAAGTGCAAGAAACACGGAGACATATTTTGAACACGATCAAAATTTGTACTAAGGCATATCTCTCTTAATTGTCTGATCTGAGGTAGGCACCTAGAGACATGACTAACTAGCTATTTAATTCTTCAAATTCGATTATCATTTATCCTTGACCAGCAAGCCCCGTCAAAGTTACCAGGATAGCATAATCGAGGATCAAGTTGATTTTCCCACAAGATCACGATTTTCATTCACGCCATACCGATCAAATGACTTCACTGCGGACCGGAGATTCCTCAGGCTAATTTACTTTACGCCATAGAATAATTCATAAGATATAGGTAGATTGCATAGCAATAAATGCCGGAAAAAAGGTATAGGTACTCATGTACAATTATCATGATACCACGTATGTTTACAACAATTTTACAGTATGTATTTATAAATATTTCTAATATTGTTAATTATGGTCTACTTTTATTAAGGGGACAACTCAGTTGAAACAAAAAGTTGGGTGTCAGAAGATTTCAAATCTGCGATACCACTTTGTTCTTGACAAGTGTTGATCATTTAGAATATCTTCTAGGCAAAATGGAGCGCGTCTGCCAAATTCTACGGCCTGAAAATTAACCGCAGCAAGACCAAGATTATGATTGTCGACCGTGCTAATAATTATTCGCCAGAAGTCACGAGAATTGAGAACTGTGATGTCGTTCAATCAGGTGCTGGTTTCAAACAGTGGAAGTGTTGATGAAATCAAAAGGCACATGGCTATTTCGAAGTCAGCCATTGACAAGATGAAAAAAATATGGGGAAACTGGGATATCATCAAGGCCACGGAAATCCAACTTGTAGGGGCGCTTGTTTTTCCCATATTTATTTACACTGCTGAGACGTGGACCTTAAGGAAGTGAGAAAAAGACGAGATATTATACTCTTGAAACGCGATGCTGGAGAATAATGCTGAGGATATCGTTGACTGAATTCAGAACGAATCAGTCTATTCTAAAGGAACTGGGCATCACACAGCGTCTATTCTCCGTCGTTCAAGCTCGCATCCTCACCGTCTTTGGACATGATGTATCGCGACGTGGTGACGTCTCCATAGAACGCCTTGTAGTGCAGGGTAAGATTGAGGGGACGAAAACACGTGGCAGATCACCATTACGGTGAGTCACCAAATAAAGGCTGCACTTAACGGCCCCGTGAACATGTGCACGAGAAAGGCTGCAATAGGTACGTGGTGAATGGTTGACGAATTGTGAAGCGAGCCATCACCCTAACTGATGACCACGACCACTCTGCCAAGAGTGCTAACGACTAAAAAGAAGAAGAAGGATACGTGTAAGTTTACTACCTGTTAGTCTAAACAATCACAGTCCTAATAAATCAATTCAAAACCCATTTACTCAAGCAATTGGAGTCCGCTAAGTGTTTTGAAGATGCTATCTCAATCATCCGGTGATTCTGTACCGAAACTTGTGCAACTGATATCTACCATCTGGCTACTTTCTTATTGTTTTGTCTTAATTACATAGGATGCAGATCTTACTTGGATTTAGATCAATGTTACCTGTCGAGGGTAGAGGTCAGGTATAGAATTTAGTATTAAAATACGTTGTTTAAAGGCCGTGAAAACTGACACAGTATAAAGTAATCCCTATGTAAATGCACCCCTAAGTATACATACCATACTTACTTAATAAATACCAAAACAAATAACATGAAGAAATAAACTTTCCAGCTCAGATTGATACACTTACTCGTGAAAAAAATCGCACACTTAAACACAGAGTTTGTAGACTTCTTTGGAAAGACACATCACACATCAACCTAGTTTAGCTCCACATAGGTTTGGTGGATTTTCGCCCAAGTATTGAACACGTGTATTATTTTTAAAAAAATATTATAATTTTTTTACATTATATAGTTATGTACAGGATAACCTTTTTTGGTAATAGGGCGGAAATCTTCAGAAGGTACCCAGCTATATTGGGGTACAGCCAGGTTATGTAGGTATATAGGATTGCACTTACTAAAATCCCCTCGTTGACCTACCTTTGTGCTTGATGGAAAGCACCAGTATCTCCAAAGGAACAGACCAGCACCCTCCTAGCCCGTTGCTTGAGGCAACACTACCTGGAAAATCTTGAAGCATTTCCCCTCCTTCCCTCTACCAATGCCATGTGCCATGAGTCACAGCGCACCATTGCCTTCCCTGGGCTTGATTGGATTGGAGGTTGGATCAACAAATCTTAACATACAAGCCCAAAGCTGCCGAAGCAGGATTGTAAAACCCCGACTTAAGGGTATAGTATAGTACATATTTAGCATACGAGTATAGGTACGTGCGATCCTTATATAAAAATTAACTACTACGCACTAAAAACCTATCGATCCGTTTAATGTACAGGATATCACATGTTTAGACACACTTACCTATATAATACATATATACACCCGAGAAACCTAATCCTCTTTTTAGAGTAGGCGGTTAATATTATGTAGACATCATGTTTATTTCTTTATCGATGATTGGCCTCGAAAATCAGTTACAAAAGATTCTTTACAACACATTTGCTCAAAAAGTGCACTTACGAAGCCTGTATACATCGTTCGAAAGTTAAACATTACGGATCATACAACGGAGCGTGCGGTAATGAATTTGTCCGCACGCTCAGATGTATAGCACCGTGCGTGTGATTTACGGAATTTTTTTAATTTCCGTCATAATTACATAAGAATTCAACAAAAGAGTTTCATATTACGAGAATAAATAAGCTGAATGATCAAACCTCTTTGGAAGCGCTTTTGCTCAATACGTTTGTCTCAGTTTAATACTAAAGAGAAAATGAGACGAAAGATGTAGTTCTAATTTTCACCACGTGATAGTGGCGCTATTTGCATGTTCGCGCCATTTTCTTATTATATTATAGAAACTATTGTTGTGACTGGATATTAAGTTATAAACAAAAATTGTTTCATTTGTTGCCTTTTTTTCTCGCAAATGTGTTATAAAACGTTGTATGGCACACGTGCGGATTGGTTATTACAAACTCGTGACTATGGTAAGCCCTCGACTTCGTCTCGGGCTTACATTCGTCTACTCGTTTGTAATAACCAACCTACCGCACTTGTATCATAAATAACTATTAATTACTGAATTCTTCAGGGATGAAAATACTATCGATAGTATCAAGAGCGTAGTGACTATCCCACAGTTCCGTTGAAATTACCTCATATTGTGCTTTTGATACGATGGAGAATATCGACAGTATCGATATTCGTATCGATAGTGGTCTATCAATAGGCTACACTATGAGACTAGTAGGACAGAATGGAATAAATGTGAATACCGTATCATAAAGAAATCTACATACATCTAAAAAGCAGCAAGTAACTAATAATTTAAAACAGCTTTTTTATATTATTGCGTCTGAATAAATTATTTAATCAAAACAAATGTAGAAACAAAAAATCCGTTAGAATTAACATTATGGTTAGTTTAGTTTGACTTTGGCTGACGAAGGCGCACCTAAGCTAATTTCGATGATGCCAATTTTATTTAATAGGGTCATAGGATTTGATTTTAATTACAGTTCGAAGACCTCTAATTAAAATTTTGTTTTTAAAAATGCTGTGTCAGTTCATTTTGGAAGTCACTGTACCATTCACTGTTGATGTTGATCAAAACAAATTTAGTAAACAATGGATCATAAAATCATAAACCCTGTAAAAATTTAGATTTGGGTTTTCTTAATCCCTCGTCTATATGATGGTACTAAATCAAACACCGGTGATTTGGGGGTTTATAAAAGAGCAAGAAAAGGTTAGGCTTATATAGGTTATAGCCTAGTGAAATAAGGTTTCTATTATAGAAAATGTTCTAAGTACTGACTACTGGCATTATAATAAAAATAAAATAACATTTGTTTGCTCAAAATGTTTACAAGCTTATGAAATAGGTACATTTCTTGGGATAGTAAGTGGACAAACTTGACCACTGGGGGCTAGGAAAAAAATATACTAAAAGTCTTAAAATTTTGGATTAAAGGCAATTTTTCTGAGTAGGTACGTAGATGAAAACAGCTCGGTCTGAAAACGGCTTGCTAGAGCACTACTACGAAATTGTAGTGTGACATTTTATTTTAGAGGCATTTATATAAAGACTTTAATTTGTGTGGGTACCTCACCAATTACTATTGTTTAAATTAAAACCTATCCAATAAAAGTTTACAAACGAGCAGTACAATAAATCATGTCGTTAATTAAATGCTTAGTTTTATTGTGATAAAGTTGTAGGTATAATTTGTCAAAGAATTTCGCAGATTTATTTTGCATGTTTTGCATAAACGTTGGCTCCATGCAACGTCGTAAAAGTGACATCAGGTAAAACAAGGCAAAACCGTTTTGCTGTCGGAATAATATTGATCCTCATTGTCATATTGTCCCGATTATAATATGGGTCTTATAATTACAATAAGGCTTTAAATAGGGCCCATTTTTTTAAAGAAACGTGATGTGGCCATGTTTATACAGTTAGTTCAAATCTAAGTATCTCTCATTTTTGTATCATGTTTTTTTTTGTAATAACAAAAATGTTACAAAATCACTGATTAATAAGTAAGTAGTCATTTGTTATACAAGAGTGCAAAGTTGCTTTTTAACCGCGTGCTCAATTTTGATGACTGAGCAAGCGAAGAATTTAAAAAATTTGAATCCTGAGCGTTAGCGAGGGAATCAAAAGAGCACGAGGTGAAAAATCTTTGCACTCGAGTGCAACACGTAACTTTTTATCCAACCTTAGCAAGGAAATGACCAACTGAAAAAAAAACATTTGCGCATTATTAACATTTTCAGTCAATTCTGTTGGCGTCAAATAAACTTCCTCGTCGCTAAAATCACTCATTTTAGGTTTTTCACTAGTTTTCAAGTTTCTTGTTTTTAACCTAAGGTTTAAAAATATGGCGTGAAAAGAAAATGGCGCGCGCAAAGCAAATTAAAATAAAATACACCAAGAAGGTTCCAAGTCTGAGTTAAAAATAAAAAAAGGTTGGTATGATAAATTCGGCACCATGGAGGCAGAAGTAAATAGGTTTAATGATGGTTTGAATTCACTAACTATATCACATTTTTGCACACGATGTTCTAAATTCAATTTTACTTTAACCTCTAGCGGATAAAAACGGCGTTTGCAATCAGATATCGAAGAACAAAAATACTCTTGCCGAGGTTGGGGATGAAAAAGATATTAAAGTGGTAGTAAGTAGATTATTATAGTTTGCAATACAACAAAATTACGTTCAGATTAATACTAGCTGTGCCGTGCTAGCATTGACAATCATCTTCATTTTTCGGGATAAAAAGTTACTCTTAGACTTACATGCAAAAAACCAAGTTGATCCATTGTTGCGCAAAATAAGAATAATAATAGAGACTCTCGCTAGACAGTTGGGTCAAGGGTCAGATGCAGAAGGCAGTCATCCTGGACACTGCGTGCACCGTCAGGAGGTTCCTCACTCTGCAATCTCGACCACCGGTAGCTTGGGCCCTGCCCCGCTGCCGGCGCGCAGGGCACCTTGGTTTTCAAGTTTGTGTATTATTTTTTTACTAAGATTTAAAAAAAACTTAAAATTAGTGAAAAAAATCTGGTTAATAAACTTTTGTAGGTATTTGTTTTCTATATAGGTACGCCATAGGTACACAAATATCTTAAGTATAAATATAGACTTACATATTTTGTAAAAAGAAAGGGGAAGGTAAAACAAATCTATTCCACGTTTTGTTCATATTTATAACACGGGAATCACTTGGGTATGATTGCTGGGAGTCACGCACGCGCTCTCACCTTGAAAAAGACCGCCGAAAGAGGTTGAAACTATAGTCGAAATAATGTTTAATCATACGTGAGTACCTGATTCCCGTTTCGTATAAACAAAATGTGATAAAACCACGTCAGTTTCCATAATAAAATTAATATAACCAGTAAAAGAAGGACAAACGCGTATAGGTAAGTACAGACTAACAAAAAAATACACTTTCGCATTTATTATTAAAGTATGATTGCAATATCAGATAAGACAAACGAGGAAGATATAGTAAGGTGGTATGCTGGGTGCGAACGCATCAGGCTTACTCGTAAATCATGCTGTATGCCTTTAGTCGAGCTCACCCTACAGACAGCCTTGCCACCCTGTTTTTGCATGTGGCCTATTATAAATAGTTCATTGGTGTTGCTGAAATTTTCTTAGCGTGTGTGAAAAATGAGTATTAAATGAGCCGTACTTACAGCGATAAGGTAAAAAAAGTGCATGAAACGCGGAGACATTTGAACACGAACGATAACTGTACTAAGGCACATCTCCTTTGTTTGTCTGATCTGAGATTTAAATACTGATTATATTATGTAGGTAGGTATTAGGTAAGTTATTAGCTATACAAAATAAATTATAGGTAATAATCTCATCATAAGTGTAACGCTCCACACAAACAAAAAAGATGAATGTAAGACGTTGAATCATCACATATGAAACAAAACATCTCATTAAATACGTGGTAGCCGATAGCGATCTCAACGGACCCTAATTACATTTCTGGATTACATATGAGTATGTAGTAGGAAACCAAGTTCATTGACTGACAGGAAAACAAAGAGTTACCTATGTGTGGTACCAAATTTGGGGCCTAATTTTGACTTAAAAAGTTTACTTTTTTGTTCTAGCTTACAGGGACAAAAATGAAAAAAAATATGTCAAAAAATGCGAAAAAAAATCATCCGTTTTCTTTTCACTTTTTTTTACTAAAAGCTAATCTCACAATAACGGGCATTGCCGCTACCTTACATTAAAAAAGGGGACCTTACAACCGGCTTCCGTAAATGAGGTTTTCAGTTCGACTGTTTTTAGGGTTCCTTACCCAAAGGGTGTAAACGGGACCCCATTACTAAGCCTATGCTGTAATAGATAGCCAGTTTAAATTTTCTATGAGTAATGTCACGGTGTATATACTAAGGAATAATAAAGTCAAAGACTAAAGGAACTCCTTTAGTCTTGAATTTATACCCCATACATCTACTTTAAAATGTGTTCTGCATTTGCTCTAGTGTAAACTTTAATACGTACAAGCGTCAAACTTGGCATGATTATAGTGCACACTCTAAAATAAATACTGGCCAGATGCGAGTCGGTGACAAATTTCTGATCACCACCGGTTCTCGTACGATCATAGAAGATAACGTCGGGTGCGGTCGGTATTTTGACGGACCGCCTGGGCGCGATATTTTCTTTTTGCACTACTTTTTGTGCTTTAGTAGTACAGTGTAAATAGCTTATGGACTTATTTGAAATCGTGTTTATTTCTTTGAAAAATCAGCCGAATTAAAAGACAATTTTGTTTTATGTTAAGTTTTTGTATTTTATGGTACGGAATCCTCAGTGTGTGAGCCTGACTCGTACTTGGCCTGTTTATTTTTGTGTATGATACGCGATATCATCGCCAATTCAGAACCAATTTTAATTATAATTTTTTTATGAATAATCTATACTTTTCAAAGGTGGTCACATTTCAATTTGATAAAAATTCTCTACCTCTAAGGGTGGAAAATTAAGGGATGAATCCTGTTTATTGAACTTACAGTGATGCCAATTGCTTTCTTTTCATAAAACTTTTAATTTATCAATATTTTAAGGAGGGTCAAAATTATGTAAAATTGAGCTGCTGAGTGGAAAGGTTTATGAGAACTAGGTTGTATCACATTTGTTTTAGGAATTGAAAATTTCGTTATTTATACTTGTCTGATGTTTATTATAAGTTAATGAAACTATATTTTAACAGACTAAAAACTTAATTCATTCATTTAAACTAAACTTCCTAAAACTATGCATAATAAAATGTACTAAAAAACATATTTTTTTAGTTTATGCGTGCTCTAGGTACTATTGTTTAGAACGTCAGTTCCATATTAAAATATACTTACTAGAATGACAACAAACCATTAGACAGGTATGGGGGTATATATCTGTTCAATATAATACAATATTAATTTTTTTATTACACTCCTAAAATAAAAAACAAAATGACAGATAAAATATTCTTGACGAGACGAGTGAGATATGACAGGACACGTCTCTCTAACCACGATCACCACACCTTCAACATTGTCTTGGACTCATCACCCTGTACCGTTGTATTGTACTGTTAGGATTAGTAATTTTTCTCAAACATGGTCCGTAATTTTCTGAACCCACTTCGACGAAAATTGGTATTTAAAGTCTCGACTATTTAAAATCACAGGCAAACAATTTTTGTCTCTTCTAAAATATTGTTGGTACTTGCGTATATATTTAAATATGCAAAGAGGTTTGATTAAGTTTTACTACAAAAAAAGCCGAATGCACAAAGGTTATCTACAATTATATGTTAGAATTTACAGGCACAATAATTGTTTTTGTTTCCAGAGTTTCAATGGCTTGGTATCCTTAGATTTACCTACTCATGTGTTTGATAATATATGTAGAAACACAGCAATAAAAAATAAATATTACACAAATTACAAGTCGTATTTCTATGGCTGGATAGACTAGGCGTATAACTACAGCCCACCTGATGTTAAGTGCCGGTAGCAAAGACTGTGAACCCTGTTTTACCTTTGACCGGTAGCAGCGGTGTGGTTAAACAATTGGGATAGGAATTGATGGCTCTCTAGTAACTGTTGAATCAGCTTATTCCAATTTCACAAGTCCAACCTATCTAAAATAAAGGTGTTCTTGTGCTTAAGTCAGTAACAGTTAGACAGTGATACCAAGGCTTGTAACAGTAAGTGTAAGATAAACAGAATACTAAATAATTTGTCTTCATTTTCTGACACCTGATTAGTTTTAAAAGACTATGCGAAGACAAATCATACAAAAAAAACTTGTATAGGAAATAGCTGACAGCTTAACTAATGTTTTGGCACTGTTATTTTAATGAGTCATTGCTTTGAAGATATTGCTACAGGCGATTAATAAAAATAGGATAACTGTTCATGGCTTACCTACTGACCGATCTATAGCTAGTTAATTAGAATCATTGGGTTACATTAACAAAACTAAATATTGTATAGCTTTTGAGCCCTTTTTCCAGTAAGTTTCACTAGAAGACGTTAATTTTATTACAATCACTTTTGCACACGGCATGACTTAGATTTAGAATTTTTTCTTTTTTATAATTTGTCACTGAAAAGTTTCCATTACATCGGGTCCTATCCAGGTTATATTTTTGTACCTACTTGGTTACTGCTCTTTTGTGTGTTGGGGCAGTTTTTAACTTCAACAAAAGAGGAAGGTTCTCAATTCGGCGCGTAATTTTTGCCACAAACAGTAAGGAAGGAGAAACTGAGATTGTATAAGGAATAGGCTTATTTTTATTTAAATATATACTTTTGACGGTTCAGGTACAGCGTTATTTTAAAAAAAAAACTTTTAATGCATATCATGCTTTTTATTTATTTGGCAAACGGGCCACACGATGTATAATATCTGTTATTGGGAATACTGTCATAAGTTACGTGACACAAACCCCACTTTGGTAACAATGTCAAGGCCAAATATAATCGTCACTGATCAAGGTTCATTTGGGTCTGGTTGGGACCCAAAGTAGCTTGTACTAAGTACTATCATTATTAGCTGTTCCATAGAAAAAGTTGAGCCGAAACAAAATATAGGTACCTATATAAGGAACAGCTGATATCTTTTGGGAATTTTCAGAAGTCATAGAAACATTAGCCGTTGGTTTTTATGTTCAAAGGCTACCCTTAAGAGGAGACTGGTTAATTAAAAGTAACCCTCTATAATTCGCTATAATTGATAGAATGTCAGTCTTAGAAAATGTATTGTCTCATTTTCGTCTATTCGGTCAGTCAGAATTGACAGAGCAGTTTTAAGTAGGTATAGATTTTTCCAAGAAAAGCCGAATCTAAATGTCCTTACCTATGTCACTTATTATTCTTATCAACTCTTACGTAGAATTAAAACACCTTAACTAGAGTGGATCTTGGCCTTAAACCTCTAACAATAGTGAATTAAGATAATCTAACCCGTGCCAAACAGGTAACCCAAATAGATACAAAGTGTTACAAAACAAGATATGCTCGGAATAAACTTTAGCATTGATAAGGAAGCAGCAGATTCTTGGCATTGAACTTGAGACGAAGAGACCCAGTTGGCATCAGTGCCAAAGAAGTAAGCAAATGTACCCACAAAATGTCTGACCTTAAATACGAACCATCGGTACTAATTTGAAAATCGTAAAGACACCTTTTAAATTTTATTGATGTCTCTTTGGTGTAAGCCCTCAGACTATGTCACATTTGATGGACTGTGCAGCGTGCGCTAAAATCTGCACTTTGGACGACCTAAATAAGGTAACGAAGATTACCATTGGGGTGCCCAAAATATTTTTTGTCATAATCGTGGGGTTTTGACTAGATTTCGGTTTCGGTTGGATCCTTGAGTAATTAGGCTGCAAACTTGGTAAGGATATTTGATATGAAAATATAAATTTATGATATGGTTTACATTTTAGATGACAGAAAAAAAAAGGTTCTTTTGTATTAGGTTTCCAAAAAAGTTTATGAAATATTCATATTGCTAATTTAAATATACTTACAAAATGTTGATCAACATTGGGCAAGTAGCAAAAAATAAGACTTTAGACGTTAATTTACCTACGTTTGTATATAGGAAATGTGAAGATAGCAAAACTGACTCGATTTCCGGAGCACCGTTCTGTAACATCCACGGAACATCGAGTCGAAAATAAGAAGACCTAAAATAAAATATCACGGATACACAATCACACATCGTGCTATTTAGTACTTTACCTTGAAACACCTTGTATAATATTACATAGTATTTAGGCCTTGTATAGTATTAACCTCAATACACTTTAAACAGACCCTCCTTTTTGCTTAGCGTCGTCATGTAAAAACTTTCTTTGTCGATAAGAGCATGTTTGTGAACCTTTATTTTATTTTATTAATAGACCAACAGTAAAAACGCAATACAATATTTATGTAAAATTACCTTATATTTGAGACCATAACAGGCCTAATCCTATTAATTCATCATCATAATCAGCCTTTTAACAGTCCACTGCTGGAATTTTAGCCTACCCCCGAAAGGGTGATTGGTCCTATTAGTTACCTACTAGGTATATAAAGGTACATATTTCATTCATAGATATTTTGGTATACGTACATTCAGTCAGTCTTTCTTGAATAGGTTCATAAAGCCTCAATGACGTTGTAAAGATTGCTCTGATAATATTTGGAACATCAGCGCTTCTTTTGAATAGTGAATTAGCATGATAATAGTATGTTTCGGCAAAGCAAAAAGCATGTTTAACGGCACGAAGGAATTCAGTTATTATTTCGCTTTGAATGATCTGTACTACAAAAAAACCTTTATGGGTTAAATACTATCTGGATTTTAACTCCTTTATTAATAAACATGGAATCTTGGAATTTATTCAAAGTGTTTCATCATTTTCTCTTTTTGAAATTTTAAACTTGCTCTCAAAAGACAAAAGACCAAGGACGTTTTATACCATGCAAGACTAACTTACTATTGCACGTCTACTCCATGTTTATTAATAAGAGGTTAGTAATTATTCCAGTACCTACTTGAGTTGACATAATAATTCAAAGCCAAAAGTATAATTTAAGATTATTTCAATTTATATATCGTAATCGTGTAAACTTAAGAAATCATTATTAATTTAATGTTATAGACAACTACCTACGCCCCACTGCTTAAACCGCGTGGATAAAAGTAAGTAGCCTAAGTTACATACTTCTTCTAACATCACCTATCGATTAGCAGATTTTGTCGAGTTTCAATGACCGTTTTCTATGGAATAGCTGATAATTTTTTAGCGATTTCAGGGTTGCTCCCATATTAAAAGTTGTTCATAATGATAAGTAGGTATAATGGCTTGCTTTCGGCTTAGTACAGTTAATATGCGTAGCTCTGTATATAGATAGATAATAAATATCGATGTCTGTATATTCCTATGGACTCCAAAACGGCTGGCCCGATTTTGACGGGTCTTTCACTAGCGATTGCTGATGATGACATGCATCTTCGCGGGTGAAACTGCGGGCGCAGCTTATTATGAATGAAACTACTAAAATTATTCACCTTTTTCAGATGAACGACTATTCACAAATAACAACCATATTGCAAGATCACAGAGCCAGACTGTGAGAACTGGTGTGCTTCTCTTCATTTTGCAGTCGATGTCGAATATATGGTTTAAAGATATTTGTTAAGAACCTTAAGCTCCTAGTCGTAAGTTGGTTTGTTGTAATTTATGTCTTCATCATCATCATCATTTCGGCTGAAATTTATGTCTTATGTATATGTAAATAGGTAAATATTTCTTATAAAAGTGTAAGAATCTTCTTACTGTTTTACGAACAATCACTTCACTTCAACAAGCTTATTTTATATTATCCGTATATCGTAGATACATAAATACACGTAGGTAATGATCAGTTACATAGGTAACTATTTACTTAATCTGCTTATCATAAGAGTCTAGTTTAATTTAAGAATTTGCACTCTGGTCCTATGTTTACATAGACAGTTATGAAAGTATGGCACCTGCGTATTCATCTTGCCACTATGTCAATGAACTAGGATTTTACCAGAAGATGCAGTGTACCTAGTAGATATATTTTATTTTCTGGCATATCTATGTTTTCATAAATAATAAGAAATAAATAATAAGCACCGGCCCTAGCCTTTCATCAGAATAGAGCAAAATTGTCTTTTGGCGGTTTTCATTTCTGCAAACTTTCATACATGAATTGATATTTTTCCGGAATACAAAGTTGCTCACGTGCTAATCTACGATGTAAATTATTTCCAAATCAAAATTTTATGCTGGTTACAAACAACGCAAGTGTGCCCAACCACCTGCCATGCTGCGCCCACTCATGGGCCATGAAGCGCCATAAATTTTTATTTCGCTTTTGGGATTTTGGCACCCCTTTGGCACCTAGAGTGACCGCTGCTCTCGTACTACCCCAGGGCCGGTGCTGAAGATCAAGATGGTACTTTCTGACCGTCGTATTTTTTTTTTATGGAATAAGTGGCAAACTAGCTACGGGCCACCTGATGGTAAGTGGTCACCGCCGCCTATAGACACCTACAATACCCGGGGCATTGTCAGTGCGTTGCTTTCCTTTGAGGACTCTCTTTTTTACTATTGACTTAGTTATCCTCTCTTTTGTGTATTTTCACACTATTGAAGAAATAACATCACTGATTGTTATTTTTCAAAAAGTGACAAAACCATGTTTTGCTTTAAAAACATTAGAAACCAAGACCTTTAAAGTATTTTATATTAAAAGCCAAAATGCCCTAATATTGGGCGTATTAAAGATTAATAAACTACATAAATACTTATTATCTTTAACCTGAGAATAAAATTTACTAGTGGCGAGCAAAATCAGAAACCAGAAGTAATAAAGCATTGGATAAAGTTGTCGATGATGATAATGATGAAACATTGTAAAACCTGAATATCATAATTTCATCTCAAGCTAAATTACTTAACCGATTTTGTTAAATTAGGTGATGTTTTCTTTGACCACCAATTTCTGACTATGAATGTGACTACAATTATATGGCTTAGGTTATGGAACCCTACCATGTACATGTCTCGATACGCTCTTGGCCAATTATATCTTGTTATTATTTAAACCTGATGGAATCTACTTACAACTACAAAGAGGATAAGGTGACTCAACATTCCCTTGCTAAGCTGTAGTTCAAATCAAACTGGTTGGAGAACTCTGCATTATTATGGTTACCAGCGTAAGAAAACAAATAGCGCAAAAATAACCTATGTCAGAGAGTTTATGCAACTATTGCAATCGCACCTGCCTGTAAACTGGTATGGATGTTAATAAGGATTGGGTCGAAAATATAGCAAGGCCTTATATGGAAAAATAGGATTGGTACTCTTATCTCTTATTTCTGAGGGAGTTTTTACGGCTGTGGAATGGTTTTCTTCAGTAAAATTACTACGTTATCGGAGTCATTAAAGTACCTGCCAATGTCCTAGGTAAATTCTTATTTGTATCTAATAGTGAAAATAAAATCAAAATGAAAATCTGAATTAACTAAATATTAGTTAGAGTCTGTTCTTGTTAATAAAAAAATTGTTCATAAAAATAAATAACAACTGATTTGACGGGAAAATCAGTAAGCATGATTTATCTTCCACGTTTAGAGATGAAATATTTTCTTTTAAATTGAAATGGAACAGCTCTAGTGATACTACTATTCAACAAAAAAGTTGGCCTTCACGTGATGCCCAGCAGATATGAAACATGACGGCATATGACGTCACATCCGTCACGGCATATGAGTCAGTTGTACTGCCAAGGCGCACCAGTAGATGTTTCACATCAAAAAATAATCATCATAATTCGCGAAGCTATCGCGTAATATACACAATAAATAAACCGGCCAAGTGTGAGTCGGGCTCGCGCACTAAGGGTTCCGTACTGCCACAAAATACAATAATTATCAATTAAAAACCGACTTCAAAATAAGTCAAATATGGAATTTCGATTCAGTGAAAGAAATGATAAGGTCGTCTAAGTAACCGAATTACCAGTTTTAGCATGTGACCCTTAATTATTGTTTTCTATCATGAGCCCTAAAATGTGGCTCGTTAGGCTAAACTTAGTTTTAAAGACCCGATTGCAAACTCTGTAGTTGAGTTGGCCAAAACCATTATAGTTAAAGATTTAGCCTAATAGCTGTCTTTTCTTTTTCGAATTTGGCTTTTATGGACAAGTCACCCACCACCAAGTTTATAGACAGTTAGATATAAAATTGTCGGATATATATTTTTTAAGAATCCCTGAACACGGGACAAAATTATCTTCATTTCATGTATTACCTACTTATAAGACAACACTACACCAATGTTAGTTTACGAGTTTCCAAAATGTCGAGTGTGAATGTTGGTAATATATTTTTTACCTTAAAATGCTAAGAAAAGATTGGTCAAGATTAATCTTGACCAATCTTTTCTTAGCTGGCCTAATTTTGGTGCAATGACAATTATTATAAAAGCACGGTTAATTCGAGAAATACATTTTTTCCGAATTCTCCAATGTCAGAAATATATTAGAAGTAAATTTTTGCAAAACTGCGGCGTAGTAATGTGACACGGTCAAATCAGCAGCATTCGTTGACTTCATTACAAAGTCCTGCCTCACGATTGTATAATGAACTGAGCTACATGGTTAGATGGTGGATAGATGGTGGTTAGAGCTTTGTTGAGAAATTGCATATTTACCGACCCATTTCTTTTTCGTTTTGTGAAAACAGCGACGTCTTATAAAACCTTGTTTTGTTGGATATTTTGTAACTGTAATAAAAATATTCTAACACTATACCTACCAACATAATTATAAAAATATACTTTTATATACCCTTAGCGGGAAGTACCTTACTAAGACATTTCTATACTGTTAATGTAGTCGTATTCAACCACCTAAATCAATTTGTCAAAGTTAGAATATAATAAATAAATAAAGTAGAACAATCGCAAAAAGGGCTTGAATGTAAATCAACCTATCCCTACGAAAGACATCAACGCGCATGCACGTTTTTCTACCGTAGTTTAGATATCTTATTAAAGTTTTTGATTTAGAGCTTAGTTATATTTCTGCCTCATTTTATTTAGATTAACGATGATCACGTACTTAAAAAATATTTATAAAACTCACCTGTAAAATTAATTCGTCGAAATATATTTTTATCGTTGAAAAATAATTATCACAACACTTATTCAGACTTAACAATTCAAGAACTGGCAGCAAAAAAATATTTTTACAACTTACAACTGGCCGAAATTTCAATATTTTTAAAACTAAAACATTTCTAAAAGAGAACTTTCCCGCGGGCGCGTTCGTTCGAAAATGGCGGGCGGTTTTTCGTAGGGGCTGTGGTGCACGTCCTTGCGAAGCGGACAAGATCTTGGCAAGGAGCTATGTGATCGCGCGGCTCGGCTCATTCGCCTTTATACCTAGACATCGTAGCGTTTAGCACTCGATGATACCAGAACCTGAGCGGAGGCTACAGAGGTTAACGTAGCCTGTAAGCAGCCTATAAATAAATTGCAAATTAAGCGCCTGGATAGTGCTATTTGTACTCTTGACTCGCTCTACTGCAATTTTATTTATCTGCATCTATAAACATGATTTATAGAGAGAGTACTATTTATACCCAGCTTAAATTCTGAAAAAATTGATTAAGTAGCTATTCATGCTCTACTATTTTAAACTGACCTCTATAGTTAATGATGTGTAATAATAGAGACGTTATAGGCGAACAACGCCTTTAAAAACTGACTAAACGCAGCATATACTATACCAAAACATAGCATACCTACGCATGTATGCATTTTGTGAAATAAGTGAAAGCATATGTAAGACTTATTACTCTATATCTGTTGTTAGAAAGAGACAAAAATGCAATTTGTTGTGGACACACGGAGTGCGTGACTGAGAGACGGCTGAACGAAGTCGGGCAGCCAGCCTTACATTCGTCTTGTGACTAGTCAATATGGTGGCGGGCAGAACCTATCTACAGATAAAAATATCTTAGACTATAGTTAAATAACAATCAACTCTTTTATTATTTTACTTGTTCTTCAACTCGAATGAAGCCCTTTGAATCCACTTATATTGTGCCTGCCAGCTTCTTTGTTTCCTCAGATATATAATTTGGGCCTTTTCAAGGCCAGTGTGAATAGGTATTTTCTAAATCATTCATCTTCGAGAGTACAAACACGGACTAACCCGCAAAAAAAAATGTGCGAACCGCTACACTGCGGAATGCCGTGTTTAAGTGGGTGTTCCCTGTTAGGTACAATCTGTGTGTCTTTAATTCACGAGTAAATAGATTTCTTCCAGCCAATCATGCTCCATCTTCGACCGCATTATCGCTGGAAGCCTATTACATACCAATTTTTTTTTTAAATTGCTGGCCAAGGTTTTTTTTTTTTTTAACGCTGATAAGTCCGCCTTTGACCACCAACTCGCCTGTTGGTAAGCGACGATGTGGTCGAAGATGAAGCACGCAGACTTAGAAGATACCTATTCACTCTGGCCTTGAAAAGGCCCAGGTTATATCTCTCAGGAAACAAGGAAGCTGGCAGGTTGTTCCAAACTTTGGCCGTACGGATTAGAAACGTAGAATCGAAACGTTTGGTACGTATCCAAGGAAAATCCACAATGTATGGGTGGTAGTGGGCCGTTTTCCTACTTGTCCTGTAGTAGAAAGGGGATGGCAGGATAAGGTCATGTAGCTCTGATGAACATTCTCCAAAATTAATCCTGTAGAAAATTGACAGACTCGCTACCTTACGGCGGTGTTCTAGACTGAGAGGTAAGGGGTAAGATGAACATACTAATAATATAAATGCGAAAGTGTGTTTGTTTGTTGGTTTGTCAGTTTGTTCGTTGTTTGTTCCTCTTTCTTGCAGCAACAGAGCAACGGATCAACCTGATTTTTTGCATGGGTATATTTCGAGGTCTGGAGAGAGACTTAATATTTTTAACATCATCATCATCTCCATTTTTCGTCACTAAGCAGGTGAAACCGCGGGACGCAGCTAGTTCTTAATGTTTTGTAGTTCTCGTACCATACTCCAATGGAAGCTTAAATTTATCGGTCACTCTTGGACTCTTTATAGGCATAGATTAAAAATGAGATCATTTTTATTTGTCAAATCATTTATTCTTTGATATTTCTACCATATATTTTTGTATTATATCGAAACAGCAATACGATATTTTTTCGTTCGATTTTTGTTAAATTTGTCGTCAAAATATCATTTTTATCGATTTTAAAAATCACGTGTGACAGAGTTCATCGATAAAAAGACTTTTATCGATGCTAAATTTCGATGTCAAATTTATCGCTTAATAAAATACCGTAAGAAAGGGTAATATCAAAACGCTATGAGAAAAAATATATTGACCTAATTCGAAATCAATCTGTTAGGAACCTGACCTTTAGTTTCTTCGAGCAAATAATAGTGACCCATTTAAGGTAATCATCAGGTTTTTTGCCGCTATCTCTGAGGTCTCTCGGTTGCACGACCTGTCATGTTTTAGCGTTTTCAAGATAACAAATCGTTTACCAGTCATCGAAAACAGATAGCGCAGCGGGTACTCCACGACGCGTACAAAGATTAACACTTAACACCGGTAACGGTTGTTTCCGTATGTGACAAAAAAATATAAAAAACGCTAAAATATCACCTTAAAAATTATCTCCGCGTGTATTTTACGCAATTTTTCACAATTCATGTGATTTATTGAATCAGTTTTTTATTATCTAAGGACCAAACGGTGTGTTGTGTTTGTCATGTTATTATAAGTTGACAAATTAGTTTATGAACGTCGATTTTTCTTGTCATTTGATGGGACTTTTTTTGACTTTTAGTTATGTGCTAGCAGTCAGTGAATACAGTTAGATATTATAATACAATAGGTAAGAAATAAATAAATAAAGTTGAATCACATGGATTTTGTTTTAGCTTAGATAAGATCTACATACTTGGGTAAGTAAGGCATTCACCCAAGTTTATAAAAAAAACAATACTTTCATGCAATCAAAATTCTTAAATAAACAGTGCAAATAGTTGTATCTATTGTATTTTAGGTTTATTCTATTATTTTTATTAGTATTCATAGTT
The DNA here is from genome assembly GCA_914767915.1 of Agriopis aurantiaria. Taxonomy (NCBI): domain Eukaryota; kingdom Metazoa; phylum Arthropoda; class Insecta; order Lepidoptera; family Geometridae; genus Agriopis; species Agriopis aurantiaria. Next base: position 9,041,809 of record OU611994.1, on the reverse strand, counting down.
AGACGACTACCTAGGGGCCGTTCATTAATCAGCTAGTGATGTTTTTTTCTTTCTTCCGTCAGCTTATAAAGCGCACATACCACTGGTTGACCACGGTCGCTCTCGGTTGACAATAAAATCAACGAAATAAATATCAATTTAAAAAACCGACAAAAAAATTAGTATTATTACGCAATTTGATTTACTTGGATGAAACATATTTCCAGTTATTTTGATTTAAAAACCAAATTACTGAACCAATTCTGATCAAACTTCTATCAAACTGAAAGTATGTTCTTTCTATTAAATTAAAAACCGTTTGATGGTGTGTGACGGATTTCTGAGGTAACATATTTTTTTAAATACAACCTAATTGCTTACCCCAGCTTACCCCTCATTTTTTGAAGCCGGTTAGTAAAAGAAAAACACACTCCACCTGGGCCTTGAAAACGTTCCATAAAATGTTATGATACCTTTTAAATACTCGAGTACGAGTCCTTATAATGAGTTATACTGAATACCGAAGTACCGTATGCAATTTGAGGCAGTTTTGGCCGTCTCTACTTACTTAAGTGTTTATATTATTACTTAATAACACACCCACCTACCTGTACTGCCCTATACTTTGCGTCTTAAGTTTTGTTTTGCTTGTTGATTTTATGCCGATTAAAAATTTCCTTTTTGATATTATACAAACAAAGTTTAGCGACATTCAGTTACAAACACAGATCAGACAAACAAGGGAGATATAAGGTGGCGGGTGCGAACGCATTTGGCCTAAATCAGTCTAGATGACTTTAGTAGAACTTACCCAACAGAAGACCTTACCGCCCTTTTGCATGTCGACTATTAGTATTAGTATTAGTTAATTGGCGTCGCTACAAGTTTCTGTTTCGTACCTACTTACGGTATATAGCGTAATTTTTTTATGAAAAATAGAGACATGACACAACACGAACGATAATTTAAAAAAAAACTTTAATTGTCTGATTTTTATAATTAACAGGTGTTATGCCTCTCCTGTTAAGTTTTGACAACCTGTGTTAGGAAAGACCGCTCTTTCGTTGTTGCATCGTAAATTTGTATTTATGTTTGTTTTTGCATTTGTATAATTGTACTATGGCATATCTCCCTTGTTTGTCTGATCTGAGGTAACAAATTACATATATTTTGAGTAGGTACTTCACTTACTAACTTAATTATAATAAACCAATTTTGTCTACTTAGTAATTTTATGTTGAGTACCTACCTACCTATTTTATATAGGTACCTGATAAAACTTGGTATAAAACATAAAATTAAAAGTGAGCTTTTCTTTATTGGCAGGTATTTGCCCTGATTAAGTTATTTCCAGCGCCCATACAGGGCTACGCAGGACGATGGTACTTAAACCGAATGAAGGTTATTATTCTTTTTTAAATAAAATAAAATTGGACGATAATGAGTAATGAGTAGGTACTTACAATATATATAGTTTTTCCAGAGTTATTCCCGTAGTATAAGTTATTAATCATGTTAAGTATATAATGACCTTCATTCAACTTGCCATCGTCCCGCACAACCCTTTATATGGGCCTTTATAACCTCCATTTGGATTGGTCCCGCCGTTCACAAACGCGCACAAACTTTCGCTAAGTATTATATTTATACTTATTAGTGTGGTGTGATGTGTGTGATAAACTAATTTGAAATCGCAAATATTAGATCTGACAAACAAGAGAGATATGCCTCATACAATTATTGCTCGTGTTCAAATGTTTCCATGTTTCACCCACTTTTTCACTATACCTACCGCTAAACCGCTTAATGCAAAGACTGTAAATTTTGACGATTTACGCACACGTTTACCATTTCTTCACACGCAATAAGAAACTTGCAACGAAACCAATGAACTAACAGTACTTAGGTAGTTGTTGTGGAAGTCACATGCAAAAAGGGCAAGGTCATCAGCAGAGTTCGCCTAAAGGCATTAAGCCTGATTTAAGCCTAATGCGTTCGCACGCTCCTCGCCACCTTATATTACCAAATCCCGTACGAAGCGCTTTGATTCCACATTTATTGTGCGAACTCTAGTCTGTGGAATGCGCTGCCTGAATGGGTGTTCCCCGAATCTGGGTGTCTTCAAATCACGAGTGAATCGGTTTCTTCTAGGCAAGCGTGCTCCAACGTAGACCGCATCATGATGGTGGTCAAACGCAAGCCTATTATGACTTTATAAAAAAAACTCCTTTGTTTATCAGATTGAGTCACAAACGTGTGTGCTTAATGTCTTTATGATCAAAATAGTCTCGAGTTCTTTTTAATACGAGAGAATAAAAAAAAAAACATTGATTTCCAAATTGCACGAGCAAGATAGCTGCGCGCCTTGTTCTGAGCCTTATATTTATATGTGAAAAAAATAGAGGAAAAAACTATTAAAATTCCTATGTCAACTTCTCGCTGACCGAAACTGTTACACGCAAAAACGCGACAGATTAATTTTAAGCAATACTTAACACAAGCAACCTTTTTAAGTAAGGCCGCAAACACACAAGTGTCTTACTGACCCACATTGTCATCTTCCTAAAAATATGGTTGTCACGACAAAACTGTAAAAACAGGGCTCGCAACAAATCATGATGATAAGGCTTCACCGCTCATGCTGTCACTGACCTCTCGTGAGGTAGGTATTTTGTGTAGATAATTATAGATCGGTAGGTATTTATCAAAACTGGCTATAATTGTGAGTCATCATGATGCTCACGATTTGAATAAATTACTTGTACAGATTAAATCATTTTGATCAGTTATCATCAACCGTTGCTATAATCTAGGTAGTTATTAGGTATATAGGTACCTAAAGGTAGGGTAAGGTAGTATATAAGGTGAGAAGTAAGTGGCTAAGAAACTTCTCAATCTAGAACAGAGTAGCGAGTCTGTCAATTTTCTACAGGATTCAGTTAGATAAATTAAATAAATTAGATAAATGTGCATCAGACCTACATGACCTTATATATCCTGCCATCCCCTTTCTACTACAGGACTAAAAGGAAAACGACCCACTACCCCCTACATACTCACATTGTGTAGGTACTAATTTTCCTTGGATACGTACCAAACATTTTGATACCTACCTAAGTACTACGTTTCTATAATCCGTATACGGCCAAGGATTGGAACAACCTGCCCGCTTCCTTGTTTCCTGCGAGATCTGGGCCTTTTCAAGGCCAGAGTGAATAGGTATCTTCTAAGTCTGCGTGCTTGATCTTCGACCACATCGTCTATAACCAACAGGCAAGTTGGCGGTCAAACGCGGACTTATCCGCGTTAAAAAAAACCTACATAATCAAAGCTAGATACCTAGATGCATACGAGCGAGAATAGCAAATGTTCTAGGTGCCAAATAGCAAGGGGGCGCCCAAGGGCCAAAAGAGATTTAAAAAAATGAACGAAAAATAACATATTGAGGGCACCTCGTGCCTCTCGGCAGAGGCGCACAATTGCAATGTTTTGTAAACAGCATAAAAAAAATATGTATTTAGAAAAAGTTTATATCCTGGATTCGCACTCTTCTTTTTAATTCGGAAAATTAACGATATCTCAACTAAATAGTATAATTTTTGAAACGAAAAAATATTACTCCCCTAAAGACAATTCGATCTACCCTGATCAAAGACTAGGGCCAGCCGTCGCTGGCTACCTATTAAAGCTTAGGTAATGTGTGCTTTCTGCCTAATCGAAAAAAAAAACTATCTAATCAAGTCTATGCTAGTCTAAGCTCAAAGATAATAATTATCTAAGCTTCGCGCATCCTCTATCGCGCATTCCAATATAGGTATTTGAAGATAAATAATCGAATGACTACATGATATAAGTACGTACTTAGGTAGGTACTTACTTATGTGAAATCTTAAGATAAGCAGAACGAATAATGTAAATAACATTGCAAGACATACGTAGTACAATATGAAATATCTTTGATTGCCATTATTCAATTAAATGTTCATTTTGTTTCAAACAAGTTTGCATACCTACTTACATAAAAATCTATTCTACTTAGTATAACATACACAATGGTATGGTATTAGGTACGCATACAAAGTTACTTACTTTTAGGAAAATGAGCGAGCGACATTATACTTGATTATACGAAACGTTATTATTTTGTTCAAATTTCCCGCTGTTTCAATTTTCCCGCTCGGCACTCACCATAGAGATTTTTTCGGGACCGCAGAATGCTGTGGCAGAATCTATGGGCAGAATGCTTTTATTTTCCACAGATAAACCAATAGATTTATGACACATTTGAATACTACGGCATATATACCACCCCACCCGACAAGACGTCTCACTTGGAGTTGTGCTTACTATGCTATCTGTCTTCCGGTTTCAAGACTATGTTATCTGTGCTTATCTGTCAGTGAGTGTCACTGTCAAGCCAAATAAATATCAATACGTCAACGCTAAATTTAACTATTTCCCGATTTATTTTGTAGTTTTCCAGCAATTATTCAGTAATACAACTGAAAATTAAAGTTTCAAATTCTTAATACTCTCTAATAAACTAATTTCAACATGCCACGAGGTAAGAACTAGAATCGCATGTTGTACGTGTTCTCTTTTCTCAATGTCGTCCAATGTTATGAGAATGTGCTTTTTGTTGATTTATTGCAATTTCCTAGCAAATAATTTAAAACAAAATGGTGTATGCGTAAAGCATGTGTGATATAAAGGAAACACAACTGTAAAGAACGTAAAAAATAATCTTTTATTTTTATAACCTTCACGAATTTTATAGGCAAATACACCAATCACAAAGGCCGGAACCGTAAGTTCACCAGTCCTGAGGAGTTGGAAGAACAGCGGAAACAAGAGGAGCAGAAAAAGAAGTAAGTTCTGTTTCATATAACTTGCTGTAACAAAATATCTGCCTCTTAATAGGATGCTGTTGTATCAAACTAGACTTCCCATAGATTTCTCCGCGTTTTACCACTAATCGAGCGAAAAAGTATCCCAAATATTGTCCTCAAGATTGTTCTCACATCCATACAGATTAACAGAAGATCTTTTCAATAATTTTTTCAGGTGGAGAAAAGAGCATGGTGGCGAAAGTTCTAGTGAGGAAGAATCTGGAGATGCCAAATCTGGTTCCGGCAGCAGTGACGACAGTGATTCGGATGATGATGTAAGTTCTTACCATATGCTGTTTTTTTTTTTTTTTTATATAGCTGGATTCGGTATGTAAAAAGAGCCATTGAGCAGTCTAGCTGCAGATAAAACATGCTACAAGAATTAATGATTTTCCCCAAAAAAAAAGATTTCATTATCCAGCCATCCTACTCTAGTTTTGCTGAATGGCATTCTCCACTCTGAGACCCGATGGCCCAAAACAAGGATCATGGCGCAAGGGAGAGGAGGTCATTATAGCAGTGGATCGATACAGGCTGATGCTGATGATGATGATCTCCACTATAGAACATGTCTACCCCAATGGTTCTGCAACAGATGAATGGCCAACTGCCAATTCTACTTGCTTTAATATGCTATAGAAAGTCCATCGTAAGAGTCGCGGGCATCCAGTGGATGCAGTCGGCAGGCTGTCGATCAGAGCGGAGTTCTAAGGGGGAGGCCTATGTTCAGCAGTGGACATCTGCTGGTTGATGATGATGACAGATAGTCCTCTGTGTCTGTGCCGAGGCTGTCTACAGGAAAACAATATGTTGGTTCAAAGGCCACAGAAGGCATATAATTCCTGCCTGGTAGTCTGGACTCCTTGAAGAAACTACATGACGTCTCCAATACATAAACACAGAGTCATAAGGATTTAGTTTACAGTGAATCAGAGCAAAGCTATGTAGCAGACGAGTAAACGTGTGTATACAAGCAGAGGCTGACCTGATACATTTTTTAGCAAAATGGTATCTGTCAGTGAGTATTCACACTCGCATCACATTGCTATACTCCATGCTCTCTGCCCTGCTTGCCGTACAATTTGATACAATTCTCTCTCTCTCTCCATAATGACTGTTGCCTTTGAAACAGATGGGAGACAAGACGGGGATTTCAACTGATTGATTGAAACGCAATCTTATGCCTGCTACCCTAACCAGTTCTCCGTTGCTTTAAGAAACTCAGCTTCATGAGACTTTTTTTTTTAAATTTAAATTAGAATTAGTGGTATAAAATATTTATTGTTACAGGCACCGACAAAGGCGAAGGGTGTATCTGGCCTTATTGAAGTAGAGAATCCCAACCGTGTAGTCAAGAAAAATAAGAAATTATCTAACCTCGATAACTTAGGCGAAGGAGAAAAACCTCAACTTTCAAGGTATAAACATAGCCTAGATACTGTATAAACTAGTAGGTAGATATTAAATTGAGTTTATGACTGTCCCAAATGTTTGCATAAAAAGCACAAAAAAATCTTTTTTTTTTTTTTTATATGTAAAAAGTTTTCTATTAAAAATTGATTGAAACATCATTAAGTTAAATTATTGTGGAACCAAACTAATGAAACCCGTCGGATTACTAGCTTATACTGCTGTAGAGAAGGCAAACTTATATGTGAACCTCTTCTCACATCTCAAAACCTAGGTTGAACCACCCTACGGCAACACGGCCCTCAGATCTATATTTAAAAAATTTAGATGAGAATCTCATCAAATTCAACACCAACAAAGCCCTAAAAAGACTTTAATCGCCTAAAAATAGTATGTTTACACTATCTTCATTATTCCAAAATGTTTATGTACCTTTGGAGACCACTTGGAACTTCTAGTGTTGTCTATCTGCAATCACTAGCCAAGTTTGTAATTAAGTATCCTGTTTCCAGTAGCAATAAACTTATACTTCAATAATAAGATAACCTTTTATTTAAAGCTATTGTCCATTCATTCGCATCAAAACAAAAAACAAAACTCTCATTCATTATTCAATTACTTATTTATCAAGTCAGCTAACATAACTGTATACAGGGTTAGGCATATAGACCTGAAAGGAGGTCATTGTACTCATCATTATGAACAACTTTTAATATGGGATCAACCCTTAGTACCAGTAGTAATATGCGTAACCCTGTATAATAAATTTCCAGACGTGAACGAGAAGAAATAGAAAGGCAGCGGGCAGCGGCAGCATATCAAAAGGCTCACGCAGAAGGCAAGACCGAGCAAGCCCGCGCCGACCTCGCGCGGCTCGCCATCATCCGACAGCAGAGGGAAGAAGCGGCCAAGCGCAGGGAGGCTGAGAAGAAGGCCAAGGAAGAACCCACCAAAAAGTAATCTATAACTATCCTTAAACTACTATCTAAAGATGCCATAGATACGTGCTAAGTATTATCGGTTCGGTGAGCGATAGTGGCCGAGCAGCAGTATGTGCACTTTACAATCTAACGACATCTGATTCGATACTCGACTAATTATTGAATTGGAATGATGACTAATATTTTTTTATTACCACAAAAAAAGCTGTTCTTAAATAGAAATTAATTGTTTTTTTAATCAACGAAAACCAAATTAAAATTAGTTCAAATATAAATAAGTAAGTAATAAGTGCCTTTAATTTTGTGCTAGACAGAGAGCGAACTTTACTGAGTTATGACGTCACGCCTCAGGCGCGCCATACAAATGCTATACTAACACACGCTTTGCAATAAAGGCGACAGAGTATCCCTTCTCTATTCCCACCTAAAACTTTTCCACAAGTATATTAAGAGTGCGTATAAAGCTAGAAAAATTTCTGATTTCACCCGCGCGTCTCGCATCACCCGCATTAGTGTGAAACACAATCACAGCAGCGCGGCAGTCGCACGCAGCTACAGTGAACACAACTCGCGCACTGGAATTCGTCATGCGGCAAGGAATAATAAACACAGGATAAGCATAGTTTTGGAGTTTTGGTGATTAGCTGGGTACTGTCGCGGCGTGCAAAACCGTAAATTGTTTATTTTTATTTTTTTTATTGTATTTGTTGTTTATTATTTAACTTTATTTTTAAGGTTTCTAAAATATAAATATAAAATTAATAAATTATAATTTAAATTGAAATAACCTAAATTAATTTTCAAATTTAAATTTTACGCCGGAATCAGAAAGCTAAACATTAAACCAAACTATGCTATACTAAACTGAACTGACCTGAACTAAACTATGCTATGCTCTATGTCTATGCTATTCTATGCTATACTATACTAAACGAAACACGCGAAACGAAATACGCGAAAGCCCGTTGGGCCAGTTGGTAGTGAACCTACCTTCTGAGCTTGGGGGCGTGGGTTCGATTCCCACCTAGGACAAACATTTATATGTGATGAACATTTGTGTTTAATCTATTCATGTTTTTTTGATAATATAATTATATTTAAGTATAATTAATATAATTATAAATAATAATTATATTTAAGTATAATTAATATAATTTAATTATTTATATATATGTCGCGCGAGCGTGGGGGGGGGGGGGCGGGGGCTGGTCGCCGATGGTTGATCTGCATCAGATAATCTTGGTTCTATGGCGTGAGTATAGCGGCCGAGGAGAATGAGACATCACTCGTATAATTACACAGATTTTATTTCGTAACATGATTATTCTTACAATGGAAAATTACTTGGGGACAAGGTGTTCCGCCTTGTAACGAACGCTGACACCCTCCAACCGACAATCCAAATTCAAAACCCAAAGTAAAGTGAGCTCCACCGAGCCTCGCGTGTCCGCGCCCTCACTAGTGCCTCTGCCGGACCGTATGTCTACGCTGATTGGTTGCCAACGACACATCCACAAACAATTTCAGCAGAGTAAGTTACTGCAGTGTTACACCAGTGATAGCGCCACCCCCATCACTAGTCCACCAAAACTAAGCTAGGTGACGCCTAACTAAATAATCTAAGCCTTAAAAACTATCCGACGGTAGTTGCGCCCGAGTGCCAAAACATCAACCCGCCGACATATATCAATTAAATATAATTATATAATTGAGTAAATATTAATGTATGTTAAATTATTTAATAATGTCATATAATTTTTAGTTTTGTCTTTCTGACTCTCTCTCTCTCTCTCTCTCTCTCTGTCACAAAGAAACACTCCGACACTTATAATTATATTACTGAGCGTAATAATAATGGATGCGTTAGGGCCTAGTCGTATCCATATTATTTATAACTATGAATTTTTTTCGTGGTAGCTTTACCTAGTCTGTGCTCTAGGTCATTGGCAACACTTGGTTGCCGCGTCAAGTGGTCGCGTTCGAGCCATCGATTTTTATATTATCTTGTTATCCATTGTTTGAAAATACAGTAAGTGTTGATATAATCGCACTCGGAAAATAAAACCAAGGCGAAAAGCAAGCGCGTAACGTCCTTCCCCGTTGGGGCACAGTGCGGTACTGAGGTTGAACGGAGCATGTTTCGCCATTTAGATGCAAAGCGCAACAGAATAAGATATAATATCGGACTTGCCGTTTGACCGAATAGTTGCTTAGAACTAAAGGACGTAAGTCGCAAATCGAATATAATTTATTATGAGAATACTAATTAATCTAGGTAAACTTTGTCTAAGCACTGAATAACAAACTATATTTTCTTCGGTGAGTATTTATTTTAGATATACATGTGACTGAAGTTCTTACCAAGAAAAATCAAAAAAATCTAGCAAAAGGCACCATTTTCAAAACATTAAAGTATCGAGTAAATATCTTGCTATTATGTTTTTGTCTTAGGGGCGGAAAGAAAATTAATTGAAAAATCACATTTATAAATTATTACGTTGATATGTATATGGGATATTTGGTTTAGTTAGAATATCACGGCAAATTAGCATAAAATTTCGGGTGCTTAATATATTTCTCATATTGTGGATCCCAAATCTATGAAAAATACTCGAGGATGCTACGCACATTGAGCAATTAAGGATTTTAGTTTAATCATCATCATCATTTCAGCCGTAGGACGTCCACTGCTGGACATATGCCTGCCCCATCGATCTCCAAAAGGGCCGGTTGGAAGCGGCCTGCATCCAGAGTTTAGTTTAATACTATTATGATACCTAAATGTATGGTTCTGCTCTAACAACGTCATTTTATTTTGTTTCAGGTAAATGAGAGATATGTCACAGGCTGCTATGGAAATATTTCAACTTTTTGCTACTTGCATGCTCATGTCAGGCTAGGGCTTCAAAAATCTCAGTTGTTATAGTAAATTTATTTTAAGTTGACCGCACATTGGCGATTACCGCTTAGGCAACTAATTGCTTACATCTATATTGATTAGGTAAGTAATATTACCTAATCTAGTCTTCACTGGCATCGTCTTAATTACGACTTAGGGTAATTTTCTTTTGTATCAGTTCTCAAAGTAAAATATGTTTTGTCAACACTGGTTGGCGAGTTTAAATTTGTAACCCGCGGTTCAATTAATAATATTACAAAATGCATTGTAAAATTTTGGGTATCTGGGTTTTTGGGCAATAAACGAAAAAATAAAGCCGGAATTGACAAGAAGAACACAAAACAAGTATTCATACATTAAAAGTATTCATTTCAATAAGTATTTATTAAAATTGCTTATATTATGTCAGTATTGTTGAAATCCAATCAAACTTTTCATCCGGAAAAACTACTTTTGAAAATTTGAGGTTAAATTGATATGTTGAGATTTTCTAAAATTTGTAGCCGCTATTTTCAACATAGGATTCAGACATTACAGAAACTGCATTTTCTATAGATTTTCTATATGACAGAATAAGAACGCCAAAAATCCTGTTTTCTTTGCTTTTTTCGGCAAAAAATGGGCTCATAACAATGAGCAAAACAAAAAAGAATATTATTGTCTCGATACCTCACCTCATTTCTTGTATACGCAGAATCGACGATACTGGATTCTAGTTGCCTCAGAAACTCGTGAAGTATGTATTTAGTTGCTCCAATCTATTGAGTCTCCAATGCGCGGTTAACCTTTAACACAACATTGAATATTATATGTACGGAATTGTCGATCTATCGATGTTCATAACGAATAATAGCTACCTAATTAATAAAATTAAATAATATTTTCTGATTTCAATAGATTTTATAGGATTCCTAGCTACGACTTCAAAACTCAAGGTCGAAATTACCCTTTTCTCAATGACTAACTCTCTATAACCCAACATTATAATAATATAATTTTTATCATGGTTTATCACTGACTTAAAATATAGACAAAATGTTTTGTTTTACTATTTCTAGTAATATCGCGAGCGAGGAGTTTTTCACATATTTTTGTTGATTATGTGTGTATGTATGTATGTGAAATTTTAGGAAAACGGCGCTTCAATTTATTGTCTCAATGTTCGGCGCACACATACTTTTTTGTACATAATAGGACAATTTCGAAGTGTGCGTACTGAGTACTGACACAGTACAGATTTTTTATATACCTACATACGTCTATTTATATTTTATCTCTGCCATAAAAATATTTACCTATAATAGTCAGTCTTGTATTTTAAAAGTTTAAATGCCCCTTGTATGTTTGAAATTATTCAGTGTTCTGCGAAAGTATATTATACCAATAAAATGTAACACAAAATAGCAATTTACTATTACGGTGTAAAATTAAATATTATATTATGAATAAAATTTTATGAAGGGTATCATGCTTTTAATTATCCACATAAGCTACAGAGCGTGTAAGTAAGAATATGTACCTATATTTTTCAATAGTGATATTTCAAGAAATATATATATATATATATATATATATATTGATATATATATATTGTAATATATTGTATATGTATATTGTAGCAATCTTATTTTTAAACTTTTCTTAAGTAAATACAGGGTTTAAACTTTCTGGAAAATTAGGGAAAACGTCGGGTCAGTTGGGAAGTCAGGGAAAGCTTAATATTTTTTGTTTATTCCTAGAATTATCCCTTTTTCATCCGTTTCGCTCGCGCATTAATATTTCTGTCGGACACCCTGATAACCATATGAAAATAAGCTGAGCGAAAAGTTACTAATAAATAGAAACCAAAAATGCTGAGTAGTATTTTTGGCGTCAAAAAGAGAAAAACATGTCGCCTTGTATTATTTTGAAGGCGCTTTCTTCCAAAGTACACACTGGTTTAGGATCGTTTTGTAATTATATAGCTTGTTCTCTAAACTTAGTTTTGACGGTATTTTAATAGCTTCGTTAAAGTGATAGAGAAAAGTGAGAAAGTGATATAATGTGGTAAAACGTGCCTTTCGTGTTGTTTCCATAACTTCATAGGAAACTATACCACTTTTTTACTGGGGCATGACTTGTACTTGACCGTGGCCTACTTTGCTTGACTGATTGTTTCATCTTTTGAAACTTGAAATTGTATGCTCCTTGAAAATTCTATAGTCCTTGACACTGGCTAAATAGAAAAGAAGTCTGGAGCCAAACCATTTAAAAAAGGGTTCTGAAGAGCCAAGCGGAGTTATGTCAACTAATAATATGACATGGTATTCTGTGATTATGTGCTGGCTAGTGTGGAGCGGAGTACTTATTACTGATTTTCCCGTACACTGCGAAGTGTTGCGGATAAGAGGAAACAAAATGTGGGAATCTCAATTTTCTTCCTATTTTGAATCTTTTCAGCCCCGGATCGGGCCAAACCCGAGAGCCTACTTGCCCCGGTTGGCATTATCGGTACATCAATGTACAGGAAATGTTATTTAAAAAAAATGATAGTCTTGCTTTTTCCCGCCAATTCACCTGATGTTGCCCCAGATCGAAAAAAAACGTAAATCCGGAGGCTGCATCTCTTCGCCCAGTCCCAGTCGCCCAGTCTTCTTCGCTTTGCCCAGCTCAGCTTTGGTAGTAGATAGGTACCTACTGGTTTACAACTGTCTTTCCATTTGAACAGGTCATCATCATCAGCCTATCGTATTCCCACTGCTGGGACACAGACCTTCTCTCAGTGAGATAGGATGGGCATGGGTAGATGCATGATTGGCACCCACCATGCATGCCCAGTGCATGCATGGTGGGATGATGGTGAATCTCATGTCATGATGGTGGTGCAGATGGTGAATGTCATGTCTGAACTTTTTGGACTTATACCTATCTGTTTCCTTACGATGTTTTCCTTTGCCGTTGTTATTTAAAAGGTACCTGCAAAATGTTGCGAGTAAAAACGTGGAAAAATCTGCCACTGCCAGAGCTTTTTAGCTAAATTTAAGATCTCATATACCTTCTTCACGCGTCATTATCTCTCGCGGCAAGCGGGAAGGTAAATGGCTCGTCTTACGATAGGTAGAGCAAATAGGTCACCTACAGAATTTAAAACTGACACATTTTTTTATAACACCTCTATTGGGAAAGTACCTACCTACATTCTTTAGTCATTTGGGCCCAGTAGCACTTAGGTAGGTAAACCTACTAAGTTGTGTTGATACGTTGGTAATTTCGAAACCTTAAAGTTTTAAGTAGTTACTTACCACCATCCAAAGTTATAAATATTTTTATGGTTAACATTGAGTTTAATCTTTAGTAAATAAACACAGTTTAGACATTATTATTATCTAGTACCTACCTACACCTATATTCAACGCCCTATATATTCAAAGTTAACGCCAGTAGGTATGTATTCAATTGTCCGCATAGACAATAAATAAAAATTAGGCAAGACCTATATGTCACTTGTGGCAATAGCTCGTACCTAAGTGTCTTCTATCTGTTTGTAACTTTTATTTCTGGTGTACACAATAAATAGTTTCTATCTATCTATATCATTCTCTGACAGCCATATAAATTCACAAGCTTTGCTTAGTTTTGGGTCAGATGACCGTGTGTGCAAAAATGTCAAAAAAAAAACTATATAATTATGTAGGTACTTTTATGTCCAACAAACCATATAAAATACAAGTTCGCCTCATTCCCGTACATTCAACAAGCTCCCTGCGGGTTTACATTATCACCACAGGAGAGCTTGGTAATCTAAGCTTCCATATTAACATCATAAATTGTGCCCCACATACTTACTTAGTTCCTGCAGATTTCCGCAAGAGGTGGCTGGTATTTAATATGCGCATGCATGAAACGCTTGGACGTGAAGATATTCTCGCAATATGCAGCGTTTTTATTATCTAAGTACTTGTATTTTTACTTGTAACTTTCTCTTTCTTGAAGAGATCGGAAAAGCACCGATAAGTAATAAGTTTATGTATCGCGCCCCGCGAATCTTAAATGAGGAGATCCGCAGACGAACGAAAGTTACCGACATAGCCCAACGTATTAGCAAGCTGAAGTGGCAGTGGGCAGGGCACATAGCATGCAGAAAAATGGCCAATGGGACCGAAAGGTTCTGGAATGGAGACCATGGACCGGTAAGCACAGCGTAGGACGTCAACCCACAAGATGGACAGACGCTAAAAGAGACCAAAGGGAAACGCTGGATGCAGGCACTTCCAACCGGCCCTTTTGGACATCGATAAGGGAGGCGTATGTCCAGTTAGTAGTGGACGTCCTATGGCTGAAATGATGATGATGATCGCGCCCCGTGGCCCTACTCTCTTCGGGATTTTTCCAGCGTCCCCTGCGTCCCAGCGTCATTAAAGAAATTAGTAGGGTCATGAATAATCTCAATATACCTACTAGTACGTACCTAATTACTATAAAGTAAGTTGTTAAGTGCCGAATCGGTCACTAATAGGAGTAATAGCTACGTAATAAAATACCGAAAACGCCTTTCACAAAGTTAGGATATACAAGTAGGTATTTCGTAACACGACGTGGGTTTCAAATTGCACGCCGCGATAAGCGTAAGGGGCAGATAGGCTCGGACAAAGGTTGATGGATGGCACACGAATCTTGGATGGTATCTCGTAAAACGATACGTTTACAGGCTTCGTCGCGATGTTGGGTTGAGGACAAAATATCAAGTTAGTAGAGGAAAATTAAAACATCCGGCTGTTTTGGGGTAGGTACTAGATAGCTACTTACAGCCAGGATAAGTAGGATTTGCTTTATACTTACCTAGTCTGTGGATAGCAACTTTCAAAAACTCCTTAGGCGGCTTGTCTCTGTGCCTGACGCGGCACCGAGATCTCCATAGGTTAACGTACACAAAACTGTATTTTTATTATATTTATTTTGCAATTCTTTGATTTTGCATCATATGCTTGCTGTGCGTAATATTACAGTATAGCTACTTATAGGTACCTACACCAAAGCGCACTGGAAGCCAAAACTATAAATAATAATAAGTAACACATAATATAATAAAGCCTCTCAAATGTCCGGGTGACCCTTGAGTTAATTAAAATAAAATATTTTTTAATAATAATCCAAATAATATCAACTAACGTCACCTACGTATTAGGTTTATCTACCAATAATTGTTAATTGTATAGAATTATACCTACATAAAATAATATATTGCTGTCACATAAGAAAGTAAATATGGAATACAAAAATGATTTTAATTTGTCAGCGAATATAATTATCTAGATCTGAGTCGTGCACATGTAAGTCGTTGAGTAAATTAATATTATGACTTGGGTCGTAGCAGCCAAGAAAGTAGAAAAGAAAACTTTTCTGTGGTAGGAGCATATCGGTGTGTCGGTGCGCATATGCACGCGCGTGGTCTGAAACAGTTTCCGCACGAAGCACGCGCGTGAGTACCTACCGCACTCTGTCCGGCACAGCCAGCGAGCAACAAGCCGGCGCGCGAAGGTTGTCGATCAAAACAATTGGGAGCTGGTGGTAGTGTTCCGATAACGAGCACTTTCGCCTTAGTTCCAGTGTATTGATGCCCACCATACCAGCGACAAACAGGGACGGAATATAAGGATAGACCCCACGAGTTCACCTACTTTGCATGTCTGTGGCATGTCTTAAGTTGGATCAATGTTCCAACTAGCTCGCGGCAGTTCAATCTCCGTCATCTTGGCAGTTACACCTTAGACGTAACTACAAAAATGTTAAATTTCGCCATAGTAAACCGTAAAAACTCTTTGAAAGCATTTGGGCCGTGCGAATGGAATTAATACTACCACATTTTAATGGGACATTATTTTTGCACACACGGTCATCTGACCCCAAAATAAAAGCAAAGCTTGTAATATAGCTGTCAGTGACTGATACATTAAATAGAACAAACACAAATGTTCATCACATGAATGTTTGCCCTAAGTGGGAATCGGATCCACGCCCCTAAGCGCAGAAGGCAGGTTCAATAACAACTGGACCACCGGGGCAATCCTCACCTCACATTGTTCTCGTGACGTGTCGTCATAGGTAGAGGTACAAGTATTTGCCAGGAGCATGTAATAAAATATGATAGTTTCATAAAATATATTTTTTAAACGTTGATTTGTTTCAGGTGACTGAGAAAAACATTGGAAAAAAACGCTGTTTTGTTTCAGTAGACTTAGACCTCACTTTGCTAGGTCAATAATCAGCACGTACCATAGTTGTACCTAGTTATGTGTGATACTAACAATACATAAAAGCTGTAAAGTCTCGTTAAGCGCAGCAGCGGCTGTGCGCCGTCAAACTATGCTAATTTAACATACATCTCCCTGTTGGCCGCACTCTCCCGAGCCGCACTTCGTGGTACATTTCGGTCAAAAAGCATCAGCATAACTAACAATTTTTTTAATATTTACTTACTCAACATTTCCCTTTAAATTTTACTATGACTACTATATCAATTGACGTTAGATTTAACCAAATCACAAACAATATATTTATGAAAAACCTTAGTTTTTTTTTTTGTAAGACATATTCCAAGTTAAACCTGCGTGCCCTTCCATAAAGTCTACGCTCCGCACAAACTATTGCGATATTCTTGAAAGTTAAATGTGTTGGTACAATGTGTAAGTAAATCCAATGATTTTATTACTGACGTGGTTTTCACACATTTTATTTATATTTTAAAACCAATGATCTTATTTATATGTTATGTAAATCAGAACATACACCTTTATGTTACACCTAGTAACATAAAGCGAAATACTGACTGACTGACTATCACTAAATCTCAAAAACTACTTGACCTACGAAGTTGAAATTTGGCAGGTAGATTCCTTATGGGGTGTAGAGATCGGCTATGAAAGGATTTTGCGAAAGGGTCCAATTAAGGGAGGCAAAGGAGGTTGAAAGCTTATACGAAGTCGCGGGCAGCTAGTAATTACTCAAGAAGTAAACTTGTTGAAAATTATTAAGGAACGGAACAAATAGAAGCAAGCAAGAAGAAGATACTTCTTTAACTGGCAGTACAATACTCTTACATAGATAGATACCAAGCACAAACACACTTACAGCAACGATGCTACTTACATAGGTAAACCTAAATGAGAGTAGCCTAAAAATATGTCGAGTATTCCCAAAGCATCCATGCAACAAAGTTGGTAACAAACGTTTTGCGGTCCGCTAGCCTCGAACCAGAGCGTAAACTAAAACTAATTACATTTCCTGAATGCAAGTGACTGGGAACTTTTGATCTTCATCAATGCTTGGTACGTATCATTTTCGGGTCAGTGTGTAGTCTACGCTCTTGTTCTGAAACTCAAGGGAAAATGTTTTTGAGTGATTGGAAACAAGTTAGGTACATGCAACTCACTGAGTACTTAGTATTATATTTATTATAACCCCCGTCGTAAAAAGGTATTGTATGTAGGTTGTAGGTAATGTATTTTTATGTGTGCAATTTCTTGTACTTTGACATATTTTTAATATTTATTCTTCACCATTTTCTGAATTTTTGAGTTCCTTATATTTAAATATTGATATCACAACTCTATGTAAGAGATTTGAAAGTCTAGCTAAAAGTATCTGATCTGCCAAATTACCTACCTATTTACCTAATTAAATAGCAACTTCATTCTTCCTTCAAGTGAGTCTTCTAAGTTTCCACCACAACCACCTCCAATGAAGGTATCAACTAACCTAATTGGATGGCTAATAAACAAACTGTCTAAGTCTGCCGGCGAGCAATAAATAATAGACAAATTAAATGGCCGAGAGCTGGGCCAAACAGAATTAAAAGTTTCCGGGAGGTTTCACCTAAATCACGGGTAGTGATTTATATTTCACGCACCTTCGCTGCGCGGTGCTCGCTACAGAGATTTCCAGAATTATGTTGTTGAGTATTATGACCTCATGCAAGCCTCATGTGTTCCAATTTCGTTATGGGCTTGTCGTGTTTTGGCGTATCTCGCGGTTTTTCAGTGCGAAATGCTGTTAAAATTACGCCAGCGGCTCGCGTGGCAGTTTACTGTTTCATAAAGTTGATGATGAGCACTCTGTATTTTTTTACTTGAACTTTTATGGCTCTCATACGAAAAAATTCAGTACCTACATTTCGCTATCATACTATACCTACTAATATTATAAATGCGAAAGTGTGTTACTCTTTCACGCAGCAACAGAGCAACGGATCGACCTGATTTTTTGCATTTACTTAGTTCAAGGGCCGGATAGTGACATATGCTTCTTTTCATCATCATCGTCATCATCACCATTTTTCATCATTACGCGGGTGAAATCGTGGGGCGCAGCTAGTTAGGTTATAAAACAAGTAAAAATTATTTATATTCTCTACTAACTCTGTCAGTTTGCTACACTATTCTTACTTCTCTACTTTATAGTTGTTTGCCCTAAACTGTGACTTCGCGATCCTTATATTATAGCTATATACGCAAACTAACGAGCCTCTTGGAATGAACATTCCAATACAATTTTTTAAGTTGAGATGTGATGTGAGCAAATGTGGTCACTAAGTTTCATGAAAATCGGATCAACAATATGAAATGTGTCGTCAAACAAATATAGGTAAATACATACCTACATACGAACTCAAAAATACACAAATATACCTACAAACCCCGCGCCTATCTGTTCCCGTACACTTCGAGACCTTCGCTTCGCTCGGTCAATAAACATGTTTTATTGCAAAACTTATAGGCAACAATACAAAAACCTTTCTCTCCCATGTTCTGCCTTTTGCGTTAGTTGAAAAACTGTGTTTTTTTGTGCAGCTTGCTGTAGGCAGTGTCTTTTTTTATTAATTAAATAATTTATTATGAACAAGTTGAAGAAATCATTACATACTCAGTATTTAAAAACTAAACCTACTACTACCTAATTATTATACACAAATTGAAATGAACAATAAATAATAAGCTTGTGCTAGAATATAGAACATGTGACGATGGGCAGTAGTATCCTATTATTACACGGTAAACGTACTGCGATCCCCAAGCCACCTACTAAGCTTGGGGATTGTGGCAACACCCCTCTCTAAGAGGGAGGCCTTTGTTCAGCAGTGGCCGTTTAATGGCTGATGAATAGAATAGAATAGAATATCATTTATTATCATAATGTCACATTAGTAATAAGATTTATAAAAATAAAAAACTACAAATGCTCCTATTATAGACTCGTCAATTAAGGCACATTTTTTTTTAATTTATTTGTAAGCAAGAACCATTGAGTCTCGCTCAGCAACGAAAATGTTAACCATGATGATGATGAGTCTTGCGCTTGTCCACCAACTCTTTTGATGTTAAGCAACGATGCGGTCTACGATGGAGCACAGTCGCCTAGAAGAAACTGATTCATGATATGTGTGTTGTACAGTCCTCTCACGTTACCTCTTGCTTTAAGCCAACCTCACTTCCCCGTGGCACATATACCGCGTAGCCGCTTCACTCTAAATCTGCAAGTACGACACTCCTACAAATTTTTCGCACGCTAAAAAACTTATAGCCTCACCAATGACCTAACTAATAGTCCACATGCAAAAAGGCGAAAAGCTCCTCAGCCTCAGCTGGCTGGTGAGATGGGTGGGTGTGAGATCGATTATAGGCATCAAGCCTGATTTAGGCCAGTTGCGTTCGCACTCACCATGCCACCTTACTATAATATTAATATCTCCCTTGCCTGTCTTATCTGAGTAGGTAGGTAAGTGTACCTACGTCATTTCCCATCGCATCTAAAACTGAAATTAAATTCCATATCGCTCCATTCCATTTAACGCCAGCTCAACTGTCTCATAAAAGTCAACTGAGATGGGATAGCGTACACAAAGTTTATTTGTTTCTCCGTACTGTATGCGAATGCGAACTAACAAATTGAACTTGAGTTTGAGTTGTCAAGCTCTAAGTACTTGTTTGAATTCTCCTAATTGTTAGATTGACATTTGGAACAGAAGGGTTAGTCGAGATTTGGCGGCAACGTGAAAATAACCATGTCGTCTCATTATAAAATATTATTTTCTTTAAACTTCTGTATTTTGGAGTGTACCTACATTATGTCATAAAGCACTTCTTTATAATGGCAGAAAAACTGTCTAGGGTTAACTAGCTGCGTCACGCGGTTTCACCCGCGGGGATTACTCCTTATAACATCAGCTATCTGCCTGTGAAAGTCCCGTCAAAATAGGAGTTTCATTTCGGAGTACATAGGGAACATAATCATATACATACACAAACACATCACCTTGTATGTAGGTATGTTATAGATGTCAAACAAATTAAACAAGTGTCGAATATGTTTTTTTTTTAACTTTGTTACGGCTGTTGGTTGTTGGGGCAATTTTGACATTAACAGTGAGGGACGAGAAAGTGAGATTGTCTAAAAACGAGGTAATCCTGGTTGATGACACTACTAACAGAAAATAACAAATGGAAAAACTAAAGACGGATATTATTAGATAGAATAAAATTAGCTAATGAAAAAATTACATTTATTCGACTACATTCAGCTTGGTCATCTAAATATTTTTATACATTTTTCCGATGTTTACTTATGACAATAATGCCGGTTTGACCTAAGCCTGATAGTATCTCTAAAATTTAATAAAGTGTGTAAATATTACTAAAATATAAACAAAAAGCCGCCTAAATAATTATCTAGCCAAGCCACGTCACCCGGGCTAATTAGTTAGACCCAAACATTAGACCCTGACATTATAAAATCATTGGTTAGACCCAACAAGAAGGTTTTAGCGTTTTGATGTTGTTATAATAATTAAAATTATTTTATTTAAAAAAACTTATGACAATAAGCCTAAAAAGGCGTCCGCCATATTGAATTTAGTGTGACGTCATTTTATTTTTCGTATTCTTCTCAGCAAACCCTTTAATAATGCTCCTAATCCATTATTCTATTACAACTATCAAAGTGCGCGTTGGTATATCAAACGGAGCTCTAGAACTTTTCCCATTTCCATAAGTGACGCAACTTTCATTCATTTTATATTAAACCAGGAGATTCAGATTGAAGTGCTCTTTTAACTCCGCTTAAAATATTATTTTATCTGGACCAATTTTTTTTGAACTTATACGGGAGACACAAGACGGCAAGCACAAGATCAAACCCAAATAAAATTTGAAATAGCTTGGAAGAAGAGTTTAGAGTTTAGTAAGGAAAAAGATGCTGTTCTGGATTATGTTTTATTTGCCCTAATTGTAGGTACATAGTATACACAGAACGGTGGTACTAAACCGAAACGAGGTCATTGTACTTATCATTAAGATCAACTTTTACAATGAGATCAACACTGAAATTACGAATAAAAATCTGTGGCTTCCAATTCCATTACAGTAAATATACTGTGGTGGTTTTTTTTTTATAGAAATATCCCGTAATGGAATAATCCCGTAAATAATCATATAACTTTATTGAACAACCGTGATAAACTAGCACGGTGTTTAAAAAAATATCCACACTCAATGAAATGTATGGAATGGCTAATATGTTTACCACGATTTCAGTGTTGGACACACAGACAAAAAAAGGAGATGTCTCAGTACAATTATGGTTCGTGTTCAAAATTATATGTCTTCGTGTTTCATGTTTTAAACTATAAAACCGCCTTACACAAAAACTGTAAATACGGCTATAAATACAGCGTCGAACTGGCCATATAGACGAGATGGCGTTTGCCAGCCGGGCCCTAGCCTGCGCGGGGCCCCCACGGGCCTGGCGGCCAGAAAGCCAGGCGGTAGGTAGGATAACGGGGTCTCCAGTTCAGGCCCCGGGCTTGTGGGGGCGGGGGGAGCCACCTGGGCCCTTCCGGCCCAGTCCGACCCTGTATAAATGTATATAGTTTATAAAAAAAAATAGCGCACACTAAGAAACTTGCTGATAGGTTGACTTGCTTGAAAATCGCTTTCTTCGACACTTTTGATCGAAGTAGGTTCCATAGTAAAAGTTGTTCATAATGACCTCATTTCGGCTTATTTTATTTTATATTATTTGGAAAACATACAGTAATAAATAACTATATTATTGATACATTGAATAATTAAACACCATTTAGCAGTTTTCGCATATTGAAACAATTTTTGCGCATGTTTTTGTCTGCTTCACATTCACGGAATTTCCCCAAAAGATAACCCCGTATGACAACAAAGGGTATATATTGCCATAGTATGCGTTCATGGCAACTTCAATAGATGCAACATCTATCAGTACTGACAAAGCATAATTATCTATTATTTATATTTACTAGATGAGATTTCCAGTTAAGTTTGTGTCCAGAGATACTCCAAGGAATTCAGTCTGGCGAACTTCAGTAATAGAAGAGCCTGCAACGCTTATGTTTAAATCAATTGGAGTAGACTTATAATTGTGAAATTGCATTATCTTAGTTTTAGAAATATTTGTTTGAAGATTAAGAGTGCTTAACCAATCTATCAAAGTTTCATCATTTCGAAAAAGGAAATTTTGACTACATGCGCGATCAAGTGGTTATATTAACTTTGTATGTGTACCATTACATAAAATGCTTAAATAATTCTCTCGTATGGAGTTCTCTACAAACTTCTATTCTCACTTGTATAATAAAATATACATAAGCAGCTGTACCGAATGAAAAAATGGCAACATCTTTTCTGTATGAATGTCTGAGTAGTCTCCATAAAAAACTTTGCAAAGACTCTACCTATCTCCGAAGAAAAATTACCGACGTAGCTCACCGCAATGCGAGCATCTGTTAAATGAATGTATGTTAAAATGTTTGAATTTATCTACAAGATACAAGGCTAATTTATTAAAAAAAATGTGATACTAACCAGCTAAATGCTAATAATAGGTACCTACTGCACGTCCTAAGGCTGAAATGATGATGATAATGATGATGAGGTACTTACTATTTAACTCCTGATTTCCTGATTTTCAGTATTTTATGTGAATTAAAATCTTCTCGTATATTTTTATGGTTGATCAGTCCCATGATTGAAATCGTAATTGTCTAGATTCTTGTATTTTCCCTGGAGTGGAAGCTACGTGCATTTACATAATGCGCCCTATCATTGACAAATGTTATACGTTTTTCAACGGGTTTGCCGTGAAAAGATAGAGTGTACGATCAAAATTAATTGGAATAATAAATCGATCGGATAGCCCGTTGGTCTAGTTGTTATTGAACCTTCCTTCTGCGCTTGGGGGCGTGGGTTCGATTCCCACCTAGGACAAACATTTATGAGATGAACATTTGTGTTTGTTCTATATCTGGTTGTTAATATCTATTTAAGTATGTATTTAATACTATATATGTATGTATATCAGTCTCTGGCAGCCATATCACAAGCTTTGGTTAGTTTGGGGTCAGATGACCGTGTGTGAAAAAATGTCCCGAATATTTATTTATTTATTAACCGACAGAAAAGACAGAGAGATAATCAGACAGAGAGACAGCGTTACTTTCGTATGTTTAATAAACTAGATATTTTAGTGTGATCTCTGGTGATCAAAGTGGAATAGACATTGTGTCCACATGCAATAAAGAATTATTTTTCTTATTCTATGTGATGAAAATATTTGCAGCTTATCAATACAACTCCAGTAAACAGCGATTGGCTGTGAGCCGCTTTTCTGATTGCATAATTTCTTTTATTTATCGAAGTCTGCGGGATGGAAACAAAAAAAAACACTGGCAAACGCTTATTCAGCCACCATTAGCGAGCGCTGAGGCTTCCAGCCGACAAGTCAATAAATCATCTTGGCATCGGCATCTTATCGATTCTATTCAATAGAGATTTATTCGCTGGATGCTTAATCGCCGGTTTTCAAGAGTAGGCTTTAAGCACTTAATACGTTTGGAAATAGCTCCTTAAACGAGTACAATATCGCTTGTACGTAGGTACGTAAATCTTGTAATCTTGTCGCGTATTGTGCTAGCAAATCCGCAGATGGATATGCAGAGGCATTAACATAATGCGTTTTTTTTTAGATTAAATTATGTAAAGAAATTTATAAATCTGATAGACTGTCGGTTATATCTGAGAACTTTTATTTAGATAGTAGATCTGTTGAAAGTTATGGCAATTTTAACCGTCCGACTTCAGGGTGGAGGGATGTACCCAATGTACACCAATTTGGCATTCTGACTTTTATTATGAACCAATTTACGTGTTTTTTTCTATTATGTAGGGATAGCTCTCAAAGTGCCCCACAAAATATTCATTGTATTTGGTTAGTAGTTTTTAAACCAGCTCTAAAAATAAATCATTATAGAATTTTGGCGCCAATGTGAAAAAAGAAACATGTAGTCTTTTTTATTAAACATTAGACTTATCGTATTATTATCATAAACAAAAAAAAAGTGATATTACGAATGTTAATGGTAATGGTGTATTATTGTTTAATAAGTATTCGGGAACGTGCTCGAGTGTAGTCAAGTGATAATAATGATGTGAAACCTGTATCTTCGTGATGTTTCCAAAATTCCACAGAAGTACCCATTCATAATTTTACTAGGGCATGATTTGGACTTGATCGTGACTTAGTTTGCTGGACTTTGACTGTGACTATGACTTGTTGACGTTATTTAATAAAACTTGATAATATTTTAATACCTACAAGACTCTGACGAATGCACAAGACGTGCGACGCCATAATCGTCAAGAAGAAAGAGTTTATTAAATATACTTAACATATTATATTTAATAATCGCTTTTCTCGTTCGTCTTTCTCTTTTTTCTTTTACTTAATATTATTCGGGTGCCTGTTGGTTTGGCAATATCAATAATTTTATTAGAGCGCTTACTAACTTTGAAGTCGGTTTTTTAGTTTGATAATTGCCACACAGTCGTCACAGATGATAATGCAAATTTCATTTACAGGTGAATATTTTTTCGAGGCGGAGTTTTGCTTAAAATAACTGTTTTAAACATACATACTCTTGAAAGGACAATTTAGAATTTCTCAAAGAGTTGAGTCGGGTATGCATAACATTTTGTAATCTTAAATGCGCTTGGATGATGCTCCCGGGATAGGATTGGAGAAATCTCGAATAAAATTTATACAACATTGCAGTTTGCATTCTCGAGTTAAGCTGTACTTAGGTACATCATACTTAAGCTTATCTAGCTTGAAAATATAGTTCTGCTTATTTTTGATTGGCTAAAGAAATATCAAAAAATTTAGTTATATGGTTTCGTAATTTTAACAAAAAATAATAATTTTATGATGAAGCGTCTACTAGTAAGTATAACAAGTAAGAGAGGAGCTAGTAGTAACTTGATAAATGCCTAGTTTTGCCATACCTAAAAACTGATAACACAAATCCAACTAAGATCAGACAAACTAAGAAGAGTTTTGGCACCAATGTGGAAAAAACAAACGGCTCGTTGTATTATTATCCTAAACTTGTATATTTTCGAGTGTTAATGTCTACTAATAGTGAATTATTATTTATTATGTGCCCGTAAACGTACTCGAGTGTGATATAGCGAGGTAAAACATGTCTTTTCGTGTTGTTTCCAAAACTCCATAGAAGCCTCTTGTAAAGTCTTCACCACTTTACTAGGGCATGAGTGACTATGACTTGTTTGACGCTATTAATACTATGTAAACTTGTTTAATATTACATCTAAAGGACTTTGTATATAACGGTCATAAAAAAAAATACAAAAAAAAAAACTAAGGAGATTTATGATACGAAGTCGTGGCGGGCGTCGACGCATCAAGCATTAAAGCCTAAATCAGGCTGGATGTCTTTAGTTGAACTCACCCTGCAGACCTTGCTGCCCTTTTCGCACGTGGACTATTAGTGTCGCAGGTCACTGCAAACTTCTTAGTGCGCGTGAAAAATGAATAATTATGCTGTACTTACAGTTTATGTGTTAGCGGTTTAGCGCTATAGTGAACAAGTTACTTAAACTATAAAAAATATAACCTGACTGCATTGTATAAATAGAAGGTAAATAACTAAAAAGTTAAAGCGGCGCACTGCGCACCTATTTATAGGTAGGTACTCATAGTAGATACAGAGATTATTCATACCGCTTTATCTCGTAAACTACTAAGTATTTCATAGTATGTTACCATATTTTTTTTTAATCTGCTGCGTGTCCTATTTTGCAAAGTTTACTCTCAATTTTTCTCTTTGTTGTTTTCGCAGATGCCATCTTGAATTTTTGTACTTTATGTCACTCCAAATGATCCAAATGACACCTCACATGTCGAAATACATTAGGCCGCTTAGGTTGTAGAGCGTGTCAAAGAAACCATCATACATACGTATATCAAAGAGTATATATAACATTCTTGACATTATATACGATACATACACTCGAAAAACATAACCCTCCTTCTTGCGCAGTCGTGAAATAGGGTGAATCAAGGAGATGTTTGAACATTTTATCTCTCTGAGAGAAGGCTTTTGTCCCAGCGGTGGGAACATAGGCTGATAATGATGATGCTGATGATATGTAGACCTACCCTTATCTCGTTAATGTAATAATTGAAACAAAGATCTCCATTCCGAGTATATCAGATGTAAATCGAAGCTCCGACGCCGGATTCCCGAACAATAGTCCTCCGTAATTATATTGTAAAGCAATTTTGTCGCAACGCGCCGAAGCTCGGGAAATGAAAATTGGTAGAAGTTATATTAATGTCTGTCGCAGAATTGAACCTAGGCAACCAATTGAGTACTACGTAGTTATAGTTCAGTTATACTACAAATTCACACATACATACAGAATAGCTCTATGCATGGATGTGGAAATCAGACATAGGTATTATAATATTATTTCTTTTAAAGAAACTTTTTAACAACCTATAGACGCAAACGTCTTGGGTAACTTCGCACTCGAGCTCCAAAATCAAGCCTCGTCGTGCTTAGTTTGGGGCTCACTGATTATATAGATACACCATATTGTGTCTTACATAAGTTCAGTTATACTACAAATGACCCCACTTATAGTTGGGTTTGTTGGTTGTTTATAGTAAAGAAATAATCGTGTGGATGTGTAAATCATAAACATTATTTATTTTTCTTTTTAAGACGCTCTTTTCCGACTTTTAGCAATTATGGTCATTCTAATTTAAGTGTGCATACCTCCATAGTTAGCTTAAAATTATAAAAATGGTATCATAACAAAATTGAATGTACTAGGAAACCCAGAGACCAAAACACGATTAAGCACATTTTGCTCGATAGAAAAAATATATCAAAGTAGCACTGATTTGCGCTTTTATCCCTGTTTTTTTTTATTCATTCAGCTACCTATTTATTGAAATTATGTCTGTGATATCTTGATATATAGATTTCATAATTATGAAGGAAACTGGTGAGGTACATTTTACATTACAGCTATACTTTTCGAAATATATGAGTAAAACCCCAAAAATAGAAGTAGCGAGACGCACGACTGTGTGTAAGCGCCATGATTTTGCTCCGCTAAATGTGACTTTAATACAATAAACCAAGTATTGTGGTCATCTGTAGTAATAAGCGTTGCTTAAAAGTCGGAAAACCTTGCCTCAAGAAACTATAGCACAGAAGAAATAATAGTAATAGTCCGAAACATCTTGGGTAACTTTGCGCTTGACCTTCCAATACACCTTGTACTTAGTTTGGGGCTCACTGACTAAATACACCCGTGTCTTGCATAAAATCATAGTTTACTTTTACTAATTTTAGCTGTTAATTCTTTGTTCCTAAGTTTCTTCTTTTTGTGAATAAATTTACCTTTTTAATAGGAAGTTCTGCTTTCGTGTACCTAACCTACCTTATTATCGTTACCCTACGTATCAAATTTAAACTGCCGTATTCTACTTTCGCTTAAGTTTTGCCAATACAATAATCCGACTCCAAAATTACTAAGCATAGCAAGCAAAATTTTTTTTTTTTTTTTTTTTTTTTTAAATGTCAAATCAACAGACGCCTGTACAAAAATATTCACATTGGAGCCGGTGAAAACTAGTCAGCCAAAGTTAATTAAATATATATTTTAAAATAGGTTTACAAATTTCGTAGTTATCAGTGTACATACATTATAAAACCAGCCAAGAGAGAGTCGGGCTCGCGCACTGAGGGTTCCGTACCACCAATAATACAATAATTATCATTTTAAAAATCAGGATATGGCATTATGATTCCGTGAAAGAAGTGCAAAGGTGCAAAGGTGCAAGTGTAAGGTCGTCCAAGTAATCGAATTACCAGTTATAACTTGGTGATGAACAGAAATATGTCACCGACTCACACTTGGCCATTATTTATTATTTGTTGTTACACTTTAGAGTGTGTACTATAATCATGCCAAGTTTGACGCTTGTAGGTATGTACGTATTACCGTTTTTACATTAGAGCTAATACAAAAATATGTTTGTTGTATAGGGAACCCCTTTTATTTTTTTACGTTTTGACTTTTTTATTATTTGTTAGTTAATCCGTCGTAACATTACATATTCTGTAAAAAAATCAAATGGCTATCTATTACGGTTCGAAAGATACATCCACCTAAAGGTAGGACGGACGTACAGACGGACAGACAGTGTAGGCTCAGTAATATTTACCCTTTGGGTACGGAACCCTAAAAACAGTACGGACCAAATTAAAAACCCGCAATCTGAAAGGAGTCCTTGTGAAGCTATAGGAGAAATCCTTTTTTAATGTCCTGCTAAAACGACTCAGTCTAACAGAAAATAAAAAGGCTGGTGCAGCAAGCATAAGCAATAAGCAGCATATTATGCAGAATAAGTTAAATAACAACCGAACCAGGGGGCATATTGTTCAAGAAAAGGGCACATTCTGGCAAAGTGTGTCACCATCTCTTGCATGTAGCATTATGTGGCCCAAACCACTACCGCAACCTTGTTCGAAACTTACGCCGATAGTCTTTTGAGACAGAATATTAAACGATAGACATAATGGTCGCAAGCAACGAGCGTAATAATGCAAAATTATGGATGAATTTAAACTTTAGTGGTTATTAAGTTCGAGGTGGGAAATCGATTTTATGCCTTCACGATGAAAGTATATTGTGGCTTTCTATATTCTTGTTTGATCAGCATATTCAGTAGTTATTCTTTTAGTAGATATTATATAGGTATATCGCAGGTGTGAACACATTAGGATTTAGTCTGGACCATTTATTATAACAGTCATATTGTATGTATAATTTTAAGTCCTAGAAGAACCTACTTTATTTCAACTCTAGCCAGTTGATTGAATCAGGCGTTATTTTGCACAAGTCCATCTTTAAAACCTCTTTTGTTGTTGTTTATTGTGTTTGTTTTATTTGTATTTCTGTTTCTGTTTCAACGTTAAAGCGGAAATACACTAAAGATTCGTCTAAGAAACAGTTTTTAGTCTGCTTTATGCATACCTCGTTTTTACGCGTGACTATTATAATTATATCCCACAGCTGTAGTAGCGCGAACATGAAAATGCATTTTTTTTTTTTTTTTTTTTAGTAATGCTGATAATGGTTAAGATTTTTAAGCCATATGTGGCATATAAGCTGACGGGCAGCCTGATGGTAAGCAATAACTGTTGCCTATGGAAAGCTGAACACCAGTGGCATCACAGATACGTTGCTGTCGTACAGACTCTACTTGAAGGTTGTACTCATCTTATCTATGTAAAGAAACGAATCGGTTTCACTAAAGATCTTTATTCGTTTTTATTATAATACAAATAATAACGTTATGTACAACAATGATAATTACATTTTTATAATTGCGATTAACTTAAAATATAGGTAGGTATTACATTTTTACAGAATAAATCACTCGCCCTATTGTTTATAAGTGATTTCACAAACTATTTTAAATACTTAACCATAAATTATATTAGTACATGAATCCCATATATCCCGACGATGACAGAAACCTTTTTTAGCATAGAGGAGAAAGCAACTGTAAATTTTGCTCACGAAACAAAAAATAAATTTGCGAGTTATTTTCAGAATAATATGGAAAAAAAATTAATGGATATCCTAAAAATAATGCGAAAATATAAAAACATTGCGAGGCTTCAAAAATAGGCATGATGACTAATATTTTTTTATTACCTCATATAAAAGCTGATCATAATTAGAGCACATCAACAAAAACAAAATTAAAATTAGTTAAAAAATAAATAAGATATAAGCATTTTAATTTCATGCTAGACAGAGAGCGCACTATACTGAGCCGTGACGTCACGGCTCAGAAGCGCCATACAAATGCTATACTAACACACGCTTTGCGAGAAAGGGATAGAACATACCCCTCTCTATCCCCACTTAAACTTTAAATACTCATATCTCAGAGATTTATTAGCCAATTCAAATTATTTTTTCAGTGTGTGTAATGTATTTAGTTGTATTCATCGCTAAGCCGGTTATTTGTATTAAATTAAACATTAGGAATCATGCCTATTACGATGATAATATAGTTTTACAGAACGAATTAATTACATATACAATACCGAACTTATATTGCATGCAACATTAATTTTATTTACATAATAATTAAAATAAAATATTGGCACTAATCTATTAATTAATCAACAATTTTCATAGTGTGTTGTACATTACGGTAATGATTTGGTTTAATAAATGATGTTTAAATACCAATATAGCTTTTTACAGTAGTGAAACTCGACCTAGCAAAAGTGTTTTCTATGCACTTGTTTATAAATCGTGATGCTCATTGCGATTTCACTATTGTAAAAAACCTAGTATTTCAATTATAGCTAACATAAATTTGTATTCTTTCATAAAACCTATATACACGGCACATTTTGTTAAACTTAACGTAAACACTATCTAAAAACATATGAGAAATAATATTTGTCAGTGCTCTTTTAATATTTACAAAATCATAATCTCAAACTAAACAAAAAGGTACACTAATTATATATGAAAATATTTTACTTGCCTAAAATAGTTTGCATCTAAATATGTATTGAGGAAATGATACATAAATTTGCATAGCTAGAATCCTAGAGCTAGGTCCATTACAGACATTTGAGTGAAGTACCTAAATGTTTAAAATTACACCCTTCTGTTTACTAATTTAAAAGCATGGCATTCTGTGATTATATATTATTTTTCATTACTCATACTCGGAAAGTAGGTTTGAAGTTGCCTGAGAAGCGGGTTGAAAGTAATACATTTCAGCCCTAGAGAGAATCACTTTCAACTGACAGTGACAGTTGAAAACTGACAGACACTCAAATAATTAAAAAAACTAGTTCTATTTTCACATTTGTATTGAACCATGTTCCAACTTTTTTTTCTCTCAGAGGATTATTGTCCTGCACTTCTCGTGCAGTTGCCAGTGTCAGGAAGTTAAAAAAAATTTGGCGGGAATCCGATCTTCATTGTAGAGTTTTGTTTATACTTCCGTATAGCAGATTTGTCAATCAATTCATGTTTTTTATTTTTAGTTTCCTTGTATTCGTAATGAAAAGCAGTGTTTACCTCGGGGTTAAAGACTTATTTAGTCCCTCAAACTATTAGGCACTAGCCAAACCCCGTCTCGGGACTAAATAAGTTACTTCCACCCCTAGGATAACAATGTACTATTGTGTCTTCTGGATTTTGGTAAGAACCTTATGCCTTAGCATTGAAATAAAATTTGGTCAAAAAAGGCTTAACCGTGTAACAATAAATATTGTATTTACAAACAAATTACCCAAAGGTCAAAAATTTATTAATATTTTTTTATTTGGGTAAGCGCCGTTCAGAAACTAAAATATAGTCCTACAGTTGAAGAGTTCTTGCTACAAAAAATTACTAATCAATGAGCAAGATCTACATCGTAAGGAAAATTGAATATAACTGCAAAAATAATGTTATTTTCGGGCCTGATACTGGTACTATTTATTTGAAATATATAACAAGTATAGGTATATTACTGTGCTAATAAAAATTACATTTAAATTGTATATTTGTCAAGTTTTGGTATCCATAAATACGTAATAAAAATTATTGGTTGTTGTTTTTCCTCACTAGTTTTTTTTATTACTATGCAAAACTATGCTTTAATTTAGATGAAAACTAGATCGAGATTTGTTTGTTATAAGTGCGCTAATATGTCTATTTCTGAAGGCATCTGCGTATGAGTCTCGTTGAGCGCCGTCGAGCCGGAAACTGTTACTATGACGGGCTGCGAGTCAGTGTGAACGATTGTGACCAAATGTTCGTCCGGGTCTTTCTCCTCGGTCGTAGGTTCGATGTTGTCGGTGTACTTGAGTTCGAGAGGGGCAATGGTGGGGAGGGCGTTGGCAACGGTAGAAGGGGGGTCAGCGCGGGGTGCGCGGTACGAGGGGGGCCCGCTGTACTCGGAGCCACACCACGTGGCACCCGTTATACCTCTGTGAAAGAAAAATAAGGTTTAAAAAACGTAGTTTACGAGTATATGGGTTTGTGTTTAGATGTTCAAAGTTAGTGTTTTGTCCTCATAACACTTAACCTTATAAGACAGAGATTCAATATAAAGCTGTGAATTATGGTGGTTTATAGAAAAAGACACAAATAATATAATTTAACCGAAGCTCTTGGTCTAGACTTAGGCACCATAATTATTCATTATTATTTGCTACCCATTTTCTAACACAACCGCAGTTCGGGAAAATCAACATAAACTTTACTAAATTACGCATTCGTGGAAAGTATCAGAAGCCATACAGACCTCATCGTCATTATAGATGGAGACCCGACTGCCTCAGAAGGTGGATAATGCTTTTCGGGTTTTGTTTGTATGTTTGTCTCTACATAAATGTGGCCTCATATAGCCTTCCATGACAGATTGAAAATTTTGGAGCGCGAGGTCTACAAGCATTTACAGTCGTATCTATTCACTTGTGGCCCTACTTACGAGCAAGTTTCTCTATCTGTATGCAATTTTTGTTTCTGGTGTGCACAGTAAAGAGTTTCTATCTAACTTCGAGCTTATGGATACTTAAGGTAATTGAAAAACACCGAAGGTCCCGGAGTAATATGATATTGTACCTGACTAGACTGGCGGAGTTCGATCTGTAGGTTGGCGGTGGCGACACCGCGGGCGCGCTTCTGTCCAACAGAAGTAACCTGGAATTAACAACAATGTAACATTAATAAGGTTGGTATATAAAATCTAGGTGGAGCGAATAGTTTAGCGGTTGGTACGGTATTATGGCACGGTGCCGCAAAACAGGGTTCAAAACGCAAAAATTAACTTTTGATAAATGCTTTGAACCATTAAAGTTTTTATCGTATATTGTAGAAATGTAGTGAGCGGTAGTGGCCGAGTGGTAGCATGTGCGCTTAACAATCTGACGTCACGTGGTTCGATTCTCAGCGCTGCACCAATTACTTATTTATAGTACTTAAATAAATTATGTGCAGTTTCGATACCATCGCACAAAAAATGGTGAAGGAAAACATCGTGCGGAAACCGGTATGACTAAAAACCTCAAAATTTCAGAGACCGATTTTGCTGAAATTGTACATACACCTTTAGTTCTGATGAAAATACGATAAGAAATACTCAATATTATAATATTTTCAACATGGCTGCCCAAATAATAATTAAATCTTTTAAATAAAAATTAAAAGCATTAATAATATATTTTTGTTAAAACAAGCTGTTTTCAATTTTTTTTTAAAATATAAGCTAGTTACATCAAAACTTTCATGAGGATTCATTATAAATTACTATAACACCTAAATATAGTTTGCGCTGTGATCTAATGGCTCCAAAACCAGTCGAACGTCTCGACCGATAAACATAATCGTGAGTGTAAGCCGTTATTATAGTAATTTAAAAGCTATGTATTCTAATATTACATTACGTATACTTAGTAGTGAATGATAAGTGAGTGACTATCGTCTCTACCTAGGATAGAATGCTGACCTGAGCCTGTACTCTTGCATGGAGGCTTGGTAGGTGGGCGGTGGCGGGCGGTAGTGGAACTCCGGGTACAGCATGGCCGCGTACGGGTGGTGCGGGCGCGCGTAGCTCGGCGGCAGCCGCGGCACGAGGCGGCGGCACGAGGCGCGCCGGAGCCCCAGCAGCGCGCATGGAGCGTCGCGCGCGCCAAGCCGCCACGCTAGACCCGCCGCTGTCACTAGCACCACGCCTATACCTGGAATGCAAGGAATAATACCATGTTTTCAATACTTCCACTCATTCTGTACAAAAATACTTTTTAGTAATAAGTTCTATCTCTTACACCAAAGAGATCTATAACAAAAGAAAAAAAAAAATAAGGCTGACCTCACCACCATGTGGGATTCATCGTTGGGAAGAGAGATATTAAGTAGGCTAACGGGGCAGAAGGCAACAAGGAATAAAATGAAAAGACGCTTCTAATGTACGGCGTTGATGACGGTGGCTGGGAATACCAAAATTAAGAGATTAAAAAGTGCCTATTCTCGTTCCAAGCATTTATTTGCTCTGACAGCTGCAATAACATTGTAAATTTCGCTAGGTTTTGAACATAAGACTGCATGTACCCAATATATAAATCGATATATCCGATAAACTTCAGTGAAATATTATAAGAAAATGTTTTTTTAACTATTTTATTCCAGCTGTCTGAGCAAATAAATGTTCGGACCGAGCTTAGTGGGCCAAATAAAAACAAGTAACAACGTTAATTTCATAAAATATTTTTTAATATCTATCTGGCATTGTCTTAAATGCACAAATATGAAATTAAATTTTCTCGCGAAGCAAAAACCTCGCAACAATGGAGGATAATGGGTTTACTGACAACAAATTTTAATTTAGCACAGATAACAGGCGGCCGGCTATTTAGCAACTGTTGTTAATTATTTTCGTGCTCGCGATCACGAACAATGCTTTCCGGCATAATCCTCCTGTGTGCTGCCTTAATTGCTACACTGATGCTTTATTAAAACTCTGTCAAAAACGTGTTTAATTACAATTTCTGTGCCAAAACTGACTATAAAATTACGCGAACATTATCTTCAGTTACACAAGACAATGTTATCTAATAGTGAGGTACCTGAATCTATTATGATCTGACGGAAGTAAAGCAAACAAAAATCTAAATTCTGTGTAAAATATCGTTGTTGGTGTGAGAATAAATACAAGGTTTCACGGAATGATAGTTCTTAGTATAAAGAAAGTCAGTGTACTCCACGGGCATAACTGTAGGTATAGGGCTCAAGGAAATAAAACAACAAAAATGTACACGAAATGGGTCCTCGCCTCCTTATTTCAATATAATATTAATATTTTGAATATTTCGTGAACCCAATCCCCCCCATGACAGCCGCTCGTGACAGTAATCATCATTGTGATTAAGTTTTACAATGGGACAAAAAAAATGCGAAAAAATATGTTTGTTCCATATACGTTCTAATTCGATGAGGGTGACTGTCATTTTTCTATATAAAAATGCCATATGTGGCAAACAAGCTAACGGCCTGATAGTAAGCAATAGACACCGTCATCTATGGATACCTCTAACATCAATACGTAATCACAGATACGTTACCGACCTTTAAAGACTGGAACAGCAGATTTATTTTCACGGGTTAAGGTAAAGGTTTTCGGTCCCATAAAAGTTTTTCGTAATGATGAGTACAATGTCGACCTTTCGGCTTAGTAACATTTTTCCGTTTATCCCTGTATAACGAATAAATAAACCCTTAATTATGGGCTAGCCCGTAGGGCTAGCCAGACACATCGCGTTCATCTGGCGTGCCGAAATAGCGCGGAAGCGTGAAGTTAGCAAGTGAGTGACGCTTACAAATTACCCCATCCACGCAACAATAGATCGCTCGCCTGTAACAATATCATCTGTCCCTAACGCTAATGAAAATCCAATTAATTCCGCTCCCAAACTCATTTGAAGTTTAATTGAAAACTTCACCGATGAAGGGCGCTATGTGAGTGATGTAATGAGATTTGGGCGCAACTTGTTATTGTCATATGCACGCCGAATAACAGATGAGCGGGATTGTTTCACGGTAAATTACCGTTCCAGGACAGCACAGAATAAGGACTAGTAGCTTAGAAGGAGTGCTAATAATTAAGCTTAAACAAATGAAACATGTTGCATATGCCAAAACTGTCAGAACGAAACATATATATCTATTAATGACAAGACGGCAAATTGCAGGGTTTCACTCTATTTTAATGTACCTGTAAAAGGCTCCAAAGGCTACATACTATTTGACACGCGCCCTTGTACGCTTTATAAATCACGTGACGTATTCCACGGTAGTCCCGTTTTTAGCAAGACAGCAGAGCTACGGACTACAGAACTTATTTCATTTGACTTATGAATTATAGATCGAACGTTCGCCGCGAGTGGACTCTATACGGTTTTGAACGGCGTTCTCGCGCTCGTTTTGTCATCTCGTTCAGTGGACCGTGTAACTTTAATCAGCTACCGAGAAAAAAATGCTTGAGCGTGAAATGAGACGCGAACTGGTAAATGATCAAAGACTTTTTTTCTGTGATCGGATAAGTTGCTTATGTAATACCTTAGTAATAAAGCTCGATGACCTATTTCAAGCTAGGTTGAATACTTGCCTCCTTTTGTCTTTTACCTCTTTTGTTATTCATAATGGACAAGTACCTACTCAGTTTTGGCGCCAACATGCAAAAATCTTGTTGTATTATTTTCTTAAATTACTTAGTGTATTTTCGAGAGTGCATATAAATGTGAATTATAATTTATTAAGTGTTCGTAGATGAGTGTGGGAAAGTGATATTACACGGTGACACATGTATTTTCGTGTAAGCTCCAAAGAAGCTTCTTGTAAACTCTCCATCTTTTTTACTATATATATTTTTACTTATTACTATATAGGGCATGACTTTGACTCGACCATGACTTAATTTGCTTGACTCTGACTGTGAATATGACATGGACTATATTTAGTTAAACTTAAAAATATTTAAATACTTGACACTGGCAAAGGCACAATTAGTGCGACGCCAAAATCCATTCAAGAGGAAAGAAGAAGAAAAAAGTACCTACTGGAATTTATTCCTCGCTATCACATACTCTACGAATCATGCAGACGTCATCCATCACAATTTTCTCTAGGGATAGAAAACCAGGACAATTTCTCTCAAAGTGAACACCTAATCTAAAATAGGACAGAGCGAGTCAAGATGTTAACGTTTGAATTTTTATAAGTCTCTCTGAGGAGAATTTTCGAAAATTGAGTTTGACAATATTTATTAGATTCAATTACGGGCCATGGAAAAAGACGATCATAAAAAATCCGATAAAAAATAACCAAGGAGTACCTAAACTGTATGTGCGAAGGTCTTTCGTTAGCTCAATAATAATTGGTTTAGCTTTAATAGTAGGTACATTGTTATCCTAGGGGTGGAAGTAACTTATTTAGT
The DNA here is from genome assembly GCA_914767915.1 of Agriopis aurantiaria. Classification (NCBI taxonomy): domain Eukaryota; kingdom Metazoa; phylum Arthropoda; class Insecta; order Lepidoptera; family Geometridae; genus Agriopis; species Agriopis aurantiaria. The sequence goes on along the minus strand of OU611994.1, from coordinate 9,004,298 downwards.
CCCGAGACGGGGTTTGGTGCACGAGCGTAGCGAAGGCGCTAATAGTTCGAGGGACTAAATAAGTCTTTAATCCCGAGGTAAACACTGTGCTTTTCATTACGAATACAAGGGAACTAAAAATAAAAACATTAACTGACTCAAGAAAATATGAGTGAATTTAATTTTACATAAATCAACATTTTTGGTGTGAAATTTATTTAAAGTTTATGGTAAAATTAGAGCAGTTACTTATATTTAGTGAAAAGTTTTTTCCGGGTATACTGATATAAGATATTTTCCACTACTGCTTTAGCCTCTTCTCTTATGAAATCATGCGTTAAATCCATATAGGAATCAGATGAACTCATTGTGTTAATACAAATCTGCTATACGGAAGTATAAACAAAACTCTACAATGAAGATCAGATTCCCGCCAATTTTTTTTAACTTCCTGGCAACTGCACTAGAAGTGCAGGACCATAATCCTCTGAGAAAAAAATATTGGAACATGGTTCAACACAAATGCGAAAATAGAACTAGTTTTTTTTTTAATAGTTTGAGTGTCAGTCAGTTTTCAACTGTCACTGTCAGTTGAAAATGATTCTCCCTAGGGCTGAAATGTATTACTTTCAACCCGCTCCTCAGGCAACTTCAAACCTACTTTCCGAGTATGAATAATGAAAAAAACATAACACGCTTGTGTTGGTTCGTCTGATGTTAACCAAAGATGCGGACTAGGCCGGAGCAAGCTTATTTAGAAGGAACCTGTCTCTTGATTTGATGACACCAATTTTATACTTTTTTCGGAAAACATACTCCTGTATAGAAAAATCTACACCATCACTGGTCCATTAAAAATAATGTGGACTTGAGGCGCTTTATAATTATGTACGTGGGGAATTTCTATTTCTGTGCTAAAAAAAAGAAACCTTTGTCCTGTAGTAAACAAACATAAGGTGATGATGATTATGATGATGACTTCATAATATTATACATAAAAACATAAAATTTACATAAAATATACGTGCAAATCTGGGGCGGCTCGCTAGTTATATATATAAACCTTCCGTAAAAATGTATCTAACTGATGATGGTGAAAACCGCATCAAAATCTGTTACGTGGTTTAGGAGGAGTTAGCAGTTATATAGATAGACAAACGCGGAAAGCGACTTTATTTTATACTATGTATATAGAGATAAAGATAGTTGCAGATTTTAAACTTATCTATAAATAAATCTACACATGACAGTTCCTATTCTAGGCTACGTGCTTACCATGTTTTATACTCATTAGGTGAATATTGTGGTCCAATGCCAAAAAAATGCGCAACTCACCTATCATAAGTAGCAATAATGTGAGAGGGGCTCTGGGGTGCGGCCGCAGAGCCCCCAGGACTGCGCCGGCGGCAACTAGACATGCCCCTACAACCCCCAGAAACAACACGCAGAGCCTCAGTGGGGGTCGACCACAGCATGACTTGGGAGCGTTTCCATCGCCTTCTGAACAGGCGTATGCCGCTCCTCTTCCAGATCTGAAAAGAACAAAACATTTTGTTAGGTACTTACTACTGTAACCTCTTAGTAATGGAGGGTGTGCGCTCCTTCTACGGGCTTTATGAAGTAGGTACTTACCTAACAACTCGTACTAATTAGGCTTAATAGCACAAGCTACTCGTACAATCATAATGTTTCACTATTAGTACTATTTAGTTCAGCCATTTAAACATGAAGGAAGGACAAACAGACAAACAAGTTCATCAAAATCAAGGTCGCAAAACAACTCCATATTTATTTTGTGTTTCGTAATATCATTTTGTCATCATCATCATCATAATTTCAGCCGTAGGACGTCCACTGCTGGACATAGGCCTCCCCATCGATCTCCAAAAAGGCCGGTTGGAAGCGGCCTCCATCAAGCGTTTGCCTGCGGTCTCTTTTAGGTCCTCTGTCCATCTTGTGGGTGGGCGTTCTACGCTACGCTTACCGGTCCGTGGTCTCCATTCGAGAACCTTTCGGACCCATCCGCCATCTGTTCTGCGTGATATGTGCCCTGCCCACTCAAATTGCTAATCCGGTGGGATATGCCGGCTATGAATGGTGGGCTATATAATTTTGTAATACTCAAAAATTAACTTTAAATCGCACAAAAATGTGCACATACTTATTGTGTAATTGATTTCTTGTTTTTTTTATTGAAAGTAATACTTGCTAAGTAAAAAATAAGTGAGATTAAGAAAAACTCGTAGCACTATTCCTTGACGTTGATATTAATAAATGAAACGCTACCGTTACCTACATTTTACATTTTCTTTTAAGAGACCTGCAAAATCTACGAAAATATCTCAAAAGCGAGGAAATGGTGAACGTAGGTATACAAGTGTTTTCCCCTAAATAAGAATGTTTAGTATTATATTGGTGTCACCTTTCTGTGTTCACAAAGGAGTTTGAATATAAACACGAGTTCAGTTAACATTTTGCCGGGTTTCACTTCTACGGCTTGAGACGGAGTTTGATTATCTTTTGAACGAAGATTCAGTAGGAAATGTGATTAATTCAGCAGTTTCCGTTTCATAATTTAACTTTCTTGTTAGGAAGTAAATAGGCTTATTAATTATTTATTAGGCACGTTGTAGTAAAACACTGTTTTAAACTATCACGGTTGTTCACTAAAGTTATATGATTATTTACGGGATATTTACCGTGTTTACGTTGTAGTAAGTCAGTTTTATTAAAAAAACATTCAAGTTTTGCAGATAAAAACGTACAGTAACTTCTGGGGATAATTTTAATACTAATGGTTTTAAAGTACGTAACATTAACTCAATTAAACTAGAGACAGCTACATAATTCACACATTTTTTTTTCTCACACAAGGAAATTATGAAGAGACTTTAGTTTTGTCAGTTTAGTGTACACTAGCAGCGCCCTTCGGTTTCACCCACGATCTTACAGGCATCAACTATTTTGAATGTACGCATGTGTAAATAATACGGTGTCTAAATTTCACCCAATTCCACACAGCTGTTACGGAGTTGAATGGGAACAAACATACACACACACACACACACTGACAAACTTTCGCGTTTGTGATAACAATGTGATGTGAACCTTGAAATATATTGTAGACTACAATGTATTTCAAAGTTCACATTGAAGTTGATTTCGGAGGCTTTAGTTTATAGAAAAAAAAAATATCGCTGTCCTTTTTGTTCCAGACATGTTCGATCAGTATATACCTATTGGCGTTCAGCGTGGTAATGCCGATGCCGCAGCATTGCCGCCAGCATTCTGGGTACCATGCTGCTGCCAACTTGTGCTAGTGCTATTTGTATTGTGTCGACCTTCAACGGTCTATGGACTATTCAACTGTTTTATACCCAACTGCCGAACGAGTTTATTTAGTTTAGTTAATGTTTCCTTAAGTCACTAAAGGTACTTGTCCGTTAAAAGAGTTTGATAAAGACAGCCATATGTTAGTTAGTTAAGTTCTGTCAACTAAAACATCCAAAATTTTCCACATATTTTTATACATTTTAGAGAACAGTACAGCCACGTACATGTACAACTTATTCAACGCCATTCTGTTCTCTGTTGCTACCCGAATAAAGTAATAATTACAATGGTATGAAAAACATACAACATCATATAACTTCGTAAGTGCACGTAGATAAAATAGTTTTCCCCTCGTGTTATGGTATTCATAGAGTCCTGAATTATTCGTATTACTGCTCATTCACCGTTCGCGTGCCTTTATCTGCTCGTTAACGCGGAAAAGTGCCATTCATGCAATGTCCGTAGTGATGTGTCTCATCCCTAATATTATTAATAGTAGCAGAGATGTTTTTAAGAAAAAATCTCGCCACTGTACATTGCTTAGTAAGAGTTTTTCAGGTAATACTTGTTAGGCAGTTTGCCTAGTCTACATAAATACATCTACAATACCTTTTCAATCTAATGGGTTTTTAATCCGTTAATATGCTTTTTAAGAGCCCGCTCGCCGCGCCGTACAGTGCGGGCGGTGGCTATCGCACTTTTTCAACACATTTGAAAACAAAAATCATTGAGAATTAAAATAAACGATTGGATTAGAACCTGACAATGTCTTATATACATTTGCAATGTTATTTACCAAACATTAGGTTTTAAACTGTTTATATGCTTTTTAAGAGTCCGCTCGCCGTCCAAAGTTGGCGGTGCATGGCTTTCGCACAGTTGAAAACAAAAATCACATAGAATAAAAAAACTATTGGATTAGGACATGAAAATAGTTGTCTCGGGAGGAGCCGCAGCGCAGTGCCGAGGGCTTCGGTGCGTTCTTCTGGAGATCCCGGAGCCCTCTTGTCAAGCATCAAGGCTGGTCACCGGGGGGGGTTTTAGTGGATACAATCCCACATAATCTGGCTGCACCCCAATGCAGCCGGAAATCTTTAGAAGATTTCCCCCTCGGAAAAAAAGGACTTGAAAATAACTTTTAAACAATTGCAATGTTATTCTAAAATGCCAAATCTATTTTTTTTTTCTCTCTATGTATTTTGCTATATTCAAAAATGTTGAAAATATGCGAGAGAGAGATAGCTGTGACGGAAACTGGGCTGTTAAAACTTATTAACCTATGTAACATTTGCCTACTAACTATATATAAAGCTACTAGAATTGCCACTTGCTACTTCATTAACTAAAAGTCAGTTTTATCGAAATCAATAAAATCTAAAATATATCGACCGAATAGTACATTCGTTACGATTCCAGACATGTATAATTTTTAATTTTAAAATTAATAATTATGAGTTTTAAGTTTATAAAAAAACAGACAAAATACAATGTGTATGCTGTGCCTTAAAAAAATTATGCACCACAGATTAGGGTAGAGATTTGTGAGCTCCACCTAATCTGTGCTGAAATAACCCACACCATTAATTGGATGGAATTCGAAAAGAGATGTGTAGGTTCCACTGTTTCTCAAATAAAAACTAGCAACGTTTTTCAGGACCTTAGAATAAATAAAAATTTATGGGTACAACACTATCGCATCAGTGGGTGTGTAGACGCGGTTACTGGTTCGCGCCATACAATATGTATGTAGCTAACAGCCACCGTATTTCCACGTGGTGGGAGGCCTGAGGCTGCTAGATCCCACTTAACCGATGAATTTTATAAATCGAGTTTCAAAGTTTTAATTCAGACTTTTCATTGATTACTCATTTGCAAGATTCATTAGTGCGTTCTACCCACAGATCTGCATCAGGTTAGATGCCGCGAGTTCACCTACTTTGCGTGTCTGTTTTGCTGGATCAGTGCTCGAACTTAATTCAGTTCGATGCCCATCGTGGTAGTATAGTAAACTGTGAAACTCCTTCAATAGCAGTTGGCCGTGCGAATTGGGTTAAACTAAGTACCACAAAAATATTCTCGCGACGTTTGACTCTACCTACAAAGAACGCAGCACGCTGGGTTATCGTACAATTTGAGGAGTTTGCAGCTTCTAACTTAATAAAGATCTGTGGCTCTACCTGTCATGAAAGATAGTGCCGAATCGTATTTCCAATATTTATATCGAGACTAGGTATTCTTTTCTGCCGCAATCCCAAATTTGCTTTCTAGAAAGTCGATTCGAATTTTGTTTTAGCTTTTCTGAAAGAAAAAATCTATTTACTATGTATTTTCTAACGTAAGATACGAGTGTTTTTCACCCTAGTTAGGGCATTAGCGCTATATAAGAGTGTAAATGTACCGATTTCTGAAAGAAATAATTTTGTATTTTTGAATAAGTATTTATAATAGAATCACAAAAATAGAATTTGTTTGAAAGAATTGTCTCTTGATGTGCAATGCTAATAACTTACATATAAATCTAGATTTTATTTTTTCTTTGTTGTTGTTCACTATTGTCTCTTCACCAAAACATTTATCGTTTTTTGATTGATATTTCGTCTGTTGAGACTATTACAATTTATAATATCTTTCTTTGTATCTCTAAATTGTATTCTTCCAAACTTGTCAGGTGTTTTTTGCTTTCTCAGACTGTACTTTCAATTCTGCTTTGTTTGAGCCAAGTGGAATTCGATGGCAATTGATTTTATCTCTTTTGAGTTCTGTCTGATTTTACTTATTTTAGTTTTTTATAAATCCAAAGCCGCTGCCTGAAATGAAACATTAAAAATAAATAATATATGCGATTTTAAATTTAGTTTAGTTCGCGGCATGTCCTCAACGAATAATGAATCTAGAAGAACCATAAATAAAACAAAAAAAGTATATTTTTTAAGTTTTCGCGGGTCATAGTTGTAAGAAATTTAGGACCTGAGTTTTCGCCGTAACAGCATTGCTGTTTTATTTATGTCATCTCTTTTAAGTGCAGTTTTGTTGTGAAAACTTAATGCATAGAGCATGCAATGCTAATGCGGACAACAAATGTAGATGCAAAACAGACGAACCATTTCTAATGGACTTTTTCTGTACACGGTCACTGTTCTTCCCGCATCAAACCACTTTTATTTCCCTACTAACATCCACAAGCTATTTTACATCCGAAATTAATTCAGGGAGCGATTCCACTCGGTCGTATTTCCGTGCTCTTCTCTCGAAATGGTTACTTAATTTGCTTATGGTAATCGTATTTTATACGAATGCACTCTCGAATCTTTATACGATTTTACATTTGAACTTTAAATCCGTCTTTTGTATGCTCTATACGTGTATTAACGAGCTTCATTGAGGCGTACGACTGAATGCACACGAGTTTGTCGACCCCGTATCATGTGACCCTAAAGGAAGAGGGTTCCTATACCGTTTAATGGTATCGCAGTTAGATAAAACTCGGTTCCCTTTTATCTCTGTCACGCTCCACGATCTATTGAAACTATTCATCGGCTCATAATTACTTAGTCTACTTTCTTCAAGATCATCACTCCATTGATGTGAGACAATCGGTATCAGTAAGTAACCATTAGTATTCCGGCCAGGGTATAGTTGTAGAAATAAAACCGTGCCGTCAATGGCAAAACATTTTATCTTTTCAGTGCGCCAGCGAAGTATCGAATTAGAATTGTATCTTGAGCGTAAAAAAGCAATAAGACTCCGGGGCTTTCGTTGGATGAACGTAAAGCTGGCGCGGCCCGATAGTTGTCCGACGTCGGACATTTTGATAAATTACTATCGGTACAATAACATTCATTTCGTTTCTCGGCTCTTCTGTTTTTTAATTTGACCAGTCATCCTCGACCTTACCGCCATGAGTTTGGAGAAAAACACGTTTTTCGTTTCTTCCGCAGTGGGCGCCGTCTTTCATAAAAGTTTTTGAGTTAGTAACGTTCAAAGTCATGCTGAATCGAATGAAATGGGGAGATCCGTAGACAAACGGAAGTTACCAACATAGCCCACCGGATTAGCAAGTTGAAGTGGCAGTGGGCAGGGAACATATCACGCAGATCAGATGGCCGATGGAGCCGAAAGGTTCTTGAATGGAGACCTCGTACCGGCAAGCGCAGCGTAGGATGTCCACTCACAAGATAGACAGACGACCTAAAAGAGACCGCAGGGAAACCCTGGACGCAGGCCGCTTCCAACCGGCCCTTTTGGAGATCGATGGGGGAGGCCGATGTCCAGCAGTGGACGTCCCACGGCTGAAATGATGATGATGATGATGATGAAAGTCATACTGCCGACTGCCTAAGCTTTCTCTGCTACGCAAATATAATAGGGCAAAATAAAATAATATACCTGGTAATTTCAATTAAAGTAATTGTTGATAAACTGCCATCGCGTGTGAGATCCACGCGAGATAGGACATCGAATGTGGCAATACAATAAAGTGCAATGCGTCCGTGGCCAGATGCGACTGCGATCGTATTCGATAACTGGGGATGAGTCACCGATTTTATGATCCCAGTAATGGCTCAAAAGGGAAGGGAAACGGTTATTGAAAATGGTTTTGAGTTACGACTCGTACTCAAATATATCAGCAACTGTTACTTTAACGCTTTCTAAGTATCAAGGACCTTAAGATTGCGACTTTGTCTTTAGTGCGTAATTAAGGCAGAGTCATATACCCTTCTTACAGCCCTCTCATAATGGTTCCGGTGTAACATGGAAGCTATAAAGACTCTGCAGATTAACATTGACATTTAGGCTCTGGGCCGCAGATAGGCCTCCCCAGACGGGCGTTGAGTGTTATGCGCATATTAAACCCACATCACATCTCGAGTGGTGTGCTTCGGAGCGCGAAATTTATGTCGTTAATAAGGGCTAGGGGGTTAATTAGCTGATTTATGTTAGCCATATTGTGGCGCGTGGTGTTATGGCCCCGTGCCATTGACAGTTTAATGGCCTCGTACGGCTATAGGTCGACACGGTGTGTTCCCGCTGGGTATGATGAAAGCGAAGATGTTTCCGACGTGTGACGAATGAACACCGCCGAACAGTCGGCTAAATGGTCACCTCGGTTGTGAAACTTTATTGTGCTTCGTAACTTTTACAATCAAATGTTTGTTTGCAGAATACCAATTTAATTTCTGCCATCGATTATTTTTCGAAACAGTTATACAACGAATTGTACAATGGTCAAAATTATATAAACTATGAAGTTTGCAACTTTATTTTAGTACAAAATGTTTCTGCTAAAAAGCGTTAGGTACCATGTCGTGATTCAAATCCAAGGACTTTGTATACCCTAAAGTTCCATGTTCAAATCTAACAGAAATTACCAATGAATAGGTAGATTTTTAAAAAGTTACTTACAAAAAAAAAACGCAATATATTAGGTACTTACCTACATCGTAAAAATAGAATAAAGCTTCAATAAAGTTTACTAACCTCGTACTTTTATTCTAAAGAGGTTTCGAACCGAGGTTTGTCGTAATTAATCGAGGGTTTTATGCTCGCAGGCAGTGATGTGTAAGATAAAAAAGGCTATTTAGAATAGAGATGTCACCGAGCCGTTATCGCGCCTGCGACATGTAACAAAACACTGCTAACATGACGCCGCGCTTAGGAGAGGTACAGACCGACCAACTTATCTATAGAGTTGGCCAAGTGATAGAACTGAACGTTTTCTACGGGTGGTTGCAAGTTTTGTTCATAAAATGCTATGGTGGCTCCCTCATGCAACTCTACTAAAGTTGGTCGCACTGTAAGCCATCATTTTTCAAGCCCTAATCCGCAGACAGAGCTCGTCAAAGGGAGCGCTTATCGCATCCCTCAATTTATTTCAAAGGGATTTTCACGTGACATTTCATAGTCATTGTCATAGGTGATTTCGTCTACATGAGAAACTTTTGCTTTATTCTGTTATTTTAAATTGTTGTTTAAAGCTATAGAACTTTTAACGAGCAAATTAAGTGATTTTAAACTTTTAAAACCGTTTTTCGGTTGCCTCTACGAATAATTATTATCTTTATTCTCATCATGTTTTTTTTTAACATACTTCGATAAAACAAGCTTTGTTGTGAACAAAAGACCCATGGTTTTATTTCCCTAACACCAAATATTTTCGTGCGTGGAATAATTTTTCGGTTTAGTATCGGAAATTAATACATACCTAATGTTAAGCATCCGCGAAACGATCAATAGCAATAATTGTTAATCACGTAATCAATCTCGTAAGGCTCGTTTTGAATCGCGACTAAAGTGCACATAGCATACTCAAGGCAATAACATTTGAGCTTGCAGTGCATTTGGCCGCATTTGGAATGCGCCCACGTGATCATAGAGTCTCTACGCAATTGACGTAGATTTCCTTTGTTTTTCTAATTGTGCAACTATTTCCATACCTAATCATATATCGTACTGAGAAGACACATAAAATTCTTTTGTAAATCAAATAACAGATGCTACTTCCACATTTTCCTCACAACTTCCTATATTATTATGGTCATCTACCATATAATATAGGAAGTTGTCATTATAGCTCATTAGCACGAGCAGTATTTAATCTATATGGTAATAGGTATGAAGCGTGTTACTGGAATTTATTAACAACAATATTGGTCGAACATGGATGCGTCCATTAGCACACGACCGAAGCAGATTGGCTTAGTAAGACAAAGCTAAGCCTATGTACCTATATCCAGCAGAAGAAAAGATATTTCAAACTATAGATTCAACATCACACTAATATTATTAATGCGAAAGATTGTATGTATGCGTGTAAGTGTGAATTTTTGACCGAAGTTCACTCCGTAACGGCGGAAGAGATTTGGTTATATTTTTATGTGGATAGCTTATACTTTTGACCACAAAATAGGCTTAAATGTATCTAAAAAAATACGATTTCTGCAGGATAGCGAGTGGAACGATTTATGCCCGATTTGTCTGCTAGAATTTCGGCCCTCATAATAAAATCTGATTTCGGCCTACATTTAATGCCAGTTTAAGCCCTAAAAACGTTTTATTAATTTACTAATTGATGTTGATACAGACCTAAAATGAGACAAAAATTCAGGACCTATTTTTAAACAAACTTCCATCCACAATAACCAAGGGTTGGTTATTGTGAATGGAAGTTTGTGTTTGTGTTTGTGTGTCTGCTACAACTTGTGAGAGCAATAGCGTGCTACCCGTCTATAATATGCAAACTACATTTGTTATCCGTTTATGGCGTGTCTATACGTTAAATCTTTAGTTTTAAATATAGTCGTGTAAAAGGCGTGAATGAGACTTCCACCATTATGTGGCAATACCCTGATGAAAGTTGTATCACTTAGTTGGCTTGTATGATATGAAAAAAGTTACTTTTTATGTTACGAAATGTGGTATACCTAGAGTAAGTACATAATTATATACATTAGTTATAGAGCCTGCTAATACGGTGTGACAATAACCCATTAGAACTAAGGTTCAATGCCTTGACAAATGTCTGTAACTAATAGTGCGCGCACGCAGATCGTCGCTCTTCAGCGCATGATCTTCCTCTTCCTTGTATATTATAGAAATATCTATAGGTAGGTTGTTATTATGACGCCTACAGATTATTACAAAAAATGCCCTTCGTGTGTGACAAATTCGTATTATGTATATAAGTACGCATGGATATACTGTTATGTGTAGATGGAATGCTCAAGGTATGGTAACTTATTATAGAAACTGACGTGGTTTTCACACATTTTATTTATATTACACGGGAATTACCGGCTTAATCTTACGTGAGTAATTCCCGTGTAATATAAATAAAATGTATGGTAACTTGTTAGCTATTTTGTGAGTAGGTATTTTTGTAGGTAGGTAAGTACATGATGTGTATCTATATATAAAAAATGCATAACTGACTGACTGACTGATGATCTGATCATCACGAAATCTCTAAGAAGCGGAAATTTGGCAGGTGGATTCCTTATGTGGAGTAGACATCCGCTAAAGATTTTGCGAAAGTACCAAATTAATGGGGTGAGGTAAAAGGGGTAAAAAGGTTTAAATGAAACTCTACGCGTACGCAGTCGCGAACAACAGCTAGTAAATTGATAGATACAATTAAAATAAAAGCGCGTTGAAACTTAAATGGTACTTTATGTGATTACAAAAGTTTAAGGAGTCTAGGTTAAAGTAGTCTATGAACCTATAGCGATACGGTTATTGTATTTGTGTTGGGATAACTCAACTTTCCTTTGGGGAAATGAGTATCAATTCAGAACCCGAGAAGTTATTCCAAGGTTTAAGGAGACATTTTGGATTGTGGAAACTCTCTTTGTACTAAGATGTACGGAACAAGTATTTTGGGGTTTCGAAAGTTTCTAGTATACGTAATCCATGAGAGAATTTTGATCACCTTCAAATTAGTCTCGCCTCCACTGAATTTAAATTTTCAATTGAAAATTATGGTAATGTAAGTTATGTAAGCTTGCAAAATAAATTATATAGCAAAAAATTTACTTTTTACTACTTATTTATAATGTTATTCCTATAAGACAACCAGCCTTTAAATTCTGCTCATAAAACTTTTCTAATAAACGATAAATAATTATACAGACAAGAATCCATTCAAGCCACCCAAAGTAGTGAGGCCGCGACGCCGCTGCCGTTCTAATAAACTCTAATTTAATTATTACTCTGTAATAAAAGTACCGCTTTCCTATAAACTTGAGCTTTGAGTTTAAGTATCTATCGAGCCTTTTCTATTATCTCTTATCGTAGTATCTTTAAGCATGAAAAGCCTGAAAGCTGCTCTATTTTGTTATTAGTACCTACTTACGTATTACGTGGCAATGGGCACTGGGCAGGCCACATCGCTCGAAGAACCCACTGTTTCAGCCTCTATCCTACAAGATTATTTATTTTTCCAATATAAAAAATAACCTATAATGCTAAACCAGGATTAAGCTACCTCTTAGTCCTGGTTTCAATATCAATAATAGTTATTTTTGTGATATTTTAAATTAGAAAATTAGACAATTTAAATATGATAATAGAAATACAGCTTATTTTTTAAATGATATTCCAAAATTGTAATTGTGGTTAATAGGCTCTTTATTTTATTTCTTTATTATAAACTACCTTTACGCCAGTTGCCATTCAAATCCATATAGCCGTTACGTGAGAAAAAATTACTTCACACACTTTCCCGTTTATAATAATAGTAGTGTGACATTTTTGCTCACTACTATCGTATAAGTAGTAGCATACACAAATAAGACTATAGATTTTTTCTGTATGGTAATACAGAAAAAAAAAGTGTTATACCTACCTACAGTTTCCTCTTTAGTACTTACACACCCTTGGTCGTTAATTTTATGACATTTTGATCATCTCGTTTGCAGTTGTGTGCCGCTCAGTATTGAAGTGTGCGTTTGTAGAACTAGTAAGAGAATGTGTCAGTGTGTGCCATCCTTGTTTATCTCGCCCCCTTCAGCTTTTGGAGGAGCAGGCATATCCAAACTATATATAATCAAAGGGTAACCACAACCTCAAAAACATGTTTATTATAATCTTACATTGAATTTTGCGTTGCTCTCTGCTTAGCCGCGAAAGCAAGACAAAGGTCAATGTATGATTAAATGTGTATATCTTAGGTGTATATTTATGAGAATGTGTTTAAGTTGTGTTGCGCCCCCAGAGCCTATGCTAATACTTATATTTGCTTGATTCTTTTAGGCAGTCGAAACGTTTTTTGGTTCTCATTATGAATGAGCACAAATGTTGATAGAATTTGTTTGCTTGCCATGTTTGGTTGTAGTCTGTATGTGGTATCCAGCATGTTCACTAGCCTAAACAGAACTCGTTTGATTGATTGAATGAAATTAATGAAAAGCTTTTTGTAAGCTCTGTTAGGAACCTGCAAAGAATGTCTGCTTCAAACTTTTATAATTATAAACTTTTTGAATTGTTTATATGATTGCTTTCCATAATTTTTTGTAGTAAGCTTTTTTTTAGCACGTATTTATTCCACAAGGCGTTTGCAAAGTGTTTTGGTTTGTTTTGATTTTTCATGATTATGCAGTGATACCACATGCAAACAAATCTTGACACAATACCAGCTAATCAAAGAGCATTCCGGTTGCATGCCTTTGTATTGGACGCTTTTATAACGTCAACTGCATTCATTGTTACCGGTTGCAATCATTCCTGGGACAAATCCGACAAATAACAAGTGGAGCAGTGAGCGGAATACGTGTACACACGTAAACAGCATTCAATCCAAGCTACTAAGCCTTAACATTGCATCTCTATACCTATGTAAAATTTGTAATAGGTCTACTACTTAAAACTCCGGGGTGACGTATTTATTCGTTTCAGAAATAGTGTAGCAATATTGGCGTGGAGGATGGCATGATTGGCATGATCCAAACAAAAGTAATAATTCCTGGAGTGACACAATCCTACTTTTTTTTTTTTTTTTTGTTAAAATCTTCATGAGCGTGGATTCAATGTCCTTTACTCGTAATATTAAACAGTTTACTTTGGCTTAATAGCGTCAAACAAGTCATAGTCACAGTCAGAGTCAAGCTAAGTAAGTCACGGTCAAGTCGAACTCATGCCCCTGTAAAGTGGTGGAGACTTTACAAGAGGCTCCTATGGAGTTTTGGAAACAACACGAAAAGACACGTTTCACCTCGTTATATCACTTGCCCACACTCGAGCACGTTTACGAGCACTTAATGAATAATAATTCACCATTTAGTACACATTAACACTCGAAAATACACAAGTTTAGGAAAATAATCCAACGAGCCGACATGTTTTTTCCGCGTTGGCGCCAAAACTCCTCCACACACAATCCTACGTCACTGTCCAATTGCCACTTTATTGCAACCAACACAAAAATTGGGAAAAACTTTGTTAATAATCTTTTAAATGAAATAGAATTGTCATTTTGTTTGACCGCGAAGCAATTTAAGTTAAACACGAATTTAATATAATATTAAACATATATTATTTTTTAAATCAAAACACATAATTTTATCGGATTCCCATAGGTTGGAAAGCCGGAGATTGGAAAGAGAATAATGTCATGCTATTGGTAACATAGCGTCGATGACGTAGACTTGTGTCACCCACGTGACCATTGTGTCTCGGAATAGCACACCTCCATGGAGGATGGTAAATAAAATATCGGATCGGAACCCTCGAAGCGGAATAAGCTCTGCTTCAGTTAAGGCCGCTCCCATACGGGACAGGATGTGGACAACTGACAGATGCCGGGCGATAGGGGACGGGTACACGTAGCTTTTAGTCCTTATTCTAAGGGTACACGATAATTTGTAATCTATCTATATATGTATATAAAAATGTATCCCTATTTGCCTTGGTCACGCCATAACTTGAGAACGACTTTACCGATTTCATTCATCTTTTTTTTAAAGTTTTCTAATACTGTATAGAAGGTTCTTACGGAAAGAATAATGAAGAAGATTAAGATACAAGATTAAGATTAGAAGGTAGGGCAGAAAATTTGAAAATTTCAGAAATTTTAACGACGATTTTAACTTCGTGCGTTTGACACTTCTAAGGCAGGACAACGTCTGTCGGGTCAGCTAGTTTTTATCTAAATATAACTTACCTGCAGTACGTAAGTATTATCATCGTCTCTATAAATCAATCCACTGCTTGATTGCCTCTAAAAGTATGCTTAGTCTGATCTACTACGACCTACGACTGAAGCTGTTGAAACTGAACCTATTTTAAGATCTTACTATTACGATAGATAAATATATACTATTACCTAAACAGTTTGACAATATAATTAATTTTGATTTCTGATCCTCGGCGTCAAAGAGTACTTTTTAATATGTCCAATGACTTCCAATTACTGCAAACTACCGTATATCGGTGCTCAATTTTGACGAATCGCAACAATAATTAACTAAACTTAAAAGTTCAAGTTAAGTGCCGGTAGTCGTTGGGAACGATACTCTCAAAGTTATTGACCATTACACCTATCTTGGACAGATTGTTCAGTTAGGTAAGTCCAACTTAGGCAAAGAGGTCGCCCTAAGAATCCAACTCGGATGGGCAGCGTTCGGGAAATTGCGTGACATTTTCTCGTCCAAGATACCACAGTGCCTCAAGACGAGGGTCTTTGACCAGTGTGTGTTGCCAGTGATGACATATGGTACTGAGACGTGGTCCTTAACTGTTGGCCTTTTGGAAAAGCTCAGAGTCACACAGCGGGCAATGGAGACAGCTATGCTCGGAGTTTCTTTGCGCGATAAGATTCGAAACGTGGATATTCGCAAAGAACTAGAGTCACCGACATAGCTGTTAAAATTTGCAAGTTGAAGTGGCATTGGGCAGGCCACATCGCTCGAAGAACCGATAACCGATGGGGAAGAAAGGTTCTGGAGTGGAGACCACAAACCGGAAGACGCAGCGTAGGGAGGCCTCCCACTAGATGGACCGACGACATTGTGAGAGTCGCGGGTATCCAGTGGATGCAAAAGGCGAGCTGTCGTTCAGTGTGGAGGTTAAAGGGGGAGGCCTATGTTCAGCAGTGGACGTCTTCCGGCTGATGATGGTGATGATGATGAAAATTTCAGAAATCTAGACTCTTACCTTACATTAACTCCTCAGTCGATAAAACTTTGGACGACAAAGTTGAGCTGAATTCAATAGTAGGTATTTTTTTTGTCTTCTCTAATCATAACTATATTGTACACGTGCGTATACATTAATTACAATCAACGATCTATTACTGTATACGCACTTCACTACGCACAAAAAAGTATGATTAAAAAAATGCAGTAAAAACGTTTGAAAAAATAATTGACATTTCCAGATGGCTATGACTGTGGCTATGACTATGCTATGACTTGATATCCTGTGATTGGCTAATGATAAAATGCTTTTTTTATGTTTGATTACAAGTTTTTTTTTTTTATATGAACATCCTTGGAACATCCACGTAATTCAAATTGTTGAGAAATAGGTCACGTTCGTCCAAAGAAGTTGGACCCAAAAAGGTAAGGTCCAACATCATATTAAGCTGCATATTATACTATTTCTTCAGAATTCACTTCCAATTTTACGTACAATATCGGTGATTATTGGTTTTTGTGCTATTTGTCTGTAGTTGATGGAGCGTGCCGGCGACACAGGGGGACGCGCTTGTTTGCACAGAGAATTGCCATTTTTATAGCTTGTATGCTATCATATTGAGCCATTACTAGCTGTCGCACCGGAAACGAATCTGTTTACTGAAGATGTGCGGAATTACCGATATTGACATTTAATAAGTGCAATTTATATACCAACCTGGAGGGGCAATGGTGGCTGAGCATGTGCGCTTTATAATCTGACAACACTTGGTTCAATCCTCGGCCCTGCACCAATGACTTATTTAGTAACTAAATAAATTATGTGCAGTTTCGATGCCATCGTTCAAAAACGCTTTGATTCCACTTTTATTATGCGTACTGCTAATCTGTGGAATGCACTGCCTGAATGGGTGTTCCCCGGTAGTTACAATCTGTGTGTCTTCAAATCACGAGTGAATCGGTTTCTTTTAGGCCTAGAAGGTCTAGGTCTAGGTTTGGTCTACCGCATCGTCGCTTTACATCAGGCGACTTGGCGGACAAAAGCAAGCCTATTATTAAATTTAAAAAAAAACCGGTAGAGAAAACTTTGTGGGGAAACCATCATGTCCAAGAACCTCAGTCACATATTTTTATGTATCAATCAAGGATTGATAATATGAGGATATTATCCTTGAATCCTTGAGAATCCTTGATTGACACATAAAAATATGTGATTATCGATGGATGTTGATCATGAAATATTTACCTACACATACTTGTTGTTTTTTTTTAATACCATTAATATTTGGTACAAATACAAAATTCATCTTACTGGTCCTTAACTGACTTCGAAAAAGGAGGAAGGTTCTCAAATCAGCATTTAAAATGTATGTATACAGCGTTTACGCCATCTGTAAACCAATTTGCGTGTTTCTTTTTTTACTATGTAGAAGAAACCCGCGACTTCAAAATCCATGTAAAAATATTATTTTTACTTAGAATGTAGTGTTGTGTGGTTTTTGAAGTTTTTTAAAAGAAAATTTAATTTGTTTATTGTCATAGATTCAGTATAGGTACGAATCTATGTTTATTGTCCTTTGTCCTATAAACGGATAGTGCGTTTGACTCACATTCGCTTCATAAAAGGAGGTTGCAACCAAACTAATCCAAATAAATATTTGTTAGATAAAAAAATATTATAAAGGGCCGTTTTTACCAGTCAAAGAGACACAATAAAAGTTTCACGTGTTGTATACACATTGAAAATGATTTTTTGCGTTCGGGTCAGATGTAAATAAATGCTCAAAATGTGTCAGGAAATGCTGGCGTGTGTCGAATTTCGCATTATAAGACCATCATCATCTTCCTTCTCCCACTGCTTGGTATAGGCCTCTCTATTGCTATGCCATCTGCCTCGGCCTTGTGCGAATCCAGGTTCGACCCGTGATAGTAATAATATCGTCAACTCAGCTTGCAGCTGGACGACCAAAGCTCCGCTTACCTTTAGATAAGACCATACATTTATAAAAAAGAGAAATTAATAAAAAATAGAGTCTAACGTTTTACTCGAACATGCACAGATATTTACTCATTATTATCGTGGTACTTCCGTGAATATCTATACTAGGCATACTCGCCATGTTAGAAAAAAGTATACTTTTGGCATTAATTTGACATTCGTAGACTCTGGTTATGTATGCAGCTTTATCTTGGTCCACATTTTTTTCATCCAATAATCAATGGCACGTTCGTATCAGGGCTTTTTTGTCTGCCGCGAGAGTTATGTATAATATTTTATTTTATTTATTGAAGAACAGTAAACAGTTATATTATAAATTGTACAATAAGGTGGATAGATTAATAAACTTAATAATAATACAGCCAACAACACTATTCACGGATTACTTACAGAATTATATAAATTTAGTTATATTATGTATAATTCCAGAAATCCATTGGCCCGAGTTCCTTTCTCTAATTTTGTTATTGAAAAGTTTAACTGCTAGTTTTAGCCATGAGCTATGCACTTAACCAAAGTTAAGACCAAAACAGTCTAACAGTTCCCAGTGTAACTGCAGAAGTCTTCGAACTAATAAATCAACGTAGCCTCATAGTGGCTTAGTAAAATATCTTGTAAACATTGGAAGATAAATCTAGCGTGTCTGTTTTCTCTCGGCGACAGAGTCGGTAACAATTATTTGCAGGATGTTTATATTATGTTGACTTGTTTACCTATACGGTTCACATGTAGAAAAGCGATATTTATGAGATAATATCATAGTGTAGGTAGTAACGTAGGCACCTAAGTACATATTGCTCTACCCACTTTTTTCTCAAAGGTCACATAATCGTCATCATAATCAGCCTACTCGCTGTTGGACATACCTCGATATACCTCTCCCAAGACATACCACTCAGAGCGATCTCCAGCTTTTTGCTTTCAGTTATTGTAAAGTACTTTCCTTACTTCTGTCCCTACGTATATTTTCTCTCGATCAAGTCTCAACGTTGTCCTACGCTAAATTTACAGCTTTTTGTCACCACTGTAGAACACGTCTACCTCAGCGGTTATAGGTCCTGCGACAGATATGACCGGCTTACTCGCTATTCAGTTTGCTGATAACTGTATCCAGTGACTCCGCTGGACACTGGACAGGCCACCTGCTGAGAATGGGAGAGGATCGCAATGTCAAGAAGGCATATCTTGGAGTTCCCAATGTCCACCGACCCGTCGGCTGGCCTAGATATCGCTGGAAAGATGCCGTAGAGTCGGACTTGCGCGAGTTCCAAGTCACCGACTGGCGAGAGACAGCGCCAGACCGGGTCCGATGGCGTTCTCTTGTGCCGGAGGCCAAGATCCACTTTGCGTTGATGCGCTAGCGAAGTAAGTAAGTATATCGAAGACATGAAAGTTGACATCAGCGGGGTTGTTATGAAAGCCGACACTTGTTATCGCTATTGTGTCATTACGCTGCTTGCACAAACTAACAACATTCGCGCGAGTGGGATGACACGATAGCGATTATCAAAATATGTAATAACCACGCAGCTCTAAGATGATTCTAAATATACTAGGTATTATTATTTTAGCCGTGATCATCCCACCACAAAGCAAAAGACTAGATTAGACAATACAAACGTTCGCTATAATAACATTTAAACTTGCCCCGTTTTGAATTGGATATTAGTGTGGTACATCAGGCGAGTTGGCGGTCAAACGCTAGCCGATTAATAATAATAAAAAAGAGAGTATTAAAAGGAACATCACACATGACTGTCATAATGAGCCCTAGTTTAATTTGAATTAGCACCCATAATAAATAAAATAAAAATAAATAACGCAAGGTAGTACATATTACAAAATGCATTCGTAAAATTTTTGTGGACTAGAATTTCAGACATTAAACGAAAAATAAAGCCGTTACTGTCAGGAAGAATATAAAACGATAATATTAAAATTGTTTATTCTGTAAGTAATTTAACGAAATTCACTTTCCCTTTGAGAGTTTTTCGAAAAACTACTTTTGTAAATTGGAGGTGATCAGCTGACATGAGTTTGAGTTGATGTTGTGAGTTTTTCCAAAACTTTGAAGCCGTTATTATCGGCTTATTATTTATTATTTTTCGTACAATAAATGTGCAATCAAAGCGCTTCGTATGGGTTCTCGGAATATCAACCATAAAGCGGTGTCGATTCTTCGTGCCCACTAAGGCAGTCCGATAGAAAAATGGGCAGAAGGGAATCAAATCATGCAGATCTGAAGCACACTCTCCAAAATGTATCCGATAATAAACCGATAGACTAGCAACCTTGCGCCGATTCTCAAGACTAAGAAGCTTAGTCTGAACCAGGGATTCGTTGCTGATGAGCCTCTTGGCACGTTTCTCAATAGACTCCAACGCCCCAAGCTGGCTATTTTATTACAGAAATTGAATTTTCTATAGATCTTTCTATTTAATAGAATCAGAACGCCAAAAATCCAGTTCCCTATGCTTTTTTCGTTACAAAATGCGAGAGGACTTTTATCTTTTAAACAATGTTGAATTACGTATATACCTATCTGTAGGCAGGAACATGTGATTGGCCCAGTCACCTAATAATTTTTTTATACTATTTTCTATGCTATGTAGAGAAGAAGAGAGATGTAAATTGATATTCCTAAACACAAAGCCGGTGAATCCTCAAATCCACCAAACTTGTTTCACGAAAAAGTTTTCAGCCGATTCTTTATTCATTCGATTTCCATTGGCAACAGGGTGAAACGCATTTGAATTTCTTACAGGAAATATTTTCTATTGATACGAATATTTGTTTTCTGCTCAATTCACCGCCCGGTTCGCTTGGGATGTATTTTACAAAGTTTACAAACAACTGTTCAAAGATTTATGAGGTATTCCAAGTAACAACCCGTCTTGTATCTTATTTGCAATATTTGCATGGAATTCATCTAAGTATATTATTCTACTTTAGTAAGTTCGGAATATTGGGAATTTAAATCGGAACATATATATATACAGCAGTGGGTTTTGAATGATGATGTGCACTATCATTTAGTTTGTTAATTTCATTTGTTTTTTTTTTTTATTTATCATCGCGTCTGGTCGATCACGTGACCAAAATCCTGGCCACTACTTTTCTCAAAGTGTGAACAATTGAGCATTGCTATACGTGGAAATGGGGCCAGCATGTTGGAAACAATTCTGAACTGGAAATTGCCAATTTGGAAATTTCCACTGGTAACGGTTTAATAGAAGAGTAATTTTAAGAGTAAGAATTTAATTTGTTTTATCTATACATTATTTTTCCTGTTATTATAAATGAAATAATATTTGTTTCGTACGTATTATTTGTTATTGAAATATATCAAAGCAGTAATGAGATCAGATTCTCAGAACACAATGTAATCTATTGCATATTTGTTATTACTAATATGTAACTAGAACATTTACAAAACACTCTTAGAAGACACAATTGTGTCTTCTAAGAGTTAGACTTAGAAGACACAGAGTTGTAAATGTTTAAAATCAGATAATGAGAATGTTTTAAATAATGAACTGATACTGTGTAGGTAATAATAATATTGTATGGCTCTTTAGTTAATTAATAATAGTTCAAGAAGGATTCTTTGGGGTTGAGGTTTTATACGATTTAAAACAAGCCCAGTTGCGTCAGCCATATATGTAGGTCATTGTGGGCGGAGATTTGGGGTTATGAATAAGTTATAAGTTTTTAATACTGCTAGTAGAGTAAAAGAAAATATATTTGAAAGCTTACAACAGTATATTCCGCTAGCGGCCGACAAAAGGCGTTTTATGCAAGTTTGTGAAAGATATGACAACATAAATGAAGTCCATCTCTGGTTTATAGGCGACAAGACCGGTGTTTAATTCGTTAAAAATAACTGATTTGAGAAAATAATATAATTTAATGTAAAAATACATTTACTGAAGAGAATATTTAAATCGGCTAATTAAGTACCGACATGCACATAAGTTTTAAACTTTTTGGTGGGATCAGAAAAGGTTTGTCGGCCCTTTCCCGCAGTTTTTATAATGAAATTTGTATAGCGCAATTACAAGTGAAGTCATTTGTAAGTATAGTGTGCTCTATCTTGCAAGACAACATTAAAATGTTTATTCTTTCTTATCTTTGAAATTATAATTTATTTTCGGTGATCGGCATATAAAAAATACAGGCCAAATTGAGAACCTACCTCTTTTTTAGAGATGGTTAAAAAAGAAAATCAAGGTATGTATAAAAATTGTATTTTATTTTTGTACATTATCATATTTTATTGGCCGGAAACGAAAGTGACAAGCCGTTTAAACAAACAAGTGGATAAGGAAGTCGTGACTGTACAACTCATTCTATTTTTGTAATCTTTGCAAACGAATGACCAAAAGAAAGAGATAAGCCAAAAGCGAATATTTTAGCTGCGCTATCAGTTTATCTGTTACGGCAAAAAGGCGAACAAACTTGAAAGTAAATTCGAAGTTATCTGGACAGTCCTTCACAGTTCGTAAACGGCGCTAAGTAAACCTTTTGCATAGATAAGTATCCGATGTTAAAAGACGTTTTGTATAAAGTTGAAAAACATCAATAAGTAGTACTTGCTTTCGTCTAAGTAGATGTAAATAGGTAGTGTGAGATATTTAAACGCGTCCCTAGGTGTTTTTATAAACGAAGTAAAATACACAACATCCATGTAAATGTACATTGTGTATATACAAACGTACATACAATAAAGAATACATACTTTAAAAAAAAGTTTGATCGTTAATCCAAAAAGTTTTGTTATCAATCATGGATCTCAGACTAAATCTGAGTTTCGTCTTTTCCTGTAGGTATGTACCTATGCTAATTTGCTAACTTTAACTTCTGGTGTGCACAATATCTTTAAAAAGCTTCAAATATCTAACACGAATGATGTTTGTTTATTGTTAATAAAAGCGACCAAATGCGAGTCGGGCTCGCGCACAGAGGGTTCCGTACCACAACAAATTGTTAACTGCTAAAGTAGAAAAAAAAGACTAGAGCAAATACAAAAATACGTGAATAATCACGTTAATTTATTGTATACCCTTTTTTTTCTTTTTTTTTACTTTTTTATTATTTCTTTGTTTATTCGTCGTAACATTACATATTCTGTGAAAATTTCAACTGACTATCTATTACGGTTCGAAAGATACAACCCTTAAAAGATAGGACGGACGAACGGACGGATAGACAGACAGACAACGTAGGCTCAATAAAAGGGTCTCGTTTACACCCTTTGGATACGGAACTCTAAAAACGTCTCACTCCAAATTAGGTAACTAATTTTTAAGAAGAAAAATGTTTTCTTTCTTGACATTTAAGTAGGGAATTGTCGCCGGCACTTAATTTCCATTTGTGAGTAGGTAAACATCGTGTAACTCTGTTCGTTCAAGGCGATGCTTGACTTTTGCCGGCCGCCGTCCTCACCTTGCCTTCTTGCTAGGGACACAATATTTTCAATTTTAACGGGACAGTCCTCATACAAAATTATCTTTATTAGAGTTGATTGCTGGTGGTGATTATTTTGTTTTATCGCGCTAGTTCTTTTACTATGTGCTATTTTTTATTCTGTGGAGCTAGAACTGAATTACTATAATTAATTGCATTATTTGGCTTTTAGCAAAGAAAGTACCTTAGATTAGTTTGGTAGATCAGTTCATTGGGTGTGTATAAAATAAAAATCTATTACTACTGTGTGTGAGAACTTGATAAGCACATTATATTCTTATACTCGTAAGCAACGTAAATATAGACGAAAGTAATTTTTCACCCACGACGGAACGGAAAAATGTATGTATGCTTGTTAACATTTATCTCCAAAATGGTTCGACCGATTTGATTCTTTTATTTATTTATTTGAAAGCAGGTTGCTTTGCGGTGGTTCTAAGCTATGTTTAATCAATATCTGTCTTGCAGTTTAGTTGATGATCTGTTTGACGAATCTGTCGTTTTTTAAATGTTATTGATAGTTACTTGTTAGATTATATTTCTAGGACTAACGCCAGGGATGACAAATAATACACCCGGAGTGTTATTCAAAATAACGCCTGCACAAGTTCTGATTTGACAATACAATGTTGTCCCTAAAGCACACAGTATTCTGGAAGTGCTACTTGCAATTGAATTTGGCACTACGCTCCAGGGTGATGAAAAATTTCCCTTTCAAATTATGAATTTGATACCGCCGTCACGCGCTTCATCAATTTAATTAAGGAGAATTTTGTTTCTGCCTTTATTAAATTCGTTAGGACGCGCCTTAGTCACGTAATTAATAAGGAAAGTTTAATTTCGGAGCTGTCGATGCGACAAACAGGTGTGGTGTAGACATAAAAATTTCTTTTTTTGTAACATATCTGAAAATACTTTCATTATGAAATTGCTAAGCTTTGGCCTTAGGCACCCCTTGGTATAGGAAAGTAGGTACCTACACCTATTGATAGGTACTTAGTGATAACTTTATTCATATTAATAAGTACGTGTCAAAAATTAAAAATTGCCAATTAAAATAACTTGTAATAAAGTAGATTGTACAACAAGTGCGCAAAACAAGCCAATTTAGCCGAGACGTTTATCAGGCCGAGCCAAAGGCGAGCGCGGATATTTAATTTGAGGATAAAATGGAAGGTGCAAGTGTGCAAATGTTTCACAAAGCTCGTTGCCGTCACAGATTGCCGTAGATTCACAGACGAACGACTGATTGGTTTGACACAGTTCGAATTCTCTGCCTACTGAGATTCCGCTGACGAACAGCTTCATTAGTGCAGAAGTGACGCCGAAACCAGTGACATAATCGAATAAATTTGTATTCTTATCATATTACAGTAGAAACGTACCTAACTAAAATAAACGAATTATGGGTCAGGCTTGCAATTCATCATCAGTCCAAATCAGTCTATTACAGAACATGTTTTTGTCTATATAAGTAGGTAAATACACTAAACTTATTTCGATTCTCAGTTTGATATTCAAATTTTAATAAAATCTCTGAATGTTCGACTGTTATTACGTACTTACCTAGCTACTCGTATTCTCCTACAAAAGTCTTCAATTTAAGCTTAATTAATAATGCAAAGCTATGATAATACAGCTTCTATTCTTAGCAAGCTAAAAAACACTCATTTTGATCGCTCCACATAAAAAGCGTCTACTCTACATAAATACGTATTTATTCATTTTCCAAGGCAGCTCTCCCGCAGTAAACAACAATGAACCCAACCTTTAGCCCGTTTGTTCCGTTACTGCCAGCTGAGCCTTTTGCAAATTGTTGCACCATCTGGCTCGGAGATCCACACACTGAGAACAATCACTAATACTACAACCATTCTACACAAGGAACATAATTTTTTTCGGCAAGGAACATTTGTTTTTTGTCATTGTTTATCCCTAAAGTGGGCCTGGCTAAAGGCTTTAGACCATAGCGCCTTTTCTATGTCTTTGGTAGTAGTAAAAAAAACAGTCAAGTTAGCCAGTCTGGTGCAAGCCATGCCTTACTGCCTTGATAAAGCTTTACCGAAGGGTTCTATAAAGTTTTAGAAAAAACACAAATGTCATGTTTCACCACAATTTGAGATTTGGAAAAATATAGTATATTTATTTTTATACAGAATCAGATCTACGTTTAGCCACCATCTCGCCTGGTGGTAAGCTACGGTTTAGCAGAGGATGTAACACGTTCATCGTTGATGATGGTGAAATAGATCTAAAATACTAAAGGTAAAAAAACATAGCAATTGATAATTATGTATTTTCACATTCCCGCCAAAACTCAAAGCGCTTTGTTTGTCATGACCACAGATAATAACACTACCACAGATAACATCAGAGTAGTAATGTTTAGCTGAATGAGATATAAAAAAGTGTTTACATCCAATCTGTTAGTCTAATCAGAAGAAAGTGAACACGGCTATGAATAATAAACACCGCATAAATTATACGCAGATACGTTTTGAGAACCTGACCTGAATACCATTCAATACACCAAACTCGCCTATTATCCAAACCTACCGAGGAAGTCAAGGAACAGTTTTGCGCCAAAGGTTGGAGATGAGATTAACCATATTCCTGGTGCGTTAAGGCTTGAATTTCAAGATGACGATTTTTTTCAGGTTTGTAAATATGGAATAATTAGGTACTGTATTGAGCAAAATTATAGACACCCACAGAGGTTAGGGATTATCTCTACACGATTAATCATCAGGGTATTGAAGCTTCGCCATTGAAACTAGACGCACTGAGTCGATAATCCTTTAGATTATCTACTCCGCCTGATCCGCCTTCGCTATAGCTGGAATTCCCGCCTACAGACCTTTGAGTTTTGAGTACTTCATTCATTCATTGTCAAATTGGAATCTTAAAGATGCCTTCTACCACAGTTCTATAGATCTGTGCCTTCTACCCACCGATATCCTAGATCTGTGCTTCTACCTTAGTATTTTGACATTTAAGTTTGACATTGCATTCATGACAACAACTTCTGAGACACCGACAAAACAAGGTTATCAATGCGACTGTATGTTTTTTTAAGTTTGTTACGTGATTACTCCACTTATGAATTGATTTTGATTAATTTTTTGTTTGGTTGATCACAAATCAGAGGTGGTCAAATATAAATTATATTGAAATTGATTCAGCACTTTTTGGAATAATCAACAAAAACCAAAACTACGAGTATACGGGGTGTAAGGGGAACACTCTCGAAGCCAAAAGAAGGTAATCGTACTCATCATTATGAACAACTTTTACTATGGGACCAGCCCTGAAATCGCGAAAAAATATCAGCTGTTCTATAGAAAACGGTCATTGACACTCGACAAAATGTATGGAACAGCAGATTTTTTTTTCGCGATTTCAGGGCTGGTGCCCTAGTAAAAGTTGTTCATAATGATGAGTACAATTAATTTATTCTGGCTTCGAGAGTGTTCCCCTTACACCCTGTATACACAGATGACGTTTTGGTTTGTGGTTCCCTTTAGCAAAAGTTTTGATGAGGACTTTCAATCTCTGTTTTAACTGTCATTTTCAACTTTTTTTTGTTAAAGTTTGTACTTATAGGTATAAGGCTTGAAGTCGCTTTTTTTTCTTAAAATTTATTATATTATTGTTTATTGCAAGTAATTAAGTAATTAAATTGATGCACGAGGGATTTTAGTCGGTAACCTTATATTTTTGGCGTTTTAATGTAAATAGCTCCATTAATTGATTCTTTATCTTCCTTTCATTTTGCATAGAATTCAACAAAGCTACCTTTTATAGTACCTATTTGGATATGATTTCCATGGATTGTCGAATAGTAAGTGTTTTTAACGTATGTATGTATATTCCACTAGCAGGTCGTAAGAGCAGGCGGGAATTGACCAACATTTTGAGATCCCTGCAATTACGTGAATAACTTCCGTTATTTTCATCAAACAACGAAAAATAACATGAGCAAAATTTGTATAAAATAATTACGGAGTCTACACACGCCAAATGAGCTTATTAATTTATGACCAGAAACAGGTGGACATTAGAGCGCAATATTACGAGTTATTACGAGACGTGTTTAGTCACGAACAAAACTCATATAAAAAGCAAACAAAGTCATATTAAATGAGCCATTAGCGTTTGTAACGAGACGAGATTTTCTGTAGCTCCATTTAGGACTGTGTAGTTATATGGCGTTTTATTGTAATGAATTGTAATGGATTTAATATGACTTTAGTACTAAAACTGATCATAGAATTAGCGTTCTATATTTTTAATCATTATTTTATAGTTGTTGTTTGCTTTTGTCGTAGACACTTAACTTTTGTCAAAGTTAGGATCACTTATGAAATAAAATAATAATATATAATTAAATGTATACCTATAATGTAAAAATATATAATAATAAAATGTAAAACAATGCCATAAGTCCTGGGTGACCAATTTTTCTGTGAGGTTTAGTAAGAGGTTGATTTTCTGAAATAATATAGTAGGCTTGAAAAAATAATAAAAAAATTGCTTACTTTGCAGGTACGTTGCTTAGTTACCTACTTACCTGTAAAGCACTAGGCTTTAAAATTCATAACTCTTAAATCTCACTGTAGCTTCACAGCACAATCAGCTAAGATTTTCTTGTTGGCTGCCCCATTTTACCTGATCCAGCCCTAGCTTACCGTCCCATTAATATGTTAATCCTACATTAAGACCTCTACCCGTTCATATCGATCCATGTGCCAACATTTACTAATAGATTGAGCACAAACCATCAGAATAAATACATATATCTAGTAGATAAATGAGGGTTATAAGGTAATATTCGGGACATACCGGGCCAACCATATATTCGGGCATTGTTGCACACACGGTCATCTGACCCTAAACTAAGCAAAGCTTGTGATAAGGCTGCCAGAGACTGATATAGGTACATACAAATATACTTTTAAATACACACTTAAATAGATATTAACAACCAGATATAGAACAAACACAAATGTTCATCAGATAAATATTTGTCCTAGGTGGGAATCGAACCCACGCCGCCAAGCTCAGAAGTTACGTTCACTACCAACTAGACCAACGGGCCTTTGACAAAAATAAAATGAATGGACGGGCCATAACCATTGAATTTGTTCAGAAAAACGAGTCAAAACCGTCGGATATATACTTCAACACCTAATTATAACCTTGTGCAGTACATTTAATACAATTTTTTTTGGGATTTTTTTGTGTCAATGCACTTCGGGAAAGCACACGAAGGCATAATTTTATCAGATGTTTCATTATCATGTAACATTAGTCTCGTGTTGCACTTCCTACGGCTAGATACCGACTGAAACGAAGTGAGCGCTGGCGCTCATTTTGTAATCTTCAAAAATGCGCTCAACAACCTGATCTGGATATATTATTTGATAAGATGGGCAAATTCAGTTCTGTCGTCCTTGCCCATTTAAGCTGCAGCATGTAATGTTTTGGATTCTCTGTTAGTTATATGCTTAATTTGTAATAAAGAATAAAGGATGTCATCCAAAACAAAAGCTACTTACGTTCTCGATTACTTGAGTCGTCAGAATATATCAAGTATGTTACGGCGAATCGTACTTGACTCGCTGAACTGAGAAGACAGGATCAAGCACAGCGGCAAGCTATTTTAAGAGCTGGTGAATCGTCTGCTCAAACGGAGCAACGGCGAGACAAACAGGCAAACCCTCAAGTTCATTCGAAAGCTACTGAAAAGCAGACCGTCTAGCTGCTAAGCGAGCTGCAGAATTCCCTATTAAAACTCAACAAATATTAGACAACCATGCCAAACGACAAACTGCTTTATGAGCCGCTGCTGCATCTGCTAAGAATCAGCAAAGAATTGACATTGAGGCAGAGTGCCTAGCCGTTCGGAGAGCCGTCGAATCGCCTACACAGACTATGGAAAGATGAGACTGTCGGCCGGAATGTGCTGTTCCAATGGAAAAGTGTCCCTTCCTTTGCTTGGCGAGCCGGAAGAACCTCTGAAAACTCTGTATTCATATGACGCCAATAACACGACGACTTTTAAATAGAATCAGGAAATATAACTCCTTTTTCCAAATGACATTTTTTGGAGTAGACAGGGAGATAATCATTCCCGGATTGGAATATATTTGGAGATGTCCAGTGTTATATGTATTCGATTGAAAGCAGAAACGAGGGCTACCACATTTCATCATCATCATCCAGAAGACGTCCACTGCTGAACATAGGTTTCCCCCTTTAACCTCCACACTGAACGACAGCCTGCCTTTTTCATCCACTGGATGCCAGCAACTCTCACAATGTCGATGTGCCACATGTAAATATTCATCATCACCATCATCAGCCAGAAGACGTCCACTGCTGAACATGTACCTACATATTGTTATATGGTAATTTATATAATGACACGAACATCCTTCATTCTAAAATATTAATACCCTAATGACGAAACCTATTGTTTTCCCTCAAACTACGCGGGCGAAGCCGCGGGTAAAAGCTAGTATAATATATTTGTAAGTATTTACTATCCGTCGCTGTCATAAGCAAATGCAATACCGGGACTAAGTTCTCGACTAAAGTAATACTATATTATAGTGTATGTCGCAGTGGAAGTACATCCGTGGCCAGGTGTCGGGAAGTGGCGTCCTCGTTGCTCGAGTGTGACCGCACGGATGTGTCCGGTGAGGAGACACACTCGATCCTGGCCTCAGGCGGTGTCAGACACTTGAGACACTTGAGAACTCTGTCACTGTTCGGACTGCAGTTAATACACCACGGTGAATAGAGTCCTCAAAGGTAGGCAGCGCACTGACAATGCCCCGGGTATTGTAGGTGTCTATAGGCGGCGGTGACCACTTACCATCAGGTGGCCCGTTGCTTGTTTGCCACTTATTCTATTAAAAAAAAAAAAAAAAAAAAAAAAAAAAAACACATACCGGTTGTGTTGTAGAATAACTAGCGCCCGATAGCCATCATAACACTCGTAATTTGAATGTAACAGGCATGAAAGATAACAAGGAATCACTGAAAATCTATATATATAAAATGGATCCCTATCTACCTTGGTCATGCCATAACTTGAGAACGACTGTACCAATTTCAGTCATCTTTTTTTTAAGTTTTATAATAGCTTGTAGAAGGTTCTTAAGGAAATAAAAATTAAGAAAATTGCTCAGAAAGTTGGAAAAATTCATAAACCGTAACTACGGTTATAACTTCGCACGTTTGACAGTTCTAAGACAGGACAACGTCTGTCGAGCCCACAGAAAAGAGAAGTAGATAGAACGGAAAAGAGAAGGAACATCTGTTACCAGGCATACGAGTAAACATTCTTATTTACGTCAACGCGTTGAACTCCGTATCACAATTGCTAACTGGTTTTGAACGCGTAGCTGCTCCATCGAATTTATTCCACAATGCCTTCTTGCGCTGTAATTACGCGTCGCCTAGCTAGCAAAGATTTTAATTTTAAAAAAGGAGGCATGGCAACTTTTTAATCAAGTTTCTATGGAGTTTTGGGGCAAAACTAAAAATCACATTTGCAACTTCCCATTGTTAGCCTACACTCACGCAAACCTACAAATTTGCCTTCATCTTATTTAACGGATAATAATTCAATATTATTACACAATCACATGCGTTAATACACTAGTTTTGTTAAATAAAAAAAGCAAAATCGATGAAAAACTCTTAGCTAAATTATTTTAACCCTCGTGCTTATCGTGCAGTTTAATTTGGAACTATTTTAACTATGTCGTAGATAAATTTACGTTAAGGACGGTTGAACTCGTACTAGTTTTTTGAACTGCACAAGAATCGTGCAGTTTTTTTGGAATAGCAGCATTTACCGAAATAATTGCGCAAAATGCACAGGGAACTGAACCGTATTGCACCACGAGGTCAGTTATAAACTTTAACAAAATGGCGTTCATAACCTTTTGGATTAATAATAATCTTGACAAATTATTGCATTCCTTCCTATGTAGTTATATTATGACGTTTCGTTTACATGTGTGCAACTGGCTACAACGGATTTCTTGCAAAAATGCCTTGACAGCCGTTCTATTTTAAACGAAAAAATTTTCTCTTCTGTCGTAGAGCCAGCTAGTATATTATATGAATTGTACAATTTGTTAGGAACATTCACTGAACATAAACGAACTATATTTATTTTAAAATAAAATTTACATATTTAATTAAATATATTTCTTCTTATGAAACTTATTCAAGGGAACCGCGCCTGACACAAAGAACAAACCTATTCGAGTAGGGTGCGAGTAGGTATGTCCGGCGTCACACGGTTTGACGTTGCTCAATAGTCTATCAGAAAATATCTATATTTTTGTCCGTAAGTATATTAAAATATGTTTAATTTGCACTATTAGATACCCTACAGCATCGCCTTAGTATAACTGTTATGAGTGTTTTTAATAATACTTTTATTTTAACGATAACTATGTAAATTACAGCAATCCGGCACGTCTAAGTGAAATCACAGCGAATGGCGTCACAATTATGAAAACATTTTATTTTGTTCGAGATTTCATTAAAAAATCATAAAAAATAAAAATTTCAAAAAAAAAATAAAAAAAATCGGTGCTGTTTTATATCATGACGTCATAAACGGGGCCATTTCCTTCGAGTGTATTTGCCACGTACTCAAAAATGCGCTTAAAAAAAGAAAATTTTGCTATAAAATAAGTTTTTTTTTCAGAAATATGTTGTTCCGTTTTGGCAATAATAGATCCTTCATAGGACTTCAACTAGAACAATATTTTTTTAATAAGCACGTGCTTATTTTGAAACATCACCCATCCTACGCACAGCTAATACACAACGTTATCAATTAATTTACTTTATAGACACATTCTAACTTTCCATTTCGAAATTACGGAAATTCCTGCTTTCTTTTGTTTTGTAACCATTTGACAAATGTCGAGTATCTAGCGCAAATATAGCAGTTATTTGTCCGTAGCAATTAAAAAAGATGTGAAACTAAATAAGATGTAGGTACATGAGCTTAACTAGAGAGGAAACAAACAGTTACGACTGTGTGGGAGAATCTATTCTTTGTCTCTCTTCGGTTTAACTTTTCTAATGAATCATGCTCATAAATTTAATATCATCCAATTTTACGTAATGCATCAATTGCCAGCCACAATTGGCTGGGATTTTTTCCCATTCAATTGGTCTCAATAGTTTCCTTATGATTGATTTGTCCCTGAAGCAGGTATAGCGTAGTGACCACGCTTTGTACGACATTTGGCCCTCAAAGGGAGACAAAAGGCCGTCTCGGAGTAACGATCTTGACACCGATCTATTGTCACATTGTAAGCTTGATATTGTTCGTCATAGATTTATTGTCTGGAGACGTCCGCGTCGAAACGTCTGCCGTAATGGGCGAGGTGGGCTGCGCCTCAAATTCGCCAATATTGATGGATTGAAGACATTTGTCACGGTCTTGGAGGAATGTCCTAAACTTGTGGATGAGAAAATGTTTCCGTTTTTATTAGGCACTTTAGAAATGTTCTTGAAGGTCCACGAATTGAGAAAATCGATATGCTTTTGAATTTTCCTCTCTATATATTATATAGATACATAGATACATACATTTTTATTACATAGATTATTAATCTATGTATGTCTCTGCCAGCCATGGTACAAGATTTGCTTAGTTTGGGGTCAGATGACAGCGTGTGCAAAAATGTCCCTAATTGTCCCGAATATGCTCATAAAAATAATCTTATATGGTGAAATTAAACTTTTGCTCACGGTCCCCAGAGCAAGGCCTCTGCACTGAGCATGAGATTGTATTAATTTGATGACTGGATCACAAGTAGGTTATTTTAAGTTGTCAGGCAACCACATCTAGATTCTAGAATTAGTTGTCTGACAACATAAAAACCCATAGCACAAACACTACCAAAAATCAATAGAAAATGTATGTAATGTATAAAAGTTGACACCGTTTCATGGTTGATATTTTGAAAACATGTACGAAGCGCTTTATTCCAACTTTGTTATGCAAACTGTTAGACTGTGGATGCGATTTATGCGATGCTAGAATGCGTTCCCGATAGGTGCAACGCTGGTCTTCAAGTCGAGACTGCATCGGTCTCTTCTAGGCAAGCCTGATTCATCGTAGACCGCATTAGCGGTGGCGGTCCTTAAAGTATTAAGTGTTACGGCTTTATCTTGTATCTTGTTTGGA
This sequence comes from Agriopis aurantiaria, assembly GCA_914767915.1. Taxonomy (NCBI): domain Eukaryota; kingdom Metazoa; phylum Arthropoda; class Insecta; order Lepidoptera; family Geometridae; genus Agriopis; species Agriopis aurantiaria. The sequence continues at coordinate 8,970,664 of OU611994.1, read as the reverse complement.
TAATAAAGGCGCTTTCTATTTCAAATATATTATTGAGGCTGATGATGATAGAATATGTTCATATTACAATCAATAATAATCCACCAGGAAATATTAACATACGCGTAAAATAGTAACATTTCCAGAACAACAGACAATTACTATGCAAACGATATTCAATACTCCTCCCCATTTCCATCCAAACAAAAACATGAACGAGAGATGAATATTATGGTTTCAATGAAAACATCGACGCGGATCACTCGGCAGCGGTGCGCTCCACAAAAATATGAAAATGTTTTCTATGAAAAATAAAGCCCTGAAATACCTTGTATTTACATCTCCGGTCGACCTTTGCCGTGGTCACAGAGTGGTCACAGCATCCACGCGCCATTGACAGTGATCTTGATTTTTTATTTAACTTTTTACAAGTCGCATTTTGACAAATATCTATTTTTTTATCCCCACAAAAAGGCAATAAGCGAGGTAGCGTTATTGTGTTACACCGTAATGATTCTCCGACAAAAAAATATGAATTATGAACGCCCATTCGTTTAAAATACGGTCCCGCCATTTCAAGAGCTTATTTTTACGGAGCTAGAGCGTTATTATGAAAAAGCAATTTTGCGTTGATCAATATTTGCATGTCTGAAATTTCATTTAACTTTTCTTTATCTTTTGTGTCGAGGAAATTGGAAGTTTTTATTAGTGTATTAACACAATGAAAATCATCGAGAATAAAATAAAATAAGTATTTATTACAATTTCTATAATAATAATATAAAAATGTTTTTGTTCTTTTATTATTGTTTTAACGAAAATAACAGACAGTTACAACTAGGGAAAACAGCGCTCGAAAATGTCCACATCTATATAATAGATTAAAACCTTACTATAAACTACTTAAACATAGTAATAACTACTAAGATAATCTGTATATAGTCTACATTTTGTTGTAAACTAAATAAATATTTTTTTAAAGACAGAATTATAGATTTTTACATTTAATTATAAAAATATAGATTGCCATTATTTGTAAAATGTATAGTAGGTATCTAAATTAATAATCATGTCAACTAACGATACTTTTTTTCGTGAATTTTGTCTGAGACGCAACTTCTATATATTTCTATATCAATATACTATACATGCCATCTCTCTAGATTTGCACGCCTGATGGGCAAAACATGATACGAAGTGACTAATATAGTTTTATGCTGCTAGTCTGTGGAATTCGCTGCCTGAGTGGGTGTTCCCCGATAGTTACAATCTGGGCATCTTCAAGTCGAGAGTGAATAGGTTTCTACTAGGCAAGCGTGCTCCATCGTAGGCCGCATCATCGCCTATCAGGCGAGTTGGCGCCCAAGCGCAAGCCTATTTACAAAAATAAAAAAATAAAAATAAAATTACCTTTCTTTTGTGCATGCGTTTTTAAATGTGCGTATGATATACTCGTGTTTTGTGCAAATAAACCATCTTTGTTTTACTTAACAACAGTTTTCCGCAGCTTTGACCGCAGGAACGGAACGGTATAAGCACCTAATAAGTTAGAAACATCTTAGGTACGGTTCACTGACAACTACGTCCATGATCTGCAAAACCGAGGTGCAGCCGATATATAACTTGAATAATGCAACTACGGACTACCGTGTTATGAATAATTTAATAATTATTTTCTAGAACAATATTGATTTTAAATATATATTTACATAAAGGGAAGGTCCTTTGCTTAGCAGTGAGACAGTAACGGATGAAAAGTTAAAAAAGTTTGCTGTCGTATTTTACTGATTATTTTTAGCAATTTAAGTTACATCCTAAGTTATATATCCTAACCAATATTATAAATAAAAACAACTCTACATTGGCGGAGAAATCGCGTAACATACATACAAAAAAAAACATACATAAGTAGGTACAGTCGAATTGATAACCTCCTCCTGAAGTCGGTTAAAAAGTAAAGTATATCTGTTTCTCAGTTAGTTTGTTTGCTATTCACGATTAAACAGCTAAGCTAATCTTAACGAAGTTTGGCAGGTTGATAATGTACATCATAAGGACGGACATTGGGTACTTTCACTCCAGAAAATGCGGATAAAATAGAAAATCGCAAGTAACACCGCAGGTTTCAACTAGTTTATAATATACAGGCTTTTTCCTTTCAAACCTTTATTAGTATAGAGTATTTGTTTGTCAAATATCTTCTTTTGTTTACTATTTCATAAAACTCCCAAATCACTTCAATCGGTCCAACCATGTTCCTTCCTCCATGTAGTCAATTTCCCACCAATCTCTTTATGCAGATGGTCCCATCACATTGGAAAGAGCGTATCCTACTTATACTCCACGTTTACCGAGTCACGGTCCCTACTCAAGAGCACGTTTCCCCCATCGGTTATCGGTTCGGCGGCTTGCGATTTATAGTAGGTACGAACCTAACCTATACCACAGATGAAATAGTAATAATACGCCACGCTTCAACTAAAATTGGCTGTACGATTTGGTTTCCCCTTATATTTCCCTAAACTGTGACCCGAAGACCGTGGGAGCAGTAGTTGTGTTTCCCATACAAGGTGTCCGTCAATGTCTAGTTTTGTTTAGACACTTTTGAGACTGCGGCGACCGTGCGAATGTTTCGACCTTGTCGCGTCATAATACTTAGGCTATTATTTTTCTGCTGTTTTCCTTGTCATAAAACTTACTACCGCAATTACGTATTCTGTTGGAGCACAGTAGATGGTTGTATGCAAAAATTATCTCGTATGAGATATGTTTTTAGAATTTGGGTAAGTATAAGCATACTCTTACATTACACAAAATGCTGGCGTGTTTCTGGCTCAACGCATAAGCATTGCCATTCAGCGTGGTAATGCCACCAGCATGCTAGGTACGCTGCCAACTAGTAGTGGGCTTGAGCATTTGGATTGTCTTTAGACCTTCAACGGTCTATTGGCAGTCTAACTGTATTTGTAGTGTTAGTATTACCTTGTATTTTGTTTAGTTAATAAAGGCACTTGCCCTTATTAAATACACAAAATTAATTAAGTGAAATTCAATATGACTCCCAAAAGGGCATTCCCTTTGTATTGTAAGGATTTGTAATAATTTAATTGTATCTCTTCCCTAGATGCTGCTATTTTTGTCCACGATTTTCCTCTATCTGCCTCATTGCCTTGTTGCTAAAAATAAAATCAAAGCTTGAAAAAACCTTTTAGGAACCGGAGTACCAAGCTACTTTTTAGAAAAACATTTTGTCCATTAATTAATCACTATTCTCTTTAGATACTGCGTTAAATAGAATAATTATTTTAACAGAATTTTAACTAAATTTTGTTTAAAATTAACGTATGATAAAGTAGGTTTAACAAGCCAGAAATTAAGCTGTAGGTACTGAATACTTGAATCCGATACGTGATAATAGCTCATAATTGTTTGATAGAATACATTTGGCCCATATATGAAGTACCAACCTAGCTAGCATTAACTTTGACCTTGCACACGCATGGTCTAACAGCGTACCAAATTCACGCAAGCACGCTAAACATACAACCTTGAACTGTAATATTTTGCACGTAAGCAGATGAAGAACGGTTAAATCCACGTTTTATTCCCACACATCAACTGGCCAGTCATCAACCGAACAGCCTATTAAAACCCCGTCCAAAATCTCGTAAAGTTTATGTTCGCGCATGACATCGTAAATGCTCTCTAGGTGCTGACCGGATTAAACCTACTACATAAAATTCGATTCCAGAACTTTGGAATTATTTACTGCTACAAGGTTATAAACCAGAAAGAGGATCCATGCCTAACCCCTTTACGTCAGAGAAACTAACAGATTTCGAGCTAAGGCAATTCAATCTAGAAAATGCCTATCACGTTGAAATCCTAAGAAAAAACTTCAAAGTATCCGACAGTTTATTGGTATTGGTACGTGCTGCCGGCGATAAAATTCATTTCGTAAGTGCGATCGTATTTGGCCTGCTCGTGGCCACGAAGCCTGTTTCCCAATCGCAGAATTGGAACAAAGACGGCGAGGACTGGGTGTTTTCAAACGTGGTTAGCCGCGCTATTGCGAGAAACACCCAATGGGATGGTTGCGACATTGACGGCTCGTGATCGCCGCGCGTGCTTAACATTTGCGTTGCTGCAAGATACTGAGTCTTTGTACTGCGTATTTATGTTTGAGTCCCTGCAATGTGATTGGTAATTAATTACTTTAATGAAAGGTTTATCGCTGAAGTTACGAAAATACTTCCAATTTGCTGCGCTTCATTAAGATCGGAATTAATTCAAAGTTACTGAACGGTGTAACATTAGGGCTGCCAATTATATTGGACCTCCACAGAGAAAACTTAAAGATCATTATTTTATCGATCTGGGACCACAGATGTCGGGAAGGGTAACAATGGAAATCATAATTACACTTTGTAATTACTTGGAAAATGGGATTGGTCAAACTAAAATGAAAATTTCTTTAGGTTTATTATATTTGTGTTTATAATTATTATTAATGATACATAAGTATATCTATTTCTTCTTTAGTAACTTGGTAACTAAATTGACTCTAATAACATTAATATAGGAGAACGGAACGTACCGCGATCGCAACGAGTCGTATTAGACACATTCCTCTAAAAAAATAGAAAAACGCAAGAAAATAATCCAAATATATACCAATGTGAAGCCCTTTGATCCAAAGAGTAAAGGGATAAAAGAATTTTATAATAATCTCAAGAATTTGCGACGTGAAGTGAATTATTCCGAAGTAACTGACCGCCATTGCAAACTACGCTGCTACGTGGTAATTGTAACCGCCATTTAATTGACCACTACGAGCTAATATACGCCCTACTGCAACGAGATACGACACGGAGTCGTGGATACTAGACAAGACAAAGCTAAGTACAAAATTCATTCGTTATCATATCTTTCTCAAAAGAATCGCGTAAATATGATCTGTCAAGCTTGTAACAGAAATATTAAATACGAAAATGAATTTTTAAAATGTACTAGCTGCTCAAATAACTTTCATTATGCATGTCTAAACATTACGACGGCTGAGTACCAGAACAATACCCATGAATTTAAAAAATCGTGGCAGTGTCCCTTGTGCCAAAACGTAACAAATAGACGTAATAGAAATGAGAATACGCCTGTCAGAAGCCAACTTCAAGCTTTAAATGATACTTCAATGTGCATCGATGAATCACTTACTGATGCTCACAAAAAACAAGACATGTCCTCCGTAAGCACACTAAGCCCTTCTATTACTACTCGTGTTACATTTGACGAAAGCTCCATTCTCGAAAAATTTAGCCTGCTCCTAGATAAAAAGCTAGATGAGAACAAAAAATCCATCTTAAGCGAAATAAAAAATTCCATGGACTCAAAAATAGAACTAATGACAGAAAAAATAAAAATGGATATAACTAAAAAGACAGACATATTAACTAATCATCAAACAAATATTAAAAAACAACTAAATGACATGTACCTACAAATTGAAAAGCTTGAGTCGGAAAATATAAAATTATATGAAGAAATAAACCAGATTAAATCAACTTTTGAAAACAATTCACAACAACATAATACTGAAAATACAAAAAAAATTGTGCTATATGGCCTCACTGAATACGATCATGAAACGGAATCCCAACTATACCACAGAATAATCACCATCTTTCAAGACTTACTAAGTGTCGATCTCACAGGTTACATTGAGGAATTGAACAGAATAGGCAGAAAATCATCAAATCGCCGACCTATAGTTATAGAGTTACTGAGCAAAAAAATGATAAAGTATCTACTGCAAAATGGCCGTCTGTTTAAAAATACGGGACTGTCAATTTCTGAATACCTTGATGTGAAAGCCCAAGAACGTAGAAAACACCTACAAATACATCTGCGCGCAGCACGCCTCGACGGCCGTTATGCCGTCATCAGAAACAACACACTTATCATAGATGGAAACATATCACACGACTACTCACATATTCAGAAACCACTGTCTACCCGACCATCCCAGCAAATGTCATCTGTACTACATACCTCCACTGACGACGAGCCAGCTCCCACACAAAAGCACGCACAACACCACCTTTCAAAGAAGACGTCACCACACTCACATAAGCCTAATTTTCGTTGATTTTAATATATTGATTCAGAATATGCAGAGCTTGTACGGAAAACGAGATATTGTACAGGCTTTTCTACAAGAAAAGAACTTGTATATACACGCATTATGCGCGACGGAAACATGGCTTTCCGAAGCCAAGCTTGAACTGATTAATTGCAGAGGGTATAATAAAGTTGCAGCGTTCTGTAGAAAACATCAAAGGGGTGGGGGAACTATAATACTGCTGCGCGACGATTTTGAATACGCAGAGATAACAGAAATAGCAGAATTATCAATAGAATATGTAATAGAAATATGTGCAGTATATATAAAAAAAAACAACTTACTTTTAATTATAATTTACTGGAATGGCAGGCAGAGCGATCTATTTTATAATCAACTGGATTTATTGTTATTACTAATTAAAAATAAATTCAATTTGTCGGATGTAATAATAGGTGGAGACTTTAATGTGGACGTGTTACATAATTCCGCACAATCATCCAAACTACTCGAGGTCATGCTAGGAAACAATTTTCATCAATATGTGAATGAACCAACCCGCACCACTAGTACTACGGCAACATGTCTAGATCTAGTCTTTTCTAACTGTAATAAGGATAAAATTAGTGTCTCTGTCAAAAATTTCGGGTTCTCTGATCATTTAGGTACAACAATTAATATAAAAAATGAACTAAATACGAATAATAAACCGATAGTATGGAAAACTAAAAAGCGACTATATAATAAACAAAATATTGACAATTTTAAAACCGAATTAAAAAAATTAGACTGGACTAAACTACTGGATATGGAGTCAAATAAAACGGTGAATGAAAATTACTCAATATTTAGTAAGACATTAAAGGAAATTTTGGATCGATGTATACCCAAAAAATATATGAATCTAAATACACATAAAAACTATAGTTGGTTAACGCGAGGGATTAAGACTTCATGTAGAAATAAACGACTACTTAAACCACTAGTTACGCACTGTAACCATCCTACCCTGACTAGATATTATAAGTCCTACGTAAAATTACTAAAAAAAGCCGTTTGTAAATCTAAAAAGAACCAATATATATATAAAATGAATAACTCTGAAAATAAAACTAAGTGTATGTGGAATATTATAAAGGAACGTACAAATAAGTATTTAAAAAAAACGAAAAATAATTTTAAACTAAAAATATATAACAATATAATATCCGACCCGGTTCAGATAGCTAATACATTTAACCAGCATTTCGCATCTGTCGGCGCAAGCAAGCAAACGGAGGTGGGGACGGAGGCACGCGCCCGCCAGCGCGCGCGGCCGCCGCCGCTCCAACGTTCAACTAATACTATGTTTCTTAGCCCCGCAGATCCACAAGAAATTTACCAAATAATCAAACACTTAAAAAATAAATCAAGTTATGGCGTGGACGAGCTACCACCCTCATTAATAAAAAAATGTGCAGAAGAATTAACGTTACCTTATTACCTTTTAGTTAATCAATCCTTTATTGAAGGTACTTTTCCAGACTTGCTAAAAACTTCTATTATTAAACCAGTTCATAAAAAGGCGTCAAAGATGAATGCCGACAACTACAGACCAATAGCGCTTCTGCCCACTTCCTCTAAGATATATGAAAAGGTGATGCAAAAGCGCCTAAACTCCTTCTGTGAAAAGTTTCTATTATTTGATGACTCCCAATACGGGTTTCGAAAAAACCGGTCAACGATATTGGCAGTTTATAAATACGTGCAAGAAATATTAAATAAAATTGATGACAAAGAATACGCGGTAGGAATCTTGTTAGACATGACAAAAGCTTATGACAAAGTCCAATATAACATATTACTAGACAAACTGCATGACATCGGAATACGTGGAGTAGCACATGATTGGTTCAGATCTTATCTAAGTAATCGGGAGCAGTATGTAGAAATCGAAAACTTTGACTATGAATCCAAAATAATAAACATAGTAAGATCGTTAGCCACTAAAATTAATCACTCTATTCCTCAAGGAAGTGTCATTGGGTGTATCCTATTTTTAATCTATATAAATGACCTGCCTAAAATTATAAAAGAGTCCTGTGTCCTTTTCGCGGATGATATTTCAATCCTGACATCTTGTAGAAATAATTTAAATTTAAATAATAATTTAGTTGACATTTTTAATAATATTATTAATTGGATGAATAATCATAATCTTGAGTTAAATTTTGCTAAAACAAAAATAATACAATTTAGACCACACCAAAAAGCTCCTCTTGACATTAACTTCTCTTATAATAACAATATACTTAAATGCGTCGACGCGACTACTCTGCTAGGTCTAGAACTTGACACAAATTTAAATTGGAAAACGCATATACAAAAAATCAAAATGAAATTGAGCAGTTTTACTTACGCGCTGAGAGAACTAAGACTAGCTACGGATCAAAAAACAGCCATTACTGCATACTATGCATACGCCTACTCATGGCTCAGATACGGCATTATATTATGGGGAAACAGCGTAAACGCAGAAGATCTGTTCATTGCTCAAAAAAAGTGTATCCGTATTTTGGCCAACATAAAATCCCCTGACATTACTATTACGAACTTCCATAAATCCTACTTCGTTAAATTTAAAATCCTATCTTTGACATCAATATACATATTAGAAATTAGCAAATTCGTAAAAAAATACCCCGACTTATTTAAAAGAGCAATCGACAAGCCGCGTAAAATCAGATTACAATATAGACATAAACTTATTGAACCGAAATCTAATCTAGCAATTCATAGTTCTGGCCCTACATCTATGGCTGTAAAAATATTCAATAAACTACCAAATAAAATAAAAGACATAGAGAAAGAAAACAGCTTCATTAATGTTCTCAAACATTTCTTGGAATCTAAATGTTACTACACCCTAGACGAATTTTTCAAGGATAACTTCGACGATGTACAAATAGACCGTTCCGTTCTTTCTGTTGCCATACCCTAACAGGGTCATATGTACTACTTGTAATTTTAAAAATATAAACATGTTATTTAAGGTTTGCATGCATACATATGTCGCAATAAATATATTGAGTATTGAGTATTGAGTATATACGATAACAGCGTCCCGCGGTTCCAGTTGATGTCTTTCAGAAACTTTTTTTTTTCGCGATTAAATGTGACTTAGTTAATTTATGTGGTATGAGCTACCTCCGTGCCAAATTAAATTCAATATCGTTTACCTATTATGGAGTTGGGTGCGGACAAACACACATATTTACACATAAACTTATGCATTTGTAAAGTGTGATTTACGAACAAAATTCGTTATGCCTACGATATAATTATTATGTACATGTCTTATACCCAAAGGTTGCCTGAAAAAAAAAACGCTTTCAACGATAAGGTCACCAGTCTGTTATAGTAGTTTTTTACTCTATTTGTCCGAAAATGTATGTCTTTTCTGTTGTGAACGAGATAAAGTTTATCCTACATTATGTGTTTACTTTTTCAGAATTAAATGGTAGTCCAGGGTATAAGCTATCTCCATACCAAATTCATTCAAATTCGTTCAGCTGTTGCGGACGTATCATCATTAGTGCGGAAAATATCAACACTCACATACAAACGTTTATAATATTAGTGTGATGTATACAGGGTTACTTGGAAAAGGGTGTACTAAGCCGAAAGGGGTCCATAGTACCCATCATTATGAACAACATGGGCAACGGCAGTTTTTTGCGATTTCAGGATGAACAACTTTTACTATGGGACCAACGCTAAAATCACGAAAAAAATATAGCAGTTTTTTCGCGATTTCAGGATTGGTCCCATAGTAAAAGTTGTTACTATGGACCCATTTCGGCTTAGTACACCCTTTCCGCGTAATCCTGTATTTTTATCATCAATTTCTCATACAACTGCTGTTAATATTTTGTAGCGGCACTAATGGATTGCTGCCGATCACTGCAGTAAAGGTTTGGTCAATCAATCGCTAAACGTGAATCCGCCGTTTTGCTCTACCGAGTGACGAGACTGCGTTGACAAATCCGCAGTCAATAGCACATTAGCGTAAGTGCCCTTAATTATAGCACGCAGTGAAGTGTTTAGTCCAACCGCATATGACATGTAATGATGCGTAGATTACGCATTGTTACAAGGCTGGCGATTGCGAGGCTAAGCCAGTGGAATAAAGCCGCTTACTGCGGAATATACGCATAATCTTGTACGTACATTATGGGCGCGTATTTAAATTTACAATGTTACCCGTCTGTTTCACAGATCCATTTGGAATAAATTTTTTTTAAATATAGATTAAATCTACGTTAGGACATCAACTCACCTGATGGTAAGCAACGGTGTGGCCGAGGTTGAAACATGTTGATCTAAATGAACCTATTAAGAAAAGAAGAATCTATTCACTCTATCCTTGAATATACCGAAATTGTAGTTATCAGCAAAAAAAATACGGCACGGAGTTCCATTCTTGGGCAGTACATACCTATCATAAAAGACAAACCAAATCGTTGTGTACGAATCTTTGGAATTTCCACGAGGAAGGGGTGGTAGTGTCCAGTCCTACTTTTACTATATATGTATTCTTGAAATGGTTTTTATACGTTTTTTACAAACAAAACTATAAAAGGGTAGCGTTTTTTTGACAGTAGTCATGCATTCGTTTTATTTGGACGATCTCTACCATTAAGGGTGAGATTTCAACAAAACAGAAAAAATTGGCGAAAAAGGGGAGGGGTTTTTGCCTTATGGAAATTAATCCTTTTTCTATGCGAAGGCAGTAAGCCTAATAAGCTGCCAAGGATGGTAAACACCACGAATTTTGGAAAAACTACCACTAGAAGTCCTTAAGCAAAAAAAGTCACCATATTTTTTTATTTTCGCATATGTTGTATAAATCCACCATTTAAGTCACCACCGTTGACATGATTGGTGAATAATTGATGATGTCGTCTGTGATTGGTAATTTCATAGAAGACACAATCAATTCGTGAACATTGCTAGATGAGAAAAGGGTTAGCTTGTTGTATCCGATCCAGCCATAAATAATGCAATCCACTGTGACTTTCAAATGACATAATCACACCTCCGCAGTCGTTAAATTTCAAACGTCTAAAGCTGGAATTAACGTAAACAACACTTGCGATCGTACGTGACTTTCTAAAAGACCTAAATATGATGTAAATTCTGTTGAACCTAAGTAGAAAGGAGGTAGAACATATTACTTTGCGGATACAGATTTATCAGTAACGACGAATAGTTGCGTAACACAAACAACAATCTGTAAAAATGATGCAGTTTTAGGGTTGCCACCAATAAACTAATGTAAGTATTAACTTTTTTGAAGGAAAAGTACCAAAAATACTACGCTTTGTATAGATGTTTTGACCCAGCGCGACAGATACTACAACTTTAAATGTTTTTGTCTGTACTTGTTGTTTCCCGGACCTAAAGTGGACACTCTTTGCTCTTTTGTTTATAACATTTTCCTAGCTTAAATTCTGTAAGTGTTTTTAACACCACCTGCTCCACAATGTCCAATTATATATCATTCCAATGCATGATATCAATTATATATCATGCAACCTCAACGTAAAGTAAAGCATTATCTCTTAAAGAATATAAAGTTGTATGAAACTCCCTAGGGAATAAAGTGATTAGAATTTGGAATGTCAAATTCGTGTGGAAACTCGCGGAAAACTCTAAGTAAAAATATGCTCATATGGCATGGTAAAGAGCGAAATCGAAAATCAAACTGGCCACCATAAGCAGAACTTAAAAAAAAAAGAAAAAGGTGCGTGTACAAAGAATGTAAAACAAAAGACGGTGTTTGGTGCTGTGATTTTCAGTGAAATCTGGCTTTTTATTGTCTCGCAGAAGGTGTGAAAAGTAGAGTATGCTCCTCTGGAATAAAGCCTGTCTTCATCTTGGGCAGCTTGAACGCCTCGCAGGAAGACACTGCTTTATTCCCTTAGTGCATAATCTACTATTATACATTTCCAAAGCTTTTGAAAATGTGAACATAGTTCTGAATATTACGGTTACGTCGTCGTTCTTGTTGTTAATTATTAGAACATCGGTTCTAATTATATTTGTAATAAGTAAATTGTCAAATGAATCGGTTGCTAAATAGTTGTCATCGGTTGAAAAGGTCAAATTAGTTGGTAACTTAAGATTTATGGTGCTGGCCATTTTAATACCTACTGACACTATTATGTAACAGAAAAGTTTCAATATTGAAACCCCTCATATATTATATTGAAATCAGTAGTTGGTAACCCTAACTACGCGGAAGTTTTACCAGATGCTATTTTTTATTGTAAAGTATACAACTGTACGGTACGTACCTAACACTTTAGTGTACCTACGTAGCGACCTTATAATAAATTAGTGACTAAGTATTGCAAACTTGCTTTAAAAAAACTGAACTGTTTTAAATGTTTATCGGGACTAATCACGTATTATATTATTTAGGTAATACGTGATAAGTCCCGATAAACTTTTAAAACATGTGTTCAAATTGCGAAAGTTTAAAAATTACTAACTATAGAATTGATCAGAATTTAAGGTTCTATATTTAACTTTTTACAATAATCTACTGTAGCTGTAAAGCTTAAAAAAACTAGGACGAATTAATTAATAAACAATAAAATATAAGTAATTAAAATAGATAGACATATTTTCGCATGTAGTGTAATTACTGTGGACGAGTCTGATGATAGGTAGGTAAAATCGTATAGGGCGAGTTAGACCTGCTTTCAGTTTTTAGGCCGTCAAGGTCTTAGGCCTTTGACATAACTAAGCGGTTGTTGTTATCAAACAAACAACTAGGACCTTTAAACAACTACGTATCAACGTATCAGCCGATTCACGGTAGCGTTTAGTTGTAAAATATATATCACTCGTGATCACCCATCCTTACTGTAGAAGACTTGTGCCTTCCGTTGCGTTGTGATAATTAGCTTAGAAACACCTCGTAGCCCGACTACAGTCAGAGCTAGCGATAGGTTGAAACCCTAAGGCAGAATCCTATTCCAACTAACATATCAAAACAACACCATAGATAGATATAATCGGTGCAATATTACAAATAAATCGATCGACCTTAACCCAACAATGAGTCCTTCCTCAGATCCTTAATTGGACTGAGACGTAGGCAGCATTCTAATGAGATTTATTTACTCATGGAAATGCAGGGCAAGGCTCTGGCAAACCGTGCGTCGAACGCTCGCCGAACGAAACCTTTGTACGTAATGATCCAATTTACGCTGTTTGTTTACTTTCCTAACCATACGGTATTTTTATTCTGTGTTCATCTAATTTTGGGCTAGATATAAACGGAACAAAATATCCTAGTACCTTAAAATGTTTTGATAAACCGAATATGATTTATTCGATAATTGACAATCACTTCATCAGAACTCGCTTGAAGATTCATTATAAACTATTACAAATCGGCTTACACTCACGTTATGTGACGCGCGCGTATTCCCTGATGAAGGAGCTCTAATGGCTCTGAAACCGGTCGCTCGTCTCGACCGATAAAAATAACGTGAGCCGATTTGTAATAGTCGATAAATGACAACTGGACTGATTTCGGATTCCTTAAACAGTTCAGACTCTTTTACTGAATTAATAATATTTTTCCGATGTATAGTAATAATACCTATATTAGTATTTATACCTAGAAGTAATACGAAAGCTTCAAATGTTCGCGCACGCTTCGCTCCCAATATTTTTTGCACTCCACAATACTAGCTGCGCCCCGTGGTTTCACCCACGAAGTGATGAAAAATGGTGATAATGACGATGATTATGAAAAGTAGCCTATGTGACTTTCCAGCCCTTCAACTATACCCATGCAAAAAATCAGGTCGATCCGTTGCTCTGTTGCTGCGTGAAAGAGTAACAAACAAACACACTTTCGCATTTATAATATTAGTATGATTATTTCTTACTCAGTCATTATTAGTGTGGAAGTTCCTGAGGTGCGGAAATATTTTTGTAATTGTGTAATCATTTTAAATCTTTATTTATTTATTTCAAACATAAATTTTAAGTTTTGTTTGTATTAACACAATGGATTTAATGTTTTTACTTTGAATTAGAATAAATAAATTTTCCTGCTCGCTTTGATCGTACTTTTCCACTAAATATGGAAAAAAACCATTTAGATTTTTTCAGCATAAATTGTCTGTATAACTTGAATAATTCTGCAATTCTTGGTAACCTTAGGAAAACAGTAAGCTTCTCGTTGAAATATCCCACTCTATCACGCATTGCGTGTGCGTACGATACTTTACTATAAGTTGGCTATTTATTGTATCCGTTGGGTATAAATCCCTTATATTTTCCGAGTATTGCCTATAAGTTTACCTAGTTTATTGATGGCCAATACAGATACATCTTTGCTTCCATTAGTTGAACACGTAAATAGGTGAAAGTTTCCGATACATCCGAGTACTTTCTTAAAAAAATATTTGTCAGAATTTCTAAAGTTTCTTAGCATGCTTTAAAAATTAAACGAAGAAGCTTGCTGCATTCTTGGTGCGTTTTAAGCCTGAAATGATGTCAATTTTGAAAACAAAGCCAGTGAGATTATAATATTACAGGAGTGCATGAAACCTTTGGCTCTAGTAAGTCAGTTCGTATTGCCTAATGGCCGGCCCAAATGTCAGTTTTTTAATCCCCGACGCAAAAAGAGGAGTGTCATATGTTTAACGTGTTTAATTGTGTATCTGTATGTCTATCTGTGGCATCGTAGCTCACAAACGGCTGAACCGATATTTTTTTAGTGCTACTTTATAGAGATTTTTCTTAGCTATGATTTATAAAAATTTGTTCAGCTGTTTGAAAATTGTCAGCTCTTTTATCAAAGGTTTAAAAAAATTAATTTACACTTGTAACTGTAATGTGTACTTGTATATGATCATAGCAGTGGCTAGTTTAAAATCTTTGAGAACATTTCCCACGAATAATGGATAGACCATTGAGAAAAATTGTTAAACTAATACTTGTAAAAGTGACGGTAAGATCATAACAAAAGAAGTTAAATAACACACGTAGTTAATTCTATCTACGTGTATAATTTCGCTACAATTTTGCTGTCATTATCACCGCTCATCGTAAAAATAAGTGACTCATAAAAATATACGACTATCTATAGCACTCGCACGCAATGCTTCCTTGTTTAGTATCATTGTTTTTCGATATCTTGAATTTTGAGGAAAGGTTTATGTAAATGTTTACATTGTAGTGCTGTTCCATACTTTTGGGTTTACTAGGCCGCTAAGTTACGGTCGCTTTACCCGTTTTACGTCTACCGCGGGCGTCTACCCGAATTGTTCAGGTTTGAATCTATTAATGGTCAATTTTTTGGCGCCAACTTGAAAAACACATGTCTCATTGTGTTATTTTCTTTAACTTGTGTATTCTCGAGTGTTAATGCGCCATAATGGTGGATTATTATTTATTAAGTGTTCGACGTGGTCGACTATGGGAAAGTGATATAACGCGGTGAAACATGTATTTTCGTGTTATTTCCAAAGCTCCTCCAAAGTTTTTTTTTTTTATGTTGGCGACAAAACTCCGTGTGATAACTTAGTTAAACACCACATAATAAACAACATAGCATAGCATTTACTTTTTTTTAAATGGCGTTTTTCTGACTCTACGCTTAAGCATTGCCATTGAACGTGGTAATGCCACCAGCTTGCTATAGGTACGCTGTCAACTGATAGTAGGCTTGAGCATTTGGATTGACCTTCAACGGTCTATGGGCATTCTAAGTATTTTCTAATGTACACGCTTATATTGTGTTTATTTAATAAAACCACTTGCCCTTTTAAAATATTTATTGTTCTCGCATTGGTTTTTTATTTTTAGTGTTGTCTGTTGTGTTTTTATTTTGTCACAAAAAACGATGTCTATATCCTTACGTTACTCGTTTACTTTTTCGTTACCGACATCGATTCCCTCTCCTTAAGTCATTTTTCTCATGTCTGAGGATTGCGTCCACCACCTTCCATGAATCTCTCTGATGATTTCTTTTCATCGTCTTCTATCCTCAACAACATGGAGTGCGTCGTAGACTGACGTGTCGAGAGTTATTCGAATCTAACCGGACAACGTATTGGCTGCGACAGATCTTTTGCCGTCGACTTTCCATCACCATCAACTTTTCCAGGTTGCCGCCTTGTTTTCTACATAGCAATGTGGCCAAAGTACCCGAGGACGCGCTACCTACGTCGGTTACATTAAAATTTTGCAATAAATACCTTGCGTGTCTGTAGAGCGTATCCCAGCTCGTAGTTACCAGAAGTGTCGCGATAAAATCGTATGTGCATTACCTGAAACAGATATAAAGTTATTTCATTACATTTAAGGTACGTTTTTATGAGTTAACTAGCGAGAATGGTTTTTATATACTTGTGTAGGTATTTATAGTGGTAGAACTATTTTGCAGAGTCCGCATAGGGAAGTTTTTTATGCAACTGAGTAAGTATCACGCTTGCTCATATCAGTAGAGTACCACACAGAATTTAAAACAACATTAACGTTTCAACTATGACGGGAAATTTAAATAGCTTTACACGACATAGCAAAGAATAGAAATCGATTTTCGCAAATACCGTAATCATTTACAATAATTACCAGCTTAGTTACAGAACAAAAAAACTGTTTTAATTTTATTTTCTCGCCATAGATAAAACAGTACCCCTTAACATCAGGTGATTTGGCGGTCAAACGCAAGAAATTATTAATTAAAAATAAATGGAAAAAACAATACTTCAACAGTACAAAACCGCGTGAAACTGCGCTCTTCACCCTGAGATATTCAAATTCAAAATATTTATTTGTCAGAACATGGTAGGTACAGGTAGATATTAGATCTCCTGCAATTTTACTGGAAACATTGCTCTCAAGTGTTTTTTACATTTGAAGTGTTGTTCCACATGGCCACAGCTCAGCTATAACTTAGGGCAATCGAGGCGTATACGATGTCTCAGATTTAAATCTTGCCAAACGTTTTTTTTAAATTGTCATATAACAATGGCCTTTATGCCGATAGTAATGTTGGCTCACTCTTTGGCTCTTAAACTGAGTAAAAAATATTGGATGTATTTCCGAATTCTCACGAGACTCGCATACGTAAGAAACACTTGCACTCTTATCTTTCATCCAAAACATACATAACGGTAACCGAACCTTACACAACTTCCTTTTGAGCTGATTCGTCCAGTTACCTCACTTTGATTATATTCAGAGACATAAGTAAGTACATAATAAAATCATGTCTCACGAAAAAACTGAGTGCTAAGAATTATGTATTTATCAATCATCTTAAAAAAGATTAATATCTAAACCGTTCATTGTTCACACTAGAAATTACATACAAAGGATAAAATAACATGTGTAACAGTAGTTAACAGCCTGATCTATACTATAATATTATAAAGAGGAAAGATTTGATTGGTTGTTTGTTTATTTGCATTGAATAGGCTCCGAAACTACTGAACCGATTTGAATAATTCTTTCACTGTTGGGAGGCTATACTATCTCCGGGTAACATAGGCTATAATGTATTTTCAAAAAAAAATAGGGATCCTTACTAAACCTCCAATAATGTAACCCAAGATGTAAAAAATAAGATTTACAATTTAAATTTGCGTGTTTGACAGTGACAGTGCTCTAAGACAGGACAACGTCTGTCAGGTCAGCTAGTCACGAATAAAGCAGCCAAGTGTGAGTCCGGTTCACGCAATGAGTGTTCCGTACCAACTACCAACACAAAACACAAAAAGTAGTGCAATAAGACATCATCACCCCAGGCCCATGGATGGATGGTCACCCATCCAAGTACTTACCGACTTGGCCATTATTTATTATTTGTGGTTTTACTTTAGAGTGTGTACTATAATCATGTTAAGTTTGACGCTTGTAAGTATTACTGTTTTTACATTAGAGCTAATACGAAAATACGTAAAAAAAAATAAGTTTGTTGTATGGGGTGGGCCCTTTCATTTTTACTTTTTGATTTTTGAGTCGGTGACAAGTTTCTGTGCAATACCAAGTTATAACTGGTAATTTCGTTATTGAATTTTGTGGTTGTACGGAACCCTCAGTGTGCAGGCCCGACTCGCATTGGCCAGTAATTTTATGTTTTTTTTTGTTGACGGGTGACTTGATTTATATTATCAATTATCAATTGAGTATTTTTCTAATTTTAATATCAAGTATTATAATATTGCGTAACATTGTCTCATGGGTGTAATTGGCGCAAGCCGTACTAATTGAATAAATAAATACAAATACAAATTGATGAAGTGAAGTGATACAATTCTTGTGATTCGTGAAAATCTATTCAGCTGTTTAAAGATTATCAGCTCTTTTATTGGGGTTTTTTGATAATGTTCAATTTATACTTGTGCTTTACTATAATTATTACGTATTATGTATATATATGTATTTATGTAAAGGAAATTGCATATTATGCGTCTTTTAATAATCTACTCTTTAGTGTTTTAGACAAAATAATAATAATTGTGTAGTTAGGCGATTTATGCATATTGTATTCATCATTATAAACACCTTTTCTATATGGAACCAACCCTAAAATCGCAAAAAAACAGGTGTTCTATACATTTTATCGAGTTTCAATGACCGTTTTCTATGGCAGCAGACAGCAGATATTTTTCTCCTGATTTCAGGGTTGTCCCATAGTAAAAGTTGTTCATAATGATGTGTACAATGACAACCTTTCGGCTTATTGCAGTCTATATGCGTACCCTGTATACATATTTATATCACGAGTGTGATCACATAATGTAAATAATTACATCCTCATTACGAGCAGCTCAATCAGCCGGATCGACAGCACAAAGTAATTGAGTAATAAGCGAATAATATTTATTATGTGTTTATTGATTCGCCACTGGTTATGCGTTGCATCACATCACTCAAAATATTGACCTAAATTGACGAGCCTAAATACATCCTTATTATACAAGTAAATTTTGACGAGTGTCAATGACCGTCTATGGAACAGCAGATACCTATATTTTTTTTGCGATTTCAGCGTTGGTCCCATAGTAAAAGTTGTTCATAATGATGAGTACAATGACCTTCTTCTGGCTTAGTAAACTCTAAATGCGTAACCCTGTATAAAATTATAGGTATGGATGAAATAACTAAATAATTATAAAAAATAAAAATTCAAACTGAATTGAATTAGTTTATTATTGAGTCACTGCTGAAATTAAAAAACAAGAAAAGTAACTGTCGGTGAAGTCCAAGTCTTGTCCCAGAAGAGCGCGTTAGAATCACGCCAATAGCGCCAACTTCAGTAATGAGAACATTGAGAACCAATGGCGCGAAGTTTTTTTCGTGTCGTGTGATTGTCATTTGGCTTCATGTTGGTTTCGTTGACGGTTATGTTGTGATTCAGAACGCACACTTATTCGTAGGTTGCCTTAGACATTAAAACAAAAGACATCGCTAATATTTGGTTGTTACAATTCAGAACTGCGGCAATTGGTGACGCAATGCGCTTTTACCAATCTATAGGCAATAATTAAGGGTTGGACTGTATATTTGCGGCCGAAACGCAGCTGGCTGGTTTTTATTGTTATTTTAAGTGCCAGTAACAATTTTATGCCACCCCGTTCGATTATTTATGAAGGGAATCAATCGTAAAGTGTACGTAAAATACAGGTGTATACGTACTCTATAAAGTCGATTTGGTATTGTCATATCTTATTCTATTGTGTGATAAACTGATAAAGTGTCCTTTGTCAATATTTCGCAACAAAAAACATTGGCATCGATTCTGATGTACTCTAAACTAAATTAATTTGACAGCTCTATAATTGTTGCCATCCTTCTCTCACATATTAAAATGAAAAGAGAGGCAGATAATTTTAGTCCTGTCAGATTGGTTTAGTTTAGTGAGTGGTATGACAGAATCGACGCCATTGTCATCCATCATCATCAAAATGTTGTCCATCCATCGGGAAGATTGTAGGTACCTATATCGTCGCCATCCTACGGAACACTTGTTCGCTATAGGCAACCACCAATGATAAACGGTAACCACTCTGTCAGGACTCACCGTCCGTTTCTATTTTAAATAATCAAAATTAATTCTATATTTTGCGTACCAGTTCACTGTACAATAAAATTTATCGAACTTTATATGTACTACCCGATTTTGTACTGTTTTTATGCAGGCACGTTATTTCCTATGCAAATGCGATATGTTCGTTCGAAAGTCTAATATGTTTTACAAAGTAGTGACGTATGTGCGGTTTTAAAGCGTTATCATCGCACATATTCAACAGATTATAAATTGACAAATGGACAACTCCAAAACGACACGAAACGACAAAACGCTGTATGTAACTTCTCCCAACGGTACAGTACATACTTACGACACGTCGACGGCCCGTTGACGTCCCGCCCACGGCCATAAATCTCCACGGTAGCTAAGGTATCACGCGTCGTTTTAGATTATTTATAACAAGCCCTTATCCAAGCGTATGGCTGCGTATTTGCTCTCGCTTTAGAGTTGTCCCTCTGTCCATGTACAACCTTCTTCTGATTCTGCTTCACGCCTAGTTGTACTAAGGTAATTGCAGTGTACCGTTTAGACTGAGTTATAAAGCGCAAGCGCCGCGCATTTGACCTGAATGTGTGCTTTATTACGACCCGGATATTTTTATAGCCCAAACTCTTTGACCTTCATCGTTTATGTTTTTACTGAACTAGAGGTCTGTTGCTAAGCCTGATTTATTCGCGGAGCTTTTTCCTTAAAAGCTTTAGGTACTTGAGGCTGTGAAAATAGAGACTATAGTCGAAAGTAAAACATAATGTAGTTCTTTACCTTTATTATGTTTTTAAGTGTTTTGTATGGTTTTTTTCTGGTGAGTTAGAGAACACTTGTCGCATGATACTCTCATTGCACGCATTCTGTCATAATACCAATGTTATTTTTAGAAATCTTTTGTATGAACTTCATAAATGCGTCAAAATGAGCTTTATCTATATTGTCTTACTCTTTCAACATTTTAAACAAATAACAAAATGTTTTAGAGCAACAAGATTCTAATGTGTCCTCATTATAAAGTTCAGGAGAGCTAATAATAATTTTAATTTTAATTTTTTAAAAAAACGGACAAGTACGAGAAGGACTCGTGCTCTGAGAGTTCCGTTAGACGGAACCCTCAGAGCGCGAGACCAATAAAAAAACTAACTGAAGTTAAAATATTAAAAGACAAACTTAAGTTTGTAGTTGACAATAAGGTTCTTCCATACATTCGAACTACAAAATGTAAGTTTGTAATAGCAAAATAATTATTTTTAAATGATATAACTTCAAATTTATAACTTTCGGATTTATTCCTATATATTTACTATGAGACCTTGCCTCTTGCCAAATTTCATGATTCTAGGTCAACGGAAAGTACTTATAGGTTTTGATTCCCCTGTGAAATCGCAAAATATACGACATAAACGTTCATATCTTTTGATTGCTTTGACTTACAACTTTTATTTTTTTACAGCCGAAAGAAACCGTAGACCCAGGTATTTAGTATAAATTTTAACTTGCTACCTTTACGCGTTCTTGAGAAAAAGGGTCTTGACAGACGGACAGACGGACAGACAGACAGACAGACAGACGGACAACGAAGTGATCCTATAAGGGTTCCGTTTTTTCCTTTTGAGGCCCGGAACCCTAAAAACGGTTTTATTTAACCACTTTATAAGATAGAATAGTTTCTGTTATAAAAGTATAAAGTATAGAATAAAAAAACCTTCGACTAAAACATTTTATTTTGGTCGAAGTAAAAAACACGTATTTTTTTATAAATTCAGAATAAAATAAATTTAAGTAGAATCTTGTTGCTTGAATAAACCCAAGTAATCCCAATTGGGAAAAAGTCAAGATACAGCATGAAATGAGTTAAAGAAATGCACAAAGTGACGCACTATTGAATGTGACCTATAAGGATAGCAACGAAATACCTAGTGTGACAAAAAGCCGTCAGAACCTTAACCAAAGATGTGGCAACCACGTACCTACTACAAGTATAAGTTCCATAGTTCCCAAATCTAGGTGAGATTTGTGTCCCTGTGTAAATCAAAGCCGCTGGTGCAATGGCACAGAGCCGTAATAGGTATTATGGAGAACTGGGTTGGCTCGCATTCGGCCGGATGCATTCTGTAGAGGGATGCTACTCCGAAATATTGGACAAATAGAGTTAAACTAGATTTAATTTAATTTTTTAGAGTTTTCATTAGCAGGAAAAGGCTTTCGTGATATTTTACGTGTCTCTGGAGATTCGTTTTATTTTCTTGCGTTTATGTAAGTAAAAGTACCTATAGGTACGTTATACCAAACTCTATTGAAGTCAGAATGGTAGTTCCAAGCGTGTTACATAATGCTTTTTAAACGTATATTGCCGACCGACTTCTAAATCAGGTGGTTTTCAATTAGTTTTTTTTTTTTCTTGCTGGCGTTTATTTGTTGTCATACCAGCACGCTATGATCTTATATGATTCACAAGCTCATTGTACCAGCATAATCATATTTATAGGAACAGTAAGTAATGGTAGGTGGTGGTAATGGTCAGTAATTAATAATGAATTTTCTTATTATAGATTTAATTTTTCTGTAGGGATAAATAGTTTACACTCATAGTTACTTACCTCTTTAATAATATCTTTACCGATTGTGACACAACCTATAATTGATTGTTGATTGGTAACATGTCTAATACTGGAAATAAATGACAGAAATTGTACAAAGTTCGCGGACGGTTCGCGTTTCACAATAACACCGTTCTCGCTCCGGGGCCATTGTCTCGCCGCAGCGTGACGATCCCGGCCCTTCCGTCGGCGTTCGTTTGCATCAACCATTCATTTCGTCCCAGTTCGGTTGGTTCTATTCGCATTTTTTTACCTTTTTTTACTTATCTTTGTGGCTGTGTAGACATTATTTTATGCCATAGGTGGCAAGCAAGCTAACGACCCATCATTGTGATTAATTCATTAATTAGCAAAACGGTAGCCAGTTTGCAAAAATTCATTATTTTTTTGTCGAATGAACCCGCTTTATACTTTTATATGTGACAGTCCATTAGTAGGATCACGATGATATTCTTATCCATATGTTCCTACCGGTGGGAATATATAAGGACATTAGTCCTCGTGCTCCTACCAGTAGGAGTACTCAATAGGAGCATGCGGAAACGCTCCATACAAAGAATATGATCAGTAGCGATATTTACTTGCATTTATATGATGCCAAAATGTAAAAATACTTAAGTAAATCCTATGTACCAATCTAATTGGTTGATCAGTATACGATTATTTCGATGAGCAAATTTTTTTAATCAAGTGCTTAGGGTATTGTATTTTATACATTTTATTTTATTACCAACATGAGTGTTTCTTCTTTCAAAAGTTTTCCTTTTTTGCATGCTTATGTTGCATCTTTGTGTTAATGTAAGTAACATAACAATAATAAACAAATTATTTCAATAAACATTTTTGTTATTACACTAGTTTCAAAGTAACAAATCATACAAAGGGTCTTTAGTAAATTCTTGGCAATGGAAGTTTGGTACTTAGTGAGTTCGAAAGAAAAGTTTCTCACTCAATAGTACAGCCTTAACGTATAACAAAAGAAAACTATTCATACTATTGTAAGTATAGCTTTATGTTACTTGTTCAAACACATTAGTATATAAATACGCACCCACTACCCTAGTATGCCTACTTGCCTTCATTGTTTGTCATTTTCATGACCTAAGCTTTTCTTTGTTATATGTAATTAAATGCGATGTAAAAAACTCACAGTTCCAGTCAGGGATTGTCAACCGTAGCCGTATAATTTATTCACAAAAAAAAAAAACGTTTCGTTTTTATGTGAAAACCACGTCAGTTTCCATTATAAAAGTCCCAGTTTTGATTTGATTGAGGTTACTTTTATCACGGAAAAGTAAAACCACAACCAAATGAAACACCACTGAAACTAGTATTTTTGTA
The DNA here is from genome assembly GCA_914767915.1 of Agriopis aurantiaria. Lineage (NCBI taxonomy): Eukaryota > Metazoa > Arthropoda > Insecta > Lepidoptera > Geometridae > Agriopis > Agriopis aurantiaria. The sequence goes on along the minus strand of OU611994.1, from coordinate 8,946,528 downwards.
AATTCGTTATTTTCTTTACAAGCAAAATTTATTCCTCATTACCTCATGGAATGTTTCTAGGATAATATTTATCATAGCGATATTTTTTGCTGAAACGGATATATTAGGGAGTGACAGGTACCTACACAGAGAAAAATATTAGATGTATTACAGTTTTTTTAATTTTCAATTGCTTGCCTATTCCATACAATAAAATATGTTGAAAATTAAAAATCTGCAAATTATCTATGCCAGTGGGCGAAGTACGAGTATTCGATACGGAATATACATATCGAAATATATACAAATTTTGAATTTCAACATATACATTTCTATGGAATTCGATGCGTATTTTATACATCGAATACTTGTACTTCGCCCATAGGCCTCTACTCCTTTTCCATTTCAGTAAAAAAGTTACTTACGCGAAAGTAAAAATAAACACAAAAATCACCTCGCAAAGCCAGATATGTACATGAAAACTCTTTGTAAGATTATGTACTGAAATGTAGATTACTTTAATTGTCTTACAGTGAAGCTTAGCTTCATTCCTACTAGTGAAATAGTTTCAATAGTGTTTTTTTATTGAATAATAGGCTTGCGTTTGGCTCCTACACGCCTGATGTTAAGCGATGATGCGGTCTACGATGGAGCACGCTTGCCTAGAAGAAACCAATTCACTCTTGAATACCATTGTATCTTATTGTCTAGTACCATTGTGTTTAATACTGTTCTACATAATGGACAACCATAAGAACCCCATCTATGGCATGAGTAGACGTGTTGGTATTTTCAACGTTCATATTCGTGATCTAACCATTAGATTCACAAAGATAAAGGCCAGTTCAGAGAGCCGTGGCTCGAGACTCCAAGCTCTGTGTTTAACTGCGTAGGAGCATTGTTCATAATTTGCTGTCTCTCACCACACGTCCCACACGTAATCGCTTTCTACCTCTATTATTGTGGTCACATGAGTTAGACAATAAACGTTTTATTACGAAATTTAATAAAAGTCTTATTCAATTGTTTTTTTTTATTGTTCAATTTATTATGTTCTAATATTTGCTTTCTTGTTTCAGTGACGAAATGTCTTAATTGTTTAGTAAAAGATACCTATTCTAACCTACTCGTTATAAATAATGCAAAGATTTTTTATTCTGCGATTTTAACGATAAGTGGAACTTGGGTTATTTTTAACTTTTAAGACAATCTATCAAATTTTAAAGTATGCCTATTTCTATTGAAAATATGAATTTCTAACCACAAGTTACTTTTTAGGGTTCCGTACCGAAAGGGTAAAAACGGGACCCTATTACTAAGCCTAAGATAGGGACGTAGGACCCCCTTTCGTTTTTACTTTTTGGCTTTTTATGTCTTAGATAATCTGCCGTATCATTACATATTCTGTGAAAGTTTCAACTGGCTATAGATTACGGTTAGAAAGACACAGCCATTTAAAGGTAGGGCGGACAGATAGACAGACAATGTAGGCTTAGTAATAGGGCCCCGTTTTACACTTTGGGTAAAAGAATCGCAAGAAATAGTTATTCACCTACACAAAGAAAAGAAATGGTAGTTTAACTTTACAATGTTATTCTGCTGAAACTGCGCGTACTTTTAGTCACAACTAGAACTAACTAAGCTAAAAACTATCTAAAACACTTTGCTCCTCACTGTATTGCCGTGACACATATACCTAGTACGGAACCCGACTGGCCGCACTACTTAGTCAAGTACAAGAAGACAAATAGACACAGAGATACAACTCTAAAACTCTGGAACGCTGGACTATTTCAAATGTGTCGATAGGTAACTCAGAACGTTTAAAGACTTAAACAAGCTTCCTTTTGTTCTAGTCGGTTGCACCGTTATAGTTCTTTTTTGTACCGAACAGACAAACAGACAAGAAAGCGAGTTAAACAAAACGTGGTAAAATGGCGACATATTAGATAATTAAAAAACCATCTATAGTAACTTCTCGTCATGAGACTTGAAAATTTAATTCAGAACCAAAATCAGATAACAATGCATTATTTATTTTTTGTATAATTATTAAAAAAGTGGTATTTTAATATAGTTTTTTTGTTTGTAAATATGTATCGTAATAATTTGCATTGTTATCATACAATCGTTGAATGTTGTTCTAGCATCCGATTGGATTTTTTGAGCTTCGTCTTCTGTAAGAATCCAGAGGTAAAATATAAGAATAGGTCACAGGATACGGAATAATAATTCGCATTTACCGTGATATCGGATACGTACGGCAGCGTCAGTTTTTGCCGTCAGAGTTGTTAATCTGTACTTTTTTAGTCGATGGACTAGTCGTAACCATTTAGAGCTATAACATTTGTTCTTTTGCTCGTTCTTTAATGCATTGCATTGTTTCTTAATACATTGCTTGCGGCCATCTGTTTTATCTGGTTAGTGAGTTTGTAAGTAGTGTTTTATTTCATGGTTTGAAGGTTTATAAATGTAGTCTTGTTTAAATAATTGTGTTCTAAACTTATGGTGAATCAATTAAGTACATGGGTAGGTACACTGCTTAATTACACTGGAATGGAGAATTACATTTGTATTCAAAATGTTTAAGGTTTTATTCCCTAATATTATTTTAATTTGGTTATAGTTAGACATTGTACTTTTGTGATCGATAATGACAATATCCGTGGACCTTGGCTTTTGTTAACATACTAATTTTGGTGTTTGGTTACTGATAATAGCGCCATAAAAAATCTCTCAAAGTTCGTTATTAAAAATCTTCGTTACGAAAAATGTGAATATGTATTCTGGGTTTAGAACTAGCTGTAAAATAAAAATAGTAGGTATCTCGAATTTTCTTTCTAAACAGAAAATACGTCGAGGTATATTTAGAGGTTTTTCCCAAAGCAAAAAAGGCCTTTGTGTAATGTAATATCGCCAGTTTATTGGCTCTGCTTCTCCGTAATACCTCAAGGGTTCAACTGGCTTATAGCAGTAGTCGTTTAATCCTTCTAACTCTTTGCTCAATTAAATAGTTTTTCCTTTAGCCGTAGAGAATAAAAGCTATAAATTACACGGAGTCTCAGTCTTGTTAACTTCAGTTGCAAGTAGGTTTACCATGATTTCTTGATAAATACAAGGTAATTTTGATGAGATATCAAATGTATGTATCTAGTTTTTTGTATTTCAATATTTACTTAACAGCTACTTATACTCCTACTTGCTACTCCTACTCGTAAGTTGTGTTAGTAATGATAATAATTTTTGGTTATGTTTTGATCGATGGTTACTCAAAGAGTCCGTGACGCGCGAAAATAAAAAACCCCGTCGTCTCTTTTTCCCGCCCCAAATGATCTCCACGCGAGACAGAGATGAGCTACTGTCTCGGGTCGCTCGCCGCGGTCTCTTGTCTTGATCGCGTATCATTATTATTCACAAATCCTGACTTTTCGCTAGAGGAGAAAACATCGTATAAAAATCTCACCTAAACGATAGCTAGCGTTTTGTTTTTGACTACGCAAAATGCTGCATGCTAGAAATTTACTACAAAATGTTGTCAAATTAAATACTGTCCGGAGAAAATTGAAAAAGCAGTATCTTTTAAGGAGCAAAGTTCACAATTAATTACTTTGTATCCGACTAACGAAGTGCAAACTCGCAATATGTACGCAGTTCGCGACTTACTTAATAACTTTACTGTGAAAGAATAGCTAATTTGTAACAGTTCTGCTTTTACTTACAAGTTACTCTTTGTAACATTTCAGACGTTTGACATAAGTGTTTTACTTTTTTAAGTAATTGGGTTCTGATTTTATTTATCTGTATCATAAATTTAGCTCTCTGACCCTTAGCAGTGCTTTTAAAATTGATATTTTACTACAAAAGATTTAAGAACGCTTTAGACATGTCATTGTGTTTAACATATTTTTCACAGTGAAATAACTACTAAACATAATGTCAGACGGATAGTTTTTCTTGAAAAACAACTGAATTTTAATGATACAAATAATACGTTTGTGACCTTGTTTTAAATCGGGGCTAAGTACTTACCTACGTAAAACCCAAGCTTGTAAATGAAATTAAATGATTATAAATTATATTTTTTTATATTTGATTTTGCATTTTTAGGGTAACTTACAGCCTAATCTATACTAATATTATAACTTCTCTAGTCATTAAGATATATGCATGAAACTTTGCACAAAGTTTTGGTAAGAACTACTCTAAATTTTAGAAGTAAAAAAATATATAATTTTGTTTTTTAGAGGTAGCTCTAGTATATGTGATTTTTATCGCTGCTCCCCATGTGGCGTATCGTTGAATATTATCTATACTAATATTATAAAGAGGAAAGATTTGATTGTTTTTTTTTTTTTTTTGCGTTGAATAGGCTCCGAAACTACTGAACCGATTTGAAAAATTCTTTCACTGTTGGGAAGCTACACTATCCCCGGGTGACATAGGCTATATATATATATATATTTTTTTTTTTAAATAGGGATCCTTACTAATACTCCAATAATGTAACCCAAGGTGTAACCGTGCGAAGCCGGGATAAAATGATTAGGTGACTAGGCCAATTACAAGTTCCCGCCTATAGATAATACTTAAGTTGTTTTTGTCTTACGTATATAAATTCTGGTGTGAACAATAGAGAGTTAGATAGCTCAAGATTTACTCGTATTACATCGCCTAAGCTTAAAAAGCCGGACAAATTTCAAAGCTGGACAAAGTCCAGACAAAAATCTAAAAGTCTGGATTTTTTCCCGCGTTTTTTTATAAGTAAAAAAAACAAAAGCTGTTTGTTTTGACGTATTTTCGTGCATAAGTTCGTTATGTTTCTAACATTTGTAATTTTCCTGTGTTAATTAAGAAATAAACGCCAAAATGAACTTGATATAAAGGATGTCAATCTATAGAGGTAAAAAACATGTTCAGTAGGACGAATACTCGCATAACACCCGTATCTCAATAAACAAATGCTAAAAAGGGTCAACTTTGACGGATCCTCATATCTTTATTTTTGAAGGTCATAATAAATAAAAATTATATTTGTACCCTATACCTATATCAAGTTCTATACAATGCCCACATGCCAAGGTCAGTTTTTTTGCCTTTCTAGGTATGCGCATCCTATATATTTGTTTACATTTTATTGAGCCCAAAAAAACACATTGTATCAACATTTCAAGTCTGTAATTTATTCCGTTTAGCGACAGCAATAGAGCTACGATTTCCCTGTGGATACGTAACCCTAAAAAGGTATACTAAAAGTTTTGTTACAGTTTGGAAAACAAATCAGTGAAAGAAATACAAAAATAAAATTTAATTTAAAGGCTCGTAATGTAGTGAACCGATAAAACAGGTGTCCATAAATCACAAAGAGTGTAGGAACGCTCTAGTTTATTTTTTAGTGGCGTCAAAATGGCGTCCACTAAAAATACTCTCGTCGAGTCGACTCGCTCCATTTCTTGATTAAAATTAGTTGAAAGTTTGTTTTACTGCACGAGGATGAGAGGACTTCCTTTGTAACTAAGCTTGTTCTAATTTATTTTTATTTGTACTAAGTACAACAATTTTCTCTGAGATTGAATCAAGGTAGATTTAAAGATCTGACGAGTAATTATTTTTACAGCAAAATAGCGCAATCAACTTCAATCGTTTTAGTTTTTGATATTGTTTACGAGTATAGAAAACTAAGTTGAATTTGGATAAGATTTATATATAACATAACATTGAAAGTATGAATAAAAAAATTATTGAAGAAGTAATAGGTACGGTTTGCAATAGACCATCGGACAGGTGTTTGATATGTTAAAAATAACAATCTTAGTAAAAATGAAATTAAATGTTATAATATATGAGTACTGAAGAAACTATTTAAATCGGCTGATAAAATTCTAAGCTTTAAAAAAAATATTTTTCATGCAATACTACTGCTTTTAAATTTTTTGTTTGGATTATCCGGAAGGGTCGTCTTCCTTTTTCACGCAAAGTGAGTGTCAGTATGGAGTTAGTATGGCGTACTTGCAAATGACGTCATTCGTAAGTATAGTGTGTTCTCTGACATTAAAAGCATTATATATATATATTTTTTTTTTTACATATTTCGTTTGATACGGAACCCTAATAATGAACGAAGATATTGCACAACATATTCAACTAAAACAGTCGAGAACTTCTTGTATCAAAACGTGGTTATAAATACAGGTAAATAAACACAGTTCTCAACTGCATAGAAACCGGCAATAATCGCGAATCTCTAAATCCAACGTAACTGTAAACAATGGGTCGTTTTTGAACGAGCGATTTTCGCTGTCATTACCTGTTCATTACAACGTTTACTGCTATGCAATCAAGGCAATGAACCGTTGTTAGATAAGCCTTTACTAGCTGGAACCGCGATCGCATCTTGGAGAAGCTTGAATATTTCACTGGTACCTATTTATTATATAAGTTCCTTGTGCGTGTGGTCCAAAAGATCTAATTCTGTCACACGCGAAATGTACCCCACGCGCGCTAAAGCTTACCAAAAATAATTAATTTAGAAAAAAAAACGACTTCAAGACTATACCTACATGTACAAACTTAAACTCAAAAAGTAGAAAATTACAGTTAAAACAGAGATTGAAAACCCCCATCAAAATTTTTGCTGAAAGGAACCACAAACCAATACGTCATATGTGTGTATATTTATGGTATTTGTTGATTTTTTCAAAAAGCACTCATTAAATTTCGATAAAAAAAATTGGAACCACCTCTGGAAGTATGACCTATCAAACAAAAAAATAATCATCAAAATCAATTCATAACTGGCGGAGTAATCGCGTAACAAACATACAAAAAAAACCAGTCGAATTCATAACCTCATAACAGACGAAATCCACCTTTCGTCTGTTAAAAAGTTCATCAAATTCGTCCCGCAGTGACAGTGTAACCCGCATAAAAATGCACTGAATGTACTGATTAGAGATAACAATGGCTTCACAGCACGTGTAAATACGTCATTATAATCTGCACAATCAATAATAGAGATTCCCATAAACGCATGCAGTGTATCGGCTTCGAGATTATAGATAGGCTATTTGAGTTTCGATGAAAAAAAATAAAAGAAACAATTCCAAAGAGCGTCTGCAGGCTGAATAAAAAAAATCCATTTAGGAATGTCTGATTAAAATAGCTATTCCGGCAACGAAATGTTCAGGTCGTGGGACTAGATTAGTTTCGGGCACTGGCTGTTTTTTCCGCTTTAGTTCGTGCAGTAATCGTTTGTCTCGTGCGTTTTTGGATTTGTCCGAAACTGTGTGTCAGGTGTAGAATCACGGTTCTGGTCACGTCGCATTCCTTGAGTTATGGCTTTGGTATTTGATGGCTTGGTTCTGAGGTTCTCAGGATTGTTCGGAGTGTTGCGCAATACCTGTTGTATAATTAATTTATGTACTCTTGTTGTTTTGATTATGACTGTACTCTCTCTCTCTCTCTCTCTTTTCTTTGTGCAATGCAGGAAATGTAAAAATTTAGTAAATGCAAATAGGCAGAAAAATTTAAATAACTTAATCAACAAAAAGTTAGACTGCTGAAATAAACTCCTGCAAGCTCTATTTTGATTATAAGATAGGTAGCTTGGTCATTTTGTTCGTAAAATATTTCAACACAAATTATATTAGACGTTAAAAACAGTTTCATAATTTCGCGAACTATGGGATTTGAACCCACAACACCCCGGGTGCTATGTGTCAATGCTCTTGGACATTTTATGGGCCAAATATTTAATAGCCATTTGGTGCTCAAAATTTTCGATGAAATATCACTTAGCGCCCATGTCGAAACCACTTCTCAGGGTACTTAGCTCAACAGAGCCGGTGTGGAGAAATAGAGCATCGCTGCATTAAAGTGCACCCCATTAAAACCACATGTGCGACGTCACCTTAACGTCTTCACACCACATGCAGAGGTTCTCAACGTTGGCTTGAGCGTTGCCTATTTACTTGTTTGGGTAGTTAACGTTAACTTAGACTTCGATAAAGCAACGAAAATACCCGGATTCAAATAGATTATCGATATTTGAACTTACTCTGATCTTTATACAGCACAAAAAATGCGGTTGGCATGTGTTAGCATAATAACCATTCACACTTGATCTTATACTGGCGATCAAAGAAGTCGACAAATTCTATTGGATATAGAATTTATCTGCAAACAGATTTTGCAGTTGGTAATTTTGTACAATGCTAAATGTTGTGCTTGTTGGAGTCTGCGTGCTTCATCCTCAACCACATCGCCGCTTACCAACAGATTCGGTTTATTGTCAGTCAATGCCATCAGTTGGTCGTAAAACCCGAATTTATAAGCAGAAAAAAAACCAAAGTGTTATGCTGTAGTATAGGTAAACGTCTTATTTAGGCAACTATCTTTGAACTAAAATTTTGATCTAACCCACTGGAGCTCATTATTAACCAAACAATTTTACTCAGACTGACGTAAGATAGGTTAACACCGAAATTAATCAATCCTAATAATTTGTAAACAAACATAAATTAACGCAAACGTTTGAGAAACTCTGCAGTTAATTTGTTTATGCTCGCGGCAGTGTCTGAGTTTATATAGGTACGTACCAGATTAGGAAATACAATAGTTAAGAAGGATAAAGTTTCAATTCAAACTTACTTACTTCGTATTATTCAACCTTACAGGGATACTTCACTAGGTTTGGTACACTTACACCAACATTGCATTAACAAACTACAATTACCCACTCAGTCGAGGATTGGGTAAAGTAGCGTGCCTTTAGAGATACCTATGTTGAGCAGTGGACTGGATGTAGGCGGATGTCACTATAGATACAACAGCATTGTCATGTTAGACTGGTCGGCTCAGTCTCCAGATCTGAACCCCATGGAACACCTTTGGGATGTTTTAAAGCGAGAGTGAGGGATCACAGCGAATTACGAATTACATAGTAAAATATGCAAAGTTTCAAATCTATATGACAATTAGAAGTAGGACTCCACTTCGACTTCCAGAATTTGTTTACATTGTGAGAAGAAAAAAAGAAACAAAGAAAAGGAAATAATAGTAGATTATACAACAGTGAAATAAAGGGAATTTAATTCGAAGGACTGAGTTATATTTTTTTTATAATAAGCTTGTTTTTGGCCCCCCAACTCGCCTGTGATGTTAAGCGATGATGCGGTCCTACGAAGTTGGATCCCGAGAGCAGCGAAAAATTCTAGTAGAATCTAGAGTTAAAAAAAATCATACGTAATGTAATCATGTGTATGTATTCATGTGTAATTATCTGTAATCATGTGTGTGTGTGTCATGTGTAATCTACTATTATTCGATACTATTACAAATACTTATATATAAGTACACAATCAGTATCGAATGGGTCTGTCTCGGCATTATGTTATACTAGCTGCGCCCCGCGGTTTCACCCGCGTAGTGATGAAAAATGGTGATGATGATGATGAAAAGTAAAAGTAGCCTATGTCACTCTCTGGCTCTTGAACTATACCCATGCAAAAAATCAGGTCGATCCGTCGTTCCGTTGCAGCGTGAAAGAGGAACAAACATCCATACATCCATACATACAAACTTTCGCGTTTCTAATATTAGGATTGTTAGATATTTACAAACGAAGCTAATATAAAACGTGTAATAGCTTAGAATAATTTTGTTCTAGCGGATATTATCTTGAACAAGTCTAATTTTGTACTAATAATATTTATATGAAAGGATTAGGAATACGCTTCTCGATGCGTTTTAGATCCGGGGAGTTGTTTTCATAATAAATCATTCTCCCGTGTCGGGGAACTTAAATCTTTAGCAGTTATTTATTTTATGGTACAACTTTAATTTACTAACGAAGAGAGGATAATAAAAGTCTTTTCATAAGTTTGTCTATTTAAAAATAGAGCGATGAACCACAATTCTTCAGTTCCGTATTATTACAACGAAAATCTAAAATTATTTTTACATAATTTTAATCCCCGACGCAAAAAGAGGGGTGTTATAAGTTTAACGTGTGTATCTGTGTGTCCGTCTACATCGTAGCTTCCAAACGTCTAAACCAATTTTGATTTAGTTAGTTTTGTTTGAAAGGTCACGAGAAGGAGAGTGTTCTTGGCTATGATTCATGAAATCCGGTAATAAAAGAGCTGATAAAATCTTCATCGGGTCTTTTATCGGGGGGTTTTTAAGAACTTTCAATGTTTAATTCGAATTCAGTTTGGAATTTGGAATGGGGGGGGGGCAAGTATGTTAACAAAGTGTTTCAAATAATTATGAATAGGTGAAATACTCAAAATAAAACCATACGCATATAAATAAAAATACAATTAATAACACTAAGTCTTTCGACACAAAAAATACGTTAGAAGACATCAAAGCCTCCGAATCTCAATAAACTCACAGTGGGCTGATGCGGGACACATCTGCTTCTAATAAAATTCACACAAATAACCGTCATACACGATCCCATTCATCATTCCGAAGACATTTACTTATTAAAGAAGATAATAAGTATAAAAAATAGGACGTAAAAATATTATATTTACGAGGGGAAAATAAGTAATACCTCAATGTGAATTGAAATGATTAATTGTGACAAACTGCTATTGATAATAAATAAAAAACATTTATAAATAAGGATCCATCTATCGAATAGATAAAACGTGATTGTCATAATACGTATAAATTTTTTTTTTTTCATTTTCTTTGCCACTAACATTCAGTTTAGTTCAAAATTGCTATCAAAATTTTCTGAAATAAGTTTGTGACCAAATTTTCTGTTAAACTTTTTCATTTAACTTTAGCGATCTGCAACTGAAAACAATAAAGTTGGAGTCCACAAGATAAATCCCAAAGCAGTCTCTAATTGAATATTCTCTTTGCGTAATGCCGTCCTATTTCACCCTTTAAAATAAAATAAAAGCCGAAAGCGAAACATGTAAATTTTATCGTGTCTGGAGCCAGGTCGCGCGGGACCGACACGGATTTTTTACCAGCCAAAGGTAAAGGAGAAAACTTGCCTCGTATTTTCAGCTAAAAGTTTCCCTGCGATGCTCGTCGAGAAATACTTTGGTGACTTACAGAGCGAGTTATAAAAGAATGGCGGATTGTGTCGCCGGCCGAACCAACAAATCATTCAGGTCGAATAGCTACTACTGTGAAAGAATTTGGGGGCAGCAGGCTGTCGGTGTATCGCTTATGATATTATAGCACAAGCTAGTTCTGTTAGGTATTTAAAAGTTAACCATTTTTGCATTCATTTGTGGATAACATAATTACTATTGCAATGCGGTTTCGTCAGTTTCCGAACGTGGCTTTTGTTTTGCTAATTTACGAAGAAATTAATTTATTAATGCGAACTACCGAGTTTCCTGGCTTTGCTTTAGATTTCACAAAGCATGGCTCGATCGTTTCAACCTATTGAAGTGCAAGAAAAATTCGATAGCAAAAAACTGTTTTAAGCTATCACGGTTACAAATGATCATAATATAACTTTAAATTCGATAATATCTGCGATATTTTGGCACTTTGCTGCACTATTTCACTGCGTCCAATATTATTTTACAAAATCTATAATACGAAATTAACATACAAATTTTTACTTAAAATACTTCGAACAGAATTCAATTAGAATTCTATTCGAAGCCAGCCTGAGCCAGTATCACGTGCTAGACATTGTCTTTGAGAGGTTATGTAAAGGCAAGCTTTTTTCTTCAATGGAACGCTGGACTGCGCGGTATTTGCTCTGAAAATATTTTATGTTATTAGCATCGGAATTCTTTTGAAAATATTTATGTTCCAATAAAAAATATGAAACATTTAAACGAGCATACTCTATAGTACGAATATAGTTCAGATAATTAAATTAGGCTTAATTATTTACTTACTCATAATATTAGTTTGGTAGTTTTTACAAGCAGATAACTCTCTTAATATCCAACACAAGTTTTTAATTATGTATAGCTTTAGAAGAATTAAACCCAATCTGAAAAAAATCAAGCCCAAAAAAACAGATTTATCTAAGAACATAGAAACAGTAACATCTCCATATTCTAAAAACCGTTAAAAGTTCGTTAAAACGAACTTTGTGACTAGCGTGATAGAGTTTGAAGTTGATGTGTTTAGTCGTAGAAGCAACTTGTTCGCTTCGTGGGCAGTGGTTTGCCTTTCACTTGGCAATATTATTGTTGATATAATGCACTATAGTATAGGCAGCTTGCAGGTTTGCCGCGGTCTTTGAAGCGTGGAGGCTACGTTCAAGACGTAAGTGCATTTCATTTTGTACTTAAATGAGTCGATTAGATATTCACATATATATTATTCTTAACTCCGCACCGTTTTCCGATCGCAAAGCTTTCTGGAACTGAAAACATGGTCCGCTTTTGTCACTTAAAGTTACTGCAGCTTTGCAAGGTCAAGAACATTACGTCAGTTGTAGCTCAAAACTTAAAACGTCTTCTAGAGCATTAATACATATCTGCGCCTAATTTTGATCAAAAGCTCACTGAACACCTAGAGCCGCTAAGCATGCGCAGAGACGTTGGGTCTCTTTGTATCTTCTATCGCATTTACGAGGAGTGTTCTGAAGAACTGTTAGGTAAATCTGATGCAGGCGTCGATTTTTTCTCTTCGCACTAGCCGCCACCGCTCATCCACATTTATTATAGATTTGTGGAAATCGTACACTGTGCGTTTTACATGGTCTTTTTGTTTCACACCTACAAATATGTGGAATGAGCTCCCTCTGCGGCATTTCCGAGTAACTATAACATGAGGTTCTTCAAAAGGGCTGTACAGAGTTAAAGGTCGGCAATGTATCTGTGATGTCCTTGTTGATACAGGTATCTGTAGGGGACGGTGATCGCTTACCAAAGCGGGTCGTAAGCTTGGTTGCCACCTATGGCATTAAAAATCTTGAAAAATTACCTGGACTGCGCAAACAATTTAAGGTCTTTTTGTGGACTGAAAGATTTGCGAGGGGATTTCGACTGCGAGAGACTGTGTGATTTGTTGTTGAAGACAAGTTTCCCTCGCTATGCTCAAGATGTTTGCCAGTCACTGTAAAGTGGCACTACTTAACTAATTTACCTAGATACATAAAATAAATAAAAATATTTGAGACATTTTTGCACACACGTTCATCTGACCCCAAACTAAGCAAAGCTTGTGATATGGCTGCCAGAGACTGATATACATACATATATAGTTTTATAAATACATACTTAAATAGATATTAACAACCAGATATAGAACAAACACAAATGTTTATCACACAATTGTTTGTCCTAGGTAGGAATCGTACCCACGCCCTCAGGCTCAGAAGGTAGGTTTACTACCAACTGGACCAACGGGCTATATACATAATAAATAACTAATCTTCGATAATTTCAATAGAAGCGGGGTATTCTTTTACTCTTTTTTCAAAGTTCAATAGTCCATAAATAAAAGTAAGGAGTCGCAGTGTTCCGTTAAATTGGTTGGCACAATAAAACATTTCGTTGGCAGCCATATACCGGGAGATAGAAAAGTAACATGCGAATTTACGACGGTAACTCGTTTATGTGGACATTCTCAGTTGTCACTACTTTGGTGTTTTCATGCCGGCACGCAATACGCTTTTATGTCGTAAAAAATAGAGTTGCAGATTCGTTTCGCCCAATTTACTAGCAGTGCGCCGTGGTTTTACCCGCTAAACTAAAGGAACCAATTATTTTTTATATTTTTTTGATGTGGAAAGTATACAAGTATAAGTTACCACAAATTTTTATCGAAATCCGTTTAACCGTTACAGAGTAGAATGCGGACATATACACATTTCGCATGCATAATAAGTGTAATTATACGACTGAAAAATTAGCATCGTTGTTCTTGTACTATTATGGTTTCCTTGTCATTGTTATCTTCAGGGTTAGGAGGAACGGTGGTATGAAGCTGAAAGGAAGAAATTATTCATCATTATGTATAACATTTACGATGTGACCAATCCTGAAATCCCGAAAAACTAATCAGCTGTTCTATAATGTCATTCACACTTAACGAAATATATGGAACAGCTGGTTTTTCACGATTTCGGGGTTGGCCCCATAGTAAAATTTGTTCATAATGATAAGTACAATAAGCGTCTTTTAGCTTAGTGCCTCTGTTTCTTGTATAATTCTGTACATTTTACAAAGAATTTATTTTTCAACTTATCGAATAATGCTATCTTTAGAATTCGTTAGAGAAGAGAATACCGTGTACTTGTAAGTGATTTTGATGAGAGAGATGAGAGTTGATCTGATCAGCTATACAACGAAATTTTCATTTTAATTCCATGGGAAGGTTATCTTTACAAATTTTCTTTGTTTTTCCATTGACATAAATAGTAAAGACGCGGCGAAAGAATTTTTCCAAAGGCACCAACTCTGGTCACTCTGGTGCTCACAAGTTTACTGAGCAGTTGATCACCGACACCGTTGGTGCGCGATCCTTGCTAGTAAGCCTACATAAATACATAAATTGGCACATAAATTATATACTAGCTGAGGCCCACGGTTACAGCTATTTTCACATATAACCGCAATTACAAAATTCCGGCAGACATTCCTCAGGTACCTTCGATCAAAAAATAAATGAAGTCAGGTACTGTATATTTTTTCAAGATAAAAAGTATCCCATGTGTCATTTCCGACTTTCGAACTAACTATATGCAAAAAATCACGACAACGAGACAAACCAGCAAACAAAAATTTGAAATTTTGCATTTATGAAATAACTAAGTATGATTATATAACCACAAATTAGTTGAGATTTCAACAGATAGTGCACATTTTTCAAGTCCTAATATTGTAAAACAATATTCGGATAGCCATCCATACATATTGTTTCAATGGTTTACATTGTCTAAAATTCGAAATCTGCCGGATTTTACTTAGCTTCTAGCCGGATCGCGTAACGCAACTCTACAAAAGACGTTATTTGCGTCAAAGAGCTTTTTATTTTCGGTCATTTGCGCACCAGTTTGCTTGTGTATGGGACATTTAATACACATTCGTTTCCAGAAAGCTGCAGGCGGTAGTATATCAGATATGTTTGTGCTTCATATTATAATGAGTAAACTTCGGTAATGTTTGTGGAATATACCTAATGGGGTAGGTATAACCTGGCCGGAAATTACTAGCAGCTGATCGAATAGACATTGTAAATATTGTATTAGTATCATTTGAATCTAACATGGAAACACTTAACATTCTCTACGATTCTAAATTATTCTCAGGCTCACAGAAGTTTGTGTATGTTTTTCTGCACTCAAATCTGTAACGGCTGAACAGATTTAGATGAAATTTGGTATGAAGGTAGTTCTGGGGCCTCACTCAATCAATTTGGTGAATGATATATAATTATTATGCCTGAATTTTTTTTGAAGGTTCTTTGTTATAAGATGTTTTCCTTTGCCGTTTTTGAACGATGACATCTAAAACTGCACACAATTATTGAAAAACTAAATAAGTCTTTAGTTCATGGCCGAGGATCGAACCGGTTGCCGTTAGATTATGAAGGGCACACGCTACCGCTCGACCACTATCACTCCTATTTGATAATCATATTATTCAAATACATACGTATATGAGGCATATGTATTTGGTGCAAATGTTTACTCGGATGAGAGGCGACAAAGCGGACTATAGCGGTCCTCGACAAAGGCATCCAATAGTAAGGACTGCTTCGCAAAGCTTACTATACTTTGTTCCTTTATTGTAAAATTTAACGTTTTCTTATATGAAGCGTGTATTGAAAATAAATAATTTGTTATTACTTGTCATGAACAGGTAAATATGTGTCCATAAATTGCTGGCTTTTAGATTTTAGGAGAGCGTCTATTTTAAACCTAGGTAAAAACCAGTAAGTAATTTAATAGGCAATTGTACGTTAACTATAAATAATAAGTACTTAGGTACGTAATACGTATCAATGTTACCATCTGGCAAAAAAATATACGTTGCTCAACAGAGTGAATAAATGTGCTCAGATTTCAATCATAACACGGTAAGCAGCCTAGGTAAGTTCAAACAAAATGAATGCCTTATAAGCATTATGGACCGTATGACTATGACGTATAAGGGACAGAATAAAATATATATTTGGTCGGTAACAAAGGCTGCTTCCGATGTTAGACAGCTGTCGATTTCGAAACTATGAGATTATTATGGATGGACCTATGGAATTGAAATGGCTATTGTTCACGACCATGAAGTTCGTCTACCTCAGGAAAAATGGTAGGTTACTTACCTACCGACTTTTATTGACAACATCATTAAATTGATTCTTACTAAAGTAAGGTACCTACTACTTTAAAGCTTTTAGTTTAAGCACACGATAGGAAAACTTTCCGACTAACTGCTTAATAATTACTATATTTTTGACGTCTGCTTTTTCAATTTTAGCGTCTACGGAAAAAATACTGAATAAAATCTTTCACTGAATATCAAACTTGACTAAAATCTCCATAATTCGCCGATAAAGCGATGCTTACGGCACCGCGTCAAAATCTTTTCTTCAGTTTCCCCCTTATCGCAGAAAACTTGAGGGAAAATTTGGGACATAAAACGTGTAGTGCGAGCTTAGCCAGTAGGCGTAGCGTTTACAAGTCGGTGGGATAAATTGGATCCCTTGGGATTTACAGACGCCTTCACGCAAACCCAACCCAACCTCGCCGCTTTACGCCCGCGTGTGAAATATTCACGTTCCCTGTCGAATGTACTTTACGTCTCTATAAACTCTACACAGAATGCAAATATCCTGTTCTAGCCCGCAAAGATCTACATCATGATTTAAAGTACTACAGGGGCTTCGTCCCCTGAACTGAACGGGCTCGTTATCGCTATTGACTTATATAGCATACAAATGACTCTGATTATAATGCACCCCAACCAGGATATGCGGAGATTACAGCAACAAATAATTCAACTAATACATATTTATGGAATATTATGTTGGATGTAATTTTACGAGTCTCGTAACGCAAATGTCTTCTAATTTTAGGGATCTCGTGTTTGTGTATCAGAGCATGGGAGGCGTAGGAACACGGGCTAGTAATTGGGCCCGTCCCCCGCAGGGCACCCATTTCAAATCCCTAACGTGGACCCGGATTGCTTTAATGACGCACATGTCTGAAGCTTTTTGTGCCATTCTTGCTCATCAATTCCAAATAAACAAAAAACGTAACGGGTTTTAGTGAACCGTCTGATAAGAGCCCTTATTTAGAAGCTAATATTCAAAATGCACACAAAATTTAAAGCCACCTTACTTATTATGATTGCCATAAGATTGTCACGCTATTCGTTTATGCTTCTTTTGCATGTCGACCTGATTTTCAAAATTGCCTTCGTTGAGTGCATTCAGGACCGATTCTCTTCCAGCGGTAAAGTGGATAGTCAGCAAATGCGACGCGTCCCATTTGCTGACTATACTCGACGCTCCGCTCCGCTCTGAACTGGAGTTCAAGCAAAAATGTATTTTGTCATTTATTATTCATTCGCTGAAGACTGGAAAGTGGAATAAACCGTCAAATCGTACGTGACTCCGGTTGTCTGCACATCTCATCGTGGAAACCGCTTTTATGCTTTCCTCTTATTGTGATCGTTGCCGTTGCAAACGCGGTTTTGATTTACGTAAGACTGCGTGCTTTGTTTGCTTTATTGACCTAATTCACGAAGGTTTTACGTGTTTAGAGAGTTCTATTGAACTTTACAAATTACGCTGTTTAACCCTTAAACAGCCTGTCCGAGCCTGCCTTAGTTTCTCTTACGGCTGTTTGCGTGCGTACTTGACCATTTTGTACGTATGTACCTGTACATTAATCGTGAATAACTAGGACGATAAAAAATAACCTGCTGTCCAAACAAACAATAATTATCCATGATTTTTGGTAGGAAAATGTTTTGTAAAATTATGATTTTACGTTATAATCCACACGAGCATCCTCAATTCCACACGGCTCGCTCTTTCCGCTTCCTCGTAGCTTGTGGCGATAAACACAGATACTAATGTTAGATAACAAGAGTTTTATTAGGTTTGTTGCACTGTAGCTTACCAAGATCACCCAACTAGCCGACTTTTATTTGTTTTATTTTTTTCGATTTATTAATCGTTATTTAGATAATACTACGTTTTGATTAAAATATAGATTACAATATTAGAATGCTTAACAGCTTTAGTACCTATGTCCTGGACGGTGCTCTTACGGCCCCTATATTTTCACAACCCCTTTCAAACGTGTCTGCTTTGTTTGTTGTATCGAGCTTAAAAATTTAATTTTCATAAATAATTTTAAACATTGGATTTCTTGACGACCGAATCAACGGCACTAGGTAGTCGAAAAAAAAGTTATCGTGAACAAAAATATAC
Source organism: Agriopis aurantiaria (assembly GCA_914767915.1). Lineage (NCBI taxonomy): Eukaryota > Metazoa > Arthropoda > Insecta > Lepidoptera > Geometridae > Agriopis > Agriopis aurantiaria. The sequence goes on along the minus strand of OU611994.1, from coordinate 8,928,171 downwards.
AAACTAACGACGATCTATTCCCGTGGACTTATATACCTTCGTTTAGCACGGTCAAATATATTTTCATTATAATTTAGTTCTTTAGTAAACCCAGAGTAAATTTTCTGTCGGTTTATGGATTTTTTGTTTTGTTCATCATCATATCATCGTCATCATTTCAGCCGTTGTTCGTCCACTGCTGGACATAGGCCTCCCCCATTGATCTCCAAAAGGGCCGGTTGGAAGCGGCCTGCATCCAGCGTTTCCCTGCGCGCTCTTTTAGGTCGTCTGTCCATCTTGTGGGTGGACGTCCTACGCTGCGCTTATGTTGTTTTGTTAAATTAATATTAATTATTAAACTTATCACATAGGTATTAATTTGTACAAGCTTGAGCTACCGCTATAAAAACAAAGAGCAAATCAAGTTTTATTTTCAATACGTCTGTGCGTCTTCCTGTTATTACAGGAAACATAGAGCATTAAATTGTATTAAGCACGTAATCACTCTATCGGTTTGTAAGGTATTGTTTACATATTGGACAGATGTAGTTGGTTATTTTACCAAACTAAGTAATTACAGTATAATCTAAGTATAATCTTGATATTTTAAGTTATCGTAAATTTCCTTTTTTAAAGTTATGCATACTAATATGTATATCTAAGTGTCTTTAAGTCGCGAATCGGTTTCTTCAAGGCAAGCGTGCTCCGTCTATACTGCTTCAAGTGAGGTGGCGGTCAAACGCAAGCCTATATTACCTATACAATAAAAAAGTAAGAACATACTTGTTACAAAGTCATTACAAATTCTAGTATTCTTCGATATCGATTCGAAAGTCAATTAAAAATATTTTTGGAGCTATAGCCAAGTCTTAAAACTGCAACCAAAACCACCGCAGGATAGGCAGCAGCGTCTTATTAGTACACGGTGCCCAATCCGCCTGCCAAGCGTGGGGATTATGGCAAGAAGGAGGCCTTTGTTCAGCAGTGGACTTTTCTGGTTGATGATGTGATGATAGCCAAGTATTTGTGACAACAAATTGTGCTACTTTTGTCGTACCTAGCTGTTGCCATCCGAGGGAAAATCTATGCTAACGACAGCCATTGTTAGATAGAAATGGCTTCGATAGAACAGAGATACTCTCACCGTTGCTTGCACGGTCACTGAACGAAGTGATTGGACTCGATCCACAGAACGAGTACTGTCAATAGTTTTGATGTTGAGTAGACTTCTCTATTTAATGATTTTTAAATTAGTTTTGAATTTTTTTGAGACTGGCTTCATGTTTTTAGGGTTCCGTACCCAAAGGGTAAAAACAGGAACCTATTACTAAGTCTACGATGTCCGTCTGTCCTACATTTAAACGGTTGTATCTTTGGAACCGTTATAGATAGCCAGAATATGTAATGTTACGGTGGATTAACGAAGAAATAATAAAAAAGTCGAAAATAAAAACGAAAGGGTCCCCATATAACAAACGTATTTTTTTTTACCGTATTTTTGTATTAGCTCTAATTTCAAAACTGTATTACGCACAAGCGTCAAACTTAACAAGATTATAGTACGCACTTCAATATATAACAATAATTAATAGGCAAGTGTGAGTCGGTGATAAATTTCTGTTCATTACCAAGTTATAACTGGTAATTTCGTTATTGAATTTTGTAGTGGTACGGAACCCTCAGTGCGCAAGCCCAACTCGTACTTGGCCGGTTTTTAATAGGTACGTACTTTTTGAGGTATTCCTACAAAAGCAAGTATGCGAATAGCACCCAAAGCTTCTAAAAATTGCGTCGAATTCGCACATATTTTTTTACGATAGAATTTGCTACCTGAGTTAATTCAGAAATACCCTGTGATGCATTATTAGACGAATGCGTCATTATAAAGAACATTATTTACGATAATATACGGAACCAGATGGATTTGCAGCTGCGTTCAAGAATAGCTAAATATACTCTTTATTTGTTATTTTGTTTGAACGTTGCTTTTCTTGGCGTATCCGTTAATAGGTTTTTAATTTTGTTTACATTTATATTTTTATGCGCTCATTGGCGTAGCCTAACTTGTCGGTTTCGACAAATCAGTGATGCTAAGCAATTGATTATCCGGTGAGTCTTTGGATAGGTGACCGCTCGTGAAATTAAACATTGAGCGCTACTGTGGGTCGTCCTATGTTTAGTCTTACAAGAACAGCAGAGTTCGGATGCTCCACTATCGTGTCACACGTTTGCTGGAGGCGACCGATGGGTGGAATGCTGGCGCCTACTTTAGGCAAAAACTAGGCATTGCCATTCAGCGTGGCAGTGCTGCCAGCATTCTGGCCCCTTATCCTTTCACCAAGGGGCTTTTAGATTAGAGTAGGTGTTTTAATATTGATTTTAAATAGTTTTAATTTTAGTTATTTATTAGTTCAGAGGCTATCACAAGCTATTTAGCTTATAAATACTCACAGATCAGACAAACAAGGGTCCTTAACAAATGCCTTAGTGTAATAATTATCGTTCGTGTTCAAATAAAAATAAATGTTCGGGACATTTTTGCACACGCGGTGATCTGACCCCAAACTAAGTAAAGCTTGTATTATGACTGCCAGAGACTGATATACGTACATACATATTATTAAATACATACTTGAATCGGTAGTAACACCCAGATATAAAACAAACACAAATGTTCACCACGTGAATGTTTGTCCTAGAAACGAACCCACGCCCCCAAGCAGACTAAGAAACTTGCAGCAACACCGATGATCTAACTAAAAGTTCACATGCAAAAATAGGGTGGCAAGGTCGTCTGCAGGGTGAGTTCGATTAGTCATCAAGCCTGATTTAGGTTCGTACCCGCCACACCACCTAACCATATTTCCCTTATTTGTCTGATCTGAGACTCTCATTTTAATACAATGTGAAGAGAGCTATCATAAGAACAAACTACCATAACAGAGTAACCCAGTTGTGCCCTCATTTTGAATTCCCGTTTGATTTGGACCTTCCAAATTCTCGAAATTTGTGGGAGCGTATTCGTCGCAGGTCATTGATTTTTATTTATCCGATACGTGATTGAATTGAATACTCTCGCTTTTGCCTCGTATTCGGTATTCTCGACATGACAAAGGCATTTTTATGGAAGCTCCTCACGGTTTCTCGACCGAATGTATCGCGTCGTGATACACATTCTAACCTTTTCCTTTCGCAAATATTAAAGGTATCAAAATCATCTGTATAAAGGATAAAAGTTTCACAAAAAAATATTATATTAATAACGTCCCAACACTTTTTTTTACACTTGCTTGATCTACCATAACTTAAAAATTATTGGCATATTTTTGTTCCTAGTGTTATACTATTAATTTCAACACTTTTCCTTTCGCCAAATAATTTAAAGGTAACAAAATAATCTGTAGAAGGATTAGACTTAAAAAAAACATTAATGACATCCCAACACTTAATTTTCTACACCAGCTTGATCCACCATAACTTGAAAAGTATCTGTACATTTTTAAGCCCTGTGTATTAGTTTTATTAGTTGGAATTAATAGCATAATATATTAATTCCAACTAATCAAGACGGAAATCAAAATATAAATGTATGAAAATTAGGCGATGTAACTAAACCTTGAAAGAAAAGTGCTTAACTATCGTTTTTAAATTAATTCTCATCGAGAAGAGACGTTATCAAGTGAACCTAGGTCGAGTGGCGTAGAACTTTTTTAAAGTTTTTAGTCGAGCGTAAAATGATCTCATTCGGTGAAAAACGCAATCTCATTTCAATTTAAAGCTTTGAAAGCCACGGTTTAAGATTAACCTTTAGATTTTTCTGGCCTTGGACATAAAAAGAAAATATAAGCCAACATACCCGACATGTATACCTATTTAAAACTAGTAGTGCTTAGCTTATTAAGTGCATACCTGCTAAGATTTTTTACAGATAGACAGCAAATTCGAATGGTTCCAATGACTTGTTGAATTTACGATAATGATTACTTCAAAAATGCTACTTTTGTTAAGGATTTTGTACGAATGTTAGTCATATCGCATGATTCTGCATTATATTTTCGTGCTAAATATCATATGAGCGATTCAAAACTTGAGCCCTTTGTAAACAATCTAAATAATTCCACTTCATGCCATGTTATAGAACTCCTAGTGATAAAAGTAACAAATCGAATGAAAAATTACATACTTAAGAGGGAAAAAAAACAGTGTTACCACTGGCAAGAAACGGAAAGTGAACTGAAGCAAAGCAACTGGAAGTGTGTATTCTGGTCCTAATTTAGCCAATCTTAGGTTAATACCCACTTAAAACTAGTGTGTTACAATAGAGCTAGCACACAACCATACACTGGCACAATAAGTAAGATGGGGCACGTCTTTGTGTATTGAAATGTTCGTAGGTATACGACTAGTAATAAATAGCTTTATCGTAACCACACAGAATGAAATAGTCGTCCGTGTACTGATAAGCTTATTTATACTGGTAAGAATGACACTGGACCTCACACAATCTATCGACAGTAAAACTTCCGCAAACATAAGCAACCTATCCAGAGCGTGCAACGGAGACAGGGCTGTCAAACGAAGTTTAAAAACTAATGTAGTTAATAAAATATAAAATAGAAGAGAAAATAAACATGTATAAGTAAAAAACCCACAGCACAATAATGAGCACATTTTTCTGAGAAAAAACCAGTAGGTACATTATGTCACAAAGCATTTCTTTTTAATGGAAAAAATCTTGTCTATGGTTAATTCCAAACAAACTAACCAAGTTCTTTTTTTTCTGTGGTTTTTACAGTCTACATTCAGTGTTGTCATCTTAAGATTCATTTTCTCGCACTGCTCTCTCTCTCTGCAGTTAAAGACAGTGAGAAACGTAAAAGTAAGTTTAAAATAAATGCCGTGGCCTCATAAAGCATTCTGATTTCAATTTTACACGACGATGATTGAGGGTGCTCTAGAAAGAGAGTTCAGAATAAGTTTGTTTCACCATACTAATATTACAAATGCGAAAGTGTGTTTGTTCCTATTTCACGAAGCAATAGAGCAACGGATCGTGATTTTATGCATAGAGTTAGTTGAAGGGCCGGAGAGTGACATGGGATATTGTTATCTCAGAATAATTTAAGGTTTCTGAGAGAGTATCCACGCGGGTAAAACTGGGTGCACAGGGGGTGCGCAGCTAGGAGGGTATACAGGGTATACTATCTCTAAACGACGGACATATTCGAGGATATCAATGTACTTATTTTTTTCATTTAAATTTTTACTTTAGGGCTAATTTGGAACTTAGGGATTAATGGCCTTTTTTCTATGGAAAAACTAATTTTCTTTCGCGATTCATGGTTGATCCCAAAGTCAAAGTTGTTAATAATGAGTACATTGACATTCTTAAATATATCAATCATCTAGAGATATGCCCTGCACAAAGGGTGTCATTTATATACAGGACTTCTTCCACATCCTCTTATAGAATACTCTACCGCAAAACCCCGAGTGTTAAGGTATCTGGCAACCCTACAACGGGCAGCGGTTGACTATGAGATTCTATGTGAATGCGCACACGCCGAGTCCTACCTAACTAAACCGGTACTACGAGGTCGTTGCTCGTACCAGATGTCGCATCGCACCCTACTGACGGAATAGGACCTCTGGAGAACGTCCAGAAAAAAAAAAAAAAGATGTTGGCTTTAAAGAAACTAAGTGGAGGAATCTCATTTTCGTAGATCATAAATTTTATGAAAAATTTATTAGAATTTTACGGCGAGATTTTTTTCTACTTATGATATTCTATGTACGCAGTTGAAGTAATAAATAAAAACCAGACAAGTACGAGTAGGACTGGCGCTCTGAGGGTTCCGTTGGATAGAATCCTCAGAGCGTGAGTTCAAACAAAAAAAACAACAAAAAAGTTGAAATATTGAAAGACAATCTTAACTTTGTAGTTGACAACAAGGTTATTCCATACATTCCAACTACAAAATGTAAGTTTGTAATAGCAAAACAATTATTTTTAAATGATATAACTTCAAATTTACGACTTTCGGATTCATTCCTTTATATGTGCTGTAAGACCTTGCTTTTTGCCAAATTTCACGATTCTAGGTCAACGGGAAGTACCCTATAGGTTTTGATTCCATTGTGAAATCGCAAAATATACGACATAAACGGTTATAAAAACTATCTTTTGATCGCCTAAACTTACAAGTTTGATTTTTTCACAGCTAAAAGAAACCGTAGATTTGAGGATTTTTTATAAATTTCAACTTGATGTCTTTACGCGTTTCTGAGAAAAAGGGTCTTAACAGACGGACAGACGTAAAGACGGACAACAAAGTGATCCTATAAGGGTTCCGTTTTTTTCTTTTTGAGGTACGGAACCCTAAAAAACAGAAAATTCTAGTTACAATTGCGAACAGTATTCCATTCCATTCCATAGCAGTTATCACTCAACCATAAAACGCACTCGACAAATGGAAAAAAATAAGTACCCATAATAATGACCGGATATACCACAGCTTGCCTGTTTTGGCGCACCGACAATACTAATCTATAATTGCACTGTACTGACTATAACGTAAGCTGTGGTTTTCACGTACTGACTGTAAATTATTCTGTGGTTAGATCGGTCTCCATGGTTACCAGCGCGTGGTCGTTCCATAGGGTTGCCCACAGCTGTTTATGCTGTTACGACATCATCTGAGAAAACTATTTACATAATAACACGAATGCCTAGCAGGTACAATATGTAAGATTATGTCAAGTCGGAAGTAATTTGATTGTTAATGCTATTTTATTACGAACTATATTTTTTTGCAGAAAGTCCATTGTCAGGTGGGGGCTAGAGTATGTAGGCTAGTGTAGTAAACACTAGCCTACACTACTAGGCTACTAGTCTGGTCAATGATATTTGTGGTCTTAAAATATGTTGCGACTGGCAAGGCCCCTCAAATCAGAATAAACTGGCCAAGTGCGAGTCGGGCTCGCGCTCTGAGGATTCCGTACCACCACAATATTCAATAACGAAATTACCAGTTATAACTTGTTAATGAACAGAAACTTGTCACGGACTCGCACTTGGCCATTATTTATTACTTTTTGTTTACATATTATTTGTTGTTATTAGAGTGTGTACTATAATCATGCCAAGTATGATGCTTGTACGTAAAAAAATACGTTTGTTGTATAGGGTAGGGACCCCCTTATATTTACTTTTTGGCTATTTTTTTTTTAGTTAATCCACCGTAACATAACATAAATGCTGTGAAAATTACAACAGGCTATCTATTAGACACAGCCGTTAAAAGGTAGTACAGACGGACATACAGACAGACATCGGTTCCGTTTTTACACTTTGGGGTCGGAACCCTAAAAACAAGAAAAATATGGTAAGATGGTGTGGCGGGTGCGAACCTTACGGCTAACTCTTAACGCGGGCTCGAATTAGCCATGAAACAGCGCAGTTCGGAAAATCACACGAACGTGAACCATGAAGTGCCGAGATCGCGCCGGTTCGCGCAACTTTTCTCATCACCCAAACAGAATCGCTTAAAACAAGAAGCCGTAAGGCATCTGGCTTAAATTAGGCTTGATGCCTATATTCAAACTCACCCTGCAGACGACCTTGCCTCCCCTTTTTTGCATGTGGACTATTAGTTGCTGCTAGTTTCTTAGTGTACGTGAAAAATTTGTAAGTGAGCCGTACAGTGCGGGTTTAGCGGTACGTATATTAAAAAAGTGGGTGACAAACTGAGACATTTAAACACGAACGATAATTGTTCTAAGGCATACCTCCCTTGTTTGTCTGATCTGGGCAAGGCAAGCGAGCAGTACGGACAGTTCGGAGTGTTTACCCAACGCTCACTGGAAATTCGCAGCGTACAAAAGACCGTAGAAAATTCACGTACTTAGTTTAAAAATAGTTCCGCTGCGCTTCAGCGCCGCAACTTTTCTCTAAACTCTAGTTAATGAGGTACAATTTTGAACCTAGCGTACAACGACAGTGTGTCTACTTAATTTGTAAGTGTGCAATAAAGTATTAAATAAATAAATAAATACAAAATACCGACTTTTAAATTTGTAAGCCCTCGAACAAACTTATTGCTATTGCCAAATCAATAGACTCTCACAAAATTATTCGTAAGAAACTGATTAAAAAAACCGGACAAGTACGAGTAGGACTCGTGCTCTGAGGGTTCCGTTGGACAGAAACCTAAGAGCGCGAGTCCAAAAAAACATCTAAAGTTGAAATATTAAAAGACAAACTTAACTTTGTAGTTGAGTATAAGGTTCTTCTATACATTCCAACTACAAAATGTAAGTTTGTAATAGCAAAATAATTATTTACAACACATTTGCTCAAAAAGTGCACTTACAAAGCCTGTATACATCGTTCGAAAGTTAAACATTACGGATCATACAACGAAGCGTGCGGTAATGAATTTTACCGCACGCTCAGATGTATAGCACCGTGCGTGTACTTTACGGTATTTTTTTAATTTCCATCATAATTACATAAGAATTCCTCAAAAGAGTTTCATATTACGAGAATAAATAAGCTGAATGATCAAACCTCCTTGGAAGCGCTTTTGCTCAATACGTTTGTCTCAGTTTAATACTAAAGAGAAAATGAGACGAAAGATGTAGTTCTAATTTTCACCACGTGATAGTGGCGCTATTTGCATGTTCGCGCCATTTTCTTATTATATTATAGAAACTATTGTTGTGACTTAAGTTATAAACAAAATAATAAAATTGCCTTTTTTTCCCGCAAATGTGTTGTAAAACGTTGTATGGCATACGTGCGGATTGGTTGTTACAAACTCGTGACTATGGTAAGCCCTCGACTTCGTCTCGGGCTTACATTCGTCTACTCGTTTCTAATAACCAACTTACCGCACTTGTATCATAAATAACTATTTTATATGATATAACTTCAAATTTGTAACTTTCAGATCTATCCCTATATATGTGCTATAAGACCTTGCCTTTTGCCAAATTTCATGATTCTAGGTCAACGGGAAGTACCCTATAGGTTTTTGATTTCCCTGTGAAATCGCAAAATATGCGACATAAACGTTCATCATTGTCATCTTTTGATTGCGTTGACTTACAACTTTTATTTTTTACAGTCGAATGAAACTGTAGACCCAAGTATTTAGTATAAATTTCAACTTGATACCTTTACGCGTTCTTGAGAAAAAGGGTCTTTACAGACGGACAGACAGACGAACAGACAGACGGACAACGAAGTGATGCTATAAGGGTTCCGTTTTTTTCCTTTTGAGGTACGGAACCCTAAAAACAACTGAGCTAAATATCATGACAATTTTAGTGGAACCACCTCGAAAGCTTTCTCTACATAATAAAAAAGAATCACGTAAATTGGTCACCACAATATATCGTTAAAAAGTTACTACGCTGCCAGCTGCCGCCCACGCATCAAAGAAACAAAGGCCAATCAAATCGGCTGCAAAGCGAATAAAGCGAAAGGAAGGACAGAAACCTTGTTTCCATCGGTTTCCCACGATGCGTGTTCCGAGCTATATTTGCCGTCCTTTTCAGACCATACGCATCCAAAAGAGATGGGTGCCCTGCTACATGTTGGTTATAAGAAGAAAAGCGTATCCTGGAGGAGCAGGTTTAACGAGAACGAGGTCAAGGGCCGCCTCGCATTACTTCGGAAATAAAAGTTCTCAAAAGTGTTCAAAATTCATCGCGCAATTTATTATATTATTGCACCCTCGATATTGAGTCTAAAATTTGACTGGTTTTAAAGCAAGTTGGCGATAAAAACGCGTATACTTCTAACATCTCTGCAATTTGACAAGACATTGTGGATGTAAGTACAAAACTACCAACTTATCTGTTGAGTTGAGCGAGGGAGACACAAGTGTATTTTCTAAGCAATTCTGACAACTTTCCGTAGCCATACGACGGAATTTTTTAGTTCTATCATTTGACCATTTACAGATAAAGTTTGTCTGTTATCCAGTATTGTATCAAAACGTTGGGAGACTTTGGAGCAGGTAGAGAGCCATTGTGCGTTATATTGAATGCCCCTGAGGGTCAGGGATGCTGTTTATTGTCATAACTCAAATCTGAACAACTGATACGAATAGACCCGAGGGGTCTGACCGCTCTAACTGATATTGGCACTTTATGTAATGATAAATGTAGTTTGCAAGATTAAAGCTACCCCTAGTTCTAAAATACACCTGATATATGTACCCAATTTGTAATCTGGGTATACTTATTATACTTACACATTACACTTTTAGTAAAGGATTCTAAAGAAAAAGGTCTGTACGACAGACCTTGGTCCATACATTTCGAATATACCTATTATATTTACGAAATGTAGTCTTATAAGCAATGCCTATTTTGTTTTAGGTACCTCTTATGTTTCATCGTCTTTAGTCCAAGAGGGCGAAGCCGCGGTTAACGGCACGTATTCAATAAATTAGCGATAAAATTTACTTAAAGGCTATTTCCATCAGTTTTCTTTCGTTTCTGCAAATTTATTGTTCATCGTGTTTGTTTAATTAGTTTCTAGAGTAAGCCAATTCCATTATCAAAACTTAACCAAAGCAACCCGAGCAAATCCCAAAATGTATTCAGCACAATACTAATCAAGCATACGAAGGTCTAACCCACCATCAATATCGTATCCTGTTGAATAAAGGTTACTGATACATCGTATATTCATGTTTACTGAGGGGAACACATTTCTATAGCAGGTAAAGCATCCCTTGTCAAATGACGAACGTTTCCACGTTCCTAGCCAACCACACACGTGTGCCTTTATTCGATAAATCACTGTTCACAATGGTGTCGAGTAAATACCAACATATAATTCTCGTTCCAAGCCGCACAACCTAAATTAGAAAGCCAAATGTACCTGAACTGGAAACGCAAGGTATATAAGTACCATCAATGTATTGCGTAGTTACAGAGAATAGTAATTTGTCAAAGCCTACGTTTGACTCACAGAAGAGAAAAATTTTTCGTTTAAGTTTGACTCGTGCTTTTGATTAGACTTTTTTGTATCATTTGGATGAAAAATGTGTGCTACGTGCAAAAAAAGAATTGCTATTTACATTTGATGCGTTTGGTTTAATTCGGCATCTTTTCGTAATTTCGCATAACATTGGCCTGTATTCGTCATTGCGGAAGCAAATTTATTCAAATCTGTTACGTAATTTGTATACAAACAAGTCTGTAGGCACACAATCCCGTGCTTCTCTGAGTCATAATCTTTTTATCGGTCCAGAAACCAGTTCACCTAAAAAAAGGAGTTCCACACTGACCCGCGCTCCCGCAAGTTCAGTTCTGACAACGCTCCTATGTGTGCGTGAGGTTCTCTGGTACATGTTAATATTTTGTAGGCTTCAAAGCTCGAGGTTGTACGCTCATGTGTGTATAGCAAGTCGTAACCTGTTTAACTGTGAGTGAATGAAGAGTGGCTCAGGAGGTAAGCTACTTTCTACCGGTCGCAAGCGGGCCACGCAATCGCTCTGTAGTCTGTTTACCAAAATTGTGCGATACTACTTTTTCTGCCACTTCAAGAGAAGAGTAATCGGATTATCTGTATATTTTGCTCCCAATTTAGTTATTTATTTTTTTATAGTGCTTGTTTTCCATAGTCATAAAATAGGGAGAATATTGTGTAGTCCTATACTCTGTGGTGATCAATATCATGTTGATCGTCATCTATCCTCTCTAGCAGTGGGTATGCGGTTTCATTAACTGCATTCGAAAGCTATTCGATATCAGCAAGGCCGATTTTTTATTTTTCAACATTGACATTCGTATACGTATGCTATTGTTGTAATATTAGCGAATGACCTATGCCAGTTATCTATTCATTATCTATATATAGGCTATGAGATCAAGTTTAGTATAAACCAACCCTTTTATGCATAAAATCTCGTTTGCTAATCTGTGGGGGCGAAGTACAAAATATTCGATAAGTAAAGTAAGTATGTATCGAATTCAAATTTCAACTTCAAAATTCAAAATTTGTATGGAATTCGTTTCGTATTTTATGTGGTTCTATTTTTGTCTCGCTTTTCCGCATGGCACTTCTTATATAATTTTTTTATAGAACAGGTAACATGGTTTTGGACATAAGAGAATTGTATTTAGAAAAGTTCAGCCTTTTGTATTCAAAACAAACGTGTTGTAATATGCGCTACATAACGTTGGTGAGAAGTTAACATACCTTTTTCAGTATCTCTGAATAAGGTGCGAAATATAATAGTTCTTCTTTTGGCAATTATTAATATTTTTATCGGTAGGCACGTATCACTTACTTTTCAGAGGCAAGCAATTTCAATTGAAAGGATAAAATAGGACGGATGTCAGCAATTTTTTTTCACTCGATAAAAAACGTAGAGGTGTGAATTCAATAGGGTTGCTTAATTCGGACATTGACGAAATTGGGTGCCGAGAGCGAAGGGAGCGAGGCGAGGGTACAATGGGGTCTGTCCACGCCATTAGGGCCCATTGATACGCAGTCCCGCGAGATGAAATGTATGTGGGGTGTTTGAAAATAGCGTACTAACCACGAATGCGAAATTTGCTTCAATACACTTTAAGGGGAGATATAGCCGATTGACGTAGAGGATACGGGGAAACACAATTCTCTTCAGAAAGCCTGGTGCCCATACCAGAAAAACTGGCACCTTTCTAAATAAAATTATCCGAAACTAAGTGGGCGAAAAATGTGTAGACTGCGTCTACACACAAAAATACACAGAAATAGTACGCAATGCCAAAAATGAAGCCAGAAACTGAAGACAAGATAAGATTTCTCTAAAGAAACAAAGAGATGGAGCTGTTACGTGACTTGATTTCTTTATTTTTCAACATTGAAACGTTTTGGTTACGCTTCACTACATTTTGATCTAGGTTTTGAATGATCACCGTCTTTCTTTTTTTTATGTACCTATGTAAGCAATTCTTTTAGGTTTTCCAAGCTTTATGCCATATACGGACCTATCGAACAAACGTAAGCGTATAAGTAAATTCTCTGCTAAACAATGCAAGTTCGTTCACCATCGCTGTTGTATCTACCTAAAGATGATAGTTTTTGCGTTCACAACATGCAACGTACCAACATGCGGCAAACCACAGAAAAGAGATTTCTTCATTTATTTTCTGTGCGGCGAACTCTGCCGCACGTGAGCAAATCCTTCACTCGCTCGCATTCGGTAGTGTTAATTCGCGTTCGTTCATCAGGTCTGTACACGGCATTAGATAATGTAAACTTAACTTGAACATTTGTTATTTATTAACAATAAACACTTTTAATTCTGGTTCGGAAACAGACGAAGCTGAACTTGAGGGTGTGCCGACAATAGTTATTACTAGGAAGTATCACAAATAATGGGGCTTTGTAATTATATCCGTGGGAAATAATGGGAAATTCAATAGACACCCCTTGAGCACCATTATTGAAATAATAGGAACCGGGGAACAATGAAAATTTTCGACAAGTAACCAATATTTTGGGTGCGCTCATAAATAAGGATAATAAATTTATTGTACCTATTCAATTAATCAATAGTAGAACAATATGATATTTGAGAACAAACAAATTCATACTGCCATACAATATTATATTTTATTGATTCAGTCAATACTGGATTGAAAATATAGAACAAGGATATATTACAATATCACAAGTTATATGAGGAAAATAATATAGGCAGATACCTACTGTCTGTGTACAGTAATAGATTTTTATAGGGAAAATCGTATATCAGGAACGTTCTGGAAATTTATACTTGATTAGAATAAATTTTCCTGTTAATTAACTAACCACTGTTCTCAAATAGAGAAGGAAACCAGTAAAATTTAATCATTTCTCAAATGGGTTTGTTTTCTATTTAAGGAAAATATGAAGAAACCTATTTATATATAGGTATGCAAGTATTTGTAAAGTTGGTCTCGCTAGGTATGTAGATACAAAATCAAAATGTATATAAGTCCTTACATGTTATAGTTATTTAGTACATTACTGCAGCGAAAACCAAACGCTAAATGGCCGTCAAGGTTTATAGAGTATTTTTCTTAAACATTGCGTGTATATTCGTGTTAATATTATACATAAATATTATGATTTAATTTTCGCATTTCATTAAAATGTTGTCTAGCGACCAAACTTTGAAAAAACATTTCGACTTGAATAACTGAATTTAGGATGACTGTATTTTTACGGCTATTTTCATTTAAAAACCAAACTACAGAACCGATTTTGATGAAATTTCTATAGGCTTCTGAGATAGCAAACAAAAAATACAACCGAATTAAGCACCCCTCCTTTTTTGAAGTCGGTTAATAATAAGGTGATGCTTTAACACCTTAATATTTTTGCTTGTTGTATCATTTTCCATTCATATGGAGAAGAAAAAATTCAAAGCGATCAGACAATTTGTAAAATCGAATGAAACGAAATTCCCAACACAGACAACAAATTTATCTAACTCGACGAATCAAAATTTTACCAATAACTTATAAAATGTCAGAAGGAAATAAAACACCTTAATATTTATTGCTTGGACTCTAATTGTGTATTCATTGGCACGAAGCAGAAGAAAGTACTCAAAGCAATTAGATGTTTATTAAAATCGAATGATTCGAAACCCCCTACAAAGACAAGCTTTTTATCTAACTGGACTATTCCAAACTATCACTCGATACACATTCAAACGCTGACGCAAACATAAACCTTCATAAAATAACCTTAATATCATAACTTTCATAAAATGTCACAAGGAACTAAATGGATCTAAACCACCTTAATATTTTTTACTTTTACGCTATATTGTATCATTGTCCATTCATTGCCAAGAAGTAGATGCAAAAAAAAAGTATTCAAAGCAATAGATAATTAGTAAATCGAATGATACGAAACCCCCAAACAAAGACAAGCTTTTTATCTGACTAGATTATTCCCAGGTCAAAGAATTTTCTACACATGCAAACGTAAGCATAACTCTAATAAAATGTCAGATGGTATAGAAGTAGAATAAAATAACCAATCTCAGAGTTTGCATATTGGTTTCAATATTTGGCAAATGAAAACCAAGTTTTACATCGCTTTAAAGACCACGTTTACTCCATTCAATTTGGCTCGATACTGAATAATGTCTTTTGACCCGTTCCACGCAGCGCAGCTGAATATTTTTCCTTTTACGATTTATTTACTATGCTTCAGCTGCTCAGTTTACCGACATATTCTCTTTCATTTCATATGGGCTTTGATGTATTTTTTAAAACGTATAAAAAAAACATCAAAGCTTTTTAAACATACTCGTATTTACCTGTGCCAGAAATTAGTTCTTTGTAGTGTCAGATATTGAATTTCAATTGTATAACCGTGCAATTAAAGTTTTATAATAGTATAATGAAGATTAGAGTATTAGAATATAATATAATAGATGATAATATACCGTTTTTTTTTTTTGTTTTGAAACTGATAAGTGTCTAATACCTGCATTTCGCCATAGATACAAATTGGTCACGAGAGCCGTGCGGTGCCCTCTAGCAAGGTGTGGTTGTTTTGATATTGGAAACAAAGTAGATTCAACTTTGTGATCGAAAACATAAGGATACAATAAATGCAAGTGAAAAATTGCACGTAAGCTGCAAGCATACGGTCTGTCGCGGCGCCGAGGTCACAAATCTAAAATGCCAAGCAATCAAATCCGTTTCAGTGTCGCTTAGTTTAGACCTCTATACCTTGCATGCTAATTAAATGGTGTGTCGTTTTATTTTTACCCAACGACGCGAAGCAAAAATATGGTATTGTAGTTAGCGTACATGTATGCTTGTATGTTCCCACCTACCTACACCCTAAATGCCTAAGCCAATTTTGGTAAATGATGTATCGACTTGTGTTGTGTCAGGGTTGGACTGCGTAGGTGATCATACAAGTTGAAGATATTGATTCTGTCCCCTTAGGTTACGTGCTTATGTTACGACTTGTAACTATGGAGTTATTTATAAAGAATTGTATTGTATTGTACCATTTAAAAGGTCTCGTAAAACGAAAGTGAAATTTGGTATTTTAATTAGCGTTCAGGCAAAAAAAGACTCGGACTTTTTACTTTTTTAAAGGAGTATACTTGTTCGAAATCGAACAAAAGATAATGGTACCTACCTATATATACTTATATATCGTTAACCGTATGTAAATTCATCAAAATTAACTATATTAGCCTAAATTAGTGTATCCTACTGTGTATAGTAGGTACATAATTATATATTTTTTTAATGTATAGTAAGTAGGTATAGGTACATAAAAAATTACACAAAGAAAATATAATACATAAACAAATATTTTAATTTAAGCTACAAAAAGTAGGGTACCTACCGAAAACTGTACTTATGAAAACTACATATGCCGCTTTGAAAACAACAAAAATGAAAAGCATCGTTCATAACGTCCCGTGGAACGTAACTAATGAACACAATAGATTACGACCATTTTATTCGAACCATGGACATTTGTAGAACTAACAAAATTTTCCGCCGCGAAAGTCCAGCTAGTATGCGGACAGTGGCGCGAGGTACGGTCAAGATATAATGGTGGCAAATAAAGCCAAAAGTTCATTCGCTATTCGCTGACGACTGAGAGACGCGTGACGGCTGACCCATCATTACTGCTGAACCGTCATGAGCGACAGCCGTTTACATAATGACCTTAGAGAATGACGGTGAAAATATACCGGACGAAAGCCCATAACTGTACCTCTGCGTACCTACAAGCAAGCACAAATTATTCAACTTGGGGTCATGATTGTATGTGTTGTTTTGTGTGATTTAATTTTTTTGGGACAGTGTACATATCTATAACCCCAAGTGTTACGTACTGTTAAGCCCAACGCCGACTATAGAAGCGGGGCGTCATCGCGTTGTACAAGTGGCAGTGGAAAAGTCAACTCTTATTGTTTCAAAATTATCCCGCTAAACTTCCGCCTCGCGCTTCGACTAGTCTCAAGTGTAGTAACTAAAGCTTAATTTTGAGCTTATCTTAAATAGAAAAGAATTTACTTTTTCACCGCGTGTATCCTCAACTTGGGCCTTAAGAAGTGCGTCCAGACAGAGGCTGAAAGGTTCGATTACCAACAGTATCCCGACCTCTATTTAAAAGACGTTGGGTGGTGTAACAGTGTACTGGCTGATCCCTTATCAGATGAGTGCAGAATACTGTGCAAGACAGTTGAGCTATGTATTAAAAGAAGAGCATAGATTTAAAAGCGGGCCAATGAAGGTGGCATGGTAATAACAATTTATATTATATTCGGGGACGTTCGGGGACGTTTTTTTCACACACGGTCATCTGACCCCAAACTAAGCAAAGCTTGTGATATGGCTGCCAGAGACTGATATACATACATATATAGTTTTAAATACATACTTAAATAGATATTAACAACCAGATATAGAACAAACACAAATGTTCATCACACAAATGTTTGTCCTAGATGGGATTATCTTTGTGCATGGTCATTTGTCTGAGGTCAAGTCCTCTTAAGTAGTTGGCGAGTAAAGCTTTTTTCACTAAAACTCACAAACGACACTCCAACAGTTTCAGTTTTAGGTCGAATGTTTACTTCAGCTTCTACGAAGTGTTTCAAAGCTCTTTCACGTGCAAGTTCCAAACTTTCTAGGACTTGTATCTCTTTGTATCGTTCCGAAGGCTTCTTCGCACCTAATCTTTCTCTAAATCTCAACCTCTTGGTATGTGTGTCACGCTCACTCCCTTTGGGTTTTCGGTGACAAACCACTTAGATAACACGCGAAAGTGTTTTAATGTATCATTGTGTAATACGGCTTTTTGTCCAAGCTATTATGTTAATAGCATCCACTACTAGATATTCTGTGTTATTACCTACACATATTACAGAGACAATGTCTTCTACATATTGATAATTTTTTTCTATCTATTTATGTGACTGCCCGAGTGGCCTAGTTGGTAGTAAACCTGCCTTCTGTACTGTGGAGCGTGGGTTCGATTCCCACCTTGGAAAAACATTCATGTGATTTGTGTTTGGTCTAATACTGAGTGTTAATATCTATATAAGTATGTATTTAAAAATATGTATGTCTGTATAATTAGTCCCAGGCAGCCATAGTAACTACAAGCTTTGCTCAGCTTGAGCTTTGTTTGTTTGCTGATGACCGGTATATGTGCAAAAATGTCCCACAAGTCAAATGATTGATTGAGTTAATCAATCAATCAATCAATCAATCACATATTTATTTATTTACAGTAATTACTGATCGACTGCCTCGCCGTGGATATTCGATACACTGAAAGCGATAGGAATTGACTTGCTATAATGCAATACTGAAGATCGAGGTAAATGGCATGGTGGGAGACATAATGTCCAGCAAAGTGAGTCCAATTCCGTTAAGTCCATAATTTATTTTGAACAACCATTAGCAGATTTTGAGTTTGGTTTTAGTAACAATCATAGTCAACAAGTCAAGAAATATATCAAGCCAAGTTTTAAGGGCTAATTTTCGCACAACTTTGACCCAGCAATATTTTTTTTCAAATTTTGCTGGGTCAACACTGTGTGTATTTAACTTTTTGTTGTATTTAATTAATATTTAAATTTCCGCGACCACCCCGCTACTTTGTACGCGTAGAGCTCGGAACAAAATTTATAAACCACTATGAAAAAAAAATATTTATTTGTTTTTTTTTTAATATAATATATTATGTTCTACCTTTCAAATTGCTTCCATAGAAAATACATCCAAATCGGTTTAATTTAATAATTGGACAATAAAATTTGACATCAAATAAACGAAATTGCGTCATTACTAATTTTGAAGTCGGTTTTTTTAAATGATATTATTATGAGATTCCCAATTTTGTAATTATGATCAAAACGCGTGATCCAGTTGCGGTTTGAGATTTAAAAACTGAAAGTAACATTCATAAGGAACAGCCAAAAGCTACCTACACAACGTTACGTACTATACCGTACCTATCTCTATTCAGTCGACGGTGGTTTCTTGCGTAACCCTGCGATTGCTTTGTTCGCCGTAATGTAACCGTTCTAAGTAGACCAATGATTTTTTTGAATAAATTTTAACCTAATCGCTGCGGTAAAAGTGAAAAACTAATGAATGTTACATCTATCAAGATGAATAAGTGTTATACCACATGTTATCTAATTCTAATTCATTTTACTATTAGATGCATTTGTATGTGCATAATAATATACCTAAGTACTTATGATAAATTTAGGCGGAACTATAAATCTAATCACACCAATCTTCACTAGTTTATTTTTTAAACCGAATGAAATTTTTTACTCAATTTCCGACCCAGCGTATATACCCGAAGTCGCAAGTTCCCTGCCAGGCATAATTTTTTAAATTGTCTTAAATTACTTTTAACTAGTATATCCAAAACTGTGGATTTATTAAGGCGTCAGCTTAGAGCCTATACAGATTCTAGCTGAGTACCTAATTATTTTCAGGTAACAACAATTATTATAGATGGCGTCACCAACGAACGCTTAGATTGGTTGCAAGAATTTGAAGACCGACAGGAAAGCGACCGTAGCTTAGCGGAAAGAGCGCTCTGAGCGCAGGAAGCGGTTTTCAATTCGTATATTTTTTTGTTAGTGACCGTCCATTTATCACGTGAGGCTTGAAAAGGGCGGGGGAGGAGAGGGTTTAGCAAAAATCACGAAATATCACAATCAATACACAAACAATAGTCTAAAAACTCACCACCTTTAAAAAATGCAAAAAAAAACATCACGTGATTAATGGACGGCCCCTTACCTCAGTGCCTACTCCGTTATTTACTTGGATAACACAATGTTGTTGAAATCAGTTTTTTTATTGATATACTCTCCTTGAATATTTAGTTATTCAAGGAGAGTGCGTGTGAAGCTCCGTCTCACTTAGCACTGAGTGAGTAGTTTCCGGTATAATCTGTGGGTATAATATAAGACAAGATGCTACGTATGAGTATGTGTCCGAAATGTCAAGTTCAAGTGCTTGCCCTATCCCTTATCAAATGCAAATGGAAAGTGAAACCCTTTGCATAATGCATCAACTGTGCCACCAACTTATTAATAAAGTTGGCCAAATAAGAGAACTAATTTTTCGAACGAAAATCAGCTGCAGTTTATCGGTGGCTCCCTCATTTAGGTATACTTATGTTGGTCACACGGAATTAAAGGGCAACGCAGGTTCACCGTCAACACGGTTGATACAATAGTGCATAATTAATATATTTGTTGTGACAACTCATTATAAACACGAGACCTTCCGTATTATTGTTTTTATGTGAATCATTGCACGTATTTAATATATATGTCACCGACAAGTTGTATAGTCCGATATTCTAATATAAAATACATCGGCATTCAACGTTCAAGAGAATGTCTAATACGATCAAGTTAATGTTTATACAATAATGTATTGTATACTTTACCTAGGTATAGTTATACAATGTCAAACATACAGTCAGTAAAGAGTTTATAGATGTATTTGTGACATACTGGAAACCCTTCCGGTTAGAGAACGAAGTCGGATGACTTCCCCCTTAAAACGCCGCACTAAATGAGCGCCTGCCACCTGCATCCACTGGATGTCCGAGACTCTCACGATGTCGTCAGTCCATCTAGTGGTAGGCTTACCTGCGCTACATCGTCGGTTCGTGGTCTCAAGAACCCTTCTTTTCCATCGGTTATCGGTTCTTCAACCGATGTGGCCAGCCCAATACCCATTGCCACTTCAACTTGAAAATTCCAGCAGCTATGTCGGTGACTGTGGTTCTTCGGCGAATATCCTCGTTCCAGATTTTATCACGCAAAGAAACTAGGAGCATAGCTCTCTCTATTGCCCGCTGTTGGTTGTGCGTGTGTGGCTTATGGTTTTGTTTATATTGGGCTAGGCGGGTAGTTCGATAATTTAATAAAGAAAACATAAATGCCTATCCCATACCTTCGACCGGACGTTAAGCGGCAGCTAAAAGCGTGCGGCTGTCTTAAATACAAAATTTGAACGTTTATGAAATAAAATAAATAAAGTGCGAATAAAAATATACATTAAGCATTATATTTAGAAATAGGTATATAACATTGTGAATAGTAAAATTTTCGTGTTGCAATTTTATAGGATGGCAAAAGAGGAAAAACAGAAACTGTTTTTTCTATGTCCTCCACTGCCCGATCTTTTTTTAATTCTCATTGTGTGATATTTGTCTTCAAAAAAGGTTAAAACTTGCGAAAGAGATAGCTCTGGCCGCCGAGCGCAGACTTAAGCGATGATATTCTGTAAACGATGAAACACGCTTGCCTAGAATAAACCGATGCACTCGCGACTCGCGATGCTTTAGAGTTTGTTGTAGAACCTCCCTCCCGGTTTTAAAATACCGACAAAATAATCGCCCAGGTACCTACTATATCTACTATGACTACATCACACGTATCGGACTATCGGATCGTATCGCATTTTCCGATATGATCCCTCGGGTTTAATTATCGAACGCGTTTATATCGTACATACTAATTGGATATGGGATATTAACTCCCGCGCGTACCTAAACTATCTAATTACATTCGAGATCTCCACTCGAACCGTTATTACATTTCATCGCATGTCAGCACACTGATATGTGGCGTAAAGTTTGTATTACGTGTTTGAGAATTTTATGATAATCATTTTCGTACATTCTAAAGGACACCACAGACCTAAGGCAGATTTTTCGTCGGTGGGTAATACCAGGCGAAGTTGCAGGGCAAGCACAAGCTAATAAAAAAACAACAAATAACTCCAAATCTTATACTTTCAACAGTAAACATTATTCTTTTGGGATTGTGACACTAATATACATACATTGGTTATTCATAATGTGAGACCCCCGAAAGATTTCTATTCACACTTATTAACCGACTTCAAAAAGGAGGAGGTTATCAATTCGACTGTGTTTTTTTCCATTATTTAATTTATAATTGGAATTATCGTAATAATGCTTAGCCAAATGTCAATCTAGACATTCAAATAGGTACTTACTAAAGTGTTGCTCAAAACATTATAAAAGGTAAAGATTATTATTAAAACGTATACTTAACAAGCCCGTGCTAATGAATTACCATTATTATTGTACAGGAAATAAAGTAGCACCGAAATAAATACAAAAACATTTGGTAGATACAGCTTACGATGTGTTAAATATTCACAGAACTAAATAAACTTTTGCAAAGAAATTGTATAGAATGAAACTAAAATACTACAGGCGTTTTCAATTTAGTTTCCCGAACAAGTTCAAAAGTTGAAGAGCGCAGAGCAGGAAACTTTTCAAAATGGCCTCTTTTAACATTGTCAAGTTTGTTGCAATTAAATTAGCCGTGTCTATGATAAGCCAATTAAGAATTTAATTAACTGTATTTTACGAAAGCCAAATTATTTATATTTATTTGAACCAAGATACAAATAGATTTTTCTTAGGCATTGCCCATAGTATGAAGAACCCATTGAACGATAATTGGACTTTAAAGTCTCAACCTTAAAATAATTGGCAGTCAATTGTTGTCTGCTCTAATACAATCCTTTAGATAGGTAGGTACGTGCATACAATATTTCGTAATGTGCAAAGAATTTGTATTACGGTTTTCTACAAAATAGCATATGCAACAGATATTATCCTTGAATTTAGACAAAAAAATAATGATTTAACCGCTACTAGCTAACTACTGCTACTAGCGGCTACTAGGCATACATAGGAAACGTTTTGATTAAAATTCGTTGGCGGTACTTGTACATTCATAACATTACTATAGACCTCTGTCTAGACTACATGTGACCACGGAAAATGCAGTGTTCGCAACTACAGGAATTAAATAAAATGTAAAAAAGACACACGATAAAATCCATTAAAAGCCATTGGAAACATAATAAACATGCCTAAATTAAACAAAATATTATATTCATCATCATTATCAAGTGTTTAATTGCAATAGACAAAATAAATACATTCCCAGGTGACATGGCGTCTTATGATTGGCTCACAGTTAGAAGTCATGGTAGTCAAGTCTGCGTAAAATGGCGGGTAAAAATTGGATGCAGAGAACTGTCGACCAAGCACAGCGGCGTACATTAAAAAAGGCCCAGGCCCAGGGGACAGTAAAATACTGATAACAAAGATGATGATGATGATAAGTCTTGGTCCTGTGGAAATGATTTTTGTCGTAATTTATAATATAATATAATATTTATTTCAAGTAAATTAACTCATAGTTTCACAATTCAAATTAATTAATACAGTCACATTACAAAAATTACAATACACAAACACAATTAGTTACAACTTAAATACTAACACTACTTTTAATTCATTAAAATATCAAAATAATAATCATTATACCTACATAAGAATAAAAATCTAATCAATTTTAAAATATATTTACATAAAATGTCAAACAAGTAATTTAGTAATTAAAATGGCACCCTATAAGATCTGTGTGTAACGTGCATTCCACAGCAGTGAGCAATGTAAGGGCAGTCGAGCCTGCCCGCGAGCGCGGCCAGCATGCTGCTAGTACTCCCCCGCACCCGCCGCACCAGCGAGCCGCATCTCTTTCGTATTGTTGCGTAAAAGCAATCAACGCGCGCTTCCGCAAACATTGTAGATGCGCTGCAATAGCGGGGGAGTCCCACCAGCATCCTGAACGCGTTGTTGAACTGGACACGGAGGGCGTCGTACGATTTTTACGTAGTCCACAGGCTGCACGTGTAGAATGTAGTGCAGTAAGCCCTGAAGAGCGTTATTTTAACGTCAGTAGAACATCGTGCAAACCTGCGGATCACCACATTGGCTCTAACCGCTAACGCCCTCCTCTCCCGTTCAATATCAATGTCGTCCTTCAGGGTAGGTGTGACTAAATGGCCCAAGTATTTGAAAATTTCCACTCTTTCTAAATGTGGCCCGTTTAGTTTAATAGGTGGCATTTCCGTTACTTTTCTCGGCCCACCCTGAAAAACCATACACTGACTTTTTTGTACATTATACAGAAGACCGTGGTCCACAGCATAACCCTCACAAATACTCAGCAGCTTTCTGAGTCCACAGACCGAGGCGCTGAGCAGGACCATGTATATAATTTGGTGGCTAGGCAAGTTTTGAATTAAATGTACATATTTATACATAAATATCCACGTAATGTTTGAGAAAAGTATATACAATTTATGTGAGTAGTTCAAGCAAATAACATTTTTTAAGTTTTTTGTAACAATAAAGGGGACGCGAGGTCACAGTTTGGGGCAAATAACTATTTATTTGGATTCGCTATTAGCACGTTTCCTTGGTAAAAAAGTAAGTAGGTATGGGTAACTACAAATACATAGTAGTAAATACAATAGTGACTGTCAAGCGCAAAATAGGTCCATTAGAGCAAGTGCTTTCTTTTAAAAACAATATTCCGTAGACGATAAAAGCAAAGTCAGAATATATTAGATCGCTCGCTACAATAAAATAGCAAGCGACTCTACACTTTGCCAGCAAAATACAGAAGTGTTCTGAATTTTCTTCTGAAAATAAGTTACCGTTGAACACTTTTCATAGTCAGCATTTTTACGTCGTTTTGTGTTTATCTTTGTTTACATCAGAGTGATGAAGACACAGTCTTGGGTAGATAAAATCTTTACTTCGGGAAAGCAAAAAGGTAATATGCTATTTAAATTTGGGTGTCTTCAATTCGCGAGTAAATCGGTTTCTTTTAGGCAAGCGTGCTCCATCGTAGGCTGCATCATAGGTGGCGGTAGAACGCAAGCCTATCACTTTTGAAAAAAAAAAACGATTTTATTATTCGTTTTCTTCATCCCTGAAAGAGTTTTGGCGCCAACGTGAAGAAAACATGTCGCCTCATTGTATTATTTTCCTAAACATGTATATTTTCAACGTGCAATAATGGTAGATTATTATTCAATAAGTGTTCGTAAATGTTCTTGAGTATGGGCAGGTGAGGTGAAGTGAAACGTGCATTTACATGTTGTTTCCAAAACTCTATAGAAACCTCTAGTAAATTTGGTCACTACTTTTGCTGGGGAATACTTTTGGCAGTATGGCCTTAACGTCTTCAGCCTGCCTAATAATGGGCAAAATAAATAGGGTATTTGACACTGGTGGAAATAAAATATGAAACCTAGCTATATTGAAAGGTTTTATATTAAGAGATTTTTTCAATATTTTTTCAATAATAATAATCACTCCTAAATTTAATTATTTCGATTTCAAAATCACGATTTTTTATCTATGTGTCACGTGACTCGAAAATCCAATCACAGTGCGTGACGTCAATATGGTGATGACAGCACAACCAAAACAAAACAAAGCAAACATATCGAAATCAAATCCATTTTCTGTAAAAGTTTACTGAATTTCTCAGTATAGAACGAGTTTATTATGGTGATACTCACTTCAAAATGATTTTCACAAACGTAAATCGACGAAGTTGTTAATATTTGTGAAGCATTCTATCTTCTTTCAAGTCACAACCAATTTCTTCGTATTTCAGCTTTAGACGGTACAATTATGAATAATTTCGCAAGTATTGCATTCGAAACATTAGGACACTGAGGCACTACACACCAATGATAAGTTTTACGATCCATTTTCAACTAAATAATTTTACAAATAAATAACAACAACGGCAGCATTTCACGGCCGACTGTGACAGATGTTTGTTTATTTACATGGGCAGCATAGAGTAATATAATGGGCAGATTCCGTTCGAAAGATGCGTTCGGGGCACCTAGAGTGAGATTTGAAAATGAATGACAGATGAACATCAGTGTTTTTTTAACCATCGATTTTTCTATTGTTCAATTGCAACTGAAGTGTACGCTCAAATACTCGTAACAGCCAAGTTGTGTCTCGGTTGTTTTTCACACTGACGATGATGTTGTAAACGGTGGTGCTTTATTCTATCGCATGCCTTGAACGCAACTCTGTAGTTAAGTATATTGACGTCACAACGTCGATTTGGCGCGTTTTGATGCGTCATTTAAAAATTGAAATAAAAAGAGCTAATAATTATTCAATAAATGAACTAATGGAGGTAAAAGTATTTTTTAAAGTGAATATGCACCATATTCTTTAAATTAAAGGCCATTGCAAAATTTTGTCAATATCCCTATTGCTGGAATAATAAAATTGCTCAAAATTCAATTTCTGTTTACGTTTGTGAACGAACAAATTTTTGCTTCTGTCCATACAAATGCTTGAACAGTTGATAGTACGAAAGTATAATGTAACTTTTTCTCACATTACCTTCAAATTAACTCTTATCGGCGTGTCAGTATAAAAACTGATGTAGTCATTGAATTCCATCGCTGAATTCAATTACTTTTGACAAAGCGTGAACTCGACTTACTTGCCTTGGCTATTGAGCGTAGTTTCGTCACTTGACACTTTCTCTTCGGTGCGTTTGTCTGTCAAATCGACCGTGTACGAGTAAACTAGAATGCACTTAGGCTATGAAACTGAATTCCTCATAAATTATTTTGAACAGAATTTACAAATGTAACTTATTAGTTCGCTTAGAACCATGATCTCACACCCTCAGGTCAGACAAACAAGGTAGATATGGTACAGTTGCGTGGTGGGTGCGAACACATCTGGCCTAAATCAGGCTTGATGGCTTTAGTTGAATTCACCCAGCAGACGACCTTATCACCTTTTTTTTCATGTGGACTATTAGTTAGTTCATTGGTGTCGCAACAAGTTTTTTAGTGGGCGTGAAAAATTTGCAAATTTGCCGTACTTATAGTGTTAACACACGTATGGATTTGGTTGACGGACCGACGTCCAACCAACGGGAGAGAAAGAGTGAGATTATCATAATTCCCTCTCTTTCTCTCCCGTTGGTCAGACGGCGGTTAAGGTCAACCAAATTCATACGTGTGTTAACACTATTACAATTTTTGTGTTAAGTGGTTTAGCGGTAATGTTAAAAATATGTATAAACAATATAACAAGAATAAATGAAAAAAAATAAGAACCCCCAATAAAAGAGCTGATAATTTGACTGCTGAACAGATTTTCTTGAATCATAGCTCTAGCTAGAAATACACGATATCAAAAATACAGCCATTTGAGAGTTACTGCTACGATACGACGGACAGACAGACAGATACACAATTACACACGTTAAACTTATAACACCCTCTGTTTGCGTCGGGGGTTAAATGGAGACATTTGAGAACGAACGATACATTTTTAAGGCATATCTCTGATTCTAGCCGCGATTCCTGTATCTTCGTCAACAAATAAGCTGACAGGCCACCTGATGGTGAGCGATAACCGTCGCCTATAGATACCTGCAACACCAGGGGTATCACAGATACGTTGCTGACCCTTAAGACTTTATTAACAGCCCTTTTGAAGAACTTTTTGAAGAATATGTGACAATATAATAATTATGATCTGATGTTATGTTATTTGTCCACCCACAAGATAGACAGACGACCTAAAAGAGACCGCAGGGAAACGCTGGATGCAAGCCACTTACAACCGACCCTTTTGGAGATCGATGGGGGAGGCCTATGTCCAGCAATGGACGTCCTATGGCTGAGATGATGATGATGTTATATCTGAGACCATTCTTCGCTTGGTCAATAATTATTAGTTAGAGGTAAATTTCAGTAAACTCAGAAATAACAGTTACAGTTTTATTACAATTTGTTTTCCAATGACCCCTTTATAGTACAGTTGTTGCTCGAGATGGCTGCTACCGGGTCGAGTATTCAGCCAATTATGATCCCGAGTAGTGGTCGGGAGCAATCCAATTTGCACAGTCCACTGTCCGCTGCATCTAGAAATCTTTTCTAGACTGATTCAGTTGAGTACCAAATGATTGTCTCTCACTAAATACGCTTGCATCGCTGGGAAACTTTCTCAGAAAAATATTAGAATATTTAGTCATTTGCCTCTATAAAGTAGTGACAGTTTTTTTTTAAATATATATCATCGTTTAAGTGGCAGCTAAAAGTTCGCGCAGCTAACTCACTTGCACATTTCAACATTTTTGAAGGAAAAAATAATTGTGATTTTGAAAAAACTGATTGGGAAAAACTATTTAGAATAACATTGCAAATAAGTAGTACTTATTAGCAATTTTTCTGTTGATATTTCAAAGGATGGCGGAGAAGATTTCCTTTTTCCTCGATCCACAATGTTATTCTTAAGATAATTCCTAAATAGGTATTTTAAAATTCTCACTTATTAATAATTTCCTATCTTAATTATTTTTGAAAACGTGTGTAAAATATTGGTCTTGTCATTGAGCGCAGCCTTAAAGAAATATTCAATTTGTGTTCTATGAAACGGAAAGAGATTTGCTTCCTATACTCCATAGCAGCCTCTTGTAAAGTCAACGCACCTTTACTGGGGAATGACCTGTACTTGATCATGACTCGTTTTGCTTGATTTTGACTGGGACTATTACTTGAAAACTCTATACTTGACAATGGCTATATAGATGCAAATGTCTGGAGACTTAACTAAAAAAGTCGGTTGTTTTGGAACAGAAATGAGGACCAATTGTAAGCGCGAAATGAACACGAAGTATTTGCCAACAATACCTTGAAAACGACATGGTTTCTCTAATCATGGCGTTATCAGGGTTACGAGTGCCTCTATTTATACGTGCCGGGTTAAAACGTAAGTTTCGAACTCATTACATAAAAGTATAGCGTAAATTTATAAAAAAATATAATAAGAGCTTTTAAAAATAGGACATAAACCCTTTTGGTCGAAGCATAAACCGACAAGAAATGAGCCGGATCGGTACATTCACTTGCAAGGACGTCTTTGGCACTACACGTGTGCAAAAACGCTCGACTATCGCAACGCGCACTGGAGCGTGCCAAACGCGCCTCGAACGAGAATTTATTTAATTGCGATAACTGGAAGCCAAGAAACATGATGTTTTGATGTTTGAACTAGTAGACAGGAAATTGTATTTTTTCTTAATAATTACCTGCCATAAATGCTTAATAAAGTTGTCTACATCTACACTAATATTACAAGGAGTAATATTACAAGTTTTATCTTGGTGTCTTCAAATCACAAGTGAATCGGTTTCTTCTAGGCAAGCGTGCTCCATCGTAGACCGCGAGAAAGCAGTCAAACGGTAGCCTATTACTTTAACTTAAAAAAACAGACAAGTAGGAGTAGGACTCGCGCTCTGACGGTTCCGTTGGGTGGAACCCACGGAGCACGAGTCCAAAAAAAAGTTGAAAATTTAATGACAAACTTAACTTTGTAGCGGACAATAAAGTTCTTCCATACATTCCAACTACAAAATGTAAGTTTGTAACAGCAAAACAATTATTTTTAAATGATACTCGTATAACTTCTAATTTATAACTTTAGGGTTTATTCCTTCATATGTGTTCTGAGACCTTGCCTCTTGCCAAATTTCATGATTATATAGGTCAACGGAAAGTACCCTATAGGTTTTGATTCCCTTGTGAAAACGCAAAGTATGCGAATAAAAGGTCATATATTTTGATTGCGTAGACTTATAAGTTCGATTTTTTACAGCCGAAAGAAACCGTTGATTTGAGTATATAATATAAATTTCAACTTAATATCTTCACGCGTTCCTGAGAAAAAGGGTCTTGACAGACGGACAACAAAGTGATCCCATAAGGGTTCCGTTTTTTTCCGTTTGAGGTACGGAACCCTAAAAAAAAGATCCGAATCTGAGAAATGTTCCGATAAAAAAACTAACACTGATAGAAAGCACATGCATGTGTTTTATTCACAACGCATGCGAAGCCGTTGACAGAAGCTAGTCGCTAATAAACAAGCCGACATAAACTGGGTAGGACAAAATTTACTTTCATCACACTTAATATTATTATGTTAACATTTAGTTTAAAATTTACTGTTTCAACATTTTATTTATTACTAGCTGATATCTGCTACTCCATACGCGTAGAGCTCAGCCTTAGGACTCGCTACTATGACCCAATCGTAGGGCTCGGCTTTTAGCGGTATGAAATATATTTTACGAACTATTCTTATAACTACCATATATACGAGTACATAAAAATTTCATAAAAATCGGCCGAGCCGTTTCGGAAGAGTGCGACCACAAACACCATGACACGAGATTTTTATATACCTACCTATTAGAGATTTATATGTTGTTGATGTTGTTATAATGCACCTATAGGCATACATAGTTTTAGAATGTGATACAGACGCCTAAAATGTAAAATAAATGTTATTTTAAAATTATTGTCCTCTGTTATGAAAGTTTATTGAATAAATGAAATGAAATTAATTCCAGTTTTACTTCTCTATCTCTATCTCTTCTCTACATAGTATAAATTAAAGTCGCTTTCCGCGTCTGTCTGTCTGTCTGTATGGCCGCTAACTCCTCCTAAACTATGCAATGGATTTTGATGTGGTTTTCACCATCCGTTAGATACATTTTCACGAAGGGTTTATATGTATAACTAGCGACCCGCCCCGGCTTCGCACGTAAATTACACCCGTGCGAAGCCGGGCGAGCGGGTCGCTAGTTTATGTATATAGTTGATACTTACCTGTTTGTTGGAGACAGTGCAAACGCGTTTCCCAAACTTCTTTGCTATTTTCAGATACCTGCTGTATATAGTAACTCATGTCAGATTCAAAGTATTTAGAGTCATAAATAGAAATCTAACTGCAGATGGCGTCTTAAATATTGGTTGTGGTATAAAATTACCAAACAGAAAATATTTTTAGCGAAATATCATGTCATAAGAATTGGTAAACGTCAGTGATGAACGAACCTACCGAATCCCTGCAGTATAAATTAGAAGTAAGCTAATTCAAGGAAACTAGACATTGACAAAGTGGAGCTTTAAGCAAATAATCCCAGTCCATGATTAAAGCAAGATTGACGTTATCCAAGATGCTTAAAGTAAAGATTAAGTCAATCCACTTTCAGTCAGTAGTTTCCGATATTAGAAGATTTTCTGGCTTTGGCCCTAGTCTTGAGCCATTAGGACGTTGGCGCGATGCCAACATTACTAGAGCCGCGAGGTGCAAGCATTTATTTGTAAGTTCAACTCAAGGAAGTAAGGAATCTTGGAATAGACGCCACGTGGACGGATGACCTGCTTGAAATAGCGTAGGGTTATTTGCTTGAGTGGATTTACTAGTTTCGGATGTCATTAGCTGCGTTAAGTGAGATACAAATTACTAACTGTGATTTTTTGAAATTTCAAAATTTCTACAATCTATGCCTAATAATATTACAGAGATAAAGTTTGTAACTGTGTGTTTTAGGGGGTAATCTCCGGAACTACTGAACGGATTTCTAAAATTATTTCACAGATATAGAAAGCTACACTATCACCTAGTTACTTCACACCACAGGAGAAGCCACAAGCAAAATATAGTGTTAGATAAATGGGTATCGTTTAAGCTTCAAAGATATTTAGTGCCTATAGCTGCAATACATGTATGTTTTTAGTACTTGTAACATTTGTAAAATGGGAGAAAATAGAATTAGGGATGGTTGAAAATGTACCTCTACACATGATATTTTCAAAACAACTTAGTAGAGGAAATCCTCAAAAAGGGCCTCATTTCGGAAAAAAACGACTCAAGCTCCAGTATTAGTAATTGGCTTCGCTAATAGGCATTGCTTTTTTCTCTGAACCAGTAAAGTGCGCGTACGGATGCGCCCGCGCAACACAATTCTCAACGCGTCGCGCACGCGGCGTGGTTTCGCAAACGCGCGGTATTGACCGACAAACCACGTTTGGAGGGCAATACTGTTTACCACACATGTATAAACAATTTTCACTTGCAACATTGATGTGTATACGATAGAGACCGAATGACGCGAAGTTTTTTAGACACGACTAAGTCACTAGCCTGATGGTAACCCCCAAGCTTGCTTTTATTTCGGACTAGCGATCCGCCCCGGTAGCGCACGGTTGTAAGTTTTATTAAATATATAAACCTTTCGTGAAAAATTATCTATCTGATGGTGAAAAAAGCATCAAAATCCGTTGCGTGGTTAAGGAAGAGTTAGCGGATATACAGACACACAAACGCGTTAATTTACTTAATTTTATACTAAAAAAAAATACGCGATTAAGTCCGCGTTTGACCACCAACTCGCCTATGTAGAGATTCTAACTTTTGTCCTTGACAGTTCAGTTGCACTCAGAATTTTGACCTTCAACAGTTTAAAACCCTCTACGACACCGCATTTTACATCAAAAAAGCTGCAACAACAGTTCATAAAAGCTGCTCAATTTATTTACGGTTTCAGATTTTAATTTCCTCAAAATAATTTACAAATTCACTTATTGAGAAAACACAGTATATATAGGTAAGTATTATAGCGCCATTGAGCGTAGTTTACAGAGATAATTATGCAAACAATAAATTAACTAACAAAACAATAAAAATCTTTATACACTGAAACTTCATGATTACGAACATTTTTCTGAAAGTAAAATCTTTCCTGTTTTCCTAAGGATTTGCTAACAGGAATCACAGTGTAAAAAAGATGATCGAAAAAGCGACCCTTTTTTACAACACACGTGAGACATGGCTTATTTGATATCGATACTTTTATCATGAGAAAACACGAAACTATGCTCAAGCAAGGCAGCTGTTAAAATAGAAAGTCATACAATGTTAAGACATTCAGTGGGACAGTCCTGCAAAGCTGACTGCCACATGCCAGCGCTAACATCGAACGTTTACAACTGCCTGTTGCTTGTGCGATACTGTCAATTAACATCTGTCAACAGATACAACATCCAACAACATCCTGTTTGAAATATAGCCATAGAGCCGTCGCAATAAAGTGAAGAGTAAATTGAGCATGCACCATCAGAAAAAAAATAACACTTCATTATCAATTTTAAAAACCTAATTCACAATATTAGTAAAATACGCAATTTCAATTACTTGGATGATCAATGTTACGAATCAATTTTCCAGCAATTTGATTTAAAAGCTTAACAACTAAACCGATATTGATGAAATTTCTATGAGACTAATTTGAAAATATATCCTTCCAGATAAATAATTATCTTAATCGGTTCATAAATGACGGAATTCAAAAATAAAAAAAAGAATGATCCTTTTTTTTGAAGTAGATTAAAAATAACTGGTCGTTTAATTTAGCAGAAATTGAATATTATTTTCATAATGTTTCTTATGTAAAATTTGTTAGTTTTTAATCGAGATGTCTTTTACTAAATTATTGCTAGATGAACGTAGTGGCAAATA
The DNA here is from genome assembly GCA_914767915.1 of Agriopis aurantiaria. NCBI lineage: Eukaryota > Metazoa > Arthropoda > Insecta > Lepidoptera > Geometridae > Agriopis > Agriopis aurantiaria. The sequence continues at coordinate 8,894,897 of OU611994.1, read as the reverse complement.
ATAAGCAAGTGGTTAATAATAATCACGGTTTCTAACATTTTAGAAATATTTATATTTGATCCAAAAGCAGTTTAATTTATTTAAATAAAGATATTCAACTTATGCGATTGGGCCCTTCACCTCATTTTCAAAAATCTTTCAGAGCGCCTGGTTAATGCGACGCGTGACCAAAATGCTGGCGTGTTTCTGGCTCAACGCATTAGCATTGCCATTCAACGTGGTAATGCCGCCAGCATGTTGGGTACGCTGCCAACTGGTAGTGGGCTTGAGCATTTGGATTGTCTTTAAACCTTCAACGGTCTATGGGCAGTCTAACTGTATTTGTAGTGTTAGTTATAGCTTGTATTTTGTTTAGTTAATAAATGCACTAGCCCAGGGAAAAATAAATACAACTTTAAGTATAAATGTACGTTAGAATAAAAACATTAAAATAAGCCACTATTTACAAAATGAACCTTCATAACTATGCCTCATCATCATCGTGCGCCTATCATGTACACAGACCTTCTCTCAGATAGAGAATAGGCCCTGATCCGCCATGCTGCATTATGTATTGTGCAGTTTCGACGAAAGAAAATATCGTGAGGACTCTTGGACAGACCAGTTGGTATGTCCAAGAACCTCAAAAACTACGCCTACTTGTACCTAATTACAATTTTATGTAAGTATTAGTCTTACTTCCTATTTGTAATATATTATTATAAAAACTTGTGAAACTAACTTCCATTATAATATATTATGTATTCTTTTATATACATGTATACATGAACATTTATTATGATGTTTTGATTGATAATAACGAGTACCTATGTATACACAGAGACCATATTTTCTAGAAACAAAGTGTTTGACTTCAAAAATATTTACTACTCCGAGAATTTATAAGAAGATTATATAATGATCCCAGTAAGTATATAAATAAAATTCTCCGATTTTAAACTTCACAAAATTATAGATAGTTTCTATAGAAAATCTTGATGGACCTCCTAATGTGTTATGTATTAGTCAATTATCTAAAGATTTTAAGTGATTTCTTATCGATGTAAAATTAAGAAGCAATTAAGTTGTTAATTACTAGAGATAGCATGCGTGGTTTTCTTGTATCTAAAGAGATACAAGAAGACGGTAAACCACGCAAGTTATCTCTAGTAACTTTCCCATCATTTCATGAATGTTTGAAACGTTTTATTTGCTTTGAGCGGATTGAAAGACGAATTTAACGAATACTTTATCGATAGTTTTTTTTCATAATTTTAATTTAAGCAATCTAATTTCTTCTTCATTATCAAAATACATTTTACATAACTCTATGAGGTAAAAAAAACCACTGAAATTGTTCTTGTACGAAAAAACAATACTTCATTTCTATACATGTACAGAAGTATGTTTGCATCAGTTTTCTATATCTAACTCGATGTCTATATTGTGTCGATCATATTGTTTTGAACTGAGCCGTTTGATGGACATTTTTACTCATCTGCATACAGTCCGGTCGCTGAGAGAATACATCTGACAGCTGCAATACAGCAATAACATTGTTTTTTTTTTATATTTCACTGTAGTATGTTGGTTTTCAGCTATAATGATATGACACAGGAAATATGAATATTGAAATCCTTAATGCCAAAACACTAAACTAACATAGAATATCACTATAGATCTCGTATCTAACGAATAAGTAAGTCAATGCAGCCTACACTACACTCCGGCGCATTTCACCATGTGGTTGGCGCAAACCAGTTTCGATTGTAACACAACTCACTACTTCGCTTGCTAGGTTCACGAACACATGTAGAATTGTTCACAAAGATGCTTGGTTTTGAATTTACAAGGTCTGTAAAACACCCAGATTCAAACAGAAACAGCCAGACACTACTCCGGACATACTCTTATAAGATCTCAGTTTTCGAAGCGGATGTCCTGCTTACATAGCTACCACATTAATGCTACTTACATTTTATCTAAACACTTTGTAGTTATACTTCTTACGTTTTAGTAGTGTTTTAAACGTAGCTTTTATTTTGTAAAGTTTACATAACCTTAACTGTAAATAAATAATTGAATACTTTCTTAATCCACGTTTTGGGCAAATTTTACGATGTTGATAATGATATTGTATTTTAAAATTATTATAACTATTTTAAGCTAGAAGAAAACTAGTTCAGAGACAATGTTTTTTTTTTCTTAATATTGCAAGGCAGGCGATAGCTTTCATTTATCTGAGGAAACGGTGAAAACGTTCTCAACAAGTATTTTAGGTTCAGGACTAGGATATAACCTCAGATCAGACAAACAAGGGAGATATGCCTTATTACAATTATCGATCGTGTTCAAATGTCTGCGATCTCCGTGTTTCTCCCATATTATTTACTATAATTATCGTTAAACTGCTTAACACAAAAACTGTAAGTACGACACACTTTTTTATTCACACTTAAAGACTTGCAGCATCGTGCTTCATCTTCGACATCATTGTCGCTTACCAACCAGGCGAGTTGGTGGACAAACCTGGAATTACCCCCGAATAACTAAAAGATCACATGCAAAAAAAAGGTCGGCAAGGCCGTCTGTAGGGTGAGTTCGACTAAAAGCATCAATCCTGATTTAGGCCATATACGTTTGCACCCGCCACGCCACCTTACCATATCTCCCTTGTTTGTCTAATCTGAGGAACCGTTGCGTTATTTCGATAGGCTAGAATTTTCCTAATCAAATTACCTGCATAAGCCTGAGCGACCTTGCTAGCGGAATACCTATATGTGTAAACAATCGGGTTACATAACGAGGCCGCACTAGTTAGCGACTATTACTAAACGTAGCATGACCAAAACAATTACAAACCGAAATAAAAACTATTGCGTGATGCAAGTGCGTGGACTTCATTTTCCTATCTGCTTAGGTGGCTGTCCTCGGATTTTTTTACTTGTAGCCTTTTTTATAATCATAATCATTTTATTGGTAACTAATAATTACAAGTCATATTTGTTACTAGTATCAAGGTACTAAAGTAAATAATTATACAGATCTATTATAACTTAAACTAGGTAATTGGTATAAATGTACTAATAGTGTACCTATCATATCTAACAATTACAAAAACAAATAATCAATGTCAAAGTAATATAAATTAATAAAGAAAGAAATAATAATAAAAAGAATTAGCATAATGTCAAAAAAATTATTATTAATTAGCATTATGTCAAAGTAAACAAATGAATGCACCACATCAATTTAAACATCATAGCCGCCTCTTAAGTAAGTAATTACGATTTTAATTTAATAAAGTCATCATAGCTGTTACTACGAAGACATCGTAAACATGCAGTAATATTTAGCTCTATGAAGCATAATTTTTAACCAACGACGCAACAATATAGGCTGTTATAAGTTTGTCGTGTGTACCGGACTATCTGTTTATCGGTGTGTCTGAGTATCTGTATTTGTGTATTTCTGTGGCATCGTAGCTCCCAAACGACCGAACCGATGAATTAGAAAGATGACTTGATCGACTGCTCTTAGCTATGATTCATGAAAATCTCTTCAGCCGTTTGAAGATTATCAGCATAATTAGGGGTTTATAAATAACAAGACAGATTTTTTTTTTTATCGGATCTGTAGTTTCGGAGATTATCTCGTACAAACAAACTTACAAACTTTACCTCTTTATAATATTAGTGTAAAACTTTATTTTCTTTTATTTTTTATAATTAACATGCCCAATCACACAGACAGACCAATATCTTCTATTTGCTTTTGTGTAACTATTTATCTCATAATATCCATTGTGTTGTAAGCTTCTGTTTATTTTCCATGTAAAATAAAAAAAATAACCAAAATTATCAGAGCACCTGGTTGATATGGCGAGTGACCAAAGTGCTGACGTTTATATGGCTCAACGTATAAGCATTGCCATTCAGCAATACCGCCAACATGATGGGTACGCTGCCAACTGGTAGTGTGCTTGAGTATTTATATTATCTTTACAGTTTAGACCTTCAACGGTCAATTTTTTTTTTTTTAATTTTTTTTTTTATTTTTTTTTTTTTATTTCAGTTAGTACCGCAAAACACGAATTACACTAATGACAATTTACAAATTATTTATTATATTTACAATTATATTACAAATTATTACAAATGACTCTATGGACAATTCAACTGCTAAAAGCCAAGAAATTTAAATAATTAGAGTTTGTTCGTTTTTATTTAAGAGTATATGCTACGTGAATCAACTATGTCGTTCGCAAATTAAATTTTTGAAGACATAAAATGATTCAGTGTACTTAAAATATGCGAAATCCAAGCAGAACTATTAAATAAAACTATAGTACAAATTTCCAGATATATATTTTACATTCAAATAAGTGCAATCAATTCTAGTAGGTACAGTTATTTTTCTATTCTCAAATATATTGTCTATATTTTCTTTTTAAATCAAAATTTGGTTAATGTTGTTTACTTTATTCGTTCTGCTTAGATTTCGCATAAGTATATTCTGTCATGTAATATGTTTAAATACCTATTGAAATACGCGAGTGATACATAGGACGCTTGAAGCATAAACTCAAAGGCACATACCAGTAAAAAAAAAAAAAACTATTTACAAGCAATAAAAACAACCGCCGGGTGCGCTTGCGTGTTGCGTCAACAGTGTAAAACTGCAATATATTTTTGTTTTGAAATAATAGATAGTTAACCAAAATGTCTGTCTAGACATTACATGAAAATTTATGCCTACGTTTGCGAAATTCACTTCTATCTACGTTTCACAGTTAAAACGACAAGGCTGACATTTCTAGCGTTTATTTATTATGCAAAGTGAATATGCATTATTGTTCATAAACATCAGTATCGTTGTAAAATTCCATTTACAAATAAAATAATAAATGTAAGTTAAAACTAGCGATAGGTATAAGGTCATATGACTAAGTTATGTTAAAAATATTGTTTTGGACATTATCGATGTAAAAGTAGGCAATGGTTCGGCAGCTTTCGTTACCAATCCGAGTAATGTCGACGCTTGAATTCGCTCCACTTTTCGGAGTCGCTGTCTCGAACAACCTAACTTTCTGTTTCCTACTTAATCTCACGGAAAAGCTTTGATGTTTATGTAGCTTTATCGCTTTTAAGTTCAAAGGTTCTGTTGTACCTAGCTAATACCTTTATATCTTAATATCTACCTTTATGTAAGAGGAGGTACCCACTGCCCATATCTGTCTAATCCGTAGGGATTATTGACTCAAACACTATTAATTAAAGCCCCGTCTGTTGCGAAGAGAACGGTTACTAAATTGGTAATATTAAATTATCATTGTATCATAACGAGTAATATGATGTCGTCAATTTATTTTAATGGCAGATTAGTACGGGTACAATAGACATCAACGCACGCTCCGCTACGAAATCTCACGCGCAGACATCTCTTGCTACGAGATTTTGTTACACATTGCGATGAAATTCAAGGCTATGTTTTATTATTTGAATAATGTAACGCTCGGTAAGTAGGTAATTATATTCAGTATTACTTCATGTGCTGTGTGTGACCCAAAAAAATCATTTTGTTTAGCAAACACCTAGATTTTTTGTATATGAAGAGGATTGCCGCGTTGGAATAGGTACAACGGTTGTGAGTGCTGAGAGTCGTAAAGAAGAAAGTAATCAAACCTGAGTGGGATCGGCTGGAAGGGGAACCGATGCGTCGGCGGATGCGGCGCGATGATGGGTGCGGGTGGCGGTGGGTGCACCGGCATCGGCAGCGGCAGCGGTGGCGGCAGCGGCAGCGGCAGCGTGCTGTAGGGCGGCGGCGGGCACGGCTCCGGCTCGGGCGGGCGCGGCCGTGGACGCCGGACTCTCCGCCGCCGCGCCGGCTCCTCCGTCTGGCACTCCGCGCTAGCGACGCTGCGCTCGCGCTCCGTCTGCACGGCACTGTTCACATTGCAACTCTGAGGTTGCGGTGCATCCTGCACCTGCACTATGTTTACGTTCACACTTGACACGTTCAGTCGGCTGGGCTCTCCCGGGACGCGCACCGAGACCGAGTCCGACTTGCGCAGCGGGGCCGGCGCCGGCACTGGCAACCGCATCTCGTCGCACGATGTGTGGGCGCAGTACGACGCGCGCGCATGACGACCGCCGTTCGGCGACTGGAGCGCGGGAGCGGCGGCGGCCGGCGCGGCCCCCCCGCGCAGGCAGCCATCGGTGCGCGAGCGCGCGAGGGGCGGCGAGCGGCACTCGTACGGCTGCCACAGCAGCGCGGAGAGCGCCTCGGCGGCGGATGGCGGCGGCGCTGGCAGCGGAGGCGCCGCGGGCGCGCTCATCTCGCCGCCGCCGCCGCCGCCGGCTCCCGGCTCCACCACCCGCCGCCGGCGCGACCACTCTCACCTGCAAACACACCACCACAATCATTACAACAGGAACTAAAGCGCTTCATAGTGATAATGATAGGCCTGGCATGGAAGGAATTTTTATGTTGACTCACATCGAACTGTCAAACTTCACCCCATAACACATCCGCAGATATCATAACGAGAATGGCGGGTCAAAACTGAACTTAAAACTTGAAAGGAGGCGCATCATAATAAATCTATCAGGTTACTATGCGGATAAAAAAACTGAAGTCAGCGAGTTGGGTAATATTGGCACTGCTTATCATTCTTGTGATGCATTATAATTCGTACCTACAACCAACCTGGTTGGGATTTCAACCTTGGTAGCGTAACCCCGTCGTAACTTTGTAACCTAAATATCTAAGCCGTTTCTCAAGTGTCGCAAAAAGGAAAATAATCACTATCCACGTAGATTTCTTAAATCTATCCGTGGGAAAGCTTCAAAGAAGAATGGAGATTTACCGCAGTGAAGCTCAATATTATGCGGTGAGCTCTTACGTAAGAAGAAAGCCCTACATTGCGGAAACTATATGAAATTTTAATATCGGTACTGTGAATAAATATCTAGATTTTTAATCCGCTACTCTCGGATCTAGTGATCGTATTTCAACTTTGGCCTAGATAGGTGTATACTGGAAATCGTAGAACGTGCAGCTAATGATGTTTTCGATTTCTATTGGAGAATAAATGCAGGTACAACATGTTTCTTTCCAGTTCTTAGACAGTTCACTTGATAAATATAATGTTATAATAATACTTACATAAGTACGTTTAAACGGAGAGCATTTTTGAGTGTAACATTACGGTCACTTTGATTTGGATGTACAATAATAGTACTACATTACTGGCGCGGTCTGTAATGAGTGCGTTGCTGGCAGTGATGATGATGGCCAATAGCGCAGCGTAGCGCAGGTATAGGTCATCACACCGCAGTCAGCATTGACAAGCTATCTGGGACAATCAATTTCTTTCGAAGATCACACCGAAAAAGAAAAAGCTGGAAGAATCGGCATCGCGTGAAAAAAATACTGGGCGTTAAAAGAAATAATTTAAAAAAACAAGTCAATATCGCAATAAAAGGCAAAGTATTATGATGTAGCAATTTTACCCTGCTTAATTTACAGATGTCAGACATGGGCCTTAAGGAAGGAAGATGAAAATAAACTAGCATTATGCCAAAGAAAGATGGAAAGAAGTATGCTGGGATTGGTAACTCAGTGACCAAATAAATAATAAAATCATAAGACAAAAAACAAGAGTCGACATCATAACAAGAACAAGATTATTGAAATGAAACTGAGGTGGGTAATATTTGACCAAAAAAAAGCAATAGAATGAGTACCAAGACAAAACAAGAAAAAAGGACCACCAAAAAGATAATGGGAAGATATATTTAAACAAAGATGTGGGCCAGACCACGGAACACTATTACTCCTAGCCACGGAACACTATTACTCCTAGCGGGGCCAGACTGGATGAGAAAAACGAGAGACAGCAATGCATGGAAAATACTTGGGGAGGCCTACGCCAAAGAGGCGACTACCACAAATTGACAAAGCTAAGCAACAGCGGCTAATGCACAGATCTGTGGGCTAATGAGATACATGTATAAATTTTAAATATTTACCTACATAATTACTTTTGTGAGATTTAATTTGACATTTTAAATATGATATTGGAAACCGCTTTTTTTTTAAATTATATTCCATTCGAAAACTGTATTGTGGTAGAAATAAAAGGGTTTTTATTTATATTTATTTTATTTATTAATTTAAAATAATGCGCGATTAAACCCCCATTTAAAACATACAATAAAATACATTGAAATAAGTTCACAATTAAATATGCTTTTGTTTGCTTACAACTTTGCATTGCAGTCCCTCCAAAATCCGATGACCGCGAGTGACCGTTCGGACGTCGTATAAGGAGATATCTCCATTACATCAGCCGAGTAATATCTCTGGGAGATCAGCCAGGGGCAGCAGATCTGCGGTTTCACTGCGAACTTTCTCCAAGGCTGCATTGGCGTCACACTTCAGCCGACCAGTCAGAGACATGGCTCGCGCTGTTTTGCAGGTCACGCTTCATTGAATTTGAATATTTTATTATTATTATTTTGGAATAACAACAAATAGGTTCCAAATTACTAATAAAAAAAAACACGGATTGTGCTGAATTTGCAGTCATCAATAAAGTTCAATAAATCACTTTTTACTGTATTCGTGTATTCATGATGATAAATTGACTGGCAATGATTTGCAATAGCGGTTGCAGAGTTACAAACTACTCTTAATTCATTCATCATTTGTAGCTCTTGTCAGTGAAGTAACTTTCATAGGCTTGACGATCTACTGCCAGCGTTTTAATTTCCATGGACATGACAATACCATACCTTTTCTTTTTTTATTTGCCTTCCACTTTATTTGGTCTACGATTGCTCTCCGTGGTCCTCTTTCCTATCCTTCTACGTTGGTTTTCATTAATTAGTCATGTAGAACAAAGTAGCCAAACATCTTGCCTCTTAAAGTCTCTATACTTCTAGTAGACTTCTTTTCTAGATAAACAACTCTATATGCATCAAATTGTAAGGTATTGTTCAAGCACAACAGGTCAATCATGGATATGTAAATGTGCATGAGCTGGTTATACCGTTTTGTAAATAGTTTCAGTACTGACCTACACAGCAACATCGGCGCCTACTATAATCATATACAAACAAACACGGATACTGTTATATCATACGCTAATATGATACAAAACTTTCATTGGAGTCGACTTCGCGTTATATTAATCTCTGGCCTAATTGAATAGGGTTATGAAAGTTTATTAATTGATTTTTCCGATTGCATTGGTGATGAACTTATGACTTACAATCGATCTAAACGCCTAGTCAAATACTTTACTGTTAAAAGAAAATGCAGCGCTTACCACTAATTGTTTTTTTTTTCTTTTTGGTAAATCATCACTAAAACATGTCAAAACTTCTCATGTTTGCTTAATATTAAGCATGATGTAGACAAACGCAAGGCTATCTTTATTTGAAAAAAAAAACCGAAAGCCCAACTTTTTACAAGAATTTATATGTTAGATACGAGTATGTACGACGTACGTACCTACTATGTAGGTATGTGTGGGACAAATCTTGTAACTGAATTTTAGGCCAGATATGCTCAACCGATTAAGCTGAAATTTTAGATAGATAGATAGATAGAAACTCTTTATTGTGTACACCAGAAATAAAAATTACAACATGATAGAAAACGCTTACGAGCTAGTGTCACAAGTGGCGGCCTTATCGCTAAAAGCGATCTCTTCCAGGCAACCATTGGATGGAAAGAATTTTTTTTTTTTTTTTTTTACATACTTATGTAAGTTTGGTGACAATGCAATTTTATGGTACCATCAACCTGGTCTGATGATGGAGACTGAAAGTAGTCATAGGAACTCCTTAACGAAACTACGTAGCCCCATCGAATTTGGGTTCGTTAGATTTGTTTCCAAGCACTTAGGTACCTACTAGATGATGACCAGGGTCCTGATGATGGAGCTGGAAGGTAGTCATATTTAACTTCTTGATATGGGTATAATGAAAGAGTTTAATTAAAAAAAGTTTGTTTTTTGCTTTAATTCTCGTAAAATTTTTGCTTAAATTTCCGTAAAAAGCGCTGTCAGTCCTCGTTGAAGCTTTATACAATAAATCGTAACAAATATTTTCAGGTTTGCATTTTCATAGTTACGAAGTACGTTATGTGAGCCTTGTCATGAATTTACGTGACGGACAAACGCAACGTATCGCAACGCAAACAAAATTGTGAAATTTTGATCGGTATATTCAATGTTCAATACAAAATCGCTTTGTCTGCGATGCTGACATGAGACCGAAGTTAATGCATTTTGAGGTAATTTATCAAGCAGACTCGCTAACTTCCGCGGAAGTCATCCATTTTCATAACAAGTGATTGCAACCGTTGCTTTGCTTTAGCTATTTTGGTTTAACTTATTTTACATTCCATTGGTAAATCCAATATCATGACATGTTTTTACATTTCGGTTTATTATTTTCTGTCGTTTATACTAGAGCCATTTTATAATCTTAGATTCAATCCAGGTACATTAAAGTATTTGTTGTATTTAATGATTACCGGGATACAAGTTATTCATAAGCTCTGCGAGCTAGGAGCAACTCAGAAATAACACTGGGTAATAACATTATAAACGCAGAATAACAATTCTATTTTGTTCACTGAAAAGAGAAGTAAATGAAACGGAAATGAGAAGGAAAATCTGTTACCAGCAATGACGTAAAGAATACCAGAAAGGCATTATGACGGAACCTTGATTGAACATTCATATTTAGATCAACGCGTCGAACTCCGGATCACAGTTGCTAACTGATTTCGAATGACTGACGTTTCATTTATATGGGTGCATCTGGCTACAACAAATTTCTTACAAAAATACCTTAACAGCCGTTCTAATTTAAATAAAATAAAGCTTTTCTGTGAATTTGTTAATTTAAAGAGCTTACAAACACGTGCAGATTTTTAATCCTATAGTTTTGAAACACAACGTTAGCGTGCTGTTATGACGCTGCTCTACAATTATCTATCAGTTGCAGTTTACTAAAATGTTGCGATATTTTATGTAGTTTGAGGATAGCTGACTAGATAACCGGACATTTTACGTGTGGAACAGATGCCCCGTTTCAAATCATGCCAACAGCTACAATAACGCCAACAGTGCAAATTTGAACCAACACTTCGACATAAAGATTTTTCTTCGTGCCGATATAATAATTATATGGTTCTCATTAGAGCGCATCGTTGGCGTTGTTGGCGTGATTCAAAACGCGTCCAGAACAGATCAAAGTACTAATCTAATTATAGCAAAATTATTTATGTCAATAAAGTCGTAACCATTTATAAAGTAATGGCGGTTGTCAATACCTTAAATACGACCATAATCAGTAAAATGTGTAAGGAACTTTACGGCTCGTTAGCTTTATACGCAAAAGTAATGAGAAAACATTATAACAATAATAATTTTATGAAACTAGACTCAACAACAACTAATAGTTTCCAACAGAATCTGATAGAGTTTTCGAGTATATTTATTTTTATTCGCCGCTACCATCGTCTGATTCTCTAAAAGGTAACAGAATTCAACAAGCACACATTAGCATAATAATGCACATTCATCGGTAAACTAACGCAATAACCTCCTTTGGCGTAGCAGTTGATACAAAATCTCACGGTCAAGTCGCGAGTAATGGCAAGTATTGAGATCGCACCTCCAGTGGTGTCAACTCCGTTTACATAAAGCTTTCTCCAAAACGCAGCCCGCGTTGGGAAATAAAATAGAATGCACTCCCTTTGTGGAGGCACCAACAACAATAGCGGCGCCGGAACTCAGAATAAAAATGAAAGTGGATTCGCCTGTTATTTTTATTAAGCCGACAATCTTGTTTCGTACCGTTGCGTTGCGTCCTCATTAGCATACGGCGGATCGCACTGCCCGGTTGTATACAAACTACATACATAATTAATACAATTTGCTAGAACAACGTCTATAAAACAAATAATGTCAAAATTTCTCAAAATTAAATGTTCTTCGCCTTATTCTAATTTACTCAACAAAAAGTTAAAATCATGCATAATTAGGTATGTTATTTTTATGTTATGGTTTGTTATTTTGTCTCTATCTAAACTGTGGTTCCTGAGATAATGCATCTGACAGTTGCCATAACTTTGTAAAAAGCTGAACAAAAACAGTAATTAGCTTTTTGAATATAAGATTGCTGGTAAGTAAAATAAGCTGACAGCCAGACGCATTCTCTCAACGGCTGGACTATAGTCAACTTGGACATAAATATTTACTTGTGCTGCTGGACTTCGGTTGTAGTATAATGTAGTATATCTTTTATTTCATCATCATCATCATACTTCATCAAACCTTTTTTTTTATCTTATGCTAACTCTTTTTTTATGTTACACACTACACACACAAAAATTATCGAATCATAATAGTGCCTACTATAACGATTCGATAATTTTTTGAAATTTGAAATGAGAAACAAAAAAATAACCGGAGATGGCACTCAAAGACTACTATATATATACGGAGATAGACTGGCAACTCAGCCATATTTGAAATCAATTATATGTGCCTCCATCTATCCGCCACTAACGGTACTACATTTAACCTACAGATGAATAGCAGGTTGTATTAATTCTATTCTACTACAGAAAACGCTTGTAGTTTTATACAAAATGTATGAGATTTACACAACTGGTGAAAAATTCACGTGACCAATCCCATACATTCCGTAAAAAACTACAATCATTTTCCATAGTAGAAAAAACATCTTGCCTACTGTAAAAATTAAGTCCGCTAAGCATAAGTTTGGCTGCAGCGCTCCGTCTACTTCAGAAATAATAAGCTTTTTTGCGAGCTTTAATAAAATATTTTATTAAACGGCTGTACAGTTTTATACAACTCATAAATACAATTATCAAATGAATACGCTATAATGTAACACAATTATATCTTGAAGAAATAAACAGAAATTTGTCACTGACTCGCACTTGGTCATTTATTATTGTTTGTTTATATACTTTGGAGTGTGTACTATAATCATGCCAAGTTAGACGCTTGTACGTATTACCGTTTTTACATTAGAGCTTATACAAAAATACGTTAAAAATGCATTGGTTTTAATTAAACATTATACTATGCTAAATCTTATTTTAAAAAAAACACCTGATTACGTTAAATTTTTTGTTTTATGTTTTGTATAATAATCAAAAGCAGCTTTAACAATCTCCGTCTCTGTGATTTTCCTGACAATATGTTTAAGATTAGTTTGCACCAATCGATATTAAAAAACTCTGCAGGCGTTGTTTGTGCAATTTAGACTTTAAAAAGTTTAAATCTACATTTATAGATATTATCAATTGTATGTATTCTGCGATTTAAAAAAAATTACTGTGTTTGTCTAAAATCATAGGTAATATTATGTATTATAATTATGTTCCATTTCGCTCGAAGAACCGATAAACTGGAAGAAAGGTTCTTGAGTGGAGACCACGAATGGTAGTTCCTCATGGTTTTCGAGGTCTTTATTGCAGGTTTTACAGTGGTTAACTAAATATTATTTTTTTCCTTTCTGACTATCCATCAACTGCAATAACCAACAGCTGCACAATTTTCTACATCACTAGTGGATGCGTTCATCATCATTGATTGGGTGTTGATGGGATCAATGAGGATCAGTAACGTTTTTAGTTGAGAATGCAGATTTATAGAGCTAAGAAATCCTTAACATACAGTGCAAAAATATTGTTTTACGACAAAAAATAACGAAGTTATGACCAAATTACTAGCGAAATTCACTGGTCGGCCGGCGTGATAGCTTGTGACGTCACTGGGACGTTCGTCGCCAGTTACCCGTTGGCAGCTATAAGGCGCGCAGTGTTTTGGGTGGATAATTGTGATTTTCGATACAAATTAAGTGCCCGATTTGTGTCTAATTGATATTTAACTATGTACAAATATTGAATAGTGCCGAAATGTACAAACAAATAAAAACGCTCTATTAAAACGCCAGAAAAACTATTTTTTTTACTACTTCGTAAAATATGGTACTCCGTTGTAAAAAGAGATGATAAAACTCCACCGTAGTAAAAATGTAATAGTAAGTTATCTTCGAAGAAAGATACATCGTGCGGCTTGTATGTGCGCATGCCTGTACGCACGCACCGCAGCACGCACACAAATACAAATGTCTGGGGTACAATGGTATTTTCAGTCAGGGATCAAAGTGGAATAGACCGACTGTACTAGATTCAGATTCAGATTCAGATTCAGATTTTTATTAGCCTTATAACAATGACTACGCCGAAAGGAGGTCTTATACAGGGTTACGCATATAGACTAATAAGCTGAAAGGAAGTCATTATACAGGATTACTCATATAGATTGAACTAAGCAAAAAAAATATGTCATTACACAAGGTTACGCATATAGACTGTCCTATACTGAAAGGAGGTCATTAAACACGGTTAGGCATATAGATTGTTCTAAGCCGATAGGAGATCATTATTATATACAGGGTTACGCATTTAGTATAGGCTGTACTAAGCTAATATTAGACACAAATCGGGCACTTAATTTGCATCAAAGTCACAATTAACCACCCAAAACACTGCGCGCCTTTTAGCGGCCAACGGGTAGCTGGCGGCGACCGTCCCAGTGACGTCATACGCACCCACGTACATTTCTTTTAGCGGCAGCAACGGCATAATGTTTATTACTTAATATCTTCGTAAGTAATGGTCCGATTTGGATAATTCAAAAAGATATGTCATGAAGAATAAAGTGAGTACTAGTTCTATTGAATTTGCTACTACTTTACTAATATGGTACTGAGACGTGGTCTTTAACTGTTGGCCTTTTGGAAAAGCTCAGAGTCACACAGCGGGCAATGGAGAGAGCTATGCTCGGAGTTTCTTTGCGCGATAAGATCCGAAACGTGGTGGATATTCGCCAAAGAACCAGAGTCACCGACAGCTGCTAAAATTTGCAAGTTGAAGTTGCAATGGGCGGGCCACATCGCCCATTGCCATCGCATTGCCATTGCCATCGCCCATCGCAGAACCGATAACCGATGGGAAAGAAAGGTTCTGTAGTGGAGACCACGAACCGGAAGACGCAGCGTAGGGAGGCCTCTCACTAGATGGACCGACGATATTGTGAGAGTCACGGGTATCCAGTGGATGCAAAAGGCGGGCTGTCGTTCAATGTGGAGGTTAAAGGGGGAGGCCTATGTTCAGCAGTGGACGTCTTCCGGCTGATGATGGTTACTGATCCTCATTATAAACTCTTCCTCATCAATTTCGATATTTTCTTTTTCATTTGATTTTGAGCTCAAATATCAAAATAATCGCGTATTGTTTGTAAGCCGGCTGAAGTATCTTTTTCACAATTCGCTCCTTGCGAATCACCCATTGATAAATTATTTATTAAAAGTGATTTATATTTGCTTTCAAAAACAAATGCACCAGGCATTCTATTGCATATGCTCAGTGACCATATGGAGCCAAACATATTTTCTAATGGGTCCTGTCATCCTGTGGTTGAAATTTATTAACTATATAGTTAAGTTGATTTTTGTGTTAAGAATTTACAAGCATTTGGAATCCTTCTTTAGTCTTAATCCAGCTTGTTATGGACCGAACAACCTTTTCCCTCCCGTCATTTAAATATCGTAACGATCTTAAAACTGGAAGAGCTTCACTCCAAAATTTCTGATGTGGTGATTTCGGCGTTACAGCAGCAAAGTAAAAATGTCTTCCCAGAATTTCACTGTAAGATCCATTCACCGAATCAAATAATTTATCGAAGAACATCAAAAGATGTGCAGATTCTTCACATTCTTTTGGTAACTTCAAAAATCAAGCAACATTGTTTTCTATTAAATCTCATAATTTTGAGATTGCAAACACAAACCAATCTCGAAAATCTTCTTAAAAATCTTTTTCTTCTTGTGTATCCGATGTTACACCACCTTCATTAGGAACCATTGCAGCACTTGTATCATTTACATTTGTAAGTCCTGCGTTTGGTTGAGATTGCATGCCTGAAACACAAAAATATTACTATAGCTTTGCCAGAGTCTCTACCTATTATAGACAGCTGTCATCCGAAATGAAGATCTCGACGAGATCTATCACTTTTGCTAAGGAACTGCTAGTCCAGGATCGACGGTTTCTGAGATATCGCCCAAGCAAGTTTGACAGCTGTCATCCGAAATGAAGATCTCGACGAGATCTATCACTTTTGCGAAGAAACTGCTAGTCCAGGATCGACGGTTTCCGAGATATCACCTAAGCAAGTTTGACAGCTGTCATCCGAAATGAAGATCTCGACGAGATCTATCACTTTTGCGAAGGAACTGCTAGTCCAGGATCGACAGTTTCCGAGATATCGCCCAAGCAAGTTTGACAGCTGTCATCCGAAATGAAGATCTCGACGAGATCTATCACTTTTGCGAAGGAACTGCTAGACCAGGATCGACGGTTTCCAAGATATCGCCCAAGCAAGTTTGACAGCTGTCATCCGAAATGAAGATCTCGACGAGATCTATCACTTTTGCGAAGGAACTGCTAGTCCAGGATCGACGGTTTCCGAGATATCGCCCAAGCAAGTTTGACAGCTGTCATCCGAAATGAAGATCTCGACGAGATCTATCACTTTTGCAAAGAAACTGCTAGTCCAGGATCGACGGTTTCCGAGATATCACCTAAGCAAGTTTGACAGCTGTCATCCGAAATGAAGATCTCGACGAGATCTATCACTTTTGCGAAGGAACTGCTAGTCCAGGATCGACGGTTTCCGAGATATCGCCCAAGCAAGTTTGACAGCTGTCATCCGAAATGAAGATCTCGACGAGATCTATCACTTTTGCAAAGAAACTGCTAGTCCAGGATCGACGGTTTCCGAGATATCACCTAAGCAAGTTTGACAGCTGTCATCCAAAATTGAGATCTCGACGAGATCTATCACTTTTGCAAAGAAACTGCTAGTCCAGGATCGACGGTTTCCGAGATATCACCTAAGCAAGTTTGACAGCTGTCATCCGAAATGAAGATCTCGACGAGATCTATCACTTTTGCGAAGGAACTGCTAGTCCAGGATCGACGGTTTCCGAGATATCGCCCAAGCAAGTTTGACAGCTGTCATCCGAAATGAAGATCTCGACGAGATCTATCACTTTTGCGAAGGAACTGCTAGACCAGGATCGACGGTTTCCAAGATATCGCCCAAGCAAGTTTGACAGCTGTCATCCGAAATGAAGATCTCGACGAGATCTATCACTTTTGCGAAGGAACTGCTAGTCCAGGATCGACGGTTTCCGAGATATCGCCCAAGCAAGTTTGACAGCTGTCATCCGAAATGAAGATCTCGACGAGATCTATCACTTTTGCAAAGAAACTGCTAGTCCAGGATCGACGGTTTCCGAGATATCACCTAAGCAAGTTTGACAGCTGTCATCCGAAATGAAGATCTCGACGAGATCTATCACTTTTGCGAAGGAACTGCTAGTCCAGGATCGACGGTTTCCGAGATATCGCCCAAGCAAGTTTGACAGCTGTCATCCGAAATGAAGATCTCGACGAGATCTATCACTTTTGCGAAGGAACTGCTAGTCCAGGATCGACGGTTTCCGAGATATCACCTAAGCAAGTTTGACAGCTGTCATCCAAAATGAAGATCTCGACGAGATCTATCACTTTTGCGAAGGAACTGCTAGTCCAGGATCGACGGTTTCCGAGATATCACCTAAGCAAGTTTGACAGCTGTCATCCGAAATGAAGATCTCGACGAGATCTATCACTTTTGCGAAGGAACTGCTAGTCCAGGATCGACAGTTTCCGAGATATCGCCCAAGCAAGTTTGATGATGATGATGAATTAGGGCCCATCCTTTCTCTGAGAGAAGGCCTGTGTGCCAGCAGTGGTTTAAACTTCTTTGCTTTTGGGAAATAACATAAAAAACCGACCAGCGTTAAGAGGTAGGACGGACTGACAGACATAGCGTAAGCTTAGTAATAGAGTTCCGTTTTCACCCTTTGGGTACGGTACGCCGTACGAAACCTTTAAAAGTATCTACTCTGTTCTACCCATAGTACAAGTTTTGATAGTATTCGAAAACTTTTTTCGTTTTCGTATTGTTCCATACATTGCTGGGCTGAAAGGTATTCGATATTTTTTTCGTACTATAGTGAAGCAATCTATACCGCCGTTTACTACCGATTTTAGTTCTTTCGCGTTTCCGCTGGAGGCGCTTTACTAAAATGTATGGAACAATACGTAAACGAAAAAAGTGTTCGAAAACTATCATATCTGAGACTAAGGGTAAATCGTAATTATATTATAGTAATAAATACCTTGGATTGCTAATTCGAAAAGTCTATTCATTGGGTAATGGTCATTAGTAATACGGTACCATTGTGTTTACATTCTCTTTCGTTGTAGGACACGAATATGTTAACAGTTTTAATATGAAATTACCTTTTCCATCGCTCACGTTGCAACCAGCAACTTGAATGACATCTTGCAATACAGTGATAATAATATAGGTAGTGAGTCCTGCATCAGTTCAAAGTGTTCAAACAACTGCAAAACAAGTAATCATCACAGTTATTACCAGAAATTACCACGATTCCTAAACTAAATTCAAATTATCACCTAAGTATTATGCCATTGCAGACCATGAGAAGTACAAGTAGCAAGTATCTACTAACTACTAGTATCTAGTAGGTACTTGCTACTTGTACTTGCCACCAGAATCCTGTACTTCGCAAGGTCTGCATCGGGCTTTACTCAAGCTGTACTACGTGGCCTAGATAACTGCACGAGTTTTTTCTCCGAAATTTGAACAAAGCTTAGCATGAATATATTATGGGTTCACAGTTCGGGGGCACGTAGTATAGTATGAAATCTTTGTGGGGGGCAACGATACGTAGTAAAATATGAAATCTCAGTTCGAAGGTAGCTAAATTGAAACGGTGGCACATGCGTTCAAATTAACACTAAAATAGGTACACAGAAACTTTGAATCACTCTACTGATAAAATTAGAGATATTACCGTGAAATTTATCGAAGAAATGATAAATTAATTATTAATAATGTTCAAAGAATAATTATTGTTGACGTTATGTTTTTTATTTTGAAACATTTTTGATGGATGATATTGACCACAGAACACTTATACCAGAGGATATTGACACAGTACGTTATGTTGTTTTAATTAGTTTAGTTAGGCGTAGCGTCGAGTTACATTCTCTTTCATCTCTTTGGTTAGGCGCGGATGGATGTCAGCAGCCTTAGAGCGTTCCGCCACTAATGTTCTAAATTACCACAGCATGATGGCACTCTGTGACGGGCTTTGAAGCAAGGCGGAGGTCTCTGATAAAAATTGGAAATTATCAGAAACCTGTAGAGAAAACCAGGGAAGGGCCACATATTTTCAACAGACTCCTTGATGTTATTATTTGACGTTAAAAGCTATTTTAAAGTAGACCACAATCATTGGTAATAGATACGCAATATCAAACATAACTCGCCTCAAACAATACATAATAGTTATTTCCAGCTCTATCTGTGACCACATCATTATTGGGTTCATCAGAGCGATTTGATTTATATTTTTCTGCTTTCTGCTTTGACAGTTTGGCTATAAATACGCGCTCATCGCTTTCTCCCTTTCGTCCTCGGAGGAGTTTTATTGCTAAACGAGCCACGTAAGATTTTATACAAACACATTTAGTTTCACGCTTCCGTGTGGTTTTAATATTTTGTGGTAGTCTGATTTCAAAAGTCTAAATGATGCTTCAACTTTTATAGGCACATTATTGAACAGGTTTCTAATTAAGTATTAACTCTAGTCGCGCCTATCAAGAACAAATTGAATAGAAATATTTTACGATATCCCGTAGAGAAGCACGTAAGGAGTTCGCAATTTTTTCCAATATCAATTTATGTTACTAAATCCCATTTTGCAATGGATTTTACGGTAACACTGCTGTGCACTTTATTGATGTTAATTTTAGTTTAATTTTTATTTTGGGTGTGTAAAAAAATACCATCATCATAATCATCAGCCGGAAGACGTCCACTGCTGAACGTCCCTTTAACAAAAAAATACAGTAATATTGTATTGTAATTCAAATCAGATACAATATTTATTCATTTTTACTACCATTCTATTCATGATAAGCAGATTGGTAGTTTGTCTACTGTGACCGTTTAGTCACCATACTCGGTAAAATTTATATCAAGACTCATCACATTATGTTCTCGTCTGGGTAGGATCTCCATTGATATTGGCCAGACCAATCCAATTGCCACAAACAGATTACAATCTGACTAAGCCGGCTCTCATCCCTATATCTATCTATACATAATAATTATGTTTGTGTCTAAGTATAGTAGGTACCCAGCATTAAATGAATTTAAAATCTAGAGATGTAAAAGTCAATATTTCGTGCGTAGATGGTATATTAGGGAAAATAATTATTTATTGAAAATAAGGCCGTGACTGATTTCGAAATATTCAACAGAAATTAAATGGGATTAAAACGTCCAGTTTGTAGCAATTAATCACTGTCATGTACAGTTTTGCAAATATCGGATTGATTTGATTATGACTGTTTACTTACATCAATGGATTTTGATCGTTGTGAATGCGAACGTTTCTAATGGGATTAATATACCTAGTTTAAAGTTATATGTATTTACATGTTTTTTTATTTTATTTTAGTAACTTTTTTTTGTATATTACGAATGTAGAATGTTATTTAAATTATCGACAAAGTTACATGTTAACTAAAGAATTAATATTGTATCTGTAGTGCTGGTAGCTTGATAAATTTTCAGAGCATCTGCTTAACTTAAAATTTATCAGGAAAAATAGTTCAAAGTTTAAATGATACTTTTTCTTCCAAGTACAAACCATCTAGGTATTTGAGATGGAAAAGTCTAAAAAGATCCTGAAAAGAGAAGCATAAAGACTAAACAATCAAACCATACGTAGTAATAGATCGTTGAATCAAACATTTGTTTTCTAAAATTTAAGTCCAATGCAAGACCATGTAGCTAACCGAAAAGCCAACTGTAGAGCAAGTTAGTACTGGCTTCCTACATCATTACAATACTTATGTCTACTTTTGTAAAGGTCAGGAAACCCGGCTGTAGAAAGATAGAATAAAATATGCTAATGAGCATATAAAAGCCTGCTTATAACGATAAAAATTCAAAACTATCGAAAGTTGTACAATCAAATTTAAATTGCGGTCCCTCGTGAAAGTTTTACATGATCCTTTGACTCTAATTCAAGTAGTGATTTAGATGTCTAGAGTTAATCTATTCCTATTAAAAGTAACCATTTATCAATGATAAATATTGTGGCAAGTACGTGTACGTGGTTGTTGGCAATTTGTAAAAGCTCTAATGGGATGAAGCTTCAAAATACTTTGAGGCTTCATCGGGTCAGTTTTTTGTTTCTCCTTCAAATGTATCGTAGTTTATTTATCACAGTTCGTTTCTCCTTTGGAATTTTTGCTTATCAAATATTCTTTATTTATTATTTTAATTATATTATTTATCGAGTGCTTATTTACTACAGTAACGACGAGAATGTATGAAAAAAACACTCATGAAAGAAGAAGAAGCAAAAGATGTGTGTCAGGATAGTAGCAAGTGGAAAGATGTACTCCAATGGGAAAGAATCGTGACTGAACTGTATGTATGTATTATCATACACAAATATTAACTTTACCTCACAATTTTATTTTTTACAGTCCCACAAGAGCCATAGATTTTGCAGGATATGTTACTCTTATTTTCTCCGACTATTCTGTGCAAAAAATCACGTTGATACATTGTTATTTTTTAATGAAAACGACATCACAAGATGTTCCTCGTGGTTTCACCCGCTATCCTACAAGATCTGCATAGCATTCAAACCCGGCAAGATGTTACGCACTTGAGTGCGGACAAACACACACATTATTATACAAACTTTTGCATTTATAATATTAGTGTAATAGAAGGGAGACCAGATATTTACTACCACGTTAAAATTCAGAGTAAACTTGACTATGAATTGTCATGATTTATGCCCAGAAAAAGTTCGTCACTCACCTGACCCAGCACGAGGCACCAGTCACCGGGGTCCAATAAACCGTGTCTGGGAGCTGTCACCCGCAGGCCGGGCGGCTGCATAAATAATTTGGCCAGCCAATCCGCCGGTTGTTTGCATCCGGATTATCATATTAAACGGATAGTAGCTAGGTGGCCAAGCTTCCACGTTTTATGCAAACAGGTCCGCTCATTCATTCAATAGATGCTTTTTTCTGACCCAACTATTTCCCGACAGAAAACATTTCAAACTAACCGAAGCTTGGATATTATGCAGTTTAAATCTAATCAATAAAACCCACAAAATAATAATAACCAATAAATAATTAATAACCAAATAATTACCTCCGTTTTTCTATTGGACTGCCAGAGAGGGCGAGAAAAGGCAATACCGCTTCATGGTTGATATTCAGAAAACTCGCCTCTTTTTTTGTGCGAACTGCTAGTCTGTGGAATGCGCTACCTGAATAGGTGTTTCCCGATATAGTTACAATCTTCAAATAGCGAGTGAATCTGTTTCTTCTATGCAAGCGTGCTCCATCGACTTCATTGTAGACCGTATCATCGCTTAACATCAGGCGAGGTGGCGGTCAAATGCAAGCATATTATTTAATAAAAATATGAAGAAAGAAGAAAAAAAAGTATCCCTACTTCTTTTATTTGTGCCTAGATGGTTTCATAGATTCATATGATTTCAAATATGAGTAATTCTACCCCAAATTTCTGGCCTCCCGCCAAGGCCATTTACATTCTCTCTTGAATAGAAGGCATTCACAATAAAAGAGTTCTTACATGAACCTAAAGGCAGAGTATAGTTTCGAACCGGAAAATTATTATTATCATTTAGAAAAATGATGTAGGTGTAGGTACTTTTATTTAGTAGAATAGACCTGCAGTTGGCTACATATGCCGCGTTGGTTGGAAAAAAACCCATTCGTTCTTTCCTGAAATGTGTATCGTAAAACACGAAAAGATACCTATATAAAATACTAGCAACGCACCCCGGCTTCGCACGGGTGTAAATCTTTTTTTTTTACTCCTTGCGTTACATTATTGGAGATTTAGTAAGATCTCCTATTAAAAAAAATATATAATATAGCCTGTGTTACCCGGGGATAGTGTAGCTTACCAAAGTGAAAGAATTTTTCAAATGGGTTCAGTAGTTTCGGAGCCTATTCAATGCAAACAAACAAACAAACAATCAAATCTTTCCTCTTTATAATATTAGTATAGACTAGCTGACCTGACAGACGTTGTCCTGTCTTAGAACTGTCAAATACGCAAGGTAAAAAACTTAAATCTTATTTTTTTACACCTTGGGTTACATTATTAGAGTTTTAGTAAGAATACCTATTTAAAAAAAATATTATATAGCCCATGTTACCCGGGGATAGTGTAGGTTCCCAACAGTAAAAGAATTTTTCAAATCAGTTTAGTAGTTTTGGAGCCTATTCAATGCAAACAAACAAACAATCAAATCTTTCCTCTTTATAATATTAGTATAGATAAAGATAGCGCGTCAGCTTGTTTGCCACCTATGGCACAAAAAAGTTATTGAAGGTAAATATCCCACTTTTTCTTATGATCAGTTTGGCTGCCCCTGCACATCAGGGTGGTGGCAATGACGATACAAATGCAAACAATATCATCCAACATTTATAAAGACACGCGGTCAGAGGAGGCTGTTGAATAACCGCTGCATTGATTGAACTCGGATGTTTTAATTTATTTTTTATTTCATTTATAGTCGGTAGTGCCAGTATTCATTGATTCAAGTGATTTACGTCAAACAGGGCGTGTTCCTTGATGTTAAGCGTCACACATACTTGCTATGGAATGTAAGTATATTGCAACCCCTAAATAAGTTGTGACCGATGCTAGAATATAACTTTAACTATAAAAGTCAATAGTAAAAAAACAATTATAAACAAGCTTTTAGCCCTACCAAAGAATATGTAAAACACCATATAGAAGCGGCGGCCATATTGATTTTAGTGTGATGTCACTTTATCGTTTCCTAATATTCTAATATTCTTCAAGCTCTTTTATTTGATACCCGTAACAGGGTTGACAAAAATATACAAATACACCATCTTCCATTTTGTGGCAACGGCCATTTTTAAAATATTACATTATTGGATATAGCATAATGTATTGTCACCAGAACTAAAGGTGTATGCAAAATGTCTGCTAAAACGGTTAGGAGTTTAGGAGGAACTGGTTCTTATTTAGATTGCAAGATTTGACCTAAAGTGACATCCCTACAAGCAGTGGAAGATTCATAAAAGCTCGACTCTACGCGATACTCTATTCGCTCGTCATAGTACATCCCTACTTGATACTAACACGAATCCACATATCCTACTAATATTATAAACGCAAAAGTTTGTATGCATGCATGTATGGATGTTTGTTCCTCTTTCACGCAAAAACTACCGAATGGATTTTAACGAAAGTTTACATATACATTAGAATAACACATAGGCTTATAATGGGTTGTAGTAGCGAGGCCGTAGGCCGAGCTCTACGCGTACGAAGTAGCGGGTTCCAGCTAGTTATATTAGTAAAAAAAGAGAATTCTGATTACGTAGGTAGCTAGGTAGGTAAAGCTGCGTGCCTTCGTCACGTTCTACAATCCGGCGCTTAGCCCAATTCAATAACATATCGTAAGTATTCGAAGATTTACCCGATTTATCTGTGTACAAACGTCTTTGATAAAGTAATCTCATGTTTCTCACATGAAGCTTCATAAAGCCGTAGCTTCGCGACATCTAAATTCTAAAGCGGAGATCCCAACAAAAGGCGTCTAGGAGTCGTTTCATTTTATAAACGGGTTTCCGTTTTCATTCCCCGGATCAGACAACAATGCGCAATGGTAATTACGTTCACAAATAATTTCGGGGACTCGGGGACCTGTAATAAGTACGAGAAAACAGAAAACAACGCTACAAGAAATTACTTTGTTACGACGAATCTGCGACGGCCCGCGTCGCTTTGCATATTTGAACAAACAAAAGTTTTCTTCATTAAAATAATGTGGCGCAAATGTATAAGGAAATATATCACATAAAAGAAACAAATATTCTGTAGCCATATAAGTACTCACTTACTCAATCACTGAGTCAATTCAGACAAATCTATATAATTATATAATAAACCGGCTCAGTGCGAGTCGGGCTCGCACACTGAGGGTTCCGTACCACCACAAAATTCAATAACGAAATCACCAGTTATAGCTTTGTAATGAACAGAAATTTGTCACCGACTCGCACTTGGCCATTATTTATTATTTTTTGTTATACTTTAGAGTGTGTACTATAATCATACCAAGTTTGACGCTAGCTTGTATGTATTACCGTTTTTACATTATAGCTAATACAAAAATACGTAAAAAAAATACGGTGGTTGTATGGGGACCCCCTCTTCGTTAAACCCCACCCCCTTTCGTTTTTACTTTTCGACTTTTTTATTATTTCTTAGTTAATCCGCTGTAACATTACATATTCTGTAAAAAAATCAACTTGAACAACAAACAATCAAACAATTTCAATTTCAACTATTACTGTTCGAAAGATACAGCCCTTAATAGGTAGGACAGACAGGCAGATGGACAGACAGATAGACAGACATCGTAGCCTTAGTAACAGGGTCCCGTTTTCACCCTTTGGGTACGGAACCCTAAAAACGTAATACATCACTGACTGACTCATCATGAAATCTACTAGACGACGTAGCTGAAATTTAGCAGGTAGATTTCTTATGGGGTGTAGAGGTCCGGTAGGAAAGGATTTTGCGATAGGAACGAATTAAGGAGAGCAAATTAATTGAAAGTCAACGCGTATGAAACCGTGGCAATGCGTCACCCTTGCTTGGTCGAAATACCATTTATTTGCACTAAGCGTTTTGACTTAGAACAGCAAAACAATGGAACATCTTGCCCCTGTCTGTGTTTCCGCAGCATTACAATCTTGGAGTGTGCAAGTCTAGGGTTAATAGGTAATTACTAGGCAAACGTGCTCCATCTTCGACCGCATCGTCGCTTTCCATCAGGTGAGATCGCGGTCAAACGTTACCCTAGTCCAGTATAAAAAAGTAATGTAATGTTATTACAATTGCAATGCTAATACATTGTTGTGTTTTAAAGTTATATATCATGAAGAAACAGAATTTAGAAATAAAGTATGGGTACAATTCTATATTTAATTTCAGTCTACATGCGTTTACACCTCCAGCGTCGTAAAAGAAGAAAATCGAATCTATTGGGGATTTGCAACCGCCATTACCGCTCATTCCCAACGGGCTCTAATCCTTCCTTACACTATAAAAGTCAGGAAAAGGATAGACATGTTTTATTCAAATAAAAACCTAAAAAAGCTACTTACCTTGAAGCTTGGTAATGGCAAAATACATTCTAAGGCGTTTTAAATTAAACTTATTGTTAACTTACTTGTTTTTTTAAAGCATTTTGTTAGCTCCTATGAGCTTACAAAATGCTTTAAAACACAACAGACAGATTTCAATACAATAGCTGAAACATTGATTTAACATGAGAAGGTCGTTTTGTGACCAAGCTTAGATATATAAAGTGAATAAGTTGTGAAAGTATAAGATTTTTCCGAATTGAGATTACCTAAAGGGCTGAATTTACGGTTGAGTAAACGACTTCTTTCGAGGGTTTGGCAAGACTCGAGTCCCTCTCCAATAAATGGCTGCTGATTTTTATCTGCGCTATTGTGGTAAGAACTTCAAAGAAACAGAATTATCAAACAGTCAGTAATTTTTGTTCGCATTGCTGTTCTTTTTAAGACTGATTATGTTTTGTTTCATATATAAAGACGTGTATAAATATAGACTCGATATAGAATCGAATAGGTATGAATTTAGTTCTGTGGCCATACGGATCGTACCGTATCTGGGCGCGTTAAAGTTCACGTTCACGTTATTTTCCAACTGAGCGGATTTAACGTTAGTTTGGTGCCGCAATAGCAGTTGTCCTTAAGGCCTGGTTCTAGGTACTTTACTAGGATAAGATATGTTAGCCTAGTAAACCAGGCCTTGTCTAGGCAAAAGAAGACTGAATAACTGTATTTATAGATATCTGGATAATTACCTACCTAGTTGTAGATACGTGTACCACGCATTGGTTATACGCATACGAAAAAGCGTTGATACCACGGCTCAAAATTATGTACGTCTACATAAAATTATGTGAGTAATATCCAACCAATATCCAACAGCAAGTTATATTCCGTTCAGATAATTTCCTGCTATCTTAAGGCTCATTGTCTTAAGGTTTATAATCTAAGTCTAAAATAGACAATAAATTTAATTTCTTTCAAAACATTGGAACAATAATATTGACTAATTGAAGTTACTTGACATGTTTTATACTTCCTTTGCCAACACTTAAAGTGATTGAGACAAGTTTGTACTCGAACCTAAATAAGAATTCTAAGTAATTCTGCATTGCAAGACCTATAATGTATCTACAAACTGCACTAAATGATTTCAAATTAAATTTAAATTTAGGATCAAAATGCGATTCATTGAATTTAAGTACCTAATTAATATTATGCAAATGTTGTAACTGTTGGGGATAAAATAATACCTTAGCATTGTAGATTCAATATCTCTATTTAGTCTAATATTTAAGTACCAACGTAGCCTTACATAGTACCGACTTAATTATTCACGCTCTTTAAAAAAATCGTGCTATACATAAATAAAGTAGGGATAATTTGGTACATAAAATCTGATCAAAAATAGACGTTGAAGAGATCTTAAAATACTAGGGTTGTTTACAAAAACTCTTTTCGAGTGGAACCCAAAACTGTCTGTCAATGCTAAAATACACGCCCGTGATGTTTTCAATCTTGAAGGCAAATATCTGGGGATTAGCTTCAAAATATGTGTTTCCAATTCCGCAGGACTACGTTAATAATGGTATATCCTAAAACTGCGACCAGAACCACCGGGGGATGGGCAGCAGCGTCCTATTAGAACACGGTGAACGTACTGCGATCCCCAAGTCACCTGCCAAGCGTAGGGATTATGGCAAAACCCCTCTTTAACAGGGAGGCCTTGGTCCAACAGTGGATGTTTAATGGCTGCTGATGATGATGATGACGTTAATAATAATGTTTAACCCCCGACGCAAAAAAAGGGGTGTTATAAGTTTTGTATATCTGTGTGTCTCTGTATCTATGTATATCTGTGTATATGAGTATCTGTATTTATCTGCAAAAGGTAAAAACGGGACCCTATTACTAAGCCTACGATGTCTGTATGTCAGTCTGTCTGTCCGCCCGTCCGTCCGTCTGTATCTTTTGAACCGTAATATACAGCCAGTTGAAATTTTGACAGAATAGGTATGTAGGTAACGTTACCGCGGATTAACTAAGAAATAATAAAAAAGTCAAAACTAAAAGGGGTCCACTAAAACTAAACGTTTTTGTTTACGTTTTTTTTTTTGCTCTACTTTAAAAACGGTAATATTTACAAGCGTCAAACATGGCATGATTATAGTACACACTCCAAAGTAAAACAACAAATAATAAATACTGGCCAAGCGTGACACAGGGACAAATTTCTGTTCACCACCACCGGTTCTCGTGCAATCACCGAAGATAAGCAACGTCGGGCTCGGTCGGTACCTACTTGAATAGGTGAGCGCCTGGGCATGATATAGGTAAGAGATTCTCTTTGCACTTACTTTTTTGTACTTTAGTAGTTAACAATGTATGTGGTGGTACGGAACCCTCAGTGAACGAGCCCGACTTGTACTTGGTCGCTATTATTCAAGTTTTTATTTATTTAAGACTATTATTTGCCCATTCTGTGCAGCACAGTACAATAATTGTACATGCATCTACAATAATGAAAATCTCCATGGTACACCTACGTGAGAACAATTACTAATTCTTGTTCTGAACTGGGGCAGGAGTTGGCACGTGAGCTTGCCTAAATTTGTAAGTCATGTCAGGTGCTAAAAACTCCGCTGGAGCGAAACGAAACTAGACAGTAAATCTGGCTAAATTCAATCTCGAAAAGTTTGTCTCGCCGTGCCAGGTTTAAACTTTTATGCTACGGACGGATTTGTTCTTTATTTAATTAATAGGAAGGTATGCTGCAGCATCAGTCCCTCTATAAACACCTGCATTGCGAAATTGTTAAAGTGCATAGCTGGTATCTAGCTAGCTATAGTTACGGCTTGATACAACTTACCTTGTTCAAGTAGAAGTTGATAGGATGCATAGCGCCTACGTATCAGGCAGAGCAACGTTAATATCTACGTTTAACGCTGAGTTTTCTCAATTATGTTAATAAAAATTCGTACAAGTATGGCACACGCACACTAAGAAACTTATAGCAACACCAATGAACTAACTATAATAGTCCACAAAAAAGGGCGGCAAGGTAGTCTGCTGGGCGAGTTAGATTAAAGACATCAAGCCTGATTTAGGCCAGATGCGCTCACACCCACCACGGCACCTAATGGGGACCACAAGGGAGATAAATAGTAATATTTCCCTTGTTTAAATGATCTGAGATTTTACCCTATGCAAGGATAATGAAGGTGGGGTTCCCACTCACACTTTATTCCACGAGGTCGAGTTTAACAACATTTTAATAGTTGGAAATGATGAGGGTATTCTGGATATGGCAAAAAGTGTCTAGTCATTCATAACATAACCACGGGGTTAGAATGGAACGCAATATTAAAAATAAACAATGGGGGTACAGGCACCTAGTAAAATCACGATAAATAATGTTCAAACAGTTATTTTCAGGCCAGTGACTGAACTTGACAAGCTTTCACATAATAATAATGTGCTGTTTGCACACAATAATACGATTTTATTTTATGCAAACTCGTATAAGTACATAACTATGGTCGAAATAGAATTTAATTGAAAAATTTGCTTTCCTGTCATGTACCTATAGAATGATTGGCTAGGTAGTAGTTGTAGTAGTAGTGTGGTAGTTGTAATGTGGCGTGGCGGGTGCGAACGCATCAGGCCTAAATCAGGCTTGATGCCTTTAGTCAAACTCAGCCTGCAGACGGCCTTGCCGTCTTTTTTTATATGTGGACTAATAAGTTCATTAGTGTCGCTGCAAGTTTTTTTAATATGCGTGAAAAATGAGTAGGTTAGCATGTCGTAGACAATATACATTTAGATTTTTTTAAAGAGTGAAACCCATGATACATTTGATCACGAACGATAATTAATTGTACTAAGGCATATCTCTCTTGTTTGTCTGCTCTGAAGTACTCTACCTATATCGAGCCCTACAATTTCAAACAACCTCATGGTTTGACTTCAAGCAACAGAATGAAATTCAATCTGAATTCAAGCGCAGCACGACATTCAGCATTTCAACTAGTTTACAGACCTACCATTTTATCCGTAAAGTCGGCTAAAGAAGTAACTTAACATTTTGTATGGACCGCTTCTAGTTTTGTTCAGAAAATACGGCAGTGGCTCCGTTATTCAATAGTGTAGATAAGTTGGTCGCACTGCAGTTTGAAAGCCGACATTTCAACCTCAGTTTCAGTCGAATCGAACGTCTCCATTCGACTAGTTCCATTCGAACTGAGTTACTGACCTGGACAAGCTTGTGATAGTTGAACCATTAACCGTCTTTAAGATCCAATTTGACGTTTCATTTTCTGAACATTTATTATTATTGGTCTTGAAGAGCTCATATTGCGAAAGTATATACCTAATTATTATACAATGGGTAAGTGACTCCTGGTAAAGCTTCTATATATTGACAGATAAAATATCAGAAAAGGGCACAATTATTAAATTAGATGTGTACATTATTTAGGCCATTCCCCCATTTGTCGATGCGGAATAGATTTTTCACCGCGGTCATGTTTCAAAGAATGCTCTCTGATCCCTGACTTACTTGGTATAAGAAGAGCGGGACGAAATGACATCCGAAGGTAGGTACGAGTTTATTTAAAAAACATTAAAAACGAGATAACTGTATTTTTAGTGGATAATATTTCGCAAACGGCACTCCTTACTTCGAACGATTATTAATTTTAGATCAATCGAAAAATCATAAAAATCATCGATCAAGACTTCGAAACAACAAGTATAAATTGAATAATTTTTTAAACCCCCGATATTAGGGCTCATTATCTTCAATCGGATTTTCATGAACCATAGCTTACAGCCGCACTCAGAGACGTTACTTAAGTAAAGGAATACTTAAAATTGCTTTGTCTCGTTTTCAGGTGTGACAATTTCCCTCAACGAGAAGTTGACAGAGCAATTTTAAGTATTTATTAACTTAAGTAACGTCTCTGAGTGCGGCTGTTAGAATACTTTCAATTAAGTCACCATTCAAACAAAAAAATTAAAATCAAAATCGGTTTGGCTGTTTGGGAGCTACGATGCCACATACCTACAGACAGACACACAAATACACACATTAAACATAATTATAACGCCCCTCGTTTCAGGTCAGGAGTAAAAAAATTGTGGCAAAACTTTTATTAAAAGAATGATATACGTCACATGATACTGCACATGATACGTCACATGATACGTCACATGATACGTCACATCACACATGATACAGTCAAAACAATTTTTCATGTCCACTTTACATTTCCCCATCACGATCCATCCATATCGCTATGTATTTTTTATTATATGTCACCTATAGTGACCATCCTTGAACTTAGAGGAATCCATAAGGAATATATTGACCTCTCATTTATCAAAATCGTTTGATGTGCTTAGGCTGTAGATGGAAACATATAATCACAGTCATTACACGCTAAACACAATAGGTATTGTACTTTTGCTTTGCATCATCGGGTAAAAGTAAAGTAAGCAGAGCGTTGGTCGTCCAGCTGCAAGATAAGTCGACGATATTGTCACTATCGCGTGTCGAACCTGGACTTGATTAGCACAGGATCTAGGCAGATGGCATAGCAAGAGAAAGGCCTATGCCCAGCACTGGGATAAGGAAGACTGTGGGTGATGATGATGATGATCCTTAGGTAAAATACTCCATACCTACGTATAGTAGACAGTATAATATATCGTGTCTATCCGAACGAACAATCAGGGCACGGCCTTAGTCTTTGGCTACTAGCGGCTGCAGTAAAAACGTTAGGTACCCAATTCGTACGGGAAAAACATCTTCACCAAATAACAAAAGGGAACTTTCCTTAAACTATTTCCTTTATTCGTTCCCCACGAACGTCGATAAAACAGACTAATGGTAGTTCTCACATAAAGTGTGGCACTGAAACAGATAGCCAGGCGTCGGCGGACGATTGATTAATGTAACAACATGCTCTGCCACCCCCATCGTGCCATTCGTTATGGGACAAGTGGACGATTGGTAGCTGATTACTTACTATCCATACAAGAATCAGAGAAAAGATTTTTAGGGTTCCGTACCCAAAGGGTGTAAACGGGGCCCTATTACTAAGCCTAAGTTGTCTGTCTTTCCGCCCGTCCGTCTGTACTACCTATTAACGGTTGTGTCTAAAATGTCCCAAAAATTTATTTATTTATTATTATTATTAATAGATAGCCCGTTGTCATTTTCACAGCATACGTAATGTTACGGTGGATTAGCAAAAAAAAAGTCAAAAAGTTAAAATTAAGGAGGGTGGTCCCTTACAACAAACGTTTTTGAAACGTAATTTTGTATTTGCTCTAGTGTAAAAACGATAATACGTACAAGCGTCAGACTTGGCATGATTATACACTAAAATAAAACAACAAATAATAAATATTGGTCAAGTGCGAGTCGGTGACAAATTTCTTTACCACCGGTTCTCGTATGATCACCGAAGTTAAGCAACGTCAACGCAAATTTTGTATTTTATGTGGTACTGGAACCTCAGTACGCGAGTATACGACTCACACTTGGCTGGTTTACTCATGATATAAGTTTCAGCACACAATGATACTTTTCACGCGTATAAAATTATAAATTAAATCCCTGTCTTTTTATCTTTTGGTCAACCTATAAACGGCTGATCTGATCTCTATGAAATTGGCAAAAAATTGCGTACTTTATAAGAACGATCTTTGAAAGTAAACCCATAGAAAATTGTGGGATATGTAAAAATATACATATCATGTAAATTTTAATGATATTCACAACAACGCAACCACTCTGTGTCTGTAACCAATATGAGTCGCATTATTCTAGTGTTCACAATACTAATGTAATTTTTGAGAGCAGCAGTGGAACAATATTCATGTTCTCGTAGAGAGAGATAGAATGGACCATTGATTATGCTGCAGCACGGTAGAAACAACCCTGTGATAAGTTTGCTGGAAAAATGAATGGAAATTTAAACATTTAGTATAATGACACTAGTATACGAGTAAAAGTATATATCACATACTAGCTGGAACCCGCTACTTCGTACGCGTTGAGCTCGACCTACGGCCTCGCTACTACAACCTGTTATAGCCTATGTGTTATTCTAATGTATAAGCTATATTATTGTAAACTTTCATTAAAATCCATTTTGTAGTTTTTGCGTGAAAGAGGAACAAACATCCATACATACAAACTTTCGCGTTTATAATATTAGTAGGATTTATCAGGGTAGATCCTACAAGCACGTCAATTTGTATGAAAGCCTGGCATGCCGCATTTTTTGTACCTACTATGACGTCACAAGAGCAATTGAGTAGAAGACTACCTCCAGTTGAAGACTGCTTTAAAAATACAGTATAATTAATATGGCGCAATTTGAAATTTTTACATGCTTTTATTTATCTTGCCTTGTTCGTATGGGTCAAATCTTGTAACTGAATTTTAAATTAGTTAACCCCAACCGACTGAACTGACATTTTGCATACACGTTTAATATGGATGACATGCATGGCTAACTAAATGACGTCATTCTATATCTAATATGACGGACTCCCAATGATGGTTATGTCGTTATTTTTATGCACCCCCATGGTAGGTATGGGTATCAAATGAAAGGGTTTACTGAGAAGAATTAAAGAGAAGAATGTCACACTAGATTCAATATGGCGGACGCTCCAAGATAGCGGACAGCATTTTCATATCTACCACTTTGATATGGGTATCAAATGAAAGGGTTTGCTGAAATGGATACGAGAAAAGCTTGTTTAAAAAAAAATTATTTTATTGTATTGA
Source organism: Agriopis aurantiaria (assembly GCA_914767915.1). NCBI lineage: Eukaryota > Metazoa > Arthropoda > Insecta > Lepidoptera > Geometridae > Agriopis > Agriopis aurantiaria. The sequence continues at coordinate 8,860,651 of OU611994.1, read as the reverse complement.
CGTCTTACACGCTACCGCCAAGACGACGGAGATTGAACTAAATTAGGTTAGAGCATTGATCCTACTTAAGACCACTGCCGCGCAACTTGGGGGAATTTGCTTTGTCTACCCTTATAAAGGTCTGTGGTATATATCCATTACTTCTTAAGAACTCTACCAAGATTATTTTAGAATTTTATAAATTGTTTTTAAACTTAACAAAATTATTCATCGGCACTGAAACCCGCAGTCAACTCCATTAAAATAATAATAGAAAGCTCCAAAGACGCGAAGCACTTTTATTATCTAAAAAAACTAATAAAACAGACCGAAAGTTGCCTAGGCACCGGGCACCACCTCTCGTTTTTCATGATAATTCCGCCAAGTTTTCCTTTATATCAACTTTTTTATTTTTCCCAGTTTAATATCATGCAAAATGAAGGCCGGGGCAGGCCACGGAATGGCCCGCCGGCTCATTGCATCTGCCCGTAAATCTACTGGCGTTGTGTTGGTGCCCACCACAGGCAGAGTCGAACGGAAGAACCGATTCATACTGTCTCGACAGGGAACCATCGAACCTGCGATCTGAAAGGAATTCGGTATTTCGATTGCGGAAAACATTTTTGCTAGTACTTACCTCTGATATCGATTTTAAAATACGTTCTCTTTAGAAAACTATAGACAATTCTTTATTTGTGGAAAAAAGCATTATAACTAGGCAGAACATAAAGTTCATATTCATAATGAAAATACTCGCATCTAGTTTTTATTTGTCATTTTTAATAGGCTTGCGTTTGTCCTTCAACTCACCTGGTGTTAAGTGATGATGCAAAGTTTAAACTAAAATGTTTGAAAGAAACGAAAAAATTATTTCCTATATACAGCGATTTAGTCACGAAAGTTTAATGTTATCAACTAAATTAGTAACATATGATGGTATACTAATTTAAAATACGTAAATCATACAGATATTAACCGACTTCAAAAAAGGCGGAAGTCTATCAATTCGATCCATATTTTTATGCAAATTATTGTGAAGCAAGGCATTTCTCACAAAAGGTTATCAATGTGTGGATAAAGGAGAACTGAAGAGTCATCAAAAGTAGGCAACGCACCGCCAATGCTCCGAGTATTGTAGATCCATAGGCGGCGGTGACTATTTACCATCAGGTGGCCCGTCACTTGTTTATCTACTATTATTTATTTTTTACATCAATAGCCATATATAGGTACCTCAAATCAAACCTCTATTCATTTCCAGCCAGCGTCGTATTTTTACGGTTACCTATACTGTGTATAGGTAGATATCATCACTTTGATCAAATGTATTTCCTGATAGCTCACACAATCAATCTAAAAGCTTCCCATTCCTTGTCAAAGCCTCGTAGATAGCAGCCTATCACTTGCCAGCATTTCGTCTCCCATGCGACGACCATTCGTCATAGAATACCAATACGAACAGATAATAAACTTCATAAAACGTTAGCAGAAATTGAGACATACTAGACCATGACTCTATGCTAATTCGTATCTCTACTATGCTATATATACAAGTATGAGTAAACTTTGGAAGGCTAACGTGTAAAATGTGTCGTCGAAAACGGTACAAATAATAAGCATACAAAAATAATGCAAGTAGCATATTTTTAATTGTATTGTCCCGTTTTATAAACGTCAGCATCATACGTATTAACGCTAGAAGTTTTTTTAAATTTCATAATAAGCTTGCGTTTGACCGCCAACTCACCGCATGTTATGCAATGGTGCGGTCTATGATGGAGCACGCTTCCCTAGAAGAAAGTGATTTACTCGTGCTTTGAAGATACCCAGATTGTAACTACTTAACATTCTCACTGCTGATACACAGGTCTTCCCTCAGAGAGAGAGAGAGAGGATGGGCCCTAATCCACCATTCTGACACAGTGCATGTTGGTGAATATCAAACGTCTTTGCACTTTTGAGGGTCATGGGCATACCGCCGCCGGTTTCCTCGCAATGTTTTCCTTCGCCGTTTTTGAGCGATGGCATCGAAACTGTACGTAATTTATTTATGTTTATGTACTAAATAAGTCATTGGTGCAGGGCCGAGGATCGAACCGGGTGCTGTCACATTGTAAAGTGCACATACTATTTCTCAGCCACCATCGCTCAAATTTCGCGATTTCTTTGCGTAGATCTAGGAATATAATTGTAGAGTCTCTACTGAATTTGTTATCTGTGGTTTTATCGTACCTAAGCTAGATGCGATGCCGAGACTTTTATTGCGACACCTTGAGACCGAGAAAACGTTTCAACAATGTTTCCGCCCTAGGGAAGAAAAGTGCGAGATTGCCATCTTCTGTTATGTTCGGTGACAATGTAGCTTTAATAAAATTTTATCAAGATCACTTTTATGACAAGCAACATTTTGTTGAGCATAAAATATTGTTTTACCTAGTTTGTTCCTACACTCTGAGAGGTACCTCCTCAAATCATGTACTGGTTAGCACATTTAGAATTGAAATTAAGAATTTACGTGACCATGGTAATAAAATAAAATAAAATAAAATTTGCATCCTATAGAAATCGTACTGGGCCACGCGCAGAAAGTTACAATTTATTTGAAAACACGATTATTAAAGTGAAAACTTCTTTAGTCGCGTTGAGCAATTGGTAGGGGCAAAACTTATGACTTCGCGTCACCGACATGCTAAAGTGACGTAAAGTTTTCACTACTGTCGAAAATCCCCATGATTTACAAGTAACAATACGAACATTCTAATTTCAAAATTTCTCTGCACATTTTTTACCAGCTTTATTTTTATTTATTTATTTCAAATTAGCACCGCACAAAAACGATTTACACTAATGACATTAATAACATTTGAATTATTGTGCCTCATTGAAAAATGGATCTGCGTCAGCACAGTGCGTCAGGAATAGTTTTGCGCGATCATTTTTTACGATTTCAAATGTCGCCTTTATCCTGTGAGTCTTATGATAAACTTCAAATGGCATTTATGAGTGAAGTACTTTTTATGACAATCGTGTAGACTGGTATAACGAATTTAAACGCTGTTGAATAACTTTGGAATGAAGAAAGAAGTGGTCGCTCTTTGCCAGCTGTTACGGAAAGAATAGAGCTAGCAGTTTAAAAAAAACCGAACAAGTACGAGTAGGACTCGTGCTCTGAGGGTTCCGTTGGACAGAACCCTCAGAGCGCGAATCCAAAAAAAACCTAAAGTTGAAATATTGAAAGACAAACTTAACTTTGTAGTTGACTATAAGGTTCTTCTATATATTCCAACTACAAAATGTAAGTTTGTAATAGCAAAATAATTATTTTTTAATGATATAATTTCAAATTTGTATCTTTCAGATTTATTCCTATATATGTGCTATGAGACCTTACCTTTTGCCAAATTTCATGATTCTAGGTCAACGGGAAGTACCCTATAGGTTTTGATTCCCCTGTGAAATCGCAAAATATGCGACCTAAACGTTCATATCTCTTGATTGCGTTGACTTACAACTTTTATTTTTTCACAACCTATAGAAACCGTAGACTCAAGTATTTAGTATAAATTTCAACTTGATACCTTTACGTGTTCTTGAGAAAAAGGGTCTTGACAGACGGACAGACAGAAGGACAACGAAGTGATCCTATAAGGGTTCCGTTTTTTTTCCTTTTGAGGTACGGAACCCTAAAAATGAAGTGTTGGTTATAACCAAAACTTCATATTTTTTTATCTCCTCCGCCATTCTATAAAATTTAAAAATATCAACACGAAAATTGGTTTATACTAATAAATTTTGCTATTTTGTTCGTAAGATAACGCCCAATCGGGTTTTTAAAATTCTCAATTAGCGATTCTTTATGCAGGCCGCTTCCAACCGGCCGATTTGGAGATCGATGGGGGAGGCCTTTGTCCAGCAGTGGACGTCCTATGGCTGAAATGATGATGCTGATGATTATTTATATTCTAAAATGTTGAAAACGTGCGAATGTGAAAGCTGTGACTGTTGAGCGCGGCCTTAAAGTATCATCAACTCTTAGATAAGATACATAATAAATATGTATGGGTGAGCTTCCTAGGTACTTGATTTAAACTTAGCTAACCAACAAAGCCCGAACTATTAGACATAATCTAGAATTCTACTCCAAACTCAAGAGTTGTATTTGTAAACTACTCTATAGGTACCTACTAAGGGCAACTATGCGGCGACAGTGGTGCTAGATACCAACAAGTTCCCAACAATAGATTACTGTTCTTGTTCTTGCGTTCTCGCCTGCAGAAGATTAATTCTGATTTCCCGACCGAGGGACTAATAACAATTTAAATGGAACCAACCATTAATTTTGCTATTGTGGAGATAACACATAGTAGGTACTCTTAGTAGTGAATGCATAATAGTACATACCCGTTGTTGTATATTACCTCTACCAATCTCAGTAGGTAGAGGTTGTTTTCTACAATGGTCAACGGTCTATGAGCAATCCAACTGCTTATGTATATTAGGCTAAGTATTTTAGGTAGTTAGTGTTCATTACTTAGATAGATAGATAAACTCTTTATTGTTCACACCACCAATTTCATACACATGATAAAACAGCTTAAATACTAGTGCAACAATCGGTGGCCTTATCATTAACTTAATATTAAGTTTAGTTAATAAAAGCACTTGCCAGTTAAAATAGTAGATTGTAACATAAGGGCGCAAAATAATATTTTTACGGCGAGGGCGCTTTTTTGAATGCAGAGCGAAGTGAGAGATTCTAGAGTAGATTCCCGAGCGTAGCAAGGGATTCAAAGTACGCCACCCGAGCCAAAAAATATTTTGCGCCTGAGTGATACACTCTACTTTTCATCACCCACTATGAGAAAATAAAAGGCGCCTCATATTTTATTGTAATATTATTATTTAATAAAACAAAGAGTAACAACTAAAATGAAATTAAATAGTATCTAATAATAAAACAACTAAAAACTTATATTTTACATTTGAGTCATTTTCGCAATTATGAAAATCTATTGTTACACAAAACCATGAATTTCTAACAATCCGTGAAAATTTACGAAAACGCAGGCTGTAGTTCGTGCGTTTTTAATTTGATTTCTTTTTTTTTATTCAGCTGGCGGCGCGACTATGGACCGTCGTACCAGCGTATTCAAACGTGCGTCTTTATTCAAACATTATTTTCGTTCGATTTCTTTGGCGCTGAACACTAAGATGTTCCAAATTCAAAAAGTGCGGCGCAAAGTTAATTGCGGCGCACTTATTAAAAAGTCCGCGGCAAAGATAATTGCGGCGCACTTATACAGAGGATTAAATACTCATTACTGCCCGCTAAAAGTTTCTTATAGAAAACACCACCTTTGGGTGCACTTAAAGGCGAACCAAGTCGTCCTTTTCGAATAGATGGGATGAAAAATACTATGTATTATCATCATCATTATCATGTTCCCACTGCTGCGACACAGGCCTTTTCTTAGCGTGAGAAGATGTTAACAATATTAGTTTTATTTATTTACTAGCTGCACCCCGCGGTTTCACCCACGTAGTGATGAAAAATTATGATCATGATGATGATGATGATACTATAGCGCTAGCCTATGTCACTCTCCAACTCTTGGACTATACCCATGCAAAAAATCAGGTCGCTCTGTTGGTTTGTTGCTGCGTGAAAGAGAAACAAACAAACCAACAAACTTTTCGCATTTATAATATTAAAGTATGTTATGATTATATTCGCTGCGCAAAAGCTTTATCCAAGTATTATATTTCTAATAACTAAGTAAATAGGTACATTGTCAAACAAACCTATTAGAATTAGAGACTTTAACGCCTCGAGCTTACCGTTCCAAAAGAATTTCTCAAAAGAGGAAAGCTTTTCAGGAGTAACAAGTATCCGCTTACAGCCATTGAGCGATCGAGTTTTTTATAAAGGCCTTTGAATCTAACACTCTACCGTCAGAGATCAATATACTTGAAAATAAACCATATAAGCTCTGATCGTTTGGAATCCGAAACCAAAGAGATTGAAGTCCCAAAATTCAAATGAGACTTTATTTCGTTCCATCGCCCCAATCAGAGCAATTAACGGACAATGAGAGAAAAATCGCATTCGACCCACCCTCGTCGTCATATTAACAGTAACCAGTCAAGTTTATTTCTATAACCGGTTCTAAAAAACGTTGTAAAGCGCACCGAGTAACGTAAAAGGCATTTCGATGTTTCGTATGAAGATCGGTGCCAAAATACATATGAGAGAAAATAATCTTTCACATATTCTATCGGTTTCTTCTAGGCAAGCGTGCTCCACCGTAGACCGCATCATCGCTCAACATCAGACGAGTAAGCGGTCAAAAGCAAGTTTTTTTTTTTTTTTTTTTTTTAATTGTCTTAATGTTGAAGCATGACTGCATTGGCACTGTGGCCATTGGGAAAATATCAGAGAAATACGAATACCACGTAGGTAACACGTATGAACGAAAGTCACCGACATAGCCCACCGCATTAGCAAGTTGAAATGGCAGTGGGCAGGGCACATATCACGCAGAACAGATGGCCGATGGGGCCGAAAGGTTCTGGAATGGAGACCACGGACCGGTAAGCGCAGCGTAGGACGTCCACCCACCCACAAGATTGACAGACGACCTAAAAGAGACCGCAGGGAAACGCTGGATGCAGGCCGCTTCCAACCGGCCCTTTTGGAGATCGATGGGTGAGGCCTATGTCCAGCAGTGGACGTCCTACGGCTGAAATGATGATGATGATGATGAACACGTATGTATCGAAAATCCTATGGAGATAAAGTGATCATCACATTATCCTACTGTGATTGGTGCTTCAGTTTTGATCCCAGAGTATTTTATTCCCTTTCGTAATGATGACTAGAATTACCTCTTTTTGCTTAGCATACCTACCCGGTTCGTCTAATTCGTCTATACGTCTAAAAAAGAGGTTATTCTAGTCATAATTATGAAAAAAATACTTATTCTAGAACCAAAACTGAAGCACCAATAACAGTACATAATTTCCCATCAACCCCATAAACCTTATAAAACTGAAACTGACTCTCCATACTGTGTATAAGTCGACGTGTATGTTACTGGGGGGACAGGAGAGTTCTAATTGTTCTGGCAGAACTGCGGCGGAGCAGACAATGCGTTCTTTATGCACGACTTAGTTGGATTACTGGGACTCTACGTTGATTATAATCGTATTAAAGCTTTTCTATTGTTTGTCAGCCCACTTTTCTAGTTATGGTAGTTTTGAGAAGATGTGAAATTAATTTCAAGCTATTTTGCAAAAAAATATGCTTATGGCACCAATTTTTATTTGTTTTGTGGGTCTTCTTTTCGGTTAGGAGCAGTCCTGCGTATCCTCACATTTCTAATGACGACATACACTATGACAGATTTGGTATACCAAAACCATAGTCGTATGATACTACGACCATGACCAAAACTCTTGTAAATTTGACAGCATTGATAGATACATCAAAGTATGTTAGACGAAAAATCAGAAAAGCTGCTTTGAAGCAAGATAGCTTGGAATTTATTACGCCAGTAATAATGATTTTAGTAATTTACTCATTACTCGATATATTGCATTACTAGATATAACACACTGTTTTAAACTATCACGGTTGTTCACTATGATTATATGATTATTTACGGGATATTTACCGTGGTAAGGTTGTGGAATGAGCTCCCGATATTTCGGCGCAGTTACACCCGACATGTTCCTTTCCACAACCTTACTACGGTAAATATCCCATAAATAATCATATAACATTACTAGATATTTAAATTCAATGGGAAATGGAACAAGCCATAGATAATTACGTAGTATAGTAATATACCATTGGGAACAGCTTTCACAGTTCGAAACTAGTTCAAATGATTTATTGCTACATACTTTTACTTTTTATGTTTCATATACCAAAGAAAAATACATTCCCAAACTTGCCACTCGAAATAGCCTATTTACTATGCACCCACGTCTGTTCTTTATTGTATGTTATTTAGGTCAATTTGTTTACTTATGATTCATGAAGCCGTTTCCGTAAGAAATAGATCGCTGCCCTCCAATCTCACACTCACCCCAGATGCCCCTCAGCGTTATGCCTTTCGATACTCGGCGACTCACAATTGCGCTGTAATTTTGAAAGTTTAATCTAACTCATTTTAAGACACCTAGTGCTTTTTACGAGTAAATTTTCTTATAATTTTACAAGGGCGCGTGTTTTTTACGTTTTTGGTGGATCTGGGAACGCGTCCCCAGTAACATGTTAAACACAAATAATTTTTTGGTAACACTAACCCTTAAAATATATTGCCGGGCAATCACCTAAATACTAGCATTTTTGAAATATCGGTAGTACCTACTTATAGCAGAATCTAGCGTTTTTTCACCAATATAAGTTAACTGGTACACAAATTGCGAATCGAATGACTCGAGTTACCGACATGCGTTGCCTCGTGTACTAAGGTCTTTACTGCTATATCCCTAAGAGGGGAACTTGAATATAAAACACGCTAATGACATAAACGATTATTGACAAACATAAAGAGCATTCGCTCGCGAAAGAGATAAAACAGGCTCAGTCGAATTAAGCTATCGATTCTTTTATGTTTTATGGGATAATCGTAATAAATTTAAACAGCCAGTTCTTATTGAAATGTTCTATAACAACTATTGAATAATAATAGCATTGTTTATCATACCAGTTATTAAATGGACAGCATGGCAATTCTACGCCTTACAGCATTCAATATTTAAATCAAAACATTATGAGTTATCAACAATGTGGTTTTACAAATAGAGACGTTATACTTTTTAGGTAAAATGCACTAAAAACATGGCGATATTTTTCTATAGCTACCTACATAGGACCCATAGAACTTTACAGCCTTACAGCCTTTTACAGCCATCCCAGTATAAGTATTTCATTTGCTAAACACACAACATGGCACTTTTTATTATTTTTCATACTCCAAAATCGCGCTGCATCGTGCGTTTGCGTCGTTGCCAGAAACAGGACGAACTCAGATCACGCAAGCAAGTAGATTTTTTTATGATTAAATGGGCTAGCGTTTGACCACAACTGACCTGATGGTAAGTGACGATGCAGTCTAAGATGGGGCACGCTTGCCCATGAGGTGCCTATTCACTCTTGTCTTGAACAGATCCAGGTTGTAACGTATAGGGAACACCGAGGCAGGAACCGCATTCCATTACTATAAATTAATTAAATTAATTTAATTTCCATTCAATTAACATGTGTTTGTATCGCCGCGCATACCTCGGTAAAACTTATCTACGTTAGTTTATATATGACATCATTGGTTATAATGGTTATTTTCCGATATATTATGTAGTATTAATGAAAATAAAAAGGAAACATTAACGAAAATAAAAAGGAAAAAGCGCACACTCTAGCTCTTCCGAAAAACAGAGAGCACTTACATTCAGTACGAAAATAAACCAAGTCCCGAGAAATTTTACCCAGACTTAGTTCGGTTCAAATGAAGTGGAGCCTCTGAATTATGCTTAAAATGTTTGCTCTCAGGATTGAACTAAGGGAAACGACGGTTTAATATTTAGTTAGGGGATCAGGCGAAATTTCCTGATATTGTTTGATTCCATTTAGTCGTCGTCTATGTGTTTTGCCAACAGCTTTACGACAAATTAATGTTTCTAGAGAGCTTGAAGTTTGTTTTAACTACGTAAATGAGAAATGTAGGCGTCTGCTTAGAACATTTTGAACAGAGAATTATAAATTTACGAAATAATCTGTTTTTTCAACGTAATGAAGAGACTTGAGAGAAGTCATTAAATCATACATACTTGATAAAATCAGCTTAAATCTGTACGGATCGATCAAGTTAAGAACGAATTACCATCATCTACCGCAGTTTTCCTATTCCCACAGCTGGGGCTTGATTTTTGAGTTGTGGCTATGATATTTCGCACCAAAATATCATGCAAAATGACTGACTTTCGAACGAAATCCCCAGTCACATTTTTGAAATAATCATATCTGCGCTGACGCATCGAGCAGTTTGAACCATTCGAAATTGTTTCTGAAAATCTTTCATTTCGCATGATATATTCGACACATTAAAAAATCGAGCCAGTCCTCTTTCTTATTGCCATGTGACGTTTACAATAAAATATATCGTATAATTCAGGCTTACTTATAACGGGATCATTGATTCACCGTAGTAGTATCAATCGATAAGGTATCTACTATCTTGAGTTAAACATTTCATCCATCAAGCGATTGATGGTCTGTCAAGCGTCCCAGTCCCGAGTCACATAAGTCTTTTCAATCAGGCGTTAAGTTTATGTAGACAAACAGCGAGGCAATCCATTTTCTCCATAAGCACACAACACGGTGACTGATGGAAGGCAAGCGAAGATTATACCGCGTCTTCGCGCCAACCGCACTGCTTTCAGGCGCTAATCGCCGCCTTTCAAACGCGACGCGAGACGTAGACAAATTTAATTAAACACGCTTTTACACTCTAGAACGCTCCATTATTAATTAGTGTACGCACGTACGAGTACATAATACATAGACAAGCACTCAGGTATAAACGCTATTTACATAATTGATCGCGAAATGATTGTTCAACTTCAGCCTCGGGAGAAGTTTCATGTTTCAGTCAATTTATTCAATTTGATGTTGATATAATTACTTGTTTTCCAGCGACTCAGTAGCTTCTTCTTTGCAAGTTGATTTTAGAATAAATTTTGTAATAACAAGCTTTTAGTGAGTTTCGTTTCGTTCTAACTTTCATATAATAGAGAGCTATGATATTATAACGTAATTTAAAATAGCTAATTAATTAGCATTAACTATAATTAATTTAAGTTTTAATTTCAGTTATTACCATTTCATATTTTGTTAGCAACAAATGTATTTAGCCCAAATTATAACAATCCTTTGATTTCCCTTAAATTGAAGAAGGCCAGCAGGGCAATCGCGCTAAAATATTACAGACGAATCGTAGACGAAACGCAAACGCTCCACAACTTTTGATCGATTTCGTATCAGCGCGAAAAAGTTGATATTTTCTAGCTTTATCACAAACGTTCGTTTGACAGCGTCTACGTTTCAACTGTGATCGGGTTGCGTTTAGTCTTTGGTTAAAATCATTAGCGCGATACGAAATCGACCAAAAGTAGTGGAGCGGTTGCGATTCGTCAACGATTCGTCTGTAATTCTTTAGCGCGATTGCCCTGCAGAAGCTTCACGCTTGACTTGGCCTTGACTTAGTTTGCTTGACTCTGAATGTGACTGACTTGTTTGACTTCATTTTATCAAAATTGATAGTAATTTAATACTTGACACACTTACAAACTCTTCACAGAGGACTGAATTTAAAAGAAGCTTCACGTTCACAATACGACCTCTTTCGACAAGTTTGCTGTGAAAAAGAAACAAAACGGCACGATCAAAGAATTTGGATTTTAGCAAAATCCAATTTCGTTGGACAAGATGTGGGCAAGATACTGACAACTGCCTACAATATTACCACAGACCTCGCATTTTTTTTTGCTACGCGACACGACGGCGTCACGCCATGACACGCGGTGTTGACGATCATGACCACAGAAAAGAGAAGTAGATTTTTTTTTCTCTTCTGTGATCATGACGCTACCGACAAATCCTCTATCAATGTATGGAACTTTGGTGTTTCAAAAGTGATAGCAATAACTAGCCTAAGTAATATTACGAATATGATGAATAGCAATATCTATTCGTTTAATTTTGTAAAAGATTTTTTTTTTAATTTAAAAGAAAACTTTATAAAAAAAAAGTTTATTCCAAAAAAAAAATCGACTCAGAACTGCTAGACCTCTGGACATCGTAAGCGACTACTGCATACATAGTTTGATACTGCATACATAGGAACAGTTTGATAAAAAAAAACATTGGCAGTACAAGTAACTAATTTCATTGCATTTTTATAGTCTTCCTAGTCCACCTGTGACCACGCAAACTCTTCGAAACGTCAGGAATTAAAAAAATATGCAACATGCATGGGATAAAATCCGTTAAAAGAGGTTTTTTTTTTCTTTATAGTCATAGAGTTAACTCTATAATAACAGTGATAATTTCAAGTGATCACACATTAATGCTTACAACCACAGCTTTAGTACAGCGTAGTTACCAACAAAATTAGGTACATTTTAACATAGACTAAACCCAAAACAGCTCCCAAGATAAAACCGCAATTTATTAAAGTTAGCCAGGGTCTGGTGGCATCAGATATTTCGTCATTACGGTCACTGAGCGTGATTGCAATTAAATCTGATTTCAGTATAATTTATACTCGAGTTGTTAATCCCAGCGGCTCGTCCGTAATCCAAGAATGAGCGAGCTTGCGGATGCCAACTTGCTAACTTTAATGTTTGTCACCAAAATACTTTTTATTGAGAAAGTTAGCGACGAAATTACGACTGCCTGTGTTGTATTCATTATGATGATCATTTTGAGTCATATTTTTGTTTAAGGGGCAAGTGCTTTTATTAACTAAACAAAGTACAAGCTAAATAACAATAAAACCTAAACTACTTGGCCTATTATACAAAAAACAGTTGAACTGCCCTTACCGTTGGCGATCAAAAGCTCATGCCCACTATTAGTTTATATTTTGTAGTTGTTGCTTTTTTTGTTATTTAATACATAATAATATATTTTTTCTACAAAATTATATTGTATATAATTAAGAAAGTATATTATCCCTCCGATTCTACATTTTGTAATAATAATTGATTCTTTGGTCACTTAAGTTTCTAATCGAGCCGAAATTTTACATGCACGAGTGTGTGTGGATCTTATGACAACAGGTGATTTAAGGTGCTGTTGAGCTGATCTGATGATGGAGACAGAAGAAGGGTTACTGGAACTTCCTCATCATCATCATCATATTCAAGCTATACTACTAGTCCACTGCTGGACATAAGCTTCTCCCAAGGTATGCCATTCAACTCAATATTTTCTCTCCCAGCCACTGCTTGCCTTACGTACATCGTCACTCCAACGAGTCTCAGATGGCCTACGCAAGGTTTCCAATGCGTGATTTATGTCTCCACTCTAGAATACGTACACCGGGTTACATGAGGCATCATTGCCTGTTTCATCCACGTTACCACAACAGCTAGACTGCTTTTCATCATCGTCATCATGCACACTTCCATCTACGCCACTGGAGCAACTGTGCCAGCTGCCCAGAGCTTCACTCCGATATTTCAAGGAGTTGGGTTAGCTCGGGTAGGGGGAAATGCTCAATACACCCGAAGCGGGACGTCGGTGCAGGACTTATCGCCCCCATCTCGAATAAGAATAAGAACACGTGTACCCCAACTTTTATCAGTTCTGCGACTGATATGTCCCACCCACTGCCACTTCAGCCTGTGTTTTAGCTTCCTAATACGCTAAGTTATGTCGGTGAATTTTGTTCTTTGGTGAATAACTTCTTAAATTGGAACTCATAACTGGAAATTCCTAGACTAATGATAAACGCGTTTGAGTTCTGTTTGCTATTTTCAACACATATCATTGCAAGTATTAGTTTGGGCTCATTTGTTTTGCTATCACGAGCCATTTTAATTACACCTGATTAATGTAATAATATTTTTTCTAAATACCATGGTTTCTCATATTACCTATTACCCTCTAAACTCGTTCGCAATTTATGCCATGAAAATAATTTACCTACCAAAGCTCAGCAAAGACTTCTGCGTTAGAATGAACACGTTTTATATTACATAGCACATATTTAAGGAAAAAGAATGAAAACGATTTCTTTGTTCGACTTTCGTTTGTCTTTTGAGTTTTCCTACCAGCAGGGATACGAGTAGGTATCCCTTGATCATTAAGTGCGCTTGTTAGATGGTATTTTCTGGGGAAATCTTTTGGGCAGAGTATCTTCAACTGTTGCTAACGTATTATATGGCTGCTTAAACTTATTACTTCCTGGCTGTATGGCTTTTTGGTTCATTAACTAACTCTTTTGTTTCTTTGAAGATTTTTTATTTCCCATTAGGGACTTTGGCAATTCCGTACAATTCGCAAATGTTTTTTTCTTTGACTGTTTAAATTTACTCACGCTGGCAATTTTTGTAACGATCAAAACAAATGAAAAAATTTGACTGTTTTGTTATGTTTAAGGCACGTCTTCTTCGGAGAAACTAAATGGAGAAACGAAAAAACTATAGGTACTCGGTCCAATTTTTTGTTTTACCTCTGATAGCTGCAGTAAATTATAAAAAAGTTGAATAAAAACTGGAAATTCTGATTACTTTTGCACGTAAAATTGTAGCTGGTCAGAAATTTTTTATCAGTGGTGCAGTGAAATATGATATTATAATAATGTTATAACGTAGGTATTAACATTTTCATAATTTTTTTACAATTTTATTGCAGTCTACAATATTATTAGAGTTTAAAAACACTTTTTAAAAACGTTCTAATTATGAATCTAGTGAATCCTTGCTTTTCTGTGAAATCATCAGATTTCACAGAAAAGCATTAACCTGTAACTGTTTTTTTTTTATTCTCGGTGAATTAAATGAGATGCGAAAAGAGGTCCTATACCGCCACAAAGTTTTTCCTAAAATCATGAAAAACTGAAAATCATCGTGCAAATCAGCATCTATTTTTCATCCAAAAGGAAAACTTTTCCAATAAATTTTGCAATTTTCTCGTGATTAGCATAAAGATCGAAAGCATAGGGTCAAAGTGATATTAAGTAATAAATTCGACGCGGGTAGCCTGTAAACGCTTTCGAATTACCGGTCGCCGTAATGGGAAAACTTAATATTCACGAGAGATCACAGGCTCTATAGTCTATGCCGAGTCTTTACTTTGTGTGCGTAATTGGTTTCAGCAGGTTTTATAGTAAATCATTAAGTATACTTATACCCATGAGTTTTGGCACCAACATGAAAAAAACATGTTGGTTCATTGTGTTATTTTCATGAACTTGTGTAGTTTCGAGTGTTAATGTGTAATAATGGTGGATTATTATTTATTAAGTGCTCATGAACATGATCGAGGGTAGGCAAGAGATATAACGAGGCGAAACATGTATTTTCGTGTTGTTTCCTAAACACCTTATACCGAACACTCTTGTAAAGTCTTCACCATTCTACTAGAGCCTGAGTTTCACTTAACCGTGACTTACTTTGCTTGACTCTAACTTTGACTTGTTTGATGATATCCAATAAAACTAGGAAGTAATTAAATATTTGCCACTCAAATGCACACGACGTGCGACGCTAAAATCATCTCAAGAGGAAAGAATACAACAAAAGTATACCTCTTGTTCTTAAAATAGAACATCTGTGGATTCAGCCCACTCAATAATGACTTATCTGTATTTTGTGTGTGTTTGAATAATATTCACAGAACATAAATAGTAAATTTACACGGGAAATTCCAATACCGAAAATGTATGAAAAAATTAATTAAAATTTTATTCAAAGCATTATCTGTGGCGGCGCTTGTTCAATTCTGCTACTCGATACCACTCGTATGTCATGAAATATTCACAAACTAGATGCTGCCCGTGACTTCGTACGCGTAGAAATCAATCCTGGCCCGTTGTTTTCTCACGCGTGTCCTTCATCTCTCCCGTTCCAATCTCGTACGTTTTCCACTCTTATACTACTCCCATCCCAATCTCATCCCACTCCATTCCAAGTTCCGTCATCTTTCCATCCCGCATCCAGTCCGGATCCACCCCGCTATAATCGCGCCCAGCTCTTATCAAACCCACCCGGCTCACTCACTCATACACTCACATGTTTAATATTGTAATAATTTCTTAGGGGATAACGAAGCTCATACAAACGTTTATCCCTATTTAACTCCTATAGGGGATACATTTTCAAAAATCTTTCGTTAATAAATTCGTTAAAAAATTATTAATAAATTTGTTATAAAAGAAACACTTTTGCAAAATGTCATACGTCGAGACCAAAGGAAGTAGTTTTCTAAATAAAAAAAAAACATACAGTCGAATTGATAACCGCCTCTTTTTGGAAGTCGATTAAAAATAGGACCAATTTAATGGATCATATTTGACATCGTCAGTCTATTGTTTATTTGTCAAAATAAATCGTAAAATTGCGTTCTTTTGTCATTATTACATTACATGTATATGTATACGTATTTTGAAATGAAAAAAGTGATGTAATTCTGAAAAATTTATAGTATCGTTACAATACGTTGTTGAATTTTGATGAAGCGTGAAAATTAAACGTGATCTATTAAATTAGCCCTACTTTAGTCTATTATGTTATGTTATGTTATGACCCAGCGGTTTAGGGTATGCGTTGTCTATCAGACAATAAGTTTAAGATTTTTATTAAGTAGAGAAGATATGTAGGTATGCAAAAATATAATTTTATTCAACGAATTCTACTTGCGTGTTTTACTTTTGGGCGCCGTGATAAAATAACCAAAGTTTGTTTTAAGCAGCATGATTAGTATGTAAAGTTGAAATACTTTACTTTAGCCTTTAGCGTATAACGTAAAAGTGCTGACAGACCACCAGTGGATAATGTAAATGGTGCCACCCAACCAAAAATTCAGCAAAATCATGCGAATCAGTAATCGTGCGGTGAGAAAGCTTTTATCTCAACGCGGGCATCATTAGGGGATTGTAAACAAATCCCTTACAAAGTTTGGATAAACGAGATGAAAGGGCACTCCCCGCAATTAACATTTAAATATTTTCAACGTAGGTACAAATTGAAATTAAATTCATGAATTCGTGGCTCGCGAGCACAGCGAGGTGGAAAGGTTTTGTTTAGCTCCGGTGCAGCTGTTGTCTCTTCTGTAATTTTACATGTTGTAATATTTATACATATGCGAATATTTTATAATACAGGTACCTACACGCGGTTTATTACAAGCTTTTTACAAGCTTTTATTCAACTGTTAGTATGCAATTATGGGTGGGACAAATATTGTAACTGAATTTTAGACCTGGGGCCTTACGGCTAGCTGTTTAAAGCAATCCAGCTTAGGTGATGAAAAATTGTGAATGAAAAGTGATTTTCCGAACTGCGCGGTTTTAACGTTAGTTTGAGACCGCGTAAAGGGTTGGCCGTAAGGCACCAGTTATCCTTAACCGATTGAGCTGAAATTTTACATACTACTTATGTAAGTTCGGTGACAATGAAATGTTATGCGGTGCCATCGAGCTGGTCTGATGATGGAGATAGAAAGTGGCCATAGGAACTCGTAAACGAAATGGCGTAACCCTGTCGAGTTAGGGTTCGTAGTATTTGTATTTCCAAACTGTTTGGTCCTAGATGATAAATTCAATATGGTGGACGCCCCAAGATGGCGGACAAAATGTTCTTATCTACCATCATGATATGAGTGTCAAATGAAACGGTTAGCTGAGAAGAATACGAAAAAGCTTGTTTAAATAAGTTTTTTTAAATATATATAAAGATTATAATTATCTTGTTTTGTTAATATGTTTAAAACTGTTTTTTTTTATATTATGTAGGTATATTTTTCAATATTTTTTCCAATTGTAAACCGATTTGAATGGGGGTTTTTACGGTTCCTTAGTACTACAAAGAACCCTTATAAGTTCGTTCTGTCCATCCGTCTGTATGTCCGTCTGTCCGCCCGTCCTAATTTTTTTCAACCTTCTGACTTATTTAATTATTAGTGCATGAAACTTTAGAGACCTACAAGTGAGAGCAAAATTTTATCCAAATGAAAAACAAAATTAACCTCCTTTTATGTAATTTGAAAATAAATTTTATTCTAACGAAATCATTAATAATTCAATGAAGCAGACAATCCGATTTTCAGTGAGAGATAATTTGAAAATTGAGTCAAATGAACGTGAATACTTAATCAAATCAAAAATATTATTATAGGTAGAAATTGGATAGGTAAGTAGTTAGGGAGTTCGACGAGTTAATTAAGTACGATGTTATTAGTTAGTATTATGAGAGATTCGTCGAACCAATGATCAATAAAGACCCCTAGCACAGTAGATATTATATTTAAGCTAAAGCAGTAGGTTAACTCAGACGTGTCCTTGAATTCAATGCCTACTGTCGGTCACAGGGCTAAGGTTGCTACCATAGACTAGGTAAAGCTACTAGTTGCTACTATCGGGTTTTAAGAACATTTTCATTATCTTGCTGTAGTACGCTATCTACTATTATCTACGCTGACTACACAATACACATACGCCTATTTTGTTTCTACTATGCACATGCACACACGGTGAATCTCAATGATGCGACGCATCGGCGCACGCGACTATCGCTCTGAGCGTACCGCGAAGTGTCATAGTAAGCGGGGGAAAGGGCTCTCGTTTGATTATGTCACTTGATTCAAGCGTTTGTTTAAAGTCAGCCTACTGCTTTAGCTTACGTATATATACTGTGCCCTTAGCAAGCAATCAAAACACAGCAGGGTAAGCGCGTGATGTTGGGCGGCTGGAGGGCGCTACAGCTATGGCTCGCTACGAGTACGACCACAAACTTTTATCAACATAGACACTACGATAGCATATGAAGCTGTACCAAAACGCTGCGTGCCGCATTTTTGTACCTACTATGATGTCACGAGAGCAATTTAGTGGCAGTTAACTACATTCACGCGGCCAAGTGCTATCGAAGAATTTTTCGCGGTTTACTGGGTATATGGAGCAATTTCTTGTATCGACACTACTGCCGGCTACTACTGCCAAGACAAATTATGCGGCATGCTTGTTGGATCATTGGTCCAACTAGCACGCCCAAAAATCCTTCGTCTTGGCAGTAGTAACGAATCAAAATGGGAAAAAATGAAAAATCTATCTGAATTTCAATTTTGCACAGCTGTTAATGGATGAAAATTATTAATTTAAGTTCTTGTATACTCGTTAGCAAGCAAATAAAAATTTTGATTTTGCAACCGGCTGCATAGCCGGCCACAGACAAACGAAAATAGGTGAACTCGCGGGGTCTTGTCTGATAAGGATCTCTCAGTACGACCATCAAACGAACGATATTTCCATTGCATTCCTTTTGTTATTCGCCTATGAGATCCATTCTCTGTTCTGATCCTTCCATTTCGAATTATTCTCTTTTTCTACTAACGAATCGAATGTTTCAGCTATATTTCAATGGCGATGGTTGATGGATGGTTGATGGTAGAGGTGCTATGTAGATTTACGTAGTAGGTACACATAAGTTTTCCCAGCCCATAGACGAAAATTTAAGAGATACCCCGCAATTTAAAATGGTACATGTATCTATTTTTTGTGGCGATCAAGTAGTTCACCTGATAGTAAGCGCCACGCATCTGTCACGGGCATCCAGTGGATGCAGATGCTGCCATCTGTCGTTCTAAGGGGGAGTATGTTCAGCAGTGGACGTCTTCTAGATGTCGTTCTGATGATGATGATGATGATGATGAAGCGCCACGCTTGTTGATAACAGTTCCAGTACTACTTAGAAGTATCTATTGTACAGTTCAAAATACGTAGGTATTCATGTAGGTAGTGTTCAATTCTAGGGTAGTTTTAGTATAGGCAAACGTAATCCACCTCTATCAATCGCATCATCAGTTTTCATCAGATGAGTGCGCAGTCATACATTAGCCTAGTGCAATGCAACAAAGTATACAGGGCTACTGGTAATCAGTTAGTATCCTCTTAAGGGTGGCCTCGTACATCAAAATAAACAACTTTAATTCTACGACAAACACAAAAAATCATTCACTCCAGACAAAATGTATAAAACAGTTGATATTTTTATCGCGAATTTTGATAAGTCTTAGAACAAAAGTTGTTTGTTTTGACGTATTGAAGCCCTTAAGAGAATGCTAACTGATTACCACTAACCCTGTATGATTTAAATAATCCTATGGTATCTAATTAGATGTAGAAAGAAAAGTTCAAACGTAAAAACAACAGCTACAAACTCCACTAAAACTTTCCAAGAAATTCTTATCAGCAAATTATTTTCAGTAAAATCTACAAAACATAAAATAACAAATCAACATTTCTCTTTCGACGCTTTTCTGTATAAATAACTTGTTACTAAGCAGTAAATCATAAATTGTGACCCAAATAAGTCGGCACCAAACCTTCAAAACATTTTCGTTAACATACCTCATTAAGTTAACGAAGCCGTAGCGTGATTCACAGTAAATAAAGTTCGTTCCATTATTACACTCGTATTTTCGCATTACCTCGCGACTTCGACGCGAGTTCACAATATTAATGTCAATTATTAATTAAAACGCAAACAATTATCCTACCCCTTAATTTGGAGACCACGCGGCGCGCACTCTCAAATTATTGCGCTAAATACGCAGCCCAATTTATCTCGAATCTCGTCAGGATCGTAGAAATTTAAATTAAAATGTAAATGCTGTCGAGAAGGCCGCCCTCTCTAATTGCGATTGCGTCCGTCCGTTGTCAAAGTTGTTCTATTCGAGCCTTGCAGGATTCGCATATCAGAAGACGTTTATTCATGTGATTTAGAGACGTGATCGCGGGTCCGATTTGAGAGCGACCCGTTTAACATTCATTCGAGATCGGGATTTCATCGTAGGTTGCCTTGTAGAAGATTGGGATTCAGACAAAATTAATGAGTTAAATTATTAAAAAACCCGACTGGATTGTATAAATACCTAGTAGGTACCTAACTGAATAATAAAGCGGTGCGCTGCGTACCTATCTAACTCGTTGTAGAGCTCTTTTATACCGCTTTATCTCGTAAACTACTGAATATTTCATAGTAGCATTTGAAATCTGCTGAGTGAGTTCTACATAATGATGGTAATATTGACCTACTAGCTGCGCCCCGCGGTTTCACCCGCGTAGGGATGAAAAATGGTGATGATGAAAAGTAGCCTATGTCACTTTTTGGCTCTTGAACTATACCCATGCAAAAAATCAGGTCGATCCGTTGTTCCGTTGCAGCGTGAAAGGGGAACAAACATCCATACATACAAACTTTCGCGTTTATAATATTAGTAGGATTTAGCAAAATTTACATACTATTTTCCTTCCAGATATTTTCACGGTTGCCTTCTTGTTTTCTTATACCCTGCTTATATTATTCGCTTAGATACATATATAGGTATAGAATTATAGATAGCTAGTATAGGATTAGAATTATACATACTCGCACCTTTTACCTACGTATGTAACAGATTTCGATCCGCCGCGTGCTCATTGAATATCCCATCAAAAGCAACGCGAGAAATGGGCATTGACCTGTTCAGTATGATCTAATCATATGTTCGCTCAGATTGCTTATTCAGGTGTATTCCTGTCACCATTCATGCGAGACTACAAGGGTTGATTGTTTCAGGACTGTATTAAAGCATTTGTTTGGAATTACGATAACTCAAACAAAAGTTATAATCAAACCTGCGCATCGCCATTACAAACTCAATAAAAAAGTATGAAAGTATCATCATGCTTTTCTATTAAATTACGTGTTAAACATAGCTAATGTGGAACTTGGGTATAACTTAGGTACAAAATGTGTTAGGTGCTCAAAATAATTACATAAACAACAAGACTAACAAGTTAGAAACAACAGACACAGGGACTCCAAGACAGGGATATCCACCGGTGTGGACTTGGCAGCCAACTTAGGCTGCCAATCCAACTAAATTAAAATTACTTTTTGTCAAGTTAGCCAATACGAGAACGACCCCTTATTCTTTAAAGGCCGTTACTAATTCAATTTGAATGGTTTTAAAAACTTAATAAGCATAAATTTAAAACAATAATAAAATAGCAAAGTCCCTTCAAAACATATATCGCAACTAAACGCCATATAACAACAATTACAACCTGCCACCCCCTTAAATATGCAACAAAACCTACTGAAACGGCTAGAAAAATATCTGAACTTTCAAATGAACCCCATTTCAGGCCGGCTTAACAAGTTCTTATTGCTAAAAAAATCATACGAAAAAAGGAAATCAAAATTTTACGACTCTAAAATTACTCGACAGATTCCATTATTTATTTTGAATTTTGTAAGCATCAGGCATGATATGGACAAACTCAATATCCAGAATAAAAAAATCGAAAATATAAGTTTAATCGTACATGTATTTCATACCGGAAAATTTACGGTTTCTGTACTATAGCGGGTAAAACCACGAGGCACTTATAGCACAGCATAACATTCCGTCACTCACAAAGTGTAACTAATCCAGGTTATCTGCACAAGTTCTCGTAGCAATTAAACTGATTTACCGCTCGGATTGCTTTCCCGACTTGTCGAATTTTAACTCCAAGCAAACTGTATCAGATCCAACTGCGAGCCAAATTCCCGCAACTATCCGGGTTGGGTTCTTAATTAGCAAACCTGAAATTTCTTGAGACTTGAGACTCGAGCACGGCCAGTTAAAATGAGTCCACAGAATATGCATGATGACTAATATTTTTATTACCTCCAATTAAAGCTGACTATAATAGAGCACATCAAAGAAACCAAAATTTAAATTAGTTTAAGAATAAATAAGTTACAAAAGTATTTTAATTTCATGCTAAACAGAGAGCGCACTATACTGAGTTATTACGTCACGCCCCAGGCGCGCCATACAAATGGTATACTAACACACGCTATGCGAGAAAAGGACAGTGTCCCCTCTCTATCCCCACCTAAACTTTTAATTGCTTATATCTCAGAAAATTATTAAGCAATTTCATATTTTTTTCAGTATGTATAATGTATTTAGTTACATTTATCGGTAAGCCTGTTATTTGTATAAGTTGGCATTTTGTACGTATGTAGTTTATTTGCAGGGTTGGGTTTTTGAGTCTGTAATAGGCTTTTATATAAGTAGGTAGGTACTTTTAGGAAACGTAAATAGATCAAACTTGTTCGGAAAATGTGATAAATCTGCAGGTACATAACCTGACTTTTTGGTAACGTTTATTCTATATTACTTTTACCTATATTTTTTATTACTATTTGAAACAGTCACAATTAACCTAATGGAAATAATTGATTACTCTGTTCACTAACTTGCGTACAGTATTTTGAATCAGTTTTGGGCTATCTAATTGAAAAGTTGCAAACTGTTACACTTGGGATATACGCTTTGCAAAACATACATACTTATATTTTCTTGAAATAAACATGCCGTTAAATAATAGTTGCTAATTCTAAAACTTACTTATACTGTTCATTCCAATATTCATATGAACATCATCCATTTACAGTTTCGGAAAATGTTTTCCAACTTTTCCGATGGCACTATTTATCGTCTGTTACTGCACGTTAGTGTCGCTTTTCGTTTGTTTTCGCCCATTTATCGCACCCGCGTTATTGTTCATCGAACTAGATAAGCGGGGTTGACGTGAGTTCGATCGTTCCGATTTGCCGGATTTGTCGGGAAAGTTGTCGGATGGAGCAGACGTCTGGTCCCGCCAGCGCGCCGTGCCACACTGCCAGCTTTTCCCGAAAGCAACACATGATCCGAAACAACCCCCGGTGAAACTCGGTCGAGAGTGCGAAACCTTCACACAGTGACACGAGGGTGAAACATAATAGCAGTTCGTTAGCATAACTCCGCCCTTAGGTAGGCACTCTGGAAAGCTTAAGTAAAATATTTGCCTTGTTAAAATGATTCCAGCCCTACAGGCCGACTGCTATTTTGCTGATTCAACAGTAAATAAGTCTCGTCATCGTTTAGCATTATTTGCTGTTTGTAACTTTTCTTTCTAGTAGTTTGGAGCTATTTAAACCTGTATTGTACTGTAATTCAACCTAATTTATTGTCTTTGTTTTAGCAAATAAAAACACACATAAAAACTATGAAACATCGAATCGACGAATGTAAAAGGGGCAAACAGCACTCTTTTATGTTTTACGTTAAAGTTCCAAGAGTTTTATTTTAGACTTTTTTGTCTCTGAACAGTCTGAAGCATCTCAACATGAAATCCTTGTTTTTTGAACTTAGCTTTTACTGGTTCATTAACTTTGGTAATGCTTTCATTTATTATCACCGGTCACAGATTTACCTGTGATCACAGTTTTTTTTTTATCACCAATAAAAAATAAAAAAAACGATTGGGCATTACCAAATAGCGTCAAGCTATTTTTGTTTTGATAATTTATTGGATGGCGAAGTAAATAGAAAAAAAAATTCGACAGGAATATATTTTTCTCTCCTAATTCCAAAGGGGCTTTTCTTAAAAAAAATTTTTTGTTATCTTCAAAAATGTTGAAAACCTGCGAATGGGATACCTATCTATGGTTGTTGAGCGTGGCCTCGAGTGAAGGACATAATAATGTATTTCAAATCTTTTAAAGATTAAACCATGCAGGCATATTTTTAAAGTTTAGACAGTATTCAAATCACGGCTGGTGGCGCAGCTAAGTAAATTGTGTACGTGCTTGGCGCAGTGCCGAATAGGTCGCCGCGCCACCGCCACCGCGGGGATGTGGACCGCCACAACGCCACCTTTCTGTCCAATGTTATCAAAATTAAACGTCGGGTTTGCGAGAAATATTGTGAACCTGGAAATAACCTGGTGAAAAATAACCAAGGTTTGTTACGTAAAATGTACTACAAAACAGTTAAAAATGCCATAGAAATAAATAGCTGGCCAAAAGCGTATCAAGACACGCGTATGGTAGAGTTCTGTAGCGAAGGTTATATTTTTGTAGTCACATTCTGACTCAAAAAAAAGAAAACACTAATTTCAGAGATGTATCATCCCGATATTATAACATAATTATACTTTTTATGGTTTAGTGAAAAAGAATACTACTTATTAGGAAAATATTCTTTGTCAAGATTATTTTACGAAAGGCTTATTAAAAGAAATTTGTTACAGTTTTATCTCTATAACTCAAAAAGTTATAAACAGTAAATTTTCTAAATAACTTTATAGGTATAAAGTGTTTAATAAGACCTATCAGCATTACAAGTTACAAGCTTATATGTCTAATAGTTTAGAAGTACAGGGAGGATTCCAACTTTTTACCACTTTAGCGGATCATATTTCGCAAAGGACACTTGATAAAAAAGTGATGTGTCAAATTTTGCCTTTATTTTAAAACTAGCTGACCTGACAGACGTTGTCCTGTCTTAGAACTGTCAAACACGCAAAGTTAAAATAGTAAATCTTATTTTTTTACACCTTGGGTTACATTATTGGAGTTTTAGTAAGGATCCCTTTTTTGAAAATATAATATAGCCTATGTTACCCGGGGATAGTGTAGCTTCCCAACAGTGAAAGAATTTTTCGAATCGTTTTAGTAGTTTCGGAGCCTATTCAATGCAAACAAACAAACAAACAATCAAATCTTTCCTCTTTATAATATTAGTATAGATAATATTCAACGATACGCCACATGGGGAGCAGCGATAAAAATCACATATACTAGAGCTACCTCTAAAATACAAAATTATTATTTTTTTTACTTCTTAAATTTAGAGTAGTTCCTACTAAAACTTTGTGCAAAGTTTCATGCATATAATCAGAAGTTATAAGATGCTAAAGAATTAAATTAGAATGGACAGATGGAGAGAACGGACTATAACAGATTTATAGTCCTGTAATCAATGACGATATAAATTATCTTTGGCTGTAGTACTACGAAACCCTAAAAAGAGACTGAAATTCGAGAAAATACTCACTTTATAATCATATTTTTGTTACTTTCTATTGTTTGTGCTATGAAGTAAATGAAATTAAATACCGCTGTCCTCTGGGGCAAAGCTTTAGATTTGATAAATTCATGGCTCTTTTGGCTTTCTAATCCCTAAAGATACATTTCTTACCTAATAATGCTAATTCTGATGACCCCCTATTTTTCTTTATAAATAGAGCCGTAAACATGCAAGTGGTCTGCCTGATGGTAAGCGGTAATCACCGCCTATGGACAACTGCAACACTAGCGGCGTTGTCAATGCTTTGCCAGCTCTTTGCTCCAGTTTATTAAAAAACAAACAAAACTTCAGGCTTTATAAAAATAAGTGGAACCAGTATCAGACAGTATTTAGACTTTACCACTTGTATTCACGATTCTCTGCTCGTTATAATACGACACAATGCTCGTATCTAGGAAATGCAGTGCTCCATTTTAGACCTTCGTAAAATCCTTTGAAATGGGTTTTATGGTAAAACGATAGTGAACGTCACATATTATCCTCTTACGTCACCCTTTTATTACAAAGTTTTATTTCACTTGCAATATTTGTTAGTTTGTTAAGGTCAAATCAACTATCTATTACTATACTACGGTACATACTTAATCTAAAGGTCAATTCTTGCAAGCTCAATTAGAACCAGTTCCTCTTAACAGGTTTTACTGAAATTTTGCATACACCTTTAGTACTGGTGGTAAACAATATCCAATGCCCAATATTTTCAAAATTACCGCTAAAATTAAATAAAAATACATTTAAATAAAATTTATTTTTGAGACAGATAGTAATAAGCATAGAATAAGCTTTTAGAAAAACTCAGAGTCACACAGCGGGCAATGGAGAGAGCTATGCTCGGAGTTTCTTTGCGCGATAGAATCCGGTACGTAGATATTCGCCAAAGAACCAGAGTCACCGACATAGCTGTTACTGATACTGGCAGACATTGAAGTAATAAAAAAATAAAAAATAAATAATAATAATAATAATTGATAGCCCGGTCCAGTTGGTAGTGAACCTAACTTCTGAGCTTGGGGGCGTGGGTTCGATTCCCGCCTAGGACAAACATTTATGTGATGAACATTTGTGTTTGTTCTATATCTGGTTGTTAATATCTATTTAAGTATGTATTTAAAACTATATATGTATGTATATCAGTCTCTGGCAGCCATATCACAAGCTTTGCTTAGTTTGGGGTCAGATGACCGTGTGTGTAAAAATGTCCCGAATATTTATTTTATTATATTATTATTGTTAAAATTTAAATTTAATTTTTTTTAAAGTTGAAGTGGCAATGGGCAGGCCACATCGCTCGAAGAACCGATAACCGATGGAGAAGAAAGGTTCTGGAGTGGAGACCACGAACCGGAAGACGCAACGTATATAGGTAGGCCTCCCACTAGAGGCCTATGTTCAGTAGTGGACGTCTTCTGGCTGATGATGATGATGAGTAATAAGCATAAGTAGGTACCTACTCATTACTAGTTTAATGTTCTTACATAAGTACATGCTACTAAGTAGCATGATTTTCAGGTAGAAATGAGCATGTCTTTCAGTACCTTAAAGCTATTGACAGACATGCTCATAAAATAGCATGCTTATTAACATGCTTAAAACAAGCATGCTCTTAAGAGGTTCGCTTATCTGTTTCATATTCGCTTTGATTAAGTACCTACGCTAGTTTTAAGCTTACTTCTAGCACAGAAGACGTAATCAGTCAATAGATACTGGCAGACATTGAAGTGCACGCCTTTTTCCACCCTCGCCCCCGTCTCGTCCCTGTTTCTCGTTTTCTTTTCTTTTTCGGTTTTTAAGATGGTCGAAAATCAAACTTTATAAATAGTTGATATTTGATCTTGATAGTAATTTACCCATTACTAGCAATATTCTTACACATATGCTGCTAAATAGCATTTGCTATTTAATAGCATGTTTTTGGGCTAGAAATGAGAACCATAAAGCTGTTCTTGTAGTAAGAAAGTAATTTGCATTTATCACAATTACTATCAGTTCAATGGAATACCTATTCTATAGAAAAGCGACGTTAAAGTTAGACCAAAAGTATCTTGTGATATATGAAGATGTAACATAAACTTATCCCCGGAGCTCCAAGATGAATATCGCAAACTTGTCGAAGTAGGTAACTTTATAGCTTCCACAGTGGAACAGTTCTGCATCTTCATCTTCAGAATTACACACCAAAAATACGATAATGACGTTGGTAGATATCGAAGAAGGTATTCGATATGCATTATTATTATTATTATGCATTTGTATTATTGTATTAATGCTGAGACGGACCCATTCGACACCGATTGTATCCTTTAGATATAAGTTTTTGTAAAGGTGTCGAATAAAATTTATTTTCTTTCTTTTCTTTCTATATGAGATTTAGCACATATAGTTATTTTTGAAAATTAGAATATACAGAAGAAAATTTTGATTATTTTCTGAATGCGAACATTTAAAACATATCGCGAGAGTACAAAAATTACTCTCGCAAGGTATATAGAACATACCTGCTTAAGTTATATTTTATCCTTTCACTTCTAATTCTAGTTCCACTTTTAACAATTTGTTATATTTAAATTTAATCGTGCCTCATATGGATGGTGTCATAATTAGGTATAGTTTTTCATGGTGGTAGTACTTTCCAGTGCCCGGCTGGCAAGCTCCACCCTCAAGTCGAAAATCTGTTGCCAAGCACCTACCGGTGCGTTCCGTTAGCACCACTTGAGGGCCAGTTCCCATTCCAGCCTAGGTATGTTTACCGTCTTCGACTACACCATTACTTTACCTGATAGCGGACTGTGGTCAACCGCCTAGCCTCTCAACCATAAAATATATATATATTGCCTATTGTAACCTAAAAAAACAGGTGTTAAGGTACTGTCAACTTAAAAATACTACGTTACGTTGAAGAATAAGTATGTAATGTCACTAACGAGCACACTTCGGGATTTTCTGTTTTGTCACCGTGATACGGTACAGTAATACTTACCTGCCATCTAGACTGATAACTCCAAACGTCTAACATTTTATAGACGATCGCAGATTTATAGCTATGATGCCATCTATATAATAGTTCTTTGTTCTTTGACATTATTGATATCAATGCTGAGGTATGTGCGGAGGATACCCTTAAAATTAAAAATGTTATATACCTAGATAATATGTTGAGAGGTTTTGATGACTGAGGCAATCCGTCCTCATTATTTGAGAAAATATAGTACAATCTACTCTCGTTTTATTTCCAAGATAAAATTATTTAAAACGAAACGAATGGCTTTAACTGTAAAACGTAACTATAAAAAGAGAAAATTCCATTTTATAATAAAAACAAGTCATTAGTAAGATGGAATAGGGTGCTCGAGTGAGATTATTAACAAAGACAATAACGGTTGCGGTGCTCGGTATGAAAATAAAGTTTTTAGGTTTGTCGCCGCGATGGCCCGCTTTATTTCAACGAAAGCGCGAACCGTCGACAAGACGTTTTCCTTTTTATAGCGAGACGTTTCATCAAGATTATTTTCTTTCAAGACGCTCTCGATGTCTTCGTGAACGCTATCCATTCTCGTGAGAAAAACTTAGAAACCACTTTGTCCTAGAATCGCTTCTCCTCTAAGAGATAGCCGGTGGTAATACTCGCTTCAATTTATTTGATTTCCCTACTTATATAGCTATCCAAAAACACAGTCAGGTCCATTAGTTTAATTAGAGACGTGTCTAATTGAATTTAAAAGGGTGTCGGGAAAGCTCCACTTAACAATCTGCGAGAGAGCTATAAACAATGGAAACTTTAGACAAGTTTGAATGTATTGTGGGTGCGATTTTGTCAACAGGAAAATGGCGGACCCCGCTGTCGCTTTCGGATATTTATGACCGAGAGTCGACAAATTCTGCATCCTTTTATTTTCAGCACCGGACTAACTGAGCGTTAACGGTAAATACTGTAAAACAAACATTGCAACGTTGAATGGATGTGCACACGGTCCTGGTAGACAGTGCCGCACCTATTTGCACGTAGGTAATGTCCGCGAATTTAACCGATACGAACTCCAATGTTGATTTGAATGGGACAAAACAACATGGTTTTAAACTAATTAAATTTTGTAACCAATCACAGATAGCTCTGCAATTCATGCCATAGAAATACAGTGCTATTTTAGCATGGACACTAACGTACTTTTGACAGATTTTACTGGATTTTTGCAATGGATACTTATATTTTCCCTGTCAACCACGCTTGAAAATGTAACGAGATATTCAACTTAAACACAAGAATAAGCCACGTAAGATGTAAACAAAATACAAAGCACGTGCTCTATTCAAAGTAGAGATAAAAATATTAGCATTCCGTGCCTGAATCCGGCTCTGCTGTAGGTGTGGAGATGGAGGCGTGGCGGTCGCTGCGCCATCGCGCCATTAGGCAAGAAATTGCCAAGGATAATTCCTGACTTAGCGACCTTATACGCCGATAAGCACCTAGCGATAGGGAAAGGTCGCCAACGCAGCGAAACCATTGTTCGGGAAGTATTTGTTGGGATTTTGATGTAGGTCACTCGGTTTTTATTACTTGTTGAAATGAACGGGTTGTGATTCCCAGGATAGCTGGTATATACATTTAGTTTTAATTAATGTATGTTGATGTCGATGTCGACGAGGTGCTTCTAACCGGATATGTTCACGTATCTTGTTGAGTAGGTAGTTTAAAAAACATGCCACTTAGAATTCAAACTTCTTAATTGGTTGTTTTTTTATATTTTACATTCAATTGTTTGGCAGTCGCAGTTGTCCTGGCATGACCAGTAGCACATATGCTGTGACATGTGTGAGCAGTTAATTTCAGGATACAAAGAGTCTTTAATAGAGAATGGGATAAGAGGCGTATCGCATGAACTATTACGCAGAATGTCTTGCTAGCAAATCGTCAGTGTGGTGAATTGACCGGACCGTGAACTCCTCAGGATTTCAACTGGTCAAGGTCAGGAGGAGTCAGGATCATAGATAATACACTATATACGTCAGAATTTCTAGGGATTGCCACACTCACGAAAAAACATACAACATAGGTTCAAAGAAGACCACTGACACAGACATAATGTGAAGTTATTTATAGTAGATACCGAAAGCACTACTCGGCGTACCTTTACTTACATTTGTGTCCCTAAGCCAGAGACGTTATACACGTTGTATTTAGACACAAGCTACAACTAAGCTTAACACAAAAGACCAACAAAATAAAGCTGTAAGTAGGGCAAGCGTCACAAGTTTGCATTCCGTCGCGGCAGGCAACGTTCGAAAACAATAACACGGTCCAATACACCCTGATAAACTTGCTGCCTGTACGGTTCACTTCACAAATATAGCTGGGCTGGACAGCCACCTGAATTTCCTGGTTATCCGTCCTTCCCGGAGGGAATACATGCATAGTATTGGTTTTACCAGCGCCAATTTTTATTCTGTCACGTTTAGGTTTGTATTTTTATGAGGCAACAAAGTAAGAAACTACCGTAACAATGTAGAAAATGTATTTTGCAATTTAGATTGCCTTTTTCGAAAATCGATAGGTTTTGAGCAGTGATCTGCAGAAAATTATTAACTATTCTAACCGAACTTTTAAAACATTAAAATTGTCTACTTAACCTACATTAATAACCTCCTCCTTTTCGAAGTCGGTTAAAAACGTGGAGTAAACTGGCAATAATTCTAAATCTCTAATCGCTCGGAGAACCGATAACCGATGGGGAAGAAAGGTTCTTGAGTGGAGACCACGAACCGGAAGACGCAGCGTAGGTAGGCCTCCCACTAGATGGACCGACGACATAGTAAGAGTCGCTGGCATCCAGTGGATGCAAAAGGCAGGCTGTCGTTCAGTGTGGAGGTTAAAGGGGGAGGCCTATGTTCAGCAGTGGACGTCTTCTGGCTGATGATGATGATGATGATGATGAATTCTAAATCTGATTTTTGACTTTTTTCGAAAGAATTCAATATTTAAAAAAGAGAAAATGGCATAACTTGGTGTGACGGTTATTGTGAGAGAAGTATGAAATTTTGCGATATAGATAGTAGAGCGGTTCGTAGATAAGGAACATAGACTAGGTAAAGCTACTACTAGAAAGTCTTTGATAAGGAAGTACCTAGGTAAAGCCCGTATTACAAACGTTTGAGCTGCTATAACAACTCGTACTGTAGAATTTCTGTTTACTAACAATTTAGCCGTGTTTTATGTAGCCTGCGGTAAAAGCTAATTTACACACTCTGTGTCGGGATTCAGGACGCAGTTTAGCAAAATGGATTTGCACCCACAACGTTACTGTGGGTCTGCTGACCCTGCTTGAGTACCGAGTGCGGTCGGAATTAGCGATCATTTGTGTCTTCCTTCACTTCCTCGTGATTTGATGAACCATCAACTAAGCCTAATGTTTATGTACCCCTCATACTGCACGGCACCACCGAGCTGCACTAAAATAGTCTACGTATATTGGCTACCAGCTGCAATCTTACATTTAAAAGGCTAGGAAAAATTATCAGAATTTACTGTTTTCTCTGTCAGTTTTTTACAATGTTATGGCAACTGTCTGACGTATTCTTTCAATGGCCACACTATTCTTCATCAGTTATGCCGTGGATTATCTTCTTGCCTCGCAATACAACGTTTTTTTTAAAAATATATTGAACTTTTATTGTTATTCGTTTTTTTTTTTCTTTTTATAAGTATCTATATCACGGTCACATAAAGTATTGTCTAGATTGACATAGAATACCAGTTTAAACGAGAAAAAACATATCGCCTCTTTGTATAATTTTTCTAAACTTGTGTATTTTCGAGTGTATGTGTAATAATGGTACATAATTATTTTTTCGTGAAGCGTTCATGAATGTGCTCGAGTGTGGAAAGTAATAATTATAACGAGGTGAAACATGTCTTTTCGTGTTGTTTCCAAACTCCTCAGAAGCCTCTAGTAAAGTCTCCGTCACTTCATTAAGGCATAATGGACTAGACCGTAACTTACTTTGCTTGACTCTGAATTGTTTGACAATATCTACCACAGAATACATAATAGACAATTAAACTTGAAAATATTTCCGTACTTGACATTGGAAAATGCACAAGACGTGCTACGCCCTTTGACCAAAATAAAATTAATGGACAGGCCCAGTAGAAAAGCATTTTTGAAGATAACAAAATGAGCGCCGGCTCTCATTTCGTTTCAGTTGGTCTCTAGCCATAGGAAGTGCAACACGTGTCTATTGTTACGTGATAACGAAACATCTGTCAAAATTATGCATTCATAATGCTTTCCCGAAGTGTAAATACACAAATAAAACCGGGATCTATTTTTTGTAACAAATATACTGCACATTTTTATAATTAGGTGTTGAAGTATATGTCCGCCGGTTTTGACTTGTTTTTACTAAGCAATTTCAATGGTCAGGGCCCGTCCATTCATTTTATTTTAGTAGAAGGCGACGCCAAGTAAAAATCACTGGTTTTTACGCGCACCTGAAAGATGAGGCAACTAAGTTTTTGCATGGAAGTCCATATTTGTAAAGATCGTCTCTTATATGTAAGAAAGCGTTGTGTATTATTATGAAATAAAATAAAATAGCCTTTTATTTCCTCAGCCCATAAAAAAGGCATTATAGCATGCATTATATAATTTTCCTTATAGAATAATTGTAATAATAATATTTTTTATGTCTGAGTTGCATTCATTTTACATTATTATTTCCTATATATATATATGTACCCAATTGTTAATAATGTAGTAATTAATGCATAATACTAAAATTCAATTACAATTAATACATAGTATTCTAAATTTTTTTAAATTATATTTGATGCATAGTATTATTACAATGTAATAAGTATTATGACAATGGAGTAAGGTCTTAACAGAGTGGTGGCCGAGGCAAGGTAAGCGGAGCGTTGGTCGTCCAGCTGCAAGATGGGTCGACGATATTATTACTATCGCGGGTCGAACCGACTCGATTAGCACAAGGCCGAGGCAGATGGCATAGCAAGAGAGAAGCCTATACCCAGCAGTGGGATAAGGAAGGCTGTCAATAATGATGATGATTATTAGGTACAATAAAATAAAATTACATTAGTACATAGTATTAAATTAAAATAATATTTATGTATAGTATTAAAGTTAAATTACAACTAATACAATGGTAGTCTTGTTATTGTGTATTATTACGAGGATCCAAATTGTTACTGCCCATAATTTAGACATTGTACCCAATTCTCCAGAACATAATTTTTTGGGGGGGGGACCATTCTGACTAGGTATTTTGGGGGGCCATGCCCCCCCCCCCCCCCCCAGGCTTCAGCAGGTAGTGGAAATCACACATCGGTTATTTGTCAATAGAATAGCCTAATATGTTTCGCGGAGATGCGATCTGCAGTGCTTCAACAAACAACAGTAGATGAGTTATGATGGATACGCTCACCCCGCATAAGTAATGTATTATTCATATAAGCGTAATAAATCACGTTTGCACACCCTCGTGGAATTGCGTGGAATTGTGATCATTCCCTTTTCTAAATCCGAAGTCCATTATACAAAATTATGACGAAGACGGTCTCAGCCGGGTCCCTAAGGCAAAGGTGCGAACTTCTGACAAACGCGATTATCATAATAACATTACGCCTTTTTCAGACTATATACGCCGCTGAAAACATACTCTGGCTCATCTTTTTATACAATAAAATTATTCACGTAAAATATAATAGAACCCAAATAAAGTCTCTAATTTCGAACTCGATGTGAATAAACCTTTTAAAAAGAAAACAAACACTTTTCCAGACGACATAAATTAAGCTGGTCGTTGGGTATATCACGTATAGTTTGAGTCATACTCTTTCAACTCAGCTTTAATTTGTTTTAGCTGGTGAATAAATATACTGCGTTTTAATTTTTTTGAAAATGGTATCAAAATATTTTTTTTGTACACGACCACCTTTGAAAAGTTAATGTACCTAACCTTGTTTGTACGTAAATGAAGACGAAACGAAGCTTAACGTATGAACCAAACAAAACCTTAAAGATGATCATGGAACCAATAAACATCAAAATGATATCTATATTCTAGCAATTTAGTTAGCTCAAAATCCATTACAAGACGGATACAAGTGTAATGAATATTTATGTAGCTGCGTCGCGGTGTAAGTTCAACCGCAAGATTAACACCGGGTCGCAAAGTTCGCCGAAACGAATGCGCGAACAAGAAACTTTGTGGAGAGGAGAGCCGGAGAATCGAGCAAGGGGAAACAATAAAATTCACGGATGGCTGGAACAGAAACGATCCTCGATCGAACGATAAATTTGGCGGTAAGCCGACCGATCTCCGACACTTCCGATGGTGCAGTTTTGCTCTCCAACTGCACATACATGCTGACAATTGCTGTTCTCCGCCTTTTTTACTGTTAGTTCACGACCTGAAAATTCTGTGCTGTTCAGTAACCTGGAATATTGTATGTATTTAGAAAATGGAACCCAAAATGGCAAAACTTTTAGCTTATTACGAAGTAAGTATAGGAATTATAGATATGAAATCGAGTTAATAATGTATCTATTTTGGATACGTACAATTACCCATAGATCCGTAGCTAAACTTACTTTGGTAGGTTGGGTATTAGGTATACCTACATTATTGTTGTATTGCATGACAATGCAATGTTATGGCACCATAGAGCTGGTCTGATGGAGACAGAAGCTGGCTATAGAAAATCCTTAGCGAAACGACATAAACAGCATGTATTCCCAAGCACTTTGGTCCTAGATAAGCAAACGTCAAAAAGCTGGTTTTATTTATTTCCCTATTTCAATGTCACGTTCCAACTCATGAACACTTAGGTATTTTGCACCCAGTTTATTCACCACGCTTATGATTAGATTACTCCAGGTTCAGTGAATTTTTACAAGTTACCTAGACTACTCATGTTCTACGTAAATGAGTTTTGTAAAGTTATAATGCAAGATTTAGAAAAAAGTGTAGCCAACTCTATGCTCCTGGTGATACAGGTATCCAAAGACGACAGTGGTCGCTTACCATCAGGCGGTCTGATAGCTTGTTTTCCAACTATGCCAAAAAAAGCTTGTATATTATCTAAGCCTTAGTGAAAGATAATTGAAACAGATGCATAAACTATGATGAAACAGACCATTTCGTAATTTAATTCCGCATTCATTTCCGAAAACAGCATTTTCAGCTGTATTTACAACCTAAATGCGATGAAAATGTTCGTAGAGATATTTTTGCATGAAGTATTAGGTATACTTGGATAACACCAGAGAGCAATATACTTAGCCTTTTAGCTCAGATTTAGTTATTTGAAGAAGTTTTTTAGACGGATTGTATTATGCAAACTTCTTCATGAACAAATAAACCGGCGAAGTGAGAGTCGGGTTCGCACACTGAGGGTTCCGTACCACCACAAAATACAGACAGACAGACATACAACGCAAGCTTAGTAATAGGGTCCCGTTTACACCCTTTGGGTACGGACCCCTAAAAATGATAAAATAACTTCACTTTTATTATAAAACACCTATGCAATGCTTATGTCACACGAAAGGGTCCAGTCAAATTATTTTTTTCGTCTCTACTTTATATTTCTCCATCTATTTATGATGACTTCACCTACCCAGTGACCATCCCTGAACTTGGAGAAATGTATCTACAGCTCGTTTATCAAATTCTATGCAGGCATTTAGGTGATTTAAATATATGGATAAATGGATATGTGTATATACGTAAAACACGTACACAATGCCCTACTTTTTGCTTTACGTGGTCGGGTAAAAACCTTGCTATGACATTGTATACAAGTACATATTTATAGTGTTCTTGAAGCTGTTGACGCGAACGTCTACCTAGGACAAACAGTCGAACTAGGCAGGTCCAACTTCAAGAAAGAGGTCAATCGGCGAATCCACCTCGGCTGGGCAGCGTTCGATAAACTTAGCTACGTCTTCTCGTCCAAAATACCTCTTCAACCAGTGTGTGTTGCCAGTGATGATATGCGGCAGTGAAAAATTGTCTCTCACTGTGGGTCTCATAAGCAAGCTCAAGGTCGCAAAACGAGTTATGGAAAAGGCATTCATATTTACATTCATTCATTACATTCAACGAGTATAAAAATTGGTTCACAATCTGCGAAAATACCTCTTAACATAGTCGAATTGTAAACCTCCTTTTTTGAAGTCATTTGAAAAATGGAAATGGCCTAAAAAATTGCTCTTAGGAAAATCATTTCCAGAATAACAAAATAGTATACATTACCAAAATATCACAGAACGCAACATATAAATAAAATATTATTTTCACACTGTCACCGATTCAGTAAAGTGCGAAGAAAACCGCACAAACATCCTCCGCGTGAAAATGGGTCGCTCTCCAATTGACAACGTATGATTAATGTTGGAAACTTCGCATAAATCACAAGGATGTTGCGGTATCGAATCTGAAGCACAGAATATCTGAGGTATAATTGTGTTTCGGTGATTTATGGAGCATAGGAATGTGATTGCGAAATAATAACGCATTAGTTACGTGATGTACACAAACGTGAAATCCTTGTGGGAAACAAGAGTCAATTTACTACGAGCTATGCGGAATATCGAAGTACTCCAAGTCTTGGTAAACACTTAACCAAATTGTTTTACAACGGGTCTATCTTTTGACATATTTGAGGATTTTGCAATGGGCGATTTTAATGTCTGATGTTGGTATTTGGTATTTCCTTTTTCGACCGACTTCAAAAATTAGTCAATTTCTTGTAATACTTTGTAATAATTTCTCAATTAGGCAATACAAATTAGGCACTAAAATGACAATTGACTGCTCATCTACCCCGCCGTCAGCCAAGTGTAATTTATGGGCCCCTAAAAAACTCCAGGGGTTTACTAATAGCGATTGAAGAGTTCCTCTATCCACCTTCTGGCTCCATCATCAAAACAGTCCGATAGTTCTATCAAATTATTGTATATAGTCATCTCGAATGCATTAATAATGTATGGTATAACTTACTTTCAAACCGATACGACAGTTAAAAGTAGGTTAAAAATTTACTTCTATTTCGTTTGTTTGTCTTTTACATAGTTCGTTAATTATTAGCGAAGTTATTATCAGAGTGATAACTAAAAAGAAAAACTTCATTATCTTCCAGAAGACATCCACTGCTTAACATAACCTTAAGAATATGCAAAGCTTGTAAATAAAGTTTTTTTTTAATATGGAACATCGTCGTTCTACGTGTGGCTACCAACTTGCTTGATGACATAACAACTCTTTTTTTTAAATAGAAACTCTTTGCTGGTAGCATGCCAAATACTAAATAAGTCCCTCGATAGGTTTGATCAACGTTGTTGTTCAGACCCCGTTACCAATCGCCCGTCGAGCCTTTGTTGAGAATGGAAGCAATGTTTCCGATCGCTGACAAATGAAGCACAGGAACTCTGGACAGGCGGTCGTGTTATTAGATTGATCTGGCTACAAAGGGTCAATTACGAGAGATGGCACGGACTACAAGGTCGGAGACCAATGTGTGCGTGACGACTTGACTAGACACAAGAATTATTTTAGTTACAAAGATTTTCTTATGACGTCATTGGTTACTTATTTTGAATTTTTTTTAGCTTGCTTTTACCCACAACAGAACGAAGAATACCAGAGTTGGTTGTAACCAGCAACATCCAGCAACATTGAGTTGGGGCCGATTTATGTATCTGTTTTAATTTTATTAATATTTCATTTTTATTTAATTGTTTTAAAAAAACTGATTTATGAGTGTAGATACCTATATATTTTGGGGTCAGAGGTTATAATGCTATCATATCGTGCATGTCTGTATATCTGTAAAAAAAACTCCAAAACGGCTGGACCGGTTTGAAAGCACTTTAATTCGGGTTTCATTGCGGTCGTTCTTAGCTTATGTTTCACCAAAATCTGTCCAGCGCAACACAAATTAAGAGCTCTGTTTCGAATCGGTCGTGAGTTTTATTTTTTTTTAATTTTATTCATTTAACTAAGATATTTTCTCGATGTAGCTCACCGTTCTGCCCCTTATATGAAACGTAGTCATCCAAAAGTTGCCTCGAAGAGATCGCTTTAGCGGTTATATTGCCAGTTGCTTTGTTAGATTCGTTCTGTCCAATTAGCAGAGGGAGAACAGGGCCAAATTAAATAGCATAGCAAAAGCAAGCTTGATGCTATTCCCAGCAGTGGGGTTAGAAAGGCTGTGGATAATAATGATGTCTTATATAGTCATGTTATTTCTACTGTGAATAATAGAAAGGTCTAACTTGTCTATAGGTTCCGTTGTCTATATTTAAAATAGTATCTACGTGTTTGAAAAGATGTGATTATATTGGAATTTATATGCTTTTTTTTATGAATGTCTTTCCTATTAATTGCTGCGCCCTACTTTGTACTCACTTGTAATTTGATGTTGTTTATTTGATTTATTTATTTATTTTCCGCTATACATTGGCAAATAAATAAATACAAAACCATCATCTATGAAACTTTTTATAAAAACCTCAGACACAAAATGTTTTTAAAACAAATACACGCATTAATCTTTTCTGCAACGATCTAACATAGGTACATAGTATGAAATCTTTGCTTTTCTGATAGTACGAGGGAAAAAACCACGATGTACCTTGGATTATGTTAGGTACAGATGTTTTGTTTTAGCTGCACAACACAATGCACACATAATGCAAAAGGTTCAAGAGACAACCGTTGAGCGTCCGTAATATAGATAAAGTGAATAGTTTCAAGATATTGCACGGTCGAGTAGCCGGGCAAGTGCTCCGCAAACAAAACGCTCTTTCATGCCGGACCTCTCCTCGCTCCATTGTCCATTGTTCCTTTGAAGAATTCATTCATTTGTGCGAAATGAAGATCGCGATGTGTCGATTTATCATCGGACTATTGTTTCCGAACAAATAGCAAAGGAAACATAGTAGAATTCATGTTTCATAGATCTAAACAATGCGCCGAAGTTTATAAATAAGAATTAAACTATGAATAGGTAGGTAAATACTAAAGTGAATAGTCCATTCTAGTTTAAATATTTCAATGACTTATACTAAACCAAACTTATACCTTACCTACTTAGTTTTATTTCAGAATGAAAGCTTCTAAAATTTGTGACATTTTCGTAAAGAATTAACTGATTCCGGTATAACAAAATTATCCAAAATCTTGATGATGGAAAAGAGCCCAATATTTAGGTGACCTACGCCAGCACGTAATTTAGGATTCAAAATGTTAGATGATATTTCGCGATCGAACTTCAGCCAAATTTAGAGACGAAGGCTAGAGTTTGGCGGAAAACCAATTAAGTATGAAATTATTTAGCGTCATGACAAAACTACAGTGTTTTCTTATCGCTGCTTAGAAATAAATAGAGATGACAAATAGTTTGTAATTCTCTCAACAAATTACAAAATGTTTACCTATAAACTGCAACTTGTCCACTGCGTTGTGCAATAATTCTAACAAATTATACGTGACCAATCAAAGCCAGAGCCTGTGATTAATTATCATCACGGCTCTGATTAATGCCTTAATTGAATGTTCCAATGCAGGCTATAGGACGATATTGACGATAGAAGCAATCATAGCAATTATGAAATATATTAGAGTCAGAAATGTACCGCAAGCACAATATCCAAGTAACCAAAACAAGATTATAGAAACTAAATTTAGATAGCTCGACAGTATCCG
Source organism: Agriopis aurantiaria (assembly GCA_914767915.1). Taxonomy (NCBI): domain Eukaryota; kingdom Metazoa; phylum Arthropoda; class Insecta; order Lepidoptera; family Geometridae; genus Agriopis; species Agriopis aurantiaria. Next base: position 8,820,264 of record OU611994.1, on the reverse strand, counting down.
TTCAGTAAAAATAAACATTATGTAAACCTCTAATATTTAAATAGGTACCATACTACAAATGACGATTTCATCATCAAATGCTAAAGTCAAAAAAGTTACGCTACACCATGTTACATAACACCCTAGTAAGTAAGAAACAACTGTTGACCTTAATAGACTTACCTATTCAGATAAATCATCATAACTAGGAGCACAAGGGCAAACTCGGGTCAGTTAATTAGTAATCAGCTCCAGAAACGTTCCTCCGCCCGACCGAATAATTATCAATTACGCCTAATTAAACTCTTGACCATTACAATTTTTCGCTTCTGCATACTTATTATCTTAAGTCGTCGGTTTCAATGACCACGTTGTGCTCCGTACATTACTCTTAGTGACTCACACTTTCGATTTTATTCATGCCAAACTTGATCGATGAGCGTTTTGGCATTCTGGTTTAGTAAATAGAAAATACGAACGAAACTAGTGCTCACGTACGGAGTAAGCAAACTTGGGCACTTGCCTACTCGCTTTCGTTGAGTGCTTTGCACTGTCGTGACTTGGTCATTACATTGAACTACATTTACCTACTACATTTAGTAGTAACCTGAAATTTGCCTTTGTATAACTACTCATTTATTTCCGTTGTTCCTTTAACATAATAATGAGATTTTGTTATTACACGCGAGAACTTTGCTGGCGAAGGCGTCATGGCAGCTACTAAGTATGTAGGGACTGTACTGCACGTTCATGTTGTTCAAAGTTTTAGAACATCTGTTCCATTTTCATGCATTGTTTACAATAGTAACGAAGGCAAAAACTTGAATATGTTAGCGGTTTGAATGGTCAGCGCAGTCATCAGTTCCAGTGCCACGTTTGACAAATAGCACGGCTTCCAATAGAGACATAGCTGTAAATTCAGCTGTGGTCGTCATCCATTCAGCACATCAATCGTAGGGAACAAATGGCAAACCAGTTGTAGTAGCTACTCGTCAACCTGAGCCTGTGCTCGCGCTCTTTCCGCGTACTTCCAGTCGTCACGCGCCAGTCAACGGTGAAACGTCTGCGCGTGCGACCGCTGCGCGCGCATCGTGCATGTCACTTCGAAATTCGACGTCGAAAATTTCTAAACGTGACTCAAAAGCCAGTGTTGTGCCCGATCGTGACGGAGTATCGATATCATCTTAAGATATCGATTAACAGTTTTATTGATGTGAAGTGTTGTGAAAACATGTGAATTCATTAGTGGTGCGATACTGTCTTGGATCACGGCCTTCACATTTTTATGGTAAGAAATATTTTTTTCTTATTTTGGGTCTGCAGTACTAAGCCACTACAAAGGCATTGTTTACAAATAGCTTTGGCTTACCTGCCAAAGAACCGTGTAATGAATGTAACGCAAGTTTACACAGCGAAATTGATACCCAGATGTGGTCGCTGCTGTGGGTACTTGAGTAGCAGGTATATGTCAACCACAATACAACAGTAGGAAACCTACGTTCAGATTCATTTAACACAATAATATTACCTTTAAGTATCAGCTATTAAAAAATTACTAATAATCAATATATTAGGTACCATCGCATTCATTCATGCATTATGCAACATCAAACTACCTATGCATAGTTAAGTAGGAACATTTCAAGTATTGCGACAACTGAATATTATAATTCTTAAATTGCTCGCTACATTTGGGGTAAGTATTATAAAATATGAGATGTTGAAATGAGGTTTATTAGACTGAATAACGGACAGAATGACAAAATTAAAAGCATAACGCATATGGATATGTTATTGACTTTATATAGTATACGTTCTCGATACATAATAACGCTATTAATGCAAACCGCATAACGACTCCTTGCCTCCACAATGTGGTTGCGACACTTCCTGGTGAGCTATAGAAACAAGAAATACGGCAAACGTGTCTACAAACCCATGCAAACCAACGCTGCTGTTCCGTTGTTAGGTATTCGCGCCTCTAGGAAAGTTTCATTTGCATTATGGAAAGCATAACGAAATAGACAATTACGTATGAAGTAATTTCCAAGAAAAATGGACAATACGACATACTATTTTGTAATGTCAAGTAATGCACTGTAATAGTTATAAAGCCATGCCATGATTTCTATTTTGTGCGTAACATTCTACGCAGCATTAGTACCTACTTACTTTATAAAGTAAAGTAAGCTGTTGGAAACAACTTTACTGGTAAGCCAAACAAGGACACATATGTTTCAGACGGTCATGACGGCTTAGTTACACTTGATATTATAATTTCATCATCAATATGCTTATTCTCCACGGCCTTGTGGATTCAATTATTTACCTTTGACATTGTTTCGCTGTTCACGGTCGTTATTGAAAGAACATTTTATAATCATAATGCCTTTTATAAAAGCAACATACGAATATACCAAGATGCGTAAAACTTTTGGCAGGCAGCCTTTATTTCAGGATGTGCCGGCTCATATGTTGGACTCTATCCTTCCTAACAAGAATGAACAAAAAGAATATCTGTTGCGGAACCCCGTGCATCGCAACGTGCAAGCCACGTTGGCACAGTCGAGTCACGACGCGAACACAAAACGATTGGTCACTCAAGATGAAGGTGTTGAGCATACTGAAGGTGGGTGGCCACGGGATGTGCACGTCTCCAACGAAGAGTCCACAGCTCGATATCGGCGTCGAGTCATGCACGACGAAAGCTACGTCCACACAGTTCTCAATCTCGCGCCATCGATAAAACACTACTTAAATCAAAACAACGCGGTCGAGATGTACGAAGCATACTTCAATAATCTGGGCGCTGAAGAACCTGTAGAAAAATGTAGTGTGCGTATCGCCAATGTGTTTCGAGATAAGTTTCAAAGACCAATTTCTTGTGTCCAATGGACAAACGAGCACAATCCCAAACTTGCTGTAGCGTACAGCATTCAAAAATATCCTCTAGAACACGAAAGTGATGTTCCAACTAATTGCTATTTGTGGGATGTGACATGTCAAACTCAACCGGTAAATAAAATTATTCCCGACTTTTCCTGTTGGCAGTTAGCATGCTCTCCTACAGATCCGGAAGTGCTTGTTTGTGGTCTTGAAAATGGTATCGTCAGCGTATTTGATATCAGAGAAGGTACAAAATGTGTGGGAAGCAGTTCTACTTACACCTCTCATCGCGGGCCTATAACTTCATTACTTTACTCTCATTCTCGAACTAACACCGAATTTTTTACTGGCTCTCCAGACGGTCAATGTATTTGGTGGGATTGTAGAAACTTAACTAAACCCGTAGAAAGACTCATGATGTCAATTAGAAAACCTCCAGCGGAACTTCCAAGTTTTAGTAATGCCGAAGGTGTTAGCTCTTTAGAGTTCAATACCGCTTTACCCACGAAATTCCTATGTGGTACCGAATCAGGATTGATTCTTAACGTAAATAAAATGGGTAGAGAGCATAATGACAAGCTAGTCTCATATTGGGACGCTCATTTTGGCCCTGTTCGCTCAGTTCATCGAAGCCCGTGTACTTCGCGCATGTTCCTCAGTTGTGGAGATAGTTCAGTCCGCGTGTGGAGTGAGGAAGTCCGCACGGCACCCATCATATTAAATAAGCCATATCGCTACGAAGTGATGGACGCAGTTTGGGCTCCGTTACGCTATTCCAGTTACATGTCTATATGTGCAGGAGGTTGGTTCTACTTCTGGGATATCCTTCGTAAATCCGACGAACCGTTAGTAACACTTCAAGTAGCAAAGAACGAGCTGACTAGAATTACTCCGAATTCGGAAGGTCATTCGATTGCAATAGGAGATAATGCGGGATCTTTACATCTTATTAACCTGTCAGACACTATGACCGAGCCCGGTGTTCATGACAAGGCGCGTATGTACGATATATATGAACGTCAAACACGTCGGGAACATATTTTAGATGCCCGCATGAAAGAAATACGTTTAAAAATCAGAACTGAAGAAAAAGCAGTGGCTGAAGCTGCTGTTGCCGAAGTGCTGGCGGAAGAATCTCCAGATGAAGATGAAGAGATTCAAGCGACAGAGGAAGAATACTTTAAAATTGTAAACAAAGAGCTAAGCCGCTTGGAAAAATTGACACCAAGTATCACTTCGCTACTTTAGTTACTTTTCAATTCATAAAAATAATTATGCCGAAGTAGTTCTTTACCTATTAAACTTACTTACGATTTCGGAATAAAATGTATTCTCGAAATTGTGTTTGAGCTAGATACTAAAATTAAATTTTAGCAATAATAAATGGAATTCAAGCCATAATAGTCATCCCGGATGTTGTGCCGGTCTCGGCTCTCGAAACCCGCACGTCTCCCTGAGAGGCTGCGGCTGCGGGCCATGACCGCCGATTTATCTCACAAAACGACAACTCTAACGTGAGCTGCCAGAATTCAATTCCGATCCCATTCTGTGGAGTGCGTGAGAATTGATAGGAAGGGGGGAGGGGGCCTTGTTTAAGTGGTGGCGTAAATTACTCGCGCCCGTGAGTATAGTGAATACAAAAGTTCGTCACCGGCAACTTTCACCGCGCACGTCAGAGCCAGAGGTAGCCGCACGCAGTGTTGCCCCGTACATGAGCTGCATTAGCACATTATTCCAGAATTCAAGCTTAAGAAAGTAAGCACAGTAGTAGTAGTAGTAGTATGAATATAATTATCGACTTCAAAATTAGTAAATACGCAATTTCGTTTATTTGGAAAATATATTTTTCCAGTTATTTTGATTAAATTATATGGGACCAATCTGAAAGTACATCATATTATCTTTTCAAATAAATAAATCCAAATCGGTTTATAACTGAAGGAGTACTGAGTTAACAAACATTTTAAAAAATACAACCAAATTGAGAACCTGTTTTTTGAAGTATGTTTAAAAGGTAGATATGGAAAACGTATGCTAAATTCGTAGAACTTTATTTTATTTGATCTTTATCATGGCGGTAGAACCGTATAGTTTCCTCTATTTCTTGTTTTCTCTCGATTTTGTCTTGGGTTCCTTAAACCTAAAATTCAAACTCTTTGCATTCTTTCTATAGCAATAAGAATTTTCAGTTAGGTTTTTTATATTTCTACTAGATGTACCCCGCGGTTTCCCCTGCTATCTTCAATATAACATTCGAATTTTTCAGGATAAAAAGCTTAGGTATGTGTTAATCCAGAGTATAAGCTGTCTTCATTCTAAATTTCATTAAAATCCGTTCAGCCGTTTTAGCGTGAAGAATAAGACAAGTAACAAACACACTACTCACACAATCTCACACAAATTTTCACATTTTTGATAATAATGCTAACGTACTATCTAGTACCTATACAACATAATATAGAACAAAAGGTAAACATTTAGTGGTATATGAGTGGATGGTATGACAGAATCAACGCCAATGTTGGGTAAAGTGTTAGATGTATATTATGTTTAAATCTGTATCATGTTATATAAATGTTACGGACAATTCAAAAACTAAACTGCTTACTGACTCCGCTGGCGCAGCGATCCGAAGTGGATCCTGGCCTCTAAAACAAGAGAACGCCATCGGACCCGGTCTCGCGCTGTCTCTCACCGGTCGGCGACTTGGAGCAAGTCCGACTCTACGGCATCTTCCCAGCGATATCTAGGCCGGCCAACGGGTCGGCGGCCATTGGGAACCCCAAGATACGCCTTCTTGACATTGCGATCTTCTCCCATTCTCAGCAGGTGGCCTGTTCAGCGAAGTCTCTGGGATTTGGTTTCTCCCACACGTTTTTCCGGACTCTCCAACTCCCGGCACTGGACCCACAATATTGCGCATAATTTTCCTGTCCGCACACAACACCCAGTTTCTGAAAGCCTGTTCAAGTTAATATGTTGTCAAAACTCATGTCAAGTGACTTTTTGGCTGTTGTTTTTTCGTTCAACCAATCACGTCAGTTGAGATGAGATTTAACAACGTGTTAGTTAATATTTGTGTTGATCAGCCGTTCAGAAACCGAATGTAAGAGTAAAGAAAAATACGGACAAAAATTTAACGTGTTAAATTAATACGGCCGCCGCGCCCCCCTCCGGGGCGGCCGTAGGCGCCGTAGCTTAGTGGATATAGAGCGCTCGGGGCTATTTAACCGATGATGGCGCAGATTTAACTCTTGCAGGTCGTAATTTTTTTTAATTGTCTATAACATTCAAAAAGTAAATCCTCAAGTGTGGAATACTTCAAATGAATAAGTATAAGCTTTATTAATTTAAAAAATACTTTTTAAAAACATTTTATTTTTCAATATTCTTCTCAGCAAACCCTTTCAATTTATGCCCATATCAAGATGGTAGATAAGAAAATTTTATCCGCCATATTGAATTTATCATCTACCAAAGTGCTTAGGACAAATCCAACGGACCCAAACTCATCGGGGGCTACGTGAGTTCCTGTGGCCACCTTCTGTCTCCATCATCAAACCAGCTTGATGGACATAACATTGCATTGTTACCGAACTTACGTGTGTATGCCAAATTTCCAATTAAATGTATGCCAAGGTTGATGATAAATTGATCTAAAATTCAGTTTCTGTTGCAAGATTTGTCCTACACATACGAACGAACATACAACAGGGCAAGTTAAATAAAATATTGTAAAAATAAACCTATAGGTAGTCTCTGTATCATGTTGTCTAACTAAGCGGAATATATAAAATATCTTAGATAGGTGCTTATATTTTAATATATATTTGTTTTCTTTCACATAGATATTTGTTTTGTTATTTATTTTGTTTGTTTTTTTGTTTATTTGTTTCACTAAAATTAAGTATACCAAATACAAAAATTAAAAAACTAAACTAATTGAAGATCGTTTATACTTTCTATAAGCAACGAAGGCCTATAGATAGTTCAAACGATCTCTAATGATATTTCATTGGACTTTATCTTAAATGGGCAAACACTTACGGCCTTACTTATAAACGTTACTTAAAAGTTAAGCAATGCTTAAAATTACTGTCATCTCTTCGTTGACCGAAATTGTCACAGGTGAAAACAAGACAGAACAATTTTAAGCTTTGCTTAACTTAGGTAAGTAATGTTAACAAGTAAGGCCGTACAGGTAGAGAAATTAATTAAACTACTTATTAAGCAATGTTGATCTAGAAAATTATGTAAGAACGTGTAAACTTGTGATAGTTTAAGCTAATTAAAATAAACAGACGATTTGCGAGGAATGTTGCGCATGCGACTGGTTTGCAGATATGTGGGCTAATGCGCCATGAATTATGCATTTAGAACTAGGTTGCTAAATGGTCAGGATTTAATTGTGCCAGATACTTACTTGTATATTGATATTACATACATTAAACATATTACCTATGTTTTATTCCTAAAAATGCCTATGAGATGTATGTATGTACTATTATTATCGCTTAACAACAGGCGAGGTGGCGATCAAACGCAAGCCTATTATTAATTAACTATTATTAACTAATCCCTGCAATAATATTGAATCGATGTTTTATACATTTTTTTTGATTACAAAATGCTTTATCAAGTTTTTGCATAATATAGTAAGTACATACAAAAGTTATATGGTTTTTAACGGGATATTTACCGTGGTAAGGTTGTGGAATGAGCTCCCAATATTTTCATTCGATATTTCGATATTTTTTATTACATTCTCATTTGTAATTTCGATCGATTACATAATTATGTAGGTCGTTTTTGAGGAAACTATCCCATTTTTAGGGTTCCGTACCTCAAAAGCAAAAACGGAACCCTTATAGGATCACTTCGTTGTCCGTCTGTCTGTCCGTCTGTCTGTCCGTCTGTCAAGACACTTTTTCTCAAGAACGCGCAAAGGTAGCAAGTTGAAATTTATACTAAATACTTGAGTCTACGGTTTCTTTCGACTGTAAAAAAATAAAAGTTGTAAGTTAACGCAATCAAAAGATATGAACGTTTATGTCGCATATTTTGCGATTTCACAGGGGAATCAAAACCTATAGGGTACTTCCTGTTGACCTAGAATCATGAAATTTGGCAAGAGGCAAGATCTCATAGCACATATATAGGAATAAATCCGAAAGTTATAAATTTGAAGGTATATCATTTAAAAATAATTATTTTGCAATTACAAACTTACATTTTGTAGTTGGAATGTATGGAAGAACCTTATTGTCAACTACAAACTTAAGTTTGTCTTTCAATATTTTAACTTCAGTTAGTTTTTTTTTTTGGTCTCGCGCTCTGAGTTTTCCGTCTAACGGAACCCTCAGAGCACGAGTCCTACTCGTACTTGTCCGGTTTTTTTAGTAAGTAAATACTGTAGAAATACAATATGAATATATTTTACTATCCAGAGCTACTTTTTTAATACCTACAGACTAAAATAATATCTTCTGAAAAAGTACGTTTCCGTGAGCATGACTGGAACGATTATTAAATAATATTATTTAAGTAGCTCTGGATAGTAAAATATATTCATATTGTATTTCTACAATAATCTTCATTGAGCCTAGCTTTCTTCGACCGCAGAATGACAACTAGACTTTCAGGTCACTGCTGACATTCAAGCCGTATGGTTAATAAATAGAATTAATGCTACCTTAACTACCTTGCCACGAATTAAAAAATACTTGGACGAATGGCCCATTCAGTTATTAAAATAAAACTAGTTGATGCCAATCTTGTTAAGACCGAGTCAGTTTTTGTATAAAATTCAAGTAGAACATTAATTACACTACATTACATTAATTAATTGTAGATACATAAAGTGTTATATGAGTCTATGCATGGCATGACACTGCTGACCAAAGTAATCAACGACTTGTTTTCCACACTATAGAACGGCCGCTGAAAGAATGCGTTTGATAGTTGGCATAACAATGTAAAAAAAACTTTATGACAACATATTATTTTAGTATTTTACTGTAGTATGTTGCATAATTTGCACATTCACGAAAATGCAATACATAATCCACCATTAAAACCCAAAGAAACTCTAGTATAGGAAAATAAAACAATGAGGCGACATGTTTTTTTCACGGGGACCGCCAAACTTCAATCGGTTTTTCTAGGCAAGCGCGAGGAAGCAGACAATTGTGAGCCTATTTAGCATTTAAAAAAAATGTTATAAAGGTGGGTTCCAGACATTTCGTATCAAGTATAAAGTCCCTTAAATATTATTTTGTTCAATAATGTTTTTTTATTTTTTTGCTTTTTGATATTTTTTATTTAAACTTGTAATTATTATTGATTAAATTCCACTTTACAATGATACTAAATGAAGCCGATCTAAAGTTTCAATAAACAATAGCTTTGAACGAAGCGCGTGGTATTGTGTTCGTAGCGAATAACAAATAGCACAATTTGCAAATCCATTCAGTAGGGCTGATCCTGCAAAGATGCAGTCAGCCAAAAAGCTAAAGCTGTAAGTTTTCCAGTTTAGACTTAAGAGTCCGAGTAAATATCACCACGAATAAAAAAATCTGCGTGATTTTTTCGATCTATAAACAAATAACCAAATTATAAGAGATTTTTTTCTTTTTTCACAACGAAACAAAATGGCAATAAGCAATGCCATTTAGCGTGGCAATTCTATCAGCATGCTGGTTACTCTGCCAACTGGTAATGGGCTTGAGCAAATTGGATTGTCATTCGACCTTCAACGGTCTATGGGCAGTCCATCATAGGTTTTTTGTGATAGCTTGTATTTTGTCAATAATGAAAATCGAAATATTTTTTTAAGTAATTCGAAAATGAATGATGTGCAAGACAAAATTATATCGTTGCTGCAGCGAATGCCAATGTCAGATTCAACTACATACACCACATTTGATGAGGGTTGCCAATATTTGTAGCCAAGAAGAATATTAAATAAGTACCTACTTGCAATTGTGATTACAAAATTTGCCAATTACCTAGTCTAGCTGCTCACAAATTACCATGCTCTAAATAAATGTATGACTAGTTGTAACGTCGTAGTTGCGTCGTTGAGTATTTTTCTTTGATATTGTTTTAGCGAAACTTCATCAATGCGTTCAGGAGATGTCGGAGCCCTCTATAAGGCACAGAAGCTAGTCACTGAGCTGAGGGTCAGAGGGTTGGCTGTAATGTTATGCTACCAGATCGCAGTCTTTGGAAGACTACCCTCGTCACCAAAAACACTCAACAACTCGTTGGTCCAGTTGGTAGTGAACCTGCCTTCTGCGCTTGGGGGCGTGGGTTCGAATCCCACCTAGGACAAGCATTCATGTGACGAACATGTGTGTTTGTTTTATATCTGTGTTAATGTCTATTTAAGTATGTATTTTAAAACATATGTATGTGTATCAGTGTCTGGCAGCCATAGTACAAGCTTTGCTTAGTTTGAGGCCAGCAAATCGTGTGTGCAAAAAGGTCCCGAATATTTATTAATAATGTAATTTTATTAATGTATTTATACTATTTTCTGTTGGTGCCGCCCCTACGTCTCCGATACTGTTGTCAAGTCCTTGTGACCTACATTGTCCATCGTCATAACAACTACAATTACATCGATAAAGGCATCGCTTATTACAGCACTCCTTTTTGGTGGCTCAGCGACCTCACCGTGGTCGTTGACATCATCGACGTAAAATAAAATGAAGGTCGAAAATACGCGCATACCTAACTTACCTGTTTGTTTTGTTTCTATAGGTATAGACAACAAAGATCAAGACCGCAGTCAACAAACAACCAGTTGTTTGATTTAATTTACTAGAAACTAGAAGATAAGTATTATAGAGAAGTACATAGTATAAAATTTTCACACAACATTTACTTTGTTGTTTTATTTTACTAACTTACACATAAAAACACACGGAAAATGAGAAACTTTTTTTGCGTTCTTTTTAAATTGTCTATGAATGGTACCTATCTTGATTATAATCTTGGATCCGTCATATTCTATCTTTCTTGCAAGGATTTTATACATACCCTTAATATTACCTAAAGGCTTCCTTGTTATAATAATTATATGAAATGAGATAATAATATAAAACCAAAGAGAAATCAATCTTCGTAAGATATACTAAGTAAAAAAAAAAAACAACACAGTCGAATTGATCCTCCTTCTTTTTGAAGTCGGTTAAAAACTTATGATAGGGGTTTAATTATTTTTTTTGTACGATTTTTTTTTCTGTTTTTGCTAAGAAATTGTATATATATATATCACTACCAAAAAAACATACTTTTATTTTTTTTTTTTAATTAGGCGCTACTGATTACTTATACGTATTCTATGGTATATTATACCCAAGACCCAATCTTATGGTAGATCCAAGTCAAAAATTATTATCGTCATCCAAGACGTAGGTAGTCTATAATTATGTATATCGATAGATCCAAGTAGGCATTTATTTGCTCTGACAGTTGCAATAACAATGTATAATGCTGAATAAAAACATTTTTCTTTTAATATTTTCACTAAAATATATTGGGTTCCTACTACTTGGGACCCCTACTTTGGGTCTTACTTTTAAAAACCTATCAAAAGTAGCAAGTACCTATTCACACACCTCGTCTTCTACGTCTCCTATAAATCCTTTCCAGGAAGAGGTCGCTTTTAGCGATAAGGCCGCCAACTATTGTTACACTAGTTTTTAAGAGGTTTTTTGTCCTCTGTACATAAAATTTCATGGTGTGAACAATAAAGATTTATTTATATTACACGGGAATTACTCACGTAAGATTAAGCCAGTCACTCCGACTATAGTTACAACCGCATTAGGCAACTCTTTAAAACCACGTCAGTTTCTATAATAAAATAAAGATTTAATCAATCAATCAATTATTCGTGGTTTTCATTCTACTTTCTTTTAACAAAGTTATTACAACAGTTATCATGATTATTAAAGGGATATTTGCCATGATAAGTTTGTGGATGGTGTGGTTCTGGTTGTTGTTGCAGCTGTCAGAGCAAATAAATACTTGGACCGAGTTTAGTTGGTATATTTCCAGTGCATGTTAACATCTGAAAGTGGTATAAGAATCGAGCACATTATGACGGGCCGCAGCGGGCCGGGTTGCATCCCAAAAATCGCTTTCATACATTTTATATGAAGTAACACACATCATGCCGGAGCGCAGCGGCCCCGATATCCATATAAAATGTATGATCGCGATTTTTGCGATGCGCCCCGGCCCGCTACGGCCCGTCCTAATGTGCTCGATCCTTTAGTAGTAATTCGTCAACATACTCACCCGTAGGGTTTTTAATAGTTAACAGTTAAGCCAGTTCTCAGTCTAGTTAAAATGCTGCTAAAAATGTTCTATCGAAAAATATGTGGACCGGTTTCAGGAAATAATCCATTAGCGAGATAACCTTAGACCTTAAAATTGCGGAATGAAAATATGTTGACCCAGATACTACAGTTCCATCGCTGCTTTTATGATGCCGTTTTTAATATGATTGGGCTTTTATTAAAAAAAAATTACTTACTTATTTTTGTATTTAAAAGTGAACACCTAAACCTTATGTTTTACATTATTTTGCTGAACATGAAATAGGACATACAAGTATCCATCTAAAACCATTTCAGGTACATTGTGACTACTTGTACTTGCTGTTTGTAAGCAAGTAGTGTTTTTTGAGAGTATATTCTAATGATACTCATACGTAGATGGATGGTGGGTGCCCTTGAACTAATTTGATAGAAGACAAAAAACAGTGTATATGAGATTGGAGGAGTTTGACGTTTTTGAACATTATTATATAATTCTGCATTAAAAAAAATGCATAAAACAAGCCATTTTATTCGAGACGTTTATCAGCCGAAGGCGAGAGCGGAAATAAAATTGGTTTTATGCACGAGTTATACGTTTTATACAGCTACACTCGGCTTTTGAGTTATAGCTACACTCGGCTTTTCATTTTAATTGCGACGAAATGAAATATGTATAGCGATATTGTAAATTCTATAATCAAATATCTGTTTAATTAAAACCATATTAAAACTGAAATTTTTACAATGTTCTACTTTTATTCCACAAAAGGTGTTTGGGCTGATCTATGGGTATTATCATGTATATTTCTTGGTATTATTGAAGACCCAGGCAACCTTCTTACATGCAATATATTACAAACTGAATCTCTTTTTTTACAAAATTAATGTTTAAACTTTCTTTTTTTCACCTTATTTAAGACCAACAGCCAAAAAATACAATAATTTTAAATGTACGTAAAACCATTAACTAGTCTATATTAGTGGTAGTGGTAGAAACAATATCGTAGAAAATCACCACATAAAAAATATATTTATGCACTATAGTAAACGCATTATCATCCGAGACTTCAGGTCATAAATCATTGTCTGTCTATCTCGCTCGCACCCACATGTCATTTCTGTCTGTTTCGCTGGCATGACGTTTATTGCTCGACGACTCAGTTGGTAACGCGGTGACTATAGTGCGTAACAAGGCCTACTTTTAGGCACAAGAGCATAAAATCCTGTTTTAGTCTACTAACACTGACTCAAAACACCCAAACAAGAGAAATAAAAAAAATGTTACGCAAGAAAATCTCAGTAGTATAAATATGTGTTTTTTTTTTAATTATTGTCAAGGGAAAAAAGCAAAGTGTATGTGTTGTTTGTGTGTGTTTGTATCACAAAAAAATATTAAAGTGTGCTGCTAAGAAATTACATAAGGGATTTTACCTTGTCACGAATTGGTTTGCGTTGCTTACTTTCTAAGAAATCTTAAAAACTTTTAAAAAAATTGTTCGATACGACATCGCATAACCGCCTTATTTTGCGCCGTTCTATGGTAAGTACTTTATTTAACACACTATAAGCTTAATGATTCGATGCGTTAACAAACGAGCTCGCATCACACTGCAACCCCGCCTTAACACAATAACTATGCAGTAATTTTTTGATCAAAAACTAAACAAACGCTACGATTATAACCAACAAATATCTTGGCGCTTATAGTAAGAAAGGATAAGATTATTTTTTTAAACGAGTGTTTGATATTGTAGATTAAATTATATTATATAGTAAAAACGAGCCATGCTGAACATAAGCGTAATCTTAATGGACATTACATGTTGATTACATAAACATAATGGAGAAAGTGTACTAATCTAATGCATTATGCGTGTACGGAAAGTGTGGGTTGGCTTGAACGTGACGGCTGATTAGCATTTATGATTTCTATATTACGCATCTGTAGAGATATCAAGAATGGCAATATCTTTAATACTTATAAAACTGGCCAAGTGCGAGTCGGGATCACGCACTGAGGGTTCTGAACGTACAAACCAAATAAACATGTAATACATACCTACAACCGAAGAACCAGAGTCACCAACATAGCTATTAAAATTTGCAAATTGAAGTGGAAATGGGCAGGCCACATCGCTCGAAGAACCGATAACCAATGGGGAAGAAAGGTTCTTGAGTGCAGACCGTGAACCGGAAGACGCGTAGGTAGGCCTCGCACTAGATGGACCGATGACAATCTTGAGAAACCGGGCATCCGGTGGATGCAGATGACAGGTTGTCGTTCAGTCTCAAAGGGAGGCGTATGTTCAGCAGTTGACGTCTTCGGGCGGATGATGATGATCATGACATACAACCAAAAACCATTACCTACCTTCACACAGTCGAGTTAAAATACATATTTTAAGACCATTACCCTCAAACAGTCTAGTTAAAATATAAATATACATATTTTAACTCGACTGTTTGAGGGTAATGGTTAAAATAATCCAATAAAAAGTTAAGTTGAGTTGTTGTTGTTGTTTTTTCCTTCAATATTGAAGGTTTACATTTAGTGATAAGTTAGTTATATTTAGTTATTATTTTTTCCTTCCATATATCTATCTAAATTACATCAATGTCAGTTTTACAACTACCTACAAAATTTTAGTTTGTAAAAGTAAAAAACGCATGCTTGCTTAAATTAATTACTCACATAAGCATTCTCCCTCTTTTGCCAATGTCCCCCCCCTCCCTATCGTCCATGTATTTTCGCAAAATTTAGTTATGTCATCCCGGTACCACTGGACTGGTTTCCGGAGGCTATATACTTGTAACCATCAATTTTATTTACGTAAACACTTACACAAACAAAATTGATTATGAAAATTTTTACACACTCAATTCCATAAAATGCTTTGAAAATGCAATCAAGCAACGTTGCAGATTAAAGTATAGTTACAACGTGCTAAATGAACCAGGCTCTCCCGGATGAATCCACACACGTAAGCATTCGCAGTAAAAAGATACGGGCTCAAGCACCCAACGGTGTAGATGCCAAAGGAACGAGTTGGCATTGTTTCATTTTAAATTCAAGGCACGTAAGTGATCTAGGTGCTGGCTGTGCCAACTTAGGATTTGTAATTTTTCTCCGCGTACGTTCCGGACCTCAACTATGTGCCACAGATTGTTTGATTGAAAGCGTACATTGCCTTCAGATCAGCTTCTAACTAGGTTTCAGAAAAAAAAAACTTTTTTTTTTTTGTGACTGGCATCTAATTCGTCTTAAATTTTCACACAACATTGATCCGCTTAAACTTTTTTTTTTAGTGGCATATCCTTAATTAGATTAAACTACTTATAAGCAGTAAGATAACAAAAAAAATGTATCTATATTTTCTAGTAACAATCATAAAAATTCAAAGTAAATTATAACAAAAAAAGTGTAATACAATATTATGGAAATTAGATAGATATAGCCTTTATTCGCTGACCATGATTCTCTTAAATTAAATAATACAAAACGAAAATAAAATAAAAACTATAGTAAATAATATGTAGATAATATGATTTTCAGCAACCAGTTTATTTGTCAGGTTGCCCTTCGACATAGGCCTCCCCTAGTTCCTTCCACACTTTTCTGTCTCAAGCTAATCTTCTCCATCCCATTGGCAAATCATCTTCCTATCTCTTAAATTGGCGTCCTCTTGTCTTTTCCCATGTCTGGGATACCATTCCATAATGTCTTTCGTCCATTTTTCTCTATATGTCCTTAATTATTCATAATATGTCCGGTCCAGTTCCATTTTAATTTTTTAATTGTTTTGTAAACATCATTTACTTGTGTTCTTTCCCTTATTTTTGAAATAGCCCACCGGTCTCGTAGCCTTATATTTAGCATACTTCGCCCCATGTGGAGTTGGCAAGTTAGGAGTTTTTAGTTGTTTTGTTTGTGGCAGGCCAAGTTTGACACCTATATTTAAAAAAAAAAAAACGCAATTTTTTTTTCGCTTTCATTTTGGCGCTCCTTGCTATCTGGCGCCTAGAGCGACCGCTGCGCTCGCTCTACCCCAGGGCCGGCGCTGACAAACATTGCAAGTTAAATACAAGCTTTGAAAACTTTTTTTCGTGAAAACTGTCCTAAAAATAGTAAGTACCTAAGCCTTGTAATTTCTTAATTTTCGTATATTTATATTCCAGTAGCGCAAGGATGGGCAGCGCGGTGCGATGACGCGAGCCGCGCTGTTCGCGCTGGCGTTGATGGTGGCGACAGGCGCGGCGAGCGCTCAGCTGCCGCCCGCCGACGCACCGCCCGCGGTCAACGACACACGTGAGTGAGTCCATACTGATAAAACTGTTCACGAGAACTGTGCTAAATTTGCTTTTGATCTACCTACTTAAAGAAGAAGATTCACAATTCTCATTAAGACTCCGAATTAAGCATAATCAGCCTGTTAATATTCCACTGATGGACTTAGGCCTACCTCCAAAAGGGCGATTGAGCCATATCACAGACTAGGTATTGCTACTTCCTAAGTCTGGGCCATATCCACCACGAATTAAGAAACAATGTACAATGATAGCAGTGCATGAGACTATAATGACATCACTTGACGAACGTGCTGATCGATGATAGGTATCTACTGTTTATAAAATATTAAATTCATTCACTGATATAAAATAAACAGCCGCAGGGTTTAGAGGCACGTTTTATTTTTTAATGATAGGCTTATGTTTGATTGCCAACTCACCTAATATTAAGCGATGATGCGGTCTATGATGGAGCACGCTTGCCTAGAAGAAACCGATTTGCACAAATGTTCCTTATATGTAACGATGGTGAGCAGTAGGTAAAAGTCAAGATTTTTGAAAATTCATCCACTGAAGGATTTAGTTAAATATTGACAGGTCAAAACGCCGTAGATAATGAAGACTATGATAGACGAACTCTACCGCTAGAGAACCTAAAACATGTGGTTCATCAAAAGGAGAGTTAATAGATTCCTAAAGTGTCGGCAACGTAGTTGTGATGCCTCTGGTGTTACCAGTATCCATAAGCGACGGTGACTGCTTACCATCCGTCTTACCGTCTGCTTATTTGCTACCTAAGCAATAAAAATAAAATAAAACTCCATTATGCCATTCATGTATGTAATATGCTGGCGTGACTAAAATCACCTCCAGGCTACGATGACGTGAAGCAAGTTATTCGCAGCTGTTGTAACAGCATCTGCAAAGTAGTGCGAAGTAATAAATCTCCAGACAAACAATTCTCATTTCCATTCAGTGAATATCCCAACGGCAATTTATGTAAACAAAGCACGGCTAGGTCCGGCCGGTCCCGTTAATTGAACACCGTCGGACAGCGCACTAATCGCATATTGCGCAGCTTTCCCTTTGGAAAGTAACGAATCACTGCCAAATGAACGGTGAACTGGCTTCTTGATTGATTTAACAAGTCATTCTTTTAGTAAGTAAAATCAAAGTCCAACGCCTACTAGAGTCGAAGCGTCGAGTAACATTTTGAATCTAGCGAAAACTGAAAAGAGTTGACCGCGACCGCTTATACGTCACGCGCGTCGTACGGTCGGCGTTGTGTTTAAGCTCGGATCCAAATAACAAGGGAGATATTTTTTAGTACAATTATCGTTCGTGATCAAATGCCTCTATATTTTTCATTTAAAAAAATCACAATTTTGCTTAACGCAAAAACTATAAGTATCACTTACTCATTTTTTACACACACTAAGAAACTTGTAGCGACACCAATAAACTAACAGTCCACATGCGAAAAAAGAGCGACAACTCGACAAGGTCGTTTTCAAGGCGAGTTTGACTAAAGTCATCACGCCTGATTTATGCCAGATGCGTTCGCACTTGCCACGCCACCATACCATATCTCTCTTATCTGTCTGATCTGAGGGTTTAAGAGTGGGCAAGAACCGCTCTAACTCACTGTTTACTTAACAAAACAGTTAAGCCACAGCGTGAAATCGGTAACGTTCAAGACAAATACCTACGTTCATATGTTTAACTAAATATGCAACAGTGTTGCAACTGTTGCGAGTTACCACCTAAGTTTATGAGTAACTAGGTAAGAAATTAATCTCACCCAACCTACTTACAACACAGCCGAGCAACAATTACACCGATGCGATTGCTTTCGATATTGCACATGAGTTTCCCAATGAAAAGCGCAATGCGCTGCACATGGCTTTTTGCGTTAAATAATGAAAAACCCACAGACCTATATCCAAGTAGACGCCACAAGTCGACCTACCTCGCAAGTCATATATTTCCAATACAATTATGATTAATCGTCGTAATTGAGTCCGGCTAAAATCAGTCTACTCAATCGGTACCGCAACAACACGTGTCAGTTTGAACACAAATACAGTTGGCCGACAGAATAAAGATATTTCTTTTGACAGGTAAGTAATTTTAGGTACGAAAAATCGGACACGCTTATTTTTTATACAGTTTGGACCGCTTGTGAAGTCTACTTAGATATAGGTCTGTGGAAAAACCGAACAGTTACTCGATACGACTGAATAATAAAATTCTCAGATTTAACATATATGCTAATTGGTATAAATAGTGGAAAATAATGGTTGCATCGTTCCGCGTGGGTGTGGGTACATTGAAATTTTACATTATACACGACTAGCCATGTTGGTGCTTCGACTAAAAAAAAAAAATAGACGGGCCATAACCATTGAACTTGCTCAGTAAAAACGAGGCAAAACCGTTGGACATATACTTTTAACACCTAATTATAACCATGTACAGTAAATTTGTTACAAAAAATAGATCCCGGTTTTATTTGTGTATTTACACTTCGGGAAAGCATATGAATGCATATTTTTGTCAGATGTTTCGTTATCACGTAACAATAGACACATGTTGCACTTCCTAAGGCTAGAGACCGACTGAAACGAAATGAGAGCCGGCGCTCATTTTGTTATCTTCAAAAATGTTCTTCTACTGAGCCTGTCCATTCATGTTATTTTAGTCGAAGTGTTGGTGCCCATAATCAAAAAACGTTCGTGCATCGACGACCAACGTACATTATCACCAAACATAAAACCAAGCATGTATCTGATACTCTATAGATGTTATACAGAAAGATGTGTTCGAAGGATTCACCACAAAATCTCGAAAACTACTTGACCTACGAAAAGCTAAAATTTGGTAGGTAGATTCCATATGGGCAGGGGTGTAGAGGTCCGCTATAAGAAAGGATTTTGCGAAAGAGCCGAATCAAGGAGGGCAAAAGGGGGTCAAAGAAGTAAAGATCGATGGTTTAAAATGAAAATTTATATGGTGTATGGTGTAATATATGAATTTATTTTTTATTGTGGTGGTATATGAAAATTTACGCGTACGAAGCTGCGGGCAACAATTAGTAATATAATAGCGCATAATTTATTGGTTAACGCCGTCCTTTCATAATCACATCGCAAATAGTTATGACTGGGATTTGGTGCTTAGTAGATAAGTAGATACTAATGCTCTAAAGTGCTCTGTGATATCGGACTATGCTGCAAATTGATTGAAAGGTCAGATTCGTGCACATCATTACGTTGTTAGGTACTAAGTACTATACAATCCAGTAGCATAACTATTAATTACAAAAGTACCTACTTACTTAGTGTGCGCACTTATTGAAGCACCTCTTTCTCAAGATTATCAACCCGAAAAGTGTGTAATGTACCTATTATAGATAGTAGCATGGTGTTTTGTAAACTGACTGAATCTAAGTTATGAAGGGATTTCTAGCTACCTCAGATTTAAAGCTTCAATCAAAGAATTTCTTTTTCGTGATAGATACTTAATAACGAGTTTTTTTTCAGGGTGTGGCATAGAATGCGTGCGATGCGCAGCCGATGGTTGCGTGAAATGCGCACGTCTCCTGGTCCTCCCGGAAGGCACCTGCGCTCACGACTGTCCGTCTGGAACGAGGGAATCTTGGGCACATGACGACCATCTCATGGGCAGGGTGTGCTACCCATCCCATTCATATAATGAGGTTAGTATTGTTATACTCATCAATTAATGTTGGTTAAGTGGCTAACAGGGTCCTTCTAGACAAGCGTGCTCCTTCCAGCTGGGATAATTATACCAATCGGAAAGGTTTGCGTTCGGATTTACGTTCTACGTCTCTGTCATCCCGAATCCAGATGGTGGAGATGAAGTTATTTTATTTTGTATTTTGTAATTATATTTTTTTCCACACTTTCATTTTTACAAAATCCACATTCCTTAAAAACCAGAAACTACGAACTTAACTCTGGACAATTATCTGCTGAATAAGAATAATAATATGAATTTACGTAACGTGAGAATGATTCGAATATAAATCTTTCCGAATAAGTTATCAATCAATACCCCTGCTAGTTTGATTCTTGGTATGATGTGGTCAAACGCAAACTTAATTTGAATAAATAAACTGCTTGTCTCTTATATCACTAGTTATACTTTTTCATTTGTTCCGTCTCAAAATAATACAATGCGTGGCAAGGGCGAACCACAAGTACTTAGCACTCGATGAAGTATTTTAGTGGTGCGTAAAGTAAAAATTTACGTATAAACTTAGGAAACAACCTTGCTTATGAAACAATACCCGTCTGTCTCTTGCAGCCAGTTACTTATAAACTACAATAGATCTGCATATAAAACAAAGAGTTATTTTTTTTTTTTTTTTTTAATCAATCTTCATTATTATACACAGGCCATAGACCTCTTATTGCTTATATTTTAGGATCCAAAATTCCATACCGTTCGTTATCACAAATTAGATTTTTCTTAATAGCAAAAAAAATGTAGTCAATTACCATAGTTTCTTCTATTCATTGCCTATTTATCATCAATGGCTTACGTAAGTTAATACTCAATACTCATCTCGGGAACGTGAAAGGAAGCAGCACACTACACCGGTAACGCCACTCCTTAACCATTCGCCAGATGTACATAGAGTTATTTTAAGGGCAGTCCCCTGAACCTTAGAAACGGTGTCAGCACATCAAAGTGCAATGCCTTGTTCCGATGGTGAGTGACGCAACGTTCGATGCGCGGATGAGGCAACCTTAAAGTCATTAAACAACGTAAAACTCTGCCCGCGCTACAAAATATGTTTGGAGGTAGATACTAGCACGTCTGTTTCTTGCGTACATTCTGAATTCGGTTTATTTCATTGGCGATAGCGTCGCACGGAATCTTATGTTTAGGTATAGGCAAGCTAAATTATTACATGACTTGCCGCTTATAACCAAACGCCTTATTTGCCACATTATTGTTGCACCCACCTTTTTAGGGTTTAGTAATACTACAAGGAACCTTTAAGTGTAAGATCGTCCATATTTCGTTCGTCGTAGGTGTTTTGAAATGAAAATAAGACTTCATACGTCACATGTTTATCAAGTTTATCCTTTGGGAAACGTGGTCCGCCAAAGTAGCAAACAGTTAGTCCCCGGGGCCCTGCATTTCTTAACTATTAGACATAGAAACTTGTACTTAACTTGCCTCTCTGACTATGTCAAATTGATAACTTAAAAAAATACGAAAATTTGGTAATCGCAACTTTTTGAGTTACAGCGATAAAACTGTAATAAATTCTAGACGTTCTAGCTCAAAGGGCATTGACTGTTCTCTTTGACTAAAACTAAACCATAATAGACTCCGGGTACACACCGTCCACATCCACATATCATAATATGTAAATCCTCAGATAGCATGAGTGTCAAAATGCATGGGTATTCTACTATATGCGTGACGTGTCACGATATGCTCTTGCCCAGTATTTTTTTTAGAGGGATTGAATTTTTCTAAAGATAACTATTTGGGGTTAGTATATAGGTTATGTGAAAATGCAACGACGCGGGCTAAACCACGCCGTCTTTCGTGGGCACACGCCTTGTTCAAAACCCATCCTGAATGTGCATGACAGAGACAGATAAGTAATGTAGATCTCGAATCGAAACTTTCCTATTGGATTCAGTTCAGAATGCGGTAGCAGACCCCCAAATATAACCACGCACAAGTCAAAAGCCCCCTTTTAATCACATCCGTCACAATCACATCAGCAGCCATTAAACGTCCACTGCTGAACAATGGCATCCCTCTTAAGAGAGGTGATGCCCCTGAGGTGGTGGTGGTGAGGGGATGCCCCTTTTAATCGTGTGTACTGCAGGGGGATACAAAAGCAGTATTCTAACAGCTTCAGGGTCTATTGCACCTTGCCTAGGGTCCGTCGTCTTCTGAAACCTTACTCATAGGCTAGACTTGCCTTAGTAAATCGATTACTAGTTTGCTGATATATCTAATGACGCTGAATAGACTGCTAAAGTTATGGCATTGCAGTTTGCTGTCTCATCTCGACGAAATAGCAATTTATAGTAAATCCAAGAGATTTCCTTCATTTTCTGTCGACAAACTTCCCGTACTTTCTCTAGAAAAGTAGCTTGAAGGCATAAATCAGTCACTTACCAATGTCTTCCTACTTTATTATGTCCGGCTTCTTAATGCATTATAATTGATGTTAAGTATGTAGTTGAATGTAGCCTAGTTTATCTAATAGGGTACTTGACTGTATTAAAAATATTATGCCAATTGACGCCATCCATAAACATGACATAATGAAAAAGCATATTTCATTGATTTTTTGATAAAAATATGCTTATTTTTTGTAAAAAACGCGATTAAAATAACTGTATTTTCGACATTTGATCACGTGATCGAAAACGGTCTGTAACTGGCTTCATCCCTAGTGACGTCACACAAATCTAAACAAACAGATTTTGTATTGATATTTGCGAATTTAATGTTGTAAAGCTATTTTGAGAGCGATTTATCCAGAAATTTTCACCAAAAACAGTCCGGAGGTTAAATGTGAGAAGAATGGAGAAACATTTTGTGCAAGCAGACAGCAGTAACTTACCCAAAATTAATGTTTTTATGGTTGCATATTTCTTTAATAATAATCCACGTCATTGTTTCTACGCTGCAGAACTCAAAACGTAAAAACTACAAATTCAGTATTAATTTTTAATTTTTCTCCAAGCAAAACATTCAATCAAGTTGTACAAAAAGTATGTTGTAGTAAGTGGATATCACTATTTTGTTAGGTTATGTCGAGCTTTACAATGTTTAAAAAGAAAGTAACAGTACATAAAATAGTAATGCAATAAAAACACAAATTATAATAGAAATATATAGACTCAAATATGTACCTCAAAATGATCTTCGCACATAGAAACACTTGAATTAGCTCCAATACTTTTGGGTTCTCTACGAGCTACTTAGTTCCAACCTTAGATTGATTCCAACCACTTTTTTCGAGTTATGGGGAGTTTTGGGTCCATTGGAACAGGAACAAATATTTTTTCGGGTGTCTTTATGGAAGTATTTGTACATTTTGGCACTACACAATATTTATAAACCATTACTTCTATTAGAAATTAATTAATCATCAAACTTTTGCAGCCTGGCTGCAGTTGTTTTGTTTTGTGTGACGTCAATTAGTCACGTGATCGGAGCTATGACGCAGGTCTGCGTTTTGGCGCGATCTTTTTTTATTCAAACTTTAACATCGATTTATATCGCAAATACGACTGATATCCAGAAAATATAAATGCAGTATACATTATTTTATATCAGACAATAATGTGCAATAGTTTCCCAAAAGTAGTCAAATACCCTATTACAAGTTACATTAAATCATATTGGAAGTAGTAGATATTCGTTTTTTCCAACGTATGTTTTATGGAGTTGGTATAGTTCTTTGTTTGCTTACAGCGTACAGAGCTATAAGGTAGCAAACAATTACCTACAGATATCGAACCATTATATTGCACCCTGATCCCATATATAAATGTAGGATAGGTAGAGTTTGCACTAAATTCCAGTAGGTACTAAGTAAAAAGAGAAGAAAAAATTAGTAAGTAGGTGTTAGTAGTAAGTAGGGGTACACAACACATAATCAACATCCAACGTGCTTTTCTTTCATACACTCACTTGTTACCAAGTAAACAAATCTTTGGAAGTCGTATCCTACTTCTAATTTTCGTATCGATTTGAAACTTTGCAAGTAGGTATCTGTAAATCCAGATGACAATACAATAATTAGTACCATCGAACTGATCTGATGATGGAGCCAGAAGCCAGGAGGTAGATAGTAGAACTATTCAATGGCCTCCAGGTAGTAAATAAACCCCTTTAGTTTGGGCTCATTTGATTTGTTTTGAGTCCCATACATTACACTTGGTGAGGTGGGTCAGATGGCAGAGCCGAGAGTAGAATTGTGAAACTCTTCAATGACTACCAGTAAGCCCCTCGAGTTTGGGCTCCTAGTCATATGAGCTTGTTTTTATAACTAAAACAATACATTTTTCCTACCTGCCTTCACCATTTGTAATCCTAAACTCTACTTTTGAGTTTCACATCAAGTTCTCTTTCATTTTCAATATCGTAGGAATCTACGGAATTTATTTCTTTTTTGTGAATTCTGTTCAACAGCTGATTGTTGGTGGAGCGTGCGGTGCTGTGGCATGTATAGCGCTGGTCGCGGCAGGCGCTGCGTACGCGCGATGTCGGCACAACGCGCGGGCTCGGGCCCAACCTTTACCGCAGCCAAGCCACGATGACGACACCAAGCTGAGGGAGTTCCACAAACAACTTGACTGCTTGCGAGTGAGTATAACAACATCTGTTAATGCAGTGCTGCT
This sequence comes from Agriopis aurantiaria, assembly GCA_914767915.1. Classification (NCBI taxonomy): domain Eukaryota; kingdom Metazoa; phylum Arthropoda; class Insecta; order Lepidoptera; family Geometridae; genus Agriopis; species Agriopis aurantiaria. The sequence goes on along the minus strand of OU611994.1, from coordinate 8,795,369 downwards.
CGTCGCACAAGTTTAGTAATCTCTGCCGCAGTCTAGCCGCGACGACGACAACCCAGCTGAAAGGAGTTCCACAAATAACTCGATTGTTTACGAGTAAGTAGAATAACAGCAGTTAGTGCAGGGTGCCGTGTTCACGCGGTGGCGGAAAAACGCGCGCGTGCGAACATTTCCTCATGCAGCCTAGCTGATTATAACAACAGCAGCTGTTAGAGCAGTACTGGTTCTGGCACTTGCAGCAGATGGGATGCCAGCACGACATGCGCGCGCAAGCACTGCATTTACACACAACCTAATAAGCCATGAAGACGACAGCACGACGCCAAACTGAAGGAGTTCCACAAACAACTCGACTGAATATTTTTTTTTTTTTAACTCAGACTCTTCGACCAAACAATATTTGATCGAAGCTCAGACTGAACTATGGCGTAGCTTCCCAGGGCAACAGCCACAACTATTATCGTCTTGAGTTTATCCAGTCAAAGTTTGCTATTTATCGTAGTCATTCGAATAAAATCTCCATCTTAAAGGTGAGTGGGTTGGGTATACAAATTTAAAGAACCTTCCGATTATTCGGACATCTTTGAGAGGTTGAAACTCTCAATTTATCTTATAACCGTGAGATTAGAAATTGGACACGGCAATTCAAACCCTTTCCTAAATTCTCACAACTCCAATCTTCATCAACATCATGCAGTTCCATTAAGAGGTTATGCTCTTCCCAACCAGTTTTGGGCACACACGTGCATTCTGACTCATCAACATAACACATAGTAACTGTTATCCAATCTGTGCTGTAATAGTGAAACCAAAATTTATGAAAACCGCTTTTAGGCTGCGGGTTGGCTTGGTACGTGAGGCAATGCGAGTCAGGCCCTGCTAAATGAAGACCCTATTTGCAATGTATCTGGGTAAAACGGGAATGTGTGGAATGTTATTATGCCTTGTCTTGCGGCTAGCGTTGGTTCAATCCTTATTCCAAAATACCAAGAAGTTACGTTTTTAATTAATTGCCACCTATTGTATTGCTGTTTTCGTGTTTCAGCCTCATGCATACACTTTATTGGCGATTTTGAACCACACGCGGCATCAAGTGCGAGAGCTTTATCAACTCGGGAACAACGATGCTGCAATGGCTTACAGGTGAGCTTACTGGCAATTCATCATCATCATCATAAGCCCATCTTTGTCTACTGCTGGACATAAGCCCAGCACGCCACTCAAGTCGAACTTAATCTTTTCGCTTCCAGTCACTGTCCAGTCTCAACTAGTAATATAGATTTTCCAAATGAATATAGATACTTACGTTTATAGATAGATAGATAATTATTTATTGTTCACACCGAAAATTACAACCATAAAACAAAAACAACAAAAAAAATTGAACAATTGGCGGCCTTATCGCTATAAGCAATTTCTTCCAGGCAACCTTAGTTATACATGTAATCACGGAGAGAAATTTATGTAGGTACCTCTATAAGTACAACATCGAAAAGTGAACACTAGAGAATACAATACAAGGAAAAGTAATTGAAGGAAACAGTTAAATATCAAACCAAATAAATAGAAGAAAAAGATACGCTATGATGATGATACTTATGATTTAAAAAGATAGGTAAAGTACCTCACTTACTTATGTACCTAATTGAGAACCTCTTCTGTCGTTCGTTTTTTCGTCGATAAATAATAAAAGCCGTAAACCTTGCCATCAAGCGAAAAGTATAAAAATATTTAATTAACATCCAATATCCCACGAAACCAATCAAGCTACGGTTGAGTTTTTGTTGGCAAGCGTGATATTATAAACGTCTATAACATGTGCGTTCAGTTTTTGCCTCCTAACAAAAAAGCGGGACGATTGACTTCGTCTCGTATCGGCGTCGATGCGTGTTTATTTATGTTTCTTTTTCAAGATATCAAACTTTTGAATATTTATTTTTATCTATTAGATAGGTACAGAGCTCGATTGAAAAGGTTTATGTCAAGTTGTCCAGCTATGGACACTTTTGATAGGTACGTACCTTCCTCTGTTTCTTTACTACTATTACCTACTTATCTTTTCTAGGTAGGATGAATGAAGATGAATCGATAAAAGTTTATGAGTGCTTACCAAGTACTTAGGATTTAGCTATGTACCTATCTACCGTAATTTGTCATGTTGGGATATAAATATCCTACAACCGTTTTCATGATGCATAGCCTTGACTATGACTTCCTTGCCAAATTATTATTGCCATTCCTTGCCAGTAATGCTGAAAAGATTATCTACAGACAGAATGCACAGCATCCAGCAGCATGCAGAATGCAATGCAGAAAGACATTTAGCATTTAAGACAATAATTTCGATTTCTCAAAATCGAAATCGCGTAAAAACACACAAAAAAACATAGTAGAATGAGACCCTAATTGTTTTATGTCGGTAAAAAAACATGTATTACCTATATCTATTGCAGTTGCATCCTGAGTGACTTGGCCAAGTTGTTGATACTGTTGAATAAGCAGCAAGTTCCTGTGGTCCCGGACGAGTGGCCGCGGCTCGCGAGCTGGGCTGAAAGGTGAGCGAGCACTAGGGTTCTAGTAGGTAGGTATATAGGCCATTAGAATACCTCGATATCGGTATCCTCTACTGCCTGCAGCAAAGCTCATTGAAAAGGGACGGTGGGCTCGGGGTGGTCGGAGGTGCACTTGATAAGCCTTTAGAGGACGATCACTGTGTGGCCCACATTATTATGGGAGGAGTTTCGAAACAAGTAGGAACCCCAAAGAGTGGCCAGGCGCAATATTGGGGGATCTTGGTGTGTTCTTCTAATCATTACGATGACTCAACGTCTCCACCAGACACCAAAGCTATAAGGTCACCGGGTGGATTTTAGTAGGTGCAATGCAAACTGCAAACCCACAAAACAGTACACGGTCATAAAAATAAACCTATTCTATTAAACCCAAAGTCTAATAAAAATATCAGCGTTGATACTGCCCTAGTATACCTACTTACATAAATTGAAGAAATAGAAAAATCTCACCACACTTTAATCTACTTTCAGGATATTAAAACGCTTCAGCCGCATGAACATGAACCAATCCCAAGAGAACCAGCTGGTCAACTTCCTCCCATCACCTCCCAGCCGGAGCTCTGACTCGGAGACTACTCAGCAATCATTTTCCACCTTCAAACCCCCTTCGTATTCCCCCACTTCCTACGACAGCGCTTTAGAAAAGGAGGGGTGCGAGTGGAATGACCTCAGACCTCCCAGCTACTCCCAGATAGAGCGGGAGATAGAGGCAATCGACCTCTCTGATCTATGGGAGAGAAGACCGATTGTAAGGCGGGAAAGCGTGTGGTTGGAAGATGAGCTGTTTGAAATGACGAGGCGGCCGCAGGACGAGCTGACTACCGAACTATGAATAAGATACGTTAGGATAATGCATAGTTTGAATTATGTTCACCACTGAAAAGTAGTGGACAAAAAGGACCATAGCGTTCGAATGAACCTAAATAAAGATATTGGAGTTGAAATATATATTTCGATTAAGAAATTTCTAGAAAAATAAGTGTTCGAGAAAACGAAACGAACTGACTATTGTAGCAACGAATGTTAGAGTATTCTATAATGTTATTATATTTTTTAATTTATAAAAGTACAAAATTAATAGGCACGTTCGTGTCGTATCTAAGTTAAATATCTAGGTATTTAAATTGTAACTATATTTTACACGCTTAATTATTTTCTTACTAACTTGTGGAGTTGGTGGTGCTTCCAATATATCTTCCAATATATATATCTTTGCAATGCGTTCTTAGGGTTAGGTTAGGGTTCAATTTAGGGTTCCGTACCCAAAGGGTAAAAACGAGACCCTATTACTAAGCCTACGATGTATGTCTGTCTGTCGGTCCGTCCGTCCGTCTGTCTGTATGTCTGTCTGTCCTACCTATTAACGGCTATCTTTCGAACCGTAATAGATAGCCAATTGATATTTTCACAGAATATGTAATGTTACGGCGGATTGACTAACAAATAATAAAAAAGTCTAAAAGTAAAAACGAAAGGAGCCCCACTCGCACTTGGCCGGTTTTATTATACCTTAATTAAGTACCTATTTCTTTATTTATACCGCGTATTTTTGTAGGTTCCATTTATGAAATTTTACTTGTTACAAAAAAATTGTTCTTCTAGTTTCTTGTTTGATAGTTAGGAAAAAAGTTTGTTTAAATTACTTATCCATAACGGATATTTCATACATTGGATCTCAAGCCAGAGACACTTAGATATCTCTTTCGCACATTTTCAAAATGTTTGAAGAAAAAAAATCACTAAGTGAAAAAAAAAATCTGCGTGATGGCTAGCTCTTAAATTACCTACGCGACTATAACTCTGCATTTGCGGAAAAGTTAATTAAAACATACTAGTATAAATAACTATAATATCACTATAACCACGTTTCTATTTTTGTACCTATACCTACTTACCTACCCTCACTCTGCTTTCGATTTTCCGTTGAAAAGAAGCTACCAGTACCCTTAGTACAAGTTTTGATAGTATTCGAAAACTATTTTCGTTTACGTATTGTTCCATGCATTGCTGGGCTGAAAGGTATTCGAAAACTTTTTTCGTATTAGAGTGAAGCAATCTATACCGCCGATTACTACCGATTTTAGTTCCTCCGCATTTCCGCTGGAGGCGCTTTTCTAAAATGTATGGAACAATACGTAAACGAAAAAAGTTTTCGAAAACTATCAAATCTGGGACTAAGCGTACTGTTCATACCTTTACCTATTCTATCCACCTGTGTAAATAATAACACAACGTACATTCTGTAAACAAAGACTTCGTCAATGTACCTATATTATTATTAAGATAGAGTTTATCATACCAAAGTAGATTTTGTAAGTATACCTATTACCTACCTAATATATTATATTTTGTAAGTAAATAAGTGTAACCTAGTTGTCTAGTCTCATTTCATTTTGCACTTTGCACTGAGTAAATAACTGGCTGCGCTAACGCTGCTAAAAATATATTAAAGTTATATTTTTCTATACAAGGCTTTGAATATTTAATTACTTAAGCCACAACACAATGTAGGTACGTACAATGGGAACAATGTTAAACATTTACCTATATTAAAGTCTGTTTTAGGGTGTTACCACACCAAGTCACCAACCCATCGATCGCCAATCTATACCATCGATCGATGGTAGAGTGATATGACTCAATGTCGATCGATCTGCTCGATTTGACATAGATCGATGGACGATCGACGAACGATCTAGGATCTATCGATGATGGAATGGCTCTCGCTACTAGTGAGTCCAATATATGACTGAATAAATTGATGGTCGGTCGACAATCGATCCACCGATTGACCGTCAATCAATCATCGATCGACAGTCGAATAATGTTTGATCGACGAATATTACCTAAACTAAATACCCTTGGTGGGGGTAGTAATACCCTAAATGGCTGGCAGAAAATCTTTACAGACAGCATAGATCATAATTTTATGCTATGTTATCGAAATAGGTTTTTATTTTGTGTTTGTAAAATGAAAAAGGTAGGTATAGATAAAACCCATGTCATAATGATAAAATTTCCCCTAATAAAAAGATAAGCTATAGTTCCACTACTACTTAAATGTTTTTTTGTTTTTGTTTTTAGGGTTCCGTACCTCAAAAGGAAAAAACGGAACCCTTATAGGATCACTTCGTTGTCCGTCTGTCTGTCCGTCTGTCAAGACCCTTTTTCTCAAGAACGCGTAAAGGTATCAAGTTGAAATTTATATTAAATACTTGGGTCTACGGTTTCTTTCGGCTGTAATAAAATAAAAGTTGTAAGTCAACGCAATCAAACGATATGTACGTTTATGTCGCATATTTTGCGATTTCACAGGGAAATCAAAAACCTATAGGGTACTTCCCGTTGACCTAGAATCATGAAATTTGGCAAAAGGCAAGGTCTCATAGCACATATATAGGAATAAATCCGAAAGTTACAAATTTGAAGTAATATCATTAAAAAATAAATATTTTGCTATTACAAACTTACATTTTGAAGTTGGAATGTATGGAAGAACCTTATAGTCAACTACAAAGTTAAGTTTGTCTTTCAATATTTCAACTATAGTTTATTTTTGGACTCGCGCTCTGAGGCTTCTGTCCAACGGAACCGTCAGAGCACGAGTCCTACTCGTACTTGTCCGGTTTTTTTCAACTAGGTACAAGAAATTTTTGCAAATGCACAAAACGTGCAACGCCAAAATACGACTCGCGAGGAAAAAGGCCGCGCATGACTCATGCACTAGTTCAGGGTATGTATACACAAGATCTTTGCTCATGCATGACTCGCGAGCGATGCTCGCTCTTTAGGGTATACAAAGTCCATGCACTCAACTCAATGATCATGAGGTCAAGTGTTAACTTACCAATGGGAAGATTATGTCATTATTTTCTCCTTCAAGCACAAGAGACCGGATGGTGCCACCCTAGTTCCGTGGTGTCTCGGACGTGCACTCGTCTGGGACGCTACGTGCGTGGACACCTTGGTGGCATTTCATCTCTCCAGTTTGGTTCAAGACGTCGGGGCCGCGGCTGACAACGCTCAATTATTAAAACACCGCAGAGCGCGCATTATGAGTTTCTCGCATTAGCTGTAGAGACTCTAGGCTCGTAGTCCTCCGATGAAAAAAGGTTTGGAAAGACATTTCGACCAGATTGGTTCTCGCCTCGGGGGATCCCAGAGCTGGAGCATATTTCGCACAAACATTAAGCCTCAGCCTCGCAATCCTTTTTTTTTTAAATTTGTTACAATGTTCTTTACCTTGGATTCAATGTCCTTTAGTCGTAATCTTAAACAGTTTACGAGTCATAGTCACAGTCAGAGTCAAGCTAAGTCAGTCACGGTCAAGTCAAACTCATGCCCCTGTAAAGTGGTGGAGACTTTACAAGAGGCTATGGAGTTTCGGAAACAATATGAAAAGACACGTTTCACCTCGTTATATTACTTGCCCATACTCGAGCACGTTTACGAGCATTTAATGAATAATAATTCACCATTTAATACACATTAACACTCGAAAATACACACACAAGTTTAGGAAAATAATCCAACGAGCCGACATGTTTTTTCCGCGTTGGCGCCAAAACTCCGCCTCGCAAACCTTTTTTTTTTTTTTTGTAAAAAAAATTATGACCGTGGATTCAATGTCCTTTAGTCGTAATATTAAACAGTTTACATTGTCTTAGTAGCGTCAAACAAGTCATAGTCACAGTCAGAGTCAAGCTAAGTAAGTCTCGGTCAAGTCGAACTCATGCCCCTGTAAAGTGGTGGAGACTTTACAAGAGGCTCCTATGGAGTTTTGGAAACAACACGAAAAGACACGTTTCACCTCGTTATATCACTTGCCCACACTCGAGCACGTTTACGAGCCCTTAATGAATAATAATTCACCATTTAGTACACATTAACACTCGAAAATACAGAAGTTTACGAAAAATCCAACGAGCCGACATGTTTTTTCCGCGTTGGCGCCAAAACTCCCCTCGCAATCCAGCGGGGCAATGCTGCCAGCATTCTGCGAACCCTGCCGCATGGTGGCGATTTGTTCACCTAGGAGTTTCTTATTTTTATTTTTTATTTATTTTTTGTATATATTATATTTTAGTCGTACATAGTAGTTTTATGTATACAATATGTATAATTTCCTTGTGTAAATAAATGGTTCAAGCACAGATCAAGACTCCCAATTTTTTTAATCGGGCCGTGTTTCTCTCAGTTGATACTTTTCACCTATGGCGAGAAATTCTTTCAAACAGTTTTTTGTCCTTAGGGCAAGTGCCTTTATTAACTAAACAAAATACAAGCTTATACTAACACTACAAATACACTTAGATTACCCATAGACCGTTGAAGGTCAAATCCGTGATCAAAAATTTATAATTAATTGATCACGGAGTTAAAGTGAAAAAGTAAAATAAAGTGCGTTTCCAATAAAGAGCTTTACATGACAATGTAAAGAATATTTATCGATTTTCGCAAGCATCGTGATCATTTTATAATTTAAATTTGAATTTCCCACCATAGCTGAAACGTACCACGTGCCTCATACTATAGAGTCGTTGGAGTGATTCGGAACTTAAAATGTGATCGGTGTATCAGTGTCAGCACAGATCTACTACCTATATCTGTGAGTGTCAGTGACAAGCACTGTCGCACGCATCGGGCCTAATCGGGCTAGGGTTACCAACTTAGCCCTTTCGTAGCTAGATTTAGCTCATTTTCTACTATTTTAGCCCTGTAAATAATGAAATAGCCCTTAGCTCCAACTCTAACCCAAAACTACCTGTTGAAACCAGAGACAACCATAATGAACCATAATAATTATTGTGTTCTAATCAAAGATGTAGTTTGGTTCTAATATACTGCAGGGTATTTTTGAAAGCTTTCCCTCTCGAAAAAAAAAGGCATGAGTTTGACTTGACCGCTTCTTGACCGCGACTTACTTTGCTTAATTCTGACTGTGACTGACTTGTACAAGGAATATACGCTACGACCATGAATATACTAATAAGTTTCTACCGTCGACAACCGCCGACTTGTTTGACTTGTTTGACAACATTTAATCAAACTTGCTATGGAACAATGTAATACTTGACACTGGAAAATGCACAGGCCAAACTCCCACAGCCAAACTCCTCACAGTGGAAAGAAAAAAAAAACCGGACAAGTACGAGTAGGACTCGTGCTCTGAGGGTTCCGTTAGACGGAACCCTCAGAGCGCAAGACCAAAAAAAAAACTAACTGAAGTTAAAATATTGAAAGACAAACTTAAGTTTGTAGTTTTTTTTTACTGGGCAAGTGCCTTTAATAACTAAACAAAATACAAGCTAAACCTAACACTACAAATACAGTTAGACTGCCCATAGACCGTTGAAGGTCTAAAGACAATCCAAATGCTCAAGCCCACTACCAGTTGGCAGCGTACCCAACATGCTGGCGGCATTACCACGTTGAATGGCAATGCTAATGCGTTGAGCCAGAAACACGCCAGCATTTTGGTCACGCGTCGCATTAACCAGGCGCTCTGAAAGATTTTTGAAAATGAGGTGAGCTCCCGGTCCCCAAGGGCCCAATGTCTCGACCCCAAACGCCTCAAATATGTAACCACTGCCGAGGTTAGCATATTTGCGACGCTTGTGCTGCTCTGCCGAATTAGCAGCCGCGCCAGCCCTACCCTGTGTCTCAGGAAGATGTGACGGCGCCAAAGTATCGACACAAGTTGCGTCCCATACAAGGGGCCGCCCCAACCTCCAGGGCACAAGTGTCATACCGTCAGGCCTCTTTCCATCGTCACGCGCAAGACCACTCGGTTTGAGCACAGCTGCGACATTGGCGGTGGAAAGTGCCCTGCGTATGATGTCGTTCAGGCTAGCGTGTCGGCCAATACGACCAGCGCTTCTCGAGCAAGAGAGACCATGGTGACCGAGCTGGTCAACAGCAGTACCACACTGACAGCGATGGGCCTCACAGCACCTTGCACCCAAGCGTAAGCTGACAGCTAGACGAAATGCGGTTGGATCTAAAAGGCTACCTGTGTTAAAAGAGGGCATGGCTTGCAACCAAAGTCCCGATTCCCAAACAGAGACAGCAAGAATACGAGCGCGATCTGCAATACTAGGACACGTATCTAGTAGCGATTTCCATGCTAGTTCGCAGATCGGCCGATCCCACAGTCTCTGGGAAGACAACTTTGAAGTTTGTAGTTGACAATAAGGTTCTTCCATACATCCCAACTACAAAATGTAAGTTTGTAATAGCAAAATAATTATTTTTAAATACCTTCAAATTTATAACTTTCGGTTTTATTCCTATATATGTACTATGAGACCTTGCCTCTTGCCAAATTTCATGATTCTAGGTCAACGGGAAGTACCCTATAGGTTTTGATTCCCCTGTGAAATCGCAAAATATACGACATAAAGAAACCCTAAGAGCGCGAGACCAAAAAAAAAACTAACTGAAGTTAAAATATTGAAAGACAAACTTAAGTTTGTAGTTGACAATAAGGTTCTTCCATACATTCCAACTACAAAATGTAAGTTTGTAATAGCAAAATAATCATTTTTAAATGATATACCTTCATATTTATAACTTTCGGATTTATTCCTATATATGTGCTATGAGACCTTGCTTTTTGCCAAATTTCATGATTCTAGGTCAACGGGAAGTACCCTATAGGTTTTGGTTCCCCTGTGAAATCGCAAAATATGCGACATAAACGTTCATATCTTTTGATTGCGTTGACTTACAACTTTTATTTTTTTACAGCCGAAAGAAACCGTAGACCCAAGTATTTAGTATAAATTTCAACTTGCTACCTTTACGCGTTCTTGAGAAAAAGGGTCACGACAGACGGACAGACAGACAGACGGACAACGAAGTGATCCTATAAGGGTTCCGTTTTTTCCTTTTGAGGTACGGAACCCTAAAAAGAATTGAGCAATATCGCCAAAATCGTTTAAAAACAGTATAAACCCCACAGATATACACAACCAGATCGGCAATATCTTTTAGTGAAAGAGACAACTTGATATGGCTCAGCACAAGTACGAAAAGGACATAAATAGATTTTGTTGTCCTTATCGACGTGACCTGTTTTTGGTACCTCAAGTGTCAAAATCTGTAATAATCAGTGACAAACAAAACGGGTCTGAACTATATTTATTGCCTTTTTTTGGTGATTTAATGTGATAAATGCGTGTTTCCTCTGAGAAATAATTGTAAAAGATATTTTACAATGGTTGGTTGTAGCATTTTGGGCTGCAAGAAGCGCAGTGAGCGAAAATACGATGAAATATCATTTCACACGTAAGTAAACATATAAAGCTTGTAACGATCACCTAAATAAATTCAGGATATCAATTCGCAAATATTTTATTCATAATTAGTCAGTTTTTAGGTCGATTTGTGGTCTAATTCTATGAATTTTATCAAATTATTCACTTAGAAAATAAATTATGAATGTTGCCAGTTTATGAAAGAAATTACCCACCGCAACTAACATAAATTATTCGTTCTGCAGGTTTCCAACTGATCCTGTCACATTGCTGAAAAAAGCTGGCACATTGCAAGAAGTGCAAAATACCGACCCTTTTATGCCCATATGAATATGGTGAATGTTAATATTAAATATATATTAATGAGGCCACAGTTATGAAGCTGGAAAAGCAAAAGGCGATTTCGGCGAACCGATTCAAAAAGCTACGCGCTGTTCGTGAAATTTGTACTGTAAACATTAAAGAGTCTATTTATCTAATTATTTGGAATGTTATACATAATTCCATTCATGAAAAAACTAAACTGACCAAGCGCGAGTCGGGCTCGCGCGCTGAGAGTTCTTTACAATCACAAAATACAAAAAGTTGTGCAAAAAGACAACATCACGCCCAGGCTGTCACCCATCCAAGTACCGACCGCGCCCGACGTTGCTTAGCTTAGTGGTAAACAGAAATTTGTCACTGACTCGCACTTGGCCAGTGTTTATTATTTGTTGTTTTACTTATGTTCACTATAATCCGCTAAATTTGACGCTTGTACGGATTACCGTTTTTACACTAGAACAAATCCAAAAATACGTTTAACGTTTGTTGCATGAGGGACCCCCGTTCCGTTTTAACTCTGACTTTTTTATTATATTTTATTAATTATAAAAAATCATGCTATGGTTACTTTTCAACCTTTTTTCTAGTACTATATTCTAATCCTAACAAATAATTATAATAAAAACGCAAGTAACTTTCTGTCTGTTTTTACGAGGAAATGGCTAAGTCATGGTATAATAATATACTCCGCCAGGTATAGCAATCCGAGAATCAAATGTTTACGTGGGCGTCCCGCAATGATGTCATGATGTCAATTTACAACAGGTTTGAGAGAGATGACGATACACCACGTAACAGCTGATTGAATAAAGTGGCAACTGGACAGTGACGTCATTGGGGGACCACTCTCAAATTGCTAGACCTTGTTTTCTTAGATCATGGGCTAAGTCAAATTTTGTCAGGACGATAGGGTGTGTCATGAGGACAGACAACGTACGTTTCTTCCCAGAACATTGCAGGTAGCTCCGCGGGTTGCAGCAGATAGTGTATAAAATATAAATATTTAAAAGGTAGTATTGTTTCCAAAGTACTCATTGAAGATTCACTACCCATCATAGTAGGTAAATTACCCTAACTTATAGCAAATCATTTTAATGTGGCAACACACCTTGTTGAAGCGAGAGGCACTGAGCTAGCCACGCTCATTGAAAATCTATAGGTAGTAGATCTGTGATAAACCCAATACGACGAAGAAAAAAAAAAGAAACAGTAAAACAAACCGTGTTGAAACCGTGAGTGATTGAGATCCAGATAATTTGTGTATTTGTGATTTTGTGTTTTGTGTTAATCTCGAGAAACTCAATTTCTGAGGCGGGGCATATTCTGAAAGAAATATTAATAGTTCCAGGGAGTCCAAACACAAACTTTTGTGTGGACGGATACGGGATACAAAACTTGTAGAAAAGGATAATTATAACCACAGAAATAACGGTAAACACTTGCAACCAAGTTATTGTTTATTTTCTATATTAATAAGATGACCTATGGAACAGTCGGTCTGGGCAAACTTCGGACATTGGGTTGAGCGTGAAATTTTACTTGTTTTGAAATAGCAACATCATATTGTATTGTATACATATACAGACTTCTGTTGATCTTTTCTTATGCAAACGCCTTTGTTTTACTGGTGCAGTTTGGGAAATATTCATGCTTTCAGATGATACAATCACTCGAGTGACTTTCAACTTCCAATTATTAACGCCTCTACACCAGTTATATCAAGCCAAATGGTGAGTGATCTTGTAATTTAAATTAAATACTGCAAAATGTAATTTATACAACTTACAGAGAAGGTATATGAGGAAAGGAGGGGTAAGAGTTGTGTAAGTGTGTACCTGTGTTTGTATGTTTGTTATTGGTCTGTTACCATATTTTTATCCTAAATGACTGGACCGATTTGTTTTTATTTGAAAGTAGGTTTCATTGCATATATGTTTGATAGCAATCTGCTCAATGGTTCAAAGTTATGGTTTTTAATATTTCCTTGTTTTAATTTTCTAGTTAGTAACTACCTATAATACTTCTTTACTGGAATACTTCTGTACCATACCATCACGTCTTTGAAGCCCACAGGCAGATTTTTTGTAATGTGTACAGTACTATGAGGAACAGTAATTTTCTAATAAACAAATATACTAAAGTTATATGACTATTATGGGATATTAAAACAGTGTTTAACAAATATACTTAAATGAACAATTTTTTCACCTATATAATTTATGCTACATTACACCGCTCCTTTTCTCTGCAATGGAAACACCAACCTCTTTTCACAGCTCCATGCCCCTCAGTGGAAATACACCCTTAAAGTTATGCATAATGTTAAGTACAGTGACCTCCTTTCCGCTTAGGTGATTATTGTATGAGATAAATGGTGGTAACCATTTCGTGTAAGCCTGTGTAGTTTAAGAACTCTTCAACCAGTAATTTAATCATGTAGGTATGTCTGTGGTTTTATAATGGATATTTAACATTATAATAAGTGTCTATAAAATCTCTGAGCGGAACAAGTATATTTTTTTTTACTTTGCTTTATTTTGCACCATGTTCCTGTATGAAGTGTTTGATTCTATTGTTTCTGTGCGGACTGCTAGTCTGTCACTCTGTGGAATGCGTTGCCTGAATGGCTGTTCCCCGATAGCTACAATCTGGGTCTTCAAGTTGTGAGTGAATCGGTTGCTTTTAGGCAAGAGTGCTCTATCGTAGACCACATCATCACTTAAGATCAGGTAAGATGGCTGTAAAATGAAAGCCCCTGAGAAGTACAAAATGGAGAGTAAACAGGTTCCTTCTAGGTAAGAATGCTCCATCATAGTTCATATCTTTGGTTAATATTAGACATGATGTGAAAGCGAGCCTATTATGATTATTAAAATTGATTTTTATGTTAAATTGTTTCAGCTCCCAAGAGTGCGTGCAGTTACGCAATTGTCAACCACTAACTTCACACACTCGCACTATGAAGCAACTGGCTGCGTGGTAACTGTCTATTTATATTTATTGGAGATAGAGCATGTTTCTTCTAATCTACATATTAATACAAATATACATGTAGCATATTTATAAGCTTATCAGTGCAAGAAAGGAAACTGCATAATTATACTATTGTAGGTTATAGGTATCAAAACATTGCTGACTTTGTACTTATAGACTCGAATTGATTGGTATCAATTTTTTTTGTTGATATCTTTGTACTGAAATGCTTGGGAAAAGTTATTATGCGATTTCCGAAGTTACTGTAATAGGTACTGTACTGTTAAAGGGGGAGGCCTATGTTCAGCAGTGGACGTCTTCTGGCTGATGATGATGATGATGACTGTAATAGACTTTTGATCTTTATAAGATACAAGATCGAACGGTGTCAAATATTTTTATTTGTCTGAAAGACTTTTTTTTCCAAATTTGTAATTTCCAACTAATATTTCTACTTTTTAAAATCCATGGAATGTCTTAGACTTTTACAGTCCTTATTAAAGTTTCCACCGGTAATATGCAATTAAATTAGTGGAACTTTTCCGTGCAGGTATCAGAAAAAGATCAGTTCATACGACAAAGAAGAATGGGAGACCATGGTGGAACAGCTGCTGATGCAAGGCACGTACCGGCGGCGCATCGTCGACTTCACCACTCATGGCCGCTCCTACCTCATTGATGTTGATTTGGTCAGAGGTATACATACAAATTTACAGATATTAGATTTGTTTTGGCCAGTTTGTTAGCTTGGTGCTGAATGCTTGCTCATAGAAGTAGCAGTTTTCTAAATGGCTCAAAGGAGCCTCATGGGGCGGAAGTTTTGGGTTTGATTTGCTGGCTAGGCTGATGGTTGAATAATGAATTGACATAACTATCTGCTCTGGGTCTGGGTGTCCTGGACACAGGGATCCTATCATGGATCTATGTATGAGTATAAACCTCCTATGTAGCCATGTACCGACGACTGCACTTTTGACTAATGTTGTACACATTTGCCGAAAACTTAAAACACAAGCATGAAACGTCTGTAGCTCAAAACAGTGTAAAGCTAACACCTGGCAGAATACGGAGGCAGTCCGGGACTCTACCTACAAAGCTATAATTATTAATAATTATATTAATTATAATTAATTAATTAATTAATTTTTATTAATTATTAATTTATAAGTTTCTATATAAGTTTTAACTACCCTACGTATAAATATTGTACTAACCAATTTTTTAAGTCTACTAATAACTGTAACTTGAACTCGGAAGGAAGAACTGAATCTCACGACACAGGACCCACCTAGTGTGAGATACAGGGCTACTTTATTTGAAGTAGGTATGTAAACATTTCTCACCTACCCACTAACTCTTATTTTGTTTTTATTTTATCTTCGTACCTATTTCATAAGCTTGTAAAAATTTTGAGCAAATAAACGTTATTTTTTTTATTATTATCATATTATGTAGTGTTTTTTTTTTATATTATTGACAAATAGAAGTCATTTTTGGTTAACTTTTTTCATTCAATCAAATATCCGCCGATACTTATAGTAGTATCATCAAAAAGGATTATTTTCCCTCTTTGGACATTTATTTTATTTCACAATCTCCACTCCAATGGCTAAATTACTCATTACAATTGTTGGGTATTAACCCAATAGGGCGCGGGCAGTAACCAAGATTTAAAATAAACTGGCCAGGAGCATGTCGAGATGCTTAAGGTAGGGTTTGGTAAGCAAAGCCACACAATTTTAGTTACCCCTACACAACCATGAAAGGTTTTTTTTCATGCTTTTAAAATATAAATCTATACTAAAACTGTAATTTTGCAAAGTTTTATGCACATAAGTTAAAAAATTAGTAAAGACAGACAGATACACGGACGTTCAGACAGAACAAACTTATATGGGTTTCTTGTAGGACTATGAAACCCTAAAAATGGCAATGGAATTGTCATCTCAGTTGAATTAACTATTAAATTAACTGCTTCCCGATTTTTTAAAACATTTATCTCAACACAGGGTCGTCGTTCCCCAAAGCAAAGCCGACGCTGGGCATGCGTCGAGTAGTGTGGTTCGCGCTCGTCCGCCTCGTATTTCTGCCAGCGCTATTCCAGTGGTGGGCGCAGCAAACCTCACCGACTTGCGCCAAGTTCCTCCTCTCACTCTGGCTCATGCAGTTCATCAATGTCACGATGTACTTCGCGTCACCTGATGGCTTGGATGTCGATGTAAGTATCAAGCCGATGGTAGACTTGCGTTGCTTAGTTTGATTCAGTGATGAATGCAGTGGACTTCGCTGACTTGCGCCAAACTCATCCTCTCACTCTGGCCCATGCGGTTCATCAATGTCACTACGCACTTTGCGTCGCCTGATGGCTTGGATGTCGATGTAAGTATCAAGCCGATGATAGGCTTACATTGCTTAGTTTGATTCAGTGATGAACACAGCGGACTTCGCCGATTTGTGTCTTTATTAAAGTTTTTCTATGATTTGCTTTGGAAACTTGCGATTTCTATTATCATCTTGAAAATTAAGTGTGCTTAGACAAACGATTTATTTATGTCATTATAATGCATATTATCTGACTTTTGGCGCAGTAGATTTTTGGTTAAATCATACATTCTTCAGCCTTCACAAAATATGTAGTAAATTTAACTGTTTATTTTTATTTTTCAGCCGAACTGTTGGCTAGTGCCGCTCGGTTTGATGTTGGTGCTCAGTGTGGTGCATTCTCAGATAGTGAGCACGACTGAACTGGACTTAGCAAGGGTGCGTCCACGTGCTACGTATCGGAAGAAGTTGCCACGATACTTAAGGTACGTAAACGAACCAACACATTGAATAATAGTTTTTTATTTATTTATGCAACCTACTAACGACAATACAGGTGAATCTTTAAAGTCAGAGTGAAAATAATTCTTCTACATCGATGTGTACCATCCTCGAATACATCGTCGCTTACCATCAGGAGAGCTGGTTGTGGCCCAACGTAGAACTCTTTTTGAAAAAAATTGCATCCTTATTTTCCATTCTATTTGCCCCAGAAGCACAGATAAAATATATTATTCGTGGCGCAGGCGTGGTGGCCTTCGGTCGGAGTGTGACGGTGGTAGCGGCGGTGGGTCCGCTGAAAGCGGCGCCACTTCAAGCCAAAGCAAGACCCCCTCCACCAAACCATCCAAGTTTAGACGCAGGCAATCGCGCCCCGAAGGTGTTGAGAATGGACTGAGGTATTCCTTTCTTCAATTCCTTTTAGGTCGTGCCAGTGGCCTATGGGTGGCCAGTTTTCTAAAACCTCTGATCTGTGTCCTTTCTGTCCATTTTTCTATCGGACTGTGGGTACGAAAAGTCGACACCGCTTTATAGAATATCAATTCTAAAAATTCACGCGAATTTAGTTTCCACTTTTATTTTGCGTGCTGCTAGTCTGTGGAATGCGTTGCCTGAATGTGTTTTCGCCGATAGTTACAATCTAAGCGTCATTAAATCACGAGTGAATTGGTTCTTCTAGGCAAGCGTGCTCCATGGTAAACCGCATCATCGCTTAACATCAGGCATGTTAGGGGTCAAACGCAAGCCCCATATTTAACCTAAAAAACTAACTTTTATAGTAATAATAACTTAAGAATAATTATTCTGAATATTGTCTGTCTTGGATTTACATGGTTCGTTCGACATTTACATGCCTACAGATTATATATTTGGGCATATTTTCCTTCCAGAAAGCGAAAGAAGGAACTGACTAAAGAAACTGTGATAAAAAATCTAGAGGCTCCTATAAACAAACCAATAAATAAAGTTAAGGCTAAAGACTCGGATGATGAAGAATATTTAGTTTGGAAGAAGCCTGAGACCGCTCCTATAGTTACTTTCACCCCACCGCCTGACGATGCTACCCCAAGCCCATCACTCCGATACAAACCTAATAATGTATTAACGAAGAAACATCTAGAATCCTTTAACATTAGACAGAATCAACAGATCAATATAGCTAGAGCTATGTTCGCAGATGGCGACGATGGCTTTGAAAGCCTGAACGGTAACGATAACAATTCTAATGCTAGTGATAATGATAATAAAGCAAATAAGACTGAACAGCAGAGGGTAAATGAAGGAGTCAAAACGGTAAAAGTTTCTAAAGATAACCCATTGACTGAGAAAGCCAGTGAAGTGAAAACTGATGAACTGAAAGGAAATTTGAAAAAAAGCTATGATAAATCAGATCAGGATTCAGAAGGTGCTATGCCGATGAGCAGTCCAAGTTCCGGAAAGAGAGTAGGCGTCAGATTTAGAGGCAAATGGACTCAGGACTCGCAACATGAGTCCAGTGACGAAATATTCGGAAACATTAAAAAGAAAAAGGTAATAATTGTGCACTGTTACAAAAATCACAATTCAGCACGTGAAGTTTCAACACATTATTAACAATCGAATTTTTAACATAGGTGATAGATGGCAGGCATTTACAGCACTTCGAGCAAGGTAGCTATCGAGCATTGTAACGTGTATAACGCATGATATGAGCCACGGGAGTGGCGGAAACGCTTCTCTATTCTAATGCTTCTAAAATAGGTACTCGTACATTTTAACATATAATAATTTACTGATTTGAATAAAACATAGTGGGACAAACTGAAAACTATTTGTTAAATTTTTTTATATATCTTTCTTTGGCAGAGACGATGCTAAAATATAATTTATTAGCCGAAAAAATAACAATTACATGTTTATTAGTCATTGTTATCAAGCAAGCCATGGCTTAAGGTCTCATAAACGTGACCTGAGCATTCACTTGTAATTAGGGTTACTAGATGGAAAATAAATCTCCAGGCAAGACCCGAACGCTTAAAGAAATTTCCGGACGTATCTTTTAAAGTTCATATTTCTCGGCATAATGAACACGTATGGCGGTCTTTTTAATTTCAATTTGAGAATTACGGACGGATCGGAATTTCCGGACATGACTAGAAAATTCTGGACGTATAGCAACCCTACTTGTAATGAGCATTCAAGGAAATGTTTTATGATATAACCATTTTGTCGAACAGAAACAACAAAATTTTAGTTTCAATGTTTGGCTCTGTTCCATAATAGTAATAAACGACAAATGCGCGATCTTTTATTACCAAGTAAACACTCAAGCTGATCAGCACCTTTACGTATTGATTAGGTACTTGTTGCACTATACCAGCCAATGACAATATAAATTATCTTTGATACCAACAGTTTGTTTTCTATGTTTAAAGTAAAATCAATCCACAGAACACGCTTTTCTCAATCATTTCACAATGTTTCTAATGCGACGAATTTCCGTAGAAGGTAGACTACCAGACGTCCTCGTCTGAAGGCGAATGCTCGGCATCGGCGCCAAGCATCGCGCTACCATCGCATCATACCATGTCTGATTGGGTTGGGCATACTACTAACAGTAAGCATTGTTTTGTTTTACTGGTAGATCGCGCATGCCGTTTCGAGTAGTCGAGGCCGAATTTATTATAAGGCACGAATAGAATAGAGTCTGTACTAGACAGATGGGGATTATGTTTACAGGTGGTCGGTTATCATATGAATAATGACGGTAGCGCAGGCAGGTACAGGCACAGCGGATCTTTGTGTCTCCGAAGTTACGCTCTGCGAACCACTGTGCAAGTAACACATCCCTTGCGACAAAAAAATAGCTACTGCGCAGGTCTTGCAGCCAACTTCAGAGACACACAAGA
The DNA here is from genome assembly GCA_914767915.1 of Agriopis aurantiaria. Classification (NCBI taxonomy): domain Eukaryota; kingdom Metazoa; phylum Arthropoda; class Insecta; order Lepidoptera; family Geometridae; genus Agriopis; species Agriopis aurantiaria. Next base: position 8,775,533 of record OU611994.1, on the reverse strand, counting down.
TCCGCTGTGCCTATTGTACCAGCAACTCCCTCACAGCTAGTAGATGCTCGCCTCGGGCTTTTATTTTTTGCCTGCTGCAAATGTAGACCTATCTGTAGGTAAATAGTGGTACAGTAGCATACGGGTGGTAGGCTTTTTGAGGTGCCAGATTGTCGGCCGCATACAGTGCATTTAAAAACTAACCGTCGTTATTGCCATTGCCTAAACTTATGAAAATTATAAATCCGACCCTGGCTTTAGATATGATAAGATATCTTCTAGGCTTCGTTCTATGCCAGCAGGGCTAACATGCGCACTGCGACAAATCTTGTCGACACTTTGTCGAGCGACAACGTGATAAGTCGCCTACGTTTTTGTATACGTCATGCTTTGACACGATAAAAACAGTCCACAAATTTTGACGCGGTGCGCATGTTTGCCCTGGGGCCTTACGGACAACTGCTATTACAGGCGACTAATCCGCTCAGTTGGAAAATCACGCGACCGCAAACCGTATCTGGGCGCGATAAGGTTTGCGGTCGCGTGATTTTCCAACTGAGCGGATTAGGTGGCTGTAATAGCAGTTGTCCGTAAGGCCCCGCTGGATTCTTTTCAAAAACTACATAATGTATTTGTATGTTTGTAAAACTAACCGAATTCTTTACTGGGTGCCAATTAGAGTTGCTGTTTGGGTGTAGGTAATACGGTCCGTGCGCACGCATAATATTGTTTACTAATATAAAGTCAAGCTTTTAATATGAGCTCCAGCTTGTCCTATATTCCATGTAATAATCCTTTACTCGCTATTCGCCTATAGGTGAAGAAAGCAGTTACTGTTCACAATCGGAAGGCGGCAATTCCGACGTTGAATTCCACTATGCTGACAGTTCTTGGGACCCGTTCGCTATACTCGATCCTACGAGTGATACAGGTAAAATCAAATAAAAACCGTAATGACTTTCTCTAAGTGTACTCTAACAACTATTTGGAGGTTCTAATGACGCATAATTTAAACGCGAAAGTAGCGAGCCCGAAAAACTCAGGCTTAATAATAAGAATACATAATTTGTTTCAGACACATTCAAAGTCCATATTAAATTACCTTTAATGTTAATTTCATTTTAAAATTACATTAAATATGTTACATTATTCTCCCACTTTATCATTAGTTGAAAAATACACAAAAAAATCTAAAATATATTATTTACGAAAAAAAATTATTAAAAATTAATTTTAAATGTTTGTCTATATTTACGAGCATTTGACTAATACGGCGTGAGCGAAGCAAGTTTGAAAATTTTCAAACCATTCTTATTAGGACGATTGCAAAGAAGATTGAAGCGAATATAGAAAAGCGCGAACGAAGCAAAAGCGAAAGTAGTGCTCAGATATACGTTATACTGAAGCGTGCAATTAAAGAAATTAATATCAGTACGAATGCTTCAATGCAATGTTTGAAGAGTTTATTATACTTTTGAGCCTACGACGGAGCTGCCTCGTCTCTCTTTGGATATGCCTAAGTGCCAAGAAGCAATATAAATAGGTATTTTTAAACCCCCCATAATAGTTCTCATAATATTTAAACGGCTAAACAGATTTTTTAGAATTATTGGTAAAAACACTGGATAAAGTCACCCATCAAAAAAATCAAAATCAGTTCAGCTGTTTGGGAGCTACACACTACTACTGAGAAAATACAAGCTAACACTACAAAAAACAGTTAGACTGCTCATAGACCGTTGAATGTCTAAAGACAATCCAAAGTTAGTTAATTCTGGCCCTTAAAAGGTTAGATGAAGGTAGGTTGAAAGCCTGTATTCCACAGTGAAGTGCACGATGTGGGAACGCGGCTCGACCCTCCGCACGGAACTATCCGCCGTCGACATCAGCTGGTACGTGGTGGCGCGCGCCGAGCGAGTCATGGCGGCCGCGGGCTCGCAGTGGGCCGCGCTGTGCATGGCCGCCGCCATCGCTTTCTTCTCGCCGCACCTGCGACTACTACAGGTAACATCAACTTTATATCAAACTAGCTGCGCTCCGCGGTTTCACCCGCGAATTAAAATCATCGTTCCGTTTTCCTGCGTAATTTTCTTATTTTTTCATTCCGTAAGAACCTTCTACAAAGAATTAGAAATCTTTTTTCAAGTTACGGCGTGACCAAGGTAAATAGGGATTCATTTTTAGGGTTCCGTACCTCAAAAGGAAAAAACGGAACCCTTATAGGATCACTTCGTTGTCCGTCTGTCTGTCTGTCCGTCTGTCAAGACCCTTTTTCTCAAGAACGCGTAAAGGTAGCAAGTTGAAATTTATACTAAATACTTGGGTCTACGGTTTCTTTCGGCTGTAAAAAAATAAAAGTTGTAAGTCAACGCAATCAAAAGATATGAACGTTTATGTCGCATATTTTGCGATTTCACAGGGGAACCAAAACCTATAGGGTACTTCCCGTTGACCTAGAATCATGAAATTTGGCAAAAAGCAAGGTCTCATAGCACATATATAGGAATAAATCCGAAAGTTATAAATATGAAGGTATATCATTTAAAAATGATTATTTTGCTATTACAAACTTACATTTTGTAGTTGGAATGTATGGAAGAACCTTATTGTCAACTACAAACTTAAGTTTGTCTTTCAATATTTTAACTTCAGTTAGTTTTTTTTTTGGTCTCGCGCTCTTAGGGTTTCTTTATGTCGTATATTTTGCGATTTCACAGGGGAATCAAAACCTATAGGGTACTTCCCGTTGACCTAGAATCATGAAATTTGGCAAGAGGCAAGGTCTCATAGTACATATATAGGAATAAAACCGAAAGTTATAAATTTGAAGGTATTTAAAAATAATTATTTTGCTATTACAAACTTACATTTTGTAGTTGGGATGTATGGAAGAACCTTATTGTCAACTACAAACTTCAAAGTTGTCTTCCCAGAGACTGTGGGATCGGCCGATCTGCGAACTAGCATGGAAATCGCTACTAGATACGTGTCCTAGTATTGCAGATCGCGCTCGTATTCTTGCTGTCTCTGTTTGGGAATCGGGACTTTGGTTGCAAGCCATGCCCTCTTTTAACACAGGTAGCCTTTTAGATCCAACCGCATTTCGTCTAGCTGTCAGCTTACGCTTGGGTGCAAGGTGCTGTGAGGCCCATCGCTGTCAGTGTGGTACTGCTGTTGACCAGCTCGGTCACCATGGTCTCTCTTGCTCGAGAAGCGCTGGTCGTATTGGCCGACACGCTAGCCTGAACGACATCATACGCAGGGCACTTTCCACCGCCAATGTCGCAGCTGTGCTCAAACCGAGTGGTCTTGCGCGTGACGATGGAAAGAGGCCTGACGGTATGACACTTGTGCCCTGGAGGTTGGGGCGGCCCCTTGTATGGGACGCAACTTGTGTCGATACTTTGGCGCCGTCACATCTTCCTGAGACACAGGGTAGGGCTGGCGCGGCTGCTAATTCGGCAGAGCAGCACAAGCGTCGCAAATATGCTAACCTCGGCAGTGGTTACATATTTGAGGCGTTTGGGGTCGAGACATTGGGCCCTTGGGGACCGGGAGCTCACCTCATTTTCAAAAATCTTTCAGAGCGCCTGGTTAATGCGACGCGTGACCAAAATGCTGGCGTGTTTCTGGCTCAACGCATTAGCATTGCCATTCAACGTGGTAATGCCGCCAGCATGTTGGGTACGCTGCCAACTGGTAGTGGGCTTGAGCATTTGGATTGTCTTTAGACCTTCAACGGTCTATGGGCAGTCTAACTGTATTTGTAGTGTTAGGTTTAGCTTGTATTTTGTTTAGTTATTAAAGGCACTTGCCCAGTAAAAAAAAACTACAAACTTAAGTTTGTCTTTCAATATTTTAACTTCAGTTAGTTTTTTTTTTGGTCTTGCGCTCTGAGGGTTCCGTCTAACGGAACCCTCAGAGCACGAGTCCTACTCGTACTTGTCCGGTTTTTTTATATATATAGATAGATATGTAAGTTTTTGAACCGTCTGGCGGCCACCGTCTGCCCTTGAAAACTATAGTATTCAAATATTAAGTAAGCAGAATTTTGGTGATTTTGAATGAATGGAATTAAACGTGAAAAACAGTTTTCAATGCTGCTGGCCAATGCAAGGACTGACCGATCTGACTGCGTATGCACCACTCCACGAAAGAAGTGGATAGATTTATAAATTTATCACTTCCAGAGTCGGTTGGTCTACATGCAACATGTCTGGAATAATATCCAATAATGCTGAATAGTATCTTAACCTCATAAATAATTAAGGAAAAAAAACCTATCCTAAACTTTATAGGATTCAAGCAGGCATGGGGTTTCGGGGGCCCAAATGTTCGGGGCTCGAATCTTTGCAACTCTTGCTACGCGGCTTATCCGGTACTGCACCTATGTGTGTAATTTCCCGAATAATAAGTGTGAAACCTTTAGTTTTATAATAAATTGCAATAATCATATTTGTGCTTGTATTTCAGGTGTCCATGGAACAAGATTCAAGAACTGAGGAAGATATACAGGCTATTTCAACGGTGACCTATGTAGCTTCAGCGGTAGCCAACTACACGCAAGGATCAGTGCTGTCTTACCTTAGTGGTGCTTACGGAGACAACGTCTGGTGAAAAAAAAAAACAATATAACATTCATAAAAAAATACATTTCTCCCTCCCCTCTGCGTTGATTCTCCAATACGTTATCAGCTTCTCCCGTATCCAGGATCTGGTGTCTAGCACGTAGGCTTCTTCCTCTCCGTCTTGCCTTCTATTTTTCTATTTTCCAGTGACAATCAGTCTACCTTCAAAAAACACTGTAGTAAATATTAACTCTACTCATACAAGACAATAAATGACAGTCTGGGTGTCTTTAAATCACGAGCGAATCGGTTTCTTCTAGGCAACCGTGCTCCATCGTAAACCGCATCATCGCTTAACATCAGGCGAGTTGGCGGTCAAACGCAAGCATTTAAATAATTTTAAAATTTTTGTTTTTTTAATCTTGGTGTAAGAGCTGATAATCTTCAAATCAAATCGGCTTTCAAACAAAAAAATACTAAATCAAAATCAGTTCAGCCGTTTGGCAGGTACGAAGTATCAGATAGAAACACAGAAAACACACCCCTCTTTATGCGTCGGGGGTTAAAAAAAAAGGTTTATTTTCAGGGTTTAAATTCAGTCAGATTTGTAAAACTACCCACTATATCAAATATTAACCTGAATATTTACTAGCATTTTATATTGTGAATATAAATAGAAGTATCTATTGGCGACGGTGACTGCTAACTATCAGGCGGGCCGTCTGCTTGTTTGCCACCTATGGCATAAAAAGAGTTTATTGTTATTAATTTAATATTTTATTTCACAGGGAGATATCAACGAACTTGCTGTCTTGCGTACTTCGCTTCGCCCTGAGTGGGCTAGTATTCTTCCTCCTATCGGTCGCCGAGCGCGCTTACAAACAACGGTTCCTGTACGCTAAGCTTTTTTCACATTTGACGTCTGCGCGACGCGCGAGGAAATCTGAACTGCCGCACTTTAGGCTTAATACTGTGAGGAATATCAAGACTTGGCTGTCCACGAGGTCTTATTTACGGGTAAGATAATGTCCTTTCTCCATGTCTTGATGTCCTATGTATGAGCAGGCTAAGGTCCAGCCTTGACCATCGATGCCAAGTTACTCACATATCGACAACTTTTCGGCGTTCTAGAAACTTTATAATTTTATTGCCCTTGTCCCCTTTCCGCTATCCACGCGACCAGAGACACCCTGAAGCGGCATCTACTTCTACATATATATGTATAAAAAATGCCAAAATGCTTTCTTTAGTAATTTTCTTATGCATTTTTAAATTTTGTATTTGGTTTGTTATTTGTGTGTTTGTGATTAAAGTTCTCCATCTAATGTTTGCCTGGAAGAGATCGCTTTTAGCGATAAGGCCGCCACTGGTGGCACTAGCTCTTAAGAATAGAATCATCATCATCATCAGCCAGAAGACGTCCACTGCTGAACATAGGCCTCCCCCTTTAACCTCCACACTGAACGACAGTCTGCCTTTTGCATCCTCTGGATGCCAGCGACTCTTACTATGTCGTCGGTCCATCTAGTCACTAGTGGGAGGCCTACCTACGCTGCGTTTTCCGGTTCGTGGTCTCCACTCAAGAACCTTTCTTCCCCATCGATTATCGGTTCTCCGAGCGATGTGGCCTGCCCATTGCCACTTCAACTTGCAAATTTTAACAGCTATGTCGGTTACTTTGGTTCTTTGAAGAATAGAATAGAATAACGTTTATTGCTTAAAACTGTGTACAAAGGTGTTACATAAAGTTTTTTTAGTTTATTTATCTTTCTTTATCTGTGACTTTTATTTCTGTTGTGCACAATAAAGAGTTTCTATATATCTCAACAGTTATGACAACACTGTTTAGGCAGGCATTTAGTGACTCGCATCAGACACATCGAAAGGATAAGACCGCGCCTATTTCTTCTTCAAATACGTTAAAATGCTCTAATGACACCGCCGCTTTCCTTTAGCTGGCTCTTAACTTATTAAAAGGACTTACTATAATACCGTGATATATAATACCGTTTTTTTGAGAAATAAATATTATATTATATATATTGATGACCGTACCCAAGTTTAGTGTACCTAATCATTGTAAACATTGAAGCCTGCATTTTGAAAATTCTCAAAAAGCAACAACTCATTCATGCTTTAGGCTCTTTGATTACTTACAACGAATATGAACGGAAGAAAGCAAACCCAGCCCATGAGGCCATGAGTATGAAGTGGTGTGAATTTGAAAAAAAAAAGTCATGTTAGAACCAGCCAGACAAGCGCCCAACAGTGCAAGTACCGTTCTTCATTGATCGTCAAATTTGATAAAATGCCATTTGATCAGTACTCGCTATGATCGATTCTATGGCATTTTATCGAATTTGACGATCGATAAAGAACAGTACTTAAACTGCTGATTCGAGTTAAAAATGTTGACCATGACGTTACGTTTCAGAGACGCGGGCCACAACGTTCAGTGGACGTCATTGTGTCTGCGGCGTATATGCTCACCATTACACTACTCGCGTGCGGCAGTGCTCAACTCTTGAGGGTAAGTGCTTATAAAAATATTGAAATAATGAGACATACACCTAAATCGGTTCGCAATTTACGGCTTTCATAGAAACTTGTAATTGATCCAGTCACTTGAACTTCTTTCTTATGTGATCACTAGCGACCCGCCCGCCCGGCTTCGCACGGATGTAATTTACGTGCAAAGCCGGGCGGGTCGCTATTTATATATATATATATAAACATTCCGTGGATATGTATCTAACTGATGGTGAAAACCGCATCAAAATCCGTTGCGTGGTTTAGGAGGAGTTAGCGGCCATACCGACATACAGACGCGGAAAGCGACTTTAATTTATACTATGTAGAGATTAATTACTGTATACGGGCCCGATTCCAGCCCTAGAGGCACTCCGCGGATGTGGCGATGCAAGTCAACAGATTGGGATGAGATGCGATATTTCATTGAGTCTTATCCTTGGCAATTTAAAAACAATTATTAACTTTATACTGCACACATTATTTTCTTATACCTACAGGATTCCTTGACCATCGATCATCTGTGGCTATTGGAAGCGTTGGTGTGGTCTATCTGCCTGGGAATGTACCTTCTCCGGCTACTAACCCTCGGCAGCGACGTGAACCGCAAGTACCGCGGCTGCCTGTCCGCCATCATCACGGAACAGATCAACCTACATCTGGCCATAGAACAGCGGCCCGAGTGTAAAGAGCAGCTGACCGTCGCTAACAACGTGCTCAAGTTGGCCGCCGATTTGCTCAAGGTAAAACTTAACTTTCTGGGCTTTAGTCCAAATTCCAGGTTTGCCAAAGAGCGATGGAGTGCAGTATCTACAGACCTTTATTAAGATAACGTCAAGCAAATGAAAACCCAGCGCACCGCATTTTTGTACCTACTATGACCTCATGAGAGCAATTAAGTGGTAGTTTAACTGCATTCGCACGGCCAACTGCTTTAGAAGAGATTTTACAGTTACTATAGCGCAGCAATTTGTCATTTTTTGTATTGGCTTCTGACATGCTACTGCCAAAACGACGGAGATCGAACTGCCTTATGCGGCGTGCTAGTTGGAGCATTGATCCAACTTGAGACAGGCCACAGACACGCAAAATAGGCGAACTTGTGGGTGTACCCTGATAAAGTCTGTGGCAGTATCCTTGCTTTTCGCTTAACAGATCGAATACGACACGCCGAACTGCGAATAACAGAATGACAGATGCAGCTCTCACAGCCACCAAACTAAACTGATGCTGGGCCAGCTACGTCAGCCGCATGCCAGAAGAGCTCTGGGCCAAAATCACCACTAAGTGGAGTCACAACTCTGCGCGGAAAAGCAGTGGAAAGCCCCCTACGAGATGGCGCGACGAACTTAACGCCTTTGACAGGTATTGGCAAGTCAGCTCAAGACCACTAAAACTGGAAAAGTCGAGAAGTTGTTGCTAGAAACAACAACAAAAACACACTTTTTAAAATAATTTATGCCTAGGTGGCAAACAAGCTAACGGGCCGCCTGATGGTGAGCGATCAACGTTGCGTATGGATACCTGCAACACCAGGAGCATCACAGATACATTGCCGACCTTTGGAAACTCTTATTGACAGCTCTTTTGAAGAACCCCATGTTATAGTTACTAGGAAATGCCGCAGGATAGCTCATTCCACATATTGCAGGTATGAGGCAAAAAAGATCGAAACGCACAGTATGCATTTTATAGATCATAGATCTGTGGATGAGCTTTCAGGCATTGGCGGCTGTGCGATGATAAAACCGCGACTCCGGCATCACACGTTTCACTTAATGTAAACCCAACTTTATCCACGGTATGATATATTTCGCCATTTTAACTTGGGCGAAGGTAGCTCAGGAATGGAAGTGACGTATAGAAAGAGAGGAATTTTTCAGTTGTAAAAGATTACAGACTAAAAATACCAATAGAATGAACAACTTTTCATTCTAATACATGATGTCTGATTCATTCGCGATGCAAACAATTTAGATAACTAGGTAAGGTGCTAGGGTCCTTACTAATCGATGATTTATCCACGCAAGCTCACGAACGCTGTTTTGATTTGTCATTGCGTCATCGCGATTTGAGCTAATGTGTTGACTAAGTGTCCCTATAGGTGTCTATTGCGGTGGGAAATTGATGGATGGAAATCGAGTTCGCAATGTAACCGTAACAAAGTTGGCCGCCCCGTGTGACGTCATGGCCAAACATGACGCCACGGCATGCGAGTCCGTTTTACTGCCAAAGCGCGCCAATAGATGTCAATAATAAATTTTTCGTTTCAGGAACTTGATGCACCTTTCAAGATCAACGGCTTCTGGACGAACCACTACATCTACACCATAACCAAGGTTGTCATCTTGTCGGCTCTATCCGGGGTGCTATCAGACATGTTAGGGTTCAAACTTAAACTACACAAAATAAAAATAAAATGAATCAATCGATAACTGTGACAGAGATGAACAACGGAGAAATGAGAGTAGGAAGGTCATAGAAACTTTCCGACCAGCTTTTCTTGTTGCCGCCATCGTAATCACCGAACAAAGCTGACGCCCACCAAACGTTAAATCACAATTCTACAGATAGGTTCGTCAAACTATGCCATTATAAAGTAGTCATAACTTTCTAAATGTAGCGTTAAGTAGATCAATTCAAATTTCATAAGTTCTACAATATAACTACGTTCAAGGTATATATAGAATTATTTACTCAGTCTAAAAATGGCCCACACGAAAATCCACCTACATATTATATTTTTGCTTCTGACAGACTGACCATCTTATAGAAAAACTTTAAAATAATTATTAAATTCAAAATTCAAATTCAAAATATTTTATTAAGGACAACTAAGAAATCCATTGTGTTAGTACAAACAAAACTTAAAACTATTGTTAGATTAAAAATACAAAAATAAAAATAAAATCATACAAAAAGAATAAATATAATAAAATTTATTTGTATCACTCTTTGGCATTAATACATATTAAATTCCAAAATATGCGACGTCACACCTGGGACTAGGGGGTCACACAAATGTGACCACGTGTGATAAAGACAACCCTCCAAAAACCATGAAATTCGTGTAACGTAATTATTGACTGGCCACAAAGGACATAACAAAAAGAACTACTAGACATGTCTACTAGAGACAAAGTAACACAGACATACCATCCGCTTTGGATGTCTGTGAAAATTAAAAAGAGAGACGATTGTTGTTGTCAACCACGTGGAAAAGTCGAGAAGTTGTTGCTAGAAACAACAACAAAAACACACTTTTTAAAATTATTAAAAAGTCCTTAGTGTTTTTGTCCTTTTGTAACGGGTATTTTAAGAGTTATTTTTCCTTACATGCCTTGTTCGTAGACTATACGCCATCAGTTTCTGTTGAAGTTTTTAATACTATTTTAACATGCAATATTGTACAGCGAAGCTGGTGGCACTTCTAGTATTTAATGAAACTTCGTAGGGTAACTTTGAGCCTTTGTAGTCTATAGATTTTAAGTAGAATTCCATTCGACTGTTTTTTCGAAATTGTTAACAAAAGACAGCCATATTTTTCGTATGAATGAGTAGTATGTTGTTATAGTTACGAGCACTTTGATATTGCAGATAAATTCGGTAGATATCATTATAGGGCACATGGATAGTCTTATCGCTCAGAGCGATTTTATCCAACAACCTCTGGATGGAGAGCACATCTTGTCTTGTTAAATTTATGTCATACGTCATACGTAATTAATCGTGTTTCTTTATGAAAATCAAAATTACAACACTTATTGTGTGCCAAAAATCAATTTATAAAGAACTATATATATTTTGATTGATTATTTCTTATCTGTGCTGAGTACAAAATAGTTTGCCGTGTACAGAGCTAGCGAAAGCAAACGAGGCAACACATTTTCGCCAAACGCAAGCGAACGCATTGCCTCAATTTCACTAAATTAAACAAGAGGCAACGTATTTCAATGGAAAGCGTTTTTAGGGTTCCGTACCTCAAAAGGAAAAAACGGAACCCTTATAGGATCACTTCGTTGTCCGTCTGTCAAGACCCTTTTTCTCAAGAACGCGTAAAGGTATCGAGTTGAAATTTATACTAAATACTTGGGTCTACGGTTTCTTTCGGCTGTAACAAAATAAAAGTTGTAAGTCAACACAATCAAAAGATATGAACGTTTATGTCGCATATTTTGCGATTTCACAGGGGAATCAAAACCTATAGGGACCGTTGACCTAGAATCATGAAATTTGGCAAAAAAGGTCTCATAGCACATATATAGGAATAAATCCGAAAGTAACAAATTTGAAGTTATATCATTTAAAATAATTATTTTGCTATTACAAACTTACATTTTATAGTTGGAATGTATAGAAGAACCTTATAGTCAACTACAAAGTTAAGTTTGTCCTTCAATATTTCAACTTTAGTATTTTTTTTGCTGAGGGTTCTGTCCAACGGAACCCTCAAGAGCATGAGTCCTACTTGAACTTGTCCGTTTTTTTTTTTTATGAAATTGGTCTAGGTTTGTACACGGTGATACACTATCATATAGCTTGTTTAATTTTTCACAACATATAAAGTTGTTGTTGATCTCATAGTGAATTGAATAAATGCCTATTTTGTAATGCAGGTTGGTAGAACGAAATATCTCAGATTCCTAGTATAGCATAGAAAACTATCGTTAACTCTTACTTAGATAAAATAATGCCATATTTTTAATTTAGTTATTTTAAACTGTATCTGTTGTTGTTTCTTAGACGAAATAGTGTATTTAAATCGTCTTTAATTTCGTCAAGTGCAATAGGAACAAGATGAACTTCTACTTTGTAACGCCTGATTCAATCAATCCTCACAAAATTATGTATAATCAAAATCAATCTTGTAATTTTTCTATGTACTAGAACTAATATTTTTATTTTATTGCCAGAACTAGATCTATATTTTAGTTGGGTCCTTTTTTAATAGTATCTTTCTAGTAAGTAAGGCATGTAATGCATAATTCGCTAACAAATCCAGTAAAAACTAGAATTTGATTTCAGTCTTTTATATATCTAGATCTCCTTTCCTACAGATCCTGTGACTTGTACTAATACCCAACCCAAGTACTTCTAAGGTGGATGGTCCAACGCTAAGTTGTCAAGAGATAGTAGCAATTTTCAGAAAAATATTTTTACACAGTAAATTTTATTCAAATTCATATTATTCATTGACTTAATGAATTTATATCGTCATTGGTAAGCAACGATGTGGTCGAAGATGAAGCATGCAGACTTAGAAGATAAATATGTAATCACTATCTGGCCTTGAAAAGGCCCAGATAATTATATAGCAAGGAAGCCGGTTGTTTCAGTCCTTGGCCGTGCGGATTAGAAACTTGGAATCAAAACGTTTGGTACGTATCCAAGGGAAATCCACAATGTATGGGTGGTAGTGAAACGACTTCCTACTTGTTCTGTAGTAGCAAGAAATGGATCCTTGGTAGTAGAAAGCGGATGATAGTTTAAGGTCATGTAGCTCCGATGCACATTCTCCGAAATTAATCTAGTAGAAAATCACATCTTTATTCTTCTGTTCATCCTAACAGACACTTATCTTGAGTTTAGTTTTTCGATTAATTTAAAACGTTTGCAGTTCGTTTGGATAGCAGTTTCCACCATGAAAATATTTTAAAAATATCGACTTTAGTGCAATCTTTTGACAACCGAGCGCTTGACGTATAGCTCAGCGCTCAGCTGTAACCGCACATTTTTTTAATTTAGACTAAATAAAAGATAAAATTTTCGTAAAACATAGTTTATTACAATTTAACAAACTAAACGCACAAACAAAATCATTTCATGCATCTTAACTGTTGTGGTGTTTTACACAATTAACGATGATTTATGCTAGGCCGTGTCCCGGACGAGGCACGGATTAATACTTCACAAACATTTAATATGAAGACGTAGGTACCGGAGCACGGCCGAGCCTCGTCCGGGACGCGGCCGACACACTAGCATGAAACGCAACATATCAAAAGGTTCGTGAAGTGTTAAATCCGTACCTCGTACGGATCACGGCTCGTACCCACCACGGTCTAGCATAAATCATCTTTAAATGTGGTAACATTATCTACAATGCTCTCTCCTGTACAATCAGGCGGGATCTACACTCACAGCGCATAAATGTGGGGTAATGCTACTCATTTATGAGAATTCAATGAATGTGATTCGAATGATCCTTACAATAAAGTTATGAAGACGTCACGTCCAGAAACCGAATACGAATATTTTGAGTGAGAATGAGGCCTATTCTGTCATACCACTCACTAAACTAAACCAATCTGACAGGACTAAAATTATCTGCCTCTATTTTCATTTTAATACGTGAGAGAAGGATGGCAACAATTTTAGAGCTGTCAAATTTAGTTTAGTTTAGAGTGCATCAGAATCGATGCCAATATATGATTTTCATACAAACCTAAGTATAGTTAAAATCTCTGAAACTACTCGTCTAATTTTGATGAACTTTATATAAATAAATTGACAATATGAATGATGTTCATTTTGGAGAATCCCAATAAATAAAAAGTTTTGGTTTCGGTTTTCAAAAATGTAACATATCTTATTTACAATTTAGATATAAATAAATCTAAATTGGAAAAGTAATTTCCACAAAAAAAAAAATAGTATGTTTGAAAACTATACAAATAACCCGACATCCGCCTTAATTAATTTTGTGTCACTCTGGGGTGTGTGTGTAGAGCCCGCCTTAGTTGTTCCTTATAATAAGTAACTATTTGATTTGTTTAAAATATCGAATAGGTGTGATTCCTAAACCTGTGTCAAATATATCTAATGTCCAAAGTATATCTAGAACAAGAATGATAAGAAGCTAATTCTAATAGGGATGTAACAAAATTAAACAAGATGTCAACTATGAAATTAGTTATGCTTAACTAGTTCATACTGTATTGACTTTCCGAAAGTTGACCCAGTCAACTAAGCACGCCATTTTCCTTTGTTTTATAATTTACATGCAGATTTAAAAAAATAAAAAAAACTGCGAAATCAAAGGACAGCAATGTTTACTTCTGTTATAATAAACTAACCATACCTAACTTCTCTTTATCTTTGCGTGGTCCAGAAATCTCCTTGGACAAAAAGTCTGAAAATCCCCTTCACAGGGGATTGTCTAAGGGGATTTCTGGACCAAGCTTTTAGAGTGCTTTTCATGAAGGAAGTCCCCCAGACGCGGCGCTGTCATCGCGTATCAATCATTATCAGTATCATTTCTCGAGTAGAACTTTAACAACTTTTGGCATCGTACACGACTCTTTAACGATGGAAAATTAATAAAAATCTCACTAGCGTCCAAACACAGTAACAACACCTGACAACTACAACATGGAAATTTAGTTCCGCTGTTTACCGTGGGACTTCTTTCATGAAAAGGACTCTACCTTTACATTCTTACAATATAATATCAAACTAAAAATTTACAGCTCAATTTCCCACAGAGACTTAGGAACAGTGTCGTGGTCACAAAGTTGTTTTAGTGTCTAACAACGGAGTGGGTCTGATTATTCTTAAGACAAGCTTACAATACGTAAGTTCGCACACAGACTAGAGAGGTACAGAACTACTCCGAAAAACTGAAAACCGCTGTGGGCGCTAGTGTAGGACGTTCTTCGATGCTCTGCCCTTTCATATATATTACATACTTGTGGTCCGTGATCTACGACCGCTTGACGCGCTTCTCGAGTCAGCATAAGTTTAGACCACAATAGGATAACGTCAATTTGATACAAATAGCATTACGTCGCGCAGTACGCCCTAATGTGGCCTATACATTGATAGTAGTGTAGTTGGTTGATGTTCGCTATTCGCGACGGCGGTCGCGCGATCCGGAGCGGTGCGAACGGCTTCGACGCGCGTCGCGTTCCCGATCGCGGTCGCGTCCGCGCTCGCGGTCGCGGGATTCCTCGCGTTTGCTGCGACTGCGGGAACGACTTCGCCTGTCAACAGAGAAACATTTATCATTACTCGATTCATGCTTCGGCGCAAGACACCGAGCGAACGACTTCGCCTGTCAACAGAGAAACATTTATCATTACTCGATTCATGCTTCGGCGCAAGACACCGAGCGACTTACTCGTCACGTCAGTTGCATTAAAAACTACCTTACATGGAGTGAGGACATGAGGCGTTCTGCTTTAAAGCAATTAAAACTATTGATATTTTCTAATTGCACGTCGCGTGACGACAGAGAATGTGAGACACGCTCTCAAAGAAAACTAAGGTAAAAATTGCTTAGAAGTGAGTTGAGTGTGTAGCACTTAAGAATTGTTCTGATTGCTTAATAGGCATAATTCACTTTTTTTTAACTTAGTTTTTATGTTATTTTCTACAATTATAAATAATTTCAAGATACCATTTTGAATATATTTGTTATGAAAGTAAACACTTTTAATGGATTTTACTGAGTGTATTTTATATTATTTTAATTCCTGACGTTTCACAGGGAGACTCAAAGACTGGCTACGTAGTAGCTTTTCCTAGCCTGTGGGTAAACTAGATGACGGATGTGTAAAGAAGTTAGTTACAATGATCACGTGACTTGACTGCAAACACTCTATGTAGGTCGAATGTCCTTATGACGTCTCACAAAAGTAAATAGCAACCATGTATGACGAGAACTCGTTTGCTTATGTGTGACGTCAGTAATGTCACATGGCCCCATAAATGCCAAAGGGGGGGAGCGTTTACGCGGTAGTATAATAATTTGAATGTTGATCTGCGATTTAAAATACTAATACTGAAAATTATGATGACAAGATTGCCTTATTTTAATATAATAAAAAATTTAAGGTTTCGAAAAATTAGTCAAATACCCTATAGATTTTCTGCTTCTGCTTTTTGTGTTTTTTTAAGAGAAGCATCGGTATCAGTATTAAAGAAAATACAGGTGACATGAAAAATAACTAAACCAATTCTGCAAACTCTCTTATCTGCATCAGTCCTGTGCGATATTTTAATAGTAGAATCATAAGAAATTTATGTTTTTTTTTTTATATTCATGAATAATTTTTAATTAAAAACATGCAATGTGATCGCGCAACTACATCGAATCGATACCGCGCTTGAGACGCCTGTTTATGGTTTGTTGCATAAACATTTTATAGCTTTGTTTATATTGCGCATAAAATAGAGAATCCATGAGCCTAGCAATGCACACTGCACACTTTAACACACGTTAAGATTTGTCTATCGTTATCTTCAAAAAGTACATTTACGTCGCCGCTGGTTAAAAAAGGAGTTTGATATGGGAAGGTAAAAATAACGGCATACATAACGAGTCTATTAATATCTAATTGCCACCAAGACTTGGTCCCGCCCCATTACTTTTTTGGAATAAAGCAAGGATATTTTGTCCACCCCTTAGCAGGAAACAGGAAGTGGCTTCTCTTGGTATCGAAGGCCAGTAAGATTACAGTGAGTCAATTTGATAAGAAATTTGAATATATCTAATTCAAAGTCACTTGCTCATTTTAAAATTGATTATAAACTACTAACGTTTGTTCATGCAAAGCTTGGTAATCACACTTATAAATGCAAATGTTTGTGTGTAGTGTATATGTTTGGCCGCACACAACTAAGTAATAATAGCTTAACCGATTTAAATGAAATTTGGTATAGCGGTAGCTTATACGCTGCATAAACATATAGGTTACTTTTTATCCCGGATATAACATGGTTCCTGTAGGATAGAAGGTGAAACCATATTTTTATAGCTCTAACACTGTTAGTTAAAATAATTAAAAATATTCTGTGAAAATTTCAACTGGATATTACGGTTAGAAAGATTCAGCCGCTTAAAGGTAGGACAGACGGGCGGACGGACGGACAGACAGTTTTTTTAAATCGTTTTTACCCTTTGGGTACGGAACCCTAAAAATAAATACAGGGTTACGCGGAATGGGTCTACTAGGCCGAAAGGGGTCTGTTATACTCATCATTATGAACAACTTGTAATATGGGACCAACCCCCTTAAGTCGCGAAAAAACTATCAGCTGTTCCATTTTTTTTTTACCGTTTTCTATGGAACAACTGATATTTTTTTCGGAATTTCAGAGTTAAAGTAAAAGGTCCTATAGTAAAAGTTGTTCATAAATTATGAGTACCTACTGTGGACCCCTTTCGGCTTAGTTCACCCTTTCTGCGTGACCCAGTATAAGTGAGCAGTACGCACTTGCGGTCACGGTCAGCCTTGGGTCGGTCGGCGCGCTCGCGGTCGTCCTTGTTGCGGTCGTCCTTATTGCGGTCATCCTTGTTGCGGTCATCCTTGTTGCGGTCGTCCTTGTTACGGTCGTCCTTGTTGCGGTCGCGGTCGCGCGCGGTCTCGCGGTGGCGGCGCGCGCGGCGGTCGAGCTCGCGCCCGCCCACGTAGTGCCGCCGCCCGCCGGTGCCGCGCTCGCGTTCCGACGCGCCGCGCTCCTCGCGACGCTTGTCTTCATTTTTCTGAAAACATCAAGATATTCATAGTCACAAGTAGGGCCTATTATATTTATATGACATCTATTTATAATACGTACTGCCCAAGAATGGAACTCCCTGCCGTCCTTGTTTCCTGATAAATACAATCTAGGCATCTTCAAGGCTAGAGTGAATAGATTTCTTTTAGATCAACGTGTTCCATCCTCGGCCACACCTTGCTTACCATCAGATGAGTTGGTGGCCAAACGAATATCTATTCAATATCTATTTTTAAAAAAACAACTGGCGAGTGGCGAGCGGTGTGATGAAGATATTTTACATTTCAAATATTATAAAGTAAATACCGCCCAAGTGCGAGTCGGGATCGCGTACTGAGGGTTCCGTACAAACTTAATAAATATGTATGTAGATAGTTCATCCATCCTGGGTATCGAGTCTCGACGAAAAACGGTTAAAAAGGTTGAAATATTTATAGACAAACTTAACTTTGTAGTTGGCAACCAGGTGCTCCCATACATACCAACTACAAAATAAAAGTGCGAAATAACAAAAACATTCTTTTAATGTGATGTAACTTGAAATTAACAACTTTCGGCTTTTTTCCTTTACATGTCCTGTGACACCTTGCTTCTTGCCAAACTTCATTATTCAACAGTCAACGGGGAGTACCCTATAGGTTTTCAGACAGACGGATAACAAAGTGAGCCTATAAGGGGATTGAGTATTGAGTATTTTTCCTTTGAGGCACGGAACCCTAAAAAATACGATGTCATTCAAATTCAAATAAGTACTTTATATCTGCCCCGATGACTTCACACAGCGAAAATTCGATCTACATGAGAAAAATCATTTACATATTTTTTTTAAATAAATATATTTTTTAAAGAATTTTTGTTTTTTGGGATGATCCAAGAGGAGGTTGGTCACACACACATACTCGTACTTAAATTACCTTCAAATCGGCCAGCTTCTCACGTATAGTGATGAACCCTAGATGCAACTTTCCTCCGAAGTGGTCAGCGAGACGCCTGTCGTTATCGTGAATGCCGAGGTAAGCTGAACAGACTTCACACACACGCAGCTTCTGCTGTTGGTACGATGACGCCGGCATGGAGTTGCGGTATTCTTGCTCTGCCACTGCTTTCTTTTTACGAAGTTCGTCGATCTAAACAAAACAAATTGCTGTATAAGAAAGCCAGCATTGGGGTCTTTATCAAGGGGTTATCTGTTGAGGTGGATAAATGAGAGAGAACTCACATTTTCCGCGGTAAGCTATCAGTTTTGTTCAGATAATACAAACAGGTAGCTTCTAGTATCAAAATAATTTTGCTTGAATTCTGACTTACACGTACTTGCACTTTAGGCACAAAAGGTCCAGGGTACTTTTAGACAATGGCGTCAATCCTGTTAGACCGTTTTCGAAACTAAATTTGAGAAGACTAGTCCTAAAATGAAAAAAGCAGCAACACATTTTAGTCCTGTCGATTCACACTAATATTATAAACTAGCAGCGCCCCGCGGATTCACCCGCTATTCTAAAAGAACCATTACTATTTCCGGATAAAAAAGTACCCTATATGTTATTCCAGGATATAATCGAATTCCATTTCAGTTAAATATGTTCAGCTGTTACGGATTTGAACTGGGACAAACATACAACACTTACAAACTTTTGCATCACACCATATTATAAATTATATTAATTATATTATAAATGCGATATGGAAATAGGTAGCCTTATACCCTGAAGTGACACATACTACTTTATATCCCGAATAAAATATAAATTCCTGCAGGATAGCGGCTGTATTACATTACATCGTTTCAAAAATGATAGGCCTGTCCTAATTTTTTTATTACCTCGTAAAAAAGGTGATCATAAATAGAGAGAGCCTATCAGCGAAAACAAAATAAAAATTTGTTCAAAAATAATAAGTTATAAATTTTATTTTCATTTCATGCTAGACAGAGAGCCCACTATAGCACGTTATGACGTTAAGCCGTGCGCACGCCATACAAATGCTACACTAACACACACTTTGCGGAGACAGGGACAGAGCATCCACTCTCTATCCCCACCAAAACCTTTAAACGCTTATATCTCAGAAATTTATCAGGAATTTAAATTATTTTTTTCAGTATTTGCAATGTATTTAATTATACCTATCCTTCGCTAAGCCTATTATTTGTAGTAAATTAAACATTAGGACACACGCCTATAGACGTATCTGTAACTTTCTTGTATCTTTAAAATAATGCATTACTGTAGACATCTGACTTACTTCTCCCATCAGTTTGACACTCTCCTCTACCATTCCGTCTTCGCCCAAGGCCTCTGCCCGTGCCAGCTTCTGACCGATCTGCTCGGCCAGCTCATGGACCCCATTGGCCTTTTCTGTCACTTCCGCAGACAGTTCCTCTTGGGTCTCAGCCAAGCGCTGCTTGGCGGCGGTAGTACGGCGATCGCAATCTGCTATGAACGCCTCCAAATGTTCTGTAGCCTGTGTTATTGAAAAATGTTAAGTAGGTAACTGTAAAGTTATGTCAATGATGTTACAATAAGAGCTTGACAGAGTAGTACATTTGCGAATATTGTTAAACAAAATTAGTATTTCAATTCTAAATGTAAGAAAATAAGAAGTAAGTTATAAGAATACAACAATACTTACATCAATGTCATAGAAATAGTCTTTGGTTTTGGATGCTAGCTCAAAATCCGCGCGCAGAGCCAGATCATGAATTTTTGGGCACTCACCTAAATCCATACGCTGCAATCAAATAAACCAAATAAACAACACCTGCTTCTAAAGATACATAAGGGACATATTACTTTTTTCCAATATTGAAATGAAATAAAATTGTTTAATCAAATACCCTGTAACTTTAATTAAATATAAAATTAAATAAATACACAGTGCAACAAAGAAACATCACAAATATATTTTCATATAATTCGAAAATAATTCAAAATACATACTAATTCACCAACAGCTCACTCACACGGCCCATGTCCCCGCCAGTTATATAGTTTATTAAAAATACTTACAAAACCATAGTGGAAACACCCTTGTGATACTCCCTGCCTAACTAGACTGTACTTGTATAGGCGGATCTCATTATTTCTGGGTAAAGTAATTTAATAAAATACAAGTTCAGACAGAAAACCAACTAAGTTTAAAACATTTTAGTAAGACCCACTAAACCTATGAGCATGTTACTAGCTGATTTTTCACAAAATGATTCTGCTTATTTTCTTTATTTTTACTGTTGCATTCAATAAAAAGAGAAAACAGCTGACTTGAGTCTTTCATCTAAGTACATTGCAACAACATTGAAGTGCAAGTACATTGAAGGGCAACATAAAATTATCATGAACAATTAATTGTTACTTCAACACACATGTCTGTATTGGTAGGTACCTAGATTAAATAGGTAGTTATTTTTATTGCAAGCATTCTAATAGCAACTTCGTCAACCTTATAACATTTACGATTTAAAGAAAAACAATATATTGTGCTGAATATACATGCAACATTTTCCATGTCTAGCCGCTTGAGTAGCTCTGTACGTACCCAATGTAGTTACAAGGAATAACACCGATATTCACACACCAGGCTCAAGATTTTTCATGTTCCTAAAATTTCTCATATGTACTCACCGAAGCAGCGTATCAACCGTTGGATAAATTTATTTATTTATGAGCCTTATTAAATTAAATACTGCATAGCAGCAGAAATACAATCAGCTATCTATAAATGTTTTATACGTACATCTTGGTACTTACAGAACAGCCTAACTCATACAATCTATCCCTCATCTGTTAATTGTGATGAGCAATAAAGACTAGTGTTGGGCAATTTCTGAAAAGCATATTTCACCACAGTTAATGCCACTCCGATGTAACATTGATCCAGCAATACTACAGTAACGTAAGGCAATAGGTGTAGATAGAAAACAGGACCACGTACATCAGGATACATTATTTTTATTGTTTAAAATCTGCAAGGTCTCACCTTGCAGGCCTCTCAGTACCATGAGATTGTACCAATCACTCTCCTATACAATCGAGATTATCCGAAGTGTTAAACGTAAGTAGATTTTTTGAAATCTTAGTCTGTATCCTGATATATTTGGTTAGAAAAGTAAACACTGCAATTCCCAAAAAAAAATAGATACCCAAGATTATCATTTAAAAACGAAATTATGCATGGTACGATATCTCAAAATAATGGCACAACTACTTGGAGCAAAACACACCCGGTCGATCATTAAGAATTATTCAATAAAAAAACATCTTGAAAACTATGATCAGACAAAATGCAAGTTGTAAAAAAATTATCATCTAAACTTTAGATGATTGATTTGTTACAACTTGCATATTTTACAGTGTAAACTCTATATAGCGAACTTCTATTTGACAAAAAAGTCCCTAAAATGTAAAAGATACTAAAGTTTGTTTGGTTTAAATTGTTACCCATACTTTGAAACACTCATACAACCACTCTCAATAGTGAAACCATAGGTAATTATTTAGACCCGAAATAATGTTGCCTTTGCTTAACTTCAAACACAGTAATGGACATAATTATATATATAGGGTCATGAATATTTACCAATGATTCTAAGAAATGTGTTATTTTGTTTTGCTAGCACGTGTTTTCTTACCTACCATACTACTACTATCATCTGATTGCTATGTGTTGTACTTATTATAATATTTTCTTCTATTTTCCTTCTAATGAAAACTCTTTGTAACATAATAAAATACCTGGTCCCTTCAATTTATGCTATATAGATTTCACACTGTATTTATAATAGTTACAATGATATTATGCTTCAAATAGATGCACAAGTGATAACCCAATGAACAAAACAGTGAAACAAATATCTTACCGTTGATGAAAGAATTTCATGAGGACAACATTGCAATAGAAATGATTTGCACACAGCATCATCATAAAATTTTACACTATTTCTGTCGGCTTCCCCTAAAAAATAAAAAATTACATTATATTATAATCTCTCACAAAAGTTTTGCAGTAGGATTTTTTATACGGTGCGAACCATTAGCAAAGTAAAGATTTCTGCCACCCGAGGCTGCAATGAAAGTTACACCTACACTGACCCTTCGAATGTCATATTGGGTCGCGAATTCACTTGTTTAGTCGCTTGCCATGTATTTGCTCATTTCTGCTGTGCACTGTGTACCTATTTTCTAGCAGAAGTAAGTTTTGAACGAAAAACTATTTTGGCAATAAATGACATTCGTACAACAGCAGTTAAGGGTTAAAATATAAAACCTTAATGTAGAACAAAATTCTGATCGAGGCAGCACTGGAAGAAAAGTGAAATTTCGACAACAGCCCACCGCCCCATGAAATCTGCCACTTGGGGCAATAGTAACCATTAGTCATTTTAAATCTAATTATTTCATCTAGTCGGTTCGCAAATAGTCCAATAAGTTTTAAATATTATGATACGTAACCATTTAGAGCCCTGAATCGGATGCTTTTGGTACAACATATGGAAGGTGAGTTGGCGGTCAAATGCAAGCCTATTATTAAATAACAAAATAAAATAAAAACTTGAATAACATACTGCAGAGCTTGTTCGACAATCTTTAAAACCCTATTTATAGGATCTAGATAGGTATCAGTCCATTAGAGCAAAAACCATAAATTACATGTTAAATAATTAACTGTAAATTTTTAAAGGTATATGATTATTTACGGGATATTAGTGAACTTATTAGTGTGACTTTAGTGAACAACCGTGATAGTTTAAAACAGTGTTTTGTAAATTTTTTAATAGTATTGAAACCTTACAATTTACAATTAGTAGCAGTAACTTTAATTTTATATTATTTTATTTTTATTGTATACTAGCTGCGCCCCGCAGTTTCACCCGCATGGATTACAACTTATATCATTAGCTATCTGCCAGTGAAAATCCTGACAAAATCCATCCAGCCGTTTTAGAGTCCATTGTGTACATACATACACACACATCGCCTTTTATAATTATATAAGAAGATTATACCAAATATGGGTTATATGCATGCAATAAAACATTTTATTATTATTAAATGCCACTACCGGCAAAGAATACAGATGAGTACAAGTACAGAAGATTCACTACGCAAAATCATTTAAATAAGTAGACTCTTGCTACTACACAATAAAGTGCAATTCAGGACGTGCGAGCGCTAACTACCTACAGCTTTATTAACCTAGATGTTGCCTCTCTGTTTAACTCGCGTTAACTCTTGTCGCGTTATCTCTATCGCGCGGCAGGTCCAATAGGCCTCCCTCTTTAACCTCCACACTGAACAACAGCCTGCCTTTTGCATCCACTGGATGCCCGTGACTCTTACAATGTCGTCGGTCCATCTAGTGGGAGGCCTACGTACGCTGCGTCTTCCGGTTCGTGGTCTCCACTCCAGAACCTTTCTTCCATTTGAATTCAATCATAACTAAATAAAATATATTATATATTTAATAGAATGAAACCTACAGATGCACCTTGAACTTGAAGGTACCTAAGGAAACAGGAATTCTTATTCCTAGTTTAACAAGTTACCATTTCGAGAGGTGCCCATCAATTGATCCAACATTGCCCTCATTTGCTCGTGAGCGGACATAGTGATGGGGCTCAATATAGCTTCAATCCAAATTGTGTGGAATTATTTTCTGCTAAAAACGAATGAAAAATTGATGAAGCAAAATCACAGGAGAATACAAATTTCAGATTTATTGAAAGATATAAACACGCCAACACCGTGTTCACTTTTTCACTTTTCAAAATGGCGTCTCCGTCCACAGATTAGTATATGCAAAGAGAATGAGTATATGTAGCTCAAGGAACCAATCTCCGTCTATCTTTTTTTTCACAGATGCAATCCACAGAGATTAAATCACTTCAACAAACAATCATAGATATACAAATGGTTTCACTATCTATGGGCTGAACCCGTAAGCAGCGCTGCCAACCGTACGATTTAAATCGTATTTATATTTTGCGATATTTTGATATTATAATATTTATTAGCTATTAGTTCCTAGCTCTAACTCAAGACTCAAGCTAGTACCGAAAAAACTCTCTATCCAGTTTTTCTGAGGAAAATGCGTAAGACGAGGCGGTATGGCGACGATGGCTTTAGCCGGTCTTGCAAAAAAAGAAAGTCTTTGTTACCTAACAGGCGGTATGGCCTTGAAGACTTTAGCCTGCCCGATGGGCGAAAAAAAAAGCTTTGTTACTCTCTTTGTCATTAATGTCATTTGAATTTCGATTTGATCATTGAGCCCACATTGAACCACGCACAGATCTACTACCTATTGTGTATATCTGTGGAACCACGTCTTTTTCGATTGCCCACATTGCCCATCATTTTCTGTGGCTTTCAGTGCCTTGTACTCTTGTACTAATGAATGATACACAAGATGACCAATGAATGAATACACAAGATGACCTGAATGAAGCCACGCAAAATGCCATTGAGGTGGCAAAGTTTTGGTCTAGAAACTTGATTTGAAAATAGAATTGTATTTTGCGGAACATCGACTCGAAAGAAGAAGAAGAAGACTAATGAATGGGCTTCTTGAGCTTTATGATGACATTGACCGCGTTGCATTAAGGAGTTGCTTATGAATCCCCTAACGTTTTGCCTATTGTATAAATTCGTAGTTAGTACTGTAGACGAGATTTGATTTAAGTAATATGTACATTGTTGAAATACTGTAAATATTAACACTTTAATTATTGTAATAATTATAACTTCTGTATATTATTAAAACAAAACATATGAACAGGCGGTATGGCCTTAAAGGCTTTAGCCTGCCCGATGGGGGTATAAAATAAAATAAATTGATAATTGAATTTCACTTGTTTGTTTTTGTTTTAATGTTTTTGCAATAATATCCTAAACTTGGTTTATTTGACTCATGATCCAAGAAAACAAGTATAATAATATACCATGATTTGACTATTAAAATACATTTCCAGAAAATCCAAAGATATTCAATGTCGTAAAAGTAGAAACCTTAAATAATGTCGAATTTAGTAAAAATACTAGTGCCTTCATGTCAATATAATTCCAACGAAGGGTATTTTGCTGGTGTTGTTTCTTATGCTTGCAATACGACAACTATTTATCTGACAAAGTTTTGCACTGGGCCAGAAACAATAACTCAAAAGTGTGCTGAAACAATTTACGCATATTGTGGAGAGAACATTCCTAAAAAAAAGTTTCATAAATTACCAAACAATATTATTATCAATGAACGTAGAACTCTTCTAAAGAAATTGGTTATAGATGGACAATCTAAAACTACGAAGAACACCATTATAATGCAGTATGATTATACCAAGATAAGAGATTCACAGACTATCACAGATACTACAGATGCTAGTATATTACAACTGCAAAGGATAATTTTCGAAGAAAACGGATTGTCCAGGAAGCTGAGGAGATACACACCAAGCTTAGAAATACCATATTGGTTGGCATCGTCTATGTTCTTACAGCATTTATGCAATTATTTGAATCTTATAAAATGGCTAATGGAGAGTGTCAGAAGGGATAAAAAGGTAGAAAATACATTTTAAATATATATACCTAACTACAATAGTTATATCAGATACTCTGTTAAATTTTTAAGTCTATAAAAATTGTGGTTGTTCCAATTCAAGTTAGGTGTTTAACATCATCATCACTTGATACCAAATTCAGTTTATAAAATAAAATAAAACCTTTAAATTACTTCTGAAAAGGCCTGTTATTTTTTTTCTCAAAACCTGACTTATATCAGAATAAAATGGTACCTTGATGTAAAACTCAAACAACTTGATGACAACTAAGATGATTACAGTCAATAAGGTCTGTGTCCAATATTTTTTTAATTATGCACATAATTACATTATAATTTAATTTGATTATAAATCGAGCCCTAGTGCTAGCAGTTGGCCGTAAGGCCCCTGATCTGTAAAGATTAACGAAAACAAAACTGATATTTGCTCAAAAATAAATAAGTTATAAGTATTTTAATTTCATGCTAGATAGAGAGTGCACTATAGAACATTATGACGTCAAGCTGTGCGCGCGCCATACAAACAAATGCTAGGTTAACACACGCTTTGCGGGAGAGGGATAGAGCATCCCTCGCTCTTTAGCCCCAACTTAACTATAAACACATATGTCAGAAATTTATAAGCAAGTAGTTTTACAATTTATCATAGTTTTATTAATTTAAGTACAAAGGTAGGTATATCAAACAAATAAAATAAATAAATAAATAGCTAAAATTATTTTATCAAGATTTTTTATTTAATTATATCCTTCGCTAACTCTGTAATTTGTAATAAATGAAGCATTTGAACACAGGCTTATTGTAGAGTAAGCCCCAGGAACCACCATACTTTGCTAATTTAATAGTGCTAAAACACCATGAGCAAGGGTGATGCTTACCTTAGGGCGAGCTACTTGCACGTCAACTCAAAAAATGTTTTATGTAAACATAATTATTATTTCAGATCTCAATAAAACAAGGAAACCTCATTTTGGCAGTATTAACAGATTTAGTTTTGGGATACTTTCTATTAGAACTTGTTACACAAGACACTAAATACATCAATTCCCAGCTTATGGAAATGTTAGAGGTTGGTATAATTATAATCTGCAAGTGAAGCATGTGCGCCAGCATAACTTTTTGTCAGCTCTTTGTCATGGAAAAATGTGACAAAGCTCTTGGCGGGACCACAAATCTGAGCCTGACCGAGTCCAACTATGAACTAACCGAGACCAAGTTTTCTGATTAAAATAATATATTAAAATGTCACTTGTCTTCTATTTGTTTTCAACAAAAGTTTTGACGGTGACCTAGACAGAAGCCTGGAGGGGCCCACCTATGGTGCTCACATATAAAACTCGTTTTCGGCTCCTAATCTAATGGTTTAGTCTCATCTGTACTTACGGTCAACCAATACCATAAGAGCATTATTCTTTAAAAAGTTGGAATAGGCATGACCACAGCGGCAGATGGAAATCAGCCAAACTTATACATCTTCATGATTTCAGAGACTCATAAACATGCTGTACTCATTACTGACCTGGTTGATGGGTGCCCCGGTAGGACTGAAACTAAATAATGCATTCAACAAAATGTTGGGAAAATATTTCTCATACCATGTCCAACTGTGGTGGCTGTTTTTGGGTAACTAAATAATTACATTTATTATTAATAGTATTATAATTTTATTTATCTGTTATTTTTTATTGTGAGTATTTGTGTGCTATTATTATAAATGCAAAATAATGTTGTAACATTTCAAGACTGAAACTCTAGTCAATTCAATACTGAATATCTTGCTTGTTAAGTCATGGCTAAATGTATTGTCAAATAAAGACTAAATAATATCTTGTTAAGTCAGGTCTGTCCTAAGTATTTTGGTGAAATTGGATTCCTCATGAAGATATGGAATAATACAGCTAGTAGTATTTTTCTAGTGTTTATTTATGAATTCCATGCCTTTGTTGTATTGCAGATACTTGTAGTACAAAACTGGATTTGATATTGAATGTATATCACTACATTGGATACTTCGGGTTCACATTTCAAATAGCTCTGTTATCAGATATGATTTGTCTGGCCACTTTTCACTCATACTGCATTTATGTGTACGCGGCAAGGTAAGCAAATACAAGTCTTTCCCACAAAGATAATTTATAGTCTAAAATCCGGCTGCAAGATTACTACTTTTATATTTTTTTTAATCAAAATAAAAAAATTATGTATGTAGAAGAAATATCGTCGCTGCAAGCGAATTGTCGAAGTTCGGCATTGGACTCGAAGTTAATATATTATGATATTAAAATTAAATTATTATTAGGTCCAGCCATTATTCGGTAATGAAGGCAACCAACAGCCAGTAACTTTCTTTCGTATTTTGTGTTATACTGATCCTTGGTTATACGTAAACTAGCCAGCAACTTTTCGACTTGGTCATGTTCATTACTTTCACAAGTCAGTTCGGTACACATGTTTTTTATTTGCAGGCTATTCAACATCCAAATATCTGGACTAATAGCATTGCTAAGACTGTTTGTTGGGAGAAAGTACAACCCTCTGCGAGGTGGCATAGACTCTTGTGAATACACAAATCAGGAGCTATTTGTGGGAACTGTCGCTTTCACTATTCTACTGCTGTTACTGCCAACAACCGCTATGTATTATATTGTATTTACTGTGGTGAGTAATTTTAAGTAATGGTCAAACACGGATAGAACCATTATTGTTTGCTTTTTGGTGGCTTGAGCAAGTCTTATGGCGATAGTGAACGACTACCGTTCAGGGGGGCGCACCACAATCTCAAAAGCATTCTTAAATTAATTTTACAATGACCTTTGTCTCACTCTCTCGGCTAACAAAAGAGCAAGACATAAGTAAATGTAAGATTTGAGCAAACCGCGCCACACCTTTATGATCCTTGCACACGGAGCAAGTAACCTCCTCAACTTAGAACATGGGTGTGTGCGAGAGCAGGTGCTTGTATGAAACGCCACATGTATCCTTCTCTAGTTGCGCAGGTTAGATACGTGTATTCTTCGTTTAGATAGCCCGTTGGTCTAGTTGGTATTGATCCTGCCTTCTGAGCTTGGGAGCGTGGGTTCGATTCCCACCTAGGACAAACATTTGTGTTTGTACTATATCTGGGTGTTAATATATATTTCTATTTAAGTATGTATTTAAAAATATATATGTATGTATGAGTCTCTGGCAGCCATAGTACAAGCTTTGCTTAGTTTGGGGTCAGATGACCATGTCTGCAAAAATGTCCAGAATATTTATTTTTTATTTATGTGCATTACGCCGTTACACCAACAGTGTAGGTATACTATTTCCATGCAAAAAAGTGTAACTGTTATAAACTATCATTCACCATTGTTCACTACAGTTTTTATTTTTTTATAAATAATAGGCTTGCGTTTGACCACCATCACGCCATGCGGTCTACGTTGGAGTACGCTTGCATAGAAGAAACCGATTCACTCGTGATTTGAAGAAACAGATTATATTCCTTTTGTCTATGAAGACACCCAAATTGGAACCATCGGGGAACACCCATTCAGGCAGCGCATTCCACAGACTAGCAGTTACATGCACCGTGTTCACGGGAAGACTGTAACTGCAACTTTAAATAAAAAGCATGTTAGGTTTTACGCCCAACTCCTTACGCAGTATCAAACTAACGTTAAAACCGCGCAGTCCGAAAATCACGCGAACGTGAACCTTAACGCGCTCAGATACGGTTTGCGGTCGTGCAAATTTTTTTCATCACCTAAACTGGATTGCTTTAATCAGATAGGCGTAAGGCCTCAGATGTCATCATCATCATCAGCCACACCACCTTTAACCTCCACACTGAACGACAGCCTGCCTTTTGCATCCACTGGATGCCAGCGACTCCTATGTCGTCGGTCCATAGTGGGAGGCCTACCTACGCTGCGCCTTCCGGTTCGTGGTCTCCACTCAAGAACCTTTCTTCCCCATCGGTTATCGGTTCTTCGAACGATGTGGCCTGCCCATTACCACTTCAACTTACAAATTTTACCAGCTATGTCGGTAACTCTGGTTCTTTGGCGAATATCCACGTTTCGGATTCTACCGCGCAAAGGAACTCCGAGCATAGCTCTCTCCATCTCCATCTCCAAGGCCCCAGATGTGTTAACCTGTTATTATACAGTAATTTTTTACAACATGTATTGAAGCATAGATAAATATATACTATTGAAGTAAATGGATAAAATGTTTTTTTTTTTTCTTTTCAGTTCAGAGTATTGTCACTTGCTGTTCAACATGTCCTCGCTAAGCTGATATACGTGGTGCAGACATTGCCACTGTATGTGGGTACATTATGGTTAACAAAGTCATGTAAAGTAGCAGGCAAGTTAACATTTTAATTATGAATTATCCAACCCACAGTTTTACCCAAACTTTTCCAGAATAAAGAGGATTGTGTTTATCCTCATAATGCGCACTGATTCCTTGTTTAACCCGTTTAATTGATAATAGGCAAAAAACAGTTAATTTCGCATTTAGGAGTACATATTACCTGGTGCTATTTTGGACTATAGAAATTAATTATGCAATACCAAATACCACTGTTCATTTTGCAGGTAACATTCTGATAGAAGTCGAGGAAAAGGAGTCTTCACATTTAGTGCTGAAGGTAAAACTATTCAGCAAGTCTATCTTTGAACTAATAAAAAACTTTAAACCGCCAGTGGAAGTGCCTAAACAAGTGGAATGGACTAATTTAATATCAAATATACTTAAAGGAAACCAAATATTATAGAATAAACAAATATAATAAAACAACTATATAGTCTGGACTTATTTAATATTGTTCAATATTTCATATTGCGAAAAATAAAAACGTTTGGTCACCACACATGTGAATGAATACAAATTAGTTTCAAATTTTTCCTGAAAACTAGGCAATCACGTTTTAGGGCAATTTGAGTACAAAATACTATTATATATTTTCTAATATCAAATGTAAAGTAGCCACATACTGTACATAAATGTTAGTTTATTTATTTATCAACATACTTATTGTGACATGTGTATTATGTGTTGATACAATATAATGTAGTTAAATACCATAGTATTATTTACTATACTCTAACTATACGTGCGAATATTTAAAATCTGTAATCATAGAACCAGAGTGACTATTATATTGTGTACTGTATGGTCTAAATTGCCTCTGAGAATTGGCTCGAAGGACCATCACTCTCATCTGACAAAAAAGCCCTTGCACACAGTGACACCCACTTAAGACAAAGGCAAAATAGGCATGATGACTAATATTTTTTATTACCTCATAAAAAAGGTGATCATAAATAGAGCACATCAACGAAAACAAAATTAAAATATGTTCAAAAATAAATAAGTTATAAGCATTTTAATTTCATGCTAGACAAAGAGCGCTCTATACTGAGCAGTGACGTCACGGCTCAGGAGTGCCATACAAATGCTATACTAACACACGCTTTGCGAGAAAGAGATAGAGCATCCCCTCTCTATCCCCACCTAAAACTTTAAACACTCATATTATCTCAGAGATTTATCAGCCGATTTAAATTATTTTTTCAGTATGTGTAATGTATTTAGATATATTCATCGCTAAGCCGGTTATTTGTACTAAATTAAACATTAGGACACATGCCTATTGTACTGATATGTGCATCCCTCTAAACCTGCGCAAATTAGATGCGCCGTGTGCAAGAGGCTAGCAGTCTATGAGTATGTAGTGCTAAATATGATGGCACTATTGGTTTCTATTGCAGTCAGTCCGTTATTGTGCTTATATTCTTATAGGGTATTTGGTAGCCCGGCAAACTTGCAAAACTGTGAGGGGATGGTAAATTATACAGAGAATTTTGAGTCATATTTGTTAACAGTCTGATAATTCAAACTTTAAGGTTCTATTGAAGAAACCCCAAAAGAGACGAGAAAATCCCTAACAAGTTAGGAAAAAATTAAACAAAAACAATTGGACTTTTTAACTAAAGTTAAGTATGGCTCGAAATGGTCTGTCGTTTTACAGCTTTGGATGTGCAGCTTTGGTAGCTGGCTACTAAACACTTCCTATTTGTTAATTGTATGAAAATATAAAAGAGGAAATAAAGAAGATTCATACAAAGTTCGAAAACAAACACTGGTATTTTGATCTGATTAAAATAGAGCCAGCAATTATGTAATGTGGCTACGTTTTGCAACTTACAAAAATGTAACATTTGTCTTTTTAATGTTTGTAAAACATGAACCGAAAAAGAAAAATAATCAGTTGTTTTAAATGATATAGTACCATTGGGTACAGAAGTGTTTTAACAATGTTAATAATACTTGTTTACTTGTGATATCCTAACTGGCAAGATAGGTACAGATTTAGTTAACAACCTTCCTTCCTCAATGCTATTTCAAAACGAACATTTTATTCATATATTCAAGGATATCTCAAGTTGAAGCCAGCAATGATGCTCATTTGGAATACATTCGAATTAGTGCAACTTTTTATCATAAATATTAGACATTATAAAATCTCAAGACCTTTAAAACCGGACTAGGCTAGCCTCATGTTCTAACTCGTTGCTACATAGAAGACAGATTAAGGCAAAGAAGAGTCTAATTTTCAAACAACTTCGGAGTACTAATACTTGAAAGTATACCTCTTTTTTATTCTGTTATTATGCTAGTGCAATAGTTTCATAATCAAAGAGATGTTGAAGAGATGTTGTTGAAGAACTCCAAACGTTATTGCAAAATTAGCACTGCATTATCATCTTAAGAGTCTTCTTACTGCCACAGCTATCTCGCTTACACATTTTTAATTTAGAGAAGAAAGAGGCTATTCGGTCTTCCCCTGTCAAAACATATACCGTCTTACCACAAAAGATTTAACCACGCTTTAGACAAGTGTTTAGCATATTTTTCGCAGGGAAACAATTGCGAAACACTTGTCTAAAGCGTGCTTAAATCTTTTGTGGTAAGAAGGATCCGTCTTACCACAAAAGATTTAAGCACGCTTTAGACAAGTGTTTAGCATATTTTTCGCAGGGAAACAATTGCGAAACACTGGTCTAAAGCGTGCTTAAATCTTTTGTGGTAAGACGGATACTGTTAACATGAACATTGATTTAAACATTGACAATGTTGGTTTTAATTTGCTAAATACAATGGAACAAAAAATTACACTGTGATTTTTTATCTTTAAGAATGTTGAAAATGTGCGAATTCGATGCTTTGGCCGAGAAGAGTGGGCTCTTAACGTAGTTGCCTAGATAATACACGGCCAACAGTTTTAATTAGTGCATGCTAGATGTTATTATGAACAATCATGCAATGAACAAATCTGCACAACTTTACACAATGGTTAGCTACAATACAAACGGCTAGTACCTGAAAACAACTATGAAATAAGTTATTTATAAAGATTTTTAAACTCAACAGGGATCATTTTAGAATTGAGCGGCTTTTAACTGATTAAAGTTCTACTTTATATAATATCTTTTAAACCATTCTAAGTTTCACAACGTTACAAAATACTACAGTGAGCTAAATTTTCACTCGCTTTTTAATGTCTTTAATCTAAAAAAAATATAAGTACAGTACCTAACTACATAGACAAAATTCATATGCACTATGCAAATAATTTTGATAAATTTTTATTAATGTTAACAATTCATACATACCTCTACATACCTTACTACATTTTATTTACATAAATATCATTCCAAAATATGTTTGTCCACCAATTTACAAAAGTTCATTTTATTATTCGTGTAAAGGTGAATCTATAAAGCTAAGTCATATTATGCAAGAATGTTTGAAAGTTTGAGATAATTATCGTAATTGAACAGTTTTAGTTTGAAAATATGAGACCAAATGTTACGCAAGGCCGTAAGCAGGGGGGGGTTTGGGGGTTCAAACCCCCCCCTCGCAACCCACCACTTTATACGTAGGTACTGGTAGGTAACTACTGGTGGTAGTACACTAAGAGGTAGTGTTTTATTGGTTCTTCCCCTTCTCCCTCACTGAAATCATTCTTGGCTACAGCCTTGTCCAGAAATCGACCTCCCCCCACCCCCGAAATGAAATCTTATCTACGGCCTTGATGTTATGCACACATTGTGAAAAGCGTGAGACTACAATGTATCTTGTGCTTAAATCACCGGTGGGTATGCCAAAACAGATAAACCAAATTCTAATCTATTTTATTATGATCACAGATTTTAGTTAAATAGGAAATGTGATATAGATCACAGTACATCGAGTTTAATGATCAGCGAGAATAATTTAAGCTATATTGAGTAGATTCTTTCGATATAGTATCACTATTACAAGCTAGAGCTGCCGGGCGGCCACAGAGCGCTGAAACCTGGACGTATCGAAGTCTACACCTGGTTAGTTCTTGAGTACACACCTGTAGTCCTTAGTGACATCCGCTGTAGAGTTTGGCGAATGCTCTTTAGGTCTAACTGTACCACGACACGAGGCTAATTTCGATTCCAAAGCCTACAATGAAGAAAAGTACACGATAAATGAATGATGTTAATATTAGTAGGCGCAAGGGACCTATGTGCAGTTATGACCGTCACCAAGTTAGATCATTATGAAATGCCACAATGGAATGGTGTAAGCATTTATGTATTTAATACAGGGTTTCTTTTTTGGATTGCGCAAATTTTACATAATTATGTCAAGCTCATTGAAAATAAAATGAACCACATTTTTCTTTTTAATTTTTTTTGGAATAAACATTTCAAAATAACTTGACTTGCTTACCCGCTCTATCAGTTATAATGTAATGTCATAGTACCAACAATACTAATTGCGTGTTAAAAATTTATTTACTCTAAAAAGTAACCCTGTATAAGTTAAAAGTTCGTAATAAACTGGGTTACGCGGGAAGGGTGTGCTAAGCAGAAAGAGGTTTACAGTACCAGTCATTATGAACAACCTTTATAATGGGAGCAACTCTAAATTCGCGCATAAAATATCAGCTGTTCCATAGAAAACTGCGACAAAATGTATACGTATAGTCTATGATGTACTATATTTTTTCCGCAATTTGAGGGTTGGTCCTCTAGTAAAAGTTGTTCATAATGACGGGAACTATAGACTCAACCTCTTTCGGCTTAGTACAACCCTTTCCGCGTAACCCTGTAATTTGTAACTTATAAATGTGACACCAAGAAAACATTAACTGATGCAAAACAAATCCATGTTTGTATCACATCTGGAAAAAAAATGTGTCTGAGTATTATTTACAAAATTAAATATAAGTAATACTACATTTACATAATGATACTTCAGACAATTTCATTCATCACAACAGTGTAATTATCTATAACTATGTACACAGGTGCGTATTTTGTACTATAATAATGTATTTCCTAAAATATATACAAAACTATACATTTACAAAAATAGTGAAAATTATACGAGAATTAAATCTGTGTTAATAATAATATTACTATGTAAAGCTAAAAATGCAAACATCACAATGTAAAATGTTCAAAAATATCGTCATTGTATAGGTGGTTGTTTGCTTTTTCCTGGCTCGTGGCCCTTTCTTATAGACGCAAAGCTCAAGAGATTCTCTAATCCCTCGCGAGAGCGCACGGCGAAGGATCTTCGTAATTTCCCATTTTCGCCTTGAGGCGAGCGAACAAACGGGGTCTCTGATGCCCTACTCATAGGTATAGGTGGCCTTTTGGAATAATCACTATTCTCAGGCCCCGATAACTGTCGAGTGAACGTTTTAGGGTTCCTATACTCTATCGAGTCAGATTTAGTGATGCTTTCGTGGTATTGAGTGTTTGTTTCCGCGGCGGTCTGGCTCGGCGCGGGCGTGGCAGGTGGGCTAGGGACCGCAGCTGGTGATTTGCAGTCGCATTTAACCATACCACACTCTCGGCAAAGAAACCTTTCAAGCTGTAAGCAATAAACAACATGCATACTACACGACACGCCATGCATCTACTCAACAGAACTACAATAAAATAAAAATATTCTATCAAAATAATTATATTTCACCTCCAAATTCTACTAAAAATATGTTTACAATCACACGACTTGTTTTCAATATTTTACTTGCTTATTACATAATACTTTGACATAATAGTTGAAATGGACCAATCAAAGTTATTGTAAATGATATTGCAAAATAATTATTACAAAATATAAATAATTACATATAACAATTCGACAAAAGGTCTAATATCACAGCACATTTATAAGCTTATGAAATAATTAAATTCCTAAACTAGTGTGCATATATTAGTGCAGCAATAAATTTGCATATAGATAATAAAGATCGCAATATAAAACATATACTTAAATAAAAAGAGAAACCCAGTTTCAATAACTAAATAAGCCCAATAATATAGCGATAAGTATAGCATCACATACATAATTAAATAGCATTCGATATATCATTTTATGATTCTACTTTGAATATAAATTTTAATAAATATCATAAAGTGTATAATTCTACAGTGAACACTACAGCGACGACTACACAGAAAAGTTTAACTAAAATTAGTAATATCTGACTTACCCCGACTTTCCGTAGAAGATCACCGACCAAGTTGATAGCTGATACTCGAGATGAAGGTGTCATAGCGTTACCATTGATTTCGCCTGGAAAACAGAACATAAAAGGTGCTTAAAGTATGCTTTATAATATAAAAGTTTGATTTTCAACTTGAGAATTGGCGAAAAGTTGCTAGTCTATGGGTTTTTATTGGCTACATTTAGGCGTGTGTGCATCGGATCTGAATGATCTAATTCCCTGTTGCCCTTTTTTCTATTGGACACAAAGAGTGGGCACTGAAAAATGACACTACGGTTGATATTCCGAAAATCTGTATGAAGCGCTTTGATTTCAGTTTTATGAACTGCTAGTCTGCGGAATGCGCTGCCTGGTCTACAATCCAGGTGTCTAAAATCGCGAGACCATCGGTTTTTTCTACGCAAGCGTGCTCCATCGTAGATTGCACCATCGCTTAATATCAGGCGAGTTTGTAAGAAAAAGCTAGGCTATTATATTATTATTTTTTAATGCTGCTGTGTGACGAGACGCGTAATTGATCGCCTGACGTAAGTGCCATATTTGCCCATAACTATCACCTGGAATTTTAACCCCTAAATGTTCAAATACTGTGCCGTTAGTTCATGTGCATAAAGAGATAATAATGTGCTCGGTAATTTCACGCATACAAAAACTTTTTTGTTGTGACCCATTTTTCTGCCACTGCATTAGCAGTTAAATTGTCATTATGAGATTGTTGAAATATTTTTTTGTATGTAATAGGTATATTACATATTTACTGTGAATAAACATTATTGTGAAAGGCATATTATATCACCAAATTTAATCATAGTTTTAAAGACCACAACATTTAAATATAGAAAAACTATGGCATTTGCAATTCAAGACTGATTTACATTTTGTTACAAAATGAACGCAACATATCTGCGAGACTCTTGCTTGACATGCAGCATAACTATAGAGTTGTTGATAATTATCTAAGAACCTCTCACAGGCAGCTTCCCTACATAACAACTTTTAATAAGTCGTATTGTTATTATTTTGATGCAGATGGCAGGCTGTCATTCAGTCTGGCGTTCTAAGTGCGCCTATGTTCAGCAGTGGACGTCTTATAGCTGATGATGACTAAAGTTGTATGATCTAGGAAAGCTGTCTGAGAGGTTGTTAGGGTTGTTGTTTGACTCGTTTTTAAATCACTGACTGCACCTCACGGTTTAAACCAAAATATTTCTGTTAACCCACATTTTACACAACAAAAGAGTTACCACCTAAGTTCGGACTTTAGGTGGTACTCTTTTGTTGTGTTTGTGTTTTTTGTGTTGTCTTAACTTGCTTACCAAATTTAAGCCATACAAATAGTTACTTTTGCATTCATTAGTGTGATTTATCTCTAAATAACGAATTATCTATAAATAAAGGGGGAGGCCTATGTTCAGCAGTGGACGTCTTCTGGCTGATGATGATGATGATGAATCAATTATCTTACGTTTCTGTGGTGAAAGCAGAGGTGTCTGTGTTTCAATCTCCACAGTCCTAGAAGTGGAAATGTGTCCGTTTACTACTGGATTCTCGTTTGTACTCTCATCCTCTTTCTTATGTGGTTTATCTATTACTTTCAGTTCTTGTTTCAGATCTGAAAATATGAAGTTCAAAAGTTAATATCGAAAAATTAAGACCCACATGATGCAAAAACTTGTTAGAAACAGAAAACAACAACAACACATTGAGAGTGTTTGAGTATAAAATAATATTGGGTGAATATTTTAGTCAATAAGAATTTTAGGTAGATACAATCAAGGAAATTTTCACGGCCTACTAGTTCAATAATACCTTCAGAGGAAAATCAGACATAAAACATAATTAATGTATTTTTTTGTCATATTACGTAATGCATTTATTGTGACATCATTTCGAAGTCTTAAGATAACCCATGAATCATTCTCATGTTGACTTTAATGGTTCTTTATTATACCTTATTTTTATCGAAAGCAGGTATTTATTAGCATTTGGGGTGAGGTTGTGTGTGTGTTAGAGAAAAATGGACACTGACCACATATGTCTGTTACCAAAACAGCTGAACCGATTTAATTGCAGTTTTTTTAATTTTATATTATGTTTCAATGCAGTGGTTCTTAGCTATCTTTTGATCAAAATCTGTCCAGGAGCAGTTAAAAGTATGCACTTTTTAATTAGTATTTTTTTTATTATTGCTTTATCTACAGAGGGCTGTGCAAGATAATATAATTAAATATAATATAATAATTAATAATATAATTAACTGTTGTACTAAGCTGCATTGTTATTTGGCACAAGTGCCTGTTATTGAATTCAGAGCGTCTCATTGGATTCAAATTTCACGAGAGGCAATAAATTTTGATAAATTTTGCCATTCAGTGAAACACACAACTTTTCACCTCGGCGAGGAAAATATTGTAAATTTAACATAGTAATCTCGTTGAATCAAAATATTAAAGGTGCTATTGAGGGACAGAGAGTTTGAAATGTTTTAATAGTGACAAATATGAAACTAAGACTAGAGATCGTCACATCTGAATTTTGAATTTACTTTCCACGCTATTAGATAAAAACAACATTTGCATGCAGATTTTAAACGACAAAGAAAACCTTTCTATGTTTTAAGGTGAAAAGTTTATTGTGAGGTTGAAAAAAGATTGCTTAAATGGTTGTGGAAGGCAATATTATTTCTTCCAACTATCCACTTCTTCTAACTTTCATAGAGATGGTTCGAAGAGTGATGGGAGCAGAAGTGATATTGATTGCCCAAAAATTACCCTGATGCTTTTTAAGCAAGTATCTGATGGTCACACAGTTATATTATTATAACCGGAACATTTACCACAACTTTATCATGGTAAATATCCCATCAACAATCATATAAGTAGAAGGTAACCATAATCTCAAAAAAAAAAACGTATAATAACTTTACATTGACTTATCTTGCTCTTTAATTAGCCGAGAATGTTTATGAGATTTGGGTAAACCTGTAGTGAACAACCGTGATAGTTAAAACAGTGTTTTATCTAATCATCATTAGTAAATTTTGTTAGTACAAACCTCTGGCTTCATCTGTAGCTCTTTGCAGCCTGACCCTCAAGTTTTCAATTTCATCAACCTCACTTTCTAGGACAGCATTCCTTTCATATGCTTGATTTAGCAAGGATTCTATGCATGACACTGATTCTGATATGACCCTGAAAGTATACAGATGCATAAATAATTTTGCCCAATAATTACATATCCTGAATATCTTAACCTTAATTAGTATTCTCTGTATGCTTTTTGATATTCTGGATTTTCCTTATCTTGAACTTTTCAGTAGAATTATTTTTGTACACAAATACGTTGCAAATTATGAACTATGACCATTTCCATTCGTTTATTTGCTCCAACAGCTGCAATGACATTGTGAAAAAGCTGAATGAAAACCACAAATTCTGATCTCTTTTCCTGGTTTTTTTTTAACGTAAGACTGTAGCAAGTACCTACACGATGTACATCAGTGAACAGCGTAGGCTTAGCAATTGGGTTCCGTTTTCACCATTTGGGTATGGAACCTTGAAAACTAAACTAATGGAGAGTGTACTAGCTATAAATTAGTTCAATCTCTAATTTCAGGCAACATGCCCAAAATGTAGCTGCTGAGCATTTTTAGGACAGAGCTGAAGTACTTATTGCTGATAACACCAAAATGCACCCTAGTTACCTTTGACCTCTTTCAAGATCATCATTTTTCTGTTCCAATTCTCTGATATAGATGGCTTGTTTTTCTTTATCCTTCTTTAAGGCCTGTAGTTCGTCTTCAAGTGCATTTGTCTCTTGTTGACTCCTTTCCAACTTGTTCTGTAAGAATGTTTTATGCTATAGTTACATACATTGGCTTACCAACACATGGGCGTTGGATCTAGTACAAAATTCACAAGAAAAAGTGTCCGGAGTTTGCTATGAAAATTCAGATAAATTTCTGAAATAACTACAAACAAATTTAAATTCTGACATTATAACAATGTCGATTATAGCTTGCAACTAAATATGTAGACTTAATACACAGATTACTTCAATAGTGAGTCTGATTTTAGTACATTTTTGGTATTGATGATTGCACCGAACATAAATTTTTAAATTACAAATTACTGCTTACAACCTTGACTTCTGCAAAATTCATGCCCTGGAGATGTGGTGTTGAAGGCACCCTTGGATTCTACTTAAAATGCCATGGACCGCAATTCTCACCAATTTTTTTTTTTATAAAAGGAGCTTTAGAGCAGACTTTCATCGACTGTACTATTACAAATAGTCAAGTTTTTCAGGCAAATCTTCAAGAACAAACACACAATGAAAAGACTGGTAGTCTGAGGTCAGGTAGCAGGAAAGAGAGGTAGAGACAGATTTCCTACTCGCTGGACTGACCTCATTAAGATAGCAACTAAATCATCCATAACAGAATGACGTGTTCCCATAATACGACTAACCAAGTAAAACAGAGAAGCATTGTAAGATCAGTGATCGCCACCAGGAAAACTGACGATGTTTAAGACCCACCATGAACAACTGTCTTACCAACCACAACTACTTTGCTAAGAGTAGCCTATTAATAAGAATAATGGTAATGCAAGGTGTACATACTCTTAGCATTTCAATTTCATTTTTCAATCTTTGATTTTGATGTTCCAAATCTCTGTTCTGTTTTTCAGTTTGCACCAATGAAGCTTCGAGTTCCTTTTCCAGTTGTGCTGAGTTTTCAGTGTATTCATCCAATTCTTGCTGAATTTCATTAGCCCTGAAATAATGATTCATGGTAGGTACATGGTGGTTGTCATGTAAACCAATGTCAACATAGCCAGCAAGTTACTCTGAACAAGGCACCAGATACTTACTTCTGCTCGTAATGTTTAGCCTGCTTTTTCCAGTGCTCCACTGACTCACTATCTGCTTGATTATGAGATTCCATGATTAAATTAACTCAAAGACTTTCGAATAACGAGATCCCAAGGATATTTATCGAAACATAGCAAATTGTTTCAACGGTTTTGAACTTTTACACTTGTGTTTGTGGTATGAATAAGTGAATTGAAATTGATGCGATCTATTACTTCTAATAAAACTAAATCGGCTGTTCAAACACAAACTATGACACAACTTCGTCGTTACAAATCCAAAACAAGTTTTTCTTCGATTTGATCGTCTCGTTAAAACTAAAATGGCGACATTTTTGACATGACAATGTCAAAACAAAACTGACGTTCGGACACAAAGATCTTGTGTAAACCTTAAAGAACTTCCTTGGTCTATCTTTACCATATCTATGATCATAGATCCGAACGTCTGTGTTGAAACTCATTGCTAGAAAAAAAAAATACTAGGGTACTTAGACAATTTAATTATCTAGTTTTTACTGTGGGTTTATAACTACCTACCTTAGACTCGAGCTAGGACCGAAAAAAGTCTGCCAAAAACTGAACGGGGTGAGGTAAACACATATTTCACCACTGACAATTATTATTATCGCACACTTCGCAGAACACATCCATGTAAAAAATACGTTAGACAAGGCGCTATGACCTTAATAACTCTAGCATGCTATGTGTATGTGACAGTGACAG
Source organism: Agriopis aurantiaria (assembly GCA_914767915.1). Classification (NCBI taxonomy): domain Eukaryota; kingdom Metazoa; phylum Arthropoda; class Insecta; order Lepidoptera; family Geometridae; genus Agriopis; species Agriopis aurantiaria. The sequence goes on along the minus strand of OU611994.1, from coordinate 8,733,258 downwards.
TGAGCGATATCAGCGATATTAAAGTATTTTTTCAAAAGCTTGATCGTAATGTTTTCAATCCTAGGCTAAATGAAAATTAAGAAAAACCCAGCATTGAAAGTTTATTATGAGTTTATCATGCAATTTGTTAGATAGTAAAAGTGCCCAAAGATCTTACAATACAGTTATTACTATTTGCAATGCCACTTTACCCGTAGTTCAAGATCAACATTACCATTGTTTTCGAATGACGTGTACCTAATGTTTCCAACGTCGGGCTCTGAAGAATTATCGCAGGTCACGTCATTAGCAGCACATTCTGAGCAAACTAGCGATGCTCACAACTCGTCTGAAAACACACAGGTTTCACGACAAAACAGCAGGGAGTTAACACTCAACATGTTGTTAAAAGAAATGGTGTTTTGCATAGCCCTCGCTCTCACTACTTACGGGGCTTTACATGATACGTAAGTATTCTTTAACTTGAACAAATGAACAACGGAATATAATTAAATAGTGACTAAAATGTATGCATGTGTCCTACTTGTACTATGCTCCGTTTTCAGACCAACCAAAATATCAAAACATCCTCAAGCAGTAAGGTTCTTCAGCCCAAATTCAGTCGTTACAGACTGGTATGAAGGCCAACTAACTCATGCGCTGGCTTCAGTGCACACCGCTGATATGTCCTTTGTAATGTACTATGCACCGTGGGATGCAGAGTCACAGTACGTGCGAGGAGAGTTTGAAAAGGCTGCTTTGGTGCTTGGTGACCGTGTTAGTTATATTAATTTAATAACTAATTTTCAACTTCCATAAACATACCCAGAATACATTGAACATTTATCCGATGTGCTTGGTGAAAAGTGCACTATTCCGCACACTGACTGATGAACCATCGAAAAGGCTGGATCATCATTCAGAACATCGAGGGTTAATTTTTTCATTGATTTTTGCACTTGCCGTTTGTATGGAACAACCCGGTTGTTCCTGTAACCTCACAATTTATTATTGTTACTGCTTTTACAAATGAAAACAGGAAAATAATTAATGATTATTGCATTAGTATTAGCTTTGTTAGCTTTGTTATTGCTAAACTGCATATTTTTGCAATTAGTAAGATAAAATAACGAACTTGGTTTGGTATTAAAAATGCCAACACGACTTTAAAAACTTGCTATTTTTAAATAACAGATAAAAGTATATGGCCTTGCTTATAAATGTTACTAAAATTAAGCAATGCTTAAAATTTCACTCTTATCTTCTTGCTGACGGAAATTGTACCATATGAAAACAAGACAGAGCAATTTTAAGCATTGCTTAACTTTAGTAACTTTTATAAGCAAGCTATTAGTGTTTTTAACCATATATTTTGATGGTTGTTTAGTTGCAACCGAAGACGTTCAAGTGCTTGGAACAGTCAAGTTGATTCACAGCTGTTTTTCACACTGATGTTACGAATGGTAAAACTGCACCCTGGCCGCACACAGACTTATCTTTTGAAAGTAACCCTACAAACTGTGTGACTAATTTTATTTGGCACTATTTTGCACCAATGTGTTTAAATTTCTCAGGTTTCTATTCTTAGTTGGTCCTTATTTTATATAACCTTACGTTATTTTACCTCTAGAATGTTATCATTGAGGATAATAATAAGGAGATGTGTGTTATTGTGTTTGAGCAAAGATGTTTATAATCATAAATTTAATATAGACATGCCATATGGCAATAAAATGCAGTATTAACATAAGCAAGAATTATGCCATTACTTATGGTCCTACATTTGAGAAATGAGTTGTAACAATTTAGCAATATGGATGGTTTTTGAATGGTCATTCATTTAAAATCGATCTAAAATTTTAGTACTTACCGTTTTGAAGTTAAATCTATAGTTAAGATATTTGTTTTAAAGTGTAACAAAATGTATGGTTATCAAAACTTACATAAAAAAACATAATGTGAGCAAACCGATAAAGATAAAGTAAATGTAAAGCGATTTATCATATTTTAAAATGCATGTTTTTCTGTTTGATTTTATATCGCATGTTTTTGTCACAGATAATGATGTATGTTACTAATGAATAATTGAGTTGCTGTTTGTTACGTTTACAACTGCTGAATGTATATTGATGAAGTTTAGTAAAGAAAGCAGAGTGATCATAAGGATCATAAGGATAATCAAGACAACCTAATATAATTATGATGGCTAGTATAGCTCAGTGGTACAGTATACTTATGAACAGTAGGTCCTGGGTTCGATTCCCAGCCTGGCAGCTAGTTGAATGATGAATTTAAATATCTGTTTTGGCCCGGGGGTCAAATGTCTGTGTCTGTGTGTGTTTCATGACATCCAGAGTCCAGACATCGTAGTAGCGAGCTATAACTTGTGTAGTGGGCATTTTCCGCAACTAGGCCATTCATTGGCTCATTTTGCGTCACCCGGCCGCAGCTAATTCAGCCACCCGGTCTCCTCCGGGTAGCGAGCTATAAGTGTGAAGTGCTATTTATTACTAGCTGCACCCCACGGTTTCACCCACATTGACTTTGTTATTATTTCTTAGTTAATCTGCCGTCACATTACATATTCTGTGAAAATGTTAACTGGCTATCTATTACGGTTCGAAAGATACAGCTGTTAAAAGGTAGGACAGACATACAGACTACTATATAAGCTTAGTAAGGGCCCCTATAAAAAATTGTGTAAACTTGTAATTAAAGGCATTGTGTGGCAAAGCTAGTTCTCAATAATCACATACACATACTTTTATCATTCAGGTACATTTCACAGCCATAAACTGCTGGAATCCAGGCAGTGAATGCAGGCTACAACACAAGATACCATCATGGCCTATCCTTATGGCATACACTGTATTTTCAAAGGGTGTTCATTATAAAGGTAAACAATTTCTACATAATCCAAATACTTAAATATCCAAAGTTAATACTCAAATGATATTCATACAGGTCATGGTGTAAGCAAGCCTTCCCTCTGTAAGCCTCATACAGAAATCCACTTTAATTAATGGGGGCATGCTTTATCAATCCAATAGGCTGCCAGATTGATTATTTAACCTAATTATTACTAAAACTGAAACGTTTTTTTCTTCTTTTATTGTATTTTTTCTGTTTTGTAATGTTGATGTTGTAGTGTTTTATGCACAAAACACTACTCATAAACTACTCTAAGCCTCATACAGTAATCAACTTTTAATTCATGGGGGGCATTCTTTATTAATCCAGTAGGCTTCTGGACTGATTATTTTTAACCAACGATCACTAAAAATGAACATGTTTTTATTTTCTTTTAATTGTAGTGTTTTGTCACAGAGACATAATAGAACACAGAAGGTTCACCCCGCAAGTTTTTCACTCGCGACTTGAAGACACCCAGATTGTAACTATTGTACTCAGACTGTATTTCATAATTCCAGGTCCGAAAGATGCACACAGCATGGTTAACTTCTTGGAACTGATAATGAAACCTCTCAAAAGAGTATCATCAGCGGAAGATCTCATAAATCTGCTGTCTTATTGTGATGTAAGTTAAATATCCTATAATTCCACATTCATTAGTAAATAGTGAACAAAGTGAATAGGCTACTGATATTTTTTATTGACTTATAAAAAGCTAACCATAAATAGAGCCGATCACCGAAAACCAAATTACTGTATATAAAAATTAAAGATGATATCTATACATTAGACAAAGAGCGCACTATGCTTACATGTCATTTGACGACACGCCATACAAACTCCATACTGTCACTCACTTTGCGGGAAAGTGACAGAGCATCCCTTCCTAATCCAACCAAAAACTTTAAACGCTTATATCTTACAGCTTTATTAGCTAATTTCAATAATTTAATTATATTTTTCACCAAGAGTGTTCTTGCACCTAAAATCTATAATTCGGTATGTAAAGTTTTTTTTTTGTATTTTTTTTATATTTTTATTTCGTAGATAAGGCTATTTTAAGAAACTAATTTCAATATTTTTGTTTTCTATTCAGTAGTTATTTTACAATATTTTTTTGAAAATTGAAATTATGTGACGTCACCATATAGCACAAAATTTCGTTGCGTTGAGAAGCCTAAAAAAGCACCCCATATTGGCAGCCCTGAAAAAAACCAGACAGTCAAACCACAGAAATGAAAAAATATTCTATTCTGTGTGACGAACAGTGTGTCAAATGTATAATATTTTTATTCTTAAAAGGCACAGAAAATATAATGCTACAATGTGACGTCATTTAGAGGACAGTGAAAGTCGAATGATTTCTTAGTTTTATGTTAAAATAAATGGCATCTTATCGTTTTAAAAGGTCGGAGTAGAAAAATAAGGGTTGGTAAGATAAAATCTCGAAATGGTTTTGGAATTGGCATAGGTTATTTTTTTTTAGCATACCGAATTGTGTTCATAACTTCATCACTTCCCAAATAATGAAAAATTGTGTATGTGAATATCCACGCAATGTTGAGAAATGTACTGTACAAGCCATGGTGGCAACTGGGAAGTAATCGTCTCATCATGATCAGCCGATCATGAAAGGGTAACAAACTGACATAAAATTAAGTTGGCAATTAATAATTTTCGTATGATTTATCCTTCAGGCCGTGGCTGTAGGGTACACTCCACTATCAGAAACGTCTAAGTACTACAACACCTGGTACCATGTGTCGCTAAAGGCCCGCGAATATGACGTCATTGGTGAGATATGCTTCGCTTCGGTGACATCAGAGGAACTTGCCTTTGACCTCGGAGTGGAGACTGTACCCAACGCTCGCATAATGCTCTGGAATGATACTAAGGTATGGAAACATACCAGCAAATGGCATAGTCTCTCGCATCATCAGTCTATTGAACTGTGTGGGTGTGTGTACATAAATTCTTTTAATATTTTATTGAAGTATATCGGATATCTGCTAGTTTTACATTGAAAATCCTAAGGAAAGTGTTCAGAATCCGAAGTTTTCATTCGCTTTTTACAATGTTATTGCAGCTGTCAGAGCAAATAAATGCTTGGACCGAGAATAAATGATTAAAGTGTGTATTATTTTTAGGAGTACATATCAGAGGAAGGTGTTAAGAAAAGCTGGAATGAATCATCTCTCATGATATGGGTGCTAGAGAACTTCTCTCAGCCCGTGGCTCGCATTATACCCATGTGGAAGAAAGCGTTCAGTTTCGAGAGATATGTCGACGGCAATCCGATTTTGATGATGTTCACGCCTTTGAACCCTATCTATGAGCAACTACCGAACTATGCATTGGTGAGTTGGTATCAGTTGGTATTATAGAACTTGGGAGGTATTTTTTTCTCACGTCCAATTTGAACTTTGGATCGCATATGTCCAAAGACAAAGTCGCTTCTAAGAAACTAGGCATCCTATCGAAAGTAAGGCAGTACTTCACACCAGAACAGCTTCTAACCCTTTATCAAGCACAGGCTCGTTCGTGTATGGAGTATTGCTGCCAACTGTGGCATGGGCCTGCCAGTGCCAGGTTAAGGCTTTGAACTCCACACAAAGGCGTGCAAAAAAGCTCATCAATGACGACTTGTTGATGGAATCTAGGCTACAGAGCCTGGCGCACCGGCGTGGAATTGCTAGCCTGTTGGTATTATACAGAATGCACTACGGCGAGTGCGCACTAGAACTGCACGACCTAATACTGCCATCACCAATCCTCTATAACAGTATCAGACGCACGACAAGGAGACACTATATTTTGGTGGAAATTCCATTCAAAAGCACTAAACTTTTCCAATTAACAATTCCAATTCAATGTTCTTCTCTGAACAGAACAGTACGGTGTGGAACTTGTTACCTGCTTCTGTTTCATAGGTCTTAGTTTTCAGGGGGTTTTCAAGAAAATCAAAAATGTGCACTAAATACGTCGTCGCCTCTCCTTATTTCATATTAATGTAGGTTTTGAATATTTCGGGGGCAAAATCGTCCCTAGCTACGCCCGTACTCTGTCTTTCCGAACAAGTAAAATCCGGGTCGTTCAAGAAAAAAGTGAATAGGTATTTCCTAGGCAAGCGTGCTACATCTTTGACCACATATTTGCTTCCCATCAGGTAAAATTGGCGTCAAACCTGAACTTGTATGAATGACTTTTGAGTCTCCATAAGCGCCATTCGTTCGGCTGAGGATCGAACCGGGTGTTGTCAGATTGTAAAGCGCACATGCTACCGCTCGGCCACCATCGCTCCTCCGGCCATCATCGCTTCTAAGCATCATCATCTCCTATTAGCACCACTTGTGATTCACTAACCATGTAAAAATGTAATGTGTTTAATTTTTATGTGTGTATCTTGGAGGTTGATTTTAACCTACTTATAATTTATCGTATCGCTTTGAAACTTTTTGAGTGTATGTAATCCGAATAGCAACACAATTCTATTACTACCATCAAACTGATCTGATGATGGAGGTAGAAAGTGGAAATCTTCAATGGCTACTAGTAAATCCCCTAGAGTTGGGTTTTCTTGTTATGTTTTAAAGATATAAGCGTGTTTTTTTATTATAAAACATACAAATACAAATTTATTTATTTCACACTAGCGGTCCGCCCCAGCTTCGCACGGGTATAGATTATAGCCTATGTCACCCGGGGATAGTGTATAGCTTCCCAACAGTGAAATAATTTTTCAAATCGCTTAAGTAGTTTCGGAGCCTATTCAATGCAAACAAACAAACAATCAAATCTTTCCTCTTTGTAATATTATTTATTTCACATAATGGCAAAGATATACCTAATTAAGCAATTGCCTGAGGGCCTCAAACTAGGCTAAGCCTGTATCTTGAGGTCCAAACAGGATATAGTACAATAAATATTGCGCGCGCTTACACCTTAATGCTTAATATTATCACTCATGTGTTATCGAGGTTATCACTGTCTCAGTCTTTCTGCGTCAAAGTGCAAGTAATAATGTAATAAATAACCTAACATTTTATGCTATGGAATGCGCTGCCTAAATGGGTTTTCCCCGATAGTGACAATTTGGTTGTCTTCAAATCTGTTTCTTCTCCATCGTAGACCGCATCACCGCTTAACATCAGGCGAGGTGACGATCAAACGCAAACCTATTACTATCTAACAAAAAAAAGCGACAACAAACAACATCTCAAACGCTCAATATCTCAAGCGCTCCGTTAGCCAGGTGAGCTGTATCTAAAACAATTTTGCCTGTCTGTAAAAAAATAAAAATAAAATATTATAAGATGAAAGAAAACGCAAACCCCTATGTTAATCGCAAATTAGTTTAATTATTTTGCTTATCGACAGATGCGCGAAATAGCAATGGAATACTACAACTGCAAAAACAACGACAGCAGCCAGTGGACAAATGAACTCATCAAACTCCAGCGAGTTCAACGTCTTTTATACCAACAGAAAGACTATCTCAAGTTCTGCCAAGAGTTCAAGTTCAAAAAGCCCATTTTAAAAAGGAACTACAAAAAGGAGGTAGAATCGAATAGTTTATACCCGTGGAATAATAGTACACAAAAAATCCAGAAAAATGGTGTCTGGAGTAACTTTTTTGGTAAACGAGGACTCGGTGTTTCTAGAGACGAGGGTGTGGAGCATTCCGATTTGTGGTCGTTGGATTGGCTACAGGAGTGTAGTAGCAAGACATTTCCTGCAGAGAGAAGTTTCTATGATAACTACGAGCAGTGCAAAATGTTCGAACAGAGCTTTAATTTGGTGCCAGAGGATGAGGAGTTAAATAGTGACGAGTGAGTAGCCTCCTTTTCACAAGATTTTATTTAATTTTCAACGTTTGTATGATATTTTGTTTGTTTAGGTCAAATCTTGCAAGCTAAATTAGAACTAGTTCCTCCTAACCGATTTTGCTGAAATTTTTAAACACCTTTAGTTCTGGTGTTAAAACAATATGCCATACCCAATATTTTAATATTTTCAAAAAACCGATGCCACAAGATAGTGTATTTTTTTTATCAACCCTGTTTATATGGTCTATATAAATCCAAAATGGCGGACTCCCAAAGATGGCGGATTAGTATTTTTTTATGCACACCCATGATATGGGTATCACGAAAGGTTTTGCTGAGAAGAATACGAAAAGTTTGTTTTTTTATTAATTTTTATTTTACTATTTATGACCAACACACAAGTATTTTTTCGTGCATTAAAATAGCTCTGACTACTATTGGCATAACTCGCACGGCAGACTAAAAGGTCGGCGCGCTCAACTATGCGGTCTCGCAAACTGGCGCAACAAAAAAATACGTTTATTGAAAATTGTAACAATATAATTTCAATATTTACTTTCATATGATGCATGCCCATTGCTCATAATTACATTTCTGGTGGGACAGTACGTGCACCGAATCTCAAGGTCATCAGCGACAAATCCCTAGTTCAAAGTCTTGAACATGTGGCTCGTCTATCGTTTTCTTTATTGCATTAATTTCGGAGAGTGCGCATCCTATCTGTATGACAAAATTCCCTCCTGCTTATTTGTCTATCGGACGGCTAGGGTGGACACTAAAAGGTCACTCCGCAAAACACGGATGAAGCCCTTCGATTCCACTTTCATTGTGCGTACCGCTAGACTGGGGAATGCTATGGTTGAATGGGTGTTCCTCGATAGTTGCAATCAAAGTGTCATTAAGTCATGAGTGGTTCGGTTTCTTCTAGACAAACGTGCTCTATCGCCATCGTAGACCGCTTAACATTAGGCAAGGTGGCAAGTGCAAGCCTATTATACAATTTAAAAACAAACCTTTTATACTGAGTTTGCATTGAATTTCGCAGACTTGACGCCCGAACAAGAAGTCTCTTGCATGTGTTGGTGTTTAGTCAGATTTTCAACTTTTTTACAACAGTAATGAATTATTAAAAAAAAACTTTCTTCACAGTATAGAAACAACAATGCTGCCTTTAGAAGATGATCCCTTATCTCCAGAGAACCTTATCCAAGACAACGTCAAACATTTCTGCAAGCTCATGAAGTTCGCGCAAGAGTTTAGCCCCCCTATATCCCCGTCGAAGATAGACGAAAAAATTCACAACTTGACGCATATAAACGGGCTGGCTTGTGCGAATAACTTCAGCTTGTATATGATAGCGATAGACAGCGTGTTAAATCATCATTTTGCGGAGTCGCTCGGCATCGACGTGTTCAGTAAGAAGGATATGACAGCTGTCGTCATTTTAGACAGTCAGGTGAGTTAGACGGTCACATAACAGAGGGCCTTACTTACTCGATCGGCTCAACGTTAACTACAATTTGTATGAAATAAAAACAGCTCTATCTAGCGCATGTAGACGGAACTGCTCTTGTTTCATACACATCGTAGGTTCAGCGTAAAGTTCAGCGCGGTTAATGCGATCTAATAAGTAAACACCACTGGTAAAACTCGCGCTAGGTTTTCTGATTTCAATTCGAGATCCGATCGACTTGTCGTCAACCTAATGCAGGCTCTTAAGGTTTGGAGCACACATATCAACTCGGAAACAGATCATCACCGCCTTAACTCGAACCGCTCGGTATGCTTTATATGGAATTCCCTTCTACAACACACTAATTAGCATCGTAACGGCATCGCCTCGTCTTGGCACAAACTCGCGAACCGCAAGCGGTGCGTGTCGTTCCAGCGTTTACGTCTCGCCAGCGGCATCCCGCTTGCCCCTCCTGCGGATTGGCCGCAGATCACGCGCTGCTGGAAACGTTGCTGATCCGCTCTGGTTATGTGCTTGCGTTCGGTTGACATACCTGGTTGACGGCGAGGTGATAGACGAAGCGGTGAAGATCCGTTTCCAAGCCGCTACGTGAGCTACAAACCTTTAATCGGAGCGGATCAACGCATCCAAGGTGTAAGCGCGGCTACTTTTTGTTTTCGTTTTCGTGATTTGATTTGAACACTCGAGCGTTTTAGGTTTGATTCATGACAATCGGTTCTGTCGTATAAAGACTATCAGATAAATTATAGGGGGTTTCAAAAACAATGTATAGGTTAACCTATTATATTGTTATATTAGTATAATTTGTAACCTTGTCTCGCTGTCGCACAACAAAGGGAGTTTATTTTGCGTATCCTAGCTTGGATTGTTTAATCTAATAACGAGTCTTTTTGTCTGTTTTCAGCATGAAAGCCAATACCTACTATCAGAGGAGTTAAGTGCCAAATCTCTACGTGACTTTATTTACAACTTCACCAACAAGAGCCTGAAACGTTCTTTGCGAACGCACGTCGACGATTCGGCGCACACGCATTACTTCGGGTCCATAGACAAGAAACAAGCGGAGAAGAACGATGATGGTGTGGACATTATGGATCTTACTTCGAAAAGCTTCAGAAGGATCGTGCGAACGCCGGGACCGGTTAGTATTGTCATAGATAAACATATACTAGGTATTGTGTAATAATTATTGTATTTTCTCATGTATCATCCTATTGATTTGGTGTCGCATTCCAACTGACTTTATCATAATTATACTAGCTTGGTCAATACATGATTATATTATAGACACTATGTGATGCTGAGTTCTTGTAGAATAGACTGATTTGTTCTGAATTCAGTCCCCGACGTCTTGACGATAATGATCAGAATAAATGGATAAAACCGTTAATCCAATTTTATTGTAGTCATGATTAAAATATTAAAACAAAAATTAATTCTAAATATTTTGAAATATTAACTTCGCAAAATTACTGAAGCACATTTTTCAAAAGTAGTCGTATTTTATATAACAAAAACCATTAAATGCGCGAGTGAGATAGCGGTGCGCCACGTTCTGGGCCTTAAGCCTGGTTTCCTAGGATAGCGGCGCCGTCACGTAGCGGACGCAACGGTCGTCATACAAATGGCAGCACCACTTTTTGACGTTGCGGTGTCAAATACCGCTCTCTATGAAACCGTGCCATTTTGTTTACATAGACAACGGTCTAGTGACAGTATTTACCCGCTATATTGCAGAGCTTAATGATGGCGCAGCTATCCTAAGGAAATCAGAGCTTATGGCCCAAAATGTGGCGCACCGCTATCTCACTGCTCAACAGCTCACAGTTTTAAGGTCCACGTTTCAGTAGCGTTATGAAATAAGGGTAAGACCAGTGCCCTTACAGGTCGGAAGAAACACAATATGTTATGTATTGTTTTCCAGATGACGATAGTGTCAGTATGCGGGGGCGCGTGTGGCGCGCTGACGTCTCGCGCCGTGGCGGCAGCGGCGCGGCTGCTGTCCAAGTGTGGTGTGCCGACGCGAGCCGCGCGGCTCGACGCGCGCCGCCACGACCTGTCCTGGGAGTACACTGTCGGCACGTACCCCACCGTGTTCGTGTTCCCGACACATAGGTAACTAGTCGCAAAAAAATTGCAAAGCCTCCGCCGTAAAGTAGCTTGTCTGTCAATTTTCTATTGGATACGTTTCGGCAAGTGTGCGCAAAAGCTTCATGACCTTATTTCACCCTTCTCCTTTTACTACTGGACAAGTAAAGGGACTGCACACTACCACGCCTTCCTCGTGGAAATTCCAAAGATTCGTGCTCAACGATTTGTGTCGTCATTAATGTACTGGGTAGTATTGACCAAGAATGGAACTACCTGCCGTCCTCTTTGTTTCCTGACACTACAATCTAGGCATCTTCATGGCTAGAGTGAATAGATTTATTTTAGATCAACGTGTTCCATCCTCGGCCACACCGTCACTTACCACCAGGCGAGTTGGTGGCTAAACGTAGATCTATTCTATAAAAAAACAAGGCATTCCAAGGGGGGTTGGGGGTACAAGCCCCCCCCCCCCCCCCCCCTCCCCCCCAAATATTACATTAATATTATATTTAAATAAGGAGAGGCTAGGACGCATTTCATGCACATTTAAAAACAATCATTATATTATCACCTAAAAAAAGTTTTTTTTTTTTACTTTTTTTAAACATGCTTTTTGTATTATTCTCAGCAAAACCTTTCATGATACCCATATCATGGGGGTGCATAAAAAAATTACGGGTCCGCGATCTTTGTAAGTCCGCCATATTGGATTTAGAACGACGTCCATAACCATACATTGTCAGCGAAACTAAGAAACTAAAGGTGTATGCCAAAGTTCAGCTCAATCGGTTGAAGATATATGCTTCAAAATTGAGTTGCACATTTCCACCCGAACAACATACATACATACATTGCAAATTACATAAAAGCTTGTAAAACATCAAATTCGCTAGATCGCTGCACCCGGTATTCTGGCCTTTAATAAGAACGCAAATGGCTGAGAAGGTCAAAAAGCCAGACTTTAAACCCTTATTGCCTAATTATTTGCAGAGCGAGCGCCGGCGGTGCAGAGAGCGCCATGTACCCCAGCGGGCGGCGCGTGACGGCCGGCGGCGTGGCGGCGCTCGCGATGCGCTCGCTCGGCGCGCCCGCGCACGTGCGCGTCAGGCTCGCGCTCTGCAACCAGACGCAGGTACCTACCTTACTATTTTATTCTATTTTGTAAGGTCTTTATTAACATAACAATTTACAATTTTGTAGAACTCAGCAGCTTTAGGAGACTATATTGTTATTGTTATCCTATATTGGCCGCGACTGGTGGCAGTGGCCGCGTCGCTGCCTAAAAAAAACTAACGCTTATTCTGAATTTGGTCCAATAACAATCATGCAAAAGTATAAGTTTAAGAAGCCTATTACAAGATCATCATCCCGATGCATATTTAGGTAAAAACTACATGAAACATGGAGACCTCATTTGGGAGCCCTAATTTGCTGATTCTGTTGAAAATAATTGGCGCGACGTGGCTAGCGTAGCGTGCCGGCCGGGGGCGAACTGAGCAGCCACTGATTGCCCTGCTATGACCCTCTCGGGAAGGGACACCGGCTGAACATACCTAAAGTCCGGAGTCCGCCATGCCTGGTATAAGGTGGTGACCATACAAGTTAGGTATCTTTTATCTTCGTAACCTAAGATATTTTTACCTGTAGATAGGTTGTACCTGCCACCATATTGACTAGACGAATACAAGGCTGGCTGCCCGACTTCGTTTAGCCGTCTCAGTCACGCACTCGGATCTCCCACAGCAAATTGTATTTATGTCTCTTTCTAACAACAGATATAGAGGAAAAGCCTTTCATATTCTTTCACTTATTTCACAAAATGCACATATACAATATACATGCGTAGGTAAGTAGATGTATGCTGCGTTTAGTCAGTTTCGAAAGCTGTGTTGTTCGCTTATAAAGTCTCGTATTTTTAGACCTCACTGTTCGTAACCATATACTTTTTTGTTGCAGTCAAACATGGAAAAGAAGACGTGTTTACGAGACATAAGAGAACACATCACCACAGTCATAGATAGAAACCTAAAGTACTGGAGGCGGACAGAAAACCGAGAGCTAAAAGACGCGCTGTTCAAAAGACTCCAGCATTTACACCAAGTCGCCTTGGAACTAAGTCTCTTACAAGCGCGAGATCTCAGCAAAAATTGCGCGAAACAATCTTCACTTCTCAATTCCTTAAGTAGTTTAGCTAAGAACTGGGACATCGATGTCTCTATCCTAAGAAACGACACTCGTGCGCATCGTAAACAGAGTTGATATACAATAATCTACCATGTAAATAGTGTACATTCTCATTTGATAAAGATGTTTAGATATTTGTTACTATTTGTTTACGAATCATGAGATATTAAAATCGTTTTCAAGAAAGACTGCAACTTTGGTTTAATTTTATTGTTTAGAACATGCGTTGCATACGGAGAAAATTTTGGTCAAAATATAAGTGTACAACCGCCGTCTTGTAGCTAAGGGCCAGAATACCGGCTGCAGCGATCTCGCTCGCGCATTTGATCTTATTTTAATTTAAAATATTAAATAACTGTGTCTACTTTTGCGAATTCAGCTTTTCACCATCACTATCCATAAGACATCCACTGCTGCTCATAGACCTCCCTCCCCTATCGATCTCCAAAGGGGCCGGTTGGAAGCGGCCTGCATCCAGCGTTTCCCTGCAGTCTCTTTTAGGTCGTCTGTCCATCTTGTTGGTGGACGTCCTACGCTGCGCTTACCGGTCCGTGGTCTGCATTCGAGAACCTTTCGGCCTCATTTAGCCTCATTTGCTTTTGCAAAGTTAATATTTGAAAAAAATTGCTGCAGTTTTTTTTTAAATATAATATTTTATTTGAAAAATATAACCGACATTCCCGAGGTTAAACCTTAGAACTCTACGTCTCTTCCAAAGAACGACAGCGTGTTTAGTTTGGTGCTTCTGCGCCACCCCCGCACGATGCTTAGAACGGCTTTGATCGCTTTCTTCTCGTAATCATCTGTTGGCATATTTTGTTTCAATTAATAAGTAAATAAATAATCGATCTTATGCCAGCGCCGCGATTTCTGTGCGTTTTTGCCTCACACCTGCAGTATGTAGAATAACTCCGTCCTGCAGCATTTCCGAGTTAACATGGGGCAGTATCAGCTGACAGTAGCTTGAAAGCCAAAGCTAGAAAGCCAAAAACTGCGAAGATCCATTGGCGGATCCAGGAAAAATTGCTAGGGGTTTTGGGGGGGGGCATGGATTATTGGCTGGTTGGCTCCAAGATCGTTCGACGAAAAAGATCTTTTTGCCAACACAGGCAAAGTAAGGAAGCTGGGATAGACTATATAAGTGTATTGATCAATTGGTCAAACTGTGTCTCCTTACCTAATGAGGGGCGAGTGTAGTTCGGGAAGGGCTGGTGGTAAGGTTTGATGATGTAGACGAGGTCGACGCCCACAACGCCGGACACGTAGTCGCTGAACGAGCCCGCGACGCGCTCGTCGTTGCTACTCTGGTGCACCTTTTAACCCAACAGTGCATCATATTAATATTAAACAGGTTGTAAGGGACACGCTCCCGAAGCCGAAACGCTATTATTATACTATTTTACATACAATTTCTAAATATCGAATACCAATAACCGTAGGTAGGCCTCTCACTAAGCTCCCACTGGACCGACGACAGCGTGAGAGTCGCGGGCATCCAGTGGATGCAGATGGCAGCGTGGTCATAGGGGGAGGCCTATATTCAGCAGTGGACATCTTCGGGCTGATCAATAACCATTTGCCTTATACTTGTTTTTGGGGTTTAGAATATCTATTGCAAACCAGCAATGTCAAGCGTACCTACAATCATTCGCGCGGCGCAGTTCGTTGACCCCTAGCGTCAGCTGATATTTTAATTGCAATTACATTGCGAACATATTATTTATAAAAGAATGTAGGTTTTTTGTGGTTTCCTTTCTTTGCCGCCCCGAGGAAATACAACGGAAGGATTATGATTTTTGCAGTGTTTGATAAGAAGAGAGTGTGAAAGTGGGGTACCTTTTATTTAAGAAATATGTAGATATATATACCTACAGCTACATAGTATGTACCTATAGGTAGGTTACCTAGTTATGTAATATTTGGAAATACCTAATTGTAATCTGATTTAACGAGATCACGCTATTACATATTAAAAAAAACGTATGATACGAATGATATTTATTATTACCTAACTGTCTGTATTAATTTATATTAAGGACTTTTGAAATTAACAACCTGTCGATATGTCGATAAATTCGCAAAAATTAAGTAACTAATCATAAATAACCAGACATGGCGTCATATACCTACTTCGTACCTACTTTATTATAAACTAGCTGCGTCCCGCGGCTTTACCCGCGTGAATACCTACCCTTGATAAAAGTAGCCTAAATCACTCCATATAACATAAGCTCAGCATCAGCCAGTGAAAGGCCCGTCAAAATCGTTCCAGCCGTTTTGAAGTCCTTAAGAACCATACACCGTAGCCCGTAGGTCCAGTTGGTAGTGAACCTGCCTTCTGAGCTTGGGGGCGTGGGTTCGATTCCCACCTAGGACAAACATTTATGTGATGAACATTTGTGTTTGTTCTATATCTGGTTGTTAATATCTATTTAGGTGTGTATTTAAAACTATATATGTATGTATATCAGTCTCTGGCAGCCATATCACAAGCTTTGCTTAGTTTGGCGTCAGATGACCGTGTGTGCAAAAATGTCCCGAATATTTATTTATTTTATTATTATTTACCCTTCGAATTTATATACTTATATAGATATAGATTACCTTACTGTCTGTATTGATTTTAATGATTATTAGCTAGAGGAACCTAATAATCAATCGAGTTTTAACCGGATTTGGCTTGGTACCTACCGTGGTATCGGTTTTAGGTATATATAATGTCCGCGTTAGATAACCATCTCGTCCTTGAAGGTATTATGCTCAGATCAGACAAACAAGGGAGATTGTCTCAGTACAATTATCCTTCGTGCTCAAATATCTCCATGTTTCTCTCACTGTTTTCATTGTACTGCTAACCGCCCTTGTATGTACGGCACCCTAAACTTGTTTAAAAAAAATTCCACGCACACTAAGAGATTTGCAGTTACTTTAATAAACTAACTAATGTAGGTACACATCCAAAAAAGGCGGTATGGCATGGTGAGTTTGACTAGAGGCATCAAGCCTGATTTAGGCCTGATGTGTACGCACCCGCCACTCGACCTAAGCATATCTCCCTTGTTTGTCTAATCTGAAGGTAGGACATATATCCGCGTTTGATAACCATATCTCCTGATGCTATTGGGCGATAATGTTAGATGGAATGCTCGAATTGTTGAGAGGGAAGGGGGATGGAAGTGAAAAGTAGGCGGGACCGGTTGTCACACTTATGCGGAGCTCCGCACAATTAACACCAGTTGAGCTCTAGCTCCGCTGTCTATTGCATAATCCGCCACTTCACTGCTGTACCCACAAATGCCTTACTGTGCCATTTTATATTGCAAAAATTATAGCAGAACAACAAAATTCCTCTTCCATGTTTAGGATAGTTTGTTTGAATGTATTTATCTGACTACAATTTTTTTTTCTTTTTTGATATTCGGGACATTTTTGCACACACGGTCATCTGACCCCAAACTAAGCAAAGCTTGTGATATGGCTGCCAGAGACTGATATACATATGTATATTATTATTATAACACCGGCTTGCACTCACGGTTATGTTTTTATCGGTCGAGACGATCGACCGGTTTCGGAGCCATTAGAGCCCCTTCCTCAGGGAATACGCGCGCTTCTGGAGAAGGTCGCCCGCGTACTGGCGATGCCAAGGCCGCGGCGGCGGTGCGCGCACGCGCAGAGCGTGCAGCCGCTCTTACTGCCCTTGCACCCGCCTGCACTGCGACCGTTGCCTCCGGTACTGGTCTATTCTCTTCCGTTTCGCTTGTACATGGTGACACTTGTGTTACACATTTAGGGTCTACACACAACACACTGACCGTGCCGAACGGTGTACTGACAACTGCATCCGTCTTGCTAACCGGCGTCGTATTAAGAACCGGCTTCCACGCTGAGGCCAAAGTCCAGCCACTGTCCCGGTTGAAATTAGAGTGGCGAGCAATTTCAATAGCCTCCCGTACCTTCCGCGGAACGAGAAATTTCTCATTGGCCAGGACGGAAACCTGATCGAACCTCAGGAATGGTTGGGCTCCTGCGCATGCTCCGCTACGACGGATTTGATCGTGTCCACGTTCTTCACACTACGAATGTGCTCGGTGAGACGTGTCGCAATATTACGACAAGTTTCCCCGATGTAGCACTTGCCGCAATCACAGGGAATCTTGGATACCCCTGGCACATTGAAGGGTTCCTTGTCTTTCGGGGAACGCAACAGCTGTCTCAGCCGACCCGGCGGCCGAAAGAAAGTCCTGATGCTGTATTTCCGCTGGAGGAAAGAACTGATTTTGTCAGTCACTCCCCTCACAAAACAGGTATATCGGAGCTCGGTCCACCTTGGTCGGTCTTTTGCGCTCACTGCCATTCGCCCAGCGCCAACACTGTTTCCAGCGGTAGCCGTTACTCTCTAATACATTCTTAAGGTGTCAGGTGCCCAACTCATCATCCAGATACCGCGGGTCACATAGGCTCAGAGCGCGGTGTATTAGAGATCTCGGCACAGCTGCCAACTGTGATGGATGATGATGCGAATCTGCTCTCAGGTAACGATCTGTGTGCGTCGGTTTCCGGTACACGGAATGAGACACGGAACCATCTGACTCCCGGCAAACCCGCACATCTAAGAATGGTAAAATTCCATCTTGTTCCTCCTCCACAGTAAACTGTATCTTAGGGTGTACCTGATTTAAATGAGCTGTGAATTGCACCAACACTTCTCTGGCAACGACGGCAAAGACATCATCCACATATCGCCACCAGAAGCGCGGTTTGAACGTCGTATCACGTAGAGCTACGTCTTCAAACCATTCCATGAAAATGTTAGCCACTACCGGTGCCACTGGCGACCCCACAGCCACGCCATCTATTTGTAAGTATTGTTCACCCTGCCACATGAAATAGCCGCTCTTCAGACAACATTCCGTCCATTTGTAAGTAATAAGTAATTTTGATGAAGTGATTACATATATATTGTGTTAAATACATACTTAAATAAATATTAACACCCAGATATAGAACAAGCACAAATGTTCATCACATAAATGTTTATCCTAGTTGGGAATCGAACCCACGCACTCAGGCTCGGGCGGGTAAGTTCACTACCAACTGGACCAACGGGCTATCAATTGATTGTGATCTGACTCAGATTTGATGTAGAAGGCTATCCTAAAGTGTATATGTGTGGGTAATTGAAACTCCCGTAGATGGATGCGCTTTACTATTTGAACGAATGACTGGTTAATCATTGAATGTCGGTGCGCTTTTATCAAAATGTGTATAATAACAATCTGACGTGATGTAGGTGGGACTCACAGGCCCTACTTGCCTTAAACAGACTTATACCTACCTAAATACAACCTACAACATAGTATTAAAACTAACTGGCCTTTACCTCATATAATCGTCCGTCCTGTAAGCGCGCTTGTCTAGCTGCGTACTCGCCGATATCTTGCAGGGTTTTGAAGTTGCTCGGTTGACGCAGAGAATATCGCCATGGATATAAAATAAATTCCTAAAACCATTATAAATAATCATCTTATATATAAAAGGCGATGTCTGTATGTATATTCCTTATGGACTCGGCTCGACTCGACATAACGGCTGGACTGATTTTGACGGGACTTTTACTGACAGATAGCTGATGATATACAAGCCAAGATGGCGAAAAAAGTATCATCCGATTTTGAACTAAAAAGGTAACGATTAGGGTGATACTTTTTGCGCCACCTTATAAAGAGTAAGCGGGTGAACTGCGGGCACAGCTAAGCTAAACAAACATTAATTAACTGATTTCATTTGGGGGGAGGGGGGGCATTCTGCCAAGGTTCGATGAAATCAAATCGAAAAATTGAGTCGAATGTATGGAATTGCTAGGTGTTTTGGGGGGGCCATGGCCCCCATGGCCCCCCCTGGATCCACCAATGCCTGCGTACAGTATCATCATCAATCATTATGTACCCCTTAGATGTACCCACTGCCCACTGCTGGGCATAAGTTTCCTCTTGCGCGTGCCATCCGTTCCATTCCAGCCAATGCTTTCCTGACATCTCATGCGCGACAAGGGCGTAGCCAGGTAGGTATATACTTAAGCTACCCCCCTCTAGCAGGGTATATGGTATGGGTAAGTGCTCGTCCGGAGTGTTTCAGAATTTAAGAACGATCTACTTATCCTCATATTCATAGACGTAACTAAAGGTATCTACCTCAAATCCTCGCGTCACCCTCAAGTGGTGTTTTTATATGCCAAAACACCACTCGAGGATGACGTGAGGATTCGAGGTAACTTTGTTTACGTCTATAAAATATGAGGGTTAGTGTTATCATCCTCGAAGAGCGGACATTAGGTAAGTTACGTTTGCCCATCCCCTAAACAAAATCCTTGCACGCCCTTGCCTCACGACGACGTTTGATCGACAAATTTCAACTTTGAATTAAACATTTGTATTGAATTTGATAGTACATCGCACACTGATGGTCTGCCCGGTTGTTTTTCGTAGCCGTATTAAAGACCTCTATTGTAAAATGTTCTTATAGAAACGAAAATCAGTTTTACCGAAATCACCAATATTAACCTTTTTCGGCACAAAGCTTGCATGCAAGTGTATGGCCAATTGTATTGTGTCACCGAGTCTGTCGATGTAGCGCCGGATCGCCTGAGCCTCCGCTGTCGAGAACGGCTTCACGCCCGGATAAAACTGCGAGCAACGCTCTGGCGTCTGGTGCACGTCATCTGCAGTGTCATGGATAATTAGGGCTTCCAGTAGACTTTATTTATTTTATTAAAAGATTCCCAAAGATACTCAATTAAAATTAAAGATTCTCAATTCGGTTGATTAAGGCCTAAGCTCTCTCTCTCTCTCTCTCTCTCTCTCTCTCTCTGAGAGGTTTGTGTACCAGCAGTGGGAACATGAAAGGCTGATAATAATGACTAGGTATATAAAAAAAATATAGGGTGTCTGAGGTTTTGCGTTATTTCGATGGCACATTGTATATATGTTACAGCCAAAGTGATTAATTAGCAATTATACATAATGGCTAGACATTATCAATAAAGACTAAGTTGTGTAGATAAAGTGATCTAGAGAACGTCAACTAGAGAACCTTCTTTTTTACTTATTAAATAAAGCTCAAAATAAAAACAGTCTTAAAAATTGCCAACCTTGCCAATGGAAGGCAAAATTCCGGTTGATGTTCGTGCCAAAGCACGGTTCTTTGTTTGATTCCTTGTCGACGTTTTTGTGCCATACTGCCGGTCGCGTGGTAGCCCTCGCTGTCAGGTTCCTTGACCACTGCTCGAAATCCAGAGGTGGTAATTTATGCACGCTCTGTGTGAAGTGTAAACCATCTGGGTTTGCACATGGTATCAAATACCTGTAGCGAAAGCATGCTAGTTATTATGTAGTATAGATACGAGCCGAGCAGCACCCCGCGGCTTCACTTCGTTGACAATTGTACAGGATCAGATTTTTTTTTGGGATAATAATCCTGTTTGCTTTTTTCCCAAAAATATACTGTTCCTAAGGGAATGTCCTCGGGGGTGAAACCGCGGGTGGAACTAGTCAATAATAAATACCATAATCCATAGCAATCATTATTTCTTTGCAGATAACTACGCGATTATCTTGTTAAAACTACCTACGTATGTCTAACTATTTATCAATAATTTTATTGATGGACTGTTCCGATCTTTTGGATATTGTATTTGATATTATTATCGCCTAATTATCCTATCAGTGTGATAGTGTAGGTACGGTAGGTATATTACAGCAACGACAGGCAACTGAAGCGTTTATGGAAGAACGTGAAAATGTGGGCCATGGCGTGGCCAAGGCTAGCATACGTGAGTCTATAAATGCTCAGTTTCCGCCCAGACTTGCATATAACTTTACTCAAACATTTCGTCGATATTAATGTAAAAATATACAGACTGACCAGTCTTATACTAGTCTCATAGTACAACCCATAGATGGCTATGTTGTACTATGGTTGTACTACGCGCCAATCACAGGGCACGATCAGGAAATATCGATTATTTGTCTGTAAATTCGAGCATAATCTTTGTGCATTTTAGTGGCAAACGTACCTAATCTAACTAACCTAAAATGAGTTTAAGAAGGTAATTTACTGGGCTTACCTTGTACGAAGCTAAGTATTACCCACCTACTTACCAGTCGTAATCGTTGAAAAACGGGGTTTGGTAACTAGAATCGTACAGTAACTTTTCTGCCAACAGTATTATCGCTTTAGGGATGTTCCATGCCATTCCATTTAGGCCTGAAATTATGTTTATAGATTTAAGTATGGAACCAATTTCTTCTTGTTTACCATATTTTTAGTTTACGCTTATTAAAATACCGTTGGCGGCGCGCTGAAGAGGATACCTATACCCAGCAGTGGGTGGAGAATGGTTGATGATGATGATGAAAATGCCGTTGAGGGCATCGGTAGAGGCCCATTAAATTCACGAAATTATAGATCGATGATGGTAAATTGTGTTGTGAGAGATAACTAACAATGCTGGCACAACGACCCAAAATTTGACTTGGTCTCCGCTAGCAAAAGGCAATCTCTATCTTGTGCAAGTTCATGCTAAGCATGAACGTCCGCTATGCGAAGATCTTTTTACACTACCACCTTTCCATTTATACTTGGGATGACCAAATTGCTTGCGACCTTCCGGCAGTCCCAAGGAAGCCATTTTAAGGTGCACCGGTTAAATAATAAAGATAGGAGTAGAGAAACTGGGGGCTGTGGAAGATTTAAAATTAAAACACAATCGATATGCTTGGGTACCTCCAACGATAAGAATGCCAGGCTTCTTGCTCTGCCGATCGCTTCTCAGCTGCAAAGCCATAATGGTGCGGTTTTCAGCAGTAGATGGGGTGAGTCGCACCACACTGGCGGCCTCCGGGTCGTCTTTGACGAAACGTTCCACTGCGCTCACCAAAGAATTCGGGCTCAGATATTTAGAAGCGGTAGTATTCTCCTTTATATTCCTCGTTGCTCTTACTTTAGCACCAGACCTTAAAATGACGTTCCTGTCTAAGAAAGCGGAATGCCGGGGCAATTCGTTTCATATACTTTCAAGCAGTGCGTTCACCCGTAACTTTAAAAGCATTTTAATTTTACATTGAATTTAGTCTTGCTCTCTCATTTGCCGAGAGAGCGAGACAAATCTCATCATCATCAGCCAAAACACGTCCACTGCTGTACATAGTCCTCCCCCTTGGAACGCCACACCGAACGACAGCCTGATGCCATCTGCATCCACTGTATGCTCGTGACTCTCATCGACTCATCTAGTGGAAGGCCTATCTACACTGCGTCTTCCTGTACATGGTCTCCACTCAAGAACCGTTCTTCCCCACCGAGTGATGTGGCCTGCCCATTAAACACTTACTGCACAAAATTTCGCGGTGGAAATAAAAGCATAAAGAGAGCACCGAAGAAATATAAAACGGTTATTAAATAAATTTTAATCTGTAAAAGCATTTTCTTTGTAATCTAGTTTCGGATAAAAGAAGTAAATTGAAAGCTCCAAAATATAATAACAACTTTCTTAAATTCTGAACTTGTCAAAGTGATCAAAGCAAAGAGTATAGGACGGTATAGGGTATATAAAGTCCTTGGATCAAAGTCATAATTTTATCATAAGTCATAAGTATTTGCAAGCAGAGAGTACTTTTTATTGCAAGGCGCAATGAAAGAGTTTTTCATACTCACAAAGAGGTCCTTTAACATGTTATCTTCTTTTTGTTTTCGAAAAATTCTGGCTGCAATCTACTTTGACACACCTAGGACACATATATACGTCAATATACGCTATGAAATATATGTCAAAATACGAACGAAAATGAGCATTTTTCTAGGATGAAAATTAGTATATTTTTGATAATAGGTTTTACACAATTTGTATTCTGCTGCGATCAAAACGTTACTGATGATTCATATCATGTTTGTCCCGTTGAATGTAAGTACAGTGCCTAAGATAAATTCTTCGCTTATGACATTTTCATAGAACAACTATGGAACTGCTACTCCAAAATTCTTTATCATTGGTCTATATCCATCAACAATAGATTAGTTATGTAGCGTCTTGCAGTATACAACTCTAGGAGTAATAGTGTTCCGTGATACAACTGCGCTCATAGCTGATAGAGCCAGAGATGCGGTCACATTGTTGGCTACAGACAGATGCTACACTTTATCACCTGGTACGCAATTTAGTATTCATTTTTTAACGGACATGTGCCTTTATTAACTAAACAAAATAGAAGATAACAAAATTTTGCCTATTATAAATAACTGTTAGATTGCTTATAGAACATTGAAGGTCTTAGAACATTCGTAATGCTCAACCCACTACCAGTTGGTAGCTTACCCTGCACGCTGGCGGAGCGTTACCACACCGAAGGGCAATGCTTATTTATACACAGTATCAGTATCACGTAAAACCACCTCGCGTAATTTAGTTCTTTAATAAATGTGTATTTATCTGATTCAGTCTTCAGACGGAAGAGAGCTCTCGCAGATTACACTCGATGGCATGCTGACATAGAGCCCACACAAGAATTTATAGTAAAAGTATTAGATGAAGACATGCCCACACAGAAAACGAAAAAGATCGTCGCTGTGAACATCCAGTCAGTGACAAAGGGTGTGGAGAAAATTATCATAGGTGGAGCGATGGTAACGATACCCGCAACGAATCCTAGCTCGACAGCGGCGGCAACGGAGACATTTAAGGACTACACGCGGTTTGTGCCGCCTACGACAGTGGCCACTCGGGTCGAAGGAGACTTCTATCTTGCTCCAGCAAATCTTGTGCAACCTCCGATTCGTCCAAACAATTTTCTACCCATTAGTCCAAAGGGTAAGTGCAGAGTTTTAAATGTAGACGTAAGTAGATTACTCATAATAGAACGCCTTGATTTCGTCTGTGTTTCTGAATAATTACAATCTTGAAGTGTTTAATTCTAGGGCTAGGTAAAACTAGGTATAAAGGTATTCCACCTTCGACCACGTCATCGCTTTTCATCAGGTGAGATCGTGGATCAACGTAAAAAAAATACTATTACGCCTACGTGCTACTCTGTATAGCACTTTCAACAGCGTACATGATTACAAAAGTCTGATGATAGATTCGGAATGCGGGCTTTCTGGTATTAGCAATATGAAAGGCCCATCGAGTTTGTCGCGAACCCGTCTGGTCAATACATCTGATAAAAAATAACCGCCTAAGAGCGTTTCGAGACTCGAGACACGCATATTCCGTTTTTCGTAGCCAAAGTCATATTATTGTGGCCTAAATCATCATAGTTCAGAAATTGGTGGTCACAGAAAGATTCAAAAGCACGAAGCTCCGTGGACTTAAGAGGGCATCCCACGGCCAAGAAATTTGATGAGTAGGTATTTAGCAAATATATTGCTGTCCCTTGACCTCAAGCCTCTCCCCGTAGAGCGCAAGAGGGACAAACTGCAACTCGGATCGATTATACCTACGAAAAGTAGGCAAATCATCGTCTCGTATTTTTCTGTTTCCTCATTCAAAACTCGGCCGATTTCATTATTTTTTTAATTAATAGTTGTGAAAAAGATTGAACTATGCTTCTGTCATTTATTTTTGCTATATAAACCCGTCAAATTTGTTTGATAGACGTCTGAACATGGCGGTAAAAAAAATCAATTTTTGGAATATTTAAAGGCTCATATTTCTTATAGTAGTTAACTTATAAAAAAATATAAATAATATAAGCATGACAATAGAGGAGATACATTTTATTTAAAAAAATTACAGCTCTAGCGCTATTATCCAGGGAGGAAACACGAGAATACGTTTGTATGAACAAAATACTGCCCATATGCCCTCTTAACCAAATGTCAGAGGTGCATCATACCAACAGAAAATATACTTTTAATGATTTAGTCGAAAAGAAGACTACTTGAGAAATATTCTTTGTGAAGACAATTTACGAAAAGGTCAATAACTTTTGAGCTAGAAAGTCTTGAATTTATTACAGTTTTATCGCTATGTAGGTTCAAAAAGTTATATTCAGAAAATGCATGAAATAATTTTGAATGAAGGTTTTGGTTTAGGCTACGGAACCCTAATAAAAAGTGCGTTGCAAATATTTTAACGTGAAAACTATTAAAAACTAGCAGCACTACTATAACTAGGGACTGTAAACCGTTCCATACGTAGTAATTTTAAATGCAAAGAAAGAAATCTGCAAAGAAATAGTGATTGCTATGGATAATGGCATTAATGACTAGCTCCGCCCGCGGTTTCACCTACGTGGAAATTCTCTCAGGAACCGTATATATTCCAGGACAAAAAATTTTACTATATTATTCTCCGGCCCTTCAACTATCTCTACGAAAGGTTACGCGACCACAAATCGTATCTCGGTGGTTAAGTTTCACGTTCGCGTGTTTTTCCGCACTGTGCTGTTTCGACCCTGCGTCAAGAGGTAACTGTAAGGCTGCAGGAAACACTTGTAAATAAATATTCGGGACATATTTTTGCACACACGGTCATCTGACCCCAAACTAAGCAAAGCTTGTAATAAGGCTGCCAGAGACAGATATAGATACATATATATAGTTTTAAATACATCAACCAGATATAGAACACACACAAAATAAATGTTCATCACATAAATGTATGTCCCAAATCGCACCCACACCCCCAAACTCAGAAGTTAGGTTCACTATCAACTGGACCAACGGGCTATCAAAACAACATCCCTCTTCCACTTGTAAATAACATCCCTCGTTATTGAAGCTATTGTTTGTATGAATAGTGCGAAACCCGCAGCGTGATGAGAGTCCTCCCGCCAGCCCCCAGTTCCTGCCGCGCCACCTGGGAGCAGTGCGCCAGTACGCGCCGATCGCACCCGTGGCTTTCGCTCAGCGTTCTGAGATACCGCCCCTTACACCGCCACCTAACGCTGCCTCGGAATCATACGTAAATATCACATGATATACTTGATGTGAAAACCACGCAAGTTTCCATAATAAAATCACTTGATTGCACTACGGCTAAAATTATAAATTCATAGTAAAGATTCAATAAAACAAAATTGAGATGTATAAACCAGCATTTACGCGTAACTCAGTTCGTCTCAACCTGCGGGAAGTAATAAGTTCGGATTTCTATATACGCTCTCCACGTGTCAT
The DNA here is from genome assembly GCA_914767915.1 of Agriopis aurantiaria. NCBI lineage: Eukaryota > Metazoa > Arthropoda > Insecta > Lepidoptera > Geometridae > Agriopis > Agriopis aurantiaria. The sequence goes on along the minus strand of OU611994.1, from coordinate 8,706,621 downwards.
CTAAATAAAACCGGCCAAGTGCTAGTCGGACTCGCGCACTGAGGGTTCCGTACCACCACATAGCTTGTTAGCTAATAAAGTTAAAAAAAATAGTGCAAAAAGACAACATCCTATCAACACACAGGCGGTCACCCATCCCAAGTACCGGCCGCCGTGGTGGTGAACAGATATTTGTCACCGACTCGCACTTGGCCATTATTTATTATTTGATACTTTAATCATGCCAAGTTTGACGCTTGTACATATTACCGTTTTTATATTAGTGCTGATACAAAAATACGTTAAAAATACGTTTTTTGTATGGGGACCCCTCTTTAATTTTTACTTATTGTTTTATTTATTATTTCTTAATTAATCCGCCATAGCATTAGATATTCTGTTAAAATTTCAACTAGCTATTATTACGGTTTGAAAGATACAGCCGTTAATAGGTAGGACATACGGACAGACGGACAGACATACAGACATCGTAGGCTTAGCAATAGGGTCCCATTTTTACCCTTTGGGTGCGGAACCCTAAAAACTGAGTATACCTAGAGTAGGTACTTGTAGCTTGTTTACTTCAATTACAGATGATTCGAAAAGCAATCGCAGATATGATACGCTCGACACCGTTTGAAGATATTATAGTCCCCACTAGAACTGAGTCAAATATGGAAGAGTTTGATCATTTACATGCATTTGAGGAAGATAGCGACCAGTCTGATGTTACTAGAACTACATACGTGCCACAAACCGAACCTGATAGAACCGTCAACGTATTTGACCACACTTCGGCAACAACGGACTCGGAATTTCTACCAACGACAGAAAAATCAGACAATTATGTAGAAAAGAAAAATGAAGTCAAGGATTTAGATGCTGAAGATGGTATATTTTACAGTTACGATGACGAAGGTGCCAAAAAGTCAGGAAAAGGTTGGAGTGATAGTTATGACTATAAATTTAAAACTAAACAAAATCATACAAAGGAAACGAATGCAGAAGATGACGCTAATAGCAAAGCTTTTCTGCCAAAAGCTCGAGAAGACGGATTCATTCAAGAATACAATGAAATTCCAGAACAACTCATTCCGTATAAAATTACTGATACAATTGAATCTTTTACTACTTCTAACACATTTAGTTCCCCAACCAAATTATATGTTTCACAAAATAACGTAAAAGATACATTACGCAATAAACGACGTGAAGTTTGTAGTATGGTAAAACTGCGAAAGCTAAACTTTGACTCGCCGAGAACTTTACCAGAGGTAAGGCTTGCTTTATTCACAAAAACTTATGATTTCGACAACGTTTTTTGTGGATTCACTGAAATATTGTTGAGACAGAATATTATTAAACTTGTAACATTATAGAACTATTCGGCGGGCGTTCCCACGCATAATACTAGCTATGTAGAAGTAATATACCTCATATTTATAGATAGTATCTACTATCTATATTTGGTTGATTTTGCAGATAGAAGCAAAACTAAAACAATGGGCTGAAGACAGTCCGGTAGCCAAGTGGGTTGACATAACTGATGGAAATTTAACAGCAATGGAGCGTCCAATTTACTTGATGATTGTGGACGATCCTAGTAGCGGCCAAGTTATTTCTTATAAGCAGACTGTTATGATAGTAGCAGGTAACGGACCATTAATAAAATAATTCCCAAGGTTTGTCTTCATTTTCTTCATGTAGTCAATTATATATTTTACTTTTTGTCTCAGGTATACAAGGAAGAGATCATCATGCTGTTACAGCGGCAATGTATGTCTTGTTCCAGCTGATAGAAAGAACCGACCAGCACACTGACTTGCTTAGTAAGTTCCGGTTTTGGGTCATTCCTGTGCTCAACCCTGATGGATACGATTATGCGATGACTTTTCCTCACGTACGTATTCCCTAAATAAAGAGTAAACTACACAAGCACACATAACTACTACTTTGGTCTGACTGGCCTCTCATACACAGCGTCACTGCGACTAGTGATCACTCCTGCTGCCATATCTTGAAAACCTAATATTCATACAACGGATTTATATCAGACCCAAAGATCTCAAATGTAAGAATTCGTTTATCCGAACATTTGCCTCCCAGTAGATTTAGTACTTCAAAAATAAGCACCATATTCTGGCAAAATATCTGCATTGTCACTCTACAATGACCGCCGCTTACATCGTTTCAGTTTCCGTAATTGTTTTTTGGTAAAATTATACCTAACAAGATTCCTGTATTCGGAGATACTTTGTTCTGTTAGATTAGATAATAAATTTTTCACACCTTATAGCGCCGAGAGTGGACCAAGAATTTACGTCAAAACTGGGACGTGTGCAAAGGCAGAGGAGCATGCCAGTCTTGCGACTCATTCGGCTTGCGTTGTACGATACAGCCATGTTATGGCGTAAACATTGACAGAAATTTTGAATATCAGTGGATTCCTGGTTCGTAATTCACTCATTATATTAATTAGGTGTGTAACTTATGTGAAGGTACGTGTGAAGGTGTGTGTTTCTTTTTAACCCTTTTAATGTTTAGTGAAGTTAAAGCTGAAAATAAAACCTAGTAAATGTATTTTTGTGTTGAGCCAGTGTCGAGTTGATAATGATAATACCATAGCTATTATTATCCCCATATTTTATTTACCTATTTGATGATTATGTTTATATTAATACTGTACTATAATGCTTTAGCGGATGAGTTGCTATTGGAGCACCCTTGTGGAACGTTATACGCTGGGACGAGGCAGCTAAGCGAAGCAGAAACGGAAGCTTTTGTCAAATATTTGCATGCACAGCATTCTGCTATCTACATATTCATAGCCTTTAAAGAAGGCGATGCTTTAGTGAGTCTACAGTTCCAACATAATGGTCCATTATAGTTCATTATCATCAATATAATTAGCCCGTCTTAGTCCACTGCTGGGCATTGGCACGCCTCTTAAGTCACGCCACTCAGCCCGAAATTATGGCTTTGCCCATAGTCGCGCCAAGGTTGCTTGGGTTGGAGACCGCAGTAGTTGTAGGGTTGTTGTACCTGTTGTTATTGTTCAAATTTGAACATCCTGGCACCTTTCATAACAGGTTCTTTTTCTTCACGGTGACTGGTCACGGTCGTGAGTGTTGTAATGCGGGTAGGTGCAGCGGTATGAAGGTTTGCGTTGTTTTGTTCAGGTTTGAACATCCGTGTTACCCGCTTATTTCACTATAGTGCTCAACCACATAACGTAATTTTTTTAAGTAGGTACCACACTCCTACAAATTTTTCACTTCCTAAGAAACTTGCAGCAACACCAATGAACAATGAGTCCCCATGCAAAAAATGGGCTGCACGGTCGGCTGCAGAGTGAGTTCGACTAGGCATCAAGCCTGATTTAGGCCTGATGTGTTCTCACTCGCCACGCCACCTTTCAATATCTCATATGTTTGTATGATCTGAAGCTATAACCATCACAACTATCGACGTTGTTAGTCGTGGTGGTTATACCGCTGATAATGCCGCTATGGGGACCACCATCAGTCGCCTTTAAGTAAGCTCTCTACAAGCAAGGGATACCGACATTTAGCTGAATGCTACGTCTTGGTTTTCTCTTTACAGTTATTTGTTAGTTAATCTTATTAGCTTTGTTAGGAATCACTATTATTTGCATGCTCCAAAATGATAACGGAATTATTCATTGCATTTTTGACTACAAAAAAATGACAATACATCCTGTCACGTGTATTGCTAATGTTTGATAAATAAAATTCGATATGAAAATATGTCACTAATACTGAGAATGCTTCAATAGTCACATTCTTATCAGAATAATTATGAATGTAAATTGATGGGGTGTCGCGGGGTGGCAAAGTTCTCATCTACATTTGCAAAATTCAATTATTTATTTTGTGATTTGAGTAACTGGGGGCTATACAAAAACTAATGTCGCCAATAACGTGGTGTATATATTGTACTAACGTTTTCTTTCTGGCTCCCCAACACTTCGACACTTATAGAATGATTATAATAAATAATTAGGTACACAGTTATAATAGGGTTTTTTATATTAAATGTATAAAACTTTGATACCTTTCCGGAAATCATTAAAAAAAAACTCCCCATATTATGTCAAAGAAAACAGGATAATTTCACTTTTACTTTTATAGTTTCCCGGAAAACTGATGTGACGTGATAACACATTTTAACTGCGCTATTGATATAATAATTTTCAGGATGACTATTTTGCAGGGTGTGATGTATCCATTCTCCCATACGAGAAAAAAGAGAGCGTATGAACACATTTATGTAAGTTTTTATTTTTTTATTTTATTTTATTTTCATAGGAAAACTTACAGCTAGGTACAAAATTATGTAAATAAATAAAGCTAGAAGGCCAATTACAAGTTTTCACAAATAATAGAGTAGATAAATAACACTGTAGAAAACGGACTCGCAATAAGCATACAATAACAAGAAAAATTAAATACCTACATAGTGTAAAGAAAAAATAATACTATTAAAATATATACATACAAATAAATAAAAATAATGTAAACAAATATATAGGTATACATTAATACAGAGATCAAAATTAAGAAATACTTATTTAACAAAAAAAAAAATATAAACACTTATTTGAAATACTTTACGTTTACAAGCTGCTTCAGTTTAAACGCAGAGGTATTGATCATTTGATTCATGAAAACAATCATCATGGTAATGCATAGGACTTTTTCCAGAGTCTGTCTGTAAAAGTTGCCAGTTATTTAGCAGCAGTGTGTAAAAATGTTATTTCAGTTTGAAAGACAATGTTAAGGGCGGTTATGTGATTTATAAAATGTAAGGTATTTCAGGGGACGGAAAAAAGGTGGTGTCGTTAATAAAAAAAAATTGATAGCTGCTTATAAACAAAAATTGAGATTGCTCGGTTTATTCTTTATTCTTTTTACTTTGGTTTACTGGGCCGCTAGCGGCGCGCATGGGCAAGTGTTTAGCACAGGTGATGTACAAAAGCGGAACTATCTATCTAGGTCGCGCGGTTCGCGGGGTCGCAAGCGGCCCGCGAGGGTTAGTGTCAAGCACAAGTGATATACAAAAAGTTAAAAAAAGCCTTTCTAAGTCGCGCGGTTCACTGGGCCGCAAGCGGCTCGCGACTCCCGCGAGGGTTAGTGTCAAGGACAAGTGATGTTCCAAAAAAGTTAAAAAAACCTTTCTAAGTCGCGCGGTTCGCTGGGCCGCAAGCCGCCTGCGTGGGCGAGTGTTAAGCACACGTGACGTACAAAAAAGTTTTTAAAAAAACTTTCTAGGTCACGCGGTTCGCTGGGCCGCAATCGGCCCGCGAGGGTTAGTTTCAAATACAAGTAAAGTACAAAAAGTATTTAAAAAATCTAGGTCGCGTGGTTCGCATGGCCGCAAGCAGCCCGCGAAAGCGAGTGCCAAGCACAAGTAACTTACAAATAAGTTTACAAAAACTTTCTAGGTCACTCAGTTCAGTCGAGGGTTAGTATCAAGCACAAGTGAAGTTCAGAAAATTAAAAAAAAACAACTAGGTCGCGTGGTTCGCTGGGCCGTAAGCGGCCCGCGAGGGTTAGTATCAAGTGCAAGTGAAAATCAAAAACGTAAAAAAAATCTAGGTCGCGTGGTTCGCTGGGCTGCAAGCGGCCCGTGAGGGTTAGTGTCAAGCAGAAGTGAAGTACAAAAAAGTTTAAAAAAAAATCTAGGTCGCGTGGTTCGCTGGGCTGCAAGCGGCCCGTGAGGGTTAGTGTCAAGCACAAGTGAAACACAAAAAAGTTTTAAAAAAAATCTAGGTCGCGTGGTTCGCTGGGCCGCAAGCGGCCCGCGAGGGTTAGTGTCAAGTACAAGTGAAGTACAAAAAAGAAAAAAAAACGATAAAAATCTATTTACGCGAATTTTGGGTAATCTAGATACGAGTAGTCTCGTGTAGATGTTACTGTTTTATTAATATCAAACGTTCTGTGTCATCATAACTGAGTGTAGAAAGCCATTTAGTAACAATAATAACAATATAATATTATCTTACACCAACTCTATTATTGTTCCGGACAGCTGCACTGAACATGACTTTTTCGTAAACAAACATTTCAGTAATAATAAAGTGCAGTGATCAGTGTTCCTAACAAAGTGCCATCGGTCGCGTGTGTGAAATAGACAGTACATAAGAAATAGTGTATATAACAAGCTTTGTAAATAATTTAAGATAGTCAGTAAGAAGCTTGTATTTAAAATGTAAATTGCCGAATAAATGATGGGTTGCTGGTGCTTTTCATTTGACCTAGAGCTTGTCTGCCGCCTATAGAACACGAATGTAGGAAAAGGAAACCCCTAAATAACGGGGAAATTAAGAAAAATAGGAAAATTAGGAAAAATGAGGTACGTTCCGTAAGAGTAAAGAGTGCACCGCTGTCTGTCTCGCTCTCGTCATTTATCCCCGTCTCGCTCACGCCTAGCCCGTCCTGCTCGCACGGCCGCCGCCGGCGATTGGTCCATCGTATCAGACGGGCGCTACAGCACCCGTAGGACCTCGGGGCTCGGCGCGAGTGGATAAATATACAGCGGTGCGCGTCGATGAGTCTCTCCTTCGGAAGCGCTCGAGCGGAACGGATCTCAAGAAAGAAACAACAGGAAGAAACTTCAAGGCAGCAAGCTCTAGGAAGAAAGGCACAGCACCGTTTTGCCGTACATCGGGTTTTCACTGTCTCAGCTCTCCTCAATCCCAGCAACGTGTGCAACAGGGAAGCGTAATACGACTTACTGGTAATACGACTTTCGACGGGCGCAGGGTTACCCCGGGTTGGCTCTCACCGCATCGTGTCTACAGTCCACTTTGAAGAATTTTCGTCAAGGGCTGACTCGGGTCGACCTCTACCTTGCGCCTGTCCCGCACAATTATGTATGGCTGAGTCTAGTTCGTGGCATTTAAAAGATAGTTGTACTAATTGGAGACTTGAATGTGTTCAGAAACAGCGGGCGTCTCGCGCCGCAGCGGCAGCATACAGCATCAACGGGAGGCCGTACCTCGCCGGGCAAACTTCACAATTCCTGCGTAAGTTAATATCATACCAACCAACAAATTGTTGGTGATATTGATATTGTAGGCAACAATTTCATTCCATGATTACATTTTAATTCATTTGGTTTTTCGATACCATACCAACATTTTATAATGTACTGATATTTTGAACTTTAAATATTACGATCGTTGAATCACTTGGATTCCAAATAATGTAATATTCTATTTGAACTGTCTAATCATCATCATCATCAGCCAGAAGACGTCCACTGCTGAACATAGGCCTCCCGCTTAGATCTCCACACTGAATGAAAGCCTGCCATATGCATCCACTGGATGCTCGCGACTCTCACGATGTCGTTGGTCCATATAGTAGGAGGCCTACCTACGCTGCATTTTCCAGTTTGTGGTCTCCACTCAAGAATCTTTCTTTCCCATCAGTTATCGGTTCTTTGAGCGATGTGGCTTGTTCGTTGCCACTTCAACTTGCAAATTTTAATAGCTATGACGGTGACTCTGGTTCTTTTGCAAATATCCTGTTCCGGATTCTATCGCGCAAAGAAACTCCGAGCACAGTTCTCTCCATTGCCCGCTGCGTGACTCTCTTTTTCCAAATTTACATTACTAATGTGATTATATGATAATAAATTATATTATATTCTTCTATTCTATTCAAAAGGCCAACAGTTAAGGACCACGTCTCAGTACCATATGTCATCACTGAACTGAATTGTATAACAATATATTGGGTCTGGAAAGTACGTGAACGCTATGATCGTTATCGTAATCATGACGCGGATTGGAATGCTAGAAAAGTCCCATTATTCTACTGACTCCCAATAAATTTAGAAAGGCTTTAATTAAGGACTTGTTTTAGCTCTATACGCGGGTGGTATCGAAGACTGGGTGTATGGTCACATTGGCGTTGAAAACACATACACCATTATGATGTTCCGGCCAGCGGACACCTTCAGCACAAATATTAGAACCGAAGTACGATTGCTTCATAATCTTTATGAGCCTATTATGTTCCCACTGCATGCCTTTTCTCAGAGAAAGTGAGGATGGACCCTAATCCACCGTGCTGCCCTAGTACATGTCGGTGAATGTTATATGTACGATTGCTTGCCAGCTCTTTATTCGTTTATCACCAAATACGCACATTTTAAGTAGATATTTTATTGTTACGTGTAAATTATATTGATAATGAAGCAATAAATAACCTTGACACCATCGCGTCTAACGCTACTCAAAATTTATCAACCACTTAATTATGAAACAATTATAAAGTTTGCTGCAGTATCTTCTGCCTATTTTTGCACCGTGAATCACACTAGCTGCATTAGTTTTGAAATAATTATCAATAAAAAAAAAATATTACAAACGGAATTTCGTATACTTGGATAACATAATTTTTGCCAGTTATTTTGATTTAAAAACCCAACTACGGAACCAATTTTGAAGAATTTTCTAAATCGGTTTATAAATTATGGAGTTCTGAGGTAACACACATAAAAAAAATAACCTAATTTGAGAACCTCTCCTTTTTTTACTACATATTTCTAAACTGACACGATCTTGAAAGTTTCACATTGTGGTGATAAAATCTCCACAAGGGCAAATTTACGTCAGTTCTGATATTTTGTAGACACTGCGTAGCACTTTCGTAGCGCTTATCGTAGCACGACAGAAGGTCGATAAACTGGTAAATGCTGGTAATCAGAGCAGTAAATTATTATCATCATAATCATGATACAAGTTAGCATATCCGCGCTAATCAATTTGTAGATTGCGATTTGAAGCTATCAGCAAGGTAGCATTTTTTCCTCACCTAGGGTGTAAGTACCAACTGGATTTTCCTAAGATATCATTGCGTTTGAGTTTGAAGTTTACTGAAAATAGACACTTTCAAAACATAATATTTTATTGATTTGACACAGGAATTACTCACGTATGATTAAGCCGGTTATTCCGACTATACGCATTCAGATGTCTTTTTTTGAGAGGGAGGGGCGTTCCTCACCCCCGCAACCGATCAGCTGCCGTTGTCATCACGTGCGCGTCACGCGGAGGCCCGCGTGAGCGAGATGCAGCCGCACGCGCGCATTGACCTTGCAAAAGTCCGCCGAACGCGGTGGAAACTATAGTCGGAGTAGCCGGCTTAATCATACGTGAGTAATTCTCGTGTCATATAAATAAAATGTGTGAAAACCATGTCAGTTTCCATAATAAAACCTTCATAACATCGTCAAAAACCTTGATCTGTACTGGCATGTTATTTTCGATGCACCTTGCACGGTACAAGTAACTTACTCAACTTAGAACAAGGGCGAAAGCGAATGAACGTATGTACATACGTGCCCCCTTCTCTACCTGCGCAACTTAGGAAGGTATATGTGCCGTGCAAGTTGCATAAGTGTGCGAGTTAAGGTTTTTGAATGTTGGATTTGTCGCAGCGGGTGGTCCATGAGGCCTACGCAGCGATGGATACTCTGGTCCTCCAAACCATAGAAGAGCCTCACTCCGCTGTACCTCCAGTCATCATGGTCAGAGCCAAAGAGTCCGCATCAGACGCCGCTCAAATTTCTACGACACTGTTAATTCTTGCCACGGTACTGCACATCTGCTTCACGTGATCAGGTTCGTTTGATAATTTTCGATTTCATTGCTGACGTTTTAATTAAAAGCGGTCGAAGTCTCGACCGTTGCACTCCAAGTGCATAATTGACAGTGGTTTTATATTGTATGAAATGAAATAATCTGAATAAGGTTAGCTATTGCAATTTCAAAGTTTTGGTTGTTTCTATTAAAAGTTTATGATAAGCTGTTACTATATTTACTATGATTGTTTATTTGCCTATAATTGTTGACGATTCTGTTTATTATGATATCTACCATGTGAAAATGTGAATTTAGGAAATGATTGAAATAAAAAATTTAATATATTTTGGTATTTTTACTGTTTCATTTTATTCCTGCCAACACTGCATTTCATATAGTGGTATGATAATTACGTCTATTAAGGCTGTTAATAAAATATTTATGAGTCAGCAACGTATCTGTCACGGGCCGTGGACAAATTATCTTTCCACTGTTTTTATCCTCGTGTACGAATTTGTCGATCCATACCAGGTACCAGGATAGCAGAAACGATGGAGAGGTATTTTACTCTAGATTCACAAAGATTGTGATCACGGGTCGCGAGGGCGAAAACCTCTTCATGGTTTATGTATTCCTTGTATCTACATAATGAAAAAACTATTCTTCCAACAGTTGTTTGAGCATAATTGTGCTTATCCATTCATTCATCACCGTGAATTATACAGCTAAATAACGTAGTCCATATGCAATGTCGCAATCAGTTTTAATCAGGTATGAACAGGGCTTTATTATTATTGATTACGCTTACATTATCTTCATTATTAATTGGTTTGGAGATAGGTATGCGATAAACAAGCGTACACTGCGAACACAGCTCTAGCGCAAGGTCGTACTTGTCATTTCGGTATGTAGTGATTTTGGTCAAAACAAGCATTTGACTTTCAAAGCATGTTTTTGTGGGTCATGGAATGAACTGAGTAATTTGATTTATACTTTTTGCATTGTAGAGAACAGAACCAAAATTTTGAATGAAGCTAAAGTAGTTATTTTAATAGCACTTTATTGCTTGCAGATCAACGCACACTATAATGTCACCTTATTTACTGATTATTTGAAGCGATAAAAAGTCATTGGCTAGTCGCTATTTACTTATTAAGGATATGATTTGATTCTTAATATGTAAGTAGGCACCTCGATAAAAAAAAAAAACTTTATATCGCATTACACCCGACATCCATCTTATCTGCCTACCTACTAAATGACCATAGGTTTCAATAGGTACGAATGTTTTCTTATGTCCTTTAGCAAACCTTAAACTAGATAAGATGTGTTTTGATTTTTTCCCTCAAAAATTTTGAATGAATAAGACAAGATATGAAGTACTCTTTCAAGGTTACTCAACGTTTTATAACACAATTATTGTGTAAGTCTGCATTAAATTAATTGTTGATTAATAAAGTATATCTCCTATGAGCAGTTATATTTTGATTTTTTACTTAGTTAATTATTTTCTGCTCCGTTCGAGATAGGTAAGGTACCATTTGTGCAGCGTAGTAGACCTACAAACCGACGTAAGTGATTTTTTTAAACCTTCATTTACGTAAAAGTACTTTAGATAAATACACTAAAATCTAAGCCAAGTGGGATAGAGACGGCTGTGGTTGATGATGATGTTCTAATTGTAAAATGTACCTAAGTTATGTAAAGGTTGCACAATCTAAAGTCTAAGAAATTTATCTGATATATCTTGAAAGTAATTTAACCTTCAGTAAACCAACTCGTACCCTGCACTGTGAGGGAATGGTTCACTTACCTACAGTTTCATTTAGTAATTATTCCGCTCCGGCCGCGAGGTTCAATCGCGTAGTTCGATCAAGCGAACCCCGAAGATTTTTAGGAGTGCCTCGTATTTTAGTAAATGCTTAAATTATTATTCTTTCAATTTATTTCAATGTAGAGAAGTAAAGTAATAGAACATAAATACAAGTTAATTAATATCTAAAAATACTTATAACCAAATTAAAACTAGCACTAAAATATAAAAACTAATCTAATAAACAGCTGCCAGCATATATCGTTAAAATGTTGACCGTATTGTCGCGTTGAATTGCCATACTAACGCGTTGTGCAAGATTTACGTAAAGAAGTTATAAAAATTGATATCAATGAAAAATGTTTGTGTCGTCGACTACTTCAAACCTGAAGGTAAAATAAAACGTTTTTGATTACCCATTCATTATAAAATATATAAAATTGGTAAGTATATGCGTGTATTTAATTGTTACTTACTTTAATATATAATTGTATCTTCATAACAAAGCTTATAGATCAATGCTTCAAAATCAAGGAATTTTATCATTGCTAATTGTTGGCAGAGATAAAACAGCAAATTTATCTATATGGACATTATATCTAATGATATCTATATTAGCTTTGGCTTGAAATGGGCACTGTCTTTTCAAGTATGCAATGTAATCATATCATAGGTATAATAAGCACATAAAGTTACTTAGGCCTAACACACAAAAATGACTAATGAAAACTCTAATTCACAGCGTAATTTGTTAACTAGTCGTATTATTTTTTATGACAGTACTAATCAATCTTACACTAAACAAGTAAATAAAGAAAACGTTACAATTATAATTATTTAAAAAATCAACAAAAAAGCAACTTGTATACAAAATTAACAAAATTACTTAGTGTTATAGTTAAAACCTTTACATATTTAAAAACAACAAAAAAAAATTACACAACCAATATTTATTTCTTACAGATATTTGTACTGATTGAGCGCTTCGGAAATATTTATAATTTTGAGTTTCACTTGTATTTCTATAGTTTTAATTTTTAAATCTTTGGCAATGTATCAGTTGATCAATAAATGTTTTTTGATTCTGATTCTGATTCTGATTCTGTCACTTTTAAGCATTAAAAAACCACATGACGAATGAAATAACGAAATGAATTAATTTGTGATACAGGTTGTCTTTGTTACATAGGTTACACAAAAATTACTTAGTTTTTTCATTCATAACATACTGACTGAATCCCGCAGTGTTACCCGCAATTTTCCAGTTTTTCCACATTTTCTGGCAATTAAAAGTACCCTATATCCGTCCTTATGATTTAATACACTATCATCCTGCCGAATTTTGTTAAGATCGGCTTAACCACGAACAAAAACAGTTACGCTTTTATAATATTAGTGCAGATTTATATGGTTTATTTTTTTAAATTCGAACCATAATTTTTCTTCCCTCTAAACACTGTTTTGTATAATGAATAGCTTTGTTCTCAGTTTTATAAGAATTTATTGTAAAAACACGACTTCCTATAACCATCAAATCACCCGGGATAATGTAAGTAATGTTGCACCGGTTTAGGATTATATATTTTACAGATTGTATAGGTATGAAACCTCACTAAGTACCTATATACTAACAGCCTTGCATAGAAAACTAAACAATGCTTAGAATTGCTCTGGCTAGTTTTCGCGCAGTTTGTTGTTTTTAGTTCACAAAAAACCATAACGTTTCTAAGGCCGTAACTCTTTGAGCACTTGACATCGTTTTTTTTTTATCCAGCTGTACTGGATTACGCGGAAAGTGTGGACTAAGCCGAAAAAGGGTCCATAGTACCCCGTCCAGTAGATAGAAAAAATATATCTGCTCCATTTCATATAGAAAACGGTCATTAACACAGCTGGTATTTTTTCGCGATTTCAGGGTGGGTTCCAGAGGAAAAGTTGTTCATAATGACGACTATAACGGACCCCTTTCGGTTTAGTACACGCTTTCTGCGTAACCTTGTATACATATCCTGCTCCATTATTTTATGTAGGTATATTCACATCGGATCGCTTAATTATGAGCTGAACACGACAGATATACAGGTGTTGTTAGCTTGTAAAGATTACATCCTCGGGAGCGTCAGTTGATAAGTTTTCATTATAAAACCGGTGAATCGCGCGATAGATATCCCATTCGAGTATTATTGCACGCAGTGTTCATGCGGACATAACTGGTGATTTTCTCTCTTCCTTTCTCAAAGCTTTGGATGACTTTTATGAGTGCAGTTCATAAAAACGCTTGTGCATTGTGAACACAACAATGGTGAGAAGTCTTGTTAAAATGTTGGAATTATTTGGTAAAAGGGTAAAAGAATTAAAGTAGGTGGGTATGTTTTTGTTTTGTTTTTTTTTCGGGATTGCATAGAATTTGAGTAAGTTTTTCGCTCTAAAAGTGACTTTATAAGTCTATTTTGTTTTGTAGATGATAACTTTAAAATCACAGGCTGTCCAGATTTTCGAACCATAGCGCGAAGTAGACCTGTAGTTTTAAAATATATGTTAAAATTTACATGTTTCGATACTTTGAACTTCATATTTTACATACAAGCTTTATAATAGGCTAATTTGGTACCTATGTGTAACCATTGAACCAAGTTATGCATCACTGGCTGCGTGGAAATTACGTGAGCATAAGTACCTATATTTCATTTTCACAGCTTTACATGTTATGTAGGATGGTACTCTACCAATTTTTTTTCTGCTTCTGTTTTATTCCTAGAATTGGATTCCTAATGGATTTTTCTATGTGAAATGTGATTTGTCATTACTTACCTCAGTACTGTATGTATAAGGCCGACCACAAATAGATGCGCATATGACTAGCTTTTTTTTAAACTTTTTTTATCCATCTGCCTGTCTTAATTCTGGCTTTTCGCAAAATCCTTTCTCAGTGGAACATAATATCGCAAGAGGAACCTACATGCCAAATTTCTGCTTATTAGATCAAATAGTTTTTGTTTCGTGATTAATCAGCAAATAAAAATTATTGTGTTTCGCTTTTATGTATACTTATTTAGAATTATAGAAATTGTAGGTACTTCATACGTATTCGTGCACCTAAATATATAAAAATACACACTAAATTATATCAGGTAAGATATCTTCAATACACTAATTGTGCAATGTTTCATGCACTTACCTTAAGCAATATAGGTGCAATGACGAAAGAGTCTTCCTGTCTCAAAGTATAGGTGTTAGAAGTTAGAAGGTGACCCATCAGAAGGAGACTGCAGGGCAAGTACCGTTCTTTATTGATCGTCAGATTTGACAGTTAAGATTAAAATTATTTAAATTCGATAAAATTATTTTTGATCAGTACTTGCCATGGTCGATACTATGGCATTTTATCGAATTTGACGATCGATAAAGAACGGTACTTGCACTACTGGTTCAAAAATGAAGATGAGTGACTAGGATAGACAACCAGACGGATGGACAGAACGAACTTCTGACGGTTTTTTTGTAGTACCTACTATGAAACACAATCTTTCTTGCTTTGCTCCCGCAAAATATCGAATAGGTACTGCGGAATTTCCGAGTAGCTGCAACATTTCTGTTCTTGGTTCGTGGTACTGCAGAAAGCGACAAAAAATCAACAACGTATTTGTGATGCCTCTGGTGTTACAGATATCCATAGGCGACGTTGACTGCTTACCAGGTAGCCAGGTAGTTGACTTGTTTCTTGTTTGCCACAATATTATGCTAAGGCATAAAACAAAATTAATGTCGTAAAACCATTGTATGTAGGAATTATATATTGAGAAAGAATATTAGTTGATCCGTTTCAGTTGGTCCGTTCAGTTGGTTGGAGTGGAATGAGTGATTTGTTTCAAAAACTTAATTAGCAAATCGCAGATGGTCAAGACGCATTTGTCAAATACGTAGTTAGTCCAAGTACATGCGAGATAATACTAACCCGTAATAACTGTTTAAAAGATGATACATTATCTTTATTAATAACGAGCTAGCTGCATTGTTTCATGCTTCATAGAAATAATTGTTTGTTGTAGCACTTGTAACAATCAATATTCCTTACCTATTTTACGATAAAGTATCTACGTAATGCAAGTAAATATGAAATCATGTTGTATCTAATCACAAAAAATTGCTATAATATAATCATATAATCATCATTGCTTGCTGTTGTGAAGGTACTTCCTTGTATAAAAAACATAATAAATACCTACCACAAGCACCCCGTGGTTATACGCTTATGCTTGTAGGGCTATTTTTAATTAACCAGCCACCTCTTAAAGGCAACTTCCATGCATCATAAAAAATAACTTTGTTACTTCGACATTTAAAAATTCGCAATAAAAAAACATAAATTTGTTGCAGGTTAATGAACTTTTTTTATGGAACAGTTGATTTTTTGCGAATTCATAAAAGTCATTGAAACAAGTTGTTAAGTTTAAATCTAAGTAACAAAGGCATCAGTTGGAAGCTACCAAGGGACACGCTACCTCTTGACCACATTCGAATCAGTTACGAAGTTGAGTTGTTAGCTTTGATAATTATATAGTTTGGATCTGCCTTAAACTCGAACTAGTACCGAAAAAAGTCTGCCAAAAACTGAAGGGATCAAGGTATTGCACACACTGATGACACTGACATATTCTTACTAGTTCTACAAACGCACACTCTATATTGAGCATAGATCTTATATATACAATTAATATTGCGCGGCTTACAACTGCAAACGATATGCTTATAATGTTATCAAATGGACGACCAAGATGACCCCATCTTTGTCGTCTATTTGGTAACATAGCATAGATGATAACATAGTAGTAGGTAGTAGTGCTAAAGGGGAAACTGTAGGTAAACACTTCCAATTATTTATTTTTTCTGAAGTTATTAGTAACAAATATTGTTACATTGTAACATTCTAATTTAGGTATATTTTTTACAGTTATTTAGTATGGTAGAATATGGTATAGATGATGGTAGGGTAGAACCTTCTTAAGTTTGAAAGAATGAGTGACCTCCATAGGTATACAAATTACACAATATCAAGTTTCAAGTTTATTTTCAAGTTTATTTATTTCATTGATACAAAAGCCACTAAATTTAATACTTAAAAATACTAAGCTAGCTACTTATTATTTTCATTATAGTACCTAGGTATGTACACAATATTCGGCTTAAGATAACATTTAGGTTGGTCCACAGAACCTACACTAAGCAAAGCTTGTGTTGTAGGTATAAAAATAATACTTTATGAACTTGGATTAGGTATAGGTAATTAGAGAAATTGGCAGCGCTTTATTATTGTGAACTAAAACAAAAATTATGTCAGGTAGAAAATAGGGAACTACGAGTATACTATTATGAAAGTACCTTCATACAAAGCAATTATAAATCCTAAAATTTTATTTTTGTTAATCCATAGAGCACCAGTGGGGATAATCCGGGTTTCGATATATCTACCGAAGGGACTTCAGATGCACCAACTGAACCACCTTCAGAGAGGAATGCTGTAAACGACTCGAATGGCCAAGTTTACGGGTCTCCTAAACCAAGACGATCGACTAAGCCTGATTTGCCTCCTCCGCCACTAAATGTACCTTCAGAAGACTTCAATAGTCTAAACAAGGTGAACCCACCAATCTTATTTACATACTTAACATTAAACTATGTAACATTAAATTTGTAGTATAAAATATTTCCAAGATTAATTAACTCCATTAAACCCATTATCCATTAGCTGCTTTTTACACCATTTCACGTGACCTTTTGTTATTTAAGAATCCACTTGCCACAAGCCATCTTACGCTTCACCTCATATCTAACCTATTTTGTTATAGCTACATTTAAGCAATAGAAACATTCAGAACATTCAAATTGATCATTGGATATTTTTAGGGTTTCCAGAATGATAACGAAAAAGAAAAACTCGAGGCGGAAGACGCTTTACCTGAGCGACCTGTATGGGGGAGCCAAATTGAGTTCCTGATGTCATGTATCGCAACTTCAGTGGGTCTAGGCAACGTGTGGCGGTTCCCCTTCGTAGCCTACCAGAATGGCGGTGGTGCCTTCCTCATCCCGTACATCATTGTGCTGTTCCTCGTAGGAAAGCCAATGTACTATCTCGAATGTGTACTGGGGCAGTTCAGTTCCAGGAATTCAGTGAGAGTGTGGTCTTTATCGCCCGCTATGAGAGGTAAACCAATTTTTTTTTATTGTATGTACGTAAGTAAGTAAACTAAAAGTACATTCAAATTCAAATTCAAATTCAAATTGTTTATTTCAAGTAACCATGGACTCATACTTAGCAATATTTGGACAAAGAATTAGGTATAAAAATAATAATAGTAAAATGTCAGTGGAAAGTTAAAATAAAATTAACATAACCTAAAATGTCAATTACAAAAAATACCCTAGATCAAATAAAAAAAGATTAACACTGATGAAATTTTTTCAGGAACGGGTTACGCTCAAGCTCTAAGTTGTACGTATATTCTGTCGTACTACGTGGTGATAGTCGCCCTATGCCTGTACTACCTGTCGATGAGCTTCCAGTCGGAATTGCCATGGGCGATGTGCCAACCTGAATGGCTTAACTGCGTGCCTTCCGATCCTTCTTTACAAATTGGTGAAGCCCCAGTTAACGCGTCTAGCAGTGCTGAGTTATATTTTCTGTAAGAGTTTTTGTTAATATACCTACTCATTAAATTAAATTTTATTTTTCACGAGTATTAATACGCACTGGATTCCATTTGTACTCGTAAGAACTGGATACATAACTCTAAATAATAATAATTGAAACTTAGTTTTATGTTTTCAGAAATACTGTGCTTCAACAGAAAGACGGCATTGAAGGTGGTCTAGGTAAGAATTTTATTTGTAACTTTATGTGCCTGCACATCAGTGTGAGAAGTAACAATACTTGATACAAAGGCATCAAATTACGAAAAAAAATATATTCAATATTATAATGGTATTCAATACAATACCTACGTATTTTACGTATCAAATATTCGTACTTATGAATTTCAAAATTTGTAAATTGTATGGGATTCGATACCAACGTACTTTATAGGTATCGAATAATCGTACTTTACCCACTGTAACATCTAGCAAATACTTTAACCCAATAAAGGCGGATTAGCCTTGGAATCACAGATCTGTATCAAGTTAGAAGCACGTCAAAATATATGAAAGCGTGCCGCATTCTTGCACATCGCGAGAGTAAAAGTGGTATTTTAACTCCATTCGGCTAACTGCTTTCGAAGGGTTTTTGCAATGTATTATGGCTTAATTTGACATTTTGTATTGACGCGTGACATGCTACTGCCAAGTTGACGAAGATTAAACGAATTACCTTGGTGCCAGGATCAATCTGAAGACGGAAAAGAAACACACAAAGTATGTGAACTCGTGGCATCTAAACTAATACAGATCTGTGCTTGGAATAGTATCTCGATGTTTTGCCTTTTTCTCTTTCAAATTTGGAATTAAGAACAAAGAAAAAAAAGACGAAATTAATAAAAGTTCACCTTTTCTAATATAAAATGCACTTTCAGGGAATCCTATTTGGTATCTGACTCTTTGCTTGCTGGCTTCCTGGTTAATAATCTTCCTGATCGTGTCGCAAGGCGTCAAGAGCTCCGGTAAAGCTGCCTACTTCCTCGCTATCTTCCCTTATATTGTGATGATCACTCTGTTTATTACGTATGTATTATGCATGGAAATACTTCCGTCACCACCATTTTCTTATACTTTTTCTAACTACACCTACTAAGAGCGGATTAAGGAGGTTACATTTCTTCATCTTGTAATTTTTTACTATTACATTTTAGGAACGCCTAGGTGGCTTATTTAATTTCGTAACTTATTTACAGAACTGCAATCCTTCCTGGTGCTGGTAAAGGAATCTTGTTCTTCATAACACCTCAGTGGGATAAACTTATCGAACTAGACGTGAGTGACGTTATTTATGAGATACCATAAGTTATTTCTTGTTTATTATTTGTTTGACATTTTGTGAGTGCATTTCAAAGCCTTGGAGGCCATTTACCCGATGTGCTATTCCACACATAACCCTATCCTGTGTTCTTTATAATTCAATAAAAATTAAAAAAAATAAAGAAAAAAAAACTGTGTTTTCTATTTAATTCAAATCTTGCGTTAATTTTGGGACATATAGTTTTTTTTATATAGTTATACTATTTATAAAATACCTGACATAAGTTAATTGACAACAAGAAAAAAAAGTACAAGATATAATTAGGTAAATCAAACCGTATATTTATGATGTTTTGTCTCCCAGGTCTGGTACGCCGCAGTCACTCAAGTATTTTTCTCTCTGTCTGTGTGCACTGGAGCCATTATAATGTTTTCCTCATACAACGGATTCAGGCAAAACATATACAGGTAACTAGTCGTTATCAATATAATTACCGTGATAACCGTCATGTCCTTGATATTGTATCGATCATGAATTCGCTCGGTTTTATTTCAGGGATGCTATGATAGTGACGACCTTGGATACGTTTACCAGTCTTCTCTCTGGATTCACTATATTCGGTATCTTGGGAAACCTAGCTTACGAGCTGAATACAGATGTGGAAAAGGTGGTCGGCTCCGGCGGGACTGGGCTTGCTTTCATCTCTTATCCCGATGCTATCGCCAAAACTTTCCTTCCTCAGGTAAATGAGATTTTATTTAATTTTAACAAAAGTTACAACAAGCTACAACATGGGGTTCTTCAAAAGGCGAGTTAATAGAGCCCTTAAGGGTCGGCAACGTATTTGTGATGCCTCTGGTGTTACAAGTATCCATAGGCGACGGTGACTGCTTATCATCAGGCGACACGCCTGCTTGTTTGCCACCAAAAGCATAAAAAAAAAAAAAATAGTTATTATGCAAAATAAAAAGGTGCGATCTATTAATTACTCATACTCATGCAGATGTTGCTTAGTTTGTTATGATTCACAAGTAACAAATTCTTGGCGGTCAAAATATTTGTTTGTCCAATGATAAAATCAAGCGTCATGTATTTGATGATTGTATGCCAAAAAAATGTTATGACACTTTTGCAATCAGCTAAGTATAAGTAATCCATTGTTTATTTATTGTGTACATTTTGTGTGATCGATAAACTGCTTACCAGGTCGTTCACGCGTTAACTTGCATGCCTAAGCCTGCGGATTTTATCAGTGATACAAAGCGGACATAATCTGTTAATATCCGGTAATCCACCATAATGGTTAATTCATTATAATAATTCCTGGGATTGTTTGATAATGGCTAATTCTTTCATAATCCGTTGTTTCACGTGCCAAATTATTGATGAAAATGTAAAAAGATGGAGTTTTCTCCTCTTGGTGTAGCTGTCCTCAATAACTAGTCCAAAGACATTGTAGGTAACTACTCATAAACTGGTAGTGTGATGAACCACACACACACACCAACATTTCACCACCAGCCAGTATACATCCACTGCTGAACAAATGCCCCCTCTTAGAGAGGGACAATAGGGGCATGCCTTTTTTTTATTTAGAATTAAATATTGTACCTCGTGGAACATTAGACTAAAACCACTAAACAATAAGCAATAACAAGAAAGTAAAAAAAGCATTAGCTGCGAGTTATAATGTGAATACCTAATAGCAATTAAAACGAGTAAGTTTTCGTGGTATATGAAAAAGATAAAAACAAAAACAAATAGTCATTAGATAATATGGTAAGATAAATATATTGCTAATCAGGAGTTCTACTTGAAAATTACTTTTCCCTGGAATTGTTATTTTTTTTTTCAGACTTTGAACTCAATAGTACGTTTAATATAATATATTTATCATACTGGCTTTAACCAAGGGACAAGTTTTTAATCCACTGTGCTAAAATTTGGTTCAATTTTAATTTGCATCTTAATAATTGTGGTTTGTTTTGTTTAGTTGTTCTCAGTGCTGTTTTTCCTGATGATGACGGTACTGGGCGTGGGCTCTGCCGTAGCTCTGCTGTCCACCATCAACACTGTGGTCCTCGATGCATTCCCGCGGGTTCGGACTATCTACATATCGGCAATCTGCTGCACCGTAGGCTTCGGCGCTGGTCTTATTTATGTTACCCCGGTGAGTTTTAGTTTTTAGATACCGTCAGTTCATAAATCTGGCAATTACTCGAACGACAAGAATTAGTAAATAATTTTTGTCCACATATTTTGACCTTAAACATCTTAATCGACTACGGTCAACAACAAAAAAAACATCATTATCATCAAATTATTTAAATTAAATTAAATACTTTAAAATTATTTACTACTGCAAAGTACGTGATTTTCGTGTATTGGTCAACGTAGTCAGAATATTTTATTTTTATTTCAGGGAGGGCAGTTCATCTTAGAGCTGGTTGACTACTACGGCGGAACTTTCTTGGTGCTGTTCTGTGCTATCTCTGAAATCATTGGCGTCTTCTTTATCTACGGTAAATTATCAAGACTATATCCAGATTATGACGTTGGGAATGAAGTGATCCCACTTTAGCAATGCAGTTTTTAAATAGATTCTACCTTAGTATAGCAATTTTTTGAGTCTTGATCTTTACACTTCACAACAGTTTCATGGACAATTTTTTTTAACTTCTTTCAGGCTTGGAGAACTTGTGCCTTGACGTAGAGTACATGCTGGGCAGAGGCAAGACATCAGTCTACTGGCGGTTCTGCTGGGGCATCATCACACCATCCATGATGATCGTGGTGTTTATCTACGCACTGATATCTTTCGAGGCGCTTATTTTCGGTGGTTACTACACATACCCTATATTAGGATATGGTAAGTTAGATCCTATTTTATTTATGGAACCAGTTTATTTCTTCCTTTTTTTGGCTAGACGCATACATTTGATGATCTATCTGATAGGAAGC
This sequence comes from Agriopis aurantiaria, assembly GCA_914767915.1. Classification (NCBI taxonomy): domain Eukaryota; kingdom Metazoa; phylum Arthropoda; class Insecta; order Lepidoptera; family Geometridae; genus Agriopis; species Agriopis aurantiaria. The sequence continues at coordinate 8,684,304 of OU611994.1, read as the reverse complement.
GGTAATGTCAAATGTACAATACTCCGGTAGCTCAGGTTTCACCTTTTTTCTAATCTGGGATTGTGGGATTCGTAAATACAAGAGTTTCACAGTGCTATAATAAAAAATAATAACAAAAACCGCCAACGTTATTTTTAGTTGATCATATTTCGGTGCATGCATGTCGCCGCCTTGTAATTATAGTGACGTCATCTACCCAGTGGATAACTTAGTGAATCTATCGACGCGTCATTTATCAAAAACGGTTGAGGCGTTGAAACTTTAGATGGGAATATACATATTATGTACTTACATACATACGTCGTTGAATAATAAAAAGTTGTTTGAAACGAGAGCGGCGATCCTGCAAATATTATTTAAAATGTAAACTAATTTGTAGCTATTTACTTGCCACCCGATTGTATTTTTGTTTTTTAATAGTTATATATAACTTTCATTAATTTATATTATGTTGTTTTTTTTTCAGTGTCGGGCTACCTCATGCTTTTCGCCGGTGTCCTGTTTGTGCCCATCATTATGTTTATTACATTCTACAAGAACAGAACAGGAAATTTCTTGGAGGTGAGCGTTCAGTTCATATACATACATATGTGTACAGTTAATGATAGAGCCCTTCAGAGAGGTTCGTTAGTTTATTATATCCCAACAGAATCACAAATGTAAAAAAGGAACCATATTCACCAAGTATTGAAATCTAGTAATTTTTAAACTTTCGCGATTTGAAATCTAACCCAAAGGTGCCAAGTTTTAGAGAGGGTGCAGAAATTTACATTTTTAATTTTTATCTAATGAGAATTTCTTGTTTATTGCTAATTGCAAGGCTGTAGCATTACTAAATTTTCAAATAAGAGAGGTCGAAAGTGCGGGAGCGAAGGTAAGAGTTAGTGAAAATCCCGTCGCTTTACTGAACTTTGCGTGACATTCTGTCACGTACGTCTCCAGATAAGTGTCTGGCTTTAGAGAGGATGATTTGGAGTTATACTATCAAGTAAATCATCAAAGATACTATATTATGTATCTTATAAAAGTAAACAAAACTAGTCTGACTAGGTATCACAGTAAGTATGTACATCGTTATTTTTCGTCTAGTAGAGGAGTAGAACGGATAATAATAAACGTTTTACCAAACCAAATTTAATTCAGTTCAAAGCTGACTGCAGGCAAAACTATCTACCCTCTTTTTTAGACTTTTGTTACGGGTTTCACTGGAACTTGAACTTAAATACCAACAATACACACTCATTGTATCTCTGTATGTATGGTAAAACATATTTTGCAGGCGTATTTTTATTTATTTAAAATTTGTTCTTTTGGGTGCCAACAGACTGTAAAGAAGTCGTTCCGTGCCAAGTCGTCATGGGGTCCGCGGTCACCTAATGAGCGCAGAGGCTGGATACTGTTCAAGAGTGAAGCTAAAGCAGAGCAGCGGAACCTCAGAACGTCAGATATGAAGCACATGTGGATGAGTTTAACAGGAGGTTATAGAAGAAGCTTTAATTAGTTCGTAAACTTTATTTGTAAGCACACATGATATTTATTATTATTATAAGGCTCATATACCAGGCTGGTTTTATCACGCGGGGATTTAAACACTCTGGACTATACAGAACTATAAAAAGTTTTTTTTTTTTGTTAACTGTGTAAATAACAGTTTTTGTAAAAATTTGTCATAGTGGAACATTAAACATGTCCCAAAAATTATGGACAACCGTAACAATGTTTCGGAAGATTCTTCTTATGCGTTCGTAAAATGTAGATACCTACTTATGTACATATTAATTATATTATCATTTTTTTATGCATTTAAAAAACACACGATGTAAATAATAACAGATCTTTTTAATGTAAAAAGTAAAGGTGATATTGTAATTATAAGATTTAAATTAAAACATACCACCCTAAAAAAGTATGTTTGTATATATTAAGCGTTGTTCCACACTTTAAGTAGTAAAGTAGTAAGTAAATAGTTAATTGCAGGTATCAAGACTTGAACATGGCATCACCAATGCTTAGAGTAGTTGCAAAGACAGGTCAATAGTTAATTATTTGAATCTAGAAAGGTGAATCAGGAAATAGGAAATGCAGATACAATATATTTGCCTTATTAATGAAGAAACAAGAAATCCTAGGCCAGTGTTTTGCTTCTTAAGGTAATAATTAGATAAGTTGGTATGTAAATATTACAGAAAATTTTATAAAATTACGCCTGTATTGTAATTTCTTGTTTCTTCATTAATAAGACAAATATAAAGTATCTGAATTTCCTTTTTCCTGATTCACCATTCGAGATTTATAGAATGAATGATTTTGTATCATAATAACTTATAACTGTACGATTAGTTATCGTAAATCTTCTAGTACTTAACGTCGATCCCATCCGGGATTTAGCGGATTATAAAATAATCGTTATATTTAATACATTTCAGTTTTAATGACAAATTAGTAAGTAGGCACATCAGATTAGATTATTAATCAGTTAACAAGCAAAATGTCTAGGTATATTGCGTAGCAAAAAAAATGCGAGGTCTGTGCAAAAAGCAGATTCTTGTGGGAAAAAAACCGGACAAGTGTGAGTAGGACTCGCACTCTGAGGGCTCCGTTCAAACTTAATAAATATGAATGTAGATATCCATCCCGGGAATCGAATCTTGACGAAAGGTTAATAAGATTGAAATATTGAATCCCGCCATAATATACTTATATAACGAGAAAAAAGTTCTCTATAGATCCATAATGGATCTGAGCAATGGATCTATTCAGCTAGAATGATCGGAAAATTAATCTTATCAAAATCGTAATTACTACTGGGTTTTTTTCAATAGACAAAAGTTCAACTTATCATGTAGGTATTAAACGACAGTCTTACTTACTTCAAAGATAATTGATATTATCCAACAAAAAAATACCTAATCACTTTTTAGATTGATTGTGGGGGATTCTTAGTAGTTCTAACTGGAACAAAATTTACGTGTAATGTTCGATCAGCCAGTATAACAAATTGGAATGTTTTTGTCCAAACCGTTAGATGATCGAACTACTAGTAGGACAGAATCGTAAACGGTTTACCATCAGATGAGTTGGTGGTGAAACGTAGACCTATCTATGTTAAAAAAAACTAGCAGCGCCATGCGGTTTCACCTGCTGGAACTGCTCTTTTGGGATAAAATCTATTTGTTGTAACACGTTGTATTACCAATGTATTGTCTACGTCCATACCAAATTTCATTAAATTCCGTTCAGTGTGGAAAGAAACATAAACATACATGAGAAGGTTTGACCTTCTCATTTATAATACTCGCAACTATTGTGACTAAGAACAACAATGTAGACCTACAGAATACATAATTCAAGGCTTGGACAGCCAGATAGGTACGCATATTTTGTACAACTTTACAACATGACATTTGTCGTTTGCAGACTTCTCTGAGTGTTTAACGGTTTGCAAAAAATACTTATAATAACATGGTATCAACGTAATGTTCTTGAGTCTTTAAAGGTCGGCAACGTATCTGTGTTGCCCTTGGTGTACAGGTATCCGTAGGCGACAATGAATCGCTTACCATCAGGTGGCCCGTTAGCTTGTTTCCCAGCTACCCTATATGTCATGAAAAAAAATTATATCTATTGTAACAAAACGGACGTGACGTTGCCTGCGAAACTACGAATGACAACCAGCCAGCCGCCATGACACACCCCTCCCTCACGCCATGCCACTGTCAAGCTCGCCAAGCCTTTGAGGGGAGTGGATATATAAGCCAGCCTGCCAGCTAACTCTCTCTCTGTTCATTTCGATTGCTGAATAAATGAAGTTGTCGCCACTCTGCGTGTTTTATATGTCATCCCGTTTACATTCAGAAGAGGGATAAAGAAGAAAATTTAATATCTACGCGCACTGCGGCTTCATGACGCTTGGTCAAATTGATTCTGATCCTCGAAGAAGACTGCATAATCCTGTCTATAACGGCGAAGTTACTGCTTGAGAAGAATTTACGATGACGTAATTATGTACTGCAAGAAGGTCGACTCTGCCAAGCTAAATCATCGTGCTACTTAGTTGGCCTGATGAAAAACGAAGTAATAATGCAGAATAATGTCGCCACAATCATGAAGATCTAACACCACCCACCCTGTTTTCTCATCATTCGACGCCACGTACTGAGCAAGAAGAAGAAATAAGGATATTGCTTGCTGCCGCTTCCGTGGCATTTAAACACGGCGAACCCTACTTTCTGCCCGTGACCTTACTACCCACTGCGTGCGAAAACTGTGACATCGAAGATTTCAAGATTCCATCTCGGGCCGCAAGACACGTGGCAAGATACTACTATCTATCTGCCTACCAGCCTGCCCGCCTGCGTGCCAATCTGCCTACCTGCCTGCCCGCCTGCGTGCCAATCTGCCTGTCTGCCTGCCAGCATGGGGCCTGCATCCGTGTGGCGTGTAGCAGCCGGGCGAGGTCCTAACCTAACTAGGGCCTAAAGCAGCGGAGGCCAGCCTGCATCAGTTGGAGCTAGCGAGGAGCCTTAGCCTAATAGCCAGGTGTGTTTGTTTCTACTTGCCATTATGCTTATGAGATATACCTATTTTTGACCTTATTGCCACTAATTCAAGTTAGTATTAGAAAATTTACAAGTATATGACTTCAAAATATGACCATTAACTGATAGCAGTGAGCATACCATGCACATTTCCTAAGTAACTATCGTACCTAATTGCCTAGTTCCAATTCCGATAGATTTTATTGTACCTACAGACGTGATTTAGACTGTACAGAAGAAAAGACGAAAACTAAATCATTGTCTTGGCCCGTGCTTTGCTTTCTAATTATTAGTGACTACTCATTGGTAGGTCGAAACGAAACAAAAAAAAAAATGTATTAGATGCACTCGAAAGTTCGATAATTTTCTTCCGTGATCATAAAATAAAACTGCAATGGTTGGTAGATTGACGTGCAATCACACTCGCGTGCTTATGAACATGTAAGATTTAGGTTAAACAGCCTTTACATATCATACATAGATTAGATACAACTATTCACTCCAGTTTAATCGATGCCGAGTTTGTCTAAAGATTTATAATTGACTTTTACACTTTTGATCAGAAAAACTACGAAACCTGTAGGTAGATTAGAAAAATTACATTGTGGAAGTGCTAGCTTCGTTAGTTCGATACCTCATTTTATTTCTAAGTCGAGTCTGTGGGTAGGATGGAAAATAACTTTTATTGTCATGTCTGCGGGTAGCCTGGGGAATTTCTCGCGTTGCAAAATAGTAATTTGTGATGGAATGTGATTCAGATTAGGTACTGGTGAATTGGACTGGTGTTATTAATTGAATCATGACAGACAGAAAATTAGTCATTAAAAACCTGATAATTATTCAGTTGGCGAAAGAAGCCTGATTTTCTGGAAATAAATCTATAGTGAGCCTAGCAAATAGCAATGCAAAGCCTAGTCATGACATCTCTATTGAGCCTAGGAGATATGACAACCTTCGACATAGATTTTATTTACTAGAAAATTTTACATAAAGTTGTATGTTTCAATCTTGTTGAGGAAGTATGTCAAAGGATTCTTTAGTCGATACTAGTCTTGGAAGCTGTACCTAAAATAACGCACACCTTAACGCAAAGGGATATTGCATTTCCAGTACTGAGCATGAGAAAACCACAGTTAAAACTGAAACACATGGGGGTAGCTTATTTCAAATCTATGCAGAGTCGATACTCGGTACCACGTCGTCAGCTCAAAGCCAAGTTTTGCCCCTGCACGAAACAGTGACATATCTGTGCGATCTGCGCCTGCAGGAATTATTACGCAAGAGTCGGCGCACGCCTTAGAACTAAAAAATAAGTGCAAGCAACAAATAATAACTGTAGATTATTAAGGAACCATTTAAGTTTCAATCATGTTTCCAAAATTACATTAAACTTGTTTATGTCCTCAATTAAGTATTAATAACCAAAATATGAATTTGTTACTGTTAGACATACTTAACCGCGCAAATTGATGCAACGCAACTCGAAGTTAAACACATAATATAAACTCATAACGAGTTGGTTGATTCTCACGAAAGTAATGGTTAGGCACTGATAGCATTAGTTTGCTGATAGCATAGGAATAGCATTGCCAGTTTAAAATTAATTTAGTGCTTAACTATGCAAGGTGTAGGTACCTTAATAAATGGCCTAACGCCGTTGTTTTAGTTTAGTTGTTGTTATGATGTATCTTTAAAATAAGTTTAGGATTGTCAGTGCTATAAATTTATATGAGCACTTTAAGTACCTACCTACCTTATATTCATTATGTAACAGGTGTGTCAGATTTGATGTTTGCCACGGAATTATTACATTGTGATATTTAACAATAACGATAGGCATAGCTGTTATACCTTTACTGCTCCAAAGATGAACTTAGCACTTACCATTCATTAGTTGCTGTCTATATTTTGATGTTATGGTCAAGTTACAAATAAGTAGTATCTTCGTATGAATTGTAGCGACAGGAATTTGCGCAGCGCAGCGCATTTGCGCAGTGCAGTAGTTCTGTTTGTTTCCAATTAAGTTGCTGATAGTGTAGATTGTTCTGATGGTGATAGTAATTAATTATTATGGTTTTGATATTAGTCCTGATATTTCTGTAGGTCTAACTTTCCCAGTAGCAACTGCCAGTAGTTTTAACATCTTCGGTAGTATATTGATAATAGTTTCGGTGGCTTCAATAGTTTTAACAGCCTCAATAGTCTTGATAGTAACTATAGCTTTGATGGTAACTATTTCTTTGATGGTTACTATAGTTTTGATGGTTACTATAGCTTTGATGGTTACTATAGCTTTGATGGTTACTATAGCTTTGATGGTAACTATAGCTTTGATGGTAACTATAGCTTTGATGGTAACTATAGCTTTGATGGTAACTATAGCTTTGATGGTAACTATAGCTTTGATGGTAACTATAGCTTTGATGGTAACTATAGCTTTGATGGTAACTATAGCTTTGATGGTAACTATAGCTTTGATGGTAACTATAGCTTTGATGGTAACTATAGCTTTGATGGTAACCATAGCTTTGATGGTAACCATAGCTTTGATGGTAACCATAGCTTTGATGGTAACCATAGCCTTGATGGTACCGACAGGTTTGATGGAACCAATGAATCACTGATCGTTATAAGCTATGATCAATAAGCCCTTATTATTGACAGTACGCCTTAATATTGCCAGTGGCCCTTAATATTGCCAGTGGTCCTTAATATTACCAGTGGCCCTTAATATTGCCAGTGGTCCTTAATATTGCCAGTGGTCCTTAATATTGCCAGTGGCCCTTAATATTACCAGTGGCCCTTAATATTGCCAGTGGCCCTTAATATTGCCAGTGGCCCTTAATATTGCCAGTGGCCCTTAATATTGCCAGTGGCCCTTAATATTGCCAGTGGCCCTTAATATTGCCAGTGGCCCTTAATATTGCCAGCGGCCCTTAATATTGCCAGTGACCCTAAATATTGCCATTGACCCTTAATATTACCACTAGCCCTTATTATTGCCAGTAGTGTAGTCAGCCTCAGACTGAACACATTGTTAATTTATTAGAAACTAAACCTTGTTGTTTGTTCCCAATTGCGGGAGCAATTGTTGCAGGATGGTCGAGTGTAACAAAACGGACGTGACGTTGCCTGCGAAACTACGAATGACAACCAGCCAGCCGCCATGACACACCCCTCCCTCACGCCATGCCACTGTCAAGCTCGCCAAGCCTTTGAGGGGAGTGGATATATAAGCCAGCCTGCCAGCTAACTCTCTCTCTGTTCATTTCGATTGCTGAATAAATGAAGTTGTCGCCACTCTGCGTGTTTTATATGTCATCCCGTTTACACTATATTTCATATTGACACTATAAATAGGACACCATTATTTACTAGAGTATATGCAAAAAGACAACCATCGTAGGGGGTGCCCGTTTGCTAATTTGCTAAATAAAACACCCCTCTTTTTGCGTCGGTGGTTAAAAAGTATAATGGATGCTTGCTATTTGTATAAATTATCACTAAGTAGAGTCTGTGCAAAAATAGTAGCGTCGTAGGACAACTGTTTTTAGTTCACTGTTTTGCCACGACGGTTCTCTTTTTGTACTCGTATCACACTCGTATACTGGTATGACAAACTAGTATGACCACGAGGAAACTGTCATATTTTCTATCTATTCCACTTTGATTACCTGGGTGATCATAGTAGGTACCTTTTCCCATGGACACTGCAGTATTCGACACGTCGGGAATTAAAAGTAATGTAAAATACACGCGATAAAATCCATTAACTGTTTAATTTCAATTAATAATAACAACGTACCTAATACTCTTGGCACTGACTCACTGACTCGATTCAAGTTAACCTCACTTGGTACGATTTACTTATGGTAATTATAGCAATCGGAAGCGCATAAGGCCACAGGCACCTATTAGAATTCACACAGGGTCAACGTGTTTCATACTTACTGTACAGGGTTACACGTAACGGTGTTTTTTTTTTATCTTTGTTTGTTGTAAAGGGCTTTTGTCACGCAGTGACTATGCCACCCCTGTAAGACAAACACAAATATAAACAAATTCGGTATACACTTAAATTAGACGCTTATACAATTTTAACAGCACTTTGGCTACCTCAGAAACTGACGAATCCAAAATGCCGTTACATAGACCGACATCATACATTTTGTAATACAATAAATCCCGTCTCAGAGCCTCGTTCCGGACACACTCCTTATAAATAATTGGCTTGCTTTTGACCGCCAACTCGCCTGATGTTAAGCGATGATGCGGTCTACGGTGGAGCACGCTTGCCTAGAAGAAACCGATTCACTCGTGATTTGAATAAGGTATTAAGCCGAAAAGATGTTTATGTACTTATTATTATGAAAAACTTTTACTGGGTCTATTCAACTTTGATCACCCGATACCATCTGGGTGATCAAAGGCGACTCCAATATTTTTTATTATTATTTGGGTAGGTATCTAGAGTATATGGAGTAAGTGACCATAGGGACTCCATTAAAATTATTGTTTTGGTATCTTTTAATCACCCATAAATATAAATAAAAAATTGTGATGTCAACCCTAAAAATCTATTGTTCTCAAAGATCTTGTATAAAGGGACCATTGTTCCATAGAAAATGACATTCACACACAACGAAGATGCTGATATGCCAGGGTTGGTCCGGATATCTGAATGGTGTTTTTAAACCACGCTAAACAATATTGGCGTTTTTCTAGCTCAAAGCATAATAGTAGATTGTAACATAAAGGAACAAAATAATATTTTTACGGCGAGGGCGCTAATCCAGCGCGAAGTGAGGGATTCTTTAGTAGAATCCTGAACGTAGCGAAGGATACAAAGTACGTCGCCCGAGCCAAAAAAATATTTTGCGCGCGAGTGATACACTCTACTTTTCACTAAGAGAAAATAAAAGGCGCCTCATATTTTATTGTAATATTATTATTTAATAAAACAAAGTGTAACAACTAAAATGAAATTAAATAATATCTAATAATAAAACAACTAAAAACTTATATTTACATTTCAGTCAAATTTCGCAATTATGAAAATGTATTGTTACACAAAACCATGAATTTCTAATAGTGAAAATTGACGAAAACGCGGGCTGTAGTTCGTGATCGTTTTGTAGTGTTAGTGACAGTTAATAAAAGCATAATTAATTAAAAACAATACTTATTTTGTAGGTTGTTAAATATACTATTCCTGTCTTTTTAATGCAGCTGAGTGACAAGATGAGCAAGTCACTCGCTCGATAGTAAGTGTCACGCTTGCCCACTGTGGCATTTTGATCTATTCTTTCCATATTCTTTCCCATATCAGTTCAAAACCAGTTCACGGTCGTAACCGTGTCTGAATCGTCTTATACTATTTAGATATCTCTCAAATTCGGAACTGAACAGATTTCCTGTCGCTTCCGATGCAATCACAGAGGTGATGCTGTTTATTGCTATTTATTGCACAGTGACTATAAAGCATGGACGCACAGATCTCATGGACGTAATAAAACCTCATGGCAACCCTTTAGGGTTGTTACGTCTCAGTGTTACGTACCATTAGGTATATAGGTCTGTCATGTGGTCTGTCAAGATATTTGTCTATGATAATTATTTGACACTGTTTCTATCAAAATTATATTTTACGAAGATTTAAAACTGCTATACTTATTGTAACGTTTTCTATTTTTTACATAAATAAATCTTAGAGTATTTGAGCAACCATGCCGCCTAAAAAGAGAAAACCAAAGCAAGGGAGGCATATGGCCAGGAATAGTGGCACCTACTTACCCATGATGGCACCACCTATAGTGGAAAACGATATGGAGTGGTACCGAATGGCGTCAGATACTTTGATCCCAGGAAAATATGAGGTACTCTGTGAGGTTACCTAGGTATTCAGAAATGCACGTGTTTAAGTGCTCATTTATAAAATCTATTTTAAACCTACAATATTTACTTGTACTTAAAATAACCTATGCTTTTTAGGGTTCCGTTAATCAACAAGGAACCCCATCTGTCCCCGTTTGTCAGTCTGTCCGCCTATGACAAGATTTAAAAATTGCCTTATTTACAACAAATAGGTACTTATTTCAATAGCGAATTTCTAAAATCTTTTAGGAGGAACTAGACGATGCGGAACAATCGACAACGCAATTGGATCGCCAAGTTTGGGGAAGCCAAGTAGAATTCCTCATGTCCTGTATCGCCACGTCGGTGGGGCTTGGAAACGTGTGGCGGTTTGCCTTTGTCGCCTACCAGAACGGTGGAGGTGCCTTCTTGATACCCTACCTGATTGTGCTAATTTTCATCGGAAAGCCTATGTACTACCTCGAATGCGTGATGGGTCAGTTTAGTTCCAGGAACTCTGTGAGAGTGTGGTCCTGCGCACCCGCCATGAAAGGTAACTAACTAAAATATTACGGCTTTACTTAGAATTGTTAATTGTTAATTGAATCTATTTTTTTAATGTCAACGTTGTCAAGAGCTAATATTTCCCTCAGTGAGAAGATGACACGGCAATTTTAAATATACATTAACGCACGTAAATAAATAAGAACTTAAAAAGAAATATAATTTTATTTTGTAACATGAAAGTATCTATCTACTAGCAACATTATTAATTTTATGTAATATTATATAACCATAGCTAATCAATGTTATGTGTCACAAAAATGGACTCAACTCAGCATAATGCTTTTTACCAAACCGCGCTAAAGTTAAGTTTCTAGTTTTTAGGGTTCCATATCCAAAGGGTGTTGATGGGGGGTCCCATTCACACCCTTAGGATATGCCTATCACTAAACCTATTAATAAGCCTGCGCTGTCTGTCTCTATGTCCGTTCGTCTGTCCTACCTTTCTTTCAAAAACCGTAATAGATAGATGAAGTTTTCACAGAATATGTAAAGTAACGGTGGATTAACTAAGACATAATAATAAAGTCAAAAAGTAAAAACTAAAGCGTTAAAAAAACAATAAAAAATAACGTACCTATTATTAAACGTATTTATGTATTTTCTCTAGTCTAAAAACGATAATTCGTACCTACAAGCTTCAAACTTGGCATGATTATAGTAGGTATATACTCTAAAAACAATAATAAATACTGGCCAAGTGCCACTCAGTGACAAATTTCACCACCGGTTCTCGTACGATCACCGAAGTTAAGCAACTTCGGGTGCGATCGTACTTGGATGAGTGACCGCTTAACCGCGATGTTGTGTTTATGCAGTTCTTTTTCTATTTTGAGTGGTACGGAACCATCGATGCGTGAGCCGACTCGCGCCGGCGGTTGGCTGGTTTATTTAATCGACTTCAGCAAAGCATCTCAATTCGGTCTGTTTTTATAAGTGAAAACTTCTTTTGGCACGCTAAGCACTTTTTGGGGACAAACAAAAAAGATTGAACTCGCGTGATCGTCATTCTCAGATTCATTCGGGTAAGTTTGGTTCGAGTCGGCTTTATCCGATTGAATATTATAAGGGCACGAGAGAGAATAGTCAACCTTGATCAAGTTTTCACTTCGGTCGTGAGGTCTTAAGCAAACACTTTTTTCTAACGTATGTACATGGCAGTTAGGGTATACAAAGTCCTTGCGTATGTACCTACACTCCGACATTTGTGAACCAATTGACGTGATCCTTTTTTTTATGAAGGGAAAACTCTAGGGTGGCTCCACAAAAAATCATTAACGTTGGCTCTGTAGTTATTGAACCAGCTCTAATATCACTCATAATACGAATAATATTGTTCGAGAGCCTGTTGTTTTGGCAATAGCAATAATTTTATTTGAGCACTTACTCTTTTTGGTGTAGGTTTTTTATATTGAGACTAGCTTCTGCCCGCGGCTTCGCTGGTGTAGTTCTAAGGAAAAATAATGGAACTCTTGTAAGCAGAGTAGAAATATTTTTGGTATACGCTGTGTATGTCATCGTTATCATCATTTCAGCCATAGGACGACCACTGCTGGTCATAGGCCTCTCCCATCGATCTCCAAAAGGGCCGGTTGGAAGCGGTCTTCATCCAGCGTTTCCCTGCGGTCTCGTATAGGTGGTCTGCCCATCTTCTTGGCGTAAGTCCTACGCTGCGCTTACCGGTCCATGGTTTCCATCTCCATCGAGAACCTTTTGGCCCCATCGGCCATCTGTTCGTGCTATGTGCTCTGCCTCTTCAACTTGCTAATCTGGTGGGCTATGTCGGTAGCTTTCGTTCGTCTACGAATCTTCTCATTTCTGATTCGATCTGGTAGAGAAACCCCGTAACTACATAGAGCCTTCTCCAGCTCGTGCAACACTGTGTAAGTGCCTCATACCTCATTACAGTAAACAAGAACCATAATAATTATGCATGTAAACTAAAATCCTCGTGTAGAGGTTCTATACATCTTTATTTGAACGTTAGAGCTAGTTTTAAGTTGTGTCTAAAGCGATTACACAATTCGCGTAGGTAAGCCTAGAGTTACTAGATGAGGAAAGGAGGCTGCATACACCAATACTCCGTATTTCTTACAGCAAGTAGTTTACTTTCAGCTGGCATACCGTCATTATTTACAACGATATGGCTATTTAGCTGATCATTGGTATATTTTTCAGGGACGGGTTACGCACAGACCATATGCATCTTGTACATCGTGTCATACTACGTAGTAATAGTAGCTCTATGCCTGCACTACCTAGTGAATAGCTTTAAGTCGCCGCTGCCGTGGGCCACGTGTGAACCACAATGGACCAACTGCATGGCCTCGGGCCCATCAACATCAAACACCCAAGTTAAAAAAAATAGCAAGAGCAGCGCCGAACTTTATTTCATGTGAGTTTGCCTTAAATATAATCATTTTTATTTAACGCTGATTAATTCGGATAATCAATCTGCGTTAAATAAAAATTATAATTTATAAAGGCGTTTAGGTTTTTGTTTTTGAAAATACCAATTGATATATAAAACTTATTTGAGGCTATATATTTGCCTATACTATTTGCCAATTAGGTCCAACGGCAACTATTTTCAATATATGCTATGTTCAAATATATCTCATATAGTAGAGTTGCAGTAGAGTATTTACGGAAGCGTGGTGGCACAATTTTGACCTTACAGTAAACCAGGAAGAGTTCACTTTTCAACAACCGCTTGTTCGCCCCGACACCGCGTCAATTCTCTTGTAAGCGTCAACGAAAAGAGACAAACACATCACATCATATCACTAGATATTTTCTACTGATATTAAAACAGCTATAAATTAATGCTGGTTATATTATTTGTCTTCACAGAAATACAGTTCTTCAGCAGAGTAATGATATCAAAGACGGGTTAGGTTAGTAATTACTGGTAACAAATAATTATCTATTTAATCATCATCATTAATTTTCATCATCAGGCAGAAGACGTCCACTGCTAAGCATAGGTAGAACTTCACACTGAACGACAGCCTGCCATCTGCATCCACTGGATGCATGCTACTCTCATGATGTCGTCGGTCCATCTAGCTAGTGGGAGTAGTAGTGGTCTCCACTCAAGAATCTTTATTCCCCATCGGCCATCGGTTCTTCGAGCGATGTGGCCTTCTCATTTTCATTATTGCCATCTATTTAAGTTGGTTTACTCTATACTAGTACTTGTATGTATAGTAGGTATTATTATCTCGTCAACTTAGGTTGTATTGCATCTATTTCCGCGGTTATGGCAAATAGTGTCAAAATTCAGTCAGTCGTAAGACTTTTTAATAAATAATGAAGCCCATACTTACTTGTATTTTTGTTTCAGGGGCTCCTATATGGTACTTAGTACTTTGCTTGCTGGCAGCTTGGGTAATTATATTCCTGATCGTCGCTCAAGGGGTGAAGAGCTCCGGCAAGGCAGCTTACTTCCTCGCCCTGTTCCCTTATGTTGTTATGCTCATTTTGCTTGTTTCGTAAGTTTATTGTTTAGCTATTCTAAAGACCAGTTAAGTCTGCGTGCTTCATCTTCGACCACATAGTCGCTTACCAACAGGCGAGTTGGTGGTCAAACGCAGACTTACCCGCGTTAAAAAAACCCTAAGTTTTGATCTTATGACATTCTTATTTCTATTTCAAATTGAACCTGCGGAATTAGTTTCATGTGAATGACCTCATTTATCGCCAACTTTTTCGTGGATTTTATTCTTTTGCTGCATAACTGAAAATATCGATTAAAAGTTTTGTGTCTTTCAGAACCGTTATCCTACCTGGTGCTGGTAAAGGGATTATGTTCTTTATAACACCGCAATGGGAGAAACTACTGGAACTTGATGTAAGTATTGATTTAAAAAAATCTGATTCTTTATAGACGGACGGCAAAGCGTCGATTAAAACCGAAAACCGAAACTACATTCTAGCATTTTGTTTCTTAGGTCTGGTACGCAGCAGTAACTCAAGTGTTCTTCTCATTAACTGTAGGAACGGGACCGATCATTATGTTTTCGTCGTACAATAGTTTTACGGCAAACGTGCATAGGTTAGTATTGTAATTTTTTTTTAAATTCTGATCTGACTCTTTGGACGGCTACTTAGCACACTGATTTTTTGTATTGAGTACCGTGTTTTGGTGTCGGTTATCTAACT
The DNA here is from genome assembly GCA_914767915.1 of Agriopis aurantiaria. Classification (NCBI taxonomy): domain Eukaryota; kingdom Metazoa; phylum Arthropoda; class Insecta; order Lepidoptera; family Geometridae; genus Agriopis; species Agriopis aurantiaria. The sequence goes on along the minus strand of OU611994.1, from coordinate 8,669,185 downwards.
GAACACCCTATATAATATTTCCATTACAATAATGTTTATTGATGCAGAGATTCCATGATAGTAACGACTTTGGATACGTTTACGAGTTTACTCTCTGGATTCACGATATTCGGTATCTTGGGCAACCTGGCGCACGAGCTAAAGTCAGAAATCAAAGATGTGGTCGGCTCTGGCGGGACTGGGCTCGCATTCATCTCTTACCCGGACGCTATTGCTAAAACTGTTATGCCTCAGGTAATGAACTTTGAAACTTTTACAAACCATATAGATAGAGGGTTAATAGGTAACTGATTTCAAGAGGGATTTTCTCAACTCGATCCGTTTTTTAGGGTTTAAGTCTATGCTGTCTGTCTGTCTGTCTGTCTGTCCGTCTGTCTGTCTTACCTTTTAACGGCTGTATCTTTCGAACCGTACGAGATAATCGATAGATAACGTAATAGATAGTTAAATTGAAATTTAATTTTGCGGTTGATTAACTAAGAAACAATAATAAAGTCAAAAAGTAACAACTAAAGGGTCCCCATACAATAAACTTTTTAAACGTATTTATGTATTTGCTCTAGTGTAAAAACGGTAATACGTACAAGCATCAACCTTGGCATGATTACCTAAAGTACATACTACATACTCTAAAGAAAAACTTCAGAATTATAAATACTGGCGAAGTGCGAGTCGGTGACCAATTTCTGTTCACCGAAGTTAAGCAACGTCGGGCGCGGTCGGTACTTGGATGGGTTGTGTGGAGGTACGGAAACCTCAGTGTGCGAGTACAACTCGCTTTTTTTTCCGCAACACAACTTTTTTTATTATGTAGAGGAAGCTTTCCAGGTGGTCCAATACAAATGGATCGGTAGTTTTATAACCATCCAATAATATTAATAATTAATATTATATTATACTGCCTTCAACTTTATGCATGTACTACGTACCTCATGTTATAATTACCTACCTATATTTCAAGCCATTTTCGTCAATGATGGAGATATGTAGGTACTTACCTAGGCAAAGCAGAGTAGTGGCCAAGTCAAGGTACGCGAAGCTTTGGTAGTACAGAAGCGAGAGGGGATGATATTTGTCACAGGATTAGAGACAAATAAATAGTGAGTAGAGTTAATAAGTTAGAACACAGTCGAATAAGATAGATACCGCTGAGCTAAACCGGTCGTCAACGTCCACGGGATGAAGCTCTTACAGCGTATACCAATAGCGTCTTATCGGCTTACAAGAACTCCATATATAGCGTATTGGTTACTCTGCTTACTATTTAATTACATTTCCCTAGATGAACGCGGGCTACGCCGCGGGCAGAAGCTGATTGATACTATGAAAAAACACAGTAAATGAATCCTCCGTCGTACCCATAAACTAATAATAATATACCTTTTTATCCAACTCTCTTATTCTTTTGATAGGTTTTTGCCGTACTTTTCTTCGTGATGATGGTGGTACTCGGCATCGGTTCGTCTGTCGCCTTCCTGTCGACGATAAACACGGTATTCCTGGATGCGTTTACGCACGTACGCACCATTTACATTACAATGCTCAATTGTACCCTTGGCTTTTTGTCTGGGATCGTCTATCTCACTCCTGTAAGTATCTCAGCAGACACTCAAAAGTTTATAAAGTGGAAATACCAATTAAGGGGTATAAAATAGGTATAAAATAAAAATTACAACAGAAAATTTGCTTATTTTTTTTATATGAAAGATTTAGCACCACGCATTAAATTAACAATGTATTGAGATAAATTTCTGGTCCAATTATAAACAATTATTATTTAATTTGCAGCAAAACATGGTTTTGTATATTTTTTTTGATATTAACGCTAATTGATTTTATATCTTCAATAACCTGATAATAATTATGAGAGCGAGAGTACTGGAAACGGGAAGTGCCTTTTAGAAGCAAAAATCGTAAATAACTGTTGATTCGTGTCGAACATAACGCTATTTTGTTCCTAAGCGCGCTGAACACGTCGCAGTTTGATACCAATTTAGCGCATTTTGTATTTAATAAAAATGTATGGGCACTGGGTAGCTATTACTGTTTGGATTCAAATGTCACTCTCTCATTGGTCGATTTGAACATAGCTAAGTTTGCTTCAGTGCTTTTAGTATGAAGGTTAAAGGCCTATATTCAGCAGTGGACGTCTTCTGGCTGATGATGATGAAGTTTGCTTCTAAACTTGTGTTCCTAACAACGTGGCCAAGTTCAATGCCAATATATTTATATATCTCTTTATTTCAATTTATACGGGTACCAACGTATGTACCAACACCAAGAGGCCCTTTTGAATACAAAAATACAATTATGGAATGTGTATAAAATGGAATATGAAACTATTGTACAGTATAAGATTAAAACATCTAGGCTATTGAGGTGAACAACTAGTGGATAGAAGAACAAATCTTTAGGATGAGAAATGGCACTGGCCGGAGGGGCAACATTGGCTTGGTTATCTTAGGGTGTCGAGAGGTATGCTGCATTTTCACTAAACGCTACTCGCGGCGTTATGTCCTTTAACACTTCCACCCTGGAGCTTAGGTTCTTAGCTCTTGCGGTTTGCACTCCCAGACGGCCATTTAAGGCAAGCCAGGGGTCAGGGTCTCTAGGGTTTTAGCCCCATGGAATCGGGGTACACTTGGGGTACACGGTGTCACCACTCACCAATGGCTCGCCACAAAGCTGTCCCATGCGTATTTTTTTTTTATCGCGAATAAATCCGTATAAGTTTCTATTTATTATTATTATATATTATACTACTATATACTATATTATATTACTAATACAAATGTATGTATTTAGTATGATACTTTTATCCAATGATTTAAAGTAGCTACTTTTATTTCAGTTGAATGGATGGAAACTGAAATAAATTGGAATCGCTCATATTATTCTTATAAAACTAGTGATAAACTAAAATACTATTTTTTTTTTCTTACAGGGTGGTCAGTATATATTGGAACTGGTTGATTACTATGGTGCAACATTCCTGGCGTTGTTCTGTGCAATCTGCGAAGTGGTTGGCTTGATTTGGGTTTATGGCAAGTTCATTTAATTCTACCTACCTACCTACATTTTGTATAAATGCGAAAGCAACAATCTCTGTTTGTTACGCATTTACGGCTTGAGAATAAATTTGAATCGATAATAATGCAATCTGACAAGGAATTTTGTAACCAAGAGAACCATGAAAACTCCGGGAAGAATTGGGAACTGCGGGTTAAACTGCAGAGCACAGCTTTTTTTAAGATACAGGTTCAGCTTTTAATCCTATCCTACTAATATTATAAATGCAACAGTGTGTTTTTTTGGTTTGTTTGTCCGTTTTTCACGCAATTAAAAATTTTGGTGATCTTTTGCATAGATTTAGTCTGAGGACCAGAGAGTGGAATTATACTTTTTATCCCGATAAAAATTATGTTGCTAGCAATCCACACGGGTGAATCCGTGGGCTATAGTTTAATTATAAATACACATTGAAAGGCAACTGTTAGGACATATGTGCGCCACTGCAGTTTCAGCAGTTCATTTCTCATCGCACACAATTCCATACTGTCGCTAACGCCAAATTTTAACTGAATTATGAATGAATGATTATATTATTATGAATTAATTATTAATTATATGAATTTATTAATGAATTGCTTTAACTAATACCTAAGTTAGTTGCTTCCAGAACCAGAGTTCTTCCAAACTAACGAAGTATTAGTAGGCTTAAATTTTTATGTATCCTATTCCCACAGGTTTAGAGAATATCTGTTTAGATCTGGAGTACATGTTGGGCCAGAAGACATCTGCATACTGGCGCATATGCTGGGGCGTCATCACACCCGTTATGATGATCGTAGTTTTCGTCTACTCGCTGTTCAACTTTCAGGCGCTCAAATTTGGGGGACATTACACTTATCCCGTTCTCGCATACGGTAACCATTTACAATTTCTAATATTCGACTGTGATTTCTGTAGAAAAATTGGTACTGGTACTGGTACCTACCTACTCGGCCTAATGCTCGTTGTACTACCCACATCCCGTGGTTCCACCCGTTTTGGACAATTTAGGGATAAAAAATATCTTATGTCCATTCTCGTGAATCTCGTAACACACTATATCCAGGCAAAATTTTAACAAGATTGATTTAGCCATTTTGCTGTAAAAAGGCGACATTAAACAGATACGGACTCTCCTAACTAATATATGTGTTAGGGAGGGTGTTATGTTTTTGTCTCCACTCAACTGTGTAACATCAGAACGGAAGGAAATTAGCTAAAGATTTTAGATAGAAGTAGACTTTAATACCCTGGATTAACAATTTAATGAAGTTATGGTCATAAACATACTTCGTATAGCTTCTGTCCATAGTTTTTTACAATATTAGTACTACTTGAAAGCCTCTAAGAAGTAGGAAAACAGGCGAGGAACAGTAGAATATGATGTAACTTATAAATTTTTTTTTCAGTCGCTGGTTATATTTTACTGTTTGCTGGTATCATGTTTGTCCCACTTTTCATTTGTATTTTTACATGCAGACAGAAAGCTGTAAAATGCGGTCAGGTTAGTGAAATCTTTATGTTTTTTGGTTTTGGGTTTGTACCAAAATGTTAAAAAAGGATTCTTACGGTGAGGGAGGGAGTCGAGTAACCTGACTTATCGGTCCTCTGTTAAACACACAAATAATTGTATGTAGTGCCATCTTTTTGAAATGTATGACAAGGACATTCATTCTGAACCACTGCGATAGCTCTGCTAGAGTCGGTCAGCTGCTTCAGCTGGTCGCGACGTTTTCGCAGCGACGTCATCCACGTACACAAAAATTTCGCCAAATATTATAAAGCTGGGAAAATCATTTAGCAACAATGAGAAGAGGATATAGAACTTCGATGATCCTTGGGCTACTCTCAGTAAAGTTGTAAACAGGTCTTACATCGTTTTACCGCCATTACTGACAAGCAACTATAATCGGTTTCGCAGGAGGACAGTCAACTACGCATGGGCGGGTCCGCTTCTGCCATAATGTATGAGTTTAATCTACGACATTCAAAACTTTCAGATTAAAATTCCCACTAGCCTTCCTTGCCTAGCACTTGCCTTCTCTCACTAGCCCCCAGAACGCGTTTGACCATCTCTCGCGTAAGCAACGTGATTGATCTGCCTACTGTACGTATACTGCCACTCAGAGAGCGTCCCGATGTAGGTCAGGTAGTCCGTGAAACGCGAACTCAATCCGTTTCCCAATCCATATTTTGGATGCAACTGACATGATGTCCAATCCAAATCTTCACGCTTTCTTTGTCTTTTGAATAACGTTTCTACTTTGCTCAGCTTCATCCTTCATCGCAAGTAGGTACACATACTTTTGTCGGTTTTCGCGGCATGCTCAACATGATTTTAAAGACCACATCCGCCGTGCGTGTGCCTGAAAAGTCCTACAAGTCCTAAAAGTCTTAGGCTACGGTCTGCGGACGTTCATACGACGGCGAGTAGATAGATTATTAGTAGAAGCAATATATTGTTTGTATACTCTTAAGTAAAAATAAAAATAAATAAATATTCGGGACATTTTTGCACACACGGTCATCTGACCCCAAACTAAGCAAAGCTTGTGATATGGCTGTAAGTAAATCTCAATTTAGAAGAAATAAAAAACTATCACTTATTTACGATCTTTTTATAGAAATACTATCAATAATATGCAAGAGTATTAAACTTTTTAGTCGTCTATACGATAATTATTGTAACGCCTGAATCCAACCCCGTGAGTAATGGTGACCTAAGAGATTGATCTATGATCTGGCAAGTATTCAACAAATGCTTTAGATATTGCGGTGTGTCGCAAGCTATGCGCTAAATAAACTTGTAATTTTACATACGGGCTATGCTCTGTGCATATTGCAAAATTATATTATGATCTGTTTTATATTCACAGAAGTTAAAAAAGGCATTTAAAGCTAAGGCTACATGGGGACCACGCAACCGGAAAGAACGAAGACGGTGGGTTGAGTTTAAAGCTGCTGCTTCGCGGCACCAGAGTTCTCTGGCGTCATCCAAATTGAAACACTTTTGTCTAAGCCTGACGGGCGGATATAGAAAAGGCTTAGAGCCAGGTCAGGGAGGCCTTGAGGGTATGTACATAATGGCAAATAAATCTGTTTATTGCTATTACAACTGCATTACAAAACTATTTTCTAAACCAGTGCCTAAATTTTGCTTAATTTAAATTTTTTACTACTTTTATTTTTACTTTTCATCTAAGTAAAAAAAAACTTGAGAGCTGATTTTAATTTACTATTCACATTTACCATCGTATTAATCTGATGATGGAACTAGGAGCTGGATAGTGGAACTCTGTAAAGGTTACTAGTAAAACCCCTCTATTTTGGGCTATTTTGGTTTGTTTTAACGAGTCCCATATATTTCACTTGGTGAAGAGTGTCTGATGATGAAGCAGGGAGGTGGATAGTGAAATGAGGATAGTGAAACTCTTCAACAGTAAAGCGTGTTATTTTAAAGTTTTATAACATATTAAATTAATAATTTAAATTAATAATATAAATTAAAGGAATTAAATTAAAATAAGAAAAATTGGTACTTAAATGAAGTTCGATAGTAAGTTGTCTGTGAAATTATTATACAAAGGTCTTAGGTATAAAAACTACTTACAGTGCGACATAAAATTGTTGAAAATAATTAGGCGAGTATTGCAAATAAATGCAACAGCTTGTGGGTACATTGAACACTGTTCAATAGAAAATCCGATTGATTCTTTATTTTAAGCGTTTAAGCACATTACAAATCTTTTTGGATTTTACTCTGACGTTAGACTGATAACAATGTTAGTTCCGTTTCTACTCTTTTATGTCTTTTATGTACCTACATACCTACGTTCCACATTCATAGTTTTCGATAATATTCCCTTAGAAACGTCACTACGAGACCTTATCAGCACCGCTCCAACCAACATTGGCAGCACCGCTCCAAACAGCACTGGCACCCAGCAGACCACTAGACCGAGTATATTACCACAAAGTATAGCAAGGGCTATAGAAACTCTCAGTGACATCCTACTCTCAAATGCGCCACCACCAGCACCAACACCTGCGTCACCAGTACCACCTGGAACACCACTGCCTGGGTCGTCTCCACCACCTGGGTCACCCCGACCACCAGAGACACCACCAGCACCTGGGTCACCACCACCTGAGACACCACCGCCAGGACCATGAACGATGCCGAAGACGAAGTAGCCTATGTAGTATGCAGTAAGGACATGTACATTTGTCAAAGGCAGTAAGTATGTTCTTTTGTATAAACTTCTAGATGTTTATCTCATAACAAATAGTAGGTTAAATACATACAAAATTGTTATTAGTGTGTATGGTTATGTCTTCATACCACATCACACTTCACTCTAATATGGAGAAAGTTTCTATGTTTATCTGTCTTTCTATCTGTCTTTTTAGGGTTCCGTGCCCAAAAGGTAAAATCGGGACCCTATTACTAAGCCTACAATGTCTCTCTGTCTGTCCGTCTTTTCTACCTTTAAACGGCTGCATCTTTTGAACCGTAATAGATAGCCAGTTGAAATTTTCACAGAATATGTAATGTTACGGCGGATTAACTAACAAATTGTTAAAAAGTCAAAAAGTAAAAACTAAACGGGGTCCCCATACAACAAACGTATTTTTTTACGTATTTTTGTATTAGCTCTAATGTAAAAACGGTAATACAAGCAAACGGTAATACAAGGTAGTACAAGCGTCAAACTTGGCATGATTATAGTACTCGCAGACTCGCACTTGGCCGGTTTTATTTTCTTTTAACAACTTAACGGCTGAACCGCACTATGATGGATTTTCGTAAGGAAGTAGTGTGCATTATTGGGACAAATACTTTTTAAGTCGAAAACTGCAAGAAAACTGGAAATTTGCGAGGGAAACCGTGGAACGCAGCTAATTAATTTACTATTTAATTATTTATAAAGAATGTTTATGAGTGAAACCTTAAGTAATTAATGCCACCATTAATCATTACAATCGCCATAATTACTTTATCGCCCAGACGATGACTGTGGGTGACAAAAAATAACGCATTTTTTCTGCCCCATCATCAATAGCTACAAATAGCACAGAATACATAATAGTACACCTACTTAATATATCGTACTAGCTGTACTCCGCGATTTCAGCTACGTAGATGTTCCTACAAGAATCGTAATTTTTATCAGGTTAAAAAGTAACCTATGTCACTATCTGGGCCTTGAACCACTGCGGCTGAATACGAGCGATTTGTATGTAACTTCAAGTTGCATGTTTTTTTGTAGAATGAGGTAGGTAGTTATCGCAGATTTAAATAGACTATGTTATGTTACTAGAATGAACAGATGCTTGCTCGTGTTTTATTTTTATTATAGATACCTACTTACTTATTTGTAAAGGTGTAGTTTAATTTGTAAATTTAAAATATATTTAAGTTTGCGCAATTGCTTTAATGTCGGTGCGTGCAGTGAAGATAAATATAGTTACAAAGATCCTAGTTTTTCGATACTTATTATCCGAACTATTATGTATATGTAAGAAATAAAAAAATTACAATTAAACCTCATACAAAAAATCACGTCAATCCGTTGCTTTGTTGCTTCGTGAAATGGGAACAAACCAATAAAATCAACAACACTTTGGCATTTATAATAATTGTACGATTAATGGAATGTAAATATTACATCCCTATACTATTTAAACACTCATAATCTCCTTAATGGCTGTAATGTAACAATATTTGTAACGATAAAAGAATTGAGTCATACTGGTATACCCACACACACACACACACACACACACACACACACACACACACACACACACCGCTACACCACCTACCAACCACAACAGCATTTTTTTTTTTTTCATACTTTTAGATGCATTTAGACAAGTAATGAGTAATGAGGTCATATTTTTTCACTTTCGTTCCCGGAGCCGGACATGTGCTTATCGAACTGTTTGGTGTGGACTGCTTGCAAAATAGTACATTGTTACCAAGGGGGCGAAAGTAATCACGAACTAAATAAGTCTTTAAGCCCGAGGTAAACACTGTGCTTTTCATTACGACTAAAACTAAAAATAAAAACATGAACTGACTAAAGAAAAAATGAACTCATTGTGTTAATACAAATCTGCTATATGGAAGTATAAACAAAACTCTACAATGAAGATCGGATTCCAGCCAAATTTTTTTTTTTTTTTGGAAAATCTTTACTCTGTCAAATGCACGAGAAGTGCGGGACCATAATCCTCTGAGGAGAAAAAAAAGTTGGAACATGGTTCAATACAAATGTGCACAGCAAATGTGAAAATAGAACTAGTTTTTTTTAATAATTTCAGTGTCTGTCATTTGTCAACTGTCACTGTCAGTTGACAGTGATTCTCCCTAGGGCTGAAATGTATTACTTTCGACCCGCTCCTCAGGCAACTTCAAACCTACTTTTGGAGTATAAGTAATGAAAAATATATTCTAGGATCGAATGAAACTCTATGGTTAGATACATCAGGAAAGTGGTAACTTTAAATAGCAGGTGCAAATAATAGCCTATCTAGCTACACGGGCGTTGAGTTCGAATAATTTGTGCTGAATACCCTCTCTAAATAAGACCATCGTTCAACTATTACCTCTTTATAATTTTTACCTCTTTACGAAAGTTAACACTGTGCGTGTGATAGTGACATTCATATTTTAATCTGTTTTATCAATGAGTTAGCCGTAAAAAAATTGGATAAATTAAGCACGGACTCTATACGTGATAAGATACAAAATTATGTACCTATGTCTAACAGGTAAAAAAAATTGTTTATACTTTTAAAGTTTCAGTTATTTTTAGTCATCATGATTTTTGTTGAATGTGGCATTGTGTAAATACTAGTGCAGTTTTTTGCAATTTGCTTTAGCAGCGCCTCGTGGTAGCACCCTCTACAGCAGTACCCAAGTACCCCAAACTTTATTGTCTCGTAGACCACTTGTTAAGTTTTAAAGAAAGAAGAAAGAAAGAAAATAAATTTTATTCGACACCTTTACAAAAACTTTTACAGTTTTGGGTAGACCCCTTCCCCCCTTAAATGGTCGTGTCGATTTGAAACTTTGCCAGTATCATTATTTAACCCGAATGACAATATAATAATTTGGTACCATCGAACTGACCTGAGAATGGAGCCAAGATATGGAGGTGGATAGTGGAGCTCTTCAATAGCTACTATTAACCTCTCCAGTTTGGACTCATGTCATGAATTTGGTTTAAAAAAAAAGCTCTAAAACTGTTATTTATTAAAAACTGCGGGTGACGACGTTTTTAGCATAAAACAACAGATACAGTTATTCATAATGATGAGTACAATGACCTCCTTTCAGCTTAGTACAGTATATATACGTAACCCTGTATGGAGGTAATTTATGGCCTGTAATTAACACGTAAACTACGCACTAAACTATTTTTAATACCAAAAATATGTAAGGTGTAGGTAATAAAATGAGCTGTAGTGAGCCAAACTTTGATGCGTACTATTTGGTATAAAACGCCTTAAAATTATACACAACAAAAATAAGCATTAAAATATAGCTAAGTATTTGAAAAATAGTGAAAGTACGATACGATCTGAATTGAAATGAAATGAAATTATTTTATTTTCAAAAATTACAATTACATCACAATTAAGACTAAAAACTAATTACAACATAAAGAAGTGACTTGCGGAACTTGACAATGTCGTGCAGCACCTACACTAAGAATTAACTTGTGTCGTAGGTGACTGCTTTTCCTTCAGTGGTTCTCGCTGTTCAATTTGTGTGACATCGAAATGGTGAATATATAAATTGATATTTTATTATTATGTTGATAAGGTTATATATATTTTAAATTATCTCGAAGCCATTCCGTTACTATTTTTAACCCATCTTCGGCGTAAACTCGAGCCTCTTCCCAACAAATATTAAAGCTGTGTCGTCTGCGTAGGAAAAAATCTTTGCATTCTGTAATATTTTGTTGCACAAATCGTTAACATAGGCTAAGAAGAGGCTTGGTCTCAGGACACTTCCTTGTGGAACTCCATGGGTCATAACTTCTTCTCCACTCACAGTCCCACCAATTTTGGTTCTTTGTGTTCTTCCGTCTAAATAGCTCTCAAAAAGGAGTAAGGCGGTATCGCGAATTGGCCCATCAGCTCAAGCTTTTTCACTAGGATGGGAACAGAAACCGTGTCAAAAGCCTTGGCCAAATCAAGAAAGACTCCAATCACTTTGTTCCCTTTATCTAGTTCTTTTACAGTAAAATTTGCTAGCTCCGACACAGCATTTTCAGTCGATTTGCAAATTGACGTGGTGAGAGGATATTTAAATTTCGAAGTATGATTTTAGTCGTTTATTGATAATTTTCTCTAATATTTTCGATAATGATGGTAAAATCGAGATTGGCCTATAATTTTCAACACGGTCTCTGCTTCCACTCTTTTGAATAGGAGTTATAATAGAAGTCTTAAAGACTGTAGGGAATACTCCTGTAGAGAGACTTAGGTTGCATACATGCGTAATAACCGGAACCAAGATTGGTATAGATTGTTTTATAATTTTTGCGGAAATACCATCTATCCCGACTGCACAATCATTTTTTAATTCCAATATTAGATGATAGACCTCTTCTTCGTCAGTTCCCAATAAACCAATGGAGTTAGGTTGTGATGGCAATTTAATACCCATTTAAGATGCTGGGTTCTGGGTGTTATCAGAGTTAATTTTACTAGCAAGTGTTTTACCAACATTTGCAAAGTAGTTATTAACATACAGTTATTGTATACAGAATCTAAAGGATTAATCTTTGTTTTTAGTAGTGATTCATTACCAGATTTTTGCTTTACGGTGTATGTTACCTTCTTTATTATGTCCCAAGTCTTCTTTATGTTATTCTTATTTTTCTCAAGCTCATTTCTGTGATACTAATTTTTTAGGTTTTTTAATAAGTTTGTACAGAAATTTCTGTATCTCAAATATGACAATTTCAAAATGCTATCTTCTGGTGTTTCTTTAAGACATATGTGCATTTTGACACGAGTACGTATAACGTCTAAATAACTAGAATAAATATCTACTTATTTTAATTTATGTTGAGATACACGCGAAGTCACGGGAAAATACAGTGAGTCAAATTGTGTTTTCAAGTTATTGTTAATCTAAGTAGTTAATTATGCTGTTAGTGATTAATTTAAACCAAACGTTTATCAAAAAATTTAAGATAATGGTATCAATCTATTTTATCTAGTTGATATTTTTTATTAACGAAAGGGACCGACGTAGTCGCTCACTTTAGCAGCATAAGCCACCGAGCACGTTGCCCGATACGCCACAGCTTGCCTATTTCGATGGTACTTTTTTAAATATTTATATTTTTTGTATATATTGATAAATTTGATGCAACACATAAATAACAACATGCTGGTCACTTTTTATTCTTATACGTATTAAATTCAAACCAAAAATACCGCTGCACGTTTCACATAATACGGTTCGGATGACAAAAGTTTTTAACTGAATAGCGGCCACCTTACAGCACAATGAATTGTATAAATATTTTCTATTCCTGATTTTAAAATATATTTTCATATTTCAGGAACCCAACGGGGTAAAAGTAGCTGAAAATGGCGAACAGGTAAATAGCGCATTTGACCCATCTCCGGAAAAGTCTGCTGGCTTCAGCGGCTCTGGCCCCGTTGGCAAACCCGGCCCTGAAAAAAGCGAAGTTGATATTAAAAAGGTGAGCTGCTGTTTTGGTATACTTATTTTAGACGGAGGGTGATGAATCCTGCACTGACATCCCGCTTGGGGTGTATTGTGCATCTCCCCCTGCCAGGATCTACTGAGCTAACCCAGCGTCTTGATATATCGGAATGAGGCTTTAGGGCGCTGGCTTAGTGACGTATAGATAATGATGAGAAGCAGTTAAGCTGTTGTGGCGACAAGGATGACGATGATGCTGCCTCATGTAACCAGGTAGCGATTGATCAAGCACCTGACAGATACTTGGTATGAAAGTTGTGTTAGTTTTACAGTGTTTTTTAAAAGCAAAATAAACACAAAAGCTGATGACTTTACATATATAACGATCAGCCAGAATACAATAATAATGTTTAGCTACTTATGAAACTAGATATTTTTATGTTTCAAAGATTATGATATCTGAACTCATACTTTTACCTACGAGTATCTACAGCTTAATCTATTTGAAATTAAACTACCTTCCACCTAAATCTTACAAAAATTTCTATTTATACTTACATATATCCCTTCCAAAATTAACAAAACAAATTAATTTTGTCCGTTTGTAGAACGTTTGTTTTTCTATATAATTTTTAACCTCAGGTTTTCTCATTATGTTGGCGATAATGTTTGCATCCTATACTTAATAATAGCACAGAAGACATAATAGATAATAGTGCCTACCTACCAACAATTTTTTTTCTTAATAGTTACTTTTTTTTATTGGCTGATGAACAAAGATGTTCATTGCAGTGCTGCACTAGTGATACAAGAACATTTTAATGATTTCTTAGGGATTCGCGATTATAAAACATTGTAATAAACACTTTTTTTAACGCATTGTATCACATGTATTTGACATTATTTTAAAACTCGATGTTTAAACACTGCAATGTCCGTGGTCAAAGGTAGACTAGATGAGGGTCACCTATAGAAATTTTATGAAATAATTAACGCTAACTAATACCACCCAGTACCGCCAATTAATTAAAATAAAAACGTACTTTATGTATGCAATAATCTCTTACGGTGTCCAGAGGATTTTCAGTTCTGTGTAGCAAGAACATTTAAAAAATATCGTTTTCTATTTAATTGGTCTAAGGTTAACATAATAATACATCTACAATAGTAGGTAGATGTGTGGAAACAATACTTATTCTGAAAAGTCTTAATGATAACAAATAATATGCTTATCATGTACTTAAAAGTCGTATTTCTACATTATATCTGATGATAATTGCAATAAAAATTTACTTTATGTTGTAAACATTGACATCTAGGTATTGTCAATGTATTAGTAAACATTCATATCACCAATTCAAATACTCGTACGTACATTGGCTTCTCGAAGCTTATTTCATTAAAATTTTGTTTCTGAAAAGGTTAACCATATTAAATATTTTTTATGAAAAATATGAATGTAACCAGATGTCCGTTAATTAACGCTATATATAAATATACATTGGAGATGTCCTAATGTAGACACATATCTATTGCAGAACGACGGCAAACCTGAGCGTCCAAAATGGGACAACCAGACCGAGTTTTTGATGTCATGTATCGCTACTTCAGTGGGTCTGGGCAACGTGTGGCGGTTCCCCTTCGTGGCCTATCAAAACGGCGGCGGAGCTTTCCTCATCCCTTACATCATTGTGCTGCTGGTCATCGGCAAACCCATGTACTATCTGGAAACTGTTCTGGGACAGTTCAGTAGCAGTAACTGTGTCAAAATATGGGCTCTATCTCCAGCTATGAAAGGTATTATTTGCAACACTTACTAATAATTAAACTCGAAATCTGCTAGTGCATATTAGCCTTTCTATAAAAATAGGCGTGATTCTGTTTAATTGATTTATGCTCTTGTCGTCAGTAATAAGTAAAAAGATAATATTCTAAAATAGATTAACTTTATTCAAGCGTTTATGTATAAAAATCACTTTTTCAAGTTTATGAATAAATTTAGGAAAGCTATGACAAAACGGCTTACGGCGTGAGTGTAAGCTGCATAATAAGCCGATAGTTTACTCACAAATAAATCCTCACGCGAGTTTCAATGATATGAATTCAAGAAAGTTAGAAGAATATTATCGTGTACTAGATTCAGCCCGCGGCTTTGCCCGTGTCATTCTAAGGAAATAATGGTGTTCTTTTAAGCAATACAAATATTTTAAGACTTTATTGCATACGCTGTTAGTGCTTCAACCCTTGGATATTGACAACTGGCATGACTCAGTAGTAGTTGGTAGTAGCGCGTCTGCCTATGAGCAGTATTCTCAATCTCTTTGCAGATGACGTTGAAAAAGCCCAAACACTACTGTTTATGGGTATTATCTATAGAATATTGAAATTTTCCTTTTTTCGACGAAAAAGTGATCCTTGTTTATTACAGTTTGGTATATTTCGGAAAATCCTAAAACTTGTATAAATATTTTATCTCCGTAGTCTACATTCACAATTTCAACTGCAGCAAAAGCAAGTTTAGTAGTAACGCTGCCTGCAAAATAGAGGATTTTGCTTAAAAATTTTTTTTTTTGAGCCATCTTCGGTGCGAATTTTCCAATATCCTTGGTGTGCGTTGTCACACCTCTATAAATACACCCTCCAAATATCACGGCTCTAAGTCAAGCTGTTTGAACTGTACGTTGTCTGTCAGTCAGTCAGTCAGTCTCTCAGGTCAGGACAAAGCTTTATTCTTCTTCCGTTTGTTCCAGGAACCGGTTACGCTCAAGCACTCGGTGCCAGCTACGTCCTCTCATACTATGTGTCGATTATTGCTCTCTGCCTGTACTACCTGGCAATGAGCTTCCAATCAGTGCTGCCTTGGTCTGTGTGCTTGGACGAATGGGAAAACTGCGTGCCTTCTGGAGTCGCGGCTAACGAGTCCATCGCGCAGGGAGAAGCAGTCAGCAGTGCCGAACTTTACTTCACGTGAGTATTTATTAATTTACATTCATTGATTTATAAACATATGATGGTTCGGTCTTTTTTTAATAGGCGCAAGCCTATTAAAGACCGCTTAAAATCGCTTAACATCAGTTGGCAGTCGAACGCAAGTTCAACTGTCAACTGATGTTAGGCGATGATGCTGTCTATGATGGAGCACGAAAATTACAAATTTAACCGAAAATTTTGTCCTGAGTACACCTTTTTAATTTAGATACTATTGGAAAAACACAGACATACTATTCCAAAACCTATGACGTTAGAACAACGTCTAATAAAGTTTGCACCAATTTTTAGACTACCTTACCACAGAAACACAGAGACACAGATTACTTTAATAGTTAGTGTGGTTATAGTCTACTTGTGTTTCGGACATTATTGAGCGCTGACACAACATCCATAGTTTTAAATATTTATTTGTTAAAACCCATTTTTATTGTTTTTTGGATTTTTGGATCCGATCTTAGCAAGTGTCCTTTTTCGCCGGTAACGACGATGATTATTTTATTGTATCTTTTCTGAAATAAACAAAAGACGTCAAATATTTATTATTTATTCTTTATTGCGATATTATGTACGCAATCTACTTATAAAAACCATGTTGTATGGTACATAGTGTAATATGCGTTGTGTAGAGGGTAAAACGATAATTAAGATTGTGGCTGGTCACAAAACAGACCACTGCGCAAATATACATGCATAGGTACCTACTTTATACTACCTACCTATATTACAAGTATTGCAAACCGTATGTTTAGTTCCTAGAGACTATGTGTGTGGTACTAAAATGGCAGCTTCAAAATACTTTATCAATCTCAGAAAAAATCTCTTACTGAGACACATTAAACTTAGTAGAGTATATAGTTTTTATTTGTGCCGCACAGAATGCAGACTTAAAAATAAATAAAATGACAATTTCAAAAACGAATACTTTCTGATGAACTTAATTAATCACGTGCAACAATCAAGAAAACTAAAATAAATGGAAAATAAAACAACAATGAAATATTTAAAATATTTAATTTATGGAAAAAAATGTGTAGTACTTTAACTTTTTTATTATTACTAGTATTTTTTTTACCTTTATTTTATTAAATTAAAGCTATACATATACAACGTAAACTTGTACAACTTAGAATTAAGTTCTTTCTCAGAAAATGAACAATATAAAAATAAATGAACTTATTACACCTAAGAAATCAAAACGTTTATTACTTATTTTGTAATTAAATTTTACTGTCTAAAAAATCATCAATCTCGTAATGCCACTTTTGGATTAGAAACTGACGGAGTTTGTTCTAGCTAATAAATGAATCCCTATTTACCTTGGTCACGCCATAACTTGAAAACGACTTTACCAATTTCATTCATCATTATTATTTTTGTTTTCTAATACATTGTAGAAAGTTCTTAAGTAAAGAAAATTTCAGAAAACTTAACGACGATTTTAACTTCGCGCGTTTGACAGTTCTAAGACAGAACAACGTCTGTCGGGTAAGCTATAGCTTACCCGACAGACATTGTATAGCTATAGTTATAATAACTATAGTTATTAAATATTGATTGACATGCGAAGAGGAACTTTTTCAAAGATTTCTAATCGCGAGACGGGTAATTTAATTTTATATTGTCTGTGGGGTCAGAATTGGGTATGCTTTCTGTCAAAAGTAGCCGCTTCCAATCACTTCACTCACAATTCGGAATATACGAGTAGTCAATAATGGTAATAAGCTTAATTTTATAATCATACAATAATGAGGAATAAATATTGCAATAAGGTACCTATTGACTTAGTATTGACATTATTATCATTGGAATAACGAATGCAATCATGCAATCATTATGCGATTAGTCCTTCATGTGTGGCCACTTTATCTGTTTATATAAAAGCAAATGATCCACTTACTCACTGACTGACATTACGAAATCTCGAAAACCACTTGAACTATAAAACGAAAACTTGGCACGTAGATTCCTTATGACGTGTATAGATCCGTTACGAAATTATTTTTCGAGAAGGTTGAATCAAAAGGGGGAAATGGAGGTTGAAAGTTTACATTAAAGTCTACGCGTATGAAGTCGCGGGCTATATGTAATATAATAAATAGTCAAGGGCAAAACGACAACAAGAAAAGATAACATTGAATATCCTTGAAGCAAGAGTCCGATTCTTATCATAACTTTATTATCCTTTGGTAGTGATCGGAAGCGAAAAATTTAAGCCGGCTGAGAAACGTGCCTTGGAAGAAGCCTACTATATCCAGCAGTCAGCAGTGGACTAAAATAAACTGATTATGATGATGTTGACCCTTGACTATCATTTTTAAACTTTTCATATGAACGCAGAAACTTTCTTTTTTTTTAGTTTTTCAAAAATTTATCGTATTTTCGTATTTTTTATTTCAAATGTACTATACCAAGGTTCATCAAATAGGATGGATAGGATAAATTGCGGACCAACCGTGAAATTGCAAAAAAATATTGCTGCTCCATACATTTGTCAAGAGTGAAAGACCGTATTTTTATGGAACAACTAATATATTCCCATAATAAAAAAACATAATGATGGGTATTATCATAGATAAACATATATTATGGACCCCTCCCAGCTTTGTACACCCTTTTTTTATAATAGGCTTGCGTTTGACCGCCAAATCGCCTGACGTTAAGCGATAATGCGGTCTACGGTGGAGTACGCTTGCAAGCTAGAAGAAACCGATAACCCTTCTCACTTAACCCTGAATTCGTTGATGTACACTTAGTACACAATTTCCGCGTTTAACCCCGTATGTAGCGCTCCGTATCAGAAACACAATTACAATTCCAGTGATTCATTAAATTAAATAATCTGATAGGTGCTGGTTTATCTCATTTTTAGGTATATGCGGTATACCTACTTACTCTCCAGTTTCTAGTGACGTTCATTCACCACTTACTTGATTATTAATACTTATTTCAATGATATCATTCTAAACGAATTAAAATTCTATCGGGGTCACGCGCGATTAGTTATCATTAAAATTATAAGATAGGTAAAATAACGTTTGCGAAGAATGATAAAAGCATGATTAAAATGATAAGTTATCAGTCTTATCAGTAACAATTATTTGACGAAATCGACGTAATTGGACCAATTAAATACCAAATTGCATGGGCATGTAAAAATAATACCTGTTGCAAATTAAAATATTTTTAAATGACGGTATCGAACTGTATTCAGAGATTATGTTTATCCGCAGTTGTTAATGTTATTTTTTTTAAAAGAGACAATTTACGATAGATGAAATTTGGTCTTTTTTTTAATCTAGAATGTTATTAACTTATAACCTTTATTTATAACAAGCTGACCTGACAGACGTTAATTGTCCTGTTTAAATTTTAATATATTTATTTGATTTATGGTCTCGAGGTCATTCCAATCTTCATACAAAGGGGCGAATTTGCTAATGTTCCGGGTGCATTTCCAATTTTTCTTTCGCTTAAAACCTTCTTCGGACTATTACGAATATTTAAGAAAAAACCAGTCAAGTGCGAGTCAGGCTTGCGCACTGAGGGTTCCATACCACCACAAAATACAAAGAGTGGTGCACAAAGAGAACATCACGCCCAGGCGGTCATCCATCCAAGTACTGACTGCGCCTGGCGTTGCTTAACTTGGTGGTGAACAGAAATTTGTCACCGATTCGCATTTGGCCATTATTTATCATTTGTTATTTTACTTTAGAGTGTGTATCATGCCAATATTGACGCTTGTGCATATTACCATTTTTACATTAGATCATATACAAAAATACATAAAAAACGTTTGTTGTATGCCTTTTAGTTTTTAATTTTAGACTTTTTTTTTGTTATTTTGTCATAACATTACATATGTTGTCCAAATTTCATCTAGCTATCTATTACGGTAAAAAAATACAGCTGTTAAAAGGTAAGACAGACGGACGGACAGACAGACAGCGTAGGCTTAGTAATAGGGTCCTGTTTTCACCCTTTGGCTATGGAACCCTAAAAATAGCCACAACGGTCTAGCCGTTCTCAAGTGATGCGCTTACTAACAAACAGCATTATTTTTATAATAATTAATATAATTATATCTATATTTATAATCATCGCATTCGCTATGAAATCCTTGTCGTAGGAAGACAGGTGCGTCAAGAAAAATGTGCTCGCGTTGAAATCTTTTCTCAGAGTACTGCGTAGACTGCGTAGATGAATCGCCTTTGTAGCGCCTTCTACGCCGTAGGCTACGTAGCGCTACAGTGTGGCTACAGTCTAACGCTAGGAATTCGTAGCGTAACCCTGCGATTTCCTTTCATTGCTAAGCAATGCAATCGGGGTACACCGAAAAACGTTCAATCAATTCAGGACGTGATTATACCAACTCATTGTTTCCTTAAAGATATTATCTTTCTATAAATATTAATGAATAATATTAGATGTAGTTTATGACGACATTCGGTTTACGTGTACAAGTATAATATGTTTTGCAGGCAAACCGTACTGCAGCAGTCAGATGGAATTGAAAATGGAATTGGTAAGTAAATTGCAAGTGTGAATAACGAAAATAAAATACCTAGTTGGTATCTAAAAAAATTATGTACTATATGAGCTGTTACAATGTTATTTTAAGTATGACACTTATTTCGATGATGACACTGAAACTAGAGAAATTGTTTAACCACAGAATAAATAACAGCAATACAAGTAAAAAATACTATATTTGACATAGCATTTAAATAAATAAAGAGTCTCTAAGTCGCATTAAAGTTAATTTTATCACGCATCGTGAAGCGCACTAAGCCTAATAAATACATATACAGGCGTTTGGCTTTTATCTATTGTATTACATGCGATAGTTTATTTTGCTCTGATCGTTACAAAATCGCTGTAACTCTTGCATTTGTTAGCTTAGATGTAAATGCACCTCGCAGAGTCGGCTCAAGGTCAGGCTTTATAATCTTAGTGAGACTTGCCTGGTTTAACATTTGACTTTCCCAGTCCAGTTACGACCACCTCCGATCCGATACTTACCTGTGGTATATTTTATTAGGTACACCGCTTTGGGACCTCACGCTATGTCTGTTGGCATCTTGGATCATCATATTCGTGATTGTTGCTCGCGGGGTGAAGAGTTCCGGCAAAGCGGCGTACTTCCTGGCCTTGTTCCCATATGTGGTCCTGATTATTCTGCTTATCAGGTATGTTTGGGAAAGTTAAACCCGATCTTCTCTTATTTGTGATTTCTTAACTTAAAGTGATATTTTCTTTTCAGAGCTTCCACTTTGCCGGGAGCAAGCAAAGGAATTCTATTCTTCGTCACACCGGACTGGAATAAAATTTTGGAAATTAGGGTAAGTTAAATGTAAACTAACTAAAGCAATTTATTGTGGAAATTGACGTTGTTTTTGAACATTTTGTTTATATTACACGGGGATTAACTTAACTGAAATTAAGATTAAGCCTTTTAGGTTGCGCCATAGTAAACTGTAAAAGTGCAGAAAGCAGTTATCAAAAGCGAATAGACTTAAGCTACCACTAAATTTCTCTCACGACGTACAAAACATGCGGCACGCTGGATTTTTATACAATTTGACGTGCTTACGGCTTTTAACTTAATGAAGATCTGTTTTGTACATAAATTTTGAATTCATATCTCTATCTAGAATAATGTATCGAGGATTACCCCTGATTTCCCATTAGCTATAGTCTTAGCGAACAATAATTGTTCAAACGTATTTATATTTCAGGTATGGTATGCGGCGGTTACTCAAGTGTTTTTCTCGTTATCGGTCTGCTCTGGCGCTCTCATCATGTTCGCTTCCTACAACAAATTCTCACAAAACGTTTACAGGTTTGTTTGAAAAATTCTAAATACACCGGCCCTGCATTCCTGTTATGGGTCTGGTAACAATCGGTGTATACAAGCCAATGACTGCCTTATGACTGACAAATCGCGTGTACAAATTAGGGGGGAAATAAGATCGATCGACTAATTATCTTTCCAAGATAAAAAGTAGCCTAAATGTTAATCCTGGGCATATGGAGGTCATATCAAATTTTATTGAAATTTGTTTCGTTTATATCAGAGCTGACAACTGACAAAGCTGTTCTTTTCTGACAAAGCGCTGCCATTATGGGGTAAACATACAATATACACAAAATGTTTGCATTTATAATATAAAATTTTGATAAAAGGTCTAAGGTTCGTGTTTTTTTACAGAGATTCAATGATAGTAACCACTCTGGATACTTTCACAAGTCTGATATCCGGATTCACGATTTTTGGCATATTGGGCAATCTCGCTTACCAGCTAGGCCACGATGACGTGAGCCAGGTCATCGGCTCGGGAGGCACCAGTCTCGCTTTCATCTCGTACCCTGACGCCATCGCACAGTCGCCTTTCGTTCCTCAGGTGTGTATTATTTTAATAAATTTGGATTTATGTACTGAGTCCTGCAAGTTCACGGTAGGCAACGTGGAACCTTAAATGTTTATGGTGAAGCACTATACCATACCGCAAAACTCCTAATATCATCGTGATACAAATTTTGATGCCTAATAAAAATCTAGATTTAGGGCTTTAGACCCTGAACCTGAACCACCGGCGTATAAAATCGCAAACTTGTCGGTATTTTACAGAATTTTCCACGGAGAGTGTGCAATGGAACTTCATGAACTTATTCCCCGGTCACCTTTGCATTACCGGACGTCCAGACGAACGGCAAAGCTTCACCTGTACATGGTCGAAATACCATTCATTCGCACCAAGCGTTTTGCCTCCTCTTTAATTTCTAATTCTAATTAATAGAACGGAAAAACAATGGAACTCCTTGCCTCTGTGTCTTTCCACAGCATTACAATCTTGGACTGTTAAGTCTAGGGTTAATAGGTTAATACTAGACAAACGTGCTCCATCGCGGTCAAACGTTAGCCTAGTACGATGTAAAAAAAAGTTTTTATTAAACTAAAGACTAAAGTTTTCAAAGAGGAAAAAATATTTGAATATGTGATATAATATATTTGAACTATTAATTCGATATAATAATCTCACTACAAAAAAATATATTATGGCTGTCGGTTCTCCATGGACCAAATGAAATTTGACCAATTGGTCTATGCGGAAAATATGTTTCTATAGTCAAAGTTTTCCATCGTTTTCCAGTTGGTATTTGGATGATAGAAACCTGTAAATTTCCCCATAGACCAATTGGTCAAATTTCAATTGGTCCACGGAGCACCGATGATTTTTGCCTTGACAATCAGTTTTATATTGTACCTACTCTGGATACTGTGGTATTAACAGGTTCTGTAGAGAAACGAGTAAAACCGTGATAATAGTATGAATGCGACAGTGTGTTAGTCTAATTGTTCCTAATTAACACAGCAAGAGAGCAACAAAAAAACGTGTTTTTTTTTTTCAATGAGATAGTTTTTTATCTTATTTAATATTTTTCATTTTCATTTATTTATCATTTAAAATAGAAAAGTAACAAATAGGATATAACAGCATTTAAAAACTACTAAGGTTTATTAGTAATGCCATAATAATGGAGTTTTAGTCTACGCCGATTTACTATAATAATAATGTTATAATATCTAAGTAAGTACACAATTGGCAGCGAGCGAGGCAATTACATCAGATTGTTAAAAAGTAGGATTTTAATTTTGTTTTAGTATTATATGGAGTAATGTTTTTACATAAATCTGAAGGTAGATTATTAATTAAACGAGGAACTAAATACGAAGCGATCCGTTCCTTGTAGGTATTGTAGGAAGTTGTTTGTTGGAGTTGGACGGCCGGAGTGGTGACGAAAGATATAGACTAATATACTTTGGTTTATATGCTGGTGCGGAGATAATGAATGGAATATTTGTCTAGCTGTTCGCGGTGCTGTTCTTCCTCATGATGGCAGTGCTGGGCGTGGGTTCCGGCGTGGCGTTGCTGTCGACGGTGAACGCTATCCTCATGGACGCGTTCCCGCGCGTGCCTGTTCTCTACATGTCCTCTATCACCTGCACGGCTGGTTTCCTGATCGGACTCATTTATGTCACGCCGGTGAGGACTACTTTCTAACCCCTTTCGCACGTACACAAAAATAGCACAATCGACTGGTCATATATTGTCATTTCATCATCATCATCATCATTTCAGCCGTAGGACGTCCACTGCTGGACATAGGCCTCCCCCATCGATCTCCAAAAGGGCCGGTTGGAAGCGGCCTGCATCCAGCGTTTCCCTGCGGTCTCTTTTAGGTCGTCTGTCCATCTTGTGGGTGGACGTCCTACGCTGCGCTTGCCAGTCCGTGGTCTCCATTCCAGAACCTTTCGGCCCCATCGGCCATCTGTTCTGCGTGATATGTGCCCTGCCCACTGCCATTTCAACTTACTAATCCGGTGGGCTATGTCGGTGACTTTCGTTCGTCTACGGATCTCCTCATTTCGGATTCGATCTCGTAGAGAAACCCCGAGCATAGCCCTCTCCATAGCTCGTTGTGCGACTTTGATATTGTCATTTGTAACAGTCGAATTAGATGAAAAAGATCAGAAAAAGCTGTGCCCTCTTGAATAAAAATGAAATATTACAATAGACTCGAAATCGAATGTTCAATATTCGTTGAATATGAAAGTTAGCCGTTTTATGCGATTTCAGTATTGTTCCCATAGTAAAATTTGTGCATAATAATTTTATTAGTACTACCGTTTCCTGCAAAAACTTACTTGTTATTTCGTATTTATAACAAAAAGCTTTCTGGAAAACATTCTCCTTATGAAGTCGGCTGGAAATTAAGGCAATAATAGGAACACGTCAAGTTAATAAAAGATAATGTATTAATATCCTGAAAAGAAAAATAAATAAATAAGATCACAGATAATCGCTATAAAAAATAAAAAAGATTTAATCGAAGATAATAAGCAATTGATAACGTTCAATAAAGTTTACAATAAGATTATAAATACGAACGATCGAAATTTCAGGATATATTTTGTCGTTAATGAGCATCAATATATTATATTTGTGTTATAATATCTCATAGTTCGTTCAAATATCTCAATTTTTCATTAAATAAAACACTATACCTACTGCTAAGCCGCTTAACGCAAAAAACTATAGCTCTACCTAAAGGCCCGTTTGCAGTTTGATTAGTACGAGTGAAAGTGATTATAGATTAGTGATTTTGCGAGTGATTAAAGTATAGGTATATAAACTCGCATTAATCAATTATGGTCCAAATGTGTTTAGTACAAAGCACTAAGCATTAATCATAACCTGCATTAATCACTCTCACTAATCAAAGTGCAATCGGGCCTTTAGTATACGGCTCACTTACTAATTTAAAATTTTACATACACTAAGAAACTTGTAGCGACACCAATGAACTAATGCAAAAAAGGGCGGCAAGTTCATCTGCTGGACGAGTTCGACAAAAAGCATCAAGTCTGATTTTGGCCAGATGCGTTCGCACCCTCCGCGCCAACTTACCATATCTCCCTTATTTGTCTGATCTGAGCTTAGATCACATTTAGGAAATCTAGTCATTATGACTTATGCATAAACGCTCGATAAGCTAATCTATGCTATAATTAAATTGTCTGCAATGGTAACTTCACGTTGAAAAGAAGTGGCATGCGTGAAAACGAGACAAAAATAAATAGAACAGATTACCTTACTGAGCGTTTATGCATAAGCATACATAAGACAACAAATGTTCCGTTGGAAATACTAATGACTTTCTTATGTAATAGGGTGGACAATACATCCTTGAATTGGTGGACTTCTACGGAGGAACGTTCATGAGACTGTTTGCTGCTATTGCCGAAACTGTTGGTGTTTTCTGGATTTATGGTAAAAATGAGCATAAGAAGATAAAAATGAATGACAGAGAATTTATAAAAACGATTGGAAGGATGGCGAGGGAGATAGAAAAATTATATTTTTGAGTTTTTTTTAAATCTCCTGCGCCGTTTTCACATTTTTTTTAAGATTCCTTACCCAAAAGGCATAAACGGGACCCTATTATTAAGCCTACGCTGTCCACCTGTCCATCCGAGATTGATTGATTTGATTGACCCACCTGGGGTCAATATATCATAATCTCAAAAACATTCTTATAATAACTTTACATTGACTTTTGTCTTGCTCTCTCATTAGCCGAGAAAGCAAGACAATATTCAATGTAAGGTTATATATAAGGTTTATATTATAAGAATGTTTTTAGGGTTCCGTACCACAAAATGGAAATACGGAACCCTTATAGGATCACATTGTTGTTCGTCTGTCCGTCTGTCAGCACCATTTTTCTCAAGAACACGGAAAGATATCAAGTTGAAATTTATATCAAATACTCAAATCTACGGTTTCTTTCAGCTGTGAAAAAAATCAAGCTTGTGAGTCCTCGCGATCAAAAGATATGGACGTTTATGTTGCTTATTTTGCGATTTCACAAGGGAATTAAAACCTATACGGTACTTCCCGTTGACCTAGAATCATTAAATTTGGCAAGAGACAAGGTCTTACAGCACATATAAAGGAATAAATCCAAAAGTTGTTGATTTGAAGTTATATTATATAAAAAATATTGTTTACAAACTTACATTTTGTAGTTGATATGTATCGAAGAACCTTATTGTCAACTACAAAGTTAAGTTTGTCTTTAAATATTTCAACTTAAGCCAGTTTTTTTTTGGACTCGCGCTCTGAGGTTTCCGTCCAAAGGAACCTTCAGACCACAAGTCCTACTCGTATCTGTCCGTTTTTTTTGTTTGGACTCGCTCTGTGAGGGTTCCATCTAACGGAACCCTCAGAGCGCGAGTCTTACTCGTAGGTATATACCTACTTGTCCGGTTTTTTGAGATTATGATAGACCCTCTGAATGTTTGGATTTCAACATTATGGATTTCATAATAATTGATTTCCTTTCAGGCTTGGAGAATATTTGTGTGGACATAGAGTTCATGTTGGGTTTGAAGACCGGGTTCTACTGGCGCATCTGCTGGGGTATCATCACGCCCATCATGATGGTCACCGTGTTCATGTACGCATTGATCACCACTGAGGCGCTCATCTTCGGTGATGGCTACGTTTACCCAAGCCAAGCCTATAGTAAGTTAGCACACAATACAGGGCTACGCGGAAAGGATGTACTAAGCCGAAAGGGGTCCATAATACCCATCATTTTATAAACAACTTTTACTATAAGTCATTCCATATAAAAAGGTCATTCACACTCGTGAGACAAAAGGTGCTAGTTGATATTTTTCGCGATTTCATAATAAATAGTTTACCTACTGATCCCTTTCGGCTTGGTACAGCCTTTCCACGTAGCCCTCTATATTTTTTTGATGATTAGACGTCCTTGCGTCTTGTGAGAGTAAAGTTCTATTTATTATAATTTTAATTGAAAAGACGTGATATTAAGATAGCCGGTACAAACAGATAGGTGTACTACCTACATGTTTTTGAAAATGTGTAGGTACATAACATATTTAAAAACACTATTTTAACATAGTTACTTCTGCCATTTACGTAGACAATCGTCTACGTACCTACACGAAGATTGTCTATACCTACGTACGTAGGTATATAACCTAACTACCTACGTATATGTAGTGCTAGCAAGTCTAGCAACCATGGTAGGTACCTATATGTATGTGGGTTGCATTCCTTCCTTCTAGATACCTAGATTAGATTGTTATTATTTATTTATATAGATTCTTGGGTCTATCCCGGATACTTAAGAGGAATTGGTGGAGCCGAAGCCAACACCACGAGGCCATGTTGAAAAAAAAAAACAATTATGGAAAGTGTATACCTAAAAGGGAACATAAAACGATTGTACAGTATAGGATAGACATTTTCTGGGTTCTTGATGTGGTTGAACTGGTCTATGCTATGAGGTACGGCACCCGCCAATTATGCCCCATGTCAAAGATTATTCATTTTTCCCCGTCGCAGGACCAAAGCCTCTCTCCACTTTTCCCAGGCCTGGGATATCTAGATGGTATTACAGTATTACTAAACAATTTGTTTCTTTCAGTTGCCGGCAACATGCTCCAGTACATCGGAATTGCATTGGTTCCTCTTTTCATCATTGTGGCGTTCATCAAGTACAGATCAGAGCCAAACTTTATTGCGGTGAGCTTTTTCTTTTTAACTCCGTCGAACGCTCCTTGCACTGCGCACGATTTGAATGGACATCAGATAGAGTTAGATACGGTTAGTAAGATCACCAATAATTAGTAATACATACCTAACTATCACCGCCTGTGGTCAAATGAAAGTTACAAGTAGGTATTATTATTATACAGTAGTAGGTATCCGAGACTACGTTTTTATGAAAAGTTGGTATAAGAATGACCCGATGCCCGGGGGGGAGGGGGGACCATGAAATTAATTTGGGCAAGTATTGGTGCTTGTTAAATAAATCACGGAAGTAATTTGAGGCATAGGAGGTAGTAGTGCTCACGCAAGCTACTGCGATCTTAAGATTCAAACCCAGTAAATATTTTGCTTAACAAAATAATAAATCATTGCTTAACGTCAGGAAGGCAAGGTAGGCGGTGATCAAGCGCAAGCCAATAATAAAGTAGACACCCTTGACTTTTGAGTTAATTTAAGCAAATAGGTGCGGTGCCTGTGGTTTTATTGTTGTATATTAACCATAAAAATATTTTTGGAGTCATTTAGACAAGTAGGTGCCTGTTGTTATATTGTTGTATTTTCACCTCCAGATTGTAAAGCGGTCGTTCCGCAAGAAACCTACGTACGGTCCTTCAGAGGAGCCGAAACGCGAAGAATGGCACGCGTTCCGCCGGGACGCGAAGTACGAACGCGAGCTCAAGAGGAAGAACTGGTTCCACCACATTTTGCTCAGCCTGTTCGGTGGATACCGACGAAACTAGATTAAATTAATACACAAACCACGTATCTCCGCTCCTATCTCGATAATTTAAATTAAGTAGTTATTTTTTAAATATTTATCAACTGCCCCTATATGATACTGTTATAAACCTAAGTAAGGCTATAGATAAATATATACTAGAAGTATGTAGGTAAGGCTTATGGATTAGGGTTGAACACAGTGGTGAGCAAAAATAAACGGTCGAGCGCAAAACAGCCATGACAGCTATTCGACATTTATTTTTGATAGCTTCTGTACTCCTGTATGTTACCTTTGTTAAGGACCAATTATGTTATATGGAAAATAAATGATATAATTTTTATTTTATACTTTTTTATTCATAGACTAAATGGAATGGCCACGCCATCAGCACCCAACTTTTAGCTGTTCCAAAAAAGTGTAGAAATTGAACTAACATTTCTAACCCTAACCGGGAGCATTCGCCTGTCATGTAACATTTTAGATTCGATTTTGAGCATTACGTTACAATACAGGCAGTGACCCTGACTGACGAGCATTCGCCTGTTTTACAGATTGTATCATTAATTACAGGTTGCGCACTGTAGTGCTCGGTTCTCCTCCCTCACTGATATAATGTTCGAATCTGTAACGTTACATTACAGGCGAATGCTCTCGGTGAAGGAGCACCTTAACGCTGTGAAACAAACGTCAGAGGAAAATCCAAAATCGGTAGTTCCCACAGAAGAGAAAAAAAAATCGTTTAATAAACACGGTGAAATAATAAAATTATAAACAATTTAGACATAATGGTGATACGATATGCCTCCTTTTAAAAAAAATTATAATCGTTGCTAGCTAGGCCTCACTTAATTACAGCGCAAGACGGCATTGTGGAATAAATTAGATGGAGCAGCTACGCGTTCGAAATCAGTTAGCAACTGTGATACGGAGTTCGACGTGTTGACGTAAATAAGAATGTTTACTCGTATGCCTGGTAACAGATGTTCCTTCTCTTTTCCGTTCTATCTACTTCTCATTTCTGTGGTAGTTCCCATTTAGTTCTATGGAACATGACGTCATCTGGGGTATACGTAACTATTTAGAGGTTAGAAGATCGTACGACCAACTAGTGACAATATGCAAGATTATACGAGGCAATATTGATGCACCTGATCTGAGTAGTGATCTATGTCGTCTGTAGGCTTAGTCCCAGATTTAATAGTTTTCAAAAACTTTTTTCGTTTACGTAGCTTGCCTTTTAAGTTTTGTCGTTTGAAGAAAAAACACAACTAGAACCTTATAGTACTTTTTATTGTTTTTCAAAGTATTCACCACATAGCTTGATACACTTTTCCATTCGCTCAAACCAGTTATTATAACATCTATTACACTCTAAAGTCCCCGGTGTTCAAAATGGCTGACTTGAAAGCGTCGACTGCTTCTTCACCGGACTGGAACCTTTGACCACGAAGACTTTTCTTAATTTTAGGAAATGTAAAGTAATCGTTAGGGCTTAGGTCAGGACTGTAAGGAGGATGGTCAAGAATTTCTACTTTTTCCTGCTTCAAATACTCAATCGTTTGACGAGCGCTGTGTGAGCTTGCGTTGTCGTGGTGCAGGATGCGTCGCTTTGAGTTAGATTTTCGAAGTTCGGCGATGACTTGTGGTAAACAAACTGTGGCATACCACTATGCGTTAACCGTTCTACGATCTTCAAGTGCAATAGTCGCAACATGGCCAGTTTTTTAAACGAAAAAAGTTTTCGAAAACTATTAAAATAAGGGACTAAGCCTGAAGCCTACTGTATGTTCCTGATAACCACAACCGATGACATCACAAACTGTTGGCAACCTCTGTAAATCAAACCCATCGTTCTATCTTTGACAAATATATATGTCCCTGATCTAAGCGATCTATATAACCGTTGCTCGATCCTCCATACCGCGTACCTTCACCGCACCACAAATATCTACTATACTATTCGCACTGCACTCAATGCCCCAGATAACTACTACCTATATAACTACCTATAACTACTAGTCAGCTCAGTGCACTTCTGAACGCCAACCCAAACTGTGATGTGTTTTCCGATGAATGAAAGGTGATATTGTCCCCAAATAACCACTATACTATTCGGAGAATATTGTCTTAATGTTTGAAGTTTTGTGAGTCGAATGCATAAATGACACAATCTTTGACTTGTTAAATTATATTAACATAAAAAAAATACCTGTTTTTTATTTTTAAATTGTACTCTTTATTTTCATAATTATGTGTAATTAGTGTAATTGACTTAGAACCCTGCTAATGTAAATAAACATATCAATAAAAAAAGTGTGCTACGAGCGGTGGCAAATGAGTACTGCTTGGTGAACTGCTACACTGCGGGAGATGATCACGTGGGTGGTCACTCTTAATTATTTACGTAATATAATAGTTTATCAATAATGCATTTTACCTTGCATAATCACAATCACCCTTTCGGGGTAGGCTAAAAGTCCAGCGGTGGACTGTTAAAAGGCTGATTATGATGATGATGATGAATGCATTTGCGTTCAACTGTGGTTTCATGCACATGGACGAAAAAACCTAGGTAGATAGATACGGTATATAGGTATTAATCAGGATCACCAATGCTTATTTGAAAATAAAAACTCACGGTTACCGTTTATGTGTAGTTTATTGATTATACTCGCCCCTAGCGACATACACAATTCATACCATTTTAAAATATTAGACCTACCCTAGAATTTGAATCTTACTTCACATACATCATTATGTACTTACTGCTTCCAAACAGAGAAAAAAATCGTTAAAAGTTGAAAAGACACCTACCTAATTCTTAATTTATGACTACTAGTTAAACATTAAAAGAATATATTTCTACGCATTTACCATCAACAAATCAGGCTAACATAAAAGTAAGTTTGAGTCTTACTTATGTTTAGATTTCTTAGACTTTTTCTTGCTGGATTTTTTCTTATGCTTGCGTTTCTTCTTTTTCTTTTTATGATCATCAGAACTGGAATCTGATTCGCTCTCACTATCACTGGCCGCGCGTTTCTTCTTCTTCTTGCTGCGCTTCTTTTTCTTCTTGTTACGTTTACGGACGTCCCCAGAGGATGATGACGACGACTCATCGGAATCACTCGTAGAATCTGTTTCAGTATCTGGTTTCTTTTTAACATTAGCTAGATCTAATTTGATAGTTTCATTCTCAACTTTAGTCTTTTTAGGATCATTGCCCGCAGGTGACACAGAGCGTTCGCGTTTTTTAGATGATTCATCCTTTATCTCATTTTCAGATTCTACATTTTCATCATAATCAGGTTCAAAGTGAGCTTCATCTAATGTGGATTTCTTTCTTTCACGGTCTGTGTCGCTTTTAACGACGGATGGTGCATTCTTATCATGACTTCGACTACTAATATTTTCATTTGACCTTTTATCATCTTTGTGGTATTTATCGGATTCTTTCTTCTCCCGAGGGCTGCGGCCGCTGTGTTTGCCGTGTACTTTTATAGTTTCAGATGCGACACGACGCTCGCCTTTAGATAATTCAGATCGGCCTCCTGGATCTTGCTTTCGCCCTCTTTCTTTTTCAACGGTTACTCTGCGATACGGCTGATCTTTCTTCGGTGTTTTAGATCTCGATTTGACACGTTCGACCGTACTGTGTACAACTCTTGGTTCCCTGCCCCTTTTCGGATCTTCCACTTTCCCACCGAGACGTTCTTTTACCGATAACCTTGGGGGTGGTGTCTTTGAATATCGTTTCTTTTTCTCTTGTATTTCTATAGATCTTTGATCAAGGTCTGTAACAGGTACAGTGATTTGAATATTGTTCATAGAAGTTTTAGTATTTTCGTCACTGTACAGTTTTAGTCTATCACTGCTTATCTTCTTGATCTCAATAGGGCGCAGTGAATTGATAGCTTTAGCAAAAATTGCATTTTCAGCTCGTTTTATAACATCTGATGTCACTTTACCCCCATCTTCTTCCTCTTCTGGAGAAGAGATTTCGCCCGGTTCTTTAGATTTTTCTGTATTTTCCTCGTCTACTTCCCATTTTGATAGTTCAGGTAATGGAGCTAACATTTCTTTATTTGCATGTTCCGGTTCAGGCTTAAGATCTAACTCTTCAGCGTTAACCTGAAGTTCAATTCCATCAAATGGTTCTTCCTTCGCAGAAGCATCTTCTGCCTTTTTATCATTAATCACTTTCGTATCCTGGTCAGTTTCAATTTCATTGTCAGTTTTGACGTAATTCTCTAGGATTTCTTTGTCAACCGCTTCCGATATTTCATCTCCGTAAAGATCATCCAACGGCTTACTTTCAGGTTCCACTTTAGGAGATTTTTCCTTCTTGATAGTTATTTCTTCAGTATTAGGCAATTTATTATTCTGGTCTTGAACTTCTGTATGTTCCGGTTCTGGTTGAGTTTGTTCAGTTTTGCCAATTTTATCATCAGTTTTGTCACCATTACCTTCCTCTTTTTTGATGGTTTCTTTTTCCTTCTTCTCTTTCTTTTCGCGTTTCTTTTTCTTTTCTGCATCCTTTTCTTTTTCCCTCTTTTTCTTCTTCCTCTCTTTTATTTTCTTTTCCTTTTCTTTATGGTCTTTATTTCTTTCATCCAATGATTTATCCCGATTCCTCTCATCTTTTTTTTCTTTTCTACCATCACGGTCACGTTCACGAGAGCGTCCTCTAGATTCACTGCGTCTTTTATCACGTCCTTCCTTGCTCCTCTTAGGAGACCCACGACTTTTCTTATCTGGTGATATTCTATCATGGTCTTTTTCTTTTTCAACATCACGACTTCTATCATTATCGCGTGTACGGCCCTCGCGCCCTCTTTTCTCTGGATCTCTACTTCTTTCCGTTCTTTCGGCTTCCCGAGCTTCATATCTTTCACGATCGTGAGCTTCTCTTTCTCTGTGTCTATCATTTTCAAGAATTGGATTACGCCTTGGCCCACCTCTGCTTCTAATGCTAGACCTATAGCCCGGTCTGCCATGCTCTCTAGACCCGTCATCTCTATAACCATCGCGTAAGTTGGGATCATGATAATTAGGCGGCACTGGCTCTCTCGGATCCCTTGGATCGGTGCTGGGTGGCCTAAATGGAACACCGTCCCGGAAACTACTATGCGGCGGGGCATCACGAAATCCGGGCTCACGGAATGGAACATTCCTGTACGGACCCTCGCGGAATACAGGTGGGCCACCTCTGTAATTAGGATCGCGATAAGGTCCTTGAGGTCCTTGCTCTCTAAATGATTGTCCTTCTCTAAACTGAGGAGGAGGCCCTTCGCGATATGACGGCGGTCCTGGGCGGTAATTTTCTCGAAACCGTGGTGGCTCACCAACATGAACTGGAATTTCATTTGATATGGGAAGTATTGGCATTTCACGAAAACCACCTGGTACATCACCGTAAGGAAGTCTAGGGCCATAAGGATCTCTATAGCTAGGTGGTGGCAAACGCTCTCGATCCATAGTACCAGGTGGACCGAACGGTGGTTTTTCAAAAGGTGGAGGTTCAAAACCGGGTACAGGAGGCTCAACGCCCGGTGGAATATCTTCAAAGGGTGGTGGTCCTTCATAACGACCTCGATATCCTGGTGCCGGTTCGGGCGGGATGCCTATATTAGGCATTAATGGTGGGATCACTTTCGTACCCATGGGAGGGTAATTCGGAGGAGGACCGTTATTCCTTGGGCCATATCTGAAAACAAAATAATGTCATATTTAATGACTTCCCTCAGGTCATTTTATTAACATAGTTGGTATATTTGAAATTTGCGTTTCTGACAAGAAAGTAAAATTGCGTCGCGAAAGGAACCTGTAAAATGCGAGGCTTGATAAATATATCGAATATTTTTCGGCCTAGCAATGTATGGAACAAATACAAAAACGAAATCAGTTTTCGAAAAATATCAAAACTTGTAAAAAGTGTCTCAGTAAGAGTGCACTTTTCCATTTTAAAATAAAAACACGTATGTTATGAGAGAGTTGTGATATTTTTATTGGATTGTAAAGAAGACATGTTCCGAATAAGTATGGAATAAAATATCCAGCAAATGGCCTCCATGGCTCTGATGACAAGCCATTACTCTTTTCATGTAATTTTCCATGACTTTTACACAGAAATGTGGCTGTATCTCACCGATGACGCGTTGGATCTCTGATTTGAGCTCACGAATTGTTTCTGTTTTATTCGCACACACCCGAGATTTCACAAAACCCCAAAGAAAAAAGTCGCACGGCGTTAAATTGCACGATCTTGGTGGCCAGTTGACATCAGAATTTCGTGAGATAATGTGTTCTAAAAATCGTTGCTGCAATAAGTCGATTGTTTCATGCGCGGTGGCAGGTGGTTTAGTAAGCGCTCCATTTTCAATAATCGGAATAAACATAGGTGACAGCTGTCAAATTGCAACTTGCAGGAAAAAAAAATGATTCTAAATTTAAAAAGTGCACTCTTACTGAGACACACTTTACGAAGGGCACAGTAGCCATAAGCCAGATAGACATTAGAGATAATATGTACAGTCGTCTCCTTTGACTCAATATAAATGCGTCTGTGCTTTTATGAGTAGCTGTTACTTTATTTTTTCGTTTCAAAATTGTGATATTTGTTTGGTTTGTGTGTACCATTTGGCTTACTTGCACAGTAGACATTAATTGCATAGAATTTAACTACATAGAAAAAAAATAAGCTTGTTGCACACGATGCGCAGTAGCTAACGCATCATCGTACTGCTAGAAACGCGAATAATCACATATATGTTTACACCACTAGCGCCACTACCTATGATTAGTAAGTGCGCAAGTCACTGCGCATCTTTTGCAACGGACTTTATAAAAGATCCTTCCACCAATCAAACTTTTTAGAACCTTTATTAGAGAATAAGAGAACCAACCTCTACTCGTAGTTTTCAAATACAAACCAGAAAGAAAGAGCATAATTATACCGAAGTGGCTACACGAACTGGGTGTCGCTTATCAACGCATCTGTGTGCCTATACACTTTCATCGCGCGTTTAGCAAGGACTTTGTTCTCTTGATTGGAACGCCTATCTCTGCGGTAAACATTATGCAGTGTCACTGAACCGTATGAAAAAGTCTCGAGTGTTATGATGTTTCGTAGAAGCATGCGTCAGCGGTAAGGAGCAAAGCTTGACACTGTGTTGGACACGCTTACCGCAGCGTTGTGCGTTCCGATCAAGAGTCCAAAGCTTTACCACGCGGCAACTGACGCGTCAGATACCAAATTCAACCTTCTTATAAGCGAATACAGCTTAGTGCACGCGTCAGTTTCCACGCGGTGACCCAGTACATTTTGAAATAAATCTTAAACATCTTAACTCAATCAAAACATTGAATGGCTTATGAGTTATCGAAACCTCAAAAGCTCAGGTGACCCAGCTGAAAACTTCAAACACACACCCTAACTAAAGCTCTGCTAAGGATGACATTACCCCCTAATTGTTACAGGGAAATGTTCACCGATAGAAATGCACAAATAGTGTAACATATACGTGACGTCATGTCTATCTTACAATTCCACCCTAAAGAGGTGTAGGCGATAGTGTAGATTTGGCGCCCGGCAGGTAAGTGATAGTTTGAAGGCTTTAATTGTCTAATTCTTTTACAACAAATTTTGCACCGTAGTTCACAACATCGGAAGATGTGAGGCGTCTAGTAAAAGTCAGTACCAAAAATTGAAATTACTAAATAATATTAATACGGAAGATTTTTAAATAAATATAATGAAAATAATTGTACCTTTTCAGTCTCCAGAGGTCAGCAGTAGACTTAATATGCGATGTCTTCAGCTGAAAAGCAATACTATAAAGCGAGACAGAGTTTACAGTAAAATCATATTGGTTCCCATTAAAAATTAATGCCAATTGCATAATTATAAGTAAAACAGGTTTTGACTATAGTCTAAATAACAAGACTACATTCATGAGTCTATATAAAAATAATTAAATGTAACATTTTAGTATACAGACACTTAACATTTTATACTTACTTATATGGTGAAATTGATATATGCAGTTGGTTTGAACATAGACATAATATAGCAAGGATAAACTTTTCTTGAGAACAATGACATAATTCAACAAAAAGTCAAACTAGATAGAGATAAACAAAGTAACTTAATTGTAAAAAAAATATTACTAAAACTACAACAGTATGTTTTTTTTTTGTTTTTTTTTTAATAAATAATTAATTAATTAATTAACTATAGAGAAACAAAGTAACTTAATTGTAAAAACTATGACAAAAATTACAACAGTAAAATAATACTTTTTTTTTTTAATTCTACTATTTATTATTAGTCAAGTTTTTTTTAATACATATTATTAATATTATATAATTAATACGTCACAATTTAACAAACTACTTAATTCTAACTATAATATAAACTAATCTAGTCAAACAGCCCGCCCCGGATCGTTCCTGGTGCAAAAGTGCCCATAACACTGGCAGCATTCCCACGCTGAATGGCAATGGCCAATCTTTGCACCAGAAACGAGCCAGAGCGGGAGTCGCCACCGTTATCTCGTATTCGCATTCTCGTATCTCGTTTTTTTAAATAAATAACATTTATTAATTATAGAGATAAACAAAGTAACTTAATTGTGCAAAATATGACTAAAATTACAACGGGAATACAAGTTTAAAAAAAAAACCCTTAGTATAGATAATAATTACCCTTAGTACACACAGTAATTTGTACAACATTCATGCTATAAGCACAGATTTACCTATAAGTTCCTTAAAATAATTTTGGAGTCAAATTATATTTAAGTACCCGTTGCACATATCTGTCAAATACGTACAATACAAGTTAGCGTAATGAAAAACAATAGATTATAGTAAGAAAGTAATATTTCATTTTTCTGATAGACGCGCAAAACCCAAAAAGCAGTGGTTCCAGCTAAATCACGTCCCACTGTGCCCTCTTTAAACCTCTAGTCAATTCTTTCTCAAAGTAGGCGATAACGCCCCCTGAGGCTTTCAAGCTTTGGAGTTTCAAGAGAGCAGTAGAAGGCTCAGAGAAAATTAGGGGGCGTTTAGGAAATTAAGAGGGGTGCCAAACAGGGCAGACTAATTCTATCTAAAAAAAACCACTTTAAATCGTCCTGCCACGGAAACCGTAGTGTCGTTAGTTATTAAAGCTAAAATTAAATACAGCTGAATCTTGTTACCTTGTTACACGAAACAGGTACTGGGTATTCCCTATTCACCACTTTGTTAGGTTTAAATTAAGTAAAATACTAGTGATGGAATTACATATGTTCTATCACTATCATTGGTTCCTCAGTTTGTTTTTATAAATTAATCAGACGATCCAACATTAGTTGTCATATTTGTAGCAATCAAGTTCTAACAAGGTTATATTAAAAAACGCAATTGTTTCAACACTTTCCACTTAAATATATCAACACAGCAAGACAAATCCAGTAGAAGAAAGCTTAGCATTCGACCTTGCAAAAATTCCCGGCAGAGTTTTTTTTTTGCTGAGTTTAGGGGGTCTAAATTCAAAATGGCGACCAAGTTCCGCCGGTGCGTTAGCCGCTATCTTGAATTGAATTTAAGGAAGAATGGTTTTTGCTCAAAATCTTTGCAATATTCAATTTTACAACAAAAATTGTTGGACTAAAGTAAATTTTAATCAATTTGTAAATTTTAATCTCTACAATTTTTATCGTGCGGTCGATACTTTTCGAATTCAACGGGTAAAAATTGTTTAAGTATGATTATCGAATAATCTCGTTTATTATTAACTCTCGGACATAAATGTACATAAACAAAGTTAGCTAAAAACAAAGCTAAAGGTTACAGCAAAATAATTGTTGCCGAGATATTTTGCAATTTCAGGATTTTCAGGCCCTGACTAACCCAACTGGGCTAAAGAACAACTTATAGTTCTGAATACAAAATACGTAATTCTTCATTAGAAATTAAATTCAAGAACGAAACCAAGAATTTTGGCTGCAGAAGCAAATCTCGCAACCGTATCCAGGGTTACGGTCTGTTATTCAGCTATTTCTGATATTCCCAGTTGCATTCCCATCGTCATATTTGTGTGAACCAGGATTTAGTGTTGTAGCAACATTGCTAACTAAAAAGATTTGAGAAATCGACTGCAAGTTACTGGACGCAGCGACTTACGGCTGTTTTTAAGTGAATTCGAGACTGATATTAAAAAACTCTTCAAAAGGCATCAAATTAATCCTTCATATTATTAGATAAGTTTTAAATTCAATGCCTTCTTCTAATGTTAATTGAAATACTTCTAAATGTAGGTATATAATTATTTCCTTTTATTTAAATATTATTTGATCTCAAAAATAACACCTCACATTTTTAGATAATTATCTCAAAGTAACCACCGATGGTCGGGATTAGTTTGAGAACCAGTGATCTAGTTTTTTGACAGCGCAGTGAGGAAACTCTAATGCATCTTGTACACAGTGCATTTAAGTTATAGGTATGATCTAGTATCCTAGTTCTAAGTTGTGCAGTTTACTTGCACCGTGTGCAATAGAAAGTTGAAAGTTTTATATTGTACCTATATGAATAAAAAAATTGCAAAGCTTTATTGAAAACCGGACAACATTGAAAGGGTGCAATTTAATGCATGACACGTGTGCTTGGCAAAGCATGTTCTTTAAAAAAAAACACCAGTTGGAGAGATCGTTATTGACTTTCAAGAAACAATCAATGCAGATTCGATAATATTTGGATTTGGTGGCAAATGGTCTTTGCCAGAAAATGAAAAAAAACGTAGGAAAGAACAAAGAATATATGGATATGGCATTTGCGTACACCCCTATGACAGACATATCCAACAAATTTTAGTCGTACAAAATAGCAGTCTGACAGTCAAATCTAATAGTAAATAACGTGTAAATAACGACATTTGCATTTGGACGGTTAGTACATAGTCACGCCTCTTCCCCATTGGGGTAGGCAGAGACCATAAATCTCTCCACTTGTTACGATCCTGACACACAGCTTCCGCTTCTACTTTCATGCGTGTTTTCATACAAGCTCATCGGTTACGGGTACTTTTAACGAGGCCTTTGGTACGTTAATACTAAAATGGTGGGTCCTCATTTCCACATTTAGTTCACTCCGACTATTACAACCATAAGCAATACTAAAGTGCAATAATTTCTTGTGTTATAAACATGTAAAATACGATCATTCAATCACTTTTAAAGTTATAAACTAACAAAAATTCAGTCTGTAAATGTTTGGTGGACTGAACCGCAGTAGAGTTCAGCAAAAACAACCCGAAATTCCGACACAGAAGTTAAACATTGTCTTTTGTGTTTGTCATACTACCGAATTGATGTATTTAACATAAATCAGATATTCATGATTTTGTAACTTAACTTTAAATGGTGTAATGTATGAATGTATCTAAATTAATGACTTATTAATATTAATTGCGTCCTGCCCATTTTTCTATTGGACGGCCAGGGTGAAACAAAAAGGCTTTACCGTTTCATATTAAATTTAGTTTGAAAGCTCATTCAAGCGCTTCGATTTTACCTTTATTGTTCGAATCTAAGCCTGTGGAATGCGCTGCCTAAGTGGGTGTACCGCGATAGTTACAATCTGGTCTTCCAGTCGCGAGTGAATCGGTTTCGTCTAGGCTAGCGTGCTCCATCCTAATCTGCACCATCGCATAAGATCAGGCGAGGTGGCGGTAAAAATTTAGTCATTAAAAAATAGTTTTGCTCATATATTTATCTATGTCATTACTAACATTGACATTCGGATGCCAGATCCATATATCCTTCATCCTAGAAAAGAACGAACCATACGGAACGAAGTTTATACAATTCTGGCTTTGCGTCATCGCGTTATGTAAATAGTCAAATGTAGTACTCACTCTCTTTCTATTTACTATTAAAGTTTGCTAGTGCATGCCTATTATATCTAAACTTCTTCATTACACTAGAAACTTGTATTTTACGGCAACAATACCTCACTACCCATGGTGTACGGGATACCTAATGATAAGAATCATTAACAAATATGGGTGTAAATGGGTGAAATAAAAAATAAAAGTACAGTTTATAATTTTTATTGTTTTGTTAATATCACAATTTTAGGATATGTTTATAAAATATCAAAGTAATCACATAAAACTCGAACCGCGTTTGGAAGCTTCCTAACTAAATTAGAGTAAATTATAGAAAAATTGAGAAAGAAAAAAAAAATTCCTTTGGTACTAGCTAAATGCTGGCGACTTTATACGCGTAGGGCTCGGCCTTTGGTCTCGCCAATAGATATGATTTTCAAAAAATCATCCTTAAATCTGCACAACTACGTTATATAAAAAACAAAAGAAACAAAATGTCATGCTTCTAGACCTGCTAGTTTAGGCTGTGCGTTGTCTGTCAGTAAATGAATTTACAACTACAATTTTCTATAACTGACCAAGAGCGTGTCGAGATACGCAACGGTTCCGTAACCAAAGCCAAATAAATGTGGACACATTTCCCCCCCTGCATTTTGCCACTTTGCCACTTTGGCGGGCCATATTTCGCAAAGGATACACTTAAAAACCGACGATGATGTGATGACCCACTAAATATTATTATTATGAGTATGCACTAGTTATTTATAGTTCAGTACTGTCAT
Source organism: Agriopis aurantiaria (assembly GCA_914767915.1). Taxonomy (NCBI): domain Eukaryota; kingdom Metazoa; phylum Arthropoda; class Insecta; order Lepidoptera; family Geometridae; genus Agriopis; species Agriopis aurantiaria. Next base: position 8,627,913 of record OU611994.1, on the reverse strand, counting down.
CGGACTTCGTCATTTAGATGAATGTTTTTTTAAAGAAATTACGATTTTATTTTAAAATGGCTATAAGCGAAAAAATAACTTAATTTCTATAGAGAAATTGTGTTATTTTTTCGTTTAGTAGGGTCACTCAAGAATCGAAGATAGATTTCGTTAGATTCTAAATAAACAATATCTTGATGGAATAAACAAACATAATTTACCGTACCCAAATAAAGGTTGCCCAGGTTCTTAAAAATCTTGTTTATTCATTTACATTTAACTATGATTGCTTACCTATTAAAATTATTGCTTACCTTGCATTCGATATAAAAACAGTTATTTTTTGTGACAAATTAAAAAGTACAGAATGGCACCAACAGAGCCAATGATCATTTTGTCATCTATAGTCACAACATATAGTCAAAATAAAAGATCTTAAACTAAAAATTTCAAATTTGCCCAAAAGAACTTGCGGTTCATGTTTAATTTTGATAATAGGTACTAGACAACACAGTGCGCTTAAGCCATATTCCATGTCATTGAGTATGTATTTGAAATAATCAAATACATAGTCATTGAGAAAGTTAATCATTAACATCTTAGCAATACAAGAGCAAAGTAGTTGACAGTTTTATGACAATTACATTATATTTGTTTATATGACAGGAGACGGGAATCACTCACGTATGATAGCCGGTAATGCGGTTAAAACTAGTCTGAGTAACCGGCTTAATCATACGTGAGTAATTCCCGTATCATCTAAATGAAAACCACGCCATTTTCCACAATACCATTACATTATTTTATAGAAATACTTTTTATTTCAAGCTAGCGGCAATATGTAAAAAGAAAAATATAAATTAAACTCGTATGCATAATAAGATACATACTGTATGTACAGAAAACCAGTTCCGATCCATCAGGGCATTCATTGGAACCTATGTTTTTACGTCAACTTTTACATACCAAAAGTAAAGAAATTTAAATCTCGCAAAAAATAATTTAAAATGTAATTGAGAAAGGAAAGCGCATATAATATCTTGGATATCGGACTAGATTTTCGCTACAACCTGTAAAGTTTATTTTACCTGAATTAGGAAAAAACAATAAAAATAATTACCAGAAACTATAATATACTAATAAATTATATTTAATATATAGTAATAAATTACCAGAAAATATTACCAGAAAGAAATCAAATGAATTTTTGATTTCTTTCTGGTAACTTTCTGGCTTTCTGCCACAAACAGTAATAGTTATTTATGATACAAGTGCGGAAAGTTGGTTATTACAAACGAGTAGACGAATGTAAGCCCGAGACGAAGTCGAGGGCTTACCATAGTCACGAGTTTGTAATAACCAATCCGCACGTGTGCCATACAACGTTTTACAACACATTTGCGAGAAAAAGAGGCTACAAATGAAACAATTTTTGTTTATAACTTAATATCAGTCACAACAATAGTTTCTATAATATAATAAGAAAATGGCGCGAACATGCAAATAGCGCCACTATCACGTGGTGAAAATTAGAACTACATCTTTCGTCTCATTTTCTCTTTAGTATTAAACTGAGACAAACGTATTGAGCAAAAGCGCTTCCAAGGAGGTTTGATCATTCAGCTTATTTATTCTCGTAATATGAAACTCTTTTGTGGAATTCTTATCTAATTATGATGGAAATTAAAAAAATACCGTAAATCACACGCACGGTGCTATACATCTGAGCGTGCGGACAAATTCATTACCGCACGCTCCGTTGTATGATCCGTAATGTTTAACTTTCGAACGATGTATACAGGCTTCGTAAGTGCACTTTTTGAGCAAATGTGTTGTAAAAAATGTTTTCAAAACTAACCCGCTAACGAGTGTAGTCATATAACGTGTAATGCCCGATTTACTTCTACTAATAGTAATTTGTTTTAGCAATATAGTTATTTAAGCAATTGGCTGGTTTTAGATAAAAATATGTTATGTCTACTTCTCGCCGATGAGAAGCCTTACGCACTAAAACAAGACAATTAACTTTTTAGTTACAATAATAGAGAGCTATTGAAAGTTTCTGAATAAGAGCAATAGTCGATAGCGAATAGTTCTTACTATAAAATTTATAGAAAGTTTAACTACGACTTAAGGCTCTAAATAACAAGCATTGTGAATGTATTTTTTAGATCAGTTTTTTTTAAATTATTTATGTTAATACATTTTTCCAAAAAAAATAACAACCGGGATTCATCCCCTAATTTACCTACACTTAGACGTGGAATGTTTTCTTCAAATTTAAGCGGGAGCCACCATAAAATAAAGCCTATTAAATAAAAAAAAATATAATCATTAAAATCGGTTCACAATAAGCCAAAATAAAGCGTAGCATGCACACAAAAAAACATAGTCGAGTTCAGAAACTTCTTTTTGGAAGTAGGTTAAAAAAAAACTAACACAACTTAGAAAAGCAAAATACATTACATAAATAGAAGCTATAGACATTAATTTTAAAAACAGGTTAGCCAATACATACTGGGTAAATAAAAAAAATAGCTAAGGACACGATTGTTAATGATGGCATCTAGAGACAGCCTAACCCCACCTCCGGGAACTTGTTTGAAATCTTCATACGAATCGTGTATTAACTAATTTATTACGAAACTAGTTGTCAGATTCTAATAAATTTTGATGAAACTCGAATAACTCCGCTTTTGACCACCAACTCGCCTGTAATGTATTACATGTTTTGAAAAAAGAAATTATATCAGTTTTTCAAAATAGTAAATCATTACAAACAGTCATATTGCCAATTTAAATATTAACGTCTCTTTTTAACCGACTTCGAAAAGGAGGAGGTTATCAATTGGACTGTACTTTTTTTTTTTTTTTTTTTTTTTTCATAGATATTACGACCGCAATTTTTAATGCTTCTGTCCAACCCAAATAAAATATGTATTAGTATTATTTATTATAGTTTAGGTGAAATCGTTGAGATTTCAATTAGTATAATTCTCTTGTGTGATTTAATAAATTTTAAGTTTCACTATCTGGACAAGCGCAAAATTCTATGTGTCGAGTTGGCGAAGTAACAAATGTTGCTTATTTCTAGTTTCACAAACTGGACTTTGTTATACAAGATTCTTTCTAAAGATAAAGTAATAACAAACGATTCTGAATTGATTTATTACACTGGATTAGACAGAATACAGCCAGATAGTCTGAAAATGTGAGATATAGAAAAACACAGGTCTAGATAAAGGAATATTTTTGCGATCAATGCAAAGAATCTTAATCACTTACGTTATCTAGCGCAAATATCTTAATCTTTTGATATCATTAATTTACCTAACGAATTCAAATAACGCCAAGAAAAGCTAATCACGTGTTCCTCTATGAGTACTAAGAATTATTTTGTCACGAGATTTAAATATTCTCAATATCAGATAATTATACATAGAGGCTTACACATACTATAAGCAATGTATAAAAGTAGCAGGCCATCCATTTACGTTCTTCCTGCGGGGCGTTATACGAAACACAATTCAATTGCAAAATCCGTACAAATTGGATAGCCTGTCAATTAGCCGTCCACTAATGCAAATCTACTGATTCGCAAAATCACTTGATTCTGTCCTACGCTGATGTCGGTTTGAATTTACATACAATTCTGAAAAGGGTTTTGCATAAAGACTGTACTAAGCTAAAAGGAGGTCATTATACTCATCATTATGGACAACTTTTACTATAAGACCAAACCTGAATTTAGATACAAATATCAGCTGTTCCACAGAAAACGGTCAATGATACTCGACAAAATACATGGAACAGCAGATTTTTTTCACGATTTCAGTTTTGGTCCCATCATCATCATCATCATCATCAGCCCTGAGTGACCCACTGCTGGGTATAGGCCTCCCTTTGTTTATGCCACTCTCCCCGGTCTCTCGCTATTCGCATCCACTCGTTCCCGACAGTATTTCTGATGTCGTCAGTCCACCTCATCCTCGGTCGGCCTGGGTTCCGCCAACCTAGTCTCGGCCACCACGCAGTTACTGCTGTACACCACCTCCCATCGCTACGTCTGGCCATGTGTCCTGCCCAGTTCCACTTAAGTTCCTTCACCCTTTTTACGACGTCTGCAGCTTTGGTGCGACGTCGTATCTCAGTGTTTCGGATACGGTCCTGCAATTTGATGCCGAGCATGGCTCGCTCCATGGCTCTCTGTGCGACGGCTATCTTGTGCACAGTCTTCTCCGTGAGCGTCCATGTCTCAGCACCATAGGTCATGGTGGGCAGGACACATTGGTTATAGAGACGAGTCTTCAGGCACTGTGGTATCTCTTGGTCCCATACGAGTCTTCAGGCACTGTGGTATCTCTTGGTCCTATAGTAATATATTTTTCATAATGATGAGTTCAGAACAATGACCTCCTTTCGACTTGATAAAGTCTATATGCGTAACCCTGTATAGCACCAGATGTAAAATATACATGCGTGCGCGCGCGCACACATATTGCAATATCAATCAGACAAACAAGGGAGATATGGCAAGGTGGCGTGGCGAGTGCGAACGCATCTGGCCTACACCAGGCTTCATGCTAGTTTTATTAATTTTATTTTATTACAACTGGCGTGAGGGTGAATACTTTTATCATAGTCTAGTAATTACTTGTTGCTGTAAATTTCTAAGTGTGCATAAGAATTTCGAGTAAATGTGCCTTACCGTTTTGGCGATAGTGAAAAAGGTACGAGATCGAATCAGAAATGAGGAGATCCGTAGAGGAACGAAAGTTACCGACATAGCCCACCGGATTAGCAAGTTGAAGTGGCAGGAGGCAGGGCACATATCACGCAGAAAAGATGGCCGATGGGGCCAATAGGTTCTCGAATGGAGACTGGTAAGCGCAGCGTAGGACGTCCACTCACAAGATGGACAGACGACCTAAAAAGAAACCGCAGGGAAACGCTGAATGCAGGCCACTTACAACCGTCCTTTTTGTAGAACGATGGGGAGGTCATGCAGTCCAGCAGTGGACGTCCTATAGCTGAAATGATGATGATAAAAAAGGTGGAAGAAACGCGGAGACATTTAAACACAAACAATAATTGGACTATGCATATCTCCCTTGTTTGTCTGATCTGAGATTGTTACGCATGACCGACGTCAGCGACTGATGTCAGCGTAGGTGGAAATTAAGCCTTAGTGGAGGGCTAATACAGATTACATGAATTTATATTTTTAAACATAGCTTTCTTTTCGTAGCGTTATGCAAAGATGAACCATGCATAGTTTCTTAAAACAAGGTTTTAAAACAATTACAAAATAAATCGCATTGGGAGCAGATAGACTATTTAGCCGCGAGGCCTACTAAATGTAGCGCCACTTAGATTTTTATACTCTAGCGACGGACGACACCTTCACAATAAGCTAACGGACAGCTGTTATTTTTAATATAACTGGCTTAGTGAATACTAAGCCTACTCCTTTGTTGAATTTTGTACTAGACACAACATCCATGTGTTTGTAAATCAATGGTACAGTGCAACCAACTTATCTGGTTGAATGGTACAAAACTAATAGACAAATTTAACTCCTTCGTTTGGCCAACTACAAATAAGTTTTATTTATATTACACGGGAATTACTCACGTAAGATTAAGCCGGTCACTTTAAATAAGTACCTACAAATAAGTTGGTTGGTGAACAATTTTCCATTCTTAGTTTCTAACATTCAACAGACTAGCTTAAGATCACAGGGTAAGAAGCGTACATCTAAACAATAACGCTCTATAAATTATCACAGCATAATTCAGTCATTAAAAAAGTAGGTACATAGAAATAGAATCACAGTGCAAAATAGATGTATAATCTAAATTATAACCTACATCTAAAGTTTCCGATGAACTCGCTGGCTCGAAGACACGTCGGCTCTCCAGTGTGACTCGATGCTCGGTGTATTAGCGTGTCAATTCAGCAGCATACTCACCGTTAATGCAGAAGCATTAAGCTTTATAAACGTTTTTTCAAAACAAGATGGCCATTCGTGGCTCGCGTTTAACGAACGTAAACGCAATAAGAACGTCACTACCTGAACTAAAAAGTACGCAGTAACCGCAATATATTTGTGGACGCAGTTCCGAGTTCGGACAGAGGGACGCAAACACAGGTTCAATCCGCGAGGCAATTTCAACTTTTGGGGGAGGGGACACATTTGGTATAGAGTCCGCAGCGGGCGCGCGCTGCCGCTACATAGAGATTGACATTCGTACCTGGGTCCGTATGGCGGCTCAACATTACGTCGCGGCGGCGGCGACAACAATTCGTCGTACACTCCGGCGTACCTGCCGACAAACACACTAGCTGTTAGATGGATGCAATGACAATATAAAACTTGACTGCTCATCCTTTATACCGCGTGATGAAAAGGGTACATAATTTTCAGCAACTTTTTCGAGCGGGCCAATCCTAGGCGCGAATTGAATGAATGACTTTTGAGTCTCCGATCACAAGCCGCATTCGATACCCCCATTATCATTGGATGGATGCCTCTTTTTAGGGTTTTGTACCCAAAGGTTGTAAACGACACCCTATCACTAAGCCTACGTTGTATGTCTGTCTGCCCGTCTATCTGTCCTACCTTTTAACGGCTGCCTTCCGAATCGTAATAGATAGCCAGTTGAAATTTTCGCAGAAAACGTAATGTTACGGCGGTGTTAATAATAAAGTCATAAAATAAAAACTAAAGGGGAGTCCCCATACAACAAACTTTTTTAAAACGTATTTTTGTATTTGCTCTAGTGTAAAAGCGGTTAAACGTACAAGCGTCAAACTTGGCATGGTTATAGTACACATTTTAAAGTAAAACAACAAATAATAAATACTAGCCAAGTGCGAGTCGGTGACAAATTTCTGTTCACCGCCGATTCTCGTACGATCACCAATTTAAGTAACGTCGGGCGCGGTCGGTACGTGGATGGGTAACCGCCTGGGCGTGATGTTGTCTTTTTGCACTACTTTTTTGTACTTTAGTAGTAATCAATTTAAAGTTGCTTATGGCCTTAATTGAAATCGCGTTTATATCTTTGAGATGTCAGCCAAGTAAAAAAATATAATTTTGTTTTATATTAAGTTTTAATATTTTATGGGGTTGTACGGAATCCTGAGGGCGTGAGCCCGGGTCGCACTTGGCCGGTTTTTATTTATATAATAGTACCATGAGACCGGTGTGGCTCATTGATAGTGTGTCTGCCTTATGAACAGGCGGTCCTAGGTTTGAAATCCGGTAGGGTAGATATTTGAACAATGAATTTAAATATCTGCTCTGAGTATGGTAGTCCTTATAATCCTTATATATCCCTTTGTTCCTTTCATGGCATCCCCGACACAGAAAACCCTAGTGAGCTCGCTAGGTGAAGCGTTATTTATCCACGACCACGGACACTGCTGTGTTCGAAACGTCAGGAATTAAAATGTAAAATAGACGCGATAAAATATGCTTGCTAACCTACCTGCCTCGTACAATGTGGTACAATATAAAGTTATATGATTATTTACGGGATATTTACCGTGGTAAGGTTGTGGAATGAGCTCCCAAACAACCGAACAACCGTGATAGTTTAAAACAGTGTGGTACAATATGTTTCAGACTAGCGATTTCACGTAAAAAAATATATCAATTTCAACCATAAGTGCACAAGCGTTAACAGACTATCTCCCGATATCCTACAATAACCTAAGTGTTTAAACTCCCCACATGATATTTAGTCAAAATATGATTTCCACTGTTAAACTATTACGGTTGTTCACTAAAGTTATATTATTCATCAACATCATCATTTCAGCCGTAGGACGTCCACTGCAGACCGCTTGGGTGTCCCGGCCAATTTCGTAAAAAAAAGTAAAGTGTCCCGCCCCTCCACGGCATTTTTTGCGCGCATCGGCGCCGGGCGGTGTTGCCGCCTCTCAAAATGTAGTTACTGTGTGATGCGTGTTTCAAAATGTGGCTCCTTTCAGCCCAGAGTGGGACATACTCATACCTCACCAGAGATAATCACGAGAAAAAGAGAATAAGGTATAGTTTGACAGTGCGTCGCGATTATTGTTTGGGTACCCCAAATACCCATGGTAAGAAACTCGCTTTTTTTTAATGGGTACCCAGGATACCCTAGGACACAGGACATAGGCCTCTCCCCCATCGATCTCCAAAAGGGCCGGTTGGAAGCGGCCTGCATCCAGCGTTTCCCTGCGGTCTCTTTTAGGTAGTCTTTCCATCTTGTGGGTGGACGTCCTACGCTGCGCTTACCAGTCCGTGGTCTCCATTCCAGAACCTTTCGGCCCCATCGATCATCTGTTCTGCGGGATATGTGCCCTGCCCACTGTCATTTTACAGCTATATCGGTGACTTTCGTTCGTCTTCTCCTTCTCCTCATTTCGGATTCGATCTCGCAGAGAAACCCCGAGCATAGCCCTCTCCATAGCTCGTTGTGTGACTTTGAGCATGCTTATGAAGCCCATAGTGAGAGACCACGTTTCTGTGCCGTATGTCATCACTGGTAACACACACTGGTCGAAGATTTTCGTCTTAAGGCACTAGGGTATTTTGGACGAGAAGACGTTTCAAAGTTTACCGAACACTGCCCAGCAGAGTTAGATTCGCGAGTTGGTTATATTATTATTTACGGGATATTTACCGATATTAACAGTCTTCGCGTGAACATGGTGCATGAAACTGCGCCGAAATATCGTGAGCTCATTCCACAACCTAACCACGGTAAATATCCCGTAAATAAACATATACACAATATTGTCAACACACTTAATTTAGTTTTTGTTATGACTGTATCCTGTTTTGTGTACCTCAATAAATAAATTAATAAATAAATATAACTTTCATGATTTCCACTTTCCATGAATTGATGTAGTATGCAAAAACAACAGAACATTATTGATCAGTGTGTGTTTTGTTGTACATACCGATGCGGCGATAGAGAACGTAGCGGCGCGTCGCGTGGCGGCACGTCGCGCGGCGGCGGGCGGTGCAGGTCGCGCGGCGGCGAGCGAGGCGGCGTGCGCGGCAGCGATCGCGGCGGCGACCGCAGCGGTGATCGGACCGGCGACCGCAGCGGCGACCGGTAGCGTAGCGGTGCGCGGTGTCTGCGCCGCGGGGACGGAGACCTGCCGATAATATCAAATTACGTAACTTCTAAGCTTTTATTTATGAGAAATATATGAGAAAACCTCAGAGAAAGCAGATATGGCCTAAGAAGTTCACGCTCTGACATCAACGTCAAAGGCCATGTCCACGCGACAGAGCAATAACACTTTATTTAAATGAAATAGGTGTTCCCCGATAGTTACATTCTGGGAGTTTTTAAATAGCGAGGTAATCAGTCTTTACTGGCAAGCGTGCTCCATAGTAGATCGCATCATCGCTTAACATCAGGCGAGGTGGCGGTCAAACGCAAGCCTACTATAAAAAAAGGAACCATGAAAGAAGAACAAGGACAAAATAAGTTACAAATTGGTACAAAGGGTGGTCTTAACGCTAAAAGCGATCTGTTCCATAACCTCCACTAGGCGAGATAATTAAGATTGTTTACACTAGAAATAAGCACTTGTGTAAACTGACTTGCCTCATATGACGAACATGTTATATTGGTTAATAAAGAATCAGAATCTGAATTATATAGTATAAGATGATGGACACAAATTAGCGTTTTGGCCTCATTGGATCGTTTTCGTTGACTGCTAAATACACGCATTGGCGAAAGAATGAACGAAAACGATGTTGGGACCACTACGGCCAATGTGTAGACACATGGTTAGAGACATTTCACTATACAACAAAAAATGGCGCTACATTGTATGTGAGACACCACAGAGAAAGCATAAAATATTTTCCCATGAATAACCCATGATCCAAGAAAACAAGGTCTAGCGCTCCGGGAGCTCATACCCAATTACGTCACTGTCCAGTTGCCACTTTATTGCAACAAACACAGATATTGAGAAACTATTATTTTTTTCGATTATCATTTGGGTTATCCACTCAAGCAAAGCAATTCAAGTTGAGCACGAATTTAATATATTAAACACATTATTATCATTATCATTATCATCAGCCTGTAAACGTCCACTGCTGAACAAAGGCCTCCCTCGTAGAGAGGGGTGTTGCCATAATCCCCACGCTTGGCAGGCGGCTTGGGGATCAAAAAATTAAACACATTATTTATAATCAAAACGACTTTGATTTATTGGATTCCTACAGGTAATATACGGAGATTGGGGAGTTATAATTTCACGCTAGTGGTAACACATAAAATCAGCTGTCTCATAGAGATTCCGCCATTGTTTCGTGTATCGTCACCTCTCTCGAACTTGTTGTAAATTACTTATTCTGCTCTTGCTTATGCACATGTATGTGTATCCATGACATCGATGACGTAGTTGCGTGTCACCCACGTGAAATTTTGTCTCGGAGTGCTATACCTGGCGGAGTATATTATTATACCATGGAATGACCCACTAGCCCTGCGCAGTGTCACGCTTTGCTGTTTAGAAATATATCGTCGTGCCATATCTGCTTTCTCCCAAGCTTTCTCTGTGGAAAACATGATATTGAACAACCAAGTGACGGAGAGGTTAAATGACATACCGTAAGAGGAAAAGGTAGGTACTAGGTAGTGAGTGAAGGAGGGGTAGGTAGTGACACACCGAGTGAGGGAGAGGTAGGTAATAAGTGACATACCAAGTCAGGGAGAGGTAAGTAATGAGTGACATACCAAGTGAAGGAGAGCTAGGTAGTAAGTGACATACCGAGTAAGGGAGAGGGTTCTCTCCCGAGTGCGGCGCCGGCGCGGCGACCACGGCGGCGAGCGGCGCACACGCCCCCGCGACACCGACCGCGATCTGCAAACGTAAGTTATTGTCAGTATCCACTAATCTAGTCAGGCTATCTTTCACTGCTGAGCGTAGTTCTTATTCATATCATTCTTCGTTTACATGAATAATTATAAAAATTATGTTAATATTCAGTGGCATGCAAAATAATTTATGGACGAAAGTTAAAAAAGTGAGTTGAGACATAGCCGAGGCCAGCATACGTGAGGCCATAAATGCTTAGTTGCCGATAAGGCTTGTGTAGTACTTTTCTCAAACGATGCGTAAAGACGTAAATATACATAAATATGTTGGGGTAATTTTCACATAATTTTTACTAAAACGAAACGCTTTGTTTCCATTATTAATATGCGAACCGCTAAACTGTGTAATGCGTTGCCTGTATGGGTGTTCCCCGATAGTTTCAACCTGGACGTCTTTAAGTCACGATTGAATCGGTTTTTTCTAGGCAAGCGTGCTCCATCGTAGACTACATCATCACTTAACATCAGGCAAGATCACGGTCAAGCGCAAGCCTATTATAAAAATATTTTTTCGTTGGCCATGGCTTGTACTATGAGCTAATGACAGGACACCCAGCCTAAGTTGTCAGCCCTATGTGCATTCGCCCTTTTTTGTGGAAAAACGTAATTGTACATTGCAATATTGTATGCGTACCTATGAGATGTTAGAGGAGACCAAAATTGGCTGCCAATTACCTTAAGGTCGAGACCTAGAGAGTAATAGTTGTATAAACTGAAGTCTTCCAATTATGGATACATTAAATACCACATCTGAGAAAATATTATTTATTCGCCATTTGAACGGCATTGTTCTCATATCAAACTGAAAATTTCACGAATATGTGGAAATATTCCGGATGCAGTGTGTTACTGTAGTACATAACATACTCAATATACAAGGCAAACACACAAACGAAAATTTATTTCGGGTAACAAAATTTTAGTGCAATATGAACATAGTTGAAAGCTAGAGTTTGATAAAAGGCACCATTAAATTATGTATGAAACTTGTTTCAAGCAAACCTGCACCATTATAGTTACTGAAGATAAGCTAAAGGCCAATCTGATTTTATCAATTTAATGTGAAGCGATTCTTTAGATAGAAAACTGGCAAAATATGGACGACTACGACACACAACATAGAATATAGCGACAAGCGACTACAAAGGAAACATGCAGAAAATATACAAGCAACGATTCGACACATGCACAAAAACAATAACATTGAGCGATACAGGAAGCGTTCGAAATGCAGAGGAGGGTACGATGCGAGAAGCGACTTACAGAGGATATGAACGAACCTAGAGTATCGGATGCGGCTGTTGGCGCGACTGCGGGGGCGGGCGCGCGGCGAGCGGGGCGAGCGCGGGGAGCGGACCAGCCGAGGCGGCGAGCGAGGCGCGCGCGGTGAGCGCGGCGAGCGAGGCGAGCGTGACGAGCGCGGCGAGCGAGGCGAGCGGGAGCGCGGGCTGCGCGACCCGGACTGCACGCGCCGCCGCTCCTCCTCGCGCCGCTTGGCTCGCATCTCCTTTTCGCGGATCATCCGGTTGAACGCCTCCAGCGGGTCGTCGCTGCGCCTAAGACAACACACCACCTCTATATCTCTACAAGTAATGTGAGCGAGCTTTCAACGCGTCGAAAAAGATCAAAACTACGCGAAAGCGACTCCAAAGTCCGAAATAAGTGAAGTTCGTAGCTACTCTGTAATTCGAATTGATTGGAATAGAATAGGATTTTATTGCTATTTAAATTAGCCAAATGTAAAATTAGAAAGTATGTAGACGAAGCGATACTTTGTTCACAAAAGATCGAAAACAACAAGACCAAATTTTAATATATTAGATTTCGACAAAACTTCGCATTTGCCAAGTACTTTTCACATAGTGTGTATAAATAATACTGTGCACAGACCTAGCAAACGCAAACGAACAAACGTTAGTGGTTTTTTTTATTTTTTTTAAAGTCCTATTTTCTATGTGAATTATTGAATGCGGCATGGCGCTATGAACTACGTAAAGTGTAGAGGATCAACTAGACTGTGTTAAAAAAAACGGGCCGAATGGAGAACCATCCTCCTTTTTCGAAGTCGGTTAAAAATATGTGATGTATGTTACCCATTCGGAGAGTCCTTGATGCCAGGCGGCGGCGGCTGGTATGGCTCCCGCGGGAAGCGTTCAGGGAAGGGTCCGCCCGGTCGGACGAGGGGTCGCCCGAACGGCGGAGCGCTACAACACAATCATCACACATTAACGGTCTAATTCAGAATCAACCAATAGGCCTGTTATAGGTAGCATGTAGTATGACACATTTTTACGAGTGACACTTTTCGTAAGCAAGAAATTGACAATGCTCTTTATAACATACTCAAGATTAGAGAATGTTTGCGAGATTTTTTCAAAACTTAATGTCTAATAGACTTTATGAGCGATGGTTGCCGGGTAGCATGTGCGCTTTACAACCAGGCGGCACCCGGTTCGATCTTCAGCCCTGCACCAAAGACTTATTTAGTATTAGTACAATTAGACTAAACACTAAACACATTTAGTGTACTAATTAGTATTAGTACACTAAATGATGTGCAATTTCGATGCCATCGGTCAAAAACGGTGAAGGTAAAACATCGTGAGGGAACCGGCATGTCCAATTGTGACCACCAATTCGCCTGATGGTAAGCGACGATGTGTTCGAAAATGAAGCACGCGGACTTAGAAGATATCTATTCACTCATTCATTTCAATCTTTATGGTGAGTAATGCTTACTTGTTGTAGGGACGGGTGGACGGGGGCACCCCGGGTATAAATCCTGGCGGCGGCCGGCGGTTGTATGCTGGCTGAAAATACAATTAGAGTTTAGACAATAGACAATTTTTTTTATTTATGGAAGAAACAAAATATTTTTTTGAGAATTAATAGAAATAAATACACATATTACAAATTGTTTTCCTCCACAAACCGGTTTCAACTCAGCATAATGCTGGTTGCGTACAACCAGCGCTGTTCTTCCGTTGGAGCCGCCGTTGACATCACCAATGGCCAACACCCAACAGTACACGAGAAATTAAATAATAACAATAATAATATAGCAACAACAACACATAATACATAACAAACCAAGTTTAAATTATTTGTGTACAAGTCATTCCGAAAGAAGTCTATATCGACCCTCAGAGGTTCATTTCCAACCGCAAGGGAACTATGACAGTGGAAAACAAGTCGGGGGTCTACGATGGTGGGCTCCATTCTTAAAATAAGTGAGAAAAACACTCGTAAATGACCCGCTGTCAGCGATACATTTGACTAAAATACCTCTTACATATTGCATTTTACTTTTATTGTTTGTGACATTGGCATTACATTGCGGAAGTCCATTTTTAATTTGTATATGACGAATTTCTAGTGTAATTCCGCTTCGACGTCGTTTCGAGTACAATGTCCACTGTCCATAAATGTAACAATACATACAAAACAAATCAAACATTTTTATCAATAGTGCGTGCTTGACGGGCGCATCACTATGCAAAACATGATTACCCCATCCGCAGATATTTAAAATAGTATAAGTGCCAAAATCCACTGAAGAGTTATTATTAGCGGCACGGCCGTACCCGTGGGATACTAAACTCTTCCCAGTTTACTGTAGATTCAAAATTGTGCGTTACTAAACTCTAATAAATGACGAAGGTAAACCGAAAGGTGTACTTTTCCACGGCATGTCTAGGCGACGCCGCCTAGACTCTCCAGTCGGCGTTGGGCCTAAGAAGGTTTATTTATTTATTTATTTATAAATATTTTTTTTTTTTTTTTTTTTTTTATTTATTTTTTTTTTTTTTTAAGGTTCTAGGGATGATGGTAAGTAGTCAACTAGAGAAGTCAAGCCAAGCTGTACATGCACTGTGTCAATAGATTTGTGTGAGTGAATGACGGCTGTATAGTAAAGTGCACCCCTATAAAGGCCCTATAAAGGCAAGAAAATAATCCCGTTTAACCTTGGCTTCAGATCAGATATCAATATGAATACTTCATGTTTTTTAAATATTTTTATTTACCTGCGCTACAGGGTCACGTCTCTCATCAACAGTAGGAGTGCTCGCTCTCTGTTCATCGATCCTGGGCGGAATCTGCAATTTTGAAAATGCCGTTTCCATTATCCTGCTTCCGACAGGTATTTGTAATCTTTTTACTAATAATGTATTTAAGATGACGAATCTGAAGATGTCACAAGTTATTTGTGACGTTTTGTTTTTCATAAGATAATCTCTGAAACAACTGAACCGACTATGAAAATTCTTTTACTGATAGAAAGCTACAATATCCCTGAGTGATATAGGCTGTTTTGATAACTGCGTGAGTGAATCCGCGTGTGTAAACTAGTAATATTATAAATATGCTTAAATATGCTTAATGCTTACCTTAAGGGGCGGACCGTCCAAGCCTGGATGTTTCACGCCATGAGGTGGTCCTACGACAAAGAAAATTTAGTTTTACTTTCAAACTATTGTCAGTAATACAGTAATAGTGTGCAGTACCATCACCGAACTACTCGCACTTAAGCAATGGCATGCTTGTGCAAATAAAAGTGACATGGAAAGGTAAATACCATTTATTAACGAGATATAAGCTAAAGAAATAAAAATACAATTACATGCATCGACTAGCCATCATAAGATGACTTTTAGTCTTGTAATAAAAAACATAATTAGGTAGACATTTTGTATATCTATTCGCACAGAGATGAACTAATATATATATTTTTAGGTAGTATGTGGCAGTGGCTTACAATTGCAAATAAATACATAACTTGGTATCCTATTAGCAAATATAGGTACAAAATAAAATAAAAAAACTGTAAAAGCTACAGACCTAAATCAATAGATGCCACAAGTCGACCTACCTTGCATGTCATATTTCCAATACAACTACGATAAATTGTCGTAGTTGAGTCTGGCTTAAACCAGTCTACTCAATCAATGCCGCGACTACACGTGTCAGTTTGAAACAAAATTTTGCAATACTGAGCTGTAAGAATAGAGTTGCCCGACAGAATAAAGATATTTCTTTTCACAGATAAGTACTTTTAGGTACGAAAAATTTGACACGCTTAGTTTTCATACAGGTGGACCGCTTGTGAAGTCTACTTAGATATAGGTCTGTGGTATAAACAGATTATGGTACGTCACAGTTTCCTGTATGGACACTTGCTACGGATAATTATTAAAACAAGATTTAGCAGACAGTAATTTAAAACGACAACATGTTCAATTTTATAATTACCACAAGACGGCATTAAACGAGCATTGACTTACAAGCATAGTATTAGAAACACAGATGCATTATTTACTATAAATTAGTAAACACCTTTATTTCTTAGCATTTCTTGGACATCTTTATAATACATGCTCACACAAAAAGCTTGATAAGAAATAAAGGAGTCTTTACATAACAACCGAAAAAAGCCTGTCTTCCATTACGAAAAGGTCATGAGCAGAATAGAAAAGGCCTCTCGCCGAGACAGGCCGATGATGGCGAAAGTTTATATTTTGCGCCAAATCAAAGGGACTCATAAATTCTCATAGAAGTACGGAAGAGTGTATATGGGCTTACGTGTCGCTCCGATAACTCTTTTTAGTGGGAGCATTTCAGTGTAGTTTACGATTGCGAGGTAGAAGAGGATGCGTTGCGTTACGGAAGGCAGGCGTCAGACGTAGTTTAGCGAGGCAACATGCACAGGTTCAGGTCTGGTAGGGTCGCGGTGCGAGTACCGTATCGCGCGTGTCTCGGCGGGTGCGGGTGGTGTTGCGCGGGCGGCGCGGCGCGCGGCGTGTGCGCGTGCGCCGGCGGCACCGTCACCGTCACGCCGTCGTCGCCCGACCCGTCCGACTCCTCGCACACCGAACGCCGCCGCACTACGTTCCACCAACACCCACATTATTACTCGTGGCCGCACGGCGCCGGCCCGCACGCGGTCTCACGCCTCGATCTAAGAGCGCTAACAGCAACGCGGGACCACAGCACCGCGAGTAACGTGCTCAATACTCGGTTCGCAAAGTAAAGTAAAGACATCCGCTGGTGCAGCGCTGCTGTCGCGCGGCTAAGCCGGCTAATTTGATAGCGCCCTAATAGCGAGTTTTCGATCTCAGCTGGCAGTGAGATGGCGGCTTCATTTCTATGACTCCTCCACCGCCCCGCTGTCGAAATACTGTTTTCGGCGAAATATAAAAATTACGTTCGGAAATACACGTACTTCGCCTCCGGGTCACACAAATAAATGCGTGTTAAATCCTTACCCACTGCCTTAACCATTTTGCTGCCAGCTGAGATCGAAAACGCGATCAAATTATCAAAAAGTAACCGTGTCAGGTAAACCTTGCACCCTTTTATCAGACACAATTAAAACGTTGATTCGAGAAATGTCTCTTTGCTTTCAGGGTACGGTCCGATTCACCGACATAACGATTACCGAGCGAGTATTAGCCAAAAGAACTTACTATGCGGTAAATGTTTATTACCATATATTTTGTTAGGTTCTATGGAAACTTGAAAAAAAAGCATAGAAGCTTAGAAAACAAAACATTATTCCTATTGACAGTTATTTTATACTTAATAGGTAAAAAATAGAAGTTAGCATTTTTTTTTTATTATGTTCACCTCCAGCATGGCACACCACTGTGTCATATCGTGACGAACCCTAACCCAAAACCAAAAAAAAAATGGTCTTAGTAAATGAAAAGTATGAGTTGCTTGCCATGCCACGTTATCAGGGGAGTACTATGAACGAGGTACTTATACAGGGTTACGCAGAAAGGGTGTACTAATCCGAAAGGGGTCCACAGTCCCATCATTATAAACAACTTTTACCATGGAATCAAGCCAGAAAACGTGAAAAAATATCAGCTGCTCCATACACTTTGTAGAGTGTCAATTACCGTTTTCTATGTATATAGCTGATATTTTTTCGCTATTTCTGAATTGCTCCCTTAGTAAAAGTTGTTCATAATTATGGGTACTATGGATCCCTTTCGGCTTAGTACACTCTTTCCGCGTATACCAGTATAAGGAAAAATAACTCTCATAGAATGCCCGTTAAAAAGTGACCCCATGTGGTTGACAACATCATGTCGTTTTTCTCCGTCTCTCTCTCTCTCTCGTTGTGACAGGTTGTCTCTTTTTCGTCTCTAGTTTACATGCACACTAAGTGCTATCTACTTATCTAAGAATCGAATGGAGGAGCCACCCGAACTACTTTCAGAACTAAACTGACCGTCACTCTTGGAACATTGTTAGTTCTATCATTTGACCACCTCTTAAGATAAAGTTGATGGATGACGTGTGACGCCGGTGTATAATGGATGTAGGTACATTTTTGCGTTGGGCATTTTTGGACTGAGTAAAATTTTTATAATATTTATATACTTACCTTGTTCGTATGGGGATAAAGTATTTCATTTTAATATTTGAAGTCTTATTTACAGGAGATATTAATTTACACACCGCCAAAAAAAAACAAATATAGCTTGTTGACATTTAAAAAATTCGGCAAATATGCATGGTTTGAAATATTGGGGCATTTCAAATAAAGCGGACAGAGAAAAACGTTCAAGTTTCCGTTTTCAGTATTTTATACCTGTACATGTCTTTGACACAGACACAAAATATTTTTACACTAGCAACCCTGGATTACAAAATAAGAGTCGTACGTACGTACTACTTCGAATGCGATTGTTCAGGTTAAAAAAGGTATGGTAAAATAAATTAACCACAAGATTAAACTTTTTTTTCCTGTCTGCTTCACATGAAATGCCCCAATATTAATTTTATAAGTATAAAAGAAAAAGAAACCCAGTAAATTAGAGATGAGTATTAGATAAACGATATTCAGAAACATCCAATAGGCCTGTTGTTATCGTTTTTTTTAAAGGTGATAAAGCTTTTTATAAAGCATAGAGTAGCTTATTGCACATTTGTGAATATTGAGAAAAGAAAATACTAACCAAAGTTATGTTCAAAATGCTTATCGAAAACCAGGAGTTAGAGAACAACAAGCATAATTTTGTAAGCATAAAACTTACCGGCAGCGGGGGCATTTTGCATGGCGTGTTGAATGGGCCCATTCGGCGAAGGCCCATGCATAGCCGCTGGATCTAAAATATTTCAAGTATAGCAACACAAGCTCGTTCCTCTGTGTGACATGTATAACATTTTATACCCTGTATGATGTTGTATACTTTGTGTGACATGTATAACATTATATATTATCATCATCATCATCATCAGCCTCTAACCGTCCACTGCTGGACATAGGCCTCTCCTAATGCACGCCACTGAGCTCGGTAGGCAGTTCTTTGCATCCAGTTTTTACCCGCCGTTTTACGCAGGTCGTCACTCCACCTGGCCTTTGTGTGATGATGTGTTTAACATTTTATCCCCTGTATGACATGTTTAACATTGTATACTCTGTGACATGTATAACTTTCATACTCTGTGTAAGTTTTATAACTTACGGTAAATCAGAATAAATAAGCAGTAAATTATGAATAGTATTGATATTTGACCTATTTTTTTTTACTGTAGTTGTTAAAGACCTATTTAATAAATAAAAAGTTAACCATATTCACCAACAATTCCAGTGTCTGCCATTAGTGCTGACCACTTAGCTTATATAAAATACAAACTTACTTTTTTGGTAGTCTCTATTCACAATATAAGAGAGTACCCAAAAGATCAACAAAATTATTATTATTATCTTACCATTCGTCATTTGTTTTATATTTCAGTGTTTTATATTTCTTTTTGTGTCAAAATGACACAAAAAGTATCAGAAACTGTTATGACTATTGATCGTAACATTCATTCACCTATGTGAATTAGTATTGCATTGGTAAATCAAACTGTATCATCATCATCATCCTTTCAGCCGTGGGACGTCCACTGCTGGACATAGGCCTCCCCCATCGATCTCCAAAAGGGCCGGTTGGAAGCAGCCTGCATCCAGCGTTTCCCTGCGGTCTCTTTTAGGTCGTCTGTCTATCTTCCTGCGGTCTCTTTTAAGTCGCTAGCGCCCACCTATAATGCATGATTTCGTCGTGGCTTGTAACATGAATCTGACGATGGTCTGATGTGTCATGTGACATAGCCTGCACCAACCTATGGCATCTACCAACATGGCATCGTACAGAATTAAGTCTGAGACAAAATATTGTCCTATAAGTATGAAGATGCTCTTCATTCATCATTATCAGTCCGAAGACGTCCACTCAATTTATGCAACTGAGGCCTGCCCCTGAGAACTTCACATTGAACTACAGCCTGCCATCTGCATCGACTGGATGCCCGCGACTCTCATGATATCGTCGATTCATCTAGGGGGAGGCCTATACCTACGCTGCGTTTTCCGCTACGTGATCTCCACTCAAGAACCTTTCTTCCCCGTCTGTTATCGGTTCTTCGAGAAATGTGGCCTGTCCATTGCCTCTTCAACTTGCAAATTTTAATAGCTATGTCGGCGACACTGGTTCTTCGGCGAATATCCACATTCCGAATATCAATTTGACACCACTCATATGAGATGAAAGTGATGTTAGGTAAAATTTTTAAGGTGTACCATTTATAAAAAGTGTAATGCCCAAAATATTCTTAGAATAATGCTTGATATAGTTTTTACGTTAATTTGAAAAGCTTGAGTATTCAACTCAACATAAGAAAGATAGTGGGTGTTTTGTACATTGTTCCTAGACTCTGATACGGTTATTGATTTCAATTTATTTTTTACATGACTCACCTGGCTGTGGCGCCTGCGCCGGTATGGCGGGGGCTCGGTGCGGCATGCGCCGACTGTACCCGGTTTGGTTGCGGAACGAAGACACGGAGTTCCTCAAAAACCTGCAACCACATTACATTATTGTAAACCACATTATTAGAAACGCGAACGGAAACTTTTTCATCTGTCTCTTTTATAGGACTAAGCTCAAGTTGTATAAAAATCCAGCGTGCCGCATTTTTTGTACCTAGTCAGTACAAAAAGTGTGTGGTTTGTTAGATTCAGGGAGCGTCGTGACGCGATGGTGATCTTATATTAAGATTAGATTAAAAACCAATGTAGAGGTCTGCTCAGAATGACGTGCTTATTTAATGAGTGCTTAAATAAATTCCTTAGCAAGCATAGCTCTATGTAAGTTGGACCTACCTAAGTACCTAACTAAACAATCTGTCCAAGATAGGTATAGTGGTCAACAACTTTTTTTTATTCTTTTCTCTGTGAGGGTTTTGGCGTCGCACTTTTGTGTATTTGCAAGTGCAAGTGTCAAGTATTATATTAATATCAAGTTTGGTGATATGTGGCCAAACAAGTCAGTCAGAGTCAAGCAAAGTAAGTTACGGTGTGCTATTATTTCTTCTGTTGTTATATCACTCGTCCACCACGAGCATTTAATAACTAATAATCCACCATTATTACACATTAACACCCGAAAATAAACAAGTTTAGGAAAATAATACAACGATCTGACATGTTTTTTTTTTTCACGTTGACGCCTCTACCTGCTCAACAGTTGTCAATCTGAACAGTAGACGAAAATTTAGCGACCTCAAAAAAAAGATACAATTTAATCCAGTCAGGCGAAAAATTAAACCAGCAGACGCCCGTAAACGGAGCAGTTTAAATTTTAGTCAGTTAAATTTTTCACCTATTAGCGTCTCTGAACGGGGGTTGTGACGTTTATCTAGTATAAGTTTTAGTCTGGATAAGTGCCGTAAGCGCACCCCAGATCAAGGATCATGGTTATGTCATAAGGAAAAAAAAATGGTTATTATCGATAAAGCTCTACAGCTTCAAATTAACATATAATTATTTCATTTTGTCGAATAAATTAATTTTCTTTTCTTTCACTTAGCCAGAGCCCCATCAAGCAAAAAAAATACATTTAGCAAGTTCACAAAAGTATACTGAAATAATTTTAACTTTACCTATTTGGGATTAAAGTAGTCGGAGCGATTTCCTTCTCACGACAGTCTGGACACTCGTGGTCTTCAGATTCAAGTAAAGCTCCTCTGATACCTGTAAAAGAAATTAGTTTTTGAAAATAATTGAACAGCAAAAAAACTAGGAGGTACGACTCACTAGACGAATGTAACTAAAGGACAGTGCACATCAGCAGACGAGATGGGCAAAGGTCTTGTTACGTTACCTTCTGTCACCTTCTGCCAACTTCACTCTTCAGAAATTCCACTTCAACTTTTTCTATTCCTTCATCGATACCTTTGTCTATCCGGCACCTATCGTATGACCCAATTAGTTGATTTTATATGAATTTGTACTTTATTTTTGGGTGGACAAGGTGTATTAAAAGCTTATGAAAATGACTTCACTTACATTCATCGCAGAATGAGTTCCCGCAGCATGGTATCATGACGGCATCGGTGAGCAGGTCGCGGCAGAGGCTGCAGATGAGCTCATCGGGCACGGCGGCCTCGGCCGCGGCCGCGGGCGCGGCGCCCTCGCTGCCACCGCCCCCCGCGCTTTCAGAAGCCAGGTATGCATCGCTGTACAGAACACAATATTATACTACTTTCCATAAGAACAGAGACATAATTAGACGTTCTAAGTTTTTTGCATGCAGACTTTTAAAGTTCCATAATATACCTAATTAAAAACCGACGATAGAAGGAGGTTGACCTTTTGGTCTGTGGTTCAAAAGTTTTGATGAGGACTTTCAATATATGTTTTAACCTTGAAGTTATGTTTTTCTTATTTTTTCAGAAAATTAATTATCGAAAAACTTTTTTATTCAATTCATTTTTCAAAAACACTGAATCATATTGGAATAGATTGCTACATGTATCTCACCGTTTTTTTTTTTTTTTTGTATATGTAAGACAATGTCCGGAGCACTGTTAAGTATGTATATCAGTAAAGCTGTATCTCACCGGTCCACAGCCGGAACTGCGAAGGTACCACTTGGGGTCATCATGGCTCCTGGTGCTTTTGGTCCTTCAACTGGTACCATAAAACTTCGAGGTATGCCGGTACTTCTTCTGATCTCTACTGGGTCAGCCTAAAATGCACAATAAAAGCACTTAATTAAATAGTTTGCAAAATAATAAAGACACTACCAGGCTTGGCGCACTTCGCGCTTTAGGTATGAAGCTACAAGTACCCGACATGTCGGACCTGCCACGCCGCGACAGGCAACTTCTAGGTTAATATAACTGTAGGTAGCTAGCGCTCGCGCGTCCTGAATTTCGCTTTATTGTGTAGTAGCAAGAGTCGCTACTTATTTAAATGATTTTGCAGAGTGAATCTTCTGTACTTGTACTAATATATCTTCTGTGACTCTACATAAATCAAGTACGGAATACCTTTTTACAATGAACAGAAGCTATCTACTATAAGGCTCAATTTGCATCGGAACAGTAATCATCATACTCTACTATAGTAATAATATATATGCAGGGGCAGCTTTGTAGAGAGCTGTAGGTAGTGAGGCAAATGAGACCCTGACCCCTGGCATGCCTTAACCGGCCGTCTGGGGTTGGAAACCACAAGAGCTAAAAAGCTAAGCTCCAGGGTGGAAGTGTTAAAGGGCATAACGCCGCGAGTAGCTCTTAGTGAAAGTGCAGCACACCTCTCGACACCCTAAGCCACCCACGCCAATGTTGCCCCTCTGGTGCCAATATGTGACAGCAATTATGGGGAGCCCATTTAGTGGGTGCCAAGTCATCACCTGCCTAAATATATTTTGGATGAGACAGGATAAGGCAGGTGCCGTTTCTTATCCTATAGATCAGTTCCCCTATCTACTAGTTGTTCACTTCAATAGCCCAGTATTTTTTTTACTATACTGTACAATAGTTTTATATTCCATTTTATACACACCCCATAATTGTATTTTTTACTCAACAAGGCCTCTTGGTGTTGGCTTCGGCCCCACCAATGCCTTTCAAAGGTCCGGGCTAGACCCGTCAGGTATTTTAAATAAAGAATCATAATAATATAAATGCAAAAGTGTGTTTGTTTGTGCCACTCAGCAACAGAGTAACGAATCAAAGTGATAGTTGGTGCACTGGAGTGACATAGGTTTGAGGTTTTTTGGGTGGTAATGGGTTTGATAGCCCGTTGGTCCAGTTGGTAGTGAACCTACCTTCTGAGCTTGGGGGTGTTCAATTCCCACCTAGGAAAAACATTTATGTGAATAACATTTGTGTTTGTTCTTTATCTGGTTGTTAATATCTATTTAAGTATGTATTTAAAACTATATTATACATGTATATCAGTCTCTGGCAGCCATATCACAAGCTTTGTTTAGTTTGGGGTCATGTGACTGTGTGTGCAAAAGTGTCCCGAATATTTATTAAAGAGGTAACTTTTTATTTATTTTTAAAATTACTATCAAAAGTCTGATTTATACCCGTGAGTGTTTATGAAACAAAGAGAAATAATAAGTATAATTTATTCTAAAATGAGAGCATTAGAAGATAACATAACAGTACAAAACTGTTTTTCTAACGAATCTCTGGTGTAATTCCGCTTTTACGCAAAACAACTTCCGCAAAGTGATGCCTGCTTCAATCAACTATAACAGTAGTCTTACTCTAATTCTTAGCTGTAAATGTATGGTTCCTGAGGTAATGTCCATGCGGGTGAAACCGGGGGAAACAGCTAGTAAATAATAAATTAGGGACATGTCTGTGTAATTATGTTACAAGTTTAAAATGGTGCAATTTAACTACATGGCAGAGAACTAGACTTTATAAAACAGGTTATTCTCTATTTATCAAGGAAAATGAGCTCATACCGAGGCAGCAATAGGGCAATCCTTGATCCAATGTCCACGCTTCTGACACTTGTAACAAGTGTAATGTGGTGGAATCACTCCTCTTTGGTTTTGGCCTCTAATTTTTTGGTAACTGAAAATTGTTTGAAAATAAATTATTTTAAATAAACAAATTAACTGATAAAATTGTGTATTCTTTTTTATAAAAGGATCGCAAGTTTTAAAGCTATTTAGAGAAAATGGTACAACAGAATGGACACCACTCGGGCAGGAATTCAGCCACCCCAGTTGCACTCTACTATTGACTTACAAATTTAATTTTATCTCAGCTGAAATAAACCGTAGCTTCAAGTATTTTATATAAATTTCAACTTGATATCTTTACGCATTCTCGAAAAAAAGGTTTTGACAGACGGACAACAAAGTGATCCTATAAAGGTTCAGTTTTTCCCTTTTGAGGTACGGAACCCTAAAAACAGACAATAGCTGCAGAATTTTCACACTTTACACAAGAGTTTCTATACTTGTAATATTATTTAAGCTGTGCCTTTGTTGTTTTCCATTATCAGCCTTTCATGTTCCCACTGCTGGGACATAGGCCTCCTCTCAGATAGAGGATGGGCCCTAATCCACCATGCTGACCCAGTGCATGTTGATAAACGTCATGTCTTTAAAAATAGAAACATCTTCGATGACAATCTCAGCACATAACAAAGACGACAGAAGAGAAATCTCCAATGGGAGACAACGTCTGCACGACACAGCCTACTTTAACAAACCTGGTCAAAGTCCGAGGACTGATTGCAGATAGCAAAGAAACACAAAAAAAACATGTTTATGAACTTTTTAAATATTCTTGGACATATCCGTTTTCTCACAATGTTTTCCTTCCACATTTTTGAGCGAAGGCATCGTAACTGCACTTAATTTATTTAGGTACTAAATAAGTCGTTGATGCAAGGCCGAGGTTTGAGCCTGGTGCCGTCAGATTGTAAAAGGCACATGCTAATGCTCAATCTGTTGTTGATTTTATTACAATTTATCACTACAAGACAAAGGCTTCTCCTTCTCCCTCTTTCTGTTTGGAATGATCTAGTTTTCTGCTTGAAATAACTAGTTTTGAGGGATGATAATATACATTTAAACTAAATGGAATGAGTTATGAAAATATAATTTAGTAAAGGTGTTCTGTATTTTGATTGTCAACTATGATCAATGAGTAAATGGATGTTTCATTTTATGAAGCAGTAGCCTTACTTGCTAGGATCGTAATCAAATGTAGACTGTGATATCATAGCATTTATTTTATCCTGTTCGCTACCTTCCATGCGAGACAGATCAGCCAGACCCTTGTTAGGCGCCACATCTTTATGCACTGTAGACGTCAAGCTATTTGAACCTTCCCACTGTTTTTTCGGCTGCTGTGAGAGTGGTACTCTAGCAACCAAAAGAGAAGTGTTCTTAGGAATTAGAGTATGGTCATCCACATATACTGTAAAGGAAAAAACACGCTTATTAAGTTGCTTAGCAAAATTATTATTCCATTTCATTTATTTTCAGTATCGGGTCTAGCCCGGACATCTGAGGCATTAGTGGGACTGAAGCCAACACCAAGAGGCCCTGTTAAATAAAAAATGCAATTATAGAATGTGTATAAAATAGAATATGAAACTATTGTTAAACCTACAGTAAAGGCATCAAAAATTCAGGGCTATTGTGCGAGCTCTTGATGATATTGAGCAGCAGGATTATTACAGAAGTTTGATTGTGATTATGATAGCATTTTATCCGATTCGCATTACTCACAATGCGCGTGAGCTAGATGACGCGCAATCGCAATCACAAAAGGATATCTATAAGAAGCCTGCTGATCTTTAATATAAGGTATTTAAAATGTTGTAGCCGGTGATGACTTGCCCCTGATTGGGCCCCCCATAAAGGCTGCCTTGGCTTGCCAACAAAAGCATACTATGACGGCAAACCACAAAGCCGCCCCTATAATAACATGGAGGGGCAGCTTGTTACAAATAATAATAAAAAATATGTCATTATGAGGCAAAAAAGCGAATGGGCTGCCTTATGGTAGGCAGTCACCGTCGCCTTTGGATTAGGCCTGTTAACAATGAATTCACATAGTTCATATTATATTATATCGATGCCTGTTAACCTAATTTTCTAGGTTAAGTAGGGCAAGAATGTATGTTTGCGATATGGTTTGTAGTTGCTTACCTTCTTTTGTTTGAGCATTGGTTATTTCTAGATCAAAATCGGATGTTTTTCCAATACGTTTTTGCTGGGATATTGCCGCCTTTAGGTCTCCAACAGATATGTGAAGCCCATCAAACGTTACAGTATCATAATCCAATGCACTTTTAAATTTGTAATGAACAGACATCTCCGTTTGTAGGTGGATTCATTTGTTTAAAGTTGCTTGGCAATTTTGTAACAAACCGGTGCGTTTCTCGTAGGTAAATGTTCTTATTCAAAGAATAAATAACGACTTGCTTAAATGCTTACACTATATTAATTGATGCCCAAAGCAATCGAATCTATAGTGCATTGAAATATCTTACAATTACTATTTTACTATGAAGGGTGACACTATACGCTACTTCCAACAATTGTTCTTAACACAGGTTTACAATAACACATTTTTTTAAAGTTATTATGGTATTACGCATTCAAAGTATTTTTTCCGCTGTTGCAAAAGCGGCGATGCTCTGAACCGACGTCAGAGTCTCCATGCATGCGCCATTTTCAAATTTTTCAATCAAACTCACATCAAATCAAAATCAATTAACAAACAAATCAATCCAATCAAGCTGTCATGTCAACTTTTTTTTTAAAATATATTATTCGCCTATCGGACAGGCTAAAGTCTTTAAGGCCATACCGGCTGTCCATCTGTTTTGTATAGTCTTAATACGTCAAACAAGTCATAGTCACAGTCAGAGTCAAGCTAAGTAAGTCACGGTCAAGTCAAACTCATGCCCCTGTAAAGTGGTGGGGACTTTACAAGAGGCTCCTATGGAGTTTTGGAAACAACACGAAAAGACACGTTTCACCTCGTTATATCACTTCGCCACACTCGAGCACGTTTACGAGCACTTAATGAATAAGAATTCACCATTTAATACACATTAACACTCGAAAATACACAAGTTTAGGAAAATAATAGCACAAGTCGACATGTTTTTTCAACGTTGGCGCCAAAACTCTCTCATGTCAACAATATCAACATCATTCTACTTTTTTTTTACATTAATTATAAGCTTTGTAAGTTGTATGCTTTTAGTCAGGGCTATTTTATAGTTTGTACTTTTTCCATGGTTTGTGCCTAGTTAGTGAATAATGGTCCAACTTTAACACGCACGTAACGCGGCGCGTTAGGATAACCTCTAAAATTTGAGCTGTATTACCTAAGGAATAAAGGCTTTATTTTTTTAGACGATAATGCACGTCGTTACTCGCTTGTTTGAAGTTATGGAATAATGGCCCTGCAGTGCAAGTACCGTTCTTTATCGATCGTCAAATTCGCTAAAATGCCATAGAATCGATCACAGCGAGTACTGAAAAAATGGCATATTATCGAATTTGACGACCTCAACTGTCAATTTGACGATCGATAAAAGAACGGTACTTGCATCCCAGATTCACTAACTAAAACACGCACGTAGATAAGACACCGCGTTTTATGAAATAAAAGCCAACTTTTTGTCTTATCGCGCCGCGTTATGAGCGTGTTTGCAAAATAGTTAGGCCAGCGGGCCTATAGGGAAAATAATATATTAAAATAAAGCTAAGGTGAAATAATAAATTAATTTGGAAAGAAATGAAATTAAACAATAAAAATGAAATTTACTTAACTGAAATACAAAACACTAAATACAAAACTAAAGGCTCTCCCACAGGCCTATTGGCAATTTTTTTCATTTCCAGTGACCAACCGGCCTCGTTAGTCGGCCACTTGATCGTGCATCGTCAAAATTCCCTACGTCAGTCACGGGAAGTATCGAATGGTGGCTTGTGATTGGAGACTCATAAGTCATTCATTAAATTTGCGCCTAGGATTTACCCACTCGATAAAGGTATACGCTGAAAATTTATATCTTTGGCTTACGGCGGGGTAAAGGATGAGCTAAGGGATAAGCAGTCAAGTGTGGCAAGAGATTTTCGGATTGAATTCCGAATCATTAATATGAACTGACAAACTGACTGCGCACGTGACTGCGTACGGGGCGCATAAGTCAAACAATCAGAACTTTTTTTTAAATTTTAGACCGGATATGGCTATTCAAAATCTCAACTATTCTATAAACATTAATCGACACGGGGGTCTAGTAAATGGACGATTTTTATTGTTATTTCTGTTAATTTAGATTACTTACATTAGCCAATTAACGTTTCTTACTATATTATTGATTTAAAGTTCTAAATCTACTTATTTGGCAAATTGCCATGAACTTCCGGTGCAATGTATAAAGACACACGCGGAGCTATTGAGAAAGAAAAGAACGCGAATTATTACTAAAATAACTGGAAAAGACTTGCATATTTATTAAATTTACACTGCTAGTTTTCAACATGTCGAATAACGGTGCTCCAGAGTCTTGGGAGACTCAAGCCGAAGTCATAGGTGAACAAGGTGCGAAGGACTCTAATGATATGTCTACCAAATTTTCCACGTTGAACGTAAATGCCATGGAGTTCGTGCCTTCTTTTTGTAAAGATTCGGGTAGCGAGGATGCAGAGTCTCCTCCTTCCACACCGCAAAAATCTGTTAGTGGAAGCGGATCATCTACTTCCAATTCAGCTGGAAGTCCTGTTTTAAACGGTAAGTCATGCAAGTGTCTAGTCATAATCGCTAATTTCGCCAGATCCTGGACTTGTCAATCACAATCATCGGTAACCTGCTGGAAATAATTACCTTAATTTGGATATCAACACAAGTCTTGACCCTAGCAAACGAATCAAATTTTGTTTAATTCTTTATGTACTAGCAAGCGGAACATACGTTCGATGACTTTTTTTTCGAATCGAATCCAGTTAAAACCGGGTTATGTCTCGACACGCGGCGTGCTACTATACCTGCTTGATATTCTGTTTCATAACTTTCTCCTCGTAGATTCGTGCAAAATTGTGTAAATATCGTCAAATTGTGATAATAACAATGGCAAAAGGT
Source organism: Agriopis aurantiaria (assembly GCA_914767915.1). Classification (NCBI taxonomy): domain Eukaryota; kingdom Metazoa; phylum Arthropoda; class Insecta; order Lepidoptera; family Geometridae; genus Agriopis; species Agriopis aurantiaria. Next base: position 8,598,100 of record OU611994.1, on the reverse strand, counting down.
TTGTTCCTATCAATACTACTAGACAATAAGAACCATAACTGTTTTCCAATACTTTGTTGTTAGGAGGAATGCTTACTTTCACTGGTTAGTTTCAATGCTAAACTTACATTTCAGCAAAACAGTGCTATTTAAAATTTTAAAGTTGTTTTTTGGAGTGTCACAACAGTCTAGAAAACTTCACTTGCTAAAGTTCATAAAGTTTCATCAAATAATGTTATAGTCATTGGTATTCTGTAAATGTATAAATAAATTATATGAATACATATGTCATTTAAAAAAAGGATTGATAGGTATAACTTTTATTTAATGATATTCCTACTGCAATTCTACTATTAAGTACTTACTATGTAGTGAAATCTATAATAATTTAAAGTGAAATACACTCACTGGCTGACTCATCACGAAAACTCAAAAAACTACTTTACCTACGAAGCTAAAATTTGGTAAGTATGTGCTAAGAAAGGATTTTGCGAAATTATGGGGGGATCGAATTAAGAGGGCAAGTAGAGGTTGAAAGTTTAAATGAAAATATGTGTATGAAGTCGTGGGTATTAGCTTGTATAGTAAGCAATAAATGACTAGACTCTTAAACTGTATTTTTATGTGTTTATTGTACTTCTTGATAAATGACTACCATTCTATAAATAACTTGCTTCTCTTGGGCTTGATTTACTCCATTTTGTTGTAAAAAAGAACAAACACACAAAAAAAATTGCTAAGTACGTAGGTTAATATCCAAGTAGACACCACAAGTCGACCTACCTTGCATGCCATTATTCTGATACAAATATGATTAATCGTCATAATTGAGTCCGGCTAAAGTCAGTCTGCTCAATCGGTTAATATGACCTTTAAGCATGGCAGCATGGCAAGTTTCAAAATTCTTTGTCTATGTTAGAAAAGCAAGAAGGGACCACCTTTTGGCCACTATGATGGGCCATATTTGACAAAGGATACATTTTATAAAAAAAGTGATGCATGAAACCAAACCTTTATTCAAAAAACCTATTCAAAAATAAAATTCATACCCATTTCACATCTACCAGAGCCTATAATGAACACAAATAATGTTTTTTTTTTTTTTTTTAATACTTTTTAAATTGATATCTAATCTGTAATTGTGCTAAGTTTCATCATGGATGGAATTGATGCACTTATGTGAATAACTATTATATAAAAGCGAAATTCATCTACTCACTCATTCACTCACTCATTAATCACGAAATCTCGAAAACCACTTGACCTACGAAGCTGAAATTTGGCAGGTAGATTCCTTATGGGGTGTAGAGGTCCGCTAAGAAAGGATTTTACGAAAGGGCCGAATTAAGGATGACAAAAGGGTTTGAAAGTTTATATGAAAGTCTACGCATACGAAGTCGCGGGCAACAGCTAGTAACTATTAAATTTAGGTTCTAAAGAATTAGAACAGACCGACGGAATGAACTTATAAGGGTATTAGTACCCTAAAAATTTCTTCCACCTATTCAAATCGAAATGCAAGAGTGGAAAATCAAAAAATATCACAAGTTAAAAATGTCAGTCAGATTATCACCATATAGCAAAGATCACGTGTAGTAATGGCAACATTGGTTATGGTTACAGGTTGCGGTGATGGTGGTGGCGAGAGCAGCGACGGCCGGGCAGCGTCTGCCTCACCTCGAGTCGAGGAGCCGCCTCCCATTCCACCTGCCTCCACATCGGAAACTGCCTCCCTGCCTGTCCCCGCTGATGTCTCTCCAACAGCTGACAGCTGGGAGGTGGAGGCTGATGACGCCCTCCTCTCTCCTGATGACAACAACGACCCTGAAGAGGAGGAGACTGACCAACAGGTGCTTTTTTTCTTCAAGCTTTTCATTTTTAACCCCCGATGCAGAGTGGAGTTTAAAATATGTGTGTCTGTCTGTGGCAAAGTAGTAGCTCCCACAACTCCCAATTTTTTGTTTTTTGTTTGATAGGTGACATGATCTTTCTTAGCTATGATTCAAGAAAACTGTCCAGCCGTTTGAAGGTTTATTAGCTCTTTAATTGGGGGCTGACAAAATTTGATTTTATACTTGTTAATTTGTGAATAGGTTTAGCCACAAGACGTCGGATAACTAAACAAACAATGATAATAATTCTGTTGTAGCCATGAATACATTAGGAAATAATTGCCGCGCAACATGTTGCTCATTTGTTGCAGTCTAGCAAAGTCGTACACTGTTGTGAAACTTTGCTAAACATGTTTAGTGTCACAAGTACATCAACAGACTATCATACAGATGTTTGATTTGCTAAAAATAACTAGATTTTGTGAAAATGCTATTTAATCTAAGACTTTATTGAAGAAATTAAATAAATGGGTTTATAAAATTTTGAGATGTAAGCATTTAAAGTTTTTGATCAGTGAAGGGTGCTCTGTTCCGTTCCCGCGAAGTGTCAGTATGACTACTTGTGAATAAGCCAAACAAACTCCGTTTGGCGTATTCACAAGTGATGCCATTTGTAAGTATAGTGCGCTCTCTGTCTAGCAAGACATTGAAATGCTTATATCTTCCTTAATATTAACACATTTGAATTTTTAAGGTTCAGCTTTTCATAAGGCAATAAAAAAAAAAACAGTCCGGTAGACTATTGTTGCTCAATTAATTCATTTATTATTTATTTTTATTTCAAATTAGTACCGTAGAATTACACTAATGACAATTTGCTAATACAATATTATACAATTAATTTCCTAAATAATATGAATTCATAAATAAAAGCTACATAATCATATTCAATAAAAAAACACAATAAAAATATAAAAAATTAAAAAATTAAACGAAGAATATGTAATAGTCAAATTAAAACTACAATAAAGACGATAACAAATGAATAAATGTCACTTAAATTAAATGTTCAAAGCTAGTAGGAAATGTCAATTTAAATGTTACTTAACGGCCAGTTATCCGAGTCGCGTAGGCAACAAAACGCTCCCTCAGCGCCAAGTTATAGCGACGATGTATTTTGCCACCCAACAGACAGGACGCCCGCGGGGGGAGTGCAACGATAAAAACGAACATAGGTCCGACCTCGATGACGCCCGGCGCGGTACTGAACGCGGTGCGCGCAAATTTTCGCGACCTTTTTACGCTTTTAATTTCACTAAAAAACAAAACTATTCACTATCAAAATTCTATCCAAACGAAAAAATGTTGAATAAAATTTCCTTTCAGTACATGCAATTTCCAGGTTGTTACGAGCTTTCATTAGAGCAAAAAACGAAAAAAATTTACTGAATCGACTTTGTTTCAGATTTTTTTTTGATCGAGGAAAGTTTATTCTATCGTGTTTTGAACCAAACCATAATCTCAAACACAGATGTATCTGTGACATGTATTTTTTTCCAGCTCAAATATTGTAATTTAACTGAATAAAATGGATTTAAAACCGTCAAATTTGCTATAAGAGGCCGTTAATGTCAATATAAATAAAAAATACAATAGAACATGGCTTCTGGCTTAACTTGATTTATGCAATGAGACAGAGTTATTGGATCATTTAAGAAAATTGTACGTCAGAATCCACTTGCATCCATTGTATGACTACTGACAATAAAACACATTAAAAAAAAATTGGCTTGCATTTGACCGCCAACTCGCCTGATGTTAAGTGATGATGCAGTCCATGATGGAGCACGCTTGCCTAACCAATTTACTCTGATTTTAAGAAACCCACATTGTAACTATCAGGGAACACCCATTCAGGCAGCGCATTCCACAGACTAGCGATTCGCACAAAAAAGTGGAATCAAAGCCCTTCGTACTGGTTTTTGGAATATCAACCATAAAGTGGGGATGATTTTTCAGGCTCACTCTGGCAACAATCAATTAAATCTCTCTAAATACTCTAAAACGTATCCGATAAATAATCTTAACCTTTTGAACAATGAAAAACTATTGATGCAAACTGAAATGACTAATAAGCAAAAATTACTCATAGCACTTCCAACCGACAGTGGTTCGAACTGAATTATGAGGTGTGAAAATTTTATTAACCACAACCATACATGAGTCTTTAGTTTTACACAGCAACTACTTGCTATACAGTGCAACCAACTTATTTGTAAAGTTAGTAGTGGAGCCACTTCCGTATTTTCAGTACAAAACTAACAGTATCCTGTAGATTTTTTTAGTTTATTTAGTTGGCCATTTCTGTAGATAAGGTGGTCGCTCTGTATGTATGATATCATATGCAAATATTTGCTATACAAGGCACGTATCGCGCCCGAAAATTCCATAGTCTATACATTACTATTTTGAACTGACCTAACTAGTTTGACATAATCTGAGAACATTATACCAGTGTGGCAGTGAAGAAATATTGTGACACAAATAACTTAAGCTTATTACCTTTGCTCTGGTTTTACTACGAGAAGCGACTGTGGTAACTGTTGTTTCATTTTACATTACATAGTGTATTTCGATGACTATTAAGGTAAGTTATTAAAGTTCAATGAGGTGTAGTCTTAAGGTTGCCTGGAAAGGATCACTTAAAGTAGGTAGCAATAAGGCGGCCAGTTGTTGTAATAGTTTTAGCAAGTTTAAGAACTTTTAGCACAGCTGTTATACTGGGTTATGTGGAAATGGTGTATTAAGCGGAATGGGGTCCGTAGTACCCATAAATATGAACAACTTTTACTATGGGAGCAACTCTGAAATTGTGAAAAAAATATCAGCTGTTCCATAGAAACTGTTATTGATGTCAAAATGTATGGAACAGCCGATATTTTTTTCGCAATTTCAGGGTTTAGTCCCATAATAAAAGTTAAATACATATTATAATTATTCAGGACATTTTTGCACACACGGTCATCCGACAATGTGTGTAATGATGAGTAAATTTAGTTGTTCATAATGTGAGTACAACGGGCCCCTTTCGGCTTTGTATGTGGCCTTTCCGCGTAACCCTGTAAATTAGTAATAATGTCGTTTTTACCTGACTGCACAAGAAGGAGGTGTAATGTTTTTCAGGCATATGAATGTATGTTTGTACAAACGGCAAAATTGCCCCAAAAAACAATGGGGCCGTAGCAAAAAAAAAACGATATTTTTTTATGTTTTAAAACTTCTTTTGGTCCTATGTAAGTTGTTTGTGGTGTAAGCAATAAAGAGCTGTTTATCTATTTCTATCTAGTCTTGGTGACTTACTGAGGAGCGTTTTCCATATCTAGATTCTATGCCAACCAACCACTGGCTCACTATGTGTGTGTGTATTGTTTAGTAACAATATAAATTAAATTAATTAATTAATTTAATTAAATTGCTTTATTAAACCCCAATATAAAGAGCTGATTATCTTCAAACGGCTAAACAGATTTTCCTGAATCATAGCTAAGAACACTAGATCAAGTCACCTATCAAACAAGAAAAAAACAATTCAAATTATTTATTGAGAATAAAAATGGACAATTCCACTGAAATTTATCTCACAAACTGTTAAACTAAAGTAGATTTCCCAATGAAAATTGGAATAAATTTAAATAACTAATATAATAAATACAACAAGAAGCTGTAAAAACTAATCTCATAAAAAATTTCATCATAATCATTGGCATAAATATAAATTCAGCCGTTCGGGAGCTACGTTTACAGAATTTAAAGGCCACAGAAAGTCGGCTCCGGCTGACCTTGATCTTAATTACCTACTCGCCGTAGCGCTCGGGTACGCAAAGCAGTTATAATGTTGTGTTCATCGGGCGAATTATCGCGCGAAACTATAATAATTACGTGTAGTGCCCTCGCGACTACCGATTCGATCCGAGATCGCTGTAAGTGTAATGTGTGTGTCGCTCGATGTATGAAGCCGACCCTCTGTACTGTTCTATGCTACGATGCCACAGACACACAGACTCGTAAACTTGAATCTGAGCTGATGACGTATCGACTCTAAAGATTAAATTTTTACTAGATTGGATTTAATAAGACCTTTTCCTAATAATACGATGTTGCTATAATAATAATATTTTTTATTACAGGAGGATGGTGAAGTTACAAAGAAGATTCCTAAGAAGAAGCCACCACGAGTGGAAGACACAAGGAGCAAAAAGGAGCATGTAAATGTAGTATTCATTGGACATGTTGGTGAGTTAATTAACTTATAGTACATTATCTATCATATGATCGCCAATAGTTAGCAATCAATCATACAATCAATTGCAAAAAGCAGAATAAAAATCCTGTTTTAATTTACATTACATTGTTTTAACACCAAGTAATAAAATAACAGCCATACAATAAAAAGAAAAAAATTCCAAAAAATAAGGCGTTTTCAGGTAATTAGATTATATTTAAGCCCCCGATGCAAACGTGTCATAATTTTAACGTTTGTATCTGTGTGTCTGTCTGGCATCGTAGCTCCCAAACAGCAGAACTGATTTTGATTTAGTATTTTTGTTTGAAAGGTGACTTGATCGAGAATCTACTTAGCTATGATTCATAAAACTTGTTCAGCTGCTTAAAGCTCATCAGCTCTTATCAGGGGTTTAAAAAAATATACTTGTCATACTCATAAGTAGGTAAACTTATTAATGGTTTGTAAGTTTCTAAAAATTGAAATGTTTTGGTCTCAGATGCGGGAAAATCTACGATTGGTGGACAGATAATGTCCCTGACTGGAATGGTCGACAAGAGAACATTGGAGAAATATGAAAGAGAAGCGAGAGAAAAATCCAGAGAATCCTGGTACTTGTCGTGGGCTCTCGATACCAACCAAGAAGGTAATTTTTCCATGTCAACTTTTAGATTATGGCTTTTGTGATGCCTCAAACTCCAAAGTCACATAAATAGACCATCAGACGCAAAAAAACGGTTTTGTACTGTTTTGGCCGGTAGATAAAATGCAGAGCTCTTTTTAATAGACTAATTAGTAATTTTTATAGCCTTACAAACAATAACACTAATGGCTTTGGACAACTTCTTGTGCATTAATATAGAAGTTGCATAATGCACTCGTCAGACAAAGGGCACTCTCAAATTTATCAGTGTGATATTTGTATACATTTAAGCAGTGATTTAGCGTGTGGGCGGAGCGGGGCTATAATAAACCGATCTCTTCCTGCCCCATGACCAAAATATGTGAGTCACGGAGAATTCATTGAAATAAATCTGCAAAGAATTTATACCAAGTGAAAAGATACCGTAATGAGAAATCAGAAATCTGACTAATGGTTCGGCGTGGCGCGCTCAGGTCTTGCCAACTATGGGCACTGGTTCTTCCAACATTCCGGAACAATATCGTCCGAACCAAGTATGTCAAGTGCGTTGCCGTTAATGTATTATTGTAATATTTTAGAATCTGTTTAATGTAGTTTGTCTTTCATTTGTACGTTTAAAGATCAATGAAATCACGTATAATGATACAAGTTTATGATTACACACAAAAATATTTCAGAACGAGACAAGGGTAAAACTGTGGAGGTGGGGAGAGCATACTTTGAGACTGAAAAGAAGCATTTCACAATCCTCGACGCACCCGGGCACAAGAGTTTTGTACCGAACATGATTGGTGGCGCCGCGCAAGCCGACCTTGCTGTTTTGGTTAGTATATTTATGATATACTAGCTGTCGCTGGTGACTCCACATTTGTAGACTCTCTTAAAACCTTTCAACCTTTATTTGCCCCTATTAATTCGACCATTTCGCAAAATATTAATGTATATTTTTCGACCCCAAAATATTTATGTGTATTTTTATGTGAATATCCACACAATGCTTAAGAAACGTACTATACACAGCTTGGCGGCAACTGAGCTGGTCTCTCATTTTCACGTTCGTCCATGAATGCTTATATTGCCTGCGACTGCATTAATGCGCTATTAATGGTCAGTGTGCCATAAATATGTGAAATATAAATACAAAATGTGTACAAAAACAATAAACTTGATTACAGGTAATATCGGCGCGTAAAGGAGAGTTCGAAACTGGCTTCGATCGAGGGGGACAGACGAGAGAGCATGCTATGTTGGCTAAAACGGCTGGAGTCAAACATTTGGTCGCTCTCGTTAACAAAATGGACGACCCTACAGTCAACTGGGAAGAGAAAAGGTAAACTTACACAATACAGGATTAACAGGAAAAGGACACGATAGAAAACTGTTTCTTTTCTGACTTAAGTCTCAACACCAACTGAGATATTAAATCTACACTAAACTGAAAATTGACTTTTGTTTGTCGCCTTGAGTTGGCGATGGGCCTAAAAAATTTACACGACGCACTCAAATTGGCTATGTGGCCTTATTTTCTGCTGAGGAAGACCTCCTCCACTTCTTACCACGCATCCGTATCTTCTGGCAGGTTTGGCCATTCAACTTGGAAAACACGAACATCCTTTCTTCACAGACGGCCGCCGCCTGATCGGTAGTCTTGCGCATAGTACTGCACTAGTACTGCGGTTTCTTCTGGGCAAGCGTGCTCCATCGTAGAACGCATCGTCGCTTAACATCAGGCGAGATGGCGGCCAAGCGCAAGCCTATCTACTATTTTAAAAAAAGTTGTCCGCGAAAACGAGCCCTTAGTTTGCAGCTCCTAAGCGAACTACGTTGTTCTTTTAGTTCGTCAGCTCCTCGTCTCGAACACGAGAAAGGCAGATCGTCGCTTGCTTTGCTGTAGTAGTGACACAGAAAAGTTTTTTTTTAATTAAATTAGAACAGCTGTCCAGGAATTTTTGTAAGAAATTTGTTGTAGCCAGTTGCACCGAAACGTCAGTCATTCGAAATCAGTTGGCAACTGTGATGCTGACAAAGAACTTTGAGACCTAACCCAAAAAGGTAAGGTCCAAGTTCTTTGGATGCGGAGTTCGACGCGTTGATCTAAATAAGAATGTTCAATCAAGGTTCTGTCATAATGCCTGGCGACAGATTTTCCATCTTATTTCCGATCTATTTACTTCTCTTTTTTGTGAATGCTAGCTTGGGCGGAGCCGCGCTCTTCCTCACTCGCTATTACAAGTCGGTCTTATCGAATGAACTAAGGAGCGCGGGATCTAGGAACTAGTTCGTCTGTGGGAAGCACTTTAACGACCGAATTCGTTCGCGAACTACACAAAACTACTGATAGGCTCCGAACGAAGTGACGTAACTTGATTAACTCGTGCATTAAACGTATATTATGTTTTATTACAGATACAATGAATGCCGAGACAAAATCCTGCCTTATCTTAAGAAGCTGGGCTTCAACCCAGCAAAAGACCTATCATTCTTACCTGTTTCTGGACAAACTGGACAAGGCCTATTGGAAAGAGTAAGTATTTTACTGTAATAAAATAATTAGTATGTAAAGATAAGTAATTTTGCTTTATGTCAAAGCTCTTATCCTTTGCCATCTTCCTAGCCTTTTATATCTTAAGCTCTTATTCTTAGATATCCCTCATATTTAACTTTCATAATGAAGCAAGAGCAGGCATGATCTCACTCGCGCCTCATATCCTTATAATTCGCAGTTGAATAAAGTTTATATTCGAGTGGACAGGTGCTTCAATCAAACAGCATAATTGCACTTCACTTTCCCTGTGGTACCTTTTAGGTCGTCTGTCCATCTTGTGGTTACCAGTCCGTGGTCTCCATTCGAGAACCTTAGGGCTCCATCGGCCATCTGTTTTGTGTGCTATGTGCCCTGCCCACTGCCACTTCAACTTGCTTATCCGGACTTAAGTTCAGTAGTTTTCTAACCAGCTCCAATAATACGAATAATTTTTGTTTGAGCGCCTGTTGATTTGGCTATAGGAATAATTTAGATGACTGTTTTTTATTGATATTATTTACATAGTATATCCTGGTTTTTTTTTTCCAATTTTTATGAGGAATCCTAGGTCATAATATCAATCCTTCATATCTATCTTTTGGTTGTTATGAGACGTAATTGCTAAGAACTCCTTACCGTTCTCAGGTATCTGAAGAAATCTGTCCCTGGTACAGAGGGCCTTCGTTCATCCAGTTGATTGACGAGCTGCCGTCCCTAAATAGGAAGATGGATGGACCATTTATCATGCCCGTTGTAGACAAATACAAGGATATGGGCACAGTGGTCATGGGCAAAGTTGAAGCGGGCACCACTCGCAAAACCAGCACACTTCTACTCATGCCTAATAGGGTAAGTACAAGGCCTTACGGCTACCTGTTTTAAGCGATTCTGTTAGGTGCTTGGAAAAATAGGATAGGTAGGGTAGGAAAAGTTGCGCGACCGCAAACCGTATCTCGGAGCGTTGAGGTTCACATTTGCGTGATTTTCCGCACTACGCTGTTCTGAGCCCGCGCTAAGAGATAACCATAAGGCTTCTGTTTTAACATTCATCATTCCTTTCAGCCTTTTGCATCCACTGGATGCCAGCGACTCTTACTATGTCGACTACTCTTACGACATAGTAAGAGTCGCATAGTAAATAAAAATTATTTGTGATTAATTAAGAGATCTTTTTTTATAATTGGAAATATTGTTTGTTATATTCAGAGTTCTGTGACTGTGGATCAACTATGGTCTGACGACATTGAAGTGACATCCATCGGTCCGGGCGAAAATGTAAAGGTGAAACTCAAAGGAATTGAGGAAGAGGATGTCTCGCCTGGCTTCGTTTTATGCGACAGCCAAAACCCCATCACTACTGGAAGAGTAAGAATCAGATAATTCAACTGTCAAACTTGTTTTCAACCTGATCTTAATATATATATTTTTTCTTGATTATCTCGAAGCTTCAATACAGGGTTACGCGGAAAGGGTGTCCTGAACCGAAAGGGGTCCATAGTACCCATCATTATGAACAACTTTTACTATGGGACCAACACTGAAATCTCGAAAAAAATTATCAGTTCTTCTATACATTTTGTCGAGTGTCAATGACCGTTTTGTATGGAACAGCGGATTTTTTTTTCGCGATTTCTGAGTTGGTTCTCTGAACATCTTTCGACTTAGTACACCCCTTCTGGTTAATCCTACATATTTTTCTTATTTTAATAATAAAATCCTCTCTAATATTACCTAATGTGTGTATTAATTTTGTTTAGATTTTCGATGCTCAAGTAGTTATTTTGGAACACAAATCTATCATTTGCGCCGGCTACTCCGCTGTTATGCACATACATTGTGCTGCTGAAGAAATCACTGTTAAGGTAAGTAAATATGTTAAAATGAATATAATATTGTTTATAAAAATTACTAATAATATAAGTACGAAGCGCTTCGATTCCACTGTGGAATGCGCTGCCTGAATGGGTGTTCCCTGATAGTTACAATCTGAGTGTCTTCTAGACAAATGCGGTCCATCTTAGACCGCACCATGGATTAACATCAGTCGAGTTGGCAGCCAAATACAAGCCTATCATTAAAATTTAGTAAAAAGTTCATTGAAATACCATAAGTGACCAACTCTTTGGATCGTCAGTTTTTTAGCCCACCAGCAGGCCTAGCACAGGCCGGCTAGGCCGTGGACAAATTGTCTTTCCACTGTTTTTATCCCATGAGAAAATGCGGGTTTAGAAAAAATCACGAAATATCACAATCAATACACAAACAATGGTCTTAAACCTCACCAACGGGAGTTAAAAAATGACAAAAAAAAAACATCACGTGATTAATGGACGGCCCCTTACTTGTTAAGTCTGACTGATTTATTTGTGAACTTTTTTTAAATAGGTATAATTGTAAATTACTTAGTTTGTTATTGTTTTGATTGTACAGAACAATAAATAATTATAGTTAGATTATTTTAAATCTGTCATTTACGGCAGTTATTCGCTAATGTCGAATAATAGAAAATATTATTAACTTTTCGACGAATAATGAAAAAATTGTGAATAAAGTCGAATATCGAATAATGGCAACTAATCGCTGGATCGACTTCAAAAAAAATTGTTTTAGTTTTTTTTTATGTTTGTTACGTACCTCACAACTCCGTCATTTTTGAACCGATTTAGAACCAAGTAAACGAATTGTGTATGTTACTAATTATAAAGTCGTTTTTTTAAATTGATAATTAACAATATCTGTCTGTGATGGTCAACTAAACAATATTATTTTTGTTATTACAGGCCCTCATATGTTTGGTTGATAAGAAATCAGGCGACAAATCGAAGACGCGACCGCGCTTCGTGAAACAAGACCAAGTAGCCATCATGAGGATAGAGTGTGCAGGCATCATATGCTTAGAACCATTTAAAAATTTCCCTCAAATGGGAAGATTCACATTAAGAGACGAGAGTAAGTTATTTTGTAACAATTTTTTTCTTTTAGTTTGATATTTAATTATTGAAAACAACTAATGATTTCTCAGGTTTTCGCGATTACTATACATTTAAATTAAACGTATTTTATTGCTCGTATTAACGTCGGTAGTTAAAATACAAGCAATAAAATCCATTAGAAGCGTTTAATTTCAATTAACGAAATTAGATGAAATGGCTGTTTAAGATCCACCAAAAACCACTGTCAGATAGAACATTAGCGAATTAGCGCTTATGAATCCGTGCCCACCAGTGACACACTAGTATTGATATTGCAATCTTGCCTGGACCAATCAGCGTTGAGTATGGAGCCACCATACACTAGTTAGAATGTCTGCAATGAGTGATGTAATATCTACATAATGGAAGTTATTGGTTGAGATCTATAGATCGTCTTTCAATACTACTACTACTTAAGCTGATGCAGTGACCAAAAATGTGTTTTGGCCTCCTGTACCACTTTTATTGTGTCAACTGCTAGTCTTTGGAATGCGCTGCCTGAATGGGTGTTCCCCTATAGTTATAGTCTGGGTGTCTTCATCACGAGTGAATCGGTTTCTTCTAGGCATGCTCAATCGTAGACCGCATCATCGGTTAACATCAGGTGAATCGGCGAGCAAACGCAAGCCTCTTCCTTAGTAAAAAAGGCGCCACAGTTCGCTATCATGCGCTATATAAGTTCTTGCTAATCTTGAACATCCAGCTTCAGCAGATCTTTTCCCACTTCCATCTTTCCATCTATATCTGGGACGGCCGACGGGCATACGGCACTCTCTCTAAGCCCTTAAAAAAACAAGAGATTGAAGAGCTGGTGGCGGTGCCCAACATCATTGGTGAAATAAAGTCTCATACAAGCTTGAACATCTGGGCGTCTTTCAATAAAAATAACATAATTATTTCTCTTTGTTTTCAGACAAAACCATCGCAATTGGAAAAGTCCTAAAAGTGATCGAGTGATTTGGCACTACAGTTGTAAATTAGCTAGGATAGACCTTTCATATGATATCAACAAACCATGTAACATCCTTATAGGTTATCCTTAGAAATTTACTGCTTCATGATAATGTAATTTCAACTTATCACTATAATTTCAAATTAATTTAATTTAATAGAAAGCTAGGCCTTATAATCTTTAATACACAGCGTCGTAGCTAAGGTCATTGATCAGAAGTTTTAATGTGTACCTAACGATTTTACATATTTAACACCATTCTTGATATTCTGTTATATATTTATTGTTACAAGAAACTGCTTTACTTAGAAACATTAGCTAATTTAATCTATGCGTAACGTGGCTTTCTCGTTGTCGCGTGTGACGATTTCCATCAGCGAGAAGTTGAGAGCAATTTTAACCATAGATTGACTTAACTAAAGTTTTTAAATAGGGCAGAAAAAATCAGTTTAACACTCTTATTTAGTATGATAGTATCATATTACCTTACATTTAGTAAGTATTTGCTATATTGAATAGAAGTTATTTCAAGTCTAGTAAAGTTCAACGAAACCGTCTTGGCAGTAGCAATCCACGCGCGTACCTGTTGGCAGGCCTTAGCTATGGTGCTGAGATTATAATTAATAAACAAATATATAAAATATGAAGCATCCTACAGGCTTGAGGCGTTTTGTGTACAGAAATCTAGACGATACTCATTTCAGTTATATTAGAGACTTATATTTTAATATTTTATGGAAGTAATTGCCATAACGTGAAGTCATACTAAAAGCATTTTGATAATGCACTTGACTTCTAAATTGGGGTATCGTATAGAATTCTAATAAATACGCTAAAATGTATTTTTTCACAAAGATAAACATTTTAATTTAGTTGCTCTAAATATTGTTTTGAAAACTTTTTATATTGTGGTATGGAAGGCTCTCGTGTAAATGTTACGTCGATCATCATACATTTGGTGTTAATAAAGAGTGGTGGGAAATGTCGCGTTTCGTTTGTATAGTAACTGAGTGAACAGATCTGCAGTACTCAAAGTGTGTGCCCTTCGCTGATGATCACGTCAACACATATTTATTGTAGGAGATATATATTTATAATATTTTCACATAATTATATGGATTATTAGTGATATTTTACTGTTTCTTATCTGAAAGCAAAATTATGTTGTATAATTTGTTTGCTCTAGCAGTACACTAATTTATGTATCTTCAGTGTTAACTGAGAGTTTTATTTTAGTAGATCCATCTAGTTTCGGTCATATAATATGTTTCAGTCTATGTTTTTAATGTTAATTATTTATATAGTCTCCAATATTTTAACTAATTATCATAATTGTATAATTATGATTTATAATTTATTGCTTTTGTGACAGTACACGAGCATAAACTCAAGCGACAATGTTTTTTTTCTTCAATATAATGTTATTTTGTACTTTTAAAGTGTATCCTTTGAGATTCTTTTACAAAATGGTTTGCACTCAAAACACCAAAATACATGGATTCAAGCTTAGAAATAATATAATTATACATTAAAAGTACTTATGGATAGCAATTAAAGTTGTTTACAACAAGGAAGTTGAATTTAAACAACGGCTTAGTTTTGGTATATTGTATATTATGAATTTATAAATTTTAAAGCTTTTTTGGTCAAATATAATCGTTATTATAGTTTTGTATATTTTTTATCAATTCTGGGATAAGACCGAAGGCAAGGGTCATGAATTAATAAAAACACAATTTCTTAGACTAGCTAATCCAGACTCGCTCATGCAGTCACTGAACTTGTACATTCATGCCGTCAGATAAACGTTTTGGGTCCTGCAATTTCTCCACCTGTTTTAGTGGTGAAAACAAGTACCAACACTTCGTTTTACCAAAGATTATAGTTTTACTTGCAGTGCTGTGGGCAGCAGTAGCTTCTTTAAAACTGATTTTCCGCCAGAGACACATCTCTTAGCTGCATAGCACACTATGCAGCTAAGCTATGAACGAGGTAAAGCTAAGCTACGAAACTAAGTGACCGTTTCCACTAATGCTAAGAAGTATAGCGGACCAAGTGAGATGTGCTATGCGCGACTCTAGCTAGACGACGTGTACCTACTCTGCTCTGTACATAGCTACACCAATCGCTAGCTCACATCAGCAACTCCCATCCTTAGCAGGCATCCCTCGATATAAAAAACATAGCTTCGTTGAACCCGTTTCCACCAGTGATAAGCTAAGCTATGAAAATAAAAGTGTGAAAAGCATATCTCTCTTGAAAAAGCAGCCTTAGGCTGGAATTAGTTATACTGAATCGGTCGCTGACCGTTGCGCCGTCGCGCGTCGGTTGCAAGTACCAATCAATAGTGAGCGCGCACCAAAATTCCGTGTCGCTGACCAGTAATACTCCTGACTCGTGTTTTGTTGTTCATGTATTGTTGCTGACGTCGTCAGTGTAACTCTTATTCCAGTCTAGTGTTTTAGAACGATCTCTAAAGGTACGCGTCCATTGTGTCGGAATCGGAGAGTACAGATTTGTTGCTTTGTGTTGAGGTCTATGCGTAGATTTGCCGATCCAGTGCACGCAGTACCATACAAAACAAAACAAAGCAACAAATCCGTACGGTGTGTACGCTCGGATTCCGACGCAGTAGACGCGCACCATAATGGGTCCTTGGTATAATCCTGCCATAAAATTTACTAGAAAAGAAGCTTAAATAAGACGCATAGAGAGCATTGACCGTGACGATTTTATAATGAATTGCCAAATGAAACTTGCACAAGGAGACAAAAAGTAAAGGGTTTTTTTTAGAGGAAAATTACGATAATTTATCTTTTGTACGTAGGTATAACTAAATACGAAGTTTTGTCTAATTCCTTTCAGCTCTTTTTACTTATTCTAATAGTCTAGCATTTGTTTTCCTCACAGGTGTTCAGAAATGAGAGTAGGACCATGAGGACATGTATATCCTCGTGGTCATACTGGTATGACAAACTAGTATGACCACGAGGACACGGTGGTGGGCCGGATATTTTCATCAGTCGCAGACAGGAGGGCTTTGGACGCGTCCGTGCGGCAGTCTGTCGCCAACTGCCCAAGGAGTCTTGACGTTATAGTTCTCTGTTCTACAAGTTTGTAGCTACTGCCAATTCAAATCATTGATCTTCACTGTCTCTAGACGTCATGATGCACGGAAGAAATCTGCGTATTGAGTCGTAGCGACCGACACTGACCGTACGTCCGACGATGGTGCATATTTTACCAAGTTGCCGAAAAGATGAACTTACTACATACACATTTATTAAGTTTGTATGGAACCCTCAGGAAACGAGTCCTACTCACACTTGTCCGGTTTTTTATAGCCCAGCCAACGCTCGTAGCCTGGGCCGACCGGTAATGGACGCAGTAAGCAATGTTGGCAGAATATTATACTGTAGCATAGATAGACTGTAGGTACTAGGTAGTTAGGCTTCCTAGTCTTAAACCCACACATCTAGTATATATTTATCTATGGAAGGCGCATTTGTAACTAGTTTTCAATTATGTACTTAGCACTTTCATTCCTTAGGAGGCATAGAGGCAGTTGCGAATGAAACAACCTCGATTTCGCCCGCAGCTCTAATCAAGGTTGAATCTAGCCGTTCCGGCAGCGATTTCAGCGAGTGTCTCTTCATCTTCAGCGATTATTGCTACTCCCAGGCATCCAGTCAATCAATTAAACAAAATACAAAACCAACTTTAGAGCAACACATTGCTAAACTGAATGAATGAGCGCCACACAGGTAAAAATATCTTAGGCGCCAGAACGTAGTTGCTTTCGTCACGACGCGGGATGCCACATACCTTTCAGCATACTGCGAGATGCCACATGAACACAATTATCCTTCGGCGTGCCGAAGCGTGTACCGTGCCACGCCGTCCCGTCCCGTACCTATACAGCCCGTAGCCGACAAATATTGAATAAATTTTCCCGCTTAGCAATTATAGTTTTAGGTCTACTTCCATGGTTAGCATAGAATTATAAAAAGGGTGTCATATCAAAATTTTATGTTTTATCTAGGAAACCGTAAAAGACGAATGACGACTAAGAACACATTCGCTCGATAGAAAAAAAATATTTAGTAACACTGATTTGCGCTTTTCTCCCAGATTTTTGGATTAATTCAAATACCTATTTACTAAACGATGTCTACGATATCTTAATATATACATAATTACGGAGGGAACTTACTACTAAGTTCAAGTTAACTTAATGTAAAATGTAACTACTAAGTTACATTTTACATTATAGGTTAATACCTACTTTTCGGAAATTAATAGAATATCCTCAAAAATAGAAGTAAAGAAACGCACTTAGGTACCTACCTACTTGTAATTTTTTTTTGTTAACATTTTCATGAGCGTGGATTCAATGTCCTTTAGTCGTAATTTTAAGCAGTTTACATTGTCTTAAGAGTGCGTATAAAGCGAGGAAAATTTCTGATTTCACCCGCGCGTCTCGCATCACCCGCATTAGTGTGAAACACAACCACGGCAGCGCGGCAGTCGCGCGCAGCTCCAGTACACATAACTCGCGTAGTCGAACTCGTCATGCGGCAAGGAGTAATAAACACAGGATAAGCATAATGTTGGCGTTTTGGCGATTAGCTGGGTTCGGTCGCGGCGCGCAAAACCGTAAATTGTTTATTTCAATTTTCAAAATTGTGTTTGTTGTATATTTTTAAACTTAATTTTTAAGTTTTCTACAATATCAATATAAAATTAATAAATCATATAAATTAAATTGAAATTGCCTAAATTAATTTTCAAATTAAAATTTTACGCTTGAGACAGAGAGTCAGAGATCGTTAAACATTAAATCAAACTAAACTAAACTAATGCTATGCTATGCTACGCTACGCTATGCTATACTATACTAAACGAAACACGCGAAACGAAATACCCGAAAGCCCGTTGGTCCAGTTGGTAGTGAACCTACCTTCTGAGCTTCGGGCGTGGGTTCGATTCCCACCTAGGACAAAATTAATGTGATGAACATTTTGTGTTTGTTCTACGAGTATACCTGGTTGTTAATATCTATTTAAGTATGATTTATTTAATTTAATTTAATGTAATTTAATGCAATGCAATTCAATTCCATTCCATTCAATTCAATTTACTAAAAAATATCATCATCATCCTTCACAGAACCTTCCTCATTATTTGAAGTCGGCCTAATATACCTACTGTTTGACCTACCAGTACCTACCCGAGCCAACCCGGCCGGTCTAACAGTAGGTATTACTACTTACCTTTTTATCCGACTTCAAATAAGGAGGAAGGTTCTCAATGCGACTTGTATAATCTTAGTGTCTCTGTCTACTTGGTCCACAGTGTTGCACCGCAGTGTTGTAAAGCAGTGTTGCACCGCAGTGTTGCAACGCAGTGTTGCAACGCAGTGTTGCAACGCAGTGTTGCAACGCAGTGTTGCAACGCAGTGTGGCAACGCAGTGTTGCATCGCACTGTTGCGCCGCAGTGTTGCAACGCACTGTTGCACCGCAGTGTTGCAACGCAGTGATTGATAATTTTATTGCATACCTACCTTGCCAAAAGATTCGCTTTTTTACCAGCTAAGGAAACATTAACTTTTTTCTGAGATTCGCCACTGTCAAGAAACATTTTACTGTTTAAAGGCAAAGTTTATTTTTATTGTTTCATTCAAGAGCAATGTTTATAACCTCAAATAAGCCACAAATGACAGCACCAGCGAAGGTGGCGCCATCTGAGATAAGTTTTGCCGTGGTTTGCCTGTAGCTTCTCATTACCCAAAATGTATGAAAAATACTGCGTTAGTTCCCTAATACTCACCCTGTGAAATCATTTACCACTGAATAAAACTCAAAATATGTAGTGATGGTCAAAATATTTTCGGATTTGAATTAAATAAAGAAATTTCGTTAGTGAAGCTACTTCTCAAAATCTCTGAAATATTGGTGCCGTCGTTTGTCTTTAGACCTCAGCAGCCATAAATCGATGCCACAGACTTAAAATATTCAAGGATGGCTGAAATATTTTCTGATTTAACGTCTTCACTGAAATATTGAAGATGTCTTCTAGTATTAGAACTGAACAATCTATAATCACCGTTACTGATTTAAAATATGCAAGGATGGCAGAAATATTTTACGATACAAGTCATGATTCTCTGAAATATAAGAAACATTTTACTGTTTTACTGTTTAAAGGCAAAGTTTATTTTTATTGTTTCATTCAAGAGCAATGTTTATAACCTCAAATAAGCCACAAATGACAGCACCAGCGAAGGTGGCGCCATCTGAGATAAGTTTTGCCGTGGTTTGCCTGTGGCTTCTCATTACCCAAAATGTATGAAAAATACTGCGTTAGTTCCCTAATACTCACCCTGTGAAATCATTTACCACTGAATAAAACTCAAAATATGTAGTGATGGTCAAAATATTTTCGGATTTGAATTAAATAAAGAAATTTCGTTAGTGAAGCTACTTCTCAAAATCTCTGAAATATTGGTGCCGTCGTTTGGCTTTAGACCTCAGCAGCCATTAATCGATGCCACAGACTTAAAATATTCAAGGATGGCTGAAATATTTTCTGATTTAACGTCTTCACTGAAATATTGAAGATGTCTTCTAGTATTAGAACTGAACAATCTATAATCACCGTTACTGATTTAAAATATGCAAGGATGGCAGAAATATTTTACGATACAAGTCAAGATTCTCTGAAATATAAATGCTCTCATCTAGTGTTGGACGCAAATCACGCAAAACCTCACCTAATCCTCAAAAAAAAACTCACCTATGTTTCCAACCAATTAGTTCAAAATATTCAAAAATAGCTATTTATTTTTTGATATAACTTCACTTTGCTGAAATACTGGTGGTGCCACCTAGCGTTTGATCTGAGAAACTCGTATTTTATGCTACTGATTCAAAATATTTAAAGATGGTACCGCACTGTTGTACCGCACTGTTGTACCACACTGTTGCACCGCACTGTTGCACCGCACTGTTGCACCGCAGTGTTGCAACGCAGTGTTGCACCGCATTGTTGCACCGCAGTGGTGGACTGCAATTCAACCAGTATAAAAAAATACTGGTCGAATTGAAGGTACTCTAAGGTAAATGAGAACCTTCCTCCTTATTTGAAGTCGGATAAAAAGGTAAGTAGTATTTGACTTTGACTAAGGTAAGTAGTCCCGCTAGTGTATTGTGCATTTCCCCTTACCAGCACATACCCGAGCCAACCCAACTGGTCAAACAGTAGGTACTTATGTTTTTAACCGACTTCAAAGAAGGAGGAAGGTCCTCAATTCGACTAGTATTTTTTTATACCGGTTGAATTGAGAACCTTGCCCCTGTTTTGAAGTCGGTTAAAAACATAAGTACCAATTGTTTGACTTTCCACATTTAAATTTTTTTTTATTAGAAGATGTTTTTTTGCTTCCATTATTACCAAGCTATTTTTTGTCTGTTAAAATTGAGAACCTTCCTCCTTTTGCAGAAAGCCGCTTCTCGTAAAAACGTGAGAAAATGTGGATGGAACTCTCAAGTCAAATTAACCATCACATTAATTTAAATGATTTTTAATTTTAATTTTATAAAATTATAATGAATCTAAACTATTTTATAATGTCATTTAATTTTTAGTTTTATCTTTCTGACTCTCTCTCTCTGCTTCTCTCCGTCTCTCTCTCTCTCTCTCTCTCTGTCTGTTTGTCTGTCACAAAGAAACACTCCGACTCTAATAGTTATATTACTGAGCATACATAATAATGGATTCGTTAGGGCCTAGTCGTATCCATTTTATTTGTATCTATGTTATATTTTCGTAGTAGCTTTACCTAGTCTGTGCTCTAAGGTCATTGTCACCACTTGGTAGCCGCATCAAGTGGTCGCGTTCGAGCCATCGATTTTTTATATTATCCTTTGTTTGAAAATACAGTAGGTGTTGATATAATCGCACTCGGAAGATAAAACCAAGGCGAAAAGCAAGCGCGTGCGTCCTTCCCCGTTGAGGCACAGTGCGGTACTGAGGTTAAACGGAGCATGTTTCGCTATTTAGATGCAAAGCGCAACAGAATAAGACTGAATATCGGACTTGCCGTTTGACCGAATAGTTGCTTAGAACTAAAGGACGTAAGTCTCAAATCGAATATAATTTATTATGAGAGTACTAAATAATCTAGGTAAATTTTGTCTTAACACTGGAAAACAAACTATATTTTCCTTCGGTGAGTATTTATTTTAGATATGTAACTGAAGTACTTTCCAAGTAAAATCAAAAAAATTAGCAAAAAGGCACCATTTTCAAAACATTAAAGTATCGAGTAAATATTTTGCTATTATGTTTCTGTCTTAATGGCGGAAAGAAAATGAATTGAAAATTCACATATATCAATTATTACGGTGATCGGATATTTGGTTTAGTTAGAATATCATGGCAAATTAGCATAAAATTTCGGTTGCCCCCTCTTAATAGCGTCAAACAAGTCAGAGTCAAGCTTAATAAGTCACGGTCAAGTCAAACTCATGCCCCTGTAAAGTGGTGGAGACTCCTATGGAGTTTTGGAAACAACACGAAAAGACACGTTTCACCTCGTTATATCACTTAGTCACACTCGAGCACGTTTACGAGCATTTAATGAATAATTATTCACCATTTAGTACACATTAACACTCGAAAATACAAAAGTTTAGGAAAATAATCCCTTGTCAACCTCAACGCCAACCTCGCCATAAACAACTACTCAAAATAGCATTATTGTAGTGAGACTAAAACCTAGTAGTATAATACCTCTAGTATAATAATCTTTGCTAAAACTAAACCATATTAATCCTTTAGTTTCAAACACATTGGTTCAAATGACCCAAAATATGGCAAATTGATCAAAGCATGGATCAAAGGTTTACAAAAGACTGAACGAAAAAAGTCGTAGAGGAGCCACTATCGTATTTTCTGAAATGAAAGCCTTTCGAATTCAATGAACATTTAAAGTTACCTTTTTGGATGACTGAACAGAATAAATAATAAAATAAAATCATTTATTTCAGGCACGTAAATGACCCATAAAATATAAACTAAGAATAAATTGATTGCACTGCACCTTAACATTGCCATGATGGCAAATGACATTCATTACGTTACCTACACTATATTTAAGTCATCAGCCAGAAGACTTCTACTGCTGATAGGCTTCCCCCTTAGACCTCCACACTGAACGACAGCCTGCCATCTGCATCCACTGGATGCCCGCGACTAACAATGTCGGTCTATCTAGTCTAGTGGGAGAGGTCTACTTCTGCAGCTTCCGGCACTTAGTAGTCTTTGACGTGGTCTTCACTTAAGAACCTTTCTTCCCCATTGGTTATCAGTTCTCCGAGCGATGTGGCCTGCCCATTGCCACCAATATTCATATTATTTTTGTTATATTTAAATATGCCCTGTATATGTTAATTATGCCCTTTTTTTATCGCGGATGGTTCCGCATTTGACCGCCAACTCGCCTGTTGGTAAGCGACAATGTGGTCGAAGATGAAGCATGCAGACTTAATCTTCTTTTTGAAGTCTGTTGAAAAGAGGAACAGACATTGCTAAAATATATCAAAGAGTGAAAAGAGAATTTTAATTCTTCCAATGGTTGTAAATCATGACTGCAGTTGTTAGACACAGCTTCACTTTTATATTACTATAAGAGTGTGATCCCTTGGTGGAGTAAAGGTTGTCTATGATAGAACTTACAAATTCATGAAAAGAGCAAATAAAACATTATGTTACATTATACTAATATAATTATGTATATATCAGGTAAAGTGTATGTGCAAGTTTAAGATGCAATAATTTAAATAGCCATAAATATGAAAATGACAAAATTAAAATGAAAAACTGACAAAAATAAAGCGGAAGAGCATCTGAAATAATTCTATGACATATTATTTACAATTTTTGTCAAATTCCTTACTCGGAATGTAATATGAATTCGCTAGTTACAAAACTTAAAGCTAAGTTATTCAATTTCCTCATCAGTAATATAAAATATAATATTTCAGTAAGTAGTTATGTACAGTATTAAAACAATTAAAATCTCATAATTAGGTCTTAATCTAGCTTAACAATTTTGTTCATTCCTAGATAATAGTACTTGCTATCCTTCCTAGTGATCTAATTCATCTATCCCATTGAACATTCATTATCAGATTTATCAGTCTCAATAACTTATTTATTAAGTACCTAGAGTAGCTAAAATTTGGCAACTAATATGTATTTCAATCCTGTAACTTGATGTCGTTTTTTGTTATGTTTTGATTCATTTGATCATTCTCATATTCCACAAAATCATCAAAAAGACTGGGCCAAGCTTCTGTATCATCATAGCTACTGAGATCATCGCCTACAAACTCACAAAAATTTAAAAACATGTACCATGTATCTTTAGGAATGCCTCTAATATGGGGATTCTTCTCTAGATAGAAAAGCCACTTGTCCAAGATTTGAGGCTCATTACTAGTGAATACTAAACGCCACAGTACAATGGCAATATCAGTTGGCAAAATCCTCTGCCCGGTGCTGACGTCAAGGCCAAATTTAAATGTAAACCTGTACAAATCTTTGAACTGTTCAGTATCCCTATTCAAATCTCCAATTATTTCATTCAACTTTTGTTGTATACTTTTGATTGTATCAGTTTTCATATTTTTTAAGCCTTGTACAAATTCTGTTTTTGTAAATCTACACATTTGACTAGCATTTAATTTCCATGCAAGAACTAAAACTTTAAAATCATCAGGGTTTAGCTGTAGATCATTGCACAAGTTTTCAATACCTTCAGCTAATATGGCATCTTCTCTGGAATCTTTGTATTGATCAAACAATTGATAAATTTTCGAGTCAGAAACACGAGGTTCACTTGACCCTAAAGAAGACATTGTGAGGGGAATAGATGGCAGTTTTTGATAAAACGGCTTTGGAATTTTTTCAGCAATCAAACTAGATTTTGGTGCATTGACTTCCCTCGAACACTGTTCTAATGTAGTTGAATTGGCATTCTGTAAAGTACCACTATTCCTTAGATTATTAACAGCTCCTTCATTATTCTGGAGTAAAGGTTCTTCTTGAGGATATACTGATACTGTGACTGCAACTTCTGTCATCTCTGAAAGTAGAAATAAATCAAATGAGACCTACTCTTGCACGATAAGGTAGAGTATCCACATTATTTTGCAAATAAATTCTTACCATCTTTATCACTATTAGAAGAAGCAGCGATGTCAGGATTTGTTTCGTTCTTAAAACAACTCATACAATGGCCCATTGGATAGAATCTTTACAGACATTCAGTATCAAACTCGTTTCTAGTATTTGGCTAAACTCGATTAGTGTTTCGTCTTGAATACTAACACACATAATGGTTAAATGCAGTCTGGTAGTAAGTCTTCAGCGAAATCTTAGGAAATAGCCTGTAATAAACCATTAAATTACAAAGTACATTTTAACGTAGAATCATAACATAACACCATGAGTCCATGACACCTACTACCAGTTGTTCCTTACCAAACACTCCCATTGAGGAGAATACTGTCAGGAATTAATTAAGCAAAGTTGTTGAAGATACACGATTTTTTGCATTTCAGTAAGACTATTCTATATATAATATACCATGATAAAATTTACAAAAAAAATAAAATTATTTCTTTGTGATTTGACTTTTTGACAACAGATTTGAGGACGTGTTCCGAATCACATCAACAGCAACAGTGTTGAAGGAATGGTCATGAGGTGCCAACAGCTACAGCTGATATCGGCACGCGCAGCGCGGTGCGGCGGTTTGTTAGCGCCGAAAACCAAAGACATTGCCATTAAGTTAAGAAACGTCCATGTCGAAAACTGATGAGACTTGATGAAAGTATTAACACAGTCATCACTCAATGACTAAAACGCAACGCAACTTACTCAACGCTACAGCTTGTCACAGGTCTTAGTGTTCACAGATGATTCGGAACGGTCAACAGTCAACACACCCAGTTAATTTGATTGCTGATGATTGACATGACATTGACAGTGACTTTATAATGCTGTTTTGAGAACTAAAATGACAGTAGCAATAGGGTATTTGACTCTCAGACTAAAGAATACTAGGAGGACCTGGGGGTCTAGACAAGAGCCACACACTGTTAGCGTTCACGCCTGCGGAAAGATGAAATTGTAAGAAAATGACATTGACAATGACATTAGCATGAGATAAATTATCTGAAGCTAACGTCATTTTCATACAATTTCATCTTTCCGTAGGCGTGAACGCTAACAGTGTGTGGCTCTTGTCTAGACCAAAGAGTACCTTTTTGGTCTAGACCCCCTGAACTAACTGCGTTTGACGCGTGCATGATCTCAGGCCATAACAATTGCAACCGCCGCGCGGTACCTCATCAAAGCTATAAAGTATCGATATCGATCAAATATCGACAAGTGATTTTTTACCATAGATGTGAGCTGATTAACATTTTTAAGGTTCCGTACCCAAAGGGTACTAACAGAACCCTATTACTAAGCCTACGATATCTGTCCTGTATCTTTCGAACCGTAATAGATAGCCAGTTGAAATTTTTACACAATATGTAATGATACGGCGGATTTACTAAGAAATAATAAAAAAAATACATAAAGTATAAACTGAAGGGGGTCCCCATACAACAAACCTATTTTTTTACTTATTTTTGTATTACCTTCTCTAATGTAAAAACGGTAATACGTACAAGTGTCAAACTTGGCATGATTATAGTACACACTCTAAAGTATAATCATCATCATCATCATTTCAGCCGTAGGACGTCCACTGCTGGACATAGGCCTCCCCCATCGATCTCCAAAACGGCCGGCTGGAAGCGGCCTGCATCCAGCGTTTCCCTGCAGTCTCTTTTAGGTCTTCTGTCCATCTTGTGGGTGTCTGTCTAAAGTATAATGGCAAATAATAAATAATGACAAATTGTGAGTCGGTGACAAATTTCTGTTCATTATAAAGTTAAGCAACGTAGAGCGCGGTCGGTTTAGGAGTAAGTAGTTATACAGACAGACAGACAGACAGACAGACAGACGCGGAAACTGACTTTAATTTATACTATGTAGAAATAGAGAAGAGTAGAAGAAAAGATGCCTTTTGAAAGTTGTTATGATCAGGGTTAAGACTAAACAATTTCTCGCGGTCGTAGTACTCAACTAAAAACTTAAATATATATAAGTAGTATAGTTCTGGTTTAGTTTATGTAGTGAGAGTGTTTAATTAATTGTTTCGCTCTCTTTATTATACCAAGGATCATGGATAGATTATACTTATAACTCTTGAAGATGCATAAGTCAGTCCACCCCTTGACTCTAAATAAATGAGGCTCTCTTCATATTCGGAACCACACTACAATGATAAGCATAGGTCGCATTTAATGGTGCTTGACAGCTTTCGGAGAACAGGACCTGCTATGTATTCCAATACCCTATAATTATTATATAAGTATATCAATTTCTTGCGTCAATAGTTCAAGTTTCTAGAGGATTTTGTCGTCGTAGTTCTTTATGTTGGATTGGTGTTTTCTTCCCAATGATTTCAAGCCGCTTCCGGTGCAAATATTCATTTTTAGAGAACCTGTAAAAATAAAAAATAAATTGTAAAAAATATCTTTTAAAAACCGATTTCAAAAAACGACTAAAAACAAACATTCTAAGTTAATATGCCACTAAAAAGAACAAAACATTTTTTACATAGATTTTGAAGTCTACGAAAAATATAAATACGCACCAAATTGAGAACCTTCCTTCTTTTAAGAAGTCAGTTAAAAATACTGGTAATTCAAAAACGTATCAAAAACAAATTAATAATAATACATCGATAAGACTATTTGTATCACTATAGTACATCACTATTCAGAAATTGTACTGAAAACAAATCATGATAAAAATTCGACAATATAGCTAATAAAGAAGAAAAAAATAGTATGTTCTTTTAGGACTTTGAAGGAGATAAATAAAATACTAATGAACTAAACATAATATAACATTATGATAAAGTTTTACCTAAAATACGGCTACTAACCTGTGAATGTTCAGTTGTGGTTGATTATTGCCTTTTCTTGCACTGCACTGCTTTTTTGAACATTAAGGCATATTGGATTTGCATCACAGCATTCACAGAACAAAAATATATTATAGTACAGTTCACATTTGAGCAAAAGTGCTCTAGAAATCGATTTTCATTTGCACTTCTGGTGCCTGCCAGACCAGATATACCTGCGACTGGTATCGTTGGATTCCTTGTGGTGTCAGGAATACGAAACCGTCAGTCGTAGAGTGCCAAAGTGGTGGAGGGGGGAGCTACCTCCCATTAAAGATGGCGCCCGGGCAGTTTAGTTTTTACACTATAACTCGATAAATACTGCACCGTTTTCAAATACGTAAACTATTTTTGAAAGCTAATAAAATGTGTTATGTTTCTTTCATACACATTATACATGTATATATTATAGTTAATGAGTTATCTTGTGAAATATATGTTTTCTAGCTAATACTCAAATACGTTTCGATGGATTGTTCAGTATCCAGCCCTTTTTCGAATATTTATGTGTGAACATAATTTATAGAATAGACATTAGGCTATTCAAAAAAGTAAGTTTTATTACGCTGTCTTCAAATCATTGAGATATGGCTATCCGCGTAAAACGGGTGGTGCAAGAGTGCTTTGGCGCAGTCACTGTGGACACTGCTGTAACTGCACTGTCTGCTTATTTTTTTGTATTAAAGTGTTCCATGGTACTACAAGGAACAGTTATAAGTTGATTCTGTTCATTTGTCCGTCCAAATTCTTTCATCATCATCATCATAATCAGCCTTCACTAATCCACTACTACACATAGGCCTCTCCCAAGGCACGTCACTCAGCCCGATCTTCTGTTTTTCTCTTCCAGCCACTGCCAGCCGTCTTACGTAGGTATATCGTCACTCCAACGAGTCTCAGGGCGTCCTACGCTACATTTGCCGATTCGGGCCTCCATTCTAGAATACGTCTACCGCAACGGTTAACGGTTCTGCGACAGATATGATTGGCTCACTGTCTGTCATTTCAGCTTGCTAATACACTAAGCTATGTTGGTGACTTTGGTTCTCTGGTGAATAACTTCACTCGGATACGATCCCTCAGAGAAACGCTGAGCATAGCACTCTCCATAGCCCGCTGACCGACCTTGAACTTGAGGACCGCTCCAACTGTAACTGTCCACGTTTCACCACCGCAAGTCATGACAGGTAGAACGAACGGGTTAGACTTTCGTCTTAAGACTTTGCGGAATAGTTAACGAGAAAACTCAACGTAATTTTCCGAACGCTCCGCAGCCTAACTGTATTCTCCTCTTGGCCTCACTTTCAAAACTATTTTTACCAAGTTCGAGCGTCTGCCCTAGGTAAACATATTTTTGAACAATCTCTAGAGTGAAGCCATTTACGGCTATTTACTATACAGGAGGTATAGTCATAGGTAGTATAATATGCCACCTCCATTATTCTTCCATAAGCTCTTTGATTTGACTACTTTTGGTTGAGAAACTGTTTTTTTTTTTTTGGTTTTTATTAAAATTTTCATGATTGTGGATTCGATGTCCTTTAGTCGTAATATTAATC
Source organism: Agriopis aurantiaria (assembly GCA_914767915.1). Classification (NCBI taxonomy): domain Eukaryota; kingdom Metazoa; phylum Arthropoda; class Insecta; order Lepidoptera; family Geometridae; genus Agriopis; species Agriopis aurantiaria. Next base: position 8,569,264 of record OU611994.1, on the reverse strand, counting down.
AGTTTACATAGTCTTAACAGCGTCAAATAAGTCATAGTCACCGTCAGAGTCAAGCTAAGTAAGTCACGGTCAAGTCAAACTCATGCCCCTGTAAAGTGGTGGAGACTTTACAAGACCCTCCTATGGAGTTTTGGAAACAACACATTTAGTACACATTAACGTTCGAAAATACACAAGTTTAGGAAAATAATCCAACGAGCCGACATGTTTTTTTCCACGTTGGCGCCAAAAAAACGACTTTTGGGAAACTATTGCACATTATTGCCTGATATAATTTAATATATACTGCATTTATATTTTCTGGATATCAGTCGTATTTGCGATATAAATCGATGTTAAAGTTTGAATAAAAAAATATCGCGCCAAAACGCAGCCCTGCGTCATTGCTCCGGTCAAGAGACTCATTGACGTCACACAGATCAAAACAAAGTTTGATAATCACTTTTCTAATAGAAGTAATGGTTTATAAATGTTGTGTAGTGCCACAATGTACAAATACTTCCATAAAGACACCGGAAAAACTATTCGTTCCTGTTCCAATGGACCCCAAAACTCGCAAAAAGTGGTTGCAAAAAACTAAGTAGCTCTTAGAGAACCCAAAAGTATTGGAGCTAAAATTCAAGTGTTTCTATGTGCGAAGATCATTTTGAGGTCTATATATTTCTATTATAATTTGTGTTTTTATTGCATTTATTGGTATGTCCTGTTACTTTCTTTTTAAACATTGTAAAGCTTGACATAACCTAACAAAATAGTGAAATCCACCTACTACAACATACTTTTTGTACAACTTGATTGAATGTTTTTGCTTGGAGAACAATTAAAAATTAATACTTACATTATAATAATAATAATAATATAATATTTATTTCAAGTAAATTAACTCATAGTTTCAGAATTCAAATTAATTAATACAGTCACATTACAAAAATTACAATACACAAACACAACTAGTTACAACTTAAATACTAACACTACTTTAGCTTTAACTTTACTTTTATTATAGTTTTTACGTTTTGGGTTATGCAGCGTAGAAACAATGACGTAGATTATTGAAGAAATATGCAACCATAAATACATTAATTTTGGGTAAGTTACTGCTGTCTGCTTGCACAAAATGTTTCTCCATTCTTCTCACATTTAACCTCTGGACTGTTTTTGGAGAAAATTTCTGGATAAAGCGATCTCAAAATAGCTTAAAAAAAATAAAAAAATGTTGTAACATTAAATTCGCAAATATCAATACAAAATCTGTTTGTTTAGATCTGTGTGACGTCACTAGGGATGAAGCCAATTACAAAACGTTTTCGACCACGTGATCAAATGTCGTAAATACAGTTATTTTATTCGCGTTTTTTACAAAAAATAAGCCTATTTTGATTAAAAAATCAATGAAATATGCTTTTTCATTGTCATGTTTATGGATGATGTCAATTGGCCAAATATTTTCAATACAGTCAAATAGCCTATTCAAAAAACTGCACAGATCTACTACTTATCTGTGAAAAACTGGCTTCTTTGGCTAAAGCTTAAACAAACCAAAGGCGTATACACAAGGAAGTTACATAGTTCCCTTTAGGTTATACAAAGTCCTTGGGTATACAACGTCCTTGATAAAAATACACAAGCCCAGCGATCTATTACTATGCTACAAAGGCTACAATCTAAGTACAAGCCATTGTAGGTTTTAAACGTTCTTGATACAAGCCAAAGAGAATAATAACCGCTAACAAAGGCGTTATAAAACCTAGTAGCTCCATAAAGGTACGCGTCCACTGCGTCGGAATCGGAGCGTACGGATTTGTTACTTTGTATTGATTTCTATGGCGTAGATTTGCCGATCCAGTGCACGCAGTACCATAGATATCAATACAAATATACAAATCTGTACCTACGCTCCGATCCTGACCCAGTAGACGCGTACCTTTAAGGCTGTGCTATGGCTTTAGGGCTTTCTTTAGTGTTGTTTTGTTACGTCCACGAAAACAACCCAGTGAGCTGGAACCCCATGGAGACGTGCATGTGCATGCCTACTACATTAATCTAGGTACATTAGTGCTACTAATATTAGGGTAATAGAGCACACCACAATCGTGTGGATTTTATACGCCGGATCGACGCGCCGTCTGACCAACGGGCGATAAAGAGATTTATCTTTCTCTCCCTTTGGTTAGACGGCGGTCTGTCAACCAAGTCCGTAGAGAGAGAAGGAATCGAGCAGCTGCTAGCGTGTAGCAATGAGATAGCAATAATTTGTGGTAATTGTAATTTTTCCACTAAAATATGGTTTGAATTCGACTAAATCTGACCTAACACGAAAGATAATCAACAACAACAAGTAATTTATGCAAGCAGTCAGAATTGGACTCGAAAATCAAAACTTACGTGTGAAAAGTTATATTTTCATGTTTTCGTTCCGTGCGGTTTTTACAGCCTAAAATACAGCAGTTCACCATTATCAAAGGTCAGATTTACAATAATTCACTAGAAACCAGCAAGTAAAAACGTTCAAAATACATTTTTATAGCACAAGTACAAAAATACCGAAAACAAAATTTTCGTGACCACTTTGTCTGCCCCGAATGAGCTTTGGGACAGACAAACGAAACGCATGCGCAAGTAAGGGACAACAAATATTATCTTTCTCTCGTTTACTATCAGCTAACGGTGTATAAATTTATTTTACTTGCACAACTATTATTATTCGAGCAGCGTCTCTATTCCTTTTCACTCTATGACCAAGTCCGACATGACACAGATATACAGATCTGTGCGACATGAGATGCGTTCGTTGACGTATACGACGTTCAGTTGACATACTATGAATGTTCACTATGTTCCTCTGTGTAAACGGGATGACATATAAAACACGCAGAGTGGCGACTACTACATTCACACTACATTTAATCAGCAATCGAAATGAACAGAGAGAGACCTGACAGACGTCGTCCTGTCTTAAAACTGTCAAACACGCAAAGTCAAAATTGTAAATCTTATTTTTTACACCTTGGGTTACATTATTGGAGTTTTAGTAAGGATCCCTATTTTTTTTTAAATATAAAATAGCCTATGTTAACCAGGGATAGTGTAGCTTTCCAACAGTGAAAGAAATTTTCAAATCGGTTCAGTAGTTTCGGAGCCTATTCAATGCAAACAAACAAACAAACAATCAAATCTTTCCTCTTTATAATATTAGTAAAAATAAATATAAAATAGCCTATGTTAACCAGGGATAGTGTAGCTTTCCAACAGTGAAAGAAATTTTCAAATCGGTTCAGTAGTTTCGGAGCCTATTCAATGCAAACAAACAAACAAACAAACAAACAAACAATCAAATCTTTCCTCTTTATAATATTAGAAGTATAGATTAGCAAGGACGTTTTATCACTTTAGGGCATAATTATGTATGATCCTTGATTAATAGTCTCCCCTACTTTACTAATAATATAATGAAATCAAGGACGTTTTATAACCTTATAGCTACGTCCTTGAATAAAATACATAAGACGAGGCGGTATGACCTGAATAGAATTAGCCTGCGAAAATAGAATGAGCGAAAAACAAAAAAAAAATGCTGTTGATTTGAAGGGAGGGAGGCAAGGAGTTTTGGCGCCAACGTTGAAAAAACATGTCGGCTTGTGCTATTATTTTCCTAAACTTGTGTATTTTCGAGTGTTAATGTGTATTAAATGGTGAATTATTATTCATTAAGTGCTCGTAAACGTGCTCGAGTGTGGGAAAGTGATATAACGAGGTGAAACGTGTCTTTTCTTGTTGTTTCCAAAACTCCATAGAAGCCTCTTGTAAAGTCCCCACCACTTTACAGGGGCATGAGTTTGACTAGACCGTGACTTACTTGACTTGACTCTGACTTGTTTGACGTATTAAGACTAAACAAAACAGATGAACAGGCGGTATGGCCTTAAATGCTTTAAACAAACCGCCTTTAGCCTGCCCGATGGGCGAATAATATAAAAATAAAAAATGAAGGGAGGCAATAGTGCACGACACAGATAATGTACGGCATGATATTGTACGACATAATAATGCACAGCATGATAATTGGTGTACATGTACATGGAATATCATGTTGTACAATATCGTGCCGTGCAATATTTAATTTCATTTATTCAATAACATACAAAACAGAATGCAATAATTTTAAAATAATATTGAATTAACATGTAAATGATCTGTATCACATTCTATAACTATGTATGCCTAGGTGCATTATAATAACATCATTGTGGGTGGTTATAAATTGATAATTAATAAAATATTGAACAATGAAAAAAAGAAAAAAAAAATGAAAAATATATTTATTAACATAAACATAGACTTAAATAAGGTATGTGCACCAATCGAACAATATAGTAAGGCTTATGCTTATGAGAGAGTTGGGTAGTTTATATAATAACAGCGATTCCCGCACTAGGCTGGGCCTGTATCGCGGGAATCTGGTACGGTTTTTCATAAATTTAAACCTCTAGTAACTAGTCTAACTAAGATATTGTGGTTTATTCACATAATAATGTATTATATATATATATACATGTATTATAGGAGTTGGTTCTATTGATTATATATATGAATATATTATGTATGCTAAAATTAATTTTATAATTAAGTATGTTAATAAAGTTAAATTACAGTTAATAAATAATAATTTTATAATTAAGTAAGTTATTATTGTACATTTAGGATATGATCTTCAATAAATCTTCCGTCTCCTTATAGCTAAGTGAAGTCAGAAACTTGCAAAGTGTCTTTTTGACTTCGTAAACACTCTTTCCTTTTAAATTACAGTATTTATCTACGACATTGTAAATAAATAAATCAAAAAAATAAATAAATGTTTAAACTTAATGCTAACATGCAAACTATAAATTAACAAGTCATTTCTTACTTAATACAATAGGTAAATAATTTTTCAAATTAAAGTGCAAAATCTTTTTTAATTCGGTATGTAAAGTTTTTTTTTTTGTATTTTTTTTATATTTTTATTTCGTAGATAAGGCTATTTTAAGAAACTAATTTCAATATTTTTGTTTTCTATTTAGTAGTTATTTTACAATATTTTTTTGAAAATTGAAATTATGTGACGTCACCATATAGCACAAAATTTCGTTGCGTTGAGAAGCCTAAAAAAGCACCCCATATTGGCAGCCCTGAAAAAAACCAGACAGTCAAACCACAGAAATGAAAAAATATTCTATTCTGTGTGACGAACAGTGTGTCAAATGTATAATATTTTTATTCTTAAAAGGCACAGAAAATTAAATGCTACAATGTGACGTCATTTAGAGGACAATGAAAGTCGAATGATTTTTTAGTTTTATGTTAAAATAAATGGCATCTTATCGTTTTAAAAGGTCGGAGTAGAAAAATAAGGGTTGGTAAGATAAAATCACGAAATGGTTTTGGAATTGGCATAGGTTAATTTTTTTTAGCATACCGAATTGCCTTTGAAACGGAAGTAACTTTAAATGGAAAATATCAATGTCTCTGTTGGAGACTAGTATTTCGTTGTATTGGCGGCTCATGACAATAGGATTATAATAAGACGTGTTATTGGAAAAGATCTGTAAGCTGAAGATATTATAATTGCGGTTACGAGACCTAAAACGGGTGTTGACGTTTAATAACGAAAGAAGGGTGGGGGAGTCAATAACAGAATGAATGATTTTATGAAGCAGCGTAAGGTCAATGTATTTACGACGAGTTTCGAGAGGGGTTACGTGAAAATATTCTAAACGTTTATTAACTGTACACCATGATATTCCATGTACATGTACACCAATTATCATGCTGTGCATTATTATGTCGTACAATATCATGCCGTACATTATTGACTCTGTTTAGTAATGTACACCCCGATATTGTACAGCATGGTAATTGGTGACCATAAAAATTCAAAACTGAAGCTTCGTTTAGACGTGGTCATTTCACCTCGAGTGTATTAGGTAGAAATTAGTGACAGATCCGACACAGAGCACCCCGACTCCACCTAGTCTTGTGGTCCCTACCCCTAGAGTGTATATAAAAAGCACGGGAGTCAGAAACTCAAGGGAGGTCCTGAGTGAGAGCGAGCCATACGAGACCGAGCGGAGCGAAGGGGGGAGGTGGCGAGCGAAGCGAGCCGGTGACCTCCTTAGTGAAGCGAAGGTCGAGTGTGGCGAAGCGACACTCAGGTGCGATCGCAAGAGCTTCTGGCGGGAAGCCCACCTGGACTGAGACTTGAGTTGGTTAGGTTCGAAATGAGTGACAGATCTAACACAGATGTACTCCTCACTCCGGCTCACCACCAAAAAGTTTTGATGGTTCTCATATTTTTATAATCTGGGACTATCTTACACTATCTTGTTTAAACGAAGCATGGAATCGACAGACGTCACAGACTCAACAGCCAATAAAAGCAGAGACATTTCAGCAATATTAGCCAATACGGGCGATGCCACCTATTATCATGTTGTATATTATCGGTCGTACATTTTCGGCCCGTTTCGTCAAAACACGGCCCGTATTGCACGACATGATAATGTACGGCATAATAATGTACAGCCCGATAAAGCGTGGACTTTTCCCACGTACGGATTATTGCCTGTACAATCCTGGCTGTGCATTCCTTGCGGTACTAGACACGAGCCGATAATTGACGTCCAGTATTATACGACGTGATATTCGATGTACATGTACACCAATTATCATGCTGTACATTATCATGCTGTGGAATATCCTGTCGGCAAATATCATGCTGTACATTATAGACACCCGATTTGAATTTTGTCGTTAAGATTTTTTATTGCTTGAAATCTTGAATATTCTTGTTATTTCATAGTTTGAAATTATTTCTTTTTATAGTTTAAATGTGCTTATTTTTAAGTGATTACCAAATATTTAGTACAGCATGAGTGTAATTGAAGCGAATTGGGACTATTCTAGAGATAAAAGTAAAATTGAGAAAAGTTACTTCGAGTTCGAAACGGATATCATCAGCTTGATAAATAGTATCGAAAATGGCTTGAAAACACAAACATTTTTGTACAATCATAGTGGAACTGAACATCAAGACGATGAGTTAAAGACTTTGATTGAAAACAATAAACAATTGCGTCATCAAAAAGACAAGAAATTTGAAGAAACTTCATTACGCATGGTCCAATATGAAAATTTAAAAAAAGGTGAGCAAGCTGAAGATAAAATGTTATACTTACTCACTTTCATACGTTTCCTAGCTATGCCTAAAATGATCTGACGACCGACCCAATCTTTCTAATCCTTTTAGTTTGTCTTTGACGTCATTCACGGTGACTGGATACTCAATTTTTTTCAACAGTTCAAGAAATCCTTCCACTGGTGATTTACTGTGTAGTTAAGTGCGATGAGTTGACAGTTAAATATCATTCCCAATTTAAAGATAAACGCGTTAGATACTACTCAAAAATAATCTAAAATGACCTAAGACGCGTGTAGTGTGTAATTAACCGTAATTACCTCAGAGCTTGGTCGTAGGACTTGGGAGAGAGTAAGTTTTACAGACCTGGTAAAACAACTTTATTGTAGGTATAAATATAATGATTAACGCAAAGGGAAGTAGTCTCACCGATTGACCTACAATATAACTTGTAAGGACAGGCACAGGCCTTAAAAGCATCAACTCAGTGGTGTCAACAAGTATAATTATGTATTTAAAACTAATGACAATTCAGTCCCAGATTAAGTTGGAGAGCGGCAGTTCTACATAGCAAAAATACCTGATTGTGTTAAATGCTTATTATTAACTACTAGCTACCCGCCGCGGCTTCGCACGGGTGTAATTTAGGTACGAAGCAGGGTGAAAACCGCATCAAAATCCATTTTTCTGGTTTAGAAGTTAGCGGTTAAAAATCCTGGATAAAAAGGTTAAAAGCTCGCAAAGTTAAAAAGGTGGGGCTCGCAGTCAAACTAGCAGACGGGCCGCCTGATGGTAAACAGTCATTGTCGCCTATGGATACTTGTAACACCAGAGGCCTTTTGAAGAACCCCGCACACCCTCGGACACACCGCGGGAGGTAGCTCATGTGAATCTAAACAATCAAGGAACGACTCCAAACACACAAAAGAAATATTCATCTGCTCCAACCATGTAGGAGTTCACAGACAAGTACATACATACAGAAGAATTGTATATATAAAGATACGCTTGCATTTGAAGGCACCCAGATTGTAATGAGCAAATCCTTAGTCTCAATTTAATGATCTCACTGCATTTTTTTGCTTCCAGACCAAAAGCTACTCAAAGAAGAGATTAAGAAAACTCATGAAGCATTTTTAATGGCTAAGAAGTACTATAAAAAGTTTTTAAAAATGTATTACACAATTGAATCTAGAAATGGCAAAAATCAGACAGTTTTAGTACAATTTTTCACTGAAGCTAAAAAGGATTCCAATAACTTTTCAATAAGTTTGCTAAGAAACACAAATACAGGACATTGTCAGCGTAAGTATAATCAACTATTAAATAGCTTTGCATGGAATTCAAAACTTTCTTTGATAAATCTAGTGTATTTCCACTTCAATGCCATATCAAGTACAATAAGGAATAAGGCATCAATTATTTATGTGTTACTTTTGTTTTACTCTACAGAAATTTGTTAACGATGCTAATTATTTAACCTAACCTGAAACAAAAGTTTGTTATACCTGAAACTTAATAGGCATGATTCCTAATGTTTAATTAATTACAAATAACCTGCTTAGCGATGAATATAAGTAAATACATTACACATACTGAAAAAATAATAATTTAAAGGTTTAGGTGGGGATAGAGAGGTGATGTTCTATCCCTTTCTCGCAAAGTGTGTGTGTCAGAATAGCATTTGTATGGCGCTCTGTCTAGCATGAAATTAAAATGCTTATATCTTATTTATTTTTGAACTAATATTAATTTTGTTTTTGTTGAAGTGCTCCATTTATGATCAGCTTTTTTATGAGGTAATAAAAAAAATTGTCATCATGCCTATTTGTAATGTTAATTCTTATAAAACTATTTAAATCTGAAAGAAAAGATCAGCTGATATCAAAGATTGCTGATAGTTGATGTATGAAACTAGTACACAAAATTCCTAAGTTTTTTTTTCTTTTGCAGTTGTAAGCACATCACCAAAGCTGCCATCCACAGAAGAGTTTCAAAAAAAATTACAAGATAGTAACGATATCCCTGGAGCTCTATGCTATATCAGACAAGCCTTTATAGAAATCAGCACAAAAAAAAAATGAAACGAAATAATTATTATGCAGAATAATGTAGAACCTTTTGTTTAAATAAATGTGAACAAAATGTGTGAAAACCATGTCAATTACCATAATTAAATGAAAAACCTGTTCAATTTATCTAGTCCTGTGGAATTTGGTATACCAAATAACTTCCGAGATCACAGGTCAGTTTCAAAGTGTCAAATACAACTGCAGTGCACAGTATAGATAACAAACCAATTTAAATAAAGTCTAGAGATTATCAGGATCACTAAAATACAATGAAAGCAATAATGAACTGTGTGATTTTACTACTTTATTATTATGTATGTTGTTGTCCGCAACATAACGATTTGCCCCTTTTAATTTGGCCCATTTATCAAATGAGATTTTGTGAGAAATATGTCCGGGAATAGTCGATTGGTATTCCACTTTTATATTTATATAATTATTTATGATTGGTTGGATATCTTTGGATTGTACAAAATGATATACCACAACTTAATGCAAAGTATTTATTAACATTATAAAATACATAAAGTATAGTATGTATGTCAACAAAAATCATATTATCATTAATTCCGTAGCCGAAGATTGGTGTTTTACAGTAAACTGTTCAATCATGTCAATGTGCCAACCTTGCACTGAAAAATGGTTGTTAAAATATCCACAAACACCCATCTTTTCTCCTAATTCTTACAGTGCAAGAGTGCAATGTTCTGCTAACAAAGTTAGTTCTTATTTTAAACACTAACCCTTCGTTCATAAGCGAATGATACGGACATAATCAGCTAAAACAAGACAGCATATTATTTTATGTGAACCAAGCCTATTAGTAATTGATCTTTGTTGATAGAATCACAAGCAGGAACATTGCACACTTGCACAATAAGAGATTATGAAAATAGGTCAGTGGATGGATCTTAGTGGATTGATCTATTTATAAAATCTAATTTCAGTCCTTGAAATATATTTTATGTAGATTCGAGTCAGAAATATTGTAATACTTTTAAGAGATCATAATTTTCCATTCTATGATTGCATAGTGCTCTTGTTGGAGGTTTAATGGTAAGGTAACACATGTTTGCATAAATGAACTTAAATAATCTTATACATACTTCTATTTTTTTATGTATGTTTCATGATAGTGAACCTAAGACTACTTCATTATTAAAAAGAGCTCAGCTGGTTTGGGTAGACTGACAGTAGGGTTACCATATTAAAATTTTAAAAGTCATGACATAAAGCCCAATATTTCAATAAAAGTGCTGACATTTTGGTGTGTTGGTTAATTTTTAAAAGATTTTTGTTTCGTTTTTAGCGAGACGTTAATCACTCATATTACGCATTTACTCTTATTACATCGCCCAATCTAAAAAAGCCAGACCAAGGTCTATGAGTCCGGATGGATGGTAACCCTAGACAAAAGGAAATGCACAATACATCCCAAGTCAGTGCAGGTGGGCTACCTTAACATCAAAAATATTCTTACAATAATCTTACATTGAATTTTGTCTTGCTCTCTCATGAGCCGGGAGACTAATAAGAATGTTTTAGAGTTTGTGGTAGCCCCCCCAGGTCTTTTCGCTCTATCAAAAAATTAGATACCTATTTCAAGATTTCAACCATCACAACCATGAACAACAAAGAATAAGATTTATAATTATCACATTTAATGTTATTATACCCTAACCACCTTATTAACAAACATGTATAGTAAGCCTTGGAGTAGTTATGCTGTGTTTATCTTTTAGTACTTCATTAAACTTGATTGAAACACGGAGTAACTACCGCTAATAGATGTTTATTAATTAAGGGGTATGAGGGATGGTAATGCAGGACTTAAAATTAGAATATCCCACACAATGCCAAATATCTTGATGAAGATTCTCAAAGTTTTCAGTTAATAGAATTGCCCAAACTAATGGGAACTAGCCCATCAATTACTACAATTACAAGACAAGTAAGTAAGCTTGTTTAGTTCTGTATAATAAAACCTTCAATTTGATACCAATAAACAAACTAAAATAATGCTATTCTATTATAATTTTTGTGAATAAAATAATAATAAATGCTAAAATATTATTTTTACGCGTACAAACAAACATACAATAAATGCAAAATATCTGCTCTAGTGGCCCCAATATTTTACTCAATTTACATAGTCAGTAGAAAACTTATAACTAGAGACCAGATTATATGCAAATACATATTTTTATGCTTTAAGAGATTTTTATTTACTGGTAATCTGCTTATCACCGGGTTCACTTATCCGGGTTAGATAAGTTGGATTGGGCTTACAAAAAACCTATATGAAAAAGGTTGTTAACCAGAACAATGTTCAAGCTTTATTATACTTGCTAAGGATATTTTTGTGTAATAAAAGCAAGAAATCTGTCCCCCTTATTAATACACGTGGAGTAGGCTTGGAATAGTTACTCCATCTTTTGTCTTTTTTGATCGAGTTCAAAATGTGAAAGAGAGAACAAGACAAAACACGGCGTAACTATTCCAAGACTACTCCACGTTTATTAATAAGGGGGTGTATGTTTAATTGTTTACAAAACAATTTTTTGAAATCACTAAATTTAGGTCAAAAAGGCAAAATTTTATTATAAAAAAAAAGTTATGTATATGGATAACATTAACTTTTGCTGAACTAATATGTAGGTACTGCTTTAAAGCATAGCCCATAGCCTCTATAGACAGTCCCTTAACTCAAAGGAATAATCCTGCAACACCATCACCTGTATACAACAAGAATATAAATAAAGCTTGTGATTTTTTTTATAGCCATGACACATTTTTCAAATTATACATTTTAAGCCTGTAGTAACCTTTGTTGCATATCTGATCTCTGATCATCTGACTTACAATTATAAATTTGTGATCAATGTATTCACTTGGTCCAAAAAGAAATGTACTTGAACTTAATGATATAATCCATAAACTTTGTGTGCAGAGTAAATAATACATGGTTACAAAGCAAATTCTTTGTCAAAGTAAATAAAACAAATTTATTCTTTAAAACAAAAGTGTCTCTAGGTAGATATGTAAAGTAACATAATAAATTGCTATTCAGGATTTAAAAATAAAACAGCAAACTAACTTAACAAAAAATAAGTAATATAAACATTTTTCTGTTAGGGAATAATAAAATAAATTAACTTAACATATACCTAGGTATTAATTAAGTGCCTGATCGGAGCTGCGAAAGAGTTCCTAACACTATTAGTCACATATAGCTACAAAATTACTAGCAGCTGTAATAGCTCATATTGATCATTAGAAATGGTGTCAATACGTAAAAACATTGTACAAAAATAATTGACCTCGTTTAGCCGCGAAATGTCATATTCGCTAGGTCGCAAATTGTCAAAAGAGCAATTTGTTTTTATAATTTTAAATAATAGGCCTGCGTTTAACCGCAAAAAAGAAAGAGCATTGAGTCCAAGGCGTACACTGATCAATGAGTAAAATCTCCAAAGCTCAAAAAGACCAAAGAGCGAAACGTCCATACCGCAAAATGTTCAAACTTTCTATTATACTAGTAATATTTTTTGGGACATTTTTGCACACACGGTCATCTGACCCCAAACTAAGCAAAGCTTGTGATATGGCTGCCAGAGACTGATATACATACATATATATTTTTTAAATACATACTTAAATAGATATTAACAACCAGATATAGAACAAACACAAATGTTCATCACACAAATGTTTGTCCTACGTGGGAATCGAACCCACGCCCTCAGGCTCAGAAGGTAGGTTCACTACCAACTGGACCAACGGGCTATCGAATGCGATAATAAACAATTATTTGGTGAGTCAAAATAGTAAAAAGAAAAAACTTGGAAATATACTAATAATCTGTAAAGTTTTATTGTTTTGACTTGTTTGATCTTTTGACAATTAGTGACCCTTTCTTTATCCTTTTACGCTTTTGACATTTTGCGACTAAACTAATTGACATAATATATAATGAGAGATTGTTTTTTTTTTTTTTAATTTTAAGCCCAATTTTAGAATACAAAAATAAAAAAATATATGTGTATCTTTATTAATGCTTAAAATTGCTCTGGTCTCGATTTCGCGCGGAACGATTTCTACCAGCAGGAAGTTGACAGAGCAATTTTAAACATCGATTAACTTAACTAACGTTTCTAAGCGTTTCCGTATTTTTTTTTATTTGTATTTCGATATGTATGTATTTATAAGTTTGTTATAAAGTTGGAATAAGTGAAAAATAAAACTGTATATAAATTTCGATACAAAACGTATGCAAAAGTTTTCAGAATTGAAATTATCTGTTTAAAGTTTAAACATCTGAATACTTTTACTTGTATTATGTGTGTTTACGTATAAGTCTTGAAAATCAACTCGTTACAAATAAATGGAAATTATGATCTAAGATGTTTTTAGTTTTCCATTAGATTCACCATTAATTTCTCGGGGCTGTAAAGATTCTTTAGAGGTCAAGGAAGGCTTGGTGATGTACGAATTTTGTGGAAGCTCTGTAGTTACACTCTTCGCGGAAGACTCTCTTGAAGCTGGTATAAGGAGGGTTCCCAAGGCGATAAAGTGTAGGGAGTAATAAAACTTCCTGAAAAATTAAAATATATACATTAAAATCAGTTACAAAACCTTTCGACCTTTGTATGCTAAACATTGTATAAATTATAATATTAAGTAGGTATAATATTATGGTCAGTACCAAATGTTTCATTTAGTGCAAAATCAAAACTTCAATACATACACTATTTGCATTCGTTTATTTGTTCTGACAGCTACAATAACATTGTAAAGAAAAAAGTATATTGTACCCAATATACTTTTTTACAATCAACAACCTAGCGAAAGTGATCAGAATTCATGCTTTTCTTTCGACTTTTTTGCAGCTGTCAGAGCAAATACTTGGACCGTTAATTATACCAATACTAATTGTTGCCCATGACTTCTTACGCGTAGACTTTCATAATATAAACTTTATTATCTCCTTAGACCCTTTTTATTCGGTCCTTTCGCCTAACCTTTCATTAGTGGATCTCAACACTTCATAAAGAATCTACCTGCCAAATTTGGGCTTCGTAGGTCTTCGTGGTTTTCGAGATTTTGTGATAAGTCAGGTATTTCGCTTTTATGTACTGGATGACTGGTGAAACAGTGGAAATACTGGAAATATTCGGGGATATCATTGTACTCATCATTATAAACAACTTTTAGTATGAGACCAAACCTTAAATCGCGAAAAATAAATTTGCTGTTCCGGACAGCTGACTGACCGACGACATAGTGAGAGTCGCTGGTATCCAGTGGATGCAAAATGCAGGCTGTCGTTCAGTGTGGAGGGTAAAGGGAGAGGCCTATGTTCAGCAGTGGACGTCTTCTGGCTGATGATGATGATGATATAAATGACGGAGCGAAGAGATGTCTCAGCTAATGGGACAAGTCGGCATTTCGGCGTGCATGGTTTGTCCGACGATAACTTGCGTATCGTTGATCCGATCATCATGAAACTTTGTAGACAAGTAGTTCATTTCAATACAATTTGTAAGTTCGAATATGGGCAAAATCGAATCGTAGGGTTCCGAAGATTTATGGGTCGCGAGGCCACAGTTCGGGGCGAATTACTAGTATATAAGAGCGAAATAACTCACTCACTGAATAGGTTTACACATTTTTAGTAGGTACATACAATGCGTAAACATGACATTTATCTGTTAGCTGAATAATGATGAATGAAGTGTATTTTCCTTATCTATCAAGGTGAACTATTGCTGCAGTAAACTGCTCACTTCATAGATTATCGCTGAACTGGTCATTAAGGGATCATAAGAATATTTCAGTTTCTTATGTAGATGCATTAAGATAACACTGAAGATAAGTCCCAGTGCCATAAGATAATATAATTATACGTCTTAAATGAGATGTTTTACAGATTTGCTCAATACCAAGCCATGATAACTCTTATCATCATAGTGTGCTGGTTACAAAGGTAAAGTCAGTAATGATGGGTAGGCTTACCATCGAGAGTAATCGAACAAAAAGTAAGGAGTGTATAAGAAACGTAAAAATGGCAAATGGCGTTGAAATGGCAGTGGGCAGGGCACATATCACGCAGAACAGATGGCCGATGGGGCCGAAAGGTTCTGGAATGGAGACCACAGACTGGTAAGCGCAGCATAGGACGTCCACCCACAAGATGGACAGACGACCTAAAAGAGACCGCAGGGAAACGCTGGATGCAGGCCGCTTCCAACCGGCCCTTTTGGAGATCGATGGGGGAGGCCTATGTCCAGCAGTGGACGTCCTACGGCTGAGATGATGATGATGATAAAGAAACGTAAGAACAATTTACATCGCATACAGCAGAATAATTACAAATGGCATACTTCGAATACACGTCGTATGTCCTTTGTTTTACGTTGTCCACGTGACGTAGTTTGTCATTTGAAAGGCCGCTATATGTACACGACTGTAATCTACACTAATATTATAAAGAGGTAACGTTTGTAAGATTGTTAGTTTGTAAGTTTGTTAGTTTGTTTGTTCTGTTTTAACTCAAAAACTACCGATCCGATTTAAAAAATTCTTTCACTAATAGAAAGCTACACTATTCCTGAGTGCCATAGGCTATGTTTTGTAATGATGAAACTTAATTTTCTATCCTAAATAACCGTTTTAGTAAAACATGTTGGAGAAAAATAAGCTGATTGGCTTCTTTATCGGCTTACGTTGACCTAACGGTTTGAGATAAGTAAATACAATGTTTGACAAAAATGTAGTTCTTAAGAAGTTTTACAAAAAAGTCCGCGATAGCATATATCTAACTTTCAG
Organism: Agriopis aurantiaria; assembly: GCA_914767915.1. NCBI lineage: Eukaryota > Metazoa > Arthropoda > Insecta > Lepidoptera > Geometridae > Agriopis > Agriopis aurantiaria. The sequence goes on along the minus strand of OU611994.1, from coordinate 8,553,190 downwards.
AAGAAAACCTCAATAACGATAACCGGTTATTGTGTTCAGAATAGAAATTTAAATTATAAGGTCATGTTTAGATGCAGTTTTGTAATCTAACTTATGAATCTTTACAAAAAAAAAATATATTTAAATGAATTTATTATTAGGAGTACTTAATGTAGATAAAGTTTGCCGTTTACAGTTTGTGGTTTAGTCGCATAGTTCATGAGATAATGTAAAATTAAAATAACGCGACCATAATAGTCCACGCAGTGCCTTCATACTGCACATAATAAGTAGGTAATATAATAAAATAACTCATTATAAACACCATAAAAAAAGGTATTACAAGAAGATTACATTAAATATGAGAACAAAAAACGGCCTTATCGCTATGAGCGACCTCTTCCAGACTACTTTTAACAATGCTGTGCTGCGGTGGAGCGGTGTCACAGGTATTTAATTATTTACTTTGAAAAAGGTTCTCAGTTACGTGGGTTTTAGGGTTCCGTACCCAAAGGGTGAAAACGGGACCCTATTACTAACGCTGTCTGTCTATCTGCCCTACCTTTTAACGGCTGTATTTTTCGAACCGTAATAGATAGCCAGTTGAAATATTCAAAGAATATGTAACGTTACGGCGGATCAACTAAGAAATGTAATAATAATAATAAAGTCAAAAAGTTAAAACGAAAGGGGGTCTCCAATCTCCATGCAACAAACGTATTTTTTAACGTTTATTTGTATTACTTAGCTCTAATGTAAAAACGGTAATACGTACAGGCGTCAACCTTGGCACAATTATAGTACCCTCTAAAGTATAACAACAAATAATAAATAATGGCCAAGTGCGAGTCAGTGGCAAATTTCTATTCATTACCAAGTTGTAATCGAGCGTCACTGTAGCAAACAATTAAATATGTGACTGCGTTGCAATTACTTCGACTATTTTGGAAGGCGTTAAAACATGAATAATAACTGGTTGTATTTTGTGGTGGTACGGAACCCTCAATGCGCGAGGCTGACTAGAAATGCGTATTTTACTAATTTTGAAGTCGGTCTAATACCTAATGTTTTTAGTTTCACATAGATAAAAACTATGGTTTTGTGCTAAACAATACTTACTATAAAAGTACCATGAAAGGGCGGGACTAAAGTAGAGTGGATTACAGGACAGATGCGGGACTATAGCTATAAAGGCGCGATAGGAGTAGATTGAATTACGGTATGGGAGTGGAGCGGGCGGCTGCGGGACTATATCGGAAAGAGCGGGACTGAAGTAGATTGGATTACGGAACGGAAGCGGGGCTGGATTGCAAAAAGGCGGTAAGGGAATAAAGTGGACTACGGGACGGATGCCGAGTTGGATCGGAAAGGGTGGGCCTGTATTAGAGAAGATTATGGGACAAATGCAGGGCTGGCGCGGTAAGGATGGGACGGAAGAAGAGTATTTTTACGGGACGGACTCGGGCCTGGAGCGGAAAGAGCCGAACGGTAGTAGAGTGGATTTAGGGGCGAATGCAGAACAGGAGCGGAAAGGGTGGTACAGGAGTAGAGTGGATTACAGGTTAGATGCGAGACTGAAACTAAAAAGACGGGAGGTAGTAAAGTAGATTTCAATACTACGCGAGCGAAGCCGCGGGCAACAGCTAGTACTGTATACGCCACTGTACCAGCAGCGCTCCAGTATTTCAAGGAGCTTGTTTTGCATAGGTAGATGCTAGTAGAGGGAAACGTACAATCACCTCAAGTGGAACGACAGTGCAGGACACATCGCACTCCATCTCGAACAAGTTTGGTAGGGCTTGCATTTCAATGCCCGTAAGCTGTCAAGATCCAAATAATTTGAATCTGGCTGTCACAGTGATGATTAAGGTCTTTACTTTAGAAGTTGGGAGACTAAGTAACAATTTAACTTATTAATATAAAATTTTGTAGGATTCAATCGCCTTGTAAAATTTATATTTATATATAATTTTAGCAAACTAAAAAAAAGTAATTCAGCCGTAAATTGAGGGTAGTTCGAGAAAAATACGAACTTATTGCGATTACCTAAGTACATACTACTTTGCTATTTCATAATGTCTTTGACAGCTATAAACATTATTAAATAGCAGTGAGGACGCTGGGAATAAACTACAGATACAGACCCGTAGAAGGCGAGGCTGGGCGCTAGGTGCAGCAGCACGAAGGGCACGGTCGCGTACGTCATCGCGACGCGCGTCGTCACGAACGACAAAAAGTCGTACAACATCTTCTGCGGCGCGCCACCCAGGAACATCGGCCGCGCCACCGTTCGCACCTGACGCATACAACTATCGTCAAACATATGTGATAAAGGCAGATTGTTTTAGACAAACGAGAGGTATAAGCTTTGCCTTTGCTCTGACGAACTTCAAATACCTTCAATACAATGATTTTTGTGGTTAGTAAATTGTAGCGGAGTTACATTTCTAGCGGCTACCAAGAAGAGTTCACCTTCCTGATTCGCTCAAATTTACCGACAGCAATGCGTTAGACAATCGTGCTCGCCGGAATACACGAACGCACGAACAACCCGGGGCAGACTTGTCGCGACAATGCGAACATTCGCCATATCACAAAATACATAATAGTACAAGCCGTATCCCAAAAAAGTGACCCTAGCATAATAGAGTAACACCAAAGATAATATAAAACGTCATTGAGTAATACCTTCCTAGCAGCGACGGTGAAGAGTCCGCCCGCGAAGAAGGTCATGTAGTAGCCAGGGTGGAAGCCGTGCCAGAGCGCGGAGAGCGCGTACACGCGCGCCGTGCGGTACGCAGCACCGCCGCGCGAGTACGCCACGCTGCGCAGCCACGCGTTCGTGTTCTTGTTCCAGCTCGCTACTGCCGTGCGGAAGTTCTGCGCGAACTGAAGAGATAACATTTTCTTTAATGATCATGGATACAGAATCCTTCAGTCGTAATATTAAAGTTTACATAGTATTAAATAACGTCAAACAAGTCATAGTCAGAGTCAAGCAAAGTAAGTCACGGTCAAGTCAAACTTATGCCATAATAAAGTGGTAGAGGCTTTTTTGGAAACAACACGATAATACATGTTTCGCCTCTTTATATCACTTCCCTAAACATCGAGCACGTTCACTTAATAAATAACAGTCCACCATTATTACACATTCACACTAGTAAATACACAAGTTTAGGAAAATAATACAACGAGCCGACGAGTTTTTTTCCACGTTGTCCAAAACTCTTCTACCAGGAGATAACAATAACTACGCATGTTTACGATTTGGGTTGACAATTGATACTGCCCAAGAATGGAACTCCCTCCCCTGCCGTCCTCCTTGTTACCTAAGGACATCTAGTCTAATCTAGGCATCTTCGAGGCTAGAGTGAATGGATTTCTTCTAGATTAACGTGTTCCATCTTCGGCCACACCGTCGCTTACTATCAGCCGAGTTGGTACCAAAAAAGAAGACCAATCCTATCTAAAAAAAAGTAGTCACACCTCACTGTTGTTGTAACTAACAATGTAAAATTCATGCCACGGCGACTACTCGATCCAAGTTTTTTTAGTTCTAACAGCTGAATGAAATAAAGAATTGTCAAAATCGGACTGCTCAGTAAAAAGTTATGCGTGATCATAAATAAGAAATATAATTATATACACGTCCACTACAGAACGCACTCTTTATTCCGTCGGTAAAAAAGCCTTTCGATTGGAATTGGTTCAAAAACTACTGGAAATTTTTGTGGGACCACTTCGAGCGTCTTTAACTAACGTAACAAAAGAAAACACGTAAATTGGTTCACAAATTTTGAAGTAATCAGTGTACGTCATATAAAAAATTTATCCCAGTAGTTCCATTCCATGATGGAACTAGGGGGGCAAAATTCCACCTGTTCCACGGTAAAAAGGCACGGAAAAATTAAGTCCCAGTAGTCTCATTGCTGTTGTCAGATCTCTAACAGCTGAGTTGGAACCGGTCTGTGGAGGAAAACAATTTGTAATGTGTGTATTTATATATATTAATAAAAAAAAAAGTTTTTTTTCTTCTACCATAAATAAAAATTTGTCTATTGTCTATTATCAATGGAACTACTGGGACTTAATTTTTCCGGACCGAATAGACAACTTCCTGAAGTCGGTTAAAATTATATATGTATATTTTCTCATTCTTTATAAAAAAAAAAGCGATTGTATGTATGTTCCGGATATGAACACTAAAACGGTTGGACCGATTTTGACGGGACTTTCACTGCCAGATAGCTGATGATATAAGGAGTAATCCATCCAGGGGCGGATCCAGGATTTCATTTTTTGGGGGGTGGGGGGGGGGGGGGGCATTCTGCCAAGGTTCAAAGGATTCAAATCGAAAAATTGAGTCGAATGTATGGAATTGCTAGGTGTTTTGCCGCCGCATCCGCCAATGATACCATGCGGGTGAAACAGCGGGGCGCAGCTAGTTTAATATAATAAAAAAAAAATGCTTTGTTCCTTCTACTGTGAACAATTTTCTTTTGTTTATTTAGCGATAGGACAGTGGAGGTGTGGTCTGCAAGGTTATCTATCGCAGCAAAGCTATCAGGCATGTAAGACACTGACGCACCTCTAGAGGTGTAATCGGGCATCCTGGTATTAATTACCCTATAAAAAGGTTAAGCATTATCACCTTTGTTAATCGTAAATAAATTGTAGTTCATTAACATACAGTCCGACAGGGCTTACAACGAATGTAGATAAGGGCACTCACTGGTAAGGCGGCGTAACACGTGGGCAATGTGGGCCAGCTCCCACTGCCTCGCGCTATACTTTACGTACGACTAAAAAGCTCATAATTTCGCGCTAACTACGCTCGCACTCGCTGTAGATCTATCATTGTTAATTCAATTCACGTAAATTGTTCGAAAAGAAAACATCTCGGTTTTGCCTAAATACATCATCATTATAAGGCCGATAAAATATTCTATTCCATATTTACCACCACAATTGTGAGCAAAATTATTGAGCATACAGATAAGTATTTATTGTACGTAATTATAACCATAAATAGCTCAGATCGCCATAGGAATAGCGCCAAGTACATATTGCGACGGTAACGTAGCCCGTAGTTAACATTCAAATTCAATTACTATTTCAAAGTTTTGTACTAATCGTATTGTATTGTATTATTGAGGAATTAGAATAGGTTTTAATGGACCAGTATTTTGACAGTTCACACATTTAATTTTAATTGGTCGAGAAGGATCCTCTATGCCCCGTGGTAGTGGTTTAAAAAGTATGAAAGTAGATTGTGGTTGTGTTTCCGATAAGTAGTTATGTATTTATCAAGTCTTTCTTTGTTGTCGGATATCAAAGAAATTTCGTTGGTAACTGCGTAACGTAACATGCTCAAAATAGAAATGATCAAATAGAGAAGGAACCTCCCTTTTTGAAGTGTAGGAAAACAACGAGTATCACTGCTAAAGGCCAAAATTTTAAAAATCAAATTAATAGCCCATACGTCAAGCCTGTTTATGTAGTGACAGAAGATGTCAGAAATATCAAATTTTTATCGGGACTTGGCCAGGCGATTAGTGGAGGCGTCGGGTGTCCAGAATGCTGGCTTCTATTTCGCCCAGAAATTGAGCATTGCCATTCAACGTGGCAATGCTGCCAGCATTCTGGGGACCTTTCCCTCCACTAATGGTCTTTTAGTTTAAGTTTTTAGTTTGTATTTAGTTATTTTAAGTTTTAGTTTTTAGTTATTTATTTAAGTTTTCGTTAATTTTCTGTTTTTTTAGTTGTGCATAATAAAGTTTCTCTCAATTTGAAGTCTAATCTTATCAATGATTCATTCATTTCGTGATTTCATTCAATATTGTCGTTGTTTTACTATTTGTTTTGGCAATATTATTTAACGTCGTCATAGTAATGATTCAATAAAAAAAGTTTAAAGTTTGGTGCAACACCAAATAAAGAATTCATTAGCGTTAATGCTCCATTACTTATTGAAGTTTTAATGATGAGCTTTGTGCAACAGAGTGTTAGTCAAGTACCAATTAATTAAAAACGTAATAAACAAAATTAAATAAATTGACGTAGCCTTGCACAAGTAACAAACAAAACAAAGTTAAATTTATCATACTTTCAAATTTTTATTCATTATATAGGTACCTTCGAATAATACCCCGAAAGTGATTCAGTGAATTTTTGAGTTCCAAATGGTTTATTGTAGATATTTTTATTATTTTGTAAATACTTTTACAGATGTATTTGTCAGAAACACTATCCGATTATCAGTACCTCTTTTATATCCTTTTGCTCGAAGTTTTGAAACACTGTACTTAATTTTATGTTTTTCCTAAACCATTATACGTAATTTCCTAATTTTGGGATCGCAATTTCTATTTATTTTGAGGCAGTAGGTTACGGTTTTTTAACAACAACCCGAAAATCCTGCCATTGGCAGAACTAAATTAGACAACAGAAGGTTAAGTTTTTTTTTTATAACAACCCGAAAACCCTGCCAGTGGTAGAACTAAATTGGACATCAGTAGGTTAAGTTTTTTTTTATTCGAATTTTTGAATTAGCAATTCGAAAACTATGAAATAAATAATCTGGATTATGAATTGTATCTTTGAATAATCAGTTTTGTAAAAAAAAAGCATAATGGTACTTTGAAAAATTAATTAGGATGGGGGAAAAAAAATATGAATTATTAATTTATGTGAAGCGTTTTCGCGAAATCAATATTCGATGGCATAAAATTTTTAAGGAATATACAATACATGTATCCACAAAACAAAAAAACTAGCTAGGCATTGCATACTGATACATATTTAAATTCTCTAAAAATCCTTAGGCCAAAAAGACGAAAACCTGTTTCAGTGTCGAATCTCTAGTTTATTTCCGCTTCAATGTCGCATTAAGTACGATAAGGAATTTGGGATCAATTATTTTACTCTACTGAAATATTGTTAATGGTGCTAGCTAAGCATAAATACACTAGATTCGTTAAATAAATAAATAAATAAATATTCGGGACATTTTTGCACACACGGTCATCTGACCCCAAACTAAGCAAAGCTTGTGATATGGCTGCCAGAGACTGATATACAGGAAAGTTAAAGGAAAGGTTTTAAAGAAAAAAAATACTAAATAAACGGTTCCGTACAGGGTTCGTAAATCTTAAAATGCTCTCACAGAAAGCGAACGAATTTTAGGTAAGATCGAAATAATGGTATTTCTGTTAGAACCATGAACCAATTGCGAATTTCACTTTTACTTACTTCAAATCCGAAAACGTCGATGTTCGACATCTTGTCCCACTTGGGCGCGCCATTCTGGTCGTATCCATTGAAACCCATGCCAGAGTTGTTGCAGATGGCCTCGGACAGTAACCACGCATGGTAGTACTTGCAGCGCACCACCAACGTTGACAGGTATGCGTACCATAGCAAGTACACGGCGGACCACGATCGGGACACTTCCGACGTGGGGTCTCTTAGTTCTAAGGAAATCAAAAAATGACACAATCAAAATAAGGCTAACTATAGTGCAGCCGCTGAAATAACGCGTCTGACAGTTGCCATAATATATGTCCTGTCTGTTATATAACTAGTATAGCAATTTTTTTATTCTATGAGGCCAACACGATTCACACTCAACTATCAGTATCAGATTTTATTCGAAACTTTAGCTACATAGTCTCCCTACCTAATATATTGTAGTTCATCATCATCATCATAATTTCAGCCGTAGGACGTCCACTGCTGGACATAGGCCTCCCCCATCGATCTCCAAAAGGGCCGGTTGGAAGCGGCCTGCATCCAGCGTTTCCCTGCGGTCTCTTTTAGGTCATCTGTCCATCTTGTAGGTGGACGTCCTACGCTGCGCTTACCAGTCCGTGGTCTCCATTCCAGAACCTTTCGGCCCCATCGGCCATCTGTTCTGCGTGATATGTGCCCTGCCCACTGCCATTTCAACTTACTAATCCGGTGGGCTATGTCGGTGACTTTCGTTCGTCTACGGATCTCCTCATTTCGGATTCGATCTCGTAGAGAAACCCCGAGCATAGCCCTCTCCATAGCTCGATGTGCGACTTTGAGCTTGCTTATGAGGCCCATAGTGAGAGACCATGTTTCAGTGCCGTATGTCATCACTGGTAACACACACTGGTCGAAGACTTTCGTCTTAAGGCACTGAGGTATTTTGGACGATAAGACGTTGCGTAGTTTACCGAACGCTGCCCAGCCGAGTTGGATTTGTTGATTGACCTCTTTCTTGAAGTTGGACCTACCTAGTTCGACTGTTGGTCCTAGGTAGACGTACGCGTCAACAGATTCAAGAACTGAGTTCCCAACTGATACTGGGGTGGGCACAACATGGATATTTGACATGATCTTTGTCTTGTCCATGTTTATTTTAAGGCCCACCTGTTGAGAGACTCGATTGAGGCCTTCGAGCATCATGCTGAGATCTTCCATCGATTCTGCCATGACCACAATATCGTCGGCAAACCGAAGGTGAGTGATGTACTCGCCGTTGATGTTGATGCCGAGTCCTTGCCATTCCAGGACCTTGAAAGCATCTTCCATTGTGGCAGTGAACAGTTTCGGAGAGATAACGTCTCCCTGTCTCACGCCTCTTCGCAATGGAATTGCCTTCGAACTCTGCTCCTGTACTAAAATATTGTAGTTATATATTGTAGTTACTTATATACAACTATAAAAAAAATGCCAGCGCTTTTGCGAACATTTAACAGTCTGAGACGATTAAACCATATATATATATATTATGGTATGGTACTGTGTGTCTGTCTGTGAATCTGTGAACTGATTTTGATTTAGTTATTTTTTTGCTTGAAAGGTGACTTGTTTTCTTAGCTATAATTCAAGAAAAATCGGTTCAGCCGTTTGAAGAGTATCGGCCATTTTATTAGGGGTTTAAAAATATATTTATACTTTTTATCAATAGACTTGCGTTTGACCGCCATCTCTCCTGATGGTAAACGACGATGTCATTGTGGTCTGCAATAGAGCACATTAATTTCCATATAAAACGGCAATTAACTAACTACCTAAACTACATATTGTTAAAATTGACCTATTATCACTAGCCAACAATAGCATGTTTTACATTATGATTGATGTCCATCAAAGCAACGTGTCATGTGATTTGACAAGTTATCAGACCCGTAACTTGCCAAGCGTCTCATTTTATTTTTTAATTTTGTTAAGATTGTCGTTATTTTAATTTAGGTAAGTTTATTATGTTTCCAAATATGTATATTTTTGTAATTTCAATAAATAAATTACAGCTTTTTGAAAATTTAATAATAAAACATGCGATAAGTTAAGCGATGATGCGGTCTACGATAGAGCACGCTTGCCTAGAAGAAACCGATCCAGTCGTGATTTGAAGACATAGATTGTAACTATCGGGGAACACCTATTCCGGCAGTGCATTCCACAGACTAGCAGTTCGTACAATAAAAGAGGAATCAAAACGGTTCGTACGGGTTTCCGGAATATCAGCCTTAAAGCGGTGTGGTTTGATCTTAACTCTCAAAGCATTTGTATGAAGCACGTTATAAGCCCCGTGGGGTTTATCGATCGACACCGAGCTTATAGTATGTAACGCTAAATGACAAACCTTCAAAAACTGTGAGCGGGTATTTCTTAGCGAGAGACAGGTACAGTAGAGCGGCCGCGACAGAGCCTGCCATTTTGTACATGACCGCGCGTCTCGGCGATGGTTCGCTGGGCTCCTTGCCTTTGTCGCACTGAAAAGAAGTTTAAATAGTACTGTTCGTTTTTGTAAGTTGTACTGGCTTATGGCTAATGTGTTTAAACTATAAGTACTGGGTGTTCTACACGACGATATAATTTACGAGGTATTCAGCACACGATTCAAAAATCATATGTAAAAAATATCATCATTGACCTTTTGCCATCAACAAGATTATTTTAGTAGCGTCCAAATACATCTAAGCTCGATAAGCTGATTTAGGAGCCACAGTCGCTATCACATTTTTTGCGAATAATTGGTGTCCCGAACGAAACATAACAAATGCGTCCAGTTGTGGCATAGCGTCGCCTGCATCTTTCTGAATTTTTTTGCACGAACAGGTAAATTATATATATTATTAGCTTGACACCCATCTTACCTGACGTTAAGCGATGATGAGGTTTATGATGGAACACGCTTGCCTAGAAAAAAACCGATTCACTCGCGATTTGAAGACACCCAGATTGTAACTATCGGGGAACACCCATTCAGGCAGCGCATTTCACAGACTAGCAATTCCCACAATAAAAGTGGAATTTAAGGTCTTGTGGTTATCCATGTTTTACTCATGCACAGAAATTTGACAACGATTACTTTTTTAATCGACGTCGACGCGTCGAGTCTCGAATTTTTCCATCGTCTATTCGAACACCCAGTATAGGTACAGGGCAGAATCTTCATTAGGGACGGTCTAAAGCAGAAAACTCTCAAACTCAACGTTTGTCGTAGAGCGATGAAGCGCCAGTATTCTTGAAATACCAAACCGCGAACTGCGCTTCAAAACTCGAAATAATGGAGCTGGGCTAGGCACATGCCAGAAGAGCTCTGGGCCAAAATCACCACTAAATGGAGTCCCAACGTGGCGCAGCCTCATGGAAGGCCCCCTACGAGATGGCGCAATGAACGTAATGTTTTTGACAGGGACTGGCAAGATTCAGCTCAAGACCACCAAAAGCGCAGTCAAGTGGAGGCTTTTGCCTACCTATGCATTACCATGCATAGGTAGACTAGAAACAATAACATAGTCAGCTAACAGCTACCTTCTGACAAACGGAACCTTGGTGGAAGTTTGTGGGAGGCACTGAGACGTTAGCTCTGTTAAGCCTACGACACAAATTAATTAGTGTCTAATAATAAAACCAGCAATGCAGCAGAAAACTGTACTTGCATGATGATTAGAAGAAAGGATGCGAAGCGCTTTTATGTGTATAAAAGATATACACGAAGCTTTTTCGACACGAAATTTATTTATAAGAAACATACAGTTTATAAATAAACGCTATATAGTATTTAGCGTGAACATAAAGGCCCCTTTTTCAATCAATGGTCGTGCAAAGTAGGTTATTTGCCGACAGCGGCCGTCTGAAAACAGCGTAAAATTAGTGCTTGAAATCTAAATGTGTACCCTGTGTTATCAACGGCTATTAACTAGCTTGTGTTTGCTTGTAGCCACGGATACCGGAATCAGCGGGTAACTTTTTTTAAGCATACGGATCCCGATATCGTTGGATACAACTATCCGGGATCCGTGGCTAATTCAATCTGATACCGGGATCCGTGGATACAAACCAACCACGACTTCAATCTGACATTGAAAAATAAAACAAAAGGCAATAAATTACTAATTACTCAGGGGTTGCATTACATGACATTGAAGTTTGAGCCCGATATCGAGTCCAGCTGAATTTTCAATGACAAAGTCGTGTGGCCTGTGAGAAACAAAAACACTATATTCGAAAATTTACACGTGCGGTGCGTGCGAGACAGGAGCAATGCAATGACAAAATGTCGTAGCCCGTGAGACACAGAGAACAAGACGTCATCCGAAAATGCAATGTGAAACATCCTTAAATGTACTTACTACAACTTTGTTCCAATAATAACAAGCTCGTCAAATTAGCTGTAGAACATTGTAACTTCTTATAGTACTTATTTGCTCTACATTCATACGCTCTGCTTACAAGCATAAACATACTTTATATCGAAACATAACTCACCCCGTTCACGCGAACGCCTTCTATGAAGTTAATATAGTCATTGTAGAACACTACCGGACCACACATTAGAGTTTGAAAGGCTAGCGTGTACGCAAAATACTCTAATGGCGAAGGAATCTTTTCTATCCTGCAAAAATCATCATCCGGGGTCCTGTTATCGTTGACTTGTTTCTGTGACAGCTTGTCTTGCAGAGAGTAGGCTAATGACGTCACTCTCTGAGTAATCACCATTAAAGGACCTGCAATATAGAGTGCTTCGGTTAACAAAGTTTACTTAATTAGCAATGTTCTGTAATATTGCGGCATGCAATGCTATGCGTGAGATTGCTGAATGTGTTGTTATGCTAAATACCTAAATAAGTAGATTACATTCATCATCATCATTTCAGCCATAGGACGTCCCCCCCCCCCCCCCCCCCCCGTCGAACTCCAAAAGGGCCGGTTGGAAGCGGCCTGCATCCAGCGTTTCCCTACGGTATCTATAAGGTTTCTTCGGTGGTTTTCTGGGGTTTATTTTTTTTGTACATTCATGTATGAGTGTATAATTTAAGGGTTTTAGTGTGTATTTATCATTAAAAAAATCGGACAAGTACGAGTAGGACTCGCGCTCTAAGGGTTCCGTAGCACGGAGTCAAAAAAAACTAACTAACTGAAGTTGAAATATTGAAAGACAAACTTAACTTTATAGTTGACAATAAGGTTCTTCCATACATAACAACTACAAAATGTAAGTTTGTAATTGTAAAACAATATTTTTTATTTATGATATAACTTCAAATTAACAACTTTCAGATTTATTCCTTTATATGTGTAATAATATAAATAATAAATATTTCGGACATTTTCGCACACACGGTCATTTGAGCCCAAACTAAGCAAAGCTTGTGATATGGCTGCCAGAGACTGATATACAAACATATATAGTTTTAAATACATACTTAAATAGATATTAACAACCAGATATAGAACAAACACAAATGTTCATCACACAAATGTTTGTCCTACGTGGGAATCGAACCCACGCCCTCAGGCTCAGAAGGTATGTTCACTACCAATTGGACCAACGGGCTATCTAATGTGCTGTAAGACTTTCCTCTTGCCAATATTAATGATTCTAGGTCAACCGGAAGTACCCTATAGGTTTTGATTCTCCTGTGAAATAGCAAAATATGCGACATAAACATAACATAACATAAATAACGTAGTCTGAAAATACTAATAGTTAAGAAAATAATTATACCTGTTATGTCAAGTGTATAATCAGCTGTGTGGTATATTTGCCGATGCAGATGAAGACAAGATAAATATATCATTGACTCCGTTAGTATTACGCTAAAAAGAAAAAAAAAATGCATTTTACCTGAAGAAAATGAATGTACTAAGCGAAGCGAGCAAGAATGTCGCGGTGTTCAGAGAAGTCCAACAACCCTGTTTTAGCAAAACGGGATTTGTCTTGTTTCCGCTCGTGACACTTCTCGTAAGTAAAAACGAGATAAGAGTAGGTACCCTATAATCTAGATTACAAATACTTTCAAACTTCACTCTATAATTTTTCTATGGAACAGCTGAATTTATTTTCGCAAGTAGTCCCAAAGTAAGTTTTCATAATGATGAGCACAATGAGCTCATTCTAGCTAAGTGCTCCTTCCCGTATAAACTTGTTAGGAAAACCCTTGAGATTTTGCCACTCTTAAGTTTTATCACCATGGCAAACTGCAACTCTTCATAATAATATGACAAGAGAACCAATTAGGAATCTAGTTCATATTCAAAGTACTGCTCACTGTATCTTCTGTTGTCCGTAATTGTGTGGTTTTTCATTTCGGAATCTCAAAACGATTTAACCAACGAAGCTGAAATTTGGTAGGGTGTATAGATTCGCTAAGAAAGGATTTTGCAAAAGGGCCGAATTAACGGAGGCAAAAGGGGGTTGAAAGTTTATTTGAAAATTACCGCGTACCAAGTTGCGGGCAACAGCTAGTGTAATATAAAAAGAAAAGCGATAAGGCCGGCAATATTTGTTATTCTAGATTTAATAAAGTTTTAATGCAAATACGTTAATCTGTAATACGTTGTGTAGGATTTATAACCATATTTTAGCGGAGAAACATGTTTTACTTAATTTAACCCAGTTAGTCTTGCGCGCGGGGGGGTCAGTTAAGTGATATTTGCCGAAACCCCCCCTCCCTACGTGTGATTGGGTGAGATTCTGCACGACCCCCTTCCCCCATAAATGCCTCACATAATTAATGGACGCCCCCTAAAGAGTTTTCTATTTATCTATTGAACTGTTTTATATCTATTGAACTTACTTTCCCATAATGTGATGTGGTACAGTCTTCAGTAATGTGTAACTCAACATTGGCAATACGGATAAATGTATTGCCTGTCTGAAAAAAAAAAAAAGATTAGTATCATAATTAGTCTCAATTTCTTTTCTTTTTTTCCAATTTCTTATTTTTTGTTAGGCAACCTACTATTGATTACTACTGATATTATTGAGGTGATGTAATAAAGCATTAAATAATTATAATAAATGATTAGTGAGGAAACAAGAATATTAAGCACATCCTCGCATTCCATTCACATGTCGCAGTGAAATTAATTATTAGGGAAAGATATACTATGAAAGGGTCAGTGCTAAAAATGTCCAAACAAAAAGTAGATGAAACTATACTATGCTCGGTCCAAGCCTTTATTTGGTCTGACAGCTGTAATAACATTGTAAAAATCGGAATAAATACATGTTCTTTAAAAATTTCAGTATATTGGGTACCTGCTAAAGTCTTACGTTCTAAACCTAAGCAAAAGCGAACAGAATTCGTGGTTTTAAATAAGGTATTTTAGAATTTTATTGTAAAAAGAAGCGTTGATGGCTGGGCGGTAGCATGTGCGCTTTTCAATCTGAGGGCACCCTGTTCGATCTTCGGCCCTGTACCAATGACTTACTAAAAACTTAAACAAATTATGTGCAGTTTTCGTTGCCAGCGCTCAACAACGGTGAAGGAAAACAGTGTCGGTCAATGTTATGTCAGAGCAAATAAATGCTTGGACCGAGTTTCAACATGAAGGTAAGCTTTGCATTCAGTATGTTGCAAGCTAAATTCGACACTGTTATAACGACATAGGATTTTTAATAAGTTTATCGGTATTTATAAAATGCATCTAAATTTACCCAGGCCCAACATGATGTGTTTGTAAATCAAAGCATTTAGAAAAATGAATATAAAATCAAATTTGAAGCTAAATAATGTAATTAAAAATGCATAGGAAGCTAATCGTTTTAAATAACAAAATTTATGTTTAAAGTACTCAGGGCCCTAAAACCGAATTTTTAACATATGTATTTAATTTTAGAAGTAATTGAGTTGTTCCACACTTTATGATATAATATTTAAGGTGGTACGTTTCACCTATGGCGAGAAATTCAAATTTCAAACAGTTTTCTTTTCCTTGTAGCTAGGCCGGGTAACTATAGTAAGTGATCATGATGTTTGTGCAAATTGATTATTATGCTTTACAAAATCATGTAAAGCTATTTATCTCTAATGCACATTATTACTTACATCTATACTTCTATACTAATATTATAAAGAGGAAAGATTTTATTGTTTGTTTGTTTGCATTGAATAGGCTCCGAAACTACTGAACCGATTTGAAAAATTCTTTCACTGTTGGGAAGCTACACTATCTCCGGGTAACATAGGCTATATTTTTTTATTTTTTTTAAATAGGGATCCTTACAAAAATTCCAATAATGTAACCCAAAGTGTAAAAAAATAAGATTTACAATTTTGACTTTGCGTGTTTGACAGTTCTAAGACAGGACAACGTCAGTCAGGTCAGCTAGTTTGTCAATAAATACTGTTTGAAACGGTTTATTGACGAAAATGTAAGTAACATGGTGTGTTACTGATAAATAGTTGTACATGACAATGTAAAGAACAACCAACAATTTGCGCAAACACTGTGTCATTTTAAAATAATTACCCGGCCTAGCTAAAAAGACAAAAAAACTGTTTGAAATTTTACATTTCCCGCCATAGGTGAAACGTACCACCTTAAATGTTAAAATAATATAATATAATAAGTTATTATTTCAATGTCCATATGTTACAAAAATAGTTAGGTTACAAAATTATATTACAACGTAAACGCAATATATTATTGTATTGTTATCATTGTTGTATTGTGTTGTTTATTATATTATTGTTATAGATAATTCACACATTTTGACGACCGTTACGACACCCGGCGAGTCTCAGGGCGTATACCCGATGGCGCAGGTTCGAATCCCGCCAGTCGTTTTTTTTTTTGTTATTTATTTTATTGCTGTTTTTAGCTGTATAAAAAAATGCGTTACCAATATCCCTAACTAATCATTCAAAACCAATGTCATCTCAACCTACCAGGGACCTTACGGCTAGCTGTTTAAAGCAATCCAGTTTAAACAATGAAAAAATTTTGTGCGACCGCAAACCGTATCTGGGCGCGTTAAGGTTCACGTTAGCGTGATTTTCCGAACTGCGCTGTTTTAACGTTAGTTTGATACCGCGTAAGCAGTTGGCCGTAAGGCCCTTGGTACATGTCACAAGAATGGAATACCGAGTAAATTACTTTACATGGTTACCCCCGCGTACAGTGCCACCAACTTAGCTGTTCAGGTGGGCAAAATTGGAACCACAGTTTTTTCTTGGTGAATTTATTAGGTGACAAAACTTTGCTCTCCACTTGCGACGCTGTCAACTGAACAGCTAAGATGGTGGGACTGTAAAGTAATGTACGAGCAGCAGAAGCTTACAAATCGGCAATTTTGTCAACTTCAACTTCAGACTCGAATTACTGTTTTAAGGAATAGTTTGAATGAATGCAAAAGTGCATAAGTTGCAAAAGAATACCTTTAAAACAGTTTAAAAAAAGTTATATCCTGCATGTTGTTTTGTTATCCCGATCATTGTAGTGTGCCCTCGTACCTATCAGATTGCGATTTAAAAATAGTCATAAAACCGAATTGAAGCATTCAATAGCCCTAGCGAGGCCCAGTTAAACTGAGAATTAAGTTTCTATTGGACCACAGACTAGGTAAAGCTACTTCGTAGTATAGGACACAAGTTGAAAATGAAGAAATTACGCGGAATATATTAATAATACATATTATAATCAGCAAGGTTAATTCTGTGTTGCGTCCATCGATCTATGTGTATTGAATTCTTTGGTTGCGTCATTAGTAGGTACATCTTTGGTCACAGACGAACAAATTGAAGGTAGGTATTTGTGCTGCGTGGTCAACTTATCTGTAGATTTGAGTAAGGGAGCCACTACCGAATTTTCTATATAAAACTGATAGCTTCCTAAGGAAAATTTTGGTTTTAACATTTGTCCACTTCTACAAATGAGTTGGTCGCACTGCAATTCGCATTTCAATTCACATATCACGTGATTATTCAATCAAATCGTCCATTTCGCGAGCTGCGTTTATTGACCAACAATACAAAGTTTTATATCACCCCATATCGTACTATGGCCCTGATGATTCATCCAATTGCTAGCAATCAACGAAGATATAGGTATTTTATACAAAGAAAACGAGAATAAGCCATACATACATACATACAGCAAACAATAATATACAAGACTAGCTGCACCTCGCGGTTTCACCCCGCGCGGATTACTCCGCGCCAGTGAAAATCCCGTCAAAATCGGTCCAGCCGTTTCGGATTCCATAGGGAACATACAAACATGCAAACACATCGATTTTTATATGTTGTACAGATTAAGTAGGTATATGAGCTTTTACATGGAACAAATCATGCATTATTTTTAAGCTCTAAAACAAAGCTTATCCTGAAATAATATTCTCAGTTCCGGTACCTACCACTAAATTGAATCACTGCCAAGAAAGTACATTATTGTAGAAGCTTAGTGCATTAACATTGTATGTTTTCGAGTTAGCATGTTTGTTGGTATAATTTATTTTATTTTATATGGAAAATAAACAATTCTGCTAACCAACACAGTAGATATGAGATAAATATTGACACAAAATCCAAAAAGAAGTTTTCACTAATACAAAAGTGTAAATGCCATTGCAACACCAACTTGGGCCTAGATAAATAAATAGTATTCGGTAAACAAACATTAGACATTTTAAACATAGAGAGATAATATTAATTAAGATTTATCGTAAAGACTCGTCGCCCTCTGTAGTTTAGGCGGCTTGCGGCTTACATGCGACCGTGAGAGTAAACTCTACCCGGTTTACCGTAGCTTCAAAATAGTGTTACCGCGTAGCGCCCCCGCCGTGACTCGACTGTTCTAAACTCTGGTAAATGAGGTAGTTTGGAACCTAACTTAAGGCTGCGCCAATGGCCATAGCTACCGCTTTCGCACGTTTTCAACATCTTCGAAGATACAAAGTAACTGAGTAAGAATTTAAAAAAACCGATTGGTCATTATGTTTATAATATCACTAGCGGTCCGCCCCAGCTTCGCACGTGTATAGATTATAGCTTATATCACCCGGGGATAGTGTAGCTACCCAACAGTGAAAGAATTTTTAAAATCGGTCCAGTACTTTTTGGAGACAATTCGTTACAAACATACTTAGTATAGATTGCAAATAGTATAAATCAATTTTCGTGTTGATATTTTATAGTTGTAATTATTTATTTATATTTATAGCTGATAAAGTTCAAACAGCTGAACAGATTTTCTTGAATCATAGCTAAAAACACTCTCGATCAATTCACCATTCCATATGGGAGGTACGATGCCATAAAAAGACACAGATAAACATGTTAAACTTATAACACTCTTCTGTTTGCATAGAGGGTTATAAACTGCACATTTTGCTAAGCTAAAAAGTACCCTATGTCAATCTCCGGTCCTTCAGCTATCTCTATGCAAAAAAAACCTTATCGATATGGGCCGTAACTTATATGCAAAAAAAAATATTCTATCAGTAGCTGCGTGAAAGAGAAACAACGAAGCAAACAAAGACACTTACGCATCTATAGTATAAGTATGATTATTTGCTGTGTGCTATGTTTACTTGCAAAAGTAAACTTGATCCTGGATGCACTTGCAAATTTTCATATCAGGGGATATGAAAATTTGCAAGTGCATGCATAATTATTAAAGCCAGTATGGTCTTATTCATAAACATTCAATAGGCCTGTTTTAGTTAGAAGGCGCTATTTCATACGACACTTTTTGTCTGCAAGAAGTTAATTATTTAAGCAATTTATGGCACAGATTAACTTATCGAATGTTTACTATTAAAGAAAGAAAGTATAGTTTGCATTTATCAAGATCATTCCAAGTTTTAGCAGTGAGTGAAATACATATAATACATAAATATTCATAGCAAAATGAAATAATAAAACTTACTTTCCGAAACAGAAATATCCCATTATCAAACCTATAATAAGGCATACAGAATGACGAAATTCTGGCGAAGCAAATTTCAATGGTTTCCGAAACAGTCTGGCCAGGCATAGTGCAGCTACTTGTGCGATCAAAAAATTAACCTAATGAAAAAAATAAAAATGATTTTATGGAAGTAGTAGTGTGCTACATGTGAAACTAGATCAAACTTATAAGCAAACAGCACAATACAGTGGCAAAAAAATAATTTCAATAATTTCAGTTTTTTTTTGTTGTAACCAACACCTAACCGGTCACTGGAGAGTCAAGGTGGGGCATAGCGGCATACAAGCAACCTTATCAGACAAACAAGGGAGATATGCCTTAGTATGATTAACATTCGTATCATCGTATCGATTGAGTATTGTTCAAACGTCTCCATTTTTAACCGACTTCCAAAAAGAAGCGGTTATCAATTCGACTGTATGTTGCTTTTTTTTTTTTGTATTCATAACGTTTTTTTTCTATACTGCTGAAACTTTTAACGCAAAAACTGTAAGTATGGCCCACTTATCAATTTTTCACCAAACTGAAACTTGTAGCAACAACAAACAAGGGCAACAAGGGCATCTGCGGGTCAAGTTTGACTAAAGGCATCAAACCTAAATTAGGCCAAATGTGTTTGCATCCGCCATGCCACCTTACCATATCTCCCTTGTTTAATTGATCTGAGACTCTAAGCAATTAAACTCGATACAAATTTTGAATCTAGCGTAAACAAAAAAAGAGTTGACTTTTCCTTAGCCACATGTATGCCGCGTATGCCGGAATGCTGCCACGACTCAAGTCAAAATATTTCATTCTCCAGATAAGGAACAAACGAACACTGTTTTTTTAAGGAATTCAGTAGAAAAATTTCATACTATCAATATTATAACATCGACAACCATTCAAGTTATTCAATAGAAAAATTACAATAACACTCAATGAAGTGTTGTATGGAACAGGGGCCTTACGGACAACAGGTATTGCGGCACCAAACTAACGTTAGATCCGCTCAGTTGGAAAATCACACGAACGTGAACCTTAACGCGCCCAGATACAGTTTGCATTTGCGTGATTTTCCAACTGAGCGGATCTAACGTTAGTTTGGTGCCGCAATACCTGTTGTCCGTAAGGCCCCAGCAGATTCTTTTTCCGCAATTATAACGATATGATAATGATGAGTATAATGATGTCCTTGTATAAGTCCGTCGTTTAGAGATGCACCCCGTATATGTGGATAATTTTTTTCTTCAAACTTTAACTTACCTATGAAAGTACCTAACCAAAACCCTAAAACTAACAAATGATACAGGCATTTCAGTTAATTTTTGCTCTTATCGTGAAGATTTAATTTTGTACATAATAGTAATGAAACATTTTTATTCTCTATATTATTAATGTAAGCATAAAGTTACTAAACTTTACCAGTGGATTATTTTTGTTGTTGACTGAACAGAGATACCTATTTATTGTATTAGCTTTTCTAATTATGAAGTGTTATAAGATGGTGATTACAAAGGTTACCTGAAATCATGTATTATTTGGATTTATCAGTACTTGTAGACAGCCTTTACATAGAATTTGGTATCTCAATCATAATGATTTTAGGATAAGGTGCGAGAAAGAAAATACTCGTCCATCATGTAAAATAGCAAGGTACAATGTTTTGCTTTGAAATTGAACTACAATCAGACCCATTGTTAAATAAAGACAATCGAATAAAGATAAAATAAAAATAAAATAAAGCTACTGCTGAAGTGATCAGCTTACATTGTACTAACCAAAAATGGTTGTTATAACTGATTATTCTCTTATATTAGACATCATCATGAATACTAAATTTTAAGTGTTTACGTTCAAAATAGTTCATTTTTATAAATAAAAATGTTTTGCCTAATTTTACTATAATAGTTATACTTAGTTTATTCATTTTTAAACCAGTCTAAGATATAATCAGTCTCTTTTATTACATTTCAGTTAGTTTTTAACCAACTTCAGGAGGAGGTTATCAATTCGATTGTATGGTTTTTTAATTTTATTTCAGCATGTTTTATGTCAGAAGGCTTATGTACAATACATGACCAATCCCTAGATCATATTTTTTTTGTCGCAAACTACTTTTCTAACTACCTATACATAATTAAGTACTTTCAAAGTATTTTAATTAGTTTGGTTTTATGGCTAAATGTTTTTAGATGTTTCATGTTTCCCGGTTAAATGTGATTCTCTCCAATTTGATTATGCACATTCATGAGATTCACACTACCAAAAAAAAAACGTAGTAATATTGTGAAAACTTACCAAGTCGAGGGGAAGACCAACTTTGTTTGATAGAAACATAAAGATTTTACTCCCATCGTAATAATCATAGTAGCCCGACGTCATTTCGATCCCAATCTGCAATTAATTAGCTTATATCAAACAATGACGCTAACTATCCTGAAAACTGGAGGATTATAAACTCCTTCACAGAAAACTTTAAAATGTAACATAAGTAGCACTATGCGACACTACAATTTGATATTGCACCGATAACATTTATGTTCGAAATATATTTGATAGTAAATAATCACTCAACTTTATTACTGATACACTCGTTTTAAGTGTTTTTGTTTTTCCTTTATTTTTCTCCAAAATTCTTTTTAGCAGCCGCCCAACCCACAGCTATTTACTTACTCTGTCTGACTGACTGAACGAAGTGACTGACACAGTGACACACTGTCACTGACAACCGACAACTCTGACAAGTGCCGGCCAGTGTTGCCGGCAGTCAAGCAAGAAAAAGTCCGAAACAGAATTTAAAATTAGGTCCTTTTCATGAAAGAAGTCCCACGGCAAACAGCGGAACTAAATTTCCATGTTGTAGTTGTCAGGTGTTAGTGTGTTTGGACGCTAGTGAGATTTTTATTAATTTTCCATCGTTAAAGAGTGGTGTACGATGCCAAAAGTTGTTAAAGTTCTACTCGAGAAATGATACTGATAGTGATTGATACGCGATGACAGCGCCGCGTCTGGGGGACTTCTTTCATGAAAAGCACTCTACCCACAGACTCTACCTGATTTAACTTGAAATTACCCATTAAAAAATATACATAATTGTCAAGCCCGGCCCCGGTATCTGGTATCAAAGATCTTGTATGCTAAGTAGTAAGTTTCTCCCTTTATGGATAGCACGATACATTGAATATAAAGACGATAGTTATGTTGCCGTCAGGCTTTTTCGTCTTCCTGTATGGCTCCACACTTTTAGTGTATTTAGCCAAGTGTGATATCAATCCATGAACCTATGTAGTATCAAAGATTATAGTATCCTAATAGATACCAAGTTCATGTATCAAGTGTGTATCAATCACATGAGTGCAGCAGCCAAATCGTACTAGAACCTTAGAACAATCACTAGAGGATCAGTTCAATTTTTTTTATTCTTCCTACTACGTACATAATTAAGGCCATCTCATCTCAACAGATAGTTCAGTTTGTCAGATGGATCCTAGGTTTGTCACACTGTAAAATTTTATCTTTACAAAGAGAATATAAATACTACATGCTAATATGCACACTATTAAGAATGCTAACGCCACATATTACTGCTTGATTTCCTATAGAGCTTTATCTTGAATTTTGTGTATTAGCTAGAGTCTGGCTAATGAAAGGAGCCTGAAAAAGTGCGCCAACTTTAAAAAAAAACCGCATTGCAACCCTAAAATTAATATGAAATGCAAACATTACTATTATTTACTATGTTCTGACTATTACAATAAAAATTAATAACTTACACGTATCAAGTGAGATTATTCCAAGCATTTCATACTAATTTATGGGGTTCCAATGCTGATATTTTTAAATTTGACGCGCTTTTTCAGTCTTTACTTTCACTAGCCAGACTCTAATAACTAAATTTAAATTAAGGTATCAGAAAGCAATATCAATTTATTCAATGAGGTTTTCTAAAACATTTTTTAACTTATTAGAACACAAATCAAGAGATGTTTTCTTATCCTTATTACAGAGATGTTTATCTGCTCCAGCCTTGACTAACATAGATGCAACAGCTTCTCTGTTCTCATCACAAGCAAGGTGCCTGTAAGAGAAAATAATCCATTATTGATTGAAATGTTAATAGTCTTCATAAATCAATGCCTTGATTTTGCTGTCACTAAAGCCCAACAGCATTATTTCGTCATTGCAATGGGTCCCAGCTGTCGCCATAAAAACGAGCAGAATATTGTCATTGACAGTGATATCCAACACAATCTGGGGAATCCTTAGGCAATTTGAGGTAGGACTTTAGTTTAACACCAATCGATTTTAAGGGGGAGGGGGTTGGAGGGGGTGGGGGGAGGGGGAGAACACCCCCCTTGAAGGAAAACTTGCGGACCCTCTCGGAGTTATGATTTTTAAAGTTTCTAACCTCACTTTGGCAAAAATTCAAATTAATCGCCTAAACTGGCGGGACAAAGGGCGGGGACTAAGGAGCGATGAGAACGAACGAACCTACCGAGTTCTATGTAGGAAACAGACTTGAAATAGTAGTGTGCACAAGCCAACCTCACTCGCTACGCTCGTTCGGCGCAACTTAGCTAAACAAAGTTGTCGTTTTGTTGGATGGTCACTGTCAACCTAACGAACCTACCGAGTTCTATGTAGGAGTCTCACTGTCAACCTAACGAACCTGCCGAGTTTCATGTAGGAGTCGGACTTGAAATAATAGTGTGCACAAGCCAGCCTTACTCGCTACGTTCGTTCGGCGCAACTTAGCTAAGCAAAGTTGTCGTTTTGTTGCACTGTCAACGTAATGAACCTGCCGAGTTTCATGTAGGAGTTGGACTTGAAATAAATACCCGGTTATCTCATCGCTCCTTAAGTCCCCGCCCTTTGTCCCCCCGCTTGTGCACACTGCTATTTCAAGCCTGACTCCTACATAGAACTCGGTAGGTTCGTTAGGTTGGCAGTGACCATCCAACTAAACGACAATTTTGATAAGCGACGTTGGTACCCCCCCTCCCAGCCATACCTGGTGGGGGGGTGTTCTCATCGCTCCTTAAGTCTCCGCCCTTTGTCCCGCCAGTTTAGGCGAAAATTTGAATTTTTGGCAAAGTGAGTTTAGAAACTTTGAAAAAACATAACTCCGAGAGGGGGGGGGTTCCGCAAGTTTTCCTTCAAGGGGGTGTTCTCAAGGGGGTGGGGGGGGGGGGGGTGTAGCCCAATTTGACACAAAGGCCAACATGTACATCGTCAAAGGGCCTAACATTGAAAATTGTTATAATCATTCCGAAGTGTTATTAGGCTTTTACACCCTTACTTAGAAACAAATAGTTATGTTAATCTATACTTAAAATTGCTTTCTCGTTTTCGCATGGCAATTTCCATCAGAGAAAAGTTGTCATAACAATAAAATTACAAGTATGGGTTCTGAAGTAAAGGTTCAGGTACTGATATGGTTTCAGGCCATTACTGATGTGATGTCAAGCTATCAGTCAAATATTAAAAAATCTGTCATTTGAGCATCAGTCTATTTCATGCAAATCTACTATGTACATTCAGAAACTACCTGTTTGATTTTGATGAAAGTAAGTATATATAATTAAAGGGACAAAATAAATACTATAGTAACGATTAACTTTTTTATAAACCGTATTTTTTATTTTTCAAAAATTAAGTTGTTATAAAAAAATATCTATAGCTAAATTAAATGTAAATTACCAAGTTTCACAAAATCAGACTAGTAGTTTCCAAATATAGTGTAAACTCAATGTAGCGAACACTTATAATATAACAAAAAACTCCCTAAAACATAAAAATCACTATGGTTTGTTTGAATTACATTAAAACTTTATATATAGCGTAACAACCACTCTCAATAGTGAAATAATATGTAATAAACATTGATTTAGCTCAACTTCTAACACAGTAATGGACAATGGACCACAGTAATGGTCGAAAATATTTACCATACTTTATGAAGCATTTGTTTATTGAAATTTTTAAGCACCACACAACACCAAATAAGGTAGACCAATACGTGAAGTGCACAGCAACACCAAATTGACTGAAGATGGGGAAAGCCTATCTTCAACTGAATTGGCTGCATGTGTGCCCATGGCAGTAATAAACTTGCTTCTTAGAATCTACTCTAAGCATGCTGTAATTGATATTGGTAATACCTGCTGCTTTTTGTTCCAATGTAACAGAAAGACAGTCCATTGTTAAAAAGGCAAAATACAGCAAACAGAAAGCCGTTCAAGGCGGTATTTATTTTGAGTCGTGAAAACCAATTCTGACTTGTAAAAACCGATTTTGACTGTAGTCCATTTGTGTGTTAATTACACGATATTCAGGGCACAATTATTATCTATGTATACTTACAGGGGAGTTGAACCCGTGGAGTCCGAAGCATGTACATTAATGTGAGGATGTGTTAACAAAAGTTCCACAATGTTATTCCTTCCCTGCGCAGCAGCCCTATGGAGAGGAGTTGCACCAAGCACATCAGGTTCATTGACATTGGCATCTAAATTAATCAAGAGCTTTGCCACCTGAAACATATTGTACATGTAGTTAACAAACAGAAAAAAACAAATATGAAACAATCAATCAATCATTGTCTATTTAAACAGTTATTGTTTACATTTAGGGTTTCATACCCAAAGGGTGTCAACGGGACTCTTTATTACTAAGCTTATGTTGTCTGTCCTACCTTTTAACGGCTGTATCTTTTGAACCTTAATAGATATACATACATGTATTTTTTATCATAATATGTAATGTTACAACAGAATAACTTAAATATAGTAATAACATCAAGAATTAAAAATTAAAGGTGTCACCATACAACAAACAGAATTTTCTTTGCTCTAGTAAGCAGTAATATGTACAAGCATTAAACTTGGCATGATTCTAGTTCTACTAGTATAGTAAAACAACAAATAACATATTATATTAAGTTTATATATTTTGTGTTGGTACATAACCCTTTGCAGGCGAGCCTGACTTGCACTTGGCGGTTGCCGGTTTTATATATTATTAGCACAGTAAAAGGGCATCAGTGTAGACTGTGCTTATAAATTTTGACATCATTTAAATTGTTGGTCTAATAATGCGAAGTCGAAGGCTTCAAACAATCTGCAAACTCTGGCACTATGGCTGATCGCTCAGCCTAATAATACTTACTGTACCATAGTTACCTCCAAATGGCCTTTAGAGCACACATAATGTAAAGATGACTGTCCACGATTGTTTTTATGATTGACATTAGCCCTTCTGCCAGTCAATAGTCTTACAACTTCATATCTTCCAGCGGATGCAGCCAAAATCAATGGTGTGCAATTTGTGTCATCTAAAGGATCAACAGGACTACCGCGATCAAGCAAGAAGTCAACAAGATTATCATTTCCACCTAGAGCAGCCCAGTGGACCAAAAGACGGCTGTTCTGAAAAAAAAAAACTAGTAGTGAATTTGTTTGTTACATGTTTTAATACACAGAATTCTCACTATTACCTAAAGGCTGTGCATAAAGGTTAGATTTATGTCTTACCAGATCAGGAGTCTTCACCAGTGAGGTATCTTCATCCATTCTTACTTTTACTTGATTGAAATCACCTTTGTATGCAGTTTCGTACACTGATCCTATGGACATCTTGAGCAATCGGAAGTATACGCACCAAAAGGTACTGTAGAACAATATTTATACTGTACCAAGAACGAATATATAATAATGATAGTACAACTACCGACACCGAGACTACACTAAAACCAGAAAACTTTTGACTTGTGCATTGTTGCATTATAAAAAAAACTCTCCGTACTACAAATATGGGTGTCTATAATGTACAACATGATATTTGCCGACACGATATTCTACGGCATGATAATGTACAGCATGATAATTGGTGTACATGTACATCGAATATCATGCAGTACAATCCATGTCGTACAATACTGTAGGCCTAGCACGGGCCGTGGATAAATTGTCTATCCACCGTTTTTATCCCTCGGGAAATAGACAAACGTATCTATATTCTAGCTTTGTCACGTGTCTAGGCGTGGATAAAAACGGTGGAAAGACAATTTGTCCACGGCCCGTGTTAGGCCTGCAGGCCGTCAATTGTCGGCTCGTGTCTATAAAGTACGGCAAGGAATGCACAGCTAGGATTGTACAGCAAATAATCCATGTACATGAGAAAAATCAATTTTTTATCGGGCTGTACATTATTGTGCCGTTGAATATCATGTCGTGCAATACGGGCCGGGTTTTGTCGAAACGGTTCGAAAACGTACGACCGATAATGTACAACATGATATAAGGTGGCATCGCCCGTATTGGCTAATATTGCTGAAATATCTGCTCTTATTGGCTGTTGAGTCTATGACCTCTTTCGATTCCATGCTTCGTTTGAACAAGATAGTCACAGATGAAATATGAGAACTGGCAAAACTTTTTGGTGGTGAGGCGGATAGAGAGGTACAACTGTGTTAGATCTGTCACTCATTTCGAACCTAACCAACGCAAGTCTGACTCAAGGTGGGCCGCCAGAAGCTCTTGCGGTTTTTATATACACTCTAGGGGTAGGGGCCACAAGACTAGGTGGAGTCGGGGTGCTCTTTGTCGGTTCTGTCACCTATTTCGAACCTAACATACTCAAGTCGGGGTGCTCTGTGTCGGAACTCGGATCTGTCACTCATTTCTACCTAATACACTCGACGTGGAATGTCTACGTCTAAACGAAGCTTCAGTTTTGAATTTGAATTGACACCAATTATCATGCTGTACAAAATCAGGGTGTACATTATTAAACAGAGTCAATAATGTACGGCATGATATTCTTCTTCTTCAAGTGCCTCTCCACTACTGGAGGTTGGCCGTCAACTCAGCGAACTTCGTTTTCGCTTGTGCATTATTGGGCCGATCTGATAATGTACGGTATGATATTGTACAACATGATATTCCAATTACACGTACACCAATTATCATGCTGTGCATTTTATGTCGTACAATATCATGCCGTACATTATCTGTGTCGTGCATTATTGCCTCCCTATAAATATTAGTCTTTGTACTAATAATAGAGGGGCTTGCACACGGCCACAGAAGACATACACGGCTTGCAAGTCATGAAATTCCCGCTCGCCAGTGCTCAGATATCCAGATAACTACTACTATACTTACTACTAGGCCAGTGAAACCGCTAAAGATAATTAAAATGAACTAATGAATAATGTTCGCCTTGTCGGTATTAAAAATACTAAAATTCAAATATGTAATGTTCATTTATTTAACAATGATGAAGAGTGTGTAATTTAGTACTCATCTATACTAATATTATAAAGAGGAAAGATTTGATTACTTGTTTGTTTGCATTGAATAGCTCCAAAACTACTGAACTGTTTTGAAAAATTTCTTCAGTGTTAGGAAGCTACACTATCCCAGAGTAACATAGGCTATATTTTTTTTAAATAGGGAAAATCTTACTATGATCGAATCTTATAATCGAAATTACGATGGAATCACATTAGAACTTCTGAAAGCGGGTGGAACACGGGTGCTCAAAGTCCTTCAGAAGCTCTTTAATTCCGTCTTACTCGAAGGTATAACGTCAGAAGCGTGGAACAGATGCGTGGTGCTGCTGTTCTTCAAGAAAGGTGACAATACCTTGCTGAAGAGTTACAGACCCATCTCACTTCTGAGCCATATTGTTTATAAGCTGTTTTCGAGGGTCACCACGAATCGTCTCGATCGGAGGTTTGATGACTTCCAGCCTACCGAACAAGCCGGTTTCTGAAAAGGCAGTACTATAGACCACATCTACACGCTACGGCAAGTTATACAGAAGACCGAAGAGTATAACTTACCACTATGTTTAATGTTTGTGGACTATGAGAAAGCTTTTGATACGATCAAGACAAGGGCGGTGCTTGAGTTTCTCAAGCGATGCCGTATTGACTGTCGGTATATGGAAGTGTTGAAGTGTTCGTACAATAACGCCATCATGTCGGTCCGAGTACAGGAGCAGAGTTCGCAGGCAATTCAATTGCAAAGGGGCGTCAGGCAAGGAAAAGTAATCTCTCTGAAACTGTTCACTGCCGCATTGCAAGACACCTTCAAGCTCCAGGAATGACAAGGACTCGGCATCAACATCAACGGCGAGTACATCACTCACATTCGGTTTGCCGACGATATTGTGGTCATGGCAGAATCGATGGAAGATCTCAGCATGATACTTGAAGGCCTCAATCGAGAATCCCAGCAAGTGGGCCTTAAGATGAACATGGACAAGACAAAGGTCATGTCAAATGTCCATGTTGTGCCCAATTCAGTTGAGAACTCAGTTCTGGAAGTTGTTGACGCGTACGTCTACCTAGGACAAACAGTCCAATTAGGTAGGTCCAAATTCAAGAAAGAGGTCAATCGGCGAATCCAACTTGGCTGGGTAGCGTTCGGTAAACTTCGCAACGTCTTCTCGGCCAAAATACTTTAGTGCCTTGATACGAAGGTCTTTGACCAGTGTGTGTGGCCAGTGATGACATACGGCAGTGAAACGTGGTCTCTCACTATGGGACTTATAAGCAAGGTCAAAGTCGCACAACAAGCTATGGAGAGGGCTATGCTCGGAATGCTATACAGTAATGAGGAGATTCGTAGACAAACAAAAGTTACCGACATAGCTCACTGGATTGGCAAGTTGAAGTGGCAGTGGGCAGGGCACATAGCATGCAGAACAGATGATCAATGGGGCCGAAAGGTTCTCGAATGGAGACCACGGATTGGTAGCATGTTCGTATGGTAAGGTAGGTAGGCTTAGTAGGCAATGAGTTAGGGACGCGTGACCATGAGCTTAGAAATACTTATTTTATACGTTAATGTAAAATGTGTCAATATCGGAATTCCGATATTATGCCTTTCAACTCCGGAATTGAAATATCGGAAAAATTGGTCCGAGATTCCGGAGTTACGAAATTCCGGAATTTCGGAATGGAAGCTCTAGCTAGTATTATATAAATATAATAATAAACCTGCCAAGTACAAGTCGGGCTCGAACACTAAGGGTTCCGTACCACCACAAAATTAAATAACGATATTACTAGTTATAACTTGGTAATGAACAAAAACTTGTCACTGACTCGCACTTGGCCATTATTTATTATTTGTTAATAATAAGAGTGATTTTAATCTTGCTAAATTTTGATGCTTGTACGTATTACAGTTTTTTTATTAGAGTTAATACAAAAATACGTTATAAAAATACGTATGTTGTATCGACCTAACGTTTTTCCTTTTTTATTATTTGTTAGTTAATCCGCCGTAACGTTACATATTTTGTTAAAATTTCAACTGTATATCTATTACGGTTCTAAAGATATAGCCGTTAATAGGTAGGACAGACAGACGAACAGACTGACAGACGGAAAGGAGGCGTTAAAAGTTTCAATATCACTTTTTATTGGCAGCAATCAAAAACAGAATTAACGATTTTGCATGAATAAACGAAAACTTTGTTGTGTTTAATGCAGAGAAAGAGAGATGTATCAGCCAGTGAAATACAGTTATCATTTTGGTGCTATCAGCTAGCAGGAATATGAAATCTGGACTCATTTATGTACTTTTCATGTTTTAGTAAAAGAATAAACTGGGAAATATTATTTGACACCATTTCAAAAAAAAACAAAAAAACAATGGCCTTTGATCTATAATCTTGAATTTAACCTGATATAATATATTCTTCATTCTGACAAGAAAATTACGGTAATTAATAGTGAAATAATAATAGATAATTATATGTACGCGTTCCAATTGAGCAAGAACCTATTAGCCAAATTACGGCCCTAATCGCATGAACTTGTACCGAAAGGCAACATCTGTGGCGGTGGACCCAGATAGTTCCGCAATCTCATGTTTCCTGAACATAATTCCGAAAGCGAAAAGAAACGTTCCATGTTCGACCCGCTCCATAGACACCAACATCTGAAAACAAAAACACCTTAATATTATGTGCGGTATGTTTGCGGAGGTAAACCAAACCAAAACCAAAACTAACCAAAAACCAAAAACCACCAATACAATAAACTAACCAAAAAAAACAATTAATTATACCAATTTGGTACTA
The DNA here is from genome assembly GCA_914767915.1 of Agriopis aurantiaria. Lineage (NCBI taxonomy): Eukaryota > Metazoa > Arthropoda > Insecta > Lepidoptera > Geometridae > Agriopis > Agriopis aurantiaria. The sequence goes on along the minus strand of OU611994.1, from coordinate 8,521,948 downwards.
AATATACCAAAAATGGTCACACTGCCACTCGCTTCATGACACGACAACTTGCTTTCTCCCACTACACAGGTAGTAGATAAGAGTGTGTCCCACTACGATAACAACTGTTTTTTTTTTTCTCCCATTACCAGACAGGCTAAGCCATTATGGCCATACGTCTCATCTTACGATTTTTAGGGTTCCGTACCCAAAGTGAAAAATGGGACCCTATTACTAAGCCAACATATTTTTGTATTAGCACTAATGTAAAAATGGTAATACGTGCAAGCGTCAAACTTGACATGATTAAAGTACATACTCTAATAACAACAAATAATAAATAATAGCCAAGTGCGAGTCGGTGACAAGTTTTTGTTCATTACCAAGTTATAACTGGTAATTTCGTTATTAAATTTTGTGTTGGTACGGAACCCTCAGTGCGCGAGCCCAACTCGCACTTGGCCGGTTTATTTAGAAAACCGGCCGGTTTAGAAAATGCCCTGTGGTAAAGTCTTTATGTATACCAACAACTTATTCCACTGCTAGCAGAAACAGGGCGCTTGCAGACGATGCGTTATACAAGTAGCAAGTAGAAGTTGTAAGTAGCTACTACATGTATATTTAACTATGCTACTACGCATCGTCCGCAATGTTTTGCTTAGTGCAAGTTGCAGTGGAAGCGCCTTTAGCTTTGCCACTCTTGCATGCCACATGCCAGACTCTCTCACTATTTATGTAGGTATGCTATGCGGTATGCCCCAGTAAAGTAGTGGAGACATGAGCACACTCACGCACGAACACTTAATGAATAATATTCCCCACCATGTGGTGGGGTGCTAAACATCAGGGCAATCGCGCTAAAAAATTACGGACGAATCGTTGACGAATCGCAACCGCTCCACTACTTTTGATCGATTTCGTATCGTGCTAATGGTTTTAACCAAAGACAAAACGCAACCCGATCACAGTAGGAATGTAGACGCTGTCAAACGAACGTTTCAGAAAAAGCTAGAAAATATCAAATTTTCGCGCCGATACAAAATCGACCAAAAGTTGTGGAGCTTTTGCGTTTCGTCAACGATTCGTCTGTAATTTTTTAGCGCGATTGTCCAGCATGTCACCTTATTGTATTACTAGCTGCGCCCCGTGGTTACACCCGCGTAGTGATGAAAAATGGTGATGATAATGATCAACCCTTACTATACCCATGCAAAATTGCTCTGTTGCTGCGTGAAAGAGGAACAAACAAACAAACCAACAAACTAACACACTTTCGCATTTATAATATTAGTATGATTTTCCTTATCTTGTGTATTTCGAGTGTACTAGTAATGTATTATTATTTATTAAGTGTTCGTGAATGTGATCCAGTGTGGGCGAGGTGAAACATCTATTTTCGTGATGTTTCGAATTACGACTGAAGGACTTTGTATCCATAGGTCATGAAAAATTTAACAAAAATAACTAATCAACACATCAACAAAACAAAACAAAACAAACAAGATTGTTATAATGCGTGATAAAAATATGATAATTTGATATTATTGTTATAAGTTTGGGTAGTTCTCAGATTAAACTTATAAAAAAATTCAAACCCTTATGTATAAAATTGTAGTTTTATATCGCAGGTTTGGTTACGCATAATGATTTTAAACCAAATAGAAAACTTAAATGATGTTATTTTTAACCATTATTTCTTGATAGGCGGGTTGTTTCTATGTTATTTGATTTATCGAATTCTACACACAGTTTTGGATGGAAATAATTTTATGCAAACGAGATACAAAAGCCGAGGGCATACCTGGAGAAGTATACAATGTAATAAATCAATACCATACAATATTTACGTAAGTATGGACAAATTATCACTACATAGTATAAAATAAAGTCGCTGTCGCTGTCTGTCCGTCCCTATGTATGCTTAAATCTTTAAAACTACGCAACGGATTTTGATGCGGGTTTCACCATCAGTTATATAATTTTTCACGGAAGGCTTATATAGGTATATAACTAGCGACCCGACCCGACTTCGCACGTAAATTACACCCGTGCAAAGCCGGGCGGGCGGGTCGCTAGTGAACAATAAAAATGTATCTAATGTGTGCCGTTGTACATAATATTACTATTCATATAATGATTTGGAACTGTTTCAAATTAATACTAAAATATTTTTTGAATTTCTGAATTTCAGTGCACAATTTGTGGTAAATTAATGTTGCCTGTTGTGGGTCTGTTCTGCGAGTGCTGTGCTATTAGTGCATGCAAAAGATGCTATAGGGCTGCTGATAAAACATTCAAATGCAAGCAAATAACTTGGACAAATCACAAACCTTTTCATCATCATTGGGTAAATGGTAAGTAAAACAATACTTACTAATAAACCGGCCAAGTGCGAGATGGGTTCACGAACTGAGGGTTCCGTACCCACAAAATACAAAAAATTGTTCAAAAGGACAACATCATGCACAGACGGTCATGTAACCATGCAAGTACCGACCGCGCCCTACATTGCTTAACTTGGTAATGAACAGAAATTTGTCACCAATTCACTCTTTGTCATTATTTGTTGTTATACTTTAGTGTGTACTATAATGCCAAGTTTGACGCTTGTACGTATTACCGTTTTAACATTAGAGCTAATACAAAAATAGTAATTTTTTATAATACAATAATAATATTATTTAAAATAATATGTTTTTTGTATGGGGACCCCCTTTACGTTTTTACTTTTAGACTTTTTTATTATTTCTTAGTTAATTCGCCGTAACATTACATATGCTGTGAAAATTTCAAGTGGCTGTCTATTATGGTTCGTAAGATACTACCATTTAAAGGTAAGACTGACAGAAGGACGGACAGACAGACAGATAGACATCGTAGGCTTAGTAATAGGTTCCCGTTTTTACCCTTTTGGTATGGAACCCCAAAAATTGCAAATTTTTAGCTTACAATGGCATCACTATTAATTAAAGATTTATTTGAAATTATATTCAAAACTGATGGAGAATCAGTAATCTAGTGCAAGACATCTGACCCCTACCTGGGCACGTGTTCAGGCCCACCCTACCGACCCTCCCACCTAATGCATAAAAATAGTATTAAAAAAGTATTGAAATCTACCCTAAAGTACATTTGTACTTTTATATTGAATTTTAATTGTAATCGTTGAATGAGAATTGGCTGTACTATTTAATTCATTTAATGCAAATCTGACTTGTAACTTTTGGTGTTATCAATAAAATCTGTATTCTGTATTCTATGTTTTGTGTTACACCACATTTTTAGGCTTGCTCAAATGGTAAAAGTTGACAGACAGATGGGAAACGCTGGATGCAGGCCGCTTCCAAACGGCCCTTTTGGAGATCGATGGGCGAGGCCTATGTCCAGCAGCGGACATCCTATGGCTGAAATGATGATGATGATGAAATGGTAAAAGTTGTTCAATATGATGAGTACCATGAGTTCATTTTGGCTTAGTAGCACCGTTCCATGTAATCCTGTATAATTATGTAACATATTGTGTCTATTTGATTATTTTAGTTGGAACTATAAGAGGAGAAAACACTGGCCAAACCGACGAAGAGATAGTACGTTACTTTTGTTCTTGGTGCCAAAGAGTAAGGAGATCTACAGATGTTATGATTGCTGACACTGAAGTAAGTCAATCTTCATTCATTCATTTTGTTTCATGTACAAAAGTTACTTTGAAACTACTTACTGTTTCCGGCGACTTCGTATACAATAAAAAAATATATTATTATATATTATTTATATATTAATATAAATTTCAACCATCTTTTGCCCCTCCTCAACCTCATTCAACTTTTTCGTAAAGTCCTTTCTTTGGAAAATTTAGCTTTGAAGGTCGAGTAGTTTTCGAGATTCATGATGAAGCAGTCAATGTATTTCTGTTATATGTATAGATTGTTTAAAGCTGCTTCCTACATTTAGGTAGGAAGGTCGACCTCAGCTTAGCTGACCCTTAACCCTTAGCTTGACGTAAACTATCTTACCTAACTGATTGATTTGATTTCAAAAGTTCTTTATTTGACAAAACAATTACCAGAAAACATACAAAAGAACCTAGATTTTTTTTTATTAGTGCTTTGCTATGTGTTCCAGGTATGTGACTTTCAAAAGTATAGAAACATCATAATCCCGCCAGCTTGTGTACAAATAGATAAAGGGGCTGTAAGGAAAATAAAACCGTTACAGATGGAAGAGTGGGAACCACTTATTATTTTAGGTATTTAATTATCTTGATAATCCTACATCAATTTATTAATAGAAGTATCTACTCAATAATAAACTAGTAACATTCTGAATATATAGTTTTAACATTTTGTGTTGTCTTTCAGCCAATCGCAAGTCTGGCAGCAACAGGAGTGATGAAGTACTATCCTTATTTAGAGGCTTACTAAATCCTGTTCAAGTAAGTATATTGTCTAATTTAACTTTCATGCCCATATCGCCACTAACTCGCCACTAAAAAACTTAACTGATTATTTGTTGTCTTTGATGTCCTTATGCATCTACTATTATTTCCAAAAAACATCTTATTTATGCAGACAATTCATGTTTAATAGCAAGTTGATGTTTAAACTATCACGGTTGTTCACTAAAGTTATATGATTATTTACGGGATATTTACCGTGGTAAGGTTGTAGAATGAGCTCCCTATATTTCGGCGCAGTTACATGCACCATGCAAGCCACTAACAGAGCTCATTCCACAACCTTACCACGGTAAATATCCCATAAATAATCATATAACTTTTTTCCTAATTCGCGCCAAAAACACTCGCAAGCGATGCAGATGGCTTCTGCTTATTATGTCATGATCTTAGAGTACTGAACTCTTTGAAACATCATTCGCTCTGACTGGGCCCCGATTATACTAAACAAATTGTTTTTAAATTGTAATAGTTTCAATTTAAATTTTTAAATAATTGCCTTAAAAATTTACAGTTTTATTTTTATTTTTATACTAAGTTATAATATAAGGTGGTGGTATTTTTCTAGTATAAAAAATATATTAAAAAACTGTAAATTTTGAGGCAACTGTTTAAAAATTAAAATTGGTACAAATACAATTTAAAAACAATTTGTTTAGTAGAATCGGGGCCCTGGTATTTTACTTAAAATGAGGGATCCCTGTATATTTATATTTTTTCATAACATATAATATTTCTTTTAAAATTAATTTAAATACAGTTTTTAGGGTTCCGTACCCAAAGAGTAAAACGGGACCCTATTACTAAGCCTATGTACATGACATATGGTACTGAGACGTGGTCCTTAACTGTTGGCCTTTTGGAAAAACTCAGTCACACAGCGGGCAATGGAGAGATCTATGCTCGGAGTTTCTTTGCGCGATAGAATCCGAAACGTGGATATTCGCCAAAAAACCAGAGTCACCGACATAGCTGTTAAAATTTGCAAGTTGAAGTGGCAATGGGCAGGCCACATCGCTCGAAGAACCGATAATCGATGGGGAACAAAGGTTCTTGAGTGGAGACCACGAACCCGAAGACGCAGCGTAGGTAGGCCTCCCACTAGATGGACCGACGACATAGTAAGAGTCGCTGGCATCCAGTGGATGCATAACGCAGGCTGTCGTTCAGTGTGGAGGTTAAAGGGGGAAGCCTATGTTCAGCAGTGGACGTCTTCTGGCTGATGATGATTACTAAGCCTACGATGTCTGTCTGTCCGTCTGTCTGTCCTACCTATTAACGGCTGTATGTTTCGAACCATAATAGATAGCCAGTTGAATTTTTTACAGAATATGTAATGTTACGGCGGATCGACTAACAAATAATAAAAAAGTTAAAACGAAAACCTCATACAACAAACGTATTTTTTTACGTATTTTTGTATTAGCTCTAATGTAAAAAAACCGGCCAAGTACGAGTAGGACTCGTGCTCTGAGGGTTCCGTCCAACGGAACCCTCAAAAAGCGAGTCCAAAAAAAACTAACTGAAATTAAAATATTGAAAGACAAACTTAACTTTGTAGTTGACTATAAGGTTCTTCCATACATTCCAACTACAAAATGTATGTTTGTAATAGCAACATAATTATTTTTAAATGATATAACTTCAAATTAGTGACTTTCGGATTTATTCCTATATATATGCTATGAGACCTTGCCTTTTGCCAAATTTCATGATTCTAGGTCAACGGGAAGTACCCTATAGGTTTTGATTCTCTTATGAAATCGCAAAATATGCGACATAAACGTTCATATCTTTTGATTGCGTTGACTTACAATTTTTATTTTTTTACCGCCGAAAGAAACCGTAGACCCAAGTTTTTAGTATAAATTTCAACTTGATACCTTTACGCGTTCTTGAGAAAAAGGGTCTTGACAGACGGACAGACAGACGGACAACGAAGTGATCCTATAAAGGTTCCGTTTTTTTCCTTTTGAGGTACGGAACCCTAAAAACGGTAATAGGTACTAGGTACGGTAAACAACTTAACGGCTAAACCGCATTACGTATAATAGATTTTTGTAAGAAAGTATTACTATTTACTATATATATAGACAAATACTTATTTAGTCGAAAACTGCAAGAAAACTGGAAATTTGCGAGGGAAACCGTGGAACGCAGCTAATTAATTTACTATTTAATTATTTCTAAAGAATGCTAATGAGTGAAACCTAAAGTAATTAATACCACCATTAATCATTACAATCGCCATAATTTCTTTATCACCCAGACGATGACTGTGGGTGACAAAACATATAAATAAACATGCGATCCCCATAATTCGCCTCTGTTGTAAAATCCTTTCTTAGCGGACTTATACACCCTGTCAGGAATCTACCTGTCAAATTTCAATTTCGTAGGATGTCCGTGGGTGAAGTAGAAGAAGTAGATTTCGCTATGAGTCAGTTAGTGAGGTATTTCGTTTTTATATGTATAGAAATAGATTCTTTGAAATAACTTCCTCAGGTGGTGGATATTAGTGTCACTCCACCAGAGAAAGTGGTGCAATGGCTGCCTGAAAAATGTCGGCTGTTGGTCGCCGGCGGGGATGGCACTGTCGCCTGGGTGCTCAATGCTCTCAAAGCCGCTCCGCAGGTTAAAGTAAGTTCTGAGTTACCTAGCAACATAATCAATGCTATGAATGTCGTCAATTAGGACATATTCCTTTAAAACGAGACAACACTTTATTTACCCTACTGTTTAATTAGAGGTTAAAAAAATAATACTGGCTATAAGAAATATGTTGAATCACATTGCACGGTCTTAGGTAGGTATTGAAATGTAAGCTTTATGTATTGTCACATTCAACCACATTTCAAATTACAAACTGCAACATGGCTGTGTTTCAAACCTGTGTATCAACTATCCATTGTGAGTTTTCTAACTCACTTCACCAATGTTTATGTATATATATATTTTAATATAATTATAATAGGCTTGCATTTGATCGCCTGATGTTAAGCGATGATGCGGTCTACGATCGAGCACGCTGCCTAGAAAAAACCGATTCACTAGTAATTTGAAGACATAGTTTGTAACTATCGGGGAACACCCATTCAGGCAGTGCATTCCACAGACTAGCAGTTCGCACAATAAAACTGGAATTAAAGCGCTTTGTACGGGCTTTTGGAATATCAACCATGAAGTGGTGGGTGTCAGTCGTATATGTATATATATAGGTATATCCTTTATTCCCATAGGCTGCGGTGGGAATTCTGCCAATGGGAACTGGCAACGACCTATCACGCGTTTTGGGCTGGGGACCTGGCTGCACATCCACGCTCGACGCGCACTCCATCATTAGCTCATTGAAGGAAGCTTCACAGCAGCCTCTTGACAGGTCAGTGGGCAGTGGTGAAATGACAGATTGCTTAAGGCGACACGCCAATTAGCACAGCTAACTATTACCTCACGCGCGCGCATGTTCACGTTGACTGGTGTTTTATTTATTACTAATAACAGGTTTAGTGAAGAATGTAAATAAATACTTAGGTATACTGACAAAATCATTAAAATCGGCTGATAAAGTTCTGAGATATAAACGTTTAAAAATTTGGTGGGGATTGATGGTCTGTCCCTATCCCGAAAAGCGAGATTTAATATAGAATTTGTATGGCGCGCATGAGGCTTGACGTCATAACTTTGTATAGTGTGCTCTCTGTCTAGCATGAAACTAAAATACTTACTAGTACTTTTGTCCTCGAACTGTGACTTCGTGACCCATAAATCTTCGGAATCCCTCTATCGACTTTGCCCATATTCAAAGTTAAAAATTGTATTGAAATGAACTACTTGTCTACAAAGTTTCATGATGATCGGATCAACAATACGCAAGTTATCGTCAAACAAACCATGCATGACCGAAATGCCGACTTGTCCCATTAGCCATTAGAACCTGAGACCAAATTAAGACTATAATATATATTTAATTACAAATAATATAATAATATACGGAAGTCTGACCTTTTCGTTTGGTCAATAACTTCCTTATTTTTTATTTCAACACGTTTCTATTATGTGTTCGTTGATGGGTTCCAGCCTTTTAAAGGTAATAAAAATAATTAGTCAACATGCATATTCGCTATCAATCTCGTGGCATCCAGGAGGTGGAGGGAACAATCTGCTGGTGAAACTACAATGGCAATTTTTTTGAAGTTATTTTCTTGTACTTGTTATGTTTTAGATGGAAGGTGACAATAAAACCAAAGCGGACGCGTTTAGGCCGGCTCCGCTCCGATCGCGTACTCTACGCGTACAATTACGCGAGCGTAGGCGTGGATGCCCAAGTGGCGCTTGACTTCCACCGCGCGCGCCACCAGTTCCTCTACCGATACGCCAACAGGACTCTCAACTATGTGAGTATACCTAGATACCTCACAGGATTACTGCTATACAATGCAAATGAAATATGTAATGAAAATATGTAAGTCATGAAAGAATAACACCTTAGATATTTTGGCAACGGATGTTCGACTTGAAAATTAGCTATCCAGCCAGACTATGGAACAAAGATCATTCACTAATTTCATAGATGCGAAACTTTGTGAGCTGCGTGTGCAAGTATGTTTGTTCCCACTCAACTCTGAAACGGCGTATTTAGATGAAATTTGGAATGGAGGGAACCAGCTTTAACAGGGCCTTTATCACAAAAAAAAAATACTGTACTTGCCTGTAGGATAGTGAGTAAAACCGCAGGGCGTTGCTAGTAAAGTAAGTTCGTATACTCGCTAAGTAGCCAGCCCTAATGTCAGAAAGACAAAACAATCTACCCTCTTTTAGTCTTTTGCTACGGTTATCACTGGAATTCGTACTTTAACCTACTTCTTTTTATTTTTAAGGCAACCTAATACTAACTACAACATTTCTGCAACATTTTACTTGGTGCAAGTGGCAGTGGAAGTGTTTAGTAACACTCGCGCTGGTCCTTTCGCAAGCGAAGTTTAGTTTTCCCGCCCTACTCACGCGACGCCCCCTGGGCATCGTTCGTACACTCGCGCGAGTACGTACTCGCACGCGAGTTGTGAGAGTCGCCGCGCGAGTGGTTATTTATGTTTGAACGTCTACTTGTACTTGCCACTTGTACTCCCAAGCTATTTCGCATAGTCTGCAACGGGCTTTAGAGTGAATGATTAACTGTAAATCGACCATGTGTTGTGCAGATAGCGTATGCGTTCCTGGGCGTGGGCCGAGCGCTCGACGCGGGCGCGTGCGGTGACCTGGAGCGGCGGCTGCGCGTGGCGGCGGCTGGCCGCACGCTGTCGCTGCCGCCGCTGCAGGCGCTCGTCGCGCTCAACATACCCTCCTGGGGCGCTGGCGTCGACCTCTGGAGTAACTACTGTTCACTTGCATTCCTACAGCAGCGGCGGGCTCGTTTTTTTCCTATGCAACAGATCTACGTTTGGCCACCAACTCGCCTGATGGTAAGCGACGGCGTGGCCGAGGATGGAACACGTTGATCTACAAGAAATCTATTCACTTTAGCCTTGAAGATGCCTAGATTGTAGCTCTCAGGAAACAAGGAGGACGACAGTAACGTATCGTGGTTTATTACAAGCTTTTATTTAACTTGCATAGTTTGTTAGTTTGTTTAAGTCAACTCTGCAAGGTGACTTAGAACCAGTTCCTCCTAACCGACTGAAATTGTACATACACTAGTTCTGGTGACATACCCAATATAGTAAATACTCAAATTGGCCGCAAAAATAACAAAAAATTAAAATTTAAAGATTTAAAAGCATCATTATAATAAAAACTTGTTTTAGGCGTCCTAGACGTTGGGACGTGTGGTCAAAGATGGTAAACACGCTTAGCCTGGAATACTAAACTGAACTGGTTCTTAACTGATGCTGACATAACAGACCGTTAGGTGCTTGGAAACAAATTTTTACTTGATAGCTGGCTTGACAGCTAGCTAGCTACCACCCGGTAGTTAGCCAGCTGGGCATTAGAAAGTCTCTTACCACCACACTATGCTTTTTACGATGTTTTCCTTCACTAGCTGCTCAAGGTCATTGTTGAGATTTGATACCACACCTTTTGGTTTGGAATTCTAACGGGCTAACAACTGAGCTATCATCGCTAAAACACATACCCCTATTTCCCAACGCAAAAACAAATTTTAAAAGCCTATATAATTATAAACGGCCAGTCACCAGTGGCACTGTCATTTATTTGTTACTTTAAAGTTCAGCTGTACGAAACACTTTATCGGGTTCATCTTTCTGCCGTGAATTTGGTTCTTGGATACGGTCTACTGACCATGACTATTTAATTTTGTACTCGTAGGTGACACTGACGCCTAGTAAAGTAAAGTAAAGTAAAAATTTATTGCATTAACTGTGTACAATGATGGAACAAATGCTTAGTGTTTCAACAGTCTGTCCTAGCGGACGTGCAATATTTTTGTATTATAGGTACATAAATCAGCAGTAGGTACTACTATTTAACATTCATATATCTATTTAACCTATGTATCCATATTTACAAGAAAATAAAAAATAAAATACTATTATTATTCATATTCATCCTATTCATATCTCAAACTATTATTCTGATGTTTACAGGCATGGGTCCCGAAGGAGAAGTCGACGAGCAAAGTATAAGCGATGGAAAGCTAGAAGTAAGTTATTAAACTTTTTATGGCATATTATTTCGACGTATCTTCAATGTTGTAATTTTACTTTGCCCTGCAGGTTGTCGGCATTTCGTCGTCCATTCATATTGCCAGACTACAGTGCGGGTTGGCAGAACCATATCGCTTTACACAGTCTTCACACCTAACGGTATGTTATTTAAGTTATTTTGGCTAGCTGGTACTTTTGCCCTACGAACAATGATATATATATATAGAAGCATAATTCAGTCAAAAAAATGACTACGACCGATTACCGACCAATGAATATGTAGTGTAGAGATAGCCAAAATGATGGAACTAACGATTTATATGAATGGCTGTCAATTTTGTTCAAAAAGTAAGATGGTGACTCCCCAATTTTGCAATTTTCAGATAAGTTAATTGATATGGGCTCTGTACGACAACGAGAGACAAAGTGATAGGTGCGTGACAACGAAAGAGGAAGGACCTTATCGTTAATGGAATAGGGCCGTATTTTTGCCGGGAGTTCCATGTAACTTACGATTTCCTATAAATCATTATTCATAGTTTCTACCATATTATCTTATCAGTAAGGTCCACCTCACATGTGCGATGCGTTTAAAACTGATTTTCTACTCTCATGGTCAATGCCTTTTATTAAATGTGGTTACACACCGCCTTGATTTTGAAGAAGTATATAGTCGTGACTATTTAGATGCGTCCTGCACAAACATCCTGCTTGGAGTGTAGGTAGTCCTACACCTCAAGCGATACAGCGATCTTGGGAGAAGTGGGGAGGTAGACGTTTGAAATCAATTTCAAACGTGTGCCACACCATGTGGTATGCCTCATTATGATATTTTGTATGTTTTCTAAAACTTAGTTTTGTTATAGATTGAGCTGGAGGGTTCGTGTGCGATGCAAGTAGACGGTGAGCCGTGGATGCAAGGCCCCGCAACGATATTCATTGAGCCAGCCGGACAGAGCGTCGTGTTGCGAGCCAATAACAACCACTCCTCTGAATAAACTAGCACAAACAGTAAGAAAACCAACTTAAAACAACCAGATGAAATACATCGTGAGATTAAAACGAAAGGGATAATGGCTTAGCACATACCTACCTTAATCTGTTTGTAAGGCTACGTGCGCACTGAGCGGCTAGCCGCCGGCTGGTCGCAGGACGCGGTTGCAGTTACCGCTAACCTGTTGGCGACTAGCCGTAACCGGAACGTACAGTGTGAATACGTCTTGGTTTGCTGCTTGTTCGACCCATTCCCAAGATGCACGCCGAAGAAATCGCAGCATTATATTTACGAGCGTTATATAAAGAAAAAGAAACTAATAAAAAGGTACTGGGTGCATTCTTAAACCTTTTTGCGTCGAAATCCATAGTGGATCCTAGTTAAAGAAAAGGGAGAATTCTGTTGGCATCAATTTAAGCGAGTGTCGGTATACGTGTGCTACGTCAATGGCGCGCAACCGCAAACTAGCACTCTGCGTAGTGCATAATATAATATGTTATATTGGATCATGGTGCGTATCATGATTGGAGTATATTATTATACTATGGTGTGTATAGCAACCGTCCGGTTGGCCGATAGTCGGGTCGCACTTTGTGGCCGCAGTGCTCCGAGTGACCGGAGCGGATGGCCGGCAGCCGCATTAGCATTACAGTGCGAATAAAAATTGTTTTTCGTAATAATTTTGACTACCCGCGTTCTGGCTAACCGCATACTGCGTACTACCCTAAGGCTCTCCAAACAAGGCGCCCTCACAATCGATGCTCTTTAGTCATTGTTCTCATTGTGGCTATTGTTATTTTTAGGGTTCCGTACCTCAAAAGGAAGAAAACAGAACCCTTATAGGATCACTTCGTTGTACGTCTGTCTGTCTGTCCGTCCGTCCGTCCGTCAAGACCCTTTTTCTCAAGAACGCGTATTAAAGGTATCAAGTTGAAATTTATACTAAATACTTGGGTCTACGGTTTCTTCTGGCTGTAAAAAAATGAAAATTGTAAGTCAACGCAATCAAAAGATATGAATGTTGATGTCGCATATTTTGTGATTTCACAGGGGAATCAAAACCTATATGGTACTTCCCGTTGACCTAGAATCATTAAATTTGGCAAGAGGCAATAGTCTTACCATATAATATAAAGGAATAAAACTGAAAGTTGATAATTTAAGTTATATCGTAATAAAAAATATTGTTTTACAATTACAAACTTACATTTTGTAGTTGTTATGTATTGAACAACCTTATTGTCAACTACAAAGTTAAGTTTGTCTTTCAATATTTCAACTTCAGTTACGGAACCCTCAGAGCACGAGTCCTACTCGTACTTGTCCGGTTTTTAATTCAACTTCGCTGCGATATTTAGGAGGCATGACTTTGAGGTCAGCCATATGTAGGATAAACCAGTTTTAATTACTCGCTCAACAACCGCTATTCGAAAGAAAATTATATAAGGAAGTTGCCTCTCTACCTGTGTCCTTCCAAATTGGTACGTCCTATAGATAACAAGTGAAATTGAGCTAGTCTAGAAATATGTAGGTATGGAATTTAGCGATCTATGTAGCTAGCGGTAAAGTCAACCTTATGTCGATGCCGTAAGGGTAAAACGGTATAGCTAAAATTCCATGTTGATTCCAATTTTATTTTTGAGTCGTGAGACTAAGACATAAAAGATGTTATTCATAATGAAAACTGACAAGGTTTCAAATGCAGTTGACACTAGTCGTAACGTCGGACCTAATCTTACTTAATCCCCGAATAATAATAAAAAAACAAGTTATTTATTTAAATAAATGTATATCATTATGTCTAATTAGTAATTAATCTTAAGGCGAAAGGTAAACTAAAAAGGTAATTTAAAAAACATAACAGACTACATGCTAAAAGATAAGTAAATAAAAATTTGGCACTTCTAGTCAGTCGAGAATGTCTGTAATGGGTTTAGTTAACATTTCGCCGTAATTATTAAAGCTGTGTATTCACTAGGGTACAAAAGTCGCAGACACTAGTATGATCTCACAAATGTATTAAATTATTGTAGATAGGAAAGTATATGATAAATGGAGATAATTAGCAAAAATTACTTATTATACATTCCGGTCCGGTAGTTAACTTTATATTTGTCCTAGTTTTGTAATAAATGTGGAGCTGTACAAAAACGTAAATGATGCCAAAGTTTAAAATATTCCCTATGTAAGCACCTCTACTTACCTGTTCTATTTAAGATGAGGTTTAATAAAATTCCATGTTGTACTAATGTATTTTTCTTTCTATGTACCCCACCCTTACACAAAAAAAGTCAAAGATATAATGTTTCATTCATTTATTTATTTATTTCAACAATCATTTATTAACCCTAAACGTCAGCTACAACATTATATGTTTCATTATATGACCACAAAAACTATTTATTATTAAATAAATATATTTTACAAAATGTGCATTATACACACATTGTAATATTGTGATTGATCTAATTGATTATCACATCAAAGTCAACACGTAAACATTATTGGTTCAAATACTATGTCGAAAATTGAATGTATCACGTTAACAAGGACGTAATAGCTGTGCGAGAACTATCGAGATACAATACATAGTCACACAAAAAATTCGAACCAAATCACGGCGCACGCTACGAATTGCGCCGACTTTTTGGTTAGTCACAAGGTAACCGCGATCAGGCTACAACGCCGTGCGATGCCAGAGCTACGATAACATAGCCGACATCTAACATTGAACACTATGCATGCGACAGTACGTCATTATTGAAGTGAATGTGGCATTGCGAACTATATAATTGATACAATGTATGTACAATGACGCTCGGACGTTTTTTGACTGTTTTCACAGAGATTGTGACTCTATTTATTTATTTATTCTAGGAATTGTATCTCGATGGCGAGAACATATCGTTTACACCCATGACACCAGTTTTGTGTCATTTATAATGACAAAACTGACAGCGACCGAATTATCTCAGTAAGAGACCTGACTGTGGCAAGTATCGAATTAAACATAATGTTAAGGCATCTTTTTTTCATTAAATATAGACGCATTTAGAAACCTCTACATTTGATGTGTCCGCACATCGAATTTGTTTTAAGGTATTTTCCGTATACATTTATGCCGTTGGCCCTTAACAACTTAAGTCAAAATTGGCTACTCAGGAATTACTAGCAAAATATTAAAAACAAAATTGGTATCAGTGTCAACAAGTGTCAGTGTTAACAAGTTATATCAGGACATCACTTGTTAACATCTTTAACAACATTGAGATAGTCTCGAATCGATGTTACCTCTATAAAATGCCACAAACTTGTGAGGAATGTATGGAAAAAAATCTAGACAATCTCCATTAAGATTTCCATGTAAATCATAGGCAACAAAATGTGCTTCAAAAACTATAAAACGATATTTAAAATTTTTTGTGACCTCTCATAGCAATGTAAATCTCTAATAACAAATTATAAATACACAATATCACATCCATATTTCCTTTTGCCCCGATTTTTTCACTTTTCAAGCGATCTTTGGGCGTAAGCAAATATTTTTTCACACGTTCATTGTCAATCCTCAGAGCAAAATATTAGCATCTAGGTGTAGATGTTTTCTTAGCACTAAAAATGGATCATAATAAAAATATTTGTGAAATGCCACAAAAATCAGATACAGTGTGTTAGGGGCGGGACACCAGTGTGTATGTATATCTTGATTACAATAATTTGTTGGTAAAATGTATAATTATGTATACTTACTTATTACGCATATTTAGATATTTTAATGCAAAAACTTTATTATTACAAATGTCTTAGTACATCAATTACATATTGTAGATAGATGTATAAATATAAACATGATAACATCCAATATGTCATACAAATTTAATGTACTTATTAATGTTTTATTCATTATCTACAATTCTACACTCAATGATTATATAAAAAATGTATAAGTTATGTAAAAATCACGAGGAATGTGAAATGATTACCAAAAAATTCAAAAAATAAATTCTCACTAGAATATGTAACATTATTAAATTATTATTAATAAAAATATATATTGGGATTAATAAGTATAGTAACAGATTTTTGGCACAGTATAAAACCAAACAGATAAAACACAGCCACTGATCTAAGATAGTTTAAGAATAAGACCATACTACAGTTACATAAATCTGGTCATTTTGTTTTAACAGCAAGTTTGCTAATAGTAGTCTACTTTAGTACATACATAATTTCAGTGTGCATTATTTTCTAATTACTTTTTTTTAACAATTTACTAATTGATTCTTACTATAATAAATAAGTTTTCGAGAAGCATTTGAATAATTAGTTCCAAAAATATTAGGGCAGTAGCTAAAATCAGAAATCAAATAATTTGGGCTACCTCATCGAGATACAATACATATAGACACAATCGTGCCAAACAAAAATGCCCGAACCAAAATTAGGCGCACGCTACGAATTGCGCCGACTTTTTGGTTAGTTACAAGGTAAATGCAATCCGATTATAACGCCGCGCGATGCCAGAGCTACGATGACAGCGGACAACTAACGTTGAACACTATGCAAGCGACATAACGTCTAAATTGGGAGTAAATGTGGCATTGTGAAGAATATAATAAAATTGATACTATGTATATAATATGACGCTCGGACGTTTTTTGACTGTTTTTACTGAGTGATCGTGACTATAGGAATTGTATCTTGATGGCCTACCTAAATGAATTTAGTAGCAATAAAAACAGCAAGAAAATAGTTGGGCAGCTAGATTATTTATTTGGGTAGCTGGAAAATGTATGCATTTAGCTTAACAACTAACTTTAGAGCTGATAATTTAACTGATAAGACTTTATTTGATGCACAATATATTTTCTTGCTGACCACAAATTGCAGCACAATAAATTTTTTTTGTTCCCAAAATATTTGAGTCCTGCCCATAATGGTTAGTTTATTGGTGAGTATGCTTGAGACCTAATAAAGGTTACATGTAAAAGTTTGTACAAATTTGTAACACTACAGGAAGACTGGCAACTACTACAGAAGGCTACAAACTACAACCTAGATAAGGCATTTTAACAATTTCTATAAATTGGTGTAATATTCCGTAAATAAATTGTATTCATCAACATAAATAAAATAAAACTTAAATGTCCAATTAAATTGTGACACTACAAATTCCTTACGTAACGTCTACGACAATTGCTAAATGGAATATTTTAGTTGCATTAAATAAAAAAATCTACAACACTATAATAATTCCAACTAAATGATAAACTTTCAAAAAATAATTTAAATCTGTCAATAATGTTTGAATAGAATTGTTTTCAGATACTATTGTACTGTCCGTACACCAAAATTAATTCTAAGCTGTTCTAGGAATACGAAAGTAAGAATGGTGTGTGGCGCTAGCCTCGCAAATGCAGGAATGTACCCCTTGAAGAAAGCCAACGGACTCTCTTTCGCAGTGTTTTTAATAAGAGTGATTATACTCTTTACTTCACCTGGTTTTGCATTCATAGCTCTAGTTTTGAGAACATCCACAGGTTGTGTCATAGTTGTTGCTATTCCACCCTGGAAAAAAAACAATTACATTTTTATGTATTATACTTTCAACATTTCATGTACATACAAGTGTGAGCAAGTATATTAGTTGCCACTTTACCCTAACAACTTAAATTATTTGTATGAAACTTGGTGTTAAGGTAGGTAAGGTAAACTTGAAGGTAGCTATTATATCCTGGTTTACAACACAGGCTACTTTTTATGTAGGAAAATGAAGGGCGTTGCTAGTTGCGTTATTATTAAGTACATAACAACAACTAAATTAAAAATTCAAGTGTTCTATCAATTAATTGTCAGCTAGTCAATAATCGTAACCTATATAACAATGTAGGTGATAACTGTTATTATTTACTTACAGCTAATAAACTGGACGTCACATGCGTGGCAACATTGTCACCAAAAAATGAAGTGGTGAGAAGAAATGCTTTAATTTGGTCATAAAATGACAGCTGACCGATGGTCATAAGGGCGGCCCGACTGCACGTCATGGAGGCTCCCGCCCAAAGTCGAGTCACACCCTCCGTGGTGGCTACACGCCATAGTCCATGTATTGCGTTCTTATAGCTGAAATAATAAAATACATAATATATCATTTATTTGTAACATCATTCTATTAAAATTTCCGTAAATAACATTGATTTAACTTCTCAAGTATGAACTTTTAACTGGTCCAGTAGTAGCATAGAGCCAGTATGGCCAAGAGCATATAATATCTTCTAAAAATTACTTTTTTTTTTTTTTTAAGACATTATATCAATGTGTAGTCAAAATGTTGCTTACTAACCATGTTAACATAATATATGGTTATTATTAATAAGCTACAACATCTCGCAGGCAGTTTAAAAAAAAAAAATTACATATTCAACCTTCGACCAAAATACATTTAATAGGTTCTTAGGTTTTGAACATTTGTAAATACTTTCATAATATTTCTATAAACATCCGCCATCTAGTCTGCCTGCGACCGTGGACACTGCAGTGTTCAAAACGGCAGGAACTAAAATTATGTAAAATACATGTGATAATTAGTGGATGTGGCTAGCGAGAGACCGGATAAAGTGGCATAAACAAAGGGGCCTCCCTTTGTTTATGCCTCTTTATGTTTGTTTATAGGCCTCTATTCCCAGAAGTGGGTCATACAGGGCTATGATGATGATGACACATCGTAAAATCCATCAAGTGTTTAATTTAAAAAAATACACTTTGTTCTAATCATTCAACATAAAAAACTTTTGAAGTTCATAAGGAACATGTGTAGTTATGTAGTATTTTGTAGAAGAGTCAGCTTCTTAGCTTTGGGTCCCATATTCCTTCTTATTTGAAAACACGTAGTTATTGCCATTTAGAGCCATAATTTAAATATTTATGTTTTTGTATGGAAGGAAAAAAACACATTATAAGTATGAAACTAAAGTTGTTAAGTATGATGTACCTACATTTTCATAACGATACATCAGTTAGATCATTCAATTTTGATATGAAAATAGAAATATAAATGACATACTTTCGCCGTTGTTCAGGAGGCAACTTGACATCATTCTGCATGCGTACATTGACTAAATCAGCTGGGTTGCCCACAAATCCACCGGCGAACCCTCCTAGGCCAGCTAGGAAGGCTGACATGTAGAATGGTATTGCACTACCCTGAAATATATTCCATGTTTATTCATTTTGTAGGCTAGTTATGAAACATTGCATGATGTTTTACATGTCACACTGATATTTTAGTGTTTTTTTTACATGCCACAGGCGGCAAACAAGC
Source organism: Agriopis aurantiaria (assembly GCA_914767915.1). Taxonomy (NCBI): domain Eukaryota; kingdom Metazoa; phylum Arthropoda; class Insecta; order Lepidoptera; family Geometridae; genus Agriopis; species Agriopis aurantiaria. The sequence continues at coordinate 8,502,539 of OU611994.1, read as the reverse complement.
TAACGGGCCGCCTGATGGTAAGCGATCACCATCGTCTATGATTACCAGTAACATTTGGGGCATCACATATACATTACTGACCTTTTAAGACTTAAAAACCTTTCTTCCCCTTCAACAAAACCCAGGAATAACAGGCTTATACTTTTATCACATAAAATAAAAATTTATAGGACAGCGGGCAACACTAACCTTGTGAGCTATATTTATGAATTTGTATGTTTTTTATTTTTATTTTCGTAGAAGGTATCTCTAGAACTACTGAACCAATCCAGAAAATCCATTCATTGATACTAAGCTACACCATCCCTGAGACTATGTTTACTGATAGACTATGTTTTGTTTAAAACACTGTTTTAAACTATCACAGTTGTTCACTAAAGTTATATGATTGTTTATGGGATATTACTTTAGGTTTTGTTTACAGGTGAAGCTAGTTTATTAATAAAATACCAACACTTACATCTTTAGGAGTGAGGCTTTGTTTTGCCATCTCATAAATACCAAATCTGGCTGTGGAATAAGTCAATTGGCGAAGCAAAGAAGCAGATATACCATTATAGAGTCCCATGATACCTGTAAGTATTAAAAAAAAACGATGGCAAAGAAGATATAGAAGACGCAAATATGTATTAATACACTGAAGACAATAATTTAGACTTGAGACTTTTTATCACTACACTATTTTCATTCGTTTATTTGCTCTGACAGATGGAATAACATAGTAAAAAGCAGAATTAAAATTACGAATTCTAACCACCTTCACTAGGTTTTTCAATGTATAACAGTAGCAGGTACCACCCGATATACTTCAATGAAATATTTAAAGGAAAAGTTTTTATTTCGCTTTTTACAATGTTGTCGCAGCTGTCAGAGCAAATAAACGAATGGAATTAGTGTAGAAGTAAAATAAGAAAAAGTAATTTTAGGATTAGTTTTACTAAGCTTTGCTTAGTTTGGGGTCAGACTTTGCTTAGCTTGGGGTCAGATGACCGTGTGTGAAAAAAATGTCCCGAATTCTAGGGGGGGAATGCCAAAATCGACCTTACGTAATTAATGAATGGCCGGCCCTCTAGTCAACACATTATTTTATTGAGATGCGTCTTTGTGCTGTGATTCTGAACAAATCGAGTGATTGTCGCATGTTATATATATTATAATGAAAAGTTAATTTTTGAAAGAGAAAAAAAAAGAAAAACCTTAAACTTAAAAGTAAAGTACTCCAAACATAGGTACCAAATTGTCATCTGTGTATATATTTTTGTTGATTATTTCAAAAAGCTCTAAATCAATTTCGATTAAATTTATATGAGACCATCTCTGAAGTTATGACCCACCAAACAAAAAAGAATCACCAAAATCAATTCATAATCTTTGATGAATATGTACCTTACTCGGAATACAGAAGTACTTTATCTAAGTTCATAATTGGCAGAGTAATCGCATAATAAACATACAGACGAATTGAGAACCTCCTCCTATTTTGAAGTCAGTAAAAATATAGGTTATCAGGATGCAGGACAATATTGTCAAAATTGGGACTGTCCCGGCAGAATCGAGACGGGTGGCAATGCTGGTACCACCATCCTGTGTATTGTAACCCTATAAATGATTAAAATTTTATTTAAATGCGAAAGTTTGTATGTGTCTTTGTTCCTATTCAATGCTGTGATGCCTAAATGGATTTGGATGAAATTTGGCGTGGAAGTAGCTTATTTCCTGGATTATCACACAAGCAACTTTTTAAGCTTAGAAACACATGGTTCTTGGTAAAGATAATTGTCATTGGTTCTTAGGATAGCTAGAACTGCGAGACGCAGCTTTTTCTGGGAAAAAAAATACTGTTCCCATACATGTACGTACCTTGATTTTTTATCACGATTCCAGTTAATTTAAACATAGAAATGTTTTTTCCTTTTTGAGTTTGCATTTGAACTTTGAGCAAATCCAATGGATGTGTAATGCAGGCTGCGCCCGCCGACGCTAGCCCTCCAAAATACCATTTTGAGACCTTGACTTCTTTTACTTTACTCATGGTTCAACTGTAACAAATTTCATTCCACGACTATAAAATACCGGACGAGGAAATTAGTTAATTTAATTGATTGCAGAGTGAAGTTGAATAATTATTTGGATTTTCTGACTTACATATGACGCAAAACGTGCAGAGGCAGAGAGTTAACAAATGAACATAATGAGTTACATCAAATAAAAGATAAATTCAGTAATTATAATAGTAAAATTATTTTAAATTAGTGCAATTTGCACGCGCACCCTACCCGCGGCATGATTGTACTTTGTATAGTTTCAGCCGACACTGACATTGACAGAGACATTGATTACTAAGACGAACATAACGTTTTTTTTTTCGCACGCGGAAAAATCTTTTCGCTAAATATATTAAATTCTAAAACAACCTGTTTTTTGATTGTTTAATACAATGATATAAGTGGATTATATGTGATACACAGCTAAACACACAACAATAATTCCATTTGTTCAATGGCTGCATTAATATTGTAAAAAGCGAATGAAAACCATGAATTAAATCTAATCACTTGCTGTTTCGCAACCTTTTCATTTTGAAACAGGTACCTGACTAAGGGTACTGACATAAATAAAATGTTTTTATTCGGATTTTTAGAATGTTATTGCAGCTGGAACAAATACATGAATGAAAAATTGTGTGTAATAGTGTTAACACACATATGGATTTGATTGACGGACCGCCATCCAACCAACGGGAGAGAAAGAGTGAGAATATCATATTTCCTTCTCTTTCTCTCCCGTTGGTCAGACTGCGATTGAGGTCAACCAAATCCATACGTGTTATTTAACACTATAAATGTCTGTGAAGTGTTTAGCCCTTAAACTAAGTATCAATAGACCGAGCCATGCGGCGTTGCCGCTCCGACGTTCATTATGTCAACACACTGTCATGTTTCTCTTTTTGTTACATGGATCGTAACGTAGAGTACACGAGAGAGCTATTGTAAGATTGGCAACTTCGCACTCGGTGTCCACTTTTGACCGACTAGTAGGCCATAACATTGCGACGCGTCATACTTAAAAGTTAAATTAAACAGAAATATCGCTGTAAATACTCTTTTACATAGTGACATTATGTCGTGTTGTGCTGTGTTTTGCCCATCAAGAACAACTACAGGAGTAAAAGATCCAGAATTATCATTTCACACGTAAGTCTTTTGTAGCATTTATTACGTAAAATAACCAGTTTCAAAGCAAAATATTCATTTCACTTAAAACAACATCTTAACACTCACTCACTCAAAATATACATCTTAGTCGTCATATAACTACCACGTAGTGATAAATAGTTATAAATTAAAGCTTTAATTTAAGATAATTAGATGCATTGTTTTACGTATTCCTGCTAGTGATGTACCACCGCACATTTCAAACCTCGTCGATATTATGGTCGACATTTAACTAAACATAGGTACTCTTGCGTATATCCTACATATTAAATGTATACATATTAAGTGAAACCTTGACCCTTGTTTCTTATTCTGCAATGGCTGAACGGATAATGATGAGATTTAGTAATAACGATAGACCACTTAGCTGGGTTTAAGCTGTGTTCCAACATATGGATTTTTTTAGGGTTCCGAATCCAAAGGGTAAAATTGTGACCCTATTATTTACTAAGCCTACGATGTCTGTCTGTCTGTACGTCAGCCCAACCTATCAACAGCTGTATCTTTCGAACCGTAATAGACAGCCAGTTGGGATTTTCACAGAATATGTAATGTTACGGTGTTAACTAAGAAATAATAATAAAGTCAAAATGTAAGAACTAAAGTGGGGTCTGGGCGGGATACAACAAACGTATTTTTTAAACGCATTTGTTTTTGCTCTAGTGTAGAAACGGTAATACGTACAAGCGTCAAACTTAGCATGATTATAGTACACACTCTAAAGTATAACAACAACGAAAAATGGGCAAGTGCAAGTCGGTGGCAAATTACTGTTAATTACCAAGAAGCAAAGTAGTCGGTTACTTGGACGACCTTAAAATTGTATTTTGTAATAAGTTTGTAGTAAATTGTATTTTGTAATAAATATGTAGTAAATTGTATTTTGTAATTTGTAAAATAACTGTATAAAAACATTGTAAAACATTACATTTGTGAACCTTTTTATCGATAGATCTGCACTAGCTGTCACTTCCCTACTCACGCACACTCAAGCAGTTCTAGATACGCACACCAACATAAAGTGACCACGCTGCCAAAGCTTTCACGCTGTCCTTAGATACTAGGTTCATGGTTTAGCCGAATTAAACATAAATAAATGAAGAAGAAAAAAACAAACGTGATGATTTTCACCACACTGTCATAGATGTGTTTTACTGTCAATGTCATGTCATTGTCAAAATGTCAATACAAAAAATAACCTTCAAAATAAAGTTTCCAAAATCATATTTTTAGTTAACTATTATTTCAGTTTTTATTTAGTATATATAGTGGGAACATTTCGCAATCTAATTGAAATTAATCACACTACAATACAAAGTACTAACTACCTCGATCAATTATTTTATTAGCAGCTTTCTAATCCAAGGTATACTTACATGTTTTTTTAAATTCCTCGAGTACAAACTGCTCCAAAAAACAGTCTTGAAGATAAAATACTGTGCCTTACGTATATACACTAATTACGAAACAGTAAGTCGAATACTATGAGTGATTATGTAACATCTCGCGCGATAAATGTTGTTGCCGGTAAAGCAACGAGCAGTGACTGAGGTGGCAAACAAATGTCTTTCATCTGAACTCGTGGCTAATGTATTAACAAAAGATTGGTGTATTTGAGCGCGTGTCGTACTATCGTTCGCTCTGGAGTCGCTAAAATAATCTTGATAAGAGTACTTAGTATTTATTTTCTGAATTATTTTGTTTACTTATTCTGTTGATTAAAACTTTTAAAAATAATATTCGATATATTTCTTTACAGAATGTCGTCTGATATAATCTCATGTTTGCAGTTAGATAAAAACTTGCCAAGCAGAATAATTATAGTTAAAGAAATAAATGGATGTGATAGTTCTTTTATTGATAGCTGTGTGCTGAGCCACTGCATCAAAAATAAAACTCCTGTTATTATTGTATCCACACATAACTCACTGAACCACTATCAGAATGTAGGTCTCAAGATGAATTATAACCTTCAGAAACAAATAGAAACGGGCCTTATTGAATTCTATAATTTGGCTGAAGAATCTGTCAATAGCCTATTAGCTAATGGAGAAACTTCAATACAAGATTTACTAATGAAGATAAAAGAAAAAATATTGGAAAGGCACCAAATTGGAGAAGTAAACATTATTTTAGATGGAGTTTCTCACATGTTTGATTTGCAATATACGCTCAAAGAAGTAAATGATTTTGTTAAACAAATATTTGATCTGATTAAGCAAAGCAATAATTCGTTCTTGTTATGTCACTGCAATGATGCGAGTGAGGATGATGTTACTCACACAATGGCGAACCTCCTGGTTCACAAGGCTCACACAGTGCTGGAGACAGAGACCCTGCCGACGGGGTGGAGTACTGATGTGTCAGGACATTTAACTGTGAGGCACCTGGGAGAGAAGTTCCACAATGAACACAAATTCACATTGGATCGAAAACCTACAAAATATCTTTTTAAACTTTTTGATAGAGGGGTTAAACTCTTAGCTCCTGGGATGGTTTAATTTTTTTAACTTTCTTCAGTTATGCTTAAGTTAAGTCCTTTGTAATTTGTAAGATATAAATGCATTTTAATATACATATAAATGTTACAAGTTGATTATTTTTATTTCAGTGAATCGAAACTAGTGTTGTACCCATCATGGGATTTACATCCTTTAAGCATTTAATGTGGATGTGGATACCTACTCCTACTAACATAACCTGATTCCCTTTCACATGTCGGTAAGTTTTCAAATTACTCAAAACTCATTACATATTTCAGTATTTCTATTCAAATTTTCACCTATTTATACATTCAAGGTGGGTAAAACGATTCTAATTCTTCAATGTCAATATTAACTATGCAAAAAAACCGGCCAAGTGCGAGTCGGGCTCGCGCACTGAAGGTTCCGTACCACCACAACTTGTTAGCTAAAATAACTTACAAAAAAGTAAAGTAGTGCAAGTACAAAAATAAAAAAATAAATAAAAAAGTCGACAGGCCCAGGCGGTCACCCATCCAAATACCGGCCACGCTCGCCTTTAACTTCGGTGATCGTACAAGAATCGGTGGTGAACAGAAATTTGTCACCGACTTGCACTTGGCCATTATTTATTATTTGTTGTCATACATTAAAGTGTGTACTTTACAGTAGTATGATTATTCATGCCAAGTTTGACGCTTGGTCGTATTACCGTTTTGACATTAGAGCAAATACAAAAATACGTAAAAAAATATGTTTGTTGTATGGAGGTCCTTTGGTTTTTACTTTTTGACTTTATTATTATTTCTTCGTTAATCCGCCGTAACATTACAAATTCTTTGAAAATTTCAACTAGCTATATTTATTTCATTTCGATAGATACAGCCGTTACAAGGTAGGAAGGACAGACATATAGACAGCGTAGGCTTAGTAATAGGGTACTAATTTCCCCTTTTGGGAACGGAACCATAAAAATTTCGTGTGATCAGTTGACGAAACAATAAATGTATTTATTTCACGTTTCACTTACTGACCATAAGCTTGATGAGATCTGTAAGATGAGTTGGTGACTAATAAACCCAATATGATGGTATATCATATTTAACTTATTGCCTAAACAAGGCCGAAACTGTATAATATCTAGCGTTGGTTATATTACCACCATTTCCGGTAGCAGATAATACTAATTACTTTCGTTTATATTCATACTCGTACTTCGCCCTAGATAAAATTATATTATTGGCGCGCGAGTTCTCGCATTCACCTCACGTGGTGTTGCTAGCATGTTTAATTATTTCGGTACTAGTACTATTGTCGACACTACAATTCAATATTATTAGGCTAAAGTCTATTTCATGGAATTGAAATCTTGTGGTCCCGGCCACCCAATGACTTATTTTATTTTCTCTCTATTTGAGACAATTTAATTAGCAATTTTGAAATATTAATCTAATGTTTTTTGGCAATAAAATTATTTATTATACTTTCGATTCTCGGGACAACACAGTTCTTTATATGGCAGCAACGGGGCCAAAGTCAAACTAAGAGGCCCTTTTGTGTTTAAAAATTGTATTATTATATTGAGATGTTGTTGGTAAATTAACTATTGATGCTATGAGGTTATAAATAAACCGGGCTATTGAGGTGTACAACTTGTGGATGAGAGAACAGATTTATACTATAGGATGATAAACGGCATCTGCCTTATCCTGTCTCATCTCATAATAGATTTAGGCAGGTGATGACTTGCCACCCATTTAATAGGCCCCCATAAAGGCTTCCTTATATAAGCCCCAGATGTGCAACATTGGCGTGGGTGGCTTAGGGTGTCGAGAGGCAGGGTTGGGCAGTATTTGAATTACTTGTAATTAAAATACGTAATTGAAATACAAATACGTATTTGGTATTTGTATTTTAATTACTTCCTTAAATTGTAATTTGTAATTCGTATTTCAAATACCTGACGCCGAGGTATTTTGTAATTAGTATTTCAAATACTTGAGGCTTCAAAATACATTTTAACATTAAAATACATTTAACCTACATTTAGCGATCGTGAGAGTGAGTGCGTGGCGAGATTATAATGATGGTAAAGCAGCTATTAGAGTTGGCTACACTGCACCTGTATTTATACTGTACGCCATGTACTGTACGACAAAATTGACCAACAAAACGCAAAAAAAAATTACGTCAAATTGTCAATGTCAAGCTAAGATGTCAAGTCATAACAGTTTGTTTTTAGTTTTTTCACGGAATAAATAAAGCTTCTGTTCTGTGTAGAATACAAATTGTATTATTCAAGTTTGTCGCGACGGATGATCAACATTCCTCTGCATGTCCGTCGTCTACGATGCCGGACAACGGTGGCGATGGAGTGAGCCCGTGCTTTTCAGCCCATGCTGGTCTAGATTACTTATTTTGTAATTTGTATTTCGTATTTCAATTACAAATAGCTAAAATGCTGTATTTTGTATTTTATATTTTAAATACCTTACTTAAAAGTATTTCGTATTTTAATTACTTGCGATACAGTATTTTTTAATTTGTATTCCAATTAAATCAAACCATGTATTTTGCCCAGCCCTGTCGAGAGGTGTGCTGCACTTTCACTCCCGGCTTTATGACGTTAACAATTCCAGCCTGGAGCGTTTTTAACTAGCGGTTACTAACTCCGTACGGCCAGTTAATGCTAGCCTAGCTAGGGGTTAGAGGTCTCATTTAGCCCCATGGAATCGAGATACGCGGTTTTGCTACTCACAGACGGCTCGCCACAAAGACGCCCCTGCGATTTGAAATAATATTATATATTCGAAAAATGTATTGACAATCAAATTGTATCGTGTTGACTTGCTCACTTTACTTTAATCATCTCATTATCATTTTCTCATCTTTTTTTATCGATTGACGATGACGATCAACTTCGACCGCAGGGATTACGAAACAACTTATTTTATTTATTGGTAGGGGATGGCAGCAACACCCTTAACTACGAATAGTTACATTTCTTTGAACTAGTTTCAGGATGATTGATATTTCACGTAAGGATAGCCCCAATAGTAAGGAAAGTGACCGAAGAAACGGAAACAAATATTTGTAAGCGTAATGATAGTCTAGTCCTGTAAAGGTGGTAAACTTAATGGCGGGCTGGTTAACGACACATGAAAGTTTCATTTGTGGTGATTAGTGGTTGCCCCAGCGACCGTTGAAACGAAGGCTGTATTTTGACCAGCAAGCGTCAGTCCACGTGAAGCCGAGAAGGCGAGGGTCGCATGAGCTATTATCGTGTCAACTATTGACGCATTTCCTGAAATGCTAAGTACCGTACTCTCATAAATATTCCACCCGTATGAATTTAAATTGAAAAGTGATTGATGAGTTGATCCTGTTAAATTTAGATTAGTACCTTGAAACTACTTCTGCTTTTGACTGCTATTTGGTCTCGAAAGTTAGTCGTAATCGCGCCAACGCGTTGTTGATCGCCTGTGAAGTGGTTGCGCTCCGCGAAGTGATGCCATGACTCAGAGCAGTCTCTCTCCCGACAAGCACCATGGTGCCGTGCGAACAGTTACTGAAGAAAAGCTGATGGTATGTAGTAAATATTTTGATCATTAGGTAAGTCCGAAGAAAATCGAGTATAGTTAGGGTTTGGTTTACGACGTGCGCTTTACGTTTATGACCTCTGGGATATGAAATATACTTATTTATGTATGCTAGAGGCCGTACTTCATCAAAAAGTAGGTATGTACCTATGCGTGGGTCTCCAGATCATAAGAGATATTTTTCGCGGGAGTAGCTGATGCGCAGTGCTACGGAGTTTCGGTGAGTTCCTCTGGAGATTCCGGGTCCCACCGTCAACTACCAAGGGGGTAATTGAATCCCAGCGCAGCGAGATTTCTTGTGAAGATTCACCCCCAAGTTATGAAACTAAAGGTAGGTACTTTGGCTATCTTGGATTCGGAAACTAGGGTAATAGTTAGTAAGTTCTACGTCTAAAACTCAAAACCCCATTAGTAGAGCAATAATATCGGTAAGTAGTTACTACTTCTATTTCACACGAGTTGCTACTGTAATGTCTAAAACTAATTACCTACTGCTGAGGCTAATGAACGTAAATATCTAGCTACGTCATAGTACACACCTACTTTGTTCCGGTCTAGAAATAGTTTTCACAACTCAAGCCAAGTGACATTGGTTTGCGATTTTCTCTCTTTGCCGCCAAATTAAGATATGACTAGGTAAAGACTTTACTGCGGAGGCCCTGGAGTCCACACACTAAGAAGTCTGTGAAATAACACAGAATAGATTAAAATTACCGAGTCTGCAGTCTGTAGGCGTGAGCGTGATGCACTTACCATCGAATGCATGACTTCATCTGTTCTCTTTGTTGCATGATAATAAAGACTCGATGTGCTTCAATAGGAGAAACTGGATATCCACTCGCTCGAAAGTTGTCGAGAGATATCGATAGACAAATTAGATAGTAGACCATCGGGCAGGTGTTTTATTTCTTTAAAATAACGGGTTTAGGTACGTAGTGAAAAGTATAATTATTTGTTATATGTATACCTATCTGTCTGAAGGGATTATTTAAATCGGCTCATAACGTTCCGATCAAAGATTTTCTAATGTCATTGGTTCCGATATATAATTGTTTAAAGTTTTTGGTTGGATTAGGAAGAGATGCTCTATCTCTTTTCCGTAAAGCGAGTTTCAGTATGAAATTTGTATTTAACGTAAGACATATTAACGTCATATTTGTAAGACAAGGTATAGTGCGTTTTCGGTCTGGGCAAGTTTTTTTAAACTAATAAATAGGTTTTCCTTCGTCTTGTCTGATGAAGATGCCTAGAAGAAATTAATTCACTCGTGGCTTTTAGATGCCCAGACTGTGACTATCGGGCAACACCCATTCAGGCAGCGCATACCACAGTCCAGCGGTTCGCACATAAAAAGAGGAAACAAAGCGCTTCGTTCAGATTTTCTGACTATCAAACATGAAATGATGTCGCGTTTTTGTGTCCTCCCTGGACCGTCCGATAGAAAAAAAATTACAGGATAATAAGATCATGCATATCCGATGCACACTCCCCGAAATGTACCTATCCGATAAAAAAAACTTACGCCGACCAACCGACGACGTTACGCCGATGTGTACAAGGGATTCGTTGCTAATGAGCTTGGCACGTTAACATTAAAATGCAATATTCCTTTATTTTGAATACAATTAAATTTTGATTTCGGTGACGGGCTGGCTCTATTTATAGTCAGATTTTTATAAGACAAAAATAGTCGGTCCTGTAGCCTTTTTCACCAGTTTCTTCCAGTTATATGTATATATATATATTGAAACAGTGTTCAAGGTCTAGTAATTCTAGTTTTCTATTAATACGTTTACTTGGCCAGGTGGCGGTGCGCGTGCGGCCGCTGCGAGCTGACGATGGCCCTCGCATCGTGCACGTGGTCAGCGATAAGGTTTACCCTTTACTTATTGCATGCATTTAACATTAGCATAATATATAGTTATGTATATGAGCAAGTTGAAGTGGCAGTGGGCAGGGCACATATCACGCAGAACAGATGGCCGATAGGGCCGAAAGGTTCTGGAATGGAGACCACGGACCGGTAAGCGCAGCGTAGGACGTCCACCCACAAGATGGACACACGATCTAAAAGATACCGCAGGGAAACGCTGGATGCACGCCGCTTCCAACTGGCCCTTTTGGAGATCGATGGGGGAGGCCTATGTCCAGCAGTGGACGTCCTATGGCTGAAATGATGATGACGGTAGTTATATGATTATTGACGGGATATTTACCGTGGTAAGGTTGTGGATGGAGCTCATGATATTTCGGCGCAGTTACATGCACCATGTCCCGGGAAGACTGAAGAATGCGGGTGGTTGGTTGGTCCAACAGTTCAAAGTTAGGTGCAGTCAAAACGACCTACCCTCTTTCTTTTGGGATTACGTATACGGTTATCACTGGAACTCCCCCAATCCCGAACCCAAGTCTCGACAAAACACTCACTGTATCACTGCGTATAGTATTTTGAACGCGGATTTTTATTTTTAAGGCAAGCTAATACTGGATAATAAATACCATGCACTGGCGAGTTGAAAACCATCACCTCGATTGAAATTCTGGCAACTTTACTGTAGTGAACAACCGTTACAGTTTAAAAAAGTGTATAGTAGCATAATAAGTATATCTTGAGCCTTACAAATACAACCTACCTTAAGTAGAAGATAATCTGATATCTTTGATAGATAATTTTTTACTCCCGACGCAAAAAGTGTTATAAGTTTAACGTCTGTAACTGTGTCTGTCTGTGGCATCATAGCTCCCAAACGGCTGAACCGATTTTACCTATAATTTTTTTCTTTGAAAGTTGACTTGATCGAGAGTGTTCTCTCTGCTCGAATAGCAAGAAAATATGTTCCGCCCTTGTAGTTATTCTAAGGTTCCGCCGTTTAAAGATATCTTTTATCGGGGGCTTTTCAAAATGTTCAATTTATATTTTACTAGCGACCCACCCGCACGGGTATAATTTGCGTGCGAAGCCGGGGCGGGTCGCTAGTTATATATATAAACCTTCCGTAGAAAATTATCTAACTGATGGTGAAAACCGCATCTAAATCCGTTGTGTGGTTTAGGAGGTGTTAGTGGCCATACAGACAGGCAGACGCGGAAAGCGACTTTAATTTATACTAGTGATAGTGATAGTGAAGTGATGATGATAGTGATTTATTTTGCCAGCGGCTTATGATGTTAATTAAGTGACCTTGTAACTAGTTGAAGATGGTAAACACAAAGCCTGTTATGGGAACTGGCACGTGACGCTTCTGAAACATAGGCAGGCTCAATATTGGGATTTGAACCCGCGCTTGCGGCGTGGAAGTCGAACGCGCCGGCCATTGAGCTATCACAGAAATCAAATCTCGAGATCAAACTATACATATATAGAAGGGGGAGAGAGCACCGTAGAGTAGGTCTGGTTACCACCTACATTTTACACCCAAGGTCCATAACGTAAAGCACCTTTCATTGTTAGGTTACTATTGTAAAGTTTGGAAATTCCCATTGTTCAATTAGAGATAATGTGTTCCCATATAAAATTGACGACATTCGGCGTGGTATCACGTCGGCCTATCTTGCACGCATGCGGCGTTATCGGAAGGCGATAATTATTATCCCAATTATTAAACTCTATAGCTTTGACTTTGACAATGTCAGTGTATCGCATAACGAAAATGTAGGTACATATCGTAGAGGGCTTATACTGAATCTATGGTACATATACATGGGTACATATTGGAACTTTAATATATCTTATCTCGTTCCGTAGCAATGACCATGATTTAACCTAAGTAGATCAGCTACACGATAATGAATAGTTAAATAGTAAGACATAATAACAGACAGGTAATCTGGATTGAGCTCGGTCCAAGCATTTATTTGCTTTAACAGCTGCAATGACATTGTAAAAAGTTGAATATTTTTTAATATTTCACTGAAGTATATCGAGTACCTGCTACAGTCTTACGTCTGTGTTGTGCTGTACGCATTGTGCTGTGCCCGACAGGGTCCGCGTAAGACTATGTACTTGGTAATTTTAATATTTTAGCCAACATGTACTGTATGTAAGCAATAAATAATCCGAAACTACGTTCAAAAACTTAGCGACAGAACTTATGGTTTTGATTCATTTTTTTTACAATGTTATTGCAGCTGTTAGAGCAAATAAATGTTTGGACCGAGTTAAGCGCGTATGATCCTATACAGGGTTATTAGTAATTATCTAACAACCTCACACAGGCAGCTCTTTTACGTCATACCTATCAATTTGTAATATGTTTTTCATCCATACAGAACAAATATTAAAATTCGGGCTTCATCGCGGTTTCACTTTCTAGCAAAAGTGATAATAATTCTACGAACTTTTACTTTGAGAATGAAATTTTCCTATAGAACTAATTTTTTCCGCGATATCAGCGTTTGTCCCAAAGTAAAATGTGTTTATAACGTGCAATGAGATAATGTGATATCCTTCAATACCTCTGTCTTCAAAAGATACACTCGGTATATTGGTAAATAGTATACATTAGATTTTTTCTATATATACGTACTTGCATACAATACTAAAATACGTAGAAACATTGGGGTTTCCCATAGTTCAGGCGCTATAATATATTATTTGTAATAGTTAGGTGCTTGCTTTGCCCTTGGTCAGAAATAGATCGGCGACTCTGTATCTAGATTTAGATTATATTTCGTACATGCATATGGTAGGTAGGTGTATAGTTACAGGTTAGTAACACATAAAATATGGAAATGCAGAAGTTACACATATCTACATAAGAAAATTATCAAATACTAGCTGACCTGACAGACGTTGTCCTGTCTTAGAACTGTCAAACACGCAAAGTCAAAATTGTAAATCTTATTTTTTTACACCTTGGGTTACATTATTGGAGTTTTAGTAAGGATCCCTATTTTTTTTGAAAATATAATATAGCCTATGTTAACCGGGGATAGTGTAGCTTCCCAACAGTGAAGGAATTTTTCAAATCGGTTTAGTAGTTTCGGAGCCTATTCAATGCAAACAAACAAACAAACAAACAATCAAATCTTTCCTCTTTATAATATTAGTATAGAAAACATTATATTTAACGAGTACATTGTTAAAGAAAAAACGACACAAATATAGCCAATTCCAGACATCTGACGAATCTTACAAGTCTTACAACACATCACACTTCAAAATCTGTCAAGCCAGGCTGCAGGATATATAGACAGACAAACATTAGGCATATATACTTACATCCACCCGAAAATTATTACTCTTCCGGACAGTCGGGTAAACTGGCTATATTTATAATACGAATGTTTTAATAGAGTGACAGATAGAGACAAAGTTACAAGTAATTTTTAAAGGACGGCAACGTATCTGTGATATCTCCGGTGTTACAATATATTCAAGTGGTGTGTTAGCTTGTTTGCCACTAAAGATATTTAAAAAAAAACTTTGGATATTGCACAATTTGCCGTAAGAAATGGTCTATTTCACTTGTGTGTTCAAAGTCGGCTCTAGTGTTCGTTGATCATCTAGGAATATAATCACCTGGGTGACCATAGGCGACTCGATTTAAATTATTATTTGAGTATCTTTTGATCACCTGGGAACTTCTGTGTGTGTAGACTGTAGAAATGGAAAAACAATAACGTGTTTGTACTTTCGTTGATCTCTACACATTCTTAGAGCAAAATATATCACAGAGCAGTCTGTGGTTTCTATGGTTAAATAAATTATGTATCCGATTCAGATGCTTGTTCTGGAGGATGAATCTGACAACAGAAGAGACGTTCTGCGCCAGAGAAGACTAACCGACAAACACTACCATTACGACAGAGTGTTTGGCGAAGACAGTACGCAGGTAACCAATAATTACATAATAGGCATCACTATACCTCAGATAAGAAAGCCAGTCTGCTTCAGGCAGTCTAAAACTGGTGACACGAGGCTGTCCACTCTACTGGCCACCTATACGAATCGTCTCACATTTTTAATTGACTACAAAAAGGCAAAATGACTTATAATAATGTTTGTCACCTCAGAACTCCGTCATTAATTATAAAACAATTTGGAAAATTCTTAGACTGGTCCCATAGAAATTTTATTAAAATCGGTTGTTTTTTTAATCAAAATAACTGGAAAAAAATATGTCGTCCAAGTAAACGAACTGCGTATTTATTACTATCTGCACCCGCGGTTTGACCCGCGGGATTATTCCTTATAACATCAGCTGTCTGCCAGTAAAGGTCTCGTCAAATCAGTCCAGCCGTTTCAGAGTCCATAAGGAACATAGTGGATGCACGCCGCTTCCAACCGGCCCTTTTGGAGATGGATGGGGGAGGCCTATGTCAAGCAGTGGACGTCCTATGGCTGAAATTATGAAGGAACATAGTACATACATACATACATACACACATACGCACATATGACCTTTTATATGTTTAGATTTTGAAGATATAGATAGGTTATAGGCAATTTAAACTTGGTTATTTGTCCAGGATGAGGTATACGAAGCGATATGCGCGCCGCTGGTAGGCGACACGCTGCAGGGGTTCTCTGGCGCCGTGTTCGCGTACGGAGCCACCGGCGCCGGCAAGACTCACACCATGACCGGCCTCATGTCGCGCGCGCTCAACAACGTCTTCACCAGCATCGCAGAAAGCGGACATCTCAGCGAGTTTGAGGTAAGACATCGCTCATTTGCAATCGGCATTATCAGCCTATTATATGAATGTTCCCACTGCTGGACTCAGAGAGAGAGAGAGAGAGAGAGAGGGGGTGGGCCCAAATTCCCCGTGCTATATTCCTTCTCCGTTTTTGAGCGATGGCATCGAAAACTGTACGTAATCAATATATAGAAAATAAACTAAATAAATTGATCTAGAACTATTTTTTCCAAGACCAAATAAGTCATTGGTGCAAGGATCGAACGGGGTCCGTTAAAAAATTGATTGTTAAGCGCATATACTACCGCTTGGCCACCATCGTACTATTTGCAATCGTTCAGTCGTAAAGATCTTTTAGGTACAACCTTCAAGTTATTTGGCTACTTTACTCGCAACTTATATTCGAGCATCTGATCACAGGGTAAAGGAGATTTATTCATCGCCATCGTGTGTTCGCTCTCCCATAAGGTGGTCAGGTTTAATCAAAACCTTCCACTAACGGATTAAAGCCATCAATGCGAACCAAATTGAATTTGAATTTGAAATGCAAGGAATGTCCAGAACGATTTAGATTTAAGCATACAACAAACGTATTTTTTTAACGTATTTTTGTATTAACTCTAATAAAAATGGTAATACGTAGGTACAAGCGTCAAACTTGGCATGATTATATTAAACACCGTAAAGTATATAATAAGAAATAATAAATAATGGGCAAGTGCAAGTTGGTGACAAGCTTCTGTTCATGACCAAGTTATAACTGGTAATTTTGTTATTGAATTATGTGGTGGTACAGAACCCTCAGTGCGCGAGCCCGACTCGCACGTGGCCGGTTTGTTGTTGTATGCTCGTCTCTCATTTGTATGAAGGTTCTAATCACGTTCACATTGCTCCATTTTTTAACGACTTGAGTCTGAAAAAAGCGGTCGAGGTCCTCCGATATCGTTTATTTCTGCGGCGCAGCGGTGAGCGGCGGCTGGCAACTATTGTACTATTTTCTTATTAATTATCGTGTTAAGCTTACTTATTTAGGTGCTAGGTGAAAATACGACGAGGAGAAAATATTTTTCATGTTGTTATGAGTTTACTTTTCATTGCAAGGTGACATTAAAACTATATCACAATAATATTATGTCAATAGATGTTAGGAGCAAATAACAGAATAAGCACTAATAGGAACGTTATACGAATAGCAGCAAATAAGACGGTTACAGTGAGATTCACAATAGAAGTTGATTGCATGTGAAACAAAACAAGGTCTCACTTGTCACGATCCTGCCTATTATTTTTGTTCATAGGTACTTAGGTACTAGATTTTTTACAATTCGGTTAATTTTGTATTATCTTACAAAAACACGTTTCTCAATTAGCCTAAAGAGATTTTCAGAATTTTACCTCCATTGAAAAATATTTTATTATTTCACGAAAACTGCTTTTCATTGTAAAGGATGTTTCGGTGATTGTTTGCAAATATTACGAAGTTAAACTAGTGCCTAAACTGAAGAAATTGTTACGAAACCGCTCTTAAAGTAGATAAATATATAAAATACATGCAGGGTGTATACTCTTAAATTTATCTCCGGGCTGTCATATATGACAGCCCGGAGATAAAGACGACTCTATCGGCATCTCGCAATTCAAAATATATCGACCCGTTTATATTGTAAAAAACATAGGAACCGACCAAGTGCGAGTCGGGCTCGCGCACTGCGGGTTTCTTACTACTTACCACAAAATACAAAAAGTAGCGCTAAAAGACAACATCACACCCATCTACGTACCGACCGCGCTCGACGCTGCTCGGTGAACAGAAATTTGTCACCGACTCCCACTTGGCCATTATTTATAATTTGTTATTTTACTTTAGTGTGTGTACTATAATCACGCCAAGTTTGACGCTTGTACGTATTACCGTTCTCACAATAAAGCAAAAAAAAAAAAACGGAAAAAAATATGCATTGTTTGTTTTTACTTTTTGACTTTATTATTGTTTCTTAGTTAATCCGCAATTCCGCAGTAACATAACATTTTCTGTGAAATTTTTAAATAGCTATCTCTATTATGGTTCGAAAGATAAGTACAGCTGTTAAAAAGTAGGACAGACAGACAGACAACGTAGGCTTAGTAATAGGGTCCTGTATACACCCTTTGGGCATGGAACCCTATATAAAAACACAACATAACAAGGTGTATAATGTATGTTTCAAACATTGATAATATTATCTTTGTTTTCAATAGGTAAACATTCTTGGGCTATCGGGTGGTTATTGGGGTGGGCTTGCTTGGGCTTAGAAAATAAAAATATTTCTGATCCAAGGTAAGAGGTATTTAGTGACTTGATTATTGAATCTCTTTTACATATCTGTTGACATTCAAGTCTTTTTAAATGCGAATGTGATGCATATCTACTAGTACATCGAAGGTCTCAACGTCATTGACCATTTAACAGACATGTGATATTGATGTAATATGGAGTCAGTGTAACATGCTACGCCCTAACCGTACCTATTTATTATTCTATGCTCTAACACTACAGCTTAGTAGCTTAAGGCCAATCAATACTTATATCCTGAAGTTAATTACATAGTTTATTAGTAAAACATGGCACAAAGTCATACTAAACTGAATTGTAATTATATCAGTGCTCGCCGCTAGCTGTTATTAGAGCCTTATGAAAAAGTGTTTTGCTGGAACTTTATCACAACAAAATGTTGCGACGGTTCTTTCGCCACTTGTAGAACAGAGATTCCCCTATTGCGATAAAGCGCTTACCTGTTATAAATATAATCGGTATTAGAGTTGGTACCGAATATGTAAATGGAGCAGCCAACGAAGAGAACCTTGACCTTCCGGAAGTGGCCACTGTTTTCTTATGCATATATCCACCCTGCTGCCTTACGAATTTCTTCCGCCCGCTAATGTTTATTTTGTTCTGTGCATCACGTTTGTACCTACATTTATTGAGTTTTCCGGCATTTTCCAGGTTTAAAATATAATTTTAATTCTCATGTTATCATATACATTTTTGTGGCAAATTTCTTCAATATCTGTTTAGTCATAAAAATGGTAACAGACAATAGAGGGATAAAGAGATATAACAGCTACTTTTGCGTTCATATTTTATGTATGATTTGTGAGATACTACTTATAGTAACTACCTACTACGTTCGAAGTAAGATTTTCAACAAAACTTAAGAAAGTGTAATAAGTACAAAAGTAAGTTTTGTTTTGCAATTTCTTAGTGTTTCTTATTGTGTTAGTATCGTATAAATCTCACAAGTTATCGGTTTATCTTATCCGTATAGTCAATCAAATGCTATATTTTCATTACATTACGGATTATTATTACGAATACGAGTAAAATAATCAATTTTCCCCTCCACTGATGTTCCAACTCAAGTGTATCATCTCCGTTATCGATAGATACGGTGAGATAACGCGCTCTCTGAAGGTTAATATTAATAAATTAATTCATGATAATGGTGTTTGTAGTTTCGGTAGTCAGCCGGAGGGGTGCCAATGTTCCCCACTTCTCCTCTAAATCCCCCGGTGGGTGGCGGTGGTTCTGACTGCAAGGTCGCCCCCTTGCGTGATAGCCGGGACAATCATTAACCTATCACTTTTACCGCCCTTCATTAACTGCTTTGCGTTTACATTGTTGTAGCTTTTAGCGCCATCGCAAGTTGTGAGAGCAAAGATTTGAATTTAGATGAACTCTTGATGTGGAGTTTTTGAAAATGAACTGAGTTTTCAAAATAATCCTTAGCTATCATCTCTACATTCACTTCCCTAATACCTATTACTTATACATACTTACATACCTATTTACTTAAAAAATACTCTTTCACACAGTCCATCTATATCTTTATTTACTCGCCCTTTCCCGCGCTGGAGAAAATGTATTAAGAAATATTTAAGGATGAAAATATTTATAGATCTGCGGGTACCTAGGTACCTATCTACTTTGTTGCGCATGATTATTTTGTGAAATCGCAAGCCATGTTTCAGACCCTAAGATCATCATCATCATTTCAGCCATAAGACGTCCACTGCTGGACGCATGCCTCCCCCATCGATCAAAAGGGCCGGTTAGAAGCGTCCTCTATCCAACGTTTCCCTGCGGTCTCTTTTATGTCGTCTGTCCAAATAGCACCCTCTAACCCTATCTATCCCTATCTTAACCTAAGATAAGACCCTCATATCGAGGCGTTACAAGCTACAAGTAACAACAATAAACGGTCAATACTGACACTAATGACCACCCCTTCCGAATACTGCCTTCTGACGTCACTACTCACGAGGAATATCAACCAGCTATCGTTGAAATATTCAGGGTCGTGAGACGCGGCATTTTATTAACCTTTAGTTAGTCCCTAACACGAACTTTTAAAGGGTAGACTTCAAACATCACTCCAAGTACTAGAACAGTCGTGACTGAAAGGGTGACCGGTTAAACTTCGACTTACATAGTTTAACACTTAAATCAGTGATTGATACGCGATTATGATGTTACGTACCTGGCTAAGACAGGGGTATTGTTCGATAAACTTCTAGTCATTTCATTATGAAAGTTTCGAATCTTTCAAATTTCTAGTCTGGCTATTGGAAAAGCCGTATTTTTATTTTTAAGCCGAAAAGTGGGGTGTTTTAAGTTTAACGTGTTTATCTGTGTGTCTGCATGTCTGTCTGTGGCATCGTAGCTCCCAAACGGCTGAACTTTAAAAAAAAAAGTGATTTGATCGAGTGTGTTTTCGTGCCATGATTTAAAAAATCTGTTCAGCCGTTTGAAAATTATGGTTTAATTCTATGCTGTCTATGGTCTTTGCACTTTTTGACGTTCTTGGATTTGACCTGGTTGCCTCAAGATGTTTTTCTTCACCGTTGAGCGATAGCATCGAAACTGCACATAATTAATTTAGATTTAAATCTATCTATTTATATGATAGCCCGTTGGTCCAGTTGGTAGTGAACCTGCCTTCTGAGCTTGGGGGCGTGGGTTCGATTCCCATCTAGAACAAACATTTGTGTGATGAACATTTGTGTTTATTCTATACTTATCTGGTTGTTAGTATCTATTTAAGTATGTATTTAAATCATATATGTATGTATATTAGCCTCTGGCAGCCATATCACAAGCTTTGCTTAGTTTGGGGTCAGATGACCGTGTATGAAAAATAATCCCGTTTTTTTTAAATATATAATAATGAATCCCTTTTTACCTTGGTCACGCCATAACTTGAGAACGACTACCGATTTCATTCATCTTTTTCCCCCCAAGTTTTCTTATGCTTTGTAGAAGGTTTTTACGGAAAGAAAAAAAAATGCACAGAAAATTGGAAAAATTCAGAAAACTTAACGACGATTTTAACTCGAGGGTGAAGCCGCGGTGATTTATAATTCAAAGACATATTACATTCACCAACATGCACTGGGCCAGCATGGTGGATTAGAGCCCACCCTCTCTCTCTCTGAGAGAAGTCCTGTCTCCCAGCAGTGGGAACATGATAGGCAGATAATAATGATGACTGAATAAGTCATTGGTGCAGGGCCGATGATCGAACCGGGTACCGTCAGATTGTGATGCGCATTATAATACCACTCGACGACCAGCGCTCAAAAAATATACCTTGTATAAATTGATACGCAACAACATCGCCCATTCGGAAGTTCCGTCATCGACCAACACCGTAGCGTGTCATACAATGAATTCACGACTTTATAGCATTGTTGTTGTTAATACGGGCGGTACCTGTCATGTTTTTTCGTTTTTTCGGGACATCGCTATGAATTTATAGCATTGTGCCAGGGATGTAACGGAGGTAGTTTTATCGGAACCGAAGGCGGAGTCGGAGTTTTTAAATTTGCTTTATCGGAGTCGGAATCGGAGTCGGAGGCAGGATCAGAAGTGGTGGCATGAGAGAGAATTTTTATTTAAGGACAAATAAAACATTATTTAGTCAAATTTTTTTCATTTCAGTTTACACGATAAAATAAAACACAAACAATGAAAAATATTGGAATATTTCCAAATAAACAAGAAATTCTGGGGGATTCCCCGCGCGACATGTATGAACCTGTTCATAACAGTCGACACAGGCCGCCGCCGCCGCTATGTTATGCTTCGACCTCCGATTAAAACCTTCGATTTAAAAGTGTCGGAGCCGAAGTCGGAACCGAAGGTGTAATAATAATCGGAAGTTCCGACTTAACGGAACCGGAGTCGAAGCTCCGTAACATCCCTGCATTGTGCAGTATTATGGGCCAAATCCATAAAACAATAGGATTGTTGCTCCCTCACTTCATAGGCTCAGTTGCCTGTCAGAAAACTCCCAAAACACTCCACGATTTAAATGTAAATACAAAGAAATTTCCAGGTTTTTCTAATATCTATTAGAAACATCTGGAAATTTCTTTGTTATTCGTAGGTACAACACATTAATTAAAACACACGCTCGTGTTTACGACTAATGCACTTGATAAGCAGGAGTGCTTTGCTTTATTACGCTGGATAAACCCAGGCCTTTGTGAATTATGGCGGCTATCGCGACTCAAGCAATTATAATTATTATATTATTCGCAAAAATGGTCGGTTTGTGAATGTCTTAAGCCTTTTTACAGCCCGGCCGCTGAGAGAATGCTTCTGACACAGCTCCAACAACATTGTAATAATCAGAATGAAAAAAATTTCTTATAATATTTTATTGTAAGTAGTATATTAATTACTAGCTACAATCTTACGTTCAAAAAACTAGTAAAAGTGATCAGAATTTACGGTTTTCAGAAGTTTTGTGTCGGCTTGCGAGAGAGCTGGTGATAAACTGCTATCTGATAAAAGTGCGCTATGCTAGACTGCCTTGCCGCAGTGCACGGCTATAAAGTTCTACAAATTTAGCTAGATACACATACCTGCAGTCGTTTCATTTAGGAAATGCTGGTACCTACTCAATGTTTTATTGCGGCAATTAAGACTGGACATTTTTAATAGGTTCGCTGCGGGAATTAGGTCAGTTTTTGTTAAACGCTGTAATTTAGATCCTTTCTTGCCTATGAAATTTATCCACTTTACACAATTGACTCACAGTTGAATCCCTGTTTTATTTATATAGCTATGTTGTTTCCATTCGTTTATTTACTCCGACAGCTGTAATAAAATTGTTAAAATCTGAATAAAAAAATAATTATTTTGATATTTCACTGAGGTATATCGGGTACTTGCTACAGTCTTACGTTTAAAAACCTAGCGGAAGTGATTCTTGGTTTTCATTCAGTTTTTTACAGTGTCATTTCAGCTTTCAGAGTAAATGAATACTTGGATTGAGATTAGTAATAAAAACTAATGCATTAGTAAGCAGCAAATGTTGGTTTCTGTGCTGATACTTAGAAAGCGTTATGTTCAATGCTTGATACAATAAAGACAATAAAATAATAATAATTAATATTTGTTATGAAGTCTCAAATATTAAGTTCTTGTACATTCCCCCAAGTTTATTTTTACATATTGTCGAAAGTAGCTCTTACGGGTATCTAGGTTAGGTACTAGGTACGTACGTTAAATCGATATCTGTAGGCGTAGTAGGCATTCCGCCACTGATAATGACCTGCCCTTGTGTACTCTGACTTTTGCAAACAGAGTTCATTAATTATATTTTAGCGAAAGAATGCCTTTACTCACCTTGGTGTTTGCGCTAACCCCTCTAAAACAACAATGAGTTGCAAGTATATTGATTAATTGAATCTTTTGGGAAGGAATGTATTTTCTGTAAATATTGTTAATACCTAGGTAAAGTTAGTGTGATTTTATTTGCAGGTGAAAATGTCATACATAGAGATCTACAACGAGATCATCCGCGACCTGTTGAACCCCAGCGCAGGCCCGCTGGAGCTCCGTGACGAGGGCGGCAGCGGAGCGCCGACCGTGGCGGGGCTCAGCGAGGTGCGGGCCACGAGCGCAGCGCACGTGTCGGAGCTGCTGACGAGAGGAGACCGGGCCAGGACGGCGGAGCCCACACACGCCAACGATCATTCATCTAGAGGACATGCTTTACTCAGGTAATTCACGGACCAAAAATTATGTGTAGTTTAAAATATTTAATAAAACACGTATATTAAAGAGTAATGTTATCGACCTCCCCGACTCCATCTTCAGACTCACGTAACCTACTGTAATGTATGGAACTTGTTTATCATCATCATCATCAGCCAGAAGATGTCCGCTGCTGAACATAGGTCTCCTCCTTACAACTCCATACTGATCGACAGCCTGCCATCTGCCCGCATCATTATTCTAGAAGCCTGCGACTCGAACAAACAAAATAAAACTAAAAGCAACTTAAACTTGAAAACTTGTAAAACTTGAAGTTGCTTGTTAAATTAAACCAAAGCCATCGAAAAGTTCCACCACCGACCTCCTGGCTCCATCATCAGATCAGTTTGATGGTACCAAATTATTGCATTGTCATCCGGATTACACATTCTTGCAAAGTTTCAAAAAATCGAAATCAAAGATTTGTTTACATTCTTACAAGTTTTAAATCGATACGATAATTTTATTAGAAGAAGTATAAAAACGAAATCAAAGATTTGTTTACATTCTTACAAGTTTTAAATCGATACGATAACTTTTTTAGAAGAAGTATAAAAACGAAATCAAAGATTTGTTTACATTCTTACAAGTTTTAAATCGATACGATAATTTTATTAGAAGAAGTATAAAAACGAAATCAAAGATTTGTTTACATTCTTACAGGCGAAACAAATCAAGTTTCAATTCAACCAGCTTAGTTCATCATGAGCCTATCATGTTAACTGCTGGGACACAGGCCTTCTCTCAGAGAGAGAGAGAGAGAGAGAGAGAGAGAGGATGCGCCCTAATCCACCATGCTGGCCCAGTGCATGTTGGTGGATGTCATTATGTCTTTGAACATTTGAGGTTCTTGGACATACCGGTTTCCTCACGATGTTTTCATTTACCGTTGTTGTCAGGTGACATTGAAACTGCACATATTTTGTCTAAGTACTAAATAAGTTATTGGTGCAGGCTGCAGGGCCGAGGATCGAACCGTGAGCTGTCAGATTGTAAAGCGCACATGCTACCGCCTGGCCGCACCATCACTCCGAGCTTAGTGTAATCCTTTAAATATGATTTATTTCAGTGTGATAGTAAGCAGACAAGTGGAAGGAGGCACACAGCGAGGACGATTGTTTCTGATAGACTTGGCGGGCTCGGAGCGGGCGGGACTGCGCGCGAGGCGGTTAGAGGGCGCACACATCAACCGATCCTTGCTTGCTCTGGGGAACTGCATCATGGCGCTTTCAGGTGGAGCAAGGTTAGTATACAACTTTAACAAACTTTGCTAAAAATATCAGATAAAACAGGGTTTTAAGCTTGGGATTGACGTACTAAGCCGAAAGGAGGCCATTGCAGTCATTATTATGAACAACTTTTACTATGGAGATAACCCTGAAATTGCAAAAAACAGCTGCTTGATAGAAAAAAATTATGTAAAGGTCAACGAAACGTATTAAACAGATGATAATTATTTTTTCGCGTTTTCAGGTCCCTTAGTATAAAAATATTCATACAGATGAGTACAACGACCTTTGGGTTTAGTACTCCCCAAGCTTGTAACCCTACCCCTGTATAAAAGTGGCGTCCAACATAGAAGATCCCACGAGCTTAATGAATTAAAAAAAAAAAAAACAATCAAGCTTTCGAAATAAATTATACTTAGTACTAAAGATTTAAATTAAATACGTAACTGATTTGTTAGAGTGTATTTTACATTATTTTAATCTGACTTTTCGATCACTTTTCAGTGAATCTCGAAAACATAAGAAATCATTATAAAGATTGTTTTTTTTGTTAAATAACGAATGGCGCCCAACGTGGTACAGATGATTCTCTTCTAATTTCATATTGCGTAATATCTGCTTCTTGCTTATTTTAGCTAGGTACGGAACCTGCAGTGCAAGTCCCGTTCTTATCGATCGACAAAATTGACAGTTGTATTCAACAAATTCGAAAAATTTATATAGAATCGATCATAGCGAGTACTATCGAATGGCATTTTATCAAATTTGTCGATATCAACTGTAAAATTTGTAGATCGATATAGAACAGTACTTGTACTGCTGTTTCGTGTGTTGTAGATACGTGAACTACCGCGACTCGAAGCTGACGCGGCTGCTGCGCGAGGTGCTGGGCGGGCGGTGCCGCGCCGCCATGGTGGCGCACGTGGCGCCCGGCGCCGCCGCGCGCGACACCACGCGCTCCACGTTGCACTATGCGCACCGAGCCGCAGCCATCACCAACAGAGTAGGCAATTACCATGGTATAATAATATACTCCGCCAGGTATAGCGCTCCGAGAAAAAGTGTCACGTGGGTGACACCCATTGAGATCATCAATGTCATGGATACACGTACACTTGCATAAGCAAAGGCAGAATAAGTAATTTACAACAAGTTCGAGAGAGATGACGATACACGAAACAATGGCGAACACACTACTGATGTTCTGTATTACCAATAGCGTGAAATTTTATCTCCAAAATCTCCGTATAAATCAATGTGGTTTTGATATAAATAATCTAAATTCGTGCTTAACTTCAATTGCTTTGCTTGAGCGGACAAAACAAACGACAATTGAAATGCTTTAAGTATTTTATTTAATAGATTATTAAATAATTTGTTTCCCAATATCTGTGTTTGTTGCAATAAAGTGGCAACTGGACAGTGATGTAATTGAGTGTGGAGTTTTGGCGCCAACGCGGAAAAAACATGTCGGCTCGTTGGATTATTTTCCTAAACTTGTGTATTTTCGAGTGTTAATGTGTACTAAATGGTGAATTATTATTCATTAAGTGCTGGTAAACGTGCTCGAGTGTGGGCAAGTGATATAACGAGGTGAAACGTGTCTTTTCGTGTTGTTTCCAAAACACCATAGGAGCCTCTTGTAAAGTCTTCACCACTTTACAGGGGCATGAGTTCGACTTGACCGTGACTTACTTAGCTTGACTCTGACTGTGACTATGACTTGTTTGACGCTAATAAGACAAAATGAACTGTTTAATATTACGAGTAAAGGACATTGAATCCACGCTCATGAAAATTTTAACAAAAAAAAAAAAAAAAAGTAATTGAGTGTCAACTCCCAGAGCGCTAGACCTTGTTTTCTTGGATTATGGCAATTACTATATAATACACTATTTTTTAACAGCTCACTTTATTATTGGATGGTCCACTTGGAAAACCCTGAATCGACTTCGATCCCAAGTGGGCCGAAGTCGGAATAACATGGCAAAGTGGGGTTATATCAAGGCAGGCTCTGTTACCGAATGTCTTTGCGGCTAAGACACGTCTTGATGGACTGTGCAGCGTGTGTCCTACAACCTGTAAACTAGGCGTTCTGAAGGAGGTCACAGAGATTTACGTTTGTAATTTTAGACTAAAAACTTAATTTGAAATCAAATAATTTACGAAATATCGACTCGATAGAAGAAGACCTTATTGGTTCAAATGGTGTTCTGTACACACTCAAACGCGCACTTAAGGCCAAGTGCGCGTCAGACGTGCTTTTTCAGATATTTTAATGGCGGTAACATCGCAACGCACGTTCTAGCTGCGTTTAAAAAATAAATAGGCTTGCGTTTGTCCGCCAAACTTTACAATTAACATGTTGTAGAAGCAGTCAGCGTACATTTTCACAATATTTGTTTCAGGTGGAAAGAGAACTGATACAAACACCGAAGCATCTTTCGCAATACCGAACTGTTATCAACGATCTACGCGAGGAAATCTCACGGCTCAAATTAAAGATGAAAGATGCTTCACGGTACGCTACTCTACTTACCTTACTATGAGCTGACTTACTATTTTCATGTCTTAACGAATAATAAGGATATTAAAGATAGGTACAAACTAAAAGAATTCATTACTGTTTTTTGACGAATTCCTAGTGTAGTCCGCTTCTTATTTCTTTCTTTCGGAATTATTCTAGAAATTCGTCAGCAACAATTTTGAAGATGGACGTAAAGTAACGCCTGATTCAATCAAATAAAAGTTTTCTTTTTTTTATGCCATGGGGGGCAAACAAGCAGACGGGCTGCCTGATGGTAAGCAGTCACCGTCGCCTATGGATACTTGTAACACCACAAATACGTTGCCGACCCTTTAGGATTTTTCATTTTTATTGTTTTCTTACCCGACTGCCCAAGAAGTAATGTTTTTGGGGGTATGTATGTAGGTGTTTTTAAAAGAAACTATACTACCTCCTATATCCTAAACAGCTTGACTGGATTACATATGTAAAAATCGTGGAATACAAAAAAAATGACGTCACACTAAATTCAATATGGCAGACGCCTAAAAGATTGTTTTAAAAAAGTTTTATTTATTATTTTAAGATGTTTTCCTCTATTCGGCAAAAGAAAACGTCTTGTGGGAAATACGAAAAATTAAATGACGTCACATTAAATTCAATATGGCGGACTCCTATAAGATTGTTTTTCAATTATTTTTTTTTTTCCTAAGATGTTTTCCTTTACCGAATGCTTAAGCTCATTGTTGGGGGTTTACAGTGTACCAAAGGAAGAATACCAGCAGTTAGAAAAAGAGACGTCGAAAGAAGAGAAAGCGGAAAGCGAAGCTCACTTAAAGTCGTTGCGAGAAGCCATAGTGTCTACCTTCAAGCAACAGATGCGGTTGCGGCGGCGATTGATGGAGCTCGACAGTCACCTCCTGGGGCTGGCGTTGGACGCGGAGCGGCAGCATGCGACTATCTCGCACTGGGAGGCGCGCTTCAACAGGCTCTACAAGCCGATCAACGTTCCCGGCTCCAGGGTCAGCACGCAACAGAGCTACAGGTTGGTTTCACTTGAAATAAGCATTTCGTGCAAGCTTAGTATCCAGTTCAGTCCACCTCTAAGGGGATAAGTTAGGAGACAAATCCCGTTTATTGAACTTCATCCGGTTTCTGCGAATTCGTTTTTGTTATTGTAAAAAAATATTTATTTATTTACGGAAAACAAACAGCTTTAACAACATAAGACATAGTAAGAAAAATAAGAATAAACAAGCCTTAAAAGTTTTCACAAACAAAACAGAGATACAATCCAGTTCCGTGAATGTTGAAATAACAAATGCAATAAAACAAATATCAAACAGTATAAATAAAATTCCAAAAATAATATATATTAAATATATTATCCACCAACCATTGATTATATATATAGTTGAAGCCATATCAATCTAATAATATAAAAAAGAGAAAAAAGTACTAGTAGTAACGTACTTTGTGTTATGCCGACATAGTTGATAAGTCCGCAGGTCTGGTTACAGAGGCGGCACGGGCATGTCGGGTGCGAGCAGCGAGCGCGCCGAGGCCGAGGTAGCGGTGGAGCAAGCGTGGGCCGAGCTCGCTGCAGTCGAGCGCGAGCAGGAGTCTGCGCGGCAAGAGAGGGACACCGTCGAGCGGCAGCTCGAGCAAGTGCGTCTCCGGGGCGCGCAGTTGGAACAGGTACAGAGTGAGGGGACACCGAGATGGAATGGAGCAGGCGTGGACCAAGCTCGCCGCCTTTGTACTTGCATACTTATCTCAGAAGTCTATGCTTCGTCCTTTCCTCTATCTCGCTTGCACCTTTTAACATTTTTGAAAACATGATATATTTGAAGGTATATTCAATCAAACACAATGCTATTTATCAATTTAAAAAAGTATGGTATAAGCACTATATATCACTTGAGGGAACTACAGGTTTTTTAACTGGGGGTTTGCTGCCGGTTTTGAATTAATATTAAGTTACGTTGTAATTTGTTCGGTGTATTTATAAAATGATATTGTATTGTGGATTACGGACCTTGCTGATGTGCCGCAAATTCTACCCTCGTTGAAAATCCGTTCGTATAGCCCCGCATAAAGTAAGGTGCATCCAGCCATCTGCATCCAGTGGATACAGATGGCAGGCTGTCGTTTAGTGTGGTGTTCTAATGGGGAGGCTTATGTTCAGCAGTGGACGTCTTCTGGCTGATGATGATGATGAAGTAATGTAATATTCGTTATGCTTCGAACTGAATATCTATCACTCAAACGGCCTCGTATAAATATGAAACACCGTGTGATGCAGGAACTGCCGGCGCGAATCAGCAGCGGGCCGGAGCGCGAGGTACTGGCGCTGGTGTGCCGCGTGCACGAGCTGGAGGCCGACAAGCTGGCGCTGCAGGGCGAGCGGGCGGCGCGTGCGCACGAGCTGCGCCGTCGCGATCTCGCGCTGCAGCGCCGCGACGCGCAGCGGCGACTCTCCGACGAGATCATCACGCGACAGAGACGCGCGCTGGACGGTATGTGGATCTTAATATTGTTTGACTGTAGCGACACTATTATAGTTAAGTGAAAGTAGTTTTCTAGTATCCATACGTGGATACCTTGAACCTACCTGTTGTGTTGGAGTATCTATAGGTCGCTGGTTCATATCCGGCTCGAAGGTCCATTAAATGGAGCGACAATATTATATTTGAGTAAAAGTAGTTTTCTTTAAGTTCATGTATTTTATTCGACTCATACAAAGTAATCGAGCAGATTCCCACTCGCGTATGTGTCAGTCGCGGCGTATCAAAGCGCACTGCCGTAGACTCCCCATAATGCTTAGTTGCAAAAGTTAATTTACTCCGTACATTAACACTAGGGAGGCATTGCATGTAAACCAAGCCAAAGGCCTTTATCAGGATAGACATCGCAAGCACATCAACTTGCATGGAAACCCAGCGTGTCGCTTTTTTACATACTATAACGTCACTAGAACAAATAATTCACAATGCTGGCCCAGTGCGTGCGCAAGTTAGGGAAGGACATGTCATAATTATGTCTTTGAACTATTGAGGTTCTTGGACATACCGGTTTCCTCACGATGTTATCCTGCACTGTTGTTGAGCGGTGGCATCGAAACTGCACATAATTTATTGAAGTACTTAAAAAGTCATTGGTGCAGGCTAAGGAACGAGTGCCATCAGATTGCAAATCGCAAAGACAGTCGTTTTATATCCCAAAGCGCGAGCGAAATCGCTGCACCCTACAAGGGCCTTTAACACATTTTCTTTGACTTTCCTGTTTTGATTCGATGTAGTTAAGACGCGTGTTGTTCTCTAGAGATGGGTCTGGGCGTGGCGCCCGAGCTGGCGCAACTATACGAGCTGTATCAACAGGAGATCCACGCTTCCACATACACGGAGAGCAACGACATCTACACCCCGCCCTACCGCTTGCCGCCGATTTCAACCAGGTTAGTAGATCACCATACTAATACAGAACACTAGTTTTTCACCCCGAATTGAGACCTCGCGACCCTTATATCTTCGCAACTTCTACACCGATTTTGCTCGAATTGTTTTTTTGGGGCTGGATGTTTTAATAAGTAACTTAAATAACATGTCATCTTTAACTTCGCAACATTAAAATTAATATTATAAACAACAAATTAAAACCTAACTATTAATCTATTAAACCGATACCAGTGGGAATTGTTCCCAAAATGCTGGCCCCATTACCACGTTGTATGGCGATGCTCTCCCTTTGAGCAAAGTAGAGGCCGGTATTTTGGTCACAAGTTGCATCGACCAGACGTGAAGACAAATTTTTGAAATATTTTAATAATAAAAATTGTATTGCAATTAACTACTAGCCTACAAAATTCCATGAAGATCGTATCAACGATACGCAAGTTATCGCCGAACAAATATTCATATATAATGTTTTTGTTGGGTTTGGTCAAACTCAACAAAAACCTACATACATACAAACGTCGATTAAAACGGAAATCATTAAAGTATGATCACAACCTAATAAAAAAAAAAAAAAACGTGTAATTTGTTAATTTAAGGTGTTTGTTTTCCGAATAGCGTAAAATAAACACATATAAATTATGATGTTTGTCAGCTTGTCCGAGCTGACTTGGTCGGAGAGCGGGTCGAGCGGCTCGGGGCGCGGTTCCAGCTCGGGCTCCGGCGGCACGCTGGACGCGCGGCTGCCACGCCTCGCGCCCACGCCCGCGCCCCGCCCACGCACTCGATACAGGTATGCCTCACTGACCTCGGAGGAGAACAGTTCGAACTAATGCTGGACCCTACAATAATGCCAAACTAAGAAGTCACTCTTGACATAAGCACGCCTATGAAGTTCCATAATTTATTGACAAGCAACCAGAGCCAAAAGAAAACCATATTTCATGGACGCTGTTTTTTCTTTACAATAGTGAAGCTATGTTCTCTTTCATCATCATCATCATCATTTCAGCCATAGCACGTCCACTGCTGGACATAGGCCTCCCCCATCCACCAAATGGGCCGGTTGGAAGCGGCCTGCATCCAGCGTTTCCCTGCGGTCTCTTTTAGGTCGTCTGTCCATCTTGTGGGTGGACGTCCTACGCTGCGCTTACCGTCCGTGGTCCGTGGTCTCCATTCCACACGTGGATGTGGTTCTCTTTAGCTCCGATATTTTATCGAGTCCACTGACTATTATGTTATGTAACGAAGATTTTTCAGTTTTGTCTTGGTGTTCCTACCGAAAGTATAAACTACAGAAATTTTGTGTACGCATTTTATTACGGTAGTCGGTTTTAAGTTTTACCTACGCACACACAAATACTTAATTTTATCACTATAAATCATCTATTATCTACGCATTTATAAATAGAGCAACTCATCAAAATTTTATACAGTCGTCTATGCTGTGTGTAGCGGGCATGGCTGCGTGGACTTGCACTTACTTTGACAGAAAGGAATGCCTGTGCTTGGCGACTCCCTTCAGTGTTGCTCTAAGGTAAATAAGTAGGTAAAAACAAAAGAGTGAAAGTAGAAATTGGCAAGATAAAAAACAGAACAATATGGACAATAAAGACATAATACAAGACATAATTTATATGCAAGTATGCTCAGATATTAGATCAAAATATAAATATACACAAATATGAAGTAATAAAAAAAAACACTGAGAAAACTATATGTAAGATATATTTATAAATATATTACTTACATATAGACCTTTGCTTGTACAGTAGAATAAATAACCTTAATATGAATAAATAATAGAAATAAAATTTATGTACACACGCTCTAAAACGTAAATAGGAAAATATTAAGGGATGCAAATATGATGTTAATATTTGCATTCTTTCTAATCTTAAGCTGTTAAACTGTCATAAATGAACGCAAGCATGTTACATCGTGCTAACTTCATTTTAGATATTTTGTTTGTTACGTGATAATAAGCTAAGTATTCATTGAAAAAAAAAGAGAATAAAAGAAAACAAAAAATGCTTAAATCTTACGAAGAAGTGTATTGTACTGTATTTATTTAGATATATATTTATAATATTTAGGGAAAAAACTTACCTTTATTTTATACTTACACTCTAAAATAAATAGAGATATTTATCTATCCATTGATGTTTTATTATTCTTCTGATAATATTGCATAATTATGGTTATCTAAATTGGCCAATTAACCGTCTTACCACAAAAGATTTAAGAACGCTTTAGACAGGTGTTTAGCATATTTTTCACAATGAAACAACTGCTAAACGCATGTCTATAGCGTTCTTAAATCTTTTGTAGTAAGACGGTAAATGTTTAAAAAACAGAAAACTGCGTAAGCAACATGTTCAGCTTAACAATGTCCCCGGCTTATGTTGGGGGAACAACAAAAAAAAAAGTTGAGTGCGAATTTATATGTAGACTTGACTGGGAGAGCCACCATCGCATTTCTGAACACAATTGTCAGCCACTCGTCGAATAGTATTAGTTAGTCAGTTAGTTCCTCATTTGGCCACTACTACAGATAAGTTGGTGATACTGTGATTTTGGTTTCAGTCAAGCGAGCTCCGCTACCCTGAAGCGGTACTCGAGCGACGACAGCCTGGTGATGGCGGCGCCTCGAGCGCGGGACGAGTCAGGTGCCTGAACTAGTTTAGCTCTAACTGTGTGGAAACTTGTCTCCTTACACGTTAATCGTGTTCCGTGCATGTGGAGGTTTGGATGTACAGATGATATCACAAGAATTTTTGTAGTAACGTTGTGATATTGGCCCAAAGAAACTTCAAATGTATTGTCATACGAATAGAGTTTGGAGTCGCATAATTTACATTCAAAACTGAAAAATTAATAGAATGTGATACCCTCAAAAGTTTCATGGGACTAATCTATGAAGAATCCCATTATGCTCATTGCTAGCTATGCAATACGTCTAAATATCTTCAGTTACCGAACGTATCTTCAGTTAGACGTTTACTTCCTTATGTATACCTGTTTAGTAGGTAAATACAACTTTATGATGCTGAGTGCAATGTTCCAACTTGCATAACAGGACATTGGATTGTCACGTACATCATGGCCCATGTGTTGTGGGATAGGATAGCATTTTCCTATTATGACTTAGGATCAAAGTAAAGAGTATGACCAGAGTTGTCACTGTCATTTCCTTCGTGAGTAAGGTGTATTAAGGCCGCGCTCACAGGCCAGAGCTATCTCATACATCTCTCAACTGTTCATCATTTTAAAAGAGCATTTGGCATTATATTTGAATAACATTGTAAACTTTTGAAAGTATTTTTTTATGTTGATGTTTGTTTTCGAGGAAGAAATCGTAAACAAAACTATTATTCGAGTATTTTTTAATCTCCTCCGCCATCCTATAAAATATCAATACAAAAATTGCTTTATACTTATCAATTATTTTTTCACTATTTTTTTATCAACAATAATGTGTGAAAGATAATAGTTCTGGCCGGTGAGCGCGGCGTTAACATGTGGCTTTCTTAGAATAAGTGTTTCGTGTAGATCACGGTAAACCTCGCCTCTAGTCATTTGACGCTTCATTAGACCTATCTACAATGTGTTGCGAATACTTTTTACCTATAAATAAAAGAAATGCGTTATTTTAACACTTTATTTTATTGAGATTACAAACAGCTCTTATAGTATAGGTACAATATGTATAATTAGCTACAAAATACCAATCTCATTTATCTAACTACATAAATAGCTACATTTTATAGGCACTTTAAAACGAACATCACAAGGACAATCACAACAATTTTCTAGTAACAATACAACAGTTTGCGGTTTGTTTTGTTTCGCTATGCTATGCTAGTAAGTACAAATATCGTAATTTACTTATAAATAGTAAAAGTACTATCAAAACTCTTGTTGGTAACAAGATTGTGTTGACTTAGCCACGACTAAAAATGTTTTAGCATTCATAAGCCTTCTACAGACGAAACGCGTGTCACTCTGGTCTGTAGACTTTTATATTACCATACTTTTTATTTGATAAAATTTTTATAAGGCCAGGCCTGCCACATAAATGTGGCTTTTATATAATGGAATGTTCCAACTTGTTCCTAAATTCTCTTAGCTAAAATATTAACAGACAACAACGCAGTAAAAAGCATATTTTACTCTACTCTTAATACAAAAGATCGATGGGAATGGCTACAACGGAAGTGAAAGAATTTAATTGATCAATACAGAAACTTCGTCGATACGCACAGAAAGTTTGTCTTTGAACGGAGAATTCCAAAAGCTGTGACTGACTCCTAACTTCTTATTCAAAACGATCAAAAAGAAAAATCACTTTATTAACAGGTTGCAGTGACAAAGTAGGTTTTAAAAATAGTAAATGACAACCCAAAACAGCATCGAGTGAGCTGTGGTCAAACACCTAGCTCTTCGTGGTTGACACCACGAAAAAAAGCAGTGTTAAAGTTCCGATCGACCTTAAATAATATACTTAAATAAATATTAATCTCATCTGAAAACATTTTTTGTTTAAAATTATTAAATTTTGTGTTACTACGTATGTTCCTAAACCTCTCCCTGCCGAATTTACTTATTGTCGGCAACACATTAGATACCTAAACTTATTATTTAATAACCCTCCTTGCGCAGTCGGGTAAAAACCCACTGTTATGATGACTCTTTTAGTTATATACAAAGGTATCTTCATAAAAAAGACAGTATAAAACACATTCAATTGCTTAGTTGGCTGCTGAATCCTCATTCAAACGGTCAATAAGCAAAATTTCTTCAGGAATTGGTAGAAAATGTGCATCAAGGTAGGCTCTAAAAATAGTATATGAGAACCCAAAACATAACTATAAATAAGATAAAAAATAAGGGAAATAGGATTCGTGCATATCTATCAACGCAAGCAGTCTCTTGCGCAATTGCACAATCATCGATGCAAATATTTCGCTTCATCATCCTTTAAGTCATAGAACGTAACAATACCTGTTCAATGAAAATGGGATCTTTCCAACCTCTTTGAGCTCTTGAGTAACGCACAACGTAAAAGTAACGCAACGTGACCAACTTTAAGGTAACGCAACGGTCACCAACGTAAAATAATTGCAACGTCACTAACTTGAATGTTACACAAAGTCACCAACGCAAAAAAAACGCAACGTCACCAACTTAAATGTAACGTAACGTCACTAACATAAAAGTTACGCAACGTCATCAAAGTAACAGCAACACAGCGTGATAAACGTAAAAGTCCGAAGGAACTAGAGGCAGTACACGAAAGTCCAGTAGATAATATTGAAGAAGACAAACATGAGGGGGAAGAGCACACGTGAGCGCTTGTCGATCCAAGTAGCGATCTCCTGTGGGGTCATGGTGGTCCAGGTGTGGTGCTTGGGTGGCTCGTCGGACCCCTCGCTGTCGTTGTGCCGCTTGCTCAGGTCGTCGTAGCTCTGCGTCGTGATTGTCGGCAAGTTCATGGCGGATGGGAAGCTCTGAAAGACATGAGTGAAGTTAGGAATTTGTGTTGGTTTGTGTCTCGTGATGTCTTTTTCTATCATTATGATAATCTCGGTTCGTATACATACAATCAATGGTTTAATAGATTGATTGATAACCAAATCAAATCAAACTATTTATTTGTCAGAACATGGTAGGTACACATACATACGTACATATATAGTAGCATACTTATACTATAGTACTATAGTACATATTTGATAGGCCGTTGGTCCAGTTGGTAGTGAACTTGCCTTCTGAGCTTGGGGGCGTGGGTTCGATTCCCACCTAGGACAAACATTTATGTTATGAACATTTGTGTTTGATCTATATCTGGATGTTAATATCTATTTAAGTATGTATTTAAAACTATTTATGTATGTATATCAGTCTCTGGCAGCCATATCACAAGCTTTGCTTAGTTTGGGGTCAGATGACCGTGTGTGAAAAAATCTCCCGAATGTCCCGAATATTTATATACAGGGTTGTAAAAAACGAACCCTAATATACAGGACGTCCAGTAGAACTTTTTTTAACGGACTTGGTTTGCGTTTGACTACAAATTCACCTGGTGGGACGCGATTCAATACACTACAATACAATATTTCTTCATTACACACCGAAAATACAAATTAAACTTAAACTAACATAAAAAACAAATATACGGCAGTATAATGGGCGGCCTTACCGCCTAAAGCAATTTCTTCCAGGCAACCTTTGGATGGACAGGACTAAAGAAGTTGAAAACGGTCGGTGGTGTACATAAAATATACCTAAATAAATGTATATATCCCTACATTAATTTATGTCTATAGATATACAATAAATACACAATACTACATACATACTTTAAATATTATAAATTAAATACATGTGGCGCGATGAACACGCGATGATGTGGTCGAAGATGCAGCACGCTATGCATAGGAAATACCTGTTCACTTTTTTCTACAAATAGCGTAAAATTACGATTTAAGGCAGTGGTTCCCATTTCCTTCCCCTGAGTTTAAAAACAATTTAATTATTTCTGTATTCTGGGCATATAACGAATCATGCCCTTTTTAATTCGGAAAATTCGATACCTCTGGTCACGTTTTTGTTCAGCCTAAAATGAAGTAATGCTTAGTTTGTTTAACTTCAAACAATAGGGATTAAAAAATGATCGTCATTCTTTTACCCTCTTCCTATTTATGTAGGTACGCTTTTTGCAGTCATAGGTACATGTTCCAATCATTCGTCATATTGAATGCATCATTTGGAAAGTTTCTGTGTACGAGTAATTAATATCAAAACATTAATTGCCGCATCCTTAATACGTTATATGACTAACTGTATTGACAAGCGCATATAGTTAATAAGCAAGGCTCTACATTCTGGTGTATTTACCTTGCTTTTCTTCGGAAGCAGTGAAACAATAAACCGTGTTACGAGTAAATAGTATTACAATATAACTGTGATAACACTGATAACTATGTTGAATAGTACGTACGTCTCTACGTACATCAGTAGGTACGTAGAGAGATGTTTTAGTTCTGGGGCAAAAAAAATTAATTGCTCGTATGATATTTCGCATATATCATTCGAAATTCTCTACTTTCGCGCGAAATCCCAAACAAAAGCTACATTTAGTTAGACTGCCCCGGTTGCCCAGTTGGTAGTGACCCCGCCTTCTGTGCTTGGGGGGCGTGGGTTCGATTCCCACCTAGGACAAACATTCATGTGATGAACAATTGTGTTTGTTCTATATCTGGGTGTTAATCATCAATTATTCGTGCGAAATATCAAACGAGCGTTTCAAAAATCGGGCCCCTGGCGTTTACTGCGAGATAAAGTACCTACACAAAAGTAAGTATTAGTAATCTGAAATATTATGACAAATATGTTTGAATAAGACAAAGCGTCAGTACCAACGTACATAAAAACAGTCTGCAGTATGACTAACTGGCAACACGAGGAGTTTGCTGGTTTGCCTAACAATTTTATTACTAACCATTTTCTTAGTACCTATGTCTATTTCGGTGCAAATCTCTGTTTGCAAAAGGATATTGTCGTAAGTTTATTCAGGCTGACCGACATTTTCTTGGTTTACAGTAGCATTTGTAGAGTAAATGATTGCTAACGTTAGTTTTAAGAATATTCTGATTACACACAATTGTGGGTAAACGTAGATTTTGTAAATTAATTACGTCAGCATTAGTAAGCTAGCTGGTCCCTGGCGGTTTTGCACAGTTTATCATTATTATTGTTATTTACTAGCAATAAATGGTCATCATTGGTTACTCGTAATGCGTGGAATAGGCATAGGTTTGAGCTTGCATCTACAAAGTCTACGTAAGTCATGTTTCACAGACATGCTCAGACATATTCACCTTTATTCTAAGAGTATGAGAGTTGACGACTACGTCTCATTCCGATGTAGGCGACCTCAGATTAGACAAATAAGGAAGATATGGTAAGGTGGCGTGGCGGGTGCGAACGCTCCAAGCCCAAATCAGGATTGATGCATTTAGTCGAAGTCAACCTTGCACACGACCTTGCCTCCCTTTTTTTGCATGTGGACTATCAGTAAATTTTGGTGTCGCTGCAAGTTTCTTGGTGTACGTGAAAAATGAGTAAGTGTACCGTACTTACAGTTTTTGCGTTAAGCGATTTAGCGGTAGGTACTATAGTGAAAAAGTGGGTAAAACATGGAGCCATTTGATCACGAACGATTATTGTACTAAGGCATATCTTATTTGTTTATCTGGTCTACGTAGACGACCGAGGTTGTGAGACCGTGATCGCGCCATTCTTTTGTACCTTTGCGAATATCAAGAGTTATTACTCGACGATAAGGTAGAGCTTTTCCTACTCATGCTATAATTCCGTGCCACACTTCGATTGCTTGAGCTAACAAAAATGCTAGCTTAGGGTGAATATTAGGACTCGTGCAGCTCCTTGCCGCGGCGTCAGGGTGCTCTGTATGTACTTACATGCACGGTGAGGTAGTTGTTGTAGGCTGGTCCGTTGGGGTCGTTACTAGTCTCATTGTTCAGCGACGAGCAGGAGCGCGACTTGGAAAGCTGCGGCGAGGACTCTTTAAGCTCCTTCTGCAGCTCCTTGCGCGCCAACCGCGGCGTCAGCGTGCTCTTCAAGATGTACTTGCTGTTCACCTTCTTGAGACTAACAATTTTTCTGTAAATGGAGAGGACTTAAGTTTTATACTTCCTACTTAAAAGTTCCTCCACTAGATGTACCTATAATAGGTGTGTAACCTGACAGACATCCTGTCCAAATTTTAATACATTTATTTCTGTTATATGGTTCATACAAAAATCTCATTGAGTATTTCCCGAATTTACCAATTTTTCGAGCAACTTTAAAAAAAATCTGTCGTCGAATATAATTGCCAAGTCGGTCCAGTCTCAATTGATTCGCTTACAACATTTCATTTTTATTTACTTACTAGCTGCGCCTTGCGGTTTACGCGCGTGGATTAAGAACTGTACATATTACTGGGATAAAAGTAGCCTAAGTTACTTCTCATAACATCAGCTATCTGCTAGAGAAAGTCCCATCGAAATCGGTCCAGTCGTTTTGGAATCAATAGGGAACATACACATCTATTTTTATACGTTTACACTTAGGTTAGTTGCGCGTCGCGGTTTCACACGCGTGGACCTTAGGAATCGTTTATTTTAATATTTAAAAAACAAAGAATC
Organism: Agriopis aurantiaria; assembly: GCA_914767915.1. Lineage (NCBI taxonomy): Eukaryota > Metazoa > Arthropoda > Insecta > Lepidoptera > Geometridae > Agriopis > Agriopis aurantiaria. The sequence continues at coordinate 8,462,136 of OU611994.1, read as the reverse complement.
GAAATCGGAGTATTCTATGTAACTCTTTGGCCCTCTCACTATTTCTATGTGAAAATATCACCTCGATCCGTTGCTTTTTGACGCAGCAAGGCGAAGAGGAACACACAAACACGCTTTCGCGTTTAACCTTGGTCCATACATTGAAAATGTTTTTATTCAGCCTTTTAGAATGTTATTGCAGCTGGCAAAGTAAATAAATGCTTGGACCTTAGAATAACTACACATAGAAACCAAGTACATTCGCAAAATTTAAGCCATTCAAATGGAGTCATATATGGCTCCAAAAAAAATATATATTTTACTATGACAATTTGCGCGGTGAAATCAGAAAAGCAGCATAAGAGTTATGGTGTGACATTCCACAGGTAATCCATAAATTTTCTTGCTTAAATCGTTCAAAATACCAATCGAAACGTAAGCTACAAAGCGAATTTGTAGCTTACGTTTTGAGAAGGCGTTGTTTGGAAACCTACCTTCTCTGAGTAGTTATTCTAAGGCTTGGACCGAGTTTAGTATGACAAGCTGCGACCCGTAGTTTCACCCGCAATTTCACGTTAGGTACATATTTGGTCTAAACACGTCACATATAGGAAGAAGAGTTCACTTTGATCTAGCTGAATCTAGATAGGTAGGTACACAATCTTTCAGACATAATTAATCCAAAACTAATGAGCACTTGTTTAACAACCGACAGGTGACTCTCGCCATCAATCTTTCTTATCATTAACCTACGTGAGCCTGAAGTATACGTACTTCCTTCGCCAAATAGTGTTGACGAACGCGAACTCGACGAGCGCGGAGAAGATGAACCCTGTGCACGCGAGGAACCAGATCTCGCTGGCTTTGATGTACGATACTTTGGGCAGCGTCTTCGCCTGCGATGACGCCAGCGTGATGAATGATAACATCGTGCTTGTGCCTGGAATTAGAATTGTTAGATGAGAGCCAAACGTATGATGGAAATCTAATTCTAATTCAAACTGGGGGTGATAATGTCTGCACTGACATCCCGCTTACCCCATGCGGGGTATTGTGCATTTGCCCCTATCAGCCTACCCATCCAGCCAAGTGCAGTACAGTAGTACCTACGTGCTCCATGGTCTCGAATTTCTTGTAGATAGCCTTGGCACAGAGTACTATCTGTAGTTCCAAATGGAAATGGAAATCTCTGCATGGATAGAAAGAGCGCAAGTAAGCTATGTACCTACCTACTCCACAAGGCGATGATAGCTTAGTGATTGGTGCGTTCGGACACAAAACCCATCATGGCGTTGGATCAAATCCCAACCATGAATAAATAGGTTTCAGTGAAAGAAACATGGTAGGAGGTTATTTTCTGGTGCATTTTTTATTCTCGGTAGGCTCACGGTTGTGTCATGCAAAGACGCGGACTATGATAAAATCGAGCACATTTACATAGAATTATCCTGATTACTCTCGACCATGCTCTACTTAGGTACCTGTTTACTCTTGCTTGCTTGGCAAACTACCCTCAAGTTGAAAATCTTTAGCCAAGCGCCTTACGGCGTGTTTCGACAGCTTCATTATTCTTCATTACAATCTTCGACCACATTGTCAATTAACATCAGGTCAGATTGCGAAAAACACCTATATACTTAGCTAGCCTACCGGTAATACCCATATTGCATAAGTATTGCAATTAACATTTTGTTTTGCCTTACCTAAGGTGATTCGAGGAGCGGACGCATCGGCTTGCAGCCAGAAAGTGACCCATGACATGGCGACTATCATCATGGATGGAATAAAATAATCCATGAGGTAGTAGCCTACTTCGCGTCCAAGTTTAAACGTAAACTTCAAGGCGCTGTAGTTTCCAGCTACAAAAAACAATCGGTACGTTAGGTCGTTTAGTCATTTAGAAACTGTAATGTTTCATTAGAACATCACAAACAAAACCAAATAGACATTACATCTACCTCCACCGACGCGCATGTTCATGATATCTCCTCTCACGACCGACTCGTTCGTCCAGTAGTCGATGAGAGAGTACTCCGTCAAGTGAAGTTCGGTAGACAAACGCACAGGGCTGTCCTTTTCCCACATCATCCGTAGAATTGACGCGTTGTATTTCCCTGCAAGTTGATGGCAAGGAAAACCATTAGGGACTTTTTAAAAGATAAGTCTAATTTACATAATAATTTATTACAAGACGAGACATGACTCAGAAATGAATAGCTTGGTGTCTGTCAACGCGGTAAATACAGTTGTTAGCTGACTTTTTAAAAACAGGTAAGTTACTGTTGCGGTGAAGTTAGTTGTATACTAAGTCAAGCGACTCAAAATACCTATACATATAGCTAAACAACAACAAAATTTTAATAAGTTTAAAACGAACTCAACGTTTTATATCAAAATGAGTAACCGCTCGAAAAAATATATTTAGCAACATCAATAGGAGCTCTTGCAAAATTATTCATTGGGGCTAGCTAAAAAGTACTAAGCTAAACATAATGATTTTTTGTGGGACCACCTCAAGAGCTTTCTATACATAATAAACAAATATAAATTGATATTTTTTAACACCCCGTTAAAAGATCTGAACCTGATCTTCAAACAGCTAAACAGATTTTTTTTGATCATGGATAGTCGTAGCTAAGAACAATCTCGATCAAGACACCTATAAAAAACACAGATGCATACGTTTAATTTATAGCACCCCTTTAAGCGTAAAAAGAAAAAAAAGTAAGTAAGTAATTTATTGGAGTAATCGGAAAACATAGAAGAAACGAGTCGGCTAATGAGACGCGGGCAGTTCCTGCAGTCGGTTAAAACAATAACTTACAACTTTCCAAGTTCATCGAACAGGTTTGATCATCGAAGGGAAACTTCTGCAGGTTCATCCAGCAGTAGAGCACAGCTTGCATCCTCCGACTGAAGAGCACCTCTCCGTCAGGCGCTATGGATATCAGGACATCTTTGCTGTCCGTTCCCATCAAACTGGAGGATTGCTCGTTCGACATGTACAGATGTGGAACCCATATCCTTTGTCGCAGGTCGTTCTCGCCGATGATCTTTGACCGGTCGGGCGAATACAAGGCGTAGGCCAACCGAGGGTCGGTCCAACGGAGTTGGAGAAGGAAGTGCAGTTTGAAGTTCTGGAATTATTTAGGAGTTCTGTGATAGGTACTATTGATGTATAAAAAAAACACTGTTTTTGTAACGTTCTTTAACTTTTTTTTTAAAGCGGCAAGGGTCATCTGCTCGGTGAGTTCGACTAAAGTCATTAAGCCTGATTTAGGCCTGATGCAGGCTTATTACGTTCGGAGTTTCGGACCAGTCATGCTACCTTACCGTTACCTCCCTTGTCTGTCTGATCCAAAGATAATATAAAACGTCATTGGTCTGATCTGAGGTCGTAGGGCACTTTCTAGTGCTCGCCTATCTACCACCTTCAAGTCGAAAAGTCTGTCGCCTGGCACCTAAACCACAGACTAGGTAAAGCTAATACGTAGCCAGTTTTTGCACCTATCCCAACCAGTAGAGATAGATGGAAAAATATTCCACGTATCATACCCGGGGGATACGCTGGTAGGGACTAGTGGAACATCCCACTATGTATTCCGGCAGCCCCAGTTGCCTTTTCAGTTTATGCGTGTTAGAATCTTTGACAATACCGTCACTTAATATCAGGTGAGTTGTATAACATGTCACCAATAAAAAAAAACTCAAAAATGAGTTTCTTCTGGTATTTCTTGGTAGCTTACCAAGTCATGAGCCTCAGCGGGCTGTATGAAGTAGACGTAAGCGCTGGCGTGCACGTAGACGACGTCGCCGGTGAGGTAGGTGGGCAGTAGCAGCCGGTCGTAGCGGCACTCGTTCGCTAACCGAGAGAGGAACTCCGATTGCGTGTACGAGTCGCCTTTTTCGAGGCTCGGGCAATCCAGCGCTACGGCTGATCTGGAACCAACACGGGAGGTATTTTAGGTTCATGTCGGTTGCCCAGCCAATCGGTCACGTAGACACTGGCTGGGAAAAAACACCGCAAATGTAAATATATCGGCGCGGTATCCTTAGTCTACACCGTGTCTACCTAAACTTACTTATAGGTAGTAATATATCAAAAATATGTAACAGGTACGTGTTTACAACAAAAATTTAATGTCCATAGGTATACCTATAGGTGCCTAAATAGTGTTCGACACCTACCACTCAAGAGTTATTTCGTTACTATCCATTTGACTAATAGATACATGCGATAGGTAGTGTGTTTGTTTGTGCCTCTTTCGCACAGCAACAGAGCAAATTATAGACGTGAATTGGTTTTTGGGGTCCAGTACCCAAAGGGTAATTCTTATTGTTAGTAAATAAATTATATACTGATATTACAAATTACCTGATTTTTGCATAGAGAATTAACATTAGAAAACTTTTATCCGGAATTATCCCAGAAACATGTAAAGTCCACGCAAGCAAAACCGCGGGGCCAGCTAACTGAAGACGAAACTCATAAAACCTGTTTGTTTATAATCGCAACTTTTACTCCGTTGTTTAGCTTTTGTTTTGTTTGTGCTTTTATCAAGAGCAGTTTGCTATGATCGATCATGAGTTATTTTTATGTGCTTTTGGACAGAGCTATGTAGGTATATAGCTAGGGTTCCCTACGTAACGTACCCGTGGTTCACCTAGGTCACCGGATAGGTATGCTACAATATTGGTAAAAGAACTAGGTACCTACTCCTAGTACTACCTATATAACTAACATCTAGGTCTCTCGCACACATCTAACTACAAAGAACTGAAGCATTAAATTCGTTTGTTCAAACCATGTGCAAACAGCTGCACATTAAAGTTATAGGCTGTAACGATTTCCTGCTCTGCATATCTTTACAAAACATGCTAATAAGGTTTACACAAGTATTCAATAAATCTCCGTTATCTATGCAGCATCATGTCTGAACAAACTCCCTTTTTAATAACAATAGCTAATTGTTTACAGAAAGTCGTCGTATCAGTTTAATATATGGATTCTGATGCCGCAAGGTCGGTATAGGAGCTGCTAACGACAACAAAGCCAATATTTGTTTTCACTGATAACATTATGAACCAATTCTCTGGGATACTAACGAGATTTGCTCTTAGATTAACGCTAAGCCGCTTCCTACGTGAACGTTAATTAAATTTGTTTTGCTACACTCTTATTCAAACTGAACATGCGTGTTGCATGCCTTCGTTGTTTTCTGAAAGCAGCCGAAGCTGCGGTCATAGGAAAATATTTTTCTTTCTCACACCTAGTATCTTAGTTTGACAACAGATTATCTTCAGATTATAAGTCACATGACTCGTTTATTAAGTAGGTACATTACATTACGTCAATAACCTAATGGGTATATAAAATTATAGAAGGTATATGAACGCTGTACTCGAAAACTGCGACTAGTGATGAACTTTAGAATTAAACACTTTGAACAAAACATTATTTTTTTGGAAAGAATAAAAAATCGAAGTACCTACCTGATCCTAAGTTTTGAAATAATATCAAATTTAAAAAATTACTTGATGAGTAAACTTAAAAAATTATGCAGGGAAGAAAAAAGAATTAGATTGTACGGCATAAAAAAGGCATTTTAGCCAAGACGTTTATCAGCCCGAGCCGTAGACGAGGGCGGATATTAAAGTTGATGATAAAATGGGTTTTATGCACGAATTCTAAACTCGGCTTTTGAGGGAATGAAACAAAGATATTGTTAGTAGATACCTAATATTATTATATCGTTAATTTAAACCAAAACTGGAATTTGAACAATGTTCTATTTTTATTCCACAAAAGTGATGTCGGGGTTTTGTTCATATTGTACGGGAATAACTCACGTATGATTAAGCCGATTACTCAGACTACTTTCAACCGCATTAGGTGGTCATTTTCAAGGTCTATGAAGTGAAACTAAAAATTGTAGCGAAGTCTGATTTTAAGCCAAAAAAATTGATACCCCTACTTATCTGTCTAAAGATTAATTTATTATTACAATCTATCTTCTTTGTTTGCAAGGACTAATAAACTGTTATCGCCTCGCTTGCCTCGAAGAGCACCATAAAAATTAAATATGCCACGAAAGTACAAGTGATACGCACCTCTACGAAAACGTTGCTAGAGCAAGTAGAGAGAAATGTATTATATTTTTTTACCGATTTTGGTAGTTCTAAGGCCCTAAAACCGACTAAAGCGTGGAGGCGGGTGGCGGCGCCCACGTCGCGGCGTACCTACAAGGGGCTGTGAAAAGTCAAATCTTTTCGATTTGTGCAAGTTCAAAAATGTACCTTATTTACTAGAGCTTAGAACTAGCTGTGGAACTAGTGTGATACAAAAATTATGTATAAAGTTGAACCTAGCGTAAACGGAAAAGAGTAAATGTAAACGACCGCATAAATGTCGCGACGTCACCTCAACTTCCCAGTCGGTATGGGCAAAGATATGGAAAAAAATTCCCGCCGTTTTTAGGGTTTCGTACCTCAAAAGGAAAAAACGGAACCCTCATAGGATCACTTCATTGTCCGTCTGTCTGTCCGTCTGCCAAGACTCTTTTTCTCAAGAACGCGTAAAGGTATCAAGTTGAAATTTATATTAAATACTTGGGTCTACGGTTTCTTTCGGCTGTAAAAAAATAAAAGTTGTAAGTCAACGCAATCAAAAGGTATGAACGTTTGTGTCGCATATTTTGCGATTTCACAGGAGAATCAAAACCTATAGGGTACTTCCCGTTGACCTAGAATCATTTATTTTGGCAAGAGGCAACGTCTTACAGCACATATAAAGGAATAAATCTGAAAGTTGTTAATTTGAAGTTATATGATATTAATAAAAATATGTTTTACAATTACAAACTTACATTTTGTACTTGTTATGTATCGAAGAACCTTATTGTCAACTACAAAGTTAAGTTTGTCTTTCAATATTTCAACTTCAGTTAGTCTCGCGCTCTGAGTGTTCCGTCCAACTGAACCCTCAGACCACGAGTCCTACCCGTACTTGTCCAGTGTTTTTATAATAAAATACGGTGGTTTGATTTGATTTGACTATATACTTAGGAAGTATATTACATATTAATTGCATTAATCCAAAATATGGGATCAGATAAGTATTGATAGAAACGCGAACATTATGCCAACCACGATCACAGTTAAGATGTAAGTAACATGAGAAGCTGCATCCACAAGATCTACTAATCATCATTGGGTACAGTAGCTGCGGGTAAACCTAACGCAAATCTATGACAATATAGGTAGGTAATCTTCAACGTTGTGTGATACCTACATGATAATATTTATATTAGAGTTACGGTTAATTCTCTGTCTGTGCTAATTATTGGTAGAATTACTTATGTGTAGTTAAACACACAAAACTCTTGAGTAGCACAGTTGACAGTGCCTGCGCGCCGTCACGCTAGATTATCAAGTCACGAAAAAGCTTATTAGCTTACCTATTACATACATATACATGTATTAACTCAATTAGCTACTCATATAGTAAATAGGAAGAACGTCAGTTAGAAATATCCACCTTACTCTACCCACATCCCAGGAGACGTGAGGTAAATTGTATGACATATTTTTTTAAACGGCTACCCAATGTTCTGCATATCTCACAAGCTCTTCTGTTTTACTCATAGGTGCTAGAACTATATATACTATAGTGCCTAGAACCTTTTTATAGTGCGCGAGTGTGCAGTTCCTAGTGTGCGATTCGAATTATGTCAACAGCTCAGAGAATCAACACGACACAAATAAATTTTCGTGGTGCTATCTAGGTACCTGTCGATGCAAAAAAATATTGAAGGTTCATAATACCTAATTACCTTATTTATACCAAACTTGGCCTAATTAATCACAAGGACGTGACTTTGTTAACCTAAGAGTATGTACTGTGATGTAAGTAATGTTTCCAATTCGATTGCTGATGGTCGGCCTACCTTGAACTTAACGAAAGCGCCTTCCACGCCGTCATGTGACTTCACCGCCTGAGGCTTGGATACCTCGTCTAACATCTGCAATAGCTTTAGGCTGGTTTCTATTACCAATATTTGTGTTTCCTAAATCAAATTACGTACGAATATCTCGTTCTTTCGAAATATGTCTTATAGATCTTTTTCTCAAACATGGTGTTTGATGTGTCCATTATTTTAAGAAAACATTTCGGTCTAACTGGACTCTAAGATCTGCACAGAGGGTAGGTTAGAATTCACAGACAAGTCACAGACAGAATTTTTTGTAGAAATTTTGTTGCACTCAGCTATATTAAATAAAATGTGATGTAAAATTTGCTTAAACTATTTATGTACATATTTCGTGAATATCAATGTAATATTATGTTTCAGAGCAGCCATAGGACGTCCACTGTTGGACATAGGCCTCCCCCATCGATATTCAAAAGGGCCGGTTTGAAGCGGCCTGCAACCAGTTTTCCTGCGGTCTCTTTTTTATAGGGCTCTTATTTATTTTTTCAGAAAAATATACTTATAAATAAATAAATATTCGGGTCATTTTTGCACAAACTGTCATCTGATCCCGAACTAAGCAAAGCTTGTGATATAGCTGCCAGAGACTGATATACATACACATATATATATTTCTAAAATTTTACACCCAGATTCAGAACAAACACAAATGTTCATCACATAAATGCGTCTTGGAAGCAACCGAGTATTTATTGACTCACGTATGCTGGCCTCGGCTGCGCGCCTAGGTTCGCATTTTTACGTTCGTCCATAAATGCCTGTTGCTTGGACACTGCAGTGATATACTGTATAGTCATATATTTATGCTACCTTCAATGTGCCTATACCAACTTTCAAGCATTAATATCATCAAAGATTATATACTAGAGATATCATTATTGCACTTACTAATATTGGATGTATTATTATCATTATTCGCAAACACCTTTAAAAAAATGCTCATTACTAAAAAGGTAGGTGGTTCAACGTTATGTTACACATCATTATTATATCTAATTTAAACAAAAACTTTCTGTGGTACCTACCTACCGACCTAAGTAGGTAGGTAAGTACCTACATACCTAGGGCCCGTCCATTAATCACGTGAGGCTTGAAAGGGCGGGGAGGGGTTTGTATAAATCACGAAACATCACAAGGGGGAGGGGGGTGTAGTTAGATATCACGTATATTTATTTTTTCGTCAAACGCGCGATTTCTGAACCGAAAAGCGGCGTGTAGTGTGACTTTGCCAATCTGCAACCTTTCCGTCTAGACATTTTTTTTCAGAATAAAATTAGATTATACTTTATACCTACTTGTACTTAAAGATAATATTTAAAAAAAAATAAGATTCTTTGTGGGTACTAAAAACTACACGTGATTTTAGGGTGGGGCGGGGGGGTTAGTCTTAAACCTCACCACGTATCACCAAGGGGAGTGGGAGGGGGGATTAAAAATGCTAAAAAACATCACGTGATTAATGGACGATCCCCTACAAGTAAACTTAACTTTATAGATAAGTGAGTATCTATAACCCATTATCGTTCTAATCCTTTCTTCGTTTATGATCAATAAGTATATTACAAGCTTATTAAATAGAATGATAAAAGGCCAGCATCAATAATGGGCACAGGTAGGCTAAGGTTAGGCTTTGTAATAGCGCGTAATCGCAATAGCTAAGTAACACACCATGATCTGCATAATTCACTCTGAAACTGTCTACATTTTGCTACAACCTGCTTATTAAATAACTATTTAATAGCAAATAGGTAAGTAAAGACCATTTGTACTTGACAAAGGCTTGATCCTGACCTGATAAAGAACCCGGAGAAATAACTACCTACTATAAATCGTGTGAAAATAAAGCCTCCTTTTATTTATTTTTCTGCCTACAAACCATGATTACAAAAGTTCAAGAACAAATAGAAACAAAAAGCCGATCGATTTCCAAACAAATTCAAGGAATCAATTATAGGTGGGAAATAAGACCTATCGTTGATTCTCTATAATTATACCATTTTTATAACGTCCCTTGCTATATACATCTTCTATTGACGTAATGAAATGAAAATATTTTATTCCAGGTTTACATCCATACCAATAATGTATTATTATATTATTTAATAATATAGGCTTGCGTTTGACCGCCTACTCGCTTGATGGGTCTACAATGGAGCGCGCTTGCCTAGAAGAAACAGATCAATTAATTACAAACTAAAAACCAAATGCTATGCGTAATGTCAACAAACGCTGAAAGTGTGAGCCGAGTGTGGAGCCGAGTTAATATGTCTCATAGTCTTAGGTCCATGCAGTCTTCATGCAATGATGGATGACACCGCGTCGGGGTCTGCTATCTGACTACAATGTGGCCAATTTATATGTGGAGGTGGAGGAATAAGGTAACAAAATTTTACGACGGGTTCCATCTACAAAATACGATGGTGGCTCTCTCAACTCTACAGAGAAGTTGATCGCACTAATAATCCATCAACGTGCCTTGAGCTGTAAAAACTTTGTAAAAGGTCAATTTGTCGCTCGCTTCCTCGGTCTGCCGCGCCAATTAGTTAAATCTCGACAAAGCGGCTCTTTTCAACTATGTAGGCAGGTTGCGTAAAGAAAACTGCTTATCTTTGTCTTGGCTTCCACCTACATCTAACGATTAAAAAGCGAGCAAAAGTGATCCGAATTTACTGTTTTCGATAAGTTTTTTTACAACATTATAGCAACTGTCAGACGCATTCTTTTAGCGGCCGTTCTTTAGTAATTAAAAACAATACAGACCCACTGTGTAATTTGAATTCATCATCCAGTAAGTCTTTTATTAGTATCATTTAATAAATATAACCGAGTAACTATACCCAATTACAAAGCATTCAAAAATATAACTAAGCACATTATCTCTAAACCTTACAATGGGCCTGACGTAGAAATAAAGTCAAAATATAAAAAGTTCTAAACCTTCAATATTGTATCATGGGTAAGCACTATAGGTAATCTCGGTAAAAATAAATACAGGACAAACTAAAGCAACAAATATCTACATACAGAGATGTGGAATCACATCTATATTACATTGTCATAAAGCGCACGCCGTGATTAAGCAGACCGTAACAAATCAAATGTTTTTGTCATGTTTTTTCAGAAACATCGATAGTATAATGGTCTGGCTGGTAATATAAATTAGTTAAGCAGGTGTCTAGGGAAGTAAACATAAATAAATCTTCCATTCAGACACAGATCTAGAAAAGAAGCGTTACTCATAGGCTACTTCATGTTCAGACTCTACAGTGGTATTAAAACCAATAATTTCAAAAGGGGAGCCGACAGGAATCGAGTTATATGGACGATTCGCCACTGCTACACTGGGCCTCGAGTTGACATACTTTTTTGTTTCTACTATAACGGCTCTCCACTTGCTACGATCCTGACACACATCTTTCGCTTCTACTTTTTCTTCGGTTACAAGTATCTTTACACGGTTGCCTGGAAGAGATCGCTTTAAGCGACAAGGCCGCCTGTTAAAAGCCCATCGCATCCGTAAACATCGTCGATGCACTACATTATTATATTTTTATTTTTCCCGCATTTTCCGTGATTAAAACATCTGTTTGTCCTCTTGGTATTGTATATTATATCGCTTTAGCTAGCCGTTTACCTAGTTGTGGAAAGATAACAAACAGACAAAGCAGTTTCTCGACTAGGTATAAGAGAAACTGAGAATTTATTTTCCGTGGGCAGGTCGATTTTTATATTTGGCAAGGAAGTGCTCATATTCGTGTGAATCAAGAAAATATGACACTTTTTAACTCGAACATAAGTATATAGGTATGAAGGAAAACTAGAATATCATGGGAAGAACCACAGGGCGCAACTAGTTACTGAATAACTGGCTAAGAGCGTGTCGAGGCACGCATATGGTTCCGTAGCCAAAGCTAGCCATATAATTGTAGATATATATACCACTGAAATAATTATATATCCTACTTAGGTATATTTAGTAATATCAAAGATTATATTAACTTTTTTTTTACTGTTAGTTTCCTATTAGTTTCATGCACTAATACTATAGAAGTTAGAAGGTTCTGAAGGATTAGGACGGATGGACAGAACAGAACGAACTTGTAAAGGTTCCTTGTACTACGGAACGAACCGTTTTTCTTTTCTACGAGTAAGTTAACCCTGTGCCATGCTTTTTTTTCTAGGAAATTTATCACTTTTACGTGAGCAGTTCAATAGAAAAATCGTATGCAAATTACAATTCATTACAAGAATTGGTTCAAGAGATATGTCTAAATACCTACCTAAGATAACTCGTTTGTCAGCGTGTCGCCGAGACATTGACCGAGGTAATAAAGAGCTTAGTTCACCTCACGTCGTAACTAACAGATAATCTGTTTAACTAGCGGAGAAATTAATCCGGAAATTATCTGAAGAATTTCTCTATAGCTTGATAACTTACATCGCCTAGCTTACGTCAAATGACGAGGCATCGAGACTATCACTATTTTCCACCACAAGTTGGTTACCATAATCTCAATAAAATCTTAATATAACCTTACATTGACTTTTTTCTCGCTCTCTCGGCTAATGAGAGAGCAACACAAAAGTCAATGTAAGGTTGTTATAATAATGTTTTTGAGATTATGGTAACCCCCTGACCATATTTTATGATCTTTGTTTTTAATCCCCGACACAAATAGAGGGGTGTTATAAGTTTAACGTGTGTATCTGTCTGTGGAATCGTAGTTCCCAAACGGCTGAACAGCTAAACAGATTTAAATGAAATTTGTTATGGATGTAGCTTATAGGCCCTGGATTAACACATAGGCTATTTCGGAAAAAAACATGGATCCTGTGGGGTGAAACAGTGGGGGCGACTAATATTTCTATATGTTTAGTCGGTATGTCTATATTTTTTCTGCAAGTATATGTCTCGAATTTTATCTTAACTGGAAAGTATTAGTATGGTTATACTAATACTTTCCAGTTAAGATAAAATTAATATATCTTAAGAAGTAAGTACCTACCTACTACATATTTATAGACACGACCAGCATTTTGCCCGGATACTTCGTGATAATTATATAATAAATAGCACTGTCTGGCGTCTGCTAATGCTATGAATCGAGTAAGAATGAAGCGCCCAGACCTCGTGACGGTTCATTGTTAAAGTTTATCTTGCACTTTTCCTGTGATCTACACGATCATAAAAAGTACACTTAGAAGGTCGCACCTCTCAAAGAGAGCTGTTCATTAGTTGATTAATTAACTTTTTGTGATTTCAAAAGCAAGTTACCTCCCACCTTCTTACTTACTTATGTACCTACCTACTGTGATCTAATGATACCTAAGCCTAGAGCCCGTTATAACTTTTTAGAATCCTTTCTGTTACAGGTAATTTTGTTACAGGTTTTCAGAATAATACTTCCTTTTATAACCCAATAGTGAGGATGTGTGGCCAATACAATGAAATATTGAAGGACCACCACCACTCTAATGATAATTTTAGTAAAAAACTATTTAAATTAAAAAAAAAGATGTTAAGATGTACTAAATATTGTTTTCATTTTTCATTATGCCCGATGTAAACGGACTAAAATTGATACAAAAAAGTTTTCATCCCATCTATTCGAAAGGTGCAGTTTCCGTAAGAAACTTTTAGCGGACAGTAATGAGTTTTTAATCCTCTTATAAGTGCGCAGCAAAAATCAATGAATAAAAAAAAAGAAATCAAATTAAAAACGCGCGCGCGCGCGGGTGCGTTTGCGCCCGCGTTTTCGTCAATTTTCACGGATTGTTAGAAATTCAGATCTGGATTAAAAATATGTGAACTTAAAAATATGTGTAAACCTTAGATTAACTACACAGAGATGGTAAGTTTCCAAACAACGCCTTCTCAAAACGTAAGCTACAAATTCGCTACGTGTGCTGTGTTTACTTGCCTCGTCACGCACACAGACGCAAAAATTATGCGGCAATAATTAAGTTAATTTTTTTGGGAGCTCTTAACACTATCACCTGACCACGGAACACTATTACAGCGGGCACTGACCGCGCGAGCGTCGTTTGGTGTCATATATGGCTCCATTTGAACGGCTTAAATTTTGCGAATGTACTTGGTTTCTGTATATAGTTATTCTAAGGTGTAAACATAAAAACAAAATGAGCAGACATGAATGAGGTTAATGATTAATATATACAAACTGTGCATAAACCTGCAGAGCGCACACTACCGCTACAAGTGTCGCAGTGCGCGTACTCTGCACGAGTATGCTAATTATGCATAGAATGTGTATGCAGCCAGACTCAACCCAGTGGTTGTGTCTGATCTGACGGGCTTGGTATAGAGAATATCTTTTACTGACCTAATATAATGTGAAATTTTTGAAATAAAAATATCAATTTCTATCTTATTATTTATAATGTCATTATACTGACGAAACATCCTTACTAGTGGGTTGTAAAATGAAATATTATTTTTAGAAGTCTGTAATGCAAAAAGATTAGTTTCATTAGATCTACGTGCGCTATATTAAAGTTCATCTGAGAAAGTAACTCGGGGTGTCCACTAAAGAGTGAATTATTTTATAAAGATATATTAAGTCAAAGTACTTTCGACGTGTTTCTAACTTTTATACATTAAATCTAATTAGCCTTGCCTCATAGTTAAGTTTAGAACGCCCTAACTGCTGACGGTAGCATAACACTTTCTCTGTCTCTCAAATGTTAATATAAGTGTTTAGTTGTTTTATTATTAGATACTATTTAATTTCAATTTAGTTGTTACTCTATGTTTTATTAAATAATAATATTACAATAAAAATGAGGCGCTTTTTACTTTCTCATAGTGGGTGATGAAAAGTAGAGTGTATCACTCAGGCGCAAAATATTTTTTGGCTCGGGTGGCGTACTTATCTAAATATCTACCTTTATACCTATGAATGTCATGCTCTACCTTTACGATAGGCATAAGCTATTGGCATAAGTAGGTACATAATGTCTCGTAGGAAATTTTGGCAGATGTTCAACTGGTGGTTGTAAATTCTACGCAAGGCATTCGAGACACGTTGGCGCCACGCATCCTGATTGGTAAGTAGACCCATAAGTACAATCAGTATAGGTACTTGAATAATAATCTAATCCCCAAGGAGCTTTATAGACAATCGTATCGATCGACATAATAGTCAATTAATGCCGAATTAAAAAGGTCAGTCAAACTGAAATCAAACCATTGCAATCGCATCAAGGATGTGTAAGCTGAAATGGCTATTCTATTTTCTTGTATGGCAAAATGGAGCAAAACACGTATGGTAAGAGAACCATCTCGTTAATAATAATAATAAGCCTCGACTCGCTAGATGGTTGGGTCAAGGGTCAGATGCAGAATGCGGTAATCCTGGACACGGCACGTATTGTCAGGAGGTTCCTCACTCTGCAGCCCTAACCACCGGTAGCTTGGGCCCTGCCCCGCTGCCGGCGGCACTCTAGGTTTAGGTTTTTTTATGATATTTTGTTTTTATAGGAAATATTGTAAAAAAACGTAAATTTAAGAAGGAAAATATATATGTGAATAATAATATAATATATAACTTTATTATACTTACACCGAAATAACAAAATACAAAAGTAGGTAACTTAAAAATAATGCAAAACCGGCAGTATAATAGGCAGCCTTATCGCCTTAAGCGATTTCTTCCAGGCAACTTTTGGATGGACATAGATGAGACAGGAGTAGGGTCGGCGGTGTAGACAATACATTAATATACATACATACAAATAAATACTGAATATGCAAATAATACTATTTACTTACCAATACATACTATAAATAATACATACATACATATATACGTACCAATTATAAAGGAAGATAGTGATCGTCGTTTGGGGTTTTGACAGGCGTAGAGTCGATTAAAAACGAAAAGGTGGATTTCTCTTGAGTTTTCGTATGTCAAATGTCACTGACCCGTGGGTTTGTAGCAAAGAAGTTGCATTTTGGGTAAATCCAATTTCTTTGGTTTATAGGTAAATGCCACATACTAGGTAAAGCTACACTGTAAAGGCTGTCTAACTTCACAGATAAATGCCTGCGCAGACTATGAACTGAAGACTCTTTTAGCTTTTGCAATATGGTCCTGCAGGTCTTAAAAGTCCTGCACTGTGATATCCCGTTTATGTAATTCCATTTGACAGTTTCTACATGAGTTAGCCCAGCTCCTTGAAATAACGGAGTGTAGTTCTTGGCGCCTGGCATAGTTTCTCCAGTAATGTACCTACATGGAGATATTTGAGAAATAGGACTTGTCTCTATCTTTCATTCTAACTCTGAAGTTTTCTCCTCTTCTGGCATGATGCATGCGAATCTTAGAGAGCGCTGGCTTTCAATGGTAACTTTTACGCCGCAGCAGTTGAATATCGCGTCGGCGTCGCAGGCATTCTTTTATCAAGTTCATAATATAAGGTGAGCTTATCAGTACGACTGTTTTGGTTTTTTTGCGTATTTTATACGATATCTTCGCATATCTCAAGGGTTGCCCCATTAAGGGTGGAATATCAGGGAATGTCTTCCGTTTAATCCACTTACCGAGAATTATTATACATCATCATCATCAGCCAGAAGACGTCCACTGCTGAACATAGGCCTCCCCCTTTAACCTCCACACTGAACGACAGCCTGCATTTTGCATCCACTGGATGCCAGCGACTCTCACAATGTCGTCGGTCCAATAGTGGAAGGCTTACCCTGCGTCTTCCGGTTCGTGGTCCCCACTCAAGAACCTTTCTTCCCCATCGGTTATCGGTACTTCGAGCGATGTGGCCTGCCCATTGCAAATTCAACTTGCAAATTTTAACAGCTATTAAGTCATTATTATTTTTATGTAGTTTTACACAAAAAAAAATACACGTAAACGCGTGTACATTTCGTACACGCTGCAGCCTGCAACGATTGAATGATTCGTTAACGTTGCAGATTAGCTTTATAATAATTATTTTAAAATAACTGATTTACCGCAGGTGTTGTTTCTGATCAAATAAAACATGAGTGTTAGCCTTTTATGTATTAAGACGTTCACCGAATATGCAATAGCACAGAATAGATAATAGTGCTAGGCGTTAGTGGTTCGTAATCATATTTCTACGGCCTATTGTCTTCCCGATCGGAAGCAGCCGTGTGAACAATGTTTTGATACGTCACCAAACTAGGGGCAGGATTGGTGAGACCAAAATAAATGATATCAGGGTCATTTTAGAGCAAGAAATAGAGAATAAATCTAGATGAATTAAGCACGTGAGTAATTTTAATGTTTCTGGTGTGGCTATAGTAAGACTGCCATATATTAAGTAAAGCTGATGAAGATGAATGAACAATTCATCCATACCTTTACATTGGGCCAAAGATATAGCTGGATTTACTTGGGGCAAAGGTATAGCTCGCTCATGGCGAAAATTTTGTAAACTATAATAGAATATAATAGAACAGCTATATGATATTAAATTCCATAAACTAATTTATTAATTTCATTGACATTTACGCAATTTAATGTTTTCTAAGTGAAATTTTATGCCGGCCTTCCATTATTGATTAACTTACATACTTGTCTATTTTGTTTTTACTATATTTTAGTGATTAAAGTACACTACATGATTAGTGATTTTTTGGAATTTATTTGGAAGTGCTTCAGGAAGAACTATTTTGTTTTAGGTATAAAATAATTTATAGAAGTAAAATAAATTCCTGCATAAAGTATATACTCACCCTGGATTTTTCTGCGCCTTCGCATCTCTGCATATTACTATCAGGGCACAAAAAAGAGCAACCTTTAAGTTCATGTTTAACGGAAACTAAAACATCGGTAAGGACACGGAGTTTCGCGTGGATGGCGGCCGGTCCGCTCCGCGTGATCGATTCGCGAGCACTGCGCGCGCGCAGCCTGCGTTCGGGCTAATCTGCGGTCAATGAAGGCTGCGCAAACGTCGACGGCGACCTATGGCGGTAGGAAATTAATCTTCGACAAACAAATTAATTTATTTTGCGTCATCATCATCATCCATAGCCTTCCCTAACCAGCTAGGTAAAAACTTCTAATTATTATGCCATTTGCCTCATTTCGATATGATTCGATAATTTTTCGTAGTGTAATGAAATTTTTGAAGCGGTCATGCCTCAGTGGATATTAGCAAAATCATCTGTGTCAATTCACACTGAGATGATGGTGCCTGTTAGCACTAATCTAACATTATATGCAATAAAAATAGATAAAATTTAAGGCAGCCCGTTGAATATTAAAAATTAGGTGTTCTAATAGCTGTGAATAAAGCCCTTGGCTTCTCGCTAGTAAAAATAAAAATTCTAAACATTTCCAAAAGTTATATTGAAGTTTGTTTACCTTAACTAATTTTCAACAGCATGAGGTTGCATACAGTTCACAGTGTAGGTAATGAAATTAAGATCTTGCATTAGGTTAGTTAACCTCTCAAAATGTCGCTCAGTATAAGGGAGCGCCCCTTCAATAAAACTGGCGAGTGCGGGTACTTTGAGGCTGCCTGCAATTATCTCTGGTGCAAGGATGTGAAACACAAGCTGGGCAGCGTGGCAATTCTTATTGTTAGTGTTCCATTCAGCAGCAAATCTTAGCAACGATTCTTTCTGTGTGTTGTTAATTTCTTTTAGAGTTTCCTTCAGCTTCTCATTACCACCTTTAAGTATTTCATTAACGATTTTCAACACATGCAGTGGTCTGTTCATTCTTATAGCTAATTTCAGTGCCTTGACCATCTTCTTGTCATGCAGCAAGTTCATCAATTCTTGCTCCTGTAGTATAATTTCTTCTCTCTCCTTAGCCATTTTCTCTCTTCTCGCAATGGTAACATCTTTCAGTTTAACTAATTTTGAATCCGAACCGCCTGTGATTGCAATCGATTCATCTCTGCTGACAGCTAGAGACCAGACTTTACCATCATGGTTGTCCAAAGACATTTTACATTCTGATGTCTTTATGTTCCACAGCTTTAAAAGACCATCTGCGCCACTGGAGATTATCTGCTGTCCTCTACTTAAAAACTCGATTTTCAGTACAGAGCTCTCATGCCCTTCAAATGTTTTGAGACATGCCAAATCTGCTATGGACCATAATTTAATTGAACTATCTGCAGATGAAGTAATTACCACCTGATCTACTGGTGAAAATTTCACACACCAGACTCCCCTTCTATGTCCTTTTAATACTCCTATGAGTGTTAAATCCTCTGTCCAGAGTTTGGCTGTCTTATCCTGGGACCCAGTTGCAATCATCTTATCATTTGTAGATACAGTAACACAGTTTATGTCCATTTGATGGGCCAGTTCAGTGTGGCTCGATTTTATTTTCTGGTCACATGTGGAGAACTCTTTAGGGACGCCCCAGACTTTCAAGCAGTTGTCCTGACTGACTGATGTAAAAAAGTCACTGGATGTTTGAGCAGTGAAGACAGAGCCCACAGAGGCTGTGTGGCGAGCACCCACCCCTATACAAGTAACTTCATTCTCTGGTGTTTGAAGCCAAACTCGTACTGAATTATCCTTACCTGAGGATACAAACATTTCAGGCTTGGTTGGAAAGCTTGCCAAAGCAAGTATAATATCAGTGTGACCTTTCAGTATTTGACAATTCATACTATCCACTTCATAGTATTTTAGATCTCTACTGTTGGTAGCAACGGCTATATGCTTTTCCTCTTTTCCTACAAATATAATATCGAGTACTTCATCTGTGAAACCGACCATTTGCTTGACACAGTCAAATGTCTCAAGTTCATGAATGATGATATTGTGGTCGGCTGTAACAACAGATAGGATGTTTCGCACATGATTGAACAAGAGATGTGTGACAGCTAAGCCTCCTTCCTCTGAAGCTGCAGACACTAGACTGTTGTTCTGTTCCAACATAAGCCGACCCATTACCATATTCCATACTTTGACGACTCCTTTCTCACCGGCACAGGCCACATAAATACCTTCAGTTTCTATTTTTTTATTGAAGTTTGGTATTTTAAATGAGGGAGGTAAAAGAATGGTGGCTTCTATGCTTTCATACACAGGGATGACTTTAAGGGCCTTAGTTTCATTTAAATTCCAAAGGATGAGAACACGATCCCTGCCAGAACTGACCATATGTTCATTATCGGGACAGAACTGTAAAGAGGTAATTTTGCTGAAGTGTCCAGAATAAATTAATTCTTCCTTGCCCGTTTTTGAGTTCCATGATCTTATTTTAGTGTCATCAGCTGCTCCAAATATAAGTTGTTTTGATACATCTGGGTGGTACTTTAGTACAGAAAATACTCCCATGGCACCACGAAGACTGCTAGTGCAAGTGTTGTGAGTAAGATCCCACAATCTAATGTTACCATCTGATCCTCCAGAAGCTACATTTTCATCTGAAGATTCAAAGGCCAGTTGCGCCACAGGACCTTTATGCCCTGATCTCCATATCTTTTGTTGTTTACCTGTTTCTCGTTCCCATAATTTCATCAGTCCGCTTTTGTGTGCTGTTATTACTGTTGTATTATCATGAGAGATTTGGAACGTGTACATTTGATCAGTCTCTGCATCTTCATCTGCTTCACCAATAACCAGTACATTTGAGAGTGTGTTTACATCTACCACTTTGATAACATCGTCACACTGGCACAATAGGTGTGCGCCATCTGTGGTCCAGTTTATATTTCCACCCGTGTAAAAAGCTGAATATTCTTCAGTTTTCTCATATCTGAAATTATGTAAAAAGATTAAATTACAAAGGTTAATAACTCCAAATGTTAATACAACACAACCATGCTGTTTCGTGATATTATTATATAGTAAAGTTTATATAATCTTAGGAATAGGTATTGCATGGGCCAGTTTGGCTAATGAAAGTACCACGTAATATCATACTTAATATTATAAATGCGAAAAGTTTGTTGGTTTGTTTGTTCCTCTTTCACGCAGCAACAGAGCAACGGATCGACTTGTATTTTTTGCATGGGTATAGTTCAGAGGCTGAAGAGGGACATAGGCATTTTCATCATCATCATCACCATTTTACATTACTACGCGGGTGAAACCGCGGGTTTTTTTTTTATAAGTGACTTTTACTGTTGGCCTTTTGGCCTCTACAGCTTGACCGGACTAGTTAGCGAACGCAGAGTACGTTCAGCATAACTTGGTGGTTAAGTTTATAGGCGACTAGCATAAGGGCACCTCGAAGGTACGAACCTCGGCTTGGGCCGTCGCCGGGAGTGGGAATCAGACTTGCCCAGGCACCCCAGAGGGGGTGTGCCCTGGAGCCCTAACGGTTTGTTGAACTGAATGATTATTTGGAGAGAATCTAACCGATCTTCTAACAGATCCTGTGGGTCTACGATCCTGCCGGCGGGATCGCTGTGTGTGTGTGTGCCTCTGGTAACCGACGCCTGTACCAAAAACTGAATATTTCCTATTGGTAGGAGCAGTCGGATCGGGCGAGCCCAGCGCCGCCGCGGTGACGACGGCGATGGGGTCGTCCGGGTCGCCCAACATGTTTCTAGGGCGTCTACGGAGAGGAGGAGGGTCTGTCACGTCTGTCGAGTAGTTTGAGGATTTTACTACAAGAGGATTGGGGTGGTGAGGCGCCGCGTCAAAGTAGCGGCGGGAGGTATACTTAAGGTATTGAATCATGGATGGGAGTTCAACATCGCAGTGCAGATCGGCGTTTCGCATATACCAGCTAGCGCCGACCGCTCTGCGTATGAAGCGGTTTTGAATGACCTGCAACTTCTCCAGATCGATGCGGGAGGCGTGGGCGAACGCCACAGAGGCATAAGTCATGACGGGGCGGATGCAAGTTTTGTAAATTGTCAGCTTATTTCTAAGTGACAATTTACTACGCTCGCCAAGGAGGGGGCTGAGGCGCCCTAGGAAGAACGCCGCTCGATTGCGGACTATCTGAATGTGTTTGGAGAAAGTGAGTCGGCGATCGAGAGTCACACCGAGATACTTGGTCGAGATGGTCCAAGGGATGGGCTTCCCGTTAAGCGTGATAGGCCTTGACGGGGGGTTTTTAGACGGGTGGAGGTACATTTCTGCACTTTTTTCGGGATTGACCGTGATGGCCCACTTCTTGAACCAATCACCTAGATGAGTGAGGGCTCGTTGAACGTGAGCCCGTTGGATGACTTTATTCCACCCTCTGGAGTAGAGAGCGGTGTCGTCAGCGAAGGGAGCTATTTCTACGTGGGGAGATCTAGGAATGTCACTAGCGTAAAGCGTGAAGAGGGCGGGAGCTACGACGGAGCCCTGAGGGACTCCGCCACCTATAGGATGAGGTGAAGACGGAATTCCATCGACGCGATAGCGAAAGCTACGAGACGTGAGGTAGTCATGTATGATGAGTACCAGACGGTCCGGCATTCCGAAGTGATATAACTTGTATATCAACCCGTTATGCCAGACTTTGTCGAACGCTTTCGCAACGTCGAGGAATACCGCGACGGTGCCTTGGCAGAAGGGGAAACCGCGGGGCGCAGCTAGTATCTAATATATTAAGGTATTTTACATTGTACGACATTAATAAATAAATAGGATGAACTGAATACATACTTACATTTCTTTTAATGTGGCCATATTTCTCTCTCAAAGGAGAGTTGTTAATTGAATGCCTTATAATATCGATGAATTTGAATTCAGTGCCAAAACTAATAAAAGATAACGAATATTTGATTATTTTATTTCAATATTCAATTCAATATAACCAATAAACAACACAACAACATGACTCCACCATGCCTGTTTAATTTTATTTTTTTATTGACATTTGGCTTAAGCTATTAAGGCCATACTACCTCTTATTACGTATTTTACCGCTTGACGGTTTCTGAGCTTACGGTCCAAAGGCCACTTTTTAGGGTTCCTTACGGAACCTCAAAAAGGGTAAAAACGGGACCCTATTACTAAGCCTATAGTTGCCTCTTGATACAAAACTTAAAAACATTTCAATATTTGACACTAGCTTAGGCATATGACGTGCAAAGCCAAAAATCTTCATATGAAAAATATATAAAAAAGAAAGATGTCAAATAAAACAGTCAATACAAAAAAAAAATTGGTTATGTTTGTTTTGAATATTTCGTTTTAATTTTCTTGAGAAAGAGTCCTGTGTTTAGTGGGTTATTTAATAAGAAAGCATGATAAATATTGCTAGAAAACTAAAACAATGCGACAGTTTTGCAAGAATGTACACATCTAAAGCCCTGGAAACTTCCCCAGTTACTGAAAATTTTGAAACAGTATTTTCATTTCCTCGCATAAAATACTTTGCCGTATTTAATAGACTAAAAGCCTATCATATAATGGGGTCGTGTATAGCCATTCCTAGCTGCGGTTTGCTAGAAATGCTCAATGTTTTACCTGTTCAAAGTTTCTTCACAGCTGCCTATATAGGTAATTTACTAGAACTTGCATTACCTGCAGTTTGAATCTCTATCCCAAATAATGGTGGAAGACAATGTTCTTGTTAATCTTGTCCACTTTGATGTCATCCTTGGTAACTATATACAAGACTAAAAAGTCCTCTACTTGTCTGGCCTTTACACAACATCTTTCTACCTATCTTTACTATTGTATATTGTACCTTACTATGTTTACCTGTGTGCACTTAATCACTATTTAAACTACTAATTTTCAGGACTAACTGGAGTAGGAGTTCTCTCAGCTGCAAGTTTGCCTCTCAAAAACATCATAGGATTTTTGTACATAAGTGAAGATAACAAATATATAAAGATATCATCCATGAATTTTTGGGGGAAGAGGATAGATAGGATAGTGCCTGTTGATGACTGGATCCCTCTTCTTGATATGGCACCTAAAAAGTCAGATATGCTGTACTTATCACCAGAACTTGCTGATAAAACTAAGTATAAATGGTTTGTCAAGTTTGGCAATGTTTTAAATTCTAAGAAAATTGGTGAAGTGTTAGAATGATATCAAATTCTATAATCTATTATTATCTTCTCTTATTTGACTAGTCGTACATATTTAGTTAGAATGTAAATATTTTGCTAAAACAAAGTTGTTTTATTAAAAACCCAACAAGAGAAAAAAAATGCAAACCTTACTTTTACTTTATAAGATCTATTCAGTAATATGTCATGCGAATGGGTGCACATCGACAAATAGGGGAAAACAAAAACAAAGGATTCTGTAAAAAAATAAATAAAATCCAAGACATCATTTTCATACATACTCAATCTACTTCTTAGATATACAATAGATGAAATTTTACAATATTAAACTAAACCGCCAGTGATTTTATAAAATTGCAACTAATTTGTTGATCCATTTCATGAAGCTGCACCCATGGTAACATCGTAGAACTTTGAGTGTAAATATAACAGGATGTCTAAAAAATATTGAATAACAATGACCACAATACCCAGCGGGCTTAGGAGGCAATGAGCAGGGCTGGGCAAAATACACGCTTTGCTTTAATTGAAATACAAATTAAAAAATACTGTATCGCAAGTAATTAAAATACGAAATACTTTTAAGTAAGGTATTTAAAATATAAAATACAGCATTTTAGCTATTTGTAATTGAAATACGAAATACAAATTACAAAATAAGTAATCTAGACCAGCATGGGCTGAAAAGCACGGGCTCACTCCATCGCCACCGTTGTCCGGCATCGTAGACGACGTACATGCAGAGGGATTTTGATCATCCGTCGCGACAAACTTTAATAATACAATTTGTATTCTACACAGAACAGAAGCTTTATTTATTCCACATTATTCCGTGAAAAAACTAAAAACAAACCGTTATGACTTTACATCTTAGCTTGACATTGAAAATTTGACGTAATTTTTTTTGCGTTTTGTTGGCCATTTTTGACGTAGTCGTACGTAGACGTACAGTATAAATACAGGTGCAGTGTAGCCAACTCTAATAGCTGCTTTACCATCATTATAATCTCGCCTCGCACTCACACTCACGATCGCTAAATGAAGGTTAAATGTATTTTAGTGTTAAAATGTATTTTGATGCCTCAAGTATTTGAAATACTAATTACAAAATACCTCGGCGTCAGGTATTTGAAATACTAATTACAAATTACATTTTAAGGAAGTAATTAAAATACAAATACCAAATACGTGTTTGTATTTCAATTACGTATTTTAATTACAAGTAATTCAAATACTGCCCAACCCTGGCAATGAGTAATTGTAAGGACACTAAAGAGAGGTTGTGCCACAAAGTAAAATATTCTGGGACTAATTCCGGCTAGTCTCCAGCCCGCTTACGCCTGCTGTGTCTTAGCCATTAATGCTTAACACTGAAATAAAAACTGAAGACACTTACAAGTATGAATAATAGCATAATAGTAACTGAATAAAGTATTTATAATAATAAAATAGTGTTGTAGAAAAATAATTAATCACAGATTTAAATTTTCTCTGTTACACACAAAAAGTTAAATAACATAATCATAGATAATATTCCAAGATTCTTTGAATGAAAGTGCAAGAATCTACTGCTTACTGTTTGATGACTGGGTCAGCTAAAATCACATTAATAACATTATTTGATAAAAATAATACAGTCATCTGTTTAGTATGTACAAATTTATAAAATTACCTAAATACAATTATTGATCCTCTTCCTAACCCATCTAAATCAGGCAAGGATAATAATCTGCTAAACTCAATATTACCTTGTTGCAACATTACAGTACCTAAATCCAGGTTTCATTTATACAGAAACTTAGTTGTCTAATTTTTCATCAGATTGGAGAGAAGTAAAAGGGTAAGTTCTGAATTCCAATTAAGTAACATGTTATATGACTTATGTTCCATAACACATCCACATTGTTTAACATTGCTATAATAAGTACATCCACACTACAATATCAGTTAAACCATGTTTCATAACCTGAATAGTGTGGATCCACCCGAATCGAGAGTTATAATAAATTAGAAATAGTAAAAACTGAAAGGGAAGCCACATTGTCTTTACACAAAACAGGCGAATCTCTCATGAATGTGATACAGTGAGATTTTGAGAAATATTAACCATTTTACTGATGAAAAATAGACACAAAATAGTAAAATTTTATCACTAAAACATGTAATAATTTCAGAATCGATCCTAATTATATAGTGATGTCAGTGATGAGTTAAACTTTTTTTGTGTCTTGTCAAGGTTATTGTTTTCCTTTAACTCTAATTACAATAATGCATTGGACTCAAAAAAAAGCATTATTACATTTACTTATACTTTACAATTATTACAGGTATTGTAAAATTTCATTTACCAAAGAAAAAGCATCTCAAAAACTCACCATCACAACACACAATTATTGTCTGTATTTAAAAAAAAATAAAAAAAGAGTAACATTTGAATTGAATGTAAGCTTTTATAGGGTCGAAAGAGATTTGCATTACAAATGGGCAAGATGACTACTAGTGTAATAAAGCACTGTTATAAGCTGTAATAAAACAACTATTTTATATTTCTACAATGTGTTCTAACAATTCTACACCATCCCACACTGTGGACTGGCAATGAATGAATTAGATACAATGATCATTTGTTTTTAAAGCATAATTAATAAGTAACAAGGAAAAATTTCAATTGACGTATCTGTCCCATATCAATGTGCTTTTGAAGAAATAAGTGCCATTCATTGCTGGATTTTATACCAATGTTTAACTAACCTTCAAACGGGTGTGAAACTTTGAATTGCACTTTCTACCCCGACTGCACCTACCATATATACCTACTATTTATGTGTTCTATGAATAAAATTACAACTTCGCTAATCTATGTGACTATAGCAGGTTTAATCAGGCAAGCCAGTCAAAAACACACAGCACAATTCCCTGTTTTAACCATATGCCATAAGAAAAAGCCATCGGCTACTGCTGCAAAAATTCAAAACTTTCGATTGCCCTGGACTTTTATGTAAACCCTGACTGGACAGTTTATACTGTAATTCATATCCATATTGTGATCTTACTGCTTCAAACAATCAGGGCATTCATAGTTATTGTATGTCAATAATTTATTTATTAGAAAATCTATGACAGAATATTGCATGTGTTTATTTGAATGGTGTTTTTATTAATTTGTCACACAAACACTGTATACAATACTAGTCTACCCAGGCCTGTGCAGGCTGGTCTGTGGTGAAGGGACTCACTCCGTTGCGCTCCATAGACTCCAGTATCTCACAGACGTACGTAGCGACGTCGGATCGACTTTGGTCAATGCCTTTAATGAACGGGTGTTCTAGTAACTTGTTGTATTTTGGGCGCTGTGTTTCTTCTTTTATTAGGCTGTGAACAACATAGTAAGTCTTAAGTTAGTATATTTTGATATAATAGGGTATTTGACTGTTTTTACGAACCCATCTTAAATTGTCTACAATGTTATAATAAAGCAATCTTGTTATTTAATTTGTATTATAAATCAACAATTACATTTTAATTATTAAACTACCGCGTAAACTCTTCCTTTGACATTTATGGGGCAATAAGGGGGCAATGATACTTCAGTGACGCGAAGTCGCAAGACTCCCAAGCCAGTTGTCACTGGCCAATCAATTTGTTGCCTCTATTACTTGCCTGTATTACGTGACCAAAATAAAGCGTATGCAGTTGTCGCCTAATCCAGGATTTTTTTTTCTTAAATTCAGATTATTTTGTAGTTTTTAGTAATTAAATTATTTATAAACAGGATTATACAAGCTTGAATAATACTTTTTCATCCCCCCACCTCGGAAATAGTATTTTTGCTCTTCGATATCTGAGTGCAAAAGCCGTTTTTATCGCTAGAGGATAAAGTAAAATTGAATTTAGAACATCGTGTGCACTAAGTTTGTGAATTCAAAACATCATTAAACCTATTTACTTCTACCTCCATGGTGCCGAATTTATCATACAACCTTTTTTAATTTGTTAAAAACTCAGACTCGGAACCTTCTTGGTGTACTTTATTTTAATTTGCTTTGCGCGCGCCATTTTCTTTTCACGTCATATTGTTAAAACCTTAATAGGATAAAAACAAGGGAGGAAGGAGAGCTGTCACACGTGTGAGAGAGATTTTTTTCCATAAAAATATTATTTTTGCATGTTTTTGGCTATATTTTCAAAATTTTCATTCGGAGTAATTAGTTTTAGTTTTTATTTGTAGGTAGAATAGTTTTTTTTAGTAGGTAATAGTAGTGGGTAGTAGAAATTCAGGGGTATCCAAGATGGATCCCCTGCCTCCTGACCCTCCTGATCCGCCAGATTTGGGGATCGACTCAACCGGTTTTCCTACGACTATTGCCGCGGCTAAGCGCCGTATGGATGATGTATCCTCTGATGCGAGTATAGCTAAAAAACCCATTATTGATAAGGATATGGCGGTTGCGTCGATTCAAAACATCTTTGTGCATCCTAATCTTGTTATAGGCATTAAGGCTTACTCATCGAACGACAAAGGGCCATTTTTGGTCCATGTTTCAAAATCTGAAGCAGATCCATCTTTGGGGTCCACCATACAGCCAATTAAGTTTGGCCGATTTTTACATAGAAACAAAGTGTGCAACATTTGTCCTGACGGTGTCAAAAAAGTGGGCAGAAACAAAATTTCTGTCGAATTCCAGACTGCGACTGATGCCAATAAGTTTTTGGATAACGAAATTCTGGAATTAAGCAAATTCGAGGCATTCATCCCAACATTTCACATCACCAAGATGGGTGTGGTTCGTCAAGTCCCGGTTGATATGTCGATGGATGAGTTTGTCGAGTCTCTGGTCCTGCCTAGTGGGTGCGGGCCTGTTCTTAAGGCCCGCAGATTGAACCGAAAAGTTGTCGTAGAGGGAAGGGCCTCTTGGGTCCCTACCCAAACTATTGTCTTGACCTTTCAAGGCCAAATTCTTCCCTCAAGGGTATTCTCATACCATACTTCCCTTCCAGTCGTGACCTACCAATTCCCGACTATTCAGTGCCAGAACTGCTGTAGGTTTGGACATATTAAAGCTCAATGTCGTTCGAAGCCAAGATGTTTCCGTTGCGCTCAACCTCATCCGGGAGATCTGTGTGAAATTGAAGAAATTAAGGCTTCCTGTTTGCATTGTTTGGGCCAGCACTTTGCCACTAGCAGGAGCTGTCCTGAGCAGGGTAGACAGAAGTCTATTAAACTTTTTATGTCTCAGGAAAATGTTTCATACGCGTCGGCTTCAGAACATTTTCCCAGAGCCATGAAACCTTATGCTGAAGTTGTTCAAGAATCCTCCTCAAACCCATCCCACTCTCCTTTGGTATTTTCCCAATCACAATTCCCTCCTTCCCAAGTCACCCAACCCAGTCATCTCATACGCCCAACTTCAAGCTACAGGAAAACGGTACACTCCCTGCCCAACACCAGAGCCCCGCTGGGAAAATCTTTTGACAGGGCTGCCCATCAGGCTATCGTTGCTGATGAGCCGTCTGTCTTACCTGATGGGTTTGCCTTGTCCCAACAGTCAAACTCTTCATCATCTCAAGATGAAAGCTTGCTTGAAGTCCTCCTCTCCATGATTATTAACATCATCTCAAAAAGTAACACCAACTTACCGTCCCACGTTGCCCGTAAACTTTCTCAAATTATGTCCATTTCAAATAATTATGGATTTAGTCTCAGTTCTCCAGTGGAACGCCAAAAGTATCCGTCGCAAGAAACCTGAACTTCTTCACCTCATTAATAAGTTCCACCCGTCAGTCATTGCCATCTCGGAGACATGGTTAGTGCCGGGATCCCGTTTTGGGGTTTCAGGGTACTCCTGTCTTCGGGATGATAGGGCTGACGGGTATGCCGGAAGCGCTTTACTTGTAAGGCGCTCTCTCCCCTTCTCACAAATCCTTCTCCCTACTTTATCTTCCGACATTAATATTGTTGCTGTAAAAGCTTTAAATATTTCATTTTTATCTGCATACATTCCTCATCCCCACTTAAGTTTAATTCCAATTATTGAATACATTATTTCTTTAATCTCTCCTCCCATTGTGTTAATGGGTGATTTTAATGCTCACCATTCTTCATGGGGCTCTAGTCATAATGACTCTTTTGGTCTTGCCCTCCTTGAATTGTTTGATGATGCAAATCTTTGTATCATTAACAATGGTTCTCCTACCCGTAGAGTATTTCCTTCCCAAAATCCGAATAGTGCTGTTGACCTTTCCATATGTTCTCCTTCCCTTGCTTCTGTCCTTTCTTGGAGTATTTTGTCTCATTCTTATGGCAGCGATCATTTTCCTATTGTTCTCTCTATTCCTAATAGAGTATCTCCAGCACGCAATTTTTGTCCTTCTCTTAAATACAGATTATCTGATGTTGACTGGTCCTCGTATTCTTCTTCTCTTGATACTAAATTAGAATCTCTCCCTACAGTTGACAGCTGCAATTTAATAGAGTGTTATTCTAAGTTTGTAGAGTGTGTTATATCCAGTGCAGATGAGCACTTTCCTCTTAAAAAACCTTTTAAGTTTAAAGTTTCAACCCCTTGGTGGGATGCCGAGTGCACTGCAGTCATCAAAGAGAGAAATAAGGCTGAGAAAGACTATAACGCTACTATGACCAGAGATAACTTCCTGAAGTATCAAAAGACTGCTGCTAAAGCAAGAAGACTTTTCTCAAAGAAGAAAAAACTAGGTTGGGTTCGCTATTGTGAATTATTATCCCCTAGAACTCCTTCTTCTTTGGTTTGGAAAGAGATTAAACGATATAGAGGATCATGTATGGTCGATAATGTTGCAATTAACGATCCGTCATCGTGGCTGGAAGCCTTTTCAGACAAATTGGCCCCTCCTACAGTTCCTTATGTGGACTCTTTTCCTTCTGTTTCAAGCCCCCTTCCATCATTGGATAATTTTGACTCCCCCTTCTCGTTCTCTGAGCTTCAACTGGCTCTTGACGGTCTAGTAGATTCTTCCCCTGGAGCTGATGGGATTCCTTATTCGTTCGTGATGAATGCCTCGGATAAGAGTAAAGAATTATATTTGAAGTTGATAAATATATTTTTTGAATATGGAACTATTCCCCAACCATGGAAAACCCAAGTTATCATTCCTATTCTCAAACCTGGCAAAAACCCGTCTGATCCAAGCAGTCACAGGCCGATTGCGTTATCTTCTGTTTTAGCCAAGATAGCAGAACACATGGTAAAACATCGCCTTGAGTGGATTGTAGAAAGTAGAAACTTGTTAGCTAAGTCGCAGTTTGGCTTCCGTAAAGGCATGAGTACGATGGACAATCTAAGTGTTCTTACTTCTGATATTCGTATTTCTTTTTTGAAGAAAGAGTTTTTAGTAGGGGTATTTCTAGACATTGCAGCAGCCTACGATAGTGTCCTACTTCCGACTCTCAGGAATAAACTCATTCAGATGGGAATTCCTGAGAAATTAGTCAGGTTTGTTTGTAATTTGTTCATGGAAAGAACAATTTCTATTAAGAATCAAAATTCCTTTCTTTCGCCTAGAACAATCTGGAAAGGTTTGCCTCAAGGGTCAGTCTTAAGTCCCTTACTATACAGCCTGTACACCAGTGACCTAGAACTTTCAGTTCAATCCTTCTGTCAAATATTGCAATATGCTGATGATTTGTCTCTCTACGTATCCGAAAAATCTCTAGATGATGCTGTAAGGAGATTATCTACTGCTCTTGATTATCTGTCTGAATGGCTTCTTCGGCACGGGTTATCGTTATCAGCGTCCAAAAGTAGTGTTATAGTATTTACAAAAAAAAGATTTGTTCCCCCTGTTATATTAAAAGTTAACGATGAAGTTATTCCTCAAGAACATAAGGTAAAGTTTTTAGGAGTTTGGTTAGATTGGAAGTTGGCAGGCACTACTCACTTTGATTATGTAGCTCAAAAATGTGAAAGAAATATTAATGTTCTCCGATCTCTTTCTGGTGTCTGGTGGGGAGCACATCCTTTCACGCAAAGACTTTTATACAACGCTATTATACGTAGTCATATGGATTATGGCTCGTTTCTTCTCGACCCTTCTTATAAATCTGGCCTTAAAAAAATGGACAAAATTCAATCTAAATGTTTACGTATCATCCTTGGAGCAATGAAGTCATCTCCTATTAATGCCATGCAGGTCGAGTGTGTTGAACCCCCTCTTGCTCTGCGCAGGCAGTATCTTTCTAACAGATTCTTTTTTAAACTTGTTCAAAATTCTGAACATCCTCTTCTTATTAAGCTTGTCCATTTATCTGATCTCTATGTTTCCCGTGGCTATCGATCACCTGATGATCTTCCTTGTCTTCTTCGTAGCTATTTACAGTTCACCCGCCTTCCTGACCCTCTTTATCAATCCTCATTAATGTCATTATATTCTACGCCATATGATGCGTTGGTTTTCCAACCCAACATCATATTAGATTACGGGATTGATAAGAGCACGTTAGAACCCAACAGGATTTTTATCAGCAAAGTCTTATCTGAGCACAAAGGCTGGCTCACTTTGTTCACTGATGCCTCTAAATCCTCAGATAGTCCTGTTGGTGCAGCTGTGTGGATTCCTTCTACTAGAATCATTCTTAGCTACAAGTGTCCTCCTGTCACTTCTGTGTTCACTGGAGAATCCATCGCAATTCTGGAAGCCATCTTGTTTGTAAAATCCCATAATGTAAACAATTCAATTATTTTTTCCGACTCTAAAAGTTGCCTTCAATGTATTTTATCTAATCCCTTTCGATCCAAATCTAGATTTCCTATTATTTTTAAAATACGAGATGCTCTGTTGCAATGCCGCAGACTCGGCATTAATATTGTTTTAGCATGGATTCCTGGGCATTCAGGAATCCTCGGAAATGAAACAGCCGATTCATGTGCTAAGAATGCGGTTCAAGTTGGCTCCGTTGAGCATAGTGTAGTATATTCTCATGACATTTGTACCACTTTGAATCCGATCTTATTTAATTCATGGGGTCAAGTGTGGCAAGTTTCCAAGAATTTGAAAGGTAAATTTTATGGTGATATCCAACCCGAGATTCCGCATAAACCTTGGTTTTCAAAATGTCAAAAGGCTGATAAGGTTACCACCTCAACAATTTGTCGTTTGCGTCTAAACCACTCTTGCACTCCTGTTTTTTTGGCCAAACTTAGGGTTAGGGATAGTTCCCTGTGTGAATGTGGTTTGGATGAAGGAAACGTGGATCATATGTTTTTCAGTTGTCCTAAATTACAGTTTTCTCTTTATAATGTCATTCCTCCTGACATCCCTCGTCCCATCTCCTTTAAATGTCTCCTCTCCCTTGTATTTACTCCATTTATTTATATTCTGTGTAAATTTATTAAAGTTAATAAAATTAAGTTGTAAATGTAGAAAAGTTGTACTTGAGCAGTTGTTTTTTTTTTTTTTTTATTCCTATTTTGTTTTAGAAGGTATTTTGTGTGTGTAAATATGTCATAGTTATAGTTATCTTCGTTTTAGTGTACTTATAAGCGCTCCGTCTGGAAAATTCACGGTGGAATTATAATCACCGTCCAAATTTGTGTTAACCGGACAATCTCCTTCGTTTGATGGTTTATCCCAATACGTTGCATTGGCGAAATTGTGGTGACCCCACTCCACAAAAGAGGCCATTAAATAAGAGTTGAAGTTGAAGTTGAAGGATAAAAACAAGAAACTTGAGAACAATTAAGTGAAAAACCTAAAATGAGTGATTGTAGCGACGAGGAAGTTTATTTGACGCCAACAGAATTGATTGAAACTGTTAATAATGCGCAAATGTTTTATTTTTTATTTATTAATTTCCTCGCTGAGGTGGGATGAAAA
Organism: Agriopis aurantiaria; assembly: GCA_914767915.1. Taxonomy (NCBI): domain Eukaryota; kingdom Metazoa; phylum Arthropoda; class Insecta; order Lepidoptera; family Geometridae; genus Agriopis; species Agriopis aurantiaria. Next base: position 8,428,378 of record OU611994.1, on the reverse strand, counting down.
GTTACGTGTTGCACTCGAGTGCAAAGATTATTCACCTCATGCTCTTTTGATTCCCTCGCTAACGCTCAGGATTCTAATTTTTGAATCCTTCGCTTGCTCGGTCATCAAAATTGAGCATGCGGTTAAAAAGCAACTTTGCATTCTTGTATAACAAATAACTATTAATACATAAAAAGACCCATGCTCTGTAATAAAGAGTGTAAACAAGGTAAGGTACAATATTTGGTTGTCAAACCAAATATTCCTATAATGGTTTAAAACATTCTGTAGAACAACTTTGATATGACGTGAATAGTAAAAAATTTGGACTTTCACATAATTATAATATTAAATAATATTTAAATACACGTCAGGGGCCTTTATTACGGCTACCTGTTTTAAGCGTTCTGCTGAGGTGATGAGAAAAGTTGCAGGACCGCAAACCGTATCTGGGCGCGTTGCGGTTCTCGTTCGCGTTATTTCCGAACTGCGCTGTTTTAGCGCTAATTCAAGCTCGCGTTGAGTTAGCCGTAAGGCCCCTGGTGTCCGGTATATACAAGTGTGCTGTTACCAAGTATTGACGAAGTTGAGGAAGCTGGTGGAGAAGGTGTTGTTGTTGTTGGTGAGGCGCGGCGGGTCGCCCTGCACCACTTGCTGTAGCTGCTCGAACACGGAGCCCCAGCGCGGGTATGGGAAGGCGCCCGTCGCCACTTCCATCAGCGTGATGCCGAGCGACCATACATCCGAGCGCACGTCATATCCGCGCGCGCGACCCGGGTCGATCCGCTCCGGCTACAACATTCATTTAGAGAGGATTAAGGTGCGACTCCTAGTTTGCCCTGCAGCAAGAGACTGCAGACACATCGTAAATGCCATCAGAATTATGAATTTACCGCATAGAAATAAAATTAGCCAACTTCCATAATCATATTAATTTATTTTCGATTTTAATTCAATGTATTCAATTCTTATATTTCAAATATTTCAATTCTGATGGTATCTCGGATCTGCCATCTACCTCCGAGCTAGGAATGCAGATAACGCGCGCGATACTACGCGCACCACGCTGCACTATATGAGCAGCGAGTCCAAGCCATTATCAACACGCGAAAAGTGGGTGTAAAGTCCACCTGTCAGCCTTGTCGGCGCAGCAGCGGTACGGTATTGGTACGCTCGGTATACGCGGTACCGAAAACTTATCGAGCGCCTATATTTCAATGAGTGCTTCCCAATTGGCGCGGGATCGTTGCGTCATACAGCACGCCTTAAGCGTTTTAGTAGTCCAAAAAATAGATGAGACATACGAGCACAAATGATAATAATTGTGCTACTAAGGCATATTCCTCTTATTTGTCTGATCCGAGATGGTAACCAAATTAGTTATAGTGATTAGTCAAACTAATCTCATGAAAAGATATCTATTACAAAACAACACTCACGGCCATGTATGGTCTGCAGCCAGCGTCGCGCGTACGAGCGATCGAGTCCACCAGTTTCCCAGATATACCAAAATCACACAGTTTGATATTCCCCCTTCTGTCTAGGAGGATATTTGAAGGTTTCACATCCCTGTTCAAAAAATAAGTATGTTAATGTTCAAATCGAAGTAGACTTTAATAAACCAATATTTATTAAGTTCGTGCATTTAGTCTACATTATTTGTAAACTAAATTGAAAATTTTTGGCCGAGCATCGATATTAACCGATCCGGTCGATAGCATGTGCGCTTTACAATCTGACGGCACCTGGTTTGATCCCCTGCCCTGCACCAATGACTTATTAGGACCTAAATAAATTATGTGCAGTTTCATACCATCACTCAAAAACACTGAAGAAAAACATTGAGAGGTTATAGGAAACGGTTATTTCCAAAAACTTCGAAAGTTCAAAGACATATACATTCACCAACATGCACTGTGCTGGCATGGTGGATTAGAGCCCATTTTGTCTCTCTGAGAGATGGCCTGTGTCCCAGCAGTGGGGAGATGAGATGCTGTATAACAACATAGGATTTTTTACCACTAGGAGAAAGTCTTGGTCATCTTTCCCATGGAACAGGCTAATTTGAATTAATATAATATTCCTAAAATGTATCTGAATTTATATGGATAAAAAAACGAAGGACACATTTTTTTGTATATTTTGTACTAGTCTCAGCATCCACATCTTAGTAGTTTTATTTAAAGAGATAGACCTATGAAATGATGTTCTTTCAGTTCAATTAGCGGCTCCCATGCTAGCCCTGCTGGCCACATATTATGATATTAATTCAATTCCATTGGGCAGAGGACTTGTTACTAACCTGTGAATAATTTTAAGTTTCTCTTTTAAATAATTTAAAGCTTTTACAGTAGCGAGGGTAATTTTAGCTAGTATAGTTTCAGGTATTCGAGTTTGCATCCGCTCACATATGAACTTATAAAATTTGTCTAGCGATGTGTCCATTAGCTCCATACAGATCCAACAGTCACCCTGGAATGTAAGAAAATTAAAGTCCAAAACACACAAACATAAACTGTTTAATTTATCCTAGCTAAAATAATTAGTTTAAAAAATATGCTAAACTCCAGCTACAGTAATAGCTCCACTATCCATCTCCCAGGCTCCTTCATCATACCCTATGAGACTTCCAGCAACAAACTAAATGAACCAAGTTTGAGGGGTTTACCATTGCCATACAATTCACCGTGCCATTGAAGAGTTCCACTATCCACTTCCTGGTTTCTTCATCAGATCAGTTCGATGATACCAAATTATTGTAATGTCCAGATTACTTTTATTTAGAAGTAGGTTAAAATCATCTTCCAAGATTTGTTTAGATAGTTACTAGTAAAGCTAATTTAAGTGTTAAAAATAATAACAGATATTTTTCCTCTCAAGCTAAGCTATATTGCTGTGTCCATACATTGGCCGTGTTGGCCTAAAGAACACTTTTATGATAATCTGTGCATTGGGCAAAGTGTCACAAAAACCGACACACATGCCTTGTTGGCGATCTTGGGGCCCACATGGCCAATGTTTAGACTCAGTATAAGAGGTGTGGCACAGTGCGCGATATTCACACCAATATTATAATGTGATTGTAACTGTTTGTTTAACTTAGCTGAACCGATCTTAATGATATTTAGCAGGGTAGTATTGCACAGGTGAAACAGCAGGGAGTATGTAGTTATTATAGTTGTTTAAATGCGTTCTCAATAAATGAAAACGCATAAGATTTTATATTTATAATTTACTAGATTCATTTCGGGAACACCTAAATGCTTAAAGAAACATTATAGGCTAACTTCAGTAGGCTTTCTAGTTTTCGAGATTTTTGGGCAGGTATTTTAGATTACTAAATATAGATTAGGTACATCATTATCAGCCTATCATGTCCCACTGCTGGGACATTCTCTCAGAATTTGGGAGGAAAGTTTAAAAGTTACTTTGTATGTATGAATTAAACTAAAACCTTTAAAACTGTTACAAAATAATTTACCTCTTTGAAGAGTGCCCCGTAGAACTGCACAATATATGGGCACTCATTGCTTCTCATCACCACTTCAAGGTCCATCAACAACTGTTTTTGTTCTTTTTCATCAACAGTGGAACGAATTCGTTTTACAGCCATGACTCGGTTTGTTCTAAAGCAATTGGGACAGATAATGTCAAAAGAACACATGATTAAGTGCAAAATTTACAAAATGTATCTAAATACTTTGCAGTTCTTTTAGCTTATTATAAAGTCGCTTACAATATTTACGTTAAGTACGTTACATATTCAAGATTCGTTTATACTTGTTAAGATGGTTATAGTAGGTATAGTATACACTAATTAAATATTAGCTCTGCTTTATTTCACATTCCAATGCAATTCCACAAATCTATTCAATCATTTTAAGTCTATTTAATCATGGAAAGTGAAATGAGGTTATTAAGTTAAGTTACTATTTTAAGTTACCTACTTATGCTTACCTATGTAGTAGGTACTTGTGTGTGAAATAAATTCATAAATTAATTAATAAGTGCAAGCAAGTGTAAGCAGCGTCATAGTATGAGAGAGGGCCCCCACACTTTGGGCATTGTTCCGAGTGGAAGACAAGACTAACATGCTTTCTCTACTTTTATTCTGCTTTACTTCTTCTCCGTGGCTTTTTTCTCAAGATGTTAGATGTCCAGATGTTTTTTTTATGTTGTAATAGACTTGCATTTGACCGCCAACTCGCCTGTTGTTAAGCGATGATGCGGTCTATGAAGGAGCATGCTTGCCTAGAAGAAACCGATTCACTCAAGATTTCAAGACACACAGATTGTATCTATCGGGGAAAACCCATTCAGGCAGCGCGTTTCACAAACTAGTAGTTCGCACAATAAAAGTGGAATCAAGGTGCTTCATATAGGTTTTCGGAATATCAACCATAATACAATTTTTCGTGCCTGCTCTGGCAGTTTAATAGGAAAAGGGAATAAGATCATGCAGATCTGCACACTCTCCGAAATGTGTCCTATAAACTCATAGACTAGTAACTTTGCACCGATGCTCAAGACTAAGGAGCGGATTCGTTGCTGATGAGCCTCTTGGCATGTTTCAACAAATGCTCCAACCTGGTAGCTGAGCCATCCCAAAGGTGAGAGCAGAACTCCATGCACAACCGAACTTGTGCTTGGTAGAGTAAAAGCAACGTGAAGTACCGACGCACCTTCGGTAGGATACCCAGCTTTTTGGCAACCAATTGAGCCAATTTTCTTCTGTACTTACTACTCAGAAGACATAATAATTATAAGATGCCCATATTATAATCTTATCAATACATTTTTTAAGTCGTCCCTATTAAATAACTATCTTTATCATTTAGATAACTTTTGTGTCATTAAACAGAAATATCTATGTAGTGAGCTAGTAGAAATGTCTCAGATAGTACAAAGCAGTGACTCACATCCTATGAACCATTTTATTTACAGCTCCAAATGCACCTCTTCCGATCTCTCCGAGGTCTTGCAAGTCATCTGATGTGAAATCATATATCTCTGTGGAAGAGAACTGCAGCTTCCCTGATGACTGCATAGATGGATAAATCCTAGATCTGTCTCTGAAAATAAATATGTTAAATCATTAAATATTTTAAGTTATTGCTTTATATTTTTTTTATTTAGGTCACCATCACCATTCAATTTCATGTGAAGATTTTTTAGTTTTACTATTGAAACAACATAAAGTATTTGGGGTAACTAACCTGGCATTTTCAGTCAATACATCTCGGATAGCTCTCGATGGGATTCGAGGTCTGGGCACAGGAGGATTGGCAGGAAATGGCATAAACGCTGCCCCATCGCCAGATGGACCCCCCAATTGTAAATCCAACACTTTCCTTTTCTCTGTTCCACTACTAAATAAACTCAAGTCTGGTTTTGGCATGGTAGGTCTACTTGGGCCTGAAATAAATAAAGTTTAAATGCGGTGAGTGCCTACATTTTTTCAAATAAACAATAAATAAAAGAAGCATACAATGTACCTTGACTTGATGAGACTTCGCCATTCTTCGACATTTTTGTATGGAAATGTAAGCACTTAGTTTAAATTATAGTGAATATTCTTTGGTGCTCGTTGCAACTCGGAAATTCTCCATTTGAAGGAAATATTATTAAAAGAAAAGAGACACTTTAGAGATCATAAAATTAAAATGCATCGTATCGACAACACATGAACACACGCATTCGCTTTGATGGGAGGCAATAATGTACGACACAGATAATGTACACCATGATATTGTACGGCATAATAATGCACAGCATGATAATTGGTGTACATGTACATGGAATATCATGTTGTACAATATCGTGTCGTGCATTATCATGCCGTACATTATCAGGTCGGCCCAATAATGCACACACAATAATGTACAGCATGATATTTGATGTACAAGTACACGAATTATCATGCTGTGCAATATTGTGGCGTACAATATTATGCCGTACATTATTGACACGATTCAATAATGCACACCCCAATATTGTACAGCACGATAATTGGTGTACATAAAAATTCAAATCTGAAGCTTCCTTTAGACTTGGACATCGGACTCCACCTCGAGTGTATTAGGTAGAAATTAGTGACAGATCCGACACAGAGCACTCTGACTTGAGTATGTTAGGTTCGAAATGGGCCACAGAACCGACACAGAGCACCCCGACTCCACCTAGTCTTGTGGTCCCTACCCCTAGAGTGTATATAAAAAGCGCGGGAGCCAGAAGCTCTAGGGAGGTCCTGAGTGAGAGCGAGCCATACGAGACCGAGCGGAGCGAAGGGGGGAGGTGGCGAGCGAAGCGAGCCGGTGACCTCCGTAGTGAAGCGAAGGTCGAGTGTGGCGAAGCGATACTCAGGGGCGACCGCAAGAGCTTCTGGCGGGAGCCCACCTGGAGTCAGACTTGAGTTGGTTAGGTTCGAAATGAGTGACAGATCTAACACAGTTGTACTCCTCACTCCGCGTCACCATCAAAAAGTTTTGATGGTTCTCATATTTTTTATCTGTGACTATCTTACACTATCTTGTTCAAACGAAGCATGGAATCGACAGACGTCATAGACTCAACAGCCAATAAGAGCAGAGACATTTCAGGAATATTAGCCAATACGGGCGATGCCACCTTTTATCATGTTGTACATTATTGGTCGTACATTTTCGGCCCGTTTCGTCAAAACACGGCCCGTATTGTACGACATGATAATGTACGGCACAATAATGTACAGCCCGATAAAACGTGGACTTTTCCCACGTACACGGATTATTGCCTGTACAATCCTGGCTGTGCATTCCTTGCCGTACTTAATAGACACGAGCCGATAATTGACGGCCAGTATTGTACGACATGGATTGTACAGCATGATATTCGATGTACATGTACACCAATTATCATGCTGTACATTATCATGCCGTGGAATATCGTGTCGGCAAATATCATGTTGTACATTATAGACACCCGCTTTGATTATTACTGTCACAGACTAAATGTAAAAAAAAAAACTATTTGTCATTTGACAATGACATAACAAAAACTGTCACTTTCTTATATTTTTTATTTTGGCATAAACCGAGTTACACATTCAACCGAATAAACACAATGGAACTCAGCCAGCATTGGAGACGAGAGCAACGAGAAAAATTATTTAGTTAAAACAAGCCCCAGCGATAGTCAAATATTAAAGTCTCAATCCAGGTCAAGTGATATTTTATGTGATGAATAAATTCACCGGATTAACACAGCTACTTTTTATCCCAGATGGATAAACGGTTCCTACTACTAATACTAACGAAGAAACACGAGGCGCATCTAGTCTTAGAACCTAGAGCTGTTCACCTCTGTACTCAAAATATAGTAGAAAAAAACTTCTAGCTACAGAGCTCGTCGCTGTATTCAGAGACGAGATGCATCTATTGACAAAGATCTACTACCTTTCAGCCGATTTCTGCAGTGCTTTTCTCTGTAGAGTAATAATAATATAACTCTTTATTATAAGGCCACATAAACAAGGATAACATATACATTACAATAAAACTATTATCTTTAACAGCTTTACCGGCTTTTAACAGGCGGCGTTATCGCTTAAAGTGATATCTTCCAGGCAACCGTGTTTTAAAAAAAGTAAATGTCAATTGCACTGAGATAATTTCCAAGTCAAATGATAGGTTGAAACCATGTTGATTGTGAAGGTTTAAGGGGGAGGCCTATGTTGAGCAGTGGACGTCTTCTGGCTGATAATGTTGAAGTCGAAACTCAAAAAAAGATGAAAAAACAAAATCCCAGAGTTGAAAAAATCATTTTTCCAGGTTAAAAATGTGAGAAAATGGTTTGCTAAGTTGCCATGTATTTTATTTGTACCCTTTTGGAAATGTACTTCCAAATACTTTAATAAAACACTTGCACTAAGTTTAAAAAAAAAGTTTACTCCAAAAATTTAGAAATATTTCAATTTTACCTTAACCTATTACTCATGATTTTGTTTAAAAATAGTTAGTCAAACCAGCATTATTATATAAACATGCATTGTAACAAAACACGAAAATGGCAGAAAATTTCAAAATTCTTGTTCACTCAATTGGCTTGTTGGTTTGGTTTGACCACTGACAAAAATGAAGCCATTACAAAGAAATGTTTTGTGGCAAATATATAGTCGGACAAGAGAAAAACCCTTGCATAAATTCCAAAGAAGCTGAAAAACAAACATTGATGTAAATTTTCAGCTTTGTAATTTTTTTGTGAATGTCTATTTTGACTGGACCTACTGGTTTAAATAGTGGAAAAAATGTTTTTTTTTCTTATGAATTTCTTTTGTACTTTTTTACTGATTTTGTGCTTGTTTCAGATTGTCTTTTATCGGCGTCCAGAAGTTTGCTCTGTCGTTTTTTAGATTTGTCAGTCATACTTGTGTCACTATCTGGATTTTTGGAGGCAGATAAGTTTAATTTTCCATTTCTTAATGACTTTTGTGGTGTGGTATTCTTCTTTAGTTGGTCTCTCACAGGGGTTTTTGTAGGGCTTTGGTGTGGTCCATCTCCATTCTGCTTCTGTGCATGGTAGGGTCTAGTCTTGTCGAAGTCTACATATGACACATTTAGCATTTGTGGTGTGTTCCTTACATAGTCAACTTCATCATCTCCATCAGGTCCACCAAGATTTATTGAACTGAAAAAGAAAGGCAACCATAAGTTTTAAGTATCAGGGCTTATTTAGTACCAACTTGTGATATTGTTGGATTTTCAAGATAAAGATGGTAAAGTGTTTTTTTTTTTTAATTGATTTTGCTTGTTTTCTAATTATGAATATTTATTTAGTAGTAGTCTTGACCTCACTGTGTGACATAAGTGAACTTTACAATGGAGCTGACAGCAGGAAAGATGCTTTGGCCACTTTACATCACATCCTAATATAGAAGTAGACTATAAAAAGGAATGGTGGCAGAGAGGCAGGGTACGACCGAGAACACAATTTTTATACCAAATGAAGAAGAAAGCAACTGCTATGTTGTATGAAGAGGTCAAGATTATAACAGAAAAGGGGATAATGTAATAAAATAATATGGCATTTAATTTTACACTCCACTAAACATAATGCATATATTTATTTATTACTAGCGACCCGCCCGCCCGGCTTCACACGGGTGTAATTTACGTGCGAAGCCGGGGCGGGTCGTTAGTTATATATATAAACCTTCCTTGAAAATATATCTAACTGATGGTGAAAACCCCATCAAAATCCGTTGCGTGGTTTAGGAGGAGTTGGCGGTAGAGAAGAAGAAGATAGAGATAGAGATTAAAACATTTATAACACCATTACAGATACAGTAAAGCGATGCTATAACAACTCGAACAAATTAAAACTATTATAATTCAAAATTAATAAAAATATAATCAATATTTTTGTGTCAACAGTAGATGTCACTAAAACATACTTTTCACAAATTTTGTGAGCCGTTTCTGTGAACTCTGCCAGGCCACAAGTAAAAATATTTGTATCTTCTGAGACCAGATTTAGCAAAGTTAAAGCGCGTGACATCAGGGCAAACCTGAGCAGGTTATAGGCGCAGGTACGTTGAAGGTAGGGAACCTGCGTCGCCTGGACACCGCCTCATCAGGCACGCACAGCCGCAGCACCTCCAGCACCTCGGGATGGTTCAGCTGGCCGCGCAGCACACGCCACACAAACTTACAGAGCATAATTTATTTGGAACAGGTGTTCTTTTTGGGATTTCAGAATTGTTCAATCTAACAAATTCATTTATTTATTTGTTGATAAGCAAGCAGCGTAAGCAGATGCTATATCCCAGAAATGGTTTCTAAGGTAATCTCCATGTGAAACTCCATGGACAGCTAGTTGTCCATAATGATAGTATAATGAGCTTTTCTCGGCTTGGTACCTGATCTGAGGGTATCAGACAAACAAGGGCACAATTAACGTTCATGTTCAAATGTCTCCATGTTTCACCAATTTTTTGCACTATACTGCTAAACCGCTTAATGCAAAAACTGTAACTACACTTAACTTCTGTCCCTTATTCATTTTCATGCACACTTTACAACTTGCAATGACACTAATGAATTTACTAACAGTTCACATGCAAAAAATGGGCGGCAAGGTAGTCTTCGGGATGCGTTCAACCAAACCAACCAGCTAAGCCTGATTTAGGCCTGATGCATTCGCCCCCGCCACACCACTCAACCATATCTCTCTTGTTTGTCTGATCTGAGGTACCATGTCTCCATGTAAAGATGTATAGTTTACCTTTCATCAGTGATTTCTCCTCGTATGTAAGGGAGGGCTCCAAATAGATCCAGTACTACAATGCTGAACTTAACTTGCTGCCCTTCCTGCACACTTACTCCTATCCATTTATTTCCTGGCTCTTCTGTTGGTCTTGGAATTACTACATTAAAAACTCTGAAAGATATAAATGAAGTATAATGAAATAGTTGGTAGGTTCACTGATTTATCTATCAGGTAAAACTTTTATAGCAAAAATTAAATAATTGAATGTCTGATTAGTCAAATTTTCAGATATAAAAGTATTAAGCTCATATTATAATATAGGCTGTAAGGCCAGGCCTAAGTCAGTTATTATTTGATTATTTTAAAATTGTACTTCATTTTCAGAAGTTTGTTTTAAGACCTTATGTATATGTAGCCTTTACATCTAGAACAGATGATTTAAGCAGTCTATGGGATTTGAAAGAAACCTTTTTGATGGCTGAATATACCAATACGAGAACTGCAGCAATACAAAAAACCTGAATTACGATAGAAAGTATCGTTAAAAACCTAACATTGAATACCACAAGCATTGTTTTGCAAAGCCATGATGTTGGGTACCACAAAGTTTCCCGATTTTACATACTTGTCAAATACGTTTTAGAAATAGGGACAAACTAATTTATAACTTAAATTGTTATGCAAATGTATAATTTAGAACACTGTTTTAATAAACAGTTAACACACTGTTACAGTTAACACTGTTTTAACACTGTTTCTGTATAATTTAGCTTCTTTAGAACAAAATGTAGGCCAAATGCGCAGATTTCCATAATTGTTAATATGGTCTGTTTACTTTCAGTTTGGTCATTTTTGTGCGCTGATCTAATATCCAGTTTTAAATATTGTTATCCTCTAGTTTCATATAGTCTTATTTTAGTAAATAAATTTTTTACAAGTTATCTGTAATGTGTAATAATGTAATTTTTACATTTTAAATATTGTATATTAGGTAGGCGTCTGATTCTGACAATAATTTTCGTCAATATTTAATCGCCGCTGTCATCGCTGTCATAAAACTTACCTGTGTACAAGAATGCCTAAGTGTGTGACAGTTTTCTTGTTGACGATTCCAGTGAGTGTGGCACCAATGAACGGTTTGAATACGAAATAGTCTGCCTGCACTTGAAAGTGAATATCTGAGTTATCATTTCTGATTGTGCCAACGTTTTGTAGGACTCGAAGATTTTTATAGCTCAGGAGAATTCCATCGAATCTGGAATAAGGCATGTTTACTGTTATGATTAGCATTGATTTTGGTGTGTACCTATGTGGATAAATTGGTATTGAATTGAATTCGTAAATGTACACCCGCGGAACTTACTCTTTGTCATATTTTCCAATTTTGTAGTCCAGTAAATGTTTGATAGATTCCTTGAGATTTCCAAGACACCATGGTTGCAGGGCCAAGTTCTGGGTTACTCTTTTTTCTATGACGCAAGAGTTTTTGTCGTTAGCTAACTTTCTGAGTTCATTAAGATCAAATTTAATTATCGTTGACATGTTGTTAACTTCATCTAAAAACACTTCTATCAATTTACTAAATTGATTCAAAATAAATATCTCTCAAACAAAATAGAATAATTTCCAAACCTAAATAATTTCCAAATTTTAACATTGACATTTATTTGATGACAAAAACATTTTTTTTTTGTTTAGTTTGCTGTAGTTGGCTGTAGTCAGAGATTGCGATTACTTTGTTGTGTCTTTGTCAAAGTTTCGTTTTAAATGTTGTCAATGTCATAATTTGTAAGGTTTTTTTTTAGGTTATGTTAAAAAAATAGTGTAATATTAATATAAGTTGTTTTCGTTGATTTGATTTCGTTCTCATCTCCATCTCGTCTAAAGTTTGATTTTAATTATATGACGAAAAAAAGTGAAAAACTGAGCGATGGCAACTAACTTAAAGTATTTTAGTAAAAGCTTAGTCTCTCCAACTTTGTATTTACTACCAAGGTATGTCATAATATCATATAGATTTATTATATTATCTTACTATTTCGGTGGCTTCGGATGGCCGATGGGGCCGAAGGGTTCTCGAATGGAGACCACGGATCGGTAAGCGCAGCGTAGGACGTCCACACACAAGATGGACAGACGACCTAAGAGACCGCAGGGAAACGCTGGATGCAGGCCGCTTCCAACCGGCCCTTTTGGTAAACGATGGGGGAGGCATATGTCCAGCAGTGAACTTCCTAACCTAACCTAATTTGTCTTCTTCTTTTAGATGGGTTGTATCAATACATTGCAGAGAGTATGGCCGGAGTGTTTGCTTCCCAGACTATTTTCAAAACCCAGTATTTAGGAAAGATGAACAAGCTAAACTCATTGAAAACTCTGAGATATCGAAGTTAACAGCACTTCCTGTAAAGCCACCCGGTACATCAGAGACATCTTCTGTGTATTTTGATCCACTGGTTAAGTAAGTAGAACCAATGTTTATCATCATCATCATCAACTTCGCAAGCATGGCATAGAAGTGTAGGGGTATGCTTTTCAAAAAGGGCAATGAAACCCTTTAGAAGAACTATTGACCCATCTCGCTTGAGACAGATCTATAAAAGCTGTTTTCTAGAGTTTTCATAAACAGTCTTGCACAACCTGTGGCGGTCCTAGATAAATGCACAGCTGGAGAGCACACCAGATACGTATGTCGGGGGAATGTGCATGATGCGGCGCAATGTTGTTGAGGGTGTGGTCCATTGTCAGCTCGGTCCAACATACCGCGTGCCGGTCTGACAACGAACTTCCCCACTGTTTCGGTGTGCACTTCTCCGGAAATGACGCATCATTGCATACACACTGGCCGGCTCTCGAGATCATCCTCTAGGGTGACGTTCTGGACCACCTGAGTCTTCTTCGGGTGGCCAAGCACAGTGCGTAACATGCCAGTGCAGCGTAGGTTAGCCGTGTGGAGATATACGTCTTGTATATCCCCCCATTATAGATCGGATGGATCAACGCTCGAACAGCCTTCGCCCTGTGGATGGAGTGTGGCTTGCGAGCAGATGCTAAGGTCAGAGTCGATGAGGATGCTCAAGTACTTCACAGACTTTTCCAATGTGACGTCCTGGTGCTGGCATGGTGCTCATACGGTGTGATCCGGTCAGCAGCACGCATACCCTTTTCTTATTTATTACACTGTATTATTGTGAATCTATGTTATTAAAAACTGGAGTTGATTTGAAGCCCAATCAAATTTAATAAAAAGTGATAATATGCAAAAACTTTGTTTCAGCAAAGTCATCAATCATGTCATGGAGAAGGGTAAAAAGCACCTAGCCCGGACTCTTGTAGAAAAAGCATTTGAAAATATAAAGAGGATACAAATTGAAAGATACCACCTCGCAACAACACCCGAAGCTAAAGCCAATATAGAATTAGATCCAAAGACAGTTCTATACAGTGCTGTTGAAAACTGCAAGCCCTTACTGCAGCTGTCACCAATTAAGAGAGGTGGAATCACATACCAGGTCAATCACACTTATTATTAAAACTAGCTGCGTCCCGCTTTATTTTGATATTCTCTAGAAACTGTATTTTCTTGGATAAAAGTTGTTTATGTATGTGTTAATCCAGGGCTACAGTTACCAAATTTAATCCATTTCTGTTCAGCTTTTACGAATTGAATTGAGTGTGAAAAAATAAATATACACAATATTCCTATTAATTAGCTGTACTCCTCAGTTTCACGATGATGAAGTGGTTGGCAACCGCCACTTGCTTTCTCTCATTTGCCTTTAATGTAGTGCATTATCCTGAATTACAGCAGTTGTCTTTATTTTATTGACATGACAGATTAGGCATTAAACCCACCTAATGTCAACACATCTGTTCACAGGTTGATGCATTGAAGTAGTTTATTTCTTGTATGTTTAATCTTTATAAAGGGTGATTCTTATTCACTTATTTAAATCTATTAATTTCAGGTGCCTGGCCCGATAACAGATAGAAGATCCCTGTTCCTAGCAATCAAATGGCTGTTAGACGCTACAAACGACAAAGAAAGAACTGTACATTTCCCCGAACAGTTTGCATGGGAACTTCTGGATGCAGCGAACAACAGTGGTAAAGTCGTGAAGAGGAAACAAGATCTACACCGACAGTGTGAAGCGAACAGGGCATATGCACATTACAGGTGGCAGAATTGAATTATTATGTAGTTGTGTATTGATTTATTAGTAGTGATTATTTTAGTTTAAAATATACTGTCTTACGCTATTTATGTTTGGTATTTCTTCTAGGATATCTATACTATTAAATAAAAATTTATGTATGTGTGTCTTAGGTGCGTTTCTATCATTCTATCAAGCAAAGAACGCAGAAGAAAGAATGGCAGGAAAGCAACGTATGGCAGGTGCCCGCCCACCGTCTAGCCTTATACGTGTCTCTTTCTGTCACATGGATTTATTCAACAGCTGCACGGAAGCACGGTTGGTTAATTTATAACCTCCGGTAACTGGGGAAGTTTTGACTTTTTCAGTCACAAATAACATGATAAATAATTATAGGTACATATTGATACAGATGGTATTCTTTTTGGAACATAATCTCAATAGTGACTTCATATTCGGTAAACAGTTGCGAAAATTTGGTCTACAAAATTCTGGGCTAGTATGGCATCATAATGCGTTCAAGTAATCAGCTCGCATTTTATCTTATTGTTCGTGGAGTGGAGTACTGGATTAAAATTTGGTCAGTGCTTTGAATCACCCTGTATCGCAACTATTATTCGATCTGTGACCCAGAGACTAAGTATAGGTAAGTTATTGTTATCGATTAGACCCTTTCAGCTCAGCATCAGTAAAAGTATCTATTAAACTATGTGTCTATATTGTGTGTCGGATAGCAAGATTTCAGGCCATATACTAACGCCCAACGCCCACTGTAGAGTCAAGGTGGCGCGCGGCGTCGCGCTGTACAAGCGGCCGTGAAAAGTCAACTCGTTATTGTCCCTCAAAATCTTCCCGCTGTACTTTCGCGCCCCCTGGTCGCGACTGGACTGTATTTATTTTTATTTTTGTAGAACATTAGCTTTATATGTAAGAGGTTAAATCAAAAACAATAATCCTTTACTAGTCACATATATCACACAGTTTATGTGCTTATTTTTTCTGATTTATGATTTATGATTGCCTACTTTGGTATGCTATGCTGATATATAGAACTTTACAGCGCCCGACATATCGGCTCATTTTCATATTTTTACGAAAAAAATAAAAATGAGCCGATTATTAATGATCCTAGTTTAATTTTTCGGTAACTACACGTCCGAGTTTGATGAAACTTGGTAGGTATATTGACAATAGGAACTTCTAGACGCTGAGCTGATTAGATTTTTACTAAAACCAAATAAATTGTGTATATGTTTTCGTACCCAAAGGGTGTCAACGGTGTACTAAGCATACGCGGTCTTTGTGAACTATATCTACCGTTTAACAGCTGTGTATCTTTTGCACTGTAATATACTGGGTGACGCGCAATGGGTTTATTAAGCCGAAAAAATTAGTCCAGGACAATTATAATCCATGGCTTTATATTATAGCGAGAGCGGCTTACGACTACTTGACGACTGTGGGTGGATACAGTCGATGGACGATTGCCAGAAAATCATTGACAGCCTGGTTTACTTCTGGGTGATCTGTTACGCGACACTAGTTTACCTTCTGCAAGTCACCAACTACAGCAGGTGAGCCGAGAACGGGTCAGAAGGATTGAATGTAGACATGAATTTGCTACACCTAGATTGCAGAGTATGTGGTCGGTGATGAAAGAGTTGCACACGATTCCAACAGCTTCAAAACCTTACTTGACAAAGATATGGTCTAAGCAGGCAATATCTCAATAATGGGATATCTCCATTCAGCCAGCCAATATGTTTAGTACGATTTATTTATATTTCGTACATAATTTGCGCTTGTTTCAAATTCAAATTGTTTTTTATTCGAGTGGCAATGGGTTTTTTATTTAATCAGTGAATAAACTAAGCGTTTTTTATTCACTGTTATCGATGAATCAAATGCTCGTTTCCGAGTGGCAATGGTTTTTTTATTCACTCTGTGAATAAACGAAGCGTTTTATTCACTGTTATCGATGAATCAAATGCTCATTTTCGAGTGGCAATGGTAAAAAACAATTTACGATACTCTCCCGCCCGTTTCCCAAACGGCGGTGCCGCCTGCGCAGTGTGCTTGGATTTCGCACTGAGTAGGTAGTAAACTGCGCGTTTCTGATTCGATTTTGCGTATTTTAGTATTATTTGAGATAACAGTCGTGGGCTGTAAGCTTGCGTGTGTATGGTGTTATAGATGCTTACATAATAAAATGTACTTAAATGAAATCGAGTAGTAGGTAATAAAACATGCAAAGAGAATGTATGAGTTGTGATTTTTTTTATCCAAAACTAAATAAATGGTGATTAAACAAATAGTTGTTTTTCAGTAAGCAAAATCATTATATTATTTTTATTAGGAGATTATAGTTACACATGAAATTAGATAGAAAAATATGAGCACAAATAAAAGCTGAATTTTCATAATGCTTTACAACGGTTTTAGAAAGATACGGCCGCTGATTACGCTCACGACGCCGACGCCGACGGCGGCATTGCCTTGTTTGAGATGATGGTCCAAACCAGTCTGGTTTCGTATGGATAAAACAAGACGCCCCTCTGCTTTCCGTATGAATACAGTTCCATTTCGGGTCCAACAATTAGTAAAATCGGATAATTTGGATCTGCTTCTTGAAATAACTGACATTCAGCCTCGTTTAAAAAGATCTTATTTGCTGACCCGTTGAACAGTCTTCTGAAGTTAGATTACCTACGTCTAACTTTAGCAGCCTTCACAAATTAGTCACGCTTTTCCCGTATGAATGTACTAAGTAATACGAGATGTGGACGTTGCCTGTCGTTGTTGGTGTTTCTTGAAGATTTCTGGCGGACTCTATGGACCATATATCGCATTCCTGAAGTATCTCTCCAACTTTGCTGGCTATCACTTGAACAAGGTGAGTAAAATTTTTATTGTGAGTTAGGAATTCTGATTATTTATACTTTTTTCCTTAAGGCAGCTTGCATTTGAAATTGGAATAGCTCCTCCATTTAATAATACGTTCATTTAGGCGAGCTTAATTCGGTCTGGACTGCCTCCAGTTGAGCTATGTTATGGTCTGCTGCATACATCGATTTGTCAAACTTTTTTTTATGCATCTGTCTTTTAGGCTTCCTATACTGAGACGCGGGCGTTGAGGTTTGGTGAACGTATGGCCATGAATAAGTACGTTTTTGAAAAAGCGTTTAGCGTTACCCATACCCACGTTAGGGCCTTCACGAGACTGTCCGCTCGAAGCACTGCGCGACAAATCTGCGTCTTCATAAATGAGGTTTGAGCCTGAATTGCACAATTTCTAGCAATCAAATAACTAAAATTTAAATTTTTCGCAATCGTCAAAACTTAATATATATATATATATTTGTTAACCTATACTGTCCCACTCCTAGGCAAAGGTCTCCCCCATTTCTTTCCAGACAGTGCGATCATCCGCCAGACTTAACCACTGTATCTGGAAATTGTCGAGGTCATCGCGCCATCGTTTTCTAGGCCTGCCTTGGCTCCTTCGTCCGTTTTCAGGCACCCACTGTGTGATTCTCTGGGCCCATCTATCAGGGTGCATCCCGGCCACGTGTCCCGCCCAACCCCACTTTAATTTGGCAGCTTTGATGCCAACATCAGCGATTCCCGTAATTGAGCGCAGCGTCGTGTTTCGGACTCGGTCTGTCCTTTTGATTCTTAGGACGCTGCGCTCCATCGCTCTTTGGCAAACCCCAAGTTTGAACCTCTGAGAATCGGTCAATGACCAAATCTGTGCACCGTAAGTTAGGACGGGCAGGATGCACATGTCGATGAGTGTACGCTTTAATGACAAAGGAAGGTCGCCCTTCCTAAAATAAAAGACTATTAAAAAAATCACTTGAACCACGTTCAAATTTCTATGAATCATCATATGATACGTACCTAGTTCAACTTCTCAATTGAAGTTTGTTATCCATTGATAAAATTGATAAGGGGGCTTTTTAATAGGACCTAACGAGATGACTCACAATCTCGGTCCTTTACGCCCTCACTTACCTACTTATATTACGCGCATCTTACGCCTACTTAAAGGAGAAATATGAGATTACGAATGGCGAACAAGTCTCAGTTGCTACGCGTGCTAACTGCTCCAGAATTGGTGGTAAAATCCTAACACAACTTGTTCGTAATGCATGTGTGTGAGCGAATGTAAATGTTAATTAAACATGTCTGGACGTTTTTAATACGTATTATGGATATTTACTGATATAGTGATCAAGTTTCGAGGTGGAGACTGAAAAAAAGTGCACTATAAAATTTGTCTAGAGTACCTCTAGAGATTTATACCGTGTTGGAATGACTGAAATTTTCAACCAACTAACCAGCCAACTGTAAAAAAATATATTTGTATTTTTATGTGTGTGTACGCCACCGACGCTACGCTATATCTTCACCGTTTGGAAAGAGATTTCAATGAATGATCATTATCCAGAAGACGTCCACTGCTGAACATAGGCCGTCCTCTTAGAATGCCACACTGAACGACAGCCTTTAATCTGCATCCACTGGATGCCCGCGACTTTCACGATGTCGTCGGTCCATCCAGTGGGAGGCTTACCTACGCTGCGTCTTCCGGTTCGTGGTCTCCACTGAAGCACCAGTTAAGGACCACGTCTCTACTGAGACGTGGTCCTTAACATCAAAAATAAAGTTTTTTTTTACTCTCAAGGGTTCCACCTAAATTTGTACTGGATGGAAAATTAGGGAATGAATCCCTTTTATTGAATGTCATTCACCTCCCTGGGGCCTTACGGACAACAGCTATTGCGGCACCAAACTAACGTTAGATCCGCTCAGTTGGAAAATCACGCGAACGTGAACCTTAACGCGCCCAGATACGGTCTGCGGTCGCGTGATTTTCCAACTGAGCGGATCTAACGTTAGTTTGGTGCCGCAATAGCTGGTGTCCGTAAGGCCCCTGAGCTTGTTTTTTTAAAGTTTTTTTTTTGTAAGGGATACTTAAGCTTACGTGCTCATAAATTCAGGAATACTTAGGACAGAGTCCAAATCGTGTTCCAGCCACGGATCTGTGCATAGCAATATGGTACATCGCCAAAACTAGTACTTATCTGGTCCATACAATTGCTAATAAACGCTGGCCTTGCGTGAGTTTATCCTAAGATTGGCTTGAATAAGGATATGCTGTCACTAGGCTGGCTTGTAAGAGGATATGCTGTTACAGCACCTATGCTTATCAATTGTCTCAACAGAAATAGTCAGTCGCTGCATTCCACATCTCAAGTTAGTTGTGCTCGTGATTTGAAGTGAACGTTGTGTGCAAAAGTATAAAGAACTACTCCATAGTCATAAGTGCCATGTGACTGACGGATTATTTATTCAAAATCATCAGTAGCAGGACATAAAACGATAGAAAAAAAATATGTGAATAAATTTTGTGAGAAATTTTACATTTTTCCTTCTTTGTTCACGGGATGGCGCGCACTACCGCAAGCATATATGCGTGTGTAGAGGTCTACGTCCATAATTATAAATGTTCCTAGATAACAGGATAATTCTAATCGATATTTCTGTATTCGTAAGAGGCACTGTTTAATATAATACGCACATGTATAGCGATTGTTTTATCGCGTCCCCCCGTTATCTAGGTATCTGGCTGTAGATATCTAATATGTACGCAAAACCTTTAAGGCATACCTATTTCAGTACTCTTTTGACTTGTAATCGTGAATCACTGATGACAGTGATGGAAATAAAATAATATTGAATTATATCCACAATATTAATCACAATAAGATCTGTTTAACATAAAGAACAATTGTGCTAAAAGATAAAATTAAGGTCTTAGCAAAATCTTAAATAAAAAAGCCTGTACTCGTTTTACATGTGCAAAGGATATGAAATAATAAGGTAAGACACGCTTATATTGTAATTTATGTAAACTGGAGTTAAATTATTAATAAAAGGGCGTACCATACCTACAGTAGGTACTACTGTAATTCCTAAACGCTGCTAGACGTAAGTATATAACCATAACTGCTCGTGGACGTAGATTATTTATGTTTCCTGGTTTAGACAACTTTTAGTTTTCATACATGCTGTAATTTTAGCGATATTTTCACACATGAGTAATAGATATAAATAACATATTGATTTTACTGTGATCACGGAACTGCGGGAGGATTTATAATATCTAATCGGCTTAAAACTTAGTAATAGGGTCTCGTTTTTACCCTTTGGGTACGGAACCCTAAAAACACATAAGTAATTGGCGTTTCATAATTAGTGATTATAAGTATTATGACGAAGCGCGCTTTGCTCCTCTCAATGTTAAACAATATCAATAAATAATTATCGTCGAACAAAATATACACACATACCTATACATACAAACGCCTTTATGCATCCACGTTCAAAGACAATTTCGATCTGTTCCCGTAGCATATACTTAGTGCATACGATGCACTAAGTGCATAATATGCACTAGGTAAGTGTAGGCCAATATGTTTGTCATAATTTTTTGAATTGTTATCGCAAATCCCGGTGATTAAAAGACAAAATAAAGAAAGTATTTTTATCTTTGTTTACCACCAAATTGGTCGGTACGAACCCTTATTGCTTAGTTTGGAAAACAAAGTAAAATACTATTGACTTATTTTATCGTAAGGTATGAGTATTTACTTTACTTTATTATTAGCTATTAACAAAAATTTAGATAATAATAATGAGCTTACTTGCAATATATTCTAAAACTGTAGATTTTTAGTTTATCATCCATCCGGCACACACTTAGCTCGTCTCATTTCGGACAATAGAGCATCAGACTTGAATCGCCGTAGTTTTCGATATGTTATTGAAACTTCATGGAATATCTCCGTACCCATGGTAAGGTTTTCACTACGAAGTATAAAAAAATATAAATATATAAAAATAATAAATATATACACGTCGAATTGAGAACTTCTGGCGTTTGTTTTCGGCGAATTGTATCATCATCATCATCATCAATTTTGCACTGTAGGTGACTTCTCGCGCGCCATCTGTTCCAGTTCTGTCACCTGGCCCAGTCTCTGGGTCTCTGCTTTTTACTATAATTGATGTCATAAATAGGATCGACAGGACACAATGAGGGCTAGATCCGAGGCCGCGGAGGCCGGGGCCTTCACCAAGTTCCGGCTGCTGATGTGGAAGAACTTCCTGCAACAATGGCGGCACAAGTTCCAGACAGTGGTGGAACTTCTACTGCCCGTGATCACCATGAGCATCATCCTGATCCTGCGCTGGCAGGTGGAGCCGACCCAGCGGGAAGCCTTCACCTACCCGATGATACCGGCGCACACACTTAACTACTCTAATATAGTTCTGTAAGTGCTTTTTCTATATGAACATTATGAAAGTATCATATTATTCATTTTATTTCACGGGAAATTGCGCTCTTTTACAGGGTTGCTGGTAATCATCAACACGTCCAAACAAACAACTTTTGTTTTACGAATAATCAAAATTCGTGGGAAAATAATCTACTGTTTTATATTATTGTGTCGGGAGTAAATGATTTTTTTGTACGGAACGACAATATTTTTTTTGCGAATTTCGATAATTCATTGAACAGAAGTTGATTGTTTTGTTGTACTTAGGCTGCCTTTAAGAGGATGCTAATTGATTACCAGTCACATCAGTCAGTAAACGTCCACTGCTGAACAAAGGTCTCCTCAGAGAGGTGAGATGCCGTAATCCACACGCTTGGTGGCGGCTTGGGGATTGCAGTACGTTCACCATGAACTAATAGGACAACGCTGCTGCCCATCCTCCGGTGGTTATGATCGCAGTTTTAGGACATACCCGAGATTACCAGTAACCCTGTATATCATCTCATTTCAAGTACTTTTTATAGCCCCCGACGCATCTGTGTATGTATATTTATCTGTTTGTGGCATCGTAGCTACCAAGTGGCTGAACTGATTTTGATTAAGTATTTTTTAAAGGTGACCTTATAAAGAGTGTTCCTAGCTATGATTCAAGAAAGTATCTTACGCCTTTTGAATGATTGCCAGCTATTTTATCGGGGGTCATTAAAAACTTTCAATTGCTACGTATTTACGTATGCTATAGTCGAAAATATCCGGCACAATGAAACGAGAGCATTTTTTCCCGTAAAATAAAAGTAAAGTGAGTCAAAACATCATGTTTCCATGGTAAAATTCAACTAGTCCCGCGGAGTTTTTGAGAACTAAAGCAATTTCAATAAAGTTAAATCGATTCATGTTCATACATTATGCGACTGCAGCGCGACTGGAGGATAACAATTTTGTATTTGAATAAAATCCAAGCGAAAAATTTAAGTCAATAAATTCGGTATTATATTGCAACTCAAACATACATAAATGCCTAGATAGCTAGATAGCTCTCCACCACGATCATCAAGAGAGATGTCTCTTAAGTAGTTCTTCTCAAGTATCCGATATACTGCAGTCAAATATTCAAAGAAAATGTTATTATTCAGCACTTTACAATGTTACTGCAGCCATCAGGGCAAATAAATGATTGGACCGATCATAGGTAGAGAATTTATTATGTGGGAAATAATTTAACAAGTAATCATGACTAGGTAATACAAAGCTCATACTTACCGTGAAATTGCGGTCATAATAATGGACGTATTTAGATAAGAACTATTTCGTGCACTAAGCGGATTTGATTATGACCTACAGGCTACACACAAGTACCTGTAATCATATGAATATACCGATTTACAACGTGTCGATGATCAAATTATCACCACGACTCGCCCACATGGCGTAAACTTTTTGTGCACCAACAGAATTTTAAATTTTATTTATATATTACATTACATTAAATTTACATAAGAAACTATAGAGTCTAGGTACAAGCGTAGTGTACAATAATTGGTTCGTAAATATTCGTTAAATACCTATAGTTTTTAAATTCTTCGGGGCGTTCGCAGATTGGTTGTTTTGACATTTGTTTCCCGAATTTAATGATATGATTACGGGACTTTGATCTTGCGACCTGAGGCCGCGGTTTAGACCTCAGCTGGCAATGGGACAACCGTGGGAGAGGGGTGGTAGTGACAGTGGCGTCGAAGCCGCCTCAGTTATGCCCTATCGCCCTGACGCGAATGCGTACGTATATAATAATATAAGATAACCGCATTGTTCTCGCCTGTAGCCGCATCGACCCGTACCCTACTCCTGTCACCTCACTGCCAGCTTAGTTTGAAAGCTACTATAGACTATTTATTACCTTTCAGAGCTGGAATGAATTTAACAGAAATGTCAGTAGCGTATTCGCCTGATAGCCCCGAGTTGGATGATGTCGTCAGAACTGCCATAATGAACCTTCTCGTAAAGAATGTTAGAGATATCATACCAATCATAGCTGAGTCGGTGCCAGACCTGCTGCCTCCAGACTTCGAACTCCCACCTGATATAGGGCTAAATACGACTGTCATAGACATCATTAAAACACTTATTAGTGTGACTGCGTACAATAGTAGTGATGATCTGAGAGGAATTTATATTCAAGAAGAAACGACTAGGAAAGTGGTTGCTGCTATTCAATTTGATGATTCACTTCGAGGTTAGTAATTGCTTGTATCAACTTAAGGAGCTTGCAGACGATGCGTAGTACAAGTTGCAAGTAGCTACTACGCATCGTCTGCTTCGTTTGCTTAGTGCAAGTGGCAGTGGATTACCCAATAAGCATCGTATGCAAGCGCATTCGCGAAGTTTGCGCAGTCACCAATCATGAGTTCTTGCGTCAGGGTTCAGATCACGTTAAAATCACTTCAAATATAGGACGATGACACGCACGCAGAAAGTGCGTTCACAGGATGAAATTTCATGCGCAAATGTAGAACTCTCGCTGGCTTCTGCTGTCGTCTGCAATGGCCTTTATTGAACGAAATACTCATTTGTTTATTTATAATTCATGTAATAATCTTAATAATAGCATCACGGTAAGTTGGTAAAATACTAAATCAATTGCAGGAGCCACTGTTCTGCCGAATGTTATCTCCTATTCCCTACGATTTCCTGAAAGGCCGCGACTGAATTCGTTTTTCTCCCGAGGAGGAAGATCTTGGCGCACAGAATTAATTTTCCCGTCGTTTGAGTTGCCAGGACCCAGGTTCCCGTATTCTTGGGAAGGTGGTAACGACCCAGGTATGTAAAATTTAATAATTAAAGTTTTTATAAGACCTCTGGATGTAAAAAAATTACTTGCCTACACACTAGGTATTTTTGTAAAAATATCATTGTACCAAATTTTTGTCGAAAAGAAAAGTCAGCTGACAAGTTAAGAACACTTTCAAAAGAAAATTATTTTTCATTACTCATACTCGGAAAGTAGGTCTGAAGTTACCTGAGGAGCGGGTTGAAAGTAATACATTTCAGCCTATCTATACTTATAATAAAACTGTAACAGGTCCAATTCTGTACATGGAAGATATTTTGAAACAAAAATTTGGACTGCACTCTGTATTCGATACTAAAGTCAAAACTGTAATTTTTTTCATTTTTGTCTGTCTGTCTGTCTATCTGTCTGTATCTGGGCCACGCATCACGCCAAAACTACTCAATGGATTCAAATGAAACATAATTTGAGTTCATACTATGAGGTAGGTTATAGGATACTTTTTATCCCGAAATTTTGCGTGGTCCCCTTGGGAGAGGGGATGAAAGTCAAAATATGTACTTAGTTGTAATTCATTACCGCGTAGTCCGATTTCATTAATTCTTTTTTTTGTTCTTTAAACAACGTCCAGAAATTACAGACATCACAACCCTCAGTATTAGGTCCATATAACTTGGATAACTTGACCTCCAGAATGTACAGGAACCATTGAACGTACGGTTCATCTTAAGCTGGAGGTTGTTTTGTAGCGCACTTTGTAGTGTACGTTGAGTAGGTACTTAATAAATCTATAAATTAATAAAACTTATTAAATAAATAAATGCCTAAAAGGGTCCGCAAATCACGTGATGCAAATTAATGGGGGTTGCTATATTTTTTAGAAGGTTATTATGGAAAGAAAAATTAAGAAAATTGGAAAATTTCAGAAAACGATAACTTCGCGCGTTTTTCATTTCTAAGACAGGACAACGTCTGTCGGGTCAGCTAGTATTGAATATACTCTTATAGGCTTCTCTTATGAAATCAGGCGTTAAATCCATATCGGAATCAGATGAACTCACTGTGTTAATACAAATCTGCTCACAAATGTGAAAATAGAATTAGTTTTTTTAAATATAATAAATAATAAATAATTATTCGGGACATTTTTTCACACACGGTCATCTGACCCCAAACTAAGCAAAGCTTGTGATATGGCTGCCAGAGACTGATATACATACATATATAGTTTTTAAATACATACTTAAATAGATATTAACAACCAGATATAGAACAAACACAAATGTTCATCACACAAATGTTTGTCCTACGTGGGAATCGAACCCAAGCCCTCAAGCTCAGAAGGCAGGTTCACTACCAACTGGACCAACGGGCTATCTATAATTTGTATATTTAATAATTTTATTGTTTGTCAGTTGTCAACTGTCACTGTCAGTTGAAAGTGATTCTCCCTAGAGCTGAAATGTATCACTTTCACCCGCTCCTCAGGCAACTTCAGACCTACTTTCCGAGTAAGAGTAATGAAAAATAAATTTCACACCAAAAATTTTAACTAGGTAAAATAAAATTCACTCATATTTTTTTAGTCAGTTCATGTTTTTATTATTAGTTTCCTTGTATTCGTAATGAAAAGCACAGTGTTTACCTCGGGGTTAAAGATTTATTTAGTCCCTCGAACTATTAGCGCCCTCGCTACGCTCGGGCGCCAAATCCCATCTCGGGACTAAATAAGTTACTTTCACCCCTAGGGTAATAATGTACTATTGACGACCTTGCTCGAGTATTCACAAGAATGGCGAAGAACAAGATGTTTCGTCTGTTAAATTCGCTGAATTTGAATGTGGAGAACTCCCAATATTTTGTTTTAAGTGAATGCAACCGGTTCAAACAGCTTTCAAACAAATCAGCATTGATTTTAGTTTGAAATGTCTTTGCAAATCAGTGACATTTTCTGAAGACTGCGAAACCTAGGTGTTCGAAACCTCATCATCATCATCAGCCAGAAGACGTCCACTGCTGAACATAGGCCTCCCCCTTTAACCTCCACACTGAACGACAGCCTGCCTTTTGCATCCACTGGATGCCCGCGACTCCCACAATGTCGTCGGTCCATCTAGTGCGAAACCTGCATCCATGGAATATAATGAATATGGAATAAAAGATCGGCTGCCAATATTTAATAATGAAAAAAAACACGAAAAAAAAACAGTCAACCGACTCGATTCTGTCACTGGTAGGGTTTCCAGGTGGTCATAAATATAAATAATAGCAATCAATTTTATGTTATCTAATTTGGAAATTACTTTTACGGCGTTACGCCATCTCACCTCAAGCAGCTATTCTAATTGCTAGAAAAGGCAGCGGAAGCACTTCATTTAAAATAAGTATATGGTTTTGTCTCACAGGTTATGTGAACGAGATGTTCATAGCGCTCCAACACGCTATATCTATGGAGCTGGTGTCGCGGAAGACGGGCGAAGACCTGAGGCAGTTCGACGTGAACTTGCAGCGGTTCCCGCACCCGCCATACGTTCAGGACTTTGCTATTGAGGCCATGCAGATGCTTCTACCTGTCTTCATTACACTCAGTTTCAGTTACACCATAGTAAACATTGTCCGAGCCATCACCGTGGAAAAGGAACTTCAACTTAAGGTACCCTACATTTTTAAACGGAAATATTTAACAAATTTGTACATCAAAGGTTACTTCACGCGCATTAACATAGGTAATCTATCTTATTTATCTTTCTGTCCATAAGATCAAAACTCATAGTCAGTAGGTTATAAAAATGCTCCGCATAACATCGCGCTGTACCGCAGCTTTCTGATTAGATTTTTTTCTGTTGAAACTAGTACACTTCTACTTTAGACATTTCTTTTATAGGTGTACATACTTTGATGTTCAGATAGCATGCTAGTTGAGACATTTTTAATTGCGATTAAATTGCGTATTTTTTTATAGCGACAATATCTCTATTTTCTATTTATGAAACTTAATGTTAACCACTGATTTATGTTGACAGGAAACCATGAAAATTATGGGACTCCCAACATGGCTCCATTGGACAGCGTGGTTTTTCAAACAATTCATCTATCTCTTGATAGCGTCGGTACTCCTGGTGATACTTTTGAAGGTAATATACCTATATAAAACTGTATAATAATAGATAAACTGTATGTAACTATGTACCTACAAGGAAGCAGAAGGAGAGCTCTCAAAGTGCTTGCAAAGGTGTTAGGGCAGAGGAAGGCACTGGATATTGTTTTTGACAAAAAAATATGTTAGTTTCTATCTTACCAAGTCTTTTGTTAAGGGGCTACGGCTACATGTTTTAAGCCCGAGAGGTAGCCGTAAGGGCCTTTTTGTTTTGTTCAGTTTGATATTAAAATAATTTTATAACCATAAACAAAATAATGATTATGTGTATTTTAACCTAGTTTTTTTAGTTCTATGACTGTATTTTATTTTTCTTCCTCCAGGTCAGCTGGTTTACCAACGAAGATGGGTTTTCGGACTATGCTGTGTTCACTAACACTCCTTGGACAGTGTTGTTCTTCTACATAGTGTTGTACTTGACTACTGCCATATTCTTCTGCTTCATGATCAGCGGCATTTTTTCTACTGGTCCGTATAATAGCATACGTAATTCTATCCGTGAAGACGTACTGCACTCATTTTATTTCGCTCTGCTCGCGCTTATCCAATTCATATATATAAGTATGCATGTATACATAAATATTATATTAGTGTGTAACCGAAATCAATAAAGATTTATGCCTGATTAGTACCCTAGAGTTTCGGCCCGCATAAAAAAATCTGGACTAACACATTACCAGAATATTGACAACCAACGCATCTATAGACATATCGCAGTGTGTAGAATCCGACTTAAATTATTGTAGGGAGGTCCTTATAATAGGCTAGTTGACTGGTGTTTCATTGATTACAAAAATAAATAACTAAGTACATCACACATAATGAAATTTTTTTTACAAATTACTGATAAATTTCTGAGATATAAGGGCTTAAAGTTTTTGGTGGCCCGTATTGAGAAGGGAATATTTGTCCCTTTCCCGCAAAGCGTGTGTTAGTATATCTTTTGTATGGCGCGCGCAAGGCTTGACGTCATAACTTGCTATCTGTCTAGCTTGAAATTAAAATACTAATAACTTATTTATTTTTGAACATATTTTAATTTTGTTTTCGTTTATTCATAAAATCGTTTTTCGTTTAATAAATAGAGCCCTATTTGTGATCAGCTTTTTATGAGGTAATAAAAATAATTAGGACACATGCATATGGTCGGTATCTGCCTTATAAGTCAATTGACAGATCTGAAGCTCTGTTAAAGTCATACTGCCCCTAATATTTCGCTTTACAAATAATTCAAACACGTTGATGCAAATGCATGTTGGAGTCTGTAGTTATTTAATTTATTCGAATAGCAACACTGCACGAATGAAGCTGAGAATGAATTACAGAATGAGTGTGAAGCTCGTTGCCAACGTCATATCGGTCAGTAGTGCGTTAGTTCGTTCGAGCTCGAGACTCACTCACTTGATCTCAAGACAGCGCCTGCGCCGGGTGTGCGCACTGACGAATAAAAACATGGCGGACGACGAAAACGAGCAAACAGATTCTAATCCATGTGAATCTGCGACAGCAGCGGTGGGATCGCTTCCACAATCATCCTGCGAGCCTACCGTAACGCCAGCTATTCAAAATCAAGGATATTTTACGCCAGGATATCAAGCTCAAGAAAATATGGCGGATGGGTCATTGACGTTAAAAAAGGACCGGCTTCGTACACCTACACCGGAAAATCGGGCGACCTTCATTCAAAATATGATAGCGGGCTTCCAGAACATCAACCGAAAACCCTCTACGAGCGCTGTTGAACCGAGAAAGCTAAGGGCAAGTGAGATTTATTTACCGCTGGTTATTTACCGTACCGCCAATTTACTGCAGCTCAGTGGTGTGAAGATATCGAACACCATAGGAAAAACAACGCGTGGACGGATTATGCGACTAGAAATGCCGTTTTCACTAATTTACAAGGACGTGCGAAAAAGTGGGCAGCGCGTTCGTATCCTTTGTGCGAGACTTGGGAATAACTGAAGCAGCGACTCACTTGACAGTTTGCTGCAACAAAGAGGTTTCACGACCTGTTCCGGGACATGGTGGAGTACAGGTGCGACCAAACAGTATCGTATATCGAGTATTCAACCAACAAGTTGGCGCTGATAGAACGACTGGAGACCAGCTGAGGCGAGTCGAACAAAATCGAGGTAGTGATCTCCGGCATTACGGATATTCAGGTACGTTCAGAGTTAAAAATACCCCTCCAAATTTTGTGGCACTTGATAGACATTTGAATACGTACCCTAACATCAAAAGTCTTAAGCGACGTTCGGATAAGACTACGAATGAACTTGAACCTTCTTATTCAAAACGACCTAAAATTAATGATGAATCTGATCTGCGCTGTTATTATTGTAACAAAATAGGTCATTTGAAGCGACACTGCTTGTTATCACGAAACAACAATAAAAGTGTGGGTACCGCCCACAGTAATAAATGACTTGAGAGCAAAGGCATAGTACGTGAGAGTTCTTCGCCTTTTTCGAGCCCTGCTTTGCTCGTCAAAAAGTTAGGATGGACGAGCAGGCAACGAAGGATAAAATACGTTTTGATGCTAATAAAGCCGTGATTCATCCATTTGTAGTAAACGATTTGGTTCTAATTCAAAAGAATCCCCGGGTAATTAGCAAATTAAGCGAATAGTTTAGTGGTCCTTGTAAAGTTATCAAAGTTTGTCCAGATGAACTGCTGAACACTGCTACGCTTTGCTGTGGGGTTGTGATGAAGTCTGACTTGACACTTTAATGATGCTGAAAGCTTTTACGCTTTGTGGCGAGGTTATGATGGAATTTGTTGCTGATGAAAGCTTTTACGCTTTGCGGTGAGGTTATGATGGAATTTTTGCTGATGAAAGCTTTTACGCTTTGCGGTGAGGCTATGATGGAATTTGTTGCTGATGAAAGCTTTTACGCTTTGCGGTGAGGTTATGATGGAATTTGTTGCTGATGAAAGCTTTTACGCTTTGCGGTGAGGTTATGATGGAATTTTTGCTGATGAAAGCTTTTACGCTTTGCGGTGAGGCTATGATGGAATTTGTTGCTGATGAAAGCTTTTACGCTTTGCGGTGAGGTTATGATAGAATTTGTTGCTGATGAAAGCTTTTACGCTTTGCGGTGAGGTTATGATGGAATTTTTGCTGATGAAAGCTTTTACGCTTTGCGGTGAGGCTATGATGGAATTTGTTGCTGATGAAAGCTTTTACGCTTTGCGGCGAGGTTATGATGGAATTTGTTGCTGATGAAAGCTTTTACGCTTTGCGGCGAGGTTATGATGGAATTTGTTGCTGATGAAAGCTTTTACGCTTTGCTATATGGAATAGATTGAGCTCTATGGTTGAAAGCTGTTTTAAACGCTTTACCTATGCCAGTACCTCAATGGTATCCTGTGATGTTGATAAACAACGCGAGAGCGCGTTGATTTGCAGAATGGCCGTGTTGGAGTCTGTAGTTATTTAATTTATTCGAATAGCAACACTGCACGAATGAAGCTGAGAATGAATTACAGAATGAGTGTGAAGCTCGTTGCCAACGTCATATCGGTCAGTAGTGCGTTAGTTCGTTCGAGCTCGAGACTCACTCACTTGATCTCAAGACAGCGCCTGCGCCGGGTGTGCGCACTGACGAATAAAAACATGGCGGACGACGAAAACGAGCAAACAGATTCTAATCCATGTGAATCTGCGACATGCATGTATGTAAACGAAATTAGTTTCAATATCTACGTTTCATCGGAATTTCTTTCGAGAATTTTTCTAGATAAGACATCTTTCGGCTTATTGTGACGGGCAGTTTTGCCATTGACTTTTAGCTTTCTTATATATTTTTTCTTATCTTACTATATACACCAAAACACATTCTTGTTCTAAAAATTTGAGAATATTTAAGAAAAGTATGTTTGTATCTGTTTAGGAAGCCGGGCATCTTTGTTCACTGGTGTGATCTGGTTCCTGTCGAGCGTTCCTGCGGCGCTTCTGGCTATGGAAGGCGAAATTTCAGCACCTCTGCAAGCGTTCACCTGTCTCAGTATCAACTCGGCCATGTCGTACGGCTTCCAGCTGCTACTCGGCAAGGAAGGCAGCGGCGGTGAGATCTCTACCTTTAACCGTGGCTACCTTATTATCCACTCAGCATAGCCCATTTTTCTTAGTTTCGTTTGTGGACATCAAAATCAATCTGTAAATCTCTTCAGTTCTCTTGTTTTCATACATTTTATAAAGACATGCAACAGCTTTTTGCTAAAACCAAAATGTATCCTTGGGGCCTATGTTATGGAACTCCTTATTGCTTTAATGTCATTTAGAAAAACCGACTTCAAAATTATTAAATACGCATTTTCGTTTACTTGGATAACATTATGGATATTTTTTCCAGTTATTTTGATTTAAAAACCAAATTACTGAACCGATTTCATTGAAATTTCAATGGGGCCAATCTGAAAGTATATTCTTTAAAAAACTAAACAAATAATTTTGGAAATCGGTTATTTAAAATACGGAGTTCAGAGGTGGCAAACGTCGGTTAAAATCAAAATTGCTTATTATAAAGCTGCCCCAGGCTATGGAACTGCTTTTTGCTAAAATCAAATTGGATTCTGAGGCCCTTATGGAACTGTTTTATTGCTATAACCAAAATTGGTCTTTAGGGCTAATGTTATGGAACTACTTTTCGTTAAAATTGATCCTTATATCCAGGTATGCAATGGGGCGAGTTCTTCGATATGCCTTCAACGGAGTCCAGTCGGTTCACATTCGGTCACGTGGTCCTGATGTTGGTCCTAGACTGTGTAATATATATGCTTATTGCTCTTTACCTGGAGCAAGTATTGCCAGGACCCTATGGCACGCCAAATAAATGGTACTTCATCTTTCAATCAAACTTCTGGTGTCCAAATCGAGGAAAATATGAAGGTAAGGTAAAAGACTGTTCTTTCAATAGATAAACAAAAAAACACAATATATTTAAAACTAAATAAAAAAAAACTGACTCGTTTAAAGAACATTTTACACGATTGAGGACTTTTTATAAAGTGTTTTATTTTATTTTATTTAAATAACTACGGACGCAATGTAATATATGATCTTGAATTATTTATGAATTAATTGGAAATTATTGATAATAATAATTATTATTTCACATGAAATTCTTGACTGACTTATTCACACTGTAATCAATAAAATTGTTTATCTGTCAACAAACTGTCTGGAGTATAGACGATAAAATAAATTATTCGTTTCAGGTGAAGTGATTTTTACAAACCATGACAATGAAGATGTGCTGATGGAAAAAGACCCGATGGGTCATGCGATCGGAGTTCAGATGACTGTAAGTATTTTACGTAGATTTAGGGTGAAGAAGAAGCATTATAACAGCACTAACGGAATATTGCACAATGGAAGGGAAAGGCGACGGGTAGTGGGCCACTCGCTCACTCCCGCCGCGACGCCTTCGTCGTCTTACCCACCCTGTACCCTTGTAGCATCGTGGGCGAATCCTTAAAGCCCTAACAGATGTGTGGAATTGGTCGACCTCAACCGCCGACTGACCAACGGGAGAGAAAGAGAGAGAAATATGTTATCACTCTTTCTCTCCCGTAGGTTGAACGGAGCGCGGTGGTCCGTCAACTATATCCACACGTCTGTTAGCACTATTAGTTATAGGGACGGTTAATAGCGCTGTAAGCGATTTAAAGGAATTTTAATGTTATTTTCCATTTTACAGAACTTGACAAAGGTATACGAAAGTAACGTAGCAGTAAATCATTTGACAATGAACATATACGACGATCAGATCACGGTGTTGCTCGGCCACAACGGAGCCGGCAAATCTACCACCATATCTATGCTCACAGGTGGGTGTACTTAATGACTTATCGATATTATTGTGATTGTTACGTGCGTCATAAAACTGGGGCTCAATTTTTCAATCGCTCGTATGTTATTTCGCATGAAAATATCATGCGAAATTCACCTGTACTGGAAATACTTGTTGGAACATTCGGTACATTCGCATGATAAATATTACTTTACGGGATGTTCAATAAACGGGATTTATTCCCAAAAATAACAGGCTTAGTGAAAAATATATATAAATTTAATACACTTCATCATCATCATCATCATCATCATTTCAGCCGTAGGACGTCCACTGCTGGACATAGGCCTCCCCCATCGATCTCCAAAAGGGCCGGTTGGAAGCGGCCCTTTTAATACACTTACTGAAGAACTATTTAAATCGGCTTATACAATGCTTATAAATCTTCCCAAATTTTAAACACATTTCAATTTTGTTTTCGGTGTTCAGCTTTTTTATAACAAAAAAATCCGGCAGCCTATTTCAAAATAAACAGGTTTAGAGGTTTTTAGAGGTTGAATATTTTATTCAAATTTAATCGGGACCCTCCTCGAAATATACGTAATTATATTATAGGCGAAGATATCCCGTAACACATTTATAAGAAGAGAACTAAGAAGACTCTTTAGAAGTCTGTACAAAACTGTTCTTAAATGGTACATTTAAAAGTTCCCAACTACAACTCGCACAGTACTGTGACAGCTATGACCATTGGCGGATCCAGGGGCCATGGGGGCCATGGCCCCCCTAAAACACCTAGCAATTCCATACATTCGACTCAATTTTTCGATTTGATTCCTTCGAACCTTGTCAGAATATCCCCCCCCCCCCCCCTCCGAATCCTGGATCCGCCCCTGGCTATGATGCTATATTTTATAGCATATTCTTAAATCTTATTACATGACATTGCGGTAAAGTAATGGATCATTGTGTTGAATAAATGGATTGGAGTGATGATTGATGCATGGCGGTAGATCGAGTTCTACACACTGAAATCCGGTAGAACAACAATTTGGGACATTGGAACAGCAGTAACGAATCTTAAGTGGAGCTAGGTAGGACACGTAACTAGGCGAACTGGATGACAGATAGAAAGGATTGGCATTAATCGGCACAGCCGGGCGCTAATGTCGAAATATTTGTAGATATACCTACGTCATAAAGTAATTGCTATGGGTCAACTTTGTTGTTCAACAAATACTGCCGAATCGAATATGCCGACCGGGGAAGGAAAGTGGAGCATTGGTCTTTCGCAGTTATATACGGGTTGACGATTTTGTGACGATTCGTGGGTAGAATCTAGACTCGATTAGCGCGGGACCGAGGCAGATGGCACAACAAGAGAGGAACTTATACCCAGCAATGAAAGAGAAGAAGGCTGTGGATGATGATGACGGTAAAGTAATAAAATGTGATAGCAAATATCTGGTTGTTTGCTAGCCTATCGAATATTGTTACGTTATTTTAGTGCTAAGTGCTGTATTTACAAAGGATAACTAGGATACGTAACGTTTGAGAGTATCATTCACATTATCTTTTTGTCATAACACACTCGAGTATTTACACTAGTAAGGATCTCGTACGTACTTATGATTCCAGGACGCTTAGTGCATCGGCACTTAAAATGTTACGGTCGTTGTACTAATTCTAATATGCAGTATGCACTAGGAAAACAAGCCAAGTGCTAGAAGTTTACATAATAAAATATTTAATTTCCTCAAAGTTCAATAAATTTTTCGCCTTCCGCAATTGCGTTGTGATTGCGCACATTTTGCGCCGTGAATGGAATATGATTACGACCAGTTACCTATGTGTTTTGTATACAACCTTTTGTTTTTATTATATGGGAATTACTCACGTAAGATTAAGCCGGTTACTCTGCCCTATGACTATAGTTTCAACCGCATTCAGAGGTACTTTTTAAGGTGAGTGTGCGCTCGCGGCTTCGTCTCGCTTTGCACTGTGGGCCGCCGCGCGCCACGCACGTGATGGGAAAAAAGCGTGAAAATAATATCAGTTTCCATAAAACGCATGCAAAATGCAATCCTATGATAGGTACAAACTATTTCCGCATGTATGTTTATGGTTGTATTTTTGCCTTGGTATCTGCTATGGCAATAGTGTATACCCTCGATGGTAGCTAATCAAAATTCTATATTTTTCACAGCTAAGTATCTTAATCTCACATTAATCAAGAGTTTACCACAACTTTAGGTTTAAATCAAAACACAATGCTAAAGCAAAGCTAAAACTATATGAGATGAGAGCAAAAACAATGTACTCGTAGATCGAAATAAAAGAGGTCTGCAAGTAATTAACCGCACAATTAAACCGCGGATTAACCCCAAAATTTATCGGCTGTTCCCCTTTCCCGGGATAAAAGTATCCTATTTCCGCCTTTATAATACCCTTGTCGAATTTCATGATGAAGGGGAGTAGTCATGATATTTTGTCCATCCCAGGTAACCTGGAAGTGACCCACGGGTCGATAGTAGTAGCCGGCTACAACATGGGAACTCAGACGCGCTACGCACGGGCCCACCTCGGCCTCTGTCCGCAACACAACGTGCTCTTCAACGAACTAACCGTCGCAGAACATCTCGAGTTCTTCGCAAGGCTGAAGGGCTTTAAGGGACAGGAGTTAAAGGATGATATCGACTCGCTGATTGAGAAGTTAGAGTTACAGGAGAAGGTTGGTTTTCGGTTTTCTTTTGTTTATTTAAAAGGTCGCTCGGATAAAAGAAAGTAATAGTGTGAACTTGACTAAGAAGACATCTGTACAACATGCCGCGGTATGCCAACTTCGTTATATCGGCGCTCTGAGACGGTGTATAAAACAAGCATACATCGTCAGTAGGTATACGGTTAGATGCTACGGACGGGGCTACCGCGTGGAGGTGAAGGGGGAGCAAGATGGGAATCGTATTTCAGCAAGGTGTAGAAAAAAATATAGCCAGTATAACTTATCTCTTTCTTGTTCTACTATACGCAAGAATGAAACTTGTCATATCTATTGTTCCAAAACGCAGACAAATTTTCCCAGAAATATGTCACTCAGAAACATGCTAACAGTTGTATATATTTTTGTCGATATATAGCGTGACTACCAATCAGCCGGCCTGTCAGGCGGGCAGAAGCGGCGGCTATGCGTCGGCATTGCGTTGAGCGGTGGAGCGCGCGTGGTGCTTCTGGACGAGCCTACTTCAGGCATGGACCCCGCTTCGCGGCGCGCACTCTGGGACCTGCTGCAGAAGGAGAAAAAAGGTAAGCTAACATGTCGGCAGCGGTGGCGATTTTCGCCCAATCGCATGTGGCGTTACTCGACGAGCCTACTGATTATGGGCTCGACCCGGTAGCGTGACGAGTGCTCGCTTGAAGCCTGTAGCTAATAGACTACAGCTTATTTTGTAGTTGTTATGTATGGAAGAACCTTATTGTCCACTACAAGTCTTTCAATATTTAAACTTTTTTTTTGTTTGTTTGGACTCGCTCGCTCGCTCTCCATCTAACGGAACCCTCAGAGTGCGAGTCCTACTCGTACTTGTCCGTTATTTTTTTTCTTTAAACAGCCATATATGCCAGCCAATCCGAAATTTTATATAATTCTTTTTACGTGTTACGTAGTAAAAAGTTCGATCCATTTCTAAATAACACGACAGTTATGAGTTTTAATAGTAGGTAATTTCGAAAAGTAAATTAATTCAGCCTGCTAAACACGTCAGATATGGACTTTCATACAAATTTTGCCAGCCGCTGCTTGCATTTATTTTTATTTTATTTATTTATTTTATTACAATTTCTCAAAAACTTACAGCTAAAAACCAAAACATTATTGAGACAATAACAAAAAACTTTTCTTACAATAACATTTCGCAGCTAAGTATTACTAGAATGTAATATCGAGTTAATGCCAAAATAACTAATACAATTCTGAAGCATAACATTTATATTGGTAAAAAACAAATCAATATCAGGCTGGTGAGTGATTAGCTCGTTGAGCAGTGTGAGTGCGTGATTTGTGGGCGCGTAACGCGAGGTATCTGTGCGCGGGGGGACGAGCGGCGCGAGCAGCGGCAGGTGCCGGCCGCGCCTGCGCACGCGCGCGACCACCGACCACTCCGGGACGTACAACGCACATAGAGACAACGCATTAGGGTTATCAATCCTATTGTTCAGTAGCAAGTAGTAGTGGACAATGAGTGCACACTTTCGCCGCAGCTCTAGTGTGTTCATACCCACCATTCCCGAAACAAATAAAGAGGGATAGAACCAAGTAGGGTAGTAACCATATATTGTTTTATAAAGGTACCGTGCGAACTTCCTCTGCACTCGTTCGAGTACCAAAGTATATTTATCTTCGTGCGGGTCCCAAATAAGCGAATTAAATTCTAATTTACTGCGGACCAAAGCATAAAACAATGTTAAAATAGTTTGCTTATCTTTAAACCTGACCGATTGCCTCATTACGAATCCTAGTGATTTGTAGGCTCGTTTGCACAGTTCAGTGATGTGAGTATTGAAGGTCAGCTTCGAATCGAGTGTGAGACCCAGATCCCGTATCTCTGTTACTCGCTCCAGCGCTACTCCACACATATTGTAGTCATAAACGTGAGGGGAGCACGATCTCGAAAGAGTTATTATTTTGCATTTAGATATGTTAAATTCTAACTTGTTCTGCTCACTCCACTCCACGACACTATCAATATCGCGCTGTAGCGCTTCACAGTCAACGGCCTCATCTATACCTAAGAATAATTTCAAATCGTCCGCAAACATCAGGCATCTAGCCGTCCTGACAACACTCGGCAGATCATTTATCATGATCGAGAACTGGGTCGGACCTAATGTGCTTCCCTGGCTGACTCCTGAAAGAGTTACATAAGGATTGGACTTGTGTCCAAGATGGTAAACAAATTGAATTCGGTTGGAAAAATAATTACTAAAAAGTTTGACCAGACCTGGACAGAATCCAATCTCGACGAACTTCCTTAGCAGTATATCATTATGTACGCGGTCAAACGCCTTCTTGAGGTCAAAATACGCCGCATCTACCTGCCTATTCTGGTCCATACTGGTGGTCGAATAGTCCACGAAGTTGATGAGATTGGTTGTGGTGGACTTACCAGCACGAAAACCGTGCTGGCTTTCACTTAGTAGGGGCCGAATTTGCAAGGAAATGCGACGATTCAGGATTGTCTCCAAAACTTTACCGAATGCTGAGAGAACGGCTATGGGCCTGTAGTTCTCGATTTTAGATTTAATGTCATTCTTAGGTATAGGTGTAACCCGCCATTGGCCAGTACATTAACACAAAACACTTCCTCAGGTCGTTCTATGATCCTCACAACGCATTTCATGGACGAGGCGGATTTCCTGGGCGACCGCGTGGCTATCATGGCACATGGGCGGCTGCAGTGCGTCGGCTCGCCGCACTTCCTCAAGCGGCACCACGGGGTGGGCTACTCGCTCGTCGTCGGGAAACAGGATGGGTTCGACTATGACGCGTGTACGGAGCTCGTTAGCAATTACATACCCGGGATTTCTATTGAAGATGATCGAGGTGAGTCGCTTCCAAGTTTCTTTAATAAAATATTTATTATTATGAAGTATCAGGGGCCGTACGTCTAGCTGTTTTAAGCAATCCAGTTTAAAATCCGCACGGATGGTAACCTTTGTTCCATAGTAAAAGTTGCTTATAATTATGAGTACAATGCACCTTCTTTTATCTTTGCACCACCGTTCTATGTATCCGTGTATTATCTTGCTTGGTATAACTTTCCGTAACTTCCGCAGGTTCGGAAATAACGTACAGTTTGCTGAATGAGCACGCGCACCTGTTCGAGGACATGCTGACAGATCTCGAACATAACGCAGACAAGATCAAATTTAAGAACTACGGCCTCGTCGCCA
Organism: Agriopis aurantiaria; assembly: GCA_914767915.1. Lineage (NCBI taxonomy): Eukaryota > Metazoa > Arthropoda > Insecta > Lepidoptera > Geometridae > Agriopis > Agriopis aurantiaria. Next base: position 8,388,968 of record OU611994.1, on the reverse strand, counting down.
CCACACTTGAGGATGTCTTTATGTCGTGAGTACATCATTATTTCACACACGGTTATTGTCCGTCCAAAGGTTACCTGCAAGTAGGGTTGCCAACCGTCCCGCGAGAGGTGGGACGTCCCGTTTTCGAAGCTAAAATATCAGCATACCGCGAGACATATCAGCGGGACGCTAATTGTCCCGCTTTATGGTAAACATTTTAGACTACACAAGTAATCTTTCAAAAAGAAAATCTAATTGCCTTGAGATTACTCACTTGATTGTGCAGTGCTTTGTTTGTTGAATTGTGTTTTTTTTGCAACGATTACTTTATAATAGCGAAGGTCATATTTTGATTATTATAACTGATTGTTATTTTTCGTTTCTGTACATTTGTAGGCAGGTCCCGCTTTTTGCCCAAGTCCCGCATATTTGTTGTTGGTTTCCCGCATATCCGTGAATAGAAAATGGCAAACTTACTTGTAAGTCTAGCATGCGCGCTGCGAAAAAAATATCGATATTTTTTTCGTGCAAAAACGAGACAGGTAAAGACATAATCGTAACACGTTCCCGCGCGACAAAACGTAACGATAAAAGTTTGCCGCGGAACGTATGCTAGGATTGCTAGGGCTAGCTGGGATGCAAAAATAACGTATTTTTTTAATTAAGTACCTATAGTATGATACCCTACCTATAGTACGATACCCTATGCCCTATAGTACTCGTTGATAAAAAAGTACTTGCAATTTGTGTATTGTAATGCACTAGTGCAAAAATGAATTATCAAATACTATTTCACGATAACAATAGGATCTTTAGTAGGAAGCGAGTTAAAGTCGTGGAAACATAAATCACCTATAATTTTTATGATTTCTATTAACAGTAGGTATTTGTGATAAATAATGTTATCTCACTCGAAAATTTTATCTGATTTCACATCGGAAATAGAAAACAGTGAGTAATGTTATGATAACGGTATTCCTAAATCTTTTTGAAGTAGGTATGTGACCCTACTTATAAGTAAGTGGCTGCGCCCGTGGTTTTATCCGCGTGGACATCATTTCCTTTTTATCCCAAAAAATTTATGGTTCTCGCAGGAACCGTATTCTGCCACTCCCCCCCCCCCCCCCTGCCCTCCAACTATCTTTATGAAAAATCCCGTCAAAAGAGTCCCATCCCGAAAGAGGAACAAACAAACAAACTTTCGCATATAAAATACTAGTTGTTGCCAGCGACTTTGTCCGCGTAGACTCATATAAAATTTCAACTTCCATTTGTTACTATTTATCTCATATCTACCGTGTTGGTTAGCAGCTATTTGTTTAACAAGTAAAAATAATAATAATATAATTCTTTTATTGCAGTTTGGGAGCTGACGTAGCGCCAGTTAATTCAGTCTCCGAAGACGGCACTGCTACCATAGATTCTACAATAGACGGAGATTCATTGGAGCAATGTAAGTTGTCTAAGCGCCAATTAAAAAACAAAACAACTCGCAAAAAGCAACCGCTCTTGCTAGTTTCGTATTTATATTTATCAAAACGTGTCAAAATAATCCCTGAGTAGGTACAGTTTCCACGTGACCGAAAATCCACTTCCCCAGAAATCTACCGTCGCCGCCTCTGAAGTATTTCGTCTAGGGCGGCCGGCTTAATCTGGCGTCAATACATGCAAGTTTGGCAAATGCAAGACTATATTTATATTCCACGAAAAAAACCATTGTTATGGCTTTAACTAAGATCATGTATGCGTTGTTATCCTTATCAGTCTGCAGTACAAACATGTTTTGTCAAAAATAATCAACTATCACACCTGACGTAGTGCTTAATCTGTTCACGATAACAATGGAGACACGAACCCATTGTAATATCGATTAAAGCGACATGTTATAGAAAAGTTCAACTTTTGAGTCATAAACTTCACTATAATTTTATTGTGAAAAGAAATGACATTTGCTTGTCCTTCCAAATAACACATTCCAAATGCCAAATAACATCCTTATCTGTATTGAAATAAAATCGAAAAGTGCCTTTTGGACTACCGCTTTACTACTGAGACACGAACACCCACGTGACTTAGCTCCGCCCACCTCAAATAGGTATTTTGTGCACGCCTCAGAAAATAATAAATTTGTTTAAAAATATATTAGCCTTGTTTTTGACCGCCAACTCGCCTGATGTAAAGCGATGATGCGGTCTACGGTGGAGCACGCTTGCCTAGAAGAAACCGATTCACTCGTGATTTGAAGACAGATTGTAACTGTTATACCTACTGTTCCTCTTTTTTCTCTTTTTGCTCTTTCTTTCCCCTTGGTCGTCGGTTTGATCATCTCGTTTGCAGTTGTGTGCCGCTCCATATTGAAGTGTGCGTTTGTAGAACTAGTAAGAATATGTCAGTGTGTGCAATTCGTGTTTACCTCGCCTTCTTGCTTTTGGCGGACTTTTGATTAGTTCGTGCACCTTTGATTAGTGCATGATCAAAGGTGCACGCACACAATCGTAACCGAATCAATTTTTCCGTTTGTATTCGTAAGGAGTGTCACTCTCACATTATCAATCCATGTAAGGTGGTGAACACACTGGGTTGTAGATGTTTTTGTGCTCATGACTAGTTCGCATGCACCTTCAAGTCTAAATTCGGTCTCCAAGCGCCTAACACAGTGTACCGGCTCCCTCACTTTAAAGCCTCTTAAGTATATCTTAACGAGTTGTTAAGCATAATTCGCAACATTTTTCGATTATGGTTCTACGGCAGAAATAACCGACCCATTTCCGAAGAAGAAGCAGTGGACGGATGTACGCTAATGACATGGAGTACCTATTCAATCACGAAGGGTAAGCCGACGTGTACCCCAGCCAAAAAATGTGACCATATGACCATTTACGCAATGTTGTGTAGTTACACTGTATTATAAAGGGTGGTGTTGCGAGTTTTTTATAGTGTGCCTTCATTAATTTGTTTTGCGCGTGTGTGAGTTTAGTTGTAATTATGTGCTATATGTAATCCTCGCCCTCGGAAAAAGTCACAAAATATAATGATTAGCGGATTATCGCGTTGCGAAGAAATGCCCGAAGGCTAATGAAGATTACGTTGTTTGTAGTGAACAGCATCGGCGGGCCGGGTGAGGTGACGGGAGTGCGGCTACTGGGCCAGCACATCCTGGCAGTGTGGATGAAGCTGGCGCTAGTTTGGTGGCGCTCGTGGGGCATGGTGCTGATGCAGCTGTGCGTGCCGGTGGTACTCATGAACATGACGCTCTTCGTCACGCACTACGTCATGTCCTTCGTCGACGGTATCTCGCCCAGGAACCTGACGCTCACGGAAGGGTAGGTTTAGGTTTAAAGAACTTTATTACCACAAAGACAATTATTTGTCACTTAAGTGATAACATATTTATCTAAAATAATAGTGTTCGTCGTCGCATGCACTAAGAAACTGAAAAAATCCATAAATACTTCAATGCTAAATAAATAAATGGTAATAACTAATACACACATAATAATTTGCCCACTTCACGCATTTGTTTTTATAGTGATTTATCTGAGATAATGTGTTGAGCCAATTGTTTGAGTTGAGGATAAAACAGATTTACATCACTCGGGGGAGGGACTACACGTTTCATGGTTGATATTCTGAAAACTCGTATGAAGCGCTTTGATACCACTTTCATTGTGCGAACCGCTGGACTCTGGCATGCACTGCCTGAATGGGTGTTGCCCGATAGTTTAAATCTGGGTGTCTTCAAGTTTCGAGTGAATCGGTTTCTTCTAGGCTCTATCGTGGACCGTAACATCATATAACATCAGGTGAGGTAACGGTCAAAAAACAAAAAAAGTTAAAAAAATAAACCTAAATTATTTAGAACAGCTTCCCCTTGGGTTCGCGCCCTAAATAATTCGGAACGCATTATTATGTTCACATCTTCGTAATGTACTTATACTGCCTAGGAATTGTGACGTGAGCGTGTGCATGATGGTACTCATTGTCTCTCTGTTGTACTCATCTACAATTATGATTCATCATCGGTTTTTGACGCCAACGTGAAAAAAATCATGTTGGCTCGTTGTATTATTTTCCTAAAATTGTGTATTTTCGAGTGATAATGTGTAATAATGGTGGATTATTAATTATTAAGTACCCGTGAACGTGCTTGAGGGTGGGGGAGTGATATAACAAGGTGAAACATGTCTTTTCGTGTCGTTTCCAAAACTCCATAGAAGCCAATTGTAAAGCCTCCACTACTTTACAGAGCTATGAGTTTGACTAGACCGTGACTTACTTTACTAGACTCTGACTATGACTTGTTTGACGCTATTTTATACTGTGTATGACTAAAGGACTCTGAATCCATGGTCATTAAAAAATAAATGATTCATCATCATCATCATCAACCATTTTCTACCTATTGTTGGGAAATAGGTCTTCTCTAAAGCGCGCCATCTTTTCCGGTCCGGTGCCAGTCTCGACCAGTGCTTTCTTGCTGCCTTAACAATCATGACTATTAGTCTTTTAAACATCTTAGCATTTATTATCCGATTTTTTTTCGTGTTTTTTTGTCGATGTGGTCAAAGATGAAGCACGCAGACTTAGAAGGTTCCTAGTTCCTACTCAAATCTTAAAAAGACCTAGATATATCTCTCAGGAAACGAGAAAGCTGGCAGGTTGTTCCATTCCTTAGATGTAACTTTTGAGACTACGTATTGCTATTCTTCAGCTGTAAAGAAGAAGAAGAATGTTAACCTTAAATAATGTTCAAATCTTTCTCCACTATTTAGTAATTTATCTGCAATACACACTAAGCAATAATCTTGTACCCCAGTTTCGCTCGGACCGAAACTCTACTGAGCTACAACGGTACGTCGCTGTCCGCTCTCGGTGCCCTGGCGAAGACTGCGTACGAGCATATTTTCGAAACATCTGGAATAAGCACCATGTCGCTCACATTGGTCAGTGACACGAATATCGAGGACTATTATATGGACATGGTAAGTTATTATAAAAAAAAAAAAACTCATAAGTACCATAACACATAGGCTAAGGAGATGATGTTATTGAGGTTATAGAGCAGTCATTACCAAAGTGTTCTATGTAGACCGCCAAGGGTAGATTTTCAACCTTCAACTTGTCTATAGCGGCGGAAAAATATTTAGTGGCCTGTTATAATTGATGGTAAAAAAAAAAAAACACCTATTTTCATAAATCAGGTACTCAGTGTACCCACAAAAATGTGAGTAAATACAACCCCACCCCCACGCACCCCGAAATAATTCCTGCCTATGGCCTTGCAGGTATCCCTTTTATAACGAAGGTGAGCACTAAGATATGATATTTGGGTATGATAATGCTATTAATGGCGTTCCCGATACATAGCATCAGGAATTAAATTCAGGGGGTTATATATTTTATTTCTATCTGCAGGCATCAGACCCCATCGCGATGGGTACGTTACGCCACCGGATGCCAATCGGAGCCACTTTCGACGAGGATTCAGCGATTGCCCATTTCAGCAATTTTGGGTACCACGACGTGGCGACTTCACTAGCGGCCGTGCACTCCGCGTTACTCCAAGCTAAGGACCCGACCGCGCAAATACATGTCTTCAACCAGCCGCTTGAGGCCACGTATAGCGATCAGGTGAGACATATGCTACACACAATTATATTTTCACTTCACCAGCAAAGATTTATTGCTATCGTTTATATACGCTTGCGCGGAAGTTGAACGTAAAAACGTGACGTACTTACTATTGTCTAACCTTCACATTTTTCTGTATTAAAACATTTTAACCTCTGTAAATAGCACTTCAAATGAGTTAGATTTCATTCAATGAGGTTCCTTATCTTAAAAGAAAATACGATATTTTCCCCGCTAATATGAGATAAAAGGTTGTTTTCCAGTCGGTTGCGAAATTTGTTCGCGTCTCGTGCCAATTGAATCCTGAGCGTAGCGATGGATTTGATACCAGGTTTTCACGTCAAATAACAATATTGTAGTTTAATACTAACAAAACAACAACAAATAACTATTGAACAGCTTTAGTAACCAAGTAGCGACTTCGCCAGAGAGCATGCAATTAGCTCTACTGTAGGCTTAACCACGTGGTTCCTGTATGCGATGAACGCGCACTTATATTACGCACTTTCGACCCCATCGGCCATCTGTTCTGCGTGCTATCTGCTCTGCCCACTGCCACTTTAACTTGTTAATACCATAGATAAACTAGCTAATACGGTGGGCTACGTCGGTAACTTTCGTTTGTCTGCGAGTCTCCTCATTTCTGATACGATCTCGTAGAGAAACCCCCAGCATAACCCTAATACCGCCGTAATACTATTAATGTTTATGTAAGTTAATGTACTGTGGGCCTGCACAGTCTCACTGTTGGGCAGATACTTCTACTATTCCTCTCCTGTGTTATGTCCTGTGATTTTTTGCAGAATACATTCAGTGGAGGTCATTAATGGCGTGACTAGCGTTACTCACGCACGACTTTTATTCCTGTCTTTACTCTAGCAGATATTTTATGCATCCACCGACTAAACGTCCGTCATCTGGTGCCTCTTAATGGTATCACTAAGGAGGTCACTTACATTACCTATCTACCTTTATGTTATTGGTGACATTGTAATCAGGTGTATGTTGTTTCAGAACGACATGCAGGTGATGGTGGCCTTACTTTCTATGCAGCTCGCTAACGGCATTGGAAGCAGCGTTGGCATCATCAGTGCTGTCTTTGTCATGTTCTACATTAGGGTGAGTAATCAATTTATTCATGAGTGGAGACCACGAACCTAAAGACGCAGCGTAGGTAGGCCTCCCTCTAGATGGACCGACGACATTGTGAGAGTCGCGGGCATCCAGTGGATGCAGATGGCAGGCTATCGTTTAGTGTGGAGGTTAAAGGGGGAGATCCATGTTCACATGTGGAACTCTTCTGGCTGAAGATGATCATGATGATGTATTTAAATGTATCATTATGTGTGGTTTAGGAGCGCACGTGCGGTGCCAAGCTGCTGCAGAAAGCGGCTGGCCTGCAGCCGGCCGTGTTGTGGTTCAGCTCCTCAGTGTTCGACTGGCTGTGGTTCCTCGTCATCAGCCTCACCATCCTCGTTTCCTGCGTCGCGTTCGACGTCATGGGTCTCTCGTCTGGCGCTGAGTTAGGTAAGGAGAAATATTTGAGTTGGAACATTTTGTAAGACATGTGTATTTTCTATGTGTGTGTGTGTGTGTACCCTCATATTCATAGACGTAGTAAATACAGGTCACTCGAATCCTCACGTGACGCTCAAACCCTCAAGTGATGTTTTTTATGGACGACGATGACCTGAGGATTCGAGGTACTTTTATTTACGTCTATGAATATGAGGGTAAGATTTTTTTTATAAGCCCCTTAACAAGAGTACCGGCTATCCACCTCCCGGCTCCATCACCAGACCTTCGTCATCAAGTGTAATAACTCCCACAAGTTTGGGCTCCCTTGGTTTGTTTTAACGAACCGTATCAGCGTGTTTTTTTAAATTTTACACCATGATTATTATCTGTTGGAGGAGACGTGACATCAGATCGAAAATCGAAATAGTAACAGGATCATTTGTTTCTATAGTCCGATATACTCACCATTATGAACAAATTTTACTGTAACACCAATAATTAAATCGCTCAAAAATCTCTGCTTCTTTTTAAATTGAGTGTTTGATATTTTTTTCGCGATTTCAGTGTTAGTCCCATTGGAAGTGTTGTTCATAATGATGCGTACTATGAACCCCATTCGGCTTGGTATATCCTTTACGCTTAATCTAAAAAAAAATGGTTGTGAATCCCCCAGGTCGGTTGTACGTGGTGATAATGGTATATGGCGCTGCGATGCTGCCCATTAACTATTTGTTCTCTCTGATCTTCAAGGGGCCCGCCGTTGGATTCGTCGTCGTGTTTTTCATCAATGTCATCTTTGGTAAGTCTTAAAAGATTGAGTGCCAAGTAGCTATATTTATAACACCCGACATAAGAAGAGGCTAAGAGCAATGGGGCGTTAATCCGTATAGTTGCGCTGGTTCTAATTTTGCCGGTCGTCGAATTATTTATTTGTATATAACATTTCCTATGAGCTGAATAACATGTTACTCGTATTTAAAAACGAGAATTGTTTATCTTTTCAGTATGTTTCGCGATATCGCCAACAGTTTAATAGGGTTAGGAAATTACCTCATTAGAAGTGAGCCTTGCAGTATGCGACATCGACACTTGAAAGCGAAATTTCGCTCACCCATTCTTCACTAACTGACTCATTACGAAACCTCGAAAAGTAGTTGACCTAATAACTGATGATATATCTTTCATTGGGGTGTCGAGGCCAGCTAAGAAAGGATTTTGCAAAGGTGCCAATTAAGGGGCGCAAACGGTTTTTTTTTTTTTTAAAGTTTAAATGAAAGTCAATGCGTCTGAAATCGCGTGCAGTAAGTGTAACAGCTAGCTACACCTATATTTATTAGTACGTGAGAAATGAACGAAAAAAAAATCGTTTGGACAAAAATCGTCGAATTTGTATCAAATGTGCCTTCCGAATACTATTTATATAATCAAGACCAAGTTGGTAATGCAACGGGGCATTTACACTATTTAGGTTTGTATTAGTGAAAATTTCTTTTTGGCTTTTGTGTAACTATTTATCTGTTATCTACTGTGTTGGTTAAGAGCTCTATGTTTTCCAAGTAAAATAAAAATAATAATGTTTGATTATTTATGTTCTAGGTACTTTGGGACCGCAGATAGTTGAAGCGCTCGCTGCTCCTCAGTTGGACACGAAGGAAGCGTCCGATATATTAGATTCGATATTCCAGATATTCCCCTTGTACAGCTTCGTCACAGCAGTCAGGTACATCAACAATTTAATTTTGTGGACTCGATAGTATCTCAATATTTGGACAAAACAGTTATGAGCGAGCCACATGGGCTCTATGGGTGGAAAATTAGGGGATGAAACCAGTTTATTGAACTTCCCATATAATCCGTTATTTATTTTTTGGAAAAATTTAATATTCAGTTGTATACATACGAGTATATATAATTATTATAATTATATTCTTTGTATTCATAGAGACGCATGTTTAAATATATAAATTTTCGGTACCTTCTCCAGATTTTTATCTTTTGCCCCACTTTAAATTAAAATCTTTGCATGTAATTAATATCGATGCCAGGAGCTCCACCCACAACCGTATCACGATAAATATCCCGTTAATAATCATATAACTGTAGTGAGTTGTTCACGTGATAGTTAAAAACAGTGTTTTAGTTTTGGAATGTTTTATTGAACAGGTGGTTGAACCAGGTGGAGATGACGGTGCAGTCGTGCATGCAAGCCTGCGAGTACATGGAGGCGGTGATGCCGAACCTAACCACCTGTACTTTGGAGACCATGTGTCAAGTGCTGCCTTCCTCTTGCTGCGGTCAGTATTACAAGGTTTTTCAAATGTTATAGACAAAGTAATATTGGTAGCAAAGACAGTTCTAAAATTTTGTGGCCGACAGGAGAGCGACCGTACCTCAGTGGCTACCGCAATGGGAGCGTTTACTCGGATCGTTGCGCAGTTTCTAATTCTGCTGGTCGTCAAATTTATGTATTGCCTATAAATGGTGTGAAACTATGAACAGAAGTATTATATCTATAATCAATTTCAGTGGTCATCACCTAGGAACTTTGCACAAAGCTAAACATCACTAATTAAAGATAAGATAACCACAAAAACAAAGATAGCAGACAAATAGTACAAAAAGTACTAATATCACTAAGTACAAATTGTTAAAACGAATTTTTTGTTACAGATTTAATTACAATTTGTTTCAGGTTAGGTTAATTTTACTTTTTTATGTAATTAATATTTATGTCAGGTTAGGTTTAAATTAGCATCACAAATATCTATAGAGTAAAATAGTTTGTCCCAAATCTTTATTGTACTCAAAACGACGTAGAAGCGGAATTACACTAGAAATTCATATACACATTATAGCAGACAAATTACTATGAAACTATAATCTTAGCTTTTGATAGGTGGCCTTATCACTTAAAGCGATCTCTCCCAGGCAACCGTGCACGGAAAGGAAATGCAATAAGATAAATAGTGGCCATAACTAAAATGGTGGTGGAATGATGTTGGTTTAAATTCTTTGTTCACTTAGAGGTTTCACCATCATCATTTCAGCCTATCATGTTCCCACCATACTGGCTCAGTGCATATTGGTGAATGTCATACGTCTTTGAACTTTCTTGAGGTTCTTGAACATGCCGGTTTCTTCACGATGTTTTTCCTTCACCGTTTTTGAGCGATGGCATCGAAACTGCACATAATTTACTAGGTAGCAAATAGGTCATTGGTGCAGGGCCAAAGATCGAACCGGGCGCCATCAGGTTGTAAAGTGCACATGCTACCGCTCGGCCACCATCGCTCTTCACGTCACTTATAGGTTTATCGGACCATTATTTGACGACTGTTTGTGATATTCCAGTACGTGCGGGCGCGCACTTCGAGTGGGCGGAGCCTGGCATCCTGCGGTACCTCATGATGATGGTCATTTCATGCGTCGCCTTCTGGGCGCTCCTCATGATCATCGAGTACCGACTTCTGAAAAGGGTAACATATTTTACTCTTCTACTAATCATTAAATAATTAATTACATCACACTTGCACATTATATGGTATTTAAAGTAGTTACTTGACTACTAAACGCGTAGCGTTTTTTTATGGCTGATAGGTTTGGCGTTGGACTACAGCTAACCTGGTGTTATGTGACGGTGTGGTCGAAGATAGTAAACACGATTAGACTTGGTGGGAATTTAATCTACTGTGGGGTACCGGTAGAATAGTACCTCTCCCTTTCTTATTCCGAGTTATAGTTAGAGCCTACTAAGGTAACGTTAACTTTTGATCTGCAGTGCCATGCTCTATCTAGCTCTGAGAAGAGAAACTATATAATAAACCCGGAATGGTACCAACGCAATGCACGAGTCAGATCGTGCAACCGACCCGGGACCACACTTTTTGGGTATTCCTGCGTTTCCGAGGTAGCGTGCGTGATTTCGGACGCTACTTAAACCATGTATTGTATATGGAAACTAGCTATTCTGGCCAATGATGATGATGATGATATCTATACCTTCATTATACATCATTGTGAAGGAAACAAAAATGACGATTATTTTCCTATGCTCCTATGTTCTTGTGTCCGCGACCGTAGCTGCTTTAAATTCTGTCTTTACTCTTTTGTAAGTGCTGGGGCCTGACGGCTAGCTGTTTTAAGCAATTCAGTTTAGGCGATGAAAAAAGTTGCGCGACCGCAACCGTATCTGGGCGCGTTAAAGTTCACGTTCGTGTGATTTTCCGAACTGCGCTGTTTTAACGTTAGAAACTGCGTAAGGAGTTGGCCGTAAGGCCCCTGGTATAACTAGCCATTACGACGGCTGGTTTACATCAGTAATAGCACATCTGCTGCATGAGCAGAAAGTCCTAGAATCGATTCCCGGCCGTGCTGACATTTGAATGATCAAATTAATTAAAATGTCAACTCTGGGTCTTGATCTTGGGTCTGGGTCTTGGTTTATGTAAGTGGTTCTCGTCGAGGCGTTATAGTGTTAAGCGTCATTAATTTTCGCCCCGGCTTCGCGCGGGTGCAATTTACGTGCGAAACCGGGGCTGGTCGCAAGTTATATATACAAACCTTCTGGGAAAAATTATCTAACTGATGGTGAAAACTAAATCAAAATCCTTTGCGTGGTTTAGGAGGAGTTAGCGGTTATACAGACAGACAGACAGACGCGGAAAGCGACTTTAATTTATACTATGTAGAGAAGAGAAGAACATGAAAGTTGAAGTATTAAATTTTTTCAGTTATTCACAATAAAGAAGACGCCACCGCCGGTAGACGAGAGCTCGCTGGACGCGGACGTGGTAGACGAGATGCGGCACACAGAGCTCATCGGCAAGTCTCAGATGTCGGATCACGGGCTCGTCGCTCGCGGACTATCCAAGTACTACGGGAAACACCTCGCCGTCGATCAGCTCAACTTCAGTGAGTACACATGAACTTCGTACAGTCCGCGAGCCGTAAGCTGAGCTTTGAATTTGTGAGAGTGTACATAGATAGTACTTAAACAATAGTTTTAGCTTACGCAAAAACTATTGTTTAAGTCAAGCATGACTTAATCATTATTAGTAATAGGTTTATCCAGTGATCAATGACTATGATCGATAAAAAAAAATTAGGTAAGCGTTGAATTGGAAACGCTTCTCATAGATTGTTTGTTCTTGTTTCCAGGTGTGAACGACACGGAATGCTTCGGGCTGCTAGGCGTGAACGGAGCGGGCAAGACTACCACATTCAAGATGCTGATGGGAGATGAGACGATATCGAGCGGCCGAGCGTATGTTAGCGGGTATTCTGTGGAAACGCAGCTTACGCGGGTCCATGAGAATATTGGTGAGAATTACAGCGACTTTGTTATTGTATGAGGGTGATAATCTTAGTTCCGATCGGGGAATGATTTATCGACTGAGCTTTCGTTTATTGTAGATGACTAGCTGTCCCCGGGTTTTATCCGCATGGACATTCCTTGAGGAACCGTAAAAATTTTCGGGATAAAATCATGTATCCGTTGTCACGTTGCTCTTTTGCTGCGCGAAAGAGGAACCAACAAACACTGTTGCATTTGTACTAATTACTAGTTGCGCCCGCGGTTTCACCTGCGTGGATTACTCCTTATATCGCCAGCTATCTTTCAGTAAAAGTCCCGTTAAAATCGGTCCAGCCGTTTTGGAGTCTATATAGAACATACATAGTTAGTAATACATACATACGCACATCACCTTTTATATAGAAAGAAAGAAAGAAAGAAAGTAAATAAATTTTATTCGACACCATTACAAAAACATTAAACATTATATATAAGAAGATATGATCGCTTCCACTATTTTTCTTGCAAGATTCGATGTCCCCTAAATAAGTGTAAAAGGTGAATCCGATGTGATACTAGTTACTGGCTGCGCCCGTAGTTTTGCTTTAGCAATATTTAGAATCTGCCGTTAAGTTATGAAAATAAAAAATATACATAAAAATTTATATTTTTAAAATAAAATTAAAAATAAATAAACGCTGTGTGACTCTAAGTTTTTCCAAAAGGGACCACGTCTCAGTACCATATAAGCAAATATGATTTTATGAGATTTAAAAGTAGGTATTATGCATGAAACGACTATTACTTTACAACACTTTTCTTTTGGAAAAGTTTAGTCATTTGGTTTGTCCATTCAAGCAAAGCATTTCAAGTTAAGCACGAATTTAATATATTGAACACATTATTTATATCAAAACCACATTGATTGGATTCCCACAGGTAATATACGGAGATTGGAGAGTTATAATTTTACGCTACTGGTTTCAAAGAAAATCAGCTGTTTCATAGATATTCCGCCATTGTTTCGTGTATCGTCATCTCTCTCGAATTTGTTGTTAATTACTTATTCTGCTCTTGCTTATGCACGTGTACGTGTATCCATGGCATCGATGACGTCAGTAGGCGACACCCACGTGAAATTTTTCTCGGAGCACTATACATGGTGGAGTGTATTATTAAACCATGGGTAACAATAGCGTCCTTTTCAGGTTACTGCCCACAGTTTGACGCGCTGTTCAGCGAGATGACGGGCCGAGAGACGCTGCGGTACTTCTCGATGCTGCGCGGGTTGATGCCGCGCGCCGCCGACGTGCACGCAGCTGCGCTCGCCACTTCCCTCGGCTTCCTGCCGCACTTAGATAAGAGGGTATTTATACACCACACATTATTTTATTTTATATGGCAAACAAACAGCTGCTAACTGACACGGTAGATAGGAGATAAATAGTTACCTACACAAAAGCTAAAAGGAAGTTTTCACTAATACAAACTTAAATAGTATAAATACCTCTGTACGTGTGTCCATGACATTGACGACATCAGTGGGTGTCACCCACGTGACACGTTTTCTCGGAGCGCTATATGGCGGAGTATATTATTATACCATGGTTATTCCCAGGTCCACCAGTATTCGGGCGGCACGAAGCGCAAGCTGAACACGGCGGTGGCTTTCCTCGGGCGCACGCGACTCGTGTTCGTCGACGAGCCCACAACCGGCGTCGACCCCGCCGCTAAACGACACGTATGTGACAAACACTGAAACTCTTGGAGTTGATTGAAAAAAAAAAATGTGTAGACGTCTGCATTTTCTACATTTTGTAACTAGTATAGCTTAGAGCCACCACACACCATAAATAACACTGAATTCACTTCATCAAAACTTGCGTGAGGATTCATTATATTTGGTTGATATTCCGAAAACCCGTACGAAGCGCTTTGATTCCAATTTTATTATGCGAACTGCTAGTTTGTAGAATGCGCTGCCTGAATCCCCGATAGTTACAATCTGGGTGTCTTCAAATCACGAGTGAATCGGTTTCTTCTAAGCAAGCGTGGTCCACCGTAGACCGCACCATCGCTTAACATCAGGTGAGTTGGCGGTCAAACGCAAGCCTATTGAAAACCACGTTATGTAAAACTAAATTTATGTCAAAATAAATTACTTTTTGTTTTGTTTTTGTTTGTTTTATTATATATAAAAAAACAAAAATAAATACTATAACATAATCGTGAGTGTAAGCCGGTGTTATAATAAATAATTGTCAAAAAGGCAAAGTCGTCACGGAACGCTTCAACGGCCGAAAGTTCGCAGACTAGCGCATCGAGGTGCACTTCGCAAAGGTGATTCGCGGACAGCTGACAACTACTGCGATATAGCCCACTTAAAAAAAAACTCACACGTCGCGAGTCGACCTGTGTCTTATAATAATTAACTCGGTCTGTGAAGCTTGTTTCTTGACGACAAATAAGCAGATGTGAGTAACCCTGTGCAGGTGTGGCGTGCGGTGCGCGGAGTGCAGAAGTCGGGGCGTGGCGTGGTGCTGACGTCACACAGCATGGAGGAGTGCGAGGCGCTGTGCTCGCGGCTCACTATAATGGTGAACGGGCGCTTCCAGTGCCTCGGCACGCCGCAACATCTCAAGAACAAATTCTCTGAAGGTAGCCTTTATTAATTCATGTTCGGTAGCAACTTCGAAGCACTTAAATAGTGCAACGAACAAAGGTTCGGACACTAAGAAATGTAATAACAAATTTAATGCTGGATTTCCTCTGTTGCTAATTCGAACCATTTTTTTATTTATATTCGTGGGTGATCCAAAGATACCGAAACGATGATTTGAATCGAGTCGCCTATGGTCACCTAGGTGCAGGTGATCAAAGGATACCCAAATAATAATTTAAATGGAGTCGATGGCTCCTCCCTTTGATGGATCGAAGTGGAATTCTTATAAATGGTTATATCTGGATCCCTTAGAGGATGGATCGAGGTGGTATACTAATATTATGTTTATACTTTGATACCTCGCGGGTGGATTCAAGAGGAGAAAAAAATAGCTTTGGCTCCACCGGTGGAGTCTGGCGTTAAATCCAAGTGGCCGGAGGGTTACCATCGGCGTGAAACATCTTAGTGTGCGGCGCTGAAGGTTTCATAGTGCGGTGCTTGAACAAAGCAGTGTATATTAATACGTGTGTAGGGTTACCCGTCCGATATGTCCGGACATATTTTTGTCATCGATTTCTTCTAGACAAGCGTGCTCTATCGTAGACAGCATCATCGCTCAACATCAGGCGAGTTGGCGGTCAAACGCAAGCCTATTATTAATATATATAAAAAACGGAATTTTAGACTTTTGTCCGGCTTTGTAATTTGTCCGGATTTTTAGCTTGGCCGATGTAATACGAGTAATAAAACATACATATATAAATTTATAAAATCAGTCTTTAATCTTGATTAATATCTGTCTAAAGAAAATATAAAAAATCTTCTTTAAATATATTTGGGCCTTATGCCCTTTTACACTTCCACCCTGGAGCTTAGGTTCTTAGCTCTTGCAGATTCCATCCCCAGGCGGCCGGTTAAGGCAAGCCAGGGGTCGCTTTTCCGGGGGTTTTAGCCCCATGGAATCGGGGTACACACACGGAGTCGCCACTCACCGACGGCTCGCCACAAAGCCGCCCCTGTGTTAGTATTTCAATTATAATATCTAATAATTTTTCGTTTCAGGTTACACATTAACTATAAAATTGAAGATTGAGGAGCACACAAGAAACTCGACAGCGGTCGCGGCGATCCACGTGATTAAAGAATACGTTAACAATAATTTCACAAATCCAAAGATTATGTAAGTAATATTTTGATTGTTATGTTGTTTGGCTGCTTTCAATTTAGCGACAACAATCTGTCGCAATACACTGGGCATAGGGTCGCATGCCTATTCTTTATCGTATATAATAATGTAAATTTTTTGCTTTGAAGCCTTCGAGCTTTGTATTTATTTAATTCATAAAGAAACACCAACAGTACACATATTAAATAATACAAATAACACTTATTTATAATTAATACAGTTCTTTTTGTAGCCGATAGCTCTTGCAATGGCATTGCTGCATTAATTAAAAAGGCGTTTTTTTTAAATTTCACACTTCTAAATTTTACTGCCTGAGTTACAAGTTGTCTTTTTCAAAACTAAAAACTATCTTGCGGTACTTTGCCTTCAAAACTTGACAACTAGATAGGTAGTTAATTTCATCACATCATGTGATCTACATTCATGATCACAGCTCTTCTGGTGACGGGGTGGTTCCGTTGGTTGGACAGCGGTCCGTCACGTCTGTTAGCTACTTTGAAAATTGCTCTGTTAACTTCTCGCTGACGGAAATTGTCACACATGAAAACGAAACATAGCCATTTTAAGCATTGCTTAAGTAGTGTTTATAAGGCCGTAAGTTGTTAACTAACCGTTGAAAATTGGCCTAACTAAGTGTTGGATAAATAAAACGGTGTTTATTTACAGGGAGGAATATGAAGGCCTTCTCACTTACTATCTGCCAGATAAAAGCGTGGCTTGGTCCAAAATGTTCGGTGTGATGGAGCGCGCCAAGCGGGACCTACCAGTAGAATACTACAGCATATCACAGACCACGCTAGAACAAATATTCCTGCAATTCACCAAATACCAACGACAAGGACAACAGTGACTTGCATTTGAGTAACTAAAACTAGAAAAAGTTGCCCTATCTAGGTTAAATTGTAAATA
Source organism: Agriopis aurantiaria (assembly GCA_914767915.1). Lineage (NCBI taxonomy): Eukaryota > Metazoa > Arthropoda > Insecta > Lepidoptera > Geometridae > Agriopis > Agriopis aurantiaria. The sequence goes on along the minus strand of OU611994.1, from coordinate 8,371,790 downwards.
TAAACCTTTAAGCTAAGAATGTGCATTTAAGATACCGACCATGGAGTATACCGGGTAACCTTTTCTAGCGAAACGGAAAAATTTAGTTGTGGCAAGTACACGGAGTAGGAGTTTATTGAATATAATATTCGGAGTAAACTGGAAGTGTAATAATACGGGTACCGGTGCCAGTACGTGTACGGGGGCTTTCTCTGCCAGTGGCAGTGAGAGTTGCTTAGCACTCAAGTAGCTTGTTGCACACAATGCACAGTTAACTAGCGTAATACTTTCGCAAGTACTGCGCATCGTTTGCAATGGGCTTAAGGCATAGTTGTTTTCCAATATTTTAAGTTTTCCAAATCTTTTGTTGTATGGAAAAATCAACATAAACCAAACATCCACTTCTACTCGCATGTATCTGTCTCACCCTAATTACCGCGACCCAAAGCCGTGCTCCGTTATTTTAAGGAGCTCAGCTGGTTTGTGTAGGCTGGCAGGGGCAAATGCACAATGCATCTCAAGCGGCGTCAGTGTAGGTCTTATCGCCCCCATTTTTATTAGATTTAGATTATTATTTTTTATTTAGGAATATGCTTGCGATGTAAAAATAATAACGAAATAATTGTAAAAATAAGATAGGTACACTTTTTTACATTTCGGTAAAAAAAGTCTTTAGTTAGAAAACCATCAAAATTTTCGTTAACGTTTAATTCGTCTATCTTCTCAGTGTCAACTCGTACTGCCAATATTAGATAACTTTTTTCATATTCGAGAAATGACTAACGATATAATGCTACCGGCACCGAATACTACCGATTATAGTTACCACACGTTTCCACTACTACCAGTTTACTAAAATATATGGAACAATACAATCTCTGAAAACGTTTTCAAACGCTATCAAAACTCATATTATGGGTACCGTTATGGATATCAAATTTTTCAAACAAAAACAGTGTTATTTTTTTATGATCTGTAATTTTATACTTCCTAAATACTGATAGCTTTCTGCGGAATATGTTAGTTTTCTCATTTGGCCGCCTCTACAGATAAGTTGGTCGCACTATAAAACTAATCAGCCGGTTAAATCCTCTATTCCCATTAATACAATTATCAGTTCCATTGGCTTACTAGTGAGACTTTTGTGTCTCATTAGTTCAAATAATGGCGGCCGATTGTACTGCAGAGACATTATTTTAAATAATCATCATAATTTTTTTTTTTCGACAGCAATACCCTTGAGTGCTAGCTGTCTATTAGTTTAAATAAATTATTTAAACAAAACAACACAAAAAATTGCGATGATGATGATGATTAGTTTAAATAGTGAATCACGCTCACATTAGTTTCTATAGTAATATACTGCAAAGACATGTTTGTTCCCATTAGTACACTTATCAGTTCAATTGATTGTTCTAAGTTGTTAAGTTTAAGTGTCTGAGAAAAACCAGCCCCAACTATTAATGTGATTTCGGGCTGATGACGTCGTTTATGCATTAAATATGTGTGATACCAATCTGTATGTTATGAATGTATAGTAAAAGCTAGAACTTGACAAAGTAGTTTGTAAGGCAATTATGATCATTTTATTTATTTGTAGCTCATTGTACATATATATTATATAAGTTCATTGTGATGTTCTAAGTCAAGAATAATTATATATTTAATTGGGTTGGCAGCTTTCAAAGTTAGTGTAGCTTAGAGCTTGTACCTTGTTAATATTTTTTTCATAACATTTGACATTTTCGGAATATAAAAGAACCTTATAATACAAGGGTTATTATTAATCAAGCGAATTAAAAATAATTCGGTGATTTAAAATGAGAGTATGTAACTTGGGCGGTATTTAGTCTTTCGCCCATTTAGTATTTCAGTAAGTAATGTTCAGTATTTTTAACACCTTTAATTTGAATTTATATTAGCTTGTTTAAATACTACCCATAACACAGATCTACTACCTATATCTGTGACCCGTAATGAAAGTACAAGCTTTGCTAGTGGTCTCTGTAAAAAAAATCTACTGGCCAGCCCCACTGAAAGTGAAAACCAATAAGATTATTGGATTCATTTATCACAATTAAGTTATGATTGAAGAGTTACCTATCTTAGTTATTCTATTTTAAAACCATAGAGAGATTATAGAACTTGCTACTGTTTACTGTTCGTTGTGTATATTGTTTCACTCACGGACAGGTGTTGTATATATTTCAGTATTTTTGTGAAATAAAACTTTGTTTACAAGCTTAATATTTTATTTGTAAAATATATGAGGTAGATTAGGCAATTTTTTTTCTAATCATAAGTTTGTTAGTGAATCACAGATAAAGCAACAATAAGCATGGCATGGAATTAAATAAACAGAAATGCAAATGCCATCCCAATTGTATGCCACTTCAAATAATATGTAAGGACTGAAAGACGACAATAGATGCTAGAACATGAAAGAATTTAAAGCACCTCATACTTTATGATGAAAATTATACATTTTAATAAAAAAATGCTTATAACTATTCATAAGTACTGAAAAGAAAACTTGACTATATAAGTTGTACTTAAATTAAGTACCTACTTTTTAAGTACAAAATGTAATAAGCACCAATAATAGTTTGATTAATAATTATCATTATCAGCCTATCATGTTCCCACTGCTAGGACACAGGCCTCTCAGAGAGGATGGGCCACCATGCTGGTCCAGTGCACGTTGGCGAATGACCAATGTCTGAACAGCTGAGGTAGTGTACTTAATTTAATTATAAGATCACAATGTAAATTGTTCGACCTACTCTCGCAAGGAATAAATGAATTATGAACTTTCAAAGTTCTTGGACATCCCGGTTTCCTCACGATGTTTTACACCTCATCGTTTTTTAGGCGATGGCATTGATACTGCATATAATTTATTTAAGTACTAAATAAGTAATCGGTGCAAAGCTGAGGATCGAACCGGGTGTCGTTCAGATTGTAAGGCACACATACTACCGCTCGGCCACCATCGATTGTTGCATTAATATTATTAGACTTCAATCATAATAATCAGATATCTTAAAATATTGCTAATTTAAGAATTATATAAGTCACATAACAGCCTCGTGTGTTTCAAAGTAACAAAAATAAGAATACTGCTTTTTGATTTTGGTAATTACCTATTTCTAAAAAGTGCAACCACGGACCGGTAAGCGCAGCGTAGGACGTCCACCCACAAGATGGACAGACGACCTAAAAGAGACCGCAGGGAAACGCTGGATGCAGGCCGCTTCCAACCGGCCTTTTGGAAATCGATGGGGGAGAGGCCTATGTCCAGCAGTGGACGTCCTACGGCTGAAATGATGATGATGATGATGATGAATTAGTGCAATAACCACCATCCACTTACGTAAATTTTTTACTTACAAATAAAACTTAACTAAATAAATCACAATTGGTTCATACAAACAACATTCGCCTAATTTAGAACTGATAAATTTTACAAATCATAAGTATAATAATCTAATAAACTAAACCATAATATTAAAAAACATAAAATAAAATATTTTCTATCACCTCCTACTACCACCATCACCATCTACATCATCATCATCATCATCAGTCAGAAGACGTCTACTACTGAACATAGGCCTCTCCCTTAGAACTCTACACTGAACGACGACTGCATCCACTGGATGCCCGCGCCTCTGAAAACATCGCCATCCGGACAAATGTCTTGATGTCGTCGGTCCATCTAGTGGGAGGCCTACCTACCTGAGAAAATACTTAATAATAACTTAAATACGACACCCTAAGCCACCCACGTCAATGTTGCCCTTCCGGTGCCAATATGCGGCAGCCATTATGGGGGGCCCATTTAGTGAGTGGCAAGTCATCACCTGCCTATGTATTTTGAAATGAGGCATAATTGGTAGGTGCCGTACCTCATACCATAGATCTGTTATCCCATCCACAAGTTGTTCACCTCAATAGCCTAGACGTTTTATATCCTATACTGTACAATAGTTTTATAATCCATTTTATACGCATTCAATAATATTGTATTTTATATTCAACGGGGCCTCTTGGTGTTGGCTTCAGCCCCACCAATGCCTATCAAAGGTCCGGGCTAGACCCGTGTTTATATTGAAATATTGACTTAAATAAATAATATTAATAAATAATATTAATCATTTTTAAAATTTGGATGTTTAAATAATTGTCGGTTTAAAACAAATAGGTACTTAAAGAGGATTCAACATTCCAGTTGGTCCAAAGGCAGTTATATTTATAGGTCCATACGTCATTATGATACTATTGAGGTGTAGCATATAGTCGAGTGAACCTCAAGAAAACTTGTTCCAGAGTTGTCTGTGAAACGGAATAATCTTCAATGGGATATTGGCCGCGCGCCTTTTCCATAACGTCGAACACGCGCCACCAGGGCAGTGTCGCGTCGTCCAAGTAGTAAGTACTGATGCCCAGGTAGGTTTCACTGTAAAATCAGAGTTATTTAGGTAAATTGAAATGTTCAAACAACCAACAGAATATTGTACAAAGATATCAAGTTTATAAAACTTACATGAGTTTAGCTCCACTAATGTGTTCTTTGACGTAATCCTCAATTCTTGCCAAGTAAGCGTCTCTGGCGGGTCCAAATTGACATTTAACTATGAGCGTGTATCCTGCAACGAAAAGAACCAAAGTTTACCAAAAGAGTTTACTTGCAATTTTGGAGGAAAGAGGCAACATGTGAATTCGCCAGAGCTATTTTTGTACTGCGCGCCAAACTGTGTTCCGTGCGCTTATACGTGCTGTGATGTTAGCATCATGCTGACAACTGCATGCTCTGTGAGATCTTGGTCTTGAGCTACTGCAGCGAGTCTAGGCGCTGACCATGACGGTGAGCCGCGAGCACAGCACCTCGCATTCCTCCATGCTGTGTGACGTCAGCACCACGCTGTGACCCGCGTGCGCTCGACGTCCACACTATGGGGTTTACAAGATGACTTACCCTGTGAGAACTTGGTCTTGAGATGCTGCAGCCTGCCGCTGACCATGACGGTGAGCCGCGAGCACAGCGCCTCGCACTCCTCCATGCTGTGTGACGTCAGCACCACGCTGCGGCCCGCGTGCGCTCGACGTCCACACTATGGGGTTTACATGATGACTTACCCTGTGAGAACTTGGTCTTGAGATGCTGCAGCGGGCCGAGGCAGTGCAGCCTGCCGCTGACCATGACGGTGAGCCGCGAGCACAGCGCCTCGCACTCCTCCATGCTGTGTGACGTCAGCACCACGCTGCGGCCCGCGCGTGCTGCACCACTTATACTTGACCACACAAGCCGTTTCGACGCCGGGTCCATGCCCGTCGTCGGCTCGTCCAGGAACACTAGAGATGAATCACCAAGTAACGCAACGGCCGCACTTATTTTCCTTTTGGTTCCTCCACTACACGCACGAACCTGGAAAAGGGAAATTGGATACGCTTGGAAATAAGTTCATAACCCTACACATGATTTAGCAGGAAGGAAAATTATTGCGGTTTAATGACATTATGGTGAAAACTCGTCACGAAATCTGCAATTTCCTCGTAAAAAGCGTATGTACACCACTTATGGGAAACTACAGATTTTAAATTTGGGTGGGCAAACTCCGCCCACGCTCGTGCCGCAAATGCCACCCTCGTTAAGGATATGTTCGTTTACCTCCCGCGTAAATTAATGTACAATTATACACCTGCAAAAATGTAATATACAGGCCACACAATGTGCGAGACCAAATTCAAATGTTTTATGTCGTAGGGACTATTCGCATGGTTCCTTCCTCGGACTTCGGATCAGTCGAAGATGATGATGTTCAGCAACCAAAGAACTCATGGGATCGCAATAATTTTCGCCCACAGACCATTTGGAAATGGCGCTGATGATAATGCTTACTTTCTTGTCGAAGTGTTTCGTGAATCCGAGAGAGTTGGCGAGGTGGAAAGCGCTGGCGGCGCCGACGTGCGCTGGAATCCCGCGAAGAAGGCAGAAAATGTGAAGGGTTTCGCGCGCAGTCAAGTTATCGAAAAGTGCGTCGAACTGAGGGCAGTACCCTGTGAAAATTAAACCCGTTAATTTCGTCATGGTGTGGAAAGATCTGGAGAAGAACTGTGTAAAAAAACTATTAATTGCACTCGTAGCTCACTACCCACCCTTCTTTTCCGACGAAAAACTAGAAAACAAATCATGACCACCCCTTACGTAACTTTAAAACTTTCGCGATTTGAAATTAATATAGAGAATAACACCTTGTATACTGGGTTACGCGGAAAGGGTGTACTAAGCCGAAAGGGGTCCATAGAACCCATAATTATGAACAACTTTTACTATGGGAGCAACACTGAAATCGCGATATGAAATCAGCTGTTCCATAGAAAAAGGTCATTCACACGACAAAATGTATGGAAGAGCTGATATTTTTTTCGCGATTTCAGGGTTGGTCCCATAATTAAAGTTGTTTATAAATATGGGTACTAATGGATCTCTTTCGGCTTAGTAGGTACACCTTTTCCAAGTAACCCTGTAAAGATCTTACCGATATTCTGGTAGACATCTTCGATCTGCGTTTTGAGGGAAAGTCCGTGTACGAAGGCGTCTCCCTGTCCAATGCGCGCGTCTCCAGTCAGCATGCGGAAGGTACTCGTCTTGCCGGCGCCGTTGATGCCCAGCAGACCGAAACACTCGCCGCGCTCTACGCCTAGAGTAAACAATACTAATCACCATACTCCCCTATAATTAGTATAGGGATGAGACCCGCGGCACAGTAGATATATACGCTAAAGCAGTAGGGTGACTTTAAACAAACGCCCGAATCGAGAACCGTACTCAAATGAGCGCCCCTTCCCCCATCCTGCTGCTATACTTCACGGTACGCTCTGAGGGCCTAGTGCGAGTTTTATGCATTTACTTACTCGATCCAAATAAAAACTGCGCCATCTAGCGCATGTAGATGGAACTGCTCTTTTTTCAAATAAATCATAGTTAACGTTAACGCGATCGAATAAGTAAACGCCGCTGGTAAAACTCGCACCAGTAGGCCTAGTGTGAGTTTTTGCTACAAGTTTTCGCGTTCTACCGTGACATAAAATAGACATAGAACGTAACGGAAATAACAATAGAACGCGTTAAAAAAAAAGTTAACCACTCTTCTCGCGAGTAAACGTCGTGATTGCGTAAAAAACCCAGTGAGCTCGCACTCGCAGTTTTCACGTTTACTTTTAGTTTGACGTTTACTCAATCAACGCGGTCGTCACGTAAACGTGTTTTAACTGCGAAACTCACACTAGGCCTACAGGCTCTCAGAGCGACAGTCGTGCGCACCGCGTCCGTGTCATTGAGATTCACTGTGCATGTGTTGACAGCGTAGAAATATGTAATTAATCTTAAAACCCGATAGTATCAACCCTAGCTAGCCCTGTGACCAACAGTAGGTATTGAATTCAAGGACACGTTCGAGTTGAACTACTGCTTTAGTTTATATATCTACTGTGCCCGCTGTAAAAGAGGTACGTGGCAAATTGACGTGAAATGAATAATCGATTGTCTCTTGTATTGAAGTAGATGCTCATACTCGCTAGATAATGTTCATAGATACAATTTTAAAAAAAGATGTTGACAGGACTGGCAAAATGTTATAACACATTAACCCGAGTTCACTTACGTTTGTTTATCTATACTAATATTATAAAGAGGAAAGATTTGATTGTTTGTTTGTTTGTTTGCATTGAATATACTCCGAAACTACAGAACCGATTTGAAAAAATCTTTCACCTGTTGGGAAGCTACACTATCCCCGGGTGACATAGGCTATAATCTATACCCGTGCGAAGCTGGGGCGTACCGCTAGTCTTATATATAGATCACGGATTCAATCATAGTATCACTTGTATTCGTGATAATAATGTTGAACTTCTAATATTATATTTTTATAAATAATTAAAAGAAATCATCGTCATATAAGCCTATATCCAATATACCCACCCACAAGAGATGATATAGGTAAGTAGCGTCCGAAATACATCTGCGTTCGGGCATAATAAGCCTAAGTCTGAAGCTTATTATGCCCGAGGCGGAGAAACTGAGTGACATAGAAATGCCCAGAACCTGCTGCTTACTTCACCCCCCACCCTCTTTACCTAACCAGTAGAACCCACATGAGTGTTGAGTCACTAAGAGATGAAGTCAGGTAACGAAGACATATAACAGGTTAAATTACGTGAACAAATATGAAAAGATAGTCACTCTACTAACGGAAGGAGAGTCGATTAACGGCAAGTAAATTGCCGTAGAACTTAGTCAGATCCTTGCAGACGAGACTTCTCTGTGCCGAGTCGAGGCGAGACATGCTGGAGACTTGCTGCCGCTCCTTCGCCACGTCGCTGTCTTCTTCTAATGGAAGCGAGGGAACGGGACGGAGAGCTTGTCTGTAGAACAGCTGGAAATGGTACAATGTATGTTTTTTTTTTGAGTGGTTGATTTCGCTCGCCACTCCGCAGGTCCCAATAATGACCTTGACATTTACGGTGATATCGAAGGAAACCATAGCATGATTAGCCCGTTGGTCCAGTTGGTAGTGAATCTACCTTCTGAGCTTGGGGGCGTGGGTTCGATTCCCACCTAGGACAAACACTCATGTGATGAACATTTGTGTTTATTCTATATCTGGTAGTTAATATCTATCTAAGTATGTATTTAAAACTAAATAATTATGTATGTATATCAGTCTTTGGCAGCCATATCTCAATCTTTGCTTAGTTTGGGGTCAGATGACCGTGTGTGCAAAAATGTCAAGTTTTTTTAAAGTTTTTTTTTTATTATGGTTGGGCTGTTTCTTTGCTTAAATACAAACTTCTAGTAGAAAATCTGTAATACAATAAGGTTAATACTTATTAGTCTCAATTAAGAGCTAGTTCCCATTCCAGGCTAGAAGTTTTCACAACAACGACGCTGTCACTCATACAGGTAAGCTGTGGTAACGTGTGAACGCCCAGGCGACCACCCATCCAAATACCGACCGCGCCCGACGTTGCTAAACTTTGGTGATCGTACGAGAACAGGTGGTGAACAGAAATTTGTCACCAACTCGCACTTAGCCATAATTAATTATTTATTGTTATACTTTAGAGTGTGTACTTTAATAATGCAAAGTATGACGCTTGTACGTATTACCGTTTTTACATTAATACATTTGTTGTATGGGGACACCCCCCTTTAGTTTTTACTTTTAGACTTTTTTATTTTTTTGTTAATCCTTCGTATTCTTCTTCATTACATGTTCTGTGAAAATTTCAACCGACTATCTATTAAGGTTCGAAAGATACAGCCGTTAGGTAATAAGTAGGACATACGGACAGAGCGTAGGCTTAGTAATAGGGTCCCGTTTACACCTTTGGGTACGGAACCCTAAAAAATAATACCCCTAGAAATGAAGATTTGTATGGGTGTATTTTGTAGGTATAAATATGGAATTGTTACCTTGTTCAAAAGCTCGTATTCTTTCATTAGAAGAATGGCAAAAGCCACAATGCCGACTAATGTGGTCGTCACCAAGTATCGACCGATTCCAGGTGATTTCCACTGCAGGAACGGATTGTCATCAACTGCAAAAAAAAAATATGTGTACACTCTAACCTAAAAAAAAAGCGAAAAAAAATATATATATATATAATATATTTTTTTGCAAAAGGCGGGCTGTCGTTCAGTAAGGAGGTTAAAGGGGGAGGCCTATGTTCAGCAGTGGACGTCTTCCGGCTGATGATGATGATGACACTCTTACCTATGGGAAAAAACTTACAAGAAAAACTTTTACAAACCACACCATACTTTTTAGCTGATTGTTAAAGTAAGTTTTAGATATTTCCAGAACGTATTATGTGGAAATTAAAAAGTGACAATGTCAATTCTGCTATATTATTTTCTAAAATAAACTGACAGTTGTAAGATCATTCTTTTTAATTTTAGTTTGCCAGACAAGGGCAATGAAAGTTTTGGTCCTGTTTTAGAGGATGTAAGGTATAAAAATATAATTATTCCGGTCTGTCCCCCTGCTCTGTCCGCTCTGGGAGACAAACAGTAAAAAAACATCTTTCTTGCTCTTTCTTAGGGAAGAAAGGAATAAAAAGTTTAAGCTGTCCCTCTGTTACCGACGAGGTGACAGATCGAACTTTTAAGTTTCATCTGGCCCCCAAAATAAAAAGAAGTATTTATAACATTACACCATTAGTTACCGTTATAATATTGAAACTTATTAAAACAAACATAAAATGTACTTAAATGATATATCTATTGATTAGTTATTATGTTTTAGAGCTGATTAATCTTTTGTAGTCTCAATCCCTGGGGGAAGGGCGCTGCATGCTGTTACACAGGCTTCGAGCTTAGTTCGGCGGTAGTGTAGTTGTTCTATTATGTAACAAAATACTAGTCCAATAAGATGTAACTCTTTGTATAATGTTTAAAACAATATATGATTAAATTGTTTTAAATTAAATCCAAAAGATGAAGGTAAGTCTTTTTAATTCCTATATATAATAAGAAAAAAGTATAAAGCCTTGATAGAGCATGCAGAAGGACTCACTTACTACAACACAAGGGTTGGCCGAGTTCCTTGCACACGGTCTGTCGCGTGCAGTTTTCTAACTTCAAGGTGTTGCAGAGACCGTCGCACGCCATCATCGAAAACGATGTTACACTCATGTCACTGAAACATATCGCAATATTTACACATTTTCTCAGGAAAATAATAAATATTACTGAAGTACCTAAGTTGATTTCAGCCGCTAATAAACCTGGGGCTAAAACTGCAGTTCGGAAAATCACGCGAACGTGAAACTTAACGCGCCGAGATACAGTTTGCGGTCGCGCAACTTTTCTCACCACCTTAACAGAATCGCTTAAAGAATCGCTTGAGGCCGTAAGGCCTCAGATCATTCTGATTTAGTGAGTATTCAAGCAAATGGTACGCTACAAGTGATTAAATGCGAGATATGTAGTTCTTACCTGTTGGTAAGACTACGCTGATATTATCTCCCGCGACATTAGTTGAGTATTTCGGTAAACAGAAGTATTCATTGAATCTGTTTCTTCTAGGCAAGCGTGATCCATCGTAACCGTATTATCGCTTAACAACGCGAGGTGGCGGTAAAATGCAAACGTCAGAGCTGATAAAAAAAAAAAATAAGTATGCTCTGGGACACACCGATTTTTTTTTGGGTTTCTCATATTGTGCATTTCTATTGTAAATTTTTAAGTGCCCTTTTTTGGAATAAATTATTATTATTTATTTATCATTTTGTTTGTTCTTCAAACAACTTCAAACTTTATGCTGAAGCTGGAAAAAAAGTATGAGTCTAACATTTATAACATTTTCTTGAAGAATTGTTTATGACAGGTACTCACGTACGGGAACGTTTACTAAAATAATTGAAATGTATCAACAGTGAATGCTCAAGTAATTGGTCAGGTATAATCAGTTTCATTATGTGTGTTACCTCAAGCTCCTACAAACGCTGTAAGTGGGCAGGAAAGTGAACGCGTAGTCAAAAGCGCGCGCGTAGTAATCACTGCCTATCATCCGCAACACTTCCGTTATTAGGAATGGCATACATCCTGCAAAGAAATATTAAAAACTAGTAGTATCTGCAGTAGTAGTTTTCGGCTCATTCAATCACATTTTTAATGGTATTTTTTTCGGAATTTTTAATTAATTACAAAACATTCATTTAAAGGCTGTTTGTAAAGTGTAAACTCTATATTGCGACACTCGATTATTTAACGACAAACTCCCTAAAACGTCGAAATTAATTGACTTGTTGGTTTACCTTGTTGTCAATATAATGATACACTCTGTGTAGCATCAAACAATCTAAATAACGACAACAATACATCATTATTAAGCAATAAACAGTAAATCCTAACACCACGTATTTAAAATAAAATAAAATACTGGAGCAGCAATAAAAAAACATTCAAAGATGCCTGATGACTGGTTATGGTATGCAATAAGCTTTGTTATTAATTTGTACAATGTTAATGTTTGTTGTTTGTAAATATTATACTTTACTAGTAAATACATATTACAATAATGTTGATTTTTCTTATCTCCATTTAACGACAACTGTCAATAACGCCATAAAATGCACAGTCCCTTAAATGTCGCTATATAGAGTTCACACTGTATATTCATACATCGACATAGGATAACGTCATTGCTGATAGGACATGATTTTCATTACACTCTATTTAGTGTCTCACGCTAAAAAATAGCTTATTAATCCAGCCATTACGAAAAATTTAACATACCTACAGGTTTTAGAACAACCACTATTATTTATTATGTGGTATAACATACCGGCAAATGTGTTAACGAAACACATTTTGGTGAATCCCGTAGCAGCCTCATTGAAGTAGAAAGAAGCGAGGTAGTGCAACGGTATTATTCCCACAGAGAAAACCATCAGCACAAGCATTGCTCTGCCTGTAATTAAGCAAAAAGTAAGATTAGCTATGCGTGTTTCACAAAGAGGGGCTCCACAACTGTTGTTGCTTTTACCTTTGACCACACCGTCACTTAACAATGGATAACCTGTAGGCAATCGCTAAACCTGTCAAATTTAAAAAAGGATTTCTCTTGAGGTTCTCTGACCTAAAGGATGATTAAGAAATATAAAAAATCGGCGATCCTTACATAAACTATAATCGTTATCATACCTAATTATCTATTTCATGTAATTCGCTTTTGATTTGAGATACCCGCGCTATCGAGAGATGTTTATTATCATGTGACCCCATGTGATTCATGCCTTCTCAAATGGCGGCAGAACATTAAACTTAAAAATTGCATACAGAAATTACAGAACAGCACCCAAAGAGCATTGACCGACAGGGCAGATGGAACAAATCTATAAACCTTAAGTCAAAAACCAGTTTGAAATGCATTGCAAGGTCTAATCAATAAATTTTATTAGACTATTAGCGTTTTTTTTGTCGCTTCTTACAGCTATTAGATATCGACGTTTTCTAACTACCGATTTATTTAACTGTTAAACCTATCGCTATAACCATGGCAATTAGCGTATTTTATTGGTAGGTTATGGTACTATAATTTATGTGGCAATTAGTGTATTTTATTGGTAGGTAATGGGTATTATGATTTATTTGGTAATACTATAACTGGTTAGCCAGAGGAGGAGATATGACGCAAACATGGAAAAAAATCGAGTATTAATGTGTAATAATGCTGGACTATTGTTAATTAAGTGTTCTTGAACGTGCTCCAGTGTAATCAAGTGATAAAATGAAATGAAATAGTACATTGTTACTCTAGGGGTGACAGTAACTTATTTAGCCCCGAGACGGGGTTTGACACCCGAGCGTAGCGAGGGCGCTAATAGTTCGAGGGACTAAATAAGTCTTTAACCCCGAGGTGAAACACTGTGCTTTTCATTACGAATACAAGGAAACTAAAAAGGTTTTCCACTACTGCTTTAGCCTCTTCTCTTATGAAATCAGGCGTTAAATCCATATCGGAATCAGATGAACTCATTGTGTTAATACAAATCTGCTATATGGAAGTATAAACAAAACTTGACAATGAAGATCGGATTCCCGCCAATATTTATTTTTTGAACATCCTGGAATTGGCAAATGCACGAGAAGTGCGGGACCATAATCCTATCCGGGAAATAGAACTAGTTTTTTTTTTTTTATAATTTGATTTGTGTCAACTGTCACTGTCAGTTGAAAGCGATTCTCCCTAGGGCTGAAATGTATTACTTTCAACCCGCTCCTCAGGCAACTTCAAACCTACTTTCCGAGTATGAGTAATGAAAAATGTATTTTCGTGATGTTTCCAAAACTTCACAGAAGCATCTAGTAAAGTCTCCAGCACTATACTAGAGCATGACTTGGATTTGGCCGCGACTTACTTTTCTAGACTGTGACTGGTAAACGTCTTTTAATACCTTGTATAACTATTTATTATTCCGACTGGAGGACTCTGTATCCATTCATCAGGTCAGGAAAAAAAATCAACGGATCACCTTGTTTACTCACAAATGGTTTTACCTTTGAACAACATTTCTCATGTTAGGGTATAACGACTTTTATTTATTGTTATTTCCTAAGTTATTGACTTTTGGACGACCTAAATGGAGATCAGAGGGCTTACGGATAACAGCTAATTGCGGCACCTAATCCGCTCAGTTGGAAAATCACGCGACCGCAAACCGTATCTGGGCGCGATAAGGTTCACGTTCGCGTGATTTTCCAACTGCGTGAACCTTATCGCGCCCAGATACGGTTTGCGGTCGCGTGATTTTCCAACTGAGCGGATTAGGTGCCGCAATTAGCTGTTGTCCGTAAGGCCCCAGGGCTCTATTTCATAAAGAGACAAATCATAATAAAACTAAAAAATTCAGTCGAATACACTATAGGTACCTGCATTTCATATATCAAACAATCACGACGTAACTGATAATTGTCAGCCATTATATTTGTATGTCTACTATCTATCTTCTATCTATATATTATACTAGCTGACCTGACAGACGTTGTCCTGTCTTAGAACTGTCAAACACGCAAAGTCAAAATTGTAAATCTTATTTTTTACACCTTGGGTTACATTAGTAAAACACTGTTTTAAACTATCACGGTTGTTCACTAAAGTTATATGATTATTTACGGGATATTTACGGGATTTCGGGAGCTCATTCCACAACCTTACCACGGTAAATATCCCGTAAATAATCATATAACTTTACATTAGTAATTTTTAAACTTTCGCGATTTGAACACACCCGCAGTTTTCAGTCAGCTCGTGACCACGGCCATTGTAACGTCGAGTGAAGGGTACATATTATTTACCTAAATTAAATAATACGTGATAAGTCCCGATAAACGTTTAAAACTTGGGTTACATTATTGGAATTTTAGTAAGCATCCCTTTAAAAAAATATATAATTTAGCCTATGTTACCGGGGATAGTGTAGCTTCCCAACAGTGAAAGAATTTTTTAAATCGGTTCAGTAGTTTCGGAGCCTATTAAATGCAAACAAACAAACAATCAAATCTTTCCTCTTTGTAATATTATATTATATTTTCCTTGGTCACGCCATAACTTGAGAATGTCTTTACCGATTCCATACGTCTTTTTTTTAACGTTTTCTAATACTTTGTAGAAGGTTCTTACGGAAAGAAAAGTTAAGGAAATTGCGCAGAAAATTTGAATATTTCAGAAAACTTAACGATTTTAACATTGCCCGTTTGACAGGATAACGTCTGTTGGGTCAGCTAGTAGTTTTATGAAATAGGGCCCAGGTTTACCATTTAGCCGCAGGCGGTACAAATCGAGAACAAGCAGAGCAAATCTTTTGAATCGAAAGTACTGCACCTCCAACCAAAAAAAGCTTCGCAGTACTCAAACTAGTTGCCTTAGACTTGGCTCTGGCCTAAAGAGAGGTGGATTTTTAGCTCTGTACTGCAGTACTTTCTCCAATTATTTATTATGTGCTTTCGCTAAGAAACATACAGATCCAACACTGATAATGTAACCAACAGCCAACAGGTTAGGTTAGTTAGGAAAGAGCTTTATTTCTAGTTTTAATCAGGTATTGCAGCGATTACCCAGTTCTTGAGGCGTAGCAAGAGTAGGTTCCCGGAAGCAGGCCAGCGTAATGATGATGAGAATATGCACGAGGAGAAGCCATAGCCAGTCCCATACAAAAGCGCAACACCACATCACGGCAGGCCGCACGCCGGATACGCGCTGAAGCAGCTTAGCGCCGCTGGTGCGTTCCTGTTCAACATTCAAGTGAAGTAGATCTGTATAGAGTATGGAACACTTCAGTTTAAAATGACATACGAGTTATCAAAAAGAGAAATTAGGGATTTTTGGCTGACTGGAAACCGACGTTTCGAATTAGGTTTTTTTTAAAAATATTTAATAGGTTTGCGTTTGACCACCATCTCGCCTGATGTTAAGCGATGCTGCGGTCTATGTTGGAGCACGCTTACCTAGAAGAAACCAATTTACTCGATCAATTCTGTCGATTTTAAGTGCATGATGACATTAAGCTCGCGTGTTAAGTGCGATAAAAAAAGGATAAAAGTCACTCGAGGTAGTGAACCGCCAGGTATGCTATTCCGAGACGCAAAGGTCACGTGGGTGACACAAGCCTACGTCATCGATGTTTAATATAATTAATTCATGTTTAATTTAAATTGTTTTGCGGACAAACAAAATTCACATAAAAGTGATTTTTGTATTTTATTTCATAAATTAAGTATTATAGCAGATTAGTTTCCCAATTTCTGTATTGGTTACATTGAAGTGACAAATGGACACTGACGTAGGAATGTGTCACTCCCGTAATATCAGACCTTGTTTGATTGGATAATGGTAGCGAAGATGTATCATTAATTAGTATGCCGATAAATGATTTTCAGTCAGCTCGTGACCACTGCCATTGAAACAGCCGAATCGTCGAGCAAAAGGCACCTGTTTTTACTTAAAATAATGCACAATAAATCCCGATAGAGATTTAAAACAGGTGTTCAAATAGCTTGTTTAAAAGTTACTTTAGATAAAAAAGGTACGTCATCATCGGTCAAACGTTCTTTTAGTTATGGCGTTTTCCTTAACTCTCACTAGAAATATACTGTTATTTCATTAATCAGGAACATATTTTTTTATCTGCCGTTCCTTAAGCCGGTCTGCCGGTAAGGTACGTTAGCAAAACGACAGCTCTTGACCTTACCTTAATAACAAATAGAACAATAAAGGAGCTGACTAGACCCAAACAGAATCCGAGGTTGAATGAAAACTGGGATGCCATACTACTTCCAGTGGCCATTATGCTGATCTGGAAAAAAAAATACACATAGGTATATTACATAATTTTCTTCATAAAATATAATGTTTTTTTTAAATGTATTTAATGGTTTTTATAATCGAAAAATATAATTTAAAGAGCATAATGAAAAATTAACTTATTGAAACTAATCATATAAATTGATCTTAAAAAATTGTTCTTCTTCATATTTTTTGTTGATTAGGTACAATTCTTATGTTAAGTGACGGTGGAATACAATGTGCTAAATACACCTAGCCTAGGATGGGAACTAGGTAGCGGGAACCCTTCAAGTGTCGTGGTTTCCTCCTCAGAATAAATAAATAAATGGAAGCGATATACCTACAGTTTCCCCTTTAGCACTATAACCCGGGGGGGGGGTTATAGTGCTAAAGGGGAAACTGGTCATCCATTCGTTTACGTTTTGATCATCTCGTTTGCAATTGTGTTCCGCTCAATAATGTGTGCAATACGTGTTTACCTCGCCCCCTTCAGTTTTTGGCAGATTTTTCGATACTAGCTCATATTCATTTATTTTAGCATTCCACAATGTTTCTTAGGTGGTAGAAAAGTATTTCAGTTACAATTGTGGACCCCGTCGGGAGCAGCTAAAATGATTTATGGAAGAGAGAACGACAGCAATAAATACTAAAAAATATTTTTATCTGTTAAGTATTCGTCAATGGAATAATAAGATCTATTTATCAGGAAATGTTTCAATGATATATAGAAGTGTCGTACTCTTGTTTCATTTTTGATTGAGTTTGGTAATTTATTTATTTATTTATTTTTGATGACATCACGAAGGGATTGGTTGAGGCAGTTCAAGTTTAAGGCAGATCCAAACTAATTGATAATTGATTTATTTAAGTGTTTTTAAATGTATATGTATGTATACATTAGTTCTCGCAGCCATATTACAAGCTTTGCTTAGTTTGGGGTCAGATGACCGTGTGTGCAAAAATGTCCCGAATCATCAAAGGGTTTCCTCACGTTGTTTTCCGTCACCGGCAGATCAGTTGCGAATACGTCGTGAAAGTCAAACGCACATGCCACTAAACTTTCATTGCTCCGATTTTCTTATTTTTTTACTCACCCAGTTGTCAAGAGAATAAGGTAGCGGCTGGTTGATGAACTTTAACGAGGCACCAGGGGAGAGAGCCCGCAATATCGCGTTGTTCGCGAGTGAGAGCGAGATGGCAGAGTCATGGTAACCGTAATTACTGAACCAGGCTGTAATGTTGTTTTTAAAGAATGTTGCACCAACGAGGGTCTCGTAGCGGATCCGAGGAATGTCAGTTGCACTCTGAAAAAAAAGTTTTGTACTTACAAAATATATGTTTTACTGTAACATGGTATATATGTGTTCATAAATTAAAGGGTACTCTTATTAGAAATTTTATTTTACGGTGTCAACTGTTGCTTTTTCCGTTTATTGTTTCCATTGGTGGACAATTTTTGTCTCCTCCCGTTATCATGTGCGTGCGTACTATATTGTATCGTGCCAAGAGGTTTCAATATGTTTTTGCACAAAAAAGGCGAATGCACGAAAGTTATGGTAAAATTTAAAAAAAAAAACGCTTCACTTTTAGAACCTCATAGTATATTTACATAGCAATCTGAAAATGTTTTTGTCGTAGTTTGGTGGCTATCTAATAACTACCCTATCATATTTATGGAATTTTTTACTTTAATATCAATGCAATGTATCACATAAATACTAGCCTCCGCGGCATCTGAACATTTATGAACTCACGTTTGCTGGCCTCGGCTAGGCCCCGGCCCACATTTATACTTTCGTTGATAAATGCTTGTTACTTGTCGCTGCAGTAACTACAGTGCTCTATACGTTACAGGTACATAAGGTGCCTTAGAAACTGGTTTTTGATTAAGGTTTTACGGTTATATCCTTTCTGACATTGTCCTTTTTAAGAGAGAGAGATAGATAGGGAGTTGTGTTATGTGGAGACATGACCAAGAAAGGGCAAATGGAAATCCAACCTGCAACTCACGCGCAACTCAAGACACAAACCAGTTTGAAGAACATCGCAACTATTAGCAACTCTAGAGTTCACACAAATATCAACAAACTTTTAAAACAGGAACCGCCAGTGTCAACTTACCAGCTTCATATAAAACTTCACCATATCCATAGCATCAATATCAGTGAGCGTCATTCCGGGGTACGCTGACGTTTTGAAGTAATCCTTGTAAGCATTCATTGATTTCGCTACTTCACTACCGTCTGTCAAGTTGAACCCTTGAGCTAGGATAGTTTGCGTTCTTTTAAATCCATTTTCAAGATTGAGGGTCAGAGGAGGGAGTTCAGCAAGAAACTGCCAAGATCTCGATAAAATGATGGATATAACGATGTTGATGATCGGCCAAGTTAGTTGTATCGATGACGTCACTTTACTTCTCCACGTGCTGAATACTAGCTTCAGAAACATAGCTTTGATGTGGTTTACTAGGAGATTGAATCCGCGCACTTTCTTAATTGGCTCGTTGTCGACTGAAAGATAGTAAGAACATTTACATGAGTATTGAACCGAACCATCTTGTGCCGTTGATTTTCATTAGCGCCGTTAGAGTCGTAGACGATATTGGCGAGATTCGGAATGTATAAAATATAAATACACATACATAGTTTTTTTTACGTGTTATGCTACTGCGGGTAAAATGGTCTGCACTCTTCTGTGCAAAGGATAACTGCCGGCGGGACAAATATTTTGGGTTTTATTGTCATCATCATCATCATCTTATTACGCTCCCACTGCTGAGAAATAGGCCTTCGCGCAGAGAGAGATAGGATGGACCCTAATCCACCATGCTGGTCCAGTGCATGTTGGTGAATGACATGTCTGAATTTTGAGGTTGAGATTTTTGACACACCGGTTTCCTCATGATGTTTTCCTTCACCATTTTTGAACGATAGCATCGCAACTGCATATATATATGTCGGCGCAAGACCAATATAAGCTTCTAAATAATAACGTCGAATTCAACAATGTCCGTTAAAATGAAGAGCAGAAAGGTTAACAAACTGATTGATGTAATTTGTTTACCTTTCTAAGCGTAAAGTTAACTGTGGAAAACTAAAATGTAAAAATATGTTTTGTTCTCTTTCCAGACAGGAAACAATGACACAAGACTATTTAATCTTTAGTTAAATGTAAAGTTATCTAATGCTAAATTCATGTCTTGATTTGTAAACGATAAACATTGTGTTTAAAATCATTAGTTAATGATTACATTAAAAGACAGCTGATTTGATATTCGATTTACAAAACGAAAAACATGGCGCCTTGTTTCGATTATTTAAATGTTTAGCTTAAGTGTTAATAAGAGCTAAGTTCTGTAAATAGTTAAGATTATTTAACAAGTTATAAACTACTGTAAAGTAGGTTATTTGTAGATATTTAATGAACAGTGTTATGACTTCACAACGACATGACGCCATCTTTGTTATAAAATGGCGAGCTGTTGTGGAGCCAGGCTCAGTCTGTTTGAGGCATTCATCGAGCACAGTACAAAGTGCAGAAACAGGCAGTCTTGCTTGAAGCGATATCCGGTGCACTTAGAGTGCTGTTACTATTTTGTTAACTACTATTTATTGCTCAATAAGTGTTATGAAAAGTGTTATTCTGTAATAATTGTGATAAAGTGATGGCGCTGTAGTTTCTTGCCCTTCTTCTATAAGCGTCTAGGGTTTTACGAACGTGGCGGTAAATTAGCATTAGCATAGAGCACCTTCTTAGGGTCTATGCAGAAATAAAAGAACAAGGAGAACTTTCAATGTGTTTCTTTGACCTACCCCGTGAATAAGTCAGTTTGGTACAGCCTAAAAACTACAGTTGCTTAGAAGAGAGTAGTTCTGCCAGTTAAGGTTTTATCTCCAAATGGTAGAACCCAGTGATGGAAACAGTATCATCAGCACTAATGACGTCTCAGCTCAAAAAAACATCCTAGTACCGGGTGTTCTCCGACATCAGAAGTGGGATAGAATCCGATGATCCTTCTGTCTGTTTATTATGTTTCAGATTATCCTAGTAACGCCCACGAGAACAGTGTTAATGCTCGTGGAAGGATTTCAAACCGATTGATGCCTGGTGCGACAAGTTAAGACGTGTCTACACCATGCACAGTGACGAGTGGACCTGCAGCGGACCTGGTGCTGCTATTACAATCTGGTGATGTACCTTCAGAATTCTTTTCGTATAATAATAATGATGACGATGATTCATGACATCATCGAGTGGCTGTAGACACAACAGCAAACTATTGCCCAGCTGCTGAATATGCAAACAATAGCAGAGCATAAAATTGTTCCTATCGATAAGAAATAAAAGCTTGCAGATAACTGCGCATAAGCGAGGGACATTTGCAATGCGTGGAGCATTAACTACAACATCTTCGCTTACTTCTCCATGTACAGTAAACTTCTACCTACCTCCATATACTTTAAACTTGATTCATTTATGATTGTCAAGATGTGAAAAATATCCGCTGATAACTGATAATCGGAATCGGTTATCATTAAAAGATATTCAACAGAAATCATGCTGAGTTTCTTATTTTGAAACAACTGAAACACCGACCACAAATAAGTTATCGGTTAGTGTGCTTATGAATGGATACCTAGCTCAGAGAAACTCGTTTTAATTTTTAGATACTTCGAGACCCTCCGAGACTCTTCGAGACCCTCCGTTACACTCCGAGAACCTCCGAGACACGCCGATACACTTCGA
This sequence comes from Agriopis aurantiaria, assembly GCA_914767915.1. NCBI lineage: Eukaryota > Metazoa > Arthropoda > Insecta > Lepidoptera > Geometridae > Agriopis > Agriopis aurantiaria. Next base: position 8,350,209 of record OU611994.1, on the reverse strand, counting down.
GAACCTCCGAGACACTCCGAGACACATCAAGACACTCCGAGAACCACCCAGATTAATTTTAATTTCATTTCATTTCTACTCACTCAGATACTCCAACACTCTCCGACAGTACAGTACTAAAATCTTCTAGACACATCGAGACCCCCGAAATACTTTATACACTTCAAGAACATTCTAGAAAATTCCAATACCAAATCTTTATCCACCCCTAAGTACCAGCAGCAAGTTTCTCAAGAATACTAACAACAGACTGATGTGGCTGGTGCAGAGCACGCACCACCTGTCAGAATGGCCGTGTCGGCGCAAGACCAATATAAGCTTCTAAATAATAACGTCGAATTCAACAATGTCCGTTAAAATGAAGAGCAGAAAGGTTAACAAACTGATTGATGTAATTTGTTTACCTTTCTAAGCGTAAAGTTAACTGTGGAAAACTAAAATGTAAAAATATGTTTTGTTCTCTTTCCAGACAGGAAACAATGACACAAGACTATTTAATCTTTAGTTAAATGTAAAGTTATCTAATGCTAAATTCATGTCTTGATTTGTAAACGATAAACATTGTGTTTAAAATCATTAGTTAATGATTACATTAAAAGACAGCTGATTTGATATTCGATTTACAAAACGAAAAACATGGCGCCTTGTTTCGATTATTTAAATGTTTAGCTTAAGTGTTAATAAGAGCTAAGTTCTGTAAATAGTTAAGATTATTTAACAAGTTATAAACTACTGTAAAGTAGGTTATTTGTAGATATTTAATGAACAGTGTTATGACTTCACAACGACATGACGCCATCTTTGTTATAAAATGGCGAGCTGTTGTGGAGCCAGGCTCAGTCTGTTTGAGGCATTCATCGAGCACAGTACAAAGTGCAGAAACAGGCAGTCTTGCTTGAAGCGATATCCGGTGCACTTAGAGTGCTGTTACTATTTTGTTAACTACTATTTATTGCTCAATAAGTGTTATGAAAAGTGTTATTCTGTAATAATTGTGATAAAGTGATGGCGCTGTAGTTTCTTGCCCTTCTTCTATAAGCGTCTAGGGTTTTACGAACGTGGCGGTAAATTAGCATTAGCATAGAGCACCTTCTTAGGGTCTATGCAGAAATAAAAGAACAAGGAGAACTTTCAATGTGTTTCTTTGACCTACCCCGTGAATAAGTCAGTTTGGTACAGCCTAAAAACTACAGTTGCTTAGAAGAGAGTAGTTCTGCCAGTTAAGGTTTTATCTCCAAATGGTAGAACCCAGTGATGGAAACAGTATCATCAGCACTAATGACGTCTCAGCTCAAAAAAACATCCTAGTACCGGGTGTTCTCCGACATATATAATTTAAGTACCAGTGTTTCAAGGCCGAGGATTGAACTGGGTGCCGTTAGATTGTAAAGCGCACACTGCGCACATATACTACCGGTCAGCCACCACCGCTGTTTTTTACTGTGGGTACATGCTGTTATTTATATTTTCGTGCGTTCGGCGCGTTTACCTTGAAAGGCGTGAGTTCAAATTCCGAAAACATTTGTAGCAAAAAAACGAAGTAAAAACCATAGCTTCACACTGTAGGTGTAATTACGAGTATGATGTTTTACGACTTCTAAATATAACTATGTACATTGTACACCCCGCGTCATTGCGGTTAAATACTCTTGCAAATTTTGATTCCCGGTGATTGCCACGAAAAAAATCTATTGTCATTTCAAAAGACAGCAAAAAAGTCTATAGAGACAAAGTTAATAAAAAAAAGCGGCCGCCTAGTATGCAGTTTATTTATTTATTTTAGTTTATTATATACACAACACAAATTACAATCTTACAAAACATTATATCTATTATCGGTCGAGATCTGGATTGTAACTTAAAAATATGTGTAAACATAAAAATAGAATGAGCAGACATGAATGAGGTTAGTGCTTAATATATACAAACTGTGCATAAACCTGCAGAGCGCACACTACCGCTACAAGTGTCGCAGTGTGCGTACTATGCACGAGTATGCTATGCATCGGATGTGTTTGGAGCAGCCAGACTCAACCCAGTGGTTGTGTCTGATCTGACGGACTTGGTATAGAGAATATCTTTTGATTGTTTTCCTAATTTAGAGTATTCAATGATTTTCGTTTTTAATTGTTAGGATTCTAGATTTTACTACGATCGCCAATCAGGGACGTCGGCCAATCGCAGCCCACCATGGTCTTATGGCGTGACCGGTCGATGCTTGCTGGGTGACAGATAGTATTGATTGGGGTCATGGTATTAGTGAACAAGTGTATGTATAATTAGTATGAAAATCCTGTAAGGTTTTAATGAACGGTAGAATAAACTGTGAAGTTGCTGTATTTTACTTCCCCCTGACCTAACCCTGTACATGGTAGTATTAAAACCAAGCTCGAAAAACAAAACATGAACATCTGTATTTCCCGTGCTGTGCTTACTTGGATTGTAGCGGTTTCCATTTTCCGTGAGTTCGATATCATCACTGTAGAGGCCGTTGCTTTTGTAGAGTTTGTATGGTTCCGTCTCGGTGTTATCTTCAGCCCCCGCCCTAAAACCAAAGGCTTATCATAGAACATTAGATGAACCAATATAAACCGACCCCAGTGCAGTACCTATGAAGAAAACTAGACACTTAAAAACCTTAAGGTCTTACTGACTGATATGGCGCCGTATAGCGTAGAGGAGTTCATTCCAAAACTGGAATGAATAATTGATGCATAGTTATAATTAGAATGACATTTATATTATTATTTTGCTTTAATATTATTAATTCTATGATGTATTTTTTCATATTTTTAAATGTTGACATGTAATTATTATTATGAATAAAATTATCATTATCATTATCGAAAACATCAAGGAAAATAAGTATTTCATATCAGCATCAGACTCTGATCTAGTAGATAAGCGACCTGATTCCGAACACTGTCAAAGTTCAATCGCTATGGGTTGATGAAAAATTCGCATGCCTGGCTCGAGTATATTTCACATTTTCCATTTCCCTAAGGTTGATAATAGTATCTCTTGTGGGAAGTGAGAATTTATACAGATGGGTCTAAAACAGATAGAGGCACCGGGTCTGGTACGTTCTCGGAAGACCTCAATATACATTTATCAACAACCTTGGGTGAATATAACTCCATTTTCCAAGCAGAATGTGTAGGTATCATCCAGGCGGCAACAGCGGTACTACAAAGACAGGTAACTGACCAAACTATCAGAATTCTCTCGGATAGTGCTGCAGTGCTAAAAGCATTACAGAGATACGAGCATACCTCAGGACTAACTATACAGTGCCATGACCTGCTGGAGACCGTAAGTAAACACAATCATGTTACTCTCCAATGGATCAAGGGGCACAGTGGGTCTAGGGGAAATGATGCGGCTGATGAACTGGCGCGGAGAGGCTCAAGCATACGACCGGTAGGGCCCGAGCCGATAATCCCCTTACCTTTTAGCCAAATCAGATCCTGGATTCGTCAACGTACTACAAGACTTCACAAAGAATACTGGGCAAGTACTAAAAACTGTAGACAATCAAGGGAAGCTTTCCCGGAACTCAATCCGAGATACTCCCGTAGATTGTTGAATCTAAAACGTGACAAACTCCGGCAAATTGTTGGGGTTATCACAGGGCATTGCCTTTTAAACAAACACCTTTATAAAATTGGGGTTACTGACAGTCCCCTATGTAGAGGGTGTCTGGAGACTGAAGAAACGGCCGCACATATGCTGCTGGAGTGCAGCAGTGTGGCAGAACAACGAAACACTATCCTCGGATCACCGAGGACGCTCTGGGAGGCCTGCGCAGGCATAAGCGAGCTGCTGGCTTTCCTGGAGGAGACCGGGTGGCTGAATTAGCTGCAGCCGGGTGACGCAAAATGGGCCAATGAATGGCCTAGTTGCGGAAAATGCCCGCTACACAAGTAACAAGTAACAAGTAACAAGTAATAGTATCTCTTGCTCGATCCTCGCGCAGTATTTCCTTTCTTTATGCAATTGAATCGACGAGTAAGTCACTCGTCTGATGGTAAGTGTCACGCTTGCCTACTACAGCTCAGTGCCACCTACAATCTAGAGCTCAAACTGTCGGAAACCCTCCATCCGTGACAATACTGGCAATGCACTGCGCTCTACACTATGAGATATTAGAAATCTCTATGCAAAATGTAGTTACTTAGCTTAAATATTGTTTAATCCTGAACACAGTAAGATTTCACAGCACACTACTGCTTGACGGTTGAATAACTGGCAAATGTGTGCTACTTCCCCATAAGGACTCTGCAAAATAACTCTATCGCTGCATGACAATGAAATGACCTTTATCATTCAAAAATCTATCTTAATTTTAGACAGATATGATGGATTATTCAATCAGGAAATTTTTATCAATCTAATGTTTTTGAAGAATGACAATGGCGTCGAGTTTGTTGTATCATTTTTTAAACTAATTAAATTTGCCAGCTCTTAATTGGTGCCATCCTATTCTCATAATTATACTGAAATGAAAAGAGACGCAGATAATTTTAGTCCTGTCAGAATAGTTTAGTCTATAGTTACGTTACAAAGCTTTGTTAAGGATACTGGCTTACTTCATGAACACCTCTTCAAGGCTGGTGACAGACAGTCCATAGCTAGAGACGTTTAATGATGCCTTCTGCTCTTCGAACTCTCTCAGCATCTCTGGAAACTTGCTCACGTTTTCACTCGGCAGTATGTATGTTAATTCAGATCCTGGAATACATTTCTAACTTTAGGTACACGTAGAATACGAAGATAAGAAACAAAATATCGTAGTGGAGCGTAATTTGAGGGTAGCTAGCAACAAAATCATTATCATCCTTAATCGATGCATTGCTGACGGGCTAACATGCGGACCGCGACAAAATCTTGTCGTCACTTGGCCGAGCGAGAACGTGACAAGCGCCTACGGTTTCGTGTACGCCTGTCTCGCTTAGGTACTATAAAAAGAGCCGACCTTTAGCCGACAAAATATAGGTATAGATCTCTTATCAACAATAACAATTGATAATCACACTAATATTATAAATGCAAAAATCTGTGTGGAAGTGTTTGTCTACACTCAACTCTAACAGCTGAACGGATTCGGATAAAATTTGGCAAGGAGGTAGGTTATACCCTGGATTAAGATATGATGATTTTATCTCAGAAAAAAACACAATCGCGACGTTTATAAGTTCCGATAGGCAATTAAAAACATAACTACATATGTATAAATACCTACAGATTTAGATAATTTACTGTAACCATAGAGTACGAGGTAGGTAGGGTCATACCCTCAGAGCAGAGAAACAAGGAAGATATGCTTTAGTACTATTATCGTTCGTGTTCAAATGTCTCCATGTTTCACCTACTTTTTCACTACACAGACGCAAAAACTATAAGTACAGCACACTTACTCATTATTCACACACAGTAAGAAACTTGGTCCACGGACCGGTAAGCGTAGGACGTCCACGCACTAGATGGACAGACGACCTAAAAGAGACCGCAGGGAAACGCTGGATGCAGGCCGCTTCCAACCGGCCCTTTTGGAGATCGATGGGGGAGGCCTATGTCTAGCAGTGGACGTCCTATGGCTGAAATGATGATGGCGATGATGAAGAAACTTGCAGTGACACTAACTAATAATCCAGAATAAAGGGTTGCTAGGCTGTCTGTAGGCTGAGTTCGACTAAAGACATCAAGGCCGATTTAGGCCTGGTAAGTTCGCACCCGCCACGCCCCCTTACCATATCTCCCTTATTTGTCTGTTCGAAGGTCATACCTATGTTGGTATTTTCCTTGACAGCCGGCACGAAGGCTTTGAAAAACTTGGTGACGTCGTCCACATTGCAGCTGTCCGCTTTGAGTATGGTAAGTTTGTAGCCGATGCCATAATGTTTCTTGAGAAAGTATGGGGTTCCGTAGCACTGCAGGTGGCCGCCGGACATTATGCCGATCCGATCTCCTAAGAGGTCGGCTTCATCCATGAAATGCGTTGTGAGGATTATTGTACGACCTGGTGATCAAAATAGGGTATTTGACTGCTATTAGGAAACTATTGCACATTATTGCCTGATATAATTTAAAGTATACTGCATTTATATTTTCTGGATATCAGTCGTATTTGCGATATAAATCGATGTTAAAGTTTGAATAAAAAAATATCGCGCCAAAACGCAGCCCAGCGTCATAGCTCCGGTCGAGTGACTCATTGAAGTCACACAGATATAAACAACTGCAGCCAGGCAACAAAAGTTTGATAATCACTTAATTTCTAATAGTAGTAATGGTTTATAAATGTTGTGTAGTGCCACAATGTACAAATACTTCCATAAAGACACCGGAAAAACTATTCGTTCCTGTTCCAATGGACCCCAACACTCGCAAAAAGTGTTTGGAACTAAGTAGCTCGTAGAGAATCCAAAAGTATTGGAGCTAATTCAAGTGTTTCTATGTGTGAAGATCATTTTGAGGTACATATTTTGAGTCTATATATTTCTATTATAATTTGTGTTTTTATTGCATTACTATTTTATGTACTGTTAATTTCTTTTTAAACATTGTAAAGCTTGACATAACCTAATAAAATAGTGATATCCACCTACTACAACATACTTTTTGTACAACTTGAATGAATGTTTTGCTTGGAGAACAATTAAAAATTAATACTTACATTGTAGTTTCTACGCTGCAGAACTTGAAGAAATATGCAACCATAAATACATTAATTTTGGGTAAGATACTGCTGTCTGCTTGCACAAAATGTTTCTCTCACATTCACTTCTTATTCTTCTCACATTTAACCTCCGGACTGTTTTTGGTGAAAATTTCTGGATAAATCGCTCTCAAAATAGCTTTACAACATTTAATTCGCAAATATCAATACAAAATCTGTTTGTTTATATCTGTGTGACGACACTAGGGATGAAGACAATTACAGACCGTTTTCGATCACGTGATCAAATGTCGAAAATACAGTTATTTTATTAGCGTTTTTTACAAAAAATAAGCATATTTTTATTAAAAAATCAATGAAATATGCTTTTTCATTATGTCATGTTTATGGATGATGTCAATTGGCATAATATTTTCAATACAGTCAAATACCCTAATGCGATTTTATTTTTAACCCTTTTATTTTAACCTTAGGCTCAGCATATTGCGGTTTCGTTGTACTACGAAACAATAAAAATACAAAATAACAATGAAAAAGTAAAACAAGTTAAAACAGTGTTTTATAACAATGAAAATACAAAATTTATGACATTTTTTTTTTAGGTGCTATGCTATCTTCTAGAGATTATTAAACCGTTGTTTGTCATAAATGAAAAAAAAAAACTTTTTTATCTTTACAAAAACTGTATAGAATAAAACATTGAACAGCCAATTTCAGGATAAGAAATATTGTTTTTAAGAATCAGTTTTAGTTGTAACCAAGTATGTAAACAAATCTTGGAATGCATATGACAATACAATATTTTGATACCACCGGATTGATATGATAACGGAGCCAGGAGATGGATAGTTTTAAAGACTAGTGAACCCCTCGAGTCTGGATCATTGAACGAGTCACATAAGCGTCTCCATTGTTTCTAGGGAAGATCTAGCTATCTTACCTTTCTTCTCTTTCTGCAGTAGGTCCCAGAGCGCGCGCCGCGCGGCCGGATCCAGGCCTGAAGTGGGCTCGTCCAGTAGCACAACTCGCGACTGGCCGCACATCGCCGCCGCTACTGATAAGCGACGCTTTTGGCCGCCAGACAAATTCTCCGCTACCACATCCCGCTGCAATAATTATTGTTCTGCTCGTCATATAGTTACTATAGACTGTTCATGAACGATTTCATAGACAGAAAGAGAGAGACAATGGAGGGCATATAGAAAAGAGAGAGATAGTGGAGGACATAGAGAGGAGAGAGATATATAAATAATGGAGGACATAGAGAGGAAAGACAGGTAATGGAGGTCATAGAGAAGTGTGAGAGAGAGAGAAGAGATAACGGAAGACATAGAGAAAGAGATAGAGTGAGAAAAGACATAGAGAGAAGAGAGAGAGAGAGAGGTAAGAAGAAAATACCTACGTAAATAACCAGCTCATCTCCTTTTACGTCATCAATTTTGCTGATAGTACGTACTTGGTGACAGCTTTGGTCCACCTGCTGGCATCCCGTCTTGCTATGTTTCATTGAGAGAGATTAGGCTAAAGTTAGGTCAAATATAAGTTTACGAACCTTCTCTTCCAAATCTAGTAGCTTCACAAAATGATTGACTTCCGCATCGATTTTGCATTGAGACATGCCTTTGAGTCTTGAGTAAAATATGATGTGCTCGGCGACAGTGAGATCTGGGAACAGAACGTTGTGTTGTGGACAGATGCCGAGGGAGTGACGAGCTTGCTCAGTCTCTGTTACTATGTTGTACCCGCTTATAGTCGCCGCGCCCGATGACGGCGGCACCATGCCTGAAAAAATATGTCACATAAACGTGAAGTTATAATTAAATTTTTATATCCCTCTAGGTCCTGGACCCAGCCCCATTACCCCCCCCCCCCCCGATGTGAATATCAAGTTCAATAAGGACAGGACAAAAAGATACAAGTGACTTTTTTGGATGTGACAGCCATGTGGAGATAAACTTATGGCAGAGTTGGTTTACAAGTTTTCGAAACTCTTCAATGTTATGGAAAAAGAACACCATTGAGAATAGAATATTTGAAATTTAAACAAACCGGCCAAGTGCAAGTCAGGCTCGCACTCTGACAGTTCCGTACCACCACAAAATATAAAAAAAACTGTCCTTCAGTGTGGAGGTTAAAGGGGGAGGCCTATGTTCAGAAGTGGACGTCTTCTGGCTGATGATGATGACAAAATATAAAAAGTAATGCAAAAAGATAACATCACACCCATTTAAGTACCGATCGCACCCGACGTTGCTTAACTTTGTGGTGGACAGAAATTTGTCACCGACTTGCACTTGGCCAGTGTCTATTATTTGTTGTTTTACTTTAGTGTGTACTATAATCGTGTCAACTTTGACGCTTGTACGTAGTACCGTTTTTACATCTAAGCAAATACAAAGATACGTTAAAAAAAACTAATTTAAAATGTTTTTTAAAGTTATTTCGCGTTACATTACATATTCTGTGTAAGTTTCAACTGACTATCTATGCATTATGGTTCCAAAGATACAACCATTAAGAGGCAGGACGGTCAGACTGACAGACAGACGCATAGACACACAGCGTAGGCTTAGTGATAGCGTCCTGTTTACACCGTTTGGGTACGGAACCCTATAAAGCTGCAAAGGCAAAGTAACTATGCCGTAACTCCAGGTCACACTCTAATTGTTCCTTTTCGTAAAAAAAAGTCACCGGTATTGCTCGTTACGTTTATAATAAAAAAATCGTGAAACTTTATCAAATCATTCAGTTTAATATCTTCACGAAGGTCTCATACAAGTATATCGTTGTTTCACAAAGCAATTAAATTCAATTGAAGCTGAAGCTCTACGATGAGCATTCTGAACAACTATACAAATAGACTTTAATTACTAATAGGCATCTGTTCAACGTTTGTATACTTATGCGAATCAATTTATAATCTAAACTAGATAAATGCCCGCGATTGCTACTTTGTTTCATTATCAGTCGACAATACAATGTTCTCTTTTAGTAAATTAGTTCTAAGCCGGATAAGCAAACTATGTCATGTTGATGATAATAACAATTTAATGTATATTATCTCTCTAGATGTAAACATAATGTTTGTCTGTAAAGACAGACCGTCGTCTTTTGTACGTTTGCGCATAGTTCTATAGATTGTGTTGAAACTTTGTGGCGAGCTCTGTGATAGCGAGGCCATCAGGCCAAGCCAATTGCTGTTTCTACCTTGGTTATGCGGGGCATAGGCGCGTGTAAAAGCTACTCATGGATAATAAAAATGTATTATGCTATTTATAACAACGGTGAAGGAAAACATCGTGAGAGAATCGGTATGTCCAAGAACCTCAAAAGACATAATATATGACATTTACCAACATGCACTGGGACAGCTTGGTGGATTAGTACCCATCCTCTCTCTCTCTCTCTCTGAGAGAAAGCCTGTGTCCCAGCAGTGAGACCATGATGGGCTCATAATGATGAATCTGATCGTCCTATTTATTATTCTATACGCGTTTTGACTGTTTCTTCATAGTTGTAAGTATCTTTTTAAATGTGGCATTGTGAACTATATAATTGATACAATGTATCTAAAACGACGCTCGGACGTTTTTTGACTGTTTTCACTGAGAGATTGTGACTCTATAGTAATTGTATCATGTAGTAATTGATGCCGCCGACGCAAAGAGGATTATTATGAGTTTAGTGTGTGTATCTGTGTGTCTATTTGTGGCATCGCCGAGCATTATCTTGGCATTTATCTTGGGTTAATAAACTACGTGTGCGCAGACGCGCAATCCCGCCAACCTTCTTCCCACTTCGCGGGCGATCTGTCATTTATACAGTTTACTTGTAGTGATTACCTGAGAGAATGACACATTACATAAAATATTTTCTATCTATCTATCTATCTAATGTAAATATTTACCTACTAAGTACCTACTAAATATATAAAAATCATGAATATTAATCACGAATGGTAATATTTGTTGACCGTGACCTCATAATATTCCATAAAACATAAGATAACACAGCTGTGTTACACAACAGTTTATTACAAAATTAATATGTATAAACCATAGCGAAGTCATTGCACTCGACAGGTGACTGGTTTTACCTGTTAGCATTGAAATAGTGGTCGTTTTGCCGGCTCCATTGTGACCTAGTAACACCGTTATTTCGTTCTCGTAGAACCTTAGGTTTAAGTTGTCTACTGCTTTCTTTCGGCCCTTGTAGATTTTTGATAAGTTCTGAAACGAAAATATTAGTTTCAGAAAATTGTTTTTAGTAAATTTTGCACGTTAAATCCAAAAAAATTACGACCGGCAGGATTCGAACCTGCGCCATCCGAATTTAAGTCCTGAGCGCTCTAACCGCTAACACACGGTAACCACTGTTGGTCTCCAAATTGTTGAGCTGTCTTTGCAACTAATCTAAGCATTGGTAACGCAACCTATAATCCTTGCACCTGCAAGTTACTACTCAGCTAGAACGTTTACAGGCCCCAAAGCTAACTGAGATAAATTATAAGTTGTTCATTTGATGATACATCTTAGAATATTTTAATGAGGAAAGATTTGTATGTATTTTATTATAGAAACTGACGTGGTTTTCACACATTTTATTTATATTACACGGGAATTACTCACGTAAGATTAAGCCGGTCACTCCGACTATAGTTTCAACCGCATTAGGCAGTCTTTTTCAAGGTGAATGCGCGCGCGCGGCTGCGTCTCGCTTGGCACTACGGACCGCCGCGCGGCGCGCACGTGATGTCAACGGCAGCTGATCGGGTGCGGGGGTGGGGGTGCGTAGAGAAAAATATGCTGCGACGGCGTACACCGGAACTCTTCCTCACTCGAATCTTCCTGTGTGTCAGGAATATTCCAGCAGGCGGAGCTCACCACGTCGCCACCAATCCCACGGTCACTCCCACGAACTCCATGAAGACACGGTCTCCAAGTCGGTGGCAGGTTCCATCCTCCATCCCTATTGAAGGTTGGACGTCGACTGATCTCGATGGCTTCTCTGACTTTCCGGGGCACAAAGAATTTCTCCCGTGCCAGCACTTTCGCTCTGTCGAACCTAATATAATGTTGCGCGCCGGAGCCCAGAGAATGTTCTGCCACCGCGGACCCGTTGGTGTCGAGATTCTTCATGGACCGTATGTGCTCCGCGAGTCTCGTGGACACGTTCCTTTTTGTTTCGCCAACGTAACATTTACCGCAATCGCAGGGGATCATATAGACACCGGGAACCCCCAATGGGTCTCTATCTTTTGGAGAGCGGAGCAGCTGTCTTAGTTGCCCTACAGGACGGAAGATCGTCTTGATGCTATACCTGCGATTATAAATACCTGGATACTGAGCTGGATCACATCAAAGGTGTGCTGAATAGCAACGGCTACAAATGGAAACAGAGCTGGCGTTTTGCAAATGCGACGACCGGGACACGTCTGACATCGGTAGAGAGAGCAACAGTGTATTTGCCGTATGTTAAAGGAGTGACGGACAGTATCGGAAACTTGTTACGCCGCAGGTATAGCATCAAGACGATCTTCCGTCCTGTAGGGCAACTAAGACAGCTGCTCCGCTCTCCAAAAGATAGAGACCCATTGGGGGTTCCCGGTGTCTATATGATCCCCTGCGATTGCGGTAAATGTTACGTTGGCGAAACAAAAAGGAACGTGTCCACGAGACTCGCGGAGCACATACGGTCCATGAAGAATCTCGACACCAACGGGTCCGCGGTGGCAGAACATTCTCTGGGCTCCGGCGCGCAACATTATATTAGGTTCGACAGAGCGAAAGTGCTGGCACGGGAGAAATTCTTTGTGCCCCGGAAAGTCAGAGAAGCCATCGAGATCAGTCGACGTCCAACCTTCAATAGGGATGGAGGATGGAACCTGCCACCGACTTGGAGACCGTGTCTTCATGGAGTTCGTGGGAGTGACCGTGGGATTGGTGGCGACGTGGTGAGCTCCGCCTGCTGGAATATTCCTGACACACAGGAAGATTCGAGTGAGGAAGAGTTCCGGTGTACGCCGTCGCAGCATATTTTTCTCTACGCACCCCCACCCCCGCACCCGATCAGCTGCCGTTGACATCACGTGCGCGCCGCGCGGCGGTCCGTAGTGCCAAGCGAGACGCAGCCGCGCGCGCGCATTCACCTTGAAAAAGACTGCCTAATGCGGTTGAAACTATAGTCGGAGTGACCGGCTTAATCTTACGTGAGTAATTCCCGTGTAATATAAATAAAATGAGATTTGTATGTATGTTTGTAACGAATTGCCTCAAAAAGTACTGGATCGATTTTAAAAATTCTTTCACCATTTGAATGCTACATTATCACTGATTAATATAGGCTATTTTAATAGGCTATATAACTATACCTGTGCGGAGCCGGGGCGGACCGCTAGTACTAAATAAAAGCTGAGTATTCACTTTAAACAGTTTTGAGCGAGCGGAGAGAATTACTATGGAACATTTGGAGTTCCAGTTTCGTTAGGGAAAACGAATGCTAACAGCCTTTCGAACGTTGAAACAATTCGAGAGGCAGTGCGTTCGCTTGCGTTCAGGGAACGCGTCGAGTCTCGTTAAAATAATAAATAGACTCAGCGCATTCGCAATTTGTCAAATAATTGATAAATTGTGTAAAATTTTACTATCTCTAAAGTATTCACCAGTATTCTCATTCACCTTGAAAAAGACTGCCTAATGCGGTTGAAACTATAGTCGGAGTGACCGGCTTAATCTTACGTGAGTAATTCCCGTGTAATATAAATAAAATCTCTAAAGTACATTAAGTAGTACACTTAAACTCCGTAAAAACTTAGTAGAAGTGATTATATAATTTTACATCTTGGCGGTAACATCGCCTGTAGCTTACAAACGTAGACTGTGCGTTAAGAACCTTACTTTAATATTAACACCGACAGGAACTCCTTTAGGTTCTTCATCGTGAGCCACTTTCAACAGCGCATCATTGTATTCTAAATCAGCGTCATCTTTACCAGCAGTATCTGTAAAGAATTATAATTTGAAGCCGAAAATAAAAAAGGAGTAAAAAACTCGACTAATACAATATGCGCCAGTAAAATCAATCAATCAAAATGCCGGACATTATTTTAATTTTGATTACACTGGTGCATATTATCGCGCATAAAAACTTCATGTCCACCAAACTTTTAGTCTAGATTAGAATCCAACATACTAAGTAGTCAACATTGAATCATTTGCTATTTCGGTGCATAATTTTGATTGTATTTTCAAATTAATTTTATTTGCTCCAATTTACCGACAGCATTGCAATCATATTATCATTTAGACCCTGATTTTGAGTTGTGATTGTGATCAAGGAACGTAGGTAGATTCTAGTGTCTAGGGGTTACCGATGTTATTTTTATATCAAAATAAGCATTCGTACAATAATAAAATCAATAGCAATAAAAAATTAACTTTGACCAGGAATAGCGCTGAAGAGGGAAAATTGGCGAAAGAAGAAGGTTTATGCCTTGCAGTGGGCTGAATGAGCTGCCAATAAAAAATATATCGTTAGAATACTTGGCTCCGGCTAGGAGCCAGACAGTACGTCTACAGAAATATTCGTCGGTCTGGCAGGTCGGTACTTAAATATTATTTCCTTCGGAACCTATTTGCACCGGGACATTTATTAACTGAGTTATATCTATTATCATAGATAAACAGCTATTATGTAATATCACATTCACATTCACTGTTAGACTGTTACACAAAATAATAGCGAAATACCAATATCCATCACGAAATCTCGAAAACTACCTGATCTACGAAGCTGAAATTTGGCAGATTCCATATGTAAAGGTCTAAGCATAGGCGGGAACTTGTATCCATAGGCGGGAACTTGTTGCGGGAACGAAATTTTAAAATCTACTTTACCTACGAAGCTGAATGGCAGGTAGATCCTTATGGGGTGTAGAAGCCCGCTAAGAAAGAGTTTTGCGAAAGAGCCGAATCAAGGAGGACATAAGGGGTTGAAAGTTTAGAATAAAATCTACGCCTACGAAGTGGCGGGCTAGTTTTACATTTAACAGCAAAATTGTGCAATTTATTATTTGTCAAAATTTCAATTTAAGGTACTAAACTATTTATCTTGCATTGCAAATAAATACTTACCTGTACCACAGTTTTTTGTTGTTGTTTTTCATTATTATGACTAAGTAGTAGTTAGGAATTTATCTATGTTAATATGTATTCAATGTTATACCTGAAATAACAGTGTCTTTAGGTCTCCAAAAGCTCCTGGTGAATGGGAAGTACCAGGGTAGCGGCACGCCGTAGAGACCGGGCCGGATCTTCTCGACATAGACGGCTACCAGCATGTACAGAATCGAATCCAGCACCAGCAGTAGTACTACGTGTCCCGGCTGGAACTGGTCGTGGTACGAGATTGGGGTAAAGAATTCGTCCCATTGCAAACCTGAACAAGAGAAGATGTCTCGGGGGTTCTTTTTATGGCGAATAGGTCTACTTGTGACTAATATGCAACATTCTGCTTCTTCTTTCGAGTCAATGTTCCGCAAAATAACGAGAGAACCGCATCAATTTTTTTTTTATTCAGTTCGGGATCTTGAGCGCGTGCCCGACTTACATTTGGCCGGTGTTTTACTTTAAAGTGTGTGCTATAATCATGCCAAGTTTGACGCTTATACGTATTTACACTAGAGCAAAGACAAAAATACGTCGTATTTTTTTGTTGTATGGGCATTGGAAACTTTGGATTTGTGATCTGAGCAGACATTTCACATTCACTCGCCTCCCTCGATATTTGAACCCTCAGCACAACTTGTAAACTCAGGCTCGTGTTTTTTTTAATCAAGGTTTTTAATAAACGGTCGCAAAAACAGTTGGATTTAACTTCCTTCAAAAGGTAAAACGAATGTATGACGTATTAAGTCAGCTTTAATGACTATTTTTGCATAACGTTATGGCAATGAGTTTTGATTCATCACAGTAGGTAGTCGAGGTTCAACGTACAAGGTTGTTCAAATGATATTTATGTACCTACCTCTGCCGTTTCCTTCGCACCACACGAGCATTTGAAATGCATATCCAACTGCCGTATTAGAGATGAGACTTAGCACCAGTTTGGTCGAAAGATTGATTTGGCCGTATAGCATTTGAGTGAACATAAATACGGAGTAGGACGCAAACCAGATCAGACCCATAAATGACGCAGCGGAGTTAGCTGAAACAAAATACCAGTTCATAAGTAGCGGTAATATTAATGCTGTGACAAATACTGTTGGAATTATATTAAAATATCTAATATTATTATAAATGGCATGCTAAAACCTATCCTACTACATAATATTTCATTCAATTTTATTTGGTAGGTATATCAATTTTATGTTGTTGGAAACATAATTTTAAGTGTCTCGTCTAGACGAAGCCGCAATATTGTAAAACTATGTAAAGTTGAAACATAATAATTAAAGTGAGATATTTTTTACTTATCTAAATCAAAATATCTCAGTTGTCAACTCGATACAATGTTCTTAATGCCTTACTCAATTAAAAATACGCCTTAAATATTGTCAAGATATGAACCTATATAAACAGTCAAATCGCAAATTTCACCAAAATCCGTTTTATGCGATAGTGGTGACATATATTATCTTTATAAATACCTAAATTTTTACTAGGAATTTTACTTTGGGGATTAATTTTTAAGTGTTTCCACGCTGGGTTTTACCCAAAACCTGGCGGTTAACGCTTAGTTTGTGGATACCAATATACCACCAACCCCTAACTGGTGGACACGGGCTGTTCATCGATCGCTGAAATTTTGAAGTTTCTGCTATAACATTTCAGTAATATTTAGAACTCATAACATTACATTACCTCCATAATCATTGACATAAATAAAGGTACCTCGAATCCTCACGTCACCCTCAAGTGGTGTTTCTTGTAAGCCAAAACACCACTAGAGTGTGACGTGAGGATTCAAGGTACCTTTATTTACGTCTAAGAATGTGGGGGTATGTATGTACCTACTATTATTGTTTTCACACCACCTGCTCGATAATGTCCAAATACATATCATGCAACCTCAACGTAAAGTAAAGCATTCTCTCTTTAGGGATATAAAGTCGTATGAAACTACCTAAGGAATAAAGTGATTTGAATTTGGAACGTCAAATTCGTGTGAAAACTCGTGGAAAACTTTAAGTAAAAAAATGCATATGGCATTGTGAACAGGTTTGTTCGAAATCGAACTGGCCACAATAAGCAGAACTCAAAAAAAAAGGTGCGTTTACATAGAATATGAAACAAAAGACGGTGTTTAGTGCTGTGATTTTCAGTGAGATCTGGCTTTTTATTGTCTCGCAGGTGTGAAAAGTTGAGTAGGTATGCCCCTTTGGAATAAAGTCTGTCTTCGTCTTGGGTAGTTTGAACCCCTCGATTCACTCAGGACTCTATATAACTCCCTCGCTACGCTCGGGATTTAACTCGAGTCCCTCGTTACGCTCAGTGTTCAATATGCTGTCCGCGACGTAAGACACTGTTTTATTCCCTTAGTGCATGATCTACTATTATAGTTCTGGCTTCTTCTGCACTTTGGTGTACATAATGTAAGCACAGCAAGCATTTGATGCAAATTAAATATATAAAATTAATAAAAAATGCATGTTGGTGAATGTAAAATGTCTTTGAACTTTTGAGGCAGTGGACATACCGGTTTCTTCACCATGTATTCCTTCGCCTTTATTGAGCGATGGCATCGAAACTAGACATAATTTATTTAAGAACCTACTATATAAGTCATTGGTCGGACCGGGTGCCGTCAGATTGTGAAGCGCACATGCTACCGCCCAGCCACCATCGCTCCCAACATTCCATATAGAAATTATAAAACTCCAATTTGTAAAATACGCTGTCATTATAATAAAAAACATATTTTATATTTTGTTACCTCTCGAAAAAAACACGCTGACCATAAAAGAAAATGCCAGCGATGCGATAATAAATAACAGCATGAAGAAAAATAATATCGACCATGGAGTGTACGTTAATACTGAAAACCATTCTCCAGTCGCGGTTTTACTTATGGGTATCTGAAACAAGTATAGTTTAAAAAAATCGACAATCGATTTTTTAATCCTTCAAACAATTGAACAGATTTTTTTTTTATGATAGAGGAACACTCTCGTCTAAGTCACCTTTAGCAAAAACATTATCGGCTCAGCCGTTTGGAAGGTATGATGCCATAAACAGTTACTCTGTTTAAATCGGGGGCGTTTTTTTTTTTCACTCTTTAAACCAAACCAAATGATCCAAAACTCGACGGATTTACTAGTAGACTTATAACAGTTCCACTATCCACCTCTTCGCTCCATCGTCAGATCAGTTCGATATTATCAAATAAGAAGTAGGTTAATATCGACTTCCAAGAATTTGTTTACATAGTTAAAAGGCATGTTAAAAATATATATGCGTCAACTAAAGAACCTCCTGTTTTCGTCGGTATGACATACAGTAAAAAAACCCGTCCGAATCTATTAAATGTGCATAAATATGCAAAATAGGTACTTAATAAAAATAGAGGTGATTAGGTTTTTTTATTCTTACGCCTTTGGAGAGTGTTACTTTTGAGAGCCAATAAAATTAAATGTGGTACCTTAAATAGTATAACCATTAATACAGCTGATACGAGAAGAAATGAGAATTGTTTGATAAACCACGCCACCCAATGCAGCCACGAAGGAAGACCCATGATCGACATCGTTTCCTGCAAATAATAAATTACCTAGTTACTAAAAAGCACGCATTGCAATAACAAGCACAAAAATTTACCCAAACTCAATTGGATTTACTATTAATATTACTATTCAAGAGAGCCATTTTTATTTTTATTAATAATACGTTTGCTTTGGCCGCCAACTCGCCTGATCTTAAGTGATGATGAGGTCTACGATGGAGCACGCTTTGGAGCCTTCCAAATCTATCATCAGACCATCTCAATTGGCTAGGAAGTGATTTTTTTATTGTCTTGTAAAAAACGCTGACCATAAATACAGTCGATAACGGAAGTCAAAATTAAAATGTGTTAAAAACTAGGAAGATATGAGCATTTTAATGTCTTGCTTGCTATAGACACCCATTCGATTACGGGCAGGACTCTTTGAAGTAAATCCACAACAAGTCTCCAATACCACAACACCTGGTGAAATAGGGGTTAAACAGTTACCACCTTAGTTAGTCAGCGACCGCGACCCAAAGCCGTGCTCCGTTATTTTAAGGACCGTAGGTCCGTTTTTTGGCCGGTTTTGGCTGGCAGGGGAAATGCACAAAACACCCCAAGCAGGATGTCAGTGCAGGTCTTATCACTCATTTCGAAATAGAATTAGACCTTGATACCAGCCGCTTTTCGCAGGTGATGACCTGTTTCATCTAGACGGAGGGCATCCTTCTTTACATAACTGGTCTAGTTTATACATTATTAAAATCATAAATACTGGATAACTATACTATAAATTACCTTTAGCTGTAACTCTTTTTCCGTCGTTATTTGTCTGACTGTGTTCACAAAAGTGTACGAAAAGCCCAACATAATAATAATAGTGATAAATCTTTCCAAAACTACTAGCAGTGGGTCTTCATTGAATGATATTTGCGGCAGTCTTTGCATGTACACTTTAGTGTCTGAATATTTTCCCGATTTCTGTCTAATGATTCCTCTTGATATGCCATGCTGGACGGCTAAAAACATTTCGGAAGAGTACCCTGAAAATAAAATGCTGCTATAGCTAAGTGCTGCCACACACTAAGGCAGCGGTGGCTAAGCCAAACCACTAGACCAGACCAGCCACCAGTCCCGGCCACTTGTGGCTTGAGCGTGTTAACCAGAGGTTGAACGCAGCCACCAGCACGGTATTCTATAGGAATTGGACGTGTTTGTTTGTGATTACCATAGCGCGGAATATAGTTGTAGCACAATGGAAATGTTAAAAGAGATGGGACATTGTTTTTTATTGAGTATTCATGCTATCGATACTTTTTAGTTTTGAACTGTATTGCTCAACTACCTGCGCCCGCTGTTTCACCCGCGTGAACAATGATGTACTAAGTTTTATTACAGGACCTAAAGTATTTATACACCAAATTTCATCAAAATCTGTCAAGCCGCTTCGTCGTGAAGAAGTAACATACATAAACACTCACTCACTCACTCACAAACACTCGAATTTATAAATTTATATATATATAAATTGTCTATATATATATATATATATATATATCGATAGCTTGCATCAATACTCGATTAAAAAAAAGCTAAGTATGATCATCTCTATAACATTTCAATTGTTTTACCATTAGATAGCTTTCTGGTGATTACCAATGGAAACGCTCCGGATTGCATTATTATTATGCTAACAGCCGTACTCAGAGACGTTACTTAAGCTAAGGAATACTTAAAATTGCTCTGTCTCGTTTTCATGTGTGACAATTTCCGTCAACGAGAAGTTGACAAAGCAATTTTAAGTATTCCTTAGCTTAAGTAACGTCTCTGACAGCCGCACTCAGAGATGTTACTTAAGCTAAGGAATACTTAAAATTGCTCTGTCTCGTTTTCATGTGTGACAATTTCCGTCAACGAGTAGTTGACAGAGCAATTTTTAGTATTCCTTAGCTTAAGTAACGTCTCTGAGTGCGGCTGTTAGACACAGAAAGAAGATAATATGCTAAGGCGGGTGAACCCAGCGACTGTGGTCGTGTGTGCGCCAGCGGCGGGCGACAATACGCGGCCACATGAAGCGAGCGCTGAGCTTGTGGCTCGGAGTCAGAATAGGCCACTCGACCGCTCAATGTGCGTCGATTGGTCGATACCATACAAAATGTATAAAAGTTTCGCCCAGCGCTTGTTAGCGCTTGGCTTAGCGTGCGGTGACATTGAGTATGCAGTTACCTACTTACCGAGGCTCAGGTAAAATGAGCTCAAAACCAGTTGTACGTGACTTTCACTTTGATCGGTCCGAGCGAGCAAAATATGTATATCTAATTATTGAAATAAGCATGCATTTACAAATATAGTTAAATTTTATAGAAAGTACCGACCAGGTGTTTTTCCGCCATACATATCGCCTGTATCTCTGGGTCCTGATTGAGGGAAGAGTGGAAATAGCAAATTGGTTCTCCAGTTGGCTACCATGGGATGCTCTCTCATTGCTGTTCTCATTATGGCTGGGAACCTTAGGGTGATTATAATTTCGTCAGGCCACTTTGTTGCATCTGAAATATTTCACATTGAGTATGTATAACTTGGCATACCTAATATTAAAGTGGAGTGCGGCTACCTATAAGACAATAGTAAATTTTTATATAAAAAATAACAACTGACTTCACAGGGAGTTCAATAAACGGGATTCATCCCCAATTTTCCACCCTTAGAAGTGGGATATTTTATTCACGTTTAAATGGGGTCCCATTGCGATAACTTATTTAATAAAAACGGTTATTGGCAAAAGTATCGCGTAACACACAGAAAAAAAAAACAGTTTTAAAAATAACCTCCCTTTTCGGAAGTCAGTTGAAAAGATGATCAAGAAGGACTGTAATGTGGACGAAAGGTCATGGCGATCGCAAAAAACAGTTTTTGCTATTGGAATTTTCATATTAACAATTTACAGATTTAATAAATAAGATGAAAAAAATTACGTAAAAAATAAAAAGTTAAAAACCTTAGATAATATTTTTTATTGTAATGTTTATGTTATCCTTGATTTGTGGTATTTTAATAGAATTATTGTATTGTACTATTTGTACCGGCCACCCCAGTGTTGTGTGTATTACTACTTGTACTATTATTATTCTATGGTAATACGTAAACTGCGTGAAACAAAGTAACCACCATGCCAAGTGGAGTCGTCCTTTTGAACTCCATTGTACGCAGCAACATGTCGTCGAAAAATTTGCAATAAAAACTGAATTTTTGGAAGCGTAGGTACCTATTTAATAGGTATGCCTCTCGTGTCAAAAGACTTCCGACATAATATAGGTACAATAACCTCTTACTTGTCATACTATCATCAAATTGTATTCCGCACAGCACGTCATCCATAGCTTTAGGGCGAGTAAGAGCGGCTTCCATTTCACTAGAGTTTTTGTACCCTACAGGATCTGGCACAGCTAGGCTAGCAAAGAAGCCGAAATTGTCACCAGCTATAGCCTCCAATGCATATGAAGCCACTCTTCTGGTGAGAGCGTTTTCTGGTGAATATGCTAATGTACCAGATTTCATGGATGTTGAATTTCCCCTAAAAATATGTTACAATATATATATACTAACAATAACCAAATTATTACATACATAAGGTAAAGTAATTTAAGGTGAGGTAAAGTAAGGTAATTAGCGTCGCGCGTCGATTCAATCATACCTCTCACTAAACTAAGAAACAAATCTGACAGAACTAAAATTATCTGCATCTCTTTTAATTTAAATATGCGAGAGAAGGATGCCAACAACAACAAATTCAATTCAGTTTAAATAATGTTAGGTACAACAGAATCGACACCAAATAAAATGTGGAACAACATTTTAGTATAAAAATGGCTTTCAAAGCTTTAGGTTGTATTCCGTGCATCGCGGCTGATGCGATTTGAAAATGTATGATGGCGATGTCTTGAAATGTATGATGTGGACCCGGGTACGTCCTAAAACTGCGACCAGAACCACCAGAAGATGGGCAGCAGCATCCTCCTACTTTAATGGAATCCTTCTGCGATCTCCAAGCCGCCTGCCAAGCGTGGGGATTATGGCAAGCCCCCCCCCCCCCCTCCCCATGACAGACAAAATAATATCACGGCTCCCAGTCCCCGGCAGCTCCTCTATCCCTGACCAAGGTAGCGGGTCAGGTAACGGTGGAGCAGGGGGTGCGAAAAATCTCCGGCAGTTGCCCCGCTACTACCCCCAACATAATTTGGCCCTGGTAACGCACAATGTTCGCACACTGAGGACCGACGAGAAGATTGTAGAGCTGGAGGAAGAATTGAGCAAAATACGATGGGACATCATAGGACTATCTGAAATCCGACGAGAGGGACAGGATACGATAGTTCTGGATTCCGGGAACATGCTCTTCTTCCGGGAAGGAGAACGAAAGTCCGAGGGTGCTGTAGGTTTTATCGTCCGCAGGTCACTCATCAACAACGTGATTAAAGTCGATAGTGTGTCGAGCAGGGTAGCATACCTTATACTCAGAATAACCGATCGTTATTCGCTGAAGGTCATACAGGTATATGCGCCGATGGGGAAGAAAGGTTCTGGAGTGGAGACCACGAACCGGAAGACGCAGCGTAGGTAGGCCTCCCACTAGATGGACCGACGATATTGTGAGAATCGCGGGCATCTAGTGGATGCAAAAGGCAGGCTATCTTTCAGTGTGCGGGCTTAAGGGGGAGGCCAATAAAAATAAATATTCCGGACATTTGATGATGATGATGATGATGATGTCGATGTCGCGTCAGACACGCGTGGCTGCAATCGGCCGTGATGCATGGAAATCTACCTTTTCTATTCTTATAAATACATACGAGGTAGGTACGTACCTACCTAAAGTAACTTTTAAACTTTCGCGAATTGAACACATGTTTTCAATGTCTACGCTATCTTTTCCCCTGCCGCTAAGATCTTCGCAGCAGTGAGGGTTAACAATTCAAACCGAATCATTTAAAAAATAAAAATATAATTATTGGTACTGTAAAAAGTTAATTGAAAAATATTAAAGTGCAGTACTCACATCCTCATCTGACTCATATTAAAGTATGTTGGTTGGAATGGAGAGTACATCAGGTCCGGTTGAGACTTCGGCTCCACGAGGCGCCTGATGAGGATCAACAGCAGTGAAAACAATATTGGTGATGTGATTTCGAACAAAGTTTGCCATTTGTGCCTTCTTTGTAGAAGAAAGTTTTTCCACATTAAGAGTTTTAACTTCTCTGAGCCAGACATGGCAACGTTTAGATGAGCACTGAAAAATATACATCGTTTTAAATTCTGTGGTAGAGGTATATTATAACATTATTAAAATATACTTAATTTGAGAGTTTATTCAAATGGCTGCTTTCGAATAACCTCATGTCCTAAAACGTCAGGTTTCAAAGATATTTACAAGTAACTTACTTTTAAAAGAGTTTTTTTTTTCAAATAACCGTTACCGTAATAATGAAATACTTTACTTTATAAGTATTATTTTGGTGTAACCATCCAACCAAATGCCTTTTGCGGTTTCTCGAAGACCAAAATTCGACCAATACTGTGGTTCTAAGTACTAACCTAGTTAGTTTAGTAACTTTTTTTTTTTTTCAGTCTATTTGCTTAATTGTGCCAAGGAAGATAAATTAAGAAGAAAGACAATAGCGGAACATTAGGGCGTAGCTCGGAAATTTGCCTAAAAACGGTATAAACTTAGATGGCACCGTAATTTGAGCGTGCTATAGGTTGTCTCGAACTTCCGTAAGCGCTGCAGTCTGATAACGTACGAAAGGGTTCTACAAATTACCATAGCGCTAGTATCTTCGCAACATTTCAAGAGAATGAAGAAAAGCGCCATCTACTGGTAGGGCTTGCGCTTCTAACGGTAATTAACGCTTAAACTACGAAAGTTACGCTCTAATGTTCCGCTATTGTCTTTCCTCTTAAGTCTTATCTTCCTTGACAGTGCATAATATAATTACTCAACATCAGGTAAAAAGTTTTATTCTAGAAATCATCAGTACTTACGTAGCTAGGCTAAACTAAACAATTTTTTTTTTTTTTTTTTTTTTTATAGGGCAATAGTTAATTTCATCTATGAATATCTCACAAGCCTGACGCTTTAGGAAATTAAGTTAGGTACATGATTTTTTTGTTTGCCTAAGTATTCAAATATGAAATATTATTGGGCACCTATTTAAAAAAGAAAACAAATATGGCAGATGTAGTTAGGGCCAAAAACTTCACAGCCCTTTAGATTACTAGAACCGTCGACATTATTATTAATATAGGTAACGCTATCTACATTCCATTTCAACGCGCTTATATAAGTACCTACCTAAATAGGAAGGTAGTAAACAAAATATGTGCTGGCCTACAGGTAATTATGTATAAGTACACAGGGTACAAAAATATAAATAATATTTAGGTTTGTAAACAATTTTTGAAGTGTAAACACAATACATACACGTTGAACTAAATCAAGGTCAAATTCATGCGACTAAATTAAATTAAAATGGTTATTCGCTTAGATTTCCCATATTTAGGAACGAAACAATAAGCCGTATTCCAATTAGACAAGTAACTATTGTTTATTCTTTGGTAGAATTACGAACCAAAAACATAATTATACTTACCAGCGTATAATTCAATAATCCAAAACACATTAATTACATAACATCACATAATATCACTCTGATGGTGTTCACTGTAAAGGGCGATAATTTTTTGTCCTAATAACACACGCGAAGTACGAATTTGGTGGCAATTATTTAATTATTTACAAGTGCACTTGTGCTGTGCGTACTGAACCAAACATCTGCTTTTGACAGTAGCAGTGGTCAACTGACGTTATGACATTCGTTCGTGCCAGTCGTTCTTGCATGACAAACGGTATAATAATACTATATAAAACACAGATCTACTACCTATAGATTTTCAATGAGCGTGGCTAGCTCAGTGCCTCTCGCTTCAACAAGGTGTGTTGCCACATTAAAATGATTTGCTATAAGTTAGGGTAATTTACCTACTATGATGGGTAGTGAATCTTCAATGAGTACTTTGGAAACAATACTACCTTTTAAATATTTATATTTTATACACTATCTGCTGCAACCCGCGGAGCTACCTGCAATTTTCTGGGAAGAAAAGTACGTTGTCTGTCCTCATGACACACCCTATCGTCCTGACGAAATTTGACTTAGCCCATGATCTAAGAAAACAAGGTCTAGCAATCTGGGAGTGGTCCCGCAATGACGTCACTGTCCAGTTGCCACTTTATTCAATCAGCTGTTACGTGGTGTATCGTCATCTCTCTCGAACCTGTTGTAAATTGACATCATGACATCATTGCGGGACGCCTACGTAAAAATTTTTTCTCGAATTGCTATACCTGGCGGAGTATATTATTATACCATGACTTAGCCATTTCCTCGTAAAAAAACAGACAGAAAGTTACAAACTTACTTGCGTTTTTATTATAATTATTTGTTAGGATTAGAATATAGTACTAGAAAAAAGGTTGTAAAGTAACCATAGCATGATTTTTTATGATTAATAAAAAATAATAAAAAAGTCAAAGAGTTAATACGGAAGGGCAAAGGAAGCCCTTCCTTTGCCCTTCCGTTCCCCATGCAACAAACGTTAAACGTATTTTTGGATTTGTTCTAGTGTAAAAACGGTAATCCGTACAAGCGTCAAATTTAGCGGATTATAGTGAACATAAGTAAAACAACAAATAATAAACACTGGCCAAGTGCGAGTCAGTGACAAATTTCTGTTTACCACTAAGCTAAGCAACGTCGGGCGCGGTCGGTACTTGGATGGGTGACAGCCTGGGCGTGATGTTGTCTTTTTGCACAACTTTTTGTATTTTGTGATTGTAAAGAACTCGCGCTTGGTCAGTTTAGTTTTTTCATGAATGGAATTATGTATAACATTCCAAATAATTAGATAAATAGACTCTTTAATGTTTACAGAACAAATTTCACGAACAGCGCGTAGCTTTTTGAATCGGTTCGCCGAAATCGCCTTTTGCTTTTCCAGCTTCATAACTGTGGCCTCATTAATATATATTTAATATTAACATTCACCATATTCATATGGGCATAAAAGGGTCGGTATTTTGCACTTCTTGCAATGTGCCAGCTTTTTTCAGCAATGTGACAGGATCAGTTGGAAACCTGCAGAACGAATAATTTATGTTAGTTACGGTGGGTAATTTCTTTCATAAACTGGCAACATTCATAATTTATTTTCTAAGTGAATAATTTGATAAAATTCATAGAATTAGACCACAAATCGACCTAAAACTGACTAATTATGAATAAAATATTTGCGAATTGATATCCTGAATTTATTTAGGTGATCGTTACAAGCTTTATATGTTTACTTACGTGTGAAATGATATTTCATCGTATTTTCGCTCACTGCGCTTCTTGCAGCCCAAAATGCTACAACCAACCATTGTAAAATATCTTTTACAATTATTTCTCAGAGGAAACACGCATTTATCACATTTAATCACCAAAAAAAGGCAATAAATATAATTCAGACCCGTTTTGTTTGTCACTGATTATTACAGATTTTGACACTTGAGGTACCAAAAACAGGTCACGCCGATAAGGACAACAAAATCTATTTATGTCCTTTTCGTACTTGTGCTGAGCCATATCAAGTTGTCTCTTTCACTAAAATATATTGCCGATCTGGTTGTGTATATCTGTGATATAAAAGGTACTCTTTGTATAATACAATGAACCGGGGTTACCATAATCAATGAACTCCCATTGTATAGTATTTTGTGCATTTTCGTGGCGAGCCATAGCACATGCGCGGAATGTTTGACAGGTTATCGTTTCTAATCGGCATGGATTATTACAACGTTTATATAAATGCATATTGTATGAATTTTATCACATACAAATACTCTTTAATCTTTTATCTCGTGTTGTCTCTTTAGTCCTGTCTTTTTAGACTCGTGACTTAATATATTAGGGAGCAATAAATAAATACAATATGAGTAAATAATAAATATTTAATAGAATTATCTACACGATCACAATACAATCACCTTTCCATAAAATACATCCATCAATAAACAGGAATATTAAGAGTGTCCTACTTATAAAATTTGAGATTGAAAATAAAGCTATTATTAGATTAATATATTGTGTCAAAATACAATATTAGGTACATAAAATAGTTAATGCATCAAAAATATTTAGGTAAGTACATAATATTACATGCAAGATTTTTTACTAAGTAGGATTAAGATGGTACAGATAAAATAAAGACACTGAGGCACTGGTACAGATAAGCTGGATTTGTTATATAGTTTGAAGTAATTTTGACTTAAGATAAATGGTATTACTATTAATCAATAAGTAACTGTACTACACTAGCGTTGAAATTATTCTTTATTTAGTGATAGTAGTGAAGTGAGTCGCATCATGGCAACCTTACTTTAAATAAACTTTGTACTTGTGTATAAAATGAATTTTGTTTCATATACGTTTAAAAACCTTGATCATACAATTTATAACAAAACATAACAGGTAAAATATAAATAAAATAGTCTATGGCAATACTGGTAAGCAATCACAAAACGATAATATCACAATGAATGAATTTTACATTTTATGCTAAGTACATCACTATTTAAGAGCACATAATAGGGTACTTGACTGTATTAAAAATATTATGCCAATTGACGCCATCCATAAACATGACATAATGAAAAAGCATATTTCATTGATTTTTTTATAAAAATATGCTTATTTTTTGTAAAAAACGCGATTAAAATAACTGTATTTTCGACATTTGATCACGTGATCGAAAACGGTCTGTAACTGGCTTCATCCCTAGTGACGTCACACAAATCTAAACAAACAGATTTTGTATTGATATTTGCGAATTTAATGTTGTAAAGCTATTTTGAGAGCGATTTATCCAGAAATTATCACCAAAAACAGTCCGGAGGTTAAATGTGAGAAGAATGGAGAAACATTTTGTGCAAGCAGACAGCAGTAACTTACCCAAAATTAATGTATTTATGGTTGCATATTTCTTCAATAATAATCTACGTCATTGTTTCTACGCTGCAGAACTCAAAACGTAAAAACTACAATGTAAGTATTAATTTTTAATTGTTCTCCAAGCAAAACATTCAATCAAGTTGTACAAAAAGTATGTTGTAGTAGGTGGATATCACTATTTTGTTAGGTTATGTCTTTACAATGTTTAAAAAGAAAGTAACAGTACATAAAATAGTAATGCAATAAAAACACAAATTGTAATAGAAATATATAGACCCAAATATGTACCTCAAAATGATCTTCGCACATAGAAACACTTGAATTAGCTCCAATACTTTTGGGTTCTCTACGAGCTACTTAGTTCCAACCTTAGATTGATTCCAACCACTTTTTTCGAGTTATGGGGAGTTTTGGGTGCATTGGAACAGGAACAAATATTTTTTCGGGTGTCTTTATGGAAGTATTTGTACATTTTGGCACTACACAATATTTATAAACCATTACTTCTATTAGAAATTAATTAATCATCAAACTTTTGCAGCCTGGCTGCAGTTGTTTTGTTTTGTGTGACGTCAATTAGTCACGTGATCGGAGCTATGACGCAGGTCTGCGTTTTGGCGCGATATTTTTTTATTCAAACTTTAACATCGATTTATATCGCAAATACGACTGATATCCAGAAAATATAAATGCAGTATACATTATTTTATATCAGACAATAATGTGCAATAGTTTCCCAAAAGTAGTCAAATACCCTATTAAGCATTATTTATGGTTTATATAAATGTTGCAGCAAACCCCTTAACCAGTCAAAAGTACTTTTGACTAGCAAAATCAGTCAAAAGTACTTTTGACTGAACAGGTTGGTCAAAAGTTGTTTTGTCAGAAAATCATTGGTTAATAGTGCTTTTGACTACAAATTGGCGGTTAAAAGTAGTTTTAACTGACGCTCTCAGTCAAAACTACTTTTAAACGCTAGAGCATCAGTCCAAATAACATACATTATGATAATAATTACTAGTAAATATAAACGTCAGAGCATAATGTAAAAAAATTAATCAGGATCTATTTTAAATCACAGCAAGCAGGAACTTAAAATTAAATGTTTTTTTAGTGAGTGAAGCATTTCCTTTACAGGGCTTTCCTTTACACCATAGATAGATAGAACCTTGGCCATGCGGTGATATTAGTCTCATCTTACGAGACAGCGCCCGCCAGCGTTAGATCTAAAGGCTGTATTGTCTACTCGGGTTTCTTTTTGAAAAGCCTTTTTGAAAAAGGTAAGCGCGAAGCGAGCGAGACCCAACGAACGCCTAGTACACTTTTGCTCCTAGAAGCTCAACGTTCAGCCCGCATGACATTTAAGTTATAAAGTTAAAAAAAGCCATGATTGTGAGTTTCACCGCCTGAAATACTATATGCGCGCGGTTGCGAGCCCTACCGCTTGAGATTAAAGTTATGCGCGTGGTTGCGAACCCTTACCGCTTGGCTACGAGTAATGCGCGTGGTTGCGAGCCATGCCGCTTGTGATAACGAGATATGTGCGTAGTTACCTTATCACTTGAGATTCGAGTTAAATAAGCGTGGTTACGAGCTCTACCTCTTAAAATACGTGTTATGCGATTACGAGCCGTATCGCTTGATATACGAGATATTCGCGTAGCTGCGTGCCATACTACTTGAGATCAGTTATGCACGTGGTTGCGAGAAGTACCGCTTGAGATACAAGTTATGCGCGCGGTTGTTAGGCGAATAGCGCCTGAGACAACGTAAAAAAATCGAGCGCTGTAGGTAATACTGGCTATAAAATCTTCTCTGTAAGCATGTGACATATGACATCATAATACCTAGTCATCTGCTAAACAATAAACATGATTGTAACTAAACAGAACATAACATTTCTAAAACAAAACTAATACACTATTCATAAGGTAATGACCGTGAACTTTATACAAAAAAATAAATAGTTAATGATTCTTTAAAATTTCTGACGTTCATGTTTGTATTCAAATATTTAACAAGCACCATCATTGCATAAAAAATATAAGCTTTACTTATACAAAGATAAAAATTAGAAAATAAGTACAATATTGAATATCTAAACAAAACTTTTTTATAATACAGCATTAATATGTTGTTTTACTACAAAAAATGCAATTCAGGCCAATGTTCACAGATTGAATAATTACCACAAACAGGTGGTTAAATATTGAATCGCCTTTTTGCTCAGTAGCTTCTACTCCATACCTGTCAAAACCTAATTTTTCAGTTTCCGTAAAAACGTCAACCCGGTATAATTTCGCTTTACGACTGACTTTATGATTATTTAAATATGAGCGTTTTACTAACTGTCAGTCTTTAGAAAGAAAGCGCACATTAGGCGTAGCATAATGCTCATACAAGTCACATATTTTGTAAATATTAGTACATACTACTTTTGTAAATTCACTGTCTAAAATTTTATGGTCATACTGGGTTAGATTTTAAAAGTTTAAGATGACAGAAATAAACGTATATTAAGGCAATAAATGCTGTTGCCTTTGTCTAACATAGACTTCAACAAAAATTACATTAATATTTTAGATAATTTTAGAATTATCCTCATTTTTTTTACTTTACATCATTGGAAAAAAACACATGGCACACAACTCTTTTATAAATAGTTAAGTTCCCTATATAATTATAATGTTCTCTATGAGTTAAGTTGAGAGATTCAATCATTAAGATTTATTTTTGTAAATTACTTTAAAAAGGTTATAATAACAACATAGCAAAAGAGCTAGTTTCTACAGCTTACACAGCGTTTTTTTACTTAGGAATAACTGAAAGCGGTATTTTGTGACGGCTAATTCTGTTTAAAGGAAGTTTCAGACTAGGTATGCCCTAATTTATCGCATCATTTATCTTACCTATTATTGTCCTTAGCTTGCCCCGCGACAACTACGACTATACGCTGTGCTTTATCAAGGGGCAAGCGAGACAGGTGGGAAGCTATAATGCAATACGACAGCATTTTCTGAATGTACCTTAAATTATTTATTTATAGCTCCTTAATATTAAGGAGCTGTCAGATCTTTTCCTATCGCAGATTACTAAGCTATAAAAAATCGACATTGAACGTTCATTTACAAAAATTCAAGTTTAACATGTCATTTATTATCTAAACACCAATTCTATATAAATAGGATTCTCATAAATACTGAGCTATGAATTATGAACTAACTGTTATGTACTGAATGGTGATACCTAAATATAAATACTACACTGAGCTATGTATATGTAAGTACAAAGGTATATTTTATACTGGCATGAAACAAAAACTAATCTTTAATTTTATCTGATACACATACTAATTTCGTTTGTATAGTGTGTTTAATTTACTCAACTCGAAGTTTATTCATATTAACTGCTTAGTTGAATGACCTCATGAACTGAATAGTAATCTTTATAAATCCCAATAGCCATCATAGCTATGCTTCTAACTATTATAGCGCACATTCACGCAAGCATATTATTTAAACATTCTTGACATTGGTGTTCGCTCTGTGTTATTTAATTGGCCTGTGGGTTTTTATTGATACATTCCCCGAGGTAATGCAGGATTAAAATGCATCTACAGACAATTTTTTCATCTAACTTACCTAAACGTTTAAATACATATGATTTGAACTGGTAACACCAATAAACACTGGTCCTTTTTTAATGCAATGATAGGCTTGCGTTAGGGCGCCAACTTGCTTGATGTTAAGCGATGATGCGGTCTACTACGGAGCACACTTGCCTAGAAGAAACCGATTCATTTTTGATTTGAAGAAACCCAGATTGTAACTATCGGGGAACACTCATTCAGGCAGCGCATTCCATAGACTAGCAGTTCTCAAATAAAAGTGGAATCAAAGCGCTTTTTACTTTTTCGGAATATCGACCATCGATAAACGAATGTCGATTTCAGTTCTATAGAAAAATGGGTAGGAGGGAATTAGATCATGCAGATCCGATGCACACTCTCCGAAATTTATACAATAAAAATCCGATAGACTAGCAAC
This sequence comes from Agriopis aurantiaria, assembly GCA_914767915.1. Classification (NCBI taxonomy): domain Eukaryota; kingdom Metazoa; phylum Arthropoda; class Insecta; order Lepidoptera; family Geometridae; genus Agriopis; species Agriopis aurantiaria. The sequence goes on along the minus strand of OU611994.1, from coordinate 8,317,738 downwards.
ATTGCGCCGATGCTCAAGACTAAAAAGCTTTCTAAACATAGTGCGACGCGACTGGTTTTTGACTGTGATGCGCGCGTAATCGAGGTTGGTTTATTGCCATCTGCCCCCGTGGTCACAATTCCTCAAAATGGCAGAGGGGAAAATGCATAAAATTAAAGGAAAATACTCATGCATCATTCCACGTGAGACGAGAGTAAACAATGAGATTCGGCAATGGTGAACAAAATTTCAGTTTGAACTTAAAAAGTAGGCTTTATAACTTTAGTAGTAAGTACTCATATAATACTTTGTACATTATTAGCCTCGCTTTATTGCCGCGCCTTTGGAGGTTGGTCTTGAAACGAGTCATCTTGATCTACATATTACGTTTTATACTTGAGTTTCCTCTTTAAATTAATGATATAATCTACATTCAGAATAAATTAAAGTAATAATGTACATACAATAAACAATATTTTACAAATACAGTCGCGCTTGTTTGTTTATCAGCTGATATACTTTTGCTATTAATTATACTCGTAGTGCGTGTAAGCATACAAATAAAAATGTGATTTCACTTATGATAACTGTAAGTACATTGTATACAACGCATTTAACTGCAACAACATACAGTACAGTGACAGGCAAATATCTTGACAGAAGTGCTATAGACTCAGATTAGACAAAGATGATATGGTAAGGTGGCGTAGCGGGCGCGAACGCATTTGGCTTAAATTAGACTCGATGCCTTCAGTCGAAATCACCCAGCAAAAGATCTTGTCGCCCTTTTTTTTTGCATGTGGACTATTAAGTTAGTTTATTGGTGTTGCTGCAAATTTCTTAGTGCGCGTAAAAAAATGAGTGAGACGCACTTACAGTTTTTGCGTTAAGCGGTTAAGAAATATGGTAAAAAAAGTATGAAAAATTGAGACGTTTGATCACAAACGATAATTGTACTAAGGCATATCTCCCTTGTTTGTCTGATCTGAGGCTATATATGATTATTATGTTTCCTTGGCGGACTAAAGGGTGTCCCTGATTGTTTGTAGTGTGTACTTGTGCTAAGTTTTCCCCAGTACACCACTTTTGGTCAAGATGTATGGCGGTCACTATAAAAGTGCTAACAGACGAGACGTACTTGCCTGCCGAACCGCCGTCTAACCAACGGGAGAGAAAGAGAAAATTTTCTCTTTCCCTCCCGTTGTTTGGCCGGCGGTTCGTCAGCCAAATCCATACGTCTGTTAGTACTATAAGATTACCTATAAATTATTTATATCTAATACCCGTAACCACAATGAGGGGTTATTGCTCCGTGGCGTGTATTCTAGTGAACCTGAGGAACACTTGCTCGAGCGTAGTCTGCGTGACAGAGTAGTCCTCGATAGGAAACGTTTGTCTCGCTGCCTCCATAACGTCGAACACACGCCACCACGGCAAGCCTACATCGTTCAGATAGTATGTGCTAATACCGAGGTAACTTTCACTGTAAACAAATTAAAGCATTACTAGAGAATAAACATCTCTTTAAATATGTTCAACGGTAAAAATAGAGTGGATAATAGGATATTATACAACAAGTTTAAAAAAAGGGAATTTAATTATTTGGCGGGATATTTTTTTCTTAATTTAAATCGGATATCGCAATGGAATAGCTCCATTCAGCGAGCCAGTAGATACGTTCAGCAAAATTAATAATTTTTTGAATTTTTTTCGTTTAGTTTAATCTTGTTCTAAACTCAAAATGTTTTTATTTAATCAGTGCCTAAAAGAGAGTTTTATTCACTGCTATCGATAAATTGGATGTCTTTTTCGAGGGGGAATGGTATAAAGAAACTTACATAAGCTTGGCGTCGTTGAGGTTCTCCGTTATGTATGTGCGTATTCTAGCCATATCTGTGTCTCTATCTGGTCCTGATTTACACTTTATTATAAGCGTATAACCTGTGAAGGAGACGCTTGTTAAAATACTACAATGTGTAATCTATACTAATATTATAAAGATGAAAGATTTTATTGTTTGTTTTTTGCATTGAATAGGCTCGGAAACTACTGAACCGATTTGAAAAATTCTTTCACTGTTGGGAAGCTACACTATCCCCGGGTAACATAGGTTATATTATATTTTCAAAAAAATAGGGATCTTTACTAAAACTACAATAATGTAACCCAAGGTGTAAAAAAATAAGATTTACAATTTTGAATTTGCGTGTTTGACAGTTCTAAGACAGGACAACGTCTGTCAGGTCTGCTAGTAAAGAATATGAATAAAACACATTAGTCCGGTCAAATTAGTCGTACAATTAGTGGTAAGTTTACAATGATTCCCATAGGCTGAAAATTGGTCCAGACATTGAGAACACGATTAAAAATAAATCTTGAAAAGTCACCATCACCATTAGGTTAGTAACGAACGGGGCAGCTTGATAAAGACAACAAGTACAAAAACAGTGTAGATCAGATTGTTGTGATGGGATATGTAAAATATACAATTAATCACACTTAGATTTGGATGGTATTGGGTTGTCAGTGGTCGGCCAACTACATCGACTTACCCTGTGAGAACTTGGTCTTGAGATGCTGCAGCGGGCCGAGGCAGTGCAGCCTGCCGCTGACCATGACGGTGAGCCGCGAGCACAGCGCCTCGCACTCCTCCATGCTGTGTGACGTCAGCACCACGCTGCGGCCCGCGCGTGCTGCACCACTTATACTTGACCACACAAGCCGTTTCGACGCCGGGTCCATGCCCGTCGTCGGCTCGTCGAGGAATATTAGCGGCGAATCGCCCAACAACGCGACGGCAGTGCTGATTTTCCTTTTTGTTCCGCCGCTGCATTGGTGTACCTGCCCAAATAACGAAAAATGTCTCATTACAACAAAGTGTTAATGATTCAAGTGATACAATTAGATATGCTAAGAAACATAATATAACCTACTAGCTGAATCCCACGGTGTTACTCGCGATTTTCCAGTTTTTCAGCATTTATGGAGGGAAAATTACTCTGTCTGTCTGTCCCTGCACACTATCTTCCTGCCAAATTTCGATGATCGGCCTAGCCGTTTAGTTGTGAAAAGTAAGGCAAACAGACAGTGGGACAGAGATACTTTCGCGTTTTTAATATTAGTTAGGATTGGGATGCTGATTCCAAAACCATTTCAATATTTTATATTTTTAAGCTACATTTTTATAAATAAATATGGAAATTCGTTTCTTAGAATATAAACTAATCAACGAATTAAAAATACAAAAACAAAAAAATTAACTTTACTTACCGAATTAGAATGTGGTGCGTACCTTTTTATCAAAGTGGTTACTGAATCCGAGGTCGTGAGCAAGGCGCTTAGAGCTGGCGGCGCCAGTGCGTGATGGGATACCGCGTAACAGGCAGAATATACGGAGCGTCTCGCGCGCTGTCAGGTTGTCGAATAGCGCATCGAATTGTGGACAGTAACCTACAAACGGAGAACAGTAAAGTATTTATATTAGCTGGCGCAAAAGTAAATCACTGTCATGGATGATAAAAGAAGATAAGGTGATCTTTTGCGCAATCTGAATGCCTGTATCATCATCAGATTATTATTTTCCCACTGCTGGGACACAGGCCTTCTCTAAGCGAGAGGATATGCCCTAATCCACCATGCTGGCTTAGTGTATGTGCAGGGGTCTTTATGGGGTTTAAAGATCCGCTTAGTAAGGATTTTGCGAAAGGGTCGAATTAATGGCAAAAGGGGGTTGAAAGTTTATATGAAAGTCCACGCGTACGAGTCGCGGGCAATAGCTGTTAGTAACCCATATAATATGCCTGTATAACAAAGTTCAATACCTAAATGCCGGTACACATCTTGTATCTGCGTTTTGAGTGAGAGTCCGTGCACAAAGGCATCTCCTTGGCTGATGTGCGAGTCTCCCGTTAGCATGCGGAAAGTACTTGTCTTGCCGGCGCCGTTGATACCCAGCAGTCCGAAACATTCGCCGCGCTCCACCGCTGCATAAAGCATTGTTAAGTTTACATTGAGTAACATATATAAAGCAATCAAAAATGGAACATACAAATATTTTCAGACGGTATTAAATAAAAATCTATGATGACGAGTGAATAGGTATCTTCTAAGTCTGCGTGCTTCATCTTCGACTACATCGTCGCTTACCAACAGGCGAACTGGTGGCCAAAACCGGACTTATCCGAGATATAAAAAAAATTACGATGCCGAGACACGGACGCTTACGGAGAAAGCCATTGAAGTAGAACGCACTATGTTTATAGACATCAAATTACAGGATCGAATCCAGACCATAGATTATATTTAGTAATTGGATACGAAGTCGTACCAAGTTGTCAGACATCGTAAAAAGAGTGTCGGATCTAAAATGGAGCTAGGCGGCACGTACTACAGGCTACAACGATATCAAGAAAGCAGCAAAAATGGATGACTGCCATTGGCTAAGTTATTCAGAAAACGGCAGACCCAATATTGCTAACTCAACATGCAAACACTAATATCATGGTAAATATCCCGTTAGTAATAAATAAAATGCAAAGGGAAGCCTATGCCCAACAGTGGACTACGCAATGTTGATGATGACTCGAAATAAATGTAGAAAGCTCATACCAAAAGAGAGTCGATTAACAGCGAGAAGGTCCTTGTAGAACTTAGAAAGGTCTCGGCAGACGAGGCTGTGGCGAGATAGTTCAGCGCGCGGCATCGCCTTCACGCGCTCTCGCTCGTTTCTCACGTCGTTGTCTTCGTCCGGGTCCGGCGGCGGTACCACGCGGGAGTTCGACTTGTAGAAAATCTAGACAAATTGTATAGTTGAGGTTTATTCAAGAGGAAAAGGTTTAGTTTTGGTACTTATGACCAAACTTTTCAGCATGTAGACTCAGTATATAAGGTTTTTAAGCATTTTAAACTATTTTGAATAGAATCTTGAATCAAGGCATTTAAACGATTTGCCGCTATGGTCAGGCCTCCTTAAAATAGTAATTTTTAAACTTTCGCGATTTGAACACACGTTTTAAATGTTTATCGGGACTTATCAAGTAAAATTTTTTTTAGGTTTTTTTTTCTCCTTAAATGGTGGTAAATCCTTGGTAATATTTAAATAATAGCTCAAAAACTTTGTGAGGAAACCGGTATGTCCTCAAAAGTTCAAAGACGTATGATATTCACCAGCATGCACTGGGTTAGTATGATGGATTAGGGCCCATCCTCTCTCACTCTGACTGAAGGCATGTGTCCCTGCAGTGGGAATATGATAGGTCGATAACGATGATGATGAAAATGGTGGCGTGGAATATGTTTGTATTGTATTGTAGAGAACGATGCTCAAAGGGTATTCATCGTGAAGAAAGATGAACTAAACTATGAAACGCATTTTGAAAAGCACTTTTAAATATTTATAAACGGAAGGACTAATTCCCAAGATAAAGGTGTTTACTACAATTAGTCTGGGCATATATACGAGTGAAAATGTACCGATTACTGAGTAAAATAATGTTGAATTTGAATTTGAAATACGTCACACCATCACTATGTGCGAAAGGGCCTTGGACCCAATATTAAAATTGTACATAGCAAAGTTCGTCTGATCCTGCAATAATGTAAGCTCTTACCTTGTTTATGAGTTCATATTCCTTTATCAACAAGATTGTAAATGATACTATTCCGACGGCGGTCATCATGAACAAGTACCTTCCTATACCCGGTTCGCTCCAGTCTAGGAATGGGTCGTCGCTTACTGAAATATAAATTATTCTTTATTTCCAAACGTTCGATAACTAAAATTATGTACTATTGCCATATGCCTATTGTTGAATTTTCACTGAAGAGAAGTGTTATGCAATACACAAAAACAGCACATTTTATTTTAGTTAATGCAGGCCCCTATCCGGCGTTTCTGATTTTTCTGAAATTTGGGATGTAAATTGCTAAATAGCGGCACATGCAGATGTGGCATATTGTTAGTACAACAAAAATAGAACCCAGAAAGGAGAACTTAATAATCCGTTTGTTTAAACAAATTAAAAGTATTCATCGCTTAGCATATCTGTTGCGCCTTTTATAAATGGTGCGACGAGTTTGGGACTGCGTAGTTATTACATAAGTTGACTATCGCTACCGTGTCATCCCGCTCTCGCAACCTTACTGACACCACGAGCGCGAGCGGGAACGACTTTCACCTTTCATAATAACCCTGCTGGATATAAGTTGCGCAATCGTGGTAGGCTTATATTAATGGCATGCAGAAACTAAACATAGAGACTCAAGTCAAAAACCAAACGGGTCGCACTATTTTGTGGAGGTAAGTAGTGACAAAAAAAACTACACATTAAACTAAACTACATTCTAAAATAGTACGTAACACTCACTGATAAGACTCACTTACTACAACACACGTCGAGCTTAAGTTTTGTACATATTGTCTGTCTAGTGCAGTTGGTTATGTTCATATGTTGGCACAGGCCGTCGCAAGCCAATAACGCAAATGACGATACACTCATGTCTCTGCAAAAAGATAAATGGTAAAAAGAAAGACGGTAAGAATATAGATGATGAGAAATATGGTTAAAAGATAGATGATAAACAAGTACATATAATTAATATATAAACAAAAAAAATTAAAAAATATGCAGTGCAAGTACCGTTCTTTTAGCGATCGTCAAATTGACAGTTGAGGTCGTCAAAATCGATAATATGCCATTTTTTCAGTACTCGCTGTGATCGATTCTATGGCATTTTAGCGAATTTGACGTCCGACAAAGAACGGTACTTGCACCCATGGTCCAGTTAAAAAAGATCTTTGCATATATTTGGCGCTCGTACTTCCCAGGGTTCAATTTAAGTCGGTAAATAATAAGTAGTTTTTTTCACTTTCGCATGTGATGTAATTGTAACACTACCACAAAATATAACCTATGGCACACCGGACATAAACTGAATCTAACGACATCTTACTCGTCAAAATCGGTTAAGCCGTTTAGGTAACAAGGGAAGTACAAGAATTGTTGATACATACCTGAAACTTCTGCTTATGCAATAAATAGGAAGAGGCGAGAAAATCCAATCAAACAGATGCGCATAGAACGGACTCCCCACTTGCGGGAGACGCAGAACTTCAGTTATCAGAAACGGCATGCATCCTGGAAAATTACGAGAAAATTACATTAATTACATTAAAAATACGGTTTTCTAGGCCCCATTTTATAAAAACAGCCTGCAAATTTGCACGTTGTGCCGTTCACGTTTACTTTGTAAGTATGATAAAGCAAAGAACAAAAAGCAAAGGAGTTTCTAATAAACTAAACAATCCTTTACAGAGTTATTCGATAATAAATATCAATTAAAAAAACTGACTTCACAAAATGAGTAATATTTCCCCATTTGTAATTTTCGGTTCCTCGGATGACATAATATTGTCATAAAAGTAACAATTTTTTCCAGTTATTTTGATTTGAAAGCCAGACTACTAAACCGATTTTGATGAAAGAAATAATTTTCTTACTCTGTTCATAAATGAAGGTATGAGGTAAAAACATTTAAAAAAAAAGAATTGTGAACACCCTTTTTTAAGTCGGTTAAAAAGGAAGCGCAGTTCTTCGAATACTGGTTTTCATTACCTGTAAATATGTTTAGGAAACACATTTTTGAGAAGCCGGTAGCGGCCGCCTCGAAATAGAATGACGCGAGGTAGTGCAGAGGTATTATAGCTAAAGAGAATACCATCAACACGAGCAGTACTCTGCCTGAAACAAAACATCTTGTTTAAATAATGTGTCTGATAGTTAGTACGCAATTTTGAATTATTTATCTAATGTAAAAACACCACAAAATACGTGACAATATAAAACAACGATTTACTGGCGACAAGTAACTTCCATATTTACATATATTTTTTATTTTTTCTATTTATTAAATTAAGGATAGCAAAACATTCGAGTGATGACGGCCGACCGGTAGCATGTGCACTTTACAATCTGACGGCACCCGGTTCTATCCTTGGCCCTGCACCAATCTCTTCTCCATCTCCATAGCTCAAAAACGATGAAGGAAAACATCGTGAGGAAAGCATTATGACAAAGAACCTCAAAAAAATTAAGACAACTTTCACCAACGTCCAACTTGCATTGGGCTAGCGTGGTGGTTTTAGGGCCCATCCTCTCTCTCTCTCTCTCTCTCCTCTCTCTCTCTTAAAGAAGGCCTGTGTCCTAGGAGTGGGAATTTGATATGCTGATAATGATGATGATGACTGCGAAACATTAAATACATAACACACTGTAAAAGGGCAATTTTTTTGCTATGTATGATCACACAGGGGCACTTTTGTATGAACAGGTAATCACGTCAATGAAAAGAGCGAGGTTTTAAAGCCATTTTATGATTATATAGCTGCACTATATAACTAGGAGTTGGTCAAATGCGGACTGTTTTAAACGCATTTCAAAAAGATCTAGAAAAAACATTCGTTGAACAGAGTATCACAAATGTATAAATGTATAAGGACATGATTAATAAAACGGGGAACTAAAAACTGGTACCAAGTTCGGCGGTCGTGGCGAGCGTGGGCTCTTGGAAGCAGGCCAGCGTGAACACGATGCTCAGGTACACGAGGAACAGCCAGATCCAGTCCCATACCAGCGCAGACACCCACATCACGCCGGGCCGCACGCCTGACACGTGCTGTAGTAGCTTCGCGCCGCTTATGCGCTCCTGGTACAAACATCATACAATTAATTGTGTCACGCTTTTGACCGCGTTTTACTACTAACTCGCCTTTTGGTAAGAGACGATGTGGCCGAATATGAAGCACACAGACTTTGAAGATAATTGCTTTGACTTTCAAAAGACCTATATTATAACTCTCAGGAAAGAAGGAAGCCGGCAGGGTATTCCATTCCTTTGCTGTACGGGTTAGAAATGTAGAATCAAAATGGTTGGTATATATCCAAGGCAATCCACAATGTGTGGTGGTAGTGGGCCGTTTTTCTACTGGTCCTGTAGTAGAAAGGGGACGGAAGGATAAGGCTGTATGGCGATTTGGCGGTCAAACGCGGAATAATCCGCGATAAAAAAAAAGTCGTGTAGCTCCGATGCCCATTCTACACGTGCACATTATAGTCTTTTACTTTGATCAAAATAGTTAAATGGTGGCTACACTTACCTTTATGACGAATAGAACAATGAATGCGGTGACGAACGCCAAACAAAACCCAATGTTAAATGCAAACTGAAATCCCATGCTGCTCCCGGTTGCCATGACTTTGACCTGTAACCAACAATAAATTGAATTCCCATCAAAATTACATCAATAGACGAGTTACGAATAGGATTTAATTTAATTTAATTAAAAAACCTATTCATGTTTGTCATCCCCAAAAGTGAGATAATCCGAGTTTATAACTCACCAAGTTTTCGATGGAGTATGGCAGAGGATGATTCACGACCGACAATGAGCTATTGGGCGATAGAGCACGCAAGATCGCGTTGTTAACGAGTGCAAGCGAGATGGCTGAGTCGTGATAGCCGTAGTTACTGAACCAACCGGTGACGTTGCTTTGTCCAAACGTTGCTCCCGTTAATACCTCGTAACGCATTCGAGGTAAATCTGTTTCGCTCTGTAACAAAGATGTAAATTTAATTGCAATAAAATAAGGTTAACGTTAAATTACGTAATAACCGAATTAGTGCTAAGCCAAAATAGGGTAATTACAGGCAACATCTACTAGGGCACCAACCTTGAAATCACGACAAAAATCAGCTGTTCCATTAATTTTATCGAGTGTTAATGACCTTTACCATGAACTGCAGATTTTTTTTAAATATTTCATCTTTGGTCGTATATGTTGTTTGGCCATAGTAGTAGTTTTTTATAATGATGAACACATTAACGACCTTTCTTCTTGTCGCACCATATCCGACTAACCGTGTTTGTACTTAGAATATTACTTACCATTTTCAAATAATATTTTCCCAAGCTCGTTAGCCCAATATCATTGACATCCATGCCAGGGTAGTCAGAAGATTTGAAATAGTCTTTATAAGCTCGCATGCTCTTAGCTTCCAAGCTACCATCCGATATCCCTGGAGCGAATGACATAAGAGTTTCTGTGTCTCGAAATCCACTTTCCAACGAGAGTTCGAGCGGAGGTAGCGACGAAAGAAACTTCCAAGTTCTAGACACGAACACAGATAGCGTAATATTGATGATAGGTGTGATGAACTGTATAAGCGCCGATAGTTTGTTTCGCGTCGTATTGTACATTAGTTTAATAAACATCGCCTTTATATGATTTCTGAGCAGTCTTAGACCCCGCACTTTTTCTATAGGGTCTGGTTCAACTGAAATAAGATTTTGTAGAAATTAGTATGAGTACACATTAGTTCAGATGATCCTACATCGATTTACCCACCCCGCGAATACTTTCAGACAACACATTAGCGAAATATAACTTTACATAGCCGCCTACCGATAATACGCCAGCACCGACGTAGCCACAATTAATGGGCCAATAAGCGTTCAGTAAAGAAGCCCCTGCGCATCTCAGCTGGTTGGTTAGTTGGGAAGCATAACAAAGTGTGTTCCAATTCGATATTTAAAAAATTGCGCTAAAAATTACCAAATAAAAAGAAACAGGAATAAGAAGAATATGAGTTAAATCATACTAATAACAATTAAGGAAATCAGTGCATTTAATCTAAATTTTTATTTATTCATTTAATTTATTCAATAACATACACAACAGAATGCAATAATTTTAAAATAATATTGAATTTACATTTTAATGATCTGTATCACATTCTAAAACTATGTATGCCTAGGTGCATTATAATAACATCAATCATCAATGATGGTGTAATAGATTGTTTTAGTTCTACATTTGAGCGTTATTAGTTTGTATAATAAATAATGATTTTAAGTAGTATTTTCTATGTTCATAATTATGTCGTCAGTTTTTCCCCAAGTAAAATGAAATCAGTAATAAGAATAAAGCATACCCGAGTTATGTAAACTTCCATCTACCGGGACCACAGCCGATGGGTGGTCATTGTATATCGCAACAGCATGCTTATTTCCCTTGGGTGGTGACATCTCAGAATTGTCTTCCGCACCTGCCCTATAAATCAGTTGTAAGTGTTTAACTTCAATGTGTAATATAATCGCGAAAACAGAGTGAACAGTCCTATATTGATATGTTCTACTCACTTCATAAATACTTCTTCGAGACTGGTAACTGATAGTCCATAGCTGGCAACACCCATAAATTCTCTTTGCTCTTCAAACTTTTTCAGCATTTCTGGGAATTTGCTAACATTGTCGTTTGGAAGTATGTACGTTAATTCCGAACCTGTAATTTTATTATCATATAGATTGTTTTTTAAGCTGTGGAAATTATCACCACCCGTGGACTCAATTTGGACTGCTAAGGCATTATTAGCAAGAGAGGTTTGACAGCTCCAGGTGTAACATAACAAAATTCAGTTATATCATTCGTTCAGTTCGTGAATGTTATACTAGACCCAACATCCTTGTATTTGTAAATCAATGAAAACCGGTCCAAAATTGCAACTTGCGTTTTTTTGCAACCTGTGCAAAGAGCTCCTATCAAAATAAAGATAGAATGATCATATGAATGGCCTCCTTTCTCTTAATAAGAAAGAAGAAGATAAAACCCTCGATATCAGAAACAATTCTTACCTATATTCGTATTTTCTTTCACATCAGGAGCATATGCCCTGAAGAACCTGGTGATCTCTTCAACGTTACAAGAGTCCGCTTTGACTATTGTGAGCTTGTAGCCCATTCCATAGTGTTTCTTGAGGAAATATGGCGTGCCGACACATTGCAGCTTCCCTCCAGACATGATGGCCACGCGGTCGCCAAGCACATCCGCCTCGTCCATGAAATGTGTTGTCAGGATCATTGTGCGACCTTAAATAGGATGGAAAATATCATCGTGTGTAGACTTATATTGCAGCTATGAACCGCTAGGGACTGGAATGATTTGCCACCGTTCTTGTCCCGAAAACTATAACCCGGGTTATATGATTATTTACGGGATATTTACCGTGGTAAGGTTGTGGAATGAGCTCCCGATATTTCGGTGCAGTTACATGCACCATGTAAACAATCGTAAATAATCATATAACTTTAGTGAACAACCGTGATAGTTTAAAACCGTGATAGTTTAAAACAGTGTTTTATAACCTGGGTGTCTTCAAAGCCAAAGTGAATAAGTACATTCTAGGTTTACGTGCTCCATCTTCGGCCACAACATCGCTTTCCATCAGGCGAGTTGGTGGCCAAAAGTAAACCTATTCTATATAGAAAAAAATACATAATAAAATATATATAATAAAAGCTTATACTATCGGGATTCGGCGAATATTCGCACTGTCGCGACAAGTCTGGGCGGGTAGTTTGTGAAGTTGTAATGTATTCAAACAAACACGAATGCCTATTGCGGTGTTGTCGGTAAATTGGAGTGAATCAAAAGGAAAAAGAATTTAGTTTGCCTCAGAATGACATTTGATTGGAAGTAAATATCAAGACGTTCGCCGATGACCAAATACGAAGTTTTACATCCCGACACGAACATTTATTTATTGGAAAACCAACAAATTATTATTTGCACGTTAATGTCCAGCATCAGCCTCCAAAAACTGATTGTCACCGGTAAAATGAAGGCAAGGGACCATGAAGAGTCCAAACAGACTAGATCTAAAGGGTCGGCAACGTATTTGTGATGCCTCTGGTGTTACAAGTATCCACAGGCGACGGTGATTGCTTACCATCAGGCGGCCCGTCTGTTTGTTTACCACCTATGGCATAAAAAAGTGTGTCGACAGAAGTGGAAACTTCATCAAGGTTGACTATATCTCTATCGTTTCCTTAGTCGACTCGACCCGACTTTACCCGCACGAGTATCAGTCACGCGAGTACAGTGTTTTTTCCAATCCCAAAAAAGTTCCCAACGGGCCTGAAGAAGTTTTCACTTCAAAAAATTAGTATAAAATCTGTTCATTATTCAACATTACGGTCGCTGGAGCGATGCATGTTGCTGAAAACCAGAACATACAGTGGAACATAGTAGGTACGGGATAAGTTGACGGGTAGTTGACGGGTTGACCTTCATTTAGGAAGGACGAAGAGGCAAGTAAGAGGATGAGGAAGTATCTAAGTAAAAGTAGTACTTAAGTAAGCATATACTTTTTTATGAAAACTCTAGAATTTAGTCATGATTAGAAGAAAATCTGTTCTTTCTACCTTTTTTCTCCTTCTGCAGTAGGTCCCAGAGCGCGCGCCGCGCGGCCGGGTCCAGGCCTGAAGTAGGCTCGTCCAGTAGCACAACTCGCGACTGGCCGCACATCGCCGCTCCCACAGATAAGCGACGTTTCTGGCCGCCAGACAAGTTTGCTGACACTACGTTTCTCTGCAAAAATAAGAGGTTCAAAATGCTTATGACGGCCCATTTCTTACATTTTTTTACAAAAAAAGCATCAATTACTGGATTTTTGGAGTTCTGATTATATTAATTATAAAGATCTATATAGAACATTCAATTTCTGCAATTAATATATCTGCATTTTTTATTGAAAATAACTGCTTAAAATTTTGGGAAAACTCAACATTATCAACTTATTACCTCCAAATAAAAAAAATTGCTTTTCGTAAAGTCTCGGAGGGAAAGTTTAAGAGAGGATTCAGTTAAATTACTGACATAAAATAAACAACTTTAATGTTATGTTATGGCTTACTTGTTTTATATTTTATTTATTCGGTTTAAGCCCGAAAATCTAGATAACAAAAAATTTACGATGCATTTTGTATACGGCTCTTAAAACAAAAATTTACCACGATTTCGCACAATTGCAGCTTAGAATAGTTTTATTTTATTTTAAATAATAGTTAATTAGTCATTTAAATTTTACTCGCAATGAACTCACCTTTTCTTCTAGCTCTAGTAGTTTAACAAAATGATTGACTTCGTCCGCTATTTTATTCTTTGGTACTCCTTTTAACCTCGAGTAAAATATGATGTGTTCAGCGACCGTTAAATCCGGGAACAAAACATTGTGCTGTGGGCAAATTCCGAGGGACTTTCGAGCCAGTTCAGTCTCTGTCACTATGCTGTACCCGTTTATAGTAGCTGATCCTGATGAAGGAGGCACTAAACCTGAAAAGGAGGCATACGGCATAAATGTTACTGGCTATGGGATTTTGATCACTATTCCTGAGTGATACTGGCTATATTGTAATCACTACGCGGTTAAAGCTTTAGGCACATAAGACATACATAATAATACAAGGCAAAGTTAATGTCGGAAAACATATTAATTCTTATCTCACAGTTAGGTAGCTCTGTTGTACAGAAAACAACACATTATATTGATCTAATTATAAAACATACCTGTGAGCATGGATATTGTTGTAGTTTTCCCTGCACCATTGTGGCCTAAAAGGACAGTTATCTCATTCTCGTACATTCTCAAATTCAGATTGTCGACCGCTTTTCTCCGACCTTTGTATATTTTAGTCAGATTCTGCAAGTAATTTATTTTATATATTTACAGAGTAGGGAGGCGTCCCACTAGATGGACCGACGACAAAAGGCAGGCTGTCGTTCAGTGTGGAGGTTAAAGCGGGAGGCCTATGTTCAGCAGTGGACGTCTTCCAGCTGATGATGATGATGATTTACATTTTTTTTAATTTATGCTTGCTTTTGACTTCCACCTCGCCTGTTGTTAATGATGCGGTCTACGATGAAGCACGCTTGGCTAAAAGAAACCGATTCACTCGCAACTTAAAGACACCCATATTGTATCTATCGGGGACACCTATTCAGGCAGCGCATTCCATAGACTAGCAGTTCACACAATAAAAGGGACCAATCATGAATTTTTCGGGATAAAAAGCCAATGTATTAATCCAGGGTGTAAACTACCTCTATACTAAATTTCATTTAATTCCATTCATATATTACGGAGTTGAGTGCGGAAAAACACACATTCATAACCTTTCGCATTTATAATATTACAGTCCGGCCGCTGAGAGAATGCATCTGAAAGCTGTAATAACATTGTAAAAATCTAAATGAAAACTTTTTTAAATAGCAACCAGCTACAATCTCACGTACAACAAAAAGTAATCCGAATACCTAAATACCTACACTGTTATCGTCCAGCTTTTTACAATGTTACGGCAACTGTCGGACGCATTCTTTCAGCGGTTGCAGTTTAGTGTGTTAGAATGCTTGTTGATAGATTATATTTTAGTGTGGCTTGTTGATTCAATCGAAGAATACGATAGATATTCATATGAACTGAGAGCGGGAAAGAGTGTTCGTACCAGGGATGTAACGGAGGTAGTTTTATCGGAACCGAAGGCGGAGTCGGAGTTTTTAAATTTGCTTTATCGGAGTCGGAGGCAGGATTAACGTAACAAATTAACAACAAGTGAAAAAATAATTGACGATAGAGTGCACGTAGTGGGAGTCGGGGGGATTCCCCGCGCTGTTCATAACAGTCGACACAGGCCGCCGCCGCCGCTATGTCATGTTTCGACCTCCGATTAAAACCTTCGAGTGTCGGAGCCGAAGTCGGAACCAAAGGTGTAATAATAATCGGAAGTTCTAACTTAACGGAACCGGAGTCGAAGCTCCGTAACATCCCAGCAGTGCAAGTACCGTTCTTTTATCGATCGTCAAATTGACAGTTGAGGTCATCAAATTCGATAATATGCCATTTTTTCAGTACTCGCTGTGATCGATTCTATGTAATTTTAGCGAATTTGACGTCCGATAAAGAACGGTACTTGCACCCCTGGTTCGTACCATGCTCCGTCTAGGTGCGGATGTTGGGGTATTTTTCATTAATACTAGGCTTATCAGCAAACTTTTATACTACGCAAGACTGTAGTACTGTGATATTGATGATTCAAATATCAAACAATACTCTTGCAAACGATATGTTACCTATGCGTCACTACTCATTTACATATGTTTTTCGATAAGACATATTATTTACATATACGAAAACAATTTCATGTACCACAATAAATTACAGAGTTAACCGTCCGACTCAAACCTTGACCTGAAGTCATTACTTAAGTGAACGGTGTAATTTTATTGAATCCTATGCATAATTTATAAACACCATTTTTGGGTGAATCATACTTTAAAATAACTAGGAAAGTTAGTCTACGTTTCTTCGTACGCTCAAATCAGTAACAGCTGAACCTCAGATCAGACAAACAAGGGAGATTAGGTAAGGTAGCGTGGCGGGTGCGAGCGTATCGGGCCTAAATAAGGCTTGATGCCTTTAGTCAAACTCACCCATCCACCTCACTTCACCTTCTCGCCCTTTTTTGCATTCGGACTATTAGTTCGTTTTTTTAGCGTTAAGCGGTTTAGCTGTATAGTGATTTTTTAATGAAACATGGAGCCATTTAATCACGAACAATAATTGTACTAAGGCATATCTCCCTTATTTTTCTGATCTGGGTAACTAACTTTTAAGATAGCGGGTCAAACTGCAGAGCGCATTTGGTAGAAGCAATGATTAACTTTCTAGTGCTCGGCTGGCTACCACCCTCTGGAATGATCTCGAAAATCTGTCGCCAAGCATCTAATGGTTCCGGCAGCATACATTGAGACAATTCAAATTCCAGGCTATGTGTTTACCATCTTTGACCACGCCGTCATTTAACATTAAGTAAGCTGTGCTCGAATAATAATATAAATTCTTGACATTTAATGTAACTTAGGTATTATATAATTATTTCTGGACATGTTTACGTTAACTTGATGAATTTTAATTTTCTGAATTGTATGTTATTTTAATATTTTATGTTGAATGCGGTTATAGAGGAAGTCTGTTACCTACTTATAATGCTGTCAAAAATATTATAATAATCGACTGTTTTTAACTAATTAGTGATAATTTTATATTTTGCACGTTCAACAAGGGCTGAATATAGTGCTACAACTATTTAAATTTAACACCTGTACTCTGTACCTACCTATATTTATGCAAATAAACGATTTTGATTTGATTTGATTTGATTTGAATACCTTTTTAAAACACGGTAGAAGAACATTGATATCAGGGAAATAATAACTATATTTCGCTGACGTTTAGTTAGAGCTAAACTAGAAAGTAGGACAAACGTCTCATTTTCGGCTCCTTCCTGCTATTCTCTATTATTTCTTGGCAGAGATCCAAATAGTTGACAAAGCATCAAGGTCAAATGTACTAGGTACAAATATTTTTATTGCCTGTTCGGAATGTCTACAAGTTTATCCAACAGCAGCCAGTTTAATCACACTAATATTATGAATGCTGAAGTTTGTGCGTACTTGTATATTGGTCCGCGGTTAGCACCGTAACAGCTGAACGGATTTGAATGAAATTTGGTATGTTGGTAGCTTAATATTAATACACTGCATTAACTCATAGGCTACTTTTTGTACCAGGAAAAAAAAAAGTTTTTTATGCAAGTGTGTGATGAGACCCGTGCAAGTTGTTGATGTTGTTGCAAGTTGTTTTCAAATTTAATGGATTCGTTCCGCAGTTTAAAAAAAACTGTTTTTTTAAATATAAATATTTGGGACACTTTTTTCATACACGGTCATCTGACCCTAAACTAAGCAAAGCTTGTGATATGGCTGCCAGAGACTGATATACATACATACATAGTTTTAAATACATACTTAAATAGATATTAACAACCAGATATAGAACAAACACAAATGTTCATCACACAAATGTTTGTCCTACGTGGGAATCGAACCCACGCCCCCAAGCTCAGAAGGTAGGTTCACTACCAACTGGACCAACGGGCTATCTATTTTTAAAGGTAACATTTATAATAATCATTGGTACTACGACTTTGTATGCGTATAATTTAATACAAACATTTAACTCTGTTGATCCCTTTAATTCATCTCTGTCGGGGATCACAACTGCTAAATTTAAGCTTTCTAGTTTAAGTAGTTATCGAGATTTCGCATTTAGTCAGTGAGCGTATTTATCTTTGATAATATCATATATCGACGGGTGTATCTCTCGACGACTGACATTTTCAAGGATATCATTTGTACTCATCATAATTAACAACTTTTACTTTGGGACCAACCCTGGTATTGTGATAAAAATCACCGGTTCCATACACTTGTTTTTTTTTTTTTTCCATCGAACAGCTTTTTTTTCATAGTAGGCAATTCATGTACAATAGGTACAACAACAAAATTGCTTAAACTAATTATTGTAACAAGTAATTGCTTTGCTCAGGAGCTATTAAACCACATTAAGGCTCACCAGCCAGATACATCTTTAGCATTTTAAGTGTTAAAAGTTTACACATACAATTCCGGTGTTTTTTATGGCGTAGTTTGCAAACAATTTAACGGGCCGCCTGATGGTATGCGATCGCCGTCGCCTATGGATCTCTTCCTCTTTTTTTCTTACCTGTAATGTAACACCAGGGGCATCACAGATACGTTGGCAACCCTTAAATAAACTATTAACAGCCGTTTTTCTTTCACAATGTCAAAGTTAGTTGTGAATAAATAATGAGTACAGTGTTATTCTTGAATATGTCCTCCGTCTATAGATACGCCCGGTATATAGATCGATATTTTCTTCCTAATGAAGTTTGATCTATTGCGCGTAAGGCATGTCATTCAGTCTGAATAGAACCAATCCACTTAGTTCATTAAAATTGGTGACACGGCATTTTCTGTCAATTCATAATATATATTGATAGACAAAGCTTTGACGAGTTCGATTTTGTTTGGATTCGACTTTCGTTCGACTTCATTTCGACTAAATCGAGAAGTCAACATGCGCAGTCGAATCACTCTAATCCGCCCACGGTTTCACCTGCATGTTTTTTTTAAATCCAATAATATGCTTGCATTTGACCGCCAATTCGCCTGGTGTAAAGCGATGATGCGATCTACGATGGAGCTCGCTTGCCTAGAAGAAACCGATTCACTCGTGATTTGAAGACACCCAGGTTGTAAGGAAGACATACCCTAAGGCCCTAAGAAACTGTACATTTTCCGGGATATGTATTCTATGTCATTCATACTCACTCTCCGGCCTTCCAACTATCTCTACGCAAAAATCGCGTCAATACGTTGCTGTTGCTGTTGCTGCAAACACACTTATGCATTTATAATATTAAAGTATCATGATGCGAAAGTAACTTTGTTTGTTACCTTTTGATGACTTTGCGGTGGAACAGATGTTCCTGAATTGCTGGGAAAATGCGGGAAACTAGAAAACCATTAGTAAAACCTCGGAGCGCATCTACTCCAATCGAATGCTCAAATAATATACTCACTCGTATATCAACGCCCATGGGGACACCTTTGGGTTCCTCGTCGTGAACCACCTTCAGTAGGGCGTCGTTGTATTCAACATCTGCGCCATCCTTCCGAGTCACAGCTGTGGAAGGTGACTGTCATGAAAATGGCTCACACTCGAAAATACATAGGTTTTTAGTTATTTTGTAAATCATGTAAAAGTCGGCGTTTAAGCCATTAAGGTTCTATGTAGAAACGAAAATGGGCAAGGCGACATTAAAAAAACTTGTTATTTCGAATAGCGTATTAACTATTAGCCTAGTACACATTAATAATGTTAGCGAATAGTAGCTAACTAATACACAAAATAACATTTTACAAAACATAAAAAATGGTAATTTAAAAAAAAAACAATTTCCAGAAAAGATTCCTGTCCTAATTTTCCACACTTACACTTCAAATAAAGCTTATTCTATAAAAAAATATCATTAACATCTGTCCACAATAGGCGAAGATATTTCGTAACATATACGTACACAAAAAAGTCTATGTGCTAAAAAGGCGTTTTAGTGGTGAAACACGGACTTACTCGAGAAAAAAAAATAAGTCGAATTGAAAACCACTTTTACGATACGTATTTTGTTTACACTTTATGCCTACATTACAGCAAATCAAAATTTGGTACGCGATAGTGTCTCGTCGTTAGGTAACCTAATGGCCAAGGAAAGAGGTGGATGAGGTCGCAGTCAGCGCAGAACCATAAACATATAATATACTAGCTGCGCTCCGCGGTTTCACCCGCGTAGTGATGAAAAATTGTGATGATGATGATGAAAAGTAGCCTATGTCACTCTCTGGCTCTTAACTATACCCATGCAAAAAAATCAGGTCGATCCGTTGTTCCGTTGCAGCGTGAAAGAGGAACAAACATCCACACATACAAACTTTCGCGATTATAATATTAGTAGGATTCATCAGGAATTCTGGACCAAATAAGCAAAATGAGCGTGTAATTTTGCGATTTTTTTGTTATAAATGATGGACCAATCCGCGGTAACATCTATAGTTATTATTAGCAAAACGAGCGTGCAATTTTGCAATGTTTTAAGCTATAAATGATCGATGTGCCTATAGAAAATAGACAGTCCAGTCAATAGACTTACGTAAAAAGGGCCCCAGCGAAGAGAGGTCAAAATTTTCGAGCTATTTTAAAGGATGTTGGATTTGAGGCAGCTTACCAGCAATTTTCCTTCTATTCGGCATCCAGAAGCTCTTAGTGAATGGGAAGTACCAGGGCAGCGGCACGCCGTAGAGGCCGGGCCGGATCTTCTCGACATAGACGGCTATCAGCATGTAGAGCACCGAGTCCAGCACCAGCAACAGTGCCACGTGCCCCGGCTGGAACTGGTCGTGGTACGACACCGGAGTGAAGAACTCGTCCCATTGCAAACCTGGTATTCAATTCACAAGTCTGTAAGTAGGCAACAATATGTTTGCAGGAGTACTAGTATACAAAGCGTGCGAAACGAGACTTTTTGTGTAGATGAATTGTTACGGCGGATTAAATAAGCAATAATAATAAAAAACAAAAAGCAACAACGAAAGGAACAAATATATTTTTGTATTTGATCTAATGTAAAAACGGTGATACCTTCCTACAAGCGTCAAACTTATGAATAGTACACACTGTAAACTATAGTAGTGTTGTGTGTATAGCACACACTCTAAAGTAAAACAACAAATAATAAATATTGGCCAAGTGCGAGTCGGTTCACCAGCAAGTTAAGCAACGTAGGGCGCGGTCGGTTGGATGGGTGACCTGGGCATGATGTTGTCTTTTTGCACTAATTTTATATTTTGAGGTGGTACGGAACCCTCACTGTATGAGCCCGACTCGCACTTGGCCAGTTTATTATGCTTCTAGGACCGCCCGGCGACAAATTTTAGTCAGCCGTGTTTTGTATCATACAGTGGAACCGGTTCACGCAAAATAGGCCTATTAGCCTAGTTGCTGAACTATACGACTTAAACAACATAACGTAACCATACAGCAACATCGCCTTCATTCAAGTTAATTTAGTAAGATAAATAAGTGTGCACAGTTTAATTGATAGAGAATTCGGTCATCGCATCGCACCGCAAGTTAGATCAATTGAACTCCGCCGTCAGCACATGTCTATATTAATTGTGTCAAGGGTTACAAGTACATAGTTGGGTACATTCCATGCTTAGATCTAGTATCTGTGTAGTCAAATAGCCATCTACTTATTAGATTAGGCAGTTACATGAAAATTCTTAAACCTTTTAAATGCAACGCTATGCACGTTTCGTGTGATAAATAAATAAATACTCAGTAAGCCTCTTTAGACTGCAATACGACACGAGTAGCTATTCCTGCACTGTACCGAGTTGAAACACTTGTAACACGACGTATCGCTAAGTGTGAATGTACCCATAAGGTTCCATACCACCACATAACTTGTTAGCTACTAAAGTGCAAAAAGAAACATCCCATCAACACTCAGGCGGTCACCCATCCAAGTACCGGCCGCGCCCGACGTTGCTTCACTTCGGTGATCGTGTGAGAACCGGTGGTGAACAGATATTTGACACCGACTCGCACTTGGCCATTACTTATTATTTGTTGTTATACTTTAGACTGTGTTCTATAATCGTGCCAAGTTTGACTCTTGTACGTATTACCGTTTTACATTAGAGCTAATACAAAAATACGTTAAAAACACGTTTTTGTAGGGGGACCCATTTCGTTTTTACTTTTTTATTATTTATTAACTAATCCGCCGTAACACGTAACGTTTAATATTCTGTGAAAATTTCAACTGGCTATCTATTACGGTTCGAAAGATACAGCCGTTAATAGGTAGGACAGACGGACAGACAGACAGATATAATAGGGTCCCGTTTTTACCCTTTGGGTACGGAACCCTAAAAATTTATATGTACAAGTGTCTAGTTAAGCCTGCCTAGATACCTAGATGCCTAGTGTCTAGATAATGCCTATAGGAGACAATGCCGGGAAAGCTATGGAGCGATATTATTTTAGGGATGCTTTAACTCATAAGTTCAAAATTACCTTTTGAAGTGCCTTCACACATGATAAGCATTTGAAACGCGTATCCCATAGCAGTGTTCGATATCAGGCTGACCAGTATTTTGGTCGTCAAACTGATGTCTTCGTAGAGTACTTGCGTTAGTACGAACACAGAGTATGTGATGAACCACACTAGGCCCATGAATGACGCCGCGGTATTCGCTGAAAAAGGTGAGCATTGTCATTTCCGCTGTTGGTAGCCAAACGACATAGAAAAGACAATAATTTTTACATACTTTATAAAAAGCAAGGTGCTGTTAACTACATCCTAGTTATTTATAGGTGTTATCGATTTTATAACTTGGCTTGGTGCTCTTTGGTTGAACAATAGTGCTCTAGCTATCTCTACAGGTCCAAAAGGTTACGTCAAAACGAAAAGTTTAGGTTCCACCAAAAGTTCCACGAAAATACCCCACCCCATGTAGGTATGTTTTACGGTTTTTTTGTAGTTTCGAGTTAGATTTTTTAAGGATATCCGCTAAAGCACTCATTTTTTTATCTATGATACCACTTACTAACTGACTGACTGACACACGACGAAAACTAAAAAAAAAAAAAACTAGACTTACGATGCTGAAATTTGACAATTCCTTATGGGGTGTAGAGGTTCACTAAGGATTTTGCCAAAAAGCCGAATTAAAATGATCAGAAGGGGGTCGAACGTTTTTATGAAAGCTTAAGCTTACGAGGTGAAGCATAAATGACAAATGGAGCGTTTACGCGTTAGTTTAAAGAACTTCGTTGTAGATTTATAATACAAATAATAAAATTATGAAGATTAAATCACAAGATTACTTTATTACAACATTATAGACAATTAAAGATGGTTTCGTAAAAAACAGTCAAATACCCTATTGCCATGATTATGTATGTACCTATACTAATGTTGCATCATAATACAAATAAAAATGCTCAATTGCCATGATAAAAACTTCATTTTATAACAAGACGAAGTTCGCTAATATCCTGTTCAGTTTACTGCAAGGTCACCAGATGATTTAATTAACCACTCGTGCCAGTTTTTATCTAATAGCTACACTGTGAGTACAATAATAATAAAGCGAAAATATAAATATAAACATGCGAAAAAATCTCTTATCTGTCTTGTTTGTTATTAATTTGGCAAGGAAGCAGTTTACATTTTAAAGGAATGAAATATAATACTTAGTATCCCAATAAAATACGGGGAAACTAGAAAGCCACACGTAACATCGCAGGAGCATTTATTTTAAAATAACTAGTGATTCGTCCGAACTTTTCTCTGACGATCCCTACATCTACACAACTCCTAACCCTCAGATTAGACATACAAGGGAGATATCATGTTCCCACTGCTGAGACACAGGCTTTCTCTCAGAGAGAGAGAGAGAGAGAGAGACATAGGATGGACCCTAATCCACCATGCTGGCCCAGTGCATATTGGTGAAAGTCAAGTCTTTGAACTTTTGAGGTTTTCCTCGAGATGTTTTCCTACGCCGTTTTTAAGGGGTATATTATGCCTTATACAATCATCGTTCGTGTTATGTAAATAACTTGCGTAGGTACCGTTATAAATATATACAAACATACAAACGCCGACTTGTGCCCGTAGATTCTGCGACCTTCACTTCGCTCGGTTAATAACATACTCGTAGTTGTTTTAAGTGCAAAGAACTCATAATAAAACCCGTAATGTATATTGCATAAGAAATACGCGGCATGTGTTCGCCTAGTCTATTTCGGGACATTTTGATAAACAACTTGTGCACTGTGTACAAAATCTCGCGCACTTTGATTCGAAGCCTTGTTTTATCAATATCTATCAATCTTATGATTCACTATAAGGTTAGTTATGAGACCTTTACCTCTAGAAAAAAACACGCTGACCATAAAGGAGAAGGAGAGTGATGCTATCACATACAGCATCATAAAGAAAAATAGCACCGACCATGGCGTGAACGTAAGCACTGCGTAGCCTTCGCCGTCTTCTGTCCTGTTGAACGGTATCTGTAATTAAAATATTAATTTCAGTTCTATGTTTGTAAAGTTCTTGTTTATGCCCGGTGTAAGCGAATTAAACCTGCTTTTTATGTTCTATTGCATTAAACTTTTCTTTTTGTGCATTAATGCACAAAAGTAAACTGAACCTCTTTAAAAAAAATCAAAGAGGTTCAGTTTGTAATATATTAGATGTAGGAAGTTTGCTTATATAGGTATCTAATAATATGTATAGGTATAGGTATTATTAAAGACCGAGGCATAACTTTTGTCGAATAAAAATATGTTTTGGAGCCAACGTGAAGAAAACATCTCGCTTCATTGTATTATTTTGCTAAATTGGTGTTATTTCGAGTATTAATATGTAATAAAGGTGGATTATTATTTATTAAGTATGGTAATCGTATGGAGCTTGTGATTGATGACTCAAAAGTCATTCATCCAATTCGCACCTAGGATTGGCCTGCTCGAAAAATATTATGCTGAAAATTTTGTATCTTTGGATTACGGCGGGGTAAAGGATGTGTTCAAGTGGTTATATCGTCATTGGGTATTACTTACAATCACTTTCATAAAATAATATCACTTTCATTTCCTAGCAATTAATGTGAAAAGTCAAATGTTTAACTAATGCATAAAATCAATTTTATCCTCAACTTAAATATCTGATACACATCTCGGCTAAAAGTACTTGTTTTATGCACTCGTACAATTAACTATTCATCATCGTCATCATCATCAGCCAGAAGACATCCACTGCTGAACATAGGCCTCCGACACTGAACGACAGCCTGAAAAGTTTTAAGCGACAAGGCCGGAAATAACTATACTAGCCTAGTCCATTGCAAATAATAATTTTTGTATCTGTTGTTCATTTTAATAGAGAGTTATCTATATCTCTAGCCATCTGTTAGATCACACTGGTGGGCAAAAGTCTATTAAAGCGCTATAGCTATTATGTATATCATACAAAAAAAAAACCCTTTCCACTACTAAACAGCTTAGCCGATTTGAATGAAAATTGGCAAGGACGTATTGTGCGTTGTGAAGTCAGATAAAAATACAGGGTGGAATAGAACGTCGTATAAATAACATAGTGTACATGCTGCGCCTTTAATTATTATAAATTGCACAGCTAATAGTAAGACAGAAAAGTTGTTATATTCCACATCTACGAACGAAGACAAAGTTAAATTTTAAATAGCGTCATAATTAAAATGTCAATATTCGTCTGTGACATTGACCTTATCATGGTCGTAATATATGTCGTATCTTCAATCTGGTTTTATTCAAAGTTGTCTGATTGTGTTAGCTATGTCTAACACTTCTACTTTTTATTTTACTGGTTTCATTTTTTCTCTTGTCCCGTTTAAGTCCCTCCACACATAATGTTATGTATTTCAAACTGGTTTCGTTAACCAACAGCAATACAAAATCAATATTATTAATTACTTTTTTTTTAACAGGTCTATATTAGTAGTAACAATGTCGTATAAATCACTCAATATAAAAAATAATAATTACAAGCTAAGCGCAAAAAAAATCGCTTCTAGAAATCGCTTGAGGCGATAAGGCCGCCCATTATACTGCCGTACATTTGTTTTTTATGTTTATTTAAGTTTCATTTGAATTTTCGGTGTGTAATAAAGTAATATTGTATTGTATTGTAAAAAAAACTAAGCTAAGTAAAATTTGAAAAAAAAAAAAATGCTTTATAGCAGCGGTGGGCAACCGGTCGATCGCGATCGACCGGTCGATCGCGACTTTATGTCCAGTCGATCGTGGCAAGGCAAAAATTATAAATAAGTAGACGAGGTTGCGCAACGTAATTACTAATCTGGGCATTGGTTTCCAACGAAAAATATCCAAATTTTAAGAAATGTGTTGAACAACTTCATTCGTGTTTTGGTTCAACATATTTATTAAGGTTTCTTTGGGTTATATGGGTTCTTTAAGGTTGGCAATTTCCAACTACAAACCTGATTATGCTAAACTAGTGGAAGATGCTGCGACGCAATGCTCACACTAATATATAGATAGGACCTATATATGTTGATTAAACATCATTAACTCAGACTTCCTTTCCAAAGTATTAAGTAAATTTAAGGAAACAATCTCACATGTGATATGAAAAGGAACTCCTAAGACTGTTCAATAAGAAATACTACATGATTGTGTACTAAACACTAAACTATGCTGTTTCATTTAAGATTCCAAGAATTATGTAAGTGGTAGATCGCACAGGGTTTCGTTAGTAAACAGTAGATCTTATGTCTAATCAAGTTGGCCACCCCTGCTTTATAGCGATTTGAGTTTGCGTGAATCAAGGTTAAGGTGCGTGCAGGCCAAGTCGGGTGGTTGTTTTTTTCTTCGTCTGATTATACATCCTCAAAATTGCGATTGAATCTATGCGGTAGAGCAAATATGAATTATGCAAATAACAATATCCTCAGATTAGACAAACAAGGGAGATATGCAACTGTTCAAATGTCTCCGTGTTTAACCCACTTTTGTCACTTTACCGCTAAGAAAAATATTGTCAGTACAGTAAGCTTACAAATTTTTCACGCACACTTGCAGGGGCACCAATGAATTAACTAATAGTCCACACGCAAAAAAAAGTCGGCAACGCCGTCTGCCATGCAGTGGTGAGTTGAACTAAAGGCATCAAGCCTGATTTAGGCCAGATGCGTTCGCACCCGCCTGTGGCGTACCTTACCTTATGTCCCTTTGTTTCTCTGATCTGAGACAATACCTAAAAGGCGTTGAATGTGAAAGCATATCATTTGTCATTAATTTATAAGTTAACTAGGTACGCCCCGCGGTTTCACCCGCGTGGATTATCCATTATATGATCAGCTATCTGCCAGTAAAAGTCCTGTCAAAATTGGTCCAGCCGTTTTGGAGTCCATAGGGAACATAGTACATACACGTCGCTTTTTATATATAAGATAAGTTTGCAGAAAATTTGCCAAATAATTTTAAGCTGGAGCTAAAATGGACAATAAGTCGTGAAATTCGAGTTGAAAACTAGTCTCAAACAAATCACACTAACCTTGAACAGTATGACCATCAGTACGACGGATATAAGAAGAAATGAGAACTGTTTGATAAACCACGCCAGCCAGTGGAGCCACGACGGAAGACCCATTATTGTCATTGTTTCCTGTAAATAAACATTCATAAAGAAACTGTTCAAATGCTTGAACTAAACTAGATGCAGTTGGAAGTATGAGTTGATGCATTAAAACTAAATGCAGTTAAAATTTTATTGTTACTCATTAATGGTGCAAACCTCAATCGGGTATGTTTTTAACTGTCGTATAATATCGTCAAAGTAAAGCCGAGTTGTCAAGTGTAGTCGTTAATGCATTTAATTGAATATCTTTTAATAACATGGATGTATAAATTTGTGCGTGAACGTTGAAAGAAATATTATACCACCTTGAAGGTTTATAATTATACCTTTTTGAATTGAAGAATCTTATTATTACATGGTTGAAGAAAAGAAAGAAGTAAGCTCAATAGTATTTTTAGACATGGGCCTAGTTCGTTTTTATATTACTTTACCTCCCTAGGGCGGCAACGTCTTATTTACCGCCCGCATTTTTAGTTATCAATGACCCACTTACCAAGCGCTAAGTTTTACTTATTATTCAAACAACTTTGTGTAGTCATAATTGTTTTTAACTTGATGACTCATGGTTCTAATTTACGCAAAAGACACACAAATATACCTTAAGTTGAAGCTCTTTTTCTGAAGTTACTACTCTCACGGTGTTGACAAAAGTGTAGGCGAAACAAAGCATTATAATCATCGAAATGAACCGTTCAAGAGCCATGAGTAGTTGGTCTTCTCGATAGGCCCTTTGAGGCATCCTTTGCAGATACACTTTGGTGGAGACTGGCTGCCCTGTCTTGCTTTTGATTATGCTCATTGACACTGCATGTTGTACTGCCAAAAACATTTCCGGAGAATAACCTGAAACATAAATTGGGGTTAGGGCATTGATTATGAAGTAATATACCTAATAAGGCAATGGGTTAGAAATATTACTTTTACGCAGATAGACACTGATAATCCTGGGCACTTGTAATGATTGTTCTTCAAAAAAACTTTATAGCAAGTAGAATATCAAAATTTAAATATTTTATCTTTGATGAGTATTTACATGAGCATTCACGAAAATTACCAATTACATTCGCTCTATGTTTGGTTTAATTGTACGGTCTGATAAAATACAATGCAAACATTTTTGATTGACTGACTAACTCTTTATTGTTCACACCATAAAATTTTGCTTGAGTGAAAGCATGGTCAGGTTTATCAGGGCAACGCCATAAAAGATTTCAGTAGTTTCATTATATGGAATGCTAATAAGACTGATAGTGTGTACTGTGTTTACGATTTAAATTCATACCAGGAGTTTTCCCACCATACATATCATCTGGATCTCTGGGCCCAGGTCGTGGGAATAGTGGGAACAGTAGGTTGGTACGCCAGCTGGCTCGTAATGGATGCTCCACCATTGGCGTCCTCATCACAGCTGGGAAACGCAGCGTCAACTTTATCTCGTCTGGCCATTCAGTGGCATCTAGAAATAACGAAAAAATGTCTGGTCATAGTTCTTTTTAGAACTTCGTACCAAAAGGGTGTAAGCGGGACCCTATTATTAAGCCTACACTGTCTGTCTGTTTGTCCTACGTTTTAGTGGCTGTATCTTTCGAACCGTAATCGATAGCCCATTAAAATTTTCACAGAATATGTAGTGTTACAGCGAATTAACTAAGAATTAATAATAACGTCAAAAAGAAAATACGAAATGGGGGTCCCCATACAACAATCGTATTTTTACCGTATTTTTGTATTTGCTCTAATGTAAAAACGGTACTTTACAACCGTCAAACTTGGCATGATTATAGTACACACTCGTATTTTTCGGGAAACACAAACTCCGTCAGAATTCCACACTGTGCATAGAACAAAAAAAAACGAAGCGCTTTGTGCGAACATGGGGACACGATCGCACAAAACGCGTCGATTACAAGTCCACGATATACGGATGGCACACTGGTTGTGTTTATGACGACTTCTGATAAAAGATAGGGTGGTCGAAATCAAGTTGTGCTAGTTTATCCAGGACACACTCCGAAATATACCTGCTAGAAAATCAATGAACATGAAACCTTACGTCAATGCTTGAGGCTTTGCAGCCAAGACATGGCTTAAGTGTTGTTGCCTCTCAGCATTTCGGCATGCTTCTGGAATATTCCAGTGCCACTAGTTGGTACTTGGTAGATCCGCCCCTAAGTTGCCATCACACATCATCAGCCAGTAAACATCCACTGCTGAACAAAGGCCTCCCTCTTGGAGAGGGGTACTGCTATAATTCTCACGCAGGCAGGCAGCTTGGGGATTGCAGTACGTTCACCGTGTATTAATAGGACGCTGCTGCCTATCCTCCGGCAGTTCTGGTCGCAGGTTTAGGACATACCCGGGTCCCTAAGTTGACATAAAATATTATATTACAGCATACTAGTCTAATTCCAATTAACTGGATTAACTCACTTGCCATACTATCGTCGTATTGAATCCCCACAAGTATGTGGTTCATCGCATTGGGTTGTGAAAGAGCAACCTCCATTGCTTTTGCACTTTTGAATCCCTTGGGTTGTGGCAGTTCATTTGAGTCAAATAGAAAGAACAAAAAACCAAGATTGTCTTCAGCGACCATTGTAATAGCATTTTTGGTGACCTCTCTTGTAAGAGGGTTTTCTGGTGAGAATGCTAGTGTGCCAGTCTTTCCTGATGTGAGATTCCCCCTATGAAGATAAACATTAGAATTAGTTAAGTCTTAGAAAAACTTAGTTTTTTTAATTACAATGATATAAAAAAAAAACTATCTTTTAAATAACAAATTTGGACATTTATGTCTAAATTTCTTATAGTATATTTTCTTTCAGTTTTACTAGAAAATTGTAATAATTAGTAATAAGTAATAATAAAGGCTTTTTTATTTTCATTGTTTGATATACCTTTGTACTTAAATAAATAAAATTATTTGAGGAAAAAAGTTCAAGAAAATTTATCAAGAATAATATTTTCATAGATGAAATGATTGGGGTATAATAAAAATGGTTTAAAACATTATAAAATGTAATTAAATTACTAAAAATATTGTGACCACCTACATTTTTATGACTAACTTTAGTAAAAATTTATTTCATTAGAAATGTTGAATTGTAATGTTGACTGTGTATGAGAGAGAAAAGGTAAACAAGAGAGCATCAAAGACAGGAAAACACCCTTAGCTGAATTTAAAAAAAAAATACTTACAAGCTTCGTCCAGTAATGTTGAAATAAGTTGGTAAAAAAGCTGGGTATGAAGCATCTGGTTTCGATTTTGGATCCACAAGACATCTTGTTAGTATAAGGAAAAGGGAAAATATAACAGGAGACGCTATTTCAAAGGTTGTTTGCCATTTGTGCCGTCTTTGCAAAAGAAAGTTTTTCCATATAAGAAGCTTCAGTTTTTCATATGAAGACATGACAACAAATTAATCATAATCATCTGAAAATAGGGCCATTATTAATTCATACATTTTAAACAGACGTACACAAAAAAAAGAGTAAGTACACAGAAAATAGCTTGTGATGCACACACTAAAGAAATAAATCCTTATATCAGAGCAGAGGTAAACAAAACTCTAACCAAACCTTCCAACCTCTATCTGAAGGATTTTGATCTTGAATCATTACTGCTACAGTAGTTTACTTATTCAATAGACATTTCATGTATATTAAATAATTCACATCAAAATTTTGTATGGACTTTATTACAGACTTCAAAAAAGGAGGAAGGTTCTCAATTCGGTCCGTATTTTTTTCACTTCACAAAAGAGTACATAATGAAGTGAAGTTAATATATTTTGCAGAGTTGGAGGGCTCATGAATATAGAACGTATTATATTAGAACACCAAACATACATGAAACAAATAACTATTATCATGACATAGTTAAATGAGGTATAATATTTGGATTAATAATTTTAGAGTTTAGAGATCAATGTGTGTGCAGACCAACTGACACAAGAATGAAATTACACTTAATATATAAAATCAAAAATACCCAATGAATACGAAAACTAAAGAGAATAAAACCGCTTACACTGCACAAGAATGAGGTAAGTTTCTATGTCAGTTTGTTGGTATGTTTATTACTACCTACTCATTTTATACCATTGTTATTCAGCTCAGCTCGCAATGAAATTCAGAAGTTTACAAAGCTTTATCTATAAAAATACAAGGCCGTCGCCGGTATTTCTAGCTGAATCTTGAATTTCGTGGTGGAGTGATGTAAATCTTC
Organism: Agriopis aurantiaria; assembly: GCA_914767915.1. Lineage (NCBI taxonomy): Eukaryota > Metazoa > Arthropoda > Insecta > Lepidoptera > Geometridae > Agriopis > Agriopis aurantiaria. The sequence continues at coordinate 8,286,002 of OU611994.1, read as the reverse complement.
ACCACATCTGTGTTAAAAGCTAGTTCATCAACTGGAACTCCAGTTCTTATAAGAAGTCTTCATTTATGTCTCATTAATTCACTTCAACTTCAACTCTTATTTAATGGCCTCTTTTGTGGAGTGGGGTCACCACAATTTCGCCAATGCAACGTATTGGGATAAACCATCAAACGAAGGAGATTGTCCGGTTAACACAAATTTGGACGGTGATTATAATTCCACCGTGAATTTTCCAGACGGAGCGCTTATAAGTACACTAATAAGTACTACACTAAAACGAAGATAACTATAACTATGACATATTTACACACACAAAATACCTTCTAAAACAAAATAGGAATTTAAAAAAAAAAAAAAAAAAACAACTGCTCAAGTACAACTTTTCTACATTTACAACTTAATTTTATTAACTTTAATAAATTTACACAGAATATAAATAAATGGAGTAAATACAAGGGAGAGGAGACATTTAAAGGAGATGGGACGAGGGATGTCAGGAGGAATGACATTATCATTAATTCACATAGTCACAGTTTATATGTACAGGATCGATGAAGGAACGTTCGTGAAAATTTAAAATATATACGAGAATACCATGAGCGCACGGCAAATTGCATACGTATATTAAATACATTGTGTATGTTACCTGTTTCACAATATCACTCTTTTCTCTGATATTTTTACGAGATTATGATAGTAGCGCAGCTCTTTTAAACGGCAATACAAACCAAACCGAAATCCATTAAAAGACTATCGAAAACAGGAAAAATTTACTGATTCCACGGACGGAACAAATATTTGCGTGATGTGACAGTGACAACTGACAGTATATCAACACTGACAGCTACAAGTCATTTCGGGCATCTGAGCTAATAAAAAAAAAAAATTGCCATGGAGGCGTATTCTGTCATACCACTAAACTGTCATACACTAAACTAAACCAATCTGACAGGACTAAAATTATCTGTCTCTCTTTTCATTTTAATACGTGAGAGAAGGATGGCAACAATTTTAGAGCTGTCAAATTTAGTTTAGTTTAATTTAGAGTGCATCAATATCGATGCCATAGACAAACCTTTGCCTGTCTCTGTGCCTGTCTAGGTTTTTTCGTGATATTTGGGGAAAACAGGCTAATGTGATTTTCATGAAAGACGTCCTCCAGATGCTGCGCTGCCATCGCGTATCATTCACTATCATTATCATTTCTTGAGCAACACTTTTAACAACTTAAACGACTCGCTAACCATACCATATGTCTAAGTAAAACAAAACGGGGAAGTTATGGAAATCCCTACTGGCAGCCCTACACCACAAATAAAAAATATAAAAACAAAATGGCGCTAATGTCAGTGACATATCAATGTTTTTTTATCTGATTTCTTTATAAAGTATTATTTAGATGTAATTTTATACCAGTCTTTTGTTAATATGTCTACAAATAATCTATCCTCAGTTTTGAAATCATGTTCGGAAAGTGAGCTTATCAATGAAGTGACGGAAGCTAACATGACACAGAAGCAGGTGGAAGGATCCCGATTGAAGCGTACTTTTACATTGCCTCGCAATCCATTTGGGACAGTTAAGCCTAGTTCTAGTAAGAATAAGTGTAACGACAACGATAGCAAACCAACAAGTGCTAGTTCCGTGATAGGAGATCCACTTAAAGACGAAAATGGTATCGAAAGGAAGTTGTTCAGAAGGCCATCATGGAAAAGGTTCCTGAACAAGATAGCACAACATATGAGCACTGTTCATGTATCTGGCGTGAGTGTTATTCTTGTGCTATCGTAATAGTGTGTTGTAAAATCAATCATGGCAATGAGTAATGTACCTACAATGTTACAGGTGAAATCAACACCCGCGCTTATGAATGGTGAGCGTGTACCATGCAGTGGAGACCCGCCATGGCCCCCGGGCTCCACTCCAGCAGCTACCGGCATAAAGAACCACGGCAACACTTGCTACATGAATGCAGTCCTGCAGTGCCTTTCACACACAGATGTCATAGCAGAGTATTTTGTGCTAGACCATTATAAGGTCAGTTTTTACTTGATTTTGAGAATACATTGTTGACATCAACCAGCACCAATTAGAAAGTATAGGATATTTTTCTTAGATGCAGGCTATATTAATTATTTGTGCCTCCAATCAGTACAACTAAGACTAAAGTAGTTTTTAAAATGAACTGCCCAAGACTTCTACTGTTTGCTACCCCTGCTGTGTCCACTCTAGTACTATCTTTTAGTAAACTATGGGTCACACTTGATACCTACTTTCCATAATGTATTTTAGGTAGGTACCTAACAGTAATTTAACATGATTCATTATGTAACAACTATGTCATCATCTAGATTATATATTAGCGCTTAAACTAGTTTATTAGATAAATTCTTGTGTTTTTGTCAATGCATTGTTTTGTTTTTAGGTGGATCTGCAGAAAAGGAATAAGATAAATTCTAAGAAATATGGCACTCGTGGTGAAGTTACTGAGCAACTGGCAGCTTTACTAAAAGCCCTTTGGGCATGTAGATATGCCCCTGAAATGAGCACTGCTTTTAAGGTAAGTACTAATAAAAAAAAGTGTGCTTAAGACCACACGACAGAAGTGAAAACTTCGTCAAGGTTGATTACATCTCTCTCGTTCTCTTAGTCGACTTAAGCCGACTTTACCCGAACGAGTATCTGAGCGTGACGGAAACGCGAGTTCATTGCTTCTCCTCATACCAAAAAATGCCCAACGTGCCTAAAGAAGTTTTCACTTAAATTTTTTAGGGAATCTTTATAATGCAAAACCATACTATGCATAGTTTTTCTACAGAAAAACCATGTATATTATTGCTTTGTCAGTATTTACACTATTTCCGATTGAATATTGGCTGCTGCAACTCATTGTAAAAAGCAAATTAAAAAAAAAAACTTTTAATATTTCACTGAAGTATATCAGGTACCTGCTACAATCATTAAAATACCTAGCGAAAGTGACCAGAATTCATGGTTTTCATTCGGATTTTACATTACAATATTATTGCATGTGTTAGAGCATATAAATACTTGGCCCGAGTTTAACTATTATATTATGATTATTCTGACCTTGTGCAGAATTTAGTCTTAATCAGCTTCTTAGTAATGGTATTTAAATAGATATTGGTGTGTATTACCATCTCATATTACTATGATATGAAAATGATAGTTCTTGCATACCAAAACATCTCAATCTTTGCATCAAGTCATCATCATCATAACCATCTTAGTCAACTGCTGGACATACATGCTCCATCGTAGACCACATCATCACTTAGTGACGGTCTACCGCAAGCCTATTATGCAATTAAAAAAACCAAGCCTCTCCTAAGGCTCGTCAGTCAGCCTGACTGATATAAATAGAAGGAAGTAATTGTGTGGTGCTTAGATTCTTCCTTTGGCCATTAAACCACTTCAACATAAATCTGGCTAAAAGGATTGCATTGAATTTTTTGAGCCCTATACAGGGTCCGACAGAAAAGTGTTCCTACTCAACCGAATGGAGGTCATTGTACTCATCGTTATGAAAAACTTCTACTATGGGACAAATTAGGGATGTAGCAATCTCTGAAATCTCAAAAAAAAAAAACTGAGTCATAGAAAAATGTCATTCATACTCAATGAAATGTATGGAACAGATGACATATTATTTTGGTGATTGTGTATTTATGTGATACTAGCTGCGCCCCGCAATTTCACTTGAACAGTGATGAAAAATTGTGATGATGATGATGATGAAAAGTAGCCTATTTCACTCTCCGGCCCTTGAACTATACCCATGCAAAAAATCAGGTTGATCCGTTGCTCTGTAAACAAACACACTATCGCATATATAATATTAGCATGATGATGTATAGAACAGATGATATTTTAGGATATATTGTTGGGTTGTATTATCTGACTTATAATTGATTGTGATCTGACTCTGATTTGATGCAGAAGGCTATCCTAAATGTATGTGCGTGGGTAATTGAAACTCTAGTAGATGGATTAAGTACTTGCGCTTTATTTGAGCGCCAACGAATGACTGGTTAGACATTGAATGTTGGTGCGCTTTTATCAAAATGTTTATAATAACAATGACGTGATGTAGGTGGGACTCGCAGGCCCTACAATATATTATTATTTTTGGTACCAACCCTGGTTCTATAGTTATTCATAATGATGAGTATAATAACCTTTCAATAGGGTACTTGACTGTATTAAAAATATTATGCCAATTGACGCCATCCATAAACATGACATAATGAAAAAGCATATTTCATTGATTTTTTGATAAAAATATGCTTATTTTTTGTAAAAAACGCGATTAAAATAACTGTATTTTCGACATTTGATCACGTGATCGAAAACGGTCTGTAACTGGCTTCATCCCTAGTGACGTCACACAAATCTAAACAAACAGATTTTGTATTGATATTTGCGAATTTAATGTTGTAAAGCTATTTTGAGAGCGATTTATCCAGAAATTTTCACCAAAAACAGTCCGGAGGTTAAATGCGAGAAGAATGGAGAAACATTTTGTGCAAGCAGACAGCAGTAACTTACCCAAAATTAATGTTTTTATGGTTGCATATTTCTTTAATAATAATCCACGTCATTGTTTCTACGCTGCAGAACTCTAAACGTAAAAACTACAATGTAAGTATTAATTTTTAATTGTTCTCCAAGCAAAACATTCAATCAAGTTGTACAAAAAGTATGTTGTAGTAGGTGGATATCACTATTTTGTTAGGTTATGTCTTTACAATGTTTAAAAAGAAAGTAACAGTACATAAAATAGTAATGCAATAAAAACACAAATTATAATAGAAATATATAGACTCTAATATGTACCTCAAAATGATCTTCGCACATAGAAACACTTGAATTAGCTCCAATACTTTTGGGTTCTCTACGAGCTACTTAGTTCCAACCTTAGATTGATTCCAACCACTTTTTTCGAGTTATGGGGAGTTTTGGGTCCATTGGAACAGGAACAAATATTTTTTCGGGTGTCTTTATGGAAGTATTTGTACATTTTGGCACTACACAATATTTATAAACCATTACTTCTATTAGAAATTAATTAATCATCAAACTTTTGCAGCCTGGCTGCAGCTGTTTTGTTTTGTGTGACGTCAATCGTCGCTCGACCGGAGCTATGACGCAGGTCTGCGTTTTGGCGCGATATTTTTTTATTCAAACTTTAACATCGATTTATATCGCAAATACGACTGATATCCAGAAAATATAAATGCAGTATACATTATTTTATATCAGACAATAATGTGCAATAGTTTCCCAAAAGTAGTCAAATACCCTATTTAAGACTTAACCTTTTGGTTTAATACCATCTTCTGTGTAACCCTGTATTGTATGTCTTATGGTGAGTACACAATGGACATTTCATTTTTTTACTACCTATTTTTATTAGTTTAATTGATAGCTTATGAAAAAATATTGGTTACGTATTTTTCAGTTTTATTTTTAACTTAATAGTTATTTTTAGAATAATTTTTAAATAACATTATAAATTATAGGCTCTTTATTAACGAAGGTTCCGTCTATGGAACACCCAACGCTGGCACTGCTCAGTTCCTGTACAAGTCCATTAACATAAAAGTTGAAAAGGCGTGGAGAGGTCAAACCCCCCTGCCTCACACCGCATTTCAACCCATATGCGTCGGAAACCTCTCCCGCCCACTTCACTACATTTGTTTGATTGTTATACCAATAATTAAAAATTTCGATCAAGTCATCTGGCAGACTGGTCTCCGCTCTCATCTTCTTCCAGAGCACATCATAGGACACCAAATCGAAGGCCTTCGAGAGATCGAGAAAACAGGCGTAGACCGGCGTTTTTCGGTCGGTATAATACCGGACAGTGTGCTTGAGGCAGAGTATACCATATAATATAAGTTATACCATAGCCAGACGAATATGAAAAAAGTTTGTGTCAAGGGTTTATGTCAAAGTCAACATCAAATAGCAAAACAACATGTACTGGGATGCCAGGACGCAAATTATATTTTACATTTGTTTAAGTGTTCATCATCATCATCATAATCAGCCTTTTAACAGTCCACTGCTGGACTTTAGCCACTTTAGCCTACCCCCGAAAGGGTGATTGGGCCATATCCACCACGCTGGATCGTCTCCCTGTATTACTCCCCGGTGGTTGAGAACACTAACATTCGACGCATGCGTAATGGCTTAAAAGCGTCGCACAGCCGGCAATCGCTATCCTATTTTGACAAATGATGTTACACGCTAACTCTCTTTCACTCTACCTTAAATATTTATCATTTTTAACAGCCAGCAACCCTTATTTGCGGGTGGCTTTAATTAGGCAACCATATATGATAATAAATAGAAAAAAAATAGCTTTAATTTGATATATGATTAATAAATAAACGTTATGAACGTATAAATGCATCGAAATCATGCATGTTTACACCTGGCTGCGAAGAGGTGTGGCCAGGTGCGCAACGGCAACCGTGATTTTTTAGAATCTTCACATAAATTGCCGTGATGTAGACGTTATTTTATTTAAAAAACAAGTGAACGTTTTTTTTTCCCAAAAATCAATTAAAAATACTCGCAGCCAAATTTTGATAGGCAACCTGGTAAATATATATTCTCCTAGTTATAAATATACATAAAAACGGTTTTCAGCAAAAAACCGATGAGCGCACTAATCCTGCAGCCGGATCTTAGACTATAAGTATTTTATGCGATTTAATCATATGATCCTTCTACAACTTAATGTTCTTTTAATCACCTAGGCTTATTATTTATTCATATTATGTAGATGGAACACGATGTTATGCCATTAATGACTACACAATAATTTTAATTTTTTGAACATAAATGGGGTAATCGAAATAGGCGGCAAGATACATTAATATTTTTTAATTCGAGTTTTTGGCAAATTAACTATTGCTCGTTAATCCTATATTTCCATTATTTATTTATTTTTCAAATAACTTGAAAAATTGTGGATAGAATTTTTTTTATATTTTTTTTATGGGGTTTTCAATGGCTACACTCCAAATGGTTTTCGAATTTTTGCACAGATCTACTACCTATAGATTTTCAATGAGCGTGGCTAGCTCAGTGCCTCTCGCTTCAACAGGGTGTGTTGCCACATTAAAATGATTTGCTATAAGTTAGGGTAATTTACCTACTATGATGGGTAGTGAATCTTCAATGAGTACTTTGGAAACAATACTACCTTTTAAATATTTATATTTTATACACTATCTGCTGCAACCCGCGGAGCTACCTGCAATGTTATACACTATCTGCTGCAACCCGCGGAGCTACCTGCAATGTTATACACTATCTGCTGCAACCCGCGGAGCTACCTGCAATGTTATACACTATCTGCTGCAACCCGCGGAGCTACCTGCAATGTTATACACTATCTGCTGCAACCCGCGGAGCTACCTGCAATTTTATACACTATCTGCTGCAACCCACGGAGCTACCTGCAATGTTCTGGGAAGAAAAGTACGTTGTCTGTCCTCATGACACACCCCTATCGTCCTGACAAAATTTGACTTAGCCCATGATCTAAGAAAACAAGGTCTAGCAATTTGAGAGTGGTCCCGCAATGACGTCACTGTCCAGTTGCCACTTTATTCAATCAGCTGTTACGTGGTGTATCGTCATCTCTCTCAAACCTGTTGTAAATTGACATCATGACATCATTGCGGGACGCCCACGTAAACATTTTTTCTCGGGTTGCTATACCTGGCGGAGTATATTATTATACCATGACTTAGCCATTTCCTCGTAAAAACAGACAGAAAGTTACTTGCGTTTTTATTATAATTATTTGTTAGGATTAGAATATAGTACTAGAAAAAAGGTTGAAAAGTAACCATAGCATGATTTTTTATAATTAATAAAATATAATAAAAAAGTCAGAGTTAAAACGGAACGGGGGTCCCTCATGCAACAAACGTTAAACGTATTTTTGGATTTGTTCTAGTGTAAAAACGGTAATCCGTACAAGCGTCAAATTTAGCGGATTATAGTGAACATAAGTAAAACAACAAATAATAAACACTGGCCAAGTGCGAGTCAGTGACAAATTTCTGTTTACCACTAAGCTAAGCAACATCGGGCGCGGTCGGTACTTGGATGGGTGACAGCCTGGGCGTGATGTTGTCTTTTTGCACAACTTTTTGTATTTTGTGATTGTAAAGAACTCTCAGCGCGCGAGCCCGACTCGCGCTTGGTCAGTTTAGTTTTTTCATGAATGGAATTATGTATAACATTCCAAATAATTAGATAAATAGACTCTTTAATGTTTACAGTACAAATTTCACGAACAGCGCGTAGCTTTTTGAATCGGTTCGCCGAAATCGCCTTTTGCTTTTCCAGCTTCATAACTGTGGCCTCATTAATATATATTTAATATTAACATTCACCATATTCATATGGGCATAAAAGGGTCGGTATTTTGCACTTCTTGCAATGTGCCAGCTTTTTTCAGCAATGTGACAGGATCAGTTGGAAACCTGCAGAACGAATAATTTATGTTAGTTGCGGTGGGTAATGTCTTTCATAAACTGGCAACATTCATAATTTATTTTCTAAGTGAATAGTTTGATAAAATTCATAGAATTAGACCACAAATCGACCTAAAAACTGACTAATTATGAATAAAATATTTGCGAATTGATATCCTGAATTTATTTATATCTGGTTGTTAATATCTATTTAAGTATGTATTTAAAACTATATATGTATGTATATCAGTCTCTGGCAGCCATATCACAAGCTTTGCTTAGTTTGGGGTCAGATGACCGTGTGTGCAAAAATGTCCCAAATGTCCCAAATATTTAGGTGATCGTTACAAGCTTTATATGTTTACTTACGTGTGAAATGATATTTCATCGTATTTTCGCTCACTGCGCTTCTTGCAGCCCAAAATGCTACTACCAACCATTGTAAAATATCTTTTACAATTATTTCTCAGAGGAAACACGCATTTATCACATTAAATCACCAAAAAAAGGCAATAAATATAATTCAGACCCGTTTTGTTTGTCACTGATTATTACAGATTTTGACACTTGAGGTACCAAAAACAGGTCAAGTCGATAAGGACAACAAAATCTATTTATGTCCTTTTCGTACTTGTGCTGAGCCATATCAAGTTGTCTCTTTCACTAAAAGATATTGCCGATCTGGTTGTGTATATTTGTGAATTTTTGACTCTTTACAAAAATGAAATGTTGTCCATTCTATGCTTTATGTCAGATTACTCAGTTTGGTGGTTGAGTAGGCATGATGGGCAAAGCCACAGCTTTTTATTAGAAATTATTTCAAATAAGGTAGTAATTACAAATTAAACAATGGTTCGACATGAGTGGGCTTCTGGGCTTGATATGTGGGTTTTTCCTTCCATCGTTTATGAAACTTGTTTAATCAACTAATTGATTGAATCATAAATTGACAATATAATTTTCGGGATTTACATTGCATAAGGAAGTCCAGTCATTTATATACAACACTAGCTGCGCCCGGCGGTTTCACCCGCGTGGGATACTCCTTATATCATCAGCGATAGCCGTTTTGGAGTCCATAGAGAACATACATACACACACTTCGCCTTTTATTTACGATAGTCATCATCATCATTTCAGCCGTAGGAAGTCCACTGCTGGACATAGGCCTCCCCCATCGATCTCCAAAGGGGCCAGTTGGAAGCGGCATGCATCCAGCGTTTCCCTGCGGTCTCTTTTAGGTCGTCTGTGCATCTTGTGGGTGGACGTCCTACGCTGTGCTTACCAGTACGTGGTCTCCATTGGAAGAAGATAGTAGTTTTTCATAATCGACTTGTCCGATTTTAATGAAATTTTGCATAAAGTAGCTATAATTTAATTTTGTCATATTTTCAATTCAAATATACCTACTTATCTAAAGTCAAAATGTTACCTTTGATTTGTGTTTATTCAATTAGCATGGTTAAACAGCAAATACACAAATGTTTATATGAAAGGCATATGTTTGTATGATAAGTGTAAAAAGACCCTGCTTCCGGTTCCGTCAGTAAGTTTGTATCGGCTTGGTTTATGTCTAATATTATCTATCATTTTTCAGGGAGCTGTAGAAAGGCATGGTACCCAGTACCGGGGGAACAGTCAGCATGACGCCCAGGAATTTTTATTTTGGCTCCTTGATAAAGTACATGAAGACTTGAATACAGCTACTAAGAAAAAATATAAAACAATTAAGGTAGGTTAATTTGCACAAGACTGTATAATAAGAGCAAAGAGTACATTAAGAAAAAAAAAAAAAAAAAATACACTATAAATACTGACTTTACGGGAATTGGTTGATATTCAATAAATGGGATTCATCTCCTAATATTTCACCCTTGCCCAGCCAGACATGGTAGCTTATTAGCCGTGGTAACCTATCAACGATAGTAGCCTATTAGGGAGACCGTTAAATTTGAAAGCGTGAGGCTTTTCAGTAAAGAAAAACATCGCGAGGAAACCTGCATACATACAGAGAAGAAATTCTATGGCGTGTGTGAATCCACCAACCCGAACTGGGCTAGCGTAGTGAATATGGCCCAATCGCCCTTTCAGGGTAGGCTCAAGTCCAGCTGCAACTATAATAAATTATCTTTAAAAATAACCAACTTCAAACAACCACAAAACACAATCGTTCTAAGTTAATATGCCACTACAAAGACCAAAATATTTTTTTTACACGGATTTTAAAGTCGGGCGTGTATTTTAGTATCAAACTTGAATTAAAAAAAATCAAGTATTTCTTTGTAGTTGTTCCCACCTATAATAGTGGAATGCTTAAAACCTTCTTTAACTCTGTTCGGGGCGAACTACTAGTTTATTTATAGATACGGTTACACGTCCATGCATGAATACCTCTTTGTTTAGACTCGAACTAAAGACATATTGCAGTGAATTGTTTTTGCGAAAATCGTAGGCGCTCTAGCAAAAATCCATATTATTTGAGCTGGTTTAAAATCTACTGAACCCTAATTAATGAAATTTTTGTTTGACCACCTCGGGAGTTTCTTTTACATGATAAAAATGAAACACGCAAATTGGTTCTGAGATACCGGCGTAATCGCTGTACATACATAAAAAACAAATAAACAAAATAGGCCGAATTGAGAACCGGTTAAAAATGGCTGATTATGCTTTATGCATCTCCAAATTTTTCTCCCTAAGAGGTGGAATATTTTCCTCAAATTTAATTTGAAACACCATCAACATAAGCATCAGTGATCTGTTAAAAACTTAGTCTAGGTATGCTATCAGTGCATGTGGTGAAACACATACAGCTTTCCGCTCTTATCACTGATCCTCTGTAGCATTCTGGCGTTAAACCAGCAGTATATACATTAGCTTATCGAATGTTTGTAAATGTTTATAAGGGTGTTTATATTTTTGTATTATTGTAGAACACATGCGGCAAACCAGATGAAGTAGTGGCAGCTGAAACATTGGCTAATCATGCAAGAAGAAACAGTTCATTTGTTCAGGCAGTTTTTCAGGCTCAATACAGGTAAATAATTCTGCAAATCTGGTTTCTTCGTTCTGTCATAATTTTAAATCCACACATCTTTTTTTTACGTTTGGAAAGTCCTCACCTGGTAGAAAGATAGAGCATATTTGCCTAGTAATTATAGTAACCTATTTATAGTCTTGAACACTCCAAGATTCAATGCAAGTCTCTCTGTCTCTTTGTCTAAATGGCTTAATCGATCTTAATGATATTAATTTAATCCCCTTATAAAAGAGTTGATAATTTTAAAATAGCTGAACATATTTTCTTGAATCATAGCTAAGAACAATCGAACAATCGCATAACAAACAAAAAAAAAACAGAATCAAATCAGTTAAGCCTTAAGGGAGCTACGATGCCATAGACAGACTCACAAGTACACAGATACATAAGTCAGGGGCTAAAATTAAGTGTGTCTCAAGAAGAAATAAATAGGATAACATTTAATACGGAAATTAAAAAATAAAAAAATTGCTTGGCGGTCAAGTCAGGCAGGTCAAGGCAAGTGGCGGTCAAAGACAAGCCAATTTTTTTTAATGCGGTTAAATTGGAATATGGGTAAAGTGTAAGGCGCAGCTTGGTATGTAACTGCGAAAATATTTAAAATATCGTTTATATTAGTTGCAATAAGTACTTGTTGTGTGGATCAATTAGACATAATTATTTTGTTCTGATTTGCAGGTCAGCTCTAACATGTGCGAAGTGTGATCGAACGTCATGTACATTCGACCCGTTTCACTGTGTGAGTGTGCAGCTACCGTCGAGACCGGCCACTGCCCAGCCTTCACCTCTTCCTGTCAATGTAAGCATACATTTAACAAAGGAATTACGCATCTACTCAATAAAAATCTAATTTAATCATTATCTTGTAGCTCACTCATTTAATTGATACAAGCCGTGTGCCCAATGAGATCTCCCATTGTTAAATAGGGTATGACGAAGTTCATACAAACTTATTTTCTATTTTACTCTTTTATGAATGAAGGGGATGAATTTTCAAATAATAATCTGCTTATTCAGCTGACTTAGTTGAAAAATAACAATAATAGTAACAAATAAAAGTACGGAGGTGCGACCCGGTAGCGCGGCCGGGTCAATTTTGAAACCTACGTAAAGCGGAAAAAATTGTGTTTTTCACACGAATCATTTCGTGAAATATCGACTTAAAAAGAAATAAGTACCTGGCCAACATTTTTTTTTCGCTTCTTTCAGGTAGTTTATGTCAATCAACAACCCAGACAAGTACGAATCGGTGTAGAGCTAACTACAAACACAACCATGGACGACTTGCGAACGTCCCTCCACAACGACACTGGAATCGATCGAGAACACATTATATTAGCTGAAATCAATGAGATGGGTGAGATAACTAACTTTTTAACTAAATAAAATTAAACTCTCGGCTCTATATGTGTGATCTAGTATAAATAATAGTTCAATGAATGTGGGTGTAGAATATTGCCAGTGGCAAACAAAGAGGCCTTTGTTGGACGAATATTAAAAATGAGTGGAAGCCAAGCCTGCTTTTGCCTGGACACCGAACGATGGTACTAAGCCAAAAGCAGATCATTGTACACATAATTAAGAACAACTTGCAATGAGACAAATCCTACAATTGCAAAAAATAAAATTCTGTCCAACTTGTAAATTTAATTTTTCAATGGAACGGCTGATTTTTTCGTGCAATTTCAGAGTTGATCGCTTCGTAAATGTTTTTCATTATAATGAAAACAATGGTCTCCTTTTGGCTTGGTACCACCGTTCTTTCCGGCCTTGTAAATTACTTTTCTCAGATGAGGTTATTCAGTATGATATGACAGTAATGGACCAATAATTGAGCATCTAGGAGTAATAGCTGTATGTTATTCTTTAAAATGTATGATAACTTTAGCCTTGATTGATGCAGGTTGGTGTAATGCCCGAGCGGGCTGGGAGCATGCCGGTATAGACTTTGGTGCGCTGTACAGTGTGGAGGCACCACCGCTACTGCAGACGCCTACCACACCCTACCTGCTCATACTCTGGGTCAACTTGCTTGAAGGAGAGAGATTTGGTGAGGTTGATTTACTTCACGTATAATCATCAATCTTCATCAACCTTGTTTATCATCATCATCATCAGCAAGAAGACGTCCACTGCTGAACATAGGCCTCCCCCTTTAACCTCCACACTGAACGACAGCCTGCCTTTTACATCCACTAGATGCCAGCAACTCTCACGATGTCGTCGGTCCATCTAGTGGGAGGCCTACCTATGCTGCGTCTTCCGGTTCGTGGTCTCCACTCAAGAACCTTTCTTCCCCATCGGTTATCGGTTCTCCGAGCGATGTGGCCTGCCCATTGCCACCTCAACTTGCAAATTTTAACAGCTGTGTCGGTGACTCTGGTTCTTGGGCGAATATTTTGTTTATATTACACAGGAATTACACACGTATGATTAAGTCGGTACCTAAACCGGCCGGTTCCATATATAAACAAAGTGTTTGAACACCACGTCAGTTTCCATCATCACAAGTTTTGATAATGTTGAGTACAGACCTAGCGGATTCACGTAAACAAACAGTAAAGCACGTGATCAATCTAGTTAGTGTGGACGTATAAGCCAAAGGCGAGCGCACGCGAACATAGGGTTCACTCGCATGTGTGATTGTGTGCAGTGCCCGTTGACTGTTTATATGTTCATACTGTGTGGATACATCAGCAATGCCGAACGACCATGAGGATACGTTCGCTCATGTGCGCGCTCACTAGGTTTGTTCACGACATGAGATGGAAAAGAGGAAATGCCTGCCACACCTCTCATGATATGACTGATAGGCAGGTTTAATTTTTATATGTAGGTACAAAAGGTGTTAACTTTTCTTTCTACGTGGAGTTTGGTCTTTTACTACAAATATTATCTAGCAAAATTTTTAAGTTACGAGTCTCTTTGAGCTGTCAATAACTCTGACTCTGTAGTGATCGGGTGAAAACCTATCATCTTTAGTGTGAGGGGTATGTGGTAAGTAATCGTGTGACTTGTTAAAACAGTCAAGTTGTATTAATATCTTTTCATTTGCAGGCTCACCATATGCGATGCAAGTGCCGCGCGAGATCTCATACGAAGACCTACAGAAGCTGATGCTCAAAGAGATGTGTCAGATCATAGCGGAGCGTGTGTTGGAGAACTCACAGGGAGTAGACATTTTCAGAGCGCGCATAGCTGAGGCGCATCGGCCCAGGGACCCTGCGTACTTGCAGCCTGAGGTAATTCTCTTTGTAATCATCATACTCATCATCAACATCAGCCTTAAATAACCCACTGCTACGCCTCCCTTTGATTACGCCCTCTGATCAGACAAACAAGAGAGTTTTTTATACCATAGGTGGCAAACAAGGAGACGGGCCTAAATCAGGCTTTATGATGCCTTTAGTCGAACTCACCCTGCAGACGACCTTCCCCTCCCTATTTATTGCATGTAGACTATAAAAAAACATTGGCTTGCGTTTGACAGTCAACTCGCCTGAAGCGATGATGCGGTCTACGATCGAGCACGCTTACCTAGAAGAAATCGATTCACTCGTGATTTGAAGATCAGCGCATTCCACAAACTAGCAGTACGCACAATAAAAGATCCACCATCGCTTAGCATCAAGCGTGCATTAGTTAATGATTTTGCTGTGTATTCCAGCTCCCGCACCCTCTGTTCTCATTGGCCGTGGAGCAGGCGCTGTGTGCTCACGACACGCACCCGCATCTGCGGCTTGAGCTGCTCTGGGACCCAGCACATCGAGAGAGGTGAACAAACAACCTACCATACCTGGATCACCACCAAAATAATGTTGCCAACAACAATAGACTACCGGACTGATTTCTATATAGCAATTTTTAATTTTTCGCGATTAACACCCAAAATACCCGCTCTACTCGCCGGACTCACCTGCAAGTTTTCAGTCAGCTCGTGACCAATTCCATTGTAAAATGGTCGAAACGTCGAGCGAAAGGTACTTATTTTTACCTAAATAAAATAATACTTGATAAGTCATGTATTAACATTTAAAACTTGATGTCTATATATTATATAAAACAAAGAGAACTCAAGAAGGGCTGGACCGATTTTCATAATCTTTGGTTTTTGGGTTCCTCTCCGCCCCGAATAGCAGAATATGTAATAAAATATCGGAAAATTTACAAAAAATAAAAATAAAAAAATTCTTCCATACATTTTATATGGAACGGCAAGAACTGAATTCTTATACATTGACATATCACATAGACAAAAAAATAAATTGTCACCTAAGTCATGACCAAAAACAAAATTGAAATTAAGGAAGATATAAACATTTTAGTGTGTTGCTCGACAAAGAGCGCATTATACTTACGAATGACGTCACATGTAAGTACGCCATACAAACTCCATACTGACACTCACCTTGCGGGAAAGGGACAAAGTATCTCAGAACTTTATTAACCAATTCAAACAGTTTCTTCATTAAGTGTATATCATTTAGTTAATTTTTTTCACTACGCTTGTTATGTTTTAACAAATCAAACACCTGTCCGATAGCCTCTTGTGTTGCATTCTCTATTACTTGGTTCCTACTTAGAGTGTTTTGACGTCATGCGTCGTAACGCTAAAATCGACGACTCTGCCCGTCGTTTCCCAGGAACAAATGTTCATGGGACAGGCGACGACACCGCCCGTGTCCAAAGGGAATATATCGGCTAACGCTAGAGGTGGTTTCCATAGAGAAAAATATATACGGGTGCGACGCCTATAATGAAGTGAGACTATAGAGACAAGCTTATACGTTAGAGTAGTGTAAAAATCGTAGTAGTTTGATTTCGCACCCGTTTCATATTATATTCCATAATTTGTATTGAAGTTGCGCAAGTCTGCCCGTGTCCAACCAAAGGCGATTTTAGTGTTGCGACGTCGCAGCATAACAAATCAAACAGCTGATTGATTAACTCTTTATTGTTCACACCATTAAATTTGATACAGAGGACAAAAACTCCTAAAAACTAGTGTAACAACTGCCACTTAACTGTAACTTATCGGTACAAGCGATCTACCCAACCAACCCAAACCGGGTGGAGTAAACCTAACCTAACCAGCCCAATTGCCTATTAGTGGTGTAGTAGTGATGTATTGTTGTGTGTAGTATAATCCGGTCCGTGGGCGAGGCGTGCGAGGTGCACGTGTCGGCGGCGGGCGGCGCGGCGCCGCTCACGCTGCACGCCTGCCTCACGCACTACACGCGCGCCGAGCGCCTCGCGCAGGAGGACGCCTGGAGGTAACTACAGCTTCTGACTCACTACCTGAGCTTCCTACGTGCTGCGGGACGCGTCTTCCCGATCTGATTACACCAGAACCTCAGCGCAATGCGTTGCTATTTAAAAGCTACCCATTGGACGAAAGAAAAATAATATAAGTAATTAATTTGTCAACTCATCCTGCGGGATCAGTATGGGGTGGGTCCAGTGGGGTGGGTGGGTTGACGTTAAGAGGCAAATAGGAAAAACTGTGTATCCCATTTTTTATGGTCATAAAAAAAAAACTTGGACCAGACTTCGACTTAACTTCCTTATAATAATGGAGTATTGCCTCATCGTTTGATTAACTTTTTTTCAACAGATGTCCACAATGTCAAAGATATATGCCGGTTGTGAAGACGCTTGGATTATGGTCTCTGCCCGATATATTAGTGATACATCTTAAAAGATTTCGACAGTAAGTATGACTGACATGACACTTTCTCCTTTCACAAAAATGTGATAGTGTTTCTGACAAGTGTACATTTTTCAGGCAAGCCAAGGGTCGTTCTAGTACGAAGCTGACAACGATGGTAGAGTTCCCTTTAAACGACTTCGACATGACTCCGCATCTCGCTAAGCGCGACTCTCAATCAGCCGACTCGCCCGGACACTCGAAGTCACCTCGTAGAAGATCCTCCAAAACTCACAACATCAATCCTCAAGAAAACGTATACGATTTGTATGCTATCTGCTACCATCACGGGGACGATTTAGAAACGGGTCATTACACAGCGGCCTGTAAGAATCCTTACGACGATCACTGGTACAAATTCGACGACTCGCGAGTGACGCCCGTTGACGACGAAAACGCGTATACGGAACTCGTGAACAACACCGCGTACATGCTATTCTACAGACGGAAGAAACCGAACGTCGCGCACTCGTACTCTGCAGACGAGCATAGCGGGCACTGGGCGCTGCGCATGCCGAAATACGTGAGACCAAGCGAAACGCTCAACGAGCTAACCGAAGTCAAGGAAGAAATAACTGAAGCGAAAATCGAGACTGAAAAGGAGCCAGATTCAGAGTCTGACGTGACTGCTATGACGCACAGTCCTTCTTTATCGAGAAGCGTCGCGAGTTTGCCCGAGGACGCGCTCGAACCTTCCCCGCGGCATACGGTGCCGATAATACACACTTCGATAGTCCAGTCGCCGACGCTGCAGAGGCCTTTAATAGTGGAAGTTAATGGGAACGTGACTAGTGCGACTAGTGACGGCGAGAGCGAAAGCGAAACGAGCGTGGCCGTAGAGCCGTACATCCACAAGGATGTCCACGTGAATCCTAAGATGACGCCGGTGGATTTGCGCCGGCCGCGATCGGTGGATTACCCTCCGACAACACGGGATGCCAACAGAAACTACGAGAACTCTCCGTTAGTAGCGAGCATCAACGGTGTCGAGTACCACCCTACCACTGAAGATCTGATGCTGTCGATGCTTCAGGAGACAAAGCTGATCGTTCCGAGGCATACTGACCGGATAGCAGGGGAATCTCACAGACCAGGTTAGTTTATTTACGGCAAACCTACTTTTTTTTTCCAAAATTTGTAAATGCCAATCGAAATGCCTCTAAAATCCATGGAACTACTTCTATGACCGTTGTCATGTAGCTAAAACGAATAAAGGCCCTTACTGTCACCTTTTAACAAGATTCAATTTAGTTGACTGCGGGTAATCAAGTTTATGTTACATTAAAGGCCACAGATATCAGGAAGTCACAGTTCCGGCACAGTATGCTCTCTATGAATGCGTCCACACTTCAATGACATGACAGTGCTTCAGTGTGAGTGCCGGCAAGCACGTACGTGATTCGGTGATGACGATATTTTTTGTCGGATCACGGACGCCGAAGAAGAATAAATAAATGCAGAAGAATAATGAATCGGCTTTCTGACATTCTAAAATATAAAATTATAAAACTTTCGTCTTTAATAATTTGTTTAATGTCATTAATTCTCCTTCTGTATCTTTGTTGTGCTGTATGTATGTATACTTCATGCACCCATTTGTTTCTTTTTCACTCTTGATCCGACTCTTCTTTGTCTAAAGCAATAGCTATCAGTGCTAGTTCTGTATTATTAAAATAGCCATTGCAACAAAAATCAAAGATCACGAAGCGTCACGCCAGTTCTAGCCTAGAGATCACACACATTGTGGTACACTGTGACACTGTGGTATCACTGTAGCACTTATATGCAACTGTGAGGATACGGTGCCGGAACTGTGACTTCACTGATATGTGTAAATAGGTCTTAACGCGCTGAGATAAAGCTTGCAATCGCGTAACTTGTCGCAGTCACCTAAATTGAATCACGGTACGGGTCAAGGTAAGTTGCCCTCACTGTCACAATCAAAGCTTCCACTCTGTACAGTACAGCAAGCCTGTAGCTACACAATATTAAAGGAATTGTAGCAGCTTTATAAATGTGTAGTAATTTGCGACTCATCTTTTGCAGGCGAGAAATCTGCATGGAAAACTCGAATATCGACGTGAAAGCGGGAGAATCTCTCGGAGTGTTGCGAAGCCCGCCCTCCGTTCGATTTCGACCCCTACAGAGATCTGAGATGTTCAAGTAGATGACGTTATGATCGGTTTTTGTAGAGTACGCACGAAAGTAGGAGGCTTATTATTATAGTTGAGAGTAATTTATTGTGATTGCTGGTTTTATTACTTAATTATTCAATTCTAATCCAAGTCTTCGAAATTAATGTAAAAAATAGTTATCCCCATTAAGTTACCTTTGTCGAATAAAGCCTAATGTAAGTGCAAGTATAGGTATCTGTCATATCTATTCTATACCCGCCAATATTTGTTATTTATGTACCAAAGATTGGTTAATTTCAATACTCAATGTGAGGAAGGAAGGCACTGCATCTGATATCGCACGACGTATGAATATGCAATAATACGCATATGTACTAAATGAATTGAAACGTTGATAGCAACCAATTACCATGTTTGCCACAACATTTTCATTCATAGCAAAACTGAAAAGAGTATTGCCTGCAATTAAAATGTTTAAGGCCTCGATGGACCGACGACATTGTGAGAGTCACGGGCATCCAGTGGATCCAGATGGTAGACTGTCGTTCAGTGTGGAGGTTAAAGGGGGAGGCATATGTTTTGTGAATTTCCCCTCTATATTAAGTCCGCGATGGATTTGTAAAGTATGAAAAATAGATAAGGATAGTAATTTATACAAAGAATTGAGCCTTTACCTTCCTATTGAATAAAATATTTGATATAAAGAATTTAATAGTACGAATGTACAATAGTAATGTATATTAATAAATTTAATATAAATTCTTTAATTGTAGCATCTGTATAAACAAAATAAAAGTTTTAATATATGTATTTGTAAATTAGATAAAGGGCGTAAAATATTCAATTTCATGATAAGAACATTTGTGCCTTTGCCCTAAAGTTGTGATTTAAATTATAAAATACATTTCTTTATGTGGAGATATTTTGGTACAGCAATTTGGATATATTTTTGTGCATTCGAATTTAGTGTATTCATTAAGGCTGGCTTGCACAACAAATTACATCTGTTTTAAATCTAGATTTTACAAAATTTTCTGTACGATTTGACATTTGAATTTCGTTAAATCTATATTTAAATCGTCGTGCAAGTGGGTCTTAAACGGCCGCACTCAGAGATGTTACTTAAGCTAAGGAATAGTTAAAATTGCTGTCTCGTTTTCATGTGTGACAATTTCCGTCAACGAGAAGTTGGCAGAGCTTAAGTAACGTATCGGAGTGCGGCTGAAAGATTTTTTATACTGACGCAGGTCCAGCACGCGCGCCGTGATAAAATGTGTCAAACCTTTTTATCCCTTCGTAAACCTGACAATGTGGATGTCCGTCTTATTGATGCAGGACAAAAATAGTGGATAACATTTTATCGCGACTTACATGGCCTACGCCTGCAGAATTATTTTATTTATGTTTAACGCTATCACAGAAAACTGACCTTTAGTCGGCGGCGCATAAAAACTTCGCTAACGGGACACAAAATGCGTCTGTAGTGGCTCTTATTCGAAGCTATTCGTGGTCAAAACATACCACGATTTTTTAAGGATAAAGTTGTGTTTACACGATAACTCGTTATCTCTTACGATTAAATTAAAAAAGATTCAATGGCAGCTGTTCCATATAACAATAGCCAACTGGTTAGCAAACGCAAGTACAACGTTGTCGTACTATATTGGCTGTTTTTTTCCACAGTAAATGTAATTATGACGTGGTCAACAGAGTACTTTAGCTTCGGTGCGAATTAGGTTTAGCTACACGAAGCAATGTTCTGCAGCAAATGAACTGAAAAAATTATCAGCCCTTCCTATTTTCTTGCCAGCTGCAGCTTTCTTGCAATGCGACGATTTGCGTTGCGGCTAATACTTGGCTTTTGTGTGATCGAGGCTTTATGATAATGATCTTTAAGACTAGAAAATACTACTTTTGCAAAAGAGAACAATATTTTGTAAAAAAAATATATGTACATGATTTAAATTAAGTATATACTGCACCTAGTGTAATGGTGCACTTTGAATGTGATTATTTGATGTGAATTTAAATTTTGGTAAAAGACGTTATGTTAAGTTCAATATCACGATCCTTGTAAGAGATGACCTAGATATGGCCCAAACTTGTGATTCATTATGACTGCTTGAATCTTGTTACAACTGTCTGTGCGTTCAGAATTTACTTGTGGTGTTAAAAATCTGCATAAGTTACATGGGTGGGTCGATTAATAAAAGCGCCTTCACTTCACACATAAAATTCAGTTCATCATCATCATCATTTCAGCCATAGGACGTCCACTGCTGGACATAGGCCTCCCTCACCAGTCTCCAAAAGGGCCGGTTGGAAGCGGCCTGCATCCAGCGTTTCCCTGCGGTCTCTTTTAGGTCGTCTGCTCATCTTGTGGGTGGACGTCCTACGATGCGCTTACGGTCCGTGGTCCCCATTCGAGTCGAAAATTCAGTTACGGATTTCGAAATAAATTAATATATTCAGCGTCATTCTGGTCTCCTACAAGAGCCGTTATTATCGCGCTCCGGTATTTTAAGGAGCTCGGCTGGTTTGTGTAGGCGGGCAGGGGCAAATGCACAATACATCCCAAGCAGGATGTCAGTGCAGGTCTTATCCCCCCCCACCTTGAACATAGAATTCGAGGAGCTGTTAATTATTTCCGGATGATTATAGCCTGTGTTAAGGATAAGCTATAAGTAGTTACAATCTGGGAGTCGTCAAATCTCGAGTGAATTTATCCAAATCTGTTCAGCCATTACAGGGTTGAGTGGGAACATTTGTAATATTAGTTTTATCGATACAAGGGTGCCTGATACGCATGATAGAAAGAGTGTTATTTGAATGCAGATCCAATGCGCCGTAACGGTGATTTGTCGTGCGGCTATTTAGAAACAATATACAATCTCAAGTGATATCAAGTTATTGTAAATCAACCTGTACCTCATCTTTGTATTTAAAACAAGGATGAAGTATTTTAGGAAATGAAACAAAATGAAAATGTTTACTTACTACAAATATACATACCATACATATTAGAAAGAAAATAAAAACACAACAAATTAAAGTTTGAATAGTACATATATCTTGCAAAGAAGGTTTTGCAAATTTAGAAGCTCATTACTATAGGCAAAGCTGTTTTAGAAAAGTTCTCTCTGAAAGGAATGTTCTCTTGTACACTTAAATGTCTTTAAAAAAGTTCCTGTACCATAAACTGGTAGTAGACCAGTTCCTCAGCGACTACCTGAACCTGGCTAAAACGCTGTAACAAACGAGTTAAATCATGCTCATCACCTCTCGAAAAGGTATCGTACGTGTGTCGCGGAACGCACAAAATGTTGTAACAATGTATAAATATAGATAGCCCCGTTGGTGCAGTTGGTAGTGAACCTGCCTTCTGCGCTTGAGGTCGTGGGTTCGATTCCCACCTAGGACAAACATTCAGCTGATGAACATTTGTGTTTGTTCTATATCTGGGAGTTAATATCTCTTTATAAGTACTCGTATGTATATAAAAAAGTATGTATATCACATCTCTGGCAGCCATATACAAGCTTTGATCAGTTTTGGGGTCAGGTGACCGTGTGTGCAAAAATGTCCCGAATATTAATTTTATCTTAAGAATAACGCGTAAACAGTTATGTTATATTATTCGGGAAGTTAAAATGCTAATTTATAATTTATTTATAAGCGCAAATGATAGCCTCTCAAACTTAAAACCTAATTTATTAACGTAGCAGACTATATAATATATTACATGGAATTGTTATACGGCTATATTTTAACTAAATCAAGTCAAGTTCAATCTGTTACTTTTTCCACGTTTCGAAATATCTGTGACAGCACTTGAGTAACGCTAAAATCTGAGAGAAACATCTAGATAAAATTAAACGCGTCGCTCAAAAAAATTGTCGCTGAATTTCTGTAAATTATCATTTCATCTCAGAATGCAGAATTTAAGGTTTATACAATTTTTATACACATAGGTAAATCTTAAGACCTATGATTACACCAACTTTTTATTTAAAAGGTTCAAGTATAACTAAATTCTATTTATACAAAGATAGTATAAATTGTCATTGTATTTATAGAATGTAATGTTTTTTTTTATTTGTGAGTGATAAAAAAAACCCTTTATGAAGCTTAAATATACAATATAATCTAAAGTTCTCAATTACTATACTGAAATTGGTTCAATTTGGTAGAAGTTAAATCTCCGGTTACTGTGAATTATGTTTGTTGTTTTAATTTAAAGATGTTTATTTTAATTTCACCATGTTATGTAAAAATATAAGTGTTATGTCCACTGCAGATGTGTTTTAATCAGTGTTTAATCAATGTCCCGTTGAAGTGTCAATAACTATAGGTAAATTAATTGTAATTTCAATGATTGAAACAACCTAGACTGCTTGGAAAGTAGATCACCTTGAATGGTTTCAAATAAATGTTATGTAAATGGTTTAATGATACAGGATTTATTGGTGATTGGCAATTCTTGTTCTATTTTAAGAAAAAAACAAACTTAAATTGCTATTAAAATTATCATGCACATGACAGGTTTATTGCACGCCTTGCTATGTTGAGTAAAAAATCTTACTCTATTTAGTTTATCATGAAATTTATCTGATATTGATTGACATTGGCATACCTAAATAATGGATCTGGATTTTTATCCCAGTATTAAGAAATATCAAGGTGGCATATTTTATAGCATGACGGGGGATCGTTGAGAACCCCCCTGCGCTGTCACGCGTCTTCTATGTTACTATAGATGGCGGGCGGACTTTATCATGCCTAGCATCACAGAAAAGAAAAAATAATTTACTTATCTTTTCTGTGCCTGGCATGATTGGCATATTAGTGAACCTCTAATACGCCGCTAAATAAAATAAATAATAGTACTGCACGTAACAAAGCTAACGATGACGTCAGGCCTCTTATGGTGCACAGCTGTCTACGTCATCTCTTTGTATTTTCTCCATGTTTATACTTAGAGCGCATTCCGAATCACGCTGCAAGCCCACAACGCCAATGAGAACGAACACAGTACAAAGTAATTTACTTCCTGTCGTGTTCTCTCGCGTTTTGAATCATGCCGAATCACGAATTATTAGCGCTACTCGCGTCGTCGTTGCTACGTAGGCAAAAGGAAACAAAAGGTTATCATTTAAGGGTCCTTTCATATATTTTGACGAAAAAAGCATCGAAAACTGGATTTTTGGTATTATCAATTATTAAGATCTGCAGAAAATTCTGTATTAGATAAATCTGTATTTTTTTATTGAATGTAGCGGCTTCAGAATTTTGAAAAACTCAACTTATCCACTTGTTACCTCTAATTTACAAAAGTAGTTTTTCGTAAGACTATAGAAGGGAAACTTTGAGAATGGACTTCGTTAAATTACTGACAAAATAAAAAATAAAAATGTTATAGTCTACTCATTTAATATTTATCTTGAAAATTTCCGTTTTTTATTTTTATGCCCTTAATTCCAAATACTTAAAATTATACGGTGCATTTTGTAATACGAAAACACAGAAAACAGACACACAACACACACACACAGAAACACACACTTTTGTACAGAAAAGAGAAGTATTTTTTTTCTTTTCTGTGATTTTAGTAGGCATTTTACTGACTTAAAACTTATCAATGAAAGTGATTCTATGGTAAGTAGGTTGATTAGTGTTTGCTGTATCTGCGTAGTTTGAATCCAGCACCAGGATGACGTGTTTCAACGGGTCTGCAGCGACCGAGGTCGACGTCAGCCTAGGCCCAGCTGAGTGTATGTTTTTGAAGTGCGATGCGTTGTAACTGTCTCTCGTATCCCACGAAAGAACGTCGGAGCATTCAGCGTGACGAAGGTACACGTGGTGGAGGTCTGACCCTAGGAGGATCACTGGCTTCGACTGCTCACCGTACACTGGAAATTATTAAATGCTCAGTAAGTTTTATATTTTTATAAAATTTCCCACGCATGTAAGCTCACTCTTTATGACACACTTCTTAGGAATTTCTTTGCACTTTAACGTTCTTTTATATGCAAAACTTA
The DNA here is from genome assembly GCA_914767915.1 of Agriopis aurantiaria. NCBI lineage: Eukaryota > Metazoa > Arthropoda > Insecta > Lepidoptera > Geometridae > Agriopis > Agriopis aurantiaria. The sequence goes on along the minus strand of OU611994.1, from coordinate 8,260,560 downwards.
TAAATAAATTGTTTCGCAGGAGCCTGGGAACGGAAACTACTGACATCGATGACTAAGTTATTGGACGCTGGATTGGATGGATTTGATTACCCCAACGCAACGTTCCCAACAGAAAAGAAGAGAAAATCTGTATAAAGCGCGTAAGTTGAATCTAAACTATATATTATTAACTGCAACTGTATTTTAATAGCTTTTGTATTTACGTTTTTAGGGTTCCGTACCTCAAAAGGAAAAAACGGAACCCTTATAGGATCACTTCGTTGTCCGTCTGTCTGTCTGTCTGTCCGTCTGTCAAGACCCTTTTTCTCAAGAACGCGTAAAGGTAGCAAGTTGAAATTTATACTAAATACTTGGGTCTACGGTTTCTTTCGGCTGTAAAAAAATAAAAGTTGTAAGTCAACGCAATCAAAAGATATGAACGTTTATGTCGCATATTTTGCGATTTCACAGGGGAACCAAAACCTATAGGGTACTTCCCGTTGACCTAGAATCATGAAATTTGGCAAAAAGCAAGGTCTCATAGCACATATATAGGAATAAATCCGAAAGTTATAAATATGAAGGTATATCATTTAAAAATGATTATTTTGCTATTACAAACTTACATTTTGTAGTTGGAATGTATGGAAGAACCTTATTGTCAACTACAAACTTAAGTTTGTCTTGCAATATTTTAACTTCAGTTAGTTTTTTTTTTGGTCTCGCGCTCTTAGGGTTCCTTTATGTCGTATATTTTGCGATTTCACAGGGGAATCAAAACCTATAGGGTACTTCCCGTTGACCTAGAATCATGAAATTTGGCAAGAGGCAAGGTCTCATAGTACATATATAGGAATTAATCCGAAAGTTATAAATTTGAAGGTATTTAAAAATAATTATTTTGCTATTACAAACTTACATTTTGTAGTTGGGATGTATGGAAGAACCTTATTGTCAACTACAAACTTCAAAGTTGTCTTCCCAGAGACTGGGATCGGCCGATCTGCGAACTAGCATGGAAATCGCTACTAGATACGTGTATACGTAGTATTGTAGATCGCGCTCGTATTCTTGCTGTCTCTGTTTGGGAATCGGGACTTTGGTTGCAAGCCATGCCCTCTTTTAACACAGGTAGCCTTTTAGATCCAACCGCATTTCGTCTAGCTGTCAGCTTACGCTTGGGTGCAAGGTGCTGTGAGGCCCATCGCTGTCAGTGTGGTACTGCTGTTGACCAGCTCGGTCACCATGGTCTCTCTTGCTCGAGAAGCGCTGGTCGTATTGGCCGACACGCTAGCCTGAACGACATCATACGCAGGGCACTTTCCACCGCCAATGTCGCAGCTGTGCCAAACCGAGTGGTCTTGCGCGTGACGATGGAAAGAGGCCTGACGGTATGACACTTGTGCCCTGGAGGTTGGGGCGGCCCCTTGTATGGGACGCAACTTGTGTCGATACTTTGGCGCCGTCACATCTTCCTGAGACACAGGGTAGGGCTGGCGCGGCTGCTAATTCGGCAGAGCAGCACAAGCGTCGCAAATATGCTAACCTCGGCAGTGGTTACATATTTGAGGCGTTTGGGGTCGAGACATTGGGCCCTTGGGGACCGGGAGCTCACCTCATTTTCAAAAATCTTTGTTAATGCGACGCCTGGTTAATGCGACGCGTGACCAAAATGCTGGCGTGTTTCTGGCTCAACGCATTAGCATTGCCATTCAACGTGGTAATGCCGCCAGCATGTTGAGTACGCTGCCAACTGGTAGTGGGCTTGAGCATTTGGATTGTCTTTAGACCTTCAACGGTCTATGGGCAGTCTAACTGTATTTGTAGTGTTAGTTTTAGCTTGTATTTTGTTTAGTTATTAAAGGCACTTGCCCAGTGAAAAAAAACTACAAACTTAAGTTTGTCTTTCAATATTTTAACTTCAGTTAGTTTTTTTTTCGGTCTCGCGCTCTGAGGGTTCCGTCTAACGGAACCCTCAGAGCACGAGTCCTACTCGTACTTGTCCGGTTTTTTTTAACGCGATTTGACCACCAACTCGCCTGTTGGTAAGCGACGATGTGGTCGAAGATGAAGTACGCAGACTTAGAAAAACCGGACAGGACTCGTGCTCTGAGGGTTCCGTTGGACAGAACCCTCAGAGCGCGAGTCCAAAAAAAAAAACTAAAGTTGAAATATTGAAAGACAAACTTAACTTTGTAGTTGACTATAAGGTTCTTCTATACATCCCAACTACAAAATGTAAGCTTGTAATAGCAAAATAATTATTTTTTAATGATATAACTTCAAATTTGTAACTTTCAGATTTATTCCTATATAATAGGTGCGTTCGGATAGCCCCTTGGTGGCAAAAATAACTGTTACAAACGTCAATAATGATCACATGTAGCGTTCGTTTTGGGAATGTGTGTGCAAAAGTGGCATTATTAACTGTTTTCGCTTACCGTTCGGATAGGTCGAAAACAGCTAAAAATGCCATCGTAATCTGCCACCTTTGACCCACCTCGCGACATGGGATCGTTGTGATCGTTTTTTGACATTAGGATTATGACGTTTGTTTTTCGCGGTGTTTTGGTGTTTTGTTTGCGCGCGACTGTAATAATTCTTCAGTTTCTCGTTTTACAACAAATCTACAATCAACTACGGATTGTAATCTCTTTGAACAACGGTGTTTGACGTTACCGCTGGTGACTAGCGTTCGTTTAGGGTAGGGATCAAAAGTGGTCAACGGGAACTACCCTATAGGTTTTGATTTCCCTGAGAAATCGCAAAATAGGCGACATAAACGTTCATATCTTTTGATTGCGTTGACTTACAACTTTTATTTTTTTACAGCCGAAAGAAACCGTAGAGCCAAGTATTTAATATAAATTTCAACTTGATACCTTAACGCGTTCTTGAGAAAAAGGGTCTTGACAGACGGACAGACGGACAAACAGACGGACAACGAAGTGATCCTAAAAGGGTTCCGTTTTTTCCTTTTGAGGTACGGAACCCTAAAAAGATCTAAATTGTCTTCAATTAAAATGTATTAGCTATATAAGCGTACGATACGATGCATGCTAAAACATGTACTATTAAAAAATATTTTGATTAACTCTCAACGCCACGTTACCTACTGAAACGAAGAGAAAATCAGTTTAAACGCGTGAGTTGAATTCAATCTATATAATAAATTATTAAATGCAACTACATTTTAACAGTTTCCTGTATTTACGTAGATCTAATTGTCTTCAATTAAAATGTATTAGCTAAATATACGAGTAATCACGGACTAACAAAGTATGATACGATGCGTGTTAAAAACGCGTTAATAATTAAAAAGATGCGGTGCATAAACGTTTCGCAACAAAAAACGCTCGAAAATTGTGCCAAATTTTGAATTATTATCGTTGCTGTGCTAATAAGGAACCGTTTAAGGGGACTGTTCCCGTCTGCAGCTCTCTCGCTCGCACATTTTCACATTATTGAAGATATAAAATCAATGAGTGTGAATTTCCAAAAAGTTACAAAATCATGTCTTATGTATATATAATACATAAAACAAAGTCGGGTTAGTTACACCATTTATAACTCAAGAACGGCATGACCGATTTTCATGATCTTTGATTTGGATTCCTCTCCGCCCCGAATAGCAGAATAAGTATTAGAATATCGGAAAATATTACGAAAAAAATATATATAAAGAAAATTTGTGTTCCATACATTTTGTATGGAACGGCAAGAATTGAAGTCTATACATTGACATATTACATCATAGAAAAAAAGTGTCATTTAAGTCAAAGGAGGTTGCTATCGCTACCAAGGGGGTCGCCTCAGGGTGAATTTTTCAGCTATAACCCGGGTTAAACCGCGGGGCGCAGTTATATAATGACACAGTATAATGATGGGTACTATGATATCCATTATGTCCGTCGTCTAGAGATACATCCGGTATATAGATCTCCATTATAGTATAACCTACCTATTAGCGGAGCGACAGAGTTCTTCCGTCTCAATGAAGCAGTATCCAACTCCACGAGTCCCGGATGGTGTTGCCGTATAATGATGATTGAGTGCGTCAGCATTCTCTTCACCAGGGTGAACTGTAGACTCGCGGCGGGTGCGCACGCGAGTACCGTCCACTCGGAGCCAGTTGACGTTTCGTGGACGAGGATGGCGCCTCGAGAAGCGTCCGAAACGTATCTGACAAATAAAACCACCGGACAGTCACTATAGCTCCCATAATTATTGTGATAATTATAGACGTTACTTCTCCCTATCCTCATGGTTCCCTTAATTCATAATTTGGCATTTTATGTCGATGAATTAAGGTAACTCTTTTTAAGGTTACTTTCAATAAAATCTGACGAGGCAACATATACAGATCATCTATGACTTAATGTCTCACTTTGTCCTCAGTTGAGGTGAACTGAGGAAAACTTGAGAGACGATTAACAATCCTAAACATGGGGAGGCTTGGAGGACCAACAAAGATAACCTAAGCTAAGTGAGAACTCAATGTGAGGATTCGTAGTACCTTTATGACCTATTGGAAAAATCTTTCCATTACCTTGAAATGACGATCACACTAATATTGTAATAATAATAATAGTGTAATAAAGTTCGTGTGTTAATGTGTTTGTCCGCGCTCAACTCCGTAACGGCTGGATGGATTTGGATGAAATTTGGAATGGAATTAGCATATTAACTATATGTCTCGATTTTTACGGTTCCTGCAGCATAGCGGGTAAAACGCGGAGCGCTGCAAGTGAAATTACCTGCCTGTTAGTCATCCCACAGCTCGAAATTAAAACAATTTAGAAAGCCACAAAAAGCTGTGGCATAAACAAGAAACAAGTTAATGTTCTGTAAATAGATAAGTTCCTGTTCTGTGGTACAATACTTTTGTAAAACTGATACAGTTATGCATTATGGACCTAGGTATTTATCATGTACCCGCATTTTAAATAGGTACCTAATGCTTAGCGTTCTAAATTAATAGACTTGGTACGATTATGCAAAATGGTTATCTAATAACATAATAACACAGCGTGCCTATCTCTGAAGGTCTTAAATCTAGTCTTATATCTATATAATAATTCTATTACTTGTATTTAAAACTATATATGTATGTATATCAGTCACTGGCAGCCATATCACAAGCTTTGCTTAGTTTGGGGTCAGATGACCGTGTGTGCAAAAATGTCCCAAAAATATTTATTTATTTATTTATTTTTTATATAATATATAGTTTTTTTTAACGCGGACCTATGCGTTAGTCCACTAACTCGCGAAGATGTGGTCGAAGATGATAATTATGTACCTAAGCGTGCTCCAACGTAGACCACATCATCGCTTAACATCAGGCGAGATGGTAGTCAAAGGCAAGCATATTATTTATAATATATAAACAAAAAACTAAGTGAACATATAATTATCACGTTTTATAGGCACACGTAGCCAGACACCGAATTGAATTCGTAAGTATGTTTGTATTAATGGTAGAAAAGAACCTAATCATTAATACGAAAGTGAGTTGAATGCGGAACCCATTTACAATAATCACTTTTGTACTATTGTTTACGAGCTAATTTTAATTCCAATGCCGAACGCATGGGATATCATATTATTATATTGTTGTCTAAAGATATAATTAGGTCATATTTAGATTATGATTAGTCGAATGAGATATTTCGCAAGAAGACAGACACCAGAAGGCTATAGAAATCTATTTTTAGAATAAGTTTCGAGTCACGCGTTGTCATTGAGTCCACATTTCATAAAGTATATCAGTTACGTATTGTAATGAGACTAGGATATTAGTTTTCGACGGTAAGTTAATATTCCGGTAGTAGTGGTGTCTATTCGGGCGTTAAACGATCGAATATAATTATATTCACAAATAGTAATACCAGTTTGGATTTGGATTTAGTATTCCCTGTATACTTACACAAAAGGTTTTCCTCCCAATCCATATTCGACGATAACATTCTGCAGTACCGACGTGGGTTCAGTCAGAGAAGAGAGCTCTATTCTTTTTGTCAGTTTGGTTAGGACTGTGCTGATCGCTACTACTTTTGGGGGGCATGTGCAGCGAGGGGACTCTATCGTGTCTATTATACCCGTGTCCAAAACCCACAGGAGACCCTGCCGAAGAAAATTTTAACTATTGAGCATTTCCATTCGGCGTGGTAATGCTGCCAGCATGCTGGGTACGTTGCCAACTGGTACGCTACCAACTGAAGGTTTCTTGACCTTCAACCAAAGATAATATAACCAATATATCGTCATTGTCTTCAACGGTCTATGGGTAGGCCAACTATTTTTGTATAATAGGCCAAAGATTTTTATAGGAATTTAATGTTAGCTTGTATTTTGTTTGGTTAGTAAAGGACGTTGAAAAAACATTAAATAACAACATACATTTGTAGCTCTGACAGTCTTATGAAAACGTTATCACCTTTTATTACGAATAGTACTGATTAACTTTTTCCTTTATTTTATCTGAGTTTGCTCTTCTTGGTCTCCCTTGTCCTCTCTTTAGGAGCAGCTTACTCCTAATGTGAATTTAACATGTCTTTTAAATAACTAAACATGTGAGGAATATGTTGTTGCGGTGCCTACTGATGTTGCAATTCTTTAATCAAGTTCATGGGCTTCGAAACAAGGTAGGCTATATTTAGCATCACATTTTATTTGTAATGACCTGTTTACATGACATTAGAGTGCCCGTACACATCGATCATTAAATATTTAGTAACGTTATCAAGATTGATCTGATAGATTTTAGTAACAACATAATTAATGCAGCTCTTAAAGTGAGAGTCGTATTTTCGTTAAAACAAGATCAGTTTATTTTTAGTACAAATTGCTTAACAATTTTAATCAGCTCAATGTGAAGCAATGTAGTGCAAAAATATGAATTTGAACCATTTACTCCCATGAGGTCGAACCCACGATACATACACTCATTGTTTGCCGTGACTGCGTTGCGTAACCAAAGTTCAATTAAACATGGAAACCAATAGCACATTGTGTTTCCACATGACTATCTACATACTACGAGTACATATGGTATGTAGAAGTATACCCTTATAGGACTGGGTCAGGCACCTGATCGAATGATAGCCACTTAGCCTAGTTAAAAAGTATTCGAATAGGTAATTAGACTACAAAATAGGTGCTAAGTATTTATATGCTCTATTTAACGGTTAAATTCTTAACTACGTTTCCAGGCAATTTCAACTAACTACCGAGTAGGCGCATAGAAATAAAATTAAAGTTTATTTATGACATTTCAGAGCTTGATATTGCAGAAATCATAGCCCCAACAGTGACATACTTTGTGAAATACAAGCAGCTAGTCTGTTTAGTGTCTATTAGTCCATATTTTATGACAGGCGGTAGTCGAGACACTAATCATCTAATCGTTTCAAAAACACATAACACTTGAAATTTAACTCCTGATTATCTTGCCACCGTATGTATCGTAACATAGTAGTTATTCAACAAGTAGGTATACATTGTAAAAAAAACGATGACAATGTTCAAACAGCTGAACAGATTTTATTGAATCATAGCTAAGAACACTCCGGTGCTTCCTCATAGTCAAACTATTTAGTCCAACTGGACACTAGATCAAGTCACCTTCCAAACAAAAACAAACTAAATTAAAATCGGGTCAATCGCTTGGGAGCTACGATGCCACGGCAGACAGACAGACAGACACAGACGTTAAACGTATAACACCCCTCTGTTTGCGTCGGGGCTTAAAGCACCTAGAAACTGCCAACAGCAGTCGATAAGACGTTATCCATAATATGTAGGAATACTTACGAGGTGATCTAAGTAGATGTCCACTGCATTCTGTATTCCACCGCAGTCGTAAATTTCATGGTGACGCAATTCTGGAAATGGTTGGAGTTCGACTCCATTGCTTTCGCGAACCACTAACCACACTGTGGCTAACACGCCGCGTTTCATCCTAAAAGAGGAATATTTTGAAAATAAGTGAAATTAATTGTAAATACAATCTGCTTGTATCTATTTCATGTATGACGAAGCGCGTATAACAGCGTAAACGCAGTTTCAATGTTGGTATTCAATGAAACAAAATATATATATATATACATATATAAACAAACAATACACATATAAATAAATAAAGATATTTAAACAGTAAATAAAACCGGCCAGGTGCGAGTCGGGCTCGTGCACTGGTACCACCACTAACTTGTTAGCTACTAAAGTACAAAAAGTAGTCATCCCATCAACGCCCAGGCAGTTACCCATCCAAGTACCGACCGCGCCCGACGTTGCTTAACTTCGGTGATCGTACGAGAACCGGCGGTAAACAGAAATTTGTCACCGACTCGCACTTGGCCATTATTTAGTATTTTGTTGTTATACTTTAGATTTACAGTGTGCACTATAATCGTGCCAAGTTTGACGCTTTTACGTATTACCGTTTTTTCATTAGAGTGAAAACAAAAATACGTAAAAAATACGTTTGTTGTATAGGGGGTGGGTCCCCATAAAACAAACATATTTTTTACATATTTTCCTTTTCGTTTTTAATTTTTGACTTTATTATTATTTCCTTTTTAATCCGCTGTAATATTTCCAGATTCCCGCGATACAGGCTCAGCCTAGTGCGGAAATCGCTGTTATTATTTATACTACCCAACTCTCTCATAAGCATAAGCCTTACTATATTGTTCGATTGATGTACATACCTTATGTTTATGTTAATAAATATATTTTTCTTTTTCTTTTCTTTTTCATTAAACATTCTGTAAAAAATTTCAACTGGGTATCTATTACGGTTCAAAAGATAAAGCCCTCAAAAGGTATATAGGACGGACATACCCTTTCGTCCACGTTTGTAATTAAACGCCATTAAAAGGTAGGACGAACGGACAGATGGACAGCGTAGGCTTAGTAATAGGGTCGCGTTTACACCCTTTGGATACGGAACCCTAAAAAAATATATTGTTGTTAGACAGCATTAAAAAAAATATAGAAGTAGACCTACCTCGGTGTAATAACAAAGATGTCATCTTTATGCGTCACTGCTTTGATAGCGATCACATTTTCTTTCACGTAGAGTCCACTTTTAGACCAGACATCAACTCCGTGTTCGCAATTCAAGTGCAGCGGGCCACCGTTCCAGGCTAAGTTCTTCGGGTGACCTCCTAACACGGAATCATTGCACAATAACAGAAAACAAAACCTTAGAGCGTGATAATACATGTTGCTAATGAGCGCTCGTGTGAAGAATAGCACCAGTTTTTGCGTCGGTGAGAACGCGGCACTTCGTTCCATTAAACTGAAAAGACGTTACTCAGAACGCTTGATGGGCCAATTTCGAAAGTTTCGAAGAAATTTGTTTCAATGCAAATACAAGTTGATGCATTTGGCTAAAACAAAATTTGCTTTAAATAATATATTATGTTAATGGATTGAAATTTGAATCCAAGAGTTGGGTATTTAGGTAAATATGTACATAATTATTATCATTTATTATTTAATACTTACTTTTTCTGATTAAGTACCTATCTTGATTAGGTATAGATGCACCTTATTAATAAACGCGAAATCTGCTTAAGAAAAATCTTATATTCTTTCATTCTCTGATAATCAAAGCACAGCCTCTAGCTATAAGCATGAAATTTTATAAAACGTTTCTAATGTAACGAATGGGAAGGATTTTTGAAAATTCAGCCCCTAAAGATTTATAAGTCACATTAAACCTAAAATCCTTGTACCTACTGCTAGAACCACCGCACCGCTTTTTATTTTTTATGTTTTATTTTAAATATGTTTTTGCTCATTTGGCTAACACTGTGTGACAATATAATAAATGTACTCGTAGCTCTTGGATCTGAAATAAAGATATATTATTGTAACATAAGTTAGTTATTAAGAGTAAGTAGGTACATGGTGTTATTCTAAACTTTATATTATAACAATATTATTCTGAGTATTTATTCATCTGTCTATAAACAGAAGCCAGTTTAATCATAATTTTTGGCATATCATTCCCAATTCCAGGCATTTCCATTCACCATTCCCATTCAAGCATATTGTATCAAAGACTATGAAAAATCTTCGCGTACGAAGTCTCGGCTATCCGCTTCGAAGTAAGCAGTAGCCTTCTAAATGTAAACCGAGTTATGTCTTTTTCTCTCTTCGAAACTTTGAACTCATTAGAAAAAGACTAAAGATGGAGTAACTATTTCAAGGCAACTCCAAGTTTAGTAATAAGGGGGTAAGATAGTCTCTTTCTCCACGAAATATTCCAAAGCTATAAAACCATCGCTCACTTCGATAAAAAGTTAATTGGACGAAAAAATGTGTTATACCTACCTAAATTGGGTGAGGTTTATTATTGCTCAACACACATCTACTTATCGTTGAGTTAGAATTTTACATGAATGCATTTTGCAATCGCAGTATGCAGTTTCGTGTGTAGAAATATATAAAAGCTATGAAAGGTAAATCAATACCTAAGTATCATGTAAATAATATTAAATTAATGTTACTAAATATGTACCCAAGTGTTTCGAAATGTGGTATGCAGTAACGAAACCCGCGTAAATGGATAGGATCCGAAATACGTTCCGGTCTGATTGTTCTAGGAACACGAACCAATTCTTCCGAGCGGAGGGCTGGGCTCATGTTTCCTGCTGCTCTCACAGTCGATAGAATGCTATGTCATTATATTGGTCGAGGACAAAAAGAGTCGATTGTGCACCGCCTGGGAACTATCGGTGTTGTGGCATTTACTACTATAGCGCAGGTTATAAACAATTAGCATTATATTGTCCGGTACTATATGTACACCTACGTAACGATATAAATATGTAGTATAATTGTCAAATTGCAGTTTTGTTGTTATATTTTCTTGAGGTCACTTGGTAATGTTTTTGAGAGCACGTATATCGGTTACGTACTAAAGATAATTTCATACCTATTTCAATTCGATTTGTTACAAGTACTTCCTTGTCTACTTTTTGTCGGTGTTCAATTATTTTGGATAGGTAAAATATTTCAGACTTCGCCTTTTAAGTGCCTTTGTTTTAAATATATATACCGACAGTATCTAGGCCACTAGATTTTATTTAAATCCAGGCTAAAATTATTATATTCTAGCGAGGGCAGTCTGAAATGCAACCTTGACATTTCCGGGCTTCAAAATCATATAGCTGTTATCACGAGCTGCAATCACGCACCTTGGTAATAGAATAATGCTGTCGTACCGCGGGTAATGTAGAGTCACGGCTCGGCACGCCTTCGGGATCGACCACTTTTACTTTTAAGGTGTTTGATTGTAGAGGGGAGTTAATTCGGTGCGAGTGGCTAGGCTGTACTCCAGTAGAGATTGCAGGCGCCACAGCGAGACACGCTCGCGCCTTCTGATCCGCGTCTCCGCACGTGCTTCTACCGGCTACTCGCAACGCTCGGGTACCTACTGAGAGTGCAGTGATATTCAATTAACTCGTGCAGTGTCCCGGTCAAGTACGTTCACAATTTTTGGTAAGGGCATTTGCGGTTTTATGTTTAAATTTATATTTCTACGTAATCTGCATTTAGAGCAGTTACGTTATTAAATTCCGAACTTAGAAAACAATAGATTTATGGGCGTATTCGCATAGCACGGTACCCGGTATCCCTTTGTGCAATAATTGAATCCTTTTGATAATCATTCTGATTAATATATTTTAGTAAAAAATAACTTCTGATATGTAAATTCTTTCCATCCAATGGTTGCCTGGAAGAGATGTAAGTTTTTCTATATGTATGTATTTTTTTCCTGGTGTGCATAACGAAGATTTTCCATCTAGGTATAACGAGTGAGGTATATGAAACCTTTAATCATAGAAATCGATTTCAGCCAAAATAGATTTTCACTCGTTATTTTAATTGCCATTTTACTTGTTCGGTTAATACACTAGCATCAATTATTTTACTAATTTATAGTGTTGAAGTAACTTTTTCGTTAGAAAAGCCAATTATTTTGTTTCAGCCGTATGCTTACGACTACGTCCAGAGTATATTCTGGGTTACGCGGAAAGGGTGTACTAAGCTGAAAGCGTCCATACAACCTATAATTATGAACAACATTTTCTATGGGACCAGCCCTGAAATCGCTAAAATAATATCTGCTGTTCCATAGAAAACGGTCTTTCATACTAGACAAATTGTATGGACAGCAGATTTTTTTTTCGTGAATTCAGTGTTGGTGCCATAGTAAAAAAAAACATAATTATGGGTACTATGGGCCCCTTTCAGATTAGTAGGTACACCCTATCCGCGTAACCCTGTATACGATAAGTAATATAAAAATACATTTAATAAGTTTACGAGCACCTACCCAAGTTATTATAACTATTAATGGATTATTATTTATTACTTTTTTATGCCATATTTGGCAAACAAGCTGCCTGATGGTAAACGATCACCGTCGCCTATGGATACCTGTATCACCAGGAGATTCACAGATACGTTGCCTATTACCAGCCCTTTTGAAGAACCCCATATTATAGTTACTCGGAAATGCCGCAGGAGGAGCTTAATCCACAAATAGCAGTTGTGAGGCAAAAAAGATCGCGTAAAACGCACAGTGTGCGATTTCCACAGATCTATGATATGTGGATGAAATTTTAGGCGGTGGCGGCTAGTGCGATGATTAAGCCGCGATACTGGCATCAGATCTAACAGTTCTTCAGAACAGTCCTTACAGCTCTACGCTGTGATGCATCAAGTGGCAGTACTCCATGTGTGGTTGAACTTGCGCTTTGTAAAGTAAAAGTCTGTCTAGACCTGAAGTACCGCTTCGCCTTGTTGAGCACACCAAGTTTCTTAGGGACAAGCTTGACCTTACTTGAAATACGTCCGCGGCATTGTACATTCGCAGAAATGTCGACTCCTAGGATTCCGATGCTCTCCGAAACCTTGAGGGGAGTGTTCTGAAAGCTACAGAAGAGCTACAACAACAGGGCTTTTTTTAGCGTTAAAGGCGTAAACTTGCGTCTGCGTTGAGTTGAACTGGATCAAATTCAGTTCACCCCAATTATAGATCTGCTCAACTGCTGCGAGAGGGGCTTCAACGTCGGACACTAGTTTGTTCCTATTTTCTATAACTATGGTATGAGGGGTGTTTGTACGACCGATATACTGTGCATCGCCCGTGCTTTCGTGAGCCTAACAATACATATTTGCGAAAGCAACATGTCATTGATGTGGAGAAAAGAGAGCGTTGGCGATAACACATAGCTATGCGGGACGTCAGCGTTGATAGAGGAGGAATCTTCGACAACGACCTTAATACTCAGATAGGAAGCTGGCGACCTAAATGCATAACCCCTCGGGAATACCGTAGGATGGTAACTTGGATATGAGTGCCCTGTGACAGACCCGATCGAAAGCTTTGGCTATATCCAGGCTAAGTATTAGTGCTCTACTCTACTCTCAACGGCTTCAGCCCAGCGGTGATTGAGGTATACCAGCTGATCGGCCATGACGGAAACTGCACTGGTGATCACTGATGACCTGGTGTTCCTCCAGGTATCCGAGGAGATGGGTTTCCCTTTTCGCAGAACCCTGTACATTGTAATATCCAGACCGGGATTTATAGAAGGAAATGGGGTAAACCTCGCAGTGGGAGTTTAAAAATAATAATGTAACATTGTAACTATTGTCATCATCATTAAACTATTGTGAAGATACAATTCAGATAATCTATTATTATTTTTATAATGGCTTATCGCTGGGCCATCCAATCGTTATGATACAATTAGGGTTGCTTGTTTTGGTTCAATTTAATTTATTGCCCACTTACAGCATTAAATAAAATGAGTCGTGTTAAAGTTTATCAAGTCAAGGACCTTATAAGTTCAGCAGCTTTAACTTTCCCTACCATTTGCGACATTTACAGCCAATTTTTTAAGAAATAAACACATGCAGTCTGCACGTTGTTATTGCATTGAACAGGTATATAAAATAAATTTTAGCAAGTTCCTGTTTGTGCCTGGTTCAAACTTTCACTATTGAGAAAGTCTAGGACCAAAGAATATGCTAGTGCGGTATTTCCTACTACTATACAAGTCCCATCCCTAGGTATCCTTATCTATTAAACAATTTCGTACAAAAATCTTTTAAATTCTTTGCCTCTCTATTTTCGTATAGGCAGTGTAACGAGACTTACGGGACCTTATTCACACTTATAGCATAACTATTTTGGACAACTTTTGTATAACAAAGCTATCAACATTCGTTGTTATAACATGTTACCTCAGATCAAACAAACAAAGGAGATATACCTTAATACAATAATCGTTTGTTTTAAAATGTCTCCGTGTTTCACCCACTTTTTATGCGTATTACAAAATGAGCCGTAAAATTTTAAGTATTTGTATTTTCGGGCCTATAACGAATAAATAAAGTCGTATTTTTCAAGGTAAATATAAAATAATAAACCATAACATAAAAATGTTTATTTTATGACAGTAATTTGACGAAATCCATTCTCAAACTTTTCTAAAGTTTTACGAAAATCAATTTTTGTAAATTGGAGGTAACAAATGGATATGTTGAGTTTTACCAAAATCTGAAGCCACTACATTCAATAAAAAACACAGATCTATTCAATACAGCAACTGAACATTCTATAGATCTTATGAGTTGAAAGAAAAATTATACCAAAAAGTCCAGTTTTCGATGCTTTTTAGGGTTCCGTACCTCAAAAGGAAAAAAACGGAACCGGATCACTTCGTTTTCCGTCTGTCTGTCCGTCTGTCAAGACCCTTTTTCTCAAGAACGCGTAATGGTACCAAGTTGAAATTTATACCAAATACTTAAGTTTACGGTTTCTTTCGGCTGTAAAAAAATAAAAGTTGTAAGTCAACGCAATCAAAAGATATGAACGTTTATGTCGCATATTTTGCGATTTCACAGGGGAATCAAAACCTATAGGGTAGTTCCCGTTGACCTACAATCATGAAATTTGGCAAAAGGAAAGGTCTTATAGCACATATATAGAAATAAATCTGAAAGTTACAAATTTGAAGTTATATCATTTAAAAATAATTATTTTGCTATTACAAACTTACATTTTGTAGTTGGAATGTATAGAAGAAACTTATAGTCAACTACAAAGTTAAGTTTGTCTTTCAATATTTCAACTTTAGTTTTTTTTTGGACTCCGGCTCTGAGGTTTCTGTCCAACGGAACCCTCAGAGCACGAGTCCTACTCGTACTTGTCCGGTTTTTTTTCCTCAAACAATGTGGGGAGCCTCAACACAAAAACTGTTCACACGGCACACTTACTTTGTTTTCACGCACACCAAGAAATTTGCAGCGACTTCAATGAAGTAACTAATAGCTAATAGTCCACACTGATGCAATAGCCCGTTGGTCTAGTTGGTAGTGAACCTGCCTTCTGAGCTTGGGGGCGTGGGTTCGATTCCCATCTAGGACAAACATTTGTGTGATGAACATTTGTGTTTGTTCTATATCTGGTTGTTAATATCTATTTAAGTATGTATTTAAAACTATATATGTATGTGTATCAGTCTCTGGCAGCCATATCACAAGCTTTGCTTAGTTTGGGGTCAGATGACCGTGTGTGAAAAAACGTCCCCGAATATTTATTTATTTATTTTATTTATTTATACCTAATTAATTCACATGTAAAAAATGGGCTGCAAGGTCGTCTGCAGGGTGAGTTCGACTAAAGGCATCAAGTCTGATTTAGGTCTGATGCGTTTGCACCCGCCACTCCACCTTACCATATCTCTCTTGTTTGTCTGATCTGAGGTCGTAACGACTTTCAACGTTTTTCGCCGTTCAACTCCATGTAAAAAAAAAACACATCGTTCAGTTTATCTACTGTTGCGTGAAAGAGGACAAACAAACAAATACACATTCGCATTTATAATAATAGTAAAGAAGTACCATCCTAAGTATACCATCCTGGTATAGGGCTGTATGTTAGTATAGGATACACACGGCACGGCTTGTGTGCACGTACACGTTATTATAGAGAATTATCAACTATTGTTAGTTGACGGTGTTTAGGCAATACCTATAAATCTCGGTAAACAATAGTTCATTGTCTAACGAGCCCAGCAAGTATTTACAAACACGTTTCAACAGTCGCTGGAATGAAGGAAAGGATGTTTTCAATAACTTCACTCACTCATAGCCTTAACTACGTGGTTTAGCAAAATTTATCTACTTACGGATACATTTATTCTTATGAATATTGATACCCAAAACCAAAGTGGTTTACATAACTATTGGATGGATTGAGTTATTATAAGCTGCGTCTCGTAGTTTTTTCAGGGTTCTACTTCAGAAGAAAAAAAAAACGAAACGATTTTTATGAGATTTGTGATGAATTTGTGTGTTGTTTTGGTCTTGCATACTGCAAATGTGCAGAAAAAACCCGAAAGTCATTAATTTAAAGTTATATCACATAAAAAAAATGCGATTCCAAGCTTAGCTTTTGTAGTTAGAACACCGACCGTGATATAGACCGGTGTAGGGTAGATTTTTTTTACTGGACATTTAAGTTTGTCCTTCATATTTATCTTTTTACTTGACTGCCACCGCAGGGTAATGTTTTTCGAGTGTAGTTATGTATGACAAGTTTGTGTGGAACCCTAATTGATGATAAGGATTGCATGATTTAAGCAAAGACGTGGACTGGGATGCAGTCCGCTTACTTAGATGGAACCTGGTAACACTCGATTTGAAGACATATATAATATATTATATACCCATATTTCGAGAAAAATTTCAGTGTCAATTATGTAATGAAATGAGTAACCTAGTGTACTCGTATATTTATCGGCAGTTGCAAACACCCAGACCTTATAAATATGTTTCGAAGAATCTGAAATAAATTATACTGAAGTTGACGCATTAATTCAAATTCTTTTTCTTTTTTTTTTTAAAGTTGATTACTAAAGATAGCAAAAAATCGGTTTAGTCGTTGATTTTTCACCTCTTGGCTTTAGTGGATTTTGATCCTTGCTTGCCACTTATTCAGCCAATCTATTTAGGCATCTATTGTTCTCACGGCTGTTGTGGCCACCTGCTGAGAAGCTGATAATTTCAAAAGACATTCAATATATACCGTAAGTAAGATAGATGAAACAAGCAAAGTTTTTGTCTGTCAAACCTAGTTTGTCCAAGTTCGTATGTTCAGATTTTTTGCAGTTCTGGCATGAAAGGCTTACTAAACCAATTAAATCTATCCTACTACCTATTTAATATTTTATATCAGTAAGTAATATTGTTATTTACCCGCAAAATATCTAGGTGCTGCCCGTCTACTAATTCATCATCATCATTTCAGCCTATCATGTCCCACTGCGGGGACTCAGGCCTTTTCTCAAAGATAGATAGGATGGACCCTAATCCGCCATGCTAGCCTATATAGTGCATGTTGGTGAATGTTATATGTCATTGAACTTTTGAAATTCTTGGACATACCGGTTTTCTCACGATGTTTTTCCTTCACCGTTTTGAACTGTTTCTACTAATTTAGTAAACTTAATTGACCTGTAAATCGATCGGGGATATTTTTGAGAATGATTTAATACCTAGTAGGTATTAATTAAAATCAAATTGCTTCTATGCAAGTGTGCTTCATCGTAGACCGTATCATCGCTTAACACCAGGAGAAGCAGACAAACGCAAGCACATTATTAAATATAAAAAAATATACTTCATGAGATACCTATATACATTCATTCCATAATTATAACATAAACATTTATTAAAAAGTATCTAGTTAATTATACAATTTTTTGCCAGATCGATTTGTTAATTCTACTGGCCAGTTGCGATCTATAATCGACTGTATCTTAAAGCAATAAGGTTAACATAAAGCTCTTGGCGAAGTTTAAAAAATAATGACTCGTACACGGTTTTTTGACAAAGTATGACAAATATGCGCGATAACAAACTCTAGTGAGACTAATGTGTGTTTTACACGAGTAGTTGACACTTGATTATTATCTACTAGGCATTTTAACTAAACACGACCATTCCTTTATTAGGACGTATAAATAAATAAAGACCAAGAGCGTGTTGACACGTATATTATAGGGTTCCGTTATAATAGATAGTAAATTTCCATACTGCATAGTTTAGAAATTGCCTAGTAGTCATAGTGATCCTGGAAATATTTGATGAAAAAACTGCGGTTTGTGATGGATACAAGCCGCTTTGTACAGTGATTGTAGGGACTAAAATAAGCAACTTTACCCGCAGCAGCGAAACTGTCAACCATTAGGAAAAGAGATAGCGCCAATTCAAAAACACTTCAAAAAATTCTACAAGCCTAAGGGGTGCACTGTTTTTTAAATAGTATTTCGCAGCTAAGTTACTCCTAAAAACAAACTATAATGCTACAACAGTTATTTATTTATGAATTTCACTCAGCAAGTTAAAGTGAGCGCGTTGAAGTCTTTTCTTAGGACAATACAATCTACGTTTGTAAGCTGTTGTAATTTCTTGTCTGATTTATTTTATTTTACCTATTGGAATTTTTTGGTAAAGCGTCGCCATTTCTGTATTAACGGAACTATCTGTCCATCAATTCAACCATCTATTT
This sequence comes from Agriopis aurantiaria, assembly GCA_914767915.1. Taxonomy (NCBI): domain Eukaryota; kingdom Metazoa; phylum Arthropoda; class Insecta; order Lepidoptera; family Geometridae; genus Agriopis; species Agriopis aurantiaria. The sequence goes on along the minus strand of OU611994.1, from coordinate 8,241,974 downwards.
TCAAGCAATTTTTTTCAGTATCCTGTAAGTGTTGTTACAATAAATCCTACTAATATTATAAACGCGAAATTTTGTATGTATGGATGTTTGTTTCTCTTTCACGCTGCAACGGAACAACGGATCGACTTGATTTTTTGCATGGGTATAGTTCAAGAGCCAGAAAGTGACATAGGCTTTACATCATCATCATCATCACCATTTTTCATCACTACGCGGGTGGAACCGCGGGGCGCAGCAGGTATTTATATATATTGTTATCTATCTCATTACATTTATTCATTGTTTTTAAATCTATGACAGACTAATTAGACTTTGATTGATATGGATACAATGTCAGATTAGACAAACAAGGAAGATATGCCTTAGTACAATTATCGTTCGTGTTCAAACATATTTGTGTTTCACCCATTTTTTTCACTATACTACTAAACGCAAAAACTTTAAGTACGGCACACATACTAATTTTTTACGTAAATTCAAAATTGCTGCGACACTTAATACTCATGTAAAAATGGTAACAAGGTCGTCTGCAGGGTGAGTCCGACTAAAGGCATCATTCCTGATTTAGGCCTGACACGTTTTCACCCGCTACGACACCCTAGCATATCTCCCTTGTTTGTCTGATTTGAGGTCTTAACGAATAATCAAACCTCGTGTATCAGCTGCCGAAAGCCTCCGAAAAGGCAATTAACTATATATTTTAAAAAATTGCCGTTATAAGGTACTAGCTGTGGGCATCCCTCAGGAACCGTACATTTTTCCGTAATAGAAAGTCTTATGTCACTCCCCGGCTCTTCAACAACATTGTAAAAACACATCTTTCTGTTGTTGCGTGAATGAGGAACAAAAAAAATACACTTTCGCATTTATAATATTAGTAAGGAAGAAGGGCGTTGGACTTTATGTTACTACAGGGCACACGGCTTCGTTGTCACCCGCTACGCCACCTTACCATATCTCCCTTGTATGTCTGATCTGAGGTTACAATACTAAGTAGTAACTAGTGAACGTGACAATCAAGATTAAGGTACGATACGCGGATATTAATGATGTTTAACATTGAGGTCGCCCGCTATCCTTTCTCGTATATTAATTAGCTAGTTATACAACACTGAAATATTTATTTATTGAAGTGTTGTACCACACTATTGATTTTTATATCTTCTTTTGCGGATCCTGCCGGTCGTAATTTTATTGAATAGTCCACGCAAATTCAAATGGTTCAAAGCAATTTTTATGTTGATATTTTGTAGAATTGTAAAAAAAGATAACGAAACAGTAACCGGTTTTTTTTCGATCTTCTCTGTCAAAGTAACTTATCAAAATGTAAAATGCTTTGAAACGGTTGTAATGTTATAGTTAGGATAATCGTTTTTTTTATCTCAGTGGGGGTCCGAAAAAATAAATCACAACTTATAATGACTTATTTTCAAAAAAGTGTGAGCGTGACAGTAATATTTTTTTCCCAATGTATGAAGCATGATACAATGTGGTAAATTTTACCTTACTTACTCATTGATAGGCAAATATTGTGAATTTGAACAAGATTTATCTATTGATCACATAAGGTTTCTGTTATCCATGGTTACGTAAGGTCCTTAATGAATTTCCCCGTTTCACTTCCATTTGTAATTAACTGATTCCCTTTTTTAGTCAAACTTGTCTACCGGATAGGATGATAGTTTGGTTGGGTTTAGGTAAGCACTTGGCTTTTCTAGACACTTCTTGCAAATTAAGTGTTGGCTCGTAGTTTTAGTAGGTGCGTGCTTTTTCTGACCATTGTATAAGCAGGAAGCACGATAGATAATTAAATAAAATTATTTTGTAAAATAATACAAGAAAAACACAAGTACTCGTAGATAAAAATAAAATTGTCAAACACCGTATTCATTATGCATGAGGAATTAAGTTGGGAATTTGAACAGCTTTTAAATAAGCCTATATATCGTTTTTAGTGGTCCGTATAGCAAAATAGAACCTTTTATAGTTTCACCGCGTCCGTCTGTCTGTATGTCACATCATCAGTCATTTTATTCAGAGACATGGAGTAACTGCGTACAGTAGTATACCCGTTATTTAAGTATTCTTTTAGGAGGTTTGAAAGGTGGGGATGAATAGAATGTTTACTTACCACAATAAATAAGTTATCGTTAAAAAAGGAACTCAAAATCATTTCAAGATCACGTTCCATTTTTGAAATATTTGCGTCGTTGCACGCTGCAGTTGAAATAGTGGCCATTTTTGGTAATTATTTTGTGTCAATCAAGAGTTCAACCCAAAGGCATTTTTGAAAAAAAAACCAGCTCGTTTTAAAATTGAGACGACGATCTTGAATCTAATAGTTTTCGAGATTTATACGATTAAGTTAAAGTGGTAACGTAAAGTCGAACAGATGTTCGGCAAAATCACAAAAACATCTTTTCACATACTCAAACTGTGATGATTGTTGTTTCCAACGTAGCTACGGAATTCTGGAAAGAATTATTCACGACACATACACTTGACACAATGTTTTTTGTAACGATGATACATTGTAAACATTATTGTACAGTTTATAATTAGAGCTACCAATCAAATCAACGCGATTCTTAATTACAATCAGTAACTATTAAACAGTGTTTTACTTGATTTGTGTAATTAATTTTCTACAAGGTGAAATTTGTAGGAAATTAATTACATTCACTCTGTAAGGTCTATTGTTCTATTTTGCTAGCGATAATTGCACATGAATAAGGAGGATAACGTTAGAATAAAATTAAACTGTGCGTCTATACTATTGCCAAAGAACTCAAAAAGGTAAGGTCCAAGTTCTTTGACTATTGCGTACTTTACAGTGTGCATTATGATTTGGTCATTGGTCTACACTCTATAACTGGGCTCTACGAAACACTTTTAGTTTCGTATTGACAAAAATTAAAATTATAATAATATGATACAATACATGTCACAAGCTGGTATTGATTAAATAAATGTTCTTGATATGGTTTATAAAACTGATGTGTCAAGTAATAAGTGCGTCAAGCATAAACTGGTATATCTTCGATGGATATATAGTCAAACATATCTGCGAAACATTAAATGACCTTAGAGCTAATTTCCCCTAAACATTTAGCTGATTTATAAAAGTAGGTGGACTTTTTATAAATTGTTGTTTTTGTTTCGTTTGATAATTGACTTCCTCTTACATACCTAGTGAACGCACTTTGGCCTTGTTACTTAATTCGCAATACCTATTGATATTGTATTGTATATCCTATCTCGTTCTAGCTATAACTACTTCTACTTGTCTTATTACTTTCAATTCACATTGATTTATTGGAAATAAATCAATGGAATGGCTTACCACCTTCGGTTTTTCCTCCAAAATATAACCTCAATTGCTTCAAGCGAAGAGTGAATAGAGTCCTCAAAGGTAGGCAACGCACCGCCAATGCCCCGGGTATTGTAGGTGTCCATAGGCGACGGTGACCACTTACCATCAGGTGGCCCGTCGCTTGTTTGTCGACTATTATATATAAAAAATAAAAATAAAACTTTTATGTAACGTTTGACCGTTAACAAAGCTGTGTTGTTTGGACGAGATTGATCTTAGCGATAAAACTGCCGTTTGTGTTTCTATTTAGTGTATTATAAGCTGCATATTGTGGTAACCAAAAAAATAAATTAATTTATTATTTATTACATTTATTTGTAATTTCAATAAAGAGATAATTATGTAGTTGGTTGAATCAGGCGTTACTTTGCGGAAGTCCATCTTCAAAAGTGTTGAATGGTAGAAGCGGAATTACACTAGAAATTCGTCAGAAAAACAGTTTTACAGAGATATGTACTTAATTATAAAACCAGTATTCCCACCGTACTATTGACCATCTCAGTACCTAATACAATGGATTTTTCCCGTCTTACTACTACAGATTTCGAGCGTGCTCGTAGTATCACATTAATATTATAAATGCAAAACTTTGTGTGTAAGTAAGTTGGTCCACAACAAACTCCGTAAAAGTTTAACGAATTTGAATGAAATTTGGTACGGAGGTAGTTCAACCCAGGCTACTTTTTTATCCGAAAAAAAAATCATGGTTCCTATAGGATAGCGGACGATAGTTATATAGATTCAATACCGTACGAGCTTCATGTACCTATTTTAAATATTTATTATACCGTAGTTACACATGTCTCAGCTTCCTGATTTGTTGACAACTTGAATGTACAAAGTGTGTTAAGTTTGAAAGCTATTTAAAATATTACTCGATTCTGTTGTATAATTTTCTAATTTGGAAGCTCTATTAATTATCGGCGTCTTTTTAGTGTTCCGTACCTATTTGAAGGGTGTCGATTATTTAGGTTATAGCTGTCTGATTGTTTGTCTGTCCATCCTACCTTTAAGGCTATGTTATCTATGCTAATCTCACCATCCACAGATATCTCAATCCCAAGCTTTCAATTTTTTTTTATAAAAAAACACTGGCTGGATATAACGCGTGGCCTTAAAGGGCTGTATTTTTTGTACTGTAATGGTATTATAACAAAATATAATAAAACACACGAACACAAGGTAAAGATTAAAGAAACGTCTTTTGTACACTTCTTTGTTTTAAACTCAAAAATTAAATAAGATATTATGTGAGTGGGGAAAACATAATACAAATATATTGTGTAATGGCATGGAACCCTCGGACTCATGAGTTCAACTCTTATTTGGCTGGTTATTTCAATTAGAATTATTCATTTTCAAATAATAATCAAGTGTTATATTAGGTACGGAAATTAGTGTTCTATTCTCTAATAATATCGGACAGACAGAATGTTATAACTTTAAAGCTACCTAAAAACGCATGCCTATTAAATAATAAATAAATAAATATTTGGGACATTTTTGCACACACGGTCATCTGACCCCAAACTAAGCAAAGCTTGTGATATGGCTGCCAGGGACTGATATACATATATAGTTTTAAATACATACTAAAATAGATATTAACAACCAGATATAGAACAAACACAAATGTTCATCACACAAATGTTTGTCCTACGTGGGAATCGAACCCACGCCCTCAGGCTCAGAAGGTAGGTTCACTAGCAACTGGACCAACGGGCAAATTACACAATTATCAAAAACTTAAAAACTTAGCGTTACCTATACTCCTAGATTCTAGTATATTTAAACTCGATAATTTCCTTAGTATGTTCACGGAAGTTTAGTTTGGGAAAATATACAACAATATTGACTCCTTTTTTTAAATCTCAAATTGTACTACTATTCTGTGTTAGTTTTGTTTTGCTGTATACCTTTATGAAAGTAACCAAACCACAGCTGCATAGTTGTCCTAGTGACATGACAACATGGTTGTATCTAAGTAACATTAGAATTACGGCCGCAGCTTGACAGCTTGAGTGCCTCGACGACAAATAAATTGCACTAAATTACGTTATCTTTCTTAACTAAATTACAGCAAAAACTAGCCAAAGATGTTGCGCGAATCTTTATTGTTTTGTTAAGTAGGTAGGTACTATTAGGTACTTTGTAACGGGTAATATAGTGTGTTACATACTCGAGGGTTTTGATCTACTCATCAAAGTAAACAACTTGTAGAGCACAAGTTTGCTACATACAAGACAAAAAAAAAAGTGTGAACTCGTACAAAATTTATCACGTGATCGGTATATTTTTATAAAGACACAATTTTTTGTTTTATTTTGCAATCTTGTTTTCTACGTTTTGTTCACTTTGATGGGTAGATCACTCTGCATCTTTCTGATACACCCCGTATGGATACGCAAATTTATGTTATTAATGGGTAAATCATGCGTGCTCCACTCCACCGTATTAGACCGCATCGCCGCTGTTCAGGCGAGGAAGTAGTCATACTTTAAGCCTACTCTAAATAATGAAAAGCTAACCTGTGCAAAATTAAATTACATCTGATTGCCTAGTGCGAGTTTTTCTAATGGCATTTACTTATTCGATCGCATTAAAGTTAACTACGATTTGTATTATATTAAGCAATATTTATTATTCTGTGCCATTTAGATGACACTGCTCTTATTTCATACAAATCCTAGTTAACGCTAACGCTATCAAATAGGTTAACGCAATAGAAAAAAAACTCGCACTAGGCACTCTATAATTTGTATCGTTTTGAATACGGTATCGAATAAAAAAATTACCACATATTACAAGCACAAACTAATTTATTGAAGCACGCAAGAAAGCCAAAAGTTTCTCTTATACCTACTGACCACGAGGAGGTTTGTTATACATACATACCTACGTCATTTATGTAACATTACACGAACATGACGGAGATGGTCCGTTTTTGGAGCAGTGAGAGTTGATAGTCAGCTATTACGCGTAGTACGTGCTAATATTTACTTGGTAGGATCAAGCAAACCATGTAGTTTGCGTAGCTGTTACGTAAATCAAGTATGCATAACATTTTAAATGACATTTATTTTGGAGCAATGATTTATTATGTCTTTTTACGATGTTAATAAACACCGATGTAGTACCGAGTTTTCTGGGTTTACGTAAGGCAAGGTTTTTTTACTCGGTTAAATCCATCCAACAGGCAAGTATTATACACTTATTAAATAAACAAAACACAATTTAATACTACAAAAACCGCTGGACTGGCCCATAGACTGTTGAAGGTCTAAAGACTATCCAAATGCTCAAGACAGTTAAGCAAACTAATGGTTGGCAGCGTTCCCAACATGCTGGTGGCATTATCACGTTGAATAGCAATGCTAATGCGTTGAGCCAGAAACACGCCAGTATTTTTAGATGTGTTTTATATTAGGTAGGCCTTTTGATCTAAGTTGGTAGGCTATACGCATTTTAAACAAACACACACAACCTACAAGGCGGACACATAACAACCCTTGTAGCATTGCCGTTGATATCAGAGTTATGCTGCCGACCTTTAATTAATGTTTGGCTGCACACTACAGGTTTCCGACGGTTTTCATTTTTCACGAAATTTTCGCCATGAAAAGTATATTGACAAAGTTGCAACTAAACAACCGTCGAAATCGATGGTTAAAATTAAAAAACACCGCGACTTTTATCCTCAGAAGAAAGACTAAAGCAATTATTCAGTGCTTTTATCTGAAATTTTTGTATATAAAGTTTTGACACTAAAATGCAGTAGCAATACTAAATCGTGAGGTTATAAAAACAACCGGGTCATTCTATACCTAGAGCTAATGCGAGAATACGAGCCCTTAGACATTCTGAACGCAGCCCTACACATGACACCGACACGTGAGGGCGTGCGTTTCTTCTGAATAGATCCGGAGAAATTCTTGTATCCCGTGAGCTCGGGAGATTGAACATTATTTTTAGAGACTCCCAGGCATTCCGGGAAGCTTAAGAATACTAGTTAGGTAACACAATATAGCTTTTTTATTTATCCCTTTCTTTTATCCCGAAAACAATCAGTTCTTTTAGGATTGCGGGTGAACCCGCACGGTGCTGCTAGTATGGTTAAAAAAACTAATTAATTAGTTTAACTTAACACTTAGTTAAACTGATTGATGCCGCTGATCAGTCTACGAATTCATTCATAGACGACTTGAACTAGCAATAAGAAGTCACGAAGTCATCGTGGCTCTACGCTCGCCGGTCGGAAGTGACCTTGACACAGCAAGAAAAAGTCGGTCGTGAGATTCTTCAGGTCATTAACGAGCATTTTGTTCTGTAAGTTATGTCAGAGACTTATTTTGTTTTTAGTTTGCGGAGCGCGAGCTACGATTTCTATCTGCTGATGAGATAAGAGCCTATGATTATAAGTCATTAGTAGCTATATATATTAATTTGTTGTTTTCACTGCTTATACATTTTCGTTTTTAATTACCTAACACAATTGCTTGTGAATTCGAATTTAACTAGCTATACAAAGCTAGGACGGACTAATGGATGGAACGATATTTTTGAATATATCTAAGTAAATAAGTGTTATTGAGGTTCTTCTACAGAAATCTGAAAGCGATAATGTTTAATTGATGACAAGTTGTGGGTATGGATTTATCTCTACCATAATGAAAATATACAGTTAGAACAACATAAATTAAATACGAGTACCTATCTAAAAGTTTGGAATGTTTTTTCCAAACTCTTAGATAAATCGAACTAGTAATGTAACAGATTGAAACAAACCAAACTCTTGACTATATCGTTTGACTTAATATAATGAAACGTTATAATATTGTTGTTCAATTTAAGATTCTCACTATTTATTTATTATACATCATTCTTGTTAAATCTATCGCATTATTTCAAAACCTGCCTTACCTAAGTATTAGAGGGAAAATTACAAGGCTTTTCCGTTCATTTAAGAGGGCTACCAGAGTGAAATAATTTTAATAATATGGTTTTTTTCCACTGAAAACAATGCACTTGCACAAAAATATAATTCAAGGGCGAAAATCACTCGACTGTCCACTATAATGTGAGGCAATTCACGCAATGTCAATGCTACGGTAATTGACGTTACTCTAATAACTGCTTTAGGTGGCGTTAAATTTGATGTAATTAAATTATAAATAAGCAATTTATCTAGTTGCATAAACACGTATTAATATGCAAAGGTTACTACTATCTGATATATTACATTAAGCTAGTTAGAGTACACTTTAATGCTCTAGGTAGAGCGTGTCGAGACACGTATTTGGTAGGGTTCTGTAGCCAAAACCATATAATTGTGGTTACTTTATAGTTCTGAAATTGGTAGTTATAGAAACATTCGAACGAATTAAGCTCTGTGACAGAGATGTATCATCCCGCCCGACATAACATACACTTTTTATGGTTTAGTCACTTACTACAAGGAGCTCTTATATACATTTTGAACCCTAAAATTAAAAATGGACACAATAAGCGGGCTTAAGAAATTTGTATTTTAGACAAACTTCAGATGAGTGAAAGTATTAATCAATTACTAATCAATTTCATATTTTATTTGTTTCAGATAAACCATGAGGAATCATATAATAGCATTCTGCGCTTTGCTGGCAACAGCCAGCGCCTCCCTTGAAGTGGTGAACCAGTGGAGTCTCCTGCAGTTTGACTTCCCGCCGGATCCAGTGCTCCTGGAGAAGTTCCAGCCAGAGAACACGGTACCAACAGGCCTGGAAATCGGCTGGGACAGGATTTACTTGGGGATCCCAAGGTTGAGAGCCGGAGTGCCCGCTACCTTAGCCTGGGTACCTAGAAGCTTACCGCCTGGTGTAAGCCCCGTTCTGCAGGTACTTGGAAAAAAATATTTTGTTTTGTTTAAGGCCGCGCTCACCAACCATAGCTGTTTCTTTCGCACATTTTTAACATTCTTAAAGATAAAATGAGAGATTGCTCAGTAAAAAAAAAAAAAAAACGATTGGGCCTCATCTGTATAATAACATTGGAAATGATAATATGAAGCAATTTTTGTATTGATATTTTATAGGATGGCGGAGAGTAAGTAAACCGGCCAAGCGCGAGTCGGGCTCCCGCGTTGAGGGTTCCGTACAACTACAAAATACAAAAAGTAGTGCAAAAAGACAACATCACACCCAGGCGGTCACCCAACCAATTACTGACTGCGCCCGATGTTGCTTAACTTGGTGGTGAGCAGAAATTTATCACAGACTCTCACTTGGCCAGTGTTTATTATTTCTTGGTATACTTTAGAGTGTGTACTATAATCATGCCAAGTTTAACGCTTGTACATAATGCCGTTATGACTCTAAAACAAAATACAAAAATACGTTAAAAAAATAATGTTTGTTGTATGGGGTTGTATTATAAGTATGTACCTATGTTGTATTATTATTAATTCTTAGTTAATCTACCGTAACATTACATATTCTGGGAAAATTTCAACTGGCTATCTATTACGGCTCGAAAGATATAGGTACAACCGTTAAAAGGTAGGACGGACAGACAGACAATTTATTTGAAGTAATTAATAATATGCTAGTAAGTATAACTATATATACAGGGTTACGCGGAAAGGGTGTTTAATATAATTGGACCCCTTTCGGCTTAGAACACCCTTTCGCTTAAACCTGTACACATAACTATTTGATTGAACCTGAAGGTACAATTAAGTAGTTATGCTGGTTTAATTGCTATTTTTGTGGCTCAACTGGGCAGTAGGTAATTAATGCCCACATATATTAACGGTGTAATGATACTGTCACAGATTATTTGAAAGTAAGGAAGTAGTTTTATAAGCATGTGACGCCCCCTGCTCATGAATATTGACTTTCGCTTGCGAACTCACGAGGTTGCGTCAACCATTGAACTCGTAATTGATGTTTTTGCAAATAAATTATAACATAAAAACGCGGCCACTGAGAGACTGCGTTGACAGTTGCCATAACATTGTAAAAAGCTGAACTGAAATAGTAAATTAGCTCGGCTGGTACAACTATCCCTACCAATACCAAGGTATCCCTACTCTAGCACTTTTATTGCCTTTTAGAATATTAGATATTTTTTCAAAATATTTATGTTCAGATATTTACAATGTTATTGCAACTATCGGGTACATTCTCTAAGCGGCTGGAGTGTAAGGTTATTAAGTTATATGATTATTTACGGGATATTTGCCGTGGTAAGGTTGTGGAATGAGGTAAATAATAATATAACTTTTTAGTGAACAACCGTGATAGTTTAAAATAGTGTAAGGTTATAAAGGTGTAACAATATAAACAAACAGAAGAGAAATATCTGACGAATTTTTATCACAGAGATTTGAAGACATAAAAACGCACTTACTGGCCATGTCACGTTACAAACAGAGAGAAAGCTACACGTTGTCGTAAGAATAAAAAATTAAGATGTATTTTCCATGGTAATAATATATACTTACTTATTTAGGAAATCAAGTCTACAATTGCCTAAAATATTTATTTCCTCTTTGAACTGACCAATGACTCAAACAAATATTTAATATTATAAAAAACACGCTTACCCATACAAATGAAACCAAACTCGAGTGGTATTACACTTTTTCATTGAACATTATCGGCCTATCATGTTCCCACTGCTGGGACATAGGCCTTCTCTCAAAGAGAGGATGGGCCCTAATCCACCATGCTGGTCCAGTGCATGTTGGTATTGTTGGTGAATGTCATATGTCTTTGAACTTTTAAGGTTCTTGGACATAGCGGTGTTTTACGATGTTTTCCGTTACCGTTTTGGTATAGGACTCGTTAAAACAAACCGACTCGAGGGGTTTGGGTACTAGTAGCTCTTGAAGAGCTCCACTATTCTACACTGACTCCATCATCAGATCAGTTCGATGGTATGAAATTATTGTATTGTAATCCGAATAACATATTTTTTCAAAGCTTAAAATCGATACGTCTACTAAAAGAATGTTAAAATTGACATCCAAAGATTTGTTTACATACTTAGTAAGCTTACAAGTAAAGCTAAACAAACCATGAAAATAATATTGAGAAGGTACGTTAAGCATTGCTATGCTACTTCAAGACCTAAAATTGAAAAATCGACAGCAATCGCTTAATACAAAACTGATAGTTTTAAGTTATTTGGAGTATTGAGCTCGTGTCTATGAAGCTGTCAGCCTTGGGACTATACAAGACTCTACAAGACTATTACAATTAGGTTCATTGTAATGGCATAAAGTATCTATAAGGTTGACCAATGCTTTGCTGTAGGGACGATTAGTGTCATTACCTCGGCCTGCTGGCGGGTTTATCCCAAATGTCAGACTGTCACGATGACGACGACTGTGTAATACAATCAAGGTGTTGCAGGCTGTATTCAATAGTACCTATAATTTATGTCAGTTAACATTTTAAAGCAGTGTTGTACTAACTTACGTCTTACGATTCTAGCCTTCCATTGGGCTTATAAAAATAAAAATAAAATAATAAAACTATCTTTAAATTCAAAACATTATAATTGCTTGTTTAAAAAAGTTTAATTTGAATAAGGTACATAATTAAACAAAAAAATAATTGAGAAAACGTTTTTTTTTGTTAACGCACTCAAAGCACGCGATTATCTCAACTGTGCAATTCAACGTTTTTGAAGATAACTAAATCATTGAGTGAGAATAAAAAAAAAATTGCATTGTCTTCACAATAAAGCAAATAGTATAAAGCAATTTTCGTACTGTTATTCTGTAGGGTAGCGGAGAAGAAAGAAAAAACACGACAAACTAGTTTTTTTTAAATATTGAAAACGCGCGTAAGATAGCTTTCGCCATTGAGCGTGTGAATAGGATAACTAAACAAATATAGTATACTTTTTAAGTTTTGGCGGGACAAGGTTGTTCGAAAATTAGACACTGAGTAACCACCTTAAGTACTAGACGCTCGCGAGAAATAGGTAGGTACATGACGCTCTTTGTTATCTTAAATGCTTTGTAGTACCTAGAATCTTTGACAAGGTATTGCTTAGCGTTTATAGAACAATAGAAGCCACAACATAAAGATAGGAAATTACTTCCGATCTGTCAACAGCAAACAAATCGAGCAAGGCGGCCGGATTTACGACATAATTGTTAATGAATGAAGCTACAAATCGCAAGAGTAGAATCACTCATGCGAAATTGCATTACGTGTTAATTGTACGTTACAGAATAACTATCACTTACCACTTCTGCGAAATTACGTACGTACTATTCACGTGGCACGCGAAAGCGTGAAGGGCAGTTCAGCAGTGCGCTGGCCTTGGCGAAGCAGTCTCATTGGCAGTTCGGACTCTGAGCACTCTCATTCTTGGCACAGGCCTCGCTCCGCTTGATTCGATTATATCGATCATATTATACAAGCTAATAATTTTCTGTTGCAAAAAAGAAAAACAAGTTAATACATAAACACATGAGAGCTAGTTTAATTCTAGGCCTAAGCGTCTTATCATCATCTTCGACGACATCGTCAATTAACATCGAGTGTGAGCTGTGACAGACAAAGCGTTTTGACGTCTTAAGTGATGTTGCCGTAACATACTGCTAGGAGCTTGACGATTGGTTTTAAATTAGGGGGTGGTTTAAGTTTTAAGTTTCCCAACACAGCACTAGAAAGAAAATACCACCATGCAAATTATTCAAAGATTCAATAAATCACCGATGACTTTCTGATTGTTTTTATACTCTGAACATCAAGTGCCTTCAGTGCATTTACCTGTCTTCAGTACTTACTCTGTTATCTTTAATACTTTTCATCACTAGCGCTCGGTAAGTGGGTCATTGATGACACAAAATGTGGGCGGTAAATATCACTTTGCCTTCCTATAGTTACGTAAAGTAATTTAAAAATCGAACTATTCCCATAATATCAAAAAATACCATTGAGCTTACTTTTTCTTTTCGCCGACCTTGTTTAAAATTTTTACTCTGTGAAATGAAGTTAACAACTATGTAAAACCTTTGAGCTGTGAACCTGGCGCTCTGCTAATTTTTTTGGTGGAAAATTAAAAATTAAACATATTTTTTTTAACTTTTTTTTGTTTTACCTTACACTAGTGATGAAAAGTAGATTATTTACTTTCGCAAGAAGGCGAAATTGTATGCTTTTACACATAAAATATCTTGTGTGTAAAAGATCAACTACATCCCTTGTGTAACCATCTACTCACTACTTACTAGTAATCCTTTGATCTCATTAACCTGTTTTATTTATTGCATGTTTTATTATATTTTTTGTATAATTATTTCAACACAGCACAATACTTGCTCGTAATTTATAAAAGAACTGGTTTACCTATGTTGTAAGTATATGAAATAAGAATTACCTATCCTATGGATAAAACAAGGTAATTGCAGAGGCCAGTAAGAAAGTTGGTCATTGCAGTCTGCAGGGTGAATCAACTTTTAAGGCACTCCTTTCGTGTCCCCGACATATAAGTTGCAATATATATATTTTTAATAAAATTGTTTACTTTAAAATAGCTTTAATCGTATATCATACGCCCTGGGCGTCAAGATCATTGGTCAACATGCTAATAAATTTTATTGTTTTAATTTAACATAATTTAATGATTTTTTTCTGGTAACGCAGTTGAACAAAACCTACTTCCAAAAAAAAAATATAATTGTTTAATACAATTGCATATTTATTCCAAATAAAAGACTACTCTTTAAATTTTTCAATTTCTTTTAATTTATTGCGTAAATCAACGTTCACAAATAGGTAATGCAGGCCCTAGTTTTTAGACCACTGCTCAGTTTTTCAGAAATACCTCTGTAAACCTAGCTTAAGTGTCGCGGCATGCTATAAAACCTAAAAGTAGGATAAATAATACAACTGATAACACTTATTTTCTTAATATTTCATGCACTTTAAAAAAATTAAAAATCTGGCCGAACGTCGCAAAAGGAGTGTTTTAAAAGTTGATTCACCCTGCAAGCGGCTTTAATTACTTACTTATAGCAGTTCAGCAATCACCTTAAAACTTAAGTTTAAGGTGATTTCAAAACTGCCACAAGTCAATAAACACTTTACAAGGCAAAATCAGAGGCCTTCAGCGGCAAAATAAAATTTGACATCAGGGCTAGCCAGTGGGTGGGTAAAACCAAAAGAGATCAACATCTTGGTATTCTAACCTAAAATAATGCTAACTAACCAACTGGTTTTTTTTTTACTTTTGTTGCCCAAGAACTGAAGTTTTAAAAAAATTTTTTTGACTGTAAAGATTGATCAGACAATCTATAACTTTGGCTTTGATAACGAAATTTCCTGTTTTTTCCCGAATTCCTGGAATATTGTTTTTTCCCGGGGCCGAATTTCCGTTCCTGGGATCCCAGTAGAGAGTCTCTACCCATCACTTAGCCAGTATATAGGCTAAGTGGCTGGTACTTTATTGAATTATGACAACTTATTGAATTGATTACCGCACATATCGCATTTTCTTCAATTATATTAGAACAAGTAAAAAATGTATACACACTTTCAACCTGCTTCAAAAAATTCGACTTTTTTGTGTATATATTTTGTTTTAATGTCTCCAACGATTGAGAAACAAAAAAAAAAGTATATATCCTTTATATCGAGGGTGGTCCCATTTAAATTTGAAGAAAATATTTCACCTCTTAAGGGTAGGCATTTGGGGATGAATCCTGTTTATTGAAAACTCCATGAAGTCTGTTTTTTAAGTAAACATGTTTTTACAGATAGTTAAAAAATTAAATTATATAGTAGTTGTATCACGAGTACACTTGATCCTTTGTCCGAGGCTGTATTGGTATGCGTCTCAACAAAAGTTTTATTGAAGTTCAATGCACTTTTATTTTGCACACAAGAAGAATGATAAATCACGTTTATAATAATGTGTAAAAATTTTAACGTGACGTGCATATTTCTGAATATAATACTTACTAACAATAGCAATATCCACTATAATAAAGTTGGTAACACATTTATGCAGACCCACGATTGCAGCAAAATTGGCAAGCGTTGAGCTATGAAAGACACCTGAAACTTCTTTTCATAAAAAGCAATTGAAATGAAAAAGAAATACAATCACGAAATTAACTGTTGTTGACCTTTGTTGAAGTACCTGTAGGTAAATAAAAGTAGCTCGTGTTGCCATCATATTTTACAATTATTATATATATATATAAAACAATGATTCTACTAACATCATCAACCATTTTCAACCTGCTGCTGAATATAGGCTCAGCAGCGGGTTGAAAATGGTTGTTGATCATATACGTATTCATTTATTTAAGCATTAAATTTTATTTTATTTTCATATCTTTTACGCGCCATTTTTTTCGGTCCTATGCTCTAGGCTCGCCCACTGCTTTCCTGCCATCTAAAAGGTTGCCGTTCATTTATCGTCTTAGCATTCGACCAAAGCCAAGTCGCCTCACAATCGAGTAAATAAATAACGGAATCAAGCTGTGTAGCATAAAATCTATTTTAGATTTGTAAGTGAAAATGCGAGGACACCGCGCTATCACAGCGCGGATCCGTATGGACAAGGCGCGCAGACTCTTCTCAAGTTTTATGTAAAATACGGATGGCTGTGGTTCGGTGAACTGGTCGCTATGTTGACGGCAAGGAGAAGCCGCGCGTGTAGCTTGGGAGCACCGGGTGGACAACTCGAGGGCACCGGATGAATAGCACGTGGAAATCGAATTAATGGCAATATTTTGAAGGCTGATCGGGAGCTGGTAGGGTGTTAATGCGATCAATGGATGACTCTTCAAAGCGACTGTCTCTGAAGTGTCTCACCCATCACTACTACTTGAGTCTCTAGTAAGATATAAAAAAAACGTAGGTATCTGTGCTATTATACACAAAATCTTTCAAGATACTAGTTTTGAACACGGGAACCTTTCAAATAACTCGGTCTCGCATCTTGTTGTACGTGCCGTGTTACATTTTCTAGGCATACCCTGACTGGTCATGGCACACTGCCGGCCGCGGAGACATCAACTGTACCGGGCTGATCTCGGTGTACCGCATCCGCGCAGACCGCTGCAACAGGCTGTGGGTGCTGGATGCTGGCGTCATCACCAGTCTCGATGACTTCCGCCGCGTCTGCCCGCCCAAGATACTCATTTTCGACATGGCTACTGATAGATTGGTGAGTCCTTTAGCATCTGTATTTAATACCTATAAAAATCATCTATCTTTATTTTTATATTAGGTCCAATCAACTAAGCGTCGTTACTTCACAGCACTTGGAGTCATGTTTCGCGTTCCTCTGTGGTATGGCAAACTTATTTCGTACAATGTTACGCTTTCTGTCATCATTTTACGAAATGAACTGTGACTCTAGCGTTGATGTTGAGTCCCTAGAAATGGCAGTTTACCAAGTATTTTATAGGCCTTTGGTCAACGACGACGCGCTCATGTAGTATTTTACCTAGATCACCACATATTAGCATACCCATAATTGCGCATCAGTTCGAGCTAGTGGCGCTCATTTACCCATGACGCAGGAAGTGGAAACATTTTTGTGCTTGTATATCTTGCAACATGCATAACATACACATATTAGTGTTCTTTCTTTATGCATCTAAATTTATTAAAAATTAAATGGGCCAAACACACAATCAAACGGGGAGTTTTGGTTAGAACTGTTAAAGAAATTTGCTAGTTTCTCCGCCATGACAGTCCTTCAATGATTTTACCGTAATATTTTGTGTATAAATATGTCTATTATATAATTATATTCTAATCTATAGATTTATTAAAAATCAAACGGGCTAAAGTTAAGGTATCGGCATCAATGTGGCTGTTGTCATTTAATTTTCAAGAGAAAAAGTGAGGGTAATTCTCTCCGAAGCTAAAAATGTCCCCATTGCATTTTTAGTATAACGCAACCATAGAAAATCCAAAATGCCACAAATTTATTTAAATGGATACTACCTAGCTTTCAGTCTAAAGGACTATGCTGAATATGATTACAAAAGTTACACGTTTGTTTTTGTTTTTTTTTGCATTGGAACTAAAAATACTCGTGTTTCGTTTATGAATATAAATTAGGTCATCTGATATTAATCTCGTAGATCGTTTTCACGATTGCTCAAATTCGTGCAGTGGGCATAATACCTTGAGATAAAGTAAAATTCAGAATTGTACATTTGCATCATTTAAGGTGCCCAATTCTTTAAATTATGAGACATTTCTGACGTTGACTTTTATTATCTAACTGCCCATTAAAATTTTGCATTAAGTCATCCATTTGTTTATTTCTACAAAATTTGTATGTGTGCAATAAAGTATTAAATAAATAAAATGCTCCTAATTACTGGTAGATTTAATAAATGCAATTTTGTTATTGTTCACAGATTAAATATCCTAAAAGACTGGCCTTAATTTTTTTTATGAGTTTAGAGAGTTAACTCTTTGACTCTTTCATATTGCGTTCAAGACCAAACTCCACTATCAAGGCAATCGTGGACGGAATAATCGTTTATTGTTTCCTTGGTTTAAATTGTTACGATAATGACTATATAAATGAAATTCATTAATTTACTAGTACAAAAAATGTTCGAGCACAACAAATGCAGTTCCTTGGAAATTAACATGAACGGTGTCAAATTACCAATTTAGCAATAAATTCTAGTGATATAAAGTTTTTCGACTTAAGAATTTCTTATATATTACATGTTTTAGAACAAATTTCAATTTATAAGGACCTACATAATAACTCGTGTCAAACTCATATTATTAGGTAGATTGCAAGTTTTATTCTTAGTACAGTACTTCCGAGCTCAGAAACAAAATTTTATCAATCATCTTCCATAATTATTGCATAGGTATCTATCTCAACTTCAGGCATATTAAATCAGAATTAATAATTAGTGAAAGGTAGCGCTTTGTACCTAAGCTGTAAGCACTTCAAGACTAGAAAGGAGATAACATCAGTTGTTACAGTTTCAAACTCACGCAAAGTGCCAGGAACCGGAATAGACATTGCTAGTTATATTGCGACACTTTAGTAAATTTAGCGAGTTAGAATGGCTAGTTTTGGAGCCAAATTTTAACAAATTTTCATAATTGCATTACGTTCAAGTAGCTTGTATTACTAAAGCCCTGCATCGCATCATTGTGATTGCAGATCTATGACATCACGATAATTATTATAAACAACTCGTACCTACTTACTCGAATATTACAAACTACAACCAACAAACACAACAACAACACAAACAACCAAACATAACAAACAAACAGCAATACAAACTAGTTTTTTCGGTATAAAAAGGAGTATTCTATATCACTCTCTAGAGTCCTTTAACTATCTCTATACAAAAAATATCGTATATGTTGTTTCGTGAAAGAAAAAGAAACACACGCGTAAATACTAAGTGGAGTTTTTACAAGAGAGAGTTTACCGTGTTTGAGATTTCGAGAGGTTGAGTTTACTTTTGTAAAAAACAGCAACCTTATTAGTTTTTACTTCAACTAGGATTTTCTGTAACTTCTTCAAACGGATGCAAACCCAAACGAAGCTATTTAAATGTAATGAATATATTTAAATATAACCAAGCATTTAGCAACACCGAGGTCATTTTGTCATTTGAAAGGGTTTGGTTTGTTCAGTCCAATGGCCCGTGCACGCACTATTGTAGACGACCTAGTCATAAAACTGTGTCACGTAGGTAGGGTCCGTAGATTGAATTTGTTATTATTTTTAGTGCGTAGACATTTTATTGGTTGAAGATTAATATCGAGGTCGGTCTCTTGTTAAGTTTTATTTGATTTGCTTTGTTATCAGTGCCTACATACTTGTTGCGTTACATAAATAGTTATTTATTAGTTTCATTGTACGAGTTTTGAGATTTTTAATTATGCCGTTAGATCTTAATAAAAAATCTCAATGTGTACTTATTGCAACTAAATTTGACAATTGTGATCAAATTTGACTGTAAAACGCCGTTTTCAATTAGGTGGAGTAAAATGAACATTGGGCAGAGTAATTTTGTATTGGTTGATATTTTACTGGACAGTTGTTAGAAGTTAATATTTCGTATTAACCTATCAACTTAGTGATAAGTGGTATTACGTTTGATTTAATAAGCTTAGATTAGATATTATGGTAAAATATCTACAAGTAAAGTAGTAGTACTGCCTACGGACAATTTCTGACATTTGACAGGCTCTTACTTGTTTAACATGATTGTTAATAATATATCTAGTTTGTTTCACTATCATGCTGGGAGAAAATTTTGCTCGTATTATCGTATTTTTTTTAGACTAAATAATTTCTATAACAGCTATAGAAAAGTAATCTATATATATAAAAGCGAAATTCATCTATTCACTCACTCATTAAACACGAAATCTCGAAAACCACTTGACCTACGAATGTAAAATTCGGCAAGTAGATTACTTTGGGGTTTCCCCCCCCCCCCCCCCCCTTAATATGGCCTTATTGAACCGATGATTATTGAATTGGACCGATGTTGAAAGTTTATATGAAAGCCCTTTTTTATGTTAGGGAATTGGAATTTAATATTCAGGTTCATGGTTTAAAATAGATACTGCAGTAAGATTTTTCCAAAAAAGACGGATCAAGGAGATAAAACGGGGGTTTGATTTTGTGTTGAAAGTTTTGTTATTATTAAGCTGCAATTTGGCAAGTAGATTAGAAGAATTATAGAAGTCTGCTAAGAAACGATTTAGCAAAAGGGCCGAATTAAGGGGGACAAATGGAAGTTAAACATTTATATGAAAATTTGATTTTTGAAATTGGTAGGAACTTAGGCTAATAGTTTAAAATAAAAACATACTGTTAGAATATTTTCACAAAAAGGAAGGATTAAGGAGGAGGAATTGGAGTGTGTGTTGTGCTGCGAATCTGTAATTTGGCAAGTAGATTCCTAATGGAGTATAATATATAAAAAAAAAAAAAAGGATCCACAAAGGTGTTGAAAGTTTAGGTGAAAGTCTACGCGTACGAAGTCGCGGGTAACGGCTAGTTTCCTATATACGCAATAAAGAGCTACACCTACCTTCTTCTAAATCATACTAATATTATAAATGAGAAAGTGTGTTTGTTTATTTGTTTGTTCCTCTTTCACGCAGCAACAGAGCAACGGATTTGCCTCATTTTAAAAGGGATTTCAAGAGCCGGAGAGTGACATAAGATACATTCATCGTCATCACCATTTTTCATCACTACGCGGGTGAAACCGCGGGGCGCAGCTAGTACGAAATACTCGTAAATATGCCAGTGGCAATGTTGCCAGCATTCTGGCAGCTTCCTTCCAGTAAGGAGCTTTTAGATTAGTCTTTCAGTTATGTTTTCTTTTTGTATTTATGTGTTGTTTAAGGTTTTAATTTGAGTAGGTGTGGCATATTTATTTACACATGTCTTGTGTAATAAATATGCTAACAAATATGTTTCAATATAATTTCAGGTGCGCAGCGTATATTTCCCAAGAGAACTTCTGCGGCCGAGCTCTCTGCTTACCAACTTGGTGCTGGATGATACGCGTTCCACGTCTCGTCTCTCTGCCACTTGCGACCATATCTTCGCTTACATCAGCGACACTGTTGCCCCAGGTAACCTTCATAAACTACTGTTTTACCTACGTTTTCATACGAATCACTTCATGTTCTTTTTTTTTTTCAATATTCTAATAGATAGGAAAATCGTTTTTAAATAGTTTAAGAAAATAATGAGAACTAAAACAATTAAATAATAAAAAAATACGGACCGAATTGAGAGCCTTCCTTTTTTAAGTCGAAAAAAAAACAGGGCTTTAATTTGATTAAAAATAACGACCAACAAGAAATGGAGAAAATTAAAAGCCACAGCGAGACCCATTGAAGCAGCTGCGCTGGGATGGCGATATATAAACTGTACCTAACATAAAAGTAAATAATTTATGAATTATTTACATTTATGACACCACTTATTTGCTACAATTCCAAGTTAGGTAGACCTCGTTTCGACTGGATGTAAACCCAGTTTACGATTTCTACTTTAGACTAGAATTACTTACAAAGTTGTGGTTAATTTGGATCAACAGCGCACGTTCACACGTACAATTGAGCATAGTTAGGCAGAAAGCGACCATCGACGTAAAACGTGTTTTGACATACAGCAGTTTATAGGATTTAAATTTTTACATTTTGAATTATAGAATACGTACAAAGGTAACAAGATAAAATTATTAAAAGCTACAATATTATAATTTTTTGTTAATTTTCGGTGCAAAGTTGTAGTCGTTTTCTGCTTTTTGCGACAATTCATAATTTTGTGTTGTGCCAGATCGCGTCTATCGCGGTGGTCTCTTTCAGTTTATTAGATTTCGATCGAAAATTAAAAGAATTGAAATGCCAAATTAATAGTTTTATTCTGGAAATTAAGTTAATGTTTCCAAAACAAATAGTAGTAGGTAATCGTTGCTGGAAGGTGGCCCATGTCCACCCTGTATCCAAGAAGGTGGACATCAAATAGATAAATCGCGAATATATTTTGCGCATAGGAATTATAATTCACCAAAACTTATTTTGCAGACCAATGAGGTGGTCGGCTACTGCAAATAAAAAATGGCTATTCCTTATGAACAACATTAATTGCTAAAGCCAGCCAACTTCTATGGTCGGATTCTGCTTATCACAAAATTAAAATTTTTGGACATTTTGCTATACCAACACCTAAACTATGCACCTAAACTAGTCGCATTTAACACAAGTACCATAATGGTAGGTGGTCTTATTAGACAATTTAATAACTTGATATTGAAATGTAATTTGAGGAAGCGTGTCTTTGAAATATGTAGGTATTACAGCTCATTTTCGCAAAAACCGGGGTTGGTCGCTTTCTTCTTAACTACGCTCAATTCAGTGATAGTAGGTAATAGCTGCAAAATTGGCATATTAAACCTGCAGTTTTCAACTTGTCAAAAAGATAACAATTCATAAATAAACCATCGTGTAACAGGTAGATACGTACATTTGTTTCTCTGGTTAGAGCTCAACGACGCGTGCGGTATCGTCCAGTTGGCCTCTGTTGCTTTCTCTAAATATGGGGAAGTTTTCGCAACAAAGTGCAATTAAATAAATTGGTAAGCCGTGTATGGAAAATAAAGCGTCAAAGTTGTTGCATAACGAGGTACGAAGGTATACAGGTAAAAAATTGCTTGTAAAGCAATCTTAGTTAGTTTGGTTGAAACGTAAAAGAGGGAAGTATACGATACACCAAATGAACATTAGGTACTTAAAAAAAAATATATATATATATAATATATATTTTTTGATCCAGGGCCGCCTCCGCCGCCACAGTCCGTGCGGCGTTGCAGGCGGCCACCAGACAATCCTCCACGACTGTCGTCGTCTCCGCTCCCACAACCTGCGGAGCGGCCTGAAGTGATTTTTTCTATAACGGCTAATTCTCAATGCAATAATAATTATTTTCAATGTAATCAATGTTCCGATGGTCGCCAGTTTAAAGGGCGTCGCGGCCTCAACATTCACATAGCCAAAATTCACAACCAAATTCCCTTTTCTGACCAAATCACAATTTCAAGACATGCCTGTTCTACTCCTATGTCGACAAATTCGGATATCCCTTTTGAACAATTACTAAGTAACCTAAATTCAAAAGTTCGGGTAGTAAAAAGAATCCCGAGGGGAGCAAGATTATCTCTTGCAAAATCGCTATCCATAGCCATCAACAAGTGCATTGACCATCAACACCATAGCTCGGAATCTTGGCAAGAACTTCTTACATTTGCTTACCGCCATTTCCATGCTCCATCCAACAATAAAAAATCATTGACTGCCGTTTTAAAATCAAACTGCAACACTAACAATTGTAACTTTAATTTTGACATATCACGTACCCCGGCAAAACCACACAACATTTATAAAATAGTAGAGAATAAAGCTATGGATGGCGATTTACGAAATGCCGCAAGGATTTTGTTCTCTGACGATACCCTTGCACCCAACAATGCTCAGACACTAGATGCCTTGCGCGATAAACACCCCTCGGCCAACTCAACATCCCTACTTCCAAATCCTCCAACACCAAACCTTTCGGCCTTGGAAATTAAAATTGAAGATACTTTAGATGCCATTATGTCATTTCCAAATGGATCTGCAGGCGGCATCGACGGAATAACACCTCAACATCTTAAAGATTTGACCAGTGTATCCGTCGGGGACGTAGGCAGGACTTTGGCAAATGACATTACAAAATTCTGCAACTTTTTGTTCGATGGATCTATTTCTGATACCTTTAAACCTTTTCTATTCGGGGCACGTCTCTGCGCTTTTAATAAAAAAGACGGCGGCGTCCGCCCTATTGCTATTGGATGTACTTTTCGCAGACTAGCTTCCAAACTAGCCTGTAGAAAAATTTCTCCAAAATTAACACCTTTATTTCAACCCATTCAGCTTGGATTTGGTAGTAGGGGAGGTTGCGAGGCAGCTGTACATTCAGTTCGTACTTTTCTTTCAACCGATGGCGAAGCGGATGTACTGCTCAAGGTTGATGTGAAAAATGCGTTTAACTGTATTAACCGGTCAACCCTCCTGAACGAAGTTTACATCCATACACCAGAAGTCTATAACTATATTTGGCAATGTTACAGTTCTCAATCAAAATTATTCTATTATGACAAACAGTTATCTTCAGAAGCTGGCGTTCAGCAGGGTGACCAAAAAGTTTTTAAAAAAAATTTCGCCACATTTAATCGACGCCTCTGGTGATAAGAGAGCTGGCTCATTCCTCGCGCAGAGAATTTCTTTAGCAATTCAACGCGGGAATGCAGCCAGCGTTCTTGGCACTTTACCACACGGACATCTTTTTTTTTTTTTTAATTTTTAATTATATTAGTGATAATTTGTAAATAATAATTAGTATTAGTGTTAATAAAAAATATCTTTTGGTTATTGGTAAGTATGTTAATATTTATTTTAGCCAAGTTTATTTTCTTTCACGGATGCATATCAAATAAATTATACCTACTTTATACTTCGACCAAAATAAAATGAATGGACGGGCCCAGTAGGAGCGCATTTTTGAAGATTACAAAATAAGCGCCGGCGCTCACTTCATTTCAGTCGGTCTCTAGCCGTAGGAAGTGCAACACGAGTCTATTGTTACGGGATAACGAAACATCTGACAAAATTATGCATTCGTATGCTTTCCCGAAGTGTAAATACACAAATAAAACCGGTACAATTTTTTTGTAACAAATATATACAAGTATATGTCCGACGGTTCTGATTTGTTTTTACTGAGCAAGTTCAATGGTTAGGTTACAAATCTTTCAAACCGTAATATATAGCCAACTGAAATTTTCACAGAATATTTAATGTTACGGCGGAATAACAAAGAAATAAAAAAGTCAAAAAATAAAAATGATACAGGGGTCTCCATACAACAAACGTATTTATTTTTTTGCGTATTTTTGTATTTGCTCAAGTGTAAAAACGGTAATACGTACAAGTACAAGCGTTAAACTCAACATGATTATAGTACACACTCTAAGGTATAACAACAAATCATAATGGCCAAGAGCGAGTTGGTGGAGTTGACATATTTCTGGTCTCCACCTGTTGTCGTACGATCACCGAAGTGATCGCACTTGACCGGTTTTAGTTCGGTATCTACATTTTCTCTGGAGGCATCTACTTGTATGGTAGTAGTTGTTATACAAATGTGCGCCTGATGGAAAATTTCATACCTCTACTAATAAAGAGATTGCTTTGCCACTTGGCGCTTTGAAGGCGTCTCATAATTTTGGTGTTTACTTTATTAGAAGTTTCCCTGCCTTAGGCATGTTATTGTCGCTTCTTTCCCAAGATGGTTACTTTTCACTTATATGCTAGTCAAACTATTGGGCGTTAGGATGAATTCTTGCATAGGAGAACTAAAGTCACTCTCGTTTTTTGAAAACCCAGGACTCACCACCTCTCCAAAAAAAATTAAGCTGGCTTTACGAATTAGAAACTTGAATCTAACGTTTTCTTTGTAGATTCTGCCAATTTGTTCAAACGATACATTTTCTTAATTATCATCATCATCATCAGCCAGAAGACGTCCACTGCTGAACATAGGCCTCCCCCTTTAACTACACTGAACAACAGACTGCCTTTGGCATCCACTGGATGCCAGCGACGCTCACTATGTCGTCGGTCCATCTAGTAGGAGGCCTACCTACGCTGCGTCTTCCGGTTTGTGGTCTCCACTCAAGAACCTTTCTTCCCCATTGCAAATTTTAAAAGCTATGTCGGTGACTCTGGTTCTTTAGCGAATATTCACGTTTCGGATTCTATCGCGCAAAGAAACTCCGAGCATAGCTCTCTCCATTGTCCGCTGTGTGACTCTAAGTTTCTTAATACATGAGTGTTATTCGTATGATTCCAGGTATAATCGTATACGACGGGCGACGCGACAACGCCTGGCGAGTGACCCACGCGTCCATGTACCCAGACCCAGACCTGGGAGAGTACGACATCGGCGGCGAGCGATTCACCCTCATGGATGGGATCGTGGGTCTGGCACACTCGCCCGCTCAGGGCTTGCTCTACTACCAGCCTCTGGCTACTGATAGGTGAGAATGCCTAATGCACCACGAAACTATAATAGATAGATAGTTTGATAGATGGGCGACGTAACACCGTCTAGGTTCCCAACTCGACTGGGCGGGAGACTACGACAATGAAAGTGAGCGGTTCACCCTCGTAGACGGGATCGTGGGTATGGCGTACTCACCCGCTGAGGGCTTACTCTACAACCAGCTTCTGAGTACTAACAGTTAAGAATGTACCTACTCTATAAAAGTATTTATATTTCGAAAAAAGCTTAATCAGATATTAAGACATATTTCGCATAGCCTAGTAGGTAATATTTATACTATCTATACCTATATATATAGATTAGATAGATATTATAATAATTAATGTAAATAATAAACAGTTAAGTTTTATCAGAGACTATTGAGGTACTTCAAATCTTACCCCATAAAAAAGAAAGATTAAGCAGATGTTAAATTATATAGCCGATCTCTACTTAATAGCGACAAAGCAAAGTCTCCTCTGTGTACACTTGTACAGTCCCCTTTTCACAGATATCTAATATATCACACTGATATTATAAATGCAAAAGATTGTGTGGGAGTCTGTATGTTTGTCCGCACTCAACTCCGTAATAGATGAACCGATTTAAATAAAACTTATTACGGAGGTAGCTGTTATTTTATATGTTAGTGAGCATATAAAATAACAGGTAGCTATCGGCACGTTTCTAATTTAACTGAGCAGGAATAGGCGGTGGCAAGTTGTTCGGCCACTTTGTACGACATGATAAAATAATGAAAACCATTTTAAAGGGAAATGTA
Organism: Agriopis aurantiaria; assembly: GCA_914767915.1. Classification (NCBI taxonomy): domain Eukaryota; kingdom Metazoa; phylum Arthropoda; class Insecta; order Lepidoptera; family Geometridae; genus Agriopis; species Agriopis aurantiaria. Next base: position 8,215,197 of record OU611994.1, on the reverse strand, counting down.
GAAAAAGGAGAGGACCGGAAAGACTAGGGTGATTTTTTGGACCAATTAAACAAGACAAATGTCATGAGAATCAGAAAAGTTTTTATTGTAATAACTGGTATATAAGGTGTTATACAGTAGTTTACCCGTTTCAGGCATATAATATCGTACAGACATACCTACGTCCTACAGGGAGGTGAGAACGATGACAGAAGTTGAAAGTGAATGAATGAAAGTTGTAGGTACTTTGAAACTATGAGTAGAAAGGTATTTCATTGATTGTTTGAGAAGCTGCCAAGTAAACAGATGAGTTACTGTATAAATTGTTCTATACCCTTGTGTTGCAGAGTGTTCAGCGTATCAACAGCGGTACTAGCATCAGGCCCGCCAGCGGAAGGCACGGAACTGCCTGTAAACCTGGTGGGGCGCAAGTCCTCCCAAGGGCTCGGGCTGGCCGTTGATCCGCGTGACGACACCATCATCTTCAGCCCTATGACTGAAACCGCCATTGCTGCTTGGAACCCCGTCACTAACTCGCACAAGTAAGAATACCGCAATTACCTTTCGCTACAAAGACCTTTTCATCCCATCTATTCGAAAAGGACGACTTGGTTCGCTTTTAAGTGCACCAGAAAGTGGTGTATTCTATAAGAAACTTTTAGCGAGCAGTAATGAGTTTTTAATCCTCTTTAATCACAGAAAAGAGAAGTAGACGAAATTTTTTTCTCTTCTGTGGCCGCAATTATCTTTGCGGCGCACTTTTTAAATTTGGAACATCTTAGTGTTCAGGGCCAAAGAAATCGAACGCAAATAATGTTTGAATAAAGACTGGCTGGTACGACGGCCCATAGTCGCACCGCCAGCTAGATAAAAAAAAGAAATCAAATTAAAAACGCGCGAACTTCAGCCCGCGTTTTCGTCAATTTTCACGGATTGTTAGAAATTCATGGTTTTGTGTAACAATAAATTTTCATAATTGCGAAAATGTCTCAAATGTAAATATAAGTTTTTACTTGTTTTATTATTAGATACTATTTAATTTCAATTTAGTTGTATAATCTCTAGAAAAGTCTCTAGAAAGTGATTTGAAGAAAATATACCACTCTAATTAAAGTTATATAGTTGTTCGCCCCGAACTGAGACATCGCGGCCCCTATATCTTTGTAACCCCTAGACTGATTTTGCCTATATTTAAATTTAAAAATGGTATTTTTTTTTTTTTCGGAAAACTGTCATAGCTCGTTGGCATCAGTTTTGAAATAAAATAAATTATAAAAATACTTCCCAGGCAGTGCGCCTTCGAAAGTGTTTACCAATTCCTACTTTAATACCCAAATTTTTCAGTGGTGGTATTTATAAGAGCGGGCACTCTAGCCTAATAGAGATATTTTCAAATTATCAGCTGATTTTGTTGTAAATATTTAGATGACTCATTGACAAGTCGCCGTTACCGTGGCAACCATGGCGCCAAGCCGCGGAGCCGCCCTTTTTTATCTTATGCGCAATGCGCAGAAGTAATGCGCCTGTGCAGAGTACTTTAGACAAGTGTTCCGTGACTTTAGACATCATGTCTCAAACTTCAAGCTGACATCAATATTATCAAGCATCTACAAACATTTTTTTATTTACATTTTGGACAATTTTTCTAGTAACGTGTTTTTATGAAAACTTCTAATACTATAATTCATTTTGTTAAACACCTACTAAAATGAGTTCCCTCCCTGCGCAACTGACTTGTCCCTGCTGCCCTGGTTCTGCACGTGTTTTTAGCGCACATGGACTTAAGGTACATATAGGTCGGATGCACAAAAGTGTCCGTGGCCCAGCTGCTGCTTCACAGTTCACACCACCGGGCTCGGATCTCACTTCACCAAGCCAGGCATCAGCGTCTCACCCGTGTATTCTCGACAGGCTTGCTGGCTTGAAGGACAAAACGCCTGTTCTTAGGCATATCCCTAAAGGCGCGCGGAATCAGGCTGCTGGTAAGCTGTGTGAAATAATAGATAGGTGCGTAAGCTATAATAGCTTAGAGGATTGGTGTGCGCTTCTCACCTTTGCGTATGGTGCATTAAGAGTTCCATCAAGGGATGCACCTGGAAATATGACTACAAAGGTGAAGGCGAACATTGAGTCCCCTGCGTCTGATCAGCTCATCGACGAGTTGAGTAATTCTACATTTAATTCAAGGTCTCGGGCAATCGTTAAAAGTATCGAGTCAAAAGTTTTCGAAGGTGATTTACGGGGAGCTGTTCGACTCCTAGTGTCAGACGACTCTTTCGCACAGCATGACCCTGCCACGCTGGCTGCCCTAGAGCTCAAGCACCCCAGTCCTTCTCGTCCGCTCAGTTTCCCACCGGCGCCTGACGCATCTTATTCGCCAGTAACGGTGTCAGTGGAGGATGTCTCGCGGGCGTTGAGTTCTTTTTATAGCGGTTCTGCGGCGGGTTTAGATGGGATTCGCCCAGGACATTTAAAAGAACTCGCATCTAGTTCAGCGGGTGAAAATAGTCAGCGCTTGTTAGGATGTTTGACGAAACTTGCCAACTTCCTGTTGAGTGGCCAGCTGAATCTGCAAGTGTGCCCATATCTATATGGAGCATCTCTTTGTGCCCTCACAAAGAAGGATGGAGGGGTGAGGCCTATTGCTATTGGCAGCGTTTTTCGTCGGCTGACGGCCAAGTTGGCCTGCTGGTCTGTGAGAGAGGCAATGTCCGAGTACCTACAACCACACCAGCTAGGATTTGGGACGCGTCGGGGGTGTGAGGCCGCTATTCATGCAACACGAGCCTTCGTCATGGACCCAAGTAACGTAAATTGTGTATTGCTGAAACTTGACGTTCGCAACGCTTTCAACACTATTGAAAGAGACGTACTCCTGAGTGAAGTTAAGGATAAAATTCCCAGCCTTTACCCTTTTCTTTATCAGGTATATTATTCACCATCACATCTCTTTTTTAACAACTCTGTTATCTCTTCTCAAGTAGGAGCGCAACAGGGGGATCCGCTGGGGCCACTAGTTTTTAGTCTAGCTATCCACATGGCTATTTCGGATCTTAAATCTGCTCTGAACGTGTGGTATCTTGATGATGGCACCATTGGTGGATCTCTAGAAGATGTGTACCATGACCTGGCGGATCTTATCCCTCGCCTGAAAGAACTAGGTCTGGAGGTAAATCCCTCTAAATGCGAATACTTTCCCTGTGGTGCTGGAGCTCGCATACACTTTTCACGCTTTAGTGCGTTACTACCAGGCCTCAAGGAACTTACTCCTAATACTTTCACCCTTCTAGGGTCTCCTATTTTCCTTGAAGGATTGCCTGCCGCACTAACTTCCCATAAAGAGTTTCTCCTTAACGCTCAGGAGCGCCTCAGAGGTCTTTCAGCGCATGTTGCGATTGTTTTGCTGCGCACGTGCTTTGCCCTTCCCAAAATGACTTATCTCTTGCGGACCGCCCCTACCTGGATCTGTCCTGGTGAGATTGCTTGCTTTGATAAAGTTTTAAAGTCAACGGTCGAGACTGTTTTGAATGTCTCCCTTGACGAAACACAGTGGATTCAGGCGGCTCTCCCAATCCGGTATGGGGGTCTTGGGTTGAGGTGCGCACGTGATGTAGGCCTTCCGGCTTTCTTGGCATCGGCTCATGGAGTAGCAGACCTTGTCACTGTAATACTACATTCCAATGGTGTCGGGGCGAGCATTCCATTTGTTTCAGATGCTGTGTCAGCCTGGTTGGCCCTCAACACGGGCGCATCCAGCCCGGTTGCGGCATTGGATGTTCAGCGTGCATGGGATGACATTGGGGCAAAACGGATACAAAAGCAGTTGTTGGAGAGTTCCACAGGCGCTGACTTGGCTAGACTCAGAGCTGTGTCACAGTCTGAATCCGGGGCATGGTTATACGCGCTGCCCTCACCTCACTTGGGCACTTTAATGGACGACGACTCACTGCGCGTGGCTGTGGCCTTCCGTCTGGGCTGCAAGGTGTGTGAACCACACTTATGCATCTGCGGTTCCATGGTGGAGGCTAATGGCCATCACGCTTTGAGTTGTCGTCGCTGCTCAGGTAGGTTTCCTCGTCACCATGCCCTTAATGACATAGTTCGGAGAGCCCTTGTTTCAGCTAACATACCTTGTGTGCTTGAACCACCTGGTCTTTGCAGATCGGATGGCAAGAGACCGGACGGCTTGACACTGGTACCGTGGAAAAACGGCAAGTGCTTGGTGTGGGACGCTACTTGTGTCAGCACGGTAGCTGCCACCCACCTAGGTCGTACGGTACACTCCCCAGCAGCTGCAGCTGAGAATGCCGCTTGCATGAAGCGGCTGAAGTATGCAGCTATGGTGCCACATTACATTTTTGTACCGATTGCCGTGGAGACCATGGGCAGTTGGGCCACTGAAGCCAGAAGCTTCATTGGCGAGTTGGGGCGCAGGTTGAGGGAAAAAAATAACGACCCTCGCTCCGGCTCGTACCTGGTGCAAAGGTTGGCCATAGCCATTCAGCGTGGCAATGCTGCTAGCATTATGGGCACCTTTGCACCAGGTACAGTTAGGGGCGGGTTATTTGATTGATCGTTATATTTTTTATTTATTTTAAATATTTAGTTTGTATTTAATATTTTAATTTGTAGGTAGTTTGATTAGTAAATTTAGTTGTTACTCTATGTTTTATTAAATAATAATATTACAATATTATATGAGGTGCTTTTTATTTTCTCATAGTGGGTGATGAAAAGTGGGTATCACTCGGGCGCAAAATATTTTTTTGCTCGGGCGACGTACTTTGAATCCTTCGCTACGTTCGGGATTCTACTAAAGAATCCTTCACTTCGCCCTGGATTCAAAAAAGCGCCCTAGCCGTAAAAATATTATTTTGTACCCTTATGTTACAATCTACTATTTCAGACTATGTTGTTTATGCCATAGGTTGAAAACAATCAGACGGGCTGCCTGATGATAAGCAGTCACCGTCGCCTATGGATACTTGTAACACCAGAGGCATCACAAATACGTTACCAAACCGTTCAAGACTCCATTATCTAAAAAAATACGTGATCTATAGTAGCATCACCTGAACGCGTGTGGAATCTCTAAGAATGCAAATTTCACAATAACATGACAATTATGATAAAATACTCTTCATGTTTTGCAGGGCTAACAATGTGGGATTTTCCGCTGAGTTTTTACCCTAACGGATTTTTTTTATTGCCTATTTTATTATTATTAATTTAATCATTGACTGGCTTGATCATAACTCATCTAAGCTGCCACTGACACTTCTTAGCGCAATCTATAATTTACAAAGATCTTGGACCCTGAAGGGGCCATACTTCCATGATAATTTTCAAAAAGAAATAGGTATACCTGCCTAAGAGCGTTGATTTGTTTGAGAATGCAAATTCTAAATTTAATTATATCCTTACCTACCGTATAGAGGTAAATAAATGCGAGTCATTATCGTGAAACTGGGAGTTATCGATGATAACTATAATACACTAGCTGGACCGACAGACGCCGTCCTGTCTTAGAACTGTAAAATGCGCGAAGTTAAATCGACGTTTCTGAAATTTTCTACGCAATTTTCTTAATTTTTCTTTAGTGAAAGTTCGTAAGAACATTATACAGAGTATTAGAACACTTTAAAAAAATATAATGAAATCGGTAGTCGTTCTCAAGTTATGGCGTGACCAAGGTAAATAGGGATTAATTTTTCATATATAGTAGACTAGCTGCGCCCCGCGGTTTCATCCGCGTAGTGATGAAAATTGGTGATGATGATGACAATGAAAAGTAGCCTATGTCACATTCTGGCTCTTGAACTATACCCATGCAAAAAATCAGGTCGATCCGTTGTTCCGTTGCAGCGTGAAAGAGGAACAAATATCCACACATCCATACATATACAAACTTTCGCGTTTATAATATTAGTAGGATTAATGGATGGATTAATGACTGCGTTCGAATTGAAAAAAATACGGCCTGAAATGAAAACCTGCTTTCTTTTATGAGGTCGGTTAATTAATATTAATTAGGTGCACTAAACTGACAACTAGTAAGGTATTAAAATTTTACGCAACACGAAATTGACTTGTTAGTTGTTTTTATTTTTATAGGTATCAATGGTTAGGCATATTGCGGTTATCATTTATCAACCTAATTACAAGGTGACAAGCAATTTATTTCACACTGCAACGCTTTGTTAGAGGAAGTCATACTTTTTATTGTACATCCTCAAAATAGCACAAACAGTGTTATTTTGATAAATATAAAAATATGTAGGTAAGTGCATGTAGTGGGTAGCTAAAGTTTTTTATATTATTTATTCAACATACTTATACTTACTTATAATACATTACATTTCATCCTTATAATTTGTCTTAAAATCTATGTTACATTATACTAACTAACTTGAGTTTTAAATATGTCCCGCAATCCTAACTAATATTTATTTTATACTTAAGTATAAAAGCAAATTAACTAATTATCTCTATCTGTTTGTGCTGTTTTCATGCCGTTTAGCCAAGCCAACTTTAACGAAATTGGGCAGGAAGATAGTGTGAATCACGAGGACGGACATACGAGTATAGTACCCAGAAATGCGGAAAAACTGGAAAACCGCGGGTAACACCGTGGGATTCAGCTAGTGTTATATAAAGTTGACTGCTACACATATTCCTCTCCCAAGCCTCGCTACATAAAGCCCATCCATGACTATTTTCTCGTCACTGGAACCCTTTGGAAAAATAGATAATTGCAATATAATAAATTACCTTTGGCAGAGTGCTGGCCCAAGACCCGGAGAAGCTGCAGTTCTGCGCTGAGGTGCGGTGGGCTGAGCGCGACAACGGTGCCGTGTGGGCGCTCTCCACCAGGTTCCACAAGTACTTCCGCAGAGCCGTCTCCAAACACGAGGTAGGTATCATTGTATTCTGCTGCCTAGCGAGCTACTCGACTGGGGTCAACTTCTTTGCTGCTACACGGTCGTTGGCGTCGTATGTGATAGGAAAGCATCGCCATCCGTACAAATTCTTGATTCGTATAATTCTCAATTTACACAAACCATCAGTTCGTACAGTTCTGCGATTATTATAATTCTGCAATCGGTACAAATGCTCAATATGTACAATTCTCTATTTACACAAATTATCTGTTCATACAATGAGCGTTTGGTACAATTCTGCAAAGTCTAACCGTGAACATGGCGCATGTAACTGCGCCGAAATATTTCTCGGGAGCTTCATCCACAACCTTATCACGGTAAAAATAAGCCTTGTCATTACTCGCAGCGTCAAGCCTTCGCCGCATTGGCCAACTACGTGGTATTGCTCGAGAAAGCGCCAAGTACCACAAGTCAATTATTAAAACTATTCGTCTATCTTCTTATCATTCCAGATTAATGTGCGCGTGATCCGCGTGGTGGAAGGTGGCTTCCTCTCGCTGCAGCCGCACGTGCTGCGCCGAGCCGCACGACGATCTAACACAACCGTTCCTCTTTTCTAACTATCCTAAGTCTCTCACACTTGTACACCATAGAAATTGTTCAACTGATATTTTCTCTTATAGGCAGTGCTGCAGTCCCGTATTTTGTGCTTACGACTGGTTTAGCACTTCATCATTCAATAAGCTTGTCTTATTATGCAGGATTTGTGAATTTAAATATGCTGTATCTTCCCAGGCGATCTATTAAAGGTAGGTCTAAAAACGTCTGCGGGATTAGATGTGTTGATCAGACTTTACATTCGATTCAACTTGTACATATCATGACCCTATCGTAAAATTAGTCACATCATGATATGGCTGGCTATTTAATTAAATTTCTGTTGGCTTTTGGCCACGTCATAATTCATGGTCCATTAGCTGTTACTGCATTTGTTTCCCTTGAAAATAATACAGCAGCTATTGTTCAATTTATAACCATAGGCTAATTTACACTAAGTATGCTTACACTAGCTGCATAGCAAATTGTAAATTTGTCCATTACGCCTTTTAACTACATCCAATAAACTTAGATTTTTGCGGCCAGGCATTACTGCCCTAGTATTTACGCATAAGTTACATGCAAGTAAGTTACAAGTTACAAGTGAGTTACTGCAGATAGATAATAAATAAAAATTATAATTTTACCAGACAGGTGTTCCAACATCTCAAATCAATTAAACTAGTTTTGGTTATAATAAACGCGACATACAGTGTTTTTCTTATTTTAAATAGTTAACAAAAAATATATAATGAGGTGCATTTAAATGTCAGAATATTTACTCGCCCGCTACCCTCACAGCATACCGCTGAGATGAACGCGAATGTAGCGCGTAGATGAGATTGATCAATCAAAACCTAATCAAATCCGTCTTATTAAATGTGATTTATCATATCGTCTAATTTAATAATCGAATTTTAAATCTTCCCCCTTTTCACAAAAACAAATTCTTCTAGTAGATAATGAGTGTGAATGTAATATTTCCCAATCGTTTATTCAGTTTATTTTATACATTATTTATTTTTGCTCTACCAAGCATCAGTATATACGTGTAGACATAAGTTACGAAAAGATATACGGATAGTAAACATTTATATTTTTTCCATATATATACAAAAATAAAATACACTTTTAAAATAATAATAAGATCTTAGAGGTCCCTGAAAATAGCAAGTTTAGAAGAAAAAAATTTAACTGGCAGTATCTGCCCGCGCTGGGCTAAAACATCTATGTCAAGTGGATAAATAAGACATCGTAGACAATGTATTTGGTCGCTTCATTAAGGACCTAAATACACTCCCTATATATTTAAGGAAACTATTCGTTACACTCACCACTACTCAACACTCACCACTAAAACAATAGATCAAACCTATATGAATGCAGAATCTGTAAAGCGCAACATTGTCTTGGTTTTAGCAGAGTGCCATAAAAAGTTGTTTTTTTCCATTGCTTTGTCCTATGTATTTACATCTACTTTGTCATGGTTACCATTTGTAGTCTTCTTCTAATTAAAGCTTGATGAAATAGATTAAATGCTTAAAATAACAAAATGAAAATAGAAAGATGATTTTAGAATTACACTATTACGTAAGCAAAGACAGCTCAACAATTAGTACGACCACACCGGTTAGTGCGTTCGGGGCGTAAACCCAGATGGCCTAAGTTCAAATCCTGCTGGTCATAATTTTTTTTAATTGTATGTAACATTTAAATACCAGAAAAGAGAACTAAATAGAACGGAAATGAGAAGGAAAATCTGTTAGCAGGCATTATGAGTGAACCTTGATTGAACATTCTTATTTAGATCAATGCGTCGAATCCGCATCACATTTGCTAACAGATTTCGAATGACTGACGTTTCGTTTATATGGATGCAACTGGCTACAACAATTTTCTTACAAAAACGCCTTCACAGCCAAAAAATGTTTTCTTTTCTGTGATTTAAATAGTATAAACCCTTAAGTGTCGAACAATATTACAAATATAAAAATTACTTTTGAAGTATGCTCTCGATACTTACCTAGGAGTTTCTTAAATTAGTTTGTAGATAAAAACTAATTTAAGAAACTCAATGAAATAAAATTCTGTGTCTCAAAACTAGGTCTACCATTGTTTAATCATTTTAGGCCAAGGATGCCAACACAATAATACAATGTATCACTACTGATACAACAATGTAAAACTTGTCTAGATACTTTAATGGCACACACGATAAAATATTCTCAGAAATATATTTACATTACGGTATATTTCACAAAATCGCCACCATAAATAATATCGAAGCTTCGCATTATAAATAGTAATTTATTTTACGTAGGTAGAAAATAATGTGAACAATCTAATATGTATATTATATTAGGTATATTACAATAAGGTAACTGTATAAAAACACTTATAAACACTTATATATAATAGTATTTGTAGAGTCGCCTACAATTTTATTCAGGGAAAAAGTAAAACTCATTCAACAATTCGTAGGTAAAATTTTAGTGACCTGGGATTGTTGGTTGCTAAAATAATTTATATTTTGTAGAAAATAATTTTGTTTAATTACTACAATTGTAGGTCCTTACTTAGACTTATTTGTATTGTCAATTCATAAACGTTCGAAAAGCTATGCAAAAAAACATCTGTTAACTTTTCGCTGATAACCAATGAGCAGTGACTCAAGTTATAGCAAGACGATTATTAATGGAACAGCTTATCGAGGGCTTTTGAATAACGGGGTAACATTGTGATTAACCTAATACAAGTACCTAAATTGTATATACATACAAGAGTAAAGTAATTAACTTTTATTTTTCGCTTCTCTCCATTTTGTTGCTTAGTTAAGTATGCTATAGTATATTTATATTGCTTTTGTAAATGCTGCTGCTTCTTTATTGTCTCTTTTGTACGTTATGCTAGAAATTAAATAATAAAACAGTTTTTTTTACATTTTGTAAAAATAAATACATTATAAAAGGAGGTCGTGTTTGATTTACAGTATTTTTAAAGTCAGCTATGAAGACAAGAAGTATTATCTACTTCAGAAAAGTTTTTTGACGAATCTCTTCGAGTAGGTGTAATATTTTTTTTCGAACGAATGATACCGACATAGCCCTCCGGATTAGCAAGTTGAAGTGGCTGTGAGTAGGGCACATAGTACGCAGAACAGATGGCCGATGGGGCCGAAAGGTTCTCGAATGGAGACCATGGACCGGCAAGCGCAGCGTAGGACGTCCACCCACAAGATGGACAGACGACCTAAAACCACAGGGAAACGCTGGATGCAGGCCGCTTCCAACCGGCCCTTTTGGAGATCGATGGGGGAGGTCTATGTCCAGCAGATCTCTTACGGCTGAAATGATCATCATCGTCACCAGCCGGAAGACGTCCACTGCTGAACATAGGCCTCCCCCTTTAACCTCCACACTGAACGACAGCCTTCCTTTTGCATCCACTGGATGCCCGCGACTCTCACAATGTCGTCGGTCCATCTAGTGGGAGGCCTCCCTACGCTGCGTCTTCCGGTTCGTGGTCTCCACTCCAGAACCTTTCTTCCCCATCGGTTATCGGTTCTTCGAGCGATGTGGCCTGCCCATTGCCACTTCAACTTGCAAATTTTAACAGCTATGTCGGTGACTCTGGTTCTTTGGCGAATATCCACGTTTTGGATCTTATCGCGCAAAGAAATGAAAGAAGAAAGCTGAAATGATGATCATGAACAATTATTTTTTTCAGTTTAGTTTATAGTAATAGAAAAATTATTGATCCAAAATTTATTGTACTTAATGTGACGTACCTAGAGATTAGTCAAAGAAACAGTTTTAAAGATGAACTTCCTCAAATTAACGCATGTTTTCAATCAACTAAGCTATTAAATAAAATATAAAATAAAGAAGAGAGATTAGATTTGAGATTTTGTTTAAAGATTTATTTAATTAAAAAAACAAGTATACGGCTCTACCAATGGCTAAATTAAAGAATTTTCTTGAACCATATATGGCTAAGAACACTCGATCAGGTCACCTTTCAAATAAAGAAAAACGAAATCAAAATCGGTTCAGCCGTTTGGTAGCTACGATGCCTGCCACAGACACACACAGATACATGTATACGTTAAAAACTAACTGCAAAATGTAGCTGTAGCTAAAGATAAGATAACACTCTGGATATAAAGACATCTCATACTGCATTAGGAGGTCACAGACAAACATACACCCGAAAAAACAAGACCCTCCTTCTGGGAATAGCCTGGTATAAAATATATTACTTCGCAAATCCCATCTACGTACTCGTTGCTCGTGGGTTCATTTATATTCTTTACTAGTTGCGCCCCGCGGTTTCACCCGCGTTGTGATGAAAAGTTGTTTATTATAATGTGTTATATGTATGTGTTAATCCAGGACATAAGCTATCTATATTCCGATTTTCACATAAATCCGTCCAGTCGTTTCTTCGTGAAGGAGTAACAAACATACACACACATTCACACACAAACTTTCGCATTTATAATATTAGACATAGACATAATTTATTTGTGGCAAAAAAATACAATAACACAATATGTGTACATGGAAAATAAAATAAAACTAAATAAGAACTTATTATATTTTTGCCACAAACCGGCCCCAACTCAGCATTAGTGTGAAGTGTGATCCGGTGTCTACGTAGACATTGAGCCTACGTAATGCACAGAGTAAATAATAACATTGGCATACCCACGAGCCACGAGTTTAAAGATTGGATTCGCGAAGTAATTTTTGTACCAAGATAACCACAAGTAGGGTAATGTTTTAATTAGAATACGAGAAAATATTCTAATTCTGTGACTACTAATAATGTATTTTCTACTACAAAAAACAAGCACATCAATATGTAAGCATACGTCATTGAAAAAATTCTATATATAAAGCCTAAGGTGTATGTAGGTTGTACGAGTATGATGTAGATTTTATCATCATCATCAGCTAAAAGACGTCAACTGGTGAACATAGGCCTCCCTCTTGGAACACCATACTGAACGACAGTATGCCATCTGCATCCACTAGATGCTCGCGACTCTATATTGTCGGTCCAACTGAGGCCTTTACGCTGCGTCTTCAGTTTTGATGAAGATTTTCCTGTCACAATTTTGTTTCCTAAAATACGAGAAACTGTTTGTTATTTACCTATTGATATACCTACAAATCTACATACGTCGGATATACTTAGGTAAATACGTATTTTGTTTGTGATGTGGGTAACGGTTAGCAATAACGCACGAGTAAGTATTAGGGGATTTTTTTTAAAATGCGCAGTTTTGATGAGTCATGTAAAAGTACATAGTTTATGAAAAGCTCAAACAGTTCTATTCTGATGATACTGTACGGCAGTGTACTTGCCGGCAGTGGCTGGCAGTGTACCTGCAAAAAACGTCATTACAATAAACCGGCCAAGTGCGAGTCACGCTCGCGCACTGAGGGTTCTGTACCACCATAATACCAAAAATACAAAAACTTAATATAAAAAAATTATATCTTATTCAATTTGGAAGATTTCTCAAAGAAATAAACACGATGTCAGTTAAGACCATAAGCTACTTAAATTATTAACTACTAAAATACAAAAAAATTAATGCAAAAAGACATCACGCCCACCATCAGGCGGTCACACATCCAAATACGGACCGCGCCCGACGTTGCTTAACTTCGATGATCGTACGAGAACGGTAGTGAACAGAAGTTTGTCGCCGACTCGCACTTAGCCAGTATTTATTATTTGTTATTTTACTTTCGAATGTGTACTATAATCATGCCAAGTTTGACGCTTGTACGTATGACCATTTTTACATTAGAGCAATTACAAAAATAAGTTTAACAAAACCTTTGTTGTTGTTGTAGTATGGGGATTGGGGATCTCTCTTGAATTTTTACTTTTTAGGGTTCCGCACCCAAAGGGTAAATACGGAACCTTATTACTAAGTCCACGATGTCTGTCTGTCCGTCTGTATGTCCGTCTGTCCGTCCTACCTTTTAAAGGCTGTATCTTTCGAACCGTAATAGATCCGTAATAGAATCCGCCGTAACATTACATATTATGTGAAAATTACAACAAGCGATCTATTAAGGTTCGAAAGATACAGCCGTCAAAAGGTATATGGGACGGACATACCCTTTCGTCCACGTTTGTAACTGATTTTTCGTAACCAGTTACGAACATGGATATTTTTTCTTGTTTGATAACTAGCTACGAAAACAGAATAAAAAAGACGTTTTTGTAACCGATTTTCATAACTAGCTCTGTAATGGATTTATCTCTCCACATAAATTTCATCAATATCGGTTCATCAGTGGTTTGGTTCTTAAATCAAAATAATTGGACAATATTATATCATCCAAGTAAACGAAATTGCGTATTTTACTAATTTTGAAGTTGGTTTTTAAATTGATAATTACAACTAGCACGAAACAAACTAACGAAAATATACTCTCCAAATAGGGCAGTATAGAAAATATCTTCAATACCTTCGAGTATTAGATATATAGATACAATACAATTGCTTTAGAAATACACTTTAACAAAGGCAAGCTTTTGTAACTGAACAAGTCATTTTCTAATGAATTAGCTAGAAGGTAAGATGAACGGTGTTTTCGTGACTTACTTTATGGGTAGAATCAGGTTTAGTTGCGGCATAGAGTTCTTGTTTACATGGTCTTTGGATGCGGGGAAATACGTAGTGCATCACAATGCGTACCGAACGCAACCTAGTTGCACGATTTAGGACATGGAAGTATACCGGTTATCGAGTTCATTATTATTTACCTGCCTCTCGAAAGCGTAGCCTATTGAAGCGGTAATTTTTGGAAGAAGGTAGGTATATAGGGTTGCCATCCATACCTGTCATACTGTTAAAACAATATTATACTGTTTTAGCTCTGTAATCCTACTGTTTAACAAAAATAAAGTTTGCAAAATACATCATCACCTGTATAAAAATACAAGTTGCGCCCCGCGTTTTCACCCGCGTAGTGATGAAAAATTGTGATGATGATGATGAAAAGTAGCTTATGTCACTCTCTGGCTCTTGAACTATACCCATGCAAAAAATCAGGTCGATCCGTTGTTCCTTTGCAGCGTGAAAGAGGAACAAACATCCATACATACAAACTGTCGCGATTATAATATTAGTAGGATATTCAGATTGGTCCCATAGAACCAAAAAATCAGTTCAGTAGTTTGGTTTTTAAATCAAAATAACTGGAAATAAATATGTGATCCTAGTAAAAGAAATTGTGTCCTAATTTTGAAGTCGGTTTTTCGAATTTATAATTATTTTAATACTATTTTCCTAATAAACACGTTTTTTTTTTTAAATTGTGGGTAGGTTACTTATGACAGTTATAATGAACAATTGTCTTTTTTAAATTCGCTTGAAATATAAGTGCATGTAATATGTCTACAGAATAAATGAATTTGAATTGTGTGTGAAGTGTGATATAAGCAGTAAGCACAGGGATTTTAAAGATGGAATTCGTTGTTTCATTTACCGCTGATATGGTCCCGGACTTTGATAAAGGTCTGTTAGTGTACTTATTTGAAGACAAAGATAAAATAAGGTGCGCTACTTAGTGTACTTACGTACTATATATCTATGTACGTGAATCACTTTAGGTCGATGACTGTTGCGCATTGCAAAATTCAACGTAGGTTATATAATAATTATAGTTTACGCATGGCTCTCGTCTAACTAATTTTGGAATAAATACTCATGTCAAAAACGTTATGAAATTTACGTAGGTTTTTTTACCTATTCTGATAATTTAAAATGTAGATGTTAGAGACAGTCCTTCTTTTAAATTAGAGCCAATTTAAAAAAATACAACCAGGGTTGGTAAAAAAATTGAATTGTCTTTAAACATTTAAGTAGCAAATTCTAAAGTGTAGAACAACACACCACACACACTCTTCAATCGGAGATAGAGTATGAACAAACTAACAACAAACATTGATACTCTCTACGACTTAATAATATATAAAATTATTTTGATCATTTTATAAGAGTAATGGAAAATCGATCTTAGAACTTTAACTTTTTGTTCAAATTACTTTTTATATAAATGTACACTTACAATCACATTACCAAACAGTCTTTTTATAGGTATGTTGGTTTCACTTTTTTATGCCGTTTCACTTCATCCGGCTATTGTTAATTATCTCTGAAACCGTATACAATTCGATGGCTATTTTTAACGTTCGTAATTTTGTATCGGAGAGAGGCATTCGCTTCGAATCTCAAATGATCTGATTTACTTCTACCTTTTTTTCAATACTCGTGTTAAACGTGACCTTTTAGTAGACCTTTAGTCAGTGATTTTTTATTTTGTGTTCTGTGATTTTTTACGTAGTAAGGAAATATTGTGATCTAAACACAATGCATTGTGTCAGGCCAAGAATAACAACGGTCACACCAGCCGTGTGCATAATAATAATTATACGAACTATTTCGAACCACATTTGACCCCTTTGTAACTCAAAATGTAGTTGAGTGCCTTACAGGGAGGTTCCGGCTAATACCTAGAATCCTAAATTACATAATTATATGAAACTGTAATGGTTCTCGAGATGTTAAAGTCCGTTTACTTATTTTTCTTTTTTGTGAGTGCAGCATTTTAGGTTTGAGTCTTATTTTTAGGGTTCCGTACCTCAAAAGGAAAAAACGGAACCCTTATAGGATCACTTCGTTGTCCGTCTGTCTGTTCGTCTGTCAATACCCTTTTTCTCAAGAACGCGTAAAGGTATCAAGTTGAAATTTATATTAAATACTTGGGTCTACGGTTTCTTTCGGCTGTAAAAAAATAAAAGTTGTAAGTCAACGCAATCAAAAGATATGAACGTTTATGTCGCATATTTTGCGATTTCACAGGGAAATCAAAACCTATCCTTCCCGTTGACCTAGAATCATGAAATTTGGAAAAAGGCAAGGTCTCATAGCACATATTATATAGGAATAAATCTGAAAGTTACAAATTTGAAGTTATATCATTTAAAAATAATTATTTTGCTATTACAAACTTACATTTTGTAGTTGGAATGTATAGAAGAACCTTATAGTCAACTACAAAGTTAAGTTTGTCTTTCAATATTTCAACTTTAGTTTTTTTTTTCTCTTCTATATATTTTGTTTTAAATCTTATACCCATACTAACAAATTGGAATATTTTTGTCCAAACAGTTAGATTATTTATAGAATTACTGTAGGACAAAATGGAATAAACTATTGTACCCGGGATTGTCCAGTTTTTCACATTTTTAGGGAAAAAGTACCCCATATCCCTCCTCATGATGCACCTATCTTTCTGCCAAATTTCGTTAAGATCGGTTTAGTCGTTTAGTCGTGAAAAGCGAACAAACAGACAGACAGAGACACATAGTTACTTTTGCTTTTATAATATTAGTTAGTATATAAATATTAGCGTTCCAAACATGTAAATTATTTCTATAGGTAGAAACTTATAATTGCTATATATTATTTCTATGTATATTGTACGACACTAGAATTGTCTAAAATTTATAAAATAAATTTATAGACCAATATTTTTCCCTCATCAAAATTCTGTAACCCACATCCAGCTGACTGAAACTTGAAATTTGCATTACGGGATTGGATGGTCGGTTGGGTTCAAGTTGTGTTCAAAGTCGTTTCTGAATTAGCAATGAAGAAATAGGTTTTGACTTGGCGACAGATTTTCAGCTTTTTATATACATAATAGGATTGCGTTTGACCGCTACCTGTGAAGATGCGGTCTACAATATACTTGAGGGAGAGCCAACAGAGCACTAAAAGGTACCACCATGCTATCGTTACTTCACTATGTTTTCCTTCGCTAGCAGCTCAAAATCATTGAGATTTGATATCATCGCGGCATTGTAGTAATAACGTGACCTCAACTTTTCTGTTTCTACGTGACTATACAAACAAGTTAACTACCTACACCCATGGCTCAATTTAAGTTCCAAGATCAACGACGAATATTATTAAAAGAAAAACAAAGAACCCGACAACAATTTACAATCTCGATCACGAGTGAATTGGTTCCTTCTGGGCAAGCGTGCTCCAACGTAGTCCGCATCATCGCTTAACATCAGGCGTGATGTTGGTCAAACACAAGCCTATTAATTATTTTAAAAAAAATATTTAAAAATAGCTTTTGTTTGACACTTCTGCACTTGTGTATAAATAAGAATCTAACGACACCTCACAAATAAAAATCGGTTAAGCAGTCTAAGCCATAAAAGTGAGAAAAAATATACAAATAAATATGCGCCCGAATAACACCTTCCTTTTCGGGCTATTAAGGTAAAACTATTACCATAGAAAATGACAATTAGGTGTTTTCAGTGCTGCAGTTTGTTTTATTGGTATAGGATATCCCACTAATAAAACTTTTTATGCTTAATTTTTTTGGTTTTATACTTAAACTAATAAAACTTTTATTTTTATTTTACTTTTCTTTTATCGGCTGATTAAAATAAGTACCAAACTGCAACCAGTTTAAATTTTCTGCAACTACATATATGCAGTTTTTATTTTATTTCTTGTAGTTTAGTGCTCCATCGTAAACCGTATTATCGCATACCATCAAGGGCGTTGGCTGACAAACGCAAGCCTATATTTAATTAATATAAATAAGTTGATAATAATAATAAATAATTAATATAATACGCTGCCTGAATGGGTGTTCCCCGATAGTTACAATCTGGATGTCTTCAAATCACGAGTGAATCGGTTTCTTCTAGGCAAGCGTGCTCCATCGTGGACCACATCGTCGCTTTACATCAGGCAAGTTGGTGGTCAAACGCAAGCCTATTATTAGATTTTTTATAAAGTTTCCCGTCCGTGTCTTAAAATAATAAACAGGTATATACATGCTTATTTCCCTAAAATTATTCTTCAACTCTCTTGCTGACATTGCAATTTTTTTACTTTTACATGATTATTATACCATAAAAAGAGAAACCTCAAAAAATATATCCTTATACTAGAAATAAAATACGGGAAATATCAATCTGTTTGGTATCTTTGTTTATATAATGTGTTTCATGAAATTTAGTTATACTCATCGATATATAATTGTGTGGTACATTGAATTAATTGGCTATACTGCATTACTGCAGCCAGTGAACTGCAGCGGTCGGGAACAAAAACATTTATGGACGAACGTGCAAATGTTGACAACATACACGACTCACGAGTCCATAAATGCTCAGTTGCCGCCAAGGCTATAGTTTAGTGCTTTTTTCAAACATTGCGTGGATATTCATGTAAAAATATAATAATGCATACGTACGTACTTACGTAGTATAGTAATATATCGTTGCAGTTGCAATAATGTTTTGGGGTAATTTTGCATTTTATAAAAACATTGCCTAGCAAGATACCTCACCCAACAATAATAAACGAAAGACGGTAGGTAAGAGAGTTGCTAAGGCAAAAATATTCATTTCTAGTATTTCGATAGAATGGTACCTTTACCGGCGCGCGTTAAGAAAGGGGAGGTTCCGTTTCCGCCGTGCAAATACCTACCATGGGGGTCATTATATCATGCTGCAGATAAATATCATCTGCGTCGTTTGCCGGCTCTCGCAACAGTATACGCCCGTCTACACAGAGTGACGCTAGTGCTATTATAATTCTACGAAAATAACGTGTTATTCTAATTCAGACTACAGCATACTTGAAAAAAAGCACTACAAACAAAGGTATGTGTAAAATTACCTTGATTTTTTTTCTTTCGTTATACTAATGGGGTATTAAATTAACCAGTCCAGTTTTTGTACACAATCTCAATATTTTTTAAGAATTTACTCACGTGTTTATAATCACTAAACGTCACAGACAAGTTCAAAGATTAGTTGCGGTCATAGAGCTCCTATTACTTGTAGGTGCTTGTAGGT
The DNA here is from genome assembly GCA_914767915.1 of Agriopis aurantiaria. Classification (NCBI taxonomy): domain Eukaryota; kingdom Metazoa; phylum Arthropoda; class Insecta; order Lepidoptera; family Geometridae; genus Agriopis; species Agriopis aurantiaria. The sequence goes on along the minus strand of OU611994.1, from coordinate 8,195,818 downwards.
ACTTGGTTGTAGTGTAGATAATTCTATTGACAATTCAGCAAAGTATTTTTAAATAATAATTAAAGATATTTAAAACAATGGACAGTGTTCAAAATGTCCGCCCCAAAAGTAGATAAAAACCATTATTAACTATTTAGGTGATCTGTGCATTTAGTTCACATGTTATACAATGCTAAATTATACAATGGTGTTGATACTGTTGTACTATTGCATTATCAAAACTAAACAAAATTTGACAGCTCTATAATTGTTGACATCCTTCTCTCACACGTTGAAGTGAAAAGAGACAATACAACTATTTCAAAAGTTATTAGTTATTATTAGTTTAGTAGTAAGTAGGCATGAGTTCTATAACTATGCAAAATAATAACAAAAACAACGATGAATCTGCTCCGCTCACCTTTATGTATAACAATATAGTTATTACCTATACTGTTACTAAATAGCTATCATGTGTTTTACTCACAATTTTTATCTTAACTGATTTTGAATATTTTAGTTAAATAGCAAGTCTATAAAAAAAAATTGGACACGCGTCGTCACAAAAAATTTGAACAGGTTTCACCATGTTTCACATCCACAATAGACAAAGTTTCACAAACCACAAACTAATTAGATTTTAAAATAAAAATTACTTAATTAAATACGCGTAATTTACAAAAATACATTATACTATTTTTCCTCGTTGGCGCAAAAAAACGACAGTGATTCTTATACACAATTATTTTAAGACACGACACACGTGTCACGATATACGAACTAGTATGTCACGTCACATATTAAATTATAGTGCTAAAAATAGCGCGAAGTTTTCCGAAATTCCGAAAATGTTACTTGTCTTTGAATGAAAAAACAAAGTACACCTATCATACGTGATATATAATCATACGTGAGCACAGATACGTGAGTAATTCCCGTGTCATATAAATAAGATCTGTATTCGTTATTGAAAAAAATCAATAATCAGCCAATTTTTTTTTTTTGACAATTATGGTTTAGTTTTAGAATAACTACTCAGAGAAGGTAGGTTTCCAAACAACGCCTTCTCAAAACGTAAGCTACAAATTCGCTTTGTAGCGTACGTTTTGATTGGTATTTTAAACGATTTAAGCAAGAAAATTAATGGGTTACCTGTGGAATGTCACACCATAACTCTTATGCTGCTTTTCTGATTTGTTGTGGTACGATTACACCGCGCAAATTGTCATAGTAAAAATCTTATATTTTTTTTGGTGTCATATATGACACCATTTGAATGGCTTAAATTTTGCGAATGTACTTGGTTTCTTTGTGTAGTTATTCTAAGGGTTTAGTCTTTTATTTTAATTTATTCCCGAAAATCAAGATACCTAAAATAGAACTATAGCCATAGTTCTAGTAGTTGTAATCTGAATAGGCATAAAGAGATTTAACATCCAATATTTCAGGGTGACGAGCGCATTGCAGGCTTTTGAACTGTTGAAGTTCTCACTCAGTGACACTGATCTGTTATGGGCATACGTGACGCTTACCATCAAGCAGTATACTCCCTCGTCTCATCTCTCAGTAAGATTGCGAAACGCGGCACCGACTCGCGGCCGTCCAACTCTATGCTATTTATCTATGGTAGCACAAAAAATTCGTATCATCAAAAATTTTCAAATATATACTAGGTACATAATTCAGCTGGGTAGGTATCTTCATAAGACGTCGTCCAACCCCTGTTCAAAAAAAGGTACTTGTGATGAAGATGATGAAAAACCTATGTCGCTCTCCGGCCCTTGAACACCCCATGCAAAAAATCAGGTCGATTCGTTGCTCTGTTGCTGCGTGAAAGAGGAACAAACAAACCAACAAACCAGCAAACAAAACACACTTTCGCATTTATAATTTTAGTATGATTTCAATGCAAATCAATGTATGATTCTATGGTTTACGGTCTGCAGTCTACGGTATGCGATCAGCGGAATCATTTGCTGCCACGAAATCACGCTTGAGTAACTTTAAAGCAGGCCCAACCACCGGAAAAACCAATATCTTTCTTGGCTATGATTTTATTTTCACTTTACGATTGTTATGCTTTAGTTAGAAGTTTTAGAAAGCCCTCGGAAAATAATTAGATATTGCGCAACTTTTCCATTAAACAATTTGTACAATAGAACAATAGAGCAGTCATTAGTTTTATGAGTACATAAATTTAATCAGTATCTTTTGAACTTCAGATAAATAAAGCATAAAAAACAAAGTTATTTTTAAATATATCGATCGATAACCGTAATCGAAATATACCGTGGTAATATTTATTTATTACTAGCTGTGCCCCGCAGTTTTAACCGCGTGGATACAATCGATAAAAGTATCCTAAGTTACTCCTTATAACAATGGTGCAAACGATACAAAGTAGTTTCGTTTGCACCATTAATAGTGCAAGTCAATGGTGCAAACGGTACATCGGAACATCTACTATCTGCCACCGAATGTCCTGTCAAAATCGTTCTAGCCATTTTGGAGTCCGTCCATCCACTACACACATCGATTTTATATATATAAGAAGAAGATAGTAGTTTTTCATAATAGACTTGTCCGATTTTCCAAAGATTATCCACTAATGCGTCTCGGCTTTCCGTTACTTCTTAACTGAATATTATTACTTCCAGCATCCTTGTGGTTACCAATCATAAGATTGCATATTAGATGCAAAAATATCGAACTAAATTCAATAATCTCATAATTAAAGTTTTAAATCATCATTACGCGTTAAAATTAAACGCATAAAATCGATTACAAATGTTAAATGGAAAAGTATTTCATGCAAGAAAAATTTATAAATCCTACTTTCATATAAATCTACAAACTGTTTAAAACATTCTTCAAGTTTTTAAGTAAATTGATGTAGGTAAGTACCTAATCTGAAAACCACGTTCCAATTAACTTCAAAGTAGCACTAAAATTCCGTTCAACACAAACAAGTTTCGTGGACACTGACTGATCAAACGAAAATATGTATAAGGGTCCATCTTTGCCACGCCGTTTTTAAGTACCTACCTAACTTTTTTTCGTTTTGGATATGGCTACTTTTTATTTTAAAAAAGGGATATTTGGTGCCAACGTGGATAAAACATGTTGCCTTATTAATATTTTTGCTAAACTTGTGTATTTTACTTGTGTGTTAGTCTATATCTATAAAATTATATAAAAATTAATGCCTATTTTTTTTCTATTTACCTCAGTCGGCGTGACGACTCATAACGACTTTACCGAATTTCATTCCGATTTCATTTTTTTTAAAGTTTTTTGACACTTTTTTGAAGATTCTTACGGAAAGAAAAATTAAGAAAATTGCACAGAAAATTAGAAAATTTGAGAAAACTTTTACGATTTTAACTTCGCGCGTTTGACAGTTCTAAGACAGGACAACATCTGTCGGGTCAGCTAGTCCTACTTAATATTATAAACGCGAAAGTTTGTATGTATGGATGTTTGTTCCTCTTTCACGCTGCAAGGGAACAACAAATCGACCTGATTTTTTGCATGGGTATAGTTCAAGAGCCAGAGAGTGACATAGGCTACTTTTCATCATCATAATCACCATTTTTCATTACTACGCGGGTGAAACCGCGGGGTGCAGCTAGTATGTAATAATTGTGGATTATTGTTTTCTAAACATGCTCAATTAAAAACAAGTGACATAATGAGATAAAGCACGTCTTTTCAAATTGTTTCCAAAAAAATATTATTTATAAATTAATTAATTAAAATTATTATTGCGGCCGATCGCAGTCACGCGCGTCTAACGCGATGCACGGAAGTCTACCTCTGAACCTCGCATTCTTTGTCATATAAAACCGTGTAAAGTTAGCCATTTAGAGCTCTAGCTGTTTTTTTTTTCTTGGAAGAAAAAAAAACGTCAGCCTCATCGCTTAACTTCAGGCGAGTTGGTGGACAAAGGCAAACCTGCCATTCAATAAAAAAATAAAAATGGGCGTGTTATTAAAAGTCATGGAATTTTGTTAGATGTTTAGTATAGAAGTTACGCGTAAGAAGTTTTTAGCAATGAAAATTGTATTTTTGTACGTATTTTTCACGATAAAATAATATTCACACATAATTCGCCTGAGATGGGCGCGAGAAGTCATCGTAGAGTAGGTGAGTAAGTACTTAGAGTATTACTAGTATTGTAATGTATAAAGACAAGTTGAAAAAATTGTTAAGCACGACTTTACAACCCTATCGTTGATGCCTAGCCAATTAGATTTGTAACCTATTGTTTTATATCTCAAACAGTTTCCTAAGAAACTTAGAAAATAAATTACGTATTTGCTTACATTCTTTGTTGGTTGCGTGAGTCACTATAGGTAGTAAGTTATTCCTAGATTGTTGAGTAAATATTGCCCTACTTCAAGGTTCTAAATCGTAGGCTCAATCAATTATATTGTCAAGCAGTGTTGCATTGCTTTTAGAAGTATCATGTCGTAAGAGTATTGAAATCGTTCAGAGCACCACGAGATTCAATGCCTCTTAATTTGCGTATAATATTCTGTGAACCGACAGCGAAAACTCTTCAGTTTTAGTTGCAAGTGTTTGGATAAAATATAAATTATGTTGTACTCAAAAATAAATGTGTGTGAAAAATGGGCAGAAATAAATGTGAGGGAACAAAAGAATAGGGAACATGATATGTTTGGATTTTACTCTGGTACGTTTCATTATATACCTACTATTAGTTACTACTTACTAGTTGTTGCCCGCTACTTCGTACGCGTAGACTTTAATATCAACTGTCAATCCCTTTTTGACGCCTTTAATTTTTCCCTTTTTTGTAAAATCCTTTTAGCGAATGTGGAATCAACTTGCCTAGTTTCAGCTTCATAAGTAAAGTTGTTTTTGAGATTTCGTGATAAGTCTATCAGTCAGTGAGTGTATATATTACTCTATGCAGTGAGTGTTAGTATTTTTTTAACCGACGAATGGAAGAGGTTGTCACTTCGATTGCAAGTTTTTTTTTGTTTTTGTTACCCGGGTACTCCTCCAATTATGAATCGATTTTGGTGATTCTGTTTTTGTTTGGTAGGTCACACTTTAGAGGTAGTTCCATGTAAATTTTATCGAAATTATTTAAGCGCTTATTGAAAAAAATTATATGTATACAATTATACACAGATGACGTTTCGGTTTGTGATTCCCTTCAGAAAAAGTTTTGATCAATGATCTTATTGGCTTTGATGTGGTCTTTCAATCTCAGTTTAAACTCTCATTTTCTACTTTTTAGTTTAAATTTGTACATGTAGGTATAGTGTTGAAGTAGGTTTTTTTCTATAAATATTAAATTATATAAATAGATACGAATGTAATTGCTTTATTGGCTTCACGGATCAACATGGAAATTGTATGCTTGTGGTTAAGACTTTCAAATTAGTATTATATTTAATTTTGTCTATGTCATCGCTATAATTATAGCAACATCGTATTTACAGATCAGTTTTGACGCTATTAAGACAAAGTAAACTGTTTAATATTACGAGTAAAGGACATTGAATCCACGCTCATGAAAATTTTAACAAAAAAAAAAAAGTTCAGTTTAACAGGAGTGTCAAATATCACATGCAGATATCTTGATTGCACATTTTTTTAAAGATATGTAAGTATGCAATAACTGGGCAAGTTATTATAAAATATAAAGTTACTCAATAAATGCGTGTTGATTATTTTGATATGAAACCAGGTTTCAATTTAATTTAAACGTGTTTTATTTTATGAATTGTAATCCGGAAAAATATCCTGCATTAAATACTTTTGTTATTATTATAATAATCTTTGTCTGATATATCGCAGAACCGAAAACCACTGGGGTAGATGGGAAAGCCAGCCCAGCCCTGTTAGAGTAGCCCCAATCGGTTAACGTATCGCGTAGGACGCACTGAGAGTAGCTGGAGTGAAAAATATATACGCAAGGCAATTGACAGTGGCTGAAAGCGTAAAACCGAAGATGTGGGGCTCGATTTTTGAATCGCTCGTATGATATCGCATGTATATATCATGCGAAATGAAAGATTTTCAATTGATAGAAAGCACATTCAAATGGTTCAAACCACTCGTTGCGTTAGTTAGTGATATGATTATTTAAAAAATGTGACTTTTTGGGATTTCTTACAAAAGTCAGTAATTTCGCATGATATTGCATGATATTTTAAAACGAAACATCATACGAGCGATTTAAAAATGGAACCCCAGGCGTGCTTTGGGAAAGGCATATGTCCGCGATTATTACAAAATTAAAATTGGTTTAAAAATTGAAATGTATTTCATGGGAATGGGTGGTTTCTAAATTAATATTTTTCCATAATAGTTTAAGTACTCGATAATTTGAAGTCTGAAAATTTTCCATTTGCTATATCCCTCTCAAGTATGCGCAGCAGGCGGCTGTTAGTGATTATATATTTACACTAAGTTTAGGTATAAATTAAAATGATATTCAAACAGGTTTAAATACCCCTCGAGCATTATGATTTTGTTAGCGTGCGGTCAGCCAAGTTCAATGTCATAGGTATGTAGGTGCCTACAACATAATTGGCACATAGTTAGCATGATTGTATGTAATTTATATAGTTAACGTTTGTGAGTAAATAATCATTGGGCGGCATTGAACTTGATTATGATGGTCTCTTTTTATATGAGAGCTTAAAGTATTATAGTTAAGCCGGTTTTCTATTCGAACGGCATGTCTAAGGAGATGTACTTAGGAACCTAAGATGATACCCAAAAATATTTATTCATAAAATTATAATAATGAGGAAAGATTTGTATGTAAGTATGTTTGTAACGAATTGGCTCAAAAAGTACTGGACCGATTTTAAAAATTCTTTCATTGTTGGGAAGCTACACTATCCCCGGGTGACATAGGCTATAATCTATACCCGTGCGAAGCTGGGGCGGACCGCTAGTTTATTCATAAAATACTTTTTGCTCATTTGTATCATAAATGCGAAAAAACTTTCTGCATTTTGTGGCCGAAGTATGAATTTTCGTTACTTAAAATATGTGTCGATATCCATACAAATTTCAATTTTGAAATTAAAATTTTGTATGAAATTCGATACGTATTTTACGTAGCGAATATTCATATATCGCCCACTTGTCTGTTTGTTATTTTGTCACAAGTTAGGCATTTTTATAATGACCACGTCTCGTCTATGGTTAATATCAAACATAAAAGTGCAAAATTATTTTGCTATGGCTGATTCTCAGGGCTGAGTAAGTTAGGATAGGAGCTACGTAGTAGGATTACCTAGTCTGTGAGTAGGAGTAGAGACATTGTGTTGTCATTCTGGTTTTGACGTGATAACGTCTTATAAATCGATGACCGCCGGCTACACGCACGAAAAATTGTCACGGTTATCACGTAAAATTATCGTCCGTAAACCGACATTACAGACAACCCCTTTTTTGTTTATTGTCCCTCTAGTGTGTAAATAAGCTGGTTTGTTTAAAAGTAACTACGTTACGTTCACGTTTCAACAGCTGAATCGATCTTGATGGAAATTACCAGGAAATGGTGTGTTTCATGAGTGTGGGACTTAAATAACTTTTTATCTCGAGCATGCCAGAAAATTAAAATATGGTGGGTGAAACTATAGGATGTAGCTAGTGTACTAATTTGAAAATGCTTGGACCCCCCAGTTTGACCCACTATCCTGCTTGTTGTATTTTCACTACTAAAAAAACAAACAAATCTTGGTTAATATTTACAAGTAAACAGTTTCTGTCATTAGGACAGACACATTACTCGCGGGTAAATTCGCATAGTGGCGTTAATAGGCAATAAATAATCTTAATAATCTAATAAATACTTGTGTATGACTAGATAGGTAAAAAGAGGGGCTGAGATGGGGTGGGTTCGTGAAAAAAAATCCTTTAGCCGATGAATTGAACGTACTATAAGTATGACATCTTTGTGAAGTACGTAGTAAATCTATACATATAAAAGAAAGTCGTGTTAGTTACACTATTTCAAGTAAACCGATTTGGCTGAAAATTGGTGGGGAGGTAGCTTAAAACTAGGAGACGGACAGGCTACTTTTCATCAGCATCATCACCATTTTTCATCATTACGCGGGTGAAACCGCGGGGCGCAGCTAGTATAATATGATTATACCAATGCCTTTAGCTTGGTTTTATTTAATTTTATCAACCGACTTCAGAAAAGTAGGAAGGCTCTCAATTCGATCCGTGTTTTAGTGTTTTATTTTCTGTCACAAATGAGCGGTGTCCACACAGAAAAGTATTTTTTGTTTGTTTAATTTATTTTCTGTTTCTATCCCCCATATTCATGGACGTAAATAAAGATACTTCGAATCCTCACGTCACACTCAAGTGGTGTTTTGGCATATAAAAACATTACTTGAGGGTGACGTGAGGATTCAAAGTGTACCTGTATATTTTACGTCCATGAATTTTGTGGATGTCTATGTGGTATAGTTACCACATAGACATCCCTTTCCGTAGAATATAGGTATCTTCAACCTGGTATTGTGTCCACCTATTTATCTATATCATCAAGTACAAGTTAGTGCTTGCAACCATTAGTAGGTAGTTAGTAGTAGTTGTAAGTAGTACTGTCAGCAACATTTGTTGATCTGTCTTTCCTTCTCATTATGTCCACTGGTTATAGTCAACCGTAGCCGGGGTGTCTGGCGGCCAATTTACTACGCTGTCTCTATTTTTCTAGCTGATTGTACCTACATTGGCCAAGGCAAGGCGGATCTCTCGATAGATTTTCCTTATGTTAAAACTCTTTGGATGTGCAGAAAGCTATTCAGTTACAAATAGAATCAGTCCAAGCAGAACGTTCGCGGGTGCTATCACTTATTTTGAGGTGATCGTGTTTGTTCTCGCAATTGTAATCAATACTACAAAACCTACGTGAATAAAATAATGATAGCTACAACAAAATCACAAAATCAATAATTAATTCGCTGAAACAGATATTTTCTCCCACGAAATAAATCGTTTGTGTATAGGTACACAGGCATTCTTGGCACAGGCAATGAAAATTAACATAAATGCGGTCATTGAACTGTGATCAGCAATAAATGAACTAAAGTTGTTAGGTGCCTAGTGTGTATAAACATGATGTAGAGGAGCTACCTTCAAGAGGTTGTTAGATAATTATCAATAATCCTGTAAACAGGATTACGCAAAAAGGGTGTACTAAGCCGAAAGTGCTCGTTATACTCATCAACTTGTCAACAACTTTTACTACAGGACCAAGTCTGAAATCGCGATAAAAATATCAGCTGCCATACATTTTTCTGAGTGTAAAATACCGTTTTCTTTTACAACTGTTATTTTTGTGATATATCGGGGTTTATCTTTTAGTAAAAATAAAACATAATGATGGATATTATGGACCCCTTTCAGCTTAGTACGTACACCCTTTTCACGTAACTCTGTAAGTATACTATATTCCAAATACAATTACAAATATCCAGGAGAGTTGGGGGTCATTCGCAGTCTTAACCGTGTCAAAAAAACCCCTATAAATACAGATCCTGAAAATGTCATGTACACAATCGTTTATATACTCAATGAACACAATCGTTGGTATATACACTCACTAAACCTAATAAGTATTTGAATTAAAATGCACAAATGAATCGTACGTGGTCGTACTAAGGGACCGTCCATTAATCACGTGAGGCTTGAAGGGGGGTTAGCAAAAATCACGAAATATCACAATCAATACACAAACAATAGTCTTCAACCTCACCAAGGGGGTGGGGGGATTAAAAAATGCAAAAAAAACATCACGTGATTAATGGACGGCCCGTAAGTGAATCGTAGTCGAGAATATTGGTTTACGTTGAGGTGGTGGTAATATTTATTTTGGTAAGGCAAACGGGAATAGCAAATAACTTGTGACATTCACTTAAGGCGAAAGGTAAACTAAAGTAGCGCCCTCATTTAAAAAACATAACAGGTATACTAAAAGATAAGTAAATAAAAATTTGACACCTCTCAGTCGGTCGAGAATATAATAAATTATTTTTGAACTATTATTTTTAATAACATAAGGAATCATATACTTAGTTACGAGTATAATAAACTCATTACTGCAAAAAACGGCCACTTTAGCTTACCTTTCGCCTTAACATTGTTTTTCAAACCTGACTTAATAAATAAACAAATTTCTGAACACACCCAGTTCGAACAAGGTGTAATCGTACAAATACCGTTATTAACAACTATCTTGAACTCGCAGGCGGATGCTATTCAGTTGGACCATTTAAGAATTAAAAAGAAGTCGCGAATTATTTAGTGCTTAAAATATTTTCATTCCCTATAATATACTTGTGGTGTGAAATGAAAATAAAATGTTATCTATGGTATTAAAAAGTTTTAGATAATAATTGTGAATTCATGTTAAAAAAATAACTTTTGCGGATTTTATTAGATTGGTGTTTAAAACGTCACTAGCAAACTTAATATTGATTTTGTCCTTTTTAGAATGTTAAATAAAACGTGTGTAGATAACTATATAATTCTACGCACCTCTCTGTTGTCACCTCAAGCGTAGACGCACTTAAATTTGTTCCTTGTCGTCCTTCGAACAAGTGAACAACCTCACGTATAATTTGTATCTTCTTCTCACATAGTTGCAAAAATTACCATTACTTCATTAGTTCTTGAAATTTAACTGTTTTTCGCAGTAAATTGTGTGGACTGGCGATAAACAAAGCTTAGTGATAAAGGTTTAGTTATCTCATAAAGTCGAGTGTCGTGTGCGAACAATGACGTATTCTGAAGCGTATACTCCAGGGTATATTTATATAAGTCCGGAACAAAGGAGATCCTGTGCCACTTTGTTGAATCAGTATGGTTGGTATCTTGATTTTTATGAATATTACATGCTTGCTTTTTTGATACTAAATATATAAGTTACACAACAATTCAAACTTGCATAAATATTAAAAATCAAATTCTAACACAACAATTAACAAAACAAAGTACATAGGTACAACAAATTACCAAACCTATTTTTATAACTTTAATATTAAATACGTTATCATTTTTAGTTGGGATGTTATTGAGCCGTTCCTCCTTTTATTAGTCGCATCGTTTTTCTGAATCGGTACACATTCTTTACCGAGCCTCTGTATTTCTATTGCACGGTACAAACAGGAGCGGGCGGAATTCAACCCGAAATAAAAATACCGCTTAGAGATCATCATCATCAGCCAGAAGACGTCCACTGCTGAACATAGGCCTCCCCCTTTAACCTCCACACTGAACGACAGCCTGCCTTTTGCATCCACTGGATGCCAGCGACTCTTACTATGTCGTCGGTCCATCTAGTGGGAGGCCTACCTACGCTGCGTCTTCCGGTTCGTGGTCTCCACTCAAGAATCTTTATTCCCCATCGGTTATCGGTTCTCCAAGCGATGTGGCCTGCCCATTGCCACTTCAACTTGCAAATTTTAACAGCTATGTCGGTGACTTTGGTTCTTTGGCGAATATCCACGTTTCGGATTCTATCGCGCAAAGAAACTCCGAGCATAGCTCTCTCCATTGCCCGCTGTGTGACTCTGAGTTTTTCCAAAAGGCCAACAGTTAAGGACCACGTCTCAGTACCATATGTCATCACTGGCAACACACACTGGTCAAAGACCCTTGTCTTTAGGCACTGTGGTATCTTGGACGAGAAGATGTCACGCAATTTCCCGAACGCTGCCCATCCGAGTTGGATTCTTCGGGCGACCTCTTTGCCTAAGTTGGACTTACCTAACTGAACAATCTGTCCAAGATAGGTGTAATGGTCAACAACTTCGAGAGTATCGTTCCCAACGACTACCGGCACGGGTTCAACATGGACATTGGACATGATTTTTGTCTTGTCCATGTTCATTTTAAGACCCACCTGTTGGAACCCTCTTAGAGATGCCATACTGCATTTCTAGGCCGTACCGTATCCGCACCGATAAATGGGGGAACGGTCTAAGTGACATCATTGTTGTCTTATTCTGCATACATAGGTATGTTTATTTCGCGTGCAATATAATCTAGGTAAGTACATCACATGCACGCCGGAATATTTTATGCTTGCGAGTACCTTACTTACTTTTTATCAACTGATTTTACGGACTTTTTTTACATAATATAATAGTATTTTTCTTTTCAAAACATGCGTATAATATAGTGATTTTAACTTGAATCAACAACACCAACAGACCAACGACTCTTCTCCTCTTCTTTCGAGCTTTTCTTTGAATATGCAAAGTTTTTTAAAAAAAAATATGAGGTTTCTTAGTTCCAGTAGTTCAGAGTAATGAATGCAACATTTTTAGTTTCAATGTTGCATTAATTGATTTTAGATGTACCTAATTCAGTTTTTTATGTCGATGGTTGTATTCGTCCGCGCCTAGACAGGATAATAATAAATTTATTAATTATAATTATTACCCAAACTGGTTAAGACTATAAAGTTTTTTAGAAGCAATTATTTCTCCCGTAGATCCACAACTACTGGACCGGTTCAAGTACGAGATGTCGCAGGGTATAGAGCGGTTCTTCCTCCTATCGTACTGCCTGGCGTGCTGTTGGCCCGGGTTCAGCGCCGTCAGCAACCTGCGGGTAGTACGCCAATGGTCTGAGCTGGAGTTCAACTTCCCCAGCCCAGAGGCAGAACAGATAGCTCGCAACAACAAGCACTACGTGCCTGGGAACTCTGTGCCTATTGATGTGGATGTTCAACACAGAAATGGTTAGCATTAGCATATTATTGTAAAGTATATAAGCTGCTAATTTCATCCTATGGTGTCATATTATAAAGGACAACCAACGAAGAAAACTCTAGACAGTGCTTCAGGAGCCATACACGCATTTTCCCCTAAATGAAATGTACCTTTTTTTGTTGACGGCATCTTCAAAAGATGGCCAGCTTCAATGCAATTGTGAGATTTCATTGCACCCACTAAAACCCCTTCGGGACAGAGTTTGGTGCCAGGCGGAGAGCACCGAGATCTCCATAGGAACGCAACGCCGCGGGCCTCATCGTGCCTTTGTGTTGTCGTGTGGCTCCGTTGTCTTCCCTGGGCTTGCTTGAATGAGCGGTCAGATTCCCAATCTACCCAAGAGCCCGGAGGCCCCCTTTTAGTCACTATATTATACCTACATACCTAAAACAACTCTAGTATTAAGATTTTATTTTTGTTTCTACTTTTTGATTGTATTTTTTGTTTCTCAATTATTAAAATGTTGAAATTAATTATCACCTAACCTGTGTACCTAATTGTTTTTTAATAGCGTTAGTTGCGAATAAACCGGTCATTGATGTAAGATTTACTTATGCGTACTACGGCTTAGGCTTGATTAAAATATATATATTTAATGATTTTGATATTTTTTTTTTATTAATATATATATATATTTTTTTATGTTAATGGTGTCTATACATGTTTATAAGGATAGGGTATGCTATGCCAAAAGGTTTCGTTATACTCATCATTATGAACAACTTTTACTACGGGACCAAAACTAAAATCGCGAAAAAAACAACTGTTACATACATAATTATAATGTCGAGTGTCAATGGCCGTTTTCTATGGAACAGCTGATATTTTTCGCGATTTCAGAGTAGGTCCTGGTAGTAAAACTTGTTTATAATCATGAGTACAATGACCTCCTTTTAGATTGGGATACCCTTTCCTTATAGCCCTGTAGATATCAGATAGGTATGCAAACTTGCAAACGCATTTGACTTGTATGGTAAAATAAACTTTTTATTTTGGCTACAAAGTTAAAAATCTTGTGTTACTTCCATGACAATTATTATTATGTATCTGTATCCTTAGGTGGTCTCCCGTCACGGATATTTGTGACGATCCCTCGGTTCGATGAAGGCCGGCCGATTACACTGGGTACCGTGGACCCGCAGGGACGGATCTCCGCTTATCCTGACTACACCTGGCACGACAACCAGGGCCACAACTGTGAAGGACTCACTTCCGTGTTCAGGGTCGCGGTAAGTAAACAATTGAGACGTACCTAGCCTGGGCAGCCTGGGCCGATGCTTGACAACGTAAAGCGAAGTATTTACGTCAGGAGAAAAAAGCGTTTAACATGTCTGCGCCAAGTCCTGTGAAAAAGTTTTACAGAGGGCTCCCTTTGATCACTTTAGTAGAATAGGGAACAAAACTGCCTTCGTAGTCTTCGTACCCTGCTGGTAATAAAGAGTTTTGGCCACCCCTCGCTACCTTCACTGCTGAAATCTGATCGGACAATAGCTCACAACGCTGAAGAGAAAGCAAACTTGTTTGCTTCTCGTTTTCAACTTCATCTGGCAGCACAACGTTTATGTCTCAAATTCGCTAAATGGAGATTCGCAAAAGACTCCGAAATCTTGACATGAACAAAGCAAGTGGCCCGGATGGTACTCCAGTCATAGTTTTAAAGACAGGACTTCCTGAGGGATATAACGATTCCAGTGATCATTGATAGCTGCTCGTCCGATCGAATGGCAATAAATGCCGGTGTCCCCCAGGGGTCGGTACTCTCTGCAGCGCTCTTTCTGATGCACATCAATGATTTGCTAAATCCCGGTACTTTTGGATAGGTAGACGGCAGCACAGTTGTATCTGGCAGCACAGTTGTTTGTTGTTGAATTTGATGTTATTTCGTCGCTTAAGGGTCAAAAGCAAAACACAAAACTGCGAACCGGTATGTTGCGAATTCGCAACGCAGAAAGCTGCGATACGAATTGCTGCGTTGCGATTTCGTGCGGCCAGCCATGACCATTACCACGGTTCGGGTGATCGACCGTACTGAACGTATTTTTTTACCTAGGCAGTATGAGTACATAGAATGTAAAAAAAAACATACAGTCCTATTTGATAACCTCCTCCCTTTTGAAGTTAAAAAAAGTGTTGTACTGCTGTTCTTGAAAAAAAAATTATTTTGGGTTGCTATTTTGCGATGCGAATCAATATGCAAGTTCTTCCGATGCATCAAATAATCATTGTATTAACTTTCTGTCTCGTTATGTGTTTATGTGTGTGAATATAAATATTGATTGGGATTGCGTTTACGCTATTTATGATTGTCGCTGTAATTGCTACTGAAACAAAGCCAAGCTATTATAGCAATTATTGATGTCTTCATAAAATAAGATAGAGAATGCCTACCGTATCATTCTTGGTCATCTGAGCCACCATGAATGAATTATAATACATAAAAAGCTTTATTAATACTGATGATGATTTACGTGGCATCCTTTGACATTGTATTCCATTTGCACTACCTTGAACCAACCCTGAGCTCTACAGTGCAGATAAACACTACCTGTTGTTGAACAAAGCTGTTTTCCCTGTTTGAAAACAAGTTAGTATTTAGATACAAAGTTTAGAAATACCAGATTTATAAATAACTATATAATCTCTATCGGGAAGCGCGCAATGCCTTACGCATACAAAGTACATAGGATAAACTTTTGCTACACGCATATACCTACCTATGATAAACCAACATTGCGTACACTGTTTTTATATTTCTTGCCTTGAATATCATAAGAAAAATTTGCACCTGATGCCTCAAATCAGACAAACAAGGGAGATATGCCTTAGTTCAATATTTATCGTTTGTGTCTGTGTATCACTATACCGCTAAAACGCACAACGCAAAAACTGTAAGTACGGTACACTTACTTATTTTTCACACACCAAGAAATTGGCAGCAACATCAATGAACTAACAATAACTAATAGTCCCATGTAAAAAAGCAGCAAGGTTGTTTGCAGGGTGAGTTCGACTCAAGATATCAAGCTTGATAAAGGCCTGATACGTTTGCACCCAGAGAAAAGAAGTTTTTTTTTTTAAATTATAATGGCTGTAAAACGTGGGTTTGTAAGAAATTTGTTGTAGCCAGTTGCACCCATATAAACGAAACGTCAGTCATTAGCAAATGGGATGCGGAGTTCGACGCGTTGATCTAAATAAGAATGTTCAATCAAGGTTCACTTATAATATAATACCTGGTAACAAATTTTCCTTCTCATTTCCGTTCTATTTACTTCTCTTTTCTGTGTTTGCACCTGCCAAGCTACCTGTTTTGTTTTTGATTTTAAATTAAATAATAGACTCACTTTTGGACACCTCGCCCAATAATATTAAGCGATGATCGGTCTACGATGAAGCACGCTTGCCTAAAAGAAACTGATTCTTTCGTAATTAAGTTAATCAATGCTTAAAATTACTTTATCTCGTTTTCACCTGTGTCGATTTCCGTCAAAGACAAGTTACCAGAGCAATTTTAAGCATTGCTTAACTTAAGTAACATTTATATTAAGTAAGACCAAATGTGTTTAAAGGGTTAATGTCAAGTAATAGTCTTTTTCTTTTTATAGATAGACGAATGCGACCGCCTATGGGTGATGGACACGGGAAAGATCGGGGAGTCCCAGGTGTGTCCTCCCCAACTGTTGGCTTTTAACCTGCGGGACGACCAGCTACTCTTCCGACATGTTGTCAACGCGTCCGACTACATATCCACGTCGCTGTATATTACACCTGTAAGTTGTCTCTTGAAGTATAAAGCTCGATATTAAAAATTAAAATGGGCAATATTCTCATTAAAAAATGTTTTTTTTTTTAAATGTTTTAATCATCGAGATACAATACATATCGAGTCACAATCTCTAAATGAAAACAGTCAAAAAACGTCAAAGCGTCGTTGTAAATACCTAGACATCAATTATATAGTTCACAATGCCACATTTACTCCAATTTAGACGTTATGACGCTTGTTTAGTGTTCAACGTCGCTTGTCCGCTATGACATCGTAGCATTGGCATCGCGTGGCGTTGTAGTCGGATCGCGGTTGCCTTACTACTAACCCAAAAGTCAGCGCAATGCGTAGCGTGTGCCGTGTTTAGGTTCGGACATTTTTTGGCACGTTTGTGACTCTATTGGTATTGTATCTCGATGGTTTTAATGTATAATAACTTAGTTATAAGCTAGCTAGCTAAATTTAACTTAATTCATTAAATAAATAAATTGTCTACTGTGGTTTGAAAAAAAATATAAGTCATTGGGTAGCCTGACCCACCACCATCTGTTTAATTCCAAATCAGCAATCGTATTGTATCGTGAAGAAAAGGTTTAATAATTATGATCAAATTGCTTAGTATTAGATTGGAAGGTACTAACGACTATGTATATAGTTTTAATAAATACTCTTATTACAATATACACAGCTATAAAACGTGCCATCAAAATAACTTAAAACCTCAGACATCCCAACAGATTTTTTTACCGAGGAAAAAAAAGGAAGAGTTTCTCTAGTCGACGCGTAGGTATGATGATACAACTTTTCTAGATAGTCGCTATATTTCCTGGCAATCAGACTGAAGTACTTCAAGATACGCTTGAGACAAATGATAGACAATCTAGTTGAGGCCTTGAGTTGTTATATTATTGATGCGTTGGTCCGTATTGCATTCTCCTCCAGCACCACATTTCGAAAGCATCGATGCGCACTCAAACTGCTGTTTTGAGTTATTGAAATTGGACCAAACTAGTCTGATTTTTGGAACCTCATGAGCGGAATCTTCATACTTAAATAATTTTTAAAGCATGGTGTTTTACCCGGTATAGTACGCTGCTGGTTTTTTTTAAAATCAGTTGTCACTTATGTCACTGCAAGTCTAATAATACTCATTCTTTTTCTTTGCATCAGGCGGTATCAGTAATGTCTAAATTTCATCTAAATCCTTAACTTCCAGGTGGTAGATGTGCGAAGACGGGGCCCAGGCAACTGTGCGGACACATTTGTTTACGTGGCCGATGTGTCAGGGTTCGGCTTGCTGGTGGTGGACGTCGCCGGCAAGCGCTCGTGGCGCCTCACGCACCGCTATTTATTCCCCTACCCTTCCGAGGGTACCTTCACTATTGACGGTAAGGACACCTTATTTATCTTGATTTATAATAAATTTAAAAAAAACATACAGTAAGTTTTTTTCTTAACCATTCTATTATTTCTTAATTTATAAAAAAAACTACTTTTTGGTTCAGCTAATTACAAAAGCGTGTTTTTTAAAGTTTTAAACTATTACTTGTTTTCTAATTTTTAGTTCAGATAGCTACAAAAGCGTGTGTTGTGTTATAAAGTTCCATAGATACATACCAATAAAAAAAAAACTTGTTTAATTTGAATCTTTAATAGCTTCAATGAGTTCGTCTGTAACTGTACCGATTGGAATAGTGCTAATAAAAGTACATAAAAAATAAAAGTTGGACTCATGCGAAGACTTATACGGATGTTATAAAAGTTGGAATCCTGAGTAGTTGGACTCATGCGAACAAACGATTCATAGTGTCGTTAGTGACAGTTTTTGTTTGAGTCACTTAAATTATAAGGTTTAGGTTTACTATTGAGTTTTTTTAAGGCATTTTGACAGCAAGTAGAAGCAAGACTTTGGTGTTTTTAAATGATGCTGGCCATGTTAAACTTTATCTTCACTGATGTCTTAGCGTTAGTGAGAGATGGCAAAGGAATAAGCCTTCTTCAAAATCAAAGTTCACGTTTGTTCAAAACCCCTTTTTTTTACCTGCATTAATATACATACTGCAGCTAGTTTTGTATCATACATGTTCAATATTTCAGGCGAAAGTTTCGACCTGATGGACGGTGTGCTAGGCCTGGCATTATCTCCGTACCTTGGAGCAGGCGCCGAGCGCTATCTCTACTTCCACGCACTGGCTTCAACCACCGAGAACATTCTCAACACAAATGTGCTGCGTAACGATTCTCACATTGGCGACCCCAACCTGGAGCCACACTTGGTTTATGTAAGCAATGAGACATTTTTAATATTCGTTAGGTAACTACTTGAACTTTTGCACCCGTCTCTACCATTTGGAACATCCTGAACACCTAAAGTGCTAAGAACGACTTCAACCTGGATCTGCACTTAACGCAAGCAACAAGATCTTATACAAAAGGTGCTATTCGCAACGCCCAGAGCTGCAATCTGGTATTGTCGAGTATACGCATAGATGCATGATGTGCTCTAAGGTGTTTATACATATAGGTATGCATATGTATATATCTTGAATATCTATTTCGAAATTCAACATATTTATATTGTATGGAATTCCTTACCATTCTAAAAATGGTACATTGTGTGGTCAAAAATGGTAGCAAACCTAGCGCGATTTGGGTACTGGCTCTCAAGTGATATTGCCGGAACACATAGGTAGGCTCTTGATTACATTTTCAACTCGAAGGAACTACCGGCTTTAAATGAGTTATAAATGATATGTTTAAAGAGTGCTGCAGATAAGACATTATAATTAAACAATCTGCCCTTGTTCAGGCTACACGGCTCGTAAAATATACATTATATTTTATAGTTAGTCATTCGAGCGCCTGAATGAAAACAATAATCAAAAATACTTACCTAACATCTTAAGCATTTTCTTTCTACAGCCTAACATTATAAATTAACTCTACCTCTAACGGCATTTCATTTTTAGGTGTTCCCAAATAAACGACCCAATCAAGCAGCGGCTGAAGCCATCGACCGCGACGGCATCATGTACTTTGGTCTAATGGAGCCACCGAGCATCTGGTGCTGGAACACCGCCACAGACTTCTCCCAGCGCAATTTCCATCAGCTAGCAATTGACAGAGAAGCGCTGCAGTTCGCTAGCGGTGTCAAAATCGTCAACAATCTCAAAGGAGAACAGGAACTTTGGGTCCTTACCTCAAGCTTTCAGAGAGTCATGACTGGTAGTTTGAGTTCTAGTCAAATTAACTTCAGGATTCATGCTGAAAAGATATCTACCTTATTGGCAAACTCCCCTTGCAAGAAACCCCCAAAAGGACCGCGCCCCGGATACCTCTCGAACTTGATTGCTCAGACAGACAACTCGAATCAAATCCACTTCAGATATGGAGCTGTGTCGTCTCTCTAGAAATCCGTGCCATATCCAAACATTTGAAAGGTCATTTTATATGGGATGACCGCCAGTAATTTATCGTACCAATATTAAGCAATAAGTAATTGTTAAACCATTAGCATTGGTGAAAATAAAAGTAATTTATTGAATTGTACTAAATAGATTGTTGTAGAAGATCTGTATACATTTGTACTTTCCTTGCGATGCTCATATCGATGTGCTTATCTTCGACACCTACAATCATGCCACCAATTATGGAAGGGTCTACTTTTTCTGTGAGCTGAATCTGCTTGCCTTCTTTGACAAACTTTTGTAGGGCGGCCATGAGGCTGGATCGAGTGTTGCTGTCGAGCGGCTTGGCGGTGATTACCTCGCACAGAGCTTCGTTGCGGTGCGCTACCATCACGTTATGGAACAATGTGATCATGCGTCTCAACTTTTTCAGACGACCATTCTCTGCGACGACTGCCAAAAAGTTAACTGCAGATTTTGGCATACCTACAATAAAACGCTTACTTAGCTAAAAAAAGTCGGAATTAAAAAAAAAATAGGCATGCGTTTGATCGCCCCCTTGCCTGATGTTAAGCGATGATGTGGTCTACGATGGAAGTTTCTTCCTCCTCAACTTGTGTGTCTGCTACACTACTTTCACAGCAGCCGTCAACCCACCTGATTGTAGGATACTTACTAAAACGCTTGAATTATAATCAGCTCTATAGAGGAAAATCTTTAGTAATAATATTAAAAAGTAAAGCATTTAAGTGAAGTGCCTAAACCTAAGACACTATTTCACTAACCACGAACAAAGCGACACCTAACTAACGCCTAACTCCTATTCTATGCAGTCTTTTCACCAATCCATTTTTAATAGGCGACTCCTAAGCTAAGCGTTGTTTTTTTTTTACATTTATCTATTGTTTTAATGTGAGCGAGCGAGCGCGGCGTGGTCTGTCAGTTTAAGAGTTGGCTATCATTAGGCATCCCCGAATCGGTGTCGTAACTTTAGGTGATGCCTAACGTCACTATTTACCTATTACCTAAAGTTTGGTGAAACGTTTTTTTTTTGTCCTAAACAATTCTTAAATATTTAAGCATCTGATTTAGGCGACCAGGTTTAGTGAAAACGGGCATTAGATACTTTTGAGTCTAGTGCATAAGTATATATACCTATACATATAAGTAGCTTTACCTGCTTCTGTTGCCACTCCTTCCAATATCTTCGATTTAGCAGCGCGTGATATCATACTTGTTTCTATGAAGTCGTTTACTTTAGGTTTGGTGAGTATTTTCTGCAGCTCTTGCAAGTTTTCCTCTACTTTATCTAATTCGTTCATTTGACTGGCGGCACTGTAAAGAGCTGTCACGTAGCACCCTTCTATGCCTGTAAGTATACAGAATAGGCATGTGTCCTATTTTCCCCCATAAAAAGGTGATATTTAAGTTAGAGCCCATCAGCGAGAACAAAATTAAAACATTTTTTGTGAATTTTTAAAACGAGCGGTGCCCGGTCTTCTTTCTATGAATTGCACTAATTTTATAAAAGCGAAATAAGTAAGTGCATGTTTTGTCCGCACTCAAGTTCATTACAGCTGAACGGATTAGAATTAAATTGGTATGGAGATAGTTTATACCTGGATTACCACATAATATGCTAGTTACTATGTTTTATACTGAAAAAATAACAGATCCTGCAAAATAGAGGATGAAACTGCGAGTAACTCTTATTTATATAATTATATATATAATTACATCAAAATATTAAATAAATTTGAGCAGGTATTATTTAAAAAAAATGCTCAAATAGTACAGTTAAATCAGAAAAAAAGTTAAATCAGTATCATCCTATCATGTTACCACTGCTGTGACACAGGCCTTCTCTCAGAGACACAATGGGCCATACTCTACCACCCTGGCCCAGTGCATGTTGGCGAATGAGGTAATATTTCGGGACATTTTTGCACACACGGTCATCTGACCCCAAACTAAGCAAAGCTTGATGTCTAATATGTCTTTGACATACGTATGTACGTAGTATAATATGCAATCTTCGATCTTTGAACATTGATGTAAGATTGTCTTTGAACTTACTTTTTTATTTTGGGGTTCATGCTCGGTTTCCTCACGATTTTTTACCGTACTGTTTTTGAGCGATGGCTTCGAAAACTGATAAGCCATTAGTGCAGGGCCAAGGATCAAAACGGGTGACCGGGTGGGTGCCAAGCCCTCAGATTATGTTACCACTCAGCCACCATCGCGCTTAAACACATTTTAATAGTAATAAGCAATTATGACTAACCGAATACTGATATAGGTGGCTTTTTTGTTATAGTAGCGGAACACATATTTCTTATAAACATGGGTATCATTATGATATAATTAATTATTCAAATATGATATTTAGGTTATTAATTTTGATCTAAACATTACCAAACTGACTTGCATAATATGTCAAAAACTCCTAGACGTTTGTATAATAAAGTTGAAAATTTTAAAACAATGAGGTGTGTCTAAAAAAAGGTGCGTCTCAAAACTTTAGGATATTTTATTTCTAGGTGAACAGCAGTTGGTTACCTACAGTAACAATAAATTTATTTCAGGTAAGTGTATACAAGGTGTATAGCATTTATTAACTTATGAATGTACATTATATACAATTTATACATGTACACTTAGGAAGTTTCTTTTTCATTTCTATTGTTTAGTATATTGCCTTCAAAATTTTCGATGCTATAATTATAATTGCTTTCTAAACAATAAATAGGATCGTAGCGATCAGTTAAAGATATCGTACTGAAAAGCTTGGTCAGTTTCCAGCAGTGCTCTGATATACATGACCAAGGAACCGAGAGCCATTGCAGAAGTAAGCGAGTTGCAAGTGCCTCCTTCTGAAACAGCTGCTTTCTTCACCCGATACTCCTCCTGTAACGTATAAAAAAATTAAACTGATAACACACAACATACGCACAATGAGGACTGATGAGAAGATTGAGCTGGAAGAAGAAATGGTTAGGGTAAGTTGGGATATCGTGGGGCTATCTGAAGTCCGTAGAGAGGGCAATGACACAATAACCTTGAAATCCGGTAACCTACTCTACTACCGGGTGGGCAACCAACAGTTCCAAGGTGGTGTCGGCTTTCTCTTCCACAAGTCCCTCACTAACAATATTATCACCACCGACAGTGTTTCCAGCAGGGTTGTATGCGTAATACTCAGAATATCCAAGAGATATCCGTTGAAGGTCATTCAGGTATACCCACCGACTTCGTCACACCCAGATGATGAAGTGGAGGTTATGAATGAGGACATTAGTAGAGCCATACATACGTCCAAGATCCACTTCACTGTTATTATGGGGGACTTTAACTCGAAAATGGGCAAGAGAAGTGACGATGAGTTGAGAGTGGGGCAATTTGGCTGTGGGCAACGGAACCCTAAAGGACAGAGGCTGGGCGGCTTTCTGGAGAAAGAGGGACTTTTTATAATGAACTTCCTTTCAGAAGCCGCCTCACAGAAAATGGACCTGGATGAGCCCCGATGGGTCTACGAGAAATGAGATAGACTTCATTATGACCACCAAAAAACAAATATTCAATGATGTCACTGTGATTCACAAGGTGAAAGCCGGTAGTGATCCACGAATGGTAAGAAGCACATTGAATATTAACGTTAAACTTGAGAGGTCCCGTCTAACGAAGTCCACGCTCCGACCTTACCATGCCCATATTAAAACCCCGAGAGTTTTCGCACAACGCACTTCGAGCTTTCAACTCAAGCTGTCGAATCGCTATGATTGCCTGGAGAATTTCGCTTCGGTAGATGAGATTAACAACAGGTTAGCGGCAATTGTCCATGTGATAGGTTCTAAATTTTTTAGACTTGGCCGTCGCACAGTTAGACCGCAAAAATTATCCAACCATACCCGTAACCTCATGGCTGATCGGCGATCGTTACAACGGCACTCTTCTGATGACGCTGAATCATATAGACAGTTCAATAGACAAATCTAGAAGTCATTGCGACGCTACATACGTACCTTTAATACAAACAGTATTAAAGAGATGATTGAACAAAATAAAGGCTTCAAAGTGTTTGCAAGAGACATGCCTATTGGGCAAAGCCAGTTGACGAAGCTGAAGAGAGAAGATGGTAGTGTAGCGTCGACTAAAGCCGAGATATTGGGGGAAATCGAGAGGTTCTATGAACAGTAATACACTTCGGTTGCTAATGCTGTCAGCAGCTTGGCCAAAAACCTAAGAGCTAAGCTGAGCCGGAACTATACTGAAGATATCTCGGACATCAGTCTGTACGAGATTAGGATGGCCCTGACCTGAAACAGGTCAAGAACAACTAGGCGCCGGGTGACGATGAAATCACATCAGAGCCTATGAAATCCAGTGGAACACCGGTACTCAAAGTTCTTCTGAAGCTCCTTAATTCCGTCTTATTCGAAGGTATAACGCCAAAAGCGTGGAACAGAAGCGTGGTGGTGCTGTTCTTTAAGAAAGGTGACAAAAGGTGACAAGGTAATGTTGAAGAATTACAGACCCATCTCGCTTCTGACTCATGTTTATAAGCTGTATTCGAGGGTCATCATGCATGTATCGTCTCGATCGCAGGCTTGATGACTTTCAGCATACCGTACAAACCAGTTTGCGAAAAGGCTATAGTACCATAGACCACATCCACACGCTACGGCAAGTTATACAGAAGAACGAAGAGTATAAATTGCCACTATGTTTAGCATTTGTGGACTATGAGAAAGCTTTGATTCGATCGAGACATGGGCGGTGCTCGAGTCTCTCCAACGATGCCGTATTGACAATATACCGATTGTTGAAGTATTGAAGTGTTTGTACTAACGCCACCATGGTGGTCCGAGTACAGGAGCAGAGTTTGAAGGCAATTCCATTGCGAAGAGGCATGAGACAGGGAGACGTTTATATCTCCGAAACTGTTCACTACCGCACTGGAAGACGCCTTTAAGCTCCTGGAATGGCAAGGACTCGGCATCAGCATCAACGGCAAGTAAATCACTCACCTTCGGTTTCCCGAAGATATTGTGGTCATGGCAGAAAAGATGGAAGATTTCAGCATGATGCTCGAAGACCTCAATCGAGTCTCCCAACAGGTCGGCCTTAAAATGAACATGGACAAGACAAAGGTCATGTCAAATATCCATGTTGTACCCACCCCAGTATCAATTGGGAACTTAGTTCTTGAAGCTGTTGACTCGTACGTCTACCTAGGACAAACAATCGAACTAGCTAGGTCCAACTTCAAGAAAGAGGTCATTCGGCGAATCCAACTCGGCTGGGCAGCGTTCGGTAAACTTCGCAACGTCTTCTCGCCCAAAATACCTCAGTGCCATATGACGAAAATATTCGACCAGTGTGTGTTACCAGTGATGACATACGGCACTGAAACGTGGTCTCTCACTATGGACCTCATGAGCAAGCTCAAAGTCGCACAACGAGCTATGGAGAGGCTATGCTCGGGGTTTCTCTACGAGATCGAATCAGAAATGAGGAGATCCGTAGACGAACGAAAGTTACCGACATAGCCCACCGGGTTAGCAAGCAAGTGTCCGTGTTGTTAGGTGGTAGCGGGCAGGGCCCATATCACGCAGAACAGATGGCCGATGGGGCCGAAAGGTTCTCGAATGGAGACCACGGACCGGTAAGTGCGGCGTAGGACGTCCACCCACAAGATGGACAGACGACCTAAAAGAGACCGCAGGGAAACACTGGATGCAGGCCGCTTCCAACCGGCCCTTTTAGAGATCGATAGGAGAGGCCTATGTCCAGTAGTGTACGTCTTATGTCTAAAATGATGATGATGTTGATGATGAGATAATCTTTGCCGTAGAGCAGTGGATATTTTTGTTTTAATGTTATCCTAGGTCAGTAAGAGATAGTTTCAAGAGCCTTGATAGCCAGCTAAGTAATTTACGAAACTGAATGTATATTCAACAATCTACTTTGCCTATGGCAGCAGTAGGCTAGGGAAGGCTGTGGATGATTATGATGAATCCACTTGAAGATATTTACGTTATTCAAACCATTCATATTATAATAGTGTAAGTAACTCTGTCTCTGTCTATTTGTTCGCTTTTCATGACTAAACAGCGAAGCCGATCTTAACGAAAGGCAGGATGATAGTGTACATCATAAGGACTAACGTAGGGTACTTTTCCCCCAATAAATGCGGTAAAACTGGAAAATCACAGGTACCTCCGTGGAATTCAGCTAGTATGTACATGCACATACAAATGTTATTTGGCTGGATACAGAATATGTTCAATTTGACTTTGACCGATATTAACGTATAATTTATTTATTTATACGTAGGTATTTATATGTATTATGAAACGTGAGGTAGGCATAAACCTAATTATACTTTCTGAAATGATTGCATTTATATACATCGGTACTAAATTAAGTATCCGTTTAAACAAGCTGTAGGTTATTTACGACATTCTGATTAGTACCTCTTATTATTAGGTAGGTAAGTTGACAAATTTTCGAGATAAATCTAACGACCCTAAGCTTACTACGTTTATTGAGACCTAAGACACAGGTTGAGTTTAAAATGAGCAGTATCTACTAAACTAAAGAATACTCCGATCGTGTTTTTAAACGCTAGCTTAAATTATTCTATTACTCAATATTATTTTAGCATTGCAGAAAAATCTGTCTGATTTAGATTCGTTGCTCAATATTACATCTAAAAATATACTTAGGTGTGTCAAGATTTTTAACTAAGATTAGGTTTATTGTTACGTTACAAGTGAAGAAATAAACGCTAAATATTAATAGAAATCAACTTTAGTTTTTCTAGAATGAACAATTAATTATGTATGTAAGTAGCTTAACTAAGTTTTTTCTAAATGCAATACCTAATATAAATGACGTGTTTAAATAACATTGTGAAAAGGAAAGCATGGCTGACCTCTCTATTTTTAGACGGGGGTGAGGAAGCAGGGCCCACGAAGCCTGTGAGTTTGAGGAAAGGTTGCCTGTCGTCAGCGTAGCATCCTTTAGGCTCCTGCCATGACACGATCTTGTTCATCCAACGTGGCTTTATAAACTCTCCGTATCCTTGCGACGCGCAGTATAAAACTAAAACAGGCAATCAAATCAAAGCAATCAAAAATAAACCGGCCAAGTGCGAGTCAGACTCGCGCACTGAGGGTTCTATACCACCAAAATATACAAAAAGTAGTGCAAAAAGACAACATCACGCCCAGACGGTCACCCAACTACCGACCGCACCCGACTTTGCTTAACTTAGTGGTGAACAGAAATTTATCATCGACTCGCACTTGGCCATTATTTATTATTTGTATTATAATAACTTTCCATCTGCCGTAACATATGCTGTGAAAATTTAAACTGTCTATCTATTACGGTTCGAAAGATATAACCGTTAAAATGTAGGACAGACAGGCATAGAGCGTAGGCTTAGTAATAAGGTCCCGTTTACACCTTTTGGGTAGGGAACACTATAAACATTAAAAATGATTCCTAGCTTGTTACAAAATTTATTGATTTTATAACTTACTCTGCTGAAAAAACAAAGTTCTCGTCCCAGCCGGGTGGTCCCAGGCTTCAATCGACTTAGTTTCTTTATACACTTGTATGCAGAGTTTATAGATGTGCGATGTGAGATCCACGCCGTCCATACAGTCAAATAACTTAGCTAATATAGCCGCTCTTACACGGCTCATTTGTTGAAATGCCAAACCTGATCCCTGCATGAGCTGAGCAGAGCACTCAGGTGTCAGTTCACAAGAGCCGTCAGATTGCGTAGTTTGAGTTTCCATCGCGGATATCAGCATTTGCATCGTGCATGCATCTGTAATAAATGTTCTTGAAATATATTAAACTAGGTTAAATTACTTTTACCTCAATTGACTGCCAAATAAAGTATAATAGCTCAAAATTTTTACGTAGTTGGCGTTAAATGAAGTCATATGATTATTTACGGGATATTTACCGTGGTAAGGTTCATATAACTTTAGTGAACAACCGTGATAGTTTAAAACAGTGTTTTAAATGAAGTCAATCGCTTAATTATTGTGTAGGTTGACATAGTTAGCGGCGTTACGGATGTGGGTAACTGTAAACGGCGTTAGCCGATAACGATAGACGAGGAGAACTTTAGTGAGGTGCTCTTCATTGAAGTATTAAGAATTTACTACTCACATAATAATCGAGTCTTAACAAAACACATTCGAAACTGCGTTTAATGTCCAAAAGCCTTACAAGTAAAGGTAGCATTCCGATTTTGGCGACCGCGGCCGGCGGCAGCGGTGGCGTCACGCGACCCACTGCTCAGTATGAATTTATATGGAGTGCTAAACAATGCAATGCAAGTGATCGGGTCGTGCGACGTGTGTGTCGCTTGCATTGCAATGGGTCGCGTGACGCCACCGCTGCCGCCGCTCTCGGTTGCCGATCGCGGTCGCCAAAATCGGAATGCTACCTTAAGTTACTACAATTTAGTTCTGTCAATTGGTTTATGTGCATATAGTACCTGCCGCTTTTCTGATTGGCATCTTACTCCTAGCTTCTTGGACGTACTGTTCGAATGTGAATCTATATGGTTTCTGAGTGCCCACAGTACCCACTGTAATCGGTTCCATCACCGCTGACAAAACGTCCATGTTGTCAAATATCGCTTTAGCCACTGTTGACATATAAGAAGAAAACAATATTTAGTTACCAAACCTACAACTTTTTTGCTCTTGTTTCTGTATATTTTTACTTATGACAAGACGTATTTCATGCGTGTAGGGTGTAGGGTAATTAAATATAATTAAATAATATTCGGGTCATTTTTTGCACACACGGTCATCTGACCCCAAACTAAGCAAAGCTTGTGATATGGCTGCCAGAAACTGATATACCTACATACATATATAGTTTAAATACATACTTAAATAGACTTACTTAATTAGTTGCTTAGTTAGTTATTTACTTACTTAATTATCGTGTTTATACGTCTCTTACCACTTTTCTCCAATGCGGCTAGACCGATTTTAATCTGTTTATTTATTTATTTAATAGCTGTTGTTGTTTGCTAAGTTTGTAAAAAATTTGGTCAGTGACCTAAACGTGTTTAAGATCTTTTCTGAATTGGTTTAATAATAGTTATGCGTTTTTCCATTCTCACCCTGAAAGAAGGCATGTATCCAAAGCACGATAGGCTAATAATGATAATGCTTTTTATAGCAGTAATATACTACAATTGATATTAAAAAAGCACTCGCGCGTTTTCTATTCAAAATGTGAAAGTTACTAACCGCAATTTAAACAATTTACAAAAAGTATTTTACTGTTAAAACGTTGAGCGCGACACTATTATCACAGATCATTATAGTTAATATCTGTATCGATAATAAAGATTGTGCAATTTCGTAACTAAGGCTGTAAAACGAGATATTTTATATCTACTTTAATTAGGTACGAAATCAAAACACGATGTGAACTAAATATACTAATTATGAAATCGTGATCGTTCACACAGTGAAAAAATAAACAACTCAAAATCTCACGAACTAACACTACGATGATGAATAGTTTGTGATTGAAATGGGATAGCGTTAATTAGATCTCATGATAGCATGTTTTGATCTATCATCGACCATTAATCGTACGCTTACAAAATAAATGTGCAATCGTTTACGGAAAAAAGTTGTATGTCCATAGACGAAGCACGCATAGGCATACTTATCAGCATCTTGGCAATATGTCTCAAACGAATGAAAATTGCACAATACTACGTGCAATGATCCTTTAAATAACTTTTTACTAAACAAATACCTACCTAAGGAAGTATTGTTGCTATTTTGGTATTGTTCCTACTGAGTTACCTAATGGTTTTCGTAACGTAAGTGCGTGCATGGATTGTTACTAAGCAAGCAAGCTTTTAAAAATTAAGTGTTAGCACAATGATAAAGCAATTTTGGTTGAACATTTAGGATTAGAGATAAGTCTTGCAGTCACACAAACAGATGAATTATTTATGTAATGATACCAATACTTTTAAATAATTAAATACCAACCATTCCATGATAAGGACATTCAGGAAAGTGGACGAAAATGGGAATGGACGTTTACGACGAGAATTGGATATAGTGGTAAACTAAACATTAAAGGTATTGGAAGTTGATAACCTGAACTTAAAGACGAAATTTCAATTAAGATATACAAACAAAAAAATACTCGTTCAAAATGTATTATAATACCATATGCTCACAGTGAGTGTGTTATATCGGGACTTTGGTTTGAACTTTATCTTTGAACTTTTCGTCTTCCCGTGAACATGGTGCATGTAACTGTGCCGAAATATCAGGAGCTCCATCCACACATTATCACGGTAAATATCTCGTTAATAACCATATAACTGAAGATATACCGAGCTAGACGCCCTGTTATGTAAATTTAACATACCATATTCATAATCCTTGCTACGAAAGACCAAGCTAGTGTAATTGACGCCATTCTTGATGCGATCCATTCGTCTAGTGATGTTCTGTAAGTTTTCTTTCAGTTTGTTTGGCACCGACTTATCTAACTCATTTATTGTGTACTCCAATTGGCCTATATAAATAAATTGAAAATTACCACTAAATCAATAACAAAAGGCTTTCTAAAAAGTGTATAAATAAAAATAATCCACAAAACTATATTACAAAAATATTTAACACACGTATTTAAATCTATATCTACCATAACATTATGGAGAGGTAACCTGAAACCCAAAAACCCCGGAGAAAGCGCTTTGATTTAAACTTTATTGTGCAAACCGCTAGCCCGTGGAATGCGCTGCCTGAATAGGTGTTCCCCGATAACTACAATCTGTGTATCTTTATTTAAGTCACGAGTGAAATGATTTCTCTATGCCACCGTGCTCCTTCTTAGAACGCATCATTGCTTAAGATCAGGCAAAATGGCGGTCAAACGCAAGCTTATTTATCAATAAATAAAATTATCAATTTAAAAAATCGACTTTCTCAAAATTATTAACTCAAAATCCTTTAAATACATATATGCCTTTTCGGTTCCTTGCATGAAATAATATTGTCATACAAGTAAACGAATTTTCCAGCTATTTTGATTTAAAAACCAAACTATTAAATCGAATTTGATGTTATTTCTATAAAATCAATACGAAATATATATCGCATATCCTTTCAAATAAAAAAATAAATGGTTTATGAATGACGGATTTCTGCGGTAACAAACATAAAAAATAAAATAAACGAGAACCCCCCCCCCCCTTTTTTTTTTGAAGTCGGTTTAAAAAGAGGTAAACTTTAAAAAAAATATGATATAAATCTACACTATTCCCCAAAAAGGTAAGGTCCAAGTTCTTTGCTATTCCCAAGTGCCGTAAATAATATTAATTATTGCTATTAGCTGTTTAAATAACGCACGTAGCATACAGAACGCATGTATGATTTTCTCATGCGTATTGTTCTAATGGAAAATAATTCTGGCACGCGTTGATGTCTTTTTGAGGGAACGTTGCATGATTTTAAATTAGGTTCTCAAAAACTTGATTAGAATATTATTTATATGAATTTTTTGTAAATTAAATAAACAAATATTCGGGACATTTTTTCACATACGGTCATCTGACCCCAAACTAAGCAAAGCTTGTGGTATGGCTGCCAGAGACTGATATACGCGTACATACATAAATAGTTTTAAATACATACTTAAATAGATATTAACAAGATATAGAACAAACACAAATAATCATCACTAAAATGTTTTTCCTAGATGGGAATCGAACCCACGCCCCCAAGCTCAGAAGGCAGGTTCACTACCAACTGGACCAACGGGCTATCAATTATACTCGTACCTCTTGCTATGCCCAGTGCAATGAACCATTCGGGATCTTTGGATGATTTCTTCTCATAATATTCTAACAACCTATCGAGAGTGATGGATATCCGAAAAACCTTCGGTACATTATAAATAAAGTCTTGTGTGTCGAAATAAGGGTAAATAGCGAGCGCAGCACTGTTGAAAGCAATTAGAAAACCAATATATTTCACCCACATTTTGTACGATACTAACTCGGGTTTACCAAGAAAACTAATAGGGATCGTAAAATGTAACAATAGCCACTCGGAAGTCGTTGATTGGATGGAATATCTAGGTTGATATTTCAGTACATGGAAAGCAATAACGAACCAACTACAAATAAGAAACACAGCTTTAACCAACACCAAAACATTCAGATTTAAAATTTTAATAGAGCGTTATTTTGATTGAAGCTTTAGGAACCTTAATTAGTTGTATTATTGACACTTCTAAAAATACTGTTTTAAACTATCACGGTTGTTCACTAAAGTTATATGATTATTTACGGGATATTTACCGTGGTAAGGTTGTGGAATGAGCTCCCGATATTTCGGCGCAGTTACATGCACCATGTTCACGGGAAGACTGAAGAATGCGGGTGGTTGGAGAACAGTTAAAAAGTTAGGTGCAGACATAACGATCTACCAAAAAAAAAATACAAAAAACAAACGCAAATACTATACGCAGTGATACAGTGAGTGTGTTTTGTCGGGACTTAGGTTCGAGTTCGAGTTCCAGTGATAACCGTAGCAAAAGACTAAGAAAGAGGGTAGATCGTTATGTCTGCACCTAACTTTTTAACTGTTCTCCAACCACCCGCATTCTTCAGTCTTCCCGTGAACATGGTGCATGTAACTGCGCCGAAATATCGGGAGCTCATTCCACAACCTTACCACGGTAAATATCCCGTAAATAATCATATAACTTCTAAAAATATACAAAATACAATACTGTTTTATGATAATAATTATGTAACTATTCCGTAAAAATATTATATAAGTAGGTATATATGTACTAAAGTAATTATATAATCGCTTTAACTATTTGCAAGCGCTATGGTGTCCACTTGTAAGTTAACCAATAGCAACATGCTTAATTACTTAAGCATGAAAAAAACCGGTCCATTGCATCTCGAGTGAGTTTCAAGAGTGCTCGCATACTCTTGAAGACAGACTCTTCTATACAAGCACTCTTGATAGAAGTCATCTCAACACCTATTACAACATATAAGCTAGCTAAGTCTAATAAATTAATGTTGAAAGCTTAGCTTTCCAGCTTGGATGATCAAGGAGGATGCAAGCATATAAGAGGGGCTCAGAATATGGGAAGGGCGAGAACACGCGCCCAGTCAGAACACTTCTGCGCTTGTACTTGCGCTAACGCATTTTCTGCGATGCGGGACCAGAGAGCCTCTTTCTCTTTCAAACCAGTGTACAGTGCCAAGGTTGAAGTGAAATGAAAAACTATAGTGTTTAATCAAAGTGTCGTAACTATGGCAGTGTCGCATCAGTGGTTCATACAATGGTCAGAGCCCTCGATGCTCTTCACTGACATTACAAACAAACACAACAACATTAACAATTGGAATAAAATAGAGCATACATTGAGTGAATCTGTAAATCATCTGAATGGAGATCATTATGACATATTTGACGACAACAGAGAGAGATTTAAAGTGAACACGTTTATAGATTCTTCCGACAAATTAAACTATGGTAAGTGGAAGGTACTTAGTTATTTTCTTACTATTACGTAACTTCAATTAACGAAATACTCTAGAAACGCTGTCAAATTGGTTACGTCAGACAGCATTTAAAATGAATATTAAATACTTACTTAATTTAAAAAATAAGCTACTGAAAAATATCCAAGTATTAATTAACAGTATTTATATAATTATACAACGTACCAAAGAACTAAAGTTCTACTTCGTACCATTTATTTTTGATTCTAAAAAAAATATTTCACAAGGTTTTAATAAAACAAGCTAAAGGCAATCTGCATAATAACAAGACCACACAGTTATATTAATACTAAACTTTTGTTACACAGACTAAAAGTCAGCATCTACTTGTAGGTATATTTTCTTTGCATTAGAGCCAAAATTTTCATAAAATTTTAATCAGTCAAAACCTGCTAAGTAACCCTTTCTGTTTATTGTGCAATGCTTTAATTTCACATAATCAAAGGCATGCCGCCAATTTTATTTTTTTGGAGTTTTTCTCCCGCTTTTTTGCATTTTTTTTTTTTTTTTTTTTTTTTTTTTTTTTTTATGCCATAGGTGGCAAACAAGCAGACGGGCTGCCTGATGGTAAGCAGTCACCGTCGCCTATGGATACTTGTAACACCAGAGGCATCACAAATACGTTGCCGACTCTTTAGAACTCTAAATTTATTTTAAGTTGGCAGCATTTCCTTGAATATGTGAAATTGAACAAAATAAAATAAACAAGTTATGTACACTTTAGCTTTTATTTATCTTTTTTTTTAATTACGTGCTAGGTTAAGCTCTTTAAAAAATTATGTATTTTAGTACTCGTCGTTTTGTACTCGTTAGTACTGAGCTAGACTAGCAACAAAATTTGAGAAGTGAATTTTTGCAACATTATTTTTTTGTTCTAAACTCATGTCCTCAAATTTTGGTTTGGCATATGCACGCACTACATTGCGTGAAATTTTTGATGGTCTAAATTGCGAGATAGCAACGTGTTACGTGTAGCTAAATCACAACCGTTCAGTAATGTCAGAGGCCTTAAATTTGCCTAAATATCTACTCTGACATTAGCGCCCGCATAGAAATAGAATACTAGTTATCCACTCAGCTTATATGAAATAATACAGATAACTTTGAATAAAAATAAACCGGCCAAGTGCGAGTCGGACTCGCGCACTGAGGATACTGTGAAAATTAATGTGGTGGTAACCACATAAATTTTCAACTACAAAATTACAAAATAGTTGTGCATAAACACTACATCACGCCCAGGCGGCCCGCCATCCAAGTACTGACCGCGCTCGACTCTGTTTAATTTTGGTGAACAGAAATTTGTTATTGAGTCGCACTTGGCCAGTATTTATTATTTTATATTTTATTTTAGAGTATGTACTATAATCGTGCCAAATTTGATGCTTGTACGTATTGTCGTTTTTACACTAGGGCAAATGCAAAAATACGTTTTAAAAACGATTGTTGTTTAGGGACCCCCCTTAAGTTATTACTTTTTGACTTTATTAATATTTTTAGTTAATTTTCCGTAACATTACATATTCTGTGAAAATTTCAGCTGGCTATCTATTATGGTTCGCAAGATACAACCTTTAAAAGGTAGGACGGGCAGACTGGCAGACAGACGGATAGACGGACAGACAGCGTAGGCTTAATACGGTCCCATTTACACCCTTTGGGTACGGAACCCTAAAAACAACGTGAAACTTATGCTTGTATAAACGTACACTTTGAAAAAACTGTCTCTTCAGTATTTAGTAGGTCATTGTCGGAATAACTTTCAAAAAATAATATTTACGAACCCATGGAATTTGTTATTTCAGCGTAAATACTTATAACGCCAGTTCATCATCATCAGCAGAAGATGTCCACTGCTGAATATAGGCCTCCCCCTTTAACCTCCACACTGAACAACAGCCTGCCATCTGCATCCACTGGATGCCCGCGACTCTTACAATGTCGTCGGTCTATCTAGTGCGAAGCCTACCTACGCTGCGTCTTCGGGTTCGTGATCTCCATTCAAGAACCTTTCTTCCTCATCGGTTATCGGTTCTTTGAGCGCTGGAGCCTGCCCATTGCCATTCAACTAGCAAATTTTAATAGCTGTCGGTGACTCTGGTTCTTGGGCAAATATCGACATTCCGGATTCTATAGCGCAAAGAAACTTCGAGCATATGTCTCCCCATTGCCCGTTGTGTGACTCCAAGTTTTTCCAATAGACCAACAGTTACAACCACTTATCAAAACCATGATCTAAGGCAATGAGAACAAGAGGGTTAAAAAATTACTACAGTGCACCTATAGGTATATCAAAGACTTCGCTCTACCAACTATCCATACGTGATAAATAGGGCTAATTTATGACTCCGTTAAGTCATTTTAATCACACAAAAAAGTTCTTATGAGTGAAACTACAAGAGGTTCTCAGATATCTCTAATAAAATCTGGTACTATCTAGATTGGGTTACAGTGGCGTGCGTTTATGCAGTTATTGCCGCATGCTACCACATGAGCCTTGGGCAATACCAAGTAAGACTTCGGTGAAAGTAAACGATTGACCATAGGTATACTTAGGTTCAAAAATGTAGGTTGTAGGGATACGTGTGGCTCGATTATACTTTAAACGTTTAGCGTATTACATGTGATAAAGATAAGATAAAGTAAAAGATAAATAACTGGATATAGGTACTGAGTTTTCATACCTTTCTATAAATAATAATAATTACACTTACAGGTTACACGGAGTATTCGTATTAAGTCATAAGTAAGTAAGTCATAAGTAAATTTATTAATAAAATGGCAATTTACACGTCAATACAGTTTTAACTTAAGAAAGAATATAACAAATAATAAAATAATAATTAATTGATTGAAATACAAACATATTAATTAATTAGATTACAAAAATAAGGAATGAAAAAAAAATATAAAAAAATAACAATAATAATACAAATGTCAAACAATTCTTAAAATATATAGGTAGTACATTCATATCACAAGTTTATAAAATTCGTCAAATTTGTAAAAGGACTGCTCGATGAGCCATGTTTTTAATCTATTTTTGTAAGACTGCAGACTCGTTGCTGCCGTTATTTCATCCGGTAAATGGTTGTAAACCGTCGGACCCATGACGTGTGTTAACTTGGAGGACTTCTCGAGAGAGCGTGGCACGGACAACAGTTTGTGCCTGTTGCGGGTGAGGCACCTCTGCACTGAGCCCCGCACTGAATACTCCGCTAGGTTTACCCTCACGTACACTGCCACTTGGAATATCAATATGGCAGGCAACGTAAGGATTCCCAGCTTCCTGAAATAAGGGCGAGCCGGAGTATCCCATGGGACGCGCGCCACGCACCGCACTGCACGCTTTTGCATGCGGAACGCTCGCTCCCAGTCCGCGGCTCTAGCCCATATCTCAGCTCCGTACTGCAGCTGAGAGTGCACCGTTGCAAAGTAGCACGCTCGTGCTACCTCGCCCGGAACCACTCTCGCCACCCGACTCAGTGCGAAGCACGCGCTTCCGAGCTTTCCACAGACCTTGTCAATGTGGGCGTCCCATTTTAGACCACGGTCTATCTCGAACCCTAGGAATGTGGTTGTTTCCTGTTCCTCTATTGTCACTCCATCCACAAGCACTGTCAAAGGTCGTGAAGACCTACCCGACAGGCAGAATTGGATGAAGTGAGTCTTGGAGAGGTTGAGAGAGAGACCGTTTATGAGGAACCACCCTGACAGCTGGGAGGCTGTGTCATTCAGCCTCTGCTCCAGAGCGTCCACTGTTGGCGCCGTGACTACAGCGGCCACGTCGTCAGCGTACATTAGTACTTCGGCTGCAGTCACGGCGTCTGGCAGGTCATTCAGGAGCAGAGAAAACAAAATGTTGGAGACCGAGGATCCCTGCGCCACGCCCATTTCAGAAACTATTGGATCTGACCTATGCTTGCCGCCGCCGCCCACAACTACTTGGGATCTTTCCCGCATGAGGCCCGTCAAAAGAGCGTGCGAAGCACCAACCACGCCGTAATGCTGCAATTTACCAGAAAGTACGGTGTGGTCCGCGACATCGAACGCCTTTGACAGGTCGCAGCAGAGAATCGCCACATGTTGCTTGGGCCTGCAGTCCCGAGCTGCCATGATACGGCGCACCACCTCGCGTGTAAGTGACGTAGTCGAGCGCCCCTCTCGATAGGCTTACTGCCGGTCAGACAGGGCGCACGTTTCCGACAGAAAATCAACAATCCGGGAGCTCAGCCCATTTTCAAATATTTTTGCAACTGCGGGTATAATAGAGACTGGTCTATAGCTATCAATACTCTCAATGCCCTTTCCCTTGTACAATGGCGAAACTTTGCTTATTTTTAGGGGCGTCGGAAACGAACCTTCCTCCAGACAGCAATTAAAAAGGTCCGCCAGTACAGGGGCAAGAGAGAGAATAGCCAGTCTCATTAATTTCATCGACATTTCGTATTGGTCTTTGGATGTTTTCGGTAGAATTCGTGATACAACAATTCGGTACACTTCATCTGCATTAAACCTGCGTAGCCTCAGTGATCTGTCCGCCGGCGCACGCGCGGCAGCCAGCGCGCTGAGGACACGCGTGACGTCAGCGCGCGGCGCGCCGCACGCGGCAGCCGCACTTAAAAACCTGGCGTTCATTGCGTTGACAGCGGATCTTTTGCAAACAAACTGCGTACCGTCGGGCTGCCTCAGCATCTCCGTGAAATCTACGTGGGGGGAGTTGAGTTTTCCTCTCTCTTTATTTACAATATTCCACATCGTTTTAGGAGCGTTATTACTAGAACTAATTAAATTTGAATAGTATTTAAATTTATTATTTTATATTATATTAAGCGGTAGTTAGTTACTCATTGTGAATAACTTTTACTACAGGATTAACCCTAAAATCAGGAAAAATCCGACTGTTTTCTTATTTATTTTAAAGGAAGTCCAACTGCCTTAAAAAATATAACAATCTTAATAGATCCAGAAGCTAATTATAGGACTTCGCGGAAAAAATTTGGAAAAGTAACGATTTTAGTGAGATTACGCAGTTAACTTAACAAGGATTCCCTACTCAACAGCTGCCTAACGGACACAACGCTCATGCAGAATAGATCCAAATCCACTTATCGATGGTGTTAAAGTTCTTGCTGACTCTCAACATGCATGTTATAGTTAGTATAGAATTTAGGTATACTGATAAGAGGAGAAAAACGAATAGGCTTATGAGAGGTATTAAGCTTGATCTTACTTAAAAGCTCGGGACAGTCAATAAGGTTTGAGGGTATTTTAAACAGTATAGTCATGTCTGCAATCTTTCTTCTTTTAGAAAGAGGTAGAAAGTGTTTTTTTTTTTTTTTTGCAAAGACTTAAATATTTATCGGAATTATATGGGATTTTAATGCAATAACGTTAACATTTCGTTATTTGTAAATGTCATTTATTTATGGAACAACTGATTTTTTCGCGATTTCAGTAGTGGTTGCATAGAAAACGGTTATGCACACTCGACAAAATATATGAAGCAGCTAATATTTCTGCGCATTTCCCTGACAGGGTTGCGTTCCCACAGTAAAAGTTGTTCATAATGATGAGTACAATGGACTCCTCTCGGCTTAGCACACCTTTTCCGTGTAGCCCGGTATATCGAAATAGAAAGTAAGTATTAAAACTTTAAAGGTAAAGCGCACATGCGAAAACGATTGGTTATGCTCGATTGCGCTAATCACTATATTGTGAGCATAGCCCGTAACATCCTCGCCAGTGGGTTCAATTACATTACATAATTGCATTATCTGCTGGTCCGTAAATGTCCTATTACAGTAATTATCCTAAACATTCAAAGCAGTCTTACAGCACTTAATAATATAAATGTATGTGTGTATGTGTGCGAGTTTCGTACATCATCATTTCAGCTTATCATGTTCCCACTGCTGGAACACTGGAACTCAGGCCCTCTCAGAGAGAGAGGGTGGGCTGTAATCCACCATGCTGTTAAATACACCTAACTTCTTCCCACTTAGAATGAGTTTAGACCACAGAGCTAAGTCTAAGTAGTATATCTAAGTAGACTTCACAAGCGGTCCAAACTGTATGACTAGTTTTCATACATGCGTGTCAAATTTTTCGTACCTAAAAGGGAAAAGAAATATCTTTCTTCTATCGACCAACTCCATTAGCGGTAGTCTTACAATTCAGTATTGCACAATTACCCATTTTCGTTTCAAACTGACACGTGTTGTCGCGGCACCGATTGAGCAGACTGATTTTAGCCGGACTCAATTATGATGATTAATCATAATTGTATTGGAAATATGACATGCAAGGCAGGTCGACTTGTGGCATCTACTTGGATATAGGTCTGTGGTTTAGATAAGTCCAAGTTACGATGTTATTCATCAGCCAGTCAGTATTTTTAGTGATGCAACGTAACTATAACAATTTGATTCATATTGCGCTGTCCACTAAGGCTGAATGTTCTCATAATATTACCATTGTTAGTGACTCCTTACTGTTATTATTTAGTCTTTCGCTTTACACCACCTGAAAACTTAAATAATGGTAACATGTATTTTTAAAACTCGTCATTTCGTGCCGGCTCTTCAGCCAGGAACATCACTTTGGTTATTTTTACGTTACCGCGGTTACGTTTTAGTGCATACCTTTCGTAATCTGTACATAAAATGTGTTGTAACTCACGTAAGTTTAAGAAAGTTATGTTAACTATAAAATATATGCCACAGTAGCATTTGATTACACAGCACGATTACTGCTTCTTGTTAATCTTTTCGACTCTTATCCTTATTACTTACTTAGATATATCTATCACTCTTTGTCCAACTAAAATCAAATGTGCCTAATAATACTTAGATTATAGGTTCAGTATCTACCGACTTTTGTGCGTTTCGAGACAATTCGGGTTAAGGCTTTGTACTTTCGTAATTTTTTGACATAAAAAAATCACTAGGTGAGAGTTTAAAAAAACTCTAACAACAATGCAAATGTAATATAAATAAAATTTTGTGTTGATTGGTTGGTAGGAATAGGCGAAGGAGACTGAAAAATCGAGAAAAAATTTTTTTTTTACAAAAATTTTTTCGTTACATAGTTATTCTAAAAATATATATTATACGTAACATGCTTGACCTGGTTTCGCTCGCGTTGTATAGAAATTCAAAAGGAAAAATTTGGCCGGACAAAAAAACTAGACCTCGAAAACAGCACCATATCTACCTGCTCCAACTACAGCTATCCATCATAAGCCATCTAAGTGAACCCAAAGGTAAAAAAATATCATCATCTGTACACAGTACACACGCACACCGTGTTTTAAGGGTCGACAACGTGTTTGTGAAGCCTCTGGTGCTACAAATATCCATAGGCGACGGTGACTGCTTACCATCAAGGCGGCCCGTCTGCTTGTTTGCAACCTACGCCATAAATAAAACACCGGTATGTGTAAACATTTGCGAATTTTTAACACTTAAAATGTTGGAAATAATTATGCTAAAGAGGTAGATATCTCTGGCTGGTGAGCGTTAAGTTAATGCGTTAATGCGGTTTAATAGCTTCTGGGCAAAGCTATAATAATAAAAAAAAAAAAAAAAAAAATACTGAATACATAATTATGTATATATGAATACATATGAATACATATATATTAATACTGGACACAGGTGATGTTGTTCGATTCGCTCTTTTTGTATCTTACATAAATTATCATATCAATAGGCTATCGGACAGATGTTTGATTGGTTAATAATATTAGGCTTACAGAAAAATATAATTAAATGGAATAAGTATACTGAAGAAATTGTTTAAATCGGCCAATAAAGTTCTAGGATATGAGCGTTTAATGTTTATGGTTGGATTAAGAAGGGATGTTCTGTCCTTTTCCCGCAAAGTGATTCTCAGTATGGAGTTTATATGGCGTACTTAAGATTGACGTCGTTTGAAAGTATATAGTGCGCTCGCTAGTAGTGTCTAGCAAGACATTAAAGTGCTCATATCTTCCTAGAACAGCTGCTTATGAGACACCTACAGCAAGGTACTTTATACTCATAATGAATTGTAAATTTTAGACTTGTAAAAAATGTTAGGTTAATATTGTAAAATTATAAATGTTGGAAATAAATTAATTGAATCTTCCTTAATTTTGAACATCTTTTAATTTTGTATCGGCTATTTATGGTCAGCTTTTTTATAAGATAACTAGCTACACCCCGTGGTTCCACCCCGTGGTTCCACCCACGTGGATTACTCTACTCCTTATATAATCAGCTATCAGCCAATGAGTCCTGTCAAAATCGGTACAATCGTTTTGGAGTGCATAATGAACATACATACATACATACAGATACATACATCGCCTTATAAGTATAAGAAAAAGATAACAGTCCGGTAGCATATCATATATCTTGATTCGCGGGTCTAGCCATTTGAGAAGCATTGGTGGGGCTGAAGCTAACACCAAGAGGTATAAAATACTTTTATGGAATGTGTGTGAAAGGGAATATGAAATTATTGTACAGTGGATTGAAAAATTCAGGGTTATTGTTAAATTATCGATATTATTGTGCCTGGAATAAATACTCAGGCAAATATGAATGTTCTTTATTCAACCTTGGTATACTTACGCATCTTGAATCCAGTTGCTTAATACCTAAGTACATTGTTTTCTACGTAACGTACGTACTTAACGTTTAAATAATTCTTATCAATTAATACCTACTTTTGTCTATGCAAATGTTTATGAAAATATTACAAATGTTTGTTATTTGTTGTTAGTTTATAGCCCGTATTAACATATAGGCTACTTTTTAATCCGGAAAGAAGCATGTTTTTTCCGGTATTAAAACATGGTTCCTGTTGGATACCGGGTGAACCCGCAGAGCACTGCTAGTTAAAATATATTCTAGTAACTTTATGTAACATTATTCTCACATCTTTATCAAAGTTCTACGGTTTAATTGCGTGACGGTTATAATTAGATTTTTTATTATTCACGCTCTCAAAGTTCATGATACTGTCAACTGAAACTTTCTCACTTTATGCTACAGTTTTGTATTTAGATCTCTATGAATAAGTAGCTTATTTTTGTAGACTACGATACAATCAGCTCTTCATTTTCACTTAATGTTATTACCGCGCAACAGATCAATTAAACCAAGTCGTGCCGTTGCTACAAGCTAATTTCCAGTTGTTGGCATTAAATTACAGCCATATTTTTTATTCTGTATTTATTCAATACTTTAACAGGCACCAGCTGTGCTACATGAACCGTTTTTTTTCTGGAATAATCTAACCTATGTGTTAATACAGTGTATAAGCTATCACTATATCAAATTTCAATCAAATCCATTCTGGCGTTACGGAGTTGAATAAAGGCAAACATACATACTCCCATCCAAGCTTTCGTATTCATAATACTAGCTGCGCCACGCGGCTTAACGCACTATCCTACAGGAATAACTTGTCTGGTATAAAAAGCCTATTTGTAATAACAAAATATACTATACTGTTTGTATTCCAGGGTATAATAGCTCTGTACCAAATGTCATTCCAGCCCGTTTAGCTGTTACGGAGTTGAGTACAAACATGTCAAACATTCACACAATTTTTTGCATTTAAAATATTAAGTGTGATAACTTTAGTCAAAATAAGTTCGCTTTATAATTTATCGTTTAATAAATATTAATGAGACACTTGAACTTGTAAAACTTTATCCCATCTCTGGTGCTTTAGCAGTAAATTAAGACAGTAGGCGGCAGGAATTAAACCAGCTTAAGGTGCTTTATTAAAATTGAGCTATTGCACTATTCCACAACTCTATGGTATTTATTTTATTTTATTCAACACATTTTGCTAAACACTTTCAGACCGGAACAAAGCAGCGAGCATAACGCTATGGCTGACTATGCTCGGGGTGGCTCAGCCGCAGTCCACCCCCGCCGACATGGACACCCCACCCTTCAACACCCTGTATAAATGGAAGCACGTCGACTTCGAGTTTCCGACCACCTGGCACCGAGAATTCGCTATCACAAGCCGGTATGCGTCTTTAGATAGTTATTATGTGAATCACAAAAGGATCTTGCCTATTTATGCTAAAATAGAATATGTAATTTAAAAAATCAACGCAACCACTCCACTGTCTGTTTTTTTTTTAACGCTGAAGTCCGAGTTTGACCTCCAACTCGCCTGTTGGTAAGGCTGTGTAATAAACAGAATGCTATGGTTGCTAGTCTATCGGTTTTTTTATTGGATATATTTCGGAAAGTGTGTATCGGATCTGCATTATCTAATTCCCTCCTGCCCATTTTTCTATTGGACTGCTAGTGCTGGCACGAGAAATCAACACCACTTTATAGTGGATATTCCGAAAACCCATACGAGGCGCTTTGATTCCACTTTTATTGTGCGAACTGCTAGAATGAGGAATACACTGTCTGTAGGTATGTTCCCGATAGTTAACAATCTGTGTGTCATCGGGGTGTCTTCAAATCGCGAGTGAATCGGTTTCTTCTAGGCAAACGTGCTCCATTGTAGACCGCATTATTTGCAGGCGAGTTAGCGGGCAAGCCTATTATTACAATTTAAAAAAAAACTAGCGTAATTTTCTACACTTGTAGGTAGAGTATTTTTTCAATTTTAAATGTAGTAAAATCAGTCAGTCTTTTGTAAATCAGTCGATTCACAAACGACAAATATATCGTGTAATATGTACAGAAAAAAATACCTACAATCGAATTAAGAGCATCCT
The DNA here is from genome assembly GCA_914767915.1 of Agriopis aurantiaria. Taxonomy (NCBI): domain Eukaryota; kingdom Metazoa; phylum Arthropoda; class Insecta; order Lepidoptera; family Geometridae; genus Agriopis; species Agriopis aurantiaria. Next base: position 8,151,525 of record OU611994.1, on the reverse strand, counting down.
TTTTTGATTTAGGTTGAAAGTGAGTTCATATCATGGGAAAAAAAAAACCTAGTTTATCTGAACTGAGGTTTAGGTTTACTTCAACGTGCTACTAAACTGCATCGGACGTGGTCTCCCAAAAGCACAAAATGTTCGCAGCAACAGCCAAGAGAGCGGTTAATTCAATATTGCTATGAAGAAAAAGTTGAGACCAGTTTAAGTAACAAAACTCATTTCGCTTTTTTGCAAACAGTGAAAAAGTATTTGTAAGTCGGTTCAGTCAAGTAGCCAATGTTGTTTCCAAGTCAGAGCTGTCCGAAAGCTGTTCTAAGAAAACAAACTTTGTGAGATGTTCCCTCCCTGAATGTTTTATCTTTGCAGAAAATTCATACCAGAAAACGTGATGCCGCTGGGGTTAGAGGTGTGGGGCTCGCGGGTGTGGGTAACGCTGCCAAGCTGGCGCCGTGGGGTGCCAGCCACGCTGGCGACGCTGCCTCGCGCTGGCGGCATACCCTCGCCGCCGCTCAGGCCCTATCCCGACTGGACCTATCATAGAGCATTCAGTTAGTACCTACTTCTCTCACGATCATGAAAAATAGTTCATACCCCGAGAACGTACTATCGCCACAGAATACATATTAGTATAGAACTACCGCTGTGTTGTGTTTGGGGAGGGGGGCTTGCGGATGCTGCTGAACTTGCGGAACATGCGACTTGCTCTTTTAGCCCTTAGCTCCTATCTGGGATGCAAGTACCGTTCTTTATCGGACGTCAAATTCGCTAAAATGCCATAGAATCGATCACAGCGAGTACTGAAAAAATGGCATATTATCGAATTTGACGACCTCAACTGTCAATTTGACGATCGATAAAAGAACGGTACTTGCACTGCTGGACTGGATCTACCACAGAGTATTTAATCAGTACACAGATCTCGCCACAATGATCATAAAAGTTTTTTTTTTTAAACCCATCTGCTTGTGGGTAAAATATGTAAACAACAATTTAAAATTGTGCCCTTGTGTTTTTGGGACTCGTACTTTCTGGGTTCAATTAATTAGGATGGTGATCAGCAAAAGAAAGTTAATCTGTATAATAACATAAAAACTAATTTAATGACAACGACTAATTTAATGCGCTTACATAGACATAAAGATAAGTTACATAGAAACAGACAAACATACTCCCAAAAAACATGACCGTTCTTTTGAGGCACTTGGGTAAAAAAAATATACAGAGGAAGAAGCATCGACAACACCGCTAGTGTTGCGGCGGTTACCGCTTACTTTCAGGTGGACTTCTTGCTTAGATGCCGCTCTATTTACATTAAAAAAGCACTGCATGGGCTCCACATAGTGGAAGCAATGTAGAACAATATTGAATGCTTTTTTATGTTATTTACCTACTATCAGGGTTACTTATCAAACCATTTTACATTTTCAGGTAATGGAAATAATTGTTCCGGGCTCACATCAGTATTCCGAGTAAACGCTGACCCTTGCGGGCGTCTGTGGGTTTTAGACTCAGGGCAAATAGACTCACAAGATAGTCCGAAACAAGTGTGCCCGCCAAGTATCGTGGTTTTCGACCTCAATACTGATAAATTAATAGCTCGGTACCCGATTCCACGGAAGTATATTCTAGAAGATTCTCTATACTCAAACATAATTGTAGACACTCGAACTGAAGACTGCTCTGACCTCCATGTCTACATAGCCGACACATGGCGCTTCGGTTTACTTGTCTTCAGAGAAATAGACGAAGAGTTTTGGAGATTCTCTAACCCATTTTTCTATCCGGATCCGCTGGCCTCAAACTTCACATTACACGGACTAAACTTTCAATGGGCAGATGGAGTTTTCGGTTTATCACTGTCACCCGTCGATCAATTTAAAGACCGAATATTATTTTATAATTCTCTAGCGAGCTATAGAGAGTTTTTCGTGCCAACATCCGTTCTTCAAAATCCGTCAAAAGTTAATGATAGTTCGACAGACTTTAACCTTCTCGGAGAAAGTAGAGGGCTGACCGGTCAGGCTTCAGCTTCAGCTATCGACAGACGAGGCGTTATGTTCTACGGCCTGGTGCTACGAGACAGTGTAGGATGTTGGGACACGAGGAAACTTTATCGAAAACGGACACAGGGTGTAGTGGCCTCGAACAGGGAGACAATAATTTTCCCGAATGATATAAAAGTGGATCAGGAGATCCAGCAGAGCGTGTGGGTGATAACGAATAGACTGCCAATGTTCCAAGCGGGACAACTCGATTTTGACGATTATAATTACCGCATTTTGTACGCAGATATAGAAGAAGCTGTGAGAGGAACTATATGCGACCCTGCGGTGAAGACAATAGAAAGGAGGCTCGTACGGAAATGGATGCCATAAATTTTGTACAGTCATGTAATTGTAGTGGAAATAAACGGCTGTTCGTTTAGTTTTCATATTTGTTTATCTACCTATAGAACTATTCAAAAAACAAATTTTATTCAATATTTGCTTGTGATTTTTCATAAATACCAAAATAAACCACAAGGTGACATTCTAGTACATATTATAGTTAGCGTGCTTATAGTATAGGTACATAATAATTGTAGTATAATATTACTAGAGGTAGGGTGATACAAGTTATGCGACTTTGTCCGTGTCCTCGAGTCAACTCGACAAGCACTCTCAAGAGCGCTTGAGAGACCAAATTCTCAAAACTGGTTAATACTGAATCATTTTTGCGTTTTTAGGATTCCGTAGGAACTACAAGGAACCCTTACAATCGTTCTGTTCGTCTGTCCGTATATTCGTCTATACTCTATCCGTGTGTATGTCCGTCCGCCCTAAAGTCCTAAAATGTCGTGTATGAAACTTATAAATGAAATTTTGCCTAATTACAGTTTTGGTATAGATCTCAACTTTGAAAGTATAAAAATATATATTTTTGCGCTCAGTAGTATTTAGGACTTTAATAATATTTTAACATCTTTCGTGCATAGTGTTGAAAACATGAAATTTCTCATGACAAATATTAATCGATCTTGTAAAATAAACAATCTTTATCTTTTATTGGTTGCTCTGATACATGTAAAACAGGGATGAAAATAATTTTAACGCTGTGCTCCCCTCGTTAGTGGTATCGTCTTTTAAAATGGAGGTAAGGTTTCATACATTTTTTTTATCAGATTCTTTGCGAAATATGGGCCCCCAATGTAGCAAAAATTTGGTTCCCGCTGCAAGGCATATTCTACGATAGCCGAACAAAATATATTCATCCCCATTTCACATATACTACTAGAGCCACCCCTAAAATATAAATTATATTACTTTTATACGTTTAAATTAAGATCTTTACTAACTTAACTGTGATTGTATTTTTTTATGTATTTAGTAGTTAGAAGTTTCTATAAAAATTTGGACGGACGGGCAGACGGACAGACGAAACCCTACCATATGCGTGTCTCAACACGCTCTTGGCCAGTTATTTCATTTCATTTTAGGAAGCAAAACTTTGTAAGTAAACTCATAATCAGTCTTATTAAGTAGTTGGACTAGTTAAATCTACCCAACAAAACAAGATTGATACATTTGTGAAGTAACAGACAAGTTTTAAATGCTAAATCTGCTTGTGTAACGTACACATCTGATAAGGTTTAGTTCACGCCATAGACTGTTAGATATTTATTTACTACGTTCATGCATAACAGTTTTAAGCAAGCAACCGGATAGACGTGGTCGTGCCAGTGATATTGGACGTATCCAAGAGTGGATCAACATGCGACTGGTGAGTACAAATTATGCCAATAATGTGAAATAATCTAGTTTAATTTTGCAAGAAAATCTTATACATTTACAAGCTAAATTTTATATACTTATTTGTTTGTAATCGTGTCCCTAATACGGGTATAACTTAGGTACGGGTACTATAACGGGTACGGCTCTAATTTTATAAAAAAAATGGGTTTTTCGGGCTCAAAAATAAATCTAGGGAACCCCTGGAAATCGTTTTGTCTCGAAGATCGGAGATCAGTCGTTGGCCATCTAGATACCGACTTATTTATTTAAGAGCCAGAGCCGGCCAGGTTTTTTTTCCGCATATTTATTCAAAAAAACATTAGGTGTAACATAGAAACTATATAAGGACTCAGGCCTTCTCTCAGATAGAGAGGATGGGGCCCTATCTACCATACTGGCCCAGTGCATGTTGGTGAATGTCATATTATTTCTTTAAACGATCGAGGTTCTTGGACGTAACGATTTCTTCACGATGTTTTCCTACACCGTTTTTGAACTATGTCATCGAAACTGCACATGATATATTTAGGTACTTAATAAGTCAGTGGTTTAGGCAGGGCCTGAGATCGAACTGGGTGCCGTCAGATTGTAAAGCGCACATGCAAAGGTCTGCCACAATCGCTCCTCAAAAAAATATTGAAAAAAATATTGCCTCGTCGTTAATCAAAATTCCCAGTGATTTTTATTTACAAAAATGTTTAAAAAAATTGCGAGTGAGAGTGCTGTTCCGGGAATCGGGAAGCAAACTCTCAACCAGGCATTCATTAAAACTTTAAAACAAATAAGTATGTAGGTAGGTATGATTTAGTGGGTAGATCTGAAAATATGTAGTAATAGCTGCAAATAAATAGCTGCGTTTAAAGGTAGCTTAGTAATTATTACTTACCTACCTAAGTAAAGTTTAGATGAACTTAATAAATTTTTGCGCTAACAGTTTCGGAGATACCGCCTCAAAATCTTAAGCAACAGGTATAAAAATTATATTATTATTCAAATTAGATCTACATTATTCCACTTTTACTTTTCAAAATAGCTACTAACGAAATAGTTTACGTCGCAATATTTAAGTTTTGCAAGACTTGGTAATTGACAAAAGTTTTTACATATTATTACGGGTAATCAAAATAAGTATAGAAACTACAGCAAAATTTCATTTACAAACTGGAAGCTCACATAAGTAGGCGACCTTCTAAAAACCGCTCAACGATATCCACTCAAAATTGTGCTCGAAACAAACAAGGAGGTCAATTAATCAAGCCTATTTTTGACAATATAATGCATGTCTTACCCACAGCTAACAATGCCATACACACAATATCACAATGGCTAACCTTATTTTACTCACGAGCAAGTAACTAACATGCTTCGGTGAGAGACAAGTAACATCTAGCTAGGCCAAATACATACTTAGGATGACTTTCAAATACTAAAGTCTTCAAAGACGTATTGAAGTATCGATTTATTATTAGGTTAGGTCATACAAAAATAATAGATAGCCATAGATACCTAATCGTAAAGGCTGATTAATTAAAACTCTTTTCGTAACACGCCTACATGAGAGAAATCACGTTTTTTCTTACTTTAGAAATTATAGCAAGCTTTTATTTAACTTACAATGTTTGTTAGTTTGTTTAGGTCAAATCTAGCAAGTTGAATTAGAAGCAGTTCCTCCTAACCGATTTCGAAGAACTTTGCAACTTTTTGCATGTTTGTTAGTTTGTTTAGGTCAAATCTAGCAAGTTGAATTAGAAACAGTTCCGCCTAACCGATTTCGATGAATTTTGCAATTTTTTGCATGTTTGTTAGTTTGTTTAGGTCAAATCTAGCAAGTTGAACTAGAAGCAGTTCCTCCTAACCGATTTCGATGAACTTTGCAACTTTTTGCATGTTTGTTAGTTTGTTTAGGTCAAATCTAGCAAGTTGAATTAGAAGCAGTTCCTCCTAACCGATTACGATGAATTTTGCAACTTTTTGCATAGACCTTAAGTTCTGGTGACAATACAATATGCAATACCCAAATAAACTGAATGGACGGATCCAGAAGAAGCGCATTTTTGAAGATTACAAAATGAGCGCCGGCGTTCACTTCGTTTCAGTCGGTCTCTAGCCTTAGGAAGTGCGACACAAGACTATTGTTACATGATAACGAAACATCTGACAAAACTAGGCCTTCGTGTGCTTTCCCAAAGTGTATATTATACACAACAAAAACCGATATCTATTATTTATAACAAATGTACTGTACATGGTTATAATTTGATGTTGAAGTATATACCCAACGGTTTTGACTATTTTTTACTGAGCAAGTTCAATGGCTATGGCCCGTCCATTCTATTATTTTGGTCGAAGCAATACACAAAGTAATATTTTCAAAATGGCCGCCAAAATAAAAATAAAATTATCTGTTTCCAGAAATCTATGGCCATTTATGGCCTGATAATATCAAGCTTCACCCTATGTTGCGCACAGAAAAGTTCTGCTAGCAAAAAGTCGATAGGCACTTTGTACAGATGGAAGCAAATTGACTTCGAATATCCTACTCCTGAGCAGCGACAAGCCGCTATTACAAATGGGTATGTTATAATTATAAGGCGTAAGCAGATTTAATAAGTTCTTTGCTTGATGATTTGCTCCTTGATTGAGGGTTGTCCCTTCGTGAGGTCACAATTAATTTAAATACCTACACAACTAGTTCAGGGGCCTTACGCCTAGCTGTTTTAAGCAATCCAGTTGAGGTGATGAAAAAAGTTTCACGACCGCAAACCGTATCTGGGCGCGTTAAGGTTCACGTTCGCGTGATTTTCCAAACTGCGCTGTTTTAACGTTAGTTTGATACCGCGTTAGGAGTTGGACGTAAGGTCCCAGGTGTAGGTCGCATGTGACCTCACCCGCACCAGTCATCAAGAAACTTCAGTTCTTGCAATTATTCCCGGTGTGAGTAGGTATACTAAGGTACATTCACCTTATAAAGAGCAGTGAATCCTCATTGCACAATTTAGTACTTGGTTGTGGAGACACTAGTTACATCATAATAAATGTAAAAAAAAATGTACAAAATGTAGTCGTAATAATGTTATTTATTGGCCGCCAGGGACTTCATTCAAGCAAACGTGATAACACTAGGCATAGAGCGGTGGAAGCACCGCGTGTTCGTCAGCACGCCGCGCTGGAAGCGGGGAACACCTGCCACCTTGTCCTCACTGCCTATTGTTGGGGAGTTGGAGTCCCCACCACTGCAGCCCTTCCCTAACTGGGACTGGCATAATGCAGGTAATTTCACTACCCACGTACGCGTATGAGTAGGTAGGTAGGTAGGTCTTGTGCAAAAGAAATAAAATAATATCCGAAATAATTGTTGAGGATGGTGCGACGATTATGGTAGCTGGTTAAGGTTTATGGCGATGATAGCTCAATTGTTCAAGCCATTGGATTCCATGATACAGGCATGGGTTTGAATTCTGATTGAGCTGGCGGTGAAGAAAATCCATAGGATGCTGATACAGTATTTTCAACTAGGTAAGTACACGACTGGCTATTTCCTTCCGGTCGCAAGGTTCGATCGCGTATAGTTCGATCAAGCGAACCATGAAGATTTTAGGTCCTTACATTTCGATTCTACCTTCAATTTGAAAATCAACCGCCAAGCACTTAGCGGTGTATTTAGCAGCCTTTTATGAGAGCTCTAGTTTTGATTCTAGGCTCGGTCTCTGTTAACCATCTTTGACCACGAAGGCGAGCTGTGGTCAAACAACTAGAAGAAAAAACCTTGCAACCAAAAAAAAGCTGGAGCCAAAATATATCGACATTTTGACTATGGTTACCTATTAGAAATAAAAAATGTACATAAAACCATTGTCCATTACTTACAGCGAATTGCACTGGATTCACATCAATCTTCAGAATGAGCGTCGATCATTGCGGTGTCATGTGGGTCCTTGACTCCGGGCAGGTGGAAGCATTCGAGACTCCGCGGCAGCTGTGTCCACCGACACTCATCGCCATCAACCTGGAGACTGACACGGTCCTGGCACGATACCCGATACCCAGTGAATTTGTTCTCCAGAATTCCCTGATTACAAACATTGTCGTCGATTCGAGAGATGCACGCTGTCGAGACCTCCACGTCTATATTGCGGACGCTTGGCGTTTTGGCTTAATAGTCTTCAGAGCAGATGACGCGTCTTTCTGGAGATTCAGTCACTATAGTTTCTATCCCGAACCTTTATTATCCAACTACACATTACATGGACTGAACTATCAATGGTCAGACGGCTTGTTCGGCATGTCGTTAGGCAAGTTCCACCTAGGCGACCGACCGCTATATTACCACTCAATGTCTAGTTCTCTCGAGTTTGTGGTCAAATCTTCGGTTATTCGCGACCCTTCGCGCGTCAACAATGCCGTGGGTGAATTTGAGCTGCTTGGCGAGGGCCGCGGCGCCAACGGGCAGGTCTCGGCCGCGGCGGTCGACCGCAACGGTGTCATGTTCTACAACCTCATTTCCCGCGACAGTATCGGGTGTTGGGACACGCGTAAACCGTATCTGAACAAAAACTTAGCGGTCGTTGCCCAGAACAATAAGACCATGATATTCCCGAACGATTTGCGCATAGACCATGAGGTGCCTCAAATCGCATGGGCTATTACAAACAGGCTGCCGATGTATCAATTCAACCTGATAAACCCAAATGAATTCAATTATAGAGTCATGTACTTAGATCCTATAAATGCTATTGAAAACACTGTGTGTGACCCTCAAGTTTCTTTATAGGAACTTATGTAGGTACTGCAAAGTTGCTGTGATCATGATACGTTCTTCTATAGGAGTCAAATATAATGCACATCTGATAAAAACCGTTATTTAGTTTTATTTCCTTTTCTATCAATGCCAAATTACGAACCCATTTTTTTATAATGTATTAGGCTAGCTTTTTACCAAAACTCATTTGATGGAAAGAGACGATATGGTGTAAAATGGAGCATGCTTGCCCACGAGAGGCCTACTCACTCTTGTCTTGAAGAGACCCATTATATTATTATTATTTTTAATAGTTGTACTGTCGGACAATTTAACTTTTTAACTAAGTATTTTTATTTACTTTTATATCATCATCACTTTTTTCATCACTTCGTCCTTCATTACCACTTTTATTTTCGTTATCAGACGAGTTATTTCCATTTTCTTGTTGTTTTTCATTAGCTGCCTCGTTCCGTTCAGAAGTAAGTGCTATCTCACCTTTTGAATCTTTGAACTTTGTTTCTTTAGAAATACTAACGATTTCTCTAGAAGTAGCCAGGTTGAGCCTACGTTCGGGACGATTTTTATCCTCAGGCGTGTACTTTTTCTGACTAACTACCTTCTCTACTTCAAAAGAGATTGTTTCCTTTGATGTAACGGTGACAGTTCGCTTTCGAGATCTAGTTATGTTGCCATTGTCTTCGTTTTCTTGAGGGTTCTGCATTGTTATAGATTCCACTGTGTTTTCACTCCTTGGTGCCTCAGCAGTCTTCTTCATGAATATTTGTGGATATTCCTGAAGATATGAAGCTGTATTGGAATATCTACTGCTGCCAACTTGAAACGGTGTATCAGTGTCGTCTGTAGCAATCGAGGCACAGTGCATATCATCATAATTTGGCATACTAGGACGTGACAATTTACCATTAAAAATTGATGAGTTTAATTCCCCACCTTCTTTATCCAAATACACTTTAATTCGTAATAACATTAGAACAAATTGTTCTAGAATACGATCGCAACTGCGAGGCAGTACTACTTCGCTTCCGAACCAATCTTCATATGAACCGGTGTCAGACATCCGATTGGAACTAAATGAATTTGGTTGTAGTACGTCTGTATCTGCTTTAAAGAGGTCGATGGCGCTGGTGTCCGTGGAGTGCATCATACGAGAAGAAATTCCAATTTTTGAGAGCTTTGCTGTTACTTCGTTGTTAGAATTTCGCTCATTTTCGCCATAACTGAAATTAAGTATAAAAATATATTTTATACCTATATGTTTTTATATGTGATATCAAATAAAGCGTAGTATAATAGCTATGCTCTTACAGGCTCGCCACAATTTTACTTCTTAACTGTTCTTCCCCAAACAGTGATTTAGTTCGCCGCCTTCGAATGGCCAGCTCAAGTCCATAGTCTTGGTCACCCGGCGGCAACACCGCGGGGAATGTCTTAAATGCTGAGGCTATTTTCAACGAATGGTAGTAACTGTAACAAACTCGTTTTTATTATTCTTATACCTAAAAGATAGAATATCTAGTAAAAAGTTAAAGTATTCGTAACGCTGGAGGTAGAGATACTCGTAAGAGAAAAGTAGGATGTATCTAACGCTTTTTTTTCATCAAAAAACTACCTTACTATAAATGACATCAATTGCTTTAAGCAAAGGGAAAGAATAGAATCCTCTGAGGTAGGTAACACACCGCCAATGCTTCGGAATTGAAATAGAATAGAATAAACTTTTATTTTGCATAACTGTGTTCAAAGGACAGTCACTATCCTTACGGACATACAATAAATATGTGAAGGTGTCCCTAAGCAGCGGTAACCACTTACCATCGGGTGACCTGTCGCTTTTTTGTCTACTATTATATAAATAAACGTTTAATTTTACATATTATTATATTTAATCTCTTTTTTTCCTATATTATTAGTCTAACTATACAATGTCTTAGTCTAGTGATTACATATTTTTAATGAGTGACCTATGCTATGACACGTAACTGGAAATTGTACTGTCTAGATGTGCAAGATGTCAGCCACATCGGTCGTGGGGGGAGGGGGTATGGCGCCTGTGATTGGAGACTCAACGCTTGTGATTGGAGTCTCAAAAGTCATTCATTCAATTCACGGCTAGGATTAGCCCGCTTGAAACAGGTTCAGCTGAAAAAGTGTATCTTTGGCTTACGGCGGGGTAAAGGATGAGCAGTCAAGTGGTTATATCGTCATTGGTCTACTACCTGCTCATTTACCTGAACAAAAGCATCCACATGTAAAAGGATGGCATGATCGAGATGACCTTGATAATGACGAACTTGATGCAGGGTGGTCTAGCAGGCCCCAGAAGGACGCAGGTGCCCAGCCCCAGAGCTAGACTGGTGAGTTCACAGAGAAGCTTTCGTACGGCTGCCAGGAGGAGCCAAGGGAGAACTAGCGTAGGCCGCTCTTCCTGTGAATTTTTTTTCTTCGCAGTAGTTCAATTAACAAGTTCTACGCCCCGTCGAACTAGCGTAATTTATTTTATTACTAGTTTACAATTGATTTAGTAATAATACCTATAAAGTGCAAGAAATGGCAAATAATTTCATATGTCGACATCAGTAGGTACAGGGTTATAAAGAAAGGGCATGCTATGCCGAAAGCTAAATACTCATCATTATAAACAACTTTTAGAATCAACCCTGAATTCGCTAAAAATTCGCTCCCTTTCCCTTAGACCCTTTCCTTAGAACCCTGTATACTAATGTGTTAGTTCCATTTTATTATCTATATTTAATTTGATTCAAAGCAGGTTATTTAGGTGTTTGTCCATTCACCCAAAGTCAAGAAACTGTTTAGTTAAAGATAGTATACCTCCGTTAGTCAATTACCACCGTCAAGTTGCAAATCTACTGCCAAACACCTAACGGTGTGTTCCGCCCGCCAGCATCACTGGAGAGCCAGTTTCCAATCCTTGCTAGGTGTTTTGGGGAGCACTGTACCTCTATACCAAGGGATTATTTTGTTTGAATCACGATTAACAAAATTCACAATAAGAGTTTTTTGGAGCTTTCCTTCCAGTGAGCTTTACTAGATGGCGCTAATAAGTCAACTCAGCTGGGGGTCCAGAAGAAAACTAAGGGCTAAATTTCCTTATATATAGTTGCAGTCATGTCGTCATCTACTGGGTATCTATCTATCTACTATCTATCTATCTACTGGTATCACTCTGAAAGGGTATACTTACTAAGCCGAAAAGGGTCCAGGGACCTTACGGACAACTGCTATTACAGGCACCTAATCCGCTCAGTTGGAAAATCACGCAACCGCAAACCTAATCGCGCCCAGATACGGTTTGCGGTCGCGTGATTTTCCAACTGAGCGGATTAGGTGCCTGTAATAGCAATTGTCCGTAAGACCCCAGTACCCATCTTTATAAACAACGTTTACTATGGGAACAACTCTGAAATCGCGAAAAAATATCAGCCGTGCCAAACGGCCGAACGGTTAAAAATGGCCATTCACACTCGACAAAATGTATAGAACAGAGAACAGTTGATATTTATTTTCGCGATCCCAGAGTTAGTCCCATAGTAAAAGTTGTTCATAATTATGGGTAGTATGGACCCCTCTCGGCTTAATACACCATTTCAGTTTAGTACACCCTTTCCGCGTAACCCTGTATAGAGTCAGCAGGAATTATATATTTTTAAGTCTCTTGTCTGAAAAGCTTCCAATAGAACTTGAGATTCAAGTAAGTACGCTCATGTATTCCAAAATAACCAATATGCATAATTATGTGTCAAAACTGCAGCAAAGGAGAGCCTTTGGTCATAAGTTAAAATAGATCATAGGTACTAACCAAAAACACAGGATATAGTAGAACAATGTAAGATGCCAGGTAGATGTAGACCGTGAAGCATTGAACGAGAATTACCCCGGAGATCATCGTGCGCAGAACTCTTTGCACCGACATGGATAGTTCATTAGGCATCGAAATCTGCCACACCTAAGTGCAAACGAACTAGTTAATTTATTGTCTTGAATCTAAGCTGCATATAATAATAATTCTAATAATAATAATTACGATAGCATCAACAAAAACGTATTTCCTAGAGGAATTTGAAACGTAGAGGCTTTTGCGTTACAGACTGTCGAATTCATCAGGTTATTCACAATAATTATATTGATGGAAAAACATATTTGACCACTTCAGCCGAGTCTTATTGGTATTTAGAAAGTACCTACTCATAAAGCCTTCTTTCTTATTATATTTTATCCCAAACAATGTTTTATTACAATTCCGAAGGTAGGTTATAAAATCCGCCATTTTGTATATGCTGCGACGTCATATACCTTATGTTATGACATGCAAAGTGTTAAGACGCACCGATAGACCTTAAAATTTGTGAAATTCTGATTCCTAGTTCAGGAGATAAGAAGAACTATAATAATATGAACAAACAAACATACATACATACATAGACTGTCAAAATAGCCCTCCTTTTTTGTAGTCGGGTAAAAAGAAACGTACGTGACTAGGCGTATTATTATATGAGCATACTTATTTTCAAAATGGTCATTGATACTTTTAGTGTGCTTTTAGTAAGTACCAATAACAATATACGTACATATTTCATTGTTTACGTTTCTCCGTAATTCATAATCTTCACAGGTTCATGATAAAGGTAAAGTTAAGCAGGCACTGTACAAAATCTTATTGTTTACATTTACAGTTTATTAAACAAGGAAGGGAAAGCTGCGAGATTGTTTGTTTCCATAAGCACGATTTTGTAATTCTAAAGTACCTACTTAGAGGAAATACAATTAGGGCAGTTAATTATAAAGTAGTAAGTATACGATCTACTTTATTGTTTTACGGTTAATTTAAAATCTCTCTCACACGACGCGCGAGACCATCTGGTTTCAGTTATCCAAGTGAATTACAGTAAATACCGCGAGTATGCACTAATTAAATATTGTAAACTACGGTATGATAACTAAATTATTATTTTTGTATTTTTTTTTTCTAGTCTATTTAAATCCTATTGAAAACTAGTTATCAAGTTAAGTTAGCAAAATATTTTATGACAACTTCCTAACTTGAAATGTAACGGACTTTCTGTGTTAAATAAATTTTAAAAAGTAGTAGGCGACACCAACTCCTTACTGCTACACTATTTCCATTTGTTTATCGGGTACCTACTAACAGTCTTGCGTCCAAAAACCTGACGAAAGTGATGAGAATTCGTGGTTTTCATTCAACTTTTTACAATATTATTGCAGCAGTCAGAGAGCAAATAAATACTTGGACCGAGAATAACAGATGACAACTACCAACTTCCTAGATATTTGACGTATCTACTAAGCAGCTTGTTGTTGTAAGTAACTAAGTATAATAGTAGTAAAACATGTGAGGTCCAGCCCACCGCAGACTTGAAAGTCGAACCGGCGCGGCGGCGTCGCGGCATGAAGCGACTGTAGTAAAGTCTACCGTGCTTATTTCACCGTAGGTTCAAAGTTATTTGGCCGCGCTTCTGGGTCTTGTGTGGCTTTCACCGCGCCCTGACTAATCTCAACTCTATCTCTAGTAAAAGAGGTACAACTTAAACGCACGTACGTACGTCCTAGCGTAAACCGGAAAGAGTTCTTTTTTCCATGGCCTTTAATAAGCGACAGCACCGGCTTGACTCCCCCAGTCGGCATTGGTTCTAAAACTAGATATACGTTTAATCTCAGATCAGACAAACAAGGGAGATATGCTTAAATACAATTGCGTTCGAGTGCAAATGTCTCCTTTTTTCATAAAAAAAATCACTATAAAACTGCTTTATGCAAAAACTGTAAGTACGGCTCATTACTCATTTTTACGCACTCTTAGGAACTTGTAGCGACACCATTAAATAATAGTCCACATTGCAAAAAAAGAGGCAACAAGTTCGTCTGCTGGGTGAGATCGACTAAAGGCATCAAGACTGATTTAGGTCAGATGCCTCCCGCCACGCCAACTTTACCATATCTCCCTTGTTTACCTGATCTGAGGGCTTAACATAATAATTATGCTATGTGGTTGCTACCTACACTAACTACCGTACATATAAATGCATACAGTGAAATGTTCGATGGATATACTGTTTAAGAACGATGTGGTTATCTAAATATTCCATCATCACAGCACCTGTTTTAGATTAGCGTTAACACGGAAGAGTGTGGCGTCGAAGATGGTTCGTACAAGGCCCAGCAGAGTCCAAAGGCATGCTTCTGACCGCGCGTTCATACCAATGTAGGACAGAACGTTGATCATTCTGCTTAGAATTGGTGCTCACTCTTGAACATTGTGTGACCATTGAAGTTTTTTGGGTTTTTATGTTGGAGTATTAGTTACATTTTATTTTGATTATATTTTTGGTTAAGTTATAAAGATTTCATACTAATATACGTATGTTCCGGTGTATATATTACTCTATGCGTATGTTATTGTTTAATGTCAGCCAAGTGTCCAGTATGAGGTTGTTACACATTTTTTTTTTTTTTTTTTTTTGTTAAAATCTTCATGATCCTGGATTCAATGTCCTTTACTCGTAATATTAAACAGTTTACTTTGTCTTAATAGCGTCAAACAAGTCATAGTCACAGTCAGAGTCAAGCTAAGTAAGTCACGGTCAAGTCGAACTCATGCCCCTGTAAAGTGGTGGAGACTTTACAAGAGGCTCCTATGGAGTTTTGGAAACAACACGAAAAGACACGTTTCACCTCGTTATATCACTTGGCCACACTCGAGCACGTTTACGAGCACTTAATGAATAATAATTCACCATTTAGTACACATTAACACTCGAAAATACACAAGTTTAGGAAAATAATCCAACGAGCCGACATGTTTTTTCCGCGTTGGCGCCAAAAACTCCGGTTGTTACACAGAGGTTGTTATGTTACCCTAGAAGTTGTCAACATAATCGTCAAAAAATAACAAGATACTGGTAAGTAAGTATTTAAGTAGTTTTTATTTGTAGTGTTAATATTAGCATGTATTTTGTTTAGTTAATAATGGCACTTGCCTTAACAAAATATACTGGTTAATTATACAAAATGTATGGAGCTCAAACGAAAGAAAAAAAAGTTTCGACATCGTAGATGACACAGAATGAGAGGAAGTGGTTGGTAAAGGAGTGCTATGAATGATTAGTAACGGGATATTTTCCGTGGTAAGGTTTTGGAAGAAGCTCCCGATATTTCAGCGCAGTTACATGCACCAAGTTCATGAAAAGACCCCAGGGTGGTAAATATCTCGTTAAGTGCGAGTAGTTAAATGAACTATGAAAGGGGAAGATTTTAATGGTTTCCTAAAGAAAATGTCTGGTCGTTTTTTTTTTGTTATGATTTAGCTTATTAATTGTTCTTTTGACATATTTATAATATTATCTAATTCAATTTTGCACGCCCTTAATGTTTAAGACCTTGTATGCCAATTAGCAAGCAAATAAAAACTTTGACTTTGCTTGACTTTGACACGCCAGATGGTCAATGCAAGAATAAGAATAAGCTACAGCCTATTACTATATAGCTAACTGCAAGTATATTTACATCGCTGCGTAATAGGAGTATAATAAGAAAATAGTGCAATTCATACACAGCTCATGTTATGCTAGAGCCGCACACAACACAAACATTCGCGATATCACAATGTAGGTATATAACCAAACCAAACCTTCGCGAAAACTTCGGCACTTCTGACAAGGACGAAGACATTTCGCTCCGCTGTCGGTAAACTCTCGGACATCAAACGAATTTATCGCGTCGTGATGCACATCGGTTGCGTAGCCGTACTTAGGTAGGCCGTGGCGGGCGTATTGACGAAAACTTTTATCATATCATATTACTTAAAGTTACAAGAATCGTCTTTTCCTTCCTTTATTCTTGTTTTAGGTACAGCATGTAACAAATGTTTTTGCCACCATGAAGAAAAATCGACCATGGCGTCGTCTTTTTTATTTTCACCTATGTTATCGTGATACAATATCACGATGATGTATCAGGCTAGGCACTTCGCCGACGCCGAAGACAAAGTTTTGTAGCACGAATATCATCGCGATGAGTGTAGCCCTAGCATTAGTGGTGCCCTGTGCGGGAACTACAAAACTAGAGCATTTTACACTTTCAGATACGATTTCGTCTTTATTGTCTACCAGCATATTGGAAGGTACAATGCTCCAATTAATAATAAAGGACTCTATAAGAGGTAGGTAGGTAGGAGGTTTTTTTTTAAATCTAATAATGGGCTTAACGAAAAGGTAGGAAAGTAGATATTATTATAGTAAAATAATGTACATTTCCCTTTCCACAAAATTTGTACATTTTCAAGTTTACTACCCAATTCAATCAACACCGATCTGAAAATCGTGACGCACAGTGTAAAAATGCCGTCATAGTGTATTCTAGTAATGACGCCGCCGACGACGCTAGGCCACGACGCGACGCTGCGGGCGCGCGCCACGCGAGAACAACAGACCAAGTTCGACAAGCGAGCGGGGACAGCGCGTCTTTACACCGGAACTCTCACGTGGTCTCGGGGCTAGACATCGTGTAACTATTATAAAAGTGCAGTGATAAATTACGACAAAAACAGTGATCGGAAAAGTGTTTAGTGAAGCTGGTTTATCGCCTTGAATTTTACGGTAATTATTTTTTGACTCCGTACTACGTACATGCTTGGATATATTTTTAATTTTAACAAGGTTACGCATTTCAAGTTTAGCTAGTACATTTAATTATTTGTATAAGTATAGTGTTTTGCTAGGTTTCATGATGCGAAATCAGCGCTGCATGGGAGGCCTTGATTTTGTTTTAGAATACCCAATATATTTGGGTTACGTCCTTGCCTTGAGCGGCGTGAGTCGCAAGTTATTTTTAATAATTCTGTCTTTACGTAGCGCCACGCTTAGCCGAGATCCGAGAACATAAACATGCATGTTTTTAGATCTAGATTTATTAGAGGACGTAGATTTGCAGCATTGACTCATACTTGCTCTGATATCACTGCTGAGTATTGCATAAAAATGTCATTATAAACTATGATCTTTTAAGTAGAGTCAGGTATGTTTTCTCCAATCTAGATAATTTTCTTGAATTTTGTTTATGGATATGATTAAAAAGATTTATTCACTTGGCTCTTCCCGAGCCGGGAAAGCATTGACAACACCGCTAAACTCGTTTCAAGCATTTATTTGCTCTGACAGCCGCAATAACATTACAAAAAGTTGAATGAAAAAGAATTCAAATCACTTTCGCTAGGTTTTTAAAAGTGTTGTTATTGCAGTTGTCAGAACAAATAAATGCTTAGATTTAGTGTTGCAGGTGTCCATAGGCGGCAGTTACCGCATACCATCAGGGGGTCAGCATACCTGATACTCTTTTTATTTAAAAAAAATTATATATTATTCCTATCATTGAAATTGTGGAGGTTTTGTAACATAGTAGTAGAAAAATTCCGCATCCACTTTTACCGATCCCTGTCTTTGGAAATTATTTACACGACGTTTTGAGTTACGTTACGTTGATGAAATTGATTTACGTGACTTATCACAAAAAGGTAAAGAATGTAATTGAAATGACGAAAATATTATAGTTTTGTGTTAAATATATTTATCCTGCATTTTTGACCTTCTTGAGCTTTACCGACGCAAAGCGAGGGCAAGTGCGAAGTCAGGATGATGTCATTCTGCTGTATGACCTGTATTTAATCATGTACCTACCTATTATTATTCCTATCGGTCTCAAAGTCAATTTAAATACCTAAATACGCTACTGTATTAGTCGATCAAGTAGTTTTGTTTACTGGTGAAAAATTAGAAGCGGCTGGTAGTTTATTTCATGAAGCATCTTTTATAATCATTAACAGAGAGATTGATGTTCCAGATGCTTTGATTTGTTGACATGAAGTTCCATCTGTAATTGACTTACTACCTACGCCTTTCAACTCGTTGTGACCATAATTATTACGAGTAGGTATATTTTATTTTGTCAATGTGCTCCATCAATTAATATGAGTATTTTTTAGCTTTTATCAATTCCATCAACTTAGTATGAATCCATTTAAATGAGTTTTAGTTATGACACAATGACATCCCCTTATAAACCAACAGAATATGACCGTCAAAAATAATACATAAAATATGTACGTATTTGGTAAGAAATTCCCTATGGTAAAATAAACTGGCAAAGTACGAATCGGGCTCACGCACTGCGGGTTCTGTACCGCCGTATAACTTGTTACCTACTTAATTACTAAAGTACAAAAAAGTTGTGCAAAAGACAACCATCACGTCAAGGCGGTCACCCATCCAAGTGCCGGCCGACCACGCTCGAACCCAAATTTGTCATCGACTCGCACTTGGCCAATATTTTACTGACAGACAGATTTAGGCTTAGTAATACCCAAACGTGGGTCACGTTTGCACCCTTTGGTTACATATGGATCCCTAAAAACAGCATCTAGCAACAGCAACTGAAGAAGAAGTCTTTTAAATTTCCTAAAATGATATTTAAAGACAAATATAGGTAACATGGGAGCAGACACAAAATGAATAAAACGAACGAATCAAAATTCCTGACTGTGGTCCGTGGATGATAAATATCAACTTGCGTGAACTATTTTAAATGAATTATTTATATTTACCCTTTCATAACTTTAAAAGAAAGTTGGATGCAAAGAAATGTACGTAGTACAATATAGGTCAATGGTTGAATGTTTTTCTGCTGGCTTTTTAAACTCATATAAAATGGTAAGGGTGATTTTGAGAATTAATATTTATGCAACACGTTTATTTTAACATTTTAACTGTCAAACTAATTCTTATGTTAAAAATATGAAATGTGCGAGCGAGAGTAAACGAAATTAATTTTCCTCCTTTTATCTGCAATCTGTTGGTATTAAGAATGCTCATTATTTACTGTTAGTAATTTAATTTATAATATGGCTATGGCTTAATTTCTATATTTTAATCATATGTACACTTTATATACTTTATCAAATGTCAGCCTTCCATAACGTTTAATTAAAATATTGAAATTAAACCTACTGTAGTACAAATTATGCTTATTAAAAAATATAAATAGGAATTACGAATCCGTCATATCCTCATAATGTCATATTAAGGTATAAAACGTCCTTGGTCATATTATGTAATGTAACTAAGGACCTTATATATACCCTAAAGGGAACGGTAAAACGTCCTTGAATGTAACATAATGTTTTTTTTTTATTCTCGTCCTTTTTGATACGAGTGCTTGGCATTAGAAAAAAAATGGGGACGCTGCTATCGCAAATAACAACACCATAGCAGCACGTATGATAAAACATATAGGTAACTATGTAATGAACATTCTACTAAATAGGAAAATACAATTTTATTGATTGCTCATTTTTGGCACACAGAACTCAAAATAATATCACCTGCATCTCAAATATTTTAGGATTTTCCTTTGCCATTTGACAGATTTAATTATTTAGTAGTCGGGTTTGTAGCCGAGTTCAAAAAAGAGAAGGTTATCAATTCGACTGTATGTTTTTTTTAGATTTTTTTTTTGTCTCTATTCTAAAGTTTTGCCAAACATTACTCACACATTCTTTATGAAATAACTTACCATTAATTATGTCTTCTGTGCCATTAGGAAATTCCATTGATATTCATGTTCTACGACCATTATGGGCAATGACTACGGGAAACTATGTATCTAGTACCCTGTACGTATGTCCAGTGGCCTGTAATAGGGAGAAGTGTACCTTTGGATTTCTAGATTCTCGGTTATAGTAAGTTAAGTCTCTTCATTTCTCATGATTAACATGATATAGCATGGTCATTAGCTATATAGCTTTAGCTTTGATAATGAGATGTATTAATCAAAGAGTCAAAGTCTGTTTTAAAAACTGTCACTGAGCATAGTTTCGCTACTCAACTTTTATGTTTAGAAATAGGTGCTTACCAAGACATGAGTATGCTCAATTCAGCGACATACGCTGTGCGGATTTCCAACGGAAACCTTTTCCTTGGAAAAAGCTCTGCGCCCTACATGTACCTTCAGTACCGGGTTCTAAGGCGCGCACTGTCACATAGCCTGACGTACGTGAGAACACGACAGAGCTCCCGACCGCCCCATACATGGAATGACTGCATATGGTACTGCTAACATCGCCCGGTAATCTATCCTCGATTTCCAACGCTTTCTATCTAACTATGGAGGCACTAAGTACCGACACACGTTTTCTGTACACCACATACCACCTTGTGTAAGCACACCTACCTATTTATGTATTTGCATATGAAGACATGTCATAGATTAAATAATAGTGTAACTATGGGCCCACCAGTTGTTGGATGTCTAGATGTTCCTACTCAGGCAAAACTTTGATGAAAATTATCTCTAACCAAGTGCATTAGCTTTAATGTAGGTAAAGTACCTATATCACATGACATATCTTTGCGTGCGAGTGATTCATTGGGAAACGTGACATAAACAGGTGACTCTACCTGCCTTTCCCTTCATGAATCCCTTTCATCTTAGTCAGAAACCTATGAGCAGTATTTGGTATAACACAAGTTTATATCATTACAGACAGTCAATTTTAGCATACTTAGATTGGTAAATTGAGTATTAATTAGTAAATGTGATTCGGCAACTGTATTCTGAGAATACTGGTGAGATTTCGAAACATTGACCTCTCTCCGCATTGTTTGGTTATTAACGAACTGATTGCACCCATTAGGGCATGTGGGGCAGTTACAATGATGCATTGTTGGTGCTTTGTGAGAAAGAATAGGGGCTTTAATTTCGATGGGGGCTTTGACCGGAGTAATTTCGGTGTTAGGAATGCTCTACAAACTGTTAAAAGTTTGATTCTTTTGTGTAAGTTAGGTAAATGTATCTCATTCCAATTTGTTTTTAAAACCATATTCAATTAAAACTTCTGAATAATAAATTAATGTGGTATTTCAGCGAAATGTACATTATGTGTACATACCTAATATTACCCCTTACCTAATATTTTCGTAAAGTTTACTTTTTTTAAAGAATAACTGCCATTATTAACTTAATAAAACATCTTCTATCGTTAAATACCAAAACTACCTACCTAATACTTATTTTACACATTCTATTCAGATCCCCAACGGTTTATAATTCTGGCTGTAGTTCTGGTTAATGGTGGAGGGTTGTATTTGACGTATTAAATAAAAAATGGTTCTATATTATTGTTCACTAGTCTGGTTCCCTATATTTTTGTAAGGTCTGTTACTCATCCCCACAGAGATCGCGTTCATCCCATCATCGCTGGAAGCTCCCATGACTCATTCCCTTGCATATTGGATTACGCATCGCAATAGGTCTGCTTCGATGATGTCATTCAATTCGTAATAAAAACGTGAAGTTATAGTAAAATATGTATCGACTTTGTTTGGAAATATTATGGTTACAACCGAAGAAGGAGTAAGAACCAAAAAATTAAATAACCGTACAAATAGGTTTGAACTTACCTACATTTTGATATGGATCTACTAATTCATTTTCATTAAAATAATAATATTGCTTCTATTTGCTATACACAAAAGGTATTCAATATACCGAGATGGTACTGGTGTACTATTCCGTAGAGTTTAGTAATTATTCTGTTTCGCAGCAGATATCTCTTCCCAAACTTACTAACTAATGAGCTTTTCATCGGCTATAAATGTTTAAGACGAAATATGCTTCAAATTTGACGATTCGACATCACGAATATTCAAAAGTAGACCTTTATAATCGATTAATTGACATTATTTCTTTATGTTTAATAAATGTATGTATGTAATTCGGATGTGTTCACCGATACACGATTAATAAATAAATAAAATAAATAAATTTGGCTCGATAGAAAAAAATCGTAAACTTTCCTAAAAAACACCCGTTTTTACGTTCCCTTCAATGGATTGAATCAACTTCATTCGGATTATATAGAAGATATTTTTATCAAAAAAAAAAACTGTGTTATCCTAACAATCATTCAAATACTTTAGTGGTCGTAGTTTTTTGTAAAAGCGTAAGATTATTAGTAGAAAATAAATATTGAAATTATTTGAAAGCGCGCACACCGCATTACCGTCATACAAGTGTACGGTTCTCTACCATTTCACCTTAACCGACAACCAGCAAAGCCAGCATGTATTGTAGTTAACGCAACGTGGTGTCGATAGATTAGTATCCTCATAAGTATTAAGTATCATTGATATATATTGTCATAATTATGAAAGTGAGATTTGATGCATAATTTTTAACAAGATGCATTATTTTCGAATATATTTTATCTTCAAACGTACACGTTACGTTCGTTATTAACGTGTTTGCGCGCCCCCTGGGTTACATTATGAACTTTTGATGAAACTCAGAGTCGATTTTTTGAGAAAGAGTATTTTTGTAGAGTATTTATCATGGACTCAGGTAATAGTAATGTAAACAGAGTAGCAATACCATCCAAGAGGCAAACTTGACCGCCAAGTTATGCAACTTATCCAAGGTTACGTCTTAAGTTAGCGATATCAAGCTCAAAATCACATATGTTCGAATACCCACACACAGGACGAGACGATATAACAATTGCGCCATGATGACGTCAGGATTGAGGACCTTGATCGTACTGGGAGACTACATAATTATTGTTGAGAGCCATGTGAAAAGAGACATTGAGAGGGAAATACTCATAAAGAGATTTTGCAAGATATGATAATTATTTTACAAAACCTTATTAATAGAATAGTAATATAAAACTTGTAATACATGCGGTATAATTTAATGTCATGAACGCAAACCTAGCAGATAAACTTTAATTGGCATCGAAGCTTTTTTGAAAATCTTTACGGTAGGTAGTTAACCTTGAATCTTGGCTCCAATGCTAAGGTCCATGACACAAAGTTATTATTAATATTAAAGCTTACTGCTTCGCAGAATCCATAATCTGCTAACCACTGACATTGACTTTGTTATTGTTAAGTTCTGAGCTATACTACAGTCATACTTATTTAAAACTTATCAAGGGAACGTTACTCATTCCTGATGTCTCAAAATAGGTAACAACTATAAGATTACGCAGTCATTCTGGAAACGCTCCTTATAGGACAGAAGAACCACCGAATAAGGCAATGAGATAAACGTATCTCTGTTAGCTCGGAGAGGTCGTATTGTTTACAGTTTACATTCATGTGGATACAAATATGTGTGTGTGTGTTAGTGTAGATGTTATTACGTCACGCCACCTTCTGCAGTAGAGTCGACTGTCGACCTTCTACCCATAGCGACAGCGAGGTAAACTGCGATAGTCGTGGGTGTCAACTCTTGATAAATCCTGAGAATTAACTTCATTATCTCGAAACTTTTACTACAGAATCCTTATTTGGATAAAGGACTACTGAACCAAATAAGGTAGAGTTCATTTTCATCAAATGAAGTAAGATTGTTTGCCACGTAATACGGAAATAAATGCAATGTGATATCTGTCTATCTACAGTCTATTAAGTTTGTTATTTATATTATAAATATTGTAAAAGTACTGTAGCTTTTATTGTAAATTACCAGCATCAGTCTGTAGAGAGATATAATATATCCCTCGTGTGTAAACTAGTTTGGAAGAGACAAGGTCTACTAATTAGTCAATGGCAGTGACTTTGCTCCACAATTGCCTGCGTCCTCTTTTAACCTTGTGTTATGTAACTGTCCACACAATTGATGAAATATTTTCTGTTCTTCTATAGCACCACAATTTGAAGCTATTTTGCACTTCTTTTGGCGACAAAATAAATTAAGTAATATTATCTAACAGGTACTAACATCGTGGGCATGAGTCTTCTTCGAGTAATCTTAAATTACTTTAACTACTTTACCACCTACAGTGGAGTCCCAAGTCTACCCGATGTCGCGACAGGCTCTGCAAAAAAGCCGTGATAAACATGATCCGTGATAAAGCCGAGTGGAGGGGTTTACCCTGCAGTGGGACTCCCCAAGCTATAACAACATAAATGTATAAGCCAATGAGTTCAGATAACAGATATAATGCGTTCAGGCTGCCTTTGCGTCAAGATTACATCTACGATGGGCGATGCAGTCAACCGCATCTGGGAACGAGACGCTGAGCGTGGGCACACAAGCAAAGTGGCACTCGGATACATTGCACACAGATGCTTTCAATCGCATGGACGTAGCTAAGAGGAGCAGAAAGAGCCGTTTGCCCCTAAAACCATGATAATCGGAGAATCTAGCAAAAGCCTAACTTCATCATCTATCTATACTAATATTATAAAGAAGAAAAATTGGATTGTTTGTTTGTTTGCATTGAATAGGCTCCGAAACTACCGAACCGATTTGAAAAATTCTTTCAGTGTTTGGTTGCTACACGATCCCCGGGTGACAGGTTATAATCTATACCCATGAGAAGCAGGGGCGGACGGACCGCTAGTAAATAAATATTTTTCGTCCTTTTCTTTCTATTTTACATAGATATTATTACAACAATGAAGATTTGTTATGAAAAGCCCCTAAAACAAAAAAAGAAATATAATCAAACAAAATAAACATTTTAGATTATCGGTCCAAATAAACGACGGAGTTACTTTCGTAAATATCAGTGTAAAATATAATTATGTTTATAAACTTACTGTCTAGATTGAAATTGATTTTCACCTTTGAGGTCATTAGCCATTCCTCTTACATTTCATGGTAGATATTTATTTACCTCTGAGTTTGTGGTCCTATTTATATTGCGCACTGGAATATATTAACCTAGTTACGTCCGCATCTCTACATGCAATGGACTTTACATTGGGCTACTTATCAATGGTTTAGTGAATTGAGTGCAAGATGCAGGCTGCACTAAATTGTTTGATGGCACATTTAGATAAATGGAAGTTCTATGTTGAAACTTTAATGTCTCTAGTTTATTGGATTGCGTCTTTATACTCGACTGTTGATATGGTATTACTATTATTACACTAATGGGAATAGGGAGTACTTAAATGTCCATGTATATTCCTAAGTGTCAGTTGCTTCTCTATACTACATAGATAGAGTTTTGGCCAAAATAGATTGTATACCTATTTGTTTTTGTACGTTCGTCAATTTATGTTGTTATAGCAATTCCATTTTTAACAGATTCTTTCCAATACACACAGTTGTCTAAAAGTGATTAGGTAATAGGTGCTATCGAGACAAGGGTTTAATTTCCTGTGATAAGTACTGTTAACATTTCCTTTCCCTATTATATCTTGCCTTGCTCCGTTATCAATGAAGCACTGACACTGTACCCACCGTGTCCTCTGACGTCACGCCGTAGTGGCAGTGACACATAGTGCAATTTTAGCATCCCGGCCTTCGGGTGTTTAATGACCGAGCCAAGACAGGGGGCTTGCCAAATATCACTTTCGATGTTACGAGTATATTCATCGGGAATAGATGAACTGACCTATTTCTAAGTTCAATACAATGAGTTATTGCTTGCATAATTTTCTTTAATGGTATGGGAACGAAGGGTTCCTACGAAAACCTTCGTTATATCCTTAAATCTGATCTTGACGTCATTTCACAGCATTATCGTCAGCCCACGTCAGTCCACTGCTGAGCTTAGACATCTCAAACGCCCCAACCACCACGTCGTCCAACTCTTCGCTTTTGCGCTTCCAGTCTGATTATTTAACCTTCTAGACTTCAAATATACTAAGATTAATGACATACCTTCCAAGCATAGTATGCTTCGAATACTAGGTAGAGTAGATTATTTACACTACACAAAGACGGAACTGGAAAAACTGTGACATCTGTTCCACAGTTACGCAACGCTAACAAAGACAACTGTGTGTGTTGGTACAGATTGTGCGGTTAGAGAATGAATAAAATCACAGTACAGTCTTGATATCAATCTGTGGCTTTTCTGTACTAACTACCATGTTATCTGTTCCGGCATCCACGCGCCTCTCCCCATATGGTAGCAAGTGGTCCGCATTTAGATGGGAACTACGCACTGCGATTAGTTTAATGATGGGATCAAATGAATTGATAATAGCTTGTTTATGTGCCTGAACTACAAATTAACAATTAAATTTAAATTACACATTTGTGTTGGTTAACTTTTGTGTTAGGAACGTTTGTACGTATAACTGTTGACTGTTGAACGACTGTTGTTAATATTGTTTTTTTTTTACTTAACCATTTCTTCTGACACTGTTAATGAGAGTGAGTTAAAATCCATGCTTAAAAAGAGAAAAATATAAAAAAAAAAAACGGCCGTCGCTGGACTCGGCAGATGTGAAACATGACGGCATAAGAGACCGTTATGTCGTTTGTCGACACGGCATACCAGTCGGTTTTACTGCCAAGGCGCGTCAATAGATGTTTCACATCAATAATAGCTGCGATGTCACCCGCATAGACCTTCCCACAAGAACTTTACATTTTTCCGGGGTAAAAATTAATAGCCCATGCCACTCTTCGGTACTCCAACTGTCTCGGTATGGAAAAAATCACGTCCAATCTACTTATTGCTGTATGAAAGAAGTACAAACAAATCAACAAACTTTACTCAAACTCACTTAATATTAGTAGTATCTAGTACTTATATGGCCAAGAATATATATTATGGTGCGTCGCTATAACACTCAAACATCTGTTTTTTTTTTGTTTTTTTTTAATTCGAAGTTTTTTTTTTTTCGAAGATTTTTTTAATTTGCTTTGGATATGTTACGACGTTATCTTAATAAGTATTTTTATAATGACCAGGATAAATGGGAATAACTGTTTATACTATTAATCGTGAGGTCATAATAAAAAATATTGATACAAATATTTGTCCAAAATATTTTGTAATAATAACAAACATATTTGTCAAAACTAGACATGCACAATCAATTTATATCTTAAAAAAATATTAAATGCGCGAGCGAGATCACTTATTATTTTACAATAAGTGTAACTAATGTTGGTATTAAGTTTCAACATGTCAATAAAAAATTCTAATTTTGATTCATTGTATTGAATTATTGGGACTTTTAGATAAGTAATTTTTTATGATTTTAATTTAAATTTGTATATAGGTAGGAATATAATATAACAATAATTGTTTTCAATATTTTCATTTAAATAAATATGAGCAGATTTAAAGCCAATGTTAGCTATGAGAAAGCAATAATAAATGGTATATATTGTAAAAGGTATATGGTAGAAACCATGGCTGAAAGCTTTCGAAGGTCAGTAAAGGTAAATTTACCATAGGGTGTAAATGCCTGGGCGCGGCATTTGGCTACGGACGGTATATGACGAGAGTTTATCTAATGGGGCGAATAGAGTTTCCATTTCCACTACGAAAAACTCAATTTGTGAAAATTTACACTTTTGTGTACCTATCACTAATCTAGGCTAGATTTGCTTTTATCGTCGACTACACCATCAAGTCACTTAAGAGCTTGCTAATCGCCAAAACTGTTCCCGCTCAAACATAAAAAAAAATTGATGATAAAAATAGCTTAGTGGGAATTTAAAAAAACTGATGCAGTATAATTATTATCTTTTTTAATAGCATTGGAAACGTTTTAGAGCATATTTCATTGATACATTTTATTTAAGGCCAGGACTCTGGCCACTTTTCCTTCCACCAAGGAGCTTTTAGATAAAAAAAATTGTTTCGTTTAGAGTAAATTGATTTTTAAGTAGTTGTAGTTGAGAAATAATTGAATTTATTTAAATTGCAAAAAAAAAAACTAGTTCGAATGTTTCGATCTCTTCCATTGCCATATAAAATGTCAACACATAGTTAAAACCAAGCATTTAAAATGTTATTCAACAGAAAATTCCTAATATATTTTCTCAGTGATTATATTTTTTTTATGTTCAAAAAAGACCTGTGTGAAGTTGGCAGCCAACTTTGGCTGCCTATAATCCGACTAAATTAAGATGACTTTTTTTGTGAAGTTAGCAGCCAACACGATTACGACCTCTTATTCTATAAAAGCAGCTACTAATTCATTTCGAATGGTTCGAAAAATGCAATAAGCATAAATTAAAAACAATATTAAAATGACAAAGTCCCATCAAGACATGTATCGCAACCAAACGCCATAACAAAAATCACAACCTTAATTCCTCTTAAATATGCAACAAAACTTATTGAAACGTGTAGAAAAAATAAAAGGCTTTCAAATGAAACCTATTTTAGCCCGGTTAAACGATTGCTTATTGCCGGAAAAAAATAACGAAAATGGGAAAATCAAAATATTTTACGACTCTCAAATGACTCGGTGGATTTCGACCTGTAAACCCCTGAATTCGTGTAAAGCTGCTATATCATTGCATTTTCTTATGTTTAAGCTATCTTAAAAATATTCTGAAACGGGGCAAAACATTTATTTAACCCTGTAATGATCCGACGGAAACTTTATTTTACTTTGGCATTTTCATTCCAGAAAATCATTAAAAAAAACACCACACAACCCCTGATATTTGGATTTCTATGTGAATAATATCAAAGAATGTATATCTAGCTACAAAAAAAAAGTAAATGTTGTCTGGCTTATCGACAGCATGGTACCCAATTGTCACCTGAAGTCAAATCTAAAACTTAAATTTTCACGACTAAAGTTGGCTGCTGGTGAATGGCGACCTTTCATCCCCGTAATTATGAAACAATTGGTGCTCAAATAGCTTAACTAATATCTACCCTTTAAAATGAAACCTATTTCAGCCCGGCAGTCTGATTGCTTATTGCCCAAAAACACAAACGAAAAAAGGAAAATCAAAAATTTTACTACTCTCAAATGTCACGGTCGATTTCGACCCATGAGCCCCTGAAAACGAATAAAACAGCTATTTCATCGAATTTTCTTATATTTTAGCCACCTGAAAAATATACTGAAAAGCTGGCAGAACTATTATTTAACCCTCTACTGGTCCGACGGAGAAAATTAACTTTTTTTATTGCATTTTTGTTCCTGAAAATCATAAAAAAATACCACACAACCCCTGTTATTTGAATTTTTATGTAAGAAATTTTAAAGCCTGCGTAACTAACTACAATAGTTGATAAATTTGAGCCCTACTTAATTTCAGTTTCGTACCCAAATCATCACCGGAAATCAAATCTGAAACTTGAATTTTCACGACTAAAGTTGGCTGCTGGTGAATGGCGACCTTTCATCCCCGTAATTATGAAACAAATGGTGCTTAGATAGTCTAACTAATATCTAAGCTTTAAAATGAAACCTATTTCAGCCCGGCAGTCTGATTCCTTACTGCCCAAAAAATCAAACGAAAAAAGAAAATCTAAAATTTTACTACTCTCAAATGACACGGTCGATTTCGACCCCCGTGAACCCCTGAAAACGAATAAAACTGCTATTTCCTAGAATTCTATTATGTTTAAGCCACCTTAAAAATATACTGAAAAACTGGCAGAACTATTATTTAACCCTCTAATGGTCCGACGGAGAAAATTAACTTTTTTAATGACATTTTTGTTCCTGAAAATCATAAAAAAATACCACACAACCCCTGTTATTTGGATTTCTATGTACGTAGTTCGAAAGTCTGCATACATAGCTACAATAATTGATAAATTTGAGCCCAACTAAATGGCAGATTCGTACCCAAATTATCACCGGAAATCAAATCTGACACTTGAATTTTCACGACTAAAGTTGGCTGCTGGTGAATAGCGACCTTTCATCCCCGTAATTATGAAACAAATGGTGCTTAGATAGCCTAAATAATATCTAAGCTTTAAAATGAAACCTATTTCAGCCCGGCAGTCTGATTCCTTACTGCCCAAAAAATCAAACGAAAAAAGAAAATCTAAAATTTTACTACTCTCAAATGACACGGTCGATTTCGACCCCCCGTGAACCCCTGAAAACGAATAAAACTGCTATTTCCTAGAATTCTCTTATGTTTAAGCCACCTGAAAAATATACTGAAAAACTGGCAGAACTATTATTTAACCCTCTAATGGTCCGACGGAGAAAATTAACTTTTTTTATGACATTTTTATTCCTGAAAATCATAAAAAAACACCACACAACCCCTGTTATTTGGATTTCTATGTACGTAGTTTTAAAGCCTGCGTAACTGGCTACAATAGTTGATAAATTTGAGCCCAACTTAATATCAGTTTCGTACCCAAATCATCACCGGAAATCAAATCTGAAACTTAAATTTTCACGACTAAAGTTGGCTGCTGGTGAATGGCGACCTTTCATCCCCGTAATTATGAAAGAAATGGTACTTGAATAACCTAACTAATATCAAGGCTTTAAAATGTAACCTATTTCAGCCCGGCAGTCTGATTGCTTAATGCCCAAAAACACAAACGAAAAGAGAAAATCTAAAATTTTACAACTCTCAAATGTCACGGTCGATTTCGACCCGTGAACCCCTGAAAACGAATAAAACTGCTATTTCATCGAATTTTCTTATGTTTTAGCCACCTGAAAAATATATTGTAAAACTGGCAGAACTATTATTTAACCCTCTAATGGTCCGACGGAGAAAATTAACTTTTTTTATTACATTTTCGTTCCTGAAAATCATAAAAAAATACCACACAACCCCTGCTATTTGGATTTCTATGTACGTAGTTCTAAAGCCTGCATACATAGCTACAATAATTAATAAATTTGAGCCCAACTAAATGACAGATTCGTACCCAAATTATCACCTGAAATCAAATCTGAAACTTAAATTTTCACGACTAAAGTTGGCTGCTGGTGAATGGCGACCCTTCATCCCCGTAATTATGAAACAAATGGTACTTAAATAGCCCAACTAATATCTAGGCTTTAAAATGAAACCTATTTCAGCCCGGCAGTCTGATTATTTAATGCCCAAAAACACAAACGAAAAAAGAAAATCTAAAATTTTACAACTCTCAAATGTCACGGTCGATTTCGACCCGTGAACCCCTGAAAACGAATAAAACTGCTATTTCATCGAATTTTCTTATGTTTTAGCCACCTGAAAAATATATTGTAAAACTGGCAGAACTATTATTTAACCCTCTAATGGTCCGACGGAGAAAATTAACTTTTTTTATTACATTTTCGTTCCTGAAAATCATAAAAAAATACCACACAATCCCTGCTATTTGGATTTCTATGTACGTAGTTCTAAAGCCTGCGTACATAGCTACAATAATTAATAAATTTGAGCCCAACTAAATGACAGATTCGTAGCCAAATTATCACCTGAAATCAAATCTGAAACTTAAATTTTCACGACTAAAGTTGGCTGCTGGTGAATGGCGACCCTTCATCCCCGTAATTATGAAACAAATGGTTATTAAATAGCCCAACTAATATCTAGGCTTTAAAATGAAACCTATTTCAGCCCGGCAGTCTGATTATTTAATGCCCAAAAACACAAACGAAAAAAGAAAATCTCAAATTTTACAACTCTCAAATGTCACGGTCGATTTCGACCCGTGAACCCCTGAAAACTAATAAAACTGCTATTTCCTAGAATTCTCTTATGTTTAAGCCACCTTAAAAATATACTGAAAAACTGGCAGAACTATTATTTAACCCTCTAATGGTCCGACGGAGAAAATTAACTTTTTTTATGACATTTTTATTCCTGAAAATCATAAAAAAACACCACACAACCCCTGTTATTTGGATTTCTATGTACGTAGTTTTAAAGCCTGCGTAACTGGCTACAATAGTTGATAAATTTGAGCCCAACTTAATATCAGTTTCGTACCCAAATCATCACCGGAAATCAAATCTGAAACTTAAATTTTCACGACTAAAGTTGGCTGCTGGTGAATGGCGACCTTTCATCCCCGTAATTATGAAAGAAATGGTACTTGAATAACCTAACTAATATCAAGGCTTTAAAATGTAACCTATTTCAGCCCGGCAGTCTGATTGCTTAATGCCCAAAAACACAAACGAAAAGAGAAAATCTAAAATTTTACAACTCTCAAATGTCACGGTCGATTTCGACCCGTGAACCCCTGAAAACGAATAAAACTGCTATTTCATCGAATTTTCTTATGTTTTAGCCACCTGAAAAATATATTGTAAAACTGGCAGAACTATTATTTAACCCTCTAATGGTCCGACGGAGAAAATTAACTTTTTTTATTACATTTTCGTTCCTGAAAATCATAAAAAAATACCACACAACCCCTGCTATTTGGATTTCTATGTACGTAGTTCTAAAGCCTGCATACATAGCTACAATAATTAATAAATTTGAGCCCAACTAAATGACAGATTCGTACCCAAATTATCACCTGAAATCAAATCTGAAACTTAAATTTTCACGACTAAAGTTGGCTGCTGGTGAATGGCGACCCTTCATCCCCGTAATTATGAAACAAATGGTACTTAAATAGCCCAACTAATATCTAGGCTTTAAAATGAAACCTATTTCAGCCCGGCAGTCTGATTATTTAATGCCCAAAAACACAAACGAAAAAAGAAAATCTAAAATTTTACAACTCTCAAATGTCACGGTCGATTTCGACCCGTGAACCCCTGAAAACGAATAAAACTGCTATTTCATCGAATTTTCTTATGTTTTAGCCACCTGAAAAATATATTGTAAAACTGGCAGAACTATTATTTAACCCTCTAATGGTCCGACGGAGAAAATTAACTTTTTTTATTACATTTTCGTTCCTGAAAATCATAAAAAAATACCACACAATCCCTGCTATTTGGATTTCTATGTACGTAGTTCTAAAGCCTGCGTACATAGCTACAATAATTAATAAATTTGAGCCCAACTAAATGACAGATTCGTAGCCAAATTATCACCTGAAATCAAATCTGAAACTTAAATTTTCACGACTAAAGTTGGCTGCTGGTGAATGGCGACCCTTCATCCCCGTAATTATGAAACAAATGGTTATTAAATAGCCCAACTAATATCTAGGCTTTAAAATGAAACCTATTTCAGCCCGGCAGTCTGATTATTTAATGCCCAAAAACACAAACGAAAAAAGAAAATCTCAAATTTTACAACTCTCAAATGTCACGGTCGATTTCGACCCGTGAACCCCTGAAAACTAATAAAACTGCTATTTCCTAGAATTCTCTTATGTTTAAGCCACCTTAAAAATATACTGAAAAACTGGCAGAACTATTATTTAACCCTCTAATGGTCCGACGGAGAAAATTAACTTTTTTTATTGCATTTTTGTTCCTGAAAATCATAAAAAAATACCACACAACCCCTGTTATTTGAATTTTTATGTAAGAAGTTTTAAAGCCTGCGTAACTGGCTACAATAATTGATAAATTTGAGCCCTACTTAATTTCAGTTTCGTACCCAAATCATCACCGGAAATCAAATCTGAAACTTGAATTTTCACGACTAAAGTTGGCTGCTGGTGAATGGCGACCTTTCATCCCCGTAATTATGAAACAAATGGTGCTTAGATAGCCTAAATAATATCTAAGCTTTAAAATGAAACCTATTTCAGCCCGGCAGTCTGATTCCTTACTGCCCAAAAAATCAAACGAAAAAAGAAAATCTAAAATTTTACTACTCTCAAATGACACGGTCGATTTCGACCCCCCGTGAACCCCTGAAAACGAATAAAACTGCTATTTCCTAGAATTCTCTTATGTTTAAGCCACCTGAAAAATATACTGAAAAACTGGCAGAACTATTATTTAACCCTCTAATGGTCCGACGGAGAAAATTAACTTTTTTTATGACATTTTTATTCCT
This sequence comes from Agriopis aurantiaria, assembly GCA_914767915.1. NCBI lineage: Eukaryota > Metazoa > Arthropoda > Insecta > Lepidoptera > Geometridae > Agriopis > Agriopis aurantiaria. The sequence continues at coordinate 8,117,307 of OU611994.1, read as the reverse complement.
GAAAATCATAAAAAAACACCACACAACCCCTGTTATTTGGATTTCTATGTACGTAGTTTTAAAGCCTGCGTAACTGGCTACAATAGTTGATAAATTTGAGCCCAACTTAATATCAGTTTCGTACCCAAATCATCACCGGAAATCAAATCTGAAACTTAAATTTTCACGACTAAAGTTGGCTGCTGGTGAATGGCGACCTTTCATCCCCGTAATTATGAAAGAAATGGTACTTGAATAACTTAACTAATATCTAGGCTTTAAAATGTAACCTATTTCAGCCCGGCAGTCTGATTGCTTAATGCCCAAAAAAACAAACGAAAAGAGAAAATCTAAAATTTTACAATCTCTCAAATGTCACGGTCGATTTCGACCCGTGAACCCCTGAAAACTAATAAAACTGCTATTTCCTAGAATTCTCTTATGTTTAAGCCACCTTAAAAATATACTGAAAAACTGGCAGAACTATTATTTAACCCTCTAATGGTCCGACGGAGAAAATTAACTTTTTTTATTGCATTTTTGTTCCTGAAAATCATAAAAAAATACCACACAATCCCTGCTATTTGGATTTCTATGTACGTAGTTCTAAAGCCTGCGTACATAGCTACAATAATTAATAAATTTGAGCCCAACTAAATGACAGATTCGTAGCCAAATTATCACCTGAAATCAAATCTGAAACTTAAATTTTCACGACTAAAGTTGGCTGCTGGTGAATGGCGACCCTTCATCCCCGTAATTATGAAACAAATGGTACTTAAATAGCCCAACTAATATCTAGGCTTTAAAATGAAACCTATTTCAGCCCGGCAGTCTGATTATTTAATGCCCAAAAACACAAACGAAAAAAGAAAATCTAAAATTTTACAACTCTCAAATGTCACGGTCGATTACGACCCGTGAACCCCTGAAAACGAATAAAACTGCTATTTCATCGAATTTTCTTATGTTTTAGCCACCTGAAAAATATATTGTAAAACTGGCAGAACTATTATTTAACCCTCTAATGGTCCGACGGAGAAAATTAACTTTTTTTATTACATTTTCGTTCCTGAAAATCATAAAAAAATACCACACAATCCCTGCTATTTGGATTTCTATGTACGTAGTTCTAAAGCCTGCGTACATAGCTACAATAATTAATAAATTTGAGCCCAACTAAATGACAGATTCGTAGCCAAATTATCACCTGAAATCAAATCTGAAACTTAAATTTTCACGACTAAAGTTGGCTGCTGGTGAATGGCGACCTTTCATCCCCGTAATTATGAAAGAAATGGTACTTGAATAACCTAACTAATATCTAGGCTTTAAAATGAAACCTATTTCAGCCCGGCAGTCTGATTATTTAATGCCCAAAAACACAAACGAAAAAAGAAAATCTAAAATTTTACAACTCTCAAATGTCACGGTCGATTTCGACCCGTGAACCCCTGAAAACTAATAAAACTGCTATTTCCTAGAATTCTCTTATGTTTAAGCCACCTTAAAAATATACTGAAAAACTGGCAGAACTATTATTTAACCCTCTAATGGTCCGACGGAGAAAATTAACTTTTTTTATTGCATTTTTGTTCCTGAAAATCATAAAAAAATACCACACAACCCCTGTTATTTGAATTTTTATGTAAGAAGTTTTAAAGCCTGCGTAACTGGCTACAATAATTGATAAATTTGAGCCCTACTTAATTTCAGTTTCGTACCCAAATCATCACCGGAAATCAAATCTGAAACTTGAATTTTCACGACTAAAGTTGGCTGCTGGTGAATGGCGACCTTTCATCCCCGTAATTATGAAACAAATGGTGCTTAGATAGCCTAAATAATATCTAAGCTTTAAAATGAAACCTATTTCAGCCCGGCAGTCTGATTCCTTACTGCCCAAAAAATCAAACGAAAAAAGAAAATCTAAAATTTTACTACTCTCAAATGACACGGTCGATTTCGACCCCCCGTGAACCCCTGAAAACGAATAAAACTGCTATTTCATCGAATTTTCTTATGTTTTAGCCACCTGAAAAATATATTGTAAAACTGGCAGAACTATTATTTAACCCTCTAATGGTCCGACGGAGAAAATTAACTTTTTTTATTACATTTTCGTTCCTGAAAATCATAAAAAAATACCACACAATCCCTGCTATTTGGATTTCTATGTACGTAGTTCTAAAGCCTGCGTACATAGCTACAATAATTAATAAATTTGAGCCCAACTAAATGACAGATTCGTACCCAAATTATCACCTGAAATCAAATCTGAAACTTAAATTTTCACGACTAAAGTTGGCTGCTGGTGAATGGCGACCCTTCATCCCCGTAATTATGAAAGAAATGGTACTTGAATAACCTAACTAATATCTAGGCTTTAAAATGAAACCTATTTCAGCCCGGCAGTCTGATTGCTTAATGCCCAAAAACACAAACGAAAAGAGAAAATCTAAAATTTTACAACTCTCAAATGTCACGGTCGATTTCGACCCGTGAACCCCTGAAAACTAATAAAACTGCTATTTCCTAGAATTTTCTTATGTTTAAGCCACCTTAAAAATATACTGAAAAACTGGCAGAACTATTATTTAACCCTCTAATGGTCCGACGGAGAAAATTAACTTTTTTTATTGCATTTTTGTTCCTGAAAATCATAAAAAAATACCACACAACCCCTGTTATTTGAATTTTTATGTAAGAAGTTTTAAAGCCTGCGTAACTGGCTACAATAGTTGATAAATTTGAGCCCTACTTAATTTCAGTTTCGTACCCAAATCTTCACCGGAAATCAAATCTGAAACTTGAATTTTCACGACTAAAGTTGGCTGCTGGTGAATGGCGACCTTTCATCCCCGTAATTATGAAACAAATGGTGCTTAGGTAGCCTAAATAATATCTAAGCTTTAAAATGAAACCTATTTCAGCCCGGCAGTCTGATTCCTTACTGCCCAAAAAATCAAACGAAAAAAGAAAATCTAAAATTTTACTACTCTCAAATGACACGGTCGATTTCGACCCCCCGTGAACCCCTGAAAACGAATAAAACTGTTATTCCATCGAATTTTCTTATGTTTTAACCACCTGAAAAATATACTGAAAAACTGGCAGAACTATTATTTAACCCTCTAATGGTCCGACGGAGAAAATTAACTTTTTTTATTACATTTTCGTTCCTGAAAATCATAAAAAAATACCACACAACCCCTGCTATTTGGATTTCTATGTACGTAGTTCTAAAGCCTGCGTACATAGCTACAATAATTAATAAATTTGAGCCCAACTAAATGACAGATTCGTACCCAAATTATCACCTGAAATTTTAGAGTAGTAAAATTTTAGATTTTCCTTTTTTCGTTTGTTTTTTTGGGCATTAAGCAATCAGACTGCCGGGCTGAAATAGGTTTCATTTATAAGCCTAGATATTAGTTAGGCTATTTAAGCACCATTTGTTTCATAATTACGGGGATGAAAGGTCGCCATTCACCAGTAGCCAACTTTAGTCGTGAAAATTTAAGTTTAAGATTTGATTTCTGGTGATAATTTGGGTACGAATCTGTCAATTAATTGGGCTCAAATTTATTAATTATTGTAGCTATGTATGCAGGCTTTAGAATTACTTACATAGAAATCCAAATAGCAGGGGTTGTGTGGTATATTTTATGATTTTAAGGAACAAAAAACTCATTATAAAAGTTAATTTACTCCGTCGGACCATTAGAGGGTTAAATAATAGTTCTGCCAGTTTTTCAGTTTATTTTTCAGGTGGCGAAAACATGAGAAAATTTGATGAAATAGCAGTTTTATTCGTTTTCAGGGGTTCACGGGTCGAAATCGACCGTGACATTTGAGAGTAGTAAAATTTTAGATTTTCTTTTTTCGTTTGATTTTTTGGGCATTTAGCAATCAGACTGCATGGATGAAATAGGTTACATTTTAAAGCCTAGATATAAGTTAGGCTATTTAAGCACCACTTGTTTCATAATTACGGGGATGAAAGGTCGCTACTCACCAGCAGCCAACTTTAGTCGTGAAAATTTAAGTTTCAGATTTGATTTCCGGTGATGATTTGGGTACGAAACTGATATTAAGTTGGGCTCAAATTTATCAACTATTGTAGCCAGTTACGCAGGCTTTAAAACTACGTACATAGAAATCCAAATAACAGGGGTTGTGTGGTGTTTTTTTATGATTTTCATGAATAAAAATGTCATAAAAAAAGTTAATTTTCTCCGTCGGACCATTAGAGGGTTAAATAATAGTTCTGCCAGTTTTACAATATATTTTTCAGGTGGCTAGAACATAAGAAAATTCGATGAAATAGCAGTTTTATTCGTTTTCAGGGGTTCACGGGTCGAAATCGACCGTGACATTTGAGAGTTGTAAAATTTTAGATTTTCTCTTTTCGTTTGTGTTTTTGGGCATTAAGCAATCAGACTGCCGGGCTGAAATAGGTTACATTTTAAAGCCTTGATATTAGTTAGGTTATTCAAGTACCATTTCTTTCATAATTACGGGGATGAAAGGTCGCCATTCACCAGCAGCCAACTTTAGTCGTGAAAATTTAAGTTTCAGATTTGATTTCCGGTGATGATTTGGGTACGAAACTGATATTAAGTTGTGCTCAAATTTATCAACTATTGTAGCCAGTTACGCAGGCTTTAAAACTACGTACATAGAAATCCAAATAACAGGGGTTGTGTGGTGTTTTTTTATGATTTTCAGGAATAAAAATGTCATAAAAAAAGTTAATTTTCTCCGTCGGACCATTAGAGGGTTAAATAATAGTTCTGCCAGTTTTTCAGTATATTTTTCAGATGGCTTAAACATAAGAGAATTCTAGGAAATAGCAGTTTTATTCGTTTTCAGGGGTTCACGGGGGGTCGAAATCGACCGTGTCATTTGAGAGTAGTAAAATTTTAGATTTTCTTTTTTCGTTTGATTTTTTGGGCAGTAAGGAATCAGACTGCCGGGCTGAAATAGGTTTCATTTTAAAGCTTAGATATTATTTAGGCTATCTAAGCACCATTTGTTTCATAATTACGGGGATGAAAGGTCGCCATTCACCAGCAGCCAACTTTAGTCGTGAAAATTCAAGTTTCAGATTTGATTTCCGGTGAGGATTTGGGTACGAAACTGAAATTAAGTAGGGCTCAAATTTATCAACTATTGTAGCCAGTTACGCAGGCTTTAAAACTTCTTACATAAAAATTCAAATAACAGGGGTTGTGTGGTATTTTTTTATGATTTTCAGGAACAAAAATGCAATAAAAAAAGTTAATTTTCTCCGTCGGACCATTAGAGGGTTAAATAATAGTTCTGCCAGTTTTTCAGTATATTTTTAAGGTGGCTTAAACATAAGAGAATTCTAGGAAATAGCAGTTTTATTAGTTTTCAGGGGTTCACGGGTCGAAATCGACCGTGACATTTGAGAGTTGTAAAATTTTAGATTTTCTCTTTTCGTTTGTGTTTTTGGGCATTAAGCAATCAGACTGCCGGGCTGAAATAGGTTACATTTTAAAGCCTAGATATTAGTTAGGTTATTCAAGTACCATTTCTTTCATAATTACGGGGATGAAAGGTCGCCATTCACCAGCAGCCAACTTTAGTCGTGAAAATTTAAGTTTCAGATTTGATTTCCGGTGATGATTTGGGTACGAAACTGATATTAAGTTGGGCTCAAATTTATCAACTATTGTAGCCAGTTACGCAGGCTTTAAAACTACGTACATAGAAATCCAAATAACAGGGGTTGTGTGGTGTTTTTTTATGATTTTCAGGAATAAAAATGTCATAAAAAAAGTTAATTTTCTCCGTCGGACCATTAGAGGGTTAAATAATAGTTCTGCCAGTTTTTCAGTATATTTTTCAGGTGGCGAAAACATAAGAGAATTCTAGGAAATAGCAGTTTTATTCGTTTTCAGGGGTTCACGGGGGGTCGAAATCGACCGTGTCATTTGAGAGTAGTAAAATTTTAGATTTTCTTTTTTCGTTTGATTTTTTGGGCATTTAGCAATCAGACTGCATGGATGAAATAGGTTACATTTTAAAGCCTAGATATAAGTTAGGCTATTTAAGCACCACTTGTTTCATAATTACGGGGATGAAAGGTCGCTACTCACCAGCAGCCAACTTTAGTCGTGAAAATTTAAGTTTCAGATTTGATTTCCGGTGATGATTTGGGTACGAAACTGATATTAAGTTGGGCTCAAATTTATCAACTATTGTAGCCAGTTACGCAGGCTTTAAAACTACGTACATAGAAATCCAAATAACAGGGGTTGTGTGGTGTTTTTTTATGATTTTCATGAATAAAAATGTCATAAAAAAAGTTAATTTTCTCCGTCGGACCATTAGAGGGTTAAATAATAGTTCTGCCAGTTTTACAATATATTTTTCAGGTGGCTAAAACATAAGAAAATTCGATGAAATAGCAGTTTTATTCGTTTTCAGGGGTTCACGGGTCGAAATCGACCGTGACATTTGAGAGTTGTAAAATTTTAGATTTTCTCTTTTCGTTTGTGTTTTTGGGCATTAAGCAATCAGACTGCCGGGCTGAAATAGGTTACATTTTAAAGCCTTGATATTAGTTAGGTTATTCAAGTACCATTTCTTTCATAATTACGGGGATGAAAGGTCGCCATTCACCAGCAGCCAACTTTAGTCGTGAAAATTTAAGTTTCAGATTTGATTTCCGGTGATGATTTGGGTACGAAACTGATATTAAGTTGTGCTCAAATTTATCAACTATTGTAGCCAGTTACGCAGGCTTTAAAACTACGTACATAGAAATCCAAATAACAGGGGTTGTGTGGTGTTTTTTTATGATTTTCAGGAATAAAAATGTCATAAAAAAAGTTAATTTTCTCCGTCGGACCATTAGAGGGTTAAATAATAGTTCTGCCAGTTTTTCAGTATATTTTTCAGATGGCTTAAACATAAGAGAATTCTAGGAAATAGCAGTTTTATTCGTTTTCAGGGGTTCACGGGGGGTCGAAATCGACCGTGTCATTTGAGAGTAGTAAAATTTTAGATTTTCTTTTTTCGTTTGATTTTTTGGGCAGTAAGGAATCAGACTGCCGGGCTGAAATAGGTTTCATTTTAAAGCTTAGATATTATTTAGGCTATCTAAGCACCATTTGTTTCATAATTACGGGGATGAAAGGTCGCCATTCACCAGCAGCCAACTTTAGTCATGAAAATTCAAGTTTCAGATTTGATTTCCGGTGAGGATTTGGGTACGAAACTGAAATTAAGTAGGGCTCAAATTTATCAACTATTGTAGCCAGTTACGCAGGCTTTAAAACTTCTTACATAAAAATTCAAATAACAGGGGTTGTGTGGTATTTTTTTATGATTTTCAGGAACAAAAATGCAATAAAAAAAGTTAATTTTCTCCGTCGGACCATTAGAGGGTTAAATAATAGTTCTGCCAGTTTTTCAGTATATTTTTCAGGTGGCTTAAACATAAGAGAATTCTAGGAAATAGCAGTTTTATTAGTTTTCAGGGGTTCACGGGTCGAAATCGACCGTGACATTTGAGATTTGTAAAATTTTAGATTTTCTCTTTTCGTTTGTGTTTTTGGGCATTAAGCAATCAGACTGCCGGGCTGAAATAGGTTACATTTTAAAGCCTAGATATTAGTTAGGTTATTCAAGTACCATTTCTTTCATAATTACGGGGATGAAAGGTCGCCATTCACCAGCAGCCAACTTTAGTCGTGAAAATTTAAGTTTCAGATTTGATTTCCGGTGATGATTTGGGTACGAAACTGATATTAAGTTGGGCTCAAATTTATCAACTATTGTAGCCAGTTACGCAGGCTTTAAAACTAAGTACATAGAAATCCAAATAACAGGGGTTGTGTGGTGTTTTTTTATGATTTTCAGGAATAAAAATGTCATAAAAAAAGTTAATTTTCTCCGTCGGACCATTAGAGGGTTAAATAATAGTTCTGCCAGTTTTTCAGTATATTTTTCAGGTGGCGAAAACATAAGAGAATTCTAGGAAATAGCAGTTTTATTCGTTTTCAGGGGTTCACGGGGGGTCGAAATCGACCGTGTCATTTGAGAGTAGTAAAATTTTAGATTTTCTTTTTTCGTTTGATTTTTTGGGCATTTAGCAATCAGACTGCATGGATGAAATAGGTTACATTTTAAAGCCTAGATATAAGTTAGGCTATTTAAGCACCACTTGTTTCATAATTACGGGGATGAAAGGTCGCTACTCACCAGCAGCCAACTTTAGTCGTGAAAATTTAAGTTTCAGATTTGATTTCCGGTGATGATTTGGGTACGAAACTGATATTAAGTTGGGCTCAAATTTATCAACTATTGTAGCCAGTTACGCAGGCTTTAAAACTACGTACATAGAAATCCAAATAACAGGGGTTGTGTGGTGTTTTTTTATGATTTTCATGAATAAAAATGTCATAAAAAAAGTTAATTTTCTCCGTCGGACCATTAGAGGGTTAAATAATAGTTCTGCCAGTTTTACAATATATTTTTCAGGTGGCTAAAACATAAGAAAATTCGATGAAATAGCAGTTTTATTCGTTTTCAGGGGTTCACGGGTCGAAATCGACCGTGACATTTGAGAGTTGTAAAATTTTAGATTTTCTCTTTTCGTTTGTGTTTTTGGGCATTAAGCAATCAGACTGCCGGGCTGAAATAGGTTACATTTTAAAGCCTTGATATTAGTTAGGTTATTCAAGTACCATTTCTTTCATAATTACGGGGATGAAAGGTCGCCATTCACCAGCAGCCAACTTTAGTCGTGAAAATTTAAGTTTCAGATTTGATTTCCGGTGATGATTTGGGTACGAAACTGATATTAAGTTGTGCTCAAATTTATCAACTATTGTAGCCAGTTACGCAGGCTTTAAAACTACGTACATAGAAATCCAAATAACAGGGGTTGTGTGGTGTTTTTTTATGATTTTCAGGAATAAAAATGTCATAAAAAAAGTTAATTTTCTCCGTCGGACCATTAGAGGGTTAAATAATAGTTCTGCCAGTTTTTCAGTATATTTTTCAGATGGCTTAAACATAAGAGAATTCTAGGAAATAGCAGTTTTATTCGTTTTCAGGGGTTCACGGGGGGTCGAAATCGACCGTGTCATTTGAGAGTAGTAAAATTTTAGATTTTCTTTTTTCGTTTGATTTTTTGGGCAGTAAGGAATCAGACTGCCGGGCTGAAATAGGTTTCATTTTAAAGCTTAGATATTATTTAGGCTATCTAAGCACCATTTGTTTCATAATTACGGGGATGAAAGGTCGCCATTCACCAGCAGCCAACTTTAGTCGTGAAAATTCAAGTTTCAGATTTGATTTCCGGTGAGGATTTGGGTACGAAACTGAAATTAAGTAGGGCTCAAATTTATCAACTATTGTAGCCAGTTACGCAGGCTTTAAAACTTCTTACATAAAAATTCAAATAACAGGGGTTGTGTGGTATTTTTTTATGATTTTCAGGAACAAAAATGCAATAAAAAAAGTTAATTTTCTCCGTCGGACCATTAGAGGGTTAAATAATAGTTCTGCCAGTTTTTCAGTATATTTTTAAGGTGGCTTAAACATAAGAGAATTCTAGGAAATAGCAGTTTTATTAGTTTTCAGGGGTTCACGGGTCGAAATCGACCGTGACATTTGAGAGTTGTAAAATTTTAGATTTTCTCTTTTCGTTTGTGTTTTTGGGCATTAAGCAATCAGACTGCCGGGCTGAAATAGGTTACATTTTAAAGCCTAGATATTAGTTAGGTTATTCAAGTACCATTTCTTTCATAATTACGGGGATGAAAGGTCGCCATTCACCAGCAGCCAACTTTAGTCGTGAAAATTTAAGTTTCAGATTTGATTTCCGGTGATGATTTGGGTACGAAACTGATATTAAGTTGTGCTCAAATTTATCAACTATTGTAGCCAGTTACGCAGGCTTTAAAACTACGTACATAGAAATCCAAATAACAGGGGTTGTGTGGTGTTTTTTTATGATTTTCAGGAATAAAAATGTCATAAAAAAAGTTAATTTTCTCCGTCGGACCATTAGAGGGTTAAATAATAGTTCTGCCAGTTTTTCAGTATATTTTTCAGATGGCTTAAACATAAGAGAATTCTAGGAAATAGCAGTTTTATTCGTTTTCAGGGGTTCACGGGGGGTCGAAATCGACCGTGTCATTTGAGAGTAGTAAAATTTTAGATTTTCTTTTTTCGTTTGATTTTTTGGGCAGTAAGGAATCAGACTGCCGGGCTGAAATAGGTTTCATTTTAAAGCTTAGATATTATTTAGGCTATCTAAGCACCATTTGTTTCATAATTACGGGGATGAAAGGTCGCCATTCACCAGCAGCCAACTTTAGTCGTGAAAATTCAAGTTTCAGATTTGATTTCCGGTGAGGATTTGGGTACGAAACTGAAATTAAGTAGGGCTCAAATTTATCAACTATTGTAGCCAGTTACGCAGGCTTTAAAACTTCTTACATAAAAATTCAAATAACAGGGGTTGTGTGGTATTTTTTTATGATTTTCAGGAACAAAAATGCAATAAAAAAAGTTAATTTTCTCCGTCGGACCATTAGAGGGTTAAATAATAGTTCTGCCAGTTTTTCAGTATATTTTTAAGGTGGCTTAAACATAAGAGAATTCTAGGAAATAGCAGTTTTATTAGTTTTCAGGGGTTCACGGGTCGAAATCGACCGTGACATTTGAGAGTTGTAAAATTTTAGATTTTCTCTTTTCGTTTGTGTTTTTGGGCATTAAGCAATCAGACTGCCGGGCTGAAATAGGTTACATTTTAAAGCCTAGATATTAGTTAGGTTATTCAAGTACCATTTCTTTCATAATTACGGGGATGAAAGGTCGCCATTCACCAGCAGCCAACTTTAGTCGTGAAAATTTAAGTTTCAGATTTGATTTCCGGTGATGATTTGGGTACGAAACTGATATTAAGTTGGGCTCAAATTTATCAACTATTGTAGCCAGTTACGCAGGCTTTAAAACTACGTACATAGAAATCCAAATAACAGGGGTTGTGTGGTGTTTTTTTATGATTTTCAGGAATAAAAATGTCATAAAAAAAGTTAATTTTCTCCGTCGGACCATTAGAGGGTTAAATAATAGTTCTGCCAGTTTTTCAGTATATTTTTCAGATGGCTTAAACATAAGAGAATTCTAGGAAATAGCAGTTTTATTCGTTTTCAGGGGTTCACGGGGGGTCGAAATCGACCGTGTCATTTGAGAGTAGTAAAATTTTAGATTTTCTTTTTTCGTTTGATTTTTTGGGCAGTAAGGAATCAGACTGCCGGGCTGAAATAGGTTTCATTTTAAAGCTTAGATATTATTTAGGCTATCTAAGCACCATTTGTTTCATAATTACGGGGATGAAAGGTCGCCATTCACCAGCAGCCAACTTTAGTCGTGAAAATTCAAGTTTCAGATTTGATTTCCGGTGAGGATTTGGGTACGAAACTGAAATTAAGTAGGGCTCAAATTTATCAACTATTGTAGCCAGTTACGCAGGCTTTAAAACTTCTTACATAAAAATTCAAATAACAGGGGTTGTGTGGTATTTTTTTATGATTTTCAGGAACAAAAATGCAATAAAAAAAGTTAATTTTCTCCGTCGGACCATTAGAGGGTTAAATAATAGTTCTGCCAGTTTTTCAGTATATTTTTAAGGTGGCTTAAACATAAGAGAATTCTAGGAAATAGCAGTTTTATTAGTTTTCAGGGGTTCACGGGTCGAAATCGACCGTGACATTTGAGAGTTGTAAAATTTTAGATTTTCTCTTTTCGTTTGTGTTTTTGGGCATTAAGCAATCAGACTGCCGGGCTGAAATAGGTTACATTTTAAAGCCTAGATATTAGTTAGGTTATTCAAGTACCATTTCTTTCATAATTACGGGGATGAAAGGTCGCCATTCACCAGCAGCCAACTTTAGTCGTGAAAATTTAAGTTTCAGATTTGATTTCCGGTGATGATTTGGGTACGAAACTGATATTAAGTTGTGCTCAAATTTATCAACTATTGTAGCCAGTTACGCAGGCTTTAAAACTACGTACATAGAAATCCAAATAACAGGGGTTGTGTGGTGTTTTTTTATGATTTTCAGGAATAAAAATGTCATAAAAAAAGTTAATTTTCTCCGTCGGACCATTAGAGGGTTAAATAATAGTTCTGCCAGTTTTTCAGTATATTTTTCAGATGGCTTAAACATAAGAGAATTCTAGGAAATAGCAGTTTTATTCGTTTTCAGGGGTTCACGGGGGGTCGAAATCGACCGTGTCATTTGAGAGTAGTAAAATTTTAGATTTTCTTTTTTCGTTTGATTTTTTGGGCAGTAAGGAATCAGACTGCCGGGCTGAAATAGGTTTCATTTTAAAGCTTAGATATTATTTAGGCTATCTAAGCACCATTTGTTTCATAATTACGGGGATGAAAGGTCGCCATTCACCAGCAGCCAACTTTAGTCGTGAAAATTCAAGTTTCAGATTTGATTTCCGGTGAGGATTTGGGTACGAAACTGAAATTAAGTAGGGCTCAAATTTATCAACTATTGTAGCCAGTTACGCAGGCTTTAAAACTTCTTACATAAAAATTCAAATAACAGGGGTTGTGTGGTATTTTTTTATGATTTTCAGGAACAAAAATGCAATAAAAAAAGTTAATTTTCTCCGTCGGACCATTAGAGGGTTAAATAATAGTTCTGCCAGTTTTTCAGTATATTTTTAAGGTGGCTTAAACATAAGAGAATTCTAGGAAATAGCAGTTTTATTCGTTTTCAGGGGTTCACGGGGGGTCGAAATCGACCGTGTCATTTGAGAGTAGTAAAATTTTAGATTTTCTTTTTTCGTTTGATTTTTTGGGCATTAAGCAATCAGACTGCCGGGCTGAAATAGGTTACATTTTAAAGCCTAGATATTAGTTAGGTTATTCAAGTACCATTTCTTTCATAATTACGGGGATGAAAGGTCGCCATTCACCAGCAGCCAACTTTAGTCGTGAAAATTTAAGTTTCAGATTTGATTTCCGGTGATGATTTGGGTACGAAACTGATATTAAGTTGGGCTCAAATTTATCAACTATTGTAGCCAGTTACGCAGGCTTTAAAACTACGTACATAGAAATCCAAATAACAGGGGTTGTGTGGTGTTTTTTTATGATTTTCAGGAATAAAAATGTAATAAAAAAAGTAAATTTTCTCCGTCGGACCATTAGAGGGTTAAATAATAGTTCTGCCAGTTTTTCAGTATATTTTTAAGGTGGCTTAAACATAAGAGAATTCTAGGAAATAGCAGTTTTATTAGTTTTCAGGGGTTCACGGGTCGAAATCGACCGTGACATTTGAGAGTTGTAAAATTTTAGATTTTCTTTTTTCGTTTGATTTTTTGGGCATTAAGGAATCAGACTGCCGGGCTGAAATAGGTTTCATTTTAAAGCTTAGATATTAGTTAGACTATCTAAGCACCATTTGTTTCATAATTACGGGGATGAAAGGTCGCCATTCACCAGCAGCCAACTTTAGTCGTGAAAATTTAAGTTTCAGATTTGATTTCCGGTGATGATTTGGGTACGAAACTGATATTAAGTTGGGCTCAAATTTATCAACTATTGTAGCCAGTTACGCAGGCTTTAAAACTACGTACATAGAAATCCAAATAACAGGGGTTGTGTGGTGTTTTTTTATGATTTTCAGGAACAAAAATGTCATAAAAAAAGTTAATTTTCTCCGTCGGACCATTAGAGGGTTAAATAATAGTTCTGCCAGTTTTTCAGTATATTTTTAAGGTGGCTTAAACATAAGAGAATTCTAGGAAATAGCAGTTTTATTCGTTTTCAGGGGTTCACGGGGGGTCGAAATCGACCGTGTCATTTGAGAGTAGTAAAATTTTAGATTTTCTTTTTTCGTTTGATTTTTTGGGCAGTAAGGAATCAGACTGCCGGGCTGAAATAGGTTTCATTTTAAAGCTTAGATATTATTTAGGCTATCTAAGCACCATTTGTTTCATAATTACGGGGATGAAAGGTCGCTATTCACCAGCAGCCAACTTTAGTCGTGAAAATTCAAGTGTCAGATTTGATTTCCGGTGATAATTTGGGTACGAATCTGCCATTTAGTTGGGCTCAAATTTATTAATTATTGTAGCTATGTACGCAGGCTTTAGAACTACGTACATAGAAATCCAAATAGCAGGGATTGTGTGGTATTTTTTTATGATTTTCAGGAACGAAAATGTAATAAAAAAAGTTAATTTTCTCCGTCGGACCATTAGAGGGTTAAATAATAGTTCTGCCAGTTTTACAATATATTTTTCAGGTGGCTAAAACATAAGAAAATTCGATGAAATAGCAGTTTTATTCGTTTTCAGGGGTTCACGGGTCGAAATCGACCGTGACATTTGAGAGTTGTAAAATTTTAGATTTTCTTTTTTCGTTTTTGTTTTTGGGCATTAAATAATCAGACTGCCGGGCTGAAATAGGTTTCATTTTAAAGCCTAGATATTAGTTGGGCTATTTAAGTACCATTTGTTTCATAATTACGGGGATGAAGGGTCGCCATTCACCAGCAGCCAACTTTAGTCGTGAAAATTTAAGTTTCAGATTTGATTTCAGGTGATAATTTGGGTACGAATCTGTCATTTAGTTGGGCTCAAATTTATTAATTATTGTAGCTATGTACGCAGGCTTTAGAACTACGTACATAGAAATCCAAATAGCAGGGGTTGTGTGGTATTTTTTTATGATTTTCAGGAACGAAAATGTAATAAAAAAAGTTAATTTTCTCCGTCGGACCATTAGAGGGTTAAATAATAGTTCTGCCAGTTTTTCAGTATATTTTTCAGGTGGCTTAAACATAAGAGAATTCTAGGAAATAGCAGTTTTATTCGTTTTCAGGGGTTCACGGGGGGTCGAAATCGACCGTGTCATTTGAGAGTAGTAAAATTTTAGATTTTCTTTTTTCGTTTGATTTTTTGGGCAGTAAGGAATCAGACTGCCGGGCTGAAATAGCTTTCATTTTAAAGCTTAGATATTATTTAGGCTATCTAAGCACCATTTGTTTCATAATTACGGGGATGAAAGGTCGCCATTCACCAGCAGCCAACTTTAGTCGTGAAAATTCAAGTTTCAGATTTGATTTCCGGTGATGATTTGGGTACGAAACTGAAATTAAGTAGGGCTCAAATTTATCAATTATTGTAGCCAGTTACGCAGGCTTTAAAACTTCTTACATAAAAATTCAAATAACAGGGGTTGTGTGGTATTTTTTTATGATTTTCAGGAACAAAAATGCAATAAAAAAAGTTAATTTTCTCCGTCGGACCATTAGAGGGTTAAATAATAGTTCTGCCACTTTTTCAGTATATTTTTAAGGTGGCTTAAACATAAGAGAATTCTAGGAAATAGCAGTTTTATTAGTTTTCAGGGGTTCACGGGTCGAAATCGACCGTGACATTTGAGAGTTGTAAAATTTTAGATTTTCTCTTTTCGTTTGTGTTTTTGGGCATTAAGCAATCAGACTGCCGGGCTGAAATAGGTTACATTTTAAAGCCTAGATATTAGTTAGGTTATTCAAGTACCATTTCTTTCATAATTACGGGGATGAAAGGTCGCCATTCACCAGCAGCCAACTTTAGTCGTGAAAATTTAAGTTTCAGATTTGATTTCCGGTGATGATTTGGGTACGAAACTGATATTAAGTTGGGCTCAAATTTATCAACTATTGTAGCCAGTTACGCAGGCTTTAAAACTACGTACATAGAAATCCAAATAACAGGGGTTGTGTGGTGTTTTTTTATGATTTTCAGGAATAAAAATTTCATAAAAAAAGTTAATTTTCTCCGTCGGACCATTAGAGGGTTAAATAAT
The DNA here is from genome assembly GCA_914767915.1 of Agriopis aurantiaria. Classification (NCBI taxonomy): domain Eukaryota; kingdom Metazoa; phylum Arthropoda; class Insecta; order Lepidoptera; family Geometridae; genus Agriopis; species Agriopis aurantiaria. The sequence goes on along the minus strand of OU611994.1, from coordinate 8,101,457 downwards.
AGTTCTGCCAGTTTTTCAGTATATTTTTCAGGTGGCGAAAACATAAGAAAATTCGATGAAATAGCAGTTTTATTCGTTTTCAGGGGTTCACGGGTCGAAATCGACCGTGACATTTGAGAGTTGTAAAATTTTAGATTTTCTTTTTTCGTTTGATTTTTTGGGCATTAAGGAATCAGACTGCCGGGCTGAAATAGGTTTCATTTTAAAGCTTAGATATTAGTTAGACTATCTAAGCACCATTTGTTTCATAATTACGGGGATGAAAGGTCGCCATTCACCAGCAGCCAACTTTAGTCGTGAAAATTTAAGTTTCAGATTTGATTTCCGGTGATGATTTGGGTACGAAACTGATATTAAGTTGGGCTCAAATTTATCAACTATTGTAGCCAGTTACGCAGGCTTTAAAACTACGTACATAGAAATCCAAATAACAGGGGTTGTGTGGTGTTTTTTTATGATTTTCAGGAATAAAAATGTAATAAAAAAAGTAAATTTTCTCCGTCGGACCATTAGAGGGTTAAATAATAGTTCTGCCAGTTTTTCAGTATATTTTTAAGGTGGCTTAAACATAAGAGAATTCTAGGAAATAGCAGTTTTATTAGTTTTCAGGGGTTCACGGGTCGAAATCGACCGTGACATTTGAGAGTTGTAAAATTTTAGATTTTCTTTTTTCGTTTGATTTTTTGGGCATTAAGGAATCAGACTGCCGGGCTGAAATAGGTTTCATTTTAAAGCTTAGATATTAGTTAGACTATCTAAGCACCATTTGTTTCATAATTACGGGGATGAAAGGTCGCCATTCACCAGCAGCCAACTTTAGTCGTGAAAATTTAAGTTTCAGATTTGATTTCCGGTGATGATTTGGGTACGAAACTGATATTAAGTTGGGCTCAAATTTATCAACTATTGTAGCCAGTTACGCAGGCTTTAAAACTACGTACATAGAAATCCAAATAACAGGGGTTGTGTGGTGTTTTTTTATGATTTTCAGGAACAAAAATGTCATAAAAAAAGTTAATTTTCTCCGTCGGACCATTAGAGGGTTAAATAATAGTTCTGCCAGTTTTTCAGTATATTTTTAAGGTGGCTTAAACATAAGAGAATTCTAGGAAATAGCAGTTTTATTCGTTTTCAGGGGTTCACGGGGGGTCGAAATCGACCGTGTCATTTGAGAGTAGTAAAATTTTAGATTTTCTTTTTTCGTTTGATTTTTTGGGCATTAAGCAATCAGACTGCCGGGCTGAAATAGGTTACATTTTAAAGCCTAGATATTAGTTAGGTTATTCAAGTACCATTTCTTTCATAATTACGGGGATGAAAGGTCGCCATTCACCAGCAGCCAACTTTAGTCGTGAAAATTTAAGTTTCAGATTTGATTTCCGGTGATGATTTGGGTACGAAACTGATATTAAGTTGGGCTCAAATTTATCAACTATTGTAGCCAGTTACGCAGGCTTTAAAACTACGTACATAGAAATCCAAATAACAGGGGTTGTGTGGTGTTTTTTTATGATTTTCAGGAATAAAAATGTCATAAAAAAAGTTAATTTTCTCCGTCGGACCATTAGAGGGTTAAATAATAGTTCTGCCAGTTTTTCAGTATATTTTTAAGGTGGCTTAAACATAAGAGAATTCTAGGAAATAGCAGTTTTATTCGTTTTCAGGGGTTCACGGGGGGTCGAAATCGACCGTGTCATTTGAGAGTAGTAAAATTTTAGATTTTCTTTTTTCGTTTGATTTTTTGGGCATTAAGCAATCAGACTGCCGGGCTGAAATAGGTTACATTTTAAAGTATAGATATTAGTTAGGTTATTCAAGTACCATTTCTTTCATAATTACGGGGATGAAAGGTCGCCATTCACCAGCAGCCAACTTTAGTCGTGAAAATTCAAGTTTCAGATTTGATTTCCGGTGATGATTTGGGTACGAAACTGAAATTAAGTAGGGCTCAAATTTATCAACTATTGTAGTTAGTTACGCAGGCTTTAAAATTTCTTACATAAAAATTCAAATAACAGGGGTTGTGTGGTATTTTTTTATGATTTTCAGGAACAAAAATGCAATAAAAAAAGTTAATTTTCTCCGTCGGACCAGTAGAGGGTTAAATAATAGTTCTGCCAGCTTTTCAGTATATTTTTCAGGTGGCTAAAATATAAGAAAATTCGATGAAATAGCTGTTTTATTCGTTTTCAGGGGTTCACGGGTCGAAATCGACCGTGACATTTGAGAGTTGTAAAATTTTAGATTTTCTTTTTTCGTTTGATTTTTTGGGCATTAAGGAATCAGACTGCCGGGCTGAAATAGGTTTCATTTTAAAGCTTAGATATTAGTTAGACTATCTAAGCACCATTTGTTTCATAATTACGGGGATGAAAGGTCGCCATTCACCAGCAGCCAACTTTAGTCGTGAAAATTTAAGTTTCAGATTTGATTTCCGGTGATGATTTGGGTACGAAACTGATATTAAGTTGGGCTCAAATTTATCAACTATTGTAGCCAGTTACGCAGGCTTTAAAACTACGTACATAGAAATCCAAATAACAGGAGTTGTGTGGTGTTTTTTTATGATTTTCAGGAACAAAAATGTCATAAAAAAAGTTAATTTTCTCCGTCGGACCATTAGAGGGTTAAATAATAGTTCTGCCAGTTTTTCAGTATATTTTTAAGGTGGCTTAAACATAAGAGAATTCTAGGAAATAGCAGTTTTATTCGTTTTCAGGGGTTCACGGGGGGTCGAAATCGACCGTGTCATTTGAGAGTAGTAAAATTTTAGATTTTCTTTTTTCGTTTGATTTTTTGGGCATTAAGCAATCAGACTGCCGGGCTGAAATAGGTTACATTTTAAAGCCTAGATATTAGTTAGGTTATTCAAGTACCATTTCTTTCATAATTACGGGGATGAAAGGTCGCCATTCACCAGCAGCCAACTTTAGTCGTGAAAATTTAAGTTTCAGATTTGATTTCCGGTGATGATTTGGGTACGAAACTGATATTAAGTTGGGCTCAAATTTATCAACTATTGTAGCCAGTTACGCAGGCTTTAAAACTACGTACATAGAAATCCAAATAACAGGGGTTGTGTGGTGTTTTTTTATGATTTTCAGGAATAAAAATGTCATAAAAAAAGTTAATTTTCTCCGTCGGACCATTAGAGGGTTAAATAATAGTTCTGCCAGTTTTTCAGTATATTTTTAAGGTGGCTTAAACATAAGAGAATTCTAGGAAATAGCAGTTTTATTCGTTTTCAGGGGTTCACGGGGGGTCGAAATCGACCGTGTCATTTGAGAGTAGTAAAATTTTAGATTTTCTTTTTTCGTTTGATTTTTTGGGCATTAAGCAATCAGACTGCCGGGCTGAAATAGGTTACATTTTAAAGTATAGATATTAGTTAGGTTATTCAAGTACCATTTCTTTCATAATTACGGGGATGAAAGGTCGCCATTCACCAGCAGCCAACTTTAGTCGTGAAAATTCAAGTTTCAGATTTGATTTCCGGTGATGATTTGGGTACGAAACTGAAATTAAGTAGGGCTCAAATTTATCAACTATTGTAGTTAGTTACGCAGGCTTTAAAATTTCTTACATAAAAATTCAAATAACAGGGGTTGTGTGGTATTTTTTTATGATTTTCAGGAACAAAAATGCAATAAAAAAAGTTAATTTTCTCCGTCGGACCAGTAGAGGGTTAAATAATAGTTCTGCCAGCTTTTCAGTATATTTTTCAGGTGGCTAAAATATAAGAAAATTCGATGAAATAGCTGTTTTATTCGTTTTCAGGGGCTCATGGGTCGAAATCGACCGTGACATTTGAGAGTAGTAAAATTTTTGATTTTCCTTTTTTCGTTTGTGTTTTTGGGCAATAAGCAATCAGACTGCCGGGCTGAAATAGGTTTCATTTTAAAGGGTAGATATTAGTTAAGCTATTTGAGCACCAATTGTTTCATAATTACGGGGATGAAAGGTCGCCATTCACCAGCAGCCAACTTTAGTCGTGAAAATTTAAGTTTTAGATTTGACTTCAGGTGACAATTGGGTACCATGCTGTCGATAAGCCAGACAACATTTACTTTTTTTTTGTAGCTAGATATACATTCTTTGATATTATTCACATAGAAATCCAAATATCAGGGGTTGTGTGGTGTTTTTTTTAATGATTTTCTGGAATGAAAATGCCAAAGTAAAATAAAGTTTCCGTCGGATCATTACAGGGTTAAATAAATGTTTTGCCCCGTTTCAGAATATTTTTAAGATAGCTTAAACATAAGAAAATGCAATGATATAGCAGCTTTACACGAATTCAGGGGTTTACAGGTCGAAATCCACCGAGTCATTTGAGAGTCGTAAAATATTTTGATTTTCCCATTTTCGTTATTTTTTTCCGGCAATAAGCAATCGTTTAACCGGGCTAAAATAGGTTTCATTTGAAAGCCTTTTATTTTTTCTACACGTTTCAGTAAGTTTTGTTGCATATTTAAGAGGAATTAAGGTTGTGATTTTTGTTATGGCGTTTGGTTGCGATACATGTCTTGATGGGACTTTGTCATTTTAATATTGTTTTTAATTTATGCTTATTGCATTTTTCGAACCATTCGAAATGAATTAGTAGCTGCTTTTATAGAATAAGAGGTCGTAATCGTGTTGGCTGCTAACTTCACAAAAAAAGTCATCTTAATTTAGTCGGATTATAGGCAGCCAAAGTTGGCTGCCAACTTCACACAGGTTCAAAAAAGTAGGTTAGCTCCGGCCAGGAAGCGTGCTCTTACAATCAAGTCAGCTTTGAGAATACGCCTAGCCTGTCAGCTAGTAGGTATGCGAGTTAGTATGGGCGGATAGGTCAACCCTATAGTACGAGTAACCACGTAGGTTTAGATTCCGGTTGTATTTTGCATTAAAAAAAACTTTTATTTATTTTCTAATTAGACTTCACCCGGTAAAATACATAACGAATAGCATCCCTAGCCTCAGCCTATGTAGGTCAGGCCAATGTCGGGTTATCGCTATTCGCTACTGATTACTCTGCTGCAAAATAAGCTGCGATCCAAATACGTTTCCAGGTTTACTTACTAGAATATTCTACGCCTTTAGAAGAAAAAATACAAGAAACAGGTGTTTTACCAGTTAGGTACCTCTATACGTAGATAGCCATGCTAATAGTGGTTTCTTTAACCAATCGTGGTTCCTTCAAAAACCTTTTAACAGAGCGTTAAAAACTTAATGAGCCATAAAAAACTAAATCGCCGGATGTGAGCTGCAATATCCCGCTGTTGTTTGTCATCAAGTTAGTATCAAAGAAAAGAAATAGGGAACTAGGACAGTATCCGCGTATTTAACTGGTTAGTCGGTCCACAATCGATTTGTATTGGGTAATGTTTCTAATTCCGGAACGGCAGGAATGGCTCACCGGCCGGTCAATCAAACGACTTGTTGTTGCGAAATTATTAATGCACGTTATTTTTGGAATATTACGTTCATTTCAACTGGAAACGTACTCGTATTTTATTGAAAACAACAGCCGCTGCTCAGAAATCAATTTCGAAATAAATTTAACTGGCTATTGTTACAAATCAATCAATTAAATGCCATTAAAATCGTTTCAGTCCATTTCATAGTTCAAAGCTATTGAAATTAACTATATAACCGCAGGTTCTAGTCATTGATAATGATAACATCAAGCGGCGTGCCACGGAAATATAAAACCCACACGAAAATAGATACCTACATACCTATCCACAAAAACTATGCTAATATAGATATTCGCGGTGCCTTGTCGGGCCGAACACGTTAAACAAGATAGTTGTGTGTTATCTAATGGTATTAGAATTCACAAATACTTGCGCTACTAGAAATCAGATGTCGCGCGGCGTCGCCTTGTCGCGGAAGAATAACGGATCATTCCAATACCACACGGCCCACGCCGAAATTCACACTTCTCTGTACACCAGCGTGGCGCCTGCATACCTACGATAGAAGTCTAAAAGTGTTCTATGCATTGTTTCTAAATTGTTTAATAGTCCTCAAAAGGTTAGCAATGTCTCGGCGGTGACCATACTTACCTTCACGTGGTGTTCTGTTTGCCACACTTTTACTATAAAAAAAATTATACATATTCATTTTTCTAAATAGCATAAAAATCTAAATTGTTTTTTGAATAATTATGATAAAAGTGCGCCGCTTCTCACCCGACTTCAAAAAAGATGGTTCTAAATTTAATTGATTTTTGTGTATTTTTCGCGATATCTTTGCCGATTGAGAACAGAGTCTTATTGAATAGGCTATATTTCAAGGGTAGTTCGAATGTCCGGTTTAAATTTGAAGAAAATTCTCCACCTCTAAATGTGGAAAATTAAGGGATAAATCCCATTTATTGAACTTGCTTTGAAATTGTTTTTTTTTAAAATCATTAATAGAAACCCATTTCAGAGGCATTTGGCTGACCTATAATATATGTTCTGATAGGCTATAAGCTGAATAGCTTAATTTGAATAACTTACATGATAACGAGCAAGCAAAAGCCTGATTTATACATTTCTGTCGTGTTCTAATGTTTAAATTTCTGTTGTTTTCAGCCGTCATGCAGCGGTGAGAACTCCTGAAGCCAGAACAGACGAGACACGATGAAGCGGCTGCAGAGCTGTTGCTGCTGTGGTTCCACACGGACCGGCACGCTGATCACGGCGGTGCTCGGCATCATCCTCTCTATAGCGACCATCATCATCGTCTGGGTGGTCCAGAAGCACAGGATCACCTTCAGCACATTCATATTTGATGAGGAGTTTGACAAAAAACTTTCAAATCTAGACAGTAAGTTTATTAACATAATTATATATTACACTGATATTTACGAAAGTAACTCCGACTGATAATCTTAAATATTTATTTTGTTAGATTATATTTCTTTTTTTGTTTTAGGGGCTTTTCATTATAACAAATCTTAATTGTTGTAATAATATTTATGTAAAAAAGATAGAAAAGGAAGAAAAATATTTATTTACTAGCGGTCCGCCCCAGCTTCGCACGGGTATAGATTATAGCCTATGTCACCCGAGGATAGTGTGGCTTCCCAACAGTGAAAGTTTTTCAAATCGATTCAGTACCTAGTTACGGAGCCTATTCAATGCAAACAAACAAACAAACAAATCTTTTTTATTATAGAAACTGACGTGGTTTTCACACATTTTATTTATATTACACGGGAATTACTCACGTAAGATTAAGCCGGTCACTCCGACTATAGTTTCAACCGCATTAGGCAGTCTTAGTCGGAGTGACCGGCTTAATCTTACGTGAGTAATTCCCGTGTAATATAAATAAAACAAATCTTTCTTCTTTATTAATCTTTCTTAATATAATATTATAATATAATATTATAGTATATAGTATAGATGACAGAAACAAAAGATACATAGATATTACGATTTAAAATAAAACATTAAACTATTAGTTTCTGTCACAAGCCCGGTCTAACTCAGCGTAGTGCTGGTTGTAAACAACCAATTGCAATTTTTAGTTTCTTTTTTTATTCTTTGTATTTGGAGAAAAAGGAAGTTCGATGGAAGATCTCAGCATGATTGTCGAAGGCCTCTATCGAGTCTCCCAACGAACATGGACAACGGTCAAAAACAGTCAAATGTCCATGCTGTGCCTACCCCAGTATCAGTTGGGAACTCGGCTCTTGAAGCTGTTGACGCGTACCTAGGACAAACAGTCGAACTAGGCAGGTCCAATCCAACTTCAAGAAGGAGGTCAATCGGCGAATCCAACTCGGCTGGGCAGCGTTCGGTAAACTTCGCAACGTCTTCTCGTCCAAAATACCTCAGTGTCTTAGAACGAAGGTCTTCGACCAATGTGTGTTGCCAGTGATGACATACGGCAGTGAAACGTGATCTCTCACTATGGGCCTCATAAGCAAGCTCAAAGTCGCACAACGTGCTATGGAGAGGTGCTCTATGATCGAATCAGAAATGAGGACCGGATTAGCAAGTTGAAATGGCAGTGGGCATGGCACATATTAAGCAGAACAGATGACCGGTGGAGCCGAAAGGTTCTCGAATGGAGACCACGGACCGGTAAGCGCAGCGTAGGATGTCCACCCACAAGACAGACAGATGACCTAAAAGAGACCGCAGGGAAACGCTGGATGCAAGCCGCTTCCAACCGGCCCTTTTGGAGATCGATGCGGGGAGGCCTAAGTCCAGCAGTGGACGTCCTATGGCTGATATGATGATGACTGATGAGACGAGCAAGTCACTCGCTTGATGGTAAGCGGCACGTTTACCTATGACAGTTCTGTCTCTTCACCAACCAGAAGACGTCCACTGCTTAACATAGGCCTCCCCCTTAGAGCGCTATACCGAACGACAGCTTGCTATCTGGAATTCTGCATCCACTAGATGCCCACGACTCTCACAATCTCGTTGGGCAATCTATTGGGAGGCCTACTTACGCTGCGTCTTCCGGTTCGTGGTCTCCACTCAAGAACCTTAGTTCCTCATTGAATATATGTTCTTCGAGCGATGCGGCCTGCCCATTGCCACTTCAACTTGGAAATCTTAGCAGCTATTCGTGACTATGGTTCTTCAGCGAATTATCCTAGTTTCGGATTCTATCGCGTAAAGAACGTCCGAGCATAGCTCTCTCCATTGCCCGATGTGTGACTGTGAGTTTTTCCAAAAGGCATGTGACAGTTTCCTCCCAGTATTGAGAAAACACACTTCAAAAACCTGCTTTGCTACGCATTGTGTTCTTCATTTTACGCACAATAACTGTTTAATATTATAATATATCCAATAAAAAATACACACCATAAAATGTAACCAACATAAGTAATAATTGTAACACATACTTTTCGTGTTCTTTTTACAGTTCCGAGAATAATACTGACCATCAACTTATGCTTTACGATATTAATATGCACACTACTTATCATCGCCGTACAAAAGGTAAGATTTTTGTTTTTACTTTATTTGTATTGCGTCTGTATTTTTAGCTCCCAAAGTCATTCATAAAAATCTTATCACTTCCTAGTAAAGTAATTTTTTTTTTTAAATCTAATTTCATGCTGACTAGAAATCATTTTCGGTAAGATACTTTACAATATTTTTTAACCTCTTTTCTTAATTCTCTTTTGACACAATTAGTTTTTAATCCCTAACGCAAAGAGGGGGTTACAAGTTTAACGTATGTATCTGTGTGTCGGCTGTGGCATCGTAGCCCCCAAACGGCTGAACCGATATGGGTTTAGTATTTTTTTGTTTGAGAGGTGATTTGATCGAAAGTGTTCTTAGCTCTAATTCAAGAAAATATGTTCAGCCGTTTGAAGATTATCAGCTCTTTTATCGGGGGTTTAAAAAAAGTTTATATTTGTTGATAATTTTGTTGTATCCATAAAAGATCATCTCCAACCAGTGATAATTACATTAAATGAACGGGCCGAATTGAGAATCTTCCTCCTTTTTTGAAGTCGTTTAAAAATGACTCCCGTTCTGAGACTCGTTTAAAATAGACATGACATCGTAAATTTTATTTAGGCGTAAACGAAAATGTATATGCATAAATAAATGACCTACTTGATATTTGTACCAATAACAGTCCCAGAAACCATTTATCACGGGCCGTACGGCTAACTCTTGACGCGGGCTCGAATTAAGGCTGAAATAGCGCAGTTCGGAAAATCACGCAAACGTGAACCATAACGCGCCGAGATACGGTTTGCGGTCGTGCAACTTTTCTCATCACCTAAACAGAATCACTTAAGCCGTAAGGCCGCAGAAATCAAAAGTCATAGTTTCAAGTCACTTTACATTAGTTATCCAATAAGGTCTAACTTTAACATAAATTGATTTTACCAACCTCTAATTTAGCAATGGTTAGTTCCGGCGCAAACCCAATGACCTCCCAAATATGATATGCTACCTGGGGCCTTACGGACAACTGCTATTACAGGCACCTTAGCCGCTCAGTTGGAAAATCACGCGAACGTGTACCTTATCGCGCCCAGATACGGTTTGTGGTCGCGTGATTTTCCAACTAAGCGGATTAGGTGCCTGTAATAGCAGTTGTCCGTAAGGCCCCAGTAAAGATAAATGAAAAAAATGAGAATATATTTTCCAAAACCTTATATAAGAGATACGTAGATACGTACTGCTCGTAAAAGGTTACTAGGTATAGCATTGACGAGAACCCAAAGACTTTATGAAATAAATCGATCCGCTCCGCACTTTGATGCCATTCCCAATAAGGTGTCATTAGATATTAACCATGCTATGTGTATAGCGGCGGTCATGGCTTATGCTACCGTGGGTGGTGCTGGGCATCGTGCTGGCCATCGGGCTGCTGATCAGCGTGCTGCACACCTCCATCACCTACTACCTCGATAAGGATGACTACGTCATCCTCGCCACCTGCATACTCATCGGCGGACTTCTGTACTTGTGTAAGTTTAAATCAAAGCCAGTTACGGCCAATGGCTTTTAGCAATGTAGTTGTGCCCTAATATTGGAAAACTTAATCCGCCAAGGGCTCTGGAATGGTATAACGACTGTTGTTCTGCTAAAGGGCGGGTTTTTTTAATTAATTACTCCTTGATTCTACTTTAAAATTGCGCAAACCGCTAGACTGCGGAACGCGCTGCCAGAATGGGTGTTCCCCGATAGTTACAATCTTGGTGCCTTCGTTTATGAAAATCTGAAAACATTGTTACTAGGTAAAACACCTTCACTCATAATTTCTTACCAAGTCGTATTTAAATTAATTTTCACATGTACTCGTTTGGATACCTACTGTCCCTAAACCAAGATCACAGTAATTAATGATGCAACGGAAATTCCTATCACTTACTACGAGGTATCGTTATGACTGGACCCAATTTCATCATTCACTGGAATCCGCGACGAATTCGATTAAATAACAACACGAGATGACGAAGGAATGTCTATCTTAGATACATTATATTTGCTCTACCATTTTTTGTTTTTGTAGTCTTTCGTTTTAGTTACTGTTTGCATCTTAATAGTTGTAATTTGCATAAACATTAAGACGCTGTAAATATAAACCTTTAAAATTACAGTGCTTTTTATTAAAGTACCTAATTTGCATCACTCTTAAATTTATTTATTTTTAATTTTATCAAGATTTATTTATAAATAATACAGATATAATGGTATCTGTTTACTTAGAAGTTCAATTTTTAATGTTATTTTATGGGGTTTTTTTTATATCGAGAAAATTTATCAATGACGTGTTCTGAATTTGAACACATTGGTCCACCCAGAAATATGGTAAAGATTTTTACATATTACTGCCTTTAAATCTATGTTTGTTAAATGGTATAGATCTCAATTTTAAATTATAACAAAAGAAAACATTTTTCATTTTAAGGGTGGCTCACACCATAAAAAGTATATGTTATGTTGAATGATACATCTCTGAAATTTGTCTAAGTACACATAATTTCTGAACTACGAATGTGACCACAATTAGATTAATGTGAATAATAGTAGGGTTCCATAGCTTTGGCTATGAAACCCTACTACCATATGCGTTTCTCAAGAACACGCTCTTGACCAGCTATTGAAGTCTTCTTTTTTAAAATTTCAGGTCTGTACCTCTACCTGTGGGCAGTGGTTTTCAGCCATTACTTGGACGTACGTGACGAGGAGGAGCGAGGCCGATACCGCAAGGCGCCTTACAGGAGATAAGGAGGTCTTTGCGGGAACCTCCTTCCTTTCTTAATACTTTTATATTATTTTATTACGGACAGGACAGACTAGGCTCTTACGTTTATGTCAAATGACGATGTGGTCGAAAATTGTAAATATGCCTAGTCTGTTAAGGGAACTGGCTCTCAATTGAAGCTGTCGGAACACAATATTAGGCTCTTAGCGATAGATTTTTGAGAGCGTAATAGTAAGAAAAGCGTTCTACATTATTTGCACTTAAAAAGAACTTGATGTTATTAAAATCATCGGATAGACGTCGAACCTATAGAACCTTCAGTGCAAGCCTATAGAATAGGTTTCAGAATTCAAAAGTGCCTTATTAGTGTCTTATGAGGTCTTTTATATGGATATATCTATTAGAAAAGCTATTAAGCACTTCGTATTATACGAATGTTCTTTTCTGATGTATATATTGTGTTGAATGTGGTATTTATGAATCTTGAAAGCAGAATTTCTATGTACTTTAATAAACAAAAAAAATGGAGAATAAAATCACTAACGTGCTTTATTAACTTTTACTACTTCATATTACGATTCCTAGTTAGTTTTAAAGTGTTTTTGTAAGTACAATATGTGAAATTGATAATCCCTTTTGAAATGAAATTTAATTTCAATTGACTTAAAAACAAGTGTATTTGTAAATTATTCTAGCCAAGTGTAGGTATGCGATTCAAAAACGAACACCGCAATGCACAATTTCTACAATAACAACTTATTTTAATCGTGTTTTGTAGGTATTAAAATGTAACTGTTAATATGAATACCTAACTTATTTTATGATTAAGGAAAAAATATATCGATACGCGACCGTTACTAAGAAATTTAATATTTATAAAGTTTAATAAACGTTTATGTAATAATGTTTTTTTTTTACATATTGGTCCTGAACCCTAGATCCTGCATATCAACACTATAAACGAAACAAAAATAACTATACATAACTATAACATATTCCTTACTTTAAGTTTAAACTTGAACAAACCATTTCACGTTAAAGAGCTTATAGCCATGACAAGTCTAAAGGCGTTATTAGAACCCTAAATCAGGTGATCCAGCAAGTCAGGAGACATCCTGAATTACTTAGAAACCTACACAACCTAACTTTTTTTTAACTTTCTTCTTAAATACTTATTAAATATACTGGTAGAGTTCTTGAATTTACCCATTCCATTTGACAACGCTTGTTACTAGAAATGACATAATATTGTATTAAAGTCGCATTTAGTGGAGCAAAACCATGGCGCTTACACACAGTCGTGCGAAAAGTGTAGCTGTAATGTAAAATGTACCTTTACAGTTTCCTTCATAATTATGAAATCTGTATATTAAGACATAGTAGACATGATTTAGTAAATAGGTATTAATCCAAAAAACAGGGAGAAAAGAGCAATACAGTGTTACTTTCATTTTTTTTCTATCGTGCGTAATGTCTTTACGGTTTCCTAGATTAAAACATTCAATTTTGATATAACACCATTTTTATAGTATTATGCTAACCATGGAAGTAGACTAACTAAAACTAGAATGACCAAAATAGCTAAAAGTGGGAAAAGATGGCCTTAAAAAGTCAAGTTTCATGCAATAAGTATCTCATGCGCTCGCGCATTTCATCTTTGTTTTAAATTAAAATTTAAGTCAGATTTGCAAGTTGAATTGGCAATGGGCAGGCCACATTGCTTGAAGAACCGATAACCGATGGGGAAGAAACGTTCTTGAGTGCAGACCACGAACCGGAAGACGCAGCACGTATGTAAGCCTCCCACTAGATGGATCGACGACATCGTGAGAATCGCTGGCATCCAGTGGATGCAGATGGCAGGCTGTCATTCAGTGCGGAAATCTAAGGGGGAGGCCTATGTTCAGGAGTAGACGTCTTTGGGCTAACGATAACGATGATAATTATAAAATCTAAGCAGAACGAATAATGTAAATAAAATTACAAATAGTAAAATGTAAATTTTTATTCAAACAAGTTTATGTGCTTAAAAATATATTCTAGTACCTATAATTATTTTTCTATTCAGTTTTTGTTTATTCAAAATGAAATGTTTTACTGTACATTCACTCATTTTAGATCTTCGAAAATGTTGAAATGCGCGGGCGAGGTAGAGGACGCACGAAGCATTGGTTCTTAATATCTCTTACAGTATTGGTTTCATAAAGTACGCCACGTGTCTGATCCCGTGGGCCAACACATTCATCACGAGTGCCATCTGATGATGCGCACACTCTTCGTTCAGATGCATATTCCTTAGCCTCCTCATTGTTTTGGCAGCTTTGGTATTATTGGTCCGTGAGATGTAGAGGCGAGTTCTATTCACCTCGAAGTTGTGAAACTCTTCCATGCAGCCATCTTCGTCGATCCAGCTTGCGGACTTCTTGAACCAAGTGTTGCGGTTGAACTCCTCGTAGCCAAGAAAAGCGCAAAGAGCGACTGTGTAAGCAGAAAAAGGTGGAAATAAAATACTTAAGTATTTACGTTCAATGTTATAGACAATTCAAAAATTTAAAGACCAGCTGGTATCGACTGGAGGGCGGTCGTAGCTTAGTAGATAGAGCGTTCAGGATGAATACCCGATGATGGCGCATATCAGTCAGAAAGAAAATATGCAAGATAAATCAAAAACGAATACTCTCTCTTCTTCTCTACATAGTATAAATTAAAGTCGTTTTCCGCGTCTGCCTGTCCGTATAACTGCTAACTTCTCCTTAACCACGCAACGGATTTTGATGCGATTTTCCCCAGCAGTTAGATAATTTTACACAGAAGGTTTGATTATAATATAACTAAAAACCCGCCCGGCTTCGCACGGGTGTAATTTACGTGCAAAGCCGGGGCGGGTCTTTACTTCTACCAGCTACTCAATGGGCACATCGATAACTCACGAACACTGGCTCGCTACTCGCTGGCTGTACCAGACCGCGTGTGGCACTCGCACGCCTGCTGCGTGCGGAAACTGTTCCAGGGGCCTTACGGACAACAGCTAATTGCGGCACCTAATCCGCTCAGTTGGAAAATCACGCGACAGCAAACCGTATCTGGGCGCGATAAGGTACACGTCCGTAAGGCCTGAGACCTCGCGCGTGCGCACCGACACTGCTCGGTATGCTCTTACGACTCGCGCCATCAATCTGCTCAACGATCTGATTGATCAGAATCCAGATGTAGACGTTTTCTGTGCAAAATTTAGGCTTATAATGAATGCTTGCATAATTTTTTTTCGTTTTTTTCTTTTGTTATCGGATTATTCTAAGCAAGCATGCTCCACACCATCGCTTAACATCAGGCAAGTTGGCGAACAAACACAAGCCTCTTACTAAATTAAAATTTAATACTTAGTGTAAAATTTTGGTTCAATGACAATTTGATGTGTTAAAATAATTTGTTTGTATATATTACAAACAAATTATTCTAACCTAATATTTTGTTAATGTTGGCTTGCGGTACGCGTTTGGTTTGATTTTTGTTTGGTTTGTTTTGTATGCTTAAGCACAGGGGCCTTGCGGACAACATGTATATTGCGGCACCAAACTAACGTTAGATCCGCTCAGTTGCAAAATCACGAAAGCGGATCTAACGTTAGTTTGGTGCCGCAATACATGTTGTCCGTAAGGCCCCTGCAAGCATTTAAACTTAAATAAAGTAAAATTAAAATTAAATGAAATTTCATATGGATTAAAAATAATAATATTATCAGCGGCCGCAAAGGCCACACAGATTCGCGACAAATTAATAAAGGTAGTTATATCTATTATATGGATATTCTCTATATCTATTATTTTTTTTGGCTACTGCCCCAGTGGTTTTTGGGGCAATTTTGCATGGGTATTCTTATACTTACTGTGTTCCATAAAAAGATCCCTGTAGAAGTACCCACGTCGAGCCAAGTACACGGTCTCGCGGTACATGCTCGCGCACATTATGTCCATGTGCATCTGGTCCACTGCTTCTGAGACAAGATAGCAGCGTCGCGTCAACCCCGCTAGAAGGACGTAGAGCAATCTGCAAGCCATAAAAACATTATGATATGTTATTAGTTCCATTTTACAAAACATTTTCAAACACCACCTGGCTTCCTTGATTTTTTGTGATGGGTAATCTAGGTAATTCAAGATCAGAGTGAATCGTGGTCAGACACGGTAATAGGACTTGGTCAGAGGTAAGTATCTTCTAAATCTATATATCTATATATCTTTGTATCTGTATTCTTTTTCTTGGTCTATTTTCGACAACAGGAGAGTTGGTGATTAAAGGCTATTTTCCATTGCGTAGATATAAGTCCATACGTGATAAAAAAAGCATTATTTCAGTTTCTAGAAGATATTAGGGTTCCACTTCCATGTCCATGGTGATAGATGGTCTTGATATAAGTAGGCAAAAATCTTACATTTAACACCCCCTAGAGCTGCATTTATACCTGCTGGGGTACTTCATCGTTCAGGGGTGACAAATGTACCATTTTTTTTATTTTTTTTGGCTATGAACTTAGAAGATAACTCGACTCCAACTAACCGCATTCGGTGGTCTTCATTCAAACAAAATATGTGATAACCATGTCAGTGTTCATAATATTACATGTAAGTACATTATTTATACCGAAATATTTCAACAATTTACCGGTGGCTCAATGCATAAGCAACTGAAGGCATTTTTAGCACTTTCTTCTCACAGTACGTGTCACGACGACATGCCTGCATCTCAGCATCTTTCCTTATTGGCATGAGTAGCTTCGGTATGCGTGATAGGCATGTATCTATAAGCATTCCAATAAAGAAGAAGAGAAAGATAAAATAAAGATTAGTTAGAGTAGGTAGAGTAGTTTTCAATAAAGAGTTAATCAATCAATCAATCATTCCAAAATAATTATGGATAATCCACGGATAATCATAATTTTAATATAATAATATCTAATTTTAAAACATGTAAATAATGTTATAGTTGAGTGTAATCTATATACATATATAAAAGCGAAATTCATTCATCTACTCACTCATTCACTCATTAAACACGAAATCTCGAAAACTACTTGACCTACGAAGCTGAAATTTGCCAGGTAGATTCCTTATGGGGTGTAGTGGTCCGCTAAGAATTTTACGAAAGGGCCGAATTAAGTATGACAAAAGGGGGTTGAAAGTTTATATGAAAGTCTACGCGTACGAAGTCGCGGGCAACAGCTAGTTATGTATAAAAGTAACTTTTGAACATTCAAATAACTTTGCCAGTCGTTACGGTTATTGCCATCCGGTGACGGATGATGGAACGGCAGTAAGATATTACCACTAGCTGCTTTGGCTGTCCCCGGTCATACAACAGCCGATGTTAGCGGTTATTCCTCGGGAAAGTTTGCCAAGGTTTCAATTAAAATTAAAAAGTTGGCACCTCCCAACAAGAGACTTAGAATTAACTGCAAAATTATGAAATGAAGATATAAAATTGAAACTCCTTTCTATGTTTAATATCCGGGTAAATGAACTGCAACAACCAGAGAGACTTCTTCTAGAAGAACTGATTAGAACTTGGGATAATCTCTAGGAAGTTATAACAAACACTTCGTCAGATATACTGAAGAATATATAGTGAAGAAGAAAGAAAGAAAGAAAATAAATTTTATTCGACACCTTTACAAAAACTTATATCTAAAGGATACAATCAGTGTCGAATGGGTCCGTCTAGGCATTAATGCTGAAAGTCAAGGACTATCGGCGCCGGTTTTCAGACGAACCCTTGAAACTAAGAACTAAAAACGAACTAGAAAGAAAAAAATAAACTTCTTTTCTTTGAATAACTTCTTTTTCTTGAAGAAGAACTAGACTACAAATGATATACTCAAGCTTATGAAGCCAAGAAGAATGTTGGACTCGCCAACTTTCTTTGACATATCAAAATATAAAATTGCTTACAAACCTTTGAAATGAGGGTGTACACAAGAAAATATCATGAAAATATTGTGGACGGTTAGAGTATCTGACGAAAGAGTAGGTATTGCAGTTAATGATCAAGAAAGTAGAGACTTTAAATACTATCAAAAAAGGAAACTCCAATGTTTGGGTCATTAGGTAACTCCTGCAGCTACAGGAGAAAATCCAAGGAAGCGGTCACCCGGAAGACGTACCTCATGGCTCAAAATCTCCGGACGTGGTTCAAACTGAGCACACGATCCCTATTTCGAGCACCTTTTTCGAAAGTTGTCATAACCTTTTTGTTACCTGAACTCCGTAAGAGATTTTGTTGTAACCATCCATTTCCTGCACAGATTTCCTGTAATGCCAATATTGCCAATATAATTATTTTAATATTGTCGTAGAATGTCTTACCCGAAACTGTAACAGGATAGTATACATCCATGTCTACCACAAGCTCCGCGTATTTCTCCTTTGGTAACGTCAGGGTATCGAACTGCTCAGCGTGATCGTTCAGCTGAAGATTAGAAGTGATCCACTTCTGCAGCGAGTTTTTGTTGAATTTTCCGATAGAGCAGACTAGGGATTCGTCATATCTGAAAAGCTGGCTAACTGAAATCACACGAATATTTACTTTTTTTGCCATTATCCTAGGTGGCAAATTAATACTATACCTATTTCATGTGACACATTATTATGATAATATAACACATAAATATATAGACTTACGTTCATGGCCTAGGTCTCCAGGGCCATATTTATTACTGTCGGTAATGAAGTGTCCAATAATGTTATCAGCTTTGAATATCATATTTTTTATAATACCCTTTTCTTTGATATTGATTCTCTCGCTATAGTCGATCAATACCCTCTTTAATACAGCTGAAATAAAAGAATTCGAGATAATGAAATATATATGTACATATATTGTACCTTTATATATATTGTACAGGTACCTTTCTCGAATCCAATTAGGTGTTCGCGATTATTACAAATACCACCACCACCACCACTTAAATGGTCTACCTGTGAGTCACAGGCTGTGATGACCACGGACACTTCAAAGTGTTCGAAATGTCAGGAGTTAAGATAATATCAAATACTTAAGTGTTTTTTTTTTCCTGGGCAATTGCCTTTATTAACTAAACAAAATACAAGCTAAAACTAACACTACAAATACAGTTAGACTGCCCATAGACCGTTGAAGGTTTAAAGACAATCCAAATGCTCAAGCCCACTACCAGTTGGCAGCGTACCCAACATGCTGGCGGCATTACCATGTTGAATAGCAATGCTAATAGTTATAAATAAATAAATAAATACTTAATGTTTATTTTTAAGCATAATTTACATGGACATTAACACAGAATACAAACAAGTAGAAAGTTACACAGTATTAAAAAGACAGATAAAAATGAGGGTTAATAAAATACATTACTAAATCAGATATTCTGTACGGTACCAATGGGCCCCAAACTAGGCAAAGCCTGTATCTTGGTGGCCCAGTCTCATCGGGTTACAAAATGAAATATGCGCGTTAAAGTTACGTGTGAAATATGAAAGTTACGTGTTTAGTGTTTGATTTCAATCATCATCATCATCATAATTTCAGCCATAGGACGTCCACTGCTGCAATGGACATAGGCCTCCCCCATCTATCTCCAAAAGTGCCGGTTGGAAGCGGCCTGCACCCAGCGTTTACCTGGGGCCTTACGGACAACAGCTAATTGCGGGACCTCAGTTGGAAAATCACTCAACCGCAAACCGTATCTGGGCGCGATAAGGTACACGTTCGCGTGATTTTCCAACTGAGGGGATAAGGTGCCGCAATTAGCTGTTGTCCGTAAGGCCCCAGCAGTCTCTTTTAGGTCGTCTGTCCATCTTGTGGGTGGACATTATGGTGGGTGTGGGTGGTTCAATGCACATATGACATTAATAGAATAGTTACTGGTTCGACTCGCAATTTTTACAATAGTTATCTGTTACCTTTCATCAAATATGATCCTATGGACACATTAGGGTCCGTGTCATTTAGTTGTGATGCAAAATAATTGACAACCCGTGATAAAGTTTCCACGTAATATGTGAAGTCTTTACTAGTCGGTACCACTCCATCCGTTGTCAAAAACTTTTCAGGAAATTTTTCTCCGCGGTAACTATCACTTTGGTTGTAAATGTGATAATAATCATTAATGTTTTTGTGACTTAAAACTTCTTTTAACAGAATAAATGTGACCACAAAGAATATTTTACTAAACATTTTATATTAACTTTGACTCGATATCGAGTTTCTAACACAATAAGTTAATGGCGAGGTGTTAAAAAACTTATCGCGGTAATAATCGATTTGAAAGTATTAGCTACTTTAATTGTTTACCATGTTGCTCATAATCAATTCCTTGTTAATCATTAATAATCATTTAACAGAGCAAAAAACTTAATAAACAAAAAATAAAGCCTAAGGATATAATTATGTAGGAATGTAGGTATAGGTACTACCAAAGTACATAGTGAAATTAATTCAATCTTAATTTTGCGTTTTAGGGTTGGCTATGGTGAATGCAGGTGAATGATAGCTATGGTAGGTACCTACATGTGAAATGGTGATGAATATTTTTTTCGCTGCACTCTCTGGTGTATTCAGTCCCTCGCACAATATCGTACGTGCGTGGGATAGGTATCATTGAATAGTATTTTAAAATGAAGTGAATGTTTCATGCATAACTTTTTATCACGTGTATATTTTGTAAAATATGACCCGCCAAAGTAGCAAAAAGTTGGTCCCCCCCCCTGCATTTCTAAACTTCTTTTTTTTTTGCTACGGCCCCATTTGTTTTTGGGGCAATTTTGCCATTAACAGTGAGGGAAAGTGCACATTATTACTTACATTTGTCAATAAACAAATTTTTGCTGTTTCGAACGGTTTATTGACAAATTAATGTAATATGGTGCGTGGTAATCAAATATTGTTCCGTGGTGATAATGTAAAGAACAACGTACAATTTGCGCAAACACTAAAAAACTTTGAAATTTGAATTTCCCGCCATGGGTGAAACGTACCAATGATAGCTTAGAATTATTTATTTTGCAGCTGATATTGTTACTGTCAATTACAATAATGTTGTCAATGTCAAGGTCAACGCACACTAAACTGAAATATACGTATTCCGAATCGCACAAATTATTGTTGCCAACAACGCCAACAGCGATAATGATGCATTCAAATCGTTTAGTTTGAACTAGTGAATTCAAAGAAGTTGGACCTTACCTATTTGGGTAGTAAAATGTAAGGTCCAATTTTTTTGAGTGAACTAGCGGTAGGTAGCAGCCTACACATTCTGTCACGGCTTTTTTTCACGCTGATAATGTCATTATGAATGGCAAAGATATAAAATCAAAGAACTTGGATCTTACCTATCTATTCGAATTCTTTGTTTAAGATACAAGTCAACATGTCTTATTATATTTTAATAACTAGTCGTAGTCCAACGTCCAACGCGGCTTGAATGATGGTTCCGCAGCATAAATATTATGGTTCTCATCTTCTCAGACTTTTCATAAAATCAAAGAGGATTACATAAATACAGTAAATACTACGAAAGACTTAATTAGTGAGTTGGTGTCAAAAAGTACTCTTTGATTGGTGTGATTTGGAACGTGCACGTTTCTTTTCATCTAAAAAAGAAGAAAAAAAATCTTCTAAGAACTAAGAAAAGAACTGGGAAAAGAAAACCTTTTTCATTTGTAATTTAATTTTGTATTGTAGACCTACGTTTCTGTCTGTTCAACGTTTGTATAAATAAAATTTTGTCCTTGATTAAACCGTACGAATCCGATTCCGTCTGTATCCGATAGAATTCCATGTTTTCTGAATTTATTAAACAAACAGAACGTACGTTGTACTGTGCCTGACTTTCAGTGCATTTTTTTACTATCTGAATTTTGACGTGAAACAGGCATAGTAATGGAAATATCATTCAAGGGGAAAAGAATACTTGTTACCGGTGCAGGACAAGGTTCGTAATATGTTGAATAGTGTTCTTTTATGCCGGCTAACATCCAGTTAGCGGATGTAGTTTCACCCAATTATTTTGTTTTATCACCGTAGGCATCGGTCGCGGTATTGCTGTAGAACTATGGCGTGCTGGCGCCAATATCGTCGCGTTGTCTCGAACGAGGTCACATCTGGAGACGCTGCAGGCTGAGTATCCTTCTATCGACATTGTAGACGTCGACATTGGTGACTGGGAGAAAACTAGAAAAGTGGTCGAATCTCTAGGACATTTTGATGCCCTAGTGAATAATGCCGCCGTCGCTATCTGTGAACCATTCTTAGAATGTTCGCCTTCTGCCTTCGATAAGTAAGAACAATATTAGACAATACCTATTGATTCTAAACTGTGGAAATTTTAACAAATATGAATAAATGTAACAAATCACCAACCTGTTCGATTTTCCAGAACAATTGATGTCAATGTTAAAGCAGTACTGAACATCAGTCAAGTAGTAGCTAAGAAAATGGTTGAGAACAAAACTCAAGGAGCCATAGTAAACATATCATCTCAGGCCTCAAAGGTTAGTGACTATTTTTAAGCGACTTCAAAAAAAGAATGTCTGTCTGTCCGTCCTACATTTCAACGGCTGTATCTTTCTAAACGTAATAGACAGCCAGTTGAAATTTTCACAGAATGTAATATTACAGCAGATTAACTAAATAATAATAAAGTAAAAACTAAAAGAGGGTCCCCATACAACAAACATTTTTTAATGTAGGTATTTGCTCTATTGTAAAAATATGTACGAGCTTCAAACTTGGCTTGATTATAGTACACACTCTAAAGTATAACAACAAATAATAGTAATTGGCCAAGTGAAAGTCAGTGACAAATTTCTATTTACCACCAGTTCTCATAAGATCACTGAAGTTAAGCAAGGTGAGACATGGTTGGTACTTGGATGGGTGACAGGCTGAACATTGTCTTTTTGCACTACTTTTTGTAGTTTAGTAGTTAACAATTTATGTGATGGTACAAAACCTTCAGTGCGCGAGCCCGACTCGCACTTGGTCGCTTTTATTTAAAACTAGCTGTTGCCCGCGACTTCGTACGCGTAGAGCTCGGCCTTCGGCCTCGCTACCGCGACCCACTCCAAAACACAAAATTTCATCTAAATCGGTCCAGCCGTTTACTCACCGTTTAAACCTTCCCTAGACCTCCACGAATAATTCAAGACCAAGATCAGATAAATCCGTTCAGCCGTTCTCGAGTTTTAGCGAGACTAACGAACAGCAATTGATTTTTATATATATAGATGATAAATATTATTTCCGATTACCTACATAAATGTTTCAATTATTTTATTGTCACATATTAAACTGAAAATAAATAAAAACTGTAGTGTCTATAGTCATAAATACAATTGCCTAATACCTCTGTGACAGACTGACAGATGATGCAAACAGTAGGTTATCTGTGGGATCCTAAGGATAAGGATACTTTGGTGTCTACATAGGCCAATATGAGAGAGGCAAGCTCCACGTCTAATCCAGTACACAATATGAGAGAGGCAAGCTCCTCCACGTCTAATCCAGTACACAATATGAGAGAGGCAAGCTCCTCCATGTCTAATCCAGTACACAATATAAGAGAGGCAAGCTCCTCCACGTCTAATCCAGTACACAATATGAGAGACGCAAACTCCTCCACGTCTAATCCAGTACACAATATGAGAGAGGCAAGCTTCTCCACGTTTAATCCAGATGTGTGTTGTATGATAGATGGATTGGTGTCACTATCATGGAGTCTTTCTCTTTTTCAGCAAGGCTAACAAACTGTAATCATGTCTAGAATATTAATGATATCATTGTAGAAATACATGTTTAATCCTGTTATCTTTTGTTGTATTGCACTAGTTGTAAATCAAGTATAATTAACATGATAGTTTATTATTTCAGGCTGCGCTGACAGACCATGCCATCTACAGTGCTTCGAAGGCAGCTCTAGATGCCCTGACTCGAGCGATGGCACTCGAACTTGGCCCTCATGGAATACGCGTGAATGCAGTCAACCCTACCGTCATCATGACGGAAATGGCTAAAGTAGGATGGTCTGACCCTGACAAAGCTAATGAAATGCTTTCAAAAATACCCTTGAGAAGGTAACATCCATTTTTATGATAAAACATCTGTGGATTTCTTTTTCTGCGTTAATAGTAAATTCAGATCTCTTGGTAGATAGTTGTTACAATCACAAGATAATGTAAGTCATAATGGCATTGATATGTTTTGATAAACCATGTGTCAAAGATTACATGGCCACAAGATAGGAAGAGCTTCAGAAAAATATTTAAATCTATTATGTATATAAAACTGACATACCACTGACTGACTGATTCACTGACTCATCACGAAAAAAAAATCACCTACAATGCTGAAATTTGGGAGGTAGATTCCTTACTTATAGGGTGTAGGTGGAAGTCCACTAAGAAAAGCCAAAGAGCAGAACAGACTTGAGTCCTAAAGTTTCACGTGTCACAAACAACAAGCCTAGCAAAGGATAATTAAATACATTACATATATTATACTGAAACAATAACTTAAGGCGGTCTTTCAGACAAAAAAGGCTTCACAGAAAAAAATATTAAGACAATATATTCATTTTAAAGCAGTAAAAAAAATATGTGGTAATCTTGATCATATTTCTGAGTGTACCATTAGTTCCAAAACACGTTTCCGATAAATTTTCTCGATAGAAAAAAATCATGAAATAACCTCTAACCTTGAAATTTACCTAAACGCATACAATTTTATCTCGAGTATTAATGAACAAATCTTTACAAAATTTACAAGAATGATGTTAAATATTGTAACAAATAACATCATTAATTTTATAAATTGATAAAAATTCAATTTTTCTATCTATTAATTAATTTAATCATAAATTGGCTCGAACGTGTCGAACGAAACGTCGTGCTGCCGCGGCGCCTTTTCACTTCTCTTTTATTTTTACGCGATGTGACAGAGACCGCTGAGGCGCGCTGCTAGACGGACGTGTGTCGCTTTGTTCCGCTAACCGCTCCAAAATATAATCTCAACTTTATGACACAAAAACACTTTGACGTAAGTTGTAAAGTAAGTACCTACCTTATCTGCAATGTTTTCTTGCATTATAAGTACTAAAAAGGCAGGCGAATGAAAATTACATTTTGTAACGATTTGTTTGTATATATTAGTTTACGAAGGATAATTTCACCAAAATCGTCATAGTCCAGTTGGCCGAATGGTTTGACGCAATGGATAAGTTCTCTGCGACTCTGTGAGTAAGCTCCGGGTTCAAATCTCATAGTCACCAATAATTTAAATTTTTGTAATTTTTCTTATGTTTTTAAAATAATTCGTCATGTTCGTGCGTGCGTGCGTGGGTGTGTGTATGTTTGTGTTTGTATGCATGTGTGTAATGTTCTTTAATCGAAAATGGTAGGGACGGGATTTTCACTGTCAGATAGCTGATTCTATGAGGAGAAAAAAAATTGGCATCTTTTTTATCATCATCATCATCACCATTTTTTCATTACTTCGCAGGTGAACCCGCAGAGCACAGTTAGTCTACTTTTTTAGGGTCCCGTACCTCAAAAGGATAAAACGGAACCCTTATAAGATCACTTCGTTGTCCGTCTGTCTGTCCATCTGTCAATACCCTTTTTCTCAAGAACGCGTAAAGGTATCAAGTTGAAATTTATACTAAATACTTGGGCCTACGGTTTCTTTCGGCTGTAAAAAATAAAAGTTGTAAGTCAAAGCAATCAAAAGATATGAACGTTTATGTCGTATATTTTGCGATTTCACAAGGGAATCTAAACCTATAGGGTACTTCCCGTTGACCTAGAATCATGAAATTTGGCAAGAGGCAAGGTCTCATAGCACATATATAGGAATAAATCCGAAAGTTATAAATTTGAAGTTATATCATTTAAAAATAATTATTTTGCTATTACAAACTTACATTTTGTAGTTGGAATGTATGGAATAACCTTATTGTCAACTACAAACTTAAGTTTGTTTTTCAATATTTTAACTTCAGTTAGTTTTTTTTTTGGTCTCGCGCTCTGAGGGTTCCGTCTAACGGAGGAGTGACATAAGTGGAGAGGCATAGTAATAATTTACTTCCAAGTATCGGTGGTCGGTGTACCAGGGCAATATAAGAACAAAGCAGTCTCGAGCATTTGCAGAGGTCACACAAAGTGGACAGTCAGCGACGTTATCATACAAAATAGCTTTCCGTCCAGTTTAATTAGACATTCCAGTTGATACCTTGAGAAGTACGTAATTTACGCGTAAAATTTACAAATTGGTCTCACCCTTACTTCCTTTGGTCAGGCTTCAAGTAAGTACTTAGTACTAAACAGGCAGGCGAATGAAAATTACATTTTGTGACGATTTCTTTGTACATTTATATTATTTTATAGATTAGAAGCATAATTTCACCGCTTGCGTCATAGATTAATTAGAAGAGTGGTTGACGCAATGGATTAGTTCCTGTGACTCAGTAGGCTCCGGGTTCAATTCTCACATATCCATGTTATTTTTATAATGTTTTTGAAATATTTCGTCGTGTGCGTATGTCTGTAATGTTCTTTATAGACTCGAAAACTGCAGGACCGATTTTGATGGGATTTTCACTGTAAGATAGCTGATGTTGAAAAAAATTCGAGCAACTTTTCATCATCATCATCATCACAATTTTTTCATTACTACGCAGGTGAATGCGCGGGGCGCAGTCTACTATAATGGTTAGGAAATCCTAAACAACTTGGGATGGACAGACAGAGACGGATGGGCAGAACGAACTTATATGGGTTCCTTGTAATTCTACGGAACCCTAAAAAGGTGTTACAGTCTTCTTTGAGTATATCTTTCTTCTATATACATATAAAAAGCGATGTATGTATGTTCCCTATGAAGGATGATGATGATGATGATGATATTACGTATAAACTCCAAAATGGCTGAACTGATTTTGATGGGATTTTCACTCTCAGATAGCTGATGTTATAACGAGGGGAAAAAATGCTGCTTTTCATCATCATCGTCATCATCAGCACCAATTTTTAGTTTAGTTTAGTTTGAGCTAGTTTGGTAAGTCGTGATGTTACTTTCTCCAGAAACGGATTAACTGACCTGATCGAGGACTTCGGAGTCTGCTACGGAACTGCTAGACGGATAGAGCTAGACGTGTCGAGTTTGGGCTCGTTTTATTAGTCGTGATGAGATCTTCTTCCACGAATATTTTGACTGACCTGATCGAGGATTTCGGAGCCTGCTAGTGGAACTGCTAGACGGATAGAGCTAGAAGTGTCGAGTTTGGGCTTGTTTCATTAGTGGTGATGAGATCTTCTTCCAGGAATATTTTGACTGACCTGATCGAGGACTTCGGAGTCTGCTACGGAACTGCTAGACGGATAGAGCTAGAAGTGTCGAGTTTGGGCTCGTTTTATTAGTCGTGATGAGATCTTCTTCCACGAATATTTTGACTGACCTGATCGAGGATTTCGGAGCCTGCTAGTGGAACTGCTAGACGGATAGAGCTAGAAGTGTCGAGTTTGGGCTTGTTTCATTAGTGGTGATGAGATCTTCTTCTAGGAATATTTTGACTGACCTGATCGAGGACTTCGGAGTCTGCTACGGAACTGCTAGACGGAGAGAGCTAGAAGTGTCGAGTTTGGGCTCGTTTTATTAGTCGTGATGAGATCTTCTTCCACGAATATTTTGACTGACCTGATCGAGGATTTCGGAGCCTGCTAGTGGAACTGCTAGACGGATAGAGCTAGAAGTGTCGAGTTTGGGCTTGTTTCATTAGTGGTGATGAGATCTTCTTCCAGGAATATTTTGACTGACCTGATCGAGGATTTCGGAGCCTGCTAGTGGAACTGCTAGACGGATAGAGCTAGAAGTGTCGAGTTTGGGCTTGTTTCATTAGTCGTGATGAGATCTTCTTCCAGGAATATTTTGACTGACCTGATCGAGGATTTCGGAGCCTGCTAGTGGAACTGCTAGACGGATAGAGCTAGAAGTGTCGAGTTTGGGCTTGTTTCATTAGTCGTGATGAGATCTTCTTCCAGGAATATTTTGACTGACCTGATCGAGGACTTTGGAGACTGCTACTGGAACTGCTAGACGGAAAGAGCTAGAAGTGTCGAGTTTGGGCTCGTTTCATTAGTTGTGATGAGATCTTCTTCTAGGAATATTTTGACTGACCTAATCGAGAACTTCGGAGACTGCTACTGGAACTGCTAGACGGATAGAGCTAGAAGTGTCGAGTTTGGGCTTGTTTCATTAGTCGTGATGAGATCTTCTTCCAGGAATATTTTGACTGACCTGATCGAGGATTTCGGAGACTGCTACTGGAACTGCTAGACGGAAAGAGATAGGAGCGTCGAGTTTGGGATTGTTTCATTAGTTGTGATGAGATCTTCTTCCAGGAATATTTTGACTGACCTGATCGAGGATTTCGGAGACCGCTACTGGAACTGCTAGACGGAAAGAGATAGAAGTGTAGAGTTTGGGCTCGTTTCATTAGTCGTGAATCGTGATGAGGTTTTCTTATAGGAATATTTTGACTGACCTGATCGAGGACTTCGGAGACTGCTACTGGAACTGCTAGACGGATAGAGATAGAATGGTCGAGTTTGGGCTCGTTTCATTAGTCGTGATGAGATCTTCTTCTAGGAATATTTCGACTGACCTGATCGAGAACTTCAGAGACTGTTACTGGAACTGCTAGACGGATAGAGCTAGAAGTGTCAAGTTTGGGCTTGTTTCATTAGTCGGGATGAGATCTTCTTCCAGAAATATTTTGACTGACCTGATCGAGGAGCCCAAACTCGACACTTCTAGCTCTTTCCGTCTAGCAGTTCCAGTAGCAGTCTCCGAAGTCCTCGATCAGGTCAGTCAAAATATTCCTGGAAGAAAACCTCATCAAGACTAATGAAATGAGCCCAAACTCGACACTTCTAGCCCTATCCATCTAGCAGTTCCACTAGCAGTCTCCAAAATCCTCGATCTAGTCAGTCAAAATATTTCTGGAAGAAGATCTCATCACGACTAATGAAACGAGCCCAAAGTCGACCATTCTATCTCTATCCGTCTAGCAGTTCCAGTAGCAGTCCCCGAAATCCTCGATCAGATCAGTCAAAATATTCCTGGAAGAAGATCTCATCACGACTAATGAAACGAGCCCAAACTCGACACTTCTAGGTCTTTCCGTCTAGCAGTTCCAGTAGCAGTCTCTGAAGTTCTCGATCAGGTCAGTCAAAATATTCCTGGAAGAAGATCTCATCACGACTAATGAAACGAGCCCAAACTCGACACTTCTAGGTCTTTCCGTCTAGCAGTTCCAGTAACAGTCTCTGAAGTTCTCGATCAGGTCAGTCGAAATATTCCTAGAAGAAGATCTCATCACGACTAATGAAACGAGCCCAAACTCGACCATTCTATCTCTATCCGTCTAGCAGTTCCAGTAGCAGTCTCTGAAGTCCTCGATCAGGTCAGTCAAAATATTCCTAGAAGAAGATCTCATCACGACTAATGAAACGAGCCCAAACTCGACCATTCTATCTCTATCCGTCTAGCAGTTCCAGTAGTAGTCTCCGAAGTCCTCGATCAGGTCAGTCAAAATATTCCTGGAAGAAGATCTCATCACGACAAATGAAACGAGCCCAAAGTCGACCATTCTATCTCTATCCGTCTAGCAGTTCCAGTAGCAGTCCCCGAAATCCTCGATCAGGTCAGTGAAAATATTCCTGGAAGAAGATCTCATCACGACTAATGAAACGAGCCCAAACTCGACCATTCTATCTCTATCCGTCTAGCAGTTCCAGTAGCAGTCTCTGAAGTCCTCGATCAGGTCAGTCAAAATATTACTGGAAGAAGATCTCATCACGACTAATGAAACGAGCCCAAACTCGACACTTCTAGGTCTTTCCGTCTAGCAGTTCCAGTAACAGTCTCTGAAGTTCTCGATCAGGTCAGTCAAAATATTCCTGGAAGAAGATCTCATCACGACAAATGAAACGAGCCCAAACTCGACCATTCTATCTCTATCCGTCTAGCAGTTCCAGTAGCAGTCTCTGAAGTCCTCGATCAGGTCAGTCAAAATATTCCTAGAAGAAGATCTCATCACGACTAATGAAACGAGCCCAAACTCGACCATTCTATCTCTATCCGTCTAGCAGTTCCAGTAGTAGTCTCCGAAGTCCTCGATCAGGTCAGTCAAAATATTCCTGGAAGAAGATCTCATCACGACAAATGAAACGAGCCCAAAGTCGACCATTCTATCTCTATCCGTCTAGCAGTTCCAGTAGCAGTCCCCGAAATCCTCGATCAGGTCAGTGAAAATATTCCTGGAAGAAGATCTCATCACGACTAATGAAACGAGCCCAAACTCGACCATTCTATCTCTATCCGTCTAGCAGTTCCAGTAGCAGTCTCTGAAGTTCTCGATCAGGTCAGTCAAAATATTCCTAGAAGAAGATCTCATCACGACTAATGAAACGAGCCCAAACTCGACCATTCTATCTCTATCCGTCTAGCAGTTCCAGTAGCAGTCTCTGAAGTCCTCGATCAGGTCAGTCAAAATATTCCTAGAAGAAGATCTCATCACGACTAATGAAACGAGCCCAAACTCGACCATTCTATCTCTATCCGTCTAGCAGTTCCAGTAGCAGTCTCTGAAGTCCTCGATCAGGTCAGTCAAAATATTCCTGGAAGAAGATCTCATCATGACTAATGAAACGAGCCCAAACTCGACACTTCTAGCTCTTTCCGTCTAGCAGTTCCAATAGTAGTCTCCGAAGTCCTCGATCAGGTCAGTCAAAACATTCCCGGAGAAAGATCTCATGATGACTAATGAAACCAGCCCAAACACGACACATCAGGCCTTCCCCGTCTAGCAGTTCCAGCAGCAGTCTCCGAATTCCACCATCAGCTCAGTCAAATCATTCCTTGACTAACAATTCTCACTAAGACTAAAAAAACGAGCCCAACCTTGACTTATCTCGCTTTCCCTATTTAGCAGTTTTAGCAGTCTCCGAACTCTACCATCAAGTTAGTAGAATCATACCAGGAGTAAGTCTATAAACTATAAATATAATAGGCAAAATATTTGGTGCAAAAAAGAAACATAAAATATTGAAACGTACGACGAAAGTAAATTTTAATAATCACAACTAGCAAGTTGGTTTGATTGAATTATGGTTTGTTTGTTCTCCGTCGTCCCGTCGCTGTGTGCGTGATAAAAAATTGAGTCCAAAAATATCTACATAGCACTAGATTTGAACCGGGCATTCGTGGTTTACCAGCGCGGTGCCAGACCACTAGGCCAACAGAGCTTTGCTGTGGACCGACGAAATTACTTGTCTTTAGCTGTGTATAGGTGAAGGTCGTCACGTTTCTGCGAGATTCACGCGGTGCGCCCCGCTGTAGTCGGCCGCCACTGCCTCTGCTTCACCCCCTCAAAAACATAAAAGTCAGCTAGTCACGGCGCCTTAAATTGGCTGATAAATTTCTGAGATATAAGCGTTTATAGTTTTTGGTGGGGATAAAGAGCGGTTGCGCTGTCCCTCTCCCGCAAAGCGTGTGTGTGTAGCATTTGTATGGCGCGCGCACGGCTTGACGTCATAACGTGCTATAGTACGCTCTGTCTAGCATGAAATTAAAATACTTATAACATATTAGTTATTGAACAAGTTTTAATTTTGTTTTAGATAATGGGCTTTATCAATGATCAGCTTTATATAAAGCTTTAAAAAATAGGACACATGCCTAAGGGCAAAGGAGGTTAATAGTTTATCTACGCTTACAAGTTGTGGGCAACAGCTAGTTATAACATATGAATTCCATGTGATAATGATATCTCCAAAATTATACTTTTTACATAACAATAAAATAATATCATAATGTTATCTTAAAATTTCAGATTTGGAGAGGTATCAGAGGTGGTGAATGCTGTTGTTTTCCTCTTGAGCGAGCGAGCCAGCATGATCAGTGGTGTAGAACTGCCCATTGATGGAGGATTCCTTGCAACATAAATAACCAACTCCTATTCTACTGCCAAAGGCATACTGAGGGCTCGAAATGTTATAATAATTATTGGCTATTGAATTTAAGATAAATATTATGTACCTATTTCGTAAGTAAGGAACAATTTGTTAATGGAGTTAGCCAAAGAATGTGTTTCTTGCGTACTTATTAATTGCCATGTTTTAGCTGTACATTTTGTAACAATGATATTTTTTTAAGTTCCTTTAAGCTAAACAAAATATAAGCTAACACTAAATACCTAAATTACTTAGCCTTTAAAAAATATTGTTGGATTAGACTGCTGAAGGTCTAAAGATCATTCATATGCTCAAGCAAATGTTAGATAATATATTTTCATAAGTAAACATGTTACTGAAATAATATGTTATTAGGTACACAAATTATGTAGGTATAAGTATTGCACCTATATTTTATTTTAGCAATTGCATTTGACTTGTCATTATATTGTTGTGATATTGAAATCAACATAATTTCAGGCACTAGTATAATTTTGTTTAATTTCTGATGAAATCAAATAATGTTAAATAAATTACTTAAAATGGCAAAAGTATTGTTTGATTTTTTGTGCTAAGCTCCTTTCCTTGTACCTTTGGAAATTAGGGTTAGCCTAACTAGAAATGTGACTCCTGTCTAACCAGCTACACCACTTAATTAATGGTGTAGCCTGTATAACTATCATGTACTGCAACTACGTTAATTTTTACAAGTTTTTATATAACTTGCAATGTATGTTTGTATGCAAATATATTTGTTCAGGTGGAATCTTGCAACTTTATTTTGAAGCAGATATCTTCAACCGAATGAGCTGCATAGTTATATAAGTTCGGTGACAATGCAATGTAATGGTACCTTTGAGCTGGTCTGATGTTGGAAACAGATGGTGGCCATAGGCAGTGCCGGTACTGGCCATAGGAACTCTTAAACGAAAGGACAAGGACCAAGCACTTTGGTCCTAGATGATAAATTCAATATGACGGACGCCCCAAGATGGTGGAAAAAATGTTCATTTCATGATATGGGCATCAAATGAAAGGGTTTGCTGAGAAGAATACGAAAAAAGCTTGTGTTTACAAAGTTTTTTTTTTTAAAACTAACAAAGCTTAATATCTAGAATCATTCGGTATACACTTGCTTGGTCTAGAGTATGAAAATATTTAGTTTTACAGTCGATAATATTGCGTGACAGGTCTTTTTACAGTTTATAAGATAAAAACTGATAATTCTTATTTAAACACATTTTTATGAACATTATCAAAACATGGTTATGCAATAGTGTTGGTATCAGAATGTTCTTATCGTACAATAACAATTTCTTTGTTGAGATACCGACATTAGTGTGAATTGAACATTTTCCTTCATTCTGACTGCGTGCTTTTACAATAAAATGGATAACGGATTTAAAGGAAAAAGGATTTTAGTAACTGGTGGATGCCAAGGTAGGTGGACTTCTCTGTGTGGGTAAGTATCTACTGCTATTTACCTACCTACACTTTTGTAAATAAAGCCCTAAAATTATTGTATAATGCCAAATGCAGCATGGCGAAACAGGAAGTTGTAATCAACATCCAAGTCCAAGTAGTACTCTGGCGGCATCTCGGAAAAACTTAATAATGACTGACTTACTAGGTACCAAAACTCAGCTCCTTAGCTGCAGGATTCCAAATTTCTGAACACTATAATAAAAATATCTACCTATTGCAGGTATCGGAAAAGGAATTGTACTGGAACTATGGAGGCAAGGCGCTGCAGTAGTCACTTTATCCAACCAACCTGGGAATTTAGAAAAACTGAAGAAAGAATATCCATCTATAGAAATTGTTTCTGTAGATCTTAGAGATTGGGACAAGACCAGAGAAGTTGTAGATTCTCTAGGTATATTTGATGGTCTCGTTAACAACGCAGGAGTGGCGATCATTGAGCCATTCTTGGAATGCAAGCCAACGAGCTTTGATGAGTAAGTTACCTCCGTATTAGTTAACTGCAAACCAAAGTCAGTTATAAACAGTCAATTCAAGCAAAGATGAGTTGGACAGTCTTAAGAGTGCCCCTGTGTCAAATTGGTATCAATTGAGCCCATTATTTTCTTATTTACAGGACAATTTCTGTAAACACCAGGGCTATTATAAATGTCAGTCAAGTTGTAGCTAGAAAAATGATAGAGAACAATATTAAGGGTTCCATAGTGAACATATCTTCACAAGCATCAAAGGTGAGTGGAATTATAATTATGATTTAACATTCGTAAGGATTACAAACATAAATAGGTAATTCAACAGGATAAACATAAATAATGTACAGCAACTGTTTTCCTGGATGCACTACCTACAGGGCCTACCTACTGGGCGCACCCCGGGGAATTGAGGGAACTCTTCAAGTAAATGTCTTCTTTTCCAGGCCGCTCTTAAAGATCATGTGGCGTACTGCGCCTCCAAAGGCGCTGTGGACTCTATCACTAGCGTGATGGCGTTAGAACTGGGCCCGCACGGCATCCGCGTGAACACAGTCAACCCGACGGTCATCATGACAGAGATGGGCCGAAAGGTGTGGTCTGAGCCATCCAAGTCACAGGCTATGCTCTCCAAAATCCCGTTGGGAAGGTGAGGACTTCTGCTGCCTGTTGAAATTTTCATAATCATCTCGAATGCACAATAATCCGGATGAAAACGTGATAGATCGTTCCGTCCATTGTACCTACCTGGCTACCTGCTTATTAAACGTAAATATAATTAGTAAGTAGTTTAAAAGCTTGGAATAGTTTTTTCCCAAATGGTTTTGTCCAAACAGTTCAATGGAAATAACATATGATCATCTAGAAGTTAGGAATGTTTTTTCCAAACTCTTAGATCAATCAAAGTACTAACCTAACAGATTGGAACAAACCTGTTTTTATTTACTTTATATTTATTTTTAGATTCGGCGAAGTGAGTGAAGTTGTGAATGCTGTCCTATTCCTCCTGAGTGAGGAGGCGAGTATGATCTCTGGCGTTCAACTACCTGTCGACGGAGGATTTCTAGCCACATGAAATTATCACAAAAACAAGTCAATTATTTTACTCAGTTTATTGTGCCAAAGGAATTAATTACATAATTGGACATAGAAAAACAATGCAAGCATAACAATTTGTTTTAATGCTATTATAGGCTAGCATATGTATTTTTAATGAGAAAGTATATAGTATGTATGTTAGGAAAATAAAATGCGGACACTGAGAATACAGTAATGTTGATGTATGATTTTGCTATTTACTCGCATCGGGAGGGAACAAGACTGTCCTAATTAAAAAATTTACAATATTCAATGAAAGCCACATTCCTTTTCTAAATACTTTACTCGTCCTAATACTATTTACTTAGATTTATTCCCTCCTTTATAGATGAGTAAATGAATTAAGAAATATCGATCAACGAGTTTCAGCAATGTGAAAGCTCCTACTAGATAAAATATTATTGCCAAATAATAGATGATATTAACTCTACAACAGTTATGATTGTATTCTTTTTAATTACCTAGGATATTGTAAAAAACAGTGTGTTTGCTTAACTATTTGTCTTAGAATTAATATGTACAAAATTAAGTCCTTAGTCTTTCGTCGTTTAGAGCGTACACTTACTATAAAAGCAAGCCACAACCTGTCTCGCCTGAAGCACTTAGAAATACACATTACGGCATTCCACACATTGAAGACAAGCGCAGGAGTTGGCGAGCGCCGCCACGACACGTGGCGCGCCTCCACATCACATCGACATGTCATTGTCATTGTTACAAATGCCATGGCATGACTATATGCTAGTATACCAATAATTAAAATAACATCATAAGAATTAGTAACACAATATCAATCATTCATTTGGGTACTCGTGAAGACTTCTACACGCAAACTTGCTACAGTGACGCAAAAAATCTCCAACTGTGAACTGCTACGATACGAAGGCCCTTGTCACGGCACAAATAAACCAATTGATTGTTCCAACAGCACTGAGTGAAGAAAACAGAATCGACATTAACCAGGAAATGCTACAAAACCCTGTTAACTAAAGAACATAAATGTTGATATAAAAAAAATTAAAACTAAACATGTGCTTACGTACATTATCATAAATCTTTATTGGACAAGGGAAACCGTGCTAAATATATAACTAAAATGTCGCCCTCTAATATATTCTGGGTGATTTCATACACCAATGATCGATCAAAACGATTCTTACACCGATGATCGTCATTAACCCCTACGCACAACATTGAGAGGTCGATTTTAAATCTCAATCATTGTTGCAATAAAACAAAATCCCTTACATACACTAAACTAGTTTAAAGTATATTTACAGTATAATTGAACCTAATTCTCAGTCATATTAGAGGCTGGTCCTTCCACAGCAAAACATTTTTATTTTCCCAATCTGGGTCAACTGAGAATCCAGCATTTTAGTTGTACTTACAATTGCGATATAGTATTTACAAAAACAAGTGGGCTATACCAGGACTTGCGATATTAGCCTTGTCACCGTCTCGCTAATTTGGATTGACTAAAATGAAGCCCATTGCATACGATGCTCAGTAAACTTATGCAAGTAAATACTCGCGAGTACTGCGCATCGCCTGCAACTAAAACACTTTTTGCTTAGAGCGAGACGACTAAGCAACTTCTACTGCCACTGGCACTAAGCAAAGTGATGTAGCTCGTTCCAGGCGATGGGCAAGACTCGTGCCAGTAATACTTGCGCGAGTACTACGCATCGTCTGCAACAGGCCTGAGGTCAGAAACAGTATTGCATACACAAGAATAGCCAGCCGGGTGGAAGATAAATGGTCTAGAAGGCGTAAATTCAAAAAGATCACAAACATACCATGAATGGAATATGGTAAATGGTAACCGATAGTGAAATTAATCTTAGAAATTATAAGTTTGTTAATTTGGTAATTTACATGAGATCATAGATTTCGCAAAAATAATTACAAGTGTTCCAGTAGCAAAGTAACATTCAGGAATGTTGGATAGCCTACGGCGCCCAGCAGCAGCCTTACGGCTATCTGTTTTAAGCGATTCTGTTTAGGAGATGAAAAAAGTTGCGCGACTGCAAACCGTATCACGGCGCGTTAAGGTTCACGTTCCCGTGATTACCCGCACTGCGCTGTTTCAGCGCTAGTTCGCGCCCGCGCTAAGAGTTGCACAAACAATCAATAACACAATGATGCTAAAATGATACATGTATTCAATCAACCAACAATGAACTTGCTAGCAATAATCTCTTATACTTTACTCAAAATAAAATGGTAGGAAGTATTTATAAGGTAAAGTAGGAAGTAAATAATTAGCAAAACATTTCAAGTTGGAGAACAATATGTAATACTAATATGTTTCTCCCTGTGCCTTTAGGAAAACCTTTTCCTATCTTTTGTTGGGATAAAAGAATCCAAACCTGTCACATATTATGACAAATATGTCTCTTTTTAACCGACTTCGAAAAGGAGGAAGTTATCAATTCGACTGTATGTTTTTTGTTTTTTTTTACAATATTAGTGTTATAGAATAGTAGACAAGTCTATGGCAGTGGACACTTTTACGCGTAGTTCACATTACAAACGCAGCTTGATGTTGGAGTTTATTTTGATCTCACTTATTGTTTAGCCAGGTTGTCGCGCAAGCAGCTTATATTAAAATTCCAATTTTGTTTCCTTTTACAAATACTTCAGTGCTGTTGAAATAAAGTTGAGAATAAAATAAACTTAGAGCAGTTTACGCTTAGACCGCGTGCAAGTGCACATGTAATGTGAAC
Source organism: Agriopis aurantiaria (assembly GCA_914767915.1). Taxonomy (NCBI): domain Eukaryota; kingdom Metazoa; phylum Arthropoda; class Insecta; order Lepidoptera; family Geometridae; genus Agriopis; species Agriopis aurantiaria. The sequence continues at coordinate 8,063,969 of OU611994.1, read as the reverse complement.
GACGCATTATTTTTGTAAATATACAGAAACGTTGAAATTTGCTCAAGTAGATTCAAAATTCACATAGCTTAAGACAGTAAAATTTAAACAGTGATCGTTTATCACTCCTGTTATGACTTTAATAAGTACATATATTTTCAATTAAATATTCCTGACTACCAATATGCTCCGCATGCAACACAACTTTGGGAAAATATTAGAAGGAACATTAAGTTCTTTACCAGTAGTGTCCATAAACAGAACATGGAAGACAAAATGCTAATTGAATAAAAATACTTAGCATTGCAAGAAATAAAAATAATATTGCACTACTTGTTTAACAAACTTAAGGATGCCACAGGAAATCTCCTTTCAGAAAGTTATTAAAATGGACCTTTATAAGGCTGTCCGATAACGCGCAATAGCACAACGAAAACGAACTTTACAATATAAAATTGTATTTTATTTTGTGAAATTAAAAATATTGTTAATTTGTTTGCGCATCTTCACAACAATACTTACAACTTTGTAGTAATATTATTTACTTTTTCTTTTCAATATCATCTAAGTAATCTCGCATCATACTCCTATAAAGTATTCAGGACAATGTATGGGGACCGCTTAGTCAGTATTTGTTGAATTTAAAACAATATCTTACATCTAAATATAACTGAGCATAAAGTACAATGGATGAAGCGTAGGCCTGAACTCTATATTAAATGAGTCGAATAACTGCGTTGTTTCAGGGGGCCCACTCAACACCAGCTTAATCTACAATTAAATAATTTACAATAATATGTATGAAAGTTAATATGAATGCATACAAAATTGTTTTTTTAATCGTGAAAACGTTCGTCGAAATACATCGTCGCGCCTCAATGTCTACCGAGTAACTCGTCGATTGATACGATCGCGGCTGTATCACCGTCATGATAGTCTGTTAGAGGAGGCCGTATTCTCGTTCACGATTCGAGTGTTTGTTCTCTTTCGTTATCATGTAGTGGTTGTACGAGCGCGAAAGGGACCGAGCACGCGAGTGTGGCGCGAGGTCGCGCGGGCCGGTGGAGGTTCGCTGCGGCGCCGCGGACACTCACCGCCACTCCGAGATGGCCGCCACCGTGGTGCTGGGCTGCCCCGCTGCGCCCGCCGCTGGAAACACAACACAATATATGTCTATCACATTCCCACTGCTGCCACAAGCCTTCTCTCAGATAGAGAGAGGATGGGACCTAATCCACCATGCTGGCCCAGTGCATATTGGTTAATTTCATGTCTTTGAACTTTTAATATTCTTGGATATACCGGATTCATCACGATGTTTTCAGCAGGATTCAAACCTGCGCATCGATCCGTGTAAACGCCCTGATTGCTCGAGCCACTAAGCAACGGTCGCTTTCCTGCCAGTCTTCTGTTTCTTAAAGATTAAAAAAAAACTCCAAATGCTTTATAAAATAGATTAGCCTCACAAAACTAAGATATTTATAAATAAATCATATTTTATTATTACTTAATATTACATAAGATATTATCAGGAATACAAGCATATCACTCAACAACGTCCCGAGGTTGGTTAAATTTTGAGTTATTTGAGAGCTCTCAAAGCCCTCTCAACAGCGAAATTCCTTTTTAGGTGTAATTTTCGCTGATCGTCAGTTCAATACCATCTCAACAACTGCTAGAATGTTTTTAAGTATTTTATTTATTAGTAAGTAAATAAAAAAGGTAAAGCTCTCAAAGCCCTCTCAACAGCGAAATTCCTTTTTAGGTGTAATATTCGCTGATCTCAGTTCAACACCATCTCAACAACTGCTAAATGTTTTTAGGTAAGGCCGTAAGTAAATAAAAAAGGTAAATCACTGGTGATGTCTCATTGTGACTATTAATTTTTTATAAAGGATGTGATAATAAACGAAAGATTAAAAAACTCATAAACATGTTCTCAAAACACGTTTTCTGTCGTCTTCTATGTATCTGTGTCTGTCTGTGGCTTCGTAGCTCCCAAACAGCTGAACCGTTAAGTTTATTTTGTTCGAAAGGGGATTTGATCGAGTGTTCTTAGTTATGATGCAAGAAATCTGTTCAGCCGCTTATAGATAATCAGCTTTTTACCGTGTTTTTTAAAATGTTCAATTTATACTTGTGAGTGTCTGTTTTAAACTTTACATTTTGAGAGAGTACTCACTAGTTTCTTGCTCCTGGGTTTGTTCGTGGCGTCTGAGTGTGCGGTCATTACCACTTGTCTGGTAGTTGCCGCGCGGTCCGCCTGCAATAGTTAAAATTCAAAATTGTCATTACTAGGAACTTTATCTAGAAAGACACCGCGAGTATACCTATTTCGCAGGCCTCTGGCCGGTCATGACTTGGATCAATACTCTATAACACCGATAATTCAGTTTGATCTCCATCGTCTTGGCAGTCACATCAAACGTTTAGAGCCCTCTAACATTTTTTGACGAAAAAAGCAATGAAAACTAGATTTTTGGCATTCTGATTCTATCAAATAAAAGGATCTATAGAAAATTCAATTTCTGTTATAAATATATCTGATTTTTTTATTGCAAATAACAGATTCAAATTTTGGAAAAACTTAACTTTTCTACTGATTACCTCCAATTTACAAAGAGTTTATATTTGCCTTGGCAATTACGGCTTTACTTTTTCTTTTATGCCTTAAAATCCAAATTCCTTAAATTTACTTATGTATTTTGTAATACGGCTCTTAATACAACTAAAACCTGCCAAGTGCGAGTCGGGCTCGCGCATTGAGGGTTCCGTACCACCGTTAGCTACTAAAGTAAAAAAAAACAACATCCCATCAACGCCAAGGCGGTCACCCTCCAAGTACCGACCGCGCCCGACGTTGCTTAACTTCGGTGATCGTACGACCAATTTCTGTTTACCGGTGGTACCCAAAATTCATCAAGGAACAAACGGATACTTACTTACATACGTAAATTCTATCTATAGATTGGTTGCCTGAAATAGATCGCTTTTAGCGATAAGGCCGCCACTTGTAGCACTAGTACATAATAGTACTCTTAAGTAACATTTTATTTCTGGTATGCACAATAAAGAGTTTCTATCTATCTACATGCAACCGACAAACAACCTCCCTGGTAAAAAGTAATGCTCCCTAAAAACAAACATCATACACAATATGGAAAGGCAGGCACATTTCCAAGTGAGATGACACATCATTTAAATTCAAGGCCCAGTGAACATGGTGTAATGGTGATTCATAGAGGTCAAGCTAAGCCACAGGCTAAGCTTGAGATGTTTGGCGATTCGTCGTCTCCATCCCAAGTTTATTGGAAAAACACTAGTTTTTATTCTTGGTTTGGGTTTTTTTGCTTAGTGATTTCTTAGGTATTTGCGTTTATTATGTCTACCTGTGACCACGAACACTGCAGTGAATTAAAATAATGTAAAATACACACAATAAAATCAGTTAGGTGTTAAATGTTTTTCGGGTGTATGTTTGTTTGTATTTTTTTATGTTTCTTTATTACCTCCTCTTTATTGCCTAAACGGCTTAACCGATTTTGATATGTGCGGTGTCCTTAGATTCATCTTCGTGCCCAGAGTAGCAGTTGAGTATTTTGTTTTACTTTTAAAAATCTACTTGTTCCTGTTTCGTTACATTCCTTGTTCTATCTCTTGACGCTGACTGAAAGGGTCATCTATAGAGGCATTTAAGGCCCGGCCACACTAAGTTCAGACATCCAGTTGTAATTCATGTCTGTTGTGCATGCAGCACATGCAGACTAGTAATGTATGAAAGACATCATCATTTCAGCCATAGGACGTCCACTGCTGGAGATATATGTAATACATGTTCAGTCCGTGATCCGTGTGCATGTGACACCTATCATAGTTTCATACATTCCTAATCCTCATATAACCTAGGTTAAGTTATATGACCCTGTACTATTTTTGACTTGTTTTTTCTTTTTATGTTCTTTTTGTGGTGTCAATAAAGTGTTATTGTATTACACCCACAACCGTAATTGGTGTGGCACGGCCTTTAAAAAAAGTGAACAAAATTAAATTATTTATTACCGAATTTGAGCATGTTCCAGTCGAAGACATAGTCGTAGGTGAACCCTTGTCGATGGAAGAGGGTGCGGAATAACTGCCGCAAGTGACTGTAGTCGGGCCTCTCCTCGAAGCGGAGCCGCCGGCAGTACTTCAGGTATAGTTGAAACTCAATGGGATGGTTCTAGAAAACATAACAAGTTTATTTACTTTTATGCATTGCATCCATCTCACATACACTGCAACCGTGTAAATAAAACCATGGGATTTTTTTGAAAACAGTACAAAAAGAAACATTCTTCTTAAGCTTGCATTCTCTGCCTTCATATTTATACTTTTATTTGATTTTATTTACTAAGGAACAGTAAACAGCCATTAATATTATAAAATGTACAACAAGGTAGATAAATTAATAAACTTAATAATAATACAGCCTACAGCGCTATTCACAGATTGCTTACAGAATTATGTAAATTTACCGCTAGGAGTGGCTAATTAGCAAAGAAAAAGACATTCAAAATTCTCTACTAATATAAATATTAGCACTTACTTTGCAGAGTTCGTCAAAAGGTGTGGACAGTTTCTTCTCAGATATCCTCTCATACTTCTGTCGCTTGGTGGCTGCCTTGAGCCCCTGCCAGGGCAAGCTACCACGGTTGAAGTACATCAGCACATAACCCAGTGACTCCAGGTCATCGCGCCGAGACTGCTCTATACCCAAGTGGGTGTTTATCGATGCATATCTTGCAGTGCCTGGAATGTACAAATTTAACCAGTTTCAAAACAGGAGGAATGGTTAACAGATTTTTCAGTTAATTTTTATGGTTCAGTACCCAAAAGGTAAAAAGGGGCCCTATTACTGAGCCTATGATGTCTGTCCGTCCGTCTATCCTACCTATTAACAGCTGTATCTTTCGAACCGTATTAGATAGCCAGTTGAAAATTCCACAGAATATGTAATGTTACGGCGGATAAATAATATCACCATATTAATTTTATAAATATACTCGGTTATGACTTTGATTTTGATGGGCGTACCGTAAGCTCGACTTCTCTTATACCGACAAGCCATTTGCGCCACTCTAATATTTTTCACAATTAAGTACGTTTTTATTCCTCACTAGCGAGCCGCCCACCCGGCTTCGCACGGGTGTAATTTACGTGCGAAGCTGGGGCGGGTCGCTAGTTATATATATAAACCTTCCGTGAAAATTTACCTAACTAATGGTGAAAGCTGCATCAAAATCCGTTGCGTGGTGTAGGAGGAGTTAGCGGCCATACAGACAGACAGACGCAGAAAGCGACTTTAATTTATATTATGTAGAGAAGAGAAGAGAAGATGTAGAGATATAGCATGACGGCATCGAGTTCTGGACGTACGCGACATCTCCGACAAGATGCAGGAGAGTAGGCTGCGATGGTAATTATGATCATGTAAAGAGAACACTTGACTATGTAGGGTACTACAACTTTGCAACCCCGGTGGAAGATCCAGAGGTAGACCCAAGGTGGAACGATGTCAAGTTAAAGGACATGAGAGAGTGTAACACACATGAGAGAGGGTTTCCGAAGACAATGTCAAGACTAGAGTGAAGTGGAGCAAAAAAGTATTGAAGGTTGACCGCATCACCATGTTGGAGTCATAGTCGGGAATAGACAGAGATAGCATGGCTTTAACTGAAAGGTACGAAAACTGAAGGGTGAACTAAAACGGTACTAACCGCCAATCACTATCTGTGTAGACATGGACGCTAGTAAGTTATGAAGATATGTCATAAAATTTCCTTACATCAATAAAATTGGTGATGCTATTTCACCTTGACTCGTACCCTAATGGTGGTTAAACAACAATATTTTTTGTATGAAAATATGCAAAAACTTACGCACCCTTATCATTTGTGTATAAAATATTTTGAAGAATTAGGGCGAGATTCACTTCGCAAATATATTTGGTTAATCAATAGGAACTTGTTATTCGCTCATTATCAGTTTCCTAAAGTCAATAATGCACCATTTAAAAAAGATGTGAAACTAAGTGCAATCAGCACTTAGCTCCTAACCTTTGTGTGGATTCCAAATTATTCGAACTTGGGACATATTTGTTGACATAATATGACAAATCACGTTTGTTGACTAATGCTGAATAATGAGTAAATGACGTGTTTTCTTCAAAAGTACATACCTGTTTACAGGAAAAGAGTGGCAATACAATGGGTAAAGCAGCTGTTTCATACATATTGTCATGAGTGAATGATTTTTTTGTATGGAACGGCTGATTACTTTTTTCGCGAATTTCGATAAGTCGTAGAACAAAAGTGGTTTTATTTTGATCAAAGATAATTTATATTGTCATTGGTTTTGATGTACTGAGGCCCTTAAGATGTAAACAGATACAGGGCTCACCAGTAGCCCTGTATATGTTACAAATCAGAATTGACAAGATCATCCTTATCCAGCAAATAATATTAACAATACCATGTTTCAAAGTAAAAACAATCAACTTACAAACACGGATGTTGTCTCATACAAAATGCATGAAGAAAGCATTGTAAGTTTACAAAATATATGATTATAAAAATCCAAGAACCTCAAAAGTTTAAAGACATGAAATTCACTAACTCATGCACTGGGTGCATGTTGGTATAATGGTGTAGGTATTAGGGCCCAACCTCTCTCTCTGTGTGTGTCCCAGCAGTGGGAGCACGACAGCCTGGTAGTGATGATGATGATTATAGAAAGACTAACAATGTCTAATTTCACTTGCAACTAATATAGATTGCACAGATTGCTTTAATAGTTACTATGATTTTAGTCTACTTTTGGTGCGGTCGATTTTTGAGCACTGTCCCAAACAGGTATAATTTGTTTAAATATTTTATATAATATTTCATTCTAATTCAAAGTACGGGTGAGTAGATCTCTGACTGACATCCCGCTTGGGTTGTATTGTGCGTTTAGTCTATATTTATTGGAAGCTAAATATTAGTAATTATTTCTAAAATGTTACAGGTATACTCACAACACTTTTTCATGCATTTTGTATGAGAATGAACACCACACTAGCTATTAAATAAAATTTTAAAATGACTGCTGCTTTCTTGCCTTAATATTAAACTACAGAGAGCAGCAATTCAAAATACTCACCAGTAAGATTCTTGTTTTCTCTGTATGGAATATGCTGCAGAGTGCGAGGGTCTTTGTACTTCTTAGCTAACCCAAAGTCTATTATGTACACTAAGTTTCCTTTTTTACCTAAGCCCATGAGAAAGTTATCTGGTTTGATATCTCTGAAACACAAAAATACACAGTTAAACAGTTTCTGCCTAAGTATTGAGAAATCAGGGCTTTTGAATAAAACTTTTTTTATTTTTAAAAATGAGTGACACGACGATTATGTGATGGTATGCTTGCCCGCTCAGATCGGACAAACAAGGAAGACAGTACAATTATCATTCATGTTAAAACCTCTCCATGTTTCATATATTGCAAAAACTGTAAGTGCACACGGCACACTTACAAATTTTTCACGCACACTAAGAAACTTGTAGCGACACCAATGAACTAACTAATAGTCCACATGAAAAAAAAGGGCGCCTGCAGGGTGAGTTCGGCTAAAGACAGCAAGCATGATTTAGGCCTGATGCATTCGCACCCGCCATGGCACCTTATCACATCTCCCTTGTTTGTCTGATCTGAGCTAGTCCATGACTCACTCCAGACACACTAATATAAAAACGCGAAAGTAACTCTGAATCAAATGATAATAAGCAGAGAATCAGCTATTACTATATTTGTCTCTCTTTAGCACTAAATAGAAAATAGGACTAGTTCCCTACTTCCCTATTTCGTGACTAGTTCTTGTAAGCCTTGTCACACTGTACTATACTGGCAGTAAGGAAAACTGAAGCTAAAACGTTACTATAATACTATCTAAGCAGTCGAATATCAATAATTATTTGCCTTATACAACTATGTGTTGTTTTTGTGGTTTAGAATGTTGCAAACCAGCAATTTAAAGCATACAGATGTGCATGCGGTGTAGGTCAATTCATTATCTTCTAATGATAATACATAGTATTTTGATTGTGGTATCCTATCAGCAGTCTTTGATTTCAGGCAGTGTTCCCTCACAACCTGTAAAGTCGAAAATTTAACGACAACAATAGACTCAGTGTAAGGCAACATTTAACTATCCATAATGTCCTTATTTGCTCCTGTTTTGTTTATTTGTATCAAGATAAGGTAATTATTTACTTGCAACACTCAAGTTATCTGTTTGATTAAGTTATTAGATTTATGAACTGCACACATTGATGAGAAGTGAAAGATAAGGTAGGTACAAAGTATTTATATGGACAATGTGTGCTGCAGTCTTACATTCAAAAACCTAGAGAGTGATCAGAATTCATGGTTTTCATTCGGCTTTTTACAATGTTATTGCAGCTGTCAGAGCAAATAAATATTTGGTCAGAGTTTAATTACACAGTTGAAATTCCATTATACCCCTTTGGTACACCAAAGAGACCTAAAAAATTAACGATTGATTGATTGCACAATCAGTCATTTTTAAGGCATTTGTACCAAACCGAATGTCCAGGTCAATGGACAAATTATTTTGTTTTAGTATTTATATTGTAGAAAAATTTCATTCAAACAGCATTGGCCCCTGGTAAATGTTTTCATAATAGAAATAAATAAAAAGACCTCATATTGGCTGAGTACCACTGTACCATATCATAGGCACCGAGGGAGATCAGTATGTTCAGCTAGTTCAGATGAAAAAATAACAGGGCAATGAAGACATGATGATTAATGTACAAATACTTTACCTATGGATGAAGTTTCTGTAATGTATGTCTTCGATACGAGTGATGAGTTGATCTGCAAGGAGCAGCACAGTCTTTAACGAGAAGCGTCGAGAGCAGAAGTTGAACAGGTCCTCGAGCGACGGCCCCAGTAGCTCCATTACCATTACATTGTAGTCACCTTCTGACCCGCACCACTTGATTGCAGGGATGCCCACTGATAACAAAACCAATCACAATTTTGATTAGACATGTTCAGTTATAAGCCGACAAAATGCATTTCAATATCATTCTGTAAATTGTTTCGTAATAAAAGGTACTAACAGAGTATGCAAAAAGATGAGTGTGCCATATAACCTAAAGGAACATTAGTGTGTATGGATAGGTAATGATCAAAAAAGTACACCGTGGCAGAATTTTTTTGAACATAATGAAGACACCGCTGTCGTAAATTAGTTTTACAATGAAACAGCTTATCAGGTATAATGAACATTTTAGTAGACAATCCAATGTATTATTTATTGTAGGGGTGTTACGGAGGTGGTTTTATCGGAATCGGAGTCTAAGTCAGAGGCAGACACAGAAATGAGATGTGTTAAGGCATGCTAGTGCTGGTAGGGGGAAATGCACAATACACCCCAAGCGGGACGTCAGTGCAGGACTTATCGCCCCCATCTCGAATAAGAATAAGAAGGCACGTTAGTGAAAGAGTAATCAACAGAAAGCATGTGGGGAGAGGGCACCTCCACGCGACAAGTACAAACTTGTTCCGAACAAGTTTATGTTTGTTTGCACGCGCTGACCGCGGCCGCCGCCGTTTCGCACCTCCAGTTCAGAATACAGAATTTTCGAAATCGGAATCCAACCTCCACAACATCCCCAATTCATTGATAGCATTTTAACACACAAAATATGACAGCGTTAAATTAATTTTATTTTTTAATCTGCCATTTGACAGATTAAAAGGTTAGTTCCGTTTCATGTCTTTTATGCCATAGACTGTGTTGTGTGAAAGATGATACATTAGTGATACGGAACCCTAAAAAGAGGATGAATTTGTCAGATCAAAAGAAGTGTTGAGGTGCAGCAGAGGCATGACCTGCCATGGCATGGCATGGCCTGCAATAAACTAGGGCAAATTGATTTTTTCAGCCACTCGTGCACGTTGATGCTTCCTCCACTCCAGTGGGCATGTGGTCAAAGTCAACATGAGTTAGATGATAGATGCTTCTCTTTAAGGCTTGATTTCCTCCTATGCTGATGTCAGTCAAGTGTAGCAATATATTATGTGTGCTCACCGTAATATATTGCAACCTCCCGCTTAGCTGATCATCAGTGTCGCAGTTTGGTACTTTAGGACACACATGTACATTCATACGCGCGACCGATCTACGCGACTGATATCAGCATAGGAGGAAATCATGGATAAAGGAACTTCATAACAAGACAAAGTAGGTATGCAATCTTTTGATTTGTTATGAATGAATTAAGTACAGATTCTCAGAAGTTCTGTTTGTTTCAATGGTAAGTAGCTTATGGGATTGAAGATAAAGATATTGTACTCACCACCTCCTTGCATAAGTTTGTAGAACTTGCTTTCTATGTGTAACTGTGGATGTCTTGTCTTGATGCATTCTAATTTTATGGCTACCTCTTCTTTAGTGACAATGTTTGTTCCTGAAATTGAATAGTTGATTCATCATTGTCCTATTGTTAATACAGAGCACAGTATATCGAACAGAGAAGATGGGACCTTGTAGGAATTCAGAAGATCTCACAAAATAATGATAATTAAATCCAATAGTACAGTGAGACCTTAAAATTAAATTTGATAATGGATTATTCAATGAACAAACGAAAGTTGATGCCAAGATGAAGAAACGACTAGCTATTTCGAAACCAAAAAAACTGCAGCTGGCCCACAAGTCACCATTTTTCTTTGTTTACAAAGATTCTTGTCAATACTCACCCAAGTAGATGTCTCCAAAAGAGCCTGAACCAATTTTACGACCAAGGCGATATTTATTTCCAACTCGTAGCTCCATTTTGGTATTGTACATGATACGAAATCACTACAATATCACTGACCACCGATTCATTACAGGACGGCCATATTGAGATAGACGCAGTACTGGGGGTATTTGAAATGATAACTTGGGCGTAATGTAACTAAAAAAATTAAGACTTTTAGCCACTCATGATTTTAGTCACTTCGTCACAAGCGAAATTACATGTAATAGAGAGAAATAATCAAATTGTATCAAATTTTAGATAGAGTATTAAAAACAGTCCAGTCCACACGCACATGAGGTTTTTTCTTTCTTTTCTTTTATCTATCTATTCTTCTTCTTCATGTAATTTAGCATGTTCAACCAATCCTCAACGCCACGAAAATAATTTAACCAATCATAGCTACTCAAATTATGTTCAATATTTGCATCAGATATTTTTAATCTATGGTCATATCTTGTTCAAACCATCAGTCTTTAGACACTAATGTCAGTTTAGGTTATTTAATCTGTAGTAAAAAAAAGCGATGGCAACACAAGAGGAGAAAACCGGAAATCGCTTTTAATTGGCCAATTTTTTTGCCAATTAAAAGTTGGCGGGAAATTTTAAAGAGATATTCCAAACTTTCAGTGGTAATCAAATGCATTTTCAATTTGGGATAGTTATAATGGTGGATTATTATTTATTAAGTGTTCGTGGACGTGCTCGAGTGTAGAAAAGTAATCAAGCGAGATGAAACATATATTTTCGTGATTTCCAATACTCCATAGAAGCCCTAGTAAACTCTCCACCACTTCACTTGGGCACGACTTTTACTTGACCGTGACTTTACTTTGTATGACTCTGACTGACTTATTTGACTACATTTCATCAAACTTGATAATAATTTAATACTTGACACTGGCAAATGCACAAGAGTGCAACGCTAAAATCCTCACAGAGTAAACGTGAAGAATAGCGATAAAAAGACAAGTGCCATTTTCAAATCTAAGAGTGTAGGTAGTTGTATAAAATAGCTAATCTAGAATATAATATTATAGATACCATTTTTTTTTAAACATCCATTCCATAGTATAATAATAATTTTATTCTCTGCCAGGTATGCTAATCCGAGACACAAAGATCACGTGGGTGACTCAAGCCTACGTACGTATAACTCTCCAATCTCCGTTTATTACCTGTGGGAATCCGACACTGGCAAATGCACGAGAAGTGCAACGCCAAAATCCTTACGGAGGAAAGAATTTAAAAACGAACTTATATTTAAGGCCGCGCTAGTGGAATGAGCTAGGTGTTCCGCTATAATCTGGTTATCTTCGAATCGCGAGTGAATCGCTTTATCCTAGGCAAGCGTGCTACATCGTAGAACACATGATCACTTAGCATCATGCGAGGTGGACTGGTCAAACGCAGGCGTATAAAAATATACTTTTATAATTATAACTTACTGTTTTAAACTATCACGGTTGTTCACTACAGTTATATGATTATTAAGGAGTTATTTACCATGGTAAGGTTGTGGATGGAGCTCTCGATACTACCCCAAACTTACCACGCGAAATATTCTGAAACTATAGGTAGGTATTATTTTTAATAAGTATACCTACCTATCTTTGTAAAGTAATGGGTGTTTCCCGATGGTTACGTAGGCCGCATCATCGCTTAACATCAGGTGAGATGGTGGTCAAACGCAAGCCTATTATATATTAAAAAAAAAGTGTAAGTAGTGATTCTTAGATCCTATGGAACAACACTTCTACTGTGTTTTTTTTTTTCACTTCATTAATCGAAATAATAGAAGTAGATAAGTTGTAGGTTTCAAATTTTATTCATATTCATACAACATTCTCATTAATTATTCAATAAACAGTTTCGAATAATTTACATTCGGATAAAAAAAGTGCGTAGGTAATCAAAATAAACGAACATGTTTTACCTTAAAAATAAGCGAATATGCGGTAACTAAGTAGAACTTAAAAATACTATGGTAACTTATGAGATTGCTTATAAATTATAACAACAAACGTAATCAAACACGTATTTTACTGTTATTGTAAAACAATTTAAAAATCTGCCTGAAAATCATATAACAATAACAATTATTTTCAATGCAGTCGTAGCTCTTAATTTAGTTTAATGAATTGACAAATTTAGTTCATGATTATATTTTTATTCATAATATACTTACTAATATAATTTTATTCATATTTATCTTATATTATTTTCTCTTACCTATGCAAGTTTTGGCACCAACTTGTTAAAAATAGCAAAAAAGATCAACGTTCTTTTGAATGAAATACAATATTTTCCTGATGTGAGATTTTAGAGTCTAGGATGAGTTCCTATCTTAGCTTTTAAAGGTATTAAAATCTAAGAAAGGAAGGTAATAATTATGACACCCAATAAGTTTTTTTTTTTTTTAAATCTGTAAGTAAGCATCATTTGAAACATTATCTCTTCTTCTCTACATATCTCTACATAGTATAAAGTAAAGTCGCTTTCCGCGTCTGTCTGTCTGTATGGCCGCTAACTCCTCCTAAACCACGCAACGGATTTTGATACAGTTTTCACCATCAGTTAGATACATTTTCACGGAAGGTTTATATATATAACTAGCGACCCGCCCCGGCTTCGCACGTAAATTACACCAGTGCAAAGCCGGGCAGGCGGATCGCTAGTGATGTATATAATTATGTTACGGCCTGCCTTATATAAAGAAATCTTACTCATATTCCTACTTTACATTTGTATGAAGCTAACTCAAAGATACCCTGTAACAATTTAATGTCTAATCTGCGTTTAAACATGTAAGCAATTAAAAAAAACCTACACACGCAGTTTACGAAACAATTAGAATTATTGTTCAATTGCGAGTGATAAGTTAAATAGGATAGAGAAGATAAAAAAGTATACAGAATTAAGACAGGTAATTTTAAATAGTCATAATACTAAATACATCTACATTCACTCCATTTCCCACGTAGATACCTACATACTCAGTCAATAAGAAAGCGAACAAAAAAAATCGCAACAAGAAAAAAGTAAGCACTCAAACGTTATGTTCTCTAGTATCCGGGATTAGAATGCCAAGTCCTAATATTTCTAAATGTGTATAAACAACCGAGTGCGATGGTATTATGCATGGGCGTAGCCACAATTCAGGCGCTTGGCCCAGTGACTCCCAGTGAAATTTCAGGCCTATCTTTCTGTCTCGCTTTAATTCAAGCAGAATTTAGAGCATATCCCTCTCTCTCGCAGAGTTGTTTCCGTCATCTCTTGAGGGTACATAAAATAGAACTTTTTTAATCCACTTTGGGTTGATATGAGTCTTTCTGGTCACATTTTTGGCTTTCTCCGCTAGCATTTTTGTTGCTTAATTGGTAAATTTAAAAAAGTGGTTTCAATGGGTTACATTGTTCAGATAGCACCTGTTTACCCCTTTCATTAAAAAAAAAAAACAAAAAACGGCTTCCATATATTTTGTTGGCTACGCCCATAGTTCCGAGTGAGTTCAAACCGCGAAAGCTGATCGGGTGGTCGTGAGGCGCGCGCTGCGTCAGAGGCTGCCGTGGTGCCGGCTGCTTGTCGTCACTTCTTCTTGCTCGAGTTCGTCCAAAATGTTGTTGTTTTTCTCGTTCCGGAACAAAACTACTACAGGCTCGATTTTCTCGTCGTCACTGTCGAATCTGCAATGTTAAATGAATTTGTTAACAACTTTAGAATTAAAAAACTAAAGTACCTATTCAAACATAAAAATTACATGGAAAAATAATTATACCAGAATTGTTTTTTTTTATGTAAACTTGTGTGGACCAAAAAAATCTGAACATTTGTGATAATATCATCAATCATAATATACCTTCAAAAAAATTAAATGCGCCAACTAAATTACGCTCCAAGCATACTCTTAAAGCATTCTTTACCGTCCAGAATTACATTTTTAAATACGAGTGTATTTTGTGTGGCATCAATAATCATAGCAAATGCACAGGAGTGCGAAGCCAAACTCTTCACAGAGGAAATAATAAAAATGAAAAGTTTGTGTATGTCTAATATTAAGTAAAAATTAATAACAGTATTTTAATATTATAGTTAGCAATTAACATTTATAGTAGTCATCATGATGTCTGTATACCATTTCTATATAGGTATAAGCTAGAGCACATACCTACAACTGTTTTGTCACCTATGGTATCATATAAATTACATAGCTTCACAGACCAGTAAAGTCATTGTATCGTTGTCTTTAAAAAATATCAAAATTTCATTGTGATTTTTTCTGAGCTTTGCAGTAATGATAGTGAAGAGCACAGTAAGATTCAAAGAGAGGTTTTAGTAGGTCACTGGTAATCCGCAGTAAAAGACGTATGTATATTATGTACTTACTTGTAACATGGTTTCCCATTTTGTAGCTCATATACCATGTTTGTCAGCGCCTTGACGTAATTTGTGGCCAAGGTCAGCGTTTCTAATTTTGAGAGGCTCTTACTAGGTTTCTTTATATGCGGAATTACACGACGTAGACCCTGAAAATGTAAAGTGACAAAATAAATACCAATATATACTTATTTCATTTTAGGCGATAAGGCCGCCCATTATACTGCCGTGTATTTATTTTTGATGTTTAAATTTAATTTGTATTTTCGGTGTGTAATAAAGAGATATTGTATTGTATTATAGACAACTGTTTTTTGTGGCATTAAAATGTAGTTGGTATCTAATTTAGTAGGGCGATCTCAACTATAGGTATGCTTTCAAACAAATGCGTCTAATTATACTCGGTTCAAGTATTAGCTCTGACAATTGCAATAACATTGTACAAGCCCGAATTAAAAGGGTTTCTTTAAATTGCAGCTACAAAAACCTAGTAATTGTGATCCGAATTTTTATTTTTTTTAGAATCTAGGTTGGTACTGCATCTGGGCTCAAAAAGCTTGGTCCAAATATAGACAGGACAGGTGCACATCGATAAAATTATTTATTTCTGTCTGTACTATATTTGAGCCGTGTCTGTGTTCCTGGTGCATTCAATGATAGCCGAGCCACCGCCCGCCGTAGATGACGCTCGCGATTGTCACCGCCGTCTCATACCCACCTCGAAGGCTCTATTAAGTGAGTGCATCCTCATCCGCTCGCGCTCGTTGCTCTCGAGGCGGCGCAGGTTGCGCTCCCGCGCCGAGACGCCGACGCGACGCCGGCGGCCAGGACCCGGCGCGCCGCCGCCGCCCGCCGTCGACGACGACGACGAGGCAGCGGCGCGCCGCGGCCGGCTCGCGCGCACTGCCAGCGCCTCATCACTCGCACTGCCGCTGTCGTACAATTCTGGAAAAGGACACGATACATTATAGTACACTTATGAGACTTATAACGCGCATAGAAAACTATTATTATTTAACCATCGAGATTCAATGCCTATAGAGGCACAATCTCTAAGTGAAAACAGTCAAAAAAACTCAGAGTCGTTGTCACAAAAAAGAAAAAAAAAATTGTTTCAATTAGAACGTCTGTCAAGTCATTTTTGTAAGGTAATAGCAAGGACTTTGTATACCCTATGTAACTTCCTTGGGTAATAGCCAGTTGCACCCATATAAACGAAACGTCAATCATTCGATATCAGTTAGCAACTGTGATGCGAAGTTCGACGCATTGATCTAAATAAGAATGTTCAATCAAGGTTCACTCATATGCCTTGTAACAGATTTTCCTTCTCATTTACGTTCTATTTACTTCTCTTTTCTGTGGTCGTAGTTCATACATACATCACTAATACAAATAGTTCGCAATGCTACATTTACTCCAATTTAGACGTTATGTCGCTTACATAGTGTTCAACGTCGCGTGTCCGCTATGTCATCGTAGCTCTGGCATCGTTATTGTGTTAACACACGTATGGATTTAGTTGACCTCAACCGCCGTCTGACCAACGGGAGAGAAAGAGAGGGAAATATGATATTCTCAGTCTTTTTCTCCCGTTGTTTGGACGGCGGTCCGTCAACCAAATCCATACGTGTATTAACACTATTAGGAAAATGATATTGTGAGCTCCCAGTCCCCAGTAGTCTACTACGACTACACGTCACTACAACACTCCAGTAGGGTAATATAATATTTGAGGTGTTTGGGCCCTTGGGCGGCCCAAACACCTCGGCCCTCACCTCATTTTCAAAAATATTTCAGAGCGCCCGGTTAATGCGACGCGTGAACAAAATGCTGGCGTGTTTCTGGCTCAACGCATTAGCATTACTATTCAACGTGGTAATGCCGCCAGCATGCTGGGTACGCTGCCAACTGATAGTGGGCTGATTTGGATTGCCTTTAGACCTTCAACGGTCTATGGGCAATTAATCTATACTTCTATACTAATATTATAAAGAGGAAAGATTTGATTGTTTATTTGTTTGCATTGAGTAGGCCCCGAAACTACTGAACCGATTTGAAAAATTAACATATGTTACATAGGTAACATAGGCTATATATATATTTTTTATAAATAGAGATCCTTACTAAAACTCCAATAATGTAACCCAAGGTGTAAAAAAAGATTTACAATTCTAACTTTGCGTCTAAGACAGGACAACGTCTGTCAGGTCAGCTAGTATAATATAGTAAGGGTTAATATTAGCTTGTATTTTGTTTAGTTAATAACGGTACTTGCCTCAGTAAAAAAACTAAACTCCTGTATAGGATTCACATCACAGTCCAAATCTACTTTTACGATTAGGATTATTATTATTAATTGTAAGAGTACTTTTCACGCACGTTTACATTGCATGTTCCTGATCTAAGCATTGAATATATCCCTACTTTACTAACAGTACAAGCGTTACCTCAGAACGAATTCACACAATATTAGCACACAAGATGAAGCACCCTGTGTAGTTGGGTCTGGCCTGGGTTGCAGAGTATAGTCTCCGTCACGATCCATTGGCAACATCGTCTCAGCCAAGACACGACGAAATTTAATGAACATTTTGTGCAACAAGTCAGCTGGTTTGTACGAAACGTAGCTATTACGTGACGCGCCTGCACGCTTGATAAAGTATTTGCGTAAGCGAACGCAGACTAATCGATTTAAACGCATGGCTACGGGTGATTTTCGCAATACGCTTATCAGCTTCCCTTTTTGACGGTTGTTTAATAAAACATAGGTAATGAAATATTGTTTAAATCGATAACGTGCGTAAATTAAAGTATTGAAAATCGTAAGACGTGTGAATATTGTACACACCTACGGCTCTATCGGTAGGTTTATATTTATAACTACGTTGTATCTAATTTAAATACATTTTACTTGTAGCTCCTTTGGGATTTATATCAGTTCCGCCTTCGAGCCCCGAAAATGAAACAGGATACTTTCTCGGGAAAAACACCCAAAAACCGTCGCAACCGTGAATTTGAAAAGTTTCTCGCTTATTTCTTCTAAATTTACACTTAAACATTCATCTATACTAATATTATAAAGAGGAAAGATTTGATTGTTTGTTTGTTTGTTTGCATTGAATAGGCTCCGAAACTACTGTACTGATTTGAAAAATTCTTTCACTGTTGGGAAGCTACACTATCTCCGGTTAACATAGGATATATTATATTTTCAAAAAAAATAGGGATCCTTACTAAAACTCCAATAATGTAACCCAAGGTGTAAAAAAATAAGATTTGTAATATTGGCTTTGCGTGTTTGACAGTTCTAAGACAGGACAACGTCTGTCAGGTCTGCTAGTATTTAATAACTTGGCAAATTCGTACACGTCTAGCAAGCATATAGACACCTATGCTAAAACGGCTTCTCACATAACACACATCATCAGCCAGTAAACGTTCACTATAATAAATAAATAAATAATAAATTCATTTATTTCAGGTACTTATAACCCATACACAGCAAAACAGTAGACAATTTATAACATTCAGGTCACATTTCACACACAATTAAGTCACAAATAAAAATCAATACATCAAAATAAATAGTTATGTCATCAGAAATAAAATGTCATTAAAATATAAAAATCAATTAATTTAAATAGTAAATTTAATATTCTAGTCTAGTCAGTTTAGTAGAAATGTAATTGGTCATGTCCAGGAAAGCTACTGGACCTAGTACCCTCTCTTCGGCATTGGTACTGCGACATGCCTGTTGCAGCAATGCCGAATGAAAGCACAATCCAGTCTAGTAGTCACTGCTGAATAAATGCCTCCCTCTGAGAGAGAGGGGTGTTGCTATAATCCCCACGATTGGCAGGTGGCTCGCGGATCGTAGTACGTTCACCGTGTAATAATAGGACGCTGCTACCCATCCTCCGGTGGTTCTGGTCACAGTTTTAGGACATACCCGTGTCCCACAAAACAGAGCTTCTCACTAGCCACAAAATGAAATAAGGGCTTCTTGAGTTTGGAGTTGAGTCTCGACAAACAATATTAAATGGTAACAAAACGTACCAGGTTGTTCAGTGGTGTCAGCCACTTCGGTGTTAGTGTCCATGTCATCGATTTCTTCGTAGAAGAGCATCGGTTCTCGCACTGGCGACTCGACCCCGGAGCCGACGCCGTCGGTGTTGGCCCACTGCGGCATTGTTCCTGGAAACACATACATTAAAAATATCAGCAAAATGTTTTTTTTTAAATTAATGAATGTGCCTTTATTAACTAAACTAAATACAAGCTAGCACTAGGCCCTTCTTTCCCACTGGGCACTCTGGGCACGTGCCTAGGGCCCCGCGATCGACAGGGGCCTAGTTTCTGCCAGATCACCAAATGATAACCAACCTTTATTACCGACAAACATATTTATTTCGAAAAAATCATAGGATGATGACTGACTACAATACCTACTTGCTTATTAGCTTTACTCTACTCTCGCCTGAAAATCAGCATATCAATTTTCTTTGTCTATTCGAAGAAAATAGTGCTCTGTCAAGATCATAGGGGGGGGGGGGGGGTCCCCGTTATTCTAATGTGCCCAGGGCCTCTAATAGGTTAAAGACAGCCCTGGCTAACACTACAAAAACAGTTAGACTGCCCATAGACCGTTGGAGGTCTAAAGACAATCCAAATGCTCAAGCCCACTACATATATGCTACTGACATACAAATTTTAAATTAAAAAAAAAATGCATTATCTAGAATGAGCATTTCCGAGTAACTATAACAAAGGGTAAGGGGGATGGGGTTCTCCAAAAAGATGTTAGTATAAGGTCGACATAACGTATCTCTGATGCCCCTGGTATTACAGGATTTACAGGTATCCATCGGTAATGGTAATCGCCACCATCCGGGGCGGTCCGTAAGATGGTTTGCTATGGAATTTTAAAAATAATTTCTGGTTTCGGCTCATAATTAGAATGATGAAAAATTATAATTTGTATGTTTATCTGCGATCAAACAAACAAAATCCCTATCTATCCCTATATGTATATAGATCAACATCGCATTTTCGTATCGCCCTACCTATCCAAGTAGTATCCATCGAACTAATAAAAAAAAACGCAAATTCAATCATTCATCATTAATTTGCAGACAACGGACAGCCTAAACTGCTGGGTCTAGAAGCATGATATTAAAAACAAGTGGAACTGCATAATCATGTGCATAAATAATGTATAAGCGAAGGATTTTGATATACCTATATGTATATTTACGAAGCTTAAGGCCGAGCCCTATATAAGCGAACAAAGTCGCGGACATTCAGCTAGTTTATTTATAACTACTATCTTCACAAATTTCCGTCAATTACAAAATATCAGCTGTCCTGTTAGCTTTAATAGTGAGTAATGAAACATAATAACGCGTCAGATGGTAATGCCCACGATGTCGATGGAGGGCGGCGCCCCGGCGGCCTCCGGGCGGCTGGCGCCCACGCGGCGGCAACCGGCGCGACAAATGACGTCGGATCATCTCGATACACAACATCAAACACGCTAGGTAGCGGAAACGTGTCGTATCACTGCACGTTCCTATATCTATTGGAAAAGTGTTGTTTTTTTTTAAATATATTCATCCAGGTTGGATGCAGGCCCTTCCAACCGGCCCTTTTGGAGATCGATGGGGAGGCCTATGTCCAGCAGTAGACGTCCTATGGCTGAAATGATAATGATGATGGTGATATTTTTTTTATTACCTAGATAAACACGTCTGACCACCAACTCGCCTGTTGGTAAGCGACGATGTGGTCAAAGATGAAGTACGCTAACCTACAAGATGCTAATATCTTCAGAGCCTATGTGTTATCGTTTAGGAAATAAGGGAATCAGCCACTTGTTCCATTCTGTCTGTAATTAGAATCATTTATTCAAAACGTGCAAATTCAAGGAAAATTTACTATGGCCAGTGGGTTTAACTTATCTTTTGGTCAAACGGTGTGTGGATAAAGTCCAGGATTTGCCCACTGCCGTTCTATTCTGCTGTCAGATAAGATTTAATTTTGCGTGTCATCGGGAATTATCATTTCTCGGACTCAGAAAACATAAAATGTTGCCTGAAAGAAATCGCTTAAGGCCGCCAATTGTTTCACTAGTTTTTAAGTTGTTTTTGTCTTATATATGTCATTTCTGGTGTTAACAATAAAGAGATCTATAAAACATAACCAACGCATGCGCCCGATTAAAAAAACAATCTGCACACTGCCACAGACACTGCCACGTCGACAGGTTGCTACGGGATCGCTACGCGTCTACGCGGCCTACGCCGGTAATCTACGCCAGAATATTAAAAATGTATGAGATCATTTTGTAACTTCTCTACATTATGTTCAGTATCGATAACTATTTATTTGCATCATTGCTATAGATCGCTTTTAGCGACAAGGCTGCCACTTGTGACAAGTTATTAGCTCGTTAGTGTTTTCTATCTGTTTGTAATTTTTATTTCTAGTTTACACAATAGGGTTTTAACTGTCTACAAAAATAACATCATCCACGTCCCACAGCTGGCCTCTCTTTGGCCTAGCTGGTACTATTTATTATCTTACAGTGCCATCAGCTTCGATTCAGCGCTAATCTGGTTCAGGTTGTAAAGATAACATAATTTAAATTGCTTTATTGTTATAATGACTGTGTGTTTCGGCAGCCTCGCTTGAGAGCCAGTTCTCATTCCAGGCTAGGTTAGTACATCTTTAACCACACCGTTACTTAACATCAGATGAGCTGTGGTCTAATGTCTATAGCCAACTACTTTCAAGAAAATACAAAAAATTACTTGGAAACATATATCCTGTGGCAAAAATGTATTCCATAGGCTAACAGACAGGTGTTTGATTTTTTTAAATAACAGGCAAAGTGAAAAATTTAATTAAATGTTATACATCTACTGAAACAAATATTTAAATCAGATAATAAAGTTTTGAGAAAAAAAAAGCGTTAAGTTTTTTTCCGGATTATGAAGGGATGCTTTGTCCCTTTCCCGCAATCTTAGTGTCAGTATGGAGTTTATATGGTGTACTCACAAGTGAAGTCATTGGTAGTTATAGTGTGCTATCTGTATAGCTAGACATTAAAATGATTTTATCATCCTACATTTTGATTTTGTTTTCGGTGATCAGTTTTATTTATGACCAGCTTTTTTTATAAGACAATAAAAATAATCAGTACGGTAGCCTATTAGTATAAAATAGCACAAAATATCTTACATTGATATCAGCAATTCTCATCACGATTGTGTTATAAGTGCAAGCAAAAGTGAGAGGTTCCTCTCTCTACACGAGTTAAATAGCGTTAACTAAGTACTACATCGCTTGAGGAGTGTACCTAGTCTGTAACCTACATTTGAATAAGTATACCATCTTATCATGCTATATTACTCATACTCGTATAGACGACGGTGGCCGAACAGTAGCGTGTGCGCCATGTGGCATTCTGACGACACCCTGTTCGATTCTAGGCCCTGCACCAATGACTTATTTAGTACTCAAATAAATTATGTGCAGTATAGATGCCATCACTAAAACAAACGTCGTGAGGAAACCGATATGTCTAAGTCCCTCAAAAGTTCAAAGACAATTACTTTCACCAACATGCTCTGGGCCAGCATGGTGGATAGGGCCCAGTTCTTTCTTAGACAAGGCATGTGTCCCGACTGCTTACAATCCAGTCGCTTTTTTTTCTTTTGATTGTCTTGTTTCCTGAACATTTCAGAGGCATTGGTGGGGCCGAAGCCTACACCAAGAGACACTGTTAACTACAAAATAAAATAAATGTTTCTAATAGTTTGTTGTCAAATCTTGCAAGCTAAATTAGAACCACTTCCTCTTATCCTAAACAAAGTTGAATTTTCACATGTTGGTTTAGTTCCAATGATAATGCATTTTTATAGTAAGCATGACCTGTATTGACATTCAGGATTAGCTCTGGATAAAGGAACTCTTCAACCGACAACAGTAGGTACACACGAAATTTTGTGTAAGCATTTTATTATGATAGCCGGTTGAAAGTTTAACCATGACGTGGTTGCTGCATTCAGGGTTGGGTCCAGACTAGGGTACTCCTCACAGACATGTAATGTTGTGTACGCATCCATTCTAAGTGTTACCATGACATGGCGGATTACATTTTCTGTGCTAAAGCTAAAAGCTTGTTTGAAAGCTGTATTTTCTTAATTTAGTTTTATAGTTTACACTGTTTACTCATTTGCTCATTTTTCAAAATTGTTGTATTTTTTTCTTTACATTTATAATAAATTCTATTTACTTTTTGTATTACCAAAAATTTTGAAATGCGCGAGCGTGATAGAGGACGCGTGAAGCATAGAATTTTAAGGCCCTCTTTTCCCACTTTTAGCAGTTTTGGTCATTCTAGTTAAAGTTTGTCGACTTCCGTGGTTAGAACAAAATTATAAAAATGGAAATTTAAGTAAGACTGATTGGCACTTTTCTCCTTGTTTTTTTGGATTCATTCAAATACCTATTTAATAAATGATGTCTACGATATCTTAATATTATACAGATTTCATAATTATGGAGGGAACTGTAACGGTACATTTTACATTGCAGCTATACTTTTCGAAAAATAAGAAAAAATCCTCAAAAATAGAAGTACTGAAACGCACGACTGTGTGTAAGCGCCGTGGTTTTGCTCCACTAAATGCGACTTTAATAAAATACATTAAATTGTAGTAACAAACGTTGCTGAAAACTGGGAAAACCTCGCCTTAATGGTATTTTACTTCGATACTAAGTACTTCAGCTACTGCGTTTAAAATAACATGTGATTGGTGGAATTCCTTGAATGTTTCGTGCATCGCATGATAGCACGTGCGACCTCGAGTGTTGCAGGCATTAATCGCACACAGCAATCATGTTATACAATTTGTAACTGTTTCGGAGAGCAGTCATAAAACTTGCATTTTTCACCCGACTGCCCAAGAAGGGGTAACGGTTTTCGGACGTATGTATGTATGTTTGTATTTTTTTGATGTTTTTACGAGGTGTACTTTAAAACGACGTATTTCAGGATATCATTGTACTCATAATTATAAATAACTTTTACTTTAGGACCAACACCGAAATAGCGTTTTTTTTTGCTGTTCCGTACACTTCGTTGAGTGTTATAGTAGATTGTATAACGAGTGTATAAAACAAGTCAATTAGCGAGACGTACCTACCTATCTCTAATTAAAATAATAACTGAAGTTTTAACAATGTTCTATTTTTAACCGACTTCAGGAAGAGGTTATCAATTCGACTGTATGTTTTTTTTTTGTTACGCGATTACTCATCATACTCTTCATCTAATCTTGAATTGATTTTGATAATTATTTTTTTGTTTGGTAGGTCGTACTACGGAGGTGGTCCCATATAAATGTTATCGACATTGATTCAGCGTTTTTGAAAAATAAACAAAAACGAAATATATTATGTATAGTGTATATAGCATGCAAAGATTGTCCAGGTATGACGTCTATGATAGCATGATGCCTACTACCCAAAGTATATAGGTACAGTTTAGTTCTTCTTCATGGTTCTTCTTCTGAGATACACAGATAATGTTTTGATTTGTGGTTCCCTTGGTAGATATGTGCCCTTGACAAGGACGTTTTATACCCTCTTCTTCCATGGCCCTTGAGCAAGTTTTGATGAGGACTGTCAATCTCTGTTTTAACTGTCATCACAGAAACATTAGTACAAAAAATATTGTATGCATTTGTAAGGAAGCGTCATAATAATTATATACATTATTAATACCAGTTAATAGGCTAAGTATTATATACTAGTTAATACCAAATGTAGTCATGAAGTAGGTTTCTGTTTTTTTCAAAAAATATATATATTACTCCATTACTGGGCAGGCTAACGCCATTAAGACCATACAGCCTAAACTTGCGTATTTTATTGTCTTATGTATGTCCACAGAATACATGGTAGGTATACCCTAGTAAAGTAGTGGAGACATTACTAGAGGTGCATGTCTAACTGTCTCCAAAACTCCATGTTTTCGAAATAACATGAAAACACACGTTTCACCACATTATTATATCACTTGCCGACAATCTAGCACGTTCATGAATACAATAATGATCCATCGTTATAAAATACAGAAATAATACCAGCTTAGGAAAATAATACAATGAGCCATGTTTTCTTCACTTTGGCGCCAAAACCTTTTTATATTCGAAAACAGTTATGGTTGGGTCTTTAATAACCGTGATCTATTAAGATTTATTATTAGAGACATAAGCATATTTAATAAGTGAAATATTTTTTTAACTGAATCTCTTTGAAAATCTTAAAAAAGATTCAGTTTACTTTTATGCACTAGATCATAAAATATATTATATTATTTATATTTTGTTTGTGCTTGTTTGCTTTTGTGTTTTTGCTATAAATAAAACTTTCATGCTCTAAAGCATAAAAAACAGTTTAAGTCCGCTTACACTGGGCATAAGCAACACCTTTACGAACATGAGAAGTGAAATAGTTATTTGTTATACAAGAGTGCAAAGTTACTTTTTAACCGCGTGCTCTATTTTGATGACCGAGCAAGCGAAGGATTCAAAAATTAGAATCCTGAGCGTCAGCGAGGGAATCAAAAGAGCACGAGGTGAATAATCTTTGCACTCGAGTGCAACACGTAACTTTTAATACCACCTCAGCGAGGAAATGACTAAATGGAAAAAAAAACAATCGCGCATTATTAACAGTTTCAGTCAATTCTGTTGGCGTCAAATAAACTTACTCGTCGCTAAAATCGCTCATTTTAGGTTTTTCACTTGTTTTCAAGTTTCTTGTTTTTAACCTAACCTTTTACATTACCTTTTAACAATATGACGTGAAAAGAAAATGGCGCGCGCAAAGCAAATTAAAATAAAGTATACCAAGAAGGTTCCGAGTCTGTGTTTTTAACAAATTAAAAAAGGTTATATGATAAATTCGGCACCATGGAGGTAGAAGTAAATATGTTTAATGATGTTTTGAATTCACAAACTTAGTGCATACGATGTTTTAAATCAAAATTTTACTTTATCCTTGGCTTTTGCACTCAGATATCAAAGAGCAAAAATACTCTTTCCGAGGGGGGATGAAAATGACATTTTCCTATGTAACAATTTCTACACACTAAAAGAATTAAACGGGATCAATGAATTCACAAATTTCTTTACGTAAGTTTTTACATATATATAAGTAGGTACCTAAATAAAAAATGTGTATTTGCCCAGCGTTCAATAAATAATTATTTGATACTGAAGTGAATAAATATGTTTTGTGTTAAATCATACACTACGATAGTAGGTACTGACGTCAAAATAAAAATACAAAAGCATTTCACCTGCGACAACATAAAATCAATATCCAAGTTTTTTTTATTATATTAATACCTAAACCTACACAAATAGTATATAGTCTACACGAAACACCACCATCATTTCAGCCTATCATGTTCCCACTGCTGTCGCACTCTCAGGCCTTGTCGCAGTGCATGTTGGTGAATATCATATATGTCTTTGATCTTTAGAGGTTTTTGGACGTATCGGTTACCTCACGATTAATAGTTTTCCTTTACCGTTTTGAACGATTCGTTGCCATCGTACTGCACATAATTTAGTTAGGTACTAAATAAGTAATTGGTGCAGGGCCGAGGATCGAAACGGGTGCCGTCAGATTGTAAATAAATAAATTAAATTAATAAATATTTGGGACATTTTTTTTTGCATACACGGTCACGGTCATGCAAATCATTTGCATTCTTTTTTAATGCAAAGTAATGATGAGACAAGCAAGTCACTCGCCTGATGGTAAGCGTAAAGCTTGCCCATAACAGTTTAGTGCCACATAGAATTGTGAACTGCAATAGTTCAAAATAATGCACGATAAATATAATAAATAAATAATAAATATTTGGGTCGTTTTTGCACACACGGTCATCTGACCCCAAACTAAGCAAAGTGTGATATGGCTGCCAGAGACTGATATACATACATGTATATACTATTTTTAAATACATACTGAAATAGATATTAACAAACAGATATAGAACAAACACAAATGTTGATCACATAAATGTTTGTCCTAGGTGGGAATTGAACCCACGCCCCCAATCTCAGAAGGTAGGTTCACTACCAACTGGACCAACGGGGCTATCTAAAGCGCATGCATATGCTACCGCTCTACAAATTTAAATTACTGACCGGCCAGAAGTCGAACCTAGGTCACCTTACTTATAATACAGCCGTGCTACCACTGGGCCATACCGATCATTTCATCTTTTATCTTATTTAGATCTTATCGTGAAAGTAAGAAATTCTTGTAATAGCAGTCATACATGGACGTGTTATTTAAATATGTCAGTCACTATGAGTGTTATTGGCTGTGTAAGCTCGTTTACAATCGAATCGTCGCGAGCAGCCGTTGACATTTACGTGATATTTCAAACGTAATATCAGTGACGATCGTGCGTGCGCGCAGCCTCGTGGCTGCGACACTTTGAGGCCACGCTCACTAGCCAGAGCACAGAAGACATAATAGCACACTATCTATTACGTGTTTTCAAAATTTTTGAAGATAAAAAAATCATAAAGTGAGAATAAAAAAAACGATTGGGCTTTATCTTTGTAATACAAATGATACATCGCAAATGATGCAAAGCAGTTTTGTGAATGTTTATTTTGTGATATTTTTTTAGAATTTCGAATGAGTAGCTCGAAAAAGGTATTTTCTATCCCTGCCGCCGAAATAAATCGTATCAACCGAAAAATTACTTTAAAATATTTGCAATACTATTCTTAAAATAATGTCTTATAGTTTTTGATAAAAAAAATATATAACTGGGGCAAATGCCTTTATTAACTAAACAAAATACTAGCTAATACTAACACTACAATCATACTAATATTATAAATGCGAAAAGTTTGTTGGTTTGTTTGTTTGTTGGTTTGTTTATTCCTCTTTCACGCAGCAACAGAGCAACTGATCAACCTGGGCCCCGATTCTACTAAACAAATTGTTTTTAAATTGTAATTGTTTCAATTTTAATTTGTAAATAATTGCCTCAAAATTGACAGGTTTAAAAATATTTTTTATACTAAGTTATAATGTTAGGTTATGGCATTTTTATAGTATAATTATTTTTTCAAAACTGTTAATTTTGAGGCCATTATTTACAAATTAAAATTGAAACAATTACATTTTAAAAACAATTTGTTTAGTTGAATCGAGGGCCAAATTTTTTGTCATGAATATAGTTCAATGGCCGGAGAGTGATATATACTTTTCATCATCATCACCATTTTTCAACACTACGTGGGTGAAACCGCGGGGCGCAGCTCCTCCTCCTTAAATCGTATTCCTCATGTCTGAGGGTCGTGACCACCACCTTCCATCAATCTCTCTCTGATGATGTCTTTCCATCGTCTTCTATCCTCAGCAACATGGAGTGCGTCGTAGACTGCGGGGCGCAGCTAGTTAATTATAAATTACAGTTTTTACAACTTTTTTTTTAATGTTGAAAATGTGCGAAAGTTATAGCTCTAACCAGTAAGCGCGGGTTCAAAGATGTAGTATCTACTAAGATTAAGTAGTGCCAAATAATTAATAGTAGTTATAAATTATGCTTTGGTGTGCCGAGTGTTTTAGTATCGAATTATAGTAAAGTAACTTACTTTCCGTGACACAATTGATAAACTAGTTACAATTAGCAAGTAGTAAGTAGTATTTGCTAAATAAAAGAAGTAGTCGCCTCTCTGAGTGGTTCACATTTCTACCCGTAATTCTAGTTTATTTTTTGCCGACTCTTTTCAAAACTTGAAAAACGTAGAAATCCTTGAGTCTGGCAACACCGACACTGGTCAGTCGGAGGAAGGTGGTAGGAGCAGCGGCTCTCGTGGCGGACGACCTTCGAGGCCAACCACTTTCACATCACTTGCAGAATTAGCCCACTTGTGATTATCGTTCTCATTGTACTGCACTAGAGCAGGCGTTGCATAATACATTGAAAAACGCGAATTCAGGACAGATAACGGTACAGCTATGCTAAACTGTAGTATAAATGCCAACCTATACTTGTTATAGGTACCTATCGCATGAAGATCTTATGTACGAACGTAAAGTCCATGTATTAGAAATAAAACTTTGGCTTTCTCTATAAGGTAGAGAGTAGGGAGTAGGGAGGTAGAGTTCTGAGAAAGAAAACTGTAAAACGCTACAGATTCCCACAGGGAAGTAGGTACTAAACAAACATGTGCAAGCTTCCTACCTACTACGAGTGCCTAAAGAAAAATGTTTCCTACTATTTTCACATTGGTTTCGCTCACATAGTAAAACTAAAGCATTAGTTATGCAATATAAAAATTAAACTAGGTTATTTTTACATAGCAGCACAGGACGCAGTTAAGTATATGTATATAGGTGCATATACTTAACTGCGTCCTTAATAGATAATTTATAATCTACGCAGACTATGTACCAAAGTTTTAGCACCACCTATGAAAAAACTAGAGGGACCCGTTAGTATACTGCTGTGTAATCAGAAACTTTTCGTATTACTTTTTTTCTGTTAATATCAATTATTTAAAATTATTGGATACAGGGCTACCGCTCCAAATCGCGACCCAAAAATTACCTAAAACCATACTAACAATTAAATTAAAGTGCATTTAGTCTACTTGTTCCAAGATAAATTAGACATTTCTTAACTTAAGTTTATATAGGTATTAAAAAAATTTGGTAATTTTTTTCGAAATTTATAGATTTTATGGTTCCGTACCTCAAAAGGAAAAAACGGAACCCTTAAAGGATCACTTCGTTGTCCGTCTGTCTGTCCGTCTGTCAAGACCCTTTTTCTCAAGAACGCGTAAAGTTATCAAGTTGAAATTTATATTAAATACTTGGGCCTACGGTTTCTTTCGGCTGTATAAAAATAAAAGTTGTAAGTCAACGCGATCAAAAGATATGAAAGTTTTTGTCGCATATTTTGCGATTTCACAGGGGAATCAAAACCTATAGGGTACTTCCCGTTGACCTAGAATCATGAAATTTGGCAAGAGGCAAGGTCTCATAGCACATATATAGGAATAAATCCGAAAGTTAAAATTTGA
Organism: Agriopis aurantiaria; assembly: GCA_914767915.1. Taxonomy (NCBI): domain Eukaryota; kingdom Metazoa; phylum Arthropoda; class Insecta; order Lepidoptera; family Geometridae; genus Agriopis; species Agriopis aurantiaria. The sequence goes on along the minus strand of OU611994.1, from coordinate 8,033,626 downwards.
AGTTATATCATTTAAAAAGAATTATTTTGCTATACAAACTTACATTTTGTAGTTGTAATGTATGGGAGAACCTTATTGTCAACTACAAACTTAAGTTTGTCTTTCAATATTTCAATATTATTTTATTTGGGCTTGCGCTCTGAGGGTTCCATCCAACGGAACCCTCAGAGAACGAGTCCTACTCGTACTTGACCGGTTTTTTTCTTACTACTACACTATTTCCATTAGTTTTTTTGACTTGACAGCTTCAATAACATTGTACCGAATTTAGACTCAACATCCATGTATTTGTAAATCAATAATTTTTACCTTCCTTTTTATAGTTACCTAAACGCCTAGGCAACGACATATCTTTGTTTTGGAAAGAAAATTAATTTCCACGATGATCATCGTTATCAAATATAAATTCTTTTTTAATGCTGTTCAATAAACTGACGTAGATAGTTCCATGATAAATAACATACTCAACGTACCCACGTATGTACTTACAATGTGTACATCAATGACTATTAATTCTGTTTGTGTAAAGTGTAAATTCAGGCTGTTTTCATTTAAGGCGCTTGCAGACGATGCGTACTTAGTACTATTAGCAAGTATAAGTTACGCAAATGGTAGTGGTAGTGCTTAGTAGCTACTTGCAACTTGTACTTGCTAATAGTACTACGCATCGGCTGGAAGCGCCTTTAAGCCCGTTGCAGACCATGCGAAGTACAAGTGGCAAGTACAAGAAGCAAGTAGCTACTACGAATCGTTTGCAACGAGCTACACACTTCAACTGCCACTATATACTTGCATTCATGCTACTAAGCACTTCCACTGCCACTTGCACTAAGCAAAAAGTGTGTAGTTCGTTGCAAAAGATGCGTAGTGGGCACTTGCTACTTGTACTACGCATTGTCTGCAACGGCCTTTATAATATTAAAGTATACTCGTGAGCTCTTTACAATTTGCCCGGCATTCAATCCCGGCAGCTGGGCAAACGATGGTAAAGACAATCGAAGTAATTTTGTTATGGTCATAATTTATTATTTGATTTTCAAGGCTTTTAATGTTACCGGATTCGTGTTTTAAATTATTTTATGATAATTTAAACAGGAAGATGGTCCACTGTTAAACTATCACGGTTGTACACTACAGGGGCCTTACGCCTAGCTGTTTTAAGCAATCCAGTTTAGGCGATTAAAAAAGTTGCGCGAACGCAATCCGTATCTGGGCGCGTTAAGGTTCACGTTCGCGTGATTTTCCAAACTGCGCTGGTTAAGCGTTAGTTTGAGACCGCGTAAAGAGTTGGGCGTAAGTAAAGCGTAAGATTAAATAATTCTCCTGTCAGTGGAGTTACTTTTATACTTTTCGGTCTTTTGCCAGGGTTTCACCTGCCTGTACGACATGATATTTGCTTTCTATTTTATTTGGTCTAAGAATGCTCTCACTGAACAAAGAAAGATGAAGGTTTAAATTCAGAACAGGAAAATATTACGGCCTCTTATTAAGTAAGACAGCGAGCTATCAGATCCAAGTAGGCAAGCTAAAAGTGAAGGTACCACTTTCGCTTACGTTTCCGCGACGATCTGTGGTACCTCTTGAGTTTTTATGAGATGGCATACCTACACAATCACTTTCTATGTTCTTAGGCCAAATCATGCCTAGGCTTGTCTATACAGAGAGCAATATTTTGAAAAAATAAACTCACTTTCCAGTTTTTTTTTTGTTGCCAACTGAATTGATACCAATATATTTTTGATAGATATATTAACGTTGCACTTTATACTATTAAACAGGTTACACAATATAGATAAATTGAGGTTTACCAGTTATATAGGTCCCAGGGACTACGCGTGACGTTTCATATTAGCCTTAGTCTTAAATATTTGTTTTAGCACGTCCCAGTACCTACCTTCCTAAAGAGGTCCGCCGGAGACGGAACTGAGAGGATGTTGGCCTGCGACACGCGTATCGGTAAGTAATTGTGTTCACGGAGTCAATTAAATTGGACTCTATGCTACTAACTATTGAAACAAATATAAAAATTTGATATTTTAACATGTTTTATTTATTTGTTTGTTTTAGTTTAGGGTAGGTACCTACTAAATAGCTTCTCTTAAGCGATCAATAAATACACTTGAACATAATGCAATGCCTTTGTACATTAGAATGGCTCAGAAGCTATTACTTATGAGGTATCCAATGGAATGTTTTCTTTATGTAGGTATGTACCTATGTTCTTTACTAAGGATGAAGAGTAAGAGCTACACGTTTTTTATTAGTAGTTATTTTATTTATTATCAATTTCAAAACCGACTTAAAAATTAGGAAGTACGCAACTTTGTTAACTTGGATGACATACTTTATCCCGTTATTTTGATTTAAAAACCAAACTACTGAACCGATTTTAATAAAAATTATTTTCCAAATCAGTTTATAAATAAAGGAGTTCTGAAGTAACACACATAAAAAAACGAATCGAGAACCTCCTTCTTTTTTGAAATAGTTTAAAAAATGAGTAATTTTAGTTTAGTAGAAGTTGATTATAATGATTTCTTAGGATTTTGCATAGGCTAAGTATACTAAGTACTGATAATTTTATTTTGAATAGATAGATTATATTATATAAAAGTAAATAAAAGTTTTTATTTTGAATAGACAGCAAAAAGGTGTAATATCTTAGTGCAAATGCGTTTGTAACATCTGATTTCGCCTACATAGTACATAATTATCTTTTGAACCTACCTACTTTAAAGAAGTAGGTACATATATATATAATGAACTGAGCAGGATCAAAAGCTTTTAATAAGATATTAACTTTCAGTCTTTCTTTTCCAGCTTTGCGAACCACCTTGGCAGGTCGTCGCTCTACCACTCCGTGGGTGTCCCTCTGTTTTAGAAATAGGTATAAGTACATCATTATACATCATACAGTCGCAGACTTTCAACTTTATATAGTTGCAATTTTTCTTGCAAAGATGTTTTTAGATAGTTATTATCACAATTACGTATGTTAGTAGATTTCTACCGGCGGATACTTGTAATTGGCCAAGTCACCTAATCAATTTACAAATGCAAAATAAGTAAGAAGCTATAGACAAACTTTGGACCCGGGTATGTCCTAAAACTGCGACCATAACTACCGGAGGATGGGCAGCAGAATCCTATTAGTACACGGTGAACGTACTGCTATCCCCAAGCCGCCTGCCAAGCGTGGAGAGTATAGCAACACCCCCTCTATAAGAGGGAGGCCTTTGTTCAGCAGTGGACGTTTACTGGCTGATGATGTGTGATATGATGTGAGGCGAACTTTACCTAGTACATAATATGTAAGGAACACGTTTTACCATAAAATTACTTATCGTAATTTAGTTTTACAGACACCTTCGGTCACAGAAGACATAAATAATAGCACACTTCGGTTGATAATAATAAACTTTATAAATGAGAGAAGGTATTAATAAACGGTACTGTAATAAAATTATTCGTTCTGAAAAACGTTCTGTAAAGGTTATGAGTTACTTGCATTTAGCAAGGATTATAGATGGTATCACCAACGATAAGATTGGTTGCAAAGACAGCTCAAGAATTTGGAAGCCGCCAGGGAAGCGACCATAGCTTAGCGGATAGAGCGCTCGGGGAGTAAACCCGTATGGCGCGGATTCGAATCCTGCGGGTCGCCAAACATTTGAATTGTCTATAACGTTTAAACAAAGATTAAATAAAAGTTACTGCGTAACATATGAGTGAAAACATATAATTTAAAATTAAATTAATAAACTGGCTTGTTGAAAGAACATTCTACTCTATTGACGACTTTTTTTAAAGCGACACATATTGTTATTTAAATAACTACGGACGCTATCTTAAACTTTTATTTGCTGACTTGTAATTCACACAATCTATATATATATATATATATAAAAATTAATCCCTATTTACCTTGGTCACGCTGTAACTTAAGTACTTTACCTATTTCATTATTATATTCATATTTTTTAAGTTTTATAATACTTTGTAGAAGGTTTTTACGGAAAGAAAAATAGGAAAACTGCGAAGAAGATAATTTCAGAAAACTTTACTATGATTTTAACTTCGCGCGTTTGACAGTTCTAAGACAGGACAACGTCTGTCGGGTCAGCTAGTTATCAATTTAAAAAAATAAATATTATCTGCGTAACCTATATTAGATAGTAGTTTTGGTAATAACAAAAACAAAGAACTATAAGTAACTAGGTCCATTACGAGCAGTCAATTAATGAAGTATGGGTACAGTTTGATTTCGAACAGGTAGAGGCGCCTTAGGGCACTTTCACAATAACGTCTCTAGACCGACCTGTTCGTTGTGACAATCTTATGAATATGCACGCTTGCACAGTTATTATATCACGCAGAAGTAGACCTGTCTAATTGCTTATTAATTAGACTACATCGCGTGGTACGTTGGTTTGGTCAATATGCGGTTCACAAACTCTTAATTTCAATCCAAATGATCGTTACATTTAAGAGGCAGTTTTTAAATAATTTTTTTAGATGAGCTTTTATTTTATTATCTACTTAAGTATTTGAAATGTATCTATCACTATACGCGAACTGCACAATATCTAGGCTTTGATTCTTAGCCGACGACGCAAGTAAAAAAGGAGGGCATTATATTCTTACCTACAGCTAAAATCTCTCATCCTATTTTACCGGCCCTTCAGTAATGTACCTACTATATTCATTACTGCCGTGCCAAAATGAAACCGAGGCGTAGCCGGGGCCAGCATATGTGAATCCATAAATGCTTAGTTGCTGCCAAGGCTTGCACAGTATTTTTCTCAGATAATGCGCGCAAATTCAAACTAAGTAGCTTTGACGAAGACATGTACCTACCTCATCTAAGTTAAGTAGTACCTATTTACAACATTTTATTTGAAAATACCTGTTTATTTGATCGAAGGAAAATATTGTTGTTGAATGTACAATTTTTGAAACTTAATTTGGACATTGCGGCACATCAGGTGGCATCGAAATATTGTCACCAGTTCTTTCACTTGTCTTTTGTCACTTTCTTCGCTGGAACTCATTTTTAACTGACTTCGAAAAAGAGGAGGTTATCAATTCGACTGTATGTATTTTTTTTTTTTTTTTTTGTATATTTGTTACGCGATTACTCCGCCAATTTAGAATTGTTTTTGTCAAATTAAATCAACAATTGTGAATTATAAACAACAATATTTTTCACGTGCAAATAAATATGTTCATTTGTTTCTTTTCTTATTTACTTTAAAGCAAGGACGTTTTATACCCTAACTTTAAAGTTTAAACAGCTTTTAATTTGCAAGCCAGTTCGAAATTTGAATAAAATCATTAATAAGTTACCTCCTTGGTTCCTTTGTATGAGTAATAATCGCGAAACCTAAGAAATCATTATGAAAATCAACAAGTTCATGAGTATTGAAGAGAACATAGAAGTCGTAATAGCCTAAGAATAGCTTATTATACGACTAGCTGCGCTACGCGGCCGCTTCTGTTCTCTTGTGGAACTTTATCCGGGATAAATCCTCCATACCAAATTTCATCTAGGTAAATCCGTTTATAGTTATTACCTACGAAGTTGTTACGAGTGGGCACAAACTTTCGCGTTTATGACATTAGTGTGATGGGATTTATTAAGTACATTAACATTTCCTTCAAGTTATCTCTAATTGACTGTTAAAATATAAGACATAACTTTTAGTTTGCAAATTTTAGTATTTTATTATTATTTACAAACGAATTGCTCTTATTTCAATGCATTTACGTAAACATTGTTTGTACCAGTACGAGTAACATTATTATTCTCATTTCATTTTATCAAGTTAAGCTGTAGGTACCTCACTAGTGATTGTGTTACGAAAATATTAAGCAGACGTAATTTATGACGTGAAATAAATTTTTACTGATACCACTATTTATCATGGCACATGTACTTGATATTTAAATTGTAATCTTTCACGTGCTTCTATATAAATACAAAACGAAGACATGGTATTTTGTAAAAAAAAAAAACCCCCAACGCGACGTGAAAAAACTTAAGGCCAGATATTTATCAGCCAATTTAATGTAGTTTTTATTATGTTTAGGAACATAGTAAACATCTGTATTTACTTTTATGTTGATATGCTGTATTTTGGTTGGAGAGATTTTTCCGAACCGCTCCGCCATCCTATAAAACTAAATAATGCCAAATCGCTTTTTTATTTTATTTACATCCGGCGTTTTTTTATTTATTTGTGAATTAGTTAGTGCTGGCCGGTGAGAGGATAAGTTTGACGCCTGTTTGTCTGTGTGTTGGTGTGACTGTCTGTGGCTGCGTAGCTTCCAAAAAGATGAACCGGTTTAAGTGCCGGTTTTTTTATTGAAAGTTAGTTTAATCGGGATGATTCTTAGCTGTATCATCATCATCAGTCAGAAGACGTCCACTGCTGAACATAGGCCTCCCCCTTTAACCTACACACTGAACGACAGCCTGCCTTATGCATTCATGGCCTATGTCAGCAGTGGACATCTTCCGGCTGATGATGATGATGATATATTATATTCTCGTATATGTTTGTGATTCCCAATTCTAGTGAAATTACAAGGCCCTGCTAGTTTTTAATAATGTATAGGTACTTGTTTTGTGTTATTTTAATATGTTTCATAAGCAAATATGTTAGGAACATAAATTTTCATTGTACCTAAATAGATTATATAATATATACTCTAAGTAAGTGTGCACTTCACACATATCTAAGGTATTCGTCTCTAAGTTTCGTAATGTAGTTAAACAGTAATAGGTATGATTCAAGTAAGTGTCTAAAGTAATTAAATTGCATAGGTGAAATACCCGTGAATATTATGTATGGCTGGTATGCACAATGTAGAGCATTACTGTAGACTATGTTAAGGCACGAAATAATTAGTAAACGCTTTTACCATTCTATAGATAATTTGCCGAAGACATTTTAATATCATTATTTAGAAATTACACCACTTTAGATAAGATATTTTCCGGAAAAATCCTACTATTGATTAAGAACTTACCTAAATATAGAAAAAAAAAAAAGTATTTTCAATTACATAGCAGAGACTTTTCATCTATTTCAGGTTAGCTGATTTAATAACAAAACCATAAATAATCTGTAAAATAAAAAAGGATAATACATTATCTCAACACGAAAATGTCAAGGACAGATAGGAAAACCTGTTGAATCCATGTAGGTCAATGTAAAATCTATCAAAACCTCATGGATAATAAAGCTATAAAAAATAAGCGAAAAAAGTATTTTTAATTCAAAAAACTACCCATGAAAATTGATCAAAATTCAAAGGGTGAGTATACTGAGATCCGCAATCATAAACGTAATTTATCTCCCGCTCTAGGAATATAAAAGCATTGATTGAATGGCCAGTCCTTCTGGGTAGAGTAAAGACCGCGAAAGGATAATCTTTTCACTATCAATGTGAAAATTATTTGTCAACCGAAGCACGTAAATTAACAAAGAGTTCGCCTTTCACTCAGCATTCGGAACTGACACGTAGTCTCAATTTTGTTTCGGAATAAAGTGAAGAATTAATTAAACTAAGTTAAAGTCAACTTACCCGTTGATGTCTCCTTGCAGGGAGCCCCTCCTGGGGAGTAGATCACTCCATGGAACTAGCAATAGTTGTACTTAATCCAGTTTTTAGAGTAAACGAAAGTGAAACAGTTCGCGATGTCGGTAGGCACGACACGTTCACGAATGAGTGTCAATGCGCGGCGCGGCGTGTCGCAGTTTGCACTCGCGTCGACGGTCCAGCGCCGAGTGGCGCGGCGAAGGCAGACACACCTCCCGCGGAGCCGGACGCTGCCAAGCCAACGGGGAACTAATGTAAAACCTCCCTAGGCACGTACTTAAAGTAAACTATATAACATTTACTAAAGATCATCGATATGTACTGGATTACGCATATAGACTGTACTAAGCAGAAAGGAGGTCATTATACAGGGTTACGCATATGGACTGTGCTACGCCTAAAAGAAGGAGGTCTTTATACACGGTTACGCATATAGACTGTACTAAGCTGAAAGGAGGTCTTATACAGGGTTACGCATATACTATTGCATAACCCTTTATAAATAGTAATATAATGTAAATAGTAATTAAGATAAACATGCATGTAAATACTTAAGGGATTGGAAATAAATCGGCTTTATTATTATTATTAACCCTTTATAATGATTTCATCTCGGCTTAGTACAGTCTATATGCGTAACCTTGTAAAATTACCTCCTTTTTGCTTAGTACAGTCTATATGCATAACCCTGTATAATGACCTCCTTTCGGCGTAGTACAGTCGGTCTATTCCACTTTGATCACCTAGGTGATGTGTCGTGTATATACGTGTTCACACTGGCTGGGTACCGGCATAGCCCCGACTGAAAATACCATTGTACCTCAGACATTTGTATTTGTGTGCGTGCTGCGGTGCATGCGTACAGGCATGCGCACACACAAGCCGAGCGATGTACCTTTCTTCGAAGATAACTTACTATTATATTTTTACTATGATGGAGTTTTATCATCTCTTTTTACAACGGAATACCATTTTTTACGAAGATTTGGGTCTCTCGGCACGTTAAAAAATCGTTTTTCTGACGTTTTAACAGAGGTGTTTGTACATTTCGGCACTATATAATATTTGTACATAGTTAAAAGATCAATTAGACATAAATCGGGCACTTAATTTGTATCGAAAGTCACAATTATCCACCCAAAACACTGCGCGCATTATAGCTGCCAACGGGTAACTGGCGACGAACGTCACAGTGACGTCACAAGCTATCGCGCCGGCCAACTAGTGAATTTCGCTAGTAATTTGGTCATAACTTCGTTATTTTTTTGTCGTAGAACAATATTTTTTGCACTGTATGTTAAGGATTTCTTAGCTCTATAAATCTGCATTCTCAACTAAAAACTATACTGATCCTCATTCGGGACATTTTTGCACAGGTCATCTGACCCCAAACTAAGCAAAGCTTGTACTATACGACAAAATGTTTGTGACATGTTTTTGTTTTTCGCTATTTCGGGGTTGGTGCCATAGTAAAAGTTGTTCATAATGATGAGTACAAACAATGACCTCCTTTCGGCTTAGTACAGTCTATATGCGTCACCCCGTACATATCGATCTTTCAGAAAATTTGAGGTTGTGTAAAATGTGTAACTAATGAATAGATCACCATGCTTAGTAAAAGTGACTCTGGACAGCTGGACTAACCACAAAAATTTATAAAATACAATACATACAATTTCCAATGTATAGTTTAATTAGAATTATTCTTCCGTTAGACTGAGAATATCCTCTTTGAGTAAAACTTCCATTCTCGTATGTTTTCAATTTAACCTTTGTTGTCAGATCACTTTTGTACCGAGAATAACCGGGCTTACAAGCTTTACCGGGAAACAGCCCTGCAGATTTCTAACGACAGACAGCTAGGTACCTAGGTACATTTAGATAGATTGCGATATATCCCATATGACGTCATGCTTGACCTATTTGAATTTCCGTATAAAGTAATATGATAAAAGCTCTCTGCATGCTGATTCCTGGTCCAATATATTTTATCGTAGGAGTAATCTGTATTGGTCTGTATCTACGAATAATTTTACCGACAGGTTGGCCTTTTATAGCCTTTCAAATTAAAAATACATCGAGATACAATACCTATAGAGTCCCAAACGTGCATAAAATGTCCGAACCAAAACTCGGCGCTCGCTACGCATTGGGCCGTTTTTTTGGTTAGTTGTAAAGCAACCGCGTTCCGACTACAATGCCGCGTGATACATGGTGATACCCAGTGCTACGATGACAAAGCAGACAAGTGACGTTGAACACTATGGAAGCGACATAAGGTCTAAATTGGAGTAAAAGTTGTATTGGCAACTATATAATTGATATCTAGTTATGTACAACTACGCTCGGACGTTTTTTAACTGTTTTCACTTAAAGATTGTGACTCTATGTATTGTATTTCGATGGAAAAAGGGGCAATGCTCCTAGCGTTGTCCGGGAGAGTTGCCTGAGGCAGCGCCACGGAACACTATTTACTCAAAGAGCAACGTTCTAGGGGGGACACCGGTGCGTTCCTATGGTGATCCTGGTGCTCTCCATCAGGCACTAAGGTAGACCACCGAAAGAGTTTCATTATATAAATATGGGTATATCCCGAGGGTATATATCAGCCGAGTATTATTAGGTCCATGTACCTACACAAAAATTTCACATTTATTTATTTATATGACAACTGGTTTTCTAAGAAGTGGAAGAGTTCAGGAAATGTTTAACAGTTTGTTAAACAGTTAAATTAGAATATTTACTCTTCTATTACCAAGAAAAGGTACCATTTTCTATTTTTATAGCAATAAAAAAGGCTTGGAGGCGTACTTTCTACAGCTAGTTATATAAAAATATTCGTAATTGTTTTCAAACAAATTATTTACTTCTACTATCACTACAGTAACACTCAACGCAACATTTTGCTATTGTTATAATTCCAGGCACTCTATCTTTTAATTTTGGATTTGTCCGTAGGCAGCCAGCCAGCCCGATGGGTCGACTACATCAGAGATCAGACCCATCGCAGGCCATGCGTGGATGAGATATCCTCAGTGTCTTCTGTATGACATATAAGAGGACTATTTCTAGCAGTGGGTGGGTCCACGAGTAGGTAACTATGTAAGCTAACGATGATGAAGATTGTAAAGTATGTACAATCTTTATCATCTTACATTAAAAGTCCTTACACTTTCAGAAGAAAAATATAACGCCTATCTATGCTACTAAAGTACCAAAGTTAGCACACCTTATTGGGCTTTTGGGTTTTGACTTATTTAGTACACCTACTTAAATAAATTATGTGAATTTTCGATGCCATCGTTCAAAAACGGCGAAGCAAAACATCGTGAGGAAACCACTATGTACGAGAACCTCAAAAGTTCATAGACATATCGTATGACATTCACCAACACGCACTGGGCCAGCATGGTAGATTATGGTCTTGTGTCCCACCGATAGGAACTTGATAGGCTGACAATGATGATGATGACCATAATGGGCCAAGCTTTTAGTAATTACTATCCATAAGATAATTTGACTGAGGTACGGCACAGCTTCTAGAAAAAACAACCAAGGCTTCGGGTTTCGTACATCGTAAGTACCTACCTAACATGATGGACAATGCTTAGCAGTTTCCGACCAACTGGACTCCCACAGTTTTTATAAAGGTCGAGCTGATTGCTTCGACCTACAGCCTGTCACATTACATTTTGGATAGCCTTTTCAACTGACATGACCTACCAACACTTTTCCCTAATACGCTAGGCATTACTCGATTGAACAGAAAATAAAAACACCCACTGCATCGCATCTATGTCATAATCTCAAAAACATTTTTATAATAGTTATAACCTTACATTGACTTTTTCTTGCTCTCATTAGCCGAGAGAGCGAGACAAAATTCAATGTGAGGTTATTATAAGAATGTTTCCCACTAGATTAGATGTAAGGAGCTTTATGAATAACGAATGGTAGGTTAGGTACCCAAAATGAATTAAACTTTTTGGTTTTAAAAATATTAGCTTTGGTAGGTCTATTAGGTTGGTACGTGATGTACTTGTATGGGAGTGCCCCAGGGGGTCTAGACAAGGCTCATTTTCTGCGCAGAAAGGTGAAATTGTATGAAAATTACATTGACAATGACATTAGCTTGAGAGAAATTATCTCAATCTAGACATTTTCATACAATTAATCTTTCCGCAGGCGTGAACGCTAACAGAAAGTGGCTCTTGTCTAGACCCCCAGTTCAGTATCGAGTCGAGTATACGTATTAGTGCGCTTCTTGAATCACCCCAACCAACACCAACGACGCCATACGCGCTACAACATGGCACAAAGAAATTTTATTCGTGACGTGTTAGTTCTTATTGGCGCTGTTGGCGTGGATTCGGAATGCGTCCACAGTGATTTTTATTGCATCTTATTTCAAATTTTACATAATGACTCCGGTAGGGGTACGTATGTACGTACAGCGAGAGCAACACAAGTAGGTACAGGAGCAGACCGAAATTTTCAGATACGTACCTACTACTTGTTTTTGTCGATGGGGATGAAAGGTTCTGGAGTGGAGACCACGAACCGGAAGACGCAGCGTAGGTAGGCCTCCCACCAGATGGACCGACAACATTGTGAGTCACGGGCATCCAGTGGATGCAAAAGGCAGGCTGTCGTTCAGGTGGAGGTTAAAGGGGGAGGCCCTTTATGAGGATGTTCAGCAGTGGACGTCTTCTGGCTGATGATGATGATGACTTGTTTTTAACCGGCTTCAAAAAAAAGATAAGGTTCTCAATTCGGTCCGTATTTTTAATTACAAAAAATATTGAAAAACTTTTAAAAAAGCAAATAAATTCGCAAGAATAAGCTTAAAAAATCGCTTACTTGTTGCACAGTCTACGTCTCGGCGATACGCAACAAGTGCCGCCGGCTCCCGCCCGCCCTTCAATACGCGCCCACGACAGCTCGGGCGGAAAAATAATACCGTCGGTTGAAACATCAAAACACGATAATCTTTTCGTGCTGAAGACTTATTTACGTCATCCTTTTATGTTAGGTAGTAATGTAGTTTGAGTACTTTGTTTATTCATTGTCACATATATATTACACGTTTAAGTAACCTACTTATACATATATTATCCTCCTAGAATGGTGGTCGGTAGTATTTTATAAGTACAACTAAATGTAAATACGTATACATACCTACTTAGCAAAAGTTTACGGTATAGATCATACAATTTAAAAAAAAATGTTGTTAGGTTTGATATATTTTGGCGATTATTACACATCAATCAAAACAAACAAAGAGAAGCATCGGTATATCCGTAGTAAAACTCATTTAACGGCCTCATATACCAAATTTGACTGTTTTAAATCAATTTTATTCAGTTTAATTCATCTTTAGGGTATAAAACGTCCTTGGTTAAATTACAATATTTGAACTGAAAAAAAAATACATGTCACAGATACAGCTGTATTTGAGTTTATGATTTAGTTCAAAACAAGATAGAATAATCTTTCCTCGATAAAAAAAAATCTGAAACAAAGTCGAGTTAGTTTTTTTTGTTTTTGGTTTTATGCTCTAATGAAAGCTCGTAACAACCTGGAAATTGCATGTAAAACGCAATTTTATTGTTTTTTATTTTTTATTTGGATAGATTTTTGATAGTGAATAGTTTCGTTTTTTAGTGGAATTAAAAGAGTAAAAAGATCGCGAGAATTTGCGCGCGCCACGTTCAGTACCGCGCCAGGCGTCATCGAGGTCGGACATATGTTCGTTTTTGTCGTTGCACTCCCCCCGCGGGCGTCCTGATTCTTGCGTGGCAAAATACATCGTCGCTATAACTTGGCGGGGGCTGAGGGATCGTTTTGTTGCCTACGCGACTCGGATAACCGGCCGTTAAGGCTAACATGAAAAATAGACGCTCGAACAAGTTTATCAGCATGCCCTTGACAACCCCAACCACTACATTCGCTTTGATAATCCTCGAATCCTCGCTAATGATAACCGATATAGGTAATCCAGGATGCTACGGGTACTGAATAAAAATATAATTGAATAGACAGGATGATTGGTACGTTTGTATGTATTGCAGTTATTACACTAGAGCAAATACAAAAAAAAAAAAAAAAACTTAAACCAAGGGTTTTTCCTTTATTAATTTAGTTAATCCGCCGTAACATTACATATTTTGTGAAAATTTCAACTGGTTTTCTATTACGGCTCGAAAGAAACAGCCGTTCAAAGGTAGGACGGACAGACGGACAGCGTAAGTTAGTAATAGGGTCCCGTTTTTACCGTTTGGGTACGGAACCCTAAAACATCTGCTATGCGCTGGTATGTTGTTTAATAAAGAATCCATCGAATTTTCTACTGAACAGTGTACAATGTACCTCACAACACAAGCTGTTTTAGTGTGGCATTTATTTGCAATAGTGGCGTCCTCATTATTTTCTACACTTTTACGTCGCACTGTGTTTAATTTTAATTTGCTTGTAAGTATAAACATATTACAGAATAGTTCCATATCTATAGAATCATTATTAGATTGCTATCAGGCTATCACCTACCTTATCAAATATCGATGTATGATTGCTTTGTACCTGTGGTATTTAAAATATAATCCGATTTTTTTACGTATGTACCCGTAACTACTCACAAAATTACCTATTTAATTTAGACTAATTCACTTCATGTTGGTACAGCAAGTCGTTGTGATAAAAATCATTATTGAGGAAATTATCAGATAAATATTATCAACAAGCAATACGCACCCAGGTATGTACCTATCCTTATCCGGAGCTGAAATCATAGCCGTTAAATAAGTATAACGAGGGCGTTTGATAACAATAATTTCGGCGACTCGTTGGCAGGAAGACGGATTGTATCGAATCATAAAAATGGGCCCATTCCTGATAATATTCATTGTTCTTCTAGTTATCAATCTTATATTCCTCGCTTTGGCTTTTATACATACGTACATTTACGGGAAAAGTAAGGTAAGCTAGCTTTTTTAAATACATTTAAATATAAAAAAAGGTTTTTGATTTCGATGATTATTATCTGTATTGTCAGCGTAAAGAGAGAAAGCTTTATTTTTAACTGACCTAAAAAAACTAGCAATCGACTTCTTCAGATCAAAAGGCGTGAATTACTTGAATGATTGAATTACTTCATTTACCTGAATGAACTCCTTTCAGCTTAGTACATGGTATATGCGTAACCCTGTACAGTTGCTACACCTTATTTCTATCTTCACTAACAAATAGCATGAAAAAGTTAAATAGTCATCATTTCAGTCTGTCTTTTTCCCACTGCTGAGACACAGGCCTTCACACAAAGACAGAGGATGGGCCCAAATCCACCATGCTGACCCTGTGCATTTTGGTGATTATGTCTTTGAACTTTTGAGGTTCTTGGACATATTGTTTTTCTTTACCGTTTTTGAGCGATGGCATCGAAACTGCACATAATGAATAAGTCATTGGTGCAGGGCTGAGGATCGAACCGGGTGCCATCAGATTGTAAAATGCACAAGCTACTGCTCGGCCACCATCGCTCAAAAATTTTAATGCCAATATATATATATATATATATTAAATACAAATATATATATTACTATATATTTAATTACAAAATACCGTTCACTCAATCACTGACTAAAACCTACTCGAACTCTATATACATACCTACGAAGCTGAAGTTTGGCAGATAGATTCCTCATGGGGGTGAAGATATCCGCTAAGAAAGAATTTTGCGAAAGGCCTGAATTAAGAGGGCAACAGGGTGTTGAAAGTTAGGATTAAGTATTGAGAAAGTTTATATGAAAGTCTACGCATACGAAGACACTGGCATCAGCTAGTGTAAAATATAAAAAGAAATATTTCTGGTTAGTGCTAAAACGCGTATATTCTTTTTCAAAACTGGTGTTTAAATTTTCAGCCTGAGGACATGATGTCACCACGGATGTCGGCGGCGTCAGAGATGCTGAACCGTCAGCTGAACCCTCGTCTGAGTCTGCAGCCGCAGGTCACTCTATTCGAGTTGATCCGCGTCAGTGGCGGCAGTTCCGCCTACGACGCACAGCCGGAAGGCAAACGCATGTCTGTACAACACGGACCTCGGGAATCAAGGTCTAGGAGTGTCACCGTAGAAGGATAGACTAGAACACTATAACATTGATTTCTAGATTGGATACTAGATGAATAGAACATAGTTTTACTCTAGTTAGTTTGTGATATTATTTTTAGTTAGTAACATTTTTATAGTAGTGCTAGTGAGGGAGAAAACCATAATTGAGCGTCACGTTTCTACCTTTTTTCAGTAGCCAATACAGGGTTACAAGGAAAGGGTATGCTAAGCCGAAAAGGGTTCATTATACTCATCATTATGAACAACTTTTACAATGCACCAACCATGAAATCGCGAAAAAAAAACGGTTGTTCCATAGAAAACGGTTATTCACACTTGACAAAATTTATACTATTTCAAAGTTAGTCCCATAGTAAAAGTTGTTCATAATGATGAGTATAAAGAACCCCTTTCGACTTAGCCTACCCTTTCCTTATAACCCTGTCTGTATAATGTGCACTAAGTAATTAGTGAATAGATATAAGTTTGATACCTAGACTAAATCTGATCGAGTACCTATCTAATAAATAATTAATAACCTGACTAAAATTAAATTAATTTCCTACTTACTTTAAATCAACATTATTAAACTCTATTATGTACGACTAGTAACGTACCCTGGCATCGCACGGTAAGTCTTATTTTTTTACATCTTGGGTTACATTATTGGAGTTTTAGTAAGGATAAATATTTAAAAAAAATATATAGTCTGTCACCCGGGGATAGTGTAGCTTCCATACAGTAAAAGAATTTTTTAAATACGTTCAGTACTTTCGGAGTATATTCAATGCAAACAAACAAACAATCAAATCTTTCCTCTTTATAATATTATATATTGGCATTATTATTAGTATACTAGTGGTCCGCCCCAGCTTCGCACGGGTATAGATTATAGCCTATGTCACCCGGGAATAATGTAGCTTCCCAACAGTGAAAGAATTTTTCAAATCGGTTCAGTAGTTTCGTAGCCTATTCAATGCAAACAGACAAACAATCAAATCCTTACTCTTTATAATATTAGTATAGATAGTATAGATATGGGCACCTTTTCTAACCAGTATTCCAAACAAAGGAAAGAAACAAAGATCAGGAAATAAAAAAAGGAACACGAAAAAAAAATGTTTGAAGACGTTTTTAGAATTTTGAGGCCAACAGGAAAGCAAGCTCAGTGGCTAGCAAGCGAGGCGTTTACCCGGATCGTAGCACAGGTTAGATTCCTGTCGGATGTATTTTTTTTTTAATATCTTACAGGGTTACGCGTAATGGGTGTACTAAGCCGAAAGAGGTCCATAATACCCATCATTATGAACAACTAGTAGGTACGCTTTTTCCGCGTAACCTTGTATAACATTTGAAAAATGTTCCGATTCGTCATCTTCCTAGTATAAATTAGTGGTCATTTACAAGCATTTCAAGCAATCATAAATTTAATGATAAAAAAAACAAATATTGATAGGCAAAAATAGCTGCGATAAAATAAATGACCAAGATAGTGTATCAATAACATGTGTTTGCGTTTAGTTTTATGTAACAACTTATAAGGTACCTAAGTATTATAACTAAACTTGATTTAGTTATTGTCGAAGACGTGTCAAATCACTTTCTACGACAATACTTAGATCATAAATCGCGTATGCAATTTTTATGGAATGTGTATTGCGTATCGAGTGTCGTAGTAGGTATTTATAGTAGATAGTAGCAAAGATTATTGATAGTAGGTAGAAAATGATACGTCGATCGTTTTATAAAACGATCGACGTATCATTTTCTTCGCCTTAAAGAAAACAATAAATTAATAATAATCACGTAGGTATTAAAGGCACATACTAGATGTATGCAATATTGTAATAAGGTAATTAGGTACGTGCTGTGATGTTCCAGTTTTTTTTAAATGCACCAAGAACTCTCAGGCGGTTCTCTTTGTTGTCTTTCCCGCACCCCTCGAGCGAATCCTGCCTGAGTAATTTCGCTGCCTGGCGTAGTCTATGTAGTTTCAGTAGGTATTAGGTAGCATTGAAGCATGTTTGGAACCTGGAATCATTATACTAAACTTGTACTTATTATACAAGATTTATGGAACTTTACACAAATTTACATGATTGTATAGGCATAGCTATCTATCATAGGCATATCTAGCTATGCTATGTTTGATTCTATTTTGTTTTTGGAAACCGCTAATTTTTTATTGCCTACCTACTTATATCTACGTCATATGTGATGTTGTTTCCTAGACCTTCACTAGACGGCTGCTGCAAAGAATATTGATTAGATCGAACTCATCATCGTACAAACATCTAGACCGGCTTTTGTCAGATGTCAGGAATTTTAGGTCAACCAAAGGCCTCCAACAGGCCTTAAGAATTGTTGATAAAAGTGGTAACTTTTAAATGCCAGTCATTCGTCCGACTTATTTCAGAACCGAGCATAAGTAAATACATAGATGTATGAGAAGTTACTAAAAATACTGATAATTACAATACGTACTCGCCAAATGATTTATAACATTAACAACCAACCATACCTATCTCTGACGCTGATGATAAAAGATGTTCCGATACTAAGTAAATAACGACAGCAGCAGACAATGGGCGAATGTCATTACGAGGCCTCGCGAGTTCCGCCACGCAATCCGAAACAAGGGAAAGGAATCTAGACCTAAGCGAATTATAGACATGAACAACAACATCAAAATCATAATTTAATTACCGACAATTGAGCCAACAATTTTACATAGGTACCCACTGTATGAGCAAGGGTTTGCTCGTAATATCGTACCTAATCGTAACTTATAGTTTTCACTCATAGCGAGAAAATAAATAAAGCTAAATAAAGCTTAGGCTGGTTTCACAGCTATACGGGAGACCCGGGTCGCCCGTACAGGCTCCTGCAGTGGAGACTTACGTGAGGCGCTAGAACATCGTTTCACAGCGACGCGGATTGTATAGTACGGGACTTGCTTCCGCGTAGATCCCGTCTCCCGTAGTACTATAGTACTATAGTATACGTATACCTAGTAGTTAATGTATGAATTGTCTTGTTGAAAATTCGAAATGATGCACGTTGCTGATTTATCGTGGAGTCTCTGAACGTGCACAATTCACGAAACGTGTACTTTCTTCGACCTTCGACATAGGAATATTTCAATGCCATTTAGGTACTTCGGTATGCAAGCTGGTACGAGTTGGTATGACTAATTGATTTTGCGTTATTTTAACAATGGTTTTCGCTTTGGTCCGGCGAACGTTGCTTACGTCGATTTATAATAACAATCAAAATCTGTCGCTTCTATTAGTTTATAAGCCATGCCAGCGACCGCGGTCGCGCGCGAAGTTGACTTCGATAAAAAAAACAACACAACCGCTTGTTGTAAGCAACAGCCAAGCAGGCGTTCTCGTGCAGTTTTGGCCCGACTTCGACGGTGTGTGGTGTTTATATCGATATTAACGTAACTTTACGAACAAATATAATCAAAAGCAGGACACGAAATACGATACGATGACTTACGCATTTCTGATAGTGGTGTCTGTTGCGATAACTTTGAAGTTAATATTTTTAAGTTTTTCGTTGTATTACACGATGAATTACATCGATGCTCCAGAGCCGAAGGTGAGTGCAGAATGACAATAACTTTGATGTCGAAAGTTTGGTGTGACCCGCTTGGTGAAAACAAAATTGTTTATTGTTATTTCTTGTGCAATGCAAAGTACGAAATTATTTCTTGTTGGTAGTGACAGGTTGGGTGGGTGGATACTTCTTAGATTAACTTATCTAATCGATATCTTATCATTCATGGCGATCTGCAGTTTTAGAGTGACCTATCTATTATGTCTGAATATTATTATTCTATATTTTGCAGTTTCAGCAATGTAGGTAGGTATTTAGGTACCACCTACTACTGTCACCACATGCGCTATGTTAATATACCTGTTACGTTTTGTCCATTAAGTTAGTCAGCCCTAAACTAATCTGACAGGACTAAAATTATTGGCCTCTCTTTTCATATCAATACGTCAGAAAAGGATGGCAACAATTTAGAGCTGTCAAATTCTAGCCCTACTTTTATAGTCTCTACTAGCATCAACAATCCAGCAAATTCAGTTGCTGTAAGTGCTGTGCAGTGCTTTAAAAAATACTTTATCTACAACAATCAATAGAGATCCTGAATCTGTTTTAGTATTATTTAATGGTGATCTTGGTAGTACGTAGGAATCCACAAACAAAGATGTTTACTAAGGAAGTATTTTTGCTGTTCTAGCATACAATTTAGCTGTGTTGTAGGTAATCGTTTTTTTTGCTTGTATATCTAGCGTAGTCATTGCCTAAATGACGTGTTGCCAATAGGCAAGCTTTACGTTTTTTCCTGTAACACAATCAAATCATACCACAATTTAGTTAATTTAGTATACAATTCTCGAATATTCATACATGTACTTATATGGTTTGCTAGTGTCACACTACCGAAGTTTGCCACATAATCAGAGATACGTAATATAATTTAGTTGGTTATTTAAATAACCATCTAAATTTTATGTTGTTGAGGATGTTTGTAGAGTTGTGTTTATAATTCAATCCTGCCAAACGGCAAACCGGACGTTTGGTAGCTATACATAACTTTAAAATTAAACACTTTTAACGGATTTTATCGCGTGTTTTTTTTTTTCATATTTTAATTCCTGATGTTTTGAACGTTTTGCTGTGTCCGTGGTCACAGGTAAACTAAAAAGGTTGTTGGTTGGCTGTTGTGGTTTAAAATGTTTGTTGTACTTACAATAATATTAAGATAGATATACCTCACAGAAGTAACTATCCCTTTTCTTAGATTATGGTGGTAGGTAGTAATTCGCCGGAGACATAGCTCAGCGTATTAGCAAGCTAAAATGGCAGTGGCACAAAATCTTATTACTACCATAGACAAATATATACTAGTTACTACTACTGGAGCCCTCCAGTAGGAGTAATAAAATTTGATATTTTGTGAATAGATTGGGCCGATCGTATCTGTCGGAGAACTAGCATGGAGTGTACCTATACGTGTTCTCGAGTGAAGACCAGAATCAGCAAACGTGGCGTAGGACATTCTTAGACTCGATGGAATGATAAAATTATACTTAAGGCACTAGCAGTGGCTGGAAGCGAAGAGCCGAAGATCGTGCATTGAGAGAAGCATATGCCCAACAGTGGACTTACTTTGAATGCCCAAAATAATGAGAAACCACGTTGAAACTTTTGTTGATGAGTTGAAAATACTAATCCGGTGACTTTCAATAAAACATAAACTGGGCAAAAAGAATCAAACCGGTTACCTTACTAACGTAGACAAGACATCATTCTGAGGGCTTTGATCTCGGCATATCGAAACAGCTAAATAAATAACATAACACCGACCGAGGTATGAGGACGCTAAAATCATATTCGAAAATGTCACCTTGCTTTGTTTTATGTGGATTAAATAAAGTGGTTTTTTTTTCTATACTAATATTATAAAGAGGAAAGATTTGATTGTTTGTTTGCATTGAATAGGCTACAAAACTAATGAACCGTTTGAAAAATTCTTTCATTGTTGGGAAGCTACACTATCCCCGGGTGACATAGGCTATAATCTATACCTACCCGTGCGAAGCTGGGGCGGACCGCTAGTATTATATAAAATTAAAACCGCCTTATTAGTGCGTATCCAATCCATACTTTTGAATATATTTTGCGCGCCTTGGCAGTAAAGCCGACCCGGTGTGCCGTGACGGACGTGACGTCATATTTCAAATTTGCCGGGCGTCCCGTGACGGCCAACTTTTAAATTTTTTATGCTCTCATGCATTTCGGCTCTAGCCACCCATGTCAGTTTAGTACATAATAGCTCAAAAGTTTTTTGTCTTTGTTTCAGCCCACCAACCAGACTAAACAGAATGCCAAGTCTCTGCTAATATCCTGGAAGCAAATACCTAGGATGTTCCTTCCTCGGTCGCTCTACTGTCCAGAAGTTACCAACAAAAATTATGTCAATAAATAAATGTATAATGCGGGTAGACACGAGACCTGTTACATAGATAGAATACAACCAGAGGTCGTAAAATATACATTCAGGTTGTAGGTACTAAATTGCTTTTACATTGTATCACTAATTTATTTCAATTTAAAATTTTCCTACTATGTTGCACCAAGGCTAAGCACAAAATAAAAGATACAGTGCGACCAATTTATTTACAGAGTTAATTTAGCACCTCATTGAAATTGAACTTTTTCTTTTTCTCCTGTTCGATTTTGGCGTCGCACATCTTGTGCATTTGCTAGTGTCAAATATTGAAATAATTTCAAGTTTCAGTAAATATCGTCAAACAAATCATAGTCTAAGTCACAGACAAATCCAAGTTATACCCCATTAAAGAAGAGTTGATACTACTGACTCTTGTTTAGTGTTGCTAGTTTTGGAAACAACACAAAAAAAACACACTTGAACATGTTAACGAACACTAAATAAATAATAATCCATCACTATTAGGACCATTTTTATCACATTACCGTTAGAAAATACACAACTTTAGGAAAATAATACTATAAGAATTGTATTCACGTTGGCGCCAAAAAAACTTAAAACCATATTTTGATTCTCTCTTTCCCACTTCCACAGATAAAGTCGGTTGCACTTTATCATTATAATTTGGTAGATGTTGATAGATCTCATGAAAATACCAAACAAAGTATTTGTGATATTTAAGTATACAATAATAGCACCTATACCTGCCTTAGACCTAGTGTACTTGTAATTATCCAGAGAAACATCACTCGACTAGACAAAACTTCACTAAGTTATACTTAACAGGCACTGTTAACATGTTCCTATTAAGTTATTTCCAATTATTGTGGATTTATTCTCTTTACCAAATAACAGGGCCCCGATTCTACTAAAGAAATTGTCTTTAAATTGTAATTGATGCGATTTTAATTGTTAAATAACTGCCTCAAAATTGACAGTTTTTAATATTTTTTTATACTAGAAAAATACAAACACCTAATATTATAATATAGTATAAAAAATATTAAAAACTGTAAATTTTGAGGCAGTTATTTAACAATTAAAATCGCAACAATTACAATTTAAAGACAATTTCTTTAGTAGAATCGGGGGGCAGGTTTGGCTCAACTGGTGAGCATTTAGATGTATTTATCATAATTATAAAAATATGATATGTGTATTTTCTGTCTCTCTAAATGTAAAAATTAGAGGATTTTTGTGGATAATTAAAATTAACAAATGTTGCCCATAAAAATATATTGCACTCTTTGTCTTATTCATATTATGTACAAATTTTATAATAAATTTATCATCTATTCTACTATTGTATTAATTGACACATCAAGCTATTGCACTTGTTAGTATTCTCCGTCTGTGACATTTAAAAAGCTCATGTCTCTTGTATAGGTTGCCCATTTCACTCTCTTTTTTTGGAGTTCTAGTTTGATTTTTCTATTTTGATATTCGAGCGCTTTATGAACAATGAGCCTATTGAACTCATGCACGTGGGGATGGTTTGTGTATTCTGCAACATCCATCCACTTGCATTCCTTTACTTCTCTGGTCGAAAGGGTAAAGTTATCTGTCAGAGCCTTCATCATGAGAAGGACATATATGTCGGAATTGTCGTACATCATTTTGTGCGTATGTCTAAATGTTATTAAGGACAGGAATTCCGTGTCAATGCCTGTTTCTTCTTTTACTTCTCTGACTGCAGCGTCAATTATATCTTCACCTGAAATTTCAACAAAGATAAATGTATTATGTAAGAAGTTAAAATAATAGGCTATGAATATTTTGACTCATCACATACAGTATACTCAGTGTTTAATTTTAATGTGATATTGATAATTTAAAAAATAAACATTCTGAATGAATATTTTTGACAAATATAAAACTAAGCTATGTGAACTAACTAACTAACTATGTGTGTGTTACTAAACCAGAAGAAATACCTCTGCATATCTCAAACAAAAAATTACATATGAGTCACCTGTCAATGCCAAAATTTTCATCTACCTACTATTCTTTGAGCTTGTTGGCCCAGTTGCTAGTGAACCTGCCTTCTGGACTTGGGGGCGTGGGTTCGATTCCCACCTAGGACCAACATTCATGTGATGAACATTTGTGTTTCTTCTATATCTGAGTATTAATATCTATATAAGTATGAATTTAAAATTACATAATATATGTATGTGTATCAGTATCTGGCCAATATTACAAGCTTTGCTTAGTTTGGGGTCAGATGACCGTGTGTGCAAAAATGTCCTGAATTTATCCCGAATATAAATATATCCTCACCTACCTGCAGCTAAGGTCTTCGCGAATGTATCGCGAGGCGAAGTGAACAGCTCGAACTAAGTCATTAGAAAAATCAGGCAATAAAATTAAACAAAACTCACCCTTTTCAACATATCCTCCAGGAAGTTTCCAATGTGGATACTCATAGTGCCTCTCCGATATAGCCAGTAGTTGTTTCCTGGCGTTGAACACCATTGCTCCCACTCCCAGGTTAGTGTGAGAGGCGGGCGGAAGGTTCGGCTCAGAGTCCTCAGGTAACCATTTGTACATCATCACGAAATCCTCTCTGGCATGATGAAAATTAAAGCCTTTCTAAGGATACCAATTCTTAATTAAGTTACTATGTATATTATGATCTTATTTAATTAACTAATGTATTGAAATATCTACTGGAAGCTTGATTTGTATATTGGTACTATAAAGACAGATCAACCCTAAACACTGAATGTGATGCCAGCATTTTTTTTTATTTGCCTCTAGTAATATTGGGCAAACAAAGCTCTCTAAATTTTCATCCACAATAATAATTAGATATGCTTTAGGCAACAGACGCTTTGAGCTTTGTAAAAATTGTAATTGTTTTAATCGTTCTGCTAACAGGTGACAGTTAACTATGCAAAACTCTCAGATCAGACAAACAAGGGAGATATGCGTTAATACAATTATCGTTTAAGTTTAAATGTCTCAGTGTTTCATATACTTTTTTCAGTACATCGCTAATGCAAAAACTGTAAGAACAGCACAATTTCTCATTTTTCATGCACAGACATGCAAAAAATAGGTGGCAAGGTCGACTGTACTGTATGGTGAGTTCAACTCGCTTAAAAGCACTCGCCACGCCACCTTACTATATCTCTCTTGTTTGTCTAATCTGAGTCACAATTTAATCTAGATATAAAGAAATCCAGTTTTCATTTGTGAAATAATTTGCAGTAAATTGTAAAAAAAAACAATATGCAAGAAATTTTCATTCAATGTTTTGAAATTCACTGCAGCTGTCATCTGATCTAGGGTTGCCACCCATCTCGATTCTGCCGGGACAGTCCCGATTTTGAAGATATTGTCTCGCGTCCCGATAACCTATAATTTTGTCCTGATTTTTTATAGCATGCGACGATCGCTCAGCTAGAGGGTCGACTACGCGTCGACCATTCATTAATCTTTTGATGACAGACATTTTAATTTTCAAATAGGTGGCAACCCTGTTGGGTAGTGCAACTGCAGGTAAGTTAATGGAATCTTACTTGAGCTAAAACTGGAACATAAATAGAATCCTTTATGTTGACTTTGAACCAAATACATCTATTTCCTTCACTTCTCCATTTGTGTAATGAATCTGAAATTGTAAACATAGTAGTTATCAGCTAGTTGTTTACATTTACAGGTTATTTAACTTGCACTGTTTGTATTTATGAGAAAATTATGTGCTTCAAATTCAAATCTTATGATGACTTATCAACCACATTTTTCATTAGCAGCAATTTTCTATCCATTCATAGTAAGAGTCTGATGCCTCATAAGCAAGCTCAAAGTCGCACAACGAGCTATGGAGAGGGCTATGCTCGTGGTTTCTCTACGAGATAGAATCAGAAATGAGGAGATCTGTAGATGAACGAAAGTCACCAACATAGCCCACCGGATTAGCAAGTTGAAGTGGCAGTGGGCAGGCTACGTATCACGCAGAACAGATGGCCGATGGGGCCGAAAGGTTCTGGAATGGAGACCACAGACCGGTAAGCGCAGCGTAGAACGTCCATCAACAAGACAGATGACCTAAAAGAGACCGCAGGGAAACGCTGGATGCAGGCCGAATCCAACCGGCACTTTTGGAGATCGATGGGGGAAGCCTATGTCTAGCAGTGGACGTCCTATGCCTGAAATGATGAAGAATCTGATGTTGAAGCCTAAAAATGGCCAATAGAACTATTAGGAACAGCAGACCAGCTCGGTGGTAGGATTTGGAGCTCAGTTGTTTTCAAAATTATTCTCAAAATTAGGCACAGACTTGCCACCCCAAAAAATAGGTCCAAAAGAATTAGTACTCAATTATTTACGAGTAAATTTCAGAGCAGGTCACAAAATTATTCAATTTAATGCTTAATTTAAAAAAAAACTTCATAATATTATGTTACACATAAGTACCTTCTAATTTCTTTGTAAAGTTTTCTTGGCTGTAGATTTCATTGATTAGGTCTACAATAATTCCTTTAAATCTATCTTTGACTCCATTGAATGTTTCTTGATAATGTATATTTGAATATTTACAGATGGAAGCAATTCTGGAATATTAATAAAAAATTCTAAAGGACAATACATTTACACAATGATTTAACCTAAATCTCGTGAGATAAAGAGAACTATAAAAATGCGTGAAAAACTGTAGGGGTTCAGTGCAGATAGTTACATTATTATCACATAGGTAAGTACTATAGGTATTATGTGAAAAATTGTAATGTGTTTGTTCCCCTTCTCATATTCAACAGCTGAATAGTTTTGGATGAAATATGGTGTGGACACAGCTTATACTCTAGAATCTCTATATTATAAAATAGGCTAAGTACCCGATAAATATGAATATACGGTTCCTGTAGGATGACGAGACGGGTGGTGGTGGTAAAACTACGGGGCGCTGCAAGGTTATATTTAAATGTTTAGCAGTATAGTATCATTATTATAATTTTTACCAGTATCAGTGTATCTTACCTAGTTCTTATATTATTGTTACGATTACTGTATTTGCTAAAAGCATTTCTGCAAATCAAATACTTTACGTTCTGCATTGTTTGCCAAGGGTAGTATACCAAATTATGATTTGCCTAGAGCATTTAAGCATAGCACAAAGTAGTCAAATATTGTCTTCTTTAGTTTATGTTATCCTAGTTATATGTTATAACTGAGTAAATTGAACAAAACAATATTTTTTTTGGTTACTTGTACTAATGTACTTATTTCACTTTTTTTTAGTTGAATGACATTTATGACATTGATTAATTGAATGTTGATGTTTTTTGTTTTTTTTTGTTAAAATTTTCTTGACCGTGGTTTCAATGTCCTTTAGTTGTAATATTAATAAGTTTGCATAGTCTTAATAGCCTCAAACAAGTCATAGTCACAGTCAGAGTCAAGCTAAGTAAATCACAGTCAAGTCAAACTCACGCCCCTGTAAAGTGGTGGAGACTTTACAAGAGGCTCCTATGGAGTTTTGGAAACAACACGAAAAGACACGTTTCACCTCGTTATATCACTTGCCCACACTCGAGCACGTTTACGAGCACTTAATGAATAATAATTCACCATTTAGTACACTTTAACACTCGAAAATACACAAGTTTAGGAAAATAAATGTTTTTTATGGTATCTGGTAACTTATTATAGTTAAAATCTATAATAAGTTACCAGATACCATAAAAAACATTTGTAAAGATAGCTCATTTAAAAACACAGTCAAGTCAAAACTCATTGAAAAGGCCTACTACAGTATACAAGAATATATGGACGATAAGTGGTAGAAAAATAGCAAATTTAGCAATAGATAATTAAATATTAAGCTTATAGTTTTATTTGGTTTTTATTAATAGAAACGCTTTTGTTTAATAGTTATTATTATAATTTAGGATAATAGTATATAATAGAATATAGTTATAAATTATGTATATGTGTTAAAATAAGTTAAATTGCAGCGCCCTAACAGGGTCATTGTACCGACATGTAGTTTTAAGGACCTCATGTAATGTGTACACTGGCAAAATAAACAAATAATCCAACGAGCCGACATGTTTTTTTCCACGTTGGCGCCAAAACTCGAATGTTGATGTCATGAGCATGACACTTTAAAAAGAGAGAGAGAGAGAGAGAGATTTTTTTCCGCCCGTTGCTGAGCAGGCTAAAGCTATAAAAGCCATACCACCTCGTCTTCTGTATTTTGATGTCATAAAAATATTGTCCCAGTAAAATGAAGCAACAAAATTGAATTATTGAAACGTAAATGCAGAAAGCACGACGGTATGCAACATAGGCTAAGTTTTCTCCCTCTACGATATGTAACGATTGCTCGCCGTACCAAACTTGACCGTGATACAAGAACACTGGCTTAATAAACAAAATGTCTGGAACCAAAATAGTAATGAAAAAGAAGGCAATGAAAATATAATATTCTTGAATATTCTCTTTGATAATTTTTTTTCGGAGTTCGGACTTATTCTTGCTTGACTGCCGGAAGTCCTGACTTAGTATATCTGCCCTATTGTATTCTCTTTGTAGTTTGTAGATCGTACATATGAACTCTTTGAGAACTATCTATCACATAAATCACAATTTGTATTGCTGTGCTAATAACGTGATAACGTACCACAGAGAACCTTTTATTATAGGACGTAGACGGAAACTGCTGATAAGCAGCACTTACTTATCTTCTGTGCGTATGGTGCGTGTCGTGTTGATTACTTGATTGATTTGTGGCGCGAGTTCCCTAAACTGAGTACCCGCCCAATATTATACTCGTAACATAGGTATATATAAAAACAAATTAGTTTAAAATGGATATAACTTTTGAAGGCCACATAGATAGATATAATGGTGTGACTGTAGATTCTAATGAAGAACCTTGCGAACCGGAACAATTCATAGGTCGTCTTGCCGGTAAGTGCTCAACGTAAGTCAATTCCAAAATGCTCATAACCACTGAATACCTGTACAACTAGACACCGGAACAATGGTACTAAAACTAAACTAAGCTGAAAGGTCATTGTAGGTAATCTTCATCGTGAACAACTTTTACTCAACCCTGAAATCATGAAAAAAATTCACCTGTTCCATATAAAAATATTATTAATACTCACAAAATGTACGGCTGTTTTTTTTGGATCAGTGAAAAGTGGAAACAGCTTTTTTTTTTGCTATTTCAGGGTTAGTGCAATTGTAAGAGATTTTCATAGTGACCTCTTTTTGGTTTATTACCACCGATCCATGTAAACTGTAAATCCTGTCTACCACAGTAGAAACAACTGTCTTGTGCATACTTTCATAATTTAACTATTATTGTGTATTACAGATTCTTTGAAAAAATGGAATGACAGCAATAAAAGATGTATCTGGTTTAAAGTTAACATTAAAGATGCAATATGGGTCCCAGGACTGGCAAATGTAAGATTAGTATTGATTCCAAAGAAAAATACAGTACTCTTGCTTATTTTAGTCTATTTATATTATTTAATTCATGTAATCATGATCCCAGTATATAAGAATAAATAATGCATATATTATATCTTATATTTTTACTGACTTAAGGAGGGCTTCAACTTTCACCATGCCAGAGATGACTTTGTGATGATGTACAAATGGTTACCAGAATCTATGTCTAACTTACCCCCATCATGCCATACAAACTTAGGGGTGGGAGGAATAGTTCTGAACGAGAACAACCAACTGCTGGTTGTAACAGAACAACACACAGAAAAACAACATTGGAAACTACCTGGAGGATATGTTGAAAGAGGTTAATCAGTGCTTTTTGTATAAACAATGTAAACATGTACAGCTTGAGTTTTCCACATATCAATACATTTTGTAATACATTCCAGGTGAGGACTTACGAGATGCAGCAGTGAGAGAAGTCAAAGAAGAGACAGGGATTGATGCAGATTTTCAATCAATGGTTACATTGAGACACACTCATAATTCTATGTTTAGCAACTCAGACATTTACGTTGTGGTCATGCTCAAAGCTATGACAGATTCCATCTCTAAATCAGACATAGAAATTGCTGCATGTAAATGGATGGACATAGATGAATTCTTAAACCATCCTAATGTTATTGAATTCAATAGGTCCATAGTAAGACAAGCAATGGATTTAAAGGATAGAAAACTGAAACTTGATTTGGTAAAAGGGTCAATAAAATGGGCAAATATTAAAAGAGATTATACATCTCTTGTGCTTAATGACATTTGAATATTTTGCTCATATGAACAAAAATTTTATCCATCTTATCATTTGGTATTATGATAAAATGTTATCTACTTTAATATTGCTCTAAGATAAAATGTGAATAAATCAGTAGGTGGTAAAATATGGTGAAATTAAATGCTTCACGCTGATCTTTACTATATGGGTACAAAATAATATTGTTATAAGTTACTAATTAATAATAACTTACTGTGATGGTTAAATAAACAATCCCTTTTAATGGTATCATGAATATTGTAATACAGACTGTTACCAATAAACTACTATCATTATGAAAGTTATTTTTTATTATTACACACACATAGACTCTAAATAATTGAACATTGAACACAATATGATAAAGTTTTTTACTTATAAATTTCAAAATAAACCATCACCTTGACACACATGTTAAGGTCAACAATAAATTATAAGTAACATTAATAAGAAGTTATAGAATAAGCTTGTACACAAGTCTCCAAGGTCTTTGTTACACAATTATTATTCATTGCGTTATATTTTTAATCTGATTTCCTACTATGTTATGAACTATTATGAACTCTTGACCTGATAACAATCAACCTAAACCTAAGCAAAAAAATATGTCATAGCTACAGTATAAAAGTTAATGAATTTTTTATGTATTTCCTTTTATGTAATTTAAATACCGTATTTAATCTATTGTGTCTACATAAACAATAGAAAAAAAAATATGGCAAAAATTGATTTAATAGTGAACATTAATTACAAAATAAGTATGTACACTGTTAAAAATTATTTGCGTTACTGTTAACTGATAATTATTAAAAAAGCTTTTGTCTTATTTTCAATGCATTGGAAAAAGCATGTGAGTTAAAAATAAAAGTATTGACATTCTGTGAGTAATATTAATCTAATTCTAGAGTTGAGGTTACATTAAATTCTCCATCATCATCTGAACTGTCTACATCTCCTATAATTGATTTAAGGAGACCTCCAAGCATGGAATTGCGATTCTTGTTGTCTGATGCTACCTCAATTCCAAACCATATGCGACCAATATTATCTAAGTAACCAGAATAGTTTGGGTCTCTTTTTATACTTATTGCGTACCAGGTTCTCAACACATTGAATTGGTTAGGCTTTTTCCTGAAACAACAATAAGAATTAAATAAGTTCTTTGGCAATTTGGACAGTTGATATGATCCTAGCTATTGCAGGGATTGCCTTAACGTATCAAAGCAGTGCCTAATTTTCACACAACTTCAAAGTACCAAAGCTTAAAACCTTTTTAAGTTTTCTTTTATTAAAATGAGGCTTGCACTTGAACATCATCTCGCCTGATGTTAAGCAATGATGTGGTCCACGATGGAGCACACTTGCCTAGAAGAATTCTATTCACTCATGACTCGGGCATATAGAATTTTCTCTACTCCTGTATCCACCAGTACCAAAAGCACAGATAACCTGGGATCTTCAAGTTGACGGAGACATGGGGCCTTACGGACAACAGCTAATTGCGGCACCTAATCCGCTCAGTTGGAATATCACGCGAACGTGAACCTTATCGCGCCCAGGTATGGTTTGCGGTCGCGTGATTTTCCAACTCAGCGGATTAGGTGCCGCAATTAGCTGTTGTCCGTAAGGCCCCTGGACAGTAGATGTCATCTCGGGTGTATAAGCACACACAAGCTTGGGGCTTAAAACTGCTCCAGAGTACCCTACCCCGGGAACGACAGGTATGAACTATGAACATAGAAAGAACTTCCGATCTGAAATTCCATGAGGAAAGTGTGTGTTGTGTGAATTAGGCAATGTGGTATCCATTATTACATAGAATAAATAGCCCATGCTTGTGATATACTAAAGTCGGTCACAATCAATGTAATCAAACCAATAGAAAAAGTCTATAGATAGATTGATATAACCATATGAAGAAAAAGATCAGAATAATACAATTCTAATATGTTTAGTATCTCAGGGTTATATGCACAGTGCTTTATCACCTACCTTGTGAGCCTGAGGGCGTGGGTTCGATTCCCACGTAGGACAAACATTTGTGTGATGAACATTTGTGTTTGGTCTATATCTGGTTGTTAATATCTATTTAAGTGTGTATTTAAAACTATATATGTATGTAAAAAAAATAAAAAAAATATCAGTCTCTGGCAGCCATATCACAAGCTTTACTTAGTTTGGGGTCAGATGACCATGTGCAAAAATGTCCCAAATATTTATTATTTATTTATTATATTTATCGTGCATTATTTTGAACTATTGCAGTTCACAATTCTAAGTGGCACTAAACTGTTATCTCATCATTACTTTGCATTAAAAAAGAATGCAAATGATTTGCAGGAAATGCAAAAGTAAGTTTATCTAATATAAAATGAAATTTGGTACTCACTGTTCAACTGCTCTCAATAAAAACCATAAGAAATTCAACAATGGTAAAAGATATGGAGGCCCTTTATCATTTTTGATTTTGGGATGTGTTGCAGTGTATTTGTCAAATGTCTCTGTCGCCATCTGAATGTTTCTAAGGCACAGGAACTGGAAAACAGCTTGTGCGATGAACAAGTCTATCTCAGACTTTAGCCCTTGAGTCATATGTAATTCTATAAGCATATTTGCATATGCAGCACCATTACTAGAGTGCAGAAAATGTTTATGTGCTGCAGTGTAGTTCTTTTCTCTCCAATATACTTCTGCAATTCTCTGTAAGTAAAAAACAACTTGGGAAAAGATCTAGATAAGAATGTCTGCCACCGAAAACTACTCTCAATAAGCATGAATATGTAAAGTAAAAGATAATAAACACCAGTTTAATGAGCAATGACTAAATGTAGTGGACATCAAGCTTGTACAAATCAAACTCTATTGAATAACATTGTAAAAATTTTTGATGACGTGTCGTTTGTTCATTTGTAAAGAACCATTTATCAATACTGACCCATTACAAAAATGAACAGTTTCTTTCGAACTGTTCAATCAATTGATAGATTTTAAACAAAGTTTTCATGAATTATTATAACACCGGCTTATACTCACGATTATGTTTTTTATTGGTTGAGATGATCCAAAACCGGTCTATAGTATCGACCAATAAAACATAATCATGAGTGTAGTCCGGTGTTATAATAATTTATAATGACTCCTCACGCGAGTTTTGATGAAAGTTTTCATGGTTTGTGAATCTGTCAGGTCATTCAGTTAAACAGGTGAGAACTATAGGATAGCAAGAATGTGTTTTATTTAGCTTTTGCATGCTCTTGCGTGTTGTGTGCGCATGAAAAACAGCATAATTTTTTTAATTTTCTTCTATTCATTTCTGTTTTATTATACAAAAATATGTTTGAATCAAAATGAAACTTTGGCTTATACATAAACCAAAGCGAGCTGCAACCTGCGACTTGTGATCTGCGACCCTTCGCCGCCGTCTTTTCCGAGAAAAGACAAATACTTTCCGTCATAGTGAACGAACTAATCGTGCAGAGCTCGCGACCCGTTCAATTGCAAGGTATTTTTTTTAAATTATAGGTTTTCATTTGACCTGCGCCTTTCCCGATGTTAAGCGATGATGCAGGCTTGCTTTTAACAAACCGGTTCACTCGTGACGTAAAGACACTCATATTGTATTTATCGGGGAACATCTATTCATACAGCTCATTCCTTTCTAGCAGTTCACACAATAAAAGTGGAATCAAAGGGCTTTAGTAAAGGTTTTCGGAATATAAACTATCGGTGTAGCTCGTTTCGTGCCCACCCTGGCCGTTTGATAGAGAAATGAACAGAAGGTAATTTGATAATGTAGATCTGAAGCACACTCTTTGTTGATAGAGGATAATTATAATTAACTTACTCATAACAATTAATTACCTGATGCAGAAGTGGGTGTCCTTTTTTATTATTGCTCATTGACCACTTCACCGAGTTAGTAAGAAATTGTTCACGCTCTGGTATACTGCAGCTCATTAGCTCAAATAATTTAGACAGTTTTTCGATCCATTCTTCGCATGGATTTGTGTCAGACTTAGTCAAAACGTCTACAACCAGGATTGCCAAATCTGCACCACTGCCTTGCTGATCGTGTTGAAGAAGCAAAGTAGAACCTTTATTCAGCAAGTTCAACAAATCTGTGTACTTTTTCTGAGTAAGATATCTGAAATAAATACGAAACATAAAAAATAATACCAATTTAGTTAGGACAACATTATGTACATGACCTGAAAATGAAGCAATATAAAATATACCTGAAATACAAAGTCCTGTACATCTGATGAGCTTCATAATATTGACCTGAATTTACAGAAGCTTCTAATTTTTCAAGCACCCTACTAACACCTCTTTCTCCTCTTGTAGCCATCGTTTATTTTAAAGAAATGTGTTTTGTGATTTCTAATTTTTTGTACATTACATCAATAATTTACGTTTTACTTTACGCCATGAATGTCAAAGTTGTCAAACAAAAACATAAAATGGAACGTCAAATATGTCAATGTCAATAGATACTATTTTTTTTCTTCTTCCCCATGTTGGGGCTTTTGGCTCCGCCTAATAGACGCAGTTGCCATTTACAAGTCGTATGAGTTTATTTTTTTAATAATCTTGACCGAACATCTAGCTCATTTAGTTAGTCTCATGTCTCAATACAAAAATTATATTAGCCTATTTTTTTGTATATTCTTGTCTTATTTTTTTATTACTTTAGTTTAGTCTTGCGTATCAGTAGTGAGCGTCCATGGATCAGATGACAGAGATGTGATATTATCGATAAAATGTTACGATTATTGATGGGGCCAGTACAGTTACTGACTTCTATTAACCTGTTCCCATAATGGTCTTTGCGTCTATCAGACTAGCTCAGTGGTGCGTACCACCAGGGGTACGCGAAGTAGCATCAAGTGGTACGTGCGGCAATCTCTTGACTAAGAGAAATTCTATCAAAGACTGTATGCATTCCGTTTGCAGTCCACTGTCCAACTGACTGCATACAGCGTCAACAGTGTGACGTCTTTCCGTCTTCCATAGAATTTCAGACTTTACTGGACCTCACAAACTGTGTCTGCACCGGACCGGACTGCATTTGGTGTTCTTGAGCCGAGCTCGAGGGGTACGCGAGTTTGAGGTCTTTCTTGAAGTGGTACGCAGGAAAAACTAATTGGGAACCACTGGACTAGCTAATAGACGTAAATTGGGGCGGCCCACTCTCCATAAGATATGTCTTCTTTCCTGGGGCCTTACGGACAACAGCTATTACAGGTACCTAATCCACTCAGTTGACAAATCACGCGACCGCAAACCGTATCTGGGCGCGATAAGGTTCACGTTCGCGTGATTTTCCAACTGAGCGGATTAGGTGCCGCAATTAGCTGTTGTCCGTAAGGCGCCTGCACCTGTGTAGCGTCGCGGGCGATAAGTACCTGTGTATGTAGCTGGCCTATATCATCTAGATTCTAGTTGTTTTGTTATATTACGATAAAACATAAGTAGGTACATTAGGTACACTTAGGCAATAATTATGTACAAAATACAAGCTAATACTAACACTAGAAAAACAATTAGACTGCCCATATACCGTTGAAGGTCTAAAGACAATCCAAATGCTCAAGCCTACTATCAGTTGACAGCGTATATACCCAGTATGCTGGCGGCAATATCACGCTGAAAGCTTGAAAAAATTTAAGCTTGGCTACTGCCCCTTTTTTTATTGGGGCAAATTTTCCATCAACAGTGAGAGAGGAGATACCTACTGCGATTGTTTAGAAGCGAGATAATCCTGGATAATGACACTACTAACAGAAAATAACAAATGGCATATACCTATTAGGTATCATCTAAAAACCGACTTTAAAAAACCACAAATACAAGCATTCTAAGTTAATATAGGTACCTACCTACCACCTTCGTTTAAAATATTTAATTTTGGTCGAAGCCTGCCACTACCTATTATGTCTTCTGTGCCACTACAAAAAAAAAATAGTGAATAAAGGGCGGATTTAAAGCGAGGGCCATAGATGAATCACGAGCAAGTGAAGGATTATCTCTTACGACTGACTCATGACCGTATTGGAAGTGGTTCATGATGATTGAGTCATTTCAGTATATTCAGTATATAAAAGGTACTCTTTGGATTGAGTAGGTATAGTAGTATAGTCAAAGATTTCCTATACTACGTATATCCAGATGGACTGTTCAATGAAAGCGCAGCGCTTATTTGTGAAGCCAATCTTGCGTGAGTGACGTCATCGATACGTTTCCGCGCATGCGCGCTGTATTACCAGTGCATAGGGATGATAGAGATTATCGCAAAAATTTGATGAAAGAAAAATCGGGGTAAATGAACTTGCAAAATACAGGTCTAAAATGTTAATACGGGAACATGTGTACCTCCTTAATTGTTTTTGTATTAAGTAATGGGAAAATTCAATAATTAATGGAGTTGGAGAATTTTAATGAACGCAAAAGTTGTGTCATACTAAAAAGTGGAAATGTGTTGTATCTGTATGAAGTTACGTGTAAATAGTTTTAACATAAGGTTAGATGTAACATCTTTGGTTATTTGATCTGTGGCTGAGGTTTGGCTGCCATTTTCAGTTGGTAATTAATGGACATATGAGTATAGTACGTATACTTGAATCATTCACTACGCTCGTGATTCAATCATACTATAGGTACTTTATACCAAGTTGCATACTATACCATGACTACGAGAAAAAGTTTGTATCGAGTATTTTTTGAGATGGAGGTAGGTAGAATAATTATATTGGTGTGTTCTAAATTCAAACACCAAATTAGTGATTAAAAGTTTTTTTTATTCACTGTTTTCAGCAATGTGAGCATACCACTTCCTGCAGGAATACCTACATAGCAGAAAAATACGGCATAAACAAACCGTATGAGACTTCCACGCATCCTCATCATCCTCAGTGGTAGGTGGGTCAGGCCGCCAATTTTGCCACAAAGTGACATAAAGCGTTACATATATTATATGTAACAATAACATAAACGTTACATAAAACCGTTACTTACGTTAAACGGTCTCATAAAAAAAAACACAAAACTTATGATAATATGATAGTTTTTTTATTGATATCATTTACACAGCCATGGAGTGCAAAGTCTCACCCATGGAGTAAAATCAAATTGGAAACAGTTAATGCCCATAAATTTAAAAATAATCGTATTGTTCGCAACAATCGACGATTATTATTTACGGCCAGTAATTATATATGTTGCTCTATTATAATCAATCAGTCTTTATAATAATTAACACCAATTTAAGATATCAAACTTATCGAAAATCAATACCACTTTTTTATAATTATTTTTGACAAATCAAATTAAATTTTCTTCCTATATTTGGGACATTTTGCACACATGGTCATCTGACCCCAAACTAAGCAAAGCTTGTGATATGGCTGCCAGAGACTGATATACATACATATATAGTTTTAAATACATACTTAAATAGATATTAACAACCAGATATAGAACAAACACAAATGTTCATCACACAAATGTTTGTCCTAGATGGGAATCGAACCCACGCCCCCAAGCTCAGAAGGCAGGTTCACTACCAACTGGACCAACGGGCTATCAAAAAATATTGTTCTCGAGATCTAGTTTTCTTTTCATTATTTCTTTTAGTTTTTCAGGATTTTCATTCTTAAGTCACTCTCTGTATTCCTTTTGCCTTTCGGCAACTGTTTTTGGAGGCATCGATAAACAAACACAAATTGGATTATTCTTAATTTTTTTGTTACTTATTTATTATTAGTATCTAAAAACCTTATAGGACAAAAAAATGTGCCAAGCAATATCTTTTTATATTGACTGTTTGCTGTCTCTACCTATCATTTCCGTTTTTTTAATGAAAATGATAGAATATTTAAATTAATAAATAAGAACATAATAATAATAAAACGTTTCATAATAATAATATTTTGTTTTTGTATTGATATTGTAAAAGATCTTTAATTTAAGTAGTAAAATAAATGTGTTAATAAAACGTTTAATAAATAATAAAACATATATAATATAATAAAATAAATAATAAATAAAATATAATGTAATAATAAAACATTTTCAGAATACATAATAAATATAATTGGACTTTGACAAAGAATAAATAAATAACAGCCCCATGCGCTGCAACACTTTTGCTGATCGTTTGCACGTTGATGAATGCAAACTAAGCTTTACAAAACTTTATATGTAACGTGACATAAAATTAAGAGTAACGTGTTACATAAACGTTACATACTCGATACTCGTCGTTCGTTACTGCTCGAAAATCAAGCATAACTCATTGGAATTGGAGTATTTCTTGACTAAATGAAGACAATATGATTACATAGAATTGCAAATATAGCATCTAATCTTTTTTTGGTAAAAATCTTGCGTACTTACGTTAATATCTTCGAAAAAAGTGTACGTAACGTCGTGACCATATCCACTTCACCGATGAAAAAATCGGACTAACAAAATACCGGTCGATGTTCGCCAATCACAAACGTAGCTTACATTGATGTTAACGCTTATGAAAAATGATTTTGCCAAGCAATTCGTTCAATAATGAACTGCTAAAATCCGTTACATAAAAAAAAGTTACACAAAACGTGAATCAGTGACACAAATAAAAAACTTAAGTTAAAACTATTAAATATCCGATTATTGTAACAAAGTTGTGTGTAAATAATAAGCCAATTTCATAATAATTTAGTAGAAGTAATTGTTTAGTTTGTAAACGCAAGGACAAGTTTATGGTGTTAAGAAACATCATGTTACTCAGCACAGGAGACACGCTTATTTTTGTAACCCCCTTTAGATTAAGAATATTTATTTATTCCTTATTTATTATTAAACTACAGAAGAAATTATAATGTCTCGTTTGCCTAAACAGTGGATTACAGTAATAATTTATTAAAATTCATCCACGTATGATACAATTCGAAAAAATTTGAGGAGACAAGAGAGATTAAAAAAAAGTGGCAAAATTGACGGCCTGACCCAGGTATCGTTGAATTGGAATTTTGAAATAAAGGTAAGGTTTTATACCTACATCACTTTTATCAAATGTAGCCTTTGCGAAATATGCCAATGTAGCAAAAATTTGACCCATACTGCGATATAATATTTTTTATCTTTGGCTCTTAGCCATAAAAAAATTAACTACAGCTAGGGTTACGCGGAGAGGGTGTACTAAACCGAAAGAGGGCCATAGTGCCCATCATTATGAACAAATTTTACTGTGGGACCAACCCTGGAATCGCGAAAAAAATATCTGCTGTTCCACACATTTTGTCGAGTGAGAATGTCAATTTTCTATGGAACAGCTGATTTATTTGTTTGCGATTTCACGGTTGCTCTTTTATAAAAAGTTGTTCATAATTAGGTACCTCAGATAATGACAAGTAGGTACCTTTCGGCTTAGTAGGTACACCCTTTCTGCGTAATCCAGTTTAAATTTTATGTTGAGTTGGGATAAAAATCTCTGAAATTTGGCTAGGTCCACCGAAATTAGTTTTTTTCAAATTTTCGTGTAGGTACTTCAGAACTATTAATGTGACCAACTGACCACAATTATATAGATTTGACGGATAACAGAACACTATCTTAGGCGTATCTCGACACGCCTAGTTTTATTTTAAAACTAAAACCAATGTTGACAAGAGTTCCAGTCCAGGGTATAATGCATGATCTACACTACACTACAGTATGGTAAATCTTTGTGAATAATGAATGCCTAAAGGATTTACGTAGGTGAAAAGAAACGACATTGTTCTGGGACGGACGCCCCAAAGCAGAGGTGGTGTTTGTTTTATTCATGGAAAGTTCGGTATCCACTCGTAGGTACCTACGTGAGGAGCTGTCTCAAGCACGTTTTTGTATGTTAATAATTAACTATTTCACTAGGACCAATCGAATAGGTATAGGTAGGTAGTACCTAACCTATTTCGTGTTAATTATCTATTAGGTATGTCTCGAATCAATAGGTACACACAGACACAAGTTTCATTACTTCATTACTTCAGCGGCAGGCAATAGAAGCATTTTATAAACGAACGCGAAAATGTGAAGCGAGGCGTAGCTGAGGCCAGGGGCCTTACGGACAACAACTAATTGCGGCACCTAATCCGCTCAGTTGGAAAATCACGCGAACGTGAACCTTATCGCACCCAGATACGGTTTGCGGTCGCGTGATTTTCCAACTGAGCGGATTAGGTGCCGCAATTAGCTGTTGTCCGTAAGACCCCTGCATACGTGAGATTATATATTTTATGTCCATAAATTGCGTTTAACATGCATAAATATTTTAGAGTGAGTACCTACTATTATAATTATTAGGTATATATGTATCGATGTACAGATGGCTGTGGCTTGTACTCTTCTTGTATGAGGTTGTGTATATCTGTGGGTATATACAAGATCTTTGGTGAGTATGAGCATAAACGAACCAATCGGAATATCTTTTTATTTTTTTATAAATATTAGAATTCGCCTCTTTTCAGTGAAAAAACGTAATCGAACCTTCTTGGACATTAAAGTATTGTACGCACGCACAGATATACACAGATCTGTGTACGCACGTACCGACCTACCGGTGTTTTGGCGCCAAGCAACGGGAAAAAAACATGCGTCGTCTCATTTTTTAATTTTCCTTTTCAAGTTTTAATTCGTAATAATGACGGAAATGTTTGTGGATGTACGGTCCCAACAGTACAGCGTTTGTCACTTGGCTTAGCGGTCGAATCTGGTACATACGTGCTTCTACCGCGGAAGTAGAAGTTAACATTATTAATAGAATTAACTAGTATTATTGAGTAGTAACTAAGACACCACATGTAACATCGCTGGAGTAAATTATTATCAACAATCATCAAGCAAAGTTTCTCTTCGGCACCCACTACTTACTCCACAACAACGCTGTACAGTGTACAGCATCAGCCACACTACGACAGACTGTACAGTAGACATACGTACTCGAGTGTGGGCAGTGATAGATAGATAGATAGAACTCTTTATATAACGCGGTGAAACATGTAATTTCGTGTTATTTCTAAAGCTCCATAGAAGCCTCTTGAAAAGTCTCCACCACTTTACTTAACGGCCTGTTATCCGAGTCGCGTAGGCAACAAAACGCTCCCTCAGCCCCCGCCAAGTTATAGCGACGATGTATTTTGCCACGCAAGAGTCAGGAGGCCCGCGGGGGGAGTGCAACGACAAAAACGAACGTAGGTCCGACCTCGATAATAGTGTTCCGTGAGAAGTAAGTGTTCCGTGCGCGGGACTGAGCGCGAAGCGCGCAAATTCTCGCGACCTTTTTACGCTTTTAATTTCACTAAAAAACTAAACTATTCACTATCAAAAATCTATCCAAAATGTCGAATGTTGAATGTTCCGCTATACTCGGTGTCTTCAAATCGCGCGTGAATCGGTTTCTTCAATTCAAGCGTGCTCCACCGTAGACCGCATCTTCGCAGTGGCGGGCAAACACAAGCCTATTATTTAATAATAATAAAAATAGATAAACTCTTTATTGTTTGTTTTTAATAATGTGGCCTATGGCACCTCTCCTTTATTTGGACGCGGAGTAGCCTTGCAATAACTTCTACGTGTTTTGTCTCTTATAATCGAGTAAAAAAAAAAGTGAAGGAGGCGAAGCACGACGTGTCTTTTACAAGAGTACTCCACGTTTTTAATAAGGATATGACATGTGAGCTAAAGCGCTCGTAGATCTAGCAAATTCTATTGTTATGACAATAATTACAAAGCGTCCACACAGAACAACGTTATCCTTTATACAGTATACACGTACCTAGATAGATGCACAAAATAAACAGGTACAGAAGGCCGGTGTCGGCTTACCTTGATTTTAATAACCTATACGCGCCGTAGCCCTAGTGCTGACAAAGCAACAATAATATCTTCTGTAAAAAGCTTAGATTTGGGACTTTCAATTAAAAACAATTTTTACGCATATGTTACTTTAAAACACATTTATATGTCTAAAAGTAAAAGGGTAACCAAATAAAAGTATAAACTTATAACCGAAAAGTACAAAAATAATCGTTTTTATTATATTTTAAAGTATAATAAAATATATAAAAATAAAATAAGACATGTAATCCACATATTTTTTTTTTCTTCAATATAACAAAGGAAACATCATTGTATATTATGACAATAATTGTCACACGAAACGATAACTACGAGTATTGCCAAAGCGCGGGCACGCGCAACTAGTGTCCTACTGACTTGATTCGAGATCGCTGTACGTACGCGTTTTTTATGTGCGTGCGTCTGTTAATGGTCGTTGTATGGAGCCGGCCTTCTGTGCCTATTTATTTTGTGATAAACGTTCAGATAGACAACGGAGATTATTAATTACATTATGGTATGTGATGTGATGTGAGAGCCTGTGATATTAAGATCTTCGTACGACCTATATCCCGGGTGCATATTTTAACATTTTTAGGATGCAGAATAAACATTTTTTTATTTAAATTTTTAACATACTTAAGTTTTACATTTGTGTTTGTTCTATATCTGGTGGTTAATATCTATTTAAATATGTATTTAAAAACAATATATATGTATTTATATCAGTCTCTGGCAGCCATATCACAAGCTTTGCTTAGTTTGGGGTCAGATGACCGTGTGTGAAAAAGTGTCCCGAATATTTATTTATTTATTTAATAAAAAATAAAATCTAACCTTAGGAAAATAAGATTTCAAATACTTAGTTAAATTATCAATTTGAATCAAACAAGCTAGAACAACAAACATGCTAGACAGAGATCAAACTATACTCAGTCAGAAAGACAGAAGTGCCCGTGCCACACAAATGCAATACCAACACACGCTTTCCGGAAAACGAACAGAGCCTCTTAATCCCTATCAAAAACTTAAAACGTTCATATTTTTTAAATGTATCAGCCAATTTTTTTTCCAGTATTTAACTATGTATGTACCTATATTTGTAATAAATGAAACACCAGTCAACTAACATACATAATGTAAAACATAGGTACCTACCTACTCGATAAAATCTGTTTTTCCTATTTATAGCTGTAGTTGTGTTATCTATTTATTGTATTTTTATTTGATCGTTACTACGTGGACTTGGACTTCTTTGACCATTTATTGAATTATGTACTAGCTTTAGACTGTGGTTTCACCCGCGTCGTAAACAAAACGTAGCTATTTGGCACGCAAAGATAGAGTAGCTCTCGAGAAGTACCTAAATGTATTTTTTAATCGGATAAGTAGTTCCATAGACTAGCCCCGACAAAGTCACAAAGTTTGCCTCATTATAGTATTGATAGATAAGGATCTTTAAATGAGCAAAGCAAATGCCTACCAATTTTGAAATCATTACATTCAATCTTTTTATATCTTCAGTAATGTTAAAATACGCAAGCGATATAGTTTATAATATCAAGAATATAGGTAGCTACCCAATGCACATATACCTACCTAGAGTATGTATCCAATGTCCGACGAGACTGCACGAGCCGAGAGCGAGACATGTTTGCCCTTTGCCATGGAGTATTTATGAATATTATATAGCTCTACAGCTTAGAACATGAGTAGTTATTCTAACCTCTACAGTTTGAATACGGTTTGGTACAGTAAGACAAGAACGATAAAATTTGTGAGTTACATATATATCTATACTAATATTATAAAGAGGAAAGATTTGATTGTTTGTTTATTGTTTGTTTGCATGGAATAGGCTCCGAAACTACTGAACCGATTAAAAAAATTATTTCACTGTTGGGAAGCTACACTATCCCCGGATGACATTGGCTATAATCTATACCCGTGCGAAGCTGGGGCGGACCGCTAGTCAACAATAAAACAAATCGGTC
The DNA here is from genome assembly GCA_914767915.1 of Agriopis aurantiaria. NCBI lineage: Eukaryota > Metazoa > Arthropoda > Insecta > Lepidoptera > Geometridae > Agriopis > Agriopis aurantiaria. The sequence continues at coordinate 7,989,803 of OU611994.1, read as the reverse complement.
AATCCATTTTTGGAGTTTTTGCGAGACTGACGCACGGCAATTGATTTTTATATTAGAAGAAATTAGGTAAGACACAATTCTGATACGCTTCGTCATCCCGTAAATTATAACGAGACAGCAATTTCCTTTAACGACCAGTGTTTCAGTCACTTTGGTTGCATGGATACTTCCGTAATTATCTAAAATAAATGCTTTGTAATAATACCAAAGTTCAGATAACGAGGTCCTAGCAGAATGAACTACTTTTCGATAACAACTTCTATGTTGTTTTTCTGTAAGAGCTATAAGACTATAACTATCGCAAAATGCATAGGTGATTGGGTTTTCGGGTATAAAACGAAAAAATAAAGCCAATGAATATTTTAAAAGAAGTAAACTATAACATTAGAATAGATTATTTTATATATCAGGAATTTAACAATATCCACTCGCAAATTTCCTAGTTTTTCAAAAACTACTAAATCAGAATTCCAAATGGGTTTAAGTGTGTACAACTATTCAGTATTTTCTGGGTACAGAGCAGACTTTTACCAACATTGTCAGTGTTTGCGCTGCCTGAATGGGTGTTCCCCGATGGTTACAATCTAGGTGTCTTCAAATCGCGAATGAATCGGTTTCTTCTAGACAAGCGTGCTCCAACGTAGACTGCATCATCGCTCAACATCAGGCGAGATGGTGGTCAAACGCAAGCCTATTTTATTATTATTTTTAATATTGTTCTTTACATTCCGATTGATAGATATAATGTAAACTCTTTATTGTTCACACTCAAATCACAACTGATGCAGATTTAATAAAATTGTGATTAAAATTATACTTTTGCACTACTTTGTTTTAAATTGTATTATAGGCTTGCGGTTGACCGTCACTTTGCCTATCGTTAAACGACGATGCTGTCTACGATGGAGCACGGTTGTCTAGAAGAAACCGATTCACTCGCGAGTTGAAACCACCCAGATTGTAACTATCAGGGGACATCCAATCAGGCAGACTAGCAGTTCGCACAAAAGTGGAATCAAAGCGCTTGTTACGGATTTTCGGAATATTTACCATAAATTTGGTGTCGTCTCTTTTTCGTGCAGCCGTCCGATAGAATGGAACGATGGATGGATGGATAGACTGGACGTCCGACAAAAATGGGCTGGAGGGAATTAGATCATGCAGATCAGATGCACACTCTCCGAAATGTATCGGGTAGGTAATAGTTAACATTACAAATCATTTCAAATCATTTATTCGGGCATAATTTATAGTAAGCTATAGTAATAATCCCAGAGGCTCCCGAACTAGTCAAAAACTGTGTGACGGGAGCCATAATATATAACATTAATAACACATACCGTATACTTTCATCCATTTTTGTTCAAATACCTTGCTTTCGTATAGGTATCTTTATGGTGTCAGAAACTGCAGCTACGCTGGCTCCCGGCTTTTCTGTTTATTTTATGTACTTACCTACTTATCCGCCGGTCCCGTCGCCGTTTGCATCGGGTAAGTATAATTTCTTATTTAAGCTGCTTTGCATGTACCCGACAGCCACATTTGGGTTTGTTGGTGTTCTTAGAATAAACATAGATTACGGAGATGAAATGTATACAGGTATATTTATAAGTGCTTAATAATATTTATTTTGTACATCTATTTAATATTGTACCTTAATATCTTCATTATCTTATATATAAGATAAAATATTTATTAGGTATTTGCTTATTAATGTATAATTTCAAATGAACTAAAACTACTTAAAAATAAACATACACTAAACGCTAAATAAATAAATAAATGTCTAAAAGCCACTTGGGGGAAAAGTGGCCAGTATGCTAGCAGCATTGCGACGTTGAGTGGTCGAATGCAAATTTTTGTCCAAAGTAGGCTTCAGCATTCCGGTTACCAGTTGCTTCAACCATATGTTTGGCCAGGGGCTTTACGGCCAACTGCTAATGCGGTATCAAACTAACGTTAAATCCTCTCAGTTGGAAAATCATGCGAACTTGAACTTTAAAGCGCCCAGATACGGTTTGCGGTCGCGTGATTCTTCAACTGAGCGGATTTGACGTTAGTTTGATACTGCGTTAGCAGTTGGCCGCAGTTGGCCGTAAGGCCCCTGGCCAAACATATGGTGGAGGCAAGTTCTTAAACATTTTGAGAGCGGCGAGCCTCAACAATCCTAAAGTCTCGACCCCAAACGGCATAAAAAATGTACATCCTGTCTAAATATCCATATTTGAGCCGTTTGAGGTTTTCAGCTTTAGTCGCGGCAGGACCAGCCCTATGGGAATTGTAGATTTAGTTGTTTTTAGGGTTCCGTACCAAAAAGGGGCCGGGACCTTATTACTAAGCCTACGCTACGCTGTCTCTTTTGAACCGTAATAGATAGCTAGGTAGCTGAAATTTTCACAGATTATGTAATATTACGGCAGATTAACTAAGAAATAATAATAAAATCAATTAGTCATAAATAAAAGGAGGGGGGGGGGGGGCTCCATACAACAAACGTATTATTTGTGACAATTTTGGTCCCCAAAGTAATTTTTAAATTTGAAGTATTGGTCCTCACTTGAGGATTTACTATTTAAATGTAATAGACAATTCATAAATTCGACGATCGGTGCAGTGCACCGACATTGGGATACGCCCCGAGACGCGTCTATATATTATTATTTTATTACAAAAACAATTATTACAAACTATTGTAAAAAAATTGTGATCGACAACGTTTGTAAACACCAAATATATATTTTCATATTTTTTTATTTTTTTTTCATATTTGTCTTTGCTTTAGTTGTAAAAACGGTAATGCCCTACGTATTACCGTACGTATACCGTACGTACCGTATACGTATTACAAGTGTCAAACTTTGCAAGATTATAGTACACTCTTAATAATAAACAGTACCTATCCGGGCGCGCGCTAAAGATCTCGAACTAAATGAAAGAAAACACATATTTGGGTGCGGCTCCCATAGTACGTGGGTACTGGGTACTATGGGTTCCGCAATGGGTTATTAAGTTTGATTTCTAAGGAAATTAGTATCTTTCCTTTCTTACTATAATTTACCTGTAGATCGTCCCATACAAAGTAGAAAAGCCCGCCCTACTTAAAGTATTTCCACAAGATCTATATTAGGATAGTTCGCGCAAACACAACAAATTTTATAAATATACAGCCGCTTTCATCTGCTTACTATGACAACGTTACGATAGTAATTTAGCGGTAGTTTAACTGCATTCGCACAGCCAACTTCCAAGAATTTTACAGTTTACTATGGCGCAATTTGTCATTTTTGAATTGATGTCTGACGTACTCCTGCCAAGGCGACGGAGATTGAACTGAATTAAGTTGGAGCATTGATCAAACTTAAGACAGGCTACAGACACGCAAAGTAGATAAACTCGAGGTGACTAAATTGGTATAGGTCTGTGGATATATTTAGCTACAGACAATGTAATGGTGCAATATGTGTATGAATGATAGGTTTATACATATCTACGAATGAAACAAATTACATCTCTATATGCGACACACAGCTTCTGCCAGCCGCAAAACCATTAACCGTGTACTATAGGGTTAATAGAGTACCGCGTAGTTGAAACAAAAAGAGATTGTTCAATCGAGATCCATTTTGTCTGGCGGCTCGCCCGGCCCGGGGGGAATTGAAAAGTTTCTATAGACAACTACGCACGAGATCCTAGCTCACTGGCCGCAAATAGGCATGCAGCATACATAGCACGCATTGATTACCAAACCAGCTTGATGGAAGGCCCATTATCTGCTTTCTATCCTCAATGATGGCTGTGGGATTAACGTTTACCATTTTCACTAGGGACGAGGCGTAAATATAGGTCAGTAGGCAACAAAATATTTACCTGCGTAAAGTAATGCTCGTAGAAAGGTATGATCCTCACATAAAAATGATACAAAACAGTCCGGTAACATAAAAAGTATCAAAAGTATCACCTTCAATATCTTTATGATCTGGTCAAATGATATCAATTCCATACCTACATGCTTGAATTTATTTGAGGGCCTTTTATAAATTTGTACTTTTATTTTATAATAGTATGTATATATGTATGTATAATAGTACGTAACTTTTAGCTACACTACTAGATAAATCTTGATTAGTGATATGTGTTTTATAGTAACAAACCTATAATATGTTAATACAATTTTAATTTAATAATAAACTAATAAAACTAATTACTAAACGAATATACCTAATAAAGTTAGCTGGGCTCTGTTACTATTTAAAGGAAAAGCTTTGAGTTACAGTTCAACCTTCAATTCTTAGTTTGTGGCTCCCGTGAAGAATGAAGATTCTTCAACTCCGCCAATGTCACGTAGATAGACTGTCAAACGCAAGGTTTTTGTACAGTTTTGTACTGAGAGTTACAGTTAAAATATAGCGTGAGTCCTGGTACAGCTGTCATCGAAATCACACCCGTCAAGTTCCGTATTTACGAATAGTGACGTTTCTGCCGTCTTCTTAACTACAATACCATCTGTGACAATACCAAAACACAGACTAAGTTATCAAATATATAATTAAAAAAAAAAGTTTAGTTCACACAACTGACATATAACACCGCCTTTTATATGTCAGTTGTCAAATTATAGTTGTCAAACGATAACTTGAGGAAGCTCGATCATATTAAAAGTAAGGGTATAATACCATCATTAGTCGTTGAATACCATTGAGATTTATACATACAAGATCTTTGATTAAAAGTCACATAAAAGTGTTTTTCATATTGACTGCTGTTTCTGACATCCACTTTTCCCAGACATGTGATTATTCACTTGTCCATCGGTCTGAGCAGTGCAAAGCTGCGCTCGGTGAATTGAATTTCTGCACGGAGTTTGAATGTAAATTTCGTTGCTAGATTTACGAGCATCTCAAGGATAAATCTTTGCAAAGGCTCAACGAAAAGTTTTCTCAATCTTTAACAACTTAAAAAAAAAAGTGTTTTAATGTAGGTATGTATAGTTCAGATAAAAAAAAACAGAATGTATTCAATTAAAACCAAAACTGAAACAATTTTATACAAAATTGCCCGTAGACTTACACGTAGGCTCGTAAAACGAAAGTTTAATTAAACGTGTTTTGAGATCTGTAAACCCGTGGAGAAAGCAATACTAACAGACAAAGTGTTACCTATAAAGAGTGCCAAGACGGATATGGTCCGGAACCGAGGTAGACACCGAACTGCCGTTTATTTCGCTGTGTATTTCCGGCGCCGCTCACCCTGGGCTCGCTCTCGGGCGGATTAGGTGACACGCTATTATTGCTGTTCTGTGACAGATATTGCACCAATTTACCAGACAGGTGTAATTAGTTAATGATATAAATAGGTATACTAAAGTTTTAAGCACATAGTCCCCAGTTTGCTAACTGGAAACTATATGCTTGAAACTTTAGGGAATAAATTATCCAGTGGAGGTTGAAGTGTTAGAAGGTGTCTTATAACGGGCATCCTATACCATAGAGCACCTTCCGTTAGGCTCTTCTAAGTATGCTCAGCAAATTTGACAGTATATAATTCAGGCCACAGAATTAAAGATTCCCAATCATACTAATACGTTAAATGCAAAAGTGTGTTCCTCTTTCACGCAGCAACAAAGCAACGAAACGACGTGATTTTTTGCAAAGAGATTGCTCGAGGGCCGGAAAGTAACAAGAATACTTTATAAACCGAAAAATTTACTTACGTTTCCAGAGTAAATTTTCACGCGGGTAAAACCGCATGACCCTACTGTAACCCTATTACAGTTTCCAACCTGTATAGTAAAATTAAAAACGCCAAAACTGCAGCATTTTTTCTCACTTAAAATGTTGTGCAAAGCTTACAACGTAAAATTCAATCAGTACTTTGTTATTAATGACCCAAACATAAGGAACCAAAATTACAAACAAGGACATTTTATTAACCTGGATTTTCTCATTCCATAAACAACATCGAAGTGCCGGAATCTTTCCGTTGAAAATAAAATACGGGCTTATTGTTAACGCTGAAAAATTTCCCCAGGGATTTAATACTGTTGCGATATATTTTCTCTTCGATGATGTCGGTCCACGACTACAGGAAAACATGAATAATATCCTTCGTCGAGGGCGTTTGTTTGTTTTAGTTCGAGCTCTATGCTCCGGGCGCCGGCGCCGCGCTCATGTTAACCGCGCTAATAATGACCCACTCCAAATAAAGCGGGAAGTAGGTACGCTCGGTGTTTAGCTTACATTATACCTACTCATAGTTACAGTTTCATTGAAATCTTTGGGTTGCAAAATCAATAACGGTTGCGGCAGAGTGGAAATGAATGGATCGAGGCGATATTTAATGAGCGAAACTTTCGATTTGCTTAGCTAATGGGAGCCTAGGGTCTTCTCTGCTTTTCTATCATACCTGCTGGCTGATTTCAATTATATTTCATTTCTCTGAAATAACAAAATTTGAAAGACTATTTCAGAATTATAATAGGTATTCTACGTTCTACACAATGTTTGCATTTTTCTGTCGAACATTTTTACTGTTCACCTGATTTTACGTGCAAACTTTGCAAGAAAACATTCTTCTTTTGTAACACCGGCTTTTAAACCGCATAATCGTGGTACCGTCTAACAAACAACTTACTTAAATTCTGTGTTTATTAACTCAGTAGCGTGTCTATAACTTCGTGCAAACAACGTTGAGAAGATGACCCGCATAATGAGATTTTTTTCACGGATTTTCGGGTTAATTATTATTAGAAGAGGTCGGTGTTACAGTAATAATATACGGTCCTGAGGTTCATAAATATGTATATTTTTCCTGTTAGGACCTTGAAGTATTGGGGCTTTAATAAATCTTCATTGTCTATCTATTTCTATTTAATAAATTCATAGCGAAAAACAAATAGAGTTGTCTTACAATGGTTCGAGCTAATTTAAATCCGAGACGGGGTTATTAATATTAACACAATGTAGTTGGCTTCGCTCAGCGAAGGATCATTTTGGTGATCACCACCGTGAACCGTCTAAATACATATTCAGTGAACACATTACTTACCTGCGACCTCACAATGACTTAAGCTATAGAGATGCGGATCTCTGATTATAGCGGAAAAGCGGAGAGAGCAAGCTTTAGAAAATAGCTGGTTGTTTTATTGTTGTTGTTCACAAAAGTAAGATTTATTTGGAAAAGAAATAAGTAGTAATAGTAACTAGTGGCATTCTACGGTTTCACCCGATCTCTTAAGGGAATCGTTAATTTATCAAAATAAAAATTAGCTCATTTATGTAGTAAATGTGTTATGGCAGGCTACCTCCGTAACAAATTTTATATATTTAAGACACATCAAAAAGATTAAAAATTATGTTTTATTAATGTTAAACGATAATAAATTCAAATCTACATTAAAAATGCCTCATTTCCAAGGATAATGGGTACAAGATGACGGAATGTTTTGATGACTACATACAAACTTGAATTAATGAATATTTTGAATTACAATTTTATTATGAATATAGACCTTATTAGAATAACTAAACACCATTATTTATAAGTTTGCATAATATTAAGCTTAATACTTTAAGTTATTGTACACTCGTAAATGGCAGACTGTTGATATTACCTACTATGTTTTACCATCTCTTTGTACACAGTTTTTACAGTAAATTATTCTCTCTAATTCTGATTCTGAAAGGCATAGGCAAGGTATTAACTCATCATCATCATCATCATCATTATCAACCATTCTCCACCCACTGCTGGGTATAGGTCTCCTCTTCAGCGCGCCATCTTTTCCGGTCCTGTGCTAGCCTTGTCCACTCAATTACTTAGGTATTAACTCAATAATTATCAATTAAAAAAACCGACTTTGAAATTAGCTAAATGCGCTATAGTCGTTTACTTGGATGACAATAAAATATTAAGTCATACAAGTTAACGAATATTCCAGTTATTTTTATTTAAAAACCAAACCACTAAACCGATTTTTATGAAATTCTATGGGAACACTTCGAAAGTATATCCTTTAAAAAAGTATCCAAATTGGTTCAAATATCACAGAAATCTAAGGCAATTAACATCTAAAAAAATACAACCGAATTGAGGACCCCTCCTGTTTTGAAGTCGGTATTTTTTTTTATATTTACTTAAATAAAAATAAATATACAAATCTGTACAGCCATTGTGGAATTGAGTGAGCACAGACATAAATTATTCCATTTACACACACTCTTAAACTTTCGCATTTAAAATAAGTAATAAGTGTAATTAGAGAGACTGATATTTTGTCAACGGCCTCCTCTCTAAGTTCTTCAAATTGTTTATACTTACCTAACACATGATACGGTATAATGCAGACGGGGGAAATTTAATATGCTGTAAGTAACGAATTAATTAAGTAGGTACTTGCCCTATTTAAATCAAAAATAATAACACGAAGCATTCGTTTGATCTCAATGACCGAGTACTTATGAATACTTAACGAGTTACGCAGAATAAATATAATGATATTCCTCTAATTGAATCTTGATGATAGACCACGAATGCCAAAGCCTAACATTAACCCTTTTTACTCGCAAATGATTTGATATTAAACGCGAAGCACAAATAAATGTTATTTACATTTGCGCCAATAACCTTTGAATGCTAATGACTGTGGGTACGTACTGCATAGTAATTGAATCTTGATGATAGGCTGTACCCAAACGACCGTTTCCTTTTCACCCACCCAATATTCTTACTTACCTATAACTAAATAAAAATAAGAAAGGCGTATTACAGCTTCATAAAACCGCACTTTAGGCGATGGCTTTGCTAAGTGGCTATACTAAGTACAGTATATGATTATAATTATATAAACGTTTTACTTAGATGTACAAACATCAATATGTTTGCAACTAAAAGAAACCAAGAGCATATTTTTATTTTAATACTACTGCCTAAAGAAAGAGTTCGTCTAAACGCAGATATTTACAGGTACTATAAAATATTTACAGTTGTTTATTGTTTACTAGAAATAGCCATAATAGTGACGAGGTGGCGCGTTTTTAGATTGTGTGACTTGTCGATAGATGAATAATTCATCATCATCATTACCGAGCACTTTCCACCCACTGTTGGGTGCTCTTCTTCAGCGTGTCATCTTTTCCATTCCTATGCTAGTCTTGTCCACTGCTCTCACAGATAAATAATTACTATGAATTTATTACTTGTTTAAAGATCTAACACAAAATGCCGAACTGCGCTTCAGAACCCAAATAACAGATCAGCTCTCACAGCCGCCAAGCTGAGGTGGTGCTTAAGGCCAAAATCATCACTAAGTGGAGTCTCCACTCGGCGCGGCTCCCTACGAGATGACGTGATAAGCTATCATCATCATCATCATTTCAGCCATAGGACGTGCACTGCTGGACATAAGTCTCCTCCATCGATCTCCAAAACAGCCGGAAGCGGTCTGCATCCAGCGTTTCCCTGCGTTCTCTTTTAATATATTATAGTCTTTGTCTTTTAGGTCTTCTGTCCATCTTGTGGGTGGACCAGCGTAAATTAATATACCTTAACACCTTTGACAGAGACTGGCAAAAGTCAGTTCAAGACCGCTTAAACTGGAAAAGTCTAAAGGAGGCCTTAGCCCAACTGATTTCACACGCAGGCTAAATCACAAACACGCTTAGGTATTTTTCTACTTTACTACTACATCCATATTTTTAGCAAATATATAATCCTTGAAACCTTTTATGGCCGTGTTTACAAGTTGGTAAGAATCTGCAAAGTTTTCCATTAGCGACTCTTGAGCGTGGGTGTAACAATCATTTTCGTAAGGTTGGCCCAGATACTAATATTTAAAGCAGTACATTCATGACTAGGTAGGCACTAGTGAAAACTTTAATTATGTTATAATATATTTTGTACTTTTCTTCCCTTTAAAATATGTTGGAGCTGGAATATGGCTCTGGAACCACTAACTAAACCCGTTGAGTTTAGGATCATTAGGTTTGTCTTTACGAATTATTTTTATTGCAAAGCGTACTTTTTCATTAAATATTAACCACAAACTTTTTGACGCCGTGACTTTATTAGGGTTGCTTTCGTGTTTTATAATTGTTTCAGCAATTTCGCTTTGATTTCTAACTATCTAAGCAATGCTTTTTTAAAACAAAATTTTCCATAAAAGAAAATGTAAGGTTAATCCACATGAATAATTCCTTTCGTTGTCAGCTCTGCGGTGTGAACGCACCCTAATGCTGACGAATGAGGTAGGTAAATCAAGCGGCTAAGGTTTTTATGCCGCTTAATCTCCCAATTAGATGTCTTCATCCCTTCCAATAACAATGCCACCAAATGGAAAGAAAAATAATGAATTAAATCATTGTTCTAAGACAGATTTATGTATCCAACAAATTCAACAAATAATTATTTTATAGACAATAGAAAAAAAAATGGAAGAAAAAAACACTTAATTGTGAGACCTAATGAAAAACACACACATTACAAATTGTTTTCCTCCGCAAACCGGTACATAACGGTAATACATTATATGAGCATATTTTTATAAGCTATTAATTGTAAACACAGGTAAATAGGTATTGTATTGTCATCGAATGCTGAACTATATTTAAAGTTTCAAGTCTCTAGCTTATTGGTAAATCAGTTTTAGAATCGATTTTTGGTACCGAACAAACAAGAAAGCGACTAAATAAAATACTGCATAATCACGAGAATTTCGCAGATCAGATGAATGAAATGAAAGCTCAGTCCAGCCGCGGGAAATAATGTCATGAGTTGATGTCACCAGTAGTCTTATAAAATATCGTCGTGTATCCTGCGGAGTGCGGACCTATGTAAATTTTCGTCCAGCGAGTGCCAAGAGTGAGTCCCTCTTCAATTATTTAACTGCACCGATTTGGCTACCAGTCAACTTTGAGTAGGTATTTGAGTAAGAGGAGTTGGTAGGTTATATACTCGCTTTGTGGTTATTACAAAAAGTTCGGTACGCTTTCATATTGTGTTCAAATATGTTTCTTGGAAAAAAATGCGTAGCAGTAGTAGGTATGACTATTGTGTAACTACCGTTGATCCCACAGAAAAGAGAAGTAAATTTATTTTTTCTTTTCTGTGGTTGATCCCGCTGTGCAGCCTCCGTACAGTGGATTTAAAGGTAAGATAAAATAGTAACATTTCAATGGCAGTCTAAAACTTTGACATTAGGGCTGGCCACTTGGTCAATTACTTTTTAATAGTGAGTAGGTACGATATTTAACTTTTCTTAGGAATCAGCTTTATTTTCATAGAAAACGATTTAAACGTAGGAATAGACGTAGCATAAAACAATTTGAAAGCCAATTAATAAATCACAATATGAAAGAAAGAAAGAAAATAAATTTTATTCGACACCTTTACAAAAACTTATATCTAAAGGATACAATCAGTGTCGAATGGGTGTCAATAATCAGTGTCAATATAAATAAAATAATAAAATAATTCAAAATGAAAAGAATGTATAACGTAAACGCTTGAGTTATCAAAAGGACAAGCAGCACAGATAAGACGATTGTAGGAGTATCGTGGAGCATGGCGAACAGTAAAAACATTCAAAGACTACGCCGAACGTTCATCGAAGCGTGCTCTACATAGAGCATGCTATGACAGAATTGTCAAAGATCCATATTTTATTGCGTTATTTTTTGGTGGCCGAGCGGTAGCATGAGTGCTTTACAATCTGACGGCGCCCGGTTCGATTTTCGTCCTTACACCAATGACTTATTTAGTAGGTACCTAAATAAATGATGTGCAGTTGCGATGCCATCGCTCATGATAGGAAAAACATCGTTAGAAAACCGGTATGTCCAAAGACATATGGCATTCACCTTCATGCACTAGGCTAGCATGGTGGATTTTCTCTGTCTCCGAAAGAAGGCCTGATTCCCAGCAGTGGGAACATAATAGGTTGAAATTATGATAATAAATATTTATGAAACTGCTTTACTAGGGGCAAAACATAACCTTCCTTCGGAATCGGTATAGTTGGCATGAAAATAAAATTATTAATAAAAAATAAAAACAAGCTTTTAGGCGGCCACCATATTGAATTTAGTTTGACGTCATTTTTTTTTCGTATTCAAACCCTTTCATTTGATACCCATCAAACATCAAAACGACGAAAAACTACAAGCCAGCGAGGCTTTAATATGCTTCGACAGGCTATTTGTTAACTGTCTGCTTCTCTTCTGAAAGATTGCCAAGAACCGTCATGCCTCTAACTTTAGGTAATATTTTGAGTCAAGAGTCCTTTTAAGCTTCTATCTTCGATGTGACCAGAAATAATGGAGTTGGTTTGCTTCCAGATGCAACAAGCAGTAAATGCATTCATACTCGTAGGCATATATGCCCATATGAGTTAAAATAATATTTAAGTTGTTTTTAATCGGTTCTATTAAATATCTAAACTACGGCGAATCTACCAGTTTTTTTGTTGGTTTATTTGTATTCCAACAATAATAATAAATAATAATAATAAATATTTTTGGACAACGTGAGTATGACACAAAAAAAAACTTTCAGAGCTGGTTTTTGCTATACATCACCAAAATGCTGGCGTTTATTTGGCTCAATTCGGTATTAGCAATGCCATTCAACAGGGTAAACTGCCAGCTGCCAACTGGTGGACTTGGTTTTGGATTATCCTCAGACTTTCAACGATATGTGTAAAATTTTACCGTCTTACCACAAAAGATTTAAGCACGCTTTAGACAAGTGTTTAGCAATTTTTTCCCTGCGAAAAATATGCTAAACACTTGTCTAAAGCGTGCTTAAATCTTTTGTGGTAAGACGGTTAGTATTTAAGAATGTGTGATATGTTCACTGTTGTTGACGTATCTCTCAATAAATAAAATAATATAAATCCAACTGTTTTTGTTTAATAGGTTAATAGTTCAAGTATTTAGTGTTAGTTAGCTTGTATTTTGTTTAGTTAATAAAGACATTTGCATTTGTTCGTTTAAAAAAAAACAAAAAACATACAGTCGAATTGATAACCGCCTTTTTTTGAAGTCGGTTAAAAAAAAACATTAACATACTATGCAGAAAGACTGGTGGGACAAAATGTTTTAGAGAATTTCTTTTTACAAGCTTTTATTTCACTTGCTTTATTAATATGGGTCAAATATTGTAAGTAAATTTTAAAACAAACAGATCGTGCTGAAATTATTCATAACAAATTTTTTTTCTGTTGAAGTTTTTATTTTTGCAGATGTATTAAGGTTTCGAATATGGCCGAAGCGAAAATAATATAACTTTTTATTCGTAGTCATACTTAAAAAATCTGGCCTCAATTCAGAAACACATTAATGTCTGATAAAGTATTGGACTCGATGATAATTAATCAGACTGTGGTTTGCATATAATGAACGGTCAAAACCTCAGATCAGACAAACAAGGGAGATATGCCTTAGTACAATTATTATCGTTCGTGTTCAAATATATATATCTCCATGTTTCATTATATTTATTTTATTTTATTTATTGATAGAGATACGCCAACAGTGAACATATTACACATACTTAAAAAATACAAAAAAGTTATACATACAAAGATCTGATATGAACACCTTTTACAGACCTTTTTATTTTTTTCACTATACAGCTAAACCTCTTAACGCAAAAACTGTAAATACTCACTCAATAATTTTTCTCGCGCTCTAAGAAACTTGTAGCGACACCAATTGACTAACTAATATAATAGTCCACATGCAAAAAAGAGCAGCAAGGTCGTCTGCAGGGTGCGTTCGACTAAAGGCATCAATTAAGCCTGATTTAGGCCTGATGCGTTTGCACCCGCCACGCAACATTCTCATATCTCCCTTGTTAATCTGATCTGAGGTCAAAACAGAAACCTACAAACATCGAGATACAATACCTATAGAGTCACGATTTCTAAGTGAAAACCGGTAAAAACCATCCGATCGTCCGTCGTTGTACATACCTAGATATTAATTATTCGCAATGCCACATTTAGTCCAATTTAGACGTTATGTCGCTTGTCCGCTATGCCATCGTAGCACTAGCATCGCGTGGCGTTGTAGTCAGATCGCGGTTGTCTTACAAGTAACCAAAAAGTCGGCGCAATGCGTAGCGTGCGCCGAGTTTTAGATCGGACATTTATTTTGCACGTTTGTGACTATAGGTATTGTACCTCGATGCCTACAAATCATCACACTAACGAATGCTAATGCAATATAAAACCCTCAGAATAAATTCTAATTACACACTTCATACCAACACCAACACCCTTTTTTGTGTCGAGGCAAAAAATACAGCGCTAAAGTTGTGAAAAGTTTCCATTATCATATTTTTCTTTTTAGGAACTCAATTAGCGAAATACACCTACAAACGAGTGCATTACCACTCAGACGACTTGCGTCAAGAGTTGCGATAGAAAAGTCAATTAGAGTTGAGAATAAATTTTACATGCCCGAATCTTGACTTTATAGCTTCGTTTTACGGTTGGACACGGCGCGGCCGTCGGCCGGCGTTTGGCGGAACAAGTTGTAAAATAAGCTGCGATTGCTGCAACGGCGTGCAGAAAGAGAGTTGGCCCAAACAAACGGCGCATTGGTCTCGCGCTACCCCGCTAGGAACACTAGTTTTATAAAGGTATATGCAATCTACAGTGTTCAACGCTAGGTCTGGCAACCAATCGCCTTTCGTTATTTTATTTCATTACAAAATACAGCGGCGATTGTAAAGTCTTGTTTCCATTCTCTGTATTTATTTGTTTTAGAAGAAGTTACTTTTTAATTATTTCATAGCGATTTCGATTTGAGTGTATCTAAGGTATAACAACTTTTAAAATTCATATACAAACAAACGTTCTGAGTATAATTATTTGGATCCAAAAATTTGCAAATTTCAATCGTCTTAGTTTTTAATCGCCCCATATTTTGAGGGTTTCGCTCGATTTCTCCAGGATCCCATCATCAGATCCTGACTTGTTCACAATGAAACCACTTGGTAAGTACACACTTTCAAACAATAAATTTTTTCTAATCGGTTCAACCGTGTTCGAGTAATCGGGGAACATACATCTAAAAAATATGTACATACGAACTGAGAACCTCCTCTTTTTTGAGCTGGTTAAAATATGCAAGGATTGCATTTTAATTTATTAGTTCAGAAGCAAATATCTTACTTGCAATAACGATGTAATTATTACCTTTTGCGATCATTCATGGTAGTATGTTTTGGTAATCGCTGGTAGACCACAAGCTTCTAACTGGCTGGAATACTGCCAAGCTTTCAACCGCTTGCTTATATAAAACCGCGTGACTGGACTATTCAATTGCTTTTTAGTTCAGCTCCCGTCATAACTTAGCGCTCATCTGTGTGTTTTCATAAAAACTAATTGCCCTATGCAGTACAAAGGGCTTTGTTCTTTGGGCTTTAGATACGCCCGCGTAGAAGACAGTAATAATAGTAATATGGCTGTAGTGCAAAATTTACACAGTACTAGGTAGTAATTACTGAACAGAAATGTATTTTCTACAATTAGGTATTTGAACGTTTTTACGAAACCATCTCAAATTGTCTATGATATTAATAAAGCAATCTTGTGATTGAATCCTCATAATTTTCAGTATTTGTATTATTATAAATGGACAAACGAAATTTAAATTATTATACTAATAAACGCTCCCTTTGACATTTATGGGGGCACGTGACTTCAGTGACGTCACAAACAAGCAAACAAGTTCTCACTCGCATTACATTTGTTGTCTCTATTACTTGCCGCTGACGTCATAAGGACATTCGACTTAAATAGAGTTTGCAGTCAGGTCACGTGATCAATGAAAAAATATTTTTGTTGTATTTCTGAAAATCAGGACGTTATTTTGTGGTTTTTAATACAATAATATTCTATAATTCATGCTGCACGTATCATGTTTTAAATACTCTATCACACAATTGTTACTAGTAGCAGTAACAACTAGAAATATCCAAGGAGCACACTTACATACTAATGATTTACGCACATTGGCTTTATGCCGACTTAGTTACGAATAGGCAGATGAACTTTTTGATAAACGATATGTTATTGAAATCTATTTTATTTGATGCCTATTTTTGAGCAAGGTCTATGGGCAATCCAATGTGTTTGTATAATAGGCTATGTAGGCTATGTAGGTATTTAGTGTTAGCTTGTATTTTGTTTAGTTAATAAAGGTACTTGCCCGAAAAATATAATTAATAAAATAGGTTCAAAAGGTAAATAACAAATCCACTTTCAAAATGTGTGAGATACAAACCTTTTGACCATGAAGCTGGAACTCCACATATGTTACGCTGCGCCTCGCGGTTTCACCCGCGTGGAAATTCCTTCAGGAATTTTTGCAGTATAAAAGTATCCTGTGTATAAAATTATCACTCTCCAGCCCTCCAACTATGTCTATGCAAAAAACTTCTATCTTTTGCTCTTTTCCTGCTTGAAAGAGAAAAAAACAAAGCATCAAACAAACAAATATTATTATTACTATTACTATGTAGCTTAGTTTGGGGTCAGATGACCGTGTGTGCAAAAATGTCCCGACTTTTTTTAATGTTCTTTTTTTTCTGTACTTACTATGTAATTAATGCATAATATATATTTTGAATAGGTTGTCAGACAGGTGTTTGATTTGTCAAAAATAAAAGGCTAACTATAAATACAATTAAATGTTCATAATACTGAAGAATATATTTAATTCGACTGATATAATTCCAAGATAGCATTTAAAGTTTTTGGTTGGATTTGGAAGGGATACTTTGTCCTTTTCCCGAAAGCGAGTGTCAATGTGGAGTTTACAGTGACGTCGTTTGTAAGTATAATGCGTTATCTGTCTAGCAAGACATTATATTCTTAAGCCTTCTTTAATTTTGAACACATTTTAACTTTGTTTTTGGCTGTATTTATGGTTAGCTTATAAGAAGAAAAAAAACAGTCCGGTCGCTTATCTCCGATTTTAAATCTTTGCGATGTTTTTTGCACAGAAACTCAACACGAAGCACTTGAAAACTTCCTTCGATAATATCGTACCCCACGGGAATACATCGGAAGCGCTGATATCTGATATTGACAGGC
Organism: Agriopis aurantiaria; assembly: GCA_914767915.1. Classification (NCBI taxonomy): domain Eukaryota; kingdom Metazoa; phylum Arthropoda; class Insecta; order Lepidoptera; family Geometridae; genus Agriopis; species Agriopis aurantiaria. The sequence goes on along the minus strand of OU611994.1, from coordinate 7,972,705 downwards.
ATCGCACACATACGTAAAACACAAATAGTACAAAGGAGTAAAGCCTATTTGTATTCAAAATGGAATCAAGGATTTAAAAAACGAAGCCGTGCATGGTTTATGTCCATTGGAAATATTGTTCGGGAATTTCCTATGTCGACGTTACTTGAATGGAGGAAAACGATAAAAAACTTCGATTGCTTAAATATTCTTTAGCCTGGTGTTAGTTTCAATTAAAGTATAAAATAGTGCAGGTACGTTTATTGAACGAGCAAAGAAAGGTCTCAGATTCTAATGATGAAGAGATTCTAATGGCGTTTCTATGTATGGTTTGTTCGACTATAACTTGCGTATCATTTATCCGATCTTCATGAAGCTTTGTAAGCAAGTAGTTCATTTTAATAAATAAAATAAGTTTGAAAATCTATCGAGGGGGTTCGAAGATTTATGGGTCGTGAGGTGACAGTTCGGGGCGAACTACTAATTAATTTATAGAGACGTAGTTGCTCCACTATAATATGCAACTACTATTAACTTACTAGTTTCGTAGCGTAATCTTTCATTTCGGAGCATGCGCTCCGATGCGCTTGATAAAAATAATACAGTCAAAACATATATTGCGTATTTAACTGCTTGCTACGGCTCGTAGGTGTGTGCTACAGTTTTTAGCTTGCTACGAGCTACGGGGCTACGGGTTGTAGTTATTGCGTGGCCGTATGCTACGCAACAATTGCGCGTAGCAGTGTCGCTACGAGAGTATTGCAGTATTATGCTACAACGCTACGAGTATAGCTCGTCCGACTTTTTTTCGTAATATTCTAACTTCCAAAAAAGTTACAGGAAAAATTACTCTGGTAAAATATTATGTAAGTAGGTACTCGTAATATCTGTAAACCAACGATGTCAATTTACATATCGCTAATGTTCAAGCCGTGAATAAAGGCAAAAGAATATGTTCCCTCTCTGTTGATCCCGTGAAGTCATTCGAGTAATCCCTCGCCTCGTAAGCGAAGGCCGACTATTGGTTATCTGGCACCTTACAACCTACGTGCGTATCGTGACGGATGTGACAAGACACCGCACTAAACTTATCGATATTTTTGTAAGTATATCATTACTGTCATTTTTTTATACATACTTACATATTATGGATACAGTAATATACATATTACGTATAAGTAGTTATAAGTTTAAAAAATATATTGAGTCTTAGTTTTAGTTATACTGTTTTCTCAAATTAACTAAATAATATGACAAATCTAAGACGACCTCTGTCTTTTTTATTTCAGTCTTATTAGACCAGAACAAGTAAGTTATTTCAAACTTAGTTTAGAAGGATGTGCAACGGAAACAACATTATTTTGTTATATCAAAGAAATCTAAATATGACGGATTATTTTATATTAAACAGATATTATGTACCTATTTGTGATTTCAAAGTCTATCATTTTACTTGCTTAAAACAGGTTGTATATCGACGAATTTAAATTAATTAATATCGTTATCGATATCACAGTACTTCGGCTGTCGGATTCGGAGGGAGAAAAGATCGACATTCGGTTTTTGATTTATCATCCCTTTGCATCTCTACCAACTCACGTTCCGTGACTTGACGTATCTGAATGGAGATCGTACACTCGTATCTTGGATCCGCGGGCACTTGTGTCTATTCAAACGTACAGATATTTCCCTTCGTAACGTAAAAGCTGTTTTAAAATGTATGAGCAAGAATTCTTAAAAGGTAGCATGTACAAAAAATATCGGGATACATCTCTATATTATTAGTACATGGTACAAAATAAAGTGAGTTTTAAATACAAGGATTATTTGAAAAGTGATTTTAACTTAAGCTATTTTTAATTTTCAATTTTCTATTGTTATGTACAACAATATGGGTTCCATGCCTGAAATAAAGACATTTTATTTATTTATTATTATGATTACTATCATAGTTGTTATTTTTTTTAAATAGGATAATTTTTCATCATCAGTGCTGGTTTTAGCACTGCCAGCGCCCTGGGCGAGATTATTTTTAAATGCATGCAGCACAATAAAACTGCGCCCCCTTCCTGGCTTTTTGTTCTTTCCTCTTTCCATTTTCCATTTCCTTTATTATCTAAACAAAATACAACCTAACATTAACACTACAAAAACAGTTAGACTGCCTATAGACCGTTGAAGGTCTAAATACAATCCAAATGCTCAAGCCCACTATCCCAGCATGCTGGCGGCATTACCACGCTGAATGGCAATGCTTATGCTTACTGTTGTTATCATCATATATTAGTATTACTATTCTCTTCATACAAGGTTGTACGAAAAGGCTGTACTAATCCAAAATGGGTCCATAATACCCATCATTATTACACATAACATACATATTATTATACAACATGACATTATATTATATTATAATAGCAGCTGTTCCATAGAAACGGTTATTCACACTCGACAAAATATATGTAGCAGCTGATATTTTTTTCGTGATTTTAGAATTAGTCCATTAGTAAAATTTGTTCATAATTATGAGTATAACGGACCCCTTTCGGCTTAGTACACCCTTTCCATTTAACCCCTTATTACTTTCACAGCTCAATCAATAAATTTTTACTTTGTATTAGTTATGTGAAATAATTTATGCACTCATGTTATATAAGCTATAATATACACATTTTATAAATATGTTCCTTTGTAGCGGACGTATTTATATTTACGTGAGTCAAATTCCAGAATAATGGCCCTTCTCTAAGTAATATAATCGTGACAATTATACTGAAGGATATACTGACTATTTATTATATAGGTTGGTCTATAAGAGTTTTTGCTTTTCTTCGAAACCCTAAAAAGCAAGAGAAGCGGAAAAGCCATTACGTTCTTTGTCTAACTCAAACCCGCAAAGTTCACTCTTTGCACAGCGACGTTTAATTGAAATCTATTATTTAGGACATCTGGAACTCGAAGATTTAATTGATAAATGAGCCATTTCTCTCTAAATTATTTGCTAGTGTCCTCTTTTTCTTCCCTAGGGGATAAAACAAAACAGTGTGAGGCGGCTTAAGACGAAGGTTTGATGAAGTCTCTGATCCTATACTAAAATATTCCATCAACGTAACAAAACGGCAGGTAAAAAATCCTGTTCTATCGCTATTTTTCTTTCCATTTCCTTGTTTTCAACTCTGATGAAGAATTTAATCTTATGATTTAAATTTGTTATTGTCATAATTATTACGTAGGATTAAGTATGACAATTAGTAAATGCTATCTGAACTAGTTACAAAACTAGCCTTATAAATTGTGGTCTATAAATTTAGGCGTTACATAATATGTCATTAAACCTGATGAAATTTTCTTAAATATACTCAAGAGCCGTAATTCAAAATGTAATCGTTCAATTTAGATATCTATATTTTCGAGTATAAAACGAATAAATAAAGCCGTAATTGTCAAGACAAGTAAATCATAACAATATAAAACAAGTAAACCATAACATCAAAATTGTTTACTTTATGACAGTAATTTAATGAAATCCACTGTAAACTTTTTCTCCGAGAGTTTTATGAAATACTCAAAAAAATTAATTGGTGAGCTACGCTATTTTCAATAAAAATACCGTTCTGATATATTTGTTAATATAATTGAATTTTCTAAACATCTTTCTATTTGATCGAATCAGAACGTCAAAAATCCAGTTTAGTTGCTTTTTTCGTAACCAATAGTATTGGAATATTACATTTTAAAACGACGTGAGTTTGTCACTCGAGACATTTGAACTGGAACAAGCATAAAACAGGAAGCAACACTTGTTGTAACGTGCATAAAAATATGGTTGCCGGTACGAATGACACCAATTAACAACTCAACTCTTCAACTCTTTCATACAGCTGAAAACTGCATGCGATCTCGAAGAATATTAACCGTCATACTTCACGCATCAAATTAAAATATTCATTTGAGTTAATAACCACCTTTCACGGTCTCCGGTATAGCATGTCAGACTTACTAATGAATGGCTAGTTGCAATATAAGTAAGTTTAATGAGTGATTTGTATACATGTGTGATGTGTAGCGCGGGTATGAGTGCAGCGCGCGGGCGGGCGAGCGGTGGCGTGCAGGTGCACCTGGGCGGCGCCCGGCGCGCCGGAGCCACGTGCCCGGGCAGGCCGGGGCCGGAGCTCAGTCGCTCGCGAACCGCCGCCCCCGACGTGCCGCTGCCGCGCGCCCTGCGACAGGTGGCGTTGACGCCCGCCGCCGCCGCCTGCGCGATCCGCTCGCCCGCGCCGCTCCGCGACCCGCACACCCGCCGCCACCATCTCCGCACATTTGATACGGTCGGCATTAACGTGAAACTTTAATATTACGTTTCTCCAGTAAATCACTGTGCAGTGCTAATCTGTTTCCCGGGCGAAAATGAGTATCGCTTGTTGGTTAACGTGCTGATGATTGTTCATGAAAATGCTACGGACCCGCTCCGACTTTTGAATATACCGTTCGTTAGCAAAGGACTGTGAGTATGAGTATTGAGTGGTTTGTCTAGTGTGTTTTTATGACTTCTCAGTTTTGGATTCATTTTAAGAGTCGAAAGAGAGAATGAAAACGTAATCTTAACATTAATGCTTATAAAACACGGTCACTTGTTGCGTACGGATGCGGATCTTAAAATATTCAAAATGTAATTTGGTACTTCGTACATAGCAACAAGTTTCATCGCGATAATTATGTATAATAAAGGATAGGTTTTAATTTATATAAATGTTGAAGGTAAGTAATTTATGTATAAACCCAACAATTGCACAGTAGATTTTACTATAATGCCGCTTTCCTGTTTCTGAGAAACTGAATACTTAGTTACAAGATTGCTATTTCTTATTCAGACACACATCGCGCAGCGTAGCCAAAGGAAAATGCTTGTAGCTAATAATTAATTAGGTGAAGAGAGGTACGAACAATTTGCACAGCCATTATGTGAGGCTCGAGCTTTTTATGCCTACTAGTCTGATTTGTGTTGAACAATGAACAAAAACTTTTTTGCTATTTATTTATTTATTTATTCTCAAGTAACTACGGGTCTCATTTTGTTTTAATTGTATGGAGTTACTGACGCATGTTTAAGTCGGGTAATTTTTTCCTGTTTTTTTCGCGAAATAGAAACATTAAAACACTTATGATAAAAAATAAAAGATGAACTCAGCCACAGACCTGAGGGACGAAAATTCCTATTTGATTGATATAGTGATGATATTTGACCATCGTTCCTCCCGGAAATCCAAACGTAAACTAAAGTCAAGCAGTTGTGATACTTACGATACGACTATCATTAGAGTGAGTTCTTTTTTTAGGGTTCCGTACCTCAAAAGGAAAAAACGGAACCCGTATAGGATCACTTCGTTGTCCGTCTGTCTGTCCGTCTGTCAAGACCCTTTTTCTCAAGAACGCGTAAATGTATCAAGTTGAAATTTATACTAAATACTTGGGTCTACGGTTTCTTTTGGCTGTAAAAGAATGGAAGTAGTAAGTCAACGCACTCAAAAGATATGAACGTTTATGACGCATATTTTGCGATTTCACAAGGGAGTCAAAACCTATAGGGTACTTCCCGTTGACCTAGCTAGAATCATTAATTTTGGCAAGGGGCAAGGTCTTACAGCACATATAAAGTAATAAATCTGAAAGTTGTTAATTTGAAGTTATATCATATAAAAAATATTGTTTTACAGTTACAAACTTACATTTTGTAGTTATTATGTATGGAAGAACCTTATTGTCAACTACAAAGTTAAGTTTGTCTTTCTGTATTTCAACTTCAGTTTTTTGTTTATTGTGGACTCGTACTTGTCCGTTTTTTTTTTCATACGAAGAAATGTGTCAAAACGGCCTTAGTTCTCCTAATACTTATTGCTTGATTTAAATCTAATTAAGGGTTTAACTGAAATTGAGTTATGATGCCATATAAAGAACAATTTATGGATTTAATATAGAAGCCATTTTTACACTAAATGCGCTCCGCAATTTAATTGAAGATTAAACCTCACATAACCATAGGAATCATATATTTTTTTTGCTATTTACTAACTATCGAATTATCTCAGTGCAAATAAAAACATATGGATCCATTAACATCGCTTACTTGTTTCATAAAACATCCATCTTCATCATCAGCCTTTTATTGTCCACTGCTGGACATAGGCCCTTCCTAATGCACGCTACAGAGCTCGGTTTGCTGTTCTCTGCGTCCCGTTTAACGCAGGTCGTCACTCCACCTGGACATCTCGTCTACCCCATCGGTTATTTGTTCTTCGGGCAATGTAGCCGGTATATAGAGCATTGGAATGCTTTAGTTGACGTGTATATGATACAATACTATAAATCTTTCACATTTATAGTATTGAAAATTAGAAAATACCTTTTCATATAAAGTTCTTAAAATATCAGATTTTACTAGGATAGGATTCAATTTGACTATATCGTAGGAAAATCGCGATTTAGCAAATGGCGCGCTCAGTTCTATAGTGTGGATAGCAAGTGAGCCCTTTCTGTTTATATTATTACGGTTTATGACGATGTTTTATGTTCTACTAAAGTGTCAGGAAGCACTTTCAACCTATACGATGATAATAATATTGGGTAGAATCACTTCATGGGAGAGCTCTTATTGAAATAATAACAATGAACAAAATAGAAAACAATCATACTCGACACGGCACGCATCGTGAGGAGGCTCCTCAGTCTGTAGCCCTGACGACCTGCAGCTAGAGCCCTGCTGCGTTTATTATTATACTAATATTATAAATGCGAAAGTGTGTTCTTCTTTTACGCAGCAACAGAGCAACGGAGCTATTTTTAAATTGGGGTAGTTGGAGGGCCAGAATGTGATATAGGATACTTGTAATCTAGGAAAAAAATTAAGTGATAAGTGAAACCGCGGCGTTACTAGCTTGTTTTAGGTACAGTTTTTATGCTTTAATTCTTTACCTACATACAGTGCATCTTTTTTTCCTAGTTAAGTCAAGATGTCCAGTAATTTGAGGTGCGCCCAGCTTAGTGCCTATGCTTCTAAAACTAATGTGTAACCCTCAGATCAGACAAACAAGCGAGATATGGCTTAGTATAATTGTGTACAGTGTGCTTTTTTTCACTATACCGCTAAACCCCTTAACGCAAAAACTGTAAATACAGCAAAGTTAATCATGTTTCATGCACAGTAAGAAACTTGGAGTGGCACCAATGAACTAACAAATAAGACACCTTAAATTTTAAAAAATGGCCGGCTAAGTGGTCTGCAGGATGAATTCGACTAAAGGGATCAAGCCTAATTTAGGCCAGATGCGTTCGAACCTATCACACCGACTTAACATATCTCCCTTGTTTGTGTAACCTCTGTTTGGGATCCATATTGTTGTACAAATAAAATTAAAGATAAAGTAAGCAATTGAAGAGCATTTTGCTAATGGAGCCTAAATATCGGTGCCAGCTAGTCTGGCTATAGCTCTCGTTCTAGAAATTGTCATTGCTTGCTCAATAAAAGACATTTCCATTCAACTAAAACAGCTTTGTAAAATTTATAGTGATATTTTTTTGGATATTATCTACAAAATGACCCATTTTATTATCTGTTTGAATAATTAATTTTATTCGATTCAGAAAATACGATTCTAGCGTCTCGCCCTTCAGTATTTATTGCAAGTCTTTGAGATCAAATCGTAAACTCACTCTTGTAGAAGTCGTGCCAAAATATTAGATTCTGCTTGTTTTTGCTTCTACGACGGCAAGTTCGTTCGTACATTTATCATTTCTATTCGTAAAATTTCACTCGTATTTTCGTTATATCGATAATTGTGTATTTACCAGAGTATTGAATAAATTATTTAGTTGAAGAAAAAAAAAACCTTTTTTGTAACAAGCTTTTCTTATTCTTCTCAGCAAACCCTTATATTTGATACCTATATCAAGAAAGTAGATATGGTCATCGTCCGGCTCCATCATCAGACCCTGGTCATTATCTAGGACCCAAGTGCTTGGGAAGACAAATCCAACTATACAGTATACTAAACCAAACTCGACGGGGTTACGTCGTTTCGTTTAGGAGTTCCTATGGCCACCTGTCTCCATCATTAGACCAGCTCAATGGTACAATAGCATTGCATTGTCACCGAACTTACATAGGTAAGTGTGCCAAATATCGGCTTAATCAGTTGAGGATAACTGGTAAGATTTATTCTACACATAGGTACGTACGTACATACTATGCCAACTAACAGGGCAAGTTGAATAAAAGGTTGTAAAAAACTCGTATCGTAGATCTCAATTGCGGCCGCTGAAAGCATGCGTATGACAGTTGCCATAACATAGTTTACAGGCACAGATCTACTACATCTGTGTTTACAGGCAAGTAATAGAGGCAACTATTGTATGCCAAGTGAGAACATGTTTGCTTGCTTGTGACGTCACTAAAGTCACGAGGCTCCATAAATGTCAAAGGGAGTGTTTTCGCGGTAGTCTAATAATTTGAATTTTGATCCGCCATTTATATTACAAATACAGAAAATTATGAAGATTAAATAACAAGATTATTTTATTATAATAATATTATAGACAATTTGAGATGGTTTTGAAAAAACAGACAAATACCCTATTAAATTCACAGGTTAATATTACTTATTACTCAGAGTTCAGACTACTGAGTTTTAATAGGATAGACACCGCGAGTATCAATACTCCAACTAGCACGTCGCATACTTAATTCATTTACATCTCCGTAGTCTTGACAGTAGCACGTAAGATGTCAATACTGATAAACCGGCTAAGTGCGAGTCGCGCTCACGCACTGAGGGTTCCACCACCACATAAAATACAAAACCTTAATAGGTATTTTTTTTCATTTGGTTGATTTCTCAAAGAAATAAACACGATTTTAATGGAATCGTGTTAATTAAAGCGGTTATTTTTAGTTTTTTCCTTTCACCCCTTTAGTTTTTACTTTTTGACTTTTTAGTTAATCCGTCGTAACATTAAATTTCAACGGACTATCTATTACGGTTCGAAAGACACAGCCGTTAAAACGTAGGACAGACGGACTGACAGACAGACATACAGACGTCGTAGGCTTAGTAATACGGTCCCGTTTTTACACTTTGGGTACGGAACCCTAAAAACGGACCAAAAGTAGACAAAATTTATATACTAACTGTTAAGAGTGCGTATAAAGCGAGGAAAATTTCTGATTTCACCCGCGCGTCTCGCATCACCCGCATTAGTGTGAAACACAACCACGGCAGCGCGGCAGTCGCGCGCAGCTCCAGTACACATAACTCGCGTAGTCGAACTCGTCATGCGGCAAGGAGTAATAAACACAGGATAAGCATAATGTTGGCGTTTTGGCGATTAGCTGGGTTCGGTCGCGGCGCGCAAAACCGTAAATTGTTTATTTCAATTTTCAAAATTGTGTTTGTTGTATATTTTTAAACTTAATTTTTAAGTTTTCTACAATATCAATATAAAATTAATAAATTATATAAATTAAATTGAAATTGCCCAAATTAATTTTCAAATTAAAATTTTACGCTTGAGACAGAGAGTCAGAGATCGTTAAACATTAAATCAAACTAAACTAAACTAATGCTATGCTATGCTACGCTACGCTATGCTATACTATACTAAACGAAACACGCGAAACGAAATACCCGAAAGCCCGTTGGTCCAGTTGGTAGTGAACCTACCTTCTGAGCTTCGGGCGTGGGTTCGATTCCCACCTAGGACAAAATTAATGTGATGAACATTTGTGTTTGTTCTACGAGTATACCTGGTTGTTAATATCTATTTAAGTATGATTTATTTAATTTAATTTAATGTAATTTAATGCAATGCAATTCAATTCCATTCCATTCAATTCAATTTACTAAAAAATATCATCATCATCCTTCACAGAACCTTCCTCATTATTTGAAGTCGGCCTAATATACCTACTGTTTGACCTACCAGTACCTACCCGAGCCAACCCGGCCGGTCTAACAGTAGGTATTACTACTTACATTTTTATCCGACTTCAAATAAGGAGGAAGGTTCTCAATGCGACTTGTATAATCTTAGTGTCTCTGTCTACTTGGTCCACAGTGTTGCACCGCAGTGTTGTAAAGCAGTGTTGCACCGCAGTGTTGCAACGCAGTGTTGCAACGCAGTGTTGCAACGCAGTGTTGCAACGCAGTGTGGCAACGCAGTGTTGCATCGCACTGTTGCGCCGCAGTGTTGCAACGCACTGTTGCACCGCAGTGTTGCAACGCAGTGATTGATAATTTTATTGCATACCTACCTTGCCAAAAGATTCGCTTTTTTACCAGCTAAGGAAACATTAACTTTTTTCTGAGATTCGCCACTGTCAAGAAACATTTTACTGTTTAAAGGCAAAGTTTATTTTTATTGTTTCATTCAAGAGCAATGTTTATAACCTCAAATAAGCCACAAATGACAGCACCAGCGAAGGTGGCGCCATCTGAGATAAGTTTTGCCGTGGTTTGCCTGTAGCTTCTCATTACCCAAAATGTATGAAAAATACTGCGTTAGTTCCCTAATACTCACCCTGTGAAATCATTTACCACTGAATAAAACTCAAAATATGTAGTGATGGTCAAAATATTTTCGGATTTGAATTAAATAAAGAAATTTCGTTAGTGAAGCTACTTCTCAAAATCTCTGAAATATTGGTGCCGTCGTTTGGCTTTAGACCTCAGCAGCCATAAATCGATGCCACAGACTTAAAATATTCAAGGATGGCTGAAATATTTTCTGATTTAACGTCTTCACTGAAATATTGAAGATGTCTTCTAGTATTAGAACTGAACAATCTATAATCACCGTTACTGATTTAAAATATGCAAGGATGGCAGAAATATTTTACGATACAAGTCATGATTCTCTGAAATATAAGAAACATTTTACTGTTTAAAAGCAAAGTTTATTTTTATTGTTTCATTCAAGAGCAATGTTTATAACCTCAAATAAGCCACAAATGACAGCACCAGCGAAGGTGGCGCCATCTGAGATAAGTTTTGCCGTGGTTTGCCTGTGGCTTCTCATTACCCAAAATGTATGAAAAATACTGCGTTAGTTCCCTAATACTCACCCTGTGAAATCATTTACCACTGAATAAAACTCAAAATATGTAGTGATGGTCAAAATATTTTCGGATTTGAATTAAATAAAGAAAATTCGTTAGTGAAGCTACTTCTCAAAATCTCTGAAATATTGGTGCCGTCGTTTGGCTTTAGACCTCAGCAGCCATTAATCGATGCCACAGACTTAAAATATTCAAGGATGGCTGAAATATTTTCTGATTTAACGTCTTCACTGAAATATTGAAGATGTCTTCTAGTATTAGAACTGAACAATCTATAATCACCGTTACTGATTTAAAATATGCAAGGATGGCAGAAATATTTTACGATACAAGTCAAGATTCTCTGAAATATAAATGCTCTCATCTAGTGTTGGACGCAAATCACGCAAAACCTCACCTAATCCTCAAAAAAAAACTCACCTATGTTTCCAACCAATTAGTTCAAAATATTCAAAAATAGCTATTTATTTTTTGATATAACTTCACTTTGCTGAAATACTGGTGGTGCCACCTAGCGTTTGATCTGAGAAACTCGTATTTTATGCTACTGATTCAAAATATTTAAAGATGGTACCGCACTGTTGTACCGCACTGTTGTACCACACTGTTGCACCGCACTGTTGCACCGCAGTGGTGGACTGCAATTCAACCAGTATAAAAAAATACTGGTCGAATTGAAGGTACTCTAAGGTAAATGAGAACCTTCCTCCTTATTTGAAGTCGGATAAAAAGGTAAGTAGTATTTGACTTTGACTAAGGTAAGTAGTCCCGCTAGTGTATTGTGCATTTCCCCTTACCAGCACATACCCGAGCCAACCCAACTGGTCAAACAGTAGGTACTTATGTTTTTAACCGACTTCAAAGAAGGAGGAAGGTCCTCAATTCGACTAGTATTTTTTTATACCGGTTGAATTGAGAACCTTGCCCCTGTTTTGAAGTCGGTTAAAAACATAAGTACCTATTGGTTGACTTTCCACATTTAAATTTTTTTTATTAGAAGATGTTGTTTTGCTTCCATTATTACCAAGCTATTTTTTGTCTGTTAAAATTGAGAACCTTCCTCCTTTTGCAGAAAGCCGCTTCTCGTAAAAACGTGAGAAAATGTGGATGGAACTCTCAAGTCAAATTAACCATCACATTAATTTAAATGATTTTTAATTTTAATTTTATAAAATTATAATGAATCTAAATTATTTTATAATGTCATTTAATTTTTAGTTTTATCTTTCTGACTCTCTCTCTCTGCTTCTCTCCGTCTCTCTCTCTCTCTCTCTCTCTCTCTCTCTCTCTGTCTGTTTGTTTGTCACAAAGAAACACTCCGACTCTAATAGTTATATTACTGAGCATACATAATAATGGATTCGTTAGGGCCTAGTCGTATCCATTTTATTTGTATCTATGTTATTTTTTCGTAGTAGCTTTACCTAGTCTGTGCTCTAAGGTCATTGTCACCACTTGGTAGCCGCATCAAGTGGTCGCGTTCGAGCCATCGATTTTTTATATTATCCTTTGTTTGAAAATACAGTAGGTGTTGATATAATCGCACTCGGAAGATAAAACCAAGGCGAAAAGCAAGCGCGTGCGTCCTTCCCCGTTGAGGCACAGTGCGGTACTGAGGTTAAACGGAGCATGTTTCGCTATTTAGATGCAAAGCGCAACAGAATAAGACTGAATATCGGACTTGCCGTTTGACCGAATAGTTGCTTAGAACTAAAGGACGTAAGTCTCAAATCGAATATAATTTATTATGAGAGTACTAATTAATCTAGGTAAATTTTGTCTTAACACTGGAAAACAAACTATATTTTCCTTCGGTGAGTATTTATTTTAGATATGTAACTGAAGTACTTTCCAAGTAAAATCAAAAAAATTAGCAAAAAGGCACCATTTTCAAAACATTAAAGTATCGAGTAAATATCTTGCTATTATGTTTCTGTCTTAATGGCGGAAAGAAAATGAATTGAAAATTCACATATATCAATTATTACGGTGATCGGATATTTGGTTTAGTTAGAATATCATGGCAAATTAGCATAAAATTTCGGTTGCCCCCTCTTAAGGTAATCTGTGCGTTTGACTGTGCGTCTACTTTTGTTGCAAGCTAAATTAGACTTTGTAATAACGACATAGCATTTTAAATGAGACGGTCGGCCAGCATTTTATAAACGATGCCTACGGGCAGTGGTTTATGCGGTTAGTACATTATATACTATCATATTTATTTACTGTATATTTATTTTCATTTACGTAAGTTTGATATGATTCCAAATATGTATTTACTACTTTTCTCATTACAATAAATTTTCAAGTTAGTCGGTATTTCGGAGGTAAATTTTAGATACATACAGAATAAATAAAATTTAGATAAACTGTGCTGTACATGTTTGTGCCATTTGGGGTCGAGCCTTTATGACCGTTGTTGGGGCCGGCTGCTCTCGAATTATATAGGGACCTACGTTTGGTGGAGGCGACTGGTGATCGGAATGCTGGAGCATAGTTTGGTCAAAAAACTATCATTGCCACTCAGGCTTTTCTTTCCTTGTTTAGTTTTCTGTATGATTATTTTAAAGTAGTTTTAAGTAGGTACCAACTTGTAAAAATAAATTAATGTATAATTATGTTGTGTTTAAAAAATATTTATACAGGACACTTTTATCATGAGTTTTGTACTACCCACATCCATCTATTTGTAAATCATAGTAGCTACCTATACGCGACTAACACACTAGAACTCAGAGGTACTCTTTGTGGTGTGTCACATCTGCCGGTGTACCGCAGGGAGGCGTCTTATCTCCATTACTCTTCGCTATCTTTATTAATGCAATCTCTCATAACCTTTCTTCTTCTTACCACCTCTATGCAGACGATCTTCAGTTGTATTGCCAAGCCCCACTGGGCTGGCTATCGGAAGCTGTGGAGGCTATAAATGATGACATGCGTCGTATCTTACAATGGAGCCAGTCGTACGGCCTCAAAGTAAATCCTTTGAAGACGCAAGTTATCGTCATAGGCAGCTCCCGCACTATCAGCCAAATTGATTGGAGTTCACTTCCACGAGTAGTCTTTGATGGAGTTACTATCCCATTCAGTGACACAGTTAAGAATCTGGGTGTATTATTCGACCGATGTCTATCGTGGGGTCCACAGCTTGTTGAAACAAGCCGGAAAATGTTTGCTGCCGGAGGTTCTTTACGTAGGCTTCGTAATTTTCTGCCCACCACCACTAAAATTGAACTTGCTCAGTCTCTCTTACTTCCAACTCTTGATTATGCTGACGTCTGCTATCTAGATCTCACAGAAGACCAGCTGAATAAACTTGAGCGCCTTCAAAATTTTTGCATAAGGTTCATTTTTGGCTTGCGCAAATATGACCACGTCTCTGAATTCCGCACTAAACTCAAGTGGCTACCCATTCGTCGTCGCCGGGATGCTCACATACTCGCCCTTCTTTATAGTATTCTTTACAATCCTGCTTCACCTTGCTATCTTAAAGAACGTTTTAAGTTCCGCCATTCCCTTCTCACTAGGTTCCTGAGATCATCAGAAAACCGCACGCTTGACATTCCTCAACATAACACGACTTTTTATTCCTCATCATTCACGGTGAAAGCTGTCAAACTCTGGAATGACTTGCCGCTTGAAATCAAGCGTGCCCCCTCCCTCGACGTTTTCAAACTCCGCGTAAAAGCGCACTATCTCGCACTATAGCTGCTATCTAGACTCTAATTTCTGTGACAAATATAATGTATGTAAGTATCAACATGTGTATATCTTTGATAACAGTAGGTATGTTAAATATTTTTGATGTAGTTTATTAATTATGTAGGTAGGTATGTAGTATGTTATTTATATTATGTAGTCTATGTATATGTATGTATTAGTATGTAATATTTATTTGTAGTCTATTGATTGTTTGTTGTTATTTGCATAGGTATTTACTTTCTATTTTTTTATTTTTAGTTAAGGCCACACATTATTAAATATAATTCCTTTCCGTGCACGGTTGCCTGGAAGAGATCGCTTTAAGCGATAAGGCCGCCTGTTAAAAGCCTAGATAATATTTTTGTTGTAATTTTTATGTTATCCTTGTTTTGTGGTGTTTTAATAAAGAGTTTTTGTATTTGTATTTGTATTTGTAACTCACAGACAAACTCACAGTAATGTAAAGCTGTTATTTCCCTGCAAGTTCTTAAAATATTCCTTTACATCTAACATCCATGCTTATCCATCCTAAATGCCGTCTCTTTATTGATCTTTTGACGAGGGTCTTGCTCTATAAAAATGGTAACACAGCTGGAAAAGGTTACTTGTCTCATAGCCATCCAATTGACAATGCAAATGTACGATTTCTTTATCAATGTTATTCGAAATTCTCAAATACATACTTAAGTACATAGACCGGGTTACTTTTTATAGAAACGGATAATGGCACAAGTAGGAGTACAAGCCTATGAGATAGGTCATGGCAAATGGTATAATAATATACTTTATAACACATTTGCTCAAAAAGTGCACTTACGAAGCCTGTATACATCGTTCGAAAGTTAAACATTACGCATCATACAACGGAGCGTGCGGTAATGAATTTTACAACACATTTGCTCAAAAAGTGCACTTACGATAACTGAATACATTTTTCGAAAGTTAAACATTACGAATCATACAACGGAGCGTGCTATAATGAAACGCATCATACAACGGAGCGTGCTGTAATGAATTTTTCCGCACGCTCCGTTGTATAGCACCGTGCGTGTACGTTACGGTATTTTTTTAATTTCCATTTTTTGTTTTTTTCTCGCAAATGTGTTGTAAAACGTTGTATGGCACACGTGCGGATTGGTTATTACAAACTCGTGACTATGGTAAGCCCTCGACTTCGTCTCGGGCTTACATTCGTCTACTCATTTGTAATAACCAACTTTCCGCACTTGTATCATAAATAACTATTACCGCACGCTCAGATGTATAGCACCGTGCGTGTACTTTACGGTATTTTTTTAATTTCCATAAAAAGTTTTTCATTTGTAGCCTTTTTTTTCTCGCAAATGTGTTGTAAAACGTTGTATGGCACACGTGCGGATTGGTTATTACCAACTCGTGACTATGGTAAGCCCTCGACTTCGTCTCGGGCTTACATTCGTCTACTCGTTTGTAATAACCAACTTACCGCACTTGTATCATAAATAACTATTACTTCGCCAGGTATGGCATTCTAAGACACACACGCGTCATGGACGTTGTATTACCAGTAGCATGACATCATAGCTCCACAATCTCCATGTATTACCTGTGGAATTTTAATAAAACTATGTGGGTTTGATTCAAATATTATGTCAAAATATATTATTGCTTTGCCTTAGCGGACAAACAAAATGCTTTTTATATTTGTTTAAAGATTTTTAGCAAAGTTCCCCTGTCTTTGTTGCAATAAAGTGGCAACTGGACAGTGACGTAAATAGGTGTCAACTTCCGGAATGACAGACCTTGATCCTTGCCAGACGAATCATGAGATTGGTGTTTTACAAAAAAATATGTTTTCGATTTGTTTCTATTATGGTTAATAGGCTTGCGTTTGACCGCGACTTGAAGAAACCCAGATTGTAACTATCAGGTAACACCAATTCAGGCAGCGCATTCCACCGTCTAGCAGTTTGCACAATAAAGATTGAATCAAAGTGCTTCGTACGTTTTTTCGGAATATCATCCATGAAATGGTTTCGCCTTTTCGCCTTTACGTGCCCGCTCTGACCTTCCGATGGAAAATGGGCAGGAGGGAATTAGATCATTCAGGTCCGATGCATACTCTGGAATGTATGTATCCGGTAATAAATCGATAGACTTGCAACTTCTCTTGTTTGAAAAAAATACTATTTATACTTCTATAATTTTTTTGTTAATCCGACGTAACATTACATATTCTGTGCAAATTTTAACTGGATATCTATTACGGCTCGAAAGATACAGCCGTTAATAGGTAGGACAGACGGACGCACAGACAGACAGACATACACACATCGTAGGCTTAGTAATAGGGTCCCGTTTTTGCGTTTTGGGTATGGAACTCTAAAAACGGCAATACGTACAAGCGTCAATCTTGGCATGATTATAGTACACGCTCTAAAGTATAACGACAAATAATAAATAATGGCCAAGTGCGAGTCGGTGACAAATTTCTGTTCACCACCGATTCTCTTACGATCACCGAAGTTAAGCAACGTCTGGCGCGATCGGTACTTGGATGGGTGACCGCCTGGGCGTTGATGGGATATTGTATTTTTGCACTACTTTTTTTGTACTTTAGTAGCTAACAAATTATGTGGTGGTACGGAATACTCAGTGCACAAGCTCGACTCGCACTTGGCCGGTTTTAATTTTATCTGTCAAACCCTCATTTTTCCGTTTTGATAAAAGTAACCTCTGTAGGTATAGATAAGTTCTTTCATACCCATTCTATGTTTGAAAGCCTTTATGGCACTTTGAGTACGAAGAGAACTTTTCCTTGTCTTGATAATTGATACGTTGTTAATTCATTCTCGCTCTCATGCTTCCCATAATGAGCTCATTTATTCTCCAAGAATGCGGCTCCCTTGCGGATCAGTCTTGATAATTAGCCCCGGAGATGGCAAATCAAAGGTTAAAAATTAATGAAAATCCGGATCGTTAAAACAACGCTACATTGTTGAACTTTCAACAATAGAGCAACATTGACGGTTAATGATAGCCTCGCGAAACTGTATTTTTGCCGCTAGGGGAAATAAAATGTTCCTCATAAATTGGTATCAATGGTTATGAGTTCGCAAGTACGTGACATCTATTGTTGTTCCGTGAGCCTCCCCGCGCGTTCATCATGTTGTCGCATTCCTAAAGAGTGATTTATCTTATTTATGGTTCGGGGTTGGCACGAAACACCCAAATTAAACACTGCGGGACAGGATGAGACTAGTTTTTGTCTATGACTTTTGACATAATATGCCCAGATGTTAATTCAAAATAAAAAATATATTTTATTGAGGATAACAAAAAACGGAGTATTACTATTTAGTACTGTTAGAATCATACTGTGGTGGGAGGTAGGTGAAGGCACTGGACTGGCATTCGTATGTAATGCTGAGAACATAGGAGCATGTAAATCATCAGCAAAATATTCCAGGATGCTGTTGTTAATATATTGTTTGTAGATTGTAGATACATATTTATTCCCCGTGATGTTTTTTGTAAAACTAGTTTTTAGGGTTCCGTACCTCAAAAGGAAAAAACGGAACCCTTATAGGATCACTTCATTGTCCATCTGTCTGTGCGTCTGTCAAGACCCTTTTTCTCAAGGACGCGTAAAGGTATCAAGTTGAAACTTATACTAAATACTTGGGTCTACGGTTTCTTTCGGCTGTAAAAAAATAAAAGTTGTAAGTCAACGCAATCAAAAGATATGAACGTTTATGTCGCATATTTTGCGATTTCACAGGGGAATCAAAACCTATAGGGTACTTTCCGTTGACCTAGAATCATGAAATTTGGCAAAAGACAAGGTTTCATAGCACATATATAGGAATAAATCCGAAAGTTACAAATTTGAAGTTATATCATTTATTATCATTTTATCAATTATTTGGCTATTACAAACATAGTTTTTGTAGTTGGAATGTATGGAAGAACCTTATAGTCAACTACAAAGTTAAGTTTATCTTTCAATATTTCTACTTCAGTAAGTTTTTTTTTTTGGACTGGCGCTCTGAGGGTTCCTTCCAACGGAACCCTCAGAGCACGAGTCCTACTCGTACTTGTCCTGTTTTTTTTTTACAAAATAGCTATTTATGATAATACGAGTAATTTATCCACTAGCTTAAAAGTTTGGGTTTTTTTTACTCTTCTGTGCATGCCACAGTGTGAAATTGGCTGCAGTAAGTAGGTAACATTAGGTAATATGTCCGAAGGTCGTTTTGTCGGTTTATCAGGATTCAAGTATTAGTTCGATGTCCATACTAAATACTCATTAATCGCAATATAATTTATCTGGTAAATATTAAGTGTGATTCGAATTTAATTGGATTTGTGAACATGCTGGACATCCGCAAACGTATCCGTCCAATAACAATCAAATCGAAATGGTGGTATTTCAGTTACTCTTTAATGCTCGATTTGCATAAAGGTATTGGTTAAATTTTCCCCTTTATGTCTGTTCGCTTCCTGTACCTAATGAAAATGTAACCTGAATGAAAATTTAAAAGAGTAAGTAAGGTAGGTAGGTAAGGTTTTAAAATAACATATCGGCCATATCACTATTTTTTCAAATGCTTTAAACAAGCTACACGGCAGACAAGCTCTTATTGTTTGGCGGGTAAATAAATCTCGAATGGAGAATTTCTCCGGATATCATTTGAACGGATGTTTTGGCAAGCATGACCCTTGTCAGAGTCCGAGCCAGTGCCGCGCGCCGCGCCGCCCCGGAGGCCGCCCTTCCGTCGCGCCTTCGCCTCACTATTTCAGCAGTTCGCATCTCGGTCAGACGCAGACAAATTAATTGTAGCCCAGCAATAACCATTAAATATGGACCACCTGTTGTGCACCCACTATTTCTTACCCACCGCCGTCGTCTTCCCATAACAGAATAATACGAAATCTAATTTGTACTCGTCCCGTCCAACCAATGAATCGCTAAAGATAATGTTTCCATCTGCAGAGCGCTATGCTATTGTCTTAAGAGTGATCTCCTGCAGTGAAATTTGAAAAATAAGTCTGTTACTGACAGTTCATATTTATAAGGTATTAAAGAACAATTTGTTTCGGTCAAATTGTTTACGTTTAGAGTACATTACATTTTGTGGAAGCGTTTATGGAAATATGGTTTATGAATGTTCGTTGTCATTTGCACGATAAAGCGGGTATTTATGCGCGCTCTCATATGTGAGCGAATAAAATGTAAATGTACTCGGAGGGTTAGGTATTCAAGAGATGTTGATGTGTTTCAGGTCCAGGTAACAGCGAGGAACGAGCGAACGGTAGTGGGAGGACGCGCGGCATGTCGCTGCGATGACGCGGCCCGCATCGCGCGGCATGCCCTGCTGACATGGCACGCAGCCGCTCCGCACTCCTAACGCTGGCAGCTATCGCAGCACTAGCTGGTAAGCATGATTCATTAAACATCTCGCTCATTAAATTTATACGATTAGGTGCCATTTATTACACCTTTCGACCGCTTTTCACGTTCAAAACCTAATCTTTTAAATACCTTTTAGGCGCGTTTAGATCAAACAGTATATAGGGCTAGCTTGACCCAGTCCACTCTCCGAATTAATCCCCGTCCCATTGGTACCCATCAACGTGCTCTATCGTGAATCCATTTGCAGTATCGAAAACAGCCCTGAACCTATTACATGAACTATTATCTATCACTATCTTCATAAACTATTCTCTATCACTTTGGTTTCACATTCCATTTGATTTGACCACATAACTAATTTATTAACATTTGGCATGAAAGCGCCAATTATTAGCATCGCATGTTTCATATACGTAGAGGCAGAATGATATCTACTCAATTTGAACATTAATCAAGCTACGGTATGAGTTTTCCTCCTAAGTTATTTTCAGGTAGTTGCTATTTTACTCGTTGATACGATCCGGTGCATCTATCGACCTTTGTTCGCTTTTGCTATAAATACGAAAAAGGTCCAAGTTTATATAAAACCAGTGAGATCCACGACGAAAGGAACCCCTTCTCTATAAATAAATTAATGTAAATAGCTCGGAGTTAAAGTGGTAAACCAGCTTTTTATAATAATTTTCCGCCCGATGGAAGCGTCTGCCGGCTCCTTTGTGCATCCTCGCTTCGGTCTCACGTTTACGTACCTGCCTAGATAGATCGATACTCTGTCTACATCGTTAAAGCGGTTAAAATCAAAGGTAACGTTGGTGTGGTGTCGAAGACCGGATATTGACGAGACGCATAATACTTCTAACGTTGTTTGAATGTCATTAGGTGACGGTTGATTTCCATTAGTGAATTTCTGAAAATATACCTACTTTGTGCTTATTGTAATATAAAAAGCAATTGTTTAGGCTGAGTGGCAGTCCCAGTGTCAAAATGTTCTAGGCCGCCCAAGGCCGCCAGAAGGTATAAGGCCTCCGACATGGTGTAACGATTGTTGTTCTATCCGAGCTACGGTAGCGCTGAGTTACGTGCAAATACCATACGGTCTTCAATCCAAAAAAATGGACCAACTCAATCAAATCCGAGATTAAATTATCTGTTTAGTCATTCTCTCTCCCTCTGATTGTGACCTATATGCATCTTTCACACGATGCAAATTACCTGCTTAATTTAGACTAAGGGAGCGCATGCAAGACATGTACGCATGTAGGTAAAGGTACGTGTAACCTTCTCTACCTGCGCAACTTAGACGCACCGTGTGCAAGACACATTAACCTTCCAGAATATCCGTTTGACATATCGATTTGTAGCATTTTAAAGATTTGAAGTAGATGAACGCTCCCAGTCTTATAGTAACATGGCAGATATTAATGAATTATTGTATAGACTTTGTAGAGAAACTTAAGGGCAGAAATCCACCAAAGCTGTATGGAGTTAAGGTGGAAATAACTTTTTTTTTTCAAAGAATGAGGCCGATATGTGATTATATTGCGTTTTGTTTATTTTGATTCACCTTGGAAAAGTTATTCATTTCAACCTACACAGCTTTTTCGTAACGACATTTAACTACGATTTCTGGAAACTTTGAAAGAAAAGGAAAATACACATTCTGTTGTAAAACGTTGTGAATAAGGCTAGCTTCTATCTAGCTCCACGCGTTTCATAGATTCACGTCCAACAACGAAAGTAATTTCCTGTCAATTATGGGTTATGACTTTTTAATGTATGAAAAACTCGCTACTTCCTTATGTTTACATACATAATACCACGTCAAATGACCTTCATAATTTTTGTTTCACATTTTTTTTTATTACTTACCTTCTTACCATAAAAGATTTAAGAACGCTTTAGACATGTGTTTAGCAATTGTTTCACTGCGAAAAATATGCTAAACACATGTCTAAAGCGTTCTTAAATCTTTTGTGGTAAGACGGTCATAGTTTTCGGGTAAAAACATCGTTGGATCGTGTTTAAATGAAAACAATGGAAGACGGTCCTAACGCTCGGTTCTGGTACGGCGCGCCTTGAGAAAAGCTCTGTCATTATGTCTTTCATTTCCCCTGTGTTCGTTCACGCTGTCAACGTTTCATAGTTATTATCACTTTACGTTTTAGTCGTAAATGCTACACATTATAACTGCAACTATATAAGAGATACCTTTTTAATAGAGTAAGTAGCTGTGTGCGTTGTTCAAAAGCCATTTGAATGATTATCAGCCCAAACTCAATGGAGTAAAAGGCACTATGGCTACCTGCATTGAAACTTATAAAATGGTAAAAAAGAAAAATACAGTAATTTTCGTAATTTTCCCATTTTCAAAAGATCAAATAAACTGCAGCTAAAGGCTACAAAACACAAAAATCCTCGAGCAAGTAAATTTTTTTTTCATATCGATGCTTTTAAAATGCGCTTTGCTTGCACGTGAATTCGCAGAAAGTTTGGCTCATCAAAACATACCTACAAAACTTTGTTTATCAAACATTAGGAAATAGTCTTAATGTCTACAAACGCAACATATAACAGCGATAAGTAAGGGGGACACACTAACTGTAAATAATAATTTATTAAATCCATTTTATTCATTTAAACAGGCAAATCAACCCTATAGAGCGGCCAAGCTACACTAATACAATTAATTCGCAGACAAAACTTAGTGCATATTTTGTCATGATTTACCTACTTGTAACATTTGCGAACCGGTTCCTTAAAACGTTGCAATAGCTCGCAAATAGTCAAAAAGTTTAAATAAGCCATAAAAAAACTTTGATAAAAAATTAAGTACTTATTTAAAAACTTCCGTTATCTATTTTGTCGCTCTCTAAATGTAAACTACGTTTGATAAACATTTGACTTAATATTACAATAGTTTTTTTTTTTTATATTACACCGTTCCATAAATGAATTATGAAGTTGAATATATGGTCCGATTCATTGAGGTTTTTTATAGCCTGTATTTCAGGTACATACATGTTCTCTGTGCTAGTAAAAAATAACATAAAGATTTTTATTGTCTGCTATAAAACTTTATAGTGCTCGGCCAAGTCTGTTACGCCCTGAAACTGACCGGTGGCCCCGGGGATTTTACATTCACTGGGTCAAAGTATAACCGAATAGACAAAAAAAATAGTTTTTGCTGCTTTGTGTATCATGTTAACACTTGAATATTTACTCCGATAGTGGCCAGGATAAAATTACTAGACGTCATAACTAAGATTGCCTTAATACTATTCCATACAACGTACTAAACGTACATACTTTTCAGCGTGGTAATTGCTGCCAGCATGCTGGTTACGCTGCCAACTGGTAGTGGGATTGAGCATTTGGATTTTCTCTACGGGCATTCCAACTGTTTTTTTATCATAGGCTAGTCGTTTTTGATTTATATTAGTTAGCTTGTATTTTTTTATTATTGAAAGGCACTTGTCACGGCAGCGGCTAGGAAAGAAAAGCCGAAGATCGGGTTGAGTGGCGTGCCTTAGGAGAGGCGTACCTATGTCCAGCAGAGGACTAGCATAAGTTGATTATGATGATGATGATGATTCCACGTACTACATAATGTCATTAAGTAACAAACCATTCGTAGATCTCATTTCGTTATGGTTGACAGGCTAGGCGGAAGACCACAGCTTACTTAACTGATTTTAAGTGTTCTTAAGTTGTCGAAGACGTTAAACACTCCTAGGCTAAAATAGGAAAGCTGCCGAAACATACCGTTATACCGTCTCCTGGTTCTAAGCTTTCTCCCCACCAATTTGTAGCCAAATCGGTTCAGCCGTTCTTGAGTTATAAATAGTGTAACTAACACGACTTTCTTTTGTATAATATATAGAGTTTGACTTTCTGTACGCTTTGGTGTATACCTACCTTACGGTGAGTGAGCACAGTAAACATTGGATACAAAAAACATATTTTTAACTTGACTTTGTGGTAGATATAGCCAGCCAAGCACTAGAAAACGCCCTACCACCATGCTATGGTTTACTAAAGATGTTTTTCTTTACTGGCACCTCCAGCTCATTGTTGGGATTTGAACCTACACCCTGCGTATTGCAATTTGAAAATCTGAACACTCCAACCACTGAGCTATCATGGATACAAAACTATAAAAAAGTACTTGATAAATTAAAGCCTCAATAATAAGCGTGAATACATATAATCAACCTATCCCTTTTTATAAGGAAAGAAATACGTAGACGTTGCTATGACGTGTTGTTACTAGCCCCAGTACGCCCCGTAACAGTCTTTACCCCGTCTGACAGTGGCTTAGTTACGCTGCCTACGCTTTCGCCCCCGGCCAAGGCACTGATTTGTCAGTAGATACGTGACGTCACGGGTATGTCGCTCATGGCGCATAAGTTATATATAGATTACTCGCCTTACTTTGGTTATATTATTTGAATAAACAGCGTTTCATAACTACCTATGTTTGTAACTTCAGTTAACTGCGCGAATCGTTTGACAAAATAAGCATTCATCTAATTTACATTACATTACATTACTTCTTATTATTCTGTTCGTAGGATCATATCTACATTTTTTTCTTATTATTAAATAATTCAACAAACGTTTTGTTATTATTGTTAGTTCTATGATTTAAAAAAAAAAACTTAAACAAGCTCCAATATGTAATGTTAAATTTTTTTTAAGAACACATTTTTATGAAAATTGGAACGTTGATAAAGTAATTGGTGGACAATTTTTGTCTCCTCCGATTATCTTGTACGTGCGTAAAATATTTCAATATGCAAAGAGGTTTTATAACATTTTACTACTAAAACGAAGCAAATGCACAGAGATTATGTTGTACTTTAGAGGCATTTAAAAAAAAAAGTATTTTGTTATTGGCTCATAGTAAAAGTCATAGTTATCTGGATATTTTTCGAAGTTTTGTTGCCAGGCAAAGCTTAAGTTAAATGTGAACATCATCCCATAATAATACCTATTTTTTATTATTATTAATAGGCTTGCGTTTGACCGCTACCTTGCCTGAAGTTAAGCTATGAAGCAGTCTACAATGGAGCACGCTTACCAGAATTCAAGTAGTTCCACTTTGCCCCACCAAATGTGCCCCCTGGGGCATAGTGGAAAGTTGAAAATTTTAAAGGTGACTTAGACGCACTTATCCAATTAGGTAGGGCAAATTACACACGTATATCGTACTCTTGGTTTATTCTGCCTGTGCTGGAAATCTTAGATTTAGTATCAGTTCACTTCAAATTCATTTATTCTGTAGACAATATAATTACATGTACTTGGAACCGTCAGCTTTTACAATAATTATTTTCTTATGTAAAAGTTACAATTGTTCATTATATACTACTACTACCATAGGTAACCATCCCATAATAAAGAAAGTATTAAAATGAAGATCTGCAATAGCATCGTCAAGAATAAAATTTAATAATATTATCTAGAATTGTAGAAGTTAATTAAGTACATTATAAATAAAAAAATTTTTTTTTTCAAACTAGTTTTTATTTAAATGTTTTAAACCATATTTAAACTGACAGTTAGTGCTATCGTTATTGAATAGGTAAACAACATTATCTATGCTGGTATTGAGGAGTTCTCTAGTCAGGACCAAACTTTGAGTGCAGCAACTATGTCATGGTAAAATTTAAAACCAACTAAAAATAAATTGCGTACACAAAATTTCGTGTCTGTGCTGTTGACTGATGGTGAGTTCCTTTATCTGGAGCTAATCCTGGATTTCGATTCAGGTCATGCTTAGCATAAAATGCATTGTCATTGGAACTGAACCAACACGTATAAATTCTACTCAGTAGGATAAGAAAAATAACAACAAAAATTAAATATTGAACATTGACCTATATGTAAATTTCTTTGATTTGATATTGAACGACACATTTGTTACACATTTTTTACTTTGTAGTAAACAATAAGGTTCTTCCATAGACATAGAGCGATTCTGTACTCGTCAGAGCAAAAGTAGCTCTCACGCGCTGTAATACTAATTTACCTATCATATCACCTACGCGCTAAATACGCTTGTATTGCCTGTAGATATTTATTAAGGTTCGTACGCTTCGTTGACCATGCTAAAATTACAGTTATTGCGACGTAACGAGTTTCTATTTAAATGCCATGTTGGAGTGAGTCTTGTGTGTAGTACTTTTTATACTGTGGTTTAAAAGGTGTATAAAAATTATACCCTAGGTCAAAACGTATGTAGTGCGTGTGTATCTTCTCAAATTAACAACGGGGAGTGTTCTGAAAAACTGTTTAATCTGATACCGGCGTCACGATTTCAGAGTAACTATAACAATATGGGGTCTTCAAAAGGGTCGTTAATAGAGCCTTTAAAGGTCAGCAACGTGTCTGATATGCCTCTGGTGTTACAGGTATCCATAGGCGACGGTGATCACTTACCATCAGGCGGCCCGTTGGCTTGTTTTCCACCTAGGGCATACAAAAAAAGAGCCACCTAACATGGTTACCGGTTATGTGCAGGGTGTTGTGCGTGCGCGCCGCAAGGCAGCGTGCAGGGAGGCGTGCAGGGCGGCGCGCAGGTGCCTCCAGGAGTGCCGCACTCTACCGCGCCCCCAGCCGGAGTTGGAGGCGTCAGAAGGTACCCTAACCAGACTTAATCCCAACCACCTCTCACCTACTACTCTCTACCCTTCTTTTTTCCGAGGGGGAGGGAAATCTTCCAAAGATATCCGGCTGCATTGGGGTGCAGCCAGGTTATGTGGCCACTACCTATCCTACACCTGAAAATACTAACACACCGTTTTTAACTCGGCTAAGAATAAGACATAATTCCTATAATACTATAAAGTACAGTAACAAAAATAGTATGCAAGCCAGAGTCTGCCATCCAAGTCGCAGTTGTCCGAAATTACTTTTAATAATCTGCCGACCGACGTAATAGACGCTGCTAAAAATGTAACTTTGGCGTGTAATAACGCCGGCAAACATTATAACGTTTAGCTTTCAGAAATTCCGAAATTCCCCGACACCAATTCAAATTATAACATTATTTTCGCAAAAGAAAAGAATTTATAAATATATTGAGAATATTATTATAAACTTAAGCAAATGTTACCAAGAATTGGTATAAAAGCCACCGCGTTTGTAGAAAACAGAAGTTTAATGTTAATCACTTCTGGGAATCCATTTCGCGAAGAAAGATTGCACAAACAAAGAGCTGCCGTAGATCGCATCTACATACTTTAGCGGGGAACTATTCTATTTACAGTTGATATATACTCACGATAGATAACTTTCGTGAGTATATAACTGCTAAGAAGAGGCATAAGTAAAAAAAACAACTCAAATGGAGCAGACAATATTTTTTAAACTATACGTCACTGTATATATTCGTGTTTATACAGACTTACCTATCGTCGGGAGTTGTTGTCCTTTGCGTATGAAATAATTTCAATTTTGCTATTTTCACTACTAGAATTTATTCTGATTTAAAAATAACTCTGCTATGATAAAAAGATTCCCTTTGCATCTTCACATGTTACTGGAGCGAGGCGTTGGTTGAAGATTTAATGTGTGCCCCAGGTGTGCTAGTATCTAGTTACCAATGCAGCAATTTTCCAAACAGCACTCTCCCAACATTTACTAAATAAAGGACCCTTTTCAAGTTGTTTTTCTTACAAAAGCTTTGAACTTCCTTACCTTATGTTTAATATTGTTCCATAGCAAATGAAAAAGAAATCGAATGAAATGTTTTCTCATGAAATATTTATCAAGATACTTATCTTGTGAAATATATAAATTAATGGATACCTTGCCTAATAAGGTATACAAAATGGTCCTATCTATTTACTCAATTCAATGTATTTTAATATACCTTACATAATATAACTTTCGTTTTGTATTGTAACTTTATATGTGTACCAAGGTATCTTTATCCTATGCAGTAGTTGAGTTATGTTAATTAATTAATTACTAAGACATTTTGAAAATATCACGTCTAAATTAAATATAGTATTTCAATCTATCTATATACTTCTATTTGTATTTTGTATTTTTGAGATATTTGTTTGTATAAACAACAATAGTCAAGTAAATCTATTTTATTATCTGCTACAAAACCGGTGCGACGAGATAATGTAAGTAATTTATTGAAAAAGTTTGAATGATGAATTTTCGATTTAGGCGCTCAAATCCAGAGATATTACTTTTTGAAAGCCATCAACTGTCCGATGGACGAATTTCCGCTGCATGATGATATATTTTTACAATTTTGCACGTTTGGTACATATTTACCTAAGTAGTTTGACATGAGTTCAGAAAAGTTCTGAGAAAAGACTAGACGTCCCATGTTTACATTTTATGGCATTCAGTACTTAAAGAATAATGCAATAATGTTTGAAAGAATGACGTACACAAGACAACTTACTATTAGATACAAGAATAATTTTAACGATATGTAGGTATGTACACCATTAAATAGTAAAATAAACATATTAATTATTTAATTTCATTTTGCAAGCGCCATTTTTGTTACATGTAAAATAATGTGTTGTAAATGTTGCGAAATTGAATTGTTTTTGTGGAACAATTATTTGTCGCACAAAACACTGTTTATGAGAACAGAAAATGCAACATGATTATCTAATCACTTGTAATGCCTACCTCGTAAAACTTTTTATGTAATATGTAGTAATATTTTGAAAATCGTAATAGATCGCTTTAGTACCTATTTACTCATTGTTCCATAATATCAGCTCATCACGGTAGATCAATTGCATTCGCATGAACCACTTACTATTAGACATTTGCACGAACCGCAATGGAAATATCCTAAAGACGGAAATGCAACAATTCAATTTCGCTTTTTTGCTACAGTCAGTATCAAAGCCCCAGTTGTATGGGCAACGAGCTTCAGCATTGAGCTTGGCTTCGCGCCAGTTTTTGTGATCAAAGCATCTTCGGCAGTTTCGCTATTTCAATAAAGGCGATGCCGCAATGGTGCGATGTTCTTTCCTTATAGTGGGTAGATAAGTTATTGTGTGATAACTGCTGCATAATACAGCGTAGGTAGTTATATTCGTTACCGGGAAAGTTTGAGGTAATATTGACTCGGAAAACATCCAGGTGCGGTAGACCGTCTGAGAAGAGTTAAACTTGTTCTTGCATTTGGGTCAATTCTTCCTTCAAAGTTTACCGGTAATGTAAATTTTTTTGCAGGAAGAGTTCTTGCTAATATTTGTTATTTGTACGCAGATTCAGTCAATATTCTAGAGGGCGAGGATATCGCGACTGGCGCACGCGGGGCGACCCCACGCTCATCAACTCACTCTGGCGCAGCCGGCAGCCTCTCGGCATCCGGAAACAGCTTGGTTAGATTATAACACATAGTAGACACAATAGTAATAATTTCATAGTTAGTTTATTTAGCCTATATAGAGGTGAAGTATTTGTTTATGTTTCCTATAGTTTGCATATTATGACAGTTTCGGTAGGTGACTATTTGGTTGTGTATAACAGGGAACGCGGAGGTGTACATAGTGCTAGCACTATTGATCGGGTTCCTGACAGTAGTTTTCGGGTGCTGGCTCTCGGACAACTGCTGGTCGCCGGAGCCGGAGGATCTGGTGGCGAGCGGCTGACCCATGGCGGCGGGCGCGTGCACGCACGTGTAGCGCCCGCCGTCCGCGGCGCCGGCGCCGGAGCGCGACACCGCGGACTCGCTGTCCCCGGTGCTGCCCGCGCCCCGGGCCACGCGCCAGCCCACGCTGCTGCACGCCGCGCGCCACCTCGCCCGCGGCGCCAGCCGCTGCTTCGCGCTGCCGTGCGCTCCGTCACCGCCGCCGCCGCCCCCACCACCACCACCGAGATTGCCGGTTTTTTGACCGGACATTCCGGGCTCTTACTGCGTGCACGAAAAGACTAACGGGAACCATATACCGACTATAGCAAACGGTGGAGTGCATGAAAATGAAATACCGGTGACCATTTTTGATTAATCGTCTTTGGGTAAATAAATGTGGTTGTGTATGTGGTACGTGCTCTGTGACTATCTGTGAAAAAGGTGATAAAGTGCAGGTTAACATTTTAATAAACTATAAGAGCTTCGATTTAGATTTTTACTTATTGTTAATATCACGATCACTATGTATGTAATATATGTATTGTATGGATAGGTAGATAGATAGGTGTAATACTCGTAATGCTCAGTAGCCCCATGCGAGGCTCGGGCCGCGCGGACGCGGACGGCCCGGTCTGCTCGCGTGGTGGCGCGTGTTAGCACACTAGTGGGTTCGTCTGTGTTGTGGATCTCCAGTCGTAGACGCTTCTAGCGGCCGCTCGTGCTCGTAAGTTGATCTCATCTAACGTACCCTTGCCTGATGTGGTGCAGATACTCGTACGATTTCTCTGTACTCAGTACTACTATACTGTTTTTTCTAAAAGTATGTGCCTTGGAAATGCTTTCCTCGACTTGACTCGTAGTTTAGAGCGTGTTTTGAACCATTTAGAAGAATTTCTTCTCTCTGTCTGTACGGACAAGTAATCCCATAAGTGCAATACACATCATGACCGTGCCTTTACCGTTCTATAGACTTTGAGAGGGACGTAATTAACAATAGGTTTTAAATACGCTTTCCTCGATGGAGGGTCACCTACCGACGATTACTTTTGTATTTTTGTAAAATATCCGCTTTTTCATTATTTTTTAAATTAAGACGCAATTATTAATGATAGAGCAAAGTTAGTTAGGGCCAACATTCTAACTAAGTGACCGTCAATTGGCTAATCATTAAATTACTAACCTGAAATTGCTGTCGAAATAGTTTGTAAGACGAAATTATGTATAAACAAGACAACGATGTATCGATAAATGTAGAACTTTGATAGATTCTCATCAGTATTGTGTGTTATATCTTACTTGCATTTATTATTTGATTCCAATCATGGCACCATGAAACTACACGATGAAGTCATGGTTGATATCTATATTATTTAATAATTGTATAACTAGGTACTTATAAGTTTCTTCGCTAACAAGGTCCATTATCAATACAACTAATATTCAAATAGTATTGTATATAAATACATATTTAATTAGTTTATGCCAGTATCAACAATAGAATCTTGAATTATATTATACCTTCTTTCTTCTTATAACTTAAATTGTCTATGTATAATAGAAGTATTTTTTCCCTGACATTTACCCATGGAATTAGGTATAAAACGTCCTTGCATTTACCAAATAGGCTAGGCACTTATGTAATCTTACCTGTGGTAGTGTCAATTTTTGAAAATAGTAGATATATTTACGTGTTTCGATACTATTATGAGTTACATAGTTTCAACCTTTAACCATGTAAGGTATGGCCAACAGTATTTATTGTATAATATTTGGATTTTCTTAAAAATACATATAGTTATCATGATGACTATTTTTAACGTAGATCAAGAAGCAAGATTATAAGCAAGATTATAAAAGCTTAATTAATTGCGTAAACGTTCAGTGATCATAAATAATTAAAGTTTGTTACTGAATGATATTTAAAACTTGTGCTAAACTAGTGTGCCAAAGATCACATCATCATCATCATCATCATCAACCTTTTCCACCCACTGTTGGGTATAGGTCTCCTCTTCAGCCTTTCCAGTAGTCTTGTCCACAAAGTACAAATGATTAAGTAAAACATGTTTGGTCATATAAATTACTTAAAGAGTACTATTATACCACACACACATCATTTGATGACTAACATGGTTTAGTTGACTTTTTTATTTAACTTATTTTGTCCCGCTGTTATTATTAACTTTTATAGAAATAAAATTCGAAAAAGTTAGAATTTGATCTGGATTTGCGAATACTAGACCTCTTGCCATGGCTATTTAAATAGATAAAATGTCTATCCACAGGTGCAACATCTAACATGTGCCCTAGATTACCTAGATATTAGAAAAAAATCCTCCCTTCAAAAGTTTCATCAGAACATACTAAATCAAAAAAACATTTTGAAATTGGCTGTACTGTTTTACCATATAAAAAAACGTTTCTACATTTCTAGCAACATGTATATAAGAATCTGCAAATAATGTATACCTTGCTGACTCTAAACCCGAAAATAGAATAATATTCAACATAGAGTTAAGGAACCCGACTGAATAGTCAAATTTTTTAAGCATTGTAAATTAACGGTAGTTAGGCGGTAGTTGGTCGTAGATAAACATTTTAATCAGACAGTAGGTGTGAATAGGAGTATGGAGTTTGTAACCCACACCATATACATAAGGAGAACATTTTGTACCCAATCATTTTATAAGAATTGAAGAAGCTATATTTATTTCACTCATAATACGGCATTTTGATAATAAATCTTAAATTAGTCGTCTACACAAAAGTTGCGTGATAATCACATTTTGATTTTTCTATTTCTAAATTCACTGCCTACGTTGGTTATTGTTATTTGTATTTATCAAATAATTCATTAAGGCAACTTGGTCCAAGCTGAATGAAAACCTCAAATTCTGATCACTTTAGCTAGGTTTTTAAACGTAAGACTGTAGCAGGTAGCAGGTGGACGATATATTTCAGTGAAATATTAAAATAAATATTTAATTCGCTGTTTTACAATGTTAGTGCACCTGTCAGAGCAAATAAATGCTTGGACCAAGAATAATTAAGTAAATCCACATCAAAACATGTATAATTTAGTTTATAAAAATAATTTTGATTATTTCTTTGTTATAATTTTAAAATTATTTTAAATTGCATACCAAATTGAAATTAAAACCAGAAATCAAGCTAACAAAACTGTACCTTTACTATTTTTGTCATGTTTAATATAATCAATATTAATAAAATCCTACATTTAATACTATTTGTGTGTGAAAATACAAACACAAATCACGTGATAAGCGCATTTTGTATTAATTGTGTAAATATTTCGAGAAATCACTTCAGTGTGTTGTTTCACGACGGAGGTGCGGATCGCTTGGCTGGTCTAGGAATTGAGAGAACTCATAAGCTCAAACTAATACTTAGCATATATACATTGTAATGTAGTTTAATATTGTCATCATTTGTCACGAATAATTAAATGTATTAACTTAATATCATCTTTCATTACATGTTTTCTTCGAGTAGACGAATATTTCACACTCGAGTCTAAAATCGGATGCTCCAATTGAAGTTCTAAACAGAAGCTTTTTAGCAGAAAAACGGTTTTCATAAGGAATATAGGGCACGATGCTTTCCGCGCTGTGAGGGGTGACACAGAAAGGCTTTCTCGTCGGATGCTCCCATAGTACCTCCAGAGCTGTGCATCTATAAGCATACCACACTCATCTGCGTTATTAAAAGAAGTCGCGAAGGTCGTCAGCTCATTCAACTAAGAAAACCAGCTCTCTAGGTCATGTTGACTGGTTTGTTTGTCAAATGTCTCCTAAAATGGTTTTACTTATATTAGAATTCGAGATTACATAGCAATTTTAAATTACTTAGGTGGGGCAGCAGCAAATAGACAACGTTTGACTATTTATCTTACCAGACAAATAAATTGTTACGTTACAATTATTTATAAGGAATAAACAAAAATAAATCGTAAAGATAGCAAACGTAGGTCGTAATGGACGGCTTTATGTTGAGCCCCTGTTTACGAGTATATTTGAGCTCTCTGTTTCAAGTGAAGAGTCTCATGTTGATTGCTCTAAGGAAGAGGGTTGTCGGTGACAATGCAAGTTGTCGACTAAATTAAGAGTTTTTATCTGCTATCTAAGCATCGGAGCCTTCCGACAATTTGCGGAACACAGCTGTCGCTGACCGCAAACACAAGTGTACAAAAAGTTGTCCTTTGTCCAACTTGGATGCACTGTCTGGAAACTAACGCTGACGTCAGCTTTTATTACTTACAAAGAGAGTTCGATATAGTATGTAATCGTAACATTCTACATTCAATATTACTTTTGTTAAATAAATATTTTGTATTTGTATGAAACGTATAAAAAATTTATATTTTGTTCATTTAATATTATGGCAATTTAGCGTCTAATTTTAACCATTTTGAAATTATGTTTTATGTTTTGTTATTCAACTAGTTTCCTTCAATCAAGAAACAAAAATAAATAACAATTCACAACTAATAAGTTTTTAGAGTGTAATTAATGTTTTTGTTAGAATTGTCACTAATAAAAAACTGTAATAATAACTGTGAATAAACTGAAAAACATTATCATTTACAAACATAATAAATAAAGGGAAAAAAAACATTTACGATATGTTCTTAATTTTGTGAAACTAGCATAATAACAAAACGGCACAAAAAAGTATAATTTTAATGTTGTGAATTGTGAGAAATAGGTGTGAGTTAAGTTTTTATTCTCAACTGGCTCCAACTATGAAACAGACTTCCCCCATTTTGTCTAGTTAAGTCTGCGTGCTTCATCTTCGACCACATCGTCGCAACAGGCGAGTTAGTAGTCAAAGGCATTTATTACTTATTACTTACTTATTGGCATTTAAAAAAACTATATTATTATTTACGGGATATTTAGAGTGGTAAAGTTGTGGAATGAGCTCCCAATGAAGAAAGACAATGATAATAATATAATATAGAATCCTATATAATAAGCTCCAAATCCCATGAAAGCTCATTTCACAACCTTACCACGGTAAATATCCCGTAAATAATCATATTTAAAAAACTCCAATTTTTATATTAATCTTTGGTTTGGTTGTACATTAAGTAAATGAACTAATTTGGTAACAACGTGGTACTGCGATGACGTGGCACGTTAGTTAAACATTCATACCCCATGAATTTGTCACATATCACAATATGTACTACATAATTGTGGAATTGAGGTGGTGAGTACCTATGCAAGTATGCAAGTTACACCTTCGTAGCATTCTGGTTACGCATTTGTAGCACAGCTACAGTTTATCTACTATGACGTAGCATCACATCGACACTGTCGTATACGCTACGCATTCGTAGCATCTGCTACGTAGCTCGTAGCGCTTGCATTTTAGCAACTAATATTTGGCATCACAGTCCGTGTCGTTAATCTTAATTATATAAAAGGCGATGTGTAATAAAAAAGGCACTAACATTTTAGTGTTTTCTCGGAAATTATCTCGAATTAAAATCGATCTAGTTATTCTACGTTTAAGTTTTATTTTTTAATTTAACTAGGTTACCAATATTTTTATATGTACATGCAAAGTTATTGAACGTTTTCTTAAGTATTTTAAAATCATTATTTACTAAGTATCATCCATGCTATGGTAATATCCAAATATTTCGAAAAAATATATGTATTTAATTATTACAAATTAGATAATAATTGCTCCAGAACACATATAACGCGCGTATAAACAAGCCAAATAAAAGTAACCTCTTGTTTGATGTCAATTAAAAAGAACATTCTCCGACCCCACATTAGCATATTAACAAGCTACGCTCGACTCAATTTCCCCACAGCTTCTTTGTGAGTGACTGCTCTTGAAAAGTAAAAGGTCGGTATAATCTGCACCTACGGCGGTAATAAACGCGATGGCCCATATCGGCGCTATATCCGTCGCGAGCGCGCTATGTAGGGAACTCGGGAGCACGTGCTTACGTACTCTCTCTGAATAACTTATAGCTTTATAACGTCGAAGAGTCCCTTCTGCCTTCGAAACAGAGTGTTCAGCGCGACGCTTCCATAGTGGGCCGTGAAACGGCCGAACGAATCAATTTGTTGTCCGCGCTGCGCCGCGTCGCTCACACGAGCGAGAGGATTAACGCGATAGGTGGCTGTTTTATACAATAGTTGCATGCAAACTACTGAATAGTTTAAATACACAGTTTGTTATGATTTCTTAGGTATTCCCAACTACTACATAGTTTTAATAATCGTCAAATGTTCGCCAAGGAGAATCGGCATATACAGAGGATGCTACGCGAGCCTATTGAAATTAACAAACACCAAAATTTTTATAGAGATGATGGTTATCATGTACCTCCTACATGGGATCAATGAAAGTCATCAAATTAATTAAATCTCAAGCCTGGCGCAGAACTGCAAGACAACAGCCACGATAAGAGACATTCGGTGACAGAGTAGCTTTCAAATCGTTTTTTTTTAACTGCTTAGTAGTTCCTGAGACTAGCCTCTACAAAATAACAAACTTTGCCACTTTATAGCATTATTGGTTGAGTTCTTTAAAGGAGCAAAGTAAACACCAATTTTGCACATATTTTGTTTTCCACTTACCATAATCAGCTTTTGCGTGAAGGTGCACATATAAAATCAGATATCTACGATACGTTCATTAACAATTCGGACCCATACCCGTCCGTCCATTCTCTCCGTCCGTCCATCCTCTGTAATTTTAATCCGTTGCGCGGAGTGAAATTTCCCATCTTGCGGCGAAATGCTCAAAATTTTACGATAAAGAGAATTTCTGTCTATTTCACTATTTTATTAGATAAATACGCAACTGATACTGTCGTGTTATTTACATTGAACTCCAAGCCGTGGAGTTTGTTTTTAGGTTTTAGTGATGTCAGAACAAACGAGGTGAATAGCCGAATGTTGATCAAATAGAAATAACGAGACTAGACTTTTTATTCGTTTTGTAACTGTGTTAGTCATGATTAAGAAATGCAAAACTACTTCCACCAATCGGATTTTATGCAAAATATTATTGTACACTAGTAATATTTATTGTACACTAGCAGCCCTTACAATTTCACCGTTCAACCGCTATTTTCCGCAGCCTATGTATTAATCCAGGGTATAAACTCCCTTCATACCAAATTTAAACTAAATCCGATAATCTGTTACGGAGTTGAGTGACAACAATCATACTTTCACAATATATCATGAATAATAGTATAATTTATTTATTCTATTTTATTATAAGGCACTCTTATCTGATCACAGGTCATTCACAGGTACAATAAACCGATAAAAAATTGTTTGATATCATGATTCAAACCGCAGCACACAGCATAGCTTAAACAGCGTGGATACAGTTGCAACTACTTTCTGTAAAACAATAATAATTGGTAAACAAGCTTAGGTTAAAGCACTGAAATATAAATTGAAAATAAAAAAATACTATTACTGTATAAAGTACTATTAGTGTGATGTGATTTTTTATATCAGAGTGATGTGACTATTTTGTGTAACAAAACCCAGCACATTTCTACTGCTTGACAACAAATTTAACTTACTACTTTATTTATTATAACAGCAGATTGCTACTACAAACCACACGATAAATCACTTCAAAAACGGAGATATCAGTAAATACGGCGCATCAGTGATTGGGTTGGTATTCATTGCTGATAACCAATCAATCATCCCACTGAACGCTATTTTTCTCAATGCCTACCTACTCATTTCGACGCTCATAAATCTTTTAATAATCACTGAGTACAACATTACTATCGATTTTAATGAATATTGATTGATTGACTGAAAGTCTCAGATTCTAATGGGACAAGTCGGCATTTCTATGTATGTTTGTATATTTGTTTGATGATAACTTGCGTATCCATCCGATCTTCAAGAAATTTTGTAGGCAAGTACTTCGATTCAATACAATTTTTAGGATTGAATTATGAGAAGGGATGTTATGGTTGGAGTGTACGGGCAAAATCGATTGCATCCCTACATGACTGTGACATATAAGTGCATGTCTTTCAAAATGATAGTAAGGTTCAAGGTTTAGTACATCATTTTGTTATCAGTGTCGTTTGCGAAATATATACCTCACAGAAAAGAGGAGAAAAAAACCTAGTGCTGCAAAAAAACCGTCAACAGATCTTTATATATTTAAAGAAACTTGGAAATTTGTGTGTGTACTCAATCTCTGTGATCACAGAAATCAACTACCTTCGTATCAACCGTCAACCATCACGTATATTTTGGTAGTTTTAGCGTATACAAGTAAGGAGGATATCAAAAGTTTCTGGTAACAAGCACGAAGAACTCTCGAGTAAAGTGAGAACTCCAATATTTTAGTCACGTCTTGTGAAGCGATAAATATAACCGCAGCTTACACTAATAATTCAAGGAACTGGTGCCAACTACAGATATTGAAGCATTTGTCCAGGAACTGTAAAAGAACCTAGATAAGGTTCTTCTCATCACACTAATATTATAAAAACGACTTCATGTGGGTCGGGATAGAATGTGTCATATCTTTACGTAACGGATGAATGGATTTGGTTAAAAGGTATGAAGAGAAGACGTATGACCCCTAGACTTTCTTTGTCCTGGTGCATAGTTCGTAATAATACTGAAAGTTATCAAAGATTTTTTTATAATAATATAAGCTGGTGCCCGCGACTTCGTATGCGTAGACTTTCAAATAAACTTTCAACCCCTTAATACGACCCATTCGCAAAATACTTTCTTAGCGGTCCTCTATAACCCTAAAGAAATATACCTGCCAAATTTCAGATTCGTAGGTCAAGTAGTTTTTGAGATTACTTGATGAGTCAGTCAGAGAATGAGTGTGTGGTATTTCGCTTTTATAATTGTGGATGGTAGGAATCCTCCTAAGTTTAGTGAAGTTTATAAAGTATTAGTGCATTGGCATATCTAGATAGGTGCAACAGTGGTTCGTTATTTTATTGAAAAAGACACAATAAATTTTGTCGATGTCATAACAAAAGATACAAATAGTTCAGCGGAATAACATACTTTGTATTTATTTTGTAGGTACCATATTATACGAGTATCTCAGATTTATATGAAACATAAAATCGATCTATATTTACATCTAATCTGAAATTTACTTATCTTAAAATAGCAAATAACCTTCGACTAAAATAAATTGCAAATAACAATAAGTTTGTAAAGACTTTTGAACTTTAAAAATGGCATAAAGTTTTGAAATACTACTTTGTGGGTGCTCCGGAGTCGCTTTTAATGGAAAAACTTTTGCATGGTTATCTAATTAATTCCTTTGTGCACATTACTATGACGTTAATTGGTACTTCAGCTTTGTGTTGATTGAGGTGCATTGTTGAGATAATTCCACTTTTCTCCAGCGGTTTTGTTCTTGAGGGAAATAATTAATCTTCCTTTTAAAATATTTTAAACTATAATTACCTTTCCGAATGGGCGTCGCCGTCGTTCGGCTGCTATTTGAGCCAAAAATTTGTGGAAATAAGATTGTGCTAAAAATAGATAGAAACTCTTTTGAAAAGACTTCGTTGCTAAGGTTACTTTATAAGATTAGGGCTAAGTTTAACGATCTGTGATTACTGTGACATATTTCTTTAACTGAAATATAGTTAATTTGCCGATTTATAGGTATAACAGCGGTGGTAAGCCAGAGATCGTGCAACCCAGCTCTAAAGTACTGATGTATGTTTATACAAACGGGGAACAAAGCACAAGGTTTTCCTGCACGAGGTTGTAGGGTAATCGCAATTTGTAAGATTAGGAGCCATCAGGTTTAATATAATTGTGAATGGCTCAACCAGTGCCACGATGACTTCAAGTAGATAGGGTTTAGCTTCCACTTTCTTTTTGCCAATAACATGCCATAAAACAAGAAATAT
This sequence comes from Agriopis aurantiaria, assembly GCA_914767915.1. Taxonomy (NCBI): domain Eukaryota; kingdom Metazoa; phylum Arthropoda; class Insecta; order Lepidoptera; family Geometridae; genus Agriopis; species Agriopis aurantiaria. Next base: position 7,932,969 of record OU611994.1, on the reverse strand, counting down.
ATGGAAATGTGAAACCACCAGAGCCTACGACAGTGGTTTGACACGAGTAAATTTTGGTAGGTATAAACAAAGACACAAACATATTTGGTAGGTATAGGTATACGAGGGGCAAATAGTTCCTCTCGCATACCTATATCTTTAATCAGCGATTATTTGTAGTACCTCATGTACCTACTCCATATTTTCAACTTTAGTAACACGTTTTCATTTTGCAAATTTGTATCCCAACAGAGACACAATGTAAAATTGCAAACCATTACGCGCTCCCAATTTTAGTTTTACTTCCGCTCCTACCGACCACATAAAAAGATTCTGTGATTTAGTTTATCGTGAGGATCGTCAAGAATAGTAAAAGTCGATTGGCTTTTCTCTCATGTCGCCTTTTCTATGTATTGCGTAGGTTTCTAGTGGTAGTAGGTAGTCACGTTTCTAGTTATTGAGCAAGTTCGCGTCGGGTCCCGCAATGACAAAATACATTGAACCAACACAAACTTAGACCACGTTTATTACGCAACTACGTGGGTGTCTCTACAAATTAGCGAAGTCTTTTATTAAAGGTCAACACCGCCAACGGGTAAGAGCGAAACAGACGATATAAAGTTACAGCAAGTTATGGAAAACTTTTTATGAAAGATACGCACACGTAGCATTGTGTCTGTACATGTAGGTATTATGTATGAGTGAGTAGTTTACGCCTGCGGAGCGCGACGGTTGCAGCACAGCGCCGCCGGCCGCAAGCATCGCAAGTTTTATGACAGCTACAACAGCAGTGCAACTTTTCACACTCCATCGCGTTTTGTCGTGTTTATAAACGGACAAGCACTCTCTTGTAAAATGACGACGTGGTGTTTTAACGGAAAATATTCTGCATTAAAAGGATAGGAAGCAGCGATTTTAGAAAATTACAAGGCGAAAGGACGTCTGAAGTATTTGAAAACTGATTACACCCACGCGGCCAATTTGTTAAACAAATCTTTGTAAGATGAGAGTGGCACGCGCCGCCCGCCCAGCCGCCGCCGGTCACTGCTTCCCTGGGCTTTTATCATTACACGGACTCGTATTATCTCCACCCGCACGCAATATTGACATTCCCCTTTTTGCGCTCACGCCAAAAGTATAATAGGACATCGCGTTTCTCATTAGTTACTCTCATTTTTTGCTCGTAAACCTTTTGATGGCCGCTTTCTTATGTCCGTATGGAAGATACAAATTTTTACCGCACTCTGTCCGCACCGGGGTGAATATTAAATGTGGAGAAGGAAAGAATCTTCTGGTTTTAATATTTAAAATAGGTGAAAGGAAAATGAGTGCGGATGTGCGTTTGTTTAGTGGAGGTAGGTAAGGTACGGTTACCGCAGTTCCGTTCACTGAGGAGTCGCCGGAGGCGGGACGGTGCGGTCCGCGCTACGACTTGTCTCACGTTTGTTTTTTGCATGAGAACTATTGTTTGACTCACTATATAAAGAAGTGTAGTGGCGCACCGACGCCACGTTACGTGAACGAAGCCATGCTCCGACGACTCTCGAAGAGATTTAATTAGAGATTTATTATGAGTAGTCATGTAGAACGAGAGAAGCACGTTTCATATTCGTATTATAATGTTAATGCTCGTGCACGTTACATGTGACATGTTAATTTGTTTAAGTAATAAGCACCACGTGGAGGCAGTTCCAGTGACTAAGTTCTGTTTTTTAAAGGGTCTCGATTTGTTTATTAGTACCAATATGAATACTATGAATAGCTCTAGTTCCACCTGCGATAGAAACTTAGAGATAGTGTAGCTCTCTATCAGTAAGTTTTCTAGATTGGTTACTCCCACATCAAAGCAATAATCTTTATATTTAAAAATATTAGTGTAGAAGTGTAGATTAAAAGTTAACTCGTACTTACACGTACCTACTTAAGGAGCGGAAATAAAAGTATTAAAAATCACACTATGCACATATTTATAGGTCTACATTAAGTTATATAGGAACTTATTCTTTAAACTTTTCAACAAACAATTAGATGTAAAGTTTTTTTTACGTGGATAATTTCGCGTTTGACCACCAACTCGCGTGTTGGTAAGCGACGATGTGGTCGAAGATGAAGCACGCAGACTTAGAAGATACCTATTCACTCTAGCCTTGAAAAGGCCCAGATTATATCTCTCAGGAAACATGGAATAGATACTTTTGTATTCTTTTGATTGTTCTGTTATTGATTCAATTCAGACGCTGGTTGCACACACATGAAACAATGAGCTAGGACGGCGCCGCCTAGGTTGTGCAACTTTTACACAGTTATTTGACTTCCCCAACACAAGGTACCCAAAATAAACAAAACACAAGCCGTAGCATACCAAACTAATTTAGTTAAATACGGCTATAGTGGTTTATTATAATTCAATTTCAATATTGAAGCTGTAACATTTTATCACATCTATATACGTAACGCTCATTATCGTAGGTATATCAATAAAACTTTAACTAATTAATATTATAAAAAATATTCATAAAAACCGAAAAAAGGCGATGTATATAAAAGCGACTTCCACTCACTCACTGACTCATCACAAAATCTCGAAAACTTCTTGACTTACGAAGCTAAAATTTGGCACGTAGTTTTCTTATGGGGTATAGAGGTCCCTTAATAATTTTGCGAAAGGGGGAATTAAGGGGAGCAAATGAAGGTTAAAAGTTTATATGAAACACATTTAAACATAAACATAGAATCACGTTATTCATATAAATGATTACATCAGGTTTCAGGTTTGGTAAAGTCCTTTGTTTTTGATGTTAGGGACATGAAATTTGGTATTCAGGTTAATAGTTTAAAATAAATAAATACTGTTATAATTTTTACAAAAGAGACGGATTAAGGAGGTGTAATTGGAGGTTCAACGTTGTGTTGGAAGTTATGCATCTACGAAATTCTAATTTGGCAATAATATTCTTACTAAGGTTAGACGTACACTAAGAAATTATTTTTCGAAAGGGCCGAATTAAAGGTTCCAAAGGGGGTTGAAAATATAGGTGAAAGTCTACGCGTACGAAGTCGCGGATAACGGCTATTACCTAATAAGGACTACATTCTGATTCGCACACCCTTTGTCATGCCGCCGCTGCTAGTACAATCCAGAAAAAAGTATTAAACAAGGGACACAATTTTTTATTCAGTTACCATAATCATAACATCAATTGAATTCATTGCACAACATAGTTTTTTTTGTTGCAAAATTACAGCTACTACCTCAATATGGCATTTTTTGTTATATGCCATATTGATTGATATAACGTACTTACTATCCGTACCTACTACATACCCTCTGATACAGAGCTGCTGAAGTTTCGATTGATTTAATTGGATTAAATAATCCTTATAACAGCATCCAAATTGTTATGACTAAATATAAGTTTTAAGATAAGATCTTAACCAAAACTTGTCTTGGGTTTGTATACTGTCATAGACGAACCTAGTAACTACTTCATCTATGATACTGTGAAGATATATAATAAGTTATAATATCCCGGATAAACACAGAAGTATACAGTGTTTTGCATGTCTTTGTTGTTTCTACTTTTGTTTTAATACAAAAAAAAAACACTAGTCAAGTAAAACCATGTCAAGTAAAAGGTGCCATCAGGATTTACCAGTAGGTAGGTACTTATACCATGACTCTCCACCCACTAAGAGACTGAATTAACGGAGGTGGTGATACTATAATGTTAGCTAAGGCACACCTAAATTATTATCTATTACTACACGATTTACTTACCGTTTTATAATTTGATCTCTATTTGTGCTAACAAAGCTGAAAATAAACAGCTTTTTAGCATGTCTAACGAGTGTCGCTCGCTGTCGGACTCGGCAATTGACAGCGAGACAGCGAGTGGAGCGTCAAACGGAATAATTAATCTGTCATGAGGTGTCCGCGCTCTCCGCAGCGTGTCCGACAAACACTCAGTACAACACGGGTACCGACGCTAAAACAAAAATAGAAAAAGATAAAACGCATGAATGTGGCCAGTATTTTCTTATTATTTTCCATTAAGAGCTTAATCCCCCAGACTACGACACTTGATACCAATGGACGGCAGTGTTTGATGTTAGCATTATAAATGCTCTTGCGTCAGGAAAATTCACTGTACAAACAGAGTGTCTACTGTAAAGTGTAGCCTCTACGAGGCTTAGGACGCTCGCGTGGTGCAGAGTTATGATTGGCTTTGAGTAGGCTTTGAGAAACGGAATAACTACACTGTCTATGTGCCAAATGTTCTACATCCTCAACGACCATAGAAAATTAATAAGTTCTAAAGAGATGAGAAAATACATGCAAATATAAATGATGCTTTATTTGTCATACTTTGTTCGCTCAAGTAATTGCGCAAAGATAAAAGATTTTGATTGGCTCAACAAATATAAGGTGCCTGTTTGTCTAATTTAAAGCAAAAAATCAACGGACTATACATTATGGAAACTGCTTCAGTGAGAATAATAAAAACATTAGATATCTCAAAAAGATTTTCCCATACATAACGGCTACAATTATTACCACAGAAAACAAATGGTGCCCATTTCTCCTGTTTTAGCAATAATTAACGGCCGTTATGCAACCGGCTTCAGTGTGATCTTCATTAATGACTTTATATAGTAGATCAAATGAAAAATATTTTTATTGTCTGTAATTTAGATCTAAGCTCAAAAAACGTTGCATAGTCACGATACTTTTGTCGTCAGCTCAAATCCCAGTATTGCCCCTGCGCGATACAGTGAAAAATCTATGCGATCTAACCTGCAGGAAGATATACGCACTAGTCGGCGTCCGCATGAGAACTAAATAACGAAAGAGACAAATGATAAAACTCCAGATAACTCAAGACCTATTAAAATTTAAATAAAGCAGATTTACGTTCAATAAAATTAAATAATTCAATCTAACTAAATAATTTAATTGAATGTAAATTTTATTTATTTAAAATATTAATAGGTCTTGAGTTATCTGGAGTTTTATCATTTGTCTTTTCCGTTATCTATACCATAGATAACATAGATAAATATATACTAGGTCTTAGTTAAACTTTGGAACAAGTTTTCTAACAATTAGCGGTTGCGGTAAACCCAACATTTTTGACTAGTTTCAGGTAAATCATCAAAGTTCAAAAAGAAGTATCAACCTATGGTTTGGAATACGCATTAAGTCAGGGCAGTTACCTAGTATCAGGCTGGCTTGCACCACAAATTAAATCTGGTTTAAATCTAGATTTTACTAAATTTTCCATACGTTTTGACATTTTTATTTCGTTAAATCGAGATTAACTAGAATTTTATTATGCACAGCTTAGAAAAGGGAAAATTAAAGTTTTTTATTATTAATAATTATTATTATGTATATATGTTTTGTATTAGTCATGCAAGTGGGTCTCAGTCATATAAAGGTGAGCAGATATTAATCGAATACACACCACAGACTAAAATAGATATCACCCAATCATATTAAATCAAGGATTATTCCTTTTAGGGTATATTATACTAGCAGACCTGACAAACGTTGTCCTGTCTTAGAACTGTCAAACACGCAAAGTCAAAATTGTAAATCTTATTATTTTACACCTTGGGTTACGTTATTGGAGTTTTAGTAAGAATCCCTATTTTTTTGAAAATATAATATAGCCTATGTTACCCGGGGATAGTGTAGCATCCCAACAGTGAAAGAATTTTTCAAATCGGTTCAGTAGTTTCGGATCCTATTCAATCCAAACAAACAAATCTTTCCTCTTTATAATATTAGTATAGATAACATCCTTGTATTAAATAGAGTAGGTAGGTACTTAAATAAGATTAAAACAAAAAAAAAACATCTTCCGCGGATTTTGTGACAGAAACTTTTGCTTGTCTTGTTGTACGTCAGATAAATAAATATCACTCAAGGTAAAAATAGCTCCATTTTACCGCGCTTTTCTATTTGTGAGTTGGCAGAACAAGGATCTACGAAATATTCATTCTGGACGTCTTGTTTGGTTCTGATCTTGCAAAATGTTACTTTAAGATTTATCTGTGCCAAAATAGCTATATTGTTGGAAAATATTGCCTTATAAATGTTGCCCTGTTCTGTTCAAACTTAAATTTAATTAGGTACTGCTTTTGTTCATGCCCGCACAGGCCATATATTATACATTTAGGTACATTTTATTTACGTTTCTGAACACGTCCACATGATCCAGATAATTATGATAATAGTCATCAGAGTAATTAGTACCCGACATGGAATAATTAATAATGTCATTAGGATGTCCATGCTCATTCGCGCTTGGCCGCGGCTCGCCCAACAAACACTCAGCCAGACACGTTGGATATGCGTTGGATAAGCACGGGTTAAATAAAAAATAAACACAGGATAGCTACGGACGTGAAATGAGTTTTCATTCAACTAGGTACCTTCGAGCTACGTGCCCCTGCACGAAGACTCATCTGAAATAGCAATTGGTAGAGATATGTACGTACGTTACAGCCAAAGACAGCCGATCAAGCATTTTAGGTGGATATGTTAGGTTCGTCTAGCCAACAATTCTTATTTTTGGCTACCACTGCACTTGAGAATCTACCTACTGAATCTATGATATATAGCGACTTCTGACAGTAGATATTATTTCTATGTTTCTGGCACTGTGACCTGTCAATATAACTGACATGGAGATGAGAGTAAATAAAAACCGGACAAGTACGAGTAGGACTCGTGCTCTGAGGGTTTCGTAGGATGGAACCCTCAGAGCGCGAGTCCAAAAAAAAACAACTAACTGAAGTTGAAATATTTAAAGACAAACTTAACTTTGTAGTTGACAATAAGGTTCTTCCATACATAACAACTACAAAATGTAAGTTTGTAATTGAAAAACTTTTTTTTTTTTTTAATTATGATATAACTTCAAATTAACAACTTTCAGATTTATTCCTTTGTATGTGCTGTAAGACCTTGCCTCTTGCCAAAATTAATGATTCTAGGTCAACGGGAAGTACCCTATATGTTTTGATTCCCCTGTGAAATCGCAAAGTATGCGACATAAACGTTCATATCTTTTGATTGCGTTGACTTAAAACTTTTATTTTTTTACGGCCGAAGGAAACCGTAGACCCAAGTATTTAGTATTTAATATAATGTTCAACTTGATATCTTTACGCGTTCTTGAGAAAAAGAGTCTTGATAGACGGACAGACTGACAACGAAGTGATCCTATAAGGGTTCCGTTTTTTCCTTTTGAGGTACGGAACCCTAAAAAGATATCGTCAAAGATTTCAGTACTACGTACATAATATAATCTATGGATATCGTTTTCTTAAGCTCTGTTTTCAATTGCCATGGTTGTTCACTACAGTTATATGATTTATGATTTATTATAACGAAATATTTGCAGTAATAAGTTTGTAGATGGACCTCCCAATATATCGGCGCAGTTAGGTACAGCAACCAACAAACTGAATCAACCTGCATTCTTGAGTCTGCCCGTGAACAAGATGCATTTATATGCGCCGAAATCCATAACCTAATTATGGTAAATATCCCGTTAATAATCTCTACATAGTATAAATATAACTGTATAGTTTACTTTAGATGCCAGCGGTAAGTGTGATAGGTTTTATCTATACTATAATAATCTATACTAATATTATAAACAGGAAAGATTTGATTGCTTATTTACATTGAATAGGCTCCGAAACTACTGAACCGATTTGAAAAATTATTTCACTGTTGGGAAGTTGCACTATCCCTGGGTGACATAGGCTATAATCTATACCCGTGCGAAGCTGGGGCGGACCGCTAGTATTATAAAGTAGGTATTTCAAAATAAAATGTTGCGTAGCCCGACTCATAAATTCGTTCTGTCCGTCCGTCTATCCGTCTGTTCGTCTGTCGATCTGTCCGTCCTAATTTTTAGGGTTCCGTACCCAAAAGGTAAAAACGGGACCCTATTACACCAAATAACCCATAGATTATAACTTTTTGAGATATAACGATAAAACTGTAATAAATTCAAGACATTCTAGCTCAAAGGTCATTGACCTTTCCATAAAATTGTCTTGATAAATAATGTTTCTCAAGTAGGTACCTAGTTTTCTTTTTGACTAAACCATAAAAAGTATTATGTAATGTTGGTATGGAAATTTGGTTAAGGCCACCGAGATTCGATCTTTAGATTTTTTCTTTGATCATCAATTTCTGAACTATGATGATTGTGACCACAATTATATAACTTTAGTTACGAAAATCGGAACCCTAATATATGCGACATGCGTGTCTCGAGTCTCGACACGCTCTTAGCCAGTTATTTAATAATAAGGGTCACCTAGGTAGGAAATTTATACGTTGACCAAAACATACTTAACGGTGCAAGGCTTAACTTTTAACGCACATTAAGGCCAAAGCCAACTTTCGTCGGTTACACTAACTTAGGCGCAGCTAGGCGAGTTACCCAAGCTGTTTCAAAAGATTAAATGGACAGGAAAGAGTTTTTATGAAGAGATCTGGTGATAACGCTCCAGCGTTTGTAGTTTAATGAAAAGTTATTTTGTTGACCACCTAGCTAGTTATACTGGTAAGAACGTAGGTAAGTATACTTCCAAAACCACATCGCCATCCATTGTATTCAATCATACGGCAGCCAATCGGAATAATGAAATGACTGTAGCAACCGAATTCTTCTCCTGTCTTATATAGGAAGGAACACAGTCGTCTTCATCATCATCATCATCACCAGCCAGAAGACGTCCACTGCTAAACATAGGCCTCCCCCTTTAACCCCCACACTGAACGAAAGCCTGCCATCTGCATCCACTGGATGCCCGCGATTCTCACAATGTCGTCGGAGTAAAGCTACCTAGGTATTGATTGTACTATAATATTCCGTCTACCTTTGTCCTCAATGTTGTAATACTAATTATCTTGGGCGAAAAAAGAAATATATACACATTTACGACTTTTTTTTATTACACTTAAATAATATAGGCTTGCGATTGATCGCCATCTCGCCTGATGCCAGTCAACGATGGCGCAAGCGACCGATTCACTCGCGACTTGAAAACATTCAGATTGTAACTAACGGAAGATACGTATTAAGGTAGCGAATTTCACTGTCTATCTGTTCGCGCAATAAAAGTAGAATCAAAGCACTGGTACGGGTTTTCAGAAAATCATAACGGTGTCGCCTTTTCGTACTCGCCCTGCCGTCTGGTAGAAAAATGGGCAGAAGGGAATTAGATGATGCTGATCCGATGTACTCTCCGATATGTAGGTATCTGACACTAATTCTGGAATATGCCTTAAGAGTATAGGTAATATGGATCCTTATAAAGTAATTTAGATATAGCCGTATACAAACTGCACTTTAAAAAAAATCTACTTCATACATTTCTAATTTACGCCAAAACATCTATAGAGCATGAAGTTTAAAGTAATCAACAATAAAAGCAGTCCATTCGCAACTGGCGCAAGAGTAACGAAATTAATCTGAGTCAGCGTCTACATAAATTGGATCGGAAACAGCCGTCGCCAAGTTCCGTTTTAGCTTATTCAAGTGTTCGAATAGTGTTTCCGACAAACCTCCACACTGCTTGCACCGCCAGATCCTAATGGGTACCTAGCTAGATGTTATAAATGTTAGGGGAGGTTCTGTCGATTACAAAATTAGCAACCATATCAATTCAATTTCTTCGTCGTGGTTTCGTGCGGTATTGCCGCAACTTGCCAATGTCTTGTGTAGAGTCGGGTAGGCAAATATTCTGGAGATTGTCCGGTTTATTGGTGGCGGGGTCCCAATTTGCGAAGATGATCAGGGAAGTCCTGGGTCTTGAAGATCTTCTGAGTTTTCTTCACTGTAACGACAGTAACGACCTGTGGTAACGACTATTAACCAGGACAGTGACACTGACATTGAAAAGCTTTGAAGTTGACATCAAAATTAGTCAAGGACGTTATATACCCTAAAGGGGTATACAAAAAAAAAACTTTATTAACTTATTTTTATAAAACATAGGTGTTTGGCCTCTCCTGTTAAGCTTTGACAACCTGTGTTAGGAGAGACCGCTCTTTCGTTGTTACATCGTAATTTCACATTAATATTTATGAACAGTTTATAATTATGTAGGGTAGTTTTAAATTAAAGTGGGTGGTTAATGTGCGTGTATGTGTTTATGTCAATGACTGAGTAAGTGCTTCGTTTGCTCGTAATCAAGTTGCTTTAACCATGTTAATATACTATTTTTACATTGATGAAGTGACATTGTGTAAATGTTTTTGATTTACGTAGACGATATATACCCTAAAGGGGTATAACGTCCTTGAAATTAGTTCACTTACCCATCTTTCCATCCATCCATCGATCTTATATAAATATGTAAGCTCACTGCACTAATCAATCTAAATCTGTATTGTTCCCATGGACGTCATTCGATGATTGTTCCTTATACTTTACCTACTATTTTTATATAATTTGATTAGGTAGTAATAGACGTTTGATCGCCAACTCACCTGATGTTATAAGCGATGATACGGCCTACGATGGAGCACGCTTGCCTAGAAGAAACCGATCAATTAACCGAAAAAAACTATTTTATATTTGTTTAATTAAATGATATGATTTAGTGTATATTTTTTTGTTCAGGTTTATTTACTGTTTGCCAAATGATTCGTTATAATAACGTTGTTGGCTTTTAAAAAACATGCTTTTTCTTGACATACTTTATTTTTTAGATTAAACTGTAAAATTCAATTCAATTAAGTAACAGTTGCAAGGGTATCTAGTTGGCGTCGTGTAAATTATTTCACGCCTGCCCTCTCTTGAAAAAGAGCCAAATACTACGTGCTTAGCATTTTTAGCTCTGTAAAACAATACAATGAAACATCATTTAAAAAGAAAACAAAGAACATTAGAGTTGGTTGACAATTGACAGTGCCAACAATAACTAGCTCGTCGGTAACTATTCTACAAGTAGTACTATTATAGTACAGTCGAAGTAATATTAAATTGCAATTGGGTTTGGTTGGGGCGAGTTCAAACAACATTAGCCTGTGGGTGCGGTTCGTTTCCCAGTAGTTTTCGTTTGCGCAATCAGGAAATTAAATAAAGTTCGCGACTCGATGTCTGCCCGCCTGAGACACTTCTCTAGACAAACTCTGTAAACACTAAGAATCTTGCTCCTAACTTTCACGTGTATAATCAAATAAAACTGGAGCTCGTGCGGGTAAATGAAATGAATCCTTAAAAATATTTTTACTTTTAAGGAGGTAACTTATAAAAAATAAATATCTGGCTAAACTCGAAAATTTAGGTTTTTGTCTTATTTTGTCATTTTACTATAATATATATGACATCATATTAAGGGCAAGGCGTTAACTAAAAATATGAATAAATGCAATATTTTAATTTGTTTCTTACTAGATAGCTATTGACCGCAACTTCGTACGCGTTGACTTTGCTCCCATCAATTTCGTAAATCTTTTTTTAGCAGATCTCTACCTTCCATAGGGAATCTACTTGCCAAATTTCAGCTTCATGGGTCAATAAGTTTTCAAGATTTCGTGATGAGTCAGTGAGTGAATAAGTGAGTAGGTAAGTTAATTTAGTTTTTATAATTATTGATAGATTCATTGATTAACGACATGTCCTCAGATATGTGAAACTAGTAGGTAGACTAATAAGATAAAACATAAAAAGGACTTTCCGAGTTTTACTAAGCAAAACTTATGTCAAAATTTAATCAGAAAATTAGAGTTAGATTAGGTAAAATTAATAGAAAAGGTGAGAAGGCCAAGTAAGAATTTTAACTGAAACACCTATAACAGACTACCTATGCCAGTGTATGCAGTGGGAAACTAAAAACGGACGAAGGAACCAAGGCAGGCCGAGAAAACGCTGTCTGGATAGGATAAGGAGAGGAGAAAATACTCGCGTTCCAAATAGACTGGTCAAATCTGACGGGTTGCACTGTCTGGAAGGAGATGGGGAGACCTTTGCCCAGGAGTGGGAAAGTACAGGTAAATAAAAATATCAAAGTAACTTCATGCCACATTCATATCTACTATCACATAATGCACATGGACAAAACTATAACCCCATCGCCTCGCCTTTCCACAAATTGTTTGAAAAACAAATTTTGAATATAAATGTGGCTTGCCAAGCTTCGAGATCGTGCCATAAGCGGCCAAGTGGCTTATTGCTTTTCGAGTTAGTGTTCAGGCTTGTAAGGTTGGAAAGGCTAGGCATTGTGTGCCTCTTGATACATTGATGTTAAGTGGGGCCACAAAGAGTCGAGCTGAGAGGTGGAGGGCAGTGTAGAAGTGCTCTCGCCTTGCACTTACGTAGTGGCTGAAAGCGAAAACCTTTTGTTTCTTTTGTAACAAGAAAATTCGGCTGGCCAAATCGAATAACCTGTCTTCGTGGGACCTATTTTAAATGGGTTTAACTATTTTTTACGGCTTTGACCACATTTTCAGATAAAAATATTTCAAGTAGGTACTTTGCTTACATCCGCATGACAATAGTAGATTATACGACAAGTGAAAACAAGGGAATTTAATTCGAAGGACTAAGTTGGATCACGAGAGCAGCGACGGATTCTAAAGTAGAATCCTGAGCGGAGCGAGAGATACAAGGACCGAGATGGTTTTTTTCACGAGTTATGTACCTACTCTACTTTTTACCTTTGACTGCGAGAAAATAAATATTAGGTAGTGTAGTTTTTATATTTATCACATTTTATTATATAATCGGTAAGTATAGTAAGAGAACAAAGGATTCAATTAAACATTAGAATTGTTTAGTGATATTAGAACATTATTCGAAATTCAGTATAGTTTTGAAACGGTCGTACCTATTAGATTTTGGGGGCAACATACGGTAATTGCTGCTTTATTACAAAATTATTCCGGAGTATCATTTTCGGCACTGGAAGAACTTATTTTATTATATGACTAACGGTCAGCCCTAGCTTTGCACGGGTATAGATTTAGCCTATGTCACCCGGGAATAGTGTAGCTGCCCAACAGTGAAAGAATTTTTCAAATCGGTTCAGTAGTTTCGGAGCCTATTCAATGCAAACAAACAAACAAACAATCAAATCATTCCTCTTTATAATATTAGTATAGATAGATAATCACAGATCAGTAAGATCTGTGATTATCTATCTATACTATTTATATTTTAAATAATAATAGATTTTCCAATGACCTAAAACAACCACGATACCTAATAAAACAAAATAGTTATTTATGATACAAGTGCGGAAAGTTGGTTATTACAAACGAGTAGACGAATGTAAGCCCGAGACGAAGTCGAGGGCTTACCATAGTCACGAGTTTGTAATAACCAATCCGCACGTGTGCCATACAACGTTTTACAACACATTTGCGAGAAAAAAACAAAAAATTGAAATTAAAAAAATACCGTAAAGTACACGCACGGTGCTATACAACGGAGCGTGCGTGCAAATTCATTACAGCACGCTCCGTTGTATGATCCGTAATGTTTAACTTTCGAAAGATGTATTCAGGCTTCGTAAGTGCACTTTTTGAGCAAATGTGTTGTAAAAAAATAAACAAACTAATACTGGCGAATTATTATTTTCTTAATTTAAATTTGATTGTTCAATGGGACAGCTTCATGCAGCCAACCAGTAAATTCAGTAAGTACGTAGGTACGTTTTATTAATTTTTTGTTTTTAATTCGTAGGTACCTACATCGTGCTTGTTCCAAATTATTTTTTTTTTATTCACTCAGTAATTAAGGTGTTTTATTCCCTGTTATCGATGAATCAGATGCTCTTTTTCGAGTGGCAAAGTTAAAATAGTATATTATGCAATTAGTGAATAAAGGACAGATTTAAAGCGAGGGCCTTAGATGAATAACGAGCAAATGAAGGATTGTAACGACTGAATTACGAGCGTAGTGACTGATTCAAATGTTAGAATCCTGAGCGACGCGAGTGATATATGGCCCTCGATATAAATCCGTTTTATTCAAGAGTTAGTACATAAACAATATTTTCTTACCAAAACTCTTTCAAAGCGCTACAGTTATATGATTATTTACGGGATATTTACCGTAAAAAACATAATAACTGTAGTGAACAACCGTGAAAGTTGAAAACGGTGTTCTTGAAAAACAATTTTCGTGATTTGCTAAGAAATGGCAAAAACACAGACAAGAATAGAACAGACAAAGGACAGACAGTTGTTTCGTATATAATTTTATAGATATAACATTGCGATAGTTTACTTCAGGCAACGTAATATTATAGTGTAATCCAATAATAGCTGGTAAAAGCATTGGAAAATAACTATTACAAAATCTTAACACTTTAATATTATAAATGCGAAAGTGTGTTTGTTTATCCTTCTTTCACGCAGCAAGAGAGCAAAGATCGATGTTGTTGATTTGTTGGATAGAGATTGTTGAAAGGCTGTAGAATGACATACTTTTTATTCCAAAAATTGAAAGATTCCTAGAGAATCTCCACATGGGTGAAACTTTAGGCGCAGCTAATGACTACTAATAATATAGGTGTACCTAATCTCTATCTAACCAAACTGTGAATTTCGTGATTATAATTTTTGTGTTATGTAAATGGCGGTTGTGTTTACTGTCCGTAGATCAGACAAACAAGGAAGATATGGTAAGGTGGTGTGACCGGTGCGAACGCTTCGGACTTAAAAAATCAGGCTTTAAACGAACTCAATCTGCAAACGACCTTCCCGCCCTTTTTTGCATGTGGACTATTAGATAGTTCATTATTGTCGCTGCAAGTTTCTTAGTGTGCGTGAAAAATTTGTAGGTAAATATGCCGTATTTACAGTTTTTCGTTTTGCGGTTTAGCGGGATTCTGAAAAAAGTGGGTGAGAAACATGGAGATAATTAAACAAGAACGATAATAACATTTGTACTAAGGCATATCTCCCTTGTTAGTGTGATCTGAGGCGCTACCGTATAACATACTTACTAACTTCATAACTCTGTCAACCACTTGCAAGATTTTGATCAGACTAAAATAAAAGTAGGTATTGTATACATATCTATTATCACTACCTAAATATTCAAAGCCAACGTAAAAGTCTGCTGGAAAGTGTTAAAACTGTAACACTTCTGCTCTTAAACGCCGAGACCCTCTTGCAGCCACTCTCTATGTATTGTGCCTCAGTAACAATTTACTCGCATTCCAAAAGCAGGTATTTCACTGTGCACAGCACACTCATAAATAAATAATGTGCAACACATTTACCGTAGCCGCTGAAGACATTTTTTCAGTGTACGTTGTATTTTCTTGGCAAACGGAGTGATTACCTCGTGCTTAATAATTTATTTGAGCTTCTACCAAGTAACACAAAGGCCAGTCTTATCTCCTGAATAAAACATTGTCTCTCAAGAACCGGGAGCAAATCGTATAGCTTCAGATTTTTTATGTTTGCGCACTTCAAAATTTTACATTTAATTCTTGGCTATCTGCTGCACCAACACCTCTCTAGCTCATTCTGGTATTATTTCCACACGTCAGATTAAAGCTGTAATCTAGCGTATCTATTTTATTTACAGTGCCTAAGTGACCGAGCTTCGCTCGGTTTTTACCGAGATCAAAAAAAGACCAAAAAATACAACTTTATAGGTAAACTTAAAAAACAAAATCTTATCTATATACAAAATTTCATCCAAATCATTAGAGCCATTACCGAGATACTCGAAATAAATGTATATATAGGTTTATATACATAAAGAATTGCTCGTTTAAAGCTATTAGATTAGATGTAATGCAAGATTGACATTCTCTTCCTTTCCCTTCCATTATTGGACATGGTAAAAAAATCTGTCAGCTAATACTGCATTATGTAACAGACTTGGAATCCAGAGGTCAGTGGTAAAGTTCGACTAAAGGTATCAAGACCTATTTAGGCCTGATGTGTTCGCACCCGTCACGCCACCTTACCATATCTTCCTTGTTTGTCTGATCTGAGGTTTCGACCATGTTACAATGGCGGTGAAGACCAGACGAAGCGTGGCGGCAATCGCGAATGTTTAAAAGTTACATTTCTTTTGCGTTTTTTTTATATTCTTTTTGCTTATTTACCTGCATAATTCTTAAGCACCAACATAAAATCTAAAGAAAATAATTGGAGTTTACGTATAAGTATAGGCAGGAAATTATTAGGCCGACTGTCGTATCCGTCATTCGAAAGTCACGAGTCGAGCTAACAAGAATAACGAAGGGAAGTGTAGACGAAACCATATTTGTCAAAGACGAAACCCTGAATAATAAAATCATGGAATCCTAACTGCGTACGCCGTACATGTCACGCATAGTTCGTATACATTTGCATACTTACCTGTGCAAATTAAAGATATATATACCTATCTAGTTTTTTCTTACATAGCATGTTCAGATAGGAAGTCTTCTAAATAAGTAGGTATATCTACCAACCTGAAAAATTGTTCCCATCTTCGTTTGCCCATTTGTCACGTTATTTTTACATTTATCAGGGCACTAGGAAATATACGACATAGCCCCAACTTATTCCCTCGACTCTTGAGATAGGGCATGAGAATATATTTGGCGTAGATAAAGTAGGTAAGTATCAGGATAGTACTAAAGTATCCATTGGGATTTTGACGTGTACCTAGTAACATTGAATATAATAGTGGTTTGAGAGCTTATTCAATATTTTGGCTCGATAAGGTGATGGAAGATGTTCATGTTTAGGGATATTCTAAGTCGTTTTTTTATGGTCGTAGGTAAGTAGGTACTTTTACTTTGTTAGGTATCTGACATTTATATCATACATATGCATCTATTAGTATATTATAGGTCAGTAATTAGTCAGTGGTTTCCAAGAATCCTATCTCTACAATAGAGAATCATAGGGCTTTGTTTAAAACGACGAATGATTTGAGTTTATTTATTTTGTTTATCGTTTGTAAGTTCTTACCAAATTTTTTTTTATACAACTATACTATTTTCTTATACCACTTTATTGACCTTTTTTTTAAAGTGAAATTAAAATAAGAATTAAAGAGTTATCTACACTTCTGACCGAAGGATTCCGTGACCAAAATGCTGACCGGTACATATCGCAACGTAGAGAAGAAGAGAGCTAAAAGTGAATAAAGTGATAAAAGAAAACTCCTAGATTACTTTGTCAACCGTACCTAATCTATAAACATTCCTTTATCACACTGCAAAGATTCAGTGACAGAGGAATTATTGTCAGGATGTCCATACAAAGTATTTCCTAGTTCATCGGACTAATGTGTCAGTATTAAGTACCTACAATCCAACGCGGCAAAGCAGCCAGCATTTTTAGAACGATGCCTGCGGGCAGCGTTTTATTAGGTTAGTATAGTTTTATATATTGGTTTTATTTTAGGTAAGTTTGTTATCATTTCAAATAATGTACCTATAATTTTATTCTGAAATAAACTTATTTAGTGAAATCTTAAGTAGTAGTAGGTATACACGTAAGATATTATAACACCGGCTTGCACTCACGGTTATGTTTTATCGGTCGAGACGATCGACCGGCTTCAGCCCCTTCATCAGGGAATACGGGCGATTCTTTATATATATATTCTGAATATGGTCGCCTGCGTACTGACTCTCGTCTCCAGAATCGCGCGCATTCCCTGATGAAGGGGCTGTAATGGCTCCGAAGCCGGTCGATCGTCTCGACCGATAAAACATAATCGTGAGTGCAAGCCGGTGCTATAATAATTTATAATAATTCCTCACGCGAGTTTTGATAAAGTAGGTATACACGTAATTACAAAACGAAATCAACCCACAACCACAAAATTCTTAAAATTCTTCGCGAGTAGGTGAAACACTAACAACTTACCATCTGTTTCGTGGGATGGGATCAAACACACACGAGTATGACGTCTCTACATTTAATACATAGAATAATAATATTTGTTTTTAAAGTTGGCGGTCAATTGCAAGCCTATCTTCTTCTTCTTCTTATATATAAAAGGCGATGTATGGACTCCAAAACGGCTGGACCGATTTTAACGGGACATTCACTGACAGATAGCTGATGATGTAAAGGAGTAATCCGCGCGGGTGAAAACGCGGGGTGCAGCTAGTTTTCAATAAAAAAATACATTTATATAATCTAAAGAATTAAATAATTCATTATATTTATAAAGAAATAAGTAATTCCAAGAATATATAGGTAAAAAATACGATTCTTATATGAACTTAGAATAAAATTCCTACACAACAATTTAAATAGGGAATATAGATTATACCTGCCACTTCATTTCAAAACATAGGTGCTTACACATAATGCTTAGAAATCCGTTAGTTTTGGATCTCAGATTCACCACAAAATAACAAATTCAAGTAACTATATACTTAAAAAACTACACTAAACTACACTACTACTACTACTACTATACTTATTTAAAAGCGAAACACCAGTCACAGACCGACTAACTCATCATGGAATCTCAAAAAAAATTTTTGTCCGCGTAGAGGTCCGCTAAGATAGGATTTTAAGAAAGGTCCGAATTAAAAATGTGGTTGAAAGTTTACATGAAATCTACGCGTATACGAAGTCTTAGTCACAGACAACAACTAGTCATAAATAAACATACAATTGGCAGTAATGGTCGATAGACGTCGTACGGAGTCCCAGGGCGCGGCGGCGGCAGTGCCGGCTGTGAGTTTGTATGTACTCTCGACCGCAGTAGAGCTGCCGACACACTTCACATGTGTGATTGCCTATGAGAACATTGACACCTGTTTACATGAGATTTAGCGGAAATACGGAGAGCTGTAAATTAATGGAAATCTAAATAAGGGCCGTAACTTTTGTTAACAGTTCTGAAATGCTGACTGGACGCTTAGAAATGTCTCACAATTTTGAAACGGTAATAGGTAGATGTTTCACTAACTTTGTTTTATACTACGCTACTACAGTTTTTGCGTTAGCGGTACAGCGATAAAAATGTATGAAAAATGGAGACATTTAAATACAAACGACAATTGTACTAAGGCATATATTCCTCGTTTGTCTGATCTAAGGTTCCGAATTACTTCCAATAGACCACATACGAGAAATTCGGTTCCTAAACATAAGATATTTTTAGATAGAAGATCACATCTGATGCTTCCTATACAAAAGTCTCTAGAGTATTATCCTTATTAATCAACCCACGTCCGAAGTTACCTATACATAGTTTAGGTAGGTAGATTACTAAAGATCTGCGAGCTCGTAAATAGCCGTAAGTTATTTATTTGGGACCGCGCTCCCTTCTGTTTTAGTTGATACCAAGTTTTAAATTCAAATTCATTACTCACGCTGCTGGTAAACCGAGGGAAGTACGCGTTCGACAGTTCCCTACCTGTAGTAAGTACTAATAGAACGCCATTTATTTACAGCGGCGTGTTATACCCGGGCATGGTCGTAAAGACGACGGAGGTGATATTTCGGCCCGGACCATCGATTCTGGGGCTCGCTTATCCAAAGTCTCTGGGAAGTAAGTAAGTACATGACATTTTACATCCTCCAGGAGATAAGTAGGAAAAGTAATATATTAGATTTCTTTCTTATAGTAAGTAAGTATATATTTCTGAAACAGGTGTCCATAATTTGAAGAACTATTTTTGACGAAATGACCTTGACCTTAATATTATTGGCGACCAATTTTTTTGTCAACTACGAATGATATGATTATAATATGACGAATAATGCGAATGATATGATATACATTTATAACACCTGTTTCTACCTTATCCTTTTTTTTTTACATCGGACTAGGCTAACTTTTGACCGCGATCTCGCCTGATGGAAAGCGATGATGCGGTCGAAGATGGAGCACGTTTGCCCAGTAATAACCTATTGACCCTAGACTTGAACACTCCAAAATTGTATATATGTACAGACAGTACCTAATAACTAACAAAGAATCTACAAACTACGCAGATCCAAACAAAATCATAAAGTAAGCAACTACATTAAACCTAGATCCCTCTATTGAGCATGGCACAAAGTAGCTGTCCCAGCGAAAAGTTATCGCAGAGCTATGGCGACCAACTTGGCAATGCCATTTGAAAGACACAAGATGAACCGCAAATAAAACTTATTTACTGTCGCATTTAGCGAATACATTGTCTATTGACGTCATAACGTTTTTTCCATGCCTAATTTTCTCGCACTAACCTAAACTACTTTACCTATATAACCTTTTACTTACCTTAGCGATAAGGTCACGGATTATTGCACTAGTTTTATTTTATTTTATTTAATAACTATCTGCGCCCCGCGGTTTCACGAGCGAGTTAAAAGCGAATCCGTAAGAAACTTCTACAAAGTATTAAAAAACTTTTTAAAAAATGTGAATGATATCGGTAAAGTCGTCCTCAAGTAATATGTCGTGACCAAGGTTAATAGGGATTCATTTATTTATATATTATATAATAAAACTTACACCCGTGCGAATCCGGGGTGTGTCGCTAGTCGTCCTTGATACTATATTATTATACTCAATACTGACCGAAATATACGAGAAAGAGGGGATTTCAACTGAATTATTCTGCATGATATGTATTTATAATATTATGTGTACCTATGCATGGCTGTAATGTGAACAAGTGTAGTTATATTATGAATACATGATTCAATTTTTCCCCTTCAACGCCGCTTTTTGCTCAAGATGATTGCCGGTCACAAAGTCTTCAGGAAATCATTTTCCCACCGTTTGTGTTTCGTTCTCAAGATATGCTATATCGCGTAATAGTTTTAATTGCCAAACTTTCTTTCCAATCAAGAAGGGCGTATTTAGGCTTCTCTCTTGAAAATTTTAGTAGCAAGCCGATTTTACAGTATCTCTGTCTCTCCCGAGAGCCTCTCGGTCGAGACAGCGCGAAGTGAGGAGTGAAGTCTATTATGTCATCTGTGACTATAGATACACTATTGGAGTCAAAGACTACAATATACCTATATAGTGGAGTGATACTGTGCAGCCTGTAAGTGAGACCTATGCACTCTCGCTCTCGGACTGACAATGAGTGAGACGGCGAGAGTGTACACTGTACCGCCAGGGCAACAAGCACCGCGATGAAATATTTTGGCTGTCGTCCGTCTCATCCCATCCAAGGGCGGATCCAGAGGGGGTCATGACCCCCCCCCCCCCCCCCTGGGCTGGGTCCAGAACCTAGGTGGACCACTAATTAATATAAAAATTAATTATAACCCTGGCACCAAAGCTGAATCCGCACTTGATCCCATCAATGCAAAAGTTTTAGGCGTATTTTTAGCTTCCATCTTAAACATTTTGTAAACACTCGGATATAAAAGAAATATCTTGATGGCCAATTCGTACTTGTACGTATGTTGAACTCTATCTACGAATGTTGAAAGCACATCATCATCATCATCAGCCAGAAGACGTTCTGCTGAACATAGGTCTCTTTAACATCCATACTGAACGACAACCTGCCATAGCCTGGAGGGAGGGGATTTGCCTTAATCCTCACGCTTGGCTGGCGGTTTTGGGATCGCAGAAAGCACAGGCAATGGGTTAAAAAAGGCCTATACGGTAGAAACCTACTTATATAGGTGGAAAAAAAGCAGGTAATGAATCTCTACTAGGATTTACTCTGTAAACAAACATACGGGTGGGTTTAGAGGATGGCTGCCAGCGTCCGACAGTTCACGCAAAAGTTCAGTATATCTTGTACCTAGGTATGCTAGGTAGCTATCTTATCTCATCTTATGGTAGGTACGTATAGATCTAGGTATTCTAGGTAAGTATAGGTTGTACTAAACTTTATGTTAAGCAGCTGTTTGAAACTTTGAATGCTCGATGGTTTGCATAAGCTTAACGTGTAGCGTATAGTAGGACTACTGGTACGTGGCTACCGAACGAAAGTAGGTTCTTCATTCATTCATCTTCCTTTCATTCATTTCAGCCACTAGCCGGTAGTCCACTGCTGGGACTCATTCCTTCTTTCAGAGAGAGATTGGGCCCTAATCCATTATGCTGGCCCAGTGCAAGTTGGTCAACTTCCTTTACCTACGAGTAATTGTACCTAGATAACTAATAAATCTTCCTACTTTCAAATTTAATTATAGTCTGACACTAAGACATGACATGTGTAATGTATATTAATAATTTTTTAATGTTTTGTGTTTGTTTTCCTTTTGTATGCCGAAAGATCAATTATGACTCTCTTTTACATATTATTGGTATTATTTACGTAGGTACATACCAACGCATCAAACAAGATTTTAATACGAATACTTTTCTTCGATCGAAGGTCTTTTAAGACATACCTACATACATACGCATTAAAATGAATACCTACTTTCCTTCGATCGAAAGTAGGTAAATACTAAATACAAATAAAAAAAGTGAAAACCAGCAAATCTTATTTGTAAATGAAAATGTACCTCGAGTAGATAAAGCAAAAACAGGACTGAGCAGAGCAGAGTTTATTTCTTACGTAAGCACGAACCCAAGTGTCCAATTTGTCTTAGGTAAAGGTAGGGTACACGATACGTTACATAAACCGCACGTAGCAACGCCGTTACACGCCGTTACTCGCCGTTATCAAAAGCGCGCTGAGGCCGGCAAGTAGCCACAAAATGTGTTACTCCACCTCACAGGTGTTCTTTTTGGAACTGCGCCAAAACCGAAGCCTCTAATTGTCCTGCAGCATGAGGGACTCTACAATACGATGCTTATTTATTGAATATTGTTGAATTCTGGATTTATTTTTACACGGTTTTTTAACGCTGCAGGCTGCAGTTTGGTCTGGACTTGTGAAGTGGCCATGCAGTGGAATCTGGTAGAATCTACCCTCAGATCAGACAAACAAGGAAAATATGGTAAGATGACGTGGCGGGCGCGAACTAATCATGCTTGATGGTTTTAGTCGAACACACGCTGCAGACGATCTTGCCACTCTTTTTGTAAGTGGGCTATTAGTAAATTTCATTGTGTCGCTGCAAGTTTCTTAGAGTGCGTGAAAAATTAGTTATACCTACGTGCTGTACTGAGCTGAGTGACGTCATTTTAAATCCAATATGTAGGTATGGTGGACTCCCAAAGACGGCGGACCAGTAGTTTTTTATGCACCCCCATGATACGGGTATCAAAGGAAAGGGAGAGAGAATTATTCTGAGAAGAATGCGAAAATGCCGGCTAGTACTTAGTACTTAGTACTTAGGTACCTACCAACCGGCGGCCGTGGGACACCTGCGTTATAGAGAGCCTTTGATAACTCATACTTTATTAGGTGCGCACTGTTGCCATTAAGTTAGCCCTCTTATGAAAATAGCCTGGGAGCACTTACTAACTGGGTACCTATTAACCACTATAAGTTTACTTTAAGTACGTTCAAAATTACAATAAAGTATAGGTACTTAGGTATAAAGTTATTAATAACGGCACCGGTAACCCCTGCCTGTAGTAAGAGGCTACTAAAAGGGGACCTCCGGGCTCGGGATGGTCAAATTTGGGGCTTTGACCATCCACATAAGCGTGCCCAGGGAGAGAACGACAACGTTGTGTGACCAACGTTGTGTGACCAACGTTGTGTGACCACCGTTGTCGTGGGTGGAGGGGCTGCGACAACACGGTTGTCTCGGGAGGAGCCGTAGCGCAGAGCCGAGGGCTCCGGTGCGTTCCTCTGGAGATCTCGGAACCCTCTTGTCAAGCACTAAGGCTGGTCACCGGGGGGGGGGGGTTTTAGTGGGTATAATCCCACATAACCTGGCTGCACCCCAATGCAGCAGGGTACCTATTGAAGATTTCCCACTCGAAAAAAAAAAGTATAACGTTATTAGATCACTTTCTTATTTCTAACTCTATTTATTTATACGTACTTGCTTTCTTTCTTTCTAATTTGTCTGACTAGACAAAGCACATGGGGATAAAATATATACTATACCTACATTGAATAAGTACCCATAGCTTTGAATACCTATATCACAAATTATTTCTATCATGACAAACTATGCATGGAAGCTCTCAGACTATTTAATCCGTCTTTTATCCCACTATGCTATCTACTGTAGCATAAAAAATAATAAGATCGAATTCGCATCAGCCTATCTCGATTCTGCGACCTCAATAGGTACGTACGTACCTACTCTAGTCCGAAGGAGGGATTTATATTTTACTTAGGTGTAGTGTAGGTGACTGCCACCAATCACATCACTTTCCGAACCTACTTCTGTCGCTGCCTCCCTTGGAATGTGGTTTTATATCTATCAACCTCAAATCAAACAAACAAGAGAGAACATATGACATAACGAACGATCAAATGTCTCAATGTTTTACCTACTTTTTTCACCACCTACATAATATACCTACCTACTGCTAAACCATTTAACGCAAAATCTGGACACTTTTATTAATTTTTCACTCACCTTATGAAACTTATTGACGCGACAAAGTTCATACTGCTTTCATAATAAAGCGGAAACGTTTTGACGGCCATGGTACGGTCAAAAGTAAAAATGTTTTGCGCTCGGAACGCTATGTTCACGCAGCATTGTTATTTTGTGTAACGCTTATGGTAGGACCCCAGACGTGTAGATTTGATACGCCGGACCGCCGTTGGTTAGACGGCGGCGGTCCGTCAACCAAGTCCGACACGTCTGTTAGGGCTTTAGAGAAGATATAGTATAGCCCTATGTATTGGGGTATCATCTGTGAATGTAACTAGGTAGGTATCTACATAAACATGATATTGTGTAGGTCATGCCCGACCCCCGCAACGCGTTATTCATAATATTATATTATTTGATTTATCCACTAAAAACGACACTGATCTAGAGCTTGATTTTTTTAATCGCTCGTATTATATATATATATTATATATTATTTCGCATGAAAATACCTTTAGTTATGCGAAATTACTGACTTCAAACAAAATTCGCTTTTTTTAACCGACTTCCAAAAAGAGGAGGTTATCAATTCGACTGTATTATTTTTTTATTTTATTTTTACGTAATCATATCACTTGCTAACGCAACGAGTGGTTTGAACCATTTGAATTTACTTTCTTTCATTAGAAAATCTTTCGTTTCGCATAATTTTCGTGCGAATTATCATACGAGCGATTCAAAAAAAGAGCCCCTAATGAAACTGAGACGAGTTTAGGCCAACATGAGGCCAACGATATACGGTAAACATAGCGGTAAGGTTTTAATAAACCTAGCGTGTCCATTGGGAACAAAACATTCGCCTACTTATGAAAAAATGTCATACAGTCAATGACTGTCACACATAATATGACACTGACAATAGCATACTTACATGGAAGTAGTATAAAACGTCCTTGCATACTTATGATAACTTAAGGCGCTTGCAGACAATGCTTAGTACAATATGCAAGTAGCTACTACGCATCGTCTGCAACCACAAATGGACTAGTAGCGAAGAAGAAGTGCTAATTTAGCATAAACGAATTAAACATGTTACATTCTTTACTCATAATATGCCAAAACTGTTTTTACCAGAACGAAACAGATATATTTTTGACAGGACAAATTGTAGGGTTGTACACTGTTTTATTATACTAGGACTTGTAAATGGCTACATATTTGACATACGGCGTGCTACGCTTATTAAATCACGTAACGGATTCTATGATAATCCATTTTCTTAGTCTGTAACATTTCTTCTTTATGTTGTAATTGGTTTTTCGTCTTTATTGTGATGTACTAGTAATTTTTTTTTTAAATAAATCATTAAATTTCATTTCATTTTGAAAAAAAAAAAAAAAAAAAAAATTGCTTAAGGCGCCTGCAGACGATGCGTAGTACAAGTTGCAAGTAAAGTGAAAAAAGGAACCGTATCAAACCCGTACGAAGCACTTTGACTCCACATTTACTGTGCAAACTGCTACTACGTGGAATTCGATGCCTGAACGGGGTTCCCCGTTAGTTACAATCTGGGTGTCTTCAAGTCGAGAGTGAATCTGTTTCTGCTAGGCAAACGTGATCCATCGTAAACCACATTATCGCTTAACATCAGACTAGATGGCTGTCAAGCGCAAGCTTTGAGTATGTTCTTATTAATCAATGAGCGCAAGCCTATTTATAAAAAAAAAAAAAGTAGCTACTACGCATCGTCTGCATCGTTTTGCTTAGTGCAAGTGGTAGTGCCACGGTTGTAATGGTGTGCAATTGGCTGAGTTTTTGGCGCCAACGAGAAAAATCCTAAAGATAAAGAAAAAACCTGTCGTCTCATTGTATTTTTATCATAAACTTGTGTATTTTCGAGTGTTCAAGGGTAATAATGGTGGACTATTATTTATTCAATGTTCGTGCACGTGCTCGAGTGTGAAAGTGACATAGCACGACGAAACAGGTTATTCGTCTTGTTTCCATAGCTCCATAGAAACCTCTTGTGAAATCTCCACCACTTTACTTAGTAGATCTGTGACTTTACTAGAGCATGTGAGAGCATGCCTTGGATTTGACCGTAACTTTCTTTGCTTGATTCTGACTGTGATTATGACCTTGTTTGACACTATTTAATATTGCTTAAATCTATAAATATTATTCTGACTAAAAGACTCTGTATCCATAGTCAAGAAATAAATAAACAAAAAAGTAAGGCTGGATATTTTTAAGGTTATGTTTTCTTTCGTGGTATTTGCACGTAGTACATGTGATTTAAACTTCATTTTTAACTAATATTTCGGCTTTCTTTCTTTAAACAAGTGTTCATTTACATAGTCCTTGAATATGGTATCTGTTAAAAAACCAAAACCAACAAAGGTTTTGCAAAAACCCAAAAAAAATGACAAAGTGAGTAAAAAACAGCCTGACTTCAAGATAGGAGACAAAACAGCTAAAATTATTGACGCTGTACAAAAGGTGCAAGTGAAGCCTGAAAATGAAAAGAAGAAGAAAATCAAATTCGTCATGCCCTCAAAGTATATCAAAGAAAATATTGTCAGTTCATGCCTTGATGCTTTGCAACAGTTAGCAACTCATTCTATGAAGAAGAATACCATCTTTGATGATGAAACAGCTATATTCGCTGAATTACACTGCATAAAGATACAAAACACGCAAGGGAATATTAAATTGTGAGTAATTTTTATTTTATTTAATAATTAATAATCCTGTTTTAATTGCCTTGTTAGATTTTCATACCTAAAGATTACTTACCGACACTTACACTCACACATGAGTCCCCCTACTCCCTACCCAGTGACTAACAAGTATAAATTGTTTTTTTTGAACCCCCTATAAAAGAACTGAAAACCAAACTGTAGAACAGACATTCATGAATCATTGATAAGAACACTTTAGCTCGAGTCAAGTCACCTTTCAACCAAAAAAACAATCAAATCAGCTGTTTAGAAGCTACAATGCTACAGACAGACACATATATACTCGTTAAACTTATATCACCTCTCTTTTTGCACTGGAAGTTAAAAACTCACCCCTTCAACCAGTGTACTATGTACTGGCCACACACTAGTTAAAGAGGCGAGTTTTCAGACACTGGGAAATGGCAAGACCTGATTTATTTTCCCATATATAATATTAAATGTGCAAATAATTTTTGTTACAGTGTTCTACCGCATAGCACTGTTGCATCCACCAGGGAAATATGTCTGATAACTCCAGATATTAAGAAAGGCAGAAAAATTGATCATGAACCAACAGTAGACCAGTGGGAGGAACTTCTCAGGAAGGCCGGTGTTACAGATGTAAGGTTTTGCTTTTGTCTATACTAATATTATAAAGAGGAAAGATTTGATTGTTTGTTTGTTTGCATTGAATAGGCTCCGAAACTTCTGAACCGATTTGAAAAATTCCTTCACTGTTGGGAAGCTACACTATCCCCGGTTAACATAGGCTATAATATATTTTCAAAAAAAATAGGGATCCTTACTAAAACTCCAATAATGTAACCCAAGGTGTAAAAAAATAAGATTTACAATTTTGACTTTTGCATGTTTGACAGTTCTAAGACAGGACAACGTCTGTCAGGTCAGCTAGTATGAAATAAAATTGAAGTAATAATTTTATTATGGAAACTGGTAAAATGTGGTTTACACACATTTTATTTATAAATGACACGGGTATCTTATTGCGAGTAGTTCCTGTGTCATATAAATAAAATGTAGTAATAAAATAATTATTAAAATTAAATAAACCTAAATAATTATTTAAACCTACTAAAAACTATTCATTAAAACTTCATTATTTTTACAGGTAAAAACAGTGTTGCCAGTGCGACAACTAAAAGTAGAATACGACCAGTATGAATTGAAACGCAGACTTTTAACCCAACATGATTACATCATGGTTGATACCAGAGTTTTGAACCACGTCTCACATCTTCTAGGAAAAATGTTCTTTAAAAAACACAACATGCTCATTCCAGTGAGAATTAAAGAGAGTGTTATTAAGAAAGATATTGATATTGGACTGAGAACTGCTATGCTGAGACTAAATGAAGGACAAACTTCAACTATTCTAGTTGGACATACAGGAATGCCACAAGATAAGCTCAAAGAAAATGTGCTGTCACTGGTTGAACAAATAAAAACCAAGTTTCCTGGAGGAGAGGCAAATATTCGATCAATTTCACTAAAATTGCCACTCTCTTTATCACTGCCATTGTATGCTACTTTACGTAAGTAAATATTAGCTTAATTTTTTTCACCATCGTTGTTGAGTAAATTTAACATGATTTTGGATATTTAAGTTAAAGAGAACGGTGGTTCTATGCATTTCAAGAGAAGTGCAACTCATACCAATATATATAGAGAATAGGCGGCTTTCTTTATTCCCTTGAAATATTGCGAAACTTGACTGCGATACTAGCGCTACGATAATTTGTAGGACCCTTTCGTACATTATCTGACTGCAGCGCTTACGGAAGTTCGAGACAACCTATATCACGCTCAAATTACGGCGCCATCTAAGTTCGTACAATTTTAAGGCAAATTTCCAAGCTACGTTCTAATGTTCCGCTGTTGGCTTTCCTCTTAGTCTATCTTCCTTGGTATGATTTAGAAAATTAGGTACGTATCTTCCTAATGTAAGCTATAAATATTAATTGTAGGGCCATCCAGCCACATCACAGCACCTAAACTGACTCAGAAGAAACCCAAGCACTATAATGTGTTAGAAGATGAGTTGACTACCTTCCCTAACAGCAAAGTTAGGGTGGCTCCTGATGGCACTGTCCAATTACTAAATATGGAGAAAATGGAAACAAGGTATGAAATATGCGTACACATTTTTATTATTACTGTCAGAGCGTCATTGTACATCCTCATCATCATTTCAGCCATCGTCCACTGCTGGACATAGGCCTCCATTGGTCTCCAAAAAGACTGGTTGGAAGCGACCTGCATCCAGCGTTGTAGATTATTTTTTATTTTATTTTTTTTAATTTATTTATGACATAATGTTACATATATTACATGTTTGCTGTCACCAAAAAACCTCGCAGAGGTTTATCTGGGTGACATGTACATTGTATCAATTGAGTATATACTTCACAAAGCCACATTTACTCTAATTTAGATGTTATGTCACTTGCATAGTGTTCAACGTTAGTTGTCCGATAAGTCATCATAGCTCTGGAGTCTGCAGTCTGATCGCGGTTACCTTATAACAGGGTTTCGCAAAGTAGGGTTCGCGACAAGATTTACGTAATGGTGGCGTGATGACTGGCAGGCACGCGCGGCACACATGGTGGCGCGCGCGCGACTAGTCAGAATTAAGGTTAAAATTGTCCAAAATTACTCGTAAAATTGACTCCATTTGTGACAAGAAACAAGCACACCCATCACATTAATATATTTCTTTTGGCACTTTATTTGATACCTTTTATTGAAATAAAAACATTATTTATTAAA
Organism: Agriopis aurantiaria; assembly: GCA_914767915.1. Classification (NCBI taxonomy): domain Eukaryota; kingdom Metazoa; phylum Arthropoda; class Insecta; order Lepidoptera; family Geometridae; genus Agriopis; species Agriopis aurantiaria. The sequence continues at coordinate 7,903,107 of OU611994.1, read as the reverse complement.
GTATTTAAGTAGGGCGATTTAATTAAAGTTATATGATTATTTACGGGATATTTACCGTTTAAAACAGCGATTTAATTAGTTAAGGGGTTCGCTGTCACCTGGAAACTTTAAAAGGGGTACGCGGAGCCGAAAGTTTGAGAAACCCTGCCTTATAACTAACCAAAAAGTCTGCGTAATTCGTAGCGTGCGCCGAGTTTTGGTTAGTTTTTTTTTTTACAATTGTGACTATATGTATTGTATCTCGATGCCTAAACCACAATTAATCGGTAATTTTCATATTGCATGGTAACAGTCGTAAGTTCATACAAAAATAAGGCTCAGTGGTCTACATGAAATATGAAAACTGTAAATGATCAATCAATACTCAAATTGGAACAAATAGAAATGGCAATTTATTTAGGCAGGAAGTTTACCTGCATCCACCGATCTATATTATGTACTACGTTTCTTTGCCTGCAACAAAAATATGAAACTAACCCATATCTTTAATTTTGCAGTGACAATGAAGGTGACATGGATGGTGACAGTGAAGAAGAAAAAGAAGAGTCAGAGAAAGAAGATAACAAATAAAGCAGTTGATTTCTTAAAAATAAATACCAGAATATTGTACTTATCAAATTTTATTTATAACCCTATTTGAAAACGCGAATCAATATAGTAGAACATCTATGATAATATAACCACTTGATTGCGCATGTAGTCAAAATTCCCTTTTGCAAAATGATGGCATGGGAGGCAGCTTATGATTAGACTTGATGCGACTCGACGCTTGTGATTGGAGAATCAAGTCATTCATTCAATTCGCGCCCTTAGATTAGGGACAGGTTATTTGTCAAAGTTCACGCCTAGGATTGGCCACGCTCGTAATAGCTTAGGTTGACATGTTAGAACCTTTGCCTCATGCGGGGTAAAGGATGAGCAGTCAAGTGGTTATATTGTCATTGTAGAACACCATGTAATTTCCAAATCTTATTACTATTGTAGAATGTTATTCCAAAAAACATTATTCAGTATGCTAATGATGATTCTTCAGAGATATCATTTGATCCCACTGCAAACATAGATGCGACTTCAGATATGCCATTTGGTGGCAGAACAATTGCTGTAGATTCATGTGAGTTGTCATGTGTTTTTACGATACTCATAGATGACTTCGGAATTATAGTCACCTGCATTTTAACTGGCCACACTTTTTTGAATTTCTTAAAGTTCTTCAAGCTGTTGCTTCGATCTTCTATTTCAATAGGTTCTTTTTTAATAATCAAGTTCTCTTTAATTGTTACAACCACAGACCCAATTTCAAGCATATTCATTTTCTCATCAAGCTCATCAGCTTCCTTTTTGATATTGTTAGGTTTGATAATATTTGCATTCCAGTTTTGATTGATTTTGTTCAGCTCTTCAAGCTTAGACCCTCTCATAGCAGAAATGTCTTCAACATCATTGTCTTGTTTATGTTTCTTAGCACTAACTCCTACTTCTTCAAACAACTTCCTAGAAGCATCATTTTCTTCATTCTGCACAAAATTAAACAAGTCATCCTCATTTGTATCAAACCCTGCCTTTCTTTTTTGTGGCTTTGCAAGATTAAGCTTGTCTGCAGACTTGGTTTTGTTAGAAATATCATTTGAACCTGGAGTGATGAAGTTAAACAAGTCGTTATCATCGGAGTTATTGTCAATTGCCATTTTCTTAGTTGGAGTATCTGAGCCTTCATCATCATACTTCCTCTTGGCATTTTCAGTTGAAGTATTGCTGACATTTGTAGCAACTTTTTTGTTGGCATTCGTTTCCATTTCATCATCACTCAGTTTCCTTTTGGAAGAATGCTCATCAGTACCTGATACAAGGCTCTCATTTATAATCACATTATCCTTTGTGGTTGAAGTTCGTTCCTGTGTTTCTTGTGCCAGCACCTTGTTGTGTGTTGCTTGTGCTGGGGCTTGCCTCACAACTTCAGAGGTAAAATTAAATCCTGGGTTGCAGTACTTTTCTGTTGAGACATATAATATTGCCAGACCAATCTCAGCATCAGCAATGACTCTCTTGCCCTTACCTTTCAAGTAGTTTACTATTTCAGTGATTTGACTTTTTGATACGTCAGTCTCTTGGCTGGTGGATGTGATGTTGTACTGAATAACCACCATATTGTCCTCACACAGCATTGTTTTAGAGAATTTGGATTCACTGAGCAACGAAGGAGTTGCAGAACCTTTGAGCAAAACTGGTTTGTACATATCATATTGTCGTCTAGAGAAAAATATGAAGTTTTTGCCCGCAAATAGCTCTCCCCTTCTGGTATTAGGCAAAAAGGACACAGCATCTTTGTTCAGGGTGGACTCCACAATCTCGGGAGTATAGTTGGCAGGATCTGGTAATGCTACATGATCGATGATTGCAGTGAGACATTTGTTCCAAAATTGAGTTGTAACAATGTGCGAACCTTGTACCAATGCCAGCACTACTTTGATTGTCAGAGTTATAGCAGGCATAGTTAAATATTTGCATTTATCATCCCAATCGCCTTTCAACATACCTCCAATCTGAGCAAGAACTTGTTTTAGAGTAGTAAGGTTTTCTCCTTTCAATGTTGATGTGCATGTAACGAGATTACCTTCATGGACTTTCCAAACACTGCCCATTTTCCCAAACTTCACTACATCAGTGTTTTTTATCTGTAATTTGGTGTTTTCTACCTTTGAATTGTTGACGAATGTACCATACCTGGAACCCAAGTCTTTAATGTACAGATTGTTTTCGAGATTCACCAAAACAGCATGTTTCCTGCTAATCGAAGGATCATCTTGAATCGCAAAATCACAAATGGACTGATCGGGGCTTCGTCCAACTGTTATTTCATTCTTTTGCGGTACCACGTAGATAATTTTATCATCACTATCTGAAGTTAGGTACCACATTTTGTAAATACAATCCAATCCAAGCTTTAGATATTGTGATTGAGTGAGACGCCACCGGCAAAACCGAATAATAGTGTTCCTTGGGCAAAACTGGTATGGTATGGCTAGATAATAGAGTGCTAGCTAGACTCAAATATATTATCTCTAATCTCTATGGACGCGCAACGCAAGTTGGTTGTTGTTGAAGCCGAGCGAAGAGCGGGAAAGTAGTCAACTTTTACAAATGCATATGCGGTTGATGTGTACGTTTTTTTAAACTGACTAAACCACTAAACGCAATTTAACGCAAATAAAGAAACTTGTTGGTTTCGGCTGGCTATCATTATCACACGGCACTCACTCAACGCAAGTAACGCAACGCAACGCGAGTCAGCCAGTCACCACACGCAACTTCTATACAAAAGAAACGTTTTAAGGAACGTGAGCGTAATTTTATGGCGACTATACACTTCTTGCTCTAATACGTGCATATCCTTGTCACGCGCGTTGACGTGCCTACGCACCTGCCGAACTTTACCGAAATGTACCAAACTTCATGACAGTTTGTATTTGAAGTTAGCTCGCAATAATTTTGTTATAATAATATTTTATTGTTTTCCGTTAAACTTTGTAGATATTAACATTTTTTTAACGTACATTTTCGTGGGGGTGTGGTTCATATTAAATTAAAATGTGTCTCAATATCAAGATGCACTACAAAATTTGTGAAATATGTGGTATGCGATCAGACTGGGTGGTGATCAAAAACGATCATTGATGGCTAAATTTCCGCTGGATGAAGACAGGTAAGTGAAGAAATGTCTTCGCCACTCTACCAACTATGTAAAATATTAATGCTCACCGTTCCTATTGCTATAAATATCCAACAAATTAACTTTGTAACTTTTTGCATGTGCAACTAGTGCGGGACATGTTATCGATATTTTACAAAAAAATATAACGATAGTCCTATTACTCGTTTTCAACTTAACCTGATTCTCAGTACCCAAACATTACTTGCTTTCCGTGTTATAAAATATTAGCTAATCAATATAAACTTAACACACATTATATAGTGCACTCTAAAGTCGCATTTACCAATAATTAGTAGTTTGCCCTGAACAGAAACTTCGCAACTTCTACAATATCTTTACAAGCTCTGAACTGATTTTGCTCATATTCGAACTCATAAATTGTATTGAAATGTACTAAAATGAACGCTTGAAAAAAAATTACGACGATCATACAAATAAACAAACATACAAACACATAAAACGATGATTTGTTCCATTTGAATCAGAGATCTTCGCTTCGCTCGGTCAATAAAGTCTGTATGACTGTTAATTATTATTTATTTGTTTCAGAGGCAAAAATGGTTCAAAATTACCGGGAAAGATTTGGCTTACGTACCTATTGAAGAGCTGCATATTTACCCCCCTATTAATACGTAGAGTAGCCTCGGAATAGTTACACCGCCTTTTGTCTTTTTCGATCGAGTTCAAAATTTGAAAGAGAGAAAAAGACAAAACACGGCGTAACTATTCCAAGACTACTCCACGTTTATTAATAAGGGGGTAAGAGTATATAATAATTATGTGGTAAACACTTTCGAGACGGATTAAAAAAGACCCAACTGAAACGAAATGCTGTTCCATAACTGCTATGCTAGCTGGAAGTCATCATCATCATCAGCCAGAAGATGTCCACTGCTGAACATAGGCCTCCCCCTTTACATAGGCCTGGAAGTACTTGGCACTAACTTGTGGATGTGCCCAGAGAATAAAAACATTTATGTCACTCCCAACTGTTCCGACGCCTGAGCTTATTATTAATTAGAAATGAATATAAAAATCTAAATAAGTGATTTGCATATCTAGAAGAACAATTGGCCAGTTTAGTTAAAATAGCAGAGCAGCTGTAATAATTGTTTTAAAATTAATAACACAAGGCACACTGGAAGTTCAATGCTCCTGGCCGCTCGTAAATAAATGATGTTTGAATGTTATATATATTTTATAAGAACTAAAACATATACGTATACAATAATTTTGATTAATACTTCTTGACGGAAGTTCCGAGTCAATTGATTATTATCACAAGTTAGTTCATCGTCCGTAGCAAAATAATATATGGCGATGATTTTAGTGACTATAGAAGCCTACTTTAAAGGCTTATTTTATGAGTTACGCAAAACTTTCAGTCACAATGTAATAGTAGGATATTATGTTCACTTTGATTAGAGCATACCCGCCTCAGTAACTATTGTTTATTTCAATGTATAATAAAAGCTTAGGAGCTATTTTGGCCTAAATGGATGATAACCTTGTAAAAACAAACAAAAATGTTCACCTCAAACTTCAAACCTCATTATCTCGAATTGGACTGAAGTTAGAGCTTAAGAACCATAGTAACTATTGTTTATTACAATGTCTAGAAGCCATCAAACTATATTTGATTAGAAGCTGCAATAAAATAAAATAAAAAATATGATGAAAATACCCATTTGTTTTATTTTGCAAAATATCGATATCGATAAAACCAGCAGGACATCCCTTTCTGCACTTATTTGTAGTTTGTCATGTTGGCTGACATGTGGCTGTCATGCTTGAATGAACTGTCATTCGATTGGTTATGTTGTAGCGATGGTTGGCGGGAGCCAATCATCGGTACAACATAACCAAAGAGTAGTATGATAAAGGGGGACCTTTATTATACTATCTTTGGTTCGCTCACGTTTCATATAATTGTTCGCATAGGCGCGAAGTACGGCAGTCCCGTCTCTTCTTACGTATAATTCTCTTTGACGCGAGTCAAGAATTAACGAAACAAAACAAGAGTCAAAGAAAAAATAGTAATAATATATACACCGGGAAAAGATAATGTAACGCAAGGCACAGATGTAAAGCTACAAGAGTGTGGAACAGTGGGTGGACAACAGAAATAAAAATATATTCGATCACATTCGTTCTTTAATCGATTAATCGATTTTATGGGGTCATAAAAACGATTTTGTAATCGATTTGACATAGAAGATCGATTCTCGGACTCCGAAAAGCGAGCCTATTCGCGTTGTTGAATCGATCATTTTTTTTATGTGGAAATTTGACCTGTTCTTTAGTTATTACTTTTTGACTTTATTATTATTTCTTAGTTAATACACCGTAACATTACGCCGTAGCATTATTTGAAAATTTTAACTGACTACTATAGTGCTAACAGACGAGACGCACTTGGTTGACGAACCGCCGTTCAACCAACAGGAGGGAAAGAGAAAAATTTCCTTTCTCTCACGTTGGTTGGATGGCGGTTCATCAACCAAATCCATACGTCTGTTAGTACTATTACGGTTCGAGAGATAAGGCCGTTAAAAGGTAGGATGGAAGGACTGACAGACAAACACACACAGACAGAAAGTATTGGCTCAGTAATATGGTCCTGTTTACACCCTTTGGGTACTATAAAAATATATTGTATTTTTTTTTTAAATATCGATTCTTTTTTCTGGATGGCAATTTAATCGAGAATCGATTCGGTCATTCGTCATTTTTTTTCAGGGAGTATATACATCCCTAAACACCATAGATAGATAATACACCATAGACACGTAGAGAGAGAACATAGTATTCAGAACTTTTACGTTCTTATTAATCAATGACAGAGAAGGAATAGAGAAGCTGCTAGATGAGATAGCAATAATTTTTGAGCAATAGGGTATTTAACTGTATTTAAAATATCATCATCCATAAACATGAAATAATGAAAATGCATATTTCATTAATTTTTTAATAAAAATAAGCTTATTTTTTGTAAAATACGCGAATAAAATAACTTTATTTTCGATATTTGATCACGTTATCGAAAACGGTCTGTAATTGGCTTCATCCCTAGTGACGTCACACAGATCTAAACAAACAGATTTTGTATTGATATTTGCGATTTATTGTTGTAAAGCTATTTTGAGAGCGATTTATCCAGAAAGTTTCACCAAAAACAGTCCGGAGGTTAAATGTGAGAAGAATGGAGAAACATTTTGTGCAAGCAGACAGCAGTAACCTACCCAAAATTTATGTATATATGGTTGCATATTTCTTCAATAATAATCTACGTCATTGTTTCTACGCTGCAGAACTCAAAACGTAAAAACTACAATGTAAGTATTAATTTCTAATTGTTCTCCAAGCAAAACATTCAATCAAGTTGTACAAAAAGTATGTTGTAGCTAGTAAATTATCTTTGGTTAGGCTTAGGTTCCAACTGAGTTACTATCTTAGTTTTTAGAGTTCTGTATCCAAAGGATAAAAACGTAACCCTATTACTGACTTTACGCTGTCTGTTTGTCTGTCTGTCCGTCCATCTGCCTGTCTGTCTGTATGTCTGTCTGTCCGTCCGTTCGTCCTACCTTTTACCTCAGAAGGAAAAATAAACCCTCATATGATTAGTCACATGTTTGTCTGTACGTAAGTACTACACCTATAGTACCTATATTACACCTATAGTTACGGAAACAACGTAAAGTAAGATTGTGATTTTGGCACAGTGTTTGATATTGGAAGTATTGCCTGTCTATGTGCATATCCTTACTTTTAAATCACTGTATGGAATCGATTTTACCAATCAACCAATTACCAAACTTTTAGGGAAAAAACATTTCAACTGGCCACATAATTGTTGCGTCTGTGTGCGTGACGAGACATGTAAACACAGCACACGTAGCGAATTTGTAGCTTACGTTTTGAGAAGGCGTTGCTTGGAAACTTACCATCTCTGTGTAGTTATTAAAGGATAACTTAACGCACCGCGTTACGTGCGTGTTTGAAGTTATAGAACCAGTTAGCACTATTACATGACTATTACACTTTGATCTGATTTACCTTAAACTCGAGGTCACAGATATGGTAGTGATAGGTATGTGCTCGAGCTAGTACCGAAAAATAAAATGAAATATCAAAAAAAGTCTGCCAAAAACTGTAAAGTGCTAGGTAAACACGTTAGTATTGCACCTTAAATATGGCACGTACACTGACATAAACCCTCCACCACTTTCCTGTGGCATGAGTTTGACCCCGGTTTGGTTTGACCTTACTTTGCTTGACTCTGACTGTGGCTAACTTGTCTTGTTTGACGATATGTATTACTATTTATCATGGAATTAGGGTATACAAAGTCCTTGCTATTTATACGTAAACTTGTTTAATATTACGACTGAAGGACTTTGTATCCATAGTCATGAAAAAACGGTTTTGGTTTGGTTTCCATAGTAACGGATCAGTCATCAGACATCCAAACATTCCCATTTCCCAACAAACCTAAAATACACAGATCTACTACCTGTAAAATATGAAAACATCTTGAAACAAATCGAATTAGCGTTTAACTAATGGAAATCGAGTATTTAAAACGACTATAGTAGTTATCTGGGATTTAAAATGACTTTATATATTGACACAAAATTGAATTTTCTCGATGAAAATGTAGTGTCCACAGTTGGTTCATGGCATCCATCATTGCCTCTTCTGGCTGTAGGATCGTACAATCAAGAAAAGGGGGGATTTGTTACAATATTTCAGGAAACTGTAAGTGATGGATGATACATTAATTACCTATCTTATCTACCCATTTTATGAGTTTTAATATGTTAATATAGTATAATATATATATAAATATAAACTTGGGCATACTTACCTTTTCCGATTCTGTGCCAGCCTTTATTAGCCTCCTCTATGATAATCATCCAACTAGCGAGGGTTAGTCTCATTCTGTCCAATCATCATTATTGTCATGTAAGCTTCATTGACAAAAATATGTTGTTTCAGGGTTTACCATTAGAGGGGTGTGAATGGCCCATTTTAGTATCTAATCAAGTAACTGCTTTAGCGTGGCATCCTACAAGAAAGTTGTTAGTGGTGGGTTGGGATGGAGGTGAACTCTATATATGGCTAGAATATTCTTGGGCCCGATTGGAGGCACCACACAATGCCGCCCTCACAACAATTGCTTTCAGTCTCGGAGGAGGCCGACTGCTCGCCGCAGACGCTGCTGGCTCTGTTTCAGGCTGGCAATCAGGTTCAGGAGCTCCATTAACATCTTTCCATCACCAGCTTGGCGATGTAATCACACACATTACTTTCTGCACACCTCATCCAAGCTCAGAGTCGTCCATTAGAGGCCTTGCACGTGCAGCTGTTGCTGGTGATGAAAATGCATTGGATGCTCTTGCAGCATGGAGGCCTCGCACTACAGCTAGAATGAGAGAAGGAGCTCAACCTGACAACCACTGCTGCTATGCAGTACAAGATAACGGAGTCATTCTGTACATTGACCACGCAGGCGCATGCTCTGAAGTTCTAAATGCCCCAGGCAATATACTATTCATGGGTATGATAAGCAATATTTATTTAATGGTAGCATGGGAATCAGGAGGAGCACTAAGTTTAACGAGATTTGTGACATCAGATGACGGATCTTTGTTGACTGACACCCATGTGAGAATGACTGCTAGAAATGGCCAATGCATTGTTCTAGCTGGAAATTTTTATGTAGCAGTCATCACAGGAGACAATGTGATTAGAATTTGGGATAGTGACACTGGAGATAATGATGTTCTGCCAAATGATAAAGAAGAAATTGCACCTGGTGATATATTCACTAGTATAAGTTATTGCAATTTGAGTGACACACTTTGCTGCGGCACTTCCCAAGGAAATTTGTACTTGTGGAGGAGAGACCACAGAAATAACTGGAAGCTAATAAGTAGTACATCTATCAAAGGAACTGTGAAAGAAGTTAGCTGGGGCTCAGAGGGCCTCATGAATCCATTGCTCTATGTTAATTGTATAACCAGTGCATATGTGTTGAGGGAACAGCCGGTATGTTGGGGGTATACACCCAATGTGTTCTTGGTCCAGAAATCAGCCCGGGAAATAGCAGTTGCACATCATAACGCAGTCACACCACAGATAATGGCTTCAATCACAGTTAGAGCTCTTGCATTCAAAGACCACTTTATTGCCTTAGGGGATGGCAAAGAAGTTCAGGTATTTTTATACAAAACTACATACAGGTTTTACGCTTCCATACCCAAAGGTTAAAAATGGGACCCTATTACTAAGACTACGATGTCTGTCTGTCTGTCCGTCCGTCTGTCCTATCTTTAAAAGGCTGTATCTTTTGAACCATAATATATAGCCAGTTGAATTTTTTACAGAATGTGTAATGTTCATCATCATAAGCCAGAACACATCCACTGCTGTACATAGGCCTCCCTCTTTAACCTCCACACTAAATGACAGCCTGTCTTTTGCATCCACTGGAAACTCTATCTCTCATCATTCATATCTCATCAATGTCTCTCTTTATGTATGTAATGTTACGGCGGATTAACTAAGAAATAATAAAAAGACAAAAAGTAATTACAAAAGGGGTCCCATTACAACAAAAGGGGTCCCATTACAACAAAAGGGGTCCCATTACAACAAAAGGGGTCCCATTACAACAAACGTATTTTTTTACGTATTTTTGAATTAGCTCTTATGCAAAAACGGTAATACGTACAAGCGTCATGCTTGGCATGATTATAGTATGCACTCTAAAGTATAACAACAAGTGATAAATAATGGCTAAGTATGAGTCGGTGATAAATTTCTGTTCATTACCAAGTTATAAATGATAGTTGGGTTATTTGGATGACCTCATTTTCTTTCACTGAATCGTAATGCCATTGTTACTAATTTTGAAGTCGGTTTTTCAAATTGATAATTGTTGTATTTTGTGGTAGTACGGAACCCTCAGTGCGCGAACCCGACTCGCACTTGGCCGGTTTTGTTTTAATACGTTAAATTTTCTGTGTGGTCATTTAATATTTTATGTGTTCTAGATTTGGATGGCCAGTAAAGATAATGAAGCCAAATTTTCTTTGATTCATACTTTTTCCTGGAAAACCGATGTCCTTATAATATATAATGATGTCCTTGTGGGAGTGGCCAGTCCACACATAGAATGTTACTCCATAACTGGCAACAGCCTTGGCATACTCCCCACAACAGAAGGTGAAGGAGAACCGATTGGCGTTACCAATACAGGTAAATTTGTCGTCATTGCGACAATGGATGGCACTCTTAAATTAGCCGAAATCACAAAGAAAGGTTTAAGGATGCCTTACCCAGCTAAGAACTGCTACCAAATGATCGAAGACTTTGGTGAAGTGATGAGAGCATCTGTGAACTGTACAGGACGCTATATTTGCCTGAGCATTGCCAATTCTGGGCTTGCACCAGATCCTAGACTTTATTTGTGGGATGTAGCTAATGATGTGATTACAAACACGATTCTGGCAGAAAACTCTATGCCTCCATATCAGAGTGTGCCGATCGCCATTTTATGGGATACTAACGACCCAAGGATTGTTGCAGTACATATGAGATCAGCAGATTTAGATCAAATCCATTTGTTCTTCTGTCACGAGGGGAAACTATTTGAATATAAAAACTGGTGTTCATCACCTGACAATTACATCACGGTTGACTTCATGCTGTGCATGCTACACACTCCTTATGTTATAATCTTGTCTCAGCAAAGCATCAAAAAGATATTGATGCATGAGTTTGTTGACTGCAGTGAACATGACACGGACACCCTCAAACAAATTTTGGATTTCCTTTTCTATATGGCAACTGGATATTTGGAGAAAGCTGTTGTTGTAGGAACTAGCATTTCAGGATCTAAAAACACCATTATTTGGGATAGTTTAGCGAAAGTATGTGTAGACTTAAAACGGCCCGACGTTGGCGCTGTCTGCTTAGGAAAGATGGGTAACATAAAAGGAGCTTTAATGATGCGCAAAGTGATGAATGATGATTATATGGATGATACATGCAAAGTAGCAGTGCTCGCCGTCAACCTTGACATGACAAATGAAGCAGAGAAGTTGTTCAGGGAAGCTCAACGACCTGATTTAATCACGCGTCTTATATCTGCTAAAGAGGGCGGACTAAACAAAATCACTTATGCATCAAATGAGGGTGAAAATACATTGCTAGTGAAAAGCGCGCAACATAAACTTGCAAAGGTGCTGTGGTCGAATGGGGAGACAGGAGCCGCATTAAAGCTGTTTGAAAGCGCTGGCACATTAGTCCCACACGTCCCCAGAATGCTGATAGCTCAGGGTCAAGCTTCTTCATTGGCTCAATATGTTGCCAACTCCAATGATGTGAATCTAATAATCTGGTGGGGACACTACTTAGAAAGCATCGGGGATTTAGATGGGGCTTTAGAAGCATATGCACGCGCTAATGATTTCGGTGAACAGACGCGGTTACTGTGTCACATGGATAGGATTGAAGAAGCCGACAAGCTGTGTCAGAAGAATCGCGCTTCTTTGTATCAAATGGCTCGCTACTTTGAGATGCAACCCGATAAAACAGAAAGTGCTGTAAAGGTACCTATTTAGCTTAGATGTCTGATTGTTACCAGTTTTCACCTTGACACTATCACTTTTCTTTGTAGATGTACATAAAAGCCGGTGCTGTAGCCTCAGCTATTAGGGTAGCAGCTGAAGCAAGCGCCTGGAACCTAGTCTGGCGAGCTGGATCTGCATCTCCCACTCACGCTCTACACGCAGCATCCATTCTCGAAAACGCCGGTCAGAATGACCAGGCTATCGCTCTTTACCAAAAAGCAGGTAAATTGTTCAAATACTCTCTTCTAACAAGCTTGCAACAAGCACGCCGTTTTGTTTATGACGCAGCCTTAAAACTATTGTTATATCTGTAGTATTGACGTCCTGCAGGTAACCTCTACATGGCGCTAAAGCTAGCTCTGTCCTGCGGGGACACCAACGCGATCATCCCTCTGGTGGAGTCCCTTGGAGACAAGTTGGACCCTGAGGTAGCCCACGCTCTGGCGGCGCATCTGCGAAAAGCGGAGTACCACTCACATGCCGCTGCATTGTTGGCCTCGGCTGGAAAGGTAACATAACTATAATAATATGATCATCTAAGTAATATTGATGCGCTTTGGAGGCGTGGGTTTGATTCCCACCTAGGGCAAACATTCATGTGATGAACATTTATGTTTAGTCTATATCTGGGTGTTAATATCTTTTTATGTAAAACACAGTTTTAAGTATGTATTGAAACATAATATATAAGTATGTATATCAGTCTCTGGCAGCCATAGTACAAGCTTTGCTTAGTTTGGGGTCAAGATGACCTTGTGTGGAAGAATATCCTGAATATTTATTTAACAAAAATTATCAGACCATAGCCATTTCCGCATGAGGTTGGATTAAGTAAAATGTGGTTAATGTCCTCTAAATATGACTGCATCACATGCCACTGTACGTCTCAGTTACCAGTGCCAATATAAGCACTGTAGGTAGATGACATATGAAATGAGACATAGTTCCATTATTTTTATTACTAAAATAGGCACAACACATTTTAATAATCGCTAAAAGGTCTATTTTGGTGACCAGATTGATTCAGTGGTTGCTACTACTGAGACAAACTCAACTCTGCCTCAAGAGCAGCCGGTCCCGACTCCCGTGTTTGATTCCCGGCCGGGCAGATGTTTGAATGATGAATTTAAAATATGTGCTTTGGATCTGGGTGTTAGATGTCCGTGTCTGTGTGTTTCATGGCATCCCCAACACAAGTAATCATATATAAAAGCATGGGCGTAGCCGGTTTTAAAATAGGGTGAGGAAAAAAATTAAATGTGGAGTAGGCACCGAAAATTTCTATATTTAAACAATAATCATAGAAACACCTATATCCTAACATTGACCCTTTCTTTTAAAACTAGTCCACCCTAGGTAAATATTTTCACAATTTCAGTTTTAAATTAATTTTTAGCTTCTAGAACATCACCATAGATGTCATATCAGGGCCAGCTGGGCCAGCTAGGGTGCGGCAAGCGCCCACCTAGCCCCAACGTGGCTACGCCAATGGAGGGAAGCTATGAATCAGAAACAATTTTAAAAACCTGTCTCTGCAAAAGTTCTCTGGCACCCCATATTAGAAATGCAAACACATTAACACATACATTACTGTCAGTACGAGGAAGCGCTGGATATAGTGGAGCAGTCGTCGGCGCCGCTGTCGGAGGCACTGAGTGAGCGGCTGGCGGCGCCGGCCGGCGTCACCGGACGCGAGCTACTGCTGCGGCGGCTGGCCGACGTACTCGGCGCGCGGGGGCTCTACCACCAGGCGGCCAAGCGACTCGCGCACGCAGGGGACAAGGTGAGTGAGCGTCGCCGGGTGCGACACGTCAACTCAACCATAATTATCGTAGACATGCATAATATATTTTTGTATTAGAATATAATATAAATAACTTGTAACTGCAAGTTTTTGTAATGGTGTCAAATAATTTTTTTTTTCTTTCTTTCTTTCAAGCATAAAGTATCTAAAAACACTGCACCCCCACTGCACCTCCTTGACGCATCTCTTTGACTGTTATGTTTCTAAACAATAAATAAATGGAAGCTAGGAATGGAACAGCGCGCTTCCTTGTTTCCTAACAGATACAATTTAGGTCTTTTCAAGGTCACAGTGATAGATATCTTCAAGTTTGCATGCTACATCAACCACGCTCGCGTTAGCGAGTTGGTGGTCAAATGTCTCATTCTCCTGCTTCACGTCGTTAAGGTCGCCATGGGATACCAAAATCCTGCCTTCCTTTAATGATGTAACATAATTTTCCTCTATCCTTGCTGTGTGTAGTGCGTCGTAAACTGAGGTCATTTCTAATATCTAATTAGGACTACCTTGCAGCTTTTACAAACTAACGAAAAGTCACTCTTTTGGCATCCAGTTTTCATTATTTTTGTTGATGATATTGCTTCCCAGTTAGAATATAAGAAAGGTTACAAGTTCACTGGCAGATTTGCAATAAGCAGATTATTGACACACTGGCAAATACCTTATTTAGGTTTTTCGCCATTTCCTCAGAGATTTAATTTTTTCATGATAAAAAGTAGCCTATGTTTTCCAGTGTCTTATTTGTTTGTATTCAAGGTACCAAATTTCATTCAAATTCATTCAGCGGTTTGAGTAACGACAAACATACCTACACACTCCCTTTAGCATTTATAATATTAATGTGATAATGTACTTAATAATAATTTGTATTTGTTTCTAGAGTGGTGCGATGCGCTGGCTGTTGCGGTCAGGTGACGCTGACCGCATCGCTTTATTCGCTGCGGCCACGCGTGACCGCGGCGCGCAACTCATGGCGGCCGACTACTTGCGGCGACGTGCCGACTGGCGCGCGCGGCCCGACCTGACCAGACATATCCTGCAGTTCTACACGAGGGCGAAGGCCTACGGGAAACTAGCTGCGTTTTACGCCGAATGTGCAAAAATGGAAGTCGATGATTATGAGGTAAAAATCCCTGTAGATGTTGGGTCTCTCTTTATCTTTTATCCCATTTACAACGGGGAGTGTTCTGAAGAACTGTTTAATCTGATGCAGGCGTCACCGTTTTCGCCACTAACCGCCACTGCCTGAAAGCTCATCTACATATTCCATAGAACACTGGAAATAATTGCGCACTGTTCGATTTACACGATTTTTCTTGCCTCACATCTGCAAAATGTGGATTGAGCTACCTTCCGCTGGTCCGAAGCTACAACATGGGGTTCTTCGAAAGGCGAGTTAATAAAGTCTTAATGGCAGAAAAAAATACAATGTACGGGGACTAATAAGCTACTGCCCTAAAGTACTTCATGAAACAACTATAAATAAAAATTAAGAAAAAAAACCGATAAGAGAAAAGAAAGATAATATTCCCCAGCTGAACAAATTTTCTTGAATCATACCTAAGAAAACCTCAAATCAAGTCTCCTTTTAAGTAAAAAAAAACTTCAGCCGTTTTGGAGCTATAATTCCACAGACAGATACACAAGTTCAACTTATAACAACTAACTGTGTTTCTAACTGTTTGCGTTGGTTAAAAAGTCCGAAGTTCGGTTGTGGTCCCAGTGAGGCTATTCTGGGCCAATAGATATTATTTTCTAGCTATTATGGAGAGGGCTACGTTCAAGGTTTCTCTACAAGATCGAATCAGAAATGAGGAGATCCGTAGACGAACAATAGTTACCGACATAGCCCACCGGATTAGCAAGTTGAAGTGGTCGTGGGCAGGGCACATAGCACGGATAGCCGATGGGGCTGAAAGGTACTGGAATGGAGACCACGGACTGGTAAGCGCAGCGTAGGACATCCACCCACAAGACCACAGGGAAACGTTGGATGCAGGCCGCTTCAAACAGCCCCTTTTGGAGATCGATGGGTGAGGCCTATGTCCAGCAGTGGACGTCGTATGGCTGAAATGATGATGGTGATGAGATACTATTTTGGTCACCTGTAATGAGATGGTCACGAAGGCACGCCTAACTTGCCAGCCAGATCTAACATTTTCCTTTTTGCTTTGCAGAATTACGAAAAAGGCTTAGATGCTCTGAAAGAAGCGATCAGATGTCTGGCAAAATCTTCTGATAGTGAGACAAGTATGTATGTAATTTATGTACAGCTCAATCTACTTATCTGTCACGGGAGACTACTAGTTTAAATAACTACAATAGTAGCTATTACTACTATTTATCTCCTCAGATAATTTGTTCGCACTGTATCACTTGTTACAATGTCAGTTAAACTTGTACTTCATTAATGAATGAATGATATTGACCAATATGTACTGCAGGTGCCCAGACAATGGCGTTGCAGGAGCAGAGCACTTTAATCAAACGCTTTTTAGACGTAAAGAAGACTTTGGAAGCTGGTGAAATTAACACTGGTAAGATTCTCAGTTCACTCTTTTTAGGGTTCCGTACCCAAAGGGTAAAAACGGGACCCTATTACTGAGTCTACTTTGTCTGTCTGTCCGTCCTACCTTTAAACGGCTGTATTTTTCGAACCGTAATAGATAGCCAGTTGAAATTTTCACAGAATATGTAATGTTACGGCAGATTAACTAAGAAATAATAAATAATTCAAAAGTAATAAACCGGCCAAGTGCGAGTCGGGCTCGTGCACTGAGGGTTCCATACCACCACAAAATTCAATAATGAAATTACCAGTTATAACTTGGTAATGAACAGAAACTTGTCACCGATTCGCATTTGGCCACTTTTTATTATTTGTTGTTATACTTTAGAGTGTGTACTATAATCATGTTAAGTTCGACGCTTATTACAGTTTTTACATTAGAGCTAATACAAAAATACGTAAAAAAATAAGTCTGTTGTAAGTTTTTCTGTCTGTTTTTAATGAGGGCGCCACTTTATCGTTACCTTTTATTTAGTTTTTATTGTTACCTTTCGCCTTAGCCTTGAAATATATTCACGTGACACATCAACAACTACGGTTATCAGAGTCGCTTAAGCAAGTTATTATATAAAAATAAATAAATTAGCTACTTAAAAAATATGATACATGGTTACCTCGTTATAGGTGTGACTGGAGGTCTGCAGTTGCTGCGTGCGATCAGCGCTCGTTCCGGGCTCGTCACTGAGGACAAAGTGCTACGGTTGCTGCTTCACCACGCACCGAACCACGCTGACGCACCGAGTATGTCTCTTCTAACCTTTATTTAGCCTAGCCAAGCTACCCACTTAACTTACCTGTTTTATATGTGGTTTTATTTTAAGAGTTCGAACAGCAGTTGCGCGCATTGCAAGAGCAGCCTTTGGATGATAACCATTCAACTGACTCCCCAGACCAAAGTGTGGAAGAAATTATTTGAAGCAACATGGAAACAACGACAATAAGCACTAGTGTGAAATATTCAACAAACAAAACTGTCTAGCTAATAAAATAGAGGTATATGATAATAGTAACGAGTCCGTCCATGATTTATTGGGATTTGTGTAGGAATATAGACATAAGGAACGAATACTGTGTTTTCTTTCGTTATTCATTATCCCATGATGTGGACTTATTGTGAATCTAATACATTTTTGTTCGTTAAAAAAAGTTAAGTTAAAAATAGTTTGATGTCAGGCCACCGAGTCACTACATTCAAATAAAAAAAGCAGCAGCAGCATTCAAATCGATCTAGTTGTTTTAGAGATAGGCTTGGATAATAATATATGATTCACATATATATTTGCCGTCACATCTTACTGAGACACAAGGTAGGGCTGGCGCGGCTGATAATTCGCCAGAGCAGCACAAGCGACGCAAATATGCTATCCTCGGCAGTGGTTACATATTTGAGGCGTTTGGGGTCGAGACATTGGGGACCGGGAGCTCACCTCATTTTCAAAAATCTTTCAGAGCGCCTGGTTAATGCGACGCGTGACCAAAATGCTGGCGTGTTTCTGGCTCAACGCATTAGCATTGCCATTCAACGTGGTAATGCCGCCAGCATGTTGGGTACGCTGCCAACTAGTAGTGGGCTTGAGCATTTGAATTGTCTTTAGACCTTCAACGGTCTATGGGCAGTCTAACTGTATTTGTAGTGTTAGTTTTAGCTTGTATTTTGTTTAGTTATTAAAGGCACTTGCCCAGTAAATATATATGTATGATTGAACATGAATGTGATGATGATGGATTATATTATTAGGTTTTGTTAGGGTGTACGAGTAAGCACATTGCTTATAGAAGTGAAACGTGCCATAACATTATATAAATGCAAACCTAAAAGTAGTCTTCATTTACTGGGGCGGGCCCAGGTTTAGTAAAATACGAAAGACAACGTGGTATAAAGAGGTGAAACGTGAATGTTCATGTTTCAAAATACAACTATATGATTTATGATATAAGTATTCGTAGTAGAGTCCACTGTTATAATTATTACTATAACAGTCTGTAAAAGACACAACTTGAGGCGGCATGGCCTTAATAGCTTTGGCCAGTCCAAATTTTTCATTTTTTTTACCCATTATCAATTGGCTAAAGCTACTAAGCCCATACCACCACGTCTTCCGTATTTTAATGTCTTACAGCCGCACTCAGCGACGTTACTTAGGCTAAGGAATACTTAAAATTGCTTTGTCAACTTCTCGTTGACGGAAATTGTCATACATGAAAACGAGACAGAGCCATTTTAAACACAGATCTACTACCTTTTAACTGTGTTTTAAGTATTCCTTAGCGGCGTAACGTCTCTGAGTGCGGCTGTCAGGTATGCCCCAGTAAAGTAGGTAGCGGAGACTTCACTAGTCGTTTCTATTGGATTTGGTTGACCTCAACCGCCGTCTGACCAACGGGAGAGAAAGAGAGGGAAATATTATATTCTCACTCTTTCTCTCCCGTTGGTTGGACAGCGGTCCGTCAACCAAATCCATACGCGTGTTAACACTAATATAACATTTAAATACACGTTTTACCCCAATAGATCACTATCCCTCACCACCACAGCTCACCACACTCAAGCTTATAATGGGCGAAAAAACTGAGGAAAAAACCTACGCTGTCGGTTCTGACAGTGTCATTATGTCAATATTATGTCACCTTTACTTCATCGAACTGCAAGTTTATTTTTCTAAAACTCAATTTAGAATTTTATATTTTCTTGATTGAAATAGGTAATTTAAAACAAAAGTATGGTTAAATTGATAAGCAGCTTCAAATATCTGAGTTTTTATAACAATGCGACAAGCTTATATCAAAGGTGGGTACAGCATTTATTAAACAAAATAACATAACCAAAAATGTTTTTTAGATATACAAATTTTCGTTTTAGGCTTTTAATAAGGCACATGAGTAGTACAGAGGCCCCAGAGAAGCTAATTGATATAAGCAAAATAAGGAATTTCAGTATAGTGGCTCATGTAGATCATGGAAAGAGTACTCTTGCAGACAGATTACTGGAGATCACAGGGGTGATCAAGCCGGGCGCAGAACATGCTCAAGTCTTGGATCAACTCCAGGTTTGTTTTACAATGTCAGGATTTTGCAATTACTTGTTGCTAACGCAATTTTTTATATTGAAGTGATGAATGAGATGCCAATGTCAATGGTATATTATTTAGTGTTCATAATATATAAGGGTGGAGACTCCCACTTTGGCTATTTTTTTTGTGCATACAAGGGCCATTGCCATTCAGCTGTCAGCATTAATGGCACGGGGAAACAATAAGGGACTATTTGAATAATCTTTTTGTAATTTTTTATAGCTGTTGTTTTATATTTTTGTGTTGTATTATTAGATTTTCGTTTATCTAATTCCAGGTAGAGAGAGAAAGAGGTATAACAGTAAAAGCGGTTACTGCCTCGTTAAATTATACATACAATGGAAAACAATATCTTCTCAACCTTATTGATACTCCTGGGCATGTGGATTTCTCTAATGAGGTAATAATTTGTTTATTATAGTAAATTTGTCATTTTGTTGTTTTCAATAGACTTCTAAACAACATCTTTGCAGGTTGAGAACTGAATTTAAGGATTTTTTTAAAATTGATTCTCAAAGATGGCCCCTAATTAAATGAAATACTCCACCGTAAAGGTTTGAAATTAGGGGACAAATCCTGTTCATAGATATTCCCATATTTTTAATTTTTTTCAAATAAATTCTGTCTCATCCTCAACCATTTTCCACTCACTGCAGAGTATAGGTCTCCTCTTCAGCGCGCCATCATTTCTGGTCCTGTGCTAGTATTAAAATGTATTTTTTAAGATTTTATCGTAGTACTGGATTTGCAGGTAGTTCGTAGTGTGACAGCATGTCAAGGTGTTATAATGCTTGTAGACGCCAATGAAGGCGTACAGGCTCAAACTGTAGCTGTACATTCACTAGCCAAGAGAAACAACTTATTAATAATTCCAACACTTAATAAAGTAGACTTACCCCGAGCTGATCCAGAAAAAGTGAAAACTCAACTACAATCTTTATTTAAGATAGACCCTGAGACAGTGATGAGCATATCAGCAAAGAAAGGGTGGGGAGTTAAAGAGTTATTAGCAGAAGTTATAAATAGAATACCTCCGCCTACAGTGCAGGTCGAAGGTCACTTCAGAGCTCATATAATAGACACATGGCATGATAAGTACAGAGGAGTACTGTGTCTAGCTTACATACATTCTGGAAAGGTACATGTTGGACAAGCAGTGAAATGGAAATCAGATATGAAGCCACAAATAGTGAAGTATTTGGCATTGCTGAGACCCAATGAGGAGCCGATAGAAGAAGCTGGGGCTGGTCAAGTTGTTATGGTAGGTGAGTGTGAGCATTTCAAATTATCTTCAAAAGCTATGTATAAAACAAGACAGATGACTGAGATCTGCTGTCCATTGACACTGCAATATTCAGAGCATTGGCCATGTGTTGCCTTCCTTTAAGAACTCTATTCACCCTCCATTTTGGGCTTGATGGAAGGACATGTCTGTCATATTTCTAAAATGTTCTGCAGGTTGTGGGCCCAGAGCTGGAGGTGCAGTGGGCGACCAGCTTTTCGCCAAAGACCTAGTGGACAGCAAAGAGTTATCAACAATTCCACCAGTGAAACATATGGTGTATGCCGGTATCTTCCCAGCTGACCAGTCCCAGCATGTGATGCTCAATGATGCCATTAAAAAACTAGCTTTGAATGACTCTGCTGTTGCTGTTACTGCCGATTCCAGGTAAACTTGTAAATATATAGTATATCTGATCTAATCAGATAGAAAGTGATTTTTAATGCAACTGAGCAAGACAAAATAACAAGAATGAGACGAGCAAGTCGTTTGTCTGATAATAAGTGTCACATTTGCCCATAACAGTTTCTTATTAAATCTTGAAAACAAGAGCAATGACAAATCAAAACTGTTTCGACAGTCATTTTTTATAGTGATTGTTGAAGTTATTGTGTATATTTGTATGTTTCAGCCCAGCATTAGGGCAAGGATGGCGAATCGGTTTCCTTGGGTTACTGCACTTGGATGTTTTCACCCAGAGATTACTTCAAGAGTATAAAGCAGAGGCTATATTGACTGCACCTTCGGTACCTTATAAAATAAAGTGAGAACTTTAAAAAAATATTGGCAGTAAAATTGTGACTGATGATATTTAAAAGACAGCAAAATGTGAAAGTTAATTTACCTATTTCATCTGCTATATTTATTTATTTATTTCAGGATTAAGGGTGCTAAAGCAATAAAAAAATATCAAGGTGAAGAATTAATTATCACTAATCCCCTTCAATTGCCAGATCCACAAAATATTGATGAATACTATGAACCTCTTGTAATAGGTAAGCACATACAATTTTAGGTAGGAAAGAATCTATTAATACTTTGGACTCGTTTTTATGTTAGATTTATATTTTAGGTACAATCATATCTCCAGTAGAATACATTGGCGCTGTGACATCTCTGTGCATAGATCGGCGCGGCTCCCCGCTACCCGCGAGCGCAGTTGACGACCAAATGACAATGATGCAGTTCATACTACCACTCTCCGAGGTTGTCGTTGACTTTCATGACACCCTTAAGAGTATAACATCGGGTTTTGCCAGTTTCGACTATCAAGACCATGGATTTCATCCGAGTCCCTTAGTAAGGGTGAGTATTGTAAGACATTAAAGTAATGGTGATTTCTGACATTCTACAAAGTTACGCATATAGACTGTACTAAGCCGAAAGGAGGTCATTGTACTCGTTATTATGGACAACCTTTACTATGGGACCTTGACGGAAATCGTGAAAAAAACATCTGCTGTTCCATAGAATACGGTCATTGACACTAGACAAAATGTATGGAACAGCAGATAATTTTTCTCGCGATTTCAAGTTTGTTCCTATAATAAAAATTGTTCATAACGATGAGGACAAAACCTCCTTTCGGCTTAGTAGTCTATATGCGTAATTTATAGTTCTCGTCTACTAGGTCTAGTCCAGGCCTATGGTTTCAAGAAAGGCCTTGTCTAGTGTGCCTTCTTTTTTCCTTCACTCTTTGTCTTACGAACTTTATTTTAGTCATTGCTGTTGGACATTTTCCAGATGGACATCCTGCTCAATGGAGTGATGATAGATGAATTGTCCACCATAGTACACGCGACGCGGCTAGAGTATAGCGCTAGGCGATTAGCTGAACGATTGAAAGAGATGATACCCCGCCAAATGGTGCAGGTAACACATAGTTTCTAAAAAGTATGTTCTAGGTAATGAACCTGTTTATATAGAGTACTATACCTATATGATTTTTAAAGTAGGTTTTGGCTAATGAATTGGCCAGAGTGCCATTTCTTGTTTGTAATGTAGATTCTAGCTATTGAACTGATTTAGAGTGCCATTTGTATATCATCACCTTTTTGTTTGTTGATTAAGGCTAATCTGTCAATCTCATTATCAGTAAAGCTAACAGTGAGGCCTATGAATCTGTATTTAAAGTTAAAAAACTTACAGATCGCAATCCAAGCTGTCGTTTCGGGAAAAGTGTATGCCAGAGAAACAATTAAAGCTTATAGAAAAGATGTCACTGCAAAGTTGGTAAGTTTATATATATTTATATTGGACCTTAAGTACCTACTTCCCGCAAGATACATACATACGCAATTAATTAATTACCAAATTTAATATTCATATAGTCTGTCAATTGATAAATAAGTTTTTTACATTTCTACTACTTGGATGAAATAAACAGAATATCGCACGCCATACAGGCACAGCGAAAATAGTGGCATCATACTAATATTATAAACTAGCTGCGAACCGCGGTTTCACCCGCGTAGTGATAAAAAAAACCTGACAAGTACGAGTAGGACTCGTGCTCTGAGGGTTCCGTTGGACGAAATCCTCAAAGCGCGAGTCCAAAAAAATAAATAAGTAACTTAAGTTGAAATATTGAAAGACAAACTTAACTTTGTAGTTGACAATAAGGTTCTTCCATACATTCCAACTACAAAATGTAAGTTTGTAATAGCAAAATAATTATTTTTAAATGATATAACTACAAATTTATGACTTTCGGATTTATTCCTATATATGTGCTATGAGACCATGTCTCTTGCCAAATTTAATGATTCTAGGTCAACGGGAAGTAACCTATAGGTTTTGACCCTGTGAAATCACAAAATATGCGACATAAACGTTCATATCTTTTGATTGCATTGACTTACAACTATTTTTTTACAGTCGAAAGAAACCGTATACCCAAGTATTTAGTTTTTTTTTTTTTTTTTTTTATGCCATAGGTGGCAAACAAGCAGACGGGCTGCCTGATGGTAAGCAGTCACCGTCGCCTATGGATACTTGTAACACCAGAGGCATCACAAATACGTTGCCGACCCTTTAGAACTCTATTATCTCGCCTTTTGAAGAACCCCATGTTGTAACTTCTCGGAAACACCGTAGAAGGTAGCTCATTCCACATTTTGCGCCCTGACCATTACCAGGTTTCGGTCGAAGCGCCACTTGGTCGCTCTGATCACTGTCTCATCCATACCTCAGTGCCATTCTTTAATCGCGCTCGTACCGTTCCTTCTGGTAAGCGCAATGTTTGGCACTATCGGTCAGCGGACTGGGACGGATTGCGTGAGTTCTACGCATCCTACCCCTGGAGGCGGATTTGTTTTTCTTCAGACGATGTTGGCACTTGTGCTGACTCCGTCGCTGATGTCGTGCTTCAAGGAATGGAATGTTTTATTCCAAGTTCTGTCGTGCGTGTCGGTGGGCGGAGTCGCCCATGGTTTAACAAATCCTGTGCGGAAGCTTCAAGCCTGAAGCGAACCGCCTTTAAATCATGGTCCGAAGCACTTGCTAGTCATAACTCGGACACCTCCGCCTTGAAGAAAAAACTTAATGCTGCCTCCAGGTCCAGCAAAAGGATTATTGCCGAGGCCAAAGCAGCCCATATCAGCAGAATTGGCGACCGACTTGCGTCATATCCAACTGGAAGTCGAGCTTTTTGGTCACTAGCCAAGGCTGCTGAAGGCAACTTCTGTCAGTCCTCTCTACCAGCCCTGCGTAGGCCGGATGACACATTGGCCCATAGCGCAAAGGAGAAAGCCGATATCCTTGGTACTCTCTTTGCCTCAAACTCGACTCTCGACGACGGGGGCGCCACATCACCCAACATTCCGCGGTGTGCGAGTTCCATGCCTGAAGTACGTTTCTCTCAGAGATCAGTACGGAAGGAACTCATGTCCCTTGATGTGCGTAAGTCGAGTGGGCCAGATGGCATTCCGGCTATCGTCCTTAAAACCTGTGCTCCTGAGTTGACTCCGGTCCTAACGCGTCTTTTCCTGCTTTCGTATTCAACTGGATGTGTGCCGTCATCATGGAGGACTGCCCTAGTCCATCCGATTCCTAAAAAAGGAGATCGGTCTGATCCGACTAATTACAGGCCCATTGCTATTACCTCCCTACTCTGTAAGGTGATGGAGCGTGTGGTAAACACCCAGCTCCTCGGATACCTGGAGAAACACCAGCTCATCAGTGATCGCCAGTACGGTTTTCGTCACGGCCGATCAGCTGGTGATCTTCTGGTATACCTCACTCACCGCTGGGCTGAAGCCGTTGAGAGTAGAGGGGAGGCGCTTGCAGTTAGTTTGGATATAGCCAAAGCTTTTGATCGGGTCTGGCATAGGGCACTCTTATCCAAGCTACCATCTTACGGCCTTCCCGAGGGGTTATGCACTTGGGTCGCCAGCTTCCTATCTGATCGGAGTATTAAGGTCGTTGTCGACGGTTCTTGCTCCGACAGCATGCCTATCAACGCTGGCGTCCCACAGGGTTCTGTGTTATCGCCAACGCTCTTCCTTATCCACATCAATGACATGTTGCTTTCGAGCAATATGCATTGTTATGCGGACGATAGCACGGGCGATGCACAGTATACCGGTCGTGCTAACAACCCTCATGCCGTAGTTGAAGAAAGTAGGAGTAAACTTCTGTCTGAAGTCGAGACCTCCCTTGAGCAGGTCTCGGTCTGGGGTGAACTGAACCTGGTTCAGTTTAACCCAACAAAGACGCAAGTTTGCGCGTTCACCGCTAAAAAAGCCCCATTTGTTGTAGCTCCTCATTTTCAAAACACTCCCCTCAGGGTTTCAGAAAGCATTGGAATCCTTGGAGTCGACATTTCTACGAATGTACAGTTCCGCGGTCACATCGCTAGTAAGGCCAAGCTCGCATCTAAGAAACTTGGTGTGCTCAACAAGGCGAAGCGGTACTTCACGTCGAGACAAAGACTCTTGCTTTACAAAGCGCAAATCCGACCTCACATGGAGTACTGCTCCCATCTATGGAATGGAGCACCCAAGTATCAGCTTGACCCACTCGATGCATTACAGCGTAGAGCTGTCAGAATTGTCAACGATCCCAAGCTCGCTGAACACCTTGAGCCACTCAGCATGCGCAGAGACGTTGGGTCTCTTTGTATCTTTTATCGCATTTACAACGGGGAGTGTTCTGAAGAACTGTTTGATCTGATGCCGGCGTCGCGGTTTTACCATCGCACTAGCCGCCACCGCCTGAAGGCTCATCCACACATCATAGATCAGTGGAAATCGCACACTGTGCGATTCACACGATCCTTCTTGCCTCATACCTGCAAAATGTGGAATGAGCTACCTTCTACGGTGTTTCCGAGAAGTTACAACATGGGGTTCTTCAAAAGGCGAGTTAATAGAGTTCTAAAGGGTCGGCAACGTATTTGTGATGCCTCTGGTGTTACAAGTATCCATAGGCGACGGTGACTGCTTACCATCAGGCAGCCCGTCTGCTTGTTTGCCACCTATGGCATAAAAAAAAAAAAAAAAAAAAAAAGAAGGATCGTGTGAATCGCACAGTGTGCGATTTCCACTGATCTATGATGTGTGGATGAGCCTTCAGGCGGTGGCGGCTAGTGCGATGGTAAAACCGCGACGTATAAATTTCAACTTGATACCTTTACGCGTTCTTGAGAAAAGGGGTCTTGACAGATGGACAGACAGACGGACAACGAAGTGATCCTATAAGGGTTCCGTTTTTTTCCTTTTGAGGTACGGAACCCTATAAATGATGATGATGCTGATGAAAAGTAGCCTCTATCGTCTCCTGGTTCTAAGCTACCTCCCCACCAATTTTCAGCCAAATCGGTTCCGCCGTTCTTGAGTTATAAATAGTGTAACTAACAAGACTTTCTTTTATATATAGATGTGAAAAGTTTGTTGGTTTGTTTGTTTGTTCCTCTTTCACGCAGCAACAGAGCAACGGATCGACCTGATTTTTTCATGGGTATTGTTCAAAGACCTGAGAGTGACATAGGCTACTTTTCATCATCATCAGCACCATTTTTCATCACTACGCGCGTGAAACAGCTAGTAATTATATAAACTTATTTTTTTTATTGCATGTAATGCTAGACAAGATACAGCTACATACTTTATACTGTTCATATAAATAGTAACTGCACAGGGTTTTTTTTATCGCGGATAAGTCTGCGTTTGACCACCAACTCACCTATTGATAAGCGACTATGTGGTCGAAGATGAAGCACGCAGACTTAGAAGATACCCTATTTAGTCGGGCGTTGAAAAGGCCCAAATTCAATCTCTCAGAAAACAAGGAAGCTGGCAGTTTAAGGCTAAAAATGCAAAGTGATTGTTTGTTGACGACCTGAACTGAATAGGGTATTTGACTACTTTTGGGAAACTATTGCACATTATTGCCTGATATAATTTAATGTATACTGCATTTATATTTTCTGGATATCAGTCGTATTTGCGATATAAATCGATGTTAAAGTTTGAATAAAAAAATATCGCGCCAAAACGCAGACCTGCGTCATAGCTCCGGTCGAGCGACGATTGACGTCACACAAAACAAAACAGCTGCAGCCAGGCAGCAAAAGTTTGATAATCACTAATTTTCTAATAGAAGTAATGGTTTATAAATGTTGTGTAGTGCTACAATGTACAAATACTTCCATATAACACCGGAAAAACTATTCGTTTCTGTTCCAATGAACCCCAAAACTCGCAAAAAGTGGTTGGAACTAAGTAGCTCGTAGAGAACCCAAAAGTATTGGAGCTAATTCAAGTGTTTCTATGTGCGAAGATCATTTTGAGGTACATATTTGAGTCTATATATTTCTATTACAATTTGTGTTTTTATTGCATTACTATTTTATGTACTGTTACTTTCTTTTTAAACATTGTAAAGACATAACCTAACAAAATAGTGATATCCACCTACTACAACATACTTTTTGTACAACTTGATTGAATGTTTTGCTTGGAGAACAATTAAAAATTAATACTTAAATTGTAGTTTTTACGTTTTGAGTTCTGCAGCGTAGAAACAATGACGTAGATTATTATTGAAGAAATATGCAACCATAAATACATTAATTTTGGGTAAGTTACTGCTGTCTGCTTGCACAAAATGTTTCTCCATTCTTCTCACATTTAACCTCCGGACTGTTTTTGGTGATAATTTCTGGATAAATCGCTCTCAAAATAGCTTTACAACATTAAATTCGCAAATATCAATACAAAATCTGTTTGTTTAGATTTGTGTGACGTCACTAGGGATGAAGCCAATTACAGACTGTTTTCGATCACGTGATCAAATGTCGAAAATACAGTTATTTTATTCGCGTTTTCTACAAAAAATAAGCATATTTTTATAAAAAAATCAATGAAATATGCTTTTTCATTGTGTCATGTTTATGGATGATGTCAATTGGCATAATATTTTCAATACAGTCAAACACCCTATTCAGCCGAACCTCGGCATTATTGACATTAATCGATTCTACTATTTCTAGACAAAATACAGTAGCTAATATTACAATGATTTTAGCATGAATTTGATTGTCATTCATAAAACAACGTAATTTACTGGTGGTATGTCACAGCATCTTTTTATTATGGATTGGAGAATGATTTTAAACTTTTAGATAGCACTTGTTCATGTTTACGTATAGATAGGTAATGAGACTAACGAGTAAGAATGCAAACTGCCGCACTGCATTGGCGGATCCAGGAGGGCCGTGCCCCCCGCCCCCCCCCCAAAACACCTAGCAATTCCATACATTCGACTCAATTTTTCGATTTGATTCCTTGGAACCTTGTCAGAATTCCCCCCCCCCCCCCCCCCCTCCCAAAATTAAATCCTGGATCGGCCCGTGCTGCACTGGCGCGTTTGGCGGAGTCGCGGTCGGGTGGTTGGTACAATATTGTTTATTTGATCGGAGAGAAGCCAAAATATGTGTTTATGCACTACACTACAACTTACTACTATGTTTTGTTTTCAGTATGGTGGAGATGTCACGAGGAAAAAGAAGCTGTTAAAACAACAGAGCGAAGGAAAGAAGAAAATGCGGAGTGTTGCCAATATAAAAATACCTCGTGATACATTCATAGATGTATTAAAAAAATAGTAAATTATAACTGCTACATATGCAAAGTTTATTATTTCAACTACCAATAAAAATGCATAGTTGCTTGGACTGATGTTAGGTCTCCTTAAAGTTTGGTCTAAGATACAAACTATGTCAAAGTTATTTGCCATTATTTAGGAAGAAATATCTAACAAATAAAACACAACATAAAAATATATTTAATGTATTTTATAAAATATTGATTATAATTAGGGACATTGCATGATTAACGAATATCACAAAATCAGTAGTAATTTACTTCTGCATTTTCGTCTCAACAATGACCATACGGAGCCGCAAAATCTCGTTCAAGGTGTCTATAAACCCTACGCCTAAATCTATTTGTATTATAGATAGGTAGTCAAAACAAAGCCTCTGTTCAAACTCCAAGTCTGACTTGAAAGCTATTTAGATAGAGATATTATGCTATGCACAGTTTAAGGTAAAACCTGAGCACACCAATATTAAATTGTCTGCTAAAAAGACACAGTGTACCGCATCAAGTTTATATTATGAGTAATAAGAGTTCAATGAGTAGGTTTTTGATCAATAAGGTCCTTAATAGCTTATAGGTAACCTTAATAGGTTTGATTCTAACCCAGGACTAACAGGTCTATTCCACTTTAATAACCTGGGTGATAATAGGCGACTCCATTTAAATTATTATTTGAGTATCCTTTAATCACCTGCACCTAGGTCACCATAGGCGACTCGATTAAAATTATTGTTTTGGTATCTTTTGATCACCCATGAATAAAAAAATGGTTCGAATTGTGTGATAACATCGATAAACTGTGTCTTAATATCGATTCTAACAGTTACTTGATACCTCTCGGCACCTTAGGTCCTATTACCGGAATGTCCAGTCAGTTCATTAGGTCTATTTCTCTAAACGTCATTTGCCCGAATGTCCTTTTCAACAAATTTTCCTCCTAAATATTTGATAATAGTTACTTATATTTCCACTTGCAGTATTACTCAGTTGCACATTTTGGCATTAAACTATTCTGTTAATGTTACAGGATCATTTTCAAGCGGTGGATGTACTGCCACATGCACTTTAAGTTGAATGCACATTTTGGCATTCAAGTATTTCATTAAATTATTTAGTCTGCTATAGGATCATTAAGGCTGTGAGAATATTTTGACCCATGTATGTTGTACATTTTGACAAAGGTGCAATAAAATTTAACCCCGATGCAATCAGACTTGTATACACTTTTATGTTCCAGGGCTGCACTGAAAAGGTAAAAATGTATTGAGGTTGGTGTAATTTATCTTGACTCTATTTCAAATTAATAGTGCCTGTTATGTTAAATTGACGCTAATGTCATCTAGTTTTTAGAGGCTACATTAAAATAATAAATAACATCATCATCTGTTGAAACAATGACAAAAACATTATGAATGTTAAATGAGATCACAAAATATGAAATTATTATACAACTTGTAAAATTTATTAGTTATTTGTGTATCTAAATAGGTATATTAGACCGACCTACAATGAAAAATATTTTTCTTTACATAATTAATTATATTTTATGATTTTTTAAACATACTGAAAATTATTTTTAGCTATTGAACCTTCTGCATCCAACTAAACATTTTATAGTTAATCAATTCCATTATTTTATCTTAAAATTATGTAGTTATGATTTTTAGGACTAACTGATTTAGCTAAAAAGGCTGTCAAGATGCTTCTGTAATCGTTGATTGCTGTGTACACCAAGTACAAGAAACAGTGTTTTGATTATGAGTGCGATTGCGCGCACTTAAGACGCTTAATTAACTACCTACCTTAATCACTAGGGAATCTCCACGCGTCACTAAACTAACAGATTAAAAATTCATACAAAACAGCAATATTTTCCACTAAGCAAACATCATAAAATATTTAATCTATTTTAACCAAATTAATATATTTATGTCAGACTTTTAAAAGTAACAATTTAGATTAAACTTTAGAGCTATCTTTATAAAAATATCAAATCCACTATATTACATACTTCTATCAGTGTGACAAATATTTTTTCAATAGATTATATCAGGGAATAGGAAAGGTTCCCTATTTCGTTGAATAAATGTTTACATATATATATTTTTTTACAAGCAATTAATTATACCAAACATAGAAACAACATTATTGTTTAACTTATTTCACAATGACTACATTCATGTTAGTTTGATTCAACATTGATAAAAAAAATTACACTCAGTTTGACAGATACTCCACGTCTGTCATAACTTAGCTTTTGATATAAAACAGAGACTCAGTTTTGAAAACATCTTAAATTAATAAAGGTTTAAAGGTAGCTTCGAGACAATAAAAATATAATATGTGTGTCGAAATAAAATAAGACAGTATTACTTAGTACTCGAACATTAGATATGAGGTTGTCCCTTAATATTCAGTAAACGTATAAAGAGTTTAAATTAGTTGTCCACAACCAATGCTTGTAACAATCTTTACAATCTAACAAACAATCTTTAACACAATGTTGGTCACATTTCAGTCATTTTGTGTTCATAAAAGGATATGATTCTTTGGTGCAAATCACATTTTAAAGCGCCATTTTTATCATTCAGAAATTTAATTGATTGTCAATGGGACATCCTCATAGGCAATTTTCGCATACATAGGCAAAATGTATAGCAGTTTGATCCAGTGTTAAGTATTTAAGACATTTACCTATCCTCGGAAGTCTCTAGAAACTGGGCGTAGACGTCTCTGGTGCACTCTCCTTTCTCGTTGAACTTGTATTTGTAGTACGAACCGTCGGCACAGATTACTGAAAATAGTGAATAATCGATAAGACTAGTACATTAAAACTACACACACTAGTAGACTAGTACACAGATTAAAAAAGAGCATATTAAAACCAGATTACAAAAATCGACTAATATAAAAAAAGATATATGGAAGGTTATAAAAGAAGAAACAAATAAAAATTACAAAGAATCGAACTGGGACCTAGTGGATGAAGTAAATAATGAGCCTGTATCAACCCAAAATATTGCGAATCATATTAATAACTATTTTATATCCATAGGAACTTATCTCAGTACAAATAATCACCCTAATAGTGAAAAGGCTTTGGTTAGTCTAAAACAATACGCCGATGAGCGACACGATTTCATGTTTCAAACTATAACGCCACATGAGTTACAGACTCTGGCCAAATTGAAAATAAAAAAAATCAGACACTAAAGATCTGTATGATATATCAGGCACTTTCTTGTATAAAACATTAGTATACCTTAGCGACCACTTTACCTATATCATAAATAATATTTTGCAATCTACATACTATCCCCAATCTCTGAAAAAATCCAGATTAACACCATTATACAAGGGCAAAGGCGATACGACATCGGTAAAAAACTACAGGCCTATTACAATCGTTCCCACTATATCAAAGCTAATTGAATCTTTCATATCAGAAAGTATTATGAAGCATTGCAACCAGTATACATTAATTTCTGACTCTCAGCACGCATACCGGAGTGGTCGATCTACTGTGTTGGCAACACTCAGCTTCATTAACAGAATTACAGACTGTCTCGAGCGAAGAAAAAAAGTAGCTGGTATTTTTTAGACCTCTCCAAGGCCTTTGATTCTGTGAACCATGAGCTACTGCTAAAAAAAAACTTATGGCTTATGGCATCAGCGGCAATAACTTGGAGCTTATAAAATCATTCTTATCAAATAGGGAACAAACTGTAGAGGTAAATATCGATAGAAAACGACAGAGATCTAAACCTCAATGTGTCGGAATAGGTATACCACAAGGTTCATCGATTGGAAATGTCCTCTTTCTCATTTATGTTAATGACATAAATTCGTTAAATATACAAGGTGATATCATCCAGTACGCGGATGATACCACAATTATACTATCAGATGATACCACTGAAAACCTAAAAATTAAAATAAATGACACTCTTTGCAAATTAGACGAATGGT
The DNA here is from genome assembly GCA_914767915.1 of Agriopis aurantiaria. NCBI lineage: Eukaryota > Metazoa > Arthropoda > Insecta > Lepidoptera > Geometridae > Agriopis > Agriopis aurantiaria. The sequence continues at coordinate 7,869,959 of OU611994.1, read as the reverse complement.
TCACCATAAATGGACTTCAACTAAACTCCGACAAAACAAACATGTTTTTTAATGCCAAATCACCAAAAGTAGACAGTGTTGCGGTAGATGTGGGAGCTTCTAGTTTATATAGTACAAATACTGTTAAACTGTTAGGTTTTGAGCTCGACTCAACTTTGACATGGAAAGGCCATATCGATGCTACATGTAAGAAAACGTCTAAAGGAATTTTTGCGCTTAAACAATTAAAACACATAACAACCCCCGACTATCTTATAGAAACTTACTACGCTTACATTCATTCGATAATGACGTATGGAATTATCATGTGGGGAAGTGCAACAGACTATGAGCGAATTTTGAAGATGCAGAATCGTGCCATTAGAGTCCTAGTAAATGGAAAATATAAGGAATCATGCCGAAAACACTTTAAAGACTTAAAAATCCTGACATCGGCATCACTTTATATTTTTGAAATTCTAAAGTATGCTCGCCAAAATCTAAATGAGTACAAACGTCATGTAACTAACAGCATTAGACCTTGTAAAATGAGAATATATTTAGAGCCAATACATTACACACTGGGTATGTCCAAAAGAATCCCGATCATAAGAGGCCGGGAACTATACAACAAACTTCCAGAAGCAATACAAACACTGACGAGAGACACCGTTTTTTTAAATAAAGTCAGACTCCTGTTGCTGGACAAGACGGTTTACACAATAAAAGAATTCTTAGACAATGACTACGGATAATAATTTATGTTGATATTTATGGAGTTCTATACCTACCTATTTGATTATAAATTGTAAACAATGCCCCTATACAGCAGGTTTAATAATTATATAATAGGGTGATGAGTTTTTCCTATTAATTTGAATATGAAATAATTATTATGAACAATTTTTAATATGAATTTTGAGTGAATTGTATTTTGTTTTGACGAGACATAGTGTGCACCACATGGGTATTATTGCTTTTAGGCAATGGTATTTAGGAGTGTTCGTTATTTGAATAAATTATCTTATCATACTCAATTCAAATAAAAGTGCGTAAACTTTGCAAAAGCACCACCATGACGCAGCTCTACATTATGCCATAGAAAGTTAACAATTAAGTCAATGGTATATTACCAAAGACAGAACGGAGTTTAGAGCAAGAAGTTGTGTGTGTTTGTATGTAAATTTTGTTACCATTTTTATGTTGTTTTAAACTATCACGGTTGTTCACTAAAGTTATATGATTATTTTTATCCCGTAAATAATCATATAACTTCATTTTTATGTTTTCCTCAAAAGGTATAGAATCTCATTTGAAAGTTGGTTCATAAAAAGATAACAAGTCAATGGTATACAAGACTTAACACATGGGACCAATACACACAAAGAGACAAACAGTACAATGTTTAGGACCAGTGCTGTCAATGGATAGCTACTAGCAATCTATACTATACTAGCAAATTAATAGTTTTCCTCTGAACTTGTTCCCTGGCCCTGTGGACACTGCCCTTTTTACCAATGATGGAATGTAGTTTGAAGCAAGAGGTTGTGCGTGTTTGTACTCATTCTGATACCAATTTGATGTTTTCCTCAAAAGGCACAGAACCTTTTTTGAAAGTTGGTTCTTTGTCTGTTTAATTTATTTAGACCCAAAAAACTAACTAACGACAAACTAACGACAATTAATCTTCCAGCAGATCTTTGCCTAGTGAACTGAGGAGAACTCTTTAACACCAATACAAACAGAGGAGTGTTATAAGTTTAACCAAATGGCTGAACCAATTTTATTTTATTTTTTTTTGTTTTGTTTGAGAGGTGTCTTGATTGAGATTGTTCTTAGCTATGACCCAAGGAAATGTGTTCAGCCGTTTGAAGATTGTCAGCTACTTTATCGGGGTCAACCGGGGGTTTAAAAAATAATTTATATTTGTTATAGATCAGTTTTAAGTTATCATAAGAGATTGAAATTTATTTTCTTTCTTTCTTTCTTTCATCCAACAAGATTATTAGTACAAACTCTAGCTATGCTTGATGAGAAGTTTAACATATATTTTTTTGTAGAATGTAGACATACAAATCAACTAACTTACCGATTACCAATAATAGTAGACTTAACTTACCAATAATAGAGCTCTTGTCGACGCCAAACGCGCAGATACAAGGCGGCCCGTTTGGTATCGTGAATTTGCAAAAGCTCCAGTTACTTGAGAAGTACTTGGGCAAGAAGTTGACGGTGGCAAGGCTTGACTGTTTGTTCAACTTCTCATCTTCCAGGCTGAACACGTGAACTGTTCCATGGTCGGAGGTCACACAGAGGTTAGTGCTGGTGTGGTTGAAGTTTATACAGTAGATTGTTGCCTGGAATAAATAAAGATAGTTTATTTGCACAAAACATGAGTAAATTATACACTAAAACGCATGCACAGAGAAGGTTTTTAAACAATATTAGTCACTTTGTATCACATTTTGCCTAGTAAGCGTACAAATCTAGAGGAGATGGCATAAAAATACCATATTAATATATATAAAGTAATATTATAAAAAAAAATATTCTAAACCATTTCAATAATAAAATTGCAATAGCATATTCTACTAAAAGTTAGTACTAAAACTAGTTTTACCTTAAGTAGACTCATTTTTAGGGTTTCGTACCCAAAGAGTGAAAACAGGACCCTATTACTAAGCCTACGTTGTCTGTCTGTCCATCTGTCTGACCATCCTACCTTTTAACGGCTGTATCTTTTGAACCGTAATAGATAGCCAGTTGAAATCATTACCAAGTTATAATTGTGTTATACTCTAGCGCCTGTATTAAAATAATTAACCATAGCTGCGAAGAAATTGCATCAACTATTTTGGAAGGCATTTTAATAACTGGTAATTCGGTTACATGAACGACCTTATTGTATTTTGTGGTGGTAAGAACCCTCAGTGGGCGAGCCCGACTCGCACTTGGCCAGTTTATTAAATCAAAATAGCTGGAAAAAATATGTCATCCAAGTAAACAAAATTGCGTACCTATTTGGAATTCGTTTTTTTTAAATGATAATAACTATAAAAAAGGTTGAACAAACATATCATACTTTGTCTGTTAGTCACCTTACTCATGACTTAATTAATAACTAATAGGATACTTTACTTCAGAACGGTACAATTTTTATTTCCTCAAAAAATTTGAGAATTATGGCAAACTAGTAGAAAACCACAGGCATATTTTTATTCGATTGCGGCAAAGCTATTATTATCATTAAAAAAAAAATATACCTGATGAGCCCCTCGTCTTAATTCTGCCAGTTTTTGTCCAGTGACAGTGTCAAATACTCTGATTAGGGTGCCTTTTGTAGAAGCTGTGGCCAGTCTTGTCCCTCCCACGTTCAGTGCCAGACAGCTCAGTGGAGCCTCATGTGCTGCAATCAGATGACCTTCTGGCGCTGTGCTTGGACCAGCATGACTGCTGAGTTCTACCAACTGGAATGTATACAATAACCCTCTTAGGCATATCTACCACAGGACACCAGTTTTTTCTTTTTTAAATTAAACATAAAAAGGCTTGCGTTTGACTGCCACCTCGCCAGATGTTATGCGATGATGCTGTCTACGATGGAGCTCTCTTACCTAGAAGAAACTTATTTAAGTAACTTGCATTCAAAGTATACTTACTATGCAACACTTTCATGTTACGACAAGTAGGTCGGTAACAGTTATAATTCAGATTTATGTCCAACTTTCATAACGAAAGTTAGTTACGTACGGTATCATAAATAGTTCTGTGGAATGGGTTGCCTGAATGGGTATTTCTTTATGGTTACAATTTGAATGTGTTCAAATCAAATCAATAGTGGATCGGTTACTTCTATACAAGCATGCTCATGCAACAAAAGTATTGTAGTGATTTGATATCGCGAAATTCAGAGGCGCTCTAGCATAAATCCATATTATCTGAGCTGGATTAAAAACTGCTGAACCCTAATTAATGAAATTTTTGTTATACGTGATAAAAATCAAACATGCAAATTGGCTTACAGGTGCCATAGTATGATGCGTACAGACGCAGAAATCGCATCGTAAGTCGATTAAAAATTAACGACGCCACTTGCCCATTCGTAAATTACACATTGGCACTTAGTTTGGTTTTTCTTATTTGGTTTGGTTTTATCTAAATAAAAGCGAAATTAACTCATTCACTCACAGACTCACCACGAAATCTCGAAAACTACTTGTCCTATGAAGTTGAAATTTGGCAGGTAGATTCCTTATGAGGTGTAGATGTTTGCTAAGAAAGGTTTTTGTGAAAGGGCTGAATTAAGGGGGGCAAAAGAGGGTTGAAATATTATGTGAAAGTCTACGCATACGAAGTTGTGCAACAGCTAGTACACTATAAAATGAATAATCAGTTTGTGTAAGAATTGGTATTGCATAAAAAAATTGCATCGGGCTGGAATCCATCAAGGCGTGCCTTGGGAGAGGCCTATGTCCAGCAGTGAACTAATATACGCTGATTGTGATAATTAAAAATAAAACACATTTAGTTTAACTTTAGCCAGATTGAAATTGTTTCTTTTCTACTATGTTCTTATATAAGTTTTCAACAGCATAAACATTATGTTGATGTATTTTATTCCAGTCCATGAGATAAAAACAACTTTAATGGCAATTTTAGTTTTAGTTAATAAATGAAATCAAGTTCATTTTTAATTTCACTTGACACTTCATTTCAATGAAATCAACTTCATCATACCTGAACATGTCCTGTTTTGCGACTAGGGTATGCAAGCAATGCATTATTGCTATTTGGACACACCACACATAGCCCGCGGGAATTCTGACAAGTCTCAAACACATGTAGCAACTGCGGCTGGGCCGTGAATGTGTACACTTTTATCAGGTTCTCTGTAATTAACAATTGACACCAATACAAAATCGTTAATCTATATAAATATATATCTACATAATATGAAAACATAGATAAGTGTTTACCGAGAATGACAACTATTCGGTCCCGTCTCAATTTAACAGCTTTTACAGGGCTGTTGAAGTCCAAGGATATTGCTGAATCTTTCTTCAAATCGTCCCATATAATAACTCTGTTCGGGGGATACACTGGCGTCTTGCCACCGCCGACCAACGCCATGTAATTGCATCTGAATAGCATTTCTACGTACGAGAGACCTCCTTCGGCGAAATTTTGGCGTTCTTTTTCTTTAAGAGGGTCGCTGTTAAATACACGAAATCCATTCTCTGTTCCACAAGCAAAACAACCTGAATAAATGCAAAACAAAAAATCGTCACATTATATTCCTCCACAAAAGATTGAACGTATTCTTGTTATTTGTACCTTGGTCTTGATTGAATCCTACGTAAAGGAGTCCGTTGCCAAATGTATTTTCTTCTGATAAGTTCATAACGAAATGTAAATCGGTATGTTTATTACAAATAGCGAAAACAACAAAAATTTCCCTTTTCTATCGGTTTCAGACAACTTTTGATTGACATTTTTGATTGACAGTTGACACAAATGTTTGTGACGAATAAGTTCATTATTACCAGCCATAAAAATTATTAACTTACCGGAAGTTTCAAAGCTTCTGTGACCAGTGTAATATGTTCATTCCACAGATATTAACAACAGATCTGTGGTTCATTCTTGTCATCGATAATGTGTCGATAATACACACAGTTGTGTATATCTGTGATAATACCCAAGGCCATACCACAGAAAACATAATAGACACAGAAGGTTCACTTTGCGAAGAAATCTAAATAAATAAGGACTCTATCTACGAGGCAATAAAGTAGCAATTCAACTTGTACAGCGCTGGATACCGCTCGCCATATTCACCTAGAAGGCCGCTCTCTTTCTATCACGTAGCTCTATCTCTCCTGACGCGGCACGTGTAACGTTAGGGTTGTCTTCTTGATATTTACGGAGAATCATTATCATCATCAGCCAGTAAACGTCCACTGCTGAACACATGCCTCCCTCTTCGAGAGGGGTGTTACACAGAATACTTATAAGTATTTACTTACCAGCTATGTATCATATGTAGTACCTACCTATTACTTATATTCTACTTTAATTGGAACAACATTTAATCTGCACAAAAAAAACTAACGCTTATTCTGAATTTGGTCCAATAACAATCATGGAAAAGTATAAGTTTAAGAAGCCTATTACAAGATCATCATCCCGATGCATATTTAGGTTGCATGTAGTTTTATAAAAAATTACATGAAACATGGAGACCTCATTTGGGAGCCCTAATTTGCTGATTCTGTTGAAAATAATTGGCGCGACGTGGCTAGCGTAGCGTGCGGGCTGGGCGCTAGCCGAGCGGCCACTGATTGCCCTGCTATGACCCTCTCGGGAAGGGACACCGGCCGAACATACCTAAAGTCCGGAGTGCGCCATGCCAGGCCATACATAGCAAAAATACAACATTGGCCATAGATACATTGGCTGACCAAAGTGACCAAGCTGTCAGTGTCATTAATGCATAGAGTAATATATACACCAGTGCCTGATTTTCATTTTTCAGAGATTTGCGGAAATGCACGCGTTTGTTTATTGTTTTACGTAGTAGGTATTTATATTCTCTTTGATTGTTTTGATCACAGAATATGGATAGTAGCATTTATTCGGTTTTGACCAAGTTTTGACACGGTTTTGATAATTTGTTTTGATTATTGTTGGTGGTTCCGCTAGGACTAGGAGTAAAATACTCTGTGTAGTGGTTTCGAGTATTTATATTATCTTTGGTGGTTTGGTATAAAGCAATTTGAATGAAACGAAACACGTTAAATCATGGTAAAATTATATATAATTTTAGTGTGCTAATTTCATATAGTTAAAACCAATGATCTTAGTATATGTAAGCTCATTGGCTAAAACTTATTATTAAAAATGTCATTAGTTCAGTTAACCGAATATTTACTGTGGAAATCCATAAAACATAAAGCAGCACCAATTTCAACTAAACTTGTAAATAATATAAAACAGGAGCCTTCCATATACAAGTAAGTGTACATCGGTTTCTATTACTTTCTTTGCATGTAACATACATACTTTGTTAATAAACGGTTGCACAATTAATATTGTGTTAACCTCAGACATCACAGTACAACATTTGTTAACCTTTCCAAGTATCTTTCTCTAAACGTCTGGTCTACCTCTACCAATTTTATTCTTACTGTGTTTTCTTGTTTCTAGGCAAGAAATATTAGATAATGAAATGATATGCAGAGTCTGCACAAATCCTGCTGAAATACCCATCACAGACAGAGTTGGAGATGTTCTCATTATAAGCGCAATAAGGATGGTAGCTAATATTTCTGTATGTATTTTTATGATATTTAATTTGAATCCTGTACTTGGTTGGCACTAAACTAAAGCTATGGGCTTATGCACAGTGCATTCAGTCTCGCTCGTGCATTACAACATTTCTATAATAAAAAATGACTGAATGTGCTTTAAGAACATTTCATATTAAAAATCATCATCATCATCATCATCAGTCTCTAATTGTCCACTGCTGGACATAGGCCTCTCCCAATGCACGCCACTTAGCTCGGTCGGCAGTTCCTTGCATCCAGTTTTTACCCGCCGTTTTACGCAGGTCGTCACTCCACCTGGCCACAGCAAATCGTAGATGTGGGAGGTATTCGCCGTTGACATTTATGCCCTTACCTTTCCAGTCCAGGGTCTTAAACATATCTTCCAGGACACTCGTGAACAGTTTCGGGGACATTACATCTCCCTGTCTCACTCCCCTGCGCAATTGGATATGCTTAGACTGCTGATTCTGTACTTGAACACTCATAGTTGCGGCGTCGTAAATACATCTCAACACCTCGATGTACCGACAGTCGACTTGGCAGCGCTGCAGAGACTCTAGAACAGCCCAGGTTTCGACTGAGTCAAAGGCTTTCTCATAGTCCACGAACACAAGGCACAGAGGCTGGTTATACTCTTCGGTCTTCTGTATAACCTGCCTCACTGTGTGTATGTGGTCTATGGTGCCAAATCCTGAGCGAAACCCGGCCTGCTCCGGGGGCTGAAACTCATCAAGTCTTCTAGCGAGGCGATTTAGGATGACCCTCGAGAACAACTTACAAACGTGGCTCAGAAGTGAAATGGGGCGGTAGTTCTTAAGAAGCGCTTTGTCTCCTTTCTTGAAGAACAAGACCACCACCCAAAAATTAAAATAAAATTAGATAAATGATATTAAAAATCAGATTCACTATAATTTATATTAGATTTATTGTTTTTATTAGGGTTCTTTAATAGATAGATAACTCTTTTTTGTTCACACCAGAAATGACATACATAAGACAAAAACAACTTAAAACTAGTGAAACAGTTGACGGACTTCAATCTCTTCCAGGCATGTAGTACTACAATGAATCCTTATAATTTCGTTCTGGCCATCTCTGTCCGTGCTAGTCCTCTAAATACTTCTAATTTCTATGAAACATTGTAAAGTAAATTTAGTAAAGAACTCAATTTTTAAAAAAATGGGTTGGCTCGGGTATATGTCATATGGGGATAAAAAAAAATTTTTCACTGCTCCCCCTTGATTTGGGATTAAAAAATGATTTTCACTGCACCCCCTCGAGTGGGTTTTCGTCGAATAGGTCTTTTGAAATGAAGGTAAGGTTTCATACATTACTTTTTAGGGTTCCCCTAAAAATTACAGGTACCGTAAAGTTAAAGATATGAACCCCTAAAAGGTTTAGTTCGTCTGTTTGTCCATCCGTCTTAATTCTTTAAAACCTTACTTTTATAGATATTAATTTAGGTAAGTGCGTAAAAGTTTACAAAATTACAGTTGTAGTATAAATAATTACAGATTTGATATAGATTTTATAATTATAACAGCTCTGGTGCATCGGGTACCCTATTTCTAAACCCAGTATGTGCATCAGAATAAATTTTACAGAAGAATTACAGCCCTGCAAGCCCTGTCTCGTTTAATGTTTTTGCAGTCTTTTTGGTGTATAAACATACCAATTTATAAGTTTATTAGACTGAGCAATAACTAAAGAATACAAAATACATTTAATATTTTAAGAAATATGTATAGTGCATGTTTTATAACGTTATATATGTATCAAACTTCCATGTAATAACCATTTCAAAACATATTAGGTAGTAAACTTGCTAGGTTTTGATTTGGTATTTGAAACAATGTATTCTATCAATTATTTGATCGTAATTCTAGTATCTATACTTAACTTTAAAAATTAATTATAAATAGAGTATTATTACTACCGTTTATACTGAAATAATTTGGCCGCACTTATCAAATCAATTGAAAAATCATTCATGGGTAAATTAATCCAGAATGCCCTTCTCAATTCCAGCATTGTATTATAATAATCTTTGATAATACGTATTCCTTTTTTCTGTGGTCCTACAAAGCACTCTTATAAGTTCTTCCTAATCTTTTAGAACCTTCTAACTCCTATAGTTATTAAGAGCATGAAATTTTGCACAGTTATATTTTTGGTATAATTCAAAATTTTTAAAGTAGAAAAAGTATTTATATGCTTTTCAGGGGTGGCTTACTTAGGTACATGGTTAAACCATAAAGAGTATGTTTTGATGGGATCATACATCTCTGAAATTTGGCTAAGTCTAGTTAGAGCAAGCAAGTTAGAGCTGGCACGTTTTCTATAACCACCAATTTCTGAATTATGTATGTGTCCACAATTTGTGGTTGAAATTGACCGTGTTCCGACACGCTCTTGGCCATTTATTATGTATGAAAACTTGTTTCGCCTTTTTATATCATCTGAAATGTTGAAATACAACTGTGGCATATTCTTTAAAGCATTTTGACTTTTTGTTTATTTTTTTATTTCTGCCTAGTTTATGTTTTTTTTTTCAGATAACCGAAGCCGATTGTTACCCTAAACATGTTTGCAAAATGTGTCTAGAAGAATTAAAAATAGCACTACAGTTCAAAAAGAAATGTGAAACTTCAGATATGGTTTTCCGAAAAGCAATATCCCATGAAACCATTTTAGGTGATTATAAAATATGGTACTTAGTTAGTTAGTGAAACTAGTTTGTTTGAAAACTTTTATTTTTTCAGCTACAAGCTCTCAGCCTATGGTGATGCATGATTTTTCTCTCATATTACATCAAATGGAAAAAAAGAGACAAGCACAAAGGGTTGCACTAAACAATAGTGACAGCTATGATAGCCTCAATGATGAAGATGTGCAAGGCTTTTCACCACCTTATTCTAATGAAGAAACTGCCTCAGCTTTTAATATAATAACTAAAAAAACAATAAGGCGAAGTAAAAGAATTCCATCAGCCATGGACATCACTACCCAGAATCGTATAATCACTATACTAAAAAACAGTTCAGATTACAATGATTACTCAAATGATAAGACAATCACTAAAGTTGGTAAGCAAACAAAAGGAAAACTAAGGAAGAAGCCTCTAAAGATACACAAGTGTAGGCGCTGTGATTTGAAATTTGATACTAAGGTGATTTAAACCCCGTTTACATTACAGATGAAAGTGGATGCATACTACTGACTTTATTTTTTTCTCGCTCTTCGAATCAATGGCGGGTCAATAAAAAAAATACATCAGATCCGGTCAGAGTGTGGCTCGGTTTATTTTTCCATTGAGCGCACTGATACTTGAGTATTATAAAGTTTATTTTTGTAAATATACCTACATTTTATATGCTTGGTGTAATTAATGTTGTTGTCGGTAGTTCAAAATCAACCCAAAGACTTATTGGGACTTCTTTTCCCACCAAGTCAAAGTCAATGTAACAGTGTGATGCGTAATAACAACGTTTTAGATAAACGTTTTATCGAGTTACAGTGTGACTTGTAGGGAATAATAAACACGAGTCACACAGTGACCGGATCCGGTCACTCTTAATCTCTTAATCAATATCTCATTTGTTTAGTCGTAAATCATTATGGCTCTATTGCATTAGCAATATTTTGACATTATGGACCATGTATACTTTGACAGTGTACTTGTATTTCAAAAAACTTTACTGTTTTATAGAGAATGAGAGAATGGAACTCAGAACAGTATTTGCGTGGGATCCATCTAAAGACACCTTTAATGTGAACAATGTGCTAATGTTAAGCAATAAAATACAGTAATATGTTTTTATGTGATAAATTCAAAAATTATTGTTTGATTCACAGAAAGATTTCGAGAAGCATCGAAAAGAAAACAGCTGCATATACCGTGCCTGCCCGTTGTGTAGCAAGCTGGTGCTAAATCTTGCGAACCATGAACGGATAGTACATTCTCGGACTCACAAGTACACTTGCCATCAATGTGGGAAAATATATTACTCTTCAGGGGCATTGATTAATCACATGTAAGTATGGACTTAAAACTGACATTTTAAATTAATATTATTTATTGACTAATATTATTTGTTCATCCTAATTGTTTAATTTAATTTTGAGATTATGTAATTTAGTAATTTTTTTGTATTATTTGAATGTATTTTTTTATACATGTTTTTTTTCTTCATATTTTATCATTATTTAAACGATAATTAGAATGTAGACACTGTGACATGTAACTATAATTGTTATGAATAAAAAAGTATGAGTATGGAATATTCCAAATAATATCTAAATATTTAAAACTATCTATGGATTTACTCAAAAACAATCATTCCCGCTGTCCACCACCCTCTTGTCTAAGACTGGTAGACAGTAACACATTTTTGAAAAAGTTGTGTTACTGTCCACCAGTGGGGGAGGTCAGCGACACAATTTTTATTAATGTCCGAATTAAAATGTGACTAAATCATACTCACTGTTAAAGTAATCTGTGCATTTAGTCCACATTTGTTACAAGCTAAATTAGAAATTGTTATAGTGACAAGATTAAATTCATTTCTCGGCTTCTTTGTGTTTTATCAATTTTATAATTAAATTCTTTTTAAATCAATAGTTTAGTCTAATTCTTAAAAAAAAAATTTTACAAAAATTTTACTGATTTATTTTCTAGGCACAAACATAAGGATACAAAAGAGTACTATTGTGACCATTGTCCATACAAAGGGAAGCGTAAATATTACTTAGTTTGTCACATGCGAGTGCATACAGGTGAACATCGCTACCTCTGCTCTATGTGTCCTTTAAAATTCACAAACCAAAGTAATTTTACCAAGCATCAACTTGTGCACTTCAATAAGAAGTTTGAGGTAATTATTAAATTTTCACAGTCCAAATTCAGTCTTATTTTTACATGATTGCACTAAAGAAGGAAAGATATGTTTTAATGGTTCATGTATGATGAAAACTGATGCGCGTGCATGGTATTAAGAATCCTAGCATTATTCAGTTAAAAATATACATACAACGAAATATATACCTAGTATGACTATAGGAATCAAACGAAATCATAGTCGTTTTTGTTCTTTAAAAAAATCGGACTAAATTTATCATTTAGCTAAAACTTTTAAATTATTCTCTTTAACCACCACTGGTGGACGGTGACAGATTCAAAAAATATTAAACAATCTATATATATATATATATAAAAGCGAAATTCACTCACTCACTCATTCACTCATTAAACACGAAATCTCGAAAACCACTTGACCTACGTAGCTGAAATTTGGCAGGTCGATTCCTTATGAGGTTTAGAGGTCCGCTGAGGGCCGAATTAAGGGGGGCAAATGGAGGTTGAAAGTCCTTTGTTTTTGACCTTAGAAATTTGGTATTCAGGTTAATGATATAAAATAAATAAAAACTGTATAAAAAAACCCGAAAAAGACGGATTAAGGAAGGAGAATGGGGGTTTTTTTTTTTTTTGAAAGTTTTGTAATAACGAATCTAAAATTCGGCAAGTAGATTACTTTGGGGGTTTCCTCACCCCCCTTAATAAGGCCATATTAAGGGGGAGGGGGACCGATGTTGAAAGTTTATATGAAAGCCCTTTTTATGTTAGGGACATGGAATTTAATATTCAGGTTCATGGTTTAAAATAAAAACTGCAGTAAGATTTTCTAAAAAAGACGGATCAAGGAGGTAAAACGGAGGTTTGATTTTGTGTTGAAAGTTAGGGGGGGGGGGTGTAGTGTAGAGGTGCATTAAAAATTATTTTGTATACGGGCCGAATTAAGGGTGGCAAATGGAGGTTCAAAATTTATTTCAAAAACCCATTTTGGTAGGTAATTAGGCTACTAGTTTAAAATAAAAACCTACTGGTAGAATATTTTCACAAAAAGGAAGGATTAAGGAGGTGGAATTGGAGTGTGTGTGTGTTGTGCTGAAAGTTATGCAACTACGAATCTGTAATTTGGCAAGAAGGGTCCTAGTGGGGTATATAGGTCTTAAAAAAATATTTTGCGAAAGGGTCGAATTAAAGGGTCCAAAAGGGTGTTGAAAGTTTAGGTGAAAGTCTACGCGTACGAAGTCGCGGGTAACGGCTAGTACTTATATAAATATTTAATACACCATAGTTTACTAGAATGATGGGGGTTATGATGCTTTTGTGTTTTTTATGATTTATTTAATTGTATGTATAGATTGTTTTACTATATTACTGTTTTTTTTTTTTATATTGGTTATTTTCAGTGTAGTAAATGCAAAAGATCGTTCCGTCAAGAAAAACAGCTAAAAGAACATTTTGATGCAGCACATCTTAATATAAGATACCGATGTTCCATATGTGGTAAAGATCTTAGTAGCAGGTAATACTTATGATATTTTATTGTGACTTGCTTTCTTATAGGTATACTGTTTTTGTTTTATTTTGCCTTCCTACTAGTTTGAAGTTTTAGTTGAGGACATGCTGTTAATAGAAAAAAAAGGGTAAAAACACTTTAATGCAAATTTGTTAACATTAATGGCAGAGGCCTTCGGGTGACCTAAATTATTAGGCCTCTCATTTCTTATGACACTACAATAATCTGTGCTTTATTGGTTTTGTGGCTGAGTGAAAAACCATAAAGGGATCAGAGCTTAGGCCGTTAGAGCGCTTTGAAAGCCAACTTTGGTAAAGTCAAGTACACCTATGCCTGCCTTAAGCCATGCTTGACTTTAACAATGTAACAACTTTGATAGTCAAATATGGCTGAGCCTAACCTATCATCTTGTTACAAGTTTGTACTCCTACCAAACACCCTTTAATAAACCTTATAATTTTATTTTATTATATTCGGAAAACTAACAGCTACTTAAAAAACATTATAATTGATTATATATATAACTTAAGGCTAATTAAAAGTTTTCATTGCTAATTTAATGTAGGTTTACAAACATTATATTATTTTACAGAAAAAAGCTGCTAAGCCATGAGTTACGTGTACACAAAAGAGAAAAACACAAGTTATTTGAAGAAGTGCAGACAGTTGTAATAGGAAATGATAATGATGGCTAATAATTGTAAATAAGAGGACTCAATTATCAATCATTATGGATTATGGAATTACATACTAACTTTGCTATAAGCGAGAATGTTAGATATACGTAGGTTTTGCAGTTTATAGCTAAAGAAGACTTAAAACACAAATATAAATTTACATCATACTTTAATAGTTAATTTAAATTTCTTATAATTATATTTTTTTACTTATATTTTTTTTCTAATATATTAGGCCATCTTAATTTTGAAATGGAATTGATTAGCAATATTTTATGTAATTTTTATTCAGTTATAGTACAATCAATGCAGTACGCACGCTTATTACTCTAGCACCCATTTTTTTTCAGACTTCAGGTAATTAGTACCTACATCTGAAGAGTGATTGGTGTAAATATTGATTTGCGATTATCAAGTATAAGTTTGCATACGAGTTTGACACTTCTAAACATTAGGGCTCTGAGAGAAGACCTGTCCAACAATGGTTTAAACTTCTTTCCTTTTGGGAAATAACATAAAAAAAGCATTCTGCACACCGGGATCAGTTTCGAAAACTATTTTATTTTATTTCTTGTATCCACGGATAGCAGGATCAGCTGGTTTTTTTTTTAAAGAAACACCCTCGTTATGTTGGATGCAACTCTCCAGGATTTGTGGCTAATTCAATCAGATACCGGGATCCGTGGATACAAACCCAAAAAATATGAGAGATAAGGTCAAAAGAACGGATGTGGCTCCACAATTACATAAAGAAACCACAAAATATTTAAAAGAAGGGGTGGACTTTAGAATAACTACCCATATTAACTACTATGTAGTTATTCCAAGGGGTGGACCTTGCTTACCAAAAAGTTAAACTTTGCTATGTATGTATTACAACTGGGAGTGAAGTTTTAAATGTATATCGGACATGAAAGTTCCACAACAACACCAGTCTTTTGTATTATGTGAGTACATATATGGAACATGTCACATTTTTGTGTTTCAGTGTGGAAAAGATGTCATGGTTTTGGTGAAATAAGTATTTTCAGATGGCACACAGCTGCCCACCGCCATTCCAGCAACTTTTTATGATCCATGGTGATTTTGCGATGTCACCATCAATGACAAACATAAAACCTATGTTGTATGCATTAATGACTGATTGTAATAAAATGGCATAGGTATAAAGCGTTCTTCAATATGATAAAATCAAAGCTAACTGGTCTCCGAGAAAGTTTCATCTTGACTTCGAATTAGCGGCCATCAACGCAATCAAAGAAGTATTCCCCGAAGTTTAGAATTAAAAATTGTTATTACCATGTATCAATAAGTCTTTGGAAATGGCTAAAAAACAAAAAAAATAAGAATAAATTCGAATCTCAAATAGTAGGTCTGTTTTCAGCCCTGGCTTTACTGCCACAGGAATAAATTAAGGAAGGTTGGTTATATATTAATTTGGAAAGCCCGAACACACAAAAAGTTATAAACTTCCAGAATTATGTGGCCAAAACTTGGTTAAAATCGGAACAATTCATAAAGTAATGGTGTGTTTACGGTGAGCGACACCAAACCAACAACATGGTCTATTCCACTTTAATCACCTGGGTGCTAAAAGTCGACTCTAATTGAAAAGGACAACTAAACAAGCAGATAAAAAAAGACAACCCATTACAATGCTAAGCCTGTTGAATATCCTTTGTGAAAAAGAAAGCGAGATGTCTTAGTGAAACTGGGTAAAATTATCCGTTGATCAAATTGGATATTATACGAATTGCGAACAAACCATCCTTGCCACGTGCGAAGGAGGAAATAGATTCGTGATGAACAATCAATTGCAATTATTGCATAAAGAAATATCCATAAGCGTTTTCTCAAAAAGATGTGATAAAAATATTTGACTATGTACAGTGTGTTATTTGTTGCAGTTAGGCTGATGATAAAAAACTTTGACTAGGAGGAATTATGAGTTTCTATTGTAGATATAGTAGCCCATAATGAGCCTATTGGTTATGAATTATATTTGTTTATAACTTTACATTTTATTTAAAATACATTGTTATGATGTAGCAACTTGTTTCAATGGTCCTTCGAGGTACTGTGCTATAGCATTGATTTTCTCTTTTAGGATTCCGAAACCGACAGATTCTTTGGCGTATAGGCACAATAGTAAATTCGCCACCTGTGTTATCGCTATCTTCCCATTCAAACAGTCTACCAATATTAAATGAAGTTTGTCTTCCTTGAATACGTTTCTTCCTTGTTTTTCGTATGCAGACCAAACATTACTTGCAATAGCCGCTGTTACTCTTGCGTCTTTATCGTTGTATCCAGAATATGCTAGAAGAGCCCCTTGATGATTAAGTAATCTGGAAATAAAACGATTACACATAAAAAGTACTGCAAGCGTCGGTAATATCGAGACTAATTTGCCTTAGAATAATGGTACCCACAATGTGTTTTCAACGCCACCCGTGTTAGCTTGACTCAGAACTTGAGTTAATGCTTTTGGTTTCAACATTTTCGAGTCCCTGGAAAGGCGAGACTTAAGAATTCCAGTAGAACAAAAATTCACCATTAACAACTTCAACTCTTATTTAATGGCCTCTTTTGTGGAGTGGGGCACCATTAACAAAGAAAAGAAAACAAACTTCACAAAAATGAATATCTGATTGATATTATTTTAATTTTTTTTATTTATATTATTCGCTCATCGGACAGACTAAAGTCTTTAAGGCCATTCATTTGTTTAGAGGTTTTATCACAGTACACACAGATCTACTACCTATAGATTTTCAATGAGCGTGGCTAGCTCAGTGCCTCTCGCTTCAACAAGGTGTGTTGCCACATTAAAATGATTTGCTATAAGTTAGGGTAATTTACCTACTATGATGGGTGTGAATCTTCAATGAGTACTTTGGAAACAATACTACCTTTTAAATATTTATATTTTATACACTATCTGCTGCAACCCACGGAGCTACCTGCAATTTTCTGGGAAGAAAAGTACGTTGTCTGTCCTCATGACACACCCTATCGTCCTGACAAAATTTGACTTAGCCCATGATCTAAGAAAACAAGGTCTAGCAATCTGGGAGTGGGGTATTTTTGGATTTGTTCTAGTGTAAAAACGGTAATCCGTACAAGCGTCAAATTTAGCGGATTATAGTGAACATAAGTAAAACAACAAATAATAAACACTGGCCAAGTGCGAGTCAGTGACAAATTTATGTTTACCACTAAGCTAAGCAACGTCGGGCGCGGTCGGTACTTGGATGGGTGACAGCCAGGGGCCTTATTATGATTCTTTGATCGGGATCGAAATTGCATGCCATCCCGTTCGTATCTATTTACTCGCACCACGTGCGTAAGTGAGATGGCACGCGATCGCGATCACGATCCGAATCATCCATAATAGGGTAGCTGGGCGTGATGTTGTCTTTTTGCACAACTTTTTGTATTTTGTGATTGTAAAGAACTCTCAGCGCGCGAGCCCGACTCGCGCTTGGTCAGTTTAGTTTTTTCATGAATGGAATTATGTATAACATTCCAAATAATTAGATAAATAGACTCTTTAATGTTTACAGTACAAATTTCACGAACAGCGCGTAGCTTTTTGAATCGGTTCGCCGAAATCGCCTTTTGCTTTTCCAGCTTCATAACTGTGGCCTCATTAATATATATTTAATATTAACATTCACCATATTCATATGGGCATAAAAGGGTCGGTATTTTGCACTTCTTGCAATGTGCCAGCTTTTTTCAGCAATGTGACAGGATCAGTTGGAAACCTGCAGAACGAATAATTTATGTTAGTTGCGGTGGGTAATTTCTTTCATAAACTGGCAACATTCATAATTTATTTTCTAAGTGAATAATTTGATAAAATTCATAGAATTAGACCACAAATCGACCTAAAAACTGACTAATTATGAATAAAATATTTGCGAATTGATATCCTGAATTTATTTAGGTGATCGTTACAAGCTTTATATTTTTACTTACGTGTGAAATGATATTTCATCGTATTTTCGCTCACTGCGCTTCTTGCAGCCCAAAATGCTACAACCAACCATTGTAAAATATCTTTTACAATTATTTCTCAGAGGAAACACGCATTTATCACATTTAATCACCAAAAAAAGGCAATAAATATAATTCAGACCCGTTTTGTTTGTCACTGATTATTACAGATTTTGACACTTGAGGTACCAAAAACAGGTCACGCCGATAAGGACAACAAAATCTATTTATGTCCTTTTCGTACTTGTGCTGAGCCATATCAAGTTGTCTCTTTCACTAAAATATATTGCCGATCTGGTTGTGTATATCTGTGACAGTACACAACAGATCTGTGGGTTTTACAAGGACGTTTTACTACTTCCATCTTCCATGGGGTTTTATCACAGGGTTTTATCGTAGAGGGAGAAAGTGAATCTATGGGTTTTATCACTCTGTGGGTTTTATGAATTTTCAAGTTGCCATTATACATTTTTTTCGCTTACTGGGCAGGCTAAAGCATTCAAGGCTATTTATACCACCTCTTCTTCGTATGTATTTTTAAATGGGTACGTATATAATCTTTGGTACTAGTGATGTAACGAATGTCATATTTTGGACATCCGCGAATGCGAATGCGAATATCTGCTGTCAACATTCGCGAATGCGAAAATTCAGTTTTTGTTTAAATTTGGCGCCATTTGTCTATGGCTTGGTGACTTTAGCGGCAGTCCCGTTGGAACGAAGTGCGTTCCGTCTGTTTTTCGTTCCGAGAATAGTATTTCTGATAATTCTAACGCGCGTAATTCGTCCACTGGGCCTTACGGCTTCATATACCAAATTTGAAGGTTTTAAATAAATTTTATTCAGTTAGTAAAACATTAGTAAAATAAATAAATAATAAATTACAATATTTGAGCTGGAAAAAAATACATGTCACAGATACATCTGTGTTTGAGTTTATGATTTGGTTCAAAACAAGATAGAATAAACTTTCCTCGATCAAAAAAATCTGAAACAAAGACGAGTTAGTTTATTTTTTTCGTTTTATGCTCTAATGAAAGCTCGTAACAACCTGGAAATTGCATGTCCTGAAAGGCAATTAAATACATCATTTTTAGGGTTCCGTACCTCAAAAGGAAAAAACGGAACCCTTATAGGATCACTTCGTTGTCCGTCTGTCTGTCTGTCCGTCTGTCAAGACCCTTTTTCTCAAGAACGCGTAAAGGTAGCAAGTTGAAATTTATACTAAATACTTGGGTCTACGGTTTCTTTCGGCTGTAAAAAAATAAAAGTTGTAAGTCAACGCAATCAAAAGATATGAACGTTTATGTCGCATATTTTGCGATTTCACAGGGGAACCAAAACCTATAGGGTACTTCCCGTTGACCTAGAATCATGAAATTTGGCAAAAAGCAAGGTCTCATAGCACATATATAGGAATAAATCCGAAAGTTAGAAATATGAAGGTAAATCATTTAAAAATGATTATTTTGCTATTACAAACTTACATTTTGTAGTTGGAATGTATGGAAGAACCTTATTGTCAACTACAAACTTAAGTTTGTCTTTCAATATTTTAACTTCAGTTAGTTTTTTTTTTGGTCTCGCGCTCTTAGGGTTCCTTTATGTCGTATATTTTGCGATATCACAGGGGAATCAAAACCTATAGGGTACTTCCCGTTGACCTAGAATCATGAAATTTGGCAAGAGGCAAGGTCTCATAGTACATATATAGGAATAAATCCGAAAGTTATAAATTTGAAGGTATTTAAAAATAATTATTTTGCTATTACAAACTTACATTTTGTAGTTGGGATGTATGGAAGAACCTTATTGTCAACTACAAACTTGAAAGTTGTCTTCCCAGAGACTGTGGGATCGGCCGATCTGCGAACTAGCATGGAAATCGCTACTAGATACGTGTCCTAGTATTGCAGATCGCGCTCGTATTCTTGCTGTCTCTGTTTGGGAATCGGGACTTTGGTTGCAAGCCATGCCCTCTTTTAACACAGGTAGCCTTTTAGACCCAACCGCATTTCGACTAGCTGTCAGCTTACGCTTGGGTGCAAGGTGCTGTGAGGCCCATCGCTGTCAGTGTGGTACTGCTGTTGACCAGCTCGGTCACCATGGTCTCTCTTGCTCGAGAAGCGCTGGTCGTATTGGCCGACACGCTAGCCTGAACGACATCATACGCAGGGCACTTTCCACCGCCAATTTCGCAGCTGTGCTCAAACCGAGTGGTCTTGCGCGTGACGATGGAAAGAGGCCTGACGGTATGACACTTGTGCCCTGGAGGTTGGGGCGGCCCCTTGTATGGGACGCAACTTGTGTCGATACTTTGGCGCGGTCACATCTTCCTGAGACACAGGGTAGGGCTGGCGCGGCTGCTAATTCGGCAGAGCAGCACAAGCGTCGCAAATATGCTAACCTCGGCAGTGGTTACATATTTGAGGCGTTTGGGATCGAGACATTGGGCCCTTGGGGACCGGAAGCTCACCTCATTTTCAAAAATCTTTCAGAGCGCCTGGTTAATGCGACGCGTGACCAAAATGCTGGCGTGTTTCTGGCTCAACGCATTAGCATTGCCATTCAACGTGGTAATGCCGCCAGCATGTTGGGTACGCTGCCAACTGGTAGTGGGTTTGAGCATTTGGATTGTCTTTAGACCTTCAACGGTCTATGGGCAGTCTAACTGTATTTGTAGTGTTAGTTTTAGCTTGTATTTTGTTTAGTTATTAAAGGCACTTGCCCAGTAAAAAAAAACTACAAACTTAAGTTTGTCTTTCAATATTTTAAATTCAGTTAGTTTTTTTTTTGGTCTCGCGCTCTGAGGGTTCCGTCTAACGGAACCCTCAGAGCACGAGTCCTACTCGTACTTGTCCGGTTTTTTTTTATTTGGATAGGTTTTTGATAGTGAATAGTTTCGTTTTTTAGTGAAATTAAAAGCGTAAAAAGGTCGCGAGAATTTGCGCGCGCCAGGCGTCATCGTGGTCGGACTTATGTTCCTTTTTGTCGTTGCACACCCCCCGCGGACGTCCTGACTCATGCGTGGCAAAATACATCGTCGCTATAACTTGGCGGGGGCTGAGGGAGCTTTTGTTGCCTACGCGACTCGGATAACCGGCCGTTAACTGTTATTTTTTTAAGGGAGAGAAGTATTTTTGCTTGAGAATCTATTTATTTTTGTTTGTTTAGAGTTAGGCTATTTAATGGTGTACTGTAGAAGAATATAATTTTTGTTTGATTATCTAAATATTAAAAATATATCTGAAGACTGAGAAAAGTTTAATAGAAGAAATTAATTTTATTAGTTTCAATTGCATTAAAATTTTGTGTCACAAGTTCTAATATTTTTTTTGTTTTTTTAGCTTTATTAAAGTAAAAGACTATTTTTATTATTTTTTTGCTTAAAGTATTAATGATTAAATATGATAATAAAATGATTATATTTATAGTATAAATACTATAAACACTTTGTGATTATGATGACAGCAACTCAAGTTAAACTTTTATTTGATTTTAATTATAGTTCATTTATTGTAGAAGTATTTGTAGATTATTATTTATAGATAAAGCTAAAAATAATAATCTTTAATGTTCTCATTAAACTTTGGTAAAAATTCATAGAAGATTATTTTTGTTTGTTTACATTGCATTTAGGCCATTTAGTATATAGTTTTGTTTGTTAAATTCTTATGAAAATTTGATTGTTAAGCTTCATTGCCCAAAGTTAAATAAATAAATGATACCAAATGATAAAGAGAAGACTGATAATGCGAATATGCAAAAAATATGCGAATATTCGTTACATCACCAGTGCCCTTAGTCACATGATTGATAGTTTTCGAAAACTTTTTTCGTTTACGTTTTGTTCCATACATTTTAGTAAAGCGCCTCTATCGGAAACGTGAAGGCACTAAATTTGGCAGTTAGACTGATTTTGTTCAATACTTTACGAAAACTATGAAAGTTTTCGAGTAGTTTCCGGTACATTGGCAGTCAAAGTTGACACTTTGACAAGTCGTAAATAGTAAAAGTAAACGAATACCAAAACTTTTATCGTTTTCTAACTCACTAAATAAATTTCAGTGAGAGACCCACTGTTTTTGGATTTTAAAGTTATTAGTGCCGTGTAAGACTCTAAAAATGTTTCCGAGACACTGTTTACTTCAAGGGGACTCGCCGCAGAAGCTAAAAGGCTCCCGCTGCAATAATTTTAAGGAAGAAATTCCTACATGTAAACATTGCACCACCAAGACGGAGAAAATTTTTCTTTGTTACTCGTTTTGCGCTACAATACGAAGATTCTTGACGTTGCACAAAAAGCCGGCAGTTTAAAGATATAAGCCGCACGACCCCTAAAGATATGGGCCAAACTTAGAAAAATTAACATACCTACTCAAGGCCAAAACAACAAAGTGAACATCGAATGTGTGAAAGCCCCTCGGCTGGCCCAAAAATGAGGTGGTGAAACAAGCTTGACTCCCACTTCAGCAGCTAGATCACAAAAACATTCGACCGCAAGGAATGGAAGTAGATTGTTTCAGCGGTTAAATCGTGAAGAGGTATGTAACAGTTACTTACTCATTCATTAGTGTAACTAGCTGCCATCGTAGTTTCACCCGTGTAGACATTCCCTCATAAGCCATATAATGATAGCTGGGATAAAAAGTATCTTACATAGGCCTATCTCGCGCCCGCCAACTGTCTCTATGTGAAAAACCCCTTTGTTTTCATTTTCTCAGAACCTCTAGATTTTCATATCAATCCAATGCTGTGTGCAAGAGGAATAAACAAACAAACACTTTAAAATATATGTTTACTAGCTGATGCTTGTGACTTTGTATTTGCAGACTTTCATATCAACTTTCAACCCCCTTTTGCTCCTCTTATTTTGACCCTGTCGCAAAATATTAGCCCACTTTTACACCCCATAAAGAATCTACTTGCCAAATTGCAGCTTCATAATAAGTCAAGTAGTTTGAGATTTAGTGATGTTTCAAAGTCAGTGGTGTTTCGCTTCTATATAGAGAAGATAAATATGTTACTAATAATACAACATTGCATGAACTGGAGTCACCATTTCATGGTTGATATTCTGACCCGCTAGGCTGTGAAATACGCTGCGTGTTCCCTGATAGTTACAATTTGGGTCTCTTCAAGTCGCAAGTGAATTGGTATCTCCTAGAAAAGTATGCTCCATCGCAGTTCACATCATCACTTAATAACAGTCAAGAAAGCAGTCAAACGCAAGTCTATAAAATAAAAAAATGGTATTTCATATAAAAAAAAAATGTGTAAATATGTAGTTAACTTATTTGTAAATTTTGTTGATTACAGTACCAGGATACAGTCGCAGGATCGTTGGGCCAAAACGACAGCACAGTGGCTTGCACAGGATGGCAAAAAAACTCCCGGCGGCCCAAATGGAGATGGAGGCATGAACTGGACTCAAATTACTCAAAACAGACAGGAATGGAAGGAGGAAAGGGAGGAGTTTGCTCGACCCAGTGGGACGATGCAGGCTAATATATACTAGCTGCGCCCCGCGGTTTCACCCGCGTAGTGATGAAAAATGGTGATGATGATATTGATGAAAAGTAGCCTATGTCACTCTCCAGCCCTTGAAATATACCCATACAAAAAATCTGGTTGATCCGTAGCTCTGTTGTTGCATGAAAGAGGAACTAACAAACAAACACACCTTCGCATTTATAATATTAGTATGATATACAGCCGGGTTTCAACACCAAGGGAACTGACAACCTTTAAGATATTAGAGTGGGCCATGAAAGAGTGGCCAGCTTAATGAATGCCGGAGACAGATTAATTGATTTTTAAGTTTATTTAACAGTAGGACTGGAAAAAAAGTGTAAAAAAAGAAAATAAATATTTTTAATAAACAAATTAGTTAACATTGTTTTACTCTGAGACAAAATAAACAAGAGAGAATGGTGGTGCGGCAGGTGCGACACATCTAGCGAGAGGTATTAGCATGTGGGCTTTACAATGTGGTGAAGGTAAACATTGTGAGACCAGTATGTCAAAGTACCTCAAAAGGTCAGACATACTCACGAACATGCACAGGGCCAGCACATGGATAAGGGCCCATCCTATCTCTATGAGGCCTGTCCTGTTTTTAACAGTAAGAACATGATAGGTACCTCCCTTGTTTGTCTGATCTGAGATTGTACTCATGATATAGCACTGATATTATAAAAAAGGACACTTCCTATCATTAGTTGAAAACTACCTCCTACCTAATCAACAACTAAGTAACTGTTCAGTGAAACAAAATCGGAAATTCAATAACACTAGTTTATTTGTACTTGACCATGATAATATAAATATAGCACCGATATTATGCAAAAAGACCACTTCCTATCAAAAAGGTAAATGATGACATGGTTAGGACTCTGTGATCCATCAATGATGGGAGGCTGGCTGTCTCGGGTAGCGACACCGTAGTGGTGCGGTGCGGGCGTATTCCGCAACTAGGCCATCCATAGGCCCTTTTTGCGTGAACTGGCTGCACCTAGTTCAACCACTTGGTCTCCTCCAGGATGGTCAGCAGCTCACTGACGCCGGTGCAGGTTTTCCGGAGCGTCGTCGGTGACCCGAGGATATTATTTCGGTGTTCCGTCACACTGGTGCGGCAGCGACAGCTCGTAGTCCATGCTGTGATGTAGTGTTGTGTGATGCAGTGGTAGGTGTTGGCCCTGGCTTCCCGCCCGCGCCGGGCGCGGAGGCGCGGGGCGGGTGCACAGGGCAAGACGGTACCGGTCGGCCATACGCAATAGCGGTAGCTCCAAACACCGGTAACATCGTAGCAGATAGTGGCCGCCGCGACGAGTCGCGGGCGGCGTCGGTCGAGATGGTAGCACGACGGGCGACGCTGCCGGCCGGTCTTTGCTAGGCGTGGCGCTGATCGACAGGAGTCGCGGCCGCGCTGGTGGTAAATGTAGCGCTATGACGATGCGTTGGCGACGAGGTGCAGCGGCGTGTCACTATGCGCATCGCGTGCGCCGGGCGCGGCGCCCAAGCGCAGCATGAGTTCGACAAGGCGCGGGCAGCAGCACGGCGACGCGTCCCCCGGCGCCGCGAGCCATGCGCACGCCCTCCGCCGAGCACGCCACGTGCAGCGCCGACCGACACTGCCGCACCTGCAATAAACACATGTTACTATTATAAGAGCGATGGTGGCCGAGCGGTGGCATGCGCGCTTTACAATCTGACGGCACCCAGTTTAATCCTCTGCCACATATCAAGAACTTATATATATAAATTACTAGCTGCGCCCCGCGGTTTCACCTGCATTATATACTTCCTTGAAGCAACCACTAATCACTTATTTAGTAGGTACCTAAATTAATGATGTGCAGTTTCGATGCCATCACTCAAAAACAGTGATGGAAAACATCATGAGGAAACCGGCATGTCCAAGAATCTCAAAAGTTCAAAGACGCATGACGTATGTAAGATAAGATGTATGTATATATTACAAACTTACGTTCGAATTGGACATTGAAGCAGCATCAACATAATTTTGGATTTTTGTTGGAGCAGGGCGCCGTGGTAAGTATGCACCTCCTGCACTCAGGCAGTTGTCCTACCCATACTGGCTCTGAGGGTAGTGGGTCATGTGGAGGTAGGGAAATCTACATTCTACGCATCATGACACCTAGGAGTTCACGTAGATTGGTCGCTTCCTCCAGGCCTGTTCACATCTGCAACTGAAAAAGGACATGTTTTTCATAATCATTGTACCGTTATGATAATGTGAAATAAATAATTTTGTATTGTATTGTATCCTCATCCAGAAGACGTCCACTGCTGAAAATAGGCCTCCCCTTTTAACCTCCATACTGAATGACAGCATGCCATCTACATTCACTGGATGCCAGCGACTCTCACAATGTTGTCGGTCCATCTAGTAGGAGGCTTACCTACGCTGCGTCTTTTGGTTCATGGTCTCCACTTAAGAACCTTTCTATCCCATCGGTTACCGGTTCTTTGTGTTATTCTAGGTTATAACCTCACTCCATACCAAATTTCATACAAATCTGTTTCAATGTTACATGAGTTGAGTGCGGATAAATATACACTTAAATGCAATCTTACGCATTTATAATATTGTAGAATTAGATTAGTGTATTGTTTAGTTTAGGCCAATCCAATAGTAAAAAGGTTTTGGAGAATTCCTTACAGAAACGGCGCAATTTCCGCCCACTTATTTTGTTCTTAAACCCGCTGTGGGGTATGCGTATTCTCTTTGGGGTATGCCCATGCCCATGAGGCATGCTTAATTAAGACACTGTTTCTACAATTAGTAGTAGATATGTAAATTAGACGGAGTAAAACCTACCGAAAAGTTAAAATATTTTCTTAACTTCTCCTATGTATTAAGTTCACTTGTTATGAAGAATCATGACTTACCTCTGCGTGAAATCCACCACAACTTCAAACTGCACTTCCAACATTTCCTTTTCTTCATGTCTTCATGTCTTTATAGTGGTTTATTTGTAAAAAATTGCAGAAAATTTTATTCATAATTTGTTTTGATCCGCCATGACACGAGAAAACTGATTTCAAAACGTCAAATTGATCAATATGGCTGTCTCTATATTTCCTACGGTGTGTAAAAGAGAGAAATGAAGTTCATTCAAGTTCATTCATCGAGCTCTCGATTAACGATATCGTGTAAACTTTTGACGCTCTAACTGCCAAGTTGATGGTAAACTGTTGGTTTTGCGTTAAAACGAAAACTATAAGTGCTATAAAAGTTTCCGTTTTGTCATATGTCTGACTAGGGGTACAGTACGTACCCAGTTAAAAAAAAAATTGACGCATTAATAGTACCATCAATGGCAAAGAGAATATAATCACCAATAATCACTAGTGCCCTAAAGGAGGGCGGAAGCCATAAAAAAAAAAAAAAAAAACTGATATACACAACATAGGTAGTAGATCTGTGGGTCGACAGGACGTAAGTATAGTACGCGCAAATCATTTTGAGGTCTCGGAACTTAGGCGCGAACTACAGTGTCATTCGAACCTTAAATAGTATAGTTTAATGATACCTTCGTCATTTTATCAAAATCGGTAAAAGCATTGAGGCCTTATGATCAATCCCATGGATCAATGTATTTGAGGCTGTAGGCGGGAAGGGGAACATACTTTACTCTAATTCAATAAGTGTATACTCACGTGTAAAACACAGTACCCTCTTTGCCTCAGAAATTTTTAGTTACTTCTTTTGGCCAACTCAACAAATAAAACATAAAATCCTATTAATATTATAAATGCAAAGTTTGTCTGTGAATGTTTGTTACCACATATAGATCTCCGTTATTACTAAACTGAGTTTGTTGTAGATAGTTTAGGTTCTGGAATAACACTTATTAGGTGGGCTGAAAAGTTCGTAGGCTAGCATAGTATTTTTTTTTTTTTTTTTTAATAGCAAAATAGAATTTGATTTTATTATTCATTATAGGTTCCTTAGAGGGCGATACAACGATTATAGTGGTCATAAAAAAAATCGATACCATTTTTATAATACGATTTGTCTTTAGCCTCAAAATAGGATTCAGTTTCGGTGATTACCTCTTCATCGGAGCAAAATTTCCGTCCAGCGAGCATCCTCTCGAGTTCTGAGAACAGAAAAAGTAGCTGGGGGCCAGATCTGGAGAGTACGGTGGATGCGGAAGCAATTCGAAGCCCAATTCTTGCAATTTCGCCACTCCTTAGAATCATGGATACGTTGTTGTTTTTGGTCGATTGTGAGCTCGCGCGACAGCTTTCGCCTATCTAAATATTCATGCACGATATGACCAACACGTTCCTTTGATATCTTTAGGGTCTCTCCTATCTCAATCAACTTCACTTTACGGTTATCAAAAATTATTTTGTGGACTTTTTCGATGTTTTCGTCGGTAACAGCCTCTTTGGGGCGCCCACTGCGTGCATCGTCCTCGGTGCTCATTTTGCCTCGTTTACCATACCCACGGTGTACATAAGTAAAATAGGACAGGATGCACAGACAAATTATCAGTGGTATACATTGCATTATTGTAGATAACAGGAATGATGGGTAAAAATATAAAAATTTGTATCTCTATCTACCTATGACCCCAGTGCCGGTTTTAGCACTACCAGCGCCCTGGGCGAGATTTCTACTTCGCCCGTCTGCCATTCAAACCGAAAAAAGGCAAAGAATAAAGAATAGATTAGATAGAATAGATCTATAGATTTTTATATACCTGCGGCGGCACCTCTTTATAGGCACCTATGGCGCCCCTTTATATCTGGCGCCCTGGGCGGTCGCCCAACCAGGCCCTACCCTAACGCCGGTACTGTATGACCCATTCCATACAATTTCATGAAACATTTCTGTTATCAGTTTTATTGACCTTTCTTAAGAAATATGAAGAGGCTTTATAATTTAAATAAAATCTTTTAATCATTTGATAGTGTTTATTTCATTTTCTTTTGTTTTACCAAATAGTTTCTGAATGCTATTTGCTTGTCCTTGAAAGATCTCTTCACTTTACCTTTTGCTTTATGCTTGACCATTTGGTAGTTCTTTGTTTTCCTTTTCTCTCTATTAGTCTTGGAGCAATGGATATCCTTCCTTCTATCCTTGTACCCAAATTTTTGTCTTTCTTCACGCCCCTTAAGAACAGATGCCATTCGAGCATTTTTATCATGTTTCTTTTTCTTATGAATATTCTCTATATCAGCCAGTTTCACCAGTTCTCCCGATTCTTCAGCTTCATCATCGATAGCATTTTGTTTTCTTTTAACGCCTGTTAAGTTTTTCTTCACTTGTGCTGCTTCAATGCGTTTGAAATCTTCATCAGTAAATATTTTTTCCATAGCGATTTCACGAGCATTTTCCATATTTTCTTGTATGACTTGAGGATCTAATTTTCTTTTACCTTTAAGAATTTTTCGTTGAGAGGCATCAGTTTGTGTTTTATCTTCAGCTTTAGTATCATTTTCATCCTCCTCTTCTTCTTCAACTTCATCATCATCACTATCTGATATATTTAGCTCTGAATCAGAGGATGCCACATCAACCCATTCATCACTATCAGAATCCTCTGCTTTCTTCTTTTTCTTAGATTGATTATCTGATGGCTTAATTGTTTCTTTTTCTAGCAATATCTCAGATCCAGGTATGTAGTTTTTAATATCGATTTCACCATATTTTTTGGATTTCAACTCAACTTGGGCTTCAGTAGGTCTTCCTCTATCTTTTTTATGTAATAACTCTGGTGCTGTTTGCCTGTAAAGTTGAATCAGTGACCGTGCTGCCATCATGACTGATTTTTCTTTATAAGTTTTATACTGCACCAAGTCCCGAAGTAAATCTTCTCCGATAGCTAATGGGCAGCGGGCACATATTTCTCGCACAGCATTTAATCCTACTGCCATAACATCAGTAGAATTTCTTTCAGTTATAAAGTTGTTTGCAATTGCTCGCATGACGGGCTCTAGAACTTCAGGTGGGACCAACTCATGAGATGACTGAGCTGCAAACTGCAAGATTCTTGTAACTTCCCTCTGGTGTGGCATGAGTAGTCGTGCAATGAATGGGTAATAGTTAAACAAAAATAAATTGTGTAACCCAATAAGTCTTGAAATCACATCTAGAGACATGAGTTTGACTTCAAATCTTTCATTTGAGGATTCCAACTGTTTAAATAACTTTTCTGAAAATCCTTGTGGATTGTTGATCAAATGTAAGGCCGAAAAGTTAAAGGCTGGAGCCTTTAACTTCTTTTTCTTCATCTTTTTTGCAACCTTCTTAGCTTTATCAACCATTTTTTCTCTCTTTCTGGTTTTTTTGTTGTATTTGTTGGCGACCATTGTATCTTTTGGATCTATTTCATCTTCGCTGTCTGAGTTTTCCTCTTTTTCTTCTTCATCTCTTCCCAGAAAGAACTTTAGGGATGCCACCATTACTTTTGTCACTTTAGAGAAACACCCAATTTCAGCTATAATATTCACAGTTTTATGATCATTCCAAATGTTTTTGTGGTACAACTCTATCAAAATATCAACTGACAATTTTGCAGCCTTAGCATCTGAATCCTTTAACATTGAGAATATGAAGTTTTGCAAAGTTGAATTAAATTTCATGTCTTTGTGTTTCATGTTCATGTTTTTTATATCAGTTATGATATGAGTTTTGAGAAACTCTCTCAAATATTTGTCTTGGCATTTTAGTAATGAAAAAAACAATTCCAGCAGATCAAATGGTGTGATGAAATTTTTGTTCCTTAATAAAATCAGACACTTACAAAGAGACAGTCGCATATCGTTGTGTAAGACAGTGTTGTGAGTCCTTAGAATATCCACAATTTTCTGCGGGAACAGTTTCATTTCTTCCAAGTAACATTGTGCAACTTGAGCTAAAAACATAGCCTGTTCATCGAGCTTTTTATTATACTGCGTGGGGTTTAAATTAAAGATCTCCAAGGTAGTATCAAAGTGTGCAACCTGCTGGTGAAACTCTTCTTTGTAAGATTCTGGATCCCTCTTGATAAGATTTTGAAGTTGAGTGAGGTTATTCGGTAGTTGATTATTGTGCCGTACCATTTTGATAAATTTCAGTAATTTCACTCCAAAGCGCAACTTTAATTTTATATTTTTTAACCTTTAATAAATAAAAGTTTGCAAAAACGTGGTTTTACAACATTCTCAGATATCCAATGAATGAGCTGTCAGCTGGGCAGTGTTGCCAGTGGCATGTGGGCAGTGGATAGTCATATATAACATGACACAGCTCAAAAAGTAACATTTTCACGAGAAAAGTAACATCACCTACTTTATGTGGAAAAATCATCATCATCGTCATCATTTTGGCCATATGCCGTCCACTGCCGGACATAGACCTCCCCTCATCGATCTTCGAAAAGGCCGGTTGCAAGCGGCTTGCTGCATCCAGCCTTCTCCTGTGGTCTCTTTTAGGTCGTCTATCCATCTTATGGGTGGACCGTCCTACATTGCGCTAATCGTACCGTGGTCTCCATTCGAGAACCTTTCGGCCCAATTGGCCATCTGTTCTGCGTGCTATATGTCCTGCCCACTGCCACTTCAACTTGCTAGTCCGGTGGGCTATGCTGGGAAATTTCGTGCGTCTACGATTATTATCTCCTCATTTCTGAGTCGATCTCGTAGAGAAACCCCGAGCATACCCTTCTCTATAGCTCGTTGTGCGACTTTGAGCCTACATAAGAGACCCATAGTGAGAGATCACGTTCCAGTGCCGCATGTCATCATACTTCATACCATCACTGGCAACATACACTGTTCGAATACTTTTGTCTCAAGGGACAGGTATTTTGGACTCACACTTTTTGACTCATCTTGGAAGACCTAACGCTACACTAAGCTCGATTACTGCTTTATTTTGGGATTGTACTAATAAATCCATGTTTCGTCACATGTGGAACACCAAATTTGACGCTCCTTCATTGAATCTGGTAAGCATGGCATTGCACCAAGTGACGAGGTCTGTTATTTGAGCCTCAGTCTAATTGTGTGGGATCCACCGAGACCACAGCTTTTTCGCACGTAAATGTTTGTGTCTACGATTGGTTGTATTTGACTCGTACTTAGGCCTAAAGATGCCGAATCTCATGGTAGGTCACATGCCTGTCTGTTTCGATCATACGGTGCAAAGCATCGATGTTTTTCTTATTCACAGCGGCGGACATACTGGACACGTGACTATCACGAAATTCGTCACTGAAATTGTCACGACCGCGTTTCAAATACTGCAAACCAGCTATAAATACTCGTCTTGCATGATGCTTCATCGCCAAAAGCAGTTTGAAGCTGAGCGAAGGTCTGCTGAGCTGTCAAATTACACTTAAAATCGTAGAAAATCATACTACGTTTTTTTTTAGATCCATGGTGATGTCATCATCATCATCAGCCAGAAGTCGTCCACTGCTGAACATTAGCCTCCACCTTAAACCTCCACACTGAACGACAGCCTGCCTTTCCAGGGCTTTACTCCCCTTAATATCGGGCCATAAATACCGTGTTGCCTTAATGTTCCAAAAGTAACATTTTGAATCGTGTAACATGGAGGTAACATGAGAGGGTCAAAAGTAACATAAAATGTTACAAAAGTAACATTCTGGCAACGCTGCAGCTGGGAGATCAAAGTGGGAGATATTCATATTACTCTATGGCTGGGAGGATTTTTTTTATGTTAAAATTTTAATGACCGTGGATTCAATGTCCTTTAGTCTTAACTTTACAAGAGGCCCCTAAGGAGTTTTGGAAACAACACGAAAAGACACGTTTCACCTCGTTATATCACTTGCCCACACTCGAGCACGTTTACGAGCACTTAATGAATAATAATTCACCATTTAGTACACATTAACACTCGAAAATACAAAAGTATAGGAAAATAATCATAATCATCAATCAAATAATAATAAGGAACCGACATGTTTTTTACAACACATTTGCTCAAAAAGTGCACTTACGAAGCCTGTATACATCGTTCGAAAGTTAAACATTACGGATCATACAACGGAGCGTGCGGAAATGAATTTGTCCGCACGCTCCGTTGTATAGCACCGTGCGTGTACGTTACGGTATTTTTTTAATTTCCATTTTTTGTTTTTTTCTCGCAAATGTGTTGTAAAACGTTGTATGGCACACGTGCGGATTGGTTATTACAAACTCGTGACTATGGTAAGCCCTCGACTTCGTCTCGGGCTTACATTCGTCTACTCGTTTGTAATAACCAACTTTCCGCACTTGTATCATAAATAACTATTTCCACGTTGGCGCCAAAACCACCGGCTGGGAGGAGTGGGAGTGGGAGGCAATAATGCACGACACAGACTGAAAATGAGATGAATGAAATATTCAAATATCGTATGTATGCACGTGTGCACAGATCTACTACCCTACTACCTACATCTGTGTATGTATGCGATATTAGTTTTAGTTTGTATTTTGTTTAGTCATTAAAGGCACTTGCCCAGTAAAAAAATTAAAAATAAATAATAATACTGTGTGATATCTGTGTGTGTATGTCATCCATCTCAATAGCATAAGTTAAAATTTTCCGAATCCTGCCAAAGACGCTTACAATGATAATAAAAAGCAAATCAGAGTGTGGGCACAAAAAGCCTAATAGACGCTGGATGTGTGGATTTGGTACGCCGGACTGCCGTGAGCCGTCCAACCAATCGGTGAGAAAGCATGAGAATATCGTATTCCCTTTCTATCTCTCCTGTTGGGCAGACGGTGGTTGAGGTCATCCAAATCTACACATTTGTGTAGACGAGATACGGACTTGGTTGACGGTCCACCGTCCAACCAACGGCAGAGAAAGAGAAAATTTTATCTTTCCCTCCCGTTGGTTGGACGGTGGTCCGTCAACCAAATCCACACGTCCGTTAGTACTATAAAAGGGCAAGCTACGCAAGATTATTGTTTGTGCCTATGTTGGTTCTCATGGTCGCTGTTGGTGTATGGATGTGATTTGGAACGCGTTATAGTTTATACGAAAAAGAACGATCATAGAAAGAAGGTAGCCAATAAGAAGATACGATGCAGGTCTGTGGTCTTATTAATGACAGTGCCTAAATTATGTCATCCAGTCATGTCAAATGTCAATGAGCCACGTCATTTTTGGTCGAATGATAGTGTACGCGGCGTATTGAGATAGCGATTTTATATTTTTTATTGAAAAATGAATATATTCCGTTTACTCGGTGATTTGTCCCACCTTTTAGCTATTATTATACTTTTACTGAAGATATGGAAGACGAGATCATGTGCAGGTACGTGGGCAAGGCATCGGTATGCCGGCATGTTCATGTACAAGAATTGACGTTGTATGTATGTAATCGTTTCGTGTATTTTCAGGAATCTCGGGCAAGTCTCAGATATTGTTTTCAGTAGTGTACACGGCGCGTTATTTGGACCTTTTGACGACCCATATTTCGCTTTACAACACTGTTATGAAGATGGTGTTTATAGGGGCTTCGTATGCGACTGTTTATTTGATGTACGTGAAGTTCAAAGCGACCTACGACCACAACCACGATACCTTCCGGATTGAGTTCCTACTGGTCCCCTGCCTGGTGTTGGCGCTGCTCATCAATCATGAATTCACCGTTATGGAGGTTGGCAAAACATCTATTAAACCGATGTATTTAATATTAAATCTACTATGAGAAGTAAAGGCACTTGTGTCCACAATTTTACTATTTTGTACTTAAGATTGCAAAGTAGAGCCTAATTTTTGACCATTACCATGTACTATTTTTGTTTTGGCATACTATTAGTCACAAGGAAATGTCGCCAACTGAAAAAAAAGAGATGCGAGTTTGCCATACATTTCTTGTTGGCGGCATGTTCTTGATTATGTCAAACTAGTAGGATAATGAAATAAAACAAGGTATAGGTATTCTAGTTTTGGTACTCCTTCGTGGTGTAAAAATTAGGCACTGCATTATCCCCTTAACCTTTTGCAATGCTAACATAATATGAACTAAAATAAAATCTACTTTTATCCTTATCATTGCCGGTCATTGAGCTTTTCATCACAATATCAATCTAGCTCTATAAGTATTATAAAGTGACATGATTGTTCTTGTTTTAGGTGCTATGGACTTTCTCGATATATTTGGAGTCTGTTGCCATTCTGCCACAATTGTTCCTCGTATCAAAAACTGGAGAAGCAGAGAGTATCACATCCCATTACCTTTTTGCCCTTGGGTCTTACAGAGCACTGTATCTCTTAAACTGGGTAAGTATTTGCTTATAAGTACAACATAAAAATAAAAAAAAACATATTGCCTCCTTGTATTGTTTTCCTAAACTTATGTTATTTCAAGTGTTAATCGAGTGTTGTGAACGTGCCTGAGTGTGAGTAAGTGACATAATGAGGTGAAAAAATTATTTTTCAATTTATAGAAAAGTGGTATTTTCATGACGTTTCCAAAACTGCATAAAAGCCTGGTAGTAAAATCATCACCACTTTACTAGGGCATGATTTACTTTGCTGGTCTCTGACTATGAGTTGTTTGCGGATATTTTATAGAACTTGAAAATATTTCAATTCTTGTAACTGTCACACGAAATCCTAGTATTGGTATAATCCTAGGATCTGTATCATAATAACTTCACGTAATCATTTAAAATTAGTAATCAGTTAAATGTGATTAAATGGTTAAGAACCAGGATGAGCGTACAAGAAGAAAGGACTATGCTCAGCAGTGGGTGATTATTGGCTAAAAATGATGACTAATTGGGAAAGTTAAAAACAGAATTTAAATATCTGATCGTTATTATTTCCAGATTTACCGCTACATGGTTGAAGATCACTATGAATTGATTGCGATTGTCGCTGGTGTCATACAAACCGTGCTGTACTGTGATTTCTTCTACTTGTACATCACTAAAGGTAAGTTAAAAATAAGAATATCATCAATTTGATTTCTTTACCATACAAAAATGCAAACAATGTAGCAATTACCTGTTTTACAGTACTTGCGATTAAAAATGTCTATTGTTTCATGAGTGACACAAAACTGTGGCATGTAAATGCATCTGTTTGTAAACAAGGTGAGCTGAGAGAACTTCTTATACAGAATGCATATCTTTAAAAATATTTTTGGCAAATCAAAGAGGAACGAGGGATTTTGAGTAATTTGGACCGCCTGATTCTGAGCGATTTGTTGTATGTATGCATCTTTATGCACCAACTTTCCCCTAACTACATTCTGTGCTTTTTGAACTTTGAACTGAAAATTTGATTTCTTTTTCAGTTTTGAAAGGAAAGAAGTTGCAGTTGCCAGCATAAGAAGTGGAAAAAACAACATAATTGCAATATAAATTAAAGTTTCTGGATGAATGTATGCGGATGGTTGTTATGAGCCAATAATTACCTAAGAAATAGTTGTACAAACTTACCATACTTCATTGTAAAGTTTCTTTATTACCAACATTGTATTGTGCGATGAATCTTTGTATTAATTTGTATGCAGTCATGAACAATAAATGTTTGCTACATGGTTACAGGTTCTGATTAACTATGCATAGTTTTGAGCTACCAGTTATATGTTTATACTACTAAAACTTAGTAGAGGCTTTCAAAATGACGACAATAGTGATTACTAATACGTTTTCTTCCATTTTAAGTTTTTTTGCTAGTATCTGAACTTATCATAGTATAGTACCTAGTGACAGTGCAATTTAAAAATTCATTTAGTGTGACTTATCTATTCAAGTAATGAACTAATTGAAGGTTCAAATATCAATTTTAAAGTTGTATTTAAACTGAAGAGTACACTATGATGAAGAGACTAGTATGATCAATTCAGTGATTATTGTTTCATATACTTCACAAGTATCTAAATTCATGTTATTTGTTTAAATGAGTGATTCGTAATACTAATAGTGAAATATACCAAAAGTAGTATTACTTAGGTACTTATAACAATGGACTTCTTGCGGTTATCATGGGCTTGTTTTTATATCAATGTATGGGATGCCAGAAGCCTTCCATATATTGATATACAATTCAATTATTAAATGTTTATTTCCAGTCAATTACAAAGTTCTATGGAACGCATGTGAGCAATACGTGTATTTAAAAAACTTGTGTTTTACCCTTCTTTCTAGCCATCGACAATTCGGTCTTTGGATGAGTGACTGTAACATTTTACAACTAAGTGCTGCCATGAGTTGCATCATCGATGACATATTTAATTGGACCTTGTCTGTTATAATAATAAGAACCAAGTTAAGCCATGTCAGAGGCCTTTGGACAGCCTAAAAATTCTGACATTAGCCCTATCTATATGAACTTACCAACCCATTTTCCATTCCTCTAATATTATCTAGTAATCTATGACTTATGTTAATATTCTGTCTTATTCAAACACTTAATTACTTAAGTTTCTCATATAAGACTAATAAAACTATTTAGGCACATTACACAGAATACAGTGTCTGTACCGAAACTTAAAATTTCTGTTCTGATATCATTGGATTTGATACAAAGAAAATAGATATGATTAGATCAACACATTTTTTACAGTTTAGTTTTAAGAATGTAATGTAATTTCTTGTAAGAGTTCTGAATAAATAAAATTTAATTGTGAAAGTGTGTAAGGATTATTTAATTTCAATAACATTATCTTGATTTGAAATGCTGCACACTTGGGAAAAAAGTATTAATAGTTCTACTTAACTCATTATTACTTGAATAATGAATATTAAGAACTATTATGTATGAACTATTATGTATGGAGAAGGTCATTTTATAAAAGCAAATTTAGTTAATATTTTTAATTGTAATTACATATTTTAATAATTGCTGCTGTATATGTATTATAACTAGTGGGTTGGATAGGCATGATTCTGAGCGTATGACATCATGGCACAGATTGTCAGATGTTTAATAACTAGGTCATATTATTTGAACACAAGATAGTAGTCTTCCCTATTATATTTAGGTTAGGTACAGTGACTGTCAAAAATGTCGAGCAAGATGCGGTGTATTAGGGGGAAAGGGAGGGGGGTGCTGCATGTACAATATTACTCATGCATTCACACTACAACCTACTGTGTGGTCGAAATTCCCTCGTACCAGTTTTGGTACGAAAAAGAGTGATGCATACCTACTTAGGTACTTAGATCAAGTTCTTCTAAGGATGCATAAATCAACTTATTGCATAAGCAATGTAATTTTTCAAGATATTTGTCGGTATCTGTACCTACCTACCTACAATGATAACAAAGGTTGATGCACACCATGTCGTCTCGACTTGCCCCCCCGATTCTACTAAAGAAATTGTCTTTAAATTGTAATTGTTGCGATTTTAATCGTTAAATAACTGCCTCAAAATTGACAGTTTTTAATATTTTTTTATACTAAGTTATAATATTAGGTGGTTGTATTTTTCTAGTATAAAAAAAATATTAAAACTGTCAATTTTGAGGCATTTATTTAACAATTAAAATCGTAACAATTACAATTTAAAGACAATTTGTTTAGTAGAATCGGGGGGCTGGTCTCCACTTCGTCGTCACACTATAATATTATACTAACCGTATACTGTTCTAGTTTAAAAAAAATGGTATCTGGCTGAAATGTTACTGACATAATAAAATTGATAATGGCCACAAAACAAACACTAGTTAAAAAAAGAGAGTAATCACTACACACACAACACAACAGAAAATTTTACGAGACATACCAATATATACAAAAATGTCCTGCAAAAACCGCAAAAACAACTTTGGACAAAGAAATAACTCTGCCCTTATGCAGGGAAGGTGAAGATTGTTATTTATATCTAACATAGCTACGGGACCCTGCCATGAATGTGTCACGACACGCACTTAACATTTTCATATTCAGTAAAAGATATGGTTTTAATTGTGCAATAAATATTTTTTATTTATTCATTAGGATAATTATTGCATTCTATAAGTAGGTATGTATACCCTTGATCTATGTATTAAGCACCTAATAAATATTTATAGGTACTTATTCTGCACTGTAGATAATATGTCTACTTAACATTACAAATTAGCCCTGCGTAAGTGTGGAAGTCAGCTACATGGATTTGTTCCTGAAAACAAAAATTTGCATTATTAACAGACTTAACAGAACAAAATTAACTTTTTAAAATTACAATAAGGCCACCTTATGGTAAGTGGTCACCGCCATGCTGTGGTGGTAACTTTAAAGGACACCACCATTATTGTAGTTAGGTACATATAAGACATATTAACTTTATCAGATTTAGTAATCTGCTAGTGCAGCATCCCACGGTTTTACAAGCATAGAACTACACATATTAGTAAAGAAAAAAAAGTGGAAATCCAGGGTATAACCTATATCATATCCATATCAAATTTCATCCAAATTCGTACATCTCTTAAGGAGTTAAGTGGGAACACTGGGAACAAATATATGACTTTTAAACCATTATTACAACTTAAGTCCTTGTTTGCCAAATAATAATTGATTGTACCTTCAACATAGTGCTACTATTCATCAGATGAAATATGCCATTTTGAAGGGTGGTTTCATTGAGAATGGCTGTATACGGAATCCCCATTAGCAAATTTTTATGTATTTGTTCATCCAATGAAACAGAAAAGTCTGGGAGGCAGGCAGACACTTCTTCTAGGTTTAGACGATGGAACAAAAGCGCCGCAAGATCCTTGAGGGTCTGTTTGTTTTTTTGATCTGTAAGCAAAAAAGATAACTTTACCTTTTTACAACTAAACCGCTGACTAAATCTTGATAGGCAAATGGGAGTTAGGTAGTGAGCATCGTAAGGACGACATAGGGTACTTTTTATTTGTGAAAATGCTAAAGTTTGATAAATTACAGGTCAATCCGTGGGGTAGTTTACACATAGAAGTAATATTTATGCAGCTGTTTAATAAAGACGAAGGCGAGTTAGGTATAACTAGGGTTACCTTCAAAACTCAAAGCAAAAGACATCTTATATGGTGCTATTTTTCTGTGTAACCTTAAATAAGTGTCTTTTGGATCATCGCTCAATCCATCCAGGAGTAAAATAAAGAGAGCTCTCTCCAGTGACATAGAGCAAGTGAGGCAGGCACTATCTTTGAAGTTCTGAAATTATGAAAATAAGGTTGTTTGTAGTTGGCATTAAATGCACCTTTTATAGGCGTCACATTTGAATCGCGCCATAATGAACGACCCTGTAAATGCAGATTTACGGCGTTAATTATGGCGTAATAATAACTGAGTGATGAACTGAGCATGTTGCTCGCAGGAGCACTATGCTCGTTTCATCACAGTTATTACTAACAGATGTTTTCATTTGAATAGCATATATTTTTGTTTAACAACATTTTGAAGCCGTCTGTTTCAATAAAAAAAGAATTGCATGAAGAAATTTATTTATTTACCAAAGGTGACTTTGCTATTGCTCCATCAAAACATTTGTAGCTGCGGTTTGAGGTTTTTGACTTGAATCAAATCGATTGCTGGACATCGCCACTTTGCACGATCTTCAGCTATTTACTTTCAGTTACTGTTAATGGTGTTACATATATCATTAATCCATCGAGTCTTGTAGTGTGCTATGCTACTTTTGCTGAATCGTGGTCTCCGATGTTAAGCAGAGATGCGGTCTACGATGGAGCATGCTTGCCTAGAAGATGCCGATTCACTTGTGATTTGAAGACACCCAGATTGAATCTATCGGTGAACAGACAGTGCATTCCACAAACTAGCAGTAGCTAGTAGTGGCAAGTAAGAGTGGCTCTTTTGTGTTAAGTGCGAGATGGGGGGCATATAATGCATAAAGCTGGCCATAAAAATTCTCCACTTCCAAGAGGATCAATCTTCACCACAGTGACCAAAGATAATATAACCACTTGATTGCGCATGTAGTCAAAATTCCCTTTTGCAAAATGATGCCACGTCGGTCAGCTTGTGATTGGAGAATCAAAAGTCATTCATTCAATGTCAAGTGGTTATATTGTCATTAGCTGTGACTTACGAGGGCACAACTGCATGACACTACCAGTGGTGCCATGGGGAACTGCTGTTCCCTTAAGCACTACCTGTTGTGCCAAAGGGAAATATATTATCCCAACTATAATTAATGATCTCGGCACAGCACATAATTTTAAGCATGGTGGTTAGTACCACAAAAGCAATGTGCTCTTGTCCACTCATTTGCTGAATATATCAATATCTCAAATTAATTTCGATAATTTACTTACACTGTTATCATTTTTTATTTTGATTTGTTCAACAGTCTGAAGACCACAAGGTAGTTTGGCTGCAATGTCAGCATCAGCCTCATTGTCACCTTGCTTAATGTCACCGATGGCAAATAAACTTGGTGTTGTGGTGATCTGAAAATAATATACCCGATGAAATCAGATAGATATTAGATAGTCTAGTTAGGTCTCTTCTAAATCCGCATGCTTTCTTTTTCAACCAGATTGTCTCATACTAACATGCGAGACAGTGGTCAAACGCAGACTTTGGCAACAAATCAGTCTGATGCTCAATACTTACGGAACTCCACCAATATTTTCTATATCGCTGCCATTGAATAAAGTATTGCATGTAATCTTGCTGTGGTATTATCAATTTCAACTGTAGTAAATCCTTTGATTTACTTGGAGCATCATAAATTTCAAATGTTTTGTTTTTGAAGTCTAATTCATTGTGATCTATAGCGCCAAAAGGTAATTTGTCTCTAGTTATTTTCTGAAGGTCGTGTGTTGTTTTATGTACATAAATTGGCATGAATTTATGTGTTTTTAAATTTAAATACCAAAGCCAATTAAGATAAATGTTTCTTATCAGTATCAGGGATGGCTTTTCAAAAGCATATGTTGTACTTTTGTTTGTGGAATTTATTATTTTGAAGAACTGTGTTTTACTCAGTATGGTTTGTATTTTAGATCTCATTTTTATTTGTTTTTAATTCTGTTGAGTCTTCAGTTTCCACTTCATGCAATGGGATATTTCCGAGAGGAGCTACAAAATAGTCGTCTTCCTTTATGGATGCATTTTTCAGAATATCTTTTTGGCAATTTCCTTGTGTAACATTGTCTGGACGAAGGTTTAAATTTCTGCAAACAAACATACTGTATGGTTAGGTGGTTTCAAGATCACAAGTAGAAAATTCGGACCGAAGTCCTTGAGTAGACATAATTATAAAATAGTAAAGCGAAAAGACGAGCATGACGAACGCCTGATGGTAAACGTCACAATAAAACTAACCTTTCTTCTAGTACTGAATGAAGGGGTTGAATATTATCAGTATTAATGTGAAGAATCTGGTTTGCAAATGCAATTGAATCTTCCAGTATTTTTACACCCTCGTCTGGGTCAGTTTTGACTAAAGATAGCCTTTCTAATAATGCTATAGTGTTTTTTTCCACTCTGACTTCCTCTATTTCTTCTTTTTTTCCTAGGGAATGGACAGGCTTTATGGGTACTTTAGAACATAGACTTCTGGATGTTAAGAATATGCTTTTAAGTTTGCTGAATGTTTCGAGAGCGTAGCTATATTTCATAATTATTTTTGTAATATAATTCGGAGTCAGTAAACTCAGAGATTTGTTTTGGAATTTTGCACAGAGTGTATATCTGTGGAATTTTGAAATGAAAGAAAAGAACGAAAAATAAAAAAGATACTCTGTAGCAACCACAGAGTAACCCGACCCAAGTTTTTTATTTTTTTAGGCATTGGGCAAGCTGAAGCTATTAAGCCCATAGTGTTTTCTTTTTGCCGTTTTGGTTAATCCACGATTAATAGCGTTAAAGTTGGCGTTATCGCCGATAACCACAGATCTAGTTTGTGCCGGTAACGGCGTGAAATAGGAAAGTTACTTACATAACCTATGTCACTTTTTTTACTGGGCAAGTGCCTTTAATAACTAACACTACAAATACAGTTAGACTGCCCATAGACCGTTGAAGGTCTAAAGACAATCCAAATGCTCAAGCCTACTACCAGTTGGCAGCGTACCTAACATGCTGGCGGCATTACCACGTTGAATGGCTATGCTAATGCGTTGAGTTTAGAGATGGGTCGGTCCGGAGCGTAATAGTTCCGAGAACGATTTCCTTTACTGGAACGACTTCGTTCCACTCCGCGGTCCGGACTGAAGTCGGTCCGCATGTCCCAATCGGTGCGAGACTGCGAGATGGAGTTAACGAACTTCGGATTCGATCCAATCCATCTCAATTCTCACTGCCTCCCGAAGTGTCCCGGACGGCGCCGAATTTACCCGTGTCCCGACCTTTCTTTTTGGCTCATAAATGAAAAGCTGATATATACAGTAAATAAAGCGACTTATTAATTATTGGGTAAGGTCGATATTTAAGTGGATCAAATAATAAAATACATACTTGCTGTTTCTTTCCGTCATTTATTACAATGAATAATGTATCTTAAGCGGTGCACGTTATGATCGATGATTATTTAAAAAATCTAAATTTTGTTTTGAACTCTTGACCTTGACTCTCGCACGCGCGCTGTCCGCGTGACCCATTTCTTAGAAAATTATTATTATGTAAATCAACTGAATAACTTCGGTTAAAATGTATTAACATTTACGTTTACTCATCTCTCCTCGCATTTGGCTAAATCATTAAATTGTAGCTCTAATCGCAAGAACATGACTATTCTGGATTGGCGGAACTAGATAGTTCCGTGGACATGTTTCTTTAACATAGTTCCAAGAGGAAAATGAATCGTTCCATGTTCAATCCGCTACAGGACATGATTAGCGCATGTCTAGTTGAGTTAGATACTCGCTCTAGAGTCGCTACTAGATACGTGTCCTAGTATTGCAGATTGCGCTTGCGCTCGTATTCTTGCTGTCTCTGTTTGGGAATCGGGACTTTGGTTGCAAGCCATGCCCTCTTTTAACACAGGTAGCATTTTAGATCCAACCGCATTTCGTCTAGCTGTCAGCTTACGCTTGGGTGCAAAGTGCTGTGAAGCCCATAGCTGTCAGTGTGGTACTGCTGTTGACCAGCTCGGTCACCATGGTTTCTCTTGCTCGAGAAGCGCTGGTCGTATTGGCCGACACGCTAGCCTGAACGATATCATACGCAGGGCACTTTCCACCGCCAATGTCGCAGCTGTGCTCGAACCGAGTGGTCTTGCGCGTGACGATGGAAAGAGGCTTGACGGTGTGACACTTGTGCCCTGGAGGTTGGGGCGGCCCTTTGTATGGGACGCAACTTGACGTGTCGATACTTTGGCGCCGTCACATCTTCCTGAGACACAAGGTAGGGCTGGCGCGCAGAGCAGCACAAGCGACGCAAATATGCTAACCTCGGCAGTGGTTACATATTTGAGGCGTTTGGGGTCGAGACTTTGGGCCCTTGGGGACCGGGAGCTCACCTCATTTTCAAAAATCTTTCAGAGCGCCTGGTTAATGCGACCTGTGACCAAAATGCT
The DNA here is from genome assembly GCA_914767915.1 of Agriopis aurantiaria. Taxonomy (NCBI): domain Eukaryota; kingdom Metazoa; phylum Arthropoda; class Insecta; order Lepidoptera; family Geometridae; genus Agriopis; species Agriopis aurantiaria. The sequence goes on along the minus strand of OU611994.1, from coordinate 7,825,653 downwards.
GGCGTGTTTCTGGCTCAACACATAAGCATTGCTATTCAACGTGGTAATGCCGCCAGCATGCTGGGTACGCTGCCAACTGGTAGTGGGCTTGAGCATTTGGATTGTCTTCAGACCTTCAACGGTCTATGGGCAGTCTAATTGTATATAGTGTTAGTTTTAGCTTGTATTTTGTTTAGAAAGGCACATGCCCAGTAAAAAAAAAAAAAAAAGAGAAGCAAATGGTAAGCATTGCTATTCAACGTGGTAATGCCACCAGCATGCTGGGTACGCTGCCAACTGGTAGTGGGCTTGAGCCATTTAGTTAATAAAGGCACTTGCTCAGAAAAAAAAAAAAAAAAACATGTTTCAACAGCTGAAAACAGGCGGTATGGCTTTAAAAGCTTTAGTCTGCCCGATGGGCGAATAATAAAAAAAACAGCTGAAAACTGTCAATCTATCATTTAATTTTCTATCAAGTCAAAGTCAAATCAAAAAGAAAAATACAAAAAAATCTAACCTCTAGAAATATTGTTTTTGTGGACGAAATTAAGGTATATTTATCTTTTAATACACAAGTAAAGCATTTACTGTGCGTTTGATGAAGTTCTTCTTAGAAGCTCATGTGATTTCTTTTATTTTGCGCTTAGATATTGCCTTATTCTTTTTTACTAATTCTTGCGCTATTGCTTTTCAGTAAAATGAAAAAGTACGCGCGCAACGTCTTGTATGATAAATTGCACAGAGGTACGGTCTTAGTATGTATCGGGCTTACGCTATATGGCTCTGTACTACTTGGAGATCATTTTTACAAATACTTCAAGTATGTGAAACCCCAGATTCAAGCCGCTAAGGAAGCTGCAGAAAAAGAACTCCTAGCTGAAGGTTCCTCAGATAAAATATTGTTAAAAGATTGAGCATTTAGAATCTTTATCATAATTTAAGTTGTAAAGTTAATGTAAATGTTTTAGTCATAGTTTTGTTATTATAACTATTAAATCAGTATAAAATCGTTTTCTACACTATTTTTATTTGTAAATAATGATTAGACTATTGTACATTGACCCACTCTATTAGTAAAGCTCAGATAAAATAATTCTTACAATGTTATCTGTGATTATTAATAAATTATATTAGCCTGCACTATCCCACTGCAGGGCAAAGGCCTCGTTCCCCTCTTTCCATTCCTCTCTGTGATTATTGTATTAATTTCGAATTTGTATGCAGTAGTTTCATATTTGAGGATAATACAAGGAAGTTGTATGTAAACGGAAACGATCAAGTACTTATGCAACAAAACTGGTACGAGGGAGAAGCGAGGACGGAGGCAGTTTGTCCTTTTCTTGTATGTTGGGTGTTCATTACCTGACCCACGGTAACTCTCAGTTGTAAATGCCACTCGCGGTCACCCACCTGAAGATTTACCGTGTATTCCGTAGCTTAACTTTGGTGATCAGTTAGGAACACCTAGTCAAGCCTATGAGATAACTTACATTATAATTATGATCGACGGTCGATCATAAAATACTATTCAGTAAACTCGACGCATACGGAGTAAGGAGTAAGGAGAAGTAGGACTACTATTTGGCATATTTTTTTTGGTGCAGAAAAATTACATGGAACTATATTCGTTTTCAGTTTGTCGAGAGTATGACTCTGTAAAATCTTCTGTTACAGTGCAAACTGCACATCCTGGAGTTTTTAGTAATATTTGCTGTATGAATTATGTCCAACCACATTTTTCTTGCTTCGTAAGCGATGAATATAAGAAAAAAACAGCCAAGTGCAAGTCGGACTTGCGCACTGAGGGTTCCGTACCACCACAAAATACAATAAGGTTGTCCAAGTAACCGAATTACCAGTTATTATAACGCCTTCCAATCGTCAGAGTAATTTGCTACGCAGTTTTCTACAGGCGCTCGAGTATAATCACTTGGTAATGAACAGAAATTTGTCACCGACTCGCACTTGGCCATTATTTATTATTTGTTGTTATAGTTTAGAGTGTATCTGTGTAAGTACCACAATCGTGCCAACTTTGACGCTTGTACGTAGTATTGATTTTACATTAGAGCTAATACAAAAATACGTATAAAAATACGTTTGTTGTATTTTTTAACCCTTTCGGTTTTACTTTTTGTCTTTTTTTGTTATTTGTATATAATCCGCCGTAACGTTACATATTCTGCGACTATTTCAACTGTCTATCTATTACGGTTCGAAAGATATAGCCGTTAATAGGTAGGACAGACAGACATCGTAGGCTTAGTAATAGGATCCCGTTTTTTACCCTTTGGGTACGGCCCCCATACAACAAACGTATTTTTGTACATATTTTTGTATTAGCTCTCATGTAAAAACGGTAATACGTACAAGCGTCATACTTGGCATGATTAAATAGTACACACTCTAAAGTATAACAACAAGTAATAAAATATAATGGTCAAGTGCGAGTCGGTGACAAGTTTCTGTTCATTACCAAGTTATAACTGGTAATTTCTTTATTGAATGTTGTGGTGGTACGGAATTCTCAGTGCGCGAGCCCGACTTGCACTTGGCCGGCTAATTATGAGAGAGCTTTCACGACAACGCATCTTCACACATTGCCTTAAGAACAAAGGTCATAAACATTTTATGGATGAATCTGGAGAGTTGTTTCTATTTTTGAGAATTCATATTAATTTATTTTCACTAAATATAGCATTACCGACAGAAAATCCAACGCTATTACTTACAATTACATGCATAGGGTTTCGTTATAATTATATAGGTAGTAGGTATGTTACTATACTGCATAGTTTTGAAATTACAATGGCGTTTCTAAAGAAGCTCTGTGGACTAAGTCGGCCTAAAACTTTGGCCTAGTATCAGAAGTACCTACGATTACGTACATAATCCGATGATCGGACTGAATAGACTTTTTCGTCTCGGTAGTTCAGTGTGTTAGATAATCGGACTCGAATCAACCTTTTAGTTCGATGTTTGTGAAAAACAGAGTCGTTTGAACTTAAACGATAATAATTGTACTAAGGCCTCCCTTGTGTGTCTGATCTGAGTATCATCCTACAATATACCATTATACCTACAATATTCTTTTGTGGTTTAGTAAAGGCTAAAGGGTTTAGTCAAAGAGAAAACTATTTGGAAAATACTTATTCTTTGAAGATAATTTTACGAAAAAGTCAATGACCATTAAGCTAGAAAGACTTTAAATCACTTATTACGTACAGTTTTATCGCTAAAACTCAAAAACATTGTCATTACAAAATATTAGAAGTTATTTTGAATAAGGTAGGGGTTTTAATATGACTTATCAGCATGGTAGGTACTTACAAGTTTCTATATCTAAGAGTTTAGAAATGCAGGACCCGGACCAACTTTTTGCCAGTTTGACAAGCTATATTTCACAAAGGACACACTTGATAAAAAGCAATAATTAATATTGAAGTTCATCATCATCATCATCATTGTTATCAGCCTATCATATTCCCACTGCTGGGATGTTTCGTGTGTAGCCTATTCTCTCAGAGAGAGAGAGAGAGAGAGAGAGCGGATGGACCCTAATCCACCATGCTGGCCCAGTGCATGTAGGTGAAAGACATTATGTCTTTGAACTTTTAAGGTTCTTGATCAAACCGGTTTCCTCACAATATTAAATAAATTGTAGGTTAGTAGGTAATAAAGGATTAGGACATAGGTACCTACGGACAGAACGAACTTGTAAGGGTGCCTTGTACTACTGACTACGGAACCCTAAAAATTGAAGTAGCATAATTATATTCCAGATGCTATAATGCTTTTGTTCTGTGAACGCAGTAGTAAACCAGTAGAGTATTGTATGTAGGTACCTATGTACTATGTACTACATCGCCTCACGCACAAAATCTTGCTAGACCCTTAACGTAAAGCGTGTTGGTTATTATAATAAATGGCCAGATAGGGGTGGTCACGTGCAGGCCTTCCCATTTACGCTTCTTGTGAACACTGAAGGAAGTGCTGCAATTACCTGTGATGGATAGTGAGAGTTGGGTGTGGCCTCGGGGACGCGCCGTCCATATAACTTTCTTATCTCCCTCGAAGGGAAACTTTATGACATCTTTACGCGAATCGAAAAATATTGTAGACCCTTGACATTAAAACGCAGCCCGCGTGTACGCAAATCCGATTTGTGAACTACGGCTCTGACGTTCAGGTGTAATGTACGAGCCTCCTATTCGTGCATTGACTAGGGGAAATTAAATTCTGGGACATGTTGAGTTCAAATGACTGAAAGGACTTAGGTACCTACAAGTAAGATGCGCGAATCGTGTAGTAACGTAGTACGTAACTTAGCCAAAAGTTGAGCTGAATTGTAGTCTGACGAATAACATTCTGTATAATACAGTACAGACTACAGATGTTGCTTTGCTCTATCGATTTTCATTTGGTGTCATTGATGCACGTAGGTACCTATATTATGAGGATCAGCCCAATGCAACAATTTCAATGGTACGGACTTAGTTTTGCTTTGCGACCAAGCATACAACGTGAACCCAATTGCACGCTGACTTCGTTGGTTAGTCTTTAGTGGTTGTCGTACTTGAGAGCGATGAGACGTTTTTTTTTTACAATGTAAGTAGGTAGGTACGTACTAGGATTTCGTTTGACTACAATCTCACCTGATGGGAAGTGGTGACGTGGTCGAAGATGTAGACCGCTTGCCTAGGAAAGGTTTAGTCACTTTTTTTAAACATCTGATTGAACCTGTTCTGAAAGACAGACGCAGGTAAGGAGTTACACACCTCTGCTGTGCTTCTCGAAGTAGGTTTATAACAATGTGACGTAGTTGGCTGAATGAAGCAAAAAACTCAGAATCTTTAGGAACAGATCGACGGTTGTACATGTGTTTGTGATTAAGTTTAGTATCGCCGTTAATCTGATATTCATGAAATTTTGTACGTAGGTACGTACGCGTTTGTAGGCAATTGTTTAATTGTAGGTAATACAATTTTGAAATCGGTTCAGACTTAGCAAAGACAACGATCGCGAGGGCACAGTTCGTGTATAGAGATTTCTATAGATGGCCCTATTTTTAACCCCCGACGCAAACAGAGGGTGTTATCAGTTTCACAATATTCTAACATAACTAGTTTTGTTATTAAAATCTTCAATTTATACTCTTGTTTAAATTACCTACTAGACTTCTGGGTCGCAAATGTTTGGATGGGCGTTGGGCATATCTTGATATCTAGGTTCTTCTATGTTTGGTGCGCATACCTCTTGCAAAGGTCTTAGAATACTTCTTGTCAATACATGTTTCTTACATGTACTTTTTAACTGTGAAATAGCTATATTTTATTATTGAATCTGACGTGGTTTTCACACATTTTATTTATATTACACGGGAATTACTCACGTAAGATTAAGCCGGTTAGCTATATTTTATTGGTCACTAGCCGTGCCCCGCGGGTTTACCTTCTACCTATCCTACAGGAGGCAGAAACTTTTCTGGAAGAAACGTTCTAAACCGCAAACCTTATCTCGTTCGCGTGATTTTCGAACTGAGCGGATTAGGTGCCGCAATTATCTGTTGTCCGTAAGGCCCCAGGTCGTAATTTTTTTGAATTGTCGATAATATTTATATAAACGGACCTACTTTTCACAAACTTCCCAGTAAAATAGCTGTTATTTTAGCAATATATTTGTAGGAGTTACGCTTAGCGCTTAGCCTACATTTTACCCAGATAAACGGCGTGTGGTCAAGTAAAGAAGCCGTCAATCGCACCGGACCGGGCAATATCCGCCCGCAGCGCTCACTGCGTGTGTTTCCGACCCAATCAGGTCAGGTGTTGCCTGACAGACCCTGCTCCTTTCAATGGAACATTTCGTGGCCCTTTTGGTGTTTACTTACTTACCTACCTACCCGTACCGAGATCTTGGATCGGAATAAACTTAGAATCTCAGATCAGATGACCAATTTAAGGTGGATATGTTTTAGTAGGTACAATTATCGTTTGTATGCAATAATGCATTATGTCTCCGTGTTTCACCCATACTTTTTCACTGGTATAGTGTATATAGTTTATCGCAAAAACTGCAAGTACCTACGGCACATTTACATTTGTTTGTTGTACTCATTTATTACGCACACTAAGAAAGTTCCAGCGACACCAATTAACGAACTATGCCCACATGTAAAAGAGCGGCAACGTTTTCTGCAGGGCGAGTTCGATCAAAGGCATCAAGCCTGGTTTACGCCTGATGCGTTTAATGTACAGCGATTGTGCCACCACCACCACCACCATCTGTACACCAATTTGTGTGTTTCTTTTTTTATAATGTAGGAAAAACCCCACAAAAATCATTAATTAGGGCTGATCTCTAACCCGACTTCAAAATCCGTGTAAAATATTAATTTTAATTTTGTAGTAACTTTGTTCTTTGTAGTGGCATTCACTTAGAATGTTTGTGTATTGTGGTTTTTTGATGTCGGTTTTTTTAAAAAGATCATCATCACCATCATCGTTTCACTAAAGTTATATGATTATTTACGGGATATTTACCGTGGTAAGGTTGTGTTGTCCCGTAAATAATCATATAACTTTAGTGAACAACCGTGATAGTTTAAAACAGTGTTTTATCATCATTTCAGCCATAGGACGTCCACTGCTGGAAATAGGCCTCACCCTTCGATCTCCAAAAGAGCCGGTTTGAAGTGGCCTGCATCCACGTTTCCCTGCGGTCTCTTTTAGGAAAAAAGCTCAGTTTTAAAAGATAGTTTATATGTATTAAAGTACCTAGATACTTATCTAGGTTATCTTCCTATCTATTGAATATTTCAACCTTTATTAACTAGTAGACAGGCTTGATACGTATCTTCGGCCTTGTATGAAACAATGTTTCAAATTTTTCTACCCAGCAAAGTTAAAATACATAGCTACCAACTTATTCATGAGAGATCCCAAAACAAAAAGTAAAAGTAACTGACCAATAAAAGGTTATTTCATTCAGCAAATGGAACCGAAATTGATTTATCATCTTTTATTATCGTAAAAGAGAACTCGTCGTTCTTAAAAACATAAATATTGGACAAAAAAGAAAAGTGAGAGAAACGTCTCAGATCTCAGAACCTAGGATTTGTCTTGTATAATTGGGCGATTTATTTCCTTCATAAAAAGAGATTATAAATACCTACCATGGCTCCAGCTTGAGCTAATCCATCCATCTTGATAATTTAAGTTGTGCTGTAACACGTTTTGTTTGACGTAGCGGAAAAACTTGAAAAGGAATGTAATTTTGCAAATTGTGTATCACGGCGCGATCCCTTAGGGCTTCTTTCGTTTGGGAGCACTTTTGTACATTTGTTATTTATGACTTGTATGATTTCATCTACTTACTATTTAACGAAATAACCTTGTGCTACAAACATTTCGAAAGCTATTGAAATAAAATATTCAAACTAGTTATCAAAATATAGGAAATAATCGTAATTGTACCTTGTCGTTTCGTAATTACCCATTATTGAGGTAGATTGATTTGTAATTGTGCAATTAAAGTGTATATAAACAACGACGCTCTAAACATGTCTACGCTGTTACGTCCATCTACGACGTAGATGACCTACGATGTAGACGATCTACGACGTAGAAGAACTACGACGTAGATGACACGTTTGTATTTTAAAATCAAAAACACAAAATATAAAGCAACGCCTAGTCAATGTTATAACAACGAAAGTCAATATAAAATCCGCCCCCAGTAATGCCCAGTTGTTTAACCTTTAGTACGCTTAGCACGATTTGCAACCATTTCCAGTTTAACGCTTTATGAATTTGTAGGCAACGAGTTTCAGTAGGTACTTGAACTTTTAGATATCTGGGTTATATCTGCTATTTTACGATTACCTAAGGAGTAACTTAGGATACAATTTAGTTGTAATAAAAGGAAAAATTTGGAATACTTTAGCTGTACTAAACCTTTAGAAGCCTATTTTGACTAGTAGAAACATTTGAAAAGTGTTTACTTAAAAATTTATTTTCTCTCTATCTATCTATCGGTAACTTATAACGTGTTAGCTTTGTCTCGTTTTCGCGTGCTACAATGTTCGCCAGCGATTATTTGCCAGAGCTGCCCCCCGATTCTACTAAACAAATTGTCTTTAAATTGTAATTGTTGCGATTTTAATTGTTGAATAACTGGCTCAAAATTGACAGTTTTTAATATTTTTTTATACTAAGTTATAATATTAGGTAGTTGTATTTTTATAGTATAAAAAAATATTTAAAACTGTAAATTTTGAGGCAGTTATTTAACAATTAAAATCGCAACAATTACAATTTAAAGACAATTTCTTTAGTAGAATTGGGGCCCTGGTTAAGCATAGATTATCTAAATCTAAGTTTCTAAGTAAGGCCGTATGTGTTTAACTATGGACGCGAATGCTCAAATATAACGTATATAACTATTCTTACAAAATGTATACCTAACAGCACCCCGTGTTTTCAACCGCTATCCTACATGGTTCCTACAGAAATCATGTTTTTTTCCGGGATGAATAGCATTTATGTGTTAATCCAGCCTATTTCCGTATCCGTCTTAGCATTTATGTGTTTACGGGTATAAGCTATTTGCGCACCAAATTTCATTCAAAACCATTTAGCTATCACGGAGTTGAGTGTGGACAAACATACACATTTAAACACAAACTTTGGCATTTATAATATACTAGCTGCGCCCTACTAGGATTACTACCTAATATAACATCAGTTAGCTATCAGCCTGATGAGCCATGTATTAAAAATATTCCTCTGAATAATACATGAACGTATAAAATCTAATTGTGATGACCAGCTTGGGGCCAGCCAGTTTGGCTTTCGTTCAGGAATGGGGACAAGAGAGGCACAGTTTGCACTAAATGTTCTGGTTCAAAAATGCCGAGATATGCAACAGAACGTATTCCTTTGTTTTATAGACTATGAGAAAGCCTTTGACCGTATTAAGCACGAGATACTAATGAAGCTGTTGAAAAACATAGGACTAGACAGCAAGGATCTGCAAATTATTCGCAATCTGTATGAGAAGCAGAGTGCCACGGTGCGTGTAGATGGCGAGCAGACGAATCCGGTCTTTATACAAAAGGGTGTGAGACAAGGTTGTATTATGTCTCCGATTCTATTCAACTTATACTCGGAAGCAGTTATCAAAGAAGCACTTGAAGACGTGGAACACGGTATCATATTCAATGGACAGATCATTAACAACTTACGATATGCAGATGATACCGTTTTAATGGCAACCACTGAAGAAGGCCTTCAGGAGATAGTCGATAGAGTTTCGTTGCTTAGTAAAAAAGTTGGACTAAATATTAATGTCTCTAAGACAAAAGTCATGGTGGTGTCGGCCTCGCACAAAATCCGAGCAAATATTCAGGTTGGAGGTAACATGCTGGAGAATGTTGACAAATTCAAATATTTAGGCTCGTGGCTAATGGACACATGGGAAAGCGATACAGAGATCCGTACACGCATCGAAATAGCCCGAGCAGCATTTACAAATATGCAAAAAGTTCTGTGCAGTCGACAGCTCTCCATTGAACTACGAACCAGGCTCCTCCAATGCTACATCTGGCCCGTTGTACTGTATGGATGTGAATCGTGGACCATGAAAGCAGAGCTCCGAAAAAAGGTTGAAGCATTTGAGATGTGGTTTTACCGCCGCATGCTTCGCATCAGTTGGACGGATAAAGTTACCAACGTAGAGGTCTTACACCGTATGGGGAAAAAATTGGAACTTATTCGGACCATTAAACAGCGAAAGGTTGCCTACCTCGGACATGTACTGCGGCATGACCGGTATTTTCTTCTGCAGACCATCATGATGGGCAAAATACCAGGAAAGCGTAAGGTCGGAAGACGCAAGATGTCGTGGCTCCTGTCGCGAATGCGAAGCTAGATCCTGACATGTAGGTATCAGAAGGTTTAAATATCAGCAAAGCTATGACAGAGACAACCGATGTTTGTTTGTGTGTAATCTGTGGATAACAAGGCTGACGTCACACCCGGCGTCGGAGAGAAGAATCACGAGCGCTTCGTTCGCTACGGCAGCCGACCGGACGCGCACTTTGAAACCGGTAGCGGTGAGTGGAACAAGTGTCCGTAGTGTAAGAACAAGGTGCGATCTCAGGTGAGTGAGCTATATCACATTTACTCTTGTTATTTCTGTGTATATCATTTGACTGTATGATTCAAGCCTTGTATAGTAACAGTCCGACCTATACAGTCATTATGGGTACCGATTGGACAGTACCTACAGTTATGTTAGTCATCAGATTATCTCAGTAATATCAGTGATCAGACCAGCTCAGTATATTGCGAGGCACGGGGTGGCTATAGGGGAGGTTTGGAGGCCACTGGGGGGTAACCCCCTAACTATCAGAAATCCTTGGAAGCCGATGGCTCCAGGTACCTAAGGCTGTTCAGCTGTGCATCAGTATCAGAAATCCTTGGAGACCTATGACTCCAGGTACCAGAGGCTGTTCAGCTGTGCATCAGTATCAGAAATCCTTGGAGGCCTATGGCTCCAGGTACCAGAGGCTGTTCAGCTGTGCATCAGTATCAGAAATCCTTGGAGGCCTATGGCTCCAGGTACCAGAGGCTGTCCAGCTGTGCATCAGTATCAGAAATCCTTGGAGGCCTATGGCTCCAGGTACCAGAGGCTGTTCAGCTGTGCATCAGTATCAGAAATCCTTGGAAGCCTATGGCTCCAGGTACCAGAGGCTGTTCAGCTGTGCATCAGTATCAGAAATCCTAGGAAGCCGAGCGCTACAGGTATCAGAGTCTGCATCAGCCACATATCAGTGTAAACGAATGTACCGTCACGGTGCTCATGGTACCACTCAGTTTAACCTTAAATATAACCATGTTTTTTGATTTAATATAGTACACTCTCAGCAACTAATTATCAGCTCACATGATGACAAGTGATTTATGCATACGGATATTTCGCAGAATACCTGTTGAGGTGCTTCGCGACAGCTCCGTAATATCAGGGAGTGGACAGGAATAAAGACGGTTGAACAACGGTTCAGACTTGCGCTGGACAAGGAAAAATTTAAGAAGCTGACTGCCGACCTTCATTAATGGAGAGGCACTGAGAGAAGAAGATAACATCAGTTATCTGTCAGTGAAAGTCCCGTCACAATCGGCCCATCCGTTTTGGAGTCCATCAGGAACTTACATACACACACCGCCTTTTATAAATATATAAGAAGAAGTGATAAGTGACAAACAAACAAACGGGCTATCTGATATTAAGTGGTTGACACATATGGACAACTTCACATTGCTGGTGCGTTGCGTACCCTGGTAAGGATTTTGTTAGCATTTTTAAGCGCTCCAGTTATAGCTTTCTCTCTCTCTCTCTTGCATGTCATCATATTATTTATAAACGTAATTATATAACATGCCCTACATACTCGGTATATATATATATATATACACACACGGGAGATTCACCCGTGGCTTAGTTGTGTAGTGCGTAAATTTTGCCGGGCGCCCAGCGCAGCGTAAGCGGTTTGCAGGTGAAGTTATATTGTTTTTTTTTGTAGTTTTTCCAAAAAGAGGTAAACATAAAACAGTTATTTTTACAAGCTTTTATTTCACTTGCAATGTTCGTCATATTAATTTGTTCGTTTAGGTCAAATCTTGCAAGTTAAATTAGAACTGGTTATTACATAGTTTTACCAAATTTCAACTCAATTGAACGCCAGGAAGTGGCACAAATTAAGCTTGCGATATAAAAACAAATATACATAATACATACAAACATGTGAAGTTAAATACGAGTATAAGCTTGAAAAAAATAAGCAAAACCTTACAAATTGAAACACCACCGCCAAACTAAACGTAACTCAGCTACAAATAGCAAGTCCTATACATTATGATTTCATGAAGTAGGTAAACGTTATTCCGACCACGCCAATATAAGTTTTCAAGAAAACGGGTTTGTTTACGCAGAGTGAGTTTAAAAACATTCGCCGCCGTCGAGTGTGGCGATATTCTCGGATTCAGTTCATAACTCTCGCGCCGATGGAGGCGCCAGATATTGGGATGATAAAGTGCGGATTATGTCCCCCAATACCCTCTATAAACTGGAAAGTTCAATTAGATCGGTCTGCTGAGGAAATTGGAGATTAAATTGTAAGAGTATCGGAGCGAGAATGGGCTGTGGTGTATACGCAATTAATAGTTTTTTAACCCCAAACAGAGGGGTGTTATAAATTGAGTGTGTGAATCTGTGTATCGGGCTAAATAACGTTATAAAATTTTATAATATCTGGTCAGCCGCTTAAAGATCATCAGCTCTTTTCTAGTTGATGAAGGGATGTGAGCAACTTTTAAAGTGTGCTCGATTCGAAATTTGGTATACTGTTACTTCAATGATATTGCAAGAACCATATGGCATATTGAGCATCATCTGAAATCTGCAGGATACCCAATTAACTCCTCACCAACTTACAACATAATTATCGTAATCGGAAGGTTTTAAATCTAATAATTATTAATTTAATATCAGGCTTGCGTTTGACATCCACCTCGTGATATTAAGCGATGATGTGGTCTACGATGGAACACGCTTGCATGGAAGAAACCGATTCACTTGCGAATTTAAGACACCCAGATTGTAACTATCGGGGAACACCCATTCAGTCAGCGCATTCCACAGACTAGCAATTCGCGCAATGAGAGTAGAATTAAAGCGCACTATCGGGGAGCACCCATTCAGTCAGTGCATTCCACAGACTAGCAGTTCGCATAATGAGAGTAGAATCAAAGCGCTTATTAGTACGGGTAGTTACTTTTTAAATAATAAATAGTGTAGTCGAAGCCTTAGTTTTGTAATAAAAATATAGTTTAAATCTAGACATAATAGATATCTATACCGGTATGTATATATACCTACATAGAAAGTAAAAAATTATCAGATCTTTGCAGTAAAATTGTAGGGAGATAGCGATGTACCATCGTCCGAAAAGCTCGTTATACTAGCGATGGGCGAAAGCTGACGAAATCTTAGAAAAATATTTTTTTCTTTTTTTGTAAATTAGCCTCAGGGTTGCGTTAAAGCCCAGCAGCGCCGGCAAAAGCCCCGCAAGTCGACTATTAAAGGAGGCTGTATTGCAAAACCCACTTTCAAACAATGGTCTACTCTATTGTAGAACGGTCACGCGGAGGGCGAGGGGCGGCGACGGCCGACGGGCCGGCTCTCCGTTGGCACATGATTATAAATTCAGCAGACCATTATTCACAATTGGCTTTCGTACGACTCTGACGGCCAGATAATTCGTTAAGTCCTAAACTGCGGCTGCGTGCACACGATAACGTTCGACGAGATTCAACAAAATATGCAACGGTATAGAAACCGCACTCGAGCTTTGTGCGAAACTCCAGCATTCAGGTGCGAATGAGCCTTTGTGGAAACTAGAACGCTGCTTTTTACACGTACAGCTGCATATAATAATGAATCTTTATTAAACGCTTGCAGGGGAGTTGTCTAGCCTTACCTAACTACGCTGCTTTCTGTAGCGTAATATTAATTTTGTTAGCTGTTTTAGACTAGTATAGGTACCTACTAACATATAAGATATTTGTTTGTTCTAGTTTTAGATGTTTTTCTTCGACTACACCGTCACTTAACATCAGGTGAGCTGTGGTGAAACGCCTAGCCTATCAACCATTTAAAGACTGGAATTCGAATGTATAAATTGAATATAACAACACGGTTTAAGCGAAGAAAATTGCATCTGTTTTTACTTGTAAGTTGTAATTTTACTCTTAATTATTATGTTATCTACTTTACTATTAATATTAGGCATAGTGAAAATAGAACCTGGACTAGATTAGCACAGGACCGAGGCAGATGGCATAGCAAGAGAGAGGCCTATACCCAGCAGCGGGATAAAGAAGGCTGTGGATGATGATGATGATGATAATAGTGAAAATATATATTTGTCTCCCTTTTTGTCTGTTTGTTATCTACTTGCGACTAAACTGACTAAACTATCAATCTTGATAAAATAATAACAGATTTTAACCTTATTGATTCCTGGATAAATGTAGGTAATACCGTGCGGCACAACTAATGAATCGATAAAAATAAACGAAGCGTTATGAAACTGCAATAAAAGATAATAAAACATTATCTAAAAATACGTGAAAAGCTACAAATCGTATATATTAATGTAGTAGGTACTTGTATTACGTCATTACGCAATTTACTGTTTCGTTAAAGAAGCACCAAAATCAAGAGCTATTATAATAACATCTTTGTCGTTATTGGTATTGTTTTTTTAGTTATTCGCAAGTGGTTGGAAGTATAAATGGTGAATAGCGTGAGCGCCGCTGGCCGGGAGGCGAGCACCCGTACTCACTCGTTAGTGAATCCGGTTAGACTCCGCACAAAGTTTGTGTGTTTTCGCCTCGCGCCTGACACCATTCGACATCCTGGTTCCAAGAGAAATTTCATGCTTTTTTGGTGAGTGTGCACATTATTCAGCAGTTGTTTAGGCCGGCTATGTAAATCTCAAAAGATTTCTATGGAAAGCGCTTAACGCATCGGAAGACTCGAGTGCAAGAATGTGATTGCGAACAAGTAATCGTCAATCCTGCGATCTTCCAAGATCAAGTGAGGGTAGAAGAACAAAACACCGGTCTCCAGCCCCATTCGCAGTTTGATTTTGATTTATAATAATGCGCGATAAGTGCCGATAAACATTTAAAACAAGTAATCATCAGTAAAAACAATGTATTATGAACTTAATAATCTGTTATTTTGATGGTATTAACAAAATGTCTCGGTAGCAATCATGCTTTTTCCTTACATTTATTGGAAATGCCCGCTTGGTGTTTATACATATTGTAAAAGTGCGAGAGAGTGCACCCCTATGTTTGCTCGTTAGTAAATCCAGTTAGACACGCCGGCTAGAGTTTGTGTGTTTTTACGTCGCGCTTGACGGACAATCGAACACCTATTTTAGTGCAGAATTCTTTCCTACTAAGAATAGTAACTATGTGCGGTTGATTGCTATTGATAATATTTTACTGAGGCCAAACTAATGATGTCCATTTTGACATAACGTTAATAAACTTAGTAGAAAATTCATCGAAATTGCTATATCTCATCTGTAATCTGCGCCCTGTGGTTTCGCCCGCGTAGATAGAAAGGCAGAAGAAAAATTCAGAAACCATACATTTTTCCAGGATTAAAATTATACTATGTCACTATCCAGCCCTCCAACTATCTCTGTGCAAAAAACGTCGTTGTATTGTTCTTTTGCTGCTAGTAAGTGGAAAAAACAAACACACTTGCATTTATAAACACACTTGCTTTGCATTTATAATATTTGTATAAGATTTGTTAGTCGAGAGTTAGTTTAAAATATTTACATTATACAGTAAACAGCATGGCGCAGTGTAAGTGAGCCAATTGCTACTTGTACTCTCTCGTTAGTGAATTCAGTTAGACTCATCGTTCGAAGTTCACGGACGAACTATGATGATGCTTTATGTTGTGTTAGGTATGATTTTGGTCAGAAATTGTAGAACATATCTCACGATACTCTATGTGTAAAGGCACGTAGCGTACCTAATTTATTAGAAGTTGGTTACTTGTTATAAGACTCACCTAATAAAATGCAAAAACATTCGAATAGCTCATATAGTTTCAATATCAGATACCTACCGGTACGGATACCTAGGAACATAATTGAGTCAAAATGGGGAACTTAATAGGTGTTTTACTCAGTAACAAACTTTAATTACAACTTCTAATTAGACCTCGTTTGAAATACAGGCTATAACTTTTTGCACAACAACCTTCTAAAACAAAACCTACAATTATGTAACTTTGCGACGCCTGTAATTAGCTCATTCTCGAGTTACCCGTGCAATTATTTACCGAGAAGCTCGATTAGGGAGAGTCGGACAACAGAGATAATAATGAGCAAGTAATAATCAAAGAGATGAACGCTCAGAAGGGTAGCAATTACGAGTGATGGATTGTAGAACTTCTCCCAACAGAAATGACCCGATGCTTTAATATCGTCCTGTTTCTTTCCAACTGCTCCCGGTAATTTGTCACAAAGAATTTTACGGATAAGAAAATCGCGAGAAATTCTAATGACCTGGATATTACCATCCGTGATTGAAAAACTACTTATGCAAATTAAAAGTCTGATTTATAATGCTGGGTTCGGTCGGGTTCAGGTTCGACTTTATATTACCCTTTTGCGGAAATTGACCAGACGTTTCGGTTAACTTTAAGCGGGTACAGTCTTATCGATTCTTTACCTTTCAACAAGGTCATGTGCTGCGGAAATAATGACTACAACAACGCGAGGTCGACAAACTACAGATATAATGACTTTTATTCGGACTTTTATCGTTGTTTAGTAGATCGTATTTTGCTTCCACGCCATGTGTTCAGCGAACTAACAAAATTCATAAATTTTTCATCATCATCATCATTCAGCCATGGGGCGTCCACTACTGTACATAGGCCTCCCCCATCGATCTCCAAAAGGGCCGGTTGGAAGCGGCCTGCATCGAGCGTTTCCCTGTGGTCTCTTTTAGGTCGTTATAAGTTCATGATTCATAAGTTTTTACTCAGTATTAATATATTTGCAAACGGCTTTGTCTTGTGATAATAATATTGATACAGAAGTTTACTGTAAGAAACAAACTTTACAGCTCTTTATCTGGTATCGACGTCCTCCAAACCATTGTTTCCTATTGTATCGACAGTCTCATTTTCGTTTGTTTCTAAATTAATTGAAAAAAAAAGATCGAGATCTTGTATGTGATCTACCAGGATTTGTCCGTTATACGTTTCTTTCTACTTTTGGCGGAAAAAACAGAAAACCCTCGTCAAGACGGCTTTACTAACTAAAAAAAGCTGTACAATTTGCTTTTTATGTTTTGTTGTGGTTCTTGATCAAGATGAAACAGTGAAAATATTTTTTAACCGAAATTAGTGCCTATATTTAAATATTTTTATTTCTTTTTAAAACGCTTTTGGGCTAATAAAATAGTTCTCCTGAGCATTGTATTGTATATTATATTTTATCAATAAACCTCGTTAGCTTTTCGAAAGATTATACAACTTCTTCCTTTTTAAGGACATAAATAAACGTATTTATATACTTACATTATTTTACCGTTAAAGGGGAAAAGCTATTGATATATTTATATCATCATCATCATCATCAACCATTAAATGTCCACTGCTGAACAATAGCCTACCTCTTTTATATATTAATATACTATGTATAACATCTCCGTGAGCCCAACTCTTATAGGGCTGATGCTACACAGATGTGCCTTTTTCACCTTATACCTACACCTCGCATTACACAAACATAACTAAATGCAAAATCTAAGCGGACTCTTTTTTTTACAATACTTACCAAACCTATGTAATTTCTATGTTTAAATATTTTCATTAAGAATAAGTTACAACTGCACTGTACGGGACTAGCAGTTTAATTATAACTGTATTTATATAATTATGAATATTCAATTTGTGTTTATTTGTAAATTCTTAATTATCTAAATTTTATACCAAATTAAATTTGTATCTTTGTTTTAGATATATTTATTTCGAGAAGCCGCTGGCTCCCGAAAACGTTTTTTTTCCTAATTTTGGCTCCAAGCCAGAGGATTCAATTATTTGTTTGTAATCTTCGCTACATAAAGTTATTGTTATTAATAATTTTCAAATAATTTTGATCGAACGTAACTTGAAAAATATGCTATTTTATTATGTTGTACTAATAGGTAGTTACATACAATCAAGGAATTTCCAATAACTTAAATTGGGTGCTGCTTTACCGCAGCAAGAACCTATATACCTAATTAGGTAAGTAATGCAATTGAAAGGTATTTAAGAATATTTAAATACAGAAAGTTTACCGACCGTATAAACTCTCACCTTATAAATTTTACGTACCTACTACCTACGAAGAAATAAGCAGCTACAAAAAACATAACACAACATCTTACGTTACGTTATCCAAATCCAAAAGGGTCCGTTATCCCGTTAAAAGTCAGGGCACCTCTAGATGACTTGTCAAAACACAAACCCAAATTAGAGGCTTTTTCGTTTACAAATCTCCCATGACAAGGGTTGCCCTCAAGCAATAGCACCCACCTAGTGGAAATCTACATAAATAGCATATCTAAGTAGTATATCGTATTCAAAACATTTGACCTTTCTATGGATATCATGAAAAATACATGTCAACTTTAGTTGCTGGCTAGAAGATTCAAGGAGCATTTTATCACGAACAAAAAATAAATAAATTGAAAAAAGGGAGTATCTTAAAGTATGTAAATAGAGCAGAAAGCCCAGCTTACAAAGTTTAACATGTAGTTACAGTATGTGGCCGTAACACTACACTGCGCTCCATAACGCAAATCGTCTATGTGGAGTGCATGCCAAATGAGCTATGTCCCGGATTCCATTAACTAAGTGTGCCCACTACCGCTCGTACGATACAAAAATAACTGATACAGTGAATATTTCGTGAGTGACACGCCGATATCGACGCAGAGGGAATATTCAGCCGCAGGGCACCTTCATAAAGACTGGAAGTCGCCCAGAAGAAGATAAGAAAGTTGTGAGTGGGCCGCGTCGCTGCCAGCCGCGATAAACTCCGAATATCCATCATACTTAATTACCTCACTCTTTTAACAGTTTAGAAGCTCGTCGAGAGTAAGAATTAACGGGTGCTTGTCATAACGCCAACTCTCGCTGTTTCAGCGTTTCGTAGCTGATAAATTTTTAATTTTGACACAGCTACGGCTGTGTCTTGAATCAAAATTGTTCGCATTAACTCGGTAACTCCGGGATGGAGTAATTAATTGTGTTAGTGGGAACGGAGATATAATGAGCCAAGGTTAAGAATAGTCCCCTGTTTCTTTTTAAGACTGAATAATATAATATATAACATTTTTACTAACTTATTTAAAGTTAGGTTTCAGTCGGGCTGTAGTTTAGAGGCTTTGACAAACCTACCTGACCTTTGACTCTACGAGAACAGATAGGCGTTTTTTTGTATATTTGGTCGACGAGAACTGGCGAACCATTGATCTGATCTGCCTGTTTGTAGTTAGTTTATGCCAAAATAATTTTCAAGTTTGAATATGAGGAAAATGAAGTGAGCTGTCAAATGCCGACCCAAGGTTTAAAGATGATGGTTGACAAGCCATAAAAAACTACTTTTACTTCGAATATGAGCAAGATCGGTCAAGATGTTGTAAAAATATGGAGGTTGCAAGTTTACAGTTCAGCTAACATCTAGTTTAGTAAAATTATAATATTACCGATAAAGTAAAAATAAATAGAAAATACAATGGACAATAGACAATAGACAGATTTTTATTTAAAATATATTTTGAAAATTAATTGTAATTATTTAAAAAAAAAAAAATTGTTAATCTTGAAACTTATTTAAATTTTATTTAATTGAAATTTAAATGAAAAATTTAACAATAAATTGAAATTATTAATTATCAAAGATGTGTTTCAATATTTTTGTACATTTCGTTTGTATAGTAGTTAATGAGGACAACATTAAAGTAACTGTAACTGAAAGTGTATTTCAGGTAATAAAAGTTTAAAAAAAAATCAGCATGCTTACCTACATTTTAATAAATCCCGCTCTCAGAAATCCAGAATTTGTAATTTCTGAATCAGAATTTCCTAATAACTCGATGACGTAGAATATCTCTGAAAACATAGGCTATATAGCTTATTTAGTAGAGTCAATTATGTATGCATCAGCGTAATGCCTGCTAATATGTAATACCAATGCATTGAGCCGAAACGAAGTTGTTATATGGTCAGTATCTACCTGTATCCCCCGTAAGCTATTATCTGATGTTATGTGATCAACAAAGAGGGATTCCGGCACAATTTCGCCGACACCGTTCAAAGCGGGGTAATCTGCGGGCCATTACACGGGCATCGGTCGCGCGTTTTATGACGCCGGCCCGTTAATCACGTACGGTTGATTCCACGCAGGTATCCGCCCGTGGCCGGGCCAAGATGAATTACCCACTCGTCCAGTTTACCTACGAGCCTACAACACAACGACCGAGTGTTACGGAAAGCTCGCAAAAAATATATTCACAGTGCAGATTGCTGTCTATCGGAGAATGATGATGTATTTGCGTCGGTAGACGCGGTTCATAGTGGCAATCTATTGATGACCAATATTTAAAAACGGATTGACGATGTTGTTACGTATGTACTTTAAAAAACTTTATTGTGCAGAAAATTTGTGTTCAATAGCAGTAATTCATCTTTATTTAAGAGAAGCTTCTCTTCCGCGTCCTCTTTCTCGCTAGCAAATTTCAAAATTTTTGAAGATATTAAAGTGATTAAACTGAACATTTTGAATAGTTCATAAGTAATTAAAAATTCATGCCTAAAATACACGTCTTCTTATGACGTCACGATCTTAAATACTCCATGTCATGCCATGTAGCACTAGGTGCGTCAGTCTGTCGTTTAGCTTTTTTCGTAGGCGTATGATGTACGGATTAAAAGTGCGTAAGGATCATTGCTACTGAAGCCTAGCTTTGTAACTCACTGTTCCTAGTTTGCTGATAAAATTTCTAACTGCGTTGCCTACAATATATATTAATCCAATAGGTTATCGGACAGGTGTTTGATTCTTCAAAAATAAAACGCTAAGTGAAAACAATGATTAAATCTGAAAAAACTATTTAAATCGGCTAATATAGTTCTGAGATATACCTAGCGTTTAAAGTTTTTGTGTGGATTAAGAAGGGATGCTCTTTTCCTTTCTTGCAAGGTGGTTGTCAGTATGCAGTTTGTATAGCGTACTTACATGTGACGTCATACATAACTATAGTTGGGAATACTTGGTAAATGAAGCAAAACACCGAAAACAATGTTCGGCTCTATTTATCGGGTCAGATTTTATAAAAGACTGATCCGACAAACGCTGTGCTGTCCAAATTTTCATAGAAAAAAGCATTTACAGTTATTCGGAATTTTCCGGACAAACTTTCAAATTTTAAATTTCTTCATCATCATCATCATCAGCCAGAAGACGTCCACTGCTGAACAAAGGCCTCCCCCTTTAACCTCCACACTGAACGACAGCCTGCCTTTTGCATCCACTGGATGCCAGCGACTCTTACTATGTCGTCGGTCCATCTAGTGGGAGGCCTACCTACGCTGCGTCTTCCGGTTCGTGGTCTCCACTCAAGAACCTTTCTTCCCCATCGGTTATCGGTTCTCCGAGCGATGTGGCCTGCCCATTGCCACTTCAACTTGCAAATTTTAACAGCTATGTCGGTGACTTTGGTTCTTTGGCGAATATCCACGTTTCGGATTCTATCGCGCAAAGAAACTCCGAGCATAGCTCTCTCCATTGCCCGCTGTGCCAAAATCATGTCCAATGTCCATGTTGAACCCGTGCCGGTAGTCGTTGGGAACGATACTCTCGAAGTTGTTGACCATTACACCTATCTTGGACAGATTGTTCAGTTAGGTAAGTCCAACTTAGGCAAAGAGGTCGCCCGAAGAATCCAACTCGGATGGGCAGCGTTCGGGAAATTGCGTGACATCTTCTCGTCCAAGATACCACAGTGCCTAAAGACAAGGGTCTTTGACCAGTGTGTGTTGCCAGTGATGACATATGGTACTGAGACGTGGTCCTTAACTGTTGGCCTTTTGGAAAAACTCAGAGTCACAATTTCTTCTTAATCATCCTGTAATTAGGCGAACAAAACTAAAAAAAAATATTCAAATCGATCAAGCTGTTTTTGAGTTTTAGCGAGACTAACGAACATCAATAGGTTTTTAAATATAAGAGGAAAAGAATTAAAAAAAATATCTCTCATAAAATCAGTCCGATAGCCGTATTGCCTATAAGTCGCAATCGCAATCAAAATACTTCTTTATAAAATCACACAAAGTCCACGCTGTCCTTATTTAACACGTCCGGCGACATAATTATGCTTTTAAATGAATCAGCGTTTGCGCGTAAATGAGTAAATCACACGTGTGGGCGAGCACAGGTGGCGCAGGTATACTCTTCGACCGCAGTGTCGCAGGGCCGAGGCCGCCCGCGACCCGTGACCCGCGCCTGCCCTGCTAATTAGGAGCGAATCGTTGCTAATATACCTATTCACACAAACACGAACATGGAATCACATCCAAAGATCCAAAGTACTTTTTATACTGAATTATTCCACACTTTAGAATTTACTATTTAACTGTTATAGCTATATAACTAGACGATTAAAAAGAAACAAACATCCGTTCGGATCCTGCTAGTTGTCGATTTTTTATTCTTTTTTAGAGTTCTGTACCCAAAGGGTAAAAACGAGACCCTATCACTAAGCCTACGATGTCTGTCTGTCCGTCTGTCCGTCTGTTCTACTTATTAACGGCTGTATCTTTCGAACCGTAATAGATAGATAGTTGAAATTTTCACAGAATATGTAATGGTATGGCGGCTTAGATAAAAAAATAATAAAAAAGTAAAAATGAAATGGGGGTGGATCCGGGTCCCCATACAACAAACGTATTTTTTTCTTAGCTCTAATGTATAAACGGTTATACGTACAAGCGTCAAACTTGGCATGATTATAGTAGAACTGTGTTCCCACACGGTGTTCCGAGAGGCTACAACATGGGGTTCTTCAAAAGGCGAGTTAATCGAATCCTAAAGGTTCGGCAACGTATTTCTGATACTTCTGGTGTTACAAGTATCCAAAGGTGATGGTGACTGCTTACCATCAGGCAGCCCCTCTGCTTGTTTGCCACCTATGGCATTAAAAAAAACTCTAAAGTATAATAACAAATAATAAATAATGGGCATCTGCGAGTCGGTATTAAATTTCTGTTCACCACTGGAACGATGTTGTATTTTTTGTGGTACGGAATCCTCAGTGCGCGAGCCCAACTTGCACTTGTTTTTTTTAAAGTGTGGAATGCTACTATATAAAATACATATTTTCCAATTAGCAAACAGCGACATCTTTTTGTCGGCTTCGAGATACATAACGGCGTTCTAGCTGAATTTGTACTTGGAACTTGCATCATTGTAAGTTCATTAAATATAAAATTTTGATGGTGGTGTATACTCGTATAAGCATTAAGAATTATAAACGACGTCACTAGCGCTCAGATTCGGTGCAAAAAGTAAATTGAAGAATTATGAGACCAACTGGAAACTGGCCGTAGCTCAGTGGCTATATCATCATCATCATCATCCACAGCCTTCCTTATCCCACTGCTGAGATAGGTCTGTTTCTTGCTATGCCATCTGCCTCGGTCCTGTGCTAATCTAGTCCAGGTTTGACCCGCGATAGTGATAATATCGTCGACCCAACTGGGCAGCGTTCGGTAAGCTACGCAACGTCTTTTCGTCCAAAATACCTCAGTGCCTTAAGACGAAAGTCTTGAACTAGTGTGTGTTGCCAGTGATGGCATACGGCAGTGAAACGTAGTCTCTCACTATGGGCCTCATAAGCAAGCTCAAAGTCGCACAACGATCCATGGAGAGGGCTATGCTTGAGGTTTCTCTATGAGATCGAATCAGAAATAAGGAGATCCATAGACGAAAAAAAGTCACCGACATAGCCCACTGGATTACCAAGTTGAAGTGGCAGTGGGCAAGGTGGGTGGGCAGTGACATATCACGCAGAACAGATGGCCGATGGGGCCGAAAGGTTTTCGTATGGAGACCACGGACCGGTAAGCGCAGCGTAGATGGACAGACAACCTAAAAGAGGCAGGGAAACGCTGGATGCAGGCTGCTTCCAACCGGCCCTTTTGGAGACCGATGGGGGAGGTCTATGTCCAGCATTGGACGTCCTATGGCTGCAATGATGATGATGAGAGCAAGTGAAAAGATGAGTGGGGATTTGCACGGATTGTTGCACAGATTCGAATAGTGTCGGTCATCGAATTTATGAATTTAAGGCAAATACAAATTAGATTTCGTAGTGTGATGCCGAAATGAACTACAGATTAAACAAAGTTCACCTTTCCAACAAGTTTATTTCTTTATGAAATTAAATATTTATTAATAGACATACACATACAATATACATACATTACATATTATACGTAGATTACATATTATACACACGTTAAACGAAAGTCTTTTTTTGCTTTGCGTTGTCAGACAATAAAAGTGGCGTACCCTCGGAATCTCAGAATAATAATAATCCTTCTTCTGAGCTCAGCAGTGCAAGTACCGTTCTTTTATCGATCGTCAAATTGACAGTTGAGGTCGTCAAATTCGATAATATGCCATTTTTCAGTACTCGCTGTGATCGATTCTATGGCATTTTAGCGAATTTGACGTCCGATAAAGAACGGTACTTGCACCCCAGAATAGCTTCGGAAGTGGCGTGGCTGTCTGTTGTCTTTTTTGATCGAGTTCTAAACTTAAAAGAGAGATAGAGGGAAAAAAGAAAAAACACGGAGTTACTATTCCAAAGCTTCGAGTGCAAAGCTTCAACTTAGAAGCTTTTCTATAGTATAGACTACTTAGAATGGTTTTGTGTTCGTGTCGATTGGAAGTTGTGCACCTAACTTATCATTGCTATTTGTGTGCTAGGAAAGTGAGAAATAATAAATATAGGCATGTGCCTACCACTTAACCAGTTTTTCGAAAATCTATATCTAACTGCAAATAGAATAAAACTTAAAATAAAACATAAAAAACCCCCGAATATCCCTCTGCTGTAAGGCGAGGAGTTGGGTATTAGCTGATTCCGGAGGATGCCGCAGCATCAGGTCAAGGTTACTATGTTCTTGCAATATCATTGAAGTAGCAGGATACCTTCCCCGGTCTCTCGCTAGTCGCATCCACTCGTTCCCGAGAGTACTTTTGATGTCGTCAGTCCACCTCATCCTTGGTTAGCCAGGGTTCCATCAACCTAGTCTTGGCCGCCACGAGGTTACTGCTGTACACCACTTTCGGTCATTACCTGTGTCCTGCCCCTGTGTCCTGTCCAGTTCCGCTTAAGTTCCGTCACCCTTTTTACGACGTCTGCAGCCTTGATGCTCTGGGGCTCTTAAGGGCGAGTTAATCGATTCTTAAAGGGTCGGCAGGCAACGTAGTTGTGATGCCTCTGGTGTTACAAGTAAACGTAGGCGACTGTGACTGCTTACCATCAGGCAGCCCGTCTGCTTGTTTGCCAACTATGACATTAAAAAACCTGTGGAAGTTGCTCATACCCCTTCATCAACTAGGAAAGATCTTCAAACGGCTAATAGATTTTCAAGAATAATAGCTTACGTTTATATTAATGAACTGAGCGCTACCGCATTCCGGAGGACAAGAAATGGAAGTTTTGGTGGTTTATTCTAGAATTTAGATATATAATTATATTGTCCTCCTTGATGTATCCGTCAACGCCGAACCTGGATAGCTGCGGCTAAGAGCGCATTATTATATGCCTGTCGAAGCCAAGTTTTGGCAAATTGTTTTTGTCCAGATGTTTGAAGATGTAGAACTACAAATTAAGAAAGAAAGAACTTAGAAGAACAACCGTAGCACCTTGTTGGACGTAATTGTGTCCCAATACTCACTCAACTTACACAAAAAGCTAGCAGAACGCAAAACGCGTAGTAATTTTCCATGAGACTTCATGGAAATTCGTTCTATCTCGCATGATCCGATGTAAAAGCCTTCTCACCGAGAATATTGGCTATTTCTGAACTACATAGACCTTACAGTATTAGGCAGTCTTTTTTCGCGTGAACGTGTAAGCGGGGTTAAATTAGATCACAGTGTTTGTTAGCTGTTTTGTTGTTTAGCCTCGGGACTTTATTAGTTTTGATGGCTGTATTGGGAGCGGGACGGGTTATTTAGCATTTACCTTCATAATCATAACATTAAAGGCTTACGTAAATACCATACTACAAATATGTGCTTTGAGTTGATTTTGGCTTACAATTTGAGTCATATAAATGCTTTTGTTGAATTCTTTATAAGAGCTGTATACAAAGTGCATGGTAAAATTTTAGGTATCTTGATTTTCGGGCATAAAACCGTTATTGTCATTATAATTATATAGTACTAGATGTTGCCCGCGACTTCGTACGCGTAGACTTTCATATATAAACTTTCAACCGCCTTTTGTCATCCTTAATTCGGCCCTTTCGTAAAATCCTTTCTTAGCGGACCTCTACACCCCATAAGGAATCTACCTGCCAAATTTCAGCTTCGTAGGTCAAGTAGTTTTTGAGATTTCATGTTTAATGAGTGAGCGAGTGAGTAGATGAATTTCGCTTTTATATATATAGACTAGCTGTTTCCTGAGACTTCGTACGCGTAGACTTTCATACAAACTTTCAACCCCCTTTTGTCATCCTTAATTCGGCCCTTTCGTAAAATCCTTTCTTAGCGGACCTCTACACCCCATAAGGAATCTACCTGGCAAATTTCAGCTTCGTAGGTCAAGTGGTTTTCGAGATTTCGTGTTTAATGTGTGAATGAGTGAGTAGATGAGTGAATTTCGCTTTTATATAGATAGATTGTATGCGAATATAAAACAAGTAAAGCATAATATTAGCAATGTATATGTTTATTTTATATCAGTAGTTTACGAGTTCTACGAAAATCTACTTTTGTAAAATGGAGGTAATAAATTCATATAATTGAGTTTTTCCAAAATTTGAAGGCGTTATTTTGAATAAAAATACAGAACTATTTACTACACCAATTCAATTCTACAGGTCTTTCTATTAGATAGAATCAGAACGCCAAAAATCGAGTTCTCTTCCAGTTTCTCATCCAGGGCTCTCAAGTCATCGAGTATTCTATACTCGCCTTGTGTACTAACGTCGCAACCCAGTGAACATTCACGCCAAGGCAGGTGTCTCCTCGCCGTGAGACCGTCGCGTTTCGCCGCCGCAATCCGATTGTGGTTCATCCACCATTGTGATCCTCTCCGGTGCTGAGGGGTACCAATTTGTAGTTCAGGCGTAACTTGTTGATTTTACATTATCGATTTTGAATTGACTCGAACGCTTCTGAACTTTAGTGTCCAATTATAATTGAATGTAGTGAGTGATTTGATACCACCACTTTTTGGTGTATGTAAATAATAACATGTAATATAATAATAAATATTATAACTAATAAGTAGGTAAATACATATATAATTTTAAACTGTTTTGAATACTTAGTAGACATAAAAGCACAGGGGATAGTGGGGTAGTGCAGTATTGAACTAAATGTAATCTCACAAAATTATTTACTTTAAAAGGGATGTCAGACAAAGCATTTTTATAGCGTTGAAAAATTTGACTATAAAAATAAATATGTAACATTAAATAACATTCCATCTCATTGATATTATTGCGAATAAATTTTATAGAATTTTCAATTTAAAGAATTTATTTATATTAAAATATTTGATTATAAATTAAAATGATCATACATTAAATGATAAATTTAGTTAAAATATAACATCCCTTTTTTACAATATCTTTATTGCTAAAATTATTATTTTATAATATCTTGCATTACTATCATAATATTTGGACCCGGGTATGTCCTAAAACTACGACCAGAACCACTGGAGGATGAACAGCAGCGTCCTATCGGTACACGATGAACGTACTGTGATCCCCAAGCTGCCTGCCAAGCGTGAGGATTATGGCAACACCCCTTTCTAATAGGGAGGCCTTTTTTCAGCAGTGGACATGTAAAGGCTGATGATGTAATGTGATATAAAAATTATATTCTACAGCAAATTATATTTAAATTTACCTTAACTATTCGTTATGCTGCTGTAACTATAAACATTTACTAATAGACTTGAGGGAAACTTTATAATAATATTTAAAGTAAATAAACACCTAAAGTTATTTTGCTTTAGTAACAGCTCGTATCTTAATCATTTTAAAACAATGTTGTAACTGTGATTTTTAACCTTTAAAATTACCCCTGTTCTCCCCTTAGTATAAAACGTTATTGTAAAAAGAACCAGAATTTTTATTTATTATTTAATTTAATACTTTATTGCACATTTACAAATTAAGTAGATATGTACAATTGGAAGACTTAACGCTAAACATTTTATACCAGTCACCCACCAGGATGGAACAAATGGTAGGTAGGCGTGCATCAAAAACACCTTATAAAAGACAAAAAGAGATAAATAGAAATATCAAAGTTTTACTGTTTATTCAGAATGTAATAAATTAGTAATTTTTAAACTTTCGCGATTTGAACACATGTTTTAAACGTTTATCGGGACTTATCACGTATTATTTAATTTAGGTAATAATGTAATAAATTAGACAATGTCTAATTATGCTTTAGATCTTCAGAAATACTTTCTTATTAAATCAGGTTTACTTTAGATATACCTACTACAGTATATTATAAATAATTATTATAATTGGATTTGATCATCTTTCTGTGGCTAATTAGCTTAATTAATTCCTTTGAAATACGTGTACAGATATTTATCTCAAAGCTTTATGCCCCGTTCACATTATAGATGCAGGTGGATGTGTTCTACTTGGTGAGTTTATTTTATTCTTGCCTTTGTTCAATCGCTCATAAGATCTACCTTGTTATATTATTTTCAATTCAAATAAAAATAAAATATAAAAAAAATAAAACTTTTCAATTAACAAGCTTTTTTCGTAATGTTCTCAGCAAACCCTTTCATTTGATACCCATATCATGGGATTGCAAAAAAAAAGCTTGTCCGCCATCTTTAGGATATCCGCCATATTGGATTTAGAATGACGTCACTTAACTAATCGTGTATTGTCAAACTATAACTAACCAAACTACGTTTAGTTGGGATGACACGATATACGGTTGTATATCAAATTTCAGCTCAATCGGTTGAGGATAACTAGTCTAAAATTCAGTTGCAAGATTTGTGCCCCACAACATACATGTATACCTACATACAAATACTAACTAACATAGCAAGTTAAATAAAAGCTTGTAAAAAAGGGGGAATCTCAATTCGACTGTTTTTTAAGGGTAGAAAACTAGGGGATGAATGCGTTTATTGAATTTCATGTGAAGTCGGTTGTTATTTTTTTGTAACAATGTAATAATTACGTTTTTCTATCACGTTGCTAGTATAGTGCATACTTTGGCAATATACATAAAATAAATATATTTGGGGATTATGGCAACACCCCTCTCTACGAGGGAGGCCTTTGTTCAGCAGTGGACGTTTACAGGCTGATGATGATGATGATGAAATATATTTGCAAACTTTTATAAAAACTTTTATATAAACTTTATCTTTATTGAGATAAGGTCGAGAATGGAACACACTTAGAGCGGTTTTTGTGGAATGCGTGCGGGTGCGTCACCGATATGAAAGCTGCTGTACGAGTATAATGTTAATGGATGTGAAATTCTAAGAATTGAGTTCTATACAGCAGGTATATTATAATGTGATATTTAAAATTCTTAACATTTCACATATTTCCCTACAATTACATCATCTAGCGAAAATAATGCTTTGATAATGAAGATGATGAGATATTAAAGATTACTCTCTTTAATATCAATGTCACGAAATCTCGAAAACTACTTGACCTACGAAGTCGAAATTTGGCAGGTAGATTTATTATGGGGTAAAAAGATCAGAAAAGATAATAATAATAAAGATAATAAGAAATGATTTTGTGCAAGGGGGCTACCTTGCACAAAATCATTTCTTATTATTAATCATTAAGGGAAATAAAAGGGGATGAAAATTTATATACTCACTCATTCAATGACTGACTCATCATGAAAGCTCGAAAACTACTTGATTTACGAAGCTGTAGTTTTGCAGGTAGAATATATGGGGTGTAGAGGTCCGTAAGAAGGTATTTTGCGAAAGGAACGAATTAAAGAACGAATTATTATCGAAGGGAACAAACGGAGGTTGAAACTTTATATGAAAGTCTACGCGTACGAAGTTGCAGGCAACAGCTAGTGCAAGTATAAATACTTATCTGTTAAATAACATTCAACTTATAACCAATTCTTCTTTTTAAATATTTAGGAAATATTTACTACAAAAAGAAAATAACATTACATTCCTGTTGATGTTGGCAGGTAGAAATATACTTTTCAAAAGAATATGAAGCTGCGAATATCCATCCGGCTGTCAAACTATTCGACACAGGTGCGGGCGCGGTAGTAATATAATAATTCTCGGTTAGGTTTTAGCAATATTTTGGCTTTCAAATGAAAGTGGAAATTCTTGGAAAATGTGTTAAAACATTAATTTGATAATGTGTATACTTACGAAATAAAGAGATCGTTATCAGAATTAGCAATTTGAT
Organism: Agriopis aurantiaria; assembly: GCA_914767915.1. Classification (NCBI taxonomy): domain Eukaryota; kingdom Metazoa; phylum Arthropoda; class Insecta; order Lepidoptera; family Geometridae; genus Agriopis; species Agriopis aurantiaria. The sequence goes on along the minus strand of OU611994.1, from coordinate 7,795,326 downwards.
GCCCTCAATTCATAGTGTTATTCAAACAACTAAATCCGACACTATTAAACTACTGAGGATTACTATTAATCACGTCAAGATGTTTACCCTCATCCCGCGTCAGTTCGGCGGGAATTATCTAGTAGAGATAAATTGCAGCGTCGCCTCGCGCTATTCACTCTGCTCCCTATCGGGCGCTGTTCCAAACTCTCCAGTTCACTACCAAGATACACTGAATACGCTTATTTATAAATGAATCAATTTATAAACAGCGCAAATTGCACTGATCAACGCCGAAATAGCCACTCCACTTCCATCCGGTTTAATTGAAACTTTGGCGACTGTTAGTCGAGCCTACTTTACAGCTGTTCTTAAAGATGTCAATTTGCAACAGTTGAACAAAGTTGAATTACCTAGGGTATGAAACGGCTATAAATCTTCGCAATCTATACTTTTCTCGTTTATTTGCGATAGGATTTGGGACTTTTTATAAGATTCAGGGTTAGATAAGTTCGAGTAAAATCGTATTTAAAGGTTGTGAAAGATTAAACAGTGATGCTTCTCGGAAATGCCATGCGGTTATCCAAATCGCGTGTTTCGTTTTCGCATTTCGTAGTTGGTTCATGGAACAACAATCGATGTAAATGTTAGCAACGAATTTAAATTTAAAACAAAAATAGGAGTGGAATTATTTTCCCTGCGAAATGTGCAGCGTTTTTACCTCAGCCAGATATTGCAGATCCAAGCTGTTCCTGACGTGTATTGTGCTGTGGCGAACTCTGTAAATTGCTTTTCGTGACGATAAATATTTTAATCTGATTGGTGGCCTATAACCAATTAATTGTGGATTTGATTTCATCCGGAGTACTGGTTCGATTGTGGTGCGGGTTTCACTAACTCCACTTATATACTGATTGATAGTGATGTAACAAGTGATCACGTCTAATTCCATAGTTTACAGTAATAAACTTTGATATTACGAGATTTCAAAAGTCTTTATTTAATCCGCACAGAAAAGGAACTGATTTTATGAGACATTTATAATCTAAAACGTTCAAAGTCTCCATTTTTTTTGATCGCGGACTGAATTGCACGGGTACGATGAATTTTAATAAGAATTTCCTTTACGATTTTGTATTCATACTGAATAACTCTCCGTGGTTAAGAATTGATTTATGCTATTACACTTATAAATGGGGTCCTCTTTTCAAATAGGAACGTTACGATGTTATCGAAATTCCTTCTAAGAATTTTAAGAGGTTGTATATTTGCTCAATTTACAACGCATTTCTTTGATTTATCCACTCTATTTATAGCGATACTGCAACATTTCTGAAATTTAATTACTTGATATTATTTTCATGAAGAGTGCTCACTTGAGAGCTTGATAGGTAAGGTGTACGGAGAAATGAATATACGGGAAAACAGGTCATAGTTTACCAATCTAGAGTTTCTATCCGTACAAATAATTCTTGACTGCAACATTATTTCACAGTAGGACTACTTACTGTACACTGCGCATTGAAGCTATTTTTATTTATTAAATAATAGGCTTTTGCTTGACCGCCATCACACCTGGCCATAACAATTTCGGAATTCTTGCAAGTCTTCATTACGGATCGGGCCACATGTCAGCAGGAGTCGATTTGCGAAAACTTTGGGGCGTTTGAGTTTGTGGCGTTCACCAACCACCAGTAAGTAAATGTAGAGTTGGAGTAGAGTTTTGCAACTCCAACAAGACGCTGTTCATTTAAAGAGTTGCGCTTCTCGGGCTCAGCAAAAGTTTGTCTGCGAACGAACCGCGATGTAACGTTTTAACTTCGAGTGCTTTTAAAGTAATGTTTATTTTTGGAATAGTATCCCTTAGGCACACTTAGGAACTCGATTAAAGAAAACTACTATGGTTTCCAGAAATCAACACATTGTGTAACACCTGTCATATTATTATGATTTTACTATTCTGTAATCTTGCTGTAACAAAAATGTGACGGAAAACTAACACTAAAGCCGTTGCTTTATCAATATGTAACGAATAGCAGTGTAAAAAAGAATACACTATCAGCATACTAGAACTATAGGATACATTCAAGAATGAAAAGCTACTTGATGGCTGATATGTACGCCACTTAGTTGAGTGTTGTTAGATCTTTAATTAAGAAAGCATTTTATTACTAAGCTAAAATATGTTTAAAATAAATTCAAATTTATTCATTTGTGTGTACTGTAGATGCTATGCCTCGTTTCGAGGCGTGATTGAGATAAAGCACAGAATTTTTAAGGATCGAATTTTAATTTGCCGAGAGTAATTGTTAGTAGTACTGCATCCCACGCGGGAAAGACAAGAAAATACAAAGGCTTTTTTTTATTTTCCTTTGAAAGCCTTCTTGACGAGGGTCGCTCGGTGTTATTCAGCATTGAAATGAAATGAGGGATAAAAACTAAATTAAATGCTAATTGCGAGATTCAACAGGGGCCGGGAGGGATCCGATCGTGTCGTTCAGTTACGCAACGATATTGAGCAATAAGGTGTAATGATGCGCGGGATAAACTCAATTATTTCGAACCAATTTTTTAGTCATCCGCTTTAATCAGAACGCACACTGCTCGTCGATTAAATCGATATAATGTATATCTTTGTTTTTGGAAGGAGCGAACAATAAATATGTACCTACCTCTAATTTAGTCACCTAATAAAATAAATACGAATATAGCCCCGAGCAAATACGACGCTGAACCTTTCCGTTCGTGTAATAACGGGTAGCTGAGAGGAGTTTTTCTCGTTTATTGGGTCGTTAGGATATAATTTCATCTCGTGTTTATGATCCCATAAAAACTTTGCAGCGCTGATACAACCACTGTCAATTACTAGCGCTCTGACCTACTTGATATTTGAATGCATTGGGCTCTTATTTCATATTTTTATGTTTTACCGTTTCAGTTATACAACTTTCCAAATTACCGCTAGATATTTTCATACGGTTAATGTTTAAATATTTTTCTACTAAAACTATTAAGTAGGTATTTTATAATATTCTTTCGTTTGGAAATTGGGTAGGAAGGAACAAGATAATAATGTGGTTTAAAAATTGCACTTCATACTCATAGCTCCCTTAAGCCGTATTTGACGTATTTTAACAAATTTGTTGCGTTGCATGATACGCAACCACTTGGTTCGCTCGCGTGTACCACTAACGAACATCGAACACTCTGTTCGTCAAACATGATTGCGTCGACTTTTTTTGTATGTTCCCTATAGACGGTGTTCGAATAGCTTTTGAATAGCGCCGCCATAGCTATTGAGATAGAGTTCACGACTGTTGTGCGCGAACTCGATTCGAACTATGTTCGCGTTCGTGTTCGAATATGCCGTCCATACGTACAATCCAAATGTTCATGTTTGATGTTTGTGTTCACTATGTTCGTATTCGTACGTGCGTACACGGCTTAAGGATTTCCTGTGTCAAGGATGCCATGGAAAACACAAAGACAAGGATGACTAATACCTTGAGCACAGCAGATATTTTAATTCGTCATTCAAACATCAGCCCGGCAGGTAATAGAATCCAGAACCAGGGCTCATAAGACAGATGCGGTACCACTGAGCCATACTGGTTGCCGTTAGATATAATCATCCATTGCATCCATTCCATTATGAGCGTTATATCACCCAAAGGCCTTAGAATCATAATGAAAACTGTCGACTGCTCGTTGTCATCGATGGTTAAGTACATCACTTCCTCATATAAGAAATTACAATGTTCAAAAAGCAATTACATGATGCATGACATAGGGGGTGTGAAGTGACACCACGCCATAATACGAGCCCATGGCGGTACAATCATCTATACTGTCGATGGCATGATTGATCACCCGCTAATACGTATTCTCATTACATAACCTTGCTGTGATGAGTTGGTGTGACATTATGTGCTTTATTAGAGTTACGTGGAGTACCCATGGCAGCAATCTTGTAGCACTTCCAATATTGTTAAAATATTATGTAATACTATTACCTAATATATTTTTTACTTCTTATGCTCGTTCAGTTCTTAACTATACCAGGTGTAAGCGAGTAAGACAGCTTTGTGCGCATAAAAGTCTGCTTTTTATGCGATTGTGCATAAAAATGTTTACACTTAAAAATTATTTAAAGATGTTCTTTTTATAATATACTTTTGTAGGAAGTTTGCCTTTATTTAAGTTTGTATCACTTTTTTTCTTCGCAATTAAAGTGAAAAACTTAGTGTTTAACTCGTGCATAAAACCCATCGACCTATCTGCCCTCGCCTTCAGCTCGGGCTGATAAACGTCTCCGCTAAAATGGCTTGTTTTATGCACTCGTTGTACAATCTACTATTTTAAGGTAGGTATATTAAAATTAAAGATTCAAAAATTATGTACGTGACAAACCATGAGATATAATTGAAATCGGCAAATCTCCGCCAATTGGTACGGCAATACCGCTGGTAGTTTAAGACCATTTCACCGCAAATATCTGTTGATCGGAACAGGGTTAAATGTATTACCCAATCGCTTCTAAATTACCGGATCGGAAGCTTACTCGTACTTTGCCGCTTTGACAACCTGTCGACTGCATGGCTCCATTGGCGATAGATTGAAGTGATTTTAATTGCTTATTTGTTAAAGTTGATAGCGTTACGATTCAGAGAATTAAACTTGGGAATATTTCCGTGAATTTAAGTAAAGTACTCCACATTAAATTACAAGTTGATTAGTTAATATAGGTTGATTTTCTACGAATCGATTGAATAAACATTTGCGAGTGAAATCGCATTGACCGTTTATAATACTTACTAAGTAGGTATAACAATATTCAAATCTGGCTTCATGAGCAACAGAAAGTTCTTGTTGTTCATAAAGGCACATTTGAATGTTTCTGTTGCAAACTTTGTCGGTTTCAACCCAAAGTGGCAAAGTCCACACTTATGCATAAAAAATATCCATTGATCGTGATTCCGGAATCGAATGCGGGCAGAATTTTGAAACAGGAATTTCCGTTAGGTAAAACAGAGATTGGTCGATTCGTATAAATTAATTTCGTTTTGACCCGTGTATTAATATTCAGAGCGCTTGCGAAGTTAGCTTCTAACTGCGAGTGGAAACACTCGAACTTGTATTAATTTCACCAGCGTTTCTTCTCACTATATTTAGTGGGTTACTTAGCGTACTGTTAAGTTATTCATATCACAGATACGGTTGCATGTCTCAAATTACAGGGTTACGCATATATATTGTACTAAGCCGAAAGAAGTCAATGTAGAGATAATTATAAACAACTTTTACTATCATATGGGACCAACACTGAAATCACGAAAAAATATCAGCTGTTACATAGAACGGAATGAAATTAACACTCGACTGAGAGAGAAACAGCTGATTTTTTTTCGCGATTTCAGTGTTGATACTATGGTAAAAGTTGTTTACAATGATGAGAACAATGACCTTCTTTCTGCTTAGTAAGTACAGTATATATGCGTAGCCCTGTATAACCCCGATATAATCAAACATAAGTATATAATCTACAATGTGTCCAACGATCGACTAGCTATTTTAAAAACTGTACACGCAACACGCGAAACATGCAGTCACAAGTACATTATGAGAAACTCTTATGTCGGGTCATATTTTTTACTAATCATACAAACGTTTTATATCATGTCCATTCGTTTATTTGCAATAACGTTGTTAAAAGCTGTATAAAATAGTTTCTTTTAATGTTGAACGAATGTTTATTGGGAACCTGCTACAGTCTTATGAAATAGCGCAATGATCAGAATTCGTGGTTTTCATTCGGCTTTTTACAATGTTATTCCAGCTGTCAGTGCAAATAAATACCGAGTATAGTATTGACGAAATTGGTGTCTCTATTTCTTCTCTATCTCTATCTCTTCTCTATCTTCTCTACATAGTATAAATTAAAGTCGTTATCCGCGTCTGTCTGTCTGTATGGCCGCTAACTCCTCCTAAACCACGCAACGGATTTTGATGCGGTTTTCACCATAAGTTAGATACATTTTCACGGAAGGTTTATATTATAACTAGCGACCCGCCCCGGCTTCGCACGTTAATTACACCCGTGCGAAGCCGGGTGGGCGGGTCTCTAGTGTATGTGTAAATTGACAAATCACAGTTATTTCTGATTTGATATTTTTTGAAAACCATTTCATCAAGAGTTTTAAGTATTTCACAAAAGTATATCACATTAAAAAAAAACTACTTACCAAGATTTTTCATTAAAAGCAGACGAGTTGATTCTGAAAAATTTAAATAATCCTTCGGCAATCGACATCATCGCGGGCATCCGGTGGATACAGATGGCAGGCTGTCGTTCAGTGTTGAGTTCTTAGGGGGGGGGGGGGGGGGCTACGTTCAGCAGTGGACGTCTTCTGACATGATGATGGTGACGTTTGCCTTAAGCTGATCTATTAATTAAGCACTATTGCACGACTTGTATAAGCATAACATCAGTAAATGTTCAAAGCTGTACAAATTCCTCAATTGCCACATGCACGAGAATCCGAGTTAAGTGGCGAGCAGAGAGCCCCACACGTAGACAATTACTCCCTCTTTGTTTGTCGCAAGCTTTGCCGAATGTTACGAAGGATTATGTCCGTGTACTTATGTAGACATGGACAATGGACACGCTGTAGTGCTAATCCGCAACGGGGTATTCATGTATGATTAGTAAGCATTATGTTTGTAAATGTATGCATACATGTTCAACAGGTGTTAAGAAATAATAAGATAGCAAAACGCTGTTTTAAACTATCACGGTTGTTTACTATAGTATAAGTTTATTAACGGGGTACAATGATTATATTGTGGACGAAATTTCCAATATTTTGGCACAGTAACATGCGCCATGTTCACGAGCCGACTGAAGAATGCGGGTGGATGGCAATTTTTTTTTAAAATACCCGCCTGGCTTTTAGGGTACATTTACTTTTGTTATTATTATTATTATTTCACTTTATTTCAATATAAACACGGGTCTAGCCCGGACATTTGGTAGGCATTGGTGGGGCCGAAGCCAACACCAAGAGGCCCCGTTGAATATAAAATACAATATTATTGAATGTGTATAAAATGGATTATAAAACTATTGTACAGTATAGGATATAAAATGTCTAGGCTATTGAGGTGAACAACTTGTGGATGGGATAACAGATCTATGGTATGAGGTACGGCACCTGCCAATTATGCCTCATTTCAAAATACTTAGGCAGGTGATGACTTGCCACTCACTAAATGGGCCCCCCATAATGGCTGCCGCATATTGGCACCGGAAGGGCAACATTGACGTGGGTGGCTTAGGGTGTCGAGAGGTGTGCTGCACTTTCACTAAGAGCTACTAGCGGCGTTATGCCCTTTAACACTTCCACCCTGGAGCTTAGGTTTTTAGCTCTTGCGGTTTCCACCCCCAGACGGCCGGTTAAGGCAAGCCAGGGGTCAGGGTCTCTGGGGTTTTAGACCCATGGAATCGGGGTACGCGGTGTCGCCACTCACCGACGGCTCGCCATAAAGCCGCCCCTGCGTATTTACCGTGTATTTTCTCAATGTTATTATTATTATTATTATTCATTTATTTCAGACAAAGTCCATAAAAATAGAGAAAAGAATACAAATTTTTAAACACATCAGGTAAAATAAAATTAAAATTAAAAATAATGTCAACAGTAATTATACTAAAGGTCACATCAAATTCTAAACTTTAAAGTCGGTCCATAATATGAAGTTGGACTGCATGGTTAACAAAAGGGCAGTCGAACCGGCCTGCAACAACGCGTAGAATGCTGTTGGTGCTGCTCCTGAGGCGGCTCAGCATCGAGGCGGCTCGTTTGCGCTTTACCTTGTTGCAAAAAAATCTTAGCCAGCTATAAAGTTTTCCAACTAAATAAACAAATTTTTATTATATTTTGAAATTAGAAATTTTTCATGGTTTTTTAAACATTAATTTCTGGTGTTTTGAATACTTTGCAGCGTCCGTGTTCACAGGTACACTATAGATGCTACAGGTACATATATAAATGTTAAGAAATTATTTACAAGTACTGCCAAAGACTTTAATCTAAACGTTCACTATGTAAGCAGTATTATTTGCAATATTCTTTCGCTAGACGAAAGTATCATAATAGAAAATATGCAGCTCCGAAAGAGGAACTGGCGCTGCTTGATTGCAAAAATAGCGTTCTTCGAAAAAGAGTATCCATTCGGCGAGCAGCAGGTGTCCTTCGCAATCCCATCGTCAGCGGATTAGTCCATTGTACGATATAAATCTCCAACGTGAACGGGTACCACTTACCTACCATGTTCTTTCAGAAACAGCTAAATGTCCTATTTGCGGGCCTATAGTAGTAATCAGTCTTCGAAACAAGTGAAGGCAACCTCTCCCGAGATTGCTTGTTTACGTCAACTAAGCCCCGCCGTGATTATGTTATTGGGTGTAATTTGTAACATTATTAAGTTAGTGTTGGCAGATGTCGTTAGTAAATTATGTTTATCCGACAGGACACAGCTGGAGGCGTCGCCGCGTAATACTCGCACGCGTTGTGAACTCGGAGCCAGCACGCGTCAAAGGGAAATGTGAATAATGACGGCGGCGCACAATGTTCCTGCTTAGTATTCGGGCTCAGGTACGCGCCATCCGATTTGTTTCATTAAGAATATTCTGACGCAATTATACGTCCCGCTTAATACCTTTTTGAATAGCAGATTTGTCAACCCTGTAATGACGAAGTTATCGCGAGCAGCGTAAGTGGATAATGAAGTTACGTCTAACTTTCTTGAGATGACAATGTGATTTGGAGTCTTTAATAATTATTCTCGTAAGGCGGGTATGACGTATTACATTATGTAAGTATATATTATGTACAGTCAGCGTCAAATTGATTTTAGCGTTCAGGGAAGTCAAGATAGATAAAAAGGCATTGATAAATTATGCGCTATAGACCACTATATTTGCATAGATACCGTTGAACCCGTTGAAGAGATGTGCCTCGCTGGTGAGGCAGGTGTGGAAGCATACTGGCCATGTTTGTCGACTGTCTCTACATAGTCCACTGTTCTAAATTGTACATTACACACAGATACTTAGTGTGCTAAGTGTAAGTGTGTGTATAAGTGTGCTAATCATAATTTTAATTTGTTTTATTTATTTATTGATATTGTATTTATTTAATTTACAAATGAAATTTGTTTACTTTCTTTGATTTATAATTTTTATGGTGCGACTAAATGTTTTGATTGTTATGTAGGTACTACGAGTCTGCGCAACTTGAAATAAATTAATTCTTATTAGCGGCTTAATTTTTATGTTGTACGTTTTATTTGAAAACATGATAATGAACAACTTGATATGTAACACAATATTGGTAACTGTGTCGCCAAGATATGTTGGTAACTTCTGATTGTGACTGTATATCAAAGGAATCGAATAGTCATTAATGAATTTATGCCTTTTCGATTCCTTTGACTACCGTGTACGCTAATATCAATTTGTCGCTGACTGTACATACGTATTCGTTAGCTCAAACGCGGATCTCGTGTCTTGCAAATTGTAGGTAATTCTAAAGAAAAGACACTGAACCCCGTGAATATTACATTTTATTTTAAGTGTGATGACTTTTCCCCGGTACGAATTCTATCAAGGCATATAATAAAAATACCTTTAAACGGCAGCGAAAACATGTGAGCTGCCTTTCATTTTCATTCAACGAGGTTTCATTTTCTTTTATTTTACTGAATAAGTATTAAGGGTTTATTCGGGTTCAGTTAAGGGTAGAGTATCCTTTGCTAGTAGCTTTATTACATCGATTATGCGTCACACTTGAAATACGGGCCTTTAAATCATACTTAATGGTGACTACGCATATTCTAGCTTCAAATTTATAGGATAGTAGTAGAATATAATATCAAAAATTCATGGTTCAGTAATGGAGTCTTTCTATAGGGAGAAGTTATAGTGCACTCGAGCATGATAAGTTTGGGAACGAAGCGGTTACATAAACTGAGCAACCTTATTAAATCTTCATCTTAGATTGTACATGCAGTATCGGGAATCCGCAAGTTTGCTTTACCCGTGCTATATATCTGTTTAATACCGTCGAGGTTTAGATGATTAGTCTCTGCGTACAGGTTATTATAACAGATACATAACGCGCTTCTCGTATCACAAGCGCATGCGTATAATATAATGTAACAACTATGATATTAAGTAACCATCTCTAGAAGAGAACAACAAGGAAATAGCAATTTTCCTCAGTGGTAATTCGTTTCTAGCACGCCATTTTTCCATTATCCAATATCAATATTGTTTCGTCTTCATCGCTCAGAAATGGAACTCTCAGACTACACTAATGATAGCATTGCATGACCTATAGAAAAATAGTTCCAGGTTGTACGTCATTCGCGTGCCGAGAATAGTTCACGTGAACGTGATCGTACATTATATGTCCTACTCGGGAGAATGACGATCTAATGATTCGCTATCCATTGTTTAGGCAACCCTTTATAAATAATATGATCCATTATGTGAACAACGACAATATGATTTGGTAATACACTTAGAGTGGTACGTAGCTTACGACGCGCTACGATGCTACGAAGTCTACGAAGACGTGAATAGGGGAGAGGCATAAACAAAGTAAAGCTTTATCATGTAAGGCCGTAGCCGCGTACCAAGATTAATGTGCGCCTAATGAATCAGCTCCCGTGACAAATCAGTACCAACACGGCGCGGGTAAAGCGGAGTGCATGTTCACAAAATCAGAGAGCGTGCTTATTTAATTAATTGTAGCGAGAGCTACAAAATAACTCTGTCATTTTGGATCGCAAATATTGCAGACTACCAGCGCCCCGAGGTTTTACTCGCTACTTTTTTCTCGTTTTTTACTAAGTTTTTTTTTCGGGATAGAAAGTAAACCATGTGTTAATCCGAGGTAAATTTCATCTAAATCCATCTAGCCGTAACGGAGGTGAGTGCGGACAAACATACACTTACACACAAACTTTCGCATTTATAATATTAACGTCATATAAATAACAAAATTCATATTTTGTTCGTTAAAACATGTTTTGTGTAAATAAAATCTAAAAAAAAACGACTTCAAAAAAGCACAAAACAACATTCTAAGTTAATATGCAACAACAAAGAAAAAAAAAAATTACAGTGATTTTGCAGTCGGTACTAGTACAAGTAGTAGTCAACTAGAAAAGTTTGAAAATAAAAAAAATATAGTTCCCACTACGAAATAGGAGGAATACTTTTTCGAAGTCTGTTAAAAATGGCGATAATAAACTGTTAGTTCCCATATTTTTTTTGCATTTCATTGACAAAAAATTGCATTTAAATTAGGTCCAAGTATTTATTGGCTCTGACCGCTGTAATAATATTGTTAAAAGTTAAATGAAAACCAGGAATTCTGATCACTTTCGCTAGGTTTTTGAACGTAATAAACACAGCAGCAGCAGTTGTGTAGCAGGTACCCGTAAGAAATAATAAAAAAATTATGGGACCACCTATGAGCTATGACCTACCAACCAAAAAAAGAATCATCAAAAACAATTCTAAATTGGCAGAGTAATCGCGTAACAAACATACAAAAAAAAAAAAAAAACAACATTCATTCGAATTGATAACCTCCTCTTTTTCGAAGTCGGTTAAAAAGAAGTTTTCATTTCACTTTTTATAATTTTAATGCAGCTGTAATAATGCTTGGACTGAGGTAAAATCTTTACTTCCCTACAATACAATTCGCAAAGTCAAAAACATGAGAATAGTTATTTTACTTTCATATATAAAGCAAATGACTGGCAAACGATGTAAACATGCCGTAGTGGAACGAGCAAGGTGGAGCATAATGTGTCTTCATGTTCTAGATGCCTACATGCCTACGCACTATATTTGTAATTTGTAACTCTTCATATGTCGTTTGCAAATACCTTACAGTCATATTAGTACAAAGTTTCCAGTGTTGGATTATTTTTTAGGGTTCCGTACCTCAAAAGGAAAAAACGGAACCGTCTGTCTGTCCGTCTTTGTCCGTCTGTCTGTCCGTCTGTCAAGACCCTTTTTCTCAAGAACGCGTATAGGTGTCAAGTTGAAATTTATAATAAATACTTGGGTCTACGGTTTCTTTCGGCTGTAAATAAATAAAAGTTGTGAGTCAACGCAATCAAAATATATGAACGTATATGTCGCATATTTGGAGATTTCACAGGGAAATCAAAACCTATAGGGTACTTCCCGTTGATAGTTAGGGTTCGTCGTAGTTTTTAGGGTTCCGTACCTCAAAAGGAAAAAACGGAACCCTTATAGGATCACTTCGTTGTCCGTCTGTCTGTCCGTCTGTCTGTCCGTCTGTCAAGACCCTTTTTGTCAAGAACGCGTAAAGGTATCAAGTTGAAATTTATACCAAATACTTGAATCTACGGTTTCTCGGGATCAAAACCTATAGGGTACTTCCCGTTCACCTAGAATCATGAAATTTGGCAAGAGGCAAGGTCTTATAGCACATATATAGGAATAAATCCGAAAGTTACGAGATTTCAAAAGTCTTTATTTAATCCGCACAGAAAAGGAACTGATTTTATGAGACATTTATAATCTAAAACGTTCAAAGTCTCCATTTTTTTTGATCGCGGACTGAATTGCACGGGTACGATGAATTTTAATAAGAATTTCCTTTACGATTTTGTATTCATACTGAATAACTCTCCGTGGTTAAGAATTGATTTATGCTATTACACTTATAAATGGGGTCCTCTTTTCAAATAGGAACGTTACGATGTTATCGAAATTCCTTCTAAGAATTTTAAGAGGTTGTATATTTGCTCAATTTACAACGCATTTCTTTGATTTATCCACTCTATTTATAGCGATACTGCAACATTTCTGAAATTTAATTACTTGATATTATTTTCATGAAGAGTGCTCACTTGAGAGCTTGATAGGTAAGGTGTACGGAGAAATGAATATACGGGAAAACAGGTCATAGTTTACCAATCTAGAGTTTCTATCCGTACAAATAATTCTTGACTGCAACATTATTTCACAGTAGGACTACTTACTGTACACTGCGCATTGAAGCTATTTTTATTTATTAAATAATAGGCTTTTGCTTGACCGCCATCACACCTGGCCATAACAATTTCGGAATTCTTGCAAGTCTTCATTACGGATCGGGCCACATGTCAGCAGGAGTCGATTTGCGAAAACTTTGGGGCGTTTGAGTTTGTGGCGTTCACCAACCACCAGTAAGTAAATGTAGAGTTGGAGTAGAGTTTTGCAACTCCAACAAGACGCTGTTCATTTAAAGAGTTGCGCTTCTCGGGCTCAGCAAAAGTTTGTCTGCGAACGAACCGCGATGTAACGTTTTAACTTCGAGTGCTTTTAAAGTAATGTTTATTTTTGGAATAGTATCCCTTAGGCACACTTAGGAACTCGATTAAAGAAAACTACTATGGTTTCCAGAAATCAACACATTGTGTAACACCTGTCATATTATTATGATTTTACTATTCTGTAATCTTGCTGTAACAAAAATGTGACGGAAAACTAACACTAAAGCCGTTGCTTTATCAATATGTAACGAATAGCAGTGTAAAAAAGAATACACTATCAGCATACTAGAACTATAGGATACATTCAAGAATGAAAAGCTACTTGATGGCTGATATGTACGCCACTTAGTTGAGTGTTGTTAGATCTTTAATTAAGAAAGCATTTTATTACTAAGCTAAAATATGTTTAAAATAAATTCAAATTTATTCATTTGTGTGTACTGTAGATGCTATGCCTCGTTTCGAGGCGTGATTGAGATAAAGCACAGAATTTTTAAGGATCGAATTTTAATTTGCCGAGAGTAATTGTTAGTAGTACTGCATCCCACGCGGGAAAGACAAGAAAATACAAAGGCTTTTTTTTATTTTCCTTTGAAAGCCTTCTTGACGAGGGTCGCTCGGTGTTATTCAGCATTGAAATGAAATGAGGGATAAAAACTAAATTAAATGCTAATTGCGAGATTCAACAGGGGCCGGGAGGGATCCGATCGTGTCGTTCAGTTACGCAACGATATTGAGCAATAAGGTGTAATGATGCGCGGGATAAACTCAATTATTTCGAACCAATTTTTTAGTCATCCGCTTTAATCAGAACGCACACTGCTCGTCGATTAAATCGATATAATGTATATCTTTGTTTTTGGAAGGAGCGAACAATAAATATGTACCTACCTCTAATTTAGTCACCTAATAAAATAAATACGAATATAGCCCCGAGCAAATACGACGCTGAACCTTTCCGTTCGTGTAATAACGGGTAGCTGAGAGGAGTTTTTCTCGTTTATTGGGTCGTTAGGATATAATTTCATCTCGTGTTTATGATCCCATAAAAACTTTGCAGCGCTGATACAACCACTGTCAATTACTAGCGCTCTGACCTACTTGATATTTGAATGCATTGGGCTCTTATTTCATATTTTTATGTTTTACCGTTTCAGTTATACAACTTTCCAAATTACCGCTAGATATTTTCATACGGTTAATGTTTAAATATTTTTCTACTAAAACTATTAAGTAGGTATTTTATAATATTCTTTCGTTTGGAAATTGGGTAGGAAGGAACAAGATAATAATGTGGTTTAAAAATTGCACTTCATACTCATAGCTCCCTTAAGCCGTATTTGACGTATTTTAACAAATTTGTTGCGTTGCATGATACGCAACCACTTGGTTCGCTCGCGTGTACCACTAACGAACATCGAACACTCTGTTCGTCAAACATGATTGCGTCGACTTTTTTTGTATGTTCCCTATAGACGGTGTTCGAATAGCTTTTGAATAGCGCCGCCATAGCTATTGAGATAGAGTTCACGACTGTTGTGCGCGAACTCGATTCGAACTATGTTCGCGTTCGTGTTCGAATATGCCGTCCATACGTACAATCCAAATGTTCATGTTTGATGTTTGTGTTCACTATGTTCGTATTCGTACGTGCGTACACGGCTTAAGGATTTCCTGTGTCAAGGATGCCATGGAAAACACAAAGACAAGGATGACTAATACCTTGAGCACAGCAGATATTTTAATTCGTCATTCAAACATCAGCCCGGCAGGTAATAGAATCCAGAACCAGGGCTCATAAGACAGATGCGGTACCACTGAGCCATACTGGTTGCCGTTAGATATAATCATCCATTGCATCCATTCCATTATGAGCGTTATATCACCCAAAGGCCTTAGAATCATAATGAAAACTGTCGACTGCTCGTTGTCATCGATGGTTAAGTACATCACTTCCTCATATAAGAAATTACAATGTTCAAAAAGCAATTACATGATGCATGACATAGGGGGTGTGAAGTGACACCACGCCATAATACGAGCCCATGGCGGTACAATCATCTATACTGTCGATGGCATGATTGATCACCCGCTAATACGTATTCTCATTACATAACCTTGCTGTGATGAGTTGGTGTGACATTATGTGCTTTATTAGAGTTACGTGGAGTACCCATGGCAGCAATCTTGTAGCACTTCCAATATTGTTAAAATATTATGTAATACTATTACCTAATATATTTTTTACTTCTTATGCTCGTTCAGTTCTTAACTATACCAGGTGTAAGCGAGTAAGACAGCTTTGTGCGCATAAAAGTCTGCTTTTTATGCGATTGTGCATAAAAATGTTTACACTTAAAAATTATTTAAAGATGTTCTTTTTATAATATACTTTTGTAGGAAGTTTGCCTTTATTTAAGTTTGTATCACTTTTTTTCTTCGCAATTAAAGTGAAAAACTTAGTGTTTAACTCGTGCATAAAACCCATCGACCTATCTGCCCTCGCCTTCAGCTCGGGCTGATAAACGTCTCCGCTAAAATGGCTTGTTTTATGCACTCGTTGTACAATCTACTATTTTAAGGTAGGTATATTAAAATTAAAGATTCAAAAATTATGTACGTGACAAACCATGAGATATAATTGAAATCGGCAAATCTCCGCCAATTGGTACGGCAATACCGCTGGTAGTTTAAGACCATTTCACCGCAAATATCTGTTGATCGGAACAGGGTTAAATGTATTACCCAATCGCTTCTAAATTACCGGATCGGAAGCTTACTCGTACTTTGCCGCTTTGACAACCTGTCGACTGCATGGCTCCATTGGCGATAGATTGAAGTGATTTTAATTGCTTATTTGTTAAAGTTGATAGCGTTACGATTCAGAGAATTAAACTTGGGAATATTTCCGTGAATTTAAGTAAAGTACTCCACATTAAATTACAAGTTGATTAGTTAATATAGGTTGATTTTCTACGAATCGATTGAATAAACATTTGCGAGTGAAATCGCATTGACCGTTTATAATACTTACTAAGTAGGTATAACAATATTCAAATCTGGCTTCATGAGCAACAGAAAGTTCTTGTTGTTCATAAAGGCACATTTGAATGTTTCTGTTGCAAACTTTGTCGGTTTCAACCCAAAGTGGCAAAGTCCACACTTATGCATAAAAAATATCCATTGATCGTGATTCCGGAATCGAATGCGGGCAGAATTTTGAAACAGGAATTTCCGTTAGGTAAAACAGAGATTGGTCGATTCGTATAAATTAATTTCGTTTTGACCCGTGTATTAATATTCAGAGCGCTTGCGAAGTTAGCTTCTAACTGCGAGTGGAAACACTCGAACTTGTATTAATTTCACCAGCGTTTCTTCTCACTATATTTAGTGGGTTACTTAGCGTACTGTTAAGTTATTCATATCACAGATACGGTTGCATGTCTCAAATTACAGGGTTACGCATATATATTGTACTAAGCCGAAAGAAGTCAATGTAGAGATAATTATAAACAACTTTTACTATCATATGGGACCAACACTGAAATCACGAAAAAATATCAGCTGTTACATAGAACGGAATGAAATTAACACTCGACTGAGAGAGAAACAGCTGATTTTTTTTCGCGATTTCAGTGTTGATACTATGGTAAAAGTTGTTTACAATGATGAGAACAATGACCTTCTTTCTGCTTAGTAAGTACAGTATATATGCGTAGCCCTGTATAACCCCGATATAATCAAACATAAGTATATAATCTACAATGTGTCCAACGATCGACTAGCTATTTTAAAAACTGTACACGCAACACGCGAAACATGCAGTCACAAGTACATTATGAGAAACTCTTATGTCGGGTCATATTTTTTACTAATCATACAAACGTTTTATATCATGTCCATTCGTTTATTTGCAATAACGTTGTTAAAAGCTGTATAAAATAGTTTCTTTTAATGTTGAACGAATGTTTATTGGGAACCTGCTACAGTCTTATGAAATAGCGCAATGATCAGAATTCGTGGTTTTCATTCGGCTTTTTACAATGTTATTCCAGCTGTCAGTGCAAATAAATACCGAGTATAGTATTGACGAAATTGGTGTCTCTATTTCTTCTCTATCTCTATCTCTTCTCTATCTTCTCTACATAGTATAAATTAAAGTTGTTATCCGCGTCTGTCTGTCTGTATGGCCGCTAACTCCTCCTAAACCACGCAACGGATTTTGATGCGGTTTTCACCATAAGTTAGATACATTTTCACGGAAGGTTTATATTATAACTAGCGACCCGCCCCGGCTTCGCACGTTAATTACACCCGTGCGAAGCCGGGTGGGCGGGTCTCTAGTGTATGTGTAAATTGACAAATCACAGTTATTTCTGATTTGATATTTTTTGAAAACCATTTCATCAAGAGTTTTAAGTATTTCACAAAAGTATATCACATTAAAAAAAAACTACTTACCAAGATTTTTCATTAAAAGCAGACGAGTTGATTCTGAAAAATTTAAATAATCCTTCGGCAATCGACATCATCGCGGGCATCCGGTGGATACAGATGGCAGGCTGTCGTTCAGTGTTGAGTTCTTAGGGGGGGGGGGGGGGGGGGGGCTACGTTCAGCAGTGGACGTCTTCTGACATGATGATGGTGACGTTTGCCTTAAGCTGATCTATTAATTAAGCACTATTGAACGACTTGTATAAGCATAACATCAGTAAATGTTCAAAGCTGTACAAATTCCTCAATTGCCACATGCACGAGAATCCGAGTTAAGTGGCGAGCAGAGAGCCCCACACGTAGACAATTACTCCCTCTTTGTTTGTCGCAAGCTTTGCCGAATGTTACGAAGGATTATGTCCGTGTACTTATGTAGACATGGACAATGGACACGCTGTAGTGCTAATCCGCAACGGGGTATTCATGTATGATTAGTAAGCATTATGTTTGTAAATGTATGCATACATGTTCAACAGGTGTTAAGAAATAATAAGATAGCAAAACGCTGTTTTAAACTATCACGGTTGTTTACTATAGTATAAGTTTATTAACGGGGTACAATGATTATATTGTGGACGAAATTTCCAATATTTTGGCACAGTAACATGCGCCATGTTCACGAGCCGACTGAAGAATGCGGGTGGATGGCAATTTTTTTTTAAAATACCCGCCTGGCTTTTAGGGTACATTTACTTTTGTTATTATTATTATTATTTCACTTTATTTCAATATAAACACGGGTCTAGCCCGGACATTTGGTAGGCATTGGTGGGGCCGAAGCCAACACCAAGAGGCCCCGTTGAATATAAAATACAATATTATTGAATGTGTATAAAATGGATTATAAAACTATTGTACAGTATAGGATATAAAATGTCTAGGCTATTGAGGTGAACAACTTGTGGATGGGATAACAGATCTATGGTATGAGGTACGGCACCTGCCAATTATGCCTCATTTCAAAATACTTAGGCAGGTGATGACTTGCCACTCACTAAATGGGCCCCCCATAATGGCTGCCGCATATTGGCACCGGAAGGGCAACATTGACGTGGGTGGCTTAGGGTGTCGAGAGGTGTGCTGCACTTTCACTAAGAGCTACTAGCGGCGTTATGCCCTTTAACACTTCCACCCTGGAGCTTAGGTTTTTAGCTCTTGCGGTTTCCACCCCCAGACGGCCGGTTAAGGCAAGCCAGGGGTCAGGGTCTCTGGGGTTTTAGACCCATGGAATCGGGGTACGCGGTGTCGCCACTCACCGACGGCTCGCCATAAAGCCGCCCCTGCGTATTTACCGTGTATTTTCTCAATGTTATTATTATTATTATTATTCATTTATTTCAGACAAAGTCCATAAAAATAGAGAAAAGAATACAAATTTTTAAACACATCAGGTAAAATAAAATTAAAATTAAAAATAATGTCAACAGTAATTATACTAAAGGTCACATCAAATTCTAAACTTTAAAGTCGGTCCATAATATGAAGTTGGACTGCATGGTTAACAAAAGGGCAGTCGAACCGGCCTGCAACAACGCGTAGAATGCTGTTGGTGCTGCTCCTGAGGCGGCTCAGCATCGAGGCGGCTCGTTTGCGCTTTACCTTGTTGCAAAAAAATCTTAGCCAGCTATAAAGTTTTCCAACTAAATAAACAAATTTTTATTATATTTTGAAATTAGAAATTTTTCATGGTTTTTTAAACATTAATTTCTGGTGTTTTGAATACTTTGCAGCGTCCGTGTTCACAGGTACACTATAGATGCTACAGGTACATATATAAATGTTAAGAAATTATTTACAAGTACTGCCAAAGACTTTAATCTAAACGTTCACTATGTAAGCAGTATTATTTGCAATATTCTTTCGCTAGACGAAAGTATCATAATAGAAAATATGCAGCTCCGAAAGAGGAACTGGCGCTGCTTGATTGCAAAAATAGCGTTCTTCGAAAAAGAGTATCCATTCGGCGAGCAGCAGGTGTCCTTCGCAATCCCATCGTCAGCGGATTAGTCCATTGTACGATATAAATCTCCAACGTGAACGGGTACCACTTACCTACCATGTTCTTTCAGAAACAGCTAAATGTCCTATTTGCGGGCCTATAGTAGTAATCAGTCTTCGAAACAAGTGAAGGCAACCTCTCCCGAGATTGCTTGTTTACGTCAACTAAGCCCCGCCGTGATTATGTTATTGGGTGTAATTTGTAACATTATTAAGTTAGTGTTGGCAGATGTCGTTAGTAAATTATGTTTATCCGACAGGACACAGCTGGAGGCGTCGCCGCGTAATACTCGCACGCGTTGTGAACTCGGAGCCAGCACGCGTCAAAGGGAAATGTGAATAATGACGGCGGCGCACAATGTTCCTGCTTAGTATTCGGGCTCAGGTACGCGCCATCCGATTTGTTTCATTAAGAATATTCTGACGCAATTATACGTCCCGCTTAATACCTTTTTGAATAGCAGATTTGTCAACCCTGTAATGACGAAGTTATCGCGAGCAGCGTAAGTGGATAATGAAGTTACGTCTAACTTTCTTGAGATGACAATGTGATTTGGAGTCTTTAATAATTATTCTCGTAAGGCGGGTATGACGTATTACATTATGTAAGTATATATTATGTACAGTCAGCGTCAAATTGATTTTAGCGTTCAGGGAAGTCAAGATAGATAAAAAGGCATTGATAAATTATGCGCTATAGACCACTATATTTGCATAGATACCGTTGAACCCGTTGAAGAGATGTGCCTCGCTGGTGAGGCAGGTGTGGAAGCATACTGGCCATGTTTGTCGACTGTCTCTACATAGTCCACTGTTCTAAATTGTACATTACACACAGATACTTAGTGTGCTAAGTGTAAGTGTGTGTATAAGTGTGCTAATCATAATTTTAATTTGTTTTATTTATTTATTGATATTGTATTTATTTAATTTACAAATGAAATTTGTTTACTTTCTTTGATTTATAATTTTTATGGTGCGACTAAATGTTTTGATTGTTATGTAGGTACTACGAGTCTGCGCAACTTGAAATAAATTAATTCTTATTAGCGGCTTAATTTTTATGTTGTACGTTTTATTTGAAAACATGATAATGAACAACTTGATATGTAACACAATATTGGTAACTGTGTCGCCAAGATATGTTGGTAACTTCTGATTGTGACTGTATATCAAAGGAATCGAATAGTCATTAATGAATTTATGCCTTTTCGATTCCTTTGACTACCGTGTACGCTAATATCAATTTGTCGCTGACTGTACATACGTATTCGTTAGCTCAAACGCGGATCTCGTGTCTTGCAAATTGTAGGTAATTCTAAAGAAAAGACACTGAACCCCGTGAATATTACATTTTATTTTAAGTGTGATGACTTTTCCCCGGTACGAATTCTATCAAGGCATATAATAAAAATACCTTTAAACGGCAGCGAAAACATGTGAGCTGCCTTTCATTTTCATTCAACGAGGTTTCATTTTCTTTTATTTTACTGAATAAGTATTAAGGGTTTATTCGGGTTCAGTTAAGGGTAGAGTATCCTTTGCTAGTAGCTTTATTACATCGATTATGCGTCACACTTGAAATACGGGCCTTTAAATCATACTTAATGGTGACTACGCATATTCTAGCTTCAAATTTATAGGATAGTAGTAGAATATAATATCAAAAATTCATGGTTCAGTAATGGAGTCTTTCTATAGGGAGAAGTTATAGTGCACTCGAGCATGATAAGTTTGGGAACGAAGCGGTTACATAAACTGAGCAACCTTATTAAATCTTCATCTTAGATTGTACATGCAGTATCGGGAATCCGCAAGTTTGCTTTACCCGTGCTATATATCTGTTTAATACCGTCGAGGTTTAGATGATTAGTCTCTGCGTACAGGTTATTATAACAGATACATAACGCGCTTCTCGTATCACAAGCGCATGCGTATAATATAATGTAACAACTATGATATTAAGTAACCATCTCTAGAAGAGAACAACAAGGAAATAGCAATTTTCCTCAGTGGTAATTCGTTTCTAGCACGCCATTTTTCCATTATCCAATATCAATATTGTTTCGTCTTCATCGCTCAGAAATGGAACTCTCAGACTACACTAATGATAGCATTGCATGACCTATAGAAAAATAGTTCCAGGTTGTACGTCATTCGCGTGCCGAGAATAGTTCACGTGAACGTGATCGTACATTATATGTCCTACTCGGGAGAATGACGATCTAATGATTCGCTATCCATTGTTTAGGCAACCCTTTATAAATAATATGATCCATTATGTGAACAACGACAATATGATTTGGTAATACACTTAGAGTGGTACGTAGCTTACGACGCGCTACGATGCTACGAAGTCTACGAAGACGTGAATAGGGGAGAGGCATAAACAAAGTAAAGCTTTATCATGTAAGGCCGTAGCCGCGTACCAAGATTAATGTGCGCCTAATGAATCAGCTCCCGTGACAAATCAGTACCAACACGGCGCGGGTAAAGCGGAGTGCATGTTCACAAAATCAGAGAGCGTGCTTATTTAATTAATTGTAGCGAGAGCTACAAAATAACTCTGTCATTTTGGATCGCAAATATTGCAGACTACCAGCGCCCCGAGGTTTTACTCGCTACTTTTTTCTCGTTTTTTACTAAGTTTTTTTTTCGGGATAGAAAGTAAACCATGTGTTAATCCGAGGTAAATTTCATCTAAATCCATCTAGCCGTAACGGAGGTGAGTGCGGACAAACATACACTTACACACAAACTTTCGCATTTATAATATTAACGTCATATAAATAACAAAATTCATATTTTGTTCGTTAAAACATGTTTTGTGTAAATAAAATCTAAAAAAAAACGACTTCAAAAAAGCACAAAACAACATTCTAAGTTAATATGCAACAACAAAGAAAAAAAAAAATTACAGTGATTTTGCAGTCGGTACTAGTACAAGTAGTAGTCAACTAGAAAAGTTTGAAAATAAAAAAAATATAGTTCCCACTACGAAATAGGAGGAATACTTTTTCGAAGTCTGTTAAAAATGGCGATAATAAACTGTTAGTTCCCATATTTTTTTTGCATTTCATTGACAAAAAATTGCATTTAAATTAGGTCCAAGTATTTATTGGCTCTGACCGCTGTAATAATATTGTTAAAAGTTAAATGAAAACCAGGAATTCTGATCACTTTCGCTAGGTTTTTGAACGTAATAAACACAGCAGCAGCAGTTGTGTAGCAGGTACCCGTAAGAAATAATAAAAAAATTATGGGACCACCTATGAGCTATGACCTACCAACCAAAAAAAGAATCATCAAAAACAATTCTAAATTGGCAGAGTAATCGCGTAACAAACATACAAAAAAAAAAAAAAAACAACATTCATTCGAATTGATAACCTCCTCTTTTTCGAAGTCGGTTAAAAAGAAGTTTTCATTTCACTTTTTATAATTTTAATGCAGCTGTAATAATGCTTGGACTGAGGTAAAATCTTTACTTCCCTACAATACAATTCGCAAAGTCAAAAACATGAGAATAGTTATTTTACTTTCATATATAAAGCAAATGACTGGCAAACGATGTAAACATGCCGTAGTGGAACGAGCAAGGTGGAGCATAATGTGTCTTCATGTTCTAGATGCCTACATGCCTACGCACTATATTTGTAATTTGTAACTCTTCATATGTCGTTTGCAAATACCTTACAGTCATATTAGTACAAAGTTTCCAGTGTTGGATTATTTTTTAGGGTTCCGTACCTCAAAAGGAAAAAACGGAACCGTCTGTCTGTCCGTCTTTGTCCGTCTGTCTGTCCGTCTGTCAAGACCCTTTTTCTCAAGAACGCGTATAGGTGTCAAGTTGAAATTTATAATAAATACTTGGGTCTACGGTTTCTTTCGGCTGTAAATAAATAAAAGTTGTGAGTCAACGCAATCAAAATATATGAACGTATATGTCGCATATTTGGAGATTTCACAGGGAAATCAAAACCTATAGGGTACTTCCCGTTGATAGTTAGGGTTCGTCGTAGTTTTTAGGGTTCCGTACCTCAAAAGGAAAAAACGGAACCCTTATAGGATCACTTCGTTGTCCGTCTGTCTGTCCGTCTGTCTGTCCGTCTGTCAAGACCCTTTTTGTCAAGAACGCGTAAAGGTATCAAGTTGAAATTTATACCAAATACTTGAATCTACGGTTTCTCGGGATCAAAACCTATAGGGTACTTCCCGTTCACCTAGAATCATGAAATTTGGCAAGAGGCAAGGTCTTATAGCACATATATAGGAATAAATCCGAAAGTCATAAATTTGAAGTTATATCATTTAAATATAATTATTTTGCTATTACAACCTTACATTTTGTAGTTGGAATGTATGGGAGAACCTTATAGTCAACTACAAAGTTAAGTTTGCCTTTCAATATTTCAACTTCAGTATTTTTTTATTTTTTTTGGACTCGTGCTCTGAGGATTCCATTGGACGGAACCCTCAGAGCGCGAGTCCTACTCGTACTTGTCCGGTTTTTTTTTCTAGTTAGGTTAGAAACCTAATAAAATCATTATACTTCGATTTACGAGTAGTGAGTTGTATGTAACATAACTTAATACGCTATGTTAATCTTTCTTTTATTTTGTAGTAACAAAAGCAACAAAGAATACCTTTTCAACCTAATGCTTAATGATAACATTAAAAACAAACCGCCGCAAAACACAGCTCGTATTTCATAGCTGCGGTCTAGAAAATGTACCACCGCGGGCGCTGCTTCTAAAACATTTGTAACTTTTGGGACCCTTTCTCTTACCTGCTTTTATATTTGCAAATTGTGTCTCATTTTCAAATTCCAAAAAGGTGCTGTAGATATGAAAGATTTAATGTTTGTTGCAATGATTTCTGAATCGCGATTCTAATCAATGTTGCATTTCACTTCCCTTCAATCACTTCAATATGTAGCTCAGTAAAAGTGACAAATTAATTGTCCGCGCGAAGAGAGGTCTCAGACTCTAATATTAGGATAATTCGTTTTTATGTGTGATTGTATATTTGCATAGTTGTTCGATGATAGCATGCGTATCGTCTTCATGAAATTTAGTAGGCAAGTAGTTCATTTTAATACATGCATGAATATGAACACGTACATAAGTTCATCATCATCATCATCATAATTTCAGCCATAGGACGTCCACTGCTGGGCATAGGCCTCTCCCTTGCATCGATCTCCAAAAGGGCCAGTTGGAAGCGTTTCCCTGCGGTCTCTTTTAGGTCGTCTGTCCATCTTGTGGGTGGACGTCCTACGCTGCGCTTACCGGTACGGTAAGTTATCGTCTAAAAAAATATACAAACATACATAGAAACGTCGCCTTGTCCCATTAGTTTCATTAGAATCTGAGACCTAGCTTTGGTCGGTCAATTACCCAAGATCAGTAATTTACGTTTATTTCCATTCGCATATTTATGTTTTAAAAGTATCGGTATGATATTAATTGTTCATTATGTCAATATATGAAAATCGTAGTTACATTATACACCGATAGCACTTTGCTACAACTTGTTATTACCTCATACACTCGGTCAGATAGCAGTACTTGGGGAGATTGCTGAGCTCCTGCTCTTGACAGGCTATCAAGGATAGCTGTTGTATGTAGTATATTGCAACATGCGAGCACTAAGCATATTATAGTTCGAAGTTCGAAACATTGAAGTGTTGCAATGTTACATTTCCATACAAAATCAACCCATCTTTCTTCAGCATGTTATTGTTAGTAAACCATGTTATTGTTAGTGAACCATGTTAGTAATTTTGTTCAATATTTTTTACATTTAATACATTTTGAAATGTATTCGTCTTTTTAAATAACAGGTAAAACTAACTAGGCAACAAGAGCTTAATGCTGAGCTCTAGATCAGTTTTTTTTTTTTTTTTGCCACAATATAAATTGTGGCCTTCTCACTTTCGTGACATATCTAGAAAGAGGCAGTGACTGATAAAATCTCGACGCTAGAATAGAGCCCCTGAATTCAGTAGTCAGATTAGTATCCTCATTAGAAAATCCATTGAATCAAATCCACCATGACTAGGTACTGTAGGTACGAGTGGTCCAAAGTTTAGTTTCGAATCACCGTCTATATCGGAATGTGGTATTTATCGACAAAACTGACCAACAGCTAGTTTTGAACGTGTGAATATGTAATTTATAGTTGGAGCTAAGTCCAAATGATTTAATGTCATGGCAACTGCGCTTTGAACTGAGTTGGGAAAATAGCAGCTGCTTTTCAATTTGTTTTGTATAAAGCGAGAACTCTTTAACGAGTTTCAGCTTAAGTTTCTTGGAGAAAAGTAGAACGTGCGTAGGTTATGAGGCAGTTTAAATAAAATATTATAATGCGGGCCAATGAGGTGTAATATCAGTAATATCAGATATATACCTCTAAGTTGTGATTTATTTATAATAAGGTATTCATATATAGCCATTTTTAAAAGGTTATTAAAGCGATAAATATTCCGACGAATATGAAAATTCGTTATGCGACTCGGTAAGTCTCGAATAAAGGCGAATACCGTTCTACATACGTGGGCACATAGTTCCATTCAATGAATTCGTATAACTGTTATGTTTATTTTAATTTATTTTGTATCTTTCGCACTTTATTTTAACTTATATTTTAACGTACATCCTCCTTGTTGTCTTTTAAAAATACATATATTACTCTTTACTGCTGTAAGAAGTGCTACTGCGATATCATTATAGGTATGTATTTAAGTCACCGGCAATATGTATGATCTGGTATTATATAGATTAACTACGCATTAAACGATCAGACAATGTATAAAATATAATTTCTTCCATACTTTACATAGGTATTCCATACAATGCCAAATATTTACGGCCTTACTTAAAAGGTTTGACAAAACCCAGTAGTAGGTTCTGGTTTATTGTGAACACTTGGAAACTCTTCCGGTGACATAATCGACTCGGATGACAATAAGTTTAGGTTTTTCTGACAACCCGGAAACCCTAACTTTGACAAAACCAAGATGCATGATAGTATTGACAGTTTAGGTTATTTTTATGACAGCATCTTATCGTCCTTCGATGGAAATTATACACAGTTTTTTTTACCTGATCTCTTAATGATATTCTACACAATTTCTAGGTATTACAGACATTTCCCAGGTAAAGTATGAATTAATTAAAAAAATGATTAAATATTTTGTACAGTCACTGCTGAGAAGTCCGGTATTGCATAGAATAGCTATTTATTTATTTAATTTATTTTGTTTGTTGTCTGTAAGTATTATTACTTATTATTCTTGACATTATGCATGATGCATGACTACAATTATTATTTTACAGTGGTTCTGGTCGCAGTTTTAGGACATACCTGGGTCTGGTTATAACCGTTTTAGTCAATAAAATATGATAAAATAACAATTTTTATACGATGTATGAATTGGATACTTTGCCGGTAACACTTACAATATATGACAATATCTTTGACAATCAAGACAATATACAATGGTAAGCATGCAACCATGTCATATAGGCTGACGAACAAAGGTTTTTGACACATACTAACGAGAACATCTGTGGAGAACATACTTCCAAGCCTGCAACTGATGTAGATTGACGGTAATACCGGTGTAGTAGTCGCCGTTGATAACGAGAATTCCCCGTGGTTGTGTGGATCCAATCAATAAACCGTGCTCGTTACGAATCCAATTGTGACGTGTCCCGTTACAGAGTCCCGGCTCCCAAGGGACGCCTGCGCTGCTGTTAATGCGCGGGTCAGGCGCCGAAAATACACCGCCCTGAATAAAATATGGGTGAGTGAGTCGCGAGGATATCTTAATATTAATAGAGATATGTTACCTATGTGCCGCATAAAGTGTTAATATTTATTGTAAAATAAATGTTGGTTCTTGAGGTGCAGTACTTAATTTCGGCATCTTCAAGGCAAGTGAATATATTTATTCTAGATCAACGTGCTCCATCCTCGGCCACATCGGCGCTTACCATCAGGCGAGTTGGAGGCCAAAAGTTTTAGATCTATTCTAAAAAAAACATTTAAAAAACTTACAATTAAACCAAAAATATTCGTAACCTAAAGTGCTTCGTCATTATCATAATAAGCTTATCTTAGTCCACTGCTGGACACCCGATGTACCGTTTGCACCATTGACTTGCACCATTAATGGTGCAAACGAAACTACTTTGTACCGTTTGCACCATTAGACATATGCCTTGTGAGAGCCCACCCAGGGCACGGCAATCAGCCCAATCTTCTATTCCAGCTACTGCCAATAAAGTAATAGTAAAGTAATAGTAAGTAAGTAAGTAAGTAATAGTAATAGTATAGTAAGTAGTAATAAAAATATGTTTCATGGTGACGTAATCCTTAAAAAAATAAAACTGAATATACTAAAAACAAAAAAATAATGAGCAGATTTTTAGCAAAATGCTATATGAAAATATCTTTCATTGATCACCTTTAATTGTGCTTTCGCTGCAAACGCTCTATGTAGTTCGGATTATTATTGTTTTAAACTATCGATTCAAAATATAAATAGGTACTGAAATTATCAAGTTTAACTACTAGATTGCTTTTTTACATTATATACATATAGAGACGGATTCATAACAATAGTCCAAATATCCTATTGCCTTAATTGAATATATATAAATATTTATTGTCACTCCATAAGGAATGAAATGTATCACACTACACACTTATATCATAAATGCGAATGTTTATGTGTAAGTGTATATTTTTGTCTCCACTCAACTCTGTGAACTTGAATAAAATTTATTATGGAGGTAGCTTATACCCTGGATTAATACATAGGCTAATTTTTATCCCGGAAAATTAACATCGTTCCTTTAGGACACCAGATGAAATCACGGGGCGTTGCGAGTAAAGATAATGTTTATAATTTAATTGTATTTTGACTCTAACACATCTTTACAATTTAGAAAATATCATCGCATGGCTTCATACTATTTGAACGGCTGAGGGCAATTTTACAACTGTGTCAATAACACATGCCTATGTCAATAACTATAAAATAGATAACTTCTATGTTTGCTTCATCTTATTTGTGAAGAAAGGTTAAGAAATGTAGGCTGCTACAGTTTGATAATCGAGATGAAATTTATTTTACTCTATGATTATAATTCGATTTTTGCAGTGAAAACACGAGCTGTAAATATTAAAAAACTTTAAAATAAATAAATAATAGGCTTGCGTTTGACCACCATCTCACCTGATGTTAAACGACGATGTGGTCTACGTTGGAGCATGCTTACCTCGAAAAAAACGATTCACTGGTGATTTGAAAAAGATTAAAAAAAACTTAAATTTATTAAAACTTTTTACACACAAGCTTGCACAACTCGACTGCATTGTATGAATAATAGGTAATTAATTGAAAAGTCACCCTGCTTATCTATCTATTACCTATACTTGTAGTAGATACAAAACTCTTTCATATTAATTTATCTCGTAAAAAATTAATTAAAAAATACCGAGTATTTCATAGTAGTGCTAAGTGAGCTCTTTATAATGATGGTAATATTGACATATTTAGCAAAGTTTACTTACGATTTTGCCCATATATTTTTTGGCGACGCCATCTTAAATTCTTGTGTCCTATGCAAAGATCTAGTATATACCCTAAAGTAACTTCCTTGGTCCTATGTCACTTCCACTATTTAAACGATTCAAATGCACCTCACATGTCGAAACCCATTAAGGCATGCCAAAGAAACCATCATACATACATACATACATTCGAAAAACATAACCCTCCTTATTGCGCAGTCGGGTAAACATAGAGCTTAATGCAAACCGTGATAACCACAGAAAATTATATTTTTTTGTTTACTTCTCTTTTCTGTGGTGATAACAGTCACTTAAAGTCGTAACCAAATGAAATGTGTGCTTAAAAAAACGAATATTGCAATGTAAATTATATATAAATGTTTCTAAAACTGTTAGAGGCTGTGATTGTGGCAATAGCGAGTATATAGACTAGTCTAGATAGAGTCATCCACTAAATGATTATGTGACTGCTGCGAGAAGCAATTTGCTGCGATTGCGCTGCACTGCTGAAATAGTTGTCGGTGGGTAATAGCCAGATTCAATTTGGAAATAGGTAGAAATCTATAAAGTGCAAAAACGGTGAAGTACCTAGTTAATGAATTACACCCTTAGTACTAACAGACAAATAGCTCTACAATATTTTTTCTCTATTGAAATTATTCGGTGTTAATTGAGAAGTACGTTCTATTTTAGTTAATACTACCCGCCCACTCGTTTCGCACGGGTGTTATTTACGTGGGAAGCCGGGGCGGGTCGCTTGTTATATATATAAACCTTACGTGAAATATTATCTAACTGATGGTGAAAACCGCATCAAAATCCGTTGCGTGGTTTAGGAGGAGTTAGCGGCCATACAGACACACAGACAGACAGACGTGGAAAGTAACTTTAATTTATACTATGTAGAGATAGAGAAGATAGAGATAGAGAAGAGAAGAGATGCTGTTGTTACATAACATAGATTCAGTACTATACTGAATCTATGTTACATAATTAGTGAATGTCAAAACGTTCATAAGATAATAAAACGTTTAACATAGTAATCCCAAATAGCACAGGGATTACTATGTCTACTGGCCATGTCGGTAAATACTAAATATGTTTTACTTATTTGCAGCTTTCAATTTCGGGGACGGAATAAGCTTTTCGCTGAAGTCATTCTAGTTTCAAAACAATTTGTAGAACTGGTTCGTTTAGTATCAATTCCTGGCAGCCAGCGTTATAGTCGCGCAGGCCTCTATATGACACTATATTGTCGGTCGTTTTCCGCGTCGCCTTCTATTTTATAAAGCGGGAATAACGGGCTTAACAATCATCCATTTTATTTCGCACGTACCTACCTACGAACAGTTTTGTCATCGGTTTTATATTGCGCGAATTTTATATCGTACTGTTCGATTTGAATTTACGCACTAACACGAGTAGCAATTCGATAGAAACCCACTCTATCGGACAACTAGAACAGTTTGCCGAGTAAAAAATGCATGAATAATAGACAATGGAGTTCGAACATCTATACGATACTTAAAACGAATATAAAAAAATTATATACGTAGTATAGTATGAAATCTTTTATAAATACAATATGTGATTTATTGCTACATTATTTGAACATTTGTGAATATCATTGTGTTAAAAAGTTCAGGATAAAATCAGTTTTTAAATTCAATTTGAAGTTCTTCCAGTTTGATATTTTCTCGAGGTTCAGCAGTGAACGAGATCGTTTTATGTGCAGAAAAAGGTGTATTGGAACGTTTGCACCTGGCACCTGGCTCGAGGGCTGGCCACGCCGCCACCACGCCACTACCGCGTCGCCGCCGCCGGCGTTCGCTCGCTACACTCTAGACACGCGCTCTAAAAGAAAAGTACAAAACAACACAACCGCATATTTCTCGTTCACGTAATGGATGCTTAATGCAGAAAATCGGATTTCAGAATTACGAGATGCTCTCTCGTGCTTTTGAAATACGAGTTTTCAAAGGATTATACAGCGGGTACTTTAAAAGTGATTTTATCATCGGAGGTAATTTTGGGAGTGTCACTACAGCGAGATTGGTTTGGATGTTAATAACTACCTTTTCATCCCATATTTCTGCTTGAAGACAAAACCACGTCATGGGCAAAATAACTAGTTACTAGGATACATAATCATAAGAGTATATTTATTTATTTATATGAAAAATGTTCTTTCATCGTAGCTACGAAATATGGAGTTCCGCCGCAGTACAGTCATTTTTTATCATATTTCTACCTAAGTGAAAAGGATTTCGTGCAAGAAAATACACAAAATATGCATAAATATTTATAAAACGATACTGGAGTACTTTGTAAATAATTAACGGTAGGTACTTGTAAATAATTTCATAACAGTTTTACAGACACCCGTCTTCTAGTCTACCTGTGATCACGGACATAGAAAAGTGTTCGTAAAGTCAGTAAGGAAGGAATTAAAAAATTAGTTAAATACACGCGATAAAATCGTTTCAAAGTGTTTGATTTATATGCGTCATTTTCAACCTTTCATGTTCATACTGCTGGGACATAGACCTTCTCTCAGAGAGAGAGAGAGAGAGAGAGGATAGGCCATAATCCACCATACTATGGCCCAGTGCATGCTGGACGTTGGTGAATGTTTTATATGCCTTTGAACTTTTTGGGGTTCTTGGCCATACTGGTTTTCTCGCGATGTCTGTGTTCACCGATTTTGAGCAATGGCATCGTAACTGCATATACCTAATATTTTATTTAGGTACTAAGTAAGTCATCGGAGCAGGGCCGAGGATCGAACCAGGTGCCGTCAGATTGTAAAGCGCACATGCTACCGCTCGGCCACCATCGCTCATTTAATGAATGACAATCGCGAAAACCGAAGAAATTATAAATACTTAGTTACGAATATCGAACCAAGAAATAACTATTCGATTTAAGAGCAGCTTCGTAAGTTAAGGATTGCAAGTAGGTCGCCACGTATAATCTGATATGAAAGTTTTGATGCAACGTAATCCTCAGATGAAGCCGACATTACCCACTAATAGAGGGCGGGTAGTGGCAGCAGATCACAGCCACCCGTGAACACCTATTACGTTCTCATTAACGTGCCGTACCGCGCTTTAGCCGCTCGTTAACAATGCCCTACCAGCAAATTGTGCCTCGAAATTAATGTATACAATATTACGACCTTTAACCGATTTTCATCACTTTCATTACTTAATCACAGTGTGGCTAGTTACGGAACCTACATAATGGAGGAAATTTTATTTGTGAATATTTTAGTAGCCCCTTAGTTAGCTGGGTTATTGTCGCCCCATAGTTCGAGTAAATTAGCAATAGGTACTTACACTACATTTAGTGACATACTTGCGTTGAAAATTCGTTTTATGTTCTAAATTTACACACACCCTGCCAATAAAGTTTAAAATGTTAGAGAACGCAAAACAAAGATGGAAAATTAACGACTTCATTTCGGTTTTTAGTACATAATTCCACGGAAAATATACTTTCAGGTTTATGATGCGTATCTTACCCCGCAATGAGATCATTCGAATACATCACAAAGTTATGTGGGGCTGGTAGAACATTACCTACGTGGTTATACGAGTAAGGTCTTACACGCGTGATTGCTACAGGTTTTTTTTAAACTAAAGACTGTTTAACGACCCAAAGTAAAAGCTTTATTATATGTTTTGGCAACATTTACTAATAGATACGTTAATAAATAGTCCTACAAATTGTTAGAATGGATGTTACTTATCCGATAAATTACATCTCAAATGTATGTATTATTTTATTATTTGGTTTCTTTCTCAGCGAGATGACAGCATATTTTCAACAACTTTAAGAGGTAAAAACAAGACTTTAGAAACCAACTAGATATTTTTATGTAAATTTTTTTTTTTTTACTTCAGTGAAATATATAACAAAAACTATTTTATCGAGTTTTTATCGACCTTCTTCGCCAAAATATAAAATACTAATAGAAAATTATCATTTTCCTCTAAAAAAGTATTACGGTAAATATTTTATTGAAAAATACGCTTGCGCTTGACCTCCATTTCTCCTAATGTTAAGCGAAGACGCGGTCTACGATGGAGCACGTTTGCTTAGAAGAAACCGATTCACTCGCGACTTAAAGACGCCCAGATTGTTATTGTTGGGGGGGACGACACCGATAGACTAGCTAGCGTTAAGACGTTGTATAACATACTTTCAATAGGACCTCGAATAGTCAGAATTCAGGTAGTAGAAATGTATTGAGATAAGAGTAACACACAAGTGATAGAACGTGTGTTTGACGCGAGCCTTACGTCTGTAGTGTGGAATCGTTACATTACACGTTAGAAGTAATAGATAGTGCAATTTCCCCTCGGTTTCCGCAATATTTGTGTTACTTTCGATGTTGCACACGAACGTAGCTTGAATTATAACAATGTGAAAATACAAATATAACTCACGTCTACGTGGATGGTATTTTCGGTCTACCCCAGCGTATAAAGGTTTGCGGTCTAGTTCCCTTGAAACAAAGTTACGGCAGGGCTTCCTATCCACCTTACCTTTTTTCATAAATCAGGTTCTGAAAGTTATACTTAGTTGTTACTAGGTTTGCGACATAAATAGTGTTGAGGTAGTTTAGCTGAAGTCGTGTAAGGCATACATTGGCTTCATAAAAAGAAAATAAGAAGTTAGGCTTTTATGACTAATAAAAATAAGCTACAGTAGGTAGACGCTACCTAATTTTTGATACTAGGCGTTACTGTTATGATTTATGAGCTTAATAAAGAATCTAATATGCTATGACTTGCTATTGCGACGAATCTTTACACTATAGAAACTATAGTATAAAGAAGTGTGTGTAGCGTGTGTGAGTAGTATTTTCTATTCTCAAAAAAAAAAGAAGAAAAAACAGACAAACAAGGGAGACATGAGAAGGTGGCGTGGCGGGTGCGAATGAATCAGGCCTAAATTAGGCTTGTTGCCTTTAGTCGAGCTCACACTGCAGACGACTTTGCCACCCTTTTTAGGGTTCCGTACCTCAAAAGGAAAAAACGGAACCCTTATAGGATCACTTCGTTGTCCGTCTGTCTGTCCGTCTGTCAAGACCCTTTTTCTCAAGAATACGTAAAGGTATCAAGTTGAAATTTATATTAAATACTTGGGTTTATGGTTTCTTTCGGCTGTACAAAAATAAAAGTTGTAAGTCAACGCAATCATAAGATATGAACGTTTATGTCGCATATTTTGCGATTTCACAGGGAAATCAAAACCTATAGGGTACTTCCCGTTGACCTAGAATCATGAAATTTGGCAAAAGGCAAGGTCTCATAGCACATATATAGGCAGTTACAAATTTGAAGTTATATCATTTAAAAATAATTATTTTGCTATTACAAACTTACATTTTGTAGTTGGAATGTATCGAAGAAGCTTATAGTCAACTACAAAGTTAAGTTTGTCTTTCAATATTTCAACATCAGTTAGTTTTTTTTTGGATCGCTCTCTGAGGGTTCTGTCCAACGGAACCCTCGGAGCACGAGTCCTACTCGTACTTGTCCGGTTTTTTTAAATAAATTTTTATCTATTAATTAGTTAATTG
Organism: Agriopis aurantiaria; assembly: GCA_914767915.1. NCBI lineage: Eukaryota > Metazoa > Arthropoda > Insecta > Lepidoptera > Geometridae > Agriopis > Agriopis aurantiaria. The sequence goes on along the minus strand of OU611994.1, from coordinate 7,760,318 downwards.
GTGATGTTGCAAGTTTCTTAGCGCGCGTGAAAAATTAGCAAGAGTGCCATACTTAGAATATATGTATGAAGCGGTTTAGCGGTATACTCGTAGTTAAAAGGGTGGGTGAAACACGGAGACATTTGAACACAAACGATAATTGTACGGAGGTACTTATATCTTCCTAGTTTGTCTGATTTTATGGTATTCTAAATTTGTTAGTTTTAGACCTGAAATATTGCACAACACACGTAATAAATTGATAATGATTATTATCTTACAATTGACTGCACCTGTTGGCCTACCCCAGAGTTGCAAACACAACGGTTCATTTCATTAAAACATAGAGCCATTGCGGTTTGTTACGCGATAAATGCGGTCACTAATTGCACCGGAGCAGCCACGCTGATCACTGTTCTATTGGTATTGTAGGTACTTTTAGATACCATCTGAATACTATTTGACTATCAAAGTAATTGCAATCCGAAGTGCTTTTCATCTACTTTGTAGTTTCTGGTTTTTTTGCTTCTTTTTATGTCGCTTGCTCAGGGATAGAAAGCAACAACATAACGAATATTCTTTTAAACCGAAAAATTTGATTTAAGTTGTTAAATAACGCATCTAGGTACTGGTCAATAGTTGGTACCTAACATATCTTTTTTATTTTGCTTCGATTGTGGTTTATTAATCATCATCATCATCATCATCATTTCAGCCATAGGACGTCCACTGCTGGTCGTGCAGTGCACTGCTGTGGTATATTATTTGGATGATTTTAGGTAAATTGTATGATTGGAAATTAGGTTCTACTTAAAATACGGTTGTATTTCAAAGCATCGTACTCGTACTCAGGGTACTGTAGCAATGCTGGAGACAAACAACCATATACACGTATTGACAAACACTGTGAAGGGGTTGAGCTCGATACTGTATAGAGACAAAAGGACAAATTTGGGTTAATTAAATTCCAGTGTCGGGCTTTCGGAGGCTAGCGTCTCGGGCTCGTCACGGCTTCTTGGACAAAGTAAAGCCTTATCACCGTTCGTACTTGGTTGGCACCCTCCTTCACCCGCGTCTGCCTCACACCTCCGACGCACAAGATTAATGCCCGCCTAATGAATCAGCCACCGTGACAAATCAGGCCTCAGTAATGGATACTGCCTTCCTAATCTTGCGGTCATAATAAATTAGCTAACAAATAATCATTATTGACGCCGAATTTCACTGTCCCCTTTGTCCATGTATCATTTTATATCGTATATTTTTCTCAAAATCCTTTTCAGAATGTGAAAGACCGTGTGGTGGGTGTTGAATAAACGTTACGATATAAGGAGCCGCTATTGTGGAATGGTAATGATCCATGTAACGTACGTACCTAAACTACTATTTGGGTACGTTTGACAGTTTTGAATAGTATTGAAAGAGATAACGGTTGAATAATTTTATGCTAGAAACACTTGGTTTACTTATATAGGTAACTGTTCATTCACAAATTCCTTTAAAGTACACAGGAAAATAATTTGCTGCCAGACTTAATTTTTTTTATTAACGTGTAAATAAGCTTACTATAAATAGAGCCAATCACCGAAAACAAAATTAAAATGTGTTCAAAATTAAGGATGATGTAAGAATTTTAATGTCTTTCCAAACAGAGAGCGCACTATACTTACTTATAAATGACATAACTGGTAAGTACGCTATAGAAACTACATACTGACACTCACTTTGCGGGAAAGGAACAGAGCATCCCTTCCTAATCTGACCAAATAACTTTAAATGCTTAGGTATATCTCAGATTTTTTTTTAGCTGATTTAAAGAAATTCGTCAATATACGTTTGATATTACGAATTACCACAGAATACATATTAGTGTTAAGTATTACGTTAAAAAATTTTTTGTTGACAGGCTAGGTGTTCGGCTTTATCTTACCTGATGTTAAAGTGACGCTGTGGTCGAAAATGCTGAACATCATCATCATCATCAGCCTATTTAATGTTCGTCCACTGCTGGACGTAGGTCTCTCCTAAAGAACGCCACAAGGCACGATCTTCTGCTTTTCGCATCCACTTGCCACCAGCCGCCTTTCGCAGGTCGTCACTCCACCTGGTGATGCTGCCACGTGATGCTGCCGGAACCATTAGGTGCTTGGTGACCAATTGGTGACAGATTTTCACTTGAGGGTAGATAGTCATGAAAAATACCTTGGCTTGTACATGGACTCCCACTTAACTTGGAATACCCACTTAGAGCATTTGAAAAGTAAACTTGTTGCACTCCGCGGTGCACTACGTAACATTGTTCGATGCATTCCGCGTAAGTTACGATTTACAATTTATAATACTTTAGTGAAACCGCATCTATTATACTTGATCGAAATCTGGGGATGTGCTGCAAAAACAAGTTTAAATAAACTACAAAGATTACAAAATAAAATAATTAAAATGCTCTTTAACTATCACTATCTAACACCAACTAAAAAAAATTACGATGCAACAAAAATAATGAACATCAAAAAACTATATAAATATAACATATGCATTTTTATTCGAAAATCTTTAAATAAAAACATCCACACTAACTTAACATTCACCAAACGCAAAAATGTTGTCGACCGCCGAACTCGGCGAGCTAGCTTCCTTGTCATACCCAAGCATCGAACAAATTACGGTAAAACAATGCTTACTATTGAAGGAGCGCGACTGTTTAACCAACTACCCTCACACATAAAAAATGTAAACTCATTTCACGCATTTAAAAAACAAAAGGCATAACATATTATCTCAGATAAATCATTATAACAAATGCGTGAAGTGGGTACTTCGCAAATTGTTAAGTGTGTATTAGCAAAGATTATATACTAGAGGTATTAGTTATTACCATTTATTTATTTAGCGTTTAAGTATTTATGGATTTAAAAAAAAAAAAATGTGCATGCGACGACGAACACTATTATTTTATATAAATATGTTATCACTTACGTGACAAATAATTGTCTTTGTGGTAATAAAGTTCTTTAAACCTAAACCTAGCCGGGCATCAGATGTAGTGCCTTACCACTATGATATTGTTTCTTTACGATGTTTTTCTGCACTGGCAGCTCAAGCTTATTGTTGGGATTTGAACCTACACCCTTTGGATTGGAATTCGAACGCACCATGCACTGAGCTATCATTGCTACGAAATACTGTACCTATATTTTACTAAGCCTGTCATATTTAACAAGTCAAACACTATTTCGATATCATATATATCATAGATATCAGCGTGATTTTTTAGGGTTCCGTACTCAATGGGTATAAACGAGACCTTATTACTAAGCCTACGATGTCTGTCTGCCCGTCTGTCCGTTCATCCGTCCGTCCGTCCGTCTGTCTGTCTGTCTGTCTGTCTGTCTGTCCTACCAATTAACCGCTGTATCTTTCGAACCGTGATAATTATATAGCTTTTACTTTTTGACTTTATTATTATTTATATATTATTATTATTTATATATTTCTTAGCTAATTCGCCGTAACATTACAAATTCTGTAAAAATTTCAACTGGCCATCTATTACGGTTCGAAAAATAAGAGCCGTTAAAAGGTAGGACAGACAGACAGATAGCGTAGGCTTAGTAATAGGGTCCAGTTTTCACACTTTGGGTATGCAACCCTAAAAAGGAGGGTATTGTGTTTATCTCGTATGTGTTTCAACACACAACAACTTTAAATGATAAACAAGATGTTGATACATTCGGTGTAGTTGCAGTGATGGTTACTGGGATAACAATATCTTAAATGCAATAAGACTACTAGCTACAAGTAAATTAAGTATATTAAAATTGAGGTATTCATACACCATTGGTTAACTAGGTGTATCGTTTGTGATAATATATGTGATCCGTCAAAATGTATTATGTGTTAGATGTGTCAGATACGGCCACCTGGGTTTCTAAACTTTCCAAAATATGAACATGTTGAAAATTTAAAACTTGACAATATTCCATTAAATGTTTTTTTTTTACCGAAACTTGTTTCGAGTAATTTTAAAATACTAAGCTCTATTCAAAAGTTTACCTAAATTAAGTTCGCTTAGAGTAAATTTGAAAAGTAAGATAGAATTAACAGAATTCTATCTGACTTTATTAATTCTCTAGGCTTTTACTGAAGTCACGTAGTTCGCAAAAAATTAACTCGAATTAGACTGAATTGCGCAGACGTATAAAAAAGCTTGATAGTAAAATTTAAAGTATTTGCTTCTTCTAATCTAATCTTTATAAATAAATAGGTATATTACGACATAGCCCACCGGATTAGTAAGTTGAAATGGCAGTGGGCAGGGCACATATCACGCAGAACAGATGGCCGATGGGGCCGAAAGGTTCTGGAATGGAGACCACGGACTGGTAAGCGCAGCGTAGGACGTCCACCCACAAGATGGACAGACGACCTAAAAGAGACCGCAGGGAAACGCTGGATGCAGGCCGCTTCCAACCGGCCCTTTTGGAGATCGATGGGGGAGGCCTATGTCCAGCAGTGGACGTCCTACGGCTGAAATGATGATGATGATGATGAGGTATATTACGAATATTGTCAATCAGCATCCAAATAAATACTTTTTGTTTCAAAATGAACCTGGGACAAAAAGTCTATAATATTGCACCGTATAATTAGTTTTATATTTGATATATCATCATCATCATCATCAGCCTGAATACGTCCATTGCTGAACATAGGCCTCCCCCTTTAACCTCCACACTGAACGACAGCCTGCCATATGGATTTACTGGATGCCCGCGATTCTCATGATGTCGTCAGTCCATCTAGTGGGAGGCCTACCTACGCTGCGTCTTCCGATTCGTGGTCTCCACTCAAGAACCTTTCTTCCCCATCGGTTATCGGTTCTTCGAGCGATGTGGCCTGCCCATTGCAATTTCAACCTGCAAATTTTAACTTGACTTGTTTAACATAATATATCTATTTTTTATTGTCTTAATCTGATAAAATTATTTAACTTTTAGTTTTTACAGACTGTTGTGAATTTAGCCTGAAAAATAAAGTTTTATTTTATTACTGTTTTCTACAATAACTAGACCATGTCTGTTTTGTTCAGCGAGCTATATGGAGGAGCTGTGCTTGGTGTTTTTCTAAGGGATTATATCCTAAACAAAGTTATTCGCCAGGGAACAAAAGTCTACATAGCTCAGCGTATTAGCAAGCTGAAGTGGCAGTGGGCCGGTCATACTGCTGCAGAATTGATAACCGTCGGGGTAGACATTTATATTTTATATTTATATTTATATTTATATTTATTTATTTAACATACAATTAGGTGGGCAGTTACAGGGGGCCCCAATTCACCCACCCATGGATATAAGAAAAAATTACACCTTAAAACCTACTAAAAAGTAGAAAATTTTTTTTTTTTTTTTTTTACATTATAACAAATGAAACAGACAAACAAAAATTAAAAATATCTACTATTTATAACACTTACAGCCCTTATTTTAGAGGGTTCTGTATTTGTTCCTTAATATTATTATAAAAATCTATTGTCACTCTGCGAACCTCTGCCTCCGTACAATGAAACAAATCTAGATCCAAGCGCTGGGCCAGCAGGGCATTGAGCGTGCTCAGTGCTTTCGGCACCGGCGCCAGCCTACCGTACTCCGTTCTGCACCAGGGAACGCGGAACAAGTTGCGCTGCCGAGCTGCCAAATACTTGGTAGGGACCGCCAAACTTAACCGCTCGAGCACAGACGGAACACTCATACGGCCAGTTATAATCCGCCATATGTACAGTATCAGGGACAACGCTCGTCGTTCCTTCAGAGTATTGTAGTCCAGCATCCCAATGACAAAATCACTGGGATACAAAAAAGGGAATCCGACGTAATACCCGTACCGCTTGTGATAAAGCCACCTTAAAAATTTTCTTTGCAGCTTTTCGACCATACCAATGTATTTGTCCTCGTAAGGGTTCCAGATTATCGAATTACTCTCCATCTTGCTCCGGACAAATGCATTGTAGAGGGCCTTAATAGCTGGAATGCTATTCAAATGACGAGCCTGACGCATAACGAATCCCAGGGTTCTAAAAGCTTGAGCACATATTTTTTTGATGTGATGTGCAAACTAAAAGTAAGGTCACCGCTTAAAAGAACCCCGAGATCCCTCACTGTGTCCGTTCTTGGTAAGACGATGTCCCCGAGACTGTACTGCACTGTTAAGGGGGTTTTAGCTTTAGTGAACGTAATCACAGAGCATTTGCTCACGTTGAAGAAAAGCTTATTGCGTTCACTCCAACGAAGCAAACTAGACATGTTTGGACATGTTCTAGAGTGGATACTATGAATGGGCAAACATAGCGTGACACACCCTGTGGCTCGATGAAGTGACTATATACATAAGGCAGTGGCTTGAAGCGAAAAGCCGAAGAATGGCTTGCTTTGCAAGAACCCATTTTATATTCCACACAAAGAGGTGCACCGAGAATAAAATGTTTCATCCTCATTTCACATGTACCAGAGCCACCATTAAAATGAAAAAAAAAATGCTTTTAGAATTGTGATCTTATACTAAAACTGTAATTGTGAAAAGTTTTATGCACATGTCAAATACCTATTGAAGTTATAGAAGGTCCTAAAAAATTAGGACGGATGGACGGATGGACGGATGGACGGATGGACGGATGGACGGATGGACGGATGGACGGATGGACGGATGGACGGATGGACGGATGGACGGATGGACGGATGGACGGATGGACGGATGGACGGATGGACGGATGGACGGATGGACGGATGGACGGATGGACGGATGGACGGATGGACGGATGGACGGATGGACGGATGGACGGATGGACGGATGGACGGATGGACGGATGGACGGATGGACGGATGGACGGATGGACGGATGGACGGATGGACGGATGGACGGATGGACGGATGGACGGATGGACGGATGGACGGATGGACGGATGGACGGATGGACGGATGGACGGATGGACGGACGGACGAACGGAAAGACGGACAGAACGAACTTGTTTCTTGTAGTAGTACTACAACGAACCCTAAACTAACCTATCTAAATAATTAAAATGTTATCACTACGTAATAACACTTATGATATTTTTGCTATGTACTAGTGCATCTATTTCTAAATAATCATTTCCTTGCATTATACATTTTTCTTGTACTTATTATGTAAAGTAATTAAATTACATTTATGTGTTTAATTTACACAGTTACAATATTTATATAGTGAAAAATATTTGTCAATTTTCCAGACCAAGCAAAGATTTTCCAATTTCCCTATGTATGAAATTTTTGTAGCAAAAGTTACGGGTCATAAATGCAACCGAGCATTTGGACGATGACACGCGCAAAGATAGCTAACGTATGAATCGAACGTTTTATGAAAGCGCCAACAAATATTTGAAATGCATTTTTAATATTGATAGAAATTTTTACCGTTTTTGTACAAATAAACTTCTTGTAGATACAACCATATAAGACAAACGATCACATAAAGATACCTCTTAACGCGGGCTTGAAACAGCGTTGTGCGGAAATTCACGTGAACATGAACCTTAACGCGTCTAGATACGGTTTGCGGTCGTGCTTTTTGCAATCACCTAATTAGAATCGCTTAAAACAGGTAGCCTTGACGCTGGACTGGAGAAGTAGGTATGATACGTCTAGGAGTCAGGGAATATGTAGAATTATAGAATGTGTATTGTATAATCCCAAAATCACTTTGACACAAAACAGAACCTTGAAAAACTGCCAAATGATATTTAAAATCAAACTATATTAACTATAGTCAAAGTATTCAGTTTACGGGGTAGCTAAAGGCGCATGGTTATCTCACTCGCACATTTCAATATTTTTAACCCCCGAGGTAAAAAGAGGGGTGTTAGAACTTAAGCCATTTGAAGATTACCACATCTTATCTAGCGGCTATTTAAAAAAAAATATTATACTTGTTGAGTATAATAATCACTGAGTAAGAATAATAAAAAAATGCATTATCTTCAGAATGACATTGCATAATTCTCACTCAGGGGGTTTTTATATTCATAAATGTTAAAAACATGCGAAAGAGATAGCTACAGCCGTTGAGCACAGCCTTAATGTAACGTTAGCAATTCCCGTATAATATAAACAAAATGGCCAAAAACTCCATTTCCATACTAAAATCTTATTAAGTACTACCTGGTATTGAAGCTGAAAGTCGAAAGTAGAAAAAAATTTGTTCCAATTATTGTAAAATTAGAACCAAGATCTTATCTAAGCCAACAAAATAACTCTGACACTGATATCCCCACAATATCCCCCATAATCAAAAGCTTGTTTACCGCATACGTATAGCTTTGACCTCGTTCTGCCTGAACATTCAACGTCAAATGGTTCCGAGTAAATAAAGCTCATTTAAAAAGTGAAGGCCGAACACATACCATAAGTGTCTTTTGCTAATATCAGTTTGAAATTTCTAATCAAATGATAACTAGCATATTATAGTACTGGTACTACTGACCTATATACGTACTTTCTGTATGCTAGGCTTGTTTAATCGAACCTTTTTTCGCCTCGACTGTTCGGTATTCCCTCTCGAAATAATTAATTATTTTTTAAGTAACGTGAAAATACAGAGTTACTTTCAATGGTATTGGGTTTCAAGTAAAAGCCTGCCTGCAGTAAAAAGAAAATACGGCTAGTCACCGAGCTGTAATTTCGGGAAGGTTTCGCCCTGTCGATTTCAACGAGATCTGTATTAACGAGTAAAGAAAATGTTGCAAAATATTTTGCAGATCTCTGAACCAGCCGAGCACAGCTTGATTATAAGTAAAAATATCCATGAGTTGCGAGCAAAATGAAATTGTCATGACCCATAAATTTAAGTCATGGGTACCTAGCTTATTCTTTTTCTATGGCTGTTGTAGGGTTGTAAGTCATCTAATAAGTATAAATTTTTTGTGCCTATGTTTTATGGAACATAGGCTTTTTCTCATTCTAATGTTATCGATCTCCAAAAGGGTTGGAAGCGGCCTGCATTCAGCGTTTCCCCAGCGGTCTCTTTTTAGGTCGTCTGTCCATTTTGTGGGTGGACATTCTACGCTGCGCTTACTGGTCCGTGGTCTCAATTCAATGGCTTAAAATATGGAGTAGGTATATTTACCAATATTTACGCTGTTAATATTTAAGTTTGTAATATTTAGTAATAATGCTGTAGCAAAAACCCAACAATGTACAAAGTTAAAACAGACGTGAAAAAGAAAAGGAAAACTAATAGAAGATCGAAGGTAACTAATAAAGCACGTAACGGCATCGAGCTTTCATTTCATTAGCTCCTTGTCCCTATTTCCGATTAATATAATGAAGTTATCGACGAGTCGTCCAACCGTTCAATAACATGGTGTGTGCTCTGATGCGAGGTGATTTTATTAGTCTCAGCAGAGCTTAGCCTGAGCAAGGAACTTAAAGAAACTTCGTCTCGACCCAAAAGTTTTGTCATGTAACAATGTAATTAGCCCCAGGGACTTGCCGACCCCTAAGTTGTAAGAAATTCTTTATCTCGCCTCAGCGTTTTCACTTACTACCAATTTGAATTCTTCAATTAATGAGTTGAAAAGAGAGGGTTCTGAAAACAGCGAAGAGTTACATTTAGATGTTTTTATTCGCAATAATGATAATTTAGATTACGTTGGTAATTATTTTATAAGTACTTATATAGTGAATTGCTTACAGAAAGATGAAAGCAATATGATTCGCATGTTTTTTTTTTTTTTTAAATCTTTTGTGTGGGAAATATATTGGTGTGGTTTCTTTTGTATAATATTCTGCTTTTCAGTCCAAACGTGGGGAAACTAAAAACTAATTATTTTACTTGAGATTGATAAAAGACACTGAAAAAAATATCCAAAAAAATTGGAGCCAAAAAGCATTATTGTACATGTACATTGTTACACATTTCAAGACGAACTCAAAATTAAGCTCTCGTCACACCATAGTCAAATGTTTCTGTCACGGTCCAAATTTTCCCATACTTAGTAATTTTGTGAAAATTTTGTATACTACTTACCAAAAATCTCTTTGGTTTGTGATTCATTGTTCCTTATTCAAATTACTTCACAGTTTAGGCACAGACTAGGTAAAACTATTACGTAGAGTTTAGGTTTAGCAACCTCACAAGAAAAGTAGCACTGTCAACCGAAGTTTTGGTGGCATTATGAAGAACTTTCCGAAAGTGAGAAATGAAATAGTAGTAGTAGTACTTTACGTGGGAAACAGATCTTTCGTCGTGACAAAAATTATGACAATAATTGATTGATGTATTTATTGGCACGCAAAATAAACTATTATTAAAAAAAACATAATCATTGTTGTATTTTAGATATTTTTATTTTAATTTATCAACCGACTTCATATAAAGAAATTTAAATTAGTTTTCTTTTGTAAAAACTAATTATTTCATAAATGCTTACTATGCTTTTACTATTCACTAAAGTGCACAGAAAGCCTACTATATTGTAGTTTGTAGTTTTACAAATAGTAACTACAATAAATGACAACTGGTAACATTTTGTTTACATTACACGGGAATTACTCACGTATGATTAAGCCAGTTATTCTGACTATAGTTAAATAATTGGTAAACCTCTTAAGACCTATCCACCTATCTTCCAGAAAATTCATTATAAGCAAACAAAAAAAACTTTGTATTTGATTAATTACGGTAACCGGATAACATTCCATTAAAGCATTTTTTTTTTGACGGAGTCAGTGGTGGTGTGCAATTGCACCCATTGTCCCCCCCCCCCCTGTCTGTATTCGCGCCTGTACAACATATTTAACTAAAGAAAAGTTTTGTAATTTTGAAGCAGTGTATGATAATAACACAAATGTTTTTTTTTCCCTTCAATTAATGGATTGGACAATGAATAGGTTCGTTCTCATTTTTTGAAGCTAAAATGTACCTATATTAGCGTGGGTTTTTTTTTCTTACGATACCTGGTCGCTTGATATTCTATAGCATCGTGGTAGGCAAATATAAATCAATATTTTACCCTATCTTTTGCGTAATAACATTACACAATTAGTAATCGACATGGTATCCATTTATCTTACTAACTACTTCTCAAATGTTTTACTTTCTAATTGTGTTCATAAGGTCTTCTTCGAAAGTTTCGTAATTTGTGTTGGAATTATGTTGGAACGCACGCTTCGGTATAACTCTTCGATTAATATTTTAATCGTAATCAAAGTTCTCAGCGAAGAGGATACCACTCAAGATTAATCCTCGTGCTCGCGTAAGTAAGCTTCGTGGCCTAAGTTGTTAAGGCTGTTAGCAATAGTGGCCTCGACGCATGTTTATTTCAGAGATTGTGAGGGTGTAACTTGAGCCTGTTTGTCGGTTTTAGGGGCGGCGGGCAAACACCGCGCCGCACACACACTACAGCTTAACGAGCCAACTCCCGCTCGTTGGGGAATTTCGTCATGCTAAAATTGTGTCAATAAAACTTTATAAGCGGCAGACATTGCATATTTACCTATCCGCGCGTGGCGGGCACCGGAGAGAAGAATAGAGCGGCTCGCACGTAGCACACAATACACATAGCTCCGTAGTTTTGTTATCGCGAAGAGTTGCGAGACACAATCGCGTCGTGGCTGGCTGCATGCCGCTGCGTCGCACCCGGCTCCAGCCGACTCACGCCTGAATGCACAGACGCCCAGTGTTCACTCTCTGACGGATATTGGGTACGCAAACGTACGGTTAAAGCTGAACACTTGCCTTACAAAGCGAAAAGTTTGCACTCAACTAAATGCACACCGCTCGGCTGTCCCGTTTGTGCGCTCAGTTTTACATTTGTCAAGTTAGAATTGAAAGTTTCCACCACTCCAACTAGCTCCATATCTACTCGTGGTATAATTTTCTTTTTATTTTGTTGCCTCGTAAATTTTCATTCCCATGACTGGCAATTGTGAACAGTAGAGTAAATTAAATTGTAGAGGTTATATTTTAATAAGCATTTACTACACTTGCTTAGGTATAGCTTGGCTGATACATTTTTATTTTGGTAGATTCAGTTAGAAAAATAACTATAACAAGCAATCTGTCCTGAAAACAAAGAACTGAACCAAACAATTGTAGTTTTAAACTGTTATTGTGTAGAGCGTTCACGTCATCCATTACGCTAACGAACTTTGCTCAGCGGATTCATTAGAAACCCATTCATCTCTGTGCTGGTTCAGGTATTAACTACTTACGGAACCGAGGGAGGTAATTGAAAAACAGGTTTCCTATAGGCAGACGTGAATCTCCTGCTGAAACTTCGAAGATGCTCGCCAGTAAGAACTTGGATCAAATAGGAAAAGCTGTGATACCTTAACTTTGTGGTGTTCATCATCATCATCAGCAACGACTATCACAACGTCGGTTTGTGGTGTTGGTACCTAGAGACTTGGAATTTATGACAGTTGCGCCGAGATTTCTAGTTTTGCTGCACTACGTTGAAAATAAACTATTACTTTCTTTAGTTTTTCCGTTTGTTACTTTCTGTTAGTAGTTTCATCAACCAGGATTATCTCGTTTTTAGACAACCTCACTATCACCTCCCTCACTGTTAATGGCAAAATTGCCCCAAAAACCAATGGGGCCGTAGCAAAAAAAAAAAAAACTATTACTATTATATTTTGACTTTTTTATGGCTGACAGACAATGACAGTTTTAAAAAGGGTACATCAATGCTGACGTTTATTAACCGACTTCGAAAAGGAGGAGGTTATCAACTCGACTATGTTTTTTTATTTTTTTTAATACTAAAATTATGGTGATGCGGATGCGGGCGGTATTTTAAATTGCGTGAAAATGCTGTGTCACATGAAAAGATGGTTAGCGACCAAAAAGAGATGAGCACTAACCTTGCTTAGCCAACACACTATCCACTTGGCTGGCACTGCACTGCTCGGTCCTCTGGGACAGCGGCGACGCTATACAGTCTAAGCCGTCATACTAATATTACGTAGGTATGTCAAATCTTTGCATACAGAGATAAATAACTAGATTACTCATACATTGAATAATTAAACATCATTCAGCAGTTTTCGCTTACTGAGGCCAGGGGTCTTACGGACAACAGCTAATTGCGGCACATAATCCGCTCAGTTGGAAAATCACGCGACCGCAAACCGTATCTGGGCGCGATAAGGTTCACGTTCGCGTGATTTTCCAACTGAGCGGATTAGGTGCCGCAATTTGCTGATGTCCGTAAGGCTCCTGGTCACCTGATGCGTCAGGTGGCTGTGACAGTGTGGTCGAAGATGCAAACACAATATGGTATGCCACCATGATATATTTCCTCACGATGTTTTCCTTCACTGGCAACTCAATCTCATTGTTGAGATTTGAAGCCACATCCATCATTCAGATTGGAATTCAAACGCGCCAACTACTGAGCTATCATTTCTACTATTTTAATTAATGGGACTGTGAGAAGGTGTGGGTTTTTACAGTATTTAGAAAGACTTCAGTTATCGTCCATAATTATTTTTGAAGCCGTTTTCCGTAAAAACTTCGTTCTTCTCAAAACAAGAAACAATAGAATGTTTATGAAATACAAAGATTTCCATTCCTCTAAGCCTGTACTCAAATTGTAACAAGTTTAAGACGCGCGTAGCGCTCACATATCTTCCGTCACACGGCAATGTGTAGATATTTCACATGATAATCCTCCGCGAAGAATTTCATATTTCACCGGTGAAGCCGAATAAGTAGCGTATTATCTCGTGTCAGACAGGTGTCGCTCGCGTCGGCCGCCTGAATTCATCTCTGTGCCGGCAGGTGCACGCAAACGACGTTCCTAATCCGACCCTGACGTTCTATGTACACAGTTGAATAATAGACTAGGCTCGAGCTATCACCGGCACAGAAAACTCCATTATGAAAGCTCAACTACTACTCAAAACATAATTTGTTTATTGTCTGCTAATGTTACCTATAGTTCCGCCTCTAGTGAATAGAAGCTTTGTCACGATTGTTACCTTAATCTTTCGCGTAATGTAGATCTACAATCCTCTGTCCTTTATTGCGCTAGTTATTGCTGCCGAGACACATCGCGACAGTTAATATTGCCGAAAGCGTAATAAAATGCCGTGTAATCAGATATCACTGCGAAGTGAAGCAAAAACAAAGAACAATGAAATAAATCGCTCTTTTTGAATTACCCCATCAAACACCAAGCACTCGGCAACAATGGAGGCTTCTGATGAATTATCAATTTTCTCTTTGTCACACGCCAAACAAAAACTCACGATGATCGTACCTGGGGAACGCGTTATCTTGGCAGAGACGTATGACCATTATTTGTTTATGTGTGCTTGATATTGCGTATACGCGTGCTTGTGTGGGTGCCGTATATCAATCAATCGCTGACGACTGTTAATTTCAACAAATGCACTGTGAAATATTATAAAGGTACACAATACGTCCTCATGTTTCTATTGTTATACGGGCAATAAACAACCGAGAATATGAGGTTTTTGAGTAGAAGTATGATGATTATTGCCCGGTTGGCTAGCTACTACCCTCAAGTTGAAAATCTGTCGCCAAGCAGCTGATGGTGTTTTCCAGCAGCCTCACTTGTGAGCCAGTTTTCATTCCAGGCTAGGCGTGTTTACCATCTTCGACTACACCGTCACTTAATTAATACCAGGCAAGCTGTGGTCAAACGCCTAGCATGTCAACAAAAAAATAATTAAAATTATGAGTTTTGTTAATGTTGAAATAGTCTTCGTAGTGACCTTTACTTAAACAAAAAAAACTTTTCTGTGTCTTTGCTTTAGAAGAGTAGAGACAATACCAAGTTTATGTCAAACTTCTTGTTTTTAACTCCGACGCAAAAAGAGGGGTGTTATAACACCTCCAAACGGTTGAACTGGTTTTGATTTGTTTTTAGGGTTCCGTACCTCAAAAGGAAAAAACGGAACCCTTATAGGATCACTTCGTTGTCCGCCTGTCTGTCCGCCTGTCAAGACCCTTTTTCTCAAGAACGCGTAAAGGTATCAAGTTGAAATTTATACTAAATACTTGAGTCTGCGGTTTCTTTTAGCTGCAAAAAAATAAAACTTGTAAGTCAACGCAATCAAAAGATAAATGAACGTTTATGTCGCATATTTTGCGATTTCACAGGGGAATTAAAACCTATAGGGTACTTCCCGTTGACCTAGAATCATGAAATTTGGCAAGAGGCAAGTTCTCATAGCACATCTATAGGAATAAATCTGAAAGTTATAAATTTGAAAATATATCATTAAAAAATAATTATTTTGCTATTACAAACTTACATTTTGTAGTTGGAATTTATGGAAGAACTCTACTATTTCAACTTCAGTTAGTTTTTTTTGGACTCGCGCTCTAATGGTCCTTCCAACGGAACCCTCAGAGCACGAGTACTACTCGTACTTGTCGGTTTTTTATGTTTGAAAGGTATCGAGATTTTTCTTAGCTCTGATTCAAATAAATCTGTTCAGCCGTTTGAAGATTACCAGCTCTTTTATAGGCCAGTAGGCTCTTTAATAAGGGATTTAAAACATTCAAATCAAGTCATTAAAAAAAACCGGACAAGTACGAGTAGGACTCGTACTCTGAGGGTTCCGTTAGACGGAACCCAACGAGCGCGAGACCAAAAAAAAAACTAACTGAAGTTAAATTATTGAAAGACAAACTTAATTTTGTAGTTGATAATAAGGTTCTTCCATAAATTCCAACTACAAAATGTAAGTTTGTAATAGCAAAATAATTATTTTTTAATGATATATTTTCAAATTTATAACTTTCGGATTTATTCCTATAGATGTGCTATAAGACCTTGCCTCTTGCCAAATTTCATGATTCTAAGTTAACGGGAAGTACCCTATAGGTGTATAGGTTTTGATTCCCCTGTGAAATCGCAAAATGTACGACATAAACGTTCATATCTTTTGATTGCGTTGACATACAACTTTTTTTTTTACATAAACCGTAACCGTATATAATAAACCGTAGAACCAAGTATTTAGTATAAATTTCAACTTGATACCTTTACGCGTTCTTGAGAAAAAGGGTCTTGACAGACGGACAGACGGACAGACAGACGGACAACGCAGTGATCCTATAAGGGTTCCGTTTTTTCCTTATGAGGTACGGAACCCTAAAAACAATATATTATTATACTTGTTATCTCAAACTATCGTCATATAAGTGTCATACATTGCGTTATAGAATACCTACTTACTTCAGTAAAAGTTGGAGCGAAACTTTTAATGGGTCGGGATCGTTAATGATAAGGGTAAAACCGTAGAACCAAGTGGAAACAGCGCCGGAAATTATATTAATGTTCATGGGGCTTTTCTGCTTGGTAGCTTCACGACGAGCTACAATACCTAGATATATACCTTCAGACGTTAACCTACGTTTATAACTATCATCACATCATACTAACATTAATATGTATAATATTGAAGTTTGTGTGAGGTGTGTGTCTGCTTTTTAGGGTTCCGTACCTCAAAAGGAAAAAACGGAACCCTTATAGGATCACTTCGTTGTCTGTCTGTCTGTCCGTCTGTCTGTCCGTCTGTATGTCCGTCTGTCAAGACCCTTTTTCTCAAGAACGCGTAAAGGTAGCAAGTTGAAATTTATACTAAATACTTGAGTCTACGGTTTCTTTCGACTGTAAAAAAATAAAAGTTGTAAGTCAACGCAATCAAAAGATATGAACGTTTATGTCGCATATTTTGCGATTTCACAGGGGAATCAAAACCTATAGGGTACTTCCCGTTGACCTAGAATCATGAAATTTGTCAAGAGGCAAGGTCTCATAGCACATATATAGGAATAAATCCGAAAGTTATAAATTTGAAGGTATATCATTTAAAAATGATTATTTTGATATTACAAACTTACATTTTGTAGTTGGAATGTATGGAAGAACCTTATAGTCAACTACAAAGTTAAGTTTGTCTTTCAATATTTCAACTTTAGTTTTTTTTTTTGGACTCGCGCTCTGAAGATTCTGTCCAACGGAACCCTCAAAGCACGAGTCCTATTCGTACTTGTCCGTTTTTTTTTTCTGGTGTACACAATAAAGAGTTTCTATTCATCTATAGACAATAGACAATAGACAAATTTTTATTTATGGAAGAAAAAATCATAATATATACATTTTTGAGAACACACATTACAAATGATTCCCTCCACAAACCGGTTCCAACTCAGCATAATTGCTGGTTGCGAACAACCAGCGCTGGTCTTCCGTTGGAGCCGCCGGTGACATCACCCACGGCCAACACCGAACAGTACACGAGAAATTAAATAATAACAAAAATAATATAGCAACAACAACACATAACAAAAACATGCAAACTAACATTTAAATAAACTTAGCAGTAATATAAACAAACCATAAATAAATACATAATACTATAAGGTGATTTGACTAAGACAACGTTTTTAACAAACTAATAAATTAGGTATATGCGAGTAACCTAGGTAAAGCCTAGGTATGCGAGTAAATCTATCTATTCTATTCACACACCTCCGTAACAGCTGAACGGATTTCGATGTAATTTGGTATAGAGGTAGATACCCTAAATGAACACATAGGTTACATTTTATCTCTAAAAAGTCATGGTTCTTGTAGGATAGCGGGTGAAACCACGGGATGCTACTAGTATACAATACGATAAGATAGAGGAAGTAGAGTTCCTTAAAAAAAAAAAAACTGTTATTTATTTATTTCTTGCAAACAACAGCGTTATATTTTTATCTATACAATATTTAACTATAGTAATTAAATAAGAAAAAAAAAGATAAGTTAATAATAGATTACAGTAATTTAATAAGTAATAATAATATTTTTTGCCAATCATTGTCATGGTACTGGACTACTGGCACCCGAACATTAATAGGTGTGTAGGTGTAAGGCTTGGTGTATGTATGTTTGTATGCCTATTGTCTATACGATACACAAGGCTTCAAAAGAGTTAGGGTTCGTAGTGACGACGTGTGTTACCTATAGGTACTTATATTACCTACACCTAGTTATTACCGACAAAACCCAACGCTGTCAGAATGCGAGTCAGCTACTAAATATACAAAAAAAAAAAAAAAACATAAAGATACACAAGTTCACTCAGTCCACACACACATAAGTAAACAACTTCCAGTAGTCTCCACCACTTTAATGGGGCATGTCTTGGACTTGATCATGACTCACTTTGCTTGAATTTGACTGTAACTATAATTTTTTGTCGATATCTGCTATTATACTTTTATAAATGCGCAAAGCGTGAACCGCCAAAATCTTATCAGGACGGGAAAAAATTTAACATTGAATCAAAGTGGAAAATTAAGTTAGTATTGATTTTTATTGGCATCGAAATATAGTTTCTAGTGGTTTTTCACCTTTTTACAATCTTTTATTCAACTTGCTCTGTTAGTATGTTCGTATGTGTGGGACAAATCTTGCAACTGAATATTAGACCAGGGGCCTTACGGACAACTGCTATTACAGACACCTAATCCGCTGAGTTGGAAAATCACGCGATCGCAAACCTTATCGCGCCCAGATACGGTTTGCGGTCGCGTGATTTTCCAACTGAGCGGATTAGGTGCCTGTAATAGCAGTTATCCGTAAGGCCCCAGGGGCCTTACGTTCAACTCCTTACGGGGTCTCAAACTTACGTTAAAACCGCGCAGTTCGGAAAATCACGCGAACGTGAACCTTAATGCGCCCAGATAAGGTTTGCGGTCGCGCAACTTTTTTTCATCACCTATCTGGATAGACTGGATTGCTTGAAACAGCTAGGCGTAAGGCACCAGTTATCCTCAACCGATTGAGCTGATATTTGTCATATTTATGTAAGTTCGGCGACAATGCAACCATCGAGCTGGTCTGATGATGGAGACAGAAGATGGCTATAGGAACTCCTAAACGAAATGACGTAGCCCCGTCGAGTTAGGATTCGTTGGATTTGTCATTCCAAGCACTTTGGTCTTAGATGATGAGCGGACGCCTAAAAGCTTGATTTAAAAAAGTTTTTAATTTACTTATTTTCATATTTTACGAGAAATGGATGTCATATAAATAAAATCCTATATAACGATAGTTTATTTATGTTTTTAACTGGTTACTGCCGTTTCGAGATTGAAATAATTTCTCACAGATGTGGTTACAAGATTGATACTCAATTGTGATAAGGAGTGATTGGATTTCAAAACCTATTGTATTGTGAATCCAGGTAGCACGTATTGTGTTCACCAAATTGTGGGCAGATGTATTAATTCACACGAGTCAATAGATTCCAAATATCGGTATACATACTCTCCGGATAAAAGGGAGAAAATGTTATTGATATTTTTGTTCCTTTGTTCTCGTAACAGAAACTGTACTTACCTAGTAGAATATATAATGAATAATTACTTACCCATGAATTGGTAAAGACTCATTATGTAACTATCAAAATATTCAATAAGTAGGTACTTATTGTATGTGAATTATGTGTATTCTTCAATACTTACTGCGGTACGTGGTTTCACCTGCGTGAACATTCCCTGTAGAGCCATGGCCTTGTAGTTTGGGTAAAAAAAAGTATCCTATACTGGCTGCGCTCTGCGGTTTCACCCGCGTTATAAACCTCCTTGGAGAAACCTCCTTGGTAGTGACAGCAAACTCCTTTGACTTAGATGATAATTTCTTTTTTCTATAATGTTATGTCAATTTTCTGACTTTAATTCTTGTTCTTGTTTTTTTTTGTAGAGTAAACATTAAATTCTCTTTGATTAAAATATAAAAAATCTTGGGTTAATTCCATCGCTACCAAACTTCACAGGATTACTCGCTGGGCTAACCTTGAAGATTGTCTGAAAATTTCATTAAACATACATATACTCATTGCCTTTTATATACATAGATTTCACTCTACGGCCCTACAACTATATCCTATGAAAATAATCACGTCAACCTGTTGCTCTGTTGCTACGTGAAAGAACAAACAAACCAACACACATTATAACATTTGTTTGATTCCTGTTGAAAGCGTGCATTAAATATTTCATTTTTTTCACAAATCCAAACAGACTTACTCAATATTTATTCGAAATCCATAAGTTATTCTCCGGCCGTACGGGCATTTGTTAGATAAGCGTCTATTGGGCGGGCGTGTTTGTAGAGTGCTTCCGCCTGTCAATCCACCCTAAACCAATACAGTAATGACGTCTACCACTTACCACGAATGCCCATAGTCTTTTGTCTCTGTTCGATCGAAGGTTTAGAATTGGGTTTAGAATTCTACTCCAGTTTTGGTTATAAATGTAGGTACTTATGTAGATGTGTAGGTAGGTGCTTAACCAGTACATATCTGCATGTGAGAACCTATTATAGTTACATTGAAATATGAAACGAGGTTTCTCCCTATCCATGTGATGTAATATTAAGTATATAATACTATCAGGTGTAATTCCAAGTACCCAATCAAACGGTAAATCTATAATTGCTGGCTACTTTGTTTATAAACTGGGCCCAAGTTGACCCTCTGGAAACGGTCGCGGTCGGTTCGCTAATCCGATATCCTATCGTGATCATAACAGACCAATTCACGAGTTCGGGCTAATCCGCGGATTACACAAAGTTTTGCGTTAATCGGTCAATAAGGCCCGCAACGCAATTTAACGTATAATTGGCCAAATTTTATACGATGACCGCAGCTACGATTCATCAGACAGCGTAAACCGCTCCGAAAATTTGTTAATTGCGTCAACCAACTCTACTTTGGGTTTTCTAAATAAACGAGAATTCAGTCCTTTGTTGTCCAAGAAGGTACCATGTAGATGTAGATATCTATAATTGATCATAGTTGGTACCTAGTTAATTTGTGGTGAAGCTTCAAAGATCGATTATAACACAATATCTTCGTCCATTAAAACTTAATGAATCAAGCAAATTGACTTTTAACGAGTTGGTTATGCCGAATTACCTAGTTAAACTACAAAGCAGTTTTATCACAGTTATAAAACTTTTCAGATAGTGGGTACGATTGTTTTTATTTATACCTACTATAAAATAAACATAAAGCTTGTCCTCTTGGCTACGGCGAGTGAAGTTTTGTTTTCTTTGGAACAATACGAAAGAATTATACGAAAACGAAAGTCATTGGTTGTTCATTTCGAGCTATTTCCGGGCGATCGGTTCCCAGTCGGTGCAGAGAACCATTGTGGAGCTGATAGTTTGTTCTTCTGACTAATTGTCTTGGGTTCAAACGCGCGCTACAATAACGGCTTTTGAATGCGTAACCGAAATAACAAATTGGTTTGTGGCCATTTGTGCTTTCTTTATTTTATTTTCTAGATGTGTTGCAAACGATGTGAAACGATGTGTTATTAAAACAATTATTCGTCATCATCATCATCATCATCACAGGCAAACTGTCAGCCATCATAATCTTAGGCCACTGCTGGACATTGGCCTCTTCCAAGGCATGCCAACCAACACAATTTTCGGCTTTTCGCTTCTAGCCGCTGCCAACTGCCTTAAGTATATCGTTACTTCATCGAGTCTCAGGGCTTCCTACGCTACGTTTGCTGATTCATGGTCTCCACCCTAGAACACGTCTATTCTAACGGTTGTAGGTTCTGCGACAGATATGACCAGCCTACTGCCACTAGCTTGATAATACTCTGAGCTATGTTGGTTTTCTGGCGAATACGATCTACGATCCCTCAGAGAAACGCTCTTCATAGCGACTTTCAACTTGTGGACCGCTCCAACTGTAAGTGTCCATGTTACAACACGAAAGTCATGACCAATAGGATGCACTGGTTAAAGATTTTTGTCAAGAAACTTTGCGGGATAGGTTACGAGAAGGCTACGTTGTTTCCCAAACGCCGCCCAGCCCAACTGTATTCTTCTGTTGGCCTTACTCTAAATTTTTTTGCTTAGTTCGAGATTTTGCTGTTCATACTTTCGAGCAATCTCTAGAGTGAAGCCATGCATGGCAACTGATCCCGGAACAACGTGTTCGTTCGTATCCATGAGCTTGGTTTTATCTAAGCGCTATAATTTTAATAAAATTTTGGTATGATCACCATGGTATAGTCTATGTCAGTATTAAAATAGAATAAAAAAATAAACTACTAATAATTATGTAATGAGTATAAAAACGTTGTAGCTTTAAAGTAATCTGTGATGTCAAACACTTCAAAGGTATTATGTGTTTCCATTCCTAACAATAAGTGTTTTTTTATTCTAACCACAGCTTTTCTTGCCTACTAATAATGAGTATGTCAATGAATAGCTTAGTTCTCACTTCTCGAATATAAAATTAACTTATTTTCGAGTAGGTAAGAGGGTATGGTAAAACTCAAAGGGTAAAACAATATTATCTTAAATCTTTTCAAAGCATCTCCACTACAATACAAGTCAAATGACAAGACTCACATTATAGCGTGCGCCTAAAATAGTTTTTTGTCCTAAAGTAGTATCATAAAATTCTGTTGTCAGATAATAACATTAAGGAAATGGCAAGAAACCCTTGGAGGCAATACGCAATAGAAATCGTTTGCTACGAGCACGGACAATTACATTCGGGTTCGAGACGATCCTTCTTTCAATTCACATTTCTTTATTGGAATCAAAACGATTAGTTACCCTCTGTGGATACAACTCGATATTTGTTATTGTACCAAAATCGTTTGTTATTATCACTTTTACAAATTAAATAATGATAGAGCCCGCAAAGGTTTCAGTTGACGTTTCTACTTAGGTAGTTAGATTATGAACTATGTATTTTGATAGATTTAATATTCGACTTAATTTGTCAGGCCTATAAAATACTGTTTTTATTCATTGTTAAAGAATTAAGGTGAAACAGTTTCATTGACGGTGAACCAGTTTCATTTAACATTATTACAATATATTTACTTACTTATAAAGCTAGGTTGTCAATAGAATGCGTTATTTTAGAAATATAGACGTTTGGGAGATTTAGTCTTCTGGGTATTTTGATAAGAGACCCGTAAAGTTGCACTCCAATTTAAACTGAATCTTTAATCATGGCCATGTACTTATACAATGAAAGTAAATCGTTTTTTAATTTATTTTTTAAACGACTACCCATGTTTGTTTCTTATTTCACCAAAACTTCACGTTATCATCATTGCATCTTATCAATGTGATAATAAGGAAAGAATGTGGTTCATTTTATAATTGAAAAACTTCTATGGGACATTTCTAATAATTTTGTTAGAATATGGTCGTAATTTATGATTTAGGTGAAATTAGATTGCAATTTACAGCGTAAAAATCTAAGATTTCATTCTATACTAATAAAAGATCGTAGGTTAAATTATTTTTCTAATAAAAAAAAAAATGCGCCACCTCTTGATAACCTAGTTTTAGATGCTACCATAATGAAGTTCTTATACGTATCATACGATGCAATGGGTTACCTTTTTATCATTGTGGATACTTTGTCTGGCAATTTTTAGTGGAATATTTGTTTGTTAGGTGATTGTCTCATAATATTTCTCCCATCCCCTCGTGCAGAGTTCATATCTGACTCATGAATAGACAAACACGACAGTAATGTTCATATGAAAGTTTTAGTCGGAACGTCTACGTGGAGCGTATTACATCGGATGGCGGTGGTTCTCTCGAGTGCCTCTGTTGCCAATTCTGTGAACGTATGTGGAATGTAATTGAGGCGTGCCAGCCGGTTCTACATCCCTCAGGAGTTCGGTGCACGCACGCGCACATGCGACACCATACAACCTACTTATCCATAAATCAAACACATACATAGACCATATTATCTCTACTATTTTTCAACCCAATCGTCCAAGAGATAAAGTTCAAAATATAACTTTCCCCAAAGCATTACAGAAAGTGTCAAAACGTCGGTATGAAAATGTTATTGTTTGCTCATAGTACAAGTAGGCTGTTGTTGGTGAGTATATTTTTATGAGAGTGCCAGTTTGTCTGATAGTCTGTTTCCCTTTTACTTTTACGATAAGGTACGGTTTTGGGGCTGCTATATGCGAGTACTCGTAATAACTTTACACGTTTTGGCTGCGATAAATCGATTGAAGAAAGTTTAGTCTAAATTCTTTTCAAGTTTTGAACCTCGGTACGTCTCACGGCAAAATAAGTAACCTAGTATATTGTTAAAGATAAGCTAATAAAGTTACAGGTTGTAGCTATAAATCGTCAAAGAAAGAACCCCGAAGTAACGCCACCAATAATGCTGGCCTAGTTTGATTAGCGGCCTTGGCCGTCTAATGATGTAGCACGATGTGAAAATTAATCGTGACCGGACAATTAATAATACCCACGGCACTCATGTTAATTTTCGTATCATTATGAATACACGTGCAAAAGATCGCATGTCCATCAGTATTTATTTTTACAAATAGGGACTTTTGAATAGACTGGTAAAAGTGTCGAAATTTTATATGCATCTACTGCGTCTAATCCACTTCCACTCCGATCAAGTGAAACAACAGATAAATTAATTGTCTTTCTTAACTAGGCATATAGCTATTAAATTTGGTTTTCCATGTTCTAATTTATATTTATGGTTGACAGACTGGGTGCTAAGAGACGGTAACCATTAAGAGTTTAAAAAACTTGAGTTTAGAGTTCGATTAGAGTTTAATAAACTTTTCCGATTTCTGATTATTTAACAACGAAGACTGTTCGAAAATTACAGATTAAAAAAACATACAGTCGAATTGATAACCTCCTATTGAAGTCGGTTAAAAATCAAATTACGGTTACACTACTTAGCTAGCATAAAAATAATATGTATAAAGTGTCCTCTTTTGGGAATAAAAATATATTTCTTTCATTTTAAACAGTTAATACTTTTTATATCTCGTGACACATTAGGATGTTGTTTTCGTCGATTTGGGACTTAAGTTATTTTGCCGTTCGGCAAAGTTGTTTTCTGAAGTCGGGAGGGCCATAAATTGTGTGAGGCGCGAGTATGTAGGCATGTCGAAGTCGCCAGAGTCGGCGACTCTCTCCGAACAATCTACTCGAATCTCTGTAGGAATGCGGCTTGATTTAATTCTAGCGTATTAGAGGTCGAGTCTTGGAACTGTCACTGGGGAGATATATCACTGGCTCTAATTGCGAATATCACGTAATACTAGTTACTATACTAACCCTAGCTCTTTATTTAGGTATTTAGTGCTTAGATATTTTGTGTTAACTTGGTGCTAACCATGTTTTTTTTTGTTTTAGTCTCAAAAAAGACTTGGGATCACACTTCTTGTGCCAGTGTCATGTATTGAAGTATTCTCAAGTTTTATCAGATACTAGCAACGCACCCCAGCTTCGCACGGGTATAAGATTTATTTTTATACACCTTGTGTTGTGTTGTGTCATGTTAGAGTTTTAGTAAGGATCCCTATTTTTTTTGAAAACTAATATAGCCTATGTCACCCGGGGATAGAGTAGCTTCCCAACAGTAAAATAATTTTTTAAATCGGTTGAGTAGTTTCGGAGCCTATTCAATGCAAACAAACAAACAAATATTTCCTCTTTATAATATTACTAGCGGTCCGCCCCAGCTTTGCACGGGTATATATTATAGCCAATGTTACCCGGGGATAGTGTAGCTTCCCAAAAGTGAAAGAATTTTTCAAATCGGTTCAGTAGTTTCGGAGCCTATTCAATGCAAACAAACAATCAAATCTTTCCTCTTTATAATATTAGTATAGATATAAATATGGTTAAAAAAACATAGTCACTGTCAAAGTCAAGCAAACGTAGGTCGCAGTCATGGAGTATTTACTTGCTAGAGGCCTCTATGGAAGCAACACAAAAATACATGTTTCACCTCGTTATAATACTTACCCACACTCCTGATATCTTCACGTTGGCGCAAAAAAAACAAAGGTTTTCTATTTTCAACATAGGTAATATACAATATAGGTAACATATGCATAGGTTATTGACATTAGATAATAATGAATTGTATGATGATTGTATTTATGAAAGAGGTTCATCATTATCATTACCAGCCTATCATGTTGCACTGCTGGGGCACATGCCTTCTTTCAGAGAAAGAATGAGAGGATGGACCCTGATCCACCATGCTGTCCTAGTGCGTGCAGGTGAATGTCATAATATGTCTTTGAACTATTGAGGTTCTTGGACATACCGGTTCCTCCAATTCCTCACGATATTTTTCTTCATCGTTTTTGAACGATGGCATTGAAGCTGCACATAGTTTATTTAAAGTATTAAATAAGTCATATTGGTAGCAAATTACTTATTTGGTATTACCCGCCTACTATCGAGCATGAAAAGAGAATTGATAGCTCAATACATGGGGTAAGGATACTACAGTTAGATTGCATTTTTTTCTATACTATCTATACTAATATTATAAAGAGGAAAGATTTGATTGTTTGTTTGTTTGTTTGTTTGCATTGAATAGGCTCCGAAACTACTGAACCGAATTGAAAAATTCTTTCACTGTTGGGAAGCTGCGCTATCCCCGGTTAAAATAGGCTGTATTATATTTAAAAAAAAATAGGGATCCTTACTAAAACTCCAATAATGTTCCCAAGGTGGAAAAAAATTAGATTTTTAATTTTGACTTTGCGTGTTTGACAGTTCTAAGACAGGACAACGTCTGTCAGGTCAGCTAGTAGTTAATAAAGACACTGGTAAGTAGGTACGTATGTTTACATACATATATTTAAATATCTTTAAAAAAAGGAAAAGTTTTTATTTACCGCTTCTCTCAATGATCTTGGAAAGCTGTGGGCCTAGTGTGAGTTTTTCTAGTTGCGTTAACGTACACGACCGCGTTAGCGTAAACCACGATTTATATGAAAAAATAACTACGCCATCTGGCGCCATGTAGATGAAACTGCTCTTATTTCAGACATATCGTGGTTTACGCTAACGCAATCGTGTACGTTAACGCAACTAGAAAAACTCACACTAGGCCCACTGGTATTAACGTGGAATAGCGCGTAACGCGTAGCTTTGTTTTTTCCCGCGATGTTATTGTACGTTGTTCAGCGTTGTGAAATGCATAAACCCTAAATAAATAACAAACATTTATAACTACAAGCCGTGGTAGCCTATTTGGGAGACCACTAGACTTGAAAGCGTGAGGTCGCGGGTACAAACCCCGGGCCCGTACCAATCAACTCTTTGGAGTTTATGAACGAATTTTCTTACCGCAGGCTATTCGGTGAAGGAAAACATTGTGAGGAAACCTGCATACTTACGGAGAAGGAATTCAATGGCGTGTGTGAATCCACCAACCCGCAACTGGGCCAGCGTGGTGGATATGGCCCAATCACTCTTTCGGGGGTAGGCTAAAAGTTCAGCAGTGGACTGTTAAAAGGCTGATAATGATATAACTACAAAACCTTTCAGATAAAAGTTTCACCACATAAAGCTTTTATGTTTCTGTATTAAAGCTACTATTTTGGATATCGTAATAAAGGCATGTACTTACACAACGCCAATTACTAGGCATGCCTTTTAAGTTCTGTCGTTTCCATATTTCCCGGCAATTTTGAATTTGGAACTGTTCTACATTCGAATGTGTTTAAATTTTGTATCTCAAAACAGTTGAAAGTATTAGGATTAATGCTATTGTTTAGTCACAGCGTCGATTGGAATCTGGCAGGTTACGTACGAAAATGAATCTTTCTAAGGAAAATGTTCGTGCAATAATTTTCTACAACCTTAGAAGAGGCCTGATACGGCTTCAGTGTTTTGAAGAGCTACCATCTGTGTTCAGTGATGAAGCCCTATGTCTGCGGACTGTCGAACGCTGGTATTTAGAATTCCAGCGTGGACATACTAGTGTTAGTGACAAATCTCGCGAAGGACGCCAAAAATCCGCGTATCCGCGAAGATAACATCATTGCTGTGAGACAACTAATTCTCATTAAGCACAAGCGACGCAAATATGTTAACCTCGGCAGTGGTTACATATTTGAGGCGTTTGGGGTCGAGACATTGGGCCCTTGGGGACCGGGAGCTCACCTTATTTTCAAAAATCTTTCAGAGCGCCTGGTTAATGCGACGCGTGACCAAAATGCTGGCGTGTTTCTGTCTCAACGCATTAGCATTGCCATTCAACGTGGTAATGCCGCCAGCATGTTGGGTACGCTGCCAACTGGTAGTGGGCTTGAGCATTTGGATTGTCTTTAGACCTTCAACGGTCTATCAGTCTAACTGTATTTGTAGTGTTAGTTTTAGCTTGTATTTTGTTTAGTTATTAAAGACCAGTAAAAAAAAACTAATTCTCGAAGATCGTCGTAAACATGTGACGTATCGAGAGATAGAGGCTCTATTAGGCATCTCAGGGACAACCATTCAGAAGATCTTGCATGAAGCACTTGGTGTGAGAAAGCTAGTTTGCCGTTGGATACCGCATCTGCTTTCCGACGATCACAAGGCGGCCCGCGTCAGATGGTGTAAGAAAACTCGCAAAGGTTCAACTGAGGAGAGTCAAATCACGTCTACGACATCATCAGCGGTGACGAATCTTGGATCTATGCCTACGATCCTGATTCCAAACAACAATCTACAATCTGGGTCTTTCAAGACGAGCCAAAGCCGACTAAAGTTGTTCGTTCTCGAAGCACTTCAAAGAAGATGGTGGCCACGTTCGTTGGAAAAACCGGCCATGTTGCGACTATTGCACTTGAAGATCGTAGAATGGTTAACGCCGTGGTATATACCACTGTGTGGTATATATACCGGTATGTATATATGGTATACAAGTCATCGCCGAACTTCGAAAATCTAACTCAAAGCGACGCATCATCCTGCACCACGACAACGCAAGCTCACACAGCGCTCGTCAAACGATTGAGTATTTGAAGCAGGAAAAAGTAGAAATTCTTCCTTACAGTCCTGACCTAAGCCCTAACGATTTCTTTACATTTCCTAAAATTAAGAAAAGTCTTCGTGGTCAAAGTTTCCAGTCCGGTGAGGAAGCAGTCGACGCTTTCAAGTCAGCCATTTTGAACACCCCCACTTTAGAGTGGAATAGATGTTATAATAACTGGTTTGAGCGAATGGAAAAGTGAATCAAGCTACGTGGTGAATACTTTGAAAAACAATAAAAAGTACTATAAGGTTCTAGTTGTGTTTTTTTCTTCAAACGACAAAACTTAAAAGGCAAGCTACGTACTCCTGAGAATATTTGACAACCTCTCAGGCTTTCAATGTAATTTTTCCATGTCTAGTTATTCCTTTTATGGCCAATTATAATTAAAATGTGTCCCTATGGAGTGATATGCTCAATATTGCCCTCAATACATGAAGCTCATATATTTTTGGGGCATGAGAAAAAGTCGTGTACCTATATTAATATATTTATGTACGCGGTTTCACCCGGTATCTCTCAGGAACCATATTTTTTTAGGGAAAAGTTGTGTTAAACCAGGGTACAAGCTACAAATTTCATTCAAATCCGTTCAGCCATTACGGAGTTAACTTTTTTGGTTGGACGGGCTAGACATTTGACCAAAGTTCATCTGATATTAAGTGACAATGTGAGCAAAGATGGTAAATCAAACCACCGCACACACAGCAGAACCACCGGAAGATGGGCAGCCGCATCATATTTGTACACGGTGAACGTACTGCGATCTCTAGGCCACCTGCCAAGCGTGGGGATTACGGCAACACCCCTCTCCAAGTGTGATGCCTTTGTTCAGCAGTGGACATTTAATGGCTGATGATGATGAAGGTGATTTATCATAAATATAATAATCATTATAAAATGTGAAATATTTATTGCTATTCAGAGTTTCGAGCCCTAATTAGATATTACAAAGAGTTATTAATTGCCATTGATTCCTTGAAATTGTCAGTTCCTCATTTTTGCTTGAGTTCTGTATCCGCTTTCATAGTAAAAGCTATTAATGATATTCAATGTAACTTATTTATAAATAGGCTAATGAATTCCGTTGAATTAGCAGCGGCCCAAATGACGATACAAAATCAAAGCCGTATCGGAAATTAAATGTATTCATTGGCAACATTTTGATTTATTCCAATCGATTCACCAACCAATCCTACTCGTACTAAATTACATTTTGGATACTGTTCTGCAAATATGGTAATTTACTGCAATTTTTATAGTTATAGTTATACACACCGTAGGACCGACTTCAAAATATCTGTAAAAATATTATTTTGTTCTTTGTAGTGGCTTATAAAATTAGAATGTTTGTGTTGTGTGGCTTTTTGAAGACAGTCTTTTTAAACAAAATGTATGTTCAAAAAATTTATACTCAAAAACTGCAGCCGCTGTATGTCCTTCTTGATTTCTGATTCATGCAGGGTGTAATATAGTTCACATGCTCAAGAACAAGATCGTTGACCCAGTGAAAAAAATCATAGCATCTATTATTTAACTTGTCAGTCAGCCACCAGGCGCGGCGCTGCTTGCATTGTGTGGGTAATTATACTGCAATGGAATAATATTTCATTTTCAAAAAATGGGTCCGTAATAAATAGCATAGACTTTTAAAACAATTTTAGTACTACTACTTAGTCAGTGACCTAGATGCTCAATAAACATGAATATTAAATAAACTCTACACCTTCTCTACATATTGTATTTACAATGTGTGTCAGTACTTTTCACAGAGGACCTAGTAAAACTTATCGTTCTACTACTACATATTATATATATAATATATATGTGTCAGTACTTTTTTTAATGATGTGTAGAGAAGGTGTAGAGTTTGTTTAATATCATGTTGGTTGTTGTTATAAACCTATACATACAAAAAACCTAATGCGAAATCTTTGCTAATGCAAAATACTGACCGACTATCTTTCCACGATATCTCTAAAACCACTTGACCTACAAAGCTGAAATATTAAGATTCCTTATAGAGGTAGGAGTATAGGGTATAGAGGTCCACTAAGTTAGAATTATGCGAAAGGACCAAATTAAGGGGTTAAAAGTTTATGTGAAAGTCATCGTATACCTACAAAGTCTAGGGCAGCAGCTAGGGAATTAATAAAACATCAAATATATTTGGAAAAATATTTACTTTTTACATATTTACATTATTAAAATAATATTTTATCAAGGGTCTGAAATTGCTTTACAATAGACGCTTAATGTATAGGTAATTGGTAGGTAAGGTTTGCTACATTGTGCAAGTTTGGAAGTTCCGATAACTAACCTAAAACAGGAAAACTCTATAATTACATTAGTTCATCTATTTCCTTCGAATACTATATTTATTTTATATAATAATTTGCAAAAACCTTACGTTAAAATCTACCTCGCGTTCTTTAAAGTATTTGAATTGTTTAGCCCCGTTCATAATCTACATACACGATACACTGTCACATACCTACAAAAGTAGTAAACTGTGTATAAAATCAGCTACAGTCTGTAGATCGAAGATTCGTTATTATATACACGACAGTCACTAAGTCGAAGACGGATATCATCTGAGGAGTAAGGGCGCGGCGGCGGCTAGGAGGGTGTAGATGAGGCCGGTATAGTGTGGGTGTGCGTCGCTGGAGAGCGCGCTAGCGTGGCATTCAGCCTCGTCAGCGCGCAGTTGCAGCAGTGGAATGCGCCGCCCCAGCGCGTCCTTACAGGAGGCGCGGCACACGGCACGCCGCAGCTCTGCGCCCGCCTCATTCTCCTGCAGCCAGCGCCGCAGCCAGGCGCCCAGCCAAGCGAGCTCACACTCGCACCGCAGTGGGTTCTCAGCCACTATCAACCCACCTGTCCACAGAGTGAAACTTTTAAACCTAAATTACACTGGCTCGACGATTCTGCCACGTCTAGAAAAGTTTCGAGTGGCGTATTAAGAATTAAAACTCATTACGAAGAGTTGCCGGCTTCGCTCTGCGGCGAGAGGCTCGGTAAATTTTAATAAAATACTAGCTTTCGCTGTCGGTTCGTTCGTGCGATCGTAAATATTTAAACGAGTATCTAACTCATTTTGGCGATATCGTGAGGTTAATTAAGGGCCCGTTGGACTATGGTAATAAAAAGACGGGTTTGGTTTCATTCATAAATATTCTGATCAATTAGTAATAGCTCTGCTTTTAATTTTAGATTTTACTTAAAAGCTATTTAACTTGTTGGTCTGGACAAAAGCATCATTAAAAGTTTTATAAAAATAGCGAGCGGAATAATAATTTCTGTGTAGCGGCTATTACCAACAGGGATTTGCATTTTCATTTTAGAGGACAAAATTTAAAATACAGTTTCTTATTGTTCAGTGTTTGACGGCCTTTTAAATAGAAACTCGTAAAGGAAACTTTAGTACACATTATTGTGTAATAAAATAAATATTTTTTCATACCTGATAGCAGTTTGGTGGCTACGTGACTCCAGCTCGTAAAGTTAGGGTAGAAAATGGCCGGATTAAGCGTAGTGAGTTGATTACGGCTCAAGTCGACACCCAGCTGCGGTATTTGTCCGAGATGTCGCATGAACGCCGTGGGCAGTGTCGTCAACGATGTCTCTGTTATTCTGATGAATATTTCTTGACTCTCAGCGAAAGGTTGAAAAGCTTCATCGTGTATCTTTTGTAGCTTGCCGCCTTTTATTTCTAGGTAACGAATGTTTCTGGCATCAATATGATGAAGCTGAGTATTCATGTACTCGTCCGTCCATTCTATAACCAACTTATACAGAGATGGGAGCGAAGACGTGATGTTAGAAATTCGGAATGTGGAATGGTTTATGGAGGACCACGACTGAATGAGTAGGGATCGTAAAGATATCAGGGGACGGAAGGAATCTTGGTCGACTATGTCTAAATATTTGAGTCCGTTTAAACTCAAATGAGATAAATTGCTTAACCATTTAAAACTATTTGGCGTAATTCTGACTATGGGGTTGTAGGATAAGTCTAGTGTGTTAAGATTATTTAAATGGAACCACATTTTTGGCACGAGAGAGGTAAGACGATTATGGCTTAGATCTAAATAACGAAGGTTTCCTAATCGCTTAACATCAGTCTCCTTAAAACTGTTAATGTAATTCGATGTTAAATTGAGAGTGGTTAAATTCGTTAGGGGCAGATAAGGCACCGACTTCAGGCCTGTACTCGCAAGGTTGAGGCGCCTCAAGTTGGGCAGATTGTGAAACAGTTCTTTGAAGTTTGCCTTTATGGAGTTAAAGCTCAAGTCCAGTTGACGCAATCCACCGATACTAGAAAACGTGTTATCCGATAGGACCGTAAGTAAATTGTGACCTAAATTAAGGCTGAGGAGGAACTGTGTGTTCCGGAATATATTACTGTCCAAATATTCTATACGATTATGTGACAAGTCGAGATAGCGCAGACTGAATCCTATCTGGGACAGGGCCGTGACGGGGAATAGCGATATGTCATTATTGCTCATGTCCAAATGCTCAATGAAAGTATTTTTGAAAATATCTCTCGGAAGCAGTCTCAAATTATTATGATTTATCTTTAAGTACCTCAACTTGTTTAAATTGTAGAATTGTTCCACTGATAGCTGAGAAATAAAATTATAGGAGAGATCTAATATTTGAAGCGAAATTAAATCACCGAAAGATTTTCTCTTGACGGTGTTGATATTATTGTTATGCAAATCTAATATTTCTAAATTTGCAGCTTCGCCAAAAGCCTTGTTCTGTATGTGAACGATTTTATTGTGTGATAAAATAATTTGACGGATGGAGGTTTCTACTGTGACGAAGAAATTGTTCGGCACTTCGGTGAGCTCGTTGTAGGAGCCGTCAAATATGTTAACGGAGAGCGCCGCGCCCTCGCCGTCGATGTACCGGATGCAGTTCTGGCTCACGTTCAGAGTGAACGTTACATCTGCACTGGAGACATTATGAAACGAGCTCACTGATAAATATGTAAAGTTATTCCCTTGGAGTTCCAATATTTCCAGTTTTGGTAAATTGGCAAAGGCCTCGGTTTCCATCGAATCGATTATGTTACCCGCAAGAGATAAATATCTCAAGTTTGGTAAGTTTCTGAAACTGTGCTTAGTTAGGTTGTTGATTCGGTTGTAAGATAAATCTAAGTTTCTTAACTCCGGCATATAAGCGAAGGTTCCGCTTCGCAATGAACTTAAAAAATTGTAAGCGATTCTGAGACTGCTCAGCGAGAGAGAAGCGTTTTGATATTCATTATTCATAACGATGTCTACGATCCTATTATAATCTAAATTTAGGTATTTCAGATAAGAGAATGAAACAATTTCCGACAACTTCAGAATATGGAAATCATTGTTATCGAATGACAGCCAACTGAGATTTTCTAAACCGTCGTCTATTTCGAACGGAAAATATCCGCTGAAAAGTGTCGAGGACGATTCCAAGACATGCAGCGAACTCGTAAGATTGGAAAAAGATTGTGGGTGCACGTAGTACAAATCGTTAAAACTTAAATTTATCTCTTTCAGA
Organism: Agriopis aurantiaria; assembly: GCA_914767915.1. Classification (NCBI taxonomy): domain Eukaryota; kingdom Metazoa; phylum Arthropoda; class Insecta; order Lepidoptera; family Geometridae; genus Agriopis; species Agriopis aurantiaria. The sequence goes on along the minus strand of OU611994.1, from coordinate 7,725,909 downwards.
GGCATGCTCGGCGGAAAAACGTTCTTATAAATCTGTGCAATCCTGTTACCTTTCAAGTTGATAGTGCCGAGGGAAGTCGACCAGTCTAGAAATTCGTTTGGTAACAAATTAGATATCCTGTTGTAGCTTAAGTCGAGATAACGAATGGAGCCGGGCTCGAGCGTTTGAAGTGCAGAGGGTATTGAAGTTAAAAAGTTCCCGGCCAGCGAGAGCGACTGGATACGCGCGGGGAATGGGGGGCTCTCCTCGAGCTGGTTGTAAGCCAGAGATAGATGGCGCAGCCGCCCAGCCTGAGCCAGGCTGTCCGGCAGCTGGGACAATTTGTTGTGCTCCACTTCCAGATGCTCTAGCGTATTTTTCAGCGACAAAAATAGATCACGGCTGATGGAGCTCAATCTATTATACGAAACGGATAATCTTTCTATTCTGTTATTTGCGAACAACATTCTTGGAATGACAGACAATTCATTAAGATCGAGTATTATTTGTCTAACTTGAACCTCTTTGAGGATATGAAACTCGGATGAGTCGTTTATTTTATTATTACTTAAATCTAGTTTCTCCATTCTTTTCGTTTTGTTGGTGAAGCACCGGAAACTGTTATCAAAAGTTACAAAGTTATGTCGTAAATGTGCGGACTGAAGCCTAGGAAGATTATAAAGTAAATCACAGGATAATTCGCGTAGGAAGTTGTTTGAGAGTTTAAGGAGTGTTAATGAGTGCGGGAGAGAATCTCTGCCTATGCTTTGAATATGGTTGCCTTCCAGATCTAGCTGCAGAAGATGGTACAAGGACGCGAATGCTTCTGATTTTACATGACTAATTTGATTATTGCTAAGTGACAAGCTCGTCAATGTTTCTTCTAAATTATGCCATTTAATCTCAGGACCGACGAGCGCAATGTTATTACTGAAATGGAAACAAAAATTAATCAAGTCTGTTAGTCACAACTTCCAAAATACTTCAATAGAATCTAGTTTCAAAACTTGTGCTTACTTCTGAAGGTTTAACCAGTTTAAAACTTTCAAATCTTTTAAACCTTCCTGCGGTATTTCAGTAAATTCGTTGTAACCGAGGTCTAAAGATGCCAGCGTTGCAGCCATGGAACTGGAATAGATTTATATCTGTTATTCTTTTGTTGTGTTCCGTGAAGTTTTGCAACGAAATACATTGTTTCTCCTTACCTAAATGCGTATAACTCAATGAAATGTAGTTTATTGGCGACTAAAACAAGAGTTTGCAGTCTCAATCCATCTAATGCACTTTCTGGAATTACTTCCAAATTAGACATGCTTATGTCTAGGTGTTGAAGCTCTATCCGTGGCCATTCTGAAAGAAAAAAAATATAATTTTAACGATGTTCAAAGTTTGTGGTAGCTGGCTGATCAAAGGTGGATGGTGGTGTAGGTTGTTGTTTTTCTGCAAATGGTGCCCCCTGCGCCTACACGATTTAAGTTTGTATTATTGAAAACTTTTATTTGACTTTAGTGTAACCAAAAAACCCCTGTGTAATCCTCACGCGAGTTTTGATGAAGTTAGTGTAACCATTTATCTCATATCTACAGTGTTCATTAGCAACAGTTAGTTTTTCATGAAAAAAAAAAGTGTATGATAAGTATTTTACGAAGAGGCATTTTTTTGACTTTAATTGGATGATGAGTATTTGTATATTATAGGTATTTAAACTACCTATATGTGTATAACTGTTATGTATGTATATTCCAATTTAAAAAAAAACATATGTCAAATAAATCTAAACTATTTGGTATTCACCAATTCCAGCATGTTGGGTACGCTGCCAACTGGTAGTGGGCTTGAGCATTTGAATTGTCTTTAGACCTTCAACGGTCTATGGGCAGTCTAACTGTATTTGTAGTGTTAGTTTTAGCTTGTATTTTGTTTAGTTATTAAAGGCACTTGCCCAGTAAAAAAAAAAAACACTAATATATATTATGGTATTTAAATAACTTAATATTTAAGTCAAGTGAAAGTCAAGGTTTATGAAAGAACGATCAATTTGAGTTGATCAGTAGCTTTGATTATGTTATGATAAGAAACTATTCTAAAAATACTTTAATTATTCTAAAAATAATTAGGTAGTGATAGTTTTAGTTCTTATTATGTAAAATTATATTATTATATAAATGTTTATCCAAAGTTGTAAAGTGAAATAAAAGCAAAGAGCAGTTGAAAAAAATACTTTAGTAACATCTATTAGAAACATTATTAGAAGGTATTTCAATTTTGGAAATTTTAATTTATTGTGTGATTTTTAACCTGAAATTCATTAACTAATAAGAAATTAATATATAATAATAACACATGAGTAATTAATCTTGAAATCAAACAAATTTCGTAAATCTGGATTAGATATACCTTATACGGAATGGAAAAAAAAAGTAGAACAGAATTGAGCCTTGAAAATGATTTGCTTTGGTTTTAACATGGTTGGTGGTTGAGGGCACTTTTATTGTAAATGTCACTTTTTGTGACACGCTATTTTTGACGCAACTTTTTATGAAATGGTTGGACTTTCCTGTGTACGGAAACCTTTCTAAACGCTGACTGCTTATTACAGGCTCAGCAAAAAGCCTACACACCACTTACAGTAAGTAATTTTCTGACAGAAAACTAAATAAATGTTGAAGGTCTGCGCACAGGTCAGCAATATTATTCGATATAAAATAATGCCACTGAAATTCAGCAATACAAAAGTTAAATAATTTAAAGTTTAAAGCGGACTTCACAGTCACAACCGATCAAACATTTCCCTGTTAGCAAGATATTAATATTAACGTGTGCTTTATTCGTGTGGACTTTATAACTTTTAGTCATAGTTTTGCTTTGAAAAGTTTTGTAAGGAGCTCAAACAGGTTTCTATGACGACAACTTGTTCCTCAGCTTAAGCTGTTTTAGAGTTAAACTTTGAGAATGGGAACGTCCAGTATAATGTTTTCTAAGCTTAGTCGACCGCAGTATAGTCAAAGTTTAGTTACTATTTTATAAACGACAGTGATAAGTTGAATAAGGTATTTTGTTTAGACTTAGCTTAATGATAGATTATACGAGGCTGCCAATTATTAATGTAAAACCTGTTTAGTAATTAAAAAACCAAAAATAATTACTCGGCATCAAAATGTAAATGGATAAATATTTTAGGGCTGATATTGGTAAGCATTGAAAGCTTAAAAACAATATACGTTCTAGAAGCTAATTTGCTAAACTCAGAAAAACGATTACAACAACTTCTTTATGGCATTAGAATAGAAATCTGATTTATAAAACAGCTTTGGTAGTACGAAGTTGAGCTATCGAAAATAATAGTCAAAATACGAGTACAAAATCGAGTACCAACGACTGGTTCCCACCGGAGGGTACATCGAATAGGAACACGAAAATATGAACTGTCAAAACATTGCGAGAACAAACAAGTGTTGTTGTTGGTGTCCGCAATGAACTCGTACGCTGAATGCGTTACACGATTCAATTTGTCTAATTACAGTGGTGGAACTCTAGTGGGAGCTCAACTTCCATGCGAGAGAAATTACAATTTACTCTCTTGAGTGAACGAAAACATTGCAAGCAGCCACTGTATCCAGCATCGCAACCGCAATATTTAAAGTTACAACTTAATTGGTACAGAACAAAACGTTACAACGTAAGCTTTTAATCTGTTGAACTTTCATGGCATTGTCTCCATTGGGGTTTTTTAGTGGAGAAAAGATAAATCACATTTCCTTTTCATTCTAGGTCCTAGTAAGCACTATGAAGAATTTGACCTGACACTATTTTAATTAGATTCGTAAAGTTTTCTGTCTCGCTCAGCACAAGTTTTATATTTATATTTTCAGACCTATTTAAACTGGATGCTTTACATTCGATTTCGGCTTCGGACTAATCTCATCTCATCATCATCATTTCAGCTATAGGACGTCCACTGCTGCACATAGGCCTCCCCCATCGATCTTCAAAAGGGCCTGTTGAAAGCGGCCTGCTTCCAGCGTTTTCCTGCGGTCTCTTTTAGGTCGTCAGTCCATCTTGTGGGTGGACGTCCTACGCTGCGCTTACCGGTCTGTGGTTTCAATTTTTGAACTTTCTTTCGGCCACCGGTTCTGCGTGATATATGCCCTAAATCTCAAAAATCTAATCTGATCTATAATTAATTATATATAATGATCAAAATCATGCCACATCCCAGCACTAGAGTCTCGTTTAGTCCAGGAAATGCATGTTGCTAAATGGTATGCACCTATACGCACTAATTAGCATGTAGTAGCGGGAATTGATAAATAGGGAGCGCACCACGATTTATGGCTCAGTAAATCTGTGCACACGTGTGGTACGTACGTGACCCATAATGGCATTCCTACGATGAGACACGGCGCCGGGCTCCGTGTGGGCTACTGGTGCCGAAGCAGCCGCTGAGTGCGACTGCCAACAGCCAACAGGGACCTTTTTCATGAATTTCCCGCTGCGGTGCTTTTAGTGTGACGGGATTTGATGAATGTGTTGTGGTTTTTAGAGTCAGATTTGGTTGATGGACTTCCATGATGGATGATCAATTTATGTTTTCATGTAAAATATCTTCATTCAAAAACAGTGATTTGTTAATTTTCTCGCGTGCCATTTATCGTCAGTGTAAAGTTGATACATATTGTAGCCTAGGTTAGACTATATACAAAATGCAATAATTATGCTTTTGTGAGGTGGTTAGTATAAGACTAAGGTGGTTGGTAGAAGACTACCGTCTTGAAACGTGATAATTACGCTCTATATGAGCTCCGTGGAGTATTATGAGGAATTATGTGTGTCATCTTAGCATAGCTGGCTGATATGAATTGTACGTACTCGTATGATAACACCTGAGTGCCTATTGCGAGTTTTTCTATTTGCGTTTACTTTCTCAATCGCGTTGATTTGTATCAAATAAGAGTAGCGCCATCTAGGTGGTATTATATTGTTCTTATTTCATACACGTGATCGAATAGACAATCGCAATGGGAAAAATTCGCACTAGACACTGTAAACTAGATTAGTGAAAAATAGAAATGTTTAATGGATAAAGGAGAGATAGCTTATGTCCTGTAGAAAGTAGATTGAGAAACCAATAATGCCAATGACGATTATCTTTGAATGATGCAGATTATGGTAGTGTTGTGTATACCTGGAAACCTATGCAGCGGCACGGCGATGCAGGACATGTGCTGGGCGCGGCACGAGCACAGCGGGCTGCCGGCGCACGGCTCCAGTCGCTCGGGCGCCAGTGCATGCACGAGCAGGCAGGCGACCAGCGCCACACACCGGACCACCCACCCATCACCCAACACCATCACTAAAACAACACAACAACTTGTGGAACATCATACGAATTTTATACATGCGAAAGTTTGTGTGTAAGTGATTTTTCCTTACTCAACTCCGTAATGGCTGAACGGATTTGGACGAAATTTGGCATGGATGTAGTTTATGGCCTGGATTACTACATACGTTGCTTTTTATCCCGGAAAATAGTGGTTGAACTGTGCAATTGTAAGAAGCTGCTAGTGTAAAATAAATATTACTATTTGCATTAAATCCGATTGTAGATCTGTACTTCAAAAACAAACGAAAATAAACCAGCCAAGTGCGAGTCGAGCTCGCGCACTAAGGGTTCCGTACCATCACAAAATACAATAATTATCAATTTGGCATTTTGATTCGGTGAAATGATAAGCATTCTTGTTGTATTTAAATTGTCACTAGTTTCTTTACAGCCGGGTCTCCTGCGACCTTATTTTTGATAGAATTTGGCCGTAACACGTTTTTCTGATAAAATGGGAGCGTGTCCTAACTGTTTTAGAAAAACACGCTAAAATGTTATCCGACTGGACCGGATAACATCCCTGCGTTCGCCTGCCTGGAATGTTTATATAACACTGTTGCTCTGACAATACAGACGTCGGTCTCTCTTGTTTGTGTGTATATATACTATTTGAATAACTACCTATTTTAAAATGAATTATTGGAATATAGAAAACACGCAATTTTTGTATAGTATTTAAAATAACCTCAAGAACATTGAGTACGTTTTCCTTGTGGATCTAACATAAACTTCTTGACTTTTTGTTTAAAAAGTCACAGGAGACCGTAATGTTTTGTTAACATGTTATTATAGATAAGTTTGCTATTTGTTTTATTAGATTTTTGGCCCAGGATACTCAGCTTACTACACATCGGTGTTTCACATACAGGTTAACAATAACACGTTGACAATAATAATAATTATCTAATAATAGCGATCGATCTTATGTCTAATCTACTTATTGGGTTCATTTGATAAATTATTTTCCTTTTTAGGAGGTCATTCTTTCTTCCGTCTTTCTGTGTATAATTTCATTTCTTTGTATGAGTAATTTACAAGTAAGTATGTTATTGGGTTTTTAATTCTGGTTCATCGGTCATACACATGTTATGTTGTTAGCACGAGGTAAACTAATTTTCTAGACTTTTAAAGAGGAGGTACGCAATTCGCGATATTTCCGCCACTTTGAACACTTTCAATACAAAACACGGTACAGAAAGTGATTATTGACTTGATTTCAAAAAGCGGAAAGCGTTTTTTGCTTCTGTTCGAGCTGTAAAAGTAATGGGTTATGATTTTTGTCGTGGTCTTAAAAAAAGATATCCCGAACATAAACTCGCGATTTATCCATTATTTTCTAGTCAAACCCTCAATGAAACAATGTATCCTACGTTATTTATTATTGAGCAAACATGTCTAGTCAAATGCTAGTAGTATACTAGTAAAAACATACCCAACAAGACACCTAGACGGATAAATATACTGTAAATAATTATAGGTAGAAGAATTTCTTATTAGATTTAATTCAATTCCACCTTCAAGGCACAAAAACAAGCTTTCAGCAAATATAGTAAAATTGGCTAGCCGTGGCTCTCACTCGTGTACATTTATAACTTCAAAGTACCAAGGTAAATGGATAAAACGAAACGTACTTTTATTGATTCTTTTTCCCTCGGACCTGCTATGGTCAAAGGTCAGACTAGACTATTCATCGAGTTCCCTGTGATCTCGGCCTGCGATCAAACAGAATTTGTCACTGACTCCCGGCGCAACAATGGTTTTATTTCAAAGTTCCACTAAATGAATTTTGAGTGTACAAAAATATAGGGTTATTTGATTTTTCACACGCGGTCTCTCAAAGGGAATTTGTTTGACAGCGTTGTTGGATTATTTACGGTCCACGACGGTGCTTAATAGCAGCCGAGGAAATAAAGATTGGAGTGGAGCCAGGCGAGTGGAGGCTGCATGCGTTCTACCAGGATTCTTAATTAGATTGCACCGCGTTCTATTGCGGTCGAATCTCTCTTACACCATTTTATCAGAACCTGCACCTACAGAGCTATCTAGACTAAGATAACTCAACATAACTTGAATAACAATCTATCAACGTTTGTCGGATCAGCTAGTGTTTAACACTAGCTGATCCGACAAACGTTGTCTTGTCCAAAATTTAATAGTAAAAAGCACTGTTTTTTTTCTTCTGAATTTTTAACATTTTCGTTAGTTGGGAACTCAATTCTGGAAGTTTTGACGCGTAAGTACGTCTACCTAAGACAAACAGTCCAAATAGGCAGGTCCAACTTCAAGAAAGAGGTCAATCGGCTAATCCAACTCGGCTGGGCAGCGTTCGGTAAACTTCGCAACGTCTTCTTGTCGAAAATACCTCGATGAAAGTCTTCGACCAGTGGGTGTTGCCAGCGATGACATACGGCACTGAAACGTGGTCAATCACTATCTGCCTCATAAGCAAGCTCAAAGTCGCACAACAAGCTATGGAGAGAGCTATGCTCGGGGTTTCTCTACGAGATCGAATCAGAAATGAAGAGATCCGTATACGAACGTAAGTCACCGACATAGCCCACAGGATAAGCAAGTTAAGTGGCAGTGAGCAGGGCACATAGCACGCAGAACAGATGGCCGATGGGGCCGAAAGGTTCTCGAATGGAGACCACAGACCGGTAAGCGCAGCGTAGGATATGTCCACCCACAAGATGGACAGACAACCACTAAGACCGCTGGGAAACGCTGGATGCAGGCCACTTCCATCCGGCCCTTTAAGAGATCGATGGGAAAGCTTATGTCCAGCAGTGGATATGTGATTGAGGCAAACATAACAAAACAAATCGGTCAAGTCGTTTTTAAGTTTTAGCGAGAAACGAACATCAATTGATTTATATATATTTTGGTATATAGATTATGGAAACTGACGTGGTTACCAAACATTTTATTTATGTGACACGGGAACTACTCACGTATGATTAAGTTAGCTTAATCCAGCTTAATCATACGTGAGTAATTCCCTTGTCATATAAACAAAATATATAGATTATTTCATTGTGCACAGTGTGCATACTCTAGCTGAAGATGATTCCTTAATTTGGTATAAAAATCAATTCAATTGTACGAGCGGCCATAATGAATTTATTAATATTCAAACGCTGCTATTCACCAGTTTTATTTAAATTTTGTCTACTGCATTTTCATTTCGTTCTGTAATTGAAGCATTAGGCGCTGGGGAACGGAATGTGAAAACGATAAAAAATAAATAAATGAAGTACGAAAAAAGAAATTAAAAGATGAAAGAGACCGTAACGAACTGTTCGCAAAGAAAAAAAAAGTGTGAAATTATTTTTAGGAATAAGTAGCACAAAAGTTTTTGTGGGGATTTTCACGTTAATGGTAATCTGGGAAATTTCCAAGTGCGGTAATCGGATTAGCTGGCACCTTAAGTGTATTTGGAAATCTTTCAAATTATTCACAATGAGAGTAAATCTTTATCATCAGTCACTTTGTCTGTTTTGGTTTGTGGGAATCCCGAGAGAGGATCCATTAAAATGCCCGTAATAGGCAGCGAACAATGAACGATTTGATGCGATTAAAGTTTTAGCTTATAGCTGGTGTAATAATCACCGTTTAAAAAATAATAATTTCACAATAATTTTACATTTTATAAGCTATTTAGATTATGTACTCGGATCTATATACTTTGGATTACATGTAATGAAAATAAGTTACCACCTCAGCCGAAAACCTATGTTTGGTTTAGAGAGGTCGTGTGATTGCCCTATACTTATTATTTAGAAGGATTACCACCAACAAAGAAGAAAAGAAGAAAATCTGAGAGTAGATTTAATGAAATGAAAATAATAAAAAACTTAGTACTTACTTACTTTATCTAAATTTTGAAATCTTTAGGAAACTTGCAACCGTAGAATATATAAAACATAGCATGTACCTATACTTGAGAATACGTTGTTCTCCGAGTATTTCTAAGAGTTGTTATTCTGTTTATCCAACTTTGACAAAATAAAATATGATCTTCCCAGATTTTTCGTATAACATTTCCAGCGTAAACACACAACTTTTGTTACCCCTCCGAACTTCCTCAGTTACGTAAGTTAGTTTATTCGATAGCGCACGGTATCTACAAACCGCAATTTAACAGAAAAAAAACATTCATATCTTCAAACTCAAGCGCGTTAAAGTTACTTTTTCCCGCAGCGTTGGATTTTCTGTGGCCGCTGCGAAGTTGGTCGTATTACTTGTTGTCCCAGATATTTTTTACTCGATAAAGTCTACTGCACAAGTTTAACTAGTTACAACGCTAACTCAACTAGGAACTACTGTTCGTACTCTCCGTAGTAGGTATAAAGCGCCACTGTTCCAAATCATTAGGTTTTCAAGAGAAATCTTATTATATCAAAACAAATTAATGTATTGAAAATTTAAATATGCAAATTGGTTACTTTTACCTTTGGAATATTTAAAGATTTTTTTAAATAATTTGTTTGTGTTTTATTGAGATTCTGTCCCCTGTGTCCTTATGTAATGGACTTTGAACGCCACCGTAGGCTCGTATTCTTCGGCTTAATTGACGAGTTGCGTGAGTTAAAATGCCATTATGACTTCTGCCGTCTAACATGTGTTATGGTAGTATTCTGCCAAAATATGTGTCGAATATGGGCTTATTCTAGTGTGGCCGTTTTTTCGATGCGAGCCCGGGTAGAGTGGCGAGAGTGACGACCTTACTTTTTCAACCACAATTTTTGGTCGAAGAGTATAGATGCAAATGCCTTCTCTAGAATAGCAAAATGCAATTAAAAAAAACCTCTACTGTTGTTTTATGCTATGGATGTTATTTTATTCTTTTTTTATTTCTTAATAATAGGCTTGTGGTTGACCGTCATCTTGCCTGATGTTAAGCGATGATGCGTTCTACAATGGGACACGCTTGCCTAAAAAAAACCGATTCACTCGTGATTTGAAGACACCCAGATTTGTTTCTAGATTAGTTCTATTGTTTTATATAAGTCTGGCTTGTGCAGAGATTATAAATTACATTACTTTACCATTGAAATTGCCTTGCATTATATTATAAATAAATAAAGTTTGTGTATGTAGGTATACTTGACCGCACTCTATTCTGTAACAGCTGAATGGATTTGAATGTAATTTGGTGTGGAGGTAGCTTATATCCTGGAACACATTATCCGGAAAACATAGTTCCTGTAGGATACCAAGTGAAACCACGGGGCGCTGCTAGTATGCCTATGTTACTTTGCATTTATGAATGGGAACGACCCGCCTGCCTTATACCTACGTCCTTCTAAACTTTAATACAAAGTTAGTACTTACTTATTTTTTATTTGAATTCCATGTGCTTTCAATGGGAAATTGTCCCATAATGGCCCCAATTTATTGACGCCAAAATTACACAAATTAATCAAATAATTTAGTTGTAAATATTATTTGACTTAAGGGAAAGGTAACTCAATATTTACAAGCCAAGGTTAAATCGGTTTTTGGCCAGGCCAAGGTTTTAGTAGAAAGCAAATACAAAATCAGGTGAGCTGCACGGTTTCCTGGTCACCAAATGGAGTACGCTCACGTTCGATCTGACGCTGTTCTTTATTTAGGATGAAAGTAGGTAAGTATTTGCTTACTTTGTCTTAATCACTTCTCAATTTTATTAACACATCTTCTCGAAAATACATATTGTGTCTACTATTTAAAAATAAATTTTAATGTGTTAATTTACTCGTTTTATATTCGCCTCGACTATTAAGGCTTTATTTTATCGTTTTATGTCCGAAAATCCAGATACATTAATTTGAACAATGCATTTTATATTATGGCTTTTAAGTTTTCTTCGATCACTGACCTACCCGCAGGCTCAACTTTATAGCTTTGGCTATAAAGTTGACTTATTGACCGTGCGAAAAGAGGCTACCTACAGATTCTACCAGAACAAATCACCGTTTTTGCTGGATGTTTGTGTGAAAGTACAGTTGTTAGACGATTACTTGCGCATTGTTCGTCCAATTGTCATGAAATTTTTTAAGAAATTAATTTATGCAAATATAATTGTATATTTCAAATATGAGCAAAATCAGACAGTTTGAATATATAGGGGTCGCAAGGTCAGAGTTCGAGGCGAACAACTAGTACTAACCAGGGTGACCTATAGTTCCTTTTCATGATTAAGAGAGTTTTTAGAGTTAGTTTTGACATTAACATTATAAATGCGAAATTGTTTGTGTCATTGTACTAACCCCACACAATCTGTAACGGTTAAACATTTTTTTTTTTAAACCGGACATGTATGAGTAGGACTCGCACTCTGAGGGTTCCGTTGGCCGGAAATCTGAGTAAATAGATTATACAGAACTGCTAGTTGCCTAAAATGTAAATATATATATGTAAATACATTTCATGAAAAAAAAAACAGCGGTGCCAAATAACACAGTAGATATGCGATAAATAGTGACACAAGCCAAAAGGAAGTTTTCACAAAATTTTCACTGCTCTAATGACTTTCTCTAAACTCAGAGATAATGTTGGCGCGTTTGATAATACATTTGAATACAGTTTGAGCCAGTTTGCATCAAAGGGAAGCTAAGCAATCTGACAGTAATGTAATTATAACCGTGCACCGGCTCCGGACTCTCAGCGAGATGACGACGGACTAAACAGAATTACTGATGTGGTTTGCCACTACATTCAAGATCTCGGCTAAAGTAACATTAGGTACATTCTAAAAAATAAATGGTTTCATTCTAAAATCCAATAATGTATGATCAGACAGACCTCAGATCAGACAAACAAGGGAGATATGGTAAGGTTGCGTGGTGGGTGCGAACGCATCAGGCCTAAATCAGGCTTGATATCTTTAGTCGAATTCACCCAGCAGACGACCTTGTTGCCCACTACACCATTTAGGTCTTGGTCTACTACAACGGCCCTGCTATTATTATGATAATCATCATCATCATCATCATTTCAGCCATAGGACGTCCACTGCTGAACATAGGTCTCCAAAAGGACCGGTTGGAAGCGGCCTGCATCCAGCGTTTCCTTGCGGTCTCTTTTAGGTCATCTGTCAATCTTGTGGGTGGACATCCTACGCTGCGCTGCGCTACTATGATTGTATCAGTTACTAAACAATATGATAGGTCTACCATACCAACAACCTCAGATCAGAAATAAAGGACGATATGGTAGGTGGCGTGACGGTGCGAACAGGTCTCCCCTAAATCAGGCTTGATGTTTTTAGTCTTTTAGTGTGTCTTGAGTCTTGGTGTTTTTGTATTTCTTATCTAGCAATTGTTTTAAGTTTTGTTTGTATTAACCCAATGGATTTAAATATGTTTTTTTAAGAAATAATAGGCTTGCGGTTTACCACCATCTGGCTTGATGTTAAGCGATGATGCGGTCTACGTTGGAGCACGCTTGCCTAGTCCGAGCATGGTTGTCCTAAATTAAATGTTTTGAATTTTAATTTAGTCGATAAACTTACTGATGTCAGTTTATTGGTGTCGTTGCAAGTCTCTTAGTGTGAGTGAAAATATGAGTAAAGTTTTTGCGTTAAGCAGTTATACTGCTAATAGTGAAAAACGTGGGGAAACCACGGAAAAAAAATATGAATGATAATTGTTCTAAGGCATATGTCCCTTGTTAGCCGTGGTAGCCTATTTGGGAGAACGCTAGATTTGAAAGCGTGAGGTCACGGGTTCAAATCCTGGGCCCTTACCAATGAGCTCTTTGGAGTTTATGTACGGATTTTCATACTATTGAATTTTCGGTGAAGGAAAACATTGTAAGGAAACCTGCATACGTACGGAGAAACAAATCAATGACGTATGTGAAACCACCTACCCGCAACTAGGCCAGCGTGGTAGATATGACCCTATCGCCCTTTCGGGGGTAGGCCTAAGTCCAGCCGTGGCTGGTTAAGCCATATGTCCCTTGTTTGTCTGATCTGAGTCAATAACGCTAAAATGCCGTGAATTCACTGTTTAAACACTATACGGTGTTGGCCGCTGACAGAATAGTCTAGTAGGCGTTATTTCATATATTTATTTACAAAGTACATTTTTATACAGTCACGATCATTGTATGTGCCAGTGTAGTGCATGGGATGGGATGGCTTAGTATGCAAGCTTGTAGGTATCACGCACTTCTTCGGGAACTCCGACAACTCAACGCACGTAATGGGACCGGAGGTGTACATGTACAACTGGTTCCCAAAGATAATGGAACAGATGCGCTGAATCTGAGTTGTTTTAAACTCAGATTAGAACGCTGGTTTATCGACCAAACGTTCTACAGTTTAGACGACTTTATAAAAACTTGAATTACAAATACAACATACAAATATCGTATGTTTATTTCCTGTACAATTACATGCTAACCTCACGCTAAAAACAATGGTTGTTGAAGCCACAGGACAGTGGCTTCGATTCTGTCATACCTCTCACGAAACTAAACCAATCTGACAGAACAAAAATTATTTGCCTCTCTTTTCATTTTAATATGTGAGAGAAGGATGGCAACAATTTTAGAGCTGTCAAATTTAGTTTAGTTTAGCTTAGAGTACACCAGAATCGATGCCATTATGTTTTATGTGGTAGGTTATAATATTAGGTATTATTTCACAACCAACGTTTTGTAAACTTAGATATTTAAACCATATCCGGTTACATCCGGTTTTAAGATATTATTTCCAAACCTAAGTTTAGATGAATTATGAGTAGATATGATGGTTTGATACAATTATTTAAAATTGATTGTTTCATTAAAAACTTATTCCATCTTGGACATGAATAAATAAATAAAAAGGCTGCAAAGTAATTGCATGATCTGCCAGATGCGTGCAATATATTCTAATTTTTACACGATTATATTTTTACTAATACTAATAAAAATATATAAAAAACTAACATTTGTACGCTGTAACAGGCAAGGACATGAGATACGTCTCCATTCGTACGACCATGTATGCTACTTTTTATGTATGCGTACCTACCATGTTCTGACAAATAAATAATTTGAATTTGAATATGATTTTCTGCCCTGTAATGGACCATTTTCGAGTAATACTTGAGCTACGTCGATAACTGTGACAAATTTCACCAATAGTCATTTAGATCAGGTACTATAAGGTAGTTCTATAGCTCCTTGCAAATGAGTATTTGCATCTGTCCACCCTAACGCTGACAGGCCTGCTCTAGATGTAATAGTGTTCTGTGGGCTGTATGTCTGCGTAGGTGCCAAGTTTATAAATCACACTATGCAAACAGTTACGTGTGTAACTCTGTCATTACAACCCGGAAATTGCATTGCCATGCATAGGTATGCCAGGACAATGTCCTAGAAGCAAGTGTTAAATGTGGCAAATGTTGTTAGAACGACTACCTCTAGCCACTATATACAGGGTTACGCGGGAAGGGTGTACGAAAGAGGTCCATAGTAACTTATTTTTTACTGTGGGACCAACCCTAAAATTGCAAAGAAGTATCAGCTGTTTTATACATTCAGAGTGTTACCGTGTGACCGTTTTATGTGGAATAGCTGTAATTTTTTCGCGATTTCAGAGGTGCTCCCGTATTAAAAGTTGTTCCTAATGATGGGTACTCCATACTATGGACTCCTATCAGCTTAGTACACCTTTTCCGCGTAACCCAGTAACCAGTATAATACCAGCGTTGGGTCAAACATACCATTCATACTTTTGTACGAGAGTTTATCTGTGTGGGGTAACTCTGCATTACGAAATTTTCCACAATAGGAGTTTTTTTTATGCTAGACAGGCCAGGCGTTTGACAACACACTGATGTTAAGTGATGGTGGGATCGAAGATGGTAAACACGCTTAACTTGGAATGGGAACTGGCTCACAAGTGAAACTGCCAGAACACACCATAAGGTGCTTGGCGACAGATGTTTAACTTGATGGTGGTAGCAGGTTTGAAAGAAAAGGTAATTAGTGTAATCAAAGGGCATATTATTTGAAATTGTATGATACAATTTAAAATAATATGCCCTTTGATTACACTAATTTGTATAATTTTTTATTCAGTGAATCAATATTGAGGACAAGGTAATCAATATTTAAGTAATTCTCGTAGGTCTACGCCGTAGCACTACGTAGCGGTTCGAACTATAAGACAACCAAGTAATATTCAAACACGCACGCGATGGTAAGCATCACGTTTGCAAAATTGCAGCGTCATTTACATTTCATTTACATGCGCCTACATTCTACAACCAAAAATCAATCATTAAAAAGAAAAGAATATAAAGATGAACTGAAAACTAAAACCCGAATGAATTGGGGTGCAGTCAGGTTATGTAGGATTACACCTACTAACGTACCCCTTGCATTGATTACCTCTCTCGGTGGTCTGCCCCTGTGCCTAAAAATGGCATCAGGATTTCCATAGAAATGCACAAGACTCCACCTAGCACGTCGCTTGAAACAATCCCGGGAAATGTTCGGAGCATTTCGCCTCCTTCTCTGTATATGAGCCCGAGTCACACCGCGCCATTATTGTCTTCCCTGGGCTCGATTAGATAGGAGGTCAGATACCTAAATCTGACCACACAGATGCCCTAAGTATTTTAATCGATTCTTTCGATAGAAATATGATACCAAAGCTAAATCCTGCTCCAAGGTCACATATAATTTTATCAAAAAACTAGCTACGCCTCACGGTTTCACCCGCGTTTTATACCTCCTTGAAGGAACCTCCTTGGTACCGACAGCAACCTCCTTCGACTATTTTTTCCTATGCTGTAATATGTCAATAACTTCAATTCATACCGTTTCATCAACTTCTTTACAATAGACTGAATGTGTTAGCTAATATATATCCTTTAAATTACAATAATTGCAAAAAAAATGCTTAAGACTGTCCTAGAAAATATGTCATATGATGATACGGAGAAATTATTATATGTGCAAAAATGAATATTATTTGTTATCGTAATCGGACGTTGACATTGTTATTCAATATACCTAATATTGTTTCTTTCTACATCATAAATATTTTTTTTAATGTTTTGTACCTGTAGTTACGTGGTGTTAACTTGGCAATTGATTAATTTGTTTTATTTTAAAATTAGATTATAGTGATTATTAGATTAAATAATTCATGTTATTATTTATCATTAATTATTAAGCTCTTTTCGCCTGAAACACAGGATTACCTAGTTCAGGCTCGTGTTTTATAGACCTAATTATGTTTACTTATGTTTTTGTATTTTTGTCAGACCTTTTTATATTTTTGAATAAATCATGATTATGATTATGGTTATGATACAAAATATATAGGAAAATGAATTTTCTTCATAAAAATTTTATCATGAATTTTTCCGATATTTTTATATTTATTCTGCTATTCGGGGCGGACACAAATCCAACAAATTAAAGATCATGAAGCCAGTCTAGCTGTTCTGGAGGTATATATGGTGTAAATAACCTAACTTTGTTTTATATAATTAGTAGCTGCGCCCCGCGGTTTCACCCGCGTAGTGATGAAAAATGGTGATGATGATGATAAGTATGACATAAGAGATATGTCACTCTCTGGCCTTTGAACTATACCCATGCAAAAAATCAAATCGATCCATTGCTCTGTTGCTGTGTGAAAGAGGAACAAACAAACCAACAAACACACTTTCGCATTTATAATATTTATATGATATATAGATATATATAGTTAGTCAGGAGTTTTTATGAATACATCCCAATATTAACTATTGATTGTGTATTAATATTAATCCTAGTTAGTACGATAGTAAGATTTAAGTTATAAAAATAGAAATGGATTTTTAAATGTTGCAGAAAATTCAATTTTAAACTGCAAATATAAAGTGTAAAGCTTTACTTCGAGTATAAAATTACTTTTGAGATAGAAATTGATTACAGTCATGCAATAGAAATGCTGACAAAACTAAATCATGTTAACATCGCACGTGAATCGATAGGTACTTGTATTAGATTACTATATCAGAGACTTGTGATTGTGATCATATTATAGTTGCTATCTTGAGGCGTTAATTGCTGTTTGACACATAATCAGTCTGTATGTAGGACGTAGGTATGTAGGTTCACGGGGTTTCTTGGGAGGTGGCAGAGCTGCTTGTATTTGAATAGTCATGTAGTGGAAGGATTTTGCAGAGTACGTATAGGAACGTACCACACCATTGTCAGTTATTCAAGCGCCAAGTATTAGTACGCAAAAAACGACGTTTCAAATACTTATATCCATAGCAGGAATAACGCAGATAATATTATACAGTTGGCGAGACCAGTGCAGTCAGTTTAAAATTCTAGCCGGCACCGCAGCTGCCATCGGCAAACGTGGCTACCGACCGTGGCTGCCGTGGCAAACCGACTATCAGGTGGCTGATTTGCTTGTCTCATCATTTAACGAAGTTTGGCAGGATACTAGTGAATATGATAATGGCGGACATAGGACATTTTTCCACTCAGAAAATGCGAAAAAAACCAGAAAAATCGCGGGTAACTTCGATTTTCTAGGATTCAGCTAGTTTATGTATATTTTTACGTGAATATTCACGCAATGTTTGAGAAAAGTAGACAAGCTTTGTCTGCAACTCAACATTTATGGACTCAAGTGTACCGGCCTCGGTTATGCCGTGGCCCACATTTTTACGTGCGTTCATTTTTGCTTCTGTTGCTTAGCGCTGCAATGCTTCAGCTATTGTTATTATATTTCAGTAAATTACGACCACAGAAAAGAGAAGTAGAAAATTTAAAATTTTACACGAAAATTTTTTCTCTTCTGTGATTACGACAGCTGTAAGCCTTTTTATAAAAGAAAAAAAGTATGGACACGGTTGTCCAGCACTAGTTTAATTATGATCAATTATAAGCTGTCACTGAATAACGTTAAAATGTATATACCAGTGGCTATTACTACTGAAAAGAAAAATAACCGAACCACAATCCTGTAGCGACATTTCAGCAAGACTGAAAAAAGCAATCACCTCAAAACCAACGAACGAATAAAAGTTGTTTCTGTACAAAAATTAAATTGTCATTGGTATCAAAACGAATTTCAAAGTCCCTCGTTTTTATTATTTTGCACGCGGAACAATATTGCTTTATTCTTTTGATGTATCGTTCAAAGAGCCGAAATAATAACGGCGTTCTAAATGCTGTAGAATGCGTAATAACTATATACCAAGACAAACTTGTACTTACGCTAAAACATAAGATACAAATGCAATATAAATTACACAAAATAATAAAATGTTACTCACGAATAGTTATTAATTGATAAATCACATCGCAAACCCACCACAATTCAAATCCAAAGTTTGGTAATGAACTAACTTAACTTGCAAAGCTTCATTAGTCACTTTCAAGTGTTGAATTCACTGAGGATCAAACTGAAAATTTTGAGCGTCATTTTAAAGTTCTCTCTGCTCGGGATAGATGTGCGGAGAGCGGGGGGAGGTCGTAAAGCGCGCGCCGCGACCGGATCGTGGGGCGGGCGGTTTCGGACTGAGTGCCAACGCTGCTAGCCCGTGGGTGCGCAGCTGCCTCGCTACCTCTCAGGTGCCCAGCCGCTCCTATCGCTCATCATCTAATTCGTGCATGTCTTGCTTGACGACAGCCTTGGCCTTTATGTCATACATTGACACTGGTGTTTGCTTCCAGATACACTTCTAAATGGTATCGTATATAATATTTTTCGTCTTTTATTTCATTTTCAACCGTGCTGGAATGAATAGAAACTGACTGCTGTAGGGCTAAAAATTTACAATAATTTCAGAATTTTTATGTCAGAGGTTACGTGTTTTTTTTCATATATACTTGCGATTGACAACCACCTCTCCTGATGTTAAGTTTTTGTTATGTCATGCAATTTGCTTTTTGTGGGCTAGAAAAAATATATTTAACAATAACATTTTGATAACAATTTATTTAAGATGAAAAGAAATTGAGTCTATTAATCTTTGATGGCGGTTCTCAAATTACATTTTCTTGACTTTCGCTTTGTCCGCCCATCCCTTTGATTTTTAGGCACAATAAAAAACTCGGTCAAGCATGAGCCGCTCCGGCTTACTTTGTGCGCGGAGGTCGATTCTTACCTAAATCCCTTTAGTTGATTAAACCATCAAACGATATAGTTATGGAAAGACAATATTGTCTTTCCGTAAATATGTGACCCTTTTTTCCACTACGGAAGGACAACATCCCGTGACTTCACTAAAATAAATGTGTTTACTTGAGCCAGTGGACCGATTCCGATCAGTATTTTTTTCTTTTCGAAAGTTGGTTGTCCCATCTGGCACGGGCGATTTAGTTTCACGCTTAATAACGCAAAGGATGAGAAGCAAACATTAAAATAAAATGTGTCTCAGAGGACGGGGTTGTAAAGAGCTATGATTGTGGCAACGGACTACGTTTTTACTGTTTCA
Source organism: Agriopis aurantiaria (assembly GCA_914767915.1). Classification (NCBI taxonomy): domain Eukaryota; kingdom Metazoa; phylum Arthropoda; class Insecta; order Lepidoptera; family Geometridae; genus Agriopis; species Agriopis aurantiaria. The sequence goes on along the minus strand of OU611994.1, from coordinate 7,706,115 downwards.
TATAGAAACTAATGTTCGACTCATAAAAGTTTTGCAGTACGCTAGATATGTTCTACAAAGTCGTACCCTCGATGATTGTATGAGGCGAAGCGGGCTGTGAATGCGTCTAGACGATATTGTGTTTTACAAGTGAGGGGGAGTAACGCTAACTCAGTCGAACAACGATTGTATGCTTGCGTGTAATGAACGCAGGAGAAATCGCACGCTTCCACTCCAGCTCCGTGATAAACATGACGATGATGAACATGACGCATGCAGAGAGCCAAGCTGCAGAGCTTGAGCTTGGCTCTCTGCATGCGTCATATTGTCAGATCAGACAAACAAGAGTGATATGGTAAGGTGGCGTGGTGGGTGCGTACGCATATGGCATAAATCTGGCTTGATGTCTTTAATCGAACTCACCCAGCAAACGACTTTGTCGTCTTTTTTTGCACGTGGACTATTAGTTAGTTCATTGGTGTCGCTACAAATTTCTCAGTGTGCGTGAAAAATTAGTAAGAGAGTCTACAGTTTTAGCGTTAAATGGTTTAGTGGTATGAAAAAATTACACATTAAAAACACGAACAATAATTGTACCAAGACATCTCTTTTTTTTGTCTGATCTGAGGTCATTTATAGCCTGATTACAGCGGTATCTTATTAGCAAATGCAAAATAAAAAGTAAAGTAATAAAGGGATTGTGTACTTTATTTAAGTACACAATCACGTCAATGAATATACAAAATGATGTTTGAGTATTCAAAGTGACTTGATTGCTGGTCCTGGAATAGTACATTACTTTATGCGGGGGTGAACAAACAGTTTTTTAACGTCATTTGCGGCACGAGCGTACCGAGGGCCGTAATACACCCGAGTTTAAAATCTGTGTGATGTGTATGTAGTGTGTGCTCTTTACCATACATACTAGTAAATTGCGGAAATATTCATAAATTTTTACCATAATTTATGTTTTTCTTTATCTTTCTTCTTGAGAGAATTTCGGCGTCATACGTCTTGTGCATGTGCCAGTGTCAAGTATTTAAATATTTTCAAGTTTTATAGAATATCACACAGGAATATCATATCATCAAACAAATCATAGTGACAGTCAAAATCAAGCAAAATAAGTCAAAGTCAAATCAAACTCAAGCCCTAGTAAAGTGGTGGAGGCTTTACAAGAAGTTTCTATGGAGTTTCGATAAAGTTTGCGCATCGCCACCCAAAGTTTGTTGTGAGCATAATTATTTATATTAACTTTGCTTGACTCTGACTGTGACTGACTTGTTTGACTATGTTTCATCAAACTTGATAGTAATTTAATACTTGCACACTGCTACTAATTTAGTACTGGCAAATGCACAGGACTGCAACGCCAAACTCTACACAAAATAAAGAATAAAAAAAAAACTAACCGCATTTTTCTACCGCCCGTACCCCGAATTTCCTGCCAAATTCGGGGGAAATATTTAAATATTGGGAATTTGATTGAAGCTTCTTGTAAAGCTTCCACCACTTTACTAGGGCATGACTTTGACTTGCTTGACTCTAACAATGACTAGGACTTGTTTGACGATATTTAAAACCAAACTTGAAGATATGGCAGTACTTGATGACAATTGGCAAATGGCACACTGACACAAGACGACACACAAACACACACATGACACTCAAAATCACTGAAGAGGAAAGCATAAAAAAAATATCTAAATAATACCTTAAGTTAAATAGCGTCTAATACCACTTGACCTAGATGTCTGGTTTATAAGCTCGAGATCATTGCCTCTGTAATGGCGATTATACAAGTTTCAAGATAAAGCTGGAACCACCTAGCTCACGTTATATCGTATGTAAAAGTAACTACATGCTCATGTTATATGAAATGTTCGTTATAACCACGACATTGCTTAGATTGTGTTTATTTCTTTTTATATGACATGTTCATATCTACAATAAAACCAGAACAATGAGCTGTAGAAATCATGTAGGTACGTTTTTTACAGAACCCAAGTCACCTAAATGTTATCGTACTTGTATAAATATTAAGTACAAACATCGAAAAATGAATTTTTTGATCGAAGAGTACAAACTAAACGATTTTCAGTCCTTATAAATAATGTACTCTTAACCTCAATGCAAGGGCTAAAGATCCATAAGTACTCGCTGTTTCCTCCTCTATCCACATCATTCTTTTAGCATTTATATTTATTCCCGCATCGTAACACCTCACTACTTCTAACTATTACGCCTAATCCGGCCACGGGAAGTAAATACCAAACACGAAGCACCTTCAAATAAAGTGCGCATAATTGTCAAGTGTGAGTGGTGCGCGGTACAGTCGCAATTATTTACCGGCGAGACATAGGGGGATGGAGAGTCTTGAGCCCGCGCCAAGAGCTCTACTGCATCCACCGTCCTCCGCGACCGCGCTAAGAACTACATATGCCTTTGTATGTGTATTTATAATCCTTAGGTGTGAGCCGGTGCGGTTTTATACATTATTATCCGACAAGACTAGGCTCCGACCCAAAGCTAAGAAGAGCATATTTTAGTTATCGGATTCAAAATGGCCTTAGCGCTTCAATTGATTTTGATTAAAGAAGTGTCAAAGATTTGTGTAGATTCAAAAATAGTCATTGGTTAGAAATGAAAAACAAAATTGATTGCAGCCCCTCTTGCGGGGTGGGTATAAGGTGAAAAAACTGAAAGTTAATTTTTAACCGACTTCAGGAGGAGGTTATTAATTCGACTGTATGTTTTTTTTTTGTTGATATAAATTGTTTTGGTTGTTGCTTATTGCTTATAATAAATACATTGCCCGTAACTGATGTCCGCGGCAAATGTCATCAACTCTATTTCTCATAGGCTAAGTATACTAAGTACCCCTCTACGCTATTTCTAGACTAAATTGACAGGCACTGACGAGCTGTTGGCCAAGGCTGGGTATATGTCTACTATCATAAGTATCGGTAGACTCTGGGCCCTACATACATAATGTATACATGACTGAAATACTCCTAGGCAGTTAATGATTCATAAGTTTAGTAATGTAAGTCATTGTTAGTAAGTAAAGTTTGGTACTATGACTACCTAAGTAAGTACCTAAAACGGGCATCGACAAAAGGAATTTATTTTCCTTTTGTCGATGAAAACGGGTACTAACCTAGTAATTAAACCAAATGCCATTCATGTCACTCGTAATAACATGTAGCCTTGACTGCCAGTAAAAGAAATCTATTTCAAACATCTATAATGAAATTAATTATTCCATGAAAGCTATTACTTTATATTACACGCGTAACTTTATTCAAAAGCCCGCAAAGTATAAGAATACATGTTAATATAATTGTACATAGTCATTTACAAATAAAGATATTTTATAATTGTAAATACGTTTAGTTTTGTTACAATAATTGCGAGGTTTCTTTACGTTTGTATGTAATGTATAATGTGAAATTGTGTATGCTCTCTCTTCAAAGTTTTCCAAGACCAGACACATTAAAACGAATGAAGTTTGAAGCTTTGAAAGTGATATTATAATGAGTTGGCTCAAGATTTACGACGGTCCTGGGATCCCAGCAATCACGTACAGTTTAATTTCTGAAAACGTGTGAGGACCTTGTTGTGTTGTTTAATTGTTTGTCTTATTGTTTAAGATGGTATGTTCTGATATCCTCGTTTTCAATCAACTGTAAAAAGGTATTCTCGGTTCGACTGTAGGTATATTTTTGTGGATGCTACGGGATATTTCCGCCGATTGTGGATTTTAATGATTAAAGTTCTGGTTTAAGGGGTGAATCTCGTTTATTGAATTTCATTTATTTCATGTTAGGTAGATTTTTAGGTAGAGAATTATTCGTTGGTTATATTATTAAGTTTAGTATGTGAGTTTGGATGTTGTAAAAACGTGGTGCTTTTCCTAATTTTCTGTTAGAATTTTTTGTCCATTGTCTTACGAAGATGTTGATTATTCCCAGATCAATCCAGAAGTTTCTCGTAAATGTGCGAGTTTGCTTTTCACATCAAAGCGGCCGCGTTCGCTCTTGACGTCCCATTGTCCTTGTTTCCCGACTTCGCGCCGCTGGGGCAGCTGCCGGTCCAACGTGCGACTGTGGAACTCAAAAAAGGTAAAAATATTTTAAGCACGATACTTTTACGGCTTTGTAGCACTTAAATAACGTTTCACAAACAATATCATAGAATATTTTTTTACTAGAAGTGTTGGAGATATTTTAATTTGATCTCAAGGAGTGAGACTCGTGCAGCGGAAAGATAATAGCGGTTCTTAAAATAAAGCCTTTTTGTCATTACTTTGTGACACGGCCCTGGTGAGGGTTCTCATCACCTAGACGCTATGATTCCAGCTGCTCAAATGTCCCTTTTAACTTGAATATTGTGTAAATTAGTCACTTCGAAGCTGTGAGACGCTATGAATATGTATGTAGACAGGTACTGCTGCTTACTTAGAAGATTTATTCTAAGCTGCTTGATTAGATATAAGCATACTGCATTGTATTTTGTGCCCTTTTTATATATCATATTTTATTCTTTTTAATTTTTGTAACCAGATTTCTAATGAACAATTTATGAAAATTTATGAAAAATTTATTCGTACCTATAAGTGGAAATCAATAAGAAAATTTGTTTATTAAGACTCTCTGTAAAAGAACTGATATTCTTAATTAACAGTTAAACAATTTTTCTTCAATCATAGCTAAGAACTCTCTGGATCTAGACTCGTTTAAAACAAACAAAAAAACTAAGCCAAACCCAGTTCAGCCGTTTGTGAGCTACGATGCCACATACAAACACATAGATATACAGATACACACGTTAAACTAAGGAAACCCCTCTTTTTGCATTGGGTGTTATAAACGTCTTTGTGAAGATAGCTTCGTGAAAATGAAGTGACAGAGACGATGTATTTTTAAGTCAAACTTCAGTCCAGCTCAAAATTACAATACTTCGTTCGAGCTTAACCTGTGCAGTTCAAGAGTCAGGTTGTTATTATTAAATTTAGCGCATCTGCTGTCAGATATAATTTCGGATGGAGTCGGAGCAGCTATATTTAAAGATGAAATGGACGCCGTCCTCGGAAATGGTCGTTAAATTCGATAAAGCGTATTATTTTAGTGCCCCAATAAATTATGTTAGTGCTTTAAATTGTATTGGACATAAGATCAATTTTGTAACAGCATCGACTATTAAAACTACAATTTATACAAATTGTTACTGAGTGTTTCTGCAAATACTACGAGAACAAGTAGAAATAACATTGGTTATTTTAAATAAAGACGTAAATGAAACTGTTACCAAGTACTGCTCTCTCTTTAGTAAGATATAAAATGTAGGCAACTAAAAATCACATAAATAATTTCTTAACAATACAGGATTAACCCTGAACTAACATTTCACACACACATCCCATACAATACAACACACACATAACCCGCCACACACACCTCACGCCCCAACGAATGCACACGTTACTATCTCTCGTCACTTTCAGTTTCTTTATTTCATTTGTAGTCTACACTATGATTTTATAATAATATTAATTCTTAAAAGAAGGATCCACCTTAATTAACTTCCACTCACTCTCACTCAATTATGTTGTTCTACATACATCAATAAAAACATTATTATTATTATTATTAGTATATTATTACCAACTGGCTAGACAAATGCTGTCCTGTCCAAATTTTAATAGAAAAAACACTTTCAGTTTTTCCTGAATATTCCAATAATTTTCCTATTTTATTATTCTTATATACCACCCCTGTATAATCTGTATATAGGCAAACAAAAAAAAAAACGTAATTCAAATCGGTTAAGCCGTTTTTGAGTTTTAGCGAGACAAACGAACAGCCATTGATTTTTACATTGAAAAAGAAGAACCTATTGGCTGCTTGCTAATAACATGGCTTTAGGTATTTTAAGTTATGACATACTGTTTCAAAGTATTGTAACACCCAAACCAACAAGGAAAAGTCACTGTGTGATCTTCAGGCATTGTTTACTTTATTCTTCTCAAAAGAGAGTGTGTAAGTTTAGTATCATTGTTTGTTAGTGTATTCACTCACATACGATAATACTTGACTATTGTTCGACACAAATCGCAGTAGAGTTTCGGTAACGGGGTCAAGCAGCGTGTCATACCGCGCTCGATGCTGGTATCAAAATAACACTGAACTGATTTCTGTATCAAACTGAATTGTTTTTTTTTACTTCAAAACAATACCATTTAATTCTAACATTAAATTTTAATCACATTATTAATATTTATTGTACGTATCGGGGTCAAGTCGAGCTCACATCGCAACGCGCCGACAGTGAAGCATTCTCAAAATAACGCGCTACTGACGTGCTATATTTGAAGTGTCTCACTACTTGAATAATTTATGAGTCAACCTCGTCTCGAAGTGCAGCGCATTTCCGTACTGAAGCCTCCTCCGAGCAAAATAAGTTCAAGCTTAAGTTAACTATGAAAGACAATATCGCACGAGATTCGTAAAATTTTAGCCTCGCGCCACTGAAAGTTTGAAATACGTTCTGATTAGTAACTTTTAACCTTTTAGGATTTAAACATATGTTTTAAATGTTTATTTAGACTTACCGCACATTATTTTATTTTGGTAAAAATATGTAGCTTTCTTTCGACGTTCAGACCATGTTACAATGGCCGTGGTCACGAGCTGACTGAAAACTGCGGGTGAGTCCGGCAAGAAGAGGGGGTGTTTTGTTCTTCTACCCTCACTTGTTAATGTGCAATAAGTCCCGATATACATTTAAAACATACCCTCAACTGATCTTGTATAAAACCGATAATCCGATCCATTCTTGAATAATGCGCGATAAGTCCCGATAAACATTTAAATTATGAGTTCTGATTAGTGTATGAACATTAAAGTTCTGCTTATAGTGGTTATTACAAAACACGTTTAAGCATTATTACAGTTATATATTTATGAGCAGTTGCGAGCTAAAATCAAGGTTATCACAAATGACAGTGGTTTTATTTGAAGAACGTGTGCGTATACACGTAATGTTAAAATTAGTCGTTTGCGTGACGACGATAATTACCACTTTCCGTAAACATAAACGTCGCACGACATACGCGGCCGCGAGTTACACTAATTGTCCAATTATGTCGTTTGTACGTGTTACACATTTGCTGGGAATCAAATTGTTTGTCAGATTCTATTGTATAGATACGAACGTTATTAGTTGATATCAATATTTTTTGAATCAGGGTTGTCCGGTTGTTTTTTTTGACAGATCGATTTCATAGCCTAAACCAAGCCTGAGCCCATGGACGTAATATACCATGCTTGAACATTTAAAGAGTAAATTTTGTATTTGAAAAATGTCAGATGTCACAATGATTTCCCATAGTTGTTGTGTGTTGTACCAACGTGAAAAAATTTGTCGCCTCATTGTATTCATTTTCGTATTTTCTTTAACTTGATTTCTGAGAGTTATTGTGTTATAATGGTGGATTATTATTTGTTAGGTTTTCATGAACAAGATCAAGTGTGGGAAATTGATATAACAATGAATAACAGTGAATTGATATAGTGAAATATATCTTTTCGTGATATTTCCAACACTACATAGAAGCCTCTAGTAAAGTCTCCACTACTTTACTAGGACATGACTTAGATTTGATCGTGACATACTTTACGTGACTGACTGTGGCAAATATGACTTATTTGACGATATTTATAAAAACATGAAAATATTTAGATTTAGATTTGATATTTATTTTAAATTCGGTTCAAAATTTACTGTACTGTTTTTTATGACTGAACTTATAATTTGGATTTGTCAAATCATACACAACAATCTGCAAACAATCTACATTGCAATCTGTGGCATGGCTACGAACTGTAGCATTGCTACGAATTGTAGCATGGCTATGAATTGTAGCATGGCTACGAATTGTAGCATGGCTACGAATAGTAGCATTCTACGAGCCATAGCACTGCTACGTCTTACTGGTATTTTTAAATACTTAACACTGTTACTAGAGTTTATTCCACAAAATCTCCACCAAGAATACCAACCGTCATAGATTAGGCACCCTGTTTAAAAGCTCGCTTTTCAAAGAATACATACAAATAATAATATGTTTAAATATATTGGACTACAGAATTTGGTAGACACTTATTTTGATTTGCAATCTTCTTCAGTGTACATATCCAATCAGTACAGATGCCACAAGGAACGAGAATTGTATTTACTTTGGAAATAAATAATCATTTTAATTATCAAAAAGGCAGCTCATTACGTATTCAAGGCGGGAAGTAGGGCGCCACCGCGGTATTCTCTGAGGTATGGACGCAAACATTTTATTTACTTAAAATCGGGCCAACGACTACGGTTCTACTCACAGTTTGCATTCTTGGGAAGTAACGTTGATTATATTTACTTACGGCTTCAAAAGTGAACTGAGAAATACTTACAAAGCAAACACAAAGATATTATCTTATATCCCGAGCGCACTCAAATATAATTCCATCTTTTTCTACGTGTTAGCAACAGAACTGAGCAAAGTGAAAACGCAGACGCGCTCCTTTGCTCACATTTACGCTGTAACTTTCATAATTATTTTATTAAAAGTTTCTATCTCCGAGTTCAGGTAAGTTACACTTAAATTAGTGGAAAGAACTCTTCGTAATGGAGATGGGAAATGTTCGTGTGAGTTATTTTACCGAGTGTTATTACTTTGTGTGTGGAGGGTTATCCACTGTTTATTTACTTAATGAATTATTAATTATTAAAGCTACTTTACCTTAGTTACCAAGTTAGGGGGTGGTGTCATTATATCGAAGACAAAGACACTCTGACTAGCTGTTTTAACAATACCAACAAATGACAGCGTTAGTTGATATTATGTGTTTTATCTTAGGTTACATAATGTAAATAACGAAGTATTTTTGTATCTACATTGAAAGTGTTCGGGAATTAAAATAATGTAAAACACATGCGATAAAATCCGTTAATAGGCATTCATTTCAATGTGTAATAATTCTAAAAATTTATGAATCATTATAAAAAATATGATAACGTGAAGAAAAAACATACGTTTCTCACTTTCAGATTCCTACTACGATTCACTTTGTCAGGAATACCATAGATGGAACACACCCATAAAAGCATGGACAATTGGACACTAACACCCATAGCAGAAATTAAAATTATGTTCAAACTACCACGATTATTCACTACAGTTAGTTATTAACGGGATATTTACCGTGATAAGATTGTGGATGGGACACACATAACCACAAAATACAACCACAACCTACAACAACGACCCACAACAGCGACCCACAACCCACACACAATCATCCCCGGTAAATATCCCGTTAATAGTCTTATGAATGTATATTAAAATTCATAGTTCAAAAATCTGCCCGTCGAGAGTCAAACCCGGCCTCTGCTCATAAATTAGACGCATCACTACTGAGCCATACCAGTCATTGACACAAAAGTCAACTAATTGGTACTCTAGCTAGTTTCCATAATGAGACAGACTGACAGAAAACTTTCCAACATACATCTATCATTAGTGTGAATAGACAGACGGAAGCAAATATAGACTCACATTTGTTAGAAACTGTGGCAGTCCGTATACGTAGATCTTCTCAGAGAGATACTGTGAGAGACCACATTTCCTCACCTCTACTAGTCATGAATATACATTAAGTACTAGTTGCGCTCGCGGTTTCATCCGCGTGGTCATTCGCGGCAAGTGTGCATATTGAGCACTACGGATCCAAACTGAAGTATAGGGTAATGTAAATTTTCTGTTATTTCATGCATTATTGTTCTTAATCAGAAATGTCTTAATAGAACTACGTAAAGAATTTAAAAAGCGCCATGTCTCAGCTTCAGAAGATATGGAAAAACAGAGGGATAAAGCTGAAAACGAAAATCAGACTAGTTCGGCCCTGATTTTTTTCAATTTTCCTGTATGGAGCTGAGACATGGACGCTAAAAGCAGCAGATCGAGGGCGCATTGATTCATTCGAAATGTGGTGCTGGAGGAGAATGCTGAGAATACCATGGACAGCTCATCGGACCAACGCATCGATATTAAAACAACTCAAGATCTCTACTAGATTGTCTACCATTTGTCTCAAGCGAATATTGGAGTATTTCGGCCATATTGCCAGGAAGGACAACGACAATCTAGAAAAGTTAATTGTAACAGGCAAAGTCGATGGAAAGCGATCCCGAGGCCGCAGCCCGATGCGTTGGTCTGACCAGATTCGTACCACCCTAGACACATCAGTATACGATGCGCTGCATGTCGCCGAGGATAGGGGAAGATGGCGTAAAATCATAAAGGAGAGACTGATGGGGGGTGGGGGTCACGACCCTCAGACATGAGGAGCACGACGCGAGGAGGAGGAAAGAATTTAAACCATATTATTATATTATTATCTATTCGTCTGAAATAAGTGATTTATTCTTCCTTTATTCTCGAGAACTGTATGTTATCCGGGATAAAAATTATATTATATATCACATTTCGCCTTCCTACTATATCAATGCTCTACGTGAACGAAGAACAAACAAAAACACTTTCCTATTTATAATATAAGCATTGCATGATTACATAGTTGTACACACTTGCATATCGTAAAAGTGTACAAACTCACAGAGGTGCATAAACATACACATCTGTTAGAGGTGGCGCGGTGGAGACAGCGGCAATTCATCTAGCCCCAAGTAGAGCCCGAGAGATGCCTGTTCTGCCACTTCACTAACTTCTGTCGGCAATATAGAGATTTCCGTTTCTTACTAAAGTTTAGTTTATCACAGTATTTTCAGAATAACAGGAATACATTAAGGAACTTGATACATACCTCCACCTAACTGCTACTACGCCTGTACTGTAAGTAACGCAATAACATAACAAAACGACTCCCAAAGCTTACATAACACGGCTTCCTAATTGATTCACAAGGAAAATAAACATTGTTCGTACGTCTCGAATTTCTTTTATCGCTTTCGAGTATCAGTTTTTTTCGCTTTCACCTTCTTACTTAAAAGTTATAAAAACTTTTAACTAATTAAATTAATATTCGTGGACCGTTGATTAAGGAGCCTCGGAATGCTTTTAGCGCCGATGCTAAAGCAAATTTTGAGGAGAAATAACTTCGCCGTATATTTTGGCAAAATATTGCTCTCAGTTTTGATCATTGCGGATATTTGAATAAGTAAAGAGAGTGGCTTAGAAATTGTTGAGGCAAAATCTCAAAGGACTTTATCGGTACATATAATTTTTGGGGAAAATTTCATTGTGACCTTGAGGCGGACTTAATTGCGTTATGATTTATGAGGTTATAGCTTTCATCTCATTTCTTTATCATTAACATCATTACTAAATTTGAACGTCAGTCTAATAACTTCTGGCATTCATGGTCTTCTGTCAGCTTTTTTATCTCTCTTTACGACATGGTATTTGTCTTCTTCTCTATTGAGTCTTCCTCCTTTCGTTCCTTCTATTTTCCCTTTATGAGTTTGTCATATTGTATGATGTTGCCAAACATCTTGCCTCTACTTTTTTATTTCTCTCATATTATTTTTTAACAACATACAATTATTGTCGAACTAAAAATAAAAACAAAGATAAGGTTGTAGAGGTTATTTTATTATTATTTATTTTAATTTGCCAGAGTAGTTTGTATCTGTAAAAGATTCTCCTCTAGATATTTGTGCTTTAAATTTCTAAAATGTACATGTCCATTGACATTATCAATACGGACGCATTAAACTTAAACAAGATTTAGAAAAAAACTGTTGTTTTTTGTTATATAAATTTTACACTGAACTGCACAAATCCACCATAAACAAAATCTTTCTTGAGTGTAGGTAATAAAGCTTGAAAAGTCCTCAGCGCTCAATTTGATATGATTGTTCGAAGGCGGTTGAGCTAGCGAGTTGACTTGGCGACAAGAATAAAACAGTGGCAGCTATTGCACATTGCGAACAGCAGCGGGTGGTGGAGTGCGAGGCATTAACGCGGCCATTCCGAACTTCCTCCGAGAGCCGCGAGTCCCAGGACACCCGCCTCTGTACTTAAGAGTCTAATTAGCCGTAAATTGCATCCGAAATTGGGCTCTTGGCCGAAAATTGAGTTTTCAATGTCTAATTAGGCAGAATAAAGGGATATCCTACCACAGTTTATAGTGTCAATCTGTATTGTCGCGAGTGGTCGGTTTAACGCTCAGTGGAAGTAAATTGCCACTTTTCGGATACTTTTGTTGGAGTAGGAAATTCTGAGGCCGACTATCTTATTGTTTTAAGATTTATACCTATCATTCGCTTTGTTGAATTTCATCAAAGGTAACAACAATATGAACGTTTCCGCAGCTAATAAGCAGTCCCAAATTAATTTACGAAAGCTTTCCCGTAAAATCAAAGAAAACATCTTTGAAACTCTCGCTACAGATTATTTGATAACAAAACGTCTGTAATAAACCAAAATTGAATAAACAAGTAGATATTTGAATTTCTTGTGGGATAGCAATATCTCCATTAAATTTTGTCAAAACATAAATAAATAAGTTTCTAGCGGTTGGTCGGAGTACCGAATGATTACGGGCGTACGGGTTAGACCTTGAATATTAACGTAGTTTTGGACTCTTAGGTAGCACGTCTTGTGGACAAGTTGGTAAATTAAAAGCTATTTACTCGAAGCTCTACAAACACTGCATACCTCTAGGTTTCTACACCCACTCATACCTGCTTTCTCGTACCTACGTATGTATGTATGTATTAGGTAGTTATGTATGCGCACTCCATCCTGAGCAATGTTACTCCAAAGATTGCAATATGCAAATTCAAACATTACTACTACAAACCGCCGATATAGACATATTGGTAGGAAATTGACTAAATAAATGTGTAGGCCGTTGTTATTCGAGAAACCGGGACTGCGAGTTCTACAGCCACACAATAAATTTGAATTGTTTATTTTACCCTAACGGCTTTCACGCGAAAACAGGTTACTGCGTAAGCAAAATACAAAAGAAATTGTTTTTCGTCTAACAAAAAGAAAGTAAAACGCTTGAAAGTTGAGAGTTAATTTATTTCGAAGTTGTTTGCCAGTAATGTTGTGGCCGTCCTCGGGGAAGACCGCGGGCGCACGTTGTTGTTACACAAACTTTTTCGTGTTGCGAAATTTGCCTTGGCTACTTGTGAACTGTGTTAGGTGAGCACCTTCAGTGTTCTTGCGAACTTGCGCCTCCGACCCGGCAAACATGCGAGGGAAAGTAATACACCGAAATGAAATCAGAGCTGCGGAGGCAGCGCGCACACAACTACGGTTGTTTGTTTTGTTTGGAAGTCGCAATTGTGAGCTTAGCTAGTCTTTTACACGTGCGCTCTGTTATCATGAATACGGGAAAGGAGAATTGTGTTTAATACTGTTAAGTACTTTGTTGTATAATTTCAACGGCATCTGTTCTCGTGTATTGTTTTGCAAGATTATACTTATTTGCTTAGAAAACCAACGGCCATTTAACTTTCTTACATTTACAGTATCTACCAGAAAATGTAAGAATATAATAATGTATAAATGTAAAATAGAGATTGGAGGCCAAAACGCTAGTTGAAATTAGAGAGGAATGGGATCTGCTCTACTCTGCAAGAACTGGGTTTCAAAACCTAAACGATGATTTTATTTTTATAGCTTTCTTGCACTCAGATAAATTTAAATTAGCTATATGAACTTCAACCCTTCCAGTTCCTAACTTCCTCTTAACACCTTTACTCCATTAGCGTCTTATTAAAATAAGGGCGCATACACTCTGTCCCAATACACGCAATTTTCCCCATCAACGTGTTTTCATCATCGCACGAGGTGAATTTGTTTAGGATAAACTCGTTATAATATATTTCCCATCTACTCATGGTGGATCGAGCAGCTAAAAGCTACGGGATAGTTTTATTTTGTTATCTTTTTAACCGACTTCCAAAAAGAAGGAGGTTAATAATTCGACTGTATGTTTGTTACGCGGTTACTACGGCAATTATGAATTGATTTTGAAGATTTCAGCAAAAGTTTTGATGAGGACTTTCAATCTCTATTTTAACTGTAGTTTTTTAGTTTAAGTTTTTACTTACATGTAGATGTAGACTTGAAGTCGGTTTTGTTTTTTCAAAAAATTCACTTTATTTATTGTACTATGTAGGTTTAGTATGACGCGGGGATGGTTGGTAGAAAATGATTCAGTATTAAGTCCTCCTGTTGTGAATGCTTAACATACTTCCAAAAACGAGAGATGTATTCAATTCAATCCATAATTTTTTGATAAAGTATTGTGTGCCTTTGTGCAATAAATAAATATAAACGTGTAACAGAAAGGTGTGAGAAAACTTAAAGGTACCCACCACACCCATCAAACCTACTCTCTCCCACTTATTATCATAGTGAAGTGAAGTGTGTGTCAGTATAGTCTTGAAGAAAACAAGTTTGAAGAGTTTGATAAAAAATATGTGTTACCCATGCAAAATGGATCACGTGGTCGGTCATATTGTACGAAAACACTTTTTAGGAAATTTGTGTTCTATAAGTTGTTTATTTTGTTGGTTAGATCAACATCCTTAATAAGTACTGTCACACCTTTCTTGTATGTAATCATTATTAGCCTATCATGTTCCCACTGCTGGGACTCAGGCTTTCTCTCAGAAAGAGGATGGGCTCTAACCCACCACGTTGGCCCAGTGCATGTTGGTGTATGTCGTATCTCTTTAAACTTTTGAGGTTCTTGGACATTTTGGTTTCCTCGCGATGTTTTCCTAGGTCGTTTTTGAGCAATAGTATCGAAACTGCACATAATTTATTTAGGTACTAAATAAGTCATTGGTGCAAGGCTAAGGATCGAACCGGGTGCCGTCAGATTGAAAAACGCACCAGCTACTACTTGGCCACCATCTCTCATATTTGTATATAGTGTATATTATGATAAAATCAATTTTACTGCTTAGAAAACTTTGAAGATAAAAACACTGAAAATACAATTAGATTCTGAGAGGGTAGGAGACGCTAATTTTAACTTGTTTTAAATAAGTGACTAATAACTCCCACGTACACCACCCACATTCATGTAATGTTTGTTTACTAAAACAAAAACAAAAAACATTATCATCATCAGCCCTGAGTGACCCACTGCTGGGTATATGCCTCCCTTTGTTTATGCCACTCTCTCCGGTCTCTCGCTATTCGCATCCACTCGTTCCCGACAGTATTTCTGATGTCGTCAGTCATACAAAAACAAAAAAATATTTACACAATATTCGACCTACGCTCCTGGGTTCAAGAAATAATAATTATTACCTTCACACAACCATACACAACCTTTAAAGTTGTCTGTAATCAAATCGAAGAATCGAAGAAAACTATTCATTCTAGCCTTGAAGATGCCTAGATGACATTTGTGACAGGTTGTCATTGTACACCATGGTGTAGTGGGTTATCAGTATAATATTCTGTAGGTGACAACCACACCATTCGGCACACTTGCACCGTGTTCCGAAGGCTCATTTACACGGTGACAGCTGTCGCCTTGACTCGCCGACCGGCGATACTTCCGAATGGTTGACTGATCAAAGTTGATCCATGCTTAGGGATTGTTATCAACTATAATAAACTAGCAACGCACCCCGGCTTCGCACGGGTGTAAATATTTTTTTTTTACACCTTGGGTTACATTATTGAAGTTTTAGTAAGGATCCCTATTTTTTGAAAACATAATATAGCCTATGTCACCCGAGGATAGTGTAGCTTCCCAACAGTGAAAGACTTTTTCAAATTGGTTTAGTTGTTTCGGAGCCTATTCAATGCAAACAAACAAACAATCAAATATTATTTATTTATTTCTTCTTTATAATTTACTAGCGGTCCAGCTTCCCAACAGTGAAAGAATTTTTCAAATTGGTTTAGTAGTTTCGTAGCCTATTCAATGCAAACAAACAAACGAACAAACAATCAAATCTTTCCTCATTATAATATTAGTATAGACTAGCGGTCCGCCCCGGCTTCGCACGGGTATTATTGGAGTTTTAGTAAGGATCCCTAGTTTTTTTTGAAAATATAATATAACCTATGTCACCCAGGGATAGTATAGCTTCCCAACAGTGAAAAATTTTTTCAAATCAGTTCAGTAGTTTCGGAGCCTATTCAATGCAAACAAAAAAACAAACAATCGAATCTTTCTTCTTGATAATATTAATAGTAATAATTTATATAGTATAGATAAATATTAAATAATGACACTATTGGATATATAATAAATGCACTAGCTGATGATATTTTGTTCCAAAAGCAACACACAGAAGTGGACGTCCTATGGCTGAAATGATGATGAAGCAACACAAATTGATGGATTTGTGAAGTGAGTAAAATTAGTTTGGTATCTCAGAAACTGCGGCATAACTATACCATTTATAAGTTTAACGGCAAAAAATTTGAAATTCATACGTTTAAGATTAAGATTATCGTACATATAAATAAATAAATATCTAAATACTCGGATCTTCTAGAAGATTTAGCGGAAATTTACTAGAAATAATGCAGACGCATTTTTTTCATTTTAAACTACATGGTCATCTTCTGTGCTGTAAACTACCGCATACCATAATATTTCATTGAAATCTGTTCAGTCGTTTTTTTTTCTTCATTATTTATTTACTTTTCAGTTACTTACCTACTATTTATACACAACAACAACAATTAGGTCAATTAGGTCAGGATATTTTTTTATTTGTGTTACTATAGCGAATAAGACTGTATTATGCAACTAAAAATTAAACAGAAAATTAACGAAAACTTAAATAAATAACTAAAATAACTAGCTCCCGCTCCGGCTCGTTCCTGGTGCAAAGGTTGGCCATTGCCATCCAACGCGGTAACGCAGCGAGCGGTTTGGGTACCTTTGCGCCGGGAACGGTTAGGGATGGGTTATTTGAATAGTTATTAGTTTAGTTATTAGTGAATTCCAAATATTTTGGATTTATTTGACATATTATGTATTTGGAACTTCCAAATAAAAATTAAAACCATTATCAAATAAAAAAATACAAACTAAACACTTAAACTAAAAGACCATTAGTGGAGGGACTTTTCTTCATTTATTTATCATTTAAAAAAGAAAAGTATACAAATAGAATATATGGTAATAGCATTTAAAAACCACTAAGGTTTATTAGTTGAGGTACGCAGTTGAGTGGGACAAACATACTAACACACATTCATTCACAAACTTTCGCGTTTATCATATTAGTGTGTTAAGATGTTTTGCGATTTAAACATAATATTCTTTATCCTAAATTGGCATATTGGCCAGGGACGTAAAAAAGCTTTTTTACCTTTTACAAAATTGACACATCAAGGTCGTATAGGAAGGGTTTTCATAACATCCAATCTATTTAGGTAAGCTTGTAAATCAAGCGAGGATGACGTCAGCTGACTACCGGTTCCGGTTATTATGGCCCGGCCACCTCCGCATCTTTACGTCCTTCGATATTCCAGCGGAAGTCTCTTGACGGCGAAAATAGTTTGAAAAGGGTAGGCGTAAGTACCTACTAGGTCATCTTTTGAATAATAATTACCTAGTTTAAATTTGAAGTTTAGCAAGTTATGGGAATCCAATGTTGATGTATTTATTTGATAGCTACAAGCATCTACTATTGGACCAACACAGAAATCGCGAAAAAAAAATGCTGTTTATTTTCTATTGCACAGCTGTTGTTTTTTTTTGTGATTATATGGTTGGTCCTATAGTAAAATTTGAGTAGAATGACCTGCTTTCGGCTTAGTACCACCGTCCCGTCTAACCCTGTGCCTTTCCTTATTAATATTAATATATATCCTTTACTAGAAAAAATAAGAAAATAAAAAATAAGAAGAAAATAAGAGATAATAAGAAACGTGTTTTAGGACACAGTTCTTAGTTTATATTATTCATATATTATCAAGAACTTTAAGTTAGAATTAAACAACTTATTAGCGTTATAATAAGGATAGATTGTTGATAAATTAAAGGGCGCCTTTTACAATCGTGCCTGATGCAAATAAAAAAAGAGTCCATTTTCCAGGTGTCTTTTTTGCAATTTAAAGCTGGCTACCATCTATACCAAAATTGATAATTGAGATGGGTTTGGCGATAAGCGATTTACAAGAACTGCAATAACTCCAATGCAACTTGCTGTATATGTCTTTAAAATTAATTTAATTTTCGCCTTATTTAGTGTCTGCCAAGAAATAGGGGAATCAGTGGAAATAAGCAAGCGATTTATTCGCCGCCCCGGGCGTTCGCATTGATAAATATGACCAATAAAGGAAAACAAAATGTCCACAAGAGAAATTTTGTGGTTCTTGTAATTTACGTCTTTCCTGTATTTCTTTGAATAAAAGTATAATTGATATTTTAAAACATCTTGACGGTCTTTGCTACTCAAGATGTTTATAAAATATATATATAAAAGTTTATTAAAATATTAAGAGACCGCAGGGAAACGCTGGATGCAGGCCGCTTCCAGGCAGGTCCAACCGGCCTTTTTGGAGATCGATGGGGGAAGCCTACGACCAGCAGTTGACGTTCTATGGCTGAAATGATGGTGATGATGACTGTTAAAATGTTTATACAACAGATATTTAAACTCTAAAACGATTACTGCTAAAAAATAAAATATTTACAGAGAAAGTAAGTAGGTAAAAAAAAAAAAACACATCCCTAGAATGCTGGCAGTATTGCCCCGCTGAATCGCAAGGCTTAATTTTTGAGCGAAATATGCACCAGCTCTGGGATCCCCCGAGGCGACAATCAATCTGGTCAAAACATAATTATATATTTTTTTTGTGGGTCAGATGTCCATGTGTTAGGGTCTCTACAACAGTGTGAGAAACTCATAATGCGCGCTTAACTGGGCGTATATTTTAAAATATAATAAAAATTTTAGTAATTATATTTATTTTTACTAAAGTGACCTACACTAAAAATAACTTATTCAGAAGTCTAATTGGTCGATTAGAACACAATATTATAAAGAAAAAAGGCGCGAATACTGCAAATCTCTGTAGTGTTAAACAAAAATAAAAATACGGGCCGAATTGATTTTCGAAGTCGGTTAAATTCATTCATTAATTTATTGATTCTAAAATACAAATTTTGTATAAAATACCAAGAAAGTGATGGCAGTGGTTTGACTCCGGATTCCATTAAATCGGAAGCCCTAGCTAGCAATCTGCTCCCAGAAAATTTAAAGAAGGCATAAATGAAAGCCTACGACGCAACGATCTTATACTACGACGATTTCTGCAGATTAAAATAACAAAAGGCGTGAAGTTAGCATCTGAATTAGTGCTTTTAGTCTGTTTTTCTAATCTACTTGAGAGTATGAAAAAGTATGAGACATTGATCTACTTCTACGAATATAATAAATATTTGAAGTTTAGTAGTAGTACTAACTCCCTCGCTACGCTCGACAGGTAACCCTCGAATCCTTTGTTACTCTCGGGATTCAATGTGACTCCCGTTCAATATACTTACCGTCTTTATAATTTATATCATTAAATTTATAGAGCTTGGGAACGAAAGAGTGCAAGATACGCGATTCATGATAGCTACAACTTTGAAAAAACACACATACTCGTATCAAAGTTACAGATGCATTAGACATTTCCTAAGATGAGCACACGAGTGTTTGTTTAGCAGTTGTATGTAAAATTTTATTATACACAGACATTCATGAATAATGTGCGCCGGTTTCAGGGGCGCCAGGGAGGGTATAGGGGTGAGAGGTGCACCTCGACCTCGGCCCGAGTTCCAACTCGTAAATATTCAGGGTCCAACTACCGACGCTGCGCGATACATCAAAGTCGTGTCGACTTTCATGCACAACCTACCTACATACTTTCTTGTGTGACATACACTCTCCGGAAATTCTGTTGGTCGTTAACTGGCAGACAGGAAACAAACAGAACCATAGAACAAATATGACACGGAAATTAAATAACAGCCCGCCCATTAACTACCAGGAAAATATAATGTAACACAGAGAAGGTTAATATCTCATTGCTTAGACGTACAAAGTAAAATGTAGGTCCCTTCACATTCTTTGTGTGATATATCATAGTTTAATTGAGTGCCAGTTATATTGTTAACTAATCTTTTATAGAGTGTAGAGTTTGTGACTTTTTATTTATATATTTGTAATGCATGTCCACGAACTTCAGGGTTTGTGCCCTTTTCTACTTATATAATGATTCTACTTTGACAACTATTACTAATGCAACATAAAACAAATCTATGACTTATGTTTATAGGAGGTAATGAATCGAATCTAAAAAATCTTTCGCTCATAGAATACTAATCTATCGCTAATTGACATAGACTTTGTTTTGTTCAAGGCAGTTAAAGCCGCAGGTAAAAGCTAGTTGTAGTAATAAAGTGGTTTCCCAAAAATCAGGTCAAATAGCTGTAAAAGCCTAGTATAAAAGTGACATACCTAATTTACTCATTTTATTTCAAAAACTTTAACAGCCCTTATGTTTGCCTAGGTATTAAAAGTTTTTTATATAAAAATAAACTTTCGTTAACTCGCAAAATTTCTTCTTACCCCATCAAATATGTACACGTGAACTGACCGAACGAGCATCGATCCCGGGGGTGATAACTTTCGGTGGATTCAATCAAATCAGTTAAATGTAGCTGTAAATTGGGCAGTTCCACTTGAGTGATATTGAGTAATGGTGGTCGCGCCGATATTGATGGCCCGGCCGGGGCGCGCGCCCTATCTCGCGCTGACGTGTTAATTTGTCAAAACCTGACGTCATAAAGAAAAAGTTGGAAAACTCACACACATGTCCGCAGCTGATCACTCCACTCATGGAACCATTTATTGAGTTAACTTCTCAAGCCTTATATCTACTTACGATCTTCTTTTGAAGCCTCGCTCTCGTTCATATGACCGATACCGTTTAAAGGTCTCGTACCGACCAAACGAGAATTTGTGTCCTCTTAAGCAGTCTAAAAGCTAAAGATAACAGGTCACGCGCGCACGTCTGTCGTAACCCCTAGCCTCTTACATTTTATTACGTCCCATTACCTGGGATTAAGTCGGCATGCATCGCACAGATTCTGTTTCATGTCGCCAACGCCGACACTAATGTCACCCACCGCTTATATCTCAACCCGGGAGGCAATTTTAAAATAATGAACTTTCTCGCGCACCTACGACCTTGTTATACCCGTACCATCGTGAAATCTACTAAAATCCATTTCATCTAATGACGTAGTCTAACATCTCAAACTGAGACAAATCTCTAAAGCATATTAAAGGTAGCGAAGTTAATGAAACTTTTAATTGGCATCACAAGCGTTTTACCACAAAACGTTTGCATCCAAAGCTCAGATATCAGGTGCTAATTGCGCCGTGAAGTGAGTAGCGCTTGCATGCCCCTATAAGTAACTACAAGTTGCTTGAACTTGCAACGTGAGCCTGGGTGATTTAATAATCAAGCACTGACTGTAATATAATTCTCCCGTCTGCGCTAATGAACGTGTATTTTGTTTCATCTGCCGTCAGTATAACGTAAAACGCGCGTCGTAAAATCAACATTTCATTTGGCCTGAGTACGCTCGCCGAGTCGCCGGCTAGGCTTAAAATTTGTGTCAATTAATATTTTTAATCTGCGCTAATGCCCAAATAGTAAAAAACTAAATAAATTTCAACAAAATATGAATTTAAATATTGTAAGAGTCGGTATGGAATACGGAACGGAGAACATATTTTGTTTGGATGCCTGTGGAAGCATGTAATAAGATTCGAGTGAACAGTTCGATTGGAATAGTCTATGTTGAGAAGTCGCAGTGGAATGTTTTATTTATTTTATTAGGTGTAAACAAGAAGCAGGCAGGTTTTGTCAAAGAGTCGTGTCCCAGGATAAATCGCCGAGATACGTGTTGTGGAGAGCAGTTCGATGTATCACAAGCACGTATCCAATAGAGCTAGCGCAGACATGTTGCGTGAGGCTATTTTCCTCCCTTGATGCCCTCATAAATCCTCACCTTATAAATTAGATTAAACGCAAAGCTCAACTGTTTACAACGTTCAATTTACTCTATTCATGCCTCTTTCTCTCTTCTCTCTACGACAAGACGAAAAATCTAGCTATAAACATCACCAGACACAATAACCTTTTTAAAGGATGTCATGCGCATTCATCTGTAACCATTTAAAAGTAAAATATGTTCACATTTATATGCATAATTTATGCATTTACTTACAAAGATAAAGCATCAATTACCATTTTGTTCTCGTGTAATTTCAACATTTAAAACTCCTGAAATGTTCACGAAACAATTTCAGTCAAATACGCGAAATGAGGTTTGGGAGCGCAATAAAAATGTAAAAGTCCAAAATTAGACGTATATTGTCAAGAAGGTAAGAGAAATGTTTGTGAAATACGCGAGATGGGACATTAGAATTTCAATTTTAAGAACGTGTTTTAAAAAAGTTGAAGTTGTTACAAGTATGACTACTGAATTAAATTTTCGTTTAACTGATTTTATAAACAAAAAGTAGTTTTTATGAAATCGTTTATTGCCTAAGTAATAAGTATTCATAATATAGATAGATGTATTTGCACACTAAAATTTTTACAAGTTAGGCAATGTTGTGAGTTGACTGAAATGTAGTATGCTTGGTATCTCATAACAAATCAGATTACGTGTTTTGTACTTAGCTCGTACCTCTTTGTACTCATGCCTCTGGAGTTCTATATTTTAGTTCTTCTACAGAGCACTGCGCTCAGTGGAATGCGTACACAGACCTACCTACTTATAGTACTGTAAGTAGTGTTGGATGAGCTATCGAATTTTGTATGTAATTATGTATTGTATACGTCTAAAGTCTGAAAACTACTTACACGTCCGCTAAAACACCTACGCATTCTTTCAAAAAATAAGGAGAAAATACTGTCGGCCTTTCTTATTTACACACCTTCCGTGTTTCCATTCTAGCTGGGTTAATAAAGAGCAGGTCGTGGTAAACACGATAAGTAAGCGGCGCGAGCCAAATAATCTCACAATTAAGTAAAGGCTTAAACTAAGTCCTGTTTGCCGACCTCACTTAACCAGCAGTTGCCGGTTACATACTTAGCGTACCTCACTAAATTTAACGATCAAAACTTAAATTAATTTTGTTTTAGTTCTAAGAAGACGAAGTTTTTAGTTGGAACTGTGTACTTACACAATGAATAAGCAGGTACTTATGTTTGACTCTAAGCTTACGCACAGAAAAACGTTATGTTAAGGAACTCCATCTAACCTTGTATACCAGTTATAACTAAAATAGGTAGATACAATTTTCTAGTAGGTATTGTATATAATATTTAGTATTCCCGATACAAAAATTAAAATTCTTCTAACGTTTAAAAATGAACGAAAGTAAACAAAATGCTATTTCTGTGATTTAAAAGCGTCGAACGTTTAACAAATACGATTATAGGCGCTCTGTTCCATATTATGCGATTCAGGACCAGTCAAATATTAGTGGAACGTGACCACAATAATACCTATTCAGGACGGGTACCCCTGGACGTAACTAGGGCAACATTGAGGGTTAAACTTCCTTTTGCTATCCAAAATTGTTATTAATTCATAAAAATATTTATATATATAAAGCAAAGTCTGTCTAATTACACCATATATAACTAAAGAACGGCTGGACCTATTTTCATGATCTTTGATTTGTTGGATTCTTCTCCGCCCCAAATATCAGAATAAGTTAAAATATCGAATAATTGCATGAAAAAATATTATGAAGAAAATTTATTTTTCAATAAATTTTGTAAGGAACGGCAAGAACTGTTACATAATCTACAATTTATCTATTTATCTTTTATTTTAAAGTTTTCTAATACTTTGAAGAAAGTTCTTATGCAAAGAAAAATTAAGAAAAATGCCCAGAAAATTGGAAAATTTAACAACGACTTTAACTTCGCGCGTTTGGCTGTGCTAAGACAGGACGTCTGTCGGGTCAGCTAGTCTTCTATCTATCTATATTTATGTAAAAATGAATACCTATTTAGCTTGGTCACTTAGCTTGGTCACGCCATAACTTGAGAATGACTTTAGCGATTTCATTCATCCCTTTTTTAAAGTTTTCTAATAATTTATAGAAGGTTCTTACGGAAAGAAAAATCAAGAAATTGCGCAGAACATTTGAAAATTTCAGAAAACTGAACGATGTTTTTAACTTGCGAGTGAAACCGCGGGGCGCATCTAGTAGAAAATAAATAAATTGTCACCTAAGAAAAAGGAGGTTGCTGATGCTACCAAGGAGGTTGCTTCAAGGAGGTATATAACGCGGGTAAAACCACGGGGCGCAGCTAGATTATTCATAAAATAGAAAAGTACGAGGTTATTGCGTCTTACAGTAGGTGCATGCAACCTGCTCAATTTAGAACCAAAACGCGCGTGCTAGAGGAGATTGCACGTATTAAATTATACGTGCCATGGATGCATCTTTTATAACCTACAAGATGCATTTATGTGGTGCAAGTAGGTGTGCCATGAATACCCCCTGAACTGAAATCCTGGCTGTGTCCACACTAACCATATTCGCATGTACGAGGGATAGTAAATTGAGTTATTTATGTGTGCAATTTGATCTTTTAATCGCCGCTGGCTTAACATTTTGTAGTTTTAATTAAAGTCACATAAAAATATTAATATACACAAACATATTTCGCTTTGGTTTACGCTGTATACATTTCAAAATTACATTAATAAAATGTGCTGGTTGGTATATATTATGTTGATGTCAGTTCTGGTACTGTATGATTTGTTTACTCTACCGAGAGTAAAAAATCTCTATCTCTATTAATCAGAAAATAGTAAAGGTGTAAAATGGCTAAAAATTGTTACGCATCTTCTATTTTAAAGAACTAAAACTATCACTACCTAATTATTATATAAAAATTAAAATGAACAATAAATTATCAAAATCATTAAAAATACTAATCTAAAAGCCCTTCGGAGGAGGGAAAAGTGGCCAGAATGCTGGCAGCATTTCCACGTTGGATGGCAATGCTAATTTTTTGACCAAAGTAGGCGCCAGCATTCCGGTCACATGTCGCCTCCATCAAGCGTTTGGCCAAGTCCCTATATAAATCATGGGCGGCCGGCCCCCACGGTCCTAAGGTCTCGACCCCAAACGGCACAAACATATACACCCTGTCTAAAAATCGATATTTGTGCCGTTTGAGGTTTTCAGCCTTAGTCGCGGCAGCTCCAGCCTGTAAAGATGTCCCAGGAAGATGAGACGGCGCCAATGTATCGACGCATGTAGCGTCCCATATTACAGGCCGCCCCATCTTCCATGGGATGAGGGTCATCCCGTCGGGTCTCTTACCGTCGTCCCGCATCAGTCCATTAGGTTCTAGAACTGACGGGACGCCGGCGCTGACGAAAGCCCGACGGATGATGTCATTCAGGCTGGCATGCCGCGGTATGCGCCCTGCGCTCTTAGCGCAAGACAGCGCGTGGTGGCCGTGCCTGTCTACCATTTCACTACAAGAGCAGCGGTGAGGGACTTGGCAAGGGGCACCTATACGCAGGTGTAAAATTATTTGTGTAAAATAAATTTGTTGTCAAGATTTAAAAGTGCGTGTGGATTTTTGTTACAAATAAAAAATTATCTATTTGGTTTCATACTATACAGGGTCATTGATGATAATTATCATAACAACCTTCTGTACAACGTTAGCTCCATGACTTTTAGTAATTAGTAAACAAAAATATTTAAATTAGGTCTCTACATGGCAGTTGTTTCACGAGGTCGCAAATTAGAAGGACGTGAAGTCCACGAGAAATTTCAAAGGTGACTCACCCACATTAAGAATACAAATCATTATAATTTTTATGTTTAAGTGGTATAATTATAATATAACTAGCTGGCCGACAAACGTTGCCCTGTCCAAATTTCAAAGAAAAAAACCACTTTCAGTTATTCCTGAATTTTCCAATTATCTGGGCGAATTTTCCTATATTATTTATCTTCAAACCAACCCTGGAAGAAGAAAAATAAAGGTCAACTTGGTGAAGCCGTTTTTGAGTTTTAGCGTGATTAACGAACAGCAATTGATTTTTGTATTTGTATATTTTGTATAATTCACACCAAGCTGTGACCTTGAAGCCCCCATATCTTCCCAATTACAGTTTTTCTTATTTCTGAAATTAAAAATTGTATTAACATGAACTGATTAGATGATTGGCCCACAAATTATCGTTGACCAATTAAAAAGTACATACAAAACCCTGCGCCGATTTGTCTTTGTGAACTCTAAGACATTTGCTTCGCTTTGTCAAAAAGGCGTCTGTAATTTTATGTAAAAAGCTCCTGCAAAATTATTAGGTACGATCTCCAACACTGCATTCCGCATATGAAACTTAGCATGCCGCAGAAAAACTAAGTGAGTACATACGAAACTTAATGCGGCCGCAACGTTCGCGGAAGTAATAAATGTCACTTGCGTTTCCGCGTGTCCACGTGTCACGGGATATACACATGTATATTCTTCTGCGCCGCATTATTAGCTCGTGGTGTTCAGTGGCACTTGCCACGAGCATAGTAAGAGTCACACGCCAAGAATGTGCAGCAGGAATGCAGTGACATCAAGTGTCGCAAAAAGCCTACAGAAAAGTGTTTGTGACTACCTTTTTTTTTTTTTCCTTATAACAGGCCAGCGTTTCACTCGTGATTTGAATACACCCAGATTGTAATTATTGGGAAACACCCATTCAGGCAGCGCATTCAACAGACTAGCAGTTCCCACAATAAAATTGGAATCAAAGCACTTCGTACGGGATATAAACCATAAAGCGGTGACGATTTTTCAACCTAAGCTCAATGCTTGAAATCTATTATTTGATTTCAAGCGTATGTTAAACAAGTATTGTTAATTCAATTAACAAAAGGAGGTGTCAGATTCTAATGGAACAAGTCAACGTTTCTATGTATGTTTGTATATTTGTTCAAAAACAACTTACGTATCGTTGATCAACAATTTTGTAGAATTATATTTTACAGTAAATTAAATTTTGTAGACGAGTACTTAATTTCAAATATCAGTAAAATCGATCCAGGACTAGCGAAAATATAAAAGTCGCGAGGTCACAGCTCGGAGCGAACTACTAGTTATACCAATGGGTGCGTCCAATTTGGTCGAAATTAATTTTAAATATTTTTATTTCAAATACCGTTCACTGAGTATAATTGTCTTTTGCCATATAGGACAGTTGATCGAATTTTATTTGATATTCGTAATAGTTGGTATATTGTTTCTATTCTATACCAGCATTTGATATATCGATCTACTGAAATACTATGTTTTTGTATACTACTAATGATATATATTGTTCAAGTACCATAATTTTCTTTTATATATTGATGATCTGATATATTGTAGTTTTGGTATAATTCTGTTTTTTTTTTGTGTTGTAGTAATATTTCTATAGTTAGTTGTTAGTAAAGTCATATATAAGTACGACGACGGACGAAGCGAGCCATGATAAGAAAATTAAGGCAATTCTTGAGTCATCATAAATGACTAGTCTAAGGCAAAGTCGTATCGTCGTCGAAGTCGTTCTTATTGATTTAAATTTATTGATGGCAATCTGGCTTCAAATTGTATTGGACTTTCACCTTCTACACTATACATTTAAGTCACACAAACATAGGTACTCATCTAATCGCACTTACACTCCATTTACACGCACGCACGCGCACACACACACACACACACATACACACACACACATACACACACACACACACACACACACACACACACACACATACACACACATACACACAGACACACACACACACACACGCACGCACACACACACAACACAACACAAAGATATTAAATTTATAATATGTATGTTCCTTAAGGTATGTGTTTTTAATTAATATTTAATTTAAATTATATATAATTGTTACTGTTCCCAGTTTTGGGGAAGACACTGTCTGCTGCAACACAGCTCACGCTAACGTAGCAGGCAGGGATTCTACCTGTATTTTGTGCTTCTTATATAACAATAAATAAATTTTGTATTTGTATTTGTATTTAGGTGCGACGACGAGCGAAGCGAGGTGGAGTGTTAGTTTACTGGTGCACCACAATGCGCAAGCCGAGCGAGCGAAGCGAGCGTGCCGCGGCAGCGGCCGGCGACGCGCCAGATATATATTTATGTTTGAAATACAGCTAAATAATAACTATTGAATCTCAGAAGACGGATTCGATGTTTAGTTTCGTATGTTTTGTGAGATTCAATCAAAACATAGGTATGAGTAGTGAGCTGTATATCAAATGATAATTATTTCATTTGCGAACTATATCAAATTATTGTTATAGTTTTTGAATGGTTTTATTTTGTAATTATGTTTTTTTAATTTCTTAGTATGCATAGTGTATCATATAGAAAATGAATGTTATATCAAAAGTTTGTATTTCATTTGTAACTATATATTTATTTATTCGATCATGTATTACTTACCCTATACCAATAGAACGTAAATTAGAAATATGCGTAGATACTGTGTTACTCTGACAGCGCGACGTTAGCAGTGCCGCGGGGAGTCGTACCACCCGCAAGGTGAGTTTGCGGCGAGTCTCCTAGTCAAACACGCGGTTGCGAAGCTAACAGCATATTAGAGGGGCCGTGTTGCCACCGCCTTAAATATTAACGCTTGAGGCTCTCCAGTCTCTACTGGAAAAGGTTTTTATTTGTAGGTAACGAGATCGCATTGCTTCGCTGTATAATGAGGTTTCTAATTTCCTGTTAATGAGTTTTATAGTGGTTTATTGGTCTGCTTAGACCGCCTGTGCTTAGGGAATTGCACAGCGTTGGTTGAACTCAGCTTTAGATTAACGGATATATTTGTTAACGTGAAAATGGTAGGTAGAGTAAGTCATTTCACAACAACATGGCTTCTGATTATGTTTGTATATTAACGGGGCTTAAATACGCTTTTAAAATCATAAAATTAAAAGTAACATGGCTTTTACTCCAAAAGCTTTGTTACGCAAGGATGCTTTTAAAACATTAATACACTTTTTAATAAAATTGTGGGTGTTATAGTTACTCTTGTCTGATGCTTGCGTTTTCACCCGTTGTAAAACAGATGTGTGCTGACGTAGTTCATGAATATATAGAACTAAATAAAGATGGATTAGCGTTACTAAAGTGAGGCTAAACTTCATTGTCTATTTATTCTTAAGTTCATTTTGTGATAGACTAACAAATTTATAATAACGTAGCACAGAGTTGATGTTCCACATTCACAGTACTTATTGCAAACGCTACGTTACAGGAAAGCAATACCTCAAAGTTATATTTTTTCGAAACAGTAACGATCGTTATTAAAAACTTGTCGCGATCTGTGATTTTAATTTTTCCGTGAAACTTTTGCAATATTTCTCCGTGGAGGTCGGCACAAAACGAAATTTGCATATTCAGCAGTAAAATTTACGTCACAAACAATGCCCTATTACGGTACAATGGAAATGTCTTTACATTGTTGCGGTGAGCGGGCGAGCGGCGCGGGCGCGGACGTTCGCGCGTCGCGCGGCGGCTCATAGGGCGGCCATCGGAGCTGATTTACTGCGAGGACCTGTGGCTGCCCGTGTTTAAATGAAAATTATACACGGCCCGCGCTATGGGGCGCGACCTTTCCCTCGTAAAGTAACTAATTTATGAACTCGTGATACTCCACTGGAGGCTCTGCGCCGTGCTCTTGAAATTTTAACCACGGCTCGCCATGCAAGCGCTGAATTTTTGACGTAACACTACACACAACGAGACTTTGCACTCAATCTGTGAATAAAACCTAAGATATGTAATTTTACAAATAGTATTTTTACTTAAGTAGATAGAATAACAAAACGGCAGGATGTCTTATAATCTTAATATAGGTACATCGTTTCTACTGCATTCGGCAGTCTTTTTAGGGTGAGTACGCGCGGCTCCTTCTCGCTTTGCACTGCAGGCCGCTTACGTGAGTAATTAGTCTATACTAATATTATAAAGAGGAAAGATTTGATTGTTTGATTGTTTGTTTGTTTGTTTGTTTGCATTGAATAGGCTCCGAAACTACTGAACCGATTTGAAAAATTCTTTCACTGTTGGGAAGCTTCACTATTCTCGGGTGACATAGACTATATTATATTTAAAAAAAATTATAGGGATCCTTACTAAAACTCCAATAATGTAACCCAATGTGTAAAAAAAAGATTTACACCCGTGCGAAGCCGGGGTGCGTTGCTAGTATCATATAAATTAAATGTGTGAAGACGATGTCAGTTCCAAATTAAAATAGAGCAAACAAACAATTTTTTAATTATAATTAATATTTTCATCTCACCGGCTCAGAAAAGCTTTCTTTACAGTTTAAAATCTGCACGCTAGAATTGTTTTTATTTTCTTGCGCGGAAATTTAATTTAAAAAATAAAATACTTGTCAAAGAGTATTGTAATAGGTATATAGGGAAAAGAGGCAACTCTGGTATTGAAAACAGGACAAAAAACAGGAGTTTTGGCGCCAACGAAAAAATTGCTTCATTTTCCTTAACTTGTGTTATTTCGAGTGTTAATGTTTAATAATGGTAGATTATTATTTATTAAGTGTTCGTGAACGTGCTCGAGTGTAGGTAAATGATGTAATGAGGTGAAAAATGTATTTTCGTGATGTTCCTAAAACTCCACAGAAGCTTCTAGGCGACACCGCTGCATCGCTTTATTAGGTCATGACTTGGACTTGACCGTGACTTGCTTTGCTTGACTCTGACTATGAATTGTTTTAGCACAGAATAAAACTTAAAAAAAAATCAACACTTGACACTGGCAAATGCATAAGACTTGGGACGCCAAAATCCTCACAGGCAAATGAATAAATAAAAAACGTCACGGGCCCACTAACGAACTTTGCCCAAAAGCGCGGGAATTCAAAATTTGTGATTGGTCGCGAACACTCCGGAGCTACCGATCTAATTTAAATAAATTATATTTAGTAAATAACTTACAGAAAGCTACACTATCTCTGAGTGTCAATTATAGGCTGTGTTTTATTCACAACGCAGACGAAGCTGCGGGTAGAAGCTAGTAAGCTCTAATGAAATATTGTTCGTACAAGAAAACATGTGCATGTTAAGTATACCTATACATACTTAGTTAGATACTTAATGCAAATGTTATGTACAAAATCTCGTACCTCAACTCGGTCCAAGCATTTATTTGCTCTAACAACTGCAATAATATTACAAATAGCTGAATCAAAATCACGAAATCTGATTACTATCGCTCGTTTTTTGAACGTAAGACTGTAGCAGGAACCCGATATACTTCAAGGACAAATTAAAAGAAATGTTTTTATTTGGCTTTTACGATGTTATTACATTTACAACGCTGTTCAAAACCAATTATAAAGATGTGGCTTGTCACTGTTTACTTACCATAGTGAACACATTTGCGACACTAAACGCAACTTGTTTGGTTTGCATAATAGGCTCAGAGTGCTTTGTAATCACTATTGTTCTAGGAAGATTCGTCAAGTTCACTTGTATCGTATTTCATTTCGCTATGTAACTCGGCACGCTGACATTTCCCATCCACCTCTTCACCACGTTAATTTTACATAGAAGTCGCTCGGATAACTTACGCATGTAGGCATGTAGATTAGGTAGGTACTTAATAATTTATGCGTAGGTGTACTACGTACCAAGGTACAAGCCCATTATACTACACGAACTCCTATCCATATTGAGCCCGACCCGGAATTTTGATTAAGCGTAAACTAGATTATGCTAAGGGTAAATTGAGACCCGTTTCTTAAACTACTAAACAGTTAATAGTGTTTGCCTCAAACTTGGAAGTTACTTATTTGCTCGTCGACATCGGCTATGAGAGTTACAGAGGAACTTTGCTTGGTGCTTAGTGTGTGTGCTGTCGCTACGGAACTACCCTTAAGCTATGCAAATTGGGATACAAATCTGTTTCTGTTTACCTGGACGATCTCGCACTAAGTGTGGTAATAAGCAAAAGATTTTTTGGCTTTGGGAGCTTACAGTAACTTACAGCCTTCCCACCTAGGACAAACTTTCATGTGATGAACATTTGTGTTTGTTCTATATCTGGATGTTAATATCTCTTTAAGTATGTATTTAAAAATATATTACGTATGTAGGTATATCAGTCTCTGGCAGCCACAGTACAAGTTTTGCTTAGTTTGGGGTCAGATGGCCGTGTGTGCAAAAATTACCGCAGTTATTGATTTATTAATTATACCTATTACTATTATAATATTGTATATACTATAATATTGTAAAAACCTTAGGTTTTGAACTATAGACCGCGATGCGACGCGATGCAAATTTGCGACGCGTAAAACCACGAGGCGACGCGATATGGCGTCTTATTGGGTAACTATTCATTCGAGAATCGTGAACGGTGTCGAGAACTTGACATATTTAGTGTACTTCTATTATTACTAAGAAGGTATATTACGAAAAATAAAAACAATCTTTTGAAAAACGTCGCTAGTTTTGGCGATGCATCGAGTGATCTCGCAGTTTATTACGATGCGACGTCGGTTTTGAACTCTTACCTACGTTTCTCTTCTGTTGTAAAACTTGGAAGTATTAAAGGTTTTTTCTCGCACTTAGTGTATGAAATTTTAACTAATTGTATGTGGTCACAGGTAGATGACGGATGTTTAAAGAAATGTAATAAAATTATTTACAAATATGTACGAGCAGGTCTTGCAGTACTGCGTCGGGATTGAGATTATATTTATTTGATGATTGGTTCCCATGTAGGTGGCTTGTCAACCACCCAAGGAATATCAAAATGAATGTAGTAATTAGGTTGTCAAACAACCACATAGGCCACAAACTATAAGAATAACCAAAAAATAAAATATGAAAGGAATCATCGTTAGCAAACCAGTATGTCCAAGAACCTCAAAAGTTCCAAGACATGATATTCAGATGCTCTGGAACAGCACGATGGAGGCCCATTCCCTCTCTCAGAGAGAAGGACTGTATTCCAGCCGTGAGAACATGAAAGGCGGATAATGATGATGATGATATGAATTAAATTTTCTATTTTATCCAACTTTCATACAACTATTGTGTTGGTTATCTTTTAAGAATGTTTTCGCGTGCAAGGAATATATATATTAATGGCGGTGTCGCGATAGGGGTTACTTACTTGTTACTTGTAGGGGTATTAACGTATCTACATATTTAGGGCGTTATCAAACGTATGGTAAAATGAATAATAGGTACTCTGATATCACAACTAAGTAATCTAAGTTATTTTGTAGTATTTAAAAAAAAAAAGTTCAGCTGAAGGTTATTATAAAATTCGCATTGGTTTACAACTCTTTTCAACTTATAGTTGGAATCTTTGTATTTCAATAAGTAAATGGAAATATTTTTAAATAATGACCAAAACTTCGTCGTCCTTGTTATGCCGCTTATAACGAAAACAATTGACGTTCTCTGACGTTTCATCAAGCTAATCGGGACTCGAGGCCAGAATCAAACTGACTAAACATACGGTAAGAGTCAGCAAAGCTGCTAATCGCAGTGGTGGTTATGTTTGGCCTGAGAATATCTCCATCGAGCAAAGTCGTGCTCGCCATTAAATCCCAACTGGGCGCCGCCCGCCCTCGCGCCGCCTAAATCCTTACTACCTACCGCCCATCTCCCGCGAAGGAGAGCGTCATGCAAATTATTCACAAAGTGTACGAGCAAGCGCCCCACATGCTAAACTGACCAGTGGAGGTTGCTCACCGCTTTATCAACCAAATGTTAAACAAATGAAGTGAGCCCCAAATTCAAACGCCCACAGAGGTGTAGTTTTTTGGCGTAAAAACTCCTATCCATTTATCAAAGCGACTGTATTTGTTTAGGTGATAAAGCTAAGGTAACTCTTGAAATAAAAAAACGTTATGAAATTTAGTAGAGCAATTTATCGCACACTAAGTAGCCATCTCCACGAAGAAATATCTTGCTACGGATCTGTTATATTATCTCCAACGAATAGCCTCGTCACAGTAATAATTCCGTGACGCTAACCGCTAGCGGCTAGCGTATCGTGACACCTCATTGGCAACTCGCAGTGAGATCCGACTACTTAATCGTAGGAAAAATTAAGACACGACATGATCGGAGTGACCGGCTTAATCTTACGTGAGTAATCCCCAAATCATATAAATAAAACACGACACGATCATTAAATTGCCGAGATTTGACATATTCGGTCAACGTTAGTAACAAAGGGTAAAAACGGGATCCTATTACTAAGCTTATGCTGTCTGTTTGTCTGTATGTCCTAACCGTAATAGATGGCCAGTTGAAATTTTTAAAATATATATTATGTAATAATAATTACGGCGGATTAACTAAGAAATAATGTTTAAAAAAAAACAATAAACTATAGAGTGGTCCCCATACAACAAACGTATTTTTTAAACGTATATTTATAATACGGTAATACGTGCTTAAGCGTTAAACTTGGCATGATTATATTACACACTCTAAGTATAACAACAAAAAATTAATAATAGCCAAGTGTGAGTCGGTGACAAATTTCTGGCCAAGTTATAGCTCGGTTACTTGGATGACCTTATCATTTCTTTCAACCGAATCGTAATTCCATATTTAACTAATTTTGAAGTCAATTTTAATTTGATAATTATTGTGTTTTGTGGTGGTACGGAACCCTCACTGCGCGAGCCCGACTCGCAATTGACCGGTTTTATTATAGGTAGAGAAAGTGACTAAAGAAAACGTCTCATTGGATTCAATTAATTAGGAATGGAGCAGAATTTTAGTAAAGTAATTTTAATTTAAGAAATTAATCCAAAATTTTGCAAGCCCGACACAATGCACGTAATTCATATAGAATATTTTTATGAAATTTTTAATACTCGCCCGTACATGCGGCCTGCTCTCATAAATCAAGTACTTCCGAGCGCCCTTTGAATTTCCGCAGGCCGATGATATACCGCGGCTGTGACAATACCAGCTTCGCCATTATACACCAATATTCCTTCTGACACACGACGACGCCGCAAGCTAATTGAAATGCAAAACTGGCTTCTACAGATCTCGTTACACGAACACAAATCAACTTTTGCATATACCTATCAATTTTGCTTGATAATAACAAGCGACATTATCTTCGTGGCTTAAATTTTGAAGAAGATGAAATACCTATAGGAAAGAAATAAACGTTTGAGTAAGTAATTGTTGTCTGAATCAATAAACGCAAGAGGCCATTAAAGCTGCTCGGTATGAATAATGTCCGTCGACGGAGGAAGCTAACGACGGTCAAGGGCTCAGCTCCACAATATTATGGGTGAATTTGACAGATGACATAACTGAGAAACGAGAATATCAATGAGGGTCAGCCTCAGTGTTTTTTTTTTCTTTTGTCGCAGGTCTTTTCTTTTGGTCCATGAATAAAAATGCTGTTTGAAAACGATAAGGGCCCGTTGAATTTATTGATTTTTGATGTAAATTGACTCAAATTTTTCCTGAATATTTTCATGAATGTCTAAACTTGTAGAAACCCATGATTAAGCCATTCGGTACTGCAATGAAAGATCTCAAACAGTATTTATGACATCCTTAAAGAATGGAGGTTTTAAACTTGACTGTATTTATTGTGGGTATGTTAATCCACGATATCTGCGTCTGGTTGGGAAACGATTTTAATGATATTTTTTTGTTTAAGCTATATTTCGAGGGTCAAATTTTAATGGCATCACAACATAATTGAAGAAAATTGCGTACCGGTATATTGAATTTCACTATCTTCCCGTAAAATCGGTTTTTAGGGTTCCGTAGCCCAAAAAGGAACCCTTATGTCTTATAAATTCGTTATGTCCGTCCGTCTGTCTGTCTTTCTGTCTATTTGTCTGTCTGTCCGTCCGTCCTAATTTTCCTTCTAACTTCTATGCTTGAAACTTTGCAAAATTACAGTATACTGTAATTTTGATCTATAGATCTCATCTTTAAAACAATATCATTACTACTACTATCACGGTTGTTCACTAAAGTTATAAGATTATTTACGGATATTTGCAAACTTATTATAAATTTTACCAACCACCCGCATTCTTCCCGTGAACATGGTGCATATTATGTCACTGCGCCCAAATATCGGGAGCTCATTCCACAACCTTACCACGGTAAATATCCCGTAAATAATCTTATAACTTTAGTGAACAACCGTGATAGTAGTAGTAATGATATTGTTTTAAAGATAAAATGGCCTCTTTGTTAGTTTCTCTAAGATAATAAAAAATAAAATAAATAAATAAATAACTTAAATTTAATAAGTATAAAAATAATATAATTTAGTGTTTTAGGGGAGGCTCTGGTACATATGAAATGAGGATGAAATATATTTTTTCGCTGCACCTCCTTGTGTGGGATATCGTTGAATAGTTCTTTTAAAATTATGAGAAGGTTTGGTACATCACTTTTTCTAAAGTGTCATCATCATCATCATTTCACCCGTAGGACGTCCTCTGCTGGACATAGGCCTCCCCCATCCATTCTCAAGTGTTTATTTTGTGAAATGTGACCCACCAAAGTGGCAAAAGTATGAATGGTTTCTGAGCTACGTAGATTTATTTTTATTATTCTTAAAAACGAAGTTTATTATTTAAATGTTTGTCTAAAGACAATTCGAAAATTTACATCTGGCAGTATAGGAACGTGTGCAATCCGAGTAAACATCCCGAGCGCTCTTATAACTTTAATATAATAAATAGTACCTAAGTCCTAAAGTGTGGAACAACACCCCAATATAAAAAGTACCAACTATATTATGAGAGTAGGTATACAGGTAGTATAGGTACTGTTTACACAGAGAGAGCTTGCCATTCGCAAGCAAGAAACATAATCTTCATGAAATATGGGCATCATGATGCAAGTTCAGTTTCAGTCCGCGCTGCAGTATAGAGTGCTGCAGAATTTGTTCAGCTCTCTAGTTTTCCAAGCAGATATATCTGGTAGGTCGCGGCCGGCGACGTGCCGGGTGCCGAACGATATTTCGTGCTCCCACGACGACAATAATTTGTTGGTCCGTCGCACCACACTCCGTGTATTGCCGTCGATTTATCTCCTTCAACCGTAAACTCTAATCGCGCTCGATATGAACGATCATAGTCACTGTTTTGGGAGTTTTAATGGTATTTACGAGTATTTTGGTTACTGCCACCTGTACTCTCGATTGATTAGGGTAATAAAACGCACCATCGTATTTTTTGATTGCGTTATGTTAGTAAAAAAATAATTGGTAAACTAGTTTGGATGCTCTGTAAGTAGGTATAAAATCTATCCTACTAATCTTATAAACGCAAAAGTTTGTATGTATGGATGTATGGATGTTTGTTCCTCTTTCACGCTGCAACGGAACAACGGATCGACTTGATTTTTTTGCATGGGTATAGTTCAAGAGCCAGAGAGTAACATAGGCTATCTTTTCATCATCATCACCATGACCATTTTCATCACTACGCGGATGATTGATTGATTGATTGATTAACTCTTTATTGTTCACACCATGAAATCATGAAACCACGGGACGCAGCTAATAATCTATAAATCAGTCAGTCTAAAATGATGACAAGAGATATCAAGCTAAACACTATTAGTAAACTTACTAAAAATGCCAAACATATTTTAGAACGCGTATACTTATTCATACAAAATGCTCCTTCGTGTCAACATAATTTTCTATGATATCAATTTCGTCCCCACATCTATGATCCATATTTCAAATGCAGCACGAAGAAAATCTCGTTTAGTGTCCCTGAGACCACGTTCGTACAATATTTGAGTGCGGTCATGTTGGTAAAGCTATTTAGTTTATGAGTATTGTTATTACACCGCTGGAAATTTGATTTTAAGTATAACTTGTTTTAACAGCGATTTAATGGATGGCTAGTTTTAATGCTCGTTGGGTTAACTTGTAATTTGAGTTTACGAACACCATGATTTGTGAGTTGTATAGTTCTCGAGTGTAGTGCTAATGATGTTTTTGAAAATAAAGAAATTATTTCTGCAGTAAAATTGTACTACGTCTAAATTTGCGATGATTTTTGTACTGAACTAAACAATCTGTCTATTCTTATATGTTCCAGCAGCAAGCAGACACTTGTTTATGGGTATTCCCAAACAAAAACGGCAAAATTAATAGTGAGAGAGTCCATTATCCTGCATTAAGCACTCAGTGGACCGAATGGCGCGTAATGGCTCGTCGTCGCCTCTCTGTGAGACCTTTTATGTCTCCTAATAAAAGTGTCACTACTGCCCAATACACATTATCCGCTTTGTAAACTCATTTGTAATTACTCGACAGATTTTGGGGGAAGTTTTACTAATAGCTCTAACTAAATTTTAGGCGCTTTTACGGGGGTTGTTCTTGTGCCAATGATAAAGCAATTTTCCTACGACGCTATCCTACAAACTTACATAAGTATACGTTACATACGGCGCGTAGATATAGGTAAATAATTGTATACCTGAAAACCGATATTAAACATCACCTCACGAAGATCAGACACGATAAAGTACGAGAAGTTAGTTTAACATAATTATATCTTAAGGATTATTAAAATAGTCCTTACGCAAATTTTATTAGTATTTGCATAAGCTTCATCATCATCATAATCAGTCACATTAGCCCACTGCTGGACATAGGCTTCTCCCAAGACACGCCACTGAGTCCCCGATCTTCGGCTTTTCGGTTTCGGACACTACTGCTGCCTTATGTATGTCACTCCACCGAGTCTTACGCCACGCTTGCCGATTTGTGATCTCCTCTCTATAACGTGTCTACCCTAACAGATATTGGTTCTGCGACAGATATGCCCGGCTCAATGCCACTTCAGCTTGCTAATACGCTGAGCTATGTCAGTGACTTTGATTCCCTGGTGAGTTACTTCGTATACGATCAATTCTATACGATCCCTCAGAGAAACCCCGAGTTTAACTCTTTTCGTAGCTCACTGAGCAAATTTTAACTTGTGGACCCACTCCATTTATAAGGGTCAACGTATCGGCATCATAAACTATTGCAGTTACAGGCTTAAGATTCCCTCTCCTAAAAAACTTTGTTGCTTTGTTGTTTTGTTTTGTTTATTTATTATTATTTTTCCTGGCCTTATGGTCTAGGTTATCAAATCTGTTAGCTGCTACCAATTCCAGGTAAATAAAGTTGCCACCCAGCAATTAGTGAGCGTGCTCAGATAAAAAGTAAATCTAGGGCAAACGAAACACGAGTAAATTAGGCCCAGACTAACTAAATGTCTTTATAAAATAAATAAGCTTTCGAGCTCCCGATTCATTTACGAGATTTTTGTGAAAATTCGCCCAATGTTTAGTTGAATACTCTGTAGACTTATTAGCTGAGACAAAAACAATGATACGTACAAAATAATGGATGAGAGCGTGTTGAGACATGCATATGATAGGGTTCCGTTTCAACAGATAGTAAATTTCCATATATAAACTGTATATTTTATAGGAAAGATTGGCAACCAAACATGCAGTTCGCCTGGGCCCCGATTCTACTAAAGAAATTGTAATTGTTGCGATTTTAATTGTTAAATAACTGCCTCAAAATTGTAAGTTTTAAATATTTTTTTATACTAGAAAAATACAACCGCCTAATATTATAACTTAGTATAAAAAAAAAAACAATTTTGAGGCAGTTATTTAACAACCACCAAGCAGAAACCACCGTCTATGGACACCTGCAACACTAGTGGACAGACAGACGGACGGACAAAACTGACTTACAAGGGTACCTTGTAGTACTACGGAACCCTAAAAACCTATCTAAATAAGGTTAGGTGAAAATAAACGCGATTTTAGGCTTTACAATTTCGGGTATATATTTCTAAAATATAATATTCAAAAGATTACATCAATTTTACACAAAATAAACCTAAAACCTTGATGTAGCCACCGTAATTGATTTTGTAGCATTTGCTTTATTTTCATATTTGAATTATATTATTCGATACTAGAGGCTTATAATAACTAAAACTGATAAGTATTTTGTCTACCACACCAATATGCTTACGTAAATAGGCAAACTTATGTGCATAAATGGCCACGCGAACAGTGAGTTCGCACAGAAGACCTCCATAGATAATTTTCATAATAAAACATCCCTTTCTGAGCCACTTCGCTGTAAATCAAGTTTTCCGGCCACCCTTTCAATTTCCTGACCGCAACGCAGTTCGGTTCAAACGAGATTTTCATTAGACGTTCAAACAACCTACGCTTCTAAGGGATAATATTTTTATTGGGACGATTAACACTTGACCCTTACTCTATTTTTAACGGAAATTTTATTAAGTGTAGGTAATATAAATGATTGATCTTACAGCCCATATTGCATTCAAACGTACTTCTGATGGATCTTCAGATTTGTTGGTATAAATTATGCAGTGACTGAGACAAATTAATTTGTAGATACATATTCTAATTGAAACGCATTCATGTACCCCAATCAATAATATATTTATAAAAGAAAGTCGTGTTAGTTACACTATTTATAACTTAAGAATGGCTGAACCGATTTGGCTAAAAATTGGTGGGGAGGTAGCTTGGAATCAGGAGACGGACATAGAATACTTTTCATTAGCATTATCACCATTTTTCATTACTACGCGGGTGAAACCGCGGGGCGCAGCTAGTAAGTGATATTTGGTTGACACACAAAGAAGCAGTCTCATTTCAAATTAATTAAGGCTTATGTACACTTTCCACAGATTTTTTTATTACATCTGTCCTTTATGAGAGAAAACGAAAATGAATAAATTGAGCTTATTGCGAGAGTTTGTTTGAAAACATAATAAGATTTTTAAATTTAAATGAGCCGTTTGTGGTTCATGGAATTTGTGAACGTTGCCACTGGAGACTATGTTATCAAAGGCTATGCAGGCCGGTGTGATCCTCGGGGATTTCAGCATCCCGACTCCAAGCTTGCGTGTTTTATTGCTTGTTTTTTTTTTGAGGAATATTTTAAATCTATATTTTTTTGTATTAACACGATAGTATTTTTATGTTCCGTCCTTTGAAAACTGACGCATACAATTAAGTATCTATAAGTACCAAAATCTTTCATAAAAACAATCCAGGAATGTTATTACTATATTTATACTAACATATACTTTTTTTTTTGTTTTGGATTACATAACGGGAGAATCTGGTAGTGATTATAAAGAAGAGTTACACCTTCATGCCATTTTTCGTCGAATTTGTAATATTGAGAGATATTTGAACGTACCTAAATTACATTTTTGTTGAGTAAATACATTAGTTATTGATCCCTAATAAATTGAAAATTATTTTGGCAAACAAAGCTTTTGGTGTTTGAAATTTCCTTTATCAGAATTGCGAATGGATGCGTAAAGAAACAATTTTCACGCTGTTGTGCGCCAGTAAATAGAACACATCTTCGGCAGGCGTTGATAGAAGAAGCTAAATGGAAAATCAGAGTTAAACACAGACGCTCTTTCAATTGAGAATTAATACTGTCCCACCTAATTTATCACTAAGAGCAAACGAAAGTTAATTGCTGTATAAAAAAAAAAAAAATTCAGCACCTTTAATATTTACCATGTGTACCTATTCCCTAGAGCGTAGAGACTGTTAGCTGATCTAGAGATTATATTTCATACAAAAAGGTTTCAACAAAATTCTAACATCCGCAAGGTGACGTGTCTGAAATAGAAAATTACTTTCTATCCATACAGAGCTTATAATCTACCGTGGGAGGCAAAATTCAGATTGCGAACGTCAGCAACCGACGCCGGCGTTTCGCTTAGAGAAAATTGAAAATGAAGGGTTGCGTGGTAAACAATAAAATGTGTCCCGTATTTCTGGTTAACCTGCCTCGGCCCCTGTCCACCTGACATAGGCACCCGACAGGTGAATGCTTGGACGGCTCTGCACAATTCTCCCAGTGGATAATCTGCCCGGGACCTTTATGAACCTTTTAGGTTTGCGGTCAGCTTAGCTTAGGTTTCATTGTTGTATCATCGACTGCATGAAACTGTTATCAAGACTAACCCAGTTTTGATAAATTTGTATTTCTAAATGGGTAAGTATGAAACAAAGGAGAGCAACTTACTTTATGCAAATAATTATGAAATCATTAATTAAGTTTACGGTTTCGTTTCATCTTTTCACCAAGTATTTTTTTTACTTACCTATAAAATATCAACAATTTTGGAAAATTAACATAAGTAGGAGCCACGATAATAAACCCAACCAAAAAGGGTAAGTACTTGAAGCTATGCTCCACTTTCGCTTAATTAATTAGGACCTTAAAATTAATTTCTATCGGCTCCGCAGATTCAGTAAATAATTCATTTTCAAGGGTGAGTATTTAATCAAAGTGCCCACACGAGTTCAAGTTATCTGTCTATTGAACGTACGGATGTTATATATTGAACAAAGTAATTGAATGAAGAGGCCATAAAAACTGGCACAAAACAATTGCTATTATTCTTCGTTATTACAGTTCAGGTGTGTTCGAGTGATATATTGGCATATCGTATCGTTTT
Source organism: Agriopis aurantiaria (assembly GCA_914767915.1). Lineage (NCBI taxonomy): Eukaryota > Metazoa > Arthropoda > Insecta > Lepidoptera > Geometridae > Agriopis > Agriopis aurantiaria. The sequence goes on along the minus strand of OU611994.1, from coordinate 7,663,449 downwards.
TGTGGTGCCGGTGCCGCCGCCGCAGTGTCGCATAACTTCGGCAAATGTTTAGTTACCTGCTTAGTTGCTTACTGCAAGGTGGCAGTTGTAAAGGTTGCTGCCACCACAGTGATATATCGACGCATATAATTATGGAAGAGTGGCTTTGTGTATCTACTATTTGATAAATGCGTGGCGTAAATTAATGCTGGAAATGAATCGCGGTAATATTTGTCTTGGTTATCATGATCTCACAATAACTGTTTCAGCTCTATTGTTCCGTTTGATCGGTTGAGATAAAATAGTTGATAAAAAAGCATGCTCGTAATTGGCTTCTGTCAAGCCAACGTTAAACTAGTAACATAATTTAATAAACTTTTATTCAATAGAAACACTACATATAACCTGCAACTGAACTAATTAGACTTTTTAAGTGCAGTTGTTTGGATCTCCGCACAACCGGAATACGACTAATACCCGATAAAAAAGACAAACTGTCACACAAAGATTTTCTCGTCAAAACTGTCACACTATAAATTTAATTACGTTTGGAAGCGAAAAAAATACTAAACTATTGAAATTAGGTTACAATAGATACATAACAGGTTACCTACTTAAAAATATGCGAAGCCGGCAAATAGCCAGCCAGCAAGTGCCAAGTCGGTGCCAAGCGGTGGCGTACCTATGAGCAATACACAATAGAACAAAAAATATACTGAAACTTTTGTAAAAACAACAAACGGGAGTTCAAAGAGAAGTAGGTAGGTATGTCTGGCAAGCGACAGAAGGTCACTACTGTGTGACGGAGACGATTTTTACGACGTGTTGCTTATTGCCGCTTAAGTTAGGCTAAAGACATACAATGCCAAAAACTGGCCGAGAATTAGCGGTTGTTTAGCTTTTTACTGTATTTTTTTATAATCGCAACAGGACAAAATTGGCACTTTAGGATAATTGCATGTAGGTAAATAGATACAAAATCTGGAAGCTGAATTTGTATCAAATCGGTCTCTTCTAGAAGCAAGAATTTTAAATATTCTTAGTACCTGCTCATTTCGCTTCGGCTACTTTCGAAAACAATTTACGATACAGTCAAAACGGAAAAGACGATTAAAGAACTGACAGAACACAGCACGATGGCCACTGTCACCTTTAGTTGAAAATATTCTTAACATTACTGTTTTGACATTATCGATAGACTAGACTTTTTATACAGCTAGAAAGCTGCTATGTAACTGCGACAAAAATAAAAAAAGTAGACATGGAAGGTGGATTTAAAATCTTGGCATTGTCACTAAGCCCTTAGTAAGATGCCTACTATCGCTTGATATTAGGCATCGTGCCACGAAATCCTGACACAACACAGTTCTTCTCTACATTTACAAACAATGAAAGTCTCAGACGGCCTCCGTGCCCAGTGTGTCACAGCGCTGCAAAAAGGGCGTTTTTCACCTCAATCCAACCACTTATACAAAGTTGGCGTGGTCTCACGCACATTACCCGCAGCCGGCGGGCCACCAATACAAACAATTTATTGTATTGTTATAGATCCGGGTCCGTCTTCGGAACTTATTGGACCCAAAAACTGCCTCTAACGAATTGCCAACACCGCCACTGGAAACAATAGGAACTCTCAACGCGGAAAGGTGAAATAAGCTTTCGGGGATTTGTAAAAGTGGCGGCCGAGTAATAAAATGTCTGGAGACGGTTTAGTAGATTACTTCTATATTTTAAGCTTAGCGAGCTACTTCTGTACCCAAAATAAATTAACTGAGTATTTAAAGAATTAGTTGACACCGAAAATAAATCGACATATAAAATAACTAACCGAAATTATCGGTTTTATTGTTAGTGAAATTGTTACGTTATAGAATGTACAAAATATTGTTATCAATTGAGATAACTACTTTTTTGACCATCTAGAATTAAAGCACATTCCCAAGATTAGATAATTTCCACCAGCTTTGACGCAAGACAAGCAATTTGAGAAGGGCGTCCATCGCCCGTGATGTACAGCGATCCGATTATTTTGACCTGTTACTGGAACTCTACGGTAAACACGTTCTACGCATCGCCTCCGTTTCGCTTCTATCCCCCTTACTGTTCCGCAATTAGTTATGACAATGCGTAAGCCCATGTACTGCTTGAGTAATTGAAAATTTAAGCTGACACAGGGAAGCCTGAAATTGCTTCCGTGTATAGAGCCAATATTAGCACGGGTAACTATTCGTTGCTAATTACAATGTCGTAAATTTATTTTACTGATGATTAAAACGAAGTTAAAATTGATTTTAAAGTATCAAAGCAAGTAAGTACAACTGTAGAGAGACAAGTCTAGTTTTTTTGCTTTATACTACATACAATAATGTTAGGGATCTACTGACGATTAACCAAAGGGAATAGAAGAAAAAACCGGACAAGTACGAGTAGGCCTCGTGCTCTGAGGGTTCCGTTAGACGGAAAGCTCAGAGCGCGAGACCAAAAAAAAAACTAACTGAAGTTAAAATATTGAAAGACAAACTTAAGTTTGTAGTTGACAATAAGGTTCTTCCATACATTCCAACTGCACAATGTAAGTTTGTAATTGCAAAATAATTATTTTTAAATGATATACCTTCAAATTTATAACTTTCGGATTTATTCCTATATATGTGCTATGAGACCTTGCCTCTTGCCAAATTTCATGATTCTAGGTCAACGGAAAGTATCCTATAGGTTTTGATTCCCTGTGAAATCGCAAAATATGCGACATAAACGTTAATATCTTTTGATTGCGTTGACTTACAACTTTTATTTTTTTACAGCCAAAAGAACCGTAGACCCAAGTATTTAGTATAAATTTCAACTTGCTACCTTTACGCGTTCTCTTTAAAAGGGTCTTGACAGACGGACAGACAGACGGACAGACAGACGGACAACGAAGTGATCCTATAAGGGTTCCGTTTTTTACTTTTGAGGTACGGAACCCTAATAAAAACAATAGAATTTTAATGTTCCTGCTCTGTGCTACATGTAGTCTGCCTACATAAAGTCCTGTGTAGGTCTAAAAGCGTCGCCGTAGTGCCATGAATTTTTAACGCGGCTCGTACATAAACACGTCCCGTCCATTCCGTCCCGTATCCGACACAAACATCGTGATCGTAGCTCTACTGTATCCTATATAAAAGGAGACCATGAAAACTTTAAAATATGTATTAGTAACTTTAACCTAAATCCTAGTTGCCTTATATTAATTTATGATGAGGTGTTTAGTTCGTATTTTTCAATCAACTTCAAAGGTTTTTAAAAGTGTAAAGGCAACCCTGAATTCTTCAAAAGAGCAATAGACATTCCGCGCAAAATCAGACCGCAATATAGGTATACAATTATTGAACAGAAGTCTCATCATCATCATCATCATCATCAGCCGGAAGACGTCCACTGCTGAACATAGGCCTCCCCCTTTAACCTCGACACTGAACGACAGCCCGCCTTTTGCATCCACTGGATACCCGCGACTCTCACAATGTCGTCGGTCCATCTAGTGGGAAGCCTCCCTACGCTGCGTCTTCCGGTTCGTGGTCTCCACTCCAGAATCTTTCTTCCCCATCGGTTATCGGTTCTTCGAGCGATGTGGCCTGCCCATTGCCACTTCAACTTGTAAATTTTAACAGCTATGTCGGTGACTCTGGTTCTTTGGCGAATATCCACGTTTCGGATCTTATCGCGCAAAGAAACTCCGAGCATAGCTCTCTCCATTGCCCGCTGTGTGACTCTGAGCTTTTCCAAAAGGCCAACAGTTAGGACCACGTCTCATCTACCGAAACCGAAGTCTAATATATTAATAATAATTTATAGTTCTGGCACTACATCTATGGCAGTAAAAATATTTAATAAACTACCAAATAAAATAAAGGCCAGAAAAAGAAAACAGCTTCTTAGAATTCAAATGTTACTACACTTTGGACGACTTTTTCAAGAGATAATTCATCAAATATGAGATAAGATCTGCATGCATACATAATTATATGTCGCAATAAACATATGGTAATGAAAAATTTGGGTTCTAGTGATATTTTTGCCAATTGTGAACCGATGTTAATGATATTTTTTTATTGATGATGCTATATCTCGGAGTGGTCCCATATAAATTTAGTTAAATGTCATCTCACGTCATGTTCGCTCCATTTGGGGTGGAGACGATGGGTCCGTGGGAGCCAGCCGCTTTAGGACAATTGGTGGACGAGTCGGTTGGCTTTTATTTCGCCCAGAAATTGAGTATTACCATTCAACGTGGCAATGTCGCCAGCATTCTGGGGACCTTTTGTAAGTTTTAATTTTTTATTTAGTTATTTTAAGTTTTAGTTTTTAGTAAATATACGTATATTTTCTGTTTTTTTAAGTTGTACATAATAAACATTGATTTAGTTAATATATTCCAGAATTGGAAGATGAAACTTCTTTACTGAATTTTACCAACTTCCCGTAAGTATTTTTTTGTTGTTGTAAAAACTAATATAATTGTGAGTTATTTTGTGACGTTTTATACCTACCGCGTATCATTCAAACAAAGGAGATATGGTAAGTGGCGGAGTGGTGGTGGTGGCGTGGCGGGTCATAATAATTTAAATTAATTTGATTTGATTTGTTAGTTTCTTAGTGTGATTGAAAAATTTGTAAGCGGGCCAAACTTACCGTTTTTGCGTTAAGTGGTATAGCGGTATAGTGATATTTTTAATGAATAACCCGGCCAAGTGCGATTTGGGCTCGCGCACTGAGGGTTCCGTACCACCACAAAATACAATAAGGTTGTCCAAATAACCAGTTATTATATCGCCTTCCAAAATTGTCGACGTAATTTGATATGCAGCTTGTTGCAGGCGCTCGAGAATAACACAATTATAACTTGGTAATGAACAGAAATTTGTCACCGACTCACATTTGGCCATTATATGTTATTTGTTGTTATACTTTAGAGTGTGTACTATACAATCGTGCCAAGTTTGACGCTTGTACGTTAATACCTACCTACACTAACATTAGAGCTAATACAAAAATGCGTTAAAAATAAGTTTGTTGTATTTCCCCCCTTTCGTTTTTACTTTTTGTCTTTTTTATTATTTGTTAGTTAATCCGCTGTAACATTACATATTCTGTGAAAATTTCAACTGTCTATCTATTACGTTTCGAAAGACAACCGTTAATAGGTAGAACAGACGGACGGACGGACGGACGGACAGACAGACAGACAGAGAGACAGATAAACAGAAATCGTAGGCTTAGTAATAGGGTCCTGTTTTTACCCTTTGGGTACGGAATCCAAAAAATTTAGACATTTGACTTCCAACGATAATTTATTATACTAAACCATAATATTTCACTTGTTTTAATATCTGATCTGAGTCTTATACTTAGGTACTGTAAAACACAAAGCTATGGTTGTTTTCAATATATTTCGTTCTTTGAACAAAACAAGATCTGAGTTTAGCATACCTGCTTCAGAATGTTGTACTTGAACAATACGACCGAACGATGTTTCAAATCGCAATCCGTTGCCAATTTGAAGTTATTGTCCGGCAGGGAGCGGCCAACATGATAAAACCACATGGTCCACATAAGCAGTGGTCGCGGTGCAGTTGCGGTGATCGGAGTGCCGCCGCGCCTGCCATTACGCCTCACCTATCACCTATATGGGACGGAGCTAGGCTTTTATCTTTTTACCTGACTGTCCAAGAAGGGTATAGGTATAGGCAATGTTTTCAGATGTATGTATGTTTTTTTTCATCATCATCATCATCATTTTAGCCGTAGGACGTCCACTGCTGGACATAGGCCTCCCCCATCGATCTCCAAAAGGGCCGGTTGGAAGCGGCCTGCATCCAGCGTTTCCCTGCGGTCTCTTTTAGGTCGTCTGTCCATCTTGTGGGTGGACGTCCTACGCTGCGCTTACCAGTCCGTGGTCTCCATTCCAGAACCTGTTTTTTATGTTTTTTTTACCGCGAATAAATCCGCGTTTGACCACCATCTCGCCTGTACATGCGTATGCACATTATATGGCCTGAAGGACTTGTCATTCGATTAGCCTTTATACCCACAGTATTAAAACCTCTCCAAAAATACCTCAGTAACTGAAGACGAAAGTCTTTGACCAGTGATGACATACGACACTGAAACGTAGTCTCTCACTATGGTCCTCATAAACAAGCTGAAAGTCACACGAGCTAGGGAGAGGGCTATGCTCGGGGTTTCTCTACGAGATCGAATCAGAAATGAGGAGATCCGTAGATGAACGAAAGTTACCAATATAACCCACTGGAGTAGGAAGCTGAAGTGGCAGTGGGCAGGGCACATAGCACGCAGAACAGATGGCCAATAGGGCAGAAAAGTTCTGGAATGGAGACCACGGACCGGTAAGGGCTGCGTAGGACGTCCACGCACAAGATGGACAGACGACCTAAAAGGGACCGCAGGGTAACTCTGGATGCGGGCCGCTTTCAACCGGCCCATTTGAAGTGTGGACGTCTTATGGCTGATATGATGATGATGATGATGATGATGATGCTATAAAACTTATATTTTTGCAGTCAAGCTATCTGTTTTTCTTTTAATAATATGCTTTTATCTCAGAAATCATCATAATTGTGTAAGCCAGTGTCAACTTATGTGATGAGTCGTGGTTAATGGTTATATTATCTTTAGGTGAGACACTATGTAACTTGTATGTTCATGTGCTCCATACAATTGTTTCTTGCCAAGTTGAATGCGCGCTTTTTCCCGTCATTTAGATAATCACGCTTTAGGTCTCAGTACCTATATGGATTGACCGAGATTTGCTCGGTTTTTACATGAAATAGGATACAGGTACACTTAACAAGCAAAACCTTATTTAAATACCTTCAAAATTCCATATAAATCGCTAGAGCCGTTTCCGAGATACGCAAAATAAATTTATATAAGTTTAATAATTGATCGTTTAAAATTATTATTAGATTTAGCTTCAATTGTAAGACAACATGGTTAAGAGAAAATAAGTTCAATAACTAGCTCTAAGCACAAAATATAAATAATAGTACAAGCTCTAAGGTACATAGTCGGTACTTATTTATATACTGACAAATGTCTCGTGGGTAGATAGGTACCTAAGTGCCTGTTCCAAAATATAATTATAATATTAGTAGAATGACAATTTTGTAAGCTTTTAGAATTGCTACGTCCCACGATGCTACCTACGAAGTATTTCCATCACTGGGCGAAACGCGCCACCCCCGAACCACGTCCTGCCTACGCCCACTGACACCTCAGTTGGAAATTCACGTACGAATGCTGTAAGTGAAGCTAAACATTAATAGGCGATGGACAAGCTAGGACACAAAGCGAGTGAAATTTCCATAATATGTACCACATATTGTGGAAATTTAATGAGGTAATATTAATAATCTTTATATGATTTATTAATTAAATAATTAATTGGAAATTATTGATAATTATGATTATTATTAGTATGCACATATATTTATTTTCTTTCTTAAATTTAAGTTTTTTTGACAATGAATATATAAAAACAAAATGTTATAAAAAAAACCTAAACCTAGAGTGCCGCCGGCAGCGGGGCAGGGCCCAAGCTACCGGTGGTTAGGGCTGCAGAGTGAGGAACCTCCTGACAATACGTGCCGCGTCAAGGATTACCGCATTCTGCATCTGACCCTTGACCCAACCATCTAGCAAGAGCATCTTAAGGTGTTGGTCGAGGCTCTTCGCTATAAGGCCTATTATTAGTATTATTTGTAACATAAAATCCTTGACTGACTTATAATTATTCACACTGTTATCAATAAAATTGTTTACTCGTATGGTTAGATATTTCTCAAAAATAAGGTGCTAGTTTTTTGACAAGAAAGACACAAAAATAAACCAGCCAAGTGCGACTCAGGCTCGCGCGCTGATGGTTATTCCGTAGTGCAAAAAACATCACGCCAGGCCCCCGGCGTCCAAGTACCGTTAAAAGGTAGGACAGACAGACAGACAGCGTAGGCTTAGTAACATGGTCCCGTTTACACTCTTTGGGTATGGTGCCCTAAAAAGAGTATATGGGCACTCTAACTGTTTTTGTAATAATAGAGAAAAGAGTTTAGTTATTTAGTGTTATTTAGCTTGTATTTTGTATAGTTACTAATTAATACCTGAAAGAAATAAAAGGTTTTTTATTTCAACCTTCACGAACCATTGTCTTATTTATGTTTTCATTCTCCAATTATATAACAACTCATTAATTGCAGGGACATGTTATTTTTACTTAAACCATTGAACGAATGTCTTTAAACTTTTGAAGTTTTTGGACATACCGGTTTCCTTCACCGTTATTGAGAAATTGGTTTGAAACTGCATATAAGTTATTCAAGTACTAAATAAGTCATTGGTGCAGAGCCTCAAAGGCGAGGATCAAACTGGGTGCCGTCACAAGCGTATATAGGTGCATGCTACTGCCTGGCCTCTATCGCTCGTTTTATGGATTATAGTTATATGTAAGTCACAGAATATAACAAATATTAGCATATAGCAAATTGAGGGCGCAAAATGAACACTATAACAAATAAACAATAGATAAAATTTTTTTGGTATTGACTTGTACTGTTGACCTTTTTGCCTCTACAGCTTGACTGGACTAGTTAGCGAACGCAGAGTGCGTTCGGCATAACTTGGTGGTTAAGTTTATAGGCGACTAGCACAAGGGTACCTCGAAGGTACGAACCTCGGCTTGGGCCGTAGCCGGGAGTGGGAATCAGACTTGCCCAGGCACCCCAGAGGGGGTGTGCCCTGGAGCCCTAACGGTTTGTTGAACTGATTGATTATTTGGAGAGAATCTAACCGATCTTCTAACAGATCCTGTGGGTCTACGATCCTGCCGGCGGGATCGCTGTGTGTGTGTGTGCCTCTGGTAACCGACGCCTGTACCAAAAACTGAATATTTCCTATTGCTAGGAGCAGTCGGATCGGGCGAGCCCAGCGCCGCCGCGGTGACGACGGCGATTTGGTCGTCCGGGTCGCCCAAGATGTTTCTAGGGCGTCTACGGAGAGGAGGAGGGTCTGTCACGTCTGTCGAGTAGTTTGAGGATTTTACTACAAGAGGATTGGGGTGCTGAGGCGCCGCGTCAAAGTAGCAGCGGGAGGTATACTTAAGGTATTGAATCATGGATGGGAGTTCAACATCGCAGTACAGATCGGCGTTTCGCATATACCAGCTAGCGCCGACCGCTCTGCGTATGAAGCAGTTTTAAATGACCTGCAGCTTGTCCAGATCGATGCGGGAGGCGTGGGCGAATGCCACGGAGGCATAAGTCATGACGGGGCGGATGCAAGTTTTGTATATTGTCAGCTTATTTCTAAGTGACAATTTACTACGCTCGGCGAGAAGGGGGCTGAGATGCCCTAGGAAGAACGCCGCTCGATTGCGGACTATGTGAATGTGTTTGGAGAAAGTGAGTCGGCGATTGAGAGTCACGCCGAGATACTTGGTCGAGATGGTCCAAGGGATAGGCTTCCCGTGAAGCGTGATATGCCTCGATGGGGGGTTTTTGGACGGGTGGAAGTACATTGCTGCACTTTTTTCGGGATTGACCGTGATGGCCCACTTCTTGAACCAATCACCTAGATGAGTGAGAGCTCGTTGAACGTGGGCCCGTTGGATGACTTTGTTCCACCCTCTGGAGTAGAGAGCGGTGTCGTCAGCGAAGAGAGCTATTTCTACGTGGGGAGATCTAGGAATGTCACTAGCGTAAAGCATTAAGAGGGCGGGTGCTACGACGGAGCCCTGAGGGACTCCGCAACCTATAGGATGAGGTGAGGACGGAATTCCATCGATGCGATAGCGAAAGCTACGAGACGTGAGGTAGTCATGTATGATGAGTACCAGACGGTCCGGCATTCCGAAGTGATATAACTTGTATATCAACCCGTTATTTATTTTATTTATTTTTATTATCTTAGAGAAACTAACGGTCTTAATTAACAGAGTTAATAATTAGCTAGAGACAAAGAGGCCATTTAGAAGTTTCTACTTATAAAAACAGAGTACATTATATGAACGCTAAAACATGTGAATAAATTTTTTTTTATGTATAGTATTACTAGAACAAATAAAAAAGCAATAGACTCTAAATAAACTAAGACAAACTAAGATGTGCACTTAACAAGATAAGAAATACATTTAATAATATTTAAGACAAAATAGTACCAAAATTTGTGTTATGCCAGACTTTGTCGAACGCTTTCGCAACGTCGAGGAAAACCGCGACGGTGCCTTGGCAGAAGGGCTTGTGGGTGTAACCATGGGATGGTTTCTTATTGAAACCTTCGAGAACGTACTCCGTGAAGCGGTGCACTTGTTGGACGCAAGAGTGTCTGGCTCTAAAGCCGAACTGCTCGTCGGGTAGAAGATTGTTTGCATTAACGTGGGACCAGATACGCTTCAGAAGGATGCGCTCATAGATCTTCCCCAGGGTGTTGAGGAGGCTAATGAGACGATAGCTGGAGGGCTCAGAGGCCTTTTTGCCTGGTTTGTGAATGCCGATGACGTCGGCAGACTTCCAGGCGTCGGGAAAGATGGAATTGTTGATAGCTGCATTGAAGATGCTGACAAGGAGGTACACAAGTGAGACAGAGAAGTGCTTGAGCACTTTGTTTGAGATGCCATCGGCACCAGGGGCTTTCCTGACCTGGAGGCCCTTGATAATCAACTCGACCTCAGAGGCCGTGACTGGCTCGAGGGTATCAACGGGGGGAGTGGAGATTCTATGACCTGCAGCCTCCTCCTGCAGCAACCTCGCAGTCCACCGCTTCGCGGTGGGCAGGGTCGACCTGATCTAAGGAGGGACTACACTGTTGTTCGAGGCTGTCGGCCAGACATTCGGCCTTTTCCTCGTCTTCGAAAGCGGGGGGGAGAGGTTTGGTCGGGAGAGCGGGGGCATAGCAGTCACGGTGTCAGATTTCAGAGATCTAACCAACCGCCAGTATGCCTGGTGGGTTGGCTGAATCTCTGAGAGTAGGTTATCCCACCTCTGATTACGGAGCTCACTATTGCGGTTCTTTACGGCAACAGATAATTATTTTGAATCACATTAATATACCACAGCCATTCCTGACGATAGGTAAGTATCCCTTCCAGTTATAATAACCGTTAGTTTTCATGTAAGCGGTAAATAACATTAGAGATCCCACTATCAATCATTCCCCAAAGGTGGTCTGGCTAATTACTGTGCAGGCTTGTTAAAAGCACCGTGTCTATCCTCTACTAGCGAGATGAATGGACGAACATCAATCAATGTTTAGTTTCGAAGCGCGCAATTAAAATCGCTATATTGCTACCAAACTGAGCTAAGAATGAAATACAAATTGAACATAATTAATAATAGCATATTTACATTGAAGTAGCTTGTAGGCAATCTTTTGTTCCGCGTGATTTGATAGCTCTGTCTATTGTTCCCGCTGTCAGTTATTCTCGATGCCATGGGATATTCCATGGCTCTCTACTTCCATTAGAGACGGACCCATTCGACACTGATTGTATCCTGTAGATATAAGTTTTTGTAAAGGTATCGAATAAAATTTATTTTCTTTCTTTCTTTCTTTCTTTCTTTCTTTCATTATCATTTACTACCCTCATACGGCTATAGCGTCTACTATGGAATAGATAGATAAATAGTACATAGGTATATGTGGTTGAACAAATATTTTGAATATTGATGTTACTATTCAAAAATTACTAAGATAAATGAAAGAAGACATAAAACTACTTTAAAAAGTAAATATTGGATTTGATTGCAGGGATCGTAGTTTGGATAAAAACAGTCTAAAACACCCAAAGTTTAAGACCAGAGGCAAAAAGATAGGGGAGTACGAAGGAAGTTCAGTTTTTCGGTTCGCTGATATTTTGAAAATGGGCTCAGTTGAACAAGATTAGAACCCCTTTTCCGCAAGTCGCATATTTTAAATTTTGATGCTCACTGTATTTTATTCTATAATCTGTAAACGACATTCAACATATCTTAAAGCTCCAAGGAATGTATTCTATGGCCATCCTGTAACTATAACGGGTATAACGGGTAAGGTACCCCTTACTCTACATATAAAATTTCCACAGCTTACAGAAATAGTACAGTTAAAATGTAATGTCATCTAGGAGCTAGAGCTTGGGCTAGATACACTTTGGTAGATGCCACATTTTGCCCTTTACCCCTTGCTGGACGGCAACCATTTTTAGCAGTATCTTCTCCATACTCTTCTGTTAATAAACCATGAACTTGGGGTTTCAGTATGTTTTCCTCTCAAACTAGTCTAAAGAAATCCCTGAACAAATCTAAAAGTTAGTTACAACATTGTCCACAAAGTATTCTGAGCATTAATTGCTTGGATTTGCTTATCGAAACAGGTCAACTTCCATTGCAATTTGCTGTGCTTCCTTACGTATGTATGTTTACATATCAGATATTTACAGTAACGGCGCCGTCGCACATACGTACTTATATAAGTATAAGTATGTGATTTTAATTCGGCAAATATATTTCACAGACAATACGTAATGCGAAACTCAAAACATTAAACAAACAAAAAACTCGAGTACGCGAGTTGCGGAGGCAGAATTAAAAGTTAATTGTGAAACATTTGCAATGTTGGAGTTTTAATCGAATTTGACCTTTTTGACTATGTTAATTTTTCTCCAAAATCGCCTGTTCTTGAAACTGATTGATGGATCATGAGGGGTTAATGTGAGTATTATGTTGATATGTAAAAACAGAATACACGTACAAAAAAAAAAGATTCAAGCCTTATATTCTGTCAACAACCACATACATTTATAATATGACTTCATTAAATCAATTCCTCTGTAAGTATGCTTACATTTGTGTTTTTTATTAGTCATCATCATCATTTCAGCCATAGGACGTCCACTGCTGGACATAGGCCTCCCCATCGATATCCAAAAGGGCCGGTTGGAGGCGGCCTGCATCGCAGGCAAACGCTAATCGTTTGCCTGCGGTCTCTTTTAGGTCGTCTGGTCATCTTGTGAGTGGACGTCCTACGTTGTGCTTAACAGTCGGTGCATGGTCTCCATTCGAGAACCTTTCGGTCCCATCGGCCATCTGTTTTGCGTGCTATGTGCCCTGCCCACTGCCACTTCAGCTTGCTTATCCGGTGGGCGGTGGGTGGGTGGCTTTTATTAGTATATTTTGATTATTGTGTAAGTTTTTTATACTGATTTCAAATTGACACTTATAAGGACGACTCACTCAGCATTATACTTACTGAGAATTATGGCGCTAAATTTTCAGCACAGTATCGTCTTTATGAAGCTTACAAACTTCAAGACTGATTTAACGTTTACAAACTTAGTCGTACTTTGCGTAAAATATAATTACGGCATAGCATTGTATCACGACCACTTATTAACTTAAATACGTAGTATTCTTTGATTATTTACTTATTCAACTGTCATAAACACGTAGGAAGTTTGAGATTTATTTTACTTATATAATTTCTTTCTAAAGTAATTTAGGCAAAGAATTGAAATTACGGTATATATCGTATTAAATGACGTTTGAAGTTACATACTCATAACAATAAATACCACGAACCGGAAGACGAAGCGTAGGTATCGGTCCATCTATTGGGAACTAGATGGACCAACGACATCGTGAGAGTCGCGGGCATCCAGTGGATAATGGCAGGCTTTCGTTCAGTGTGGAGGTTAATGGGGGAGACCTATGTTCAGCAGTGGACGTCTTCTGGCTGATGATGAACAATAAATATCTCTGTTACCACAATGTTGCTTATATCAACATCTGAGTTGGTGTTCAAACGCAGACTTTGAAGCGATAAAAAAGTTATCTATAGAATGTAAGTCTATTATCAAAATTTATATGATTATTTACGGGATATTTACCGTGGCAAGGTTGTGGTGGTGGTTGGGGTTGTGGAGTGAACAGTGATAGTTTATTTTTGTAGTGTTTACTTTAAAACAGTGAGTCTGTTATTGTATGTCAAAAATCAAAGAACCAAGAAATCAATATGCTCAGTCATTTAGTATGCTATTTATATGTATATCTAATAATTTGATATATAATAAATAAATAAATATTCGGGACATTTTTGCACACACAATCATCTGACCCCAAACTAAGCAAAGCTTGTGATATGGCTGTCAGAGACTCATATACATATATAGTTTTAAATACATACTTAAATAGAAAGAAACACCCATGCAGGTATAGAACAAACAAAAATGTTTATCACATAAATGTTTGTCCTAGGTGGGAATCGAACCCACGCCCTCAGGCTCAGAAGGTAGGCTATCTATATATACCAGATTATACCAATGATAAAAACAACTATAAAATTAGTAAGCACTCCAACAAAATAATTGATATTATTGTCAAATCAACTGGCGCTCGAACAAAATTATTCATATTATTAGAGCTTTGTAAAAACGATTGAGCCAAATTTGATGGCTTTTTATTGGGTCCACCCCGACAGTTTTCTCTACATACCTAATAGAAAAATAATCACGTAGGTAAATTGTGTAAAATGTGGGAAGAATTGGTGTACATAAATTAAAAAAACGGACCAAATTGAGAACTTCCCTCATGAAGTTGGTTAGAATATATAAGAGAAAGGACCTTATTCCTTCTTCACTGAAAGTTAGAAACTCAAGCCCGCAATCAGCTTAATGTGGCTTATTTATAGACAAATCGATCCAACGAACAAAGCTGTTAACTTAATCAGTGATCTAACTTTCTCTCTGTGATTTGAAAGCCCAGATCTTTGTTCACATACTAATGGCATTTTACAGATTGGATTAATGCGACCCGGTGGTGTTTTCTGTATTTTTACGTTCTTTACGAAAAACGCCTCGCGTGGGCTTAGTTAAACTCGTAACTTTTCAGAATTTGCTGATCTGATTACACAAATTTAGACATACTGGGTGACTTTTTTGCCGTAACGAAAAAATTTGGTTGTGACAGGTACATGGAGTTTGGCAAAGTTACTTTGCAGATTTCAAAATCTATTTTATGAAAGACTAACTGCGCCCCTCGGTTTCACCCGCGTGGATAAAGTACTCCTTATAGCATCAGCTATATATTGCCAGTGAAAGTCCTGTCACAATTAGTCCAGCCGTTTTGGAGTCCATAGGAACTTACATAATTTGATTTAAAAAAAAGATTTCAAACAGCAAGATCGTGGTGAAAACTTTTTATTCGGAATCTTCATTATTGGTCCCGCTGTATTAAATTCCGGATTTAGAAGTTTTTGACGTTTTTAGCAAAAATAGAATTGATATCGTATGCATTGGTAAACGATCAATAATAAACGATTGAATGCAAAAAAACAAAAAATACCGTTGATTGAAATTTAAATTCCATTTGATGCCATTATTGCTTTTCTTTTTTACATATTTTAAAAACAAAAGTCCCAAGCCAGTTTGTTAAATTTTTTTCACAATTGACAATCAAGTCCGTCCAAGAATGGGCCAAAATTATTGGATTCCATACGCTGAGCCAAGCATTCGAACGTAACAATACAATAATACCCGAGCAGATCTACAAACAATCGTCCTCGACAGAAACAGGCTTTGCTGATTGCAAATTGTGCTTACAATCGAATACAAATTTAAGCGAATTCTCCTAAGTTAATACACGAACGATGAATTTGACCTAAGCAGACATTTTTCGTAAAATCATAAGCTCTTTATGTTATTATTTAATCAGCGAACGAACAAGAGGGAGAAACGAAGTTGGAATTTATTCAGTGAATTTGTATAAAATGAATGCTTTGGCTTAAAATGTTGTTTCAATACGAAAACTCTATGGAGATAAAAGAAGTTGACTTTCCTTAAATTAAATATGGTGAAGGGTATAGATGACCAAAACCCCAACAGCAAAAGTCTTGCAAGAATGAAAATACCAAATGATGTGGGAACAAAACAGTGAATTTACATCGGAGATTATATTCAAGAAAGATTTATTTATTTTTTATACAAAAAGAGCAGTAAAAAGGCAAAGTTGATGCTAAGCGATAATCACCACCTATGGACATCTGCAACACTAGCGGCGTTGTCGATACTTTGCCAGCCCGAAGAAATGTTTGAGGATACCCTTTTTGATCTGTACAGACAGGCGTAGACTAGTGTTTCACCACCTTAGTTTACACGAATCCAGAGTAAAGACAGGTCTTTATTCTCTAGGCCATAGAGACGTCAACAACAGATATCTTCTCGCACATACAAACATACCCCGGCGCGAGTCAGGAATACGTATTTAAGCGTTAGTGTGGATAAACATTCAAATACTTACCAACAAACAATATACATTGAAAGTTTAAAAAACCCCCGATCATAGAGCTGATATTTTTATAACGGCTGAACAGATTTATTAAAATTAGAGTAAAGAACACTCTTGATAAAGTCACATTTAAAAAAACTAAATCAAAATCGATCTGTTATTTGGGAGCTATACGATGCCACAGACAGACACAGATCTACACATATGTGAAACTTAAAACATCCCTCTGTTTGTGTCGGGGTTAAAAAATAACATTGATATTAAAACCTACATTAACCAGTCCGTCTTTAAACGGATGACCACGAGTGGCATTTTAACTGTGATCGAACGACGGACGTAAGTTCCCATTTTTATTCTGCAATGACGCATGCTGTCAAGTTCATCGGCATGCAACTCAGTCTTTACCAATGACAAGCATGGACACAAACGGTTAAACCATATTACATTATGCAAATTCATAACAAAATACTTGTGATAGATAGTAATAATAATGAGCTAGAATCGGACAAATAACTGTCCTTATTACCCGGTATTATAATCATTCCAATAAAACCGAGAGCGCCGCCTATTATCCAGCTTCCTTTCGCGCCGGACTTTTCTCATGATTCTTTTTAAATGCCAATGAGATCGGTCTTTGCAATCAGAGCGAAAACGTTAGCTTTTGAAAGTTCATAAAAATTTAAGCCTTCGCTTTTAACATTACATTTTAACCCGACTCTGGCAAAAGGATATTATTATCAGATTGCTAAAAAAAGTAATTTTTAAAAATTATTTTTAATGTAACATTATGTACCTATTCTATCTGGGAGGATTGGTTAGGATCTTAGTATTTCAACGAATTAAGATAATGACGTTGATGATGATTAAACAATATCTATATGTAGTAATTTAATGCATAACAGAACAGTAAATAGTATCATCGTTAGTATAGTGAAACTATGTGAAATTTATTAATTAATAAGTGATAAGTGAATTATCTATTACTATACTAAGATGGGACGTTATTACCCGACTACCCAAGAAGAAGGGCAATATTTTTCGGTGTATGTATATAATTATGTTTGTCTGTATCTACATTACTTCTAGTAGCCTGAACGGTAACATTATTGAACTGCGAGGTGACTGATGTCTTTAGATTGTAATTTTATCCGGAATGTCTTAGGTTACATTTGCAGTCGGGCTTTTGTTTTTCTTTGAACAATAAGTTAAAGTTGAATTATTTGTTAAATATCTTAAAATAAAGAGCTGTTTATTGTAATGAATTATACATTATACATATTTTGTGTTTATACAAATTCTAATATATACAATATATTACGTGGTTAATTGCGGTACCTATAGCCATGTATACTTTGTATAGTGATACTTGCAATGACTGAAATTAATGTGCTTGATCAAAACGTACAACCCATACATGATAGGTTGCAAGCTTAGTATGTATTAGTTTGTGACTGTACATTGAACAATCCCGTGAAGCCCATTGATCCCGCAGAATTATGCTTTAGCAGTTATCATGCCATACCATGTAAGTGGGTAATTATTGTATGATGATAATTATATGTACCTTTTAAAGGTTAGTATTTAATAAATAGTTATTGATAAACGTAACTCTAGAAGACTAAAATGGCGTAATTTGAAGAAAAAAAAATGCGACTTTGTTGAGATTTGCATGAAACAGGGAAGATTGGCGAAAAAGAGGGCTGAATAAACTGGCGGTTATGATGATTGTGTACAGGGTGTGCCGTAATGAGTAGATAACCCTTTGCCAGTGGGTGGGGAATATAATAACTGTTCAGAAAATGAACAAAAATATACTGTAAAATATCTTAATTTACTCATAGTTTTTGTTCATTTTGAGGAAACACTCAGTGGAAAAAGGTTTCGAAAATGTTCAATACCTCGAAAACCATGAGAATTTTACTGAACACAATTTTTTCCGATGATGTCCCATCATGGTTATCTACTCATTACGCCACACCCCGTATATTGTTATTTATAAATGTAGAACAATAACTAAAAACAAATTATCATAATGTTCAGTTCTATTTATAGTTATATCTATAAGCAAAATTTGGCTCTAAAACGAACACGTCAGTTGTTTTATATCACAATCGGCATGAACAGTTTGTAAAGGTATTACGGTCAGTGAATCCTCAACAAACAGTCCATTTGCTTGTATTGTGGCGATGTTAATGTGCGTGCAGTCGAGCGGAGCGCGATCGTCTGAGCGGCGACTGCTTCAATATTCATGAGCCGCCTTCGCCGTTAGAGCCCTCAAGTAAGTGGCCCCAAGTATACGAAAAACAAGAATACAAAGCATTTACTTTTTAGACCCTCATTTTGCATACAGTTTAAATGAGGTTTGTCTCTCCTTTATACTTTGCAGGTACACGTCATTCTCATTAAATAAATATGGTTGAAATAAAAAATATTTTGTCTAGAATACGCTGTTTTCGTGGCTCAGTGGTTCGAATCATTGAACATTTAACATAACCGTTTGTGTAATAGCATCCGTGGCAATGTTTGCGGCACAATGGTACAACTTTAATTGTGTGCACAATCACAGGACACCCATGAATGCAAATGTAGGCGCGTAATCAGCTTGAAAACAGATTGTATATTTAAGTACAAGTATGTTTTAGTTATGAAAACCGGTTAAATGTTTAAAAACTTCCAACGCTTAGTTATTCAAACAAAAATACATTAAACACATCTAGGCAGGTACAGAGATGCAGTTTTTTTGAATGAAATGACAGCAGCAATGCTTTCTGTTTTAAAATTATACGCGGAAAAATACCTCAAAATACTTATGTACAGTTTTCCGTGAATATCCACGCAAAAGAAACGAGAAAAGTAATTATAAGTGGGTACATGAAAATGAAAGTACATGTAGGCCTTGGCGGTATTTGGACATTTAAGGATTCATGTATCATGGAGGCCAGCGCCTTGTATACGTGCCGAACACATTTTCACGTTCGTCCTTTTGTTTTTTGAAAACTTTAAGCACTTATACCTTCTTTAAAAAATATTTTTAGGGTTCCGTACCCAAACGTTGAAAACAGGACCCTATTAATAAGCCTATGATGTCTGTCTGTCTGTCTGTCTGTCCGTCCGTCTGTCCTACCTATTAACGGCTGTTTTTTTCGAACCGTAATAGATAGCCAGTTGAAATTTTCACGGAATATGTAATGTTACGGCGGATTAATTACCTAAGTCTGAAAGTTAAAACGAAAGAGGAGTCCCCATACAATAAACGTTTTTTTAATCGTATTTTTGTATTAGCTCTAATGTAAAAACAGTAATACGTACAAACGTCAAACTTAGAATGTTTATAGTACACACTCTAAAGTATAACAACTAATGATAAATACTGGCCAAATGCGAGTCGGTGATAAGTTTCTGTTCATTACCAACTGATAATTTCGTTATTGAATTTTCCGTTCGCACTTGGCCGTTTTTTTAGCGCGGATAAGTCCGCGTTTGGCCACCAACTCGCCTGTTGGTAAGCG
Organism: Agriopis aurantiaria; assembly: GCA_914767915.1. Classification (NCBI taxonomy): domain Eukaryota; kingdom Metazoa; phylum Arthropoda; class Insecta; order Lepidoptera; family Geometridae; genus Agriopis; species Agriopis aurantiaria. The sequence goes on along the minus strand of OU611994.1, from coordinate 7,643,651 downwards.
ACTATGTGGTCAAGACTTAGAAGATACCCATTAACTCTAGTCTTGAAAAGGCCCAGATTATATCTCTCAGGAAACAAGGAAGCACTCAAATATAATATCAGCTTTCCAAGCATAATATACATTATTTCTGATACTGGATACTTATAATTGGCTCTTTTGTATTATATTTTATTTCCATCTAGTTGCTCTAAAATTTAATAAATAAAGAAATAATTAGCACGAATTTATAAACTACTAATCGAGCATGGTAGAGATTTTAAGTGAAATAATTTGCCTTCTATACGTTCTACTTGTAGTTAAATATATTATATCTTATAATATATCACCCTGTAGACACCTACCTACACTCCGATGGAACTAATACAAATTAATACAATTTGCTCAAACATAATTTGATAGTCAAGTCAATCGGTAAAATTATATTATCAGCTAAGCAGTCCTTCATTAGAAATAATTGAACTGTTACACTTAATTATCAATCATTTATATCAGTAATTACCTACATATCTGTATATTTTTTTTTTTGAATAATTGACTTTTGAAAAGTTAGTTAAGTTAATCCATCTTTAAAATTTCTTTTTTGTGCGAAACTATATCCATCAGCAAGATATTGACATAGAGTTTAGGCGCCAACGTGGAAAAAAACATGTCGGCTCGTTGGATTATTTTCCTAAACTTGTGTATTTTCGAGTGTTCATGTGTACTAAATGGTGAATTGTTATTCATTAACTGCTCGTAAACGTGCTCGAGTGTGGGAAAGTGATATAACGAGGAGAATCGTGTCTTTTCGTGTTGTTTCCAAAACTCCATAGGAGCCTCTTGTAAAGTCTCCACCACTTTACAGGGGCATGAGTTTGACTTGACCGTGACTTACTTAGCTTGACTCTGACTGTAACTATGACTTGTTTGACGCTATTAAGACTATGTAAACTGTTTAATATTACGACTAAAGGACATTGAATCCAAGGTCATGAAAATTTTAACGAAAAAAAAAAAGATATTGATAGAAACATTTTAAGCATTAATAAACTAAACTAACGTTTCTAAGTTAGCCCTTATTTTAGGGTTCTATTGCAAACTAAGGCCTCAAAGGGCCAACTAAGATAAAAGTGGCCAATTAGGTACCTACCTACACGCGGCTAACTAAAGTAAAAGTAGCCAAGGATAAGGTACAAGGACATGTGGCCCTCAAAAAGTCAACTTTTTCAAGAATCGCGATGCAACCGCGGCGGGGCAATTTTGAACCTACGTCAAACCGGGCAGAGTTGAGTTTTCCTCGGCCGCTTGTATGCCGCGTTGTCGCCTGAACTCTCCAGTGGGCGTAGGGCCTAAGGAATTATAGTTTCACAGTGTACGTCAGTCAGGCCGTCTATATATCACGACCTTTTTTATTAACATATAGTTTTGGTAGTTTTGGTTTGGTGGTTTTGGTTTTGGCTGCTGATATAATATAGCGAGTAATATGTTGTCGGGTTAATAGAAACTTGTCGTGTTTTTCCTCATCCGTTCCTATAAACGTTATCTAATTATCTTTTTTGATATAAGATAGTACATCATTAAATACTTGGCGTCGATAGACAATAACGCGCTACGTAGTTCATCAGAATCCAATTTATGTCGTTCACATTCCCTTTATTAATTTCTACCTCAAGCTTTCATAATATTACTAAGGGAAAACTATATTGAGCCTTAATTCAAAGGTGGTATAGTAAAATATGCTATGATTATAACCAATTATTTTAAATTGAAAATAGTGATCAATGGAATCGATCAATACCTACCTGCTAATTGCAATGTATAACACAATGTGAGTAAAGACATATTTAATCTGCCTCGACAACGTTGGAATGGTTGTAAAAACGTATCGTACTTTAAGCTTTCGAGGTAATTATTTTAACAACATTTTTAATGTGAATATTAGTGAAGAACACACTTCTACGAAAAATTTACTTTAAGTCCTCAACCGTTGTTAAAGTAATTGGTGGTTTTTTGTCCCCTCTGATTATAATTATCTTGTCAATTTCAATGTGCAAAGAGCTTTGATTACGTGTTTCCCACAGACTTTTACTGTATTAAAAGTCTGTGGTGTTTCCACCAAAAAGAGGCGAATTCTCCGAGGTAATATAATATAAATGCATATAAATGTATGTTAGAATTTAGAGACAAAAATTATTGACATTTCCAAATAGTATCCTGTGTTTTTCCAAAGCAAGAGGTATACCTACTAACATACAGTATTTTTAATTCTCAGTTCGATCCGTTTTTTTATGAAGTGTTGTTCTTGGCAAATTACCTGATATAATATACGGGGTGTAAATTAAAGGTGTATTACATAAGGGTATTGATCTACCCATCGCCAGTCGCTAAGTCATGTCAAATGCCTTCATCATCATCATCATCATTATTTCAGCCGTAAGACGTCCACTGCTGGACATAGGCCTCCCCCATCGATCTCCAAAAGGGCTGGTTGGAAGCGGCCACAAAATTGAACAACACCACAGGATACAGGACCACGATCAAATGATCATGTGATCGGTTATTTTGTCATCATCATCGTCATCAATTCAGCCTCCTACCACAGCAGGGGTGGTAGTAGCACCGTCCATTTTGATTACGAGGACACAACTTTATTCTCGAATTTAGCAAAACTCTATAATTTGTATACTTTTTATAGATCAACACCCGTAAGTATGTAACACACATTTAAGTTACACCCCGTAAATGTTTACTTTAATGTAAATATCCACGTTATGTTTGAGAAAACTACTATACAACTCATGATGGCACCTTAGCATTTATGAACTCACGTATGCTCGACTAAACCTCGGCTAAGCCAGAGCACACATTTTCACGATCGATCATATAAATGCTTCTGTCTATGGTATATACTCGTACTTATAAATTATCGAATTCCTAAGTAGTCATTGCTTATTTATTTCCCTCTAAACTATTACGGCTTCAACGGAAGCTCAAAGCTGTTTGGTAAACAGCACTATGCTGAGTTGAGGTCATTTTTGTGACACAGGACATAAATTAAGCTATAGTTATAGGTAAGCTGTAAAATATTTTTTTCTTACTACATGGATATGTCTACACACCCTGTGTGTAATTTCATTTTCAAGCATACATAACGCAAGTGAAGTTTGCTGCGCAAGTTAAATGAAGGAAGATGCTCACTACGTAATCACTGCCGCAATTACTTGAAACCTGAAACAGCCGCGCGATTTAACAATTAACTCTCAAACTCAAACTCAGCTACCTGCATTAATTTAACTCACTTCAACTTCGCTATTTTATCAAGTTGCGGAGTTGTTTTATTAAAACTTGCGTACTTATTGCTAAACTAACAAAGACATTTTATTCAAAGTCAAATAAAAAACGAATTGTAGACAAGCATTATGCAAGCATTGATAATCAATATCTGTCCTTAATATATTTTTTTAGCTTTAACCTTTAAACGTTTTTAATTTTTGAATATATTATTATTTCTTAGTTAATCCGCTGTAACATTACATATTCTGAATTGAAATTTCAACTGTCTATCTATTGCCTTTCGAAAGATACAACCGTTAAAAGATAGGACAGACAGACAGCTTAGGCTTAATAATAAGGTCCCGTTTACACCCTTTAGGCACGGTACCCTAAAAAGCGGTACACTCGCCTATGGTCTATACGCATTACCATAAAGCGAGCAAGTAAAGTCCGCCGTCAGCGTCTGTGGCATCAGGGCGAATGGCGCGTCCCCGGGCGGCAGGGCGGGCGGCATTGGACTGCAAGCGTCGCAATCTCGCCCGCCCATCGCATTCAATTCAATTGCAAATGACTGCCGTGTCGGCTGCTCGCCGAGTCCGCGTGTCGCGCCCTGTCCGACAACCCGATTACATTCATCTTGGTGCAAATATGTACGACGTTGGTAAATGATTTTTGTAGGAGCTTTCTACACGGGTGAGGTGTAAATTATATTAAATTATAATGAAATCTAGCTATACGACATTTTATAATGCAAATAAAGTAAAATTTATTCAATAACAATATATTGATCTATCTTATTTAAGACTTCCAAGTAACAAGTAAAAAAAAAACGATGAATTCTAAAAATCATATTTTTCTCAAATGTTTAATCCGCTGTCATCAAGGTACAATTCCAATAGAGTCACAATCTCTCAGTGAAAACAGTCAAAACGTCCAAGAGTCATTTTACATACATTGTATCAATTATATACTTCACAATGCCACATTTACTCCAATTTAGACGTTATGTCGCTTGCATAGTGTTAAAAGTTAGGTGTCCGCTATTTCATCGTAGCTCTGGCATCGCGCGTTGCAGTCGGATCGCGGTTACTTTGTAACTAACCAAAAAGTATGCTCAATTCGTAGCGTGTGCCGAGTTTTGGTTCGGATTTTTTTTTTGGTCCGATTGTGACTATATATATATTGTATCTCGATGATAGACAGCTGATATTTTTTTCGCGATAACAGAGTTGCTCCCATGGGAAAAGTTGTTCATAATGATGGGTATTACAATGGACTCCTTTCGGCTTAGTACACCCTTTCCGCGTAACCCAGTATAGTAAAATATTGCGTGCTAGGGTACACGTGTATATATACGTTTTAAGATTATGGGAGCTACAAATCATGAAGGAGTAAGGACAAATCTTTGTTCTTGTGCAACAGTACGACGAGATGCGATGCGACAGGTAATTGCCGGTAGCTGGAGCCGGACCACAACGGTAATTACTGCGTCCTGTTGTCCGGACCCCTTTACACACGAAAAACCACTGATAGCAGTCCATTACATCCCTTGTTAGGGCTTCGGTTAAAAAAGTATCCAGAACCAATGAATTGAAATTGTTCAACTACTTTCGTTCGTCATGTCAAGAAAGTTATTATCAGACTAATATTATAAATGCGACAGCGTGTGTGTATATATTTCACTATCAACTGGACCAACGGGCTATCTAAACATGGATAGGATAAATTCATAGCAATTGTGAGTTTATTGTTACCACAGAAAAAAAAAAATACTACAGTTATTGAAACTGGATGTGTTTAAGAAAGTTATATATGAGTAGCTGCGTCCTGCGGGGCGATGAAAAATAGGGATGATAATGATGATGAAAAGTAGCCTATGTTTTAATCCAGGACATCATCCAAATCTGTCCAGCTGTTTCTGCGTGAAGGAGTAACAACACACACACACATATATATATATATATATATATACGCAGAAACAGCTGGACAGATTTGGATGATGTCCTGGATTAAAACATAGGCTACTTTTCATCATCATTATCATCCCTATTTTTCATCGCCCCGCAGGACGCAGCTACTCATATATAACTTTCTTAAACACATCCAGTTTCAATAAATGTAGTAATTTTTTTTTCTGTGGTAACAATAAACTCACAATTGCTATGAATTTATCCTATCCATGTTTAGATAGCCCGTTGGTCCAGTTGATAGTGAACCTACCTTCTGAGCTTGGGGCACAGCCGTTAATAGTTAGGATGGACGGACAGACAGACATACAGACAGACATCATAGGCTTATTAATAGGGTCTCGTTTTTAACCTTTATGTACGGAACCTTAAAAAGTATTGAAAAGCTGATAATTTTTCGCGATTTCAGAGTTGGTTCTTCAATAAAACTTGTTTATAATGATGATTAGGTACAATAATAGGGTAACATGAAATGACGTCATACTAAGTTGAAAAGAGTTGAGTTGATATATACACAGAAAGAAAAAAAGTCTCGAATCAAGAGTATATTTATTGGTCAAGAATAATATGGTTTCATATATGGGGAAAACAATATTTTCTTGAATAAAGCAATTTATTGTTTTAGATGATAAGCTCAAATCAACATTTTAATGTCTCATATAAAGACAATATATTATCGACAGAAGAATTAAGCAATTTCTTCATGCAAGAGGGAACGGTTTCTTGTTCTTCAAGACTCACAGTTTTCTTGAACAAAGACAGTTAAAGTTTTTGTTGCTTACCTATTTTATTTTTGGAGTAAGACAAAGCTATTTTTATAGAAAACATAATAATCTTCTAATAAAACAATCAACTTCTGCACTCAGAACGCAAAAGTCTTAAATTAACAAAATCTTAGTATTAGTAGAAGAGAATAGTATTTTTCAATTGAGACAATAAGTTTTATTTTAAATAGCCTTTTAATTTGAGTCAAAAATTATAACGGCTTCTACTGAGAATTCTGTTGTTTGAACTAATTATAATATTTCTTAATTTAAGAAACTTAAAATTTTATACTGAATCAAATTTCTCTCCTTTCAATACTTTGTACATTTTATTTGAATAATGTCATTTACTTTTCTTAAGTATTTTAAATCTTAAGCAGAGACTAATACTACTTCTGAACTGAGAATATAGATTTTCAAGGTGAGATTATCAATGTTCTTTACTTGAATAACCAGGGATTTCATACTAAAACTAAATTGATCTCTGTTCAAATAATTACCCTTTCTTGTCCTAAGATTTTTAATGTCCAGTCAAGGGTAAAAATATTTTTGAACTGAAAATGCATACTCTTAAGTAAAGTATTTCTTTATCTTAACCTTAAATAACTGAGAGTCTTCTGCAAAGACAAAAGTTCTTTATTCGAATAATGTCTTTTACTTGTCTAAAGAATGTTTGATTTTAAGTAAAGACTGTTGATGTTTTCAAATTAAGAATGTATCTTCTTAGGGAGAGTATGGTAATATTCTTAGTTTAAATAATCGGGGGTTTCAGATCAAAACCAGATTGATCTTAGGCGAATGATTTCTGTGCGTTATTTGAAGAATATATTTGCTTATATCAAGATGTTTTGTTACTTCAAGTAAGTAATTTCTAGATTTGAATTAATAATTCTACTTCTCAGTTGAAACTAATAATTTTCTTAGTTGGAAAGTAGAAAGTCTCAAAGCAAGACCAGAATGAAACACAGGGTTACGCAAAAAAGGTGTACTATCCCGAAAGGGACTCATAGTACTCATCATTATGGACAAATTTTACTCCGGGGGCTGCTGTGAAATCGCGAAAAAAAAAACAGCTGTTACATACGTTTTGTAGAGTTTCACTGACACTTTTATATGGAACAGCTGATATTTTTATCGCGATTTCGAGGTTGGCCACAAAGTAAAAGTTGTTCATAGTGATGAGTACTACGAGCCCCTTTTCGGGTTAATACACCCCTTTCGCGTAATCTTGTGTTTCATTCTGGTCTTGCTTTGAGACTTTCTGTCATATATGCATATTGACAAAAGCTGAAATGCAGTGCTTATAGAGCAATACATTCTGGTATTGCTCTATAAGCACTTGACACATTTAAAAACCAATACATACAACATAGCAGAATTATCAATACAATCGATTTTAGCTCGAGTTAGTTACGACTTACGCCTTGGATCAATCTCATTTTAACCCTGACTTTAAATTAAATTAAGTTGTCATCTATCAAAATATTTATTATTATAATACATTATTTTAAAAGTTTGAAACACGTCATACACACAATCTTAATTATTAACTTAGGTACATACAATATAATTAATTAAAAATATAAGATCAAAAACATAGTAGACTTTTAAAAAAGATGCAATTCTAAAGGGCGTGCTCGCCTGCTATAAGCTATCCATTTCGCACGTTTTGAACTATTTAAAGATTACATCTGATTATAGCGAAGGTATCAGAAAAAAAACTTAAAAAAATAATTTTACAGATATCTTCACCAAAATCTGAGATATCAGTGTGAAAATTGCTTTATAACATTTGTAATTTTTTCTAAACAAAATTACTATTTACTGTTATTATACAAATATATTGATTATTTATCTTAACAAAACGTTTAAATAGTGCAAAAGAGAAAGCAAAGAGGGCCTTAATGCTATAAAATGGGACTGCGGCCTTAACATATTAATATTGTGGGAGACTGGTACACTAAGAATATTTTTGAATTTATATATTTAATCAACACATGAATTTAAAAAAAACTCTTTGGCCCACTTTTTTGTTGACCTTAAATCTATGAAACGAGACTGCAGCCTTAACATATTAATATTGTGGGAGACTGGTTCCCTAAGAATATTTTAGAATTTACACATATAATCAACACACAAATAAAAAATATTACTCTATTGCCCACTTTTTAGTTGGCCTTAAAGCTATGAAACGGGACTGCAGCCTTAACATATTAATATTGTGGGAAACTGGTTCACTAAGAATATTTTCGTATTAACATATTTAGTCAGCACACGAATTAAAAAAAAAAACTCTATTGCCCACTTTTTTGTTGACCTTAAAGCTATGAAACGAGACTGCAGCCTTAACATATTAATATTGTGGGAGACTGGTTCCCTAAGAATATTTTAGAATTTACACATATAATCAACACACAAATAAAAAATATTACTCTATTGCCCACTTTTTAGTTGGCCTTAAAGCTATGAAACGGGACTGCAGCCTTAACATATTAATATTGTGGGAGACTGGTTCTCTAAGAATATTTAGAATTTACATATTTAATCAACAGACAAATTGACTTTACGAAAGTTATGGTAGTTCATAGATAAAATTTTGGTGAAAACCTGGAAAATAACAAATAAATGTTTTAAAAAATAAGGCCGGAATTTTAGTATGGAAATTAGTTTCCACTCTGGTTCTGTTGGTTGTGGTTCTGAAAACCCAGTCAGTGTGGTTTCCACACATTATTAATATCTGAACGGGTGTTACTCACGATCCGGCCTAATATACCGTGAGTAACACCCGTTCAGATATTAATAAGGTCAGGTTTATTTATTTTTTGGGCATTTTTATTATCCAAATGCTTCCCCGAACACACCCGTTTGGCTTATTAAACACTCTACATAACGCTCTGTATAAATAAATAAACTTACTCTTACATAAATATCAACAATGAGATTCTCGATACACTCCAGTGTCGAAAATTTTGTTTTTCTGTCGAGTCTCCCTTATGGAGGGATGAGGTGACAGCAGTTTCATTTGATCTGGAACCTTCCGGTCTGAAAAATAAACGCGAAAAATTAAACAACGGTACTTACGATATGTGTATGGCTAGTGGCTGGCTACCATGCTGTGATGTAGTAGATAGGTATCGAAAAAAGTATGTAACTCACCATCATCGGTTTCCTGTGTTATGCCTTCGTATAAACTTTCCAACGAATCATATTTATTTGTATTATTAAATTTCAAACTGATAATTGAATTTATAAACGTTTGCCACTTTGTATAAGAATTCAAAGAATTTTCCTTGTACTTTTCTTCGATATCCACCAAATTAATCTGAAATCACATCACACTGATTAATATTATATATGCGATGCGTGTAAGTTTGTTATCCCAATAGCACGGATTAACACACAAGCTAAATTTTTAGCTGCTTCACGCACTAAGATTTACTATTATTATTTATTAATCTTACTAAGATTTTGAAAATATATAAACTGTTTAAACAAAACCCAGAGATTCTTGAACAGATAATAATTGTCTTGTTTTTAGTTTTCATATTGAGAATAATATTGTTTTTCACTTGCTTTAACACTAGATGAGTGAACTGTGGATCAAAACTAATAAAAATAAATATACCTACCTATACACAATGCAATAATTATAGTTAGTTGGCTACCAGTATACATACAAATTTGACCCCTTAAAAAATAAATTAAATACTAATTAGTAGTAGGTGTAACTTACATGTGCAGTGAAATATTCTTCAATTTTGGATTTAACCAGAAGTCTATGGCCAATTAAAGAGCATAGCTCTTTGAGATAATCGTCACTTAGTTGGTATTGCTGAATTTCATGTCCTGGAAAAATAAAAAAATAAAAATTAATAATCAATGTCATCATCTCAGCCGTAGGACGTCCAATGCTGGACATACGTCTCCTCCATTGACTTCCTAGAGTGGTTTGAAGCGGTTCACTTTCAGCGTGTTCCTGCGATCTTTAATAGGTCGTCTGTCCACCTTGTCTTGTGGTGGGTCGTCCTACGCTGCGCTTGCCGGTATGTGGTCTCTATTCGAGAACTTAAACGATACTGTATATGTAATAAAACCTTACCTTACCTTTAAATCTGTCTTGACTCTGGAACTCCCTATTTGCGCAATATAACTTCTATCGAAGTTTCATCGTCAGCCATCTGCATTAATATCACAACAAACTAATAAGAAGGGTAATAATCACAAAGTAAACTGTAACAGTAGACAATGACACACGATCACACGATTTTTTTGTAAAGAGAACTTACGATACCTTTTTTGTTCAATTCAATTCTTGGTGTACGGTGAATATGGATCACAACCGCTCTGCTTAATAAATGAGATTAATTGAAATTAATATTAAAATGTATTCGATACGATTCGCAACCCCACTTGACGCGACAAGACAAATCAGAGAATTGGCGAATACAGGGTTGCCGGCCCCGAAACATTTTCCCTTATAAATGGTAAAAATTCTCTAAATTCATTCAAAACATTAAACAACTAATCTAAAACTATAATCTAATCAATCTAAGAAGATTAGAGAACTCGAGTTGACAACTCTCGGGGTTTTTGTATAATATGCGCGAGTGGGTGATCGATCGGTAGGCGAACTTTGGTGATAGCACGAGACTATTTAGGGCGGGCCTGACTCGTACTTGGCCCGGTTTTTTTTTAGTTATACCACAGAGTGTGCACTATAATAGTACCAAGTAAACTTGTACTTAGCCTTGTACTTATTACCTATTTTGATGAAAAGTACAAAAATACCTTTAAAAATATGGTTCTTTGTATAGGACCCTTAATTTTTGACTTTATGTTGTTTTTGTTTAAACCACCGTATTCTGTAAAAAAATCTGCCAGCTCTCTATTACCTACGGTTCAAGAGATGCAGCCGTTTAAAGGTTAGTACCGGAGGCTTAGTAATAGGGTCCCGTTTTATCTTTTGGGTACTAAACCTTAAATTACTAATCACAGCTCGTATATTACGGACATGTACAATACATGGGGATTTTACCCTGCAGTTCGAAACGGAGCAAGTACTCACTTCTTTAGTGCGCGAGGGTACATAGACGTGCGGAACGCTATCTGTCTCTTTCAAATGAACGGTCTCAATATCTGTATATACACTATTAGGTACACACTAAAATCTACACTTCAACACACGTTTTATAAGGAGGTAAAGTTTGTGAGTTTGTGTGTAACGGGCAAACTCCGGAACTACTGGTCTGATTACAAAAAAATATTTCACGAATAGAAAGCTCCACTATCCCTGAGTGACATATTTGGCTATGTTTTGTTCACAGCGCAGGTGAAGCCGCGGAAGAAATCTAGTGTACAATAAAGTAACATAAATGTTCAGTGAAACCAATCACCGAAATAAAAGCTGATACGTTGTGTTGTATATTATCAGTATGTGTCAATAAATTGCGGCCAATATTATATAACATGGATGAATTGTACGACCTGATATTTGTACCTGCATTATTGATTGTGCTTACCTACTCAGGATAAAAAAAACTCTTCCACGAATACAAAGATACACTCTTCTCGAGTGACATAGGTTATGTTTTATTGACAACACAGGTGAAGCTAGAGGCTTATAATCTCAAGGGTGGTCCAATATAATTATTCCACCCATATGGGTAGAAAGCAGAGAAATATTTTATGTTAAACAATAATCGGTTTTTGAGATTTTTAGCCTGGGTATTATTTTAAACTGTTCAAGGGCCTTACGGACAACAGCTAATTGCGGCACCTAATCCGCTCAGTTGGAAAATCACGCGACCGCAAACCGTATCTGGGTGCGATAAGGTTCACGTTCTCGTCCCCTGGGTTCAAGGCCCCTGTTCTCACTTTGATTGCGAGGAAATAATTTCTTAATACACTTTCAGGTATTAATGCAAATTCTCTTCTGAATACTCGCACTCTTCTTAAAACTAGGGAATTTATTTTAGATATGACAACACTCATTCGTCCCCCCATCCTTCCGTTGCCGGTTATAGTCAAATAATCTATTAGTCAAGACATTCGATTTACATCTAAGAATCAATTATTCTTGGATGAAGAAACACGACTTTCAACTTCTACTAGTTATAGGTAAGTTAATACCTACTAAGTAGAATTTTAAAAATATTTATTGAGTTCACAATTGAACGGCTTATAACGTGTAACAAGTACATTTCATGAGTTGGTCGATTATTACTCGTTATTATTATAATAAAGCCTACTTATCCGTGAATTCCGTGATAGAGAGCCCTATGAGAATTAAATTACTATGGAACCCAGATGGAGATATGGAAAAAAGATAGTCCTTATCAAACGGTCCTAAGGTTCAATTTTGCAATAAAATCTACAGCTGACTAATGATAAAACGATCTTTCAGATTATATTACTAATATTTAGTAGTCAGCCATAATATTACTACAGATGCCTTGAAATTCAAAACCCAATAGTAAACCACCAAAATTAAAGCGTATTTAGCGAATAAAATTGCTTTTCAAATTTAGACACCTAATATTCAATGAAAAATCATAGCAACAGTGCAAATAGATGATCATAGATCATAGGCATCCTACGAAGCTGTTAGTTCGTAGGTTTGAGTATTTAACTATCAGATATCAAAGATTCTGTTCAATGGTAAATTCTACCACTATTTACATAGAAATAAAGTCTGTAAAGGCTGAGCACTGGTGCAGGGCTGACAGTCGTTTTTTTACCTACTCGAGTTATCGTCGAACAAACATGCAAGGTATAAAATGCAAACTCCGATTTGTCCCGTTAGACTAAAAGACTTTCTTTTGAATCGGCTAAATATATTAAGCATAATAGGGATCCTTAGTAAATTCGCGGTGTAATATCCAGATAAAAGTAACTAGGTAATTTTTAAAATTAGCAGGAGAGCAATTTCATTTCTTTGAACTTTGTAGAGATAAAGGATAACTCGTATATTTGACTAATGAAAAAAGTATAGAAAAATTAACCCATACTATTAGAGAATAAAATTAGGCATAAAATATATACACTTATCATAGAAAATATTTATATATTTTCAGAAATTGGTTGAAATACGTTATTTCGGCTCTTACTTACCTATTCTTAACTTGTTTGCAAAAATTTATTTTATTGGAATAATATGCGTTATTTGGGCAGTTAATTGGTATAAATGGGTTGATAATTACCTATTATCAACTAATTTAAAACTTTTTTTGTACCGGTACTCAAGTTACGTTCTTCTAGTTCAATTAAAAACATTTTTTTCCATTACGTTATTATTGAATTAGTGAAAAATTGACTGTACAGTTACGTCGTTTTGGCACAACGCACAGTTTAGTACCCATTTATGAAAAAAATATTATTTTCGAGTTTTTGGTAGTTACGTTCATCTGGTTCTTACACCGAGATTTGAGCAACCACATACACAAAAATGTTGGTTATAAACATATCACAATTCCTAGAGGTCTACCTTATTAATATGATGAAAATTATTATGTTTGTCACTTTAATGCTATTAGTTACTTATTCAGATAAAAAAAGACGAACAATAATCATGCACTTTCTTGGTATTAAAACTTTTGACTAAGATACTTAGATAGGATTTAATTCATTGTTATACACCCAACTTCTTATTCCCACAAAATAGATACCTTGGTTAAAAATATACAGCTACCTTTTTTTAAATTATTATCTTTCTTGAATTAATGCAAATAATTTGCATCTTAAGAATTCTTAGTTGAACAATCCAATACTTGTTCCCAAAACACAGATAAATCTTGGCTAAAAACATAAGACGATCTTGCTTAAAATTCTTTTATTTCTTAGTTTGACGCTAGTAGTTACGTAATCCAATAAAAATTGTCTCAAACTAAACATGTATTTTCTAGGAATAAAATGTATGTCTATCTTATTTTGTATCATATAGGAATTCTTAGTTGAAATATCCAATACGTATTCCCTCAAAACAGACAAATCTTGGCTAAAAACATAAGACTATCTTGCTTAAAATAACTTTGTTTTTTAGTATGACGCTAGTAGTTACTTAATCCAACAAAAAATGTCTAGAACTAAACATGTATTTTCTTAGAATAAAATGTATGTCTATCTTATTTTGTATCATATAGGGATTCTTAGTTTAAATATCCAATACTTATTCCCTCAAAACATACAAATCTTGGCTAAAAACATAAGACTATCTTGCTTAAACTTATTTTGTTTCTTAGTATGACGCTAGTAGTTACTTAATCCAATAAAAATTGTCTCGAACTAAACATGAATTTTCTTAGAACAAAACGTTTGTCTATCTTATTTTGTATCATATAGGGATTCTTAGTTGAAATATCCAATACGTATTCTCTCAAAACAAACAAATCTTGGCTAAAAACATAAGACCGTCTTGCTTAAAATTATTTTATTTCTTAGTTTGACGCTAGTAATTACTTAATCCAATAAAAATTGTCTCGAACTAAAAATGAATTTTCTTAGAAAAAAACGTTTGTCTATCTTATTTTGTATCATATAGGGATTCTTAGTTGAAATATCCAATATGTATTCTCTCAAAACAAACAAATCTTGGCTAAAAACATAAGACCGTCTTGCTTAAAATTATTTTGTTTCTTAGTATGACGCTAGTAGTTACTTAATCCAATAAAAAATGTCTCGAACTAAACATGTATTTTCTTAGAATAAAATGATTGTCGATCTTATTTTGTATCATAGGGTTTCTTAGTTGAAAAATCCACTACTTATCCCCACAAAACAGACGAATCTTGGTCTAAAACACTCAGTTACCTTGTTAAGAATTAAATCGATTCTTACTTTAATACCAAAATACTTACTTAACCCAAAAAAAATATATCTTGAACCAAACAAGTGTTTTCTTAATAGAAAACGTAACTCTATCTTATTTTGAATCATTTTACAGTATTGATTCAATACTTAAATTTACATCAAAATTAAAATATTTTTCTTCATACGAAAATTATTTTTCTTTAAATAAGACGTTCCTACTTTCCGATTTATGAGAATAATACATTATTTAAAGTAAGACAATATTTTTTTGCATCAAAAAGATATTCTTGAATTAACAAGTTATCTGTTTTAGTTTCAGTAAAGTGACACAGGTTTTGAATCAAAGTTTTATAGTTCTTGGTCCTATGCATTATTTTCTCACACTAAGATACAAAAAGATCTTAATTTAAAAAATACATAAATTGTTTACCCAACACCCAGATATTCTTGAAGGAATAATAATTGTTTTGTTTGTAGTAAATATAATGAGAATAATATTGTTTTTCGCGAAGAGTATCAGTTTTGTTGTTCTAAGACATTATTATTAATTAAAGCATTTATTTACTTGATATTAAACAATATTCCTGAGAATAAAAATATTCTTGGTCGGAAACAAATTTCGCCAGGATTTTTTTCGTGTATCTTTCTCTTTTTTTCTCTTTTTTTTATATTAGGGACATTTTTGCACACAGTCATCTGACCCCAAACTAAGCAAAGCTTGTGATATGGCTGCCACAGACTGATATACATACATATATAGTTTTAAATACATACTTAAATAGATATTAACAACCAGATATAGAACAAACACAAATGTTTGTCGTAGATGGGAATCGAACCCACGCCCCCAAGCGCAGAAGGCAGGTACACTACCAACTGGACCAACGGGCTATCTCTATTATATTTAGATTTTATTATCACTAATAGATTTTGGTGTTTCTTTTTTTTGGTAGTACATAGGTACTTTAGAGATACTACCTTATAAATTTTATCACAATTGATTCAGAGCCTTTGAAAAAAAACACAATAACCAAAAATATATACGCAGTTGACGTTTTGGTTTGTGGTTCCCTTCAGCAAAAGTATTGATAATTACTTTTAATATCTGTCTATGTAGGCATATAGGTCTTAAAGACGGTTTTTGTTTTATGTCTTAAAATTAATTATTGAGATAGTACTACCGTTCTGTATTGAACTGATTGAAATATTATTTTAACCCATTTAGCAAAAGAAAAGAAAAGAAAAACAAAATACAAACATACAACAACAGCCTACATTGATTAAAACTACAACAAGGAACACTTGTTTTTAATAAGTTTGATGAAATGTGAAAAAATATGCGGAAAATTTTCAATCTGTAAAATATTTTGCTCTGTCGTGAATCATGTTAAAGTCGAGAGCTACAATTTTCAATATGTTAGCCATGTTTCAACGAAGTGTCCAAAACAACATGCTAAGTAATTGAAAATGCATTATCGAAACTAGCATTAAATAACTCCCAACGTCTAAAGCGCGAGCCACTCCTAACACTCGCTTTAGATTCATAAAAAATATTGGAAACTAACTTTTTACTTAGAACAGCGCTAAAGAATTTGTTCTGAAGTTTTCAAAGTGAAAAGCCCACTGGAATAACGAAAGCTGCCTCTGCGAACGGTTTTTGTTGACGCGCTATTGATTTTTGTAGCCTCTGCATTTGTGCAGTTTTAGTTCTGTTACGAACACATTAACTAGCCGTCAAGTTTGTAGAAGTCTCTAAAAGTACCTTATTTTCTTTTTACGAGCAAACTTTGGCTAAACGTGCAATTTTTGTATTCACCGAGTTATAATTAAAGCAAATATTAATTATGAGAAAAGCTGAGGGTGGGCACCGTGGGCAGACAGACGTGGGTTTAGAGTTATTCACTTTTTATGATGGAAGTGTTTAAGTGTGCATCAGCTCTGCGATTTTTTGTTTACTCATTACCATTTTTCATGATTACATATTATCACTGTTTGAAGTAGAAACGTACCTATTAGGTATTTTTTCTTTCTAAATTGTCGATTTATCGTATAGAATTTTAGATGTACTGAATATAAATTATCAACTCTTTTTAACCCCCAACGTGGAAAAACGAGAGATGTTGGAAAACGAGAGATGTTATAACTTTGAAAAAAGAATTGAAAGATGTGTATCAGGATCGTAGCAAGTGGAGAGATGTAGTCTCTACCTACGCCAATGAGAAAGAGGCGTGACTGTATGTATGTATGCTATAACTTAGTCACCCTGTCTGTCTGTGGCTTCGTAGCATCCAATCGGATGTACAGTATTTCAGTGCAGTTTTTTTTAAACTAAAATAATTGGGGCAAGTGTCTTTAATAACTAACCAAAATACAAGCTAATACTAACACTACAACAACAGTTAGACTGCCCAACAGTTTTAGCAACTTTTTAATTGAATGCTATTCTAATTATTTTCGTGTGGTTTTTGGCTATATGTAATGAAAACCAGTCCAGCTTTTTAAAAGTTATGAGCTCTGTTTCAAATGGTCGTGTTACAAATAATCTAATGATCATTAGGTAGTAGTAAATCTCTTGCAGGCGTTAGCGGGTGTTGCCAGCGATTATCAGGCAATAGCTGTAGTGGGCTGCTAAGTGCCGAACAACTATTATTGCCCGGCTGCATACTTGGTAGAGCGCACGCTCTACCAACTACCAAGGTTTTATCTTATTAGCGCATAAATACTTATTTAATTATTTACAATGAAATTCAATTTTAGGAGTAAGTATAACTATGGGTTCTTTATAAACAAACAAAAGGCCTTTATAACATGATTTTCAGGAAATTTGAATTTTCTCGGAACAACAACCGTCTCGCACAAAGAAATTGTGAAAAGTCACAATTGTATTCGAATATTTTATTTTGGCCCATGTACGAGAGTAGCATACATTTTAAAACAATTCAACTTGTGCATCTGACTGCTACAAGCCGCACGGAGTTAAAAGTTTGAAGCCGGAGTGGTAATACCCAGTTTTGTACACGGAATTTATTTTATTACCACTGAGATATTTTCGCGTATGAGTCGAAAACTTGCATAAGCGATTTCGCAGGTAGTGAAGTTAGAAAGTGATCGAGAACAGTTAGTAGGGTATTGAGTCAGCTGAGCTTAACGAGCGCCTTGTTGTGTTGACCCATGAATTTTAAATAATGGAAGGCTTTAAGCATGCAGAAGCTAATACATATTAATAACAATTTTTCCTGGTTTTAACAGCTTGATTTTATAACTGACAAGCTTTTCACTGCCTTCTACAAACACACATAAATTATGATGATTAATGTGTGTGCCTATCAATCAATAGAAGCACATTACCTATGAGTTAAATTCAAATCTAAATAATTTATTACATATATCTATACTAATATTATAAAGAGGAAAGATTTGATCGATTGTTAGTTTGTTTGTTTGCGTTAAATAGGCTTCGAAACTACTGAACCGATTTGAAAAATTCTTTCACTGTTGGGAAGCTACCCTATTCCCCGGTGACATAGGCTCAATTATATATATTTTTTAATGTGGATCCTTACTAAAACTCCAATAATGTCACACATGGTGTAAAAAAATAAGACTTAGACCCGTGCGAAGCCGGGGTGCGTTGCTTGTAATTATATAAAAGCGAAATTCATCTACTCATTCACTCACTCATCACGAAATCTCGAAAACTACTTGACCTGCGAAGCTAAAATAGTAAAAAAAGGTAGGTAGGTTGGTAGTTAAATGCAAAATAAAATAATAAAAGGCAGTTAGATTCCTACCTACCAAACGGGGTGAACGGGGGATTAAATTTTATATGAAAGTCTACGCGTACAAAGTCGCGGGAAGAGTTAATCTTATCTAGAAATCATCGACATTCGAATATTATTTTACAGAAACACTAGCTGCGCCGCACGGTTTCACCCGCGTAGTGATGAAAAATGGTGATGATGATGTTTAAAAGAAGTCTATGTCACTCTCCGACCCTTGAACTATACCCATGCCAAAAATCAGGTTAATCCGTTGCTCTGTTGCTGCGTGAAAAGGGAACAGACAAACCAACAAACAAACACACTTTCGCATTTATAATATTAGTATGATAATAGGTAAATGTTATAACAAAATGCGCAAAAGTTCTCATTTTTATCTTTTTTCCTTAGAACGCTCTCCACGTGTCTTTGTAGTCGATATAAAATCGTGTTCAAGTTGTTTTTGCTCCAGTTCTGTTATGTAGATTGGAATAAAATCGCGCTTCTTTTATGCAAATTGCTAATTCAGCTTAAATCGACTCTTGCACATAATTGGCTTTTAATCGAACTCAAGCTCTGCCCGTTTTCTACAACGACATTGCACAATGAGTCTGATAAATAACCTTACCTAATTGTTAATGCGTTTTTTGCATTATTATCAAGAGTATATTTCGATTCGATTTGATGCCATACCTACACCTTACATAGTTCAGTTAACTCACCTATGTAAGGTGTAGTCCACAGGGATGTGGTGAAACTGATTTATCATGGTGCGGCTATAGGAAAAACATTTCCTTAGAGCTAGTATTGAGAAAATTTGTATTTTTCTATACTCATACTCATTTATTCATGCAATCAATATATTGTATGTCAGATATAAAATAAAATGTGTCAATAAAAACTAGAATACTTAATAGTCGGTAGAATCTAGGAAAAGAAGAATAGAAGATATAATATATTATATTAGTTGTAGGTAGTTTGCTCAATGGTGAACTCGCTTTCATAAGCTGTTTAATAAAAGACTAGTGAAAAATACAATTAAATGACATACAACTGCTGAAGAAAATATTTAAATTGGCTTTTATGTATAATAATTAAATATATGAGAATCATCATTTTAAACCATGTTTTCATTTGCAATAAAACTAAGACGCTTTTGTATCTCGTAAGATTACAACGTAAACAAATTGAGTTTTCAATGCAGGAATCTAAAACGGAAAACGGAATGTCTGTCGATCGTGAAGAATGCAGGCGGCGGGCGGCGGGTGCGAGTTTCTGGCACAGCCTGCACTCGGGGCTAGGAGCGGTCGCCAAGGCTCTCCACAGACGCGGACTCGACTGGAGTGCCTTTAAAAACGAGGTAGTCTTAAACAATGGCATTGTAAGTACCTACATGCTTTTCATTTTATTATACTAATGTAAAAAATGCTAACGATGAGATTGAGGAACACAAAAGTTGATACAATTAAATATTTTTAAAACAATAGATATCGGGTCTACGTTAAAAAAATATTCTCCAGAGAGTCCATGAACTATTAAGGTTATCTGTGCATTTAGTCTATATTTGTTAGAAACGAAATTAGTATATTTTTTTACATGCATTATTTTGTCGGTATTTCTAAAATGTATTATAATTTAAACAAGTAAATTCAAGACAATTCTTTCATACATTTTGTACAACATCCATGTTGTACAAAACAAGTTGTTGTTGTTGTTGTTTGTTGTTGTTTTTTTTCAATGGATACAATCGTATATTTTTATGAAAATGCCTACTTGATTTTAGGTTAATCAAATCTCTAATTGTTTGATTTTTTTAGTCACGGTGGAAGTTGTTTTGAAATGTTCAGCAACACACTGTAGAGTCTTAAAATGCTAACAGACGTGTGGATTTGGTTGACAGACCGCCGTCTGACCAACGGGAGGGAAAGAGTGAGAATAACACATTTCCCTCTCTTTCTCTCACGTTTTGCAGACGGTGATTGATGTCAACTAAATCCATACGTCTGTTAGGGGTTTTATATTTATATATTTTATGTTCGGCCCCCGAGTACTAGAAGTGGCTCTGGCTCCCAATAAAATGCTTGTGCCAGTGTCGAAGTAAGCAACGTACAGTTGCAGTTTACATGCATTTTAGACAAGAATAAATAGGCTGCGCAATGCATTCGTTATCAACTTATACAACAATATTGTGCAGTCGAAATAAAATCGCTTCGCACTTGGCCAGTTGCATTCACGCACCGTGAATATAGAATCGTTTAGAGTCCAACGAATTAATATATAAACCTTATATAAACTGTAACATCTGTAATTCTTGCCATTGTAATATAATTTCCGATATTTTATGTCATTTTTAGAGTTCCGTACCTCAAAAGGAAAAAACGGAACCCTTATAGGATCACTTCGTTGTCCGTCTGTCTGTCCGTCTGTCCGTCTGTCAAGACCCTTTTTCTCAAGAACGCGTAAAAGTATCAAGTTGAAATTTATACTAAATACTGGGGTCTACAGATTCTTTCGGCTGTAAAAAAAAAAGTTGTAAGTCAACGTAATCAAAAGATATGAACGTTTATGTCGCATATTTTGCGATTTCACAGGGAAATAAAAGCCTATAGGGTACTTCCCGTTGACCTAGAATCATGAAATTTGGCAAAAGACAAGGTCTCACAGCACATAATTATATGGGAATAAATCTGAAAGTTACAAATTTGAAGTTATATCATTTGAAATTATATCATAAAAATAATTATTTTGCTATTACAAACTTACATT
The DNA here is from genome assembly GCA_914767915.1 of Agriopis aurantiaria. Taxonomy (NCBI): domain Eukaryota; kingdom Metazoa; phylum Arthropoda; class Insecta; order Lepidoptera; family Geometridae; genus Agriopis; species Agriopis aurantiaria. The sequence goes on along the minus strand of OU611994.1, from coordinate 7,622,339 downwards.
TTATAGTTGGAATGTATAGAAGAACCTTATTGTCAACTACAAAGTTAAGTTTGTCTTTCCATATTTCAACTTTAGTTTTTTTTGTGGACTCGCGCTCTGAGATTTCTGTCCAACGGAACCCTCAGAGCACGAGTCCTACTCGTACTTGTCCGGTTTTTTATTTGAATGATCAACAGACCTAAACATTTTTGATCCTGGAATCTATGGAATGATCACTAAAGAAAACTAATATCTTAGTTAAGCTTGCGTAGCCATATAAGCATAATTATAATTGATGTACGTACAGTAGTATTTTATAGCATGAACACAAAATTTCAAGTGCAAACGACTTGACGACATTCGTTGAGTTGAAAATAAGGTGTTCAGTAAAGAGAAACATAGTTCTGTTTCTCTTCAGGACACGGAATAAATCTTGTTTTGTGTAAATAAAGTCCCGCCGGGAAGCGAAGCGTGCGATGTGCATTGACAATCTGTTTACGGCGACAATTCACTTCTTGTACCCTATTCGATGGCTTTGTTGGAGTTATACTGCTATCCTAACTCTCTTCAATCTTTGGCTTATTTATATAAAAGATGCCATCCTTTTATTACCGGTTATTACTGAACTTATGGATTTAATTTGAGTAGTGTACTGGTCATGGCTAGTAGTTCCACTTATTGCCGTCTCACGAAAGACGGCAATAAGTGGAACTACTATTGGTATTCGTCCGATTGACCCCTAGACGAACGAAAGTCACCGACATAGTCTACCGGATTAGCAAGTTAAAGTGGCAGTGGGCAGGGCACATATCACACAGAACAGATGGCCGATGGGGCCGAAAAGTTCTGAAATGGAGACAACGGACCGTTAAGCGCAGCGTAGGACGTCCACCCACAAGATGGACAGACGACCTAAAAGAGACCGCAGGGAAACGCTGGATGCAGGTCACTTCCAATCGGCCCTTTTGGAGATCGATGGTTGAGGCCTATGGCCAGCAGTGGACGTCCTATGGCTGAAATGATGATGATGACTATTGGTATGATGTCAATATAATTTTCAGATTTAATGTAGGTAACTCAATTTTATTTACTAAAAACAATAAAATCGAATTCATCCTAATTTTAAACTAAATTTTAAGTATGAGTCTAAAACAGTGTAGTGGCGTGTGTAGCACCGCATCTGCGAGACTTCTTTTGTGAAACGAACTCTGCCTAATTTAAATATAGGTAATAGGCATCATAAATGATGACTAATTTTCAAAAACAGTATAATAGTTTTTTTACAGATTTTGAGTTTACCCCAAAAACACCCACAGGTGATGGCGTCTGGATCTGTATGAAAATCCATACCTGGGGCCATACGCCTAACTCCTTACGCGGTCTCAAACTAACGTTAAAACAGCTTAGTTCGGAACATCACGAGAACGTGAGCCTTAACGCGTCCAGATACGGTTTGCGGTTGCGCAAATTTTTTCAGCCCCTAAACTGGATTGCCCTTGTAATGAAGTTTTTGCGAACTATCAAATAAAATGGTTTCCAATTTAATAAAATGGTTTTCATCACAGAAAAGAAAAAAAAAACTGTGTGTTATAGTCCTGTATAATACATTTTTATTTTATCAAAATATACAAAAAATGCTTACTTTTATCCTAAAAATAAAACAAATACCTTCTTCTTTGAATTTTCTAAGGTATTATAGTAAACTACTTACTACTACTTCCATTATACATGGATGCACCATTTTCTGATAAGCAAATTAAAATACAAAAAGGAAACACTAATTTATTTTACGATACAATTAGTAAAATCTACAAAGAACGTTTAGCTACTCGTAACAATCTACCTAAGTAAATAAAATCATATGAAATTAATAGCAGAGTCAAAGTTTCGATACGTTTGCCTTCCTATTAGACCTCGTGTGTTCGATTGGCAAACATTTGTTGAACGTGATCAAACTTAAAAGGATGGATTTATGTTACAATCCTAGCTTTTGGGCTCAAGAGAACCAACTTTATTTACAACTTGCTACATATTACGTGTATCTGCTTGTGTGCGACTTCAAAAGTAAGAAGACGTATATGTTAAAATTCATGAAGGCGCATAAGCCTTCTGTGTTGTCCCAACCTACATAATAATTCTATTTTATATGGAAAACGTACCATCTGCGTGGGGTATATTTATTCTCTTTTGAGAGTTAGATATTCCTAGAATCAAAGGTCTCTCGACTATAATAGGACCTGTTTGATCCTGTACAATTTACGAGTAGGTGAGCATGTTGCTGGAGAAGAATATGCTTGCTTTTCTTTATTAAAGTTAAATATTTAAATATAACATAATCAAACATTTATTTGTGGCCATGTTATATAAATGTAGTTATTTATTTATGCAAAATTACTTTACTCGAAAATACTTCTTTATCTTGACACAACAAAATAGTGCTAAAGCTTACGTAGTAGCTTTACCTAGTCTTTGGCTAAAGCAGCTTATCCCTTTTAACATCAATAAGTAGATTTGACTTTGAATTAGATGACCAAATATCGCGTTGAGGCTTAAATAAAGTATAACTAGATTTGACAGGTAATAATAATACCTAGATTGAGCGAAACAGACATATACGGAAGTCGTTGTAGTGTGACAAAGATAAAGACATGTTTTTGTCTTTGTCAGTGTTTTGGTTTGCACACGGTGCAAGTACATATTCTTTTTCTAGCGTTGAGGGATGTTAGAAACAGTAACAAAAATCTGTATTTATAAAACGTGACGTGTGTATGTATGTTCCTTAAGGAGTCCGAAATGGCATGACCGATTTTGACGAGTCTTTCACTGGTTTCAGTGAAAGATTTCAGATAACTGACGTTATAAGGATCTCGGCGGGTGAAACCGCGAGGCGAGCTATTTATTAATACAAAACACAACAAACGAGACAGCCTATTGAATAAAAATAATAATTTAAATCGGTTCAAAAATCACGTCAGTCTAAGAAATCACGTAACGTACATATACAAAAAAAGTCGATTTAAGGAGCTCCTTTTTTTAGCCTGTTGAAAAGACTGCAACGCAAATACCGCAAGCTCAGTATTCGGTATAGACGGAGACGACGGTATCTGCTTCATACAGAGTAGTGGAGTGAGTGTTGGACGCTTAAAGGATTGTCAAGAGGCACCGGCCGTCGTCTCGTCCCTTGTTAATATTCCAACTGACATCACCGGGATCCACTGTCTTGTGAACCTTGAATAGAAGCCTCTGCGACAACAAAAGGCTTCCTGAATTTTGAGTAGTTGGCGTAAAGACAACGACGTAACGGAAAACAAGTTCCCGCCATCATAAAAGTAACTCTATCTCTTTTGTGATTAAGATTCCGGACATTTTGATAATGCAAAAGTCATTTTGTTTTGACTTTGTTCTATTTAATTTAATTTCATCAAGATTAGCTAACATTTCAAGTCGCTTGTAAATAGGATTCCTGGAATCCAAGAAATTTTGGTCCTTTCTCAAGATAAAGTAATCGTTGCAAATGAATGAACCGAATCAGGTTTAGTTCATGGTATTCATACTTGAGCACTAAAGATATTGGGTTGTATAATTGTAATAATATGTATAATAGGGTATTTGACACTGGTGGAAATAAAATATGAAACCTAGCTATATTGAAAGGTTTTATATTAAGACATTTTTTCAATATTTTTTCAATAATAATAATCACTCCTAAATTTAATTATTTAGATTTCAAAATCACGTTTTTTTTATCTATGTGTCACGTGACTTGAAAATCACAGTGCGTGACGTCAATATGGTGATGACAGCACAACCAAAACGAAACAAAGCAAACATATCAAAATCAAATCCATTTTCTGTAAAAGTTTACTAAATTTATCAATATAAAACGAGTTAATTATGGTGATACTCACTTCAAAATGATTTTCACAAGCGTAAATCGACGAAGTTGTTGATATTTGAGAAGCATTCTATCTTCCTTCAATTCACAACCAATTTCTTCGTATTATTTCAGCTTTAGACGGTACAATTATGAATAATTTCGCAAGTATTGCATTCGAAACATTGGGACACTGAGGCACTACACACCAATGATAAGTTTTACGATCCATTTTCAACTAAATAATGTTACAAATAAATAACAACAACGGCAGCATTTCACGGCCGACTGTGACAGATGTTTGTTTATTTACATGGGCAGCATAGAGTAATATAATGGGCAGATTCCGTTCGAAAGATGCGTTCGGGGCACCCAGAGTAAGATTTGAAAATGAATGACAAATGAACATCAGTGTATTTTTAACCATCGATTTCACTATTGTTCAATTGCAACTAAAGTGTACGCTCAAATACTCGTACCAGCCAAGTTGTGTCACGGTTGTTTTTCACACTGACGATGACATTGTAAACAGCGATGCTTTATTCTATCGCATGCCTTGAACGCAACTCTGTAGCTAAGTATATTGACGTCACAACGCCGATTTGGCGCGTTTTGATGCGTCATTTAAAAATTGTAATAAAAAGAGCTAATAATTATTCAATAAATGAACTAATGGAGGTAAAAATATTTTATTTTGCGAATATGCACTATATTCTTTAAATTTAAGGCCATTGCAAAATTTTGTCAATATCCCTATTCCCGTTTAATTTTATGTGCAAACTGTTATCATATACACCTATTTTCTATTTGCTCTGAAAACAGCAATAACATTGTAAAGCAAAAAAAACTGAATGCTATGTTTTTGAAACTAAGGCTGTAGCAGGTACCCGATATACTTCAGTGAAATATTATAAGAAAATGTTTTATTCAGCTTTGTTTATGCAATGTAATGTTATTGCAGCTAAATGCTCGGATCGAGTTTAGTAAACTTAAAGTCACAACATATTTCATTCAGCATCATGAGCAGATGAGTTGTAGGAAAACTATAAAACTTTAGATACATTTATAATGGTTAGAGAATGTTCTATTGCACGAACGTGAAAAGCCTAGATAAGAATCTAATGGTATACTTATTTAGTGCGTCAGGTTAGAGACAAGCTGTAATTAGCGCATGTTCATGTCAGCTCGCGGGCGCGGGCTCGGCGGAGCTGCGAGTGCCAGGCGATTGCTCGGGTATGACATGCGAATGGCACGTTTTGCCGCTAGTTCAACGTGAACACACACACACACAAACAACTCCTTACGTTTGATATTGCCGCGAGCGCGGCGCGAGTTTGCCCACAGCAAATTTTTTTTTTTGTTTAAATAAGGACGGCAGTCAAGGCCTTTTTGTAAGATATTTGTTGTAGCCAGTTGCACCTATATAAACGAAACGTCAGTCGTTCGAAATCAGTTAGCAACTGTGACGCGGACAAAGAACTTTGAGACCTAACCCAAAAAGGTAAGGTCCAAGTTCTTTGGATGCGGAGTTCGACGCGTTGATCTAAATAAGAATGTTCAATCAAGGTTCACTCATAATGCCTGGTAACAAATTTTCCTTCTCATTTCCGTTTTATTTACTTCTCTTTTCTGTGAGTTTTCCCGCTACTTCCACCGCACGAGCGTTTTGTACGTGAACACTTGCATATTAGACCATAATATTTGATATTTCGCGCCCGCGCCCGCGAGTTAACGTGATCACGCGCTGAGTCTATGCGACCGCGCTACATATCTGTTTAGCGAGCAGTCGTGGTCGCGCTGATCTCGCACATTTATACACACCCTGGCGGGCCATTACTCCCCTCGCCATCGCACATCCATTTATTTACCTGAGAAAATCTAATCGTTCCTAACTACACCCCATTCACTCCATAGCTAATTAATCTCAACCAAAAAGGCACAACGACTAAATTACGCTCTGAATTCATGACAGGATTGGAATTATCTCGAACTTGGCTAATAATCGGCTAATCATACGCCTTTTGTAATTATAGAATGATAAATGAATTCACCTTTGTTTAATTAAGCAGCAGCGATACTGAAAGGAAAGCGGGTCTAGTGCGAGCGGCGAACGGCGGCGGAGCGACGACGCGGCAGCGGCGGCGTCCATCCTCGCATAATGACGCCAATTAGTCCGTGTCACCGCGCTTAATTTATATAGGGACAGACCGAACCGCCCTTAACTTTTCTCATAAATAAACCACGCGCAAAAAACTAAACAACGATGTGTTTAATGATAAAACAAAAACAAATAAATTTTTAGTAGGTACTAGTGTGTATTATTATTAGAATGTATGTTTATGGTATAAGAAAAAATTTAATAGTCTATCCTCTATTGCCCACCCCGTCTTCTACATCTTTTATAAACCCTTTCCATCCTTTCATTCCTTATTTCGGTTGCATGGAAGAGATTGCTTTAAGCGATAATGCCACCAGTTGTTACACGATTTTTAAAGATTTTTTGTCTACTCTATCAAATTTAATGGTGTGAACAATAAAGAGTTAATCAATCAATCAATCAATCAAATGGTTCAGTTAGGTACATTATCCGAAGTGCTTTGATTCCACTTTTTATTGTGCGAACTGCTAGTCTGTGGAATGCGCTGCCTGAATGGGTGTTCCCCGATAGTTACAATCTGGCTGTCTTCATATCACGAGTGAATCGGTTTCTTCTGGGCAAGCGTGCTCTATCGTAGACCGCATCATCGCAGTAGCCGGTCAAACGCAAGCCTATAATTGAATAAAAAAAAGTTATAGGTATAATATAGCACCTCAGATTAAATAGAGAGGTATAGCCACCTAAATGGCAAGTTATATGGTAAATCTGTAATCTATCTGTCTATATATTATAAAAATCAATCCCTATTTACCTTGGTCACGCCATAACTTGAAAATCAACTTTACTGATCTCATTCATCTTTTTTTTAAAGTTTTATATTACTTAATAGACGGTTCTTACGGAAAAAAAATATAGAAATGTTGCGTAGAAAATTGGAAAAATTCAGAAAACTTAATGACGATTTTAACTCGCAGGTGAAACTGCGGGGCACAGCTAGTTCTATAATAATAATTCCGTCGGTGGGTAAGATACACCTGTATCTAACGCAAGCCAAATTATATATAATATACGATATATACGCATCGACTAGAGTATCCCCCTCCTTTTTTCCTCGGTTAGAAAATAAACGATTCTCAATCGACGGGTAATGTTCGCTAAATTCGAATTATTGCGTATTTTCAAAAAATAAACTGGCCAAATGCTAATCTGGCTCACGCAATGCGGGATCCGTACCACCATAAAATACAAAAAGTCTGTTGAAAAGTAGTGCAAAATAACAATGTCACGCCTAGGCGGTCACCCATCTAAGTACTGACCGCGCCTGACGGAAATTTGTCACAAACTTAACTTACACTTGGCCATTATTTGATATTTATTGTTTTACTTTAGAGTGTGTACTATAAACATGCCAAGTTTGACGCTTGTACATGTACGTATTACCGTTTTAACTACGGGGAAGATCCGTTGTCAAAGGTTGAAATTTAACAATTAATACATTGTTTAGGATTAAACAGATTTTATAAGAGAGGCTCAGCTGTTATAACATCTATTCTGTTAATAGAGTTTATTCCACTTAATTACACAGACCAGCTCGGGTCAGTTCTCATTAAAAATAGAAACAATACGGACTATACTAAATTACTTTAACTTTACTTTTTACTCAATTAAGCGATGCTTTTATTCAATGCTATTTTGCTGGCAAAATAGCAGTCAATATTATTGAATGGTTGGACTGAAATAACGTCCTAAAATAGAGGATTTTACTCTCCGCTAAAGCGGAGCCTTGTCCATTCAGCAAATATTGATCTCACCTATATTCCTGGCTCTATTACCAAATACAAAATGCATGCTCAACAGAGATGTAGCTCGGCGAGTAGGTAGGTACGTGTGTCTAATAGAATTTAGAAATAGATATCTGCCACAAGAGAATAAAACGTTTCTTTTGTTTGTTCTGTTGGAAGGAAAATGTAGCCTTTGTAGAAAGGTTATTTGCACAAAGTGGCCATAATTTTGGGACAGTTTCATTTAATGGCTCTTAAAACAACCGGCCTTGGCTCTTTAATGATTTCTAATGAGGTGCAGACACATAATGAACGGTAGGTAGGTATCTTTCCTGTTTGATATTAAAACGTTTTTAGGGTTCCGTAGTACAACAAGGAACCCTTCCATCTGTCCACAGATTTGTCTCAGGTCTGTCGGTACGAAAATTTGGTCCCATCACAAAACTTTATCTGGATAGACACTGCGAGCTTACCTAATTTGCGCGTCTCAAGCCTGTCTAAGACTGAGCTCAAAGGTCTGAGCTATCTATTTCGCACACAACATTTTAAACGATAAAAATTTGCTAATGCGGATTAAAAATAACGATTAGGCAATATTTTATATAAGAAAGGCATGTCCAAGTAAAAAAAAAACGGACAAGTACGAGTACGACTCGCGCTCGAGTCCGTCCAAAGGAAACCTCAGAGCACGAGTCCATCCAAAAAAATAATTGAAAGATTGAAAGACAAACTTATCTTTGTAGTGGACAATAAGGTTCTTGCATACATTCCAACTACAAAATATAAGTTTGTAACAACATAACAATTATTTTTAAATGATACAACTTCAAATTTATGATTTTCGGATTTATTCCTTTATATGTGCTATGAGACCTTGCCTCTTGCCAAATTTCATGATTCTAAGTCAACGGGAAGTACCCTATAGGTTTTGATTCCCTTGTGAAAACGCAAAATATGCTAAAATATGTGACATAAACGGTCATATCTTTAGATCGCGTAAATTTACAAATTTCATTTTTTCACAGCTGAATGAAACTGTAGATTTGATTCAATTTGATATCTTTACGCGTTCCTCAGAAAAAAGATCTTGACAGACGGACAAACGGACAACAAAGTGATTCTATAAGGGTTCCGTTTTTTTTTACTTTTGAGGCACGGAACCCTAAAAAAGAGAGAAAAACATTTGTTTTCAACAATATTATAATAGTAGTTTTCTTTCTAATTACACCACAAAAAGTCTAATGAGCTTTATTCATTGCGAGCACATATACTTACGGAATCCTTTTCATATACAGGTCTCGATATGCCCTTGACAATTTTTTATGTTGTTTAGTATTCTTTAAACCAGGTCAAACGCCCACAAATAACCCAGGTGAGAGTTAATTAAGTGTAGATACAAAAGTATTTCAAAAGCAGCAGCTTTTACATGTATTAATTAATTTTATTCGAGATTGTATAAATTTACAAGAATTTGGTTGAATAAGTCTATAGCAAAGCCTAGCCACCAGGTTGGTACAGAGCGGTTTCATGTTATTACAAAAGAAGCTACAAAGCTTCGCTTGAATCAATTAGGTGATCCAAAAGCCTCAAGGCCCAGATAAAAGCGACGGTATTTCCTTTATACTCGTGGTTAAAAGAATTCAATTACATAATACTAAGGAGATTAAAAAGGCTAACACAACTCCTTTGAGATAAGACGGGGTAGCTATTTAATTATTGGAAACGTTCGCTTCAGCAGCGCCTGATTCCAAATTTGAAGTTCGGTCGATCCGAAGACACACAATTAATCTATTAAATCTAATAGAAAAACAGAAACAATGAAACAGAACTGGAAACATCACGAGAGAAACTTTTTACTTTATCGCTTTTGGATAAAATGGATGTATCTACGAAATGAATGTGTACGAAATTCTAATTTTGCGTGAAAGGTAAAATGTGTGCGGCTTTTATCTTTCAGCTTTTGCTAAGCAGGTTAGTTAATTACTTATACATTTTACTCCTACAATGTGGTAGTAAGTATTTTTTTAATCTATTTATTTGAGTTAATAATATTTTATAACGATAGCAATTAAATTATGTATAGAAAAGATGACTCTAATCTTCTTTGCTATGTTCAATGATGTACTGAATTTCTGCATCCGTCAAATTCTTTTTTTCAAACGGGAAATGTGGATGCGGGTACCATTTGACTGGAGTTCTCAATCTGCAAAGAATATTTTTTTTTTTACTTACTTTACATGACAGACTAGTAAAAGTAAGTACTTGAGTTTATATAGGCTCATTTGCTATCTCTGATGTCAGAGTTATTAGGCTGCCTAAAGCCTTTAGCATAGTTTGAAAAGAGACTGTTTACTTTACGTTAGAAATGTGCGAAATAGGTACATATACCTGTAGTTACTGTTGAACTTAGATATCAGCGTAACTTCGTCCAATGTAAGCTTGAAATCGAAAATATCAATGTTCTGTTTAATGCGCTCCTCGTTCGTAGAGCGAGGAATGGCAACCAAGTCGCGATCCAGCTGAAATAAATCCATTCTTAAAGTTAATCTTTATTTTAATAACCGGGTTCAATTTCTATTCGTGGTTCACTCGAAAAGCCTTGGAGCACTGTCGGCATTGCACGAAAAAGTTCTAGGTATATAGTGCAGCCCGACTGCGTTTATTTTAGTAGAGGCTGAATCGATAGATTCCCAGTGTATTAATAGTGCAACTGGATCTAGCCTAGTTTATATTTTGTACAAATATGAATGAATCTCTATAGATGAGAGGACCACTGCCTAGTTGTGACTTGCTTAGGTTGTATTACCTACTAATAAATGCTTAAATACAATAAAAAAGGTAACTCTTTCCGAAAGAAAATTACCTTGGTCATGAAATAAATTTAAAAAAAAAACCTTTCTGACGTTGACAACTTTTAAACTCGTGACATTGACTTTGACAGCCAATGATGTCATTATGTCTCTTTTTTTTTTTTTTCCTCTTCCCCGAGTTGGGGCTTTTGGCTCCGCATGATTGATGCAGTTGCCATATTCAAGTCGTATGAGTTTAGTTTTAGAATTTAAAGGTAGGGAAACGATACGCGTAAAATCGTTTTCATCGTCAAGCTAAGTTACGGTCAAGTCAAACTCATGCCCCTGTAAAGTGGTGGAGACTTTACAAGAGGCTTCTATGGAGTTTTGGAAACAACACGAAAAGACACGTTTCACCTCGTTATATCACTTTCCCACACTCGAGCACGCTTAAGAGCACTTAATGAATAATAATTCCCCATTTAGTACACATTAACACTCGACAATACACAAGTTTAAGAAAATAATCCAACGAGCCGACATGTTTTTTCCGCGTTGGCGCCAAAACTCTTATGTCTCTTTGATTGTGCACGATGTAATAACATTGCATGTTATGTTACCCAAGGAACATTATTACTCCTAGCGATGTTACCAAGGACGTTTTATATAGCCAATCGGGTAAAAACATCCTTCCATGCTACGTAATTAATTTGAAAATTGTGGAATACAATAATGTAGAATCCTTAGAGTAGTGCTTATAATAGGGCAGTAGAATCTAAAAGCAATGTTATGTAAACGTAAATATCTTACCAAGTATCTAAGTAATACTTGTGCCACAGTTTTATTATACTTATGAGCTATGTTCTGTAATACAGGATCATCTGCTCTGGGTGGTGGTGCTTCCTTCTTTCTTCCCAAGATGGCCCCAAAAGGACTGTATGCCATTACCACCACACCGTGGTCACGGCACCAGTTCACTAACTCATCTTGAATGATAGTTGGATTAACCTGGATTAAATTATACAATATATATTGTGTAGTATTGTGTTATGTGTATTGTGTTGTGTTGTATGCCTTGTGCGGAACCTAAACTGAGAGAACTAAAAGAACGTTCAATTTTAAAAAACCTAACTGAGATAAACGTAGGTTACTATTTAGATTCAAAATTAAAATTATAATAATTAGCAAAAAAAATTGAACCATTCTTTGAAATACATCAAAAACCTTTTTCTATTAATTTAGCTATAATATATTTACAATGTTAAGTTTACTGTGGTAACCCATTTAGTATTTATTTTGACATTCCTAATACTATACAATTTAAAACTCAACAAAAAAAAGTGGTTGATAAATAATTTATTTATTGATTTAAATGAATTCATTAATAGAAATTACTCTACTGAAATGACATTAATAAATAAAAAAAATTGACTAATATTTTGTATAAATAACATGATGGAGATGAATAATAATTGCGTCAACTTATGACGCAATTATTATTTACTATTTTCATTTTGTATTCGCTGTTGACATATATAATTAACTTGACATCATAAACATATAAGAAATTGTTTAAAATTAAATTGTATTATTTTTGTAAATGTAAATATTGAATGCCCGATGAGGGTAGACCGATGAATTCAATTTCTGCACTAACATCTAGCACAATAATAATGTATCAGTTGATCAATAAATGTTTGCTGATTCTGATTCTGTTCTGAATTTCATGTTATTGTTAATTAAAACGTAAATGTAAACGTACGTAAGTACTTAGCTAAATTTTAAAGTCCAACAAAAGTATTATTTTACATAACAAATAAAAAATCTTTGAACTGATTCATGAGTTCGCCTTCCGAAATATTATGGCGCAAAGCGCCTACCAAACAGATAAAGTATTAAAGCTTTACAAATATATACATGTATACTCAGTCAACATTTGTTGGCCCGTGTCTTCTCTTATTTACTGTTGCCGAATTAATGCCAGCATTAAAATTTAATTGATCGAGTACAATAAAAGTAGTTCGTATGGATCTAATCGGGCGCGGTTGAGCTAAACCACACATAGCTATTATGTAACCTTTAGAAAAGAAGAGGACGACTAAATCTAAAAATAAAACTCATGGCGCAAAGTTAATATTCCTGTGGAAATTACTTCAAGCTTCGACGAAACTATGAAAGAGATATCCACTTGCCGCACCAAACTAACGTTAGATCCGATCAGTTGGAAAATCACGCGAACGTGAACCTTAACGCGCATAGATACGGTTTGCGATCACGTGATTTTCCAACTGAGCGGATCTAACGTTAGTTTGGTGCCGCAATAGCTGGGGCCTTACAAAAGCCTTCGACCAAAATAAAATGAACAGATGGGCCATAACCATTGAACTTGCTCAGTAAAAACGAGTCAAAACCGTTGGACATAATACTTCAACATCTAATTATAACCATGTACAAAACATTTGTTCCAAAAAATAGATAGCGGTATTTTGTTGAGTTTTTCACTTCGAGAAAGCACACGAAGACATAATTTTGCCAGATGTTTCGTCATCATGTAACAATATTCTTGTGTCGCACTTCCTACGGCTAGAGACCGACTAAAACGAAGTGAGCGCCGGCGCTCATTTTTTTATCTTCTAATATGCACTCCTTCTGGGCCGGTCTATTCATTTTATTTTGGTCGAAGCTAAAAGCCATAAAAGTACAAGGTAGCGTAATTAAATATTTATTTATGTATTTATTGTATATTTAGTTTGAACGAAAGCTAAATAAATATTATGTCATCGTAAGATATTACATATATATCACAACCTAGTGCAGAACCGCTAGCTAGACTGTAGAATATATTGCCTGTTTGGGTGTACCCCAATAGTTACAATCTAGGCGGTCGCGAGTGAATTGGAATCTTTTATATAAGCATGCTCCATTTGTGCTCCATCATAGACCGTATCATCACTTTACAAAAGGTGAGAAGGCTATCTTTCAATAAATATTAAAATATATACCTAGTTTTTTTATATTTAATATTAGGCTTGCATTTGGCCGTATACTCGCCTGATGTTAAGCGATGATGCGGTCTACGACATAAATATTATTGGAGTATATTTTTTATACTACAACACGAGTTATGTTTAAATATGTATCACTTTGATAATTAGCACCTCATAACATAATATCAACATACCTACCTCAATTTGCAGGACAGATGGCTTAATTCTGCAATTATCCCACAGTCTCTGCATCTGCGTCAGGTTAAAGTTAGAGACTCCGATAGATCTCGTCAGGTTAAGCTCTTTAACATCCTCCATTCCTTGCCATGTCGTTAAGTAGTCTGTCAAGCTTATGGTGCCGGTTTTCTAAAGAATATAAAAACTACACATGTCTCGTTGAAGAGTAAATTTAGAAAAACTTAGTAACCTTAAAAAATAAAAGAAAAATTACATTAAATACGCCATTAACTTCATGCACAGTCAGGTATATCGTCTGAGCTTAAGTCAAATTAATTTCTAGATTCAAATAATTCCTAATAATAAAATAGATACAGCTCAGGCAAGTATTAAGCAGATTAAAAAAATGCGTTCATCGCTTGTCTATTGCCTAACTTTACAGAAATAAATTACATTATGTATTAACTTATAAAAGATGTGTAGTGAAAATAATATTGAAACCTAGATTATATTTTTTGAGACGACACCGTAAGAAATCTTTTACCTGACCTTTATGTGAAAGGCTTGTGAGCTTATGTTACTTATAAGTATATAACAAAAGCCGATTGCAAGCTTTCGTACTTTATTGAAAATGAAATGAAACTCGTCTACGTTGCTCTATGTTTCTTTCATTTCTTGGAGTTGACATAGAGAAGCACTTTTAACTCGTAGTATACGTCTTAGCTGAAAGAAGACGTGACTGAAATAAACACAAAAGTTGTAAGTAGTTTCTTACCGTATACGCCATTGGATAGTGCATGAGGTAGAGATCAATGTAATTGAGTTTTAAGTCCATTAATGAATTCCTTAACGCTATTGGCACTTCGTCTCTTTCATGAGCATCATTCCATAGCTAAAAGTTAAAAGATTACAAATATGCATGTGTTTATTGGTAATAAATGTCACACTTGTGTGTAATCGAAAACTTCCTCTTTCTTCCATATTATATGATTTTATAAGACTCTTCCTAAAACCTTATAAATGTATGTTTGCATTTGATTAATAATATTTATTAATATTTAAACTTATAAACATTTATTGTTATCAACATCGTATCTAAATATTTATTCTATAGCCTCGAGCATGAACTTGATTTATTGATATTTATTTTATAAAGGAAAAACTGATTACTAATGGAAACATTGGAATCGTAGCCTCGTGCATAAATAATGAACCATCCGCGATCGACCGCGCTACACGATAAAACTTTCACATAATTTCCATTTCAGTCAAAGCTTAAATTTACGAAGGTCGGAAATTACCCGTGGCTCCGCAGGCTTCCGTCAAACGGCAAAGCTGTTTCGGCGCGGCTGACTGAACTCGCAAATTTTGCGGCGCTTACGTTTTATCGAGACGATAGATCAAAGCTAACAGAATGTCAACTCACTTTGGTGGTGATGTACAGGCTGGATCTATCGACGGTGTTGTTGGCGAGAAAGTTGCGAACTCCGAGGCCCACCTCGTCCTCCACTTTGTACAGGGTTGCAGTATCCACGTGCCTGTAGCCAGCCTCAAGCGCCCATTGTACGGCTCGAGCTAGCGAATGGTTCACAGGCAGCACCCTTGTACCCTGTTGCACGAGTGTGTGTGAACATGACACGAAAATGTCTACTTTATATACCTACTACAGACGAATGTCATCTTATAAATCGCAAAATAAATTTTAGCAATAAACATTTAGAACTGTATCAGCACAAGCCATTAAATTATATTGAAGTAAAGAATTGGGTAATAAAAATATAATCGTACCGTTTTTACTTTGCAAATATACTACAAAACTTACGTCTGCTAGATGTCCCAGGCTGGTACCGAGTGCAACGGCGGGTATCTCGTTTCCATCGTTCAATTTAAAAGATAATGCTTTGCAGTCACCCTAAAAAGAAATAATGAAGTTTAAATTTATAGCTTTCGTAAGTCTGGGGTGGTTATTGCACTAGGTAGGAAATTAATAAATTGACAGAATCTGCTGAAATTAAATACATCTTCCATGTTTCATCAATAGCAGTCTATCACGTTCCCACTGCTGGGACACAGGCCTTCTCTCAGAGAGAGAGAAGATGGGCCCTAATCCACCATGCTGGCCCAGTGCATGTTGGTGAATGTCATATGTCTTTGAACTTTTGAGGTTCTTGAACATACCGGCTTCCTCATGGTGTTTACCTTCGTCGTTATTATGCGATGGTATTGAAACTGCACATAATTTATTTACGTACTAAATAAGTCATTGATGCAGGGCCGAGGATAGAAGCGGGTTCAGTCAGATTGTAAAGTGCACATGCTACCGCTCGGCCATCATCGCTTTCCATCCAGCTGCATCAGCTCTTCCATGTTTACTTATAAAATTCCATAAATATTTTGTTTAAATATACAAGTTAATTTCAACATGAAATCTGTACGAACGAAATGAATGAAATCCCAATAGATACCTATACTAAGTATCTACTAGTAATTAAGTACTTTAATTGAAGATCGAAAGACACTGCGAGAGCAAGAGCAATCATTTCAGCTATACAATGAACGCCAGCGAACATAAAAACGTGATTAAATTCTTACCAAAGCACGGTTGAGTGAAATAAACAATAGGAAGTGAGTCCAGCCAACGTGCACGTCCATTTCTTGTAATATGTTCAAACGGACTAACTAGCTGAGTATAGAACACAGGCCGATACAATGGACGTATAATTTTTTGCCTGATACGTGTTGCGCCGATAAGAATTATTATTACCCAGCTAGAGCTTGAGGAATGTGTAATACATTATATCATATAAGGTCAGAAATTGATCATAACTAAAAAAGAACTGTTAGTAATAATTAACGTTTATATAGGGTCGTAATATTTTTTAAATCAACCAATTTATACTAAAATCAAGATATTGTGGATAATGTAAACGATTCTTAAATATTCAACCGCGCTTAAGTATGAAAAATATTTGTTAGATTCTAGAAAATTTTGAAATAATTAACTAATTATATAGAATGTAGAGGCGTTTTAACGTTGTTAATTGCCATAAAGTTAATTCATTAAGCGAAGGTGACCTTGTTACAAACAAGGTAATCAATGATAAATTAATGTGGCAAATGACCTAAGGAATAATCAAGTTCATGGCCACAATTTGTTATTATTCAGATTTAAGGTCATTCTTTGTTTCAAATGGAATGGGTATCTTGTATAATAATAAGTATATTTAAATCATAAAAGTACCTGCTTACACCACCATAATATTTTAGGCATATTTTATATGGATTTGGTGTTTTGTTTACTTATTGGTTGTTTTTTGGTATTCATGCTAATATTTATATTTACTTGCTGCGCCCCACGGTTTCACCCGCGTCGTTATAAAAAATAGTGATGATGATGATGAAAAAGTAATTTATGTGTTAATCCAGTACATAAGCTATCTATATTCTTAATTTCATTCAAATCCGTCTAGCAATTTCAGCGTGAAGGAGTAACAAACACACACACACACACACACACACACACACAAACTTTCGCATTTATAATATTATTGTGATAAAACTGATTCCACACCATCGTTTATCTCCACAAAGAATCTACTCTCATCCGAAGGTTGGTTGGAAGAGATCGCTCTTAGAGAAAATACTCATTTTCTATCTGTTCTGTCTAAGAGTTCTAAGAGCTATTGCATTGTTCATAATGCAGATCTAGTAAGTAATAGGTTCAAGTTGAAGGTAGTGTAAAGTTTTCTCTGTATATTTGTCGGTATATACCTAAAAATTACGAAATATTTTCACCATAAACAAGAATAAAGGTTAAAAAACTAAAACTGAACAACGAAAAAAAAATTTTTTTTTTAATTATGGCTTATATTGACAAAGTATAATATATTTATATTTGAAAAGTACTCATTAAGCCAAAATACCAAACTCGAAATATTATTCCCAAAAAATTTACGTGATATATTTGGTCATGTCATAAAGTCCGCCGTATTGATTTTAGCGTGACGTCATACTAACCTATAACACGAGGAGTACAAAGACGCGATGGTAGACATCTCATTGGTCAAAATATGATAGGCATGATGAAGCCCACAACCACATACATATCTACATAGACTGTCAAAATCATAACCCTTCTTTTGCCTTAGTAAGGTAATAAAAAATTACAAAATTTGACTTGAACTTTATTTAATAAAACTTCGAATGTAATAAATAAACAACAGGATATGTAACGCGAGATCTCATTTAAAGTCTTTGTTGTGGGGAGATAAACAGCGCTTCCCAGAGGATTTGTTTCACGTTCGCTTCTAATAAGAAAAAACTTGGTTGAAGGTCACAAGGTCGGTGGCGAGGCGCGTGCCAATAATAGAATAACAACCATTTATACAGATGTTAGGTAGGCAAAACTTTGAAGGGATAGTAGTACTATCCTATTGCCAGTAGGTATGTCTTAGTAAATGTCTTTCACCAATATTTTTTTTTAGTCTGACCCTATTCCTAATCTTCGCTCTCTTTCTGTCTATCCTATAATAGATGCTCTGTAACAGATAGCTAGTAGAATTTTTTACAGAATATCTAATGTTACGGCGGATTATCTAAGAAATAATAGGCTAAAAAAAATAAAGGGAGGTTACCGTATACAAACGTTTTTTCAAATATTATTCGTGTTTTTCAATGACAGCTTCAAAAGTGGGGGAGACGCGTGACATCTTAACATTGTACCCTGTGATTGTACCCAATTGTACCCAATAAATATGGCTCTGATTCGGCTTGAGTCAGCGGCGACGTTGACGTCTACAGTGTAAACGTCAACTTCACCGCTCCACTATGACACTGCACTAGACCATAGAAGTAGCGTTAGCAAACAAAGTTCAGGAAAATAAAAATCACTTGTAAAATTTTAGGCAGGTATTTTTATTTAGAATATTTACGAAATCTATTCATGTGAAACATATACAAAACTTACATACTAGACATCGCTTTAGTAATAGTTGCTTCCCACTATTACTAGTAGGTATGGAACAGCTGATATTTTTGAACAGCTGAAACTACACTTTCCGTCTCTGTCACCTACATTCATGATGACAAGAACGGAAAGTGTAGTATCCAAATCGGATGCGTTGTGAATAGAGGTGATGTCTACTTTTTACCCACGATAGAAAAGTCGTGGTCAAAAGCTAGTTCATAATATTAGTAAGATTTACTTCCTACTTATGATGAAGGTAAGGTAAAAAATCACTATATAAATTAGAAATTAATATTTATTGCTTAAATTCAAATCTAATCCCAAAGTTGAAGGGTCAGTCCGCGGTGACGGGTGTGACGTTTTAACTCTAATAACTATCCTGAGTATTGCAATCTTTGTGTGATGTCTTGATATTTTAGCTAAAATTAATAAGTTAGTTTATAAAAGGCTATGCTTGCAAGGATATTTCGACTAGGCTGGTCCTCGCCTCGGGGGATCCTAGAGCTGGCATATACTTTTCACAAAAGCTAAGTATTGCTATACAGCGGGGCAACTCTGCCAGTGTTCTGGGAACCCTGCCGCACGGTGGTGATCTCGACGGCGTTTTTGTTTTGTAGTAGGTAGTACATGTTTGTATATTTTATACAATCATATTTTAGTTTAATTGTACCTTTTATTTAGTTGTTTTAAGTTTTAGTTTTTAGTTTATATTTTAAGTTTTCATCAATTTGTTTTTAAAAAGGCTATACTTGATAAATTTAAAATATAATAATTTTTAACCGACTTCAAAAAGAAGGAGGTTATCAATTCGACTGTATGTTTTTATTTTAGCATACAATAACGGCTCGTAAGCCAGTTATCTTTTGATTATTTTATTACTTAACAAAGATTGTGGCGGGTGTGACAGGGCATTTGTAACGGGTGCGACAAGTTGAAAAAGTGGTAAAAAAATAATTGCAAATAGTTGGATATTATAATAAAATTATGAACTTGTTAATGCATCAAATAATTCTTAAAAACATCAATGTAACTAGGTATCTTTGTATTTAAACAATAGTGCGGTTTTTGGCACATTAAGAAATCTAAATCTTTCCATCTTTGCAGTAAATAAATATGTGACATCAAAGCAAAGCAAGCAGGCCAGGTCCGTAAACAGATATCGTAGTAGGTATTTATGAAGATTTTCAGCGGGGGTGATGATGATGACATGACTGTCAGCTTAGATTTTTTTTGCTAACTGTACTTTTTTCTGCAAATGACGTTTACAAAGCAAAATAAATCAACAGAATTTTAAAGAAAAATAAGTTAATTGTTTTTAACTATTTACGAGTGAAAAGTAATGCCGTGAAACTTGTTTTTTGTCTTCGAACTGTTGGTGCGCCTTGTGAAACACGTAGGAAGTCATTTATGCTGCTTTATTTAAACACAATTTTGACAAGTAATTCACGTGCTATCAAAACAACTGTTCGGTTGTGACTGAAGTCGATTGTGCCCTGGAGCCTATATTATGCGGTCCACGTCAAGGAGTGCGTCCCGCATCTTCCCCCTATTTACTTACATCAATGGTGTTTTTATACGTATATACAGTATAATCTCACTAATCCGCCACTTCAATAGACCGATACGTCCAATAATCCGGCACCCTCCGCCCTCGCCTTTCTACGCCTATGCGCTCCGTCGCCGTGTCGTCATCTAGCAGTCTAACCTCAAAACTTATCACGTGCACGTGCGTACGGGTCGAACAAGAATACAAATATGTACATACGTACATTATATTCTCTTTATGAAATGCTTTATTTTATTTATAATGATTTTTTCTCTATAATCCAGTAATCGGAACATTCCAATAATCCAGCACCCTCTGGTTTTTAATAGTGCCGGATTAGTGAGATTATACTGTACAAGCGTCAAACTTGACATGATTACAGTTCTGTGATTACAGTACACTCTAAAGTAAAATAACAAATAATAAACAGTACAAAATAATGCACTGATAAAAAAAAAACATTGATCATGTCACTTGACTGCAAACGCTCTATGTAGGTCGAATGCAAAGATATTGTATATACCCGTAACTTCCTTGGTCGAATGTACTTATGACGCCACAGGCAAGCAGGTAATGGCGAGTAAGAAATTGTTTGCTTGCTTGTGCTGTCACTGAAGTCACGTGGCCCCATAGATTTCAAAGGGAGCGTTTACTCGGTAGTATAATAATTTGAATTTTAATCCACCATTTAAAGTTCAAATACAGAAAGTTATGAGAATTAAATCACACGATAATTGTATTATAATTTTATAGAAAATTTGAGATGTTATATAATATACACTGAGGTAGATACGTTTTACCGAGGTCTGCCTGGCAATACAAACACAAGTTAATTAGTTTGAGTGACACAAACGTACAATGCGCGATTTAGGAGTATGAAAAATAATCAAAAATGTCACGTTAAGAAAGTGAAATACTTAATATAAGGACGGCTGTAAAAAGTCAGCTATAGTAAAATATCACCATGATTTTAGTACTCTTTAATAAGTATGACGTCTCTATTGGTAAAACCTCATTCCAAATATCCTATTCATAACGTAGTTGTGTAATTACAAACACCTAAGAAATCATAAGACTCTTGTTTTAATCCACTTTTGGTTTGGACATTTAAAACCGCTTCTAACTTCATGACTAGAACTTTAATGAACAACTCAAAATTCCGTTAACCTCCATCTCGTCTAATACAGACAATATGCCAGTATCAAAGTTTTCAGTCATTATTTCGGCACATTACAAATCCCATTTCACAAGTTAAAATTTCCGTACCCTCGCTTGTTTACGCAAACACATTCAACTCAACAAAGCCAGAATACAAAATTAGAGTGAAAATTAAACCCAGTTTCAAATCCCTGATAACAACCCGAATAACGTATAAATACTGGTGTTCAGGCTCCAAGAGATACATCCATGCGAGGCAAGTCAGTAATAAATTATTACGCATGGACCCTTCGAGTGGTTAAGCTCCAGTGTAGGTAATGAATAGGGTATAGATAGCCTTTATTAGATTTTCGCAAATAAATGAAAAATACATAATTTAAGCTTTCGCCTATGATTATGACGCTGTTTAATGGCCTATGCAATGTGCGTTCACTATCCCACTTGCGCTTTAATGACAGAAGGAAGGGGAGATAATTAATCAACAATTTATACTTTATTACATGTCATTTCAAAGTTTTCAAGGTTCTTGATTGGAGACCACGAACCGGAAGACGCAGCGTAGGTAGGCCTCCTACTAGATGGACCGACGACATAGTAAGAGTCGCTGGCATCCAGTGGATGCAAAAGGCAGGTTGTCGTTCAGTGTGGAGGTTAAAGGGGGAGGCCTATGTTCAGCAGTGGACGTCTTCTGGCTGATGATGATGATGATGATGACATGTCATTTACATTATATTTACTTATAGCACAGGGCGGGCTGCCCACTAAATATACAATACAAAATACATCTTTATTACACACCGAAAATACGAGTACAAATCAACTTTTCTAAAACAAAAAAATATACAGAAGTATAATGGGCAGCCTTATCGCCTAAAGCAATTTCTTCCAGGCAACTTTT
Organism: Agriopis aurantiaria; assembly: GCA_914767915.1. Taxonomy (NCBI): domain Eukaryota; kingdom Metazoa; phylum Arthropoda; class Insecta; order Lepidoptera; family Geometridae; genus Agriopis; species Agriopis aurantiaria. The sequence goes on along the minus strand of OU611994.1, from coordinate 7,600,086 downwards.
GGATGGACAGGACTGAAGAATTTGGAATACGGTCGGTGGTGCACATAAAATATAAATAAATATTTATATACATACATATTTGTTTGTATTACCTAACATAAAAGTAACTGCTAAATATTAATTTATTACATAGTTACTATAACTTATTCTATGGCGCAGGCTGCTGTTTGAATTTCAACATTACTGAAGATTTAAAATAACTGAATGTAGTTACGAAAAATCTAACAAAACAAAATACTTTGAGAAAATTACAAATGTTCAACATAAATTTCTTACTACCCCAAAGTTTCATGCATAAAAGCAGACCAAGAGCATGTTGAGACACGCATTTGGCAGGGCTACAAACAGTGGCGTAGCGAGGTAAGCAACGGCCCTGTGCAAAAAAAATCGGGGTCCTATCTAAACTGGTTAAGTTTTATCAAATAAAAATATTATTATAATTGTAAACAAATAAACATTTTTATCGATAATTGTGTTAATTATACCTAAGTCTGTAAATAACAATAAATAACATTTCAATTAATAAATTATAATAATTAATTATGTTTTGTATGTTTTTTCATGTTGTGTAAATAAATATATTCATAATATAATTGCGTCCCTAGTTATGTAGATAACAATTTGCCTCGCTTTAAAAAAAGTCGTCAATAGAGTAGAAGGTTCTTAAAAGAGTGACGTTTTATAATTTAATTTTAAACTTTTCAATTTTAAATACCTATCACTGGCGGTACTCGTGATATCATTTGGCTAACAGTTATATGAGTACTATCGACGTGCAAAGCTACTTATTACATGTATTTGAATGAGTTTTCATGTTTAAAGTCGTTTTGCAACTTTTTATGTTTTATATTCTGAAGGTGGGATTTTTTTTCGCAATGAGCTTAGCTGGTCGGGGCCCCCTGAGCTTGAGGGCCCCGGTCCACGACACCGTCTAGCCCTCCGATAGCTACGCCACTGGCTCCGAAGCCAAAGTCACATTCATAGTTCGGAAAATAAGCTTTGTGGCGTGCCAAATGTCAGAGATATTCCAACTTCATATACTTTTTACGGTCTAGCCAAATAGAAAACTGCTTGGGAAACATTCTTTGTCTTGTTTGTACGAAAAACCAATTAAGTACTTGAGCAAGAACGTCTTGAAATTATTACAGTTTTATCGCTACAACTGAAAAAGTTTAGATTACAAAATGTTTAAAATTATTCTGAAATAAGGTTTTAATGATAACCTATGAACAAGTTTCTATGTCTAATAGTTAGGAAATGCAGGGGGAAAAGGACACTCGGACGACAATGCTTTTTATTGTCTTAACAACACAAGTTGCAAATTTTTGTCTCTGTTGTATTAGAAAACAACCTGTAATGATAGATGTATTATTTTAGTAAATATAAAAAAAAACTTTTAAAAAAAACAGTCTAATTATTAGTATTTAGGTAGTATTTTCATCGAAAGTGACAATAACTAACGACCGGCAAGTAAGAGTAGGTGGGTAACAAGATCAGGGTGGTTCCGGTTTTAATTTACGGAAATGTCTGGAGTTTTTTTGCGTAGCGAATTTTCTACTGGCTCCATTCATCAGGCGAGTGTCAGTGTCCCCCGCCGAGCAATTACTGATGTCGCAGTCGGCTGCACCGCCATCCAGCGGCGCAATTACTACCACCTACCACCTCCAGCCGCTGTCGGTGGTATACGGCCTCGCCCACCTAAATGCCATTCGCTTGCCTGCCTCCAAACATGTTTAGTTTTAGGGTAAATGTTTCAAGCTTATTGGAAGGAGTTCGTCTTTTTAAGGAAATTCTTCTACGATGGCTAATTTAGACACAGTTTTTTTTTTTTAATTGTTTTCGGATGTCGTTTAATAATTTATAGTCATCTTAAACGAGACAGAGACCTTTGCTCCCACAGACAGTGAGATAGATTGATTGAAAAAGTACAGGCCTGTTTGTGTTTATTAGAAAATACCTTTGCTTTCACGTATCACCCGAGGAATTTATTTTCCTGGCTAGTCGAACATTTTGTATACAGTACACAGTTTATGTATGCTACCGTTACGGTAAAAACGATTCCAAAATAATAACTATTATAAAATTACCAATGATTAATTGCCTTGATTACGATGAGATTGAATTCGGTAATATAGAATTATTGAGTATTAAAACACCAATAGCACCCCGCGGTTTTACGAACTACGTTTTTGGGGAAAATAAAGTAGCCTGGCTTAATCTTATAAGTTTAAATTTGTTACTTAATAACTTAGAAATCAAACTACTAAATGCTAACATAGACACTTATTTATATTGTTTTTTTTTTTTTTTTTCCTTTTAAATGAGAAAACATGTAGTATATTTATATAGGGTAGTTACTGGGTAGTTTGACTACCCACATTATTCACTTCAGGGGATTGATCGTTTATATGAAAATCTACGCAGTTGCGGGCAATCGTGTGTCCAAGATATCTTGGCTTATATAAGCTATCTCTATGCCAAATTTAATCCAAATCTGTTTAAGCATTACTTAGTAGAGTAGTGTGATTATCTCTTGTATACATACACGTCATCAAATGAACATTTGAATGTGCGAGTTTTGTTAAAAAATTCACTTCAATAAACACATCATTCAATTTTGAAAAATAAAAAATGAGTCAACTCTCGGAGTCAACAATGCGGAACAAGTGAAACGTTCCAATAATAAAAAAGGTAAAATGGATCGCCTCGCCCGATTTTCAATATCGTTTTGCAGGTAAACGAGGGTGTTATTCATATGTGTAAAGAGGGGTTTTCGTATACATAATCTAGGCATCTCCATTTGCACGATTATAATGTAAGTATATCTATCTATACCTATTTCAAAACTTGTGAAGCTTGCATTGTAGCCGCATTCCGAGAAGTCGACTTTTTGATTTGCGTCTGTTGAAGCGATGCCAAAAGCATTAAGCTCGCTAGGGAAAACTATTTATGCAGAATGCATGGACATTCGCTCGAGCCATCGTAGACGAAGCGATCTGTAGAGGAGTGCCTATTCTCGTAACGGGGCCAGTTTCAATGAATCTGACGGACTTCGATACACAGATTCCTACGTCTGTATAGCTGTTCAAACGGATTAGATTCGCAAGCAATTGCTGCTGAAGGGAATCGGATAGTTCGAATGCTTCACTCTATTCCGATTTCGTCTTACAAGTCATCGTTGCAAGCTTCGATGAGATGCTTTAGTTACAGACTAGTCCGAATACGTAGCGTTATCTCAGAGCATGCTCACCAATTATCACCACAGAATGACTGCAGTTACTACGCGAAATATTTCAGAATAGAATCTCTATTTAACCTGCTACATTTTCTAGATACATTTTTTTATAAGTAATAGGCTTGCGTTTGATCGCCAACTTGCCTGATGTTAAGCGAAGATGCGGTCTACGATGGAGCACGCTTGCCTAGAAGAAACCAATTCACTCATGACGATAGGTATTTGTATCTTTTTATAACGTTGTCTACTAAACAGTAGATACCTACATTAATAATACACCTCACCGATACACCTCACAATAACACCTCACACAAATTAATACACCTCAATTATAACTTTTTAGCGTACCGTACTAGAGCTTGTGAATCAATGATACGTTTTAATTTAGATACCTACATCGAATGGCGTGAGTCGTGCAACGGTCGTTTGCGAGTACGATTGCCAGAAACACTGGCAAGCCTATGCACACATGAATACAGCCAACTTCCTGCGGGTATATTTTCATTATGAATGCTTCAATGAGCAGTATCGGTGAGACAGATATTTGGGCTTGCCGCAAATACGAGTCCGATAGTGGAGTCCTCTACTCTGTCTACCATGTACGTGATCTACCTTCTTAACAATCATACACAAGAACACAGTAGTTGGTCGAGTAGCAAAGTAGCATACCTATACTCGAGTCGAAATCTAGGAAAGCTATGCAGAAAATGAGGTTTAAAAGATAAACCCACATCATTTAGCCTTTGTTTGTAGGTTTTGTTGGTAAATAACCCTGGAACTAACACCAACTCTCTGCCAAAACGTTACAATGTATACAGCTTCGAAACAATCCCGCTCCTTGTTTTAATTACTTGCCGGTTAGTAATTTAGCTACAGGGAAGGTACGGAGGTTATTGTTTTAAACTTGGCCCGGTCCAAACACGCGATTGACGGCTGAAATGAGAATGTATTCGACAGGTCTCTTCCACACGCCCTCTACCTGCCGTGAGATATTGAAAACCACGCCTGAGGCCATCCGTTTGACCTTTTTTTATTGGCAACATTTCACTCGTTCCGCATTGTGGAGCGTTTGACTGAAACGGGTTGCCTTGTCAAATTGCGCTGATATTTTAGCTGGTACCTGTATAACCTTCATTTACAAGCCAATCTACTTAGGAATGCCGTAAAGGGATCTTTTTAGTACGCTGCGGCGGTCGGGAATGGTCGAGGCAGAGATTTCGAATCGGGGCTCGTATGCTCACGTTTGGGTGAGATGTCTGTGAAGTGAAACAGGTACATAGAGATCTAGTTAAATTATATTTGACAAAAAGTTTTGTTTGTGGCGAGTCTTCGTTTTTCCTTAATTTCTATTGCGAAACAGTTTAAGTTTTTATTAAAAGTATATAACATCAAAATTTGTAACTTTATTACCTTTCTTAGTAGGTATCTACGCAGGCAATTCTTAGTAGGTATAGACGTAAGCAAGCATTACTGCATTTTAATATAAACGTTTAGAGGTGCGTACAACGTAGATATTATCAAACTGGAATGCAGAGAAGCCACATTTAGCGAGCAATATAAGCAAATGTAGTACACATTACTGCAGTGTGGGGCAAAGGAACCAAGAACTTGTCCTGCAGGGTATCGCTTAAATCGCGCAGGCATCGTTATGGACGAAGTTCGGGCAGTCTCAGTGACTTGGCTTGCCCGCTTATTGCTCTCTCCGCTCCAGTCAGAATGTCGCGCTAACTGCTATGCATTTTGTTTTTAAGAATCGAAAGGTTATTACTAGGTAATTTCTATGGTTATTAGAGTATCCTTTTTATTTAATGTTTGTTGTAACGTTGGGCTAATGCTCACTTACTACTTGTTTTATGTATAACTAGCTGTTGCCCGTGACTTCGTATGCATAGACTTTCAATCCCCCTTTTGCCGGTCCACAGGTAATTTGTCCCTTTCGCAAAAACTTTCCTTAGTGGATCTCTGTAAGAATAAGGAATAAAATGTACAGCTTCATTAGTCAAGTACTTTTCGAAGTTTCGCATCGATGTAGAATGTTACATCGATGAGATTTCGTGATGAGTCAGACTGTCAGTAAGTGCATGGCATATTGCTCTCGTAAATATAGATTGTATTTACAAGTTCTAAAAGGTAGGTAAGTATACTTAAATCTTATATAGATGTATTGAATTCTAGGGCGTTAGTTAGGGGGAAAATAAATTGTTGTTCTTTGTTTGGGGAGCTCCCCGAATTAGCGCCTACCTATATACACCATCAGATGCCCTCTCACCCCCCGGCCTATACCTAAAAATAAGTTTCAAAAGTTTCACCTGCATTCTGGTACCTGATCTAAGTTCTGAGGTACCTATTGGAGTATTCTATTTCAATTACTTTTGCCTTAAAAATAAAGCAACCACATATGATTATTAACAATTCATTGGAATAGGGTACTTGACTGTATTAAAAATATTATGCCAATTGACGCCATCCATAAACATGACATAATGAAAAAGCATATTTCATTGATTTTTTGATAAAAATATGCTTACTTTTTGTAAAAAACGCGAATAAAATAACTGTATTTTCGACATTTGATCACGTGATCGAAAACGGTCTGTAACTGGCTTCATCCCTGGTGACGTCACACAAATCTAAACAAACAGATTTTGTATTGATATTTGCGAATTTAATGTTGTAAAGCTATTTTGAGAGCGATTTATCCAGAAATTTTCACCAAAAACATTCCGGAGGTTAAATGTGAGAAGAATGGAGAAACATTTTGTGCAAGCAGACAGCAGTAACTTACCCAAAATTAATGTTTTTATGGTTGCATATTTCTTTAATAATAATCCACGTCATTGTTTCTACGCTGCAGAACTCAAAACGTAAAAACTACAATGTCAGTATTAATTTTTAATTGTTCTCCAAGCAAAACATTCAATCAAGTTGTACAAAAAGTATTTTGTAGTAAGTGGATATAACTATTTTGTTAGGTTATGTCGAGCTTTACAATGTTTAAAAAGAAAGTAACAGTACATAAAATAGTAATGCAATAAAAACACAAATTATAATAGAAATATATAAACTCAAATATGTACCTCAAAATGATCTTCGCACTTAGAAACACTTGAATTAGCTCCAATACTTTTGGGTTCTCTACGAGCTACTAAGTTCCAACCTTAGATTGGTTCCAACCACTTTTTTCGAGTTTTGGGGAGTTTTGGGTGCATTGGAACAGGAACAAATATTTTATCCGGTGTCTTTATGGAAGTATTTGTACATTTTGGCACTACACAATATTTATAAACCATTACTTCTATTAGAAATTAATTAATCATCAAACTTTTGCAGCCTGGCTGCAGTTGTTTTGTTTTGTGTGACGTCAATTAGTCACGTGATCGGAGCTATGACGCAGGTCTGCGTTTTGGCGCGATATTTTTTTATTCAAACTTTAACATCGATTTATATCGCAAATACGACTGATATCCAGAAAATATAAATGCAGTATACATTATTTTATATCAGACAATAATGTGCAATAGTTTCCCAAAAGTAGTCAAATACCCTATTGATCAAAATTAATTTTGAGCTTTTTACATCTTACACAACCTTTAAAACGCATCAAATGCATAACATGTAATTATAACCACTTTTAACGCGAAGCGTTATCGAATAAATCAAGAATAAATTACTACGTAAGAGTGCTACAATTTGTGTGGTATAGGTATATATATTTACACAGAACACATATACCAGAGGATATGTCAAATTTCTCTATGACTAGGATAAACCGCAAATGCTGTGACGTGTCTTCAAACGAGGCTTAAACATGTTAAGGAAAAGGCTTTGTACCACCTTTGTACAGACAAAGAATCGTGTAAATAGCTAGCAAACACTAATGCGCTTGAAATGAAACGAGAGGCATGCGCTCGCGTTCGCTGGGTCTGTATAAACGGCATAACACGGCGCAAAAATAACCTACCTCCCCAGTTTAGCAGATTAAGGTCAGTCGTACATATGTGTAAAGTAGGTACGTACAAGTATACGAACCTGTCCTCGGGCACTTCAGCCAATTGCAGAAATGGCAGTACATTATTGTCGATTTTTGAGCAGCTGCCAACATAAATCTTTTACGGTGTTTTAGGCCTCTGCTGAGGTGGTGCACGCTTTTATAATGCGGCTGGCAAGTGAAATTCCTTTAGAAGAGTAGGCACTTGTATAATAATTTTAACTTCCGAGGAAAAGGTACGTGTAAGCAGATATGTTGAGTTAGACCCTTTGCTGAATACCATTTGTTTTTGTACCGATTTAGGACCAAACGTGTAATTCAGTCTCGGACTAAACGACGTGCCTTTTTAATTAACATTTCAGCCAATTATGTTCCCACTACTGGGACACAGACCTATCAGAGAAAGATGAGAGAGAGATGGGCCCTAATCCATTATGCTGGCACAGTGCACGTTGGTGTATGTCATTGTCATTGAAATTTTGAGGTTCTTGGACATACAGGCTACCTCATGATGTATTCCTTCTCCGTTTTTAAGCGATGCCATCGAAACTTATTATTACTATAATATTGTGTAACATTGTCTCATTGGTGTAATTGGCGCAAGCCGTACTAATTGAATAAACAAAAACAAAAATACAAATACAACCGAATATAAGACCGGTCGACATAATTTTTGAGCCTGTCTTCTGCATGTGAAATGGTTTCTCCTGTTATAAATAAAGGAAACAATATTTTTTTTCTGATCAATGTTTGCTTTTGTAGAAACTAGAGCAGACAGATTTTATTTTTAATTACGATTAACATGGTATAATATTTTTTTTCGTAAATCTACAAAATCAAACAAAAGCAAACTAATGGAAATTTAAATGTTATTTTGATGTCTAGGATCAGAATTCAAGCGTTAGAATAGGAGGAGGAAACCAAAAATTTAAAAAAAAAATACTGATGATTGATGACTTATGATGATTTACTAAATAAAAAAATAAAGAAAGTTTTTTTTATATTTGACGTTTTAAAAAATCATTATAATACATATGTGGTAAAGTCGTAAATCGTACACAACTCACCATGTCAATATAATGCAGAAATTAAATAAAAAACTATAAGATACTAGAATAGATACTATACTAGATTACTATAGAAAAGCGTGTTAAAAAGAAATCGATAGTTGATTGAATCAGGCGTTCCTTTGCGGAAGTCCATTTTACAAATCATTAGTACAAATTGTTAAAACGAATTTTTTGTTACAGATTTAATTACAATTTGTTTCAGGTTAGGTTAATTTTACTTTTTTATGTAATTAATATTTATGTCAGGTTAGGTTTAAATTAGCATCACAAATATCTATAGAGTAAAATAGTTTGTCCCAAATCTTTATTGTACTCAAAACGACGTAGAAGCGGAATTACACTAGAAATTCATATACACATTAAAGAAATCGATGTTAAAACAATAGGTATTTTTATTAAGTTTATTTGGTGCGATGTGAAATCACAGGCTGTATTTATTATAGCTACTTCAGCAAGCGGAAGTAAGCTCTTCAGCACAGCGGAGCAGTTTTAAACGGCACTTGCCGTAGTTTCTGTTATTTATAGTGACTGCCGAACGAAATACTTACACAGGAACGTTTCGGATTGCAGTTCCAGGACAGAATAAAAACGTAATGAAGCAACAAACACTTTCCAGGTTAGAAGAAGCCCAGAGTTAAAACGTATTTTTCAAATTTATTTCATATATTCTCTATCTCTTCTTTTCTTTATCTCTTATCTTTTCTTCTCTTCTCTATCTCTACATAGTATAAATTACGCTTTCCGCGTCTGTCTGTATGTATGGCCGCTAACTCCTCCTAAACCACGCAACGGATTTTGATGCGGTTTTCACCATCAGTTAGATAATTTTTCACGGAAGGTTTATATATATAACTAGCGAGCCGCCCCGGCTTCGCACGTAAATTATACCCGTGCAAAGCTGGGCGGGTGGGTCACTATATAGTATTATATAAGTAATTGGTCTAAATTAGTATGGAAAAACAGTATGGAAAAACTAAGGTGTTCGTAACTAATGAATTAGTCAAATGAAATAGAATAATGTTGTAAATGGAAAAATGTACGTGCGTAGGTAAATAATTTCTATACACAAGACATGCCGCTTAATATCATAATAAATAAAATAAAAACATAAATTGCAAACAAGCTAACGGGCCGCTTGGTGGTAAGCAATCACCGTCGTCTATGGATAGGTACCTGTAACACCAGGGGCATCACAGATACGTTGCCGACCTTAAAAGACTATTAAAAGATCTTTTGAAGAACCCCATGTTATAGTTACCAACTCGGAAATGCCGCAGCATAGGTATTCCATAAATTGCAGACGTAAGGCAAAAAAGATCGCGAAAAAGGCACAGTGTGCGATTTCTACAGATCTATGATATGTGGATGAGCTCCCAGGCATATGGTGGCTATTGGGATAGTAAAATTGCGACGCTGGCATCAGATCGAACAGTTCAAAACAGTTCGGTATATACCTACATATAAGTGTGATTATAATGCGACGCGTAACCAAAATGTTTGCGCTTTTCTGGCTCAATACATAAGCATTCCCATCAATGACGATATAACCACTTGACGGCTCATCCTTTTTCTTTTTCAGCTTAACCTTTTACGAGCGGGCCAATCCTAGGCGAGAATTGAATGTATGACTTTTGAGTGCACCAAGCGCCATACAGTACCCCCCCTCCTCCCCCACGACCGACGTGCCTTACATCTTGCACAAATAAATTGTGACTCGTGCGCGATCAAGTGGTTATATTATCTTTGATTGCCATTCATCGTAGTAACACCGCCAGCGTATACTGGGTAAGCTGGCAGCTAGTAGTAAGCTTGAGCATTTGGATTGCCACTAATCCAACAAAAGTTCAACGAAAAAAAAAACCAGACAAGTACGAGTAGGGCTCGCGCTCTGAGGGTTCCGTTGGATGAAACACTCAGAGCACGAGTCCAAACAAAAAACAACAACAAAAAACACAACAAAGTGATCTATAAGGGTTCCATTTTTTCCTTTTGAGGTACGATACTTTAAAAAGTATGATAATCATACTTTACAATATACCTACACAATACAATATAACTGTGTACAACAAACTATAGTACAAAAGTTGCAGTCAAAATGCAAAATTTAACTTTATAATCGCAAAAAAGTGTTATATCTAAGTTACTTCAAAGTAACGAGTTTTGGATTATTTCATGTTATTTTCTCCGTTGTGTAGAGCAGAGATAGCGAAATAGACAATTTACTAGTCTTATCTGGCACAAATTGTCAAAATTCAAGGTTCAAAACGCAAACAGAGGTCGTTGTAACTAAACCAATTTAAAACTCTCGTCGTCCGATAACCCTTACCCATACTAAAGTAACGCGCTCGTATGACCCCAGTCTGGCCAATATTTGTTTAGAGATATTCCAAGTTCGTTTAAAAGTAAACAGGAGTGTCGGGGAAGCAGTGGTGGTATGTACCCGAGTCCCGATGGCTCGAGTTAATTGAGCACATTAGTCATATGTCGGGTCGCTGCGCGGTGGCCGGCCCCTTATCTGCCGTGATTTGTGACACCGCTGAAATATAAATTATAAACCCGCCCCAAATTATAGGTTAAAACAACAAAGTGCCACCTGTATTTGTACAACGCTGAAGGGTGAGCTTTCGGCACGTCGAATAAACTGAAAAAACTGTTTATTGAATTAATCATACCATTACGACCTATGCTGGCCTTTATATAATAATCTTTGCCTTTATTAACCGAAAAAAATACAAGCTAGCTAGTTCAAGTATTTAGCATTCTTATTTTGATTGCTTATTTTAACCTAAACTACTTAACCTACTAATACAAAACTCAATTGGATTACCCAATAGATAGGTCTAAAGAAAATCCAAATGCTCAAACCAACGACTTTTTAGTAGTAGCTTAGTAGCTTTACCTAGTCTATGGGGCAAGCCCCCATATTGGCGACATTACAATTCAGAATGGCAATGCTTATATGTGGTGCTAGGATAACGTTATGCAGGTACTTAAATATTTCTAGGGTAGTATTTATTCTACTTTGACATAATTATAATATATTTATTTTAGCCAATATTGTCCTACTGCAAGGCCAAGGTGTCCCTTTCCTCCTTCCCATTCTCATTCCATTCCGTTCGAGAGCTTTTGTTCTCCATCAGCATCAGTGGGAGTCGAGCACGTCTCGCTATCTTATTTTTGGGCTTCCTGAGGGGGCTTTTAGGCCTTAGTGTCCACTTGTAGTGGTTAGATACATATTTGCTCCAAAGTTATAAGTAACGAGTTACATGCCACAATAATGAGGTACTTATATCTTCGCACTAGCTGCGAAGCCCTATGCGTTACCCTCTACAACTCAGAAATAGAAATCAAATTCTTTTTCGTTTTTTTTAACCTATTAATCCAGTTATTATATAAGTTCCAGTTATAATTATTTTGTTGTCATAATATAAACTACTCTCGTAACAAAATTCATCCAATTTTGTTCAGGGGTTCCGGAGTTAAAACACGTATAGTTAGAAAACTAAATATATCATGTATAATATTGTTGTGTGATGTTTATCTACTTGTGTTGGGAGATGCCTATGTCAAATTGTGGACAAAGATAAGCTGATTAATATTAATCATTATTTTAAAAAAAAACAGTTAAAAACAGGTTTTTTTGTTTAATTTGTATATAAAATTAATGCACATCATTATACGCGGGTTTTAATAAATTGTCACGATAATGCAACAAAAACGATTTATTTAGAATTCATATTAGATGTTTAATTTAGTACAAATAACCGGTTTAGCGATAAATATAACTAAATACATTACACATACTGAAAAAATAATTTAAATCGGCTGATAAATCTCTGCGATATGAGTGTTTAAAGTTTTAGGTGGGGTAGAGAGGGGATGCTCTACCCTTTTCTCGCAAAGCATGTGCTAGTATAGCATTTGTATGGCGCTCCTGAGCCGTGACGTCACGGCTCAGTATAGTGCGTTCTTTGTCTAGCATGAAATTAAAATGCTTATAACTTATTTAGTTTTGAACATATTTTGATTTTGTTTTCGTTGATGTGCTCTATTTATGATCACATTTTTTATGAGGTAATAAAAAAATACTAGTCAATATCGCTCATACCATCTATCGGTAGTTGGGAGATGAATTCCAAATTAGAAGGTTCCACTGATGTGGTGGTGCTATACGATCGCCGTACTTTTATGAACATCATACACTCCAAAATGTTTGCTGGTACACTACAACGATGTCGTAGCGGTGCTACGACGGTTCACGTTTCTGAACTTTTTTATAAGAAGGTAAAGTGATGAGAGCTTTATAGGACCTTTCTTCCGATAAGCTTCACTAGATGGCGTAAATAACTTAACTCAATTGGAGGTAAAGCTGAGCATATTGAGTCCTCTTATTGTGCATTTCTACATTATTTTTAAGTGTGCAATAAAGTATTAAATAAATAAATAAAGTCCAAAAGAAAAGTTACGCTTAAATTTCAAATTGGACTAACCTTAAATTTAGATGCGGCTATGTCGCCATCTATTGAGCCATCATAAACTTTTAAAAAGCCTCAGTCCTTTTATAAGGCTTGTTTTTTGTTTTAACAGATCTTCGTTTTGCCACCATCTCGCCTGCTGGTGACGTGAACAGGTGAAAAGGGCATCATCGCTTAACACCAGGTGACGTGGCGGTCAAACTTAAGCCTATTATTAAATAAACAAAAAAGGTAAGTTGCAGGTTATTTCGGGTAATGAGAACGAAAATATTTTTAACCTGGTTATAATGGACAACATTTCATTTTTTTACTACCTATTTTTATTAGTTTAATTGATAGATTATGAAAAAATATTGGACACGTATTTTTCGGTTTTATTTTTAACCTAATAGATATTTTTAAAATATTTTTAAAAGTTATTATAAATTATAGAATTTATAGCTGTTTATACCATAGCCAGACGAATATGAAAAAAGTTTATGTCAAGGGCAATGTCAAATTTGTCAACATCAAATAGCAAAACAACATGTACTGGGATGCCAGGACGCAAATTACATTTTCCATTTATTTAAGTGTTCATCATCATCATAATCAGCCTTTTAGCAGTCCTACCCCCGAAAGGGTGATTGGGCCATATCCACCACGCTGACCCAGTGCGGATTGGTGGATTCACATACGCCATTGAATTCCTTCTCCGCGTGTGTGCAGGTTTACTCACGATGTTTTCACTGTACCACTGTACGAAAATCCGTACATAAGCTCCAAAGAGCTCATTGGTACGGGCCAGGGGTTTGAACCCGCGACCTCACGCTTTCAAATCTAGCGGTCTCCCAAATGGACTACCACGGCTCTTATTTATTTATATATTTAAGTGTTATTTATCGATAAAGTAATAATGGTTTAAGTATTTTATGCGATTTAATCATATGATCCTTCCACAACTTGTTGTTCTTTTAATCGCCTAGGCTTATTATTTATTCATATTATCAAAGATTATATACTAGAGATATTATGTAGATGGAACACGATGTTATGTTATTAATGACTAACTAATTATTTTAAATTTTTGAACATATAGGGAGGGGGTAATAGAAATAGATGGCAAGATAGATTCATATTTTTTTATTCGAGTTTTTGGCAAATTAACAATTGCTCGTTAATTCTCTTTTTCTAATATTTATTAATTTTTCAAATAAATTTAAAAATAGTAGATAGTTTTTTTTTAATTTTTTTAAGCGGTTAACAATAGATAATCTCCAAATGGTTTTCGAATTTTTGACTCTTTGCAAAAATGAAATGTTGTCCCTTACATTGACAGTAGTAGTACAGTTAGCAAAACAAGCGGTACTAGCTTTCCACTATAGCTTGGCAAATCCGCTTTTATATTTAAATTTTTTGTATCTTCTGTATATAATTATTAAACTTAGACGCTTAGAATAACTGTATTTTTGTTATAATTAGGTATGTATGCAAAAAATGATTTCTAGGTACAATAAACTCATATTAGGGTGTATAAGAATGTAGTTCCATCAAATAAAACTAGATGGCGTTAGTGTGGCATTAAAACGCGCAGTCGAGATGTTTTTAAAATTAAGTATAGTAGTTCAGAGTTTGTAACTTTTTGTCTTCGGATTGGTACTCAATAAACAAAGTACGACCAGACCAAATCTTTTATTTGTATCTACGTGTACAAATTTTGGTCCTTCTTGAGACGGATCGGCTAACTCAGTAGCTTCGTGGATTTCGGACTACGCTTCGCACCAGGGCAGTGGATCGCTGTCGGAACATCTGGTGCTGAAGAGGATCGTTAGCAGACGGTGCAGGGAGCCAGCTAGGTGACCAGGAACGGAAGGTTGGCAGACGGCGCAGGCAGCCAGCTAGGTGACCAGGTACGGCAGCGCGGGGGGAGCCCCGCAGACGAACAGGAGTGACGTCAGGAAAAACGGATAAGTGTGAGTGGATCTAAAAACTGTGAGTACTTTCAAGTTAATAAGTGAAAAGTAAATTCAAGCTAATTTGGACTTTAAATGTTAGATTAAAATAACTTGAGTGTTTTGCAAGTAAATTTAGGGACTTAGAATAATTTGTAAAATTTGGTCGAGACGGGGAATCCATGCCCGATATTTTTCTAACTTAATAAGTTTCAAACACTTGTAAAAAAATTGTGACTTTTCTGGACTTAGAATATTTTCATTGAAATTAAAATTTGTTTATAAAACACTTACAACTATTGGATTATTTTCAACTAACGACTATAGTTTGGTAATTTGGGTTTAATATTGTACAATCGTTATTATTTAATTTCATTCGGAACTTTGTGATTAAAGATTTAATCATGGATAAATACATTAATCTGCAGAAAGATGTTCAAGAAAAGATTGTTAAAGGGCATCTCAATTTCAAAAAATCTTCTAAAGAGCGGCTAGCTTCAGAATATTATGTACAAACTAGGCTTGAAATCTTAGATGACTTGTGGGCTCGATTCACAAAGGTTCACGAAGAAATAATAACCAACATAGATTGGTCAGAATTTCAATCGAGTGTGTATGCAAAAACTGGAATGTATGAGAGCACTGAGGACTCTTACATAAATTATAAAACGGATTTGTTGAAATGTACGCCTAAGCCGGCTCCACAGTCAAGGAGCCAGGGCACTGGAAATGGTAGTGGTGCCACGTCAGTTGTAAGGCTGCCAAAAATTACTATTCCCACTTTTTCGGGGAAGTACGAAGAATGGATCACATTTCGGGACATGTTCATATCGTTGATCCACTCAAATGCAGCATTAGATGACGTGCAACGCCTGCACTACCTCAAGGGACATTTATCCGGTGAGGCCGAGCAGTTGATACGGCAGCTACCTATCACTGCTGACAACTATTTAGAATGTTGGAGTCAGCTAAAGGCAAGGTACAATAATAAGAATTATCTCTCAAATTGCATTTTAAAGCGCTTGATTAACCAAAAAGGTGCAACCAAAGAGTCTTCATTGCTACTCAAAGAATTAGCAGACACTACTTCTGACTGTTTACACGCTCTTAAAAATATGGGTATAGATGTCGGGTCATGGGACATAATAGTGATCTTCATTGTTTCTAACAAATTGGATGCGGAAACCCGCAAGCAGTGGGAGTTGAAGGTCGCAGGTGAGAATACGAATGAGCTACCTAAATTTGCTCAGTTTAAGGAATTCTTGGAAAGCAGATTCAGGGCGCTCGAGTCTATTGAACCAGACATCCAACCTCGAACTTCAACCTTCACATACAGTAAACCACAAAAGCATAAAGTCTTGCATGTCGCTAATGTGGTGTGTGAATTTTGTACTGAAGATCATAAGACGTACTTATGCAAAGAATTGATGAAAGAAGACGTCGATAAGCGACGTGAGTTTGTAAATAATAAACGATTATGTTTTAACTGTTTGGGTAGTAACCACACGGCTAGGTTCTGTCCGAGCAAAACAAATTGTAGGGTTTGCAGAGGGAGGCATCACTCTGTCCTCCATTCCAGCAGTTCGGGTCAATCTGCACTCCGTCCCAGTGGTTTGGGTGATGGCAAATCATATCTGGCACACACTGGTAACTCAACATCCGGGGTAGGTTTAGTCGGTTCAACCGCTGGAACGCCAGCGGCACCCTCGGGCTCGTTGAACGTCGTGCCAGTGGTCTCGTGTTTTGGTCAGGTATCCGTGAATAAACAGGTATTTTTGGCAACGGCCGTCGTTTGGGCAGAATCACAAAGAGGACAAAGGCGTTACATCAGGGCATTGCTAGACCAGGGTTCTCAGGCCTCTTTTGTATCAGAAGCGACGGTGCAATACTTGGGTATTAAGAAACACCCAGTCAGAGGAATAATATCAGGATTGGAAGGCAATAGCACTACTGTGTCCAAGCACATGGTAGAACTGAGAATTCAGTCGCGGATAGATAACAATGTAGTTATTAAGGTACAAGCGTATGTACTCAAATCAATCACCACGTCTCTTCCAACCTGCAAGGTGGAAGAACTGGACTGGCTAGACACGGATATATGTTTAGCAGATCCTCAGTATCATACACCCAACAAAATTGACGTTTTGTTAGGGGCAGATATCTACGGACAAGTAATACAAGAGGGAATAAGAAAAGGTCCACAAGGATATCCTTTGGCTCAAGCGACATCTCTCGGATGGATTTTATCGGGCATGTGCCAAAGGTCGCAGGCCTCGTCAGCAAAGGTAGTTGCGATGCATGTGTGCGTTGAAGATAATGAGATGTTAAAAAAGTTTTGGGAATTGGAAGCTGAGCCAAAGTCGAACAAAAAGATGATGACTGAAGAAGAAACTCGCTGCGAAAAATTCTTTGCAGAAACAACCGTACGGGATTCAGAGGGAAGGTACGTTGTCAGACTTCCATTCAAAACCGAGAGACCGGAATGTGTTGATGGTGACTCAAGGGCGATAGCTGAAAAAAGATTGAATGGGTTACAAGTGCGGTTTAAGAAAAGCGAAGAGTTAAAAGATAAGTATAAAAAGGTTATAGAAGAGTACTTACACTTGGGATTCATGGAGAAAATTCCTGAAACAGAAAAGAATAATGCTGTGTCAGTATACTTACCTCATCACGTGGTTGTAAGGAACGATAAGGACACCACGAAAATCAGGGTTGTATACGATGCGTCCTGTAAATACAAGAATGGGGTATCATTAAACGATACATTAATGGTGGGACCTACTTTACAACCGGATCTGAGACACTTGCTGATGCGTTGGAGACAACATCCCATATGCTTAGCAGCAGATGTGATAAAGATGTATTGCCAGGTTAAAGTAGCTGAAAAAGATACAGATTATCAAAGGTTGTTGTGGAAGGACAGCGCAGATGCGAAGGCGGAAGACTATCGATTGATGAGAGTGACATTTGGAACGGCGGCGGCTCCATATCTGGCCGTAAAGAGTCTGCAGCAGACTTCTCACGATGAAGGTGCCAAATATCCCGCTGCAGCTACAAGGGTAATCGACGATTATTATATGGACGATCTGCTTACTGGATGCAACACTGTAAAAGAAGGAATGATTATCTATCAGGAAATGAATGAATTGCTCAAAAAGGGTGGATTTGAACTACAAAAATGGATGAGTAATAGCGATGAGCTATTACAAGCAATTAAGGAGAAGACAGAGAGCAAGATTGATATTCGTGAGGAATTAAAGCTAAAAACGGATGAAGTAGTAAAGCTGTTAGGACTTACCTGGAATCGAAGAACCGATGAATTCCGCTACTCGGTGACACAGCAGCCGGAACCAGGACCTGTAACAAAAAGAAAAGTTATATCTCATATTGCACGGTTATACGATCCGCTAGGATGGGCGGCGCCTTGTGTAATAGTAGCAAAAATACTAATTCAAAAGCTGTGGATATCAGGGATAGATTGGGATGATGAAGTTACAGGAAAAGTACTAGATGAATGGAATACTTACCGGGAAGGATTGTCCGTTTTGACGCAAGTAAACATACCTCGATGGCTTGGCACTAATATTGACGATTCCGTCATAGAGCTGCATGGATTCTGCGATGCGTCAAAGGTGGCGTATGCAGCGGCGGTATACCTAAGAAGAATCGATGTAGTCGGGAACGTCCATGTTACTTTAGTTACAGCCAAGACTAAAGTAGCACCCATAAAGCAAGTCTCCATCCCTCGATTGGAGTTGTGTGGAGCAGTCCTAGTCACTAAACTGCTAGTGGAAGTATCAGAAGTCTTGAAAATTGATCGGTCACACATTCGGGCATGGACAGATTCAACTGTGGTCCTAGCTTGGATCAACAGTCATCCTAGTCGTTGGCAAACGTTTGTTGCGAATCGGGTTTCCGAGATATTGACAACATTAAATTCAAATCAGTGGTCACACGTAAAAACTAATTTGAATCCGGTTGACAGCGCTTCCAGAGGCATAACCCCTACGGAACTACACAACAACACAATGTGGTTTAGCGGTCCGGACTTTTTGCGAAGCAATGAAGTAAATTACAACAAACCTACACACATTGAGACTCAGTTGGAAGAGATAAAGTGTCATGTTGTAGTAGCAGGCCTGCTTATTTGGAATCGATACTCATCGTTTACGAAATTGATACGAGTAGTAGCTTACTGCCGACGATTTCTTGAACTGTTGAAACCACCTAACGAAAGAAATCGTCATGAGTATCTCACATCTCAGGAATTGCTGCAGTCATCCGAAATATGTGTGAAGCAATGTCAAGGCGAACATTTCAAAGAAGAGTTAGATCTCATTCGAAAGGACGGTATATGGAGTAAAATAAAGGGTTCGCTCAAATCCTTGAACCCCTTTATTGATGACAAGGGCTTGCTGCGAGTTGGAGGTCGATTGAACAACACATCGCTTGATGAAGATGTAAAGCATCCAATCTTACTGCCAAAGAAGTCCACACTTACGGATTTAATTGTAGCTGATGCACACGCAAAGACGCTTCATGGAGGTATTCAACTCATGTTGACATATTTATGCAGAAAGTTCTTCATTTTAGGAGCCAAAGCGTCAGTCAAGGCTTTCGTCCGAAAGTGTGTCACATGTATTAGATACAACGCAGCATCATCTAATCAACTGATGGGACAATTGCCAGCAGCAAGAGGAAAGCCAGCAAGAGCTTTTAAAACTAGCGGTGTTGATTATGCTGGGCCAGTATATATTAGGACAACAAAGGGTAGAGGCCATCACGCTTATAAGGGCTACATTTGCTTATTTATTTGCATGGTTACGCGGGCAGTACATTTAGAAGCAGTTAGCGATTTAACTTCACAAGGATTCTTGTCTGCCTTCAAACGGTTTGTCGCACGTCGAGGTCACTGCACAGACCTTTGGAGTGATAACGGTACAAATTTTGTTGGGGCATCTCGTGAGATACAAACTTTGTTTGCATCAGAAAAATCAAGCATTCTTAAGGAAATATCGGCTACTCTAGCTAATAATGGTACCGCATGGCATTTTATCCCCCCCCTTTCTCCAAATTTTGGAGGGTTATGGGAAGCTGGGATCAAATCGACGAAATTTCACCTAAAAAGGGTTATCGGAGACACTACTTTAACATATGAGGAGTTGTCTACCGTCTTGGTACAGATTGAGGCCTGTTTAAACTCGAGACCTTTGGCGCGGTTAGATACAGAATCTGATGCAATCGATGCTCTAACACCAGGACATTTTCTGGTTGGTGAACCTCTAATCACTGCCCCGGATCATAATTTTGAAATTTCAAACTCGACTTGCTTGCGAAGATGGCAATTCACGCAAAAGTTGTTGCAGAACTTTTGGAAAAGGTGGTCGCAAGATTATCTTACAAAATTTCTCCATCGCTATAAATGGGCTTATCAAAATCCAGAACCCGGGGTCGGAGATATAGTTTTAGTAAAGGAAGAAAACGTGCCACCATGTAGGTGGCTTCTTGGCCGAGTGGTTGCTAAACATTCAGGGACGGACAATATCACTCGTGTCGTTTCTCTGCGCACGAAAAATAATTGTGAAATCAAACGGCCAACATCTAAATTGTGTATACTGCCACTGGCCGATTGACCATACAAATGGTCTTTCCCATACAAAATAGTTAAGGTGTGTTATTGTAAGTTTTTGTTAGCGGTTTATTTAAGTTTAATGCGTTACCTACAGATAATGTATTAGTTAAAGGCCTATTGTCAGGAATATTTCATTTGTACACCCTCACCAAGGATAACAACATCCTACATTTGTAAAGTAATAGTTAGATTCTCGATATTTTCACGGTGGGCGGATGCCAATTTTGGTAAGGACAAATTTAATTCGTCCTTGGTGGGCGGTATGTATAAGAATGTAGTTCCATCAAATAAAACTAGATGGCGTTAGTGTGGCATTAAAACGCGCAGTCGAGATGTTTTTAAAATTAAGTATAGTAGTTCAAAGTTTGTAACTTTTTGTCTTCGGATTGGTACTCAATAAACAGAGTACGACCAGACCAAATCTTTAATTTGTATCTCCGTGTACATAGGGACTAGTAGAGGTAAGAATAGTAGGGACTCAAAACAAAAAAGGTTTAAAAAACTGTGTTTGTGCGTGCGTGCATGCGAGCGTGCGTGTGTGAGTGAATACATTAATATTGTGTGAGTGAGAGGTAATGATTAGCGGCGCCATTTTAAATTAGTTTCTTTAATAAACCAAATTATTGACAACAAATATATTAAATAAAAATCCAAAATAAAGTCAATATTATTTTATTTAAAAACACCATTTTAACATTCAACTAACATTTCATTTCTTTATTGAACAAATATGATCGTTCAATTTCTAAAATAAACATCACAGATAAAATGTACGAGACACAAAATATTTATTTGCCACAAATCTTTTGTTGATCTTCAGAACCGTTTATTGGTATTTTAAATGTTATTTTTTATGATTTTGACTTAATAATTAGCGCAAAATTATATTAGCTACAGACATGTAATGTGTCAAAAAAATTAAGTACATCCAAAAGTACTTTGGATTGGTAAATATCTTCGAAGATAAAATGGCGCACTCCCATACATCCACGCCATACTATCTCCATTGTAAATTTAGGTACCTAATGGGTGAGCAGTATTAGCTTGGATGATTTATCCATTTATAAATATTGTTGTATTTAGGTAAAAGCTACCTATCTAACGTTATTGATACCTTGCATTGTCAAAATATGCAAGTCACTGCTAAACGCTGAATGAGTAGTAGGTATTCAAGCGTAGGTACATTTTATGAATTGCATAAAACATATTATATGAAAAAAGTATTGACTTACAAATAGATGTTTTCTAAGACCTATCCTAATTATTATTTACATGATAGTAGAAGTTATTATAAAATATATAACTCTTGCCTTTGATCCTGGTCAGATGCAATAAACATTGGGTTCATTACTGATTCAGATATTTCGTCTTTGTCTTTTTGCATAATATCAGATAAATAAAGTAAACTACCAAAAAGATTGTTAACAAAATTTAGTCTTAATGATTAAATGCTTGTTTTTTCTACCCAAATAAATTTGAATTGACCAAGTACTCATAAATAAGTCAGATAGATACTTATGAATATTATATCGTTTTTGACAAACAATTTATTTTTGAATGGTCGGTATCTAGTACCTTATATTAATATGAGTTGATATGCATAGTATTGGAACAGCTTTAAATCAAAGTAAGTGTTAATTTTTAGTTTTTATTTGGCCAAGTGTTTGATGGAGGTTAGCGACGGATTACCAAAACGCTGGCGCATACTTTGGCTGATAACTTATTATGACTATACATGATGGCAAAGCATTACCTTCCTATAATGTGGAGGAAAAAGAGGCCAAAATGTTGATACATTGGCCAGAAGTTGCTACCAGCATTCTGGGTACTTTTTCCTCCACCAAGGGCTTTTAGATTAGCGTGACAGTTTAGTTTTTAAGTTTATTATAATTATAGTTATTATACATTATATTTATTTTCAAGATTCAATTCAGTTTTTATTGTTTTCTTGTACTTACATAAAATGTTGAAATAACACCTTTAAAAAATGCGCATTAGTTAGTTGAAACAATGCCTCAATGAATGTTAACATTGTGCACACGACAATTCTATATTATGCAACTCTTTTATAAACATAATGCATAGGTAAAATATATTATCTGTAAAATATGTATATACGAGTACCTAAATGCAATATACATTATTTACAGTATAAAGGTAAGAATAATTTTTGTTTATAATACAGTCAATATAGTATATGTGCTACATATGTCAGAGTATATGTCAATATAGGATAATTATGTACATAATATAATATATTCTCCAGGTGGTCATTATTTATTAGTAGTTAGATCTGCTGTTTCTTAGTAATCAATGTTTCGATGCGTGGATGCTACGTTTTGTTATAATAGAGATATGACAAATAAATAATACTTACTCATAATAAGGCGAGGTTTTCCGACTTAAATTTTTTAAATATATTTTATAAAATCCACTCAAGAAATTTGGAAGAACAGAAACGTCATTTACAATGATTAGCGCTATGACTTTTTAACCGACTTCAAAAAGAAGGAGGTTATCAATTCGACTGTATGTTTTTTTTTTTTTTGTTACAGATGACACAAATAAATGCTATAAACGTATACTGCTACGAGATTTAGTTATGAACCTATGTGAAAATTATACCGACAAGGCTTCTATGAAAGATCTTCTTTCAGAACGGAATTGGGTTTATTTTCTTAATTTTCGAGAAATATTAACAAAACCTCAAAATAAAAATTTGGACACGTGGCATCGTAACTGCCATATTTCTGCTCCACTTAATGAGTATATACGACTTAAAATACTATATAAGCCTAATGGTTGGAAATAAAGAAAAAAATACTTGTCAGTACTAAAAATAATGTATATGTTGTACCCGTGCCGGTAGTCGTTGGGAACGATACTCTCGAAATTGTTGACCATTACACCTATCTTGGACAGATTGTTTTGTGAGGTAAGTCCAACTTCAAAGAGGTCGGCAAAGAGGTCGCCCGAAGAATCCAACTCGAATGGGCAGCGTTCGGGAAATTGCGTGACATCTTCTCGTCCAAGATACCATAGTACCTAATGACAAGGGTCTTTGACCAGTGTGTGTTGCCAGTGAAGACATATGGTACTTAGGCGTGGTCCTTAACTGTTGGCCTTTTGGAAAAACTCAGAGTCACATAACGGGCAATGGAGAGAGCTATGCTCGGAGTTTCTTTGTGTGATAGAATCCAGGACGTGGATATTCGCCTAAGAACCACAGTCACCGACATAGCTATTAAAACGTGCAAGTTGAAGGGGCAATGGGCTGGCCACATCGGTCATAGAACCGATAACCAATGGGGAAGTAAGGTTTTTGAGTGGAGATCATGAACCGGAAGACGCAGGAAGACTAGAATGCACTAGAACTCTGGACCGACGACATAGTGAGAATCGCGGGCATTTAGTGGATTCAAATAGCAGGCAGTCGTTCAGTGTGGAGGTTGAAAGGGGAGGCCTATGTTCAGCAGTGGACGTCTTCTGGCTGATGACGATGACTACAAATACTTATATGTCAAGGACACAATCAGTGAAGAGAAGAAGAATGAGCATGCCAGCGTAACAAACGTGCTCGCATCCCAGGAAAAGCCCGCCTTAAATTTAGGTACGCACCCAGCCTAGTTGCTCTATAATTTACTATGGTTTTATATGTTGAATAAACGGTAAAATTATGACAATGGTTATGTTACTTATTTGATATCTGTCTCAGATTAAACTAAGTCGAAAGTAGTAAATTGTAAAGTCAAATTGTAATTATTATCAGGAATTGGTTAGGTAATCGGTTAGGAATCGGCTGTTCATCTGGCTCTTCGCGCAGATTAATTATTTAGATAGATAGATAACTCTATATTGTTCACACCAGAAATTACACACATAAGACAAAAACAACTTAAAACTAGTGAAACAATTGGCGGCCTTATATCTATAAGCGATCTCTTCCAGGCAATGTACATGTACATAATGCACAAAATTATGGCATAGTTATATTTGCTGTTGTTTACAACAGCAACAATAATTATGGCATAGTTGTATTATTATGCAATTAATTATATTATTTATTTCAGGCTATAACACCCATAACAAGTTTATCTAAAATAGACAAAAATTAAAATTCAAACATATATAACATAAAATTCAATTAAATGTAAATAATGTCACAAAAACAATGCTGCTCTACTATAATTATCTAGATTAAAATTGTACTTGTGATTTAAAAAAAAAAACATTAGGTATTTATCTATATAATATAGTCATTTTAAATTGTTTTTGTAGAAAGGTATAAAATTAGCTTAATGGGGCAAAAATTTACTTAAGTTTTATTTTATTACACACGTAGGTAATTCTTATTTATCCATCAGGACCAGCATCTATTTGATCTAAAACTATACTATGACCAAATATTATGATAGAGTTAGTTTCAACAGCCTGCCCTTCGCAGGCTTACTGTAAAGACGTTACATGCGTTATGTGCGAAAATTGCTTTGAGCAAATTTTATTCTCGACTTTATTTCAATAGCATTAAAGTTTTTTCGCAAAAGTATGTACAGTATTATAATATAAATACGCAAAGTACTAGATAAACAAAACTGGAAAATAAAACTTAAGAACGATGAAAATAAAGGCGAGAATAAAATAATCTCAGTAAGAGTTAACGTGCCTGTCTGTGTCTGTAATAGGAATGTAGCATAATACTTAATGATTTCATACAGGTTTTCGCAATTATTACACATTCAAATTAAACACTTTTAACGGATTTTATTGCGTTATTTAACATTATTTTAATTCTTGACATTTCAAATACTTTGCAATGTCCGTGATCACAGACTAGATGACAAATGTCTATAGAAATGTTATGAACTTATTTTCAAGTACCGCCGATTACTTTTAATCAATATAATTATGTATTCAGTAGTCGCTCACGGTTGGGGATAAAGTTTTATTAATTTGATGACTAACCCAAGCAAAGAAAAAAAAAAAAAAGAATTTGAAACGTCAGGAATTAAAATAATGAATTAATATACAAGTGATAATAACCGTAAAAATGTTTTCGTAGCGTAATACTTACTGTTTGGCATAAAAGAAACGAAACAAACTTTTTAACCGACTTCAAAAGAGGAGGGAGTACTAGTTCTGTATTTTTTTAAATTTGACAAAATTATGTCAATGGTAGATCCAAAAATATATAGATAATTACTAAAAATAAATATTCCGTTGGATTTTATATAGTCCACAATATACCTTACAAGCCGTTTCAGTGTGGCAATTATCATTTGCGGCAGTGGCGTCCAAAGTATTTTGCCAAGCTGTAATTATAAAAATACAAAAAATGTGTAATATTTAGCTTAACTTCTAAGTACCTATACTTACTCATAGGTATTCTAACTATTTACAAGCGTGTCTAGTCTAGTCATCAAAATATTCCTTCAATTTGTTATATCTTCAAAATTTTAGTTCTGATTATGTTCTTTAGGCTTGTTCAAGGGTGCAAAGTCATCTTACGATTGGCAAATGGTATCTTGACGCTTTTTTTCTGTGTTGAATCTCTGGAGTAGTTCATCAGTCCATCGATGTGCAGTTCGGTCCACGGTAGAGGGAACCGTGAGACAGTGCATGCCACCGAATTCACACATAATCTGAAATAAACGAGGATTTAGTTACTATTGCTAGCGTTATAGCATTATTATTTATTTCAATATAAACACGGGTCTAGCCCGGACATTTGGTAGGCATTGGTGGGGCCGAAGCCAACACCAAGAGGCCCCGTTGAATATAAAATACAATATTATTGAATGTGTATAAAATGGATTATAAAACTATTGTACAGTATAGGATATAAAACGTCTAGGCTATTGAGGTGAACAACTTGTGGATGGGATAACAGATCTATGGTATGAGGTACGGCATCTGCCAATTATGCCTCATTTCAAAAATTATTATTATTATTATTAGTGGCAATTTAGCCTAATCTAATTTCCACCCAGCAGCCCGCAAAAACCTGAAATTTGTCATTTTTGTTTTATTTTGTATTCTTTTAGTTTCACAAACAGCATAGTTTTCAAGTTTTGTGGCAGCGGGTGCGGCAAGTCGGGTACTTGTAGCTTTATGCCTAATTTGCGGAGTGCGCCAGGCCTGATGCGGTTTATAATGATGTCTCACCCTGTAGTGATGCAGCAACGCGCGGTCGGGGGGCACGCCCACGGCACTAGCACCGGGCGCCAGCTCCCACACGAAGTGGTTCCCGAGCTCTACGGCGTCCCGTGGCCGCACTGCGTACTTGCTGCGGTTCTTGAGCGTGTGCGGCGTCGCCCAGCGGCGCGTCTTCAAAGCTGTCGTTAACGACGTTTTTGCTTCTGGGTCGTCCTGGGAAACACCAAATATAATAAGAAAACTTGTCAGATCACATGTTACGCCACTTAAACATAATAAATAGAATATTTTTATTGGTCTTAATTAAAGGTACCTAATATATGGTATTCTTAATATATAGGTACCTAGTCAGTGGTCTTAATCTAATGTATATTGATGTACCTAAATAACCATAATTGTTGGACAATTTTAAGACCTCGGCCCTGATTCCATAACTACAAACGCGCGTAGCGCGGCGCGTTAAGTTACTACTAAAAGCCTTTATTCCTTAGGAAATAAAGTTCACATTTTTAGAGATTAACTTAATGCGCCACGTTACGTGCGTGTTAAAGTTATGGAATCAGGGTCCTGTGTATTTTAAATCTTTTAACACCTTTCATAACAAATTATAAAACTTGTAAACTTAAAGAAGAGAGAATCTCCTTGATCTAACTTAAGCACGTACGATTTTTGTCTGAAAGGGATCTTATGAGGAAGATTCTACGTGAACAGTAACTAAAACCATACTGGTGTATACCAATATTTTATACATTATAAATAAGGAAATCGAGATATGGCCTTTATGGGGGTGGGGGGTTGAGTGTGTGAGAGAGGGTAACATACAAAGCCTATGGAGACTTGCCATATCACTTATCTAGACTCATAAATTAGAATCACAGTGTCTGAATAACGTCTTGACCACTAACCATAATTCAAAACGAAAGCATTCCTTGGTTAGCAAAAGTACATTCCTACCTCCCATCGTGTATAAAAGAAAGCATTCCTGAAGAGAAAGGCAGAGGGTGCTTTTGAAGGGGGGCTGAAGGAAGCCCTCATCGCGGTGAGCAGCACGGGCAGCGTGCGCTCTCTCCGCGGGAGCACCACCTCGTCCACGTCGATCACCAGCAGCCAGCCAGCACTCGACATCGACCGGTACAGGCAGTCGTTAAATGCTGCGAACTGGCCCTGTGTTCTGGAATCATAGAAAAGACATACATGCATGTAGATTCGACATGATATCTATAAATAAAGGAGCAAACATAAAATAAACTCTCACACGGTCCGATTCTTTCGCTCCATAGTCAGCACCTGCAAGGTGTGGAATATCCTTCCCGCAATGGTCTTCCCACCGAGCTTTAACTTGGAGCGTTTCAAAAAGGGTATCTACAACTATACCTTTTCAGGCTGGCAAAGCACCATCAACACCCTAGTGTTGCAGGTGTCCTTTCAGAATTCAGAACTGAATCTGAATTCTCAAAGCGGGTGTACATAAGCGGCGGTTTCTGCTTATTCAGGCGGACAGCATGCCTGTTATGTTATTTTTTTTTTATCCTAAAGAATGTAACTTAATGAAGGTAAATTGTTTTTCATGAACGAAGTTCCCCAGACGCGGCGCTGTCATCGCGTATCAATCACTATCAGAATCATATCTCGACCAACACTTATAAAAACTTTAGGCATTAAATTATTATAAATTAATATAACAACGGCCTACACTCACGATCACAACTCTTTGAGGATGACAAATTAATAAAAATATCACTATAGCGTCCAAACACAGTAACAACACCTGACAACTACACTATGAAAATTTAGTTCCGCTGTTTGAACTTCTTTCATGAAAAGCACTCTAAGGTCTCACATGTAACTGGCCTAGTAAAACAAACCAATCAGAAATATTCTATTGCTCCCAATACTTAGGATTTAGTACTATTGGACCCGGGTATGTCCTAAAACTGCGACCAGAACCACCGTAGGATGAGCAGCATCCTATTAGTACGCAGTTAACGTACTGCGATCCCCAAGCCGCCTGCCAAGCGTGGGGATGATGGAAACACCCTTCTGGAGGCTTTTGTTCAGCAGTGGACGTTTACTGGCTAATAATGAAGATGACTTAAAAAAAAAACTTGATAATACAATTTCGGACAAAGCCATTCATGTTCACATATTCCTGACTCCAGTATATATTACATTCTTTACATTATCAAAGATCGGAAAAATACTGTTGAAAGTAGTTACGCATTCAATATCCCAATGCTATGTAATTATAGAATATGACAGCTTAGGCGTATTTCCAGAGCTAATAAAGGTATAAATAATAAAACCGCTATATAAAATAGGAGAGAAGGATGATATAAGTTTTTAAGAACCAAAGAATGTACGTAGTAAGTACACATAGATCAATGTTAAAAACCTATATATTTATTTTGGTAACTGAACAACTTAACAAAACAGTTAACATTTTGTTAATATTCCACGGGCATCACTTACGTATGATTAAGCCGATTATCGTACAACGAACGTGTTTTTAACGAATTTTTGTCTTTGCTCTAATGTAAAAACGCTAATATGTATAAGCGTCAAATTTGACATGATTATAATACACTCTTTAAAGTAAAACAATAAATAATAAACACCAGCCAAGTGTAAGTCGGGCATGCGCTAAAGATCTCGAACTGAATAAAATAAAATACATATTTGGGTGCGGAACCCTCGGTGCGCGAGTTCTATTCGCACTTGACCAGTGTTTATTTATAATTATTATTTTCTGACATGACATGACATAACATTTGATATAAGATTGGTGGTGTTTTGAATTATATGACATAATAGTTATTTGTTATACAAGAGTGCAAAGTTGCTTTTTAACCGCGTGCTCAATTTTGATGACCGAGCAAACGAGTGATTAAAAAATTTAAAGCGTTAGCGAGGGAATCAAAAGAGCACGAGGTGAAAAATCATTGCACTCGAGTGCAACACGTAATTTTTCATCCCACCTCAGCGAGGAAATGAGTAACTGAAAAAAAAATTGCGCATTATTAACAGTTTCAGTCAATTCTGTTGGCGTCAAATAAACTTCCTCGTCGCTAAAATCACTCATTTTAGGTTTTTCTCTTGTTTTCAAGTTTCTTGTTTTTAACCTAAGACCAAGGACGTTCGATACCCTAACTACTTCCATGCCTAAGACACAGACCTAAGTTTTTAATTATGACGTGAAAAGAAAATGGCGCCCGCAAAGCAAATTAAAATAAAGTACACCAAGAAGGTTCCGAGTCTGAGTTTTTAACAAATTAAAAAAGGTTGTATGATAAATTCGACACCGGACATTTCGGACACACCGACATTCGGAGGTAGAAGTAAATAGGTTTAATGATGCTTTGAATTCACAAACTTAGTGCACACGATGTTCTAAAGTAAAATTTACTTTATCCTCTAGCGGATGAAAACGGCTTTTGCACTCAGATATCGAAGAGCAAAAATACTCTTTCCGAGGTGGATGAAAAGCATATTGATTGCAGGTTTGACATCTAAAATAGAGTTTACCTACGTTTTGCCATTTTGCCTAAGAATATTTTAGATCACAATTTATTGTTCCCATGTTTTGCAATGAATAAAAGATAAATGACTTAGATTGTACGGTATTGTTGAAGTACACAGGATTATTTAAAAAATGTATGATCCCAACAAAAACATAGCTGTGAAGAAAACGCCAAGTTCAGTTAGAAACTATACGAGAAAAACATTTGAAATCTAATCGAACAATGCCTAGTTTTACTAAAATTATATTAATACGACAAAAAGTCGCACCAAAACACGGCTTTTTGTCACGGCTCGAACGTAACCAAAACATGATGATGATGGAACATAGTAAAACGAACCATGACTAAACAAAACGAGGCATTTATAATTATAACCAACCATAAAGACGCAAAGAATTTGAAACGGCTCTTGAATTTACCGACACTTATTAGTAAAAAGTGGAACAGACACTGTTAAACGTACTTAAGTATATTGTTACCTTAGGTTATTGAACTTCAAGGGCAGGCCACACTGTAGCTAAGTACGTGTATGTAGAGAAAATAACACAAACATTGATGGGGTATTACGACATGGTAACTTTTGTGAAAATATTTTTGACCATTTTTTTTTTTTGAAATGTCCATTGTGTTATTTTATCAGTTCCCTTTTAGTGGTTTTCCTTGCAGCGTTACTGGTGATAGCCAAACAGAGAATTAGTAACAGATCGTTCAGAGAAGTATAAGTATAAAACTTACTACGTCACCTAATATTATGTGCGGAAGAGTTTTCTTTAAAACACTAATCTATATAATAATATATCGATTTATCAATGTGTGTATGTTCCCTGGGACTCCAAAACGGCTGGAGCGAGTTTGGCGGGATTTTCACTGGCAAAAAGCTGATGTTATAAGTATAAGTAATTTTTTTTGGCAGAAACCGTGGCGCACCGCTACTTCAATATAAAAATGCAATAAAATTAGCATATATTTCAACGAATTTGGATGCATTTTAATAAATATGCAGCATGTTACCTACATGCTCTTTAGGCTAAATTTCGGGTAGAAACGACAGCTCCTGAAGTGAAAAATAAGTCCGCAGGGCACGGGTGTAAGTAGAGGAGAGATAAGTTTTGAATATTTTTACCTGATCTCGACTATAGAGAGTATAGGCAGCTTCCAAGGCAGTAGCGTTACGAGGCCCTGCTTGGTGTAAGAGTCGAGCAGGCAGGCCACAGGCGCGCTCAGCGACTCGTTATACATGTAGAAGTGCGAGACCCCGAGCAGACGGTTCAACTCGAACCACTCCAGGAGCCAGTCCACGCGCGCGTACGAGTAGTGGAACGGCTTCACGCAAACGTGCACGTTCTCCTGAAACTCAACGACAGTAGACCTGTGAAATGCCGTACTATTACAATTTAGAGGAAGCCTTTGTAGGTAATCAGAAGCCGAATTGGTCGACCTCGATTGGCCGTATTAGTCATTGTATTAAGATAGTAAAGATATTAGTGTAAATTGATACATAACATAACTAATTCGTACTTCCTGCTAATACAAATTTGCAGTTTGCACAATAAAAGTGAAATAAAAGCGCTTCGTACGGGTTTTCGGAATATCAACCATATGTGTGTAACCATAATGTGGATTTTTCGTCATCATAAGCATTTTTCTTCGCACAGGGTGTCGAGAAAAATTACCATATTCATTTTGTGTTTAGAAATTGTCGACGAGACCTCGCAACTGAAATCCAATTGAGTATTTATTGGGGAATAAGTACACTGCAAATAACATTACCCGTAATGGGAGCACGCTCACAACGTTAGAGGAGTGTGTACCTAATTACGTTTACGTAGATATACCAAAAAATATACCTACTCGAATTTTAAAACAGAGTTATATGAATTTGTCGATACCAGGTAGTACCAGGACAGCCGATAAAGAGGTATAATTACTGTAGATTCCTATAAGTGTGTTCTGTTCACATACGAGGGGAAAACCTCTTTATAGTTTATGCATTAATTATTTATATTACTTGAATTTGATTGTAAACAAAATATATATTTTTAATTATATTCTTGAGTGTATCTACTTATTTCATATGACATCACAATAGGAGCATAAGGATTATATGAGTCCTCGTGCTCCTAGTAGTAGGAATACCCAGTAAGAGCACGTGGAAACGCTCGAATGTACTGCCTAATTGATACTCAACAAATACTTAAAATTACATTACAATTAAATTGTTTGAATGTTTTAGACGATACATCTTATATTAGTAGGTAAATTCAAAAGCGTGAAACAGTTCAATACAAGGTTGAGCGGAACGGTGGTATGAATCCGAAAAGGGGGTCATTGTAGTTATCATAATTAACAACTTTTATGAACTACTATTACTATGATATGAGAATATCCCTGAACTCGCGTAAAATGTTACCTCATTTAGGTTTAGTATTACATTTTCGTGTAACCCAGTATAAAAATATATAATTAAACTGACTTTAGGTAAGTAATCTATGAACCTTCTGTATCTAAGTGAGTAACGCAAACAAAATTTCATCGAAACATTAATAAAAAAAAACAATAAACAAGCCAGACTGTTACCTAGGCATTGATTTGTTATGCTAGTACAAAATTAACACAAATCTTGTCCTGAGTTTACTTATATACATTAGAAATACTGACAAACTAATTTAATTCGTCTTATAACGCTAAAACGATGTCAATTTAGCTTTCAACAAATATAATTGCACAGTGGGCTTGAGCATTTGGATTGTCTTTAGACCTTCAACGGCAGTTCAACTGTTTTAGTTAGCTAGTTTTTTTTATTAATGTATAAAGTATGGTTTTAGTTAACTTTTGGTTCAGATATTTTTGAGTGCAGACTTGATATTCATAGTTTTTATTTTATTTGCTGTAATTTAAAAACTAAAAAAAATAATTTAAAAAGATATTTGCGGCGCACTTATAAAGAGGATTCAAAACTCATTAATGCCCGCTAAAAGTTTCTTATAGAAAACACCTCCTTGAAACCTAGACGTATTTTATTTTTTTGAGTTATTGAATTGCATACAACATTTAAAGATTATAATTTTCTCTAAGAAAACTATTAAAACATGCGAAACTATAATTTACTCACATAATATATAGTTTTGCATGTTTTAATCGATTATCACTTACATTATACAATACACGTGCCATTAACTAAAATACGAAATGAAATTTATTTATAGTAATAATGAATTACAATTATAATGTGGTAGGTATTTTATAAACATAAGTAATCAGTGAAACTAATTCGGTGGATGTAATTTTTAATGAGTTGCGCTGTTAGCAAAAAAGTTAATTAGAGTTCAGATAAACAGCATTCGTATATTGCAATAGTAGATATATAGCTGAGCATATAACTATTGTAAAAAAAAAAACAACAAATATCGCATTTTATTTTAAAATTCAATATAATTATTGGCTATAAGGCACAGAACGGTGGAATTAAGCTGAAAGGGTGTATTTATGCCCATCAACTTTTATCATGGGACCAACCCATATGCAAAAAATCTGGTTCATAAATATAATTTTTCTATGGAATAGCAGATTTTTTCACGATTTCAGAGTTGGTTCCATAGTAAATGTAGTTCATAATGAAAGTCGTTCTATAGATATACGAAAATACAAACTTTTATATTATTTCCTATCCATTTATTCGAATATTAGCATAAACTTTTCCGTTATCTTGATAACCGAGTACAAGGCCGCGATAAGATATTTGAATATCACAACCACTTGACGCGGTTAATATGACAAGCAGCAGCGCTTGCAGACAAAAGGGTATAAAACAAACAGCAGGCATAATAAAACCGACGGAGTGTAAACGCTGCTAACGAGGTGCTAAAGTTCCGCGCGAACAAAAATATGCGTTATAGTTACGATCTGCTTTGAGTGTATGACTGTTATATCTGTTGCTATGGACACGGGATTAATCGGCCCTATCACAGGGTGCCTTTTGACGTATATTGGCATGTGCGGACGTGTGTAATACCTACCTCTGTAACCTTTGTCTGTAACTTTAATCTTACGCGTTTTGATTACGTTTATCGCAAAACACCTGCACTTTTCGCCGCAGGCTTCAGTTAGCTTGTAACCACGGTCATTGCAACATTGGCGAGACGTCGAGCGAGATGCATTTTACTTTTCAGTTTAAGTTCCGATGAGCAATTTAAATCGTCTACTATTAAAACCTGCGGCGATCAAAATCCATAACATACGTAGACGTAGCAATTTGCTACGAATCATGGTAGAGTTCTCTACCTACACGAGCATCAGTTCGTAGCAATATTAGCAGCATTTTGCTGCGTGATATCACTATATTGTGATTCACTATATAAAGGTTAACGCATATGCTCTGAACTAAGCCGAAATAAGGTCATTATACTCATCATTATGAACAACTTTACTTTAGCACCAACTCTAAAATCGCAATCTAAATCTAAATTTTGTCGAGCGAGAGTCTATGAGGGTTTTATATGGAACAGCTAATTTTATTTTCTCGATTTCAGTTTTGTTCCCACAGTAAAAGTTCTTCATAATGACGGGTACTATGGACCCCCTTCGGCTTGGTACACTCTATCCGCGTAATTCAGTATTTTCATAGTATTCGTTCATAGAATTACGTGTTACGTGCAGCGGGTACAACTTTAATGTTTAAACAAGATGTTCCACCACATGCAAGGGTTTATTTTATATTGTATATACCTACAAAGCATTTCCTCGCACGCCTGAATGCTGTCTAACCATTAAGACGAAATATACTTCAAATTTGACGATTCGTTATCACGAGTATTCAAAAGTAGACCTTTAAAATCGATTAATTGACATTATTCCTTTATGTTTAATAAATGTTCTTGAAATATTTTATTCGGATATGTTTACCGATACACAATTAAAGAAATTTGGCTCGATAGAAAAAAATCATAATTTCCTAAAAAAACACCAGTTTTTACGTTCCCTTCAATGGATTGAATCAAAAATTAAAAAATATTGAAAATAATTTTTTTTTCTTTATTTTCTACATATAATCTTACGCTTTTACAAAAATCTGCGACCACTAAAATATCTTCTATTGAATTCGAATGAAGTTGGTCAACGTATTTTATTTTGGCTTATGTTTCCGGGAACAAATCAATAATGTCTTTATAATTCTCAATTTAAAAACTGACTTCAAAATTAGTTAAATACGCAATTTCGTTTACATGGATGACAATAATATCTCATCCAAGTAAACAACTTTTCCACTTAACCTATTTTGATAAAATTTCTATGGGACCAATACCTATGAAAGTACGTCTTTTTAGGGTTCCGTACCTAAAAAGGAAAAAACGGAACCCTTATAGGATCACTTTGTTGTCCGTCTGTCCGTCTGTCAAGACCCTTTTTCTCAAGAACGCGTAAAGGTATCAAGTTGAAATTTATACTAAATAATTGATTTTGCGGTTCCTTTCACTCGTAAAAAAATAAAAGTTGTCAACGCAATCAAAAGATATGAACGTTTATGTCGCATATTTTGCGATTTAACAGGGGAATCAAAATCTATAGGGTACTTCCCGTTGACCTAGAATCATGAAATTTGGCAAAAGGCAAGGTCTCATAACACATATATAGGAATAAATCCAAAAGTTACAAATTTAAAGTTATATCATTTAAACATAATTATTTTGCTATTACAAACTTAAATTTTGTAGTTGGAATGTATGAAAGAACCTTATAGTTAACTACAAAGTTAAGTTTGTCTTTCAATATTTCAACTTCAATTAGTTTTTTTTCCATCCATCCATCATTTTCCAGCATTTTGTTCCATCTAACGAAACCCTCAGAGCGCGAGTCCTAATCGTACTTGTTCGGTTTAAAAAAATAAAACAATCACTTACTAATGATGGAGAGTTCTAAGGTAACAAATATTCAAAATAAAATTCGAAAAAAATACAACCGAATAAAGAACCCCTTCCTTTTTTAAGTCGGTTATAAATAATTATAAATATTATTACCTCAATTCCCGGTTTAGGTTCTGTGTCTATTACAGTCAGGATGTTCGAAGGTGGTTTTTCGACTAAATTGGCAGACACGACGGATACCGACGCTCCTACAGTCTCTTCGGGCTTCACTCCTGACTTGCGCAGAAGACATAGCACGTATGTCGCACTATATTTCAAATTCCAGTTTTCACGGATAGCCTGAAATTGAAAAACATATTCATGAATTAATAATTATATAACATAACGTTTATTTTGCACAAAATGTTTACAAACTTATGAAATAGGTACAAATATAAAAATATAAAATATGAGTTAGTAGGTAGGTGAGAAATTTTTACATACCTACTCCAAATAAAGTAGCCCTGGATCTCATACTAAGTGGGTCCTGTGTCATGAGATTCGTGACAGTATATGTCGTAATATATAGTCGATATGTTAGTACTTAATTGTTAATGTGGCTTTTTTTTGACATAGGGTAGCTAAAAATTATATAGAACTACATGCAAAGTAATCTTTTAAATGGAAATAAATTACCATTATAAGTATGAGTAGCCCTGATGAAACTGGAATTCATAAAAATAACGTTTTAATGGTTTCGCATTTTCTCTTTGCCCTTATACTAAGTATATATAAGGCAAAGAGAAAAGGCGAAACATTAAATTTGGCCCGAATCAGATAATATTTAAATCTAATTCAAATGAGCAGTTACATCAGATCAGACAAACAAGGGAGATATGGAAAGGTTCACTGGTGCGAACGCATCAAACTGTGGCCTAAATCTAACTGGATGCCTTTAGTCACCTTTACACACCTTGCAGACGACCTTGCCGCCATTTTTTTGCATGTGGACTTATTAGTTCTTTGGTGTCGCTGCAAGTTCATTAGTGCGTGAAAAAACATGTAACTGTGCCTTATTTCAAATTTTTTGCTAAGTGGTTTATAGGAATAGTGAAAAAATGGGTCTGCTTTTACTTTCGATTCGATGTTTCGTAAATTATTTATTTGTTTTTAAATGAAATTTTTGGATCAAAATTTGGCCACCCCAATGGCACTCTCCGTGGCTTCATTCAAAAAAGTAAGTGAAACATGGAGACATTTGAACACCGAACGATAATTGTACTAAAGCATATCTCCCTTGTTTGTCTGCTCTGTGGCAGATACATAAACAATGACAAAGATTAAAGTAAAACACGCCATCCCATGACCTAAATAATTTAAACTCTGCCACAATATACCGATCGAAATCAAATTCGGTCAGGTTTATCATATTTCTTCGTCCAACAGGTGGGTTCCGTCTTTGAAGCCTTCTAAAAATAAACCTTGAATAGGTCTCTTGATCAAAGTATCTATGATCATCGAGGTTAGTATCTATACACGTGTTTAGCTATCAGGTAAAACGATGCTCGTGTTCAGTGGTCCAAGAGAATCCCAACTAGCATTATTTATAACAGAAAACTAAATAGGTACCGTTAGGACACTGGTTGACCTTACTCATTGTCCAATAATTTTGGCGATTTAAATTATAATTATTGCTTTATTTATTTGCTTGTATTTCTGGTGTGCATAATATATTATTCTATCTATATCTATAATTGATGAATGACTAGATAAAGTGTTCTTAAGTATGGGAAAATGCCATTAACACTCAACGAACTTATGTACGTATTAGCTGTTTTGTTTTGCGAGATCAGGTATGGTCCTAAAGTAAAAGTTGTTTATATGAGTACAAAACAACTTTTCTGTGAGTACAATGATATTCTTGAATATGTGCGTCGTCAACTATACACCCAGTATTGACATCAGTTTGCTTGAGCTTTTGATAATAATGTTGCTTTAGCAGACGGGAGTGTATCGTCCGTGATTTCATGATGAAATTCCACTATTAGCATTAATTTTAGAAAGTTTTAGCAACAA
Source organism: Agriopis aurantiaria (assembly GCA_914767915.1). Taxonomy (NCBI): domain Eukaryota; kingdom Metazoa; phylum Arthropoda; class Insecta; order Lepidoptera; family Geometridae; genus Agriopis; species Agriopis aurantiaria. The sequence continues at coordinate 7,562,168 of OU611994.1, read as the reverse complement.
AACATATATTTTATAAATACCTCATTACAGGCTCTTAGGTAACAAGGTAACACAACGTATGTACCTTCATTTATCAACGCTAAACGTCAAGGAAATTACATTTGGAACACCGTACTGAGAAAATTGTTATGCGGTTTCATCTGTTTGAATAACAAAACTCCTCTTTCCGGCAACTTATACATTTTGTATTCAACGTCTTCATAGCGTCGAAAATTGTCTTGAAAACAAAAATTAAGGCACTATTTTGTCTTATTTTAATGTTTTCGGTCGTCAAATTGACTGTAATACGTGTTTTTTTTACACTATCCCTCATATTTTTGCGCGTGGATAGAGAGAGGTAACGAATATTCGTAACGAGTATTCGTTACCTCTCCCTATTTTACCCTTAAGATTCTCTTAGGTCATGATTTGGTATTTGGTGTTTTTTTAAAGTTATTATTAAGGTTACATCAATAAAGAATGTCTAAAGAACTGATGACTTCATCTATGACGAAATGTCTCACTTTGTCCTCATTTAAGGTGAACCTTGACAGACGATTTTCGATGCCAAATATAAGGGTGGAGGCTTGGTAGACCAACAAAGGGAACCTAATCAGAGTGAGAGTTCAAGACGAGAATTCAATGTACCTTTATTGCGTTTATAAATATGGGGGGAAACTCTGTGAAATAGTAGTGGAAAACAACAAATATGTATAACGCAAGGTACTGATGTTTTACAAGGTACAGTCAATCGGCAGTCAATCTGCAGGCAATCTGCAGTCAATTTACAGTGTCCACCCGCTGCAGACATAATATTGTTGTACCTATGCCAGTTTTGAGCAAACCTTATACTTATCGATATAAATAAATAACAAATGCATGTCGATTTTATTATATACTAGCAACGTACCCCGGCTTCGCACGGGTGTATTTTTTTATTTTTTTACACTTTGGATTACATTATTGGAGTTTTAGTAAAGCTTCCTATTTTCTTGAAAATATAATATAGCCTATGTCCATTGCCTATGTCACACGGGGATAGTGTAGCTTCCCAGCAGTGAAAGAAATTTTCAAATCAGTTCAGTAGTTTCGGAGCCTATTCAATGCAAACAAACAAATCTTTCCTCTTTATAATATTTAGTATAGATACTTAATGCAACAAATACAAAGTAGTTGACAGACATAATTTAATATCAGTTGACTGCTTACTTCCACGCGGCAGAATTATTCATAAACTGGGGTAATTATACTCGTATATTGGTGAGTGCCTCACATTACCTTAACCCTAGCCTTGAGTGTGAGTGTGCGGTTGCCGGGCAGCCACAGGCGGCAGACGACGGGGTCGGGACCGCGGGTCTTGGTGGCCGCAATAATACGGATCGCGGCCACGGTACGGCGCTCCACGAATGCAGAATACACGTAGAACCTGAACCTGAAACCACAACACTTGCGCTCAAATATCCGTTGGACGGACTTCAGATAGCGGGAGTTTGAATGGCATTCCATTCTCTAGCGGGTTGCATTAAGGGGACTGTTCCCGTCTGCAGCTCTCTCGCTCGCACATTTTCACATTATTGAAGATATAAAATCAATGAGTGTGAATTTCCAAAAAGTAACAAAATCATGTCGAAGAGCAAAAATACTTTTTCCGAGGTGGAGCGAAGAAAAATGTTTTTATCTACCATCATGATATGGGTATCAAATGAAAGGGTTTGCTGAGAAAAATACAAAAAAGCTTGTGTTAAAAAAGTATTTTCTAAATTAATTAAGTTTATTTAAACTTGCAAATTTAGTTTAAATTTGGAAGTTAAAGTGGCAATGGGCAGGCCACATCGCTAGAAGAACCAATAACCGATGGGGAAGAAAGGTTCTTGAGTGGAGACCACGAAACGGAAGACGCAGCGTAAATAGGCCTCCCACTAGATAGACCGACGACACTGTGAGAGCCGCGGGCATCCAGTGGATGCAAAAGGCAGGCTGTCGTTCAGCGTGGAGGTTAAAGGGGGAGGCCTATGTTCAGCAGTGGACGTCTTCTAGCTGATGATGATGATTTAAACTAACAGTTAAATAAAAAAACTCTACAAATGACACCGGTATAAACGAGGGCGAGACCTCATAAATAGTTAAACAAAACCTATCCAAACGCAAATATTTGTCATCCAACTCCATCGATGTGAATTTGCGGCTTCGATGCTCCTATTATTTATTTAAAGCCGGAGATTGGCTCTGTGAATGCGTAATGTATCATTCACTACACATATTATAGGCTTTCATAGGGAAATACAAGTATTCGTTTCGATCACTTGCGAATAAATAAGATAAAAAACATGCAAGTACAATTCCAGATTCAATACTAGTATAAGCAAAATCAGTCGAATAGTTGTGAAGATCTAAGATAGATTATACTGTGACCCATTACTTTGACGAACGTTCTTAAACAGCCTGCTTTGCTGCTTCCTTATTAATTCATAGAATCATAAACTTTAGTAGCGTTGTATAATTTTATCTATATTTTAGAAGAAATTGATACAGATTCAACAAAGAAAAAAGATTAACGAGAAACATTCAACTTTTCTCTATATATATTTTACATCATAAACTGTGTAACAAAATGTAGGTACAATATCATCCTTATCCATATTTCAAAGATGTGATTTGACCGAACTTCCACATTACAAACTTGGTGCGAAAATTTGCCTCCGATACTAGTAGAAGACGTCATAGGTTGCGATCGATGGCGTTGTTATGGAATTAGGTATCCAGTCTATTGTATCGCATACTCTCATTATTCTATAGTTCTATACAATGACATAGCATTATAGGATAGTAATTTATTGGCTATAAGGCTGAAATGGAACTCTGCAATACAGTCTAGCAATAGTAGGTATATATGAAAGTTGTGATACAGTGTTAGGCATCGGTATTTCATTGTTGGAGCTGATATTATGTCATGGGAAAGATAAAATTTGCAATATTTAAGTAAGTACCTATGTGTAAAATGGTGGGTTGGCTAAGATATTTGAAGGGGGGTTTGAACCTCCAGACCCCCCTACCTACGGCATTGTGATAATGTCACCATAAAGCTTAGAGTATGGTTGCAAAGAAAGCTCAAAAATGTGTAGGCTGACATTAATGCGACAGAAACAAAGCAGTTAGAGCGCTAGGAGTGTTTACCCGGATTGCGTGGGTTCGAATCCTGCCAGTTCTCAAATTTTTGAATTGAGATTTAAATATTTTATCCTAATGTGTGCAACAACGTACCAAGACAAAAGTTTCAATACCAAATTTTTGCTATATGTGAGCAACGCTTTTTAAGCTCCTACGCTAGGATACCTAGCTGCAATAACTTTGTGAGAGGCTTAATATTTTTTTTTTTTTAAATATTATAATTATCACTAAATCGTATCGACTGCCAGCATTGACATACAGAACCATTATCATTGCAGTAAATACATTACATTATTAATATTAGAATTTGAAAATGTATTTGTGTGTTTTGTTTAATTTAATTTGATTATTCTGACTTCTTCTTCTTCTTATTCTTCCGAAATAAATGATTTTGAATTTGAATTATGAATATGAATTGGCCACCATCTTAGGTTTAATAATCCACCAAAAGTGATCAGTATTTACGGTTTTCATTTAGTTTCTTACAATCTGCTGCAGCTGTCGGACTCGGAGCTTAAAAAATACTTAGACTGAATAGCTAACAATATTCTGTTACCCCCTTACTAATAAATGTGGAGTAGTCTTGGAATAGTAAAGCCGTGTTTTGTCTTTAGCTCTCTTTCAAACTTTGAATTCTATCGAAAAAGACAAAAGACAGAGTAACTATCCACTACTCCACGTTTATTAGTAAGGGGGTTAATGTTTTTGTGGTTTGATTGCTAGAAACATATACTAACACAACATATACATATATATAGTAAACAATTTAATTACGTTGATTGTATCAGACGTTACTTTGCGGAAGTTCATCTTCAAAACTGTTTCTTTGACGAATCTTTAGTTTGACGATTATTGTACTTAATGCGAAGAAAAGGAAATTATTTTGTATCTTTATTAGGTACATTTGCTCATTTACTGACAGAGACACACAGCACCGCTGAGTCTACAAGCATGCAATTTTGCACAAGTGTTACTTATATTGTTATTGAGCACTTAGAAAGGCACTTGAAAATTATATCTATTGGCAAGGCCAAAAGCAGAGCGCTATGTGTACAAAGATGCGGGTAATTAGCTAGTGTCATAATAACAGGTACCTACGTATGCCTAATAAGTTAGAACGAAATTGTGAATAATAACGCATATATATCCTAAACAAATGATTTACGAGCCATTAAAATTTATCAATAATCAATCTAATGTTTGACGATAAATCATAGGTAAAAAAGTGACTTTTTAAAAACAAACACTAATTATGATAAATTATTTCATTTAGCCTGCTTTTGTAAGCGAGGTTGGCTTTATCAAAAACCATTATCACAAATGCGGTCGATGAATCATTTACCTACCTAATACTGTTCACTATAGGTACTACTTCTGTGTTACTGTTTACCTAATACTATGTGTTAAGTAACAAGGTTGGCATTAAATCACATTACACTAGTCACACTATCAAACTAGTGACATAAATGTGAAAGTTTTTGTATAGTTTTTGTTCCTACTCGACTCAATAACGGATAAAAGATATTGAATTTGATTATTACGTTTGACCGCCATCACGCCTGAAGTTAAGCTATGATATTATGGTCTACGATGGAGCACGCTTGCCTAGAAGAAACCGTTTCACTCGCGACTTGAAGACACTCATTGCTAATATCTGGGAACACCCATTCGATTCAAAACGCTTTGTTCGGGATTTCGGAATATCAACCATGAAATGGTGTCGCTTTTTCGTGCCCGCCCTGACTATCCGATAGAAAAATGGCCAGAAAGTAGGTATAAGATCATGCAGATCGATATGGAAGTAGCTAAAACCCTAGATTAACACATATAACTACGTTAGTTCTTATCCTAAAAATATGTGAGGTGAGACGCGGTTCAAAACGTGAGACGCATCTAGTATTAATATTTAAACGTTCTACTAGTAAGTTAGTGATCGTAGTGATTTGTAAATAAAATAATCTAAATTTTCCGTTGAAAAGGCTCGATTATTTTTAAGTTAGTCAAAAGTACAATCCATGAATGATCGCAGACCAAATAATACGCAATACAAGGACTAACAAGTTAGCTACGACTAAAGTTAGCTTGGTTTGACTTATATTTTTATCTTCCTGACAGCCCCATTGAAACACAGAAAGTGCATTTTTTGCTTTAACATATAAAATATGTTATCAAATTTCTCACACCTTCATAACATACACAAATAGCTTTCATATGGGATATTCAAGCAGGCAAAGTTTATTGCTGCAGTTGTCATTGATGCGGGTAGTTTAATGGCCACATGAATAAAATAGCGCATAGAAACTGGGTTTCCACTACGTCCATTATTAGATTCTGACAATGCTGTTTTACTCACTAGCTTCTTTCGGAATACACTTTCCAACAAAAATATGATAGTAACTTGATAGTGACATTTACTAGGTGAACCACAACCGCTTCAAAAAAGCATCCGGTGAAACGTTTCGTTACATGGTTCAGAAAAAAATATCCCGATTTTTTCCAGTGTAGTTGATGTTTTAACACAGGATAGTGAAAATAACTTAATAACTTTATGATCAGTCTATTAAATATTTAAAAGGAAAATTTGGTGTCAGAACTAAGTTTAGGCAGAATTGAGCGACCTCTAGTCAAATTCAACTTAATAGTTACCACAAAAAAAAACAACTAAATCATTGAGCAATAAAACTGTTACACGTAAGTACTTTTCTTCGACCACCTTTCTAGGATTTTGTAGGATTCAAATCCGGCTGTATGATGACCATTTCCCAATTTGGGAAGGACCTCATGTACGAGGGGTTCAGGATGCTATCAGGTAATTAGTCTCGAATCGTTCCTATAGTTGGTAAATCCTGGTTGAAAGTAATTTTTGTTTTGTAACTATCTAACCCTGTCCTGTCCAAATTATATAGAAAAAAGTTTCTTTCAACCAGAATTTTTCATTTTTTTTTTAATAAACTCTGTATTGTGGCGAACAAAACAAAAAAAATCGGTCAAGCCTTTTTTGAGTTTTAGCACAGTTTTTGTGAGACTTACGAACAGCAATTGATTTTTACATATAAGAAAGAAGAAGAAGATTATTGTTTCATACTTTACGATTTACTTACTAAAATTTTAATATTCTTTGAATTTGGAGGCAGACAAGAAAGCGACTGTATTGACTGTATTGGCTACCCTGTGGGCTACCCGGATTAGGCATGTTCGAAAGCTGCCAGTCGTCAAATTTTGGAATTGTCTACAACTTTTAAATAGCAAATCCTTTTTGGTCGCGAATCGAATAGCGCTGGCAGATTCCCACGCTATTCAATTTGCGCTTCGTTCCGTACGAATCATCGAAATTTTAAATTGAATTTAACGCGACATCCGTCCAGCAATCGGCGGTAGCTAGTGATGTTGCGTTAAATGGATGCAACTTGGCGAAGCGCCAAACATACTGGTTATATGGCCAGTTACCGTTACACGCAGTTTGTAATTATGAGTATTATACATACAGGAAGAACAGATGCTATTGGCAAGTAATTGACTAAGAAGTTTGACGTTGGAGTAGGGTTGTATTGCAATAGATATTAGACTAAAAACTTAAAACAACTTTGACCGGTCAAAACTAGAAATGTATACTTACTAGTTTATTTTTGTTATCCTAGTAGTTTCACATAATCAAAAACACGCTGCTAACTGAAAATAAAAGAAAGAAAGAAACACGGTAAAAAGAACTCCAATAATAATTTCACATTCAGATGTTTTTTTTTTGTTTAGTATTAGTCTTGCGTTTGACCGCCAACTCGCCTGATGTTAAGCGATGATGCGGTCTACGGTGGAGCACGCTTGCCTAGAAGAAACTGAGTAACCGACAGAGGAGAGTAAACGTATAACCGAGTTACCCGCAAGTCTTTAAATATGTGAAACTAGAAGGACGGGTGGACAGACGGACGGACAGAACCCACCTATAATAGTTTCTTGTAGTAAGTAGTACGGAACCATAATAAAAGAAAAAAAATATTTAAATAAAAATACGGATCATATATGTGACTCTTGCGCTGAGTTAAACCCTTAAACACTTAGGAAAATTTAGTAATTTAGTTAACTAAATTATGATCGTTGATCACGCTACCGTTTAATTTCCATAGCGTTGTCTGAGCACATGTCCTGGAATTCGTGTAGTCACACGGAGCTTGGAGCGTGACGTTTGGCCGTCCCGTTCCCAATTTTCGAACAATACTCGTAAAAAAGAATGGAAAAAAGCGATTTAATTAATTACGCCCACATATGACCTAGTTTCACCACCCGCTTTCAATGTTGGACATTGTTGCTCCGAGACAAATTGTGTAGAGTGAACGAACGTTTTGTAAAGAGTTAACGGAAGCTGGGAACCGCTAGAACAAAGTATTTGCAACTACTGTCTCTCATTTTACCGGATTAGTTAGTTCGTAAGCTTACTGCTACTTTGTTATTAACTAAACTCTGAACACAGACAACATTTCAGTACATAAGAGTATTTTTCTTGGACCGAGTCAAAACTTGACTTTACCTAAGTAGGTAGATAATGTTCATGTGCGAGTTAAGTTTCTAAATATTATTCAAATTCAAATTTTCAAATTCAAATTGTTTATTTCAAGTAACCATGGACTCATACTTAGCAATATTTGGACAAAGAATTAGGTATAAAAATAATAATAGTAAAATGTCAGTGGAAAGTTATAAAGGATTATGTACAAGCCTATTTTTTTTAAATCTTTTTTATGAATTGATTGCGCTTGACTTGGCTTGCGTTTGACCACCATCTCGCCTAGTGTTAAGCAATGATGCGGTCTACGTTGGAGCACGCTTGCCTAGAAGAAACTGATTCACTCGTGATTTGATGACACCCAGATTGTAACCATCGGGGAACACCCATTCAGGCAGCGCATTCCAGAGACTAGCAGTTGGCACAATAAATGTGGGATCAAAGCGCTTCGTACGGGTTTTCGGAAAATGAACCATAAAGCAGTGATAACTTTTCGTGCCCACTCTGACAGTCCGATAGAAAAATGGGCAGGAGGGAAATTAGATCGTACTCGTCGTAGATCGTAATTCCCTACTGCCCATTTTTCTTGTCCGATAAAAAACCGATAGACTAGCAACTGTAAAATAACAACTATGACAATTGTAAGGAAAGGCTTTTTTATGTTAGAAATTGAACGTTACCAGAGTGGAAAAATATTAACAGTTGTGATGAATTCTCTAATACTTTTTCTGTATCAATTTTTTGGCGGTTAGCTAGATAAAAAAAATTAGGTACATAAAAAGATATTTTACATTAGATTCCTGTCAAATTTCAAGTTTATAGTTTTTAAGTTCCGAGGAAATGAGTTTTGTTTTATAGACGAACAGACGGACAGACACCGAAGTCTTGCCCTAATGGTTCCTCCTTATTATTTTGGAACGGAACCCTAATAAAAACCATATTGCCACGCCGCGTCGTATCTATCACCGAACGACCTTTTCTGTAAGACGGTATTATAACTTTGAAGTCATAAATCTGTTCAAGAACTTTATGTAGGTGGGCTTGGTAACATGATTTTTAGGGTTCCGCATTACAACAATCCCTTATTAGATCGTCGTGTCTGTTCATCGTCGGCGCGTATGGATGTCCGGATATCACATAACATCATAACTACCTGACGACGACGAACTAGCAGGGACTACGGTTTCACCCGTCAATCGACAGGAACCATGTTTTTTCCGATACTAAAAACATAATTATGTGCTGTGCAGAAAAATTAACACGTTTTTTATTATTGAGAAAAAACTACGACTGGTTGACAGTATTATTCTGTTATAGTCTTACATAATAAAAGGTAGACTATTATGCTGTGATGGCACACTTCTAAAATAAGATAATTCGATCGTTTTGGAAACATGTCAACGGCGGAACCCGTATAATATGCGTGTCTCGACACGCACTTGACAACAGATTTTTACTGGACTGCAATGTTCCTATATATAACCTCCTATACGTAATCTAAACGGCTTGACCGATTTTGAAGTGTGCGGAGTGCTAACAGACGTATAAATTTGGTTGACGTCAACCAACGAGAGAAAAAGAGAGAGTAATATATTCTCACTCTTACTCTCCCGTTGGTCAGACGGCGGTCCGGCGTACCAAATCCACACGTCTGTTAGTACTATTAGATTTGTCTTCATGCCCATAGTATCATGGACTACATTTTGCTGTCGGGTATTTTATTTTTCTTTTAACAAATTACAAATATGTTAAAGTAAAATTTTAAAGGACACCAAGACACCAAGTCATAACCATCTGGAAATATCAATTATTGCCTGTAAATTCTAATATAACCTTTGTACATTAACTTATTTTTTGACGAAAAACGTAAGCACATTGAAATATTGTTCGCACGTAACTATAAGATATTAGAGAAGCCAATAATTATCCACCGATACTCTAATTGTAATCAAACTTAGGCTTTCAAATTATGGACACATTAAATACCACATTTATGAAAAAATACTTACATTATTTCGCGCTTAATTTAAACATATATTGGGGTTTAGTTCGGCTACTGTCGGAAACAGGTCTGCACTTTTATATGCGAACGAAAACTACCGAAACATTTATTTTGGGTTTTATTTTACTAAATTTATGCAGCGATCAATAAGTTAAATCGACTGAAAGTTCCAAAGAAGCAACTTGCTGTCACTGAACTGGAATAAATAACTAGATAGGAAGCTCTACGGGAAGGCGAAACAGATTTGTTTAATTTAACTTTTTGAATTTTAAAGTTAAAACTGCTTACATAAAAGTTATCTAACTTTATAAGCTGATCACGTGCACTCAAGCAAAAATCTGACGTAAAGCAAGATTTGTAGATCCGCATACTTAGCATATATTAAGTTAATATACGAAATTCAACTTGCCCTGTTAGTATGTTCATTCGTATGTGTGGGACAAATCTGGCAACTGAATTTTAGACCGGTTATCCTCAACCGCTTGAGCTGAAATTTGGCATACATTTAAATTGGGTGACAATGCAATGTTATGGTACGATCGTGCTGGTCTGACGATGAAAACAGAAGGTGGCCATAGGAACTCCTAAACGAAACGACGTAACCCCGTCGAGTTTGGGTTCGTTGGAATTGTCTTCCCAAGGACTTTGTTCCTAGATGATAAACTCAATATGGCGTACGCTCAGATGGCGGACAAAATGTTCTTATCTACCACCATGATATGGGTGTCAAATGAAAGGGTTTGCTGTGAAGAATACAAAAAAGCTTGTTATTAAAAAGTATAAAAAGAAATTAATATAGTTTATTTATTATTTCATTTTCACGTTCATTTGGTTTATTTATTCACTTGATCTGTGGAATCTGTAATTAAAGAATCCATGCTCGCTCCTAGTACACAAACAGTATATTGTCAGAATAATAAGCGCCTAAACTGTAAGCCCAGGAGCCCAGAAACCTAATTTCTAGAAACCTAGTCCATTTTCCTATTTTACAAGTATTTACAGACATCGATTAATTAAACAATGTACTTGTATCGTATAATTAACTGGTTATGGGATATAGATCTGATATTAAAACAGTGCCCAGTTTTAAAATCAAAACCAAGATTACATCTCGGGCGAAAACTTTGATCCTAAAACTAGAAAAGTATTGTTGCTATAGTGCTACAACATGGGGTTCTTCAAAAGGCGAGTTAATAGAGTCCTCAACGTATTTGTAATGCCTCCGGTGTTACAAGTATCCATAGGCGACGGTGACTGCATACCATCAGGCGGCCCGTCTGCTTGTTAGCCACCTATGTTGTGTTTTATTTTGACCTTTTTTGTATTATTGGTTTTACTTAATCAAGGACATTTCGTTAATCTATATAATTATATAAAAGTCGATGCGTGTGGGTCTGTATGTCAAATTATGGACTCCAAAACGGCTGAACCTATATTGACGGGACTTTCACTGGCAGATAGCTGAAAAAATGAGGAGTCCACTCTGGTGAAATTACAGGGCGAGATTATCTAATATACTAATCTATACTAATATTATAAAGAGGAAAGATTTGATTGTTTGTTTGTTTGTTTGTTTGTTTGCATTGAATAGGCTCCGAAACTACTGAACCGATTTGAAAAATTATTTCACTGTTGGGAAGCTACACTATCCCCGGGTAACATAGGCTATGTTATACTTTCAAAACAAATAGGGATCCTTACTAAAACTCTAATAATGTAACCCAAGGTGTAAAAAAAATTAGATTTTCAATTTTGACTTTGCGTGTTTGACATTTCTAAGACAGGACAACGTCTGTCAGGTCTGCTAGTATAATAATATTATAAAGAGGAAAGATTTGTTTGTTTGTTTGTTTGTTTGCATTGAATAGGCTCCGAAACTACTGAACCAATTTCAAAAATTCTTTCACTGTTGGGAAGCTTCACTGTCCCCGGGTAACATAGGCTACATTATATTTTCAAAAAATATAGGCATCCTTACTAAAACTCCAATAATGTAACCCCAAACCCTTGTAAAAAATAAGACTTACTCCCGTGCGAAGCCGGGATGCGTTGCTAGTAGAAAATAAACAACGACTCGCTACGTAGTAGCTCTGTACCTAGTCTGTTGTAAAAAAATACCCAAAAAAAACTTTGTTTCTTGCTGCATGTCTTTATTGATGAGAAACTAGAAAGATTAAAAAACGCCATGAATTCGCAAAAGACATTTTGTGTCGAAAGAGACAAAAGAACCAGACAGTATATTTCGGAGCAGGAATTGGAGAATGGTACGCATAATGCGAAATGTAAATTAGTACGAGCTGGGCTTAATGACAAAACCTAATGAACCTAAGCCCCCGAGCTCGGCATAAATCAAAACCTTAAAACTTTATATTCAAACACAAATAGGTATAGGTATGGCTGGGACCAAAATTGTAAAGAAGAAGTAAGTATAACAACGACATTACTTTCCAATGCTTCTTGCGTTTACTTTGTGTTGAGAAGTTTGAAATAATACAAGTTTCAAGTTTGTGCCACAAATGAAATCAAAGAATAATGATAGTAATTCTGAGAAAACCCTTTTTCATCCGATGTCCATCATTAAAACTCTTCGTGAAGCTATTGTAGAATACTGTCGTAGCTTTGAACTTTAAGGCCCGTATTCCAAAACGACGCTCAGTCAAGATTCTCTACTTAAAACTAGTTTTAAGTAGAGATTTTATTCTAGAACTAAACTTGGGTCAAGATTCTACGATCTTAGTTCACCTGTATTCTAAAACGTCACTCAGTTGCCAATCTGTACTCAAGTTGACATAAGATCTGCGATCACGCAAGTGACGTCTGTATCACGCTTGAGCAGAGATTTCTGTGTAGTGTACTTGGTTTGGTTGTTATTAAACTTGTTATTATTTGCTTTGCACCATGAATATTTCTGAAGATATCGAATATTATGATCAAATTTCCGAGTGAATAGACAGATCACTGTTAGCATTCCAATGCGACACTTGAGAGATGCTGAAGATCCGTATGCAATGGATGCAAATAATTTTAAAATGCGCTATCGCAGGAACATCTGATGGGTTTGCAGTTAGAGCTTCCATTATTAGCAGTTTTGATTGACTGAAGCATGGTCTCCTATACAACTTTAACAAATTGGTTAAAAAAAACTGTCTGTATTAATTAACTCATTTGTTAATCATATACCTTTTAAATGAATATAAAAATTAAACAATACTACTAAATAATAAGGTCAGTCTTTTATTTATAATCATTTTAATTACTAGGAATAGTAATATAATATTACAAATATTTTTTTAATAGACATTTTTCTTTCCAAACTGAAGGGGAAATCCTAAAAATATCCAAATATAGGCAGGATAAGATACTACTATTTCGTAGCACAGTTACTTCCTTGATTTACTTGAATTGAATTAAATTTCCAAAGAAAATCGCGAAAAAATAAACAAAACTAATGTGACATTTCACAATACATTGACATTGTTGACGTTCCGTATTACATAATTTTTCTTGAAATTATTTGACGAAAAATGCTTTGAGTAGATTCTAGGGTTTTAAGCATAAAAATGTATAAAACCTTTATGATATAGTGTAGATCATTACCTAAATAGTTAAACACTTAATAATTTTAAACTACATTACTGTTTATTTAATTAATTAAATTATTGTAACTTTTTAAATTATGCGTTACGCGGAACGACATTGTTAAACTAAAATAAAAATGTAAACGAAAACAGACTGACTCATAGACAAAAAGAATATCCGCTTGAAACCCTACTTAAGTCTAGATTCAGCTGAGTTGAGTTTAAGGGCAGTTTTGGAATAAGAACAATACTTAAGCAACGATTCTAGGCTCAAGTAATAATCAGGTGAACTAAGATCAAACGATACTTGAGTCTTGTTTTAGAATACGGGCCTAAAAGCTAGAAAATGTAACTGTAGACAAGCGGTGGCAGTACCTATTGTTCTAAATTGGATGCTACAAAAATAACTCTAGCGTGAAGCCGCAGAAAACCAACCTCCAGATGCACTAGAACAGGGGTGTCCAACATACGGCCCGCGGCCCGCCAAGTTTCCTAATCCGGCCCGCGAATGAGTCAAAAGTTGGGTATTTTTTTTTTTTTTTAGACGTAATTTTGTACAAAACGTAGATTCATATCTATATCAGTGTGCCTGTGCATGCAGTTACAAGTGAAACCTGCTGTGAAATCCGCCAAATAGTTATAATTATAAACCCTTTCTACCATTTTACTTATTCCATTATACCATTAGTCTTGATTTGCTCAGTTACGAAACATCTCTTGGCCCGCCATAGTTACAAAGTTCATAAATCCGGCCCGCGTCAAAATTTAGCTGGACACCCCTGCACTAGAAACATAAGTCTAATTATAAATCTTGGATTGTCTCTAGGGCTGGCTTTGATATACCTAAATAAGATGTTTGTATACGGTCTACGCTAAACGTTTTTATATTTATTATCTGTAAACAAAAAGAGTTTTATGTCGAAAATCAATAATGGTAGTAGGTAATGTAGTAGTTATCTGGGATCGAAATAGTCAAATTGTTTTAGATCACTTTGCAACACTTAGTAAAAAAGCCAAAATAAATAAAGGATTCAAAGTTAAAATAGTTTTTTGTGAAGACCCAGAAACGTTTAATCAAAGGATATTTTAGGGCTAGAATTTTCCAGGAATTTTACTAACATTTCGGTTGATTGGCTACAATTTTGGCTGTAGTAGGTTCAAATAAGTAATAACAATACAAATAACAATAATAAAGTCGATGTTGGGGATATTGTTCTTCGAAGTCAACCTCGCTGAGAGAGCAGGTAAGTAAATAGGTACAAGTAGGTAAAGTACCTGCTCGTAAATAGAAATACCTGCATAGCAATACATACATTGTAAGAATATACGTATAGAATACACAGGTTTAGTAACTTTCAGTTTTGGGTTATTGTGAAAATATTGTTTGGCACGGAAATTTCCATTAAGTGAAGCCTTACTTCATGTCATTGTTTGGTTATTAAATATAGCTAGCTGTAAATAGTAGTACCTAATTGTTTACTAAATTTTCTATCGTTTTCAAAGATAGCTACATAATCTAAATAGAATAACAACAGAGTTTATTAAAATAAACGTGAAAATAATTCTAACGGAGAAAAAAAACAATCGCTTTATTTTCATGTTTTTTTTAAATATATATAATAGGCTTTTGCGGCAACTTTAGTATGAAAAAATCCTTCTTGCACAGAATGCCTTCTTTCTTGCTAACGGCAAACACGTGAGAATATTTATAGTTAAAAAAAAACAGGTCATACCTCATAGATTCCTTATACTGAATCTATGTCATACCATAGATTCAGTTACTTATACTGAATCTATGTCATACCTTTATAAATAACTAGCTGACCCACATATATACCCAGTAGATCTGTGAGCTGACCTGACAGACGTTGTCCTGTCTTAGAACTGTCAAACACGCAAAGTCAAAATTGTAAATCTTATTTTTTTACACCTTGGGTTACATTATTATAGTTTTAGTAAGGAACCCTATTTTTTTTGAAAATTTAATATAGCCTATGTTAACCGGGGATAGTGTAGCTTCCCAACAGTGAAGGAATTTTTCAAATCGGTTCAGTAGTATCGGAGCCTATTCAATGCAAACAAAAAAAAAAAAAAAAACTTTCCTCTTTATAATATTAGTATAGATAAACTAAGTCGTACTTGGAATACAGAATTTAACTAAATTTTACAGAAAAATGTGGATATATAGTATGTACATGTAGATGAAGAGAACTTACTTAGGTATGTTATTTAATTAATGCTGTATTTTTAATTAAAATACATCGCAATAAAATTTATAGGTAACTGAGTATAAGTTATCTCTACAGGTACCAAGTCGGTAAGTATACGCGTCACATTTCAAGGTTTGATACCTAAATCGATGTCTCGTTACTTACAAAGTGAGGTCGAATCATCACCATTTCCATGTAGTAAGAGGGAAAGAGAGCGTACATGGCCAACATTCCCTGGAGGTGTGGAACGCTGTTTCGTTAAGTAGAAACGCTTGTTTGGAAGAAACCGGCAATATTACCGAGGGTAAGAGGATCAGCTCGATCTATCCACGGGTTTATGAAATTGTCCCGTTAACCATAATTTTTTTAGGGTTCCGTACCTCAAAAGCTAAAAACGGAACCCTTATAGGATCACTTCGTTGTCCGTCTGTCTGTCTGTCAAGATCCTTTTTCTCAAAAACGCGTAAAGTTATCAAGTTGAAATTTATAGTAAATATTTGGGTCTACGGCTTCTATTGGCTGTAAAAAAAAAAAAGTTGTAAGTCAACGCAATCAAAAGATATGAACGTTTATGTCGCATATTTTGCGATTTCACAGGGGAATCAAAACATATAGGTTACTTCCCGTTGACCAAGATTCATTAATTTTGGTAAGAGGCAAGGTCTGAAAGCACATATAAAGGAATAAATCTGAAAGTTGTTAATTTGAACTTATATCATATAAAAATATTGTTTTACAATTACAAACTTACATTTTGTAGTTGTTATGTATGGAAGAACCTTATTGCGCTTGAGCATTTGGATTGTCTTTAGACCTTCAACGGTCTATGGGCAGTCTAAATGTATTTGTAGTGTTAGTTTTAGCTTGTATTTTGTTTAGTTAATAAATGCACTTGCCCAGAAAAAAAAGGACCTTATTGTCAACTACAAAGTTAAGTTTGTCTTTCAATATTTCAACTTCAGTGGGTTTTTTTGGACTCGCGCTCAGAGCACGAGTTCTACTCGTACTTTTTCGGTTTTTTAAATGTTTTTTGCGATGTTTAAGCCTGGTTCAAAATGTAGGTACGATACTTTAATAAGTTAGTTTGCTCTTGGCCAAAAATACAAATAATTTTCAAAAAACAATTATCAATGCGAAAATTATGTCTGTTTGTTTGTACCTATTTCACGCATTAAGAGAGTACGTGACGAGACTTTTGCATAGACATATAGAGGAAGACAGATATAGAGAGCCAGAGTATAGGTTTTTTTGGCGGGTAAAACCGCAGGGCAAAAACAAAGTCTTCTTAGTTAATTACTATTTAGGTAAGTACTTACCTAAATTTCTATTTCTAATAAATAGTATGTAAACTTAAACGCTGTTGATCTCATCGCTGCTTGTATTGTGTGTAACAATTTACTTGCACAATCATGAAGAATCTTGTGAGATAAATGTTAGTGGAAATTGTCCGTTTTTATTCTCAATAAATAATTTGAATTTAAATGAAATGCCGCGCAGCAAAATGTTTATCAAAAGCCTGTGTGAAATTATAGTGTTGCAAATTCATAATTTTTTTAGAATGAGAAAAATAATAAACTCTATTTTTATAGTAAAATCAGTGTAATGTGAGTTTTTTGACGCATTCATTATGAGCGTATGTACCTAGCTAATGATGACCAAATTCTATTCTTGTCAGGCTTTAGTTAAAAAGACACCTTATAGGTATGAAAGTAAATCAATCAACATTTTTGTCTGACTCGTCCAATCTAGCACTTTATCTATAAATTTTCTACTTGTCCGCCACAAGGATAATTATAGAGGGGAGTATTATTTCAGCGGCTTTTGGTCAGAATAAACTATGACAAACCGGCTTACACTCACTTTATGTTGGTACAAAACTGTTAAGTTACTTATTTACTAAATAAATAAAGAATGGAACTGTATTGAACATTTTAATTAACCGGCCAAGTGCGAGTCGGGCTCTCACGCTTAGGGTTCCGTACCACCACAAAATTCAATAACGAAATTACCAGTTATAACATGGTAATAAACAGAAACTTGTCACCGATTCGCACTTGGCCATTATTTATTATTAGTTGTTATACTTTAGAGTGTGTACTATAATCATGCCAATAATGGCAAAAATAGGTACCTAAACAAATTAATTTTAATTTTTACATAAATAAAATAATGCGAGATATCCGTTCCGATATACATTTATAACTTATTTTATTTTATAGTAACAAAACTTTTTCACTCTTTGAAAAATCTTGTCCAGTCGTTTCAATGTAAAAATGCGCGAGTGAGAGAACTACGTACCTACTGAAGTAATCAAGCATAAGTTGTAGAATGTTGTCTACCTGGGACGTGATATCTTGTCACGGCCTCATATCCACAACTCTCATGAAGCTGAATTCACATCGCGAGACACTAATTAAATTCCGGGAAACAGCGAGCGAGAAAAGCTTTTTAATTTTAAACTATTTGCATACCGACGAAACTTGGGATGTTGTGCTCGGCGTGCTTGCGCTTACATTAATACAATTTCCTGAGTAATGTCATAAAATATTGCAGTTTTATCGCTATTTGGGGTTTGTTTGTTGTTTACTAGCAGCCAACTCCTTAAGTGGTCTCACTACGTAAGGAGTTGGCCGTAAGGCCCCATGTGCACTCGGCTTGCATGACCCACCCGCTCCCATTTTAACTTGGCAGATTGGCATGGGTGAAACCGCAGGCGCAGCTAGTAAACAAACAAAGCCCAAATAACGATAAAACTGAAATATTTTATTATTACTAGCGACAACACTACTAACAGACACTACTACTACTACTACATAATTAGCACAGTTCGGAAAATCATGTGATCTTAACGCGCCCAGATATGGTTTGCAGCCACGCAACTTTTTTTCATCGCCTAAACTGAATCGTTTTAAACAGCTATCCGTAAGGCCCCTGGACTGGGTGAAGGTCTCCAAGGAGTGGGAGCCATTGAACAGTCGACCCGCGGTCGCCCCCAGACCCGATAGTGTGACGAGCTCGACATGTTTAAAAAGATTGGTGGTTGGTGCCTAGGACAGAGACCAATGGAAGAAATTGGGGAGAACTTTGCCCAGTAGTGGGACAACGCAGGTTAACATAAAATGAAAACATCACAATAACAGTATAAAATTTGCTCCATAATAATCTTAGTTACTTATATGCAAGGAGATAAGGTATGATATAAACAGGACCGGACGTTTTATAGTGTATTTTTTTAAATAATAATGTAGAGTTCACTACTGCACGTATTATAAACCTTCGTAATTGAAAAAAATTGCGCCTCTCTTTCTGTCTGACAGGCACTCAGTCTTTCGTAACAAAGATAGAGCTCGGATAAAATATGGACGAGTTTTCTGAATCGCAGCTGACGTGGGAGCGATTACTTATTAATCTGCACCGTGCAACGTTGGACGGACATTATTAACTTTTGCGACTCTTGCAAAAAATTACCTAGTTTCACAATTCCGCAAGCAATGTCATGTTCTAACTATTAACTAATATTTATCAATATTATTCGGTACATTATAAACTTATAAATACAGTGTAAATTCTATATAGCGACCCTCGATTTAACGCAAACCCCTAAAACGTGAAAATTACGTGTCTTTGGTTTACCTTGTTGTCCATACGATGATACACTCTATGTAGCATCACACTCACTTTAAATAACGACAAGAGTACTGTTTATTGCTTATTTGCTAATGATGTATCAGTATAAGCAATAAACAGTAATTTGTAACACCTGTTATTAAAAATAAAATGAAATACTGGAGCAGCAAAAAAAACGTCCAATGAAGATAATAGACTATACGCAATAAGCGTTGTTATTTGTATCGATATTAATGTTCGTTGTATGTAAATTTTATACTTTACATTAATACATATTATAATAATATTGACTTTTCTTCTCTCCATTTAACTATAACTCTCAATAACGTCATAAAATTCGCTATATGGAGTTTACCCTGTATATAAATTGTATAAACCAGCAGTTTTTGTCAAACTACTTGAAATGTTCACTGGGTATGTATATTCGTCTAGCAGCTAAGAACATAGATGTACCTACATATCCGAGTTACATACTACAAAGCAAAATGATTAAACAATCTTCCACGTCGACATCACACATTGAACTCGCGGTTGAGGACCCTCTATCGCGCGGATGACACTCATCGAAGCCTCCACTCCACTCCCGAGTGCATCTAACATATATTTTGACATAGGTCTCACATTTTACTACAACCTCTCAAGATAATTTCAGCCTTATTGCCTTAACCTGTAATTCAACATTTATGTGGCAAGGGCTTTAACAGTGGCACCACTTTTAGCCCTCATTGCTCCCCTTCTTGCTGAGCTGAAAACACTTCAATCTACCAATCCTTTGGGAATCATTTTGAGGCTGCCAGGCTTTGGAAATCATTTGCGGAGAATCCTTATTAGTAAACTAGTCATGTTATTTGTTCTATTTCAACGTTTTGTTTTGTCTCAGTAATGTACCTATATATAGCATGTTTATTTTCTTGTCATAATACTAATCTTTTTTTCCTGCAACGTGCCTTCAGTATACAGGGTGTTGTGTTACTCGTATCCGAGCCGCGAGTGCGTTATTCGTTATAGATAAGCGATTCTATTTATGTTACCTTTTAAGGGTTCCGTAGTACTACAAGTTAACCTGACAAATTCAGTATGTCCGTCCGTCTCGCCGTCCTAAAATCAAATCAAATCAAATTATTTATTTGCTAGAATACATACATTACATTAAAGGTTTTAATATTATTACTATATTATTACTGTATTCAGTCTGCAGCCAGAAACCTGTCTAACACTGTAATACCTTCTAACTTCTATATTTATAGTATTCTATAGTGAGTAGGCGTGGGGAAGCGCTAGCGTCTGTACACATTTTCGTATCACTCCGTTTAGAAAATCACAAATAATAGTTAAAAGTGCAGTTTCCGAAGTTAAATTACACCATTGCAGAAGGCACAGCCAACAGCTCAAGGTACGATACTCAGATAATACCCAATAAGAAGAAAATAACTTCTAAACTCATTTCATTTCGTGCGATTGTTAAATAAAATCAGCTGAGTATAACACCTGTTTGGAAAACCGTTGAACTCAGTGCTCGTATATGACTCAGCCGTCTTGCCGCCACCGCCGTGCCTCACATAGCTTTCTCCCTCACACTGCCTACCGAGCCGCTCGCTCATTCGACTTTGCTCCTACGTCGGCCTGGCTCGCTGAGTCACGCACTCGGTATGGATAAATACTTGAGTCCAAAGAATTGCAATAAAATTGAAGTTATTTGCGCGGCATGCAAACAAACGATCACTTCGTCTAGCTTTATGAAATGCGGAGGTTGTAAAGATTCGTATCACCCGATTTGTGTCAACACACCATCCTCAGAGGCCGCTAAAGCAAAAGATTGGAAATGTCCGTCGTGTCGAGCCAGCGAACCAAAACATTGCAACTTAAACACTCCTGCGCGTGCAAGCGACCGCCTCGACAGCCCATCCACGAATACTACAGGAGTTCGAGCGGTCAAGCGACCCGCTCTTAGCTCACCTGACATAGCGAGGGAAAGGGCTGGCGATAGTCAGTCCGATATAGCCGTTGAGTTGCGTTTTATGAGACAAGATCTGGCCGAGATAAAGTCATGTCTCAAGATTCTCACCGATGGAATGGCTACATGTAACGCCAGGCTGGATAGTTATGACTCGAGAATTCAATCACTGGAAGAAAGAGATATAACTATTTCATCGCTGCGGGAGGAAGTCCATCAGTTAAAGGACCAATTAAACTACCAAGCACAGACCGCTCTCAATAAAGAACTGGAAATTCTAGGTGTTAGCGAATCCTCTGGCGAAAACCTCGAACACTTCGCCAGGGTTGTGGGTACCAAAATTGGTGTTAACTTGTCGGAAATTGAAATAGATTGCGTGTTTAGGGCCGGTCCAAGGGATACCAGAAATAAAGGCAGGGACACATACTTACCCAGACCAATCATCATCAAACTTACTAGGAAGGCCAAAAGGGATGAAATGCTAAAAGCAGCCAAAGCTCGTCGTCACAACCTGTCATCAACGGACCTGGAAATTGATGGACCGCCCCACAAAATATACATCAACGAACATCTCTCCAAAGCCAACAGAGTGTTATTTCGAGAAGCTCGACTGCGTGCAAAGGAGTCCGGGTTTCGCTTCTGCTGGGTTAACCACGGAAGAGTGCATATTCGCAAGGAGGAAGGAATGTCGGCAATTTCAATTGACAACCAACTGGATCTGGACCGCGTTCTTCCTGGACCCGCAAACGGAAACCTTTATCAAGTCCCTAGTGTCCCTACCTAGACCAGCCAATTTAATTGATATAGTTTGGAGCGAGAGCTTAAAACTAAAAGTTTGTATTAGGGTTTTTATGATACTAATAATGATAGAGCTAGACTTCGTTTTATTTTTGTTATCTTTAGTTACAATTTTATTATTATCTATTGTAATACGGATCAATATTATTCTAATCAAAATATATTTTTTAAGTTATTTATCACAATCAAATTTAATAGTATACTCAGTTGATTGTCATAATAGTTGTAGGTTTTGTATCTTTTCTCACACACAAAATTCACATGCTCTTTCACCACTCTCACACTCACACTCACTCTCACTCATTCCACAACCCATTCACAGACATAGAGTACACCTCATGACCTTCGTATCAATCACAGCTTGCTTAGTGATAATTGGATCATTATTTGATCATCACAGCCTCAACCCCAATTCATTAGTACCTAGTAAAACCTGGACGGAAACGCATACATTATCAGGTCTTAAAAGCGCGACATATTTTTCTAGACGAAATACACACCTTATCAAAGTGTTTATTTTTGATAATGGGTAATCTGGACGTTTTCAATGATTTAGAAGAAACTCTTAAAGTAATGTGTCGCGCTATTGAAAGGCCTGAGTCGTGTTACGAGCTAATATCACCATTCAATTTTAAAGTCCTGTCTTATAACATTAGAAGCATAAATCAAAATTTCCTCAAACTACTGCCAACCTTAAAACGCCTCGATATTTGCTTTGACGCTCTAGTTTTATCTGAATGCTGGTTGCAGGAGCACACTCACATACCGGAGTTACCTGGATACAATGTTTTCTTCACAAAAAAATTTATAAATAAATGCGGAGGGGTTGTTATGTATATAAGAGACTGCTGGTCTGTAATGGTGCAGGAGCCAGAATTTGATGACGCAAATTGTCTTGTGGCAAATGTTGCAAACTGTTTAAAAATAGTTGGAATTTATAGATCTCCTGCTTTCAGAGATCTAAAAGGGTTCAATAATTGTCTCGAAAACATATTAATCAGTACTAAGGACGATGACACGGTTCTAGTAACTGGTGATATCAACATAAACTTGCTGGAAGAACGCCCAAGCAGCGATAATGAGGATTATCAGAGCATCATGGCTGAACAAGGGTTTTTACCGACCATAACTGAAGTTACCAGAAGGCAAACAAAGTCATGTCTAGATCACGCATTTTTAAAATCAAAAAATAAAGCGCTGGGTTTAATTTGTAAGTGTTCAATCACCGATCACGACCTGCTGATAGTGGGGTTAGATGCCAACGTGAAAAAGAACAGAGACAAAAACAGAGACACAACAAAAATCTACTATAATGAGGTGGCAAATGATCTGAAAAAAGTAGATTGGCAGCAAGTGCTAACTGGAGACAACGTAAATGATACAGTTATTGATTTCAATAGGATTATATCAGACAGCATACTAAAACATACACACAACAAAAAAATCAGCCGATCAAAGTTTAACATCAAACCTTGGATCACCCCAGGGCTGATAAGGTGTATGCGGCACCGCGATGACCTACACCTTAAGTTGAGACGTGATCCACAAAACGAAATCCTCAAAACAACTTATACGCGCTATAAAAATTTTTGTAACAACTTGTTACGTAAGCTGAAATCTGGACACGACAATGCTCAGTTAGCCCAGCACCAAGGTGATTCTAAAAATCTATGGAAAGCCATTAAGAACGTCTGTGAGCTGCCGTGCAAGAAAACCAGCGCGCACGAGCTGCTGAGCGGGGCTTCTGATCCTCAGGAGGTATTGAATGCTTGCAACGGACATTTTGTTAAAGCAGGTGCTAACTTGGCCTCGAATATCCTGCATAAGCTTAACACCACACAGGAAGCTCTGTGTCAGCAAGAAACTTCTAACTGCTCCACCCCCAACTCATTTTTCTTAGCTCCGACAGATCTCTATGAAATCAATGGCATTATCCAGGAACTTAAACCATCTAGTGCCCCGGGTAACGACGCTATAACACCCCTGCTGCTGAAATATGCTAAACATGCGCTTCTTGAGCCGTTAGCTCACATCTGCAACCTCAGCATGGCTTCAGGTGTCTTTCCGGAATGCTGGAAAACCGCTGTCGTTACTCCGGTGCTCAAAAGTGGTGATAAGTCGAATCCGGACAATTACAGACCCATCTCGTTACTAAGCGTCGTATCAAAAATACTGGAAAAACTGGTCAATAAGAGACTTGTAAACTTCCTGCAGAAACATGAGCTCCTCAGTGATCGCCAATTCGGTTTCAGACGTGGGAAGTCCACAGAGGATGCCGTTCAACTTCTAACGGAAACTATATCGTCACACCTGGACAATGGACAAAGATGCATCGGTGTCTTCCTCGACCTTGCCAAGGCGTTTGACACAGTATCTACCCCCATGCTATTGAAAAAACTCGAACACTTTGGCATTAGAGGTAGTACCTTAAATTGGTTCACTAGCTATCTCTCGAATAGACGGCAATATCTTAGAGTAGGAGATTTAAAGAGCTGCGAGCTGCCCATTACTTTCGGGGTCCCACAGGGCAGTATTCTGGCTCCTACTCTATTTACTGTGTATATTAATGATATACTGAAGCTCTCTTTACCAAATGCAGATTTGTTTTGCTACGCTGACGACACTGCAGCCATTTTCCATGGGAAAGATTGGCATTCCGCGACTGTAGCAGCTGAAACTGGAATGGCGACTCTGTCCCGGTGGCTTGACGCTAATCTTTTAACCCTTAATGTAAAAAAAACCAATTTTATTGCATTCAGCATTACGCAAGCTACCGGAACGAACCTGTCTCAGATACAAATCCACAACACTAAATGCGAAAACTTTGATCGTTTCAATAAGTCCGACTCTTGCTGCTCTAGCAGCACAATTGATAGAGTTGAATATGCAAAATATCTTGGAGTGATTATCGATCAAAGTTTGTCCTTTAAAAACCATATTACGTATATCTCAAAGAAAGCGCGCAAATTGATTTACGTAATGAAAATCTTAAGACCAACTGCCAGAGTCGATGTCAAAATCATGGTGTACAAATCATTGTGTCAGTCACTACTACAGTATTGCATAGGAGTCTGGGGAGGTGCTGCTCCAACCCATATGATTGCGGCGGAACGCGCTCAAAGGGCAGTTCTCAAAGTTATGTTGGGCAAAACGCGACGATACCCTACAGGAAAACTGTACAAGGAAGCCTCTGTGCTGACAGTTCGGCAGCTTTTTGTCCTGCGGGCTATTGCCAAAAGCCACTACCTATCAGCTGTCCACGATCCTACCAGCCGCAATCGTCCGCGAGATCAGAAACTCCCAAGATGCAACAGTGCGTTTGCTTCACGCCTACCAAGGTACGTTCACATATTTACATACAATTCGGTATGTAGGCATATTGATATTATCAAAAACACATTTGCTGAAGCCAAAAGTAAAATTACGAGGTGGCTGGGATCCCTATCCTACACGCAAACGGAACAACTTGTGACCTTCAGCGAGATGAGGTTCAAAGACGTTTTCCCATCAGGAATTAGCGTTTAATATCACCCAGGTCATATACTAAACACGTACCTACACACCCCCTCATACACACTCTCTCTCACACACCTCCACCCACACACACCCCCCCACTCACACACACCCCACTCTCACACATAACCTTCACATACACACATGCTCACACACTAATATACACGCTCATGGGCGAGCGCGCAATCAACACATATATACGCAACACTCGCCTGTCGTTCCTGCGAATCCCTGGATCTTTCGAGAACTTGGGTATTGTAGAGACGACCACAATTACACGCATCGCAAAAGCACTCCCACGCTGACTCGATCTCACAGTTCTTTTACTATGTTCACTGTTTTAGCTTTTGTAATGAGATTAAACTGTAAAATTAATAATTGCTGAGGAATGTTATCACTAACACTATCTTTTTTACATAATTTAATATTTTTAATAATTTAATAGTAGCATGTTATATAGTTCAATTAAATACTCATGAAAGAATTTTTGACGTAGGTATTAATTTGGAAATGTAACGGTTAAGATTTTCCAATAGCGTGTTTGATGTGGTGACGTTTAATTGCATTATATAATCGTTGTTGATATTTCAATATTTATTAATACATTTCTACTGTTAATATAAAACAATGTGTACAAACATTAGCGCATTAACAGAAGCTGTTAACTGGCTATAGGGCGCCCAAGATACAGGCTTTGCCTAGTTTGGGGCCCATTGGCACAACTATTTTTGCTGCTAGTAAACTGTTCGTTGGTAATTATTATATGATTGTTAATTTAAATAACTGGATTTGGGATTAAATGAATTATTATTATTATTATTATTATTAAGATAAGCGCATGAAATATTGCACAATTACAGTCTTGGTATAAGATCTCAAATCTGTCTCTCAGACCTGTATAATGGGGATGATTTTTGATAGCTGCACTGCATCCTCTTCGTGTGGGTCATCGTTGAATGGATCTTTTGATATAAAAGTAAGCACATTTTTTACATAACACTACATAACTTTTTTCATCAAGTGTTTCCTTTGCGAGATATAAAATAATATTTTCTGAGTAGTTTTCTCTTTGGTTAAACCAAAAAAGTATTTGGCTGAGTCCACAGAGCTTCGTTCGTTCTATTTCTTTCTATAACCACCAATTTCTGAACTATGAATTTAACCGAAATAATAATAAGCATAGGCTACGGAACTCTACCATATGCATATCTCGACATGGTCTTAGCCAGCTATTTATAAAAATGAAAAAATAATGTTCCCGTGAAACAAACATTTCATAATAGCAACTTACATGACTAGGTAATCTAATTTAATGCATACAACTGAAATTAAAACTATTAATTAAATAACATATTCTTCTCATCAAACCCTTCCATTTCATACACATATCATGATAGCCAATAAGAAAAAAAATCGCCATCTTGGGGCGTCAGTGGGGTGAATTTAGTGTGATGTCACTTAACTAACCATGCATTGTCATCCAACCAACGCATATGCAACGTGTATGCAAAATTTCAGCTCAATCAGTTGAGGATAACAGGTCTAAAATTCAGTTGCAAGATGTTTTCCCACACATACAAGCTTGTAAAAACGTATGACCATGATAACATGACAGCAAACAGCGTGGCACTACGAATGAAATGATTCCATTTCGTATACCTAATACGCGTATAACGCGTATGTATGAGTATGTACTATGACTGCCAAGTCATTCTAAAACAAGTCATACCTCTTATAGACTAGTACCTACGAACATGCAAATACGTTTTGCAGAAATGTTATTCCCGCTAACTAGTTGAGTAAAACTTTAGGGCATGCAAATTCTATGTAGCGCAATTAAGAAAATTTTCCTCGTCGTATTAAAGTTTGCGTTAGAATGAATGACAAGAACGTTTTAAAAGCTACGAAGTTATCTATCTATAGTAGATATGCATGTTTGTAGAAAAACATTGTAAGGAACCCTCATAGGGGCTCACAAACATGCCAGTCAGTAAAATGGGCAGAAATAAACGTGAAGTTTCAAACGAAGACCGTTAAAAGGGCCGGAATTCCTCGTTTCCCTTACACCCGGATTGTTTCATTCGAAAACTTTGTATTTATTTGTGTAGATTATCCTACCAAGTTCTTGCGAAAGTGAATATTTCGAAACAATGCAAATTACAACATACCTAAGATTAACAATAGCGTTTTCCTGCTTGCAACCAACGGCCTGTCAAAAATATGTATTTGGTACGCGATATTTTTATCTATTCCGTTGTGTGGGTGCTTGGGGCGTGAATTTTAAGTTAGTTCTAATATACAAGGTTACGCGGAAAGGGTGTACTAAGCCAAAAGTGGGCCATAGTATCCATCATTCTGAACAACTTTTACTATGACACCAACCCTGAAAACGTGAGAATAAATAATACATTTTGTCGAATGTAAATGTCTGTTCCCATATGAAACAGCAGATTATTTTGTGATTTCAGAGTTACTTTCATAGTAAGTAAATGTTATTCATAATTATGGGTACTAAAACTGAACCATAAGTAGATTTTAACTATCTAACTATGCAAACTATTAAGGTAACCTGTGCATTTAATCAACATTTTGTTGCAAGTTAAATTAGGCATTGTTTGAACGATGTAGGATTGAAATAAGGTTGTTGGTATTTATAAAATGAATCGTATAAATAGGAAGTAGGATTCAATAAATACTTGTGTCTTTCGATGTATTATAAAAAAAAAGTGCCCGCGGAGTGGAATATTGCATCACTTCAATAATAACAATATTGTAGTTTAAAGCAGTGCTCGTTCTATTTTTTCTTTTTAATACTGTACTTCTAGCATCTTTCTGGCGAATGGCCAATACTTTCCCTAGTTGGACATAGAGTTTTAATACTTAGACATATGAGGCGACACTGCACTGTTTGTCTCGTATTTGTAGCTTTGTTTCTTTCGGTTTTCTAGAGTAATATTTTTAATAACGTTCTACTAACAAGAAGCAATTTGCGAGAGATAGTCATGCATTTAATAAAACATATACATGAAGGAAAATTGGGGAGTACAAGTTGCTTAGTTTAGTAAAGTTGCTAATTAAGGTTGTTAGAAGCATGCTTAATTCTCTCGTTGGAAACTTGTGCCAGATTAACGATATCAGAGGACATTCAACATGTCAGACAGCGATATACTTAGAAGGATGATAAAATTAATGTGAGTATGCAATACACTTTAATACGGCGTAATAATACGTGAGTAATTCGCGTTTCATATAAATAGAATGTGTGAAAACCGCGTCAGCATTCATGAATTGCAATAATTGCATGCAATGGGTAAGCTGTTGATACTACTCTAGTTATTAAGAACATTTTACACAGTTTTTGCTACAAATATATTCTGATTCTAAGCTGATCTGATACAATATAATTTTGCTTTTATATCATTTATCTTGAGGCTCTGTTATGCAGTTTTCTTATTGATATTCATACTCTCCGTATAATAGAGAAAATCAGTAACACTCACTTAGTGCCCGCCACAGGTTGCCAGACCGCGTCGAGAGGCGCGTGCGCCGGTGGTGGTGGCTCGCCGCTTTCACTGCCTGTTTCGGTCCTGCCTTCCCAACCCTGAATAAAACGCAGAAAAAATATTTCAATACTCGATATCAAAATATAACAATTACAGAGAGAGATATAAATTAGAGATAGATATATATAAATTCGACTACTGCGAGCGGGTGGAAAACCAAAATCAAAATATATTTATTGCAGTTTGTTGGTAAACCTAGATGTAATACAGACATAATCTGTTCTTAAGAGCTCCGAAAACAAACTTGTCTCTAAATGGACGTGCAATATTAGCACTGGCATTCATAACTCACTAATTATAAGTTATTAGTACCGGTACTGTTAGTTCTCCAGAAGTTATTTAATTCCGTCATACTCGATGGTACTACGCCTGAAGCATGGCACAGGAGTGTGGTGGTGCTCTTCTTCAAAAAAGGTGATAACACCTTATTGAAGAATTATAGACCCATCTCACTCCTGAGCCATGTGTACAAGTTGTTCTCTAGAGTCATTACGAACCGTCTCGAAAGCAGGTTTGATGACTTTCAGCCTCCCGAACAAACCGGTTTCCGTAAAGGCTGGAGCACCATAGACCACATACACACCCTCCCCCAGATTATACAGAAGACTGAGGAGTATAATCAGCCATTATGCCTGGCGATTGTGGACTATGAGAAAGCCTTTGATTCAATCGAGACCTGGGCAGTATTACAGTCCCTCCAGCGTTGTCATATCGACTATAGGTATATTGAAGTGTTGAAGTGTTTGTATAGAAACGCCACCATGTCGATCCGATTACAGGACGAGAGCACGGAACCAATCCAATTGCAGAAAGGCGTGAGACAGGGAGATGTTATCTCTCCGAAACTGTTCACGAACGCATTGGAGGACAATTTCAAGCTCTTGGACTGGAACGGATTAGGCATCAACATCAATGGCGAATACATCACTCACCTTCGTTTTGCCGATGATATAGTCATCATGGCAGAGTCGCTGGAGGACCTAAATACGATGCTCAGCGATCTCAGTAGCCTTTTCCAACAGGTGGGTATTAAAACGAACATGGACAAGACAAAAATCATGTCCAATGTCCACGTTGAACCCGTGCCGGTAGTCGTTGGGAACGATACTCTCGAAGTTGTTGACCATTACACCTATCTTGGACAGATTGTTCAGTTAGGTAAGTCCAACTTAGGCAAAGAGATCGCCCGAAGAATCCAACTCGGA
Source organism: Agriopis aurantiaria (assembly GCA_914767915.1). Taxonomy (NCBI): domain Eukaryota; kingdom Metazoa; phylum Arthropoda; class Insecta; order Lepidoptera; family Geometridae; genus Agriopis; species Agriopis aurantiaria. The sequence continues at coordinate 7,532,073 of OU611994.1, read as the reverse complement.
TGGGCAGCGTTCGGGAAATTGCGTGACATCTTCTCGTCCAAGATACCACAGTGCCTAAAGACAAGGGTCTTTGACCAGTGTGTGTTGCCAGTGATGACATATGGTACTGAGACGTGGTACTTAACTGTTGGCCTTTTGGAAAAACTCAGAATCAGACAGCGGGCAATGGAGAGAGCTATGCTCGGAGTTTCTTTGCGCGATAGAATCCGAAACGTGGATATTCGCCAAAGAACCAAAGTCACCGACATATCTGTTAAAATTTGCAAGTTGAAGTGGCAATGGGCAGGCCACATCGCTCGGAGAACCGATAACCGATGGGGAAGAAAGGTTCTTGAGTGGAGACCACGAACCGGAAGACGCAGCGTAGGTAGGCCTCCCACTAGATGGACCGACGACATAGTAAGAGTCGCTGGCATCCAGTGGATGCAAAAGGCAGGCTGTCGTTCAGTGTGGAGGTTAAAGGGGAAGGCCTATGTTCCGCAGTGGACGTCTTCTGGCTGATGATGATGATGATATATAAATTACACGCACAACGGATTTCTATATTACTTTTTAATACATACCAGTATGTGCAGTTTAAAAAGTACTTATATGCTATGTTGAGGTACTACATTTCTTAAGACCTTAAAACTAGAAGGTCTAAGTACATCTCTGAAATTTGACTAAGTCCACAGAGCTTCGTTTATACGATTTTTTTAACCACCAAATTCTGAACAATGAATGTGACCATAATTATATAGCTTTTGCTACGGAACCCATTATACGTGCATCGACACTCTCTTGGCAATTATTTAATTTAAATTCATGCCTTAAAAAAATTTAAATATTATAAGCAGTAATACTTACCTAACCAAAAAGTGACAATTAGAAACATGGGCAAGAACAAAAAAGATTTTTCGGACAGTTCACACAACGAACAAGTCACGATTACATACCTACTTACTTAAATATTACACTCAAAGCTTACGCAAAGCCCATTTCCTCATTTTCCCCTACTTTTGCAGTGTAACTTTCGAAGAACTGATATTAAAGACATTCGTGAATAGCCGTTACTCCACGCCTATAAAAAAGACACCAATGAAGATTAATGGTCACTTACCAAACAAATCTTCAACTGATTTCCCTGAAATTGGGTAATTAAAGTGCTACAACCCTAAAGCATTACAAACCTAAGTAAGTATGTACGTAGGTGCTTAATTAAAAATGGAGGCCACATCTAATACAAACAAAAAGGAAGGGCACACCCAACCATTAGGACAATACGCCTAATTGTACCTATATATATATACCTGTATAATTTATCGGTGGTTATCAGTATTATCAGTATTTACCTTTTTACCTGTACATGCATTAACCGTATGGTTAATAACGGTTTCCTAACGGCGTTACCCAATTATTTATTTGAAGTAAAAAAAAACCTAAAAAATGTAGCGTGCCTACAATTTTTAGGAGTTTTAAACGCCAAACCTATTTCGTAATTGAGTGTGGTTTTAGTACGATGACTGTAACGATATAAAGGATTTCTAAAATAACGAAATAATTCGGAAAATATGCTTGCACTTTTACACACAAGCAGGCAGACGTTTGAAAACTTTACGACAGGTGTTTTCTGCATAATGGTTTATTGACATTATAACTGAGTCAGATTAATAAGATAAGTAGGTAAGTAATTTATCTAGGCATGACAATTTTTTTACATTGCTTAAACATACTTTTAAAATTTCACGGTTGTGCAATTTAACTAAAAAATTACACTTTATTTAAATTTACTGCGTCAATATATTTTACTTAAAGTATGCTTAATTACGTAAGTATAATAAATAATAACTACGCCTACCTATAAATGCAACAAACTAATTGGAGATTGTTTACCTATACTATGTATATAGGTAAGGAAGGCCTATAGATAGTTCAAATAACCTCTAATTTCAGACAACGTGCCTAAAAGGCGGGCCGCAATTTGGGCACGTTCTGTCAAGGCTGGAATATTTGCGCTGCTTGAGGCATTCAGCCGCGGTGGCCTCACCACTCGCCTGTTGTAACGTCTCTGGAAGGCGAGACGGCGCCAGTCTATCAAAGCTTGTAGCATCCCACACTAATAGTGTGGGATGGTCTCATTCCATCGGGCCTCTTGCCGTCGGCGCGTAGTAGGCCGTTCGGTTCTAAAACCGCTGCGACATTGCCACTCCCGACGGATGACATCACGTAAATTTAACTGTAGGTACTTGTACTTTATTAAGTTAAGTGCTACTTCTACTAAATTGAATTACTAACTTATTTGTAGAACTATAAAGACGTAGCTATATCATCATCATCATTTCAGCCGTAGGACGTCCACTGCTGGATATAAGGGGAGGGATCCCCCATCGATCTCCAAAAGGGCCGGTTGGGAGCGGCCTGCATCATGGTAGGTACATAATATATAGTTCCCAGTAACGAACCTATTTATAAGTAAATATGTAAGTAGGTATTTCTCTGGACACTTCGCAGACATTCTATATTCCGTCGGCCTCGTCATCTATTCAGCATTAGCAGGAGCAGCGGTTCATCTAAATGCAGGACGCGTCGAAGCATTTTGGTCTAATAGAAACCAGTCTAGTTTCATCCCCTTTGATAGAAAGGTTGAGCGCGGAGAAATTTTATTCGTAGCTTGAAGCTTTTACAGTATGATGACGTCAGCATCCCGGAGATTTTTCACGCCACTGATTCTGCTCGGAAGTGGCTGAATTTCGTATTGCCAAGGAAAAGATTAGGCTTAGCTATTAGCTATGGCTTAGGATTAGCTTTCATCTTGCCGGTGACGTAAACTCAAAAGAATATTTGTGTTAAAAAATTGCATGTGTTAAGGCGGAACAATGTTCTATTTTATCCGACCGACTACGCAAAGCCAAAACGACAGAATCGTTTTTTTTTTAATGCTCGCATGCAAAAGGTGCGCTGTGATCCCATAAAATAAAACATCCCAGAAAATTCCACAGCTGAATCGGAATAATCAATTTTACTTAAATAAAATAAAATAAATATTCGGGACATTTTAGCACACACGGTCATCTGACCCCAAACTAAGCAAAGCTTGTGATATGGCTGCCAGAGACTGATATACATACATACCTATATAGTTTTAAATACATACTTAAATAGATATTAACAACCAGATATAGAACAAACACAAATGTTCATCACATAAATGTTTGTCCTATGTGGGAATCGCACTCACGCCCCCAAGCGCAGAAGGCAGGTTCACTACCAGCTGGACCACCGGGCTATCATTAATTATCATCACATAATTTATCGGATGTACCTATTCTACATCATGTAAATTCCTGAAGTAATGAAAACTTTGGAGTGTCCGTGGTCAAAGGTAGACTCCTTAAAATAGTTTACATAGTTTTAAGTACCTGTTTAATTTTTAGGTAGGTATGTGCAATAATTCGTGTAACTTTAAAGAATCTTTACTTAATTATATTATGGAAAATGACGTGGTTTTCACTGGTTTTATTTATATTACACGGGAATTACTCACGAATGATTAAACCGGTTACTCCGACTATATAGTTTCAACCGCATTCGGCAGTATTTTTCAAGATGACCGCGCGTGATCCGGTGGTATTTTCGGAGTAACCGGCTTTCATACGTTAGTAATTCCCATGTAATATACCTACCTCAATAAAAATACTTAATTATAGTTTATTTATACAGCGGATAAATAATAACTAAACATATTTCGTAACATTATTGCCAACCGAAAGAATTTCATTACGTCGAGATACCTATTGCCACGTATTTATACGTCGCGTCGTCGACAAGATGGGCTCTAATGTGTGAGCACGAGTTATTGTGCCTAAGGATTTTGCGAAAGGGCTGAATTAAGAGGGGTAAATGGGGACTGAAAGTTTATTTGAAAGTCTACGCGTACAAAGTTATGGGCAGCAGCTAGTATACACATAAAAGAAAGAGCTCTTTACCTAAAAGACTCAGTTTTTACAGCAAAACAAAAGTTTAAGTGCAAGCCTTTACATTTTTGCAAAATAGTGAAGATACGAATAATAAGAAAATTTTAACTTGTTGCTCTCAGAAACTTCTTTTAGAAGCTGCTAATGAAATAAGTTTTAAAACTATAGATGGAATATCTTAAGTAGTAAGTATAGAGTAGTTCTTTAGTCCGTTTTTTTTTACTCTTAAGCCAATAAAAATCTTAATTGATTTTATTTAGAGAAAATAATGTTTTTCGTCTTTTACTTTTCTTCAATAACTATTATAAATAAACTTGCTTTGTTTGTTTTTTTATCTCGTCCTTATTTACTTACTTATAATTTTGGTAATAGGTTTAGTGAATAATTCATAGCATACCTACATAAATAAAAGTAGTAAAACGGCTCTCGCATAGTTTGTGGGATTCGCGTGATCGCCCTATTTACCCTTCCTATTTTACCCCGAAAATGCGACTCTATAAGATACAGTATCACAGAAGACATAATAGGCAATAAATACTTAACAATAAAACGTGCTTGCATCTGACATTATAGCGCGCCTTAGTACTAAAAAAAAAAATCTATGTAAATTATATTGTATAGGTATGTAACTACGCTTGTATATACATCGTGTCAGAATTATATCACCTAAACTAGGATTGACTGCTTATCGAGCCCCCCAAAACATCGTATCTTTTTGTTGATCATTAAATCAACAACAACTAGCCAACATCTAATGCTACGAGCGCTACGAGATTTGCTACGAGTTCTACAGAGTTCAATTATATCACCCTGGGAAGATTTAAATATTGTAATTATTAGTATGTTTGAATTCTTCAGAACTGATATTTAGGTAAATAGTAGAAGTGTTGCAATTACACACAATCACACAATCTAATGTTTGATTGTAGGTATCCTATTGGTTTTTTTTAATTGTCTTTAGACCTTTAACGCCACGATGGGCAGTCGAACTGTTTTTTGTAGTGTTAGCTTGTATTTTGTGCAGTTAATAAAGGCACTTATCTAATGTTTTGAGTTCTCAAAATCTTATTAAAAACAAATAATATAAATAATATATAAATTATAATATATATATTAAAAATAATATATAAATTAAATATGTAGTTGGTAATATAATTATGCCGTTATGATAAACTATCTAAAAATATAACAAAACAACTGCTAGGTATATTATGTACGTCTTCGTCGATGTGACATTTATGTATAGATAAGAATTCATCACAATGATTACACTATAACGAAAGAATACCAGTATAATAGTCTTCCTGTCTCAGAGTGATTACAGCGTTAATTCAACTTCCGCAAATAAGTTTCCGTTCACAAACATAGACATAAGCCGTATTATTGGTAGTCATCAAAAGCTGTGTGCTCTACATTTTGTAACAAAGAAAACTTCGGTGTTTATTGACGTTGGGACACTCACTTGAAGCTCCTCGTTGTACCGGCGCGCCGTGCTGGGGCCAGGAGGCCGCTCCAGAAGCAGCAGCTCAGTGAGAACTATCACTCCGAACACAATGAAAAATATGACAAAGATGAAAAAGCTCATATTCGCGCGATCCTTGGCGCGGGACGTGACCGCGCGCGCTCGTCCCTTCATCGTGCTGGTGGGGCTGTCGCATGGGCCCGGAACCAGTGGCCTCGAGCGCTCCTGCCTCGCTACTGAATCGGTGGAAACCGGAGCGCCATCCCACCGCGCGCTTCTCCAGCCGCCTGTCAACACGACGCGACGCCTCCACGCACTGACTGTAGCTACTCTACAGACACTAGCCTCTGCTAGCGGACGCACTCACAGATTGACACTCTCCCGCGGGGTTGCAAGCACCGCGCAACCACCACGGGTTTTGTGCCACAAACACCATTTTATCCGGGAAAGGGACTCTACTTAGAAAGCTTTTTTGTCGTGAACGCGGAAAATGTCTATAATTTTACATGTTGAATAAAAAACTTGACTGACGCAGTGTGAAATGATACTGAACGCCTATCATAAGCGTATAGCAATGAATATTTGCTAATTTATTTAGCAGGTGCAGGTGTATAAGACGACATGTTTAGCAAAAGAATTACACAACACAGAGCGCGGGTTTCTTTGTTGTGGCGACTAGCAACCCGCAGGAAGGGCAAGTACGCATGCGTGCCGGCCCCTCGCTCAATGACCAGATGCCAGATGCTCAATGTACAGTACTCCTGTACTTGTACCCACAACCTCGGTTGAATCAGCTCCACAGCTGATTTATAGGTACCTACTTACCTAAAAAGAATAAAAACAATACTAGGAGTCGATATTGATTCCATTTAGAAACTGTGCCCACATTAAAATTTAAGAGGGGCAGTAATATAACTATACTTGATGGACACACTGTCTGCGAATTCCGTTCTGGTCTGGTCAAAACGAACGATGCCCGCATCATGTGTGAACATACTTTGGCGGTCAACAGCGGTCCGAGGCAGGGCAACTGGTCAGCGGTCCGGGCAGGACAACCGCTCAGCGATGCGGGCAGGGCACGAAGGCTGAACTACCCGCGTGGGCGACTGTGCCAGCCCGCGTGCCCGCCGCCCCCCGCTGGGCAGCCCTTCTCTTCCCGATCGCTAGCCCGGCGCGTCCTCTTTCCACGTGACCGCACGATCAGAACACATTCTAAACAAAATAATTATATTTTGATAGATAGATAGATATATATTCTTTATTGTCATAAGAGTAAATCTATTATTATAATCTAAGTATAATAAAGATTACGTTTATGGACTCGTCCGGTGGACAAAAACTGTTTTAAATTTGAATTTCCCGCCATATTATGTGAAACGTACCACGTACCCATTGAGTATTCTTATTCAATGCACGCACAGATCTACTACCTAATCTGTGAATGCACGTATCACCACAGGTACCACCTTACAATGTGAACTTGTTTAATATTACGGCTGAAGAAATCTGTATCCATCCATAGTCATGAAGAAAAAACCAAACAGCTGTCCGCAGCTGTCAACTGTCATCATGGCATGTCACCATTGCATGTCACATGGGCATGTACAAAACATGTTTCTGGCTCAACGCATTAGCATTGCCATTCAACGTGGTAATGCCGCCAGCATGTTGGGTACGCTGCCAACTGGTAGTGGGCTTGAGCATTTGGATTGTCTTTAGACCTTCAACGGTCTATGGGCAGTCTAACTGTATTTGTAGTGTTAGTTTTAGCTTGTATTTTGTTTAGTTATTAAAGGCACTTGCCCGAAAAAAGAAAAATGTACAAAACTTTTTTTTTTTTACAAAACATATTTATACCATGCACTGTCCCTGTCAGATGTCAGACTCAGCTCAGTCTGTCAGTCAAATTCAAAGACTACTGTCAGATTGTCCTGCGGTCCTGCCTGTCAGCCATTCCATTCAATAAACGAATTTCTTTTTGTAAAGGTGGAAATAAATTAAACAATGGCCGAAGATAAACCATGTGGAGATAATAATGTATTAAGGGCATTTGCCCGGACGCTATACACAACCGTAGATGCTCCGGTGACATGGTTCCGAGGTGAGATAAAATCGGGAATGTAGGATGAACTACGGTGTATTGTTATGTAAGCAAAACAACAAATAGCTTTTTCTTTACTGCAGAGAAGATTGTGGAACCGAACCAAAAGAAGTACCCGTGGTACCACCGGCAATTTCGTCGTGTTCCGACCATTGACCAGTGCTTCGAAGACGACCCAGTCTGCGACTTTGAAGCAAACAGCCAGTTCAAACGTGATAGGTTAGCTTTGTTTAATATAACAATTACTATTTATGCTATCCTACAGGACCTATATAACTTTCCGGGATGCAAAATAACTTATGTTAGCCCAATCTACCAATACCTTCCTACAATCTAATTTCATCAAATTTACCCAATACAAACTTTAACACAAAAGCAACCACTAATCACTTAAGCTACTAAGTAGCCCAGACTTGTAGTTACGATTATTTTCAATGAAAACAATTCAGTCAAATGTCTGAGGAGCGGGGTGAGGGATTGGCAATTTTTGCTTTATTTTGGCACTTAAACAATTATCATCATTTCAGCCTATCATGTTCCTATTGCTGGGACACAGGCGTTCTCTCAGAGAGAGAGAGGTTGTGCCCTAATCCACCATTATCATCATTGGCCTACTCTTATCAGACGGACTTTTAGTCTAAATGCCATTTCTAACTTCTTATTTTTTATTATTGTATTGACATTCTCATTTAATTAGTATTAATTTAATAAGCATGCTAACTCAGTATGCTGAATTGCATAGTCTAATGGCTGCTTCATTATATCAGTATAATGTATATAGTTATAATCATATCATTGTTCATGGTACCTAGTATATCATTCCCATAATATATTTAAACTTACCAATGTTATGAATGCGAAAGGTGTTTGTTTGTTCCTGTTGCAGCACAGAGCAATAGAGAACTGATGGGTGTAATATTTTTGTGTAGTGTCATAGGATAGTTATATCCCAGGAAAATGTATGATTTCTGAGAAAATGTCCATGCGGGTGAAACCACAAGATGCAGTTAGTTGATGGTTTTGAAATCTGTGGTCAACAGAAAATTTTCGTAGTCAATTTGTCCTAATAATTATTTTATTTACATTGCGCTCAAATTAAATAGTAATAATAATAGAATGTTTTTAATTCCAGGTTGGTGGATTCTGAAATCCTCGGCATTTTACGCCAGCGGTTTGAAGACTGCATGTTATATGAGTCACCTGATCACATGACTAAATGCAAGTCTGTTTTGGACACCTACAAAAAAGCTGAAGAAGCTTGGTTTATCAAGTGTAAGTTTTTTGCAAAGCAACACAATCTACATTTTTCATTAAAGTTATTTAGCAGATAGTATAATAATTTAGGACTATGTATGAAAGTCACAGATATTGTTAAACAGATCATAGTTCATAGTTATTATATTAATATCAGACTCAAGTCGAGATGGGTGGGAGGGACACTTGGTCAGAGGAAAGACCAAAGCAGCACAGGACCAAAGCAGTCACAGAATGGTGGCCTAGGAATGGAAAGCAACTACTGGGCAGACCATCAGCTGTGGTAGGACAATATTGCTAAGGTGGCAGGAAAGCAGTGGACAAGACTGGCACCAGACCGGAAAAGATTGCAACGAAACGTGGATATTCGCCAAAGAACCAGAGTCACCGACATAGCTGTTAAAATTTGCAAGTTGAAGTGGCAATGGGCAGGCCACATCGCTCGAAGAACCGATAACCAATAGGGAAGAAAGGTTCTCGAGTGGAGACCACGAACCGGAAGACGCAGCGTAGGTAGGCCTCCCACTAGATGGATCGACGACACTGTGAGAGTCGCGGGCATCCAGTGGATGCAAATGGCTGGCTTTTGTTAAAGGGGGAGGCCTATGTTCAGCAGTGGACATCTTCTGGCTGATAATGATGACTATATATATTTTGCGATAGTGTTTTCATGTTTTGTTAATTTTTGTACTAAAGAGGAATGCATAAAAAATTTGTTTATACTTAAACCTTTTACTACAGATGGTGATCTCGGCGCATATGCGGATGCTAGGAAAGCATACATGAAGCAAAAACACCGCTTGATCTGGGAGAGGCGCAATGGTGCCCTCTCAGACCAGACGAAAAACTGATTATATCAGTTCATTGATAGCTTTTGAATGAGGAATAATCCGATGTATTCACAGAAACCATAACACTGTCTATTTATTCCTCAGGAAGATAACTAAAAAGTTAGGCCCAAGCTACCTACTTGTTACATCTAAAATAGCTCCATGGATGTCCTAAATTAAGTAGATGTTATTGCAATAAATTTAGTAAGAATCGTTACCCTTCTTTGATTGTTGAGAGCTGAAATTTGACAAGCCATCAGTAAAGTTAAAGCAAAATACTCTAGTTAGAATTTGCCCAGTACGTACTTACAAGATGTTGACAGCACTCTGTTCAAAAGATGTTCAATGTTAATTTATTTCCATATTAAAGTTCTTTACAATTATGACAATTATTATTCACTAATGGCCGGTCAAATTATACTTGGGTACAAAAAGAGTCTAGATTCATACAGAAATGGCTGCATGCTTCATCTTCCACCACATCGTCGCTTACCAACAGGCGATTTGGTGGTCAAACAATTTGTATGTAAGCTTTGTAATCTACATTTTTTTTTATTCCATCCCGCGCCCTCGCGCTGTGCGGCCCGCGGCTCGCCAGGAGTAATAGTTCCGTGGCCGCGGCAATCTACCCGGCTTTAGTCTGTACGGCGCGCCCGCTACTCCGCGCCATGTTATGCTGACGCGTTGTGAGTAGAACGCGGTGCTACAAACCACGAGTTCATTATGCCGCGAAATATGTATATATAACTTTGAAGGAAATTTCTTTAGAGTCCGGGTTTTTCCCCTAGATTTTTTTCAACTGGTTACCCTACTGGAATCCCCCATACTGAGTACTGAGCTGTACTAATATTATAGTTTAATTCAACTAGATTCATAGATAATAAAGTGTGTACAAGTGAAAACTTCGTCAAGGTTAACTATATCTCTCTCTCGCTCATTTAGTCGACTCGAGCCTAATTTACCCGAACGAGTATCTGAGCGTGACGGTCACGCGAGTTCAGTGCTTTTTCTCCATCCCAAAAAGTAGCTAACGTTCCTAAATAAGTTTTCACTTCAAAAAAAATTACATTAAATTTCCCCCTTATATCTGGGACAGTCTGGTGTAATGACAGAAGGAATTAAGAAATATAACTCTGTAATATTCAAAATATAACATTTTTATTTAAAATTTTCAACTCTACATTCATTTTTCATGCAAATACTGACAAGATACTGAACTACAACAAGAAATAAATGATCACAGAGTTACGAAGATGTAGAAAAAATAATACTAATCTTAAACATCTTCACTTACTGTACTTCGAAAAGCTTATTTCTATCTTATGTTTAAAAACTTTTTATTGGTCACATAAGTAAAATAACCTTAAAAATATGCAAAAACTCTTCAACACCACAGTCTGACAGACTAGTTAGAAAAGAATTTTGTAATCTTAACATTTATATAGAATGGACATTGTTTATACTAATTTTGAATTGTAGCATTCAAAATTAAATGTTTGAGAGGTCAAAGGATAAAATCTATATTGGAAAATAACAGACTATAACGCTATGCTTTATAAAGTGATCGCCAAATTAAGATTTCTGGCAAAATGCTGACTGGCAGTGTTAACATTAAATAATGTTAAATATTGCAACTATTCAAGAAAATTAGTAAAAAGGCCTGCTTACAACAATTTGGTGTAAATTACAAAAATAAATACGTAAATGGGGATAATCAAAATTATTTATGTGCATTGGAAGTTCCACATCAACATTACGATTTGGTGCGTTTTTCTTTTATACACAAAGCTACTAAGTATGCGCATTTGTACCATTCTTCTGCTAGTCCTTATGTATAATACATACATATTGATAGGTACAAGAGATCAAAATTGATTCTCGGTATTTATTTGTACGTAAGTATCACAGTTGCAACGTTCGCTATACTCTGTCTTCGTATTTACAAGTTGTTAGAACTAACCCTATTTTAAGCTATGAACTTAATAAATAATATAAAGTACCTATAAAATGTTATGATGTGCTAAATTTAATTTTACTGATTTTTATTGTTTCATTGGCTGTCTTTAAACATATTCTTGACAAGCCAATGTTTTTAATCTTATCCTTAAATCAAAGTTGGTATTCTAATTTTACATAACCTCAAGTAAATACAATAATCGTATGTATATTGATGTGGAACTTATTCTCTGCTAGTTTGGACTTGGACAAACAATATTTCCAACCAATTTGGCCAAGCACATTCATTATAAATTTTAACTGTTGTTAATTGACATAATATTTTGTTTATCAATTGCTGTAATCTCAGATCCTATTATAACAAAGAATACACCCCCAGTTTTCTAAAATTTTAAGAAAATGTAAACATTTTCTAAAATACACAAGTTCAAAAGTTATTTGTACTAGGAATGAGAAACCAATATTATATCTGTACATCAACAGTCAGATAATTTACTTTTAATCAAAAACAGAGCCTTCTTTCATGCACTACAAAATGAGATCACATATCAAAGGATACAATGATTTAGACACTAAACAACACAATTACATTATTGTACTAACATTGGCATTCGAAAAATGTTACATGGTACATTGTATAACGTAATTTATGTAGTACTTTAAACCTTACACACTATTCCTAGCACAAGTTTGAGCCAAACCGTTATATGATATGTATGCCTTAAAGTTAGCCATTCTAAGAATGCAGATAATTTACCTACCAATGATTTGATAAACAACATACCAAAAAAGACGGTTCGGATTCGTAGATATTATAAATACCATTCTTAGAATATTATTGACTTTTGAGGTTTGTATCAGTCCTTCATTGCATGTTTTAACCTAAGAATAAAATACATAAATGTCAAAAAGTAAAATAAAATAAATATTGATTAGATTTTATGTGATTTTCATTTCATAAACTCTAACCAAGCATTAACATTAAAAGCAGAGAGGCCTAGAGTCCAACGCCAATTGGAGAGTCGAGGGGTGTTGCAGCTTATAAGATGAATTGTCGGCCATGGAAAAGTCTATTCAACCGCTTAACATTTGCGTAGCCCCCTCGTCTTTACAGTGGGCGTTAGCTTTAAGAAAAATGAAATCACTAAAGCCTAGTAATAATAAAAACAACTTTATCTTGTCAATTAGTTAGAACTGATAGCCTATAAACTTAGAAGAAATGTATGTCTAGAGTCAGGTCATTGTCCTTTGTTTGTACACAAATAACCCTCATAAATATTATTAGCTCAAATTGAAACATGTAATTTGGAGCACACAATAACATTTAACGAATGCACAAATACATTATCTTAACCTAAATAAAACACACAAAAATATACACGATCTAAAACATTATTGTTACATACATCACAATATTTAGGACACTTTTAGTCTAGTTGTTAAAATTCGTTGCGACCCTGGGTTTATCTTTATTATTAGTAGCTTGGTCGGCTTCAGACAGTAGTGACACTCACCCCGCAGTTACACCAAGGAATGCATCGTTGTGGCACAGGTGGGATTATAAAGCTGCGTCGAACTGCGCGGCGAGGCGAGTACGACCTGTCGGATTTAAAACTATTCGGTTATAATGAACGACACCTGCGCTTCAACTTGTGTTACAAGTCAGCTGTTCGCAACTTTCGAAAAATAATCATACTAGAATCATTCAGATAAAATTCTTAGTCACAATCTCAGTGTAAACAGTCAAAAAACGACCAAGCGTCATTGTACATACATTGTATCGATTATATAGTTCACAATGCCACATTTACTCCAATTTAGACGTTATGTCGTTTGCATAGTGTTCAACGTTAGTTGTCCGCTATGTCATCGTAGCTCTGGCATCGCGCGGCGTTGTAGTCCGATCGCGGTTACCTTGTAACTAACCAAAAAGTCGGCGCAATTCGTAGCATGCGCCGAGTTTTTTTTTTTTTTTTTTGGCACGATTGTGACTATATGTATTGTATCTCGATGACTAGAATTGATTTTTAAGAATGTAAAAGACATGGGCGAAATTGGTCCAAAAGCCGCCAAAGATAAAACATGCCAAATAAAAGGGTATAATGTAGTTAGTATTCAAGTACACAGATGGGCATCAAATCAAAATCAGTCTGATTGATATCGCATAATGCTTCAAAGTTATTTATCGATGTACAGCAGTATGAATTTGACTCGTATGAAAATGCAAACTATAATAACTAGAAAAGAGGTATTAATCTTAAGGAGCCAACATGTTATTCATGAAATTTATTTGTGAGTGCGCTCCACTTTTGTCCACAGTACACGAAATCACTCAGACTGATTTTGATACCCGTTTGCTTACTTGAAGACTACATTATACCCTTTCATTTGGCATAAGTCTTAATAGTGGCGGCTCTTGGACCAACTCCCATACAAAATTGCCCACTATTGTTTGTGCAGAATCAAAATGAACATATTTATTATCGAATACTAATTGTAATGTTATTTTCTTTGTTTGTTCTGCTTAAATTTTACATAAGTACACTTAATTATTTTATACCTTAATTTTTTTTTTATTGACTAGTGTGCTAGTGGATTTTCAAAGCATAGACTCTTAAATAACTACAGATAGATAGAACAGATAAGACAGACATAGAAAAGACGGAAAGTACTGACAAAACACTGTTTTAAACTATCACGGTTGTTCACTAAAGTTACTTGATTAATTACGGGATATTTACCGTAAAAGTCGGTAAATACCTATCCCGTAAATAATCATATAACTTTGAAGTACTGACAAATCTCAGACTCAACTAGTAAAAAATAATAGCTTACGTTTCTCTTGAGAGAGCAATGCGCAAGGAGTCGGCAAAGCGCTGGCCGGTGGGGAGCACCAAATGTTGTGCTTAGGAGATTCAAACACGCGAGAACCCTGTAAAAGTAAGAAATGAGGTGATGACGTATACGAGCATGTTTAAAAGAATAAAACTAATAAACTTGGGTATTGGAGAAATCAAGCAATAAAATCACACAGGTCAGTGGGAGGTTTTCTGACAGCTGATCGAATAGTTCTGCAACCATCGATAGATGTCGCTGACGTGACGCGGTTCATAATGAGGAGTATAATGATATCCCTGAATATTTCCACTGTCAAGCCAGTCACCCAGTATAGAAGGTACGGGTACGGACCTGGGTTTGTCCTAATTCCTAAAATTGCGACCAGAACCACTGGAGGATGGGCAGCAGCGTCCTTTTAGTACATGGTGAACGTACTGCGATCCCCAAGCCGCCTGCTGAGCGTGGGGATTACGGCAACACTCCTCTCTAAGAGGGAGGCCTTTGTTCACAGTGGACGTTTACTGACTGATGTGTGAAGGTACCTTCTGTCCGGGCGGCGTGTCGTGCAGCGAGTAGTCCTCGAGCGGCGGCGGCGGCTCTCGGCCGCGCGGCACCGCCACACCGTCGCGCAGCGAGAACCGTCCGCCATCTGCTTCCAAGAATATCTCGCTGTACTGGCACAGGTACTCGCGCGCGCCCTCCACACCTGCACACAAACAAATCACAATACATACATACATCTACTATTACAAACAATCACCTCGTAAGATCAAAACTTGGCAACCGGGGCAGTTACTTCGCTCGTATCAAGCTTAAGCGCAAGCCTATCTATTATATAAAAAGAAAAAGAATGAAAAATGATTGTGTATTGAGTGCTGCTGCCCCCAATTCGATGGAGCAGCCAAGTACCAGCTGGTAGCATTAGATTCAGTAGACCGGCGTGCTATGAGGCCGATTGGTGACAGCAAACTAGTCGCCAAAAAATTGCAAAGCCTCAAGCACCGCCGTAAAGTATTAGGAGAAGTATTAAGCTTGTCTGACCATTTTCTATCAGATACATTTTGGCGTGTGGGCGCAAGAGCTCCAAGACCTTATTCC
The DNA here is from genome assembly GCA_914767915.1 of Agriopis aurantiaria. NCBI lineage: Eukaryota > Metazoa > Arthropoda > Insecta > Lepidoptera > Geometridae > Agriopis > Agriopis aurantiaria. Next base: position 7,516,581 of record OU611994.1, on the reverse strand, counting down.
ACCCTTCCCCTTTTACTACAGGACAAGTAGAAGAACGGCACACTACCACCCCTTCCTCGTGGAAATTCCAAAGATTTGTACGATTCAACGATATAGGTCATCATTTATGATACGTACTGCCCAAGAATGAAACTCCCTGCCGTCCTCCTTGTTCCCTGAGAACTACAATCTAGGCATATTCAAGGCTAGAGTCAATAGATTTTTCTAGATCAACGTGTTCCATCCTCGAGCACAACGTCGTTTTACCATCAGGCAGGTTGGTGGCCAAACGTACCTGGATCTATTCTATTTTTTTTTTAAGTCAGTGCGGCAAACTAACCATTATTAGTTCCGGGAAAGTCCGGCTCGTATCTCTGCGAGTACTCCATGAAGAGTTGTGCGGGCGAGAGCGGCGCGCGGCCGCCGTCTGCGAGGATGATCGCAAGCCGCCACACGGCGCGCCAGGCGGGCGCGAGCCGCACGCGCGCTGCGCCGCCTTCCAGTACACGCGCGGCGCGCAGGCGCGGCACGTCGGGCGGCGCGCCCGCCACGCCCCTGTACGCGGCGGTGAAGTGGTCGAGCGCGGCGTCGCGCGCCACACTGCGGTCCGCACACAGCGCCGCGCACGCCGCCAGGCACGCGCTGGCCCAGCGGCGCGCCGCGCCCGGCGGTACCACCGCGCCGCCCTCCGCGCTGCCACCCGCCGCCAGCACCAGCTGCTCCACGCTCTCCGCGTCCAGCATGTCCGGCTGCAACAAATATAATAATTATAAATGATCTCACTAGAACGTAGACGTAACTATGCGGATATCGCATTACTGCAAAAGATAATTGATGGCAAAATTGACTGTACAAACTTGCTGTCTAAAGTTGCACTTTCGGTGCCACGTTCAAGCAGCCGCCTCCTTAACAGAAAAACTTTCTATCCCTCCCCATGTCGCACGAATTATGGCCAGCACTCTCCGTTACACCGGATGTGCTCAGCCTACAACAAAATATGCCATGACTTTGACATTTTCGGTGACAACATCAATTATTTCAGACAAAATTTTGTGCTTCAAAATCTTTAATTTAATTTAATATTTTTATTAGTTGATCTTTAGTTTATTTTAATCAAAATATGTATTGTTGTGAGTGTTATATTATTTGTAGCATGCTGTGTTTACCTCTAGAAGGTTGTGCATTCATCGCATCTAACATCGCAAATGTTTTCATTCCTAAGATAAGAGTGTATGACCAGTTTGGTGAACCTACAATAAAAAAAAAAAAAAAAAAAAAAAAATTATAATAATATGTTTTGTTTCTTGTTAATTTTTTTAAGATCATGATGAATGATGACCATTTTTCCTAATGAATACAGAGTCCTTTAGTCGTAATATTAAACAACTTTACATAGTATTAAATAGTCTAAAACAAGTCACAGTCAGAGTCAAGCAAAGTAAGTCACGGTCAAGCTAAAATCATGCCCCAGTAAAGTGGTGGAGCCTTTACTAGAGGTTCTTATGGAGTTTTGGAAACAACAAGAAAATACAAGTTTCACTTCGTTATATTTCTTCCCCACACTCGTTCACGAGCACTTAATACATAATAATCCACCATTATTACACATTAACACTCGAAAATACACAAATTTAGGAAAATAATACAACGAGCCGACGTGCTTTTTTCCACGTTAGCGCCAAAACTCTTAATATAAATTAAGTGCGGTTGTGTGCGACTCAATATTGAAGTGTGCGTTTGTAGAACTAGAATGTGTCTGTCTATATGTCATTGTAAGGACTTTGAAAAACATTCAAAAAGGGCCTAGGCGACGCAAACTCAGGTATGTGCATAAATAAGGGTAGCACAGTGTACCTGCTTGGTTGATAACATAAATAAGTATAAAAGTGATGAGAGGTACCTGCGGCAGCGCGCCATACTGCGCCGCGTAGAGGGCGGGCAGGTCGTGCAGCGCGTGCGTGCCGAGCGCGCGCAGGCGGCGCGCCAGCACGGGCCGGGCGCGGCGCGGCGCCAGGCGCACGGCGCGCTCGCCGCCCGGCTCCGCGGTCACGCGCACCCACTCGGGGATCAGCTCGAATAGGTCGGCCAGCTTCACGCAGCCGTAGTGCGCGACGCGCAGCTGCCGCCCGAAGTGCGCGTGGTACGCGGGCACGAAGCGCGCAAACTCCATGCGCAAGTTTGGCGTGTAGCTCAAAAGCTCCACCGTCTGCGGATGAACACGCCCGTCAGTCTCACCTTACGGTCTCCTTACCTTGCTCTACATTCTTCTAGTTTTATGACTCCAAAACAGAGGCCACATTATCCAGAATGTTCATGTCAGGACTTCGTATTCGGTTATCGGCGAATTTTATATCCTCATTCGCTTCCAATCAATGACAATATAACCACTTGCCTGCTCATCTTTTACCCCGCATGAGGCAAAGGTCATGACTACAACCTATACAATTTCGAGCGGGGCCAATCCTAGGCGCGAATTGAATGAATGACTTTTGTTTCTCCAATCACAAGCGACCGATGCCGCGACCGCCATCACGATGGCATCATTTTACAAAAGGGAATTTTGACTGCATGCGCGATCAAGTGGTTATATTATCTTTGCTTCCAATGACATGTCATCATGTTGTAAAACTCGATACCATTGTCAAAACACTTTGTTTCGCTCCAATTTACCAACAGCATCGCAATATTATAGACATTCGTGCTCGCGCGAACACATCGCAAGCGTCCAGACCTGCCGCAACAACGCTACAGACGATCTGAACATTCGCCGAATCCCGATAGTGTGGCCGCAGCATAACAACAAATTAATAACTCTACGCTTTGGAGGTCGCAATCTTTCTCTTCAAATCTTCATAGAATTCATGGGAACAGAACAAATAGTAGTAGCAGTGACCTGCATGGCGAAGTGCATCGTCCTGGCGCGCTCGTCGGCCGTGGGCTGGCGGCGCGGCAGCGCGAGCGAGTCGTGCGCGCGTTCCACCGCGTGCGCCGGCACGCGCTCCAGCAGCTCGTGCAGCGTGCACACGCCGTAGTCGGCGGGGGCGAGCGCGCGCCCGAACACGTCCGCGTAGAGGCGCGGCAGGTCGGGCACCAGCACGGCACGCGCCGGCGCACCCTTCAGCGTCTTCACTAGGTCACTCGTCCAGCGGCGAGCCTGCGCCGCGGAGGACAGCGTGATCACGCGGGACGACCCCGACCCCAGCACCTAATCACACCATATCACACATTAACATCGTACTTTTATTAAATAAATAAATAAATAATTGTTTATTCATTAATCATACTACAAAACAGTTTCAAGTGACCAGGAATTCCTTCCATTTAGACAAAAAAAATGTCTGTTTTAAGAGTCCCTGCTCTTCTAGGATAGAACCTCTTTGACTTAGCCTTAGACTTTTTGTTTGACTATGGACATTTGAATTGTATTTTTGTATTTTTGTTTGATTTTTGTATTGATTTAATTAATGATTGACTAAATTAACTGAACTATTATTATTTTGACATATTATTTTATTGGACATTGCTTATTACTTTTTTACTTTAGAATTGTATTCTGTCACTTTATTATTTAGATTTTATTGCCTTCATTTATTTATATATTTTTTGATGTATCTAATAATTGAATAGGGTATTTGACTACTTTTGGGAAACTATTGCACATTATTGCCTGATATAATTTAATGTATACTGCATTTATATTTTCTGGATATCAGTCGTATTTACGATATAAATCGATGTTAAAGTTTGAATAAAAAAATATCGCGCCAAAACGCAGACCTACGTCATAGCTCCGGTCGAGCGACGATTGACGTCACACAAAACAAAACAGCTGCAGCCAGGCAGCAAAAGTTTGATAATCACTAATTTTCTAATAGAAGTAATGGTTTATAAATGTTGTGTAGTGCCACAATGTACAAATACTTCCATAAAACACCGGAAAAACTATTCGTTTCTGTTCCAATGGACCCCAAAACTCGCAAAAAGTGGTTGGAACTAAGTAGCTCGTAGAGAACTCAAAAGTATTGGAGCTAATTCAAGTGTTTCTATGTGCGAAGATCATTTTGAGGTACATATTTGAGTCTATATAATTCTATTACAATTTGTGTTTTTATTGCATTACTATTTTATGTACTGTTACTTTCTTTTTAAACATTGTAAAGACATAACCTAACAAAATAGTGATATCCACCTATTTACAACATACTTTTTGTACAACTTGATTGAATGTTTTGCTTGGAGAACAATTAAAAATTAATACTTACATTGTAGTTTTTACGTTTTGAGTTCTGCAGCGTAGAAACAATGTCGTAGATTATTATTAAGAAATATGCAACCATAAATACATTAATTTTGGGTAAGTTACTGCTGTCTGCTTGCACAAAATGTTTCTCCATTCTTCTCACATTTAACCTCCGGACTGTTTTTGGTGATAATTTCTGGATAAATCGCTCTCAAAATAGCTATACAACATTAAATTCGCAAATATCAATACAAAATCTGTTTGTTTAGATTTGTGTGACGTCACTAGGGATGAAGCCAATTACAGACCGTTTTCGATCACGTGATCAAATGTCGAAAATACAGTTATTTTAATCGCGTTTTTTACAAAAAATAAGCATATTTTTATAAAAAAATCAATGAAATATGCTTTTTCATTGTGTCATGTTTATGGATGATGTCAATTGGCATAATATTTTCAATACAGTCAAACACCCTATTGTATGGGTTATTTTATTGCCTGAAATAAATTAATTTGAATTTGAATTTAGCGCGCGTGTGTGTGTGTGTGTGTGTGTGAGTGAGAGTGTATGGTTGAGTTGGTGTGGTGGGTGCGATTGTATGTGTGTACATGTAAGTAAGTGTAGATGTGTGATTGTGAGTGTGGAGAGGATGTACACGTAAATGTATGAGAGGGTGTACAAGTTAATGTGTGAGAGGGTATACCATATTAATGAGTGGGGGAGTGTGTGTGCACGTATTAGAATATATACGTTATTGAACCTATAGTAGTAATCTTTCTGTTTCATCGTAGCTAAAAGGTGTTATCCACTTGATAATACATTTTTAACTAAACTATATTATAAATTAAGTGACAGTGAGCAGTCATATCATAATATTTATATATTTTAGTTACGGCGGTCATAAGGATTGCAGTTTTTAGGATGGACGCTGAACGTTCCATATAAATAAAATAAATAAATAAATATTTCGGGACATTTTTTAAATTTTTTATTTAAGTATGTCGCATCCAATTAGTAAACCGAAAAAAAAATAGATTAATAGCAACAACCACAAATCCACAATCTGAGTGTCATCAAGTCGAGAGTGAATCGGTTTCTTCTAGGGAAGTGTGCTCCATCGTAGCGCAAGGCTATTTATAGTAGTAAAAAACCCACATATTTTGATGTGAAACATCTGTTGGCGTGCCTTGGCTATAAAACCGACTTGTATGCTGCGACGGTATACAATATGACGCATCTTGCACGCCTGCTCTTATGCCATCATGTTCCATTATCTGTTAAATTAATCTATTAATTTAGATCTAAATTATTTCGGATCGAAGTGATTTTTACATAGATAGTTGGGAGGTCTGGCGAGTGACGTGAGAAACTTCATCTTTCCAGGACTAACAGCCGCACTCAGAGACGTTACTTAAGCTAAGGAATACTTAAAATTGCTCTGTCTCGTTTTCATGTGTGACAATTTCCGTCAACGAGAAGTTGACAGAGCAATTTTAAGTATTCCTTAGCTTAAGTAACGTCTCTGAGTGCGACTGTAAAAGTTTCTTATCTCATCTCAGGTTTCTGAGGGAAAGCTACTAACGTATAATTTCAGTAGTGATTGTCGTTGCCAGTTTTGATGAAATTATTTCTTGATTTAGGTAGTTAAACACCCGTAATACTTGAATACATAATTATATTTTTTTAATGTAATATCTTCGGTGATTTGTAGAATGGGCGAATAAGCCACTTTTCGAGAAAATACGTTTTTTATGCAGAACTGATTTTTATTGACATTGCTACCGATCTGAAGAATAGGCGAAAGTCCAAGCCTTTGGAATCAAGAGATAAAATAGAGTTTATAACGGCGAATGTCGCCTTATTGGTTTGTAAAAAGGCCTAATATGGCATATTCGCCTTTTTTGTTGAAAAGTTTTGATTTGGTGGATTCGCCCTTTCTACAAATCACCGACGATATTAGCGAACACTAACACTACAAAAACAGACTGCACAATGCACATAGACTGTTGAAAGTCTAAGGCAATCCAAATGCTCAAGCCCACTACCAGCTGCCAGCGCAACCAGCATGCTGGCAGCATTACCACGCTGAATGGCAATGTTTATGCGTTGAGCCAGAAACACTCCAGTATTTTGGTCACGTGTCGCATTAACCAGGCGCTCTGAAAGGTTTTTGATGAGCTCCCAGTCCCCAAGGGCTCAATGTCTCGACCCCAAACGGTTCAAATATGTAACCACTGCCGAGGTTAGCATATTAGCTATTAAATAACTTCGTAATAAATACATTATTTTTAAAGGCACTCACCACAATGGTATTGCTCAAGGCCGCAAGCAAATCCGGTAGCTTGGTGAAACCATAATCAGCAACACGGCACTGCCGACCGAAGTGGTGATGGAACGCTGGGATAAGTCTGCCAAAAACATCTCTATTAACCACCTTAAAGGTTACAGTTTATTTATCAACTCTGCGCTAGACCAGTACTGCCTCACAATCGTGCGAATGAAAATAGACTTGTACTATGCGGTATAAAGTCCATTTTATATTTGTAGTAAGAGCCCATGTCGAGTGGACAGCGCAGTGAAGGCACGTGGTCAACTATTTTTGTTTTACAAAAACTGTCTGTTCAACTAAAGTTTGACGTCATGCTAACAATAGGCTATCGGACTCATATTTTTTTATTGTCTTGTGGATTGTTGACCATACAGGGTTACGGATATAGACTGTACTAAGCCGAAAGGAGGTCATTGTACTCATTATGAACAACTTTTACCACGGGACCAACATTGAAATCGCAAAACAGTTGTACAGTGGCACCTGGATAGTGATGTAAACTTGTGTGGAGTTTTGGCACGAATATGGAAAAAAAACCTGTCGGCTCGTTGTATTATTTTCCTGAACTTGTGTATTTTCTAGGGTTAATGTGTAATAATGGTGTATTACTATTTATTAAGTGCTGGTGAACATGCTAGAGTGTGCTCAAGTGATATAACGAGGTGAAACATGTCTTTTCGTGTTGTTTCCAAAACTCCATAGAAGTCTCTAGTAAAACCTCAACCAATATACTGGGGCATGATTTAACTTTACCGTGACTTACTTTACTTGACTCTGACTGTAACTATGACTTGTTTGACGCTATTTAATACTATGTAAACTGGTTCAATATTACGACTGAAGGACTTTGTATCCATAATCATGAAAAAAATTACAAATAACAAAAAAAAGTTACTTGTATGATGTGTCACTCCCGTCCCGGGATATCAGAATTTTATTTTGTTATGATTTTAGCTATATATATTATAACAGATATATTGAATACGTTGCGAGTGATACTGACTTGCTGAAAGGTATGGAGCAGCGCGGCGCCGTGCGCAGCAAGTCGACGAGTTCTCGCTCGAACAGCGCCAGCATAGGCTCGAGCACCGGCGCCGTGCGCGGCCTCTCGCGCTCGCCACACGACGAACTCTCGCCTGAACACATAACACACTATTACTAAAAAACAATGTTAAGGTTGCCCGAAAGAGATCGCCCTTAGCAATAAAGCCACCGTTTTAAAAAAAATATAGGATATATTCTACGTTTGGCCACTAACTCGCCTAATAGTAAGCGACCGTGTGGCCGAGGATGGAACACGTTGATCTAGAAGAAATCTATTCACTCTAGCCTTAAAGATGCCTAGATTGTAGTTCTCAGGAAACCAGGAGGATTATTAGTACCGGTCTGCCTGGTGGTGCCAGCACTGGTGGTGAAGCCGTAACTCTGGACAGCCCATTGGTGCCCACTCTTAGCACTTACTGTGTGGCGTGTGGCTGGGCGGGGAGGGTGTTTGGGCGGCGTGCGAGTCAGGGCGCGCGGCGAGGTGCCTCGAGGGAGCGTCGCGCACCTCCAGCCCCGGCACGCTCCGCAGCAGCAGCTCGAGCGGCACTCCGCTCGCGATGTCCATCGGCAGCGGCGGGAACACGGCCTCGTAGCACTCCACGAAACTAACACAACACATCTTAAATGTTACAATTAGCTTACTAAACAAAAGTTACAGTTAAACTAACGCAGTTAGGCAAGGCTGTTGCAACTGCGCACTGCCGAGTATCGGGTATTTACTACATGAAATCACTCTGATCGTTCATGAGCATCAATGGTGAAATCGGAGGCCCAAAACTATTCGACATGACCCGGGTATGTCTTAAAACTGCGACCAGAACCACCGGAGGATGGGCAGCAGCATTCTATTAGTACACGGTGAACATTCTGCGATCCCACAAGCCACCTGCCAAGCGTGGGGATTATGGCTCTAAGAGGCCTTTCTTCAGCAGTGGACGTTTATTGGCTGGTGATGATGATGATGATGAAAACTATTCGACACACAAGCTCTGTCTACATGTCAAGTGAGCGAGAAGAGAAATTCACTATAAAGAAAAATCAAGTAATATTCGATCAACCCTTGACCTTGCCACCAAAGACACTTAAAGTCACCTTAATAAATAAATTATGTGCAGTTTTGACGCCATCGCTCAAAAAAGGGTATGCTTCGGGCCAGCATGAAGGCGACTGTGTCACAGCAGTGGATTCATAATAGTCTGAAATGATGATGATAATGATGAAGTACTGTTCAGCGACTCACCTTAACAATGGCAAGATCCCTCCGTGCGCTTCGAGCAGCAACTGCGTGTTCCGTGCTAAAACTCGAATCTCCATGAACACCGGCTGCATAATCCTACTGCCGTCCTCCTGCCCCGTGTTCAGCGACGCGTGAATCTGGCACTTCCAGGGCGCCTCCTCCATCTCCAGGGACGACACGGGTGTCAGGTCGATCAACTGGACCATTCGACCGAAACCTTCGTGGATGACGACGGTGTCTTTCACTTTGGCGATGTCGGAGGTGGTGAGCGCGCAGCAGTGGCGGGATGCGTACGCGTCGCGCAGGCGCAGAAGGGGTAAGGCGTGATGTTTTTGATCGAGGAGGATGGCCCGGAGGCGCGCTCGCAGGATGTCTAGGTTGGGCGCTGGGGAAGGCCTGCCCAGCGCGAGCTCGAGCCGGCGGCCCGCGAACTGGGAGTCGAGGCGTCGCTTATGCACGCGCGCGATGCACACGCGCGCGTCCCACTCGGAGCGGAGCACTACCGTGGCCAGCGGGCCCTCGCTTGCCGACCACACGCACACGCGCACCACCGGCACCAACTGGTTGAACAGCTTCATCAGCATTTCCTGTGAGAGAAACAGAATGTAAAAAATTAATCATTTTCGTTATGACTTTGACAGATATTACAAAAATTTCAACCGACTTCAAAATAGGAGAATGTTAATATGTTTTTATTTTAACCCCCGACGCAGAGGGGTGTTATAATTCAAATTCAAAATATAAGTTTGTTCAGGCGTTTCAAGATTATCAGCTCTTTTATAGGCGGAAAATAATAATTGTGTCGTGTTATCTTCGCCGGATGTTAACTGATTCTATGTTTTTATCTTTTATTGTTCATGCTATATCTCGACTTCAAGGGTGGTCCCGTTTAAATTTTTAAGAAAATACCCCACCCCTACATCTAAAAAATTAAGGGATAAATCCCGTTCATTGAACTTACCATGTAGTATGAATGAAAAAAAAATGAATTTACTAGTCATACGTGCAGGTAGGTACAACTCTGTAGGTTATTGGAAGCTTCTTTGTGGGACTTTGAGTTGCATAAAATATTGATTGGTATTGGTTTTGTGGGATATTATTCCTATCCCCTGTCATTCTTATTGAGATGAACATGAGAGTAAGACAGCAGAAACAATGTCAAATGTTAGTCTGCTCATTTTTACAATGGCTTAAAACTCGGCAGTAAAATATGAGAACGCCCATCAGCTGAGGGGGTTAGACAAGACCCACTTTCTGTTAGCGTTAACGCCTGCGGAAAGATGACATTGTATGAAAATGACATTGACAATGACCGATCAATGAATGATCGAGAGATGTTATCTCAAGCTAATGCCATTTTCATACAATTTCATCTTTCCGCGGGCGTTAACGCTTACAGAAAATGGGTCTTGTCTCACCCTCCATGTCACCGACGTGAATGCCTAGTGACTTTTTCCCTGCTCGATCGTCTACGGTTTGTGTGAAGTAAGAGCAGTACCATCAAAGAGAATATTATATCGTCATTGAGTACCATCTACATGGCGCTATTCTTATTTCATACAAGTCGTAGTTAACGTTATCGAGTAAGGAAACTCTATTGGCAAAACTGGCAGTAGGCACTCAGAAGTGTGTTAGGGTGACTGACCTGCAGCAGCGTGGGCTCGTGCGGCGGCAGATTGCCGACGGTGAGCTCGGCGTTAGACTCCTCGCTCTCGCTCTGCTCGCTGAAGCTAGCTGAAGAGTTCCAAGGGGAGGCGGCGCGGAGGCGGCTGTCGTCGCCGCTGTTACTTGAAGAGCAGCCCGATCGATCTAAATTCACAGAGCCTAACAAACAAAAACAAACCTAATAATTTTTATGACCTCATAAAAAAGCTGATCATAAATAGAGCACATCAACTAAAACAAAATAAAAATTAGTTCAAAAATAAATGAGATATAAGCGTTTTAATTTCATGCTAGACAGAGAGCGCACTATACTGAGCAGTGACGTCACGCCTCTGGCGCGCTATACAAATGCTATACTAACACACGCTTTGCGAGAAAGGGATAGAGCATTCTCTCTCTATCCCCACCTAAAACTTTAAACACTCATATCTCTTTATTAGCCAATTAAAATATATTTTACAACACATTTGCTCAAAAAGTGCAGTTACGAAGCCTGTATACATCGTTCGAAAGTTAAACATTACGGATCATACAACGGAGCGTGCTGAAATGAAACGCATCATACAACGGAGCGTGCTGTAATGAATTTGTCCGCACGCTCCGTTGTATAGCACCGTGCGTGTACTTTACGGTATTTTTTTAATTTCCATTTTTTGTTTTTTTCTCGCAAATGTGTTGTAAAACGTTGTATGGCACACGTGCGGATTGGTTATTACAAACTCGTGACTATGGTAAGCCCTCGACTTCGTCTCGGGCTTACATTCGTCTACTCGTTTGTAACAACCAACTTTCCGCACTTGTATCATAAATAACTATTTCAGTATGTGTGATTCATTTAGTTATAATCATCGCTAAGCCGGTTATTTGTAATAAATTAAACATTAGGACACATGCCTATTATGTATACTGACCATGGGTGCCCCTGATCTTGCGCGGCTTGGGCGCGGGCGGAGGGCAGAAGTCGAGCGGCGGCGGCGTCGGCGCCGGCAGCTGCTGCAGCGCCCGCGCCCACTCCGCCGCGCCTGCAGTACCACCCGGCTCTGAGCACTCCTGAAATACACACTATATAAGACACACTACACAATATATATTGGAAACTGCCTTATTTGTAAAAACTAATCCAGATTTATTCCCGCAATATCTGACTTGGCGGTAAGAAATCGTAGAGACCAAAACAGATGTCGTAATCGCCCATCTAAGAACCACAGTATAATGTGTATGGGACCGATTATCTACAAAACGAGGGGATCTAAAACCTAGTCAATTTAAAATAAAACTAAAAAAAACTTTTAGTCGAGAAATGTTATTACAATGTTAGTGATTGAGAAATTTTTGTAATGACTGCAGGTTTATCATACAATTACAGTAATGTCTATCTGTTAAATATTTAAATTAATAACATCACATCTTAACTAGTGAAATTGTTTCAACAGTTCATTTAATTAATAATTTTTTATACAAATAATATTTGCGGTATTTTTATATCATCTCTCTAGATTTGTACGCGTAGACATACTCGTACTAAACAAAACATGATACAAAGTGACAAATAGTTTTACCCACTTATTGTGCATGCGTTTTTTTTTATGTTTGTATGATTTACTCGTGTTTTGTGGAAATAAATAATCTTTATCTTTAAGACAGTAAGAAGTCCAAATTACATTGGACTAGGCCACTAGCCCATTTTTGGAAAGCAAAAGTTGTTTTCAGCAAGTTTTCCGGTCGAACAAGGAGCACGTTTGGCAACTATACAGCCAATATGCCATTATGCATTTACCCTGTACTAAGCCGAAAGGACATTGTTCTCATCATTATGGACAACTTTTACTATGGGACCAAACCTGAAATCGCGAAAAAAAAGCAGGTGTTTCATAGACATTCATTGACACTCGACAAAATGTATGGAACACCAGATGTTTTTCGCGATTTCTTGGTTTATGCCATAGTAAAAGTTGTTCATAATGATGAGTAATATGACCTCCTTTCGGCTTAGTATAGGGTGAATGCGTAACCCTGTATACTTTGAATGTTTTAATTACTTTGAGTTAAGTTCTGGAAGAATACGCAAGTTGTAGAAATGGTTGTCGCATCTGGGAACCGGACTAACATCGCTAGCATGGCTTTTTAACTCGACACAAAAAAAGTTTGTTCAACTGACGCCAAACTTCAGTAGTGGTGAGGCACCATATCATGAGAGTACAAACTTCGGCACATGTGAGAGAGGATGTCACTGGTAAGCTAGTTATAATTAATACTCTACTTATTTCATGTGTTTCAAACTGGTTGTCAATTTGAGTTACTCGTAATATTTGCACAATCGAGATTCATTTATTCGCGTCCATATCGTACCTCCAAATATATGCCAGTAACCTAAAGCCGTGCTTTGTTATTTTAAGGACGCTTGGCTGGTTTGGGTACCGAGTTGACCGGAGGCATATCTAATTTATTTAGATCAGAGTCGAGAGTAGTCGCAACATTTGTAGAGAGTCTTAGAACGAGAACTCTGATATAACCAATGATAGTGATACCAGGCCTGGCGCACTCCGCACTTTAGGTATGAAGCTACCAGACTTGTCGGATCTGCGCGCCTACTGCTGCGCTATAGACAGATACAACCTGCCAGCTTTCTTGTTTCCTGAGGGATATAATCTGGGCCTTTTCAAGGCCAGAGTGAATAGGTATCTTCTAAGTCTGCGTGCTTTATCTTCGACCACTCTTTGCTTACTAAAAGGCGAGTTGATGGTAAAGCGCGGATTAATCCACGTTAAAAAAAAAGATACGCAATAAACAGAGGCAACTTATTGGTTAATATAGGTGTAGGTAGTTAGCGCTCGCACTCCCTGAATTGCACTTTATTGTGTAGCAAGAGTCGCTACTTATTTAAATGATTTTGCGGATGAATCTTCTGTACTTCTACTAATATGTAGTCTGTGATAATACCATTTTTTTTTTCATAGAATAAGTGACAAACAAGCTACGGACCACCTGATGGTAAGTGGTCACCGCTGCCTATAGACACCTACAATACCAGGGGCATTGTCAGTGCGTTGCCTACCTTTGAGGACTCTATTCACCCTTCGTTTGAAGCAATCCAAATTATACCTCGGAGGAAAAACCGAAGGTGGTAAGCCATTCCACAACTTACAGGTGGCAGAAACAATCGGTCAAATCGAACAGTGCGAGACTTCCACGCATCTATAATGCGTATAATAAATAATAAGTGGTTATGTGACAACTTTTTCAACAATTGTTTGTGAAAATTTAGGTACCATTCTGTCTTACATATTATTAAATGTATTTCTTAATTTGTTATGTGCACATCTTAGTTTGTCTTAGTTTATTTAGAGTCTATTGCTTTTTTCTTGGTTCTAGTAATATTATACATCAATTTTTTTTTTATTCACATGTTTTAGCGTTCATATGATGTACTCTGTTTTTTTATAAGAAGTAACTTTTAAATAGCCTCTGTGTATCTAGCTAATTAATACTCTGTTAATTAAGATCGTTAGTTTCTCTAAGATAATAAAAAATAAAAATAAAAATACCTGGTTTGCGGGTGGCAAGAAGGAAGGCTGTTGATGATGCACCGTGGCCGGCGCGGTGCTGTAGCCCTCGTCGCTGGAGTACGCTGGCTGTAGAGAGCTGCGAGCGTACCGCGTGCTGATCTTACGCCCGAACACATCCTCGCCATCCATACGCTTCAGAGCCCTGAGACAACAGATTGCTAATGTACTATTGTATTTTTATTTATTAATAGACCAATAGCACAAATGTTACACAATATTTAGTTAACCCCCCAAATGCGTTACGCAACGCATGTCGGCGTAAGCGAAAAGTGCTCGACGCGCGTATTGTGTGTAAGAAGATTTATACAGAATACCAATGGTATATAATACCGACCGCTACTAACCCTCTAGAACATTTCGTGACCCTTAAAATAGATCCAAAGTGATTGTTTAGATGGCGCTAGGAGTATCGAATTAGACTGAAACTGTACGAAAACACAGAATATAATAATAGTTAGTACTACGGCAACGAAACCAATAACTTACCGAACTTACCTTTGCAAGCACCTTTAGTAATACAATCGATATCCAGTAGATGGCGCTTTACAATAAAATAATCCTACTTTAAAATGTCTTATAATAATACATTTTTTTAGTTAAATAATTTAGAATGTAAATAATTAACATTTAACTAAAATAATATCAGGAATTTTAACATTACTATTTTTTTCATGGATAATTAAGTTGATAGTTTTCGTAAACTTTTTTCATTTACGTATTGTTCCATACATTTTAGTAAAGCGCTTCAAGCGGAAACGCGAAGGAACTAAAATCAGCGGTATAGATTGCTTCACTCTAATTTGAAAAAAGATTTCGAATACCTTTCAGCCCAGCAATGTATGGAACGAAACGTATACGAAAAAAGTTTTCGAAAACTATCAAATCTGCCCCCTGATCAAATGGCATTTTATCGATCTCAAGGTACATTTTTGTCTTGAAAAGTACTTTAATAATCAATAAAATTATATAGAAAAGGTTGTGTTTTTTATTTAAACATCGCCTCATTGTTTTACTTTCTTAACTTGTGTACTTTTCACGTTCGCGTGATTTTCCAACTGAGTGGATCTAACATTAGTTTGGTGCCGCAATAGCAGTTGTCCGTAAGGCCCCTGGGGCCTTACCTACGGCCAACTGCTAACTCGGTATCAAACTAACGTTAATACAGCGCAGTTCGGAAAATCACGCGAACGTGAACCTTAACGCGCTCAGATACGGTTTGCGGTCGCGCAACATTTTTTCATCACCTAAACTGGATTGCTTTAACAGCTAGCTGTAAGGCCCCAGGACCCAGGAGAGTCACTCCACAAAACCATAGCAACTCTTGCTACTACACAATAAAGTGCAATTCAGGACGCGCGAGCGCTAACTACCTATAGCTATATTAACCTAGAAGTTGCCTCTCTGTCTATCGCGTAACTCTTCGCGTCGCGTTATCTCTGTGTATCGCGTGAGAGTGAGCACGGGAGTTCCCGCTTCCGATAAGTCGGCTACTTGTAGCTTGATAGGTACCTAAAGTGCGGAGAGCTTATACTGCAAGATTATTTAACCGACTTCAAAAAATAAGGAGGTTCTCAATGATTCGGTTGTTTGTTACTTTAGAACTCCATCATTTAAAAACTGATTTGGATTTTTAGATTGGTCCCATAGATATTTCATTAAATTTGTACAATAATTTCGTTGGTTTCGTTCAGTAGTTTTAGGTACCTACTAATTTTGAAGTCGGTTTTTTAAATTGATAATTACCTAACTCGGGCGAATAAACATAAATACAGAAAAGTATCTCCATTGTATGTATGGCTTTGGATAAGGAACCATACCACCAAAATTATGTGTGTCTTGAACGCTCTTCTTTAAGAGGGGGCATCCGAAATTGTATGCTAATTTGCCATGATATTATAACTAAACCAAATATCCGATCAACGTAATAATTGATACATATGATTTTTCAATTCATTTTCTTTCCGCCATTAAGACAGAAACATAATAGCAAGATATTTACTCGATACTTTAATGTTTTGAAAATGGTGCCTTTTTGCTAATTTTTTTGATTTTACTTGGAAAGTACTTCAGTTACATATCTAAAATAAATAATCACCGAAGGAAAATATAGTTTGTTTTCCAGTGTTAAGACAAAATTTACCTAGATTAATTAGTACTCTCATAATAAATTATAATAAACTTAAATTAATTCCCGTGTAATATAAATAAAATGTGTGAAAACCACGTCAGTTTCTATAATAAAACTTAAATTATTTTATATTATCTTTTAATTTTTAGTTTTATCTTTCTGACTCTCTCTCTCTCTCTGTCTGTTTGTCTGTCACAAAGAAACACTCCGACTCTAATAGTTATATTACTGAGCATACATAATAATGGATGCGTTACGGCCTAGTCATATCCATTTTATTTGTATCTATGTTATTTTTTCGTAGTAGCTTTACCTAGTCTGTGCTCTAAGGTCATTGGCACCACTTGGTTGCCGCGTCAAGTGGTCGCGTTCGAGCCATCGATTTTTTATATTATCCTTTGTTTGAAAATACAGTAGGTGTTGATATAATCGCACTCGGAAGATAAAACCAAGGCGAAAAGCAAGCGCGTGCGTCCTTCCCCGTTGAGGCACAGTGCGGTACTGAGGTTGAACGGAGCATGTTTCGCTATTTAGATGCAAAGCGCAACAGAATAAGACTGAATATTGGACTTACCGTTTGACCGAATAGTTGCTTAGAACTAAAGGACGTAAGTCTCAAATCGAATATAATTTATTATGAGAGTACTAATTAATCTAGGTAAATTTTGTCTTAACTATGGAAAACAAACTATATTTTCCTTCGATGAGTATTTATTTTAGATATGTAACTGAAGTACTTTCCAAGTAAAATCAAAAAAATTAGAAAAAGGCACTATTTTCAAAACATTAAAGTACGAGTAAATATCTTGCTATTATGTTTCTGTCTTAATGGCGGAAAGAAAATGAATTGAAAAATCATATGTATCAATTATTACGTTGATCGGATATTTGGTTTAGTTATAATATCATGGCAAATTAGCATAAAATTTCGGATGCCCCCTCTTAACATGAATTTCCGGTTACGTAATAGGGAATATGCATGTGGTTTAAAACTGGTTGAAATATTTTTTTTCCGAATCTTTATTGTTCTGACTTTATATCTAAAAGATTTTATTTTTATTTATTTACATTTTAATTGCTTAAAATATTAAATAAAAAGTGCAAAATATAAGAGGGAAATTCAAATTTGCGAAACGCTTCACCATTGGTCGAAACGAAACGTGACGTCAAAAGCCACAACATTGCCTTTAGCGGCGTCGATATTCATACTGTTTTAGTAGTGTTTGAGAGAAAAATCGTTTTATATTGAGTTCCTGTAGTTTTTTCCATTAGCTAGTGTAATTTTAGCATTCTCGTGAGACTAGAGATCATTTACGACGATGACTGAGACTGGTTTTGTCAAAGCACATTCGGACAATCTACCAAAAATATCTAGATGCATTCATAATGACAGCATATTTTGCATCAAATCCAGATTTTACAGTTGCTGAGATCAAAGGAGTGAAAGCGGCAAGGTAATTGTTATAATCCATGATATATTTTAATCCATTACATAGGGTTTTACACATAAATGCACTCAGCAGTAATTACCAAAACATAACCTATAAATAATCATTGGTCATTAAAATTGTTATGAATTTGCTGCTCTACTGTCTATATTATAATAATTTATAAGTAATTATACCTAACATTACTTATGTTCCGTAATTTTCCGTGAATTTTTAATTATTTTTTTTAAATGTGAATACTGTTTACTCTAAATACTTAATGTACCTACTTATTGTTTGTTTGTTGAGTGCATAATATTTGATAATATTCAATACTAAACATACTTCTAACTCACACCATGCTATCAAAATATAACATACTTACATTGAAATGATTGATAAAATTTAATTGATCTTCACGACAATGCAAACATGATGTTGGAGATACTTCATCTCTTCTCATAACCTTACACCATTGTTTACGTATTTTCGCATCTCTTGGAATAGGAAAAAACACTTTATCGGGTGTATTTCTAATAGTGTTTGTACACTTTGGCACAAGACGATACCTATAAAAATGTTTTTTAGCTTCTTCCATGGTCTGGATATCAATAAAACTGAAAATCTGTGTGAAATAACTGTATCGTCTATAGTAAACAAACACAGAACGTGGCTTATGACGTCATCCAAGGCCCGCGAAAAATTGCGGCGTTCAAACAGCTCAAATTTATTCAATGTTTTAAATATTATTTTAAAAATTAATTTGAGCATTTCCAACTGTAATTATATTTTTTACTATGATATAACGATGTAAACAGTTAATTAAAAATATAAAAAAAACACATGCATATTCCCTATTACAAACCCAATTTGGGGTCTTTAGGGGTAGGTCCTAAAGCCGAGTTTTTGAGTTTAACGTCATCGTCTGCTAGAAAAAATGAGGTTTATGACGTCAGATTTTTGATTGGACCTTTGTGTCCGAAGTTATGGACCTTCAAAAAATCGGGTATTTAGGCTCTGTCTCGCTACTTAGTAGCTCTAGTACCTAAGTCTTAAAATACTAAATGACCTATCGTTGGAAAGCCAGTGAAGGTCACTATCCTTGCCTGGATTGACCTGGGACAAAATGCTTGAGGAGCCGGGTATTTCAGGTCGTCAAAATCGTAAGACCTAACTTAGACTATAATTTAAACTAAAAACTAGAACTCGTAGTACTAGTAGTTGTATTTCCTAAACCAGAGCCTTAAAAAATATGCAAAAAAAAATACTAAAACTTAAAATGAGCTTTACTACCTCGAGCCAAAATTTGGGCGTGGTAGGGTGTTGTTTTCTCCACTACTTTACTGGGGCAGACAGGACAGTAAATTACGAAAGACGAGGCGGTATGACCTCTATAGCTTTAGCCTGCTCAGTAATGGGCTAAAATAAATGCTAACGTGGTTAGGTGTGAATTGCGGGGATTTCTTCTCATATTGTTTATCTGTACCTGGGGCCTTACGATTTGGAAAATCACGCGACCGCAAACCGTATCTGGGCGCGATAAGGTTCACGTTCGCCCCTGTGACCCCTGCAAGTGAATCTGGGCTCCGATTATCTACGTTTAAACTGTGACTCCTGCAACTAAGTGAATCTAGGGCCTTACGGACAACAGCTATTGCGGCACCAAACTAACGTTAGATCCGCTCAGTTGGAAAATCAAGCGAACGTGAACCTTAACGCGCCCAGATACGGTTTGCGGTCGCGTGATTTTCCAACTGAGCGGATCTAACGTTAGTTTGGTGCCGCAATGACTGTTGTCCGAAAGGTTCCTGGACTCTAATAACTGCTTCCTTTGATTTTATGACTATCTACACTCAAGCATCGACCTCTGCTAGTCGCCTATGTACCTAAAGTACCTATACCTATATTCTATATTCAAAATGTCATACACAAAATGTGTTTACCAAAACTAGTCGGGACATAGTAGGTAACTAACTGCCTTCGCTTCCCAGTTCACGATCAAGGTCGGATGATTGTATGGATTCGGAAATCAGGTACCTATTTAATACCTAGTTCTAGGTAATAATGTAGGTAGGTACCTATAGGTATTTTTTGAATAGTGTGGATGTTTTGTAATTTTTAAGGTTTTTATTCATGGTATTCATGAGTAGATAGGTAGGTACCTAACCTTCTTTGCAAAATATGGTCCGCCGAAGTATGTATGCGTACCTATAGAAGTTGCCTCTATCGCGTAACTCTTGTCGCGTTATCTCTGTGTATCGCACGACAGTGGACACGGAAGTTTCCGGTTCTGAGAAGTCGGCTACTTGTAGCTTTATAGGTACCTAGAGTGCGGAGTGCGTCAGGTCTGGCCAGGCCTGCCCGCGCGAAGGTTAAGTAGGTACTTAGGTAGGTAAGTATTGTACCTACTAAAACAGTAATTACATTCCAGCCTAGAAGTTCATAGGTATTTTGTACTCATCTTTACGGTAGGTATCAGGAAAGCAGTGTGTTTGTTTGTGTAGTAGGTAGTCTAGTAGTGTACCGACTTCATAGTAGGTAGTAGTTGTGTGCTTTATTTATTTACTAGAATAAAATTACGTAAAATTTTGACGATACAGTAGGTAGGTACCTGTAATGGAGAGTGGATTTGTGCGCGTTCAGTCGGTAAATACCTACCAAATTTATCTAGAATTTTACTAGTAGCCTATGTCACTCTCCGGTTGAGAACTATAACCCATGCATAAAATCAAGTCGATACAGCGCTGGCAACGTCGCACAGCGCGGGCCTAACTCTCAGCACGAACTGGCAACGTCGCATTGTGAAACGAAACTGACCCGACTACTACGTTCTATTCTGTGATGCATTCTGTGAGCGCGAAGAAAAGCGCCATCTACTGATATCTGGTGCGCTTCTCTTGAAATGTTGCGCTACCGTAATTTTTTGAACCCTTTCGTACGCCATCTCACGTAAGTTCGAGACAACCTATTGCCCGGACAAATTGTGGCGCCCTCTAAGTTTCAACAGGTATTTTGGCAAATTTCCGGGGTACGGTACAAAGTACTGCTATCATCGATCTTCTCTAGTATAATAATCTTTGATAATACCTAAGCACTTTTTTAAATTTATTTTTTAATTGTCTGAAAAGTAGGTGAAGTTCCCTGTTTTAGCCATAAAAAATACTCCTGCGCTCGCATTCAACGGCTTAAGGTGGTACGTTTCACCTATGGCGGGAAATTCAATTTACAAACAGTTTTTTTGTTCTCGTAGCTAGGATGGGTAATTATTTTAAAATGACAACGTTTGCGCAAATCGATGGTTGTTCTTTACATTATCGTGTACAGCTATTTAACAGTAACGCACCATGTTTTACTTAAGTTTGTCAATAAACCGTTTGAAACAGCAAAAATTTGTTTATTGACAAATGTAAGTATATTGTAGTGTATATTATATTATTATAGTGTATGTGTGTGTATATTGTATGTATACTGTGTTGAACTAGTGAGGTTCTTCACAACGGTGAAGGAAAACATCGTGCGGAAACTGGTATGTTTTTGTTTTCTTTAAACCTCACAAGTTCAAAGAAAAAAAAACATGTATAACTACTACATGTATTACTAAGTAATACTAAAACAATATAATAATAAACAGATAGGTAGTGCAACCATAACAAAAAAACAAAGTACAACAATGCGCAACAAAGAAGATACCAGGGTCTATACCAAATTAATAATTTCAAAGTAGGTTAATAAACATGGGTGACAAACCCAGAAAACATTTTTTTTGTTTAAATTTGAACGGGTGCAACTGGCTACAACAAAAATGCCTAGCCTAGCATATAAACGAAACGTCAGTCATTCGAAATCAGTTAGCAACTGTGATGCGGAGTTCGACGCGTTGATCTAAATAAGAATGTTCAATCAAGGTTCACACATATGCCTGGTAACAGATTTTTCTTCTCATTTCCGTTCGATTCACTTCTCTTTTCTGTGGTGACAAATTTAAAATAAGGTGTGATAATAACGCTGAGAGAACAGATCACCCAGATGACCGAGTGTATACCCATTTGTTTATTTACCGAGACCTCACGCTTACTTTATATCATCACCTACTAAGCAGCGCTAATCTAACATTAAAGAAATGAAGATATGGTTCAAAAAGTTGGCTCTGTGTGAATTGGTTATTAAATTGAGCCACTAGAAATCTGTGGAATAAACTATAAGGTAACACTGGTTCCGCATCAGATGAAATGTGGCGACGGAACGAATAGATGACGCCACTTTATAGCAACGGCGGCGTATCGAATGAGCTAGCTGTAAGTAAATGACGATAAAAACTGGGGTAGATTCTATCAACCATAAAATAGATTAGTCATAGTAGTACTTTACAAAGTTTTTAGATTGATTGTATTTTTATAACTGCATTCCGCGATTGTAGGACAATGATTTTAACTCAGCTGATAATTAGAACCGACTAGCAGTTACCCACGACTTCGTAAGCGTAGATTTAAAAAAATAACTGACAAAGAACGAGTAGGACTCGCGCTCTGAGGGTTCCGCTGGATGGAAACCTCAGAGCGCGAGTTCAAACAATTTTATTTTTATTTTTTTAATATTGACGGACAGATTTAAATTTGTAGTGCATATATAACTTTAGTCCTGTCAGATTGGTTTAGTTTAGTGAGTGGTATGACAGAATCGACGCCACAGACTCGTATCATAAAAATACTTAGTAAAAAAGTTACGCATTCAAAGTTTTTGATGATCCCATTACATTAGTGGCTGAAATTGAAGTATATATAGGTAAGGTATACGCGACTTATCAGCTGATCGCATGACCGTTACGCCACGCAAAGTTTTTGAGTAACAGTCATAATACATACAGAAATACAGAAGATACAGAAATCAGACAGCTCAGCTTTTCAGTCAGCTCGTGACCACGGCCATTGTAACATGGTCGAAACGTCGAGCGAAAGGTACATATTTTTTACCTAAATTAAATAATACGTGATAAGTCCCGATAAACGTTTAAAACATGTGTTCAAATCGCGTAAGTTTAAAAATTACTATACACAGAAATACAGACATAATCAGAAATAATCGTTATGTTTACAATTCGACAGCTAAAATAGGAAAAATTGTATTCAAATTACTGAGGTAGCTAAGTTTCGCCGTAACTGATCAGCTGATTGTTTAGATAAGATGCATTACGTCAATTCAAACGGTCTTTTTAAGGTCTTTCTAAGGTAACGTCAAATTCAATTCGAATTCAAATTTGTATATGGGGTAATAAACAGACCCGATTTAATTATTTCAGAGGGAAAAATTAATATTAATACCATAATATCTGGTGAAGGATTAAAATTACCATTCTGGGGGTAAATATAGATTATAAAATAAGTAACAGATATTAGGACGACTGAAGACGAAAGTAGATTGAATGAAAAAATGAAATTAAAAAATTAATATCGAAATACTAGTGATTAAAAAGGAATCTATAAAAAGTAATGAAATCAGACACAAAATAGATTATCTAGAACATATAAAAGATTCTTACCCTGATAGTAACATCGTGTCCTTTTATCACTTCTAACACTTAACATTAATGAATTTAAGACTAGATGAAGAACTGTTTGAAAAGCCGTTAAATTTTTGAATCACACATGAATTCGTCCCTTGTGTTCTAACTTGTGTCTGGGTGTGCAATGACCTCATGGACTCTCACTAGTCGATTCGTTACAAAACTAAATTATGAGGGTACATCGAAGTATTTTTATTGAGCAAATCGGATGCCGTTTCTGAACGGACAAAAAGTACCCCTTTTTATTTTGCTACTGGGGCCTTAGCAAACGTATAAAAAAGAAAGTATGTGAAAATGAAATAGCGTATGAAAGTACGTAATTCTCATAATATTATACATAGAAAAATTAAGTAGCAAAGATAAAAACATTGTTTTGTTTTTTGTAAAATAAGTAATAGGCTTGCGCTTGACCGCCAACTCGCCTGATGTTAAGCGATGATGCGGTCTACGGTGGAGCACGCTTGCCTAGAAGAAACCGATTCACTCGTGATTTGAAGACTTAGGTAAAATACTTCGTCGTTCCATTGTCTTTGTCATTATGTTGATAAGAATGTTGTGGTAGGAGCTCTTTGCGACAAATATAGAGAATAATAATTGAGATACCACAATAATGTCGGATATATTTAAGTTATCATGTTATACAGAGGTGCACTGTGTCAAAACCGCGATTATTTATGATAAAAATAATGGTGTCAATGAGATATTCTGGCGATGGAACTGGACGAATGCGGAGAATGTCATAATTTAATCGCCACGACTATTATAGCTAGAATCCATTGTACAATGTCACTGTAAATCAGAAAGCTTTTGTCTTGTTAGTTACTCTATCACAGCAAAATAATTGAACTGATTTGGGATGAAGTTTGATGATAGCTTGTAGCCTGTATTTTTTAGGCGAAAATATAGAAAACTAGCTGCGCTCCACGGTTTCACCCGCGTGGATACTCTCAATAAAAGTAGCCTAAGTCTCCTTATATCGTCAGCTACCTGACAGTGAAAATCCCGTCAAAATCGGTCCAGCAGTCCATAGCAGGGCAGAGCAGCATAACACACCGACACATAAAAATCGATTTTTATATATAGAAAAATATTAGTGACAAGGCTATCGAATAGGCTGTTTGAGGTCGGCAAAAATCGACGCGGCGCACATGCTATTGAATAGATAGACTATCGACCAGGTGTTAAATTTGTAAAAATAACAGGCTTAGTGAAAAATATAATTAAACGTAATACACTTAAGCTGGAAACAAATTATCGGACGCGGCTGACGGACGCGACATAAAGGTATCTAGATAATTAATGTACACTGAGCTGTGCAAACTATCGGACGTAAGTCGTGGACGTAACCTTGGGCTGACCTTGAGCGTTCGGACGTCCGACAAAAATCTGACGCGCCGGATGTTTTTGTCAGCCGAAGCCACGTCTCAAAAGACTGTGACACACTTATCAGTCGCGTCCATCAGCCGCGTCCGATAGTTAGTTTCTAGCTTACTGAAGAAACTATTTAAATTGGCTAATAATGTTTTATGATAAAATTAAGAAAAAAAAACAGAAAATAGTTGTGAGCAACTAATTATAATCTCACCTAGACGCATGATCAGGGGTCGGGAAACGCAGGGTGGCCATAGTAAGGTTGACTTTCAGCACCTTTCCTCCACAGTTGTCCGCCAGACGTCGGAGTCGCTTGGAGACCCTCTCGGGGGGTTGGTCCAAGGGCAGGTTGCACACTTCCACAATCTCACAAGAGGGCTCTTCATCGTCGTCGTGCGATTGACTTAACGACTACAGATTAAAAAGAAACATGTAAACTACTATCTTATAATATTCTTATAATAATATTCATAATAATATTCGGGACATTTTTGCACACACGGTCATTTTATGTGTCATCATTACCGAACACGCTTGTTCCAAAATTTTAGGCTTCGACCTCGACGTCTCAATTGCTAAAGTATTTGGTGGCCAATTTTAGTCTCCTCTGATTATCTTATGGACTCACATATGCTGGCCTCGGCTACGCCTTACAATAACAATATTTAGTAATTTTGACAACTATAGTACAGAAATACTACAACATCGTTCATGCCACTCCAACTGCATATTTTGACTGCGTACATATAAATAAATTTATATCTTTTTAATTTTTTCAAGTACAATTAGACACTTTTTTAAATTAAATAATAGGCTTGCGCTTGACTGCCACCTCACCTGATGTTAAGCGATGATGCGTTCTACGATGAAGCACGCTTGCCAAGAAGAAACCGATTCAAGAAAAGAAAAAAACGAAAACGCTTGCTGTACCAAGTAGTTTCACCTACTTGCTATTCATATGAAGACTACGTTGTTTACTCTGTGCACACTGCACTGCTTTGAATCTAAGTAGTTATATTGTAATCTTATGACGACAATACGAACATTAAATATGAGTTAAGTATTTACTTATCAGTCTTTGTTCTCAATAGGTTACATACCTAAAGTCATATAATCATAGTAAAATATACAGCTTTGATTATTGAATCATTTGTAAAGGAGTGCACGGGTGTGGACGGGCGGGGCTGTCGAGTGTACCTTAGGGTTCCGTGGCAGGGCTGCCGTCAGTTGATTATAGGAGTAATGTGAAGAGGCACACGCAATTAAGGCAGATGATGTGTTCTGTTTATGCACCAATATTACTTCCATATTTTTCCTAGTAAATAAATATAAGTTTTAGAAACATAACAGCTTGTCTACATCAATATAAATTATTTATAGCAGATCAGCTGCCATATTCTACAGCCAATCAGAGTTTCGATTCGAGATCTACCTTCTCCGTCTGTCATCTACATTCAGTATGACAGAGACGGATAATGTAGATCTCGAATAGGAAATTACAGATTCGCTTCCGGATATTGCAACTGGAATGTTACTGAAACAATAGTGAGCGTTGAAACTTTTTTGAAGTGACTTCTATGAAGTTGGCCACGAATTTATATTGATGTAAACGCATCATGATAAATAAACATCTTGTTTGCAAAATAGTGTGAATAAAGTTTACATTACAAAAAAATATTGTTCACAAAACAACTTATTTTCGCATTTCTTATCTGATGTGTTTTAAAGTTGACTTTTGCATCATTCTTCTCATAATATTCACATCACACAAGTTAAGCTGTAATGTAACTTTATAAAAACTGTGTTATTAGCACTATGATAAGCCAATAAAGTTCTTTTTGAAGAAAAGCATGCTAAATAAATGTGCGATGATAAATTAAGTGCTAATTTAACAGACAAGTCCATACCTATGTCTAAAGTCACTAAGGTCAGCAGCAAAATTTATATCTCCCGATATTAAAAGTAAAGCTGCTGGTGCGGAATGCAACTCTCCGAATCTTCTCATGCATTGTCTTAGCTTCTCGTCGGCGGCATTCTTTTGTGTTCCACACACATGTATTAAGCTCACCTGTGAATAAGAAAACACAGTCTAAATCAAGATAGGTAAAATTAGGTAAATCTTTGACAGAGCTTGTAAATTTAAATCCAAAATGCACCTTGCACCTGGTTTTCAGTGCTGAGGATCTACCATCATCTAGAGCAGGGGTGTCCAACATACGGCCCACGGGTCACAATGAGACCCGCCAAGGTTCCTAATCCGGCCCGCGAACGAGTCAAAAGTTGGGTAACTTTTAACTTTTTTAGACAAAATTTTGTAAAGAACGTCGCGTCATTATAATATGTTCGTAAAATAAATACACACATGGCTTTCTATAAAATACATACATATAAATACTTTGCTTTCTCCCTGTCAATAAAAGAGTCACAGAAGGTTCTTTGCAAGACTGAAATATTGTATTCATCATGATCATAATTTCAGCTATAGGACATAGGCCTCACCCATCGATCTCCAAAAAGGGTCTGTGGGAAGCAGCCTGCATCTAGTGTTTTCCTGCGGTCTCTTTTAGGTTGCCTGTCTATCTTGTGGGTGGACTTCCTACGCTGCGCTTACCGGTCCGCGGTTTCTATTCGAGAACCTTTCAGCCCCATTGGCCATTTGTTCTGCGTGCTATGTGCCCTGCCCACTAATCCGGTTGGCTATGTCGGTAACTTTCGAACGTCTATGGATTTTTTAATTTTTGATTTGATCTCATAGAATAACCCCGCGCATAGCCCTCTCCATGGCTCGTTGTGCTACTTTGAGGTTGCTTATGAGGCCCATAGTAAGAGACCACTCCACTATTTTACTATTTACACCAATTATTGTATTAATCGTCATCAATAAACAAATTTGAAACCTCTGGTAGGTTATTCCAGGACCTGTGCCATAAGTTTTGTCAACGTCACTCTCATTCGAATTGACATGAGTGCGAGGGGGACATAAACAATATCGCATGCACAAGAATAGCCAGCCTGGCATGATTTATCGTTTATCATATCCTAATATTATTTTAGTTATCATCCCTCTGCAGGGCAAGGGCCTCTCTTCCCTCCTCCATATCATACTAATATTGTAAATGAGGAGTGAAAGAGGAACAAACAAACGCATTTGTTTGTTCCTCTTTCACAAAAGCAACAGATTTACAATGTGATTTTTTGCTTAGAGATAGTAGGGCATATGATACTATAGATCACGAAAAAAATTATGGATCCTGTAATTTCACACAGGTTAAAAACTGCAAGGGGCAGCTAGCTTCTTATATTTATATTTTATCTCCTCTAAATAGTCTCGACATAGAAGAATTGTTACTATTATATCTATATGTATGTATATCAGTCTCTGGCAGCCATATCACAAGCTTTTCTTAGTTTGGGGTCAGATTACCGTGTATGAAAAAATGTCCCGAATATTTATTTATTTATATCATTAAATAATCCAGATGTTGAGATATATCTTTATGTAGTACATCCATTCACTTGAGTAATGAGTCAGGTATGCATTACAGTAAACAAATTAATGAATGTACTACATTAAAATTAAACACAGAATAGGATACTTTAATGGTATATAGGATTAATAAAGTATAATCAGGATTTGTTAAGTATTATTTTAGAGCTACTAGATAGATTTATACTCACTTGAGCGTCATTCAATTCTTGAAGTCTATTAGCGGCCTCCTTCCTGACATCACAAACAACTACAAAGTCAGCTTCCCGTTTTCCCTGTAGGAATTTGGCACGAATGGCTGACACCACATCTATTGCTGAACAACCGCGAGGCACCTATAACCAGAAAAGAAATCTATAACATAGGTACATGAAGTAGGATTGATAATGCATACGTTTTTAAACTATATCTAAAAATACAAGTTTCAGGGTTGTCTTTTATGTAGATGTTTGGCTAACTTGTTCTACATGAAAAAATAATGAAACCCATCATAGAGGGAAAGGTAGAAAGAAAGAGAGGACCAGGAAGACCAATGAAAGCATTAGACTGAATAAAAGAAGTCAAATATTGTGTAGTAGTGAATGACTTTTAAATATCTACGTGACGTTGGCAGAGTTGAGAGGAATCTTAACAAAAGCCATAAACTAACGGTCTTACTTATAAATTGTACTAAGTTAAGTAATGCTTAAAATTGCTGTCTCATTTTCATGTGTGGCAATTTCCATCAGCGAGAAGTTAACAATTGTAAGATAAGTTAAGAGCATAAGAGTTGAAGTTGACTTTCAACTTTGACTTGATAAGGAAGATAATTAAATTGCTGCAAATCCAATTTCATATGAACCGTAATAAACAGGCACGAAGATCCACAAAAAACATACTGAGGCATTTTATGTGTCTGGATGCTAGCTAAGTCAGGACGGAACTAGTAGAAATATGTTTTATCAGTGATCATATTTTTTCGGCCTTTCTGGTGAGTGACAGCTTAGAATGGCCAACTAATCTTATATTATATAAAATCAAAATATAATACTTAAACACATAATAACAGTAGAAGTAACTAGGCGTGCTTGTTTAATTTCTACTTTCTTTCCTTACAAATATTTTAATGCAAAGGTGTTTGTTGGTTTGTTTCAACTTTCACGAAGCAACAGATCAGAGAAATGATGTGATTTTTTTGCATAGAGATTGTTGGGCAGAGAGTGGCATACTTGGATTTGCCTTAAGACTTGAGTTAGTATCGAATAAAGTTCACGATGAACTGAGCGGGATGAGGTGAACATGTACTGCACACGACCAAGGGGGGTGTAAAAGCTAAAAGGGAAACTGTAGGTATAGTGTAGTACTGTAGGATATAACTATAGGATGTGGCATAGGATAATTTTTATACTAGAAATATGTTTCCTGAGGGATTGTCCACGTTATAAATCATATTAGAAATAAACTTTACTATTTTGATATGTCTAATAGGAAAGTTATATAATTATTTACGGGATATTTACCATAGTAAGATTGTGGAATGAGCTCCCGATATTTCGGCGCAGTTACATGCACCATGTAGCTGTGTATATGCACTATATAGCGGTGTGTATATATATCCCGTAAACAATTATATAACTTTAGTGAACAGCATAGTTTAAAACAGTGATATCTAATTAATATTGTTGACACAAGGTATCATACTTGAAATAGGTACCAAGTCATTGTTATTGTTATGATTGCTGCTTGATTCTCACATGACACATGAATAACATAACCTAGTTTCTTTTTTATCAATGAGACTAAAAGAAGGTTCTTGGTCTCTTACAGCTGTTACAAAGATATTTAAAGCTATGGACATTGCATTGAAGTGCTCAAAAATGTCCACAGTTGGGACAAGCACGCATTTTATCAGAAAAATGTGTTAGAGCCAAATACTAACAAAAATGAGGTCGCAGGGGATCAGGCTTTAAATGTGCCTATTTAGCAATGTGACGGTATGGGTCAACATATCCCTTACATTATATATTTTTTTGTTTGATATCTTAATTTTTATGTTCTGAATTGTAACTAATATATTTAATAGAGAGTAATGTTAATGTTAACCACCTACGCTTTGCAGATGACATCATACTGCTTGCAAACGATCCCGAAACATTACAAGTAATGCTACAAGAATTCGCAACAGAAAGCAGAAAGGTTGGATTAAGTATGAAACTGGACAAAACTAAATTAATAACTAATACAACAAGGAAACCAATATTGGTAAAAAATAATCAGATTGAACATGTTGAAGAATATAAATATTTAGGTCAGATAATATCTAACGAAAACCAGATGGATAAAGAAATTGAGGTAAGAATTGGAAACTCTTGGCGCAGGTTCTGGTCACTGAAAGAGATTATGAAAGAAAAATCAGTACCTCTTCAAAACAAAATAAAAGTTTTTAACAGCTGCATTCTCCCAGTTCTATCTTATGGCTGCCCCACATGGTCCCTGACAAAGCAAAACTATGAGAAAATCCAAGTATGCCAAAACAACATGGAAAGAAGTATACTTAACATAAAATTAATCGATAAAGTAAATTTGGGGATAATCAAAAAGAAGACAGAAACTAGAAAAGAAACAACATAATATGTAATAAAACAACTAGTGGCGTTGGACTGGTCATATGCTCAGGAATAAACAAGGAAAATGGAATAGGAATATATTAGAATGGTACCCAAGAGAGGGAAAACGAAATAAAGGAAGACAGCAAGTAAGATGGGAAGATGAAATTAAAAAAGTGGCTGGCATAAATTGGAAACAATTAACACAAAAGAGGCATGAATGGAAGTCCCAGGAAGAGGCCTATGCCGTAGAAGGCAAGCTGGAAAGAATACAGCGGAGCCGATGTCAATGACTAATTAATAATATTATAGAAATCTGACATCTAAAATATTTTTGTAACAAAAATATAATAATTAATTAATTTTACAGTAAAATAGATAATTGACATCATTGCAAGATGAGAAGCAAGAAACTTGACCAGCATATAAAATAAAAGAAATGTTAATGTAATGTGTTGACAAATATGTATATAGAATAAAAAAGACAACAAATGAATATAATAATGTAATTTAGAAATTGTATTGAACTGAACATAAGTTTCATTTATCTTTACATATTTTCTGATAAAATCTGAATTTTATAGGTAATCTGTGGAATATTTTTTTGGGTTTATAAAACCTATCACAAAAAAACTGTAAATTAATGAGCCCTTACAATAAAGTTCAAAATTAAAATTTAATATTGTTTCTATCAATTCCATCTATGATATTATTAAGCATAACATCAGAAAATTAAGAACCTATGGTATAGCAAATTTGTCTATAGTGTGTAGATTCATACCTGACAATTCTCAATATCCCAGAATATTCCGATGGGCACACTTTGGGAGCGTGACTTGTGATGCCGGAATCGAGACCTCACTCGCTGTCTCTCCATAACAACTCCTTCATCCCTCAAACTTCCATCGGCTTCATCAGATGACTCATTTTCAATATCTGAAGCAATTATTATTGTGAAATACCTAACCTTACACTGTATGGAAGTGTTATGAATGCAGAATAATAATAGTTTACACCTGAAACTACAATACAAACAATGAGGGTTAGGGACCCTTATGGCCATAGCACAATGGTTTAAGCTTTAATTACTCATGTTATTTGTAAATATGCTTGGTTTTAACTGCCAATGCCTAGGTAATGTAGGTTAGGCAGGAAACACCTTCAGCACTGGTTATTATCTAATTGAGCAAAATAACGTTAGGTGAAGTACCTACCTATTTTCAGAAACCCGTAGGCTTTGTTAATTATATATACACTATAGCTGACATGGCAGAGGTGCTAACATGGAAACTGCTTCTGCATACATTTCCATTCGTGTTTGTTTCAAAAGTAACATTGGGGTCACAGAATGATTTACCTTTTCTGACGAACATGTATACATTTATTGAATTATGGAACATGCGCGGCGATAAATGAGTCGATAATATTTACCAGTGATCCACATCCTTGGTGGAAGTGGTATTTTCATTGCAGGGCTGGAAATGGTAGTGGCCAGACCTTGAGCCGAATGACTTCTGGCCCCCCTGCTGCGACTTACATCTGCTTCTTCGAAATACCTTGACAGACTCATTCCGACGACGTTATGATGAATTTATTTAAACAAACGAAAGTAGTCCAACATATGTTGAAAAAAAAACAAAGAAATTTTTTCGGGCTAGCAGTGGACAAAACTCACTGCACGTCATATGCATTAAAATAATAAACAAACTTAGATTAACTCATGAAGCATTAATCCCATGAAATCTGCGTCAAAGTAAAACAATTTACATCTAGAATGTAAAAATAAATCAATCGACACCACTACGCCATATTTGCACTTATCACAGAATGAATGAACACAACAAACATGAACATGATTGAAAAGAGTGAACAGAAAAACTGTCAAGATGTTCCTTTTCTTTACGTCATTGAGATGTTCACATGAAGTAAGCAACGTGTTAGTGAAAGTGCCGGAAGTGGTGAGAATACAGGCAGCACACTGTTGAGGAGTGGTTAAATGAACGAACCGCCTAAAGCCATTTGAGTCGATAAAATAAAAGCCACAGACAAGTTTATAACTAGTCTGTGGTGTTTTTTTTTTTATTGATTTGTTCATTTCATTCATTCATATTGCTTTGCTAGCGTTTGTGTCGTGAGTTTGCAGAAATAATATTTAAATTGTAATAGTGAAATTGGTGAATAAAGTCACTGTATTCTTACCAGAATAAACTAGTAAGTTGTGTTTACCAAACCCTTGATTTGATGATTGTTAAAATACCATCTAATTCACTAGTTTTATAATTTCAGCTATAACTTACAACAATGACTACCAATATCAATGCTGATATCGGCGGCCTGGATACCAGTGGCAAAATTGTAAAAATGGAAGTAAGTAGGATACCATTAAACTACTAGCACACTTATTAACAATTGTTAGAAATTGACACAAAAGTTTATGTCTTCAACTTAGTTATGCACAACATTAACAACATACACTGTTCAACAGCCTAAAAAAATAATTAAATGTAGGTACTTACATTCTGCTTTGTTATTCCTTGCATTGCTATGTTATGCTTGGTATCACCCAAGACCGCTACTATGGTAAATATGTATTTTACTGTTTTGTTACCACAAGTGGCAAACAAGCGGACGGGCTGCCTGATGGTAAGCAGTCACCGTCGCCTATACCACCAAACCTGGCAAAAAATTGCTGATCTTTTAAGACTATATCTTTAAAACTAATCATCCACATGTAGGTCTAGGTACTGTTAGCCAAACGGTTTTAGTTTTACTGGCACAACATGTAACCATGAATTTTCTTTTACAGGTAGACTACAGTACCACATGCGATGAGAAGATCCCTATGTGGAAGTCATGGGCAGCCAAGGGCAAGATTCAAGAGGCTATCGACCAACTCCTGGCACTTGAAAAACAAACAAGGACTGTAGGTGTTTGTCTACTCATTATATTTAGACTGAAAAGTTTAAACATCATCAGTTTCAGTTTCTATCTTTGAATTAAGCTATAATAAATTTATTCCACATTTTCAGGGTGCTGATATGGTTTCTACTTCTAGAATTTTGGTTACAATAGTACAAATATGCTATGAAGCCAAGAATTGGTCTGCGCTCAATGACCACATTGTTCTTCTGTCTAAAAGAAGGTAAATCAAGTTGATAGCAGTTTAAACACTTGCCTTTTTCATACATATAATATTTTATAGCCTTCTGTGTTGCTCAACTTGATTGTGTCTCATCTTGCAATGATGTAAATTTATAAATTTTCTGTCAAATTCCTTCATTATTATACTTTGTCTCATCAAATATTTATTGACATTAGCTCTGCTGTATTTATATATATATATATATATATATATATAAAGTGGCAAACAAGCATGCCATTCTCCTGATGATAAGAGGAAACCGCCTCTGTCTATAGACACCTGCAACACTAACGCTGTTGGCGATGCTTTGCCAGCCCAAGGAGGTAGAAAACCAAACGCTTCGTGTAGCTCAGTGGAATGACCGCTTGGGAAAGACATTCCCCACCTTGCAGGTCACATATAAAAGTAGTACATTCACGATGAAAGTGAATCAGGTGATAACAATGTTAAGTCGCAATGCAGATCCAGTGGTGGTAATTGAATTCTACTGTCCATACTTGGTGTTTTCTATGGTATTTATTGTACACTAATTATGTTTACAGATCACAGCTCAAACAAGCTGTAGTGAAAATGGTCCAAGAATGCTACACTTACGTTGACAAAACACCAGACAAGGAGACAAAGATCAAGCTTATTGAAACCCTGAGAACAATAACCGAGGGCAAAATCTACGTTGAAGTAGAGAGAGCTAGGCTCACACACATCCTAGCAAAAATGAGAGAAGAGGAGAATAATGTTGCTGAAGCTGCAAAAATCATTCAAGAGCTTCAAGTTGAGACGTACGGATCTATGGACAAACGAGAAAAGGTAGAGCTGATTCTGGAGCAAATGAGGCTGTGTCTCGCTATAAAAGATTATGTCCGCACTCAGATTATTTCAAAGAAAATCAACACTAAATTCTTTGAAGAAGAAAACACTAAGGTAAGAACTTTATGCATGATCAAATTGTTAAACAGTGATATAGCCATTCCTCTTCACACTAATAATAACTTTTCCAAGTTTATATTGAAGTGTATTTATCTACACTCGACGTCTGTAATGGCTGAACGGATGTGGGTGAAATTTAGTATGGTGGTAACTTACCCTAGATTAACTTATCCCGAATAATTTAAGGTGTTTGTAGGATAGCGGTTGTAACTGCAGTGATAAGTTCTGCACTGGTGTCCTGTTTCAAGTGTACTGTGCATTTCCTCCTACCAGCATCTACCTGAGCTAACTCCTTGAAATACTGGAGCATAGATCTGTGCATTTTATTTTGTGTTGTGTGATATAGCTGTTCTGTGCCACTGTGTAGTTCCTATATCAGCTGAAGTCTCTGACTAACCAGTCAAATAAAGAAAAAGATATACAGACTACTCACTTTATTATCTTTCTTATTTGAGATGGGGGTGATAATTTATGCACAGACATCCAGTTTGCGGTGTATTGTGCATAACCCTTACAATTACCTACTCAAGCCAACCTGGCTCCTCGAAATATTGAAGCAAAGGTTTGGGGCGCTGGTGCAGTTGCTTCAGTATTAATAATACTGAAGCAACTGCAGCAACTTATCAACATAATAATTATGATGATAAAAAGCAGTCAAGCTGTTATGGTGACCCTTTAGCAATCATTCTACAATGCCACAGCGACAGTAGCTTTATTACCCTTTATGTTTTATTCCCATTACCAACTCTAATGAGTTTTCAAGTTGAAAAATTAAAAATCTTTGGTAGTAAACAATAAACATGGCTTTTTAAAAATCTTTGGTAGTAAACAATAAACATGGCTTTCATTGCAGGAGCTGAAAGAAAAGTTCTACCGTCTGATGATAGCGGTAGACCAGCACAACGCCGCGTATTTGTCTGTCTGCCGTCACTTTAGAGCATTAGGCCAGGCCGCAGGATCTGAGGCTTTAACCGGCAGTGTTGTATTCTTAATCTTGGCTCCATATGACAATGAGCAGGCAGATCTCACGCATCGCGTCAATGAGGACAAGGATTTGGATAAACTGCCGGAGTATAAGTAAGTTATCAAAGTCAGTTCATTTTAGCTCATAAAGGGTCGTCCATTAATCACGTAATGTTTTACCAACTTTTAACTTAACCAATCCCCCTTATCCAAATCACATGTATTTTTTTCGTAATAAGAAAGTACATGTATAATCTAATTCTGGAAAATTAAGCACCGTGATAAATTAGAAATCACGCGTTCACCAAAATAATAAATACACGTGATATCTCACTACACCCCCCTCCCCTTGTGATATTTAGTGAATTTTTTCCATTAGTTACAATCTGGGCATCTTTAAGTTGTGAGTGAATCAATTTATTCTAGGAAGCCAGCTCCATTTTAGACCACATCGTTGTTTAACATCAGGGCAAAATGAGTCAAGCACAAGCCTATAATTCAGTTTAAAAAAAACAATCCAAACTTTTTCATGTAATTAGGGGTAGCATGTAGGGGGGTTATGTAATTAGGGTTGTGGATTTTCCTTGGATACATATCAAACGTTTCTACTCAACTTTTTTAATCCGTACAACCATGAATTGGAACAACCTGCCGGCGTCCTTGTTTCCTGAGAGATATAATCTGGACCTTTTCGAGGCCAGAGTGGTATCTTCTTAGTCTGCGTCTTTAATGTTCGACCACATCTTCGCTTAGCAACAGGTGAGTTGGTGGTCAAACGCAGATTTAAAAAAAGGCAATGTATCATCAACACTACATTTTGTAGGTGTTACCATCAACCGTAGGGTCTGCATGATTACTATTCTTTAAAAAAAATAGTTTAATATTAAAAGTATTTTTAAACCATTTCATGTACACAACAAGATACTTTATTGGTAATTTCAAATAAAAAACTCAATATTTAGTATTATTTTTCCAGGCAGTTGTTAGAGTTGTTCATCAACCCGGAGATCATCAGATGGAACACTCTCTGCTCCACTTATGAAATGATTCTGCGATCGACACCCTACTTTAACACTAATGATGAGAAGGGACAGGAACGTTGGAACGATTTGAAGAACAGAGTTGTAGAACATGTAAGTATTACATGTAATTTAGTGGTAGACGGTCTGCTTGTTTGCCATCTATGGCATTAAAAAAAAATAACAATTGCGAGGCCAACTGCTTTTATAGGGTTTATAGGCTCATGCATAAAGGCTGTAAAAAAAACATACCGTCGAATTGATAACCTCCTCCTATTTGAAGTCAGTGAAAAAACGAAAACTAGTGAGAGTATATAGTTTGGATTTGCCTTAACCTCGAGCTAGTACCGAAAGTTGCCAAAAACTGAAGGGGCGAGCTAAACACATATTGGTCACACTGACATTTTCTTACTAGTTCTACAAATGCACACTTCAGTATTGATCGGAACACAACTGCAAATGATATGCTCAAAATGTAAGTGGGTGTAAGTGCTAGGGGAACTGTAGGTCTAATGCTTCCATTTATCAATATTTTCTGAGACAGTCACCTTTTTTGTAGATTTGTCTCTTGTTGATTTTTCTTTTTTCTCCCTTATTTAGGTAAGATTTTTTCCCACCCATTGCCTTGAGATTTGCCTTGTCCCTATTTTCTACTAACTTAAATGTATATACTTACAGAACATTCGTATCATGTCTATGTACTACACACGCATCACTGTCAAACGCATGAGCGAGCTCCTTGGTCTGAGCGAGACGGAAACAGAAGACGCACTGAGCCAACTAGTCGTGAGCAGTGTCGTTCGAGCTAAAATCGACCGACCCGCCGGCGTTGTTCATTTCAGGTAACTAACAATGTCAAAACTATTCTGGCTTGTAACCAATGGAGACCATACACAATACCAATACGCAACACAGGCTAGAGTGCACTAATATGATCTTTTATTTAAAAAAAAAAACAGATATGTCTCTTCGAAATGATCAGGCTGACTATTTTTGTCAAAGATGTTTATTTTGTTTGTTGATTTATGTGCATGCCTTATTATTTCAGTCCTTGTAGCACTTACGTTAATCCGAATGAGAGTGACAGGGGGCTTAGTCCCAGATTTGATAGTTTTCGAAAACTTTTTTCGTTTACGTATTGTTCCATACATTTTAGTAAAGCGCCTCTATCGGAAACGCGGAGGAACTAAAATCGGCGGTATAGATTTCTTCACTCTGATACGAAAAAAGTTTTCGAGTACCTTTCGGCCCAGCAACATATGGAACAATACGTAAACAAAAAAAGTTTTTGGAAAATATTAAATCTGGGACTAAGCCCCCAGTTGGATAAAAATAATATCAAATTTTGATTTTGTTTTCGTTGATGGGCTCTATTTGTGCTCAGCTTTTTATGAGGTAATTAAAAAAATTAGATTACATACTATTATGCGAAACAAAGGGGAGCAAGGTTATTAGTGTTATTACTACCAAACAATCAATAAAACAATAAAAATACTCTTTCTATTTCAGTTTGAACATGGACGCATCTGATCGACTCAACGAGTGGTCGAACAACCTGAACACACTCATGCAGTTAGTCAATAAGACGACGCATCTCATCAACAAAGAGGAGTGCGTACACAAACATCTCCTAGCGGTGGCAGAGTGAAACACAAGATGTTAAACAATATACAAGTTTACTTTATTTTGTAATATATTCAAACCAGTAACATTTCAAAATTTTAACCAATTTCCGAGTATGAAATCGAAGTGAACATCGTTTAAAAAGTAGAACCAAGCTAACACAGTTGGTTATTTATTTACTGTTCTCAATTCATTCTGGTGATAATTTCGCGATAATATTGTAATAAATATTTCTGTAAGTATATGATGTCAGTGATTTTATTTTAATCTCTTTAAGACTGAGCACTATAATAATAGATTTCGAAAAATAACCGACTTCACGGAAAGTTCGATAACCGCGGTTCATCCCGTAATTTTCCACCCCTATGGAGGTAGAATATGTTCTTCAAATTTAAGTGGGAAACTTGAGATGTAAACTGTTTAATTAAGGCGACATGGTAGAGAACCGTACACTTGTATGACGGTAATGCGGCGTGCGCGCTTTCAAATATTCAATATTAATTTTTTCTTTATTTTCTACAAATAATCTTTCGCTTTTACAAAAAACTGCGACCACTAAAGTATTTGAATGATTGTTAGGATAAGACACAACTTTTTTTGATAAAAAAATATTCTATAAAATTTGAATGAAGTTGAATAAATCCATTGAAGGGGACGTAAAAATGGGGCCCGATTAGGAAAGTTTACGATTTTTTTCTATCGAGTCAAATTTCTTTATTCGTGTATCGGTGAACATATCCGAATAAAATATTTCAAGAACATTTATTATACGTAAAGAAATAATGTCAATTAATCGATTTTAAAGGTCTACTTTTGAATATTCGTGATGACGAATCGTCAAATTTGAAGCATATTATTTAAGTATACATTGAAGAAGAAAAAAACTATAAATGTGCTGATGATCTTCAAAAGGCTGAACCGATTTTCTTGATTCATAGCTAATAATACTCTTAACCAAGTCCCCAACAAACAAAAATTAAAACAAAATCGGTTCAGCCGTTTGGGAGCTACGATGCCACAGGCATTAATGTTAAATTAAACTTATCACACCTCCTTTTTTGAAATCTATTGAAAATTAAAGGAGGTGCAATTACATAGCAATAAGTTATCAAGCTAAACAATAATAATAATAAAAATTTATTTGCCACTATTAATATTCAGTACAATATCTAGTTTTAACATTAATTAAAATATGATGTACAAAAAATGTATGAATTATAATTAAAATTAACATGCTTACTATAACTAATTACAGTCGCTAGTTATCGCTTTAGGATTCCCTGTGTCGCGATAACTAGTGCTCTTCAATGGTGATAATTAAAGATAATATATATAAACGCTTGTTATACACCTGAAAGATTCTTTAACGTCAATTATTTATTATAAGTTATCTTTCGACTGTTACTGATAATCAATGAATGATAATGATTGCTCAAGAAACGTGTCATAGATTGTAAATAATTTAGTATACAGTTGATTGAGAAACAGATACGTTTGTTTTTCTAATTTATCGTAATCATGTGGTGGGTTCCTTTATACCTCATATTTATCCCAGTCTGTACTGTGCTGGTGTTGAGGTATTTGAATAAACCCTATAATCCGCCCCTATTCGGTGTGTACCAACAGAGAAATAAATTATATACGATCAAGTTTCTGCTTATGTACACATTCCTGAAAGTTAGACAGGTAAGAATTATTTTCACTAAAACCTAATAGTTGTAATAAATAGGCATGATGACTAATATTTTTTTATTACCTCATAAAAAAGCTGATCTTAAATAGAGCAAGTCAACAAAAACAAACATAAATTAGTTCAAAAATAAATAAGATATAAGCATTTTAATTTAATTTAATTTCATGCTAGACAGAGAGCGCACTATACTGAGCCGTGACGTCACGGCTCAGGAGCGCCATACAAATGCTATACTAACACACGCTTTGCGAGAAAGGGATAGAACATCCCCTCTCTATCCCCACCTAAAACTTTAAATTCTCATATCTCAGAGATTTATCAGCCAATTCAAATTATTTTTTCAGTATGTGTAATGTATTTAGTTATATTCATCGCTAAGCCGGTTATTTGTAATAAAATAAACATTAGGAATCATGCCCATTTGAAAGTTTCAAATTATGTCTTATTTGTTAAGGCGCCTAATTTTTACGCAACTGACTTTCTTTGTTTAATTTTCACATTATAAACCTTGTGTGAAAATTAGGTACAAAGTTGCTACCTTATGTTCCTAAACAGCTAAGAAATAAGTCTTCTAAGCCCAGTGCTTTGTTTTTTTAAGAAGATAAATGCAGTAAACATTTGAATTAGAAAATAACTCATTTGCCACATTTAGCAGTCAATTCTAGTAGCCTCTGTATACCTAGACACAAGACCTCGAGCATGACTTTCAAAAAAGAAATAGTTTATTCGACTACATATATATCAATGCATATATATTAGCATAGATAAACATATGATATTAGTAAGGTATATTATGTATGTATACAGTATGTAAGGTATACAGGTTCCTTCTAGGTAGGTACGCGTGCTCTATCCTAGTGTAGTGATAGTAATACCTCAGGTACTATCGGGACAAATAGGTACAAGCCTATCAGTGAATTAAAAAATTATGTTCGTGGGTAAGCGCATCCCTTCAGAACGGCTGGATCGATTTGGCCATTTATTTAAATGTTCGTAACAATCCAAATAAGGTATTAAGACAAAGAAAAATTTGAAAAGTTGGCCGGAAAATTCGGAAATAAATAACTTTTTAGCTTTTTCTATGGGATATTTGTGTGAATTCAAGATTACAACTCGTACAAATTTATTTAGATTTGGACATAGCCTGTCTGGTCAGTCATGAGTAAAAAAGTTATAGTATGGTTTGGTGTATTTTCCAGTGGATAACACTAACGAGAAGAGCGTATGCTGTGTACTCTGGGAAAAGCTGCGACGGTACTATAGAGGTACATCGCGAAGACGAAGCTCTGGAACGAAGATTCTATTTCGGAGACTATCCTAATGTAAGTATGGACATTGTTTAATTATCCTATGAAACGTCTTAATAGGTAATCTATTTTCTAGTCAATAAAAATCTTAATTAGAGTCATAATGAAATAGTTTAAAGCCGCTGCATACGCGGCGAGCATACCTACAATTTTGCACAATTATTCCTTATAATGAAGGGGAGACAAAGAAATAATTTTTGAAAATTCATCCCTTGAATAAGTTTGTATGAAAGCGTTTAATAAAGTATTTTTGAAGCGTTTAATATTAGTTGAATATTGTCTTTTGTTTTGTTTGTTTTGCTGAGGGCCTATGTTCAGAAGTGGACGTCTTCTTTCTGATGATAATGATGATTGTTTTTTTAGGGAGTGGACGCAGTTTACTTTAACGGAGTGTCCAGTGACAGCGCAGTTATTTGTGGACTCGCGCGAAGGCCTCTGCAAGTTTGTGACGCCTTTCTATACATAAAGGTTAGTTTCTCTAATTAACCGACATTTAAAAAGGAGAAGGTTCTCAGTTCGGTTGTTTTTTTTTGTTACCTCTGTACTACCATACCATAAACCAATTTGGAATTATATTTTTTTATTTGAAAGAATTTACTTTTAGATTGGACTCAAAGAAATTTTTAATAAATTGGTTCAGTAGTTTGGTTAATACGGATTATAAATCAAAAAATTCCAAATCGGATTATAAATAACAGAGTACTCATAAAAAAACGAATTGATATCATCCTCCTTTTGTGAAGTCGG
Organism: Agriopis aurantiaria; assembly: GCA_914767915.1. NCBI lineage: Eukaryota > Metazoa > Arthropoda > Insecta > Lepidoptera > Geometridae > Agriopis > Agriopis aurantiaria. Next base: position 7,474,541 of record OU611994.1, on the reverse strand, counting down.
TAAAAAATATGTAACTGTTAAGATTTTTTCAACTTTTTTTTGCTATTACAGATTAATGGCGAAGAGCTACTCCTATCACCCACCTTGCCTGATACTTATCACCATCAAGATGCCAGAGAAGTGGGGGACTATAAGATTGAGGGTCTTCATATAGCCAACTTTATACCTATGCGGACCTGGAAACTTACCTACAGCGGAGAGATGAAGTGAGTTAATACTATAAAACCCATCATTTTACCAACTACCGACTAAAACACCTGAATTTTTTACCCCCAACGCAAAAAGAGGGGTGCTATAAGTTTAAAATGTGTAACTTTGTGTCTGTGTATTTATGTCTGTCTGTGGCATCGTAGCTCCTGAAACGATTTTGATTTAGTTTTTATTATTTGAAAGGTGACTTAATCGAGAGTGTTCCACTGGTAGCAGCTTGTTGGATTAGTTTTAGATTAATGTTAGTTTTAGATTAGTTTTAGTTATAAATTTAAGTTATGTACTTGTTTCATATTCGTCTTGACAAAATACGACTTTTTTTTTTTAATTTTGTGGCCACATTTACAGATTATTGTCATTTGTTCTTAGTTATGATTCAAGAACACTATCAAGTCTTTTATCAGGGGGTTTTTACTTTAGTTAATTTTTCTTGCATGTTTCAGAGTCAGGAATAACTCAGAAAAGACAGTGAAGGTCGAAGCTCAGTTAACTTGGAGCGCGCTCTGGGCGCCGTTCAACTTCGACTTCCAAATGTCTCCGCGGAGCATGGCCCTGGATATGGCCAGGGAACCTTGGTCGAGGGAGTACTTCAAACGGCTTGATAAGTAAGTGTCATGAGTAATGGAATACTGAGTAGTATACACTACAGTTATATGATTATTAACGGGACATTTACCGCGATGAGAACAACCACCGATCAACCGTGATAGTTTACAACCAAATATTAAAATAGTGTTTTACTGCGTAGTGTGATCAACTTACTGGGAATAGTTTCTTATTAGGTAGGTAAAAAAAATAATCAGTAGTGGCATTTGTCGCCTTGACATCTGTTACCTTGACATATGTCACCTTGAGATCTATCACCTAAACATATTATTAAGAAAGATTTTACATACGTACTACTTTGGCAATGACGGTACTTACGTACAAATAAAATTCTACATGCGAAACCAGTTATGTAAGCGTAAAATAAGTACTGTATCCAAATCGGTTATGTATATAAAATTATGTTCCATTGAAACCAGTTACGGAACCCCGGTTTCGTAAACGGCCGAAGAGATGTTAACCGACGATGCGGTCTACGATAGAGCTGAAAACTAACAGCTATCCAAAAATGATTTTATGAATGTTAGAGCCTTAATATTTTGCTTTTATTGTTGTTGGCATACACTGAAGTATTTTTCATCGAACCTATTGTTTTCGTTCTTGTATGCCTAAAACTTTAACTTTCAGAGCTCACCAAACACACTACGAGCAGATGGGCTCTCTAAAAGGGACTGTAACGGTGAACGGAAAGGAACATTACCTAAGAATACCTTGCGTGAGAGACCATACTTTTGGTAAACATTTTACAATATAATTCAATAACACTTTATTGACACAACAAAAAGAATATCACAGGAACAACGAGTTAGAAATAGGTACAAAAGGCAGTCTTTTCGCTAAAAGCCATCTCTTCCACACAACCTTTAGATAAGTAAATTAAGTTTTTTTTAAATCTCTATTTTTAAGTAGGTGTGACTCGGAATGGTCAAGGTTACTTTTAAAAGGGCTCCCATACTAGTAGCGTCTCACAGCTCTCGGACAATCTCAAAGATAACAATCAAATTAAAACCCGACCTAAATCCGTATCTTTACTTTACATATATCTGTGCAAGAATAAAATTGCACAATGAAAAGACAATTTGAGGACTAGCGCGTAATAAACAGCCAATTGGAATTTTTACAGAATATGTAATGTTACGGCGAATTAAAAATAAAAATTTAAATTAAAAAAAAGGCGGTCACAAACGTATTTTATTACGTATTTTTGTATTAGCTCTAATGTAAAAACGGTAATACGTAAAGCGTCAAACTTGGCACGATTATAGTACACACTCTAAATTATAACAACAAATAATAAATAATGGCCAAGTGCAAGTCAGTTACAATTTACAAACTTCTGTTCATTACCAAGTTATAATTTCGTTATAGAATCTTTGTTGTACGGAACACTCAGTGCGCGAGCCCGACTGTCACTTGGCCGGTTTATTTAGAACCACCTACTTATATATATAACTACATCTGCTTATAAAAACGACTGTGATAATAATATTTTCTTGTTTAGGTAAATTCCGAGACTGGAGCACATTCCACCGCTACGTGCTCCATTTTATTTTCCTCGACAACGGTGACAGCATGGCCATCGGTACGATTTCACAACCGGGGGTGTTATCACAGTAAGTACTTTCAAACTATCCTGCCCCCCGATTCTACTAAACAAATTGTCTTTAAATTGTAATTGTTGCGATTTTAATTGTTAAATAACTGCCTCAAAATTGACAGTTTTTATTATTTTTTTATACTAAGTTATAATATTAGGTGGTTGTATTTTTCTAGTATAAAAAAATATTTAAAACTGTCAATTTTGAGGCAGTTATTTAACAATTAAAATCGCAACAGTTACAATTTAAAGACAATTTGTTTAGTAGAATCGGGGCCCTGACCAATGACAATTATCAAATATCTTTGATCCTGACCATCTAGTGTTATTATCCTTCCATGCCATAAGTAACTTTTATAACTTTCGCGTGAACACGTGTTTTAAATATTCGGGACATACAAATACAAATAATCTATAATTACTATAATGCACAATACATATTAAAGTAGCAGCGGCCCCTGCACTAAGCGGGAGCTTGTATCGCAGAAACCATCAAGTTAACAACTTAAGTTTCATGGGCTGACAACCATTGTCTATTAATCTGATACTAAATCAAATCAAAGCAGTCTATACAATATTAATTTAGTAGGATTATAATCTAAGTAGAATTATGAAAGAGAAAATAAATACATATTCGGGTCATTTTTTGCACACACGGTCATCTGACCCCAAACTAAGCAAAACTTGTGATATGGCTGCCAGATACTGATACATACATATATAGTTTTAAATATATGATTAAATAGATATTAACACCTAGATATAGAACAAACAAATGTTCATCACATGAATGTTTGTCCTAGGTGGGAATCGAACCCACGCACCCGAGCGCAGAAGGCAGGTTCACTACCAACTGGACCAACGGGCTTTCCCGTGTTTGTTAATGTTTCTGGGGCTTATCGCGCAGGTACCTCTTGCTTGACGACTATGTTACAATGACCATAATCACGAATAAAAAAAACCGGACAAGTACGAGTAGGACTCGTGCTCTGAGGGTTCCGTTAGACGGAACCCTCAGAGCGCGAGACCAAAAAAAAACTAACTGAAGTTAAAATATTGAAAGACAAACTTAAGTTTGTAGTTTTTTTTTACTGGGCAAGTGCCTTTAATAACTAAACAAAATACAAGCTAAAACTAACACTACAAATACAGTTAGACTGCCCATAGACCGTTGAAGGTCTAAAGACAATCCAAATGCTCAAGCCCACTACCAGTTGGCAGCGTACCCAACATGCTGGCAGCATTACCACGTTGAATGGCAATGCTAATGCGTTGAGCCAGAAACACGCCAGCATTTTGGTCACGCGTCGCATTAACCAGGCGCTCTGAAAGATTTTTGAAAATGAGGTGAGCTCCCGGTCCCCAAGGGCCCAATGTCTCGACCCCAAACGCCTCAAATATGTAACCACTGCCGAGGTTAGCATATTTGCGACGCTTGTGCTGCTCTGCCGAATTAGCAGCCGCGCCAGCCCTACCCTGTGTCTCAGGAAGATGTGACGGCGCCAAAGTATCGACACAAGTTGCGTCCCATACAAGGGGCCGCCCCAACTTCCAGGGCACAAGTGTCATACCGTCAGGCCTCTTTCCATCGTCACGCGCAAGACGGTTTGAGCACAGCTGCGAAATTGGCGGTGGAAAGTGCCCTGCGTATGATGTCGTTCAGGCTAGCGTGTCGGCCAATACGACCAGCGCTTCTCGAGCAAGAGAGACCATGGTGACCGAGCTGGTCAACAGCAGTACCACACTGACAGCGATGGGCCTCACAGCACCTTGCACCCAAGCGTAAGCTGACAGCTAGACGAAATGCGGTTGGATCTAAAAGGCTACCTGTGTTAAAAGAGGGCATGGCTTGCAACCAAAGTCCCGATTCCCAAACAGAGACAGCAAGAATACGAGCGCGATCTGCAATACTAGGACACGTATCTAGTAGCGATTTCCATGCTAGTTCGCAGATCGGCCGATCCCACAGTCTCTGGGAAGACAACTTTGAAGTTTGTAGTTGACAATAAGGTTCTTCCATACATCCCAACTACAAAATGTAAGTTTGTAATAGCAAAATAATTTATTTTTAAATACCTTCAAATTTATAACTTTCGGATTTATTCCTATATATGTACTATGAGACCTTGCCTCTTGCCAAATTTCATGATTCTAGGTCAACGGGAAGTACCCTATAGGTTTTGATTCCCCTGTGAAATCGCAAAATATACGACATAAAGGAACCCTAAGAGCGCGAGACCAAAACAAAAACTAACTGAAGTTAAAATATTGAAAGACAAACTTAAGTTTGTAGTTGACAATAAGGTTCTTCCATACATTCCAACTACAAAATGTAAGTTTGTAATAGCAAAATAATAATTTTTAAATGATATACCTTCATATTTCTAACTTTCGGATTTATTCCTATAATTATATGTGCTATGAGACCTTGCTTTTTGCCAAATTTCATGATTCTAGGTCAACGGGAAGTACCCTATAGGTTTTGATTCCCCTGTGATATCGAAAAATATACGACATAAAGGATCCCTAAGAGCGCGAGACCAAAAAAAAAACTAACTGAAGTTAAAATATTGAAAGACAAACTTAAGTTTGTAGTTGACAATAAGGTTCTTCCATACATTCCAACTACAAAATGTAAGTTTGTAATAGCAAAATAATCATTTTTAAATGAATTACCTTCATATTTCTAACTTTCGGATTTATTCCTATATATGTGCTATGAGACCTTGCTTTTTGCCAAATTTCATGATTCTAGGTCAACGGGAAGTACCCTATAGGTTTTGGTTCCCCTGTGAAATCGCAAAATATGCGACATAAACGTTCATATCTTTTGATTGCGTTGACTTACAACTTTTATTTTTTTACAGCCGAAAGAAACCGTAGACCCAAGTATTTAGTATAAATTTCAACTTGCAACCTTTACGCGTTCTTGAGAAAAAGGGTCTTGACAGACGGACAGACAGACAGACAGACAGACGGACAACGAAGTGATCCTATAAGGGTTCCGTTTTTTCCTTTTGAGGTACGGAACCCTAAAAATGGATTTAAAATTCATATTAATATAAAATTGATATTGATACAACTCTTCCATAAATAATCAATTAAATAATCAAAATTTTTAGGGTTCCGTATCCAAAAGGTAAAAGGAACCCTATTACTAAACCTACGATGTATGTCTGTCTGTCCGTCTGTCCTACCTGTTAACGGCTGTATCTTTCGAACCGTAATAGAGAGCCAGTTGATATTTTCACAGAATATGTAATGTTACGACGGATTAATTAAGAAATAATAATATAATCAAAAAGTAAAAACGATATGGAGGTCCCCATACGACAAACGTTTTTTTTTACGCATTTTTGTATTATCTCTATTGTAAAAACGGTCATACGTAGGATGGACGGACGGACAGGCAGACATAAAGCGTAGGCTAAGAATAGGCCCGTTTAAGTATGAAACCCTAAAAATTGCAGAAGAAAATTGCTAAAAACTATTTTAAAAAACGATTTACCATGTGTAAAACTATTTCGTGTTTCAGTCTAACAATCGGCTACGTGTGTCGGAAGTCAGACCAAGCTGTGATTCCAGTGGACAGCTGCGATTTTCACCTCTACCAGCACGGCGAGAACCAAGTCATGCCAAAGGATTATGGATTCACTTTCACAGCCAGTAAGAAACATATTTGTTTGGCTAATCACGGTGGTAGCCTAGTACAAACCGACCGACTTATCTGTACTGTAGTGTTAGCTAAGTAAATGATGGAGCTGAAAATTCTGGTTCTTTATATTCCTATAGGCAGTATTTTTCCACAGAAAAAGGATTTATACACAACGAAATTTCCATACGGTAAGCGCGTAGTATGCGTCGCGCTTTCTGTACGCTTAGTAAGATTTGATAGTTTTCGAAAACTTTTTTCGTTTACGTATTGTTCCATACATTTTAGTAAAGCGCCTCCAGCGGAAACGCGGAGGAACTAAAATCGGTAGTAATCGGCGGTATAGATTGCTTCACTCTAATACGAACAAAGTTTTCGTATTTCAAATTATTTAAAAAAGACATATTTGCGAATTGATACACGATTTATAACTTCCTCGTTTCGTCTGTAAAAAATGGAGACATTTAAACTCAAACGATAAATGTACTAAGGCATATCTCCCTTGTTTGTCTGATCTGAGGTTTGTGGCTACTATGAACAAGACTATTACGATGCTGACTTCAATATCGAAATGTTTTCAGGTGGAGTACAACACACTGTTCGCGTTAAAGTTGAAAACGAAGAGATATTCTACATCGGCAAAACAAGAGAAGTGAAAATATATGAACGCTGGTCCACAGTCGAAGTGAACGGAGTCAAGGGCTGCGCTTGTTTAGAGTGGCAGTACAATAATATTAAGAAATCCGAATGAATAATTAAAGTCATAACTGAATTAAGGCCCAGAATATAGAGCGCTGCTATCTCAATCGCTCATGTGATATATTTTTTTATATAAAACTAGCTGACCTGACAGACGTTGTCTTAGAACTGTCAAACACGCAAAGTCAAAATTGTAAATCTTATTTTTTACACCTTGGGTGTAATAATGTATTATTGGAGTTTTTTTAGTAGGGATACCAATTTTTTTTTTAAATATAATATAGTCTATGTTACCCGGGGATAGTGTAGCTTCCCAACAGTGAACGAAGTTTTCAAATCGGTTCACTAGTTTCGGAGCCTATTCAATGCAAACAAACAAACAAACAATCAAATCTTTCCTCTTTATAATATTAGTATAGATTACTGAGTCTACATTTGAAAAATGTGCTTTGTCATTTGTCTTTGTCTTTGTGTTTTTTGTCATTTGTACCAAGTTTATATTTAAAAAAAAATGGGTTTTTTAAATGTGTGTGTAGCTCTAAGTGTGTGTGGAATTTTGTTACAAAAAAAAATATTGTCTAGTGTATTAATATTTTTTATAATGACCAGAACAAGTAGGAAAAACTGTTTATCCCGTTTTTTAAATGTTATCTTCGCAAAACGACCATTTTTCAAAAGTAGACAGTGGCATCGATTCTGATGTATTCTAAACTAAACTAAACTTGACAGCACTAAAATTGTTGCCATCCTACTCTCACATATTAAAATGAAAAGAGAGGCAGATAATTTTAGTCCTGTCAGATTGGTTTAGTTTAGTGAGTGGTATGGCAGAATCGACGCCAGTAATTGTATATCTTAAAAAACATCATATGCGCGAGTGAGATGCAGCGTGCCATATTCTGGGCTATCAGTCGAGTCGGCTTATTATGACGATAAAAATAATTAAAAGTTGATTGTCTTTTTTATGTGATGAAATTCGTATAATAGATTGGAATTCAAAAGACAAACATCTGTACAAAGTACTAAGACCAAGCTTTAGTTTGTTTCATTTCTAAAATGAATCCAAGTTTTGGTCAACTCATATTAAATCTGTTCATTTTAGCTTAACCTTAACTCTGTCTTATTCAACTCTACCAATGCAGCCTGAGTCATTCATAGTTGTACAAAGTACTAAGTCCAAAATAAAAATAGTTTCAACTCTATAATCAATACAAGCTAACCTTAACTTTGTTAAACTAAACTACTCAACTCACAATAATTCAGCTAATATTAGCTTAACTCAACGCAACTCTACCAATTAAATGTAACTTAACCAAATCGTCATTGACACAAAATAGCAAGCCCAAAGTGAAAATAGTTTCAACTCTATAATCAATACAAGCTAACCTTAACTACTCAACTCACAATAATTCAGCTAATATTAGCTTAACTCAACGCAATTCTACCAATTAAATTTAACTTAACCAAATCGTCATTAACACAAAATAGCAAGCCCAAAGTGAAAATAGTTTCAACTCTATAATCAATAGAAGCTAACTTTAATTTTGTTAAACTAAACTCTACTCAACTCACAATAATTCAGCAAATTTTAGCGTAACTCAACGTGACTCTACCAATGAAACTTATTGAGAGTTGTTCATAATGATGTGTATAACCTAGTATATAATCTTTGGTATAACGGACCCTTTTTGTTTTAGTACACCCTTTCCGTGTAATCCTGTATAATTCTGTAGTCAATGTAGGTTTATATAGATAAGGTAACTGATATTTCTAAACATATTATCAGGGTTAGATACAGAGATATCTAAGTTAAACAATTAAAAATTTGAGCCAGCAGACGCAGATAAAATAAATTGATTAGATAACAGAAATCGAAAAATTGTTAATCTCAGTAAGCTAAGTTACTAATAGTTATTGAAATCGGTCAGGTTATTAATGTAATACAATAATGTTGAGTATAATAATATCTGTATTAATAACGATTCGTATAGTGTTAGTTTTTAGGTTTATAAACAGGCCGCACAAGCCGCCCTTATTTGGTATTTACCAACAGAAGAACAAATTTTATTGGTTTAAATTTGTAATTTTATTTACTGTTCTGGCTGTAAGACAGGTATGTTATTGAAATTATTTATCGAAATATAAAAAAGTGTAGAATATCAGTTGCAGTGACTTTAATCGCCGACGTAAACAGCCCTCTGTTTGTTATAAGTTGAACGTGTGTTTCTGTGTGCCTGTCTTTGACATATAAATATGCATACATAGGCGGAACCGTTTTTAGATGATTTAATTCTCATGCGTAGTAGTTGCGTTGCGTTTTACTCAACATGCGTAGAGACTTTGGATCTCTATGTGTCTTTTATCGCATTTACAACGGGGAATGTTCTGAAGAACTGTTCGATCTGATGCCGGAATCGCGGTTTTATCACCGCACTAGCCGCCACCGCCTGAAAGTTCATCTTCGACGAAAGTAAGTTTCGTCGAAGCATATCATAGATCGCTGGAAATCACACGCGGTACATTTTACACGATTTTTTTTGCCTCACACCTGCAATTTGTGGAATGAGCTTCTGGGGCATTTCCGTGTAACTATAACATGGGGTTCTTCAAAAAGGCTGTTAATAGAGTATTTAAAGGTCAGCAACGTTTCTGTGATGCCCCTGGTGTTTCAGGTATCCACAGGCGAGGGTGGGTGATCGCTTACCATCAGGCGGTCCGTCGGCTTGTTACGCTTGGCATAAAATAAATATTAAGAAAATCTGTTCAGCGTTTGAAGATTATCAGCTCTTTTATCGGGATGTATTTGTTGGTCATCAAAATTTTTAACTGTCTACCATAACATTTCAGTGGTTATGGCGTCTTAGAAGAGCGTACGCCGTGGAAGCCGGTAAGAGTGGCGATGGCACCATAGAAGTGTACACAGAAGACACGGCCTTGGAGCAAAAGCACGATCTGGGAACTTACCCTCAGGTATGTTTCACGCGAATGACACGGTCTATAAGCATCGGATTCTCAATAGAGCTTTTGGCTTCGTGGGTGTTACAATACTTTTCATCCAAAGAAAATATATCGTCATTGTTTTCATGAAGTGGCGGATATACCAGCAGGCTGAGTAGGCTGGAGCCTAGGAAGGCAGATTTTAGGGGCGGCAAATTTGGGTTTTTTGTTTGTTGTCTTACAGAAAATAAATGATTCATATTTATATACAGTATCTAAATGTAAAATTATGGATCCGCCCCTGCTACTACCTAATTTTATGTCTGACCACTTAGATTTTTTTTCTACAATTTGCATAGTTGCATGATAGTGAACTAGGGTATTGAATTGTAGAGGTCGTAGGGGTGGCAAAATTTGAATAACCTACTGGCGGCAAATGTGTAAATCCGCCACTGTTCATCCCTGAATAATGTACTTACCGTAAAGAACCATACCGTTCATGTAGGAAATCTGGGACATATCTGGTACCTACTAATCGCGTAGTGCAGTTTGCTACATTATAAATCTGATAATTCTTTCTCTCCATGTTCCAGGCAGTTGACGCATCCTTCTTTAATGGAATATCAAAAGACGGGAATGCGGTGTTATTTGTGCTTGCTAGAAGGCAAAATGACATATGCGACGCCCAGGCTTGCATTAAGGTAAGTACGAATTCATATCATATAGAAATGCGAATAAATCTTTGTTTTTCTCTATTTAAGTACTCTCTATTTATTTTATCTATGCTATTTATTACTAATCTTGGTGAAATTGCGCTATAGCGCGTCAAGTCGTGTTTTTTAGTTTTATATAATAATATAATCTTTTTTATAATTTCTTATGTTGGACTTTAGGCTAGTATTTAGGTATGTTATTTCTTATCTTGGTGGACTATGAACTAGTAGGTAGGTACACTATTTAGATTTGGGATGTTAATACATAATTTTCAGATTATTGCATGGTTTAACAGATAAATGGAGAAGAGTATCTATCTCCGAAGTTGCCAGATACGTATGTACAGCAAGATGAAAACGACAGAGGAGAGTTTAGAGTTCAAGGCATCCACATTGAAAACTTTATCCCCATGCGTACTTGGAAGCTGTCATATAATGGCGATATGAAGTAAGTTCGTCAAGATACATATAAACAAATACATAATTTAGGTACGTACGTATCGAATATTCGTACTTCGCCCACTGTAGAGTTATTTGGCGGTACTAAAAAATCAATCAAGCTACTATCAGCATGAAGGTTTGAGTTGTATACCGGAAAACACCGACGTCTATAACAAAAATTACAAAAAATTTAACCTAAGCTAAATGCTTCTAATAGTGTTAACACACGTATGGATTTGGTTAACCTCAACCGCCGTCTGACCAACGGGAGAGAAAGAGAAGGAAATATGATATTCTCACTCTTTCTCTCCCGTTGGTTGGACGGCGGTCCGTTAACCAAATCCATACGTGTGTCAACACTATAAGATATTCATTCGCGCAGCGCCATCTATTGTCAAGTAGCAAGAATTTAAAACATCTAAAGAGTTTATTCAGCATGAAGGTTTCATTTAAGTACCGGAAGCTAACAGCGACGTCTAGTGTCAATAGTTCACAATAAAATATTTCATGAGTGTGAAAGCTTTGTAAAGTAAATTGTACCTTTATTTAAACAAAAATATTATATTTTTCAGGCCAAAAAGTGACCCGGAGAAGACAGTCAAAGTGCAAGCTGAATTAATTTGGAGCGCTCTTTTCCCCCCTTTCAACTATGGCTACCAATTGTCGCCATGGGGTTTAGCCAGCGACATGGCAAGAGAACCCTGGTCAAGGGATTACTTTAGGACTATTAACAAGTAAGTGAATGGTATTTTTCTAAACTTGTGTATTTTCGAGTGTTAATGTGCAATAATGGTGGGTTTTTTTCATTAACCACCCACTGCGTATCTTTGTGCTTTATTAATGTTTATATTTTTTCCGTTCTATCTTTCTTTGCCGATACTCGCGTTTCTGATCTATGGTGCTTTGTATACGCAGGTTTAAAAACCTAAAAAAAATAACGAAAGTAGTTCACCAAAACAGTATGCGTATATATAGATAAGCATACATCGGTAAGGTGAAAGGCGCTATTCCACTCTAATCCACTGAACAAATCCATCAATGGGTTTTTTTTTTTCTTTCGCTATAGGTACATTAATGGATTTGATTTTATTTTTTTCGCTCTAATCCATTAATGTACTTATTTGATTCTACTGTTTTAGAAGGGCGGGTAAACATTTGACACTTTAAATCCTCTTTATGACAAAAAAAAAACTTGTTCTAAGAATGATTAGTTAATTATTATTAGTAGGCAAGTAGTAGTACAATTTTGAAGTTCGAATATGGGCAAAATCAGTCAAAGGGTTGCAAAAAATAAGTAGGGGATCGCAAAATGTCAGTTCGAGGCGAACTAATAGTTTTAATCGTGTTGTTTTTTTCTTCAGATTTCATCAATCCCACTATGAGCAAATGGGGTCTCTTAAAGGCACTGTCACGGTAGATGGTAAAGAACACGCCCTGAAAATGCCTTCTTTCAGAGACCGCACGTTTGGTAAGTTCGGTGTCTAACCATACTTACATATTTGCTCATCATCAACCTCGAATTGCCCACTGGGAATGCTGTTCTCCACGGTTTCTTGCCAATCTTATATTTGCTCACTTATACACTGAAAATAACACGTATCGAGCAAAGCGAAGGTCTTAGAATCTACCGGAAAAGGGGCCTTACGGCTACCTCTTTGCGATTTTGTGTTGCGATCAAGCGATTTGTTTAGGTGATTGCAAAAAGTTGCGCGACCGCAAACCGTATATTGGCGCGATAAGGTTCACGTTCGCGTGATTTTCCGCACTGCGCTGTTTCGAACCTGCGTTAAGAGGTAGCCGTAAGGCCCCTGCTCGGCGTTTGTATGTTGGCGGATCCATACATTCGACTCAACTTTTCGATTTGATTCAGGTGCACCTTGTCTGAATGGCCCCCCCAAAACGAAATCCTGGATCCGCCCCTGACGATGACTAGCGTACTGTGAAACTGATCTTGAAATTTTGTAGGCAAGTAATGGCTAATACCATTTTAGACGCGCTGGTCCCACGGTGCGTGATCCACATCAGCAAATTTACTTTTCATGGGAACATACTTACATAAAGGTTTTATAACTGTTTTAGGTAAAGTGCTCGACTGGCGAAACTTCCATCGCTACGTTTTTCATACACTGTACTTGGAAAACGGTGACTGCGTCGTAGTCGGCAGCGTGTCACAACCTCTAGTGATGTCTCAGTAAGTAAATTTTTTCTTAGCCGCAGACAACATGGTATTTACGCCTACAGGGGCCTTATACGTCCAACTCCTTACGCGGTCTCAAACTTACGTTAAAACCGCGCATTTCGGAAAATCACGCGAAAGTTAACCTTAACGCGCCCAGACACGATTTGCGGTCGCGCATTTTTTTTTTATTACTTCATCTGGATTGCTTTAATCAGCTGGCCGTAGGCTGTCTAATTGTCTATGTCGCCCACCTCGCCCTCACCCTGCTATATGCACCCTTTTTTTTGCAAAATTAGTTAATTGATGCCGCTGCAGATTTTTTTGTTTGTGAGTAGTAACTATGTATATTATTCTTTAAGCCTGTCTTCTTTTTTTTTCAGTATGACTGTGGGCTTCGTGTGTCGCAAGTCTGACCAAGCGACATTTGCAGTGCAGAGTAGCGATTTCAAGTTGTACCAACATGGCGAAAACCACATCCCTCCGAAGGACTATGGGTTCACTTTTAAGGCTGGTAAGTTGTTGATGGTAGATGTTTGTCGGATGGTATAAGTACCTACTATGTGACGAAAATTTTAAGTTTTACTACTACTATAAAGAAAAGACAAACTTAAAATACACTTAAATTTTTCGTTGGGATTTAATAATTTTACAACAACGCAAAAAAGCTATTAGATAGAGTACAAAATGAGTTGATAGTAAATTATTTTTTCTGCGTTTACTTATGTAATACAATCCGTTATTATTCAATCTTGAAAACTTCTAAGCTGCATAAGGGCTTGCGCCACAGACTACTTGAAAGCTACGCTTGCGCAGATGGCAGACACCCACGCAAACTTTTTCTCTCCACTGACTACAGTCGTCGTCGATCTAATGTTCATTTCTTTCTTCCCATGTTGTCAAAAAATATCCAGATCGTGTTGATCAATGTATTCTATTACCAGGGGGGCAAAGATACACCGTCCAAGTAACAGTGGACGAGGAGAACGTGAGTTACATCGGTGAACGACGCGAGGCGAAATTCCACGAGCGCTGGCTGACCGTCCGCGTGAACGGCGTCGCGGGCCGCGGCTTCGGTCAGTGGCACTACAACAACGTGCGGGCTTAATGAAACACATTAGCTGTGAATAAACTGATATTCAATTAAAATTGTGTTTTCTTTACACTGTCACCTAATAAATATTTTAGTTTAAATGACGGCCTAGAGTGTGTCGCGACACGCTTATGGGGGTTCCGTAGCCAGTCATTTGGTTAATAGGCATGTGTCCTAATGTTTTTATTACAAACTAGCTGACTCGACAGACTTTGCCCTGTCTAAGCAATGAATGTCAAAAATAAAAATAAAAATGCTGTCTGGTATCAACATCATCAAACGCTCGAACTATCAAACCCACGAGTTAAAATCGTCGTTAAGTTTTCCGAAATTTTCCAAGTTTCTGCGCAATTTTCTAAATTTTTCTTTTCATAGAACCTTCTACAAAGTATTAGAAAACTTTAAAAAAAGATGAATGAAATCGGTGTAGTCGTTCTCAAGTTATGGCGTGACCAAAGTAAATAGGGATTAATTTATATATATATATAGATAGGTAAGATAACAGGCTTAGCGATGAATATAACTAAATACATAACTTATACCGAAAAAATAAATTAAATTGGATGATAAATCTCTGGAGATATGAGCGTTTAAAGTTTTAGGTGGGGATAAACTGTCGCTTTCTCGTAAAGGGTGTGTTATAATACAAATTTATGGCGCACCTGAGGCGCGACGTCATAACTCGTTATAGTGCGTTCTCTGTCTAGCATGAAATTAAAATACTTACAACTTATTTATTTTTAAACTAATTTTGATTTCGTTGACTGGCTCTATTTATGGTCAGCTTTTTTATGAGGTAATAAAAAATATTGGTCATCATGCCTATTATTTTCCAAATTAAATTATTTGCCAATTCGCGAAAATTATAAGACATTTTGTAAGTTTAAACATGTGTATAATCAGATTACTTAAGTATTATACTTATTATATCGCTAAAGCCCAACATAGACCGTAGAGTCGAGGCGGCATCGCGGCGTACAAGCGTCCGTGGAAGTCCGACAAATTCAAAATTGTACTTCGTTTACTAGTTTAGAACAATAGAGGCGCGGCAAGTTGAACTTACAGTAAACCGGGAAGAGTAGACTTTACCACGGGCGCTATAGTACGCCGCGACGCCGCTTCGACACACATCTCATCATCACAATTTCATCTTTCCGCAGCAGGCCTAGCACGGGCCGTGGACAAATTCGGTATGCTAAAAAAAATTTACCTATGCCAATTCCAAAACCATTTCGAGATTTTATGTTACTAACCCTTATTTTTCTACTCTGACCACTTTAAAACGATAAGATGCCATTTATTTTAACATAAAACTAAGAAATCATTCGACTTTCATTGACCTCTAAATGACGTCACGGTGTAGCATTTTATTTTCTGTGCCTTTTAAGAATAAAAATATTATACATTTGACACACTGTTCGTCACACAGAATAGAATATTTTTTCATTTCTGTGGTTTGACTGTCTGGTTTTTTTCAGGGCTGCCAATATGGGGTGCTTTTTTAGACTTCTCAACGCAACGAAATTTTGTGCTATATGGTGACGTCACATAATTTCAATTTTCAAAAAAATATTGTAAAATAACTACTCAATAGAAAACAAAAATATTGAAATTAGTTTCTTAAAATAGCCTTATCTACGAAATAAAAATATAAAAAAAATAGAAAAAAAAACTTTACATACCGAATTGTCTTTCCACCGTTTTATCCCGCGAGAAAAAGACAAAAGTATTCATATTCTAGCTTTGTCGCGTCTAGTCGTGGATAAAAACGGCGGAAAGGCAATTTATCCACAGTCCATGCTAGGCCTGCAGGCGTGAACGCTAACAGAAAATGGTCTTGTCTAACCCCCCAGGGCCCGTACCGTGAGCTCTTAATGCGCTTCAGTTTAGGCTATTGCGAAAAATCGCGCGAACGTTAACCTTAACGCGTCGATATACAGTTTAAAAACTTTCGTAGTCACTTTCGTAGTAGTAAATTGATCGCGATAAAGAGGACGGTACTGCCCCTGTAGGCGTTGGACCAAATACAACTTAAGAATAGCTTAATATAAAAAAACCATCTGAATAGTGTTTTGTTTGAGCTTTGGTTTCTCTTAGGGCATTATATTAACAGCGCCCGCGGTTTTACTTACAGGAACTACAGTAGATTTTATTGGGATACGTACGTTTTAATCCAGGGTATAAGCTACTTCCAAACTAAGTTTCATTCAATTACGTTCAGCTGTTATGGATTTGGATGCGGACAAACATACACACTTACACACAAACTTTCACATTTATAATATTAAAGATGTGTTTGTATGTTCCATCATAATCAACTACCATTTTTTAACCCCTGTCAGGTCTGCCGCACTCCGCATGAAGCTTAGCCGACTTGTCGGACCTGTCGTGCCCTCAGCCGCGCGATAGACAGAGATAACGCGACAAGAGTTACACGTAAACAGAGGCAACTTCTAGGTTAATAACGGTTACTAACGTCACTAAATAATAAATGTAGGTAGCGCTCGCATGTCCTGAATTGCACTTTATTGTCTAACAGCAAGAGTCGCTACTTATTTAAATGATTTTGCGGAGTGATTCTTCTGTACTTGTACTAATATGTAGTCTGTGCCGCTGTTAGGTAAGGAGTGCTTCGTGAGTGGTATAAACTGGGTTACGTGTACTCGTACCATTAATTGAAAACCACTGACATGGGGTCATTTCAGTTTATCAGCTTGGTGTTAAGTCAATATAAATTTACTATTATATCCTTTAGTATTATTACATCAACACGATAGTATATCTATACTAATATTATAAAGAGGAAAGATTTGTATGTATGTTTGTAACGAATTGGCTCAAAAAGTACTGGACCGATTTAAAAAAATCTTTCACCATTTGAATGCTACATTATCACTGATTAATATAGGCTACATATCTATACCCGTGTGAAGCCGGGGCGGGCCGCTAGGTATCTATAATATATACAGTCAGAATATCTATATAAATTTATGAGGTAGATGTGTAGGTACTATAATATGATTTCGTGCTTGAAACTCCTTGTGAGGTGCTTGTGCGGTAACACTATGGAGTTTAATAGGATCATCTCTGCTGGGACCACAACGCCGGAACCTGTGGACGAAAATACCATTTAAAATATAGATATTTAATCTACAAAATCACTAACTGCACATAACATACAGCAGCTATTGTGTACTTTTTACTTTGGTCTAAATGTATAGTTTGGATTTGCCATTCGAGCTAGTGCCGTAAAAGTCTGCCAGAAACTGAAGGGTGCGAGGTAAACACATTCTTACTAGTTGTACAAACCCACACTTCAATATTGAGCGGCACACGACTACAAACGAGATGATCAAAATGTCATCAAATGGACGAAGGTATCACTCCTAGTTATTTTTTCTGAGACTGTTTATGAGGATTCCTTCTTGACTGAAGCTCAGTGAAAAGTTTAATTAAACCTTAATAAATTGTATACTGAAGAAATTATTTAAATTGGCTAATAAAGTTTAATATGTGCTGTCTCTTTCCCGCAAAATGAGTGTCTGTATGGAGTGTGTATGGCGTACTTACAAGTGACGTCATTTGTAAGTATAGTGCGCTCTCTTTCTAGCAAGACATTAAAAGGCATTGTGTTTTCGGTGATCGGCTCTATTTATGGTCATCTTTTTACAAGACAATAAAAATAAACAGTCTGATAGGTTTTGTCTAATCAGGCATGGGCATGTGACTCAATGACATTCTGCGAAAATTACCTTTTGCAAAAGTGACGTTCTGCGTCACGACCGACTCACCAAGTATGGTAATGGAAGGGTTGAGCCGTCCGTCCGAGTTGAAGAGAGGGGTATTGTCCATCTTAGCAAATGGTTTGTTGGGGTCGGGGTCTGAAGGAGTACCTTCCACGCGGGACCATTCACCTACTGTCGCCTCTTGACCCACTGTGGGACAAAATTTGTCACAAACATATTATTATTATTTTAATTACATATTGTATTTTCCAGTTAGTTCAATTTAAAAACCGATACTGAACCGATTTTGATGAAATTTCCATAGGACCAATGTCTATTTTAACGTATAAATGGTATTTACATGAGCTTACTTATTCGCCATCTTTGTTAGTCAAAGTTAATAAAAATAATTATTACAAATAAAAAAAGAAAAAAAATTACATATTAATTAGTATTTGTTTATTCCTCTTTCGTGCAGCACCGAAGTAGCTAGCTAGAAGTAGTGGATTTTTGTGCCTAGAAATAGTTGGAAGGCCGGAGAGTGACGTAGGAAATAATAATTGTACTAGAATTCATATCTTAAATGTCTATCTGGACAGATCGCGCAATAAAAATATCGCAAGTGATTGCACTTGCGCAAGCGTGGCAAGCGTGCTCCATCGTTGACCGCATCGTCAGTCAACAATAGGCATTATCTAGATCATTTTATATATTCCAAAATGATTAAATGCGCGAGCGAAATAGAACGCACGAAGCATAGACTTCTAGACAAGGCACTTACCGACAGAGTACATGACCAACGCGTGTTCGTTTATTGTGGCGTTGTTGAGTACTATCGACTCTTTTATTCTGACCCCCGCCTTTATAGTAACTCCTGCGCCGATCGACACATTTGGCCCGATCTGTAACGAGTAATATAAATTATTATTATAAATTTTTAGAAAAAAACTTATACCGGCTTCAAGACTACACCTCCATGTACAAACTTAAACAAAAAAAGTAGATACTGACACTTAAAACAGAGATTGAAAGACCTCATTAAAACTTTTTCTGAAGGGAACCACAAACCAAAACGTCATTACGTGGTTATATTTTTGGTTTTTGCTGTTTTAAAATAAAAGCGCTGAATCAATTTCGATAAAATTTATAAGGGACTACCTCTGAAGTATGGCCGACTAAACAAAAAAATAATCATCATAATTTATCCATAATTGGCGGAGTAATCGCGTAACAAACATTTAAAAAAAACATACAGTTGAACCTCCTTTCGTCGGTTAAAAATAGATAGTTACCACTGCAGTAGAGTCCACGGTTGCGGTGGGATGAATGAACACGTCGGGTAATATCTGACATTGTGTTTGTTGCGACTTGCGGTCTCTGTGCAGTTCTAGGTAATGCCTGTTCGCGTATATGGCTGAGCCGGCCGTCTTCACCTGGGACCACCAGTTTGTTACCTGAGGACGGTCACATTTTAAGGTTAAAGGGGCGCAGGAGTGGCGTCCTCATTAGGGAAAGGCATTACAGACAGTCGTCGGATTGGACTTACTCACGAACCCGAACACATTTCCCTTCAAACCTTGCGAACTTTTAACCGACTGTCCAA
The DNA here is from genome assembly GCA_914767915.1 of Agriopis aurantiaria. Lineage (NCBI taxonomy): Eukaryota > Metazoa > Arthropoda > Insecta > Lepidoptera > Geometridae > Agriopis > Agriopis aurantiaria. Next base: position 7,455,089 of record OU611994.1, on the reverse strand, counting down.
GAAAAAGGGTAATCTTTTTCGGTTGTATGTAAGCATTTTTATGTTTCTGGGTTCCTGTAGTACCTCCTGTAGCCTAAAAGGCTTGTCCGATTTTGACGAGTGAGGTGTCGTTGGATTCCTTTACGAAACGGAACAGTGATTTCATGAACCGGAACGGCGTTCCGGTTCATTTCGAGCACTGATTACAGGTATACTATAACATGGCTAAATGAGGGTTCGACTACCATAGTCACTCGAGAAGGCGATGAAATGTTTGTATAGCAATTTTTTGGTAACATGGGGTATCTCATATAGTTACAAAACTCATTCCCGCCAAAAACGGTAGTTTGTAGCTATTCTGCGTTTTATAACCTATGCAATTCCATGGTGTGAACAATAAAGAGTTAATCAATCAATCAATCAATCAATACGCCATGCCTATGTAATACCTATGCGTTGTGTTGCTGGAATTAGTACTCCAAAGGTGCTTCATTGCATTATCGACCGACTATCGGAGTATAAAATTTATTTGCTTATCTTTTAGTATGCCTTTTTTAAGATGACCACTCTTGCTCTCTCTTTACCTTAAAGTAGATGATTATTTTTACCTAAGACACAAAGAAAAATGTAGAGTAGTGTGTTTAAAGTTTTTGTTATTTAGTTATAGGCTTGCGTTTGCCCTACTCGTACTGACGGCAATTATAGGCTACCTCGCCTAATGTTAAGCGATGATGCAGTCTAAGATAGAGCACGCTTGCCTAGAAAATGCTTGAGATAGTTGGATAGTAACAAATGATACTCTTTGTTCAGGAAAATATATGGTTCGCGAGGTACCTCCACGCAGGTGAAACCGTGGGGCGCAGCTAGTAGAAGTATAATTAGGTACCTGTAAAGCATATAATTTATTTGTCCCCGCCAGTGGTGCTAAAACATCTTGCTCCCATGACATGTAGTCTGGACTGCTTACACCATTGCCACTGGAATAAATAAATTTATTTAGGTATACACAAGTGCCCAAAACGGAAAAAATTGTGAGCAGCAACAACTCGGATGCACAGCAGTGCGTAAGCATTATGCTGCGTCAAACACTGAATTGTACGAAAACATTTAGAGTATCCCACTTGACCTAAACTCTAGTAAATCATGTCCAATCCCTACCTACCTACGCTGCGTCTTCCAGTTCATGGTCTCCACTCAAGAACCATTCTTCCCCATCGGTTATCGGTTCTTCGAGTGATGTGATGTGGTGTTCGTCCAGTGGATGCAGATGGCAGGCTTTCGTTCAGTGTGAAGGTTAAAGAGGGAGGCCTATGTTCAGCAGTGGACGTCTTTTGGCTGATGATGATGATAATGATGAGGGTATTGGGCAGGTGTATTATTTGTTAAAAATAACAGGCTTAGTAAACAATATAGCTACTTAAATGTCTACTGAAGAAATTACCTAAATCGGCTAATGAAGTTCCGAGATATTAGCGCTTAAAGTATTTGGTTGGATTAGAAAAGGACGTTCTCTCCCTTTCCCGCAAAATGAGTGAGCAAACACAAACAACAAGTGACGTCATACATAGGTATAGTGCGCTCTCCGTCTAGCAAGACATTAAATATGCTTATATCTCACTTTAAACACATTAAAATATTTGTCTGATAGCCTACCTACAGTAAACCAGGAAAGCTTGACTATTTAATGCCGTTTGCCGTTTCTGTCTCGTCTCGACTTTGCAGTGCAAAGTGGAGTCTAAAAAGTACTTACTTATAGAATCCGCTCTGTTTCCTCTGAAACGCCTCGGCCATGGTTTGGAACACGTTCAACGAGCATACATACAAGCCACAGTTGATTAACGTGGACACATATGTGTTGGGCTTCTCTACATAGTGACTGACAGCTTTGGTAGCGTCGCGGACCATGCAGCCATAGTGGACGGATTGCTGGCGGGTCGCTTCTGTACCCATTATTGTTACCTGTCGAGAGAAACAATATATATTTTCTTCCTCTTTCTTATATATGAAAATCAATTGATGTTTGTTAGTCTCGCTATAACTCAAAAAAGGCTAGACAGATTTGTTTTTTGCTGTTGTTATATCTGCCTCAGTAAATTAAAAACGGCTGGTTTAAAGAAAAATAAAATTAGAAAATTTGGCCAGAAAATTGGAAAATTCGGAAACTTTTATCTATGAAATTTGGACAGAACATCGTTGTCGGTCAGCTAGTATAATATAATTATATTAAAGTGATACAGACCACCATACCACAATACCATATTTTATACCAGGTGGTTGCCTATATAAGACATAACTATAATCTTGTACCCTGTAATCACACCCTGCGCTGCTGTGCCGAGCGGTGTGAACTTACGACCACCGTCTGAGAAGAGTGACTGGAAGTACAGGTCATAACCTCAAACGCGCAGTATGAACTAACTTACAAAAGCTCTCAGTCTTTACTTGTGGAACTTACTAATGCGTTAGGTTTCTCCGCATGAAATCGCCAAAGCTCTTTCAGCGGGAAATCGGCGCAGACATCTCCGTTGAGTAGGAAGAATGCGGATGGACTGCCTGCACGAATCTGATCTCTGAAGTGGTACAGACCACCGCCTGTGCCGAGTGGAATGAACTCTTGGAGGTACCTGGAACGATATTGGGGCGTAGTTAATTACTAGATATTACTTTACGGGAGTATACCTTCAAATTAAAATCTCAGAAAAATCACTAATTAGATTTTTATCAATAATATTTTAAACTGCAAAGAATTAGGTAAACATTAATGTGATTATCAAAAGATAAAAATCCAATTAAATAATGACATATTTTTTCCATTATTTGGATTAATCAAATGACTGTTGGTCATGTAACGAACTGAGCTAATGTGGTTAAATTCAACTAGATTTAGGGGACTAGATTGTGTTTCCCACTTTTTTGTGATTGAAGGAAAAAATCTTCAAAAGATACACAGCACTGGGGTGCAGCCGGAATTGCACCCACTATAACCCCCTCGGTAGCCTGCCTGTGCCTGACAGAAGGTACTAGGATCTCCATAGTGACAACACAACGACGCATAAGTTTACATAGTATTAAACACGCAGGCTACATCACACTTTTGTCTTCCTTGGGCGTGTTTAAATAGGTGGTTATATTTGCCCCATAGATCTTTATTAATAGTTAGTATACTTTTAATGGATTCGATGTTGGATAACTAGTAGCTTGTGCGCTTCATAATCAGATGGCTCCTGGTTCGATCGTCGGCCCTGCACCAATGATTTATTTAGTACTTACCTAAATGATGTACAGTCTCAATGCCATCTCTAAAAAACGGTGAAGGAATACATCGTGAAAAAACTGATATGTCCAAGAACTTCAAAAGTTCAGACATAATATGACATTTACCAACATGCACTGGGCCAGCTTGGTGGATTAGAGCCAATCCTCTGTCTCGGAGAGAAGGCCTGTGTCCCACCTATGGGAACATGATAGGCTGATGATGAGCTTTTAATATATTTTTGGTATGGATATTTCTAATATATCCGTAGTTTTAAATATCTTTGATACAAACCTTATGATAACATGGTACTCCTTTTGCATATCGCTCACAAATTGTGCCATGTGCGTTGTAGTGTAGGACCCTATAATGAGAATTTCCTTGCATTCCTGCAGCTTTGTGCATGCTTCTATATGGTGCTGTATTAATGGTAGGCCTGCTATTGGGAATAGGGGTTTTGGAGTGTCGAGCGACAGCGGGCGGAAACGAGTTCCTGTAAAAACAAATAAATATTTTTTACAGAATCTCTTACCTGGTGTAGGGGACACCGTGATCACATAGGCGGTTCCCCCAGAGCGAGGCCCTTCCATTGCAATCACTTTTCTTATTGATTGATTGATTAAGGCTTGCTCTTGAACACTACCTTGCCTTCACGTTGAGCGATGATAATGTCTATGATTGAATCACGCTTGCCTAGAAGAAACTGATTCACACAAAAGGCTTGAAGACACCGAAATTGTAGCTAACAAGAAACACCCATTCAGGCAGCGCATTCCACAGTCTAGCAGTTCTCAATCTATCAGTTTACGGGATTCAGCACAACTGGATTGAGGCCTAAGCCATTAGCGAGCTTGCCAGACAGTGGCAAGTCAGAATAAGGAATAGTATTTCATTGCCTGTTCCAACTGTCACAGTAGCCACATAGCTCATTGGACCAGCTGGGTGAAATGAAACACGAGAGCCTATTCTAATATTAGTGTACACTCTCGCGTCTTTCTTACAGCACAGTCAGTGTCCCCATATGGGAATAGCCACTCCTGGTGGTGGCAGTTAAAGTTCCCCACAGTAAAAGTGTTAAAGTAACACAAATTGGGCTGTGGAGTACTTTAGTTGATGTGCATCTGGCGCCTCTAACACCCAGATTATTGCTATTTGAAGACAGTATCGAGGAACAACCAATCAAGCAGTGCATTTAACAGACTAGCAGTTTGCACAATAAAAGTGATATTAAATGAAATTGATGATTTTTTAATATGCTTTTGTGGTTACATTTTATATTTAAGTTTTTTTGTGTTATTATTTTATGTGATAATTTAGTATGAGTAATGTCTTTTTTTATGTGGCATTTTTTTATGAGAAACAACAGTGAATCTTTTACAATACTTTTAGTGTAAGATATACACTACTGCTTGTCTAATAAAGGCTATATTGACTTAGCAGTGGACATCAAACTCAGTTAGGCCGGTCTCTTAGTCACCCAAAACATAAGATAGAGAATTAATTGTAGGTACAATACAGGGTTACATGAGTTTGTAGTACTAAGCTGAAAGGTCATTAAACTCATAAACAACTTTTACTGACAAATTGACACTAGAATCTGAAATAAAAGTCAGCAGCTGAGCTGTTCGATGGCTATATTGCTTAGCAGTGGGTATCAAACTCAGTTAGATCGGTCTCTTAGTCACCCAATACATAAGATACAGAATTAATTGTAGGTACAATACAGGGTTACACGAGTTTGTAGTATTAAGCTGAAAGGTCATTATACTCATAAGCAACTTTTACTGACAGATTAACACTAGAATCTGAAATAAAAGCTGAGCTGTTCGTTAAATGTCATTCAGACTCAACAAAATTTATGAAACATGCTATTTTTCAATATTTCTGGATTGGTCCATAGTAAAAGCAGCCTTAATTCTTTTCCTGGACGTAAAACAAATAAATAAATAAATATTTAGGACTTATTTGGCTATCAATGCAAAATTTGCAAAATTTGGTAGCGTATATAAATATAGAGATTTATTCCACTTAAAAAGCCGGTAAAAAGAGACTTTTTTGCGAGTGGTAACAGACACAGTATTGTTTATACATTAATATGCAATATTTGTGTATCTTCGATTTTCAGGAAATTTAATCAGCCTACATTACGAGCTCTAAGTTTTATATGAGTGAATAGCGTCATTGGCATTGAAAAAACACATTACCTAATCTTTAAATTATAATATAAATTTCGGAACAGTTCCCACTGGTAGCGGTTAGAATAATAGAAAGGTTTTAATTTGTTGTTTTTTATTTTAACTTCAATTAGTTTAGTTTTTTAAGTAGCATTTAACGAAGTTTACATCCATACACCAGAAGTCTATAACTATATTTGGCAATGTTACAGTTCTCAATCAAAATTATTCTATTATGACAAACAGTTATCTTCAGAAGCTGGCGTTCAGCAGGGTGACCCGTTGGGACCAGCTCTCTTCGGTTTAGGAATTCACCCCATAATATCTAATTTAAATTCAAAATTAAATGTCTGGTACCTAGATGACGGAACTTTAGGAGGTAAAGTGGACACAGTAAAAAATGATTTTACAAGAATCATAAATAATTTTGGGAAAATAAATTTAGAGCTAAATTTAGGCAAGTGTGAGCTTTTTGTTTCGTCTAAATTCAATGACCATGATCGTGAAGTTATTATTCAAAGCTTTAGGGACATTGCACCGGAAATTAAAATTTTAGAAAAGAACTCACTTTACCTCCTGGGGGCACCTCTTTTCGAGGATAGTGTTGGACCTCTTTTAGAAAAGAAATCTAATATACTTTCGGTAAACATCAACAGATTGGGCTTTCTAAATTCTCATATCGCCTATACCATTTTAAAATATTGCCTTTTTGTTCCAAATTTCACCTATATCTTAAGAGCATGCCCAATCTGGAAACATACGCAATTTTTAGAAAGCCTTGATGCCACCCTCAAAACATCTTTGGAAAAAATTCTAAATTTAATCCTCGAAAACAATTCCTGGATTCAAGCTTCATTGCCTATTCGATCTGGTGGTATCGGAATCAGAAAAATTTCCAGTGTAGCTCTTCCGGCCTTTCTTTCATCTGTGCACAGTGTATCCAAACTGTGTTCTTCAATCTTGAAAACATCATCGGTTCGGATTCACTGTGCTGCTGATGCAATTGAGGCCTGGAAAACTGTCTGTCCCAATGGAGATATACCTAAGGAACCAAAACGTCAAAAACTATGGGATGCTCCATTGGTACAGAAAGTCCAACAAGATTTGACTCAAAATTCTTTCAGTGACCAGGATCGCGCAAGGCTTCTTGCTGTTTTCGAGCATGAGTCCGGGCAGTGGCTCCATGCCCTTCCTTCTGCCAACCTCGGAACTCTGTTCGACAATGGCAGCTTCCGTATCGCCATCGGTCTTCGATTAGGAGCTGCTATTGTCGAACGACATTTGTGTCCGTGTGGAAGCGGCGTCGATAAAAATGGACTTCATGGACTCTACTGCCAACGTAGTGCCGGTAGATTTTCCCGCCACGGCTCCATAAATGATATCATCAAACGGGCACTTGCCACCATCAACATCCCTGCTGTTCTCGAGCCGGTGGGGATAGTTCGGGATGATGGTAAGCGCCCTGATGGCTTAACTCTGATCCCCTGGGAGCGGGGAAGGGCTCTCGTTTGGGACGCTACATGCGTCGATACGTTAGCCCCTTCTCACCTCAGGGGGACAATTCAAAAAGCTGGAGCCGCGGCGGAGGCCGCAGAAGACGCCAAGCGGCGCAAGTATGCATCACTTTCAAGTGAATATATATTTGTGCCGCTGGGCGTCGAAACTTTTGGTCCATGGGGCCCATGTACCAAAAAGTTTTTTAAAAAAATTTCGCCACATTTAATCGACGCCGCTGGTGATAAGAGAGCTGGCTCATTCCTCGCGCAGATAATTTCTTTAGCAATTCAACGCGGGAATGCAGCCAGCGTTCTTGGCACTTTACCACACGGACAACATCTTTTTTTTAAATTTTTAATTATATTAGTGATAATTTGTATGTAATAATTAGTATTAGTGTTAATAATTAAGGCTTTTTTATTTTCTTTGTTTGATATACCCTATTTAGATTATTAAAATAAAGAATTTTTGTCAGTAGCATTGCAAATAGTTGTTGATATTTTATAGGTTGTCTGAGTATTTCATAATATAGGTACTAATATAAATTATAACCTCATAGAGTAGGTAAGTTTTAAGACTTTTCGCTTTGATGAAAGTCCATAATCAGTATTAGCAGATGCAGCAAAGCTAAATAAGTATAATTTTACCAACAATTATGGTTTAAGTATCGAGAAGATAAGGGTTCTGTGTTATCTTTGCCGGTGACGTCGATGGCCACAAAAACTTACCCTTTTGAGGTCCGCCAATCAGTATTACGGCTTTGAGCATCTTTAACAAGAGTATTCCTTAGTTTTTGTGCTTAAAACTGTCTATTTAGTAAAAAGAATTTCTTTATAAAGACAAAAACAATGTTTTAAAAACACGTCAGCTCGATTCGTTCGTCAACAATTGAACAATCATAACAAAACTAGAGGTGTGGTATGGTATGACTAATCAAAATAATCAAAAGAATGAATTGTTCGATTGTGGAATCGATTTAGTGATGAAGACAAATCACATGAGTGTGATTGCGCTAAGTGAATAGAATTATATTGGAAAATCTTTCTTTGTTTCATGAAAAAATATCCAAGTTGTCTTAGGTCACAAAAATAACAAAATACATAGTGTTATATACGCGTCAACTAAAGAACCTCCTCCTTTTGTTCGTTGGTTAACTACGGTATTAATAACAGCTGTTTTTGTTTCCTGGCATTTGTATGAAGTAATCAGTTATGAAGTGTTCAGTTATTTTGTGTCACATAATTACTGTATTACAATCATAGCTAATAATCTACCAACTATCAAGGTGCGTAATAATTCGATAATAATTTGCTGATTTTATGCGTTTTTGACGAGACTTTCACTAGCAGATAGTTGATAATATTATATGGAGTGCTATTTTTATCCCGGATATAGGTGTACGGTTCTTGATTTACGCGGGTAAAACCGCGGGTGCAACTAGTATTTTTGGTGTTTATTAATGAGATGTTTATAAATCATGAATACAATATTCAACGATGTAATCATCTAACAATAGGGTATTTGACTACTTTTGGGAAACTATTGCACATTATTGCCTGATATAATTTAATGTATACTGCATTTATATTTTCTGGATATCAGTCGTATTTGCGATATAAATCGAAGTTAAAGTTTGAATAAAAAAATATCGCACCAAAACGCAGACCTGCGTCATAGCTCCGGTCGAGCGACGATTGACGTCACACAAAACAAAACAGCTGCAGCCAGGCAGCAAAAGTTTGATAATCACTAATTTTCTAATAGAAGTAATGGTTTATAAATGTTGTGTAGTGCCACAATGTACAAATACTTCCATAAAACACCGGAAAAACTATTCGTTTCTGTTCCAATGGACCCCAAAACTCGCAAAAAGTGGTTGGAACTAAGTAGCTCGTAGAGAACCCAAAAGTATTGGAGCTAAATCAAGTGTTTCTATGTGTGAAGATCATTTTGAGGTACATATTTGAGTCTATATATTTCTATTACAATTTGTGTTTTTATTGCATTACTATTTTATGTACTGTTACTTTCTTTTTAAACATTGTAAAGACATAACCTAACAAAATAGTGATATCCACCTACTACAACATACTTTTTGTACAACTTTATTGAATGTTTTGCTTGGAGAACAATTAAAAATTAATACTTACATTGTAGTTTTTACGTTTTGAGTTCTGCAGCGTAGAAACAATGACGTAGATTATTATTGAAGAAATATGCAACCATAAATACATTAATTTTGGGTAAGTTACTGCTGTCTGCTTGCACAAAATGTTTCTCCATTCTTCTCACATTTAACCTCCGGACTGTTTTTGGTGATAATTTCTGGATAAATCGCTCTCAAAATAGCTTTACAACATTAAATTCGCAAATATCAATACAAAATCTGTTTGTTTAGATTTGTGTGACGTCACTAGGGATGAAGCCAATTACAGACCGTTTTCGATCACGTGATCAAATGTCGAAAATACAGTTATTTTATTCGCGTTTTTTACAAAAAATAAGCATATTTTTATAAAAAAATCAATGAAATATGCTTTTTCATTATGTCATGTTTATGGATGATGTCAATTGGCATAATATTTTCAATACAGTCAAACACCCTATTTTTAATATGACTCGATTATAACATTTTCGAATATATAGAACTCATCTCGAAACATAGTTAATCAGCTGTCATTGTCATGTTTACTAAAAGTGACACTGTTAATTTCCTATCGCAGTTTATTTTTTAGTTTTAGGCGTTACACGATATAAATATATGCTTATTCAGCTTTCACAGATCGCCGAATAAATCCAATCAACATAATAGGGTATTTGACAACTTTTGGGAAACTATTGCACATTATTGCCTGATATAATTTAATGTATACTGCATTTATATTTTCTGGATATCAGTCGTATTTGCGATATAAATCGATGTTAAAGTTTGAATAAAAAAATATCGCGCCAAAACGCAGACCTACGTCATAGCTCCGGTCGAGCGACGATTGACGTCACACAAAACAAAACAGCTGCAGCCAGGCAGCAAAAGTTTGATAATCACTAATTTTCTAATAGAAGTAATGGTTTATAAATGTTGTGTAGTGCCACAATGTACAAATACTTCCATAAAACACCGGAAAAACTATTCGTTTCTGTTCCAATGGACCCCAAAACTCGCAAAAAGTGGTTGGAACTAAGTAGCTCGTAGAGAACCCAAAAGTATTGGAGCTAATTCAAGTGTTTCAAGTGTTTTGTTTTGTGCGAAGATCATTTTGAGGTACATATTTGAGTCTATATATTTCTATTACAATTTGTGTTTTTATTGCATTACTATTTTATGTACTGTTACTTTCTTTTTAAACATTGTAAAGACATAACCTAACAAAATAGTGATATCCACCTACTACAACATACTTTTTGTACAACTTGATTGAATGTTTTGCTTGGAGAACAATTAAAAATTAATACTTACATTGTAGTTTTTACGTTTTGAGTTCTGCAGCGTAGAAACAATGACGTAGATTATTATTGAAGAAATATGCAACCATAAATACATTAATTTTGGTTAAGTTACTGCTGTCTGCTTGCACAAAATGTTTCTCCATTCTTCTAACATTTTACCTCCGGACTGTTTTTGGTGATAATTTCTGGATAAATCGCTCTCAAAATAGCTTTACAACATTAAATTCGCAAATATCAATACAAAATCTGTTTGTTTAGATTTGTGTGACGTCACTAGGGATGAAGCCAATTACAGACCGTTTTCGATCACGTGATCAAATGTCGAAAATACAGTTATTTTATTCGCGTTTTTTACAAAAAATAAGCATATTTTTATAAAAAAATCAATGAAATATGCTTTTTCATTATGTCATGTTTATGGATGATGTCAATTGGCATAATATTTTCAATACAGTCAAACACCCTATTAAAGGCATTAAAAAAAATATAAGCCTGCTACATACACTGGCTAAATATTAGTTAATTTTATGGAATAACCAACTGTTTTTCTTTCTAGTTTAGTTATTTAATTATAGTTAGCTTGTATTTTAGTTAAATACAATTAATTATAATATATAATAACTAGCCAAGAGCGTGTCAAGACACGCATATGGTTGGGTTCCGTAACTGAAAAAATATCTAAAATAGTGAAATTTGTTGTCACAATACCTAAAGGTAGATTTTCCTCATTTTCATTCAGTTATAACTGCACTAACTTATATGGATTTAATTTTTCCGTAACTGGTATGACCCCCACTCGCCCGTGCCCGCTTGTCGTTGAGTTTCTGGACACCTGTATATACGGGTACAATTAAATATTCTTTATCTTAGAAATAAGGGAAACATTAAAGAAAAGCACAATTTAGAGATGAAAGTTAACTTTAATTAGCCATAACATCTGTATTACTTATGTACTTAGTAACTTATTCTATAAAACATGGACTAGGAAAAATACTTTCACGTTACGTAACGACAATGTATAATTGCGCCATAATTAATTAATTTATACCACTAGGTAACTGGGAACAAACAAAATTAGGTAGTTGACTTCAAAATAATATAGAATTATGATTTCTTAGGTTTCCGCGATAAAATCCGTTAAGTGTTTAATTTAAATTATGCATGTTTTATCTGCAACTTCAACTTTTATATTATAATCTTACATTGAATTTTGTCTTGCACTCTCTCCTTAGCCAAGAGAGTGAGACAAATGTAAAATTAATATGAGAATGTTTTTGAGATACGCCCCCTGGTCGATATGATTTTAAACATATTTAGCTAGAACTTACATATTTTAACGGTTTTACCACAGAATAAATAATAGTTTAAGCTTTACTTAGAAACGGTATTTAAGTTCGATATATGCTTATATTATAACTGTCTACTTTTGAAAAATGTGCATCGGTCATTATATGCAAAGTTGATAATACAAAATATTTACAACAAATTTTTGTTCAATTTTTTTTTATTGTCACCACCTTAAACGGGAATAATTTTTTTCCTATTTATACTGACAATTAAAAAAACATTAAAACAAAAATTTGTTCCAAACATTTTGATATATTTTACCCTCAGGGCAAATATTTATTTGCTCTGAGATTTTATGTCGTAAAATGACCGAAGCACATTTTTCAAAAGTAGACAGTAAATTTATATCTTAAAGAAATATCAAATGCGCGAGTGAGATCGCGAGACCCGGTATTCTGGCCCTTAATGCGAACCTCTAGGAACTGAAATGCTTTGCCACTTTCCTTATTTCCTGAAAACTATAACCTTAATCTTCAAGGCCACAGTGAATAAGTACCTTTTAGGTTTACGTGCTACATCTTCGGTCACAACATCGCTTTCCAATCGCGGGCCACTAGTTGTTGGCCAAATGTAGACCTATTATTATATAAAAAAAGATTAACTTAACTAACGTTTATAAGTAAGGCTCTTTTATAAGTAAAAACAACGACGTTACCACAATATAATTACGTAAAAATTGTTATTTTTGTTCGCAGGCGGCTTACATTTGGCTTTTCGATAAACATGAATAATTTAATATGAAAACGTATGCTAAAATTAGCAGATTACGATACATCCATTGAAATTTAAATATAAATTATGAAATAATTTTTTGAACAATTTTGGGCATAGTTACCACCTCGTAATACTATTTGATTTATAACTCAATTTTTGTAATGACGTTTTATCAAGGATTCTCTTATGGGGTGGGAACAGTGATGTGTATGCTCAGATCGGACAAACAAGGGAGATTTGGTAAGGTGGCGTGGCGGGTGCGAACGATCTGGCCTAAATCAGGCTTGATGCCTTTAGTCGAACTCGCTCAAGACTCAGTGTCGCACTTTTTTGCTTGTGAACTGTTCATTGGTGTCGCTACAAGTTTCTAAGCGAGCGTGAAAAAACCAGTAAAGCCTAGGCTAAACCAACGCGCTCAGGTCGCGTCCGCGGTGGCGATCACGCCGCGGCCAATCAGAAGACATCGATGCGTCTTCTGATTAGCCGCGGCGTGATCGCCACCGCGGACGCGAGCTGAACGCGTTGGTTTGGCCAAGGCTTTAATGAGCTGTAGGTACTTAGTTTTTGCATTAATATATTTATTGTGAAAAAATGTGTTTGTATGATATGAATGTGTATGCAGCACGGCATTTGCTAAAAATGGATCTCTCAATAAGGATGTTTGTTTTTTTTACCGACTTCAAAAAGGAGGAGGAAATCAATTCGACTGTGTTTGTTTTTTACCAAATGTATCACTTGGCAGCTTTGATCATAATTATATAGCTTGGGTCTGCCTTAAACTCGTGCTATTATCGAAAAATGTCTGCCAAAAACTGAAGAGGGCGGTAAACACGTACCTACCTATTGCACACACTAACATATTCTTACTACTTAGTTCTACAAACGCACACTTCAATGTTGAACGGCACAAAACTGCAAACGAAATGATCAAAATGGGGATAAAGTGCTAAAGGGGAAACTGTAGGTATAACACCTCCATTTATTTTTTCTGAGCTTGGCTGGTATGCAATCACACGTCGAGGTCACATTATGGTACTTTAAGAAGCGTCCTTGGGTTTTTTTGTCAAAATTTCAACCGCCCGCTACCCTCTATTTTCATTCCTTCTCTCATTAACCCTTTGACGCCAACGCCGCCTACAGACGTCAACAAATTGTGTGCCCAGACCGCCAACGACGCGTTTAAGCGACACCAATTTTGACCCTTATTTACAGGAAATATATAGCAATGGATTATTTAACCAGTATTTTTCATTATATTTAATAGTTCTAATCGAAGTGAATAAAATAAAAGCTTATTCTTTAGCATATAATTTCGAAATATGAACTTGTTTGAGAAAATCTGTCAACACGTAAAAATAGCCTGGCGTACAGAGCGCACTTTCAACGCGGATATCATGTTTAAAACAGTCTCATTAAAAAAATCGAGTGACAAAATAAGCATAACATAATATCTGTCAACAGGTTCTATATAAGTACTTTTGTTTTAAATTATTTGAATAATAAATATTTCACCGGACTTGCTACGTGCATTTAAAAGACTAGATTAGAGAAGAAAGAATTACCAGTCTTTTGCGTGAGAAAATAGAAATGTATAAAACAAATCAAAACTGAATAAGCGCGATTAAAACATTCTGCTTTCAGCCCTTGTTCAGTTTCGATTATATCTCTAATATCATTTAATGCACTTTAACAAGTCGAATGCTAATGTCCAGTTTTTTTATCCTATAATATATTGTACTTTTTCAGTTTAAAGTTAACCAGCCTCATACTAAATCAGTACACAAGTACATAACAGTTTATTCTAAATATTTCTCTACGATAGTGTGAAAATATTAGATTTCATTAGAAAATCAAATGGCCGTGCGATTATGTGCGAGTAAATAAATATGGCTATACATTAAGCGCTAAATAGAACAATACATTTTTAATGGACGTAGATACAAGTAAACTTTGTCTAATATTGTCGTAGCAAATATTCATATACAAGGTTAAGGTATAAGGTTAAGGTATACAAGGTATAAGCTATACAAGGTTACACGAATCGGTGGTACCCGAAAAGATGTCATTGTCATCACCATTATCAGCCTATCATGTTCCCACTGCTGGGACACAGGCCTTCTCTCAGAGACAGAGAGAGAGAGAGAGAGAGATAGAGAGAGAGGATTGGACCCTAATCCACCATGCTGGCTCAGTGCATGTTGATGAATGTTATGTCTTTTCATCAGGCGAGGTGGCGGTCAAGCCTGTTATTTAAAAAATAAAACTTTTGAGGTTCTTGAAAATAACGGTTTCCTCACGATGGTTTTTTCATCGTTTGTGAGCGATGGCATCGAAACTGTACTAAATAAGTTATGGGCCGAGAAGGGCATAGTGCAATCAGATTGTAAAGCGCTCATGCTACCGCTCGGCCACCATCGCTCATTTTACTGTAGTTATCAGGTGCCTTACGGAGAACAGGTATTGCGGCACCAAACTAACGTTAGATCCGCCCAGTTGGAAAATCACGCGAACGTGAACCTTAACGCGCCCAGATACGGTTTGCGGTCGGGTGATTTTCCAACTGAGTGGATCTAACGTTAGTTTGGTGCCGCAATACCTGTTGTCCGTAAGGCCCCTGTTATGTATAAATGGTATTAACAACTTTTACTAGGATCACAAACCCTAAAACCGCGAAAAGAAGTCAGCTGTTCCATACATTTTGTAGTGTGAATGACATTTTTCTAAGCAGCTGTTTTCGCGATTTCAGTGTTGGTCCCACAGTACAAGTTGTTCGTGATAATTAATACAATGACCTCTTTAGGCATTAGTACCAGCGTTTTGTGTAACCCAGTGTAAAGTAACATTGAAGGAAGCATCTGAAACCAATTCCTTATTTTTTCCTAATGGCTAGAAAACAATTTAATTAAAAGTACAGTAATTTTAAATATAGGTTCATAGATATTTTTTTGGTAGTAGAATAGCGTCGATTCTGTCATACTAAACTAAACCAATCTGACAGGATTAAAATTGTCTGCCTCTCATTTCATTTTAATATGTGAGAGAAGGATGGCAACAATTTTAGACCTGTCAAATTTAGTTTAGTTTAGATAATGGTACAACAGAGTTGACACCAATGTATACAAAAAGTGGTTTCGGTAAATCATGACATATTTTCAATTTTCAATATTTATAAATCAATATCTGTTATAAAAATTGTGCAAAGGTGGTTTATTCAAAAGGACCACCAGAAGTTCGGTAGCGATGAGAAGTAACAATGAGATATAATATTTTGATAGTTTCGCTATACAATACATACTAGGCACTGTTAATTTAAAATACTTTAATATTGTTAACAAGGTACTCTACTGCTCAAGAAAATATTTGATAAATATAACTGAACACATGGAAATTTGTTATAATTCAAATAACTAGTTGCTGCTGACTCGATAGATGGCGTTGTATCTGAAACTAAATCTAATGTATGGTCCAAAAGGAAATAAAGGTCTAAGGCATAATCAAATTATTAGCGCCATCTAGTGCAGCTTTACGAAAAGGAGGCCTTGAAAAGATTTCTTCGCTATGTAACATTTACTAGTAGAGATAAATCACATAGCTGAAAACCTACCTCTGATGTCCACTGCTGGACATCTAGGCCTCCCCATCGATCTCCAAAAGGGCCGGTGGGAAGCGGCCGGCATCCAGCGTTTCCCCGCGGGCTCTTTTAGGTCGTCTGTCCATCTTGTGACGTCCTACGCTGCGTTTACTGGTCCGTGGTCTCCATTCCAGAACACTTCGGGCCCATCGGCTATGTGTCAACACCAATGAAATAAAAAAAAACATACTTCAAATCATGTTTCATCATTATTTTTAGCATATAATGTTCCCACTGCTGAGACACAGGTCTTCTTTCAATGATGGGTTCTAATCCACCATGCTGGCCTAGTGCATGTTGGTGAATGTCATATTATGTCATTGGACTTTGCGGTTCTTGGACATACCGGTTTCCTCACGAAGTTTTTCTTCATCGTTGTTGAGCGATGGTAACGAACTGCACATAATTTATCTAAATTAAGAACTAAATAAGTCATTGGTGCAGGGCCGAGGATCGAACCGGGTGCCGTCAGATTGTAAAGCGCACATGCTACCGCCCATGCGGCTATCATCGCTCATAATCATAGCTTTACACCCATGAATATTTCAAACATTCAATTCCAAAAGTATTTAATGCAAACGAGCTCCGAGCAGTGAAGTAACCTTGTTAGATTTATTATTTTGCAGAATTTACATTAAATTTAACATGGAAGACAGTCTACTCTTAGAAAATTG
Organism: Agriopis aurantiaria; assembly: GCA_914767915.1. Classification (NCBI taxonomy): domain Eukaryota; kingdom Metazoa; phylum Arthropoda; class Insecta; order Lepidoptera; family Geometridae; genus Agriopis; species Agriopis aurantiaria. Next base: position 7,438,373 of record OU611994.1, on the reverse strand, counting down.
AATATACTCCATTTGCCTTCATCCATCCAATACTTGTTTAAAATATTAAGTTCTAAAATAAGAATACTTTTCGGTTTTCATTGGTGAAGTTACAATATTACTCGTAATTGACAGAAACTATTGTAGTAGTTACTCGTTATATAAAATAGACGGTAAAATTTTGATTGTACCTTCAACAATAGATTAGCCTTTCTCTGTAAACTAGGTTCCAAACCACGGTAAATCATATAATCATATAACTTTAGGTTCCAATGTTTACAAATTGTTTACTTAAGAACCAGTACCTACCTTTTACACAACTTAGACCCGCAAAACTTGAAAAATATGCATTGTCACTTCTCATGCTCGTAAAGGTCCTGTTTAAACCCGTTGTTAGCGGAATAAAACTTATTTTTATGTTCTAGTTTCTAAAAATTCCGTTTTTTTGCTCTAGCGCATAAAAATAAAATGAACCTCTTTAAAATTGTTCAAAGTTACAGTTACTAATATATTCAAAGTCGGAAGTCTGTCTGTCATGACTTATGTAGTTTTTTTTTTTTAATGTTGTTTTTATTTTAATGAACGAGATATTATTTACAATATCACTGTTTGATTTTCTCGCAATTAAAGTGAAAACCCGAGAGTATAACTCTTCTATAAAATAAATTTCATCCTAGACTTAAATATTCGACGTCTACTGATAAACGTCTCGGCTAATATAGATTGTTTTATGCACTAGTTGTACAATCTACAATTTTGATTTTATGTTATCCATGGAGCCATGGAGCGCAGTATCTTAGAAGTAAAACATTTAGAGTAAATACACAATACTGCGCTCCAGCCTACATAGTTCAGAAGATCACTTGCCTAAAGTAGGACAGAGCCGGTAAGAAAACTTTTTTTAAAGATTTTACCGGTCCAAGTTTTGTGAAAATTAGGTACTAACTTGCCACGCCAATTTGTTGCAATGTCAAAAAGTTATTGATTTTTCTGGTTACCTTCTATAGCGTGCTATATATCTGTCATGACTCATGATGATAACTACTAGAAAATAAACATAAAACTACATCTATAAGGTATCATGTACCTGATAATAAGTTAACATAATATCAATAATACAAGATATTATGAACAAATAGACGTAAAAATATATTTAACGTAAATGTATATTGTATCTACATAATCTTAAGACAATTTTAGACTATAATAGGACAAAACAATACAAGCAATGTTCGTAGGTCGCCTTTTGACGGCGCGGCGCAGCGTCCCAGACGGTATAAAAAAGTAAATCATATTAGGCATTTATCGCCAATATAAATATACCTACCTATTAAAGTTTTATTAAAATCGGACGATAATTTCCGAGAAAAAAAAAAGAATACATTAAAAAAATTACCGTAAGAAATTACCTATGTCCGGAGCCGCCTTAACATTATTCGAGCACATAAAGCACGGTTTCTTGCACACGGTGCAAAAAACCTGCCCAACTCAGTACAAAGGCTGCTAGAGCAAGCTGCACGTATATAATGATACGTGAACTTTTCTCTACCAAAGCAACTTAGATGCGCCGTGTGCAAGACGCATAAAGAACAACAGAGTCCAATTTTTTTTGGTTAGGACTAGAAACTGATTTAAAATAAGTTGACGACTTGCTATCGTTCTAACTCAAGTTGTAGCAAACTAGATTAAAATTTAAGCGCTACAATATAGAATAGACGGCAGTTCATAACTTGTGCCCAAATTCTGAATAGGGCTTACCATCTTAACAATTTATTTGGGACAGGTTTACAACCGTTACAGATATTCTCTCAGTTTATCATAAGAACTAATATGATGCAATATGGGGTGACAAAAAATGTTGAACAATACATAGTTCAATCTGTATATTACTATATACTATACCATAATATATTATAACAACATCACCCAGTTCCCGGTCAAGTGGCGCAAAAATATCTGGGAGATACACATATTTTGTTACGGTTTACATCCACATAAAAAAGATACATAAACGTAAAAGTTTCACAGAACATGTATGGTAAAAATAAGCAGGGTGTCCCTGCGACAAAAAACTTAAAAAAACAAATTCTTAAAACATGTTTATCAAATATCAGGCTTATCATGGATGTCCGTATTGTAATCGCGATCGCGTGCCATGCCGTTCCATTTACTTACTTGCACCACGCACGTGAGCGAGATGGCACTCGCTCACGATCACAATCCGAATCACGAACGGACATCCATCATACCTAAGCCCGATATTTAATAAACATGTTTAGATTTTTTGCGCAGGACCCGGCTTAAGGTTTAGGTTCGAATCTCCCTAAACGTCTGTAACATTTAACATTCACTTGTTTAAGGTATCCTCAAACATTTTGAAGTCACCTCTGCACCTCTGGAATGGACTTGAGACTAGATCAGTATAGATAGATCACAGCACCTAATTAGTTATATTTTTTTAAATGTTTATAACATTTCGCATGTCAAGGCAGAATAAAACAATTAAGTACTTACTGTTTTTGAAACAACTCAACATAAACTATTGTCACAGTTTACTCGTAGAATGTTTTCATGAATAACGAAAGGTATAAAAAGTTGTCAAGTCACGACTAGGATTTGTTGAAAGTTAAGACCGTTGCAGACTTTGCATAGTAAACTCGCTCAAGTAATACTCGCGCGAGCACTGCGCATCGCCGGCAACTAGCTACAACGCTTTGCTTAGAGCGAGACTACTAAGCAACTTCCACTGCCACCGGCACTAAGCAAAGTGTTGTAGCTCGTTGCAGGCGATGCGCAGTACCCACGCGAGTACGTAATACTTGCACGAATAGATACTATGCATCGTCTGCAACGGACATTATCGAAGTGGACTCAAAACCACGATAATTTTAGAGCCCATTAAGTCCTCCAAAACAAGTCATCTAAAATGACTACAATTCTACGTATTTATAATCCTAGTAATTTAGAAGACATGAAATGTCTTCAATTTTAAGCTCAATATCATTGAATTAATGCTAATTTAGCAATTTAAAAAAAACAATAAAAAAGTTATTAACTAAATAGACTTAAAAACCATATAGTCGTCGCTAAGCGCTGCTAAATGTAATTTTCCAAGCGTTTGCACAAAAAGCTCGATAATATCAACTAAGTTAAATAATATAATAGAATATAATTAATTAAACACTAATTAGCAATTATATTCATTGTAAAAATAAATTATTGTTGTAAATACTGACATTCGTTTGGATACTGACTAGATTTGTCTTTGCACAGTAAAAACTGTTGTAAAAAATACTGTATTTTTAACCCGGATCCCATATTAATTTGCAAAAGATAAAACTCTACAAAAAAGAATCTATACCAATAGGCTATCGGACAGGTATTTGATTTGTTAAAAATAACAGGCTTCTAAATGTAATACACTTACTGAGGAAACTATTTAAATTCGCGAATAAAGTTGAGATATACACGTATATGTTTAAAGTTCTCGTTTGGATAAGAAAAGGAAGCTGTCTCTTTCCCGCAAGGTGAGTGTCAGTATAGAGTTTGTATAGCTTACTTAAATGTGACGTCATTCGTAAGTATAGTGCGCTCTCTATCTAGCATGACATTAAAATGCTTATAAATGCTTCCTAAAATTTTAATACATTTCAAGTTTGTTTTTGGTGTTTGGTTCTATGTATTGTATGGTCAGCTAATAATTAGTCCGATAGCCTATTGGGCATAGCTATGCTATGTGCAGTGCCACCAACTATTCCTTGATAGCACTGTTGCACCACTCTATATTGTGTTGTCTTTTTTCGTTATGTGCTGGCGTGCATTTAGGTGGCCAGTAGTATTTTGCCTGTTGGCTCTGTTTAGTTTTTATATTTATGCCGTTACAATCCTACTAATATTATAAACGCGAAAGTTTGTATGTATGGATGTTTGTTCCTCTTTCACGCAAAAACTACCGAATGGATTTTAATGAAAGTTTACAATAATATAGCTTATACATTAGAATAACACATAGGCTATAACGGGTTGTAGTAGCGAGGCCGAAGACCGAGCTCTACGCGTACGAAGTAGCGGGATTCAGCCATTATACAATAAGGGCGCTTGTATACATCCGTTGTTTTCACCTGACAACAATAAACGGAGATCCTTGATACATAATAAAATATTCTGCCAGATGAACGTTACGTTCGAGTGCAGCACCTTATTTCCCAAATACGAGCGATACGTCCGGTAGCGTCTACACTCACCCATTGACTGGCTACGCCATATTACGCCGGACCGGTGTACGTCGCACCGAGGGTAGGCGGGGGCGCATCCGGCGTAAATTTGTCGCCGGACCGGTATCCGGTGCATGTACACACATTCATTATAAGCTATACTACACTGCGAGTCCGGCAAAAAAACGGTCCGTTGTCCGGTGAAAGCAATGGACGTATACACCCGCCTCGGTTCGCATTGCATGCTGATTTTATGTTTTTTTTTAATAATAGATGAAAATGCGAAAAACCGTTTTTTATGACCTTGAATATCGTAAGACGCGGACACGAGATTTTATGAGACTTTTGAGACAACTTTTAGAATACCAAAATAAAGGTTTATCGAAGTTTACAGCTTATTATCTCTCATGCCGAGGTTTCCTTCTGTCCTTTTTTAACCGACGAAAGGAGGATGTTAGCAATTCGTCTGTATGTTTTTTTGTATGTTTGTTACGCGATTACTCCGCCAATTATGAATTGATTTTGGTGATTCTTTTTTTATTTGGTAGAACATACTTCAGAGGTGGTCCCATATAAATTTAATGGAAATTAATTAAGCGCTTTTTTTTTTTTACAAAAACTAAAATATATACAAAGATGAAGTTTTTGCACAGAACACTAATTACTCCTACCGGAGCGTTTTGGTTTGTGGTTCCATGGAGCAAAAGTTTTGATGAGGACTTTCAATCTGTTTTATATGTCATTTTCTACTTTTTCAGTTAAAGTTTGTACATGGAGGTATATATAATCTTCAAGTCGGTAACGATTTTTGTGATATTCGACCTTGAATATCTTAAGCCGCGGACTCAATATTTTATGAGACTTTTGAGACAACTTTTAGAACGCCAAAATGAAGGTGTATTCAAATTTACAGCTTATTATCTGTCATTCCGAGGTTAAACCTCTAATCCGCGTGGCTAATGTGTAACAAATTCACAGTTTATACGGCCGGCTGTCACCAATATGCCTAATGCACGCACACACTTTAAATACTTATGTCTTTTTACATTACAGTTCTTCTATCACAACACAATAATTCACCAAATTAAATAATATAAACTAATGCAAACAATAAAACATGAACAAAAAACAAACCATTAATTTAAATAAGTACTAAAGAAATTTATCAAAAATAAACCCCTTGAGTTTTCTATCACATTTCTTTCTGACTATGTTCACAAAATCATCTTTACCACAAATAATAAAAGTGCAGTTATTTAAACCTGCTTTGCTTGTTCTATGTTAAGTCATATTTGTATATTACTGCCCTAACTGTGGTTCAGACCAACTAATGACTGATGGAGACTGATTTATCAATCTCTAACCAAATAATAGCAATTGAATCCAGCTTATTATAAAACAATATTTTTATATGTGTACAGCCAAACAAGCCCTTTACAAACGTGGATGAGTAACATAAGAATGAGTGGTGTAATCATATAAGTATCTTTTTAATATATTTTGACCACGTTAACAAAATAAGTTTATTCAATTGCAGTTTAGTGGTTCCGAATAAGATGAACAAAACATTGACATAAAAATTCTCCACCCACCAATGGCACGCAAGTATGGAACTCTTGACCTTGAACGACCAATCAGCGTTTAGTATCCCACTTCGCGCACCTCTGCTATTAGTCAGAATTTTAGCTTGATGTAACGTCTTTAGGGTTTCAAGTAGTTGAAAATGACAGAGCAATGATCGTATTGTCCTAAGGACGTAGCCTAGTGTTATTGCAGTGTACATACGGCAGAGGTGCCGGGCGCGTGGTCGAGCAGTGCGCGACGACGCTTGATGCCTTCAAGATAAACTTCTCGGTTGAACAGGCCGGCTGCTAACGGCACACTGGAATACAGAACATATGTAATTAGGCTGGTAATTCGGCAACTAATTTTCACACTAACTAAAGTTCTTGTTTATGCCAGGTGTAAGCAGACTTAAACTGATTTTTACGATCTAGTCACTGGAGTCAGTCTAAAAAAGTATGTTTTTTGAACTAGGGCAAAAAAGTGTAAAATGTTCAAACTTTAAAATTTATCAAAGAAGTCCATCCAGTTTGTAATGTATTTCGTGTAAAAGGTTTGCCTGGGTCTTTAAAAATACCCATAGGTCAGGATATTATTAAAAAAACAAACATAATTGAAAAAAAGAACATTATTCAAATTTCAGTTTTAGAATTAAATAGATATACATAATTAAAATATCATTATTTCATATCCTCGCAATTTAAGTGAAAAGAAAGAAACATTTTCTTTGCTAAGGCTAAGAGTCTGTCATGTGTTCTGAGCTTGTTTAAAAATATATTTTTTTACTATTACATTATTTAAAAGAAAAAATATATTATTACTTGAGGTTCGTCTGTTGTGGTAGACCTTAGGTCCGGCTATAAAGACTTAAATGCACTTACACATCGGTCCCGGGTCGCAGCGCGGTGGCGAAGAGCGCCCACACAGGCTTGTGGTCGCTAGTGCACACTGAGTGCACAGAGTTGTACGCCAAGCACTTTACACCTGCCGCCGCAGGCACTGCGCTCACGCGACGGAGACCTGCGATTCATAACTCTATGTTTAATTTACTGTGTACGGCCATTGTACATGGATATATGGTCTAGTACAAAAAATCACCAAATAAACACCGGCCAAGTGAGAGTTAACAAGACCTGCCTGAAGCCTTACGGCCAACTGCTAACGCAGTATCAAACTATCATTAATCCGATCAGTTGGAAAATCACGCAAACGTGAACCTTAACACGCCCAGATACGGTTTGCGGTCGTGTGATTTTCCAACTGAGAAGATTTAAAATTAGCTTGATATCGCGTTAGCAGTTGGCCGAAGGCCCTTGGGCTCGTTACTGGTCACTAAAAGAAAAACTGAAGAATAAAGAAATCCCAATTCCAACAAGCGTAAAGTGTACAACATGTGTATTACACCAATACTTACTTATGGGTGCCAATCCTGGAGCCTGACAAAGGATCGCAGCCAAAATCTTAAGGTATGCCAACAAGGAATGGAGAGAAGCATGTTGCACATTACGCTAAAGGAAAAGTGGAGACTGACCAGAAATAGGAAGGCGTGACAGACGTCTCACGGAAAGATCAAAATACTAAAATGGCGTTGGATTGGACATGTGAAAGGTAAATTGACGAAAGAGGTCATATTTTGGTACATCAGAGATAAGAAAAAAGAACAAGGGAACGGCCACAATTAAAATGGGAGGATGACATACCAAAAGGATGGCGCAGAATAGCCAGAGATAGGGAAAAATGGCGACTTCTAGAGGAGGCCTATGTCTATGGAGGACAATCTGATCATGAAACTGGTGCGTGTGTTACTGATTTTCTAGAATAAAATAAAATAGGATTGAGCATTAGTAATAAGAAACTAGTAGTAGTAATTGTAAAGGTAAGTTACCGGAAAAAGCAGACGAAGAATTTCCAGACATGTTCCTAGACTTGTATAAAATGCGGTCGGTGTACGCCGGCGCTCGCTGCTTGCTCGACGTGTCGAACTGTTGACTGCCTGGATCGTACTGATACAAAAAACTGGGTTAAAGGTACAAGTTCATGGTTTTTAATTTTTGTTTTTGTATGAATCAACGCACTCTAGAATCGTCCGTATCGAGCTGGACCAGCAAATCCTTATAACTTAATCAATGTATTGTACACTTTAAAACTTATTTACCTTATATGTGGGCGGAAAAGTGATGGGCGCTTCTCTGAAGTCCCTGAAAGCAGCCCCATCTTCGAGCACCGCTGTTAGCTGATCAGCGTGAAGTAAGCCGTGAGGTAAGTGGTGGGGCAAGGGGAACTAAAAGTAAATAGAAAATTAAGTCTTATCTTCAATACTACATGATATACAATTATAATTATATATATATTTTACAGCGGTTTTGATAGCCTTCTACTAACCTTAGTCTGTTCTATCCACCGCATCAAAGCGGCTCTCGGTTCTCCTAATCTGAAGTTTAAATCTCCACACCAAAACACGTAGTCGAAATTGTTGGTAACATCTGAAAAGGAGTGTTATAAGAAATTGGTAATATTGAATGTGAATTCCATAAGTATGGAAAATGTTATCAGGGTGTGTTTGACATGAACTTTCTCGAACTGAGGGCGAGTTCGCTTGACATAAAGTGAGCTGTGGTCAAACTCTTAGCCTGTAAGTATTAAGCCTGTCGCCAGTACGCTTACATCCTGTCTCTACATTACTGTACTCTATTTAAACCTAACCCTGCGCTACATTCAGGAGCGTTTCTAGAATTGGCATTTAATCCATACTAAATCATTAAGACCGGCAAATATACTCACTTTAGATATTCCTGCTTACAAAACCTCGTTCTATATATATCTCCTCTTTAACGGTAAAAGTTATTAAATTGTGGGATGAGCTACCTACAGAAATTAAACGGGCACCCTCACTCACAAGAAGTCTTCAAGCGACGTGTAAATCTGCGCCATATCTCAGAATAGCTGCTAGCTGTATTGTATGTTTATAAGTATGTATATTTTTTTTTCAATTTATATATGTACTTATGTTTTTTTTCAATTTATATAATTATGTATAGTATAGTTATCTATCTATATATCTATTAAGAGGTACAAATATGAATTCAAATTGCTTACCTTTACTCCTATGCCGACATGGCAAATTCTTAGGCAAGTCTATAGACCGTATAATTCTTTTGATGTCTGACACTCTTTCTTTGACCTTTTCTTGGTGTGCCGTCAGATGTGCTGTGACGAACAGGAACGTGGAGCCAAACAACGCAAAGGAAATGGCCACTGCACCTTTAGTACGGAACGCAGTGCCGGGCCGCACTGAGAGGCTGGCGTCCTCGGGTAACGAACAGAACCAGATGAGGTCTCGACGGATGAAAACTGTTAGATGTATTGTACCTGAAATATAAGTCGAACAAAGTGCACTCTGGTTGGTATTTGTGGTTGGTTTGTAGTTTAATTAGAAACCACTAGTCGCTCGCATGCGAAAATCGATCCTAACTCCCTGACCATAAAGTAGTATTCCGATTTATATGCTCATTTCAGAACACATTGAACACTCCATGTATATACTACTAGCTGCGCCCCACGGTTTCACCCGATTAGTGATGAAAAATGGTGATGATGATGAAAAGTAGCCTATGTCACTTTACAGCCCTTGAACTATGCCCATGCAAAAAAATCAGGTCGATCGGTTGCTCTGTTGCTGCGTGAAAGAGTAACAAACAAACACACTTTCACATTTATAATATTAATAAGTATGATAGTATGATTAACAAGATAAGGTTGTGGAAAGAAAAGATTAGCAAAGTGAACAATCAAGGTAAGGATTCGAGGTACCTTTATTGCGTTTACGAATATGGAGGTATGACTATGTTATATTGTTTGTTGCTTATGTATATTATCTTACCTAGATAATAAGAATGTAGTAAAAGATGTGATGGTCCCAGTACTTCCTGTATTGTGATCTCCCACTCAGTCCTCTCTGAGAATGACTCTTGTGTGCCGATCGCAAATATATCCGGCACATGTTTCACTTGATTGGGGAATATGAAGTCGGCTAACTCTCTGGAAATAAAGTGTTGAGGGTATTAAATTAAACCAACACATAAGAAAGACAGAGATACAACTAAAGCCCGTTGCAGACCATATGAAGTAGCTTGCAAGTGCAAGTAGCAAGTACTCGCGCCTGCGTTCAAACGTAAATACCCACTCGCGTGGCGACGCGCACAACTCGCGTGCGAGTGTTCGAACGAGACGAACGATGCGCAGTGGGCGTCACGTGAGTAGGACGGGGGAAAGAAGTTTCACTTGTGCAAGGACCAGCGCGAGTGCTACTAAGCACTTCCACTGCCACTTGCACTAAGCAAAAAGTGTACAAGCTCGTTGCAGACGATGCGTAGTAGGTACTTGCTACTTGTACTTGCAAGCTACTTCGCATGGTCTGCAACGGGCATAAAGTGAAAGTCATTGAAGCTAATTTCATGCTATTACTTGGAAATTAGGTTAAGATACTTGGTGCAATTAATGATTAAAATAAACTAGGATATAAGTAATAGAAAGCTAGCACCCAAAATGGTCCTAAATTATTGAATTAGCACAGATCTTTATCAAGATAAACACATCAAGTTGTATGAAAAGCAAGCGTGCCGCATTTATTGTATCTACACGAGAGCAATTTAGTGGTTGTACGAGAGCAATTTAGAGTATCGTAAGGGGTTTGTGATGGGAGACTCAAAAGTCATTAATTCAATTCGCGCCTAGGATTGGCCCGCTCGAAAAAGGGTACGCTCTAAAAGTGTAACTTTGGCTTACGGCGACGTAAGCCAATGTTACACTCCGAATCATGCGGAGTGCCAGTTGGAGCATGCATCCAACTTAAGAACGCACCACAGAAACGTAAATTAGGCGAACTCGCAGTGTCTATTCTGCAGGACTTACAGTACATTTTAGATTTTAACATAGCAATCAAATCAATTGTTTGTTTAACTTGCACAACTTACTTTGGCGGGGCCTGCCCATTCATGTTCCAAGTTCCAACAAATATTTTAACTTCTCTATCTGGAAACACATGTTCTAACTCTGCTGCCCCGAGTAATGAATGAGATGCTAGCCTCCCATACAGATAGTTTCTGGAAACATAAAATGATATTTTTACACCAATTTGAAATGATTAATTGAATAACAACCTTACTTAGAAACATAGGTTGAGCTAATCAATGCTTAAAATTGCACATTTAACTTTTCTCATTAACAGAAATTGTCACCTGCGAAAACATGACAAAGCAATTATATTATTAACAAAGGCTACAGTTGTTGAACTAAAATACTATTAACACAAAATATATTTATACAGGGTTACACATATGTACGAAGCCGAAAGGAGGTCATTATACTCATCATTCTGAATAACTTTTACTATGGGTTCAACCCTGAAATCGCAAGGAAAAAAAGCTGTTTTATTCATTTTGTCGAGTGTCAATGAACATTTTCTATGGAACAGCTGATCTTTTTTTCGCCATTTTCAGGGTTGGTCCCATAATAAAAGTTCTTCATAATGATGAGAACAATGACCTCCTTTTGGCTTGGTATAGTCTATATGCGTAACCCTGTAGATTCTACAATTTAATTTAATGAACAAATAAAACAGAACAGGAAGCCCCACCATTCACAAATTAGTATGAAAACAATACATTACAAAAAGCTAACCTTTCCCGAGCTTCCTGAGTGGGAATGAGACGCAACACTTGTGCAGCAAGCAGAGAGTTGCGTGCCAAGCTGTCGGTGCTCCCAGCACGTGAGGCCGACCGGGTTATCGTTGACTTGTTCCTATACGAGCAGACAAATCACACAACAATGTTCCATGTTACACGTACCCATAGCCAGAACGATTATTTTATTCACATACATTAAAGCTTAACTTACCTTCTCTTTCGGTCTAGAGAACTACTTCTGTCACTTTCAGGAGACGACGAACGGTATAAGGGTTTTGTTTCGTTTGATATTAAATGATCAGCTGACAATCTTTTCACAAACAATTTATTCTTAGTTTTGATGCCTTCGAATGATCCAGAGTGTTCAAAACACTTTCTAGGATCATCTTTAGGAAATTTTACTGTTGCTTTTGGTATTTCTTCGGATTTTGATTGCGAACAAGAGGTTGTATGGTCACTTATACTGTTGGAATTGTTCACTGGACTGCAGTCTCTTGAAGATGCATCGTCCTTCGAAGGGCAAGGATGGTTGTCTATTAAGCTCTTGGGGCGCGACCTCCTGAAGAAAGTCCTGCAGCACTTAGGGTTGTTTTCATCGTCATTATTTGAGTGATCAGTGTTGACAGTGGAGTGGTTACAAATAGGATCAACGCTGGAGTTCCGTGCCGTATCGCCTACATCTACATGTATGTCTGCATATAGCGCACTGTGTGCCATGAATGGATCTGCTGGTGAAATCGGACGTGAACTGGACTGGTTGAATTCATCGTTAGAATCGGTATCCACAATACACCCCACTTTCGGTGATTTCTTGACGAACAGCCGCTTCCGAAGCGACAGCTTCTGTTTTGCCTTTGTGGGCGATGTTGTCATGATTGGTTTAAAACCAGTGAAACTATTAATTTATGTTATTTTATCACATTTTTAATAAATAAAGGAAACTTAACCTCAACAACAAACTGATATTGTCATTTTGCGCGACATACGAAAACTGTCAAATCCAATCAATCAAACTAATATAATTGCGTTCGAAAACCTACTCACACAACGTTAATCAACATCCTAATTAAATTAATCAGAACATCAAGAAAAATATGCTGAAAACGTTTTGTATTGTTCACTTTAAAATTAAACTATAGTTCTTTGTAATATTTTTTTGCATTGCATCGTCATGACAACAACGCACAACATGCTAAGAAATAAATGTATCAAAGAATCCGTCACGTGATTTACAAAGCGTACAAGGCCGTCTGTCAAATAGTATGTAGCCTTTGGAGCCTTTTACAGGTCCCTAGTAAGTACCTACATTAAAACTGTACAGCCTGTTAAAAATATAATCAATTTCAAATGTACTTATCACGCATTATTACTGCGGGTGAGTCCAGCGAGAAGAGCGGTAGTTTAAAAATTACTTTGTAAGAATGTAACATGTTTAATTCGTTTATGCTAAATTAGCACTACTTATTACCAGCTACTTATTCCGTGAGCTGTGACAAGCAAGACACAATCTATATACTTATAATAAAACTGTAACAGGTCCAATTCTGTACATTGAAGATATTTTGAAAAAATAAAATTGGATGGCACTCTATAATCGATACTGAAGTCAAAACTGTAATTTTTTTCATTTTTGTCTGTCTATCTGTATCTGGGCCGCGCATCACGCTAAAACTACTCAATGGATTCAAATGAAACTTAGCATAATTTGAGTTCATACTACGAGGTAGGAGGTTATAGGATACTTTTTATCCCGAAATTTTGCATGGTTCCCTTGGGAGAGGGGATGAAAGTCAAAATGTGTACTTATTTGTAACTCATTACCGCGTAGTCCGATTTCATTAATTCTTTTTTTTTCGAAAGGACATATATTAGAAAACGTCCCGTAAAAATTTCAAGGTCATCGTTTTCGTAGTTCAGAAATTACAGACATCACAACCCTCAGTATTAGATCCAAATAACTTGACCTCCGGAATGTACAGGAACCTTTGAACGTACGGCTCATCTTAAGCTGGCAGTTGATTTGCAGCGCACTTTGTAGTGTACGTTGAGTAGGTACTTAGGTAGCCCTATTGTCAAAGTCAGTAACACCACCGTCACCACCCTGAAGACATCCTTTAGAAAGGAAATACCTACTCTATGGACTATCACGTAAATTAAACAAGTTTTCAATGCCATTATTTTTAGGATTCCGTACCCAAAGGGTAAAAACGGGACCCTATTAAGCTAAGCCTACGTCTGTCTGTCTGTATGTTTGTCTGTCCGTCCTTCTGTCTGTCTGTCTGCCTATTTGTCCTACGTTGTAACAGTTGCATATTTCGAACCGTAACAGATAGCCAGTTGAAATTTTCACAGAATATGTAATGTTACGGCGGATTAACTAACAAAATAATAAAAAAGTCAAAAAGGTAAAATAAAAGGAGGGTACCCCATACAACGTATCTTTTTACGTATTTTTGTATTAGCTCTAATGTAAAAACAGTAATACTTACAAGCATCAAACTTAGCATGATTATAGTACACACTCTAAAGTCTAACAACAAATAATAAAAAATGGCCAAGTGCGAGTCGGTGACAAGTTTCTGTTCATTACCAAGTTATAACTGATAATTTCGGTATTGAATTTTGGGGTGGTACGAAACCCTCAGTGCGCGAACCCGACTCGCATTTGGCCCGTTATTAATAATGTTTTAATAATGTTGTATCAATAATGTTTTTGGAAAATAATCGTTGCCCATGTTAGAAATCTAGGCACAAGCCTACACTTTCGCCTTCAATCATTTTGCCTTGATAAACAATGGTACCTGCGCGGCGCAGGCGCACAGTCAGCGCCCCACGCAACTGACGTATCCATTTAAAATTAAATCTAAGAGGCAAGTTACCCGGTTGGCTCCCTTACATGACGCACGCATCCAAATTGAGTTTAAAATATCAATATATTGTAGGGTACCGTACCCAAAGGGTAAAAACGTCACCCTATTACTAAGCCTACGATGTCTGTCTGTCTGTCTTACATATTAACGGCTATATCTTTCGAACCGTAATAGATGGACAGTTGAAATTTTCACAGAATATGTAATGTTACGACGGAATAACTAACAAATAACAAAAACGGCAAAAAGTAAAAATAAAAGGGGGGTCCACATAGAACAAACATATTATTTTAACGTATTTTTGTATTAGCTCTAATGTAAAAACGATAATACGTACGCACGATTGTAGTACACAAGCGCGAGTCGGTGAAAATTTATGTTCATTACCAAGTTATTATACTCGAGCGCCTGTAGCAAACTGCGTAGCAAATTACTTACCTCAATTTTGGAAGGCGTTTTAATAACTGGCAATTCGGTTACTTGGCCAACTATTTATTGTATTTTGTGGTGGTACGGAACCATCACTGCACGAGCCCGACTCGCACTTGACCGGTTTATTTAAATTAAATTCTTATAAAAGTTCTTTTCAGAACTATTTATTCAGTTATTGGTCTTCTATAAATATTACTTGGTTTCTTATATATTTCTAGGATTATGTTTAGGTTATAGCATAGGTATTTATGCAGGCGTTTTTTGGTGTAAATAATTAGCTAACCTAGAACATCGCCGCATTGAGTCTGTATTTGTCTAAACTATCTGTCTTTTACCGGATACATTTCGGAGACTGCGTGCAATGCAACTGCACAATTTATTATCCTTCTGATATCATCTTCCTTCCACCAAAAAACGAGGAGAACCTCGGTGACAAGATTCCGTTTTACTGTCGAAATTCTAAAGACTCGCACAAAGCACTTCGCTTCAACATTTATTAGTCGAATAGCGAAGGAACGCTACCGAGTTATTGTCTTCTGAGAAATACAACCTGAAAGTTTTCAAATCCAAAGTAAAAAGCTCCTTTCTTGATAAGAGTGCTTCACCGCAGATCACAGTATTGCGACAAACGGAACTGTGCTCAAGAGCGAATAGGTAATTAGTCTGCAGGGATGGCAATCGCGGACGAAGTCGCGGGTACAGCTAGTGTAAAATAAATCGCGTGCAGCGGTGCACATTGCGGGTATAAAATTAACGGCGCTATTCCACCGTGCTTTTTTAAATATATTATGACTCGTATAGGTATGACTCCTAGTACCTAGTAGATATCTGTGAGATTGACTATATAGCGCGTCCCGGCCTCCGGGACGCCACGAGCCGGAGAATCAGTTTCCATGATTGAATAGGTAGGTATGATATACATATCTACTTATACATGTAGGTACCTATCTGTTGGGTACTCTAAAGTGTTGGGTAGTCTGGCAATCAGGTTTATGTACAATCAGATCTAGCAAAACAATAGTAGGTATTTATTGGATAAATACAGTAACAATGCATAAAATCATCAATGTTATGCTTATTGTCAAATGACTGGCCCCATCAGTACCGCCAGTTCCAGGCACAAGTAGATTATCACCATCGTACTGTGGATATGGTGACAAAGCTCCACCCACTACTGTCTGCACTCCGTTGCCTATAAACAAAACCATATAAATTTAACAATAAAGTAGGTACAACCCAAGCAATATTTTGTTATCTAAAACAAGTAAGTACTTATTAATAATCAACGACTCAGTAAACCTTACCAATATTGCAAAGATCACTGGTACAAGCACGGTAAAAGGTCCTGTAAGTGGAGTCGGTGATCTCGTGGTTCAAGAAATCAGGTTCCGATTCACATCCACGGTTGAAACTGGCTACTACTCCACTCGGATCCTATCAAAATTAGGGAAGAAAGTAACATTTTGAAAAAACAGATAATATGATCGTTATTTATGGCACTTTTGAATATTATGAAGTATAAGTCAAAGATAAAAGTAAATAAAGGAATGTTGTCATTAAAGAAAGTAAAACTTTCAAAAGCTGTAAGAACAACACGAAACATAGGCTAGGTAGGTACCTACTTCGATTAAAATAAATCAGTATGTTTATGAAACGCCTAGCGCCTGATTATTTAAGGATGGCAGAATTAAGTATATCTATTTTTTCCTCTAGTCTTTGATTAAGACATAAATAAGACATGTACCTACATAATCAAAGCCTCTAGCTAGTTCTATTCAAGGGTGGATCCTGGGATGGGTCCAGGACCCAGGTGGACCACTAACTAATATAAAAATTAAATTGTAACTTCTTGTGACTTGACCACGATTATATGTGACCCACCTGGCACCAAAGCTGGATCCGCCCTTGGTTCTATTTCAACTAAACTTACCAAATACTCTTGTCTCAATATGGTGCAGTAAGTATTGGGGCAGTCCACAGTATTTGTGGTCTCGGTGATAGTGAGACATGATTGGTCGGATTCAGACGAGGAAAAACTGCACGCGTAACATCGCAACTCGCCTGAAAATTATTCACTGCTTTGTAAGAACTTACAAGTACAAGTACTTTGCAGGTACTTAATCCTGTCTACTTGCGTGCTTCGACCAAAATAAAATGAATGGAAAGGCCCAGTAGAAGAAAATTTTTGAAGATAACATAATGAGCGCCGGCTCACATTTCATTCGGTCGGTCTCTAGCCGTAGGAAGTGCAACATGTGTTTATTGTTACGCGATAATAATAATAATATGTTGACCTTAGATTAACTACACAGAGATGGTAAGTTTCCAAACAACGCCTTCTCAAAACGTAACCTACAAATTCACTTTGTAGCTTACGTTTCGATTGGTATTTGCAAGAAAATTAATGGATTACCTGTGGAATGTCACACCATAACTCTTATGCTGCTTTTCTGATTTGTTGTGGTACGATTTCACCGCGCAAATTGTCATAGTAAAGTGTTTATATTTTTTTTGGAGCCATATATGACTCCATTTGAATGGCTTAAATTTTGCGAATGTACTTGGTTTCTATGTGTAGTTATTCTAAGATGTTGACATTATTCTTATTATAATTTTATTGTTGACATTTAATGTATAATTACGTGTCATTGACTTTTTTTTGTTTTATTTAATATTTTTTTTATTGATGTTGACGTTTGTTTTTTTAGCTTAATTTATAAGGCAAAATTGTTATACTTTCTTACACTAATAACACTAGAAATAAGCACTCGTGTAAACTGACTTACCTCATATTATGACGAACATGTTATATTGGTTAATAAAGAATCTGAAAATCTGATAACGAAACATCTGACAAAATTATGCATTCATAATTATGCTTTCCCGAAGTGTAAATACACAAATAAAATCAGGATCTATTTTTTGTAACAAATATACAGTACCTACATTTTTATAATTAGGTGTTGAAGTATAATTTTATTATGTCCGACGGTTTCCACTCGTTTTTACTGAGCAATTTCAATAGTTAGGGCCCGTCCATTCATTTTATTTTAGTCGAAGCCTGCGTGCGCCAATTTCTATAACCAATTACTCTACTATACTACTAAAGGGTTTCACGTACTTCCACGGAAACTTGAATTTGACGTGAGAAATCACTGCCTTGAGAAATGGACCTCTTTTGTGCGTGCCATAGAATAGAGCATTTATTCCAACTAACTGTATCCGACGATTTAGCCGTGATTTATTTTACTTTTTAGTTTTAGGTACTCATAATTACTGAGACATTTAAGCACTCTCTTAAAAACTTTATCAAGAAAAGGCAACAAACTGACAAAGAGCAGTGACAAAATTATTGGCAGAACCTTTTAATTTTGCTATTTGAAGGCTATCTTATAGTTTGAAGGGCTATAATGATAACAAAATTATGATAATAAAAAATCATAATGTAGGAAAATATAGGAAGTAGATTAAAGTAGGTACGCAGATTTGATTTACCTGCAGTTTTTCCAATCACAGCACACAACACAAACAAAACAATTTTCCAAATCATGTCAAAATAGTCTCGATAGCAATGTCGTGGTTCGAATGTTAAATTTTACTGTTGATTTTCGCTTATCATTATCATTAATTGAATCATTCTGCAATTATCTTATCATTAGTTTGCGTTATGTAGAATACCTAATGTAAAATCACAGAATACCGACTTCATTGATCTTTTACCTATGATAAGATATAGGTCTTAAGATAATGGTCTTTAGAATAATAGTTAATCTAAGATATAGGTACTTCATATCACTGTATGGCGCAGCGTAGGACGTCTACCTACAAGATGGACAGACGACCTAAAAGAGACCGCAGGAAAACGCTGGATGCAGGCCGCTCTCAAACGGCCCTTTTGGAGATCGATGAGGGAGGCCCATGTCCAGCAGTGGACGTCTTATGGCTGAAAAGATGATGATGATAATAAATATTAATAAATATATAAATATTTTTGGGACATTTTTGCACACACGGTCATCTGACCCCAAACTAAGCAAAGCTTGTGATATGGCTGCCAGAGACTAATATACATACATACATAGTTTTTAAATACATACTTAAATAGATATTAATAACCAGATATAGAACAAACACAAATGTTCATCACACAAATGTTTGTCCTATGTGGGAATCGAACTCACGCCCTCAGGCTCAGAAGGTAGATTCACTACCAACTGGACCAACGGGCTAAGACAATAAAAAACTTTTTTTTCAATTTGATGATAAATCGGTTGTTATACAAATCAGAATTAAAATCAGATTCTCTTTTAGGTGCGAACGTGCAAAGCGGCCGTTGGCGCGGTTTTTCGAATTGTGTTCTCTGTAGTTACGTTAAACAAACAAAAATTCTTTTCTGTGGTAATACGAGTTACGACACACTAATATGCAATAAGTAAGTTGGTAAGTACATAATATATTTTTCTTTCAACTATGTACGTAGTAATGTTATCATTACCTAATCACTATAAAACCGATCACAAAGGACGTATTTTTTGCTTAGAACAAAAACAGCGCAGACAAGTTTTATATGAAATTTCATTATAGCACAGTTTTTCATTGATGCACTGTTTTTTAACCGACTTCAGGAGGAGGTTATCAATTCGACTGTATGTTCTATTGATTTTTTTATTTTTCATTTAGATAAAAATTTACCACAGAGGTTTAATGTCTCCCATTAAGTTTAATCCAAAATGTATGCATTAGATCAAAAATATACTGGCTGTAAATAAAAATCGGCGGAATAAAACCGAATAAGCTTAGGTATCTGTTATTTAATATTTCTTTCTTTTTACTAGATATTTTACGTATCTAACTATGTACGCATTTATCTATATTCTAGTCTCTATTTTTCAATATTGGTCATTATTACCAATTCACTTTATAGACGCACACGATTCATTTTCCCGCTAGTAAAATATTCTAGGCGCTAAATAACTCTACTAACTCTTAGTCCCGTAATTTATCTACTTACCCAACTACCAAGTTACCCAATAGTGCTATAGTGGGATCATTATAATCTTTAGAATTGAGGGAGCTGCTGTCGTATTTTCTGAACAAAACTAAAAATGTCTGTTTTTTTTTGTTTTTTGTTTTGGCTACGAATACAGATAAGTATTTAGATGGATTGACAGGCTGCTTGGCTAGAGGTGATCTTTCAACTACTTATATTGCGGATGTTGGCAATGCGCTAGTTTAGGCAAAAACAAACTTTTATCTTATATACCTATTATGCATTTATTTATAATAGACCGCGTGTAAGATCATCTATCTCTAAAAAAATAGGATGTACAATGCCAAAATATTTAAAACTGCTAATGATAAGAACAAGTTAGAACAATTTTAGATGTCGAAAAAAAAACTAAACATCAATGCAGCAATATTTTTTACTACACATTTGCTCAAAAAGTGAACTTACGAAGCCTGTACACATCATTCGAAAGTTAAACATTACGGATCATACAACGGAGCGTGCGGTAATGAATTTTACCGCACGCTCCGTTGTATAGTACCGTGCGTGACTTTACGGTATTTTTTTAATTTCCATTTTTGTTTTTTTCTCGCAAATGTGTTGTAAAACGTTATATGGTACACTTGCGGATTGGTTATTACAAACTCGTGACTATTCGTCTACTCGTTTGTAATAACCAACTTACCGCACTTGTATCATAAATAACAATTTTTACCTACCTAGTTTCAGCTACAAAAGTGGTGAGATCAAAGATTCTTTATAGGTACTACGGTGACATGTTTTCAGAATATCTACATTTCTCTATTCAAGCGTATAAACTTCAGTTTGTTCTTCAAGATATGCTTTCGATGTATGATATTCTCCATTGCCAGGAAGCTAAGAGCTATAATAGAGCTATAGGACAGCACCAGAAAAGCCGGATAGCAGTCTACCATGCTGACTGATACGAAATTGGACTCTCTTCCTGAACATTTTGGGCCCTTTTCGTATAGCAGACGATTTTCGCGGCTCTGAAGGCCGTGTTCTTGAATGCGTTTCATCCTGAAACCAAATATATATAGAGTTATTGTTTGGAACGTCCTTATGAAGGACAGGTACCCGCCACATTCTGCTTATAACAAGTTAAGGTATACCTAAACTATACCAAGGAAGATAATATTGAATCCTTGACTATACTTAATTATATAGGTACCAATCCAACACAGAAAATAAAAAATATCTCTTCTCTGTGTAGTCCAACAAGCGCAAAGGTAGCAATACAGCAGTGCAAGTACCGTTCTTTTATCGATCGTCAAATTGACAGTTGAGGTCGTCAAATTCGATAATATGCAATTTTTTCAGTACTCGCTGTGATCGATTCTATGGCATTTTAGCGAATTTGACGGTCGATAAAGAACGGTACTTGCACTGCTGAAACGGAATCTTTGTTTGAGTTGGTGATTTTTAGGGGTCCGTAACCAAAGGGTAAAAACGGGACCTTACTACTGAGGCTACGCTGTCTGTCCGTCCGTATGTCCGTCTGCCTTACATTTAAGCGGCTGATCTTTCGAACCGTAATAGATAGCCAGTTGAAATTTACAGAGGATTAACTAAAAATAAAAATAAATGCCAACGGAATAGGGGGTTCCCATATCTACAACAAACGTATTTTTGTATTAGCGATAGGTACTGTAAAAACCACAGAAAAGAGAAGTAAAAAAAATGATTACTTCTCTGTGGTTAAAACGGTAATATGTAGGTCATACTTGGCATGATTATATTATAGTACACAAAAAGTAAGTAACTTTAGGTACAGCTTGGCAAAAAAGAGTAGAAATTAATGGAACCTTTGCGCCACTATCGCAAATAGTTCCAAATACTAGCAACCCTGTATACAGTACATCTGAGGAAAATGATTGGATGAAATTCTTTCAATGACGTGTTTTCCAGTTTTTTTTTTGCCAAGCTGTTATGGTTGATATATTACCCAATTTTGAACATTTCTTTATATGGAGTGTTCTTCCTGACAGCTAGCCACGGGTCAATCACCTGCAGGTATTGGATCTCCTTCAAGCCACACTTCTCTCCTTCCTGGAAGTACTTGCCCACAAACTTGTATCCGACACCGGTCTCCATGTGGAAGGCAAACAGGCCCTGCGAACCGGACCATCAGAGATGGTAAGCTAAGGGTAAAGTTTTCACCATAGAACTGTTAGTGCATGGTAGAACGATCACGTCTGCTCCAGCTGTAGTGGCACCCAAGGCCATGAGTTAGTTTGGCCATTCATAATTACGGCAATTGTTTTTTTGCTAGAAACCGCTAATGAAATCCAACGCCCGTATTGGAGCTTAAGAAAAAAAAATAAAAAAATATGAATTCGTGTGACGAAAAGAGACACGAATAAAAAACAAAGTTGGCTGACACGGGACGCCCGGCATAATATATGTAAAACATGACGGCATAAGTGAGCGTCATATTGTTTGCCGTCACGGTATACTAGTCGGCCAAGGCGCGCCAATAGATGTTTCACATCAAAAATTTAACATTTTCCTACATATTATTTTTTTGGAAATTTGTGTTACAATATTAATTATGGATACCCACTTTTCTCATTTTCTTGACGCCTTCTTCCATAGAAATGAAGCGAGGAGTGACTCCAGGAGGCGCCACTTTTTTCTCATATATTGCTTTCCTTACAGGTTCTGTTGCAGTCTGTAGTTAAAAACTGGTTTACCCTTAGAATAACTACTCAGAGAAGGTAGGCTTCCAAACAACGCCTTCTCAAAACGTAAGCTACAAATTCGCTTTGTAGCTTACGTTTCGATTGGTATTTTAAACGATTTAAGCAAGAAAATTAATGGATTACCTGTGGAATGACACACCATAACTCTTATGCTGCTTTTCTGATTTGTTGTGGCACGATTTCAGCGCGCAAATTGTCATAGTAAAATTTATATATATTTTTGGAGCCATATATGACACCATTTGAATGGCTTAAATTTTGCGAATGTACTTAGTTTCTTTGTGTAGTTATTCTATGGGTTTACCTTAAAAACTAACTAACTGGTTTGGCCTACAACCTGTGTTAAAACCTTGAATAATCATGTCCAATAGAATAAATGAATAAGCCACTTTGGAGTGTTCCCACCACAGACCTATATCTAAGTAGACTTCACAAGCGGTCCTTACTGTATGAAAACTAAGCGTGTCAAATTTTTCGTACCTAAAAGTACTTAGGTATACCTGTGAAAAGAAATATCTTTATTCTCTCAGCCAACTCTATTTGTGATATTCTTACAGCTCAGTAATGCACAATTACTTACCCATTTTCGTTTCAAACTGAACGTGTTGTCGCGACGCCGATTGAGCAGATTTATTTTAGCCGAACTCATTACGACTATTTGTCATAATTGTATTGGAAATATGACATACAAGGTAAGTTTACTTGTGGCATCTACTTGGATATTGGTCTGTTTCGATTTTTGACTGTTTTCACTTAGGTATTGTGACTCTATATATTATTTATGGTATATTATTATTGATGGTATTGAATCTCGTGCCTGACGGTTGAATATTGGTACAAGGTGGGGTACTTCCCCAAGCAGAATGCCATAAAATCCTCCCAATCATCTGCATACACTGTACAATTAAAAACCTACAATTTCTTTTTAAAAATATCTGCTTACCGAAAAATAATACCTATTGAAGACAGTATCATGAACTCCGAACGTAATTCGAGAGTGCAAGAGGTCATCCAAGGTCCTTATTTGTGATGAACTGGACTGTAGCAGAGCTACAATATTCGCAGCGTACGACGTGTACAAGAACATCAATGCCAGAAATAGTACAAGCATTACTACCCTTCCTAGAGAACCTGGAAAATACAAACAAATCATAGATTTAATTAAAACATTTTTACAAAAAAACTATAGCTTGCTTATATAAATATAATCTGGGCCTTTTCAAGGCCAGAGTGGATAAGTATCTTCTAAGTTTGCGTGCTTCATCTTCGACCACATCGTCGCGTACCAACAGGCGAGTTGGCGGTCAAACGCAGATTATATCCAAGTTAAAAAAATGCTTTTACAACACATTTGCTCAAAAAGTGCACTTACGAAGCCTGTATACATCGGTCAAAAGTTAAACATTACGCAACATACAACGGAGCGTGCGGTAATGAATTTTACCGCACACTCAGATGTATACTTCGTGTACTTTACGGTATTTTTTCCATTTCCATTAAAAAAAAATCATTTGTAGCCTTTTTTTCTCGCAAATGTGTTGTAAAACGTTGTATGGCACACGTGCGGATTGGTTATTACAAACTCGTGACTATGGTAAGCCCTCGACTTCGTCTCGGGCTTACATTCGTCTACTCGTTTGTAATAACCAACTTTCCGCACTTGTATCATAAATAACTATACTGGAATTTCAACTAATAGAATGCCCTAATTTTCCACCGTTAAGGTGGTATATTTTCATTACATTTTAATGTTACCACCCTTGAGATATAGCCTTATTCAATAAAAATAAATTTAAATATGTGGGTACCGGAGATATCGCGTAACAAACACAGAAAAAACAGTTGAGTAGGAAACCTCCTATTTTGAAGTAGGTAAAATTTAAGAATTACATGTAATTTTATTATAAAACAAACCATCAACTTCATTGCGCGGTTTTACCTTCATATGTAAAAAAACTAAAATCCGACTACGATTTTTTTTATTAATAAGAAATAAATCTAGCTAGGCTACTAGACAAATTATTTAGATATATATTTCAAATGTGCCCTTTCTTGTGACACGAAACCTGATATTATTATATTTATAACCATGCATAAAGTAACTACATAAGTTTATAACAAAACAAAATCGTCGTGTAAAATTATGTCATAAAATCCGCTAATATTGAATTTTGTGTAACATCATTACCTATGTTCTGTAGCACCCGGGGTGTTCACGTTAGTATAATTTTTCTAAGGTGCGTTGCCTACCATCGAGGACTTCACCCTTTTGTACTTCGCTAGAAAAACAGGTGGCAATTCCTTCCACAACTTACAAACGTACGCTGGTGAATCGACTGTTATTGTTGTTTATAATATTACTGTTACCTTTTAGTTCCACTGGACTTCCTTGCTGGCAAGCAGCTCCAAATATCAGAATGACGATATCTCCAACGCGTGCTCTCAAAATGCCAGGATTTATTACTTTCTAAAAATCACAATAAAGTAAAAAGAGGAGTAGGGAGAACGTAATTTTTGCCACATTTTTTCTATGACAGAAAGGAGAAGGTAAGGTCCTTTGTATAACTATGTGTAGTGCGTACTATGTGGTATGAGGTTGTGTTTGTTTATATTATGTGTGTACCATATGTAACATACAACATGTACAACATGTACCATATGTTATATGTGTTGTTTATATTATATGTGTGTTTATACCATATTTCTTCATAACGACTAAGCATTTTTTTTAAAGCATGTTTCTTTGTAGTCGTTCTTAGTTATACAATATTATCAAGTATAACTTATACTTGATCAAAATCTGTCCAGCAGCTGAGTTGTAATTTTTATCTATGGTTGTAAGCTCTATTCCGATTTGGCCGTGGACTCGTGGGTTTTATAATATTTTTTTCTTACCTGTTCCTTATCAGGCCCCGGCTTCTTCCACTCCCAAAAAGCCACAACTAGAAGCGCTAGAAACATCAAGAAGACCAGTCCTACAGTGCTGTACCACACAGTCCACCGAAAAGATAATAGGAACAGGTTGTTCTCGTAGGATAACTTGGGTTGTTGAAACACGAACTTCGATCTGGTAGGGGTTGGACTTGCTATGTAATCCACTATGGATATCCGTTCGGAGGTGAAGAACATTGGTGATCCTGTAAAATACTGTTTTGAGGATTTATCTGGTATTTGTTTCAGCCCTGTCAGTTTTTTAGCCACCTGAAAACCTTCAACATGGTTTGAAGATTATTGTTCTAGGACAAGCAACCGAGATCTAGTCTTCCAAACACGGTTGCGCTCTGTTGTAAAAAGGCACTTGTGGTCACCCAGCCATCCCAAGACAGTTCGCGTCACTAATCTTTAGAAACAGGGTAATACCTGCTGCGCCATGTTTTATTTATTAGTAGATAAGGTTTTACCACAATAATAAATAGAACTACGTAATACTACGTAACTATTGTAAGAATTAATTAATGTGAATAGTCAAGGTGCAAGCGATATTAATAGAAAGGAAAAAATAACTGCATTCTTTGGTATATTTTCCTTCTATTTGGGATCTCCCCGTCTTCAATCTTACTCATTACTAAATGAAAAAACATGAATGTAAATACCCCTCTTCAAACAGGTATTTTATGCAAGCGATTATCAAATTATGTAGACTATGCAATGAAGTTAATGTACGTAGTACATATAGATCGATGACTGTATGTACCTACTAAATGTTATTTTATGAGTAGGTTTGATGACGTCCAAGAAGACTGCACTAGTATTTTAAAAGTATTTGTTTGAGACGTCTTTGTAGGACGCCCTTAGACTCGATGAAGTGCCGATTTACGTAAGGTAGCTGGTAGATAGAGCTGTATCTGGAGAGGCCTATGTCCAGCAGTAGAGAGTTGATTATGATGATCTGCTGACACCAAATGTATTTTCGGGTCATATCTTTAATTTATTTATTATTAAAAACACTTATAACACCATTACAGATAAACTAAATTTCTTTAGTTACCTCCTATCTCCACTTCTTCTCTGACCAAATACCCAGTCATGCCGTTCCACGAACCATTAAGTTTATATCCCCACGTATCAGCGAAATAAAATTTCCGTCCTGCGTTGAGGAAGTCCAGCAAATGATTGGTGGTGGGAAAATTCACCTTCGTGATTGTGTCAATGTGGTCATTCCTGGAAGTGGTGCAATAGGTAAATAATGCATTCATTATGACGCGGAGAAAGAACATCGAACAGGTCTTAGGTCAAAGTTGAAAACGCAAGGAAAGGCATAAAGTAGAGGCATGCATTGCACGTCTTGTGTCAAGTATAAAAATATTTTCAAGTTTTACTACATATCGTCAAACTACATTACAAGTTACAATCAAGTCCGAGTAAATTGTTGGTAGGTAAAGTTTCTACCACTTTACTAGGGCAGAAAGTGGTAGAGACTTTATCTACCAGAAGCTTTTATGGAGTTTTGGAACCAACACGAAAATAGATGCTTAACCCCGCTAGGTAGCTTAAATCATTTGCATGACTCGAACTCGAGCACGCTCACGCAGTGCTGGCCCTGGGATGGAGTGAGAGGAGCGGTCGCTCTAGGCGCCAGATAGCAAGGGGCGCCAGAATACTAAATACAAAAAAAAAACGAGCGAAAAATAATATTTTGATGGCACCTCGCGGATCGGGGCGTATATAAGGGTGGCGTGGCACAGGTGCATTGTTTGTAACCAGCATAAAACTTCGGTGTGGAAATAGTTTACATCCTAAATTAGCAATCTCGCTAGGGCCAGCGCTGCGTTCACAAAAAGTATAATTTATGAACATAATGCAATGAGGCGACTGTTTTTTCACGTCGACTCCAAAAGTCCTAAATACTTAATATACTAGAAAAGCTTTAGAATCTTACACTTCATCCGTCAAGTGATTAATGCTGTCATTATCAGTGAGGACATAGCAGATCTTGATTTCAAATCCGTCCAAATCTAGTCTCCTGAGGACTGTGGCTTCGTTACCTTTTAAAGCTTTCTGAAAGCCCTTTTTAACGTCCCAATGACCGTACAATTCTGTTTTCCATGAGCTTCCAGAACTTATCTTGTAAACTACAAGATGGTTAATGTCAAATTAATGTGTTTAATATAGGGTCATCATCATCATCATCATCAGCCAGAAGACGTCCACTGCTGAACATAGGCCTCCCCCTTTAACCTCCACACTGAACGACAGCCTGCCTTTTGCATCCACTGGATGCCAGCGACTCTTACTATATCGTCGGTCCATCCAGTGGGAGGCCTACCTACGCTGCGTCTTCCGGTTCGTGGTCTCCACTCAAGAACCTTTCTTCCCCATCGGTTATCGGTTCTCCGAGCGATGTGGCCTGCCCATTGCCACTTCAACTTGCAAATTTTAACAGCTATGTCGTCTTTGGCGAATATCCACGTTTCGGATTCTATCGCGCAAAGAAACTCCGAGCATAGCTCTCTCCATTGCCCGCTGTGTGACTCTGAGTTTTTCCAAAAGGCCAACAGTTAAGGACCACGTCTCAGTACCATATGTCATCACTGGCAACACACACTGGTCAAAGACCCTTGTCTTTAGGCACTGTGGTATCTTGGACGAGAAGATGTCACGCAATTTCCCGAACGCTACCCATCCGAGTTGGATTCTTCGGGCGACCTCTTTGCCTAAGTTGGACTTACCTAACTGAACAATCTGTCCAAGATAGGTGTAATGGTCAACAACTTCGAGAGTATCGTTCCCAACGACTACCGGCACGGGTTCAACATGGACATTGGACACGATTTTTGTCTTGTCCATGTTCATTTTAAGACCCACCTGTTGGGAAAGGCTACTGAGGTCGCTGAGCATCGTATTTAGGTCCTCCAGCGACTCTGCCATGATGACTATATCATCGGCAAAACGAAGGTGAGTGATGTATTCGCCATTGATGTTGATGCCTAATCCGTTCCAGTCCAAGAGCTTGAAAACGTCCTCCAATGCGTTTGTGAGCAGTTTCGGAGAGATAACATCATAATATAGGGTATTAAATTAAAATTATAAAAAAGCCGAGAAACTAAACCAGGTGGTACCGTATCATCTGATTTAGTTTCTCTCGGTGTACATACGAGGTTGTATCTCTAGACGATGACCGACGGACATATTCGAGGATTCAAGAATATAATTTTTGTACTCATCATCCATTACAAACAAATTTTAGTATAGAACCGATCCCTGAAATCGCAAAAAATATATAAGCCATTCCACAGAAAACGGTCATTTACCTACACTAGATAAAATTTATGGAACACCTGATTTATTTCGCGATTTCAGGATTGGTTCTACAGTAAATGTTTTTCATAATGATGGGTATTATGGACCATTTTCGGCTTAGCACACTCTGTCCGCGTAACCCATCGAAAAAGTTTGATCGAAGGCTTAACCCCGTTTAAGTAATTAGTAAGTACCTATTTATATTTTCAGAACTAAACTAGATCTAAGCATTTATATGCTCTGACAGCTGCAACAAAATTGTAAAAAAACTGAATAAAAACATGTTCTTTTAATATTTCACTCAAGTTTATCGGTCTACAGTATTTAGTCTTACGTTCAAAAACCTGGCAAAAGTGATTAGAATTCATGGTTTTTATTTAGATTTTTTTGTAATGTTATTACTGAGACACCGTGTCACCGAGTTTACTTACTCAGATTTAGCTCAAAAGAGTTGTTGCCCATCCGGCGAACCAAAGTCACTTCAGCGTCAGGGAATACGTCCAGATGAGATATTGCTTCGGGTATGTTGTTGTCATTCCCCTTGTTACTATTCTCATCTCCTATGAGAATCCAACGGAACGGCGTCCGGAAAAGAGTCCTGGCGCTACTCTACAATTTCAACAAAATCCTAGAACGGACTGTTAAAGAAAACGGATTCAAAATCTTCTACGTTACGATCTAATGCAGTAGGTACCACCTACTAGCTTTAGCTAGGTGATAGGTAGATGGTAGGTAAGCTAAGCTTCTTAGTCTTGAGCATCGACGTAAAGTTGCTAGTCTATCGATTTTCTTTATCGGATACATTTCGGAGAGTATGCATCGGATCTGCATGATTTAATTCCATCCTGCCCATTTTTCTATCGGACTGCCAGAGTGGGCACGAAAGTTCATTACCGCTTTATGGTTGATATTCCGAAAACCCGTACGAAGCACTTTAATTCCACATTTATTGCGCGAATGGCTAGTCTGTGGAATGCTTTGCCTGAATGGGTGTTCTCCGATGGTTACAATCTGGGTGTCTACAAATCACGAGTGAATCAGTTTCTTCTAAGCAAGCGTTCTCCAACCTAGACCGCATCATCGCTTACCATCAGGCGAGAAGGTGGTCAAACGCAATTTGACTTAAATGTTTCCTTTAAATTTTAATCGCACTATATAGGAACTATTATACCCTTGAGATTATAGACTATATCAAAAATATAAGAATCATTAAAACGCCTGATAAACAACGCAAAGTAACGCATGATTCAATCAATTATCATTAAAATCTGTTCATAATCGGCTAAGAGACACACAAACAAAAATATAACGGTTTGAAAACCTCCTTTTTAGAAAGTCGGCTAAAATATAGGTACGCTAACTATAGATATGTATAACTCAGTTTCTACTCACATCGTTCAAATATTTGACAACATGTGGACAAGATAGATCAGCAAGGAACACCACATTCTGCTCCCGACTGTACAATCTCGTCGTTTGGTTGTTGACAAACTGCATCAGGATGGGTTGTCCTACGTTTTTACCACCAAGCGCTAAATATAGCAGTACTTTTTTATCTGCAGACAAAAATACGCTCTCTGATTCCACTAATATTTTATGCCAAAGGTCTTAATGTCTGTTTGTTACCTATTCAAGACAAAAGTTGATGATCTTTGACAAGAGAGTAAGTATACCACATAGTAATGAAATCTTTGGTAAGTACCTGATAGGTACGTGTGTACCTACGTCATGTGGACAAATATGGCTACATATTATATCACGATTTTTTTTGGGAAATGGGGAATGCGGGGGCTACATGGAACGTTGGTTCTTAGCCAGAAAGAGGTCATTATAATTATGTATTCATATTTTGTTATCCTTCCGTCTTATAATAACGACAGTAACTCTCTCTGTCTGGATGTTTGTTCGCTTTTCACGACTAAACGGCTAAACCGATCTTAACGAAATTTGGCAGAATGATAGTGTACATCATCAGGGCGCACATAGCGTACTTTTCCTTCTAAAATGCGGAAAAACTGGAAAACCGCGGGTAGTCAGATAAATTATGAACAACTTTTACCATAGGATTGGTACTGAGTAAAAAAATATGTGTTATATTACATGGTAACAAGGTTGGCCCCGCTACCTTGTAGCTTATTATAATACACAGTCAATAATACTTCATAAATCTTCTTACTAAACGGCCAGCATAGCCAAGACACAACAGTAGACGGTCTGCCCATCTCTCTAACCACATCCGCGACCATTTTCACATCAAAATAAACTTTTGCATTGCTTAAAGTAAACCAAAATGCAAATAAGAAAATCCTCATTTCTGTTTGGATAAATTCTAGAACTGCAAGGCAGTAGGCATGGTTGTCGGCTTTTTATTCCTTTTGCAAATTGTGTTTGTTTCGCAAATTGTGGGCATTACGAATGGCTGAAATAAGTGGAAAATGATAGTAGCTGATTTTAGTTTAAAAATTCATAAATAAGAGTATTATTTGTATCTAGAGCAAATTTGAAAGAGCCGTGGTTCCAGCAATTTTATATAAAAGGTTCACAAGAAAGCTTCCACTGTCGATCGAGTACTTATACTCATAAATGTCATGCACCTAGATATTGGTCACTAACCAGTAATTACCGGCTGTCTTTTACTTATCTTATTAAATAGTACTCACTTATTTGTTTACATTTGTTATCTGTGCGTGGGTATTTTTCCGTTAGAACCAAATTGCAATAGCGCTGGGTTATTATTATCTACTTACTAACAAATATTATTGCAACAAAGCCTCACGGTTTCACCCGCTCTCCTACAGAAACGATGAATTTTCCGATTTAAAAAGTAGCCTGCCTTTTTTAAATTATTACGTATGTGCAATGACGCTCGGGCGTTTTTTGACTGTTTTCACTGAGAGATTGTGACTCTATAGGAATTGTATCTCGAAAAAAAAAAAAAAAACTCAATAAATTCATATTCCCTTTTATACACATAATATGCCATAAATGTATTTTGTTTTCAACAAGGTTTCTTGGTGTTGGCTTCGGCTCTATCAATGCCTCTCAATGTCCGAAAATAAAAATATAATAATATACTAATTAAATCACAACATTATTGTGTTAGGACTCAATAAGGCACATCATTATTACAGAATCGCATTGAAGACATATCTAATACTACAATATAAGCTACGTTTGCGACTTAGTGTGTTTGTTGGAGATAATCTCTTGAACGAAGTACCAAACACATTTTGAAAAGCTCACAACAAACGTTAGTTAATTATCTGCATAGAGGTCTAAAAAAAAAAACGTAATTAATAACTGTAAAATCGTTGCCAATTCTTTACTTATCTAAACATTAAAATAAAAAGAGATGCTGATAATTTTAGACTTCAGATTAGTTTAGAAAAGGGATTTGTATCGATATTAAAACATAAACTACGCCAACTTGAAACAGGTCAATGACTACTATTTGCATCTACTTAGTAGTGTAGTAGGAATATAGAGTAAATAACAGAATTACCCATCTGTCCCTTTACTTACATAAAGGTAAAATAAACTTTATCAGTAAACATAAATCAATTAATTTATTTATCAGCTGTTTATGCTGGAAGCTCACAGTATAGTAGGAGACATCGATGAATAAACATGATTATTATGGAAAGAAAAATTTACTAAATCAAATTATCGTAAACGGTGAATCCCTATAAGTTCTGTAAGATGGTACTGCCAGCCATTGCAAAAGTGTTTTTAAGTGGTAGAAGTGTAAGCTTGGTTTCGTTTGGCAGAGGAGTATCGTCAGAATGGACACCATTACTAAAAAACTCTTCAGATGTAAAATTTCAAGGTAAGAATTAATCATACCTATTAGAAATAAAAATATAAGTAGAAACTGAATTAAGGGAAAAAAAAAACAGATGCGTATACGGGGTTACGCGGAAATGGTGCATTTAGCCGAAAGGGATCCGTTATACCAAAGATTAATATACTAGAGGTTATACCTACCTACTCATAATAATTATGATCAACTTTGATTGAACTTTTACTTTACCTGCAAATCGCAAATAAATGAACTGGGACAATACCGTCACTTGTTGTTTAGGTGAATCAATGCTAAATCGCTTAAAACAGGTGACGGTACGGCCCCTGTTCCATAGAAAACAGTCATTTACACTCGAGAAAATGTATGGAACAGCAGATTTTTGTTCGTGATTTCAGGGATGATCCCATGCCAATAATTGTCCATATTGGTGAGTATATTGGACTCCTATCGGCTTATAGTACTCTAGGTAAGGATAGAGAGGGGATAGATACTCTGTGCCTTTCTAGCAAAGCGTGTTAGTATAGCATTAAATTTGTATGGCGCGCCTGAGGCGTGACGTCATAACTCAGTATAGTGCGCTCTGTGTCTAGCATGAAATTAAAATACTTATAACTTGATTATTTTTGATTTAATTTATTTTTGTTTCCGTTGATGGGCTCTATTTATCATCAGCTTTTTATGAGGTAATAAAAAATATTAGTCATCATGCCTAATCTATTTTTAGTACCTACTTGTGTGCATATTGAGTAGGTATCAGTTATTAAATAAATACGAGCCTACCCTCATCTTCAAAATATTTTTACATAGCGAATAAAAAAATCGATAAGAATGTACCTACCTACCGCAGAGTTTGGCCATTTATATCACCGCCATCATTTATTATTTACAAGGTACTAATATCTAGTAGGTAAGTATATAATAAACTTTTACGTATAGTTATCTTGGATAGTCTGTTGACGTGCTGAAGAATCGGTAGTAAAATAAATACATTAAGGAAACCGCAACACTAAAAATAAATTATTATAGCAATTTTTCAACTAAGTAGCGATTGTCTATGAATAGATACTGATGATGATGATCTGCTATGGTTTACCCAAGGACTTTATATAACCTGGTTTACCATGTATAAAAATTAGTCTGTGGCTAGAGTCTCTGTATATAGTAGAAATCTTTTTTTTTACACATTGTTTTTTTGAATAATTAAGTAGTTACTTAACTGTTCCAGAAATATGACATTCACACTCTACAAAATGTATGGAACAGCTGATTTTTTCGTGTTTTCTGGGGACTTATTTACAATTTAAAGTTGAACTAGAGCTGAAAGCAGAAAACGAAAATCAGACTAGTTCGGCCCCTTATTTTTTCCATTTTCCTGTATGGGGCATACAGCCGCACTCAGAGACGTTACTTAAGCTAAGGAATACTTAAAATTGCTCTGTCTCGTTTTCATGTGTGACAATTTCCGTCAACGAGAAGTTGACAGAGCAATTTTAAGTATTCCTTAGCTTAAGTAACGTCTCTGAGTGCGGCTGTGATACATGGCCCCTTAAAGCGGTAGATCGAGTGCGCATCGATTCATTCGAAATGTGGTGCTGGAGGAGAATGCTGAGAATACCGTGAACAGCTCATCTACCAACGCATCGTTATTAAAACAACTCATGATCTCAACTAGATTGTCTATCACTCGTCACAAGCGTATCTTGGAGTACTTCGGTTATATTGCCAGGAAACACAGTGACAATCTAGAAAAGCTTATAGTACTGTAAAGCTTGTAGTAACTGTCAACAGGCAAAGTCGATGGCAAACACTGGCGAACGATCTCGAGGCCGCAGCCTGATGTGTTGGTCCGACCAGATTCGCACCACCTCAGACACTGCGCTGCATATCGCCGAGGATAGAGGAAGATGGCGTAAGCTCAAAAAGTAGAGACTGATAGGAGGACGGGGGTCACGACCCTCAGCCATGAGGAGTACGACGCGAGGAGGAGAAGGTATTTGACAACTTTTATAGCAAAGCTATGTCATAATTCGATGTTAAAACGTCGTTACAAAAAATCTGATTAAAGCCCGCTGAGCAGGTCCCATAGTAAAAGTCGTTCATACTAAAATTATGAGTACAATGACCTCCTTTCGATTTAGAACCACCGTACCGTGTAACCCTGTAGAGATAAATAAACAAGTGCAAGGAAGTAGGACGCGCGAAAATTTCCACTACACAAGGCAACGTTCAGTAAAGCGGGCAACGCTTATAAGTAGCTATAGGTGCCTACAGGTCCGTGGTAGTAACAGAGAGCTATCGGTTTATTCCACTGCCCACTCTCACTGGAAACTGATTAGTTTAACGACGCGTAGGAAAGTTAGGAGTGTCAGTATAGCTAAGATCAAACAAACAAGGGGGATATGGTAAGGTGGCGAGGCGGCTGCGAACGTATCTGGCTTTAATCAACTCACCCTGCAGACGACCTTATTGCCTTTTTTGCATATGAACTAGGTATTAGCTGTTAGTTAATTGGTGTCACACGTTTCTTAGTGTGTCCAAAAAAATAATGTAAGTGAGCCGTATTTACAGTTTTGCGCTAAACGGTTTAGCAGTATAGTATTTTTTTATTAATAAAACGGAGAAATTTGAACACGAACGATAATTGTAATAAGACATCTCTCCCTTGTTTGTCAGATCTGAGGTCGGTAGGTACTTCTTTGTTATTCAAGATAGGCTTAGTCGTTTGAGCAGTGTAGTCTACATGCTTTCCTAGATAGAGGCAATGACGTTATATCCACTTAGGTACTTATATTTGATAGGTGAGGTACCTAAGTACTTTGTAGGTACTTTTTACCTATGTATGTTAAGTACTTTACAGTCTACGACCTATACTTACTAAGGTTGATAGGTAAATGCGGTGCCGATATATTCGTGTAGGTTTAAAGGGTTTAGGGATAGGGATACAAGATGTCGACAGACGACACCCATATTAGGGCTGAAAAAGCACATTTGAATCTACGCCCACGTTTTGATGTAGGTATAATTGACTATGCTTTAAAAATGTAAGGGTTGTTTGGTAAGTAGGTACATTATTATTGTTTGGGTGCACCGTTTGCGAAATATAATCTTCGAAGAATAGGTCTGTGGACCTAATAATTGTTATACTTTAAAGTGTTTACTATGATCATCGATCTATAGGTATGTACTACGTTCATAATTATGCCAAGTTTGACGCTTGTACGTATTTCCGTTTTTACATTAGAACAAATACAAAAATACGTAAAAAAATACTAAAATACCTTTAGTTTTTCCTTTTTTATTATTTCTTAGTTAATCCGCCGTAACATTACATATTCTGTGAAAATTTCAACTGGCTATTACGGTTATATACGGCTATATTACGGTTCGGAAGATAAAGTCGTTAATAGGTAGAACGGACAGACATACAGCGTATAGGCTCAGTAATAGGGTCCCGCTTTCACCCTTTGGGTACGGAACCCTAGTTACGAAGTAGACATTATTCACGAATGATGCAACTGCAACGAGGTGCGAAAGCCTTTTAGTAGGCACCAATGTAGGCACACATAGTGTTATGTAAATACTCAGCATGGCATACCTATTTTAACCTTCGACCAAAATGAAATGAATGGACGGGCCAATCAAAAACCGTCGGACATACTATACTTCAACACCTAATTGTAACCATCTACAGTACATTTGTTACAAAAACTAGATAACGGTATTTTGTTGTTTTTACACTTATAGGGAAAGCACACGAAGACATAATTTTGTCAGATGTTTCGTTATCATGTAACAATATTTTGTGTCGCACTTCCTACGGCTAGAGACGTACTGAAGCGAAGTGAGCGGCGGCGCTCATTTTGCGCTTTGCAAAAATGCGCTTCTTGTGGGCCCGTCTATTCATTTTATTTTGGTCGAATATTTTTACAACAACTTTGAAGATTGAAACTAACATAGAGAGACCTTGACCAACAAGAAACAAAATGTTACGAGAACGAATTGATTTCTTATGAATAACCGCGAAATTATATCGGCGGTTATTGTCAGTGATTTCCTTAGTTAGCATTTAGAGCAAATCATACTATTCTACTTACTGATCGAAAGAGCGATCTCGGCCACACCGTCGCTTAGTATCAGCCGAGTTGGAGGCCAAAGGTACATCTATTCTAAAAAATAAATAAAAACTACAAACAAAATTGCGGAATATAAAACTAGGTTTCACATAAGTCTGGTAATATTTGGGTACCTAATATTGTACTTAGGTACTTATATCGTACGCAAGTAAATCACATTTTTTTTTATTTATTACCGAACAACATTATTCTTGACTTATAACTTACAGTAAAAGTTAAACTATAATAGAAATAAAATTACTTATTGTGCAGACAACTTCAAACTCCTTTGTCGACTCTTTGTTGAAAGCCGTCTGCATAAAATGCTCAAATATACCTAGGCGAGAATGGGTTCTGTGCAATGACAATATAACCACGTTCGTTGTTATATTATATTTGGTTCTGTGTCACAGTATTTATGATGAAGTTGCTACTACCCCACGGAACACTATTATTGCTTCCCGCAGTCTACTCACTAACGAAGACATGCACCTTTTC
Source organism: Agriopis aurantiaria (assembly GCA_914767915.1). NCBI lineage: Eukaryota > Metazoa > Arthropoda > Insecta > Lepidoptera > Geometridae > Agriopis > Agriopis aurantiaria. The sequence continues at coordinate 7,401,248 of OU611994.1, read as the reverse complement.
CGAACGACATCATGAAAATCGTCAGATTGGGGCTTGGTAAACATTTCTGAGCCACTACAGAAACGAGGTTGTGGCATCGATTCTGTCATACCACTCACTAAACTAAACCAATCTGACAGGACTAAAATTATCTGGCTCTCTTTTCATTTTAATGTGTGAGAGAAGGATGGCAACAATTTCAGAGCTGTCAAATTTAGTTTAGTTTAGAGTACCTACATCAGAATCGATGCCAGTTTCAACATTATCAAAAAAACATTAAACTGCACTCGTAGGGTATCTGAACTGTGCAATGAACTGTGTGAAAGAAGACACGAGGGAAGTTTGCTTAGAATTGACGATAGATGTATAAGAATAAGTACGCGCGATGCCGACCTATAGAGTGGGATCTGGGGCCTTACGGACAACTGCTATTACAGGCACCTAATCCGCTCAGTTGGAAAATCACGCGCCCGCTAACCGTATCTGGGCGCGATAAGGTACACGTTCGCGTGATTTTCCAACTGAGCGGATTAGGTGCCTGTAATAGCAGTTGTCCGTAAGGCCCCTGAGCCCTTATTAACAAATTCCGTCATGACTGTTTTTGGCAGTTTTCCAAATCAAACAAAATTTGTTACGAAAAATGTGGAATTACAAAATAGGTCCCAATCCAGAGTGATAATGATGTCTAACAAAAACTAAGTAAGTAATTGCCTGAAAAAAATTGTTTTTTCATGCAATAAGTAGTATTTTTTAAGTCAATCCTACCGTGGCGAGGGACGATATCGCCTATCTTACTATAAAATTAGAATGAGGAAGTAAACTTTTTTCTTATAATCGGACAGCAAAACACTCCATTTTTTTATCATAGTAAAAAATATTGAAATAGGTCACAACACAACAATATGAAATGCGCAGCAGCAACAAAAAATTTACAACGTAACAGATAGGCAACTCCTTAGAGTTGCCAGATGTTCGGGCCCACCGGAATTGTCCCGAATGCGAGACTATGTCCCGGGTCCCAAAATTGCAAAAAAATCATCCTTTTTTTTTAAATTCACTTGCTCTATAGGCAACGGTTAATTTTTTTCGTGTCTCTCTTACTGCTTACATAAATAAGTGAGATGTACGTAACAAAAAAAATGTATGCCAGATTTTCCGCCAGCAGATCTTGCAACCCTAAACCTACTTGCCAAAATGAATAGAGTAGGTTATCGACCTGGATTTATTTGGGGGTTTTACTCACTTCCCATAGGAAAAACATGTATCTACCTACCCAACGTCATGTTATTCCCTTCACCTTCTCGACGAACACGCGAACAGCGAGGTCCAGTAATTTGAAGAGCAAGGCTGTGCTATATTATATACTAACAACTACAAAACTCGATGTTGGTAGGTACTCAATAGAGCCAAGCGAACCAGCGCCTTTTTTACTATTTCCCTCCGAAGTATTATCTGGGCTGCTTCAAACGAAGGGCCAATAGAGTCCTCAATGGTAGGCAATGCACGGCTTCGACTTAGCAAATCCATGTTCATCGACTTCGTTGTCACTTTTCATGTGAAACATTTATTGGCGCGCCTTGGCAGTAAAACCTACTCGTATGTCGTGACGGCAAACGTTATGACGCTATCTCATGTCGTCATGTTTCACATCTGCCGGGTGTCCCGTGACGGCCAACTTATCACAATGATAATGATGAACAATCTGTGAAATGTGAAATCCCATTAGAATTCAAATAAGACGTGCCGTGATTAGCTTCCTAATGGTCTCTAGTCTCCTATTTCCATAGATTTAAATTGTAAACGAGGTAATGCGTTCTAAATTCTTCTTCTTAATCTTGGCCTGCATAGCACACATCAACAAACTTACACATAAGTACTTAGTAGTATATTCAGTTGCATTAGCCATTCTTTCATTTAATCTTATCTTTATTTCCGTTCCCTTTATTTAAGCTGGGGGTAGGGGCAGATTTGATATCTTGGCTGCCCTAGGCCTAGGAAAGATTGCCGCCCTAATATACAATGTTGCATGAACGAGCTGCAATTTGCTCGAGCCTGTTCTTTGCTCTTGGCCAATGATGTTAGTAATAGTGGGAAGATAAGGAAAAATACCAAATAACCCAGTACTAATATCTGTATAGTCTGTAGTAGAGCATGATTGAAACTTTTAATAATCGTAATCTCTAAACGTGTATTTTTTGCGAGGTGCTATTGATATCTTTTTGAGCAGAATGGATGGTGACAGAAGGCGCGACTACCAAAAAAACTGACTAAGTTCAGCCGCCCCTTAAATTGTGCCGCCCTAGGCCTGGGCCAGGGAAATCCGCCGCTGGCTGGGTCGTCGTGACTCGTCATGGTATTTGCTTCTCCAGGGCCCTGATTCCGTAACTTTATCACGCACGTAACGCGCCGCGTTAAGTTGACCTCTTAAAATGTATACTCTATTCCCTTAGAATAAAGACCAAGTTTTAGAGGTAAACTTAACACGGCGCGTTACGTGCGTGTTTGTAGTTACAGAATCAGGGCCCAGTGCGATGTTGCATATAAATAAATTAAATTAAATTAATTAAATATTTTGTTCTGGGGCCTTACAAAAAAAAGTTGCGCGACCGCTAACTGTATCTGGGCGCTATAAGGTTAACGTACGCGTGATTTTCCAAACTGCGCTATTTTAACGTTAGTTTGAGACCACGTAAGGAGTTGGCTGTAAGGCCCCTGGCCGGAGTACGTATATCTAGAACAAACATACAGACAACTGTGGACACCAGAAACGAAACTTTACCTATCAACATTTGATCTTCAAGAAACATAAATGTAGCGGACTGTACCTGCATAGGTACCTAGTGATAAAATATGTGAGCACTTGAGCAGCCAGGCTGTCTGCCGCGCCTAAGCAATTACTGTGCCGGTAGCTGCGAGCTATCATTCAAAATGTGGTTACACGGGTTCCTGCCATAACTTGTGCGGTCGATGTTACCAATACCTAAGCAGAGGAAAAGTACAGGTATAGGTTTACTGTAGATGAGACTTCACACGATAATATCAAACCACCATCCACCATACCACCATCTTTACCTATTCCAATTTTAAATGGACACAAAATATCGTTACCTATTAGAAAATGAAGAGTTGAGTTACACCAAATTGCAAAGACAATATTATCAATACTGTATCTGTATTTTTTATGCCATAGGTGGCAAACAAGCAGACGGGCTGTAATGATAAGCAAATCATAATAGGTGATAGGTAAGTGGTGGTATACTTGCTTAGCACATTTTAAAAAACCGGCCAGGTGCAAGTCGGTCTCTTGCACTGAGAGTTCCGTACCACCACAAAAAACAATAAAGTGATTACATCACCATCTATCGGCAATAGGTGTAAGCAAAGTCTTGGGGTATTGATATTATTACGTTATGAACAGAAATTTGTCACCCGACTCGCACAATCATGGCCAGTGTTTATTATTTGTTGTTCACTTTTACTTTAGAGTTTGTACTATTTATAACCATGTCAAGTTTGCGCTTGTACGTATACCGTTTTTACACGAGAGCAAAGATAAAAAACACACTAAAAATCGTTTGTACCCTACAATTTTTACTTTTTCGTAATTTTTTAAGTTAATCTGCCGTAGGTTCTGTTCTTTAAATCTGTTTGTCTTTACTAAAACCGTAACATTACATATTCTGTGAAAATTTCAACTGACTATCTATTACGGTTCGAAAAATACAGCCGTTAAAAGTTTGGACAGACAGTCAGCGTAGACTTAGTAGTAGGCTCCCGTTGCCACCCTTTGGGTACGGAACCCTAAAAACAAGAGACGATAATAATTAACCTTATGACCATTAGGCATTAGGTTATCGGCGTTCACTTAGCTTGTCTATATCTAATATCATAGGTAAAGGAAAACAGATAATTTACCTGCATGCAAATTGTGTAACTTGGATTTTCCGCAACTCAGACATCTGGATCAAGGATTCCCAAAAGATTCATGAGTGGCAATATCAAAAATAGACTAAACAAATTCACATTTTGATGGGTAAATAATTAAGCAAGTTATCCTCAAAGATAATAAAGTAATCATCTAATTCACAACTTGTTTTTGTTAGTTTTAAAAACAAAAGTTAAAACTACGAGTAGGTATAGGACTTTTTATTTATATGACACGGGAATCACTCACGTAAGCCGGTTATTAAATATGAGAAAACCACGTCAGTTTCCATAATTTCATTTTAGCATTTTGTCAACAATAGGGAATACATTTTTTTTCCTTCTATTTCAGTACATTTTCTCTAAATCATTTTTATTCCCATTGGTAGGTACATTATGAACTGGGTTTTTTTTTCAGGCGGCACTTGTTTCCGTTCTTTACCCTTATGTTACGCTATGTACCATGGACTGGCATTCCACTGGCGGGTGTATGAGTCTTGAGGGATTCCCCCTCATCGCACAGGTTGGTGACCAAATCTTGAGAGGTTTTCCTTCATCCGACCGGTAGCTTCTGTGTGCACGTGTTTTGTACCCGTAGAATTGACCAACTTATCTGAAGTAATAAGTGAGAGAGGGATTTTCTGAATAAAACTAAATGCTATAAGTCTTGTAGAAAATGTTGGATTACTCATTTGGCCAACTCAACCTACTTGGTATATAGCACTTTAGATGGGTAGCTTTTCAGCATTTCCACCAATCCAATTTTTCCTGCAGTTGACAAACATTATAGTTTAATAGGATGCGGTAGAGGAAATAAACGTTACGTTTACATAAGTTTTTGTAAAGGTAATTTCAGTTAACTAGCAAAATAAATTATTATCTAGGATATAGGTACATATTATCAGGCAAGGTCGAGCTTAGACAAACATGAAAACACAAAACAAATACCTATTCTGTTATGAAAATATCAGAGATCTCACAATCTCTCTAAATATAGGTACAACACATTAATTGCGGTCACTTCACACTAGTATAGCTCCAAGAAACGAATTTTTTTTGCCAAGCAGGATATAGCATAAAGGAAAAATTTAGCAGCCGTCCGCAGTATTTGCCATTTTATGTTGACATATAAGTAGGTACTTATTAAGAAGGTCGTTTACATTAGGATTAACGGTATGCAGGAGAATAAGTACCCCTTAGGCACAGAAGACATAAATAGCCTTAAGTACTTACCTAACCTACATTTAGAAAACCTATACCTACCAATAACTAGGCCTGTGATAAAAGTTGTGGAGCAGAACAAGATTGTTGAGGAGTAGCAACGACATAATATTCTAAGAAATAAATAACAAAATTCAAAGCAAAATGGGCAACGAGTGATTTATGTGACCTTTTACAAACTTGTTATGTATCTTAACAATAATCTGAGTATTCCTAAAATAGCAGCCGGAAATACAACTAACACCAAACTTATTGACCATAATACTTTAATCCACTTGACTGTACTAGGCTCTATACTGCCCCTGAATTATTTGACTATATTTAAAATAGGTACTAGGTCAATAAAATTTAATCTTGATATACTGATAAGTACGACGACGTATAACACGAACATTTGTGAAGGTAAAAGGATAAAAACGTAACATTTTATGTTAGAAAGGCTAGACTTTTGACCGAAGTAAGTAAGTAATTAACTAGACTGATTGTATTCTGATTAAAACGGCATTATTACTTATATGCGAATGAAAACAGTTTGAATTTTGAGCTTACACAAATCGACACTACATAATTACGGGCACGTATAGATGTACATACAATTTCCATTTTTAAATTCGTATAGCATAGATGAAAACAAAAGAATCTCACATTATATCAATCTCAAAGTGAGAGTTAGGGTGTTTTTTTTTTGAAGAATGAAAGTATTCAAACAAGAATAAAATTCAGAAAACAACAACTACAACAACTGAAGAAACAATTTTAATGAAAAAACTGATGATACCAGCAATAATAATTAAAACTTTTAAAATATGTTTTTCTTTTTAAAAGTGTTGCAAAATAGACGGTAAAATATTCAATGTTATATTATTATTATATTCAATGTTACCTAAACTTGACTTTTAAATTAGCAAATATATCTAATGATATAGGTACAAAAAAATATTCCTCGACTCACCTATTTTGTTTTTAACACTTTACACTTAACACATTTGTTTATATCTTTGTTCTCTCTCTCTGTTCCCGACTATGAATCCCACATGGTCATTGTCCTTCCTTACTTTTCTCCTCCACTTCGCTCTATTCTCGACATTGACTTCGGAAACCATACACTGTCTCTCATGTCCTTCCACCACCACAACATCTTTTCACCTTATCTTGGGTCTGCCTCTGGATCTTTGACCAAAGATGGAAAGTGGTAGTGCCAAGTTCCCTACGTAGTCAGGTGTCCCTCCTCCAGGTGTCTCCTCTTAAGTCCTCTTTACGTGACCATACCATCACAGCCTACTGTCAGGCATCTTGTCGGATATATCGCGTGCTCCCAGGCTTCCATCCACGTACTCGTTGCAGATTTTATCGAGTTCGGTAACACATGTATAACACACACGATAACACAGTGCATCCACACCTCAGCATCTTCATTTCGGTAACTTGGACGGTATAGACGTTTTTCTGAGTTATGACCCATGTTTTACTGCCAGATATTTGGAAAGTTAATTCTGACGCATTGTTCACGTGTTACAATGTGTCAGTTTTCCAATGTAGGAAACATAATAAACATAGAAAAACATTTTTGTTTGAATTATAAAATAACGATTTTTTAATTGAAGCTTTAACAATTAAAAAATCGTTATAAATTAATCCAAATTAGTGGGTTTGGATTAATTTTTAATGAAAACGTTTAACATACTCAGCTAACGATTACCTAACCATGAAACACGTGCGTGTGTAACCTAATACGCAGTTACCGTATTTTAGGTTTTTGGAATAATTCCAAAGACAATTATTATTCTCGTTAAGATCATTGCCGTATTCTTGCATAATTTGTAAATGGTATCGAAAGTGGAGCTAGGGTAACAATACGTGGTAAGTTATGAACAAAAAGTCAAGTTCGCGTCGCGCTCGTTACGAAATGTAGTTTCTTAGGTTGTTACGGAATTTTCATAATGTTAACTAGGTAACTAAACTCGTGATTTATGCCTTCGTTACTCGTGTTACTACCAGTAGTAGCACGAGTATTTTTTTGTCTGTGTTGTATATTTTTTGTACTTTAACCGCTCCAGTTGTAACTTACTTTTTATGTCCCATTACTTGCACTTAGTGAATTCTGATAAAATTATTACATTTTAAATTGTTTCCTAAACGAATGTCTAGTGTATTTTCACTAAAAGCGTCTAAACAAGTATATCGTAGGTATTCATATCCTTTTCCCCATACAACAAACGTATTTTCTTAGCGTATTTTGTAACTCTAATGTAAAAACGGTACTTACAAGAAAGCACACAAAAGAAAAGCACAGAAAAGAGAAGTTTTTTTTGTGGGTAAAACGAGGGTTACGAGCGTCAAACTTGGCATTATTATAGTACACACTCTAGTATAACAACAAATAACAGTAGTAGCTCGAATTCCTACTACTAATAACTAATAAATAATGACCAAGTGTGAGTCGGTGACAAATTTATGTTCCTTACCAAGTTATAGGTAACTGGTTATTTGGTTATTTGGCCTCACTAATTTGGCTTCTTTGGTTTCGGCCTTATCATTTCTCTCACCGAATCGAAATGCAGTTTTACTAATTCTGAAATCGGTTTTTTAGTTTATAATTATTGTATTTTGTGGTGATACGGAACCTGCAGTGCTCTCACTTGGCAGGTTTATTTTTATGAGTTAATTATTTTTAGTTGACCTGAAATTATAATTTGAAAGAAGTGTTTGCGGTGCTGTAAACTGTAAACTGAAAATATATAAGTTGTACCAAATGCAAATGCAATTATTAGAAGATGTTTTCTTATTTTAAGATTCGTATAAGAAAATAAACCTTTTTTTATCACCTAATATAATATCTAACACCTACTTTTTTCTTTCAGAGCTCTCTATTATTAGTGAGGTCGCCATAAACATGTCTAAATATAGAGCCAGATGCTTTTTACGTCTCAATAGCGATTTATTATAATTTAGCAACCACTATGTCACAACAATAGCTCAGCAGAGTAGATTGTTACAGATTTCCTTTCAGCGAGCAAGGTTGCAACGGCCCCTTGATGCTGTCTAATATTAGAACTCACTGACTTGAGGAAAATATAGAAGCTAGATTTCTTGACATGTCCATTGTCCGTTGCTTGATTTGTGGCGGGTTCTGTATAAGGTAACGGAGATCGTTCGTTACTTACTCATACAAAGCTCGAGGTCTACCAATAGACGAATGAATGATGGACGCAATGACATGTTGCCATTTTCATAAATACTTAAGTAGGCGTTAATATTAAAAGATCGCTCCCCGTCCAGAGTTATCAAGATCGAGTTTTGTAACGAGCTAAGCCAATGACGAAAGTTAGTCTTCTTCCATAAGGTCATTGAGCTAAGCTCGGTGTAACTCTGTGGGGTCGTTTCCGGAACGAAGCAATTCGCCAGAGAACCTAAGTCATTGACAGATTATTAGCAAGATGAAGAGACAGCGTCATATCTGACGCAGAACCGATAACCGTTTGGGTCTACGGTTTGGGTAGACGTGTTCTAGAGTATAGAGATACGTAGCGAAGGACGCCCAAAAACTCGATGGAGTGACGATATAAATAAATAAAATAAATATTTGGGACATTTTTACACACACGGTCACCTGACCCCTAAACTAAGTAAAGCTTGTGATATGGCTGCCAGAGACTGATATATATACATATACCTACATATATTTTGATACATACTTAAATAGATATTGACACCCAGATATAGAACAAACACAAAATGTTCATCACATATAAATGTTTGTCCTAGGTGGGAATCGAACCCATGCCCCCAAGCGCAGAAGGCAATATCGGTTACCTCACGATGTTTTTCTTCACCGTTGTTGAGCGAAGGCATCGATACTGCACATAATTTATTAAGTCATTCGTGCAGGGCCGAGGATCGAACCGGGTGCCGTCAGATTGTAAAGCGCACATGCTACCGCTCAGCCACCATCGCTCTATATCTGTCTCATACATTACACTTGGTAACAAGGGTCTGATGAAGACGTTGGAGGTTGATAGTCTTCAATTACCAGTGGAAAGCCCTCGAGCTTGGGGGTCAACGAGTGTTTTTTTAGTTTTTATCTATAATTAAAAACAGAAGAATAGATAACTAATAGTTATCATACCCTGTTCTCATCCGTAATTTAATTCAGACGAAATCTACTTTTCCTTATGATGTTTGACTTTCTCGGAAATATACAAACTCCTACCACAGAAGACATAATAGGTACTCCTACTAAGTAAACACGTGCGTACATCGATCAGTCCATGGTAATTGGTATGCCATATTGTCATATGATTATTTATTTAACAATTAAAGTAAATAAGGTGAATCCATTTACTTATTGATAAAATGATCTCATTGTTTGGCTAACACCTAATAAAATACTACAAATGTTAGCACGAGTATGGTATAGTAGTAGATAGATATGTAATTATCAATTCAAAAAAAAACCTACTTCAAAATTAGTAAATTACCTACGCAATTTGGTTTAGGTATATGGATGACATATTTTTATCTAGTTAATTTGATTAAAAACCCAAACTACTAAACCGATTACTACGTGAACAAATTGAAAGTATTATCCTTTAAAAAAAACATATCAGTTTATAAATGACGGAGTCAGAAAATAAAAAAAAAATAATTAAAGTTGGTTAAAAATATGTAACAAGTATACATTTAAACCCCGATCAATCCGGAAAAGAGTTCATAACTTTTAAACAGCTGGAAAGATTTTAGTCAAATTCAGCTCAGAACAATCCTGATTATACCAGCTTTCAATTATAAACTAGCCACATTGAAATCGGTCCATCCGTTTGAGAGATACGACTCTACAGACATACCACTACTCTTTATATTATGTGGACATACTACCATAGATCGACTGACAGATATTGACATAATTCGCGTATAAATTGTTTACCTACTTACTTAAATCTGTCCTAAACAAAGAATTTGGACATTACCTTTTTGGGTAGTTCCTTCTTCTGAAGTCCTAAATTGACCAAAATTACGCAAATATTTTTCACTCGCTGCCCTCATGCATTTTTTGTGACTAAACTTGGCGCGTGCCTAATACATTTCTTTACTTCACATTGACAGAAAAAGCTCATTTTTGTTAGAACATCTACTAGTATGGATTGCGATTTGCGCTTCTCTTGAATTGCTGCGAAACTTGACTGCGATACTAGCGCTACGGTAATTTGTACAACCCTTTCGTACGTTATCTGACTGCAGCGCTTACGGAAGTTCGAGACAACCTATAGCACGCTCAAATTACGGTGCCATCTAAATATATAAAATTTTTAGGCAAATTTCCGAGCTACGCTCTAATATAATAATAATAATATAATAATAATAATCTTTATTTCAGACTACAGTGGTCCATATTAGGTAGGTACAAATGAGATCGAATCTAATGTTCCGCTATATTGTCTTTCGTGTTGGTTAGAATCAATGATAAATGGCAATATTATCAGTAGTCGTTTTTATAATTTGTACAGTATCTTTATCTGTCATTGAGCTAACCTATGCAAGTTGCATGCACATTCAAACTATAGGTACTTTATGCAAGTATAGTTTGAAGGACGCTGAATAAAAGCAAGCAGAAATTTTGTGTGATTTCGAGTATTTTTATTCGAATCCACGTGAGGAGCTAGAAATCTATAGGTACGAACGACATAACAACGAATTTATTTTATTTCGCGCTCGCTTCGCTTGCTATTTCTATGTACATTAGTTCTATTTTTGAAGTTAATCAACAAACCTATATACCAATGCACATTTTGTCCAACAGTTGAATATCGCGTGTTGTTTTGAAAACTCTACTTTTCATTGTGTCCCGATTTTATCTGACGAATCACATATTTTTGACGAATGTTTACATAGATTACGCATAGGTTGAAAAAAAACCTGGCAACTCTATTATATATTTAACTCTGTATAAATAAATGTACATAATAACATAGACAATAGACAGTATAAGTAGATAAAAATTATACCACCAACTATTCTACTCTACTCTAATACTCTGTGAAATACTGGAACACTAAAATTTGTCTAAATAAAGACAAATAATCAAATATTCTTGGCTTATTTTGAAAGCCCGACTTTTACGTATACGATTTATTTTTAATACGACAAGAAATAGAGGTTTCCAAACGTGTACAGCAAATAATTACGGTAAAAACAATATTATGAAACAAAAGAGTTTTAATTTTGTAAAAGCCTTTTGTTTGGTCCATGACGTACATTTATGACGACGATGAATTTCGCACAAGTATTGCTTACAAATAGTACGTAGTACAAGTTAGAAGATAATTAAAGTTATTTATAGATTTAACTACCATAGATAGATAAAATAAATAACGCCTCACTAGGATTCGCTGTGTTAGTGATGCTATGGAACACCACACAAAGCCAAGGACAACTAAAACTCAGAACCAGAGCAGATATTTACATTCATCCTTCTACCATCTTCCCGGCCGGAAATCGAACCTGGGACCTCCTGCTCATGAGGCAGATGTGCTACCACTGAGCCAAGCAAGTCATTCGTACAAAAGTTGCAATTTAAGGTAATCTGTGCATTTAGTCTATATTTAATCTAAGCTAAATTAGACATTGTTTTAACGACAGGATCTAAATCTAAATGTATCTAGGTTTATTTAAGAATATAATACTTTTTTCGTAAATTTCGTTCTAGACCCAATCCATGTGTTTGTAAATCAATAATGCGATGTGATCATAAGAGTAAACAATGTAAGTAGAATATATAAACCATCGAGATATAATTCCTATAGAGACACAATCTCTCAGTAAAAACAGTCAAAAAACGTGCGTCATTGTACATACATTGTATCAATACTTCACAATGTCACATTTACTCAAATTAAGATGTTATGTCGCTTGCAAAGTTAATTGTCTGCTATGTCATCGTAGCTCTGGCATCGCGCGGCGTTGTAGTCAGATCGCGGTTACCTTGTAACTAACCAAAAAAACTGCGCAATTCGTAGCGTGCCCCGAGTTTTGGTTCGGACATTTTTTTGGAACGATTGTGACTCTATATGTATTGTATTATATCTCGATGATATAAACGTAAAAATTGTAAATATTTTTATAGATTTGGAAAAATATTTACGTATTTATTGTGTAAGTCTACCTATTCCAAATTAAAGAACAGGCAAACATGGTGTCTACTCTTATATTAATTATAAATACACTTTGGCTATTATTATACCCGTAAGCTTTTTGGGTTGTTTTTGGATTATTATTATTATGTTTACGACGAAGTGGCGACTAAAAGCAAGCATTTAACTTATTAAAAAAGTGGGTTTTTTCTTGGCTTTACTGCCCCTTTGGGCATTGGGGCAATTTTCTCATCAACAGTGTGCAACAACAACAATCAACAAATAGTGAAGTTATTTAATGAGGGGAGATAATCTACTACTGATTACCTACCAGTAACCCTGTCTAAGCTTCACTTGTAACAAAATTGAAAGTCGATTTTAAGGTAGGTACTTACTTCTTGGATAGCCCGTTGGTCTATTATGTCTTCTGTGCCGTTGGTCCAGTTAGTAGTGAACCTACCTTCTGAGCCTGGGGGCGTGGGTTCGATTCCCATCTAGGACAAACATTTGTGTGATGAACATTTGTGTTTGTTCTATATCTGGTTGTTAATATCTATTTAAGTATGTATTTAAAACTATATATGTATGTATATCAGTCTCTGGCAGCCATATCACAAGCTTTGCTTAGTTTAGGGTCAGATGACCGTGTGTGAAAAAATGTTCCGAATATTTATTTTATTTATTAATTTAAATTTTCGTATCGATTTGTAACTTTGCAAGTATATTTACCAATGTAATCCGGAAGACAATACAATCATTTCGTATCCTCAACATGGTAATGGAGTCAGGAGGTAGCGGAACTCTTCAATGACTAAACATGTTATAAAACTATAATAAAGATAACAAAAAATAACTAGTATTTTCAAAATTTCATTATAGTTTTTAATACTAGTTTAAAGCTCTATAATATTTCAACCAGGTTAATGAGCAAACAGAGGAGACTGTAAAATCTGTATGATTTAAAAATTATACGTCTCCGAGCAATAACTAAAAATATTAGTCAACCAAGCATTTAAATCAGAATTCACACGCAAATTCCATTCCCTCATGAAACATTACATTTAACATCTACGATTTTGTAACAATTTAATTGAGTTGGCATACTAGCAATGCATTGAACTTGACCGATTACATAATGACGTCTAGTTTTAAATTCGGAATGATTCGGTAAGGTGCCAATAAATCCGGAAATTGTTAATTTCTTTTTTTTTTGCCTGTATGGGACGCTTTGGCAGCGTCGGTATATAGAGCCGGAGAACAGGCGCGGGCGCCTATTGCAGGCTGTATGTCAAAGCAAAGCGTGCGTGACGGCGAGCGCGCGTCAAACTGGAGAAAAACGGCGCGAAATAGTGATCTTTGAAAATAAATATTGTACAAGTTGAAACTAAAATAAAACAAATGCACATAAACCAATGCAGAATAAAAAAATTGTTGAAATTTCAAGTGAATTATATATCAGTGCTCTTAAGTTCAATATTGTGAACATAAGTTTGTGGTGAACTAATTTACTTCAAGATGTTGACCGGTTGGCAGTTGATTCTGTCGAAATGTAAGTACCTACCTGTTTCGTACTCAAGTCTCAAACAAGCTTCATAAAAAAAAAACTGAAATAACCCTAAGTATCATGCATAGAAATATCCAATACAACTATAGTTTTAAAGGTATGTTTCAGTCTAAGATGCAAGTATCCACTACTTACTTAGGTATACTTAGTCATATTTATAATACGAATAAATCCAATCTATAATTTTTTTAAATTCTCTCCATTTTTCTATCTACTAATTTTAATTTATCTCTATGATTTATAATAATAAATAATAATAATATTCGGGACATTTTTGCACACACGGTCATCTGACCCCAAACTAAGCAAAGCTTGTGATATGGCTGCCAGAGACTGATATACATACATATATATTATACATACATATATTTATATATAGTTTTAACTACATACTTAAATAGATATTAACAACCAGATATAGAACAAACACAAATGTTCATCACATAAATGTTTGTCCTAGGTGGGAATCGAACCCACGCCCCCAAGCTCAGGAGGCAGGTTCACTACCAACTGGACCAACGGGCTATCAAACACAGGTTTTCTACACAGGTTATTTCTATTTTGGTTGTAATTAGTCATTTTTGCGCGCCAATAGCTTTACGTGAAACAAATACCTACTATTGCCGGGGTACGACTTAAGCTGTGGCTGTGGTTATCATGTTTTTTGTCACGATTAATGTAGGTACAATCCGTGCAGATCCAAAAATTATATAGAAACTCGAACCGTGCCAGTGTTTTTAGATAGTTTAATCTAAGGAGGTTCTATTTGTGCAAAAGCACGGTGAATATTCACGTAAAATTCTATTTTCAATTTCCTCGTATAGGTACCTATCGTAAAAGGCACTACAGTACACTCCATCCGTGTAATCCTCTAGGTTACGTGGATAGGGCGCACTAAGCTGAAAGTACACCCTATAGGACCAACTCAGAAATCGCGAAAAAAAAAAAACAGCTTTTCCATACATTTTGAGGGAAATTACAGATCGGGCAACTATTTGTGGATCATTTTAATCGACTGAGCTGAGTCCCCCATTATATGTAACAAACTTTGATCCGATTCCGTATAATAGTTTTATAAGCAATAAACGCAAATTAAAGATTTTTTTTGTAACTTTTATTCGTGTTTTCGAAAATGCATGGAATTGTTTGTATTTAATGGCTGTAAAAACAAAACATTGGAACATTCGATCAGTAGGAGCGTCAAATGAGTTTTGAATTTAATAAAAAAAGGCGCAATTTGCGGTAAATTTAATCCTTATTTTTACCAGACAGAACACGCTGCCCGTAAGTAATTAAATCGTTTAAATTCATAATTTTATTTATTCTATTTTTATTTTGTATATTATACTGGATGTACCTGGATATAACTGGATGTACCTATAACTTCAATGTATTATTCTTAAAACTGTCAAAACCAATAATGATGAAACACCCCATGTTTCGTCATCCTACTAATATTATAAACGCGAAAGTTTGTATGTATGGATGTTTGTTCCTCTTTCACGCAAAAACTACCGAATGGATTTTAATGAAAGTTTACAATAATATAGCTTATACATTAGAATAACACATAGGCTATAACGGGTTGTAGTAGCGAGGCCGCGGGCCGAGCTCTACGCGTACGAAGTAGCGGGTTTCAGCTAGTTAATTATAATTAAGAAACGTTGCATGAAAAAATATCAGATTGTTTGTAAATAGTTGTTGCATATTTTGGTTTAATGAGATTGTTTTCCTTGACACTTTCTTATTCTACATATCCAAAAACCTTTTTTCCAGTCACCTAGTTTGCACAATATTTTTTTTTATTCACGATATGCTTGCGTTTGTCCTCATCTTGCCTGCTAAGTACATAAAGACGCGGAAAGATGTATAGCACCTGTTGTAATAGTTTAACTTGGTTGATTTTATTAAGTTAATAGGTAGATAGATATAAGTATCTATAAATACTATAAACATTAATGTCGGAAGGTGCAATAAACACATCAATATACAGATCGCTCACCGCAATAAGCAAAACAAGACTTGTAGTCAATTCCGCAAGCCATTCTCTACCAACCTTCGAACTAAGTCTAGAATTCAATTTACTTTTAATTTATTGAATTACAATCCACAAGTAGGCATACCTAAGTACCTACCACATATTTCATTTCCATTGATATTTTCTTTGCTATTAATAAAAAAAATACTTTCACGCTGAAACGAAATAGCGAGCCCGTATACCTAATAATATACCTAATGGAGTCGACTCTGTTGTACTGTACCTACCATTAATTAAACTAAACCTAACTGACTAGACTAAAATTTTCTACCAATGTTTTTTTTTTATATAGAATAGATCTACCTACCTACGTTTGGCTACCAACCCGGCTGATGGTAAGCGACGTTGTGGCCGAGGATAGAACACGTTATTCTTTTTAATTCAATATACGAAACTGGAATACCATTAATTTTAGAGATGTCAAATTTATTTATGTTTAGAAAATGATACGGCAATAACGACGTCATTGTCATAATTACCAAGTTAGATATTATTATGATGTCACATTTATAATGACGCGGCACTTACGTCTACACTACAGGTAAAAATATTAAAGTAAGTAGTAGGTATTAACAGTAATTAAATTCGGACTGGATATTTACACAAATGTTTAATGTTTCTTCAATACCTATTGTATTGAGATTAAACTACGTAAAACTAATTTATTATACTTACTTTTGATTTCAATGTTTGAATTGCTGTCTGCAATCGTATCTCGTCACTACGAGAACGTGCGTATGTAAATTGCATATTACTGGCAAATGAATGGACTTCACCGCAAACGTGTAAATGTATCAGTGCAACAGATTATCGTTTTAATTGTCTATCAGATAGAATGACTATTAGTTATCTAAACTAGCAGATACGAGCACGTGTTGCCTGAGGAATAGCAAACCACGTGAGAGCCGGCAGTGTGAACAATGTTGGCGTGTAGGACATCGAGGTAGGTTACATACGATATTTAATTTTATTCATACAACTCGTTATTCGTGTATTGATATTAAAATTTAAAGCCAGAAGCTGTAAGTGAACTGAAGGTGGCCATCTCTATGTCAAAAGGTTCAAAGGCTTTTGTCATTGAACTTGCTAAAAAAACAAAATTAAAAACTAATCAAGCGTTAAAGTGTTTGTACCATTAAATTGACTTGCAGGCATTGCGAATTAGTGCAAATATCGATTTCTAAATATACAGAAGATGCTGTTAATTTATTTCATGTAAAACCCATTTAATTTAAATGGTAATTTTAAGTCATCCTATTTTGACTTATTTATACAATTCTGATTGGCTGGTTTTTGGCACGTACCTGCTAATAGTTGGCTTGAAATATAACTAGGATGAACTTAGGATGAAAGGTATTACTTAAGATGAATAATGTAACTGAAGACAAATAATTTGCGGATCATCCTAGAAATATCAGGTAGGTATATAAGGTAACTTCGTTTTGTATTAATCAAAGTATACGTGATTTCGAGACGCATCTATGATAAAAAAAAAAAACATTAGAAAATTATATCACGAGCTGGCGGAGTAATCGATGGTAGGGATTACTGGGACTTACCTACGGTGAAAGGGCCTGTTGAGCCAGACCAACTACTCTCTTAACAACTGCCAATTAAACTGACACCTAGCCATCGTGTTCAAATCGGATGCAATTTACTGCAACACTGGGAAGTGAAATAGTACACGATGGTGGGGATAGTTTTAGGTGGTATGCACTTCCCCATTTTCTCTAATTTGGTAGTGCCTCTACTAAATGACTTGTTATAAAGTGTGGCTGTGTGTGTGTGTAGTATGTGTGTGTAGTGTGTGTGTGTGTGTGTGTAGTGAGTGTGGCTTGTTATAAGTGTGGCTGTGTGTGTTGTTATTAATCTCAGAAATAGCTCGCCAGTTAGTATCCTATTCTCAGCAACTCATTAGCAATATCGAAACAAATGGGATTTCAACGAAATGTTGACCTTTAGGTTCTAAGCTTCACTTGACAATATGTATTGTAATCCCAAGCAACAGTAACAGTCACGAATTACAATGTGTGTGCATCTTTCTGAACATTCTACTTCATAGAGTCAGTTTGCCAAGAGTAAGGTCAGTTTTGGCTGGGCAAGTCACTGCCAGCCTGTCTGCCAAGCAGAACTGGATCAGCGAGGATCGCGCGACGCCGGAATGCAACAAGTTTAGTAGAAATCTGGTCGACGCAAAAACTGGTGGTTCTAACGAGTTTCTCAATACCAATGCCAAGTTTGGCAATCGACGGGAACGTGGGCAGCCGCTATCAAAGACGGTTAATGAAGCTTCTATTAGTTACGACTAGGTGCTTAGTATCTAGAAGAGACTTGCATGGGCGACGAATGACGATCGTCTGTAATTATTGATATTATATATTTACCAGGAGTTTTTTTCCGAAACGGAATAAATTGGGTGTGATAGGTACATGGAGCAGAAATCAGCAAGCACAGTAGTTTTTAATACAAATTTTCCGTTTTTCAAAATTCTTTGTTGTTTGAAACAAGTCATTGTAAATTAATCTATCTTAAATACAAAAAGCTATAGAAATTTGAAAATTTAAAAAATCTGCAAGGTTTGCTTGCCAGATGCTTTTACTCGTACTCCTCACAAACAAATTTTTCTGTTCCGGAAAAAAGACACCCGATATGTATTTGCTATATAAGTAGCAGAAAGCGCGTTAAGTAGAAATATTGGGCAACATGAAAACAGTTGTAAAATTTATTGGAAAAAAAAACTAAAACATGTTTTTGGTTACATACTATAATAATTACATTTGCCTAAATTCAGAAAGGCCTAAAAAAAGCAACTTTTATAACCGCTAGGACCGTTCCTAATTATATATAGATATAATTATAGATTGAAAATAGTTCCTAATTTTGTTATCTGATTTTAGTCATATTAGGCTATACCTTAGACAAAAGGGTCAACATGAATTGGCTATACCCACAGCTCAGGGGACCACACCGGAAATGGTTAACATTATAATAGCAACTAAATAAATAATAAAATAATAAATATTCGGGACATTTTTGCACACACGGTCTTCTGACCCCAAACTAAGCAAAGCTTGTGATATGGCTGCCAGAGACTGATACACATACATATATAGCTTTAAATACATACTTAAATAGATATTAACACCCAGATATAGAACAGACACAAATGTTCATCGCATAAATGTTTGTCCTAGATAGGAATCGAACCCATGCCCCCAAACTCAGAAGGTAGGTTCACTACCAACTGGACCAACGGACTATCTACCTATATGCTTTCAAAATAAATAAATTTCAAGAAGCAGATGCATAGATAAGTACCTACATACCTACCTATGTAAACTAAATGCAGTTCAAATAACAATATTTTTTTCGATATTCGGAAGTATGTCTATCCGACAACGGGAATTTTAACGGACGAGGCTACGATCGGTATTCTAACCGCGGTGAAGGACCGGACACAATAAAAGTGATACCATTTACCGACACACGGCGAAACGTTTTTGGCGACCATGTAAACCAATAAGAACTAGTTACCTTAAATAAAGGCGATGTCCATGTAGTCTTTTATTATATCGATGCTACAAGCCTAAATGCAGAGGAGTTTTTTTTTTGATATTGACTTGTACTGTTGGCTTTTTGGCCTCTACAGCTTGACCGGACTAGTTGGCGAAGGCGTGCGTTCGGCATAACTTGGTGGTTTAAGTTTTGGGCGACTAGCACAAGGGCACCTTGAAGGTACGAACCTCGGCTTGGGCCGTCGCCGGGAGTGGGAATCAGACTTGCCCAGGACCCCAGAAGGTGTGTGCCCTGGAGCCCTAGCGGTTTGTTGAACTGATTGATTATTTGGAGAGAATCTAACCGATCTTCTAACAGATCCTGGGAATGAAGAGGAGTGTTCATGCTCGGTATTTATAGATATTTAACTGAAAATCCGACTGCTAAACCTTCCGTGTTGCACTGTCTATCTTTTTAAAGAAGCCGTCCTCCCTGATTAGTAATCAGTTGGAAAGCGCGTATCACACCTGCGCTGTAGGTGACAGCAGTTAGTTAGGTACGTGTTCTCACAAGAGACGCAAACAAACGCATCGCTTAGCGGCAATCACAATTAGTGTGTCAATAGAAACACGGAGTTAGCTAGTTAACACAAGCAGATAATACCTTCACTCAACCATTCATTAAGAGTGTCAACTGGCAGATTTATTGAAATTGCGATACATAATTCAGCAGTTACGGGGGTAAAAGTTGTAAGTTTGTAGATTTCCCTCAATTTCTCCAGCGAGGAATCCCACGCATATTTTTAAATATGTACATATAAGATACCATCTTAATAGGCAACGTGCTATAGGGGTATTTATATAAAGTTCTCGGTGCCCTCCGTCAGGCACAGAGTTGCGTCAAGAGGGCTTTAATAGATACAATCTTATACATAGAGCTATATAGTACAATCCTAGTCTATGGGGTTTTAGTAGGTGCAATCCTACACAATAACCTTCTCTATACCCTAATACGTTTCCTCTCCGTTACAAAAAGTGGTTGAGCCAAAAACTCGTTTATTTCCTTTCTAATATCTTGAATTTTGACACACACAAGACAGCGTGACATTGTGGAAACGTCGTGATTATTCGTTTTGATTGGTCACAACACACAATTTGCCAGTATTAGTTCCAAAAATTTACATTTATTTATTTTCCTTTGATATGTAAAGTTACCGTCCGTGAATGCACAATGTTTAGAAGATTCAATATTAGCATCACTAGATGGTTGGCAACTGACATTCGCGTGCTCTACCAAAGCAATTGAAATTTTAGCTCATTCCCATAGGGTACTTGACTGTATTAAAAATATTATGCCAATTGACGCCATCCATAAACATGACATAATGAAAAAGCATATTTCATTGATTTTTTGATAAAAATATGCTTATTTTTTGTAAAAAACGCGATTAAAATAACTGTATTTTCGACATTTGATCACGTGATCGAAAACGGTCTGTAACTGGCTTCATCCCTAGTGACGTCACACAAATCTAAACAAACAGATTTTGTATTGATATTTGCGAATTTAATGTTGTAAAGCTATTTTGAGAGCGATTTATCCAGAAATTTTCACCAAAAACAGTCCGGAGGTTAAATGTGAGAAGAATGGAGAAACATTTTGTGCAAGCAGACAGCAGTAACTTACCCAAAATTAATGTTTTTATGGTTGCATATTTCTTTAATAATAATCCACGTCATTGTTTCTACGCTGCAGAACTCAAAACGTAAAAACTACAATGTCAGTATTAATTTTTAATTGTTCTCCAAGCAAAACATTCAATCAAGTTGTACAAAAAGTATGTTGTAGTAAGTGGATATCACTATTTTGTTAGGTTATGTCGAGCTTTACAATGTTTAAAAAGAAAGTAACAGTACATAAAATAGTAATGCAATAAAAACACAAATTATAATAGAAATATAGACTCAAATATGTACCTCAAAATGATCTTCGCACATAGAAACACTTGAATTAGCTCCAATACTTTTGGGTTCTCTACGAGCTACTTAGTTCCAACCTTAGATTGATTCCAACCACTTTTTTCGAGTTATGGGGAGTTTTGGGTCCATTGGAACAGGAACAAATATTTTTTCGGGTGTCTTTATGGAAGTATTTGTACATTTTGGCACTACACAATATTTATAAACCATTACTTCTATTAGAAATTAATTAATCATCAAACTTTTGCAGCCTGGCTGCAGTTGTTTTGTTTTGTGTGACGTCAATTAGTCACGTGATCGGAGCTATGACACAGGTCTGCGTTTTGGCGCGATCTTTTTTATTCAAACTTTAACATCGATTTATATCGCAAATACGACTGATATCCAGAAAATATAAATGCAGTATACATTATTTTATATCAGACAATAATGTGCAATAGTTTCCCAAAAGTAGTCAAATACCCTATTGAACAGTCCGCGCT
This sequence comes from Agriopis aurantiaria, assembly GCA_914767915.1. NCBI lineage: Eukaryota > Metazoa > Arthropoda > Insecta > Lepidoptera > Geometridae > Agriopis > Agriopis aurantiaria. Next base: position 7,379,439 of record OU611994.1, on the reverse strand, counting down.
CCCAGATTCCGGTCACGCTTCGTCGCACATCCACAAACGTAACAAAAGAACTTTAAAAACAAATTATTAACCACCATACATACGCTAGTACCACTAGGTACTAGACAGGTAGGTACTAGATCTATGAGCGAAGTACGAATTTCCGCTAAAATTACAATACTACTATACTAATAATTACTTGTAAAATTACATACAAATTTCAATATCGAAATTCTTAATTTGTATGAAATTCGAGACGTATTTACGTAGTGAATACTCGTACTTCTCCCACTGATGCATCCCATTGTCGCAGCTCTGAATACAAGCAATAATTACATTTGACATCTGTTTCAAACTGAAATTTTTATTGCCATTGTCAACAGTAACTATTACTAGGAACTAATTATTTTCCTGTGCAATACGACTTTTATTGTTGTTCGTGAAATTGCAGTTTTGTAACTTCCGCGGAATGAGAATAAATTATTGCATATTTTCAATAGAAGTAGTCATGGATTTGTAATTGTTACTTAAGGCTGTGCTCATCAGTAACAGAGTTATTCCAACATTTATAAAGATAAAAAAATCACAAAAACGGGCTAAACATTATCTTTAGAATAACATACAAAGACTCTCTCTAAGTAAGTAGTAGATTTACCTAGTCTGTGATAACAAATGTGATACATTTTGTAGTTGTTATGTATGGAAGAATCTTATTGTCAACTACAAAGTTAAGTTTGTCTTTCAATATTTCGACTTAGTTTTTTTTGCGCTCTGAGGGTTCCGTGCAACGAAACCAATCTAATCTAAAAAACAATCTAATTGACAATGAAAAAATAGATTGTGCAAAATAATATCTGGTTAAATTCAGATAAACCTTGAAAAACACCCAAAATACGATCGACAGGTTATGCAAGCAGACGTGACGCAGCGGTTCTCAAGATTATTATCACCCGCATTACTGTGTTATAATCTTAAGATCGATCTCGAAAATTTACATATTTTTAAAACCTTATTTATTTAGGAAGATTGTGTGCAATTATTATTTTCTTTAGTGCACTTCCTGTTTCAACAGTTAGATTAGGAATATCTAAGTCTATTAAAATAAAATTGAGGTTTGGTACATCATTTTTTGTTGAGGTGTACCATTTGCGAAATATAATCCGCCTAAAGTAACGTTGTCGAGCTTTAAACCTTGTTAGAACTTTATTAAGAAAAATGTGTTACCATTTTGGCTCGGAATCATAAAAACGGCCTATACACGTGGAAATTGAAAATTCATTAAACTCGCCAAATAGATCACGTTTTTATATGCAGGTATATGTACGTGCCTATAAGGTTTTTTGAAGTGTTAGCTTTTCAGCCAAGAAATCACCTTTTAAACTGTTTTACACACAATTCGTTTACACTTGTTATCGCTTCGAGGTTCGAGCAAAAAAGGAGGGTGATTGCAATGCAACCGCCACTTATATACTGTGTTCGTTGGCAGTCGACAAAAGACTGTCAACTGTCAACGAACACGTGTGAACTTCGCCAATACAGTTTCATTATAATGGTGTTGTTAGTTCATCTATACATTAAATGATTAAACTAAAGTTGTTCTACATTCGGCCATCCGACTCAATTACACGTCCTCGTGTATACGTGTCATGTATTATATGATAATAGACGTTATACGTGTTAATTAAATGTGTACTTTACAATCTTATTTTGAAGTCTTATACTATCGTTTTATGTTACATAATATCAGAATGCAACTGCATACTGAAAAACACATCATATCAGACTAAAACCGAATCTGGTTTAGTTAAGTCAGTACGCAACTGCGTACACTGTCTCTTACGCAACTGCGTACATCGGCTCTTACGCGACTACGTACACCGGATCTTACGCAACTGCGTACAATGTCTCTTACGCAACTGCGTACATCGGCTCTTACGCGACTACGTACACCGGATCTTACGCAACTACGTACAATGTCTCTTACGCAACTGCGTACATCGGCTCTTACGCGACTACGTACACCGGATCTTACGCAACTGCGTACAATGTCTCTTACGTAACTGCGTACTGGAGGCTCCGCTGCAGGCTCAGCTGGCAGGTTCGACGGCAGGCTCAGCCGCAGGCTCAGCCGCAGGCTCGACAGCAGGCTCAGCCGCAGACTCGACAGCAGGCTCAGCCGCAGACTCCGCGGCAGGCTCCACTGCAGGCTCCGCTGTATGCTCCGCCGCAGACTCGACCGCAGGCTCGACAGCAGGCTCAGCCGCAGGCTCGACGGCAGACTCGACAGCAGGCTCAGCCGCAGGCTCGACGGCAGGCTCAGCCGCAGGCTCGACAGCAGGCTCAGCCGCAGACTCCGCGGCAGGCTCCACTGCAGGCTCCGCTGTATGCTCCGCTGCAGACTCGACCGCAGGCTCGACAGCAGGCTCAGCCGCAGGCTCGACGGCAGGCTCGACAGCAGGCTCAGCCGCAGGCTCGACGGCAGGCTCAGCCGCAGGCTCGACGGCAGGCTCAGCCGCAGGCTCGACAGCAGGCTCAGCCGCAGGCTCGACAGCAGGCTCAGCCGCAGGCTCAGCCGCAGGCTCGACAGCAGGCTCAGCCGCAGACTCGACAGCAGGCTCAGCGGCAGGCTCGACAGCAGGCTCAGCCGCAGAATCGGCGGCAGAAATTTGCATATATAACAATAAGTACACTAATCGGATATATAATCTGAAGAACTTTTAACATGAGCACAGTTATTTAGTAATTAGTATTAAATTAATCATTAGTAAATAAATTATAATCAAGAAAACGCAAGGAATAAAACAGCCACTTTGTAAAATAACTATTAATTAGGGCTCTAAAAAAAAACATGACTAGTAAACAGGTTTTGAACCACTTAACAAAAGACAAATTACACTCTGTGGACATGGGAAAATAAGAAGACATCTGTAACTTATTAATCCCGATTCTGATTTGTTAGCTTTTCAGCCAAGAAATCACCTTTTAAACTGTTTTACACACAATTCGTTTACACTTGTTATCGCTTCGAGGTTCGAGCAAAAAAGGAGGGTGATTGCAATGCAACCGCCACTTATATACTGTGTTCGTTGGCAGTCGACAAAAGACTGTCAACTGTCAACGAACACGTGTGAACTTCGCCAATACAGTTTCATTATAATGGTGTTGTTAGTTCATCTATACATTAAATGATTAAACTAAAGTTGTTCTACAGAAGTTAGTAAATAATATAATAATAACAACCTATCATTATTATATTTAACTACTTCTTTTTTTCGATAAGCTATGAGTATTTGAAATATCGAACTGAGCTTTTATTTCACTGCAACAGATGCAACAGTATATCATTTCACCGTATTGTTCTTAGTCCCATTGAAACTATTATTATACCTAGGTACGTATACCTTAAGTAATTATGTTGTTCTTGTATATTTTGTAGTACTTCCATTATGCATGACATTCTTACCGTGCATAATACCATTCTTTCACAACAATCATAAGACTAAGTACCAGATGTAGGGCCAAGATTTTCCACGCGTAGGTATTTTATGCGACAAAGTCAAGGTTAATTATTATTCTGCGATCGCAATACCCTATACCATGGCTTAGCGAATCAGTTTGTACGCATACCAACATACCTACAATACTGAAAGAAAAGTAGAGCGAACCGTTAAAACATAAACAAAACTTGTAGGTACTTTTAGAAACATTTGTCAACCTACTTGCCTAGGCCCTTATTTTTACTTGCAACGTAAAGTCGAGATACCTCCCATCTTAGAATAACTACTCAGAGAAGGTAGGTTTCAAACAACGCCTTCTCAAAACGTAAGCTACAAATTCGCCTTGTAGCTTACGTTTCAATTGGTATTTTAAACGATTTAAGCAAGAAAATTAATGGATTTCTTGTGGAATGTCACACCATAACTATTATGCTGCGTTTCTTATTTGTTGTGGTACTATTTCACCGCGCAAAGTGTCATAGTAAAATTTTTATATTTTTTTTGGTGTCGTATATGACACCATTTGAATGGCTTAAATTTTGCGAATGTACTTGGTTTCTTTGTGTAGTTATTCTAAGCCTTCCATTGAATTTAAAGGTTTAAGGTATGCGTAATGCGAATGTATAAATGTTCTCAACCCTGAACCGATTGTGATAAATGAGGCTGACAAATTTCTCTAAGTTCAGGGATGGTTTAGGTGACATCATCATACATACAAGATAGCGACTAGCTCTCATACAGAGTGAGGGATGAAAATTTTTGACTGCACTCCATCACATGGTAATCGCACTGGTTGAATACTAAATTTTTTTTTGTTTAGGCGTATCGTTTGCGAAATATGATCCGCCAGAATACTGCTGTCGGATTTTATTCTTTTTAAATTCTTGTGGTATTTTCCATATATTACCGTAAGCTTTTTCTCTGGTAAATGTGGTGCCACTGTGACAATTTAATGCCAATTTACCAATATAATTATATTTTGTTCCAGTATTCATAATACCGCAGCGATGGGTGATGGCCATCATGGGGTTCCTAGCCGTGGCCAACGCGTACACGATGCGGGTCTGCCTGAACATAGCGATCACGCAGATGGTGAGGCGACGCGTCGCCACGCCCGGCTTGGACGACGGCTCCTGCCCCTCAGGGGACGTTGAGGAGATCTCTGCAGACGCAGAGGTAAGACCTCATAACCATTACATACTATCGTAGGTCGCACCTCGATTTGCATAGGAGCAGGCCCGAGGTAAGGGTTCCGTCATCACATCCATACAATGTTGAAGATCAGAGAAATTATTATCGTCTTTTACCACTACTTATTAAAAGCCCATATTCAGTAGTGGCATAAAGACGACGATGAGAAATAAAGATGAAACTTCACATGCCTACGACAAATAAGATGAAACATCACATACACATAAGTAGACTGCAAAAGTCTCGACTTAGGGTCAAAACATTGTGCATGTTTTGGCGTTACGACGTCGCCTGTTGTGAAAAACTATGACGTTCATCGCCAAAATTGATGACTTGACGTCGTATCGTGATACGATGTACGGCACATATCGTCGATACGATGCCGTCATGAACTTTAAAGAAATCGATCTCGAAATATTATGGTCGGCGCTAGACGTGTTCTCTCTTACTGTTTATTAAGAAGACGCATAAATGCGGCGTTCACGCAGGATTGCATAGCCAATTTTCACGACACGGTGTTAAACCGTGTATCGTACTACGATACAACGTCGTGTCGTAAAATCTCGGCGATTAATCGTAGTTTTTCACGGCACGACGTCACGTCGTGCTACAACGCGCATCATAGCACGACATCATGCCGCGTGCATGTGTTTTGGCCCTTATTCAGACTGACTGACTAACAGTATAGGTTGATGCAAAATGCTGGCTCGGTTGCATAGAACTAATAGCGTAGGTAATACTTAGATAAAATTAAACAACACGAACTGTCTCATTAATGGCCAAAATTAAGACCTTCAAAATTAAACAGGACTTTTTCAACAAGCATTTTTTGAAGTCAATAACTTAAATACATGACATGTTATTCAAAACTTTCATACGAATTTTTGTGTAAACAAAACACTAAAAAAGCTAATTGAGTACCTACAATGAAGACCTTTATCTCTTGACGTTCGTTAAAATAATTATATGTATATAAAAACCTTACATTCATACATCTCCCTTCTAGGAAGTGATCGGCTTCGACTGGGACGAAGAGACCCAGGGCATTATTCTCAGCGCTTTCTACTACGGCTACATAGTAACGCACTTGCCTGGAGGTATGCTAGCCGAGCGGTTTGGAGGGAAATACTCACTAGGGTTCGGAGTACTGAGTACCGCGGTGTTTACCTTGCTAACTCCTTGGACTGTCAGCATCGGAGGTGCAACAGGGCTTATCATATTGCGAGTCCTTGAAGGACTCGGAGAGGTACGCACAAATTTAATTTTAGGCGATTACTTTATAAGCCTTTTGTGTGTGACGTAGCAATACAAATTAACCTGAATTAAGAATTTTCTCAACATGTAACAATTTATTAGGTATACTAAAAGACAAAGAGTTATAAACACACAAACACAAGTTTCACATGAAGTGTTTGCATACCTTTGACAACTCACTGTACTAGAATTTCTTTGATAAAGGCAAATGATACAAGTCATTGACTCCACTTATATTTTAAAGTAAATATCTATCAATCAAAATATTATTTTAGAACTCGATGACTAAATTGTTTGCCTTGAATTTTTAGGGCACAACGTTCCCAGCTCTAAACGCAATGCTGGCTCGATGGGCCCCGGTTTCCGAACGGGGTCGGATGGGATCTCTAGTATTCGGTGGTGCCCAAATAGGCAACATCGCTGGCACTTACCTCTCCGGGCTGGTTATGACGGAAACCGGTGACTGGGAGTCGGTGTTCTATCTTTTCGGCGCTATTGGCATCTTATGGTTCATCCTCTGGGTAAGTTGATTATATCCATAGCCTTTACTTTTCTTCAGATAATTCTGTAAAAAAACGAAATAATAATATTCAAGAACCGACATAAAAAATCCGAATGTTTCTTTCAGGCTCTTCTCTGCTACAATGATCCTGAGTCACATCCATACATATCAGACAAGGAGAAGAAATACCTTGAAGAAGCTTTGGGTACACACCACACGAGCCAGCCTTCAGCCATTCCTTGGAAAGCCATCTTCATGTCAGTTCCTCTTTGGGCGCTTGTTTGTGCACAGGTAATTGAATACCTAATGATTTGTTTGGTTTAGGATTCTTTTCCGACCCTTCCCATTATAAGTTTCTTTCACGGAGTCTCAAATCTACTTACAACTGCATATTAGGATATTAGGCACTAGGATTTATAACCTCCGGATACATAGCGAATTCTGTGCCCATTTTCCATTCATAGTAAATTTAATGAATAAGTCATGCTTTGTTGTTTGTCACTGTTAGCGGCAATTCACGGGTTTCGGTCACACCACGTTCTCATTGGGTTATAGACATATGTACCTACCTATTTAATCCTTCTCGTCTATAGATATCTTAGTCATAATAACTTGTAGCTTTTTAAAATATAATAATACAATTATCACATTAGGCAACTTCAAATAGAGCCAGAAATCATCGTGAGCCTCTGGTATGTGTTCTGTGATCGTGAGGCTACACAAATGTTTCAAGGATTATTGTTATTGTCAATCCACACATGGTGCTCGTGATACAGATAATGATCAATCCCTTTAAAACCATGATGATGTTTGGTGATGATAATTTCAAACTTAGCGAAAATTTTGTTTTTCACGAAAACAAATAATTCCTCGAAAACAGCCTATTTACACAAATATGAAAAACACGCGCCAAGGACTGACTACACTTTCAAAGAACTCAACGCTAACCAAACCATTGTAAATAGTGAGTTTCGAAAAATATTTACCGACGTACTTACCTACTTGTTCTGAATTCTGCAGATCGGTCACGACTACGGCTATTTCACCATGGTCACCGACCTTCCTAAGTATATGACCGGAGTCCTGAAGTTCGACATACATAGGACTGGCACATTGGCTGCACTGCCATATGTCGTGATGTGGATCAGCTCGATTATCTTCGGATGGATGTGCGATAAGATTGTGAAGAGAAAGTGGATGACGGTCACTAATGCAAGAAAAACTTTTACGACTGTTGGTAAGTTTTTAGCTTATCTTTTGGAATGTTATGTACCTACATTACAGCACATGCATTTCATAACTATTGAGGTGATTGTTGCTAGCAACAGTACTGCTGCGTCACTTGAGAGCCACTTCCCATTCCAGGCTAGGCGTGTTTACCAGCTTTGACCACATCGGTAAGGTCAAGTTATGGTAAAAACGCCTAGTCACTCAACCATTAAAAGTCTTTATCTCCTCTCTTACGAATTTGAGTTTTTGAAGTATTTTGAAGAAAATTGTGCTTGTTTTTAATTTATCAGTGCACTGATAAATTAAAGAATCAGCCTTTCTTAAAGAAGAAATTTAAGAAAGGCTGATTATGTTGATGATGAGACATACCTAGTGTCTTGATCAATGGCTCCCGACATGTGCAATATTCTACAAACTATACCTTTCTTTTACAGCATCTGTCGGCCCCGGCATCTGCATGATCCTGGCTTCTTACTCCGGCTGCGACTCGCAGACTGTGGTAATTCTGTTCACCGCCTCCATGGGCCTTATGGGAGCCTTCTACCCGGGGATGAAAGTCAACGCACTGGACCTCAGCAGCAACTACGCGGGAACTATAATGGCCATCGTCAACGGCATCGGGGCTATCACTGGAATCATTGCGCCGTTCTTGGTCGGACTGCTGACACCTGATGTGAGTACCTACATTTTGAGTGATACTATGTAGAAACAAGGTACTTCATGATTTGGTGGTTTAGAATGTTTTTTATGTAACTGAATGACGAGACAGGCATGTCGCTCGCCTGATGGTAAGCGGTAAGCTTGCCTACAACAGTTCAATGCCACCCAGAATTTAAAACTTCAACAGTTTAAATTCCGGGTGACAATGGACTTCGCTTGTCAACCTGAGAAAATTTGTTGTTAAATATCTATATGCCTAGTAATGTTTCACTGCAAACATTGCCTTTCAATCTGAAACACAGTAACGTTTGCAGACTATTTCTTTGCTAGGCAGTTAAATAACTGGCAAAGGTGTGGAATATGCAAAAGGTGGAATATGCAAAAGGGCCTTATAATTAAAAAAAAAAAAAGTTTACGTAAGACCGCGGTGGTAGTTTCCACGTTTTCTTTCGGTTACGCTGCCTGTCGATTTGTCTGCATCAAATGGCCATCCGGGAAGTTATGTCTCATAGACCATGGCCAAACATCAGTATTTATCAACTCTTCTGTTTATTTATGACGCCCTGAGGACGCCTTATATACGCTCTATAAAAGATTAATAGTAAGTACATTTCCACATGATGTAATTCCGGAACAAGCACATCACGATGTTGCAACGGCTGACAAGCGAGGCTGCAGCTTGCAAATGCAACAGAGAATGGGTTACCCGGTCACGTTTGACATATGACACGTACGCAAGCGAAATTATGAATCGAGTTTTAATATTTGATTTGCATTTTTATGCAGTTGCTTAGGAGCACGTGCGCGAATGTTTTTGGCGATTGAGTGAGCATAAATATACCTAATATTATACTTCTAAACTGGAATGGCAATACATTTAATGAAAGGGGGAAAAGATCTGACTGATCTAGAAGGTCGATGATTCAGTGTCCATAACAGATATTACAAACTATAAGATTGTTGGCTCAGTAAAAACACTGATACGTATAGCCAAAATAGACCAATTTTAGCTCAACTTATATAAGATTTACCTGAACCCAAAGCAGTGATTTTTACTATAATTCAGATTATTATTTTAAATCGGCATTAGACCGTAGTACGACTCAAAAATTGCAGTTGTCTTGACCTTGGTCCAAATTGGTGTTACTTAATTTTAACATGGATTAGCAACAAAGGAGCAAAATAAAGGCGCTCAGGTCAATTTGAATTTGAAATGCGTACGAACAAAGCCAAAACAAGGTAGGTAACAAGCATACATAAGTAAAGAGAAAATTTAAACAGCTAACACAATAATATGAACTCCGAGATACTTTTAACAAGGACACAAATATCCTTATTTCTAAACTTTCGCAAAAAGCAAACGTAGACTGGGCTTTACGGCCAACTGCTTGCGCGATATCAAACTAACGTTAACACCGCGCAGTTTGGAAAATCACGCGAACGTGAACCTTAACGCTACCAGATACGGTTTGCGGTCGCGCAAAATTTTTTCATCACCTAAACTACAGCTAGCCGTAGGGCCCTGGTGGTAGTGAGCGATGGTGGCCGAGCGGTAACATGTGCGCTTAACAATCTGACGGCACCCGGTTAGTTCCTCGGCCCCTGCACCAATGACAAATTACGTGAAGTTGCGAAGCCATCGCTAAAAACGGTGAAGTAAAACATCATGAGTAAACTGTCCAATGTCCATGAATGTCCTAAAGTTCAAAGACATAATAATTATGAAATTCACCAAAACACACAGGGCCATCACGGTGGATCCATCCGTAGCGCCCATCATGCCATTCGTATCGCCCATGAGAACATGATATGCTGATACTACGTAGGTAAACATGGACTATTGTAACTCGAACTTTAGCTGTTATTGGTATGTTTATATGTGAGAAAGAAAAACCTACATGAAAATAAATTATTATAACACCGGCTTGCACCGATGATGTTTTATCGGTCGAAACGATCGCCCGAGCCACACGAGTTTTGATGAAGTGATACATGAAAATTATAGTTTTGAGTTACCAAAGACATCCGAAGCGACGATAGCAGTGGTTGGCGTGTTCGAGTTACAAACTGCGGAGTGTGGGTTCCCAATCCCAACTAATACTCATGGCAGCAAAGCAAAATTATTATTAAATCCAATATATCTATACAATGAAATTAACAAGGCGGTGAGTTTGATCGCAAAATTCGCAAGCTTATTTACGATATGTGCTAGAAAGTGCACTAATTGTACCTATAGAAATAATAAATCAGTGTAAGGTACACTAATTTATGTTACATAATATTTACAACACTTGTTTATTTTCAGAGCACACTAGTACAATGGCGTCTCGTATTCTGGATAACCCTGGCAGTGTTCATCGTGACCAACCTAGTGTTCGTCGCGTGGGCGTCAGGTGACGAGCAGTGGTGGAACAACGGCAACTCATCAGAAGACCCCAAGAAGCTACAGGAGGTGGAAGCGAACCGCTCAGTCAATGCCGAGGTCAAACTCTAAACAGAATTCTTATAGCTCTAAAGCTAATGTTCTCTTTAACAAGGCCAAGAGATCTTATCTCTTGCGAGGAAGTAATCTGATTTCGACTAGAAGGAAGCTACGCATTTTCCTGTTAAACTCAGTCCTAGTATTTATTTGCTCTGACATCTGCAATAACATTGTAAAAAGCCATATATCTTCTTCTTATTTACGTATGTTCCATATGGACTCCAAAACGGCTGAACCGATTTTGACTTGACTGTCACTGACAGATAGCTGATGTTATAAGGATGATGTTGTTACCGCGGGCCGCAGCTAGTTCTATATAGAATTCATTCCAAATGAAAACCACGAATTCTGATCAAGTGTTTAGAAACAAAAACCAAAACTAGCGAAATTCCTGTTCAAACCCCTAGCGAAAGTTCGGAAGGTTTTATAACGTAAGACTGTACCAAGTACCTACCCGATAAAATTTAGTGAAATGTTAAAATTAATTAATTTTTATTCAGATTTTTACAATGTTATTGCATCTGTTAGAGCAAATAAACGAATGGAAATAGTGTAGTCGCTTTATGTAAATATTGTAAATATATTTTGACTAGTATAAAGCTGTAGGTACTATGCACCTATTGCTGTTATGTAAGATAACAAGTTTCATTATCGTTAGTTATGAATTTCATTTTACGAACAAAAACCACGTCTAATCGGTTAGCTTTCATGCGAGAAAATTGTATATTTGTTTATTCATAGTAAATGAATATGAGTCAACAATGCCATGACCGAATGTCTCAATGATGCCTGAAAACATAACATGTTATTGAAAATATTGACGGATTTCTTCGTAATTTTATAACAATGGATGACCAAATTAGACATTTATGGTAATAAAAAACCAGCTTTTAGGCGTCCGCCATATTGAATTAAGTGTAACACCATTTTATTTTTCGTATTCTTCTCAGCAAACCCTTTCATTTGATAGCCGCATCATGGGGGTGCACAAAAATAACTGGTCAGCCATTTTTGGAAGTCTGCCATATTGGATTTAGAATGACGTGACTTAGCTAATCATGCATTGTCATCCAAACCAAACGTGTATGCAAAATTCCAGCTCATACGGTCGTGGATAACTGTTTTAAAATTCAGTTGTAAGATTTGACCCAAACTAACAAGGCAAGCTAAATAAAAGCTTGTAAAAAGAATTCATAAGCGATTGTGTAACTTTAAAAAGGTTTTGTTATTTTTACCTCATTACTCAACCTGTTAGAAATGGAAAGTGGTTGTTATTATCTTTAGTGAACATTAAAATATAATTACTAAGTTTAAGTGGATAGTACAAACGTACTAATTAAGTAGGTATTAAGTTTTACAGTGACATACCTGTAAGTGTGTAAAAGTCATCAGATTTTTTTTGTTGATTTTTTGCCAGTGTTATGTGATAGTAAATAATAACTATGGGCATAATCAGTTTTGGATTATGCTAAAATATCACAACATAGTAATTTGTATGTAAGTGTCAAAGATATTTAAAACTATAGATTCAGCGTTATCAATAAAACTGTTCTAAAATTGAGGACCGATTTTCAAATAAACGACGATTCATAAAAACCAACCATTTTGCGTTATGACTCATTTCACACGTTTCAGAGATGGCGTGGTTGCCGCCTGTTTCGTTTCATCACAATCAGCCTTTCATGTTCCCACAGCTGGGACACAGACCTTCTCTCAGAGAGGATGGGCCCAATCCACTTAGCTGGCCTAGTGCATGTTGATGAATGTCATAATGTATTTGAAATTTTGAGGTTCTTGGACATACTGGTTTCCTCACGATGTTTTCCTTCACCGTTTTTTTTTGAGTGTTGGCATTAATGCACATAATTTATTCGAGAACTTAATAAGTAATCGGTGCAGGGCCCGGTATTGAACCGGAACGCCGCCAGATTGTAAAGCGCACATGCTACTCGGCCACCTGCTGTGTTTACGCGCTGCGGACGTGTTTTGTTAATTTATTGTCGTTTTTTACGCAAAGATGTTGAATCCATAGTTTTGTATACCTTTACTAAGTATGTATGTATGACGTTAATTTAATTATATTTAGGTTAGTATCTTAATTTAAAAATCTCATATACAAAGTATTAGTAAGCGTAAATAAATTAAGTAAGCAACGGCCAATATTCGTATTTGAAGATATTTGTGCAGTATTCTGTTATTTGTTCACAATATTTGATGAGAAAATTAAATAAGAAAGGCTGTGAACAAACTTTATTTAGTTATACATATATTTATTTAGGCACACGTTTGACAACAAGGAGCAATCGGTGCCATTTGAGATCTGTATACAACATAATACTAGACCTACGAAGTTATCATGAATGTCAAGAATTTTATACAATACAATATGTAATTTTTGTAAAATATAATCTTGTTGAAAAATCTTCCGCTTTAATAATTTGTTATACAAAAATATTATAAATAGTAACCAAAACCATTTTTGATTTATTTCCCAATAAACAAAGTATATAAAAATGTAACAAAATATATTATTTTTAACTTACGAAATTAAGATTATGTACAGGGCAAAATTAACAATAAAACATTTTCATTTTTACACACCGTAAATACAAATTAAACTTAAACTAACACCTCAGATCAGACAAACAAGGGAGATATGCAGTAGTAAAATTATCGTTCATGTTCAAATGTCTCCATTTTTTATAAAAAAATCACTATCCGCGTAACAGCTATAAGTACGGCACACTTCCTAATTTTTCACGCACACTAACAAACTTGCAGCGACACCAATGAACTAAAATCGACGTGCAAAGTAAAGGCGACAAAGTCGTCAGCTGGGCGAGTTAGACTCAAGGCATCAAGCCTGATTTAGGCCACATAAGTTTGCACCCGCCACTCAACCTTCCACACTACCTTGTCTGATCTGAGACTAACACCAATCAAAATATACGGCAGTACAATGGGCGGTTGTAAAACACAATGTTATATAACATAATTATATGACTTTTGAACTCGTTCTGTTCACCCTTATAAATATTTAATGAGCTTATTTATAGTGTCTACTTGTATATAGATTAAAATTTTGAGCTACAGACACCGAGTAGTATATAATTATATGACCATCTTTGTTGCCCACCTTGGTTCGTACAATTCCTTATGGTGCTTCTACAGCAACTCGAGTGGCCTCTACCGCGCTAAAGACATGACATGAATAACGGCATTGATATCATTATCATCACCACTTAGCCATTCATAATCATCACCAGCCAGAAGACGCCCACTGATGATTATAGGCCTCCCCCTCAGACTTCCATAGCAAAAGTGGTAGCCACAAGGAAAAGCTGAAGTTGGTCGATGAAATTATTTCTTAGATTTCGGGATTACTAAACATTGAAATTAAACATATAACTGATTTAATCGCGTGTATTTTCATTATTTTAATTGCTGACGTTTCGAACATTTTGCAGTGTCCGTGGTCACAGGTAGACTAGATGACGGATATAAATGTTATGTTATGAAATTAGTTGTAAGTACCGCCAAAGACTTAATCCATGGTATAATAATATACTCCGCCAGGTATAGCGCTCCGAGAAATGATGTCACGTGGGTGACACCCACTGACGTCATCGATGCCATGGATTCACGTACACGTGCATAAGCAAGAGCAGAATAAGTAATTTACAACAAGTTCGAGAGAGATGACGATACACGAAACAATGGCTGACTCTCTATGAAAGAGCTGATTTTCTGTATTACCAGTAGCGTGAAATATAACTCCCCAATCTCCGTATATTACCTGTGGGAATCCAATAAATCAATGTGGTTTTTATATAAATAATGTAAATTCGTGCTTAACTTGAATAGCTTTTCTTGAGCGGACAGACGAAATGATAATTGAAATGCTTTTTGTGTTTTATTTAATAGATTATATAAAAAAAAAAAAAAACAATATCTATGCGTGTTGCAATAAAGTGGCAACTGGACAGTGACGTAATTGGGTGTCAGCTCCCGGAGCGCTAGACCTTGTTTTCTTGGATCGTGACTTAATCAAAACGTTACGTTATGTACGTAGCAGTCGCTCACAATGTCAAGAGGTCTTAAAAATCCGCTAAAACTGTTTAATATTAATGTTGATATACGAATGATATTATTAGTTCTGCGCATTCGAGGCCGATCAAGATTAATCGAGTCAGTGTAGAAGCACATTTACAGCTTTTTAAAAGCTACTTCATAATCATATTATGGAATAAACTAATAAATAGATTTACAACATTAAATGCATGAAACTTATTAATAAAGGTTATAACTACATTAATTACAGGTAGATAGGATACTACATGTACATACTAGGTCTAGGAAAGCAGCTGTTGCCTGTTACTGACTCTTCAAATCCAGGCAACATTTTAAGAGCTCATGCTTCGCCCGGTTCTTAGCTCGCTTGCGCATATCAATATTTTTGAAGATATAAAATAATTGAATGCAGATACGCTGTTAGAATAAAGAAAATAACATTAATAAGCAAGTTTTCATACTTCAAAATTAAATGTAGTAGGTAAAAAAATAAGGTCAGTTTTTATGATTGAAACCTTGTTTGAATAAAAAGAAAATTTAACAGGACATTTTCAATGTTGTTTTCTTTAATCATACAGCTTAGATTTTACAAGTACAATCATTTTGTCTTAAAAAATGTTGAAATGCGTGAGCGGTATAGACGATGCATGAAGCATGAACTCTTAAGGTGGTACGTTTCACTTATGGCGGGAAATTCGAATTTCTAACTGTTTATGTCCTTGTAGCTAGGCCGGGTAATTATTTTAAAATGACACAGTGTTTGCGCAAATAGTTGGTAATTTTTTACATTATCATGTACAGCTATTTATCAGTAACGCACCATATTACTTACATTTGTCAATAAAACGTTTGAAACAGCAAAAATTTGTTTATTGACAAATTTAAGTAATAATGTGCATTAAAGGTACATAGCTTTACATGATTTTGTAAAGAATAATAATCAATTTGCGCAAACATTATGATAGTTTACAATAATTACCCGGCCTAGCTATAAGGACAAGAAAACTGTTTGAAATTTGAATTTCCCACCATAGGTGAAACGTACCACCTTAATGCGACGAATTCAAAATCACAACAGCGAAATATCATTTACCGCTGGAACAGCTATACTCAGTGGAACAGCTAAGAATATCAGATTGTCTAACAATCGAATATACATTTCATAGGATTCAGATCGATCAGCTTCTTTATGTCCTTAAATTTTCCAACAATCGAATAAACATTTCATAGGATTCAGATCGATCAGCTTCTTTATGTCCTTCAAATTTCCAACAATCGAATATACATTTCATAGGATTCAGATCGATCAGCTTCTTTATGTCCTTCAAATTTCTAACAATCGAATATACATTTCATAGGATTCAGATCGATCAGCTTCTTTATGTCCTTCAAATTTCTAACAATCGAATATACATTTCATAGGATTCAGATCGATCAGCTTCTTTATGTCCTTCAAATTTCTAACAATCGAATATACATTTCATAGGATTCCGATCGATCAGCTTCTTAATGTCCTTCAAATTTCTAACACATTAATCCTAGCACGAGCACTTTCAATCAACACACGCCAATATCGACGTCGTGAACTTGAGCGAACCAGTAAACGTTCAGTATCCCACCTCCGCGCACCTCAATTAGTCCGAATTTTTATTTGGCGAACTAAGTTTGAGGTAACAGGGCATCTAGTTGTATTTATATTTCCTTCAAATATCAAATTATCAATTGAAACACTAGAGCGACGAATTCACACTGTCGCACTCCCCTTAGATGCCCATTCCCTCGAACCCTCAGAACAGTTCAAGCACAGACGATGGCGTGTTGGCCTCACTCAGATCAGTTCTGTAGAAAAAATAACCCTTTTAGAAGTAAATAATACATTTCGTATAAACAATTTAAACAAGTAATCATTTTAGAGTTTTTACCTTATACATGTATTTAGTGCCTTATACGTATGTCCTACCACTTATTACTTATTATTCTCAGCTACTTATGTTTTTTTTATTTTTTATTTAATAATAGGCTTTCTTTTACCGCCAACTCGCTCGGAAAATTATTAATATATCTTGTGTTACTAATATTTTTTATCCACTGTTCCATTCCAAGCAATAGGGTAGTTTACTGGTTGGTCACGCGCAAAATCGAGACAGACCAATTTTAAGCAACATGTTTAACTTTTGCAACGTTTCTAAGTTACTTAATTTAAACTAATTCTTAAGTTAGGTTAGGTTATCTTGACCACGTTTTGGGACGTGAAAAATATCAGCTTCTCTTGTGAAGCTACATTACTACATTATTGACAAATTTGAAGGCAAATGACTCGCTGGAAAAAGTAAAAAGTCCTGGTTGCGCAACGTCCGATAATGAGCCAGCATGGCAGCGTCCAACAACTGTTGCGCTTGGCTCAAGATAGCGAGAAGGTCGCTATGATGACGGTCAACCTCCAGAACCTAAGCCTGAAGAAGAAACCACCTGAAGAAGGTAGACCGGTATTTGCTCATTCCAAACTCTGTGCTCGGCCGTGCTGCGCACTCGCAGTTGAGATATCGGATAACGACGTCGTGATTCTTGCTTCTGTGATTTTACTCAATTATTGCTCCCTCCAAATGAAGAAAACAAAAACGAAAAAGTATGAGTAGGACTCCATAGAAACTTAATAAAAATGTATGCAGATAGATCATCCATCCCGGGCTTCGATCAAAAAACCGGGAATCGAGTCTCGACGGACATACGGACAACTCCTACAAAGGTTCCTTTTTCCTTTTGAGGTACGGAACCCTAAAAAGAAGGATGTTATTGGATTCGTATTGGGTCCCATGAACACGTGTCGAACTGATAATTTTTGGACTTGCGTCACCTTAAGGGTAAACACATACCTGTGGCTAAGTATCTGTAAAGCTTGCGCCGCAGTGATGTCCGTGATATCGTGGTTGGTGAGGCAGTCCTCGCCGGCTGCAGGGTATTTGCTCAGCATCGCACGCAAGCGACGCGCGTCTTCGTAGTCTAGGTTCAGGATCATGCAGCCTTGAAGTAACCTATGGGATGACGGCATTTTAGTAGCCAGTATTGTCAGGGCAGGAAGCCGTTGTAGCCTATTTGGGAGACCGCTAGACTTGAAAGCGTGAGGTCGCGGGTTCAAACCACAGGCCTGTACCAATGAGCTCTTTGGAGTTTATGTACGGATTTTCATACCACTGCCTTTTCGGTGAAGGAAAACATCGTGAGGAAACCTGCATACGTACGGAGAAGAAATTCAATGGTGTATATGAATCCACCAACTCGCAACTGCGCCAGCGTGGTGGATATGGCCCAGTCACCCTTTCGGGGGTAGGCAAAAAGTCCAGCAGTGGACTATCAACAGGCTGATTATGATGATGATGATTGCCAGGACATTTAGACAGGCCTGGCGCACAACGCACTATAGGTGTGCAGCTACAAGTAGCCGACTTGTCGGACCTGCCGCGCGATAGACAGGTAACGCGACTAGAGTTACGCTATAGACAGGTAACGCGACTAGAGTTACGCCATAGACAGAGAGACAACTTCTAGGTTAATATAGCTGTAGGTAGTTAGAGCTCGCACGTCCTGAATTGCACTTTATTGTATAGCAAGAGTCGCTATTTATTGTTTAAATGATTTATATTATTTGAGTGAGTCATGTACTTATATGTATTCTGTGATTTAGATTTGTATTCACGAGATATTTACCGTGATTTGTTGTGTGAAATGTTGGGTTCCTGACCTGATAATTCAAATCAATTTCATGCATTAAGAGCTCAATCCTACTCCTAGTACAAAAAAGCTGTGCTTCGAGATTTCCCCCCACGTGAACATTCCCTACGGAACCATATATTTTTTCGGTATAAAAATTGAAACAGAAACAAACCAATACACCAACAATAGTAACCTAACCTAACATGAATAAATTGCGGCTTACTTAGGCAGCTGATTTATCTGGGATGCGATGGTGTACGGCGGCGCAAACGCAGGCAACAGATTCCTCTTCACGTCGTGTGTGATCTGCGTAGTGCCGCCTGTGTTGAACCAGTTCTCCAACAACACCTCCTGAACATAAACAAGTATTTCAATTTAAAATCCAGATAGCCTGTTGGTCCAGTTGGTAGTGAACCTGTGTTTGGGGATGTGGGTTCTCGATTCCCACCTAGGACAAACATTTATGTGATGAACATTTTTGTTGCCTGGAAGAGATCGCTTTAAGCGATAAGGCCGCCTGTTAAAAGTCTAGATAATATTTTTATTGTAATGTTTATGTTATCCTTGTTTTGTGGTATTTTAATAAAGAGTTATTGTATTGTATTGTGTTTGTTTTATATCTGGATGTTAATATCTATTTAAGTACTAGCTGCGCCCCGCGGTTTCACCCGCGTAGTGATGAAAAATGGTGATGATGATGATAAGTAGCCTCTCTGGATCTTAAACTATACCCATGCAAAAAATCTGGTCGATCCGTTGTTCCGTTGCAGCGTGAAAGAGGAACAAACATCCATACATACAAACATTCGCGATTATAATATTAGTAGGATACATCTATTTAAAAATATATATGTATGTGCATCAGTCTCTGGCAGCCATAAGCTTTGCTTAGTTTGGGGTCAGATGACCATGAGTGCAAAAATGTTCCGATTATTTATATTAATTATTTATTTAATCACAAAAAAAATACTACGTGACCAAGCACGAAATCGCGAAAAAAATATCAGACGTTCCATAGAAAACAGCCCATTTACCATAATGGCTGTATAACTTTGACTATGTACACATTGTACATTGATACTGATAAATTATTTAACAAGGTTTTATAACTAAAGCATAATAGGTTTAAAAAAAATTTAAATTTAAATATTTCGGTTTGTATAATAATATTTTTTAAAGCTTTTTCGTGCACTCCACAGTTGTATAAATTTTGTAACTCTAACTCTAATTATTTGTCAATGTACCTTTGAAAGACGCTGCCTTTGCAACAGTGTTTATTAAAGCAAAAGCAAAACCACAATTTTTTTCTACATAAAATGTTTATCAATATTATGTTTTTTTATGCCATAGGTAGCAAACAAGCAGACGGGCCGCGTGATGGTAAGCAGTCACCGTCGCCTATGGATACTTGTAACACCAGAGGCATCACAAATACGTTGCCCACCCTTTAACTCTCCTATTGAAGAACCCCATGTTGTAACTTATCGGAAACACCGTGGAAGGTAGCTCATGTTATGTAACCCTGTATATAGATTTTGTTAGTGTGATGCCTTTAACGCCTTCTCTTCTAGAGATAAGTGCTTACCTCAAATATGTATTCATCGACGATGTTCGCGAGATGCGAGCGCAGATGCGCTGTGAGCGGAGGCGCGAGACGAGCACCCGCCGCCGCCAGCCGCGCGCACAGCGCTGACAGCGGAGCGCACAGTGGCGGGGATACGCTCAACGCCTTCTCTTCTACGTGCAGAAGCGCGTGCCATCTGTAACATAACTATACTTGTATTATACATGTTTCACAAAGATGCAGTAATACTTAACTAATTAACTATGTTAATGACCCATAAAAGTGGACAGCCTGTAGAACGCAAGTTTGCTAAATTTGAGAGAAAAATTGGTGTCCTTTTAAAAAGGATCAGATTGGTTCACGGCAAATTATGGGCCAATGATACATTCTTAGCAAAGACGTAAGCAAAGATAACGCATAAATTAGCCTTTTTTTCATTCTTCTCATATATTTCAGTATTTATAAATACAAACTTTACTTTGGCTTTGGTTTCCTTAATATTCTTCCTCGAATTAAAGGACGTCAGATTTAGCAGTACTCAAAAGGCGTTCACACCGGCACTGTGAAAGCAAGATGCGCAAGTGAAGACGTCATCCATGACGTCGAGACTGCTTTCGTAGACACACTAACGCTATATCAGAATGGGTTTTAGCGCGCTCACAGCACCAACAGCGATTTTAACATATTTCGGAACACGCTGTGTGTTGAACTCGTGCAGTATATGATCAGCGAGGCAGGCGAGTCCTACAGATATACGTAAAGCCCGCCTCTTTTGCTCATTCTATCCCTTTCCTCCTTGTTGACATTACTCACTTCTGTCTCTTATACTCCTTCAAGCCAGCCTTGAACTCTAGTAGTATGTGGTCAGCGAGCGAGGCTAGGCCCGAGTCTCTGAGGCGCGCTAGAAGTGCGGGCGCATCAGCGAAAACGCCTGCCTCTTCAGCCTCGTCTTCGCCCGACAGAGGGCCCGTCACGGCTAGGTTCACTATTGGAGATGCCTGTAAAGAAAAAAATACGTATACTTACTGCAGTATTTTTTGATACAACTCAATTAGTATAATTACATTTAGTTATAGTTAGTCAATTTTACTCGGTCTGTGTATGTATAATATGTGTACAAGGGCCATCTTTCCCCTCTATGTGACGCTTTTTGCGCATGATATATTCCGCTTAATATACTCTTAATAAACGAAAACACACTTACGATATCGAAGAACATGGAACTTCTCCGGGACACTTCCGTCAATGCTAACTTCTTGGCCTGCATCTCTACTTCTTTCAGCGACATCCCGTCACTCAGCTCAAATACTGTTGAAATAAACACTTCCTAAATAAAACACAGGATTCGTAACTTTTTTTCGGAATTTTTCTACATTTTTACAGAGGGTTGTGTTGTAGGGTGTGTTGTTGAGGCAATATAATTTTTGTATGCAATGAGAAGTAGATTGTGTGTGAGTGGGGTAAATAGAAACATATCTGAGAAACTAAGGCGCTATTCTGACTGGAGAGCCGAGGCGGTATACAGGCGTGTAATGAGCAGTGGAAAAGTGATATGATATGTGTGTACTCATTGTATTGTTTTTAACCTGTACGGTGCGCTGCATCATCCGTATTAAACGGACCTTAACCGAGAACGGGTGTTTCATTTATAACCGCGAACCTCTGAGCGCAGCTATTACATTGGCGACAAGGATGGGAATTGGCAACCCAACCACCACCATGATGTGGCTCGGATTAGGTACCTATTTTTACGTATATAAAATAATACGTGATAAGTCCCGGTAAACATTTAAAACATGTGTTCAAATCGCGAAAGTTTAAAAATTACGATGGAAATTGGGATATGAACCCACGCGTGCAACAACTTGGGATCAACTCTTCCCGGTTTACTTTGGGTTCAGAATTGTCGCGTTTCCAGGCAGCTCCTCGACTGTTCAAACTAGTAAATGAGGCAACAATTATCTTTCAAAACTTTTCCACGACTATTTGTAAGCTGCGATGCCGCCTCGATTTTCCAAACGGCGAAAATGGTTAGTATGTTCGAAGCATGTTTGTGTGTGTGAGTGGAAGAAAACGGCAGAAGAAATGCAGACCTCTGCCAAGTAGTGGATAGTTCAGTGCTGATGTGATGCATGGTGTATAGAGTAAATAATGTATGTGCGACTCACCCTGTCTATTGTCGTCAGAGTCGGAAGACGAGGAGCTGGTGGACTCCGTCTCCTCATCATGGTGCTGCAGCTGCGTGTAGTGCAGAAACTGACGCTTGTAGTAGTGCAGCTGGAGATAGTGCTGTAGAAGACAGTCACAGTAAAGTTTAATGGGAAAACATACAGAAATGTGTCAACTTGCAGCGACTCTAGCGCCTCGCTTAGAATATGATTCTAGAATGTTCTAGCATGTTACTTACAAGGGAATGTGCCCACTGCAGCAGCACAGTTTGCGAGTGATGCGCCGCGTTAACGACCGCGGTGAGAGGATGCGGCACCGCGCTGGCGCACAGGAATGTATCAACTTGCAGCGACTCTAGCGCCGCACTTAGTAGCTGAGTTAGACGGATGCGCCATTCTTCTATCAGCTCTAACTGTAGCTCGAGGAACTGTAATCTAGTTGATGGAAATAGTTAATTATTACTGTAGGTTACTTTTATTTATGGCCCTCTTATATCGCATAAGACTCTACATAGATTTAGAATTATTTCTGGTGTAGACAATAAAGAGTTTCTATCTATCTATGGATTTTGAAAAACATTGTGATGAAAGCCATGTCTAGTGCCGATTACAGCAGAAATGTGAAAATGCTACAAAGCGGCCAAGGATTTTGATGAAACGTAGTGTAATAGAATTTCGAAAAACATGAAAATTGAACTATTTTAAATTACCAGAACTGTAGTCATCGCCTGCTCATACACCAAAATAACTTGTCAGCTGAACTCAGGAAACAGTAAGGGTACAAACCCAGAATGAAGAGAAAATGCATTACCCCCAGCAATTGACCAAAATGACATAAAAAGAGATATGCTCACTGGAAGGCACATTTTACATTACAAATTTTGCATTCAAAACATTTACTTACAACTGATCGCAGACATAGGTAAGTACAATTAGAACACAAAAAAAAAATTAAGACAAAATAAAAAAATCGACTTCAATACTCTAACACCTACATAGTTAAAACAGAGATTGTACTTATCAAAACTTTTACTGAACCACAAACCAAAACGTCATCTACGTATATATTTTAGCTTTTTGTGGATTTTTCAAAAAGCGCTGAATCAATATTGATAACATTTATATGGGACCACCTCTGAGGTATGTACTACCAAATAGTCACCAGGTATGTACTACCAGTTTTTTTTCCTCTGTACAAAATTTTATGGTTTGAACAATAAAGAGTTAATCAATCAATCAATCAAATAAAAAAATAATCATCATAGTCTATTCATAATTAACGGAGTAAGCGCATAAAAAACATTAAATATATTTTTTAAGCCTACCGTCGAAAACCTTTTGTCGGTTAAAAATACCCAATTTTTTTAGCTCAGCTGTTAGCTGATACAACATTGCAGTCGAATGAAAAAAATAATCTTTTAATATATCACAGGTAGTAGGTATACTCGCAACCAGCTACAGCATGTTACGGACATTTATAAATCTAGCTAAAAAACCGGACAAGTACGAGTAGTACTCGTGCTCTGAGGGTTCCGTTGGAAGGACCATTAGAGCACGAGTCCAAAAAAAAAACTAACTGAAGTTGAAATAATTGAAAGACAAACTTAGCTTTGTAGTTGACAATAAGGTTCTTCAATACATTCCAACTACAAAATGTAAGTTTGTAATAGCAAAATAATTATTTTTAAAAACTTCAAATTTGTAACTTTTGGATTTATTCCTATATATGTGCTATGAGACCTTGCCTTTTGCCAAATTTCGTGATTCTAGGTCAACGGGAAGTACCCTATAGGTTTTGATTCCCCTGTGAAATCGCAAAATATGCGACATAAACGTTCATATCTTTTGATTGCGTTGACTTACAACTTTTATTTTTTTAGTGCTAAAAGAAACCGTAGATTCAAATATTTAGTATAAATTTCAACTTGATACCTATACGCGTTCTTGAGAAAAAGGGTCTTGACAGACGGACAAACAGACTGACATCGAAGTGATCCTATAAGGGTTCCGTTTTTTCCTTTTGAGGTACGGAACCCTAAAAAGTGATCAGAATTTACGGTTTTTAACCCCTACGCAAAAAGAGGGGTGTCATAAGTTTAACGTGTGTATCTGTGTCCGTCTATGGCATCGTAGCTTCCAAACGGCTTAACCTAGTTGTTTGAAAGGTGACTTGATCAAGACTGTTTTTAGCGACAATTCAAGAAAATCTATTCAGCTGTTTGAAGATTATCAGCTATTTTATCAAGGGAATTAAAAAATATATATATTGCTGTATTGTGGCAGAGCTAAAACACTAACACCGAGTAATTAATTTAAAATAAAAAAGTTTTTCCTTTTCTTCTCAGCCAATCCTTTTATTTGATAGCCATATCATTATGGTAGATAAGAAAATGTAGTCCGCCATCACGGGGCGTACGCCATATTCAATGTAGTGTGACGTCATTTTATTTTAAGTATTCTTCTCAGCAAACCTTTTCATTTGATACCCATATCATGGGGGTGCATAAAGAAAACTGGTCCGCCATCTTTGGGAGTCCCCCATATTGGATTTAGAATGACGTCACTTAACTAAACATGCATTGTCATCCACCAAACTAAATGTGTATGCCAAATTTTATATTTCAGCTCAATCGGTTAAGGATAACTGGTCTAAAATTCAGTTGCAAGATTGGTCCCACACACACACACACACACACATACACACATACACACATACTAACTAACAGAGCAAGTTAAATAATGCTTGTAAAAAGACCTGTGTGTGATGTTACCTGTGCCCAGGCTGTGGTAGTGCCGAGTACCTATCCTCGATGGTTTTCAAGAGCGTGATGAATAAATCAGCGCCGCGCGGCACCCAGAGTAACGCGCCGACAGCTGCGCCTGCGCCGCCCGCTACCGGCTCCACCCACTGCTCGCTACCGAGCGTCTCATCCATTTTGGCCAAGGCATCTGTAACAAAATGTTTGTACCCATAGAAGTTTGTAGAACAAAAAACAAATTACGCTAATATCATAAATAATAAAGGTTGTGTGTGATTATGATTGTTACTTCTTCACGGTAAAGCGGCTGAACGGATTTGGATGAAATTTGGAATAGAGACAGCTTATACACAGAGTTAACAAACTTACAACTTTTCTGGATCCCGAAAATATTACGACTCCTGTGGGATAGCGAGTGAAACCGTGAGGCGCAGCTAGTTTGTGGAAATACTAGCTGCGATTGTGGAAACTTGACAGATTGACTCTCATTAGAGGGGATTAATTGACAATTGACAATAATGTCAATTAATCCCCTCTAATGAGAGTCAATCTATCAAGTTTCCACAAACTAGCTGCGAAACCTTATCTATAAAGATAAGGTTTCGAAGACACAAATCTGTCACCATGCAATAAAAGTGACTTTTTTTCTCCATTGCCAACTACCTAAGCTTTAGAAAATACCGAGAGCACACAATTCCACATTTTGCTTACACGGTAACAAAAATCAAAGAAAATGTGTACCCATAGTAAGCTTTGTCTACGCGTGCAAAAGCCGCGACTACATTAAGGATTTTGATCTTCATGCCTTGTGTGTAACAGACTAGCTGTCTAATATTATAGCACCCGATTTTACCTTTAGTTTTTGATTTAAACAAGTAAACTTACATTTCTTCTCCACCGCCAACCACCTAAGCACGGTCTCTGCTTTAGTTAATACCGAAAGCACACTGTTGGACTGCTTTCCTGTAACTTCCACCAACTCTTTATTAAAGCCCAGAGTCTCGTCTACAGCGTGTGCGAATGCCGCGTCTACATCGATGATCTCTCCTTTTGTTCCTTGAGTGTGGTAGGTGGCAAGAACCGTGTGGAGCCGTTCCGCTGCCACCGCTATTAGACCAGCGTTGAATTCTTCCTGTAAAAAGGTGTAGTAATGTAAAAAAACAGTTAACAATTGATTTTTTCATAGAAAAGGACAGCCAACATTTTTTGGTGAAAAGTACAAAGCATTTTTGGGAACCCTTATAAGTTCGTTCTGTCAGTCCGTCCTAATTCCTTAGAAACTCCTAACTTTTACAGTACCTATATGAAACTTTCCACAATTACAGTTTAAGCATAGATCTCAATTTTAAAAGACAAAGAGGGGAAGCAAAGCTAACCCGAAGGAAAGTGTTTATCTAACACAGAACTGAGTGAACTAGAATCAGACAGCTGGAAATACAATAAGTTCATATTAGATGAGTGGCCAGTGGCCAGCCCTCATGTTGAAAGTTTTTAGGCCCCCATAAGGTCTGACATAGCTTAGCCGTTTTTGCTATGGAACAATAAACTGGGACTTACAATTTTACGAGTTCAATACGCAAGACTGAGCCAAGGTAGCACTTATTATTGTACATGCCCTAGAAGACACCTATCCAAAGATTGACTGTGTCTTCCGTCGGTTAAAACACCTAGCCGAGGTGCACAAGAGCGCTACAAATACAATACATAAACTTACCACAGCTCTAACATTCTTCAACTCGAGCTTCTCTGCTACTGGCTGTATATTGTTCCTTACGAAGCCTTGGTGGTCTTTAATCCAGGTCAGGGTCTGTGTAAGAAACCACTCGGGCCGGTCGATACGAGCTGTCTGCCGAGATCCCGTGAAATGGAAGGCAAAGCGCTTCTTCAGCGGTCGCAGTAGTATTTTTATGGGTAAACATGGCTCTTGATCTGTAGATGAAAAATTGTGGTAGAAACCCAGGTTTTTGTGCTGTTTTATTGTTATATTCAATATGAGGGCAAAAAAAGATATCCCCTTAGGGTGTACTGTGCATTTCCCTCTGCCAGCATCTACCCAAACCATCCTAATAAAGCTCCTTGGAGGTCACAGTTCAGGACTTGTGAACGGTTGGTCCAGTCATCTTTAAATTTTGTAGAAAATGTCATGCAAATACAAGTTTTAAGTCCAAATATTATCTTAATAAAAAGAGCGGCATAATGGCAAGCTTTCCGCCTGATGGTACGCGGTAATCGCCGCCCATCGCCACTCGCAGCTCTTGCGGTGTTGTCAATTCTTTGCCAGCCTGGAAAGATTTTTGTAGACACCCTCTTAAAAACGCGGAAGTTCGGCGGGAAGACCTTCGAGGGAAGGATATTCCACACTTTGCAGGTCTGCAGAAGAAAAAAGCAACAAAACCGGCAGGTGTGAGATTTCCAGCTTAGCAGGATGTGGGATGCTGAAATGAGATCAAAAGCTTTTCAGAGCATTCAGATAATCAATCAGTAAAAGATCAGACAGGCTGCAACTGGTATTCGGGTGCACCATTCCAGAGGTGGGAGCAATACTCTATGTGTACTCTCTATGGGGCCACACTTGTGCTTTGTAAAGCAGAAGCCGATGACCTGGCGTGAAGTATCGCTTTGCTAATTTATGCACACCAAGCTCCTTGGAAGCGAGTTTTGCTTTGCCCTCTAAGTACCCTGAAACTGGACCTCACTAGAAATGTTAGTATCAACCAAGTGTCAAGAGTGTCACCAGGATTTCCAAACTCTGAGATCTTCAGGGGAATGCTCTAGAACCGAGGGGCGACAACAAAAGGAGGAAACATGAGCAAAATTTGTCAAGGGTTGTGATGTCTCAGTTCAGGGAAAACAAAATAATAAGAACACATTAGATGTTAAGATTTTATGTAGGTAAATACTTCAAAATACTTTACCTGGAGCGAAGTCTTCTGATGCAGTAGTAGTTATAAGATCTTCAGGTTCTTGTATGAGAAATAGATACCTAGTAAGATTTGTGAATTTTACTACTATTTCTTTTGGTGGTGGTGAGTTATCTGCTCCTGATACAAATGGCCATTTCAGCTGTTTTAATACATCTTCATAATGCCTGGACAACATAAGTTAAAATTAAAGTTAATTAAAAAGATTAAGATGTCATTTATTATAATTATATGCTAGCGGTCCGCCCCAGCGTCGCACGGGTATAGATTATTGCCTATATCACCCGGGAATAGTGTAGGTTCCCAACAGTGAAAGAATTTTTCAAATCGGTTCAGTAGTTTCGGAGCCTATTCAATGCAAACAAACAATCAAATCTTTCCTCTTTATAATATTAGAATAGATTACTAGCTACGCCCCACGGTATAAACCGAGTAGAGCCGTAGACATTCCCGAAGGAAACGTACATTTTTCGAGGATAAATAGTATCTCTATTATACATATACTATCTCACTCTCCAGACCTCTATCTCATACAATAAATCACTTCGAGTAATTGCTCTGTTGTGGCGTGAAACAAGAAGAAAGAAACAGCAAGTATACATTTCATTTTCCGGGAGCGCGCGTATTCCCTGATGAAGGAGTACTAATGGCTCCGAAACCGGTCGGGCGCTTGTCTCGACCGATAAACATAACGTGAGTGTAAGCCATTTTGTCATAGTTTATCTCTGTATCTAGCTAAATATCCAAATATGGCTTACTTCATAAGCTTATCCTTGAGCACATTGTGCCAGTAATGTGCATATTCCTTGACATAGTTGCCTCGGTGCCCAGTCTGGTACTGTTTGCACATTTCCTTTAGCTCTCCATATAATAGGACTAGTTGTTCATCATCACTGCTCTGTTTCATTTGACGGCTGAATAGAAAAAAAAAATTAAGTGCTAATTTTTTATGTATCTTCTATCTCACTTGTGCATTATTTTTTTTTTATATATAATAATTAACTAAGTACTAAGACACAATCTTTGTACTAAGATAAAATCTAAGCTGAACGAAAAAATAAACAACAGCACAAATAGTTAACTAAACCTTTAATTTTAATTCAAATTAGTTTTCATAATAAAATTTGAGAAACATATATTTTTTATTTTTTTTTAACTTTTGGTGAAATCTAAGCTGTATTAAATTGTATGTACCTTATACAATTATTTAATTTCTTTTAAAATGCTAAAATGCGCAAGAATGTAAGAATATGCACGAAATGTTGGCTATTCAATCCAATATTTACCTTGGTGGAAAAAAAATACAACAAAAAATGCTCAAAAACTTGTTAGTTCAATGACGTTGATTCTGACCACTTTTTAAACTAAACTTTTTTAGAAAGCCCCAATATTATAATGTAAAACATGATAGATGCGACGCAAATAGTTATAGTCCCGTGAGATTGAGTTGCCAGATGAAAAAAAAATTGTCCTGTCAGATCCAGCTTGATTTAGTTCAGTGAAAGGTACAACAGATTAGTTATAAGAAATTAAGCTGTTCCACTGCATGTAGGGTTACCATCCCTCCAGATTTGTCCAGACTTTTGTCCAGTTTTGTATTTTGAATGGCTTTTTTAGTTTATGCAATGTTATATGAGAGTAAATCTTGACTAACATCTATCTACAAATAAAACAAAAATCTTCTTTTAAAAAGTAACCAACACACAAAAATGTCCGGACTTTTATTGAAATCTGGCTTAATGTCAGGACTTTTCAAATTTTGATACATTATGGTAACCCTTGCTGCATGGCAGAAAGATTAGAAACATAGCATAGACATTTATTATCTTAAGAAATGCTTCACGATTTTCATGCTAACATTTTGTTCCGCTGCATGCAGACTGATTTAGAAACATGGCATAATTACAAAAATATTTCCATATAAGAAATGCTTAAACTTATAAAGCAAACACCAGTAATGATAAAACATATATTATAGTTTACCTCAGATCATCAATCTTCTCAAAAGATTTTAAATAAACCAAGACTTGATCTAACTTATTAATGTCTGAGAATCTCTTTTCAAGTTCTAGTCTCAAAGGCTCTGTTTTTTCCAAAAAAGCCTCTACTCTTATCTTGAGGTTTTCACTCCTTGTCTTGAGGCTCTCTATTTCTTCTGAGTTTTCTTCAGCTTTTTTGATGGCTGATGATATTTTTGTAGGAACTTCATTGTTGGCAATATTTAGCTAAAAGTAATAGGTCAAAATTTTATTAATTTTATTATATAGCTTAGCGTTTCCCATTTGGTGGGTCACAACCGAGCCATCAAAATAAAATATCAGGTCACAGCATTCCCACCTTGTTTTAAAGTAATACTATTGATTGACGCATAGTTAGCTGATACCGAAATATAATTTGAAAAGTTATAGTAAAAAACTTTTTAAATTGTAATACATATCTCGTCTCGTAATATATACATACTTTTAATAACAATAAATGTGTATTATTTTCGCCCAACTCAGATGGGCAGGGTTCGGGAAATTGCGTGACATCTTCTCGTTCAAGATACCACAGTGCCTCAAGACGAGGGTCTTTAACCAGTGTGTGTTGCCAGTGATGACATATGGTACTGAGACGTGGTCCTTAACTGTTGGCCTTTTGGAAAAACTCACGAGTCACACAGTGGGTAATGGAGAGAGCTATGCTCGGAGTTTCTTTGCGCGATAGAATCCAAAACTTGGATATTCGCCAAAGAACCAGAATCACTGACATAGCTGTTAAAATTTACAAGTTGAAGTGGCAATGGGCAGGCCACATCGCTTGAAGAATTAAGTAACTAACCGTTAAACGATGGGGAAGAAAAGGTTCTTGAGTGGAGACCACGAACTGGAAGACGGAGGGTAGGTAGGCCTCCCACTAGATGGACCGACGACATTGTGAGAGTCGCTGGCGTCTAGTGGAAGCAAAAGGCAGTAGGTATGTCGTTCAGTGTGGAGATTAAAGGGGGAGGCCTATGTTCAGCAGTGGACGTCTTCTGGCTGATGATGAACTATTGAGTGGGTCACGAAGGTGCAGTATAAAAACTACCAGGCAATGGCAGAACAACGTCTGGGGGAAGCACTGATCTAGCTGGCAGGAAGAAATAATTTTATTAGGTATCCTGGATATTGAAACCTATATCATGTGGCATCTACCTACAAAATTATATTAGACAATCACTGTAGCTTCAATGCTGATAGCATGCTGCTGATTAGTATAAGTTTACAGAACAACTTACTGCAATAGACACTATTAGATTATTTAAAAAAAATGGAAGCAGATTATTTTATTTTTACCCCAAGGAACATAATTATATAATTAATTGTACAGGTGGAACCTCATAAAGTAGCAACTTACACAGCTTTGGAGATGGTTTTTTCTTTGTATCAACTCATTTTCTAACTCGTATGTATTGGATAAATCATTGATGTCATTACCAATTCGCAAACTGATATCTTGGGCTATACTTTTTTTAGTTTCCGCGTCTAACTTCGGCGCACTCATGTTATTACTTTTTATGTTAGCGAGCAGTAAAATTCAACGGTCCTATATTTTATTTTGATTTTATTTTCAAGAGAAATCCATGTTTTGAACTTTTCACTAATTACAACTGACATTGACACTTGACAATTTGACATGACAGAGACAGCCGACACTACCTTGACAGACAGACACTCAACTCATAGCAGGAGTTTTTTTTTTTTTTGGTCTAGCTACATAAGCTTTTGGACCATGTCTTTATTTTGAAAAGAGAAGAGTTCCGTGGCCCACATATGGAACCGTAAAAGCTACAACTAAACAAAGACAGTGATTATTACAAAATTAAACTGAACCATGTAAAATAATCTATGAACTGAACCCAAGGACGTTTTATTTTATACCCCTTGGTATTTAGCGTCCTTGACTGAACCTACTATTGAGTCTATGGAGTGAAACTTATGACAGTTGACAGTTGAATTGACACGCATGGGATATTTAGCTAAAAAAATTACAAGGAAAGGAATATAAAAAACAAAAAAAATATATTATTTGTTGATTTTTGTATTTTTGTTTGAATGAGGAACTAAATTAAAATTTATTACATAATATTCCTAATATTTATGTATAATAGAGCGGTCGTAAAATGTTATCTTTAGTGATATCGCTTTTAACGAAAAACAAAAATGATATTATATATTTGTCCCTCCTTCTGTTTAGTGTTGTGGCCGGACCTTATTACAAAAAAATAAACGAGGTACGCCTGAAGAAATGGGTTGGCTCATTCATAGGCCTCCTGCTTATAATCATTGTTTCAGGGTACAGCGCCATCCATCCTATTTTATCGGTGCTTATTGGTATCACCGCAATAAAGGCATCTACAGTTAGGTAAACTATAATTTTATTTATACAGAATTTTGCAAAAATACCCCGGCCCTCCTTTACACGAATAGGTACTCTATGTAGACAATGAAAAGTGTTGGCCTTAGTACCTAACTCTCTGGTTAATCTGAACATAATGTGTGTGAATATCAGAGTAGTTCTACTCTGAAATTAAATTTTCGTTGAAGGCAAAAAGGCTGAATAAACTACTAATAAAACAATTTTGCTATTTACTAACTCCCAAGTAAAATTTGCAATGATTACTCACGATCAATTTGAGCTTTAAAAATGTTTAATCCCGTTAAAAAAAAAATATATATATTTTTTCAGGTACTGTCACATAGTTACATTTTTATTCATGTTCTGCTATTTGTTTTTGTTCCGACTTGGTGATAAATTTGGGTTATCCCTACCATCTGGCCAAACTAATTTAATAGAAATGATCATAGTACTCCGAGTTGTAGGAGTAGCATTTGAAATCAATGGATCTTGGTTATCATTTGCAAAGGCTAAGGAAGAGGAAGTCGAACCAAAGAATACAAAAGATCTAAAAGAAAAAGATCCTGAATTTACAGAGATAGTGAATCCTAGTTTAATTGACCTTTTTCATTACTCATTTTGTTACATGGGATTATTGACCGGTAAGTTAAAAACAGTATATTCTAGAAAAATTTCACATTAGGAATAAAATAACTGAGTAAGTGCTTGTTCACTTTTGTTTTAGGGCCGTATTACCGATACAGAACTTTTAATGATTATTTTAAGTTACCATACTACAAGTATGTGGACTGCCTGGATTTCACAATTAATACGCTGAAGATGGTGCCTTTGTACATTGTGCTGTATTTAGTTTTCTCCAACATCTGGCCCTTAAATGTAAGTATCACATATTATATATTATATGTGCTACTAAATCATTATTGAGTGTACCAATTCTTATTCACAGGCAATTTTTTTCTGCTTTCAAGGTGCCATAGGAGGTTGGGTATTTTTTTTCTTAACAAACATTATCTATGTTTTAGTAGTTATAGTTGGTATGTATGGGAGCACCTGTTTGCCAACTACCATGTTAAGTTTGTCATTCAATATTTCAATCTTTTTTTCGTCAACACTCGATTCCCGGGGTGGATCTAAATACAAATTTATTAAGTTTGTATGGAACCCTCAAGGTGCAAGTCTTACTCACACTTCTCCAGTTTTGTAATGTGTATACTTCAAAAAATAAGTTTGTATACAAACTAGACCCCCAACCCGAGCTATAGGCTTTCTCCTATGACTCTGATTGTCATGTTTTTGGTTTCCAGTACATCCTAACAGAAGATCACAACAGCCGCCATTTTGTGTATCGCATGTTGTACCCATGGGCTGTGTTTGCTGCTTTCCGTCAGCGTATCTATGCTGGCATGACCATGGCTGAGAGTGTATGTACTTCAGCGGGCTTCGGTGCATACCCTGTGGAGGGAAGGAACAGATCTGGACATGGACCTACTGTTGGATATGCAAAGTTGAAAGCTATGTAAGAGCATACTGATATACATATTTATTATTATACGATAGGCGAGCAGCATAGGCTTATGTGCCTATATCAGTGTCATAGTATTTTCATCCCCCCACCTCGGAAAGAGTATTTTTGCTCTACGATATTTGAGTGCTAAAGCCGTTTTTATCCGCTAGAGGATAAAGTAAAATTAAATTTAGAACATCGTGTGCACTTTGTTTACACCTATTTACTTCTACCTCCATGGTGCCGAATTTATCATACAACCTTTTTTAATTTGTTAAACTCCCGACTCGGAACCTTCTTGGTGTACTTTATTTTAATTTGCTTTGCGCGCGGCATTTTTTTTTCCACTTCATATTGTTAAAACCTTAGGTTAAAAACAAGAAACTTTAAAACAAGTGCAAAACTAAAATTAGTGATTTTAGCGACGAGGAAGTTTATTTGACGCCAACAGAATTGACTGAAAGTGTTAATGATGCGCAAATGTTTTTTTTTTCATTTCCTCGCTAAGGTGGGTTGAAAAGTTACATGTTGCACTCGAGTGCAAAGATTTTTCACCTCATGCTCTTTTGATTCCCTCGCTAATGCTCAGGAATCCTGACTATCCAGTATTGATTACCGAGCAAGCGAAAGATTCTAAAATTTCTTTCTGTTTTTTTTTTCGGAATTCTCGGTATTAGAATCCTTCGCTTGCTCGGTTATCAAAAATGAGCACGCGGTTAAAAAGCAACTGTGTATAACAAATAACTATTATATGTTAAGGTGGTACGTTTCACCTATGGGGAAATTCAAATTTCAAACAGTTTTCTTGTCCTTGTAGCTAGGCTGGGTAATTATTGTAAACGATCATGATGTTTGCGCCAATTCATTATTATTCTTTACCATATCATGTAAAGCTATTTATCTCTAATGCACATTATTACTTACATTTGACAATAAAATATTTTTTGCTGTTACATACGGTTTATTGACAAATGTAAGTAACATGGTGCGTTATTGTTAAATATCTGTACATGATAATTTAAAGAACAACCAACTATTTGCGCAAACACTGTCATTTTAAAACAATTACCCGGCCTAGCTACAAAGACACAAAAACTGTTTGAAATTTGAATTTAGCACCATAGGTGAAACGTACCACCTTAAGATGAATCTTCTCCATTCTTATTAATATGTCCAGTTTGTTTTTAAACACTTTTGTTGCTGAGGGTGTGGTGTGCACTGTGCAGGCCACAGTAGGGTTTTGTGGCGTTTGCTTTCTCTTGTGTATTCTTTTACCCCCTTATTAATAAACGTGGAGTAGTCTTGGAATAGTTACGCCGTGTTTTGTCTTCTTCTCTCTTTCACATTTTGAACTCGATCGAAAAAGACAAAATACGGAGTAACTATTCCAAGGCTACTCCACGTTTATTAATAAGGGGGTTAGTGAGCAAATGCCGAATATGTCAGGAAGGTTGTAGAACCCATTAAGAATTTTAATGTATTCAATTAGATCACCACGCAACCATCTTTCTTCCACGGTAGTAAGCCGCAGAGATAATAGAGACAGACACTTACACATACAATACATATAAATGAATTCACTTTTAGAATCACAGTAACAACAAAAATAAAGAAAATTCAACTGGAAAATGTGCCAGTAATTTTCGTTTTGTCAAGTGTTTTCAACCTATTTGTGCATGATTACGAAAGAGCTCATGCCGTGAGTGAGACCAGGGGCCTTATTATGGTTCTTTGATCGGGATCGAGATTACATGCCGTCCCGTTCGTATCTATTTACTCGCACCACGTGCGTAAGTGAGATGGCACGCGATCGCAATCACGTTCCGAATCATCCATAATAAGGGGCTAGGTTGTATTATTGTAGTTATTCGAGGTTTCGAGGCAAGGCTGTTGGGTTGGTGGCTTGCGTAATAAACAATTTAAACGCTCATTACCGTAAGTACATACCAGCTCTTAAATAAACATTTGTACTAAGCCAAAGAGTTAATATTTAAATGGTGTGATACATTCACTCACGATTTTTCATATTCCTCACACTTTTCCGGGACAATAAGTATCCATGTTCTTTCTCATGATGCACACTATCCTTAGTGAATTTCATTTAAATCGGTCTAGCTCTTTTTGTCTTCAAAGGTAATAAATTGAGAGACAGAGCTATATGTACAAAAAGAGAAGCAGAGTTATTTTTGTACTGATACATTTCAGCATCACATCATCCACAGACTTCCTTATCCCACTGCTATATAGGCTTCTCTCTTGCTATACCATCTACATCGGTTCTGTGCAAATCGAGTCCAGATTTGACCGACGGCGACAAAACGGACGACCAACGCTACCCTTACCTGGTCACCACAGCTTACTCCACCCATCATCACATGAATTATTGTTATTCTAGGAATGAAGAGGAGGCTCGCCACGCCCAATATGACTTCAAGACTGTGGAGTCGATGGATGTATGGGGATGCGAGACGGTGGTGACGCTGAGAGACTCCATGAAGGTGTGGAACAAGGCCGTGCAGTACTGGGTCGCCATGGTAGTCTACAAGCGATTTCCGATCAAGCCACTCAAGTAAGTGCCTACATAGGTAGAAGCGATAGTAGTGAAGCACCACACGTAGTGACTTTTTGCTCTTGTGGGTTCTGCCGGTTATGTCGAGAGTTGACGTTGGTACTGGGTATGCTTGTTATGGGAGTATATAAGGCGGGGTTTAGGTGGTTCTGACCCCCCGGTTACGACGAAAAACATCATGGAATATTGGATATATGGCACTGATAATCTGTACCTCAAAATAATATCGTGCCAAAGATATTAAAACGAAAATGACTTTACTTGGTTTGTTATGTTAGACAGCAAAATATGGTTTTGCCACTTTTGTAAATTAACACTCAGTGATTTTATATCTTCAATAATGTCATAATCTGCGAGCGAGAGAACTGCAGACGGAAAAAGCCCCCTTTTAAGCCACAGGACGTCACATAACAAAAGACAAAGATACGAGTGAATCGGTTTCTTCTAGGCAAGCTTACTCCATCGTAGTCCGCATCATCGCTTCACATAAGCGAGTTGGCGCAACCATTTGACTAAATAAAAAAATATGCATACACCCGAGAAACATTAAAGATAAAATATTATAATAGAGAAGCACACGACTACCCAGTCGTGTAAAAAGTAGATAATTATTAGTGATATGTGTAATGTATTAGATTAATGGGGGTAGTTTGTTATTATCTTCAACTACCTAGCTCACATATTCGTGTGTCATCTTTCATTTAACACTACAATATGTTTTCAGGATTCACGCAGCACTGTTCGTGTCGGTAATATGGCACGGGTACCACGCTGGCTATTTCTTCTGCATTTACTTCTGCCCTTTCTACCTGATGGCCGAGGATATCTACTACAAACTGTTTTATAAAGAAGCTACAGGATTGGTAAGCCTTTTGTAGATACTCCAAAACTACTTCGTCTTTTTAGGGTTCCGTACCTCAAAAGGAAAAAACGGAACCCTTATAGGATCACTTCGTTGTCCGTCTGTCTGTCCGTCTGTCCTTCTGTCAAGACCTTTTTTCTCAAGAACGCGTAAAGGTATCAAGTTGAAATTTATACTAAATACTTAAGTCTACGGTTTCTTCCGGCTGTAAAAAAATAAAAGTTGTAAGTCGACGCAATCAAACGTTTATGTCGCATATTTTGCGATTTCACAGGGGAATCAAAACCTATAGGGTACTTGCCGTTGACCTAGAATCATAAAATTTGGCACTAGGCAAGGTCTCATCGCACATATATAGGAATAAATCCGAAAGTTACATATTTGAAGTTATATCATTTAAAAATAATTATTTTGCTATTACAAACTTACACTTTGTAGTTGGAATGTATGGAAGAACCTTATAGTCAACTACAAAGTTAAGGTTGTCTTTCAATATTTCAACTTAGGCTAGGTTTTTTTTTGGACTCGCTCTTCTCGAGTCCTACTCGTACTTGTCTGTTTTTTTTTTACTTTCTGCCACTGTGTCTGTCTTTGTCATCATTGATTTCACTGGACTTTGGTTAAATTGCATGGCATATAAACAATTCTTCAGTCATAATGGTCCTGATTTAGTGCTTTTGCAAACAAGGAAGCACGAGGAACGGAGAGCAAGGGAGACGAGTAAGGTACCTTACTCGTCACATGTGCAATTGGCAATTAAGCCACCACCTTTGCATGCCTAAATGGGTGTGATTGCGATTGAACTTTGCTGTTTTTTAGGGTTCCGTACCCAAAGGGGAAAAAAACGGGACTCTATTACCGAGTCGACGCTGTGTGTCTGTCCTACCTTTAAACGGCTGTATCTTTCGAACCGTAAACAGACGATAGACAGCGTAGGCTTAGTAATAGGGTCCCGTTTTTACCCTTTGAGTACGGAACTTTAAAAACGGTAATACGTACAAGCGTTAAACTTGGCATGATTATAGTACACATTCTAGAGTATAACAACATTAAATTACCAAGTGTGAGTCGGTGACAAATTACTGTTCATTACCAAGTTAGAACTGGTAATTTCGTTATTTGGATGAACTTATCATTCGTTCGAACCTCGATCTTATCATTTCACCAAATTGAAATGCCATATTTTACTTATTTTGAAGTCGGTTTTTTAATGTGATTTTGTGGTGGTACGGAACCCTCAGTGCGCGAACCCGACTCGCACTTGTCCGGTTTATTAATTATATAGCTTGTATTAACATTTCCTGTTTTCATTCACAGAAAAAGAAGATAATTGGGTTCATCATGTGGTTCCTGCGGTCTCATTCAGAGTCCTACCAAGCTGCTGCATTCCTTTTGCTTACATTTGACCGCATCTGGATATATTACTCGTCAGTCTACCACTATTGGTATGGGGTCTGGCTCACATTCCTTTTAATAGGCTTGGTTCTGAACCAACTCCATAGAGAGAACAAACCCAAAAACTTGAGAGAAGGGTTGAACACTCAAGCGGAACAAGATAAAAGTACTTAATTAAAGGTATTTAATGGTGTGTTGTATCAATTTTTTTATGGATTATCATAGAATGGTGATAGTAGATTTATTGAGGTAGAATGGGCTAGAACTTCAACAGTAAAATGATCGGAAAACAAGTCGCACCAAGAGATTAGGTTAACTGAGTTTTATCTGTATAGATAAGTACGCGGCAGTGGCAGGACTGGCAGGTTACAAAAGTGTTTATGGACACACGAGAAAATGTGCATACGTGGTTCATAAATGCCCAGTTGCCGCAAAACTTGTATTGTATTTTTCTCAAACTTTGCGTGGATATTTACATAAAAGATACATGAAAATTTTGGTGTCATTTTCACATTTAATTGTAAAATAGAAAACGAAAACTATTGCCATTTCCAAAACATTGTTGCGCCAATGAAGTGTGAAATTGGAGCATACAGCAATATATTAGAGGAGCAAAAAAGCAGCAAAAATATGTCGCCAATTAGATTTTAGGTCTAAACTAGACCTCAGTCTAATTTCTTCAAATAATATACACATTAAATAACATGTTTGCGAAAGATACATTTTCCGGCGATAACAATAATATATGATGAATTAAAATTAAAAGCGATAACGTAGAGTATATCCTACTTAATATTATAAACGCGAAAGTTTGTATGTATGGATGTTTGTTTCTCTTTCACGCAAAAACTACCGAATGGATTTTAATGAAAGTTTACAATAAAATAGCTTATACATTAGAATAACACATAGGCTATAACGGGTTGTAGTAGCGAGGCCGAAGGCCGAGCTCTACGCGTACGAAGTAGCGGGTTTCAGCTAGTAATTTGTTATAAGTAGAAAAATTGGGATTCGTGGTGTAGATTTAAACGCTTCTTATATGAAATTTTGATATTTGCTCATAGAAAGACTAGTAAATCTCCACTGTAGTGCAATGATCAATATTAGATATTTATTATAAAGAATTAGAAAATAATAATATCGCTGTAATATAATGTAATCACAGAAAAGAATAATTTTTTTGTTTAAATAAGAACGGCTGTCAAGGCTTCGTCTATAATAAAATGAATGGACAGGCCTGGGCCTGTACTGGTAAAAGAACATTTTTGAAGATAACAAAATGAGCGCCGGTCTCATTTCGTTTCAGTCGGTCTCTAGGCGTAGGAAGTGCAACACGTGTCTATTGTTACGTGATAACGAAACATCTGACAAAATTATGCATTCATATGCTTTCCCAAAGTGTAAATACACAAATAAAACCGGGATCTATTTTTTGTAACAAATATACTGTACATTTTTATAATTAGGTGTTGAAGTATATGTCCGACGGTTTTGACTCGTTTTTACTGAGCAATTTCAATGGTTAGGACCCGTCCATTCATTTTATGTTGGTCGAAGTGTCAAGGCATTTTTGTAAGAAATTTGTTGTAGCCAGTTGCACCCATAACTGTGATGCGGACAAAGAACTTTGAGACCTAACCCAAAAAGGTAAGGTCCAAGTTCGTTGGATGCGGAGTTTGACGCGTTGACAAAAATAAGAATGTTCAGTCAAGTTTGTGTCATAATGCCTGGCGACAGATTTTCCTTCTCATTTCCGTTCTATTTACTTCTCTTTTCAGTGCATGTAATCGAGATTAAATTTATTTATGTATATTATTGTAGAGAATTATTTATGTATTATTATACAAAATAAGTAATAGGTAATAAAAAAAATAATTAAATTACATTCCTTTGACAGTAAAAGTATGCTTATTGCATTTTTATACGAAAAAACTTGACTTTTTTTAATTGAGATTAAGGTATAATTTTTCACTTTTATTACCTACGTTAGGATA
This sequence comes from Agriopis aurantiaria, assembly GCA_914767915.1. NCBI lineage: Eukaryota > Metazoa > Arthropoda > Insecta > Lepidoptera > Geometridae > Agriopis > Agriopis aurantiaria. The sequence goes on along the minus strand of OU611994.1, from coordinate 7,338,749 downwards.
AAGCTAGTTTAAGACGTCTTAATAGAAATTTTGTGCTGCAATTCCAAAACTATAAAAAAAAAATAGTAACTCGTTTTCTTGTGTATTTTTAAAATGGTTTTTAACTTACTTCCCAATGAGAGACTTTAAAGTAAATATAAATTATAGTTCACAAATTGGATGACAATTGACAATGCAATATTTACCTTCTTTTTAAGCAATAGATAGTAAAACATGGTACATTAAAAACTTTTTAATAATTATAGTTTTTTATAATAATTTGCGTGTGTTTAGGTATTTTATATGTTTACTGAGATTTGAGTGTTGCTCTATATTTGTATGATTTATAAGCACTGTAACTAGTCTTCAAATTTTTTATTTATGTTCGAATATGACTTTAAATAAATATTTATTATATTAAATAACATTGTGTATATAATTACTTCAAACCTTCGTAACTATATTTTGTCACAAGGCATTTATTTATCATGACCTCATTCTTATTGTACAGTTAATGTTAAACCAGGTCTCTTGCGCCCAAAATTTAACATAACAAATTAACAAAACATGTTTAGCTAACATATGCCAGCCAGATGCTGACTTATTAAGGAGTCCGTTCGTGATTTGGATTGTGATCACGATTGCGTGCCATCCCGTTCCATTTACTTAGTCGCACCACGCGCGTGAGTGAGTTGGCTCGCGGTTGCGATCACAATCTGAACCACGAACAGACACCTTATATATAAAAGGCGATACGTTTATGTATGTGCCCTATGGACTCCAAACGGCTGGACCGATTTTGACGGGCTTTCACTCGCTCCATCTCGCTCACGCACGTGATGCGAGTTAATAAATAGAACGGGATGGCAGGCGATTATGATTACAATCTGAATCACGAACGGACATCCATAATAAGCCGATGTTAGCTAAATTTGTTTTGTTAGTTTTTGGGTGCAAGAGTCCCGGCTTTAAGTCGGCGTGATCTGAAGAATTTACAATTATCCGCCATTTTAGTACGCAACGATTTGGGTCATTTATGATACGTACTGTCCAATAATGGAACTCCCTGCCGTCCTCCTTGTTTTCTGAAAACTACAGTCTAGGCATCTCCAAGGCTAGAGTGAATAGATTTCTTCTAGATCAACGTGTTCCATCCTCGGCTACATCGTCGCTTACCATCGGGCGAGTTGGTGGCCAACCATAGAACTATTCTAAATAAAAAAATCTACTGATAAAATAAGCTAGTTTGACTGTCGTAGGTGAAATCACATGCAGTTGATAAATAAAAAAACAGTTTATTTTAGTAAGAGTATGATTTACTGGTAACCACCGCAGTTAGTACTGGTATAAGTAAACTTAAAAGTAAAAGTTATATAAATTATAATATTTATTTTTATATAAATTATGTATTTATCACATTCTTGATATATTGGTGCATCAGGTACGTGAGAACCACTGTCACGCTGAAATAGAAATACAATAATAACTGCATTAATAATATGGCACATAATATTCATGATAAAATGGTGACAAGAACGTTCCAAAAACTTTGAATGATGATAAATAGCAGTTTATACATCGAAATAAAATTCCTATAAAGACACACTCTCTCAGTGAAAACACAAAAACGTCCGAGCGTCATTGTACATACATTGTATCAATTATATACTTCACAATGCCACATTAACTCCAATTTAGACGTTATGTCGTTTGTATAGTGTTCAACGTTAGTTGTCCGCTATGTCATCGTAGCTCTGGCATCGCGCGGCGTTGTAGTCGGATCGCGGTTACCTTGTAACTAACCAAAATGGCGGCGCAATTCGTAGCGTGCGCCGAGTTATGGTATGGTGATTTTTTTGGCACGATTGTGTCTATATGTATTGTATCTCGATGAGTTTATAGCAATATTTATATTACTTCTGAGTATTTCAAAGTATGCTAATGAAAGAAACTGCAAAGAGAAGCACAAGCCCTGTTATTGCAGCTTAAAATATTATAATTTTTAAACCGATACCATAAAATTTCAAAGTCCACAACAACCATTATCGCAATTCTATATACAGGGTAAAACGGAATAGGTGTACTAAGCCGAAAAAAGGCCTGGACCCTGAAATCACGAAAAATATCAGCTGTTCTCCAAAATTTCGTTGAATGAGAATAAGGGAACGTACCCATACTACGTAATCCGTACGGGGGAGAAGGGGGTCTTCAAAAACACCACGCTTGGTCACGGGCGGGAGAGGACTTAGGTCTTCATTACGTAGTCAATATTCTCTAGGAAAATCTTGCGCTTTTTCGAGCTGTAGGCTATACTATAGGTATGCACGCACTCTTGGCGTCAGGCGGCAAGCACCGTATTATATAAAATGAGCCAAATTAATGTTTTTTACAAGCTTTTATTTAATTTGCAATATTATATGTATGTTTGTTTGGGTGGAATCTTGCAACTCAATTTTGAAGCAGATATCTTCAACCGATAGAGCTGAAATTTGGCATACTTATGTAAGTTCGGTGACAATGCAATGTTATGGTACCATCCAGCTGATCTGATGATAGAGACATAAGGTGGCCGTAGAAACTTCTAAACGAAACGACATAACCCTGTCTAGTTTGGGTTCGTTGGATTTGTCTTCCCAAGCACTTTGGTCCTAGATGATAAATTCAATATGGCGGACAAAATGTTCTTATCTACCATCATGATATGGGTATCAAATAAAATGGTTTGCTGAGAATACGAAAACTCTTGCTTTAAAATGTATTTTTTAAATTAATAAAGGCTGTTACGGCTGTAATACGGGCTGTTTGACTAGATTAGATTTTTTATAATTAGAATTAAGTAGTTTGTGAAATTGTGACGTATTAATTGTGTAATATTAATAATATGTATTAATTGACAAATAAATTAATAAAGCTAATTTAACTTTTAATTTGCAAAAAAAATATTTAAAACCACGTGAAAACTAGAGGGGGAGGAGGGGGTAAAAATTGTAATGGCTCACGTAGTATGTGTACATTCCCTAACATATTTCTACAGAACAGTTGGATTTTGTTTCACTATTTCTGGGTTGGTTCAATAGTAGCAGTTGTTTACAATGACCTTTTAGCTTAGAATCACTATCTGTGTAACCTTTTATAAAATTTAAGTGCTGAGGTCAGACAACCAACACTTGGAAGGAGTTTTTACATTATCACAAAAGCAAATATTCTATTTTTGGGCTTGCATTCGCTTTGATGCTATTCTGACTAACAATTTATTTATTTTCGATTAATGTTTGTTAGGAAGTGAAAAACGAACTTCGTTACACATTGTCAGACTTGCACCAGCCCTTATTGTAGTTATGTCTAGGTATTTTGCATGATAAGCCACAGTAAAGACATTAGAGATAGACAGTAGAGATGAGTGCATTGTTTCCATTGTGCAATCACCAGTATGGAATTAGGTACACAACCAATCAACTATTGCATTGTCTAATTAAATGCACTACGCACTATTGAGCAAGTTCATAAAATAAAACACTGCTGTGCTGGTTTAACATAACAGAATAAAACGTAAAACTAAAGGTCTATAAAAGCGATTCATAAAGTACATAACTATAGTTAATGCTGGTAAAGTATGCCAACAGGTCATATAACAGCCTCTCAGATAATTATTAGGGCATATCCTTTACCTTGATACTGTTCAGTTTGAGTAGATAGCCATGCAATGGAGATTCAAGTAAATAGATCTGAAAATCTTAGGAACTAAGGTTATTAAATTAAATTTTCATAGCCTTCACCACTTTGGAGTATTATATTTTGTGACTGTACATAGTAATTCTTGTATGTTCACTTTCACATCCATCGCTTTAGTTTGTTAGTATTTTTGTTCATAGTTAAACCGGGCCTCCTGCGACTTTTTAAACAAAATCGGCCTTACACATAAACGTTACTTAAGTAATGCTTAAAATTGTTTTGTCTCGTTTTCATGTGAGACAATTTCCGTCAGCGAAAAGTTAACAGAGCAATTTTAAGCATTGCTTAACTTAAGTAACGTTTATAAGTGAGGCCGAATATGTCATTAAGTTTATGTTAGATGCTATTGTAAAAATAAATTTGGACGTGTAAGACGGACTCAATGTTCTTGAGGTTATGTCTTGTTTCTTGACCGTGTGTGAAAAAATGTCCTGAATATTTATTATTATTATTTATTATTTTAAATACAATGCAAAAATAGTGTGTTTGCTTTATTTAAATAATTCATTTTAAATTAAGTACCTACTCAAAGTATAACATATCATGTTAGTGCGTTTTATTTTATCAAAACAGGATAATCCCGCATTTTGTCGGCAAACATGTTAGGGTAAAATTATAACAAAAATAAGGTCGCAGAAGACATCCGGCTTTGAAGGAACATTTTTTTGAGTATTTTTCAAGAATTAGATAAGTTAAAAATACACACTATTCCATTTTAGTGTTGTTATCTATTTCCTTGGTAAAAGCATTAATAGGTAGGTATAAATAATAATTAGCCTTAAAATAAAATTAGATAAGTACACAAAGAAAATTAGTGTCGTAATAGCAAAGAAATGTAGTGCAGGCATCGATAGAAATGACTACTGTAGGTCACAAGTTACCTAACGTTCCATCCGTAGTTTTGGTAGGGCCTGCGAGTCGCTGAGTTATGGGTCGGTCCGTGGTTCTTATTCTGTGGTTGGCTATTCTGCTGATAGCCTGAAGGATAAGTTTGCGGGTTAGAACTTTTAGAGTTGGAGCTATAGGAGGAGTAGTTGGGATTCTCCTGGATCGGCCTCGTGTTGAACCCGCTGCCGATGCCTCCGGCGCCGCCGTTTCCGAGATTTCCGAGTATATTACCGAGGATGTTGGAAAGGCCGCCGGAGCCCGACTGACCGGGTTGGCCGGTGCCGCCGCCTCCGCCACCGTTGGCATACTTGCTGATGGTGTTGAAAATAGAGTCGAGAGGGCTCTTGTTGCCAGTTCCTCCAATGCCGCCGGAGCTCGACCCTCCGTAAGGAGAGCCGCCTCCGTGGGTTCCTCCCGCGCCGCCGTAGGGCGAGCTGCCTCCATAAGGTGAAGAGCCTCCGCCGTTAGATGAACTTCCGCCATAGGGCGAGTTTCCTCCATAAGGCGAACTTCCGCCGTAGGGTGAATTTCCTCCAGTGTGGGAGTTACCGCCATATGGCGAGCTGCCTCCATAAGGTGAAGAACCTCCGCCATTAGATGAACTTCCACCATAAGGTGAGTTTCCTCCATAAGGCGAACTTCCGCCGTAGGGTGAGTTTCCGCCAGTGTGAGAGTTTCCTCCATATGGAGAGCTTCCACCATAGGGCGAGCTACCACCATAGGGTGAACTTCCGCCGTAAGGAGAGTTCCCACCGGAGGGCGGTGCCGGTGGGTTGTAGCTCGGGGGGCTATCGCCACCTGAAGGCCTTGGCGCGGGCGTCACAGGTTTGGGAGCCGCTGGTTGAGAGTGAGAGCCTGAAAACAAAATACAACATGTTACAAAAGGTGAGTAAATTTTGATCTCTTTTATTGTCTAGCGGATTTCTAAAGTTGCTGTTTATTAGCCAACACACACTGTTAAGTCAAACGTGCTCCAACTTCGACCACATAATCGCTTTCCATCAGGCGAGATCGTGGTCAAACGGTAGCCTAGTCCAATGTAAAAATAAAGAGTTTACCTCTCGCAGGCCGGTTCTCTACATCATTTCTATAAACTTTAATTCCATGAGTTATTTATATTCATATTTATGTTCGTCTACACAAAAACAAAAATATTTTAGTAAAATTGGCTCTAAATATCAATAACTCTACTCTTTCTCAAATGAGAAGGAACGACCGACTCTTACACCTACAAAATGTCTTATTTTTTATTGGTGTATGTATTAAGTTTTGTAAACAAAATATTAAACAAAAGTTATGTTGTATGTAAGGAAGCCTGCGAGAGATTGGTAACTAATTAATAAATAATTAATTTATTTTGGTTACGACCGGCATCATGCTGAGTTGGGGACGGTTTGAAAAAATAGAATAAGTTCTTATTTAGTTTAATTTTTATTCAATTTAATTTTTCCATATATATTGTGTTATTGTATTTTTTTTGGCACAAATAAATGATGTCTATGTCTAAAGTGTAAAAATTGGTAGGCCGTACCTTCGACTTGCGACTTCTTCTTGCATGTTGGATAGGTGCCGCAGTCCTGCGTGTGTCCAATAGAGCAAGGATCTTCAGCAAGCACGCACACTTGACTGTTCAGGCAACCGATGTCTTTACATGTGCGACCGTACTCTGTAAACAAAGCACGAAAATGATGTTCAAAATAAATGATAATATCAGAGTCGTGGTGACTACATGGAAAACGTAGTTCTTACGTGCATCAGCTAATTGTAAAGTTTTAAACTGTATGAGAGAACCGAAATTTACGTCCGCTGATGCAAAATGCCCGGAATTCCAAGTCTAGCAAAAATTACGTTAGAATTTATGCTCGCGTTTTTGTTCGATCACCATATATTAAAAATGTTCTGTTGCATGAAGCCTATCTCGAATATGGGAAAGCGTATAAAGGAAAATATTGCAGCATTTTTCGAATACGTTTGATATAGGAAACTTCCTCTCAAGTGACTCAGGTTCCAGTTTGTCACTTCTTATAAAAAAAGAAAGGCAAAATATTTCGTGGAACATTCTATTACTGAAAGTCCTAAATAAGGAGAGAAAAGGTCGAGAATCGAATATTCGCTCTCCCCATTGAAATTCCCGAAGCGGAAGAGGTACAATTTAGGAACCGTATAAATCATTTGCGGATACTTAGATAGAGGTATTATCTGCACACGCCACAAGCGCAACAATCGCTTCTCGCTCCACGGGCAAAGGGATTTCAGTAGCTAAACCGTGTTCGAAAATGAAAAAAAAAAGTCATAATATCCTTATGAATTTATTCCGCTGTGTCTACGAGAATTTTTGCCCTTTTTATAACCGGAATACCGTGACCGGGAAGAATTCGGTTGTAAGGGAATAGGGATCATTTGCATATACAAGATTATATACTTAGATTGGGATTCCCGCGGCGGGTCTCGCTCGAGAGTCAATATCACACGTAATAAAGGCCTACCGAAGCGAAAAACTTTTCGCCACGGAATTGTTTTCCACTACATAGAGCCCGTGCGCTTATCTATCATTATACCCTTTTGTAAGCTCTTCGTGTACAGGTATAAGTTTCTTGTTATTTTATTGGTGAAAGTGTGTGAAAAACTTTTCCATTCTGGAAGTTATTTCAGAGAAATTCCTTGAATTGAACGCGTGACTGAGCATTCGTTTTCCTCGGTCGTTCCTGGTAAACGCAAACAAATATGCTCTTGTGAGCTAAGAGTTCGGTGGTTCATGATGCGGTTGGTAGTATTTTGATAAAATATAGCTAGTCATAAATTAGATAGATATTATGACGTTCGGGGTTATGCTGTAAGGGCTTACTAATCCGAAAGGGGTCTGTTAGATTCATCATTATAAACAACTTTTACTAAAGGACTAACCGTGATATCGCGAATAAAACTCGTGAGTGACCGTTTTCAATAGAACGTCTGATATTTTTTACGATTTCATGGTTGGTCCCATACTAAAAGTTATTCATAATGATGGATATTTCGGGCCCTTTTGGTTAAGTACACCCTTTCCGCGTAACCCTGCAAATTTTACTGAAGGCACAGTCAGTTTACTTTAGCCATTTTTAAAGAAAGATCTCTATAATTTTCTTCTAACAGCCGTTCTTCTGAGTGTCTTACACAGCAAAACTTTAAACAAAATGGATTCAAAATCCACCCATCCATCCACGCGTTCCTGAAAGCGAACTGAAAGCTGTGCAGGGGCAATAAACCTATCTGGCGGTGAAATAATGATGTATTTAAACGGTTGTTGTAAAGCCAGCGTTCAGCACTTAACGTCTTAATATTTCAGGGAACAATTGTTATTACAATACATTCAGAGGCGGCGGTGCCCAAGAGACAAGCCAATAAATCGAGCGACACAATACACGACTTTATATTTAGGCTTAGAGAAATTAAAGGGAATTTCAGAAATGTTCAGAGAGGAATACTTTAAAATTCAGAAAGATCTTAGCTAATGACTTTTAACATAACGTTAGCGCTATTAAGTTAGCTTTGGCCAAATGGTACAGGCTTTATAGAGTAGTTCCATAGTAAGTGCTCGCAGTTGTGATTGCTCTCACGCTCTAGCAGTTTCGAGGATTACAGCAAAAAGAGAAACAGTGTATTTAGGGGAACGTTGCGTCCGCAGCTTGACAAAAAACATTGAAGTGGTCTGACCGACAGTGCATTTAATCACGATGATGTCACGGTTTTGTCACAAAATAGAGCGACCGAGTAAAAAGTAAAATGATGTATTATGGTCTAAAATTATTCATGCATACACTGTAAATTACTTGATAACATCGTGTTCTGATCATAAACGCAACATCCTTGCCATTTAGCACACAACCGAGAAAAGCGATCGATCGTGAATGCCTACATTCATAAAGAATCGTGTGAAGCAATAAAATCTGTACCACAATAGTCGAAATATAAACCGAGGACACTTCAAGGAAGAGGCTGTAAGAAGCGCCAGTAAAAGAGCGAATTCTTCGCGCGACAAAGGAATCCGAGAACGCAATTTTAGTGGCGATAGAAACAAATAAAAAACGCATCACAATATAAATATAAAGTCGGATCATAACTCTTTGTTTTGTTGCGGCGTCGTCGACGGTGAGATGTTCGTTTTATGCGGGCATTAGGTAATGGATTCACGCCATATCTCTTGGCAATTTGTGGGCGTAGAACGTGCCCCCAACGGCGACGCAATTGCCTTACTACGTAAGCATGATCCACGTGCTAGGTAGAATCATCAATTGGATTGTATGGGATACGTACGCAAATACCGCTACCGTAAAAATTTGTGTATTTTGTTTTTTAGTAGTGAGATCAACAATAAATACTCAATAATTTCTAAAAAATGTTTTTTTTATTATGCTAGGTTTTGACCACAACTCACCTGGTAAGTGACGATGTGGTCTAAAATGGGGCACACTTGCTTTTTTGTCTATTTACTCTTGTCAGGTTGTACTTTATAGGGAACACCGAGGCAGGGAGCGCATTCCATTCCTTTGCAATTCGTACTAGTTCACGACGTAAAGATGGAATGACTGCCTCGGTGCCTCTTGTGCACATTCTCGAAAATGAAGGCGATAAAAATTTTACATACAAGCTCTGTTTTAAACTATCACGGTTGTTCACTAAAGTTATATGATTATTTACGGGATATTTACCGTGGTAAGGTTGTGGAATGAGCTCCCGATATTTCGGCGCAGTTACATGCACCATGTTCACGGGAAGACTGAAGAATGCGGGTGGTTGGAGAACAGTTAAAAAGTTAGGTGCAGACATAACGATCTACCCTCTTTCTTAGTCTTTTGCTGCGGTTATCACTGGAACTCGAACTCGAACCTAAGTCCCGACAAAACACACTCACTGTATCACTGCGTATAGTATTTTGAACACATTTTGAACGCGAATTTTTATTTTTATTTTTTATTTTTACGTACGACCCAGAACTCCACAGCCACCGAAAATGTATGGTTTGCCCAAAATCCACAAAAGTGATGTGCCGCTGCGGCCAATAGTCAGCCAAATTGATTCCCCAACTTGTGACCTGGCGCGACAAGTCTCACGCGTACTTCAGGGACTGACAGGTCAGACGCCATCTTTTGTAAAAGATTCTAGACATCTGATAAGCCTTTTGAAGCAGACTAGGGTTGAAAGTGATGAGATCATGGTCAGTTTTGACGTCGAATCTCTATTTACGAGGGTACCGGTACTGCTTAGAGGTAATAAAGAAGAGACTGTCTGACAACAACATTTCGATGGAACACGCCAAACTGCTAGAACACTGTTTATCTTCTAGTTACTTCTTATACAGAGGCCAGTTTTACCTACAGATAGATGGAGTAGCAATGGGTAGTCCAGTGGCCCCTGTAGTTGCTAATCTGTGGATGGAAAACTTTGAAGACCGGGCTATATCCACCTGTCCCGTAGAAATCAAGTGTTGGAAGAGATATGTGGATGATATCTTCTGTATACTTAAGGGCGGTGAAACAGAAGTCAGAAAATGCCTAGAACATCTAAACAGTGTTCACCATGCTATGCGGTTTACGGCAGAGGTTGAGAAAGATCGAGTGTTACCGTTCCTGGATGTTCGAATAACAGCGAGAGAAGATGGGTCTCTGAGCCACACAGTGTACAGAAAACCGACGCACACAGACCTGTATTTGCATGCCACCTCTCACCATCATCCCCGGCATCTTAATTCTGTGGTCAGTTCACTGACAAATCGGGCCTATGATCTGTGTGATACAGAACATCTGGCTGAGGAATTATCCCACGTACAACTGGTGTTACGCAGGAATGGTTATAAGGCTCAAGTCGGTTTAACCAAACCAAGGAAAAAAGTGATGAAACCGAAGGTGGAACGACAGCCGACTTTTTTGCCATATGTAAAAGGAGTCACAGATAAAATAGGTCGAATTCTTGACAAATATGCTATCAAGACCATATTTACTCCACATAAAAAGATTGCGCAATGTCTGCGTTCCCCTAAGGACAAGATTCCCTTTCAGCATCCCGGGGTGTACAAAATTAACTGCAGCTGCGGAAGTTCGTACATAGGACAGACGAAGCGAACTGTTTCATGCCGCATCAAGGAACACATTAAGGCAGTAAAAAACAATGAGAGACACAAATCTGCCATAGCTGAGCATCTGCTGGACGCAGGTCCTAACCACTGGATCGAATTTCACAACCCTGAAATCCTGTCCACCGAACGCCATTACATACCAAGGCTAGTAAAGGAAACTATTGAGATCTCGAAATGTCAGAATTTCAATCGAGGTGATGGTTTTCAACTCGCCAGTGCGTGGAATCAAGTATTAGGTTGCCTCAAAAATAAAAATAAAAATTCGCGTTCAAAATGTGTTCAAAATACTATACGCAGTGATACAGTGAGTGTGTTTTGTCGGGACTTAGGTTCGAGTTCGAGTTCCAGTGATAACCGCAGCAAAAGACTAAGAAAGAGGGTAGATCGTTATGTCTGCACCTAACTTTTTAACTGTTCTCCAACCACCCGCATTCTTCAGTCTTCCCGTGAACATGGTGCATGTAACTGCGCCGAAATATCGGGAGCTCATTCCACAACCTTACCACGGTAAATATCCCGTAAATAATCATATAACTTTACATACAAGCTATCCTTCACCTGTGCTAGACAAGTAAAGTAGTTAAGCTCACGTGAACTACCAAAAATAGTAGTAGTAATAAGTACGTTTTTTTAAAAAAATTGGTTACAAAGTTACTCTTACTTGAATATCCATCAGCACAAAATGCTAGAGCGAGCACCAGCAAGGCTAGGCCCCAGTCCATGATGAATCTGGAAAAAAAAATTACATTCATCATGATTCCTGTGCAGAAAGCTCGACAATTATTTAATTGAATAGGTTTTGTGTTAATTTTTCTCAAACACCGGATATTTATTACTGAACATATCTACAGGGTTACGCGGAAAGGGTGAACTAAGCTGTAGGGGTCCATAGTATCCATCATTATGAACAACTGTTGCAAGAGGGCCGAACCTGAAATAGCAAGAAAAAAAACTTTTGCTGTTCCATAGAAAACGGTCATGCACACTCGACAAGGGGTCCATAGTATCCATCATTATGAACAACTGTTGCAAGAGGGCCGAACCTGAAATAGCAAGAAAAAAAACTTTAGCTGTTCCATAGAAAACGGTCATTCACACTCGACAAATTGTATGGAATAGCTTATATTTTTTCGCGATTTGAGTTTAGGTTTTGGTCCCATGGTATAAGTTGTTCGTAATGATGGGTACTATGGACCCCTTTCGGCTTAGTATACCCTTTCTACGTAACTCTGTATAATTTTGCTAAGAATCACAACTCAAAACCATCAAGCGTCTGTTGCAGAATTTCACATTTCATCTTGTTACAAAAAGCAATCTCTCGTGCAGTAGCGTTTTCAACAACATCAGTGGTTCTACGAAACCATAAAGTAGTCGCACGACCGAATTTTACAACGCTGCCATATGACCAGTCAGCTCTGATGTAGTAAGTCTTTAATGAAAATCTGGGAAGAGTCACAAAGTTTGCGAAGTAGTGGAGAACAAGTGGCAGGAGACGGCAACTGCTTTTTATGATACTATATTATAGACTAACTGTGACAGCTTGCAGTCCCTTTTAGTTTGAGTTAGACAAGATGAATATGAGGAAAGTAGAATTGGCGCAAATCCTTAATAGTATGTGATGAGAACCATAGGGATGTGAAACTGTCTTGTGGAATGCTTCAATGTGATAGAAATTAAGTTGCTTGTATAAATCCAAATGCATCCAGACTATTCCAGACAACGCAATGCGTGCACCGCTAATTTTGGTTGAGTGCGCATTGCGCAAGCGTCATGGAGAACGAGTTCCTTTGTGAAATAGTACACTTTACGAAAATAACATAATTATTATGGAACTCGACACATTTAGACTATTGCAATAAATGTAAAAAACCAGCCAAGTGCGATTAGGCTCGCGCACTGAGGGTTTGTACAGACAAACTTAATAAATGTCATACATACACCCGAAAAACATTACCCTCCAGCAGTCGAGTAAAAAGGTTGAATGTGAAACATTGAAGGGCAAACTTAACTTTGCAGTGGAAAAATTGTTCACCCATACATCGGTCTACATAATTTTCGCTTTCTATTTCATCATTTAATATTTGGCAAAAAGCAACGTCTCATAGCATATTAGGCTGTGAGACCTTGCTTCTTGGCAATTTTGATTATTCTAGGTCAACGTGAAGTACCCTATAATTTGTGAGTTTACCATCAAAATATGTGCCATAAATCTCCTTATCTTTTGATTACGTTGGCTTCGAACCTTGATTTTTTACTACACCAAGGGACCGTGGGCCTTATTATTTGATATTTATTTCAACTTGCTAACTGTACGCATTGAATACGAAAAGGGTCTTGAAACATCCACAGACAGACAGACGGACAGCAAAGTGATCTTATAAGGGTTCCGTTTTTTTCCTTTTGAGGAACGGATTCTTAAAAAGAAGACGCGATCATCATGCGTTGTTGTTTGCGGACTTAAGCTGAGCATGTGCAGTCCGGAATAATGGCGTCGCATGCCTCATGGCCGTGGTGAACATATCGCGACGCATACCTTGCGATGTCTGACTGCACCTCAATATTTATTTGATGAATTCAGAGTCTGTAAAATACTATGTAACCAATTTATTTAAAGCAGTTGCTTTTAGAGGAGCCTCCATCGCTCCCCAAAGACTAGCTAGAGCCAGTGTACGTAACAACAACGTGTAAACTGCAAAGACTAACAAAGTTCGCAAGTGCACCGGATGAAATGTTTAGGTCGCCGTGTGTTTCACACACGTCTGTCCGCCAGCTCTGCTCAAAGTTTATGACACCTAGCTCCATTCCCCGAGCAATTTCGCCCGAAACTGTTTCGTATAACCTCGTTACCAGCTACTGTGCTCCCTCTATGTAAGTAAACGTTCTGCGGGTATGACAAAACTTGTTTCGCTTTATTGAAAACGGGAGACGGTGTGTGGTTTTCGTCGGTGTCCAATTTGATTATTACGTTTGCAACATTGCTTAGAAGTTCACAACACCCGAAGGTATTTACAGTATATGTTGTTTATCTCGGTCTTCTGCGATCTAAAACACTTTTCTGTTTAATTTTGTTGTTGCAAATTTTGTGGAATTGGAATGATAATATTCAACATTATAAGTATCTACATATTTATCAATTTAAAAACTGACTTGAAAATTAACTATTGGAGCTGGTTAAAATACTGAGTTGAAATGGCAGTGGGCAGGGCACATATCACGCAGAACAGATGGCCGATGGGGCCGAAAGGTTCTGGAATGGAGACCACGGACTGGTAAGCGCAGCGTAGGACGTCCACCCACAAGATGGACAGACGACCTAAAAGAGACCGCAGGGAAACGCTGGATGCAGGCCGCTTCCAACCGGCCCTTTTGGAGATCGATGGGGGAGGCCTATGTCCTGCAGTGGACGTCCTACGGCTGAGATGATGCTGATGATGAAAATACTGAAACAAAATTAAAAACGGACCGCATTGAGAATTTCTCCTAAAGTCGGTTAAAAATTATAAATCAGGACTGGTACGTGCCAGAAACAGTACCCCTATATTTATATCTATACAGGGTTGCCAAGTTGTTTATAATGATGGGTACTATGCATACCTTTCGGCTTAGTACACCCTTTCCGCAAACCCAGTATAGACTGAATTTTGTAGTACCCAAGTAATGATATTTGGCAGCACACTCAACGAGCCCACATTCTATTAAAACTTTTTAAATTACAATCTCGCTTCTATAGTCCGGGTAAATTATAACAGAAATATCTAGGAAAAAACTTTATTATTCTACTATCTATGTAGTTTTACATAACCAGCTTTTACCTTTGCTTAAGAGGGGGCAACCGAAATTTTATGCTAATTTGCCATGATATTCTAACTAAACCAAATATCCGATCACCGTAATAATTGATATATGTGAATTTTCAATTCATTTTCTTTCCGCCATTAAGACAGAAACATAATAGCAAGATATTTACTCGATACTTTAATGTTTTGAAAATGGTGCCTTTTTGCTAATTTTTTTGATTTTACTTGGAAAGTACTTCAGTTACATATCTAAAATAAATACTCACCGAAGGAAAATATAGTTTGTTTTCCAGTGTTAAGACAAAATTTACCTAGATTAATTAGTACTCTCATAATAAATTATATTCGATTTGAGACTTACGTCCTTTAGTTCTAAGCAACTATTCGGTCAAACGGCAAGTCCGATATTCAGTCTTATTCTGTTGCGCTTTGCATCTAAATAGCGAAACATGCTCCGTTTAACCTCAGTACCGCACTGTGCCTCAACGGGGAAGGACGCACGCGCTTGCTTTTCGCCTTGGTTTTATCTTCCGAGTGCGATTATATCAACACCTACTGTATTTTCAAACAAACGATAATATAAAAAATCGATGGCTCGAACGCGACCACTTGATGCGGCTACCAAGTGGTGACAATGACCTTAGAGCACAGACTAGGTAAAGCTACTACGAAAAAATAACATAGATACAAATAAAATGGATACGACTAGGCCCTAACGAATCCATTATTATGTATGCTCAGTAATATAACTATTAGAGTCGGAGTGTTTCTTTGTGACAGACAAACAGACAGAGAGAGAGAGAGAGAGAGAGAGAGAGAGAGAGAGAGAGAGACGGAGAGAAGCAGAGAGAGAGAGTCAGAAAGATAAAACTAAAAATTAAATGACATTATAAAATAATTTAGATTCATTATAATTTTATAAAATTAAAATTAAAAATCATTTAAATTAATGTGATGGTTAATTTGACTTGAGAGTTCCATCCACATTTTCTCACGTTTTTACGAGAAGCGGCTTTCTGCAAAAGGAGGAAGGTTCTCAATTTTAACAGACAAAAAATAGCTTGGTAATAATGGAAGCAAAAAAACATCTTCTAATAAAAAAAAATTTAAATGTGGAAAGTCAAACAATAGGTACTTATGTTTTTAACCGACTTCAAAACAGGGGCAAGGTTCTCAATTCAACCGGTATAAAAAAATACTAGTCGAATTGAGGACCTTCCTCCTTCTTTGAAGTCGGTTAAAAACATAAGTACCTACTGTTTGACCAGTTGGGTTGGCTCGGGTATGTGCTGGTAAGGGGAAATGCACAATACACTAGCGGGACTACTTACCTTAGTCAAAGTCAAATACTACTTACCTTTTTATCCGACTTCAAATAAGGAGGAAGGTTCTCATTTACCTTAGAGTACCTTCAATTCGACCAGTATTTTTTTATACTGGTTGAATTGCAGTCCACCACTGCGGTGCAACAATGCGGTGCAACACTGCGTTGCAACACTGCGATGCAACAGTGCGGTGCAACAGTGCGGTGCAACAGTGCGGTGCAACAGTGTGGTACAACAGTGCGGTACAACAGTGCGGTACCATCTTTAAATATTTTGAATCAGTAGCATAAAATACGAGTTTCTCAGATCAAACGCTAGGTGGCACCACCAGTATTTCAGCAAAGTGAAGTTATATCAAAAAATAAATAGCTATTTTTGAATATTTTGAACTAATTGGTTGGAAACATAGGTGAGTTTTTTTTTGAGGATTAGGTGAGGTTTTGCGTGATTTGCGTCCAACACTAGATGAGAGCATTTATATTTCAGAGAATCTTGACTTGTATCGTAAAATATTTCTGCCATCCTTGCATATTTTAAATCAGTAACGGTGATTATAGATTGTTCAGTTCTAATACTAGAAGACATCTTCAATATTTCAGTGAAGACGTTAAATCAGAAAATATTTCAGCCATCCTTGAATATTTTAAGTCTGTGGCATCGATTAATGGCTGCTGAGGTCTAAAGCCAAACGACGGCACCAATATTTCAGAGATTTTGAGAAGTAGCTTCACTAACGAAATTTCTTTATTTAATTCAAATCCGAAAATATTTTGACCATCACTACATATTTTGAGTTTTATTCAGTGGTAAATGATTTCACAGGGTGAGTATTAGGGAACTAACGCAGTATTTTTCATACATTTTGGGTAATGAGAAGCCACAGGCAAACCACGGCAAAACTTATCTCAGATGGCGCCACCTTCGCTGGTGCTGTCATTTGTGGCTTATTTGAGGTTATAAACATTGCTCTTGAATGAAACAATAAAAATAAACTTTGCCTTTAAACAGTAAAATGTTTCTTATATTTCAGAGAATCATGACTTGTATCGTAAAATATTTCTGCCATCCTTGCATATTTTAAATCAGTAACGGTGATTATAGATTGTTCAGTTCTAATACTAGAAGACATCTTCAATATTTCAGTGAAGACGTTAAATCAGAAAATATTTCAGCCATCCTTGAATATTTTAAGTCTGTGGCATCGATTAATGGCTGCTGAGGTCTAAAGCCAAACGACGGCACCAATATTTCAGAGATTTTGAGAAGTAGCTTCACTAACGAAATTTCTTTATTTAATTCAAATCCGAAAATATTTTGACCATCACTACATATTTTGAGTTTTATTCAGTGGTAAATGATTTCACAGGGTGAGTATTAGGGAACTAACGCAGTATTTTTCATACATTTTGGGTAATGAGAAGCCACAGGCAAACCACGGCAAAACTTATCTCAGATGGCGCCACCTTCGCTGGTGCTGTCATTTGTGGCTTATTTGAGGTTATAAACATTGCTCTTGAATGAAACAATAAAAATAAACTTTGCCTTTAAACAGTAAAATGTTTCTTATATTTCAGAGAATCATGACTTGTATCGTAAAATATTTCTGCCATCCTTGCATATTTTAAATCAGTAACGGTGATTATAGATTGTTCAGTTCTAATACTAGAAGACATCTTCAATATTTCAGTGAAGACGTTAAATCAGAAAATATTTCAGCCATCCTTGAATATTTTAAGTCTGTGGCATCGATTTATGGCTGCTGAGGTCTAAAGCCAAACGACGGCACCAATATTTCAGAGATTTTGAGAAGTAGCTTCACTAACGAAATTTCTTTATTTAATTCAAATCCGAAAATATTTTGACCATCACTACATATTTTGAGTTTTATTCAGTGGTAAATGATTTCACAGGGTGAGTATTAGGGAACTAACGCAGTATTTTTCATACATTTTGGGTAATGAGAAGCTACAGGCAAACCACGGCAAAACTTATCTCAGATGGCGCCACCTTCGCTGGTGCTGTCATTTGTGGCTTATTTGAGGTTATAAACATTGCTCTTGAATGAAACAATAAAAATAAACTTTGCCTTTAAACAGTAAAATGTTTCTTGACAGTGGCGAATCTCAGAAAAAAGTTAATGTTTCCTTAGCTGGTAAAAAAGCGAATCTTTTGGCAAGGTAGGTATGCAATAAAATTATCAATCACTGCGTTGCAACACTGCGGTGCAACAGTGCGTTGCAACACTGCGGCGCAACAGTGCGATGCAACACTGCGTTGCCACACTGCGTTGCAACACTGCGTTGCAACACTGCGTTGCAACACTGCGTTGCAACACTGCGGTGCAACACTGCTTTACAACACTGCGGTGCAACACTGTGGACCAAGTAGACAGAGACACTAAGATTATACAAGTCGCATTGAGAACCTTCCTCCTTATTTGAAGTCGGATAAAAAGGTAAGTAGTAATACCTACTGTTAGACCGGCCGGGTTGGCTCGGGTAGGTACTGGTAGGTCAAACAGTAGGTATATTAGGCCGACTTCAAATAATGAGGAAGGTTCTGTGAAGGATGATGATGATATTTTTTAGTAAATTGAATTGCATTGCATTAAATTACATTAAATTAAATTAAATAAATCATACTTAAATAGATATTAACAACCAGGTATACTCGTAGAACAAACACAAAATGTTCATCACATTAATTTTGTCCTAGGTGGGAATCGAACCCACGCCCGAAGCTCAGAAGGTAGGTTCACTACCAACTGGACCAACGGGCTTTCGGGTATTTCGTTTCGCGTGTTTCGTTTAGTATAGTATAGCATAGCGTAGCGTAGCATAGCATAGCATAGCATTAGTTTAGTTTAGTTTGATTTAATGTTTAACGATCTCTGACTCTCTGTCTCAAGCGTAAAATTTTTATTTGAAAATTAATTTAGGCAATTTCAATTTAATTTATATAATTTATTAATTTTATATTGATATTGTAGAAAACTTAAAAATTAAGTATAAAAATATACAACAAACACAATTTTGAAAATTGAAATAAACAATTTACGGTTTTGCGCGCCGCGACCGAACCCAGCTAATCGCCAAAACGCCAACATTATGCTTATCCTGTGTTTATTACTCCTTGCCGCATGACGAGTTCGACTACGCGAGTTATGTGTACTGGAGCTGCGCGCGACTGCCGCGCTGCCGTGGTTGTGTTTCACACTAATGCGGGTGATGCGAGACGCGCGGGTGAAATCAGAAATTTTCCTCGCTTTATACGCACTCTTAAATAAGTTTTACCGCGAGGAATACTCGTATTGCAAAAACTTCACACTTTGAAAATCACTTACACGGTTCTGTTCTTATAACACAAGAGAGACTAAAAATACAGATGGTGTTCACGGACGGACAATTTTCTCTACAGAATTCCAATACACGATTATACTACGACCAACGGTCGTAGCATCCAATTCATTCACAATGGTATAATGCTGCGCAATCAAATGGTTTAGATCTTTGCAGGACGTTGAGCACATACCCATTCATCGCAATTGCGGGTTTGACGTCAACTCTCAATACGGAAACCGGTATCTCACACACCAACACAATCATAAATCAAGGTAAAGTACTGCGCCGGATTCAGACGAATCCATACGAAGCCAAATCACAAAGCTCGAAAATTGAAAAATCGAAATAGAAAAGGCAGCGCGAAGTGGTTTTCCACTAAAAGAACTCGTAGAAATGAAGTTAAATCAGGGAGTGGAGTGATAGGTGGAGGGTGCCGCCCGTGTCGCAGGTCAATGAAGGTCGACCGGCGGAGGTCGGGTCAGTCACGCAACTGAAGGGCGCTTAACCTTACTGAAACACTGTGTAGAAACTTTATATACCAATGGGGATTAATGATTCATTAACGATTTGAGTTTTACTCGTTTTTGTTGTGAATGAATCGTGACAGAGACCTAAACATTTAGGTATAGAACATAAATATCGTATGATCTACGTATAGTAAACCTAATAAAGAAACAGCGTATGATACCCATAAATCCTGATTCAAAGATAGTGCGAAACAAGTTATCACACGTCCCTAGCCACCGTAATCATGTAACGAATTAATGGCACTGATTAAAAAGAGTCCAAATTAAAAGGATCCCCTGTGGGCATTACATGCCATAGAGCAGAAATTGGATAGCGATACGAGAGATATATTGCCAGACATAAAGCCGGGCTCGGTAACTTTCTACCCATTTCCGGCAGGCCACTTGTGAATCGTATTTCGGAATCCTTTTTATCTTTTTGCGGGGTGGCGCGACGGCGAACGCGAAGTGACAGCGGCACGGAGCCACTTCGCAGCCCATATATCACTTGAGGCTGTAACGGCCGCGTTAACGGCCCCACTGTCACCTCACGCCGTCAGCGTCCGCCGACGAGCCTCCAGCTGTCTGCTAAATGACTCTATAATCTATCTTATGAGAGACGTCGTTTAGATAGATTGCCGATATGTTCTGGCTTAAGATACGTCTTCTGCAATGGAACAGCTATCTCTTTGATTTTCAGAGTCATTTTAGGTATATTCTGTAATGAGAGATAATAAATCAAATCTAAAACCAACAAAACCGAATCACGATGGACTACACGGGGAATGATTAAAGCATGCAAATGAACCGACATTTCACGAGTATGGAGTGGGAAATGATTTTTCGAATAAGACAAAGTACATAATATAACATGTTCATGCGGACTGAAACAAGGTAAACGTGACAGCGCGAAGTGTCAAACGGTATAAACATGTACGTGAGTAAAGAACTGCCGCTTGTTGGTTGAGATTTAGCACGTTCGAATTCAGGTCGCGATGCATCGCTAGCGGAGGCTTCCACTCCACAAATTCTAGGATGCGACGCGTTGGGTGCAAAGCGGTGGTGTCGCCTACCCGGATTTATATCGGCGGAAATCTCCGGTGTGTTCGGTGTTCGCAACTCGCGCCGACGTCGACACCATGTGAAAATATTCTGGTGAAGTGGTGTACGGTTTTGCGCGGATTTCGCTCCCGACTAAACTGGTGCGCGACAAATCGACTTATGCAACACCTTGCCATCGCAGTCTGAATTTACAGATCATGTGCATTTGCAAGATAAGCTGCACGTTATGAGTAATTTGTTATAAACTGAAAACTTACGCTTTAATTTGCGGCTTGTGGTTTCCACGTCCTGTTTTTACTATTCAATTCAGTGTCGTACAAGGATCGTTTAACTTTAAACTAAAATAATAAATTTGGAATAATTCACAACAATATTGAACAACACAATAACGCACTATTTTCAACGGTAATGAATACCTACTGAGGCAGATTCGCTTTATTACCCATATACATAGAGATAGTGATAAGGTTGGGTTATTTTAAATGAGATCATACTTATAACATATAATAACACAATTAATCATCACAAACAGCTACTAACTTCAGCGTAATAAAGATCAAATGTGAAGAACTGCTCTACTATACCGTCTATAATTACTTCTTTTGTACATTGGGTTCTGTATTGATTCCTATTTATGTTTATTAGACGTTATTAGTTAGGTTTACGGCGATTACTGTCAAAACTTTGTCCATTTAGTCATGTTCCAACGAGCAGATATTCGATAAACAAGGTGAAATTATCGAAGTTAATACCGGAGTTGTAGAATTTTGCCGGCGGGCGTGAGAGGAATCAACATAAATCATGAGCCGCGAGAAAGATACACTAGAGAATTCAGAAAAGGGTGTATAACGACTTCTTGGATGCGGTAACGCAAACATTCCTTTGGTTGGATAAATGCCAACAATATCATTGGGTTAGAGATCCGGATCGGCGTCAATCATGTTTTACCGACTTAAGTCGACATTGAAATGAACATGATTACCTCTAAATAACATTAATGATTTTTTTTAAACCTGAAAAGTGCGAGTCATGCTCGCACACTGAGGGTTCCGTACCACCAAAAATACAAAAAGTCAACATCACGCCTAGGCGGTCACCGAGTACCGAGTTCCAAGTACCGACCGTGCCTGACGTTGCTTAACTTGGTGGTGAACATAAATCTGTCACCGACTCGCACTTGGCCATTATTTATTGTTTTACTTTAGTGTGCAGCAGTACTTTAATCATGCCAAGTTTGACGCTTGTACGTATTACCGTTTTTACATTAGACCAAATACAAAAATACGTTTGATAAAACGGCCAAGTACGAGTCGGGCTCGCGCACTGAGGGTTTCGTACCACCATAACATTCAATAACGAAATTACCAGTTATAACTTGGTAATGAACAGAAACTTGTCACCGACTCTCACTTAGCCATTATTTATTATTTGTTGTTATACTTTAGAGTGTGTACTATAATCGTGCCAAATTTGACGCTTGTACGTATTACCATTTTTACATTAGAGCTTATACAAACATACCTTTCGTTTTTACTTTTCTATTATGTCTTTTTTATTATTTCTTAGTTAATCCGCCGTAACATTACACATTCTGCGAAATTTTCAACAGGACAGGCGGACGGACGGACCAGACAGACAGACATCGTAGGCTTAGTAATAGGGTCCCGTTTTTTCCCTTTGGGTACGGAACCAAAAAAATAACGTTTGTTGTGTCCCCACTCGTGGAGCTCCCCAGCCCCTTTTAGGTTTTAATATTTGACTTTAATATTATTTCTTAGTAATACCGTAACTTTTTAAACATATTCTTTAAAAAATTCAACTGGCTTCCTATTACCTTTCGAATGATAACAGCCGTTAAAATGTAGGATCGAAAGACGGACAGACAGACAGCGTAGGCTTAGTAATAGGGTCCCATTAACAAATTTAAAGTATGGAACCCTAAAAACAATTTACACACAGAATTTGAGACAAGAGATTTTGCAAAAACGCAGTGCAATATTTATCTCACAGGTTTACTGCTGTAATCCACAATAAGCTGCTCTCTGTGTATACTGATTACGGAGTCAAGGAAAGATTTACGGTAAATGGAAACGAACAGAAATTAATTACCCGACGACAAGATTTTTTTGTAACAGAAGGGAAATCTTCTAGATACTTAGCTGTAATAGGTATGTATGATTGCACCAACTAAAACCCCCGCGGTGGCCTCTTACTACCAGATTGGACACTAGGATCTCCATAAGATGCTTGTCCACCTATACAGCCCAAACCGATTTTGATAAATGAGGTATCGATAGATTACTCCTAGGTATGTTTACTGGGTAGGTGAAGTAATCATTATAACAAGATAAGTGGAGATGAAAAAATTAATTCAATTGTATTCATTCATGTAATGAATAAGTCATTAAAATGTCTTTTAAAAATCCGGCTCGAATTGAAAAAAGTTTAAAAAGGTTTGGTTTGGTGCATTATTTTTAGGGTTCCGTACCCAAAGGGTAAAAACGGGACCCTATTACTAAACCTAAGCTGTCTGTCCGTCCTACCTTTAAACGGCTGTATCTTTCGAACCGCAATAGAAAAAAACAAAAAAAAAAGCCAGTCGAAATTTTCACAGAATATGTAATGTTACGGTAGATTAAATAAAATAAAAAGTTAAAATTAAAGGGAGGTGCCCATACAATAATCGTATTTTTCTATTTGCTCTAATGTAAAAACGGTAACATGTACAAGCGTAAAACTTGGCATGATTATAGTACGCACTCTAAAGTATAAGAACAAATAACAATAAATGGCCAAATGCAAGTTGGTGACCAATTTCTGTTCACCACCGGTACCGGTTCTCGTACGATCAAGAAGTAAAGCAACGTCGGGCGCGGTCGGTACTTGGATGGGTGACCGGGGCGCCTGGGCGTTGATGGGATGTTGTCTTTTTGCACAATTTTTTGTGCTTTAGTAGCTAACAAGTTATGTGGTGGTACGGAACCCTCAGTGCGCGAGCCCGACTCGCACTTGGCCGGTTTTATTTATTTAGGCGTGTGTGGGATTCTCATTTATTTAAAGAACATGTTTTTAGGAAACATTATAATATACTTTGGCTCAACCTTTGGCATTTTTTGAAGAGGCCAAAATGGCAAGGAATACATACGGTCATTACTAGAATTGATTTATCAAAATACAAAATACTTAACATCGCAGTTCTGAGAATGATTAAGTATCTATGTTTTATAAGAAACGGCATCAACGCATTATAGCAAAACTGATATCATAAATACTGAATGCTATGTATATTTTTAGTTTTAATTGGTTCAAAGACAAACGTGGTTTTCTTGTAGTGTGAGAAAAACCGGTTATTTGCGTACTCTGTCCGTTGATTATGTAGCAACATCCTTGACGGCGGCCATTCTATAGCGATTCTAGATAAAGCGCGATTGTGGCTTCGGATGCCGAATGTATGCATGGTAAAATTATGATTGATGATTTGTTTGAGTAAAACATGGAGTTCGATTTTTGAGTCACTTTCATTTTAGAGTGAAAGATATCTATTGATAGAAAGCAAATTCGAATTTAAACCGTTCAAACCATTTGTTGCGTTAGCTAGAGATATTATTATTTAAAAATGCTATTTTTGTTTGGGATTTTGTTCGAAGGTCAGTCATTTCGCATGATATTTTCGTGCAAAATAAAAGCGAGCGATTCAAAAATCGAGCCCATGATATCAAGAGTCCGTATGTCGGCCAGAATTATCTCTATCGCTTATATGCAACATTTTTGAAAACAAAAAATCACTGAGAAATAATTCTAGAAAACCAACTGGGTATTATCTTTAGAAAAAGACATTGCATATATACTTAGTTTAAAGCAGAACTCCGATGGTATACGAGAGAGTGCGTAGAGTAGCAGAAACAGGGTTTTCATGCTCTTTACTTGGCTTAGAATTAATAAGCAAGCCGTTGGTGTGTTCTGATTCAACAATTTTAATCCGCACAGTCTAGGAATGGAACAACCTGCCCTGGTGGCATCCTTGTTTCCCGAGAGATTCGGTCTCTTAAGTCTGCGTGCTTCGTCTTGACTACTTTGTCGCTTCCCAACTGGCGAGTTGCTGATCAAACGTGGACTTATACGCGATAAAAATACAAAGTTGACTAGCAAAATTAGTTCGATGGATCTCTTGAAGACCAAGACCAAATTCTTAAGATCAAATACCGCCAAACTACTTGAAAATTACCTTGTCTACGCAATAGTCGAGTTTTAGGTCTCTTTGGCGGACCACTAGGTATGAGGACGAAGGGTATTCGACCGTCTGAGTCCGTGCGGTTGTGGTGTGTGCCACATAATTGCCGGTCAGTATACGCTCCAATTTTAAGAAACGAGTTTCAAGAATTTGGCCGGAAAACATTCTGAAGTTTTTGTTATAATTAGCTCGAAAAGACATCAGATAAAGAGGTTTACAAAAGGTCAAGCGTCTAATGTGGTGCAATCGCAATCCTCTATTTATCTGATTTGGAATAATACTTTGAACTCAGTTACGTTTTATTTATCTTTTTTTTTTTTTTTTTTTTTTAACGCAGATAAGTCCGCGTTTGACCACCAACCTCTCTACTTCCAAGCGTCATCATCACAGTTTTAATGAGCTAGCTACTAAAATGAAGTGAACGACAACTGCGGCACACCGACCGCCATATTTATGCGAAGACGATATCTTGATGAATTCCGCGAACGCGAAACCGATTGTAAACAATAACACAGTTGTTCAGCTTTTACTTGCGTGGTTAGTTAAACACCCGGCTACCACAACATCTTACGCATTCTTATTTATTTTTGCCTTGAGCTGTATCTCGCTCTCTCTACTGCAGATAGAGCGAGAGAAACAAAATTTAAGACCATGATTGAAAAATACGAATTCCCAAGTAATACGAGTAACACTAATTTTCTATCGCGTCGCGTCGTCACTCTAATGGCTATTTCTAGTAAACTATTATTATTAGTTTTTTGTTGCCTATATATTTTTAGAATCTGTATAACAAGTTTTAGACGTAAAGATTCAGAGATTTAATAAAAAAGATAATCGTGTTTCGTTTCATTTCTGTATGACACTGGGGATAATGCAAGGATTCTAACGATTGGTCCAGGCGTTTAGAAGTTATGGTGCAATTGATAAACACACTTAGGTACATACCTACATGAACTTTAAAACATAACATTCATTTTTGGGCTGTCGGGTAAAAAAAAAGAATGGTATAAGATATTGTGTTAGGCCCCCAAGTCTTATTACAATTCTCAAGAAGGCTGGTATCACGTGCTCGACACTCGATTCAACGTTCGAGCTATAAAGTATAACTTCCGCAGTTGTCCCACTGCCATCGTTCGCGGACACATTCTAGAATATTGTTACTGTAGCAAAATTCTACGTGGAACAGTAATTAAACTTTACTTTATTCGCCTCGGGTCACATCAGAAATCTAGACTTATAGATACCCACCTGCAAAAAAGTTTTCTAATGGATATTGTTACCACAATCCCGCATTCAGGGTACATTGTACAACCTATCTCAACATCAAACTCTAAATTCGTTCTGCTGTTTTGGACCTGAGTAGGTAGTAAACATTACCTATTTCCTTCACACCACACTCACAAATTTTTGTATGATACGGCAAGTTGAATGGGAACAAATGATGGAACAAAGCTACAGAGAAACTACGAGATGATAGACCAGAGCTACAGAAAAACTACTTCAACTACTGTAATCTAAGTCAACCTATTGTCAATTGGAACATTGGTAGCAAAAACATTTACTCAAAACAGCTAAGTGCGAGTCGGCGCACTGGGGATTCCGTACCGCCACAAAACACAAAAAGTAGTGTAAAAAGACAACATCACGCCCAGGCCCAACCAAGTACTGCACGCGACTTTGCTTAACTTGGTGGTGAACAGAAATTTGTCACCGACTCGCACTTGACCATTATTTAATATTCGTTGTTTTACTTTAGAGTGTGTATTATCATCATTACGAGATTCGCACTTTTAAAAATAATAATAGGTTCGAAATCGCGCAAGTCTAGTTACTGTCTGCATACTATACCGGATTTTGGACATTTCCGTGTAAAACGTGACTTTATAAGCGCACGATTCTGTACTGATATTGTCAAATATTAGGCGGATAGTGTTGGCATAGAGCCATAATTGTAGTTTTGGGCCACTGGGCCCAGTCAAGAGGAAGTGTTCCCTCAACGAAACGGATCTGTTTATGGGCTTGAATAAATCATCTCATGAACAAGATACGATGAAAACTGGGACCGGATTTTCCACTACAAATCATACCACTAAAACACAAATAACGAGTTTGGGAAGTAAGCAAGATATGACTATAATAACCACTATGCAGTCCAGTCATAGTATTTAATTATCACACTAATTTATTATCATAAAAATCGGCTAAGCGCGAGTTGAGCTCGCACACTGAGGGTTCCGTATCCCCACAAAATTCCCTATAGGGAATTCCCTAGGGTTATAGGTATATCACTTACATTTATTTTCTCTGAGCAATTTAGATGAACATCATCAATAAAATCCAACCGGTACAAAACAATTGCAGCTGAACATGTTTTTCACATTGTAAACTTGAAAATAACCTCAGCTTATAAGGATATTCAACTGTTGACTTCTTTCCTTATTGTCAGTGGCTATATAATTAAATAAAGCGTAATTCAACACTAATTTTATCCTCTTGACCGTTTCTTGTGATTATAGTGGGTTCATGACATGGCCATTGGCCATGGCTTTACCCATTTTTAGAACTTGTTGTACAGTTGCCAATTTCGTTTTTTAGGGTTTTTTAATGTTAATTTTGTAGTATTTTGAATATTAGTTATTAAAGATTATTAAATGAAAAACGTACTCGTGGACGACGACCCTCCACTTGGTGGACGACGGTTAACAAAGACCTCAAAGAAGCTCAAATAACACCTGACTTAGCACAAAATAGTGCTCAATGGAGAAAAAGGACAAGGAAGGCCGACTCCAAGTAAATGGGAAATGGTCTAGGAAGAAGAAGAAGAAGAAAGATTATGAAATAAATATTAAAGAAATAATGATTAAATAGCTTTTATTTTAAGGAACATTATTTTTAAGTAAAATAGTACATTGTTACCCCAGGGGTGAAAGTAACCCCGTCTTTAACCCCGAGGTAAACACTGTGCTTTTCATTACGAATACAAGGAAACTAAAAATAAAAACATGAACTGCCTAAAGAAAATATGAGTGAATTTTATTTCATAAAATTGTCGTACGATTTTAAGTATCTTTCTTTTGATTTAGGTGGTAAAAGGTTTTGCTTTAGCCTCTTCTCTTATGAAATCAGGCGTTAAATCCATATCGGAATCTGATGAACTCATTGTGTTAATACAAATCTGCTATACGGAAGTATAAACAAAACTATACAATGAAGATCGGATTCCCGCCCATTTTTTTTGGAACATCTTGTCACTGGCGTTTGCACGAGAAGCGCGGGAACATAATCCTCTGAGAAAAAAAAGTTGGAAAATGGTTCAATACTTTTTTTTTTAATTTTCATGACCGTGGATTCAATGTCCTTTAGTCGTAATATTAAACAGTTTACATAATATCAAAAGCGTCAAACAAGTCATAGTCACAATCAGAGTCAAACTCATGCCCCTGTAAAGTGGTGGAGATTTACAAGAGGCTCCTATGGAGTTTTGGAAACAACACGAAAAGACGTTTCATCTCTTGATATCCCTTACCCACACTCGAGCACGTTTACGAGCACTTAATAAATAATAATTCACCATTTACTACACATTAACACTCGAAAATACACAAGTTTAGGAAAATTATTCAACGAGCCGACATGTTTTTTTCCACGTTGGCGCCAAAACTCCATGGTTCAATACAAATGTTTAAATAGAACTAGTTATCCTAACATCAAGCGAGTTGGCGGCCAAGCGCAAGCCAATGTATAATTTTTTTATATTTTGAGTGTCTGTCAGTTGTCAACTGTCACTGTTAGTTGAAAGTGATTCTCCCTAGGGCTGAAATGTATTACTTTTAACCTGCTCCTCAGGCAACTTCAGACCTACTTTCCGAGTCTGAGTAATGAAAAATCTATTTGTACAATTCAATGTAATTATCCTATATTACTATGGGCTTATTGCCAAGAAAGTTTAGAAACAATCTGGAGAAGCTGAAGGTCATTGGCATAGTTGATGGCAAACAAACTTTAGGTCATATTGTCATGTTATTCTGACTAGATTAACATGGATATCTCAGTGTAGGGACTACATAGAAAAATTGATAACATTTTAAACTTTTTTGTGCAGAAGAATAGAGCTGGAGTTAGCGAGCACTGGTCAAAAATTCAATGATTGCTAATTTCAACAATACCACATAATTAATAAATTCCATTTTATATGATGCTAAGAATTATGATTACATACTCATTACTATTAAAGTAATAATCACTTGAATATGCACTAGGCTTTCAGAGACCTAACAAATAAAAAAGGTAATTTTTCAGGTTCTATTGTGAAAATTTCACAAATCATTGAAATTAAATAATTTTAACTGATTTTATAACATGTATTTAATTTTCTTTAACTGAACAAACCTGATGTTTGTTCGAAACATCAGGACAATTTCCTGTGGTCACAGGTAGACTAGATGATTGATGTTATTTATCATCATCAGCCAGAAGACGTCCACTGCTGAACATAGGCCTCCACTTTAACATCCACACTGAACGACAGCCTGCCTTTTGTATCCACTGGATGCCAGCGACTCTCGCTATGTCGTCGGTCCATCTAGTGGGAGGCCTACCTACGCTACATGTTATTTATCATTGATGATAGAAATGTTATGAAATTATTGATTGATTGAAATATTAGTAGGTAATATCTTTTTATTGTCTCACTGATGCTAAGTATTCTCCTAAAGGATAGAGGTGTCTTCGTATTGGGGGTGGGGTACTGAGTGTAATGAAGTTTTCTATTCTTAACTCAACTAATTTTACCTGACATAATATAAACAGTTTTAATATTATGGTAACGGCTTTATATTTTCGTTTTATGCCCAAAAAACCAGATACCTAAAATTAACAATTTATATGCATTTTGTAATATGGTTCTTGAGGACATAATGGAATGGCGCAAAGTCACCAAAGACGAAGGTGAAATCACAACCAGAGGAGCAGGATTGAGAACATAATAACCATGACTTTTTAGGGTTCCGTATCCAAAAGGTAAAAACGGGACCCTATTACTGAGCCTACGATGTCTGTCCGTTCGTCTGTTGGCTGTATCTTTTGAACCGTCATAGATAACCAGTTAAAATTTTCACAGAATATGAAATGGCGGATTAACTTAGAAATAATAAATAATACAAAAAGTAGAAACGAAAGGGGTCCTCATACAGCAACCGTATTTTTTTTACATATTATTGTTTTAGCTCTAATAATGTAAAAACGGTACTTAATACATACAAGCGTCAAACTTGGCATGACTATAATATAGTACACACTCTAACATTAGAACAACAAATATTAAATAATGGCCAAGTGTGAGTCGGTGACAAATTTTTGTACATTACCAAGTTATAACTGGTAATTCGTTATTTGGATGACCTCTTCATTCTAACGCCATTTCACCAAATCCAAATGCCATAATTTATTAATTTTGTAGTCGGATTTCAAATTGATAATCCTTGTATTTTGTGTTGTACGGAACCCTGAGTGAGCGATCCCGACTAGCACTTGGCCGGTTTATTAAGCATTGTAAGTAAGTACAATAGATGTTCCATAATATATTTACACTACAAGTGTCTTCCTTGTTAAGTCCAACAGAAAATAGCAGGATATATCAATTGTAGAAATCCCGGCAGCATCCGCATGCAAAAATAAATGTACTACAATTGACCTTGCTAGAAACGAAGTACTTCAAGTAGGTATGGAAATCAGATTGAGAGAGCTTCGACGGTATTTTAAATTGATATTTAGGCTAGCCCATGGTCTCCCCTGTGTCTAAGAAAGAGGATGCTTGCCTAGAAGAAACCAATTCTTTCGTGACTTAGACACCTAAGATATATATTTACCTGTAGATAAATAAATAAATAAATAATATTCGGGACATTTTTGCACACACGGTCATCTGACCCCAAACTAAGCAAAGCTTGTGATATGGCTGCCAGAGACTGATATACAAACATATATACTTTTAAATACATACTTAAATAGATAATAACAACCAGATATAGAACAGTAAACACTAATGTTCATCACATAAATGTTTGTCCTAGGTGGGAATCGAACCCACGCCCCCAAACGCAGAAGGCAGAAGGCTCACCAATGGTCTATCTAAATCTAAATATTATCTATATATAAAAATAGCCCAGGGGTAGAACAGTTTAGTCAGTGAAAGCCGTGCTCCGTTATTTTAAAGAGCTCGGCTGGTTTGGGTGGGCTAGCAAATGCACAATATACCCTAAGCGGAATGTCAGTACATGTCTTATCACCCCCACTTTGAATTAGAATTAGATGCACCCCAAGCGGAATGTCAGTACAGGTCTTATCACTCCCACTTGAGATTAGAATGGACATAAATAATTTTTTCAAGATAGCCACCGTACAGTATGTAATTTTGAGTACTGGTACCAAAATACACTGTAAGTAACCAACGTGACCAAACTCCAGCGGATTGTCGAAGTACTCTCTACTAAACAAACACCTTTTTTGTCTCAGACAGTCCTATACTGCTTTTTTTACTGATAGTTTGCTTGATTGACCTCCAGCTTGCCTGATGTTAAGTGATGACTACTATGGAGTCTATGTTGCCCAGAAGAAACCCATTCATTCGCGACTTGAAGACACCCAGAAGAGGTTGCATGGAGGTAGACGAAACGGCCTCACATATGCTGCTACTATTCAGCAGTTTCGCACATCAACATACTACTTTCCTTGGGTAGCAAGTACATAAAAACCTAAACCATCATCTTTTTATGTGGGAATTGTTTATATCAAATAGTTATCACGTTACTTGAGTACATTAGTAACCTAGATCAGTGCGGTTCATCTCTTTTAATAACCAAATTCGGAAGTAGCCTAGTCAATGACTATGTAGAAGATGAATCACAGTTATTGGACATATCTTTACAAATAGGTAATTTGTTTCCGGCTTCCGCGTACTTGCTTAGAGTAGGTAGTTCCTAATAAAATAAGCTGATAAAAACACTTTCGAAGTTGTTATAATCACTCGCAGAATCTTGTCTAATAACATATATTCAGCCATTACAATACAAATGTTTTAAGAGGAAGTCTTACCTAAATAAGCACAAATACCAAGTATATCTTATTTTCCTTGTTATGTATTTATTACATTCTAAAATTCTAAATAGAGTAAAGTAAAAATTACAGCATCGTATTTGGCAGTGATTTTACTTACCTACTGCTGAGATTATCTTTCACAATACACTGTGTTATTACTAGAACCTGAGAATACACTATTTTATTTTATAATACAACCATTAATTAAATTGTACAAGGTCGATTTTTATGCGAAGGAAGATCGCTACTCACGATATTTTGTTTGTGAAACTTCAACGCAAAGTCGCGAATCGCGAACATAGAGAATGTCGCGATCTCTGGCAGAACCACAGATTGTGTATATCTGTGGGCAGAACAAAACAAAAAACGTCAGTTTTTTTTATTTATTAAATGTTTCATGACCGTGGATACAAAGTCCTTTATTCGTAATATTAATCATGTTTACTCATTGATGTAGTCTGTGTTTGTTTTGTATTAATATCGTCAAACAACTAATAGTCACAGTCAGAGTCAAGAAAAGTAAATCATGGTCAAGTCAAACTCATGCCCAGTAAAGTGGTGGAGACTACAAAAAGCCTATAAGGAGTTTTGGAAACAACATGAAAAAACATGTTTCACTTCGTGATATCACTTGCCTACACTTGAGAATGTTTACGAGCACTTAATAAATAATAATCCACCATTATTACACATTAAGGCGGTCTTTCAGACAAAAAAGGCTTCACAGAAAAAAATATTAAGACAATATATTCATTTTAAAGCAGTAAAAAAAATATGTGGTAATCTTGATCATATTTCTGAGTGTACCATTAGTTCCAAAACACGTTTCCGATAAATTTTCTCGATAGAAAAAAATCATGAAATAACCTCTAACCTTGAAATTTACCTAAACGCATACAATGTTATCTCGAGTATTAATGAACAAATCTTTACAAAATTTACAAGAATGATGTTAAATATTGTAACAAATAACATCATTAATTTTATTTATTGATTAAAATTCAATTTTTCTATCTATTAACTAATTTAATCATAAATTGGCTCGAACGTGTCGAACGAAACGTCGTGCCGCCGCGGCGCCTTTTCACTTCTCTTTTATTTTTACGCGATGTGACAGAGACCGCTGAGGCGCGCTGCTAGACGGACGTGTGTCGCTTTGTTCCGCTAACCGCTCCAAAATATAATCACAACTTTATGACACAAAAACACCTTGACGTAAGTTGTAAAGTAAGTACCTACCTTATCTGCAATGTTTTCTTGCATTATAAGTACTAAAAAGGCAGGCGAATGAAAATTACATTTTGTAACGATTTGTTTGTATATATTAGTTTACGAAGGATAATTTCACCACAATCGTCATAGTCCAGTTGGCCGAATGGTTTGACGCAACGGATAAGTTCTCTGCGACTCTGTGAGTAAGCTCCGGGTTCAAATCTTCATAGTCACCAATAATTTTAATTTTTGTAATTTTTCTTATGTTTTTAAAATAATTCGTCATGTTCGTGCGTGCGTGCGTGAGTGTGTGTATGTTTGTGTTTGTATGCATGTGTGTAATGTTCTTTACTCGAAAATGGTAGGGCCATTATTGACGGGATTTTCACTGTCAGATAGCTGATTCTATGAGGAGAAAAAAAATTGGCATCTTTTTATCATCATCATCATCACCATTTTTTCATTACTTCGCAGGTGAACCCGCAGAGCACAGTTAGTCTGCTTTTTTAGGGTCCCGTACCTCAAAAGGATAAAACGGAACCCTTATAAGATCACTTCGTTGTCCGTCTGTCTGTCCGTCTGTCAATACCCTTTTTCTCAAGAACGCGTAAAGGTATCAAGTTGAAATTTATACTAAATACTTGGGCCTACGGTTTCTTTCGGCTGTAAAAAATAAAAGTTGTAAGTCAAAGCAATCAAAAGATATGAACGTTTATGTCGTATATTTTGCGATTTCACAAGGGAATCTAAACCTATAGGGTACTTCCCGTTGACCTAGAATCATTAAATTTGGCAAGAGGCAAGGTCTCATAGCACATATATAGGAATAAATCCGAAAGTTATAAATTTGAAGTTATATCATTTAAAAATAATTATTTTGCTATTACAAACTTACATTTTGTAGTTGGAATGTATGGAGTAACCTTATTGTCAACTACAAACTTAAGTTTGTTTATCAATATTTTAACTTCAGTTAGTTTTTTTTTTTTGGTCTCGCGCTCTGAGGGTTCCGTCTAACGGAGGAGTGACATAAGTGGAGAGGCATAGTAATAATTTACTTCCAAGTATCGGTGGTCGGTGTACCAGGGCAATATAAGAACAAAGCAGTCTCGAGCATTTGCAGAGGTCACACAAAGTGGACAGTCAGCGACGTTTTCATACAAAATAGCTTTCCGTCCAGTTTAAATAGACACCCTCCAGTTGATACCTTGAGAAGTACGCAATATCTAGCTAATTTCAAATGGCACGCACCCTTTCTTTCTTTGGTCAGGCTTCAAGTAAGTACTAAGTACTAAACAAGCAGTCGAATGCAAATTACATTTTGTGTCGATTTGTTTGTATATTTATATTATTTTATAAATTAGAAGGATAATTTCACCGCTTGCGTCATAGTTCAATTAGACGAGTGGTTGACGCAATGGATTAGTTCCTGGACTGAGTAGGGTCCGGGTTCAATTCTCACTTTTTCCGTTTATTTTTGTTATTTTTCTAATGTTTTTGAAATAATTCGTCGTGTGCGTGTGTGTCCGTAATGTTCTTTATAGACTCGAAAACTGCAGGACCGATTTTGATGGGATTAACACCGTAAGATAGCTGAAGTTGAAAAAAAATCGAGAAAAAATTTAGCAACTTTTCATCATCATCATCACATTTTTTTCATTACTACGCAGGTGAATGCGCGGGGTGCAAGTCTACTATAGTGATTAGGAAGTCCTAAACAACTTGGGATGGACAGACAGACAGACTGATGGGCAGAACGAACTTATATGGGTTCCTTGTAATTCTACGGAACCCTAAAAGGGTGTTACAGTCTTCTTTGAGTATATCTTTCTTCTATATACATATAAAAAGCGATGTATGTATGTTCCCTATGAAGGCTGATGATGATGATATTACGTATAAACTTCAAAATGGCTAAACTGATTTTGATGGGATTTTCACTCTCAGATAGCTGATGTTATAACGAGAGGAAAAAATGCTGCTTTTCATCATCATCGTCATCATCAGCACCAATTTTTATTTTATTTTAATTTGAGCTAGTTTGGTAAGTCGTGGTGTTACTTTCTCCAGAAACGGATTAACTGACCTGATCGAGGACTTCGGAGTCTGCTACGGAACTGCTAGACGGATAGAGCTAGAAGTGTCGAGTTTGGGCTCGTTTTATTAGTCGTGATGAGATCTTCTTCCAGAAATATTTTGACTGACCTGATCGAGGACTTCGGAGACTGCTACTGGAACTGCTAGACGGAAAGAGCTAGAAGTGTCGAGTTTGGGCTCGTTTTATTAGTCGTGATGAGATCTTCTTCCAGAAATATTTTGACTGGCCTGATCGAGGACTTCGGAGACTGCTACTGGAACTGCTAGACGGAAAGAGATAGAATGGTCGAGTTTGGGCTCGTTTCATTAGTCGTGATGAGATCTTCTTCCAGGAATATTTTGACTGACCTGATCGAGGATTTGGAAGACTGCTACTGGAACTGCTAGACGGAAAGACCTAGAAGTGTCGAGTTTGGGCTCGTTTCATTAGTCGTGATGAGATCTTCTTCCAGAAATATTTTGACTGACCTGATCGAGGACTTCGGAGACTGCTACTGGAACTGCTAGACGGAAAGAGATAGAATGGTCGAGTTTGGGCTCGTTTCATTAGTCGTGATGAGATCTTCTTCCAGGAATATTTTGACTGACCTGATCGAGGATTTGGAAGACTGCTACTGGAACTGCTAGACGGAAAGACCTAGAAGTGTCGAGTTTGGGCTCGTTTCATTAGTCGTGATGAGATCTTCTTCCAGGAATATTTTGACTGACCTGATCGAGGACTTCGGAGACTGCTACTGGAACTGCTAGACGGAAAGAGATAGAATGGTCGAGTTTGGGCTCGTTTCATTAGTCGTGATGAGATCTTCTTCCAGGAATATTTTGACTGACCTGATCGAGGATTTGGAAGACTACTACTGGAACTGCTAGACGGAAAGACCTAGAAGTGTCGAGTTTGGGCTCGTTTCATTAGTCGTGATGAGATCTTCTCCCAGAAATATTTTAACTGACCTGATCGAGGACTTCGGAGACTGCTACTGGAACTGCTAGACGGAAAGAGCTAGAAGTGTCGAGTTTGGGCTCGTTTCATTAGTCGTGATGAGATCTTCTAGGAATATTTTGACTGACCTGATCGAGGAGCCCAAACTTGACACTTCTAGCTCTATCCGTCTAGTAGTTCTAGTAGCAGTCTCCGAAGTCCTCGATCAGGTCAGTCAAAATATTCCTAGAAGAAGATCTCATCACAACTAATGAAACGAGCCCAAACTCGACACTTCTAGGTCTTTCCGTCTAGCAGTTCCAGTAGCAGTCTCTGAAGTTCTCGATCAGGTCAGTCAAAATATTCCTAGAAGAAGATCTCATCACGACTAATGAAACGAGCCCAAACTCGACCATTCTATCTCTATCCGTCTAGCAGTTCCAGTAGCAGTCTCTGAAGTCCTCGATCAGGTCAGTCAAAATATTCCTGGAAGAAGATCTCATCATGACTAATGAAACGAACCCAAACTCGACACTTCTAGCTCTTTCCGTCTAGCAGTTCCAGTAGTAGTCTTCGAAGTCCTCGATCAGGTCAGTCAAAACATTCCCGGAGAAAGATCTCATGAAGACTAATGAAACCAGCCCAAACACGGCACATCAGGCCTTCCCCGTCTAGCAGTTCCAGCAGCAGTCTCCAAATTCCACCATCAGCTTAGTCAAATTATTCCTTGACTAACACTTCTCACTAAGACTAAAAAAACGAGCCCAACCTTGACTTATCTCGCTTTCCC
Organism: Agriopis aurantiaria; assembly: GCA_914767915.1. Taxonomy (NCBI): domain Eukaryota; kingdom Metazoa; phylum Arthropoda; class Insecta; order Lepidoptera; family Geometridae; genus Agriopis; species Agriopis aurantiaria. The sequence goes on along the minus strand of OU611994.1, from coordinate 7,301,666 downwards.
TATTTAGCAGTTTTAGCAGTCTCCGAACTCTACCATCAAGTTAGTAGAATCATACCAGGAGTAAGTCTATAAACTATAATATAATAGGTAAAATATTTGGTGCAAAAAAGAAACATGAAATATTGAAACGTACGACGAAAGTAAATTTTAATAATTAAAACTAGCAATATGGTTTGTTTTTTTTTTTTTTTTTTGGTTTACTAAATTGATTTATTTAATATCAGTTTAATATACAGTTTTAACTTTACTCTATTTAAAAAAAAAAAAAAAAAAAAAAAAATTAAAACCTAACTATATGGTTTGATTGAATTATGGTTTGTTTGTTCTCCGTCGTCCCGTCGCTGTGTGCGTCTGGGCCGTGCGCGTGTACGACTTTTATAACTACGCATTATGCAAAGGGTCCCTTTGCATAATGCGTAATGTTATGATAAAAAATTGAGTCCAAAAATATCTACATAGTACTAGATTTGAACCGGGCATTCGTGGTTTACCAGCGCGGTGCCAGACCACTAGGCCAACAGAGCTTTGCTGTGGACCGACGAAATTACATGTCTTTAGCTCTGTATAGGTGAAGGTCGTCACGTTTCTGCGAGATTCACGCGGTGCGCCCCGCTGTAGTCGGCCGCCACTGCCTCTGCTTCACCCCCTCAAAAACATAAAAGTCAGCTAGTCACGGCGCCTTAACACTCGAAAATAAACAAGTTTAAGAAAATAATACATCGAGTAGAAATGTTTTTTCCACGTTGGCGCCAAATAAAAGTCACAGACATACATAAATTTATTGGCAACTGGATACCCCTTAAACACACAGCCATACATACCAGAGCAATGTTGCCAGAACGCGCTTCCAAAAAAATCACGTTTAACAAGTCATAATTATTAAGTATACTTTATCAGGAAAAGTTGTAATCACAACAATACATGTTGAACATATGTTTTAAGTCTGACCTATCAGGCAATTAAAATTTTTATCTGTCTAAAAGTTTGAAAAATGCAGAGTGGACCAACTTTGAACATATTATAAAATAAAACCAGCTGTTGGGTTATCCTACAGATCGATTTAAAAACAGGAAGAAGTAGAAGATAATAGTTTTATGAAAACATAACGAAATACAATTATAATATTTTTTCACACATGACAGACAGCAATCAACAGGCATTGACACTTGATGTCAGTACTCCGTCTATGGTGCTCAGACTCTTTGGCGATAGCTGTGTTGTGCGTAGGTCATACATTGAGCAACACACAGTGCTCGCACACTGAGGGTTTCGTACAACCACATAAATTGTTAGCTACTAAAGTAAAAAAATAAAATGTGCAAAAAGACTAAACCCCATCAACGCCCAGGCAGTCACCCATCTAAGTACTGACAGCGCCCGACGTTGCTTCACTTCACTGATCGTACGAGAACCGATGGGAAAAAGAAATTTATCACTGACTCGCACTTGGCCATTATTTGTTATTTATTTTGTTGTTATACTTTAGAGTGTGTACTATAATCATACCGAAACCTTACCTTCATTGTACGAGCTGCTAGTTTTTGCAATACGCTGCCTGAATGGGTGTTCTCTGATAGTTACAATCTGGGTGGGTGTCTTCAAATCATAAGTGAATCGTAAACCGTATTAATGCATAACATCTGGGCCCTGATTCCACAACTTCAAACACATGTGTAACGTGGCGCGTTATGTTAACCTCTAAAAGCTGGCCGTTATTACCTAGAAAATCGGGGTCAAATTTGTATAGGTTAACTTAACGCGCCACGTTACGTGCGTTTTAAAGTTACGGAATCAGGGCCCAGGCGAGTTGGTGGTCAAACGCAAGCAAATAAAATAAAACAAAACATTCTACGGAGCACTAAGGAACCTTAAAAACAGTGTCCCTACTATTTCACTTTTGTCACGGACCTTCGTCTAGCAGATGCTAAGATGCACGCCGCAAAAAAAAATTGTTAATTCTTTTTATCGCGCCAAAGAAAGACAGCTGTAGAAAACGTAGGCACCTTGCCATGTTTTCGTTCGACAAAGTGATGACAAGATTTTGTTGCAGTGCGCATGTTAACCCTGCTAGTTAAGAAATGTTCTACCTTGATTTAATATTAATACATATCTATGCCATACCATTACCTATTGACCACTCAGAAAAAACATGGAACGGAACGGAAAATCAGCTACAACAAGGGCTGAAAAGTTACGATTTTTGTTACAATAGTAACATATTGGCAACGCTGGACCGTTTGACAAGTTTATTTTGTTTTGACATTTGCAAATTATGATATCAATCACAGATCTACTACCTATATCTATGATATCCACGATATCAATAAAAAAATCTGCATGAGAATGAAAGAGATAGAAATGTGACAATCAATTGGCTTTTAATCTGTGAATGTTATAGTGTTAACACACGTATGGATTTGGTTGACGGACCGACGTCCAACCAACGGGAGAGAAAGAGTGAGAATATCATATTTCCCTCTCTTTCTCTCCCGTTGGTCAGACGGCGGTTGAGGTCAACCAAATCCATACGTGTGAACACTATTAATGTCATGTCGTATGACAAGTTCGTTAAGAAACGTCCGTCTACGTTTAAAAATTATAGATTCGCACTCAGCCTTATTCTGAGGATTAGCAATAAAAAGTAATATTGGTGCCTACAATGAGATTATACCAAGGTGCCTACGTCACCGAGAAAAATTAAATTCATGTCGCGTCTCATTCTCAATATAAGTCGCCTCATTGTATTTTTTTTACTAAACTTGATTTTCATATAATTAATTTTCACATAATAGTACCTAATGTTCGTTATTATGTTCAAATATGGGTAGGTACCGTAGAGGGATTTATACTGAATCTATGATAGGTATCTATACTCCGTTTTTTAATCTTAGATATTTTATGTAAACAAAGAAATGTCACGAAAAGTCACTGTCAAAGTGAAATGCCAGTTGCTCAAAACTTTTTTCTCTTAAGATCAATATTATACTTTATATTTTCTTCGGCTTTGCTCTCGCGCGGTACAATGGGGGACAATCTGATAGTTCAAAATTTTTATAAAAAAACCGGACAAGTACGAGTAGGACTCGTGCTCTGAGGGTTCCCGTAGACGGAACCCTCAGAGCGCGAGACCAATAAAAAAAACTAACTGAAGTTAAAATATTGAAAAACAAACTTAAGTTTGTAGTTGACAATAAGGTTCTTCCATACATTCCAACTACAAAATGTAAGTTTGTAATAGCAAAATAATTATTTTTAAATGAAATAACTTAAAATTTATAACTTTCGGATTTATTCCTATATATGTACTATGAGACCTTGCCTTTTGCCAAATTTCATGATTCTAGGTCAACGGGAAGTACCCTATAGGTTTTGATTCCCCTGTGAAATCGCAAAATATACGACATCGACAAGAAATCCAACCCTAAATCCTTTTCTGAATACCGTCCAATTTCTATCCTTCCTTTCCTATCCAAAGTCCTCGAGCGTCTTGTTCACAGACAACTTAACGAATTCCTCAACAGGCAAGACCTCTTTAATCCACTTCAATCCGGTTTCCGTCCTGGGCATAGCACTGTGTCTGCTCTTGTTAAGATTACCGACGATATCCGCTTGGGTATGGATCACGGCAAGCTTACTGTTCTAGCCCTGCTAGACTTCAGTAATGCTTTCAATGCCGTTAACTTTGACATTTTGTTGGCGTTACTACGCTCTATTAACATATCTCCATCGGTAATTGATTGGTTTCACAGTTACTTGTACGGGCGCCGGCAGCGTATTCGCCTCGAAGATATGTTTTCTTCTTGGTGCAATACAATAGCTGGTGTACCTCAAGGCGGCGTTTTATCTCCTCTTCTTTTTGCAATTTTCATTAATTCTATATCCCAGCGCCTTACTTCTTCCTACCACCTTTATGCAGACGATCTCCAAATTTATTCGCAAGCTCGACTTGATGATCTGGATATAGCCATAGCTACCATAAATGCTGATCTGCGCCGAATTATAGAGTGGAGCAATTCCTATGGTTTACAAGTCAATCCCACAAAATCACAGGTCATAATCATAGGCAGCTCATACATGATCTCCAGAATCGATTGGGCTACAATTCCTCGGATAGTCTTTGATGGCGTAGTAATACCGTATAGCGAATCGCTTAAAAATCTTGGCGTGATTTTTGATCGTACTTTAAGTTGGGACAGCCACTTAAAGTCGATCAGCTCCAAATTGTTTGCGTCTGGTGGTTCGCTAAGACGACTGCGAAATTTTCTACCCACTGCCACTAAAGTTGCGCTTGCACAGTCTCTTCTTCTTCCCATCCTAGATTACGCTGACGCCTGCTTTCTTGATCTCACTGAGGACCAGCTAGATAAACTTGAGCGCCTCCAAAATTACTGTATAAGATTTATATTTGGTTTACGCAAATATGATCACGTGTCTCAATTTCGTGCAAAACTCAAGTGGCTACCTATTCGACTTCGCCGGAATGCTCACATCCTATCTCTTCTCTATAACATCCTATTTAATCCTTCTACCCCAAAATACTTAAAAGAACTCTTTACTTTCTGGCACACCGTTCATACTCGTCCTCTTAGATCAAAGGATACCCTGTCTCTTAAGTCCCCTTCAGCACGTTCCGAAACTTTTTATGGCAAGTCGTTTGCATTTCAGGCTGTTCAATTGTGGAACGCGTTGCCCGTGCCTATTAGACACGCTCCATCGCTCGCTGTTTATAAAGACCGTGTAAAGCAGTTTTATTTGTCTCAGTTGCCACCTTGTTGAAGCTGTTGTTGTTTGTGTAACTAATCATATTAATTAATTTTATATTTTATGTATTAGTATATTATCGTAATCTTAAGTAATATAAGTATTAGTATCGTAATTTTAAGTAGTAAGTATATGTATTAGTATGTATTGTTATTAGAATGTACGGTTTATATTATAACTAAGTATCACATTATTCAATATTGCTCGCCCCGCCTTCTACCTCCTGTATGAATCCTCTCCATCCTAAGGTTGCCTGGAAGAGATCGCTCTTAGCGATAAGGCCGCCGATTGTTGCACTAGTTTTTAAGCTGTTTTATCGTGTGTATGAAATTTGTGGTGTGAACAATAAAGAGTTTATCTATCTATCTATCTATCTATCATAACGGAACCCTCTGAGCGCGAGACAAAAAAAAAACGAACTGAAGTTAAAATATTGAATGACAAACTTAAGTTTGTAGTTGACAATAAGGTTCTTCGATACATTCCAACTACAAAATGTAAGTTTGTGATAGCAAAATAATTATTTTTAAATGAAATAACTTCAAATTTATAACTTTCGGATTTATTCCTATATATGTACTATGAGACCTTGCCTTTTGCCAAATTTCATGATTCTAGGTCAACGGGAAGTACCCTATAGGTTTTGGTTCCCCTGTGAAATCGCAAAATATACGACATAAACGTTCATATCTTTTGATTGCGTTGACTTACAACTTTTATTTTTTTACAGCCGTAAGAAACTGTAGACCCAAGTATTTAGTATAAATTTCAACTTGCTACCTTTACGCGTTCTTGAGAAAAAGGGTCTTGACAGACGGACAGACAGACAGACGGACAACGAAGTGATCCTATAAGGGTTCCGTTTTTTCCTTTTGAGGTACGGAACCCTAAAAACATTATTAAATGATTGTAATAGATGGCGTTGATTATAGAGGCGTTGACTATTATGTTAGAGGAAATAGAGGTCAAATCAAACGGTGGCCAGAAATGCAATACTCAATACTCAATATGTTTATTGCGACATATGTATGCATGCAAACCTTAAATAACATGTTTATATTTTTAAAATTACAAGTAGTACATATGAAATGTTTAGATTTTTTTTTTGTTAAAATCTTCATGAGCGTGGATTCAATGTCCTTTACTCGTAATATGAAACAGTTTACTTTGTCTTAATAGCGTCAAACAAGTCATAGTCACAGTCAGAGTCAAGCTAAGTAAGTCACGGTCAAGTCGAACTCATGCCCCTGTAAAGTGGTGGAGACTTTACAAGAGGCTCCTATGGAGTTTTGGAAACAACACGAAAAGACACGTTTCACCTCGTTATATCACTTTCCCACACTCGAGCACGTTTACGAGCACTTAATGAATAATAATTCACCATTTAGTACACATTAACACTCGAAAATACACAAGTTTAGTAAAATAATCCAACGAGCCGACATGTTTTTTCCGCGTTGGCGCCAAAAACTCTGAAATGTTTAGAACCACTACTGTCCTACCAGTCTAATAAAATATTTTCTATCAAAAATTAATATTTTTATCACAACATTGTATAGAACAGATATAACGCTAAAATAAATAGTACAAAACGATTGTTATTTAATGATTGATCATATTACGACTAGAAAAACTTCATAAAATATCTTTTTGGTCAAATATTGTAAACTACCATTATAAAAGATATTTTTTTCAGTGGTAACTCCTTTGTTTACATAAAATATCTGGAGTTTTGGCGCCAACGTGGAAAAAACATGTCGGCTCGTTGGATTATTTTCCTAAACTTGTGTATTTTCGAGTGATAATGTGTGTACTAAATGGTGAATTATTATTCATTAAGTGCTCGTAAACGTGCTCGAGTATGGGCAAGTGATATAACGAGGTGAAACGTGTCTTTTCGTGTTGTTTCCAAAACTCCATAGGAGCCTCTTGTAAAATCTCCACCACTTTACAGGGGCATGAGTTCGACTTGACCGTGACTTACTTAGCTTGACTCTGACTGTGACTATGACTTGTTTGACGCTAATAAGACAAAATTAACTGTTTAATATTACGAGTAAAGGACATTGAATCCATGCTCATGAAGATTTTAACCAAAAAAAAAACATAAAATATCTAAGATTAAAAAACGGAGTATCACAGATCTACTGTGCGGAGTATAAGTGGTTCAATGAGATGGCGTGTATTTTCATGTTGTTTTCAAAACTCCAAGGAAGCCTCTAGCGAAGTCTCTATAGACTTTACTCTGGGGATTTGACTGTAATTTACTTTTCTTGAGTAGGTAGGTATAACTGTGGCTGACTTGTTTGACGATACCTATTAATACTAAAACTTTAAAGGAAAATATTATATGAATAAATAATAATAATAGTTCACCGACCTGCTAGCGTCGGTGAACTGCTATGGTAGGTATTATGGATGTCCGTTCGTGATTCGGATTGTGATCACGATCGCGTGCCATCTCACTCACGCGCGTGGTGCAAGTAAGTTGATGCGAACGGGACAGCATGCAATCTCGATCACAATCAAACTTTTATAATGAGCCCGCTGGTTACGTTTCGGTGACCTCTTTGGGGAAATCAAGGGTTTTGCCTGTGCGATTGCGGACGAAGTTCTCAAGACGAACAACTACTGGAAATACCTATATCATGAAGGAAGGTACGGTCGACATCTGTCGGGCATGCCACCGTCCTGGAGAGTCTCTCCGACATATCATTTCCAGTTGTTCGCATCTTGCTAACGGCGAGTACTTGCACAGGCACAACCAAGTGGCGAGGATCATCCACCAGCAACTTGCTCTTCGATACGGCCTTGTAGAGTTTGAGGTGCTGTACTATAAGTAGTATGCACCAGCGCCAGTTCTCGAGAATGGTCGTGCTTTGCTCTACTGGGACCGTTCTAACATCACGGACAGGACTATTGTCGCCAATAAGCCTGATATCAACCGGTGGTCAACCGGTCTCAGCGCCGGGCAGTGCTCGTCGACATCACCATCCCACATGACGAGAACCTCGTGAAGGCCGAGAAGGACAAACTCAGCAAGTACCTTGACTTGGCTCACGAGGTTACCGCCATGTGGGATGTTGATTCGACGATCATTGTCCCGATAGTCGTGTCGGTGAACGGCCTTATAGCGAAGAGCCTCGACCACTCTCGCTAGACGGTTGGGTCAAGGGTCAGATGCAGAGGGCGGTAATCCTTGACACGGCACACATTGTCAGGAGGTTCCTCTCTTTGCAGCCCTAACCACGAGTAGCAGCTTGGGCCCTACCCCGCTGCTGGCAGCACTCTAGGTTTAGGTTTTTTAAATAATATCTTGTTTTTATATAGGTATTTAATGTAAAAAAACTTTAATTTAAGAATAAAAATTAATGATGTGAATAATAATATAAAAATAAATAATAATGTTAATATTTTATTTACTAATAATATTTATAATAATAAATAGTTGAAACTGGCAAACGCACATCACGTGCAACGCGAAAATTCTCGTAAAAGAACAAAAAGGATATTTGAAACTTTTATAATCAGTTATTTTTGGAGTCGGTGCCTGGTGTTCTTTAGTCGTTGGTGCCAGCCAAAGCAAAAGTAACCTTAATGATTAATCTATTAATATGCGAAATAGAGATTGAGATTTAAAAAAAAAAAAACTAACAAAAGCTGATAATTGAAATGAATCGTACCTATCTAAATTTATAATGCATTTAGACACAACCGTCAACGTGAATTCTGCACGTCAGCGGCAAGACTGTACCTACCAAAGGAAAACTCCAAGGCAGTAAAGTGCAAAAAATATATCCGAACAGACTGTTGAAAAGTGTTTTCCTATAAAGACAGGATTAACCTGATTAATCTGTCCTTGGCTGGCACCGACTCCAAAAATAACTGATTATAAATTTTAAATAGGTATATAAAATCTAAATTAAATTATCTTTGATAAAATATATAATGTATCAATAATTTCGTTGATTGTCCTTTAATGCTCATTGCTTTCAAGTAATTTTAATATTATTATTTTACGTTTTAGTTTATGTTTGTAAATGTGGGTATAGTAATGAAGTCGGTTTTTGTTTTTTCCCCTAAAAATTTACTTTATTTGTAAGAACCTACAAGGTGGCCAACAAGTGGCCAAACATATTGCCTTGTAGTCTCTAGGTATATAGGTATCTATAGAGATTGTTAATACAGACGATGTTAATCACTGATAGGTAATAAATGTAAACAAATACCAATTGTATACGTAAGTAGGTATCCAGGTACGTAAGTAAGTACGGATCTGGATGATAAATTTGTAAATTGGCTGGCATGATACTCTCCTCGATGAGTATTTAATCACTCAATGAATATTATTCCCGCAGCGCAGTGAAACCGCCAACTACGCTCGTTTGGAAATCAAATTACTTCACAATATTAATATTGTGCTCTCACAAGCCAGTCTGATGGTAAATACAATTATTTAAAAAGCAATTAACTATATTATTCAGAAAATATTTCCAAATTCACAGATTATTTTGACCCAAATAAAAAGTAACGTTACCAATGAGAGTTTGATAAGAAAGGTTATATGATTATTAACGGGATATTTAGGTACCTACTGTGATAAGGTTTTGTAATGAGCTCCCTATATTTCGGCGAAGTTACATGCACCATGTTCACGGGAAGACTGAAGAATGCGGGTGGTTGGTCGAACTGTTCAAAGCACACACTCAGATTTTATTTGATCTGAGAGCACAGAAAAGAAAAAAAAAAACAGTGGTTGAAAGTTAGGTGCAGACAAAGATCGTTTTGTCTTACTTAAGGCGCCGTGACTAGCTGACTTTTATGTTTTTGAGGGGGTGAAGCAGAGGCAGTGGCGGCCGACTACAGCGGGGCGCACCGCGTGAATCTCGCAGAAACGTGACGACCTTCACCTATACAGAGCTAAAGACATGTAATTTCGTCGGTCCACAGCAAAGCTCTGTTGGCCTAGTGGTCTGGCACCGCGCTGGTAAACCACGAATGCCCGGTTCAAATCTAGTACTATGTAGATATTTTTGGACTCAATTTTTTATCATAACATTACGCATTATGCAAAGGGACCCTTTGCATAATGCGTAGTTATAAAAGTCGTACACGCGCACGGCCCAGACGCACACAGCGACGGGACGACGGAGAACAAACAAACCATAATTCAATCAAACCATATAGTTAGGTTTTAATTTTTTTTTTTTTTTTTTTTTTTTTAAATAGAGTAAAGTTAAAACTGTATATTAAACTGATATTAAATAAATCAATTTAGTAAACCAAAAAAAAAAAAAAAAAACAAACCATATTGCTAGTTTTAATTATTAAAATTTACTTTCGTCGTACGTTTCAATATTTCATGTTTCTTTTTTGCACCAAATATTTTACCTATTATATTATAGTTTATAGACTTACTCCTGGTATGATTCTACTAACTTGATGGTAGAGTTCGGAGACTGCTAAAACTGCTAAATAGGGAAAGCGAGATAAGTCAAGGTTGGGCTCGTTTTTTTAGTCTTAGTGAGAAGTGTTAGTCAAGGAATAATTTGACTAAGCTGATGGTGGAATTTGGAGACTGCTGCTGGAACTGCTAGACGGGGAAGGCCTGATGTGCCGTGTTTGGGCTGGTTTCATTAGTCTTCATGAGATCTTTCTCCGGGAATGTTTTGACTGACCTGATCGAGGACTTCGAAGACTACTACTGGAACTGCTAGACGGAAAGAGCTAGAAGTGTCGAGTTTGGGTTCGTTTCATTAGTCATGATGAGATCTTCTTCCAGGAATATTTTGACTGACCTGATCGAGGACTTCAGAGACTGCTACTGGAACTGCTAGACGGATAGAGATAGAATGGTCGAGTTTGGGCTCGTTTCATTAGTCGTGATGAGATCTTCTTCTAGGAATATTTTGACTGACCTGATCGAGAACTTCAGAGACTGCTACTGGAACTGCTAGACGGAAAGACCTAGAAGTGTCGAGTTTGGGCTCGTTTCATTAGTTGTGATGAGATCTTCTTCTAGGAATATTTTGACTGACCTGATCGAGGACTTCGGAGACTGCTACTAGAACTACTAGACGGATAGAGCTAGAAGTGTCATGTTTGGGCTCCTCGATCAGGTCAGTCAAAATATTCCTATAAGATCTCATCACGACTAATGAAACGAGCCCAAACTCGACACTTCTAGCTCTTTCCGTCTAGCAGTTCCAGTAGCAGTCTCCGAAGTCCTCGATCAGGTCAGTTAAAATATTTCTGGGAGAAGATCTCATCACGACTAATGAAACGAGCCCAAACTCGACACTTCTAGGTCTTTCCGTCTAGCAGTTCCAGTAGTAGTCTTCCAAATCCTCGATCAGGTCAGTCAAAATATTCCTGGAAGAAGATCTCATCACGACTAATGAAACGAGCCCAAACTCGACCATTCTATCTCTTTCCGTCTAGCAGTTCCAGTAGCAGTCTCCGAAGTCCTCGATCAGGTCAGTCAAAATATTCCTGGAAGAAGATCTCATCACGACTAATGAAACGAGCCCAAACTCGACACTTCTAGGTCTTTCCGTCTAGCAGTTCCAGTAGCAGTCTTCCAAATCCTCGATCAGGTCAGTCAAAATATTCCTGGAAGAAGATCTCATCACGACTAATGAAACGAGCCCAAACTCGACCATTCTATCTCTTTCCGTCTAGCAGTTCCAGTAGCAGTCTCCGAAGTCCTCGATCAGGTCAGTCAAAATATTTCTGGAAGAAGATCTCATCACGACTAATGAAACGAGCCCAAACTCGACACTTCTAGGTCTTTCCGTCTAGCAGTTCCAGTAGCAGTCTTCCAAATCCTCGATCAGGTCAGTCAAAATATTCCTGGAAGAAGATCTCATCACGACTAATGAAACGAGCCCAAACTCGACCATTCTATCTCTTTCCGTCTAGCAGTTCCAGTAGCAGTCTCCGAAGTCCTCGATCAGGCCAGTCAAAATATTTCTGGAAGAAGATCTCATCACGACTAATAAAACGAGCCCAAACTCGACACTTCTAGCTCTTTCCGTCTAGCAGTTCCAGTAGCAGTCTCCGAAGTCCTCGATCAGGTCAGTCAAAATATTTCTGGAAGAAGATCTCATCACGACTAATAAAACGAGCCCAAACTCGACACTTCTAGCTCTATCCGTCTAGCAGTTCCGTAGCAGACTCCGAAGTCCTCGATCAGGTCAGTTAATCCGTTTCTGGAGAAAGTAACACCACGACTTACCAAACTAGCTCAAATTAAAATAAAATAAAAATTGGTGCTGATGATGACGATGATGATGAAAAGCAGCATTTTTTCCTCTCGTTATAACATCAGCTATCTGAGAGTGAAAATCCCATCAAAATCAGTTTAGCCATTTTGAAGTTTATACGTAATATCATCATCATCAGCCTTCATAGGGAACATACATACATCGCTTTTTATATGTATATAGAAGAAAGATATACTCAAAGAAGACTGTAACACCCTTTTAGGGTTCCGTAGAATTACAAGGAACCCATATAAGTTCGTTCTGCCCATCAGTCTGTCTGTCTGTCCATCCCAAGTTGTTTAGGACTTCCTAATCACTATAGTAGACTTGCACCCCGCGCATTCACCTGCGTAGTAATGAAAAAAATGTGATGATGATGATGAAAAGTTGCTAAATTTTTTCTCGATTTTTTTTCAACTTCAGCTATCTTACGGTGTTAATCCCATCAAAATCGGTCCTGCAGTTTTCGAGTCTATAAAGAACATTACGGACACACACGCACACGACGAATTATTTCAAAAACATTAGAAAAATAACAAAAATAAACGGAAAAAGTGAGAATTGAACCCGGACCCTACTCAGTCCAGGAACTAATCCATTGCGTCAACCACTCGTCTAATTGAACTATGACGCAAGCGGTGAAATTATCCTTCTAATTTATAAAATAATATAAATATACAAACAAATCGACACAAAATGTAATTTGCATTCGACTGCTTGTTTAGTACTTAGTACTTACTTGAAGCCTGACCAAAGAAAGAAAGGGTGCGTGCCATTTGAAATTAGCTAGATATTGCGTACTTCTCAAGGTATCAACTGGAGGGTGTCTATTTAAACTGGACGGAAAGCTATTTTGTATGAAAACGTCGCTGACTGTCCACTTTGTGTGACCTCTGCAAATGCTCGAGACTGCTTTGTTCTTATATTGCCCTGGTACACCGACCACCGATACTTGGAAGTAAATTATTACTATGCCTCTCCACTTATGTCACTCCTCCGTTAGACGGAACCCTCAGAGCGCGAGACCAAAAAAAAAAAACTAACTGAAGTTAAAATATTGATAAACAAACTTAAGTTTGTAGTTGACAATAAGGTTACTCCATACATTCCAACTACAAAATGTAAGTTTGTAATAGCAAAATAATTATTTTTAAATGATATAACTTCAAATTTATAACTTTCGGATTTATTCCTATATATGTGCTATGAGACCTTGCCTCTTGCCAAATTTAATGATTCTAGGTCAACGGGAAGTACCCTATAGGTTTAGATTCCCTTGTGAAATCGCAAAATATACGACATAAACGTTCATATCTTTTGATTGCTTTGACTTACAACTTTTATTTTTTACAGCCGAAAGAAACCGTAGGCCCAAGTATTTAGTATAAATTTCAACTTGATACCTTTACGCGTTCTTGAGAAAAAGGGTATTGACAGACGGACAGACAGACGGACAACGAAGTGATCTTATAAGGGTTCCGTTTTATCCTTTTGAGGTACGGGACCCTAAAAAAGCAGACTAACTGTGCTCTGCGGGTTCACCTGCGAAGTAATGAAAAAATGGTGATGATGATGATGATAAAAAGATGCCAATTTTTTTTCTCCTCATAGAATCAGCTATCTGACAGTGAAAATCCCGTCAATAATGGCCCTACCATTTTCGAGTAAAGAACATTACACACATGCATACAAACACAAACATACACACACTCACGCACGCACGCACGAACATGACGAATTATTTTAAAAACATAAGAAAAATTACAAAAATTAAAATTATTGGTGACTATGAAGATTTGAACCCGGAGCTTACTCACAGAGTCGCAGAGAACTTATCCGTTGCGTCAAACCATTCGGCCAACTGGACTATGACGATTGTGGTGAAATTATCCTTCGTAAACTAATATATACAAACAAATCGTTACAAAATGTAATTTTCATTCGCCTGCCTTTTTAGTACTTATAATGCAAGAAAACATTGCAGATAAGGTAGGTACTTACTTTACAACTTACGTCAAGGTGTTTTTGTGTCATAAAGTTGTGATTATATTTTGGAGCGGTTAGCGGAACAAAGCGACACACGTCCGTCTAGCAGCGCGCCTCAGCGGTCTCTGTCACATCGCGTAAAAATAAAAGAGAAGTGAAAAGGCGCCGCGGCGGCACGACGTTTCGTTCGACACGTTCGAGCCAATTTATGATTAAATTAGTTAATAGATAGAAAAATTGAATTTTAATCAATAAATAAAATTAATGATGTTATTTGTTACAATATTTAACATCATTCTTGTAAATTTTGTAAAGATTTGTTCATTAATACTCGAGATAACATTGTATGCGTTTAGGTAAATTTCAAGGTTAGAGGTTATTTCATGATTTTTTTCTATCGAGAAAATTTATCGGAAACGTGTTTTGGAACTAATGGTACACTCAGAAATATGATCAAGATTACCACATATTTTTTTTACTGCTTTAAAATGAATATATTGTCTTAATATTTTTTTCTGTGAAGCCTTTTTTGTCTGAAAGACCGCCTTAATCGCCATAAGCACACATAAGTAGATAACGATTTTGTAGCGCATCAGCTATGCTTACACAGGCGCGAACTGATGGGTTTCACGCCATTATGAGAAAAAAAACCCACTCCCTGTTGAGCAGAATGCGTGGTAGCAACAACAGCATCCTTAGTACAATAACCGATAAGCCTGATTGTTCCATCCAGAGATACTGGAATAATCTTATTATAGGTCTCATTAGTTAAGTATAGTTTTATATTAATGTTGTATTTTCATATGTATGTAGTATTTTTTTTAAATATTTTATTAATTTTATTGTAAAAATTTATGTTTGTGCCAAAGTGAGTTAATTTTCAATAATGTAAGGAACTCGATCTCATTTGTACCTACCTAATATGGACCACTGTAGTCTGAAATAAAGATTATTATTATTATTATAACACTTTATTTCAATATAAACACGGGTCTAGCCCGGACATTTGGTAGGCATTGGTGGGGCCGAAGCCAACACCAAGAGGCCCCGTTGAATATAAAATACAATATTATTGAATGTGTATAAAATGGATTATAAAACTATTGTACAGTATAGGTTATAAAACGTCTAGGCTATTGAGGTGAACAACTTGTGGATGGGATAACAGATCTATGGTATGAGGTACGGCACCTGCCAATTATGCCTCATTTCAAAATACTTAGGCAGGTGATGACTTGCCACTCACTAAATGGGCCCCCCATAATGGCTGCCGCATATTGGCACCGGAAGGGCAACATTGACGTGGGTGGCTTAGGGTGTCGAGAGGTGTGCTGCACTTTCACTAAGAGCTACTAGCGGCGTTATGCCCTTTAACACTTCCACCCTGGAGCTTAGGTTTTTAGCTCTTGCGGTTTCCACCCCCAGACGGCCGGTTAAGGCAAGCCAGGGGTCTGGGTCTCTGGGGTTTTAGACCCATGGAATCGGGGTACGCGGTGTCGCCACTCACCGACGGCTCGCCATAAAGCCGCCCTTGCGTTTATTATTATTATTATTATAAGGGCCACGGAAAATGACGTGCACGCGTGAATTTAAAAGACATTAGGACTTTTTTCGCCGGAAATACCGAAGTGGTGGCTTTTTACGAGCAAAATGTAAAGTTATACTGAATATTTTTTAGTAAAAATTATAGAAAATAAATAAATAACTATGAACGTAATGTTTGGTATATTATTGATTTACTTTCAGATGATACATCATCAATACTTTTTCATCCCATCTATTCAAAAAGGACGACTTGGTTCGCCTTTTTAAGTGCACCCAAAGGTGATGTTTTCTATAAGAAACTTTTATCGGGCAGTAATGAGTTTTTAATCCTCTTTATAAGTGCGCCGCAATTATCTTTGCCACGCACTTTTTTATAAGTGCGACGCAATTAACTTTGCGGCGCACTTTTTGAATTTGGAGCATCTTAGTGTTCAGCGCCAAAGAAATCGAACGCAAATAATCCATACTAATCTATACTAATATTATTAGGAGGAAAGATTTGATTGTTTGTTTGTTTGTTTGCATTAAATAGGCTCCGAAACTACTGAACCGATTTGAAAAATTCTTTCACTGTTGGGAAGCTACACTATCCCCGGGTGACATAGGCTTTAATCTATACCTGTGCGAAGCTGGAGCGGACCGCTTGTAATCTATACTAATATTATAAAGAGGAAAGATTTGATTGTATGTTTGTTTGTTTGTTTGTTTGCATTGAATAGGATCCGAAACTACTGAACCGATTTGAAAAATTCCTTCACTGTTGGGAAGCTACACTATCCCCAGTTAACATAGGCTATATTATATTTTCAAAAAAAATAGGGATCCTTACTAAAAACTCCAATAATGTAACCCAAGGTGTAAAAAAATAAGATTTACAATTTTGACTTTGCGTGTTTGACAGTTCTAAGACAGGACAACGTCTGTCAGGTCAGCTAGTAATCTATACTAATATTATTAAGAGGAAAGATTTGATTGTTTGTTTGCATTGAATAGGCTCCGAAGCTACTGGACCGATGTGAAAAATTCTTTCACTGTTGGGAAGCTACACTATCCCCAGGTGACATAGGCTATAATCTATACCCGTGCGAAGCTGGGGCGGACCGCTAGTGTTTGAATAAAGGCTGGTACGACGGCCGATAGTCGCGCCGTCAGCTGAATAAAAAAAAGAAATCAAATTAAAAACGTGCGAACTACATCCCGCGTTTTCGTCAATTTTCACGGATTGTTAGAAATTTATGGTTTTGTGTAACAATAAATTTTCATAATTGCAAAAATGTCTCAAATGTAAATATATGTTTTTAGTTGTTTTATTATTAGATACTATTTAATTTCAATTTAGTTGTTACTCTATGTTTTATTAAATAATAATATTACAATAAAATATGAGGCGCCTTTTATTTTCTCATTGAGGGTGATGAAAAGTAGAGGGTATCACTCGAAAAAAAAAAACAACAACTCACATAAAATATTTTTTGGCTCGGGCGACGTACTTTGAATCCCTCGCTACGTTCGGGATTCTACTAAAGAATCCCTCGTTACGCTCGGGATTCTACTCTAGAATCCCGCTTCGCTCTGGATTCAAAAAAGCGCCCTCGCTGTAAAATTTTATTTTGCGCCCTTATGCTACAATCTACTACATCAATATAAGGTCGATTAAATTTTTTGTCAATGTGACTAGATGCATATTCATTATAAAACCCCAAAAATGCAATAAAATAAAAAAGCCCTAACGGCCACTGTGGCCCTCTCCTACGGATAGGGTGATCTACACTAATACATTATAGAGAGGTAAAGTTTGAGAGTTTGTATACATCACATACATACATCATCAGCCTGTAAACGTCCACTGCTGAACAAATGCCTCCCTCGTAGAGAGGGGTGTTGCCATAATCCCCACGCTTGGCAGGCGGCTTGGGGATCGCAGTACGTTCACCGTGTACTAACAGGACGCTGCTGCCCATCCTCCGGCTGGTCGCAGTTTTAGGACATACCCGGGTCCCGAGAGTTTGTATGTTTGTTTGTAATGTTTTAACTTAGACACTACTGATCCGAATAAAAAAATATACCTATTTCACTAATAGAAAGCTACACTATTCCTGAGTGCCATAAGGCTATGTTTTACAGTTAGTGCAACTAGATAGTAGATTGTATAACTCGTGCTTAAAACCAAAGAACTCAAGTAGTACATAATACATATAGATCGATGCTTAAAACGTATTTTAACCGAGACGATTATCAGCTCGAGCCGAAGGCGAGGGCTAATATTTAAGTCGAGGACTTAACTTGTTTTAAACACTCGTTGTACAATCTACTATTTAGTTGCACTAACTGTATAACGCGTGTTTGATCCACTTGTCCAATTGTTGACAAACCTTATGCATGATTAGCTACAAACGGTACTTAGCAGCTCTTCAGTAGCTTCTTTTTTATACATAAATTATGAAGCACCACTGTACTGCGCATTTTCCAAACAGCAAACTGTGAACAACAGAATCAGCAGGGCAGAGTTCGCAGCAGAGTGTTATCCTCATGAGAAATTAACCGTTCCATTAGTTTTAATTCACTCGCCACCCGAGCGCGGCTTCGTTATTCCTCTTATATTCGTATAAAAATGCGCTAAAACATTGCCATTGCGCTCAACTGCAAAATAAAACTGAGATATGGGTAATATGAGCGTAGCCAGGGCTAATTCGTAGGGGAAACTTGGAATTTTTATCCTTTCCGTTACGTTTACAAAAATACCTAGGTACGTACCATTTCGCCGTGTAACTGTAAAGAGATTAGGGACGCGAAGGGCCAAACCTTACGGAGCCACGCGGTCCTTCCACGTGGCTTGAAAATTCCCATCATAGAGTTTATGGTACAACAATGAAGAAATTGCTGTGGCTTAGTAGGTAAGTATAGGTACCTACTTGACTACTACAGCTACATGAACTTCTGGTACTTGTATACTAATTATGTATTCTGTGCTCCTGGCAAATTGTTATTTAACAGGATTTTTTTAACGTCTATGCCTTTTATTTTAGGTATTTCAGTGGTTGCAGACCTAGGATTTACCTACAATTTTTTATTTGGTTTGCTAGATTAATAAGAATCGAGAATGATGAAAGGTGTTTTTTAGAATTCTCTAAAAGATAAAACAAGACACTAAGTACGGAATACGGATATATAAGTCGCCTTTTGTGGGTAATATCTATTTCTACCGTATTCTCATAATAATCATTTTGTGGTGTTAATAAAGTGTTATTGTACATACTTATTATACAAGTAGTTAAATCCACGAATTTTGTAGCCACTCGCATGCTTACAACTTATACACACTGCTTATTCGAATAGTCAATGCGATATCATCAAATAATTCAATCATATAGATCGATGGATATCATAAATAAAAACATTGGATAAAAATAATATTTTAGGGTGTAACAAACAGATATAACTTACACAAAAGCAGATGATCACGTTGCTACAAACTGTATACCTACTTTCACTGTAAGCGATTAGAGGAAAGGGTTAACGCGTGTTGGATTGAACTACCTTGGTAGGTATACCCCTTATTGTTTATTATTCTATGCCCATACGGCCCCCTCCTCACTGCGCCCATCGCTATGGGGTGTAAAGAGTAATTTCGCAGGGGTTATGCGGAACGAGCTGGCTCTCATTTTGATAGAGACGTGGAATTCTTGTTTGCTCGTTTGGTGTTTTTTACGTTACCACTACGAGTAAAGTGTGGAATTTCGGAACAATGGTAGATGATTGCTGCTCTATAAATATTTAGGGCAGAAGGTACCGGTATCTATAGCTGTCTAGTTATACAATAGAAAACATAATAGTACACAGTTATAATCAGGGTTTTCGACTGCTTCGACAAAATAAATAGGTAACATAATTTCATTAAGGTGTAAGCGCGCGCGATATTTTCGTTAGTATATCCTTTTCGGACCTCAAGATTCAGGCTTAGGTTTGTTTGAAGACCTCAGAGAATTGGTTTATTATACCATTATCCAATGTGAAATAAATAATTTTGTATTGTTGTGCATTTATCTGGATATGAGCGTATTGAGACACGCATATAAAAAGCAAGAAAGAAAGAAAGAATACATTTATTTTGCGCACATCAACAACATCAACATTACTAAACAGAAATAAAACAACAATAATAACAATAATAAGTTAATCCTTGACACGGCACATATTGTCAGGAGGTTCCTCACTCTGCAGGCCTAACCGCCGCGCCGGTAGCTTGGGCCCTGCCCCGCTGCCGGCAGCACTCTAGGTTTAGGTTTTTAAATGATATTTTATGTTTTTATAGGAAATATTGTAAAAAAACGTAAATTTAAGAATGAAAATAAATATGTAAATAATAATAATACATACAGATACATGCATATGGTAGAGTTCCGTAGCCAAAACCATATAGCTGTGGTCACATTCTAATTTCAGACATTGGTAGTTCTAGAAAAATTCGAATGAATAAAACTTAGTGGATTCGACCAAATTTCAGAGGTATATCATCTCCTCTAATCAGGTGGCCCGTAGCATGTTTTTCACCTATTCTATAAAAATAAAAAAAACTATAAAAAATTATACATACTTTTTATTATTAACTTCTTGGGATTTTTTTGTTAAGTTAATTTAATAAAAGTCCAATGACCTATAGCTTTGAGCTAGCATGTAATGTCTTGATCTAAAGCAGCCCCAAGTAGGTGGTACTTGTAGGTGGTGCCTGGGATCCAAAGGTCTAAAATTTCAATGAGTAATAATTGGAAAAACCTAAGAAATTTTATTGTTCAATGTTGATTAAATACTGCCTATGTCATAGAGGATGATAGGAAATTGAGCATATGATTACATAGAGTCTATGTAATCATATGGCCTTAGGTAGGTACTATTCAACGCACAAATAGAAGACAATCAAATTAACAGAAGGCAGCTCGAATATGTAGCCATCCAATTTGGTTTCCCTATACGTTCCCAACTAAATGAAAGTGAAGTCCTCTCATTTCATTAAACATGTCTATAATTTTTCCTGAAGTCTCATTACTTCGGTCGGGCTAGAGCGGGCGGCCCGCGTCCCGGTGTAAACGACCACCTTGGTCCGACTTTACGATCCGTCTGCAATATTGTGCGTGGAAACTTAATGAAAAGGAAACACCAGCTGAATTACCACCCGACATACGTTAGAAAAAATCTTCTGAGACGCTTTGAATGGCGAACGGTAACTGGCTGGAAATGTAGGGTCGGCAGATGTAGGTTGCTTTAGGATTAGGCTTATTGTGGGTTTCGCCTCGACTTGGCAGTTGTTGGTAGCTGTTTATTATTCCATACTGCCTAGGCCAGAATTAACAAACCAACTGGTTAATCATCTTGTCTCTAGCTAGGACCAACGCAGATGTACCTATAGCTGGGCTATTAGTTAGTGGCGTCCGTCAGGCTACATAATTAAATTTTGCGGCGTGAGAGGAATGTCTGATATTATTATCAGTCTCATGTCTATAAATGTCCAATTCAACATACCAGTTTCCTTAAAGACACTTATTTCAAAGGTTTTGTGCATAATATTATGTTCGTTTCATTATTTTATGTCTTAAAAACATTGAGCTTTGTATGCGAAGATCAAAGGGTTTATAATACACATTATGAGCCCACGACGCTGACGTGCGGTGTGCGGTTGTTGCCTTGACGCCTATAGTTCGCCTGAACTTGGCTATTTGTGATATGAAGGTTTTATCAGAAGCTGAAACGATCATGAGAAGACACTAGAGATACATTGTTACCCCATTAGTCATGTATTATGCAAATGTTTCATAGTATACGTTCATGCAAGTCTTTTTAAATAGCTGCGGTTTTAGGATTTTTACAAGGGACTAAGCATGTGTTTGGTCACAATGATGTGGTCAAAGAAGTAGCATGCACAGAAAGAAAAAAAGTCTCGAATCAAGAGTATATTTATTGGTCAAGAATAATATAGTTTCATATATGGGGAAAACAATATTTTCTTGAATAAAGCAATTTATTGTTTTAGTTGATAAGCTCAAATCAACATTTTAATGTCTCATATAAAGACAATATATTATCGACAGAAGAATTAAGCAATTTCTTCATGCAAGAGGGAACGGTTTCTTGTTCTTCAAGACTCACAGTTTTCTTGAACAAAG
The DNA here is from genome assembly GCA_914767915.1 of Agriopis aurantiaria. NCBI lineage: Eukaryota > Metazoa > Arthropoda > Insecta > Lepidoptera > Geometridae > Agriopis > Agriopis aurantiaria. The sequence goes on along the minus strand of OU611994.1, from coordinate 7,279,951 downwards.
ACAGTTAAAGTTTTTGATGCATACCTATTTTATTTTTGGAGTAAGACAAAGCTATTTTTATAGAAAACATAATAATCTTCTAATAAAACAATCAACTTCTGCACTCAGAACGCAAAAGTGTTAAATTAACAAAATCTAAGTATTATTAGAAGAGAATAGTATTTTTCAATTGAGACAATAAGTTTTATTTTAAATAGTCTTTTAATTTGAGTCAAAAATTATAACGGCTTCTACTGAGAATTCTGTTGTTTGAACTAATTATAATATTTCTTAATTTAAGAAACTTAAAATTTTATACTGAATCAAATTTCTCTCCTTTCAATACTTTGTACATTTTATTTGAATAATGTCATTTACTTTTCTTAAGTATTTTAAATCTTAAGCAGAGACTAATACTACTTCTGAACTGAGAATATAGATTTTCAAGGTGAGATTATCAATGTTCTTTACTTGAATAACCAGGGATTTCATACTAAAACTAAATTGATCTCTGTTCAAATAATTACCCTTTCTTGTCCTAATATTTTTAATGTCCAGTCAAGGGTAAAAATATTTTTGAACTGAAAATGCATACTCTTAAGTAAAGTATTTCTTTATCTTAACCTTAAATAACTGAGAGTCTTCTGCAAAGACAAAAGTTCTTAATTCGAATAATGTCTTTTACTTGTCTAAAGAATGTTTGATTTTAAGTAAAGACTGTTGATGTTTTCAAATTAAGAATGTATCTTCTTAGGGAGAGTATGGTAATATTCTTAGTTTAAATAATCGGGGGTTTCAGATCAAAACCAGATTGATCTTAGGCGAACGATTTCTGTGCGTTATTTGAAGAATATATTTGCTTATATCAAGATGTTTTGTTACTTCAAGTAAGTAATTTCTAGATTTGAATTAATAATTCTACTTCTCAGTTGAAACTAATAATTTTCTTAGTTGGAAAGTAGAAAGTCTCAAAGCAAGACCAGAATGAAACACAGGGTTACGCAAAAAGGGTGTACTATCCCGAAAGGGACTCATAGTACTCATCATTATGGACAACTTTTACTCCGGGGGCTGCCGTGAAATCGCGAAAAAAAAAACAGTTGTTCCATACATTTCGTAGAGTTTCACTGACACTTTTATATGGAACAGCTGATATTTTTATCGCGATTTCGAGGTTGGCCACAAAGTAAAAGTTGTTCATAGTGATGAGTACTACGAACCCCTTTTCGGGTTAATACACCCCTTTCGCGTAATCTTGTGTTTCATTCTGGTCTTGCTTTGAGACTTTCTGTCATATATGCATATTGACAAAAGCTGAAATGCAGTGCTTATAGAGCAGTACATTCTGGTATTGCTCTATAAGCACTTGATACATTTAAAAACCAATACATACAACATAGCAGAATTATCAATACAATCGATTTTAGCTCGAGTTAGTTACGACTTACGCCTTGGATCAATCTCATTTTAACCCTGACTTTAAATTAAATTAAGTTGTCATGTATCAAAATATTTATTATTATAATACATTATTTTAAAAGTTTGAAACACGTCATACACACAATCTTAATTATTAACTTAAGAACATACAATATAATTAATTAAAAATATAAGATCAAAAACATAGTAGACTTTTAAAAAAGATGCAATTCTAAAGGGCGTGCTTGCCTGCTATAAGCTATCCATTTCGCACGTTTTGAACTATTTAAAGCTTACATCTGATTTTAGCGAAGGTATCAGAAAAAAAAACTTAAAAAATTAATTTTCCCGATATCTTCGCCAAAATCTGAGATATCAGTGTGAAAATTTCTTTATAACATTTGCAATTTTTTCTAAACAAAATTACTATTTACTGTTATTATACAAATATATTGATTATTTATCTTAACAAAACATTTAAATTGTGCAAAAGAGAAAGCAAAGAGGGCCTTAATGCTATAAAATGGGACTGCAGCCTTAACATATTAATATTGTGGGAGACTGGTACACTAAGAATATTTTTGAATTTATATATTTAATCAACACATGAATTAAAAAAAATTACTCTATTGCCCACTTTTTTGTTAACCTTAAAGCTATGAAACGAGACTGCAGCCTTAACATATCAATATTGTGGGAGACTGGTTCCCTAAGAATATTTTAGAATTTACACATATAATCAACACACAAATAAAAAATATTACTCTATTGCCCACTTTTTAGTTGGCCTTAAAGCTATGAAACGGGACTGCAGCCTTAACATATTAATATTGTGGGAAACTGGTTCACTAAGAATATTTTCGTATTAACATATTTAATCAACACACGAATTAAAAAAAAAATTACTCTATTGCCCACTTTTTTGTTGACCTTAAAGCTATGAAACGAGACTGCAGCCTTAACATATTAATATTGTGGGAGACTGGTTCACTAAGAATATTTTAGAATTTACACATATAATCAACACACAAATAAAAAATATTACTCTATTGCCCACTTTTTAGTTGGCCTTAAAGCTATGAAACGGGACTGCAGCCTTAACATATTAATATTGTGGGAGACTGGTTCTCTAAGAATATTTAGAATTTACATATTTAATCAACAGACAAATTGACTTTACGAAAGTTATGGTAGTTAATAGATAAAATTTTGGTGAGAACCTGGAAAATAACAAATAAATGTTTTAAAAAATAAGGCCGGAATTTTAGTATGGAAATTAGTTTCCACTCTGGTTCTGTTGGTTGTGGTTCTGAAAACCCAGTCAGTGTGGTTTCCACACATTATTAATATCTGAACGGGTGTTACTCACGATCCGGCCTAATATACCGTGAGTAACACCCGTTCAGATATTAATAAGGTCAGGTTTATTTATTTTTTGGCCATTTTTTTATTCTCCAAATGCTTCCCCGAACACACCCGTTCGGCTTATTAAACACTTTACATAATGCTCTGTATAAATAAATAAACTTACTCGTACATAAATATCAACAATGAGATTCTCGATACACTCCAGTGTCGAAAATTTTGTTTTTCTGTCGAGTCTCCCTTATGGAGGGATGAGGTGACAGCAGTTTCATTTGATCTGGAACCATCCGGTCTGAAAAATAAACGCGAAAAATTAAACAACGGTACTTACGATATGTGTATGGCTAGTGGCTGGCTACCATGCTGTGATGTAGTAGATAGGTATCGAAAAAAGTATGTAACTCACCATCATCGGTTTCCTGTGTTATGCCTTCGTATAAGCTTTCCAACGAATCATATTTATTTGTATTATTAAATTTCAAACTGATAATTGAATTTATAAATGTTTGCCACTTTGTATAAAAATTCAAAGAATTTTCCTTGTACTTTTCTTCGATATCCACCAAATTAATCTGAAATCACATCACACTGATTAATATTATATATGCGATGCGTGTAAATTTGTTATCCCAATAGCACGGATTGACACACAAGCAACATTTTTAGCTGCTTCACGCACTAAGTATTACTATTATTATTTATTTATCTTACTAAGATTTTGAAAATATATAAACTGTTTAAACAAAACCCAGAGATTCTTGAACAGATAATAATTGTCTTGTTTTTAGTTTTCATATTGAGAATAATATTGTTTTTAACTTGCTTTAACACTAGATGAGTGAACTGCGGATCAAAACTAATAAAAATAAATATACCTACCTATACACAATGCAATAATTATAGTTAGCAGGCTACCAGTATACATACAAATTTGACCCCTTAAAAAATAAATTAAATACTAATTATTAGTAGGTGTAACTTACATGTGCAGTGAAATATTCTTCAATTTTGGTTTTAACCAGAAGTCTATGGCCAATTAAAGAGCATAGCTTTTTGAGATAATCGTCACTTAGATGTTAATCGTCACTTAGTTGGTATTGCTGAATTTCATGTTCTGGAAAAATAAAAAAATAAAAATTAATCATCAATGTCATCATCTCAGCCTTAGGACGTCCAATGCTGGACATACGTCTTCTCCATTGACTTCCTAGAGTGGTTTGAAGCGGTTCACTTTCAGCGCGTCCCTGCGATCTTTAATAGGTCGTCTGTTCACCTTGTCTTGTGGTGGGTCGTCCTACGATGCGCTTGCCGGTATGTGGTCTCTATTCGAGAACTTAAACGATACTGTATATGTAATAAAACCTTACCTTACCTTTAAATCTGTCTTGACTCCGGAACTCCCTATTTGCGCAATATAACTTCTATCGAAGTTTCATCGTCAGCCATCTGCATTAATATCACAACAAACTAATAAGAAGGGTAATAATCACAAAGTAAACTGTAACAGTAGACAATGACACACGATCACACGATTTTTTTGTAAAGATAACTTACGATAGCTTTTTTGGTTCAATTCAATTCTTGGTGTACGGTGAATATGGATCACAACCGCTCTGCTTAATAAATGAGATTAATTGAAATTTATATTAAAATGTATTCGATACGATTCGCAACCCCACTTGACGCGACAAGACAAATCAGAGAATAGGCGAGTACAGGGTTGCCAGCCCCGAAACATTTTCCCTTATAAATGGTAAAAATTCTCTAAATTCATTCAAAACATTAAACAACTAAACTAAAACTATAATCGAATCAATCGAAGCGATTAGAGAGCTTGAGTTGACAACTCTCGGGGTTTTTGTATAATATGCGCGAATGGGTGATCGATCGGTAGGCGAACTTCGGTGATAGCACGAGACTATTTAGAGCGGGCCTGACTCGTACTTGGCCCGGTTTTTTTTTAGTTATACCACAGAGTGTGCACTATAATAGTACCAAGTAAACTTGTACTTAGCCTTGTACTTATTACCTATTTTGTTGAAAAGTACAAAAATACCTTTAAAAATATGGTTCTTTGTATAGGACCCTTAATTTTTGACTTTATGTTGTTTTTGTTTAATCCACCGTATTCTGTAAAAAAATCTGCCAGCTCTCTATTACCTACGGTTCAAGAGATGCAGCCGTTTAAAGGTCAGACAGACAGACAAACACCGGAGGCTTAGTAATAGGGTCCCGTTTTATCTTTTGGGTACTAAACCTTAAATTACTAATCACAGCTCAAATATTACGGACATGTACAATACATGGGGATTTCACCCTGCAGTTCGAAACGGAGCAAGTACTCACTTCTTTAGTGCGCGAGGGTAGATAGACGTGCGGAACGCTATCTGTCTCTTTCAAATGAACGGTCTCAATATCTGTATATACACTATTAGGTACACACTATAATCTACACTTCAACACACGTTTTATAAGGAGGTAAAGTTTGTGAGTTTGTGTGTAACGGGCAAACTCCGGAACTACTGGTCCGATTATAAAAAAATATTTCACGAATAGAAAGCTCCACTATCCCTGAGTGACATATTTCATATTTGGCTATGTTTTGTTCACAGCGCAGGTGAAGCCGCGGAAGAAATCTAGTGTACAATAAAGTAACTTAAATGTTCAGTGAAACCAATCACCGAAATAAAAGCTGATACGTTGTGTTGTGTTGTATATTATCAGTATGTGTCAATAAATTGCGGCCAATATTATATAACATGGATGAATTGTACGACCTGATATTTGTACCTGCATTATTGATTGTGCATACCTACTCATGATTAAAAAAACTCTTCCACGAATACAAAGATACACTGTCCTCGAGTGACATAGGTTATGTTTTATTGACAACACAGGTGAAGCTAGAGGCTTATAATCTCAAGGGTGGTCCAATATAATTATTTCACCCATAAGGGTAGAAAGCAGAGAAATATTTTATGTTAAACAATAGTCGGTTTTTGAGATTTTTAGCCTGGGTATTATTTTAAACTGTTCAAGGGCCTTACGGACAACAGCTAATTGCGGCACCTAATCCGCTCAGTTGGAAAATCACGCGACCGCAAACCGTATCTGGGTGCGATAAGGTTCACGTTCTCGTGATTTTCCAACTGAGCGGATTAGGTGCCGCAATTAGCTGTTGTCCGTAAGGCCCCTGTTCTCACTTTGATTGCGAGGAAATAATTTCTTAATACACTTTCAGGTATTAATGCAAATTCTCTTCTGAATACTCGCACTCTTCTTAAAACTAGGGAATTTATTTTAGATATGACAACACTCATTCGTCCCCCCATCCTTCCGTTGCCGGTTATAGTCAAATAATGTATTAGTCAAGACATTCGATTTACATCTAAGAATCAATTATTCTTGGATGAAGAAACACGACTTTCAACTTCTACTAGTTATAGGTAAGTTAATACCTACTAAGTAGAATTTTAAAAATATTTATTGAGTTCACAATTGAACGGCTTATAACGTGTAACAAGTACATTTCATGAGTTGGTCGATTATTACTCGTTATTATTGTAATAAAGCCTACTTATCCGTGAATTCCGTGATAGAGAGCCCTATGAGAATTAAATTACTATGGAACCCAGATGGAGATATGGAAAAAAGATAGTCCTTATCAAACGGTCCTAAGGTTCAATTTTGCAATAAAATCTACAGCTGACTAATGATAAAACGATCTTTCAGATTATATTACTAATATCTAGTAGTCAGGCATAAACTGATGCCTTGAAATTCAAAACCCAATAGTAAACCACCAAAATTAAAGCGTATTTAGCGAATAAAATTGCTTTTCAAGTTTAGACACCTAATATTCAATGAAAAATCATAGCAACAGTGCAAATAGATGATCATAGATCATAGGCATCCTACGAAGCTGTTAGTTCGTAGGTTTGAGTATTTAACTATCAGATATCAAAGATTCTGTTCAATGGTAAATTCTACCACTATTTACATAGAAATAAAGTCTGTAAAGGCTGAGCACTGGTGCAGGGCTGACAGTCGTTTTTTTACCTACTCGAGTTATCGTCGAACAAACATAGGTATAGGTATAAAATACAAACTCCGATTTGTCCCGTTAGACTAAAAGACTTTCTTTTGAATCGGCTAAATATATTAAGCATAATAGGGATTCTTAGTAAATTCGCGGTGTAATATCCAGATAAAAGTAACTAGGTAATTTTTAAAATTAACAGGACAGCAATTTCATTTCTTTGAACTTTGTAGAGATAAAGGATAATATACTCGTATATTTGACTAATGAAAAAAGTATAGAGAAATTAACCCATACTATTAGAGAATAAAATTAGGCATAAAATATATACACTTGTCATAGAACATATTTATATATTTTCAGCAATTGGTTGAAATACGTTATTTCGGCTCTTAATTACCTATTCTTAACTTGTTTGCAAAAAATTATTTTATTGGAATAATATGCGTTATTTGGGCAGTTAATTGGTATAAATGGGTTGATAATTACCTATTATCAACTAATTTAAAACTTTTTTTGTACCGGTACTCAAGTTACGTTCTTCTAGTTCAATGAAAAACCATTTTTTTTCCATTACGTTATTATTGAATTAGTGATAAATTAACTGTACAGTTACGTCGTTTTGGCACAACGCGCAGGACCACGTTTAGTACCCTTTTATGAAAAAAATATTATTTTCGAGTTTTTGGTAGTTACGTTCATCTGGTTCTTACACCGAGATTTGAGCAATCACATACATTAAAATTTTGGTTAAAAACATATCACAATTCCTAGAGATCTTATTACCTTATTAATATGCTGAAAATTATTATGTTAGTCACTTTAATGCTATTAGTTACTAATTCAGATAAAAAAAGACGAACACTAATCATGCACTTTCTTGGTATTAAAACTTTTGACTAAGATACTTAGATAGGATTTAATTCATTGTTATACACCCAACTTCTTATTCCCACAAAATAGATACCTTGGTTAAAAATATACAGCTACCTTTTTTAAATTATTATCTGTCTTGAATTAATGCTACTTAATTAAATAAAAATTCTCAAACAAATAATTTGCATCTTAAGAATTCTTAGTTGAACAATCCAATACTTGTTCCCAAAACACAGATAAATCTTGGCTAAAAACATAAGACGATCTTGCTTAAAATTCTTTTGTTTCTTAGTTTGACGCTAGTAGTTACGTAATCCAATAAAAATTGTCTCAAACTAAACATGTATTTTCTTGGAATAAAATGTATGTCTATCTTATTTTGTATCATATAGGGATTCTTAGTTGAAATATCAAATACGTATTCCCTCAAAACAGACAAATCTTGGCTAAAAACATAAGACTATCTTGCTTAAAATAACTTTGTTTTTTAGTATGACGCTAGTAGTTACTTAATCCAATAAAAAATATCTAGAACTAAACATGTATTTTCTTAGAATAAAATGTATGTCTATCTTATTTTGTATCATATAGGGATTCTTAGTTTAAATATCCAATACTTATTCCCTCAAAACATACAAATCTTGGCTAAAAACATAAGACTATCATGCTTAAACTTATTTTGTTTCTTAGTATGACGCTAGTAGTTACTTAATCCAATAAAAATTGTCTCGAACTAAACATGAATTTTCTTAGAACAAAACGTTTGTCTATCTTATTTTGTATCATATAGGGATTCTTAGTTGAAATATCCAATACGTATTCTCTCAAAACAAACAAATCTTGGCTAAAAACATAAGACCGTCTTGCTTAAAATTAGTTTGTTTCTTAGTATGACGCTAGTAGTTACTTAATCCAATAAAAATGTCTCGAACTAAACATGTATTTTCTTAGAATAAAATGATTGTCGATCTTATTTTGTATCATAGGGTTTCTTAGTTGAAAAACCACTACTTATCCCCACAAAACAGACGAATCTTGGTCTAAAACACTCAGTTACCTTGTTAAGAATTAAATCGATTCTTACTTTAATACCAAAATACTTACTTAACCCAAAAAATATATATCTTGAACCAAACAAGTGTTTTCTTAATAGAAAACGTAACTCTATCTTATTTTGAATCATTTTACAGTATTGATTCAATACTTAAATTTACATCAAAATTAAAATAATTTTCTTCATACGAAAATTATTTTTCTTTAAATAAGACGTTCCTACTTTCCGATTTATGAGAATAATACATTATTTAAAGTAAGACAATATTTTTTTGCATCAAAAAGATATTCTTGAATTAACAAGTTATCTGTTTTAGTTTCAGTAAAGTGACACAGGTTTTGAATCAAAGTTTTATAGTTCTTGGTCCTATGCATTATTTTCTCACACTAAGATACAAAAAGATCTTAATTTAAAAAATACATAAATTGTTTACCCAACACCCAGATATTCTTGAAGGAATAATAATTGTTTTGTTTGTAGTAAATATAATGACAATAATATTGTTTTTCGCGAAGAGTATCAGTTTTGTTGTTCTAAGACATTATTATTAATTAAAGCATTTATTTACTTGATATTAAACAATATTCCTGAGAATAAAAATATTCTTGGTCGGAAACAAATTTCGCGAGGATTTTTTTCCGTGTGCTTGCCAAGGAAATACCTTTTCACTTTTTCGACGTACCCAATGTCGTACCCAAGTCGTACCTAATTAATTAACATCTACAAAATTACCTTTTATTGGGGATCAATAACTAATGTATTTACCAAGTATATTACTTTACTCTATTATAAAAAATAAAAAAAACATTACCTATCTACATAAAAATTACCCTAAGAATATCGCTAGACCTTATTTGTGCTAACGTTATTTTAATATAACCTTTTTAAAATATTGATAACCATTCATTAAAAAGGTTCCTATTTATATTAAGATAATATTAGCATCAAAATATAGGTATTCCTGGAATAAAATTAATGTAAGAGCTTCGAATCAAATTGACTTACTATCGATCAATTTGTATCAATTGAATATGAAAAGAAATTTCAAAAAACGTTGCGAAGAAAAGTAAACAAAATCTCTCTGAAGCGAAATCGTTTCGTAAAATAAAGTAAGTCCAATAATTCAACACTTCGTCGCTCCTTAGAGGGTGAGAGATAAAATGGAGAAAAACGTTCCTAATTCAGTTTGCTCACGGAACGGTGTAACTCCACAGCCACTGGGTCTTTACACCGTCAGACGGAGAAAGGAGAAAATAATATCCATCGATGAATGTTATAAGGTCACACCACGAGTTGGCTTTGGAAACGAAGGCTCCGCTTACTCAACGTTATAGCACCAGCTCGTCCTACGACTTCAATTTCTCTTTGTTTTGTTACTCCTTGATAGTTCTTCACTCCTGAATGTAATCGTAAGATTAAGTGAGCAAGTGCAATACATTAGTATTTCGCACTTATCTCAGAACAATTGAAGTGTAAATAAACAATGGACTTAAATCTCTAGTTTATTTAAAGCATTAAACCGAGGCTTTACAGAGTCGGGTTTGAATACAAGACGAATTGAGTGCATTATCTACAGTTACGCTGGCGGGGCTAGTTAGCTGTTCGAGGAAACTTGTCTGCGTCGCCTTCAGAAAGGGTGCTGCAGAGTGGCTTTTATGCATCCGCAGTCACGCAAATTGTGGCGGTGTGCCCCGCTTCTAGACTGATTGCAGACACTAGATATAAATACTGTAGATGGATGGGTACACCACTCGGGGCGATGCGAAATTACAGCGCACTTCAAGTAGTTTCTAAACAAAACAAACCGTCTGATGATTCTAGCTCTATTTTGAATGAAGATGCAGAAGCAGAAACGTTGGAGTTGATTAAAATTCTTGAGGGCAATCTGAATTTCATGAGAAAAGATACCTAGAGAACTTTGAGGAAGGTTCAGAAACAAGTTCCTTTTGTTCTAACGAAAGCCTTTCTTGAGTTTAGCTTTACATTGACTTTGTGCATCACAATAAAGTTTTTGTTTGTATAACTACAGGGTTACGCGGAAAGGGTGTGAGTACTAAGCCGAAAGGGGTCCATTATACTCATCAATATGAACAACTTGTACTACGGAAGTAACCCTGAAGTGGCGAAAATAGTTATTTACAACACATTTGCTCAAAAAGTGCACTTACGAAGCCTGTATACATCGTTCGAAAGTTAAACATTACGGATCATACAACGGAGCGTGCGGAAATGAATTTGTCCGCACGCTCAGATGTATAGCACCGTGCGTGTGATTTACGGTATTTTTTTTAATTTCCATCATAATTACATAAGAATTCCACAAAAGAGTTTCATATTACGAGAATAAATAAGCTGAATGATCAAACCTCCTTGGAAGCGCTTTTGCTCAATACGTTTGTCTCAGTTTAATACTAAAGAGAAAATGAGACGAAAGATGTAGTTCTAATTTTCACCACGTGATAGTGGCGCTATTTGCATGTTCGCGCCATTTTCTTATTATATTATAGAAACTATTGTTGTGACTGATATTAAGTTATAAACAAAAATTGTTTCATTTATAGCCTTTTTTTCTCGCAAATGTGTTGTAAAACGTTGTATGGCACACGTGCGGATTGGTTATTACAAACTCGTGACTATGGTAAGCCCTCGACTTCGTCTCGGGCTTACATTCGTCTACTCGTTTGTAATAACCAACTTTCCGCACTTGTATCATAATAGTTATTTATGATACAAGTGCGGAAAGTTGGTTATTAGAAACGAGGAGACGAATGTAAGCCCGAGACGAAGTCGAGGGCTTACCATAGTCACGAGTTTGTAATAACCAATCCGCACGTGTGCCATACAACGTTTTACAACACATTTGCGAGAAAAAAACAAAAAATGGAAATTAAAAAAATACCGTAACGTACACGCACGGTGCTATACAACGGAGCGTGCGGACAAATTCATTACAGCACGCTCCGTTGTATGATGCGTTTCATTATAGCACGCTCCGTTGTATGATCCGTAATGTTTAACTTTCGAAAGATGTATTCAGTTATCGTAAGTGCACTTTTTGAGCAAATGTGTTGTAAAAATAATTTGCTGTTCCATAGAAAATGGTCATCCACACTCGACAAAATGTATGGAAAAGCTGATATTTTTTTTGCGATATCTGGGTTATTACCATTGTAAACGTTGTACACAATGATGAGTATAACGAGCCCTTATGGGCTTAGTACACTCTTTCCGTGTAACCCAGTAGTATTTAAGTCTGTCATAATGTATCTTTATTAATAATTATTTAAATAGCCATACTAATAAGTAAGCAACCGATATTTTTGTAACGTTTGTTTTAAAACTTTGATAATAACTATTTTGAGCCTAAGTAAAGCTGGAACACAGCTCCAAAAATCTCGTGAAAACTTAGATAGGTACGTAGCTTTCCATTCCAGGAATTTATTTTCTCATAAAGGCAGCCGAAGGTTTGGCATTTCTACATTAGTTTTAGGTTTGCACAGTGGACCGCCACTCTTGTCAGGATTCCGGAACGAAAGCTGACTCGCTTTTCGGGATATTTACTATTTTTTTCCGTATTTTTACCGTTGCAACCGAGAAGCTTAGGTATACCTGAAATATTTTCCTCTACGAAGCGAACAAAGGACTTTTCATGTCGTAATTATTATGCTGATGTCGCGTGGGATGTCATTTTTGCATAGTTCTGATACTAGGCTTACTTTTACACTGTACCTACCTTATACAATATACATATCTGAGTAAGTACGTGAAGCAAGTAAGTATACAAGAATTTATACCTACTATACCTAAAAAAAAATTTGACATTTCACATTAATTACTCATTTGTTTAAGTTTTAATAATTATTATCATTACAGATAATTTACAAATTAGTTTCAGGTAGGTAATTATAACGATTTTTTGTTTCAGATTTACTTATTTTATTAATTATTGGTTAAATTACTGTTACTAATTTGTTAAATCTCTTTTTGATATAATTGATCTCTAATTCAATCATATGCAAAATTCACTTGCTTTCAATGTTATCATAGGCACTGTTTGTGAATAATATAGGTACCTACATACTTGGTAGATTTTACAAATAAAGATGGGATGTAAAAACAATATTCATATCTGTATTGGCCCGCTGCGGTTTCGGTTTGTCAGTAAGGTTGTCGGTAAACCCACTAATCCATTTGCCTTCCCTCACCCATCGCCAGTAGGTATATGGGAATACCACGGGAATGTTCCAAACTGGGAAAATGTGTAAAAGCTTTGCTGAGATTATTTTTTCGTGTTTCCGACAGCCCGCTAGCTCTAGGCTTAGGGTGCAGCCATTACGATTTGGTGGCTGCTTCTACACGAACATAAAAATGAATTTTTAAAATGTTAGGTGGAGAGATAAGGCTTTCAAATAGTCCGCGCGACTTTTTAAGTATTCCATACTCACTTTAAGTATTTTGTAATAACGCACACGTCTTATAAGTTATTATGTACATGCAGTTTGCCTTTGGAGATCGCTGCAATATAATTTTAAAGCGAATGAAAATTCTGTTTTAATTTTCTTTGTCAGATTTTCTATCATAATGTAATTGGTATATAAGCAAGGACATTTTATACCTTAGGCTATACATAGTCCTTGTATATAAGTTACAGACAAATACTAAAATAAAATGTTCATAAGATAGATTAAGTAGATAGATTGAAACTCTTTATAAAATAAATATCCAGAAATAAAAATTACAAACAGATACAAAACACTTACGAGCTAGTGGCAGAAGTTGCAGCCTTATCGCTAAATGTGACCTCTTCCAGGCAACCATTAAGTTGTTTTCATTCAGCTTAAATCCGGATGTTCTTCTAAGTTAGTAATCCTTAGTTTACATGGACTTGGGTATTCAAATTCTAAATATTTATTTTGCGGAGACACGGCTAACATGCAGATTGCAGATGATAATGTATTTACATAATAAATAACACCATGCTCTCAAAATCAAAAAATCATGGCATGCAAAATTTATAACAATCTTCTCTACATAGTATAAATTGAAGTCGCTTTCCGCGTATGTCTGTCTGTATGTCTGTATGGCCGCTAACTCCTCCTAAACCTCACAACGGATTTTTGATGCGATTTTCACCATCAGCTAGATACATTTTCAAGGAAGGTATATATAAGGTGCGATAAGCCGGGCGTCGGGTCGCTAGTTATTTTATAAAATCTAACATCAAAATAATTCCCGCTATAAATTTCCCGCCATAAGTGAAACGTAGCACTTTAAAGACAGGTCATGCTGACACGCAAAGGAAGGTAAACTCGCGTCGTCTATCTTGATCTTGTTTGTCTATCGTGGTCTGTGGTAAGAACCCTTTCGGCGTAAGTTCGTGACCGTTTCAAAATGTTTGTTCTTCTAATTACACTGTGGACTTGACTTAGAATGTTTAAAGTCAGCAGTATTTAGAAATATTCCTAGCACCTAGTTCTCAGTATATAGAATCCTGAAGCACTTTGTATAGGTTATACCCACCCACTCAAAATTAATAAACGAACCCACAACTCACCCACGAACTTTGCCCCGATTAAAAATCAACTTACCGCGCCCGAGAAAGTTACAAAAGGGTCCAAAGTAATCGATCACTGAAAGGGGAATAGGAATAAGGCTCTAAAATCCATTACGGTAGGCCCGTCCTTTTGTGCTCAAGCTCTAGATGACGACAGTTTACTGGATCCAATATACGTACCAGTTATTTATTATTCACCATGCTTCTACATATTTCATGACGGTTCTCTTCGCGGTTAACTTAATACGAGTGAAGGTGGGGTCATATACTGTGGAATAGATGATGTTGAATCATTCATATTGTCAAGGTAAACGCGAGTAGGTAACCCTGCAAACACAATGCAGGTCAAGATGTCCTATACATGCTGGGCTTGTATATTTATTAGGAGTGTATTGGAATGCCATTTGAACCACTAAAGACGGTCTATAGTTGGACCTAACTGGCGCATGTAACCGCTTTACGGCCATCTTAACTGTTTCAAACTGCCTCCGTCTGGCTTTAGTCAGCTGATAAATAAACGAATGAATGGATATGTTGAGAACAGCGCATGTATATAATGATCATGTACGTTAACTAAAAAGTCACACATTCAATTATTTATTTATTCATTTATCATCATACTTATTATAAATGCGAAAAGTTTGTTGGTTTGTTTGTTCCTCTTTCACGCAGCAACAGAGCAATGGATCGACCTGATTTTTGCATGGGTATAGTTCAAGTGCCGGAGAGACATAGGCTACTTTTCATCATCATCTTCATCACCATCATCACCATTTTTCAACCGCGGGTGAAACCGCGGGGGCGCATTTCTTATAAAAGTAACATTACAGATTTAACCAATACGGCTTTATTTATGGCTTAAAGACATTGTTAATAATTATAAAACACTTCTGAACTGAAAAAGCTAGTTCTAAGAACATACAACAATTTTTGTACCTATATTCAGTTTACTACAGAATCATTTTCGTGCAGCGATGCGATGCGAGCAACCGGAGATTTAATCTTATGCGGTGATACAAAGCTGCATGCAACAGCATACCCAGTACATATGTTAGACCAATGTAACTTTTCATTATACTGCACCACCGCGTCTTGGAAACTTAGAATTTATAGCAGAATACCGAGCTATTTCACCTTCGTATTATCTTTTGCTTCACATTTAATATTCCATTGTTATCTATTTGCTTTTAGCACGTTCGTAAAGTATGAAAATGGAGTGTCTAAAATTAATGTGTCGACTTACCTATACGTGTTTTAGGGTCATTGTTCACTAACGCGACAAATCGTATTTTTTTCTTTCCTCCTGAAAAGATATTGGCGTCACACGAAATTGTCAAGTGATTGACACTCGCTTAGAACAAAAATTTGTTTGATTTGACCGTAGAATAATATTGAAGAAGTCACTAATATAATTTTGTCCAATTTTACGTAGGTAATTATAATTGATGTCCAATTATGTATCATGCAAACCTAACCTAAAGTAGATCATTTTAGAAATATAGTTGAGCAGGAAATAATTAATTTTTAGTTTTCATTATTCCCATATGTATTCTTATTCCCATATGTATGTATTCTTAGATTTCATTATTCTTAGATTTCATTATTTTGATTTGTTAGTAATATTGTTCTGGATTTCATTATTTCTGCACCTTTTTGTTATTAATAGTACTCAGTTTGCACTTGGTTGCTGGTCATTGATTGGAATTTGTAACCTCATTTGTATGAAAACTTTTACTACAGAGACTACACCAAGAAGATCGAAAACTGAACTGGCAGCCAGTATCTACACTACCCCAACGTCGATAAACGTATTAAATAAAAACATAACCTTGTCTTTATAATAACTACAATAATGTATGTCATCATCATCATCATCAGCCTGTAAACGTCCACTGCTGAACAAAGGCCTCCCTCGTAGAGAGGGGTGTTGCCATAATCCCCACGCTTGGCAGGCGGCTTGGGGATCGCAGTACGTTCACCGTGTACTAATAGGACGCTGCTGCCCATCCTCCGGTGGTTCTGGTCGCAGTTTTAGGACATACCCGGGTCATAATGTATATATTGAGATTCAATTTTAATTAATAGTTAAGTACTTAGATAATACATTAAATTATATTGGTAGCAATAATTATTCAGTGCATTTCATTGTCTCGCAGAAAGTGTAAAATGTAGAGTATTTTCCGCGAGAATAAAGCTGTCTAGGTCTTGCACGACCTTTAATACCTCACTGTACTCAGAATTCTAGTCTTAAATCCTTCTATACGCTCGGGAATTATCTCTAAACTCCCTCGCTACGCGCAGGATTTAACTCTAGGTTCCTTTATTAGTTTATTACGCCCGGGATTCAATATGCGCCCGTGATTATTGACACTGTTTTATTATTTGGTGAATAATATACTATTAAATTTACTAACAAAGCCATACTAACAATATTTTGGTAAAAACGGTAGCAGTTCGGAAGCGTGCGAATTTTTTCCTTGTCGCTTTAGCGGGCTACGGTTTACGACGCTTAAATGAAAGAGGCATCTCATCTACTCTTACATACCGAAGTGTTTGCATGACTCAAGAACCTACGCCAGCTGAGTACCTACTCTTATTCGGAAAGTCGACATGATCTTTCTCAGAAGGCGAATACTTACTTATTTTGCCTGATATCTACATTTTCTCAGCTCACTAATCATTTGTGTTGACACACTCATTTCAGGCACGAAGGAAAGGAAAATGTTTTTGGAGCAGTCGGATAAGGCTAGGTTTTTAGAGTTGTGTAGGTATGCAGGATTTACTTTATTTATGTATAGGGTAAGTAAGTAGGTACGCATAGCTAAAGAAATGGAACAAGTTTTTCTTCTAGACTAGATAAAATATAATGTAGAAATGTGCTAAACTTTTATTACATTATCTTATCTATGTGTATAATACATAACATAATACTAAGCTAAAAAAATGCTCTATAAAGAGCAATACATTTTTTAACTGAATTTAAGAGGGAGGTTTTCTATTCCTTAAAATTTTTAAACGTTTGTATGTACACCGATTACTCTGACATTTGTGAACCGTGATTATTTTTATTTTGTAGGTAGAGAAAGCTTTCGAGGTGAAGTTGTTTTTTTATTGATAATTATTAGGTAGGTACACATTTGTAAAGATTTTATAAGAAAGGAGAAACATCGCAATGTGTTTCACTTCTATATAAATATTTCAAAGAAATACTATTTATTTTCTAGCATAGTATGCTACGCAATGCCGTTGCTTCGTAGCGTCGTAGCATGCTACGTATTATCAACGGTGATAATTCTAGTTGTTTAGCATAAAAATACCGTTTTATGCATAAGTAAAAGATTATAGAGCCATTGCTATGATAAATGAGATGTACCCACATGTCCAAAACGACTTCAAGCTAAGTGAAACATAAAAACAGCGTGTTTGTAAACCCGACACGTCCGACCGAACAAAGCGCGCCGCGACGCCCATAATTGCCGTCATTATGAAACTCTTCGTCACTGATGAAAGCGATTTTTCTGTAGCGACTACCAATTACCAGTCACCAATTAGTGTGAAGAGTGGTGATTTGTAATATGAACTAGAGATGAAAATGATTACTTAAATTTATCTACGAACATCTCTATTTATCAGGCTACTTTGCGATATTAATACAGAGCAGAGTGATAAATAGAGCATTTTGATCTTACTTTATTTTCGGATATAAATATGTGCTAGCTATTCATTCATATGGCTATTTATATTATAAGCGTTGACCTATCCAATGTCACAAGATTTTTGAATAAATCCGTTTGCCTTTTCTCATTTATTATTCATGTAGCTTTTTCGCTAAAGCGAATAAACACTTGTGACACTACGAAAGCTTTTTAGATGCGCGGTAGATTTTCAACTAGATGGATTTTCTTTAAAAACTCTCAATAAAAGTATGTAGTCAAACAATAAAAGTAAGGGAAAACTTTTTATTACCTGCTAACTTAATTTATACCCACGGTAACTTATTCCCAGCGGACATAATAATAGTGAATGCCTTTCCCAACTATCCAGTCTAGAGTTCACTAAGAAGGCAAGAAAACTAACAAAGTTGATTCTGAATAAAACTCCGTTTACTGTAGCTAATAGGTTTGCATTGTGAAGATAGTGTTGCAAAATAATAGGTATCTACAAGCTCAGGTTTTGTTCCACATTTACAAAATAGGGGCTCTTTTATAGAGTAACTTTAAGCTTAATTAAATAACCTGGTTTTCAGCGTACACTAAAATTTTATTAATGAAAATAACTAGATCCAATTACAGGCAGTCTTGCCCAGTTCGTGCTTCATTTACGCAGTTGAGGTCAAATGCCATATTACTTAATATTATTTACTCGTCGGTTCGGAACATTGGTTTCATTAAAGACAAGTTACTTAATATTCAATCTATTCATGTATTAATCGAAATATAACGATTTCCAAAGTAATCCTTAAATGTCTTTTTCTGCCAGAACATAGTTCACTCCTTGCAGTCCTTGCCAAGTGCAGTAGTAACAAGACCAATCTATAGATCTGGAATGCATTAATATCCGGAAACGTCCGCAGGATAGCAGAATTAACGCCGTTCTGTAGAGAGCCATAAATCTTTTAAAGTCACGTATTCTATCTTCAAATGAAATGCTATTACGAATGTAAGCTAGATTATAGCTATGGTTAGTTCACCTGACTAGTGTTTTATTTCTGAAGTTGCCATTCTATTGGTTTTTTATCGGATACATTTCGGGATTGTGCATCGGATCTGCATGATCTCATTTCTCCTGCCCATTTTAGCAAATCTAGTCTTCAAGTCTGCATATTCAATTATTTGATTGCCTTCCTTTGAACTACATATTCCAAGAGACCTGAGAGTTAACCTAAAACCCGTAAACAAACTGTACGAACCGTGTTTGCATACCGTGTCGTGCATTCGTATATTGACTTTACTCGGCCTCACATGTCAAAGCACGTTTGGAGGTAGTACACAAGCTTGAACAGATTGGAAATAAGGAATTTGGTTACCTGAGTTTTTTAATTCTTCAAACATGGTACCTATGTATATGTATGATGAATTACAGATGTATAAATGATGCGTTAGGGCTTCTTTTTCTGCCAGAAAGAAGCCCTAACGTATCACTAGCGCGTTACAAAATTATATGTGTGTATATAATCAGTCTCTGGCAGCCATATTACATAGCTTTGCTTAGTTTGAGGTCAAATGACCGTGTGAAAATACGAGTTCCAATAAATAATAATAATAATCAATCAATCTCCACACAAACACACACACACACACATACGAATGGAGACCACGGACCGGTAAGCGCAGCATAGGACGTCCACCCACAATATGGAGAGACAACCTAAAAACCGCAGGGAAACTATACGGATACAGGCCGCTTCCAACCGGCCCTTTTGGAGATCGACGTGTGAGGCCTATGTGCAAAAGTGGACGTCCTTTGGATAAAATTATGATGATGATGAATATTAGTGATATACAATACAATTCAATATTGCTTTATTACACACCAAAAATACAAATGAAACTAGCTATAATATCGTAGGTTACCTAAATTATATACCTAAATATTGAATCATTTAGTTAATATAATTACTTATTATATAGCAAGACCAAATGGCAAGATCAAGCACTGCGCCTAATAGCTCATGTTACAAACTGTCATGTATCTTGATCCTATAAAGTCATGTGTCTATTTCGGAGCAGCTTTGGCTAGCAGCTCATATTTCATAGTGCTCGGCCCGACCCTGTACACGTGAAATTAAGTGGTAGCTTGTTTCGGTGCCATGCCGGCCAAACTAAACTTGGGTCCTAGCAACGAACATACGACAAAAATTGTTGTACATTTTTTCGTTGCCAAATTGGGACCATGAACATTTGAACATGCTAATCAATATTTTATTTTCTGGACTTGGAGTGAAGTCAAAGATTGATAAAGTCTGGGAAGAGTAACATTTGATAAAGTTGGCACATTGTCGCTTACCAACAGGCGAGTTGGTGGTGAAACGCGGACTTATCCGCGATAAAAAAAAAGAAGGTACTATGCGTAATGAAGACTACAATAAGATTATTTTTATCCAATGCAGGACAATTGAGAAACTGCAGACAAAACCAGCGCAGGGCACTTCTAAAACTAAAAATCAAACTATAAAGTGCACGTGGTTACGAAAATGCATGCTTAAAACACAAATAACCGTTAAAACAACAATAATTTGTGTTTACCGTAGGATCTGTCACCCAATCTACTGGGAGTATGAATATTCATTGACAGATGTTACTGTCCGGTGGATAGAGTTGCTGGTCCTCGGAGAATTATTATACTCAAATTTGGACAGCTTCCGTCGTACGCTGAACATAGATTGGCCGGGTCATAGCACACAGCACGTGGCTATAATTCTTGGTCCTAGATAATTATTAGCCCCCGACGCAAACAGAGGGATGAAATATGTATAGCGTGTGTATCTGTCTGTGGCATCGTAGCTTCCAAACGGCTGAACCGATTTTGATAATGTTTTTTTTGGAAGGTGACTTGATCAAGAGTATTCTTGGCTATGATTCCAGAAAATCTGTTCAGCTGATTAAAGATTACCAGCTCTTTTATCGGTGGTTTTTGAAAATTTTCATTTTATACTTGTAATCACAATATGCAGCTTATGCTATGTAGATAAATTGGTGTGTAAAAACTAACAATTTAGATAACACTTTACAAATGCGAAAGTTTGTGTGAAAGACAGTTTGTTTGTCTGCACTCAACTATTGAATGTATTTGGATGAAATTTAGTGAGGAGGCTTACACCTTTTCGAACCGTAATAGAAATATAGAAATATATAGATATATAGAAATTTTCACAGAATATGTAATGTTACGGCGGATTAACTAAGAAATAATAAAAAAGACAATAAGTAATAATGAAAGAGGGGGGGGGGGGGGGGGGGGGGTGTCCCTATATACAACAAACGTATTTTTTTGCGTATTTTTGTATTAGCTCTGATGTAAAAACGATAATACGTACTAGAGATTGCAACCCGGTATGTTTCTCAACCCGGCCGGGCCCGGTTGCATTCGTCGCCAACCCGGCCAAGGTTAGTATTTATTTCAAACTGGCTTATGAAAAATTATCACAATAATCAGTCTCAAGTCTCAAAATCACACTTAATACAGAATTGATTACTTTTACTTAGGGACGGAAAAGTAACATTAGTATATTGGATGTGGATTAAGTGGTTTTAAATTTTCAACTTTTTCGCTGATATTAGCATGACTTGGACCTGGGGCCTTACGGACAACTGCTATTACAGGCACCTAATCCGCTCAGTTGGAAAATCGCGCGACCGCAAACCGTATCTGGGCGCGATAAGGTTTCCGTTGTCCGTAAGGCCCCTGGTCGTGATGGATTCGAAAGTGACATTTTTTTCATTTTTTACTTGCCGGGTCCGATGACAAATTTGGTCCACATGACCAAAATTGCTAAAAGTGGGAAAGACGACCTCAAAAAAACTAAGCTGCGCTGAAGTTTTCATGAGACTCCTTCGAGATCTAGGTAACAGCTTATCCTTAGTAGTACTAACCTTAGTAGTATAGTAACTTAATTTATAACTTTATTAATCAAAGTTACTGATACTTCATTCACAAAAACTGAGCTTAGTTTTTACAACTTGCAAGTATTTTAGTACCAGTAGCAAGGGCAAATTTATATCTATCTCTCAACTTTTTTATAGCCGTAAACTGCTGTTCATAACAACTGTCGCGTCACAATCTTCAGTGAAGTGTCTTAAAATAGTCGTTTTCGCAACAACTTATTTGATAAAGCCTAACAATATGGTTTATAAAAGAATATACCTATATCTATATATATAAAAGCGAAATTCATCTACACACTCATTCACTCACTCATCACGATATCTCTTTACCTTACTTGATCTAGAAGCTGAAATTCGGCAGGTAGATTTCTTATAGGGTGCAGAGGTCCGCTTAAAAAGCATTTTGCGAAAAAGCTGAATTAAGAGGGCAAATGCAGTTTGAAAGTTTGTATGAAAGTCCTTTGTTTTGGATGTTAAGGATATGAAATTTGGTATTCAGATCAATGGTTTAAAATAAATAAATAATGTATATAAATAAACGAAAAGACGGATTAAGAAGGGGAAACGGGGGTTTTAATTTTTTTATTGGAATTTTTGTAATTACGAAGCTGAAATTTGGCAAGTAGATTACAACGCGGGTGAAACCGTGGGGTACAGCTAGTGGTTTATAAAAGAATATTTATATTCTTATATAAATATATAAGATTATAAGAATATAAATTACAGAAACTAATAATAAAGAATACACACATGAAGGTATAACGAAGTTTTTGTTACAGAATTAATTCATTTAATATATTTTTTCACACATTTCTGTTCATTTATCATCATCATAATTTTAGCCGTAGGACGTCCACTGCAGCTAGACAAAGGCCTCCCCCATCGATCTTCACAAGGGCCGGTTGGAAGCGGCCTGCATCCAGCGTTTCCCTGCGGTCTCTTTTAGGTCATCTGTCCATCTTGTGGAAGTGAGTGAAAGTCCTACGCTGAGCTTGCTGGTCCGTTGTTTCCATTCGAGAACATTTCGGCCCCATCGGCCATCTTCTCTGCGTGCTATGTGCCCTGCCCACTGCCACTTCCACTTGCTAATCCGGTGGGCTATGTCGGTAACTTTTGTTCGTCTACGGATCTCCTCATTTCTGATTCTATCATTCTGTTCTGTTCATACCAAATTATAACTGGTATTCCTTACTTGGATGACCTCCTTATCATTTCACCGAATCGAAATGCCATATTTTACTAATTTTAAAGTCAATTTTTTTATTGAAAACTAGCAACGCACCCCAGCTTCGCACGGGTGTAAGTCTTATTTTTTTACACCTTGGGTTACATTATTGGAGTTTTAGCAAGGAGACTTACTTAAAACAAAAATATATTATATACCCTATGTCACCCGAGGATAGTATAGCCTCCTAACAGTGAAAGAATTTTTCAAATCGGTTCTATAGTTTAGGAGCCTATTCAATGCAAACAAACAAACAAAAAATCAAATATTTCCTCTTTATAATATTAGTATAGATTATTGTATTTTGTGGTGGTACGGAACCCTGAGTGCGCGAGCCCAACTCGCACTTGGCTTATTTATTTATTTCCAAAACAAAATGAACCCTCATCATAATATACTTTTGGTATCAGCCTACCCCGGTCCTGGTGTAGGTTCGGTCCTGATGGGTTTTAGCCCTTAAAGTCAACGGACAAAACGTCCAAACAAATAATACCAACGATATCCCATTATATTAATTAATTAACGATCGCTTTCTATTACTACGGTCACTTGTCGGATTCTCACTTTACCCCCCTTGGTGAGTTACGATTGAAAGCAAAGTTTGCGTCCCGCCCGAGTGTCGAGTGCATTAGCTGGACAATTTCTTTTACTATCCGTGGCTGCTAAGTGACGTCTGGGGACATGTCTCGAAACCATTAAGTAAAGCGCTTCTTGCCGAGTTCTTTGTTCTTGATTTAATTTCCTTCGTGCTCAATGATATGTGAAAATTAGTGACCCACATACTTAGTGGTTAGTTTTTAAGGCCCTCTTTTCCGACTTTTAGCAATGTTGGTCATTCTTTGAGAGGTCTCATTTGAGTGTGTCTACTTCCACGGCTAGTTTAAATTTATAAAAATGGTATCATATCAAACTTGAATGTTTTTAAGGATTTTGTGAACTCCACGTCACATAAAAATTACGTTATGAATTGTGATATGAATTCTCTTGACTAGTCTATATATCGCCATAATTTATGAAGATCGCAATCCAAAAATGCTTTTCATTGCATCACATCTTAATTATCTTTCACAGCTCGTAGCCGCTAAGTGATGCCTTGGGACATGTCTAGCGGTCATTAAGTTAAAGCGATTCTCGTTGTCGACCTCTTTCTTCTTAATATAATTTCTCCCTAACTTTCGCTAATTTGATAAGGGTTGTGGAATAAGCTTTGATAAGTGAAACGACGTCCAAAGTCATTTAGGAAGTCTGACAAATTACATGTTTTTCTATATGCCAAGATTTTCAGCTTCTTTCATGGTACTGAATGGATGTTGGAAATTTAGAGCCATAAATAAAGTCAACTAGTAAATTTCTATGGTTCATTTTCAACATTTCCATCGTCTAGTTTATCGTAGGAGCGCTCAGCACTCCATAAGAAACTATCTCGCAGCTGATGCCTAGACGCGCAAAATCGATGCAAGTCACAAATAACTCTTTGATAGCTTCACGACTTGGCGTCTTGCAGAAACTATCGCAGGGTGTACTTTCTTGTAGGTATATATTCGTATCAGACAAAACATCGTCTTTATGGTATTTAAGTAAATTTCACATTGCATCTTCGGCACGAGATTCACGATGTACTTGCAAGGATTAATTTCAAGTACGTTATTCATATACGTAAGTGTCTAATACGAACAATTCCACGAATATAATTATGAAGACTTATTCTATGTTCACTAATCTGAAATATGCGAGAAAACTAAATTTTCTATGATGGATAGCTCAATTTCCGGCCATCCAACTGAACAGGGTCTTCCAAAATCTAATTTCAAAAAGGTCTTTTTGAAACAGAAATTCAAGCGAAAGCTTTTATTTGACCCCTCGTGTAGTAATGTTTACGACCAGACCTTTTATTTAGGAGAGCTGAAATCGTTTATTATTTCTCTCATAGCCATCCATATTTGACATCTGTGAAACTGAAATTGAGACCCGTGTTTTGTGCCGTTTTATTTTGGGTGATAAAACGTTGTAATTGCTTGAGTGTAGCTACGCAATATACGACAAGGGCGAAATTAAATAATTTGTTTGTAAAAATACTGCGAGCAGATTATCGTTATTCTCTCTTTGAATTTTAATCTGTGTGTGTGGTTATTTAATCATTATCGATCCTAATTCTGAGCGCAAGCTTCATATGTCTTTTATCTTGCTCGCGTATTTCAACATTTTTGAAGATATAAAATGATTGAATGTACTTAGGTAAAATCTAAGCCGTACGTGTAAAGAAAATAACATCACAAATGTTCAGTAAAATTTTGATTCTAACAAGTATTTATATTTAAGAATCAATTCTAATATTTTTTCACTAATATAATTTTTTATGTTTACGATTTAGATTTCATCTAAGTGATTTTAGTAAGTAGTCATTTCAAATCTTCAAAAATACGAAATGTTCCTGGAAAATGTGGAATCATACCTAAGCTACCTTCCGCAGTGTTTCCGACAAGCTACAATACGGGGTTCTTCAAAAGGCGAGTTAATTAGTCTTGGCAGTGTTTCAGATTAGTGGTGTGTATCCATAGACGACGGTGCCTGCTTACCATCAAGCAGCACGCCTGTTTGTTTATCATCTACAACTCGTCACATGAAAAATTGGCACTTAAAAACTTCAATAAAGTAAGTAAAGTGTTAATTAGGTAATTTTAACTAGAATATCTCAAATATGATTTGTATAGATTTCGCGCCAGACATACGCCTAGGTAAAGCTGTATAATTTAATTTACTAAACAAAAGTATTTTCAATAGTTGAAAAAGTTCATGTAGACTCAAGATACCTAGTACCTACTCGTATTTTATTATCTCAGCTCATTCAATAAAATTCGTTTTCACAAGCTTAATAAAAAGTCCGAGTGCCTTCAGATCAGAGTGCACATAAAAGTGAGTTGCCATCTGAGACCAGTAAGGGTATTACGCGAATTTAGATAGCAACAGCTGTGCAAGTGCAAGCTGAATTAATTTTTAGCACACTGTTAAACGCAACATTTTAGTTTATGGGATTTTACTACACAACGGCTATCTCAATATAAATTTATGAACAAGGAGATGAGGGTGCAAGCAAGCTGAAAATATATTAAAATTAAAAACGTTTAAAGAAATAATTTCAGTAGTAAAAAGTATCTGTCCTCTGAAATGGTTTCTTGGATCCTTAATTTCTTATTGTACTTAATGTGGCGTTAAAGCGGACTAGATATTCGTCAAAGAAAAAGTTAAGACATGAACTTACTACAAAATAACGATTGATTCAATTAACTATTTCACAGTCATTGTTATTAGACAAACAACCGGAAAACTTTACTTCGGATATCTTTTCCGAACCGAAAACCTAGTTGAGCTACGTCTTTATCGGTACAACTACTGAATGCCCCATAAAGTTTGAATTCCCAGGTCAGGAAACTGAAGATTTTGCCAACCTAATTGAGAGTCTCAAGAGCTCAAAACATTATTCTTCACTGGCACAGAAAAGACTTTCCTGTCTTATCTCACGAATATATTTATCGCGTCATGCCATCCTTAAAATTCCAGGCACGTAAAGCTCCTGTGCCCTAAATACAAAAGCAATCCTTCTATTCCGCAACTAGCTGAAGGACACTGCAGTGCCAGCAGGATTGATGTCCCCTAACAAAAATCAAACATGAACATTCTGCAGCGATGCAGATTGCTGCCAACGAGCAAGTAAACAAGCAATGGGAAACATGGAACGGAATGCAAATAGGAATAGTGTAACGATTTGGAATATTGTTTTGATATAAGATTTGTTTTCAGTGTATCTCTGCACTTGGAAGTGTTGGGAAATTGTTTGGTTTGGTTCGGGTTTTTTTATAATAAAGTATTTTAGCAATGTTTACTAGCTATCGTACGAGAATAGTATATTTTTTCAGTATAAAATAAAATTCTCAAATATTGAAAACGTGCGAAAGAGGTAGCTCTGGACGTTGAGTGTAGCCGTAACATAATATCCTACCTTTGAGTATGGATCTACGTTGTAGCTCTATGTATCTTATATACTATCCTGGAAAATACTATAGGCTCTTATAGGATGGCAGGCGAATCTGCGGGGTAAAACGAGGTGGACAGTAAAAACTTTTTTGTATTCCCACTCGAAGAGGAGCTTGTTCATTGTGTTAGAATCACTGTGTGTGGGAAGTCAAGGAGGCTGAGTGAAGGTAGTGTCTGTTCTCTAAAATGTGACGGCAGCTGGTTCGATCCTCGGACTTGCACCAATGTCTTATTTAGTACTTAAATTATGTGCAGTATCGATGCCATCGTTGAAAAAAGTTTAAAGGCATATGACATTCACCAACACGACCGGGCCGGAATGGTGGTCAAGGACATCCTTTCCCTTTGAACGAAGGCCAGAGCCCCAGTGAATTTGTATCAGTATGATTATGAGCTTTGCTCGACTACAACTTACAGCACGCAACAGGTATTTAAAAAATTAAGTAAACTAGTGTTTGCTTCGCGCATTCAATTATCAATTCATTTCTGTTAAGTTAAATAACAAACAATAAATTTCATTTAACTTCCATAACACAAACACTTCTCTCAAGAACTCGCCGGAATTGTACTTCGGTATTGAAAGCCTATTCATTAATGTTTAATGGTAGACGATCGATGGCTCTCCGGCAGTTTCCAACAGCTATACATGGTCAATAGAATAAAGTTTCCCTATGTTTCGTCGTTATTGTGTTTGTACCTAATATTAAATGATAGGGCATGTAATGTGCTTACTGATTCTGTAGCTTATCGCTTTATGGTCTAGAGTGATATTAGTATGAGTAACAGCGTAAATAGAATTAGTTAGCCATTAGTGATGTGGTATTACAGGGCTGTGAGTTGGAAACGAGCAAATGGATGATTATGATAATGGATTAATAACTTACAAAACAGTATGTTATTACACATTTATTTACTAGCTGAATCTTGCGGTGCTACCCGCGGTTTTCCAGTTTTTCCGAATTTTCTGGGAGAATAAGTACCCTATGTCCGCCCATATTATGTACACTATCATCCTGCCAAAATTCGTTAAGATCGGCTTAGCGGTTTAGTCGTGAAAAGCAAACAAACATCCAGACAGAGAGGCAGAGTTACTTTCGCTTTTATAATATTAGTAGTAAGGATAAGGATAGTAAGGATTTCAATGTAACAGACAATTTTAAAATACACTCCACATGGCAACCGTAGCTTAGTAGTTAGATCATTCGGGGCGTGTACCCGGATGCATAAATTCGAATCCTGCCGGTCGTAAAATTTTTGAATTGTCAAAACATTTAAACATTAAAATGTTAACTTAAAAGTTTAACATATTATCTTTGTATGATATCACAGTTTGCACTAACTTTATGCCTTTTTATCCTATTGTTCTTATGACAATTTGTTACTTTTTCATAACAAAACGGCTGAATCAATCTATGTTAATTTCAACAAGAAGATAGAGTGCATCGCAAGACCGGGTATGGAATACCTTTTCTTCCAGGAAAGTTTTGAGAAAACTAGAACGCTTGCGGCTAGTTATAAAGCCACAGGGCGTAGCCAGTTTTAAAAAGAGGAGCTTTGTTAAAAAAAATTGTCATATCGTATTTAGATATCTCTAGTGTAGCAAATCTGTCAAAATTTATTGTTAAAAGGAACATGAAACCCTAGGTACCAAGTACAACAGACATACATTATAACAAAAAATAATCGAAAGAAAGTCTCATTAAGATATTATTGTTTTTACCCAATAAAAATATTCAAAGTAAATGCTATAAAAACGCTATGAATACAGCATAGTGAAAGCGTCAATAAATCGACCATCAAATACAAACTATGAGTAAAACAAACCAACAAAATATCGTCGTAATTCCTCCACATTATATTACCAAGAATCAATATTCATGGTGCAGTAACGTATAGAGAAACGAACAGGGACGTAACTAGGAATGGGCAAGGAATTAAGAAGATTATTTAGTAAAAAAATACAGAATTAAATTTTTGGTATAGATCTAAATTTTAAAAGAAGGTAGGTATTTATTATAAATACAATATGGTATTTAAGCGGTGGCTCTGGTACATGCAAAATGGGGATGAATATATTTTTTTCACTGCACCCTCGGGTGGGGCAATATAGCCCGCCAAAGTGGCAAAAATTTGGTCCCCGTTGCATTTCTAAACTATTAATGATAGGTCACATTAAACCTTCATTCAAAACTGTATCAAACATTTTAATATGATTATGACTTTTTGAGTTATAGCGATAAAACTGTAATAAATATAAAACGTTCTAGCTCAAAGGTCATTGACCTTTTCATAAAATGATCTTAACTAAGAATGTTTCTATACTGGTTTTCCTATGGTCTAAACCATTTAAAAGTATATATTATCACGAGATGATACATCCCTGAAAGTTGACAAAGTCTACAACTTTGTTAAATCGATTTTTTCTATAACCATCAATTTCTGAACTATGAATGTGACTACAATTGTATCGCTTTGGTTACGGAACTCTACAATATGTATGTTGACATGTTGTCTTGACAAACTCTTGGCCAGTTATTTATATAAATATATGTCTGTTAAAGCGAAGTTCGTCTCCCATAAAACGATTTAGATAGAGACAATTAATAACGCTTCACACTTATTAGGATTCCCTGTATCGGGTAAAGTCATTGAAAACTTACATAGTTTGACAACGAATGATTCTGATTTCTGATTATATGTGAGATGTTCAAAAATATATACATATTTTGAGACATACTTTCCCCTTCAAAATAGTATCTCGATTACGTCCATTCTATATCGGCAGCCATAACAGTGTTTCCACTTGATGTCTGCCAAATATTCACTCAAATGTGGCCGTAATAGAAGCACGTACTTGTGCGTTATTGTTATTGCAGAGAGAACTGATACATAGAAACGTTTATGGACACAAAATGACGTTGATGATATTATCATGTAGGTTTGCGCGGTCCAAGTGCCTTTATTAACTAAACTATTCAAATTCAAGCAAACTTACGCTGAATATCCGATCTACTTGGTCTATTTTACCAACGTAGTTACATTACCCATAGACCGTTGAAGTTCTCGTCATAATACAAATGCTCAAGCCAGTTGGCAGCGTACTTGCTCTCGTTGTGTCATCTGCGTTGGTCAGGCTAATCTAGTCCAGGGGAGCTACCACAACCTCAAAAACACGCTATGAACTCGAAGAAAATTATTATGTAAGATTAGAAATCTTGCATTATTTTTGTGTTATTCTCTCATAAGCTGAGAGAGAGAGAGAATGATTAAAATAATAATTATAAATTTGTATTTAAAAATATATATGTATGTATATCAGTCTCTGGCAGCCATATCACAAGCTTTGTGTTACGATGGTTATGTCGCAGGGATTGGCTGTGATAAGAACAACACGCAGATTCTTCAAGTAGTGTTTTATTCAACGGTCGTCTCGAAAATGAATTACATTTCAAACCAACGCCTCTCGTTTCTCTTAGTGTTACCATCTATATCCTCCAGTTGCCAGTGCAAACACAACAATGTTACCAGCATCTAATAATTTACAATCAAGCTAATTTAAATAATAAAATAAAATAGATAGAATTAAAGATCAAACATTATTGAATAATAAAATATCATGAACTGGAATAATAATTATTGAATTGAACTGATCAATTGGTGAACCTTAATATCCTACATTTATTTATATGAATTACTTAGCATAGTTATCGTTATTGACGGCGGCGATAAGCTGGGAGTTGTAACATTCGGCCATCCTGCATAGGCCGTGTCCCACGGCGATCATGAAAGTTATGTACACTCTTGGTCCTCTGGAACAAAATTATACAAAGCAGTGGGTTGTCTTTGGTAAAGTTAACATAAAGAAGAAAGGAAGAAGCACAAAATATTAATATTGTTATTATTGATTTTGGTAACTATTTTACTTCTCCTCCTAGATCTAGCGCAGTTAACTAAATATTATGAAATTTTTATAACATATATTAATAAAATAATATAATATATGTTTATGCAATTATCATTTTATAAGTTGTTTTACAACTGGTCATACAGATCTAGCGTACGCGTTTGTCAAGATATGTATACGTATCTTGACAAACGCGGACTTTGCGCACACAGATCTAAACGTATAAAAATATGTTATATATTATTTTTTGTAATTATCGTCTTACTAAATGCCTCACACCTGCTTCACACAGATCTAACGTGGTTGACTAAATGTTATTTATTTTATAGCATACACAGACCCTTTAATAATGTATTATCATTTTATAACATGTTTTAAAACTGATCACACAGATCTATTGTAGTTGACTAGATGTTATTTATTTTGTAGCGCTCACAGATCTAAATGTATATATTGGATATTAATTTATATAACTATCGTTTTACTATTTGTTTTACTGCTGATCACATAGATCTAGCATAATTGTCTAGATATTGCGTATTTTATAGCACACAGACCTAATACATAATATATTAGATATTTTATTAATTTATGTAATTATCGTTTTATTATTTGTTTTACTGCTGGTCACACAGATCTAATACATAACATATTAAATATATTATTAATTTATGTAATTAACGTTTTATTATTTGTTTAACTGCTGGTCACACAGATCTAGCATAGTTGACTAGATGTTATTTATTTTGTAGCGCACACAGATCTACATTTATATATTGGATATTAATTTATATAATTATAGTTTTATTATTTGTTTTACTGCTGGTCACACAGATCTAATACATAACATATTAGATATTAATTTATGTAATTATCGTTTTATTATTTGTATTTCTGGTGGTCACACAGTCACATAGATTCACACAGTCACACAGATCTAGCGCAGTTGTCTAGATATTGAGTATTTTATATCACACAGATCTAATACATAATATATTAGATTTTCATTTTAGTAGTTAACGTTTTATTATTTGTTTTATTGTTGGTCACACAGTCACTCAGATCTAGCGTAGACTGTCTAGATATTGAGTATTTTATATCACACAGATTGTTAAAGCTCGTAGTGCTTGATGCCGCATTCCGGCTTACACGCAAGCCCTTACAAGCCAATTTGATTAAGACAAAAATTGTACTGTCAAAATTGTCACAAATTGTAACTGTCATTAGTAAAAGAAAAAAAATATACTTTCTCTCTCTAAAAAAGTGGTTTCAATGGACGACGTGTTCGGCATCCTAATTCAGGAAAATCAGGCAAATCCATCGTTTATAAGTTCAGAAATGAACATTTCCTTCGAGCCGGATATTAATACAACGTACACGACGTTTTAATTTCGAGTTTTTGACGAAGAAGAAAGCATACGCGTATTACGCGTCCAACCACGTAGGTACCGGCGTGCTTCATATCTGCCATTTTGCGGCATCTTGGCAGCAAATCGGTGGCAGACTGCTTGCCAGCGGCATTGGTAACTACTTATTGGCAATTGGCGAGCCCATCATCTTCAATCGGCGGCGAGCGCCGTAAAGAAGGTGACAGAGTCTGCGCGGAAAGGCCGCGCTGACTATCGCCGTGTCATCGGTCCAACAGTGGCCTCTCAAAACGCCACTGTTGTCGGCTTCTTCGTGTTTCCACGTGTTTTCAGAGAAGAGCATAAGTCTTAACACAAGGCTATATCATCAGTAAGCGGTGTTTGGTCAGGTAAAGGAGTTGGCGCGGACAGGCCGCGCTAGCTATCACCGAGTCATCGGGTCCAACAGAAGAGCTATTGTTATCGGCATCTTCGCGAGTGCAGGGGACTGCATTAGCTCCAGTTCAGTTAAAATCAAACCAGTGTCAGTGTATATCAAATAGGTAATAGTGAAATTATTGTGGAGAGAACAGCGGTCCAAGTATAGTCTATTAATTCCGTGTGCATCTATTCCATTAAAGAAGCCCAGTCCATGGACACCCAGTGGAGTGACAGCTGTAAGTCCAATCACAAAGGATTGTAACTAACTGTGAGTAAGCTTTGAACCGATATTAAATTATTGCATATTGAGTGAAACTTGTTGTGAAAATCGTTGAACATTTAACCTCCAAATTAGCATTACTTAATTCAGTTGTCAAGTCAAGCAATCCATAATTCCAAGTTCCTACATTTTCCAATAACTGCAGCCTCGCTGTGTTTGCAATTTACAATATGGATAGATTAGCCAGAACTCAGGAAAACTTGAAGGAGAGGATATCTAAGGCAAGAATAAATTTTGGTAAACAAGCTAAGGATAAAATCACAATTTCATACATAGAGACTCGCTTGGAAACTTTAGAGCAATATTGGAAATCATTTACTAGCAATCATGATAAAATGTATACAGAAATCGAAGGGACGGAATTGGATGCTTCAACTTATATTATAAATGACACATTCCAACAGGTAGAGGAAATTTACCTCGATTACAAATGTAAACTTAAAGATGCCTTAATCAAACTGAGGTCATCGGTTACTGTATCGATGACCAGTAGTAGTCCAGCAGCAATCAATGACTCTGCTCAGTCAAACGCTAGGTTACCAAGAATAACAATTCCAACTTTTTCCGGTAATTATATAGAGTGGGCGAGCTTCAAGGATTTATTTATTTCCCTTGTGCACAACAATAAGAATTTGGACAATGTTCAAAAATTACATTATTTGAAAACACATGTACAGGGAGAAGCAGATCAGCTTCTGAGACATATCCCAGTCACTTCCGATAACTATCAAAATTGTTGGGCACAATTGGAAAAACGATATGACAATAAAAAAATCTTGGCAAATTGTCTGTTAAAGCGCCTCATGAACTTGAAGCCAGTCGCTACTGAATCTTCAAGTGCCATCAAGGAACTGCTTGATATTTCCAGCGAATGTTTACATGCACTTGAACATTTAGGAGTCGATGTGTCTTCATGGGACATTATTGTAATTTTTATCTTAACTCAAAGGCTCGACTGTAAGTCGAGGGAAATGTGGGAAACAAAGAACAATGACTCGACTAATGAACTTCCCAAATTCAATGACTTTAAGGATTTTCTTGAAAATAGATTTAGAGCTTTGGAATGTATCGGTCCACAAGGTGGAATCAAACAAGGTAGTCAACGGACAAAAAATACTTTGTCACTGCATCTAATTGATAAGTCAGATGCTGTATGTGTTTTTTGTTCGGACAAAACCCACAAATTATGTAACTGTAAAGGCTTCGCAAAGGAAAAGGTCGATGATCGTCGTAAGTTTGTCCAAACCAGTGGGCTTTGTTTCAATTGTTTGAAACCGAATCATTCAGTGTACTCATGTCGTCAGTCAGCAAGGTGCCACATTTGCAAACGTAAACATCATTCGTTACTTCACTCGAAAAGTATTCAAAAATCACCTAGTGAACTAAAACCGGATCAGGCTGCTTATAGAGATGGTGGAGTTCCAAGTTCGGTGTCAATCTCAGGTGAGCATACCAAAGCCATGACTTGTATTGCAACAGCTAACAGCCAGGTACTGTTAGCCACAGCTTTGGTTGACGTCGAGTCAAATACAGGGACTTCTGTTTGTTTACGATCCCTGCTGGACCAAGGATCACAGGCTAGTTTTATTCAAGAGTCTGCGGTCCAGTTGTTGGGCTTAAAGAAGAGCCCCATCAAAACTTTCATCTCAGGTCTAGGTGGTGATCCTCAAGCATCTCTTGCTTGTAAGTCAATGGTATCCATTAAAATTCAATCCCGCCATGATCCCAGCTTTGTCATCCCCGTCAAGGCTTATGTTTTACAAAAATTGACCACTCTTCTTCCTGAACGTAGGGTGTTCGTTCATGAGCTACCCTCGGTGGTGTCAGTCCAGTTAGCTGATCCATCATTTGGTACACCAAATAAAATTGATTTATTGTTAGGTGCCGAAGTTTACAGCCAGATATTGTTAGAAGGATTTATCAAGGGTCCGCCAGGCTCTCCTATTGCTCAGAAAACTACACTTGGCTGGATCTTATCTGGTGAAGTAAGCGTAGTCGGTAACCAGCCAGAGACGTGTCACAATGCTATTATTAGCATGCATTCAGTTCATCCCATAGAAAGGGAACTGAATCTTTTGAAGAGCTTTTGGGAAATTGAGTCAGAGCATTATTCAGTAAAGAAGCACTTCACCGAAGAGGAACATCAAAGTGAAAAATTGTATGCAGAGACAACTCAAAGAGATGAATCTGGTCGCTACGTAGTCAAGCTGCCCTTCCGCACCCCTGATCCTCAGTGTAAATATGGCAACTCACAACACATTGCCCAAAAAAGATTTCTTCTGCTGGAGAAACGTCTCTCCAAGGATCCAAACCTCAAAGAAGAGTATGTTAAAGTCATAAATGAATATTTAAGTCTTGGACACATGGAGATTGTGCAAGATAAAGATAAATCAGATGCGGTGTATCTACCACATCATGCGGTTGTGAGAAATGACAAACTCACAACAAAAGTCAGAATTGTTTTTGATGCATCATGTCAAGGGACCAATGGAGTGTCGTTGAACCAAGATTTAATGGTTGGTCCAACTTTGCAGCCAGAGCTTCGCCACATATTGTTACAATGGCGTTGCCACCCCATATGTATCGTTGCAGATGTCATAAAAATGTACAGACAAGTTAAAGTGTCTGAAGTCGATGCAGATTTTCAACGCCTGCTTTGGAGAGAAAATCCAGAGGATGAACTGCAGCACCTTCGGCTGCAACGGGTTACATTCGGTACATCGGCTGCCCCATATTTAGCTGTAAAATCTTTGCAGCAAATAGCTCACGATGAAGGAAAGGATTTTCCATTAGCATCGAATCGGGTCTTAAAGGATTTTTACGTTGACGATTACATGACCGGATGTCAAACTGTTGAAGAAGGTATTCAGATCTATCAGCAGACAAAAGATTTGCTAAGTCGTGCCGGTTTCCAGCTCCAGAAGTGGTCCACTAACAGCGATGAATTGTTGGAATATATAAAGGAAGACAAGCCAACATTTGAGAAACTACTCGAATTAAAGACAGATTGTACACCAACAAAGATATTGGGACTCACCTGGAATAGACAAACTGACAACTTTGAATACACAGTCAAGCTGCCTCCTCTGGAAACTCCTGTAACCAAGCGACGAGTGATTTCTGATATTGCAAGGCTCTACGATCCTCAAGGGTGGATAGCACCAGCCATAATTATTGCAAAGGGCTTTATCCAGAAAATATGGCTTTCAGGGATCGAATGGGATCAGGAATTGCCTCCGTCATTGATGAAAGATTGGCTAAACTTCAGAAAAGACTTAAATGAACTTGCCAATTTTCGTATTCCACGTTGGATCCACCTTTCAGTAGATGATCAAGTGGTGGAGTTGCAGGGTTTCGCAGACGCGTCGAACGTTGCCTACGCGGCTGTAGTGTATGCACGCATCATCGACAAGAATGGCTCTGTTCACGTTAGTTTGGTAACGTCTAAAACCAAGGTTGCTCCAATAAAACAGGTCTCGATTCCCAGATTGGAGTTGTGTGGTGCAGTACTGCTCGCAAAATTGCTGCTGGAAGTCTCAAATGTGCTGAACGTACCGAAGCAACATTTACATGCATGGAGTGACTCTACAGTTGTGTTGGCATGGTTGAAGAGCCATCCCAGTAGATGGAAAACATTTGTAGCCAACAGAGTAGCAGAAATACAAACAATTTTGGACGGAAACCAATTCTCACACGTGCCCTCTCAACAAAATCCAGCTGACTGTGCTTCAAGAGGGGTCAAACCATCGGAGTGCGCTCAGCTTCAGTTGTGGCAGCAAGGTCCAGAGTGGCTGAAACAAAAAATAATAGATTACAAAACAAAGAATAAGGATACGATGTTGGAAGAAAGGAAAGTGACAAGTCATACCGTTACCTGCAAACAAATGGAGGATACCATTCTGACTAAATTCTCATCTTTGACTCGACTTACCAGAGTCATCGCATTCTGTAGAAGATTTCTGATCCCAACACCCAAAGGTTCTCTAACTGCAGCAGAACTGAGCAAGGCACTAGACAAGTGCATTGAATTATGTCAAGGGAATTGGTTTCAAGAAGAAATTGACAGTTTGAAAAATAATGGTAGCGTCAACAAAAAGAGCAACTTAAATTCACTGAGTCCATTCCTGGACTCAAACGGCTGCTTGAGAGTTGGTGGATGGCTGCAGAAATCTAAATTGAATAACAGTATAAAGCATCCCATTTTAATGCCTAGAAATTCAAATTTTACAAGGTTACTGGTTGCTGATGCCCACATAAGAACATGCCATGGTGGACCTCAACTTCTGATCACAGTCTTGAGGTCCAAGTATTGGATTGTGAACATAAAGAGTCTTGTACGGCAACACGTTAGGAAATGTGTAGTTTGTGTCCGTCATGCTGCCCAAACTACACAACAGATGATGGGACAGTTACCGGAAGCTCGAGTAACAGCCAGCCGAGTCTTCCTCAGAAGCGGAGTGGACTATGCTGGACCCATTAGTCTTCGCCCCTCCAAGGGTCGTGGCTACCATGCCACGAAGGGCTGGATAGCCCTATTTGTATGTATGGCAACGAAATCTATTCACATGGAGGTCGTAAGCGACATGACAGCTCAAGGGTTTCTAGCTGCTTTTAAGCGCTTTGTAGCCAGGCGAGGACACGTAGAAGACGTCTGGAGCGATAATGGAACAACATTCGTTGGTGGTGCCAAGGAATTAAAGGCATTGTTCAATGCTGAGAGGTCCGGTCTCAATCCTGAAATTGCTGATTGGTTTGCATCAAACGGTACTAATTGGCATTACGTGCCGCCTCATTCCCCGAATTTCGGGGGGTTATGGGAAGCGGGGGTGAAGTCAGCAAAGGGCCATTTGAAAAGAGTCATTGGCACCAGCACTCTTACCTATGAAGAGATGACAACTTTGTTGTCACAAATCGAAGCTTGCCTAAATTCAAGACCTATTTCTCAGCTCCCAACTTATCCAGATGAGCCATCTGCTCTCACACCAGGCCACTTCCTTGTGGGCGAACCTCTAGTAATAGTTCCTGATCACAACTATGAAACCTGTAATGTTTCTTCACTAAAAAGGTGGCACCTTACACAAAAAATGTTGCAAACTTTTTGGCGTAGGTGGTCACAAGAGTATCTCACCCAGCTCCAGCATCGCTATAAGTGGACGGATGTGGCGTCAGAGCCAAAGGTAGGTGATGTTGTGTTAATCAAAGAAGACGATCTTCCACCAGCACGGTGGTTGCTTGGAATGATTATAGATAAGCACACTGGTTCGGACGGGCTTACACGTGTGGTAAGCTTAAATTATAAAAACAATGTTATAAAGCGACCTCTGTCAAAACTTGTCTTGTTACCTATAATTTGAAACACCAAGATACATGGTCCACACTTAACCATTAACCACACTTACCTTATTTGTATTTAAAATTGCATTTATTCTTAAATTCATACCTAAGTTTGCATGTCAACGATGTGTTAAAGAACAATTAGCATCCCAAGTAATAAAGTTAAATAAGCAGCACACCGGCCCCTTTGGAGATCGATGAGGGAGGCTAATGTCCAGCCGTGGACGTCCCATGGCTGAGATGATGATGATGAATCACATAGATAGTTTAGAATGTAAATTAAGATCACAAATTTGTTCAATAACCAATCATAAGTCATGATAATACAGTCCACATTCAACAAATTTGTGGTTAGTTAATAGTTAGTACTAGATAATTCGCATTTTTTGGTTTTCATGTTTTCTTCTTTTTTATGTTATTAAGTTCAATTTGAATACCAATATTGTTCTAGTGTCAATGCCCTGAGTGCATTTAATTGTTTATCATAGTTGTATGTTTTGTTTTTTTTGTGTTTATGAACGGATTGGTCTAATGCGTTCATGGCTGGCGAAATGTTAAAGCTCGTAGTGCTTGATGCCGCATTCCGGCTTACACGCAAGCCCTTACAAGCCAATTTGATTAAGACAAAAATTGTACTGTCAAAATTGTCACAAATTGTAACTGTCATTAGTAAAAGAAAAAAAATATACTTTCTCTCTCTAAAAAAGTGGTTTCAATGGACGACGTGTTCGGCATCCTAATTCAGGAAAATCAGGCAAATCCATCGTTTATAAGTTCAGAAATGAACACAGATCTAATACATAATATATTAGATTTTCATTTTAGTAGTTAACGTTTTATCATTTGTTTTATTGCTGGTCACACAGTTACTCAGATCTAGCGTAGTTGTCTAGATATTGAGTATTTTATATCACACAGATCTAATACATAATATATTAGATTTTCATTTTAGTAGTTAACGTTTTATTATTTGTTTTATTGCTGGTCACACAGTCACATAGATTCTTTTTCTGCTGGTCACACAGTCACATAGATTCACACGCAGGATTTGAATTTATGCATCCGGGTACACGCCCCGAATGATCTAACTACTAAGCTACGGTTGCCATGTGGAGTGTATTTTAAAATTGTCTGTTACATTGAAATCTTTACTATCCTTATCCTTATTACTAATATTATAAAAGCGAAAGTAACTCTGCCTCTCTGTCTGGATGTTTGTTTGCTTTTCACGACTAAACCGCTAAGCCGATCTTAACGAATTTTGGCAGGATGATAGTGTACATAATATGGGCAGACATAGGGTACTTATTCTCCCAGAAAATTCGAAAAAACTGGAAAACCGCGGGTAGCACCGAAAGATTCAGCTAGTAAATAAAAGTGTAATAACGTACTGTTTTGTAAGTTATTAATCCATTATCATAATCATCCATTTGCTCGTTTCCAACTCACAGCCCTGTAATACCACATCACTAATGGCTAACTAATTCTATTTACGCTGTTACTCATACTAATATCACTCTAGACCATAAAGTGATAAGCTACAGAATCAGTAAGCACATTACATGCCCTATCATTTAATATTAGGTACAAACACAATAAGCACAATGAAGCTTATTCTATAGCGGACGTTGATTTTTGCTAAAATTAGGACAATCGGGGACTTTTTATATTCTGAGTAAAATAACTCTAGCAGTTATGTTCGGATTTTTTTTTAGTGATTTTTGCTAATTCTTTTGATGCCAATGAAGCTTATTCTATAGCGGACGTTGATTTTTGCTAAAATTAGGACAATCGGGGACTTTTTATATTCTGAGTAAAATAACTCTAGCAGTTATGTTCGGAAAAACTTTTATTGATTTTTGCTAATTCTTTTGATGCCAATGAAGCTTATTCTATAGCGGACGTTGATTTTTGCTAAAATTAGGACAATCGGGGACTTTTTATATTCTGAGTAAAATAACTCTAGCAGTTATGTTCGGATTTTTTTTTAGTGATTTTTGCTAATTCTTTTGATGCCAATGAAGCTTATTCTATAGCGGACGTTGATTTTTGCTATAATTAGGACAATCGGGGACTTTTTATATTCTGAGTAAAATAACTCTAGCAGTTATGTTCGGATTTTTTTTTAGTGATTTTTGCTAATTCTTTTGATGCCGATGAAGCTTATTCTATAGCGGACGTTGATTTTTGCTAAAAATAGGACAATCGGGGACTTTTGATATTCTGAGTAAAATAACTCTAGCAGTTATGTTCGGAAAAACTTTTAGTGATTTAATCAAAATAATAAATTAAACCTATTACCTTAGAATAACTACACAAAGAAACCAAGTACATTCGCAAAATTTAAGCCATTCAAATGGTGTCATATATGACACCAAAAAATATATAAATTTTTTACTATGACAATTTGCGCGGTGAAATCGTACCACAACAAATCAGAAAAGCAGCATAAGAGTTATGGTGTGACATTCCACAGGTAATCCATTAATTTTCTTGCTTAAATCGTTTAAAATACCAATCGAAACGTAAGCTACAAAGCGATTTTGAGAAGGCGTTGTTTGGAAACTTACCTTCTCTGAGTAGTTATTCTAAGCCTATTTATTACATTGCAAACATAACGATAACTTGTAATTATTCATTGCTGTGGAATAAAACTAGAATTTATAATTTACCTTAAAGTTTTACATAAGAAATGACAATACCTAAGATTTTTCTAAGGCGCAAAGATCTTGTATGAAGTAATATTAGTGTTTGTTTGTTTAGCCTTTGCGAAGCGTGCTTTAAATCTCCTTATAACGAGGTAGGTGTTGATGCCGAGATTGTAGATAAAATCTCATTTAGCTCAGCGTTATATTGCATTACTTTCAACAACATAAAAAGTATCACAAACGCAAAACAATGTAAGAAGCACTTACACGTATCTACAAGTTTTTAAGGCCTGTCAATATTTCAGTAGCTAAATATTTTATCTATGGTATTTCCATGTTAGTGCGTGGAAGTGGTAGCCATAGCTTATATAATTTTGTTGTAGCATCAACTTGTAGCAATTAATGATAGAGCTCACTAACTATTATTTACTTACCCCCACTTTCTGAAAGGCTGATTAACACAAAAATTAACTAACACGTTGTCAAATCTAATGTCAACTGACGTGATTGGTTGAACGAAAAAACAACAGCCAATCAAGTCACTTGATATGGGGTTTGTCAATAGATTAAATTGAACATGAGGGTATTGTGTCGATCAGAACATGAACCGTTATGTCAATTTTGCAGCCTGATGGGTTTGTAATAGTTTGAGCTTAGAATAACTATATACAGAAACCAAGTACATTCGCAAAATTTAAGCCGTTCTATTGGAACCATATATGACACCAAACGACGCTCGCGCGGTCAGTGCCCGCTGTAATAGTGTTCCGTGGTCAGTGCTCTTAGTCAGGTGATAGTGTTAAGAGCTCCCAAAAAAATAACTTAATTATTGCCGCATAACTTTTGCGTCTGTGTGCGTGACGAGGCAAGTAAACACAGCACATGTAGCGAATTTGTAGCTTACGTTTTGAGAAGGCGTTGTTTGGAAATTTACCTTCTCTGTGTAGTTAATCTAAGAGTTTGAGATTAATAATATTAATGAGAATCCGTAAAACCACAAATTTAAAAATAGAGTCGTGTCACTTTGACATCTGATCATGTTTTGTTTTCCCAATCTAGATGGAGGACATTTTGGAAAGCGGGACGTCTTTTTGCCATCGGGACATTTTGTGAATTACATTACCGTCAGAATTAGAAAGTAATAGATAATAAATAGGTATTTTTTTATTTCCGGTTTATCTGCGCTAGTAACAAATGTGGTAGTACTACTGATAAGAATATTAGTAACAGGTACAGTTACAGTACAGTTTTTGCGTTAAGCTGTTTAGCGAAAGAAGTGTGAAACACGGAGACATTTGAACATAAACTAAAGTAATTGTAAGTACTAAACTCGCTCCAAGTATTT
This sequence comes from Agriopis aurantiaria, assembly GCA_914767915.1. Taxonomy (NCBI): domain Eukaryota; kingdom Metazoa; phylum Arthropoda; class Insecta; order Lepidoptera; family Geometridae; genus Agriopis; species Agriopis aurantiaria. Next base: position 7,237,506 of record OU611994.1, on the reverse strand, counting down.
ATTTACTGTAATAACATTGTAAAAATCTGAATGAATACTACGAATTCTGATCACTTTTGCTAGATTTTTGGACTTAAGGCTGTAGCAAGTGCCTCAGTGAATTATTAAAAGGTTTTTTATTCAGCTTTGTATAATGTTATTGCAGCTATCAGAGCAATTAAACGAGTGGAAAAAGTATCAGGCATTATCTCCCTTGTTTGTCTAAGTTTGAAAGTCGACAAGTCCAATAGGACCGTTCCTTATAATATACGTCAATGTAGAAAACACAAACAGAAACTTATTTGGTTATATGCCCATTGGTCTGTTGCCATCTAAAATAGATGATTTATGTAGCGTCCGAAATACATGTGTGCTCATGGTTAAACAAACCGATTCAAGAGCCAAAAGATGCGGTCACTTTATTTTTGTCTTTTAAAAGCACTTTAACAAGCATTCAGTAGATGCAACACTAGCGGTGTTGACGGTGCTTTGCCAGCCCGGAGAGGTAATTCGGTATGTAAAGCTTTTTTTGGTATTTTTTTTATATTTTTATTTCGTAGATAAGGCTAAGATTTTAAGAAACTAATTTCAATATTTTTGTTTTGTATTGAGTAGTTATTTTACAATATTTTTTTGAAAATTGAAATTATGTGACGTCACCATATATCACAAAATTTCGTTGCGTTAAGAAGCCTAAAAAAGCACCCCATATTGGCAGCCCTGAAAAAAACCAGACAGTCAAACCACAGAAATGAAAAAATATTCTATTCTGTGTGACGAACAGTGTGTCAAATGTATAATATTTTTATTCTTAAAAGGCACAGAAAATAAAATGCTACAATGTGACGTCATTTAGAGGACAGTGAAAGTCGAATGATTTCTTAGTTTTATGTTAAAATAAATGGCATCTTATCGTTTTAAAAGGTCGGAGTAGAAAAATAAGGGTTGGTAAGATAAAATCTCGAAATGGTTTTGGAATTGGCATAGGTTAATTTTTTTTAGCATACCGAATTGCAGACATCCTTTTTGAAACGCTTCATATTGAAGCTCGGCGGGAAAAGACCTTTATTAGACCTTTCATATTTATTTGGTTACGTCAACCACAACACAAGGGTAAAGTTACAAGATGAGCAATAAACGACACGTGCTTTTTCCTCCACAAGTCTTGTGATAACGATTGCGAGCCCAACAAGAAGTGCTAACAACACCCGTCTCCGCAATAATGCAAGTTGCTTCGATCTTATCTCCTATCCTCGTAATGAAATGCAAACGCACCGGGTTTCCTTATTGCGATTCATTAATCTCTTGTGGCTTCACTTTTTCAAGGCGCCTACAATTTGTCTGGGGCATTTGTCATGATTTTGGTCTTTCCTTATTTGTTCGCGTATAGAATGGTGACGTATTCAGGGAAATGGACTAGATTTAAAAGATTTTCGAGTCAATTTACATTTTATTATAATTTTGTTGCATATGCTTTTAAGGAAATGAGATTTCTTTAAGAATTGTTAATAAAAACAACGATAGCGATCTTTTATAAATCTTAATTTTAATAAGGTTGTGCATTTTCTTGCCAACATGGATTTCTGACTTGGGTTTGGAGAATTAAGATCGTTGGATCGCGAACATTATGGTGGTATTATAGTATATAATTACATCTTGCAAAGTATCATACATACATATCTTATATACTTTTACTATAAAAGCAACTATGAAATCGTGAAAAAAATATGTTCCATTGTTCTTCTTTCGATTTGATGTTTCATAAATTATTCATTTTTGGACCAAGTGTGTAGGTGTGCTGGCTGTATAGGACAGGCAGCACAATATATCAAGCTTCCATAAAAAACAGCATTCACACTCGACAAAATGTATGATACTTTGCAAGATGTAATTCGGATGACAATATAATAATTTCGTATCATCGACTTGAACTGTGGTCGAATTGAAATGAGGTCGAAAGTGGAACTTTTACTGACAGAGCCATTTAACGGAAAGACGCCAAATATCATGCATGGCGTGGCGCATGATGTTTTCACTAGATGGCTCTGTCATTTATTTAGCTACGTTACATAAGCCTGTTTTTTAGTTTTTTATATATATAGTCCATACATAATAAGCGTGTAATAAAGGCATTTAAATAAAAATTTATAGTCTCACTGACATGTGCCCAAATTTTATCGTGATACAGTCAAGTAGCCCTTTGCTTCACCCTAAATACGCACCCTAAGAACCTTAAGTCCTACAGTTATAATAATGTCGTGACAATATTGATGAGTACGTGTCAGACTATTTGTTTTCCTGACGGATAATGATGGGACCTCTTATGTCTTGGCTTTCCACAATTAGGTAGATGCGTTACGCATCGGAAAACGGTTCGAGGTGGCTGGATATAGAGTCTCTCGCTAATGAGAGTTGCGTAAACAAATTGTTCCGGATATCGTGGCAGTTTGTTTCCGAATAACAATGGACGCGTTTCTTAAAGTATTTTGATTAGGTATATTAGACAATTTACAGAATTATAAAAAAAAATTGTTGCAAAACAAAACAAGTGTATATACAGCTAACAAGTATATATACAGCAAAAAAAAGTTAAACCTAACTAAGTATAAAAAAATACTATTAAACCACTACCAGTCGGAATCGTTCCCAAAATACTGGCTCCATCACCACGTTGCATAGTAATGCTCACCCTGTATTAAATGATAATTTTGATTTAAAAGAATTATGAGTATGCCTTACTCTCTCGTATTAGGCCATTTCATGTAATGGCATTTTATGAAGTGGCCTAATCATTCTGGGGTATGCTTAACCTTTTTCAATTTGGCTGTTAAAGTAATACTTACATGTTTTAATTATTCAACAAGGTGTTATTTGAACTTTAATATATTGTGCTTGGGCTTAATTTTGAAGTGCCCAAACGTTGTTAGTAATATCGAAAAACAATTGCTATTTGACGTGGTTATGTTGCATGGTATTGGAAAAGCCGAAGATCAGGCAGAGAAGTGTGCTTTGTGAGAGACTAATTCCAGCAGTGCACTTAGAAGGGCTGGTGATGACATTTGTTTTCAACTGCCATGTATTGCAATGGCTGGGCAAAATCATAATGTTGCCAATTTTCTCATCTGACTACGATATGTACCTATGACAAAACTGAGGACATATTTTTTTAGCTTACAGGAAGGCTAAAAAGCCTTCACTGGCTTAAACTGGTATACCAGTTTATCAGCCAAAAATCAGCTTATAAGCTTTGCTGTTTTTTGGAGAGTGTGCATCGGATCTGCATGATCGAATTCTCTCTTGCCCATTTTTCTATCGGACGGCCAAAGCGTGCTCGAAAAAGCGACACCTTTTCATGGTTGATATTCTAAAAACCCGTACAAAGCGCTTTGTTTCCACTTTTATTGTGGGAACCGTTAGACTATGGAATACTCTGCCTGAATAGGTGTTCTCAGATTGTTACAATCTGGGCGTCTTCAAGTCACAAGTGAATCGGTTTCTTGTTGGCAAGCGTGCTCCATCAAAAGGCGAGGAGGCAGTCAAACGCAAGCCTATAATAAAAAAAACCGGACAAGTACGAGTAGGACTCGTGCTCTGAGGGTTCCCGTAGACGGAACCCTCAGAGCGCGAGACCAATAAAAAAAACTAACTGAAGTTAAAATATTGAAAAACAAACTTAAGTTTGTAGTTGACAATAAGGTTCTTCCATACATTCCAACTACAAAATGTAAGTTTGTAATAGCAAAATAATTATTTTTAAATGAAATAACTTAAAATTTATAACTTTCGGATTTATTCCTATATATGTACTATGAGACCTTGCCTTTTGCCAAATTTCATGATTCTAGGTCAACGGGAAGTACCCTATAGGTTTTGATTCCCCTGTGAAATCGCAAAATATACGACATAACGGAACCCTCTGAGCGCGAGACAAAAAAAAAACGAACTGAAGTTAAAATATTGAATGACAAACTTAAGTTTGTAGTTGACAATAAGGTTCTTCGATACATTCCAACTACAAAATGTAAGTTTGTGATAGCAAAATAATTATTTTTAAATGAAATAACTTCAAATTTATAACTTTCGGATTTATTCCTATATATGTACTATGAGACCTTGCCTTTTGCCAAATTTCATGATTCTAGGTCAACGGGAAGTACCCTATAGGTTTTGGTTCCCCTGTGAAATCGCAAAATATACGACATAAACGTTCATATCTTTTGATTGCGTTGACTTACAACTTTTATTTTTTTACAGCCGTAAGAAACTGTAGACCCAAGTATTTAGTATAAATTTCAACTTGCTACCTTTACGCGTTCTTGAGAAAAAGGGTCTTGACAGACGGACAGACAGACAGACGGACAACGAAGTGATCCTATAAGGGTTCCGTTTTTTCCTTTTGAGGTACGGAACCCTAAAAAGTTAGGTTAGTAACTTTGGCCATCGCCCACGAGCATCTCTGTAGCAGTAGGTATTTACAATTAATTCACACTATTCAGCACTCTAAAGTAACTATTGAGCACAAAATATAGTTTCATTAGAGGGTTGCCTTTCCTCTTGACGAGGGGTCGTACCGACGTAGACAGAGGTATTTTATTGTTGCATGCCAGCTCCACCCGGCCTCACCTAATAATGTTAATGATGAATTTTCACAGCAATGTGCCTGTACAATGCTTAACTTGATATTAACAGATTCTCAGAATCATGAGAAGGATTCAAGAGGAACAATGAAAGAAAACCTTTCTAGTTTGTTGTTGTTATTGTCTAATAAATTTAATGAGACTGTTGTCTAAGGTAATGATTTTATTTTACAGAGAATTTATTTACAATTCTTAAACACATTTTTGAAATTATATTTTATCTAGCTGCGCCCCGCGGTTTCATCAGCGTCATATGCTTCCTGGAACCAATCTCTTTTGATAAGTCAATTCAATGTTTTTTTTCTATGATTTAATATGTCAAAGACTTCAAATTTTGCCGTTCCATACAAAGTGTATGGGAAAATGAATTTTCTTCATAACTGTATTTTTGTGAATTATTCTGACATTTTAAAACTTATTCTGCTATTCGGGGCGGAGATTAATCCAACAAATCAAAGATCATAAAAACCGGTCCAGCCGTTCTTGAGTTATACCAAAGATTATATACTAGTTATACTAGTTATATTTAATAATTATATGGTGGAACTAACCCGACTTTGTTTTATATATTTTATTTTATAATACCTATAGATTATAGATTTTACTACTTTCTCCAGTAAGCACGGAAAATTGTAATTGACTAAACGAATACTTGCACAGGGTTATTATTAATGTACCAAAAACCTCTCAAACGTTTGTTGGGTGATATTTCATAAAACTCAATACATCATCATCCTTATCAGCCTATCATGTTCTCTCTGCTGGGACATGGGTCTTCTCTCAGAGAGAGAGAATGGGCTCTGTCAACAAAACTCAATACGTGCTACTATTTTTTTAATATTTTATTTTTTAGGTTTCAGAGTCAGCTGAGTTTTGCCCGGATTGGCGTTCCTTTTGATACCACATTATTATTTGTTTGGATGAAAAAACAGATGAGTTATTAAAATCTTTGAACTAAAAGAGCGAGTGAAACCGCCATTGTTACTATTGGTTATTACTAGGTACTGGTATCAAGTCAGACAAGATATAGGTAGAACAAAAGCTACAGCATTTACGTCATCCAATTTAACTTTAAATTCCGAAAAAATAACGATTCCTGTAGAAGAGCGAGTGGAACCGCGTAGCGTTGCTACTAGTATATACTAGCTATTGGAACCAACGCAGACAAGAGATAAGTAGAGAAAAAGCTACAGCGTTTACGTCAACGAATTTAAATTTTAATTCCGAAAAAAAATACGTTTACTGTAGAAGAGCGAGTGCAACCGCGCAGCGTTGCTAATAGTAATACTAACTACTGGTACCAAAGGAGACAAGATATAATTAGAGCAAAAGCAACACAGCACTTACGTCATCTAATCTAACTTTAAATTCCGAAAAAATAACGGTTCCCTTAGAAGAGCGAGTGGAACCGCGCAGCGTTGCTAGTAGTATATACTAGCTATTGGAACCAACGCTGACAAGAGATGAGTAGAGAAAAAGCTACAGCATTTACGTCACCCAATTTAAATTTAAATTCCGAAAAAAATACGGTTCCTGTAGAAGAGCTAGTGGAACCGCGCAGCGTTGCTAGTAGTATATACTAGCTACTGGTACCAACGCTGAAAAGAGATGAGTAGAGAAAAAGCTACAGCATTTACGTAATCCAATTTAAAAATCAAAAAGCTGAACGACAGCAACAATCAGGTTTCAGTGAAGAGAGCAGGAAAGTTAAATGGAATGTGTTTTATCTGCAGGCAACCGACGTAAAGGCAACAAATTGAATAATTATTCGAGCCCATTGTCCTCCCAGGCGTCGATAATCGGCAGTGACCCGAGCTTTTGTTTGCCGACACTTCTGGTGAAATAGTCCATAAGCTAGGATGTTGGCACAGAATGCGGCAGTGATTAGGGTACCGTACTAATTAGCTTACAACGTTGCTTTAACGATGTGCGACGTTGCGTGTTTCATCATTAAGATTGTATTACTCTTATTAAAACTATGCAAGTGCTAGACACTGCCATAGTTAATTATGCTAGTTTTTCATAAAGCATCTAGGAAGTTGAATTCATGTACTGCTGCTGAAATTATATAGTGTTTTACCGTCTACTGATCCTTGACTTTAATTGAACGGGTGCTATTTTAGAAAAACATGGCAGCCGTCGTGTGGTTTGAGTAGTTGGTAGTGCTGAACTGAGTGCAAATTAATTTTAATTAGTGGACCAACTCAAGGTATTTTGTATGAATTTAGTGAGAACGGTGCAAGGAAAAAAGTATCATATTACATCTAGGACGCGTGGCTAAAATACTGGCGTGTAACTCAATGCATAAGCATTGCCATTCAGCGTGGTAATGCTGCCAGCATGCTGGCTACGCTGCCAACTAGTATAGGGCTTAAGCATTTTGATTGTCTTTAGACATTCAACGGTCTGTCTATGGACAGTTCAACTGCTTTTGTATCATAGACAAAGTAGTTTAGATATTTGGTGTTAGTTAGCTTCATGGAAGTAGTATGATATAAAACGTCCTTGGTTAGCTTGTATTTTATTTAGTGGATAGGCACTAGTCAGTATTAAAAAAATATTTATAATTTTTTTTGGCTAAAACTAGCGAAAACTATTTTTCTCTGTCTCTTTTTAATTCTCGCGGGTAAGAAGATTATTATAAAAGAAAAAAGAAAAAAAGAAAATAAATTTTATTCGACACCTATACAAAAACTTTTTTTTATTTATTATGTGATTTTTACCCAAGAATATTATATAATTTTAATAAGAAGGAGGGCTTATGCCCTGTAGTAGGCTGAATGAGTGACCAATGATGATTTTGATGATATAATTAATTAATAAGTTTTTGTTTTTATCGCGAATAAGTATTCGTTTGATCACCAGCTCGCGCCTTCACTTGGCTAATACTTAGTTTAGGCAAATTAATAGTAAAGCTTTTTTGAGACTTTTCTTAGGTTAGAACGTGTGATTAAACTTAGCCTTAGTTTGTGGGTAGAATTGCAAAAAATAATCAATATATGCAACTTGCTGTATCATACAGCGGCAAATTGGGCGACGCTGCAGCTCTCCGGGCGGAAGTAATTCCGGATTAAATGTGTTCAAAATATGGAAAATTGCATGCTAATCCAAGTGCCACTTGCATGCTTGCATCCGCAGCCGCATTCGACGGTTTTCATTTAAACTAATCTGGTATGAATATCTTCTGGGTGGGGAAAACGCCCTCGTATAAGATAGCTCGCTCGACGGTATGCGGTTTTCAGAAGACCAGCAGATATAAACACGAAATATTAATAAAACCAGGCTATTGCTATTAATTTTGACCGGGAAAGCGGGCTTTCAAAGGGCGTTAGTGCACTCACTCGTATTCAATTCGTTTCCGATTCATAAGCGTGTTTTTAATGGCTATAAAAATACGGTCCTGAAATTCACGAATGACCGCGTGGGAATTGTTTATCTGAAATTAACCATACATTTACAGGGATGTTTATTTTACCTTTATTCTATTTGAATTAGAGAAGGGGCTCAAAAATCTAACGAAAATTTCTAAGAAGGTATGTCTGAACTGAACACACGTACAACTCTACATGAATAATACATAAGAAGGTAACTTTAGTCATTAAAAAATTCGAATAATTCCTTTCAAATATGCTACGTAACTTAAATTTGAATACCAACTTTGAAACAACAAAGCTTTGCTTGCATGTACTTAGGTATATATTTAACTTGGGTTGCAATCTCCTGACTGAAAAGGCAGCGAGAAAGCGCGGTAGATACGGATAAGTTTTCCTTTTAAAAACTTCAAAGTTGTCTGATTTCTGCAGTTACATCTTTTCTTGAGGTTGACATAAACACGGTTGTAATTGCAAAACTTTACAAAAACGTTCTCTTTCACGACTTTTAACTATACAGAGTTTTTGTATCATCTCTCCAGTTTGATATTCCCGCACAAAAAAAATCAAATAAAATCCAAAGTAATCACATCATTCTCGTAAATTGAGACGTAAAGCTTTGCCGCAGGGTGGGCTTGTTAATCCATTTGATTCAATGTAAAAAGTATTAAAACATTATCAAGTGGCTACACAAAAAGGGGCCGAGAGCAGCACTCTACATCTTTTCACCGCCTACCGCAAGGGTAAACTTTACCTTGGTATGAATAGGGTTTGCAAACACTTGGGTAAATAATATTACCCTGCCCTTTGACTGCCTTTCTGTTCACTAAGGTAAGTTTTTTAATGGATGCATGCTATGAATCAAAGTTTCACATTAAAAAGATTGACATGTAAGAGCGTACCCAGGATTTTATTCAGAGGGGGCAACTGGCATATTCCTGCAAAATTGCTTAAAATTATAACATACTCTTCGGTTCAGAAGAACTCCGAACAAACGTTTATGATAAATTGCGCTGGTGCAACAGTCCTCTGTCCATCCGTACGTTTTAGTATGTTAGGTCAAAGCCAGTTCTTAATTAATTTGGTTTAGCACACTCCGGCTTTATTGATTTTCAGATCTGCATGATCTAATTCCCTCCTGCCCAATTTTCTATCGAACTGCCAGAGCGGGTACGAAAAATCGTCACCACTTTATGGTTGATATTCCGAAAACCCGTACGGAGCGCTTTTATTGAGCGAACTGCTAGTTTGTGGAATGCGCTGCCTAAGTGGGTGTTCCCCGATAGTTACAATCTGGGCATCTTAAAATCACGAGTGAATCGGTTTCTTCTAGGCAAGCGTGCTCCATCATAGACCGCATCATAGTTTAACATCAGGCGAGCCGGCGGTCAAATGCAAGCCTATTGCTATGTATATAATTATTAAGTTTTTATGTGACAATATGATTATGTAACTCCGAGTGTCAAAAGAGCTAGGCACGAACATATCAGATGTGGTGTCCCAGGCTGGGGAAAGTCAGAGATGAAATCAGATTTGTCACCAGATTACAAAAGATGGGAAACATAACGATGCTAAGCAGTGAGCAAACAAACTGAGGACGAGGATCATTGAACTGAACTGAGGATAGAGTCGGAGAGTGCACACTGGAACTTGCAATGATAGGCCCGTCGTTTTTAGTCTCATTTGTTTATTTATCATAAGCACTTTTGATGAAGTACATGAGGGGACTGGTCGCAGTTTTAGAACATACCCCCGGGTACCAGTACCACCGGATGATTGGCAGCAGCGTCCCATTAGTTCACGGTGAACGTATTGCGATCCCTAAGCCGCCTGCCAAGCTTAGAGATTATGGCAACACCCTCTCTAAGAGGGAGGCCTTTGTTCAGCAATGGACGTTTACTGGCTGATGATGTGAGGGGATATTTACGTAAAAATATTATCTAGGTACATCAATATTTTGAGGTATAATATAATATAAATATTCGGGACATTTTTGCACACACGGTCATCTGACCCCAAACTAAGCAAAGCTTGTGATATGGCTACCAGAGACTGATATACATACATAGATATTTTTAAATACATACTTATATAGATATTAACAACCAGATATAGAACAAACACAAATGTTCATCACATAAATGTTTGTCTTAGGTGGGAATCGAACCCACGCCCACAAGCTCAGAAAGCAGGTTCACTACCAACTGGACCAACGGGCTATATGGTAATTATAACAATTAATTAAAAGGTTGCCTAGCAGCTAAATTTGAAAAAAAAAAAAAACTTATATCCATATAGCTCAGGCTTGTAATATAAAACAAACAAAAACAAAATATTTGTGTAATAACAATCCATTGTTAAATGGGCAGGAGATAAATTACTTGACGCCTAACAATATTTGCTATTAATACAGACCTAAAATTATTTTAGGTCGTTTTAGGTCTTAAAACACTACGTAAGCCGAACGTTTTTTCCCTACACCTAGTACCAAGACCTACATTCAAAGTGGGTGCAGTTCATTTCGATTCCTGTCAACAAGTCTAGTCTCTTTGAGTGCTGTCCCATTAGGCACGGTCGCCAAACTTCTGTGTATCTAGTATACTTATAGGTTCTAGCGTAATCCTGCACGTAGAGCAAAAAGGTTGCAGAACTAACGATCACAAAAATAATAGGATTTTAGTTTTAAGTAATAGGTACTAGTACCTGAAAACAATAAGAAAATATGCGCAATAGTAGATAGAACAACGAAAGCGAAGAATAGCGCATTTTTTTTTTCAATTTATTTATTGAGGTACACAATACAGAATACAGTTTTCATAAAAACTAAATTAAGTGTGTTGACAACTGTGAACTAGACCTTATCCCAAAACATGCGAACTAATCATGGTTATTAAAAAATAGTATGATATTAAAAGTTTTATTTGGTTCATCATTATCATAAGATCATTTCAGCCATAGGACGTCCACTGCAGGACATAGGCCTCCTCCACCGATCTCCAAAAGGGCCGGTTGGAAGCGGTCTGCATCTAGCGTTTCCCTGCGGTCTCTTTTAGGTCGTCTGTCCATCTTGTGGGTGGACGTCCTACGCTGCGCTTACTTTGGTTAGTAACTATAATTTTACTTTTAGTTAGCTACATTCATGATGAGCCGTGAATGAAATCTTTTTTATATTTCTCTTAAATCTGGGTAGACTTAGTGATAGTGAGTTGTGTAGCCTGCGCTCTCTGTCTAGCATGATACTAAAATACTTATAACTTGATAGTTGAATCTCGCGGTGCTAAAAACTGGAAAATTGCGGGAATTTTCCAGTATTTTTTCGCATTTTTAGGAGGGTAAAAGTACCCTATGTCCGTCCATATGATGCACATTATCTTCCTGCCAAATTTCGTTTTTCGTTTCGTTTTAGCCTAGTCATGAGAATCGAACAAACAGACAGAGAGATAGAGTTTCTTGCGCTTTTATAATATTAGTTAGGATGTATGGTAAGGGGAGGTTATTCCGCGACACAGGTACATTTTTTCAACTTATGCTACGTACTTACCGGTGTCGGAATTGAAGTGAAAACGCGTATAGGGATGCACTTAAGAGTGAGTGAGATGGTAGTATGAATATCAGTTACATAGCAGCACATGCAGTAAATTTCACGTCGAGCTTTTAAAAAACTATCATTAATTAACCTGTATCACGGAATAACTTCCCCTTACCCTATTTATGAAATAAATTTCTTGTCGTTGTTGGGCTTTCAATACCTAGTACTCGATAATTTATTGTATACGTACCTAAACTGCCATTGGAAGTGACGTGCGTTCCTTGGTGTTTGGAATTTGGATCTATCCTACCTCCTTTCTCGTTATCAAGACGCGCTGAATACCGAACATCGATCACAGAACGTTCCCGTTTTTCCTGTTATGTTAACAATCTTACTATTACTCGCGCAACACGAACCTCGTCATACATCACGTCGTTTATTGGATTCGAACACTCCGACACGATATTGGATTGAGATGGTGAGATTGCAGTGATGCGGGCCGACGTGGTATGATGGATGGCACCGATCCTTTAAAACATTCATTCTGAGATATCATCGATAGAGAAGCGTCACATCAAACACATTCATATTTCACATAAACTGGTCCGTCCGCATCAAGACATTTGGCTATGAGCACAAAAAGAAAAAATACCTCAAACATAATTTTTTTACTCTAGAACATTTTGCTTTCTGTTTTTATAAACACGTGTTCTTAACTGACCATAAATCATCATCATCATTTTAGCCTATACTGTTTCCACTGCTGGGACACTCTCAGATAGAGAGGATGGGCCGTAATCCAACATGCTGGCCCAGTGCATGTTGGCGAATGTTATTGTCTTTGAATTGTTGAGGTTCTTGGACACACCGGTTTTATCACGATGTTTTTCTTCACAGTTTTTGAGCGATGGCATCGAAACTGCACATACTTTATTTAGGTACGAAGTAAGTAATTGGTGCAGAGCCGGGTATCGAATCGGATTCCGACAGATTGTAAAGCGTATAATATGCTACCGCTCGGCCACCATCGCTCTAATAAAATATCATCTGAATACGAAAAAGTAAGTATTTTTATATAGGTTGAATTCAACCTACAATCTATGTCAGAATTTTTTAGGTCACCTAGAGGCCTTTGAGATGGTTCTCTAAACGGTTGTGTTCATAGGACAAACAATTGAGACCTACAGCTTAACGTGTCATCCGACCCACAGTAGAGCTCAAATGTATTTGCCAGTCACTATCGGTTGATCGTGTATCCAAAGACTGACCGGATCATCTGTTGCTTTTTTATGCCATTTGTGGCCTTGCCGTCGCCTATGCCGTCCTAACACCAGAGGCATCGCAAATACGGCTTAATTTCGGTTTTTTATGCAAACCTTTTATTTTTATGGTTGAGCTATGCCACAAGTACTCTGAATGTTATAATTATAATTTATACAGGTTGTAATGCGTAGATACGTGTAGGTACTTATTGGAATAAAAGTTCGCATAGTCCGATGGATCGAACGCGGTCAAACCATGTGGCCACAGGCCTGTAAAAATGTATTTTTTATATCATAAGTAGCAAACGAGCAGACTGGCTGCTTGATTTTAAGCAGTCATCGTCGCCTATGGATGCTTGTAACACCAAAGGCATCACAACTACGTTACCGACCCTTTAAGACTTTATGAACTCGCCATTTGAAGAACCCCATGTAGTGTTTTCGCGTTTTGGATATTTTAGGTAATGATTGCATGGGAAAAAATGTCGAAACTGTTCAATAACTCTGAAACCGTGAGACTTTTACTAAAAATACATTTTCTGAAAGTTCAATGTGTCCCCCATCTCCCCGGTAAGGGTTATCTAATCATTACGCCACACCCTATATACTCTGTAATACCTACTAACTATTAGCACGTGGGTTAATTCGGTAAAATATTTTGCGCCAAATTATTGGAGTGTAAAATTTTCAGGCATCTAAATTCCATCTCAGACTACCTAAAATAATAGCCACGTTAAAAGTCACAAATAATTTAGCAATACCGTGAGTTTACTTGGAACCGTTCCATTAAGTTCACTCGACCAGAAAAATGTCGGAAACAACTTCTGTACCTATACAACGTGCACAACATCCCCCAATCAAAAGGCTGGCTCGTCCTAGACATAGGAACTGTGCAATTTCCTTTCCTTTACGTGAAAGGGGCTTCACCTTTCCTTTCTATCTCAAACGACAGAGGATCAAATCACAGACTTGTTATTTCCCAGGAACAAAAAATCCGTGTTTTCCTCTCTTAATTACAGGCACATTAAAATAAAACGACTCTCATTTGTGAAAACATACTCAGTTCCCTGCTACGCTCGCATACCTCCAAAAAATGTAGGTACTCGCTTCGGCCTAAACAAATATTTCTCGACGGGAGAAGCTTTCATGGTTATAGAATAACATTATGGTAGAGACTCCTCTATATTGTGAGGTAATTAAATTATGCAAGCTGAAAGGTGAGAGAAGTTGCCCCTTTTTACTTACTTATCGCCAAGAGACCTTTTCTCGGGTAGAGTGGCAGGGCGGTCGACACAGGCTTTTTGAATTACGTAACATTTATTTGAAAAATTATGATTATGAATCTGATGATTTATGAATAAAGCACATAATCTTAGCTAACCAGAACCACTTTAGAACACTCTTATACCATCAAACGCTCCCTTTTTAACCTTTGTTTTTTAATAGATTTTGGTTTTATGAGGGTGGTCTTGCGTATTTATTACGTAGATTCTACGTAATAAAAATTACGTACCAAATAAGTAAATACCAACAGAATTTTTCCTATTATACAAAGTAAAAAAAAAAAAAAAACAGCAGCGACATTTTCGCGGACCATATTTACAATACAAATGAACAAAAAAATATGTACCAAACTTCACTTACATTTTATTAGACCTGTTTAATTACATGTCACATGGGTCGATAGCTACAATCTGGGTGTTTTTAAAATCATAAGTGAATCGGTTTCTTTTAGGCAAGCGCAATCGTAGACCGCATCATCGCTTAACATCAGGCGAGTTGGTGGTCAAACACAAGTCGCGATATATATATAAAAAAAAAAAAATTGTTCGCTAAAAATGTTTGCTCCGGCTCGTACCTGGTGCAAAGGTTGGCCATAGCCATTCAGCGTGGCAATGCTGCTAGCATTATGGGCACCTTTGCACCAGGTACAGTTAGGGGCGGGTTATTTAATTGATTGTTATATTTTTTATTTATTTTAAATATTTAGTTTGTATTTAAAATTTTAATTTGTAGGTAGTTTGTTTAGATTTTATTATAACTTTTAGTTTTTAGTCATTAATTTAAGTTTTCGTAAATATTCTAATGTTAAGTTGGCTTGTAATTTAAAAATAAATTTGAATTAAAAAAAAAAAAAACCCTAATATACATGTTGCTCTATTCGCAGTGACCATTCCTGAACTAAGAATCTATCTATACCTCAAATATTAAAACTGGTTGAATAATTAACAAACAAACAAACTGACTGACTGACTGTAAGTAGAAACACGTAAAAACGTCAAAAAGCGTCTTGGGTTTGCGTCGTCTCGTAAAATACTTTACACATACGAAAAATACGGGTGAACTGAAATACCGCGTATAATCTGAAAGCACTAACTGTGCTTTAAGATTATATGCGGTATTTCAGTTAGATAAAAATAGTTCGTATATAAAATAATAGCAACGCATCCCAGCTTCGCACGGGTGTTTTTCAAAGTCTTTTTTTTTTTCCTTTTTTTTTATTGGAGTTATAGTAAGGATCCCAATTAAAAAAATATATATAGCCTATGTCAGCCGGGGATAGTGTAGGTTCCCAACAGTGAAATAATTTTTCAAATCGGTTGAGTATTTTCGGAGCTATTCAATGCACACAAACAAACAACCAAACAATCAAATCTTTCCTCTTTATAATATAAGTATTGATATATATATAAACATGGACGCCTTATTTTATATAATTATATTAGTTTATTTTAAGGGCTCTATACACTAGAGTCACATATACAAAATTCGTCACGTCCAAACTCCGGAGCACTCAAGGCACTTCATAATACCTTATTGGTAATAGCAAATAGGAACGCTATTTGCTTTGCATCGTCAGGCAAATAAGTACCTACATTTTTTTATGTTTTTCTAGCAGTGGTGCAGAACCTGGGGTGGTGGGTGGCTAATAAACATGCGATCTTCGGCCCGCACAGCCAATATTAGATTAAACGCGCCGCGAATCATAACGAGCAAGCTGCTGACTCCAGTAACTGGATTAAGCTGATGAAAATGTATCGCTCTCACTGATCCTCGCAAGAAGTTAACGTTTTATCTAGATTATTTCGTGATTTGAGGCGGTATTAGGGGTCGGTGAAAGGTTGGTTAGATCATATTATACACGCAAAGAAACTTTGTTTATGAGACGAGGGGATTGAGATACAATACATATAGAGTCACAGTCGTACCAAAAAAATGTCCGAACTAAAACTCGACGCACATTACGAATTGCGCAGACTTTTTAGTTAGTTACAAGGTAACCGCGATCCGACTACAACGCCGCGCGATGCCAGAGCTCCGATGACATAGCGGACAACTAACGTTGAACACTATGCAAGCGACATAACGTCTAAATTAGAGTAAATGTGGCATTGTGAAGTATATAATTGATATTATTATATTGTATGTACAATGACACTCAGACGTTTTTTGACTGTATTCACTGAGAGATTGTGTCTCTATAGGAATTGTATCTCGTTGGACAAATGTTCGCTTGTTAGCGAAACTTTGCAATAAGGTACTAAATATCAGTATTTTTTTAATCCAACGACACAAACAAAAAGCCTATTATATGAGTACAATACTATCACCAGGAAAGATATAAAAGCGCCGCGCGGCCAAAGATGCAAAAAAAATCTGGCCATGCATTCTAATCTGCTACCTCTATTCGCCAAAGACTCTTTTAATAAAGTCATTCTCAGTCGGTGACTAACTCTGTAATGGTTCTAAAATAGCAGGTGCACCCTACGAACCTGTGTGAGTGAAATTAAGTAACCCTCGTCTGGAGGCAATATTCAGTCTACTAGTTCGCTACATTTTAGCTCGGTGTAACCACTACATCTCATTTTATTAGCAAAGACGTGGAAAAGTACTTTAAAAAATATTAGCTTGGAAATAGAAATGTTTAAGTAAAATCACACTAATATTGTAAATGTGAAAGTTTGTGATTGTGTGTTTGTTCCCACTTAAGAGCCATATTACAAAGTGCAATCGTTCAAATTAGGAATCTGGATTATCGGGCATAAAACGATACAATAAAACAGTAACTGTCAAGACGAATATAAAACATGTAAATCATAATATTACAATTGTTTATATTAGATCGGTAATTTAACGATATCTACTCTCAAATTTCCCTCATAGTATTTTACGAAAAACTATTCTTAATTGGAGTTATTAAGTTGATAATTGTGTTGAGTTATATCATAATGATTAGCCGCTATTTTCAATAAAAAATACAGTTCTATTTTTAACAGAAATTGAATTTTTAACAGATCTTTCTATTTGATAACATCAGAATGCTAAAAATCCAGCTGTAGTTGCTTTTTCCGTAAAAAATGGGAGAGGGCTTTTAATATCCGTACACTCGCACTTTTGATGTGATGTGCCCGACAGTGTGAAGTATTTTTTTCTTTATCAAAACTTGTTTTTTTTTTTCTTTTCTTTTTTTGGCCGCTTCCAACCTTCCAACCTGGAGATCGATGGGGGAGGCCTATGTCCAGCAGTGGACGTCCTATGGCTAAAATGATGCTGATGATGATGATGATTAATCATTAAGTAAAAAAAACACGACTACCAGGATTCGAACCTGCGCCATCGGGTTCGCGCCCAAGAGCTCTAATAATGGTTGTTTAAAAAAAAAAAAAAGGTTCTTGTTGGAGTGCAGCCCTGTGCGAGCTCCAAGACACCGAATGGCGAGAGACAGCCTAAGACCGAGTCCGATGGCCTTTTCGGATGCCGAGACCCACTTTGGGTCGCTATGCCAGCGGAAAAGTTAAAAGTGCTGGGAGCAACCGCGAAGCGCAGCAAATGCTATAAATGCGAAAGTTTGTGTATGTTTGTTTCTTTCCATTGAGTCCTCTATGGCTAAACAGATTTGGATGAAACCAGTCCACCATACCATACAAAAAATATCGATATCGATGTAAAAAATTCCGTGAAACATCTTTGTTTCACTGTTATTATGCAAGTTGCACCATTGAATACTGGACACCGTCGGAAACGTTGCGGATGCGCCAGCATGGTGCTGAATGGAAAACGGATGACGCTTTGAATATCGACTGCACGCTGCGAACGGTAGGGGTGCCTCGCATTCCATTACCGACCCTTTACTACTGTCTATAGTGTAGCTTTATATCCATCAATGATTTTTCAAAACGGGATTTGTACTGACAAATATTACCAACTAAAAACATACTAAAAACAAACAAACAAACTTTACCTTTTCATATAATTAGAGAAGAAAACCTAAAAATATACAGTTTCTTTTACACCGATCCTTATATTTACCATGTTGTTAAAACTCAAGGTTAACAAGTAAGACCTAAGACTTAACTATTCTATTATACAAAAAACTATATTGTTTTTTTTGTGAAGCAACCCTGGAAATATGTATGTCTATTTCGTTACATTGCCGCCGAGATGTTGAATGCGAATGAAGCACGCTCGTGTAATAGAATACTTTGACTTGTATGACGACTGGCGGTGGAACGGAAGAATCAGCGGAATGAGTGTTCATGTTCATCCTATTCATAGCTTGCTGGAGTCTTTCTAAGCACACTGAACCCACGTAGATTTATGTTCTAAGAAATCATACTAATATTATAAATGCGAATTTTGGAAAAACCCAGAGTCACACAGGGGGCAATGCAATGGGCAATGGAGATAGCTATGCTTTG
This sequence comes from Agriopis aurantiaria, assembly GCA_914767915.1. Classification (NCBI taxonomy): domain Eukaryota; kingdom Metazoa; phylum Arthropoda; class Insecta; order Lepidoptera; family Geometridae; genus Agriopis; species Agriopis aurantiaria. The sequence continues at coordinate 7,219,029 of OU611994.1, read as the reverse complement.
AGTTTCTTTGCACGATGGAATCCGGATCGTGGATATTTGCCAAAGAACCAGAGTCACCAACATAATTGTTGAAGTGGCATTGGGCAGGCCACATCGCTCGAAGAAACGATAATCAATGGGGAAGAAAGGTTCTTGAGTGGAGACCATGAACCGGAAGACGCAGCGTCGATAGGCCTCCCACTAGATGGAACGACAACATCGTTAGAGCCGCGGGCATCCAGTGAAAGCAGATGGCAGGCTGTCGTTCAATGTGGAAGTCTAAGGGGGAGGCCTATATTCAGTGGACGTCTTCTGGCTGATGATGACGATGATGATGATTATGATTGTGAAAGTGTGTTTGTCGGTTCTTTCACACATCAACAAAACAATGTATCAACGTGTTTTTGTGATTGTTGAAGAGCCGGAGTTTGAAAACTCGTATTTTTTTCCAGGAAAAAAATATTTAAAGTTCCTGAGTCAATGTCTATGCGGGTAAAATTGCGTCGCAAAGCTAAATAATAATAGAAGCTATAATATGATAGCAAATAACTAGATAAATAAGAATAATACAATCATTCATTCAACATTAAGAGCGTCTCTTGTCGATAGAGTAACATCCGGGCTTAGCGGTCATCTGCCAGCTTTTTCACCTCCCTGTATGACATGACATTTGCCTTCTCTTTTGTTTGGTCTAAGAATACTTTTCTTGGTCTTCCCGGTCATCTCTTTCCTTCTACCTTTCCCTCTATGACGATTTACATTAATTTGTCATGTTATACTAGGTGGCCAAACATCTTGCCTCATGTAGTCTCTATACTCTATAGGAGACTGCTTTTCTCATCGACAATATCTAATACTTTCTGAGTATAATACAATCGTGTACTACGTAACAATTCACTCGTTGACATGCCAAAATAGGAGCGCCCACAGTTTTACTCGCTATGCTTTACATAGTACATTTACCGTTAAAGAGAAAAGTGTGAACAACCACACTCACTGATGTACAATTTTTGTGCTTAAAATATCAGAGCAATTGTTGAAATTCAGTCAGTAGTAATTTACTGAACCGAATTAACGAATTAACTCTTAAAAACTGAATTGCTGAAACGCTTACAAAAATTCATCAATGAAATAAATAATCTCTCTTGTCAGTTTTTTACGCAACTGGAAGCAGGTGTTGCAGTCGCGTTTTATGAGATGAAATAAAAATGTTTATTATGAAGTACCTAACTGTATTAACTAGACCCTTTGTAGTGGAGGTGGAGCTTGCATGAGTGGGTACCTAATTGCCAAGCGTTTCAATCGAGGAAGTGAAAACTTGCATTATGCTTCGACAGTGTTTGATGCTACTCGTATATTATGTTAGTATGACTGAGAAGTTTAATAAATACATACTGGGTGAGCTGCCAACTGATAGTGGGTTAAACATTTAGATTGTTTTTACAAGTTTTTATTTAACTTCACATATTTGTTTGTATGTTAAGCACAAATCTTGCAAGCCTAATTTGGCGCTTTTCTCCCACTTTCTGGCGTTCATTTGAGTTGAAATTTGGTACGCTTATGTAACTTGGATGACAATGCATTAACATGGTACCATGGAGCTTTTCTGATGATAGAGTCGGAAGCTGGTCATAGGAACTAATAAACGAAACAAGATAACCCTACCGTGTTTGGGCTTTTTGGAATGGTCTTGATGAATAGTATACCCCTTGGTGATTTTCAAGGTTTGATAATGTTGACGGAAGGTGCTATAGGAACTACTGAATGCATCAAGATACAATTAAAATAGTGCAAATAGGTAAATTTTTTGCGTTATGTGATGTTTTACGTATTCACATCTGCCTTGATCAACTTAGGATCCGAAGAAGGATAGGATCTAGGTCTCTAACCCTTCAACGGTCTATAGGCTATCCAGGCAACTGTGATTTGTATACAACGCTATGTGGTTTTATAAGTATAGTAGTTTTATAAAATATTGAACAAAATTTCGCCTTTTAGTGATTATTACACAATTACAGTTTAAATCCTTAAAACCTACGTTTGTTTAGTACAAACAGCTCTTGATATTCAATTAGATAATATAAATATGGCCCAAAACACTGCCAGTAAACACACAAATTGTCCAGCCTTCACAGTAAACGAGATGTAAAGGTTATACACGGAAAGGCCAAATTAAATAGGTAAACCTGCCTTAGTTTAAGCAAGTGTATATTAATAAAATTTTGAAACGTATGTAGGTACATAGGCTCAGTAGTATTATTGTTATTGTTGACACAGCCTAGCTCTCTGGCTACGAACTCTATTTTCTCTACTTGAGACTAACAAAATCAATAGATAGACAAATAAAACAAAAACCCTTTTCCAAAGACATCTCAGCATCTAGACCGTCTCGTCCCCCAATTAGTAACGTCGTCGGAAAGTGGTGAGGGGTCCCCAACCTTGTTACAGCACCAAAGACAATTTTCTCCTTTCGAGCTCCCCAACAAATGTGATTACCTACGCTTACGGGCTCCATGTTAAAACTTCTGTAATTGTGTTTTCACAAGTTTTCGGTTATGTAAATCTTAATTTTGCGATATTATTGTAGGAAAATGCGCCTAGAGAATGAGTTTGAATTATTTTTGAAAACCTAGCCGGTTACGCATTGTAAATTACCGGTACTAGAGACAATAGAAAATTTGCTGTTAAGCGATGCTTGCATTCAGTTTTAGGTACTTTGACTTGTTTGTTTCCGTGAACTGAGAGGAATAAACAATTCATCACTGAATTTACTGAAAGGGTAGCAGTAAAACTCCTTTTTTAGAATTTTATGTCCTTAGAATTTAAATGAATAGCCTAGTATTTCAGTCATTCGCTCCGAGCACGGAGGAATTTACCAATCGCATTCCGCGAGTTTTCAATCAATACAACTGTAATCGCAGATAAATAGCTTTCATTCTATCAGAAAAACATTTTTCCGTGCGCGCCCTTCAGGGCTCACTACAAAAATGCTATTAGGGACCCTTTGCCTAAGAGCACTCCGCTTGCCGACGTTTCAATCCAATTGAACGTGCCTCTCCCACGATATACCAGCTAGATAGAGCCCTTACAAAAGATACATTTGTTTTTAGGGTACCGAGGTGTTGTACTCGATTTAAACTTTAGCATCATATCCGCAGTGTGGCTAACTTTTTAGAACTTTTTCTTTTAAAACTGTCTGTGAAAAGCGTCTTAAAAACAGCCAGTGACATTTTACCCCAAGTTCTTTCGTAAAGTAGTTTTAAAACTTCATCTAGATTGCCTCTTATCTTTATCCTATTTTGGTATGAAGAGATACAAACGCAGTTGGTATCTATTGTTTCGGTCCCAACGGAATCCTGTCTCTGCCGATAACCCAGCTTCACATTTTTTTCTTACAATACTATTGGACAAATTCAGCCTTAATTATATTTGTCTGCGGACCAGCTAGGGTGAAAATATATTTTCTAGAAAAATCTTTTTTCGTCGAAGCATCGAAGCTCGATATACTTTACTGTATAGATTAGATTGCGCGATCCAAGATTTAGGTCGATTTGGTAGGAACGCAAACCTTTTCTTGGTTCGAAAGGCCTTATAAGCAAGCCTTAGTATTTTTTTCTTTATATGAAGCTGAAATGATTTTCAAATTCACATGCACGTCTAATAAAATGCCGTCATCGATTTTTCACTGTACTGGTAAGTAAATAATAAGTATTATATTCGGTAAAATCTATCTCCTAGCTACTCATTGTCAGCCTCACGCAAACAAGCACTCAACAACTCGTTGAGTCTTATCAACGTGTTAAAAGTTCACTTGTAAGCCTGAAACGCGTTTGTTGACATACCGCGAGTGGAAGCGGGAACTTAAATCTTTCTTTCGGAGCAATACATTTTTGTCCAACATTAGGGAAATCCTCGCAAGCCAGAATAAGCCCTATTTAGGAAATTGCCTCCTTTATCGCGCTTGTGGCTACACAGTCCGCCTTGGCCCGATTTTTGTAGGCCCTTTTTAACCTTCAAAGTTTTAGTAGGCGTTTACGAGTATGGGGAAGCTCAGCTGGGAATGATAATATTATGAGCAGCTCTTGATATTCACCACGTTACATAACCACATTTGCAGCATGGAAATGCTTCCAGCTACTGCAATTTTCGGTTAGTACCAAATTGTTACATTAATATCGTAAATAAGTAAAACAAGATAATGGATTGCGTGGGCTATGGCGAAAACTTCACAGTACTTTACTTGTCATAATTTACGGTGCCGAAACGCGGACATTTACAGTTGGATCGGTCTACAAGATGAAATTAAGTCGCTCAACGAGCTATGGTAAGAACTTGACACTTCGCAGGTGGATTGTATCCAGAACTAAGTAATTTGTCAGATAACTAATGTCACCGACATTGCTCAGCATATCAACAAGCTGAATTAGCAGTGGACCGGTCATATCTGTCGCAGGAGCGATATCCATTGGGTTAGATAGACGTGTTCTTGAGTGGAGACCACAAATCGGCAAACGTAGCGTAGGACATCCTGAGTCTGGAGTGACGATAAACATCAGGCAGTTGGCAGTGCCTAGTGGCGAAAATCGGTTTAGTAGCGTGTCTTGGGAGAGGCCTATGTCCAGCAGTAGTCTGATTATGATGAGGTATTTTATTTTTAAAGCAATTAAGTCTATATTTACATTGATTTCACATGCTCAAATAGGCAGGATGCGTAATTTTCACTAATATTTTATTGAACTATTTAAATGTTACTAGCAATACAAAAAAAAAACCTCCTACAGGATTCAAACTTGCGCAATGATCCGAGTAATCACTCCCATTGTTGTAGCCCTTGAGTTACTGTCGCTTTACTATCGACCTCCAAATTATGAACCAATCTTTGCAACCAATTTAAGCGTTGGTGGCGGCATTTATAATTCTTGCAAGTAATAATCTATCAAGTATGTAAGTAGTAATCACTAGTAAGTACACTTGTTCCCTGGAAATTGGGGTGGTACCAATCGGACGCGACTTCTATACTTTGGTGCCGTCACATCTTTCTGAGACAATAAGGCAATTCGGTAATTCAGCGGAGCAGCATAAGCGGCGCAAATACGCTAACCTTGGCAGTGGCTAGGTAAATGTTTGAGCTGAGGGGTCAAGACATTAGGCCTTAGGGACCGGGAAGCTCACCTAATTTTCAAAAATCTATTAGAGCGCCTGGTTAACGCGACGGGTCACAAAAATGCTGGCGTGTTTCTATTTCAACGGATAATCATTGTCATTCAGCGTGGTAATAACACTAGCACGCTGGGTACGCTGCCAACTGCTAGTGGGCTTTGACATTTCGATTGTCTTTAAACCTTCAATTGTCTATGAGCAGTCAATTGTTTTTATAGTGTTAGTGTTATCTTGAATTTGTTTAGCTAATAAAGGCACTTGCCAGTAAAAAAAAAGTTATATATTGATCTAATTTAGGTTTCAGAAATATGTATAGAGTAATAATAAAATAAGCTATCTAAGAACTACTCTATAAGTACGTAATGCATGCGAGATAAACTGCAGAGCAATCTACACAGCGCATTCATCAATACCAAAAGCGAAGTAAGCGCCATATATTTCAGAAAACAAAATACGCTGACTGCGCTGCAAACACTCCATGAATTATTGCCGTGCCATCGCTTGCATGCACTAATTATTTATTATTTCATTGAATATTCGCTGAAATCCTTTGAGGCTGCTATTCGTAGCTAGTTTTACAAATAAATTACAAATAAGTATTGTTTAAATAGCTTGATTTGTATGAAACATGAATGCAAGTCCTTTTAAAAGATTATTTTTAAAGTTTTACACTTTAGAATTTACTATTTAAATGTTATAAACTATTTAAAAACCTGTGAATCGCAGGCGATTCAATAATTGACGGCCGCAGGATTTGAATAAGTATGCTGCGCAACGATAAGGGTAAACGACCCCATTGCTCTAGCCCCTGAGATAGGTATATAGTATATACCTACGGTTGCTTTCCTGTCAGCCTCAAAATTCTTGAACTGTTTTTGCAACTAATCTAAGCGTTGGTGGTGCCATCTATAACTCTTGCTATAATTTTTTATAGCAGGTCTTTTTGTTACAATGAGCTTTCAAATCTATTATCTATGATCTATCTATGATCTATCTATGATCTATCTAAGATCTATTTATGATCTGTCTATGATCTGTCTATGATCTGTCTATGATCTGTCTATGATCTATCTATGATCTATCTATGATCTATCTATGATCTATCTATGATCTATCTATGATCTATCTATGATCTATCTATGATCTATCTATGATCTATCTATGATCTATCTATGATCTATCTATGATCGATCTATGATCTATCTATGATCTATCTATGATCTACCTATGATCTTCCTAGGATTTATCTGACTTCTACCTGTCACTTACCTATGATCTACTTATGGTCTACCGATGATTTACCTAAATGGCCTACTTATGATCTGCCTGTGTTTTACCTATGATCTACCCATGATCTACCCATGCTCTACCTATAACCTACCTATGATCTACCCATGATCTACCTATGACCTACCTATGATGTAGCTATGATCTATCTTTGGTTAATCTATGTTCTATCTATGATCGCTCTATGGTCTAAATATGATCTATGATCTATCTTTCAGAGATGTTAAATCTGTAAATCAAATCTACAACATTATTCGTTATCCAAAACCATTTTTTAGTAAAGGCATCGATTTGTAACACTATCTAAGTAATATACCATCATCAAACACTTTTGGTGAAGCATATAACATTAAAGTTCTATACTCACTGATCATCAAACCGTCGTTAGTTGAATGCGTGGATGGGGTGAGATTATTTTGGGGCGGTTGAAACCAGATTATTAGAGGCGGTTGAAGCCGCACAGATTCCCCATTCACCCCGGTACGGTGTCGGTGCACAGTCACGCAACTATCGGACGTCTTTATGAGGAAAAAGTTCGGGTATTCGATTTTTCGTAACATTTTTCAGGGTAAAATTGTGATAAAGGTTGGTGCGGAATATTGGTGATTTACTGCTCTGATGAGGTTAACTGGATTAAATAATATATTTTATAATATTTTACTTTGAAACTAACCGTGATAGCCGATTTGGGAGACCGCTAGACTTGAAAGCGTAAGGTCACGCGTAAGGTTGGGTTCAAATTCCGGGTCTGTACCAAAGAGCTCTTTGAATTTTATGTATGAATTTTCATACCACTGGCTTTTCGGTGAAGGAAAACATCATGAGTAAATGCACACGTATGAATCCACCAACCCGCAACTGGGCCAGCGTGGTTAGATAAATATGACCCAATCGCCTTTTCGGGGGTAGGCCTAAGTCCATCAAGTGGACTATTTAAAGGTTGATTATTATGCTACTTTGAAACTACTTTTTACTTGTATGCTTTTTAAAATATATGTTTAGTACATATTTTTACGCAGTATCTTCATTGTAGTGAAGATACGCTTGTAATTGTCTTTTTCCTTTATAACATATTGTCTTTTGTGTCTTGGCCAAGAAAATAAATAAGGAAGTTAATTCCGATCAGAATACGAGAAATTAACCAACAAAGTCTTTACAAATTAGTCTGACGACTTTTACAAAAGCGAGAAAACCTTCAAGTCTCCTTCGCGATTTCATTACGCGATCTCTCAAAAACTTCCAACTTTTGACGACTCGGTCCATGTTTTCTGACGTAGATTGATGTTAATTTAGCGTGAGTAATAAATATTTATTATGGCAATCAAAAAACAGATTTCGCACATATTAATCTGGAAAGTTTAGATTCATGGCTGTCGTTAAATGAAGTGGCCAAGGCTTGCGGTAACTTTTATGCTAGTCACGCCTTTTGCATTAAATTTTTACAGCTTTACGTCACTTTTTATGGAAGTGTATTCCGTTGGTAGTTCTTTTTGTCATAAATATTTTTACTGGAGCTCTTCATCTGTCTGTTGCAGAGACCATTTGCTGAATATTATTGCGGGGATTGGAGCTATAAAATATGCGTTTGGGTCGAACGTGCATTCAAACCCTATTCAACGCGCTAGTGTTAATTTTTTTGCCGCTTTTTTATTCATAAAACGTTAGTAAGTAAAATGCACGAAATATGCAAAAATTTGGGGTGGGTAATATCGCTACGTTACCGTAATTTTAAACATATTTTTTTGCTTAATAATTTCTTTTGTGGATTTGGCATGGCGCATAATATTACTTGACACACACACAGACACACACATCAGCCATTAAACGTCCACTGCTGAACAAAGGCCATAATCCATATCGCCATAATCCCAACGCTTGGCAGTCGGCTTGGGGATCGCAGTAGTCACGTTCACCGTGTACTAATCGGACGCTGACGCTGCTGCCCATCCTCCGAAGATTTTGGTCGCAGTTTTAGAAAATACCCTTTTACTTGACAATTCTTTTTCCTCCTGAATAGCTAACCTTTTAGAACACTTCAATATCTACTCGATTATATACAAATAACTTGTCTAAATCTTTTCGTTGCGAAGTTGTGACTAGTTATATGGACTTGCAGTGTGAATTCTGAGGCTCTTTTTCAACCTTACCTTCTCAATGATGTAATAGAGTGGTCTATTTTCAGAATATATAAAACACTTGGCGATACATACATTAAATCATGTGATATATAAAAAAAAACAACAACATAAGCGTTTTATTGCTAACTCTGGCGGAACCTTCTTAGTATGGAAGAAATTAAAAAAAACGTTTTCACGGTAAAATTATGAATGGTTAATCTTCCAGTCCTCAAGATTGAAGTAGCATGTCATATTATGACAATCCAAACTGGTACTTAATTTATATTATCCTTATTCCCTTCCTACTAACTTTTCTATTCCCATGTAGGTTAGCACCAAAATATACGGGCGCATCCATCACGACGTCACCTGGCACGTACGTGCGCCGAATCCGGGAAAATATGTTGTACAATTAATTAGGCACTTTGAACGGATTCCTGCGGCTCTCATTGGCTGGAAAAAAGGAAATAAGGGATGGATTGATTGTGCTGTCGGTGAAAGATTAGTTGGCGTATATTTATGCAGGAACGTATAAAAATCTGTGGGTCTATTACCAACGTAAAGCTTAGTTTTGAACGGAAACAAACATTTCTAGTCCAATTAGTTCTTTTTTTAACCGAATTAAAAAAGGGTTCTCCACTCACCTTTTTTAAATGTTTTACCTCAGATCTACGTCATTTATGAACTAGTTTGGAAAAACTTTTTGAAAGAATACACTTTCCGATTGGTCCCATAGAAGAGATGAGAAAAAAAGAGAAGAAATCGCTTCAGTTGTTTGGCTTTTAAATAAAAAGAAATGGAAATTTTTGTTATTTTGATGACATCCGTGGTACCAAAATTGAATATTCAAATAATTTGTAAAGTAATTTTTTTTATTAATAATTATTTAAAGTAAATAGTCTGCTGAAATCTCAGACCACGGCCATATATATCTCAAATATATATCTCAAGCGTCGCAAATATGCTAACCTCGGCAGTGGGTACATATTTGAGACATTGGGCCCTTGGGGACCGGGAGCTCACCTCATTTTCAAAAATCTTTCAGAGCGCCTGGTTAATGCGACGCGTGACCAAAATGCTGGCGTGTTTCTGGCTCAACGCATTAGCATTGCCATTCAACGTGGTAATGCCACCAGCATGTTGGGTACGCTGCCAACTGGTAGTGGGCTTGAGCATTTGGATTGTCTTTAGACCTTCAACGGTCTATGGGCAGTCTAACTGTATTTGTAGTGTTAGTTTTAGCTTGTATTTTGTTTAGTCATTAAAGGAAATTGCCCAGTAAAAAAAATAAAAAAAAATATATATCTCAAGCGATACACCTGAACACAAAAGATGTAATAAGCCCCATTTTCACTTTTGTCAACATTCTATTAGAATTACAAATTTCTTAACCACAATACCCTCCTTTTAGCCTTGTGTTGTCGGGTAGAAAGCCAACTTACCATGCAAGATTATTAATTACGGCTGAGCGAAGTAAAGGAAACACTGCCGATATGGAAACCCCTGTTGAACCGGGACTGATACAAAGTAGAAGAAAAGGTGATTCATGATTTTGTATATCAATTTTTTTATGTACATTGCCATCAGGTACATATTCTCCATAAAACTCGGTAATAACGAGTACGCGTAAAAATCGCTAAGCTCCCTAAACCATGTTACAAGAAGGGTTCCCCTTATCGCATCTGTAAATCGACCTCGTACAACTCTATTTGACACCTAAATACTATGAGGCAAAATCCTTGGCCAGGCGTAAGGTTCCGCTGGTTAAATGAGCGAGGCGGTAAAGGAAGTAGGTCAGGTGTTATTATAATTTTAACTTCTTTGTTAACGCTATGAATAGTGTTTCCCGTAACTATGTATTTTTATCTCATTAGCGAAAACAAATTTCATTTGCTTATGCATTTTCTTTTTGTTACTGGCAAGTGCCTTTATTATCTAAACAAATTACAAGATAACTAACACTACTAAAACTAACTGATCGTAGACCGTTGAAGGTCTAAAGACAATCCAAATGCTCAAGCCCACTACCAGTTGGCAGCATACCCAGCATACTAGTGGCATTACCACGCCGAATGGCAATCTGGGCGTCTTCAAATCATGAGTGAATCGGTTTCTTCTAGGCAAGCGTGCTCCAATGTAGACCGCATCATCGCTAAACATCAGGCGTGATGGAGGTCAAACGCCAGCCTATTAATTATATTTTAAAAAATGAAGCTTATAAATATAGCCCGTTGGTCCAGTTGGTAGTGAACCTGCCTTCTGAACTTGGGGGCGTGGGTTCGATTCCCATCTAGGACAAACATTTGTGTGATGAACATTTGTGTTTGTTCTATATCTGGTTGTTAATATCTATTTAAGTATGTATTTAAAACTATATATGTATGTATATCAGTCTCTGGCAGCCATATTACAAGCTTTGCTTAGTTTGGGGTCAGATGACCGTGTGTGCAAAATGTCCCAAATTTTTTTTTATTTTTTTTTTATTTAATTTTCTTGATCTTAAATTTAATATTCTATTAGAATTGTTTAACTTTGTTTTCTATATTTTAAGTTGCGTAAAAACTTTGTCTTTAGTTAGAATCTACTTTAAAAAAGTTCCGTATTACGTTTTATGTACATGGCCCCAACCAATCATATTTAGGGCTAAATACATAAAAGGTAGAATGGATCCTCTTAAGTTTCTGTTCGTTTGATTCACTCATATGTTTTTGAGTACCTTTAGACCTTTTAAGAACATCATCTGTCTTACAATTCTGCTTACGCATCACCCGCTACCGCTCACCAGCCAGCCATTCCCCCAACACTGCAAAACTCGGAATAAATCGCGCCTTAACACTCCGTAATGGTCCAGTGGGGTACCAGCGAAAAACTTCCCGGCAGCTATTAACTTTATTTAAGGGCGTTATAAACCGCTTCTATCGTTATCATGTCCCTGGGGCCCGTTTGGCTGTCCTTCAGATATTGGCACCTCGGGATCGCTATCTAGGATAAGCACCTGAGCTAATAGGGTGAATCGGTATGTTTTTTAGTAATAATAATGGTTTGAATAAAACCAAGTAGCCACTGTCAAGAACGTTTAACATTGATAACAAATCGCACTAGTATCATCATCATCATCATCATTTCAGCCGTAGGACGTCCACTGCTGGACATAGGCCTCCCCCATCGATCTCCAAAAGGGCCGGTTGGAAGCGGCCTGCATCCAGCGTTTCCCTGCGGTCTCTTTTAGGTCGTCTGTCCATCTTGTGGGTGGACGTCCTACGCTGCGCTTGCCAGTCCGTGGTCTCCATTCCAGAACCTTTCGGCCCCATCGGCCATCTGTTCTGCGTGATATGTGCCCTGCCCACTGCCATTTCAACTTACTAATCCGGTGGGCTATGTCGGTGACTTTCGTTCGTCTACGGATCTCCTCATTTCGGATTCGATCTCGTAGAGAAACCCCGAGCATAGCCCTCTCCATAGCTCGTTGTGCGACTTTGAGCTTGCTTATGAGGCCCATAGTGAGAGACCACGTTTCAGTGCCGTATGTCATCACTGGTAACACACACTGGTCGAAGACTTTCGTCTTAAGGCACTGAGGTATTTTGGACGAGAAGACGTTGCGTAGTTTACCGAACGCTGCCCAGCCGAGTTGGATTCGCCGATTGACCTCTTTCTTGAAGTTGGACCTACCTAGTTCGACGGTTTGTCCTAGGTAGACGTACGCGTCAACAGCTTCAAGAACTGAGTTCCCAACTGATACTGGGGTGGGCACAACATGGATATTTGACATAACCTTTGTCTTGTCCATGTTCATTTTAAGGCCCACCTGTTGGGAGACTCGATTGAGGCCTTCGAGCATCATGCTGAGATCTTCCATCGATTCTGCCATGGCCACAATATCGTCGGCAAACCGAAGGTGAGTGATGTACTCGCCGTTGATGTTGATGCCGAGTCCTTGCCATTCCAGGAGCTTGAAAGCATCTTCCATTGTGGCAGTGAACAGTTTCGGAGAGATAACGTCTCCCTGTCTCACGCCTCTTCGCAATGGAATTGCCTTCGAACTCTGCTCCTGTACTCGGACCGACATGGTGGCGTTATTGTACAAACACTTCAACACTTCGACATACCGATAGTCAATACGGCATCGCTGGAGAGACTCGAGCACCGCCCATGTCTCGACCGAATCAAAGGCTTTCTCATAGTCCACAAACGCTAAACATAGTGGCAAGTTATATTCTTCGGTCTTCTGTATAACTTGGCGTAGCGTGTGGATGTGGTCTATGGTACTATAGCCTTTTCGGAAACCGGCTTGTTCGATAGGCTGGAAGTCATCGAACCTGCGATCGAGACGATTCGTGATGACCCTCGAAAACAGCTTATAAACATGGCTCAGAAGCGAGATGGGTCTGTAGTTCTTCAGCAAGGTTTTGTCACCTTTCTTAAAGAACAGCACCACCACGCCTCTGTTCCATGCTTCTGGCGTTATACCTTCGAGTAAGACAGAATTAAAGAGCTTCTGAAGGACTCTGAGTACCGGTGTTCCACCCGCTTTCAGAAGCTCTGATGTGATTCCATCGTCCCCCGGCGCCTTGTTGTTCTTGAGCTGTTTCAGGGCCATCCTTATCTCGTACAGGCTGATGTCCGGGATATCTTCAGTATAGTGTCGGCTCAGCTTGGCTCTTGGGTCTTTAACCGAGCTGCTCACAGGTTTAGCAACCGAAGTGTATAACTGTCCATAGAACCTTTCGATTTCCCCTAATACCTCGGCTTTGGTCGACGCTACACTACCATCTTCCCTCTTCAGCTTTGTCAGCTGGCTTTGCCCAATAGACATGTCTCTTGCAAACACTTTGGAGCCTTTGTTTTGCTCAATCGTCTCTTTAATACTGTTCGTATTAAAGGTACGTATGTCGTGCCGCAATGACTTCCAAATTTGTCTATTGAGCTGCCTATATGAGTCAGCGTCATCGGAACATTGTAGTTGTAACGAGCGTCGATCAGCCATGAGGTTACGGGTATGGTCGGATAATTTTTGAGGTCTATCTGTGCGCCGGCCAGGTCTAAAAAACTTAGAACCTACCGCATGGACAGTTTCCACTAACCTGTTATTAATCTCATCCACGGAAGCAAAGTTCTCCAGGCAATCAAAGCGATTAGACAGCTCGAGTTGAAAGCTCTCGGGGTTTTGAATATGGGCATGGTTCGGTCGGAGCGTGGACTTCATTAGGCGGGACCTCTCAATTTTAACGTTAATATTCAATGTGCCTCTTACTATTCGGTGATCACTACCGGTTTTCACCCTGTGAATCACAGAGACATCATTGAATATTTGTCTCTTGGTGGTCATAATGAAGTCTATCTCATTTCTCGTAGAACCATCGGGGCTCATCCAGGTCCATTTCCTGTGAGGCGGCTTCTGAAAGAAAGAGTTCATCATAAAAAGTCCCTCTTTCTCCAGAAAGTCGGCCAGCCTCTGTCCCCTAGGGTTCCGTTGCCCACAGCCAAATTTCCCCACTTTCAACTCATCATCACTTCTCTTGCCCAACTTCGCGTTAAAGTCCCCCATAACAACAGTGAAGTGGGTCTCGGACGTATGTATGGCTCTACTAATGTCCTCATACATAACCTCCACTTCATCATCTGGGTGTGACGAGGTCGGTGCGTATACCTGAATGACCTTCAACGAATATCTCTTGGATATTCTGAGTATTAGGTATACAACCCTGCTCGAAACACTGTCGATGGTGATAATGTTGTTAATGAGGGACTTGTGGATGAGAAAGCCGACACCACCTTGGGACTGTTGGTCGCCCTCCCGGTAGTAGAGTAGGTTACCGGATTTCAGGGTTATCGTGTCCTCGCCCTCTCTACGGACTTCGGATAAACCCAAGATATCCCAACGTACCCTACCCACGCACTAGTATAAATGCAAAAAATTGTATGTAAGTGTGTACGATTGTCTGCACTCAACTCTGTATTAACAGCTAAACAGGTTTGAATGAATATTTTTATGAAGATAGTTTATAAATTAAATTAACACCTAAAATGCGTTTTTTTTTTCGGAATTGCTATAAATATATTATGATAGCGGACGAAACTACGAGGCGCTACTGTTAGGAAAATTATAGAAATACCAGTTTAAATGGTTATCGATAAATTATGTATAAATATCATTCTAATGAAAGCCTTCGAATCTAATTTCTGAGAACATTATTCAAAACTTCTGAAAATTCTGTTGTACTTATTTAGGACATGTTCTTATTATTTACTTTGTATGTTCAAAGTTTACTTTAATGTTTAATGTTCACTTTAGTATTATTTACGAAATTAGTGAAGTTGAGAAAAGTTGTTGTTGATATAGTTTATTTGATGTCGATAAAAATTTGTACAGATATCATTCAAATAAAAGCCTAGAATCAAATTTCAGAGAACATTAATCCAAACTCCGTAAAACTCTACTTTGGGATATGTTCTCCTATTACAATAGTAGTATCCACGAAAGTTGTACTCTATTTACATATTTATTGCAAAACGTTAACAATAAAAATGTTTGCTTATACAATATCACGTAATGGCTTTAACAAAACAGTCGTAAGACTCGTCCAAGCAGTTCAATCTCGTTCCAAGAACAAGGCGAAACCGATTCGAAATAAGCGTCTGTCCATTCAAACCCATTCCGAAGGTACACCATGGTCCATTTGCCGTCAATTGCCGGTAACTAGTTGTATCGATTTCCTATAACGAACAGTCGTAAAGGTCAATAGAAAGAGTGGAGAACAATCTAAATTCACTTTTGTGCTGGAGGGACCGGACATCATACCCGGATACCGGCCCAGGATGTAGAAGAAAATTTAATGCCTACAGGGTAAGGTGACAACAAATGCGCGGAAATGAGGGACTTCCGACTATCGGCACCTGGATTCAATTTGAGCGTGTCTCATTAGACATATCGATTGTACGTTGGGATCAGACTTATGAAAATCGTTCAATGAATACATATTTTATTAGAGGTAATAGTTATTCTTTTAGGTCACCTGTTCATCTTGTGGGCAGACGTCCTACGCTGCACTTACCAGTCCTTGTTCTCCATTCTAGAAGCTGTCGGCCCCATCGGCCATCTGTACCGCAGGGAAACGCTGGATACAGGCCGCTTCAACCGGCCCTTTTGACGATCGATGGAGGAGGCCTATATCCATCAGTGGACGTCCTATGGCTGAAATGATGATGATGATTATAATAGTTATTCAGGAAAACTTGTTTTCTTCTCATTTATCGATCCATGCTCAAACACCTTGCCCTCTACATAAAATGTTAACTAAGCTACAGTGTTTAGTCGGCAGCTTGTGTTAATAACTTCAGGTAAGTTAATTAACTTTATCTCAATTATGCAATGAGATATTGTTTGTCATATCAACTATATGTCTTTGGGATTCATTGACGAACTCAACAAATTACGTAGATAATGTTTATGTTGTAAAAAGCAAACATTACTTAAATTACTAGAACATTTGAAGAAGTTTTGATTAATGTTCTTAGACATTGCTTTTAGAGGCAAAGAAAGCAGAAAACGGTTGGGGTTCAAATGAAGTATTATGGGATCACCTTTCATAGCTCTTTTTACTCCTTACCAATATTACAAAATTGGTGTTTTTTGATGATTTGTTGTTTCTTCATCACGCAGCAAGAGAGCAGCGGATTACCGTGATTTTTGCACGGGCTTATAATAGTTCAAGACCGGAGAGTGTGAGAATAACATTTAGTCTGGATAAAATCGTTTCTTTAGATATTGTTCACGTGGTTAAAACCGTAGTCGCCGTGTGTATTATAAGGATCTTAAGCCCAAAAATCCGCAAGAACTAGGTCTTCATTAATTCATTACAAATTTAAGAGCGTAGCTCATGTTGGCGGAGTCTTGGCGATGGTCTTCTTACTGTGTTTTCATCACCCTGTATGATATGAACTTTGCCTTCTCTTTTGCTTGGTCTAAGAATACTTTTCTTGATCTTCCCAGTCCTCTCTTGCTTTCTACTTACCCCTATGATCGTTTTCATTAATTTGTCATGTCAAGATGTTTGGCCACTTGGTTTAGGTGGTCAAACATCTTGCCTCTTCTAATTTTTATACTCACTAGTACTAGTAGACATCTTTTTTTATCGATAATTAAACACTTCTTGTTTTTAACCGACGTCAAAAAGGAGGAGGTTATCAATTCGAATGTATGTTTTATCTTGTATGTTTTAGTTATGCGATTACTTGATAGCTCTTTTTTTATTTTGTTGGTCATATCTCAGAGGTTGTCCCATTTTTGATGACCAGTTTATTCTTTCCTTACGTCTCCAACACATCCAGACTTTTTCGATCGTTATCCATATTTCACTTCCGTACAGCGCAATCTTACCAAATTAATATTCAGGTCCAAAGATATACGTTAATATAATATATTATTATGATCAAATAAAGCAATAGGAGTCTGTCCAGTTAGCATAGATATGAATTTACTTACGACATCGTGATGCTAAACCGGCGCAATATGATAATCCCAGATCATTCGTCAAACCAAATGCCTTGTAGTACGACTATACCTACTAAAGCTATCATGAATATCTACTGAATTGAAGAGAACTGTTTTAGCAATTGATTATACCCGCGAAGCCTCTACGGTACTATTCCTGAATAACAAACAGGGCTAGCCTTACCTGCCAATGTTTACGTGAGCATGTTTGATTTTGCCGGAAAAATTGTTATAGCGTAATTTTAAACAATACAAACACACGAAGAAAATGAAAAAATGTGGTATTGGAGGGTTGATCAAATGTTTTAGGTGAAAATATTATCTAAACTAGGCTGGCACCGACTCCAAAAATAGCTGATTTTAAATTGTAAATAGGTAAGGAGGTATATTTATAATGTATCAATAATTTTGCTAAATTATGGTTTAATGCTCATTGCTTTGAAGTAATTTTAATATTATTTTTTACTTTTTAGTGTTTATAGATGTAGGTATAGTAATAAAGTCGGTTCTTGTTTTTTTCCCTAAAAATTTACTTTATATTTGCTTGCTAATGGTAATGAAAAAGCACAGACTTCGATTTTGTTTTGCTTAAAATGTTTCGGAAATCCAGTGTTTAAAGACTCTCCGTCTTGCTACAAAAGATTTAAGAACGCTTTAGACATGCGTTTAGCAGTTGTTTCATTGTGAAAAATATGTTAAACACCTGTCTAAAGCGTTCTTAAATCTTTTGTAGTAAGACGGAATGTCTATATGAGAGGTCATGTTAGAGGCCTACGCCTCTTTCATACCAGGATCAGAATCAGAAAATCTTAATTGTATAAACAGTGTACACGGATATATTTATACGGATAGTCATAAATCATAATACGCATGCTGCTGAAATCTGATAAGGTATATATAAACTTATCTCCAACTCTCTAAAACATTCGTTCGCATGCTACTATACTGTATCACAGTACTTACTTACTTAGCTAAATTATAATCTCCACTTACCTATTATAACTAAGTAAGTCCCTTAAATATGTTCACCTATTCAGTGCCGGCGTGATCATTATAATTAATTTAATTAAACTTGGTTCATACGCACTAACGCTCTGAAGAAGGGACGGGACGAGATGATAGGAAATGTTCGGAATATTAAGCCTTTAGAGAACGCCCTTAGTATGTGGGATGTGGGACTGATAAAAATATTGATTACAAATTTACCAAAAGGCATGTTTATTCAGTACTAAATGACCCGACGTTGTCCTGTATTTGTCCGATAGAGTTATGGTTCATACAAAAAATTAATGTTTTAACAACTTTTCGGGTAACTATCCAATTTTTATTTGACAAAAAATCTTCATTCATAAAAAAAAGAATTTGCCAAATAAGTCCAACTTTCCTCAAGTGATACGATCACCAACGAACAGCATTTCATTTTTATTTATAAATGGTTATGCAAAAAATTACGGTAAGGTCGTCTGCAAGGTGAGTTTGAATAAAGGCATCAAGCCTGATTTAGGCCAGATGCGTTCGCACCCGTCACGCAACTTTACCATATCTCCCTTGTTTGTCTGATCTGAGGAGGCACTGAACTCACTTCGGCTATAATATCTTGATTCAGATTCCATATTTGTAGTAGTGTTAACACTGTTTGCCATTATAAACCGTTTGCCAAAGTTATTAATTTAAATTTTCAGTTTATGGCCTTTTGGTCTGGTAAGTACTTTTTTGACGAGTTAGTTTATTACCCAAGCTACATTGTTGTTTAATTTGTTTCTTCTATACCTATCCGACGTAGTAGGAACAAGCTCTCAGGGTTTAATATTTGGGCGTACAAAGTCGTACTGATGAGAGGTTATCCATATGTTTAGTACTTTAGTGACAACCCTGTGAGTGTTTGTACACACAAGTTCTATACCTTCTTAGACATAGGTATTGGTGTTTACCTGATATCCTAAGTAAATAGCTCTTAATTTATGATGGATCTTATTTGGTAAATGCTGTCATTATCATGATTTAGGTAAAACATACGATATGTATAATTATGTAACTAATTTTACGGAAGACTTAAATGAACAATAAGCAGCGTGTTATTTTTTCCTATTCTTTACAGGAACAGTAAATTTTTCGGCGAAAATGTGAATCATTTCTTAATCCAGGATAACAATAAAAATAAGCTAACTCCCCACCAAAGGTGTCCTTCTCATCTCACAAACTGCCTTAATCGTAACTAACAGACCCAAAAGCCATGTAATTATGTATAATTATGTGATAATCCAGGGTATAATATCAGCTATCTCTACCCTAAACTTCATCCAAACACTTCCAGCCCTTACGGAGTTAAGTAGTAACAAACACTCTTGCACATATTTTTTGCATTTATAAGTAATATTAGTGTAATATTTTTTAAAGATAATTTACACCTAAATAAACACTATGATGCAGTTTTAGATGAATTGGGAGTCAACTCGGCGGTAATAAACTCGACCGCGTAGCCGAGTTGGTCCTATTTTATTTTACGGAGCATGCTTTAAAGTAGCTAACAGACGGGAAGGAAGGACTGACGGACCGCCGTCCACCCAACGGTTTTCCCGGTAATTTGGTTATTGAATATTGTGGTGGTAAGGAACCCTCAGTGCGCGAACCCGACTCGCTCTTGGCCGGTTTTTTATTTATCTTTGAATATGTTGCAAATTTGCGAAAGAGATAGCTCTGGCTAGTTGAGCTCGGCTTCAAGCCGCATTTGGCTAGGTTTTCTATATTTAAATAAAGTTCATTTTACACTATTATAAATTCATCATCAACAGCCAGAATAGGTCCACTATTGAACATAGGCCAGGACCTTAAAACTCCATACAGAACGACAGCCTGCCATCTGAATACACTGGATGCCCACGACTATCATGATGTCGTTGTGCCATCTAGTGGCAGGCCTACCTACGCTGCGTTTATTTTAAAATGATTACACAAAATTAACAACTTTCTAGATAAGTATTCAGCAGTGAAATTGCATCCGCAACGGCTAGAACAACGGTTAAACTTATTTAATCGCAGGCTTAATTATATGTACAAGTAACTGGAAGCTCGCAACTTTAATACTTGTTTACGAATACTAAAATTATGCGCAGCAAACACGACCAACGAGCGAGATTAAAACATTTCCAACGCAAACATATTCAGCGCAATTAAGCACATAGATTCCGTGAAAGCAAGCGACAAAATGTGAAATTAACCTGTGCTTTGTGCGAGCGGTTAATGAAACTTCTCTCGGTATGAAATATGAACGTTTTTAGTGAGTTATGGTGGTTGTCACATTGTGAAAACGCGCTTATCAATTAATGTATTCCGCGTAAAGCGCTGGTGATTACGGTGCCGCCTCACAGTTGCTTTGTTGTGCGAACAGGGATTAGCGGGTAAACGCCCATTTATATCGCGTCGTTTTAAGAATATTCCATTTTGCGTTTTGAATTTATATGCGTTGACGGGATTTTTATTCACGCTGTGGCAATCATCTCGCAAATCTGAAGTACCTACATACTTGCTATATTTATTTCAATTTTGCTATTTTACAAATAATACTTAAACACGTTGAAAAGACACCGCATGACTTAAAAGACACCGTAGGAAAACACTGAATGAAGGCCGCTTCCGACCAGCCCTTTTGGAGATCGATGGGGAGACCTATGTCCAGCAGTGGAGATCCTATGGCTAAAATGATGCTGATGATGAAGGACCTATTCTTAAACATGGTATTTCGTGTGTCTGTTTAGCCATAAAATATAAGTTTTATGTTTAGACAGCAGGTATGCTTAGGCTCTACCCACATACCGAATTGAGGCGGCGTCATGTCGTCTCGCCGCGCTTTCGCACCACATCACGCTTCTTCTGCGCTTCGACAGTTCTAAACTCTCGATTATCACTAATTAACGATATTGCTACCACGTTTTAGATGATCCGCGATACGCAATAGAACCCAATATTTACGCTGTCACCTACCCAATAAAGAAAAAAGATCTGCTCTGCTCTGCTTTATAAGTATGTTAAAAACTTCGAAGAGAAACGAATAAAATACCTACATGCAAAATATGGAATTTATATATGCAACCTATATTATAAATTAATCCCTATTTAACTTGGTAACGCCATAACTTGAGAAAGACTAACGAATTCATTCATATTTTTTTAAGTTTTCTAATACTTTGTAGAATGTTCTTAAGAAATGAACAATTAAGAAAATTGCGCAAAAATTTGAAAATTTCAGAAAACTTATCAAAGATTTTAACTTCACGCGTTTGATGAAATAATGTGAATTATACATTGTATTTCATTATTGGACATTCATAGATAAGACAGGACAACTTCTGTCGGGTCAGCTAGTCTATAATATCAATACTATATTAATAATATTATAAAGAGGAAAGATATGATTGTTTGTTTGTTTGTTTGCATGGAATAGGCACAGAAACTACTGAACCGATTTGAAAAATTCTTTCACTGTTGGAAAGCAACACTATCCCCGGGTGACATAGACTATATTATATTTTCAAAAAAATTAGGGATCCTTACTAAAACTCCAATAATGTAACCCAAGGTGTAAAAAAATAAGACTTACATCCGTGTGAAGCCGGGGTGCGTTGCTAGTTCATTATAAATGCAAATCATATAAATTTGCTCAGAAGCCAAGGCACGCATCTTACAATAAAACAAGTACCCATTAATGGGAACACCATTTACTCTGACAGAGATAGGCATTATCTTTTTACCATGACTTCTATTGACAAACATGTGTATTAGCTTTTTTACTCCGAAAAGCATGGACGAGTCCATTACCTATTGAGGTAGTGGACTAACATAGTTCCATAGGCGTCAGATAACGCGTCGACACAAGCCATTAGGTAGCCTTTGAGATGGGTCAGCGGTCCCTTAAGGGCTGGTGCTCAAAGGGCCACTCAGTTCATCGTCTTTTGATCCTTACGCCAGGGAAGGTGAAATTGCGATTTTCTGGGAGTAAGTCGCAAACGGTAACTGAATTTTAGCGAAGCAAAGTGTCGAGCGTGGAGACGTCTATAGATTATGATGAAGCTCATAGACAGTGTGACCTTTTTAAGTACATATTTTAGTGCCCAAATTGTATGAGCGGCAGTGTTTCGAAGATGTTCAAAATGTAGCGGAAATAACAGTGGTCATTAATATCTGGAAATACAGCCCTAGAAGCCAAATAATTATTGATACATGCCTTCTACGTAAAACTTTTAAAGAAACTGTTTAAGTAACTTACCAAGGAATAACATTTGTCCACAGGACAAAAACCCCGTCCACACTTGTGTTTTTGTAATGCGTATCTGTTACGCTAACGAGTTTCAATTCATTAAAACGACTCATATGTGGATCCACCCTTACGACGTCTCTCAAGCCTCACTTCATTCCAGGGTAAAGGTCTTCGTCACTTAAATAAAAGAAAATGTGCATCATACACAACCAATAACCAACGTGACTATTTTGTAGCGATGAAAACTCAGTGGTTGGAGAGTTCGACATTACGTCGCAGGGTGTAGATTCTGATCCCAACAATGAACTAGAGAAAACCGTAAGAATATTAGCATGGTGGTAGGGGGTACTTTATACTGCTCGGCTGGCTAGTTACCACCCTCAAGTATGAAATCTGTCGCCAAACACCAACTGAAACGGCTGTAAAATGTGTGTTTACTAATGGTGTGTTTCAGTAACCTCACATGAGAGCTAATTTCCATTCCAGGCTAGGTATGTTTACGAACATCGATCACATCGTCACTTGCATCAGGTGAGTTGTGTTCACAAGTCTAACCTGTCAGTCAACCATTAAAAATCATTAAAATCTCTCAACTATTACATACATGCGTTTATTCTTCGTGACATTATTGCTTGGCACTACCAGTAGTGCTTTTAATGTACGGACTAACCACACTACTACAACAATGTCTAAATTATCCAAAGTGGATCATGATTCGGCACTCCCGAAACTTCTCAGATAAGTAGGCAACTACGAGAGGGCTCGCCTCACCCCTCAGTTTATATTGGATTTCAAATTTAACCGTTCAAACTTTCTGATGATACTATAAGCCGATATGAGATCGGCTTTTTCATAGAAACGCCATTTTAGACAGAACCGTACCCTGTTTATTTAAGGCTCTGTTTATGGAAATGATTAAAGAAGCCTTCGACTGAGCAGAGATTGGAATTCTACGAAGCATTGAGTACTTTACGGACATTCCTTTGCGTTTTTGGCTAAAACGAAATTCGGTTTGAAAGAAAATAGGGATGTGAACAACCTCATTTCTTCAACATGTTTTTTGTAAAAAGTCTAGAATACTAGAAATCGTTTTAACAAAACGTATGAAAAATAAGAATGAAGAATTTTATTTATTTTGTGACATGAACAATTGAATGTATTGAGAACATTCCTCTTTTTTCGAAGTCGGTTAAAAACACGGACATTCTGGACTATATATATAGGTAGGTGCGTTCCTTGGTTAGAAGAACCACATCATTCACAAAGTTAATTAAATTCATTCTCAGGTCTGCATCCATTTCTCACATTCATGGAGGTATGGATTAACACGAAGCATATTAAATCCATTGCTCAACCGTTGAAAAGCATAACCTTTGAAAGCCCTTTCAAAATGAGTCCAATAAAAATGACCGTAATATAAATGTTCCGAACAAATTCAAATTAATTCCAATTTCGGTGAGAATTGAGAGGAACTTTCGAAAGAAGGGATCGATAACAGGTTCTGGGGCTTTAGTACCGAAATTAGCAATTTAATTTCGATTCTGTGGAAGTTTCTTTAGTGTTCAGAAGTGGATAAGTAATTTGCAACTAAGAACGAACCTCTGGAAGGTCGGTATTACGCAAACTTTTGTCAGTGGGAGATTGATTAAGTTCACTAGACTGAGGAGTATTCTTTCTGTCTTTTCGCGGATTCATTTTCCTGTTAGCTTTATGAGTTGTGCAAACAACGGGTAGAGTATTTTCATCATCGTAAATAGTTTTATTATTTATTTAATAATAGGCTTGCGTTTGACTTCCACCTTGCCTGATATTAGGCGATGATATGGTCTACGTCTACGAAGTAGCCCGCTTACCTGTAGAAGAAACAGATTCACTCGCGATTTGAAGACACTCACCGTCTTACCACAAAAGATTTAAAAACGCTTTAGACATGTGTTTAGCAATTGTTTCACTGCGAAAAATATGCTAAACACTTGTCTAAAGCGTGCTTAAATCTTTTGTGGTAAGACGGTCAGATTGTAACTGTCAACTTTCTTTTAAGCAACCGTCTATCGTAAACCGCACCATCATTTAACATCAGGTGAAGTGGCAGTCAAGTGCAAACTAATGATTAAAAAAAATCTTTGCGTACTGCACTAGTAAAATAAACATTCATCATCATCATCAGCCAGAAGACGTCCACCGCTGAACATAGGCCCTTTAACCTCCACACTGAACGAAGGCCTGCCATCTGTATCCACTGGATGCCCGCGACTCAAACAAACATTAAACATAAACATAATAAACGTAAATCAAACATATGAAACAAATATAAGCCGTTTATTACTAAGAATATTTGGCTGAAACTATAGAAAGCCAGAAATCTATCAAATCTCTCTATAACATCTTTAAAATTTAAATTAAAGTAACTAACTTTATAAAAGTTACCTTCATGCTATTTGACAGACCAAGGACCTTACGGACAGCAGCTAATTGCGGCACCTAATCCGCTCAGTTGGAAAATCACGCGACCGGAAACCGTATCTGGGCGCGATAAGGTTCACGTGTTAGCTGTTGTCCGTAAGGCCCCTGGTGTTTTTTTTAGAAACCTTATCACCTACCACTTCCTCAATAGTTATCGCTTCAATAAAAAGTTACAGCTCTATTTTAATAGCGAACATTCGCCAAGATTAAATTAAGGAGCACCACATTTTAAACGATAATCGTTTTATCCCGCTCGCACCCTACGTATCCCCGATTCTCAGCGACATTAAAGTCCGTTGTTAAAAGTTACTTGTATAAAATATCGGATTAGGCTCCGTACTACCGCCGACCTCCCCTCGAGGCCGATTGCGTTACAAAGGACAGCACCAGTACTAAAACTTCAAAAAAAACTCAGCAACATTTGAGATGAAAGGTTCTTTGTCGACGAGGACCGCAGATACAAACCTAAGCCCACAACCCTGCAAAATTTGTTGTAATTAATTGTTAGTTTTTAAATTAAAGTCTCATTACAAGTAGCGTCCAGCGGCGTTTAGTTTCGCCAAGCGGCGTCAAGTTTTATCTAGCGACGTCGAGTGGCATCAAGTGACGTCGAGTATTGTTGAGCGATGCGGCGTCGAGTGGCGACGTGCGGCGTCAAGTGACGCTTTACTATACAAGTAGGTATACGTGGTATTGTGTTATAGTTTACCTTGCAAGACCTTGGATACTGACGACTTTTACAAGTTGTCGATTGTTCTGGATGTTCGTTGCATTAACCCTTTCAGCCGAGGTTTTATTCCCAACGCTTAATGCACGGTTTCTACCTTTAGCCCAAAACGAGAATTAGGTATGCACCCGGAAAGATTTCACTCCGTGATTGGTATTACTGGATTCTGTTACAATTATTATATTATTCTAAGTGAGATCGTCATTTGAAGATAGACGTTTTAGTTTAGATTTGGTTCATTTTTTAAAGTAGCTTTGCAAATATACTAGTTCATTATTCTGGTATATTCACCGTTTCTCTTCGTATTCAGTTCACTATTTCAGGATCACAAACTTTCATTTTGTTTTTTATTTCTTATCAAATACTTGTCTCTTTTGTATCTTATAAAAAGTGCCACACGCTTCGGCTTTAGCACAAATCAAATTTTCTGGTTTCGGAATTGAAATTACCATTTAATTGACCATTAGTTTCAAAGATAAATATAAATATGACTGAATAAATACAAATAACGCAGATAGAGGACTATGAACATAATCTCACGAATATTAGTTTATAATGTAAATGAACAAGTACCGGTGTGTTTATCAGCATCTCCAGTAACATCAAATTTGTTACGGAGGTAAATTATACGCTGGATAGCTAAAGTTTTATCCCGGAAAAATAATTGGCCCTGTAAAAGCAGATGAAACTGTGAGACGCTTGCTTGTATCTTATTCCTCTGTATAAGTAGATATTTAAATACATACCCTTTTACTCGATGTTACATTGTTGTACCTTTTTTATGGAGATGCCTATATCAGAGATTTTTGTTCGTTTTATACCCATTACGTACAAATTGATTGTCGCCTACGAAAATCTTTTTTGTAAGTAGATTACCCTTTTCACCTTTATTTTCCAGAAAAAGGATGCTTTACTTACTCGTTTATAAAAAAAAAACAAGTCTACGCTCTTAAATTGTAACCTAAAGCAATGTAAAAAAATATTTATGTTGATCTGAGTTGTAAAATGTAGATAGGTAGTTTGCTTTATCGCGAATTCGTAAGTAGGTATATATATTTAATTAGGTTTTACCAATAAAAGCATTATCTTTTCTGCCTATCATGTTTTGCTGGGACACAGCAAAGCAGCCTTTTCTCAGAGAGAGAAGATGGGTCCTAATCCGCCATGCTGGCCCAGTGCATGTTGGTGAATCTCATATGTCCGAACTTTTGAGGTTCTCAGACATACCGGTTTCCTCACGATGTTGCCCTTCACCATTTTTAAGCAATGACATACTAAATAAGTCATTGGTGCAGAGCCGAGGATTGGACTGGGTGCCGTCGGATTGCAAAGCGCACACGCTACCGCTCGGTCATCATCGCTCTATAAAAGATTAATTTTGTGTATCAAATATTTGGTAACTAGCTATCTCTTTCGCACAATTTAAATATTTCTTGAAGATGAAAAACACTGAGAGCGAATAAAAAAACATACAAAAAAAGGAAGAAAAAAAAAACAAAAAAACATACAGTCGAATTGATAACCTTCTCTTGAAGTCGGTTAAAAAGAGGCGTTACCTTCAAAATAACGCAATTTTCCTGACAATATTTTCCACAGATATACACAACCAGATCGGCAATATCTTTTAGTGAAAGAGACAACTTGATATGGCTCAGCACAAGTACGAAAAGGACATAAATAGATTTTGTTGTCCTTATCGACGTGACCTCTTTTTGGTACCTCAAGTGTCAAAATCTGTAATAATCAGTGACAAACAAAACGGGTCAGAATTATATTTATTGCCTTTTTTTGGTGATTTAATGTGATAAATGCGTGTTTCCTCTGAGAAATAATTGTAAAAGATATTTTACAATGGTTGGTTGTAGCATTTTGGGCTGCAAGAAGCGCAGTGAGCGAAAATACGATGAAATATCATTTCACACGTAAGTAAACATATAAAGCTTGTAACGATCACCTAAATAAATTCAGGATATCAATTCGCAAATATTTTATTCATAATTAGTCAGTTTTTAGGTCGATTTGTGGTCTAATTCTATGAATTTTATCAAATTATTCACTTAGAAAATAAATTATGAATGTTGCCAGTTTATGAAAGAAATTACCCACCGCAACTAACATAAATTATTCGTTCTGCAGGTTTCCAACTGATCCTGTCACATTGCTGAAAAAAGCTGGCACATTGCAAGAAGTGCAAAATACCGACCCTTTTATGCCCATATGAATATGGTGAATGTTAATATTAAATATATATTAATGAGGCCACAGTTATGAAGCTGGAAAAGCAAAAGGCGATTTCGGCGAACCGATTCAAAAAGCTACGCGCTGTTCGTGAAATTTGTACTGTAAACATTAAAGAGTCTATTTATCTAATTATTTGGAATGTTATACATAATTCCATTCATGAAAAAACTAAACTGACCAAGCGCGAGTCGGGCTCGCGCGCTGAGAGTTCTTTACAATCACAAAATACAAAAAGTTGTGCAAAAAGACAACATCACGCCCAGGCTGTCACCCATCCAAGTACCGACCGCGCCCGACGTTGCTTAGCTTAGTGGTAAACAGAAATTTGTCACTGACTCGCACTTGGCCAGTGTTTATTATTTGTTGTTTTACTTATGTTCACTATAATCCGCTAAATTTGACGCTTGTACGGATTACCGTTTTTACACTAGAACAAATCCAAAAATACGTTTAACGTTTGTTGCATGAGGGACCCCCGTTCCGTTTTAACTCTGACTTTTTTATTATATTTTATTAATTATAAAAAATCATGCTATGGTTACTTTTCAACCTTTTTTCTAGTACTATATTCTAATCCTAACAAATAATTATAATAAAAACGCAAGTAACTTTCTGTCTGTTTTTACGAGGAAATGGCTAAGTCATGGTATAATAATATACTCCGCCAGGTATAGCAATCCGAGAAAAAATGTTTACGTGGGCGTCCCGCAATGATGTCAATTTACAACAGGTTTGAGAGAGATGACGATACACCACGTAACAGCTGATTGAATAAAGTGGCAACTGGACAGTGACTTCATTGCGGGACCACTCTCAAATTGCTAGACCTTGTTTTCTTAGATCATGGGCTAAGTCAAATTTTGTCAGGACGATAGGGGTGTGTCATGGGGACAGACAACGTACTTTTCTTCCCAGAAAATTGCAGGTAGCTCCGCGGGTTGCAGCAGATAGTGTATAAAATATAAATATTTAAAAGGTAGTATTGTTTCCAAAGTACTCATTGAAGATTCACTACCCATCATAGTAGGTAAATTACCCTAACTTATAGCAAATCATTTTAATGTGGCAACACACCTTGTTGAAGCGAGAGGCACTGAGCTAGCCACGCTCATTGAAAATCTATAGGTAGTAGATCTGTGATATTTTCTATTTTGACAAAAGAGAAGGAAAACAATTTTTTTGCGAGGTTTTCCTTCTCTTTTGTCAAAATAAAAAAAGTCATAATGGAAATTGTTTTAAAACATTTGCAATGAGGCATTAGACGTTGTGAAATTAGACAGTTTTTTAAATGATTAAGTACAGCTTTACAAAAAATATAGAAAATAACGTGGACGCCACTATTGCAAATACATTTTACAGTGAAACAGCTTATACGGTAACCATATAATGAAGACTTTTGATTAGACAATCCGATGTATTATTCATTGTTAGCATTTATAACACAATATATCACAGCATCACATTCAACTTTTTGTTTATTTTACTCTGATATTTGTCAGCTAATAAAATTATTAATAAAAAAAAATATGTATTTTTAAACTACTCTCAATTCTTCTCAGCAAACTCTTTCATTTGATACCCATATTATGAGGGTAGATATGAAAATTTTGTCCGCCGTCTTGGACGTTCGCCATATTGAATTTAGTGTGACGTGATTTTATTTTTCGTATTCTCAGCAAACCCTTTAATTTGATACCCATATCATGGGGGTGCATAAAAATAACTGGTCCGCCATCTCCAAAGATGGCGGACCAGTTATTTTTACGGACTACGGTACGGTTTGGTACGGTTTTTACGGGTTTTTTTTTTTTTTACGGTTTTTTTAGTTCGTTTTTTTGGCGGACTCCCAAGAGTCCGCCACATTGGATTTAGAATGACGTCACGGAGCGAACCATCCATTGCCATCCAAACTAAACGTGTATGCAAAATTACAGTTCAATTGGTTGGGGGGATAAATGGCCTAAAATTCAGTTGCATGATTTGTCCCACACATACACACATATTAACTAACAGGACAAGCTAAATAAAAGCTTGTAAAAAGGTTAGTTCCGTTTCATGACTTTTTTGTCAAGACTATATATTATATACTCAGTGATTATGTATTTACAAAAATAAAATAAAAAACTGAAGGATAGCCTGTGGAGGAAAGCGAGTTCTCAAGTAGGTACGCTAGAGATATTTTTGTACAAAGTTATACGTACTTAACTGAATTGGGTTTTAAACCGAAATAATCTAAACTTCGGCTAGTGGTCTGGTTCGGTCATAAAATACAGGAAAGTTATAACGGTAACTTTGTAGCACAATTTTATTAGATAAGAAACCTTATTAGTGGGTTAACAGGCTTTTTGCCAAGAAAACTGAGGGATGGATTTAATACTTAGGGAATTTTACAGTTTTTACAGTCGTGACTAAGTTATTGTAGAGCAAGCAAAATCACTAGATCTTAAGGGAAAGTAAGTCTTCCAAAAATATTAGCCAGGCTTCGTAGAATTATATCCACTATAACTCTCTCGGAAACCTGCCTCTGTGCTGACACGGTTCTTCACAGGTGCGGTGTCCCTAATACGTTGTCTGAGGCACAGTTCCTGTGAAAATATTGTGCTTCCTTCCACAAAGACATCACACCGTTGTCTTCCGCTGGAAACAGTATAAAGTATTACAAGTAGCTAGATTGTCAACTATTAAAAAGTACGTACTCTAGCCTCGATTGAGGTGGTCAGTTCTTTTTATAACAGACATGCGATTGGTCTCAGTCTCTCTTGATGGAAAGTGACCGTCAAAGATGCAGCACGCTTGCCTTGGAAATACCTAATTGTAATTCACAACCCTGGATTGCACTTTTTCGGAAAGACAGGTGCAGGTATGGAGTTCTACACTTCTGCTATTCCTAACAAAAATATGGATTAGATACGCTTATAGTACGTTGGAATGGAATTTCCACCATAAGAAGTTTTCTCCTTTTTGTGCGTCTGGTACTTTTACAGACATACAAATCTTATTATCCACAAGCGCAAAGGCACTCTTATAGTAGGCTTTTACGACTGGCAGCCATACCGAAGTCGTATTCTAAAGTAGCTAACAATTTGTGGATTTAGTTGACAGATCGCCGTCCAATCAACGGGAGAGAAAGAGTGAGAATTAAATTTTTCACTGTCTTTCTCTCCCGTTGCTCAGACGGTAGTTGAAGTCAACCAAATCCCCACGTCTGTTAGCACTTTATAACTCGGACAGCAGAGTTGGTAGGTAGTGTTTTTCTTAGTCTGTTAATAATGTCTTTATCGAAATGAAGTGTTAATGAAATTACTAAAGTTATTTGAATTTTCAAACTACGGGTTTTGTATCCTGATTTTAATTGAATCAGATCGCGAACCTTATGAATATTAATGGCATCGTTGAAAACGTAGTGCCTTTTCAGCAGGCTTTCAGATTATAGTTAACTAAAGTGCAAAAGAAGCGAAACGGTTAAAGTTATTTCTACCCACGACGAAAATGGAGAAGGTAAATAATTATATGCATTTCGGGTAAAGAGATTGTGTTAGTGTATGTATGTTACAGTTATTCTCTAAAACGGATGGACCGGTTTTTTGTTTTAAAGAAATATCTATTTGGTTTCATTGCGTCAGTTTTTTTTTTGGCTGTAATCCAAAACTCTCAAACTTGTACTTAGGGTACGGGACATACCAGTACCTATATAATTAGTTATCAAAGCGCGATAAGTCCCGATAGGCAGTAAAACATGCGATCAAATCGTGAAAGTTGAAATTGTATTATAGATGATTTGTTTACCCGATATTTCTTCTGTTCCCAAATGTTTAAAGTATTTCCCAAAAACACAATTTGGGTATCTTCAAATCGAAAATTACCAGGTTCCTAGTAAGTAAGCGTGCTCCATCATAGTAAGCGTCTTCGCATTAGACACGATGAAAAACGCTGTAATTAATACAAAAAAATGCTTAAACTCACTACCATAATTATCGCAGCGAGTAACAATAATAGTTTCGTTTCCAACCGTATAGTTCTGCATAGCAGTTCCAAAAACAAACGTACTTAATCACCCTCTCAAATGAAGGAACCCAATTAGAGTTGTAACAATCGTGACGGCCATCAACTATTGTTTATATTGTGAACATCCTAATTACCTCGAGTAGATGCTGAGCCAGCTGCGCCGCAAATAAGTTAAACTATAATTAAGGCGCAAAATAACTGGGGACAGTATTATAGCTCCCATAACTCTTATCACACTCACACTAACGTTGTTCGCCCCGAACTTGTGACCTCACGACTCCTTCAACTTCACAATATCATGACGCACATGTTCAAACTCATGAATTGTGTTTGCGTGAACTACTTGCCTACAACATTTTTTGACGTTTGAAACTCGGATTGGATCTGATCGGATTAGCGATGGTGGCCGAGTGGTAGCATGTGCTCTTTACAATCTGACGGCTTCCAGTTCGAGCCTCGGCTCTGCAATAATGACTTAATTAGTACTTAAATAAATTATGTGCAGTTTTGATGTCATCGCTCAAAATGGTGAAGGAAAACATCGTGAGGAAATCGGTATGCCCGAGAACCTCTAAAGTTCAAAGATAATTATGACATTCACCAACATGCGCTGGGCCAGCATGGTGGATTTGGGGCCCACTCTTTCTGAGAGAAAGCCTATGCAGTGGGAACATGCTAGGCTGATAAATATAACGATGATTGGATCAACGGTGTGTGAGTTATTGCTGAACAAATATTTATCCAGTGGATGCAAAAGGCAGGCTGTCGTTCAGTGTGGAGGTTAAAGGGGGAGGCCTATGTTCAGCGGTGGACGTCTTCCGGCTGATGATGATGATGATAAATATTTATCCAAACATACAAAACTAGCTGCACACTGCGGTATCATCCGCCAGCCTATAGGAATAGTAAAAATTTCCGGGATAAAAGTAGCCCACGAGTTTATCAAGGCTATAAGCAACCTCTACATCACCTGTTACGGAACTCTACTGTGTGGTTGGGTTGCACTTACCTACACACTTACACAGTTTACACACATAATACATATTAAAGCTGATTTGTGTGAGACTTTGCTTATATTTTCACACTTAAGCAGCTAAACCGATCTTGATGAAGTAGGTACGTGGCAAAAAGTGATGTGTATCATGAGGGTTATCATAAAATACTTTTTACCCGCAAAATGCAGGGAAACTAAAAAGTTAAGGGTTAAATTGCAGATCAAGCTAGCCTGCCGTTATAGCAAAAGCTTAAAATGCGATATGCTGTCAAAAGTTAAGGTTTTCTCAAATCTTAGCAGCGTCTGCGCTTCAACAGCACGTTGAACATAAAGCACTGCTTCCAAAGCATAATTAAGGGAACTCGCGACGAACTCTGTTTAGATAAATTAGTGACCCTTTTCTGAAATGTCAGCGGTGGCCATTACGCCGCGGCCTTGAAAAGGGTTCTGCTGACCACCGGAATGAATGCGCCTATGTGTAAAGTTCTTTGGAATGTGGCTAATAAAAAAAGTTTGTACCCGGTTTAGGCAGAAATTTTACGGAACATGTGTACATAGCAAATGAAACATATTGAATATTTTTTTTATTACGTAATTTTCTTACAGTTTTTTAGAGTTCCGTAACCAAAGAGAAACGAGACCCTATTACTAAGCCTACAATGTCTGTCTGTCTTTATTTCGAACCGTAATAGAAAGTCAGTTGAAATTTTCGGCGGATTAACTGAGAAATATTAATAATGTCAAAAAGTAAAAACTAAAGCCCATAC
This sequence comes from Agriopis aurantiaria, assembly GCA_914767915.1. NCBI lineage: Eukaryota > Metazoa > Arthropoda > Insecta > Lepidoptera > Geometridae > Agriopis > Agriopis aurantiaria. The sequence goes on along the minus strand of OU611994.1, from coordinate 7,185,541 downwards.
AACTAAGGTTTATTTAATATGTTTTAGTATTTAATTTTGATCTTTTGTAAAAACGGTAAGAACGTTAAACTTGGCATGGTACACAATCTAAAAAAAAAAAAAAAAACTTATAAATACTACCCAAGTGCGAGTCAATTTCTTCGAGAAAATTTCTGTTCATCACCGGTTCTCGTACGATTACCGAAGTTAAGCAATATCGGACGCGGTCGTTATTTGGGCAGGCGTGATGTTGTCTTTTTGTACTTTAGTAGCTAACTATTTATGTGCATGGTGGTGCAGAACCCTCAGTGCGCGAGCCTGGCTTGCACTTGACCGATTTTATTTTTAACATTGCTCTCCATAGTGAAGAGATGATTTTATTTTTTCAGCGGGCAGTAAGGAGATACGGAGAGCTAAACTGACCTCAGTAGCGGCCGAAAAATTAGGCATTTTCCAAGGTACGTTTAGCAGTAGACAAACATGGATCTGGACTGATAAGATTTATGTGAAGAAATCACTACATTTCTGATAATTATGAATGTTGTATGTGATCACGGGTCGCGAGGGGGAAATCCTTCTCATGTTATGTATTATTTATCTATTCCTGGTACTTGGATTTAGTGAAAAACTAATCTTGATCTTCATAAAATATGTCGCTTATTTTTTTCCAACTCTAATGCAGTGGGTTCAAAGGTAAATGCGAATTACCCGTGCAACCCACTAGTGGGTGAAGCCGGTGGGTAGGCGGGTCATGACCCATGTAAAAACATCACCGTCATTGACACCATAATTAATATACCTAGTCAAGTAGTCATAAAACAATTATAGCTACTTTCGCCGAAAGAAATAAAAGTTGACTCTTTTCACAATTTATTTACCCGAGGGAGCTGTCAATTTGTTTGAAATAACATTGATCTCAAGAGTGCGACAGAGTCCCCCAAGTCGTTTAACTTTTATTGCCTCGCGTCATCAAAGCGATGGGAGTGAGCAATCCTCTTAGGACCTCCCAGCCTTGTAGATATTACCTATTATCCAATCTGCTTACGATTTTAAAGATTTTAGTCTATACTAATATAATAAAGAAAGAGGCATTGTTTTTGACCGTGTCATTATTCAAGGACAACATGCACTTTTGTTAAATACATGTTGTTTTTTAGTTTACCTCATTTTCAAAAATCTTTCAGAGCGCCTGGTTACTGCGACGCGTGACCAAAATGCTGGCGTGTTACTGGCTCAACGCATAAGCATTGCTATTCAACGTGGTAATGCCGCCAGCATGCTGGGTACGCTGCCAACTGGTACTGGGCTTGAGCATTTGAATTGTCTTTAGACCTTCAACGGTCTAAGGGCAGTCTAGTTGTATTTGTAGTTTTAGCTTGTATTTTGTTTAGTTAATAAAGGCACTTAACACAAAGGCCCAGTAAAGTTAAATGATAATTAACAGGATATTTGCCGTGATTAAATGACGCGACCAAAATATGTTCAAAATACCATAAGCAGTGATACAGTGATACCTGTATCAAAACACTAAGAAAAAGACTAAGAAAGTAAGAGAAAGAGGGATCTTTTTGTCTGCACTTTAAACTTTTTTGCCAACCGCCAACCTGCATTCTTTATTCTGCTCGAAAACATAATAATATGGTGGATGTAACTACGCCAAAATATCGGCAGCTCCATTTACAATCCAATCACGATAAATATTCCGTTAATTATCATATAACTGTAGTGAACGACCGTGATAGTTTAAAAGCATAAATAGAAGGAAAAAAACAGTTAAAGTGCTGAAAATCTTCAAACGGCTGAACAAATTTTCACCAATCATAGTTACGAATAGCATTGATCAAGTCACCTTTCAAACAAACAAAAGTAAATCAAAATCACTTCATCCGTTTGGGAGCTACAATGCCACAGGCAGACACACATATATCATACACACGTTATAAGCTTATAATACCCCTCTTTGAACAGAACATGCAATGCACTTTCTGCTGTAGTGCTCCAGTTGACTGCAGGGCAAGGCATTTGACAATATTAGTGGTGATTGAAGGTAGAGAAGGTTTCTGTCGGAATGGTGGCCTCACAAGTATACGATATGTGTAGCTCTTCAAGATTAGACTAAGCAAAGACACAATTACATTCTAATTTGTAAACTTAGGTCTAAACTGAACATTGCTGAATGAAGGAAGAAACTGTACTTATAGAGCTTCCAACGATGATGACAACCCTACTTTTCAATACCAAAAGTAACTAGACCGATAATGATCAACAAACGAGCAATTTGCAATAAAACTCAAACGTTTTATTGATTCGATCACAAGCGCCATATTCTACAGGTGATAAAAATCAGCAAGTTGTTCATCTTTATTACGAGGCAATAAAGTTTATTTTTGCTAGTCTGTATAGGGTCATAAATTCAGAAAATAAACGTCAACAAACTAATACAAGTTAGCATTTATTACAGTGTAGACGCCAATTTATTGCTTCAAGGTATAAAGTAGGAGGTGGAAATTTAGACGGGGTAATCTGGACTGGCTGCAAGTTTGCTGTGTAATCCTTCATGCTGGGCGCAGTATCTTCTAACAGGTCTGAGGTTATATTCGTATCCTAATTACAGTTCGGCCACTGTGACCGGCCGAGTCTGACAGATGCAACAAAAATGTAAAAAAAATCCTCCTACCCATTTTTCTATCGTACTGCCAGAATGGGCACGAAAAATTTACACCGCTTTATGGTTGATATTCTGAAAACTCGTACGAAGCGCTTTGATTATACTTTTATTTTGCGAACCCTGAATGGGTATTCCCGATAGTTATTACAATCTGGGCTGGGCTTCAAATCACAAATGAATCGGTTTGTTCTAGGCAAGCGTGCTCCATCGTAGACAGTATCATCGCATACCATTAGGCGAGTTAAAGGTCAAACCAAAGCCCATTAATAAAAAAACAAAAAAAACCAGCTCATAAAAAATAAATAAAAAAACTGCTACAAGCTTACGTTCAGAAACCTGGTATGAGTGATCGAAATTTACTGTTTTCGTTCAGCTTTTTACAATGTTATAGCAACTGTCGGACGCATTATTTCAGCAACCGCACTTTATGCCAGTAAATGCAGTAGTCAATCTTGTACGTCGGTAAAAGGATGCAAGTAGACCGTAGACCCCATCATCTTTAACATCAGGCGAGTTGGCAGCCAATCGCGAGCTTATTATAAAAAAAAATTAAAGTCACTGTTTTGACGTCGTAGGGAGCGATCTAAGCGAGTTCCAGCTATTTGATTGGCGTAAGGTTGAGGCTAAGACGACTTCAATGTCACCGTACTAATAAATAAAGTAACCTAGCACGTGTTGTGTGAGTTGTACCGTTTTACTGGATCCGCTTGATCCATGCATATTTAATAATAATTGTGTCTCGACAAGTTTTCCTTTTTTCCCAAAAATGATAATGTTTTATATCTAACATGTAGGTATATACGAATCAAAATAATTATACTATGATGTTGCAAGTTTGGTTAGGTCATAGATTACACGCATAATATTATTTTGTAGTAATCAATATTATGTTTGTATCGGTAGGTGTTATGATAGGTAGGTATTTCAAAATCAGAGAGATATTATGTAGAAAATAATATTAAGATCTTAAAAAAACTTAGTTTTTGTGTCTTTTTAGGGTTCCGTACCCAGAGAGTAAAAACGGAACCCTATTACTAAGCCTACGATGTCTGTCCGTCTGTCTGTCTGTCTGTCTTACCTATTTACGGCTGTATCTTTCGAAGCGTAATAGATAACCAGTTGAAATTTTCACAGAATATGTAATGTTACAGCGGATTAACTAACAAATAATAAAAAATTCTAAAAGTAAAAACGAAAGGGGTCTCCATACTAAAAACAACTTTTTAACGTATTTTTGTAATTATTAGCTCTAATGAAAAACGGTAATACTTACAAGCATCAAACTTAACACGATTATAGTACACACTCTAAAGTCTAACGTATAACAAATAACAATAAGAAAAAATTACCAAGTGTGAGTCGGTGACAAGTTTCTCTTCATTACCAAGTTATAACTGGTAATTTCGTTATTAAATTTTGTGGTGGTACGGAACCCTCAGTGCGCAGGCCCGACTCGCACTTGGCCATATTTTTTTCTTCTATTAATATTTTGTATTTAATCTTCTGTCCACATTTAATATCGGCGTTCTAGCTATACAGTTCAGGCGTGATGGTGGTCAAAGGCAAGCCTATTAATTATAAAAAAAATAAAAAAAATATACATTATTTCTATTAGTGGAAACGATATAATATGCTCTTTTCTGTTATCTCTTCTTAGTTTCTCTAAAATATTCGAAAAATAAAAGTGAAATTCATCTACTCCTTCACCCACTCACTGACTCATCACGAAATCTCGAAAACTACTTGACCTACGAAGCTGAAATTTGGCAGGTAGATTCCTTATAGGGTGTCCGCTAAGAAAGGATCTTGCGAAAGGGCCGAATTAAGGAGGAAAATGGGGACTGAGAGTTTATATGAACGTCAACGCGTATATACAAACATACAAAGTCGCGGGCAACAGCTAGTTTTATATACTATAAGCTAGACGGAAATCATTTTTATAACTTATACTAGATAACCAACCTTGAAATAGCAAATCAAAAAAACTGCTGTTCCATACATTTAATTAAGTGTAAATAATATTTTTCTAAGGAAAAGCTGATTTTCCCCGCGATTTCAGGGCTGTAAAAGGTGATTACAATGCGTAACGTAGGTACTATCGTGCTATCTGTGTGTACCTAAGTTATTAATCAAGGTTCTTATCATCAGAAAATAACAACGTCAAAACCAGTAAATCAACTAGGTATCAGAATCTGCAGTGCATGTACCGTTCTTTATCGATCGTCAAATTCGATAAAATACCATAGAAACGGTCATTGAGTACTGATCATTTGGCATTTTATCGAATTTGACGATCTCAACTGTCAAATTTGACGATCGATAAAGAACGGTACTTGCACTTCTGATGTGCCTAAAGTTGATTCACTGTTTTACACTACAGCATGGTACCTACTTTGTATGTGTGTACGTCATGAAACTTTGTCTACGGCTCACTTTTCACTGCGATAAAATATAATTAAACTCCAATGAAATTAGGCGAGGGTTCCGCGATACCCGAGTGGCACTAATGAGACGAATGTTAGGGTGTTGAGTGCCGTAGTCACAAAGCTTTAGGTAGCACTGATTATGTACTGAGCATTGTAATTTGACTGAAGTTCTGCTGTTGTAGAGATGGGAAACAAAATACCTAACGTGATTTGTAGCACGTTGTTTACTAAAGTTATAATATGATTATTTACAGGATATTTACCGTTCTTTTTTGTTTACTATTTTCAAGGAGTAAAAAAAATGGTTTGTGTTTGACCGCCATCTCGCCAGATATTAAGCGATGATGCGGTCTAAAATGGAGCACGCTTGCCTGGCTTGGTCGATATACGGCCGTACCACATTCATAATCATATAACTACTTTAAATTATTACAACGATTTCCGAACCAACTCATGATCTAATAAAACGAGGTCTGATATTCCGGAAGTGACACATGCCTACGTCACATTTCCAGTTGCCACTTCATTGCAACAAACACAATTCAGAAACTGTTAATAACCTATGCAATAAAATACATCATCATCATCATCATTTCAACCGTAGGAAGTTCTGGACATAGGCCTCCCCCATCGATCTCCAAAAGGGCCGGTTGGAAGCAGCTTGCATCCCGCGTTTCCCTGCGGTCTATAAAATATAAAATACATAAAACACATCAATGGTCATTTTGTTTGTCCGCTAAATTAAGTTAAACACGAATTTAATATATTAAACATCGATGACGTAGGCTTGTGCACCCTCGTTACCTTTGTGTCTCGTAATAGCATACCTGGCAAAAGATGTTATTGTATCATGGGCATGATGACTAATATTTTTTTAATAACCTCATAAAAAGCTGATCATAAATTAGAGCCCATGAACGAAAACAAAATTAAAAAGAGTTCAAAAATAAATAAGTTACAAGTATTTTAATTTCATGCTAGACAGAAAGCGCACTATACTGAGTTATGACGTCACGCTTCGGGCGCGCCATACAAATGCTATACTAACACACGCTTTGCTAGATAGCGAGTATCCCCTCTCTACCCTAAAACTTTAAACGCTCATATCTCAGAGATTTATCAGCCAATTTAAGTTATTTTTTCAGTATGTATCATGTATTTAGTTATTTTCATCTCTAAGCCTGTTATTTGTAATAAATTAAACATTAGGGCACTTGCTTATTGCTAGTGTTTTTTTTAAAAGATTTAATTATTATGAATTTTTTGATGGGCTTGCATTTAACCGCCAACTCGCCTGATGTTAAACGACGATGCGGTCTACGATAGAGCACGCTTACCTAATTTGTGTCAAGTTACAGAAGTTACAAGTGTACAAGAGACAAAATAAACAGGTATATAAACATGCAATGGCCGACGTGCCCCAAAGAAATCCAAGATTATGTTTCTATCTGTTTCTATGTACACGTCCTCTCTATGGAATGTCCTTGAATCGTATGAATTTGGTACGCCGGACCGCCGTCTGACCAACAGAAAACAAAAATTAAATTTTCTCTTTCTCTCCCGTTTGTTGAACGCAGGTCCGTCAACCAAATCTCGTCTGTTAGCTACTTTAGTTTGAATTGTTATGTAGTAAAAAGCAATGTTTCTTGACCGATAAAATATCTGAAACAACTCTGTGTGTGGCTTGAATGGTCAACAGAACCGAATAGTGGCAATTAAAAAACAACTACTAAGTACAAATACTCTGCACTCTGCAGCGAAAATAAACAAACAAACAATCAACCACTCGACTCCACCGTTATTTGGCCACAACAGATCCCTGAAATATTTGCTAGGCAGATATTTCTACGAGTGCTCGCTTTGTAGGGTTCCATGGCCAAGCGCAACCCTTTTCTTTTTACAGTGTTTACCCGACTGCCCAAGAAGAATGGTAATGTTTTTCTGGTGTAGGTATGTATGTACGTTTGTTTTTATATTTAAATGTTTGTTTATTACTTTCTATACCTAAAAGTCTTGGCCGATTTTGATGTGTGAGTTATCATTAGATCTGTCTTCATGCCCATAGTGTCATAGGCTACATTTTGAAGTTACGATCTTTTAATAATTTATTTGTTGTAGATTTTTAATGTTACTATTTTATTTCCCCCTTCTCTCGTATAAATATATCTATTGTTGCCGGGGTGATATCCACGAATTTATATAAATTTTCTTTTTTGTTGAATTTCAAGCAAAAAAAAAAATTCCCTGGACATTTACCGATATAGTCTGTGTTGTGTGTCGTAGTGATAATCCTGCGATTTTTCAAGATTAAGTGAGGGTTGATGAACAAAACACTCGCTTTTCTTGCCGCACTAACCCGCAGTTTACAGTTAGTTCGTGACCACTGCCATTGTAACATGGTCGAAATATATAGAAAAAATTACCTATTTTTACCTAAATAAAATAATGCGTGATAAGTCCCGATAAGCATTTAAAACATGTGTTCAAATCTGCAAAGTTTTAAAGTTACTTTTAATTTATTAATTAATTCAAAACTGCATGTTGTAAGCAATTAAGCAATATATTATGGAACCAACAGAACCTTCTTATAACATATCCAACACGCACTCGACGGGGTTTTTTGTTAATCAAATATTTTGTGACGGTCAGAGGTCTGGGTCGGCGTGCCTTAGATCCCGCGGATAGTTTATATGCCCCAAGCCAAATCTGTCCCACTATTTATCTTTTCTTTTCACTTGTCCTCTCGCAAAAATGAAAATTTATTGTCTGCGCAGCCGGGACGCCTCGGCTGACCGCTAATGAAATGTTATATAGCAGAAGCGAGCTCAGAGGGACGTGATATATTTTTACGCGGTACGACAAACTCAGTGGCCCCGCTTACTACCGGAGAAATATATTTTATTGCTTCCGCTTACTGAGTTTTGTATTTTGCATGTGGCTTGAGTGTTTTATTTCGGTGCGCCTATTTGTCTTCAGATGGTTGGGGTGAGGCTTTTGTGAAGGAAACAGGGTCAAATTTTGTAATGCTAGCTGCACTCCGCAGTTTTATGGGAAGTTATTCAGTCCTCTCTACATTATTCCGCGATAAAAAGTGTCTTATATTCACGATGCCCAATTGCATTAGATAGTCAATTTGAAATACTATAAACTTTTTGTAAGATTAAGCCGGTTACTCCGACTGTAGTCAGTTTCAACCGCATTTGGCGGTCTTTTTCAAGGTGAGTGGGCGCGCGGATTTGTCTCGCTTTCGTTTCGTTTTTTCTGACGCGAGTTGCCATAATATCACTTATTTATTAATATAACATCGAGATTAGTACAGTCGTAAGTCATAAAAATGTAACACAGGGGTATAGGTACTTACTTGCACAATTAATTTTGCCCGTATCAGGTACGGATCTAATTCTAATCATGAAAACTCAGCAGCAGATTTTTTTATGATCACGGTGAAGAGTTGTAGCCTCAGATTAGACAAAAAGGGAGATATGCCTTTCAACAGTAAATTATCGTTCGTGTTCATGTCTCCGTGTTTCACCTACTTTTTTATAACTAAACTATATATGCAAAAATTGTAGTTACGGTACACATTACTCATTTAACTACGCACGCTAAGAAACTTGCAACGACATCAATAAACTAACCATTAGTCCACGTGCAAAAAAGGGCGGGTCGTATGCACGGTAAGTTCGACTATATACAAGCTTCAAGCCTGATGCACTCTCACTCGCCACGCCACCTTACCATATCTCCCTTGTTTGTCTCATCTGAGGTTGTAGCATTATCTCTAATCTAAATATTTGACACCCGTGATACACTTTTCTCATCTCATTTAACTTTTACCCATAAGCCGTTATTTTGAAAAAGGTTTAAGGTGAGAAACGGTTATTTTTAGCAGCTCATTATCGCCCCGATATTTATGGGTCTCGGTAATTCGTCACTCTAAACTTTGTTGAGTTTTCACTTCGTTCACGGCCCACCCGCTACGGAACCGATCCAAAAACTCATTACTCCCTAAAGTTATAACGAGGGACAGAGACTTAATTCAAAACAAGGAAACCAAATCAATGAGACACACTACTAAAGCTTTAAAGTGGCTTAGAGTGTGCTGGCTGTGCTGAATCAGGAGCTATTGATAGTTCATTAGCTCCTGATTCAGGGACCCCCATTTCGTTTTACTTTTTGACTTTTTTAGGGTTCCGTACCTCAAAAGGAAAAAACGGAACCCTTATAGGATCACTTCGTTGTCCGTCTGTCTGTCTGTCCGTCTGTCTGTCCGTCTGTCTGTCCGTCTGTCAAGACCCTTTTTTCTCAAGAACGCGTAAAGGTATCAATTTGATATTTATACTAAATACTTGAGTCTACGATTTCTTTCGGCTGTAAAAAAATAATAGTCGTAAGTCAACGCAATCAAAAGATATGAACGTTTATGTCGCATATTTTGCGATTTCACTGGAAAATCAAAACCTATAGGGTACTTCCCGTTAACCTAGAATCATGGAATTTGGCAAAAGGCAAGGCCTCATAGCACATATATAGGAATAAATCCTAAAGTCACAAATTTGAAGTTATATCATTAAAAAATAATCATTTCGCTTTTACAAACTTACATTTTGTAGTTGGAATGTATGGAAGCACCTTATAGTCAACTACAAAGTTAAGTTTGTCTTTCAATATTTCAACTTCAGTTAGTTTTTTTTTTGGACTCGCGCTCTGATGGTTCCGTCCAACGGAACCCTCAGAGCACGAGTCCTACTCGTACTTGTCCGGTTTTTTTATTTCATAAATCCGCCGTAACATTACATATTCTGCGAAAATTCAACTGGCTATCTATTACGGTTTGAAAGATAACAGCCGTTAATAGGTAAGACAGACAGACGGACAGACAGACATCGTAGGCTTAGCAATAGGGTCCCGTTTTTACTCTTTGGGTACGGACCCTAAAAACAGTCTGGTTAGCTTTGGGTTAGCTCATATATATTTATAAATTTTGACTGTAAATTACTATGTTTTATGGAAAAGCTGTTTTTTCCGCAAGTTTAGGGTTGGTCTTATTGTAAATTGTTCATAAAGATAAGTACAGTTTTTTTTCAGCTTTACACCACTGTTTCGTCTAATCCTGCGGCTTTATAGGGTGGGGCTATGCAAATGGTAGTTTGATGTGAACGTGAAAAGCCGAAGCTATTATTTGTTGTTTTTAAACTCTTTGTTTCTGTCATAATACTAATATTAGAAATGCGAAAGTGTGTTTGTTTGTTGGTTTGTTAGTTCGTTTGTTCCTTTTTCACGCAGCAACAGAGCAAAGGATCGATCTGATTTTTTGCATGGGTATAGTTCAAGGGTCGGAGGCTAGGCTGTTCATCATCATCATCATCATCACCATTTTTCATCACTATGCGGTTGAAACCGCGGTTGCAGCTAGTAAGTAAATAATTTTTTTTCTTTCAAGATCGGTCTGTGTTGCGTTCATCAGAAGAGTTCTTTGTAGTCCAGTAGTGAATGCCTTTGGTCTGATATGATGAAAGAATAATTAACAGTGCTCGTACTCAAAACCGTTCAAGCTAAACAACTGTAGAAATTAATGTAATGTGCTCAAGTTGTTGAAATCATTAAAATTTATACACGTTTTACAACTTTACCTAATGAAAATCTTTGGAAACTTTTTCTAACAGATATAAAAAGCGAAAAATTTAGAAAGTTTTCTCAGTAACACTTATTGGTAAATTAATGTTTGTAAACAGAGCTTGTTTCTAAACTTCCTCACGGGAAAGATCATTTTATATTATGGATATTCATTTTGATAAATGTGATAGATAATTTATCTGTTTTAACAAATAGATAGGTACAGCTAAGTAAATCAAATTTAGAATTTCACGCACCTTTGGAATGGATGTTTTTGGGGACTCTGTAGCTAAAAGGTTTGACGGCAAAGCGCCAAAATGTTTTTTTATAGGTACAGAAGCAAACATTTAAGGGGATTTTATTTCATTTTACGTTACGCTAATTTTTTTCTAGTTTTGTTATTTTTTGTTATGATTAACAAAGTAATAAATGATCATTTTAACAACAAATTTAAAACAATGTTTTATTTGAAAAAACCGCATTTGATGAATGATATATGATGAACCGCAATGAGTCCTCCGGGACTCAAAGGTGAAGGTAAGTGCATTTCACCTAGTGAATTGAGGCTTAAAGAAACGCTTTGAGGGACAACGGGAAGTAATACACCACCTAGTGTTTATCAGTAAGAAATAACAAGAAAATATATTATATTATCACGATGTTAAGCTGGAACATGAAAGGCTTTACTGTGATAGGTATTTCGATTGATGTCAAATAGCGCCGAAGGCAACACGCCCAAATCCTTCAGTTATTTGTATTACAAAAAAACTACGAAGAAATCCGTACAACACTATCGTAGCTCTATAGCTACGCCGTAGGGGGTTACTGTTTCATCGAACTTCAAAACAGTTCATTAATCTCTTCTCCAACCTGAGCTTTAATGCCTCGTGTTAAAGTTCAAAGTAGCGCTGGGTATTCGGCATCGCACTTTGCTAATCCTTTCGAACTCTATTCCGTTAATCTGTGCTCGTAGCGCGAGTTGCTCAAGACTTGTTTGAGCCGATATCAGGAGCCGAGGCAACAGTAATCCTCATAAGATTTCCTCTTTTGATGGTACCGTTAATTATTAGGAAAGATTCAACATCAGATTCTTTGTAAAAGAGAGATTGTAGAGGGCGCCCGCAACGTTTTGAATACATGGCAGATTCACTTTTAGCATACAACTAGCTTTAAATCGTCCTTTGCCCGCGGTATGAACCCTTAACAATGTGAAACTAGTAAGATGAAAATAAAATAATTGAGGTCGGTTAAAAATGCATACTTTTCAAGCTGTGTGCAAATCTGAATTGCTGATCGAGAGATATTAAATTGTATCAAGGGCACCTCGGTATTTCAAGTGAAAAATTCCTTTTCATTACCTTACCTTACCTTTTCCTTTTTACTCGGAAAGTAGGTCTGTATTTGCCTGAGGAGCGGGTTGAAAGTAATAATTTTCAGCCCTAGGGAGAATAACTTTCAACTGACAGTGACAGTTGAAAACAAAAACTAGTTCTATTTTCACATTTGTATTGAACCATGTTCTTACTTTTTTTTGAGGATTATGGTCCTGCACTTCTAGTGAAATTGCCAGGGTCAGGAAGTTTAAAAAAAAAAATGGCGGGAATGCAATCTTCATTGTAGAGTTTCGTTTATACTTCCGTATAACAAATTTGTATTATCACAATCAGTTCATGTTTTTATTTTTAGTTTCCTTGTAATCGTAATTAAAGACTTATTTATATAGTCCCTCGAACTATTAGCGCCCTCACTACGCTCGGGCGCCAAACCCCATCTCGGGCCTAAATAAGTTACTTCCACCCCTAGGATAACAATGTAATATTTCTTTCATTACCTACTACCACAATGGTTGCACTTTGTACGCGTCATCATCATCATCATCATTTAAGCCATAGGACGTCCACTGCTGGACATACGCCCCCCCATCGATCTCCAAAAGCGCCGGTTGTTTGTACGCATAGGGCTCAGCTTTTAGCCTCGTCAATAGATAATAATTTTCAAAACTACTCTCTCTACATTACATAATTATGTAACATATGAAATACGAGTCCAAATTCAATGCTTCTAGAGTCAGTGGCTTAAATATATACTGTGCGTTGTCTGTTAGTGAATTAATTAATTAAAGATTTCTATTAGCGATTCATTTTTAAATATCTTATATGGATATAGATAGAAGATACATAATTATGTCACTGCACTACACAAAATGTCACGCAGCATCGTTAGGCCAACGGCTTCCACAGGATGGCAAACAACCTCCCGGACGGCCCAGATGGAGATGGAGGGACGAACTGGACTCCTACTTGAAGGACTGGACTGAAATTGCCCAAAACAGTGAGGAATAGAAAGAGGGAAGGGAGGCCTTTGCCATGCAGTGTTTGCTTTGTTTGCAGGCTAATATAATAAATATGTCAAACTGAAGAATCACACTATTATTAATCTGGAACTTTTCAAGGCCAGAGTGAATAGGTATCTGCTAAGTCTGCGTGCTCCATCTTCGACAACATCATCGTTTATCAACAGGTGAGTTGGTAGCCAAAAGCGGACTTATCCGCGTAAAAAAATTGCAAAAGTTTGTCTATGTAATTGTTTGTTCCCATTCAGCTCCGTTACGGCTAAACAGATTTGGATGAAATTTGGCATAAGAGTAGCTTAAAGCTAACCTGGATTAAAGTATGAGCTAGTTTTTATGCCGAAAAATTAACGGCTCCTGTAAGATAACGGGTGAAAACCAGGGACCAACAAAATAAAAAGTTATAATTTTCAAGCTAGGACCAAAATAGTGTAAAAGTTAAGCACGAGTTGCCACCTTAATCATAAACATGATACGAGTACAAGTAAGTACAATTTATATTACATGCAGTGTGGTGTCCAGTCATAAAATGCGTTTAATGGCCTGTAAGCCAATGTTACACAAAAAATGCAGATGAACGATGCAATAAGGAGGATAATGGCTTTCATAAAGGGGAAAGAAGGGGGGAAGGTCATCCGGTATCTTACTACAATATATTAATCACGCTGCTTATCTATCAATCCAGAAAATACTTGTTGTGGACAACTAAATCCATTGTGTTAGTACAACATTTTACAATTATTGATAATAGGCATGTGTCATATTTAATTTATTACAAATAACCGGCTTAGCGAGGAATATAACTAAATACGTTACACACACTGAAAAAATAATTTTAATTGGCTGATAAATCTCTGAGATATGAGCGTTTAAAGTTTTAGGTGGGGATAGGGAGGGGATGCTCTATCCCTTTCTCACAAAGCGTGTGTTAGTATAGCATTTGTATGGCGCTCCTGAGCCGTGACGTCACGGCTCAGTATAGTGCGCTCTCTGTCTAACATGAAATTTAAATGCTTATATCTGCTTATATCTTATTTATTTTTGAACTAATTTTAATTTTGTTTTCGTTGATGGGATCTATTTATGATCAGCTTATTTATGTGGTAATAAAAAAATATTAGTCATCATGCCTATTACACGACTGTCGACTAATAAGTACCTAATTGATATATACTTTACAAACTTTATTGCATCTCCGGAAGAAGAAAAACAATGACTGAGAAAGTAGATATAGTAGATTGTACAACGAGCGCATAAAACAAGCCATTTTAGCTGAGTCGCTTATCAGACCGAGGCGATGGAGAAAGCGCATATTTAAGTCAAGGATAAATAGGTTTAATGCATAAGTTATACACTCTGCTTTTCACTTCAATTCTGAGGAAATGAAACAGTGATATCCTTAATTTCAATAAAATTAAAACTGTAATTTAAACAATATGTTATTTTTATTTGACAGTCTATGCCTGGGCCTATCTATGGGTATTATAAAGATCCAGGCAAACTTCTTTCATAAATTAAATTACAAAATGAACCTCTTTGAACAATTTTAGTGACAAAAAATTTTTATGCACTAAGGCATATAAGGAGGTTTTTATGCACTTGAGCACAAAAAGCTGTTTTAATCCGCTAACACTGGGCATAAATAAGAACGGACGGACAGATGGACAGACGGATAGACGGACTGATGGACAGACGAACGGACCGGACGAACTTATCGGTTCTTGTAATACTACGGAAAATGTACATCGCCCTTGAGTTCTGTCACTCAAGCGGGCCAAAGTACAACAAAGGCGTGCCGGCCGGCGGCGCCCGCTAAACAACAGCTGACAATAGAAGTCATAATTTTATCGTCATCAAGCGCCTGGACGCTGAGACTCATATATTACCAGACTGCTATCTGAAACCAACTGAAACACAACGCATGCTCTCTGTATCGACGAAAGCATTATCGGTATCTATATTAAAGGCGCTTTGATGCATTACGTGCTCTCTCGCTCGCATCATCGATATAACAAGGTGAAAGATGTATTTTTGTGATGTTTCCAGATCTCCATAGAAGCCTCCAGTAAAGTTTCTAACACTTTACTCGGACATCACTTGGAGTTTACCGTGACTTACTTTGTTTGACTCTTACTGTGTCTATGACTTGTTTGACGATATTTGATAAAACTTCAAAATATTTCAATACTTGACACATGCAAATGTACAAGAGGTGCTAGGCCAAACCTTTCTCAAAAGGAAAGAAAAAAATACCTACCTATAGTAATTTAAAGTCAGGAACTACTCGGTCACACAAGTAAGTATTCAATTGTCATGAGAAGGGACGTCATCCATGCGCTTGAATTCTGTAGCATTTGCGTGTTTAGCCTGCCAAACGCGTCCGTCTAGCTCATATTCACTGATTCAAAGGGTTTTGTTCAATACAGAGAGAGGAATGTGGGGTTTTTAATTAAAATCCTCGGCTTTTCAAGAGCTGCCCAGTGTGGGCTTTGTATCAGAGCCGAAATCGTTTGGATACAGGATCGATGGCTGAAATGTATGGTGCAGCGCTGTTCAAAGAATGTGATCTATTCTCTGCTTGATGGGTCTGAAAGGGAGCAGTGTTTTCTTTAGAATACAAGTAGCTAATTCAGGTAAAATCTGTTCATTGATTCAACTATAAAGTAACTATTTACTGCGCCCATGTTTTTACTCGCTATACAACAATAACGGTTTATTTAACACGCTTTCATTAGCTTCACGTGTACCTGATACCAAATTAGTCATTGGTGCAGGACCGAGAATTGTATTTATTATTTATGCCATAGGTGGTAAACAAGCTAACCAACCGCCTGATGGTAAGCGCCTATGGATATTGGGTATACCTGTAACAACAGGGGGGCATCACATAATATATATACGGTGCCGACCCTTAAATACTCTAATAATAGCCCTGAATGATTGTAAAGCGCAAATGCTATCGCTCGGCCACTACCAACCGTCGCTTCACTGAACAAAATAAATATATATAAACATAATATAATTATAAAGGTATAGTGCGCTTGAGCATTTGGATTGTCTTTAGACCTTCAACAGCAATCGAGCTGTTTTGAGTTTTATATAACTTGTATTTTTTTAGTTAATTCAAGGCACTTGCCAGTACAAAAAACTTACAAAGAAACGCTGACTTGTCCTATTAGAATCTGAGATTTCTTTTCGCTGGGCCAATGACTATGTGGTTAGATTTTCTGCAAAAAATTTTTGAATGACTTCCGGTCATGGACAGTGAAACAAAGTTTATGAGATACAAACTACCTTTGGCTGAGATTACGTATCACTTACCACTCCCCTGACAGCTTGCTAGAACTAATAGTCTAATATTTTGTATAGCCTCACGTCCCGGCTATAATTCCGGCGGCTTTCTTCGTCCAAAATAATGTTCCACATTAGCCGCAGTTACAGTGATTAAGCGGCTAGCCAGTGTTGGGGGAAGTAATATTGTACTACGAACTTTGGCTACATTAAAGATGCGGACAGTATGAAAGTACAGATTAACAACATACTATGTATTCACAAATAATACAAAAGTTATATCACTTTACTATACATATATATACACGATTTTATTCGTTATGATTCCTATTTTTTATCTTGTCATGGTAGGCTTTGACTAAAATAAAATGAACAGACGGGCCCTAACCATTGAAATTGCTCAGTAAAAACGAGTCAAAACCGTCGGACATATACTTCAACACCTAATTTTAAAAATGTTCAGTATATTTGTTACAAAAAATAGATCCCTGTTTTGTTTGTGTATTTTACACTTCGTGAAAGCATATGAATGCATAATATTGTCAGATATTTCGTTATCACGTAATAATAGACACGTGTTGCACTTCCTACGGCTAGAGATCGACTGAAACGAAATGAGAGCTGGCGCACATTTTGTTATCTTCAAAAATGCGCTTCTACTGGGCCTGTCCATTAATTTTATTTTGGTCGAAGATGGTAGGTATATACTTATGTAGTGTATATTTATTATCCATAATCAAATTATGCGTACATTTTTATTTAAGCTTGAAACGTTGGTCCTGATGTGCATCCTAATGAAACAAAAATAATTTATTGTTTTGGGGCCTTACGGTCAACTGCTATCCATAACTCATTCAAATACAAATTTTTTACCGACTTCAAAAAGAAGGAGGTTATCAATTCGACTGTATGTTTTTTAGGTTAATTTTATTGTCTGATAGAAAATTTAAATTTGAATTTCAGACATGGACAGTTAAGGTTATACTACTAATCTATTTAGAGACATTATTACGACAACATAATTTAAGCTTGGCTACGTATTTGCGTATTTTTTACTTACGTACTTTACTTACGTATTTTTTGTAAAACAGTAGACGTACTTCTCTTCTTCATTTCGAATAAAAAGTACTCTCCGCAAAACAGGTTTTCTCTCACTTCCAGCACGGAACCTTGGCTCTCAGCGTGAAGCTGTCTCACGATATAAATCAAACCAGCTGAAAGAAACGTTCCTAGTCTAGAAATAACATTTTTTTGAATTCATTCACCAACCTTTGAATCGCAGAACATAAAATATATCAACGGTAATATTTTTTCGGCCATATAAATCAGTATATCTTGTATGAGCTACTTATCGCGGAAAAACTTTAGATGTATTGTCCCGGGGGTGAAATATACTGTGTGGCCTGTGACTCCGGCCGGGCCGGTGTTTTCGACATGAAATCGATGGAAAACTTAGGCCGTTTTTACACACGGCAACTAAAGTAGTGTATCGCCTCAGGGACTCGAGGAGCTTAACCATAGTAAAAATATTTTTTTTTCTGCGTGTGTTAAGCCATAGTAAAAATATATTTTTTACTATGGCTTAACACACGTCATTGCCGAGTATCTGATATTTGATTTGTTGCTGTCTTCATCATCATCATTTTAACTGACTTCATAAAAGGTGGAGGTTCTCAATACGACTGTATGTTTGTTACGCGATTACTCTGCTAATTATGATTTTGATGATTCTATTTTTGTTAGGTATACATACTTCAGAGGTGGTTCCATATAAATTTTATCGAAATTGATTAACTATAAAATGATTATATTTAAAAAATCAACAAAAACAAAAAAAAAATGTGTTGAAGTCTTTTTAGGGTTCCGTACCTCAAAAGGAAAAAACGGAACCCTTATAGGATCACTTCGTTGTCCGTCTGTCTGTCTGTCTGTCCGTCTGTCAAGACCCTTTTTCTCAAGAACGCGCAAAGGTAGCAAGTTGAAATTTATACTAAATACTTGGGTCTACGGTTTCTTTCGGCTGTAAAAAAATAAAAGTTGTAAGTCAAAGCAACTTCCTACTCGTACTCGTACTCGTAGTCCTACTCGTACTTGTCCGGTTTTTTATTTTATTAATAGGCTCTAGGCTTTTTCTCAGTGAAAGAGAGAGAGGATGTGCCCTAATCCACCACGCTAGCCTTGTTGGTGTATGGCTTTGAACTTTTGAGGTTCTTGGACATACCGGTTTCTTCACAATGTTCTTAGATTGAATGGTTGGTGATCTATGGTTTGGTTGTTTTTTAGTGCGAGGCTTTCTTAGATCAAACAAACAAGGGAGGATATGGAAAGGTGGCCTGGCGGGTGCGATACCATCAGGTCCAAATCAGGCTAGATGCCTTTAGTCGAAATCACAGTGCAGACGACCTTACCGGCCTTTTTTGCATGTGGACTATAAGTTAGTTTATTGGTGTCAATGCAAATTTCTTAGTGTGCTTGAAAAATTTATAAGTGAGCATTACTCAACAGTTTTGATATGATACCAAATTCATAATTCTGATTCTAAATAATCCTAGATAACTGACGTTCATAAATGATTAAAATTGCAGAAAGTCGGAACAAGGGGGACTCAAGTGGTTTAGCAGTTTAGGTGCAACATTTAAAGTTTTGTCCCTTGTTTGTCTGATTTGAGATCACAGTCATATATAAATGCCATTTGGGAACATTTTATCTTAATTTTACTAAACTAAAATTTCGCACTTTTTCATTGCGGCGACGAAGAGAGCAACACTTGAAAATTAGCGTCTAATATGTATATAATAATTATATTTTAAGCACTATAGATATTTTATACTGTAATAGAAGTTGAGGGACCGAAACAGCCTGTATCATAAAACTTGTACGAGGTAGCAAGTGTTTACAGCGGAAATAAGGCAGGGAATTTATGTTTCGGCAAAATTTTGTTTACGTGACGACGTTAGGGAAATGTTTTTAGGAACAGCTCGTTGGAGTCGATGGGAAAATTATTGGATAAGATTACGTTGGGTATAATCCGAAGGAAAACAATGATCACATACTTGCGCGGAACATTAAGGGTATGCGCCCACTTCACTTTAATACTACCAGCAGTTCAGTACCTTTCTTTATCGATCGTCAAATTTGACAGTTGAGATCGTCAAATACGATAAAATGCCATTTGATCGGTACTCGCTTGGATCGATTCTAAGGGATTTTATCGAATTGGACGATCGATAAACAACGTTACTTGCACTGCAGATTTGTAACCAATCATTGTATTGTACCACAACCAATTATAGATATTTTTGAAGAAAAATATTATTAATTTGAAAAAAAAAAAAACTGACAGACAAGAAAAATAAAATATGTACGGGGATACGCGGAAAGGGGTTACTAAGCCGAAAGGGGTCTGTAATTTCCATCGTTATGAACAACTTTTACTATGGGACCAACCCTAACATCGCAAAAAAAGTCGGCTATTCAATAGAAAACGGTCATTTACACTCACAAATATATGGAGCAGCTGATATTTTTTTGCGATTTCAGTGTTAGTTCTATAGTAAGAGGTATTCATAATTATGAGTCCTATATTCCTTAATCCTATAATCCTTAATGAGAGCCTTCTCCTTTTTTTAACAGAAAAACAACCCCAGTGGTCCGTGTTCCAAATCACACTAACATTGTGAGGGTTGCACACCTAGGTTCTCCACCTGGGTGAAGCACGGATTACTTACACGTCTTCGTGCTCAAACTACCAGTAAGTACAGTCGTGTGCAATATTATTGCCTGTTAGTTAGGTAACCCAATAAAACAGGGTTAAAAATGGCAATGCGAAAGTTTGTTTGTTTGTTCTTCGTTCACGTCTCAACATTGTAATAAATTGGCGTGATTTTTTGCATAGAGATAGTTGAAGGTACGGACAGTGACACAGGATATACTTCTATCTCGAAAAATGTACTGTTCTTGAGAGAATGTCCACGCGGGAGAAACCGCAAGGCGCAGCTTGTAGTCTTATAATAAAATGACATTCTATTATTAGATATTTTTATAAACGTAAAATGATAAAACTGCAGGGTGTAGCTACGTTCTGTAGTTTTAAAGTGTTTTTTAGAGATTTCCAAATCTCCCGTTATGAAAAATGAAAAAGTTTACTATTTGAGCTCCCATTGATTTCATATTGGTGCGACATAATATTTACTTATAGCAAGAATTTTAAGCCATTTTTATCATGGATTATATTTTTTTAGCTGAGTCAAGGCGATGCCAATCTTACACTTGGGCGTTAACCTTTAAGCTGTCTTTTTGTCTTCCCCCCAGAGTCGTGTTTGCGTTTCGGTCGTGACCTCCTTCTCCGTTATCACATTTGCAATGTCTATTTTAAACCAACTTCAAAAGGGAGGTTCTCAATTCAGTCCGTTTTTAGGGTTCCGTACCTCAAAAGGAAAAAACGGAACCCTTATAGGATCACTTCGTTGTCCGTCTGTCTGTCCGTCTGTCTGTCCGTCTGTCTGTCCGTCTGTCTGTCCGTCTGTCTGTCCGTCTATCTGTCCGTCTGTCTGTCCATCTGTCTGTCCGTCTGTCAAGACCTTTTTTCTCAAGAACGCGTAAAGGTATCAAGTTGAAATTTATATTAAATACTTGGGTCTACGGTTTCTTTCGGCTGTAAAAAAAAAAAGTTGTAAGTCAACGCAATCAAAAGATATGAACGTTTATGTCGTATATTTTGCGATTTCACAGAGGAATCAAAACCTATAGGGTACTTGCCGTTGACCTAGAATCATGAAATTTGGCAAGAAGCAAGGTCTCATAGCACATATATAGGAATAAATCCGAAAGTAATAAATTTGAAGTTATATCATTTAAAAATAATTATTTTGCTAGTACAAACTTACATTTTATAGTTGGAATGTATGGAAGAACCTTATTGTCAACTACAAACTTAAGTTTGGCTTTCAATATTTTAACTTCAGTTAGTTAGTTTTTTTTTGGTCTCGCGCTCTGAGGGTTCCCTTAGACGGAACCCTCAGAGCACGAGTCCTACTAGTACTTGTCAGGTTAAAAAAAAAAAATACGATATGTAACGTTTAGACAAGCAAACTCTATTACTCTATTTCTCTGCTATCATATGAGTGGACCAATATACAAGATTAAGTAATTTTTAAGGTGGTCCTACAAAAAATTCATTACATTTGTCTAAGTAGTTTGCTAATAATAATACAAAAAACTCGGAGTCACACAACGGGAAATGGAGAGAGCTATGATCGGAGTTTCTTTGCGAGATAGAAACCTGAACAAGGATATTCGCCAAAGAACCAGTCATCGACATAGGTATTAAATTTTGCAAGTTGAAATGGCAATGGGCAGACCACATCGCTCGAAGAACCAATAACCGATGGAGAAGAAAGGTTCTTGAGTGGAGACCACGAACCGGAAGACGCAGTGTAGGTAGGCCGGTAAGTAGGCCTCCCACTAGATGGACCGACGACATTGTGAAAGTCGCGGGCATCCAGTAGATGCAGAAGACAGGCTGTCGTTCGGTGTGGAGGTTAAATTGGGAGGCCTATGTTCAGCAGCAGTCGTCTTCTGGCTGATGTTGATAAATAATACAAATAATTTTGTTCGAGCACAGACTAATTTTAAAATCGGTTTTATAAATGGATAATAAGTAGTTAATATCATGGAGGGTATAAATAGTAAGGGTATAAGTCCTTGGCTAATATACATAAATGACAAGACCCGGACAAAATTTGTGAAAACCACGTCAGTTTACTTAGTACGCTGGACTTGCTGCCGGATTGAAACAGACTTTATCATCCATGTCACCAAAACAACTTGACAATTTCTTATCATCGCCTGCTCTATCTATGCCACCATCTATCTATGCTCTAATTCCATCTTAGAACTCATCATCGTTTAACTTTAGGCGAGTTAGCCAAACGCAAGACTATTATTAAATTTAATAAAATAAAATTGCCAGCGCCTCAGAACGTCGCTTCGGTATATTCCAATAAATGCTGGCAGGGGGAGATGCACAATACACCCTAGCGCGATGTCTGGGCAGGACTTATCGCCTCCATCTTGAATAAGAATGAGAAGCCAACACTAAGTTATAGCCCTATTAGAGTATTGCTAATACAAAGTGCGTGGTGTACAATCAGCGAAACCTACTTACTTACTAGCGATATGTGTAACTTCTGGTACCGTTATAAGTATTCTATCATACTAAATGTTTTTATTCAGATTTTTCAATTTTACTCCACATGTCAGAGCAAAAAAAATATTGGACCGAGTTTAATTATTAAGTATATATATGCGAAAGTGTATTTGTTTGTTGGTTTATTTTTGGTTTGTCCCTCTTTCATTCAGCAACGGTGCAATGGGTTAACTTGATTTTGAAGTGAGATTGTTGAACAGCCGAAGAGTGAGCTCAACCCCGAAATCGCGGGAAAAAAAATAACCTGTTCCATACATTTTGTCGAGTGTCAATGACCGTTTTCTATTGAATAGCTGATATTTTTTTCGTGATTTCAGAGTTGCTCTCATAGTGAAAGTTGTTCATAATGATAGGTACTATGGACCCCTTTCGGCTTAGTAAACTCTTGCCGCAAAACCCAGTATACATTTTTGTTATTTTATGGTGTGATAAAGAGTTGTGAATACAGGTGAAATCTTGAATTATCTACACGTCTCTATTTATAGACATGCCTCAGGTAGAACATAAAATGACTCTGCTGTTTCTGCGGGTCGGTGGAGGATGTATACATGTGTTGTCGGAATGTGCGCGCTACGAAGTACAGCGGCGAGCATTGTCGCCCTATGGCAATAATATAGGTTATTGCAACAGTATCTTGGCTTTACCTGGTTCCAGAGAGGCCAAGATGCTGATGCAAATGTACCACTTATTTATAGATTATAAGTGTCCGCGTGGAAGTTGTTAGTTAAGTGTTTGTGTGATTGTGTGTATTTTAGCTTAAGGGGTGGCATAGTCATTTTATGAGAAAACCCCATGTCAAAATAAAAATTTAAAAAAAATAAAAAAAACCATTAAATGTATATAATATATATAGCATCATGCATATATCACAACCACATGCATACAGATATAAATTACTTCAGCTGTGAGAGCCTTCTGTCGCGTTTCCGTAGCATTTCCTATTCCCAAAACACACTGTAACCATACGGCAGTAAGATAACTTCTTACAAAGTAGGTTTCATTTCATTCTTTACTCATTATGTCAATGAATTTTTTGATCCATGCTAATAATCCGTTGCCGTGATAAAAACCAGCCGCTAGCAGTTTAAAACTCTAAATAATATGTTATAAGTAATATGTAATACAAAGTAATACTCTTATGTAACACAAAAATACCGTAAATTTTTCCATTTAGAAACATTGAATTTTTCCCAAAAAAAGGAAAAAAAAACTTTTTTGTGATTTTGCCATTAGAAACTAAAGAAGATTCAGGTAGCCAAAACGAGAGAAGGTAAGTTTGACGCCTTTGTCTATCGTATTACAAGAAGGGATTGTTTTTATTGAGTTGCTGTCGATTTAAAACCTTTTTATTTAGGAAGTTAATTAAGTGTTATACCGCGACCATAATTACCGCGAGTTGCTTCCGTCCGTCTGTCCATTAGTCCTACCTTTAAACTGCTGTATCTTTCGAACCGTAAGCCAGTTGAAATTTTCACATAATATGTAATATTACGGCGGATTAATTAAGAAATAATAAAAAAGTCAAAAAGTAAAAACAAAAGGGTACACGTATTTTTTTACGTATATGTGTATTAGCTCTAATGTGAAAATAGTAATACGTATTTAAGCGTCAAAGTTGGCATGATTATAGTACACACTCTAAAATATAACTCTGTTGCTCCGAATTCGTGTTGGCCGTTATTTGCTCTGTCATTGTGTGTTCCTTGCTGCCCTTGCATTGTGTGCTCATAGTGCGAAGGTACTCCAGGGACTTAGGGTATAGTATGTTCTTACTTGTCGCGTCTGTATTATGTGTGTTTATATATATATTATACTATGTATCATTTAGTAGTATCTATTTAATGGTATCATTAAAAGTGTTTTAGCATCCCCCGTCGATTCTGTTACGTAAATTCTTTCCATCCAATGGTTGCCTGGAAGAGATCGCTTTTAGCGATAAGGCCGCCACTTGTGGCACTAGCTCGTAAGCGTTTTCTATCATGTTGTAATTCTTATTTCTGGTGTACACAATAAAGAGTTTCTATCTATCTATCTATCTATAATAATAAATAATGGCCAAATGCAAGTCAGTGACAAGCTTCTGTTCATTACCAAGTTATACTTGGTAATTTCGTTATTGAATTTTGTAGTCGTACGGAACCCTCAGTGCGCGAGCCCAACTCGCACTTGACCGGTTTATTTGATTCGAAGGTGTATTAATAAACGTTAGATGATAATATTTTAGGAAGCATAGGTAAAAAAAATATGGTTTGGTGCTTAGCTTCCGATTTTCAACTTAGAAGTAGTAATGATTGAAAACCTACACCACTTAGAATATTAATTATTTCTTCTCTTACCATAGAAGACAGAGAAGATGGGTTACTGTATCTTTGCTACCCTTTGCCCCTGGGGCTGGCGATTTATGTCAACAGAGAAAAAAACTATTCGATCCTATCCACATAAACTGTCGCATGATCTATTGGCGGGAAAAATGGGATAGATTATAAAAAGAAACTTATTTTCTGGGGCTTTTTTGATATATGGCGACAAACAGATAAAAGTTTTCGTTGTTATAGTTGAGAGTTGGGTGGGAAAATACATGGTATGAATTCACGTATTGTTTTTAAGATATAAATTGAAGAAATGTTTACAAAAAACAAATACTACGGTCATTTTGCGGGGATATTAATTCAAAATTTTCAAAACATTAAATGCGCGAGTGAGATTTCGGTGGGCCAAATTGTAGGCCTTAGTTTTTTTACTTTTTACTTGGGTAAAAAACACTTTCGGGTGTATTAATATTTATTTTGTCATCATTATAAACACTTTCTATTATACGAGTACATACTACGTTTATTTATTATATATTTTGTCGAGTGTCAATGACCCGTTTACTATTAAACTGCTGTTTTTTTTACGATTTTAGTAAACTTTTCAATTTCATGATTTCAGGGTTGGTCTCACAGGAAAAGTTGCTTACGATTATGAGTGAAATGTGATGTTTTGGTTAATTACTCTTTTCCTGTGTAACCTTTCACTTATACGCATTACGCACCGGCTTAAGGCTAGGCCGTGCGACAAGCACCAAAGCTATATTTTCCTCATTGCTTAGCTTTACTTTCACAGGAAACAAATAACGTATACAAACATACCCCCTGACTGCTACCATTTAATCAGCTAACAAAACATTATGAATAATTCATCAAATGTTAATTTTTACGGATGTATAGAGTTTTGTTTTAGAAAATGAAAGTATAATACTGAAATGCCAGAAGGTAACAGAGCTGTGTTACAGGAAAGGAAAATATACATTTTATTGTCTGTCTTCCTGTCTGTCACACAGCGGGGACCACTTATCATCAGGTTTTCAGAGCCTTTTTATATGAAGCAAATTATTTCCTCAAACAAACGGTTACTCAAAGGTCCCTTTTAGACAATAGTACCCTTATTAGTTTGATCTCAAACACGAGTCTTTTTGTAGCAGGTAAAAAGGTTTTGAAAAGAAGCGAGATTTATAAACGTTCTAAGCTTAAATGTCTATGAAAAGTAAACTGATATATTATCGATAGTTCTCTACCTTTGTTTAAATTTACTAACTATTAGTGTAAAGAAGCATAAATATAATAATAATAATAATAAAAAAATATAAATAAAAGATAACTGATACAATAGAGAAATAGTCTGGAGGCCTCAAACGAGGCCAAGCCTGTACCTTGACATCCGAAGAGGGTTTAATAAACGAAAATATTGCACGCGCTTACACTTTAATGAAATAAATTATAAGCATAAAATAGAGCTAAAGATAAAGTGAAAACTATCCAATAATAAGATAAATCAAAATTAAAGAATCACATGAACAAATAAATACATGATTTGAGGATAAGATAC
Organism: Agriopis aurantiaria; assembly: GCA_914767915.1. Lineage (NCBI taxonomy): Eukaryota > Metazoa > Arthropoda > Insecta > Lepidoptera > Geometridae > Agriopis > Agriopis aurantiaria. Next base: position 7,159,136 of record OU611994.1, on the reverse strand, counting down.
CTGTTCAGCAGCTGTGGACGTTTAATGGCTGATGATGATGATGATGATGATAAAATGCCAAGTATACCTATTATTATAAGTATACCAATTTTATAGAGAATTTTGTATACGATTGTGAAAGGTGATTATAACAAAAAAATAAATAAACTGGCCAAGGGAGAGTCGGGCTCGCGCACTGAGGGTTCCGTACAATCACAAAATTTCACAACGAAATTACCAGTTATAATTTGGTAATGAATAGAAACTTGTCACACTTGGCCATTATTTATTATTTGTTGTTATATTTTAGAGTGTGTACTATAATCGTGCCAAATTTGACTTTTGTTGTATGGGGACCCCGTTTCATTTGTACTTCTTGACTTTTTTATTATTTCTTAGTAATCCGCTGTAACATTACTTATTCAGCGAAAATCTCAACTGGCTATCTATTACGGTTCCAAAGATACAGCCGTTTAAAGGTAGGACAGACGGACGGACAGACAGACATCGTAGGCTTAGTAATAGGGTCCCGTTTTTACCCTTTGGGTACGGAACCCTAAAACGAATATGTTCACTGTTGGTTGGTATATACCCCTTTATAAATAATTCACGACAAAAACTGACCATGACCCGCAACAAAGGGTTGATTCTTGCTCTAGATTCATGAACTTTGCGATTGTTAGTACTTTGGGCTTTTACATGTAGCAACGCAAGTCAACGATTTGAGTGCGTCACGTCTTTCATTGAACACGTCGCCGATTTATGCGATTATTGTTTGAAAATAGTCGAAACTATTCAAGTATCTACAATCCTGATAATATTATAAATGCGCAAATTTGTATGGTAAGTGTAGTATTACCGCGTATGTAAGTAGCTCTTGGATTATCACAGGCTTGGATAAACATATCCTGTAAGATAGCAGGTCAAACCGTGGGGCGCTGCTAGTGTGTTCTCATGTTTTGTATTAACTCTACTATAATATTTTTACTAAGACCACTGCGAAATCCGCGATGATAGTCGGTGTACTCGTACAATACTTTCGCCTCTGTGTTTGTTACTTTATATCACACTAGCGGTCCGCCCCAGCTTCGCACGGGCATAGAGATATAGCCTATGTCACCCGGGGATAGTGTAGCTACCCAACAGTAAAATAATTTTTCAAATCGGTTCAGTAGTTTCGGAGCCTATTCAATGCAAACAAACAAACAAACACACAATGAAATCTATCCTCTATATAATATTAGGGAGATATGCCTTAGTACAATTATTATCGTTCGCGTTAAAATGTCTCCGTCTAATTTTTTTTTACTACACCGCTAAACCGCTTATCGCAAAAACGGCAAGTACGGCTCACTTACTGATTTTTCACTCACACTAAGAAACTTGTTGCGACACTAATGAACTAACCAAAAGTCCAAATGCAAATAAAAGGCGGCATGGTTGTCTGCTGAGCGAATTCGAGTCGCATGACTTAGGCCAGAAACGTTCGCACCCGCCACGCCTTACCATATCTCCCTTGTTGTCTGATCTGAGGTCCGCACTCAACTCCATGATGGCTGAGCTGATTTAAGATTCTATTCCTTCTGCGTCTTCTATCTCGTTCACATATTTCAACGTCATATATATAGGCGGAAACATGTCCAGTCACCTAATCATTTTTAACTTATATACAATTAAGCTGCAAGTTTCCCAAAAAGGCAAAAAATAAATAAAAAAATGTGTTACTAGCGACCCGCCCGCCCGGCTTCGCACGGGTGTAATTTACGTGTGAAGCCGGGGCGGATCGCTTGTTATATTTTTATTTTATTTTATATTTTATTTTATTAATGAACACCAACATGATGTACGTCCTTGCTTAACATGACGGAGATAAGGCACAAGAAGTAGACTAAACGCCACCACAGTTAAAGGTGCAGACTACATGCTATTAAAAATAATAATAATGAGAGTATATATAAACCTAGGGTCGCTAGTTATATATATAAACCTTCCGTGAAAATGTATCTAACTGATAGTGAAAACCGCATCAAAATCCGTTGCGTGGTTTAGGAAGAGTTAGCGGCCATACAGACAGACAGACAGACAGACGCGGAAAGCGACTTTAATTTATACTATGTAGAGATAGAGATACCTAAAAGTTCATGGTTTCTGTAGGATAGCGGGTGTAATCGCTGGTCGCTGCTAGTATGTGACATATAAAGCACTCTGCTCTAGATGGTTTTACAGTTCTCAAGATGACGTAATGTAATAGAGTTCTTAAAAACCCTATAACGTAAGCCCCTTTTAGTACCTACGTACTTATTTATTTTTAACAGGTTATTTTATGACTTCACAAGCTCGTATAGCCAGTCCTACTCGTAATTCACTTACGTTCTTTCTTATATGTATTTTTTGAGCATTTATAAATTAAAAGTGAGTTTTATGTTGAAGTGTTGTTCCACAGTTTAAGATGATCTATTTAAATGTTATACAGAAACAGAAAATACAGAAATGTTTATTTTGCGATAATGAAATTTTAAACAAAATAACATAATCTTAATATAAGTAGGTACATAATCACAAAAACCGGCCCCAACTCAGCATATTGCTGGCCTCATCACGGTAAATACCCCGTTAATAATCATAATATAACTGTTGGAAACATCCGTGATAGTTTAACAGTATTTTACAAACAATAGTGTGGAAATACCATAAAAAATCGATTTCTGTGAGAAATAAACTTCAATATAAAAATACTTTCGAGGTTTGCTGTAAGCTTTGAGCCATGTAAAAGTTCTAGGTGAGTAAATACAATTACTTGCAAGTAGCAAGAATTATGGCGTCACCAACATTTAAATAGGTAGCGTCTTAACAAATCGGCGTTTTTTTTTGTTTTTTTTTAACGCTGATAAGTCCGCCTTTGACCACCAACTCGCCTGTTGGTAAGCGACGATGTGGTCGAAGATGAAGCACGCAGACTTAGAAGATACCTATTCACTCTGGCCTTGAAAAGGCCCAGGTTATATCTCTCAGGAAACAACTGGCAGGTTGTTCCAAACTTTGGCCGTACGGATTAGAAACGTAGAATCAAAACGTTTGGTACGTATCCAAGGAAAATCCACAATGTATGGGTGGTAGTGGGCCGTTTTCCTACTTGTCCTGTAGTAGAAAGGGGATGGCAGGATAAGGTCATGACGCTCTGATGCACATTCTCCAAAATGAATCCTGTAGAAAATTGACAGACTCGCTACTTTGTATGTTTGTTTGTGTTTAATATAATCCAATTTTTATAATTATCATCATCATCACAATCAGCCTATCTTGTTCTACTGCTGTAGAATGTGCATAGGCTTCTCCGAAAGCAGCTCATCCTGGTTTTTCGATTTTTTTTCCAGCCATTGCTACTTTACTTCTTATATTGTCATTTTATCGAGTTTTACGGCATCCTAAGCTTCGTTTGCCAATTTCTAATATCCACCATAGAACACGTCTACTCCAGCTGTTATCTGCGACAGACATGATCCACAGCCACCTCAGCCCGATAATACGCTGAGCTATGTCGGTGACTTTGGTTCAGCAGCGAATTACTTCGTTCCGGATACTATATTTTAAAGAAACGCTGAGCATAGCTCTTTCCTTGGCTCACCGAGTGATTTCAATCGATCCAATATCTCTATCTCTTCTTTTCTGTCTCTATCTTCTCTTATCTATCTCTACATAGTATAAATAAAAGTTACTTTTAGCGTCTGTCTGCATGTCTGTCTGTCTGTATAATCGCTAATTCCTCCTAAACCACGCCACAGATATTGATGCCGTTTTCACCATCAGTTAGATACTTTTTCACGGAAGGTTTATATATATAACTAGCGACCTGCCCTGGCTTCGCACATAAATTACGCCCATGCGAAGCTGGGGCGGGTCGCTAGTAAATTATAATATAGATTTGAAATCTGTATAAGCTCAGATCAGATAAACAAGGCAGATATGCCTTAGTAAACGTTCGTTTTCAAAGGTCTCGTGTTTTACCCACTTTTTCACTATAACGTTATACCACTTAATGCAAAAACTATTTGTATGACACCCAACTTATTTTTCACACACACTTTGAAACTTGCAGCGTCACCAATAAACTAACTAATAGTCGACATGAAAAAAAAAGGGTAGCAAGGTCGTCTGCAGGGTGAGTTTGACTAATGGCATCAAGCCATAATATGGCTTGGCTTATTTGTGTGATCGGATAGAATTATAACTCTATAAAATAAAACATACATTCAATCAGTGGCTTAAAATTGTTTTTCTACATTAAAAGAGCATTTAAATTTTGTAAAAACGCGAACAAAAAATTCTCTAATATTAAAATGCCCAAAAAAACTTGGGTATAATGAGAAAATGTGAAGGTTGGGCTCTCAGATGTTTCTAATTTCCAGTTTCAGGAAAATTGTCTATTACCGAGCGACTGGCACTTTAAATGGCTAAATGGAGCTCTATTCCGGTAACTCTAATGTGTTTACATAAATTAGAGAAATGCGCTGTCAAGGATAAACGTTAATCTACTACTTATTATAAATAGATAAGAACTCATTCGTAGTAAACTTCCTTCTGCTTACGGTTTCCCCACGCTAATCTACCCCGAGCTTCCGGGAGCGCTTTGGTTCCACTTTTATTGTAGGAACCACTAGACTATAGAACGCGTTGGACAAATGGGTGTTTCCTGATGATTAAAATAAAACAAATTAATAAATATTCGGGACATTTTTGCACACACGGTCATCTGACCCCAAACTAAGCAAAGCTTGTGATATGGCTGCCAGAGATTGATATACACACATATATAGTTTTTAAATAGATACTTAAATAGATATTAACAACCAGATATAGAACAAACACAAATGTTCACCACACAAATATTTGTCCTAGGTGGGAATCGAACCCACGCCCTCAGGCTCAGAGGGTAGGTTCTCTACCAACTGGACCAACGGGCTATCAAACGGGCTATTTTTGTTCCATGTAGATTGCGTGAGAGATCAGAAAGAATTACAATCTGAACAATTAATATCCGAGAGCGAAGTGAGCGTGATTATTTTAGCAATTATACTTGAAAGCACAAATCTGTAGATTTGTTATATATAAGAGAGCGAAGCGAGATTTTTCTTGATAGTACAAATTTGCGGAAAATTAATATGCGGGAGAGCGATATTAAACGAGCGTGTTTTTTCACATTTTTTTCTTGAAAGTTCAAAATCTGAAAAATTTATATCCGGGAACGCGATATTAAACGAGCGTGTTTGATAACATTTTTTTCTTGAAAGTTCAAAATCTGAAAAATATATATCCGGGAACGCGATATTAAACGAGCGTGTTTGATAACATTTTTTTCTTGAAAGTTCAAAATCTGAAAAATGTATATCCGGGAACGCGATATTAAACGAGCGTGTTTGATAACATTTTTTTCTTGAAAGTTCAAAATCTAAAAATTTATATCCGGGAACGCGATATTAAGCAAGCGAGATGTTGTCGCAATTTTTCTTGAAGGTACGTAATTATATTATCTGAAGAATTAATATGCGGCGACCGCGATTTTGTCAGTCGATTGATTTTGTAGCAATATTTTTTTCGATGTTCTCCCCCTTAACGATTTTGGGGCTAAAGAAAGAAAGCAAACGACGCGTTTCTAAGAAAAAGATCCATGTTTTTAAACAGTTCGTCTCTAAATTTTATGACTCATTTCAATGGCTTTTATTCGAATAATTCCGAACTCAAACACGTTTCCCCATTTTTGAGTAGTATAGATAAATAGTTAAACGTTAATTTTAGTACGTACATATTTGATTTAAAACTTGACTTTCTCAAATCAACCCTAGTCCTTGACGTGATTTGAAGTCGTCTTGTAATATAAGCTCTAAAAATATAGTAAAATAAAGTGTAAAAATGATTATCGACAAACCTCGAGATAAAGATGGTAACAGGAGCTATTTAAATGCATTCCCAGTGCCAGGAAATTGTTGTAGTCGTTATGTCTGCGCGCTTCCTGCTTTATATCAGAGCCGTGATAAAGCTGCGATAAAGGCAGAGCAGTTGTATAACTAAACTTATATTTTTGCAAATCGTAAGAACATTTTATGTATATCACATATATAAAAACTGTGGAGTAGAAAGATTTACGTGATATTGAAAATCTAAATCATTTAACAAATGTACATCCATTATTGTTACTAGTTTTAACTGCCAAACTGGGTGATGGAAACCAGTGTTTTGGGGGCAAGACCCGTGCATCCACCAGCTCAATCCACCAGTGGGATTTTAGGTAGTTTCTCCAATTTGTCATTATGTTGCCAATTGTTTTACTAGTTTTTAATTGTTTTTGTCTTATGTATTTCATTTCTGGTGTGAACAATAAAGAGTTATCTATGCTGAGGTCATATAGGTATATTCATTGTTATATTTATCGTTAATAGTAACATTCGTTTGCTTTTTAATTATTTAACTGCATCATCATCATCATCAGCCAGAAGACGTCCACTGCTGAACATAGGCCTCCCCCTTTAACCTCCACACTGAACGACAGCCTGCCTTTTGCAACCACTGGATGCCAGCGACTCTTACTACTCTTATTATTTAACTTGTATAGTGAATATTATGTAATTATCATAATATATTATGTCATCTAAATACATAAAATACTAAGGCACTCACATGCATGACACGGCTCAAATAAGACGTAGGCATTACCACGGTTTATGACTAAACGATGCAAGGTAGTGATCGATCAGTAAGTACATTCTTAAAAAATCTTGAACGTCTTTCACTGGCATCAACTTACTCAAAAGAAAGTTAACTATACCAATAGAATACTCAAGTCTAGGAGAACCTCCATCAGAAAGTTCAAACAGAAATGCACTACACGAGTCAAGTCGAGCGTAAAGTATTTTCAAGTTCTTTAATTGCAGACGAAGAAGTTTGGGTGTCGGAGCACATTTATTACTTCTAGAATAGTTTAGTGTTTAAAAAGTTAAGATCTTTTATGAAACTTTAGAGGTCCATCTAACTATATGTATAATTGTATATGTAATATTGTGTTCCTTATTGTTCATGTCTTATTATTGAGTAAATCTAGCGTTTGTGAATTAGCTGCTTCTAACAGATAAACTTTAAGCCAGTATTTGAACGGTTAATTGATGCCATTTATCAATGCTTCCTAACATGCTAATTATACTTGAGTCGACGTAACTCTTCAAATACAAATAATAAATAGGTACGCTATTTCACAGTGAACATAAGAATAATTCAACGAGTCAATGTTGTAAAGTCCTACGTATCATCTTCAGCTCATATTTAACCAAGTGAAAGTTACTTAATAGACTGTGAAATTCATCTCCAAAGTCCACAGCATTGCATTTACTTAGCAACGAGAATGAAACTCGGTTTTTGCAACAATTTTCATACTTGTAAAAGTTTAGTCTCCAGTAAACGTTCTCTCGGCTGAGAACTTAAAATTACACCTTCCAACTTTAGCAAAGCAAATAGGAGGTTGCCATTGAGTCATAAAGGTTTCTATTTTATCATTACCAAATATTCACTAATGATTAAAGTAATTTCGATCATCTACTCCTTCTCAAGTTTTTAGGCCACAACTTCTTAAAATAATAATTAACGATTTAAAAAAGGCAGCTGCCCTTGTCTAATTTTCACATAACTGTGACCAGCCAAAACTATTAGAAATAGTTCTTTATTATGAACAACTAAAAAAACAGAAAATTATCAAAAACTTAAATAAATAACTATAACTTAAAATAACTAAATAAAAACTAAAAACACCATGAGTGGAGAGAATGGTCCTCAGAATGCTGGCGGCATTGCCACGTTGAATGGCAATGCTCATTTTCTGGGCGAAATACAAGCCAGCACTCTGGACACTCGATACCTCCACCAAAAGCAGCTTCAACAGCTTTAACCTGGTAAAACTTAATAAGTAAATATATATTGTTTAATTTTGGTTTCCAACCATGAAAATTCTTCATTCAATTAACCGTGCTTAATTCTAATGCTAACCTAAGAAAACTCGAAAAGTGCGCATACAAAACAGATTAAAACAACAAACAAAATAAGCTGTCAATAAAACAACTCTTGTAACGTTTGTTTTATATCAAATCGAAAAAGCCAACCTCTCCCAAGCTATTCAAACTCCGGAAGACAATTCAACTTGTAAATAAAATACACCGAGAGACCGTAAAACATTTTTTTAACGGAGACAAATGATCCGAAGAATTTTCAAGTTGAAAAGTAAGTTAAAAAAGCAATTATGAAGGTTGACGGTAATCTGCGTAACCTTGTTGCGAAGTAATAAGAGAATTGATTGTACTACTGGACCTTTTCAAGGCCAGAGTAAATAGGTATCTTCTAAGTCTGCGTGCTTCATCTTCAACCACATCGTCGCTTAGCAATAGGCGAGTTGGAGGCCAAAGGTGAACTTATCAGCGATTAAAAAAAAAAAAACGTTCCAAAAGCTTTGCTACTGATTTTGTTTTTTATCTTCTTTTGAGAGTTCTGTATTCAAAGGGTGCAACAGAGCCCTATTACCAAGCCTACGCTATCTGTTTGTCCTACAGTCCTACTACATAATAATAATAATAAAAAAATATCAATTTTTGTTTTGCTTTAATCGTAGAGACTTTTACTGAATCTATGGCTTTAATGTATGAATACGTAGGTAGAAGCGTCACATTTTTATAGAAAGTACACATTTTAAAGTAAAAAACAAAAAAAAAACAACAAAAACCGAATTGAGCACCCTTCCTATTTTGAAGTCGATTAAATAACTGGTCAAATGAGAGTCGGACGAGGATTAAAGATAACGAACTGAATTGAAAAAAAATAAACACATTTTTTGGGAGCTGATCCCTCGGAAGCGACGCATAAAAACTGACCTTAGGCTTAGCCATGTGCGTGTGGGATATCATTTTCCAGAACTTGTTAGGAAAAGTAAAAACATAAACTGTATTTAAATTATCTTCAAAAATAAAGAGATAAGGCTCCGTCTAAGTTGTAATTTTTAGACCCTTTTTGTTACGAGGTCTATCTCAATAACAAAACTAGCTACAAACTTGAAATTTCTGTATATTATGCGTCATGGTTACTAAAACGCGCGTGTCACACTCAAGCTAACAATCCTGAAACGAATGAAAAAAAATGTGTGGTTGGTACGTAGTAACCCTTGGTGCGCGAGCCCAACTCGCGCTTGGCCAGTTTTATTTAATGATAGGCTTACGTATGTCCACATAATGCCTGATGTTAAGCAAAGTTATGGACTAGGTTGGAGAATGATTACCATGATTATTTAGAAGGAACTTGTTTACTCTTGATTTGAAGATATTCACTTGTACTTTTCAGGGGCTTCGGCAGAGAATTCCACAACCGCGCTGTGCGTATCAAATGCAATATGCAATCGAAATGCTTTGTACGTACTTACGTGGAGAATGTCCACTATGTACGAATATCACTTTGGTTGCGTTTGTCTTGACGTTCGATAAAATATAGGCAACGGGCAATACGGCTGTAAAAAAATAATAGTTGTAAGTCAACGCAATCAAAAGATATGAACGTTTATGTCGTATATTTTGCGATTTCATAGGGGAATCAAAACCTATAGGGTACTTCCCGTTGATCTAGTATCATGAAATTTGGCGAAAAGCAAGGTCTCATAGCACATATATAGGAATAAATCCGAAAGTTACAAATTTAAAGGCATTTCATTTAAAAATAATTATTTTGCTATTACAAACGTACATTTTGTAGTTGGAATGTATGGAAGAAACTTATTGTCAACTACAAAGTTAAGTTTGTCTTTCAATATTTCAACTTCAGTTAGTTATTTTTTTTTGGACTCGCGCTCTGAGTGTTCAGTCCAACGGAACCCTCAAAGCACGAGTCCTACTCGTACTTGTCCGGTTTTTAATCATAGTTCGGTTAACCTTCTGTGTTGGTTTTTTTAGGTTCCTTGTACATAAGAATTTATTTATTTATTAAAAAAAACCTCATTATCACTCAATAACGATCACCATATGTGTGTTTAGAGTGGTCTTTATTAAGAATTCCCTAGAAAGTACCCACCACCAATTAAAATGTGAATCGAAATTGCCAATTATTAACCCTCCAAGTAATGTTCAAAGTTTTTCCAGGTACTTACAGGCACAATAAATTAATTCAGCAAAAGTTCGTTTGTTTACTTTACGAACATCGCTTGCGTAGAAAAATTATCGATCGAATGAACCCGAGTTTTTTCGTACTGCTTCGTCTTATTTAAGAGTATAGTCCAACTCGTAGTATCACCAAATTTCAAGTACTATTGAATATAAGGTACAAACTAAATATTGGGTGACGGTTTTTACCGAAACGGTCAATATGTGATGTACTTGTACGTATGTGATTTTCAGGTAAAGAACTGAGAGATATCCACTGCAGCTGTGTTATAAAAGACAGCAATATCTACGGCGCCAAACTTCAAGATTTCAGGTTTGGCGCCATAGTTAAATACGGCTCCAAACCAGAAATCTCAAAAAAGGGCTTTACAAGATTTTATTTAACTTGCAATGTATGTATGTATGTAACTATGTTTGTTCGGGTGGAATCTTGCAACTCAATTTTGATTCAGATAATTATCTTCAACCGATTGAGCTGAAATTTGACATACACGTTTAGTTTGGAAGACAATGCTTGGTTAGCTAAATGACGTCATTCTAAATTCAATATGGCGGAATCCCAAAGATGGCGGACCAGTTATTTTTTATACACTCCCATGATATGGGTATCAAAAGAAAGGGTTTACTGAGAAGAAAACGAAAAGCTTGTTTTTAAAAAGTTTTTTTTTAAAATTTAAATATATTTCTAGTTTGTGTATTAAATTTCAGGTGATTTTAAATCTAGAGGTTGACATTTGTTTGCTGCATGCACACACTGAGCTTCCGCTTTCCATTTCTCAGTTTACTCCCATGCAGTATACAAAAAACCAATAGAGTATAAAAACTATTGTACAGCTCTAAATAAATGTACAGGCACCAAGCCAGGTAAGGGTGTCACCCTTTACGAGCATAAAGCGCATTGAATTATGGCAGAGCACGAGCTAAAAGCTAGACAGGCCTACTTAACGATTAATTTATTAAAGCCCCATGATTCAATTTGCGACACAAAGGCCGTCTCTCGCATGAGATGTAAGCCTTAATTCTCAATACTTACTATCGCTTGGTTTCTCTGAAGCGTATTAAGTACCCTTGCTACTGTTACATTAGCACCACAGTGTTTCTATGGTTTTTTGTAAAAGTTTTCAGGAAGTTGCTGTTCGGCTTTTTGGACCATCGCTGCTTGGAACTTGGAGCGAGGTGATATTGCGGCGGCGTACCGTAAAATCTGGCCATGGAAAAGCGCGCTCTTCCACGCCCTCTTTCACGAGTCTTTTTTATTTTGCGTGGCTCTTTTCAATATACGCTAAGTTAAAAATGTGTACCTACCTCATTTACTAAAACATTGAACAGTAAAGGCAAGATGACCACAAAGTTGATGTTCTACAGTCACTTGTTCATCCAGTAAATGTTGGAACTTATTCAGTGGCATATTACAAATAGCATATTGTAGAAAACCTTCACAGCAAAAAGTTACAAAAACATACACTTATGAAAACGTCCGGATTTTAGAATCTTCTATTTTAAAAATATTATATGTCAAGGTACAATCGGCTATCGGACAGTTGTTTGGGTTGTTAAGAATAACAGGCTTTGTAAAAACATAATCCTATGTGATACATAATCCTGTAGAAATTATTGAAGCAGCTGATTAAGTTTCGAGATATAAGCGTTTAAACTTTGTGGTCGGATTAGGAACTGCTGTTCTGCCCCTTTCCCGCAATATGAGTGTCCGTATGGAGTTTGAATGACGTACTTACCAGTGACGTCATTTGAAAGTATAGTGCGTTCTCTGTGTATAAACACATTTAAATGCTTATATCTTCCTTATTTTGAACACATTTTAATTTTGAGTTCTGTTTTCGGCTCTATTTTTGGTCAACATTTTATAAGATAATAAAAACAAATCAGACCAATAGCCTATTCCACACCCACACAACCACGCACTACTTGCGACAACAGGGGCCTCACGGCTACCTTTTATCGCGGGCTCGAAACAGCGCTGAAACAACGCAGTGCGGAAAGTCATACGAACGTGAACCTTAACGCACTGAGATACAGTTGGCGCTGCACAGAACATGTATTTAATGTCTGTTCTATTTCCGAACAAAACAGTTTGCTTTTCATTCTCCCCACAGGATATGCTTTCGAAATTATCTATCGACAAAGCTTTTAAGGTGACGTCTATAAAATAATTTCCATAATCTCCCGAGACCGGAGACGCTAATGGTTCCTTTATTTAATTCGGGAACCTCCTATAATTACATCAAGTGCTATTAATTTCGCGTTCCATTCGATCGCATCGCATCCCCTTAATATTGACTAGGTACTAGACGTAGTTAGATCGATGGGAAACTATGCGCTTAATTTGAGACTAATGAGAGTAGCGAGTTCAATGGAAATATGGTACATGGTAAATATACGTGATATGCTTAGACAAGCACGATGATATACAGGCATACAAGCAGGCAGATAGAGAAGGCAGAAAAATAACGAAAAGATAAATACAAATTTTAACAAGACCGCCTAATGCGGTTGGTATTATAGTCAGAGTGACAAGCTTAATTTTACGTGAGTAATTCCCGTGTAATATAAATAAAATGAGAGAATAACAAGTTGCTTTCTTTAGTAAAATTTAAACCTTGACAACGGTATCTTTGGCAGATCATAATATATATATATTATGAAACTGAACTAAATATTACGTACCAAACTGGTTTTTCGTTTCGAAGACATATTAAATGATTTATCACAAGAAGTGGTGCAATCGAATATATTTTTTGGTATCTACTTTTTACATGCCGCGTTCTTGTATTTATGATGACGTCATTATGCGCAGTGAACACAAATAATATTGACACCTCATTTATCAATATGATACAAACATGCTTGGATTCATATGTACATTTAAATACACATTTAAAACCTTCTTTTTGACTTTGTTTCGTCGCGTAGAAAAAAAAGAAGAAGAGTTGAAACTTCGTTAGCATTTGCAAAAACCCTTTATAATTCATAATAATTCATAATTCATTTATTCACTGCAAAATAGGTAAAAACAATAAATTGTGATCTTAAATAACGAACAGAATTAAAATAGGTATACAATCCTAGGATTATTATTATAATTAATGCGAGCAAGTACAATATATTAATTGGTATATTTTGTCCAGTCTCAACAAGTTTTCCCAAAACTTATACGTACACGAATATTTTTTTCCCTAAAAGCTCTAATTTGCTAGCGTATTCTGAGAGCCGAAGTTCTAATCTCTCCGAGTTCAACCAATGACTTATCCATTATTATTCAAGAACCTCGCCCGTGTATTACACTTGCCCATCCATTAACATATTGAAAGCTTGCTTATGTACCGTATCTAGGGAAAAAAACTTTGTATAGAAACACAGCTTTCATTTCCTGCTGTATTCATAAACAAAAAGTATTACTTCGTTATCTCCTGCGTTATCTTGGAGGTGGGAACTTGGCGAAGTAAAAAGTTTCATCACTTAGTTAACTGGGGTTAATGATGCTCCCTCAGGAGGCAAGGCGCGAGATTTCCTTTGGCGGGTAATACTAACATTGCAAGTTTGCTGATGGGGAGCAAGAATGTTTGGACACAAATAAAAATACGGATAAATTACCAAACAATTAAACAACTACGTGGGTAAAGATTTTTTGTTGATCTTAGCGATTTATGTTACTAGTTTTATAATTATAATTAGGTAATTATATGCCATTAATAGAAAATGAATGATGAATTAATAGAAAGGTATGCAAAAAAAAAATGCCGCATATTTTTATTTTGTTTGGCATGTTCTAAGTTAAGTGAAATAAATACAATAACACAATAATATTATAAAGTATAATATTATTAAAGTTTAAAAAACACGCATTTGATAGTAAAACATATTCACACACGGGGAGATGAAGATAGACGGGTCGTTAAAGCATAATGGCATAATGGTTGGTTTCTTTCCCGCAAGATGGCTCTGTCAGTGTGATTAACCATTCAAGGGTTCCACTATCACCCTCCTGGCTCCAACAACACAATTCATCAGTTTGAAGGTACCAAATTATTGTACATGAGTTATACTGAATGTTTCTGGAACCGATCATTATTTTGTAATAAAAAAGACTCAATTACAGCTTTTAAAATGGAACTCTCCATTTACGTTTGTATATATCTAGATATTCGGAAGGTTTGCACTCGATGGAACATGACTGTGCGTACAGGGTGCCATAAAATGATAAAAAAATACAACCTAGGACAATCATTGGCTGTACCTATATAATATTGTCAAAGGTTACGAAACATAAGGGTCATGTGTCCTGCCCAGCTTCACTTTAATTCCGTCATCCTTTTTACGATGTCTGCAGCCTTGGTGTGACGTCGTATCTCAGAGTTTCAGTTACGATTTAGTAATTTGATGCCTAGCTGGCTCGATCTGTGGCTCTCTGTGCAACCGCTATCATGGTGAACAATCTTCTCTGTCAGCGTCCATGTCTCGGCTCCATAGACCATAGTCTCTATAATCACTATGTCCTACTACATATTGGTTATAGAGACGAGTATTCAGGTACTGTGGTATCTCCTTTGATCAGAGCATCTCTTCCAGCTTCCTGAATACATCCCACTCAAGCTTTATTCTCCTGCCGATCTTTTTACTCTGAGACTCGTTGTCAAAAGAAAGAACATGCACGTGAAAAAACTTACACGTAACCGTCAACTATCCCAAGTTTCTCGTTACCGACTGGGATGGTTGGATTACGAGTGATGGATATGTTCGACGTCGCTTTGGTCTTTGAAATTTCTTCCTGAGGCCAACATTATGCGTCATGCAGGTCTTGGAGCTTACATTAAGGGTCATATATTAGGACTTTCAGCGAACAATTCGAGGTCATCTGCAAATCTAAAGTGCAACAGAGGTATGCATCATTGATGTTGAACCAGTTTCTTTCCATTCAAGCGTCTTCATAACGTCTTCTAGAGCTTGGATGAAATGGTGTCTCCCTGCCGCACTCCTTTTTTGGTCCGTCAAAGTATGTAGACGAACCTGCATCGTTTCAGAGCTATAGATCTCCTTCAGCACCTCTTCATATTGTACCACACCATCATCGTACAATAAAATTTTAATTGACTGAAAATAAAAGCTAGTAGTTTTTCCTATAAAATGTATTCAAGTCACAAAAGACAAAAAACCCAGTCTCAATCATAAAGTTATGGGTTGCAAATTTATTCTGAACGCTCTGAAATGTAAATGGGACCTCAGCAAAGTTTACTTAGAAGTTACCTACTTGTTACATATGAGTATGCGTTTGCTTTACATCTTTTAAATAGCTCTGGGAGTAAGAAGGCACCGAGGGTGAATTTACATAATTGGTTATTACCTCTTATTAGGGAATCCAAGATTTTGTTTCAGTATCGTATACTTGATCTATATTTCTTTCAAAAGAAAATGAGTTTGTAATTGGGCAGAACTTGTAAGTAAAAATGTCGCTGTTGTAAATATTAGTCTCATCCGTACTTTGAAAAGGAAACGCTGCGTAAAAACTCTGTAGACGCTGCGTATAATAGACTGTAAACACTGTGTAGATGTTTCGTAGACACTGCGTAAATGTTTCGTACACATTGCGTAGATGTTTCGTAGACACTTTGTAGATGTTTCGTAGGCACTGCGTAGATGTTTCGTAGACACTTCGTAAACACCACGGTGATGTTGAATAAATTTATGTTTATTCCAGAAATCCCTATCAATGTTAGTTCACTGTTGATATTTTTAAATTTACTACTGTATGATGATTTAGTGATGATTTTTTTGTGTTGATTCCCTTGAAGATTTTAAGATGTTCTTTAAACATTTCCGTCTAGTTTATTCGTAGATGCTGCGTAGACACTGTCATCGCAGACGTTGCAATAAATCGACAAATTGATTATTGCGATTTACTTTCTGGAGGTTTCTTGCTTATTAATTACGATCCAACAGTAAAAGAGCAAACAAAATTAGACAATTAAAATTAAATCTTTCCACAGTTTCGAAACTGAACCAAATGCCGTCTTCATAATTAGACAGGCACAAGGTACGTCAAATAAAATTAACAATTCAAATTTTCAACTTAATTTAGCACTGATGAATTTCTCCAGTCATTTTAATCAAACTTTTAATTATGTCTTTAGAAGTCCAAGCTTTTGAGTTATTACCTAAAAAATAATTTACAAAGTATTTTTTACAGTAAGGAACTCCTTTTGACACAAATTAGAAATCTCATCCTGATCATTGAGAGTAGACACGTAAACTAGATACAACACTGTATACTAGGTTGTTCAGAAAGGATATGCGAAGATGAAAGAGATTGCACTCGTCTTAATGATCAACCTTAGAGTTGATTTAGAAATTCCGAAAAATTAAATTTTGATTCTACGTTTCCATAATCATTACCTACTGTCAAGAATTAGAACAACCTGCCGGCTTCCTTGTTTCATGAGAGATATAATCTGGTAGTAAAACACTGCTTTAAACTATCACGGTTGTTCACTAAATCTAATCTAATCCCACCTAGGACAAACATTTGTGTGATGAACATTTGTGTTTGTTCTATATCTGGTTGTTAATATCTATTTAAGTATGTATTTAAAACTATATATGTATGTATATATATATCAGTCTCTGGCAGCCATATCACAAGCTTTGCTTAGTTTGGGGTCAGATGACCGTGTGTGCAAAAATGTCCCAAATTTTTATTTATTATTAATTTATACTGAAAAGAATTACAGCGCCCTCCGCGTCCAGTATAACAACGTGTTCAGGGCGGTGATGGGGCTGCCCCGGTTCTACAGCGCCTCGGGCATGTTTGCGGAGGCGCGAACAGATTGTTTCCACGCGACCATGCGCAAGCGTGGCGCGTCCTTGGTGCGCAGAGTGCGGGCCAGCTCCAAGTCCTGGCGATGATTGCTACTAGACTGGATTGTGCTTTCACTCGGCATTGCTGCAACAGGCATGTCGCAGTACCAATGCCAAAGAGAGGGTACTAGGTCCAGTAGCTTTCCTGGACATGGCCAATTACATTTCTACTAAACTGACTAGACTAGAATATTAAATTTACTATTTAAATTAATTGATTTTTATATTTTAATGACATTTTATTTCTGATGACATAACTATTTATTTTGATGTATTGATTTTTATTTGTGACTTAATTGTGTGTGAAATGTGACCTGAATATTATAAATTTGTTTACTGTTTTGCTGTGTATGGGTTATAAGTACCTGAAATAAATGAATTTATTATTATTATTATATTATTTATTTATTTAACTTTACATACCTAATAACTTCATTTAACTTTAGTTTAATCTGGTAGTATTTTCTAAATCTGCGTGTTTCATCTCCGAAAACATCGTCGCTTACCAACAGGCGAGTATCAAACGCTGACGTCATCATCATCATAAGCCCGTAAACGTCCACTGCTGAACAAAGGCCTCCCTCTTAGAGAGGGGTGTTGCTATAATCCCTACGCTTGGCAGGCGGCTTGGGGATCGTAGTGCGTTCATCATGTACTAATAGGATGCTGTTGCCTAACCTACGGAGGTTCTGGTCGCAGTTTTAGGGCATGCCCAGGTCAGACGGACAAACGCGGACTTGTTCGCGATAAAAACAAAATAATGTATTAAATGACATTTCGTTGATTCAGGATGTAATTTTTTGCCTTAAACGAGCTGGTATCTTGGTAAAAGTTGTCCATAACGATGAATACTAAAAGCTTGTTTTGATAAACCATAATAACCCAAAGTAGTGTTAATTAAATAGTGATTTTTTTCAACGTAATAATTAGTTGTTCAAAATAATATACACTCAGTCTCAGTTTACTTAGTTCTATAAAGAACAAGGTAGAAGTTTTATATCGCAGAGTAGAAAATTTAATAAAGTGCGCGATACTAGGCGCTTGCTATTTACTAAAGTTGAGAGAAAATCCTGGAACTAAATATCTTAATGCGACTACTAATAAAAACTTAATGAGCTTACTTCTAGCCGTACATACCTTTCTAGGTACCTCGAAGTCGAAGGTTTACAACATTTTTATGAAAAAAGCAAAAGGTAAAAATTAAATGTTCAAACGACAGTCAGCACTCAGGTCGAGTAGGAACTTACACTTGTCTTGTTAGGGTCTCGTACCCACAGGGTAAAAACGGGACCATAATATTACTAAGCCTGCGTTGTCTGTCTGTCTGTCTGTCCGTCCTACCTTTAAACGGCTGTATCTTTCGAACCGTAATAGATAGCCAGTCGAAATTTTCACAGAGTATGCAGTGTTACGGCGGATTAACTAAAAAATAATAAAAATGACAAAAAATTGTATTAAAAGGTATATAACAAACGTTTTTTTAACGTAGATTTGTATTAGGTAGCTCTAATGTAAAAACGGTAATACTTACAAGCGTCAAAATTGGCATGATTATAGTACACACTCTATAGGTATAACCAAAAATAATAAATAATGGCCAAGTGCGAGTTGGTGACAAATTTCTGTTCTCCACCGGTTCTCGTACGATCACCGAAGTGAAGCAACGTCGGGCGCGGTCGGTACTTGGATGGGTGACCGCCTGGGCGTTGATGGGATGTTGTCTTTTTGCACAATTTTTTTTTGACTTTAGTTTCTAACAAGTTGTGTGGTGGTACGGAAACCTCAGCGCGCAAGCTCGACTTGCTCTTGAACGTTTTTTAAAAATTATTCTTGTTATCCAGCGGGTCAACGCGGACAGCATTTTGGACACGTTGCCCAAAATTAGAGATCGATTGAACTATCTATAGGCCTTCGTTGCCTAAAAATAATACATATTAACGATCTCCAACTAGTTTTTAGGGTTCCGTACTCAAAGGGTGTGAACGGTAAGTAGTAGGGTGTAAGGGTGAAAACGGGACAATATTATTAAGCCTACGTTGTCTGTCTATCTGTCTGTCCGACCTATAATACCTTTTAACAGCTGTATCTTACCGAATATAGATAGCGAGTTAAAATTTTCACAGAATATGTAATGTTACGGCATGTATGTATTGAATAATTGTGTGGATTTACGAATTTCATCATCATCATCATCATTAACCTGAAGACGTCTACTGCTGAACAATCTGAACATAGGCCTCCCCCTTTAATCTCCACACTGAACGACAGCCTTCCACCTGCATCCACTGGATGCCCGCGACTCTCACGATGTCGTCGGTCCATCTAGTGGGAGGCCTACCTACGCTGCGTCTTCCGGTTCGTGGTCTCCACTCAAGAAACTTTCATCCCATCGATTATCGGTTCTTCGAGTGATGTGGCCTGCCCACCGCCACTTCACCTTGCAAATTTTAATTAACGTATTTACACGTGTGAGTGTCCGAACTACACTGGTCTTGTATAGAACAAGCTAGTCTCAAGACCAGTGAGTGAAATTATCTGCAAAATTATATTCATACACCTTTCCGTGAAACCTGAGTTAGCTTTCGGCCCAAATGTTTAATTTCCGCTAAAAATCCATTAATGGGGAATACTGAAATTGCAAAACTTCTGCCATCAAAGCTTACGTGAGTTTAGCTTGATTTATTGACTTTAATAAAACGTGAACGTTCGCGTTAATGTTAGCGTTTTGGGTGACTCGTCGATGCCAGTCATTTCCTTCGGGAAATCATAATTTGTGTAGAACTCGATTTTTTTAACAAGTCACTTCAAACTGTCAGACCTCATCCCGCGGGGGCATTAAACTAAAGGAGCTAAAAGGGTAACTAAAGGAGCGCGGCGATCTCACAAGCGCGTTTCAACGTTCATGAAGATAAAAATAAACTGGCCAAGTGCAAGTCGGGCTCGCGCACTGATGGTTCCGTACCACCTAAAAGTTCAATAGCGAAATTACCAATTATAACTTGGTAACGAACAGAAACTTGTCTACTATTTGAATTATTCTCAAGATAAAGCCGTATAGATTTTTTTAATTAACATTTACTGATTATTTAGGTATCTTTAAAGTTTTGAAAACGTGCGAAAGATATATCTGCGATATACTATTACGATAGTCGTTGCAGCGCTTTATGGCCAGAGCTAGCCCTTTAGCACTTTCCTTAACGGGAGAAGGAAAGAGTGGCGGCCGGTTAAAATTGTATAATATATATATTATGTTATGTGTTAACAAAATATAAACACAGAAAATACACAACTGTTTATTTCGTGATAGTGTTTAAAACCAAACAAAATTAACGTAAAATGGCCAAAGCAATTTTTTTTAAAGTATCTCTAAGAAAAACCTCATATTATGCGCGAGCGGTGCACCCGGTATTCCTTTAATATAATATAAATAATATAATATAAATTTATTTATTTGGTTATCATAATATGCAACTTATGCTATCTTATTATAATAATTTAACAATTTTGCAATAGATTATAATTTTTAAATTCATGCAAGATATAATTTATAAGTTTTAGATACAGTTAATACAATTTTCAATACAATAAAATAACTTATGTGAGGCCCTAGCTCCCACAGTAGGATACCCTGAGTTTGTGGGAGCTAGTTCTCTTCGGGGGTGCATGCGAGAATGTGCACATACAGTCATACATGTTATTAGATGCTATTATTATTATATTTTTTTTTGTCATCTGATCAGAATTATACCGAGTTTAATTTTTGTGTGAAACAGAAGTATCGTGTGAATTAGAATGTGTGAGTATGTGGAAATAATAGTTAAATGAGTGAATTTATTTATTAATTTTTAATTATAATAAAGGTCTAATTATATTTTCTGTGCTATTGTAGTCCAGCGTGAGAAGATAATCTTTTATTTTTAATAATTTTAATTCTTTAATGGTAGCATTCCGATCTTGGCGACCGGCGACTATTTGAGTAACAACCTATATAAGTAACAATGCAAGCGGCCCACACGTTGCGCGACGCGGTCGCTTGCATTGTTTAGCACTTCACATAAATTCATACTGAGCAGTGGGGTCGCGCGACGTGGTCGCAGCCGCTGGTCGCGGTTGCCAAAATCGGAATTCTTCACCCACTTACCCTTTTATTGTTAAAATTACGAATTAAACTACGAATTTTCAGTACCTATAGTATTCTATAGATAAACAGATAAACAATTTTATTGATAACAGTGTGAATAATTATAAGTCAGTCAAGAATTTCATGTTAAAAATAATAATAATCATAATTATAAATACTTCCAATTAATATATTATATTATATTATTATTATATTATTTCTATCATAGCATCATAAACTTTCTTCACTTCATAAAGTTATAATAGTTTCGATTTCCTTATAGACCAGTAGGTATATCAGATAAACACGGCAGGTGGATTTGATTGATTGTTAAAATATTTATATTTCGTTATTATCTAGTGTCGGCGAGCCTAAACAAACTCCCCTAATGCTAAGTAAACTAACTCGACGGACCCTCGGGGAATTACCTATACCCTTAAAGAAAACTTGGCGAACTCTTATTGGCTTTCGGAAATTCGAAACAAGAAGGGACATTTGTTTTATGCAAGTTTGTTTTATGAGTTTTATGTATTGGTTTTTAACATTTTTTGAGTAAGCGAACAAGAAAACTTTTTGTATAAATAGCTGACCTAGCTGGAAGGATAAATACGTGTTTTTATAAAACTCTATCTACTCTCATTTTATCAAATAAATGTTTAATTGATAAAACTCAAAATGCGTCCTCCGGAGTTTTACAGTTTTTTCGTTTTTAGAAGCTTTTATTTAACTTGTCTTGTAAGTATGGATCAATTCTTGCAACTGAATTTTAAAACAGTTATTCCCGACCGATTGAGCTGAAACTTTGCATACACGCTTAGTTTAGATGACATTGCACGGCTAGCTGCATGACATCATTCTAAATCCAATATGGCAGATTCCTAAAGATGGCGGACCAGAATTTTTTTATGCACCCCATGATATGGGTATTAAATAAAAGAGTTGGCTTAGAAAAATACGAAAAATTGAATGACGTCACATTTGTTACCGTCGTATCTTTCTATCGTCGTTTATTTTATACAGGCTAGTTTAGTGATTCATGATGTTGTGGTCGAAGATGGTAAAACGCCTACGCAGTATAGTACACTTTACTTGGAGGATATGTTTATTGTAAGTCCTTATAAGGAGATCCGTAGACGAACGAAAGTCACCGACATAGCCCACCGGATTAGTAAGTTGAAATGGCAGTGGGCAGGGCACATATCACGCAGAACAGATGGCCAATGGGGCCGAAAGGTTCTGGAATGGAGACCACGGACCGGTAAGCGCAGCGTAGGACGTCCACCCACAAGATGGACAGACGACCTAAAAGAGACCCCAGGAAAACGCTGGATGCAGGCCACTTCCAACCAGCCATTTTGGAGATCGATGCCCAAGGCCTATGTCCAGCAGTGGACATCCTACGGCTGAAATTATTATGATGATAATTTACTGTGTATGACGTGATGAAAAATCTCTCAGAAGAAAAATGTCCTAAGCCAATGTCCAAAAGTAAAAATGTCTAATTATAAAAATGTTGATTACTTAATCTTTAGATCTCAATCGAATCAACTTTCCCTACTTTGAAATTCATAACACTCAATGAGTGACACGGTGAAGTAATCAACTTGGCAACTATATAGATGAAGCCACTTCGCCACGAGGGCTGTTCCGAAGTTAGGAGATCGGTCGCCAACTCCAGTTTTACATTGGAATAGTTTACTTGCTCCACTCCAAGTAGCGCTGTTTCAATCAAGGGCTGAATCAATTTAAAAGCATTCCCGACGACAGAGTGAATTTACTGTAAACATATTTCGAGTTCGATAGTTCGCAGTTGAAAAATAATAGACTTTGACAATGTTATTACAGTTCACAATCTAGGCTACGTTACTTTAATGCTACTTATCGGATTTGTAGCTTTTATACTCAGCTTATTTTCCCATGAGTACGAAATATACTAAGATAATTAATAACTCCATCCATTAAACAGGCTTATTGATAAAAACAAAAATTGGCAAGTGCCTTTATTAACTAAACATAATATAAACTAATTAATTGGGGACCTTTCCCTGCACTAATGGTCTTTTAGTTCAAGTTTTATCATTAATTTTCTGTCTTTTAAGTTGTGCATAATAAACATAAAATTTTATATTACATTTTAACTAATTAACATTTAATACCTAAACTACTTGGCCTAATTAGGTAAACATAAACAGTTGGGTTGCCCATAGACAATAACTTAGGTCTTCAGACTAATGTTTTTTGATTATCTCATAAAAAGCTGACCATTAATATAGCCGATCATCAAAAACTAAATTATAATGTGTTCGAAATTAAGTAAGATATAAGCATTTTAATGTCTTTCGAGATGGAGAGCGCATTATATTTATGAATTGAGTCACCTGTGGGTACTTACGCCATACAAATTATATGCTGACACTCACTTACCTTACTTATTAACCAAAAAATCGGCGCAATGCGTAGCGTGCTCCGAGTTTTGGTTCAGACATTTTTTTGCACGTTTGTTATTCTATACTTAGGTATTGTATCTCGATGGCCAATAGTCTATTGTCAATGAGATAATTACTCATATACTCTTCAAGGTCTAGAGACAATTGAAATCTTCAAACTTACTATAAATACCGATCTCTCGCAAGCCGCTTACCTAGATCATACCTAACAACTTTAGTTCTGAGACTTATATTTTCTTTGAATACCTACTTTGCGCGGTAAATGCCGATAACTTTGCGCGGTTTTAAATGAAAAGGAACGCAGAGTCAGAGTAGAGTTTAAAAATAGAGTCTAACACCTAAAATTTATTTTCTTTCTTTCTTTCTTTCTTTCTAAAAATACTTTAAAAAAACATAAAAACTTATTAAGTAATGTATAAAACAATTTATGGAATAAAAGTTTTTTACACGCTTTGTTTTAAACATGCTTCACCTCTCTTATAACTAACTAAACAAATAAAATAAAATCTTAAAAGTCGATTATGACCTACTTATAAGTATCGTATTGAATTGACTTATATCATTTGGATGACAATACAATAATTTCATACCATCAAACTGAACTAATGAAGATCAGGAATTGAAAAGTAGAACTCTTCAATGGCATGAATAATACCGACAAAGCCATCTAACTGAAAGACGTCAAATATCATATCGGCGTAGCGCATGGTATTTGACGTCTTTTTTCCAGATGGCTCTGTTATTTGTAAAGCTATTTAACCAGTGAGGTGTAATAATACAGACGTTAAGGCGAAAAAAAACGGCTTTAAAAAAAGACTTAACGCCGCATATATCTACTTACCTACGCATGTATATGTGTATTTTGTGTGATAATAAAGAATTTTTACTTTATTATTACACAAAATAATAAAGAAGAAAAAAAATAAAAGAAAACTTTTTACGCGAGAGAGAAAAATACAAATTATTGTGGACACTCGGATTGCGTGACTGAGAGACGGCTGAACGAAGTCGGGCAGCCAGCCTTGCATTCGTCTAGTCAATATGGGTGACGGGCTCAACACAAACTATTTAGAGGTAAAAATATCTGATTATTCAACTAGTTACCTAAGCGTGTTCTTTGTTTTTCTAAACTATAGATAATTATTGAGAAATATGTAGGGAAGCTACCTGCGAGAGATTGTTATCTATTTACTAATAACCGTGTGCAATTTACGTCATACTTGTTTTATTGACAGCTCCCTCTTCGTTTCCTAGTATAAGTAAGTCCGAAAGATAGCCACACCTCACAAACACCCTAACAAAAGTAATATCTCTCCGCGTCCCCTCTAACCGTACAGAACTTTTCACGTCATTACAAGTAGTCACATTTCATCACCATCCCTTCGAGGGTGCTGACAACAGCAATAACAGCTGATTTCTGGCCATCTTTATGGCCCCTGTAAATCACTTACTTGACCCAAAAGCTATCGGGACATTAAAAGGGTTTGATTTATATAAGAACTTGGAACATTGGCGACATCTGTTGCTGAACACATAGTGCAAATAGTTTATTGCTATGGTGGACTGGGCTTTGCTACTTATGATGTTGTTACGAAGTGTTACTAAGGTATTTAAGTGTAGCATCATTGCTTGTGGTAATACTAAAGCCTAAAAATTCCCAACTAAGTCTCACTGACATATTTATAAATATCTTTATGGATTTATTTGACCTCATATTAGAATGCGAATGCATATTTTTTAAGGCAAATATTTATAGCCATTCATGTAACGTAGGACTAGATAGAAAGCCAGACATCAACAAGAAAAATATGAACACCTTAGAATAACTACTCAGAGAAGGTAGGTTTCCAAACAACGCCTTCTCAAAACGTAAGCTACAAATTCGCTTTGTAGCTTACGTTTCGATTGGTATTTTAAACTATTTAAGCAAGAAAATTAATAGATTACCTGTGGAATGTCACACCATAACTCTTATGCTGCTTTTCTGATTTGTTGTGGTACGATTTCACCGCGCAAATTGTCATAGTAAAATTTTTATATTTTTTTTGGAGCCATATATGACACCATTTGAATGGCTTAAATTTTGCGAATGTACTTGGTTTCTTTGTGTAGTTATTCTAAGATGAACACGAATAAAAAATTACGCATGATGGTCATATTTCGTGCTAATTTGTCCAACTCTTAGTATACTTAGCCTATGAACTGTACATTTATTAGTGGTCGTATTTATTAGCTGTCTAGGTAGATAGACTTCTGGCAATCTATTCATTCATTTACATCAATGAGAATAATGATGATAGTATTAAACCGTTTCGTCAGTATAAGGAAATGAATTTTCAAACAAAAAAATCCTTTTTTTTTAATCTAACAATATTTGTACACATAAGTAAATTGTCGATGACCTTCATCACCGTTGCAACCTAGTCGATGACCGTATTTATAGCTGCATACTTGTCGATGACGTTTTTCACTACCTCAATCTAGTCGATGATCTTACTTACCGCTGCAGCCTTGTCGAGGACCCTATTCACTGCTGCAACGAAGTCGATGACCTCATACACCACTGTAACTTTGTTGACCCGTTGAATGTGTTACGCACCGCATGTCGGCGTAAGCGAAAAGTGATCGACGCGCGTTAGGCACCGGAGCGGTGCGTATGGAAATCACCGCTATTCGTCAATTTATTCCCGCTCGAATGAACGTTCCAAAGTCAATTTAAGTTCTTTCGCCTCTAGCTTACTTCAATCACTAGAGAATCGATGCATCCTTACCGTTTCAGGAGGGACCTATACTTTGTGAGTGGGTTTTCCCCGTTCAGACAGTGTTTGACAAACCGACATGGCAGAAACATAACGTAAAAATGGTTCCCGATAAAGTTTTAGTTGTTGAAGTGAATATTGCTTATTGGTTTCAAGTAATTAGTGTAAAAGTTGCGGAAATAGTGCTCCCTTGTTGTGAAAGTGGTGTGATAGTAATTTCAAGTAAAAAAAATAGCATATTATTATCAACAAGAGCGTGATGACGCAAGAAAATTCAAAAATAATAATTTCATCACGAGATTTTGTAAGTATTTAAAATTTTGTAACCAATGGTGAGTACTTAGATATATATAATCAATTTAAAATATCATACAACAATTCAAGACAATAAATATTATATATAATATATGAACATACAATGTCAAATTGATAGGAAAAAATAATTATTTTATTTTACATCCGGTCAGTTTTCGAAAATTCGGTTGGACTCTCGCATTCCTGGCAACCGTGGCTACTCAGCCCCTTGCACGGTACGGGTTAGTAACCTTACTTACCGCTGCAACCCAGCAATAACCTTACAAATCACTACAACCTTGTAGATGACCCCTGCTTAATGCTGGAACATTACCCATCGATCTTGATGACTACTACTTTCACGGAATATTTTATGTATAATTGACAGGTGACGGAAAACTCCAGGAAGGTCCAACGAAAATTACTGTTTTTTTCATGGTTGACAGGCTAAGCATATAGACACAGCTCATCTGATGGTTATTGACGGTGTGTTCGAAGATAGCAAACACGCCTAGCCTGGAACAGGAACTGGCTTTCAAGTGATGCTGTCTGAACATACCTAGAGCAAAGACGTCTATCAGCCCATTAATAGTGAATTAGGTAGGTATCTAACTCTAAATCCCCAGCGCATCAAATATGAATCAGTTAATCAGAATAACGACCTAAACACTAACTACATAACGACCCACATTGACTTGGACTTGACGCTAGTCCCATGCATTATTGATTAGCCGAGACACTGTATCGGTGTTGTTTTCCGTCTACTTGTTGCAAAACAAGCTCAACTTACTGCGCCGGCGAACAAAGCCAAGTCAAACTTTATAAGGCACTGCGACACTGCACCGCTGTTCCTATATTGGCTTCGTAACTTGAAAATTCAAGACTACCCGCATCGCTGTACTTAATTTTCGTGTCGTCAGTTCGCGGGGTGTCCGGATGGCACAGAATCTCGATTGCAGCTGTTCTAATGAGTAACAAAACTAACACAAAAGCTAAAAAACAAATGTTGCCCCAAAAACTGGTTTATTAGTGCGGTCCATAGTTATGTTTACGTTAAGGATACTTTTCACTTTTAGCGGGAATTTCATATTTCAAACAGGTTCATTGTCTTTGTCCTCGGGGTTAGTTGATCATATACAATAATTGCCCGGCCTAGCTACCTAAGAAGATAAAACACTGTTTTAAATTTGAATTTCCCGATATAGGCTAAACACAAACATACCACCTTATAACTCCAGAAAAAACAAACAGTGACTGTAGAGCTTCTATCCACACTTGAGCACAACTTGTTTTCGTTGTAATGTAATAATTAAATTATTTTTTCCCCCTGTTATACTACGATTAGATACATACACTGTAAACTAGTGAAACAGCCGAATTACGATCAGACCAAACATGTCGCACATCTAAATCATGCTTAAGTATATCTTTACATCCTGAACGTTAAATCCAAGAGCTCTGAGATTTCAGGAAAGCCCGAGGCATTTTGGTAGACGCCAGTCTCAGACATGCCTTGGCCAACGTTACATCATGAAACAAAACATGTTCTTATTATTATACGTGTGTGTTAGCTCATAGCTAAATATTTCTAAAACCACTTAAGGCCCTTTTCCCAACTTTAATAATTTTTGGTCATTCTATTATTAGCTTAACACAATAAAAGTGGTGCCATATCAAAATTGAATGTTTTATCTAGGAAACCGTAAAGATCAAAACACGATTAAGGATATTTCGCTCGATAGAAAATAAATCAGCCGAGTGCGAGTTAGGCTCGCACTCTGAGGGTTTTGTTCCACAACAAAATACAACCATTATCAATTTAAAAAACCGACTTCAAAATTAGTAAAATGTGACATTTCGATTCGGTGAAAGAAATGATAAGTCATCCAAGTAACTGGCAATTATACGAAATATTATACCAAAAAAATTATTTAAATATTTTGAAATATTAACCTCGTCAAAATGATCTAAGCACATTTTTCTTCTATACTTCTGAAAATGTGCTTCACATTTTTCAAAGGTACACAGTAGTATTATAAAAAAAACTTCAAATGCACGAGTGACATAGCGGTGTGCCATATTATGGACCTTAATAAGTGTGATGAACCTTCCGCACTGAAACCCAGCACTCTTTGCTGCTTCCCAGAGACGCAGAGCAAAATGAGATGCTGAAACTTTCGAATTAAGTGTACACAGATCTTTGCTTATTAGAATCGTTACTATTATTATTAAAGTTTAAGTGTTTTGTACTATACGCTGCGTTTCTAATGAAATAATTTTAAGTAAATGTTTTGAGCAAGATATATTTTCAAAATTGCAGGTTTTAGGGTTCCGTACCTCAGAAGGAAAAAACGGGACCCTTATAGGATCACTTCGTTGTCCGTCTGTCCGTCTGTCAAGACCCTTTTTCTCAAGAACGCGTAAAGGTATAAAGTTGAAATTTATACTAAATACTTGAGTCTACGGTTTCTTTCGGCTGTAAAAAAATAAAAGTTGTGAGTCAACGCAATCAAAAGATATGAACGTTTATGTCGCATATTTTGCGATTTCACAGGGGAATCAAAACCTATAGGGTACTTCTCGTTTACCTAGAATCATAAAATTTGTCAAGCGGCAAGGTCTCATAGCACATATATAGGAATAAATACGAAAGTTATAAATTTGAAGTTATATCATTTAAAAATTATTATTTTGTTATTACAAACTTACATTTTGTAGTTGTAATATATGGAAGAACCTTATTGTCAACTACAAACTTAAGTTTGTCTTTCAATATTTTAACTTCAGTTAGTTTTTTTTTGGTCTCGCGCTCTGAGGTTTTCGTCTAACGGAACCCTCAAAGCACGAGCCCTACTCGTACTTGTCCGGTTTTTTTATAATAGTCTTGCGTTAAATGGTAAGTTATTTAAAATTTACAATCACTTTCAAAAGAAACCATCCAAGTAGGTACTGAATATTGTTGATTAGCTTACACTTGTATTAAAAAAAACAGTAGATAAAATATTTTTCGTTGAACTTTAAATCATATTTACACCTTTGATCTCCAATAAAATCATTTATTTGTCACAAAACGGTAGATACACATACATACAAAGTACCATACAGGGTCGTACAAATGGAATCGTATACCATGTCTTTGCCAAGTACGGCGTACAAATAAGGGTTTTTTGATTTGAAATATTATTATCTATAGCAGTAAAACCAATTAGTAGGTATGCCAAGACGGCGAACGGCATGACGTCACGATCAGATATTTCTCAACTTTGATGTTTCACATCTGCAGGTTGTCCCGTGATGGCATATTTTTATTTTATTTTTCCTAGTTTTGTTCATATCAAAAAAAACTAAAAACTATTTTAGAATATTGTAAAAGTCGCTCGTTGTCGTTGTAAACACTGTACGTAAGTACATGATTTCTAGTAACTATTGTATCCAATTGTAATTTGACAGAATAGAAGATATTTTCCTACAAGCCGAAATTCCCCAAAACTATCCTCTAAGGTTGTTCAAAATCAAAACTTGTTGCCGCCCCGTGTCGCGAGATAGGGGATCAAAGTAAGCCGCTTACAAGTTGACCGTCCTGCAGCCGCTTTGATTTCCTCCCTTTGCGAGTTCTTACGAAATCCCCGACGAGTTTTTATAAGAAAGATTGCGATAAAACTTCTGTGTTTGTGCTATTCTGTGCCATTTGGAACTGAAACAGATTTGAGTAGTTTTTCCGACTACGTTAACAATTTTGGTAAAACAACAATATAATGATATACCTCCATGTCCTACATTTACCTACCAACTTGGTTGCGGTAGATAGATAGATGGATAGATAGATAGATAGATAGATAGATAGATAGATAGATAGATAGATATATAGATAGATAGATAGATAGATAGATAGATAGATAGAAACACTTTATTGTGTACACCAGAAATAAAAATTACAACACGATAGAAAACACTTACGAGCTAGTGCCACAAGTGGCGGCCTTATCGCTAAAAGCGATCTCTTCCAGGCAACCATTGGATGGAAAGAATTTACGTAACATAATCGACGGGGGATGCTAAAACACTTTTAATGTCACTATTAAATAGATACTACTAAATGATACATAGTATAATAAATATATATATCTATACATATATAAACACACATAATACAGACGCGACAAAATAGGTGATAGGTAAGAGTTTTATTTTTCACACTGTGAAGGATACGCCTAATAATGTTTCAAACACGTTGTTATCATAAATAATTAGTAGAGTACAGCGAAGTCACAAGTAAACGACAACTTCATTTTCTCTAACGTTGATAAAAAAAATATCAATATAGGTAGGTAATAACCTAGTTTAAAAAGAAAAATTATTTCCTGTATGTATTTCTTTTCTCTGGTTATGCAAAAACTACATACTAAAACCAGTATATCTAGTCACAAGCTATTCTTTAAAATACGTTTTTACGGTTCCGTACCCAAAGGGTAAAAGTAAAAATGGAAGGGGGCTCTACATACAACAAACGTAGTTTTGTATTAGCTCTAATATAACTCCGCCAACTTCAGAGGTAGTCATATAATTTTTAACGAAAATAATTCAGCTCTTTTTGAAAAAATCAACAAAAACAAAAAATAAAATACACAGATAGCGTTTTGGGTCCTTTTAGCAAATTTTCTACCACATAGTTGAAGTTTGTGTAGGTACCTAGGTACCTACATATCTTGAAGAAGTTTAATTTTTAATCATAAAATTTTTATATTTAAACACGTACAATATATTTTTAGGGTTCATATGCTATTTTGGCTAAGTCACAGAAAATTCAAGAACAATATTCAATGAAATTCGGTTCCTGTTTCAATAACGAGCAAAGTTATTCCCTCAACGTGTGTGTCACAAAGATTCAGTAAATAGCCGATATGAAAGCCAGCGGTGGACATTTTGTAGAGCTAGATAGTACAAATTACGTAGCGTGCCTTTTCTGCTGACTTATTCAAGCTTTTAGAGTTAGGATAGGATAGGATAGGGAGATTTTAGTTTCTAAGTTCTATTTTAAGTAACATTTTGTAAGTAAGTAATTTTTTAACTTTCGTGATTGTAACAAATGTTTACTTGAGTCCCGATAAACATTTAAAACATTTTGTAAGTTTTGCTTGTGAAATAGAGATAAGCATTATTTTTATTATATATAACTAGCTGACCTGACAGACGTTGTCCTGTCTTAGAACTGTCAAACACGCTAAGTCAAAATTTTAAATCTTATTTTTTTACACCTTGGGTTACATTATTGGAGTTTTAGTAAGGATTCCTATTAAAAAAAAAATATATATATAGTCTATGTTACCCAGAGATAGTGTAGCTTCCCAACAGTGAAATATTTTTTCCAATCGGTTCAGTAGTTTCGGAGCCTATTCAATGCAAACAAACAAACAAACAAACAATCAAATCTTTCCTCTTGATAATATTAGTATAGATGAATCGAAAATTGTTCTCTAAAACGACGTTCAATTTGCTATTAAGGTTTCATCACAGCGCTGAACCTTCACAAAACTGTGAAACTTGATAAGAAAAAAAAAAAGAATTGTTTCTTTTCCTTTTTTGTTTTATTAACTGACTTTGAAAACGGAGCAAGGTTCTCAATTTGGCCCGTTTTTTTATATTTTCTGTAAAATATCCAGGATATGATCTATTTGATTTATTGCAAACAATAAAAAATTACATATTGTTTTCAGTAAGCGCCATAAAGTGTTCTTATTTCTGTATAACTAATAGGGCAGCAAAATAGCTTTACTTTACAAGTTTCGGCGCGCCAAAGTTGTGTGAAAATTAGAAATTAAGTTAGGCTTAAGATCTGCGAATTGAATATCGTGCACATTTTATTTAAAATGTAAGCGATGAAAGCGAATTAGTCTTTTGACGAATTTGCTAGATAGGTATAAATTTGAAGAAAAAAAAAACGTGTTTTCTTCGACAAAACATTGGTTTGTTGGCGAAAATATCACTGCAGCATGACACTGTCATCTGAATATGACAAAGCAAACATCCGTGAAAATCGCAACTGCAAAATGTGGAATGAGCTATCTTCCGCATGCCACTAGTGTTACAAGTGTCCATAGGTGACGGTGACTGCTTACCATCAGGCGGCCCGTCAGCTTGTTTGAAAACTATGGCATAAAAATACTTATAAAACAATGACGGCTAAAGCTAATCCTCAATGAACTCAGGAAATTGTTCTTCATTATGCCATTACAGCCAACCTGGGCACACGTAAGGATCTCCGCAAACACCACACCTCCAAATTTACATTGCGGCAAAGGAGTTCCCCAATTAATTCTACAATTCCACAGACAAGGTTTTGGAGCCTACTCATTTTCTCGACCCGACATCCATAATGCTCATGTAACATTCATTATAAACTCGTGTTGTGTAGTATATTCAAATGTAACAGCCCTACGACCGTGTAATGTACGCTCTCTGTGGGCCCTACCAGCTTCACAGACTTTGCAGCAACGAGTTAATACATTATAGACATCAGAAGAGAACTTGCTCAGGTGGCGTGGTAGGTACATTTTTTAAAGAGAAACTAAAAATTGGTGTTTTGGTGCCAACGTGGAAAAATCATGACAACTCACTGTTATTTAAACTTGTGTATATTTATTAAGTGCTAGAGTTATTGGGTAAGTGATATAATTCGGTGAAACGTGTCTTTTTGTAATGTTTTCTGAACTACACAGAATACTCTAGTTCTCTATATGATTCTAGTTCTAGTCTTCTCCACTTTGCTGGGACATGCTTGGTTTGACTCTGTTAAGCTTTAAATTATTTAAATACTGGCAGAAATGGACGAGACGTGGGAAGCCAACATTTTCTCAGAAATAAAAGAAAAATAATAAAATCAGTAAAAAGTCTTTATTCTACTTATTTACTCACACGTTAAATCAATCCATGAATTTTCATATTAGGTTATACCTAATAGGTATATTTTTATACAGGTAAGTACATAACAAAGGAAATAGCATAGGTACACACTTCGAAATTAGACAAACATTATTAATAATGTTTATCATCACACGTATAATTTATAGTTACTAATATTTAAGCTGCTATGTAATAATAATTCATCAACATTATTAAATTCATTTGATATTAAAGCTAGGTACAATCATAAACATTAACTTTTAAATGTATACGGTAGGTATTCATATCGTGGGATATTGGACGTTACTTGATACGATCAATATCCAGGTTAATTCCTAGCTTGGGTAACAACTTAACAAGGCTCCTCATCATGGAGTATTTATTTAAGGAACAAACTATTGTAAATTTTTTATGATCGACAACGTTTGTAGACACCAAATATATATCATAAAATCATATATCATATATTCAATATCAAGACTTTCATACTGGCGTGCTATTGGTGGGCAAAGGGTTAGTTGCCAATTTAGATAATGTGCCAATGTGTGGACTTAAAGTATTCGCCTTATACGAGGTGTCTCTGGATATGAAGGCGTTGTTTTAGAGTATTCCACAGCTCAGTGTTCTGAGACTCCTTTTAGTGTGTGCTTAAGTCTTTAGAATTCATTTCGGTTTCTTTGGTGTTTAGTTAAACCGTCTGAGAGGGAAGTTGGGAGCATTTGCCATTAAATCTTGTTACTTATGTTGGCTTAACTGAATATGTTATTTAACATACTCGTCGATATCTTAGATGTCTGTAGAATGAAAAGTTTACTTCCCTTGATGTAATTTGTAGCTTGCTTAAAATTATTTTTACACACAAAATATCGTTATAGTTGTCTACGTGTTGGGCACAAGAATATCGTCAAGGTAAAGGTTTTCTTTGTGACTCGTGTTTTTTTTTGTAGATAACTATATCAGGCGACAATCGGAGGTTTCCATAGATCAAAATTGTAATAGCAAAATCGGCGAAGATTTAAAAAAAAATGAGTTTTTTTTTATTTTTTATTTTTTTACAAGCTTTTATTTAACTTGCAATGTATTGATTTTGAAGCAGATATCTTCATCCGATTGAGATGAAATTTGGCATACTCATGTAAGTTTGGTGAAAATGCAATGTACCATAACATTGCATTTTCACTTTTCCTTCGAGCTGGTCTGATGATGGAAACATAAAGTGGCTACGTCGTTTAGCGGTTACGTCGTTTCGTTTAGGAGTTCCTTCCTAAACGAAACGACGTAACCCCGTCGAGTTTGCGTTCATTGCATTTGTCTTTGCAAGCACTTTGGTCCTAGATGATAAATTCAATATGGCGGATGCTCCAAGATGGCGGAAAAAATGTTCACATGTCATCATGATAATTACAAAATTTTTCCAAAAATACTTTTTCAACAGAAGTTTTTTCGTATTCTTCTCAGTAAACCCTTATATTTGATGCCGATATGAAAGGGTTTACAAAAAAGTTTTTTTGGAAAAATGTTGTAGTTATTGTGAAGATACGTAATACTAGCAATGGTGGCCAAGCGTTAGCATGTGCGCTTTACAATCTGACGCCACCCGGTTCGATCAGTAGCCCTGCACCAATGACTTATTTAGTATTTTAATGAATTATGTACAGCTTCGACGCCGTCGTTTAAAAACAGCGAAAGAAAACATCGTGAGGAAACCGGTATGTTTGAGAACCTCAAAAAGTTCAAAGGCAATCACGAACATGCTCTGGGCCAGCGTTTTGTATTAGAGCCCATCCTTTCCTCTAAGAGAGATAGCCGATATGTATCATAATATGCCGATAATGATTATGATAACGTCATACAAAATCATAAATAATAATATAGCTGTGCATCATGCTAATAACATGAAATCGCTTATTTGAGCTGTTGATGTTTGAACATCTGCGAGGCTGCGGTAAGCCTCTAATACCCGTTTGACAAGCACTGCTAATGCAATTTGACAAGGAAATGGATGATACAAGCCACGGTTTGCAGTTTACAGTTTACATGTACTTAGATTAGAAACAAGTCCAAATAGTGTAAATATTATGGTTAAAAAAACAAAGAACACGTTTTAGTTATTCTTTAAATCCAATCAAAAGAGTCCAAACTCTAATGGTTATAGCACTTGGTGAATATGGCCTGATGAGCCGGGAGGTGAATAGTAAAACTTTTGGTATGTGACTCGTTAAAACAAAACAAACTCGAAAGGTTTACTAGTAGCAAGTAGCGTTCCACTATTTACCTCTTGGCTCAATCATCAGACCAGTTCTATGACACCAAATTATTGTACCTATTGTTATCCGAATCCTACCTAATATTATAAAAACAAAAGTATATAATTCTCTGTTTGTTCGTTTTTCACGACTAAACCACTTGGGCGGTTTTAACGAAATTTCGCAGAATAGTGAATAGTGTTCGTATTTAGTATAAAGATGGACATAAGGCACTTTTTCTTTAAAAAAATACAACTGTAAAATTGCATGTTACACTGCGGGATTCAGCTAGTTATATTTACTTCCAAAGTTTCCAATCGATAAATACGACGATTAGAAATAGGTTACAATGGACTTCCAATATTTATGTACGTACATTGTTAGTTACCTATTTCGTTCGATACAAGTAAAGCTAATGTAAAGCGTGTAATAAAATAACTATACAGGGCTACGTGTAAAGGATGTACTATGCCGATAGGAGTCCATAGTAAGCATCATTATGAACAACTTTCATGGGACCAACCCTAAATTGCCGAAAAAAATAATTAATTTTGTTTATGCTGATATGCTCTATTTTATGATCAGCTTTTTACGAGGTTATAATAAATAGGCCACATTCCTATTCACAATATTCAATGCCGCTTTACGTCCAAGGAGTACTTACTCCCAGTACTTATCCTAGACATAATGTTTCTGGGTCTAGTTTTGCCAATAGCAGATACATCTCAGGATACAATTTTCGTAATTCCAGACGGGTTC
Organism: Agriopis aurantiaria; assembly: GCA_914767915.1. Classification (NCBI taxonomy): domain Eukaryota; kingdom Metazoa; phylum Arthropoda; class Insecta; order Lepidoptera; family Geometridae; genus Agriopis; species Agriopis aurantiaria. Next base: position 7,122,587 of record OU611994.1, on the reverse strand, counting down.
TTCAACACGGTTAGAATAACAATTTTACAATTTTCCTTCGTCACGTACTCGGTACTCGTCGGACCCCTAAGGAGAAAAGTAATCATTTCTACCAATCGAAATGTCTTTTATATTCAGAAGATCGTCAATTTAAGTATTTTGCATTAAAATTCGAATAAATAACTTTATTAACTCCCGAATAAATACAGATAATTCGATAAAGTACTGAAGCAAAACCGTTGGACTCCAAAATAAGTATAAGGTTTTTTATAACTTAATTTGTATGCCTAAGCTACTAGAGGAGATAAAACTTTTTGTGCTGTAATTCTTTTGAGACCTTTTCTCTCTTTTGGTTTATAGTAAACTGTATCCTAATTATTAGGGTAAGAAAAAATGCAATAATAAATAATCATAATTTATTCAAAAATATAAAAAGGTCTGACAAAAATACAAAACATAAGTAAACATAATTAGGTCTATAAAACACGTGAGCCTGAACTAGGTAATCCTGTGTTTCAGCCGAAAAGAGCTTAATAATTAATGATAAATAATAACATGAATTTTGATAATCTAATAATCTAATTTAACCTAATTAATTAATTTAATTTTATAATCTAATTTAAAAATAAAAACAAATTAATCAATTGCCTAGTTAACACAATGTAACTACAGGTACAAAACATAAAACATAATTATGATGTAGAAAGAAACAATATTAGGTATATCGAATAACAATGTCAACGTCCGATTACGATAACAAACAATATTAATTTTTGCACATTTAATAATTTCTCCGTATCATCATAATATGACATATTTTCTAGGACAGTCAAGAATTTTTTGCAATTATTGTAATTTGAAGGATATACCTATATTAGCTAACACATTCAGTCTATCGTAAAGAAGCGGACCAAGAAACATGTAGAATTTGGAGTAAAAGCATGTTTAGCGCCTGTTTGTTGAGGGCAAACATGATACTTCCGCCTTTTGTTAGTATGTTCAGCGGTATAAAAAAGGGCTCCGTGCTGATTTAATACTATGTTTAATATAGAAAATGAAAGTATAGAGCAAGCAAAGTACCTACATTTCATTTCAATCTTATATTCATCCACAATAAATTGTAATGGGAAGGTACTAAAAAACAGTGTTGCCAATGTAAATAGATAGCAAAATCTCCACGCCTGTCTTGGATCTGAATATTTTGTCAAAACACAGACAAAGAGTCACAATACAATGTCAAAAAATCACTTGAATGTTGTAATTAATTGGAAACATAATATTAATTATTTTTGTTTGTGTCCAATTTTTATGGAAGTACGCGCCTGTAGATACGTCTCAATTTCTTGCTTTTGTGCAATACGTTTTAATTATGAAAAATCACGTGGCTTTCACACATTATGTTTATATTACCTACTCACTTTCACACATTTTGTTTATTTTGTCAATCCGTCTCGCATTGCACTTTTAGTAAAAATAGAGTCCCGCGTTAGAGTCGCGTGCATGCGCACACTCACCTAGAAAAAAACTGCTGAATGCAGTTGAAGCTATAGTCAGAGTAACTGGCTAAATAATACGTGGGTAATTCCCTTGTCATAATTATAAACAAAACGTGTTCATCTCCTTACCTACTAAGAAATAGCAGACTTTTTTCATTATCATTTCAAGTTTAAGTCAGGTCCGCAATAATGCATAGAATGTTAATAATCAAGACATTCTTGGAATTTCGTTTAAAATCGATGTAGTACAGGTCCGTAGCTAGATAGCAGTGTCCTGCAATAAAGTTCCAGCAGATTACACGATAGTGCGGCATCGACAGCGTCCGCGCGTGAAGGATCGCGCGCGTGACTGTCGACGAGCGCAATTTTACGCTACTGCGGATCGGTGACTCGCTGACGATAAAACTTCTGGACAGAGCTGTACCTAGGATCATATGATGCTTGTTCGCGAGTATTTTTAACCGACTTCGAAAAAAGGAGGAAGTTTCTAAATTTTGCTCGTTTTTTATTTATTTTATATATGTAAAGCTATTACGCCAGCATCTGTAAACCAATTTCCGTGTTTCTTTTTTTTTCATGTGGAATAAAATTGCGAGGTAGTCCTAAAAAAAAATTCATTAATTAGGGTTCAGTAGTTTTTAACCAGCTCAAATAATATGGATTTTTGCTAGAGCGCCCACGAATTTCGCGATAACAAATCACTACAATACTTTTGTTCATGTCAAAACAAGGAAGAATTCATTCATGGATGTGTAATCGTATCTATAAACTAGTGGTCACCCCGAACAGAGTTAAAGAAGGTTTTAAGCATTCCACTATCATAGATGTTTCACTAAAAATTCTAATATAAATTTTCCTTTAAAAAAATACTTCAAAAAACCACCAAACTCAAACATTCTAAGTTAATATGCCACTACAAAGAACAAATTATATTTTAACACGGAATTTGAAGTCGGGTGGGAACAAATACAAAATTCATTTTGAAAAAATTAAATCTAAGTTTGTTAATAAAATATAGTTCCCACCCGTATTGAAGCTGCGCTCTACGTAGTAGATTTGCCTAGTTTGTGATGCTAACTGATGCTAGCTAATATAGGTACATACATAGAAGCATGTAGGTTGAATTTTATTGTGGACACTGACGTCGTTTTTACACAATTTATTTATATTGTACGGGAATTGTTTACTTAAGTTTGACAACGTAGATTCTTACGAAAGTGATTCCCGTATATTATAAACCAAATTTGTAGGTTCAATTTTGTATACGATTCATTCTTCAGAACAGCAAAGAGCGTCTCTAAGTGCTTTTGGCATAATCTTTGCGCCTATCTAACACGTGAAACAGAACTACAATCGATGCCAAGCTCGCCGCAAATCCCCAATCCGGCCCTTTCTCTGGATTTCCTTGGGCCGTATTTCCGAACGGTTCGAATTCGAATGTTTGCTTTGAGATATTTAGGAGTTTACATTTACCTCTGACTTATGTGACGGAGACGGAAGTTTCTACGACACACTACGCGCCCCTGAGTAAACACCGGGCTCAGAAACCAATCTTTGCGTGACGTACAATCGATATTCCGAGTATTTGTTGATTTCGATGGATTTGCATACGCAAACGGGAAAATTCTTCATAATGTTGACGTGGGTTTGGCATTTCCAGCCCATGGAACTCTCACAAATAGTATCATATTGCAATATAAAAATTATTGTCATGAAAATAAATAAATATATATTATGTATATATAGTTGATTGAATCAGGCGTTACTTTGCAGAAGTCCATTTTTAATTTGTATATGAATTTCTAGTGTAATTCCGCTTCGCTTTATTATACACGAAACGACGTAGAAGCGGAATTACACTAGAAATTCATATACAAATTATGTATATATATAAATAATTTTGAGTTATTTATTTATTTAATTTCACCTAACACAGTACAATAGTATAGATTACATTAGAATGTGAAGAGTGTGGGTAGTGGTGTATCAGTTACTGTGAGGTGGTATTTTATCATACAAAAAAAAAAAAAAAAAGTCGTGAAAATAAATAAATCTATATTATAAAACACTGTTTTAAACTATCACGGTTGTTCACTAAAGTTATATGATTATTTACGGGATATTTACCGTGGCAAGGTTGTGGAATGAGCTCCCGATATTTCGGCGATTTTCGGGAGCTCATTCCACAACCTTACCACGGTAAATATCCCGTAAATAATTATATAACTTTAATCTATATTATGTATTATATATATTATATCATTGGTGCAGGGCCGAGGATCGAAGCGGTTGTGAGTGTAAAACGTATCTACCTCAGTTTACACAATAACATCATTGAGTCTACGAGTACGAAGTAGCGGGCAACAGCTAGTATAAATATATTTAACAATAGTCATTTTTAAACTTCCGCGATTTGAACACATGTTTTACCTAAATAAATAATACGTGATAAGTCCCGATAAACATTTAAAACACATTTTTTTAATATTTATTTTTGAAGTGATTCACGTATTTCTACAACAGGTAGAAAAATATCGTCGTAATAAATCAAGGAAAAACGAATCTAAAGACAAAATGATGCAGAAAATAAACGTGCTCTATCATGTTTAATAAACTGTAGATATCTAAGTATGAAAAAGAAATTCGCTCCGATCTTAATTTTCAGCTCCATCACACATTTATGACTATATCGCTTAGTCTAGAGATTTTTTTGTTATAATCGAAATGCTTTTCTCATAATAAGCTATTGGTATTATAATTACTTGTATTTATGAATACAGGTACAGTTACCAGCACATATCTTGCAAAATGACTTTGACTGCGTAATAATGGATTTTTAAAGTTTCATCGGTGGACAGAAAAACTTGTACTTGTGGCAATTTTGACCTCTCGACATGACTGTATTACCTTTCTCCCAGTACGCTGCATTTTTAACCGACTTCAAAAACGGAGAGGATTCTCAAACAGATTTTGTATGTTTGTTATTTCAGAACTCCGTCATTTATTCTACGTCATTCTTTTTTTAACTGAAAGGGTATACTTTCAGATTGAAATTTCATGAAAATCGGGTCAGTAGTTTGGCTTTTAAATCAAAATAACTGGAAAAGCTATTTAGATGATTATGTCACCTAAATTAGTATTTTAAATTTTGTGGAGTCGGTTTTTCAAATTGCACAAGCTTTGCTTAGTGTAGGTTCTGTGGACCAACCTACATGTTATCTTAAGCCAAATATTGTGTATATACCTAAGTACTATAATGAAAATAATAAGTAGCTAGCTTAGTATTTTTAAGTATTAAATTTAGTGGCTTTTGTATCAATGAAATAAATAAACTTAAACTTAAACTTAAACTTGATAATTATTTTATAGATGCTTTCCGGTTACTATAAGCGACGTATGTACATACTTATACGTAATACGTTTATTTATTTTTCTCTGATAATATTTTTTGATGGATTAGTTTTTTTATTAGTTAGAATTTAATTTGTTTATATCTCTATACATAATTATATTAGATATACCTACCTACTTTATTTCTGTTATTGCAAATAAATTATCTACTTGTACGTTTATAGTTTTAAAAGACCACCGAATTTAAGCAACGGACGCACCAGTTAGTCTTCTGATGGGTGACATTCACTACTGAGCGCTATCGTGTGTCGAATGACGTCTCGGTTGTTTAGCCTATAACCACTACCACTTTATCAGATGCCTTCGGGAGGCCTAAAAACTCTGAAATCAGGCCACTTCGCCTATACTAACTTACAAATCATAAATAGGTGCTACGTTATAGATTGTTAATTATAAGTTACGTTCCTAAAGTTCAGCCACATACTAAACACGTATCAAATTACATGGCAACAGCAAAGTTATAGAACGCAGATGATTTATATTGGCGGGGTAGCCCGCAGGGCGATACGCTACCCGACTCTGTAAGGCGTGTACGTACTTTCTAACATATTATCTGTACACTCGCTCACACGCTGTATTGAGATGTTGCCGGCTGAGATGAAATAATATCCAATGCATTGTTTCGTAGAGCAAAAGATTATTACGAGACCTTTTACTGGAAAGCTCTCGTAACATCAAAACACTGTTTTAAACTATCACGGTTGTTCACTAAAGTTATATGATTATTTACGGGATATTTACCGTGCTAAGGTTGTGGAATGAGCCCCCTATATTTCGGCGCAGTTACATGCACCATGTTCACGGGAAGACTGAAGAATGCGGGTGGTTGGAGAACAGTTAAAAAGTTAGGTGCAGACATAAAGATCTACCCTCTTTCTTAGTCTTTTGCTACGGTTATCACTGGAACTCGAACTCGAACCTAAGTCCCGACAAAACACACTCACTGTATCACTGCGTATAGTATTTTGAACACATTTTTTTTTTCTCGTAACATCGCTCTTAGATCAGACAAACACGGGAGACATGCCTTAGTATTGTACATATTTTTTTCACTATACCGCTAAACGGCTAAACCACAATCGTAAAATGTCCGAACCAAAACTCGGCGCACGCTACGAATTGCGCAGACTTTTCGAATTTCGTTAGTTACAAGGTAGCCGCGATCCGACTATAACGCTGCGCTATGTCAGAGCTACGATGACATAGCGGACAACTGACATTGAACACTATGCAAGCGATATAACGTCTAAATAGGAGTAAATGTGGCATTGTGAAGTATATAATTGATACAATGTATGTACAATGCACGGACGTTTTTTGACTGTTTTCACTGAGAGATTGGTGACTATATAGGAATTGTATCTCGATGGTTAACGCAAAAACTGCAATTACGGTACTTACTAATTTTTTATTTTTTGTGACACCAATGAACTAACTAATAGGTCAATCATCATCATCATCAGCCAGAAGACGTCCACTGCTGAACATAGGCCTCCCCCTTTAACGTCCACACTGAACGACAGTCTGCCTTTTGCATCCACTGGATGCCCGCGACTCAATATACATAATAAAAAAGCGGCAATATAATTGGAAGGGTAAGTTATAATAAGTTATCAACTAAACGCATAAAAAAAACCGAACGCCATTACATACCAAGGCTAGTAAAGGAATCTATTGAGATCTCGAAATGCCAGAATTTCAATCGAGGTGATGGTTTTCAACTCGCCAGTGCGTGGAATCCAGTATTAGGTTGCCTTAAAAATAAAAGTTCACGTTCAAAATGTGTTCAAAATACTATACGCAGTGATACAGTGAGTGTGTTTTGTCGGGACTTAGGTTCGAGTTCGAGTTCCAGTGATATCCGTAGCAAAAGACTAAGAAAGAGGGTAGATCGTTATGTCTGCACCTAACTTTTTAACTGGTCGACCAACCACCCGCATTCTTCAGTTTTCCCGTGAACATGGTGCATGTAACTGCGCCAAATATCGGGAGCTCATTCCACAACCTTACCACAGTAAATATCCCGTAAATAATCATATAACTTTAAAGGCATCAAGCCTGATTTAGGCCTGACACGTTCGCACTTGCCATGCCACCTTACAATATCTCCCTTGTTTCATACACATCAACAGCCAGTAAACGCCCACTGTTGAGAAAAGGCCTCCCTCTTATAGAGGGACGTTGCCATAATCCCCACGCTTGGCAGGTGGCTTGGGGATCGCAGTACGTTCACCGTGTACTAGTAGCATGCTAATGCCCATACTCCGGTGGTTCTGTTCACATGTAGTTAAGGACATACTAGGGTCCTTGCAGTTTTAGGACATACCCGGGTTCATTTAATAATGAACGATGAGTGCTGGGCTAATGCCCATCACTAAATACTCATTCTACTTAGTATATTATGAAAATAAATCTGTTGGAATACACATAAACAACTAATCCTAATAATAAATGATCAGACGGCAAGTCAGTACCAGTTGGCAGCTTACCCAGTATGGCGGCATTACTACGCTAAATGGTACTTCCTAAATGGTAGTTCAACAAATATTTTTTTGTTGAACGGAAATGCGAACGAAAATCTGTTACCAGGCATTATGAGTGAACCTTGATTGAATATTCTTATTTAGATTAACGTGTCAAACTCCGCATCACAGTTGCTAACTGATTTCGAATGACTGACGTTTTGTTTGTATGGTATGGTTTATATGGTTTCGTTTCTTACAAAAATGTTTTGACAGGCGTTCCAATTTAAACAAAAAAAAAAATCTTTTGCTTACACGATGAGCCAAATAAACGCCAGCATTTTGGTCAAACAGATGCTCTGATAGGTTTGCAGTAAGTTTTTACTTGATGTGTGTGAAACAAAATCATATTATGATCTTTACCAAATAGTAAAATTATCTTTAAAAAAACCGACTTCAAAAAACCACAAAACACAAACATTCTAAGTTAATATGCCACTACAAAGAATCAAATAATATTTTTACACGGATTTTGAAGTCAGGCGGAACAACTAAAATATAATGTCGCAAAATATGCGACATAAACGACAGACAGACGGACAGACAGACGGACAACGAAGTGATCCTATAAGGGTTCCGTTTTTTCCTTTTGAGGTACGGAACCCTAAAAACAGCGCATAACCTTCCTCCTTTTTGAAGTCTGTTAAAAATCTATTAATCCTCCAAATATTACGTAAACCAGACAACTTAAAAATATCTGTAATTATATTTATCGACAAATTTCGTAACCAAAAAAGTCTAAACCAATTGCACGTAATACAAAAATGTTCAGCCCCTATTCCCAAAACGAACATTCACTGTGAAGTCCAGATTGCACGAGAGTTGGTAACTTGAGTTGCAAAAACTGGGAACGACCTTCCTGATAGAATTAGAGTTAACAAACTGAAACGCTCTGCCGGCTGCAACTTGTTCAACTTTTCATGTAACAGCCCTCTCTAAAGCAAGCAAGCTGTCTGTCTATACACTGTAGATCAGTGTGTATTTAAGTACACAACTGTTTAGGAACACGTTGAAGTTTTCTTTTAAAATATACTATGGCTACTTTTAGGGTTCCGTACCTCAAAAGGAAAAAACGGAACCCTTATAGGATCACTTCGTTGTCCGTCTGTCTGTCCGTCTGTCTGTCCGTCTGTCAAGACCCCTTTTCTCAAGAACGCGTAAAGGTAGCAAGTTGAAATTTATACTAAATACGGTTTCTTTTGGCTGTAAAAAAATAAAAGTTGTAAGTCAACGCAATCAAAAGATATGAACGTTTATGTCGCATATTTTGCGATTTCACAGGGGAATCAAAACCTATAGGGTACTTCCCCTAGAATCACCTACTTTGACCTAGAATCATGAAATTTGGCAAGAGGCAAGGTATCATAGCACATATATAGGAATAAATCCGAAAGTTATAAATTTGAAGGTATTTCATTTAAAAATAATTATTTTGCAATTACAAACTTACATTTTGTAGTTGGAATGTATGGAAGAAACTTATTGTCAACGTTCTTTATTGTGCTTTATATTAAGCTAAAATAACTGACACCATGTTTATTAAAAAAAATAGATTCTTGGACAAAATAAAGTCTAAAACTTTTTTTATAAAGCTAGTATGTACAACTAAAATATAATATACACAAAAAATAAATAAAAAGTCCTAAGTGAACAAATCGCCACCATGCGGCAGGGTTCCCAGAATGCTGGCAGCATTGCCCCGCTGGATTGCGAGGCTTAATTTTTGTGCGAAATATGCTCCAGCTCTGGGATCCCCCGAGGCGAGAACCAATCTTGTCGAAATGTCTTTACAAAACTTTTTTGTATCGGACGACCACGGGCCTAGAGTCTCTACAGCTAATGCGAGAAACTCATAATGCGCGCTCAATTGTGCATATTTGCGGTGTTTTAATAATTGAGCATTGTCAGCCGCGGCCCCGACGTCACGAACCAAACTGGAGAGATGAGATGGCGCCAGGGTGTCCACGCACGTAGCGTCCCAGACGAGTGCACGTCCTAGACACCACGGAACTAGGGTGGCACCATCCGGTCTCTTGCCGTCATCTCTCACCATTCCAGTGGGCTCCAACGTCGACGGCACAGAAGCTGAGGAAAGTGCCCGCCTGACTAAATCATTGATGGCCCAATGACGAAATAGGCGGCCAGCACTCTTCACGCACGACAGCCCGTGTCGTCCGAGTTGGTCCACGCCTCGGCCGCACTGGCAGCGGTGAGGCTCGCACAGTTTATTGTCAACTACAAACTTAAGTTTGTCTTTCAATATTTTAACTTCAGTTAGTTTTTTTTTTGGTCTCGCGCTCTGAGGTTTCCGTCTAACGGAACCCTCAAGAGCACGAGTCCCACTCGTACTTGTCCGGTTTTTTAGGCTTGTATTAACTTTTTTCACTGAAATTTATTAATTAACTAGCGACCCGCCCGCCCGGCTTCGCACGGGTGTAACTTACGTGCGAAGCTGGGGTGGTTCGCTTGTTACATATATAAACCTTCCGTGAAAACTTATCTAACTGATGGTGAAAACCACATTAAAATCCGTTGCGTAGTTTTATAGATTTAAGCATACATAGGGACGGACAGACAGCGGGAAGCGACTTTGTTTTATACTATGTAGTGATAGTTAAATATTACTATTATATTTATTACTATGAATTTACCTTTTTATATCACGTTTTATATTAGCGAATTGTTTCCTTCACTTGTTACTAACTAACTAAAATTATAATCAAATATTGGAGGTCGATTTTAACCTTCTGATTCGCATATTGATTTTAAACTTGGCAAGTATTTATGTAATTCGGATGGCAATACAATAACTTGGTACCATTGAACTGATTTGATGTGAACCAGAAAGTAGATAGTGTAACTATTGAATGGTGACTCACATTGACAGAGCCATCTAGCGGGAAAGACCCCTACCATCGTGCCGCATGAGCCGAGCGGCGCAGTGTTACCTGTACCTATGCAATACCTGGGGCCTTACGGACAACTGCTATTACAAGCACCTAATCTGCTCAGTTGGAAAATCACGCGACCGCAAACCTTATCGCGCCCAGATACGGTTTGCGGTCACGTGATTTTCCAACTGAGGTGTTATGCAATCACACACAATCGTACAAGCCCCATCGGTAAGCATTTTTTAAAACGATTATATTATTTTTGTCCTATACGGGTACAACCGACATTAACATTATCGTCATAGTTTAAAGGATTATCAAGCTAAAATGGCAATGGCTGGCAATACCTGTAGAATAAACTACAACCATTGATGAAGACGGGTTCTAGAGTGGAGACCGCGTATCGATAAAATAAATGTAGAGTAGGGCGCCCTGTGGTCAGGTGGAGCGATGACCTTCGAAAGGCTGTTGGTGGCAAGTGGATGTGTAAAAGGAGAATGTCCTACGAAAAGTTAGGCATACGTTCAGCAGCAGTCTATAATATGGATTTGTTTACTTTTGTAACCAATTTAAAATAGTAGATTATACAACGAGTGCTTAAAACAAGTAATTTTAGCCGAGGCGTTTATCAGAACGGATCTTAAACTCAAGGATAAACAATCTCCTCTTTGTTTTTTTTTTGAAGAGGTTTAGTTTACTTTTATGCATTAGTGCAAAAAGTCTTTTTTAGTCCTAGACTCTAGAGCATAAAAATCAATTTTAGTCCGCTTACATTGGGCATAAACAAGAACTTTACGAGCATGAGAAGTGAAAATTCTATTTTTTATTATTATTTGCTTACCGTATGTGATCAACAACAACATTGATCATCATTTTACAAAGACATACTCTAGCTAAGTAGATAGAGATTTTTTAAAGTCAAGCACACTCCCAGCTGCTCAGGACACCCTAAATGTTAAAATTATAAAAATGCTATCGGATAATGTCCGAATAAATTCAGTAATAGAAAAATAATGCTAATAAAACAAGGGTTGAGAAAGGGACACTACACATTGTAATAGCAATAAAAGAAAGCATCCGAAACGACGCGAATAACAGAGGTGAACGTCGAGGGCACAAGTTTTAGAAATTTATTTTTCGTGAAACATTCCTGTCAGCCTTAAAAATCATTAATCAGGGTACACTTTGGCAGTGACCCAACGTCCTTACTTCTCTCTCATTTGTATTTACTGAAAGAGTTCTCAATCATAAATCATGCCGTATTGATAAATGAATCCATTCAATTTTTCCAAATCTGCGAGAGCACGTCTCCGTTTAAACCTAAACATTTTCGGTTTAAACCGTTGAGTTATTCAACCGACAATATTTCAGATAAGTTAACGACGTCGTTTATTTTGCTATTAAATTTATTACACCAACTTTCGACGGAGAATTCCAGTTCCTAGTTTAAATAATCGACTAGATAAGTAAAAGGTAAACGATAGCTACCAATTAAATTGAAACACATTGAGTTTTCAAGCGGATTCAAAGGAAATGTTTGTTACTGTTCTTATTGCAGCAATTAGTCCCGAGCTGGTCCTGAGATTGTGAGACAAACAGCTCGAAATATACTTGTAGATATAAGTAAAATATGACATGCTCTCCAGCCCTTTACAATTCAATTTGTTATCGTCTTGCACTAAAATCACGGTAAAAAGATGTCGATTTTAACCCATTTTAGAATTTCGTATCGATTGGAAACTATGCAAGTGTAAATGAAATTCAGATGACAATACAATAATTTGGTACCATTGGTACCAAAGAATTGATCTGATGATAGAGCCAGAAGGTGAACTATGGGACTCTTCAACAGCTAACTAACACCTTGAGTTTGAGATCAATTGTTTTGTTTTAACGAGTCCCACACTAAGAAAGCTGTGGTAGCCTATTTGGGAGACCACTATAAAAAGCCGTAGTAGGTTATTTGGGAGACCGCTAGACTTGAAAGCGTGAGGTCGCGGGTTCAAACACCAAGCAAACAATGACTTCCTTGGAGTTTATTTATGTATGCAAATGCAATTTCATACTACTGGTTTTGCGGTGTAAGAAAACTTCGCGAGGAAATCTGCAATACGTACGGAGAAGAAATTCAATGGCGTATGTGAATCCAGCAATCTGCAACTGAGTCAGCGTGGTGGACATGACCCAATCGCCCTTCCGGGGGAAGGCTTAAGTCCAGCAGTGGACTATTAAAAGGCTGACTATGCTACGCTTATGCACATTACGAATACTATACCAGCTGATAATCTTCAAACGGCTGAACAGAATTTCTTGAATAATAGCTAAAAACACTATAGATCAATTCGCCTTTCAAACAAAAATAAGCTAATCAAAATTGGTTCAGCCGTTTGGGAGCTACGATCCTACAGACAAATACACACGTACTTATAACACCCCTCTTTTAGCGTCGGCGGTAAAAAATAGTGTTCCGGTTTATACAAAAAAGATAAAGTTTGTAAAAGCAACGTCGATACTGCAATGAATGGCCCATCTCCTGGAGAGAGTGCCGGAAGGAACGGACGCTCAGCCTTTTAACGTGTCACTTCTTATACTCGTATCTGTACGTTGGCAATAGGAGCATTGTTTGGCGGTTCACTAGTGCATCATCAGGTGCTTTAATGGGATCTATGGACCACAAGTAGTGGGATTTATAAGCTTTTGGCACGTGTATTAAGGTGGTACGTTTCACATATGGCGGGAAATTCAACTTGCAAACAGTTTTCTTGTCCTTGTAGCTAGGCCGGGTAATTATTGTAAACGATCATGATGTTTGCGCAAATTGATTATTATTCTTTACAAAATCTTGTAAAGCTATTTATCTCTAATGCACTTTATTACTGACATTTGTCAATAAATGTTTGCTCTTTCAAACGGTTTAATGACAAATGTACTTACGTTGGTGCATTAATGTTAAGTTGCTGTACATGATAATGTTAAGAAAAACCAACGATTTGCGCAAACACTGTGTCATTTTAAAATAATTACCTACCCAACCTAGCTACGAGGACAAAAATTGTTTAAAATTTGAATTTTCCGCCTTAGGTGAAGTGTACCAACTGAAGTGTGTGTTATAGTGTGTATGAACTATGACAACTAACATATAAATATATATTAACACCCAGCTATAAAACAAACACAAATGTTCATCATGTGAATGTTTGTCCTAGATGGGAATCGATCCATACCCCCAAGCACTGAAGGTAGGTTCACTACCAACTGGACCACTGGAGCAGTCAATAATCACCAGTCTTCGTTTTTGGGAGTGTTTTCCTTACATCCTGTATATTCTATATACATTATGTAACATTTATTGTACCTACATAATGTTATATATCATCCCACGTACTTCCACCCACTCGATATTTTACTTATTACGGCATTTAATACCACCTATTGGTGGTTTATTTTGATCACAAGCTCGTTGCTGGTATGTTGCGGTGCTCGTGAACGTCAAAACGTTCGTGTGTCGGCTTCCGACCACGAACCCTAATTATTTTGCTTGGCAATTAATCCATTGTAGTAAACAATCTAAAGCCTCCGAACCGAAGGTAAATTAAGGCTCTAAAACTGAAATACTGGAGTGTGGAACATCGTAAATTGGATGATTTGGAAATTTCAAGCTTCATTACAAAGTTATGAATTGAAATGTGGCCTAACTTAGTTTAGTTATTATGAATTACTCGACCTGAAATCAAAGCTCAAGCTACCAAATATCATAATAGACGTACTAAGTTTAAAGTCTGTGATAAACTAACAAGTCAAAGACGACTAATGTTGCCACAGAAAAGAGAAGTAGAAATTTTCTCTTCTGTGAATGTTGCAGACGATGCACAGTAAATTCGCGCAAGTAATAATCGCGTAAGTACTACGTCTGCAATGAGCTACAACACTTTTTGCTTAGTGGAAGTGCTTAGTAGCACTTGGGCTGGTCCTTGCGCGTTCGTATTCCTGCGCTATACTTTTTGCAGCGGGGCCCGATTCGCGCGATGCCCACTGCGCATCGTTCCAACATCGGTTGAACTGGTGCAATTACGTACCTACTCGCACGCAAGTTGTATGCGTCGCCACACGAGTGGCTATTTACGATTATAAGATAGCGTGAGTACTTGCGCAAGTACCAAAGCAAGCTACTGCGCATGGTCTGCAACGGTCTTAATACAAATATGTATTATAAAATATTCATACGTTTTAAAATAGCGCCTTCATATTGTGACATGCAATAAGCGTGATGCTTGCCTTAATATTCCTCCCTTATGGGTGTTTTTTTTAATACGGTTTCACCCTAAAGTAAAATCTATTCAATAATAATCACTAAAACTGGTTCACAATTGGCGAAGCTATATATCGCATAACAAATACGCATAATAATACAACAAGTGAAAAAAATAGGGATTTTAATTCGCTGGACTAAGTTGCATCCCGAGTGTAGCAAAGGATTCTAGAGAAGAATCCTGAGCGGAGCGTGGGATACAAGAACGAGATGTTTTTTTCACGCTACTTTTTGTCATAGACTGCGAGAAAATAAATAGTGGCATAGGTTTTGTTACCTAATCTTCATTAGATAGCTCAATGGAATAGCTCCAAGTGGGTACGTCGGCAAGTTTTATTTATTTTTGTTCATAATTCGTATAATTTGTATTTGTTCCAAATCCAAAATGTTTTTATTTACTCAGAGACCAAAAGAGAATTTTATTCACTGTTATGGAAGAATCAAATTAACTTTTTCGAGCAGTAACGGTTAAAAACAGCTGCTTATGTAGCTTGGAATAATGCTAGGATATTGCCAGTGATAAATTAAACATATAAATTGGTTCAAATGTTTAGAAGTCATGGTGGAACACACATACATACATAAACGACTTTAAACGAGCGATTCCACTTTTTCTGTATTCTGAGATTCAACTTGGAAAAGCTTCTACGTTTTAATTTTTTTTTTCTAGTCCTTCTGATTTACTTCATGCTCGTTCAAAATCAACGGAAAACTTCTCAATAAGTCTATTGTGTTCAAATTTTACAGAAATAAAGTGTTCATCTGTGTTGTTGGCGCGCGTTGAGTTAACGGCAGTAGTTACAGTAAAGGTACAATTCCACCAGTGTGCGACATTGTGCATTACTGCCATTACTGAGCTGCACGTTGTACAACACAAATATTTCCCTGTGACAGTCAAAATTAAATAAATGCTAGCTAAATATGCACGCACCCTGCCTCTTTCTGTTTGGTACAGCTTTCTTGGGGGAGACAGAGACCTACGAGCAGTACAAGCACTGTAGCTGTTCTGAAAAAAATCAAATTCCCTGAACACAATTTCGATAAAATTTCACCCTGATATCCAACAAAAACTATGCATTTACTGGAATAAAAATAACATTATGCAAGGTGCAAGCGACTTTTATAACAAATTAAATTCAAATCAGTTCTGCTTTACATATTTAAGTGCGAATAAACATACCTACATACTTACGCACAAACTTTCACATTTATAATATTAGATGTGATGCTCTTTAGTGGTGCAATCCACAGATGTTGTAAAGCTACAATTGCCAAAGCCACTGTGCAACACAGTGCTGCTTCTGTGTATGTCACAAATGTTTTTTTCAGTGGAAACACGTAGTACATATAACTCTATGGTGGAAACAATTATGTAGGTATAAAATATGTGCAAGTCCAGTATCTCTTTGTTGGGTGAGACAGAGACAAACGCTTTTGGACTATACGACATGCACCCATGGTTCTGGCATAAATCAAGTTTGCTGCACACGATTTTGTGGAATTGCATCTTTACACACATAATAATTACATGTGTAATGCTGAAATTCCACCGGAATAGTATGCAGCACATTTGTTTTTTCTCCGAACACTGCGTGTGTGCGTCATATGCGTCAGTCTCTGTCTCCACATACCATAGATAAAAATAATATTTGGTCTGTGCCCCGACACAGCTGTACGTAACAGATATTGCATGTGTGCGTCACATGCGTCAGTCTTTGTCTCCCCTGACACAGCTGTACGTAACATATAGTGCATGTGTGCATCACATGCGTCAGTCTTTGTCTCCCCTGACACAGCTGTATGTAACAGATAGTGCATGCGTGCGTCATATGCGTCAGTTTGTCTCCCCCGACACAGCTGTACGTAACAGATAGTGCATGTGTACGTCATATGAGTCAGTCTCTGTCTCCCCCGACACTGCTGTACGTAACAGATAGAGACAGGATGCGCGCTTATTTCGTTAGTGCTTACCTATTTGACTGTGCCCACTGAGGGCAACATTTGTAGACTGTGCAGCACAGAGTCACATTGCAGAACATTAAAGAATCTTTACCTTTACGTCTTGAACAACATTATTAAACTAGAAAAAAAGTGTGTAACAATATTTATTTGTTTAGTACCTACTTATCAGCCAAACGTTTTTAAACAAAAAAGAAACAGCAGAAGAATAACACAAATGTTAATGTTTCTTGAAGAAAAGCGGCAAAGCGATGGAATGGAATCTTGATACATTATTTTGATCTTATCGTATTTCCGCATGTTTGCTCAGTGGGTATAAAAAGTATGTTTATCTGGCAATATATTTGAATGAAAGAAATGTAATAATTTTGTTCGTTTTGGGTACAATGAAATTACAAGATATACCTAATCTAATGCTGACAATTGAACTATTTTGAGCTGTTGAAGTCAACATTTTACATAACATGGGTTGTTCTTTACTCATCCTATGACGTCTTATCTTATTGGTATAATTTTGTTTTTAGTCATTCTAACTTATATTCTCTACTCATCTGTAATTTTTGTCAATTGTTGGTCTTAATTTAACTGAAATGTGTTCCTGAGTCATCCTACGGCAAAAAATACCAGGCGTTGTTCCATACTCATAATAAGTCTCATCTTAATAGAGTTTTTCACAAAGCGAGTACTTATTGCTTAGTTTAAATAAAAAAACTAAAATGTGAGATGAGCCTCCATACTGCTATCTCCATGTACAGGAGCGGAAATGCGGTCTTCCACGCAACCCTGTCACTTACTAAGCTCCGGCCTTCTTTTCAAAAGTTTTAAAGTATCCCACAAAGGATTGAATGTCGAACTTGTTTACCACAACTTTGCCAAACAAAAGGCAAGAGCTCTAGTGCATTCTGTACGGCGATACCTATTTATCGTTTGGCACGGCGCGCAGCAAAAATTTTAAGCGTTGAGAGAATTTTTGTTTTAACGTCCCAAGGGTTTTGCCATGTTTGTTTTTACAGAAAAATGCTACCTTGTTACAAATAAATGCTAAAGTTGACTATTAACAGAACTATTCCGTGACCATGCCATTCAATTCAACCAAATATAGGTAATGATAAGATAAATTGATATGGTGCGCCACTATCACACTCACAAATTTGGCGTTTTTTTAAATACAAAGTTACAGTATCTACATTTGAAAAATGTAAGCTTCTAATATCGCATATCTTGTAACAGTTATTTTAAGTGCAGATGTTTTTATAGCAATTTCCGGATACCCACGATACAATCACCGTGAGTACTTTAATCACTGAAATATCATGACGTGAAAATATCGATAGTTTAATGGAAAACAAACTGTTAATAGAAAATAAAAACAACAACCAATACATAGTACTATCAAATTTCATAAAAGAGCTTTCAACGGCAGGGTTTTAACACTATACAATATCCTAAGAAAAATCTGTGCATGTAAATTCGATTGCAAGCAACAAGGATAAAAATTATGTTGAAATTTTCAGCGCGCTATGCTTATGGAACAGTGTGTTGTAACCTATCGTTACGCGGCTACAACTGCACCTACAGTGCCATAAAAGAGCTACAAACTGCTTTTTAACCAGAAAAAATACAGCTTACATAGCGACATTCACATTCTGTCCATTGACCTCTACAGCCGAAATGAATAATGTATTAAAGTACAGATCGAAATAAATCAAAACCGTACCACATTATTCTATTACTCAGCTCTGCATAAAATGCGTGCGTCGTGAATAAATAGTGAAAAGTATCACAAGTATTTCACGATCCTTTTCTCGTAAGACGTTTCTCACTTATTCTTTTGGGGTTACGCCGTGACTGGCGCGGGCCGCGGAGCTCATCATTTGCATCCAAATAGCTCCTATAAATTCGCTACCCGAATTTTCACCATTCTCTTCGCTCCTTGGGAGCAATTAAATACTTTTTTCTCGTGGAAGCGAGGTCTGGAGCTCAATTTTTCGGTGTGAATAAATTCTGCTGGCCAGATTGCAGCGGCAGTAGAGCTTCATTAGATAAATTATAACGATATGCGAGGCTGCATTCAATGAAAAACTGCAAGTGCAAGGACTGCAAGTAATAATCAATCTAATATTATACCTAAATGCGAAAGTGTGTTTATTTCTCTTTCACTCAACAACAGAGTAACAGATCGATGCGATTTTTGCAGAGATATAGTTAGAGGCCGTAGATTGAAATCTCTAATCCCGGAAAAAAAATACGGTTTTTGAGGAAATGTCCACGCAGATGAAACTACGGGGTCCAACTAATTCGTAAATATTATTTAAACTGTTGAGGCCACTGACTAGGCGTAACGTGTTATATGTAGTACTGACTACTGCATAGTGTGACGTATTTCATAGAATTTCATATATTACTAGCTAAATCACGAAATTTTTCAGTGTTCTCTTATTTTCTGAGGGAAAAGTATCTATGTACGTTCTTACAATGCACTCTATCACTCTGCTAAATTTCATTTAGATCGACTTAGACTTTTAGTCGTGAAAAGCGAATATACAGAGCATAAACTACATACAGAGAGACAGATAGACATTCAGTTTTATAATATCAGCTAGGGCTAGTCCACATGCACTGCACCCACCACAGACATGGACTATATTTATTTATTTTATTAACCGACTTCGAAAAGGAGTTTGGGAGGCTTTGGCTGGCACCGACTCCAAAAAGAACTGATTATAAATTGTAAATATGTATATAAGTAGGTAATATATGTATTAATAATTTCGTTGATTGTCCTTTAATGCTCATTGCTTTGAAGTTATTTAAATATTATTTTCTACTTTTTAGTTTTAGTTTGTAAATGAAGGTAAAATCATGAAGTCGGTTCTTTTTTTTCTAAAAATTATCTTTATTTTATTTATTGAGGTACACAAAACAGGATACAGTCATAACAAAAACTAAACTAAGTGTGTTGACATTTGTGAACTAAACCATATCCCAAAACATGCGTACTCATCATGGTTATTTAAAAAAACAACAGTATGATATAAAAATTTAAGTTTGGTTAATAACTATAATTAACTTTCAGTTAGCTACATTCACTATGAGCCGTGAATGCAATCTTTTTTACATCTCTCTTAAATCTGGGTAGACTTTGATCAAAACTATAACAAGATTTTGTGGAGCCGGGAACAAAAATGATGCACCGAAACACACTTTCGTTTTAAATGGCACAGTAAGACATATTTTGTGGGTATAGCAGTGAAGTGGCGGATCACAATGCAATTGATAGCGGATCTAGAACTCAACTGGCGTAATGCTGTGGAGCTCCGCGTAAATGCGGCAGCCAGTGCCGCCTACTTTTCATTTCTATCCCTCTTCCCTCTTCCGTGGATATATCACATAAAAGTGCGCATAAAACTCACTCTATATGCCGCCATCTTGTATTTATGATGACGTCACATACTCAGCAATACTTGTTATCTATTAATTTATTATTAAAAACACTTTTGACACCGTAACAAGTATGACTAAGGCCATGCTATAGGGTACCTACTAAAATAAATTAAATGTATTATACTATACAAACATTTATTTTTTTGTGTCAACGATAGATATCGATGAAACTAAAATTTTCGCAAATTTTGTGAACTGAAGTCAGAGAAATCTATCGACACTCATTTGTAATGTTGAGGCGTTTAGGCTGTGAACATACAAGCATACTTACACAGATACATGCGTAACACAAAACCATTTTTTTTGTTTGATCCTATTCACGTAAGATTAAAAGTAAATAACTCAAAAAAATAAAAAATAAATACCACAAAAATTTAGCATTACTTACCATTCATTGTGGCAATGCCGCCAGATTTCTGGGGACCTCTAATGGGCCATTAATGGTATTTTAGTTTAAGTTTAGTTATTTTATGTTTTAGTTATTATAATATATTTTAAGTTTTCAATAATTATTTGTTTTTTAACAAAGGGAGGCCTATACCCAGCAGTGGGTCACTCAGGGCTGATGACGATGATGATTTGTTTTTTAAATTGTGTTTGCCGTTTCACTTTTTAGACATTTAGGCATGTTCACTACAAAGTCCCTAAGTCATAGGCACATACTTCCTATTTGCTTTTTTTTTATATCCATTTTAGACTGGGAATAACGTCATTATTAACTAAACAAAATACAAGCTAATACTAACACTACAAATACAGTTAGACTGCCCATAGACCGTTGAAGGTCTCAAGACAATCCAAATCCCACTATCAATTGACAGCGTACCCATCATACTGGTGGCATTACCACGCTGAATGGCAATGCTTATGCATTGAGCCAGAAACACGCCAGCATTTT
This sequence comes from Agriopis aurantiaria, assembly GCA_914767915.1. Classification (NCBI taxonomy): domain Eukaryota; kingdom Metazoa; phylum Arthropoda; class Insecta; order Lepidoptera; family Geometridae; genus Agriopis; species Agriopis aurantiaria. The sequence continues at coordinate 7,101,678 of OU611994.1, read as the reverse complement.
TTTTTCTTATTTACTGTGTAGATTCCTTCTTCCTTGAGTTCAGATAAATCATACCTATTTATATTTATTAAGTTGTTCATATTAATTGCATTAAGTATACAGTATGTAACAACATAATTAACATTATCTAGTGTCTGCCACAGCGTTAATGACCATTATTTATCACATAAAATGCCAGTAAAGAAGGCCATTTACTTTTTATGTTCATAAGAGTGATCCACAATTAGTAGAGAGCTCTCCTGGACAGTAAATTCTAGGTAATTTAACTTAGCCTTGGGGGCGATTTAAGTTGATTAAACTGAAATGAATGAATTTGAAATTAAATAAATTAATTAAATGAATTTGAATTTGAAATTGAATTCGAAATTAAATTCATACAAAATAAATGCATAGTAAATTTATGTTTATTAGTTTTTTATCATACTAATAATTAAAATGTGTAACTTGTAATCCCGGAAATATGTGTATGTTCCATTCATATCGATGCATCACGAGTTTGACAGTCGAATCATTTTCCATCGAGAAATGATTTCTTATTATGTGTGAGCAAAGACCGGGAGTATTCAATGGCTCGGAAATGATAAGCGATTCAATATTTTCAGCCACTTTATACGACGCTCCGTTTGTCGTACTGCGTGTTGCACATGGCCATAAAGTGGCCGAGTTGAGAATTGATGTTTTGCATTTTTGCAAATCTGATTATGGTTTATCCCATTATTCTTTTCATATCCTATCCGTCGGTAAAGTGTGAGTTTTCTTTACTACTACTAACTAATATATATATTATTATATAAAATTCACGCTTCAATTTATATACTGACAAAATCATAAAGTGTACTATCAAATTGGTATTAAGAATACAAGTTAAATTTTATTTAAACTGGACAATTTGCTGGTTTGGTTGATTAATCATTTCCAATATATGTAGGTATTTCTAGTATTTTTGTTGTTTAATACAAAAATATAAAGCCAGTACCAACGCACAAAGAAACTTACCTGCTACTTAACGAAGGATCCCGGCAGCTCCAACTTAAACAGTTAGAAATCAGTAGGTATTCCACTTTCCCATACGAGAACATTCGATAAGTTTCCGATCTTCAGGAACTCGGTAAATCCTTAATGATGAGTTCTCGTAACTTTTTAGAGGAATTAGTTAGGTAGTTACTGCACTCACCGAGTCTGTGTGGTTAATGGAGTGATTTAAAAGTCTTGTAGATACCGATTAGAACTAAAATAACCTTTATAAAAAGCATGCTAGAATCGAACAACTATTCCGCTAGGCAGACAATAGAGATAAGCTCGCTGAGCTGACGGCCATGGTCCAGTAGTAGTGGAGAGGAGACGCACCTAAAGACGAAGAAAAAAAAACATGCCATAAACTATCACTTATAAGGTCATCATCATCAAAATTAGCCTACTTTTGTCCACTGCTAGAAAAAAGAAAACCCGTACGAAGCGCTTTAATTCCACTTTTATTGTGCGAACTGCTAGTCAGTGGAATGTGCTGTCTGTTTGGTTATTCCCAATAGTTACAATCTGGGTGTCTTCAAATTGCGAGATATCGGTTTCTTCTTGGTAAGCGTGCTCAATCGTAGACCGCATCATCGCTTAACATCAGGCGTGGTGGTCAAGCACACGCCTATTATTTACTTCACAAAAAGACCTCTCCCAAGTTACGCCACTCAGCACAGTCTTCGGCTTTTCACTACCGCTTATAAGGTCAGTAGCTTACCTAATTTGTTAGTCTAAGCATTACGATAACAACAATAAAAAAAGATTTTCTATATTTACTATATTTTGCAAGCACTTATTATACTTATTTGTACGGGTGGCAACAATATATAATTATATTCATCCCGGGTACCGAATTGAGGTTTACGATGTTGAACTGTATAGTAATATAGAAGTAGTAGAAGCCATATTATAACATTGACCTATTCAAAAAGGACAGAGGCACGTGGTAATTCGATTTGCTCTACAGACAGAATAAAAACGATAACAAGATTATTTCCAACTGAGACTTCTGCGAATCTATATAAACTGTTAAGGACCTCCGTAAAATTAAAGCTTCCGAATGGAAAAGGGAACGAGGGTGACATTACTAAGTATTCAAACTTCCGCTACAAGGAAATTAGGTACTCGTACTTGTCATGAATGTTTTCATCTTGTAATCACGACAAGTCGACGAGACGGCTCCATTTTGCTAACTGTGGAACTACCCACGCGTTACTTGCCGGGTAATAATATGAGAATCAGCTCTTTTCCCTAATCATTTTTATTCGTATAAACGCAATTTGCGATTGTCTAAAAATCATGAAAATGCAAAGGCGTGGTAGGGAGAAAATAAATTTTAATGGCGATGGTTGCAGCACTTGGACGTCATTCTGTAGAGCGTGGGTTCAAAACCCAACCATAGGTCGGAGCTTACACTGAAGGGGAATTTTATAAGGAACTTTTTAGTTCTTAACTTACTAGCTACCACCTTTAAGTTGACAATTTATCACCAAGCGCCCAATCCACGCTAAGCGTGTTTACCTTCCACCACATCACCTGGTGCAATTTTGTTCGAAAGCTTATCCTATTAAAAATACTAACATTAATTCCGGAAAGTGCAAACTCACTAAATACAGGTCCAGATGTCGTGTTAATCTCATTCCACATGAGTAAATTACAAGATCGGGAGAAGTTGGCTGCCAGCCATATGGCCGCTGCATCAACCGCGGCTTCGGGCCCGCCGATAAATTTCTTTCGTTCGACGACGTCGCCAAAGGAATATCTTACGTTTTTTGATTGGTATGGTAAAACGCATTTGCTTGCATTAGGTGGTGCTGTTCAGTGCCAAAGAATTAGGTTTGTGAGCGTGGATCCGTTTGAGGAAATTATTTGTTCTTTGCAGATTTATAAAACCAAAACCTCTCCCTCAAAATGAAAAGATCTTTTATGAAAAGATCCAAGTATCATTAAGTAGGTACGTTTTTTGTTTAAAGACTTAACTTAGCGACAAATAAATATATTTGACCCGCCAAAACTAGAAAAGTATTTTTTTATTTTATGCCTACTATTTTCACAATTACGTGAAATAAAAATAAGAATGTGATTGTGTGATTTTGTGTGCATGTGTAGGAAAAAAAAAGTACATGCTGCTAACAAGAAAATATAATCTAAAAAAAAAAAAAAACAGTGCTTTTTTTTATGCATTTGCTGTCTACAACCGTTTCAGCGGTTTCATGTCTTTGATTACGTGAAACTAGGAGGATACAATAAAAAAGGTAGTCATAGCAATTTTCAATTGGTCACAAATTTATGTTAATTTGACGCTAAGGTGCCTCTGGAGGTGCTGAAGTTAAGAAAATATTTAGTTTCGGTAGTTCCTTTCTTTTCAGTACCATAAAAACTTACATTATTTTACCTCCATAAAAGTAGGTAAGGTTTGGGTATGTAAAGAAAATGTGTTTACGCACACACCTGTAACTTGTACAAGTGTGTGTAAATGAGTGTATTGTGTTTTAAACTTGTACCTGCAGGAAAACCGCGACATCCTAAAGGTAGGGTCAAGGAAAAACAGAGGGAAAAGATTTTTAAGGGTTATTACAACGAACATTATCCCAGCGCCTCAGCCCATGCCACGTGTTAATAATGTAACTGTCAAACTGTACCAAACCTTTGATATGGGTCAAAAAGGGTTCAATAGCAACTCACGATCCGGTTCTCGTGGCATATTTTCACCTGAATGTGTACGAGAAAACATAGAGCCAATATGTTTTTTATAGTGGGGGACGGTGAACTAGAGGAATTGCTTTGACAGAAATATTTCGTGCGTATATTTGATAGTGGATTTTATTGATAACTTGCCGGTTTGGTGGAAAAACTGTTTTCGTTTGGTGCCGGGTGGGCCAATGGTGGATGAAGCGAACATTTGATGTCGATTTATGTCGTTGCAGCAAAAATAATATTATCATTATTTTTTGATATACGATTCAGTAAACGTTTATTCCAATTTGAGCAGTAATTTTTTGTGGTAAGTTTGTTAAGTTTCGAAATTTATTAGTAGGTTTTTTTTTTAATTACAAACGGGCTTACCCTATTGAAGCCATACATTATCACTCAAGGTTAGGTAAGCTATGGTTAATTAATAGATCTAGCCATAAAAATAATAATGTATTCAATGATAGATATGATGCAGATAAAGACCACGAGGAAGTTCTTTAAGCGCAGAAACCTACCAAAGCTGTGGAGCTACGCTGGGTTAAAATATGTTTATTTTTCCAAGATGAGGTTCAACGTATTTCGTTCTTATTTAGTTTATTTTTAATTTTCGTTTAAAAATTCGATATTTCAAACCCAGCCACTATACATACAATTTTTTTGTAACGGTGGCTTAAAATGTGTAAACTAGGAATTTGACACATTTGCTACAAGTAAAGCGGTCGAAACCGTCATGACGAATTATCGCTCCAGCCGTAGGTATCATGCCCCAGCCTATCTCCATCAAGCTCCGGTGGATTATTGTCAATCCTTGATAAGCACAGTGACTGTCAAAAACAATAGAAGTATAATGCCATAAAATTACGTAGCAGCTTTACCTAGTATGTGTGCACCAAGGACTTTTCATAACCTATTGCACCCGCGGTTTTATCCACGTAGGAACAACGTAAATTTTCAACGGAAAAAACGTGTCCTTTTTCACTCTCTGGCCTTCCAACCATCTCTACGCATAAAATAACGTCAATGCGTTGTTCTGTTGCTGGTTGAAACTGGAACAAATAAATATGCTTTCGCACTCATAATACTAGCTGCGCTCTGCGGTTTCACTCGCATGGCCAGTGGCCACATTCCTTTAGGAACTGTAAAATTATCCGAGATAACAACTATCTTATGTAACTCTTCGGCCCTCTATAGGTATCTATGCAAAAACACTTTAATCCATAACTCTGTTGCTGCGTGAAAGAGGAACAAACAAACACTCTTTCCCAATTATAATATTAGTAAGTGTACTAGGTTACACGGAAAGGGTGTACTAAGCCGAAATGGGTTCATGGTACCCGTAATTATAAACAGCGTTTTCTATGGGACCGAATCAGAAATTACAAAAAAAAAAAAAAAAACTGCCCCTTACGAGTTTGAATGACCGTTTTCTATGGAACAGCAGATTTTTTCGCGTTTGGTCCGATAGTAAAAGTTATTCATAATGATGGGTACCTACTATAGACCTCTTTTGGCTTAGTACGTACACACTTTTCACGTAAGCCAGTATAATGTAATATGATTATCACAATAATGTGTTCTATCCTCCGCCACACCGTCGCTTACCATCAGGCGAGTTGGTGGCCAAACGTAGATCTATTGTATACATAAAAAATAAAAAAAAACAACAATTTTGGTATATCTGAACGGTGTCTTAAAGTCATCGGCATATAAACCGCAGAAAGAGTCAAGGAATTTTTCCAGCAATTTAGATTCAATTCACAGCAAGCCATGGCTTGCAATAAATAAAGTGCAACTCCAAATGAGGCTAGCTAGCTGGAAATAATCCAACTCACTGGTGTACTTTTTGCTTCGTTACATTGCAATAAAATTGTGTTTTGCCGAACATAAACCGTGCATTTCTGCCTACAGAAGTTTATCGTTCGGACGCTACAGCCATAATGTTTGGGGATGGAGCATGACTCCCAATTTTCATAGTAGTTCAATGTGCTTGGGGTTCGAAGATTAGATTTTTGATGAAGTTTTCGGAGCAATGGTATAATAGGCCTGTGTCCTTATTTTTAATTACCTCACAAAAAGTTGAATTTAAATAGAGCAAAACGTTTTTCAACGGAAATAAAATTAAAATCTGTTTAAAATAAATAGGTTATATATGTATTTTAATTTCATACTAAACAAACAGCGCACTCTAGCTCTCGCACCTTATGACGTCAAGTCGTGCGCGCGCCATACCAATGCTATTCTTTCGTATTCCCCTTTCGTTTTAACTTTTAAACATTTTTATTATTTGTTATTTAATCCGTCGTAACATTACATATTGTGTGACAATTTCAACTGGCTATCTATTACGGTTCCAAAGATACAGCTGTTTAAAGTAGGACGGACGGACAGCGTAGGCTCAGTAATAAGGTCCCGTTTTACCTTTTGGGTACGGAACCCTAAAAAACTTGTTCTGTTCAGAATATCAACGTTCAGTTGCTATTTTAATGAGATTTCAGGGTTGGCCCGATAGTAAAAATTATTCATAATGCGCATCATTGACATTCAGGTTATGCCACCAGCATGTCCGGCATACTGGGTACGCTACCACCTGGTAGTGTGCTTGTGTATTTGGATTGTTTTGTGCCCATGGATTGTTGAAGGATCCTTAAACGATTGGTAGAACGGTAGAACCTCTTTAATTATTATTATTTTGTTAATTGTAGGTAATCTTTTAACAATTGTAATGTTTAAAAATATATGTTATGAATGTTTTTTTATATTTTTTATATATTTCCACTAACTTGCTTGATGTTAAGCGATGATGCGGTCTACGATGGAGCACGCTTGCCTAGAAGAAACCGATTCACTCTCAACTTGAAGACACCTATATTGTAATTATCGGGGAACAACGCACTCAAGCAACGAATTCCACAGACTAGCAGTTCGCACAATAAAATATGGAATCAAAGCGCTTCGTACTGGTTCTCAGAATATCAACCATAAAGCGGTGTTGATACTTCGTGCCAACTCTGGCAGTCCGATAGCATGGGCAGGGCGGAATCAAATCATGCAGATCTGATGCACACTCTCCGAAACGTATACGATAAAAAACCGATAGACTAGCAATTTTGCGCCGATGCTCAAGTCTAAGAAGCTTAGTCTGAACCAGGGATCGTTGCTGATGAGCCTCTTGGTACGTTTATTTAATGTCATTAGTGTAACTCGTTTTTGTGCGGTGCTAATTTGAAATAAATAAATATAAATATAAAAATATAAAATGGGCACTCCAACTGTTTTTGTATAACAGGCCATGTAGTTTAGGTATTTCATAAGTAAGGCTTTTGTCAAAAAAATTACACTATGACCTGCTTTTAGCTTAGTACACCGTTTTGGATAACCCGTATCTATACAAAAGTATTTTATTCGGAGAACCGATAACCGATGGGGAAGAAAGGTTCTTGAGTGGAGACCACGAACCGGAAGACGCAGCGTAGGTAGGCCTCCCACTAGATGGACCGACGACATAGTAAGAGTCACTGGCATCCAGTGGATGCAAAAGGCAGGCTGTCGTTCAGTGTGGATGTTAAAGGGGGAGGCCTATGTTCAGCAATGGACGTCTTCTGGCTGATGATGATGATACAAAAGTATTTATGTGAAATAAAATGTTTAAAATAAATAATAGCACATTATAAACTTTTACATTCAACGCATGGTCGAAAATTGGTGCTAATTATTATCATTTTTCATGTATAAACAGTATTGTTAAAAGTAATAAGTACGAAATTAAAGCAATAAATTGGTCAATACAATTTTAATAAATATTTCAGTATGTTATCGGGCGTTAATTGCAAATTTCCTCTCCGTTTTTGTGTTAAAATATTTGAGTAGATTTTGCGAATTACATAAAAAGTCTACAGTCAGAAATATTACATCGAAATATGTCGTACAGAATTATAATATATAATATAATATAATATTTATTTCTCAAAAAACTTAGCCTATTATTACTTAGGTACATGATTCCATAACAAAATATTGTAGGTACACTTCTTACACTTTTTGTATTGGTTTGTCATTTTGGTAGGTAGGTAGCTTATGATTGTGTTGTACATTATCCTTAGGTACGACTTGCAAGTATATTTTTATTTTATTTTATTTTATTAAAAATAATTATATTCTGTTACACTTCTATAAGATCATCAGTCTTTTGATACGATTTTTTTACCCTTATCATAATTAAATTATGCGTATAAAAGTAATTCATATAACTTTTTATAATTATATTATTATATTTTTGCAGATCCATGGACTCTGACCCGTCGGTGTTGCACGGAATCGGACTCGCACTTGGCCAGTATTTAGGTGTATAATAAGTAGTTTACGTATTCACTATAAGTAAGCTTACATTTTATCTTGCCCTATAAAAAAAGTTACAGTAAAAATAATATAAAATGTCACAAATTCTACAACAAAGGTACAGTTACAGGCTGTTAGCGTTATTTGACAGTTGCCAACCCCATTGTCACATTTTAAGCCACGCAACAGGCAAAAAGGCACAAAACTCCAATCTGATTTTTGTCAGTGTTGAAATCCACCTTTCCGCCATCTGCCTGCCGTTTTTTCATTTAAAATCCCTGCTTCGTTTCGTTTTTATTAATGTGCCTGTTCCCACTCCTTTCATGTGTAATACCGATTGATGCCCGCCGGACCATAAAACATAAATAAAATTTTAATCATTGGCCGTGAAAATAAATTGTTTAACCCATCGACAGTTTATGTAGATTGATATTGTTGGCTTTATGGTGGTTTACAATTTGTACCTGACTGGAATAAGCAAAGATATGTGAGGGTTAACCTTAATTTTACACGCGTTACAGGCAGACAGATAAACTCTTTATTTTCACACCACAAATTACACACAATAAAAAAGCTTAAACATAAACTAGTGCAACATAATATGTTAGGTCAAGTAGTTTTTCGTGATGTTACAGTCAGTAAGTAAGTGGTGTTACTCTTTAATATATATATATTTTAATTTTAATAATGGACTACTTTAAACTTTAATAATGGACTAGCTTTCGTTCACAACTCTTCTGTGTTCAGTATCAGCGTCATAGATCTCTTCAGAATTTGCAAGTATTCAAATCAACACACTGTTTAACGTGAACTATATATGTATGTATATCAGTCTCTGGCAGCCATATCACAAGCTTTGCTTAGTTTGGGGTCAGATGACCGTGTGTGAAAAAATGTCCCGAATGTCCCGAACCTCTACTTTGTAACGTAAGTACCTTGGATATTATAATAGGTACTCAACTTCGTTTTATCTCCAAGTGGAGAAATGCTTTAATTGCTAAAATTTCAAGAGACAATTTATACACTGACCACATGTACGACTTTGAATGGACATTTTCAGCGAATGCCCCATTATTACGCTCGTAATTTCGGATTTTGCTCCAAAACTTGTACGTTAAACACATTTGCTTTACAACCAGATTGTAGACGGGAAATAGGAGCTTTCAGCACTTCAAATGTTAATAAAAGTAAAACTGTTCTGAGTTGTTAATTTTTATTTTGTTTCAGATGTTTTTTTCCTTTTGCGTCCGTCTTCGAAATGCGTAATATAATTTATGAATTGCGGGTTCTAAGAATCTTAAACAAGCTTTTTTTATAAGATTTGTACCGATAATAGCTCAGTGGTTGACGTGTTTGTTTTCCACACTGCAGATTTGGGTTCAAATCTCAACAATGAGCTTAATAAGCTGTCGGTGAAGGAAAATATCGTGAAGAAACCATAGCATGATGCTAGAGTACTTTCTAGTGTTCAGCTGGGTTACCCACAGAAAAAACGAAGTAAATAGAAATGAAAATGAGAAGGAAAATCTGTCGCCAGGCATTATGATAGAACCTTGATTAATCATTCTTATGTCAACGCGTCGAGCTCCGCACCCAAAGAACTTGGAACTTACCTTTTTGGGTTATTTCTCAAAGTTCTTTGTCCGCATCACAGTTGCTAACCGATTTCGAATGACTGACGTTTCATTTATATGGGTGCTACTGGCTACAACACAAAATTGCCTTGACAGCCATACTTAAACAAAAAATAAACTTTTCTGTGGGGTTACCACCTCCAAGCAATAAATATGTTACCAAGCACCTCCAAATATGTTTCGACAGCCTCACTTAAGAGCCAGTCACATAGCCCTAAATCCGTAAAAAACACAAAACCACTTTGCAAACGTGTTATAACACAGTAACCATGGTCACTAATGGCCCATACCATGGCCCTTGTTATAAAATTGAAACGCGTCAAATGAATCAAACGCGTCTTCCAATTGAATACTTACTACATTCTCTTGACAAACACGCAAGAAACGCGGTAGCTTGCTCTGCTTTATTACAAGGCTTTATTTAACTTGCAATGTATGTATGTAACTATGTTTGTTCGGGTCGAATCTTGCAACTCAATTTTGAAGCAGAAATCTTCAACTGATTGAGCTAAAATTTGGCATACCTATGTAAGTTCGGTGACAATGCAATGTTATGGTACCTTCAAGCTGGTCTGATGATGGATACAAAAGGTGGCCATAGAACCTCCTAAACAAAACGACGTAACCCCGTCGAGTTTGGGTTCATTGGATTTGTCTTCCCAAGCACTTTGGTCCTAGATGATAAATTCAATATGGCGGACGCCTCAATATAGCGGACCAAAAGGTTCACATCATGATATGGACATCAAATGAAAGGGTTTGCTGAGAAGAATAGAAAAAAGCTTGTGTATTAAAAGTTTTTTTAATATTAATAAAGCTTATTTTGATTATTTTGACAAGTTCCAAACAAGCGCGTTACGAACCTCATCGCGTTAGTAAAGGTGACATTGCTAATTCCACGCAAATAACGTGACGCGGCCGCGTTAAGAGTTTATGTCGTCATAGAAACAAAGGGCACAGAGTCCATATTTCAATTACATTTTCATGTTAACATGTTGCGTGTTTATTTATGGCAAGGAATCTCATGTAGGTAAGTTAGAGAATAAGGGTTGGGTGTCTCTAACGTCCTTGACTACATCATCACTTAGCATGAGGTGCTGTGCCAGAAGCCTAAAATCAACCATAAAAAAAGTATTTCATCTCACGTGCGTACTACAAGCGCAGTAGAAGCGTAAAACGATAGGGAAACGATGCATAAATGTATGGAAAGCGATACTATCGTTTTCTATCGGTGCTATTCCCTAGATCGTTTTTCTCTATGCATTCGGAATAGATTATGATATCATGATAATGATATTGACAGCTTATGATAGCAGTAGCTGGCTTTACTTAGCCTAGCTTAATATTTTCAACATCAACATTTTCTGTGGTATTGTCCGTCAACCATATTTAAAAAAGAAACAATTTTGCACGCAAAAGCTCATTAGTTCAGTGCTATATGATAAGATTTACACAACCAGGAGCTGCCGGTGAGTGTATTTTTGAATTCTTATTTTACTTAATTAATAAACGTTTTCTAAAGCAAAAATTCACAAAGGGTTCCTTATTCAATTTAAAAACAAAGAAAGTGCAATCCAGTTTTCTTTGTCTTCAAAACTTAAATTGCATTAGTAAGATAGGATCTTGGTTGACTGCCCTGAAAAGGCTAAGAACATTGGCTTAATTTTTTTTGGTGAAATAATAGTTAAAATTATGATTCATCTCCTTTTTTAGGGTTCCGTACCTCAAAAGGAAAAAACGGAACCCTTATAGGATCACTTCGTTGTCCGTCTGTCTGTCTGTCCGTCTGTCAAGACCCTTTTTCTCAAGAACGCGTAAAGGTAGCAAGTTGAAATTTATACTAAATACTTGGGTCTACGGTTTCTTTCGGCTGTAAAAAAATAAAAGTTGTAACTCAACGCAATCAAAAGATATGAACGTTTATGTCGCATATTTTGCGATTTCACAGGGGAACCAAAACCTATAGGGTACTTCCCGTTGACCTAGAATCATGAAATTTGGCAAAAAGCAAGGTCTCATACCACATATATAGGAATAAATCCGAAAGTTAGAAATATGAAGATATATCATTTAAAAATGATTATTTTGCTATTACAAACTTACATTTTGTAGTTGGAATGTATGGAAGAACCTTATTGTCAACTACAAACTTAAGTTTGTCTTTCAATATTTTAACTTCAGTTAGTTTTTTTTTTGGTCTCGCGCTCTTAGGGTTCCTTTATGTCGTATATTTTGCGATTTCACAGGGGAATCAAAACCTATAGGGTACTTCCCGTTGACCTAGAATCATGAAATTTGGCAAGAGGCAAGGTCTCATAGTACATATATAGGAATAAATCCGAAAGTTATAAATTTGAAGGTATTTAAAAATAATTATTTTGCTATTACAAACTTACATTTTGTAGTTGGGATGTATGGAAGAACCTTATTGTCAACTACAAACTTCAAAGTTGTCTTCCCAGAGACTGTGGGATCGGCCGATCTGCGAACTAGCATGGAAATCGCTACTAGATACGTGTCCTAGTATTGCAGATCGCGCTCGTATTCTTGCTGTCTCTGTTTGGGAATCGGGACTTTGGTTGCAAGCCATGCCCTCTTTTAACACAGGTAGCCTTTTAGATCCAACCGCATTTCGTCTAGCTGTCAGCTTACGCTTGTGTGCAAGGTGCTGTGAGGCCCATCGCTGTCAGTGTGGTACTGCTGTTGACCAGCTCGGTCACCATGGTTTCTCTTGCTCGAGAAGCGCTGGTCGTATTGGCCGACACGCTAGCCTGAACGACATCATACGCAGGGCACTTTCCACCGCCAATTTCGCAGCTGTGCTCAAACCGAGTGGTCTTGCGCGTGACGATGGAAAGAGGCCTGACGGTATGACACTTGTGCCCTGGAGGTTGGGGCGGCCCCTTGTATGGGACGCAACTTGTGTCGATACTTTGGCGCCGTCACATCTTCCTGAGACACAGGGTAGGGCTGGCGCGGCTGCTAATTCGGCAGAGCAGCACAAGCGTCGCAAATATGCTAACCTCGGCAGTGGTTACATATTTGAGGCGTTTGGGGTCGAGACATTGGGCCCTTGGGGACCGGGAGCTCACCTCATTTTCAAAAATCTTTCAGAGCGCCTGGTTAATGCGACGCGTGACCAAAATGCTGGCGTGTTTCTGGCTCAACGCATTAGCATTGCCATTCAACGTGGTAATGCCGCCAGCATGTTGGGTACGCTGGCAACTGGTAGTGGGCTTGAGCATTTGGATTTTCTTTAGACCTTCAACGGTCTATGGGCAGTCTAACTGTATTTGTAGTGTTAGTTTTAGCTTGTATTTTGTTTAGTTATTAAAGGCACTTGCCCAGTAAAAAAAAACTACAAACTTAAGTTTGTCTTTCAATATTTTAACTTCAGTTAGTTTTTTTTTTGGTCTCGCGCTCTGAGGGTTCCGTCTAACGGAACCCTCAGAGCACGAGTCCTACTCGTACTTGTCCTGTTTTTTTATATAGGTTCCTACTGATTTCTGATTATCATTTTGTACAGCTATACTAAAAACACTCGTTTACGGGCAAATACAGAGAAGGCATCTGTGATCTGTACATCTGTGTTGCGTGTTTCTTTTTTATCATAATACAGAAAAAACTCTCGAGGTGGTCCCACAAAATTTCATTAATTATGGCTCAGTAAATTTTAAACCAGCTCGGATAATATGGATAGGTTTACTCGAGCGCCTGCAAATTTAATATAATAACTACATAAACAATATTTTTGGTCGGTGCTTTGTTCGAGTCAAAACAATGAGTTATTCATGCATGGATGTGTAATCGTATCTATAAATAAACTAGATGTTCGCCCAGAACAGAATTAAAGAAGGTTTCAAGCATTCCACTTTCATAGGTCGTAATGTTTTAGGTACTACAAGTTCTAAAACAAATTATCTTTTTAAAAACCGACTTTTCAAGCATAGCTTAGAGCTTAAAATATTACTTATGCCACTACAAACAACAAAATAATATTTTTTCACTGATTTTGAAGTCGGACGAAAACTTAGAATGTTTGTGTTTTGTGGTTTTTTGAAGTAGTTTTTTTAAAGATAAATAATTATTCTATCCCTACTTCTCATCTCGCCATCTTATATTTTTGATGGTGTCACTTCCCCAGTGACTATCCCTGAACCTAGACCAATCTATCAATATCTTAAACAAAGAGTACTTAAACGTTAAACATAATAAATACCCTAACTTTGGCTTTTGTAGTCACGTAAACATATTTTTCATCTCCGAAAAGTGCCGGTGAACTGAAATATCACGTAAAAATCTGTAGGCACAACCAGCAGTTAGATAAAATTAGCTCGTATACCTACATAAAGAAAATCATAGGTAGGTATATACTAATTTCAATTAGGTAATCAATTCTCTGGTTAATGTAGGTTCTCAGTCGCGTATTTATATATTTTTCAATTATTTATTTTGTAACATTTAGTTTTATACGTTTGTGCACTAGCACCATGACATTGTGTTGCTACCCATATAAGTGATACTCTATGTTGGCCTAGATGTTTTTATTATTTATGTGTAAGGAGGTTGTTGGCTATCCAAGTATGAATAAAATAAAAATAAAACATAGAAGAGGGAGAGCCTTATCATTACCTACTCTAGCCACGCTAGAATCACATCTTCGAAATTTGTCGCGTCCGAACTCCGCGGTGCCCGAAGCCAAACCCACTGCGTAATACCCTATTGGTATTTCTACACACGCGCCTGTAAAACTATTATTCAATCTGCGACCCAGCAAACCAATTCAAATCCGGGCGTGAAATAAACCGCTTAGCTTTGCACTGCAAGCACGACGCTGAAGTAATCAATGGAAACCACACATTCCATCCAGTCTAGTGATTGATTGTTCCAATGTACCGATCCATGCCTACATTTCACACAATAGGCTGGGGCGCGAGGCCGAGACAAAGAAATTCTAATATGACGAGGATTTCGAATTGGAACTCTTGTGTAGATGGCCCTCGTTTAAACGGTCGATATTCGCGCTTTTGTGGAGTTGGGAGATTAGGCCTTCAACTTGGTAGAAATCATACCAAAATATGAAAAGAGATACTTAGCATTGATATTGTCGCCAAATGCTTAACGGTGTGTTTCGGCTAATGAAGTATTGTTCTGGCGCCCCCACTTAAGAGCAGTTCTCGGTTCAGGGGCTTTACGGCTACCTGGTTTAAGCGAATCTGCTTAGGTTATGTGAAAATTTGTGCGACCGCAAACCGTATCACAGCGCGTTAAGGTTCACGATCGCGTGATTTTCCGCACTGCGCTGCTTCGAGCCCGCGTAACCGTAGCCCTAAGGCCTTAGGTAAGTCGAGACTGCAGTTTTTAATCACTTCATCACTTAAGATCAGGTTAGACTGTAGTCAAACGCGCAACTATGGCAAAAAATAAAAAATGCTGATTTCCATAATAGGATTAGGTTAACTTTTTTTGCGAAGCTATAGTTATCGTTCACATTACTGAAACACGCGTTCTACGTGAAAACTGCCCGGAAACTAATATGCTCGACTTTATTTTAATATCAGTAAAGTTTTCGCAAAAGCAGACACAAACTAGCCAAAGTAGGTATGCACAGTATTGCACAGTACCATACAAATACAAATAAGCTGAGTCCGAAAAAGACGAACGATAAAAAAAAAACTTATGATAACAAAAGCAATTTTGTATAGGGCGAGTGGCTAGCTCTAATTTCAGAGTTTTTAGGCCGTCTGTATTTCATTTTTCAATAATAACCATACGGATTTTTATCAGTTGCATGACAGTAAAATAATCTTGAAAATAATGTCTAAATTGGTATTTAAAATCATCATTCAAATAAAATCATTGTTTGTCTATAACATCGTCATTGCTTGGACGAATCAATTTAACAAGCACATTTAATTGTGTTAAGGAACAATTCGAGGAGCATTGCTAGAGAGGATGCACTTGGAGAATTTTTTAAGTAATTTGGATTCCATTCACAGCAGGCGAGCTGCCGTCGAAAGCCGAGATGCGCCAAATGAACCGGACCGGCTGTACATAGAAGTTGGGCAGAGGTTGCTATATAAGTTATACTTATATTTATTGGAACTGTTTGCGCGCTGGCAAAATACCAAAGGTTGCTATAGCTGTTTAAAAAAAAAAGATATCCCTAAGACCTTATAATCAAGTGATCCGACGTCTTATCATACTTTTGTCTTGCTTATATTAGAAATGCGAAAAAAGTTAAAAAAGAGCGTTTGTTTGTCAAAGGAATGACATGATTTTTGCATAGAAATAGTTAGCTATTCAATAATAATGAAATGGAAGTGACAAAGCTCACTTTTTGCATAGTTTCCTGAGGAATATTTCTTGCGGGTGAATAGGCAGAGTGCAGCCAGTAACTTATAAAAAAGGCTGCTGGTCATTAAGTTTTTGAAATGTTTATAAAATGTAGAACTGACACATTATTTTAAGTTGACATGGTAAGTTTTTTTATACTATATATATATATATATATATATATATATAACAGTACAGTTACGTTACAGTTACGATATGTCCCAACGTGTGACTTACGGAAACACATCTGGACAAGGTTGGCGCTCAATTAGAGCGCCAATTATTCTATTAGAAATGGGAAAAAAGGTAGGCGCTGCAGTAAGCCGAATGAGCTGTCAATGATGATGACTTGAGACTTTTCATAAGCACAAAATACAAGCCTTCAAATCTCAATATCTTTCTATAACCGTGTTCCCTTACCAAGTAGAGCGGTTCTCCGAATGTATTATTCAGGCAGAATAAAAGCCAAAAGTTCTGCTTCTCCAAGCCGAGGCTAGGCAATAAAAACGTGGCCGGCCGTTCTAAGGCTTACGTTACAAAAGCGTTAGCTATTGAGGATAATTAACCCCAAATTGGGTGCAATAAATTGTAATAAGATTCCTAATTAATGTCCAATCGTGATGGCGGTTGCTTAGTCATCGCTGGGGAACTCAATCTCGTGAGGAATAGAAGTAAAGGGAATTAGGTTTCGTACAACAAAGGGAGACGGCACAGAATACGCAGAAGTAACTACGTTGAAGACTCAAGGACGAATTGTGTTGCGATTTTATCAGGAGTGTAGCGGCAATTTGTTAAGGTTTAGTTCTACGTGTAGCTTTAGAAATAAGTAAATAGGTTAGACTTCGGAAAATGATTTGATTATTTCAAGGATTTTAAGGAATTCGTGATCTAAGCAAGGATCTTAAAGAATTTATGTTCGATAGCTTTCTGATGCGAGGGGCTCATCGCAATATCGCGAATATTTGGGCTATCGCAATGATGGTGAGCCTCTGGTTATAGAAGTATGAAATTTTACTCAAGTGCTCTGTATATAACGAAAGTGAGTACCAAGGAAGGAAAATCCTCCCCCTATAGAGGTTAAATAGGGGATGACAAATGTATGGAAGTTTGCAGTTTTTGTAGAAATGTGGAAGTTGGCGTAGTGCGTAGCGTAGAGTGTAAAGCAGTAAGTAATGTATACTAATATTATAAAGAGGAAAGATTTGATTGTTTGTTTGTTTGTTTGTTTGTTTGCATTGAATAGGAACCGAAACTACTGAACCGATTTGAAAAATTCTTTAACTGTTGGGAAGCTACACTATCCCCGGTTAACATAGGCTATATTATAATTTTTTTTTAAATATCCTTACTAAAACTCCAATAATGTAACCCAAGGTGTAAAAAATAAGAGTGTAATTTTGACTTTGCGTGTTTGACAGTTCTAAGACAGGACAACGTCTGTCAGGTCAGCTAGTATAATATATATTGAAAATTATTTCTATAGTATAAGCTGAAGGCCAGGGCTCTATGCGTACAAAGTCATGGGCATTTAGCTAGTCTATACTAATATTATAAAGAGGAAAGATTTGATTGTTTGTTTGTTTTGACGTTTACTTTTTGCTTTTATTTCACTTTACAACTTTGGATAAACATTTATATAATAATATAATTTTACATAATAAGAACTAAAACTATCACTACCTAATTATTATATACAAATTAAAATGAACAATAAATTATCAAAATCATTAAAAATACTAATCTAAAAGCCCTTCGGTGGAGGGAAAAGTGGCCAGAATGCTGGCAGCATTGCCACGTTGGATGGCAATGCTAATTTTTTGACCAAAGTAGGCGCCAGCATTCCGGTCACAGGTCGCCTCCATCAAGCGTTTGGCCAAGTCCCTATATAAATCATGGGCGGCCGGCCCCCACGGTCCTAAGGTCTCGACCCCAAACGGCACAAACATATACACCCTGTCTAAAAATCGATATTTGTGCCGTTTGAGGTTTTCAGCCTTAGTCGCGGCAGCTCCAGCCTGTAAAGATGTCCCAGGAAGATGAGACGGCGCCAATGTATCGACGCATGTAGCGTCCCATATTACAGGCCGCCCCATCTTCCATGGGATGAGGGTCATCCCGTCGGGTCTCTTACCGTCGTCCCGCATCAGTCCATTAGGTTCTAGAACTGACGGGACGCTGGCGCTGACGAAAGCCCGACGGATGATGTCATTCAGGCTGGCATGCCGCGGTATGCGCCCTGCGCTCTTAGCGCAAGACAGCGCGTGGTGGCCGTGCCTGTCCACCATTTCACTACAAGAGCAGCGGTGAGGGACTTGGCAAGGGGCACCTATACGGAGGGATACGGCTACTCGGAAAGTATTATTATCTAAAAGATTGCCAATGTTTTTGGAAGGAAGGGCATGTAGCCAAAGCCCCGATTCCCACCGCGTAACAGCAAGTAGACGAGCGCGCTCTGTGGAAGAACTTGCAGAATCAAACAAGTTCTGACGTTCTATCTCACAGAGCGGCCCGTCCCACTGTCTCTGCGAAGCCGGAGCTTTGGGCAACGGTTGGTTCGGACAAGCAATTTTCCAGCTTTCCAATGCGTCAGTAAGGTAACTGATTTCTGAATTTTGTAGTGTAGGCGATAAAATACTGTTTACCAGTTTTTGAGTGCTGAAAACTGACGACAGGAAAGCTGGCAAAGATACACTAGAAATTTTGCGAATACCGAGTCCTCCAAACCTTACAGGTAATGAGGCTTGCCTCCAAGTACGATCGTCGAAAGGTGTGTTAAGTATGGTGGTGAGTGTATCCCTTTGAATGTTGTCAAGCTGTTGTAAAGGTAAAGGATGATTCCAAAGCTGACAACATCTAAGAGAATACATAAATTTTGGAACAAAAAGGCAATATCGAATAATAAAATAAGCCATGTGAGTGTTTATTTTTTTGAGGCGGTCCGAAACTGACTGAAAATTTTGAATTTTTTCGTCAATAAAATCTTGTATTGACTCATCTAGGATCGGTGACCCTAGAAGGCGGAGTGAGCGATTATCTAGCACTTTGATATTAGGCGCGATTTGTTCAAAAAGATTTATTGTCTCATTTTTTTGACTTGAAAAAGATTTTGGAATAAAGAGTTCGCATTTGGAAAAATTTAGTACGAGACCTATTGCATTAAATTCCGTGATTAAATTTTGCAGGTCTTTATATACTGTGTTTAAGTCGCCTCCTAGAGTACCATCATCTAGGTACCATACGTTAAATTTGGATTCTAATTTTTGAATGATAGGGTGGATAGCTAAGCCAAAAATAGCTGGTCCGAGGGGGTCACCTTGCTGGCAGCCAGATTCTGAAGACAGCAAATTGTTTTTGTACATTAATTTGGAGGGTTTACTATAACATTGCCAAATAAAATTGTAAATAGATGGAATTTTGTCTTTAACTTGGGCCAAAAGGGTGTTTCGATCAACAGAACTTTCTTCAACTTTGATCAACTTTCTTTGTTTGTTTGTTTGCATTGTATTCAATTTTAGAGAGGTTACAAATTTTCGAGTAGAGCGATTCTAGTCTTATCCGGCAACTTTTCAGGATATTAATTATTTCTTAGTAATCTATACTAATATTAGAAAGAGGAAAGATTTGATTGTTTGTGTAAAACAACTTTAGTTTAATCATTTAATGTATAGATGAACTAACAACACCATTATAATGAAACTGTATTGGCGAAGTTCACACGTGTTCGTTGACAGTTGACAGTCCTTTGTCGACTGCCAACGAACACAGTATATAAGTGGCGGTTGCATTGCAATCACCCTCTTTCTTTGCTCGAACCTCGAAGCGATAACAAGTGTAAACGAATTGTGTGTAAAACAGTTTAAAAGGTGATTTCTTGGCCTAAATGCTAACAAATCAGAATCGGGATTAATAAGTTACAGATGTCTTCTTATTTTCCCATGTCCACAGAGTGTAATTTGTCTTTTGTTAAGTGGTTCAAAACCTGTTTGCTAGTCATGTTTTTTTAGAGCCCTAATTAATAGTTATTGCACAAAGTGGCTGTTTTATTCCTTGCGTTTTCTTGATTATAATTTCTTTACTAATGATTAATTTAATACTAATTACTAAATAACTGTGCTCATGTTAAAAGTTCTTCAGATTATATATCCGATTAGTGTACTTATTGTTATATATGCAAATTTCTGCCGCCGATTCTGCGGCTGAGCCTGCTGTCGAGCCTGCCGCTGAGCCTGCTGTCGAGTCTGCGGCTGAGCCTGCTGTCGAGCCTGCGGCTGAGCCTGCTGTCGAGCCTGCTGTCGAGCCTGCGGCGAAGCATACAGTGGAGCCTGCAGTGGAGCCAGCCGCGAAGTCTGCGGCTGAACCTGCTGTCGAGCCTGCTGCTGAGCCTGCGGCTGAGCCTGCCGTCGAGCCTGCTGTCGAGCCTGCCGTCGAGCCTGCGGCTGAGCCTGCTGTCGAGCCTGCCGTCGAGCCTGCGGCTGAGCCTGCTGTCGAGCCTGCGGTCGAGTCTGCAGCGGAGCATACAGCGGAGCCTGCAGTGGAGCCTGCCGCGGAGTCTGCGGCTGAGCCTGCTGTCGAGCCTGCTGTCGAGCCTGCTGTCGAGCCTGCGGCTGAGCCTGCGGCTGAGCCTGCTGTCGAGCCTGCGGCTGAACCTGCCGTCGAGCCTGCGGCTGAGCCTGCTGTTGAGCCTGCGGCTGAGCCTGCTGTCGAGCCTGCGGTCGAGTCTGCGGCGGAGCATACAGCGGAGCCTGCAGTGGAGCCTGCCGCGGAGTCTGCGGCTGAGCCTGCTGTCGAGCCTGCGGCTGAGCCTGCGGCTGAGCCTGCGGCTGAGCCTGCCGTCGAACCTGCCAGCTGAGCCTGCAGCGGAGCCTCCAGTACGCAGTTACGTAAGAGACATTGTACGCAGTTGCGTAAGATCCGGTGTACGTAGTCGCGTAAGAGCCGATGTACGCAGTTGCGTAAGAGACATTGTACGCAGTTGCGTAAGATCCGGTGTACGTAGTCGCGTAAGAGCCGATGTACGCAGTTGCGTAAGAGACATTGTACGCAGTTGCGTAAGATCCGGTGTACGTAGTCGCGTAAGAGCCGATGTACGCAGTTGCGTAAGAGACAGTGTACGCAGTTGCGTACTGACTTAACTAAACCAGATTCGGTTTTAGTCTGATATGATGTGCTTTTCAGTATGCAGTTGCATTCTGATATTATGTAACATAAAACGATAGTATAAGACTTCAAAATAAGATTGTAAAGTACACATTTAATTAACACGTATAATGTCTATTATCATATAATACATGACACGTATACACGAGGACGTGTAATTGAGTCGGATGGCCGAATGTAAAACAACTTTAGTTTAATCATTTAATGTATAGATGAACTAACAACACCATTATAATGAAACTGTATTGGCGAAGTTCACACGTGTTCGTTGACAGTTGACAGTCCTTTGTCGACTGCCAACGAACACAGTATATAAGTGGCGGTTGCATTGCAATCACCCTCTTTCTTTGCTCGAACCTCGGAGCGATAACAAGTGTAAACGAATTGTGTGTAAAACAGTTTAAAAGGTGATTTCTTGGCCTAAATGCTAACATTTGTTTGTTTGTTTGCATTGAATAGGCTCCGAAACCACTGAACCGATTTAAAAAATTATTTCACTGTTGGGAAGCTTCACTATCCCCGGGTGACATAGGCTATAATCTATACCCGTGCGAAGCCAGGGCAGGACTACTAGTAATTAATAAATTGATACAATATATTTTATAAAAAAGGATTACAAACTACAATTTGAAATATATATTATTTTTTATTTAAGTTTTTGCTAGTTACGAATCTTCGGATGCATATTTTTTTTTGTTCCACAAAACACATGTATAACTATGTTTGTTATTTCAACTAATTTGTCTTTCTATTTTGTGATAGAAAAAGATTAAAACCGTTTCTATCGCAATATAGAAAGGCAAATTTAATAGTAACGTTTTTAACTCTATTATACTGTTAACTGCCTAGATTTCAATCTACCAATTTCGAAGTTCAAAGAGAGGCATATCACACTGTACCCTCTTATTACATTTACTGTGTAATACCATGCCTACATTATATTAATAACCCCCTATAAATTACGTCATCATCTTACCCCTTTCTATGTAGAAGGGTGACTATATTGACATTGATATCTCAAGGTTGTATTGAAGATAGGTATAAATCGATTATGTTGAAGATATTGGCTTACATAGTTAGGACGGGATGAATACACTCGGATACAAGCTCCTCTTACAATATAAACTAATCAGTGGTGCTAACATAATTATACACTGCGCACCAGTGTGAAGTCAGTCCCTCAGCGACGTTCATGGGTGGTCGTTAAGCGTAGCTAAGCGACAGTTTTGAAACCATACATATATAGGCACATATAGGTACGCTACGATGCAACGTAGTTAGTTAGGATTTCGACAGGCAGCCACAATTTTCAAGCATTTAACATGATAGGAACAGAAGAGCAGACCTATATCCAGCAGTGGGTGGAGAATGGTTGATGATAATGATGATGAAAC
The DNA here is from genome assembly GCA_914767915.1 of Agriopis aurantiaria. Lineage (NCBI taxonomy): Eukaryota > Metazoa > Arthropoda > Insecta > Lepidoptera > Geometridae > Agriopis > Agriopis aurantiaria. Next base: position 7,079,114 of record OU611994.1, on the reverse strand, counting down.
ATGATAGGACGCAAAATTTGGATCACCATCTCTTGATATTTAACTCTACGGTTGAAGAATTTGATGATAATTTATGTTGCGACAAAGTATAACGAGATCAGGAGCGAGATCAGTGGAGCGGCATGGAAGCAGGAGTGGGGCAAAGATAGTACGAAAATGGTAAACGCAAACCATCCTTCCTATAAATCTATAATAGTATTCTTATATTTCGTAAAATTTCGCGAAACTAGTAAACCAGCTCTCTAAAAAGTCGATTGTAATGAGAGCAAAGAGGCTGGGATAAACAAAAGAGCATCGAAACCATTGCCAACCATTTGCGAGCGGAAAAGCTACCACAGAGAAAAGCTACACTATCTTGTGCGTGAGACACCACCGCGTGATTAGGTCACAGTGAACCGCAGTAGTGCATGTTGTAGTTAATATTTTCAGACCTTTTAAGTACCTAACTGACAAAATGCGGACCACGGAAATCAACCAAATATTCGTAATAATTCAACACGAAGATAAACAGTTTATTGTTTACACCAGCAAATACATACAGAGAACCAAAATAATTAAAAAGTAGTAACATAAAATGGATATCACAAGTAAAACTTTTCCAGGCATTCTATAAAATACAGCGCGTACAGCGCGATTATGTTTTATTTTAGATTTTAAATCGATTGGAATAAACATCATGTTGACTATATTTACGTTAAAATCTTGTACTTCGTCATTTGAGTGTAGTAGATCTACTGTAAAGTTACTTCGTACTCTGCGATTAGCATACAGATTGTTTACACTTTACATTTATCCCGACGATACGGCGGGATTTTTGCATTCGCCAACACAGCCAGGGAGCTGGTAACAATTACAACCTCGTGTATTTTAGATTTTTGGCTCGGGGGACTGTTGCTGAGTTTGGTGGTGGCAATAACATTTTTAATGTGTGAATATTCAAATTTATAGAAAACTAGATCGACAACCAGCGCTTAAAAATGTTCTGGCCGAAACTAGATCAATTTTAAGATAATATGTGCACTCTTTGTTGCAGATCTTGCAACACATGTTATCTACATCGATTCGATTGATTCGTTTATCGATTTAGATTAGTTTGTTGGAAATAAAATAATTAATTGAAAATAATTTTTCAAAAACTAGCTCTTTCGTATCCTCAGCATACCCTTTCATTTGATACCAAGGGGACAAGGACAAACAACAAGACAGAGACAAGGGAGAACCTCAATATTATGGGGGTGAATAAAAATTAACTGGTCTGCCATTTTTGAGTGTACGCCATATTGAATTAGAATGACGACATTTAGCTAACCTGTCATCCAAACCAAACTAAACGTGTTTGTAAAATTTCAGCTCATTCGGTTGAGGATAACCGTTTTAAAATTCAGTTGCAAGATTGGACCCGGCAAGATAAATAAATGATTGTAATGAGTCTAAATTCGTATTGGTAAACTTTAGACACTTTTTGTGAATTTTGTTGTAGACCCAACCTCCTTGTGTTTGTAAATCCGTGAAAATAGTTTTCTATCTTTGTAGAGATACGACATTTATAATGCTCTGAACGAATTACTGTACTTACTTACTGTTTCTGGCTCAATGTATAAGCATTGCCATTCAGCGTGGTAATGCCACCAGCATGCTGGGTACGCTGCCAACTGGTAAGTGGGCTTGAGCATTTGGTTCGTCTTTAGACCTTCAACGGTATATGGGCAATCTAAATGTATTTTGTAGTGTGTGTTAGTATTAGCTTGTATTTTGTTTAGTTAAAAAGGCACTTGCAATACTTACAGATTCATGGCCTCAGCGGTCTAATCAGAAAGTTACCTTTTGTTTTCAAAAGAAGAAGCTAAAATTTTGATAACTTTACCTGAATCCTTGTGAATCGTTTTTTTTTTTTTTTTTTTTAAATTTCACACCACAATGCGAATGGACCCAGTATGAAAATAAACACACCACGGTGCAAACCAAATGCGGTGCCAATAGATGAACTACACCAATAAACTCATAACAATGGGATATACCTAATTTTCTCTGTCACTGCTAAACTACTATGTAATTTACTCGGATTTAGCATGCTCAAGCCAGGTTCTTAAACAGGATCGAGCACAACGGGCTGTTCTAAAAGTAGCTTACAATAAAACTTATAGATACCCAACCAACTTACTTTACATAGAAACAACACTTGAGATTTAGAAAAATTATACATGGTTTCATCAAAAATCATCATCTAAGTTTCCATCAGAGAGCACTTACTATACAGATTTGTTTTGCTGAGAATACGAACACCTAACTGGCCAGTGCTACAAACAAAAGTACTAATAGGGCAATGAAGGTACAGGTTTCGTAGACGCTACATCACTTCATCACTATCATCACTATCACTATCACTTCGTCATAGTGTAAAACAAAGTCGCTTCCCGCTGTCTATCCGTCCCTATGTATGCTTAGATCTATAAAACTACGCAACGGATTTTGATGCGGTTTTCACCATCAGTTAGATATTTTTTACGAAAGGTTTTTATATATAACAAGCGCCTCGCCCTGGCTTCGCATGTAAGTTACACCCGTGCGAAGCCGGGCGGGCGGGTCGCTAGTTAATAATAAATTGAATAAACAAACAAAACAAACAAACAAAAGTAATTTATTTTGACATAAATTTAGTTTTACATAACGTGATTTTCCATAGGCTCCCGAACTAGTCTAGGACTGTGTGTCGGGTGACACACAGTCCTATAGGTTTAATCAAAAACTCTAGACATACCCGCAAAACAAAATTAAAAACTAACTACCTACTTAATTAACTGCCTACGCAAGCCTATTGTTGATTTATTACAGTGGTGGTCGCCAAAGGAAACCTATTATTAAATTTAAAAACAAAAACCTAATTACTCTACATGAAAAATACATTGAAGAGCTAAACAGATCGTAAGCTAAAAAACTGAGATTAGTATCAGCCTACATACATAAACATACCAGATACTAAAACAAACAATTCATCATCATCAGCCAGAAGACGTCCACTGCTGAACATAGGCCTCCCCCTTTAACCTCCGCACTGAACGACAGTCTGCCTTTTGCATCCACTGGATGCCCGTGACTCTCACAATGTCGTCGGTCAAAACAAACAATTACATAGTAAACATTACATAATTTTGCATGCCTAGTTTACTATAATAAATTAATGTATATTATAATTATATTTTTAAAATTAATTATATAAAAAAAAAAAAAAACTACCTACTTATACGTAACATTGTAAATAACTAATAATATCTATAATATAATTATCACCATTATAGTTTTGTCCCTAGAAGAGCACTAGTCATCGCGACACAGGGAATCCTAGAGTGATAACTAGCGACTGCAGATTGTAATTATAGTGATATATAGGTTTTAATTATAAATCATAAAGTTACTAACTCTAATTTATAACTAAATATTGTACCTAATATAAGAAGCAAAGTAAATAATTTTTTGTTTTTCATTATTATCTATTGATTTCTATTGATTGACGCAAAATTTGCAGGACATTTTTTACTATCATTATTAGCTGCTTATCTTAGTCCAATGCTAGACATATGCCTCTCCCAATGCACATCACTCAGCTCGATCTTCAGCTTTTCGCTCAAGCTACTACCAGCTGCTTTATGTATAACGTCACTCGATCGAGTCTCAGGGCGTCCTAGGCCATGTTTGCCGCTTTGTAATCTCCGCTCCAGAACACGACTACGCCAACGGTAATCGATTCTGCGTCTAATATGACAGTCCATTGACATTTCAGCTTGCCAATACACTGAGCAATGTCGGTGACTTTGGTTTTCTGGCGACGATTTAACACAAAAACTACCAAACCTTGCAGCTGCAATAATGTTAGCACTAATTTGTGTTGTGCTGGTTTGCTTTGGAAATCTTTTTTAAATAATTGCTTGAAAGTCAATATACTACTTTAAAAACTGTACCAAGAACAAATTGAAGGCCAAAATACACCTTACTTACAGGTTTAATAGATATACTATCTACTTTACTCAACACTAATAACGAATCTCATGAAAAGTATTGCAGATCTGCCAAATCTCGATTTAAAAATATCGAAACCCACATTAAATAGCGAGTGAATCCCGGCAGCTCAATAAAAAAGCTAACTCCTTTTAATGCCTCCTTAATAATTTCGATAAGCATGAAAAGAGATACCTACACAAAATTTACTTGTCAAAGTAATATTTCTTTGTAGGAAAAACCCGGGATAATCGTTAATTCTCTGCCCCGGGCGGAATCCCTTGTATAGATTGCGGTATCACCATAAATAACTGCGTAACTGTTTTTATGGAGGAGAAAATTACTCTTTTCACTCACTGCCTTTTATATACTGAGAATTTTTTTACGATTGGCACAGTCGCGCCCATAAATATATCAACTTTGCAGAACTTTGTGGAAGAGGGTTATCAAACAACCGCACTGGAATAAACGGCTAAAATATGAACTGAAACAGTCTTGTAATAAAAGTTTGCAGACGCTTCTAATAGATTGTCTTGTTTTAAGGTTCAATAAAGAATTCTACGTCATATTTTTGAGAACATCGTTCTCATTTGAAAATCGCACATTGCTTTCAATCGATTGATATAGCAGAATGAAGATGTCATCATGGGGTTGAAAGTTTACATGAAAATCTATGCGTAGGAAGCCGCATATTTCAAAACATCGATAAAAAATTTAAACTTTCGTGATTTGAACACGTCATGTCGTTTTCAACCTTTAAGACTTCTAACTGTGGAAATTTTATTGCTCTTTACTAAAAAAATAAAATATTAACCTATTTAATTTCCCTTACTTTTTTTTTTATTTACCAACTTTTTTTTCTTTTGTTTTAAATTAGTAGTAATTAGTTATACTGTGCCACTCCTGGGCAAAGGTCTCCCCCATTTATTTCCAGACAGTGCGATCAGCCTGACTTGACCACTGTATCCGGAATGTGTCGAGGTCATCGCACCAGCGTTTTCTAGGGCTGCCTTGGCTCCTAGTTTTATCTAAATAATATAATGCGTGATAAGTCCCGATAAATATCGCATTATTCATTACATGGAGGAGTCAGTTTTGACGTAATTTAAATTTATCTATTTATGTGTTGAGTAAAGAGCGATAAAATTACCTCAATTAGTAGTCCTAAAGATTAAAACGGATCCACAAAAGCATTTCAATGAAGCTCAAACATTAGGTGCATCATAAACCCGCAATAGTCAGCCTTCAAAAGCCAATATTTATCCTCCGACCCAATCAAAATCCATATCCATTTCGAGTAATACAGCGCTGGTAATTCCACACCGATATGGAAGTTATACGATACCAAAACCTATTATTGAGATTGGGTGTTTCTGCTCTTGTTTACGAGTATGCTGCTTGTAAAAACTAGGGATAGTGTACATTCGAGTGGAAGTGTGTAGGGGGTGTTGAGGGTGGAGACTTTAGTATGACAAGGGTCCAATTCCAATATCTGAGTTGGTACCGCAATACTGCAAATATTTGAAACTGGAAAAAATAGCCATCATCAGAAAAAAAGCTTTCATCAAAAAAAGCAGAAGCAATACTACAAAAATACCATAAGACAGAAAGTTTTATTTGGAAATTGGGAAAACATACATGCAGAACCAACCCGGAGAGGTGTTTGTAGACATACTACCTTTTTTAAAACCCTCTATGTTGAAACTCAGTGGGAAGAGCTTTGGGGAAAGACATTCCACCTTGCAGGTTTTTTTACTTTAAAACTAAAAAAGTCAAGCGCATCTAGTGACACGCTCGTGATTGTGTTTCGTAGCAAAGTCAAAACATATTCTTTAGATAAATAAAATATAGTCACATAAATACAAAGCCTTAAGACCAAGGTGTACAACCAATGTGTCCTGCCTATCCTCACATATGGTGCTGAAACATGGACGCTCACTAAAGAGACCACGCACAAGATCCAAGTGGCACAAAGGGCGATGGAACGGGCCATGTTGCGTATCTCTCTCCTGGACCGCATACCAAACGTAGAAATTCGACGAAGAACGAAGGTCGAAGACGTGGTTAAACGGATCACGAGACTCAAGTGGAGATGGGCGGGACACTTGGTCAGAAGGGAAGACGGACGGTGGACCAAAGCAGTCACAGAATGGTGGCCGCGGAACGGAAAGCGACCACCGGGCAGACCACCAGCCCGCTGGTCGGACGACATCGTTAAGGCAGCAGGAAAGCAGTGGACAAGGCTAGCACAGGACCGGAAAAGATGGCGCGCTGAAGAGGAGACCTATACCCAGCAGTGGGTGGAGAATGGTTGATGATGAAGATGATGATGAAATACCTTACGAAGGAAGACCAGTTACGAGTGTAAAGGGCCAGTTTTCAGGTAAGACAAAAAATCCTGAGAAAAATCAGTTTCATTTTTAATATTCCCCCAGAAAAATGAGCATAGCACCACACCACACCACGCCACAGAGATTTTACATAGTTGTTACTTTATTTCACAGAGTAAAGTTTCTGACATGCGGTACGGCCCTACGTAGTCGAAGAAAAGAAGAAAAGTAAGCTCAATGGCATTTTTCAAAATGGACCTATTTCGATTTTTAAATTACTTTACCTCCCTAGTGAGGCAAAGTTATATTTACCGCCCGCATTTTGAGTCATTAATGAATCGCACTTATCGAGCGCTTGTGGTGAATTTTAATATTACTGTATCACGAAAACGGAGCTTAAAATTGTGATTGTATTGATCAGTAGTAACTCCAATTATTGAGGGTTTTTATACTACATACAACCCAACTGCAACTAAGTACATCGACACTAAAGCAAAAAATTGTTTTATTTGCTGTTCTTCGGTACTAAAAATCAAAGAACTTATCTCTTCTCTATCTCTATCTCTACATAGTATAAATTGAATTCGCTTTCCGCGTCTGTCTGTCTGTATAACCGCTAACTCCTCCTAAACCACGCAACGGATTTTGATGCAGTTTTCACCATCAATTAGATACATTTTCAAGGAAGGTTTATATATATAATTAGCGACCCTTGAATAAATTACGACGAAATTTTGTGAGACTTTTGAGACAACTTTAATAAATATTAAAATGAAAGTGTATCCGAGTTTCCAGCTTACATCTCATATTCCGAGGTTGACCTCTAATATGGCTGAATTAGTCGTTATAGTCTTGAAGTCAGTTTTTTTTTCCAAAAAATCCCTTTATTATTATTTAACAATAGTTTATTAACAAATTATAAAATAATATTATCTATTCTATGTTCAGATATAAAAACCGTAAATTTCTTTGAGCCTTTTCACATGTATATTCGAAGAGCTACTTATGCAGCCATTGATTGAACCCGTACCCCACTTCACAATAATACATTGTTCGCTTCACCTGAATGAGACTCAACATACCTTTCGATAAAGTACTCCCCGCTTTGCAAGTAGCATAATTCTATGTTAAATGAGGCACAATTGGCTGTTCATAACGCTACGTTGTTTCTCACACGCCAACCGTGAATATTGGTTGTAGAGGTAAGAAAGGTTCAAAACACACGTAGTGATTCTTCAATTTTCTGATTCGTCACAAAATAAATAAAAGGTAATTGCTTAGCAAGCATGTACTTTTTGTTTTAGAATGTTGAAAGTTAACGTAACAATTTTCATTTTTTTTAAACCGGACAAGTGTGAGTAAGACTCGCACCCTGAGGGTTCCGTAGAAACGTAATAAATAAGTATGTAGACCGTCCCGGGAATCGAGTATTGAAGAAAACGGTCATAAGATTGAAATATTGAAAAAACTTAACTTTCTAGTTATCAAAGAGGTGCTCCCATACATACCAACTACAAAATGTAAGTTTGTAATAGCAAAAACCAATATTTTTATGTGATATAAAATCAAATTAACAACTTTCGGATTTTTCCTTTATATGTGCTATAAGACCTTACTTCTAGGTCAAATTTCATGATTCTAGGTCAACGGGAAGGATCCCTATAGGTTTTGATACCCTTGTGAAATCTCAAAATATGTGAAAATATGCGACATAAACGGTCATATCTTTAGAACGCGTTGACTTACGAGTTTGATTTTTTCACAGCTAAAAGAAACCGTAAACTAGTATTTGACATAAAATGCATTCAATTTGATACCTCTACGCGTTGTTGAGAAAAAGGGTTTTGATAGATGAACAGACGGACAACTAAGTGATCTTATATACGGGTTCCCTTTTTTTCTTTTGAGGTACGGAACCCTAAAAACAGCAATTGCATTTAGGCAGATCGTACTAGCACAAGATACATTTGAACAAAACTGATTTGTCAAACCTAACGTTTACCTTGGTACTGGGGTATTAGAATATGGCATCAGTATCCCCTGCCTGTTGTAAGAATCTACTAAAAGGGGACCGACTGAAGACGATATGACCATCGCGATTAATGGCGTATCACTTTAGACTTCTGACAAGCTGCAGCATCACTAGTGCGAGACGTTACGTCACTGCGGTCGTCAATTCACGTGCCCAGTGAAGTGTCTAAGCAGACTTCTCAAACGGTCCAAACTGTATGAAAACAGAGCGTGTCTAATTTTGTACCTAAAAGTACTTACTTACCTGTGAAAAGAAATATCTTCATTCTATTGGCAACTCTATTTGTGGTATTCTTACAACTCAATACCCGTTTTCGTTTCAAACTGACACGTGTTGTCGCAGCACCGATTGAGCAGACTGATTTTAGCCGGAATTAACTACGATAATTGATCTTAGTTATATTGGAAATATGACATGTAAGGTAGATCAACTTGTGGCGTGTACTTTGGCAAGTCCTAAAAATACACTAACCTTAGTTCCCGGCCGCCCTGACCCAAGACGGCGGTCATAGTTACGGCGTCAGAGCAAAGGGTGCGAAAAATTCAACGGGCTACCCCCCGGCTACTGACTCTGCCAATGTACAATGGAAAGATAAATCTAAAAAGCGAAAAAGTACATGTTATCTAATACCGTGTGTATACCGAACAGAAGAAATTATTCATGCGGAAATGGCTCCTTGGGAACGCTTGTGAGATGAAGTCTTTATCGTTTTTAAGACAGCGGATTTTGATGAAGGTGCAAACGTAAAGGGAAGAGCCATTTTGCAACTGAAGTTTAGAGATAAAAATATGAGTAATGTTTATTGTATCATAATATATTTTCACGATTTGCAATAGCGTCCAAATAAATAGAATATAGAGCCGTAGCCTTTATCGTCTAGTAATATATTTCACCAAGTATATAACGGTGTGTTCTAGCAGTATGTATTGAAAGCCACATACCATTCCAGGCTAGGCTCGTTGACCATCTTCGATTGCACTGTCACTTAACATCAAGTGAACAGTGTTCTAACGTCTAGCCTAACTATTAAAAAATACTTATCAAAAGTTTTTTGTAAGATATTTTTATTCATATCTGTGAAAAATAAATGATATGAATCAATGTTAATACTAAATCGAATGAACTGGATTATATAACGGCGATTAAGTATATACATTTGAAATTATACTAAGAATTTTAATATTTTTCAACATTTGCTGTCCTATTGTTGGGATGTATCTCTCTGAGAGGTATCTCTCCCATTTTTTACCACAAATCTCGGTCCTCACTAATATAATTTTTTTAGCTTTTTTGAAAGCGAAAATATCTAATAATATATAAACATACTCTTTAATCAAAAGTTTTTTGTAAGATATTTTTATTCATATCTGTGAAAAAGAAATAATATGAATCAATGTTAATACTAAATCGATTGAACTGGATTATATAACGGCGATTTAGTATGTACATTTTGAAATTATACTCAGTATTTTAATATTTTTCAACATTTGCTGTCCTATTGTTGGGATGTATCTCTCTGAGAGGTATCTCTCCCATTTTTTACCACAAATCTTGGTCCTCACTAATATAATTTTTTTACCTTTTTTTAAAGCGAAAATATCTAATAATATATAAACATACTCTTTAATCTCAATGAAAATTGGTTAAAAAAACCCAACCCTTCCCTAAAAAAAAAACAACACCTTTTTATTACTTTACATGTGTTACTCAACATACGATTCTCGAAGATAAAATTCTAGGGAGAATGAGAGAAGCACAGGACGTTGAAGACCTAAATTACTGGATTACAAGTGCACTAGACTGATAATCCTAAAGATCGGAGCAAATTTTTACTGATTTTCAACTAAACTTCAATATATTAAGACTGAATAAAATGTATGATGACACAGCATTAAAATAAAACAATTTTGGAAACTTAATTCAGGAAAGCGTTAAAATTGTTCAAGAAATGGGTGCCGCCGTACACAATTTAGTCGAAATTCGAAAGACAAAAGCCTGCCTAAAGTCATAATTGCTGCAGTGCAGGTAGGAGCCAAAATTGCGAGACTCGAAGAGAATTCTCCCATTGTAGAACAAACGAGCACAATCGGTAATGCACTTTGACTCCGTGAACCGTATTTGTGGTCACCATTACCCGTCCGTGACCACAAATTGAAACTGTTAACGTTTTGCTTTGACCGTTGTTTAGGTAAGTGCAGGTATAAACCTTAGCGCATTTCAATGCCGAATTTTTGGTACATAAACTTACACTGTAATTTTCAAAATAATTTTTTTACTCTAAGATTGTTTTTTTTCTTTATAAACAGTATAAACTTATAGTGTATTTTTTGGAGATCTCTTCTCTCTGATCTTGTGCAGTGAGTCTCTGCAGATGAAGCTCCTTCTAAAAATCAACCAGCAAACCATTTCAATCATTTGACATGACAGCAGATATTGGCCGCGTACTTGGAGAATTTTCAGATATCATTTAATACCTATATCAAAGTCGCTACGAGAGCAAAATAGAACGAGAAAAGTTACATAAACCCTCAGTATAAACCAATATTGCGACAAACAGGCTGTCAAGCTTGAACAGCACAGAAGCTCAATTACTGCTGTACACTGTCAGTGTCGCTTTCCAACGAGTTTTCCAATAGGAGTTGGGAATAGTTTAACATGTTTTATCTGGTTTCAAAGACTTGTTTATTATGACAAGCAGCCATGCGAACTATTAATGTTGCAGAATGTTGTAAAATTTAGTTGCCAAAGGCTGGAATGTTAAAAATAATACAGCAGGCAGTTACAGAAAAATTTCCGACTGTTACCGAAATTATATTGTACGATCAGCTAGATAAATAAATTACGGAATTTTTACGGCCTTAACTAAAAACCTAATTTTTACACAGCTTTAATCCGCCAGAACGTGAATGGATACCTATTTTGTTTAGGTGTCTTGAAGTAGCAATTGAATCGATTTCTTCTATAGGCAAGCGTGCTCCGTCGTCGACCATATCATCGCTTAAAATCAAGTGAGGTGGCGGTCAAGCACAAGTTTGTTATTTTATAATATAAACAGAAAACTACTAGCGAGCGGGACCAGTTAATATTAGAGCCAATAATTTGAAAAATCCTTAATTATTACAAAAGCGACTTAACTAATGCTAAGGTGACTTTGAATAAAGTGAATGTAAAAAGCTAATCCACATAAATAAACGCTTATAATGAAACTACTGACCATTATCTGATTTAACAGATATGGGTGCTTTTACACAGTTTAAATCATACCGTTAAATAACATGGTATGCTTTTGTAACATTTATTACATATACATTTTATTGTTACATGTTTTGCTATGTTGTGTTACATAACGTTATGTACTGACAGTGTTGGAAAAACAGAAAAGTTTTTTTATTAGAACGGCTGTCAAGGCAGTTTTGTAAGGGTGGGTTGCATCATGTTACTTTAGCTTTAACAAACATCGACATTTCAGTTAAAGTACCGGTTAGGCAAAAATTTAGTTGCACCATCTGACAATTGTTAAATGACGTCATAACTTTAGCTGTTAACCGTAACTGCCCACGATTCGCTATTGTTTATTTTAAATATCTGTCAGATGCATAAAATATAATTCCACCTATGCATCTGGAGTAAATAAGGTCTCATTTGACTTGCAACCCTGGTAACTTTAACTATGATAAGGAATACGCTGGTGCAACGCATTTTGCAGTAACTGCTAAAGTCAGCGTTATTGTCAAAGGAGACAATTTCTTTTGTTTGAAAAATAGGCCACCCACAAATTATAGCATATAGTAATGAAACTCATGTCGATTTGTTCCTCATAATCTCTAGATTCAGTGGTAATATTAGCTATATCCGATCTAACCGGAGTATTGAGAAATCAGTTAATGAATCTCACAATAACCTAAAACCTCACAATGAACAATTATATATAAGTAACTTAATTACTTAGGTTCTAGTGATTTACTACCTAATACTAGCGATTGCCTGCGCGATTTGGTTTGTCACAAAAATAAGTGATCATCCCATGAAAACTATGTACCTAGGTTTCCGGGATATAAAGTAGCCTAGTCATTATCAAGATTAAAACTATGTACATATTCAATTTCATCAAAATCAGTTTAGCAGTGAAAGCATAAGGAGACAGAGTTACTTTCGCATTTTTGCATCAGCACTTTTTGTAGCAATTGTGCAGATAATCATTATCAGCACGAGTAATGATTACTTGCGATATTGTAAGGCTAGGCGGAATTTAAAAAAAGACATTGTAGGTAACAAAATATTATTATCATAATAATAATTAAATAGGTAACCCACTCAGAAATAGATTCTTTAAACCTTCGAAAAGTGACAGCCAAGCTATACATTATCTAGCACATGATGCAATTTCGCGTATCGTAGGTATTGTAAAAACACCAGAGAACATTACTTAGGACATACGGAAATGTTCCTACGTTAGACCCTAATACGGAAAGTAGAAGCAGCACGCTTATAATTATACATAGTAAGTGCTGCTGATGCCCTGAAAATACCGGGCACAGTAAGAGTAGGCATAGAGGTTGGTTGTGGGATATTCTTGCTGTCTTCAATATCCATAAGACGAATTGCCACAGCTCTGTTACCATCTCGTAGCCTCTGCCTGCTCACAGTGCTGGAAACTTTCAGCCACCAAGCCATACAGACTTGTTCTTAGCGTTCTATCTGCACAAAAAGGGATGGTTAGTATATAAACGTTTATTTATTGCACTCTATACAGGAGTACCTAGGTACTAAATAGCAAACTAGAAAAAAGATATACTAAACAAAAATACTAGATATACTTAATATCTTTATTTTCAATGATTTCACTAAGAATTTTTAAAATACCTGATAATTTGAAAACTGCAAAATCAATATTCCTTTCTGCAGAACAAGAACGCTGTGTTTGGTGTGTTCTTAAAATGGAACATCCACATGAAATGTAAATATTTCTATAGGTACCCAAATCTTCTTATTGCATCAGGAGTATGGATATTTTCTTGCAAAATTAATAGTAGCAGTATCTGCAAACTGCTAGTTGATTTAGCTGTAAATAAAAGCAGGTAAGTTAAAACAAACAGGGATAATAAAGTTAGTAATATTATAAGCAACACAAGTACGGATACCAACATGGTTTGAGACGTTTAAATGCATTGTTATCTATACCTCCTTCATCTTTTTCTTATATTTATATTTATATATATATATAAGAGGCGATGTGTGTATGACCCGAGAAAAATTTCCCAATGTTTCAATAATTTTTTCATAGACGAAGTGGAAAAAAAATATGCCAATAATATTATTAATACTCCGGAAACATTGAGGCATTCTAAATCCAATTCTTGTTTTATGGAACCGACAAATGAGAATGAAGTCCATAATATTATACAGTCTCTCAAAAATACGAACAGTACAGGATATGACGGTATTTGCACTAGAATAGTAAAGTTAACTGCCAAATACATATCACCTCCTCTTTGTCATATCATTAATAGCTGCATTGAGAACGGTGTATTCCCCGATAAGTTGAAGACATCTGTCGTAATACCTGTTTTTAAAAAGCAAGATAAAGAAGATATGCGCTTTTATAGACCAATTGCTCTAATACCGGTGTTTGCAAAAATTTTCGAAAAAGTTATTCATAAGCGCCTGAGTAATTATTTAGAAACCAACAACATTTTTACACCAGAGCAAGTTGGATTTCGAAAAGATAAATCTATAAATACTGCTTTACTAAATTTTCTTGAAAAAGTCTATACCGGCCTTGACAACAAAAAAAGAGTCACAGCCTTATACATGGACATGAGAAAAGCTTTTGACCACGTAGACCATAACATTTTAATAAAAAAACTGGAACTGTACGGTATAAGAGGTAATATATTGAATTTAATAACGTCATATCTTTCGAACAGACAACAATATACTGAAATTACTAAGTTAAATATTGACACTAAAGTAGAAGTCAAATATCAGTCAGACTGCAGAGCTGTTAAATGCGGAGTACCTCAGGGAAGCATACTAGGGCCCCTATTGTTCCTAATCTATATTAATGATTTTCCCCAAGCTATTAAACATCCGATGGTCATGTTTGCTGACGACAGCACTGCAATTTTTATGGATAATAGAAATGGTGAACACGAAAATGACATCAATGACTCATTAAAAATAATTATTGATTGGCTACATAATAATAACCTTCAAATTAACTTAGATAAAACACACATAATGACATTTAAAAATATTAATTCTAGATTTGACATTTTAAATATTAATTATAATGGAAAACATATTGACGAACTACAGAAGACTAAGTTTTTAGGTATTCACATTGACTCCAACTTGTCGTGGAATTCTCATGTTGAGCATATATGTACAAAGTTGAACCAGTTTTCGTATGCATTATTTATGTTGCGTAAGGTAGCTAATGATAAAGCTCTTTTAAGTGCCTATCACGCATATGTTGGCTCCACCCTAAGATATGGAGTTCTTGTTTGGGGAAACTCTACCGAAAAAGAATCAGCATTTAAAGCACAGAAAAAATGTATTCGAGCAATATGTAGGCTAAAGCCAAGAGACTCGTGTAAGCCGTACTTCCAGAATCTGAGACTGCTGACTTTGCCTTCCATGTTCATTTATGAATCGGCTATGCTTGTAAGAAATCATATAGATGACTATAAAACTTTGACGGTTAGGCGACACAAAAATGTACTAAGTGCGCCCAAATGCAAAACAGCTTTGTTTAGTAAAAGTGTTTTTGTAAAAAGAATAGAAATATATAACAAGTTACCAGAAATTATAAAAGAGACTGACAATAATGACATTTTTAAATTTAGATTAAAGAAGTTTCTTATTGACAAGGCATATTATACCATAGATGAGTATTTTAAAGATAAATGATAAAATGTTAATATATTATGTGAAAATAATCTGTACCTACTATAATTATATTGTAATTTGCACACCTTAGAGGTTGGATATAGAGCGACTTTATTTTAAATTAAGACCTATCATGTACCTATATTCTAGCAAATAAATTATTTTGATTTGATTTGATTTGATGTATGTTCCCTAAAAAAAGGCTGGACAGATTTTGACGGGAGTTTCACTGGCAGATAGCTGATGTCATAAGGAGTGTGTCATCTACGCGGGTGAAACCGCAGGGCGCAGCTAGTAATAAATAAAAATCAAATGGTGTTCTTAAGTAACGGCATAATTTGTGAACGTCTGAACCGATTAGACTTTTTAAAATGTTTGTAACCTTCAGAGAAAGAAATATTGTCGAAGCCGAAGGCCGAGTCCTACGCGTACGAAATCGCGGGCATCAGCTAATACCTACTTAAATAAAAACTCACCTCGCAAGAAATCCACACACACACAAACGGCACAAATCAAATAGGTAAGATCTTTGGGAAAATCTTCAGTTGTCTCGGACAGTAATTATGTCTTCGCACAATTGTCTACGCGTTGAAATCTTACTGCACAGTTGACAACAATTTTCTGGAGTAGGCGCTGTACATTGTACATGTTGATTTATTGTAGTTTCATAATGATACGGAAAAAATTGAGAGCACTATCAGACGATCACGCGATTTGAAACAAACGGAAAGTATGAATAGTGATGTGTGGTGCGAGTTATATCACTATTCACATATTATCATGAACGAGTTGACGAGACCAGTTTTGTGCAACTCGAATCAAATCTGTCAACAGTTTGTTACTGCGCCTGACACTGGTGCGAGACTGAGATCGAGTCAACTCAACTCAATAAACTGCTCCGTGTCGGTGCCAGGCCAGCTGGATGCGCTTAGCGATGTGACTGCGCTTAGCTATGTACGAGCGATTTGAGTGGGTTATTTGACCCGAGCGACTGTTCAAACCAATAAAAAAAACGAAAGCAGTGCGTGTCACATGTTCCACGGTCCACGTTCAATCAACGGAGTAGTACCAACTAGCAGGACCTATTCGCGTTGACACTTGCATCGAGTTAGTAATCATTCCAGTGTCAACTCATACAAATACTGACGAGACACATCACCAGAACCCACTACCGCCGATTCAAGTTGACTCCAGTTGCAACAACTCGAGTCAATAGCACGAGTTACTTAAGTAATTCGAGTCAGAAAAACTAAAGTATGAGACATCACTAGTATGAATTAACTTGAAATAAGTCATAATTGCTGTCAATTTCAAACCAACAAACGTCAAGATGGCGGATTTACGTTCCATTCCTCTATCATTTTACGAAACCATAGTATTACGGTTTCGGTAAATCAATATTAGTAAATATTTAAAACTAAGATTAAAAATATATTCAAGTCGCTAATTATAAGCGTCTATAATACCATTAGCGACTATTGTATAATTATTTTTACTTAAAAGCCGATTACTATGGCCACTGTTGTAAAATATGGTCTATTTATTTTTGTATATAAATTCCTGAGCATGCATCCTTTTTCGTATTAAAAACGTTCCGGTCAAGTGACTATAAGGGAAATGAATGAATTGTGGCTAAAATCAAAACAACACATTTTATTCTTGATATTATTATTCCGGTTTCATTTTTCCCTTATCTTTCGTCCGAATGGTACAAAAAAAACGACAAATTTTATAGTGCTGGTCCCATCAATATATGCTAAATTAGGTGGGCCTAAGGAAAGAAACTTTGGTGGGCCCAAGAAAAATTGTCTTCTTTGTCATAAATCTTAACTTTGACAACTACTTGGTGCAACCAAGCCTAAGTTGTAGCCAGTTGTACTGTCATTCGGAATCAGTTAGCAACTGTGATGCGGACAAAGAACTTTGAGACCTAACCCAAAAAGGTAAGCTCCAAGTTCTTTGGATGCGGAGTTCGATGCGTTGACATAAATAAGAATGTTCAATTAAGGTTCTGTCATAATGCCTGGCGACAGATTTTTCTTCTCATTTCCGCTCTATTTACTTCTCTTCTCTGTGGTTGGGAACACCGTTATATCTTATAGTGTTAACACACGTATGGATTTGGTTGACGGACCGCCGTCCAACCAACGGGAGAGAAAGAGTGAGAATATCACATTTCCCTCTCTTTCTCTCCCGTTGGTCAGACGGCTGTTGAGGTTAACCAAATCCATACGTGTGTTAACACTATTAGGGTGCCAAGTACGGTGCGTTGCGGTGCAACGTTTGATCTATCGAAGTTCAGAACTCTGTGGCACTGAAGATAAGCAGGCCTAGTGTTTACCATTATTACAGTACCTTGCTTGTCTCATCACTAAGTTAAATAAACCGGCCAAGTGCGAGTCAGGCTTGCGCACTGCGGATTCCGTACCACCACAAAATACGAAAAGTAGTGCAAAAAGACAACAATACGGTCAGGCGGTCACCCATCTACGAGTAAGTACCAACCGCTGCTTACGTTGCTTAAATTGGTAATGAACAGAAGTTTGTCACCGACTCACACTTGGCCATTATTTATTATTTGTTGTTATACTTTGAAGTGTGTACTATAATCATGCCAAGTTTGACGCTTATAGATTAGAGCATATACAAAAATACCTTAAAAATACGTTTGTTGTATGAGCACCCCCCTTTAGTTTTTGATTTTATTATTATTTCTTAGTTAATTCGCTATACCATTAGATATTCTGTGAAAATTTCATCTGGCTATCTATTACGGTTCAAAAGATACAGCCGTTAAAATGTAGGACAGACGGACAGACAGACAACATAGGCTCAGTAATAGGGTCCCGTTTTTACCCTATGGATACGGAACCCTAAAAACATATTTTGGTACCTGTATCTACCCATCTATTTCACGGCATATTCACAGCGTGGCTACCTAACATGATGTTAACTGTTAACCAGGTGTTAACCAATCGTCGCTGCCTATTAAACCTTTTTTGCCTCAAAAAGGTGTTTAAGCGATGTAAAAATAACAATGTCCTCAAATAGGCGCGCAGAGATTACAGGTGGATGGATAGAATCGTTCGGCTAATGAGCCTCGATGGCCATTCAGAACACGTAGAACCTTCGAGTTAATGAGATGAAAAGTGATGGTCGTCCACCTGTGGTGACCCCTTTCGCACCCCTGGAGCGCACTTTGCTCATCCAGTATAAATAAAAACAGCTATCTTTAGCGCAGTGCACCACCCATAGTACAAATTCTGGCCTCCAGGAAAAATTAAAATTAAACAGTATACGGCTAATTTAAAATGTAAATAATGATGCCCGAGTTTCATATTCAGTTAGTGTTTTCAAATTATTATTATAACTAAAGAAATGGTAATATTATCTGTTGTCCATGCTCGTGGTGCAGAGAGCTACTAAAAGGATAACTCCGAGGTCGCCCTGATCATCCACTTAAGCATACCCAAGGAGAGACCGATAACGTTGTGTGACCTATGTTGTCGTAGACAGAGGGGCTAAGACAACACGGTTGTCTCGTGAGGATCTGTAACGCAGTGTTGAGGGCTCCTGTGCGTTCCTCTGGACATCCCGGAGCCCTCTTGTCAAGCACTAAAGCTGGTCACCGGTGGGCTTTAGTGGGTATAACCCCACATAACCTGGCTGCACCCCAATGCAGCTGGGAATCTTTGGAAGATTTTCCCCTCAAAAACAAAAAAAAGGGGTCCTTTTTAATCCGATCTTTCCCGTTCTCCACCAATAGTGGACAAAGATACATAATTGAAAAAAGTTGTGTTACTGGCATCGACACATCTTTTTAAATAATTCTTGTCTTCCGCCACTGGTGGACAGTAACACGTAGTTTATAAGTTAAACAGAAAAAGACAGTAAACTTAGCTACAAAATCAAAATGTGTATTTTTACAAGATTTTATTTAACTTGCAATGCTTGTTAGTTGGTTTAAGTCATATCTTGCAAGCTGATTTAAAACCAGTTCCGCTTAACCAATTTTTTTTGTTAAATTGGCTTGCAGTTGACTGTCTACCTCACCTGATAATAAGCAATGATACATCTACGGTGGAACACGCTTGGCTAGACGAAGAAATCAATTCACCCGCGATTTCATGACACCCAGATTTTTACCATTGGGAAACACCCATTCTTTCATTCAGCTTGTGTAGTGAGGCAATGATTATATTGTTTAGTTTGGCAGCATTTTAACGATAAAAATAAATAATATGGTAATAAAATACTACCTAATATAACGCTTTTGTATTTATTTTTTATTACAAAATACATTTAGTTACCATAGTAAAAAACAAGTAACAAACAGCAGGAACTGTAGTCAGAGTAAATGTGATTCCTCACGTAGGTTATTAATTTCATCTTGGGCCAGCCGTTATGTGCTCGCACAAGCAGAATCGCTTTGATAGCTTCCTTGAACATGCACGTCTGCATGAATCTATAATAAACTATCGACGAAGTGCAAACTTTGACATACATCCACTTTGAGTTTACTAATTCAGTTCAAAGTCCCTTCACCGCTGATAGATTTGATTGACCAATTTATCCTTATAATCAAATACCAGTTTTAATTATATTGGTCTTAGTATTATAATGAAAAAATATTATACACACACAAACAGACATACTCGTAGTTTTTGATTCGACATTCATTATTACCTGGCATAGCACTGATTTTGGAGCAGGTCTGTAATATGTTATGTTTACTATATACACAATGATGTGCCAGTGCGAAACAGGCACGGAAAAAGAAGATTTTTTATATGCGAGTGTGGTTTATACATAGATTTCTATTAAAAGGGTTTATAATCTCGCATTAGCTGCTGTGCTGTCATAAGTACATTTTGACATCAAGGTTAGTGAAATTGTGCCAAATTATTTCAATGTCAAGATAAAAATAGGTACTTTGAACTTATGAGTGTCAAGAACGATTTCTATAGCTGTGTTCCAGGGCAAAATTTTACTAGTGGTACTAAAATAAAAATAGAATCATATATAAAAAATATTTAGACAACACACCGAAATATATATATGTATTTGGACATATTTTTTTTTGTACACACAAATATTCGGTATGATGAGTAATTTTCAAAAACTGATGTCCAATGTTCTTACGCATCTACTATTTACAAAAATAACATATTTATGCAGAAAATTGGTGTAAATAGCATATATTTTTTTTAGCGTTTTCGAATTAGCGTCAAAAACATTCGAAGGTGATGGCGTCTGATTGTAACACAACGATCTTAAACTATCCACGTCAACAGCACTAGGCCTTATTAGGGGCCCAATATTGTTGACGTGGAGATTTGGAGATTAGGTAGAGCATAATAATACTTTAACTCACATGAGATTCCTTACCATAAAAGCGTGACGTCATAATATGAAAATGTTATTGAAATATGGACTCTGTGCTCTTAGTTTTATGACCACATAAACTCGTAACACGGCCGTGTTTCGACATATGCGTAGAATTGTCAAGTTTTCTAAAGATATGGGGTGCGTAACGGTCAAAATAACGTTTCGTGTACGTTTTCTAGAGAATGTAGTATCCAATCAGAGACGAGACGTGTTTGATTCGTTTGCGGCGTTTGAATTTTGTAACCATGGTTATTGTGTTATTTGTAACTATAGTTACCACGTCATGTAGTTTCATATAAAACTAGGGTCCAGACAATATGAAATCTTTCGGTCCAGATCGTTCTGCGAATATTCAAACAATTATGTTGTTTGTTTTCATAATCATCACGTCATTCGCTCTGATTGGCGTTTATTTTAACATGGCGGATTGCTGTATGATATGTTTTTATTTCATACAAATATGTTATAACCACGCTTTTAAAATGAAAATAAATATGTAGAGATTAAGAATTTTTCTATCCTATTTAATAGTAAAAAATCATGAATTAAGAGGTTCTTTGTCACTGTCATAATGCTTAATGCTGGCAGTATGACAGTGATAGCTGACAGCGACACCCAGCATTGTGGTTTCCGACACACATGATCCGAGTAAATAGGTACGTACCTACTTGTTTACTATTCTTGCGCTCTAATTCCTCACTTTGAAATAATTATCTCAAACGCTCAAGAGTATCTTAACAAAAATAAACATCAATAAGAGCATCAAACAAATAAATTGGATCTTCCATCTCAAATGCCTCGTCTCACAATAAACAATGGAATTCAATTTAATGGCATTACTTAGTAGGCTCCTGTTACTGGATAGCAGTTAATAAATTAATTGCTCTTTGCTACTTAACTTCATTTTGGTTAATTGGCGTCTTATTGTTTGTGTATCTTTGGAACTTTTGGTAATTGAATTGCGGTCAACGCTCTCTATGTATTTAATGTTCGTTGTTCGGTAAACTTTTGTTTAAGGCGCTGTTTTCCATCATTTAAAGTTTTTTGAACGTTAAATTTACTGAAATACTTATTTTAAAGTAAAACAAGTTTTAACACAGTAAAAAAATTAAGTTAAACCGATTGTTTGTATGTATGAAAACATGTTGGAATCAATTGTTTTTGTGTTTAAGAAAATTTTCCTTGATCCTTCTGTGGGTGTGTGTGTGTGCATGTGTGTGTGTTTACGTAAGCACATTCGATCATTTTATATGTTGAAATGTTGAAATGCGCAAGCGAGATAGCGAATGCACGTTGCCTTTAATAAACGCAGAGTAGCCTATCAGTTATAACTTTTTTTTTTTAATCAAGTTAAAAATTATAAAACGTGTAACTATCATTGCACCACCAACTATATACAACTTAAAGCCACTCCACATTTATTTACAGGTGTTGTAGTACGATACGTAATAATAATATAAGGTACGCAAGTATCCAAATTTTGCGCCTTTTTGTAGCTCTACCAATACTACCAAAAACAGATATTTAAAGATTATACATGAATTACATATTACAATTTCATATACTTCATTTGTATTTTTGGAAACGACTAGAAATATTTAGACCATAGTTTTATCGACCGCTCTTCGTATGTACTTAGCTCTAGTCAAATTGTGTCTTTTCTGAAAGAGCTGACATTTACAACAAAAATTGGTAGATATTTAATTTTGCGACGATAAACTTGTATAAACAAGCAGCGAACGTTGTAACAAAAATAACGCGATATCCAGAACGCTCGGCGTACAGTATTGGATCAACGCATTCGCGGCGAGTGCGTTTACATCGCAATAAAATATTCGCGCTTTTATATTATAATATAATACGAAAATCGGACAAAAATATAGTAGTGAAACTCACACTGTGATCAAAACTATTTTCTCATATTGAATACCAGACGTTTGTAATACATACATATTGGCTTTACATATTGGCTTTTTCTATTGACTAAGTAAAAAAAAAAAAACCTTGTGTCCGAGCATTCGACTGTACTTGAAGCTAGTACCTACTTGTAGCAAGTGTTTTGCATAATACTTAAATGTAAATGCAAAACACTTCTAGGATGAAAATATGTGTACAAAAGTGAAAAATCTATATAGTGTAAATAGTGTGTAAATGTAACAACACAAGTTTTCTTATAACATGTTTAATCACGGCAGCAGTTCATGTAAAGTGTCAAGTGGTCCCAGCTATAGCGATAGGATACCCAAAAAATATGTAAGAGGTAAGAAGGAGGGAAAACGTAGTATTATGTCTTTATCGTCTTCATCACTATCAGTGTCGTAATCATTATCATCATCATCATCATCTTCATAATTATCATTTTACAAAGCTTTCCTTATCCCACCGCGGGTCACAGGCTTCTCTTTAGGTTTTGCTATGTATGTCGCCTGGTTCTTTCCTGCGCCAATAAAGTTCGATACACGATAATCTACTTAACTTGATTATTATTTAGTACTTAGAAATTGTAATTTTTTTTTCAAGCAGCTGACCTGGCATGCTTTATAATTTATTTCATGATCATAATCATCAACCATTCTCCACCCACTACTGGGTATAGGTCTCCTCTTCAGCGCGTCATCTTTTCCGGTCCTGTGCTAGCCTTGTCCACCGCTTTCCTGCTGCCTTAACGATGTCGTCCGATCAGCGGGCTGGTGGTCTGCCCGGTGGTCGCTTTCGTATGTACTTTCTTATAATTTATTTATTTCCAAGTAACATAAACTCATACAATCTCATGACTCATGCTTTGTCCCGTCCAAATTTCAATAAATTTGTTCATACAAAAATCTCATAGAAAATAATTACTCCTAGTTTTTCCCGGATTTTCCAGTTTTCCGGGCAATTGTTCTAATACTCTCCCAAAAACCATGTTTGAATTATTTTGAACACAAATAATACACGACTTATCCACGACTACTTTACGCTTTGACGTCCTGCCTCGTATCTCCCGTCAGCTTTTGCCCTAGCATATCCCTAATATTCTTCTTTTGATCAAAGGAGGTCACTCATCAGCGCATTCGCTTGTAACAATTTCAGATTTGAGTAGTGCGTAATGATAATACTCATAATACACTTTGTTACATTACAATAATATGAGCATTACAATGCGCACACCCGTGATACAATTTGTAACACCAATGCGCATGACTTGCAACACGACCGCCTTGTGGCGTAGGTTCAGTAATTGTTAAAATAACAGCTTCGATGGTACACTTCCGAATGCTCACACACTTGTAAGGTTCACAGCTCGAGTGGTTACAACATGGAATGTTTACAATCAGTGAATTGAGTTAGCGCAGTACTTAATGTAAAATGTAAAGTAAAATAAATTCAATGAAAATAAATCTAATCTTGCATTGTTACCAATATTGTTACATTACAAGCGAATGTTCCCGGTGAGTGATCACCTTTAGAAAAGCACTTAGCTTCCAATTTAAAGACATAATTAGTTAGTAAATAATGACTGACTGTGTATACAAAATAATTTAAGATAAAATTGTGAAGGCTCTTTTGAAGCTAAATTACGCGAATCAGCGAACGTATCCACGGAGACCACAATTCAATTGACTAGGTACCTATTTTTACGAGTGAATTCGTTTGGATTTGCGAAACATGAAATATCTGCGTGAATGCTTATTGGCTTTTTGTGGTTCCAATTTTATTATTTAACCACGCTTTTGAATTGTTAACATTTTGGCATAATTGCGTTGGCCGTTTAAAATATTTCGAGCAGAGCTATTTGGAGGCTGTATTATCACACTCATGATAAAACAAGTATAAATTGAACATAATTTTTTTTAAACCCCTGATAGCATTGGTGATTATATTCAAGCGGTTAATAGTTACTTATATGTTATACAAGAGTGCAAAGTTGCTTTTTAACCGCGAGCTCAATTTTGATAACCGAGCAAGCGGAGGATTAAAAAAATAGAATCCTGAGCTTCTGCGAGGGAATCAAAAGTTTTTTTGAGTTTTTATCAAATTAAAAAAGGTTTTATGATAAATTCGGCACCATGGAGGTAGAAGTAAATAGGTTTAATAATGTTTTGAATTCACAAGCTCAGTGCACACGATGTTCTAAATTCAATTTTACTTTATCCTCTAGCGGATAAAAACGGCTTTTGCACTCAGATATCAAAGAGCAAAAATACTCTTTCCGAGGTGGGGGGATGAAAATAGTTTTTTGTCATTGTTAAGAACAATATCGATCAAACCACCTTTCAAACAAAGCAAAATAACGAAATCATAATTGGGTCAGTAATTTGGGAGCTACGATGCCATAGACAGACATACAGATACACACGTTAAACTTATAACACCCCTCTTTTTGTCGGGGGTAAAAAAACTCTTAAACTGAAGACAATAATAATTTTTTGGGAAAACCAATATCTAATATAAATATATAAAAATCTTGTGTCACGGTGTTTGTGGTCGCACTCCTCCGAAACGGCTCGACCATTTTGTTTTTAATGTAGGTATATTTGGTATATAGGTGTGAGAATAGGTAGTAAGCATACCTATATTTCATACCACTAGGTGATTAGGGTGTCATAGTAGCGAAGCCGAAGGCCGAGTTCTCCGCGTCCGAATTAGCTGGTATCGGCTAGTTATTTTATATTTCTATTTTCTTCATTAAAAATCGCGTAAGTCGTAATTTTTCTGTTTATATCCGTGATGTACACGATTACGTCGACTATCGTGACGTGTGATAAGTAGGTTTATACCAGTTTTGACGGGTCGACATTGTGTAAAAATTGAGCGCTGAATAAAGTCCTTAAACATGAATTAATAAGCAGTTTAAGTTTTCGCCAATATTCATATCTACCTAGTTAATATATTCATAACAAAGCTTTTATCCAAAGCCTGAAAACCATTTTCATTATGCGCCCTACTAAGTAATATCTACTTTTCTCTCTACACATTGTGAGAATCTAATTAGGACTGGCTTACGGTATCGGCATTAAGGACTTCATTTAAAGATAATCTTAGGTGATGCTAGGTATTTCTCTAATTGAGTTTCCTACTCAATGTCCTTATTATTCTACCTTTCGAATTCTTAATGGTAAAGGGTCCAATCCAATAGCGCCCGATACCTACCTAAATTAATAAAGGGCTTTGCAAGTATTGAATTTATTTGGGAAATAATTCAGGGGGAGCTTAGGGGCGCGTTTATTTTTGTTTATAACTTCAAGCCTTCGATTTAAATGTTTACGAAGTTTTACTAAAAATAAAGTCTAGAATTTAGAGCTTTACTGTGCGAAACGTATAATTTTTATATATACTTATCGCAACGTTTCCTGTCTAACTAAATACTTTTTTGTAATGATAGTGTCTCTAAATTCCGTGTATGACTAGTGTCTAAATTTAGAACCCTTAAATTCTATGGTGCTGAAATATAATCTGTTTATTATAAACTCGTTATTAAATAATCTATCACGAAAGCTAGTTTCTGAATTTCGGTGTCACAAGTAACAAAAGCTAGAAATCCGAAACTTTAAAAAACCAACGGTCACTTCCCTCACGGAATGAATCCGTTTTCCATCGTTCTGGACAAGTGAACGCACTTCAATCCATATCCGTTCTTGCCGTCACTCCGTGTCTGTACACTTTACTAACAGTTGGTGACGTTTCAAGACCTTGGAGCCGAAGTTTTAGTTCAGCTTCAGTATACCCTTCCTGTTGTAAGAGTTTACTAAAAGAAGTGGGTACTTGTGGGTTTGTAGTTGTTGTGGCTCTGAGATGCATGAAGATTAACAGACACAGTGTTGCACACGATGATGTAAGGTCTTCTCATTCTCCTATAAATGATAATATTCTCCTAGGAAGTTCATGCATGAAGCTAAGGTGCATTTTTATGTTGATCCCATTGTCCTTCTTCAGATGGTTATGATACCAGATTTAGACCATTCCAGCGGCCTGATATTTCACTTCTAGCCACTGCATTACGTATCTATCGTCATTATTGGGTCTCAAAGTGTCCTACGAACCGAGCCTCTACCTTTCGGATTTTGTACATACAATCGAAGTTCTATGGCTTTGAATGGCTATCATGCCCAATTTTAGATAAAACGGCACATTAATGTGTGTGAAACCAATGCTGTAACTCATAGATTGCTACTAGGCGGGTATATCGAGTCACAGTGTTTCCGTTTTTAACCGCCACTGTGTCCGCTTATCCGGAAAGCGTACGGGATTACGTTCCGGAATTCGTTTTACACGTTTTCATTTTCGGGAGCTATCGTAAAGAACAAATTAATGAGCGGGCGGGGTATTGTTTCATATTTTTCCGTGAAGAAGCCTTTGCTATGGGTGTTTCTGAGTATTGTGAGATACAGGAAAACGGATAAGAATTTTTCTGATAACGGACATTTCGTAAGATGAGGTTGTTGGTTTCTAATAAAAAAATTGGTTGTGCTATAAATCATATTATACAAAATTTTATATAAGATATTCCCTAAAATTATAAATCTAAGTCAAAGATGTTTAAAACAATTGGTAACGGCTCAAAGATATCTGAACCAAAAGTCTGTGCATATAGTCTACATTTTACTACAAGATAAATTAGACTTTATTTTAAAGACGTAGAATTTAAATTAGTTTGTTGGTATTTCTAAAACGTATCTAAGTTTATATTGGCAAACTGAGGAAACTTTTTTCTAGATAAAGTACTAATAAAGACATTGCAAACGTCTGAACGAGTTTTTTTTTACTTTTATTACCACCTCAAACGCAGAATTTAGCATGTATATAATATGACCAACTAAATTATGACAGTATGAAAGTCTCTACCAGTATAAGAGCTCTAAGAACGTGTCAAGATTTCCTGAACAGTGAAAACCTTTTTGAAAAGCTTAAAGTTGCTCCTGCAACACCGAACAAAGGTGCCTCAAAACTTAGTAGGTATACATTAATAATTATATTCGCAGACGCTATTTTCATAATATATCTTTATTCAAGTCAACATCTCCAAAAGCTGTGTGAATTATAGGTGTTAAATTAATAAAGTTTATTTAATTAGGTGTGCAAATCCGCGTGCATGAAATGGAAGGCACAAGGAAGACAAGCCGAACGCGGCGGAAATCCGCTACTACCTTAAGACCTTAACACTTGGGAGCTTTGGTAAGATGGGATGTACTTAGTATGGGGGTTCTAATACCCATTAAATATACTATATAGTAATTACGTTCCTATTCCTTTAATTCGCAGTGTTAACCTAAACGACATGGAAAACAAAAGAATGCCTTCAATTTTTCTGTTTATTTTTTATTCTCATCCAAGCAATAACAATTATGTAATCTATAAATAAACCAGCCAAGTGCGAATCAGGCTCGTGCATTGAGCATTCTGTACCACCACAAAATTCAATAACGAAATTACCAGTTATATCTTGGTAATGAACAGAAACTTGTCACCAACTCGCAATTGGCCATAAATTATTATTTATTGCTATATTTTAGAGTGTGTACTATAATCGAGACCAATTTAAAGCTTGTACCTATTATCGTTTTTCCATTAGAGTTAATACAAAATATGTCAAAAAAATTTGTTTGTGGAATACTTTTTTATAATTTTTTAGTTCATCTGCCGTAATTTTACATATTCTCTGAAAATGTCAACTAGCCATCTATTACAGTTCGAAAGATACAGCCGTTTAAAGGTAAGACAGGCGGATGGATAGACAAACAGACAGACAGACATCGTAGGCTTAGTAATAGGGTCTCGTTTTTACCCTTTGGGTACGGAACCCTAAAAAATAAATTAATTTAAGTTATCAAAATTATTGTTGTTAAACGTATGTTAAAAGTATGATCAGTTTTGCATTTACTCTTTTCCTATTTCGCAATGGTTAGTTTTGAAGACCCTGATGGTCATGCACGGGTCGAAGGCATATTTATTAGAATTAAGGAGTTAAAGTTTTGATAATTTATTTATGTTAAGTACAGAAATATTTAAAAACAATATGTATACTTAACTATTAGAATTACTCGCGTAAGATGTTCTTTACTACTAAGTATTCTTATGAGGATAAGGATATTCTATGGATTCTATGAATGAGAAAGTGTGTTTGTTAGTTTATGTATAGGCTTGTTTCTCGTTTTTGTCGTTTTCGACAGAATCACGACTAGTTGTTCGATCGACGTGATGGTTTGATTTACAGTAGGCTGGAAAGTGAGACAAACTATGATACATTTTATACATTTTGATACATTTTATTTCGGAAATATGTATAACTTGTCATATTTAGTGCACTAATTGCTTTAACATTCAATGCTATTAATTAATAAACTCAATTAATAATATTTAACAGACTCGAATATTTCAATGACGCGCGTCATCTCTCCCCGCGTCGTCCTGAATACAGCCACCTGGAAGAGACTTAGTTAATTTTATGCCGTTCACGGCTACTTTAATTTCTCGCTCGGTTGATAATTTTCTGGCGCCAGCACCCACGGAGAAAATCTGTGCAAAAGTTTAGCTTGCAGCATTATTTATATGCAGGCGGGTATACAAACAGTCTTAAATCTTATCTGTTGCAGGACGGTTCAAGTCAAGGTGGCTTATTATGCTTAAATAGTTCTATTTGTTTATTTTTATTATTTGGCTTCTTTGTTTGTTTGACTAATCAAATTCTTTCACTTACGTAAACAAACACACAATCTTCGACCAAAATAAAATGAATGGACGGGCCCAGAAGGAGCGCATTTTTGAAGATTACAAAATTAACGCCGGCGCTCACTTCGTGTCAGTCTGTCTCTAGCCGTAGGAAGTGCGACACAAGACTAGTGTACATAATAACGAAACATCAGACAAAGCCTTCGTGTGTTTTCCTGAAGTGTAAAAATACAACAATAAACCGCTATCTATTCTTTGTAATAAATGTACTGTACATGGTTATAATAAGGTGTAGTAGTGAAGTATATATCAGATAATTTTGATTCTTTTTTGCTGAGCAAGTTCAATGGTTATTGCCCGTCCGTTTATTTTATTTTGGTTGAAGACCACCATCACATTATTTGAGTTACAAATACAAAAATACAAAATAGTAAATATATCAGATAATTTTGATTCTTTTTTGCTGAGCAAGTTCAATGGTTATTGCCCGTCCATTTATTTTATTTTGGTTGAAGACCACCATCACATTATTTGAGTTACAAATACAAAAATACAAAATAGTAAAATTTATCACGCATGATTCGATGCTTCGCATTTTTTGTGTAAGTATTAGTTTATTTTCCAAGAAAAAAAAACTCAGCTTATTTCACTCTCATTACGAGTAGATACATTTCAGTCGCAAAACTTTATAAAAAAGTTCCCGGATGACTTTTTTACTCATAAAATGTTTACCTACACAATTTTTATTGCTTTTAAATTAGTTTCATCTCCGGGCATCTGTTTAAAGTATGTCAGCGAGTGGAATGATTGGCAGACATCTCGCAAACGTTTCACACGTTCCGCTCCCGAAATAAAAAGTTTATTTTGAAGTGGTATGTAAATTTTCTGTGTACCAATAATATATTACTCCATTAGTGCATTACCGTGTATGATTATGTTGAACCAGCAGACAGAAGCATAATATCCAGTCTCAGGTAAATTGAACATTGCTGTTTCCTCAACCAGTTAGGTAAGTGAGATACTAGTGATGCACTAGAATATACAGGTGGTTGCATTGTTCAATTAATTTTATTAGCTGTTTCATGTACATAATACGTTTTTTAATTTGTTAAAAAAAAACTGGTGAAGCATGAGTTGGGCTCGCGCACTGAGGGTTCCGTACCACCACAAAATTCAATAACGAAATTACCAATTATAACTTGGCAATGAACAGAATTTTTTTACCGACTCGCACTTGGCCTTTATTTATTATTTGTTGTTATATTTTAGTGTGTTTACTATAATTATACCAAGTTTGACGCTTGCACGTAATACCATTTTTTCATTAGAGCTAATACAAAATACGTTTGTTGTAAAGGGACCCCCTTTTCGTTTTTACATATTTTTTTTTTATTATTTCTTAGTTAATTGTCCGTACCATGACATATTTTGTGAAAATTTCAACTGGCTTCTATTACGCTTCGAAAGATACAGCCGTTTAAAGGAAGGACAGACGGACGGACGAACGGGCGGACAGGCAGACAAACATCGTAGGCTTAGTAATAGGGTCCCGTTTTTATCCTTTGGATAAGCAACCATAAAAATTCAAATTTCTTGAAAAATACCGCCTGCACTAGTTAATGTACATTTTCCATAAAATATTACATATTTCTCCAATGTTTACTCTGCACACTTCTAATAAAGGGGGCGGGTCGAAAGCCCAGTCATAATAACTCAACGCCAAAACACGAACGTTAAAGGTTCACCGTACACTAAATCAGCAAAGTTCGTCTTCAATCTAGTAACAAACAGTATGGGAGAAACGTACTACCACGAACGTACTTACGAATAATTATAGTGGTTGCTTGCGGGCCTAGGACGGACCGTGAACAAATTTTCTTTCTCCTGTTTTTATCTTCATTTTTTTTTATAATAGGCTTGCGTTAGACCGCCAACTCGCCTGATGTAAAGCTACGATGCGGTCTACGATGGAGCACGCTTGCCTAGAAGAAGCCGATTCACTCGTGATTTGAAGATACCCAGATTGTAACTACCGGGGAACACCCATTCATACTTGACAGTAGAAATAATTATTCTCTCCACCTTACAAAGCATGTCAACCGAGGAAAGGGACATAATCTATCCTTATGACGTTTATCGTAGACATTATGTCTCCGCTTCTCACCACCTAGCACGGACTCGAAAAAACGTGGATAAAATACTATAATAATATACTACAGCAGTCACCACATAGCACCTGTATGATACCAGCAGGGCAATCGCGCTAAATAATTACAGACGAATCGTTGACGAATCGCAACCGCTCCACTACTTTAGATCGATTTCGTATCGCGCTAATGATTTTAACCAAAGACGAAACGCAACCCGATCACAGTTGGAACGTAGAAGCTGTCAAACGAACGTTTGTGATAAAGCTAGAAAATATCAACTTTTTCGCGCCGATACGAAATCGACCAAAAGTTGTGGAGCGTTTGCGTTTCGTCAACGATTCGTCTGTATTTTTTTTAGCGCGATTGCCCTGCTGTAATTCCAGAGACATCAAAAATACGTTGATGACCGTTTAAAAGTTAAATATTATTTTAATGTATATGGGTAAACTTAGGGCTCCTTTTTCGAGAATTTGTGCTAGACCTTAACATCTATGTGTTTGTAAATCAATGATGTCCATGGCATATCTACAAAAATAAAATTTTGCAGCGTACCCCATACTGTGCTTAATCTTATTGTTACGAAGATTGGGATCGGTGTAATAACCGTAAAAACGCATCTAAACTCATCGAAATCAGAAGTTAACATCTACCCTCTTATATAGGCAGAATTTGAATGAGGTTATGTATCAAGATGTGGGTAAACCAAACTGGGATAAAGGATGTTGAATAATGGTGCAGCTTAGGCATAGTACAGTTATGGTCGACAGGTAAGGCGTTTGACTTCACAGCTCGTCTGATGTTAAATGACGTTATAGTAAATCCTTGAGTGGAGACCGTGGGAAGACACCAGACTATACAGGCTGCCCACCAAAACGCTGGGTTAATGATGTTATGAAGACTGCTTGTCTTTTTCGTAGTCTGCGTCAGATTTGATGGCCAAGGCGCAGAACTCAGGTCGTAAAAGAAATTGGGAGAGGCTCATAGAAGTACATTTAGATCGGTGGAGAGACCTATATTCAGAAATGGTTTAACTCATATAAAACCAAGCACACATTTTATATTTTGACTGGTTTAACTTAGTGGTATAACGTCTGTCTAAACGTATAGGAACGTATAGGAGTTCCCGGGTTCAATTCCTGTTCAGAATAGATGTTTGAATCATGAATTTAAATATCTGCTCTGAGGGTCTAGACAAGACCCATTTTCTGTTAGCGTTAACTCTTGTGGAAAGTTAAAATTGTATGAAAATGACATTGACAATGACATTAGCTTGAGAGAAATTATCTCAAGCTAATGTCATTTTCATACAATTTCATCTTTCCGCAAGCGTGAACGCTAACAGAAAGTGGCTCTTGTCTAGACCACCTGGATCTGCGTTTGTGTTGTCCTTATCTTTGTATAATTTATACGCCTTATACGGCACCCCTGACACAGGAAATCCCACGCTATGAGTGTAAAACATTATTATTATATATATTTTAATAAGCTTTTATTTAATTTGCCTTGTTAGAATGGTCAAATATTGCAACTACATTTTAAAACACACCTCCACAACCGATTGATGGAAATTTTGCTTACACGTTTAGTTTGGATGACAATGTATGGTTTGTTAAGTGACGTTTTTCTTAATTCAATATGGCGGACTCCCAAAGATGACGGACCAGTTATTATTATGCACCTATTATTTTTATCAAATGAAAGGCTTAGCTGAGAAGAATACGAAAAAATAAATGACATCACACGTTATAGAAATATGGTCGTCCGTGGGGGAAAATACAACGAACATATTTTTTTTAACGTATTTTTGTATTAGCTCTAATGTAAAAAAAAAAAATACGTACAAGCGTCAAATTTGGCATGATTATAGTACACACTGTAAAATATAACAAAAAATAATAAATAATGGCCAAGTACGAGTCGGTGATAATTTTCTGTTCATTACCAAGTAATTTAACTAATAACAAATTTATTTAATATTTGGTAATTTCGTTATTGAATTTTGTGGTAGTACGGAAAACGCAGTGCACGAGCCTGACTTGCACGTGACCGCTTCGTTAAAGTAATTTTTTTAAATTGTGAATTCAACCTATCGTTGCTATTAAAACTTTGTTTTGAATAACTTAGCTTCAGTCGCAACGAACCCAGCACATTGTTTCTCCGTTTCGTTGGAAACGCTGGATGTTATTAAATTCTATGAACTGTGTTGTTTTCATTCCGCGTATTGTGCATGTCTGGAGTAAACTCATATGGATGGAATTTTAAGAATTTTAGATCGTGACAACAGTGATAAACACCGTGTGATATTTGAGAGATTTCTTCTGGGCATCGGCTTCGTAAATAGTTCATTACTTAGGGAGTTACCGTATGTTATTTAGTAAGGAATACTTTGAAGTAATTATGAAAAAAATAAAAATTACTTGTTTAATCTCGTTTATAAATGAACTTGCACGGAGCTTGTTAATATGGATATTAGCTGATATTATTGGTTTGTGCGTTTACCAAACAGTTTGTTGGTGCGAAGGTAGATACACTCGATTTAAGCTAGTTATGTTAACAATGAAAAAAACAACATTAAAACCCCTGTTAAAAGATCTGATAACGGATTTTCTTGTAACATAGCTAATAGTACTAACAGGCATGGGTTTGGTAAGCTGGACCGCCGTCTGACCAACGGGAGAGAAAGAGAAAAGAGAAAATTTTCTCTTTCTCTCCCGTTGGTTGGACGGTGGTCTGTCAAACAAATCCGTCTCGTTTGGAAGCTACGATGAAGACAGACATACAGATTATAATGATAATGTTTATTTTCTAACCAAAAGTTATATAAACATTAACATAGAATACAAACAGAAGTTACATAGTATTATAAAGATAGGTAAATAAAATAGGATAATTACTCAAACAAATATTATGTGCGGTACCAATGAGCCCCAAACTAGGCAAAGCTTGTATCTTGGTGGCCCCCACTTGGTGAGATACACAGACACAAGGACATATAGATACACATGTTAAAATTATAACCACTTTTTGCATCGAGGGTTACAAACGGTCATGTTATCGCGCTGTCTATATCACGCGATATACAGGCAAAATTTTATTGAGAGTGTCAAATCATCAGTTCAAATTTTGGTGCGATGTCAGCCCTCGGATTTTCGGATGCGCAATTCTACATCCATTTGCGTACATTTCGGCTAGTGTGTAGCCACAGCTTTACTTTATTTGGAGCGAAGCCGTAATATTATGTGGCCTAGATTTTTAGCGTCCATCCATTTGACTTTAGCTAATAGGCGTCACAACAAACGATCTAACCTTAAGAGCTCAGCTTAATAAATGGGCTGTTTTAGTCACTAACTCCTGTAGCAGGTAAAATCAGTTCGAGATGCAGTTTTTACCCTCTTATGCACAAACGCTCAATAAGCTAATCTATACTATAATGATTATGTTCTGTGACATTCTCGCCGAAAAGAAGTGTTACACGTGAAAGCAAGACATCAAGAAATCGAGTCCTAAAGGGTCGGCAACGTATTTGTGATGCCTCTGGTGTTAAAAGTATCCATAGGCGATGGTGACTGCTTACCATCAGGCAGGCCATCTGCTTGTTTGCCACCTATGGCAAAAAAAAAAAAAAAAATTACAGAAGTTTATGAGCGTTCATTCATACTTAGTACGAGTATGACGGTAAGTTTTTATTAGCACCTTTTTAATAGTATTTGTAACACTTATTTGTAAAAATCTGTTAGTTGTAAATTAGTTTCTAATGAATTATGTAAACAAATGTTAGAAATTGATTTTAAGTAAATCTAATGATCGTATCGATTTGAAACTTTGCAAGTATATAATAATATATGTAATCTAGATGACAATACAATAACTTGACACGAATCATATACAGGATGTAGCGTAAAGAGTAGTCAATCCGTTAGCTATGGTAGGGGGCATCATAATTAATCAGAAAATCAAAATTTGTGTTTGGTAAAAGTGTCATGGATTTTTGGTCTGGCCCTTTTTAAAATTTCATTATAATTACACCCTTGGACTTGGTTGACTACTCTTTATGCCACACCCTGTGTAGTGGAGATGGATAGTTTTTTTTCTATAGATACCAGTGAGCCTCGTTTTTAAGCTTAAGTTGTGTTTTTTAGTTTTATAAACCCTAATAATTATTTGCACGTAGCTCGGCTTGCAAAGTCTTTGTTCCTACTTTTATCTTTCTTATCCATCTACTTGAAGGTAGTTACATAGACTTGCAAACATACGGGATGTTGACTTTCCGTACTGAATGCTCCTAAACTTAACTGAAACTACATTCATTCTTGATTACATCGAAACTTTGACTACATAGTCTAGATTTTACGCTAGGATAGAGCTTCCAGGGTAATTTGGATAGATGACGTAGCATGAGGCCGATCGTTTACAAGGCGACGCGTTGGTGGCGTTGCAATTCTTGCGATGAGCCAGACCACCAACCAGCTAATCTACATTATATACATCTCCGTCATCTACATTCAGGATGACAGAAATGTAGAATGTAGATCTTGAATTAAAAAATTCCGACTGGGTTCAGAATACAGCAGCTGGTCGGTAATGGGTCAGTATCATTGCAAAAATTGCAATGCTACTCGTGACTGTGGAACACGCTGCCTGAATGCGTGATCCCCGATAGTTACGATCTGGGTGTTTTTAATTAGATCGTATCATCGCCTAATAACAGACGAGGTGGTGGCCAAAAGCTATCACATTATATAATTAAAAAAAAAATACAGCAGCTAGCGTCCTTCAAAAAATGTAGAACCGTCGTATAACGTATAGTAAAATTGTATTATTGATCATTCACATTACCCACCTTACTAGTTTGCTTGTACTTGTTACTAGTGCCAGTACTTCCACTTACTAGTTTGCCTTTTCCCGTCATCGGATTTGTACGGAAGTTATACTTACATTACCCGTCGCTAGTAGGTACATGTTTTCTTTCTGTCAAATGGATTTGTACAGCATCTATACTTTAGTATCTTGAACTGGAAAGTAGCTCTTACTGTAAGAGATATGTCTAGAGATAGCGAGCTTAAGATTGCGTCCTAATATGTTTAGTACTTGAAAACGTGCGGTGTTAGTCGAAATCTAGTCTAACTACATCGCATCATAATGTGTCTAGACGTGTGTTTATATAAAGGTGCATTCAGAAATCGCGTGGAATACTTCGCAATTTCCTCGCCACTAATGCCTAACCCTGAGTCATGTGACGTCATTTGCTTGATGATATTAGACGCCACGCGTCTTATTTTACATATTTTATTGAAATTGTTTGAATGTTTGGAGTCCCTTATTAAACTGTTCTATTCGTAATTTTGTAAAGTTTATATGAATGACGTGACGCCCAACAGCCACTCGCCAACAAAGTTGGCAAGCAACTGACTTCACACTGGTGCTCATTATACTTTCCACCCCTGAGTTGGTCACGTTTAAAAAAAAAAACACTGCCTTCTATAAAATTTTTAGTATAATTAATCACGAGACGTTGTGTACGAACAGCCGAACATTTAGAATATATAAATCCTCCACAGGAACAGTTTGAAGAGCCAAAATTATAGTTTATACGATAAAGAATACTACCATCGACTTTTGAACTGTTCTGTGCTTGCAGTTCGGTTAGAAGATGAGGCGTAAAGTTCACTCGACGCTACAGTTTCATTCTTCATGCTGCTTTATTCTTCTTTAACTTTTAATTTGTATGCAAGAAGGAGATCCATTTAAATGATTTCTGCGGGTTTCAATGTCATGAATTTGCAAGTAATTGGCTCTTGAGTCAGGCCCTATTTGCATTCTAAACGGTTGTGCACGCCGCTTGCATAAAGAAAACTGTCGTAAAGAAGCTTAAATGCGTTCTTTCCTTTTTTAGAAGCACTAATTAGCAATCAAAAATATCCGTCTTTTTTTTTTACTAAAAGGTGGGTGAATTACCTATACTGGAAACTATACTTAATTATTGACATAAATAAATTTAAGAAACAATTTAGCATTGGTGGCCAAGCGGTAGTATGTGCCCTTAACAATCTGACGAAACCCGGTTCGATCTTCGGCCTTGCAGTAATCACTTTTTTAGTAGCTACCTAAACAAATTATGTGCAGCTTAGATGCCATCGCTCAAAAACGGTGATGGAAAACATCGTGAGGAAACCAGTAAGTCCAAGAACCTCAAAAGATCAAAGACATATGACATTCACCACCACGCACTGGGCCAGCATGGTGGATTACGGCGCATCATCTCTCTCTGAGAGAAGGCCCGTCTCTCAGCAGTAGTAACATGATAGAATGATGATAATGGTGATATGAATGAATTACAAATTGGCTGCCAAAATAAATAATAAAAAATTATGTAAAAGTAACATAAAAAAAAAAACTATATGCACTATTTTTTTGTACTTTAGTAAGTAACAATTTATGTGGTGGTACGGAACCCTCAGTGCTCGAACGCGACTCGCACTTTGACGGTATATTAATAATAAATATATAATAAATATATAATTAATAGGAATATTCCAACTTTACATTAGGCAATGAATTCCGTTCATTGAATTTCCCGCAAAGTTGGTTGTTTTGATAATCTATATCTATACTATATTACTATATATTATATAATAATAATATATAATAAATACGCAGGGGCGGCTTTATGGCGAGCCGTCGGTGAGTGGCGACACCGCGTACCCCGATTCCATGGGTCTAAAACCCCAGAGACCCAGACCCCTGGCTTGTCTTAACCGGCCGTCTGGGGGTGGAAACCGCAAGAGCTAAAAACCTAAGCTCCAGGGTGGAAGTGTTAAAGGGCATAACGCCGCTAGTAGCTCTTAGTGAAAGTGCAGCACACCTCTCGACACCCTAAGCCACCCACGTCAATGTTGCCCTTCCGGTGCCAATATGCGGCAGCCATTATGGGAGGCCCATTTAGTGAGTGGCAAG
Source organism: Agriopis aurantiaria (assembly GCA_914767915.1). Lineage (NCBI taxonomy): Eukaryota > Metazoa > Arthropoda > Insecta > Lepidoptera > Geometridae > Agriopis > Agriopis aurantiaria. The sequence continues at coordinate 7,040,727 of OU611994.1, read as the reverse complement.
TCATCACTTGCCTAAGTATTTTGAAATGAGGCATAATTGGCAGGTGCCGTACCTCATACCATAGATCTGTTATCACATCCACAAGTTGTTCACTTCAATAGCCTAGACGTTTTATATCCTATACTGTACAATAGTTTTATAATCCATTTTATACACACTCAATAATATTGTATTTCATATTCAACGAGGCCTCTTGGTGTTGGCTTCGGCCCCACCAATGCCTACCAAATGTCCGGGCTATTGAAATAAAGTGAATTATATAATAATAATAATAATTTGTATGTAAGGATGTTTGTAACGAATTGGCTCAAAAAGTAATGGACCGATTTAAAAAATTCTTTCACTGTTGGGAAGCTACACTATCCCCGGGTAACATAGGTAACCTATACCCGTGCGAAGCTGGGGCGAACCGCTAGTTTTTTAATAAAATCATAATTAAAATAGGAATTGTCATTTTAAACATAATTCAAATTTTTATCTTGTATTATCTCCGGCACAAAACAGCATCTACAATTCGTGGTTGTAAAGTAAACATAAACCCCGTTTATTTTAGTATCACAATTAATTTAATTAATACTTCAAGTAAGTTGAAAGGCTACGTTTCGGCTGTAAACACAGAGGCAGTGGAATAAAACCTTATCTGAAACCTGTTCACCCCTTTCTTCGATGCTCTTTATTGCTGCAAAGTCGCAATACTTTGTGAAAGGCCGCGGTTGTGTTATAAAATATAAGAATAAGCGAATACCTAGAGATACATGAAGATGTACTTAAAAAATACGGATTTGTTACGACCAAGCTAAAGAGGTTGACAAACACGGACTTATACAGGTAAGAAAAAAATATAGAAAGAATAGTACCTAGGTCGGCCTTTTCCGGTCTGTTTTCATTTTACGTTATCGTTTATGTACCTACTGGAAAATAATATTATATATTTTTGGATCATCAATATGACGAAGAAGAACATACATACGACACAGGGAATCCTAGTAGAGGGTGGTCCAATTTTACTACCCCTTATTAGGATTAACTGTGGAGGAGAAACCGTGTGTATATGCATGTGTTTCGTCTAATAATCTAAAGAGAGTGCATTGGATGGTAACAACAAAAAGCTACTGGATAGTTGTATGATTTGCTAAAAATAACAGTTTAACAGGTACAGTGAAAGATATAATTGAATGTAATATACACACCGAAGAAATTATTTAAATTGGCACACAAACTTCCGAGATATAAACGTTTAAAGTGTGTGGTCGGAATAAGAAGGTATGATCTGTCCCTTTCCCACAAAGTAAATGTCATTATGGCGTTTGTATGCACTACACATTCAAATGACGTCACCGGTATGTACGAGTATACCAGTGACGTCATTTGTAAGTACACTCACTGTCTAGCAAGACATTAAAATGCTTATTATATCCCTTAAATTTTAATTTTGTTTTCGGTGATCATTTATAAGTAAATTAAAAAAATGTGTCTGTAAGCCTACTCTGGGTCAGATCACGTTATATTATGTTTACACTCACAAGATTAATTTATTCTCTTTCGTCGGTCAAATGCGTTTTTGCTGGTCGCTAAATTATTGTACTAAAAGTAAATAGTTCACAGTTTGTACCAAACTTGTAGGATTTATCACAAGCGTGCTAAGGTGTGCTTGTTATTACAGTTTGTTTGGCAGATAGCACTGCAGTCGTTAGTTGGACTTCCTTCAAAGCTTGTTTATCTAAGACGGTTGCGACCCTTTCAAATTAAGTGTCGAGAAAGAAACCCCGCTGTCAAGGGCTTTGTTAAAAAAACCGATGAAGAAATAAAGGGTAATTTGGAATAAAGAGGAAACAAGGGTTCCAAATTACTAGAGTCAGTACGCTTTGTGATTGACTCGAGATAAATTTGAATCCGAATCTTTATTTGTAAGAACTATTTCCTCATTTCGATTGCAAATTGCTCGATGAACGATTGCTCGTTTCGGTGCCGAAACTTAGATTAGACTTGCAGGGACAACCTAGCAAGGGGATATAATGAGAGGTCACAGTGAGATTGTGAAGCTTCTGCGAGACCATGTCATACCTTCTCTCGTGCCCTAGCTGTCATGATTCTTGGACATTATACAAGAACTTGCTTCACCCTGTGGGATCGTTGTGGCCAAGTGCGGGAAGAGGCTCTTATAAATTTTGGGATCATCGATACAACGAAAAAGAAAAAAGATAGTTTACGATGTTGTGTGATTATAAAAAGCCTTGGCAGTTTAAGGGGTGTTATAAATAAAATAAATAATCAATAAAATTAGCAGTGTTAATTTGTTACCATGATAACTTAAGTACATTATGCTAGTATAATTACCTATACTACAGTCAATAGTAGATTCCAACACAACATGGGAATCAGAGAACCAGGCAAATTGAATTTAACGATAACAGTCATCCCGCTCATAGCCGAAACGTAGGTAATTTTCCGAATTAATGTTCACTGAATAGCGTATTACCTACACTGAACAATACGAGTAACTAACTTGTACCTATTTGGTAATGTCTACGAGAGTGCCTATAGCATCGCTCATTATACCCCAAAAAGCATAGTCAAACCCTCTATATGCTGCACCTTGTATATGCTGCATGTATTTGAGAATAAACAGTTTCCCACAGCCTAAACTAAACGCTTCAACAAAGTTTAACAACTGAGCTGTTGTCAGATCTCTCTGTTTGAGGGATGGTTATTGAACAAATGACGTCATTGTAAACAGCAATAAAAGACTGCGACCACAGAAAAGAAAAAAAAAATCGGTGATTGCAGCATGTAAAGTGCCGGTGAAAGAAAATAGTTGATTGTCCTAATGTGACGTATCATAGGTCTCTTACGTATAAAATAAAATACATCATTTTTAAAGGGCAGTACAAATAGCAAAATTTCCCAAAAATATCAATGCCGGGTGTGCAGAACCAAGACTCGAGAACAAGACAAATGTTTCATGGTTAGGTTTGACCTCCAAAATTGCATCACCCAAAGTGAGTGCCTGGAAGAGATCGCTTTAAGCGATAAGGCCGCCTGTTAAAAGCCTAGATAATATTTTTGTTGTAATGTTTATGTTATCCTTATTTTGGGGTATTTTAATAAAGAGTTTTGTATTGTATTGTATTGTGAGTGTGAACGGAGACTCACCAGTCTCAGATGTGTCCCAGGAGAGGTGGCCGACGTGGTCTCAGGAGGATCGGTCGAAGGCGCGTGACACCCAGGTGATCTAGGCTAGCTTACCTACTTGATCAAGAAGGCTAGGTCACTCAAGCTATACACACAAGATCTAACAAGGACTCCGATTTCATCATCATCATCATTTCAGCCATAGGACGTCCATTTCTGGACATAGGCCTCCCTCATTGATCTCCAAAAGGGCCGGTTGGACTCCGTTCTAGTTTCAAGCAACGACACACACGTTTCCACTTTTCGTGTCAGTCAAGCTATATCTCCATGACAATACATGGACGGTCAGCACTCACAAAAACAACATGCCAGATATGCCAGAATGCTTAAATACTCAAATCAAGTCAAATCAAATAAAAATATTTATTTGTCAGAACATGGTAGGTACATATAGCTATGGAAACGTATCTCAAGTCCTTGCCATGTACGGCGTACAAATATACGCTATATACGCGAATATATAAGAAAAACATATTTCCGTCTTTGCTAGCATCTCTAAAAGCTGTGTTTTTAATAGCTTAGGCATGTCGTACTTTAAAAACTGCGTATATATAGTCTTTTTACAAAATTTTAGCAAAAACTGATAAATCACTGGCCTAATGTGAAAACTTCTTTATAACATCGCAACTAAGCCCATTAAGCAAAACATCTTTATGAAAAATTTCATAAAGCGTAACAGAAATTACATTTCACTCATCGTTCAGAACCCATATCATACTAACAATAGGTATGGCTTGGAACCTTCAGCTTCACTCGTCCGCATCTATGTCAGTTAGAAACAACTTATTTAAAACACGAATTAAATCCTAGTTTTATGAGGTTATCGATCGACTTAAAAAATATGTATTCAATCCTTTCAATTTTTTTTTGTGTATGTCACGATATAGTAGATATCTGTGATGTGACGTGTTATTTTCATCGATTGTGAAACGATTTAAATGTTCATTTATTTATTTAATTATTCCATCTACAAGGGTGGAAAATTAGGGGTTTATTAATATTCAACCAGTTCCCATTGATCTATAATTATTATGTACCCACTTCCCATGAAAGTATTTTTTTTTTTAATACTACAAATATATCCTATACAGGGCTACGTGGAAAGGGTGTACTAAGCCGAAAGGGGTCCATTATACTCATCACTATGAAAAACGTTTATTATGGGATCAACACGAAATCGCGAAAAATATATCAGCTGTTCCATACATTTTATATACAGACCGTTTTATAAAAGCATTAGCTGTTCTTTTGAAAACGGCAATTCTCGACAAAATGTAAGGCTTTTTTTCAACGACATAATTATAATTCCTATTGAGTCACAAACTCTCAGTGAATATAGTCAAAAAACGTCCGAACGTTATTGTACATGCATTGTATCAATTATATAATTCATAATAATGCCACATATACTCCAATTCAGATGTTATGTCGCTTGCATAGTGTTCAACGTTTGTTGTCCGTTATGTCATCGTAGCTCTGGCATCGCGCGGCATTGTAGTCGGATCGCGGTTACCTTGTTACTTACCAAAAAGTCTGCGCAATTCGTACCGTGCGCCGAGTTTTGGTTTCGATATTTTTTGACACGATTGTGACTCTATATGTATTGTATCTCGATGCATTTTATATAATAATTTACCACTTTAATATTAAAAAACTGCACGATTATTTTGTATGGTCACACATATTTGCACTATATTTCGGTTTGAGTACTTAAATAACGTGAGAGATGTCGACAGCGTTAAAATGTCGTTAAATAAAGATTTTGATTCATTTAATGATCTAGTCTAGCGATCAATGGCAATATGAACGGGTATAAAATAAAATTGGTTGTCGTAAAACGGGTAATACCTGGTGGCGCGATGGCGCGACCGTGGCATATCGTATTCCTAGTGATATGGCCACTAAGTTAAAGAATTTAAATAAATTTTCAAATAAAAAACTTTCCTTTATAATAAACATAATATACACTTTTACTATTTAAATGATGATTATAGAATACTAGCTGCGCCCCGCGGTTTCACTCGTGTATTTCCGGGATAAAAAGTAGCCTAAGTTACTCCTTATGACATCAGCTACCTGCTAGTGAAAGCCCGTCAAAAACGGTCAAGGCGTTTTGGAGTCCATAGGGAACATACACAAAAACACACATTGATTTTTATATATGTAGATAGATAGATAATTAAAAAAATCGATGACCGGCAGGATTTGGACCAGCGCAACGATCCTTACTGCTCTAGACACTGAGGTACTGAATTTTTGAATTGTTTATAACATCTAATGTCGCTATTTTATAAGATTTTCCCCGGAGAGTGTGCAATGGAAGTTCATGAACTTGTTCCCCCATCATTTTCATTACCGGACGTCCAGACGAACGGCAAAGCGTCACCCTTACTAGGTTGAAAAGGTGGCGCTAAAGTCGTTATTTATAGAATAATATTTTTGACGCAAATAATATTTATGTTGTTTGTAAATTTCAATCCAATTTGAAATCAATTTTTAATCACAGCCATACTTAAATTACCCATTGTTTAATTGTTCATTTAAATATCATCTTATTTAAAGTTGTATTGGTTTATCGCCATTTAGTTCGCTCCAATCTAACTAGATGGCGTTGACTGTCCTTAAAACGCGCAAGCGTTTCATTCATTAGATTTAGTGATTTAATTGGATGTTATTATTTTGTGTGATCGAATACAAGGTGTTTTCTGAATTTATTGTTTTATTGCAACCAGTTTTTGGGTTTCGTACATGGTCCTTCGAATTGCCGGAAAAACGGCGACGCGTGGTTGACTGTGCATTGTGACCTTTAAGCACTAAACAAGGTAGTGGTTCGCTACTAGTGCAGAAAGTTGGTGGTAGTATTGTACTTCCTGGCTATCAGCCTAACTGGTTGGTAGGAAGTATATAGCTGCGGAGAAGTGAAGTGTCCTCCAACTCTGGGTATTCCTTGGAGGGAAACCCCAGCGAGGGAGATCATCGTCACTAGTGACGCCTCAAGTGCCCCACACCAGCCGGTGTGCGACGGGGGCGGGGTACCGCCGATCACGGAGTGTGCCCCAACTGCAGCAGCGGTCCAACTGACGTCATTAAAGTGAAACGTCAGTGTTGAAGTCTTTACAAGTGAAGTGTTTATTTAAATGTGAGTTCTCGGTGGTGAAAAATCGTGAGTACATTTTCGACCTTATTGTCTTGAAGATTTAAACTTTGAAGAAATTACTAGTGCATGAGGAACTTATTTAGAAAAGGTTCCAGAGACTTATTCGTTAATTTAAATTTATATGATGTGTGCATGACTTAGAATAATTTTGTGTAAAGTGTTTAGACGGGGAACCTATGCCCAAATTTCAAAAAGTTGAGTACGACAAGGTTCTATACACTTAGAATATTTTTAAATTATTTCCATCGACTTAGCAAAATTTTAGTTATTTTGTTGGCTGAACTTTAAAGTTTGTTTCTATAGTTTTAATTCTTTTGATATCTTTTAAATTTATCCACGATGTCGGCTAGTTATTTTAAGCTTCAAGAGAATATAGCGGCACATATAAATAAGTCCCAGGTCAATTATAAAAAATCCCCAAAGGAGAGGATAACCCTATCATATGTCAGCATACGCTTAGAATCAATAGAACAACATTGGAAAGAGTTTCAAAATAACCATCGTAAAATTATAACAGAGGTTCAGAGTGAGGAATTGCAAAAATCTACATATATTACGAATGATGTATATTATACGACTGAAGAAACGTATATGGAATATAAATCTATGTTGAAAGAAGTTATTATGAAACTCAGACCAGATCCTGTAGCATTTGTACCTGCTGCAGCTCAAAGAACTGAACAATTTAGCGTGAAATTGCCTAAAATTGAAATACCCAAATTTTCGGGTCAATACTCTGAATGGGCAAGTTTTCGGGATCTGTTCATTTCCTTGATCCACAATAACGGCAGTATTGATAATGTACAGAAGTTGCATTATCTAAAAGGTTCAGTGACTGGTGAAGCTGAACAATTGTTGCGACATATCCCGGTTACCTCTAATAATTACCAAGTATGCTGGACTCAGTTAGAAAGCAGATACAATAATAAGAAGCATTTAGTAAACTGCATTCTGAAAAAGTTGACATCTCAGAAGACGTTGACAACTGAATCTTCTAGTGCGATAAAGCAGTTGTTAGACACAACCAAAGAATGTCTGAGCGCTCTGAAGAATTTAGGTGTCAATGTTCATTCTTGGGACATGATAGTAATTTTCTTGATTAGTCAAAAACTAGATGCTGAGTCCCGCAAGCTGTGGGAACTGAAGGTAACTGAGACTGATCTAGAGTTGCCTACAATGGCTATGTTTGTTGAATTTTTAGAGAATAGATTCAGGTCTATAGAGTTTTTAGATCCTAAAATTCAAAAATCTGACAAAACCAATTGCGCTCACGTTGCAACTACTTTTGTATCCTGTTCCTTTTGTTCAGAGAATCACAAAACTTGCAATTGCAAGAAGTTTGCTAAAGAAACCACCGACACTAGACGTAATTTTGCTCTGACACATCACTTATGCTTCAACTGTTTGAATACTGACCATACAGTCTATCAATGCAATATGTCGACCAGATGTCGTTTGTGTAAAAAGAAACACCACACCCTTTTGCACCCAAAAAACCAGAAATCAACTATTGACAATGTCAAGGCTGATCAGCCTGTGAACAAGAGTGTTGTCGCTGCTGTTACATCGTCAACGTTGGACTCATCAAGTTCACAGGCCCAATGCAAAATTTTGGATACACCAAAGATCACCACCTGTTATGTGAATTCGCCCAGTCAAGTTCTGTTGGCTACTGCTTTAGTAAAGGCGGTATCCAATAAGTCAACGACTGTTGTTTTAAGGTCTTTGATTGATCAAGGGTCTCAGGCGTCTTTTCTAACAGAAGCTGCTGTGCAGCTATTAGGTCTCAAGAAAACTCTTGAGACAGGTTTAATCACCGGACTAGGCGGCGACCGTGGCTCGACTATTGCGTCGAAGCACACAGTTTTGTTAACTATCCAGTCCCGCCTAGACCCAAACTTTACCATCACGGTAAAGGCACATGTGCTGAATAAGCTCACATGCTTTTTGCCTAGTGCAACACTGCACAATGTGCATTCCTTGCCTACACTTCCGATCAGTGCTTTAGCAGATCCATCGTTTGGTACCTCCAGTCGAATTGATCTGCTACTGGGGGCGGAGGTGTATAGCCAGATACTTCTGGAAGGCCTAGTTAAAGGTCAGCCTGGGTTGATTGCTCAAAACACCCGACTAGGCTGGATCTTATCTGGCACTGTGCAATCTGCTAACGTCAACCGTAGCAAACAGTGTCACAGCGTTGTGAACATGCACCTAGCACATGCTGATCAGCAGTTTGAGAATGAGCTGCTGAAGAAGTTCTGGGAGATGGAAGCGGAACCATCGTCTCAGAAACAAAAGTATTTGACCCTAGAAGATCAAAAATGCGAAGAGTGGTTCACTCAAACCACCAAGAGAGACGATTTAGGTCGATACGTGGTACGTCTTCCTTTCAAGACGGAAGACCCTCTCTGCAAGTACGGAACCTCTAGGATAATTGCAAGAAAACGATTTCTGATGTTAGAAAAACGGCTTTCGTGCAATGATCCTAAACTCAAAGTGGAGTATTCGAACGTCGTCAACGAATACATCACCATGGGTCACGCCGAAGAGGTAAGGGACACAGAACAACCAGATGCTGTCTACCTCCCTCACCACGCAGTGGTAAGGCAGGACAAAACCACTAGCAAGGTGCGCGTGGTTTTTGATGGTTCTTGTTCTGGGACAAACGGTGTCTCTATCAATGATGACTTGATGACCGGTCCTACTCTCCAACCGGAGTTAAGGGACTTGGTGATGCGTTGGCGCTGTTACCCGATATCCATTGTTGCAGATATCGTCAAGATGTTCAGGCAAGTGAAGGTTGCTGATGAAGACGTTGATTTCCAACGTATCTTTTGGCGAGACGATCCAAACACTGATTTGAGACATCTGCGCCTACTGAGAGTCACGTTTGGAACCTCTTCAGCACCATTCTTGGCTGTACGATCTTTGCAGCAGTTAGCCAAGGATGACGGTGAAGATATGCCATTAGCACAAGGTCGCGTGTTGACTGACTTCTATATGGATGACCTCATGACCGGTTGTCATTCTGTGAGTGAAGGAATTCAAATTCATGAACAGATGACTGAGCTTCTCGGCCGTGGAGGTTTTCCTCTGCAGAAGTGGTCAAGCAATAATCCGGAACTAATGAAGCATATCCATTGTGGTGAATGTCGATCAGATACCGACCTGGAACTCAAGACTGATGAAGTGATGAAGATTTTAGGTCTTACCTGGAATCGAGACGCCGACACGTTTCAATGTACTGTTGCGCTTTCTCCAATTGACGGTCCATGCACCAAAAGACGAGTAATATCAGATATTGCTCGACTTTATGACCCCTTAGGATGGCTGGCTCCAGCAATCACGACTGCTAAGGTCTTTATACAAAGACTTTGGCTGTCCGGTATTGAATGGGATGACCCACTTCCATCACCATTGCTCAAAGACTGGCTTGAGTTTCGTAATGATCTGGAGAGACTTCAGGAAATCCGTATACCAAGATGGATCAAGTCGAGCAAGGGTGATACGTGCCTAGAACTTCAAGGGTTCTCAGATGCTTCCAATGTGGCCTACGCCGCTGTGGTATATGCACGAGTTACCGATAGCGATGGAAACGTGCATGTGAGTTTGGTGACTTCCAAGACCAGGGTCGCTCCCATTAAACAAGTGTCGATTCCACGCCTAGAATTATGCGGTGCCGTCTTGTTGGCTAAACTTCTAAATGAAGTCGCAGAGACTCTTAGCATTCCAAAACAACACCTGCATGCGTGGACGGACTCGACAGTTGTTCTTGCCTGGCTTAGCAGCCACCCTAGTCGCTGGAAGACCTTCATCGCTAATAGAGTGTCCGAGATACTTACGATCTTAGATGGAAACCAGTGGTCTCACGTCGCCTCAAAGGATAATCCTGCCGACTGTGCCTCTAGAGGAGTAACGCCGGCGGCGTGCGTAGAGAATGTCTTGTGGAAGCGCGGTCCGGAATGGCTGCATCTGAAAGAAATTCTATATAGTAAGGGAGATCTGAAGGATACTAACCTGGAAGAAAAGAAAGTTATGAAATGTCATGTACTTACCAGTGACGCTGATGACGGTGATCCACTTCTTGAAAGGTTTTCTACTTTGAGAAGACTTGTTCGAGTGTTGGCTTGGTGCAGGCGCTTTTACTTACCTTCTGGTCCAACTACGCAGCCATGGTTGACGGCTAAAGAACTACAGGATGCATTGCAAGTTTGCATCAAACGAACTCAGATTCGTTACTTGACGGACGACCTTAAGAATAAGAAAGGAAAATATTCCTCTCTTAACCTCTTTAAGGACAATGACGAAGTGTGGCGTGTTGGTGGTAGGCTGCATCAGGCTGATCTGTCTGAGAGCCGAAAGCATCCTATTTTGATACCACGCCAGTCTCATTTGGCGAAGCTGATCATCGGTAATGCTCATGAAAAAACTCTTCATGGAGGTCCGCTCCTGATGATCAACTATATTCAAGCTAAGTACTGGATCGTGAATCTGAGAAACTTGGTGAAATCTTACATTCACAAGTGTGTGACATGTGTACGTTACTCTTCTAAGACCATGCACCCACTAATGGGTCAGTTGCCTTCAGCTAGAGTAACGCCAAATAGACCATTTTACCAAAGTGGCGTAGATTATGCGGGTCCAATACTTGTTAGGACGACGAAGGGTCGTGGCCATCGATCTACGAAGGGATACATATGCCTGTACGTTTGTATGGTTACAAGGGCCATACACCTTGAAGTCGTCAGCGATCTCACCTCTGCGACTTTTCTGGCAGCCTTTAAACGATTTGTCTCCAGGCGTGGTCACTGTGCCGATCTCTGGAGCGACAATGGGACCACTTTTGTTGGTGCTGATCGTGAACTGAAGACTTTACTAACAGCAGAAAGGTCTACTGTCGCCGTTGAGATCGCTAACTGGCTCTCAAATAATGGAACGAATTGGCATAGGATACCTCCCTACAGTCCCAATTTCGGTGGTTTATGGGAAGCGGGGGTCCGTTCCACAAAAAATCACCTTAAAAAGGTCATCGGTAATTCGACTTTGACCTTTGAAGAGATTACAACGGTATTGGCTCAAATTGAGGCATGCCTCAATTCGAGACCAATATCACGTATGTGCGATGGATCTGATGATCCTAGCCCGCTAACACCAGGACACTTTCTGGTCGGGGAACCGTTGGTGCTAGTCCCAGATGAAAGTTTCTTGGACTCGAGTGTTTCCTCATTACGGCGCTGGCAGTTAACTCAGCAAAAGGTCCAACAGTTCTGGAAACGTTGGTCCAGTGAGTACTTGACCCAGTTCCTGCAGCGAACCAAATGGCGAGAGAGCACTCGGGAACTCGAAATTGGGGACGTGGTATTAGTTAAGGAGGAAAATCTTCCACCAGCTAGATGGCTCCTTGGTATCATAACGGAGAAGCATAGTGGTGCAGATAACGTCACCCGCGTTGTCAGTTTGCGTAGTAAAGGTACCATTATGAAACGACCTGTTTCTAAACTCTGTTTATTACCTGTAGCCGACTAAAGTTTGTTAATAGACTAATTATGTTTTTTTTTTATTGTAATTTCATATGATTTTTCTATTTTTGTCAAAATTTGTTCTCAGAGGATACTACAGCTGTTGTGTTTATGTTTGTTTGAGCTTAAATTAGAAAGTTTTTTGTCTCCATGTATTATGGACCTGTGGTCCATGGGTGGCGGAATGTTTAATTGTTCATTTAAATATCATCTTATTTAAAGTTGTATTGGTTTATCGCCATTTAGTTCGCTCCAATCTAACTAGATGGCGTTGACTGTCCTTAAAACGCGCAAGCGTTTCATTCATTAGATTTAGTGATTTAATTGGATGTTATTATTTTGTGTGATCGAATACAAGGTGTTTTCTGAATTTATTGTTTTATTGCAACCAGTTTTTGGGTTTCGTACACCCATATTGTTTACGTATCCGGAGGTTTGAATCGTAGGAGCTGTAATTTTATCCGGTACAGCTGCTTAAGAGATACTATTATATGAACATAATTTTTAGACGTAATCTGTCTTGAAGCTTTTTTCCTGGCCCCAACGTAACAGTTAGAAGAGTAGAAATACCGGCTATATCCATGGTCGCTCCAGGTTTATATCGTTAGACGTTCGAGTGTCACGCCCAATCGGAATGAATCGTTTTATTATGTCGATGCGCCTCTTACCTCGACTCGACGTAAAGGGTCAAAATCACTTTGCATGCGAAACTCGGAGGTAAGTTGACTATGTAAATGTTGCTGTTTGAGAAACTTTGGCAGCGTTGCTGTTAGCGTGACTGATATTTTAAAATGTCAGCACAACGGTGTGGATGTACTCAACGAAAAGCAGCTGCATTCATCTATGTGGTGAAGTCTATCAAGAGGATGATCCAAACATTGCGCACCAATATTGTTTTGTGCTTCAAAATTTATTTGTCTTATTTTTTCTTTGTCCGTCGAAATTCTACCTACGTTGCATACTTGCGTGCCTATATGTGTCGAATAATAATATAGGTATGTGCCTGTTTATGTTGCTCTTAAAAATTACGCAACACGCAGCGAGATTGCACCAGCAACATTATCAAACTACTGACTTCACACTGGTGCGCAGTAAACTTTTTAGCACCAAAGTACGTGTAATTAAAAAGGTAATTTGCTCCATTGATCAATGAGGCGTTTAAGAAATGGTATAAGCACAATTGAAATGATAGCTTTTTAAATGGCGTGTGTGTAATTTATATTGGTACTGAAGTTGGAATACTACGACTAATAATAATTATCTAATATTTTTGCTTTATTCGGGAATAATTTTAAGCTAATCAAGAACAATTAACGCCTTACATAGTAGTAACTGGCTGGCAGTGTTTGGAAACGTAAAGTAGAAGATTGTATTGAGTGGCGTGGCTTAGGAAAGGCCTATATTCAGCAGGTTAGCAGGTGTTATAGGTTGATTGTTCTGGAAAAAACTTTACTTCTGACTAGAAACATCACAATCAAGATAGTATCTTTCCAATCATTTGCGTTTCAGATGTCTCCTGAACCTACTAGCTGCTGCACTGTTCTCTGCTAATTACGCCGCATCGCACTCAAATATGACAACCACTCACCGACGTAGTCCACGTGCAACTGAGTTTACTTTGGTGCGCTGTACAATTAAGCGCACCACTGAGTTGATAGCATTGAAAAAGTTCCATTGGGCCGATCCTTTCGTCCATCCAATGATAACTCTATACAAACTCTAATCATATACATGGTAGTCGACATTGCCAGTCGCTATCTATAACAAAGGCATAGTTTAGCCCTAGTTAATATTTATCTGCCAAGACATAAAAGTATAATCCAGAATTCCGGAGGGTTAACGACAATTCGGCTCGTTTGTGTTCATTAGTTAGTGTCCACTAATGGTTAGTGGTACGGTCCAGCGGAATGGCTCAGCAAATGGTGGTGTTTAACTGCTGGCCTTAGATTATATTGCACAGATGGCGACTGATGTATGCGAGTCCGAATACTGTAGAGTGCTCTGATTTTAAAATGCAATTATTCATAATGAGTCCTTATGATTAAACACTTATGATTAATTGTCATCATGATCCCACTGCTGAGACACAGGAATTTTCTCAGGGAGAAAAGATGGGCCGTAATCCACTCTGCTGGCCCACTGTATGTTGGTGAATGTCATAATGTCTTTGAACTTTTGCGGATCTTGGACATACCGGTTTGCTCACGGTGTTTTCCTTCACCGTTTTTTGAGTGAAGGCATCGAAACTGCACATAATTTATTGGTGCAGGGCCGAGGATCGAACCTGGCGCCGTCAGATTGTTAAGGCACATGCTACTGCTTAGCCACCAGTGGTCTTTAGCTTTAATTTTATTTACGAATATTATCGTGTGTATTATACATTATTTTAATTCCTGACATTTCAAATGCCTTGGTAGTGTCCGTGGTCACAGGTCGATTCAATGTAAAATACTGAATGGTAACCCCCGAAGAAACGGCTCCGACGGCCTAAAACAACGTTTTGATTTTCTTTTTAACCAGAATCAAAAACAAACCAGCAGTGTACGTACCGTTCTTTATCGAACGTCAAATTTGACAGGTGAGATCGTCAAATTCGATAAAATGCCATTTTATCAGTACTCGCTATGATCGATTCTATGGCATTTCATCGAATTTGACGGTCGATAAAGAACGGTACTTGCACGTACACAAAAAATTGTTGGCGTGTAAGATAACAGCGCACCATTTATTCTAAGCCTTAAAAGAGAATTATCAAAATCGAACTACTCAGTTAAAAATTATGCGAGGTAATACAAAAAATATACGCGTCGATTAGAAAACTTCTTCCTTTTTTCATTAGTTAAAAACAGTAAATGCAGTAAATATTATTTTGTCTTTTTACTTAGCTCAATGCAGTTCTTATACCATAACAAGATTACAATGATCTTGTTATTATTAAGCGTTCAGAATTTCGCACAAAAAAACTTGTAGGTACCTACCTATACTGTGTACGAAATGGAGAAGTTTTGTTACTTTCTCTTGCGCCATCTGGACCATAACTTCACTAGCCTATGTTTCTGGCATCGCCAACGCAAGCTTTGTCGAGTACTTCGCACAATTTACACCGGCTATCGGACAACCTTCAATAAAATGTTGTGGGAATTACTTATGATTTTCAATATCAGAAACAGTTTACTCGAGGTCGGTTGATAGCTCTCGCTAATCAGATCGAAACTTTATTCCCAATGAAGGGCGGTGAAGAGTATTTGAATTGTTTAAGCCGATTTGGGCATTTCAAATTGGACATTAATTTGTAATGGATTGGGTTTCGAGTTTTACAACTTTTTATTGCTCTTAATTGCGAGAAATATGAGTTTTTTTATTCTGGACGGGACGGGTTGTCGTTAAAGCGATATCAAATAAAATTCAAAAGCTAGAAAATATTCTTATTATCCCCCGACGCAAAAAGAGGAGTGTTGTAAGTTTAATATGTGTATCTGTATGTCTGTCGGTGGCATCATCTCCCAAATGGCTGAACCAATTTCGGTTTAGTTTTTTTTTGTGGTTTTAAAGGTGACTTATTTGAGTGGGTTCTAAGCTATGATACGAGACAATCTTTGTTCAGTCGTTTGAATATTATCAGCCTTTTAATAAAGAGAATTTTCAAATTTTCAAAAATATATTTGTTTTAAGCGTTATAATTACAATCTTGCACCATTATCATCATCATAATGTTTCTCTTGTCTCTTTCATAGATTTCTATTTATGAATTCCAGCGCGCTCAGGCTTCAGGTTTTTTGCGTTCAGTTTTGTCCGCATCATTATCAAAATCAGCGTACCTTTGTCTACTGCTGAACATTCGAATGGGGACCGCGAATAGGCTCGATAAGAAATTATTTTGCGGAAGGGCCGAATTAAGAGGCCCAATGGAGTTTGAAAATTTATATGAAAATCTTATTTATGTATGAGGAAACAACCATTAAAATGATGTGAAATTTTCGGAAAAACAAATTCTTTTAAAAACATACAGGTATGTTGGTTTAATGCATCGTTTCTACCTATATGTAAAGTTAAACGTATATTTATTTATCAAACTTTACAAGATTCAAGCCAAAATGTTTCTGAGCATCAACATACCAATAACTAATCCTTAATCACTTAACTATCCACACACCCGTAATGAACTTTACACGAACGTTACAGGGCAAAGTAATCGAAACTGTAGATTTATAGCGTAAATAATTAACTAAGTTTGTAGGCGTTAACTTTGGCAGTGTTTCGTAACGGCAGAAATAAACTTACGTAGGATGAAAATGTATCACAAATTAGCGTTTCTTAAGGAGATGTAATTATCACTTTCGGATTTATCTTGAAATTTTCTTTATATAGGTACATTAATTATAATTATATTCAATAGGTGAGGCAAGTCAGTGACTAATAGGGTTGTCACGCAACTTTCATGCATCGTGTGATTATATGGTAGAGGCTACATTCGGCAGTTCAGTCTGCAAAGGTGCACTTGCACTGCTTGGACTTATAAAATGACTGGTGGATTATGTAAGATACTAGCAGCCTCTATTCACCCACAGGACTGTTAATTTTTGGAATGAAAAGTTGCCTAAATAATAATCTAAGGTATAAGCTACTTCCATACCCATGTAAATGTAAATGTCACCCAAATCTATTCATCCATCCAGGCCATCGAGATACAATAAAATAGAGCCACAAGCGTGCCAAAAAAATGACCGAACCAAAACTCGGCGCACGCTACAAATTGCGCAGACTTTTTGGTTAGTTACAAGGTAACCGCGGTCTTACTACAACGCCGCGCGATGCCAGAGCTACGGTGACATAGCGGACAACTAACGTTGAGCACTATGCAAGCAAAATAACGTCTAAGTGGGAGTAAATGTGGCATTGTGAAGTATATAATTGATATAATGTATGTACAATGACACTCGGATGTTTTTTGACTGTTTTTACTGAGAGATTGTGACTCTATACTCGATGATCCAGGCCTTAGTTGGCGTTATAACGGGACATTTACTCTATTTTAGTTTGTATTAGTGAAACTATCGGTTTGGCTTTTGTATAACTATTCATACCATATAATATTATCTACTGTGTTAATTAGCAGATGTTGGTTTTCCAAGTAAAATAAAATAAAATCCATTCAGGCTTTAAGGAGTCGAGTGTAGATAAACACACTTACGTACAAACTTTCGCATTGATAATATTAGTGTTTAGTGTGATAGTAGTCAAAGGTGGGTAAACGTTATTTAATATTTACTGCGTAAGTTTAGGCTTGATTATTATTTTCTATTCCAGCGTCATACTCACCAAGACCCTTGATTTTGACCAATAATACGGACTAAACTGATAAAAGTATAACCTCTGTTAGTGACACGACCTGTGAAGTCCTTAAAATTAGTACAACGAGTGCGAAACAAGCGCACTGCGCCTACCGAGAGACTTGCGACGCTACTTGAATTGCAGAGGATTGGAGAATTTGGTCACCTTCGTGTACAATTCGCTCCAAAAGAATTATTTTCTATAAATCCTATCCTAAATAAAATCGGCTTTTACGGTTTTTTTAATGCCACCAGTGGTGGCAAAAAGCCAATGGGGGTTGCCTGATGGTAAGGTATCACCGTCGCCTATGAATACCTGTTATATCAGGGCCATCACATACATAGGCTGCTATTTATGTATCCGGAACTGGCCAGTACATAAACAATATTTAAAAAGTAATAATTTCATTTGATGGAACTCATTGGCTATAGAATACAGTTTGTTTCACGACTGTCAATTGTCTTTTTACATTTTGGCGCCAATTTAAAAGTTGCGTGTCGATCATCACCATGGATTTTACTCGTGAAAATTTTCGTGCGATGATTTACTACGATTTTCGGCGTGGGTTAAGTCAAAAACAGGGCATCGATCAACTCACTTCGACTTTTGGGGATGAAGCACCATCGAAAACCACTGTGTATCACTGGTTCAGTGAGTTTAATCGTGGGCGTCGTAAGCTCACGGACGAATTTAAAGAAGGTAGCCCTAAATCGGTTGTTGTACAACAAAACATCGATGCTGTGCGCGAACTAATTACGCAAGATCGTCATGTTACATATCGTGAGATAGAGGCGTCTCTGGGCATAAGTATGACGAGCACACATAAGATTTTACATGAACATTTGGCTGTAAAAAAAAATTGTTCGCTTTGGATCCCACACAACTTGAGTTTTGATCAAAAACAGGCTCGTGTCGATTGGTGCGAAAAAATGTTAAAAAAATACAACCGTGGTTCGTCAACAGCTGTTTGTAATATCTACACAGGCGATCAATCTTGGATATGTGCGTATGACCCCGAAACGAAACAACAGTCGACGGTATGGGTGTTCCAAAATGAACCGAACCCAACAAAAGTTGTTTGTGCAAAAAGTTCTTTGAAGCAAATGGTCGCCTGTTTTTTTGGTATAAATGCATATGTGGCTACAGTGCCACTAGAGAATCGTAAAACGGTTAATTCTGAATGGTACACGACAATTTGTTTGCCAGAAGTCTTTAAAGACATACGAAAAAACAACCGGCAACGCAGAATCATTCTTCACCATGACAATGCTAGCTGTCACACATCGGCCGAAACAACTCAATATTTGGAAGGTCAAAAGATCGAATTGACGGGTCATCCACCGTACAGCCCCAACTTGGCACCCAACGACTTCTATTTATTTCCAAGCGTGAAGAATTAATTACGTGGCCAACGATTTTTGACCCGCGAAGAAGCCGTTGATGCGTTCAAAATGCATGTTTTAGAGATACCCCAATCAGAGTGGCAAAAGTGCTATGAAAATTGGTTTCAACGTATGCAAAAATGCATCAATCATCATGGCGAATACTTTGAAAAGCAATAAAACCACATATGATAATAGATGTTTGTTTCTTTTTATTATTCCGGATACATAAATAGCAGCCCTCGTATATACATTGCCGAACTTTGAAGACTATTAACAGCCCTATTGAAGAAACCCATGTTTTTTTTTTTTTTTTTTTTTAATCTTTATCTTGAAATGTGGTTTTGTCATAAAATTACTATGCCACCCCGTAAAGCTAAAATACACACAATCACACAAACACTTAACTAACAACTTCCACGCGGACACTTATAATCTATGAATAAATGGTATATTTGCATCAGCATCCTGGCTTCTCTGGAACCAGGTGAAGTCAAGATACTGTTGCAACAACCTATATTATTGCCATAGGGCGACAATGCTCGCCATTGGACTTCGTTGATATAGTTACTCGAAATTGGAGCTCGTTATAGGTATTTATAGCATAATATATGTGAGCCAAAAAAGATCGAATAAAATGCACAAATGCGACTTTCACAGATCTATATGTGGATGAGGTTTCAGGTGGCGGTGGATATAGTGCGATGATAAAACCGCGACACCGGCATGATATTAAACACTTCAATCCTATGCCGGTTGAACCGACAGATTGAGCTGTTCTTCAGAACACTCCCCGTCGTAAATGCGATAAGAGATACAAAAAGACCCAACTTCTCTTCACAGGATCTAGGTATTGGTGAGCTTGGGATCGTCAACAGTTCTGACAACCCTAATTAGTTAACAGTAAAATTAAATATTATTACTTTTATACTAGTAATTTTTAAACTTTCGCGATTTGAACACATGTTTTAAACGTTTATCGGGACTTATCACGTATTATTTAATTTAGGAAAAAAATATGTACCTACGTTATATGTACTTTTATACTTACAAAAAATTAACTAAACTTGTCTTAAGCAATCACCTTCAGCTATTTTCTCCCAGGATTTACGAAGTTAGGATAAGTTATTTCTCCAGAGAGAAATTGTAGGTCAGACTTGGTTAGGTCGACTCGACGACAGTCCAAAGCTGTGTTGCGAATTGTTCTGTTATTTAAGTTTGCAATTTGTAAACTGGCAAAATATGTTAAACGTAATCATACCTAGAGTGTATGATTTAATGTGCAATTGTCAAGACTCTTGACAGATTTTAAAATCTTTTTAACATGCAAGTGTCTTTTTTAACTCAACAAAATGAAAGCTAACACTAAAACCTACTAAAATTACTGATATTTAAAAAAAAAACTTTTTAAAAACAAGTTTTTACGATTATTTTTTTCTTATTTATCTCAGCAAACGCTTTCATTTCCTATAGAAAATTTTGTCCACCATCTTGGGGCGCCCACCATATTGAGTTTAGTGTGACGTAATTTTATTTTTCGTTTTCTTCTCAGCTAATTTGTTTGATACACGTAATCATGGGGATGCATAAAAAATAACTGATTCGCCATCTTTGGGAGTCCGCCATATTGAATTCAGAATGACGTCGTTTAGTATTTGCATTGGCATTTTAACTAAAAATATATGTAACATTTCGCTCAATCGGTTAGGGATAACTGTTTTAAAATTCAGTTGCAAGATTTGACCTAAACTAACAAGGTAAGTTAATAGGGTTAACATTATTTAGTTACAGTACAATACCACAATACTTTACTGAAACAACAGAGAGATCATCCAACGGATTAGTACAATAAATAGAAGCACCAAAGCCGTTTTAAATGTGCCTTTGTTTAGGTAAATAGAGTATGAAAAAATATTTTAACCAAAGATTTTTCATACTATCGTATATTAGATCGTTGATTTTAATGTACTCGTATCTAATCTAATAGTACATTTCACATATCATTTAAAAAAAAACAGTCGAATTGATAACCTCCTCCTGAAGTCGGTTAAAAATAAAATATGATGTGTTAATTTAGATGAAAGATGTCATTGTGCGTTGTAACAATGAATAATTCTTACTATGGGACCCTGAAACTACGAAAATATTAGCTGTTCTATACATTTCGTTCAGCATAGGGCCTTTGTCATGGAATAGTTGGCTGATTATCGTTATGTCAGGGTCGGGTTTAAAGTTAAAAAAAAAAAAACAGAATAACTTTCTTTCGGTTTAGTTCCGTGTGGGTATACAAGGAACTAAACCGAAACAATCGAAAGAAACCGAAAGAAAAATCTTACATAAAGATAAGATAAATTTATTTCCAAAAATACAAAATAACTACATTTTTAACATAATAATTATAGTTAAGGTACATTAAAATTCATGTAGACAATTTGCAGACATTTCTGCGGTCCCACACTAGGCTCAAGGCCCGTAATATGGAGACCAACAAAACGAAACACAATATAACTATTATTATTTTAGGAGGCATCCTAGCGAATATATAAAGTTACAGATTATCCTAGTGAGTGTGGAGTGTGGTGTATGTGTGTGTGTGTACTTGTGTGTGTGTGTGTTTGTGTGTGTGTACGTGTGTGTGTACGTGTACGTGAGTGGAATGTAGTGTGGGATTTGCGTGGATGTGTTTGACCTTGAATGAGTGGATGATGAAATAAAATTCTCACAAAGACACACATAAAGTAAGTAATTAAATATATTGTCAAGATAATGTTTATCTTCGTGTCTATTATAAAATCTTGGTCGAACATTTATTCGGATAATAATTATACCTTGGAGCTAATAGAACTCTATAGAATCAATACAGTTTTAAGCTAATAAATATAATCTTTAATTCTATATTAAATTTGCATTTTTTTTTCTTCAGATAAAAAGTACTGTCGTAGAGAATTGAAAACTTTCTCTTTTGAGGATGAAAACTTCCACCTTTGATTATCTTTAGTCTCGAAATTATCGTGAAAGTTTTCAACACAAAACTTCGAAACTTCGTGAAATATATATCTTTAACTGTATTTTCGTGAACAATTCCAAACTGCCTTTACTATTATTTGATAAATAATGTATGGAGTTAGAACTTTGAGCGGTTATAACTTACTTCAGAATTTATCGTGAACTAGTTATTGTTTTTGAAAGGAATGCCGATGATATTTTAGTTTCTTGCCTAAATACAACAATATTGTTATTACGTGATATTGCCAAACTAAAGTATATCTTAGTAACCTGCCCCATAGTTTCTAGTAAAACTTATAACGCGGCTGCCCCATTTAAGTGTAAATATAATGAACACAACTATCATGCAACATTCAGCGCTGGATAGCCAAAGCGTGTATGGTTAAAACGGAGGGAAATAACTGACATTTAATGCGATAAAAAAATGCTGGTCAAGCTCAAATATTTGATCTAAAAGACGAGTCTTATAACGTATAATGTTCGGCAGTAAAACGTGGGCCGTAACCCAAAGAAAACTCCATACCGTCCAAATTGCCATATGAGGATGCTGAGGTGGATGTGAGGTTTTACCATGCTCGATAAAATCGGCAATGAGTGCGAGGAAACCTGGGCGTACGTGATATTTCTCACACGATGCAGGAGAGTAGGCTACGATAGACTAAGAAAGAGGGTAGATCGTTATGTCTGCACCTAACTTTTTAACTGTTCGACCAACCACCCGCATTTTTCAGCCTTCCCGTGAACATGGTGCATGTAACTGCGCCGAAATATTGGGAGCTCATTCCACAACCTTACCATCGTAAATATATCGTAAATAATCATATAACTTTATTGAACAACCGTGATAGTTTAAAACAGTGTTTTGCGATAGTATAGTCACGCGAAAGGAGACCATCTGACTACACTTAGTACTATTTTTTTTTTATCAGCTTAGGCTAACTTTTGACCACGATCTCCCCTCATAGATAGCTATGATGCGGTTGAAAATCGAGCACGTTTGCCTAGTAATAACTTAAGCTTCAATACTCCAAGATTTTAATGCTTGTATGCGTTTATGTAAATTAACGTAAATTACACCCGTGCGAAGCTTGGGTGGGTTGCTAGTTATATATATATATATATATATAAACCTTCCGTGAAAAATTATCTATCTGATGGTGAAAACTGCATCAAAATCCGTTGCGTGGCTTAGGAGGAGTTAGCGGCCATACAGACAGACAGCCGCGGAAAGCGACTTTAATTTATACTATGTAGAGAAGAGATAGAGAAGAGAAGAGAAGATAATGATGAGTATAATGGACCCCTTTCGGCTAAGCACAGTCTTTCCGCGTAACCCAGTATAGACGATGTCGAGAATATAGCAAAGTGGCTGAGAAAAGTATAGAAGGTTGACCTAACCCACGGCGATGTCTTAATTCACATTTATAGACAAGAAGAGAGAGTCATACATACCAATCATCTTATGTAAACAAGGTCTCTTAAAATCTCAAGTCGCCTAAGTGGAAAGGCATTATCTAGGACGGGATTAATCACCTAAACCCTTTTGGGATCCGTAGTAATGATAATAAATTCAATATCCGCAAATCATGGGCTTCGGGGATAATACAATTTAGTATGATAGCGTATTATACCCGTCGAGAATATCGAGAGGCCATACAATGCGACCCCATTGCCACAGTACTGGTGTAATTATTCTCCGACAGTGACTGAAGTGGCGCGTTTCCTAGGCCCAACACAGATTGGTGACTTGAAACGGCATCGGCATCGTCATCGAAAAGTCATCTTTTTACCTCCTTTTTATGCCATAGGTAGCAAATATGCTTACGCACCGCCTGATGATAAACGGTCACAGTTGTCTATGAATACTTGTAATACCAGGCATCACAGTTTCATCATCGTTGCCAACCTTTAAAGAATATTGACTTTATCTTCCAGTGAATGCCAGCTGTCTTACGGCGTACGATATACGTTAGTAAGCTTGCAGTGGCTGGAAGAGAAAAGCCGAAGACCAGGCTGAGAGGCATGCTTTGGGAGAGGATTTTGTCCAACAGTGGACTAGTATAGGCTGCTGGTGATGCAGGTGAAAGACTATTAACAGCTCTTTTGATTTTAATTACTCGGACTTACTACTTACTTAATTACAGAAAACGTACAGTGTGCGATTTTCTCAGATCTATGACATGTAGATGAGATTTAAATTAATTACTACAGCTTACAATAGTCGAAGCATGACGCGGCTGAAACGCGGTAGCACAGGTTTGGTCCTATTGACTTTTTCATGGCCGCTTGTTATTTTTTAAAGGGTGCATGGGCCCAAAAGACTCTCGGCTGCGTCTCGACCAACATTCTCGATCATAAATGCTTCGTTGCCTGCCTCTGCAGTAATGTTTCTACTAAGTTTCAATCTATTCGAAGTTTAGTCACTGATTTATACAGTAGCATCAAGGAAGCGATACAAGCTAATGGCGAATCAATGATGCGGAAAATTTGTGAAAATATTTACTTTGTCGATTGACATCTCCGCTTCATAATTAGACTACTCTGTTGAAAGAGATATCGGCTTTATTTACCTATTTAGATAAAATAACGAATAAGATTTCACGAGATATGGATACCCTGATATGTCTATTGGAATACCTTTGACGTAAGAGAAATAAAAATGTTACTTCGAAACTGGCTACAGTTATTACAAGAAACAAACTTCCAACGATGCTCACTGACCGTAATATTCCACCGCAATTTCCTCAACCGAAACAAAACATTGCAAACATTTTTTTCATTGAAGATATCGAAGAAAAGCTGCTCTGTTCGCGTCATTACACAATAGCTGGAATAACACAGAAACCGTTGAAAAACTGAGGGTTTTTATTAAAGGAGCTGCAGTTGCGGCGGCGAAACAGGAAGCTTCTGAAAACGTACGACCGTCGCGTCCTCGTCGGCTGCGAAATGTAATCCTTGAAACAAAGCTCTCTTCAACTACTCATTCCTCACATTTCATTTCATATCAATCACGGCTTACAAAGTCTCGGTCGCGCTCGGCCGCGCTCGGCAAACTTCGGAACTGAACATCGTGTCGCCTCAGTGTGTCTACGCCGCTACGACGATCGCACGTGTGCCGTAGCGCGTAGCGCCGTAGCCACGATCGTTTACGCCAACGCGAAAAGTGGGTAGCTTTAACTTTGGTGGTTTGCGTCTGTGAAAAAAAAATACGTGAAACGATGGTGAATTGATCATTTGAAGGATTAGCGCTCAATTGAAACGGTTTATCCACTTCTTGTATGGTAAGTACTAAGCGAACAAAGCCCTTAGGGTGCTTTCGTATGTAAATAAAATAAATAACGTACCGTTATAAATTTTTATCGCAGGATTGTAAATTAAATTACTTTTTGGTCGGGATTTTTACGAGTTTTCCTCTCTTTTCTAACAACTTCTCAATATTATGCTGCTATGAAATGTATGTTTTGATGGAGATAAACTTATATTTTGCTTACACACAGGCGGGTCCCAGGATGTTTGGGTTGACATTTTGACACAACACATTTCTTTTTCCCACGTATATTTATCGGTTTTCGCTCTGAAAGGTAAGCTTTCTGCTTTATGGTATTGAGATATTTCTGAATTTTGGTGAAATTCGGGATATAGCGTTGATTGACGAAGGTTTTACGTCATTCGTAATATTAAGTGTTATTGAGTTTTTAGCTTAAGTTTTATTAAATTCTTTTAATTATAATACTTTTATTAAGTTCTATTATTAATCATTCCTGGTTAAATTACTGGATTGTATTATTGAAAGAAAATCGTTAAATATTATCGGTTTGGGGCTCTATCCAGTTTTTTAGTTACGACGTTTTGACAGCTGTTATACTTAACTAGCTGCGCTCTTCTGTTTCACCCGCGTGAAATTACTCCTGATTACATCAGCTATCTGTCAGTGAAAGTTCCATAAAAATCGGTCCAGCCGTTGTCATAGGGAACATACACACATACATTTTTTATATATACAGATTTTGTCGACACCCGTCTACTAACGATGTAAAAAAATGCATCTGATTAAGAGCAAATAAAAATGATTAAGATTGCCGCATTGCTTAGCTCTGATTTATTTTAATATTGAATAGTTAATGGTTTATTAAACTACTTTTAGGGTATCTACTATAGTAGGACAAGGAACCCTTAGAAGTTCGTTCTGCCTATCCGTTCTAATTATTTGGAACCTTCTTCCTTCTATGGTTATTAAGATAGGTGCATGAAACTTTGCACAATTACAGTTTTGGTATTCAGGGGTGACCTTGGTACATGTGAAATGGGGATACTATATATTTTTTATCGATATTAGGTAACCTTAAATAGGTAATTTGAAAATTAAGGCAAGTTTTAAAATAATTATTTATTTATTTATTGTATCCTTTGCGAAAAATGTCCCGCCAAAATGGCAAAAAGAATCAACCTAGCAACAATAATTAAATAAACATATCCAGGTGGCTATGGCTTGTACAATAAGCCCTCACAGAACACTATCTGAAAATATCAATTACTTTTTGTTTTTAAATGCTAACATAGCCTCTGTGTGAGAGCGAATGTGGCCGACCGGTAGCATGTGCGCTTTACAATCTGACGGCACCCGGTTCGATCCTCGGCCCGGTACCAATGACTTATTTAGTACCTACATAAATCATGTGTAGTTCCGATACCAACACTCAAAAACGGCGAAGGAATATATCGTGAGGAAACTGGTATGTACAAGAACCTTTAAAAGTTTGAAGACGTATGACTTTCACCTCTTTACAAAACCTTTTCTTAGTGCACCTTTAATCTCCATAAAGAATCTACCTGCCAAGTTTCAGCTTCGTAGATCAAGAAGTTTTAGGAATTGGTGATGAATCAGTAAGTGAATGAATAGTATAACTTACTTTTTAGGGTTCCGTAACCACAGGGTAAAAATGGGACCCTATTACTAAGCTTACGATGTCTGTCTGTCTGTCCTGCCTATTAACGACTGTATCTTTCGAACCGTAATTGATAGCCAGTTGAAATTTTCACATAATATGTAATGTTACGGCGGATTAACTAAGAAATAATAAAAAAAAGTCAAAAAGTCAAAATTAAGGTCTTCATACAACAGACGCTCAAATTTAAGAGGGCATAGTATTTTTTTTTTAAAACTTAATATTTTGTAATACCTCGCATAAAATATAAAAAAGTCAAAAAGTAAAAACGAAAGGGGGGTCCCCATACAACATATGTATTTTTTCACCGTATTTTTGTATTAGCTCTCATGTAAAAACGGTAATACGTACAAGCGTCAAACTTGGTATGATTATAGTACACACTCTAAAAAATAACAAAAAGTAATAAATAATGGTCATGTGCGAGTCGGTGATAAATTTCTGTTCATTAACAAGTTATAAGTGGTAATTTCGTTATTGAATTTTGTGGTCGTACGGATGTCTAATAAGTCAAAGCAACTCTATAATTTGCCCTTCACCTCCCAACTAACGAAATAAAGCCTATCAGCAGACATACCAGATGATTATTTCCTCCAAAATCCATTCGCTGTGCTAATTAAAACCAACAACAAACGTTATGACTAATTACCACCAAATGTATTTACATTTCAGCAGAATGTTAATTAAACGAAATACGCTATGGCTTAAAACCAACGTGATTTTACGTGGAACTAGAGTTTTTGTCTTATCTCTTTAGGTCCAACGCACTTTGCAGAGTCGATCGAATCGGCGTCGCAGCGTACAAGTAACCAACGGCGAACCGTGGAAAAGTAAACTTTTCACCGTAGGTTGCTTGTTTCTTGTAAATATTTTTAGGGTTCCGTACTCAAAGGGTAAAAACGTGACCCCATTACTAAGCCAACCTTATCTGTCTGTCCATACAACCTTTAAATGGCTGTATCATTCGAGCCGTTATAGATAGCTAGTTGAAATTTTCACAGAATATGTAATGTTATGGCGAATTAATTAAAAAATTCATAAAAAAAGTCAAAAAGTAAAAACTAAAGATCCTCATACATCAAATTTTAGAGGTCATAATAAAAAAAAAACACGAAATTTGGTGAAACC
The DNA here is from genome assembly GCA_914767915.1 of Agriopis aurantiaria. Lineage (NCBI taxonomy): Eukaryota > Metazoa > Arthropoda > Insecta > Lepidoptera > Geometridae > Agriopis > Agriopis aurantiaria. The sequence continues at coordinate 7,013,066 of OU611994.1, read as the reverse complement.
TTACCTTATTTTCAACACATATGAAACAACACATTATTTTTTTTCATATTTTGTGTCAAAATAAGGTAAAAAACCAGACAAGTGCGAGTAGGACTCGTGCTCTGAAGTTTCCGTTGTACGGAACCCTCAGAGTGCGATTCCAAAAAAAAACTAACTGAAGTTAAAATATTAAAAGACTAACTTAACTTTGTAGTTGACTATAAGGTTCTTCCATACATTCCAACTACAAAATGTAAGTTTGTAATAGCAAAATAATAATTTTCAAATGATATAACTTCAAATTTGTAACTTTCGGATTTATTCCTATATATGTGCTATGAGAACTTGCTTTTTGCCAAATTTCATGATTCTAGGTCAACGGGAAGTACCCTATAGGGTTTGATTCCCCTGTGAAATCGCAAAATATGCGACATAAACGTTCATATCTTTTGATTGCTTTGACTTATAACTTTAATTTTTTACAGCCGAAAGAAAACGTAGACCCAAGTATTTAGTATAAATTTCAACTTGATACCTTTACGCGTTCTTGAGAAAAAGGGTCTTGACAGACGGACAGACGGACAGACAGACGGACAGACAGACGGACAGACAGACGGATAGACAGACGGACAGACAGACGGACAGACAGACGGACAGACAGACGGACAACGAAGTGATCCTATAAGGGTTCCGTTTTTTTCCTTTTGAGGTACGGAACCCTAAAAACACTATTTATTATTTAACCATTAAAGCGCTGTTGCTCAAAACAGCGTGAAAGCTCATCTGCCACGAATTCCTAGTTCAGACTAAGTTTATTAGTCTTGAGCATCGGCGCCAAGTTGCTAGTCTATTGGTTTTTTATCGGAGACATTTCGGTGATTGTGGTTAGGATCTACATTCCCTCCTGCCCATTTTTCTATCAGAATGCCAGAGTGGGCACGAAAAAATTACGCCGTTTTATGGTTGATACTCATCATCATCATCATCAGCCAGAAGACGTCCACGGCTGAACATAGGCCTCCCCCTTTAACCTCCACACTGAACGACAGCTGCCTTTTGCATCCACTGGATACCAGCGACTCTCATTATGTCGTCGGTCCATCTAGTGCGAGGCTTACCTGCGTCTTCCGGTGCGTGGTCTCCACTCAAAAACCTTTCTTCCTCATCGATTATCGGTTCTTCGAGCGATGTGGCCTGCCCATTGCCACTACAACTTGCAAATTTTAACAGCTATGTCGGTGACACTGGTTCTTTGGCGAATATCCACGTTTCGGATTCTATCGCGCAAAGAAACTCCGAGCATAGCTCTCTCCATTGCCCGCTGTGTGACTCTGAGTTTTTCCAAAAGGCCAACAGTTAAGGACCTCGTCTCAGTACCATGTCATCACTGGCAACACACACTGGTCAAAGACCCTTGTTGATATTAGGTTTTCGTAATATCAACCATAAACGGTGTCAATTTTAACGTTTTACGTACGAAGTACTTTGATTCCACTTTTATAGTGCGAACTGCTAGTCTATGGTATCTGCTGCAAGAATGGGTGTTCCCCGATAGTTACAATTTGGATATCTTCAAATTGCAAGTGAATTGGTTTCTTTTAAGTAAGAATGCTCCATCGCAGGCCGCACCATCGTTTAACATCATACGATTAGGCGGTCAAACGCAAGCCTATTATTTAATAATAATAATAATAAATAACTACTTTAATATTTATAACATACCTATATTGCTTAATTACGAGACTGTTTCTGTTTGAACTATCTAGCCTGATTGGTTCTATTAACCGCTGAAGCTCGTTTCATAGATTTTGATTAAACCGCACACAGTAGCAACGTCGCGTTTCAAATGTTTCGTTTTAATCCCTATAAGTTTATTAAATAATGTCGTACATGATTTCTTAAATGAAGAAATATCTAATATAAACTGACACAAGTTATTGAAAGAACCTTTCTTCCCCATCGGTTATCGGTTCTTCGAGCGATGTGGCCTGCCCAATAGTGCCCATTGCCACTTCAACTTGCAAATTTTAACAGCTATGTCGGTGACTCTGGTTCTTTGAGGAATATCTACGTTCCAGATTCTATCGCGCAAAGAAACTCCGAGTAACATAAACTACGAGCTAACTAAACGAGTAACACGAAACTTCATAACATTGTAAAAAAACCAATGAAAACCACGAATTCTGATCAGTTTCGCTAGGTTTTAGAACCAGAAACTATAGTGAAATATTAAAAGAAAATTATTTTGATCAGGTTTTTCAATGTCAGAGCAAATAAATGCTTGGATCGAGTTTAGACTGTATTTTTATTACGGTCTTCTGTGCTACCAACTAACTTTACACACATATACCATACGTCTTACATAATTATACACGTTTTTTATTAATAGGTATCATTTAATATCGTGGTCGTTACAAGTAGATTCGTAATATCCTTTAATGTGGTTTCCAGAAGGATATATTTATTTACACGATAAATATATAAAACACTTAATTATTATATTATGAAAATATCTATAAACAAATTAAAATAAAATGAAATCTTATCTAAAAGGTGGAGGGGAAAAGTGACCAGCATGGTGGTGGCATTGCCACGCTGGATGGGCATACTGCCAGGCCATTTGACGAGCAAATCTACTAAGCAAGTCAATTGCCATAGTCATGCATAACAGCCAACCAAGAAATTTCTTTTTTGCTATTTACAGAATGCCAGTAATGCATGACTTAGTAGAATGGCTGGCTCGTCAAATGGCACGGCGTGAATGGTCCATTAGAGTGATTGGCTCAATTTTTTTCCTGAAAATGTCACACGACACGTATTTTAAAATATCATGATACCGATTAAAAGTTCTTCCAAGACATACAAGGTTTTTTATTTATTCAAACATGCCAAGAGCCGAACTGTTTTTCATTTCATGCTTTTCGAGAGATATTAGAAAAACCTCAAAATTCGAAGTTTCCAATTCACACCATGATAGGTTTCAGCTGAACGCAAAGTACGGATAAAAATATATCCTGACGCTATAAAATATGTGTTTTGTCATTAGGCAATGTCGCAGATTTACAGACAGTCTTAACTTTGTCACTGAACAAGCCTCCAGCTTATCAAGAAGCGTACCAATAAAATAAAACAAAAATTCTACTAAAATAAAAAGACCTCACGACTGAAGCTGGGTTTTTCGTACAGTGACAGGTAAAAGGTAAAGCTTACCGGCTTCGTATTTCCAATGGAGCACCAAGTTGGCAGGTTAATTGAACTGAAAGTGGATGGTTGCCTTTTCACCTTGAGAGGCATTTCTCTGTGTATTTGGAAACTATGTGTCAAGTTGACATACCACTATCAAAAATAAAGTGAAACTTATATATGGTCGTTTCTTTAAAAGATTAATTAATTAACAGTAATTTAAATAAGCTTTTATATTCATTAGGTACCAACCTTGAGTGTAGTAGCCATGTCATTGTGACACATAAAATGTTGAATGCGTATACAACATTTCATGTCTGTGCTGCTAACCATAGAAGAGATCCCTAGCCGGGATTCAACCCTGAGTACATCATCCATATCATGGTAAAACTTAAAACCAGCTATCATAATAAAAAAGTATACAAAATTTCGTGTCTGCACTTTTTGACAGTTGAAGAGTTCCTTCATCTGGAGCTAATCCTGGATGTCGATATAGATCATGCTTGCCATAAAAATGCATTGCCATCGGAATTTTACCAACATGTAATAATTCAAACCGAAAGCTTTCTCTACATAATAGATCAAACTGGCCACCACAAACTATAAAAAGAAGTGCAAAAGACAATATCACGCCCAAATGGTCACCCATCCAAGTATCCACGCCCTACGTTGCTTAACTCGGTGGAGAAGAGAAATTTGTTACCGATTGGCACTTGGTCATTATTTATTATTTAATTTTATTGTTATACATTAAAGTTTGTACTATAATCATGCTAAGTTTAACATATTACCATTTTTACATTAGAGCTAATACAAAAATACGTTTATAAAAACGTTTGTTATAAAAATGTGAAGGTCCATTTAGTTTTGGATTTTAGACTTTATTATAATTTTTCAGTTAACCCGCCGCCGCCCGCCGTAATATTTCATAGTCTGTGGAAATATTAACTGACTATCTATTACGGCTCGAAAGATACAGCTGTTAAAAGGTGGGAGGGGGCAGACAGCATACGCTTAGTAATAGGATCGCATTTAAACCCTTTGGGTACAGAACCCTAAAAAAAGTTAAATTTGGCCCACAAATATCGGAGTAATTGTTAAAAAATATTTAGTAATAATGAAAATATAGACCGAAGTGAAAACCACTCTCGTGAAGTCGGTTAAAAATACGTCTAATCTATTTGAAAAGCTGTCAAAATAATTGAACAGGGGAAGCAAACGTTTACTTTGTTCATCCCTAGGGACCTCCCTTTGTCTTGGCTTCTCTCGTTGAAATTAAGTGTAACTATGTATACAATACTATGGGCACGTAAAAAGTATATTTAACCCTTTGGGTATAAATATGATTACTATTTTTTAGTTATAAAAAATCCTCGAAAAGATTCTCATCTTTACCTAATTTTAAAACTTACTATATTATTTAATATTGTTTAATTGTATTACACATACTTATATAATTATACTTTTATGCCATAGGTGGCAAACAAGTTAACGGGCCACCTGGTGGTAAGCGATCACCATGGCCTATAGATACCTGTAACATCAAGGGCATCACAGATATAATTTCAGTAGGTCAACTCTAAACTCTAAAAGTCCTCTCCGCATCGAACCTGACTGAAAGTCCCCAATACACGGGCCGCGTTCCCCCGCTGAATTTTCAGATAAATCCACTGGCCGAGGAACCAACTCGGCCCTTTCGGCGATTGAGCCCGTTCTCTCTCTCATACGGCGTCCAAGGTCCAACATAAACGTCCGTGCTTTAGCACACCACGGCCCACCGTCTCAATGGCAAACGGGAATTTAATATTAGATGAAATTTTAATTATGAAATATCTATCTTATTCTATTCCGTTCCGAGCTTTAATTTGACTTTTGTTACAAGCTTTATAATTATTTATTGCACAATTTACGGTGCATAAATATAGTTATTACTTATTATTAATTTCAGAAAAAAAAGCGACTTTAAGGATATTATATTTTCATGTAAAAACTTAAACTAAAAAAGTAGGAAAAATACAGTTAAAACAGAGATTGAAAGTCATCATTAAAACTTTTGCTGAAGGGGACCACAAACCAAAACTTCACCTGTACCATTATATATTTTTATTTTTGTTGTTTTTTTGTTTATGCTAAATCAATTTCAATAAAAATTAAGTATATGGTTCGCTGTACCCAAAAGGTAAAAACGGGACCCATTTACTAAGCCTACGATGTCAGTCTGTCTGTTTGTCTGTCTGTATGTCTGTACGTATGGATGTCTGTTTGTCTGTCTATCTGTCTGTCTAAACATTTACCTTTAAACGGCTGTATCTTTCGAACCGTAATAGATTGACAGTTAAAATTTTCACAAAATATGTAATGTTACGGCGAATTAACTAACAAATAATAAATAAGTCAATATATAAAAACGAAAGGGGGGTCCCCATACAACAAACATATTTTTTTAACGTATTTTGCATTAGCTCTAATGTAATAACGGTAATAATTATGTACAAGCGTCAAACTTGGCATGATTATAGTACTCACTCTAAAATAAACAACAAATAATAAATAATGGCCAAGTTTGAGTCGGTGACAAATTTCAGTTCATTACCAAGCTACTGATAAAATTAGTTAGGTTAGGTTAGTTTATTACTGACTAACTGACCTGACAGACGTTGTCCTGTCTTAGAACTGTCAAACACGCAAAGTCAAAATTGTAAATCTTATTTTTTTACATCTTGGGTTACATTATTGGAGTTTTAGTAAGGATCCCTATTTAAAAAAATAAATATAATATAGCCTATGTTAACCGGGGATAGTTTAGCTTCCCAACAGTGAAGGAATTTTTCAAATCGGTTCACTAGTTTCGGAGCCTATTCAATGCAAACAAACAAACATACAATCAAATCTTTCCTCTTTATAATATTAGTATAGATTAAGTTTTAAAATAATAAGTATGTACATCATATCATAATAGGTATAGAAAACTAGGCAAATGCTCGGAAAATATCAAAAGTAATATCTTTTTGTGAATTTGTTGTCTGCATTAGGTATGTTTATATTATTTGTAATAAAATATCTTTTGAAATAGACAAGGGTTTAAAACGCGAACATTGTTCTTAATGAATAATATGGAGAGTACACGAAACACAAAGAGGTAAAATCCGAGCCGTATCTTTGATTTCCGTTAAAAAATACCCTTTCGTATATTTCATTCCAGCGCGCACCGGATCGTTCCCTCGGGGCATATAATATCCATGAAATATGCGTCAGTCAGAATACAAAGCAACAGGGCATGTGCCTGCTCGTATTAATTGAGAAATTCCAAATATTTTCAATGCTGCACAGGTCATCTGTGTAGTTTTATTAAAAAGTGTACGCGGTAGCACGTAACAGCATCCGATAGGTAACAAAAAGGCTTTAAGCACCAACAGGGATGTACCTAGGGATTTTGGAAGCGGCTACAGGTGAAACGCACAAACCTCGACAGTTGGAAGACTATTGTGAAACAAACTTAAACTTATTTAAAGTGGTACGTTTCACCCATGGCGGAAAATTCAAATTTTGAACCATTTTTTGTTCTTAAATAGACCGGAATAGTGATTATTCTTTAGATTATCATGCTAAGATATTTATCAGTACGCACTTTAATACTTAGACATCTTATCAATAAATCGTTTGAAACACAATGCAATATTTTATTTGTGTGTTTAAATAGTGAAAATTAGTCTATCGACAAAATGTGAGTAATAATATCACAGATAAATCTCTTTATATGATAATGTAAAGAATAATCATCGATTAGCATAAATTCCGTGATCATTTACAATAATTACGTGGCCTAGCTACAACGACAATAAATTTTTTGAAATTTTAATCTCGCGCTGTAAGTAAAACGTTCCACCTTAACGTCCTATGCCTAATTAAAAAAAAAAAAATACTTTGTCCAGGTTAAGCTTTTAAAGTATTCCAAACTATTTTAATTAAAGTATTTAACAATCGACTTCAACGAAAGAGGTTCAATGGTTTTTTTTGTATGTATGTCACATCTTCACCAATTGGTTTCTTGTTAAAAAAAAATTCCTTTCCATTAAGTTTAAAATTATGTCCCTATCTGATAAAAGTCCCTTAAATTTAATAGCGTAAGTAAAATATAAATAAATTGGAATTATATTATTGTTTACATTATTTAGTAACTACGTAGAGTAAAAAATATACAGTACAGTTAAAAAATAACGTTAAAAATCATTAAAAAATATCGAATTTTCGAAGTGTGGCCCCTAGAAACTACACCCTTGGTTACAGATTTGAGCTTTCCATTTAGCTCGAACAGGCTGGCGTTAAATAAGTTTATCCATGGCTTTTGACGGGGAAATGTAGCTGCTATTAGCCAGTAGTGTTGCTCACCCGTGTTGCAATGAAGCGTCCTTACTCTGTACGTGCTATACTAACTTTAGAATTTCATAAGAACGAATCTTATATTCAAAATTACACCTTCTAATAGGCCTTAACTCAGTTCTTTATTTTCATATGACTGATAAACAACAACAACAAACAATTGATAACTTTTATTTATTAGAAGATACATTTAACCATGCTGAGATGATGCTGATGCTCGAAGGCCTCAATCGAGTCTCTCAACAGGTGGGCCTTAAAATGAACATGGACAAGACAAAGGTCATGTCAAATATCCATGTTGTGCCCACCCCAGTATCAGTTGGGAACTCAGTTCTTGAAGCTGTTGACGCGTACGTCTACCTAGGACAAACAGTCGAACTAGGTAAGTCCAACTTCAAGAAAGAGGTCAATCGGCGAATCCAACTCGGCTGGGCAGCGTTCGGTAAACTACGCAACGTCTTCTCGTCCAAAATACCTCAGTGCCTTAAGACGAAAGTCTTCGACCAGTGTGTGTTACCAGTGATGACATACGGCACTGAAACGTGGTCTCTCACTATGGGCCTCATAAGCAAGCTCAAAGTCGCACAACGAGCTATGGAGAGGGCTATGCTCGGGGTTTCTCTACGAGATCGAATCCGAAATGAGGAGATCCGTAGACGAACGAAAGTCACCGACATAGCCCACCGGATTAGTAAGTTGAAATGGCAGTGGGCAGGGCACATATCACGCAGAACAGATGGCCGATGGGGCCGAAAGGTTCTGGAATGGAGACCACGGACTGGTAAGCGCAGCGTAGGACGTCCACCCACAAGATGGACAGACGACCTAAAAGAGACCGCAGGGAAACGCTGGATGCAGGCCGCTTCCAACCGGCCTTTTTGGAGATCGATGGGGGAGGCCTATGTCCAGCAGTGGACGTCCTACGGCTGAAATGATGATGATGATGATGACATTTAACCCCTCCTCGTCTGATTTTAATGAATAAAACGTTAATATTTAGATCAATTAAATTGTTCCAAAATTATTGTAGAAAGGTATTAGGTATAGGCTAACCAAGTCTCACAAATGTACCCGAATATTTGGCATAAAATTATTTAACGCCTTGCCTAAATCCATAAGGGACGCCAAGTTGCTTTGTTCATTCAAAATAAGGTTTTCTCACTGATATGGCGCCATATAGCGTAGGTAGAGGAATTCATTCCAAAACTGGAGTAAATTATAATTAGAATGAAATTTTTATTAGTAGTGTTTTGTTTTAGTACGCTTATTTTTAACCGACTTCCAAAAAAGTGGCGGTTATCAATTCGACTGTATGTTTTTTTTATGATATATTTTTAAATGTTGACATGTAATTATTACCATGAATAAAATTATCATTATCATTATTATGAATTCTCAAAAGCCGTAGAATAGAAGTTGTTGGTTATATTATGTTGCCCTTAAGAATTTGCTAGCAAAATATTATAAAAAAACCTGTAAGTGACAAACATTTCCAGTTTGAAACCCATATGAGTAATTGGAGTAAGTATTGACACAGATTTGTTAGTTTGAAAGGTATTCACGATTACGGCGAATATAAAAATACTACCATCGTTAAATATTGTTTATCTAGTCATGAGATAATGAAAAGAAAATGTAAACAACATTTTACGGTCTAATGATTTCGAGAACGTTGTTATACAATTGTAACTGGTACGAGTAAACAAAGCTAAGTAAATAAAATTATAAAAGAGAAACAAAATTTAAATTAAGAGAATCTAAATCTATCATCCTTCTATAATAAGGATGATGTCTGGGGATGTCTGGTAATTCGGTTACTTGGACGACCTTATTGTATTATGTGGTGGTACGGAACCCTCATTACGTGAGCCAGACTCGCACTTAGCTGGTTTATTTTCTAACAATATAAATCTTCGTTTGGTCAACAACTCGCCTGATGGTAAGCGATTGTGTGGCCGAAGATGGAACACGTTGATCTAGAAAAAAACCAGACAAGTACGAGTAGGACTCGTGCTCTGAGGGTTCCGTTAGACGGAACCATCAGAGCGCGAGACCAAAAAAAAAACTAACTGAAGTTAAAATATTGAGAGACAAACTTAAGTTTGTAGTTGACAATAAGGTTCTTCCATACATTCCAACTACAAAATGTAAGTTTGTAATAGCAAAATAATAATTTTTAAATTATATAATTTCAAATTTATAACTTTCGGATTTATTCCTATATATTATGTACTATGAGACCTTGCCTCTTGCCAAATTTAATGATTCTAGGTCAACGGGAAGTACCCTATAGGTTTTGATTCCCCTGTGAAATCGCAAAATATACGACATAAACGTTCATATCTTTTGATTGCTTTGACTTACAACTTTAATTTTTTTACAGCCGAAAGAAACCGTATATTCGAGTATTTAGTATAAATTTCAACTTGCTGCCTTTACGCGTTCTTGAGAAAAAGGGTCTTGACAGACGGACAGACGGACAGACAGACAGACGGACAGACAGACGGACCGACAGACGGACAACGAAGTGATCCTATAAGGGTTCCGTTTTTTCCTTTTGAGGTACAGAACCCTAAAAATCTAATCACTCTAGCCTTGGAAATGCCTAGATTGTAGTTCTCAGGAAACAAAGGAAAGCGGCAGGGAGTTCCATTCTTGGGCGGAGCGTATCATATAATAATATGACGACCTAAATAGTTGTGTACGAATTTTTGGAATTTCCACGAGGAACGGGTGGTAGTGTGCAGTCCTTCTACTTGTCCTGTAGTAAAAGGGAAAGGGTGGAATAAGATCATTGGAAGGAAGGAGGCAAGGACATGAGATACGTCTCCATTCTTACGACCATGTATGCTACTTTATATGTATGTGTACCTACCATGTTCTGACAAATAAATAATTTGAATTTGAATTTGAATTTGGAATAAGGTGTTTTAACCAGTTGTTTGTTTTTTTTTTAAAGTTATTTAAAAATACACTCACTTATCTTTTTTGACTGACTAACTTCTAACTTCCGAATAATACCAAACTACTGAGATGAAAAAGTCTAATCAGTCAGACTACTAATATTATACCAGGCCTAACCTTTGTCTTCAAATACCTACTTTAGTATTTTGGAAAGCTCAGAACCATTTTTAATTACTATAAAGAACAATCATAATACATATAAAGGTGCCCATAAATTTCAATATTATCCACCCTATTTGCCATGAGTTTGGTAACTAAATAAAACAAAGGTACATTGAGCAAAGTTGTAAACTTTACCCAAAATACACCCAGGGCACAATATTCAGCTCAAAGTTTGAATTATACAGAAAATCGATAGAACTTACCAGAAACAGGACCTCATTGGAAGTAATTTGAGGCGAAAAGTACGCTTTTACTCATACTCGAGGGCATATCGGGTGGCAGAATAAAAGGTCAGGGGTCTTTATCTACAGGGTTACTTTTTTTAAGGGTGCGTAAATTTTTATGACGCAATCTGTATCGTTGTTGGAACGCATTTCACGATTTTTATTTATTTACCAGCTGCGCCTCGCAGTTTCACCCATATTCGTACTTTCGAAAAAAATAGCTTAAGTTACTCCTTAAAACATCAGCTATCTGTCAGTGAAAGTTCCCTCAAAATCGGTTCAGCCATTTTGGAGCCCACTGATAGCCGATAGGGTAGACGAGAAGGTTACGATTCATCAAACTTTGCGTAGGATGAACTGAGATTCGATGGTTGGACGTGGTGAGGACTAAGCACGCTGATTATGATGATAAATGACTCTTTCTTAAGAGTATGAATATGTAAGTCTTATTTGAGGCAGGCTTTTCCTGCGATACAAGTACCTATGTATGTTACCTCTGCGGATCATTAGGCAGAATTGAACTGTATCATAGACGGTTGCATTTGGGGGAGCAAAAATATAGCTGTTATGAGAGGTTGTTCACGCATGTTTTTCTCATATTTCTCAAGAAGTAAGAAATTAAACTCAATTTTGTCTCATAATGCAAAAAAAGGAAAGCCTTGTCTATGCACAATTTTCGCATATCTGTTCTTTCTAATCTCTTGAATAATTAAATAAATTCCGAATTATTATAAATATTCGCGACATTCGAGTTTTTTTTAATAAACAAGTACCCTTGAAAAGTGTTCCTTTACGTGCAGGTTGGAAATGTGTATGAAAACTTTGTCATGTGGTTTTATATCCTCTTCGATGTCCCGGCCAATTTCGCCAAGTACCCGAAATACCCATTTAGTAATAATAGTAATAGTAAGAAATTCGCTTTTTTTTTAAGGGTACCCAGGATACTCAAGGACATCGAAGCGGATATTAAATAAAAAAATTATTGTGATAAAATTCATTTATTCAAGAGTCCATAATTTCCATATTTCTAACATCACAAGTTGAAGTGATGTTGGAATATAATATAAAAAAAAACAAATAATCAAATAATTAATTAATATTATATTATAATTAAATAATTATAACATCATCGCTTAACATCAGGCGTGATGGTGGTCAAACGCAAGCCTATTAATTATTTAAAATAAAAAATAAAATAAAAAAAGTGACTTGAACTTTCGCGGTTTGATTTAGATTTTGTTTTAATAAAGCGCGATAAGTCCTGATAGACTTTTAATACATCACTAGTTTAACCACTATTTGCAGTGTTCACTTGCCTAATTAATACTTAACATAGTACACGTTCTCTGGACTATTCACGTGTGCTTTCACTTCAATTTTCTAGCGTATAGAACAATTCTGAAACGAATTCAACGTTGTACCTTCACTGAATACGCTTTGTCACTTATGTGGTTTGTATCTTGAATAGGTGTCACTGATTTGTGTGCTTCATTGTTTAATATTTTCGTAGTTTTTATGCTCAAAATTGGGTGGTTTGACGAGCTATTGTCAGTTGTTTCCCTCCCCCGTATTTATATAGAAATTCGTTTTTGCTCCGAGCCAGTAAAAGCGAACATCACTGTCGGAATTTTATTTATAACTTTTTGATTTTATGTTTCTGTACGTTATGCGACACAGTTTTGCGAATTAACACCGAGCGGACACAGAATAAAGGACAACAAAAACTTGGTTCATGTTGGTTCCCAAAAATGAGAATATAAATACGAATTTCTGGGATTATTATGAGCATGTGGGATTGCGTCGATGTATTATTATTCTGACAAATGTTACGTACAAACAGCGCAAGGTAAAAAAAAGGGAGTCTTGTTAGAGCTCATAAGTTTTTGTTTCTCCACTTTTCTATCTATTTTCTATTTTCTGTCATAGTATTACGTAAATAAAATACTTATAGCATTTCTGGTAAACTGTGATTCTACCACCATCAGTTGTGTTTATACTACCAATTGTTGAGGTTGTAGGTACTACTACTAATTGTGGAAGTAAAACCACCATTTAAGGTTATATCACCACTTGCTGTATCACCACTAGTTGTACCACCATTACTGGTTGTACCACTACCACTATGATTGTACCACAGGTAATAAATAATTTCATTATACTAATATTATGTATGCGAAAGTGTGTTTGTTTGTTAGATTGTTTATTTCTCTTTCACGCTAGTACAGAGCAACCGCGGATCAACGTGACTTTTTGCACATAGATAGTTGGAGGGCCGAAAAGTGGTTAAAGGTACTTTTTACCCCTGAAAATGTTAGGTTCCTAAGGGAATGTTCACGCGGGTGAAACCGCAAGCCCAGCTAGTAAGTCATAAAAACAGAATTTATTAGAGGTGCTTATACCTACTTCAGAGTGAGGGGGTTTTACTTAAAGGTTAAATGAATTTCATACTTATGAACTCAATTATACGACACATAGGCCACAGATATATTGTAGAAAACTATAATCATAATAAAAGTAAATTGGGAAGAGCCGAACTTAATTAATTTGTTTGATCAAAGCAATCGTCCGGTATTTTTTTAAATCATTTGTACCCCTTTTTTCACCTTAACCTTTTACGAGCGGGCCAATCTTAGGCGAGAATTGATTAAATGACTTCTGAGTCTGGCTGACGTCTTGCCAAGTAAATTATGACTCGTGCGCGATCAAGTGGATTACCTTTGCCTCCAAGATTTCGTACTGTACTACGACTAGATCGTGTCTTTCCTTATACTAAGGCTTGACAAATTGTATATTGCTAAAAATATAGGTAAAGTAATCGGCAAATATCTTGAAAAATATGTAGTATTGGGATCTTATTTAAGCGTGTCAAAGCGACTGGACGAGGGGATTTTGGGGAAATTTAAACCACGCAATTCGGGACATTTCGGGACATTTTTCACACACGGTCATCTGACCCCAAACTAAGCAAAGCTTGTAATATGGCTGCCAGAGACTGATACATACATAATATAGTTTTAAATACATAGAACAGCAAAACAATGGAACGCCTTGCCCCTGTCTGTGTTTCCGCAGCATTACAATCTTGGAGTGTTCAAGTCTAGGGTTAATAGGTTATTACTGGGCAAACGTGCTCCATCTTCGACCGCATCATCGCTTTCCATCAGGCGAGATCGCGGTCAAACGTTAGCCTAGTCCGATGTAAAAAAAAAAAAAAAAAAAATACTTAAATAGATATTAACACCCAGATATAGAACAAACACAAATGATTATTTACGGGATATTTACCGTGGTAAGGTTGTGGAATGAGTAATAACATACAACTTTACATATAACTTTAGTGAACAACCGTGATAGTTTAAAACAGTGTTTTACAAACACAAATGTTCATCACATAAATGTTTGTCCTAGGTGGGAATCGAACCCACGCCCCCAAGCTCAGAAGGTAGGTTCACTACCAACTGAACCAACGGGCAAAGTTGTAGTGCACGTGAACATTTTACAGGCGTGAATTTTTCCACACTACGCTATTTGTAGCTCAAAAATATATTTTACAATCGTGCATTCAATGTTTTTCATTTGCAATTTTAATATTTACGCAAATGCACAAGCTTTTGCCAAGTTGGCCAAGTTCTGATATAAACGCGTTCTAATAATATGGGTAATATCTCAATAGCCAGTACCATAAACCACACAAAAGTTTCCCAAACATGCCATTTTCTATAAACAACAAGTAGTATACAAAGAGACATAGAACAAAAATGGAACTTGGCCAATAAAGGGAGAGACACCCTCGACAAAATCGCATTATGTGTCTTACATTTGCCATTTTCACCCGCTTGCGTATAATTCACGCATTTGCCTCTCATTGTAGCTTAGCGAGGGAACTTTACGAAATAAGTTAAATTATCACTTGAAAAAACTGTGCTCTTGATGTTGAATAAGTTGGCAGTGAGAGTTTTTATGAGAACAGGCACTTTATTTTGACGTAAAAATGTAGCACAATACGGTACTCTTGCTGTGCAATATTAAAAGTCTAGGTCCAGTACCCACCATGTTCCTGAAGCAAGGGTGACCCCCTTGCTTCAGGAACATGGTGGGTACCGGTAGTTTCAATATTCCCTGCATATCGTAAGAGCCTATTAAAAGGGTACCTTTGGGCTCGTGGATGGTCAAGGTCATACTTGGGGATCAATTAACATCCCCCTGAAGTGAGTCTATGCTAGACAACGGCGCAGTGTGGCCCACGCTGTTGTTGGGGAAAGGAGGGGAAAGCATTTTCCGAGCATTTCCTGAGAGTATTGCCTCAGCCAAGGCGCAAGGTGGGGTACCGGTATGTTCCTATGGAAATCATAATTATGCCTTCTGTCAAGCAAAGAGGCAGAGGGTTTTATTAGGTGCACATAACCAATACATCCGGGTATCTTTTTAAAACCCCACTTATACAAGCGTGCTAGACGGCATCATCACTTAATTATCTTAAGGCGATGGCAGTCAAATCCAAGGCTATTATTATAATATTTAAAAAATGGCTGATTTCCAAGTTAAACTTCTCGGAACGGATTGACGTTGAACAAGAACATTGTGGAATTTTTTTTTGTTCGCTTCTGCTAGTCAATATCTAAAAGCTCTGCTTTTTTGTGAATACCGATGTAACTTGAATTTTGTCAGGAGTCACTTTGAGTGATGTATTTAAATACCACGAGTTGACAAACATACCGCGATACATCCTACCACTAAGATGAGGGCGGGTGAGTAAGTAGCACTTTAGATAAGATAGATAAAATTTTGATTGTAAAATTCACATACAGATCTTAGGTAACTTGTCATGCTACCTAATCACAGAATGACCCTAATTGCATGTCCAATATATATATATATATATATATATGTATACATATACTTAGTAACATTTTGCTAGAAATATGGCTGTTCAAATAAGTTCAAGCGTTTATATTTCAACTAGCTCATCTCTTTCGCAAAATCCTTTCTTACTGGACCTCCACATCCTATCGTATAAGGAACCTGCTAAATTACAGCTTCGTAGGTAGTTTAGTATTTTTGTGATGATTCAGTCTGTCATTGACGGAGTAGTATTTTGCATTTATATATATATATTATAGACATAGATATCACACAAATTTAATATAAAAGAGAACCACCTTAAGGGTTTAACGGATTTGAATGAAATTTGGTGTGGAGTTAGTGTATACCCTGGATAAAAATTTAAAAATAAACTCGTTTTCCCCCCCAAAAAATAAACATCTCCTATAGGATAGCGGGTGAAACCGCTGAGCACTACTAGTAATGAAATAAAATTATCCGTCTCGCCTTGTAAGTGAAGTACCAACCACTCCACTCTTTAATTACGCCTCGATTGCTTTTGGGTTTTTGGAAAACTAATTTTAAAATGTAGATCGTATCTATTTCAAAGGTTTATTGGTGTAATAATGATTAGATTAAAATTTGATAGGTATCAAATTTTCTAACCTTTATTTTGAGATTAACTAAATTATATATTACTTGCGGCAATGTCTTGAAAATAAAATTCTCCGGAAAGAAACAAGTAAAAGAAACGGAACCACGGGGCGTGGTAATAAAAATAATTTATAACAGAATTCTATTACAGCTGTATTTTCTTACCAAGTATCGTTCTATTTCTCGTCTTTTTATTTATGAACATATTCTATAACTAAATAAACGCAAGTAGGTACATATCTGGTTTATGGAAGGGTTCTTGAGTGGAGACCACGAACCAGAAGACGCAGCGTAGGTAGGCCTCCCACTAGATGGACGGAAGACATTGTGAGAGTCGCGGGCATCCAGTGGATGCAGATAGCAGGCTTTCGTTCAGTGTGGAGGTTAAAGGGGGAGGCCTATGTTCGGCAGTGGACGTCTTCTGGCTGATGAGATACAAATCAAAGAAGTAGAATCTCAAAATTATACCTAGATAGATAAGAATATATAGAGATTAGGTCCCGTCGTACTTATTTGTACAGGGTTACACTAACGGTGATATTTAGCCGTATGCTCTTCATTATAAACTGTTTTTACAATATTAAACCACCAATCGCGAAAAAAGTAAGCTAATCTATAGAAAAATGTCATTTGCACTAAATTTTTCTTTGAAAGTCATAAAATCTTGACCTCGGAAAATATTGTCTTGGTGTAATGAAACTGCTTAGAAATATTATTATTTTTTCGTCAGTATCAGATATATCCCAGAAATCCATTATAGCCAATTATTAGTTTAAACCGACGAAATTGTGAGAGCCACGAGTATATAGTGGATGCAGATGGCAGGCTTTCGTTCAGTGTGGAGGTTAAAAGGGGAGGCCTATATTCAGCAGTGGACGTCTTCTGGGTGATGATGATTATTTTAAGTTAAGTTGCACCATCACCAACTGCTGTTACACGAAACAAAAGAATCCGAAATTTATGACAGTACCTGCTGATCACTTGTTCATCTAATATGGCGCTTAAACACATTTAGCTCTGCTCAAGGACGTTTTATACCCCATTGCCTTTAGGGTATAAAACGTGTAGGGTATAAACGGCTTTGCTAAATGGCCATTCTGGAATGTTTAACTTTGACAGGTTGTAAAACATGTTGTGGAGCTAAATTTTGTTGCAAAAGATGCTAAATGTGATCAGTTGCTTAAATGCACTTAAGCGGTCCCTAAATACGTTTAGGGACCCTTAAACAAGCCTCCTATTTGCTGTAAAAATAGATCTTGTCTTGTCATGTCTCATCTTTATGAAGACTCGCTTTTAAGGTTCCGTACCCAAAGGGTGTCAACTAAATCTATTACTAAGCTTACGCTGTCTAAGCTGTCTGTATGTCCCTCCTTTTAATGGCTGTATCTTTTGGACATTAATATATAACTAGTTTTTCAACTAATTTTCGTAGAATATGATTGTAATGTTACTGGCAGCGGATCAACTGAGAAAATTTATCAATTGAGTACTTACTTTAAATCAACTGAGTTATTTATAATGAAATCAAAAAATATCAACTAAAGAGGGGTACAACAAACGTGATTTTAACGCATTTTTGTTTTTGCTTTAGTGTGAAAACGGTTATACGTACAAGCGTCAAACTTGGCATGATTAATATTACACAGGTTGTTTTAACCTATACCGTTCTATTCCTGGGCTCTTCCATCTCTTACCAGACAGTGTGATAACCCGCTCTCTCGGGCTATCACAAAACCAACCACAGATAGGACCAATCTATTTGAAATGCATCGAGGTAATTGCGGCAGAGTTTTCTGGGCCTGTCTTGGCTCTTTCGTCCGTTTTCTTCTCCGTCTTTCGTCTGCGTCTTTTTGGACTCATCTATCATGGTACATTCTGGCCACGTGTCCCGCCCAACCCCACTTTAATTTGGCAGCTTTGATGCCAACATCAGCGATTCCAGTAATTGAACGCAGCATCGTGTTTCGGACTCGGTCCGTCCTTTTGATTCTTAGGACGCTGCGCTCCATCGCTCTTTGGCAAAGCCCAAGTTTGATGTAATTTAAAGTAAAATTGGCACCTGTTTTTTTTTATTCGATACGGAATTCTTGTGCCCAAGCCTGATGCACACTTGGCCGGCTTATTTGCACTCTTGCCATGCAGATATAAGACACTTAGCATTAATTAAAAAAGCTTGTTTAAAAAATATTTTTACACAACTTTTTATTTTATTTTAGCATTAGCTTGTACAACATTTCGTGTCGTTTCGTGTCATGACGGCATAGGAGAGTGTCTTGTAGTTTGCCGTCACGGCATACAAGTTCACATCAAAATCATAATGTGGTCAGTATAAAAAAATAAAAAATACAAACCTTAAATACACCTAAAAAGCGGAGGCAAACAACCTTTAAGTAAGGTTTTTCTAATTTCACGGTTGCGAGGACTACCGTACACTTAGCGCTGCGTCGTCCAAATTGCCACTTGCGGCTGTGACGTCATCAACTAACTTCTCTCTTGCAGCCTTCCACTTCAACTTTTAATATTGTCTCGTGTACTGTGAGAAACGATAGGACCTCTTCTTTTATTATGACCGGTATAAAAGTCATCTGAGCGTTATATCAATGTAATATCTTCGTTTTTCTAGAGTTTACAGTTCAGAGATTTCAGTCGTAGTGGCATAGACTCATTTGTGCACAATTTTTTTTTTTCTTTCCTTTAATAACAATACACTCGACAAGAAGGGTTGTACTCATGAAACCTTACCTTAATTTTACATGTATGGTAAACTATCCTTAAAAAATAACTAGATATTTTCGACCAAGCGAATTCAAGTTCTGTTCAGGTTTTGCTAAGATATTCTTGAAGTCACTGTTCGAGATAAAAAATCTAGTAGTATAACATTTCAACTACTTTGGGGCATAAGGGTAGAAGCTGTCGTGTTGATGTTATTATATTTTCATAACTAAAATTAAAGGCTTTGTCTTTAAAAAATATATATAAATTACATATTATACAATATATGGGATTTATAAAAAAAAACAGGAGGATGATGATAATTTAGGGTGAAGATGTCATGCTATTATATTTTCATGTATGGTGGAGGGTACTCAATAAACAAAGAGTCTTGGTCGAACTGGTGCATGTATTATTTACAAGAGAAGGTATAAAATTTATTTTAAACAAATTGACAAGTGCCTTTATTAACTAAACAAAATACAAGCTAATTGACACTAGAAAAATAATTGGACTGCTCATACACTCTTGAATGTTTAATAACAATCCTAATGTATAAGCCCAGCGTACCCAGCATGCTTGTGGCATTAGCATGCTGAATGACAATGTTTATACTTCGAGCCAGAAAAACGTCAGCATTTTGGTCACACGTCGAATAATAATAATATTATTCCTGTTGAAAGATTTTTAGGGTTTAGTTAGTACTACGAAACCCCAAATACATATCTATCAAGATTCAAAGTAATAAAAATTGGTCTAGGAAAGGGACACATTACTATGCTGTCCTAAAAAGGAGCTCAGATATATGCCGAGGCGTGGAGTGGAATTTCCATCGTCACGCATCACCGTTGAATACGAATCCATCCCTGTCGGCTTCAAGAATGTATGGAAATGTGATGGAGACATATCGTATTCTCGCTCGACTCGGAAACTGAGTGCTCTATACGTTTCGTATCTGATGCTTTTTGCGGGAGAAAACAATGGTATCCATTTGGGGCATTAAGGAGATTCAGTGATAGTGCTCGAGAATCGAGTTATGCTGTACCATTCGTGCGTAGCACCAACGTAAACAAATTCAACCCTATTTCTAAAGTATTACGGTGCATTTTTTTTTGTAAAAACTGTTGTGTTCACGCCTTCAATGTAACAGAATATTTTCAGAGAGAGTTCATTGTTTGTGACGCATAATGAAATACGGTCATGAGGTAAAACGTTTTTTAGATTATTATTTTTACTGGGTTTTTTTAAACCTTTTATCTCGATGTATTTTGTTTTGAGATGTGAAGTTATTCCTGTAAACCACCGAAAAGATAAAATAATCTTCTCTTTTTTGTGCTGTAATTTGTTTTATGTGCTGTATTTTAACTTGATTAATATTTAACTTAATTAATTAACTTTGATTTGGATAATTTGACAAGTAAAATAATGTTTTATTAATAAATATGAATATGAATAAATTTATATACACAGTCATGTTAAACATGTCATGTCTATTAACCCTTTTGTTACTTTGCGTCGTCGGATAAATGTGAATACATAAGGCAGATACATAATTATGCAGAGTTATAAGGAAAGGATATGCTAAACCGAAAGGAGTTCGCTCTACTCATCATTATGAACAACTTTTACTATGGGAAAAAACCTGAAATCGTGAAAAAATTATCAGCTATTCCATACATTTTGTCGAGTTCAATTACCGTTTTCTATGGAACAGCTGATATTTTTATCGTGATTTCCGGGTTGGTCCTGTAATAAACGTTGTTGATAATTATGAGTACAATGACCTTCTTTCTGCTTAGTATACTCTTTCCTTACAACCTTGTATACTTTTAGACTTTTAAAGTACCTAATAGACAGACACGTTTCATAATAAAATATAATGAATTTTTAGAAAAAACAAAAACCGACTTCCAGACTATACTTACTTGGTTAAAACAGATATTGAAAGTTCTCATCAAAACTTTTGCTGAAGGGAAACACAAACAAAAACGTCATCTGAATATTTATTTTTGGATTTTGTTAATTTTTACAAAAAGCGTTAAATCAATTTTGATTAAATTTATATGGGACTACCTCTGAGATAATTATGACCTACCAAAAAAAAAAATCATTAAAATCAATAATATAATTTGCAGAGTAATCGCGTAACAAACATACAAAAAAAACATACATTGGAATAGATAACCTCCTCCTTTCGTCGGTTAAAAATTAAGGAATAACTCTCCTTGCCGATATCCTAGTAGTACAATCAATGGCATCTTCAAGACTAGAGTGAATAGTTTTTTTCTAGATTGACGTGCTTTTTGGCCTTACTTCGCAACCTTGAACGACAAGGGGTAGGCAAAACGAAAAGTTTGGAAAATAGAGAGGTATGCAGTCGTTACTGCTGGACGTCAGAATTGGTTAGTTCATAATGACGCCTAAAATGCCTTCCTTGCGGCTTAATACTACCGCTCCGTGTGTAGCTGTATACCTTATTCAAATTCTAGGCCTATCATTATATTAGAGGCTCTGGGTTTACATGAAAGCAACTC
This sequence comes from Agriopis aurantiaria, assembly GCA_914767915.1. Lineage (NCBI taxonomy): Eukaryota > Metazoa > Arthropoda > Insecta > Lepidoptera > Geometridae > Agriopis > Agriopis aurantiaria. Next base: position 6,991,453 of record OU611994.1, on the reverse strand, counting down.
ATATGTAAATTAAACTCAATTAATGGTTTAGTCGCTGTTATCTCATTCTAATTTTAGTATTATTATGTGAGGATATCCTGTTGGTTACTTTTAAAATCATATATAGCATTTTTGTACCATATTTATACAACGTTTCATCAAATAGTGCAAAACCAGAAAATAGTTTGTTCAGAATCGAGAGTAAAATTAATATAGGTAACTATTATCGAAGGAGGATTTTTTTGGTAATTTATTATTATGTTTTATTATGCCGTACTTTGAATTTTATCTTGAATAAATTTAATATTTTTATTAGGTTATAATATTAGCTAGCAGCACCTCTTGGTTTCCGCCAAACCACACATTTTCACCCCTTCCAGTTCTCGAACTATCTTTATACCAAAAATCACGTCAATCCGTTGCTTTTTTGCTACGTTCACGTGTTTATTGTTGGTTTGTTTGTTCCTCTTGAAAGAGGAACAAAAAAAGCAATAAACACACTTTTACATTAAGGTAATAATATTAGTATGATATGACTATTATGACAGCTTAGTCTGAACTGGCACAGAGCTCGCAAAAACCATCGCTGACTTGTTATTGATTTCTCGACACGTCAAGAAAACCAATTTTCGGGTCAACCGCGGGTATCCCTTTACTATTTCCATTCATTTTATATCTATTTGCGCGGTATCCCATGACAGGGTCCCGGCTACGGCGACATTCCTGAAATTTATCCTTTGCGTCACGTACGCAGAGACTGGGAATATGTCCGCTTGTTTTTCCTCAACCTTTGTTTTATAGTGAAAGTAGTGACATGGCGGAGGTAATGTTTGAGGAAAATATGACTTGAAACGGGGTTTTCGTATTGCCAGTTCTTTTCGGGTTAAATTCTTTTTGGCTGAGTGGCTAACCCTGATGTCACAGGTTTTAGGCCGCCTGAAGGTTTCTTACTTGGCTTAGCAGTTGTTGTTACAGGAAAACTGGTACATACAATTTAACGTGTAATTCGACCAATGGTAGTGCTCAGTTGTGAATACATTCGCGGTCACCCATCTAAAGACTGATCGGATCATCCGTTGCTTAAATGGCAGTTATCTATGTCTATCTCACTTGCGCATTATCATAATTATATAAGAGCATATAAGATAAAAAATCACTGAGTAAGAATTTAATAAACCTAATAACACTACAAAGAGTGTATAAAGTAATTTCGTGTTGATATTCTACCGGATGGCAGAGGAGATAGACAATTTTTTCGAGTTATTATCTTTTTTTCCCCGCCATCCTATAAAATATCGACACAACAGAAATATTGTACTTAAATAGTCTCTACCAAATGGTTTAGTATGTGCGTTGATTTCTGGATAAGCGCGGGCTTGGCATTGTCCATTCACAAATTAATAAACCAACCGCAACATCTCAAAAACAGCTCATAACAAGAGTCGTGAGCATTGCCAAGTCACCTTGTGTTCAAAATTCACGTTGAATGCTCCATATTTCATTTTCGTCCGCGAGTAGAATACACAATGAGTGAAGCACCATGAATACTAAACAGACAAACAGTTTATTTCGTTAATCGTGCAAACAAGAACTTTCAGTTTGTATTGCTTTATCTGTAGGAATGAGTAGTGCAGAAGCTAACAAACTAACTTAATAGATACAATGTTTTGAGAGAATTATGCAAATTCAACAAGGAACTAAATAGTTGAATATTCTTGGTAGACCTTAGATTCAACTTGGCTTCTACTAGTACAATATTCAGCCTTCAGAAGGAAAAGTTTTCTTCATTTTTAAAATTCGTGCACATCTAACAATCTAATTAAGGCAATATTTTCCGAATTTTTGAAATTTGGGGTATTCTAATTTAAGTGTGTCTACATGCACGGTAAGCTTAAAATTATAAAAATGGTGTCATTAAAATTTAATGTTTTATCTAGGAACTCCCAAAGACCGAAACATGATTTAAAGAAATTTCGCTCGATAGAAATATGAATGTAAAACTAATTTACGCTTTTCTCCCTGTTTTTTTTTTAACTCATTCAAATACCTATTTGTTAAATGATATCTTAATCATATTATACACATATATCATATACAGATTTCATAATTATGAAGGAAACCGCAAAGATACATTTTACGTAACAGCTATACTTTTCCAAAAATATGAGAAAATCCTCAAAAATAGAAGTAGCGAAACGCACGACTGTGTGTAAGTGCCATGGTTTTGCTCCACTAAATGCGACTTTAATACAATATTTATTAAGCCTTATGGTCATCTGTGGTAATAAGCGTTGCTCAAAAGTTGGTAAACCTCGCCTTAAGAACCTTTTTAATAGGTTTGATTTTGGCGAAAAAGATAACTCTGTCAAGGGAGTTTTTCAAGGGAGAGTCAAAACAACATTTTGTAGTAACACCAATATTTTTTAACTACTTAAGTTTGGGAGTTTCACTCAAAGTTGATTTGAACAAAATTTTGTAATAACACCAGTATTTCTTTAATTTGTTTTGGTAGGGAGTTTCACTCAAAGTTAAGTTGTTTTGCAGAAACATTCCTATAATCATAAGTATGCTTCTGCAAAACAAAATTTTATAATAACACCAGTATTTCTTTAATTAGTTTCGTTTGGGAGTTTCACTCAAAGTTAAGTTGTTTTGCAGAAACATTCCTATGATCATAAGTATATTTCTGCAAAAAAACATTTTGTAATACCACCAGTATTTGTTTAATTATTTAAGTTCGGGAGTTCCACTCAAAGTTAAGTTGTTTCGCAGGAATATTCCTATAGTCATACGTAGTATGTTTCTGCGAATCAACTGGGCTCAATCAAGAAAACGTGTTGAGCTCCATGATTTCAACAAAACGACGCCCAATACTTCGCATCTTACTTAGCAGCTAAGTGAATCGTTTCACGGCTACCCGCATCACCCATTACTTATATCCATTGCTCGGTATAATGCTCCTGGGGCGTGTAAATGTAAGTTTTATGCGTGAACCTTGAATCGGAACAAAATGTTCGTAATGTTAGACGAGATTTCGCAATCTTGTCCTATTATTGTTTTCAAAAGGCTTTTTTAGGTTTAGTATAGTTGCTGTCGGGTTTCTTTTTCTCCTGGAGATGTCATCTTTTACTGGAGATCGGCTATCATTAGAGTTGTTTTTATCTAGGAATTTTTACTTTGAACAGGGATCTTATTTCCGGAGTTCCCTTGGATTTTTTCTAGTAGGTATTGTTATTAGTTGAAGCTGTTTGTATTTTCATTAGGCATTACACGAGCAAATACCTACCTACTGTCACTCGCTTTTTTATACTAGATATTTAACATTTTGAAATATGTTAAATCATCATCGTCATCATCAGCCTGAAGACGTTCACTGATGAACATGAATAATGTTAATTGTAATATTATGTTAAATATTTAACACTTTTAACGGGTTTTATAGCGTGTATTTAACTTTTTTTTATTCCTGACGTTTCACACATACTTCATTGTACGTGGTCACAGGTAGACTTGATGATCGATGTCTATGAAAATGTTATGAAATTAGTTACAAGTACTGTTAATTGTTTTTAATTAAAACTTTATCTATGTACGCAGTAGTCTTGCATGGTTTCTTGAAGTTCTGTGCCGGGCTTGAGATTTTTGAAGTGAAAACTTATTTAGGCACGTTGGGCACTTTTTGGGATCGGGAAAAAGCAATGAACTCGCCTTACCGTCCCGCGCAGATACTCGTTCGGGTAAAGATGGCTCGACTCGACTAAGGGAGCGAGAGGTATAGAGTGAACCATTATGAAGTTTTCACGTCTCGTCGTGTGGTTCAACGATCACGTCTATCCTAACAGTTGTCGGTTCTGCAACAGATATGAATTGACTGGCCCACTGCCACAGCTTGCTTATACGCTCAGCTATTTAAGTAAATATGCACTGGGCCAGCATGGTGGATTAAGGCACATCCTCTCTCTCTCTCTCTGAGAAAAAGCCTGTTTCCCCAACAATGGGAACATGATAAGCTGATAAGGTAACTTTGGTTCTCTGGCGAAATCTATTCCGGATACGACCCCACAGAGAAACGCCGAGAATAACTCTCTCCATAGCTCACTGAGCGACCTTGAACTTGTGAACTGCTCCCACTGTAAGTGTTCACATCATCATTTCAGCCGTAGGACGTCCACTGCTGGACATAGGCCTCCCCCATCGATCTCCAAAAGGGCCGGTTGGAAGTGGCCTGCATCCAGCGTTTCCCTGCGGTCTCTTTTAGGTCGTCTGTCCATCTTGTGGGTGGTCGTCCTACGCTGTGCTTACCGGTCCGTGGTCTCCATTCCAGAACCTTTCGGCCCCATCGGCCATCTGTTCTGCGTGGTATGTGCCCTGCCCACTGCCATTTCACCTTGCTAAGTGTTCACATATCAGCACCTTAAGTAAAACGCACAAGTAGAACGCACTGGTTAAAGGTTTTATTCTTAAGACTGCGAGATAGGTGATGAGAAGACTCTACGTAGTATCCCGAACCCTTCCTAGCCCAACTATTTACTGTACTCAGTTTTAACAAAAGGTCAACTAGTAATAATATGAGCTGGAGGCTCTCAAACTTTTCGTTATGTGAGATTTTTCTTTGTTAGAAGAATTCTTTGTTTCATCGACCAAATCGTTCCGTTGGGAGCGTAACCGACACTGAAGTGAGCAAACAAACTTGTTTCAGAAGCGACGCTCGGCACTGGATTATGATTTTGACCTTATAATATTATATGTATGTATAGGTAGGTATAGCTAAGATTTTTTTAGGCGCAGCTAAAAACGCGTGGCTATCTCACTCACGCATTTCAATGTTTTTTTTATGATTATAATTACTAAGTCAGAATAAAAAAAAGTAAGTGGCCTTGGCCATTAGAATATTTTGTAAGCATTTGGATTATCATTAGATCTTTAACGGTATAGGTTCCATTGTTATTTGTAAAATAGGCAAATTAATGTAGGTAGATATACAGCGTCTTGATTTTGTTTAGTTGTAAAAACAGTAAAAAATATCAAAATATAGGTATCTCAAATAATTTAATTCAGTTACACTTGCAGAATGTTCTAGGTACATGCAAAACTGGATTAAACTTCGCTCCAAATTTATCTTCTGCTTATGTAAAATTATAATATTGTTAGTTTGGAAGCGGAACTGGCTCTGATGCGTGGCAATGGTGACGACTCGCATATGAACTATTTCCTTTTCTGTTTGCAGGACATCCGGCACGAAACTGTCGGGAGCAGTGTCTTCTTGTGCATGCTTATTTCCTGCTAGGATAAAGTTGCTTACAAGTTTTTGTAGGTACTTAGGGACATAATTATGTAACTACATAATAATTATAGGAACTATGTTTTTACTGAATATGAAGATAATTATAGACAGATACAAATGGCGACCTTATCGTTAAAAACGATCTCTTTTAGGCAACCTTTGTATGGAATGAATTTACGTAACATGATTGACATGAAGAAAAAAAACTGTTTAAATTAGAACGGCTGTCAAGAAATTTGTTGTAGCCAGTTGCACCCATATAAACGAAACGTCAGTCATTCGAAATCAGTTAGCAACTGTGATGCGGAGTTCGACGCGTTGATATAATTAAGAAAGTTCAAACAAGGTGTTCAAGAAGGAAAATCTGTTACCAAGCATTTTGAGTGAAAAACCTTTTAAAAACAAGCTTTAAAAAAAAAGTATTCTCAGCGAATCCTATTTGATTGATTTATGATGGTAGTTAAGAAAATTTCGTCTGCCATTTTGGAACATCCGCCATATTGAATTTAGTGTCACTACATTTAATTTTTATATTTTTCTCAGTAAACCATTTCATTTGATACCCATATCATGGGGGCGCATAAAAAAAACTAGTCCACCATCTTTAGGAGTCAGCCATATTAGATTTAGAATGACGTCATTTAGTAACCATGCATTCTCATCCAAACTCAATTTATATGCAAAATGTCAACTCAATTGGTTGGGGATAACTGTATTTAAATTCAGTTGCAAGATAAATGACCCAAACTAACAAGATAAGTTCAATAAAAGCTAGTAAAAAAAAAAAACAATCGAATTGATAACCTCCTCCTTTTTGAATTCGGTTAAAAAGATATGTTGATCCTGATTATAAGCTACCTCCTCGATCCTCTATTGCACACCCCGTCTTCTACGTCTTCTATAAATCTTCCTTTCCATCCTAAGGTTGCCTGAAAGAGATAGCTTTTAGTGATAAGGCCGCCAGTTGTTACACTAGTTTTTAAGAGTTTTTGTCCTCTGTATCAAACTTTGTGGTGTGAACAATAAAGAGTTAATCAATCAATCAATCAACCTCCACACAAAATTTTTATCAAATCTGTACAGCTGTTCTGCTATGGAGTAAGTGCGGACACAATCTTTCACATTTATAGTATTAGTGTGATAATTATAATGATTTTTTATGGTTACTGGCTAAGCATTTGACCACAGCTAACCTGATGTTAAATGACTACGTGTTCGAAGATGGTAAACACGCCTGGAATAGTATGTGTGATTAAATGATTATCTATTGTCATACTAGTCAACTAGTCAATTTCCATCCACGGCGAATATAGCCTTTTGAATTATTAAGGTGTTTTAAGTACGCTTGAATAGCGTGCTCTCATTATGGCTTATGTACACTATACCTACTTGCAGTGAATGTCCGTGTCTAGTATCTACAAGTCAATGCATCACACTAATCATACTAATATTATAAATGCGAAAGTTGTGTGTGTGTGTGTGTGTGTGTGTGTGTGAGTGTGTGTATGTTTGTTACTCCTTCACGCTGAAATGGCTGGACAGATTTTGATGGTATTCTGAATATAGATAGCTTATGTCCTGGATTAACACATAGGCTACTTTTCATCATCATCGTCATCACCCTTTTTTATAACTACGCGGGTGAAACCGCGGTGTGCAGCTATTTATCAATAATTCTACTATTATAACAGCTGATAAAAATTTATCAGTAAATATAATTATTGTGTGCCCCATGGTATAATAATATACTCCGCCAGGTATAGCGCTCCGAGAAAAAAAATTCACGTGGGCGTCCCGCCATGATGTCATCAATGTCATGGATACACGTGCATAAGCAAGAGCAGAATAAGAAATTTACAACAAGTTCGAGAGTGATGGCGATACACGAACCAATGGCGGACTCTCTATGATTTTCTGTGTCAACAGTAGCGTGAAATTATAACTCCCCAAAATCCGTATATTACCTGTGGGAATCCAATAAATCAATGTGGTTTTGATAATATTGTGTTTAATATATTCAATTCGTGCTTAACTTGCTTGAGCGGACAAACAAAATGACAATAGTTTTTTTTTTTTGTATTTTATTTAATAGTTTTTTTTTTAAACCAGTATCTGTGTTTGTACTAATAAAGTGGCAACTGGACAGTGACGTCATTGCGGGACATCTCCTAGAGCGCTAGACCTTGTTTTCTTGGATCATGGTGTGCCCTATCTTTTTTAGTTAGATTCTTCGAATCAATGCTGTATCATGAATCATGAATTCTTCAGTCAATTATTGATATTAAATTACGGATTTGGTACACATATTATTCTCCCCGTTTTCAAAAACAGTGAAACTAACTTATTGTTAAATCTCATGGAGAACCAAAATCTACATAAAATAACTGTTACACTAAACCACTGGAAAAGTAAAGACTAAGAGGCAAAACCAGATATCCTTTTATTACACCTTCAGATAAAGGTATCCCGCTGTTTCTCCTTCAATTATGTTGGTAATCTCTTCATCAGAAGTGTCTAAGCCCACAAAGGTTTTTTGCCTCCAATCTGGGTAGAAGTATTAAATCTGGAAAGTTTTCGAGTTCCATCCTAACAATGCTAACAAAGAGAGAATTAACCTACCCCCCCACATAAAAAAGGTACTTAATAACAGCTCAGCTTGATTTTGGGGTTGCCTTTGTTCCCAACTTAGCTCGTCATCTAAACAACATATTATTGTTAAGGAGCGAACCCTTTGTTTAATTTCGAGACCAACTTAGTGGAGTTTACTCTAAAAATATAATATGTAGTTAAAAATAAAATGAAAACACGCACACGGGAACTCGGGGAGAGAGGAGGGAAGGGCCAATACCACCTTCTGCATGCGACATGACAGTCAGCGTCTTTCTCGCTAGATGGCTCTGCCAGTAAGATTTACGCCATTGAAAAGTACTATTTTGCACCTTTTAACACTCATTAGATCAAATCAAAATACTTGAACCTAATTACATTAAATTATGTCGAGTTATTGTACCTATTTTCATCGGAATTACATTATAGATAGATAGAAACTCTTTATTGTGTACACCAGAAATAAAAATTACAACACGAACCAACTACCTACCTACCTACTTGCAAAGTTTTAAATGAATACGACAATTGGGAGTGGGTGTGTTAAAATCGACTTCCGAGCGTTTCTCTTACGCCCGATATATTATTCACACATAATAATTATAAATGTAAGTACATACTTACTTGTTACTTGTGTAGCGGGCATTTTTCGCAACTAGGCCATTCATAGGCCCATTTTGCGTCACCCGGCTGCAGCTAATTCAGCCACCCGGTCTCCTCCAGGAAAGCCAGCAGCTCGCTTATGCCTGCGCAGGCCTCCCAGAGCGTCCTCGGTGATCCGAGGATAGTGTTTCGTTGTTCTGCCATGCTGCTGCACTCCAGCAGCATATGTGCGGCCGTTTCTTCAGTCTCCAGACACCCTCTACATAGGGGACTGTCAGTAATTTAAAAAGGTGTTTGTTTAAAAGGCAATGACCTGTGACAACCCCTTGTCACGTTATCGATTCAACAATCTACGGGAGTGTCTCGGATTGAGTTCCGGGAAAGCTTCCCTTGATTGTTATTAGTACTTGCCCAGTATTCTTTGTGAAGTCTTATAATACGTTGACGAATCCAGGATCTGATTTGGCTAAAAGGTAGAGGGATTATCGGCTCGGGCCCTACCGGTCGTATGCTCGAGCCTCTCCGCGCCAGTTCATCAGCCGCATCATTTCCCCTAGACCCACTGTGCCCCTTGATCCATTGGAGAGTAACATGATTGTGTTTACTTACGGTCTCCAGCAGGTCATGGCACTGTATAGTTAGGCCCGAGGTATGCTCGTATCGCTGTAATGCTTTTAGCACTGCAGCAATATCCGAGAGAATTCTGATAGTTTGGTCAGTTACCTGTCTTTGTAGTACTGCTGTTGCCGCCTGGATGATACCTACACATTCTGCTTGGAAAATGGAGTTATATTCACCCAAGGTTGTTGATAAATGTATATTGAGGTCTTCCGAGAACGTACCAGACCCGGTGCCTCTATCTGTTTTAGACCCATCTGTATAAATTCTTAATGTAAGTACATACATAAACGCTAATTTCAATGCCTCCCTAGTTTGATGTCGTTAGGTAAAAATAGTGGTTTCTTTGATTTTGTGCATAACGCTTCTTGTAAACGGAAGGTTGAAGTAATGCTGCGAACGTTTGTCAAGAGGGAGAATTAATTTTCTTTTATGTTAACATCGAGGACTCAGGTAACTGTGCCTACAATCAAGAAAACGCTTGAAGCATAAAAAAGTTAAAACCCTGGGAGAGTAAAATTTTTTCGGTCGCAAGATAAAAGTAGGTACCTACCTACCCATCCAGTGAGTGATCAAACTTCAAAGCGATTTTCCACACAATGAATTTTTTTAAATGTAGAGCCATTAGCCTTAATTGTCGGGGAAGCCTATTTTTTATTAGTAAAAGCTCGACATTTTATTACGACGTCTCCAAATAATCTCCAGCGGGCGATGAATTTGACGACGTCACATATTTTATAGACTGGATGTAAAAGCCCGTAATATTTTTCACAATGGCTTAATTTATCTGGGTGATTATTTTTATAACAGTACAGGGTGTTGATTTGTCACCTATTGTAATCCTAATAGTGGCCTGAAATTTTTTATTTAGTCAAATTCAAGAATACTTACGTACCAAAGTTACCGTTCTCAGAATACGTACCAAACGTTTCAATACTACGTTTCTTTATCCGTACGGCCAAAGTTTGGAACAACCTGCCCGCTTCCTTGTTTCCTGAGATATATAATCTGGGCCTTTTCAAGGTCATAGTGAATAGGTATCTTCTAAGTCTGCGTGCTTCATCTTCGACCACATCGACAAAAAAAACTAACTGAAGTTGAAATATTGAAAGACAAACTTAACTCTGTAGTTGACTATAAGGTTCTTCGATACATTCCAACTACAAAATGAAGTTTGTAATAGCAAAATAATTATTTTTAAATGATATAACTTCAAATTTGTAATTTTCGTATTTATTCCTATATACGTGCTATTAGACCTTGCTTTTTGCTAAATTTCATGATTCTAGGTCAACGGGAAGTACCCTATAGGTTTTGATTCCCCTGTGAAGTCGCAAAATATGCGACATAAACGTTCATATCTTTTGATTGCGTTGACTAACAACTTTTAATTTTTTACAACCGAAAGAATCCGTAAACACGAGTATATAGTTTAAAATTCAACTTGATACCTTTACGCGTTCTTGAGAAAAAGGGTCTTGACAGACGGACAGACAGACGGACAGACGGACAATGAAGTGATCCTATAAGGGTTCCGTTTTTTCCTTTTGAGGTACGGAACCCTAAAAACACAAACAAACTGGTACTAAAACATATAACTAAACTAATCTAATAAAGCGCTGCCAGCAGGCATCGTCCCCAAAATGCTGGCCGCATTGCCGCGTTGAATTGCAATGCTAATACGTTGTGCGTGATTTTGGTCACGAGATGCTTCGACCAGAAGAGTTGATAAATCTTTAAATATATTTTAGCGCCCGTCCCCCACGGACCTAAGGTTTCGACCCCAAAAGACTCAAATATATACCCACTGTCTAGGCTACTATAGTTACGCCTTTAGAGGCTGTCTGCAGATTCGGTATAATAAGCGAAATAAACATTCGTGTACAGAAATACTGTCAAAGAACAAGATAATATTTTACCCTTTTATCTGAATTCCGATTTGTTTTTCGGGTCCAACTTCTGTTGAGACCGAAAATTTCGTTATTGAAAAAAAATGTGGATCTATTTCACGGCTGTTTCCTAACACCAGTTGGCATTCCATACCTACAATACATCCCTATAATATGTATCGTGTAAAATTCCAATTATTAATTATTTTATATAATTATTATGAGTAGTATTAGAAGATAATTATGTATATGAAAATTAAATAATATGTTAGCGTTACGTAAACGGGCTTTAAGTGCACACAATTGACTATAAGCATTGTATATAATGGCATAATGGTATCATAGTGCAGTACATCAATGATCTAATTACCTAAAGAATAGATCCCATATCGTCCCGTATCGTTTTTGTATTAATTTAGCGGATCTAAGGTGTTCGTGCATTTCCAATTTTTTCTGTGTGAACGTGTCGTCATTGTTACAAAGAACAACTCTTAGCACATTTTATAAGCGTGAAAGAAGTTACACGAATATTTTCCCGTAATTATTAAATCAAGTTAAGTATGTATACGTTTTTAGTCTTCAATATAATCTTCGTGTCTTTAAAAAAATACAACATTAATTATTGCATCAACAGTTAAAACCAACTGATGTGGAATTATTTATTAAACTTATCAATACAAACTGGATGGGATAGGAACGTCATATTATGCTTACGCTATAAATGCAGCCGAATATGACATGTTTAAACTACTCGAATAGATTTGACATCGATGTGCTAGAAATGGCATCAAAATCAAGAGCTTATATAGGCGGGAAGCACGTTATTTCACAGTCGCGCATTTGTGATATGGCGGTAGAGCAATATGATTGTTTTTATGAATGGTCGTTTATTCGAAAATAGATCCACAGTTCTGGTAGCTTTATTGCTACTGTTGAATCCACAGTTTAAAGATCTTGGCAGAAAAAAATCGTTTATATCTTTACATAATATTATTATATGGGTTTGTGTTATTTTACGCCGAGCTAGTAAAATAGCCAGCGTAAAAATATACGTCCAGCTATCGACTACGATTATCTGCAGCGTTTGCTGCCATATGCCTATGATCTTAAATGTCACCTAAAAACTCCTCGGCATTAATAATGCTGACTTGCCGTTTTGAGGTCATAAGTTACTGGCTGGGGAATTAGATAGAAGTGCCATGAGATAACAATATTGTTGGTGGAGATTTATTTTTTATATTCTGTTTTTTTTTTTTTTTAATTTAACGATGGGTGTTCCCCGACAGTTACAATCTGGGTGTCTTCAAATCACGAGTCAATCGGTTTCTTCTAGGCAAGCGTGCTCCACCGTAGACCGCATCATCGCTTAACATCAGACGAGTTGGCGGTCGCAAGCAAGCCTATTATAAAAAAGAAAAAAAAATACGTTGAGGCTGAAGTAGGAGTACGTATGAGATGATGTAGTTAACTAAAAGCAATGTTCCCAGTTGTGCAGCAATGTACAGATTGTACAGGGCATAAAGAGATTAAACCTCTAATATTACAGAATGACGGGATGACAATGCATTGCTGCAGGTTTCTGTACTGTTGAAGATCTAAATTTTGGGTGGCACTGACTGTTATATGCAAGTGCAAAGCATATAACCACGCGAGAGACTTGCTGGTTTCATCACTCAATTGCACAAAAAGTAATTAACTAATCGTACTACAAATAGGTGGACATAAGTTTATACACCAAAGTTACAGCCTCCTGCCATCCACTTAGTTTTATTTACAGGAAAGAAAAGGCCGGACCTTTTAGAGGTCATTAAAAGGACTGTTAGTTAAGACAGAGATGTATTACGTAAATATATCCCGTTTCAATTTTGTTAAGTAGTCGCGAATGTCTACAATTTGGTGGGTATAAAATAAAACAAATAGAAATAGGTACGACGAAAATTGGGCAGGCCGGTAAATTTTAGCGGATCTCGAATCTTTTTCGGCTTTCAACAGAGTTAATTGCCAACTTTGATTACTAAATATAAATACTACAAAATTTCTTCTAAAAGTGCACCAAACTATTCATTAGGTTGGTGAAACGAGAGAAGGTCGGTAATAATTGTAAGTACCTGTAGTAAGTATATCTTGTAGGTACATTTAAAGTAACACTTAAATGTGATGTTAATTTACTTTACAAATACGTGAATAAATGAATAAAATCTGTTGAAATTAAGATTCTAATTCAGTTTCTTTGTTCAGTAGCAATTATTATTTTTTGCACTTAAAGGTGTCTGTTTTAACAATAATGATTGTATAATGATGGTATTTACAATCACAATTGAAAAACTAGGCATCTGCTAACTTATAGAAACGTTTGTTGATTAAATATTGTTTGTATCATTAAAAATTTAACTTGTTTTTTATTTCTACTAAACACTAGGTTGAAAAATAGTAGAAGTCAGTTTGAGCTGGTACTTATATCCATTTAATTGATAATATAATTGATATGAAGTAGCATTATTAATTAATAGCGGTCCGCAGCGCTTCGCACGGGTATAGATTATAGCCTATGTTACCCAGGGATAGTGTAGCTTCCCAACAGTGAAAGAATTTTTCAAATCGTTTCCATAGTTTGGAGCCTATTCAATGCAAACAAACAAACAAACAATCAAATCTTTCCTGTTTATAATATTAGTATAGATTACTAAGAAATAATAAATATCCTGAAAAGTTGCCGGATAAGACTAGAATCGCTCTACTCGAAAATTTGTAATCTCTCTAAAACAAGGGTGATAAAAAACGACCATCTAAGGGAGTGTTAGCTATCTTGGTGAGAGATTAACAGCTATAATCAAGCAATTGGGTGAGGATTACAGCGATTTTTATGTCACAAGCATCTCTCGGCTGCGGCCCCCAAGCCCGCGAGAGTGGGCTATCAATCAAGCGAGCGTAGGCTAAAGAGGCCGAAAGACGTGACAGCAATTACGGTCTATGATATATTGTAACCAAAACTGTGACATTTTTTACAAAGATTTTGTATTTTTTTTCAAGCTTTTATTTAACTTGCCCTCTTAAATAGTATGTAGTAGGTACGAATGAGTGGGACAAATCTTGCAATTGAATTTTAGAACTGTTATCCTCAACCAACTAAGCTGAAATTTGATTGAAACATTCACAGGACATGGATTGTAATGTTACGGCAGATTAATTATGAAATAATAATAAAGTAAAAAGTAAAAACTAGAGGGTCCCTACTCCCTATACAACTAACGTTTATTTGTATTTGCTATAAGTAGTGTAAAAATGGTAATACGTATAGCCATCAAACTTGGTATGATTATAGTACACTCTCTAAAGTAAAACACAAAATGTTAAATAATGGCCAAGTTCAAGTTGGTAAAAATATTCTGTACACTACCAAATTAAGCAACGTCGGGCGCGGTCGGTACTTGGATGGGTGACCGCCTGGGCTATTTGCACTACTTTTGGTACATTGTGATGGTACGGAAACCTAAGTGTACGAGCTCAACTTAGATTTGGTCGGTTTCTGTTATATAAGGAACACTTTTGTAAAATTTCATGCTTCTAGTCCCAGTGGTTTAGGCTGTGCGTTCTGTTAGTGAATGTATGATCATAAAATTTAGTTTTTTATGCAAAATAATTCCGGAATTTATTACCAGCACCTTTATAATAACCTTAAATTTCAACTTACGTATATTCATTACTTATTTTTGCATGTATGAACCCTTTGATCGTCGAACAGGATGCCTACTCAACCGTGGGTGGTCCAGACAGGGTTAAGTATTAGGTAGTCTTGTGACAACGTTGGCTAGGTAATTTTAACTGCCCATTTAAAGTATGCAGTTTAGTCAAAGACTTGACTAATGAACCGGCTTGTGAACCTTTACCAAGCGAACTCGTGTTACTGAATTTGTATATTACTGCTTCCCGATTTAACACATTATTCTACAGAAATAGTTTATTTTTCCGGAATGAAAAGTAGCCTGAGTCAATATGAGGTGTGAGATCCCTCCATATTTATCAAAATTAGCTCTGCTGGTGCGTAGTTGAGTGAGATCAAACATATACACACGACAAAAGTAGGGGTGAAAAAAATATAATAATAGACTTGCGTTTGATCGCCAACTCAGCTGATGTGTGCGAAGATAATTATGGTCTACGATGGAGCACGCTTGCCTAAACGAAAACAATTCACTCGTGATTTAAAGATACCCAGATTGTAACTATCGGGGAATACCCATTCAAGCAACGCATTCCACAGACTAGCAGTTTGCACAATACAAGTGGAATCAAAATGCTTCGTATGGCAAGCACAATACATGTTAAAGCACTATACAATGTACGTACTATGGTAACATTTATAAAACAAGGCGCCTTCCAAGCAAGGTCTGATTGATTGCTCTAACGGTGCGAAACCTATCCATTATTTTTACACGGCTCTTGAGAGAACTGGAAATGTTGACGTGTAGTATGTACCTTTAAGAATTAATCGTGTTGTTATTTTTAAAAAAACGACTTCAAAGAAAAAACACGAATCACAAAATTTGTGCCACTATAAAGAACACAGTCATATTTATACATGGATTTTGAAGTCAGACGAGAATTATTATCAAATGTAGATTTAAATATTTCAAATTTATTTTGTAGCTGTTCCCGCACATCTTTAAAATCCATGTATAAATATTATTTTGTTTTTTGTAGTGGCACAATGATTGTCTTTTGTGGTTGATAGAAGTTGTTTTTTTAAAGATAATTTATTTTAGAATTTGTAGTGAAACAATATTACGACTTACTTACACATTCATGCCACGCCTGAACAAAACTATTGTATACACAGTTTGTAATATTGTAGCGAAATTGGTAAGCGTTCGAGCAAAATTATCCATATTATTCGAGCCAGTTTAAAAACTACTGAACCTAAATTAATTGAATTTTTGAATTGAATCGAGTTCCCTTTACATGACAAAAAAAACACGCAAATTGGTTTACAGATTGCGTAATCGACGTACATAATTATACTAAAAAAATACGGACTGAATTGAGAACCTTCCTCTTTTTCGAAGTCGGTTAAAAAGGATTATTACTAATTATTATTATTTCACACAAGTATATATTTAAACGAAAAATTAAAAGCTACGTAAACATACCAAAACGCACAAAAAATATATTTTTCTATTACAATGAAAATTAAATAAATAAATAAATATTCGGGACATTTTTCACACACGGTCATCTGACCCCAAACTAAGCAAAGCTTGTGATATGGCTGCCAGAGACTGATATACATACATATATAGTTTTAAATACATACTTAAATAGATATTAACAACCAGATATAGAACAAACACAAATGTTCATCACACAAATGTTTGTCCTAGATGGGAATCGAACCCACGCCCCCACGCTCAGAAGGCAGGTTCACTACCAACTGGACCAACGGGCTATTAAATTATGTAATATCTTTAAAAATTCTGCGCAAAGGTTTTTAAGAAGCAGAGAATTTCTAAACTATAAGTAAATATTCATCATCAGAATAATAAACAAAATACAAGGTAACTAACACTAAAATGTTGGTCGTCACGGGACGCCTGGCAGGTGTGAAACATGACGGCATAAGAGAGCACCATGTCGCTTGCCGTCACGGCATACGAGTTGGTTTTACTGCCAAGGCGTGCCAATAGTTAAATTGTTTCACATCAAAACCTAAACTACTAGGCCTTTTATAATTATCAGAATAGTTATTTTCTCGAAGTCTATAAGTACCTAAATACACACAATTACACAATTTATTTGTTATATATATATATATATATATATAATTTTTTTCTTTGTACTTACTTTTTTCTATTATTTCAAATAAATTGTGAATGTAATGTGAAAAAAAAAAAAAAAATATATATATATATATATATATATATATTTTTTTTTAAAAAAAAAGTAAGTACAAAGAAAAAAATTATTGAATCATAACTATTTAAAAAATGAATCTCTTAAGCCGCTACCAATGATATACTAACGCTAACGTCTTTACTCCGAATCTATCGGCAACTAAAATGTTTTGCTCCGTTTTCGACATTGGAGTAAAACATTGTACGTGCGTTTTACACTTACACATACAATAGTAAATTCCCCTGTTTGTATTGACTTGTCTTCATGAACCACAAAGTAGCAAGTTTATACGGTTTCTATACCTACCTACTTATTCCTTATTATTGTGGGTATAAGTTATTGTAATTACGATTTTTGAGCTGTCAAATCTTTCCATTGCAGGGGACGAATTAATATTTTTACGTGCGTAAAATATGTATCGAATTCCACACACATTTTGAATATGGCAATTAAAATTTATATGTCATTCAATACGTCTTTCCACTCGTAAATATGCGCACTTCGCCCACTGATACCTTAGCTATTAGCTATTAGGTTAAGTTAAAATTCGATGTTGACATGACACGTCAACAATCATGGTACGGTGATGGTACGTATTTACAATTTGGACCCGTCATTGCAAACAAAAAAGAAGGTTTAACGTGTATAATTATATTTATGTATTGTTTGCAAGATCTAACCTACGTTCTAAACGGCCTCATAGAATATTGATGAATGAGATGTCGACAAATTCCTCTAAGTTTAGAGAAGGTCACTGGGTAGGTGACGTCATCGTACATACAAGATGGCGATAATATATTATAATATGTAAAGTGGGGATGAAAACCAATAGTTTGTATCACGTGGCGTATCACTGAATGCGCCTTTTAAAATACAAATACAAATACAAAAATATTTATTTGTCTCTTAATAACAGATATACAAGCTAGCAATAAAAGCGAGGTTTGCTACATACCTAATTACTTGATTTTTTCAGATGTACTTTTGTATAATGATCCACCAAAATACGTATAGATAGTCGCAGTCGTTGTGTTTTGAATATTTAAAGAAAAATACTTGTTTAATATGGAATATTTGATTGTCTGCGTACAATAAAGGAAATAAAAAGTAAATTTATAAAACGTTACAGATATAAAACAATAGCTTAAAGATATTTAAGGCTTCGTGAAAAGGCTAACTAAGCTGAAAGGGGTCCGTTATACGCATTATTTAGAAACAAGTTGTACTATGGGACTAACCCCGAAATCGCAAAAAAATATTGTAGAACAACTTTAGTTTAATCATTTAATGGATAGATGAACTAACAACACCATTATAATGAAACTGTATTGGCGAAGTTCACACGTGTTCGTTGACAGTTGACAGTCTTTTGTCGACTGCCAACGAACACAGTATATAAGTGGCGGTTGCATTGCAATCACTCTCTTTCTTTGCTCGAACCTCGAAGCGATAACAAGTGTAAACGAATTGTGTGTAAAACAGTTTAAAAGGTGATTTCTTGGCTGAAAAGCTAACAAATCAGAATCGGGATTAATAAGTTACAGATGTCTTCTTATTTTCCCATGTCCACAGAGTGTAATTTGTCTTTTGTTAAGTGGTTCAAAACCTGTTTGCTAGTCATGTTTTTTTTTAGAGCCCTCATTAATAGTTATTTTACAAAGTGGCTGTTTTATTCCTTGCGTTTTCTTGATTATAATTTATTTACTAATGATTAATTTAATACTAATTACTAAATAACTGTGCTCATGTTAAAAGTTCTTCAGATTATATATCCGATTAGTGTACTTATTGTTATATATGCAAATAACTGCCGCCGATTCTGCGGCTGAGCCTGCTGTCGAGCCTGCCGTTGAGCCTGCTGTCGAGCCTGCGGCTGAGCCTGCTGTCGAGCCTGCGGTCGAGTCTGCGGCGAAGCATACAGTGGAGCCTGCAGTGGAGCCTGCCGCGAAGTCTGCGGCTGAGCCTGCTGTCGAGCCTGCGGCTGAGCCTGCCGTCGAGCCTGCGGCTGAGCCTGCTGTCGAGCCTGCCGTCGAGCCTGCGGCTGAGCCTGCTGTCGAGCCTGCCGTCGAGCCTGCGGCTGAGCCTGCTGTCGAGCCTGCGGTCGAGTCTGCAGCGGAGCATACAGCGGAGCCTGCAGTGGAGCCTGCCGCGGAGTCTGCGGCTGAGCCTGCTGTCGAGCCTGCGGCTGAGCCTGCCGTCGAGCCTGCGGCTGAGCCTGCTGTCGAGTCTGCCGTCGAGCCTGCGGCTGAGCCTGCGGCTGAGCCTGCTTTCGAGCCTGCGGTCGAGTCTGCGGCGGAGCATACAGCGGAGCCTGCAGTGGAGCCTGCCGCGGAGTCTGCGGCTGAGCCTGCTGTCGAGCCTGCGGCTGAGCCTGCGGCTGAGCCTGCCGTCGAACCTGTCAGCTGAGCCTGCAGCGGAGCCTCCAGTACGCAGTTACGTAAGAGACATTGTACGCAGTTGCGTAAGATCCGGTGTACGTAGTCGCGTAAGAGCCGATGTACGCAGTTGCGTAAGAGACATTGTACGCAGTTGCGTAAGATCCGGTGTACGTAGTCGCGTAAGAGCCGATGTACGCAGTTGCGTAAGAGACATTGTACGCAGTTGCGTAAGATCCGGTGTACGTAGTCGCGTAAGAGCCGATGTACGCAGTTGCGTAAGAGACATTGTACGCAGTTGCGTAAGATCCGGTGTACGTAGTCGCGTAAGAGCCGATGTACGCAGTTGCGTAAGAGACAGTGTACGCAGTTGCGTACTGACTTAACCAAACCAGATTCGGTTTTAGTCTGATATGATGTGCTTTTCAGTATGCAGTTGCATTCTGATATTATGTAACATAAAACGATAGTATAAGACTTCAAAATAAGATTGTAAAGTACACATTTAATTAACACGTATAACGTCTATTATCATATAATACATGACACGTATACACGAGGACGTGTAATTGAGTCGGATGGCCGAATGTAGAACAACTTTAGTTTAATCATTTAATGGATAGATGAACTAACAACACCATTATAATGAAACTGTATTGGCGAAGTTCACACGTGTTCGTTGACAGTTGACAGTCTTTTGTCGACTGCCAACGAACACAGTATATAAGTGGCGGTTGCATTGCAATCACTCTCTTTCTTTGCTCGAACCTCGAAGCGATAACAAGTGTAAACGAATTGTGTGTAAAACAGTTTAAAAGGTGATTTCTTGGCTGAAAAGCTAACAATATCAGCTGTTCGCATTTTGTCGGGTGTAAAATGATCGCTTTCAATAGAACAGATTTTTTTTCGCGATCTCAGTGTGTGTCTCATAGTGAAATTTGTTCTTAATTTTACGTATTATGGACCCTTTTGGCTTAGTACACGCTATATATGTGAAATTACTCTACATTTTCCAACTTTCTTAATATTCAAGTGGTGGCATGCGTTGCTTTTGGAGCATTGGGATCATCGATCAAAGTCTTCTCCATGCCCCCATGCGATCTGGGACCTCCATTTTCCCCTGTTCTTGTAATATTTAATCCGAGCTTATGTAGGATTTTGTGATAATAGGCAGTGAATGATTGAGCGTTTGCATCGCCATAAGGAGTTAGCGATTTTCCTATTGGATACTTGTGGGGTTGAATTGCTTATGCTATGTCCGGGGTGTCAGACATGATTTTCTAAAGTGGTATTTACAAAATATTGGGTGTATTAGCGGACCAGACTCAAAACTAAACATAATAATATACTGAATTAGTTTAGTTTATCAGTTTTTTTTTGCGTATAACAAAAAAATTACAGGTGTCGTGTAGAAAAAATGGATCGCCATTATACTGCCTTTCGGCGTGCAAGTTTGGCACTTACATACTATGGAAACGAATTTACGATTAAATCAATCAAACAATGCCTCAGTTAAAATACACAAACACAAATTTATAAATTAGATTAAAATGAAGAGATTATTTGTTACAAGTACAAGTATTTGGCACTACCCTACCACAGTACACAAACTTAGATTACATACAAAGCAAATGTCACAAGTTATAAGTCATTATACAAAGCTTTTTTTATACTAGTGAGAATTTATACTCAGTTAGGTAAGTACATTATGTATGGTCAATGTACTAGGTTACTCACATAGATATTATTTATGATACTTAATAAAAAAGTAAAGCAATAGTAGATTGTATGACAAGGGAGCAAAATAAAAATGCCCAATTGAGTTTGTATTCAGTGATTGTTTTGAAACTTAAAAACTGTTAAATAGTGCAAGATGTGTGCTGAGGGGGCTCTTAAGATCGTGGCCGTCAAACTCAGGCCTACAACGCAAATAGTTATTTATGATACAAGTGCGGTAAGTTGGTTATTACAAACGAGTAGACGAATGTAAACCCGAGACGAAGTCGAGGGTTTATCATAGTCACGAGTTTGTAATAACCAATCCGCACGTGTGCCATACAACGTTTTACAACACATTTGCGAGAAAAAAACAAAAACTGGAAATTAAAAAAATACCATAAAGTACACGCACGGTGCTATACAACGGAGCGTGCGGTAAAATTCATTACCGCACGCTCCGTTGTATGATCCGTAATGTTTAACTTTCGAACGATGTATACAGGCTTCGTAAGTGCACTTTTTGAGCAAATGTGTTGTAAAAAAAATTCTATATCGCTACCTCATATAAAGTTTATCTACGGTATTGGTTCCTATGTCAAGAAATTGTATTTATTCCACTAGAGCAAACAACAATAACCGGGCGGCCTACGGGAAACTTTCCGCTCTATAATATGAAAACACGTTATAAAACTTTCCATGCGATGTTTCAGCCGCATTCTATGAAGTTTGCTTGCCTATAATATCGGTCCTAACAATGTTTGGTAAGGATTTAGGCGGAAAGATGTTTTATAGCCGAAAAATAACTGATTCTCAAGCAACACTAGAGTCTCATCATCATCATCAGCCAGAAGACGTCCACTGCTGAACATAGACCTCCCCTTTTAACCTCCACACTGAACGACAGCCTGACTTTGGCATCCACTGGCTGCCCGCGATTCTCACAATGTCGTCGGTCCATCTAGTGGGAGGCCTACCTACGCTGCGTCTTCCGGTTCGTGGTCTCCACTCCTGAACCTTTCTTCCCCATCGGTTATCGGTTGTTCGAGCGATGTGGCCTGCCCATTGCCAGTTCAACTCGCAAATTTTTACTGGTATGTCGGTGACTCTGGTTCTTTGGCGAATATCTACGTTCCGGATTCTATCGCGCAAAGAAACTCCGAGCATAGCTCTCTCCATTGCCCGCTGTGTGACTCTGAGTTTTTCCAAAAGGCCAACAGTTAAGGACCACGTCTCAGTACCATAACACTAGAGTCTACTACTACCTTATCAGACAAGTTGGTGACCAAATGTAGATCCAACTATTCCTAGTAAAAAAAAAGCTTGTTTCAATTTTTCAACAATTATACAATCTTGCTAGTCTTGCAAACTATCATGAAAGGTTTCGGCGTGATGGTCCCCTTCCTTAGTCCAACGAGTTGGACCACGGTACTCTTTGGACCACGGTCTCCATATTGCATTTTATCATTATTAATCTGCTTTCCCGGCTTTTTTTTTTGTTTTGTGGCGTTTCATTTGTTTTCTGGCATTCGTTAACTGCTTTGAGAAATAAAGACATTCCCATCAGGCATTTCAGTACCGGCATCAGCAGCAGCAGTGCAGAGGCAGGCATTTTCGTGACCCATCAGGTTTGCGCTATCTGTTCCGGCTAACACCAGTATGCACCGTTTTGGTGACGTCCATGTTGGGGTCGGTGCGGATCTGGCCTGTTCAGCGCATTAGGTTGCTATCTATCGGTCTCTTGTCCTTTATTTTACTGAGCTTACCAAAGTTACGGGCTTTGTGGCTAAGGAACTTAAATATCCTCCAAATTCAAATGTGGGAAAGATTTGGCTTCTTATCACATTTAAGTACCTTAAGAACCGATTTGTTGGTTCCATGCACCATGGGATATAGAGTATTTCTCTTTTGTAATACATCAAAAGCTTATGTGCGCTGCTGGTCTTTTTTTCGTTCTATTCAGAAATATAGAGAAGACTTGGTTGTTGACGGGTGTAATTTTTCCATGTTAAGTGAAAATGTAACTTATTTATATCATAGCAATAATGACTAAAATGCTTACGATATCAATTACCATTATGCACGTAGATAGCCGGCAGTAAAGCCTTGACTTTACGGCTATGCAAATTTTATTATGACGTCGTCAATTTCATAGATGTTATACTATGAGAGGAGAAATGATTCGGTTTGATAAATTGTTATCAAAAAGGCTTACTTAAAAAGCGTTTACGTAATCAAATACATACTTAGAAATGCGGTTAATACTAATATAATTATAAATATCTTTCATGAAAACTAATATCTAAGAGTAAAACACAGTTTGTATAGCTGTTTTTCCAAATTTCAGAATAGTTATTCGACAAATGGAATGTATCACTATCAGTCTGTGATCATCAATCTCGCAAATTTAGGAGGCTAAGTAAACCAGTGTGTTCTGCCTGTTAGCTACGATGCCGAAACGTAGACAGTTAGGCCCGTTTCCTAACTTGTCGGTGCAGTAGCGATGCAAAATCGTCACGCTCGATAAAAGCGGTACCAAAAGCTTACAGAGCGCCTATATGACAACTCTGCTAAACTGATACGACGCAGATCGGGCTCGCACACTGAGGGTTCCGTACCACCACAAAATTCAATAACGAAATTACCAGTTATAACTTGGTAATGAACAGAAACTGTTCACCGACTTGCACTTGGCCGTTATTTATTCTGTTATTATATTTTAAAGTGTGTACCATAATTGTGCCAAATTCGACGCTAGTATGTGTTACCGTTTTTCCATTAGAGGTAATACAAAAATATGTAAAAAAAATACGTTTGTTGTATGGGGACCCCTCTTTCGTTTTTACTTTTTGACTTTTTTATGTCTTAGATAATTCGCCGTGGGAGGCCTATGTCCAGCAGTGAACGTCCTGCGGCTGAAATGATGATGAATGATGAATTTGCCGTGCCTGTGACATTACTATTCTGTACAAATTTCAACTGGCTATCTATTACGGTTCGAAAGATACAGCCAATAGAAGGTAGGATGGACAAACAGATGGACAGACAGACAGCGTAGGCTTAGTAATAGAGTCCCGTTTTTCCCTTTGGATACGGAACCCTAAAAAACATTCTTATTTCTCACCATACGTAAACATGCTTAATTTGCATAATATGATTAAATGGTCTAACTTGCTCTCTAAAAGTTAAAGTCAGTTCACTTTATAGATCTTACGTTACCCTAATCTCACCTTCGAGACTATTCGGGAAGTTGCAAATATAGGGTTACATAATAGCGTCCTTAGTAAATAGCGGTCTCATATCAAGCTGGCACGTAGTGTTTAATACAGTAGCGTAAAACCTATTTAAGCTTAAATACTTATATTTTTTGCTTTTAAACCTCTCGTTTTTGTAATATACAAATACAAATATTTTATTAATAACACAACGTTACATGTGAAACAAGTATTAATTGATTTTGTTTAAACCCCTCTAAAAGAGCTAATAATCTACAAACAACATATTTTTTTCAATCGTAGTTCTGAACACACCAGATCAAGTAGTGTTAGCTTTAAAAAAACTGAATGAAAAGCCGCTTAAACGTTTGAGAGTTACAATACCACAGGCAGATACAAAGGCACTCCTATACTAAATAGTTAAATTTTACTAAACAATTTCATAATAATAATTACAGTTTCATTGGTCATCAAAGAAAAGTCATTGAAAGAGCTAAAGGGGAGTTGTAGGTATAAAACTTATTTATTTATTTATTTTTCTGCGGTGGTAACACTACCGCACAGAATAACACTACCGGTTTGTAATGCAGTCTGCGGTGACAATTAATACAACAGCGTCACAAGTCAGCCGGTGGGGCCGAAAGGTTCTGGAATGGAGACCACGGACCGGTAAGCGCAGCGTAGGACGTCCACCAACAAGATGGACAGACGACCTAAAAGAGACCGCAGGGAAACGCTGGATGCAGGCCGCTTCAAACAGGACTTTTTGTAGATCGATGGGGGAGGCCTATGACCAGTAGTGGACGTTCTATGCCTGAAATGATGATGATGATAGGTCAGCCATTTTGTCTGGTGATGTCAAGCCATTAGTATGTTTTGAAAATGTATTTAATTTAATTATGTGGTTTATAATAAGATAGGTTAGTACGATACGATAGTAATACGGTTACGATAGTTTTCCGTAGCCTATACTTACGTACCTAGTTAGGGTATATAATGTTGGAAATCCCTAGCAAGCTACACTACTGTCTGCAATATAAGGCAAAAGGGCTTGAACTGAACCCCATATAACGCTCAATAAATCAAAACATGGTAAGCGATATTATATTGGGGCTATCCAATAGTCTGTCCGCAGTGATCCCTTCTCGTTCAAAGGATTTTTGTGAAAATATTTACTTTGCTTGGATTAAAGATGGTTTAAAATAAGAAATAAGTTATTTTTTTGTATAATTTTGTGTTAGGCCACTATGTTGTCTGGTAGTAAGTGACAATGTAGTCGAAGATGAAGCATGCAGACTTCAACAGACCTTAATTATGTACCAGGAAACAAGGAAGCTGGCAGGTTGTTCCACTGGCTGAACTGATTATAAACGTAGCATCAAAAACGTATCCATGGAACATTTACAATGTATGGGTAGAATTCTAGGTCTGGGTGTTAGTTGACCATGTCTTTGTGTGTGTTTCATGGTATCTCCGATACAGGGAATCCTAGTGGGGAGTTATGAGTGTAAATCGTTATTATATATTTACCGTATACAGCCTGTAAGCGATATGTGAGTGATATAAATACATCTAAACTTTAATAAATTGTAATTTCGCTCCAAACTGTTCAAGTTTGACATAACCACTGTAATGTTTAGGTACTGTCGGAAACGTGCTGCGTGCGACAGTGGTTGAACTTCTTATAAGCGAAAATTAATTATTCGAATAAAATTTTGAGTGGTGTCTAGATGACTTTAGTTTGCAAACTTAAGTTTACCGTTAAGTCAGGTCTCCTGCGCCCAAAATGGTCTTATTAAGGATGTTTGTTCGTGTGATTCGGATTGCAATCACGATCGAGTGCCATCTCGCTCACGTGCGTTGTGCGAGTAAGTAAATTGAACAGGACAGCGATCACTAAAATTATAGAAAAAACAAGTAATAAAACTTATCAAATTTCATTAATAACTTATATATCTTTTTCTATAATAAATAACAACCGAAGAAATTAAACAAACAAATATCACAAATAATAAAGATATTGAGACCAATTCAATTGCGATATAACAACTCTGAAAGAGACAAAATAATAAAATAATTTCCTGATTTTAAATAAAAACTCGATCCTTGTATTTATTTGCTCTGACAGCTGCAGTACTAAAATTGTAAAAAAACTGAATGAAAACTACGAATTCTGATCACTTGCGCTAAAGTTTTGAACGCGATCACGTAGACTGGAGCAGGTGCCCGATATACAGTGAAATATTAAAAGAAAATGTTTTTATTTGGCTTTTTACAATGTTATTGAAGCAGCCAGAGCAAATCATCATTCCAGCCATAGGAAGTCCACTGCTGGACATAGGCCTCCCCCATCGATCTCCAAAAAGGCCAGTTGGAAGCGGCCTGCATTCGGCATTTGGTTGCTGTCTCTTTTAGGTCTCCCAGAGCAAATAAATGAATGGAAATAGGTATTAGACTGGTATTTTTAGTTTTGACTAGCAACTAATATTAATTTATTGTCAAATATGAAAACAAATTGACTGGATAAAACGTTATTTACGTACCGCAATAACAAATACGAGTGTGCATGACAAAAACATCAACATCAGCAAATAACGAGTATCAGATACAAGTGTAAGAATATTTTTATTTCTTAGGTTCTCTAGAACACGTCTTCTCCAGCTGTTATCGGTTCTGCGACAGATATATGACCGGTCCCTTGCCTCCTCAGCTTGCTAATGCGCTTACTCAATATATTTCTAAATCACTGCACCATCTAATTCCCTTCATTTCTTTTTTTCGGACCCATTGGATAGTCAGTGTGGGCAAAGCGGTGGTACCGTTTCATGATTGATATTTCGAAAACCCGTACGAACCGCTTTGGTACGACTGTTATTGTGCGAACTGCTAGAATGCGGAATGTGGAATGGGTGTTCCCTGAGTTACATGCTGGGTGTCTTCAAGTTGCGAGTGAATCTGTTTATTCTAGGCAAGCGAGCTCCATCGTGGACCGCATCACCGCTTAACATTAGGTATAAGGTAGCGGTCATACACACGCAAGACAATTTGTCATTAAAAAAATGCTAAGTTGTTTATAAAACCCTTTTATATTTTTTATTTTTATCTAAAACTTACATAACTTAGCAAAGCTTTATGTCATGTCACACCTCACTACATCATAAAAATATACGTTTATTGACAGTGACGCAGGCGGAATAAACCTGAGGTGTGCAAAATAAACGGTACGCGGAGGCAGTAAAGCATCGTCACTTAATAAAAGATCTCCCTTGGGAAGTGAAGCAAACGGCTCAATCAGACGTGACGGTATCATCATCTCGGTGGAAAAAAACGTCGTAAAACGTAGGCGGGCCCGCATTAAATAAATTGCAGGCAAATGCCGCGACATCTGTGGCGCCGCGGTGCTAACTGCGTTCGGCGAGGCTTGCCCTGGTTTCAAATCGGGATAATATTATACAAAGCAGGGGTTCAACGCAAATAACCCGACGGAACAACTCGAGCAAAAGATTTGGGTGAAATTCGCATAAAACTGGAGCGAGTTACGCTCGAATTAGCTACTAAATACCTACTGAGGAAACATCAGCTGCGATGTTTGTTTAAAAATGACGTTTTCAAGTTCTGTTGTATAAATACATCTAAAAATATTTTGCTCACGCGTATCCGAAACAGTAAACCGTTAAAGTTAGAAAACTTGAAGTAGGGCCGGTCAGCACGACCGTTCACGTTTTACTCCTGCACCCTTCAAATATAATAAAGGTTTCGGCAGAAAAACACGTTACGCCAGAACTAAAGCACATCGTTTTTCGTGTCGGCTGACGCCCAAAATGAGTTTTATAACTTTTATAAGTTGCCTCTCCGATAATACGACTTTACCACAGTGTGTATTAAGCAGTTGGTGATGTTTCAATATTTCAAGTAGCAATTTACATAATATTATTATTTATTTATGTACCTATAGATAAATATTTTTCACATTGGCAGTGATCAGAAAAAAAAATCTACTGTTCCATAAAAAAAAATCATTCAAGCTCAACGAAATTTTAGAACAACTAATCCTTTTCGTGATTTCAGGGTTGGTCTGATAATAAAATTTGTTTATAATGATTATTTGATATAGATGATCTCGTGTCAGCTTAGTACCTTATAATTATAAGGAGGTGCTACTTAAAAAAAGAGAAAAAAATCAAGCTATTTTGTTCCTTGTTTTTAAACCATAGCTTATCTGTTTTGTACTTAACTTTAAAACCTCTAAGTATCTTTGTGAATGTGTATTCACTTTTTTTGAGTACAACTGACCCCAGATATGCCATGACTTATATTTTTTTGTTTATCCAAGTCAATGTCTAATCTGTTAATTTTCATTTTATTATTCTGTGACCTCGCTGACTTTAGAGGGACGTCCCAAAACGTAATTATGTATAATGGAACCGTTTATCGACGTCGTTACAATTAGAAACTTTGTATTC
The DNA here is from genome assembly GCA_914767915.1 of Agriopis aurantiaria. NCBI lineage: Eukaryota > Metazoa > Arthropoda > Insecta > Lepidoptera > Geometridae > Agriopis > Agriopis aurantiaria. Next base: position 6,962,815 of record OU611994.1, on the reverse strand, counting down.
GCCGAGTGCGTTCAGTTGAGAATGGCGTTATCTATCCCTTCTTTACGGTTGACTATTCAATTATACGGGTCCCTACGTTATGATGTCATTATAATAATAGCTATTCAAACTGGTAGGTATACTCTTTACGTATATAATACACTTACTTCCTACGCATTTATCAAACACACACAAACTCGATGGGTTTACTATAGTAGCCATTGAAGAGTTTCACTATCCATCTCCTGGTTACATCATCAGATCAGTTCGATGGTACTATTTATTTTATCATCATCCGGATATGTTTCAATGCAATATTTCAATGTTGTGTTTGTTTGTTGCAAAGTTTAAATAAATGAAAACGATAATTCTTTTTCTTAGTCAAATACTCTTGGCAAAGTGATTGTTATTGGAAAGATGGTGAAAGATCTTATACAAGAGATTGTATAAGTCGAACTTTTGTGTTTTTGGTTATTCTCCTGTCCTTTCAAATCTTCCTCAAACTTTCCACAGCAGATCAGGTGGTCAGAAGTAGTATAAATTGACTTGCAATATTATTAAGTTTTTTAAAATAATTAAGTATAGCTTTTTAAGTCAACCCTGTTTTCTATTTTGAAGGCGCATATTTTAGTAGTGAAACTAAATTAAAATACTACTGCCACAATCCTCTCAAATCAACATTTCCATTCGCATAAAAATTTAGGAAGAAACAATAAAAGATACTCGGTTTTTTGTCTTCAGAGGTAGAAATAAATGAATTAGTAGAAAAGTATAGCAATAAACCGTAGCGGTAATAGGAAAAAATCCGCCCAATCCGAACGTAACAACACTGGACAAAGAAAGAGGAAATAATTGAATTTTTATGGACGTTCTCAACATTATTACATTGCGGGTTTCGACTTAAGGAACGGCTGGTACGCAGAAAGGAAAGCTGACATGGCTCTAAAAAAATCTTCGAGTAAAGCGAAGGACACGATTGTCGAATACCAATGTCCACCTGATACAGAATTCTCGAGGAAGCGACGACAAAAGCTTTGGATTCACCCTTGCATGGTTGACATTCCACATTCAATGTCCACGCACAGCTTTTTCACACCCGGAAGTAATCTTTTATTGATTTTAATGCAATTTACGCTCCGAAAGGTCAATTTAACTATGCGATCGTGACTGGAAATGGCTATAAACAACTATAAGGAAAAGAGCTTCTGGTATTAACCTCCTGGCTTCCTGTCATTTCTGGCGAGAACAATAAAAAGCCTGAGTAAAAAGTTATCTAGGTATTAAAATGAAAGCTGTTGATTTTAGGGTTCCGTAATCCTACAAGGAACGCTTATAAATTCGTTCTGTCCGTCCATCTGTCTGTCCGTCTGTCCGTCCGTCCGATTTTTTTAGAACCTTCTAACTTCTATATTTATTAAGGCAAGTGCATTAAACTTTGCACAATTATTAGAGTTTTAATATAGATCTCACTTTTAAAATTATAAAAAAAAACGTTTTTGGGGTGGGTCTGGTACATGTGAAATGGGGATGAAAATATTTTTTTCACTGCAACCCCTTGTGTGGGTTATCATTGAATAGCTATTTTAAAATAAAGATAAAGTTTTATACATCACCTTTTTATCAAGTGCATATTTAGTGAATTATGGCCCGCCAAAGTGGCAAAAAGTTGGTTCTCCCCCCCTGTATTTCTAAACTATTAGACATAGATACTTGTAACTTGCCACGCTATAGGTCATATTAAAAACCTTCATTCAAAATTATTTTGAAAAGTTTCTGATTATAACTTTTTGAATTATAGCGATTAAATAAATTCAAGATGTTCTAGCTCAAAGGTCATTGACCTTTTTGTAAAATTGTCTGGACAAAGAATGTTTCTCAAGTAGTTTTCTTTTTGACTAAACATAAAAAGTATATTGTTATGTTGGTATGACGTACCTCTGAAATTTCGATAAGTCCAGCTTCGATCTTTAGTTTTTCTTTCTATAATCACCAATTTCTGAACTTTGATTGTGACCACCATTATGAGACTATGGCTACAGAAAACGGTCTTGCTAAAAATAAATGCTTGTCTCGACACTCTCTTGGCCAGTTTTTAGATGATATTATTATCATCACACCTACCAGCTACCTACTACTAAAACAAGTTTCTATGTAAAAAGCAAGGACTTTGTATACCCTAAAGGGCAATGAGATTATACCAATCAGTGCTAAAGGGTATAGAAAGTCCTTGGTAAAAGTAATTGAAAATTTGACAACGGTATTTCATATTAGTATGGATTCTATTTTGTTGACAAGTTCACAATAATCAAAAGTTTGGTAACCCAGAGATGGATGGATAATGGATACATTACAAATTTTGCCTTATCATATTTTGGAAATAGTACACCTGAACGAAAATTATGAATTAAACTTCACTTTCAATTTAAAAGATCTAAGTTTTCAACAAGAGAAGGCGCGGGCCAATTTATTTTTTCTTCCCCACTTTATGTGACGCCATCTTAAATTTTATCATGATGTCATCAACAAAGTACCTAATATCTATCCTTGGATTAACACAAATCTATGAACACATAGTTTATCAAAATGGGCTAAGGGCTTTATACTGTAAGACAAGTATGTAGGAACATAACAAACACGCTAATAAAAAATAAAATAAAACACAGTGGAATTGATAACCTCCTCCTTTTTGAAGTCGGTAAAAAATATAATCTTTTTTTGCTTTACCATTGTCTAGTAAACTAACAAAATGAGGTTATACGTTGGAAAGTGATTGTTTATTGTAAATATTTCATTCGTGTTTCCAAAAAAATTCAAACTTTTCCATCGGTCGTACTATCTCGTTATCAATCATGGGTACGACACCCACGCATTGTCAGTTTGGTTTGACCTTTTATCAATTAAGATGGATATTATGTCGTGTTTAATATCTAAATAACTAGTTAAGAGCGTGAGAGATTCGAGACACGCGTATAGTAGGGTTCTGTTTTTTCATAGCCAAAATCATATACTTGTGGTACCTAACAATCATTATAGTTCAGAAAATAGTGGTCACAGAAAAAATCAGACCCAAATTTCAGAGATGCATCATACCACATAACATATACTTTTTATAGTTTAGTCGCAAAGAAAACTAAGTCCTTGAAAAGTATTCTTTGTAAAGACAATTTTACGAAAAGGTCATTGACCTTAGAGGTAGAATGTTTTGAATTTAGTACAGTTTTATAGCTATAAGTATCTCAAAAAGTTATTATCAGAAAATGCTTGAAATAATTTTGAATTATAATAATATTTTTTTAAACTTTTAAAATGTAGATCTATACTTAAACTGTAATTGTGCAAAGTTTCAAGCACTTGCCTTAATAACTATAGAAGTTAGAAGGTTCTAAAAAATAAGGACGGAAGGACAGAACGAATTTATAAGGGTTCCTTGTCGGGCTACGGAACCCTAAAAAACGTAATTCATGTAATAAAATTCATAGCAGGTAGGAATATTATGGAGCGGCTGTACTTAAGTGTAATCGGTGTAAAATTTCCACGCCAAACATTTCAAGGCTTCCAGTCCTTGGAGTCCTAATAATTTGCCGCGCGTTTCCATCCAACCACAAAAAAATTGCTGCGAATAAAATGTATTTTCAATTATCTTTGGAAAATGGAATTGTGAAATAACCACGGTGACAGCTGTCAAATCCATGTTAATTTAATGACACTAACTGCTCCATAGAGAATAAGATTGTATTTAAACCTAAAATGTTAAAATTATCCTTTGACTAAATACAAAATTGAGTGACGTTCGGCGCTTGGTGCCGTACGAACATAACAATTAAAACCAAATTGCTCCATAAAATTAGCAACAGTTTACGAATGGTAGGTACACAAGAGCTGGCTGGTTTGATTACACAATAAACAGAGCAATCCTATAGTAATTACTCGAATGCTACATTGCGTTTTGTCCGTTATATTTCACATGCTAATTTTTAATCTTTTTAAGCATGTATTTCAGTTTAATCCATGACCCTTGTGTATTTTTAGGTTTACAAAACATTAAAACAACTTCCTCAAAAATCGCGTGAGGATTCAAACAAAACAACAAAACAACACAACAAAAACAACAACAACTCTTGATTAAAACAACTCTAAATTTTAATTAAAATAATGAGATTGAAGTTGAGAAAGAATTGAAGAAAAGATGAGATTGAAGAGCTGTTGAATTTTTTCAATTACCTTCAAGTAATTTTCAAGAATAGAAATGATATACTAATATGATATAAAATTATTGGTAATTTTTTAATCAAAGATGTATTATTCATAACTTTAAAACTTAGGCCGCTAAGAGAATAAATAATGAAACCATGTAAAAGTTAGACCAATAGAATAACCTTTTTACCTATTATAACAAAAATTAAGTGCGTTTAACTTCTTACTTTTCAAGAAATATGACATAATCCACAAAAATCAAAATAAGACACGCGGGTCTAGACTTGGTTGAGGGCAAGAATCTCGTCAGGGGAAAACACTAGAATAAGACAAGAACGGGAGAAAAATTATGCGCAATTTTATCGATGCGTTTGGCTTTTCGCCGACCAGCGGGGAATAAATCTATACTAATAATAATTAATAATAATTAATTTTAAAAATTCTTTCACTATTTGAATGCTACATTATCACTTCTTTTTCTTTCGAGTCGATGTTCCGCAAAATACAATTCTATTTTCAAATCAAGTTTCTAGACCAAAACTTTGCCACCTGATTTACCACTGCCACATTATCACTGATATATCTCTATACCCGTGCGAAGCTGGGGCGGGCCGCTAGTACTACCAGTACTACATAAGTCGAGCGGGATGACACAATAGTGATAGCAAGTGTCAGTTTTCATAATAGTCCTAGTCTGTGTGCGTTCTTTTAGAGATATTTTTGTTTGTTTTCAGCTCAGCCGAAGGAAGTGATGTGGGGTGGGGGTGCGCAGTGCGTCCACGGCTCGCTGCCGCGCGGCGCGCATTCGCAACCTGCCCCCACTCTCAGCGGCGCAATCGCAGCACGCCGACCTCCCAGGTACCTGTTATTTTGAGATGAATTGAAATTTGGGACTCGTCAAAAACAAATCTTGAGCCTACAAATTAGAAGATACCAAAAAATCATAAAAACAAAAAATACCGACCAAATGCGAGTCGGGCTTGCCCAATGAGAGTTCCGTACCACAACAAAATACAATAACTATCAATTTAAAAACCGACTACAAAATTAGTAAAATGTGGCACTTCGATTCGTTGAAAGAAATGATAAGGTCATCCAAGTAACGAAATTACCAGTTATAACTTGGTAATGAACAGAAATTTGTCATCGACTCGCACTTGGCCATTATTTGTTGTTATACTTTAGAGGGTGTACTATAATTATGCTAAATTTGACGTTAGTACCTACGTATTACCGTTTTTTACATTATAGCAATTACAAAAATACGTAAAAAATACGTTTGTTGTATGAGGATTTTTATTTTATGACTTTTATTTTAATTTCTTACTTAATCTATACTATAATATTATAAAGAGGAAAGATTTGATTGTTTGTTTGTTTGTTTGTTTGCATTGAATAGGCTCCGAAACTACTGAACTGATTTGAAAAATTCTTTCACTGTTGGGATGCTACACTATCCCCGGGTAACATAGGATATATTATATTTTCAAAAAAAATAGGGATCCTTACTAAAACTCCAATAATGTAACCCAAGGTGTAAAAAAAATAAGATTTTCAATGTTGACTTTGCGTGTTTGACATTTCTAAGACAAGACAACGTCTGTCAGATCTGCTAGTCATAGATATAGACATGGACATTATTTATTTGTGGCAAAAAAATAGAATATTTTTAACCGCCGTTTTTTTTATCCGCCGTAACAAAGCATATTCTTTGGAAATTTCAACTGACTATCTAGTACGGTTCGAAAGATACTGGCATCGATTCTAATGTACTCTAAACAACAATAAAAAATAAAATAAACTAAACTAAATTTTACAGCTCTAAAATTGTTGCCATCCTTCTCTTACATATGAAATCCAAAGAGAGGCAGATAACTTTAAAGTTAAAGATAAAGATTATTTATTTGCACAAAACACGAGTAAATCATATACACATTTAAAACGCATGCACAATAGGTGGTTTAAAATATTTGTTACTTTGTATCATGTTTTGCCTAGTTTATAGGCGTACAAATCTAGAGAGATGGTATAAAGATACCGTAAATATTATCTATATAAAAAAGTATTAATTTAATTAACTGTCGAAACAATTTCAAATGTTTAGATATGATGTTATTAATATTATACCTAATAATAGTTAACAGATAGACATTACTATTATTGTATGATAAACAAATTGACCTACTGCAGTCATTACTAAAATTTATCATTTATAAAATCACTAACTTTATAATAACATTTCTTGACTAAAAGATTTTTTAGTTTTATTTTAAATTGAGTAGATTTTAGATCCCTTATTGAAATCGGTATAGTGTTATGTCAGACTTTAGTCATGTCAGATTGGTTTAGTTTAGTTAGTATGACAGAATTGACGCCATTGCCGTTCAAAGGTAGGACGGACGGACGGACGGACTGACAGACAGCGTAGGCTTAGTTATAGAGTCCCGTTTTTACCGTTTGGGTACGGAACCGTAATTATGAATTAAGTTATACAGTTTTGTAAAAATCCATAAAACAAAAGTTGTTTATTACGACGAGGAAAGCAGCTTACGAGAAGTTTTTCGTTATTATTATAACCCTGTATAGATAAAAGTCCGTAATACCGAAATCCGACCAAGAACAAAGGTTCTAGACGTCAGAATCGTGGTAATAAAATTAAAGTGGAGCTGGGCAGGATACGTTGCTAAGCGCTGTGACAGGTGGAGTTAGGTTCTAACAGAGTGGTGGCCGAGGTAAGGTAAGCGCAGCATTGGTCAACTGGTCATCCAGCTGTAAAAAAAGATTACAATACTGTCACTATTGCGGGTCGAGCCTGGACTCGTTAAAGCTCTGGACCGAGGCAGATGGCATAGCAAGAGAGATGCCTATACCCAGCAGTGGGATAAAGAAGGCTGTGGATGATGATGATGATGATACATATAATAGGTACAGTAAAGAGGTAAGGAGTAAACTTACATATTTTTGTGTACACTCAAAGTCGAGATTTATAGACGTGGTTCATAAAAATCCCAACCCTAAACAGTCTTTATGACAAAGTTCAACCCAACCCCAAACCCTGCTTTAAATAAGTAGGTAGATTTAGGTGCAGCTTATACTCTTATCGTGCTAAACGAGATTCAAGCATGGATTTACGACGTATTACTCGTATAGCAAAAGTTGGGTTTGATTTAATTCGCAAGAAGTTGCGTTGTAAACCTAGGAAACTTGTATGTCAATACACTCACTTTCATAAAATTTACATAAAATTGTCTTCGTCTTTTTACTAAGAAGAATAGAGTTTAAGTCACCAACAATAATGTTCATTATTTAAAAACTAAAACTATCACTACCTAATTATTATATACAAATTAAAATGAACAATAAATTATCAAAATCATTAAAAATACTAATCTAAAAGCCCTTCGGTGGAGGGAAAAGTGGCCAGAATGCTGGCAGCATTGCCACGTTGGATGGCAATGCTAATTTTTTTACCAAAGTAGGCGCCAGCATTCCGGTCACATGTTGCCTCCATCAAGCGTTTGATGGAGTCAAGTCACCAACTAATTTCAACACAACTTTGACCTGCCAAAACTATTATACTTGTATACCTACTGGATTCACAGAATGAAAGACACGCAAAATAAAATAAAAAAACTGAATTTTTTCGAATTTTCTTTTCGTTTTCAGTCACTGACATGTCCTTGATTTACTTATGATAATTATGAGAAACTAAAAAAAAAGTAGGACAGCAAATTATAACAATATCTGACAAAAAAATAGAGGTTCTAAAAAAATAGGACAGATTGACAGACGACGGACAGAATGAACTGATAAGGGTTCTTTGTAGTACTGTTTTCAGCCTAGCATGTATCCCGGCATGAGCTGGGGTCCGCATTTTTACTGTGACTCTCCACTTCACATGGTCGTCAGCATCTTGTACAGTACTATGGAATCCCAAAAAAACTTACCTATAACTTTTAGTGTAATAAAGTTGTAATTAGGCGTAGGGGTGTAATTGCAATTATCCAGTCCAAGTGGGACGTCAAAACAGAAATTGGCTGCCCAAATAGTATAAAATATCATCGAATAAGAAGTTTTAAAAGTATTTATCGGTCTCAATTCCAGGCCGATACCGCCCTCACCGACGCTCATCGCCCAGATAGACTCCTCAGTGGCCTGCCTCTGGCTGTTGACCCCCCTGTCCGCTGGCACGGCAGTCATGGCTGTGCTGGTCGCTGTTTCCACCAACAACTGGCTGCATACTGAAGAGAACATGCTCAACCCTTTTTACAACGGTACGGGAAAATACGGACTTGTTGCCAAGCAGACTGTCTCGGGCCTGTGGAGGATATGCCATACCGATCGTAAGTATAATATCTACCCTTTTGCTTTCTTCTAGATATAAGATTTTAGTAGTGATGTCGAATGAATGTATTTTCTTGTTTGTTCTACCAGACTCGTGTTTTTTTTCTTCACTGAATCGGAATAATAGGACACTTGACTGTTTTTCGAAACCATCTCAAATTGTCTATAATTTTACAATAAAGCAATCTTGTGATTAAATCTTGTGAATCTTGTGATAATCCTCATGATATTCAGTAATTGTATTTAATTCCACTATAAGTATTAAAATTATTATACTACCGCGTACCTTAATGCTCCCATTGAAATAAGGCCACATGACTTCAGTGACGTCACAGACAAGCAAAAGAGTTGTCTCTTTTACTTGCCTCTTACGTCATTAGGACATTCAACTAACGTAGAGAATTTGCAGTGAAGTAACGTGATCAAGGAATTTAGTTTATCTGAAAATCAGGACATTAAATTTGTAGTTTAGTAATTAAATTTAGTATTCATAAAAAACTAGGACCAAAATGCATCATATATTAATTTTAATACAGTTAAATTAAGATTTATGCACATTGTGCACAATGTAATAATACTTAAGATTAGACATAAGAAATTTTTACAAAAAAAAATTACAACTGACTTGACTGGTAACGAACGGGAACGAGTATGAACGGGGTTCATCCCTCATTTTTTCACAATTAGAGTAGATAGAATATATTTTTCCAATTTAATTGCGAATCGAGATTTAACTACTGAAAAAAAAAAAAACGATTCAAACAAGCAAAAAAAAAAAATTTTTAAATGTAGCCTTACTACTACGACGGACCAGTAAGAATCAAAAAGATGAATGTAAATCTTGGTATCGCTATAATGAACTAGCCGCACCCTGCGGTATTACCCGGGCTTCAATGCAGCTCAAAATATTGCCACAATACGCGTGATTGCTAACAGGAATGATTTACATTGTATAGACATTGGTGTGTGTTTGATTTGAAACTATACGCTGCCGACCACAAAGCAAGCTACAAAGGGAGAGCCCGCAATACCCGTGGCTATTTTTAATACCGTCAATGGCTCCCGTCCCAAGCCCAGTAGTTTACAATGAGAACGAAACTTCCGTGCGTGACGCCGCTGTACAATACATCTCAGTTCCGTGGCCGTGTGGAGAAATGCATTGTGCGCGTGGCCTATTTACAATTTGTCTCAGTAGAACGCAGTTCATAAGCTCCGTCCTGAACTAAACAATCACCCTTTTTGACCACTCTACCGCTACTGAATATCGAACTCTCGAGTATTTTTTTCTCAAAAACGGTTAAAGTATATGTCGATTATTTGAAAAACACACTTCAACCGAAATTGAAGTTTATGTGGTCTCGAACTTCTAAATTAGCTGTGGAAAATTTGCGGTCAAATTAGTCTTCTCTAATAAATTATTAGAATAATTATAACATAAACTTTGACGATTCAATTTTTTTTTTAAATATTTTATTTAAAAAAAAATAAGTTGAATCGTCAAATGATTGTTAGAATTTACAGACAAAAATAACTGACATTTCCAGATGGCTATGGTATTCAGTGATTGGAAATAAAAAAAAAACTGAAATTCCTTTGCTAGGCAACATTATCTAGAAGAAAAAATATTGCGAAAATTACCCAAAAATGTTGTATATTTCACGTGAATATCCCCCTAATTTCTTGAGAAAAGTAACATACAAGCCGTGGTGGTTACTGGGTATTTATCAATAACAATTATCTTTGATGATTGATTATCTTTGATATTTAAGGATTCACGTATTCTGGCCTGGGCTATACGCTTAAGAAAGTATTTTGCGAGAGGGCCGAATTAAAGGGGACAAATGGAGGTTGAAATTTTACGCGTGCGAAGTCGCGAATGTCAGCTACTGTACGTACTATAAATAGTTTCTTTTTTTATACTGTTTCCAACATGAATCTCTAGTCTCTAGTTCTTGTTATAGAGGTGATGGTGTTACTAGGTTAATTCACTTCCCCTATTCTAAACAAAAACTACAGAAAAGTGAACTCTATATAATATATTATGCATGTGTAATGACTTGACTTGACTTTTATTACACAACGAGCTGTGTGCCTGATGAAATTTCCCATCAGTTAAATAGGCAATGAGGAAGTTCATACAAACGTTCTCGTTTATGGGATGAATTTCCAAATACGATATTACAGCTGACTTTTATATTACGGTGAAATACGAACTTACAAATAAACTTTCATCCCGTATTTACGCCTCTTAGTTTTCAAAAAAATATGATTAATTTAACTTTTTTTTTATTTTACTTTTTTTTTTAGGTCTAAATTATCAACTTCCACGTTTTTAACTTCAAAAATAACGGACTTCCGTACAAACTTTCCTCACCTATTTAACCTCTTTAGTGGATTCATTTCGAAAATCCCTCTTAAAATAAGCATTTAAGAGTGGGAATGGTATAAATAAACTTTAATTCCATATTTAACCCTCTCATTCCCACACTCACACACATGAGTATGAGTTTTCAAAACAAAAATTTGTTTTTTCTTGTAAGGTAGACTGTTCTTCATTTTGTGAAACATTTCAAATACATGTCTGGCCAATCTGGTCATGGCTTCCCAATACTGTATTAATTGGTTCTAAATATATACCAAAAAGGTATTTATTTATTTATGTATTTATTTACTATTTTGTGTTTTTTGGTTCCAAAACAAGAGGCATGGAAAGTAATAAAAACCGTATCTTTAGCGGTTAACATTACCGTTCCTGCGTTCCTGACGTTCCCGTGATATCTTTTAGTTACTAAATAGGTATAATATCACAGAAAAGAGATATAACAAAAAAAAAACGGTGTATTATCTAATTTTATAATAATATTATTATTTCTAAAATGTATACCTAATTGCACCACAGAATACATTTAAATCTTTAACATAATAAAATTTAATAATGAGAGTCAAGTTATGCCTAAAAATTACTACGCAGTTTGGCAGAGTTGTGTAACTCTAACACGTATGTTAAATATGCTAAAATAAACAAATTAACGTGGGTTACTGTTAGCTACACTTATAATCATAATAGTTTTTTTATGATTTAATTAACTGGCCACCAGCTACAAAGGGCAAAGTTCACCGAAACGTAGCCGGTGATAAAAATGTTTAGCTGTAACTTCATAAATAAAATGTTATTTAAAAAATGCGTTTAAAAAAAAAACAACATACCTATTACCTACACATACCTACCTACATGCAATCAAACTAAAATTTTATAATAATGAAATTTGATACAAAGATTGAAAGTCCTCATCAAAACTTTTGCTAAACGGAATCACAAACCAAAATGTCATAATTATATGTGCAGTTTTTCGTTTTAGTAAATTTTTTCAAAAAGCTATTTCGCTAAAGTTTATATGGGACCATCTCTGAAGTATGTCCTGTCAATAAAAAAATAATTAGCAGATTAATAGCGTAACAAAACATACAGTCGACTTAACTACCTCCTCCTTTCGTCGGTTAAAATAACCTTCATGTAAATATTTTGGTTAACATGGACCTTCCTTGTTTCTATGTACACTTGTCACTAACTAACAATAAATAAGTAAACAAATCTAGGTGACCGATTTTAACCAGCTTCTAATTTGACGTATCGATTAAAACTTCGCAAGTAGGTGCATGTAATTCTGATGACGACACAATAATTTGGTAACATCGAGTTGAACTGAGGTGGAGTCAAAAGGAAGATCTATAGCTACATAGCAATTTTTCACCCTAAACGCACCATATTCTGTCATTTCATTGGGAGAATGGTTTATGTTGTTACCAGTAGATTACGTAGTTATGAAAAACCGTAGGAGTGGAGGAAACTCAAAACGTTCTCGGTCCAATCCAAGCATTTATTTGCTCTGACAGTTGCAATAACATTGTAAAAAGCCGAATAAACACATTTCTTTTAATATTACACTAAAATATATCGGGTACCTTCTACAGTCTTAAAAGTTATCAGAATTCATGGTTTTCATTCAGATGTTTACAATGTTATTGCAATTGTCAGAGCAAATAAATGCTTGGACCGAGTTAAGTTGCTTTTGCCTCATATTTATATTAGCCCAGGTTCACATTACTAGTAAACTCCTCGATTTTAGGTTTCTTTGGTTTGTTTTAATGAGTCTCGTAAGTGTGTTTTTTTATTATAATAATTACTAGTTGTGCCCGACGGTTTCACCCGCTAGCCGCGGTTCCTGTGGGAACAGGAACCGTAGTTTTTATTGGGATAAAAAGTACAAAAAGGCAGTCTCCATTCCAAATTTCATCCAAATCTGTTCATCCATTTCACTGCGAAGAAGTAACAAACATACACACTCACAAACTTTCGCATTAATAATATTAGTGTGATATACCTTCTCAATATTTTAACCATTGTTTATCATTTATTACAGCTGGAGGGACAGTGTTCCGGTGTTTAGACATACCGTACTTTCCGCTGTCGCAGTACGCGCCAGATCCGAGCGATTCTACTAGTGCAATACCATGTAAGTATACCTAAGGCCAAAAATGGCACTATAAACTCTTTTGTGCATCAGCATCAGTCACACAGATTAAGGAAAAGTGTGATTAGGCAAAGAAAATATAAATACTACGTATTAGGTGCACGCAAGGATTTTCAAGATGGACAGACGACCTAAAAGAGACCGTAGGGAAACGCTGGATGCAGGCCGCTTCCAACCGGCCCTTTTGAATATCGATGCCTATGTCCAGCAGTGGACGTCCTACGGCTGAAATGACGATGATGATGATGAAAGATTTTCTACTTTAGGGTATATATAATATCCTTGGGTGCACGACAAAAAACAACAAAACTACACGTCAGAAGAGAAAACTTAATAGTAATTCACCTATTCAACAAGAGATAGCGCTGTATTAAAAAATTATGGATACAGTCATTATATGTGAGTGTGACGGTCACGCGAGTAAAGTGCTTTTTCCCCACCCCAAAAAGTGCCTAACGTGCCTAAAGAAGTTTTTACTTCAATAAGAAACAATAACATTACGATAATGTTTACATTGGTATCTATTTATGAATAAAAGGATCATAATCATAATCATAATCATGGTGTCATTGTCATAGGTGCAACTTTTTTAATATGATATTTATATTTATTCATGACGTCAAAAATCCCGCAAATACAGAAGACCAATATGTCCAATCAAATGTTTCCTTTGTTTTCTCATATATGGTGCTGAACCTTACTAAAAGATGCGAACAAGATTCAAGTGGAATAAATTGATATGATGGAATGTGCCATGGCATTGCTTAAGCATCTCTATTCTCGACCGCAAACCAAACGTAGAAATTTGACAACGAACGAAAGTTGAAGACTGGCTAAAAGGATCGTAAGACAAGGTAGAGATGGGTGGGACACTTGGTTAGACGAGAAGGTCGGTGGGTTAAATCAGTCGTAGAATTATTGTGGTCGCGAAATAAAAAGCGACTATCGGCAGACCTCCAGCTCGTTGACTGGACGATATCACTATAGATGCAGGATAACAGTGAAGGAGACTGGTAGCGGATCGGAATAGGCGGTGCCAAGAGGACCTTTATTCCGCAATGGGTAGAAAAAAAGTTGATGATAATGTTGAAACTAACATAAAAAACAAACATGCTGCCACGGCGGCAACTTTGATCGCGGTGCGGTAGAGTTCCCAGAACACCCTGGTTGGCAGCCCTTGTTGGCCAGCAAGGGCATTGTATAGCAATGCAAAAAAATTGGCCAAACTGTGTGCCAGTTCTGATATTCTCCGCAGCGAAGATTATGTTTCTATTCTTTTTTGTACAGAATTGATCTACGTTTGGCCACCAACTCGCCCGATAGGTACTCTATTTGTATTATGTATGTTTTCCAGACGTGGTGACTCGGTCTGCAGCTCCGCTTCTCCTGGCAGTATTCACACAAGCGGTGGGCGCACTATGCTGCGTCATCGGACACTGCGTCAAGGGCAGGCGGATATGCACCTTCGTGGCTGGAGTCATGTTTATTATATCTGGTTAGTTTTATTACAACTTTATAGTTACGGATTTAAATTCTTAAACGAGTTTTTGACAGAAGTACGAGGAGCTTGCGTCTTCACAACAAAAAGTGTGACAATTTGAAGGAACAGTTTGCTAGAAATGAATCCCTACCTGATTATAATATCATTTCAGAGTAAAATAGTAAGTGTGTAGTAGCCCGTCAAGTCGTAAAAACGGACGCCACCGGGAACCTTTTTCTCGAAGCAACTCTAGACCGTTTTAATCTACAATATCTCTACAATAACTAAAAAATGTTTATTACATGCATGTAAATTACGTTAAAGTTTGTTCCTAACGCAATAAGCAAAATTTATAAATGATAGTTTAAAATTTGCTATCAAAAAACAGATTAAAATTACTGGAATTTAAGGCCTTTGCTTAAACATAATCCGCCTTATCACAAAAAACTATTTTAGTCCACAGTTTAAACCAGGTACTAATCCCTGTACTAAAGTTAAACCATGTTTTGTAATAAACGCGGTTTTTTAAGTTTTGTATGGAAGTAAAAGATATATATAAATTATTAATTTAATTATTAAAACTTATGTAGGTACTTAACTAAAATTTATTAACATGATTTAGTTGCCTGCGAGAGGTTGTTAGCCTACAAACGTCACAAATAATATTTCACTCACTGATCATCAAAAAGGTAGGTACTTCTAGAAGACCTACAAAATAGTTATTTATGATACAAGTGCGGTAAGTTGGTTATTACAAACGAGTAGACGAATGTAAGCCCGAGACGAAGTCGAGGGCTTACCATAGTCACGAGTTTGTAATAATAAATCCGCACGTGTGCCATACAACGTTTTACAGCACATTTGCGAGAAAAAAAGGCTACAAATGAAACAATTTTTATGGAAATGGAAAAAATACCGTAAAGTACACGCACGGTGCTATACATCTGAGCGCACGCTCATTCATTACCGCACGCTCCGGAACGGTGCTATACATCTGAGCGTGCGGTAAAATTCATTACCGCACGCTCCGTTGTATGATCCGTAATGTTTAACTTTCTAACGATGTATACAGGCTTCGTAAGTGCACTTTTTGAGCAAATGTGTTGTAAATAATATTATTATATTATTATTTTATTCGTATTTTTGTATTAGCTCTAATGTAAAAATGGTACTACGTACAAGCGTCAAACTTGGCACGATTATAGTACACACTCTAAAATATAACAGAAATTAATAAATAATGGCCAAGTGAGAGTCGGTGATAAGTATCTGTTCGTTACCAAGTTACAACTGGTAATTTCGTTATTGAATTTTGTGGTGGTACGGAACCCTCAGTACGCGAGCCCTATTCACAATTGGCTGGTTTATTCTACTAATGAAATCGTTCGGAAGCAACTCTTACAAGATCGTTGATTGATAGTTGTGTGATGTATTGTTTGATCGTTGTGTCCATTCTACATTTGTTTTTTTTTTTTCATTTCAGGTCTCATCATGCTAACTGGAATTGTTATGTACATATCGGTATTTAAATCACAAGTGGGTCATAAATTACGGTACATTACCTTTTTTGATACACCAAGAATGTCATATAGTTACGGATACTCCTTTGGATTATATCTGGGAGGTTTTGTCGCTGCTGAGTTGGCGGGGACTTCAGCAATATTTTTATTCCTACAATGGTACCAGAAAGACTGGATAACAGAGTTGACAGAGAAAGCAAAGGCAGACTGTCGCGCATGGGACCGCGAATATGCTTTCTCGGAATATAGAGAACGAGACTCTACGTTGTTAGAAAGACGGATAATGAAGAGGGACACTTACCCTCCCACGGGCTCCTCGGCAGCGACGCCTCGGGAGCGTCGACGTTTTGTTTTCGACGGCGATGAGATGCCACATTGTTCTATACATAAAAATAGGAGAATAAACTTAAGCTCAGCGTCACTAAAAGATTTGTCGTCCTCGACGTTGTACGGGTTCCCAGCTGCTCCGCGGCCAACAGCCTGCGATAACTACTTCGATGAATTTAAAGAGGTGCCTCAGAGTGCTAACACTTTGAGTGGGTTGAGGAGCGCTTCGATATTTCAGTCCCAGGCGTCTGTCGCCAGCGGAAGGTTCTTAGATACATCGGCAGTCGAGCCTCCTCCTACGAGAGAAGAAGAGCTGGTCACGTTCGGAGCGGGAGCTCGGGCTCGTGACGGCCATCCTCCACGCCACGACCGTGCTGTAGGTACTGACCCTTACCGTAGGACGACACCCGTCTGATCCGAAATTTGGGTTCCTCGCCCCCAATAAAGCATATCGAGAAGTGATAAGTGACGCTGTGAAACGTGCTGTGTATTTAATTAGTTATTGTACCTAGTTACATACGGATTACAGTTAGAATGTGTCTTTCGAATTTATGAAAGTACCTACGATAAATCCTTGTGTTAGGAAAATTTTATTTGTTACAATTTCTCTAAATAAACACTGCCATTTGTCTATTTATTTTTGCTGGCTATTTAATAGCACTCCTTAGAAAACACTTATTTTACCAACAAATAGTGTGCCAGCATTAGTGCTTCTGACTGAAGGAAATACGCAACTAACCGTAAAATTACATGCCATGAATCAACAGCTGGTATTTCAGAATAATCGGCACAGTTTGGTAGAGAACAGGAGTTTGAAGTTCTGAATCTAGGTGATACTGATACTATTATAAGTAAACAAGGTGCTTATCATCGAGTACCTTGCTCGTGCTCGTCCCATTACAGTTGCATAAAAATGTTCACAAGACTGAAAAGATGATCTCAATTTATGTTGATAAAGTAGTGTAGAAGTTAAAGTATTGTGCGACCAGTTTAGTTGAATGGGGATCTACTATCATAGTTTCTAAACAAAGCAATCAGTTGAGATCTCTTTTCGTAGAAAGTTTAACTCCCCATATCTAGCTTACAAGTACGTTATACAGGCTGTCCACCGGAGTGGATTTATGTTTAACCCAGTCCTTTTTTTAAACAAAATAAAAGCTAACACTATATACCTAAGCTACTAATCCTATTATACAAAAACTGCTGGAATGAACGTTGAAGAGATCTAGAGACAATTCAAATTCTACAGCCAAGAAAAAAGAAAATCCAGAATAACTCCAGAATTTTGGTCACACTACAACAACAACAACGCTCTGAAAGATTTTTGAAAATAAAAGTGAGGTGCCTGTTCCTCAAAGGTATCATCATCACATCATCAGCAGTCAGAAGACATCCACTGCTGAAAATAGGCCTCCCTCTTTAACCTCCACACTGAACGTCAGCCTACCATCTACATCTACTAGATGCCCGCGATTCTCACAATGTCGTCGGTGCATCTAGTGGGAGTCTTCAAGTATATAGTTTCCCCGAAAAGACTCAAATATGTAACGCCTGCCGAGTTTAGCATATTTTGCGCAATTTGTTTTGTTCAGCCCAAATTGGCCACCGCAACGCCCAACTTTGTGACTTGGGAAGATGTGACGGCGCTAAAGTATCGACACGAGCTGCGTCCCACACATCACACGGGACCGTCCACGGAACACTATTAATCCTGGCGGAGGACCGTCCCATTTTCAAGGCGCAAGTGTCACACCGTCAGGTTTTTTGGTTTTTTCCATTGCCACGCACAAGATGCTCGGTTCAAGCATAGCTGTGACGTTGGCAGTGGAAAAACCCCTGCATGTGATGTTTTTCAGATTTCAGGCTAGCGTGTTGGCCTATTGGATCAGCGCTTCTTGGGAAAAGAGAAAATGGTGACCGAGCTGGACAACATTTTGATTTGATTGATAAGTAAGTACCTATAATATTTGGAATTAAGAATAAGTATCTATCAACCAACTTTTGAATGAATTAAATACTTTTTACTTACACAAACTTTTTACTGGCATTCAAGTAAAATTCAAGAATTCAATGTTCTAATTTTAAATGTACCTGGTTTTTGAACATTTGTTTCGCCTCTGTCATATCCATTTCATGTTTTATCTCGTTTGAAAGAGAAGTGTTGTGATTAGAATTACCAAAGAGAATATAAAGAATTACACTGATTTAAAAGGAAACTAACTACGCAGCCATGGGGGCGTAAGTATTTTTGAATAAAGCCTATCGTAGATCACTTTTACAGAGCACTTTTGTAAGCATTTATCAAACAAATAGACAAAACATTTTGTAGATTGTGAAAGTCTACACTTTTTCCTTGCTATTTAATATAAAATAAGGTCTTGTCTTCGCCAAGTTGTCATCCAAGACTTCTTATATAAATCTTAGGTCTTCACACATTCATGATATAGCATTTACGGACTCGGCTGTCGGCACTATGATGGTATGGTTAGGACCCACTATACCATCTTTGATTATAAACATGTCATAATATTATCAAAGTATACCACCAGGCTTCGACCGAAATAAAATGAATGGACATGCCATAACCATTGAACTTGCTCAGTAAAAACGAGTCAAAACCGGCGAACATATACTTCAACACCTAATTATAAAAATGTACAGTATATTTGTTACTAAAAATAGATCCCGGTTTTATTTGTGTATTTACACTTCGGGAAAGCATATGATGCATAATTTTTTCAGATGTTTCATTATCGCGTAACAATAGACACGTGTTGCATTTCCTACGGCTAGAGACCGACTGAAACGAAATGAGAGCCAGCATTTTGTTATCTTCAAAAATGTTCTTCTACTGGGCCTGTTCATTAATTTTATTTTAGTCGAATATTATTCACACAAAATTATAATGACTAATTAGTTTTTTTCCCTACTCAATAATTTCACCTCTAATTTTTTAAACCTGTGCTAAAGACAGCTCTGACCGGGGAACGTGCTCTTAAGTGCCTATCTATTAGTACATATACTGAGTTACGCGGAAAGGGTGAACTAACCCAAAAGAGGTCCGTTAAACTCATCATTAAAAGCAATTTTTACTATGGGTTCAACCCTAAAATCAAATAGCTGTTCCATACATTTTGTTGGGCGTGAATGTCAATTTTCTATGGAAGAGTTAATATTTTTTTCGCGATTTTAGGGTTAGTCACATGGTAAAAAAAAATCGTTATTATGAATGTAAAGGACCCCTTTTGTCTTAGTACACCCTTTCTGCGTAACCGTGTAGAGAAAGATAATATTATCTATACCTTTACTGATTGCATACGAAAACATAGGACAGATTCTGTCTTATTTTGTTAGCGGATTTGCATTACTTTGTTGTTTACATCGTACGAACGACGGTGGCAGTATCATTTACAGGGGGATACACTGAAGGGAGGTGCTAAGCAAAAAAAAACACACTTAACGAAGGTTATGGAACGACCTTTGATTACATGTACATCGTCAAAGGGAACAGGAGATATTTATTTCGCGATTTCAAAGTTGGTCTCTACTATAGTAAAAGTTGGCTAGATTCATCAGTAGCGGCAAATTTAGTGCAATAAACTGCCACTATTGAAACTTATTTACATAATAAATCTATTAAACACTTCAATAAATATAAAATTAAGTCGTGTATTTATTTTTTTCAGGATTTGGTCCTTCATGTGAGTATCCGTTTACAATTGCAATATACCCAAGGTTACTGTGCCGAAACTGTACTATGTTACTCAATATTAGATCATAATTGAGTAAATTTACTCACCAATACCAAACGTATAGGTAAGCGTGTCGTTTACCATCAGGCGAACGACGTGCTGAAAAAAAGCCGTGGTAGCCCATTTGAGGGACCGCTAGACTTGAAAGCGTGTGAGGTCGCGGGTTCAAATCCCGGGCCCGTGATGAAATGAGCTCTTTGTACTTTATTTACGAATTTTCATACCACAGGCTTTTCTGTGAAGGAAAACATCGTGAGGAAACCTGCATATGCACAGATACGTACGGAAAATAAATTCAATGGCGTATGCAATCCACCAACTCGCAACTGGGCCAGCGTGGTGGATATGGTCCTATCGCCCTTTCAGGGTAGGCCTAGTCCAGCAGTGGACTATTACAATGCTGACAGACGCTTGGATTTGTTTGACCTCAACGGCCCTCTGACCAACGGGAGAGAAAGAGAGGGAAATATGTTATTATCACTCGTTCTCTCCCGTTGGTTGGACGGTGGTCCGTCAACCAAATCCGTCTCGTTTGTTACCTACTTTAAAAGGCTGATCATGAACGACGTGTTTGTCTCGTTGTCAGTTGCATAAAAAGTAGGTAATTTATTATTTACTCAATTGTCAATATTAGTTTACCCTAGCCATTTCGTAAGCCATTCCTTTACATACATATTTGTATTTTGTAGCATAATAAAATGAATATCTTTACAGCAAGCCAAGAGATCCTAAAAAACCAATAAAAGGTTGTGTGCCCCGGATTAAGAATATATTCTTAAGGCACCATAGAGGCTTAGTGGGATCATTTGTTCCTTTATTTGTTTTACCTGCGTTAATGGAGACAGGAGTCGTAAGTTCGAACACCAACTGTTACATAGATAGTACCTTTTATTAAAATACATACTTATTTCATAGTAGCAGTTGTTCACACATTCGCATTCATAAACTTAAAAGCCTTTTTGAACCCTTTCTCTTCTTAGTCGGACACTCTTGGCGTGGTGGTCGTGGTTGGTAAGACGGTATACGGCGGGATCATCAAAGTCGTCGGTCATCCCGCCGGCGACCACTGATCTTGCAATGCTTCTCCATTTTACTCAGTTCATCGCATTACGTGAACTCTCTGTTATGGAAGACTTAGTTGTTGTCTTAATGAGGACCGTCCAGCGTGCCTCAACCTCTACTTCCTGCTACCTGACCTTTGGACTACTAGTATTTCCATTGATTCTTCGTTCCTGGAGATGTTCTCGAAGAACTTCAGGCTTCTGCTCCGTATAGGAAAATTGGAAATACAAGAGATTTCATAAGTTGAATCTTTGTGTGTTTGGTTATTCTTCTAAATCTGTCCTCTCTTTCCACAGCAGATCTAGTAATGGCACACTGTCGTTTAATCTCATTTTCGCAGCCTCCTTGATTAGATATGGTATAACCAAGGTATATGTAACTCTGTAACCACTTCGCAATGTGCTATATTCATCAAGTCTGGTCTGTTATCTGCGGCTCGATTTTACTATCTTCATTTTCGTTTTGTCTGTTAATTTCAAGATAAGATTAGATAAAGACAAGATTGTAGCAGGCATTTAATAGGTAAACCCCCCCCCCCCCCCCCCCCCCCCTCCGGTAAAGTTATGAAATATTAAAAAAAAATATTTTCATTCGGCTTTTTACCATTTTATAATAGCTGCTATCATTCATTTCATAATAAGCCTGATGTTTACTAACAAGTTTAGTTAGATTTTTGGCGCCGGAGATCTGGCTTTAGAAATATTACTATTTTCAGTTTTGGAAACGATAAATAAGTGTGTGTTTTTCAGCATATGAAAACTGTGAAAGTCATGTGGCTGTTAATGTTCTGGTTTTTCCTCATTCAACCGGTAAATGTACCAGCAACGGGCCTGATACCTATTTTTATGCTGCCAATGTCTGGTGCA
The DNA here is from genome assembly GCA_914767915.1 of Agriopis aurantiaria. Classification (NCBI taxonomy): domain Eukaryota; kingdom Metazoa; phylum Arthropoda; class Insecta; order Lepidoptera; family Geometridae; genus Agriopis; species Agriopis aurantiaria. Next base: position 6,940,759 of record OU611994.1, on the reverse strand, counting down.
TTGTCGTCGGACAATACTTGTAAATGTTATATGAACGTACGTGGTTTCTTTTATCTCAAACTAAAATTTATATGATTTGCACGGCTAATGAAAGATTTGCAAAGAAAAATGTTCAAAACTAAAGTCTAAAAGTAATAATGAGGCCTATTCTGTCATACCACTCACTAAACTAAACCAATCTGACAGGACTAAAATTATCTGCCTCTGTTTATTTTAATATGTGAGAGAAGGATGGCAACAATTTTAGTTTAGAGTGCATCAGAATCGATGCCAATGTCTAGTAATAACAATTTCCAAAAGTAAAAAATCCAAGTTTTTTTTTTATAATACAGGTTTAGGTTAAGCTTTGCCGGCGAATTCGTTCGCCTTTACTTTTAACAAGATAACTAAATAGTAACTGAGTAATTACGCTTCAAATGATAAGATTTTAATCGTATAGATTGTACTCAAAGACAGTAAAGTGTGCAATTGTTCGGTTGGAACTGCACGCATACAGTCTATGCAGTTCCAATGCAGTTTTATCCTGTACATACTTGACCTGCATTCTGACGGCAATATTTCAGCTAGAAAAGAAAGAACTACAGTACATTATCATATTTTTTTTTTTTTTATAATAATCAAACCTGTTTTCTGGCCGGCTTTTTCTATATTTGGTAATTTTTTTGTTGGACGTTTTTTCGATTACGTTTTAGTTGGGTATTATTGAGCCCTTGGACATTTTGAGAAAGCCTGTTTCCCAGCAGGTGGAACATGCTGGGCTGATAATGATGATGAGAGCTAATTAAGTTTTTATCCCTCAACGTAGAAATACAGGGTCTTGTGAGTTTGACTCCTAAGAATAATAATGTATCGGTGGCTTTACTTTTTTTATTTTCCATAACAGAGTTATGAGCTCTTTCCAAATCAGACGTTTGTTTTCAATTTTAATTCATACTTGTCTAAAGTTGTCTAGTGGCTATTTTCAGGAAGGAATAGCGATGTTTATACTATCGAATATGGTGTTACTCTTATGGAATAATTCTGGACTTGACCGGCGCATAATGCTGTGGTTTTTATGTGCCGGCGACACTGTCCAATGTTCTAGTAAAAGGTGAGAAAACTTTATAGTCGATAATTACTTATTCAGAATTCATGTTTTAAGTATGTTTTATTTGGTACTTAGTAGATAACTTTTTATGATTCGTTTTAATATTGAGATCCCAATAAATTGGCGCAGTTTCACACAAGGGCAGATAGATGATTTGCCCTTGCTTCGCTTTCGCTTTTCTTTGCGTATGTTAAGTTTCCCATGTTGGTCAGAAAGTTTTTTTTCTTTTTTTTTATAATTAATAGGCTTGCGTTTGACCACCATCACGCCTGATGTTAAGCGATGATGCGGTCTACGTTGGAGCACGCTTGACTAGAAGGAACCGATTCACTCGTGATTTGAAGACACCCAGATTGTAACCATCGGGGAACACCCATTCAGGCAGCGCATTCCACAGACTAGCAGTTCGCACAATAAAATATGTGGAATCAAAGCGCTTCGTACGGGTTTTCGGAATATCAACCATAAAGCGGTGACGATTTTACGTGCCCGCTCTGGCAGTCCGATAGAAAAATGGGCAGGAGGGAATCAGATCGTGCAGATCCGATGCACACTCACCGAAATGTATCCGATAAAAAACCGATAGACTAGCAACTTTACGGCGATGCTCAAGACTAAGAAGCTTTGTCCGAACTAAGAATTCAGCAATGAATCCTTAGAGCTTCTTGGCACGTTTCTCTATAGATTCCAATGCCTCAAGTTGGTACTTAGCTGATCCATCCCAAAGGTGAGAGCAATACTCCATGCACGACCGAACTTGTGCTTGGTACAGTGATAACAACTGTTCCGACGTGAAGTACCGTCGCACCTTCGATAGGATACCCAACTTTTTGGCAGCCAATTGAGTCTTGCTCTCAATATAGGAGCCAAAATTGAGGGTTGGTGTCAGAGAAACGCCCAAAAGCTCAAGCTGGTCAGTTATCGGAATGGATACATCCCGGAACAGGTTCATGCGCTCGACCATGGCCTCTCTGAGAGACTGGATTTGAGGTCCACTGGTTCGTGCATTGGACGTATAGCTCTCTACTACTGTGTTGTCGTCTGCGTACCCAAAAGTACCGGGCTTTAGCAGATCGTTGATGTGCAGCAAAAATAGCGTTGCAGAGAGCACCGACCCCTGGAGGACACCGGCATTAATTGCCATTCGATCAGACGAGCAAGTATGTTTTTCGAACCTCCATTTGGCGAATGCGAATTTCAGACATAAATGTCGTACAGCCAGAAGGGGTTGGAGGTATCGCACTACCAGTATCAAGACGTGAAGACTCCGCAAACTGAGAAGCAAACAAGTTTGCCTTCTCATCAGCGGTGTGAGCCAACGTCCCATCAGGTTTCAGCAGTGTAGGTATTGAGGGGCGGCAGAAGTTTGCTTCGACTGATTTAGCTAGGGACCAAAACGCTTTACTACCTGCGGGGTACGAAGCCAGTTTGTTCCCTATTCTACTAATGTGGTCAAAGCGAGCCCTCTGTAAAACCTTTTTACCTTTTTTTTTTTTTGCCAAGCGAGACGCAGCCGCGCGCGCGCATTCACCTTGAAAAAGACTGCCTAATGCGGTTGAAACTATAGTCGGAGTGACCGGCTTAATCTTACGTGAGTAATTCCCGTGTAATATAAATAAAATGTCTTTTTACAGGACTTGGCAGCCTTGTTAAACGCTTTCTTCTTCTGACATAGATCCTTCGCTTTACGGTGTCGAGCATCGGACGAGGCGAGGTATGCCTCATGTTTACGTGCTTCCGCGCGACTACATTGAGGCGCAAACCATAAGCAAGCTTTGCCAGACAGAGGCACGTCAGAGTAGGGAATATAGTACACCATGGCCTGACGCAACACATCCGTCACAGCATCCGCGCAGGTCGAAGGATTATCAGAGAAAAGCACACTTATTGCCAAGGATAAGATGCAAAAAAAGACCGCATCTCATCCCAATCCGCTGACTTGTATCGCCACACCCGCCGAGTGCCTTTAGAGCTAAGATTGGGCGAGGAGTAGACAGATACAGATTTCACCAGACAGTGGTCAAAGTTACCCAGAGGTGAACCAACTGACACTGAGTAGCGGTCTGGATCGGTTATCAGCAGAAGGTCCAAGCAATAAGGCGTGTGCGTGTCAACGTCTGGTACCCGTGTAGCACCTTGGACCAGCTGATCTAATGTTAGAGCAAGTTCTCGCGTCTTTCTCCCAGCATGGTCAGTGTCCCGGTATGAGAATCCTTCTAGTGATGGCCGTTAAAATCCCCCAGTAACACTAATTGGGCTGTAGGGTACTTTAGCTGGGCCGCATCCGATGCCTCAATCAGATATTCTGTGAGCCTAGTTGTCTCCTCATCTCCAGTGTGCGACCGGTAGACACAGGCATAGATAATTTTCTCTATTCCTGTGTCCACCAGGACCCAGAGCACAGACAATCTGGGGTCTTCAAATTTACGGAGACGCCGACAGCAGAAGTCGTCTCGGTTGTATAAGCACACACCAGCTCGAGGCTTAAAATTGTGCTCTAAGGAGTATCCCGGGTACGATAAATACGCCACGTCAGACGGACTTCCGATCTGGAAGGAACAAAACAAAAGGAACAAAAGGGGGCCGGCTTTTCAGTCTCTAGGTGATGGTGGACTGGTACGAGATTGGAGTGCAGACCTCGGATATTATTGAGGTGCACTTTTAATGAAAGGGAGTGCAGCCGCTGTTCAACGTTATTCCTTTTAGTTTTTTTCTGCATGGTGTTTTGAGTGATTCGGTGGGAAAACGGCAGTGGAATGGGACTTCACGCTGCTAACCAGTAAACAAACAACGTGGAGCCACACAAATGGGGAACTAGTCTGGAGACTGCGGGGACACCCGAGCCCCCCCCCCCCCGGGGGGATGTCCGTCGGGCCGTTTCATCCGGTCGCCGACCGGCACGATGGCGCATCCCAGGATTTTTCGCGAGTTGGCTGGGCAGCCTTTCGCGAGTGGCTAGTTCACTACTTGGGCCCCCTACTAACTGCGGTCGGCCAGCGGTGCACTGTGCCTCGGATCCCGCTACCTTCCATGACTAGTCACCCTGTGCAGCCCAGCAGTGCATGGCAGAACGGTCTTGCAGCGACGTATCAACCATTCCGACCCATTTTCCTTAACGGCGTCACCGGAAAACATGCCGGAACACGGCTAGGTCATTTGGCGACATGGCTTTATCTGGTGGGTGGTCACTAGCCTCGGCCGGATCCTACCACCAGTATGATGTCACCTGATTAGCACCACCCGGGGACCACGTGTGGGGTTTCAGCTAGGGTGCACTCCCACGGTCGAGGGTGACTCGGCCCCCACAAGTTTTAAAGCACAAAAGTCCTACACATTAGTATCAATTCCATTCAACATCAAATGGCAAAAATCTTTCAGAGCGCCTGGTTAATGCGACGCGTGACCAAATTGCTGGCGTGTTTTTGGCTCAGTGCATTAGCATTGCCATTCAACGTGGTAATGCCGCTAGCATGTTGGGTACGCTGCCAACTGATAGTAGGCTTGAGCATTTGGATTGTCTTTAGACCTTCAAAGGTTTATGGGCAGTCTAACTGTATTTGTAGTGTTAGTTTTAGCTTGTATTTTGTTTGGTTAATAAAGGCACTTGCCCAGGAAAAAAAAATCAAATGGTATGTAGTTTACTAAGCCATTGAGAAACGTGTCAAGAGTCTCATCAGCAACGAATTTATTAGACGTAAATAAAGGTACCTTGAATACTCAAGTGGTGTTTTGGCATGTTAAAAACACCACTTGATGGTGACGTGAGGATTCGAGGTACCTACCTTTTTTATGTCTATGAATATAAGGGTAGGTAAGTCTTGAGCATCGGCGCAATGTTCCTAGTCTATCGCTTTTTTTATCGGAAATTTCGGAGTGTGTGCATCAGGTCTGCAATACTCTGCATGGCCTAATTTCCTCCTGCCCATTTTTCTATCAGACTGCCAGAGGCGGCATCAAAAGGCAACGCCACCTTTATGGTTGATATTCCGAAAACCCGTACGAAGCGCTCTAATTCTATTTTTAGTATGCGAACTACTAGTCGTGGAATGCGCTGCCTGAATAGGTTTTCCCCGATGGTTACAATCTGGGTGTCTTATCGCGAGTGAATCGGTTTCTTCTAAGCAAGCGTGCTCCAACGTAAACCGCATGATCGCTTAACATCAGGCGAGTTGGCGGGCAAAGGCAAGACTATTATTTGATATGAATAATTATTATCCTCTTATATTACATTATATTATACCCTTACGCCCTTACTTATAAACGTGAACTTGCCTTGAAACGTGCCTTAGAAAAGTTACTCCATCTTTTGTCTTTTTTGAACGATTTCAGTATTTTGAAAAAGAGAAAAATACAAAATACGGCGTAACTATTCCAAGTCAACTCCACGTTTATTAGTAAGGGGATTATTATACACCTATCTTTCTACTTCACACCGAGGTATTTGTAGTTAAACATTCTGTAGTAATATTTTGTTGTTTAAATTACAGGCTCGTGTTTAAATGCTGTACCGCTGCTTTTTTCTTGTCTATTTTCTCTAATAAATTAATTGTGTCCAACATTATGATTCAATACATTGCACCGCTAATGACTAACATGCAGGTACGTGTAAAAAATATTATGTACCTAACCCATTGGATTTGGTGAGGAGTCAGTGCCTGTGGAAAACAAAGAAACTGTATTAAATTATGACATTGCGAAGAAAGTAGCGCCACCACTTCACAGATCTAAATCGGGAGGGTTAGCGATGTTTCTCGTATATTCTGTAAAGCGTCTTTTAGTGATGATACATTTAAAAGATAGCGCCATCTAGTGAAACTTACCGGAATAATGCCCTGAAAAATAATGAATAAATTAAAATTTTATTGGGTGTGGATGATGTAAAATAATAGGTTAGTGACTGGCAAACATCTAAACCAAATATATGCGTATATACGAGGGAGGAAAGTTGACGCATGTACTCTTAGGCTGGTTTCACAGCTGTTCGGGGGACCCGTGGGGTCTGGGTCACCCGTACTACGGGAGACGGGAACTACGCGGAGGCAACTCCAGTAAGGAACGATCGGCTCGCTGTGAAACGATGTTCTAGCGCATATCTCTGCTGTTCACGTATATCTCTGCTCCGGAAGCCTGTACGGGCGACCCGCACGGGTCCACACGGATCAGCTGTGAAACCACCCTTAAACACACACCGACCGCGTCAGCCAGCCAGAGAGACAATGCACGGTCAAGTTAATTTCTAAGATTCTGTCGCGTCTTCGACCGCATCGGCCAGTCAAAGAACAACTGCGCTCGAAAAAATTCGGGGTTATATTTAGGGTTCCAATCATTTGGGTGTTTTCCCGTGGACCCACTGCTATGACCTACTGGTTGGACTACGGAGATTTTTTCCCCGTGGACCCACCACGCTAAACTTTATCGTAGCAAAATATAAACTTCAGGGACATAGGCCTTCTCTCGGAGAGAAGGCGGGCCCTATCCACCATTTTTTGTTATAATTATTTTGAATATTTTTTTAGGTTTTTTTTCTTTGTATTGTAGCCCAAACTTCTATTTCGTCCTCTATCGCATTTCAACAAAATTCTCGAAAATTTAAAATTTCTAGATGTACTTTCGTTAAAAAGTAAGATTTTAAATACACGAAGTATGGGTGCTTAAGGATTGGACAGGGATTTGGAAACACGCCGTATAAGTTATATAGTCCGTTGGTATAGTTAGTAGTGATCCTGCCTTCTGCGCTTGGGTTCGATTCCCACCTAGGACAAACATTCATGTGATGAATATTTGTGTTTGTTCTATATTGAGTGTTAATACCTATTTAAGTATATATTTAAAAATATATATCTATGTTTGTATATCAGATATATCATATCAGATCTATGTATGTATAATTTTTTTGTATTTTTTAAGAATGTGTAATATGTTCACTGTTGGCGTATCTCTATTAATAAATAAATAAATAAAATCAGTCTCTGGCAGCCATATCACAAGCTTTGCTTAGTTTGGGGTCATGACCGTGTGTGCAAAAAGGTCCCGAATATTTATTTAATTTTATGTTTTCAGTCGTCAACGGGTAGAGCCTATGAACCGAACTTTGATGAAATACGATATATCTTAAGCTCCGCAATCCAAACTTCTTGTTCAATCGGTAAGCATATTATAAAAGGTTAATAAACCGCCAAATGCAAATCATACATTCGAAATTTGTATTGAAGTTGCGCAAGCCTGACCAAAGCTGTATACGTATTTAATATTCCATCATCATCATCGTCATCAGCCAAAGTAGGTCCACTGCTGAACCTATTAGGCCTCGCCCTTAAACCTCCACACTGAACGACAGCCTGCCTTTTGCATCCACTAGATGCCAGCGACTCTCACAATGTCGTCGGCCCATCTACTGGGAGGCCTACCTACGCTGTGTCTTCCAGTTCGTGGTCTTCACTCAAGAACCTTTCTTCCCCATCGTACCATCGGTTTTTCATTTAGTTTTTGCGTAAATTCAATATCGGAAAACATTTTATTATATTTTGATCGGTGTTTTAGAAGTGCGATCAGGTACATGTATGAAAAGCTATAATAGTAGAAATTTTGCAGAAAGTAGGCATTCAGCAGTTTCACCATATTTAGGCATTAGGTACATGCATTTGCATGCATACATATGCAATTTTGCATTTATAATTATTATTTATAGTTAAAATGAATTATGGAGCTTTATGTTTTTGGTGTTGTTTAGAAAGCGACTGCCGGTGGTAATCAACCTAGTATAGGTACTTAAGAAGCTTAATTTTTAGGGTTCGGTACCCAAAGGGTAAAAACCGGACCCTATTACTAAGCCTACATTGTCTATCTGTCTGTCTGCCCTGCCTTTAAACGGCTGTATCTTTCGAAGCGTAGAATAGGTAGATAGGCATTTGAAATTTAAATGGGTGTCCCCATACAACAAACTTTTTTTTTGTAATTGCCTTAGTGTGAACACAGTAATACGTACAAGCGTCAAACTTGGCACGATTATAGTACAGAATTTAAAGTTTAAGTTTAACAAATAATGACCAAGAGCGAGTAGGTGATAAATTTCTGTTATTACCAACGTATTTGGCCTTACTTCGTCCCACCGAATCGAAATTCCATATTTTGCAAATTTTGAAGTCTGTTTTTTAAATTGATTATTATTGTATTTTGTGGTGGTATTGACACCTCAGTGCGCTCGTCCGACTCAAACTTGGCCGGGTTTTCTACTTGGTCCATCAACCCTTCTATCGCCTGCCGCTGCACTAATGTAATTTTGTACTCTCAATAGGCTATTGGACAGGTGTTTGAATTTGAACAAAATTTGATGCTAAGGTAAAAAAAACAACAAAGTTTTAAAATACTAGCGCTTAAAGTTTTTTATTGGATAACGAAGGGATGCTCTCTTTCCCACAAACTGATTATGGAGTATCTATCGTGTGGGTACAAACGATAGGTACTCCATAAGTGACCAATAATAAGTCCATATTATAATAGTCCATAAGTGATTCAAGTGGCGTCATGTTAGTATATTGCTCTGTCTATCTAATTAAAATGCTTTTAAGTCCCTTAGTTTTGAACATATTATGTTTTGATTTAGTTTTTTTGTGGTCGACTATATTTTTTTGGTTTGGTTTAGGCAATAAAAATATCAGTCCAAAAGCCTATTCTTATAATAAGATGGGTTTTAAAATCAACCATTTCAAATACAGGTTTGACAATTACCACCGCCTAAAAAAACTAGTTAAATTTTACATACTAACAGGGTTTAATTTATTTTAGGGGGTATTGCTATAATACACTCGTCTTATGCTACTTTGGCTTTTCGAACCATATTCCAAACGTAAGTATATTTAATGTCGTTTAATGTAACATATCCCTACCTGTAAGGATAGGTGTGCCATGCGCATATTATAATAAAATTATTGACCTACTGAAGAGAGGTCACGGATTTTAATAGGAATGCACTACCCGTTATAGACCAGGGTAGATAATTTTTGTAACATAATTTTATTATTTTTATAGTAGGATGGTTCCTATTTGAAAAAGAAGTGAATATAACAAAAATTAAAGGAAAAATAATTTACGGGCGATCTGAGATCGGAAAGTGGGGGTTTAAAGGTAAAAAACGGTTTATCTCGATTTCCGGCAAAAGTACAAGTCCAATGGAAAAAAGTTAAATGGAAAAGTTATCAATACTAATATTATAAAGAGAAGAGATTTGATTATTTGTTTGTTTGCATTGAATAGGCTCCGAAACTACTGAACCAATTTGAAAAATTCTTTCACTGTTGGGAAGCTACACTATCCCCGAGTGACATAGGCTATAATCTATACCCGTGTGAAGCTGGGGCGGACCGCTAGGTAATAAAAAGATATATATTCTCTTCCTTTTCCAATGGCAAAACTACTATTATTTTTTACTTTTTTAACATTTTTAAAGGCTTCTGCACTGGTCTATTAAGTCGGTTGTTATTTTGTTTGTAATCTGGCTCAGTCATGTCCTATCACCCCTTCATTTATGCTGGGCTTCGCGGAATGGGTGTCATAAGCCGAAAGGGGTCTATAGTTCCCATCATTATGAAATACGTTTATTATGAGAACAAATATCAAATAGCGAAAAAAATCATTCACACTCACTAAAATATGTATGGAACACCTGTTTTTTTTCGCAGTTTCAGGTCTGGTTCCATAGTAAAATATGTTTGAAATTATTGTCGGGTTTGTACACCCTTTTCGCGTAACCCTATATTCACAATTATTTTTTCAGATCTGTGCTTGAAAGAAATAAAGCGTGGCATGATATATTTAACTATCTCGAATATACTTCGTTTGCTTTGCCGCTCTCAATTGTGATGCTGCTTTTAAATTGTTGTTACCATATTCTCCTTGTTCATATGTAAGTAAAATTACTTAATTTACTACTTTTTCAGTTACTGTGAATTACTATTGAGTATAATACGATAATATAATTATGCTAAATTATTATTAACGTGATATTTACCGATAAGGTTGTGGGCAGAGCTTCCAATAATTAGGCGCAGTTAATCATGTTCTCGGGAAGAGTGAACAATGCAGGCGGTTGGTAAAAAAATTCAAAGTTAGATGCAGAAAACACAATGAACACAGAAACACAGAAAACAGAATGTTGTTGTTGTTGATTATTGATTGGTTTTGTTTATTGTTTTTGTTTTATTGCTTTTGTTTGTTTATTGTTTCTGTTACGTGATATAGTTGTGGATCGAGCTCCCAATGTTTTGACGCAAGTACATGCACAATGTTCAGGTCTTGTTAATAATCATAATAACTGAACAACAACAGTGAACCACCGTGATAGTTTAATAGTACATTGCTAACCCAGGGCTGAAAGTAACTTATTTAGATAAACAGATAAATAATTTTATTGATCATCATACTAATATTATAAATGCGAAAGTGTGTTTGTTTGTTGGTTTGTTTGTTCCTCTTTCACGCTGCAACGGAACAACGGATCGACCTGATTTTTTGCATGGGTATAGTTCAAGAGCCAGAGAGTGACATAGGCTTTTTATCATCATCACCATCACCATTTTTCATCACTACGCGGGTGAAACCGCGGGGTGCAGCTAGTATTTTAATATAATAGTCCCGAGATGGGGTTTAGTGCTAATAGTTCGAGGGACTAAATAAGTCTTTAACCCCGAGGTAAACACTGTGATTTTCATTACGATTACAAGGCAACTAAAAATAAAAACATGAACTGACTAAAGAAAATAAGAGTGAATTTTATTACATAAAATTGTATCTTTTTTTTTATTTAGTTGGTGAAAGGTTTTCTTTTGCTGCTTTAGTCTCTTCTCTTATGAATCCAGGCGTTAAATGCATATCGGAATCAGATGAACTCATTGTGTTAATACAAATCTGCTATACGGAAGTATAAACAAAACTCTACAATGAAGATGGGATTCCCGCCAATTTTTTGAACATCCTGACAATGGCATATGTATGCACGAGAAGTGCGGGACCATAATCCTCTGAGAAAAAAATATATTGGAACATGGTTCAATACAAAAGTGAAAATAGCTATGACGAAAGAATACTGTCTCAGAGTGGTCTCAGAGGAAAAGATAACTATATATATATATTTTTTTAATAATTTGAGTGTCTGTCTGTTGTCAACTGTCACTGTAATGTATCTTTGTAACTTTCGACCCGCTCTTCAGGCAACTTCAGACCTACTTTTCGAGTATAAGTAATGAAAAACTGTATTTTATCATATGTTTTTACTAATAAATAGTTACCATCCTACCAGCTCATTACTGACTGCATCGCGCAATTGTATACAAACAAAAATATTCAGGGTTACTTAGAATGGTGGCAACGGAAGTGATGATTACAATGTTCATTCGAACATGAAAACATATTTTCCATAATTATAATAAATTTTTCCATGTAATAATTGTATAATTAATTGTTTCAGAAAAAGTGGCAAACCAATGTCTGCTGCTAGTATGAATAAAGTAAGGACAACTCTTATGAATCACAAAAAAGACATCCCCAGTAAAGTTACACTCCATGAAAAGGTAAATATAATTATGCTTACCGTATTATAATACCAAGTAGAATTTTATAATTATGACATCTAGTAAATTGTTTACCTATCTACCTACACACTAATAACACAAAACTTAAAAAAACAAACTAATTGAAGGTTGTTTATATTATTTAACTACTATTTACAATTTTGTAATTTATTTAAAATGTATTAAGCAACTAAGGCCTATAGATAGCTCAAAGATCTCTTATTTCAGGTAACGTGGCCAAAATGCTGGCCGCGTTGCCTCGGATGACAGCGAGGCTAACTTTCCGACCAAAATACAGGCCAGCATTTTGGACATGTCCTATTGTTTACATAGTATTACATTGAAATTAAATTGTTTATTCCACTATGCTCACCTGGGTGAACAAAGTAGTGGAAATTATGCGATTCTTCATTTCACCTCGGAATCATTGCACCTGGGTGATATCACTTAGGTGAAGTGATCAGACATATTTGGTTTCTTATGCTCAATTTGGAATTTTTGGAAAAAAACATTGATCCTGTCGTGTCAAAAGACAGGCGTTACAAGTTTAACGTGTGTGTGTGTGTGTGTGTGTGTGTGTGTGTGTGTGTGTCTGTATGTGGTACTGAACTGATTTTGATAAAGTTTAAAAGGTGACTTGATCGATAGTGTTCTTATGATTCAATAAATCTGTTCAGCGGTTTGAAGTTAATCAGCACTTTTATCAGGTTTTTTTTATTGTTACAGTTGACGCTGTTTTTCTCTATACTCGCTTTAATCATATATTTTTTCCGATGGAACAAGTATATTGGTGGATGGGGAGAAAGTTTTCCTGTATTCACTAAAGTACCTGGGTAAGAACCTAAACCACGTATCTATTTACGTACAAAAATGATTCATCATCATCAGCCAGAAGACGTCCACTTCTGAACATAGGCCTCCCCCTTTAACCTCCACACTGAACGACAGCCTGCCTTTTGCATCCACTGGATACCAGCGACTCTCACTATGCTACCTACGCTACAAAAATGATTACTGTATCACAACAGTACCAGAGCCAGGCGGTTAAAATTAAAATAAGATATATCCCTCCCCTCCCTCCTTTCATTGATTCCCCAATGCTGGGGGTCGCGACCCATTACAGCACCAACTTCTCCCTTTTGATGTTCCGCCATCTGTTCCGGCTTTCAGCAGCGAGAACCGCTTCGGCAACGTTGTTGTTGAGGGTGGTGCGGAATTGATCTGTCCAACACATTGGGATCCTTCCTCTCGGTCTTTTGTCCTCTATTTTCCGGTAACGATTAGTTAGTATATATATTAAATATCATGTACATACAATGTTATTATTATTATACATTTGAGCTATTTTATATTATAAACTTTAGGATACATTTATTTATAAGATAGATTTAGTTCACTTGAAATTGTTAGGTATTTATTTAATTTAGTCTATAGTTTTTTCAATATTTTCTTGCATTACCTAAATATTATGATCTCAATACTTATAATAAAAATCTCCTTTACAATATATAATATTTGCAAAACAATATAGATTTGATAAGTTTAGTAACTTCAGTAACTTATCAAATCAAAATTGTTTTAATTTTAACCGCCTTGGCTTTAATATTGTTGTGATGCAGTAATAGTTTTTTTAATCAAAATCACCCAGATGCCTTTGAAATACCCATACAAGAAAATACAATCAATATCATAAATAATTAACACTTCACCCTAATAAACATATTACTTTTCTTATTATTAATTAAATTAATATTTTGACACCTGTAATTTTATTCGCATTTTTTTTTACTTCAGACCATGTTTGAAGATCAAAAGAAAAAAAACGGGGTTTTAAAATTCTCTTTGTGATTTTTATCAGATCCTCAAAAATGTGTGAAAATGCCGCTTCGCGCGACTCCGCTTTATATTTGATATTCCGAAAACCCATACGAAGCGCTTTGATTCGACTTTTATTGTGTGAACTGTTAGTCTGAGGAGTGCGCTGCCTGAATGAATTTTCCCCGATAGTTACAATCTGGGTGTCTTAAAATCGGTTTCTTCTAGGCAAGCGTATCCCAGCGTAGACTCCATCATCGATTAACATTAGGCAAGGTGATGGACAAACGCAAGAATACAATTTTATTTACAAAAGCTATGGCCGGTGACTTAGATTTTAGGCACCGAATGTCCAATTCGCGGAATGTCAAATTCGTTAAGCCTCTAATTTGCAGAAAGTCCAACATTCACGGTAACTTTAAAAAATGGTTCTGTTGTCTATTTGTCACAATAATTAATCAGTTTTTATTCGTTTTCAGGGTTAGAGATGCTACAGTAGCTGCTATGTTTGTAGTTTTATTACATTGTTTGCCGAGCGGGTTTCGATTCTTTAAAATCTGGATAGCTAAAAGTGAGTGGAAAAAGTGTTCTTCTATTTAAACTATTTAAACCGACTTTAAAAAGGAGGAGGTTATCAATTCAACTGTATGTTTTTTAGGGTAAATTTTTCGTGCGTCTTCTGTCTTGCTGTCGCTTTTCAACATGTTTGAAGTTGGGTACTTCTAAGCTTGATGTTCAGACATTATGCTAAATCACTATAGCTTTCCTAAAACTGAACAAAACTTTTGATTTCGGATCACAGTTACCCTGCACCTAAACTTCTTAATCACATTGACAACAAATCAAACCGTCAGCTCAGTAAGATTGTCTACTTTTTTATTCGATTTAAAGTAAAACGCCTAAATAGTACGACTTTTTTTAAGTATGCATAAAATGACTGACCTGTAGGGTTGTCTACTTTGCAGAATGACCTAAACGAAAATAGAGATGGAAAATAAATTATTTATTAATAAATATTTTCTTTAAAGATATCTTATGATCCTAGACACTTTTTATTAATGTAACCGACGTGGCTGATCGGGATCCCGGGATCCGGATCGGGTTGGTTTATAGGTAGTGAACCTGCCTTCTGAGCTTGGGGGCGTGGGTTCGAGGTCTATTCCCACCTAGGACAAACATTAACCGACGTGGCTGATCGGGATCCCCAGAAGTAAAACTGCGATGATTTTGCTACGACAGGTGACGGGTAGTTAGGCCCGGCGCCAGCATAAACCAACAAAAACAAAAAGCTAAAGAGTTGATTGACCCCTATTGCCTATCTCACGTTGACGTTTTGCAATATAGACATTTTTTAAATTAAATACAAATACTTTACCCTCTATGTGAATATCAAAGTACCTCGTAAGAAGACTGCTGTTGCTGTAACTTTAACAAATGACTACTAATAAAGCAGTAAAAAAATAAACTCAAAACCTGCCTACATCTATACTAATCTATAGGTACTAATATTATAAAGAGGAAAGATTTGATTATTTGTTTTTTTGTTTGCATTGAATAGGCTCCCAAACTACTGAACCGATTTGAAAAGTACTTTCACTGTTGGGAAGCTACACTATCCCCGGGTAACATAGGCTATATTATATTGTCAAAAATAATAGGAATCCTTACTAAAACTCACAGATCTACTACCTACAGATCGGCAATATCTTTTAGTGAAAGAGACAACTTGATATGGCTCAGCACAAGTACGAAAAGGACATAAATAGATTTTGTTGTCCTTATCGACGTGACCTGTTTTTGGTACCTCAAGTGTCAAAAATCTGTAATAATCAGTGACAAACAAAACGGGTCTGAATTATATTTATTGTCTTTTTTTGGTGATTTAATGTGATAAATGCGTGTTTCCTCTGAGAAATAATTGTAAAAGATATTTTACAATGGTTGGTTGTAGCATTTTGGGCTGCAAGAAGCGCAGTGAGCGAAAATACGATGAAATATCATTTCACACGTAAGTAAACATATAAAGCTTGTAACGATCACCTAAATAAATTCAGGATATCAATTCGCAAATATTTTATTCATAATTAGTCAGTTTTTAGGTCGATTTGTGGTCTAATTCTATGAATTTTATCAAATTATTCACTTAGAAAATAAATTATGAATGTTGCCAGTTTATGAAAGAAATTACCCACCGCAACTAACATAAATTATTCGTTCTGCAGGTTTCCAACTGATCCTGTCACATTGCTGAAAAAAGCTGGCACATTGCAAGAAGTGCAAAATACCGACCCTTTTATGCCCATATGAATATGGTGAATGTTAATATTAAATATATATTAATGAGGCCACAGTTATGAAGCTGGAAAAGCAAAAGGCGATTTCGGCGAACCGATTCAAAAAGCTACGCGCTGTTCGTGAAATTTGTACTGTAAACATTAAAGAGTCTATTTATCTAATTATTTGGAATGTTATACATAATTCCATTCATGAAAAAACTAAACTGACCAAGCGCGAGTCGGGCTCGCGCGATGAGAGTTCTTTACAATCACAAAATACATAAAGTTGTGCAAAAAGACAACATCACGCCCAGGCTGTCACCCATCCAAGTACCGACCGCGCCCGACGTTGCTTAGCTTAGTGGTAAACAGAAATTTGTCACTGACTCGCACTTGGCCAGTGTTTATTATTTGTTGTTTTACTTATGTTCACTATAATCCGCTAAATTTGACGCTTGTACGGATTACCGTTTTTACACTAGAACAAATCCAAAAATACGTTTAACGTTTGTTGCATGAGGGACCCCCGTTCCGTTTTAACTCTGACTTTTTTATTATATTTTATTAATTATAAAAAATCATGCTATGGTTACTTTACAACCTTTTTTCTAGTACTATATTCTAATCCTAACAAATAATTATAATAAAAACGCAAGTAACTTTCTGTCTGTTTTTACGAGGAAATGGCTAAGTCATGGTATAATAATATACTCCGCCAGGTATAGCAATCCGAGAAAAAATGTTTACGTGGGCGTCCCGCAATGATGTCATGATGTCAATTTACAACAGGTTCGAGAGAGATGACGATACACCACGTAACAGCTGATTGAATAAAGTGGCAACTGGACAGTGACGTCATTGCGGGACCACTCTCAAATTGCTAGACCTTGTTTTCTTAGATCATGGGCTAAGTCAAATTTTGTCAGGACGATAGGGGTGTGTCATGAGGACAGACAACGTACTTTTCTTCCCAGAAAATTGCAGGTAGCTCCGCGAGTTGCAGCAGATAGTGTATAAAATATAAATATTTAAAAGGTAGTATTGTTTCCAAAGTACTCATTGAAGATTCACTACCCATCATAGTAGGTAAATTACCCTAACTTATAGCAAATCATTTTAATGTGGCAACACACCTTGTTGAAGCGAGAGGCACTGAGCTAGCCACGCTCATTGAAAATCTATAGGTAGTAGATCTGTGCTAAAACTCCAATAATGTAAACCAAGGTTTAAAAAAATAAGATTTGTAATTTTGACTTTGCGTGTTTGACAGTTCTAAGACAGGACAACGTCTGTCAGTTCTGCTAGTTAATTATAAGGTTACTGATATTACAAAATAAAATTATATTTCTTTCTTTCTTTGAAAATGTTACAATAGTAATTCTTTTTTTTTTTAGAGAAAAGCAAATTTGGATCAGCAAAAACAGAGTCCGGAATCTTATGGTGGAGATTTGTGGACAAGAACATAACATATGGATATCTTTTTCTGATTGGTTATTATGAGTTTTAGTACTATATACACTATATATACATCCGGAACAAAGCGCTTTGATTTAACTTTTATTGTGCGGATCACTAGACTGTGGTATGCGCTGCCTGAATGGGTGTTCCCCGATAGATACAATCTCAGTGTCTTCAAGTCGCGAATGAATCAGTTTTTTCTTGGCATTTGTGCTCCAACGTAGACCGTATCATTGCTTAACATCGGATGAGATAGAGGTCAAATGCAAGCTTATTTCAGAAATTATTTTGTTTGAAATATTCGTTTCATTATTGCACACACAAAATAAACCGGTAAAGTGCGAGCC
The DNA here is from genome assembly GCA_914767915.1 of Agriopis aurantiaria. Taxonomy (NCBI): domain Eukaryota; kingdom Metazoa; phylum Arthropoda; class Insecta; order Lepidoptera; family Geometridae; genus Agriopis; species Agriopis aurantiaria. The sequence goes on along the minus strand of OU611994.1, from coordinate 6,923,211 downwards.
CGGTTCGCGCACTGAGGGTTCAGTACCACCACAAAATACAAAAATATGGGCAAAAAGACAACATTATGCCCAGGCGGTCCACCCATCCAAGTACTGACCGCGCCCGACGTGCTTAACTTGGTGGTGAACAGAAATTTGGCACCGAGTCGCACTTAGCCATTATTTATAATTTTACTTAAGAGTGTGTACTATAATTATGCCAAGTTTGACGTTAGTAAGTGTAGGGATAACTGTTTTTACATGAGAACAGATACAAAAATAAGTTATATGATTATTTACGGGATATTTACCGTGGTAAGGTTGTGGAATGAGCTCCCGATATTTCGGCGCAGTTACATGCACCATGAGTCTTCCCGTGAACATGGTGCATGTAACTGCGCCGAAATATCGGGAGCTCATTCCACAACCTTACCACGGTAAATATCCCGTAAATAATCATATAACTTTAGTGAACAACCGTGATAGTTTAAAACAGTGTTTTACAAAAATAAGTTTTTAAAAAAAGAAACGTTTTTTGTATGGGTCTATTCCACTTTGATCACCTGGGTGATCAAAGTCGACTCATTAGTGTCCTTTGATTACCTGGGAACACCTGGGTGACCATAAGCGAATCCATTCAAATTTTTATTTGGGTTACATTTGATCACCCGCACCTAGGTGACCATAGGCGATTCCATTCAAATTATTGTTTCGGTATCATACAATTCCATCTTTCCGTATAGGCGTTAACGCTAACAGAAACTGGGTCTTGTCTAACCCCCCAGAACAGAACAAAAGACATCAACGGGTTCCTGTTTAATATCAAAATGGATGTTTTTAGTTTTCTTTATTTACTAGATACTAAAATAATTCCCTTGTGGAATGACATGCTATCTTTTGCACAGCTGAATGTCTTGCTATTATGCCTTCACGATTTCACAGAGCATATTGTTTCATGATTTTTATATTTTTCTTATTGTTGAAATCACATCTACAGCCAGTATACGTGCACTGGTAAACAAAGGCCTCCCTCTTAGTGAGGGGTGTTGCCATAATCTCCACCCTTGGCAGGTGTCTTAGCGATCGTAGTACGCTTACCGTGTAGGTACTAATAGGATGCTGCTGCCAATCCTCCGGTGTTTCTGGTTGCAGTTTTAGGACATACCCGTGTCCGATCATTTTTCGACCGAGAGACAATTTTTATATAGTTATATGATTATTTATGGGATATTTACCGTGGTAATTAAGGTTGTGGAATGAGCTCCTGATATTTCGGCGCAGTTACATGCACCGTGTTTACGGGAAGGCTGAAGAATGCGGGTGGTTGCTCGAAATGTTAGGTGCAGACAAAACGATCTACCCTCTTTCTTTCCACAAGGGATATTTACCGTAGCTCTACCACGGTCTCTTTTAATAATCATATAAATTTAGTGAAAAACTGTGATTGTTTAAAGCAGTATTTTCTGTTTCTATCAGGCAGGCCAAATCTCTTCCTATTTTTAAGAATCAAGTCTATACACATTATTTTTCTTCGTATTAATTGGTACGTATATATATTATGTATTTTATTTATAATATTTATGGCATGTATTCAGCATTGCGTATTTAGTGTATATATATTTGTATATATTATTTATTTATATTTTATGTATTTTATGTGCAAAGGTTGCCTGGAAGAAATCGCTTTAGGCGATAAGGCCGCCCATTATTCTGCCGGTTTTTTTTTGTTTTTTTTTATGTTAGTTTAAGTTTCATTTGTATTTTCGGTGTGTAATAAAGTTGTATTGTATTGTATTTTATTTATTTCTTATTCTTATACGTTGACTTTTCATTTTTTTTGGGCCAACCCAAAATCGAACTAAGACCCAAAACCAACTTAGTGACTGAATGTGCATTTAGACTTGCAAAAAGGGGAACTTGTATCGTTAACAAGTTAAGTCTTGTTGTTCTAAGGATAAATTATGGAATTATTTATACTAATATTATAAAGAGGAAAGATTTGATTGTTTGTTTGTGTGCATTGAATAGGCTCCGAAACTACTGAACCGATTTGAAAAATTCTTTCGCTGTTGGGAAGCTACACTATTCCCGGGTGACATAGATTGTACTATATTTTCAAAAAAAATAGGGAGGGATCCTTACTAAAACTCCAATAATATAACCCAAAGTGTAAAAAATAAGACTTACACCCGTGCGAAGCCGGGTTGAGTTGCTAGTTATAATATAAGCGGAGTAGCAATATTTTAGATATTCACTGTATTGCTCATATCAGGAATGGGACCCGTCATGCCGGGACTTATAAATGGGACTTATACAAGTTTTTAGGAAAGAACCAATACGTCTGTCTCACTCTTTAAATTGACTAGCACAAGCTGGGTACAAGCTCCTGAGGAGCTCATTTCTACTAAATCCATAAACGCCTAATGAGGAGCCACAGGCAAAATTTATCTCAGATGGCGCCACCTTCGCTGGTGCTGTCATTTGTGGTTTATTTGAGGTTATAAACAATGCTCTTGAATGAAACAATAAAAATAAACTTTGCTTTTAAACAGTAAAATATTTCTCTAATGACAGTGGCGAATTTCAAAAAAGAGTATAGCTTCCTTAGCTGGTAAAAAAGCGAATCTTTTGGCAAGGTAGGTATGCAATAAAATTATCAATATTATTTTTTCTCATCCGAAGGAAAACGGTGTGTACCTCTATTTTTAAACTGAAATGCACTACACAGAGGCATGTTTTAATACCAGCCGATATTTATTGTGTAATTACTAAAATTATCTATTAATATTTGACAATTTTGACAGTGAAACAACACCAGCGATAATGCGCCACCTGGCGTGATAAATAAGCAGTGTGTCTCCCCCATTGACCATCCGCTGCTGTAGAGTAATCTACTATTTATATTGTTACAGGTTCTGGAGTTGCACTGAGTGCTGCTGCTCTTGAAACAAAGTTGAGCGATAGCATACCTAAAAGTACACTAGGCAAAATATTCAATGGGAAGGGAAATGCAGTTTATTTAATGCTTGTCTGTCTTATATCTGTTATATTGTCTAATATTATGACAAGCGTAGCTGCCGTTGTGATATTTATGCCATTTGTTATGTATTTGGTGAGTAAATAAGACTTTGACATATTTGGTTCCTTAGGAGACATATGATACTAGCAGGTATGTAGACCAATGTATGCAGTGACGCACCCGTGTGTATATTTACTCGAATCATTTCACATCGACCCCCGTCAAGATCAGGTTATAATTTTTACGTATTAATTTTATGTATTAATTACTTAAGATCCCGGATATTACCTAGACTACCAAATAGTAAAATAGTACATTGTTAACCTAGGGGTGTAAGTAACTAATTTAGTCCCGAGACGGGGTTTGGCGCCCGAGCGTCGCGAGGGCGCTAATAGTTCGAGGGAGTAAATAAGTCATTAACCCCGAGGTAAACACTGTGCTTTGAATTACGAATACAAGGAAACTAAAAATAAAAACATGAACTGACTAAAGAAAATATGAGTAATATTTATTTTACATAAATCAATATTGTTGGTTGAGAAACGATGTTAGTCTCTCGAAATCCCTTAAAAGTTTTCTGATAACGATTTCACGATTTTAAGTATCTTTTTTGATTTAGGTGGTAAAAGGTTTTCCACTACTGCCTTAGCCTCTTCTCTTATGAAATCAGGCGTTACCATAAATCCATATCGGAATCAGATGAACTCATTGTGCTAATACAAATCTTCTACAATGAAGATCGGATTCCCGCCAATTTTTTTTTAACATCCTTACACTGGCAAATGCACGAGAAGTGCGGGAACATAATCCTCTGAGGAGAAAAAAAAAATAAAAAAGTTGGAACATGGTTTAATACAAATGTGAAATTAGAACTACTTTTTTTTTTTTTATAATTTAAGTGCCTGTCTGGTGTCGTCTGTCACTGTGAGTTGAAAGTGATTTTCCCTAGGGCTGAAATGTATTACTTACAACCCGCTCCTCAGGCAACTTCAGACCTACTTTTCGAGTATGAGCAATGAAAAATATCTTTAAATGTAATGGTTCTCGAGAGATTGTTTTCAGTCGCTCATTTAAATTCTAACCTAATTCTAATTCTTGCAAATTTTATACCATCTAAAGATAGATATAAGAAAAACAAGATGGCCGTGCCACGAAGTACAACACCTTACTTTCAGCTATCCCAGAAACCAGTGATCGGTCATAAAAGGAAAAAAAACATTTAAAAATCTAAAATGATGTTAAAGTACTTTTTATATTTTTTCACGCGTTATTTTCAAAGTTACACTGATTTATAAAATCTATATCGGTAAGCACTATAACGTGACCTCACTTCTTGATCTCTACGTATACGGAAATAGAATCCAAGTGCTATAAGATCATAATTTTCTGTAGGGGTTTAGAAAGCAATGGAAAGAGAAGTAAATAGAACGGAAATGAGAAGGAAAATCTGTTAATAGGCATTATGAGTGAACCTTGATTGAACATTCATATTTAGATCAACGCGTCAAACTCCGCATCACAGTTGCTAACTGATTTCGAATGACTGACATTTCGTTTATATGAGTGCAACTAGCTACAACAAATTTCTTACAAAAATGCCTTGACAGCCGTTCTAATTTAAACAACTGTGATGCGGAGTTCGACGCATTGATCTAAATAAGAATGTTCAATCAAGTTTCACTCATAATGAGGCCTATTCTGTCATACCACTAACTAAACTAAACCAATCTGACAGGACTAAAATTATCTGCCTCTCTTTTCATTTTAATACGTGAGAGAAGGATGGCAACAATTTTAGAGCTGTCAAATTTAGTTTAGTTTAGAGTGCATCAGAATCAATGCCAATGCCTGTTAACAGATTTTTCTTCTCATTTCCGTTCTGTGTTTCTACTGATGTAGATAATAACGTAGAAAAACAATTTATTTACGGCCCATCCTAGGCTTGCTGGGCAAAGGTGCATTCTGGGCACTTGCTCCATCCAATCCCACTTTCATTTGGTTAATTAGATGCCAACATTATATTAGTGATATCTGTAGTTCAATGCAGCGTCTTGTTTTGGACTCTGCTTTAATGTTTTTTTTTTTCAGTTTGAAACGCCAGCAGCTGTAACAGTGAAACCGCCAGAATTAAGAATGGCCGTTTTAGGTGATCTTACATTGCGCACGGACGCAGAAGCAAAGAAAGATCCAAACGTAAGTGGGAATTCGCAGGCAGTTCGCAAGGGTTAGGTTAGGGTCATGTATGTAATTTTTTTTTATAATTAATACGCTTGCGTTTGACCACCATCACGCCTGATGTTAAGCGATGATGCGGTCTACGTTGGAGCACGCTTGCCTAAAGAGAAACCGATTTACTCGTGATTTGAAGACACCCAGATTGTAACCATCGGGGAACACCCATTCAGGCAGCGCATTCCACAGTCTACCATTTCGCACAATAAATGTGAAATCAAAACGCTTCGTAAGGGTTCTCGGAATATCAACCATAAAGCGGTGACGATTTTTCGTGCCCGCTCTGGCAGTCCGATAGAAAAATGGGCAGGAGGGAATTCGATCGTGCAGATCCGATGTGAAGTACAACGAAGGTATGGTCCAAAGGTATGGCTTTATGGTTCTGTTCTGTCATTCTTTTATTGTTTCTGTTCAACGTCGCGCTATGTTCATAGCAATGCGTTGTCATAATCATTGAGAAGTTACTTAATTGTTTTTGCTATTAAGGGTTGCTACTGAGGTCAATTATTTGTTCCTTGGAAATCTAGCGGCCTTACTTATAAACGTTACTTAAAAGTTAAGCAATGCTTAAAATTGCTGTCAACTTCTCGTTGCCCGAAATTGTCACAGGTGAAAACAAGACAGAGCAATATTAAGCATTGCTTAACTTAAGTGACGTTTATAAGTAAGGCCGTACGTCTATAAAATATAAATAAATACATAAATCAAAGTTGTGTATGTTACATCTTCATTGTTTCATCATTATTATGTACTCAAGAATATGGTTGGACTGATTTTCATGTTCTTTGATTTGTTGGATGTAAGCAGAACAAAATTAACTATTAAAATACCGGAAAAACTCACGAAAAATATATTATGAAGAAAATACACTTTCTTATCCATTTTATATGGAACGGCAAGAATCGAAGTCTTATACATTGACATAAATTACAACATAGACAAAAAAAGTATGTCATCTAAATCAAAGGGGGTTGCTGTCGCTACCAAGGAGGTTCTTTCAAGGAAGTATATAACGTAGGTGAAACCGCGGGGCGCAGCTAGTTTGTAATAAATAATAAGTAATTTTTTACCGTTTATTGGCAACAACACTACCAGCCGCATTACCAGTACTGTCGTCAACAATAATTAACGACTACAAGCCCATTTTGGATAAAATTGTGCAGACAACACAAAAAAGTACAGGACTATTAATTACCGCTAGGGAGCGCCATGCCGCGCTGAACCACTAAACCTGAACGCTCAAGAAACAGAAGAGAGCATAACGTGCAAGATGCAGCACTCGGTCGGTCGGTTGAGGAAATATCGACCTAAGGACCGGCTGCCTTATTATGGATGATGCGGATCGTGATCGCGATCGCGTGCCATCTCACTTACGCACGTGGTGCGAGTAAATAGATACGAACGGGACGGCATGCAATCTCGATCCCGATCAAAGAATCATAATAAGGCCCCGGCAGAGGTGCAATTTTTGAGGCGCTCGCTAAAAGTTCATTATAATATCTATAACTATAACCTGTCTAATATAAGATGATAAATTTGACAGGTCACGCCTATGTAGTTTCGTATTTTTTCCGGTAAAATTGTATAAATAATAATAATTATTATCGATGATCGAATAGGTTCATTAATGATTATACACTACCTCATCCTTATTGAGAGCTGTCAAATTTATCATCTTATATTAGGCAGACCATAATAATGATTTAAAAAAAGATTGTTTAGTTCTGTCAGAACAGGGACCTTACGGACAATTGCTATTGCGGCACCAAACTAACGTTTAACCCGCTCACTTGGAAAATCACGCGCACGTGAACCTTAACGCGCCCAGATACGGTTTGCGGTCGCGTGATTTTCCAACTGAGCAGATTTAATGTTAGTTTGGTGCCGCAATAGCATAGTTGTGCGTAAGGCTAAGTTTTAGATTAGCGGTCATCGATTTCTCAGAAAGGCTATAATATTATAAGAAGGATTGTGAAGTCTTAACTTGCGGAAACCTATAGTTTCCGAGAGAAAAAAATATATTGAATATCGTAAAAGTTTATCAATATTCTGCCATTCCAAACCAAGCCTTTGAGGCATTTTAATAACAACCCAAAATCCCCCCTCTCCATTCCTCTATTAGAGCAGAACCGAATTCTATAAGGTAGGTTAGAAAGGTTAAGATAAAATCAAGGCAGTTATTTGCAAAAGAAAAAAATTACATAGCTTTTTGGGAAAGTTAGGTTAGAATATTACAATCAGTCATTCCACTCCAACCAACTGAACGGACCAACTGAAACGGATCAACTAATATTATTTCTCAACGATACAACTATATAGTTGGTCCGTTAGGAATTCTAAATTTGTTCCACTCCAATCTACTAAACTGACCAACTGAAACGGATCAACTATTTTTTTTCTCTACGATACAACAATTTGGCTGATTCGATAGGAATTATAAATTTGTTCCACTCCAACCAACTAAACTGACCAACTGAAACGGATCAACAAATTTTCTTTCTCAACGATACAACTATTTGGTTGGTTCGATAGATGTTATATTATATTTTTATAATTTGTCACCATCTGCACAACTTTGACTGGTCCTTAGTAAACCTTTTTATTTTATATTCACAGCTATGGCCACTTGTAATCATTGATTAATAAGCTTGTAATAGATTATATTAAGTAAATTCTTATATTGAATTATTGAGTACTTGAATTGTAGAATTATTTTTCCGATTTTTTTTTAATAATTATACTATAGTTCTTTTTATTGAGGAAAAGGCCTGTGTCCCAGCATTGGGGACATGATAAGCTCCTCTAGTGGAAGTAGTTTCACTGAAACATACAAAGTAAAACAAACATACAAAGTAGCTGTTTTTTACGTGTTTATTCTAAAATATACTAACAACCGAACTCTGCTTTGGCTCCACCGGTGGAACCTAGCGGTGGATCCAAGTGGGCGGAGGGCTGGAGAGTATTAGTCACACAAACATCTTTCATCACCCAACATCATCAGATAGCCCGCTGGTCCAGTTGGTAGTGAACCTACCTTCTGAGCTTGGGAGCGTGGGTTCGATTCCCACCTAGGACAAACATTTATGTGATGAACATTTGTGTTTGTTCTATATCTGGTTGTTAATATCTATTTAAGTATCTATTTAAAACTATATATGTATGTATATCAGTCTCTGGCAGCCATATCACGTGCTTTGCTTAGTTTGGGGTCAAGTGACTGAGTGTGAAAAATGTCCCAAAAATATTTATTTATTTATTTATTTATCTACCCTGAGAGAGAGATCTATTCCACTTTAATCACCTGGGTGATATCACCTGGGTGCTAAAAGTCGACTCTTTAGTCGACTTTGATCTCCTGGGAATATAATCACCTGGGTGATAATAGGCGACTCCATTTAAATTATTATTTGAGTATCCTTTGATCACCTGCACCTAGGTGACCATAGGCGACTCGAGTCATATTATTGTTTTGGTATCTAGGCCCAAGTCCGTCTGATAAGAGTACGCTAATGATTATGATGGTTTGCGTTGGTAGGGACAAGGTGAAACAGCCCAATTTGTCGATACCCTGGCATAGTAGTACCATTTGGAACAAAATTTGCGTGTCCAAATTGTTCGACTGGCCAGTCTAACAAATTGGAATATTTTTGTCCAAACAGTTCGATCATCAAACTACTAGTCGGACAGAATGGAATAAACGGGAAAACCTCTTCATGGTTTATGCATTCCTGGTACTTGGATTTGGTATCGAGTTCCATTCCACTCAACTAATTGGTCCGTTCCATCTAGTTGAGCGGAATGGAACTCGATGAACCCATTTTATCCAGTTGGTTCGTTAGGAACAAAATTTTACCAAAGTAAGTATCTGACCAACTAGTTGATTTGATTGGACCAAAAGGCTTTATCAAATTCCATTCCACTCAACTAGTTGGTCCATTCAATTGGTCGGAGTGGAATGACTGATTAAAATTGATATATCTCCAAATGGGGGGTTTCCACAACTTACCCTTCAAGGGGGGTCTACCTTCTCACCTTTCCTTTGTCACCGCCACCCAAAAATCAAATCAAAAACAATGACAAATCAATGACTGCTTAACTAAATTCCTACTAACCACAGATCTAATACGCTAACAGTACCTTTAGGCGTATGTTACGTTCGCAAAATGTCACTTTTGTTTATGGGGCAAACAGTGTATGAAAAGTGGCCCATATTTTAGTTGTGTAAGGATTTCATTTGTTTTTAAGGCTCATGAATTTAATATTTTATTTCAGCTCGAATTGATCTACTTGGGCGCTTTGGGCGTTGGGATAGGCGGGTCTTTTGGCTTTACGTGTCCGTTCTTATATACCCCCGCGTACTTTTGTCACTTTACTGGGAAAGTTCCAAAAAAAAAAATGGTAAGGCCCTCTGATGATGAGCATTATTTTGAATACTAAGCCAGTAGTGTGCATTGCCCATAAAACAGAATTCAAAACAGCCTGTAATTAATAATTAGACATAATAAGTAAAGCAGCATCTGTCATTTGAGCAAGTATGGATATCTCAAATTACTTTACCATAGGCGTATAGTTTTTAATCATCATTCTGAAGACGTCCACTGCTGAAAATAGGCCTCCTTCTTTGATTTCCACACTGAACGACAGCCTGCCATCGGCATCCATCGGATGCCCGCGACTCTCACGATGTCGTCAGCCCATCTAGTGGGAGGCCCCAAGGATATAGTTTCTGCGTCTTCCGGATCGTGGTCTCCACTCAAAAATCTCTCTTCCCCACCGGTTATCAGTTCTTCGAGTGATGTGGCTTGCCCATTGCTTCTTCAATTTGCAAATTTTTATTTTTAGTAGTAATGTTTTTAGAAAAGTAATGCATCAGTACCAAAACAGTCAATCGTGTGTTTCAGGCTATGTATGGTGCAGGAAGCGCAATAATTTGCTTCCTGCTTTTATGGGTATTTCTATCGTTTTATGCGCCAATGCTTTGGGCACCAAGTTCGATTAAACAAGAATGGGAACTAACAACAACGACAGTGGCCCCAGCGGATGCTGCTCCTGGTTTTGTCGTTTAAATATAATATATTTTATACTTTTATAATTTTTAGGTGCAAATATTGAAAGTATTAAAATTGACTTCTGTGAAAATATCACTGCAGGCTTTGAGATAATATACGTAAATCTCTATTTTCAATACAGTAAGTACGTATATGCCTGTTTTTTACTTTTTTATAGAATAAGTGGTAAACAAGCTACGGGTCTACTACCTACGGCACCTACCGACCCAGGTGATTAAAGTGGAATAGACCACCGCTAGGTCTATTCCATTTTAATCACCTGGATGATATCACCTGGGTGATAAAAGTCAACTCTTTAGTCGAAGCTTCTTAAATAAAGTCGAGAAAGCCGTCATCAAAATCCGTCAATAATTACGTCCCTTTATGGGAGACATAAAGGAGAGGTTGGCAAGAGGTGGCGGAGGACCGAGATTAATGGAAGGAAATAGAGGAGATCTTTGCCCAGCAGTGGGCAAAGGTCTCCATGTGTCGGCAAAGGCCAAATGGGAGACATCAGGATTTTTAAATCCTGGTCTCCCCCAGGAGTCCGTCACGATAAATATGGAACTTAATGGACTTGTTTGCTTGTTTGCCCCTCATTCTATAAAAACATATACCACAGATTTAATAACAGAATTTGTTAAAAGTGTGTTTGAATTGCTTTTTGTATTATAATTATACCTAAAATGTAATAATATCTGTCGAGTTTAAGACCCAACGCCAAATAGAAAGTCAAGGCGGCGCGGCTTCGTGGTGTACGTTGCTGGTACGCCTGAAAGACGACGAACCCGCTCCTAGTATCAGTAGTCCGATTCGTTCGTTAGTCCGATGATTGGACTGAAGGGACTTTTTCGTCTCAGTAGTACGATGTTTTAAATAATCGGACAATGAGAATTTTTTTTCTTACTAGTCCGGTGTTATACATCATCAGATTACTGAGCTTTAAAGGTGGGTCCACATTGGGACATTTCATCGTGATATGACTCCGTGACCGTGTCATAAACGCGTGTCAGTATCGATAATGTGGACAGTATTTATACGCGAACAATTGTTACGACGACTGTCATGAATTGACCCATCCCGAGCGCCCTAAGAAACGGCCGAACATTGAATAACGGGTAAACATTGTACGACGTAGCGAGACAAGACGTGGACGCTTGTCTGTATACTGTTATGCATTAATGATACGTGTCATGACCCGATCCACTGAGAGTCGGTTTTTTTTTCAAAGGATGTTCGCTATTGTCCTCGTAACCAAGAGACGTCTACACTTGCATTTATGTCACGCGTCGAAGTGTGCCAGTACACAGTGATATTCTTGCTACAGTCACGGGATATTGGTGGAAAGTGTCGTGAAATGCAGTTCGCCCGCACTAGCCGTCCCCACCGCCGCCGCGCACCCTTGCTGCCGCCCTGCTGGCAGTCGGTCATTTGCGCAGGAAACGTGTCAGCAACGCGTAGACCATAGACCATCCACATTTTAGCGTGGCAAGTCAATAAATTGAACTGGTAGCTGAAGAGACTTGCGTCTCACCAGTTCAATCAAATTATTTCATTGAACAAGTAAGGAAAAAAAAATCAGTAGTTCAATCAATTGAACTGTTGAGATTTTTTTGTACTACTGTAGACGAGTCCAAGGTGTTGCCACGCAGTCCGGTTCGATGCAGTGTCACAAATTTGGACCCACCTTTAGTTAGATGTTCAGTTTCACACTCTTGATCGACTAACCTTCACCCTGCGACGCACGCACCGCACCATTAAAAGTAAAGATTTAAGTATTCCTAAGCGGCCATTTAAAGTTTGTGTCTTGACCCGTCTACCCACCACCATTTGGTGAAAAAACTATTCTTAATCTTCCAACTTCCAACTCTAATGCAGTGAGTTCAAAGGTAAATCCGAATTAACCCGTGCATTTTCTAGTCATGGGTGAGGCAGCTGGTGGATGGACGGGTCGTTACTCTTAATTTTTTTCGTAATTTACAATTAATGTTACAACCTAAAGGCAACATACTGAGTTACGGGCAAGGGCTTAGTCTATCTTCCTTGGTTACGGGCCAGTTTTTATCTCAATGTACCTACCTGTATTCATGTTTTAATATTTTTTTTGTGTTCTTACACATATTTTAAGCATTATAATAGGTAACATTTTAATCTTAAATATTTATAACCAAACGGACATAAGAATGTTTTTTTTTCTCTAAGAGTGGAGGATTCAAATATTTGTTGAGTTTCAGTACCTACAAATTTTGTCAAGTGCTTGTGTTTGTTTATACGCGTATGCATATACATGTACACACGTACATGTACACGTATGTGTACGTATGCACGTGTATGTGGATACGTGCGTATGTTTACATGTGTATGTACGTGTAGATGTAGGTACATGTGCCATCTTTCCCCCTTTACATCGCCTTTTTCACGAGATATTGCCAATCACTATGTCCTTAAATAATGTGACTGTTCTACACAATAATAGCCAAAACTCGTAAAATTTCTGACCAAGAAAGTAATATGAATATCACTTTGTATTTGACACATAAAAATAAAAGTATTTTGGACAATACGTTAGGTACGTATATCCAATATTTGAATGCTTCAACGTGGTGGCCAAGAATTTGTTTTGTTTAGTTATATAATTATTATCCAATAAAGATTTCTAAGATATAATATTGTTTTCTTTCACAAGTTAGTTTTTTTTTTCTGGGCAAGTGCCTTTATTAACTAAACAAAATACAAGCTAAAACTAACACTACAAATACAGTTAGACTGCCCATAGACCGTTGAAGGTCTAAAGACAATCCAAATGCTCAAGCCCACTACAGTTGGCAGCGTACCCAACATGCTGGCGGCATTACCACGTTGAATGGCAATGCTAATGCGTTGAGCCAGAAACACGCCAGCATTTTGGTCACGCGTCGCATTAACCAGGCGCTCTGATGATTTTTGAAAATGAGGTGAGTTGTTCACATTTTTGTTCGTTTTGGACCGTAGGCTCAACTGCGAGGCTCAACTAGTTGAGCCGTAGTTGTATTGCCTTCGTTATATATATAGGTTTAATTACGTCTAGAGACAGATTCCATCCAATAAACCCTAGCTAAAATGTTAAATAAAAGCTTAAATATAGTCCTTTGACTTTATATCAATCAGTTAATAGGGATCATTCTCGATAGATCCAATATAGACTAGTCAATGGATGTTTCAAGATGAATTGATTTAGGTTAACTTCGTCGTGGTACTTTGGGTACCTGATACTATGAATCGTTTATTTCATTCTGTCTGACTTAGTAGATCGGTGATCTAACAATTTGGACAAAAATATTCCAATTTGGCTAGTCGAACAATTTGGCACAACTAGTTGCGACTACGGGAAAAAATGTCCAAGGATTAGTTTCTAACAGACCACCCAAGCCATCCACCTGGGTGGTCGGTTTAAATAGACTTTTCTACCACGAGGAAGCACCGAACTAGTTGAGGCTCGCAATAAAGCCTTAACGACACTAAACTTCAGGATCACGTAGTTCGATTCTGCTTCGGACCCTACTGCGTACTGCGAGACTCGAAATTCGAATCGAACACACTACGTGATCCTGAAGTTGTGTCGTTAATTGTAAACGACACTACTGGTAGGGCAGCTAGTACGTAGTGTCGTTGCCAAAAAACGAAGTATTAAAATATATATTATATTCGGAACATATTCGGGACATTTTTTGCACAAACGGTCATCTGACCGCAACCTAGCAAAGCTTGTGATATGGCTGCTAGAGACTGACTGACCAACTAGTTGATTTGATTGGAACAAAACGTTTCATCAAGTTCCATTCTGCACAACTAGCTGGTCCGTTCAGTTGGTCGGAGTGGAATGACTGACATACTTGTATATATTTTTAAATACATACTTAAATAAATATAAAAAACCAGATATAAAAAAAAAAAAACATTTTATTACTTTAAAGGACATAGCCACCAAACTAGGTGTGACAACACCTGTATTTTGGTGGGTAGCCTTCCCATCATGAACATTATTTTTGTACAAGAATATAAGAATTAGTTGTATATATGGAACAAACACAACTGTTCATCACATGAATGTTTGTCCTAGGCGGGAATCGAACCGATTAGTTCTTAACTGACCATCCAATTAAACCATCGACCTGGGTGGTCGGTTAGGAAAACTTGTTCCTAACAGACCACCAGTTCTTCACTTGAGTGGTTGGTTAGAAAAACTTGTTCTTAACAGACCATCTGTCTTATCAGACCAGACTGCTGTCCAACCAGGTGGTCGGTTAGGACCCCCATGTACCGTTTGCATCATTGACTTGTGCAGATGGAAGCAGTTGAGCCTAGAGTCCGAAACGAACTGCTGTGTATTATATGCTCCATTTAAATTAATACTACATTGATAATCCACGAATTCGATAGAGTAAGGGATAATGATAAAAGGGTTTAGATTGAGTATTATTATTTATTTAAATGAGTCAACTGTCACATCATTTATAATTCCATCCAAGCTGGTTTCTGGGGCAAATCTGACCAAATAAAAGGAGCCCAAAAACACATACTGATCCATGTCAATAAAATTGTGGATACACTAGGTCCAATACCGGCTTTAATCTGAAACGAGAGAATATAGAAATATCAAACCACCAGCTAAGCTTTTTGCCAGAGTAAGCAATAAGTGAATTCCTACGTCATCACTAAGCGGGTGAAACCGCGGGGCGCAGCTCGTATAATATATTTGTGTCTATCTCAAGGACAACGCGACGTACAAAAAAACCTAAACGACGTACCTAAAACAGCGTACTAACGAAGTCGTCGAGTGACTAACTTCACACTAGCATGTAGTTTTACGTTAGATATCCGTGGTCAGATCGGTTAGTTAGATTGATCTGACCACGGCCACTGTTTAGTGTCCGTGGTTAGACTGAGTGTCCGTGGTTAGATTGGTGGCCATGGTCAGATCGGTTAGTTAGATTGATCTGACCACGGCCACTGTTTAGTGTCCGTGGTTAGACTGAGTGTCCGTGGTTAGATTGGTGGCCGTGGTCAGATTGGTTAGTTAGATTGATCTGACCACGACCACTGTTTAGTGTCCGTGGTTAGACTGAGTGTCCGTGGTTAGATTGGTGGCCGTGGTCAGATTGGTTAGTTAGATTGATCTGACCACGACCACTGTTTAGTGTCCGTGGTTAGACTGAGTGTCCGTGGTTTAATTAGATTGGTGGCCGTGGTCAGACCGGTTAGTTAGATTGATCTGACCACGGCCGCTGTTTAGTGTCCGTGGTTAGACTGAGTGTCCGTGGTTAGATTGGTGGCCGTGGTCAGATCGGTTAGTTTGATTGATTATCGATTACTTAGCACTATTGGAAAAACTTTCGCTTAGTTTTTACTCTGTCCCTAACACTAAACGTTCGTGATATTGAATCTAACCATTTTCCCTGTAGGTATGCTGGCTGCACCTTGCACAATAAGATTACCAGGTGTACCAACAGGTAAGCAAAAACAATACGAAGCTGAGAAACCAGCTGCAATGTTGTACCATAGAGGATTCGTTTCCATTTCTTTTGCCTGAAAATGAAAGAAGTTTAAATTAATTAATAAATATTCGGGAAATTTTTGCACACACGGTCATCTGACCCCAAACTAAGCAAAGCTTGTGACATGGCTGCCAGAGACTGATATACATACATATATAGCTTTAAATACATACTTAAATAGATATTAACACCCAGATATAGAACAAACACAAATGTTCATCGCATAATATGTTTGTCCTAGATGGGAATCGAACCCACGCCCCCTAGCTCAGAAGGTAGGTTCACTACCAACTGAACCAACGGGCTATCTTTTACGGGTTTATATTGTTCTTTGCGGTTTTTTGGGTTGGTCCCATAGAAAAAAAAAACAATGCTGAGTAGCATGATATATCTGTTGTTAAACAAAACACACCGTATATGTTTAAAGCGAGCAGCGCCTCGTTTCAACCGCTATCGTACAAAAACAGTATATTTTTCCGGAATAAAAATTAGGTTAATCATTATCCCGGAAGCTTCCAAAACCAGACTGATAATTACTTAATTTGATGATGGTGACGATGAGGTGTGAAAATTAAGCAGGAACGAGTGTTAAAGGGGGAATAGACTTCGCAACGATGTTAAGATTAGGAAAGCAATTTCCTATACTTAAGAGCTCCTCACATTTTTTGACGAAAAATAGCAACGAAAACTATATTTTTGGCATTATCTGTAAATCTGTATTTCTAGTGTAAATAACGGCATTATATTCTTGAAACACAACTCATTTCCTCAAATATACTTAAAAGTAGTTTTTCGTAAAACTCTCGGAGAGAAAGTATGAGAGTAGATTTCGGTAATCGCGAAATTTTCTCCTCATCAATGCTTTGTGACAGTAAAGTGCGAAAGTTGGTCAGTTGCACTAAAATAAAGAAACCTTGGTACCTATGGCAATATTTTTTACAAGCTTTTTTTTAGTTTCACCTGTCCCGGTCTGTAATCAAATCTTGCATGTAAAATTTTACCCACTTCCCGGTGTTTGATTCGTTTATTTGGCAAACTTACTTGTTAAGTTCTGATGACAATATAATAATATGGAAATAGCGAGCAGATTTGATGGTGGTGACGGTGGACAACGGCACTCCACAATGGATAATATACTGATAGTATTTATGGATAATGCTGTTTGGGCTCATTTTGATCAGCACATCGTTCAGATTACTGATTACATAAAAGCTTAGTTTTGAAAATATATTTTTCAATAAAGAACTTGTTATTTGTAAATAGTGAGCCGTCCAGTTGCAAGAATGACTTATTACGATATGTCCTTTGTCCACGTATGCGTACCAGGTAAGTATAATTTTTTGACTGCCATGCCACTTGAAAACTTGAAAATTACGTATATAACTAATTTATATGTACTAGATTTTTTTCCTCTCTAATTATGTATAGGTGCTGGAAGGAAAATTATGAAGACTGGGCTGATTGGTGTGCCTTGGGACATGCATATTTCTGAGAGACTGATTGTTATGATGATAATGACTGAAATTTATTTAAATAAAATAAAACTGTTCTTACCATTTGCATTACAATAGGCACAATTACGTTGCAAACTGCAACATTGGATGCAAAATTAGTTACGAAAACAGTAAAAATTATAATGAAAAAAATTATGAAGTAGTTCGGTAAGCCCTGTATGTTTTTCAGCATAATTCCGATTTGGCCATTAAGGTCGGAGTGATCTTTATCAGCAGCCTTAGATAAAGCAAATCCTCCTCCTAAAAATTAAAAGTTTTATTTACTAATATATCCATTAACGGCTTACTTTAAGAAGCAGCCCTTTTATCAAATTTTAATACTTTATTTTTTAATCGTTCTATAATGAAAAATGCTTACAAAAATATGGCGCCCATAAAAAAAAACAAATGTAGGGTGTGTATGATAACTTGGGCTATTTAGAGCATTTTGAGCCTTAATTGTTTTGACGAAGTTCTATTATAATTACAACTATCCACCCAGCTACCAAACATCCTGTGTATGACCTATGTATCGTCAATATTTATATACAATAAACACACAATATATATTATACACGTGGTATAATATACATAACGGTTTAATAGAATTATAGTCAGGTTTTAATTTGTTGTTTTCTATTTTAATTTAAATGTTTGGTAGTAATAGTTTTAGGTTTTAAATATCTGTTTTAAATATTTTTCGTGTAAATAAAAAGTTAGCAATAAATTAATAATAAGTATGTAAGTTAAAAACCCGTTGTTACGTCTTACCTAAAAGAAACATAAATCCGTATGGCATTACGTCATTAATTATCGTCCAATCTAATAGAGCCCTAACTGGTTTGTCAGGCAAATCACCGTAATCTGAAATAAAAAAAGAACTAGTTCCGATGCAATCGATAGATGACGCTATTTGCTACGTTGTCAATAACTTTGGTCTTTAAATTAACTATTGCTAATGTTATAATAAATAATAGTTAATAAATAATTGGTGCATTTTTGCACTCACGGTCATCTGACCCCAAACTAAGCAAAGCTTGTGATATGGCTGCCAGAGACTGATATACATACATGTATAGTTTTTAAATATATACTTAAATAGATATTAACAACCAGTTATGGAACAAACACAAATGTTCATCACATAAATGTTTGTCCTAGGTGGGAATCGAACCCACGCTCCCAAGCGCAGAAGGCAGGTTCACTACCAACTGGACCAACGGGCTAACGATATGGTCAAATATATTTTATAATCAATAATGTTACTATCTATGTCTTCAAGTCGAGTGTGAATCGGTTTCTTCTAGGCAAGCGTGCTCTATCGTAGACCGCATCATCGCTTACCATCAGGCAAGTTGGTGGCAAAGCGCAAGTCTATTTTAATAAAAAAAAAAAAAAAAAAAAAACGTTTTTACTCCACATTATTTTCATAGGTTAGCCTATACATAATGTCGAACAAATTCTATTTAACTATAATTAAGTGCAAAGCCAGTCCCAGTCACAACGTCTGTCCATCTCAATAACAATGGTAGATTTGCTAAAGATATATTATGGACTATGGACGTACCACATCCTCAAAAATATTCTTATATTAATTTTACATTAAGTTTTGTCTGTCTCTCTTGACTAGAGAGAGAGATAGAGAGAGAGAGAGAGAGAGACTAAATTCAATGTAAGATTAAATAAGAATGTTTTTATAGTTATGGTAGCTTGTAGCCAATTATATAACAATACAAGTTAGCAACTTTAAGAACCGTAATTTTAAATACTTGGTAAAAACATTGGTTGAACATTGTTTATTAACGTGGCAGTTATAAAGAAATCTAGGTAAGTAATATACCTAATACTTTCTACTCATTCTTGAAGTTTACTTACGAGTAGCTTTAAAATTCATCAATATATCCATTTTGGCTGGGAAAAGCATCAAAGATAAACAAACTAACGCAACTGCTGCGGAATCTAAAACGCTAGAATCAATACTGAATTGAATTAAAGGACAAAAATAAAGATAACAGAAACAAACGTTTCTGTTAAAATTACTTTAAAAAATAAAAATGCTTAAGTTAAAGAAATATCACTTTATCTCAATGTCAAAGTCAGAGTTCGGGTGTCATAAACATTTTTAGGAAGAATTAAAGTAATTAAATAATACTATGACATGAATTAACTGAAACAAGTGTGTGATGAAATGATACCAGCAATGTCATCAATATAATAAACCGGACAAGTGTGAGTAGGACTCGCTTTCTGAGGATTCCGTTGGCCGGAACCCTCTGAGCGCGACACCCTATAGGTTTTGATTCCCGTATGAAATCATAAACTATGCGAAAATATGCGTTTTGATTTTTACACTGCTAAAAGAGACCATAGACCAGATAGATAGATTTAACATAAATTTCAACTTGATAACTTTACGCGTTTCTGACAAAAGGGTCTTGACAGACAGACAGGCAGACAGGCAGACAGACAGACGGACAACAAAGTGATCCTATAAGGGCTCCGTTTTTTGCTTGTAAGGTACGGATCCCTAAAAATAATACAACAAAATATACAGTATTACACAATACATTAGTACTAAATTGTCAAAATATTCAGTGTCGGGTAAAGCTTAGTTTTAAGGTTCCGTACCTCAAAAGGAAAAAAACAGAACCATTATAGGATCATTTTGTTTTCTGTATGTCCGTCTGTCAGTCTGTCAAGACCCTTTTTCGCAAGAACGCGTAAAGGTATCAAGTTGAAATGTATATCAAATACTCGAGTCTACGGTTTCTTTTAGCTGTGAAAAAATCAAACTTGTAAGTCAACGCGATCATAAGATAATGACCATTTATGTCGCATTTTTCGCATATTTTGCGATTTTACAAGGGAATCAAAACCTGCAGGGTACTTCCCGTTGACCTAGAATCATGAAATTTGGCAAAAGGCAAGGTTTTACGGCGCATAGGTATAAAGAAAAAATCTGAAAGTTGTTGAAGTTATATCATATAAAAAAAATATTGTTTTGCAATTACAAACTTACATTATGTAGTTGGAATGTATGGAAGAACCTTATTGTCGACTACAAAGTAAAGTTTACCTATCAATATTTCAAGTTTTTTTTGTTGTTTTTTTTTTGTTTTGGTCTCGCGCTCCAAAACCAACGGAACGGAATCCTCAGAGCGCGAGACCTAACCGTATTTGTCCAGTTTTTTTTAAGTTAGGATGTATTGTTTTGCTAAAAAAAATAATTAAAAAGTAATTTACTTATTAAACCTTTGTTTACCTACATCTTTGCAAAGAATTTATAATTTTAACCATAGTTACTTACAATTTCTTATCTGTTAGTTGGAAAAAATCAATAATTTTATCACCCCACCCTATAAATATTTGTGGTGATCTGCAAAAGAATAGTACCATTGCACCACTAAACAAAATCATCACCATCTGAAATTAAAGAAAATTCGATTAGAAATGTATTTTTATACCATTATAAAAAACTTATTTTATTCACTGAAAACGGTGAATAAGATATGCATGGATAGATAAATAGAATTTAGACAGTGGGTAAAACAGTTGATAAGTAGTATTTACAAATTGAGTTTTTTTTTTATATTAAATTTAATTATAGATAACATAAAAATTATGATTATGAAACCTCATACAAATTCACAGATTCTTTTTATTTTTATATTTTTATGCAAATCTATTTTTATTAGGTATTATAAAAAATTTCACTATTGTTGTCAAAGAATTAATAATAAAAATAAAATAATAAATATTCGGGACATTTTTGCACACACGGTCATCTGACCCCAAACTAAGCAAAGCTTGACATAAATTGACTGAATTGACAAAAAAAAATGAATTGAAATGAATTGATTGCTTGGCTTGGCAATTGTTTAGACATTGCATTTTTTGCGTCAATTTAAATTATTTTGCGTCATAAATAGGTCAACGTTTAATGAAGAGTTGCGAGTTACATTAGTATCATGGTTTAGATAAAGATAAAACTAATAGGAAAACACTCTTTTCATGAAAAGGTTTATTACTTCTGAGCTAGAATGTCTTGAATTTATTACAGTTTTATCGCTATAACTCAAAATATTGTGGTCACAAAATGTTCGAAACAATTTAAAATAAAGGTTTTTAATGTGGTGATAATTTTCTATATTGAATGCTAAAATAATAATTACTTAATATTATAAAATTTATTCAGTTTTCCTTACTTAGGCGTGTTCCAAACACCTTTATGTTATTTCAGGATAGGAATTTTCAATTGTATCTATATATCGATGAGTACCTACAATTGTTTGCCAAGCAGCAAGAAAATTCTTACAAATTCCCATAAAGTTAATTTGCCGAGCTTGGACCACTTTTCGCCTACAGCTATTTCAGCCGCTTGAATTCCTTCTTGGGATATTTGACCTCTTTTGGCAGCATTACTGTTTGGCCTGAAAATGTAATTAACTATTAAGTATTTTTAACCCAGCTAAAATTATCAATAGTAGATTTACAACGGTTGCATTAAACAAGCCATTTTAAATGAGACATTTATATTTAAGTCAATGGTAAAATACACACTCGGCTTTTCATTTTAATTACGAGATAATGAAATTGTGAGCTGTAAGTCATATTATTATGTCTTTAAAATAAATATATCATAGTCATCATCATCATCATCAGCCAGAAGACGTCCACTGTTGAACATAGGCCTCCCCCTTTAACCTCCACACTGAACGAAAGCCTACCATCTGCATCCACTGGATGCCTGCGACTCTCACAATGTATAGAAATATTTAGATAAATGTATAGAAATATACTTACATAGAATTTTAATAATACCAATAAACTACCAATTTTAGTAATATATTTCATGTAAGTAAACTAGTTCCTACATAGTAAACATAATTATATTCATGCACTAGTGCATAAAAAGCAAACTTTTACGCACTAGAGCATAAACTGTTTCGATTTGCAAGTTTAGCAAACTTTGCAAGTTACTTGTAATCCGGATGACTGTACTATAATTTGGCATCATCGAACGGATCTGATGATGGAGGCAGGAGGTGGATAGTGGAACTCTTCAATAGTTAAGCGTGCTTTTTAGTATATGATGTGATTTTGCCGTGATGGATGTGACGTCATAATAATTATGCTCTTTTATGCCATAAGTTTTCACATCTGCAGGGAGTCTCTTGACGGTTTTTTTTTTCCAAAACTATATTTACTTAAATTATTTTAGTAAAAAAATCACAAACTTACCTCATGAAGCCAAAATACACGATCATCATTTGCAAAAATATTGCAGTTTCCATCAAGAGCATGTAAGGTATTGAAAACGCCGAGAACTTAGGAAATGACAAATATTCTGGAGCATCTGGATAAGCCCTAAACAAAATTTTATTTCACTACTAGTTCAGTGTTAAAGAAAAACCACGTTTTTTGATCTACCCCTCAAAATGAAGACCTTGGGCCGTACGGCTAGCTGTTTTAAACGATTCTGTTTAAGTGAATGCAAAAAGTTGCGAGACTGCAAACCGTATCTCGGCGCGTTAATGTTCAACGTTCGTGCGATTTTCCGCACTGCGCTGTTTTAGCGCTGTTTCAAGCCCGTGTTAAGAGGTAGCCGTAAAGCCCTTGGACTTTTAGTGTGTCCAATTTTGAGACTAGCATAAGCTGAAACTATTTAATTTTGGTTTTTAACTGCCACTTGTATGCCGCGTAATCCCGCCTCGAGTTTTTAGCTGCCGGCCAGTCAACATTCTAAGAGAATCATCTGAATAATTATTCCGATATACTAAATCCGAGCGCATTTGTACTGTGTAAACCTGGCTACTCCTTGCGGATAAACATTTGACCTTATGAGTTATTTATCATCTACATTATCAGCCTTTCTTGTTCCCACTGCTGTGACATGGGCCTTCTCTCACGAAAGAGAGAAGGAGCCCTAATCCACCATGCTAGCCCAGTGCATATTGGTGATTGTCATGTCTTTGAACTTTTGAGATTCTTGAACATACTGGTTTCCTCACGGTGTTTTCATTCACTGCTTCTTAGTGATAGCATCGCAACTACATAATTTATTTAGGTACTAAATACCCATTGGTGCAAGGCCGAGAATGGAACTGGGTGAACCAGACTGTAAAGCCAACAGGCGACCGCTCGGCAACCATCTCTCTTAAATTTCTAAATTCTGATGAACTTGTATTATCGGGTCATAGTCAAATTAGACCAGTTATTCAACAGGAAAATGAACGCGTTAGACTTACCTAGAAAAAAGTCCTTTGAACACAAGATTTGTGGCTGTGCCAACTAAAGTTCCAATCCCACCTGTGAAACACAGATTCAGATTCTTTATTAACCAATATAACATGTTCGTCATTATGAGGCAAGTCAGTTTACACGAGTCACAAAAGCTCGATACATCATTTTCAAAAGATGCTATGTCACATCATATGCCATATGATGCGTCAGTTAGATTTTCAAGTAGACTTTACCTATGGTTGCTGAGAACGTAGCAGCGCAAAAGTAACAAGTGGTGATGTCAGATGCTATCAGATCACCATTATTGTCCGTCTCGTAGATACTGATTAGTTTTTGCTGTAAAATATGACAAAAATACTTTTATGCGGATGTGGGTTTTTTTGGTATTTTTTTACGCAGCATCTAAGCAATTGGTTGATTTTTTGCATTAATAAAGAATTAAGTTAGTTGGATGGCCGAAGAGTGACATAGGATACTTTTTATCCCTAAAACGTTAGTTGATTAACACTGATTAATACGGAAATACCCGCGTTTTTAGTGCATTCTCTCATAAACCGTAACTTTTTTCTCTTCAAATTTTATTTAAATCAGTTTAGTTGTTACGAAAATGAATTTGGACAAACATACACACTTGAAAACTTCCCTACAAACTTTCGTATTTATAATAACTATTATGAATGTGATAATTTTGGTGGCGATAGCATTTTTAAACTAAATTAAAGAGAAGGCAAATGTCATGACATAACGGGAACTGCCTAACCGTGAGGCCTGTCAGTTGCTGCGCTACGCATGCTTCGTTGGGGTAGGATGGTATCTTTGACGAATACCTTATCTAATGATAGTATGTTTAAAGGCTTAAACCAAGGACGTTATATACCCTAATTAAACTTACATCTTCAAAAACTTTGAGAATAGCAAAGATAATGGGAACCATCATTGTGGCTGCTGCCGTATTTGTGATCCACATTGACACAAACATCGTAGTATATGACATTGCAAATAGAAGCCTGGAACAATACGAGTAATTGTTCATTAATACACAACAAAGATTATTTTTTCGAAGCGGTCTACGATGAAGCACGTTGCCTAAAAGAAACCAATTCACCCACAACTTGAAAACACAACTAGATAATATCGGCGACCGTATTCAGGCAGCGCATTCCGGAAACTAGATGTTCGCACAATTAATTTGGAATCAAAGCACATAGTATGAGTTTTCAGAATATCAATTACTAGCTGACCTGACAGACGTTGTCCTGTCTTAGAACTGTCAAACACGCAAAGTCAAAATTGTAAATCTTATTTTTTTACACCTTGGGTTACATTATTGGAGTTTTAGTAAGGATCCCTATTTTTTTTGAAAATATAATATAGCCTGTGTTAACCGGGGATAGTGTAGCTTCCCAACAGTGAAGGAATTTTTCAAATCGGTTTAGTAGTTTCGGAGCCTATTCAATGCAAACAAACAAACAAACAAACAATCAAATCTTTCCTATTTATAATATTAGTATAGATTAGTATAGATGAAACGGTTTCGTTATCTTTTCGTGCCCACCCTGGCCGTCCGATAGAAAAATGGGCAGGAGGGAATAAGAGCATGCAGATGCACACACTTTGATATGTATCCGATAAATAACCTCGCTAAATCCCCACTTCATCACCAGGGTGGCACAATGACCCCAAAATGGGCTTCGGCTTTCGAAAATAAACGACGCCAATTGGTCACGGCCAATAACAATATAACCACTTGACTGCTCATATTTTACCCCGCATAAGCCTAAGGTTCTAACATGTCAACCTTAACTATTTCGAGCAGGGCCAATCCTAGGCGTGAATTGAATGAATGACTTTTGATTCTCCAATCACAAGCGTGTCGCGTCAAGTCTCCAATCACAAGCTGCCCCCCGCAACCGACGTGGCATCATTTTGCAAAAGGGAATTTTGACTACATGCGCGATCAAGTGGTTATTATTATCTTTGGTCACGGCACTGTGCGACCTCTTGCCAATCGGGTAGCAGAAGCCGACTCAGATCAGTTCCACGGCGGCAGCCGCTAATGACATGTGGTCTCTCAGTTCACACACACATCGTTAAGCTAATAACAACAATAAACAGCATTCTAAAAATTCACACCAACCTGCCATGTGAGTATCCAATAATTCGAATCGCGCATAATGCCAAGCGCTGATGAAGTCCCGATTGTTCCACGGCGTAAGCAAGCATTAAACTTCCCAAAAACATCATTATAGTGTCCTGTGTAACAGTATAACAATATTTTACTCGAGCATGGTTGTGTTGGCGTCGTAAAGGCTGAGAAGCCTAGCTTTGATGGCAGAGTTTTTAGCGTAGCTGGTGTAGCGGTTGTTGTAACATAATAAACAGCTGGGTTCTCTCAAATTGTAGTAATATAAGAGAACATATATTATATATAGGCGCTTCAGGGACTTAAAAAGACTAGATATTCAGAGAATTGAATGCAATATAATGGGAATAGACTAAGATAAATTTAATACTGGATAATTATTCAAGCTGGTTCAATATGCAATTCAACGTCTAATTGGACTTTGTGAACCTGAAAAACGAAATGTTGAAAAAACATGTATGTCTTCCGTTAAAATGAACGTATCAAATAAACTTATTTTTGATAAAAATTAAATAAAAACACTTTTAGATTCTGATATTATTATTATACAAAAAAAAATTGTCTCGTTACATGTCTACCACGAAAATTAAAATTTTTACTATATTGATGCAGGAAGCGGCCTTTAAGTTTCAAAAAAGCAATTTAGTAATAAGAAGTTTTCTTCACCTTATTCTATTCGAGTGGGATTCATTTTGTAAGTTTAAAACTTAATGAATGCGTGCCTAATAAACATTATAAACCCATTTTATTGTAATGCCAGGATCTATGAACATTGGTATTTTCAGAACTGTAACATCGTAATCATTTCACCCATAGGAGGTCCACTGCTGGACATAGGCCTTCCCTATAGGCCATCACAACTGTTGCCATACCTACGACTGATAACGATATTATGAAATTTAATTGACTAAAGCGAGTACATTCATGCAAAAAGAAACTGCGGTCGAAAGCTTGATATAATAAGACATATTATAAAGAACTTACATTCATATAACACTTGCAAACAGTGTTGGTGTCCATAACACCCGTTAAAGGGAATATAGCTATTGGCAGAAAGGATGTTATGGCTAAAGGAATGCACTCGACCACCCAATATACTGCCATAAGTATCAAAGTGTAGGCACACCATTGGTATTTCTGGAAGCAAAAATATCAAGTAGGTAAAACATTTCACCTATGGCGGGCAATTCCACCTTCAAACAGTATTTTTGTACTTGTAGCTGGGCCTGGTAATGATCACGGCGCTTTATCAATGATTATTCTGAACATTATCATGTAAAGCTATTTAACAGTAACGCACCTTGTTACTTTTACAATTTCAAACGGTCAATGGCCGTGGGCGTGAAAAGCAGTTTCAGACTATCACTTTTTTTCTGCCCTTATTACGCTGTTCACAATTATATTACCGCTTTTTTACCACACTATTGACTATTTCGAGATTTTTCTTCCATTTACGCGACCGCCCAGGAGTGAAACTGGTCAGCAACTGACGTCACATCAGTGCACATGACGCGCTTGTACACCACGACGACTAGGTGCCATTCGCACTAGTTCATAAGTCAGGGGCCTTGCGGACAACAGCTAATTGCGGCACCTAATCCGCTCAGTTGGAAAATCACGCGAACCTTATCGCGCCCAGATACGGTATGCGGTTGCGTGATTTTCCAACTGAGCGGATTAGCTGTTGTCCGTAAGGCCCCAGGTCTTTAAACACATATACATTATGATTGTAATATAAATTAATAAGGGGGATATGGAAGTACGGATAGGGAAGTAGGTATTTAGTGTGATCTTTTCTATGACAATATTATAATATATTATTACCTGTGGTGGAAAAGGCACAAGTATAACAATTAAAATAACTGGTGTAATAATACAAACTAAGCCCCTCCAATAGGTTTTAAAGAATAATTTTGTCTTGTCTTTGTAATTGATGGAATCTTCGTCTTCCCTAGAAACAGGGACAAAAATTAGAGCATATATGTATACAGGGTTATTGGTAATTAACTTACTTCTCGCAGGCAGCTTCTTTACATCGTACTAAACAATTTTAGTTCCATGACCTTTTCCAAAACCTAATACATTCACCAACAAGTAATAGCACAAAATTATTAAAAAAATATAACCCGTCTGCATTGTACTAATACTTAGTAGGTAATTAACTGAAAAGTAACAGTGGCACACTGCGTATATTTCTTTACCTATACTCGTAGTCACAGAATAAGTTATAGTGGACACAAAAACTCTTTCATAACACTTTATCTCGTAAACTACTGAGTATTTCATAAAAGTTTTACATATTATTTTTGAAATCTGCTGAGTGAGCTCTACATAATGATGGTAATATTGACATATTTAAGCAAAAAAACAAAAAAGCAGAAAATTGCAAGCGTTTAGCTTTTTTCGTTTTCGTTTTTCGTTAAATTTATGGGACCATGATCAATGGTCCCATAAATTTGTTCATAATAATTAAAGTGCATGTGCTAATTTTAATATCAAAATATAATGATGTACGTATGAATAGTATTTCCGTTTTTTTAAATCTTGTTTATGTCATTAAAATTTGTGGTATGAACCTTTGACCAAAATAAAATGAATGGACAGGCCCAGTAGAAGCGCATTTTTGAAGATAACAAAATGAGCACCGGCTCTCATTTCGCTTCACTCGGTCTCTAGCCGTAGGAAGTGCAACACGTGTCTATTGTTACGTGATAACGAAACATCTGACAAAATTATGCATTCAATATGCTTTCCCGAAGTGTAAATACACAAATAAATCCGGGATCTATTTTTTGTAACAAATATACTGTACATTTTTATAATTAGGTGTTGAAGTATTTGTCCGACGGTTTTGACTCGTTTTTACTGAGCAATTGCAAAGGTTAGGGCCCGTCTATTCATTTTATTTTAGTCAAAGGTATGAACTATAAAAAGATAAACTATCTATCTACTTACGGTATACTAGCATTTTCTTTATTGCTTTTAGTATCGGAAATATTAAGCGTGGAAGTCATTATGCTGCTTGTTGATGACGACCATTAATTAATTACCTAGGCAATACCTCACTCTAGTTGGTCATGGATCACGTAGATTCGTAGCCATATAGCCGTAAAGAGTTTAGCGGTAAGAGACAAGCGAGCTGATGTTCTATACAAGATTTTATTTAACTTGCTATGTATGTATGTATTTATATTTATGTATATGTAACTATGTGTATATGACAGAGGATATACTAAAGATTTTATCTTGATGATACCTATATATATTTCATAATATTTTACCTACTCGTAAACTGCCATTGCTCTAATAATAATAAAATGTACTAGGAAATGCATTTATATTATATTGTATTATATTATACTTATTCATGTAGGTATATAGTGTTAATTATAGTAATATATAAAATAACTAAATATATTAACCAAGTAGTAATAAATATATGTAAACATTTATACTTATCACTGGTTTTGAATGAGCACCTTTGTTTAAAACTACCTAAGTACTTAATAACATGAACAAAATACTATGCTAACTAGAGGCTAACAAAATTTTGAGTTGGATAAACCTTATCAGTTTCCTGCGATACAGGCCTAGCCTAGTGCAGGAATCGCAGTATACACAATTAGTATTTATCCTTCATAGACATAAGCCCGTGTGTATTTCTAGTTTATAAGCAAGTATGTAAGCCTATGTTTATGCAAATAAAAATATTTTTCTGCTTTCTTTCTTCTTCTGTTTGTTTGGGTGGAATCTTGCAACAAAATTTTGAAGCAGATATTTTCAACCGATTGAGCTGAAGTTTGGCATATTTATGTAAGCCAGTGACAATGCAATGTCATGGTACCTTCGAGCTGGTTTGATGATGAAGACAGAAGGTGGCCACAGGAATTCTTAAACAAAACGACGTAAGCCCGTCGAATTTGAGTTCACTGGATTTGTCTTCCCAAGCACTTTTGGTCCTAGATGATACATTCAATATGGCGGATGCCCCAAGATGCCAGAAAAAATGTTCACATCATGATATGGACATCAAATGAAAGGGTTTGTTGAGAAAAACACGAAAAAGCTAATGTTTAGATTTAAAAAAAAAGTAAATACAGCTTATCTCATTTAAGATTGCCGACAGAAGTGAAAACTAATACGTCACATTAGCATGTCGGTGACGCGAACCCATAAGTTTTGCCTCAACCATACCTAAAAATCACTCAACACGGCTAAACTTTCACTTAAAAACAACACAGATCAAGGTTTAAATAATTATACTGAGTAATTATTTACTGTAACTTATAAACATTATTATAATAAACTAAATTCAAACAGCTTTGACTCGTCAGAACTTTAAAAGAATACATTACCTATTGTTTTATTTTGTCATTCAAGTAGTTTCAATGCAATGCTAGTGTGTCCCAAATATTCCCGAATATATTTAACCAAGGATGAAGCTAAGAAAAAAAAAATGGTTTTATTCGATGTCCATGTCACATTCTTAATAATTACTCATGTGAAACTAAGAAAAAGGCACAAAGACAAACATAGGAAAACAAAATAAAACTAGAAGATAACTTATATGAAAAATATATAAACATATCTTTCGTTGAATTAAAAGATACTTTTTAAGTTTGAAAACCAACAAACCCACAAATGCGACTTCGGGCTAACACGGCCAATGTGTTGACCAAAAGTTCATACAGATAGCTTACAAAAGTTGTTTCAGATGAAAGCGAAGTTCGCGAAGCGGCCGACAACGGCGCGTTGTTATTGGTGGACGTGGCGCGTAGCCCGGCAACAGGCGTGCCCAGATCAGTGCTGAAGTCAACCGCTCCGTGGAAACACTGTAACGTAAGCTCAGTTTCCGCCCAGCACTCGGTCGGTGCGAACCATTATAAACATCGCGCATCACAAAACTTTACGACACTTCCCGATCATATCATAACTGTGACGAAAATGTTAATTGTAATTTGTACCCTAGCAAAGTGTCGTGTTTAACTTAATAAGCGTGAAAGATGAACGGCGTCGTTAAATACTCGAGATAGCATCTCCGCTTGGAATCTGGCAGCGCTTCTCGTCTCTATCAACAGGTCAGTATTTTTACTAGTTGATTCATTATGCTAATGTTCGCTCTATGTTTCTGTTTTTGATGTTTCTCGTACATGTGATTGTTTTAACGTTCTGTAACAGTTTCAGTCAATAATGAAAGGATTACTACCAGCCCTTATTCAGATTTTTTGTAACGACGTTATAATAACGAATTCAGACAGATTTTACTATATAGCTATCAAAATCTGTCATGATATAAAGTGTGAATGGCTCAGGCTGTATTTGATTAAGGATTAAGGTGGATAATTTCATGACATTGAGAAGTTGTTTTAAAATTATTTGCACTGAAATTGGCGTTTGAGGTTAATATTTTGGAACGGAATCAAGATTACAATAATAATTCTAAGTCTTTGAATTTATTAGTGTTATTCGGAAAGAAATTTCATAATGTTACGATGAGGTTTGCAAATTAATTAGGATTTTCTCTGACAACTAAGATATTCAAAGACTTGCAATTATTTTTCTAATGTATTTATAATTTTGAATCCGTTTCGTTCGTCTTTCCAATATATTTTCTAACTGCTCCGTACTGCACCCAAACCGAGCTCCTGGAAAGGTACAAGTGTTGCTTAGGATATTATATGGGCATTAGATTCACTCTAAGGGCCATCTGGACAGGGCTCGATATCTCATTTGATCCATTTATTTCTATATGACTAATGACTGATTGACCTAAATTTTATTTTCAATAGAATATAATTATAAATCATTATAGGCCTTATAACATTATTATTAATTAAGGCCATATTCTTGTAGTCACACTTGGTAAATCAAATTCTCAAAAATATTTATGTATGTATATCAAAATAAACAAATTAGAGAATGATTCATCATAATCATAAGCTCGAAGACGTCCACTGCTGAACATAGGCCTCCCCCTTAGATTTCCACACTGAACGACAGCCTGTCATCTGCATCCACTGGATGCTCGCGACTCACACAATGTCGTCGGCCCACCCTGACAATATGTATAAGTAATTAGTCGGAAACATAAGAAAGTAGACATTAAAAAAATCTTAATAAACTAAAAGGATTTAGTAAATAACTCTGAAATAAGATTAATAATAATGTCAGAAATTTATAATTATGATGAATTAAAATATGACAAAAGATTATGGCGTCGATTCTGTCATACCACTCACTAAACTAAACCAATCTGACAGGGCTAAAATTATCTGCCTCTCTTTTAATTTTAATATGTGAGAGAAGGATGGCAACAGTTTTAGAGCTGTCAAATTTAGTTCAGCTCTAAAATTGTTGCCATTTTCATGGGCATCGTATTATCCAATCTTATAATTTACATATTACTATTCTTAGTTTACCATCATTATACCATCCACGTTACAAGTTTTGTGAATCTCGTCGTTTTCGTCCTATGTCGCGGTGTTAGTTATAATGCAATTTGGGTACCGGAAAATTCGACACTATTTTGTAAGTCGTGTTGCTCACGGCAAGTTTTTCCTTTTTGAACCGACTTCAAAAAGGTGGAAATTATCAATTCGACTTGTGGCGGCATGACTTGTGTTCGCCGCACACCGCTGGTCGGTGCGCACGTCTCCAAATGCTCCGCAGATTCATGCCGCCAAATACTGTATGTTTTTTTTTTCTGTTTAGTAGCAAATCCTGTGGATATCCACAGGAAGATATCCATATAATGTGGTATATACCACATTTTCTAGTAGTTTAAACTGAAACCAATTACTCGCCCCTTGCAGTGACAGTGTATTTATTTTCTGTATGATAATATGTTACGCGATATCTTTGCAGATTGTGAACCGATGTTAATGTTTCTATATTTATTGATTACCCTATATTTTGAGGGAGATTCTATTTAAATTTAATAATAGTTTACCTCTTAAAGTGGAAAATTTGGGTATGGATAGCTAGTATTGAATTTCAACGTTTTTTTTTTTGTTTCATGTAAAAAAAAAAAAATTACTGCAAAGCGAGGCCATCGGCCATTTCTAGTACCTTATACTGTACTAACCTGCACTCCACCTGCATTTTGTATATAACGTGTTGGAACCCTAGATTGAATACTATAGGCGACAGAGAGTCCCATTGTTTCAACCCAATAATCCCATCGAACTCTTTTGTATCAAAAGTAACATACAAATTCGTAATTGCATGATGTGTCAGTACAACACAGTGAAAGCTTACAATCGAGAGCCTATCCATTCGAGTGGCTTATCGATAACACGATGCAGGCGGTAGCTCGCTATCGATACTGCTTATCGAGTGTACCAAGTGATTTTACGGTAACACTTGAAACATGCCAAAAATCAAACATACCGGGTGTATCTATGGACGACGGACATATATTTAGATAGCCCGTTGGTCCAGTTGGTAGTGAACCTACCTTCTGAGCTTGGGGGCGTGGGTTCGATTCCCATCTAGGACAAACATTTATGCGATGAACATTTGTGTTTGTTCTATATCTATTTAAGTATGTATTTACAGCTATATATTATGTATGTATATCAGTCTCTGGCAGCCATATCACAATCTTTGCTTAGTTTGGGGTCAGATGACCGTGAGTGCAAAAGTGTTCCGAATATTTATTTATTATTTATATTCAAATATATCATGGTACTCAACATTACAAACAACTTTTATTTTTGGCCCAATCTTTATCGCAAAAACAATCAGTTGTTCCATAGAAAAATGTAGTTAATATTCAACCAAGTGTATAATATAGTGTACAGTATAATTTTTTTCGCCGTTTTGGTCTCAAAATAAAAGTTGTTCATAATGATAAGTACAATGATATCCTCGAATATATCCGGTTGAACGGACTTGAATCAAATGTAGTATGGAGGTGGATACGATTTATTAACAAATAGGTCGATACCACTGAACCACCACCACCGAAGTTCAAGAGGTTGAAACAGCGTTACGCAGAATGGACTAAACCAAAGGAAAGTTATTGAATTCTATGAAAAACTTGTACTTGTACGAGCGTTGTGTGTGCGTGTCCTTCAATAATAATAAAAACTGGTTTTGTAACCGACTTCGAAAAAGGTGGAAATCTCTAATCGTTTTTTTTTTAATATTTGTTGCAACCTCCGTTATTTAACTATAAACCAATTAATTGTTTTTAAATTTTTATTTGAGAGGATATTATTTGGTCCTATAGAAATTTCATCAGAATCGGTGTAGTAGATGATTTTTAAATCAAAATACTTGAAGATTTCGACCCCGGGGATGACATAAAAATTGTCATCCAAGTAAACGTAATATGCGTATTTTACAAATTTTGAAGTCAGTGTTTTTTGAGGTGAGAATTATTTATTATCTAGTGTTTGACTAAACATAATTATTAGAATTAAATCCATCCGGTCAAGTTTGTCCACTTCCTAACTATAAAATTATAAACGCAAAAGTATGTTTGTTTGTTCCTCTTTCATGCAGCGACAGAGCAACAGATCGACATGATTTATTGGATAGAGATTGTTTGAGGGCCGGCAAGTGACATACAACTTTGTACTGGCAAAAAGTACGGTTTCTGAGGAAAAGTCTGCGCGGGTTAAACTGCAAGGCTCAGCTAGTAAATCATAACTAAGCAAAAAAAAAAACCTAATATTTTTCTTTTATTTAATCAGAGTTAAATATGAAAATTGCGTTATTTGAATAATACATCTGCTGACTTTTTTATAGAGTGACAAGGTATTAATTAAAAACCACCCGAGAAACAAAATTAACGGACACGTAGTAAGAGTGACAGTTAATTACCAGGTCAACATAATGACTCCATAATGCAGTTACATTTTACACAGTAGAGAGTAGAAAAATCATGTTTCATTTCACAACAGTGATGATAAAGTTTTTCGGCTGAGTCACGCTTTCGCTTTCGATTAGTAGTTAAAATGTCAACCCCGTTAACACTGAGTAATCTCTGAGTAATATTCCGTATCTAACATCGTTACTGCGCTGCGAGATTAGAAGACAGTGAAACAGATCAGTACAAATTGGTTGCGTGGCCAGTAAAACGTGTTACAAAATAGCTGTGTAACACCAACACTTACGTAAACCCGTTACAGCTGCAAATTATTGTTCTTCTGGCAACTTCATACTAATAATAAAAATAAGTAAATTGACAAACGAAAATAAATAATAAAAATAAAGTAATTGAAATTGAATTACTGAGTCATTATAATGCCTCCTTAAAAAAAGTTAATTTTGCTTCCACAAGTGGAGCAAAAATCCTGTTGAAAATTATAGTAAAGATGAAATAAAAGCGGCTGGGTCGCGCGACGCTGAGATCGGAATGCTACCTTTAGTTACGCATATCTACTATGATTTTGATTAGGTACTAGTTAAAATGTCAACCCTGTAAACACTGAGTAATATTCCGTAGCATCATAACAGCGTGACTAGAATACAGTAAAACACATAGGTACAAACTGGCATCGTGGCCAACAAAACTTGATACAAGAACAGTTATATGATTATTAACGGGATATTTACCGTGATTAGGTTCCGGAATAGAACCGGGATAAGGGTCTTCCAGTGATCATGGTATGTAAACTACTGCTGCGCTGTTACTGCGATGAAATATTGGAAGCTCCACCTACAATCTTATCACGATAAATGTCTTGTTAATAATCATAATTATAACTATAGTGTTAACCGCGATAGTTTAAAACATTGTTTTATAATCATTGATTTACGATATGATTGATCAGAATCCAGGTGTAGACGTTTTCTGTGCAAAATTTAGGCTTATATGAATGTTTTATAATTTTTCTAAGTTAGTTTTTTCTTTTGTTATCAGTTAGAATAATTTGTTTTTAATATAAATTAATAAATTGATAATGTTGGCTTGCTGTGCGCGTTGGCTTTACTGTAAGTACAGCAAGCATTTAAACTTAAATAAAATAAAATAAATAAATTTAAAAAAAAAGCAGATTCGATAATCGTTTTACTGGCAACGTTGAGGCACGGATTGAATTACATAGTCTGGTAGGCTGGATCGTGTTTTTTTTTAACACTGTTGCCTGTGCCACCGTTGTTTTTACTCCGTGACAGCTTACTGAAGCACGGGGTTAGTTTGATTTATCATCAATATTGGTCGTAAAAATTATTATTACTCATTTAATCTCGTAAACACTACTTCTGTGGCGGTACTTGTAAATAATTTCATAACACAGTTTCATAACATTTCTATTAGACATCTTTCACCTAGTTTATCTGTCACCACGGACACTGCAGTGTTCGAAACGTTAGAAATTAAAATATACACGAAAAAATCCGTAAAAAGAGGTTAATTTCAAAAAGAAAGAAAAAAAGTTTATTTGTGACCAAATTACGTTTTTTAAAATAGCAAAAATACACATGTTATAAGATCACAAATCTGCCCCAATTCAGCATAATGCCAGCTGTTAACCAGCGCTGGTCTTCCGTTGGAGCCATTTGGTGATTCCTCTTTCGCTTTTTCGCCCTGTGACTCGAAGGGTTGATGATATACGTAATGACAGCTGGCAGTGTCTTGAAACGATAAGCCAAAGGTCGGGCTGATTGGCGTGCTTTGGCTCATGAAAGCACTGCCTATGTCCAATATAGGCCGATTATGGTGACAATGATTAACCCGTACCGCGCAAGAGGCTGAGTAGCCACGGTTGCCAGAAATGCGAGAGTCCGAATTTTCGAAAACTGACTGGATGTAAAATAAAAAATATTTTTTTTCCTATCAATTTGACATTCTATGTTCATATATTATATATATTATTCATTGTCTTGAATTGTTCTATGATATTTTCAATTGATTATATATCAAAGTACCCACCATTAATTAAAAAAAAATTAATACTCACAGAATCTCGTGATGCAATTATTATTCTTGAATTTTCTTGCGCCATCACGCACTTGTTGATAATAATATGCTATTTTTACACATGAAATTACTATCACACCACTTTCACAACAAGGGAGCACTATTTCCGCAACTTTTACACTAACTACCTGACACTAATAGGCAATATTCACTTCAAAAACTAAAACTTTATCGCGAACCATTTTTACGTTATGTTTCCGCCATGTCGGTTTGTCAAACACTGTCTAAACGGGGAAAACCCACTCACAAAGTATAGGTCCCCCCTGACACGGTAAGGATGCATCGATTCTCTAGTGATTGAAGTAAGCTAGAGGCGAAAGAACTTACATTGTCTTTGGAACGTTCATTCGAGCGGGAATAAATTGACGAATAGCGGTAATTTCCTTACGCACCGCTCCGGTGCCTAACGCGCGTCGAGCACTTTTCGCTTACGCCGACATGCGGTGCGTAACACATTCAAAGGGTTAAGTAATCCCTTGTGGCATTATCTTTAATTACTTTAGTTGAATATTGTATATTATAAAATATTATAACGTCGTTGGTCACAAGAAATAAATGGTTTAAAAAATACCCGTGCCACTAGAGAAATTGTCTGTGAAAACTAATATTTGTAAAGCTATGTCACTGTCTTGTAGTGTACCATACGTTTCAGTGCCCTGGCTACGTCTTGGCTACCTTCCATAATGACCGAAGATCGTAATGAATACATTTATTGTATAATTGTATGCTTGTGGACGTTTTAATTGTGAATATTGTTTGGCAATGTACCTACTCTGATTGACCGAACACGATCTCGAAACAAAAAAGCAAAGTTCATAGGTTCATTCTTTTTTCGAAATGTGTACAAATTATTTGGAAAAAGTATTTTTTTATCTTAACAAAATGGATATTATTATTTATTTTCATTTGTTTTTTGGTTGCAACAACCATTTCTCGTTGCATCAGGCTACGTAAAACTAATTATGTTCATATTATTTTTAGTCCTCGATAAAAAATGAAATCCGTGAGAGCTGAAACCTTTTTAGAACGTTTCATACAAGAATATTCATATTGTGTTTAAAAAATATGCCGAAAGTTCTAAAAAATAACCGAATATATCTCATAGGTATGATATAAACCACAGATAAAAACACACCACTTAAGAAAACTATGCAGATTTCAAGCTCGGTTGGATTACACCAAATGCTACCCTCATTAAACAATTAAATATATTTTCTGTTCAAATAAATAACCTGTTTTTTTATTCATTTATTGGTATATAGTGTAAAAGTCCTATTTATTGAATATCACCTTCTTTGCAACAAGTCGGTTGTTATTTTTCCATATTTCTTGTTGCTCAATCACAAAAAAGGCGGCACGACTTAGGGGGTATAAATGGAACAACATTTATCACTTCAATTACTAGCTAGCGATCCCCTCTAAATCAGATTAGTGGCATAAGCTATAGATATAGTACATTTAAGTACGAGTACAATATCCGGCCTCAATAATCTCAGTAAATATTCTGTGCTGCCTTTATAACTATGGGGACGCCAGGCGTCTCGACGCCGACGCCGCGTCACCCTATTTAGATCTCGATTAAGTGTCACTAATACTTACGCCTCTGCTTTGATAAACAGAAGTAAGTACAGTGAGTCAGATAAGTACTACTTTGCTTTTAGAATGTGTGCCGAGTTTAGGTTTTAGCGACAACGTCAAAAAAAAAAATCAAATGTATAATTTATTTGTCAGGACATGGTAGGTACACAAATTACGGTACGGTCTTACAAATTAAAATGTTCGTACAAATATGAGGGAAATAAAAATTGTTTCGTTCAAATATACATAATTATTTATTATATTATGGTTCAAAGTTATAAAGTTATGTCAATGTTATAATTTTATCAAAATGTCTAATTTGATACTTAAATTTTATTAAAGAAAAAATAAACATGTCAAGTACCTATATTCGTTTTTTCCTTGTTCCTAGTCTCGATCTTATGTCAATTATTTAGTCTACATTACATATAAATATCAAAACATTTTTATCATGAAATAATTCTGAAATTTCATAGTAGCTTTTTTGTGCTAATAAAGTTTGAAGTCTATTTTTAAACATTCCAATATTTAAAACTCTGACAATTTTAGAAATTTTAGTATAATGAGAGAATTTAGTATATAAAAAAGCATTTTGGAAATGCGTTGAACATTTGCGAAAGATACCTCTAGCCGGTGAGCGCGGCCATACAAATAAAATATAATAATAAGGCTATATAAATAAAAATCGATGTGGATACTAATGTATGTTCCCTATAGACTCCAAAACGGCTGGACTGATTTTAACGGAACTTTCACTGGCAGATAGCTGATGTTATAACGAGCAATCCACGTAATCCAACCCTATACGATATACTAGCAAAAATTCAAATCAATAGGTATAAAGAGTATCACCCAGATATATTATGATCACCCAGGTGATCAAAGTGGAAAAGACCATTGCATTTAGAATTAGGTTAAATTCGACTTCAAATATGTGTTTACATTGTAAGTTAGTTACAAGTGAAAGCAATAAAAACCATCAGTGGCCAGTCTCAAAAATCTAAAATTAAACATAATCACTACAAATTAGTCTCCATCTGGGGTTTATTAGTGTTACAACATATCACCACACCCACGCTCAAACATGCACGAACATTCTTACAGTCAATCTTTCGTCACTCCGCGGTCTGATTTGTTTGCTTAGTAGATCTGGTACAGCAGATATTATTACAAAATAATCGTTAGAAGAAATGAAAAAGTTTATTATCTAGATTTTCACCCGTAACTTATCTAGATACTAATTATAATAACTAGCCGTAAACATAATAGTTTTTAGACCAGATTTTTTGCAGTGAGTGACATAGGTTACTTTTGATCATCATCATCATCATCATCATCACAATTTTTCATCACTACGCGGGTGAAACCGCGAGGCGCAGCTAGTTGCAAATAAATGCCATACCGCTTGTGAAGTACTTTTTACACTGTTCAGTAAAAAATCCGATGGTTTTTTAGCGATTAAAACAACTTGCCACCATTACAGATATTTTTGTATTTTATTCTGACATTTGACAGATAATTTCGTTTCTACTTTTTTATATGTCGCACTATAGTGCGACATATAAAAAAGTAGAAAAAAGGTAAGTAAAAAAGCAAAGGCTTATAAGTTAACACAGGTATTTGACCAATAAACTACAATAGGCAACAACAATAACAACAGGAATACAGTGGTCGTCAATAAGCTGCAAACCGAGTAAGTTTGCGTCCCTATTGGCCGCAACGCTCCTGCAAATCTAACGAAAACAGTTTTAATGACCTGGAAGTGGAAATTAACTACAGTTGAAATACGTGGGAACACTTTTTTTCGGGAATGTTCGGGACATTTTTGCACACACGGTCGTCTGACACCAAACCAGACAAAGCTTGTAATACGGCTGCCAGATAGTGATATACTTATATACATTTATAAATTCTTAAATTCATGCATAATTAAATATGAACACCCAGATATAGAAGAAACACAAATAAATTAATTTTCATCACGTGAATGTGTGTCCTAAGTGGGAATCGAACCCACGCCCTCAAGCGCAGAAGGTAGGTTCACTACCAACTGGACCAACGGGCTATAACACTAGGTGAAAAGTGTAAGTGTAAACAGTGAACCCTCTTTAATACATGCTACACAAAAGCAATCATTATAATGGATGATCTAATTCCCTCCTTCCTTTTGATAGAAGAATAATGTATAAAAATATAGGATATATTATTTCTATCGGACTGCTAGAGTAGGCACAAAAAATCGACACCGCTTTATTCCGAAAACTCGTACGAAGCGCTTAGTGCGACTTTTATTGTGCGAACTGCTAGTCTGTGGAATGCGTTGTCTGAATCGGTACGATCCTGGGTGCTTGATATTTACGATCTGGATGTCTTCAAATCACGAATCTTCCTTCTAGGCAAGCGTGCTCCATTGTAGATCGCATTAACACGAGTTTGCGGTCAATAATAAAATAATTTTTAAAAAAAACATTATTGTGTTAAGGACTTTTTTATTTATAATAAGGATTTTTTATATATATTACACGGGAATCACTTGCGCAATAAAATGTGCGAAAAACACGTCAGTTTCCAAATATTAAGGACTTATTTTAGAAGGAAACAACAATAAACAGTATTGAAAAAGCGAGGAATCCGTTGTTTTGGTAAATATGCTTTTAGGTTTGGAATGGAATGCTAAACGTACGTAACGCTTAATGCGTTCAGCACTCAAATCTTCAAAATAGTCCGATGCCATGGCCCATTAAGATGATCTCGTAAACAATGTGACGTCACATCCATCATCTTACAAAGGAAATTAGAGCGTGTCTATTTCTCGGAGGATCCGATTCTTTACTAGGTATTGAACTCTATAAATACTTACCTACTTACCGGATGCTCTTTTGAGTTAAAAGTAAACCAAATAATTAAATTAATATTGATTTAATTTTGATATATTGATTAATA
The DNA here is from genome assembly GCA_914767915.1 of Agriopis aurantiaria. NCBI lineage: Eukaryota > Metazoa > Arthropoda > Insecta > Lepidoptera > Geometridae > Agriopis > Agriopis aurantiaria. Next base: position 6,882,069 of record OU611994.1, on the reverse strand, counting down.
CGACCTTCGTTTTTAATTTGAGTAAGGGAAATCAGGAAAATTATGCTCGTGATACATTGAGATACAATTCATATAGAGTCACAATCATGCCAAAAAAAATCAGAACCAAAACTCGGCGCACGCTACGAACTGCGCAGACTTTTTGGTTAGTTACAAGGTAACCGCGACCAGACTACAACGCCGCGTCATGCCAAAGCTATGATGACATAGCGGACAACTAACGTTGAACACTATGCAAGCGACATAACGTCTAAATTAGAGTAAATGTGGCATTGTGAACTATATAAATGATACAATGTATGTCCAATGACGCACGGACTTTTTTTTGACTGTTTTCACTGAGAGATGACTCTATAGGAATTGTATCTAGATGTCGTGATATGAAAAATTGAGATGCCAACGGACACTGATACACCCTTCAAAACTGTTTCTTATACGAAATTCTAGTGTATTTCTGCATTACATCAACTCTTTCTGTTTCACGTTACAGAAATTTGTTAGTGATACTAACTTGAAAAGAAAATGTATTAATCTGAAACCAAAATGTATTATACCTAAAATAACTTTTTTTTTTTAATGGTATTTATTGTATAAATATTTGCAACACACTTAGAGGAAAATGCCCTTTAAATCATTAAAGTAAAACAGTGTTGATTTTTCGTACCCACTCTCGAAGTACGATAGAAACATGGGAGAAGGGAATTAGATCATGCAGATACGCCGCACACTCTGCAAAATTTATCAAATAAAAAACCGATAGGCTGCATCACCAGCACTAGTCTTATCTTATTTGGGATGGCTTTAGTCTACCTTTGGTTCAGAACTTTTCAAGAGCTTACCTGAAATCCAAACTTCTCGATCGATGTTACCTATTAATACTCTGACTTCAAAGTTCTAAATCTTTAGAAAGTTTGTATTACAGCTGTAGTTCAGTTTAGTATCTACTTACTTTGAAGTGTCAAATTGAAGTGTCGGATTTAACAAAAAAAAACTGGACCAGTAACTGGACAAAAAACTGGACTCGTGCTCTGAGGGTTCTGACGGAACCCTCAGAGCACGAGTCAAAAAAAAATTACTGTAGTTGAAATATTGAAAGACAAACTTAAGTTTATAGTTGACATTAAGGTTCTTCGATACATTCCAACTACAAAGTGTAAGATTGTAATAGCAAAATAATTATTTTTAAATGATATATCTTCAAATTTATAACTTTCGGATTTATTCCTATATATGTGCTATAAGACTTTGCCTTTGGCCAAATTTCATGATTCTAGGTAAACGGGAAGTACCCTATAGGTTTTGATTCCCCTGTGAAATCGCAAAATATGCGACATAAACGTTCATATCTTTTGATTGCAATGACTTACAACTTTAATTTTTTTACAGCCAAAATAAACCGTAGACCCAAGTATTTAGTATAAATTTCAACTTGATACCTTTACGCGTTCTTGACAAAAAGGGTCTTGATAGACGGACAGACAGACGGACAACGAAGTGATCCTATAAGGGTTTCGTTTTTTTCCTTTTGAGGTACGGAATCCTAAAAATGATACAGTAAACTTTTCGAGCTAAGCTCGTGCTCTCGTGAAACTCATCTAAACTCTCGTGTGCTCAAGATCATAGATAAGCCACGCTTTTACAATCCTGAAAATCACAAAGTATCTTAAAAATCGTTGCAACTAGCAATTTCATCAGATAAGTATGATGTCAAGAATCAGCCGTTCATAATATACATTTTTGGCATTTTTGTTTTAAATGTTTATCGGGACTTATCGCGCATTATTTTATTTAGATAAAAAGTCGGTCAGCTCGTGACCACGGCAATTGTAACATGGTCGAAACGTCGAGGGAAAGGTACAAAATTTTAAGTCCCGATAAACATTTAAAACATGTGTTCATATCGCGAAAGTTAAAGTTACATGTGGCATTTTTCATTTAATACTACTATGGATCTGATATAGAGTAATTTGGTGATTCACCCGTGCTATATGCTTCCGTAGTCCGGTTTAAAGGCAAGTAAATAGTGCACTGTCATCTAGTTAGGGACAACATTTATTAAAAATTCAAATTCAAAGAAAAGTTCGTTAAAAATAGTTTTCTAACAAACCGAACCAAATAGACGAACAGACAGACAAGAAAGCGAGTTAATGAAAACTCAGTAAATGGGTATAAACCGTGGGCAAAGCGAGCAGAGAGCGATGGTGGCCGAGCGGTAGCATGTGCACTTTACCATACAATCTAACGGCACCTGGTTCGATCCTCGGCCCAACCCACACAATCCACCCCACCAATCACTTAATTAATACTTAAATAAATTATGTGCAGCTTAGATTTCGATGCCATCGCTCAAAAACGGTGAAGGAAAACATCGTGAGGAAACCGGTAAGTAAGTCCAAGAACCTCAAAAAGTTCAATGATATTATTATGACATTCACCAACATGCACTGGGCCAGCATGGTGGATTAGGGCACATCCTCTCTCTCTCTCTCTCACTCTCTCACATACTCAAACACTCTCTCTCTCTCTCTCTCTGAGAGAATGCCTGAGTGCTGAGTGGGAACATGGTAAGCTGAAATGATGATAACAGCGAGCATGTCCCGTAGAAAAACTATATGAATAACGATTTTCCGATTTGAATACCTAATTTCTATTGTTCCAGGCCAAGATGGAAACAGATAAAATGTCGACCGCCTCATCGATAGGCACTGTAGAGCGACGGCCACTGCTCCAAGCCCTGGTGTTGGAGCGGCGCATTTTGTTCGCTTGTACGGTCTTGATTGGATTGTCCACGTTTATATGGATCGCAGCCGTTTGCACTGAGAAATGGGTGCATATAGATGGAGGAAATGGTAAGTAGCTGGTTAAAGCTTTCAGCGCATATATTTAGTTACAACTAACAGAATGAAAATAAAAATCGTTACAGATTCAATAAGTAATTATGCACACCTATTTACATTGTCATTTAATACCTCGATCAAGTCAGACAATCAAGGAAGATATGCCTCAGTAAAATTATCATCTTCATCAGCGTGTATGACTCAATTTTTCATAACATTTTCACCGTATCACCACCAGCGCTTAGCGCAAAAACTGTAAGTACGCGGCTCGCTTACTCATTCGTGCACACTAAGAAACTTATAGTGACACCCATGAACGAACTAATAGTCAACCTGCAAAAAAAGGCGGCAAGGTCGTCTGCATGCTGAGTTTGACTAAAGGCCTGTTTTGGGCCAGATGCGTTCGCACCTGCCACGCAACATTACCATAGGTATTCTTCCCTCGTGATGATGATGAAATTTCTAATTCGGACCATTTTTTATTCATGGGATCAAAAGATACCAAAACAATAATTTGAATCGAGTCGCCTATGGTCATCTATATGCAGGTGATCAAAGGATACTCAAATAATAATTTAAATGGAGTCGCCTATGTTCACCCAGGTGGTTATATTCCCAGGTGATCAGAGTCGACTAAAGAGTCGACATTTATCATTTTTTGAGGACTTCACCGCAAGACAACAATCACATAGTCACATACAGACACCATGCCCAACACACCTATTGAAGTTCGTGTGCTTGTACTAGGGGGGTCTTACTGCACTATAGGTAAAAACAACAACTTCTCTTGGCTTGAGTGCATTAAACGTAATTAAGTTGTCATTAATTACAGTTTCAAACTGAGGAAGACCCACTATCATAATTATAATTATGTTGTATACTCCCACATTTGTATTGTAATTCCCACACTTTTAATACGAACTGCCAAGGAATGGAATGTAAATTGCCTTTCTGTTACCCATGAAGTATCACCTGGGTCTCTTCAAGACAAGAGTGTATACGCACCTCAAGGGCAACGCTTAGCGTGCTCTGTCTTAGACCACATCGCCATTTCCATCATGCGAGTCGTGAGTATTTTTTGATCGAAGACACTAGCCCACTTTATGATATTTTTTTTAGGTATTCTATACAACGACTAACATAAAGGTGTATTAATACTTGAGAGTGTTGGCCTACCCATCAAAGTGAGCAACTTGGTGAACACACGTTTACAAAATTCAACAAAATAAAATTTGTGTCCTCATACAAAATGGATGACATGATCGGTAATTTTGCATAAGAACTCTGTTTTTTTTTTGTAGTAGCTCCTAATATAAATACTTAAATAATCTGACCTTCTGGTCTAAGATAAGTCTGTAAAGTAAAAAGTATGCAATTTAAATATGATATGAAGAATTAATTATAGAATGGATAGTTTTAGTAAGGAGATACCAAAATAGCGCAAAGGCCAATGCCCTTTATATGAACTACGATATTTTGTAATTAGTTCTATTTTTAGAAGCTTTTATTTATGGATGTACCTATGAATGGAATGTAAGAATGTACGTAAGAGTGTATCTATGTATGAAAAAATGTTATTCATCGCAGTTTCATCCAATAGGGACCATTTTCGAATTAAAAAGTACCTTTGAATTAAGCTATTCATGGTTACTGACAACAGGCACGTTTCCTATGGGGAAATAGATGTGATAATATTCCCCCCTAATCAAATCAAAATTTCCGTGCACGACGTGCAAGCATGTCCCGTCACGACCAAAAAATTATACATTTTTTCGCGCTCGCTTCGCTTTCATGTCGCTGTTTGACTATCGTACTGATTATATTTTACTGCCTAAAAAAGCTGACCATAAATAGAGCCAAGCATTGGAAACAAAATTCAAGTGTGTTCAAATTTTAGGAAAAACTCACATATGACGTCTCTTTTAAGTTAGTACGCTATACAAATTCCATACTGACACTCGCTTTACAGGAAACCAACAAAGCATCATTTTCTAAACCAACCAAAAACCTTAAACGCTAATAGTGTAGAGAGGGAAATATGATATTCTTACACTTTCTCTCCCGTTGGTTGGACGGCGGTCCGTCAACCAAATCCATACGTGTGTTAACACTATTAGACAACATATTTTTACTGTGCTTGTTATTTTTAACAAATCAACACATCATGGAACACGTCATAGATCCTAGCTAAGGACATACGAAATCCAAGGTACGCCTCTGGGACGATGTATATCTCCCCAAACCAAAAGTCTTGATACGTGCCTGATGGATAATATCCCTGTATATTATGACAAAAAACTTTTGGTCTACGCCTGTTCTGTAAACATAATATGTAGGTACAGAAAAATAACAATTTTAGCTCTTTTGTATCAATACAGAACGTCACCAGGGCCGTGTACTAAGTATTGTTTATTTTGTAATAGTCTAGAGCAGGGTCTCCAAACTTTGAAGCCTTGGGGCCATAGTATCTTTTTCGGTATGTTGCAAGGGCCATAACATGGACTAGTCTTACTAGTATTAAGCTGTCGCGGGCCGGATTGATGGCAGTGGCGGGCCGGATTTGGAGACCCCTGGTCTAGAGTAGAATTACTCTTAGTTAGATATTTATATGGAATTGGTTTTTTATGAGTTATGACGTGTTCAAAAGTTGTAGAACAAACAATGTTGGATATGATATTCATAGAAGTTGCCCCGTTTTATCAATAGCTCGGTATTTATAAGGCACCTATAACTATTACGGAGGAGTATATTGAAATAAACACACTGCCACATTTTTTCATACAAACAAACTTTTCCACTTATTATTATTTAAGACTACTAGTATGATTACGAGCTCTTAACATAAAAACGTAGACATATTACGTCTGCACTTTACGCCAAAATATTTATCATTACAATTTACGCAACGTGCACGGTGCACTCAAAACAAAATTTCATAACACAAAACAAATAAATCCACCTGTATAAGCTTGGCACGCTTCAACTCCGGAACACTGAGAGAACTAGCGTGATGGTTATTAATTACTCGGAAACAACCTGGCAGGTTGCCAGGTTAGACCATTAGGGAGTCATTAACACTGTCAATTGTTTCCAGGGATCTACTTGCCGCAAGTGGGGCGGTTCCTGTTGTCGAGTGACTCCGGAGTTTGGGAGATCTGCCGGACCGTTTTCCAGCCAAATAATACGTTAATCAAAACAAATGCGACGCATATGGATGGCATTACTGGCTTGGAAGGCACCGTTAAAATAAGTAAGTAGCTTGGTTTCATTCTCAAACTTGTTTAAAATACAGTTTTAAGCTATCACGGGTGTTTGATACAGTTATATTATGATTATTAATGGGATATTTACCGTGGTAAGGTTGCGGAAAGAGCTCCTAATATTTAGGCGCAGCTACATGTCAAAATTGTTTAATTTTAATTGATTAACGGGTCTAGCCCAAATATTTGAGAGGCAAGCACCAAGTTGTGAAATGTGTGTGAAAAGGAATATAAATGTGTACAGTATAGGAATGAAAAATTCTGGGCTATTGTGGTGAGTTTTTGACGGTGTTAATCTAGTCTATGGTTTGAGGTACGGCACTCGCCATGCATCATTATTTTATTGATTGAAAATTGACCCATCGCGTCACATGTCCATTACGTCTACACTGTTCTAAACTCTAGAAAATCAGATAATTTTTTTAAACTATTTACAAATAGTTAATATTTTCCATAGACCCATATACGCCACAACGTTAAATAAATAAATAAATAAATATTCAGGACATTTTTTCAGACACGGTCATCTGACCCCAAACTAAGCAAAGCTTGTGATATGGCTGCCAGAGACTGACGTTTCACGCTACCTTATTTCCATTCGACGTTGGGCCCATAAACATACAAGTTTTTATATTAGATGCGTAAATAAGTATCTAAGCTTCGCGCAATCATGCTAAAGCTTCGTTTTGTTTTGTGTCATATTCTTACGTAATACCAGACAGGATGGATGAAACACAGCGGCTTTGACGTCTTCTAAAAAATATACAATCCTGTAAAAGATCGACAGCAAAATACGCTGACAAGAGAATATCTGTAAACAAAAACGCTGAAATGTTTGAAAAATTGCGTACATTTTCGCTCCGCTGCCAGCTTCGACCGGTTTATTTTTTCTCTGGCCACCTTCTGTTTTAGCTCACTCGTTTTGTCCATTAACTCCCCGTGGTTTACTTTACTACCTTGTTTTCTTTTCTCGGTTTAAAACTACTCACATTATTTTCAATTAAAACCATCGCGTATCGCGTAAAAGTTGCCTGTGTTTACTTTTTAAATAGTAAATATCGCCTGCGATAAAATGTATTCATTTCATTTTTTTTCTTTAATTATGTCATACCATTGTATATATACAGGGCTACGCATATTATACTAAGCCGAAAGGAGGTCGTTGTACTTACTCATCATTACGAACAACTTTTACTGTGGGACCAACACTAAAATTATAAACATTTTCTTTCTTTTTTTCTTTCTGTAATCGCGGGAGTAAATCAGCTGTCCCATACTTTTTGTCGAGTGTGAATGGCCGTTTCTATACGTCATATTCGATAAAAACTCTAAACGATATAATTAATGAATATTTATCTTTCATACTCATTTCTGACTGATTAGTTTTGTTTACATTTTTATCAAATAATTATGTCAGTTATGCCAAGCAAATTATGGTTACATATTTATTGAGCTTATGTTGAGAACAATAGGCATGATTCCTAATGTTTAATTTATTACAAATAACCGGCTTAGCGATGAATATAACTAAATACATTACACATACAGAAAAAAAATATTTGAATTGGCTGATAAATCTCTGGGATATGAGTATTTGAAGTTTTAGGTGGGGATGGAGAGGGGATGTTCTATCCCTTTCTCGCAAAGCGTGTGTTAGTATAGCATTTGTATGGCGCTCCTGAGCCGTGACGTCACGGCTCAGTATAGTGCGCTCTCTGTCTAGCATGAAATTAAATTAAATTAAAATGCTTAATAGCTTATTTATTTTTGAACTTTTTTTTTTGATGCTTTTTTATGAGGTAATAAAAAAAAATAGTCATCATGCTATATCATATTATGGTAATATTTAAATAATAATTTAGTATACATATTTTTGCAGGTGACTGTACAATGTTTATTAATATAGTGAACTTAGGTATAATTAAATATTATTAATTTTAATTTAGTTTTGTAGTTTGTCTTTATATTATTTTAGGTACGTTTATTATGATTCGAAATATGTATAATAATATTTATTAATTAACAAACGGAATTAAATATACCTACTCTGATCTATCACAGCGATAATTTTGGACTCTTATTTCTGAGAATATTTTAAAACTGTAAGTACATAATTATGTATATTTGTCAAAGAATTAGCTATAGATCCATTAGAAACTTAGTTACTTGCCGCGCCTGCCGTCGTTTTAAACGTGGCTTATCAAGGTTCCGTATCATAAAACGGAAAAAATGAATCTTTATTTATCACATCACTTTGTTGTCCGTCTGTCTGTCTTTCCTTGTATCAAGACCCTTTTTCTTTGGTTTGCGTACAGGTATCAAGTTGTAATCAATATAAAATTCTAAAGACTACGGTCACTTGGAGGTATATAAAATTCAAGGATCTAACAACTTTTCTCTTGCCTGTTGGAAGGTACTCTTAATGTTTTTTTAGGTGTATGTTATTTACTAAGTTTGTACTCGCACTAGGCTTCTTTATTTCTATAATATTCGCCAATTTTTTTTTTCTGAATTTTTCGCTGATCCTGATGAGTTCATTTGCTTAGGCGTGTAAAGGGAAAAAAATTACGAAAAGTAATTTAGTTTAACTAACCAATAGGGCATTTAACTCTAAACTAACCTCGGAAATGTTTTAAAGCAATTTTATCATTGATATTCTTTATTTTGTTTTATAATTTATTTTCCGATTTATTCCATGCTTTTATTCCAGTGTACATACATTACATACTTTTTTTATAATATACTTTGAAGTTTAAGTTAGAAGTAATAGGCATGATGACTAATATTTTTTTATTACTTCATAAAAAATCTGATCATAAATAGAGCACATCAACTAAACCAAAATTAAAATTAGTTCAAAAATAAATAAGATATAAGCATTTTAATTTAATTTAATTTCATTCTAGTCAGAGAGCGCACTATACTGAGCCGTGACGTCACGGCTCAGGAGCGCCATACAAATGCTATACTAACACACGCTTTGCGAGAAAGGGATAGAACATCCCCACCCCCATCTCTATCCCCACCTAAAACTTTAAATACTCATATCTCAGGGATTTATCAGCCAATTCAAATTATTTTTTCAGTATGTGTAATGTATTTACTTATATTCATCGCTAAGCCGGTTATTTGTAATAAATTAAACATTAGGAATCATGCCTATTTACTAGTAAGCCTAACGTTAGGCTAGATTGTAAATTAAAAGTGCCCTTCAAATTTGCAACTTAGAAGAAAAAAACCTGAAGAACAGAGAAATTGAGACAGCAGCGTTTCACTCTTATAGGATTAACGTGATATGATATTTATTATTGCTTGATGCGTTTGTGTTTACGCTTGCATCAAACGAAAGTCATGGCAACACTGGCGTCCGGTAGCGTGAACAGTACTAGAACGAATTCCTTTACTACTTATAACTGTGTACATAGTACATACAATATGACCTCAATATCCTATAGTTTCCTGGAAAATTGGTATGAAATTAACAGCCATTGAGTATACAGGGTAGAACGGAATGGTGGAACTAAGCCCAAAGGGGGTCATCATACTCATTATTACTAACATTTTTACTAGGTATATAGAAACCTGCATGCAACTGGCATGAAATCAGCTGCCATTGAGCTACCAAGGTCACAAAAAAACATCGTAAAAAATCAGTTGATCCATACATTTCGTTGAGTGTAATTGACATTTTTCTATAGAACAGCTGATTTTGTAGAGTTGATATCATAGTGAAAGTTTTTTAAATGAAAAGACGGTCCTATGAGTCAGTCGTGCACTTATTTGGTATCAATTATGATTCCATTATCTACCGTCATCTTTTTAGTTACATAAGTAAAATAATATAGCCGTTAAAAACTATTAATTAGACAAGCTTATATTTATGGCTCATTTATTTTCTCATTGCGATATCACGAAATGAGTTCAAAATAAAAAAATACGTTGGCTTAGCGAGCGTCATACCACAGATTAAATCATATTTGCGACGCTTGCCTTGTGTTACCAGAACCTGGAATGTTTTTAAGAAAATTTCATTTTGAACTGGTGACCTTCAAATTTCCGGTACAGTTGTATTTTTATGCGTATTGTTTGCATGTCAAATAGGGTATCAGTATGCCCTAAATGGATCAAACACTACTTAGCGTATATACATCCGAAAATCTTACGCAGTCGAGTCAAACAAATAAAATGCAGAAAATTCAGAGTTAACTAAAAAATTGAATGATCCTCGTAAACATACTGGCTGGCGAGCGCAGACGCAAGCTGTAAAACGGTCTACAATGTGTTGCTATTATTAACACCAACAAATCTGTCGCTATTTTAACGGTACATAAAACGGTACTGACCAATATGACAAACCTATCTGTACTGTTGGCCCAATGTGAATAGCTTGTTGTAAACTGACCGTGTGTGTTTCTACCAATAACTCTACTTTTATTAAATAAAATAATGATCAACATGTCTCAAAATTAAGTAAATTAAATTACTCAAAAAAGCCGTTAATAACAAAATATGATTAAAAAAATAATGGCCACTTGGACTTAAAATAATTATTTTTAAAGGTGCGGTGCGTGCGTGACTGTGAATGTTAGTCGATCACGAGTGTGAAGTAAATGGATCAGTAATCCGATGATCTATATACTTATACGCTAAATAAATATGAACCATAAATCGTCATCGATTTATGGTTGATATTCTGAAAACCCAAACGATGCGCTTTGGTTCCACTGTTATTGTGCGAACTGCTAGTCTGCTGAATGCGTCACTATATTCTAAAATTTATGAAAAAGAGTCTTAACAGTAAACGATACTGCCATAAGTGTTCCCCGATAGTTACAATCTGGTTGTCTTCAAATCACGAGTGAATCGGTTTCTTCTAGGCAAGCGTGTTCCATCGTATACCGCATCATCGCTTAATCATCCGAGTTGGCGGTCAAACGCAAGCCTATTATTAATAATAAACAATATTAAAAATACCGGACTAGGGAAAAATTAACTACTGAGACGGAAAGGCTCATCAGTCCAATCATCGGAGTACTGATTAGGCTTCACGAACTCAAAATCCTCCACGCACCGAGGCCTGACCCAAAGTCCCCAATACACTGGCCGCGTACAGAAGTTTAGTATAATGCTCACAAGCTATGAGTAACGTAGCTTTCGTAGCTCCTAAATAACCTACATTCCAGCTTCAAGATATATTTAATATATATTTTATGGCTCGCAATATTATTCCTTAGCCCTTATTATTTCTTACTTATGTTTTCTTTCAGTAAATAACATTCTGTTCACGTTTTGCAAGCTCTATTGAATTTGTTAACCAGATCACGTACGGAACCAATATTATTTTGAGAGCTTTCGCCGTCATACTATATTGTGGCATATTGTAACTTTATCAATAAATTTATATTTTGGGTGAATTTGGATTAGTTTATGGTGACGCGACGAAATAACTAACACTGAATGTAGTCAGTAATACAACAAACACGTTTATTTGAATTTGATTGTTTTTTTATAAAAGTGACGAATCTTCAAACAGCTGTACAGAGTTTCTTAACCGTTTCGCTATCCATGGGTATCTGTTTGTCCTACTCTGGCTGAAAGGAGCTTCCTTTTGTGACGCGCAAAAAATGGCGCGGAGGGGGGAGACACTTAACGGTATTTCGCGAATTTGGCGGGGGACAGGGAAGTGGTCAATCATTTCAAACAAAAAAAAACATATGCATAGATACTTGCGTTAAATTTATAACACTCCTCTGTTTGCTTCGAGGGTTAAAAATATACTGTTTGTCTATAAATTAAATTAAAATTTAATTTTAGAATATTAATTGGATATATACGTCTCTTATCATTAGGCGACTCGAAAGCCATACATAGATCGATTCTAAATAATAATAAAATAAATAATGGTGTACTTAATTTTTTTGTACCACTAGAACTTGTTATTGTAGCAAAGGTAAACTAACAGAAATATAATAAACTTTTACCAACAGTTACAATAGATACAACCACAACATACCTACAATAAGAATTGAAGTATTTAGTAATTAATGTCTGGAGCGATAATGTTTTTCTACATTTCGCACACTTTGTTAACGTGTAAAAAGAGGTTATAATAAATGGATTTTACTTATACATACAAGCACTCTTGGCCCGAGCCCAGTGGCTGGTCTGGATCACTCTACTCCCACAAGTCTCACGTCGTGACTCTACGGGAGATGTGAGCTTCGAGTATAACCACGGGAGACGCCAATTCGAGGGGATCTGATTAGGGCCAGAATACCAATGATGTTACATATATAAACTGAGGTAGATACGTTTTACTGAGGTCTACGCGGCAATACAAACACAAGTTAATTAGCTTGAGTTAAATCAGTCCGTACTGTGTCTAGCAACGACGCAAACGTACGATACGTGATTTTGGGGTATGAGAAATAATTAAAAGTTGTGTCCTGCGTTTAGAAAGTGAAATACTTATATAGGCTGTTTCAAAAATGTTTAGTGTAATGAAAAATTGTTGGAAAGTATATGAAAAAAATTTATTATAGCTTTTCAAAATATTCCTCTCCAGCCCAATGCATTTATGCATACGGGTGAAACAGCGTTCGAAATGTTAAAAAAATACGCCGATTTCGAATCTATATCCTTTATCGAATCTATATATGCCGATACTGCGATAAAAAAACTAGGCAGTCATGGAGACTGCTGACAGAAGTGAAAACTTAAAACTCAGTCTGGCGCAACACGTCACGTTAGCCGACATCGGTGACACGAACCCAAAGGTTTTGCCCCTCTACCAAAAATCGCTTAACAAGGCTAAAAAAATCACTTTAAAAATTGTTTCGTTTGCCAAAACATATTCATGAAAATTGTTTAATACATATTCAATGTTATTTTAACGATAATGCCATATAATGTCATTTATACATTAAATTTTTAAATCAAATTTTTATAAAATTATGATCTTAAAACTTGATCTTAAAAAAGCCATAGATTTAAAAAAAAAAAAAAAAAACAATGTGGCGATTGCCCGCGCTTGACATTATGTGAGTGTGTTTTACGCCTTACATGTCTGAAGATTTTATTAATCACTACTTTACACATCGTACAAATATATTCCCACAAAATTTAGATATTTATAGAACGTGTTGGTTATTAAATCATTTCCAGGTGTTACGGATAACTAATCACGTATATTAAAAGAAGATTGGGAGGTTAAACAGCCGGGCTATTTTTATTTCATCGTCTGAGTATACGTTTAAAATTGGACATGCTTCATCGTTAACTGCTAGGTGTTCTGCGGAAACCAGCTAAAATCCAGCAAAGAATAAACACGGCTTGCTGGACTGCCCACACAATAAGATTTATAGTTGTCGATAAAAATACCACATTGGCTTTTTAAGTCGTCGGCGATCGGAATATTTCGGTTAGGCACGTCGTCCTAGAGTAAATAATCACGGTCGCTCCAACTAAAACAATATGTTACAATAATACAAAATAAATAAATAATCGAGACATTTTTTGCACACGCGGTCATCTGACCCGAAACTAAGCAAAGCTTGTAATATAGCTGCCAGAGACTGATTTATGTTCATAAATATATTTCAAATACATACTTAAATAGATATTAACACCTAGATATAGAACAAACACAAAAGTTCATCACATGAATGTTTGTCCTAGGTGGGAATCGAACCCACGCCGCCAAACGCAGAAGGCAGGATCACTACCAACTAGACCAACGGGCTATCTAACAATACAACAAGTATTGGACATCACATTACAACACTAGACACAACAAAACATACAATTACTGTGAAAGAAAATTATCTAACAATGCTTCACCATAATCTGCAGTCTATTTTATTGCTGGCAAATGATTGAGAATTCAGTGAAACATTTTGTCATATTGTAAAATAATCGTGATGATTAATCTTCAAAGTAGGTAAATAAAAAGAGGCCCAACAATATTTCACTACAATCTGCAGTCTATTTTATTGCTGAAAAATGATTGCGGATCCAGTGAAACATTTTTGTCATGTGACTAATTGTGATAATTAATCTTTGAAGTAAGTCAAAGACTTTCTATATCATAAAAAAAATATAGATAGGCTTGCGCTTGGCCGCCATCTTGCTTGTTATTAACTAGACATTTAATGTAGGGTGAACGTGTTCAGTCACTACATCTGATGAAAAGCCTTATGTAAACACACGCCCACTGAAGGCACTGAGTGTCACGTCAGTACCCAAAGAGAATATAAAAACTACGCAAGATCAGCCCCCCGATTCTACTAAACAAATTATCTTTAAATTGTAATTGTTGCGATTTTAATTGTTAAATAACTGCCTCAAAATTGTCAATTTTTTAATATTTTTTATACTATGTTATAATATTATGTGGTTGTATTTTTCTAGTATAAAAATATATTTAAAACTGTCAATTTTGAGGCAGTTATTTAACAATTAAAATCGCAACAATTACAATTTAAAGACAATTTATTTAGTAGAATCGGGGGGGGGCCTGTACCGACCAAGCCTGCCATCAACGTTCGCGCTACGTCTTGTTGTCTTGTCGTCCATTGAACATAATTGTAACTACAAGTCTGGGCTACGTAGTAGCTTTACCTAGTCTGTGAAATAAGTAAATAAAAATACATACAATGTTTTCTAATGTTTCACTACAATCTGCAGTCTATTGGATGAAGAATTAATATCTGCAGTCCATTGGATGTGGAACTTTACGCGCGTTTTAATCTACCTATCAGATTCAAGTATTGCGACCAATCAGCAGAGGTTATTCAAATAACACAGCGTAAGTAAATTTTATAAGCAAGTGGCAATACCTTACCGTTTGTCCCAGTGTGAGGTAGCAAAATATCACTTGCGCGGTGTTGTTTGCCAGTCGTCGAATGCCAAGCGACTTATGTAGACCGTAATGTTCAGGTATAAGGACAGCACAAAGCGCTACCTGACCTAATTTGATAAAGATTTTTCTAACTGGGAAGTCCTTGGCTTATGAGACAGCTAAAGACATTAGGCTGTCTTACTTACGCATTTCAATAATTTTGAAGGTAAAAATATCACTTCACATCAGCCAGTAAACGTCCACTACTGAACAAAGGCCTCCCTCTTAGAGAGGGATGTTGCCATAATCCCCACGCTTGGCGGGTGGCTTGGGGACCACAGTAAGTTCACCGTGTACTAATAAGATGCTGCTGCCCATTCCCCAAGGTGGTTATAGTAGCAGTTTTAAGTAAATAATGTCTATCATAAACTTATTTGTTTCAGAATGTACAAAATATTTATCGCAGCCTGCAATGGAGCACAGCAAGTACTTGGATCCAGCCTATGATGTCGATATAGCAAGTGAGTGATTTTAGTTCATTATCACATCCACAGTCTTCTTTATCCCGCTGCTATTCTTACCGTGCCATTTGCCACAGCACCTTACTTGTAAACATCATACGAATGATTTTGCTTTGTTGAAAATGAATCTAGATTACGTACTTCATCAAAATTCGCGTGTGGAGCTATTTACAGGAATAGACTATACTAATCTGAAAAGAAGTCATTGTACTCATCATTATGAACAACTTTTACTATGATATCAACCCCGAAATCGCTGTTAAAAAATACTGCTGTTCCATACATTTTGTCGAGTGTCAATGGCCGTTTTCTATGGAACAACTGATATTTTATTCGCGATTTCATGGTTAGTCCCATACTAAAAGTTGTTCATAATGATGAATACAATGACCTCCTTTCGGCTTAGTACAGTCTTTATGCGTAGTCCTGTAAACCACGTTATGTTTATATCATCTCAGATATCAATAACAATCATTAATTGAGTATTTTAACCGACTTCGAAAAAATAGGTGTCAATAAGGTTGTATTTTAAATGTTTGTTACCTCTTAACTGAATTGATTTGGAATAGAATTTTTTAATTGAAAGGATATACATACTTTCAAATTGAAGCCATAGAAATTTCATCAAGTTGAAAGTTATAACAATATCACTGAAAAATTTGGTTACTTGGATGACAATTTTATTATGATTGTCATCTAAGTACCGAGTCTAAGTAACCGAAATTGCGTATTTTACTAATTCAGTTCAGTTTTTTAAATTGATAGTTATTAACAACTAGGTACATGGAGTTTGCTTAAATATAAGCTAAGCTAACAAATATACAATATAAATGCTTATAATATGCGTAAATGTTTATGTATTATATGCTTGATATACAATTGGAATTATCTAATTAATCAGTAAGTACCTACCAACAACATTCTTGGAATAAAAAAGATGATTGTTTCAGATTACGTCCGAACCATGGTCTCCTTCGGTATAATAAGCCTGTTCGTGATGGCGATGGGGTGCGGGTTTTCCACGTACACCTTCCAGAATCCCCGCTATATGTTTAAACGACTTGCCGCTGGCATTCACTTCATCAGCAGTAAGTCTGTCACCACTAACAAATAACGCTTTATGCGCTTTATACTCATAGTGAAGCTATAGCATAGCATAGCATAGCAAGGAATCTTATTGGGGAATAAGATTCCCTGTGTTGACACAGGCATGCCATGGCATTCCCGATGATGCTATGGAATACACACAATGACAAGGACAACTAAGACCTAGATAGAGCAGACCCAAAGCAGATACATTAAGGCAGTGCTCATTGGCTTGAGTTATTTCGCAAATTTGAAAAAAAAAAACACTGTTATAATTTATGACATCACATTCATAATCGATTGGCATTCTTTAGAATAGCATTGCAATCAGTAAAGCTATTTCGTGTTGATAGTGATATTTTTCAGGAAGAAGATTATAGAAAAAAAAATCTTGCCATTTTTCGCCAAATTGAAACATGTCAACATAAAAAGTACGGTGGAAAGCGTGTTATGTTTGTGACCGGTAAAGTGGAGAGAAAAAGACCCAGGGGGTGCAGCCCAACAAGATGGACCGACCAAGTGTCAAAAGAGCTCGGCACGAACATCTCTGACGCGATGTACCAGGCTGGAGACCATCAGAGATGGAAGCAGATTAGTCGCCAAATTATAAAAGATCGACAGCATCACGACGCTCGCATTAAGCAAACAAACTGAGGAGAAGCAGGATGTTATTCTAAAAAGAATGCACAATCGTTTTATTTTATTCTTTCGCGACTTTTATCTTTTAAAATATTAGAAATTTGCCTTAAATTCATCATTGACCTCTCCTGCTCAAAAGCGGCGTGTTAGCACTGCACCATGCACTTTTTTTATTTACACGTGCTTAGGCGACGCAGATCCCTAACCAATCTAGACTGACCTGTAATCCATTTCGCAGTGTTAGTACTTAGCCGTAGTCTGCTGATGGGAGGCATGAAAGATGCCTCCCACCTTTGACGATTTTCTCGTCGAATTTAAGATTAATGCAGAGCATCGTGAACCCGAGTAGCTAGTTAGGCTAGTTACTTTCTGGAAATTCTGTCGCCATCTCGATCAATGTCATCACTAACTGTGGTGTTAAGATGTCTGGTCAGGCCATCATTTTAGGCTCTGAACCATCGATACTTTTCCTACTACCTTTTTTTAAAACTTTTATAGATTTTTAAAGATAACGATCATTTGTTTGGACCAAACACGAGTAAATCATACGCATATTTGTAAACGCATGCACATTAAGTGGGTGGGTGTCTTCCGGTTTTCTAGAAATGTGTCCAAAATACTGTAAAATGTATGGCATTATAATATATGGTGAATGACCTCTGGGAACAAGGATCCCTGAAATACAAACCCCTGTCCAATCCATGAAAGTGTTATTCGATACCATTGCGTGTATTTCCACCAAACTTAACCATCCTAGAGGTACTTACTAGTAGATACTTTTGCGTTTCACATAATTTTTTGTCTTTATTTCAGCATCATGCACGCTTGTAGTGGTGCAAGTCATGATGTCGACAGTGGATCATATGAAGAAGAACGTCAAATTCGTTTATCCTACCGAAGCCTATCACTAGTAAGTATTTTATTATCCTTTTGGTGCGTTAGTAAAACGCGCCTTAATTTAATAATTACAATCTAGACTAATGTACTCAGTAATTTAATTCTAACCTAAGCCCTTACGTATGTATTTTTAATATCTAACAATGTTACCAATAACACGTGACTTATTGTGTCTGTTAAGGGTTTAAAAAAAAAATAAAAAACGAATTATATCTGTTAAATAAACAAATTAACTAATTGATTGGCTTATTATCAAATTATATTTTATCGAATTAATTATTCACACCTTAATCATTTAAATATACAAATTTATTTATTTATACTGACTGAACGAATTTATTATAAATTTTTATTATTTTTATTCATCTTACTGATTATAAAGTGCCCATGATAACTAAAATTCATAATATAACTTAAACTAATAAAACCACACACGATTCGGATTTCAGAAACCAAAGCATTATTATTTCTGATTTAAACAACCTTACTTAGAAATATTAGTTAATCAATTGCTACCAAATTCCGATGAAAATTATCACGAGTGAAAACGAGACAAGTTTAAGCATTGCATAATATAACTAACGTTTCTAAGTATAGCTTAATTATAATCTGATATTTCACCCAATTTTAAAAGAGAGTAATAAAACCGGCCAAGTGCGAGTCACGCTCGCACACTGAGGGTTCCGTACCACCACATAGATCGTTAGCTACTAAAGTACAAAAAAATTACAAAAAGACAAAATTTCATCAATACCCAGGCGGTCACCCATCCAAGTACCGGCCGCGTCCGACGTTACTTCACTTCGATGATCGTAAGAGAACTGGTGGTGAACAGAAATTAGTTACCGACTCACACTTGTCCATTATTTATTATTTGTTATTATACTTTAGAGTGTGAACTATAAGCATGCCAAGTTTGACGCGTGTACGTATGCCGTAACGTTACATATTCTGTGAAAATCTATTATGGTTCGAATGATACAGCCGTTAATAGGTAGGACAGACAGACAGACACCGTAGGCTTAGTAATAGGGTCCCCTTTTACCCTTTGTGTACGAAACCCTAACAATTAAGAAGTGCAAGTAATTTTTACATTAATATAATTAATGTTCCTCTAATGGAGGAGAACATTGTACCTAACCGCAGTGTAGGTATGCGTAATTTAAATGTAAATGTCACACGTAAGGCCGCTGAAAGCGATTTGGCACAGTAACTGTCTACTAAATTATTTTTGTCAAGCGAGTGTTGAACTAACAACCCTTCAGCTCCTTGTTCGTTATTTACTTTGTCACACTCATGGTCACGAATTACTACGTTTTATTATAACATGCTTTATAGTAGCGTTATATGCTTTATATTAGCATTTTATTGAATGATTTATAAAAGCCTTTTAATCAAATGCTTTCCACTATTCGGGCGTTAATACAATAATTTGGTACCATCACACTGATCTCATGATAGAGCTAGGAGGTGAATAGTGGAACTCTTCAATGGCTACTAGTAACCCCCCCCCCCCCCCCCCCTGGTTTTGGTTTGTATTAACGAGTCCCATACTCGTTAATACATCGATAGTTAGTAAAAAAAAAATAGTTTTGTCTTCTTTGTTTTTATTTAATTCTACACAGATGCGTGTGTTTTAGCTTTTAAACAATTATTTATATTTTATTTTCTACAGCTACCACATTAGTTTCTACATGGCATGGCTTGTCGTCCTGGTTAATGCGTTCGCCGCAGCATCATTTCTATGGTACTCCCGGAAGAGGAAAGGAGACAAGGCAGCTACAGACGAGCTCGCCATGGCAGACGAGCCGACAATCATTGGCCGATGACGCTACAGGCGGCTCGCCTCCAAGCAATTCGGGTTGCTGGAACACTTCCTCAAGTCTTTACTGAACAGTGCTCAACTGACCAATACACTCCGACACACTTATTTGTGCGTGCGCTAGAATAAGATTGAATCATTATTTGTGAAGATCATTGCGTTGTCAGTTCCGTCTACAAAAATGGCGCTGCTGTCACACGCACATGTAAATTTGCCTTTATTTTACTATTTTCGTGTTCGTCTTCCAACGTTCCAACTGAGTAAACGCTCCGTTTATTTTGATTTCAAGACGACTTCTGACTGATTCTGTTACTGTAATTACACCCTGAATGTTTATCGTTATGATTTGATTATTGTTAATCTTATAAACGATGAAAAATAATATCTTTATTGCGAAATATTTTATTACTGCCTTGAAAAGTTTTATGTAAGTATATGATGTTAAAATCGGCTAAATCGGCTTGTACTTACGTCTACGTTAAGTATCAAATGTATGATGCCAATTTGAATAATGTTTGCGTGCTCTTTGCGTTGTCTTTTTTTGTGAAATGTAATGCTGTGTTGGGATTATCAATTACTTGAGATGACAAAAAAAACATAAAATAAATGCAGACGTAATTTGCTTTGGCCGCAATAACCACTAAGGTAAGTCGGGCTTTTCCTGCGATACGATAATGTTTGTTACCACTGTTGATCATTAAGTTTAATATACTGTGACTCAAGGTCGCTTTTAGCGAAGCAAAAATATGGCGATCACGCAAGTTCCAACTTTGAGTTTTGAGATATTTGACTCATAATATGACTGTTATATTTTCTTAAAAAAGAAAAGAAAGAAAGAAAAAAAAAAACTGTTCTCACAATGTCAAAAAACATCCTTATCTAAATGGTATAATTTTCACATGGTTTGGTGATGAAATCTGTTATCAACGTATCATCTTTGATATCGACCCAATCATTCTAAATTGCGTTTTATTCATCCGAAATTCTTTAATGTAGGTTGTTAAATTATTTATGATTTATTTTTAATACAGACGTAATTTTTTTTATTGGATAACCTCGCCTTATTTTTGCATCAAACACGTCCACACTTAGTTAAATGTGGTCAGTTGGCAACAGTACAAAATACCGGCCATGCTGTCCCACCGAGACGTATGAAATTCTAGTCAATAAAAACAGTTCTTTAATATTTTTGGAAACTTGTATCTCCAAAGAAAATATAGGTACTTCAGGTACTTCAATATGTCCCAAAATTATTGTAAAGATAAGAAGCAGATAGAAAATCTTTGTGCTAATGCGAGTTTGGGACCAAGACCGTTTGATCTAACTGATTCTAGAATGTACTATTACTATAATTGTTGCCATGTTTTACTAATATCGCTAGCTCTCGTTTTAAACTAGCTTGTGTAGCAATAAATTAAGAGCTATAATCGCAAAGACAAATAGAAATTGCAATAAATCGGGCTGTTACAGAATATATCCAGAATTGTATTGTTTATTCCATTGTACTTGCATTATCATGTATGTATTGTGTATTTGATGTTATGTGCATTCTTTATATTTATAATTCTTTTAATAAAACTTTATTCTTAAATGTTACTATTAATCTTTACCTGTAGATAGTATGCTATGTATAGATAGTATATGTATATGTTGCTTTTTCTCAGATATTACTAGTGATTACCTACTGCAAATTAATAATTTAAAACGAGGTCGTTTGAGTCTTTGTCTATTAATATAACTGTTATGTGGGAAGAGAAAAGGGGGAGCTTTTACGCCAGATAATTACGGCGCATTGAGATGCCAAAACTGTTAAAAGTTCAAACCCAGATAATTAGTTACGTTTCTGCAAGGAGTTTGTGACTTTTGATCCAAGATGAGGCGACGTGGTGGACGTCTTTTTTTTTCATGTTGTATTGATAATTTAGTAACAATATTGATAAAACTGTAGTTTCGAAAGTTTAGAACGACACTAATCTCTGAATCGGAAGATACATAATTTAAAATTTCATACTCAACAATTTGAAGAAACCAGAAATAACTACAAAAATGTTGCACGGGGTACAGGTCAACAATCCTTTATTTATAAACTTGTAATAACCATGGAATAGTTATTCTATCTTTCACTAGCGAACTAAAAAAATTGAAAATATTAAAAGATAAAACACCTTGTTGACTACTCGAAGGGTATTAACGCGTGTATTAATGCATAAAATGAGGTTACCCTCGGAATGAGGTAGAATATTGTTGTTTGTTTGAGCCAGGTATATGAAGTCAATCATTTTACGCAATTATAAACTTATAAGGGGGCCAATTCATCATAATCATTATTCATAGGGTCAACTACATTACCGCAAAGTCAAGAAAGAATAGATCGAGTCAAGTTCAACTAGGAAGTAGGTACTATAGTAGGTAATAAGAATACTTCATATTTTCAATCAAAAGTTTACACTTTTTGTAAATTATTTGCCTAGATTTATGACCGGAGCTGTGACAAAAATTATGATTGGGTATATAAACAAATACCGATATTAACGTTTTTTTGGAATGGAATCAAAGCAAACGCCGGAAACAATGTCCCAATGGCGCGGTTTTAGCTTTTTACAACAGAAAAATGTCGTGTAAACATTTCGCGCGTGGTTATTTTGAGATGAGCATTGTAGAAAGTCTGGCAGACGCCCAGGGTAGAGATGTGACACTGCCAACGTCAACAGAGGTTACTGTCCTAAAAAAAACAGAGGAAAAGGCCAGCGGTACTAATGAACCGAAAACCATTTGTTGCTCGTGGTTCTAATGCTACAGGTACAAGCACTCATAAATACTCTTTTGGCAATAACAATATTTTTTAAATAAACAGCCATCATCATCATCATAATTAGCCTAGACATCGTCTACTGCTGGACGCAGGCCTCTCCCAAGACCCGCAACAGCCTGATGTTTTTTCTTCTAGCCACTGCCAGCCGTCTTGCGTAAGTATATCTTCATTTCGACGAGTCTCAGGGCGTCCTACGCTACGTTTGCCGATTCATGGTATCTACTCTAGGACACGTCTATCTCAACGGTTATTGGTTCTGCGACTGGGATATGACCGACCTATTGCCATTGGTTGCTAATACGCTGAGCTATGTCGGTAACTTTAGTTCTAAGGCAAACAACTTTGTTCCGGATACGATCCAAGCAGCATAGCTCTCTCTATAGCTCGCTGGCAGACCTTGAACTTGTAGACCGCTCCAACTGTAAGTGTCCACGTTTCAAATTATGTCTGGTAGAATGAACTGGTTAAAGACTTTCGGCTGAAGACTAAATAGGATAGGTGACGAGAAGACTACGTAATTTCTAGAATGCTAGGCTGCCCAGCCCAAATGTATTCTTCTCTTGGCCTCACCGTCAAAATAGTTTTTGCCTAGTTCGAGCGTATGCTTAAATATATTGTTGAACGATATCTAGAGTGAAGCGGACCTTGGGTTTATTCAAGTTCATCTGGAGACCGATGCATTGGTAAGAATTTGCTAGGCCGTCAAGCATCCTCTGTATAACACTGTTTTAAACTATCACGGTTGTTCACTAAAGTTATATGACACTTTTTAACTGTTCTCGAACCACCCGCATTCTTCAATCTTCCCGTGAACATGGTGCATGTAAATATCGGGAGCTCATTCCACAACCTTACCACGGTAAATATCCCGTAAATAATCATATAACTTTATCCTCTGTATGTCCTTCAGCGACCCAGCCGTCATGACGATGTCTTCTGCAAAGTGCAAGTGAGAGATGTACTCGCCAGTGATGTCCAGTCCAGCTTCGGACTGATACAATCTGTAACACAATGTGCACCACTAGGAACATGACCGTATTGCAGCACAGGCTCAGTGATATTAAAGCAACTGATTTTATGATACACTTTCACACAGTGCTACAATTTGTAACGTTAACAGTTCGAACGGTTATAACATCGAATGCTGCTCAGTCAGTGAGTTGAGTTAGCGCAGTAACCTGGTAAGTGACCGCCTTTAGATGTTAAATCTTATGCCCTGTAATTTCACTGGATAAATAGTATTTAATCCTGAACTCAGTAATGTTATACACTAGTTATTGAATGGCGATAGAAACATTTTCAAAAACGTAATACTTCCCCAGGCGAACTTTGCAAAAGAGCAATAATAAAAACAATACACCAGCTAAGTGCAAGTCGGGCTCGCGCACTAAGGGCGGAACCCTTCGGGCGGAGTGACTACCACAAAGTCCAAAAAGTAGTGCAAAAAGACAACATCACGCCCGGGCGGTCATCCATATAAATATCGACCACGCCCCACATTATTGGTAATGAACAGAAATTTGAACAGAATCACTGACTCGCAATGGCCATTATATTTCAGAATGTGTACTATAAGCATGCCAAGTTTGACGCTTGGTACGTATTACCGCTTTTACATTAGACCTAATACAAAAGTACGTAAAAATACGTTTGTTGTATGGGGACCCCCTTTTCGTTATTTCTTTTTGACTTTTAACCGCCGTAACATTGCATATTCTGTGAAAATTTCTACTGGCTGTCTATTGGGGTACGAAAGATACAGCCGTTAAAAGGTAGGACAGACGGACAGACGGACAGACAAATAGACAACGTAGGTTTAGTAATAAGGTCCCGTAGTCCGTAAGGCACGGAGCCCTAAAAACGATAATGTTTTATTAGTAAACTAGTAAAATAAAAGAATAAAATCTCAAGTAAGAGATGTCTTCTGTAGTAAGACCACGGAAAGCTCACTTTTTAAAACAGTCATTGAAAGTTCGTATCGAATAAAATGTCAAAAACCACCACCGAAGGCCACATTCTGTCAATGTCTATCGCCTAGTTTCTTTCAAAACTATTTTCATCGTATTCTTTGAAGTCGATGATGAATTGACGATTATGGCTGAACACTTCTGGAACTGTAAATTATGGGTCCGCCGAGTCTCTTTCAAACCGCTCTGATAAACAAAGACTCTAAAAGTAAACAAAACCAAACCCGAAGACATGTTTATGCGATCTATTTTGGAGATGATATAAATATTAGATAAGTACCGGGAGATATTCAGTCAAAATAGAAAAGTTGTGTCGTTCAAGCAAGGTACAATATGAAATTTTAATAATATATAATATTTTGTTGTAATTTTTATGTTATCCTTGTTTTGTGGTATTTTAATAAAGAGTTTTGTATTGTATTGAATTGTACAATATATTCCTAAGATTTTTTATATTTAAAATCTTTGTATATTATTAATTGCTACGTCGATCTTTGAACCAAATGGCGTTGTTTTTAAAATAGCTCGAATAATACGGATAATTTTGCTGGAGCGCCTACCAGTTTCGGTCAAAGAGCTTATGGATTTTAGTCTGAGGTTTACAAGCTGTAACTACAATAGGCACAGATATACACAACACAATAGGTTTGTTCAGGCATTTTTTTTTTTCAAATCAAAATAAGGAGGTGTTCATGCATGGGTGTGTAAATAGGTCGTAATGTTGTTTCCACAGACTAGGTAAAGCTAGTTGTTTAACTACAAATTATCTTTAAAAGAAACAGACATTTTAAAACCACAAAATACAATTATAATCTAAGGTTTATACAAATAACTACAAATAAAATTTTATGTTTTTTAATCTAAATTAGTAATAGTGCTTAAAATCCAAATCCATGTAGGTATAAATATTATTTAGTTTTTTGGAGTGCCACATTGTTTGTATTTGGTGGTTTTTTAATATCGTTTTTTTAAAGATATTTTTAACTCATTACTTACGCCAATTCTTTTTGGCTTGACTAATAATTTAATACCCATTCCGTTTCCGATAAACAAATTTACAAAATAAAAACTGTTGCTACCTCAGATTAGACAAACAAGGGAGATATGCTTTGGTATAATTATCGTTCGTTCGTGTTTAAATACCGCTAAACTGCTTAACGCAACAACTGCGTAAGTACGGCACACTTAGTAATTTTTCACGCACACCAACCACCTGCAGCGACACCAATGAACTAACTAATAATCCACCCGGAAAAAAGGGCGGCAAGGTCATCTGCAGAGTGAGTTCGACTAAAGGCATCAAGTCTGATTTAGGCCTACTGATGCGTTCACAACTGGCACGCTACCTTACCATATCTCCCTTGTCTGATCACAGGTTGGTACAGAGAGCGGCAAACTATAAAGGACTATTTTCAGGTCTCTTTGGCGGACCGAAAAGAGACGATGGGATTTCCCGTAATTTCAACGGCATAATTAGTTGCGGTGCGACTCCGC
Organism: Agriopis aurantiaria; assembly: GCA_914767915.1. Lineage (NCBI taxonomy): Eukaryota > Metazoa > Arthropoda > Insecta > Lepidoptera > Geometridae > Agriopis > Agriopis aurantiaria. The sequence goes on along the minus strand of OU611994.1, from coordinate 6,855,895 downwards.
GCGAAAGATTATTATATTTTTCATGTGTGCATGTAGCCAACTATCATGCCACTTTTTACTGACGAAAAAAGGTTCTCTAGTCGATGCATATTTTTTATATGTATGATCACGCATAGCTTTTTATGAAGCCGATTTTGATGATTCTTTTTTGCTCAAGATATTTGCTGGTGACTTTACTTTTATCGGAAGAAAAGGGCACGAGTTGTTTGCACTTCCCACCTTTTCTTGATAAAAAACACACTGGAAGGATGTAGCCAAAAAACGAGGTCTGCAGGAACTCACACAAGCACACAAATACACACTCTAGCACAATCATTTCTGTCGAGATTTATAACATTTGAGCTCTAATCAATTTGTTTGTTTTTAAGTGCTTTTATTGACTAAACAAAATGAAAGCTAAAACTAACACTGCAAAAACAGTTAGACTGTCCATAGACCGTTGAAGGTATAAAATAACTACCACATCATGCATGTCCCTATAAGGTTATGATGAGTAACATTTTTCATTTGGATACATAATTCGAAGAAACACCAATGTTTTGGAAAACAATAGGACATTACGAAATAGTATCTTATTTTCTCCAAATAAAATATAGGTAGGTGCACTGGGAGGTTTCCAACCTCCTTGTTTTAAACTAAAATCTCTAATGTCATAACAAAACTTCATGGTTAATGTCGCTGCCAACGTAGAAAAACTAAACAGTCAATAACTGTTTACACGTCTCCATGGCAACCGTCAGCATTTTCGCATGTTGTGCCACTGAGATAATGGAATAAAATAATTTCGGTTGTAACCAGATCAATAAAACGGTAATTCAATAGGAGCACGCGATATGGCCGAGTCGAAGGTAAGGCAGTCCTGTCCCCTTGCTAATTAATGTGGCTTACTCGACATGCAATGGTACGTCACGTTTTGTTACGTTTTTCCCTACCCCACATAAAACCCAGTGGGGAATTTCGTGATTCACATAAAAGCAAATAAAAGTATCTGTGGGGAATTCGTAAATAATAGCGTTAGTGTACCTATTGTATTGCTTAGGAGTAATTTGGGGCTTATAGTTTTTATTTCATTGTATAAGTAGAGATAATTTAACTTGACCAAAACTTGAGAATAAGTGGTAGCCCCGATCTTACCCCGATCAGTGACATGAGGACATATACAATTTACGGAAATAAATATCAAGATTATTGGCGAAAAAACAAATTGGCGAAGCTGGAATGACGATGATTATAAGGAATAAGTAGTAACTTTATAGGAGTCTGAGTACAGAAGGTATTAGGTATATAAATCTGGGATAAAAGATTGAGTGTTAGTGTGTTTACTGGTTTAATGCTTCGACCAAAATAAAATGAATGGACAGGCCCAGTAGAAGCGCATTTTTGAAGATAACAAAATGAGCGCCGGCTCTCATTTTGTTTCAGTTGGTCTCTAGCCGTAGGAAGTGCAAAACGTGTCTATTGTTACGTGATAACGAAACATCTGACAAAATTATGCATACATATTATGCTTTCCCGAAGTGTAAATACACAAATAAAACCGAGATCTATTTTTTGTAACAAATATACTGTATATTTTTATAATTAGGTGTTGAAGTATATGTCCAAAGATTTTGACTCGTTTTTACTGAGCAATTTCAATGGTTAGGACCCGTCCATTCATTTTATTTTAGTCGAAGGTTTAATGTATGTTCTTGTTACCAAAACGGCTGGTTTGACTCAAAAGGAAATTTCATTGTAGTAATTCTTAGCTTTTATGTTCACCAAAATGCACTGCACCCAGCATGGAGAATTAGGACCCACCCTGTCTCTCTCTCTATCTGAGAGAAAGTCTGTGTCCCAGCAGTGGGAACACGATAGGCTGATAATGATGAATTCATAGCTAGGTTTGATAAAAATCTGTTTAGTAGTAACTGAGGTTTTTTTTTTCGAATTTGTCGTGAATTTGAATTTGTTTTGGTCATTGTTATTTGTTGGACTGAACTAAGACTACTGTGAATTATATAACTTAGACCACAGAATAAACTATATACCTAACCCTAAAAAAAGGGTGATAATAATAATATGTTACCAATTCGCCTCTAGGTAACAAAATAAAAAATATAGGTACGTAGAACTTTGTTTGATAATATTATTTTAGGCCTCAAGCACCAAATCAAAATCAGATGAAAAGAAAGGTGTTAGAAAAGATTCTAAGTCTAAAACTACTACAGAGGGTGAAGCGAGCTCTAGCGGTTCAGATGGTAAGTCACCTTTATATAATAGTACCATTGGATAGCACCATCAAGAGTTTATGCTTCGAACATCTTTTAAGACATAGGTACCTAATTTGATTGAATATATTTATGTGAAATCTAAAGGTAGCATTCCGATCTTGGCGACCGCAACCGGCGACCGCAACCGGCAACCGCAACCGGCGACTGCGACAGGCAACCATGGCCGCGTCACGCGATCTACTGCTCAGCGCGAATGTATAATATGAAATTATTTTATTTTGATTGTAATTTGTTATTATACTTCAGTATCAGTTGAACTCAGTCCTTGAAGCTTTTGACGTGTACATTTACCTAGGATAAACAGTCGAACTAGGTACGTCCAACTTCAATAAAGAGGTCAACCGGCGAATCCAACTCGGCTGGGCAGCGTTCGGTAAACTTCGCAACGTCTTCTAGTCCAAAGTACCCCAGTGCCTTAAGACGAAAGTCTTCAACAAGTTTGTTTTACCAGTGATGACATACGGCACTATGGACCTCATAAACAAGCTCAAAGTCACAACGAGCTATGTAGAGGGCCATGCTTGGGGTTTCTCTACGAGATCGAATCAGAAATGAGGAGATCCGTAAACGAACGAAAGTCACCGACATAGCACACTGGATTAGCAAGTTGAAGTGGCTGTGGGCAGGGCACATATCACGCAGAACAGATGGCTGATGGAGCACAAAAGTTTTGGAATAGAGACCATGGATCGCAGCGTAGGACGTCCACCCACAAGATGGACGGACGATCTAAAAGAGACCGCTGGGAAACGCTGGATGCAGGCCGCTTTCAACCGGCCCTTTTGGAGATTCATGGGGGAGGCCTATGTCCAGCAATGGACGTCCTATAGCTGAAATGATGATGATGATGATGACTATACTCCTATTATATTTATTAATAAGCATAATAATAAATTACATGTATTAATTAAATGGTAATTAATTTATATATTAATTTAATGGTAATTTATTATTATACTTAATAATATATTACCTGAAATTACGTGGCTTGTAAGTTGGCTTTGCCAAATAAATGAATATGAATATATGGAGTGCTAAACAATGCAATCGACCCACATGTCGTGCGGCACGATCGCTTGCATTGTTTATAAATTCGTACAGAGCAGAGGGTCGCTGGTCGCGGTCGCCGGTTCAGTCGCCAAGATCGGAATGCTGCCTTTAAGGTAGCATTCCGACCATGGCGGCCTTAAAATATGTGAAAAAAAATATCACTTAGAAAAAGAGATTATTTGCTCTTTAGTTGATTGTATAACTGACAGTCGCGGTTAGATTAAAAAAAAAATCACAGTCATAGCTTCCTGACCGATAAAAAAACGTTAAAAAAAACTTGTACTATTTACTCCCAGTTAGTGTCCATGAAGACGAAAACGATGAAGACGATAATCAAATAGGTAAAAGAGTGGCCACAGCTTCCATCACAGTCAACCGCGAAGAGTACCTTCAAGCACATAGAGATCTCAGTTTTGACAAAAGTCAGCTTCTGATAAAAAATAACTTACTGCATCGGAGGCTGGGTGATTATTACAAGTGAGTTTTTTTTTTAATATTACGAATATTAACTACGTACTTATATCGTAACTACATCAAGTTTCAAAGCGTCCTAAAATTAAAAATCGTATGTACAATTTTACCTTTAAAAGAAATTGAAAAAATGCACGATAATATTATTATATTATTATTATATATTATATTCACTTTATTTATTTTATCTCTTAATTTTTAAGTTTTTTACATTAAATAAATAATAAAAAAATTACATAAAAATATAAATATTATATTATTATTATAAGTTATACTTTGCCCCATCAACCACCTCCCTGGAAGGACATAGTGGAATATTGTCAATTTTGAAAATTACTTTGCCCCACTTATAGCATGAAAATGGGGCAAAAATAATGCTCGTATAAAACTTTGGTTGACGCTGTCCAATCAGGGCTGGCTATATTAGATTTAATAAATTTACTTATGACTTACTTACTAAGGTAGTGTTAAAAAATAAATATATGTAATAATTATTAAACTTTCTTTTATTCACTTTTTTTACATTTCGAATCACAAATTGACTAAGTTCTTATTAAAATACTTATTTGGAGGTGCAAAAACGCATTTGATCGAAGATCGTGTAAAATGAGAACCAAAGTGAAGCCGAGGCAGGCATAGCTCGCGGCTATTAACGTCTGATTGTCACTTAGGCTTTTATATTACTTATCCACAAACGTAGTGAGGATATTCACGGAAATATCACACAAGCTATGCACAAATTCTCCAGCATCGGAGGATAATTTTTATAATATTTTTGATTGTAATTTTGTATTGATAATTTTTAGGAAACGTAAAATGGTACACGTTTTGAAACCTCTTGAAAATTCTGAGGATCTTGAAGAAAAGTATCAACATAAGCTGTTTAATTATCATGATTTAGAAGAAAAGGCAGAAATTGAAATGGCTGATGTAAGGAAATTTATAATTTGCAGCTAAAACAAATTAGGGTTTCATGCCGTGAAGTAAAAGACCCGTTAATCTAATTTCCCTGAAAAAGTTTTATTCTTTATCAACGTTTTTGTAAGCTTAATATTGTAGAAAGTAGATGATACTTACCGTATTTTTTTCTGAGATAAAATGAAACATATTTTAACGCTTGTACTATATTTATCCAAAAAATCACAACGATCTGCTACTTGAAAGTAAGACAAACAAAGCACACTTTTCCATTAATTAAATTAGTATGATATTCAGTTATCCTACAGGAACCATACATATAATTTTTGCACTGAGGCCTTCCATTGCATAAAACCTTTTAGAAACAAAAAGCGTTTAAATTGTATTGTAAACCTAACCATTTATTTCCTAGTCTGAATTTGTGCTATTTAAACTTACTTCGTTTTTAATTCTGAGCGCCAATAAGCATGCTCTGTCGTATGTTGCAGATTAAATCAAAAGTACAAGCCGTTGAGTTGCAATATAACAGTCGAAAAGAAGATGCCGAAGAAAAGTTTGAAGCACTCCAACATTTAGAAAGAAGTACCGGGTCAGGTCTCATCTACTCCAAAAAAGGGAAACCTATGTCTGACAAGGTTTTTTAATATTTTTTTTATGAGCATTACGAAAATATTGCTACAAGATCCTTTTTAGTTTCCATTTATTTTAAGGAAATAGTATAAGATAGGTGAATTGGGTTTCTTAGAATACCAAATATAATAAATAAACAAAATAATAATACAGAATATACAGTGCTACCAAATTTAATATTGACCGTAATCTATCCTAAAAATAGCTTTCTAAAGTACCAATGACTATTATAATATTAAACGCGTTTGCGATTGACAACACCGCGTCTTTTGGTAAGCTTATATAGGTCCTTATAAAGATAAGACCAACATAGAGATGTGGTAAGATGGCGTGGCGGGTGCAAATGGCAACGAAAGATCGCTGGTACTATTACTGATTGCTATCACTGTACCAAACACAGGTTCAGTCGTGCAATAGAGTACTGTTCTTACTTTTGGGGTGGATCAGCTAAATATCAGGTTGGGGCGTTGGAATCTATTAAGAAACGTGCCAAGAGACTCATCAGCAATGAATTCCTAAGTTCCTATGTTCCCTAAGTTTCTTTGTCTTGAGCATCGGCGCAAAGTTATTAGCCTATTGGTTTTTATCGGATACATTACAGAGAGTGTGCATCGGCTCTACATGGCCAAATTCCCTCCTGCCCATTTTTCGAGCGGACTGCCAGAGTAGACACGAAATATCGAAACCGCTTTACGGTTGATATTCCGAAAACCCGTACGAAGTGCTTTGGTTCCATTTTTATTATAAGAACTGCTAGTCTGTGGAATGCGCTGCCTAAATGGATGTTCCCGATAGATACAATCTAAGTGTCTTCAAATCAAGAGTGAATCAATTTTTTCTAGGCAAGCGTGCTCCATCTTATTCTTTTTCAAGATGGGGGCGATAAGTCCTGCACTGATGTGCAGCCCCGCTTGGGGGTGTATTGTGCATTTTACCCTACCAGCACCTACCTGAGCCAACCCAACTCCTTGAAATATTGGAGTGAGGTACTGGGGCGCTGGCACAGTTGCTCTATCGTAGACTGCAAACATCAGGTTCATACCATAGGTTAACATCAGCTGATGTTAACATTAGGTGAGTTGGCAGCCAAACGTAAGCCTATTATATATAAAATTGCCAATATCAGCCTTGATGCAAGTTTCTGTTTTTAGTCGAACTAACGCTTCCGATGGCGTTGCCGCCTCTTTTTAATTTAGACTATCAGTTAATTGCTATTTCTGCAAGATTCTGTGAGTAAATGAACTGTAAAAGAGACAAAAAATACAAGAAACACGTTTCAACACGTACGATTATTTTACTAAAGCATATCTGCCCAGTTTATCTGATCTGAAGGTGGAACACATTTTCCAAGAATAAAGAGTAAATTTTTTTTTATGTAACCTTCTTGTTTTAGACTGTGTCGAGGTTCCTGACTCTGCAAAAACGTAAACAAGAGCAATCGACTAACCTCTGCCTTCGGTACATAAGGGCTAGAAATGCAGTAGCGGATTTGGATGCTATCGTCAAAAAGCTGGAGATGATTGGCCCCGGGCTGTATGTCTTTCAATTTGAACAGTTGCATATTGATAATCAGAATCTTATGACTAAAATTGAAGGTAAGTAAACTAACTTGGTATGATTATTAGTACACATTCCAAAGTATAATAACGAATAATAAATAGTGCCCAAATGCGAGTCGGTGACAAGTTTCTGGTCATTACCAAGTCATAACTGGTAATTTCGTTTTTGAATTTTGTGGTGGTACGGAACCCTCAGTGCGCGAGCCTGACTCGCACTTGGCCGGTTCATATATATATATATATATATATATATATATATATAGAAAAAGAAGATGTCACTCGCATTCACGTATTCAAAGACTGACCATGTCGTCCGTTGCCTTACACATTGGTGATTGGTTAGAAACAACTACAACACCTAGTCGAACATTTTTCAGTGGATTCCTTTATTCCTACAGAACGAGAAGATGAACTCATAAAAAATAGAGGGAAATGCACAGAACACAACCAGATTTTGGCACACATTCGTGAGAAAATGAATCATACTGACGAAGTTATAGACTTTGCCGAATGTGACTTAGGTGATGCGGAAATTGAATTTAATGGCGCGAGAGAAGAACTTGGAGCAATCAAAGTGAGTATTTTAATTATCATCATCATTTCAGCCATTGGACGGTCACTGCTGGACATAGGCCTCCTCCATCGATCTCCAAAAGGGCCATTTTTTAAATAGTATAGTAATATTTTAAAATATTCTCTGTTAATCTAAGCATCAAACCTTTTACCCCATGTTAACTCGTAGACGGATTACGCGCTCTCGCTCAACATTCACCATTTAAACCATAGGACGTCCACTGCTGGGCATAGGCCTCCCTTATCGATCTTCAAAAAGGCTGGTTGGAAGCGGCCTACATCCAGCGTTTCCTTGCGGTCTCTTTTAGGTCGTCCATCTTGTGGGTGGACGTCCTACTAGTACGCTGCGCTTACCGGTCCGTGGTCTCTATTCGAGAACCTTTCGGCCCCATCGGCCATATGTTCTGCGTGCTATGCGCCCTGTCCACTGTTATTAATATTACAATATTATATCAAAGTTATTATACCACAATATTAATTAAATGTTAATGTAATAATACATTTGATACAGCTTAATTGTTATTTTCATTTAGACCCGTCGTGATAGACTGAGATATGCTTTGGACAATGAACGAGTGAAAGCAGGACTGCTCACCAGAAAAGATCTGTTGCGTGACTTCCAAGATGCCTCGGATGAGGTAATTTACCTATTTCACCCATTACATAATTATCGTAGATAGTTTTATTACGCATATTATGAAGTTTTAGTAGGTAAGATCGTGTGAATAAATAGCCAGGTTTTGTGTCAGTCTTTAGACCGTCTGAACATCTCTGACATGTGAAAATATCCTAAGGAACCATAGCATGGTGGTAGAGTACTTTCTAATGCCCTGCCAGCCCTGCCCTAACTATCACCCTCAAGTTGAAAATCAACACGGTCACTTAATATCAGGTGACCTGGGGGCAAACGCCTAGCTTGTCAAATACAAAACACGTAATATGATATACGACCAAAGTCTACAATTTATGTCTTGATTAATGGATTTGCAAACTTACATAAAATGCAGTAGGTTATAGACAATTCGAGAAGCTACAACATGGGAGTTAATATTTATATTCTTCAAGGGTTGGCAACGTATTTGTGATACCTTTGGTGTTAAATGTATCTATAGGCGACGGTGACTGCTTAACAGCAGGCAGACCGTCTGCTTGTGTGGCAACTGTGGTATAAAACATTTACTTGATCTGAATTTCCTTCTCCGAAGAATGCGTGCACGATCGCACGCAGGTTGCATTCTGTTTAGGACGCAAGTAGTAGCTGTTGGTTGTTCTAACTTGGTAAATAACACTGCAGGCCATACGACCGAAGCCGCAGACAAAAGCTAATATTTAAATAAGTAATTATTAAACAAACTGATTGATTGATTCATCTACAGTATTTTTAAAACATTGCAATTTACAGGTTTTAGTTCTTCGTAAAAAGAAAAAGTGCCTTGAGGAACGAATCGCAATGGGTCTCAGAGAGCTAAGATTAGCGCGCAAGCGCATGCAGCCGGATAAAACGCCCCATCAGGAGTCATCATTATCATTTTTCTAATATTATTACTTTAATTTTAAATTCTTGATATTTATGCTATGATATTTATTTTAATTATTTGTTAATTACATTCTGTTCTATTCATATCAGAATTTTTGTTTCATAATATATTTATGTATAAAGCACGGTACCTACCTGAAGTTTCTGAGATAAGGATTGTGCTTGATGGTATTTTTATTCTTGAGGTTCAGTGAAAATTTTAATTTTTTACCAATATGCACTTGAAAGTAATTTTATATTGAAGTGTTCCACACTCTATGATTTAACTTTATTTTGGTTAGCATGCATGTTACACGTTAACGTTGTTGATAACTTAGAGGAAAGTAGTAGGATTATTAATACGAGTTATATCCAGGATGACTGTTATTTCACTATGGGTAATTAATTTATACTATGATATTTAATCATACGATTTTCGGGTCTAGCCCAGACATTTGAAAAGCATTAGTTGCGCCTAAGCCCACACCCAGAGGCTCCGCTATATTTAAAAATTGAATCATCGTGTGTATCAAAAAAAAAATTTCTCATGAGAGTTTTTTTTTGGCATCGCACGTCTTGTGCTTTTGCCAGTATCAAGTATTGCAATATTGAGTTATTTTTCAAGTTTTTTAAACATCGTCACAAGTCACAGTCAAGCAAAGTAAGTCATGTTCAAGTCCAAGTGATATAGTAATGAGTTGGAGACTTTCGTTGGCTTTTGTGGAGTTTACATATTTTGCCATTTTATCACTTGCCTACTCTCGAGCATATTCACGAACATTGAATAAACAATAATCCACCATTATTACTCGCACCAAATAACACAAGTTATGAAAATAATAAAATGGGACGAAATGTTTCTTTTACGTTGGCGCCAAAACTCCTGTAAATACTTCAGTATTTTTTAAAGTAAAAAACAACAAAATATGAAATGTCAAAATATAATATAAGTAAACATCGTGTACAATATGTACAAGAGTAACAAAATTATTAAACACAACATGAATATTAATAAATGTACTCATAAGTAAACCTATTTCTACTTAGGTGTTACGTACAGTCCGCTAAGAGAATGAGTCTGACAACTGCAATAACACTGTTAAAAATCTGAAAACATTTTCTTTTAACATTTTACTTTTGTTACTGTAGTAGTATTGTCTACCAACTATACAATCGCTCATTTCCCACTAGTTCTATTGGTTGTTCCATTGATAGAACCAGTTGGACTTTTTTGTCCAATTAGTTACTTTCTGTTTTTTGAAGAATGAAACTAACGAGACCATTTCGTCCCATTAGTTCTATTGCTAGCAATCTTACATTCAACAACATCTTACATCTTACATTCTTTTGTTTCATAAAATACAAGCTTTTTCAAATTACGTTTTGAACTGTGAACTGGTTCTAATTTAGCTTGCGAGATTTGACATAAACAAGCGTTGCAAGTTTAATAATAGCTTGTAATAATAAAGCTAGTAAAAGTGATCAGAATTTACTGTTTTTGTTGAACTTCTTACAATGTTACGAGTATAGTAACTGTTAGACGCATTCTGTCAGCGATTGCACTTTAGAACCTACTTAGGTACTTACTTACATTGGGTATATTACACCTATTACAAACTAGAATGCAACTGCAACCGGCTGGCCTAGCAACTGTGCAAGAGTATTAAAACTAACGTGAAATTGCATGCGAGTAGTTCTTGAATATTTTTGTCTCTTTCTATGGGTATAATTATCGGCCTTTAAATCGACGAACCAAATATTATATAAAGTGGCTGTAGCATTTTTCACATTGACAGCAACCATATACAAAACTATCAAGTTTCAAGCAATTAATTTCGGGAAAGTAAGCTGAGACGTACTCTTCTGCCAAAAAATGTGACCAATTGACCATGCACACAACATTCTATAGTTATTCTGTATATTATAATAGTTCTCTGGTTGCGAGTTTGTTAACTCGAACATGGTTTAATTTGTCGCGTGTTTGTGTTATCTGCCAATGTCTGCCTTGCGTGGTGTTCACCCTCCGCAAAAAGTTAGCACAAAAAATGTACGCGGATTTTTGCTATGGCGTCTCCCATGGTTACATTCATCATTCATGCGTTTGGTCATTTTTTGTTGTTTGGTTTTGGTGATCCATTGTTACATTCAGTAAGCTATCGCGAATCACTTATTAAAATGAAATTAATGTGGTCAATGTAATTTATTGGTGCTAAAATGATTAACTAGGTTTATTTTTTTATATTATGCTATGTATACATAGGGCATTCTGAAAGTTTTTGTAGAACATACTTATTTTTAAAGAAATAAAAACAGTTTTAGTACAAAACCTCCAGCAAACACAGTCGAGAATCTAATCTATGCAGCTTTTAATAGCTCTGACATCTCGCCAGCGAGAAATGTCACGTGCACAAACGAGAAACGAGAAAAACAATTTGCAATAGGTTTTTTGTACGTTCCTGAATAACATAAACTCAAGGACGTTCTACCTACTTTAGGGTATATATAAGATCTTTGCATAAACTACATACCTTCTGTAACATTTGCCGACTCTATTATTTACTGTACAAACTATTTGCTCATGACCGAGCAGTGAAATTAACTGCATTTGGAGTATATACCTATTAGATTATTTGGTAGTGTATGTTAGAAATTTTCTCCTAAATTGCTGGACCACTTTGAATACGGTTTCTAAACTATTAGCAGATTTCATAGCGTTGGTTTTTAATTACATTTAATCAAAAACTGTTTAAAGGTTTAGGCTTTTATCCGAACTGATCCAGGTTTGTGTACAATGGATAGGTAGACAATGTACCGCTGGAACAGTATAAGCTATTAGATTTTTACAAGGGCTATTAATTTTCATATGTCGGAGGTTTCCTAGTTTTTTAATTTATACTTGTAAGTTCAACACTGACTAGTTACACAGGTATGAATATCGGTTCTATTAAATTTTAAACTTCAGTGTCATCCTGCTTTCTGGTCGGACAAAGCAGTTGTCTCAGGGTGTTCAGGATCGGTGTCTCTGGTGATAGAGCCCCATTTCCAGCCTTCAGGGTAGCCATACTGCCGGACGTCATCCCACCATTGCTGCTTTCCATCTGCCCAGATGCAGTAGACGACGTTCGTTCCAACCAGCACGACGAAGCAGACCCAGAAAGCTATTCTCCATTGAGCTAACGTTGACTGAAATGTAAGAGAAAACGATAACTGAATCAGAAATTTCATAAAATCTAGATTAATTTATAACATGCTTTCATTGGTTTAACTTATAACTAAATAACGTGCTAAGTAAAAAAAATATATAAATTTTCGTTCCGCAAAGTTCATCTACGCGGTTGAAACTGCGAGGTACAGCTAGTATAAATAAAACAAATTACATTACATTAATGACCACAATTAGAATATGAAAAAGTGAATGACAAAATACTTCTAGATTCCAAAGATCTTGTATATACCCTAAAATACTTCCATGAGTGTCACCAAGTGGTCACCAATCATGTTTTTTTTTTTTTGCTCATCCTGTCTCGTCCCGCTACTGGGCAAAGGCCTCCTCCATTTCCTTCCACGCATCTCTATCCTCCGCCAAGTTTGGCCAATTCAGCCAGGCACGAAAAAAAGTATAAGGTAAAAGTAAAAGGCACGAAGAATGTTACACCACCAGGGGGGGCCACCGAGAAGGGGGTCATCTACCATCTGTAGGCTCCCATTGAATGGCAATCTTCGCCAATCTTGCCGCGTGCATGCGGATCACGTGGCCTACCCAGTTATATTCCCTACGTCGACAATTTTGAGCGAATTGTTGCGTTGGAAACTTGGTCGATTCTTATGATGCCAATAACATATTATGCCAATGAGAATAACATTATCTTATTTATATAAACCGGCAATAATCCGGAACATCGAGATTTAGTTAATATAATAAAAGCTGTATAAAAGGTTTCGTGCTTATCAATGCTTTTGCTTTTTGTTAAACCTATGAACTATATCAGTGATGTTATTACGAATGCTACATTACTAAATCAATACTAGTGTGTACTTACATCTGGCGTCAATAGCCCGATAAGGTACGGAGTGATGATACCAGCAAACGTCGATGTCGTATTCACTAGGGAAGTTAGCGAGCCGGCGTAGTTAGGCGCCAGATCTAACGCGTTAACCTGGAATTACAACGACATTTTGATATATTTGGTTAGGTAAAGCTGTCACAAACAGTCATGACGAAATTTGTGAATAAGGGCCTTGCGAGAGATTTATCAAACACCTTAAATACCACCAAAAATATTAGCATTACTCTTCAAATCATTACCGTATAAAATGAAAAAATCTAAGAATATCTAAAAACTGCTGGCGTCAAGTAAAATTTGAATATGGCCAGAGCAGTATTTATTTATTCCATTCCAAATATTATTCTCGCATACCGTCCAGCTGCGCGTGCCATAAATATTTTCTTACAAAATATTTATCCATTACTTACAGTCTTAATTCGTTCACCCTACAAACCATAACAGCGGGAACTACCTCGCAAAAGTAATCCCCAACTGCCCCAAAGTAACATGATTCCTAATAACAACCAAACAGAACGGCCACCAGCGAACCAATAATGCTTGTAAGAAAACTCCCTTTTCTTTTGAAGATAAAACTCCGTTATTAGATTTTTTATCTCCACACAACCGCGTAAATCACGTTCGAATGACTTGAAGGATATAACTCGATCTGTGTATGACATTGCATTTATTTTCTGAATAGATTGAAGGCAATGAATGAGAAATCGTTTACAAGGTGCGTTGAATTTAATTTAATTTCTGAGTTCAGATTTCAATTAAGATTTTGCGGTTGTATGAGTATTCTCAAAAGGATAAGGATGTTATAGAAATTACACAAGGTTTACAGAATACCAATTAGGTACGCCACGACATAAACTAAAAATAGTCTACGGTCTATAATACGTGGGCAAGATCGCGCGTTAGATCGCATTATTACGATTTATTGTTCACGAGAAAAGCGTCAATACGCGAGGAATGGCAACATTTTGAAGCGAGCCACCGAAAAGTGCTAACGACTAAGAAGAAGAAAAGTCTACGGTTAAATAAGTTAACGAACAAAAATATAGTTTAAGAAGGCGCTAAGTAGACGGAACAATTTGAATCCTTAAGTTTCGGCAACTGGCAATCAGCAACTACCTGCTTTATATGACGTTTTTGTATAATTTAAACGCGTAAATATAGCAATTTCAATTAAGAGTTTGGATAATCGACTAAAGTTTTTGATTTCCAAAATTCATGATAACATTAATTCCTAACAGACAATCGTAACGCGTTAAGAGATATCACTCGCTTCCCTTCCCGTGTAGCGTCAGTTTTCAGCACCAGTCTTGCTCTACGTATTGTATTTTATAAAAAATCGCGGCAATCGTAAGCTGTACCTTTTTGCGGAAGTTGACAATTGTGTCAGCTAAAATTGTTCCGTCTGTGTAGCGCATTAGCACCACCACAGCCACAGCACTTAGCAGTAGGTACCTACGTCGTCCTATACATAGGTAGACATTGATTCTTACGTCAAAACTATTTCTAATAATCTCTAGTGTATTTCCGTTTTAATGTGCAATAATAATATTAAAATAGCTTTAACTCACTTTCATCCCGGGGTAGAATCCTGCCATGAGAGCCATAGACAGCACAAAGTACGCCATGGCAGCGTTTCTGTCACAGCCTGAGTATGATGCGAGTATGATGCAGATGGCAGGTCCAGTGGCGGCTGTAAAGAGTACAAACTATCATGAACAAGTTGTCAAAAAAATCTATCATCACCTCCATTTAGCGATGATAGTTCAGTGGTTGGCGTGTTCGAATTCCAATCTACAGGGTTTGGGTTCGAATCTCAATTAGCTCCTGCAAAATGCAAAATGTGGAATGAGCTACCTAACGTGGTGTTTCCGAGAAGCTACAACATGGGGTTCTTCAAAAGGCGAGTTTATAGTCTTTAAGGGTCGGCAACGTATTTGTAATGCTTCTGGTGTTACAAGTATCCTAGACGACGGTGACTGCTTATCATCAGGTGGCCTAGTAATTTTTAAACTTTCGCGATTTGAACACATGTTTTAAACGTTTATCGGGACTTATCACGTATTATTTAATTTAGGTACGAATATGAATATAGCGTAGTATTAAATAATACGTGATAAGTCCCGATAAACGTTTAAAACATCAGGTGGCCTATCTGCTTGTTTGCCACCTATGGCATAAAAAATATATATATCTTGATGAAACCACAACACATGGTGGTGATTCTTTCTAACAACCTAACTACAGGTTAGAAATCTGTCGCCAAGCACCTTACAGTGGGTGTGCCTCATTTCAGAACCAGTTACTATTCCACGCTAGGCATGTGTGCTATCTTTGACCACACTGTCACTTATAACATCAGGTGAGCTTTGGCCAAACGCCTAGCCTGCCAACTATAAAAAGATGGGTTGACGTGTTTGGGCTGTATGTATGTACAATATTCATACTTATTAACATACATACATCTTGATATTTTGTCATAAAGACAATCAGAAGATACACACGTAAGTTTCACATCACGTAAGTTTTAAACATCATGAGTGAAATCGATCGAGGCAGCTAGTTAACTGTGTAAAACGTCTTATATCTTTATGATGAAATTTTCAAAATAAAAATTCCAGAAAAACAAAATTCATACAATATTCCCGATCACGTGATCCATTTTGTATAAGAAAACATTTTTTTCTATTTTTGTTTAAAAAAAATCTATGAACACAATGTATACAATGTTGATTCCTTACCAATTGTTGTATAAATAATTCTTCCAGTCTTAATCGAATGCCACTTCTTCTTAATGCAAAGATCACAGACAAAACCGAAGATGAAGGAGAACACCCACATGGCAGCATAGGGAATTGCGGTTAGATATCCAGTGGTAGCAATGTTATATTTCAGGACATCATGGGAGTACTTTGGAAGATCTGTCACCATTGTATAGTAACCCCAGTCGTGGCCAACCTAGGAAAATAATGAATACTTTTTGGACGTTTAGGAAATAGGTTGGTTGAAGCAAATGATTGTCTGTAAGTACGCTTTATGTCAAGAAAAGTGTAGAAGATCTAAAAAAGCTCGATCGTACAATTATTTTCAACCAGCGACTTCACGTAAGTATTCAACTACCTTTGACACCCTTTATTCATCCCTGTCGTAAAATTCTGTAAGGAATCTATCCACCAGTTTTGTTAGCCTAGTAGTTTTCAAGATTTTGTAGATCTCAACAAATTTTTATATGAGACCGACAATAGCTAAAAAATATCAGTTGTTTCATAGAAAAATATCATTTACACTCAACGAAATCTAAAAAAGTGATGATATTTTTTTCGTTATTTCTGAATTGGTTCCTTTTTAAAAGTTGATCATATCGTAATCGATATGATCGATATGACTTTAAAAAGGTGCGATGGTACTATACTGCAAAAGGCCGTTGTACTAATGTACAACCCTGTATTAGGTAAGCTGGATAGCAGACAGTGCCCTTGATGAATAGCAGAAACCACCGTCTACTACAGTCCTAGTGTTTAGACTTACTAGGTTTACATTTTGTGATGTTGTTATTTTGTTGCCAGCTAGATGAGCTTCGAGGATACCTTTTCTAAAGCGCTGTCATATTTCAGCTTTCCAATGAAGGTCATTTCTTATCTCCTAAGTGCGCAGAAGATAAAAACGGATGGTATGGGAATTGATATGTGAGCCTTTGCCTTTGATTCAGTGTGTACGATTGTAGAGTTCCAACTCAGGGCTAAGGTAAAGTTCATAAAATTTGTATAAATACTTACAGCAGCCCAAACCAAAGCCCACACAGGTGCAGAGAGCAGAATACCTTTCCACGGCACAGGGTCTTTTACACCCTTGGGTTCAGCAGTAGTGACATTATTGTTCAAATAGTTCAACTCTTTCTTAGTGATGAATGGATGTGAATTAGGTGTACTATAGCAGAAACAACTCTGAAAGAGAATGAATAGCATTCATTAGTAAATAACTAAGACATCCTGCTGGGATATTTCAAATAGATAAGTGCTCGTTCATTCTACTTATTTAATTGAATGGGTACGAATTCAGAAATAAGGGTTCTTTAGTTTGCTATTGAACATTAATATGACGAATGTTTATAGCATGTAATTAGTTGTACGTGGCTGCTATAGGTCAGTATAATAGACACTATCAAGAATCAAGATAGAACTTACTAATTAGTATTAACTCATAACAATGACAACTCACCCATAAAACAAACCACAAAATGCCAAATCCTCCAAAGAAGTAGAACACATTTGCCCAGTTCCCATCCTTGAGTAGAATTCCCGACATAAAAGAACCGAAGATGTTGCCTATCTGCGCTCCTCCAAACACAAGGGCCCCTTGGAATGATCTCTCATGAGGTGGGACCCATCGAGCCAGCATTATCATGAGAGCAGGCATTGTTGGACCCTGTAAAAAATAATTAAAATAGTTTAAACAACTAAAAACACGCTAATTGACTATATGTGACTCTTTAAGAGCCCGCTCACATTTTTTGAGAAAAAAAAGCAAAACTGAATTTTTGGTTTTCAGATTCCATAATATAGAAAGATCTATAGAATATTCAATTCCTGTAATAAATAGATCTGTATTTTTATTAATAATAGCTGCTTCCAATTTGGAAAAATCAACATATCAACTTATAACACTGTTTTAAACAACATCAATTGTTTCTTTCATGTTAACTTATTATCTCAAATTTACAAAAGTAGTTTTTCGTAATACTCTAGGAAGGAAAGTTTAAGAGTGGTTTTCGTAAAATTACTGACGTAAATAAATACATTTATTGTTATGGTTCGCTTGATTTGAATTCGTCTAGACAAGTATGCCTTTATTTATTTGTTTTTTTATCCGAAAGTCCACGTACCTAAAAGTTATCGACTGCATTTTGTAATACGGCTCTTAAAAACAAACTAAAGAAGTCACAATTCAAGATTTTTTTTATTAATCATGGAAGAGTTCTGTCCTTTTTTGGCTTAATCATCATTAGATCAGTTTCATGCTTCCAAATTATTTTGAATTTTAATAATAGGGTTGCTTTTGAACGCCAACTAGCCTGATGTTAAGCAACGATGCTTGCCTAGAAAAAACTCATTTGCTCGTGATTTGAAGACACCAAGATTATAACTATCGGGGAGCACGCATTATTGTATTGTCATTCGGATTATAAATATACGTAAAGTTTCAAATCGTTACGACAAGAAGTAGTTTTAAATCGACTCCCAAGATTTGTTTACATATAGTTCGTCAGTTTACTTACAAGTAAAGCTAATAATAAATAAGGATCAAATTGAGAACCTTCCCCCTTTTCTGAAGCCGGTTTAAAAGCGTAAAACCACAGCGTAGGCCACTAGAATGCTAAAAGTCTGTATCCAGTTTTAACGACTGCATAATCTTGTCTATTCTAAACAATCACTAAAAACCAAATCAAATTCACTAAAATTTTAATGTGAATAAGTAAAGCCAATGTTTCGAGTGATGTCTAAATCTGCATTATTTTCTTAGTTAACAGGAAACGACATAGCAAAGCAAAGTTAAACAATACTAAGTACCCACTCTAACATGTTAGGCAAAAACTTATTAGTGACCTCGCAACGCACTATACACTCAAACAGCAAGCATAGTTTTTGCTATGTTAGTAAAATGTTGGTGAAATATTACAAAACTACAAATGCAATTATTAAAAAAAAAAACTTTTTCGCTTTATGGTTGATATTATGAAAATCCGTACGAAGCGATTTGATTCCACTTTTATTATGCGAACTGCTAGTCAGTGGAGTGCGCTACTGAATGGGTGTTCCCTGATAGTTACAATCTGGGTGTCTCCAAATCACGAGTAAATCGATTTCTTATGAGCAAGCGTGCTTCCATCGCAGACCTCATCATCGCTTAACATTAGGCGAGTTGGCGGTCAAACGCAAGCCTATAAAAAAAAAAATGCTATAAGCATTTTACTTCACGAATGCACACCTTTTTCAGCTAATTCTTTACTTCCTTACAGAAAAAGCATACTGTACTTTATCACTCGTAGTTTAATAATACCACACTAATATTCTAAATGCGAAAGTTTGTATGTAAGTGTGTGTATGTAAATTCACACTCAACTCCGTAACAGCTTAACATATTTAATGCAACTTGCTTGAAAGCATCCTCTAAAATTTTAATAATTTTTAATATTTTTTAAATTTTAGCATTCTTATTTAGTTTAAACCTTAGTGATCTGTACCTAAATGCTGTTACAACCTTTTTAGTTAAGTTATCTTTTTTAAATGTAATCATACTTAATATTATAAATGCGAAAAGTTTGTTGGTTTGTTTGTTCCTCTTTCACGCAGCTACAGAGTAACGGATCGTCCTAATTTTTGGCATGGGTATAGTTCAAGGGCTGGAGAGTGACATAGGCTACTTTTCATCATCATCATCAACATCACCATTTTTCATCATTACGCGGGTGAAACCGCGGGGCGCAGTTAGTCACTACATAGTATAAAATAAAGTCGCTGTCTGTCCGTCCTTATGTATGCTTAAATATTTAAAACTACGCAACGGATTTTGAAGCGGTTTTCACCATCAGCTACATAATTTTTCACGGAAGGTTTATATATATAACTAGCGACCCGACCCGACTTCGCACGTAAATTACACCCGTGCAAAGCCGGGCGGGTCGCTAGTTATAAATAAATTAATAAAGGGCATATTTAAGAGGATGCTATCTTATTACCAGTAGTTTTGTATATGGTTTGAACTAATGCAGATCATGCGGTGAAATCAAATTAAATATGTACACGGTATTTAGGGCTAAAGTAATTTTACTTGATTGAACAACTAACTTATTTATAAGTCCGTCTATATTTTATGGTTGGTCATTTTTGAGTCAGAGTTTTGTTTATCATGCTTGTCGTGTCGTAACAAACATGTTCATGGTAGGTATAGGGCTTGCAACAATGTCATGCATACAAGGATTATTTTTCCCTTGTAGCCGGTATAATAATCTATACCTACAGGGTTACACGAAACGGCCGTAATAAGGCATAAGGAGGTCATTGTACCTACTCATCATTATGAACAAACACTAACATCATTATGAAATTTTACTATTTGAATAACACTGAAACCGTATGTGATATTTTTTTGGAACTGCAGATTTCGCGATTCTTGCATAGTAGAAGTTGTTATTTTATTATGTGTATAATGACCTCCTTTTTGGCTTAATACAACCGGTCTAAGTAACTTTGATATGTAACAAAATCCAGCACAATGAGCCTTAAATCCCTGAGTAACATGACCGTGACATACAAATAGAAAAACAAGGCGTATACGGGTTCAATTTTGAGCCCTTAAATGAAAGACATAAATCAATGTATTACCTCTCCCATGCCCTGCAGGACTCTCAATATAAACAACCAAGTCGCGCCTCCAATCTGTATCACGAATGGCGTAAGGAAAGTGAACAGCGCCGTACTTAGCAGCCCCAATCCTAGGGTCCACTTTCCTCCGAACTTTTCGGCCAAATACCCTCCGGGGACCTGCGTTGCTGCGTAACCGTAATAAAACCCGCTTAGGATTAGACCCTGTGTCTTCTCATCCCAGTCGAACATTGCGTACTGAAAAATACAAATACAAAATATTTTTACAGTTACATAAAAATTAATAATACAAATATGGAATTTTAGGGCTTTTATAGTCAAAGCTTTAGGGCTTTATTATAAGAGTCAGTGCTTTTCCAAAACTAAGAACAGGAACAAACTATATTATTACAAAAAAATCTAAAAGCACATAACTTATACTTTATCTAAGTAGAAATTTGATAAATAGCAGATAAAATACAAAAATATATAAGGAAGTAGATTATTGACAAAGGATTTGTATGGAATAAATTTCGTTAAATTAATTTAATAAAAAAAATAAAAATAAAAACATTGAAAGGAATCGTGTTTTCTATTTTACGAAGTGGATTAATGACTAACATGAATGTAATTAATTTGGCTAATTTTATGTATTTAATTAATAGAAATTTAAGTTTTTTTATATAAAGAACGGTGTTTTTTTTCAAAAGTGTATAGCTTTTTTGGAGCATTTTATACGTTGTTTTGTTGTGTTTGCACCTGAGACGAGCTTCAAACGTATTACCTTGCTTAATGGTAAACGTATTACCTACACCCACTAAACCACCACTCAGCGCCACCCAGAATTTAAAACTTCAATAATTTAAAATATCTAGTAGAGATTTTCCGAGTTGAAACTTCGCGCCTCTACATATTCGCTTCTACAGACTATAGATACTGTGTAAATATTGCAATGGAGTCCGTAAGTAAAAACAAAACTTCAACCGGAAAACCAAGAAGTTGAGATATCCAATTTGGAACTGGGGAACTACGCGCTTCTGCACAGCATCTACAGACTAAGATGCTGTGCAAATATTAAATAAATAAATAAATAATAAATATTTGGGACATTTTTGCACACACGGTCATCTGACCCCAAACTAAGCAAAGCTTGTGATATGGCTGCCATAGACTGATATACATACATATATAGTTTTTTAAATACATACTTAAATAGATATTAACAACCAGATATAGAAAAAACACAAATTAATGTTCATCACACAAATGTTTGTCCTACGTGGGAATCGAACCCATGCCCTCAGGCTCAGAAGGTAGGTTCACTACCAACTGGACCAACGGGCTATCAAATTGCAATGGAATCTGTAAACAAACTATTATTTCTCTCCCCGTCGCACCTAAGTCAATGAGAATGGGAGTGATGGTAACAAAACTTATGTCGCAGGTTTTGGAACAACCTCACTGAACCTGCAAAATTTGTTTAGTCAAAGTCACACACCGGACTAAAAGAATATCACATTGTACAAGAATAGCCAGTCTAGAATAACCTAGCTGTCAGATTTTTTTATACGGTTACAGACATAACAGCAAATTAAAACTATGGTGGTATAGTGTCTAAAGTCGATTGGTTAACTTAAAGACACATCAGTCTGTGTTTCAAGGTCGTTTGTTTCTTAACATATTCTTAAGGTAAACGCCGTCATACTATTATGCATAAATTGAAAATGGAATGAATATTAATTGAGAAGTAATTTAATTTATCAGAGAAGTTGGAAGCTAAGAAAGTCTAGAACACCGCCGTAAAGTAGCGAGAGTTTTTTAAAGATTCATTTCGAAGAATGTTCATCGGAGCTATATACATGACCTTATCCTGCAATCCACTTTCTTGTGCTTTGTGTTTGTATAAATTGTGGATTTTCTTTGGATATGTAGGTAACAAACGTTTTGATTCTACGTTTGATAGATACTACGTATGTGTACGGTGAAGGATTGGAACAATTTAGTATTAGCTTCCTTGTTTCCGGAGAGATCTAATCTAGGCCATTTCAAGGTTTAAGAGAATTGGTATCTTCTAAGTCTGCGTGCTTCATCTTCGACCACATCGTTGCTTACCAACAGGCAAGATGATAGTTAAAAGCGGACTAATTCACGATAAAAAAATACATCATATCATTAGTTTGTTGGATAATATTTTTTATCATACGATTTTTAAACTAGAACAATATCCATAAAGACGTCTTGTACTTAATCGATAAAAAATGTCATAGCCTTGACTATGAATACGATAATGTTGCTTTTTTTTACCGTATTTTTTGACCTTGAAGTAGTATTGAAGCAACGGAAATGAGATTCAAGACAGTTCAACCGAAATTTCAATTAGGTACCTTGAATAGACCTATGTCCTAATTATTTTTTCATCATCATCATCATCAGCTGGAAGACGTCCACTGCTGAACATAGGCCTCCCCCTTTAACCTCCACACTGAACGACAGCTCGCCTTTTGCATCCACTGGATACCCGTGACTCTCACAATGTCGTCGGTCCATCTAGTGGGAGGCCTCCCTACACTGCGTCTTCCGGTTCGTGGACTCCACTCCAGAACCTTTCTTCCCCATCGGTTATCGGTTCTTCGAGCGATGTGGCCTGCCCGTTGCCACTTCAACTTGCAAATTTTAACAGCTATGTCGGTGACTCTAGTTCTTTGGCGAATATCCACGTTTCGGATCTTATCGCGCAAAGAAACTCCGAGCATAGCTCTCTCCATTGCCCGCTGTCTGACTCTGAGCTTTTCCAAAAGGCCAACAGTTAAGGACCACGTCTCAGTACCATATGTCATCACTGGCAACACACACTGGTCAAAGACCCTCTTTGTGAAACCAAGAAAACTATATTTTTTATTTGAAAGGATATACTTTCAGATTGGTCCCATAGAAATTTTATTAAAATTGGTTTAGTAGGTGGTAGGTAGGCTAAATTGGTTTTAAAATCAAAATAATTCAAAAAACATGTTATCCAAGTAAACGAAATTGCGTATTTACTAATTTTGTAATCGGTTTTTAAAAATGTGAATGTTTTAGTATATGTTATGTTTTTAATTACCTATCTCCTTTGCTAAGCCATTAATTAAACATTAGGTCACATGCTCATTATGTGTTTTATGTGGTACTTGCCTATATATAATAGACTCTGGGCCCGAGCTCTTAGAATACAGAATTGGTATCTTCTGCCTATCGCAAGAGCTGATTAAAAAGGAAATTTTGGGCTCGTTGTCAGATTTGATTCGTTCGTTTTCTGGGGCCCGCCGTAAGCTACAGAGGCAAGTCCTAGAGTGGGTATTGCAATTCCACATAAACTAACTGAACTCCAATCATCATCAACATCATCAGCCTATCATGCTTCCACGGCTGGGACACTGTCCTTCTCTCAGAGTGGGAGGATGGGCCCTAATCCATTATGCTGACCTGGAGCATGTTGGTGATTGTCATATATTTCTGAACATGTGATGTTCTTGGACATACCGGTTTCCTCACGATGTTTTCCTTCACTAATGTTGAGCGATGGCACAGTTGCCATCCACTTTATTGCCACCCTAACTAAGCCCGATATTTTTAGATATCCGCCGTTAGCAAGAAAAAGGTACCAAAAGAAAAGCTACCAAACCTACCTAGTACCTATTTGATACTAGTTTTGTTGTTTTTGCTATTGTTAGATAGTAGTTATTCTATTATAAACTATAATGTTTCGTTTTGGATTTTAAGAATACTTTATTATTTGAGGTATTTCTATACATAATAAGGTATATTATTGCTTTGCAATTTATAGATGGAAAACTCACTTAGGTATTAACTAGATATAAGTAGTACCAAGGCATGTTTTGTATACATACATACAAAATAATACTTGCAATAGGTTGGTGTTTATGTATAGAGTACAGTGAGAAACCAAGGTCCAAGGTGCCTATTAAAAGTAATTGTTTAACGTTTTATGCCATCGTACCTAGTGGGGCATGTAAGTGATATCATTGAAATGCATACCAAGATCTATATCTTGTCCAAACATAATAAACAAACGAATGATACCTTATACTCCAAAATCTAAGAAACCCGTTTAGAGTATAACCCCGAAAAAACTGAAAACATAACCGATATAAAAGAAATAATGAAAAAAATTAAGTATTTCAAAGAACCGGAGTAGATTGTATAACGAGTGCATAAAACAATCCATTTTAGATGAGTCGTTTATCAGTCTGAAGGTGAGGGCGGGTATTTAATTCTAGGATAAAATTAGTTTTATACACTTGGTTTTTCACTTTAATAGCAAGGAAATGAAACAGTGATATTGTGAGTAATATCTCATTAACTAAAAATTTAAACAGAAATTTTAACAATGTTTTATTTTTATTCGATAAAAGTTATGTCTGGGTCCTTAATCATACCCTGATCTATGGGTGGTATAAGATACCAAAGCAAATTTTTTACGTGAAAATATATTGCAAACTGAACCTCATTAAACCACTTTAAAGAGGTTTAGTTTACTTTTATCTACTAGTGCACATGAATAAACCTTATTTTGCTCTCGAGCATTAAAAGCAGTTTTAGTCCGCTTACAGCTTACACTGGGCATAAACAGGGACTTTACAAGTTAAGACATTTTGCATCCATATTTTTTTACAATTGCCTACATCACGTTTGCAAAACTTATGGCTACAATATGCATTTATCCTTGTTCCAGAGTAACTACAGATATAAAATTGTATTTATGGTCACTATGCATGCACAAACGCACATGTGCGCAACACGTGTCACTAAGAGGGTCACGGTTACATTGCTATACAAACAAAACAATACAAGATTGGAAGTTTAGTACATAAACAACAATACAAATACGTAAGTGATACACCCACTATGAATAAAGCGACTTAATCAAGGTTATTTCGCAATGTTACACGAACGTATCTGCTCGTTTCCACGAGACATCAAAAGGTTAAAAGTAATATTGGTGACAAATTATTTGATTTTCTGTATGGGAATTCAGCTGTTGAATGAATGAAGAGAAATTATATTTCCATACTAAGGCTTGGTTGCACCATAGTAGTAGATAAAGTAAAGGTTTATGACAAATTTTATAATAACTGTAACGCTGACTTTAGCAGCTAAAGCGAAATTCGTTGCACCAGCGTATTTACTAGCATAGTTAAAACTACCTTGCTTACCCCATATGCACAGCTGATATTATGTTTTATGCATCTGGCAGTTATTTAAAATAAACAATAGCGAAGCATGGGCAGTTACGGTTAACAGTTAAAATTATAATGCCGTTTAACAATTGTCAGATTGCAACGAACTTTTTGCCTAACCCGTACTTTAATTGAAATGTCAATTTTCTTTATTAAAGCTAAAGTAAGATGGCCAAAAATTACATATTCTGTGAAAATTTCAACTGGCTATCTATTAAGGTTCGAAAGATATATCCGTTAATAGGTAGGACAGACGGACAGACAGACAGGCAGACGTACAGACAGACATTGTAGGCTCAGTAATAGGGTCCCGTTTTAACCCTTTAGGTACGGAATCCTAAAAAAGCCAATAGTGTTACGCAAAAAAGACGAGTAAAAACACACACACACAATAAGTTAAAACAGACATTGTAAAAAGAACTAGTAAAAAAAGGGTTACACGGAACGGTGGCACAAAGCCGAAAGGAGGTCATCATGTAATGATGAGGGATTTTGAACAAATTTTACTGTGAAACCCTGACACCACGAAAAAATTACGCTTCCGTATAAAACAACAAACAACGAAATGTAAGGAACAGCTAATATCTTTTCGTAATTTAAAGGTTGGTCCATAAAAGTTGTTGATAATTAAGACTACAATGACCTTTTTGGCTTAGAAAACACTGATCCTATATATTTACTACATATTTAAAAATACTAATACTGAAACTTAACAAAAATTAAATTATTTACTTATTTTTTGTTCGCTTTGTTTTATGCTAGGCAGAAGGTGTTTACTTGGTTTTTATCTTATAGTGATCCTAAGTTATGTTTTGTGTATAATAATATTTTATAAACAACACGTAAACGCAAAAGGAGTAAAGGTAAAGTAAAACGTGTGAATGATATTTTTGCAGACAGTTTTGCGGCTGGATTGTGGTTACCGCTACGATAAGCGCTGAGAAGTATAATACGATACGAGTAGCGTTTATGTTTATTCATAATATATAAGTAGGTACTTATTATTGCACTACAAAAATTTGCTAAGTAAAACCTTGTTTAGAAATATTTAACTTTAATACTGGTGGTTCGTGTAGGGACATTGTAAGTATAAATGAGTTTCATGTCAGTTTGAGTGAGATTTCATGATGATTCAGTGAGTGAATGAGTAAATGGTATATCGCATATATATATATTATATATTATTATATAGATAAGAGAGGACTTGCTAGGTAGATACCATTTAAGTAGCATTACTTAGCGTGGTTTCACAGCTGTACGGAAGACCCGTGCAGGGGGTCTAGACAAGAGCCACACACTGTTAGCGTTCACGCCTGTGGAAAGATGAAATTGTATGAAAATGACATTGACAATGACATTAGCATGAGATGAATTATCTGAAGCTAGTGTCATTTTCATGCAATTTCATCTTTCCGCAGGCGTGAACGCTAACAGTGTGTGGCTCTTGTCTAGACCCCCAGGTCATCCGTACAGGCTCCCGGAGCGGAGATAAACGTGACGCGCTAGAACATCGTTTCACAGCGATGCGGATTGTTCCATACGGGACTTGCCTCCGCGTAGATCCCGTATCCCGTAGTACGGGTGACCCGTAAGAGTTTCCCTATGGGAGACTCTTACGGCTGTGAAACCAGCCTTACAGCATCGAGATGATAAAACCAGACTACCACTGCTTTCCCATCGTGTCTTATGCAGGCTATACGAAAAGAGTGGATTAAAACAAAAGGAGCTTATTATACTCCCGGTGTAGACGGACTCTCACACACAAATTGTAGCTTCTCATATTTTTACTCGCATGTTGTGCACAGCACCTTAACTTTATTCGTAAGTGCCTTAAGTATGAAAAAAAATACGGCAAATAATAAAACAACAAATTAATTCCATAGTTCCAAAGTCAGTGAAACATGCAGATAATTATAGCATATCTGGTCTGAGTCAGTCACGAGGTTTTTAATACGATAACGGGTTTACTAGTGAAGTAATTACACCAGTTAAAAATTTAATAAAATTAGGGTTTTTTTCGTTACATGTTTTTTTAAATCTACTTTCGGGTATTTTTAGCCGATTTCAAAAAAGGAGGATACATAAAAGTTTGAAATTTATATTAAAATACAGTTTGTATTTTAAAACACAATTAATCTAACTAAAACAAAGATACAATGAGGATTTTCAAGGATAGGACGTACTTTCAGATAGTCCCATAGATTTCAATTTCATCAAAATCAAATCAAATCTAAATAACTGAAAAAATTATGCCATCCAAGTAAACAAAAATAGTGTATTTTACTGATTTTTAATTTAAACTTATATTTAAACACTTACCGTCTTACCACTAAAGATTTAAGAACGCTTTAGACATGTGTTTAGCAATTGTTTCACTTCGAAAAATATGCTAAACACTTGTCTAAAGCGTGCTTAAATCTTTTGTGGTAAGACGGTTATACACTAAAGAAAAAAGGAAATAAAATAGTCATTAAATCGAGACTATTTCTTATAATTCTTATTTACTTTTTTTAGAGACCGCAGGGAAACGCTGGATGCAGGGTCTTCCAACCGGGTTTTTTGGATATCGATGGTCTATGTCCAGCAGTGGACGTCCTATGGCTGAAATGATGATGATGATTATTATTTACTTACCGATTTATCAATCATCGTGGATATATCACTAGCATTCCCCGCTATAACGTCATCAGGACAAGCATTAGGGTCCACGTAATGATGCCCTGAAGCAGACTTCGTCTTGTTAACCATCTGTGTGATTGCGAAGTTCAAGCACACTCTCATGGTGTAAGCATTGCATACTCCGAGTAGCCCCATGACTCCGAGGATGTAGCGTTGTGGAATGATGCAGTCTGGAATACAGATTAGAGAATTGTTTTAAATGTTTATCGGGACTTATCACGCATTATTTTGTTTAGGTAAAAGGTAGGATACAGTCAGTGTTGTGGCTTGTGTGTTTTAGTGACAGACAACCCCGCGATTTTTAAGATCAAGTGAGGGTAGAAGAACAGAACACCCGCTCTTCTTGCCGGACTCACCCGCAGTTTTCAGTCAGCTCGTGACCACGGCCATTGTGACATGGTCGAAACGTCGAGCAAGAGGTACCTATTTTTACCTAAATAAAATAATTCGTGATAAACATTTAAAACGTGTTCAAATCACGAAAGTTAAAAACAAATATACTAGATTAGACAATTGTATGTCAAATGTCTTAGTTTGACATACGATTAGTCCATGTTTTTTATACAAACATGGCATCCGCATCAGTATCATGCAACATCGTCATGCATGTGTCCGCATAATTGTTTAACATCAGGCAAGGTAGCGGTAAACGCAATCAATAAAAAACCGGCTAAGTGCAAGTTGGGCTCGCGCACTGAGATTTCTGTACCACCAATAAATTGTTAATTACTAAATTACAAAAAAAGTAGTGCATAAAGACAACATCACGCCCAGGTGGTCACCCATCTAAGTACCGAACGCGCCCGGCGTCTCTTAGCTTGGTGATGAATAAAAAGTCACCAAGTCAGACTTGGCCAGTATTTATTGTTTTCTGTTTTACTTTACAGGCTGAGTTGTTGTGTGTGTAGAGTGAGATTATACTAATCATGCCAAGTTTGACGCTTTTACATAGGTATTACCGTTTTAACACTAGAGCAAATAAATAAAATCCTTTAAAAAAACGTTTGTTATATCACCCCACCCCCATTTTTTACTTTATTATTATTTCTTGATTAATTCGCTGTATTATTACATATTTAGTTAAAATTTCAATTAGTTATCTATTACGGTTCTAATGATACAGCCGTTAAAAAGCAGGAAGGATAGACAGACAGTCAGACAGCGTAGGCTTATCAATAGGGTCCCGTTAACACTATTTGAGTATGGAACCCTAAAAATTGCAAAACTCAAAGTTTTTTTTTTTGTTTTTTTTTTTATAATTAATAGGCTTGCGCTTGACCGCCAACTCGCCTGATGCTAAGTGATGATGCGGTCTACGGTGGAGCACGAATTAATTAACACAGTTAATTAGAATTCAATAAAATAACAAACCTTATGATAATAATTATTCATTTACGAAGCAGTTCTTTATCATATAGCAAGAGCTTTGTTTAAATAACGTGATAACAACTATTCAGTGTAGGTATACCCATGGTTTGAATTATTTTAATTTATGTTATTGGTGATAAAATATGAAAGAAAATGATGTAACTGTTTATTAATAGAGATAACGTGATGTAGTTACTTGCTAATAAAATATCTACATACATTATTTTAATTGAGTTGTAGAGTTATCTATTAAAACTCAGTGACAATTTATTAACATGCCATAACTTAATACAATATATAATTATATATTACGCAAGAAAAATTACGAAGAAAACAATCAATCATTGATTTGTACTTATTCACTTATACGGTCAATAAAAGAATGCGTCTGACAGCTGCAATGACATTGTAAAATCTAAATAAAACATTTTGTTTTATTATTTTACCGACCCTTGAACTAATGCAAAAAGTCAGATCGATCCGTTGCTCTGTTGCTGGGTGAAAGAGATACAAACAAACAAACAAACCAACAAACAAACACACTTTCGCATTTATAATATATTATTACAGTATAGTATGATTTAATTTTCTTTATTATTACAGCTTAAATTTAATTACATTTAAGCATAAGTGCGTATACTTAGATAAAGTATGAACAATAGACCGTTGTACGTCCATTATTCATTTTATGTCTTGAAAAATAATGAATGTGATTGTCCACGCATTACGAGAGTACATTACACATTAATAGTGAAACCACGGGGCAGAACTAGTTAGATATAAATAAATAAAGTAAATTAAAATAAACTATAGATTGAATTAAAGCAAAAATGCGAAGTGTTAAATTGTTTCTGAAAATAATGGCTCAAAAAACTGGAATTAGCTCTATTGAGGCTTTTCACCTTAGCTACCAAACATAATTAATTTAATGCCTGTTTTGTTTTCATTTTACTAACAATTTCCATAGAGAATAAATACCTAGGTACTGTGAATGAACTTAGTGTGAGTGTACACTAAGTTCATTCACGTCAAACCTACGTTACGTACCTTTTTAGGGTTCCGTAATCCAACAAAGCAACCTTTATAAGTTCGTTCTGTCTGTCCATCTGCCCGTCTGTTTATATTTCCGTCCTAATTTTTTTAAACCTTCTAACTTCTTTAGTTTTTAAGATAAGTCATGAAAATTTGCTAAATAAAATTTTTGATACAGATCTCAATATTAAAAGTGTACAAAAAATATCATTTTGTATTTTAAGGATGGCTCTAGCATAAAAAAATGTCCTCACTGGCTCCTCGTGTAGAATGAAGGTAAAGTTTCAAACATCACTTTTCATCAAGTGTATCCTTTGTGAAATACGGCCCACCGAAGTGACAAAAAGTTATTGCCCTGCCCTGCATTTTTAAACTATTAGACATAGAAATTTATAACGTTCTATGCTAATAAATTATTTTAAAAGGTCGATAAAATTGTGATCACGTCATCTTGAGTTCTAGTGATAAAACTGTACTAATTTTAAGACGTTCAAGCTCAAAAACCTTGACCTTTTCGTAAAATGATTTTAACAAATAATGTTTCCCTAGTTTTCTCTTTGGTGAAAACAAATAAAATATACTATGAATATGTTATTTCAGGATGATACATCTCTGAAACATGGCTAATTCTACTAAACTTTGTTCGTTCGATTTTTCTATATCACCAATTGCACAACCAATTTCTGAACTATGAATGTGACCATAATTAGTAATTGGTTTTGGCTACGGAACCCTACCATACGGGTGTCTTAACACGCTCTTGGCCACTTATTCTCTATGAGCCATATTTTATACTAACCTAGCAACAGCACAATGCACTTGAGAAAGTCAGTGTGGGAAGTGGTGTGGTGACTGGGTCTGACTAAACTTGAAATGAGCAGTGTAAATTAAACTGGCAACTCAAACTGCTGACGCGTTCAGTTTATTATACTCTAGTTAACTAAGCATACATCTGACAGCTGCAATAATTTGCAAGATACTGTTTTTTTGATAATTTGTAAGATAAGGCTACCGTACTAGCCATAATTTTATGTTAGAAAAACTATCAAATGTAATTAGAATTTACCTTTATTATTTAGCCTTTAACTGCAACTGCTAGAAGCGTTCAGTTCAGTATAGTTGGCTGCTTAATATAATAGTTTCTAAAATATATATAAAATACTTTTGTAATACATGTAATTCTTCTTCATAGTGACAAATAAACAAAATACATCGGAAATATATTTATTATTTGTTATTATTTTTGCAGACAAAATCTATAATGGAAAAAACTTGCTCAGAATATACACAAGTATATTCACTATTCTTTTGAGGAACCTCAGTTTTCTAAGATTTCGGATTAAATCATTATTTTATTACAAGTTATGGAATATATTGTCTACTGGTAACTCGCACCGTATGTATGTATAATGTTCTTTCTTACTTTTAATTTTTCGTTAATATTACGTTAAAACCCACCGCAATTAAACCCTGCATTGAAACAAAAAGCACATGTAAATTGGTTCAGCTTGTTATAGAGGAAAATGGTAACAGAAACACAACCTCTGACCCTAAACACCCCTTAACGTCATGGGTAACAAACATTATTATTTAAAAAAATACTTATTAAAAACAAGCTTTTAGGCGTCGGCCATATTGAATTTAGGTGACGTTATTTCATTTTTCATATTCTTCTCAGTAAACCCTTTCATTTGATACCCATATTATGGAAGTGCATAAAAGTAACTGGTCTGCCATCTTTGGGAGTCCGCCATATTGGATTTAGAATGACGTCAGTTAGCTGACCATGCATTAATGTCATATTTGTCATAATTATGCAAAATTTCAACTCAATCGTTTGGGGATAACTGCTCTTAAATTCAGTTGCGAGATATTTTGTCCCTTGCTTACATACATACTAACAGAGCAAGTTAAATAAAAGTTTGTGAAAATGTAGCACACTATCTGCCTACCACGTAGCACAAAGATTTATTTTCGCATGTAAAATATTAATATTGTTACATGATATGGTAAAGTAGGTATTGTGAATGCACGATGCCCTACTTTAAACTGAATGAGTAATCAAGAAGACCTATAAATAAACAATGTGAATTCAATGCAATGCCTTGCACATCAAGTCCAGACACAATTGCTGATATAGTGAGTGTTAATAAACGTTTAATTTCTCAGTAAGCGTGCCTTATCATTGTGAATTCTTTAGACACAGTCTGAGCTCTACCATATAAGTATCAGCTTGAGATTGAGACGTTGGGGTCTATTGTGAAATGTGCTAAGAAGTTCATCAGCAAAGAATTACTAGTTCAGACTAACCTTCTTAGTCTCGAACATCGGCGCAAAGTTGCAAGTGTATTAGTTTTATATCGGGTACATTTCGAAGAGTGTGCATAGAATCAACATGACCTAATTGCCTCTTGTTCATTTTTCTATTGGACTGTCAGAGCGGGCACAAAAAGGCAAAGCAATGCCGAAATGCTTGAATTCTATTATGCAAATTTAAATGTAATTATGCAAACCGCTTGATCTTGCGCTAGCTAGTGCAGAATGCACTGCCTGAATGGGTCTTTCCCGATGGTTACAATCTGGATGTCTTCAAGTAGCGACTGAATCTGTTTCTTCTAGACAAACGTGCTTCACAGTGGATTGAATCGTCGCTTAACATCAGGCAATATGGTCAAACGTAAGCCTATTTTAATTGAAAAAAAATATAATTCAATGCAAATCTGTGCATTAGATGGTTCATACAAAAATGTATGCTCCTATTATTGCAGAGCGTCAGACATAATATATAACAATACAATACATCTTTATTACACACCGAAAATACAAATGAAACTTAACTAAAATAAAAAACAAATATACAGCAGTATGATGAGAAGCAGTTTTCAAAATATTGACATTTTCGCTTGCACTGCTGGTAAATTTAAAGCAGCAGTACTTCAAAAGCTCTCCTCATAACTTCAGTACATATTTTGAAACAATATTGTTATTATTATGTTAATTAATAGTTGTTTAAACTTTATAAAACCATAAATTTTAATTTTTTGTTTGTTTTAGGGCTTATTAGAAAACAAAAAACATATGTATAGTTAAATATTATTTTTTGCAAGCTAGCTACTTCTAGCGGTAAATTTATATAATTCTATAAGTAATCTGTGAATAGTGTTGTTGGCTGTATTATTATTAAGTTTATTAATTTATCCACATTATTGTACATTTTATAATATAGCTGTTTACTGTTCCTTAATAAATAAAAATAAAATGATGCCCAAAGCAATTTCATCCAGGCAACCTTTGGATGGACATGACTGAATAATTTGAATTACGGTCGGTGGTAATACGTATCTACAATACACATCTAAGACCGTTTTCATTCTCTACCTTCCACTTATTGAAAATTTAGTAGACATCTGTAAACGCCTTGACTACATATACCACAAATGAGTTACATAAATGTAAATTTACAGTAGTTTCCAAAAACAGCTATTAGTTTTTTTATAGAATTTGTCTTGATAGCGCGTTCTTGTGATCTTGTTTACCCTATGAATGATACTGAACTGATAATACTCCGACAGATACTAGACACTTGATAGATAGCGAGTAGACAAATTGCAGATAAGATACATGCGGCAGCAAAATGGCTTTTAACATAATTTGTTTGAAGTCATAAAAGAGATATTATTATGCAGGTTGATTCTACAAAGTTTGACATATATTTTCTGTTCTCGTCATATTCAGAATGTCTTGATGAGAGTGAGATCTCGAACATTACATTAGGGTATTATATTGTATGAGAAATAGCTTGCTGTTAAATAGGACAGACGGAATTAGACAGAATTTCTATACTTTTTGTGTTTAGTACAAAAATAGTAAAGTAGACGACAACCCTGGGAGAGGACTTAGAATCCAAAAAAACTATCTAAGAACCTTAGTGTATTACAACCTAGAAGAATTTTTCAATGAGAAAGTTTGACTAAATTTTAATAGGTCGTTCCTTGCCTACCGTCATGTAGGTACTGTAGGTAACATGATGGCAATAGTACATGTATAAATTCGCCATAAAATATTGAGTATAGAAGACGACAACATTGTGTGACCGACGTTGTCGTGGGCGGAGGAGCTGAGACAACACGCAGTTGTCTCGAGAGCAACCATAGTGCAGTGCTGATGGCTCCAATGCGTTCTTCAACAGATCCCGGGTTTTAGTAGGTATCCCACATAACCTGGTTGCACCCCAATGCAGCCAATTTTGGAAGATTTCCCCTTTCGATAAAAAGAAAGGACAAATCTTTATTTTTAATTATTTCTAATAATGTATTTACTTACATGAGCGAAGAGCCCTTGTGAATCCATTGTCGTACCTCTGGGGTGTCTGTGTTGTTTGTCCGAGTAGCTTATGCGCCTGCGCTTGTAGTACGTCGTTTTCCTCCATCCTTGGGTCTAATCACAACAATTACATGCAGATTATTCTTGTTTCATAAATATTATAAGAACAAATGTAATAAATTTAGTATTATGTTAAGTTTTATTGCTAGTTTCCTGTTTATTTTAATCAGATTATGGACTTGTTGGCAACACTGGTATAAAACTAAACACCTTATTCCTGTCTGTCTGTATGTCAAGACTCCTTTCTCAGAAACGCATAGAGATAAATGTATTTACTTCGAATTTGACATCTTCAACCACAAGTCACGTGAGGTGTTTTAAAAAAAAGTGTTTTTTGCTAAAGACTTTTTAAAGAAGTGTCTTCCTGATTGGAGTGGTCCTGTTAGTAAAAATGTAGCCTTGCATTACATATATATATTATGTTATTAGTAGATCAATTATCCATCTGATGCATTCTATAAATAATAAAACTAGGAAAATACACATCACAGGTTTGTGAACATGATATCAAAAAGTACTTTTTATTCGGTAAGGCCGTCTGCAGGGTGAGTTCCACTAAAGCCCTAATTATTAATTAAGGTTTAAATATTTTATTTGTATTTTTTTACGCAGACGTGTGGTCAAACGCGGACGCGTTTGACCACCGACTCATATTAATCTTATTTTTCATTTTTCTATGTGTAATTTTCGTTTTTTTATTTATTTTCTAATCATCAAATAAGTAATCAGTTTTAAATGCATCAAGACTCATGTAGGCCTTATGCGTTCGCACACACCACGCCAATTTACTATATCTCCATTGTTTGTCTGATCTGTGGTTTTATCATATATCAGGTTACTTTCCTACTCTACATTCGCAATCATAATAATACATCTGACTATGCCGGTATCGGACACAGTACTTTGATGCCCATGTGGAACCACCAAGGTTAACTAGTTTTTTTAACAGTTGTATAAACAAAACTTATAGTGGCAACTCAGCTCATAATTTCCATACAACATTGTTCTACCAGGAATTTAAATTAATATTTTTGTTATATTTTATCATCCAATTAGTTTGATTTGAAATAATCAATTTTATTATGCACAACTTAAAAACAGAAAATTAACGAAACCTTAAATAAAATAAAATTAATTATCATATTATCTAATTCTAGCATAAAATCAAAATGAAATAAATATGCAAAACAAACAGAAGGTTATTTTTATAATAACAAAAAATATGTAACTACTCACAGAGAAAAAAACAAATGAAATTCTGACTAAAAAACTAATATATTAAACCAGTAGGATTTTTCCCATAAAGCCCTTTCCACGTTGTAGAGTGCGAGTTTGCCCACCCTTTGAGCAAAGTATAGGTCAGCATTTTGGTCACGTGTTGCATCGACCAGACTTGATGACTAACCTATAAGAATGTTGGCTCCCAAAATAAATTATAAACAACAAAAGGCATTGCAAGTTGAAATAAATGAAATTGAAAGTACTACTTCATCAAAACTGGCGTAAAGATTAATCATAAACTATTAAAAAACGGCTTATATTCACGTTGTTTATTGATCGGGAGTTCGGGACAAATTGAAGGAATTCGTAAGTAACGTAAAATATTAAAATAAAAATAAAACGGAAAAATACGAGTAAGACTCATGCTCTGAGGGTTTCGGTGGCCGAAACTATCAGACCGCGAGTCAAAATATATAAAAAAACAACGTTTTTTTTAAAATATAATATTGAGTGACAAACTTAACTTTCTAGTGGACAATACGGTTCTTCCATACTTACCAACTACAAAATGTAAGTTTGTAATTACAAAACCATATTTTTATATGATATAACTTCAAATTAAAAACTTTCGTATTTTTTCCTTTATATGTGCTGTAAGACCCAGACTCTTGCCAAATTTCATGATTCTAGGTCAACAGAAAGTACCCTATAGGTTTTGATTCCCTTGTGAAATCGCAAAATATGCGCTTGCGACATAAACGGTTATAGTAAATATCTTTTGATTACGTTGACTTACAAGTTTGATTTTTTCACGGCTGAAACTTTATACTAATAAATAGATTATAATGATTGGTTTACGGGTGAAACCAAAGAAATTTAAAACAATCGTAAACCACTATATCGCTTAACATCAGGGGAGTAAGCAGTCTAACGCAATCCTATAATTAAAAAATACCAGCTAAATTACAAATAGCTTTAATGATATTGTACTTTGATTAGTATTTCAGTGCCACTAAAATGTTTCAAAATTTGTAAAGGTTTAATCAGGACTGAATTTCGTACCTACTGGACCCAATAAAAAAGCAATAGATATCAAATATTTCTAAAAGAAATCTAAGCAGTAATAAATATTTCTGTACCGCACGTACTCTATTAAGTATACTATAATATAAATTCCGCATAAGTAAGTATTAAGTTAATCCTGATTATGCAAATTGTATTCACAAACGGTGTACATACTAAAATGTACGATGACTGAATCGAATTCCTAATGCGGCATCATAGTGGGCATTATAAATGCTTTGAATAGCTAAGTATAGGACCTTAAAGGTAGAATATTATTATGCCATGATATTATATGCCTAATAGAATTTAATATTTAGATTTTTGGTAATTAACTTCATACATTATAAAAAAAATGAAAAAAAAAATGTTAGATAGGAAATTATTTATTTTGGTGATGGTGCGCCTCGCGGTTTTCACCCGCGGGGATTACTCCTATAACATCAGCTATCTACCAGTGAAAGTCCTGTTAAGATCTTTCTAGCTGTATTGGAGTCTATTGGGAACATACATACATACACACATTGCCTTTTATATATTTAGATTAAGTTTTAATTAGGAATACATTTTGAAAATAAAGTTATATTAAAATACTTATATATTTGTTTTTTTTAGTCTTTGTAAATTTTTCTTAATGTTTTTTGTAGGTTGGGGTTTTGTAATGCTTAGAAAGTAAAAGAATAAAAAAATAAAATTACCTTTTGTAACAGATCGTAAAAATCACTATTAGCACATAACAAAAATTAATTAAAAGCACTGGTGAAAATTCTCAGTTTTCCGCAACCGCGTGCGTGCGACTCTATTACCCGTAAATAGTCAAATATATTTTATATGTAGTCGTATATTAATACTCTTAATTTATCTAAAATATAAAAGTATTTACACAACGTGCGTACGCGTTGCCGGTATGTGGCGAATATTGTCAAACGCGCGCCATCGTTCCGCAGGCTCGCGGCTCTGGTAGGGCTACCACAGCGTTTACGCACTCGACATGAAAAAGACAATGTATGACTAATATTAGCAGTCAACGTGTTTCTGATGCCATGAAGTATGACACTGAGATCTGGAAAAAGGAAAATAAACGTAAGCAGGAAAAAAGTGCTATTAGGTATTATATTTAGGTTTTGGGATGACTAAAGAGAACTCACTTAGTATTATAATAGGTCATGAAGGCGTGTCAGCAGAAGCACAGGGGCGTGAGCGAGCAGCGTGGACTCTTCATACCGCAGCATGCGCAGTGCAGTGCAGCGAGAAGCAGCTCAAATTCAAAGCAGTTCCTGCGCAGGCCCGCGTTTATATTTTTGATGTATAATGGTACATATACACAGCTTGAACGCAGGCCTGCACGTTTTTTAATACAAAGAATTTATAAAATTCTCTGGCGTGCGTTTAAGATGTGCTAGTGCTGTGTGTTGACACGCATTGATTCTTTGTTGAAATCTTTGTGAGGAATTTAAGTAAATTTAAGTATAATTTCCAAGGGTTAAGGCTGTGAAATAAATAAATAAATAAATATTCGGGACATGTTTAGGAAAGGAACGGAAAGGTCATTTGAAAGGCGCCAACATTGGTAATCCGGGTACCAGTATTGCTAAACTTATGTAAAAAATATCATCGATGCACTCGGTTTGGTGTCATGACGTTGTGGAACTCCCCGATGACCCAGAGAATTCTAAGCGTGTTATTGTTATTGTGGGCACGTGGATAGGGTTTTCATTATATTGTTGCATCATCGTTGCACCTACATGGCAGTACTTACCTACATCAAGAACGACTTCATTAACCTTTGCACTTTTATTAAACTTCCATTCATCGGCTTTTTTCCTTGTAACGAAGTCTTATTGCCTATTTTCATGTTGATTTAATTATATTATATAGAAAGAGATCGGTTAATAAGATAGTAGAGCTGGTGCGTCGGTTGCACATTTTTTTTTTTTTTTTTTGGTTTATTCAAATAAAGTTTTTTATACCAATCACCAAAATTTTACTGTATGGATTATTATTAGCTGAAATAAATTATTTGATTTGCTATTTATATGCTATATACTCATTTGATTCGATGTGATAAACTATCTGAAAGATGACAGCCCTAGTGGGTATATGAGGTTGTCGGCCTTGGGCAGCATAATCATTTATCCAACATGCGGTCCGGCGATACCTGTTGTGGGGTCAGCGAAACGCTGATATGCGTATTCGATACGCCTACAGATACGAACAAGGAGTTAGCTTGCGAAATCAAGCTTTGACATTTGTGAGCGTGGGAAATATGTTGTTTATAGGGTTCCGTATCTCAAAAGGAAAAAAATTAACCTTTATCGAATCACATTGCTGTCCGTCTGTCTGTCTGTATGTATGTCTGTCTGTCTGTCTGTCAAAGACCCTTTTCTCAGAAACGCGTACAGGTATCAAGTTACAATTTATATCAAATACTAGGGTCTACAGTTTCTTTCAGCTGGGAAAAAACAAACTTGTAAGTCAACACGATCAAAAGATAATAATTATGACTGATTATGTCGCATATTTTGTGATTCCAGAAGGGAATCAACATCTATAGGGTAGATCCCGTTGATCTAGAATCGTAAAATTTGGCAAAAATTCAAAATTTCAATTGACAAGGTCTTACAGCACATATAAAGGAAAAATCCGAAAGTTGTTAATTTGGAGTTATATAGTTTGTTTTTTAATACGATTACAAACTTTCATTTGGTAGTTGGTATTTATGGAAGAACCATATTGTCCTATACAAAGTTAAGTTTGTCTTTCAATATTTCAACTTTTTTTGTTTAGACTCGTGCTCTGAGGGTTTTGGCCACGGAACACTCAAAACGCAAGTCTTGCTCGTACTTGTCCAGTTTTTTTTATTTAAAAAAAGTTTTTTTCTTTTTATACGTTCTACTAAATACAGATATTTGCATAACGATATTATTAGACAGCGTCTATTTGCATTTTTAAGTTTATACGGTTTAATGCTTACAGTGCAAGTAATCTGATCAACTTAGAATAGAACGAGGGCACGTGTGCATGCATCCTTCTCAAATGCATGTTGAACATGTGAAAGACTGGAAGACAATATCTTAACTTAACAACGCTCCACTGTTTAGGACGTAAAATTGCCTATTCCGAAACCTGGCTTTGGCTTTGGAAACCGATGGCTTTAGCCATCCATGTTGGTTATAAGTAGTTGGTAGTTGGTGGTTGGTAGTAGTTGGTTGGTTATATTGGTTATGGTGGTGTTTGGTTGGTTGGTTGGTTAGTTGGTTA
The DNA here is from genome assembly GCA_914767915.1 of Agriopis aurantiaria. Lineage (NCBI taxonomy): Eukaryota > Metazoa > Arthropoda > Insecta > Lepidoptera > Geometridae > Agriopis > Agriopis aurantiaria. The sequence goes on along the minus strand of OU611994.1, from coordinate 6,815,240 downwards.
TAAGAGTACAACTACAGCTCTTATACTAAATAGTTACTCGTTTATTGTAATAAGATGCCAAGTTGTTATTTGGTGCGATGCTCTAGTGCAGTGTTTTTCAACCTTCTTTAATACGCGACCCCTTTATAAGTTAAAGAATTCTGGCAACCCCCCCAGAGCCTTACTAAAACTAAATTAAACATAACAGGATTTAATTAGAATTTTTTTATGTCTCGTCTTATAAATAGAACTACGTTTTTTGGCAAACGATTAAAAATAATCAGGCACAGTCTGTGCCTGATTATTTTTCTTACTGAAATTGTAGTTTTTTGTATTTTAGTGTAAGACCCACAAACAGTTGCCTTTTTATTTTACCCGCGACCCGCCGTCTAAGGCTTGGCAACCCGCTTGAGGTTCACGACCCCACAGGTTGAAAAACACTGCTCTAGTGAAACCAGACCAAATGAAGATACCTAAGATTGAACCACGAGTGAAGCGAGTTTCAAAAAAGGATGAGATGCAATAAATGTTGCAGCTGAAGGATAAACAAATTCTAAAAGAAATATTGCGAAGTTTCTCACCTTGGCGAGGAAAGCATTGTATTTATTTTAAGTTAAGACAGAAACCCGCGATAGAATCCGAAACGTGGATATTCGCCAAAGAACCAGAGTCACCGACATAGCTGTTAAAATTTGCAAGGTGAAGTGGCAATGGGCAGGCCACATCGCTCGAAGGAAAAAGAGCTATTGCAAAGTAGGATTGATTTGTTTTTCTTTGTACATATTTTTCTGTAATTGTCAATAAATTATTTCAAAAGTACTATGTTCCACCAATAATACTATAACTTGTTATTAACTTAGTACCTTTAACGCAAGTAAAATAATTTATTATTAAAATGTTAACATTGTTGTGAAATATTAACAGTAGTTACGTAGTATAGTTTTCATTTTAATATTTGCTCAAAAATTACTGTCATGAACACAGTCAACAAAACAGTTAAAACATGAAATGATATCGCTATTCTCTATCTAAGTGAAATACCACACACTCACTGATTGACTGACTGACTGACTGACTTATCAGGAAATCTCGAAACTACTTGACCTACGAAGCTGAAATTTTGCATGTAGATTTTTTATGAAGTGCAAGCAGGCTACAGATATCCGCTACGAAAAGATTTTATGACACCGTGGGTCATAAGGGGATTGAGAATATATAATAATGAAAAACAAAGTGTATACAAAGTCGCGGAGAACAACTAGTAAAGTTGTATAAACAGCTCTGTAAATTTATAATTTCCGGAACTCATCCGGAAAAATCAGACTAAAAAGTAAATATCAAAACGAAACTTACGTTTATTATTACATGATACTTTTTTAACAAATTTACATTCTTAAGCTATAAATAGACATCTTTCAGTCAGTTTTCATATTAAAAACAATGTTTTATCTAGGTCTTTTCCATCTTTTTTGATATAGTTAGTCGGTTGTTGTATTTTGTCGTTATTTTGTTTTAAATTTTGTTAGGCTTGGTTGCACAATAGTATTAGTTAAGGCAATAACAGTAACGCTGACTTTAGCAGTAACTGTAAAATGCATTGCACCAGTGTATTCACTAGCATAGTTAATTACACCAGGGTTGCAAGTCAAATGAGACCTTATTTAGCTAGAAACATATTTTATGCATCTGACAGATATTTAACATAAACAATAACACTTAACCAGCGAAGCTTGGGCAGTTACGGTTAACAGTTATGCCATCGTTTAACAATTTTGAGGTGATAACACAATTTTTTTGCCTAACCGGTACTTTAACTGAAATGTTGATGTTTTTTATTGCTAAAGTAAGATGGTGCAACCACCCATGTCAATAATTTTCATCTCTATATTCTAACATAACCTCTGAACATTCGTCTCTTTTTAGTGAAATCAAACCTCATTGCGCATTGAAATATTGTAGGCACTTATAAAATAATCAGAAGAGACAAAAAACATAGAACAGCCAACGCCTTAACGTTACATTATCATAGAAGTATGTTCATTAAAAATAATACTCATTAAGTACCTAGTTTGAGATTTATTTTCCCAAAAAAAAAAAACACAACTCGTACGATTTTATTAGAAAACTTGATAGGTATATCAAGTTGCCATTGGCAAAAGAAATTTCTAACAAGTTTAATAACTCAATAAATATAAAGTTATTGTTTTTTTTTTAAGTTAATTGTGTTTAATTCATATTTACAATTTAAATATACTAACAAATTTTTACTTTGTGTTTCAACTAGTATATTTGCTATAATTTTTTTACCTATGAATAAAATCGACTTCAAAAACTAGTTAATAAATGAAAGCTAAAAGAAACTAGTGAACAAAACTATTGAAATTGCTAAATCAAAAGACGATTGAACAAAAATACATATTTATATTAATAGAGTTTGTTAAAAAACTATACTAAGCCAAAGTTAATTATATTTTTGTGGGTCCACCTTGAGGCTTTCTTCGACATATTTTTTTTATGGCAGTTTGTAAGAGATTTTAATGTGTACACGCATATAAAAATATGTCCCGACATATATGGACCCGCCTCAAAATAATTTCTCAAAACCGGAAAAACAGCACTTTTGTATACCTATTCACTTTTTCTACTATCTGATACAACTAAAAAATCTATGCTTATCTCTGTGGGATATCTGGCGTTTCCAGTTAACCGATGGGTTATTTTAGAAGTGGGTTAATTATGTACAACATTAACCTGATAAACAAGGAAGCAATTTAATTTAAACTAGATCAAGTTCAATACCAACATTTTATCTTGTTACCATGTTAGGTTGATGAGCATAAAACTAAGATTGATATTTTTGTCACCGACACAATTCAAGGTACTAACAAACTAAAGTAGCTGTTGGCCGGTCATATCTATCGCAGAACTGATAACCTTTGGGGTAAACGTGTTCCGGAGTGAAGACGACGAATCGGCAAACGTAGAGTAGTGGAGTGACGATATACATAAGCCAGCTGGTAGTGTCTAGAAGCAAAAAGCCAACGAACGGACTGATTACTTATATGTGACATAAGCTGGTGGACTATAACATACCTAGGGTTCTTCAAAATGACGATTAATATAATCTAAATCGGCAACATAATTTCTGATCCTGAATTTCTGATTACAACCTTGCGATTTTTCAAGATCAAGTGAGGGTAGGAGAACAAAACACCCGCTCTTCTCGCCGGACTCACCCGCAGTTTTCAGTCAGCTCGTGACCACGGCCATTGCAACATGGTCGAAACGTCGAGCGAAAGGTACATATTTTTACCGAAATTAAATAATACGTGATAGGTCCCGATAAACATTTAAAACATGTGTTCATATCGCGAAAGTTTAAAAATTACTATAATTTCTGATGTGTATGGTGATACATATATTCGTTTAACGGTGATTCTTACCACCAGGCAGCTCTTTAGATTGTTTGCCATTTATGTTATGAAAAAAAAGTGATGGTTAATGTGATGTTTTTTTTTTTGAGAATTTAATGATGTAATTAATTTAGAATATTATAACTCGTTTTTTGACTGCAACAAAGATATAATATATTATGCCCGTAATTATTTACCACTAATAGGTCAAAACAGAAAGTATAATGTTCAAGTACTGATTGGCCGAAGTTGTATGTGCCGAGTAACCTCAAAAAACGTAGGCCATGTTTTTTTTACCTACATGAGATTGGACATCACGGGACTTACGAAGTGAGTTAGGTACACTATTCTAATTAACCATAATTACGCTCATCCTATATGCATACCACATGACTTCATAAACAATAACTATTTCAAAGGACCATGACGCGCTTGCAATGGGATTGACGCGCCTAGCGTTAAATTATTATATCCTTTTCCTAACGTAGTGATTTCCTGTTTCAAAACCATGACGAAATAAAAGAATTGTGCAAAATTATGGGTAGGTAAGTCCAATTATTTTCACAGTCAGAGTCAAGCTAAGTAAGCCATGCCTACACGGAAAAAAAAGATGTCTTATATCAAGACAATATCCTATTGGTCAAGACATTGCGAGACTTATATATGGGGAAAACTATATATTCTTAAATAAAGTAAAATATTTTCTCAGTTATATTGTCTTCGTATAAGACATTAAAATTTTGAATCAAGAATTCTGAATCAAGAATTCTGAACCAAGAATTCTGTAGTATCGTATGAAGAATGTACAATGTTTTGATTGAAGAATACATATCCTTGGGTGAAGCTTCTACTATTCTTAACTAATAAGAAAATGTTTTAAGACAAGACTCGTATGTTTCATACTAAGAAAACATAATGTTGGGTAAAGTCTCTTCTGTTCTTTGTTGTTTTTTATTTATTTTGAGTCAAGATTAGTATGTTTCATATTGAGAAGACTTAATCTTAGGTGGAGACTCTACTATATTCAGTTAAACACATATTTGTCTTGAGATAAGACTAGTATCTTTCATACTGAGACTACATAATCTTCGGTGAAACCTTTACTATTCTTAGCTGAAGAGGTATTTGTTTTGAGCCAAGACTCGCATATTTCATACGGAGACGACTTAATCTTAGGCGGAGACTCTACTATATTCAGTTAAATATATATTTGTCTTGAGACAAGACTAGTAAATTTCATACTGAGACTACATAATCTTCGGTGAAACCTTTACTATTCTTAGCTGAAGAGATATTTTTTTTGAGCCAAGACTCGCATATTTCATACGGAGACGACTTAATCTTAGGCGGAGACTCTACTATATTCAGTTAAATAGATATTTGTCTTGAGACAAGACTAGTAAATTTCATACTGAGACTACATAATCTTCGGTGAAGCCTTTACTATTCTTAGCTGAAGAAATATATGTTTTGAGCCAAGACTCGTATATTTCATACGGAGAAGACTTAATCTTAGGCGAAGACTCTACTATTTTCAGTTGAATAGATATTTGTCTTGAGACAAGACTAGTAAATTTCATACTGAGACTACATAATCTTCGGTGAAGCCTTTACTATTCTTAGCTGAAGAAATATATGTTTTGAGCCAAGACTCGTATATTTCATACGGAGAAGACTTAATCTTAGGCGAAGACTCTACTATTTTCAGTTGAATAGATATTTGTCTTGATCCAAGACTAGTAAATTTCATACTGAGACTACATAATCTTCGGTGAAGCCTTTACTATTCTTAACTGAAGAAATATATGTTTTGAGCCAAGACTCGTATATTTCATACGGAGAAGACTTAATCTTAGGCGAAGACTCTACTATTTTCAGTTGAATAGATATTTGTCTTGATCCAAGACTAGTAAATTTCACACTGAGACATTATAGTCTCAGATGAAGCTTCTACCATTCTTAGTAGAAGACATATGTTTTTTGAGATAAGACTAATAATGTTTCATACTGAAACACCATTATCTTGGGTTAAGGCATTCCTACTATTAATTGAAGAAATATTTGTATTGAGACAAGACTTGTATATTTCCTACTGAGACTGGATCAGTCTCAGCGTGAAACATACAAGTCTTGTAGCTATACTTGAAATAAAAAGTATACTTTTTCTTGAAGAAATCTGTAATTTCAAAACAAAATTTATAGCTAACTTATGATAACTAAAATCTTACATTTTATATTAGACTGAATACGTGAATATTAGGTTAAGTGCTACCAGTCTATAAGTCAACCTTACTGATATCACGTGATAGCAAATTTAATTCATAAGTACATTGTTTTATATAAAATAGACAAGAATCTATTTTACATAAAACAAAGTAAAATGAACATTTGCTATCACCTGATAACAGTAAGGTCGACTCATAGAATTATATACCTGTCTAGTAGACAAATAACACTAAACCTAGGTACAAAACAATGTGAGAATGAAAAGTTGCATTCACATGTTAACAGTAGGCACCTTTACATTCTCACATTGTTTTGTACCTAGGTTCTGGTTAAATGTTATTTGTCTACTAGTCTGGAACATTATATAAGTCAACCTTATAGTGCTAACTGACGAGACGGACTTGGTTGACGAACCGCCGTCCAACCACGGGTAAGAAAGATACATTTTTATCTTTCCCAACTGTTGGTTGGACGGCGGTCCGGCAACCAAATCCATACGTCTGTTAGCACTATAAGGTTGACTTATATAATGTTCCAGACTAGTAGACAAATAACATTTAACCAGAACCTAGGTACAAAACAATGTGAGAATGAAAAGTTGCCTACACGTGTTAACAGTAAGGTCGACTTATATAATGTTCCAGACTATAACACTTAACCTATAGGTACAAAAAATGCAAGAATCAACATTTTGCTATCACCTGATAACAGTAAAGTCGATATTTTATCCCCAATTTAGTAGACAAAAAATTATCAATTAAAAAAAACCGACTTCAAAAATTCTGTTTACTTGGATGACATATTTTTCCAGTTATTTTGATTTTAAAACCAAACTACTAAACCGATTTCGATGAAATGTTTATGGACCACCTCTGAAGTATGGCCTACCAAACAAAAAAGGAATCATCATATCCAATACATAATCAGCGTAGAAATCGATGAACATACAAGAAAAATACAGTTAAACATAGAACCTCCTTTTTTGAAGTCGGTTAATATCACTTAACCTAGGTACAAAACGATGCAAGAATGAACATTTTGCTATCATCTGATAACAGTAAAGTCGACTTATATCCCATTTTAGTAGACAAATAACACTTAACACTAAATTTTAAACTTAATATCTATAGCATTTTAAATCCACATAAAATTATTGATTGAACTTTCTGGTTAAAGTAGTAGTTATATATACAGGGCTACTGGTTAAAGCCGGCTTTGTATTTTTTTACACAATAGGTGGCAAACAAGCAAACGGGCCGCCTGATAGCAATCACCGTCGCCTATGGATACCTGCAACACCATAGGGGCATCACAGATACGTTGCCGACCCTTAGACTATTAACAGCCCTTTAGTACACCCCCTTGCCCTTTAGTAGTCCCTTATTTAGTACATCAAAACAAACAAATTTGGTTCTACGAATTTTCGGAATTAGCAAAAAAAAAACGGCCTTTTCTTAAAAAATCATTCACTCCCGACAAAATATATGAAACAGCAGATTATTATTTTCGCGAATTTTGACAAGTTGTAGAACAAAAGTTGTTTGTTTTCACGTATTGAAGATGCTAATTTACCAGACTAAAATACCAGTAATCCTGTATATTCCAGACAAATAACATTTAACCTAGGTAGATAACAATGTGAGAATAAACATTTGTTATTATCTCAAAGTTCGACGCACATATATTCCAGTCTAGTAGAAAAAAAATACATATTCAAAAAAATATTAAAACATTGTCTTATGTGCTAGCACTTAGCATTAGATATCAAATCCATGATGTAGGGTGGGATCACATCATATTTAGTGTTTATATCATATAAACATTTCTGTATTAGTAAATACAGGTGGTATCCTGATTTTGGATATGTCGCGTGGAGTACGTGATAACACTTGACTAGTGTATCGAAAGCCTTGTAGGCAGATCTAAATACATATCTGACCTTATCTATAATAAGATAGAATGTTCCACAAGGATCTTCATCGGTTGTACAATGGATTATATAAGGTTGTACGGTTTTTCTTTTTCCTGACGCATCTGTGGATATATCATCAATTTTCTTTTGGATATCGCCAGGAGACTGAAAAGAAAAGGTTAAGTTTTATTTTAAAGTAAATGTACATACAGTAATATTAACTTAGTTTTTTTTTTGTGTTCGTTACTCTCAGGACATGATTTGTATAAAAGAAAAAAAAAGAAAAAAAAATTGGACTATACGGGAGCGAAGCCGCGGGTAACAATTATTATTAGTAATAGATTAAAAAAACAGATAAGAGTTCTATCTATAGGTAGTGAAAAATGTTCGCATCATAACGGCATTGACAAGTTTTCATTTTAAATGAACTATTAAAATTTGAAAACCATTTCAAGATTTTGGGCTGCTTAACAGGACCAACTATAAACCAATTCTTTATTAAATTTTTGGACATTGGCGTTTAATTTTATCATATTTATATCAATTGAATTAGGAATAATAACCTTTGCCTTATGATATGACTGGTAATAAAAAACAACTAACGTGACATGAATGGAATATCCAAACATAGAAAAAACTTATTTTTTTTTTGAAAAATGAAAGAATACGTATCCCTTATTTTTCAATAAACTATCTCATCATCATTATCATTTCAGCCACTAGACGCCCGCCGCTGGACTCAGGCATCAATCAAATAAAAACTAACAAAATAGTAAATATTCTAATAAAAAATAAAAAAAGGATGATTTTTTTTTTATGTTGTCAATTACCTTTACATTCACAATGAAACTTTCCGTGCACTCTGCTATAGAAAACTTTTGCCGTTTATTAAGTCGTCCCTTTGGAGGCACTAAATGGCAGAGCAGCTTAATTTCAGATGGAAGTTTATGATCTAGAAGAAAATGATATTATTAATTATTATAATCATTAATCCACACAAATATTATCAAAGTGAATTGACAAGTTTTAATTTAGAGGATGTTAAAATTTTGAAATGTCAATTACTTATACTATAAAGTATATCAATGCCCTCATTTTTAAACTGAAAACGCATCCTCTTTGGCTACATTAGTAACAATACCAACCATCATTAGCCAGTCCATAAATATATTCGACCAAAGCCGCTGACTCTTCTTTTAAATGCGGTTTTTTGACATTCTTAACCTTTTCTATGAATTCTTTCCATAGTACATAGAATTTATTTGCTCTTCCCGGATATATTGCGTCGAAGTTAACTGAATCTGAAATGCAAGACGAGTGAGTAACAGACATCACAGTGTGGTGAGAAAATGAAGCGAAAGCATGTGAGCGAATAATCAGGTAATTAAGTACACGAGCATAAAAATTAATCCCATGCCATATTAATTTACGTTTGTTGTAATATATTTTTGTGGTTTTTTTTTTCGGAGAAGCCTCTAAAACTATGTTTAGCTTGCTTCATTGATATGTCTGTCTGGCTTTCCGGTTCAAATCTTGTTCAATTTTGACTCAGTTTGCACTGTTCAATTGAGTTGAAATTTGGCATACTGTCGTGTTCCAATGACAATATAATGGTAAAAGCGAGTGGATCTGATGATGGAGACGGAAGGTACACAACGGAAATCTTCAATAGCTACCGGGAATTGGACTCATTTTGATCAGCGTACAGTACCAATGACGAATTTTATAAGGGCTTGTCTGGAAATTGTAATAATGGTCACCGATGAGTTCCGTTGTCTACCTTTCGTCTAAATCATCAGATCAGCTCGCTGTCACCATAGTATGTATTATCATCGGAACTTGACAACCATGCAAAAGTTCAAAACAACTGAATAAAGGGAGCTGGGTCCTTGTAAATCAATTTAAATCGAATGAAGCAAATTAATAAATTGTAAAAAAGGAGGTTTTCAATTACTCACCAAGACATCGCTTCTGACATCATTTAAAATAGGCCAATTTTCGATTAGTGCTCCCACTGTATCATATTCAAGCAGTTGGCGGAGGTCATACGTTGTTTTCCATTTTTGAATGACGTCTTCCCAAGGTTCGGTATTGTTTTTAAGCCAAATTAAATCATCTTTGTTGTAACTAAAATGAGAAGAACATGGTACATTCTTTATTCATATAATGAAAATTTGTGTTTGTTCTATATCTGGGTGTTAATATCTATTGAAGTATTTATATATATATATATTTTAAACAGTCTCTAGCAGCCATAGTACCTACAAGCTTTGCTTAGTTTGGGGTCAGATGACCGTGTGTGCCAAAGTATACGAATAAGTATTTATGTTTACTCTTGACAATTGAACAAGGGTTGATGATTGGAACCATAACATAACCTCTGAAATCTCTAAAATATTCTTATAATAATCCTTGAGCTTTGAGCTTTGTTTCGCTCTCTCGGCTAATGAGAGAGTAAGACAAAATTCAATGTAAGGTTACTATAAAAATGTTTTTAAGGTTGTGTTTTTTTAAGCAAATGTATAATAAAGATATGCAAACCTCTGATATTATTATGTTCATTAATTTTATTTTTAAGACGTATGCGTTTGCAAATTTTTGGGCACAATTCCTTCAGCAACTTATCAGTCAAATCTTTGAAAAGATTTAGATCAATGCCATTCTCTGAAATAAATCAGGAAAAGCAACATGAAAAACAAAATTTATTGGTTTAACTTATATGTCAAGAATCTTTCAAGGTAAGAACTTAAAGATTATAATTATCATCAGATGGCTAGTTGAAATTTTCACAGAATTTGTAATGTTACGGCGGATTGACTAACAAATAATAAAAAAGACAAAAAGTAAAAACGAAAGGGTGGTCCCCAACGTATTTTTTTTACGTATTTTTGTATTAGCTCTAATGTAAAAACAGTAATACTCACAAGCGTCACACTTAACATGATTATAGTACACACTCTGAAGTATAACAACAAATAATAAAAAATGGCCAAGTGCGAGTCGGTGACAAGTTTCTGTTCATTACCAAGTTATAACTGGTAATTTCGTTATTGAATTTTGTGGTGGTACGGAACCCGTAGTGAGCGAGCCCGACTCGCACTTGGCCGGTTTATTACTTTTTGACTTTATTATCATTTCTTACTTAATTCGCCGTAACCAGTGAGTTAAGCCGTAACATTACCTACATATACGTATTATGTGAAAATTTCAACTGGATATCTAGCTATTACGGTTCGAAATGATACAGCCGTGAAAAGTTAGGACAGACAGACAAACGGACAGCCAGACAAACGGATAGACAGACACCGTAGGTATTAGTAACAGGGACCCGTTTACCCCTTTTGGGTACGGAACCCTAAAAATAATTAACCGTAATGGCAGAATCGGGACGGGTGGCTGATTAGGTATGATTATAATTATGTTTGAATTTTTATTGAATAATGCAAAAAAAAGTAAACTACTATGGAATTTGAATGAAAAGAGACAGATGAATATTGTATACTTCTTTCTTAATTCTTATACAACCAGAGAACAACACAGTCATCATAATAATAAATAAAGTTGTAAAACTTACTTGTAAAATTTTCTATTATTTCTTGTTCCATGTCCCAGCTTTTCAATAGGTCACTCATTCCTTCTTGCCCTGACATTATGGAAAAAAATGTATCTCTTCACGACACACAAACACGACATTAAAATGACATGTAAATTGACAAATAATATGCTCAATTCTTTGCATTAAATTACCAAAACAAGCTAAACTAGCGAACGGAGCCGGATTTCGACGAACTGTACGTGAAAATCAGCCAGAGAGAGTACTGACACAGTGAGTGAATTGAAGCGGGCGAAGCGACTCGAGCCGTGGGCGCCGGTCGCGTCCGCGGCGGGACGATGTTGCCCTATTGATATTAATAAACTTCCCTGAAAGAATGTGTCGGAATGTACAGTATTAACATTTCCATTTAATTATAATATTGTTGGTGTTCTTTTGTATTAAAGACATACTGATAAAATAATTGCTTAAATTTTTACTCTTAAATTAATAGGTAGGTATAATATTTCTTAGGCTTATGTTGAACAAAACCAAACTTGCCTGCTTCTATTAGAAATGTAATGTAATGACCGAACACGACAAGGTGAAAAATCTAATGAGCTCAAAGTCTCAGTTCGGCGATATCGTGTTTATTTTAAAAATATAATTAATCGAGCGAATTGGCGTGTTTGTGTATGTATGTCTTTAAGCTAAGAGTGAATTGGTTTCTTCTAGGCAAGCGTGATCCATCGTAGACCGCATCATCGCTTAACATCAGGCGAGTTGACGGCCAAGCGCAAGCCTATTATTTAATATAAAAAAAAAACCCTAACTGGCATAAAGAGTATTGGAAAAAAAAACTGCCAGAGACTGATATTCGTACGTATATATTTTTAAATACTTATTTAAATAGATATGAACACCATGACGTACAACAAATACAGATGTTCATTACATGAATGTTTGCCCTAGGTGGGAATCGAACCCACGCCCCCGAGCGCAAAAGATAGGTTCACTGCCAACTGAGCCACTGGAGCAGTCCGGGCCGGATCATTATGATTGTCGTAACAACCAAGTTGCAGCGCGCGCTAATTCAGGCGTTATTTCAATGGGGTTTTGTTCGATGTTTGTAGTGACCTACATCGATCTGCTAATTTGGTAAGTGTAATAATGGCCTCAAATCGAAAAAATATATTAGTTTATTTACTACTGACTAACAAGTTTTGAACCGGAAAGATAGACAGACATACGAACGAAGCCAGTTAACTAAAGTAATAAAGGCCTGCCTGGAAAATATATTTTCCCATAAAAACTTACTTATTTAATACTAGCAACACTGCATACTAGCGAAATGATTCCGACCAAAAAAGTCATTTCTTGGACTAAGACTAGCAGTCTTGGTTCATACTTAGGCATCCATCCATATTTTAACCTATTTAACACGCTTTTATTTTAACTTGATTTTCAACTACTTGAAAACGTCGAATTAAATTGAAATTTTGCACACCTATCAAGGACCGATGACAATGACAAAGCAATAATTTAAATACCTAGATTGTTCCATTATCCTTACCAGGATCTTCAGGAAAAGCGATTTTAAAGCGTGTTTTAGAAGATTTTAGAATTATTTACTTACAAGCTATAGGTAACAAAAGCGTTTTTGAAATGATAAGCATATTCTTCACTATCAACATAATAGGTACACTAGGTACCTACGCTCATCACTGACATGAATCCAAGAATGTGAATTTTGATATAAGACAAAAATTCTTAGTTGATAGGTAAGTCGGTACATACTTACTTACTTATGAAACAATTTGTTTGGAGAATGAATGAAAATCCTCATAGATAGAAGATATAATTATGTAGAGATGAGTCGGTATGACGTTGCAATAAACGAAACTATTGGTATTCTTGACAATAACGTGTTCCAAAACTGTTTATTAACAGACTTCAAAAAAGGAAGTAGTTCTATGTTCCACTGTTTTTTTATATGTAGGGAATTACCTCTTCCTATGTTCAGCGATTTTTCCGCCAATTTATATTTCCTTTTTTGTTTGGAAGGCCATACTTTGGAGGTGGTCCCAAAAAAAAAATCATCAAAATCGGTTTAGTAGTTTTGTTTTTAAATCAAAATACAATACGGATAGTTCATAAGATGTCCTAGCCGTATGCGGGTCATAATATGACCTATCTTTATTGTAAGTTACAAGTTTTTATGTCGTATAGTTTAGAAATGCAGAGGACCAAATTTTTGCCACTTTGGCGGGCTATACGGGTGTACTCTCGAAGCCAAAAGAAGGTAATTGTACTCATCATTATGAACCACTTTTACTATGGGACCAGCCTTAAAATCGCGAAAAAAAGATCAGCTGTTCTATAAAAAACGGTCATTGACACTCGACAAAATGTATGGAACAGATGAATTTTTATCCGCGATTTCAGGGTTGGTCCCATACTAAAAGTGTTTCATAATGATGAGTACAATTACCTTCTTTTGGCTTCGAGACTGTTCCCCTTACACTCTGTATTTCGCAAAGTATAGACTTTATAAAAAAGTGATGTATGAACATTACCTTTATTTTTTAAGACCTTTACAACTTTACCCCACACAAGCAAGTGCAGTGAAAAAAAAATCCTCATATCACATGTATCTGAGCCATCCCTAAAATGCAATATTAGCGTCGATTCTGTCATGCCACGCAGTAAACTAAACCAATCTGACAGGACTAAAATTGTCTGCCTCTCTTTTCATTTTAATACGTGAGAGAAGGATGGCAACAATTTTAGAGCTGTCAAATTTAGTTTAGTTTAGAGTTCATCAGAATCGATGCCATCAGCTATTTTCTATACCTACTTTTAAAATTAAAATCTATATTACAACTGTAATTGTAAGGTTCTAAAAAAATCGGACGGACGAACAGACAGACAGACGGACAGACAAGAACGAATTTATGAAATTTCCTTGTCGGGCTGTCAGGCTATCATTCTCCATCATGGGGTTATCCGAAATAATAAGGTCACTATCAAACTTCACATTGTCTTAGACGCAAGTGCTCGCACAGATAAAAATGTGTCACTAAATCAGATGTTACATGCAGGTCTGAATTTGCAAGGAGATATTTTTTGTACTTTGTACTTGCAAATTAAAATGGTCACTGACCATTCAAAATATTTGATATTATTATACAGGTTTAACCCAAGTGATGAGCTTCAAGTTTAAACGGCTTTGTTTTGGATTAAGCGTGAGCCTATTTTTGTGATGAAGAAGCCAAAACTATCCAATAACAGTGGATGTAGTGCGAAGAAACTTGTACATGGACGCACTTGCTGCAACTGAAGCCACTTTGCAGTTGACCTGTTTGTTCAGTACGTCTATATTATTTAGAAAAGAAAAACAATATCTTGAACATCACTTCCATATTCTTGTTTCGAGTGAACGTTTCTTAGATTAAGAAAATAAATTACTTCAGTTAAAAATAATTAAATTGTTTTAAGCCAAGTAAAGAAGTTCTTGAAACAAGCATATTTATTATAGATATACAAAACAATTAAGTCTTGAGTTGGAGAAATTTGTATTCTTACTATGAAACAAATTTAATTTTAAAACAAGATATTGAAATTCTTGGTCGAAGATTATAGACATTCTCGGGTCAAAAATGAGCGAAATTATTTGAATCAAGTTAAAAGTCTTCTTGCAATAAGAAAAAAAACTCTTGGTTTAAAGTAAGTCTATATTATTGGGACAAGAAAAACAATGTCTTGAACATCACTGCCATGTTCTTGTTTGGAGTAAACGATTCTTAGATTAAGAAAATAAATTACTTGAGTTCAAAATAATTGAGCTGTTTTAAGCCAAGTAAATAAGTTCTTGAAACAAGCATATTTATTATAGATATACAAAACAATTAAGTCTTGAGTTGGAGAAATTTGTATTCTTACTATGATACAAATTTAATTTTAAAACAAGATATTGAAATTCTTGGTCGAAGATTATAGACATTCTCTGGTCAAAAATGAGCGATATTATTTGAATCAAGTGAAAAGTCTTCTTGCAACAAGAAAAAAAACTCTTGGTTTAAAGTAAGTCTATATTATTGGGACAAGAAAAACAATGTCTTGAACATCACTGCCATGTTCTTGTTTGGAGTAAACGATTCTTAGATTAAGAAAATAAATTACTTGAGTTCAAAATAATTGAACTGTTTTAAGCCAAGTAAATAAGTTCTTGAAACAAGCATATTTATTATAGATATACAAAACAATTAAGTCTTGAGTTGGAGAAATTTGTATTCTTACTATGAAACAAATTTAATTTTAAATCAAGATATTGAAATTCTTGGTCGAAGATTATAGACATTCTCTGGTCAAAAATGAGCGATATTATTTGAATCAAGTGAAAAGTCTTCTTGCAACAAGAAAAAAAACTCTTGGTTTAAAGTAAGTCTATATTATTGGGACAAGAAAAATAATGTCTTGAACATCACTGCCATGTTCTTGTTTGGAGTAAACGATTCTTAGATTAAGAAAATAAATTACTTGAGTTAAAAATAATTAAACTGTTTTAAACCAAGTAAAATATATTCTTAAAATAAGACAGGACTATCTTGATTTAAAAGGTATTCAAAATTTTCAGTCAAAATCTGTAATATTCTTCAATTAAGACTGTAATAATCTTGAAACAAAAATATGTTCTTCGATCAAGAATAATAATAAAGAAATTATTATTCTTGATTTGAGTAAACCAGGTTTTTTGAATAAAGAAAATTTACTTATGTTAAGAAAATATTTACTTGGATCCAAACAATTTTCCTGAGAATATTGAGATTCTTGGTAAAAGACATCCTTTTTTTCCGTGTAGGGAAACCGGTGGAGTCTTAACTACAGGCTTCTATGAAGTTTTGGAAACAAAATGAAAAGACATGTTTAACCTTGTTATATCACTTGCTATACCTCACTCGAGCTCAGTCACGAATACTGAATAAATAATACCCACCATTATTACATAGTAAAAAATGAGGCGGCATACTAAACTAAACTTGCGAACGTTGCCGCCAAAAACTGTTTAAAAGTTTTTTTTTTAATTTCCTTCGTCAAAATAACATATATCAACATGGGAAGGGAAGTGTATTTATCACATTAGCAATTTTATGAGATTTTTTAGATCATGCTTATCAGCATCAGTTTTTTTTTTATCTTAAAAGTATTTAAAACAAGCTGATTCGAATGACGTTACCCACTCAAAAAAAAATATGGTACCTACAAAAATCCCATAGAAAATTGTCGTTCAGCTATTCCTGAATTTATTATTTTTTAGGAATTTTTTATTCTGTCCATAAAAACATATTAATAAGTACAATTACGAGCATTTTGAAATAAAAAATAGCCATATCGGTATCGCATATGCAATCGTTTTTCCATAAAAAACCTAATTTGAACTATAACATAATTTAAAATTAAACATAGCCAAATCAGCTCAGCCATTTTCATATCATTTTCATTTATATAAGATAAGATTTGCGTCGTGTGCCAATTGATTCTATGTTATATTTTAGTCGTAGACTCTAATTATACATCTGCCTTATCAGAAAAATTTACAATCACATTGACACTTCCGCAAACATCAATAAATTTACATAATACACTATAAGAAAAACTAATGGATCGATTGCTATTCCGTACACGTTCCGTACACCAGTGCCGCACTCGACATTGTTTTGTCCCCTTCATTCTCATTTCCATATTAGTGACAACACTAGATGGCAGAAATAATAATATCGATTGCTCTAGACTAGAATATGCCCGCAGTAGCATAGTATCTAAGTTGCCTCTAAGCAATCACGTAATGCTTACTACTGATTGATGAATGTACTTTGAATAAGATTCCCAGTTAAATCCTAAGATGTATAATTATGTACCTTACTAGTTTAATAAACGTTCATTTATTAGCTTTCGGTCTGATTAGTGTAGTTACAACACAATTATATTGATTAATGTAATTAAAAATCGGCCAAGTAAGGGTTCCGTACCACCACATAAAATACAAAAAAAAAAAAAAAAAAATCCTAAAGAAATAACCACGATTTCAATAAAAGCCATAAGCTACTTAAATTATTAAGTACTCAAGTACAAAAAAATTGTGCAAAAATTATCTTAACCAGGCGGATACAACCCATCCAAGTACCGGCCGCGCACTACCTTGTTTAACTTCGGTGATCGTACGAAATCCGGTGGTGAAGAGTAATTGGTCACTGACTTGCACTTGGCCAGTATTTACTATATTTTATTGTTTTACTTTAGAATGTGTATTATAAACATCCCGAGTATGATGCTTGTACCTACGTATTACCATTTTAAAAGGAAAGAAGAATGAAAATAATATTAAAAATATACCTATATGTCGGAGAACCATTATTCTCATCGACATCGTCATTAGTGGTTGCAGGCCTAGTGGGCGTCATCAGGGTAAAGTGCGAGCACAAAACACAATGGTCACAGTTTCACTTTATTTTAATTTAGATTTAAGCTTATTTTACTTTACACTTGTGATTTTTACAATAATTTTAAAATAAAAATGAAGTTAAGACCGAGCAGTGGGTTCAGGGCACCGATCTTACTTTAACCAACGATACTTTTCAATACGAATGCTTCCAACGATCCAACTCGATCGGTTGCTGCCACCAGAATGCCGCCAAGAAGTGCCGGCCTCTCTAAAGTCAAGATGGCGCCTCGACCCCACTCGAGACACGTGCTCTGCTCCGATTGGTCGATATTTGAACAACAATATTCATAACTTTTAATACATTGGTA
The DNA here is from genome assembly GCA_914767915.1 of Agriopis aurantiaria. Classification (NCBI taxonomy): domain Eukaryota; kingdom Metazoa; phylum Arthropoda; class Insecta; order Lepidoptera; family Geometridae; genus Agriopis; species Agriopis aurantiaria. The sequence continues at coordinate 6,797,368 of OU611994.1, read as the reverse complement.
AGGTTTTTTAAGTTTAGAAAATGTAACAAATCAAATTAAATTAAATTACGAATTTTAAAAGTAATTAAAATGTAAACAAATAACATTACGAGAAAAGCTAGTAAACAACAATCAACACGACTCATAGCTTCCTCCGACACGGCCGTCCTGACGTATCACACGTCCTCGTGTGATGTTGAAGGCCGCGCATCATAGTTATCTGCAAAAAAGAAAAATACTTTTATACAGTTCGGCCACTCCTGACCAAGGAGATTGTGTACATTATTACATTTTATCTTCTGCGCAACAACTTCATTTAAGATATTTCCATAAAATAGGTGCCCCACGACAATTATAAACGTTTATAGATTCCACGCTACATACTAATTTGAGTCTGTGGTATCGAAACAGCTGCCTCGCCGTTTATCGCGTTACATGTTTTAAATTATTCACATTATCACAATAGCCACCTCGCGTATCAGAGGCCACCTCGCCTATCAGAGGCCACCTCGCCTATCAGAGGCCACCTCGCCTATCAGAGGCCACCTCGCCTATCAGAGGCCACCTCGCCTATCAGAGGCCACCTCGCCTATCAGAGGCCACCTCGCCTATCAGTGGCCACCTCGCCTATCAGAGGCCACCTCGCCTATCAGTGGCCACCTCGCCTATCAGTGGCCACCTCGCCTTTTCGTGGCCACCTCGCCTTTTCGTGGCCACCTCGCCTTTTCGTGGCCACCTCGCCTTTTTGTGGCCACCTCGCCTTTTCGTGGCCACCTCGCCTTTTCGTGGCCACCTCGCCTTTTCATGGCCACCTCGCCTTTTCGTGGCCACCTCGCCTTTTCGTAGCCACCTTGCCTCTCACAAAGCTTAACAAAACCTTAACAACCATGATGCTGCTAGGATATCTCACGGTGAGGCTCCGTAGGATATCCGTCACACACACTCCAAAATAATTTATAAAGAAAATAAATTTAGTACAAAGATCTCAATTCATAAATTTTACAACTCTCTAAGTCCAGATCATCATTTTCAAGTTTAGTAATAATTTCATTGTATTCGGGGTCTCGTTGTTGTTCCGCTTGTAACCAATCCGAAGATAACTCGGCTATATTAACGCGTTTTTCTTCTACATGGCTTTCTCTACCTAAACTATGAGTAACATTGACGGTAGTACTGTTCACCTCAGGTAAGTGATTTCTGGAGAAAAAGTCAACGTGGGCCATTTTTCTACCCTCTCTGTACTGTATGTCAAAAACAAAGGCCTGGAAGAAAGCCCACCACCGGTGCACTCTAGGGGTTAAGTCTACTTTAGTTTTTTAGTTTTACTTTCAGAGAATTGCAGTCAGTAACGACTGTGAAAGTCCTACCATACAAATAATGGCGGAAATGCTTAACAGAGTTTACAACCACTAGTGTCTAACTCATAAGAGTGGTATCGAGACTCCACATGCGTAGTGCCGTTTACTGTAGTACTCTACCGGATGTAATTTTGTACCAGCTCTTTGGAAGAGGATCGCGCCGTAACCTTCACTACTAACATACGTATGTAACTCTATAGGCAACTCTGGGTTGAAGAGCATCAAATCCGGAGATGAAGTCAATACCGATATAATGTCTTGTCTGATTTTCTCGTACTCTGAGGTCCAAATTATTTTAGAATTATTGTTAGCCAGCAGACGGTAGAGCGGTGCCGTCAACAAATGAGCTTTTAAAGCAGCTAAGAAGTTCTGTTAGTTGTGGTTTAAGGCCATCAGGTATATCCGTATCCACGTCATGAAAGTCAGCCACCGCGTTACGAACGTTGCAAATATTAACTAGAGAAGGCTTCTCAGTTATAGAAAGCTTATCACTCGATATGTGTACTGACAACCCTAAGGCCAACACATGGTGTCCAATCAAAATATCATTATTAAAGTAATCATCAGGTATAATGTGAAATAAAATTTGTACGTCATGACCACTAAGCGCGACTTTAGATAAAAACTTCGAGTCACATAATACACTAGATTTTCCTACACCAGTCAAGGTAACAATTGCACGCTGCAACGTACCAATAAGCTTACGAGAGACGGTCTCTTTAATTAAGAAACAATCAGCACCGGAATCAAAACAAAATGAGAACTGCTCACCAAATTGCGTAATTATCCCGGTGACAGGTTTCACATTACACACGTCCACTCGCTTCACTACGCTGGGTGCGGCGGGTTGTGCGCTGCTGCTCGCAACTGGCCATGTTTTTGAACACCGCGATGCCACGTGACCTTCAACACCACACTTGTAGCAAACCACAGGGGGCCGCGTAGCAACGGTCATGTTGGGGCGGTCAGAGGTCGGAGTTGTTTGCTGCTTGTCATGCGATCGGCTGAAACATTCAAAAGACTTATGACCAAATTCTCCACAAGCGTAACATTTTATTGAGGCAGGACTTAACCTAGGACGTTTATTATCTTGCATGGCGTTTGCAACGGTCTTTGTCATCTCCTGGTAACTTCGCTTGCGATAAGAAAACGCCATTATTTCACGTTGCATTTTACAGCGGGTAGTTATTTCTTCAGAAAAAATACTGCGTTGTAACCGTGGCTCGATTTGCCCCATGTGGGCAAGTATCAAGGATACCATCATTTCTTCCTTGCCCAAGTTACTCCATCGTGACATGAGTAAACAGACGGCTTGCATATGTAGCAAGACATTCACCTTCTTGCGGCTTACCAGCAAGCATCTTTAATATAGTTGTCGCACGTGTTTCTAACGTATCGAAACGAGAAAGAAAAATTTCTTTAAAGTCTACCCAATGCATATTGGGAAAAGCTATCTGCGAAAACCATGTTGCGGCCGAACCTTTCATGGCCTTACTAAGTATGAGAATTAATTTACTTCCCTGTATACCACGATCCGATAAGCAGATATCCGCCGTTGCCAGCCACGCCCGGGCATCAGTGTCTGCATCTTCCGGTTGAAATTTAGGCAGTGTGATGCGCTTATTCTCGATATTCGGCGAGTTAGTTAGCGCCTCCACGAGTAGCCTCATGTTGGATTGTTGCGCTTCGAATAACGCGCGCCATCCGTCATTTTCTGCACTCACGTTTTGTGCCGGCACGGATCTCACTTCTGATGTCGGAGAACCATTATTCTCATCGACATCGTCATTAGTGGTTGCAGGCCTAGTGGGCGTCATCAGGGTAAAGTGCGAGCACAAAACACAATGGTCACAGTTTCACTTTATTTTAATTTAGATTTAAGCTTATTTTACTTTACACTTGTGATTTTTACAATAATTTTAAAATAAAAATGAAGTTAAGACCGAGCAGTGGGTTCAGGGCACCGATCTTACTTTAACCAACGATACTTTTCAATACGAATGCTTCCAACGATCCAACTCGATCGGTTGCTGCCACCAGAATGCCGCCAAGAAGTGCCGGCCTCTCTAAAGTCAAGATGGCGCCTCGACCCCACTCGAGACACGTGCTCTGCTCCGATTGGTCGATATTTGAACAACAATATTCATAACTTTTAATACATTGGTAAGGTTTTTTTAAGTTTAGAAAATGTAACAAATCAAATTAAATTAAATTACGAATTTTAAAAGTAATTAAAATGTAAACAAATAACATTACGAGAAAAGCTAGTAAACAACAATCAACACGACTCATAGCTTCCTCCGACATATATATAAATATATTAAGTTACTTGGAAGTAATTTTGTGGCGTCATCGCATATTATATTTTCCTATTTACTAAGTATGTTTATGTTTTTGTATTCTACACATTTTTACGATATGGAAGTTTGGATAAGGCATATTTTTTTTGTGATTTTGATCGTACCTTCGAAATATCTATTTTATAATTTTAATAATTTATTTGTGGTTTAAATAAAAATGCATAATAGTTTTGTTGTAATTTATTTTCTTTTAAAATGTAATAAATCTAATAATGCTAAAATATTATTAATCACGCGATGTTTGTTTATTGTTTATTGTTAATATACAATTATTTTATTACTATACTATCCGCGTTACCAACTGAGTCGTAGGGTCATAAATGTCATACCATAAGACCTGTAAGTGCGAGCGAGATAGACAGATTAAGACCTGTAAGTGCAAGCGAGATAGACAGATAATAATTTATGGCCTTACGACTCAGTTGGTAACGCGGTGACTATAACATAAAATAACATTAGGCATAATAATTGTTTATTGAATAATATTATAATACCTTTATCATCACATTTTCTAGAAATCTTATTTCTGATAAAATACTCATTAAAATAAAATAAATCGAACCTATACTAAGCTGAACTACTTTTTGAAAAAAAAAACTATTTTTAAATAAGTTCGAAAAAAAATTCGTATGTGAAAATTATTAATGTTGCTACAGAATATCAAATGTAGATTCTACATAAATAAAATTATGCCTGAATTAAAAACAATCATTTTCTATGTACAGGGTTATTATGTACTTAGCCGAAAAGAAGTAATTAAACTCGTTATTATAAACTACTTGTATTAAGAAACTGAAATAGTGAAAAAGATCAGCTGTGCGATAAATTTTTGTCGTATTCATATTGTGTTATACTTACTTTTTTTGAAAGTTGATACGTTTTCTCACTTATATAACAAAAAAAAAATGCTAACATAGCCTCTTTTAATCAAAAACAAAACAACAATTATTTCAAATTGTTTTTTGGTTAATGATGAACCATATTTTGTTTATTTAAACATATTTTAATTATAGTTTCTGTACATGAAAAATTGCCTTGCACTGTGAGACGCGAGTCTCTTCTTTTCGAGTTACACTTTAATATTCTGTTTCTTTCTTATGTAAATGAGGTTATCGCTTGCTGCCGTCTGTATACTTTTTTGCCTACGGTAGAAGGTGGTCGGACGCCTGCATTGAAAAATAAAGTAGCTTCCAAGACGTGGTTGCAGAAATACGACTTTAGGCGCCTTTGGCTAAAAACTAATATTTTATCAATATAATATGAGCTATAATAGTGGTGTGAAATTTATACAACAAATTAAAATTGGTAAGCAAAAACAAAACAAAATTATTGTATAGATTGGGTATGGTTCAATGTACTATAACGAATCTTATTTATAAAATATACAAATTAAATAAAAGTAGGTACATCACTACAACCAGCTGCCAGCAAATCAAACATTGATGAATGAACGTGAACATATTTAAAGACCAAAACACACCAATTACTATGCAATAAAGATCAGTTATTACAGAAAAGGCTTGTAAACTACTTTTTTCATATAAGGTAAGTAAGTAGTAAAATAAAGATACAGCTCGGATAACAAGCTCATTCTGTGAAATTAATTCCAATAAAACATAACATTTTGATTAAAAGCCCGTCCCCGGCCAGTGCTATCCCATTCACACATTTCCAACATAATTATATTTGATCCCATATGCCGAGGAGGCAATCAGCATATATGGTCGACACTGTGTCCGGACGCTGACCTGCCGGGCAAACCGAAATGGCAAAGGAGTTGGAGCGACTCGGTGTGCGAACGGCTGCTCTCTAAACTAAGGGATGAAAGTTCGGGGGTCGAACTTGCTCGACTGAGCGCTTCCATTAAACCGGAGTCCGACGCCTGGCTGCATGCATTGCCTTCTCCACACATGGGCACGCTGCTGGATGATGACTCCCTGAGGGTGACAGTGGCTCTTCGGCTTGGTTGTTCTGTTTGCGAACCTCACGTTTGCATTTGCGGAGCGAAAGTTGAGGCAAATGGACACCACGGTCTTAACTGCATGCGGTGTGCAGGCCGTAGACCTCGACATCATGCCATCAATGACATCCTGAAGCGTGCTCTTGTGTCTGCAGAGGTGCCGAGCATTTTGGAGCCCCGGGGTTGTCTCGGACAGACAGCAAGCGTCCCGACGGACTTACATTGGTCCCATGACAGAGAGGTCGCTGCTTCGTGTGAGATGCTACATGCGTGAGCACTTTTGCATCCTGCCACCTCCCCGCTACCCAGCAGTTTGCTGGCGCGGGAGCGGAGGCAGCCGCCAGAGGCAAATGCCTCAAATACGCCTGCTTGGGGTCAGCATACGATTTTGTCCCGTTTGCCGTCGAGACGGCGGGGCCTTGGTGTGCTGAAGCACGGAAGTTTGTGCTGGACCTGGGGCGCCGCATGAGGAAGAAGGGCCTCGATCCACGATCGGGTTGGTTCCTGGCACAGCGGATTTCTCTCGCAATTCAGCGGAGGAACGCAGCCAGCGTATTGGGGACTTTCGGTCAGGGCTCGGTTCGCGGAGGACTTTTCGAGTTGGTAATTAGTATTAATTGACTATTTATTGTATATTATTTCTGTAAGTAGTATAATGTAAGTTATTGATATTTATTATGCAAATAATAAAATATTGTATGATTAAAAAAAATATCTAATAACATTATATTTGAAAATAAAAATCACTGATTGGACATTATCTTTAAAATATCATAGCAATTTCCATGTTGATATAAATTGATAGGATGGCGCAGAAGATATAAAAAAAAACAATCTTCAGTGTTTTTCAATCTTCGCTGCTAAAAAAATCGTGAAAATTGCTTTAAAACGCTTGCAATATTCTAAAGATAATGTTTTTTTTTAATTCTTAATAAGTGATTTTTTTAACTTGAACTTCTTAAAATGAGCTGGCGTGGTAGCTATGGCGGGGAGCGGCTGTTTTGCACTCTTAGCTTGGCAAGTTTTGTTCTTATATTAATAGTAGTACATCGCCTCGACATCTAATATAGCCTCTTTACTATTGCCTATATAAATTGAGTAAACTTAATCATGATAGAGATTTGATGATTGAAAACAAATAGGACGCGAGCCGCCAATACAAGACAGATATAAATAATGATGTAGGTAATACCAGTATTGGCAGCTGCTCCCGATTCCGTTACTAATAATTATATTTACCGTATAGTAGGGTTTCTGAAATATTTAATACATAAAAGAACTTGATTATTTCTTTAAATGAAATTATTACACATGCAGACTGTACTTATAAAACTACAGACACAACCATTTCTTTGACTCATTTATTTTTACATATTTTGTACATCCTCCTTGCTTTCTCCTGGTGGGTCCGAACTATAGGAAACATGCAAATTCGTTTCAATTTTAACTTAATAAGACCTTATTTATAACGTGACATGAGATTTTTAAGTCGCGAAATAAATAAGTAGTGTTCACAGGTCATTATCAAGGCAGGACCCCGCGAGCACGTCAAATTCTATTAAAAAACCCAAGCGTGCCGCATTTTGTACCTACTATGTCACGAGGGCAATAATAATTATGTGGCAACAATTTAACTCTATTAGCACGGACAACTGCATATAAAGAGTTTTCATAATGTACTATGGCGCAATTTGACATGTTTTGTATTGACGTCGACCTTTCAACAAAACGACGGAGATTAAACGGGACATTTATGCGGCGTCCTAGTTGGAGCATTGATCCAACTTAGGACAGGCAACATACGTGTACAGTAAATAGGTGAACTCACAGTGTCTATCTTGAGTAAGGTCTGTGGGTTAGTTTTTGATAATTTTGATAATATCAAAACCACAAATAAGCCTAGAGACCACATCCGGCTTTTAAATTCATTTTTCTGTTCTCTTAGCTTCTGATTCTTTGTTTTTTTCCTTGTCTGTGTCAGACATTTTCAAGGGGCCATGCTTCCAATCTTCAGGGTAGCCGTACTGCCTGACGTCATCCCACCATAGCTGCTTGCCCTCAGCCCAGATGCAATAAACGACGTTGGTGCTAACCAGAACAGCGAAGCACACCCAAAACGCTGTTCGCCACTGGATTAATGTTGACTGGAAATATGAAAAAAATAATGAGTATGTATGATGGAATTAAATTTGCTACATACTTACCTAAATAAGATTTTGAAATAGAAATCAGTTTTTTTTTAATTTTAATAAGTATGAACTACAATATTAGAACAGTAACAACACAATATTCAAAAACTGCAAATTATTTGACTAAGGCAGGGAATAAACGTGGACACTTTTGTGTCTTGTGTCGGATACAAGCTACCAATGAATATTTGATTTCTATTTAAACAGTATGAAATAAGCCACTCTCTGCGCAGACTTTGTGTCCAGTTGCTGTGGACACTTTTGTGTCTTGTGTCGGATACAAGCTACCAATGAATATTTGATTTCTATATGAACAGTATGAAATAAGCCACTCTCTGCGCAGACTTTGTGTCCAGTTGCTGTGGACACTTTTGTGTCTTGTGTCGGATACAAGCTACCAATGAATATTTGATTTCTATATAAACAGTATGAAATCAGCCACACTCTGCGCAGACTTTGTGTCTAGTTGCTTTCACACGTTTGCGCAGCGCCTTAGTAAATATTTTAAATCACTTTTCCGATATATTTTAAGGCTTTGTCAAATAGAACGCGGACTGGCGTGGCGTGAAGGCGTTTCAGCGTCGTGTAAGAACGTTGCCTATTTACAGTGTCACACAGTAATTAACGCGATGTATTCTATTAATTTCTTAATCATGACTACAAAAGTGTGCACAAAGATGTCGGTCACTAAAACATATTAAGACAATTATTATAATAGGGTATTTGACTACTTTTGGGAAACTATTGCACATTATTGTCTGATATAAAATAATGTATACTGCATTTATATTTTCTGGATATCAGTCGTATTTGCGATATAAATCGATGTTAAAGTTTGAATAAAAAAAGATCGCGCCAAAACGCAGACCTGTGTCATAGCTCCGATTACGTGACTAATTGACGTCACATAAAACAAAACAACTGCAGCCAGGCTGCAAAAGTTTGATGATTAATTAATTTCTAATAGAAGTAATGGTTTATAAATATTGTGTAGTGCCAAAATGTACAAATACTTCCATAAAGACACCCGAAAAAATATTTGTTCCTGTTCCAATGGACCCAAAACTCCCCATAACTCGAAAAAAGTGGTTGGAATCAATCTAAGGTTGGAACTAAGTAGCTCGTAGAGAACCCAAAAGTATTGGAGCTAATTCAAGTGTTTCTATGTGCGAAGATCATTTTGAGGTACATATTAGAGTCTATATATTTCTATTATAATTTGTGTTTTTATTGCATTACTATTTTATGTACTGTTACTTTCTTTTTAAACATTGTAAAGCTCGACATAACCTAACAAAATAGTGATATCCACTTACTACAACATACTTTTTGTACAACTTGATTGAATGTTTTGCTTGGAGAACAATTAAAAATTAATACTGACATTGTAGTTTTTACGTTTTGAGTTCTGCAGCGTAGAAACAATGACGTGGATTATTATTAAAGAAATATGCAACCATTAAAACATTAATTTTGGGTAAGTTACTGCTGTCTGCTTGCACAAAATGTTTCTCCATTCTTCTCACATTTAACCTCCGGACTGTTTTTGGTGAAAATTTCTGGATAAATCGCTCTCAAAATAGCTTTACAACATTAAATTCGCAAATATCAATACAAAATCTGTTTGTTTAGATTTGTGTGACGTCACTAGGGATGAAGCCAGGTACAGACCGTTTTCGATCACGTGATCAAATGTCGAAAATACAGTTATTTTAATCGCGTTTTTTACAAAAAATAAGCATATTTTTATCAAAAAATCAATGAAATATGCTTTTTCATTATGTCATGTTTATGGATGGCGTCAATTGGCATAATATTTTTAATACAGTCAAGTACCCTATTATTATTAAGTTAAAAGCGCTTACAGACAATGCGCGTAGTACAAGTAGCATGCAGAAATTATAAGTAGCTACTACGCATCGTCTGCAACGTTTTTGCTTAGTGCAAGTAGCAGTAGTAGTGCTTAGTAGTACTTCCACTGCCACTTGCAATAAGCAAAACGTTGCAGAGGATACGTACATAGTAGCTACATACAAATTCTACTTGCTACTTGTACAACGCATCGTCTGCAAGCGCCTTTAGTACGCGAAGCCATAACGCCTCGTCGCTCGCTAGGTAGTAGGTACGCTTTCCATTTGACAAAGCCTTAGCACAACTTTTTAGGGTTCCGTACCTCAAAAGGAAAAAACGGAACCCTTATACGATCACTTCGTTGTCCGTCTGTCTGCCCGTCTGTTAAGACCCTTTTTCTCAAGAATGCGTAAAGGTATCAAGTTGAAATTTATACTAAATACTTGGGTCTACGGTTTCTTTCGGCTGTAAAAAAATGAAAGTTGTAAGTCAACGCAATCAAAAGATATGAACGTTTATGTCGCATATTTTGCGATTTCACAGGGAAATCAAAATCTATAGGGTACTTCCCGTTGACCTAGAATCATGAAATTTAGCAAAAGGCAAGATCTCATAGCACATATATAGGAATAAATTTTTAAGTCACAAATTTGAAGTCATATGATTTTAAAATAATTAGTTTGCTATTACAAACTTACATTTTGTAGTTGGAATGTATCGAAGAACCTTATTATCAACTACAAAGTTAAGTTTGTCTTTCAATATTTCAACTTCAGTTCGTTTTTTTGGACTCGCTCTCTGAGCGTTCCCGCCAACGGAACCCTCAGAGCACGAGTCCTACTCGTACTTGTCCGGTTTTTTTCCTACATAATTAAGGCTTTTCGCTCGGAGGTAGTCCGACTGCTAACATCGTTTTTAAATCTGTTCAAAGTAATTTGGTTATTAATATTAAAAAGTGATCGAATATTGTGACCACGCACGGTGTATTCAAAAATGTGAAGTTTTACGAGTCAATTATTGCATAGAAGTTACCTTTTATTTGTTTCTTTGACGAGATACGATCATAACAAAATTTCGAAACGGCCGGCTGTACTTGTGCTACGTCTTACTTGCGTTGTCTCGCTCTCACGCACAGAAAGGCCCATCTTGCCGTCACTGTCACTGCACCGGCTTCTCAATCACAAAGGTTTGGATAAATTACACTAATTAATCAAGAACTTGCAACGTTATCACAATGACGGACACATGTGACGCGTGCCGCGCCCCTGTAGACACTAAAGCGATGATTAGATGCACGAAATGTGCGCTTTCTTTTCACATGGCTTGCGTCAAAATAACGGCGAAAGATGCTTCAGCTGATTTTAGATTGACCTGGGTTTGCCCTAATTGTCGTAACAATGAACCAAGGGGAGATAATTCCGACACTCCCGTACGTACAACAACAACGAAACCGGTGAAGGCAATCACGGAACGGCAAAAGAAAATCGCTGCAGCAGCTGGCGTAACCGCCACCGTCTCCAGCGAAACCGTTGCCGTGTCCGTTGCTGAGTCTAGTGCAGGCAACTCCTCTGCGGTTTCTTCCCCGGTCCAAAACAACTCGCCATCAGAACTGTCCCTGATATTAAATGAAATCCGTCTTTTGAGAACAGACATGAACGATTTCAAACAGCAAATTAAAGAAGCGACAGAAAAATGCAACCGCAGGATGGACGAGTTTGACAAATCGTTATATGCTGCAGCCCATAAGATAGCCGAAATTGAGTCAGTCCAGACCGATCAAGCTTACCTAAATGAACGTATTATTAAAATGGAGGAGCTATTTCAGGTTCAAATGCAAGCTGCCATAAGGAACGAGGTAGAAATAATCGGAATTCCTGAGACTCACAATGAAAGTTTGACTCACCTTGTTCAAGTGATAGCCAGCAAAGTTGGAGAGAACCTTCAGGCATGCGATATAGATTGGGTTAATAGAGTGGGCCCAAAATCTTCCAGTAACGCCAGCAATGACGAGCAGCTTCCACGTCTCGTGGTAGTACGTTTCCTCAGACGGACAAAACGTGACTCTTTTGTGAAGGCTGCTAAAGTTAGACGTAATCTTACTTCAGATGACCTACAGTTCAAGGGGTCAGCAAATAAGATCTTTGTAAACGAGCGCCTTACGAAGGCTCGTCGGCAGTTGTTTCAGGAAGCTCGACGCAGGTCCAAATTATTCAATTTTACCTATTGCTGGACCAGAAATGGAACTATACTCGTCCGGAAAGCAGAAGGGCGTCCCGCTATATCCATACGAAATCAGACTGACTTGGACCATCATCTCCAACAAGGCAGTCCCACTGTCGGCGTCGGCGTCGACGTCGTTGTGTAATCGGCAGCCATATCTTTCTAAAACCTGTTTAGCGCATTATGATTATTCAGCCCTTATTCGTGCTTATATTTTTCTAACCAATTTCAAATATAATATCTTGATAAAAAGAATACACCGATTTTGCTTACTGAAAGACAACAATATGTTGAATCACTGTTTGTTTGGTTTTAAATTAATTTTTTCACAACTCATACATTCTCTAGGCAAGTTAAATTACTGCTCAATTTCATTTACATTGTATTATCTAAACACTAATTACACTACACACACACAAGCCTACAGCCGCTGGCTGTTATCTCTCACGCACACAGTCCAACAGCAGATCTCGCCAGCTAAGTATATGTATCACGGGCATCACGGCACTCAGGTGAACTATAGACAGCTGAATATCACAACACGCCATTATAATTCTAGGTTTCATGCATATCATTATAATATAATTGACATAGCACTTTATCGTTTCTTTATCGACATAAGTACAGGGTACAATTGTATTTTATTTCCTTAAAATGATGGATATTTTTGAGAATTTGGATACATCGTTTCAAACAAAGTGCTATGTTTCAGATAACCTAGAAGATTGTAAAAACTTTATTACAAGTGCTCATAATTTCAAAGTGTTAAACATTAATATTCGAAGCATTCGAAAAAACTTTAATTGTCTCATGGTTGCTCTAATGCGAATACCGGTGAAAATTGATGTGCTTATATTGACAGAGTGCTGGTGGAACCCTAACACTATTATTCCTCATCTACCTGGGTATAATTCTTATAACACAACAAAATTCATAAATAAAAGTGGTGGCGTTACAGCTTATGTTCGAAATATTTGGTCCGCTATGGTAACAGAGCCTGAGGTTCACGACTGTAACTGCCTAAAAATAAGCATAGGTGATGAGTTTCTGGTTTTTGGCATTTATCGCTCACCCGCTTTTAAAAATGTTTCAAATTTCTTATCCAGCCTCAATGACGTAATCATCCTAAATCACAATAAGGCATGCATTATATGGGCAGGTGATTTTAACCTCAACATTATTGGAGACCCTCAAAGCGAGGATAGTATTGAATACTTGAGCTTGGCTGCAGAGCACCAATTGCTTCCTGCAATTTTTGAACCTACTCGAGAGAAAGCCTGCCTTGACCATATCTTTGTCAAGCAAGGTTTCGAAGCTGTCGGGATCGTGTGCAACTCTTTCATCACCGACCACAAACTCTGCATTCTAGGTGTAGCAAGCTCACGTCTACCTAAAATCCCTCAGACCCGTTCTCGTCTTAAAATTGACTATCCCGCCGTAGCTGGTGACTTGCAGAAGGTAGACTGGTGTCGCGTAACAGATCAGGCAGAAGTAAACCAGGCTGTCAACGAGTTTCAGGCAATCCTCTCATTGGCTGTCTCCTCCCACAGTCGTCAAGTAGCCGTAAGCCGTGCTCGCTATAATATAAAGCCATGGATTACTCCCGGACTAATTAAATGTCAGAGGAATCGTGACATGCTACATTTGAAAGCCAAGAAAAATCCTGATAACAAAACTCTTCAAATTACATACCGCAGATATCGCAATTTTTACAAAGAACTACTTCACCGCGTTAAAACAGATTACGAAAGACAGAAACTTCTCGAAAGCAAGGATAATCCTAGAAAACTGTGGCAAACTATAAACAGCATCTGTGATAAAACGATATCACAAACAAATGCAACTGAGCTGCTGGCTAGTCATGAGGATCCAGTTCAATCACTTAATGTTAGTAACAATTATTTCGCAAATGTAGGTAAAAGTCTTGCTGAAAAAATTCTTTGTAAAAGCTCGACTACTGAGAATTCTTTATCGAAGTCGCTCAAAAGTAACAATACATCATTACATTCCTTTTTCATATCCCCTACAGATAGTTTTGAAATCAGTAAATACATTTCAAACCTTAAAGAAGACTGTGCACCTGGTCATGATGGTGTTACAGGTACCCTGATTAAGCACATAAAACCTTATATCCTAGAACCACTTACCTACATTTGTAATTTGAGCCTCGAGAGCGGCAGATTTCCAACATGTTGGAAACATGCTGTGGTGGTACCCATTCATAAAGATGGTCCTAAAGATGTGCCCAATAACTACAGACCAATATCTTTGCTGAGTCTTTTTTCAAAACTACTAGAGAAAATTGTCAACAATAGGCTGGTAGATTACCTCGAAGCGAAATTGTATTTGTCAGAGAGACAGTTTGGTTTTAGGCGCGGAAAATCAGCCGAGGATGCTGTAGTTTTACTAACGAATCTGATCTCGTCCGCCGTAGACCAGAACCTTCGCTGTGTGGGGATTTTCCTCGATCTCGCCAAAGCATTCGATACGGTCTCGATTCCGATCTTAACAAAGAAGCTTGAAGTAGCCGGAATCAGAGGTATTGCTCTTGAGTGGTTCTGTAGCTACCTAAATGACCGAGGGCAACGTGTTAGGGTCGGTTCGAGCCTTAGCGATGAACTTTCGGTCAGTTTTGGAGTCCCCCAGGGTAGTATTCTCGGACCTACTCTTTTCACTCTTTACATTAATGACGTTTTGGACCTTAATATGCCTGGGGTAGATATAATCTGTTACGCAGATGATACAGTGGTTATTTTTAAGGACAAGTCTTGGGAAAAAGCATTACAAGCAGCAGAAGTTGGAATTAGCCGCGTTGCAGCATGGCTAAGCAACAATCTTTTAACTTTAAATAGTAAAAAAACCAAATTCATGACATTTTTTAAAACCCAAAGATCAGCACCCCAAATTAACTTAGATATAACAATTCATTCTTGTACTAAAGACCCTGGAAATGATTTTCCTTCCACTTGTAGTAGCTGTGACCGTATTGGACAAGTCGATAGGATACGTTATCTTGGTGTAGAACTAGATGAGTCACTTACCTTTAAGCATCATATTACGAAATTGTCGGGTCGCGTTCGAAAACTCATATATGTCATGAAAGGTCTACGGTTCTCTTGCGATCCGAAAACACTTCTTATGGTTTATACATCTCTCTGTCAATCTATATTGTCCTACTGTAACATAGCCTGGGGAGGATCAGCAAAGACTGTCATGCTGCCACTTGAGAGAGCCCAACGCGCCGTTTTAAAAGTCATGCTGCGCAAACCTTTTAGATTTCCAACTGAAAATCTTTATAGGGAGGCTTTAGTTCTGTCGGTGCGTCAGCTTTTCATCCATAAGGCTACGGTCGCAATTCACACCTCCACTAAGGACTCTAGCCAGTTTACAGAACTGGTAAAGAGACGAATCTTCAGGGTGCCAATTTCTAGTGTTAGGTCTGCTTTTGCTAACCGTCACCCAAACTCTCTCCTTCCACGTATTTACAACGAAGCTCTTAAAGCTCTTCCCAATTTAAAATATGAGAGGTCTGCGAGGGTAAAGAAGGCAGTTCGGGAATGGTTACTAACTTTGTCATATGAGGACACCGAAAACTTAATTACCCGGATACGTACTGAGCAGTGAGAATTTTATTTCATCATCTACTCATTCAAGGTCAAACACATCCACGCAAATCCCACACCACATTACACACACGTACACACACACACACACACACACACACACACACACAAAAACAAGTACACACACACACACACACATACACCACACTCCACACTCACTAGGATAATCTGTAACTTTATATATTCGCTAGGATGCCTCCTAAAATAATAATAGTTATACTGTGTTTCGTTTTGTTGGTCTCCATATTACGGGCCTTGAGCCTAGTGTGGGACCGCAGAAATGTCTGCAAATTGTCTACATGAATTTTAATGTACCTTAACTATAATTATTATGTTAAAAATGTAGTTAATTCGTATTTTTGGAAATAAATTTATCTTTATCTTATCTTTATCTTACATGCCCTTAGCTAAAATTTTTTTTTTAAATCTATTTTTAATTATTTTTAAAACAATACTTTGCTATGTGAAACCTGTAGAAAACAATAATAAAATAAGAATATGTATGTTTTTCAAGTTTTGGCACGTCAAAGGTGCTAAGTTGCCGCCATACTACATCGTCTGTTATTAAAAAACGATTTTCGAGGCACTTGTCTTGTAAGATATTATTTAAGATCACTTTACATCAGGTCAGTTGGTCAATTAGTGGTCAGTCTATGTTATGAAACGATGGTAATAAAATTAATTAACAACTTCCTATGGCAAAATATTAATTATACCTAACAGCTCTATTTACTTTCATCCTTGAAACGCATGAGAACTATTAACAGACTGCCTGTCCATAGTCACCGTGACGTCACTCAATGTATGACCACTATGTTTAAGGTCCGTCAGACATGATTAATTATGTCCTTTAATTAGTCTATGATTAATCTACTGAAGCATTTGTTGAAATTGCGACCTTTAACTAACCGTTCACATAGCATACGCAATTTGAAGCGTTCTACTCCATAATGTTCGTTCTAAACAATCTAAACTCATGATTTTTTTAATCTTCGCTTTTTTATGTGCCCTTCAGAGCACGGTTCACGCCACTATAGTTATTTTGCTCCCGCAATTTTATAATTTTAGAAGAGAAAATCATAGTTATCAGTTTTTCATGTTTCCACTGCTGGGACACAGCTCTTCTCTCAGAGAGGAGGCCCATCCTCCATCGCTTAAAGCAGTGAAGGAAAACATAGGCAGGAGACCGTTATTTCCAAGAAAAAAGTAAATAATTAAGTAAGGATTAAGACCCATCCTCCTATTTACCTTGGTCACACCATAACTTGACAACGAATTTACCTATTTCAGTCATCTTTTTTTAAAGTTAAACTTTTTAGAAGGTTCTTACGGAAAGAAAAATTAAGAAAATTGCGCAGAAAATTGGAAAATTTCAGATAACGACGATTTCAACGTAGTGCGACAGTTCTAAGACAGGACAACGTCTGTCGGGTCAGCTAGTTTAGGTATAAACACAGAAAGAGACGAAAAAATTCTCTATTCTGTGGGTATAATAATATAAATAAGTCATTGGTAGGGCCCAGGTTTGAAAAGCGCACATAGCTTATAAAAATCACTGAGAGGTAATATGAAAAAATCCTGTCTGTAATTACCTTTAGAATTACTTGCACAAATCTACCTAATTTTCCAAATTCTCCACCAAATTTTCTGTGAAGCGAACTCTATCATTTCGAAGGAGGAAACTCGCGGAATATCGAACGCGGTAATATATAAACGCGTTAATTTCCTTTGATAATCTTACATAACCGAAGTATCGATTAATTTGCCGATCAAGTCAGTAAACAAGTAACCTCTGACATCTTTGTTGTAACACCGCAAAGTAAGGGAAAACTCGACACCCCAACTTCTAACGTAAATCACTCTGTAAGGTTTCAATCTTGAGATCAAGTACGATCAAATTAATTTTGAAATTATTGACTAACTAAAAACTCGATTTGGCAAATAATGTTGTTAATAGAAAGCTGAATACTTTATACTTTCGCTATAATAGTATACTTTCGCTAGCGCTTCCTATTAATTACCCATTTTACTTAATTGAGGATTACCTACAACATAATTAATAGGGAAGATGCCACACATTACTACAGTGTTTCGTTCAAGTGTAGCTGTCCGACCCACAGAAAAGAGAAGTAAACCTTTTTTTTTTGTGGTCCGACCGCTTGCACTTTACCCTATGTTGGCTATGTTTGGACGTTGGAAGAACGTAAACGCGTAACCGCCATGAAAATCACAGAGCTTTCGAACTTTTGGTCTCAGAAAAACTACACCTTATAAACGTTCTAGCGCTGTGTTGAACTATCTGATTAGACGAATAATTATTGTTTCAGCGCTGAACATAATGCTAAGGATAGCTTCTCTATGCGTAGTAATAATAGCTCAAAGTTTTACTTACATCTGGTGTCAATAATCCTATGAGGTACGGTGTGATGATCCCTGATATGGTAGATGTACCATTTATCATGGCTGTCAACGAACCGGCGTAGTTTGGTGCCAGGTCCAAGGCATTAACCTGAAAACCACAGACTAAATTGAACAACAGCTTTACTAACTCGAAAGTAATTTAAACCGACATCAAAAAAATTGTTTATTTATGTTTGTTATCAGATCTCCGATCTCCGTAGTTCATAAACCGATTAGATTTATAGAATTATTTGAAAGAATACACTTTCAGAATGATCCCATAGAAATTTTATCAAAATTGGTTCAGTAGTTTGGTTTTTGAATCAAAATAACTGGAAAAAATACGTAGTCCAAATAAACGAACGGGCTCCATCGTAGACTGCATCGTCGCTTAAAATCAGACGGTATGGTGGTCAAAGGCAAGCCTATCTTTCAATCAAAGAAAATGTTTACATATCAACTTCTTAATTACCCTATTTAGCTGACAATAATAGCTTTATTTTCAGCTAAATAGGGTACTTAATTAAGAAAAATTAAGAAGATTTAGGGTTGATTAACGACCCTCAGACATGAGGAATACGATTTAAGGAGGAGAAATGGGTTTACTGCAAATTCTGTCATCCATACTAATATTATAAAGAGCGAAGATTTGATTGTTTGTTTGTTTGCATTGAATTGGCTCCGAAACTACTAAACCGATTTGAAAAATTCTTTCACTGTTGGGAAGATACACTATCCCCGGGTTACATAGGCTATATATTTTTTTTAATAGGGTTCCTTACTAAAACTCTAATAATGTAACCCAAGGTGTAAAAAAATAAAACTTACACCCGTGCGAAGCCGGGGTGCGTTGCTAGTTAAATATATAATAACATATCGTGCTCATTGCTCTCTACAAAATTATCATGTATTGGGGTGTTAAAGAAAAAACAATCAAACAAAAACATATATCTATACTAATATTATAAAGAGGAAAGATTTGATTGTTTGTTTGCATTGAATAGGCTCCGAAACTACTGAATCGATTTGAAAAATTCTTTCACTGTTGGGAAGCTACACTATCCCCGGGTAACATAGGCTATAATATAATATAAAAAAAAAATTGGGATCCTTACTAAAACTCCTATAATGCAACCCAAGGTGTAAAAAAATAACATTTACAATTTTAACTTTGCGTGTTTGACAGTTCTAAGACAGGACAACGTCTGTCAGGTCAGCTAGTTTTAAATATTTACATTGATAATTTTAAGGGATTCAAATCGTTTCTCCGGTATTCAAGAATTTTTGTAGGCAAGCAGTTCATGCATATACAGATCTCGTGTTAAAATATGAATAAAATCTGTTGAGAGATTGGTAAGTCGCGAGGTCACAGTACGGGCGAACAACAAGTTTGAAGCAACAAAAAATAGTAATTAAGTTAGTAGCGAAGCTTGTATTTGATAAATCGGTAATCTATGGAATGTGCTAATGCGTGTTCCGTGATAGTTACAATCTGGGTGTTTTCAAGTCGCGAGTGATTCGGTTTCTGCTAGACAAGCGTGCTCCGTTTTAGACCGCATCATCAGGCAAGTTATCGGTCAAGCGCAAGCCTATTCAATAAGGTTTACCTTCATTCCGCTGTAGAATCCTCCCATGAGCGCCATGGAAGCGATGAAATACGCCACAGCTGCAAACCGATCGCAACCAGAGTAGGATGCGAGTATAATACAGATGGCCGGACCAGTAGCAGCTGTGAATATAGATAACAGTCAGAATAAAATAGGTATATAACTATGAGTTATTATCGAGCAAATAAAAAAATAACTTGGCAGGTAAAATTAAAGTATGTAATACCTACTACTTGGGCGGCATATAATTATTTTTGCGAAAAATTATATTGACAGTCGACCAATATTGTTTAGTAAATAAGTTGAAAATGGGTTACTAAATATGACCAGAAATCCACATATATATACATATATCTATCTGATATCAAAAGAGTAATGAATATCAGGGCAGATCCGAATTTTGTCAGTTAGGTTAAGGCAAGAGCGAACGAAGCAAAGCATTCTCGAAAACGCAGCATTCTTGTATACGCAAAATTTTGAATATAATGTGAGCCATTTACAATATTTGCATCCGCCCACAGTCTTTGGCCCACTTAGTGTATCAGTGATTTATATTCAGTATTTTGAAATGTTTATATATACTATAATTTGAATATTCGCTCGTTTAAATACTACCCTATAATTATTGCCCGAATTAAGCGAAGGTCACAGTCAACACCATTATACAGCTTTTTATATTTGCAAATAAACACTTAATTATGCGAAGTTTGCTCAAGACACGTTTTGAAATAGGTTATATTGAGTTTATTACAGTTTCCTCGACGCAGCTTGACGCACCAGACGCTATGTCAGTGTTATTACTTGGCGTTGTTCTCGTTTTAGTGCTCTTCATAATTATTTTACTGATAGGAGTTTATCAAAAAAATACAAATGAAATATGCAGATCTAAGGAGCGTTTGGATGGGAAGACGGTGGTGGTAACGGGCGGAACTGCCGGCATGGGATTGGAGATGGCGCGGGACTTCGCGCAACGAGGCGCGCGCGTTATTGTCGCCTGCCCGTTCCCGAACGAAGGCACGCGAGCAGTACAAGAGATAACACGCGACAGCGACAACCATGACGTAGTCTTCAAACTCCTCGACTTGGCATCCTTTGAGGCGACGCGAAACTTTGCCGCGGACATCTTAAGCACCGAAGACAAACTTGATGTTTTGATCAACAATGCGGCAGTTGGAGGACCAGCTACTGCTGTGACGCGTGACGGACTTAACTTCGTCATGCAAGTGAACTATTACGGTACTTTCCTCTTGACTATCTTGCTTCTACCGCTTTTGAAGAAAACTGGTCGCCTAGGAGCGCCAAGCCGAATCGTAAACGTGTCATCGGCATCTTATATATTAGGAAGGGCATATTTCGAAAACACTTTCTTGTGTTTGGTTCCCCCAACGTCGTATTTTGTCAGTAAACTTTATATTGTTATGTTTTCTCGCAAGCTAGCAAAAAGATTACAACACTCCAATGTCGTGGTAAATAGTGCTGACCCTGGAGCGGTCGGAACAAATATTTTCTTTACTTTCTCCAATTTACCAAAATTATTAATACTTCTTATCAAGTTTTTTTTCTGGGCCTTGTTTAAGCATCCGTGGCAAGGAGCACAGACAGCAATCCATGTGGCATTGGATAAAAAAGCCGGCGAAGTGAGTGGAGAGTATTTCAAGAACTGTCAGCAAACTCGCACAGCTAAGGTAGCATGCAATGAAATGATAGCAACAAAATTATGGAACAAATCGGTTACATTAGTAAAGTTAACTGACAAAGAACTCGGATAACGAAAGAGCCTGTGTGAATTAACAAAAAATAAAAAACTGAATTATTAAAATATTTTTTTAATTAAAAACACTGAACGACAGCCTTCCTTTTGCATCCACTGGATGCCCACGACTCTCACTATGTCGTTGGTCCACCTACTTATCTACCTATCTCTAAATAAATAATAATAAAATAAATATTTGGGACATTTTTGCACACACGGTCATCTGACCCCAAACTAAGCAAAGCTTGTGATATGGCTGCCAGAGACTGATATACATACATATAATAGGGTATTTGACACTGGTGGAAATAAAATATGAAACCTAGCTATATTGAAAGGTTTTATATTAAGAGATTTTTTCAATATTTTTTCAATAATAATAATCACTCCTAAATTTAATTATTTCGATTTCAAAATCACGATTTTTTATCTATGTGTCACGTGACTCGAAAATCCAATCACAGTGCGTGACGTCAATATGGTGATGACAGCACAACCAAAACAAAACAAAGCAAACATATCGAAATCAAATCCATTTTCTGTAAACGTTTACTGAATTTCTCAGTATAGAACGAGCTTATTATGGTGATACTCACTTCAAAATGATTTTCACAAACGTAAATCGACGAAGTTGTTAATATTTGTGAAGCATTCTATCTTCTTTCAAGTCACAACCAATTTCTTCGTATTTCAGCTTTAGACGGTACAATTATGAATAATTTCGCAAGTATTGCATTCGAAACATTAGGACACTGAGGCACTACACACCAATGATAAGTTTTACGATCCATTTTCAACTAAATAATTTTACAAATAAATAACAACAACGGCAGCATTTCACGGCCGACTGTGACAGATGTTTGTTTATTTACATGGGCAGCATAGAGTAATATAATGGGCAGATTCCGTTCGAAAGATGCGTTCGGGGCACCTAGAGTGAGATTTGAAAATGAATGACAGATGAACATCAGTGTTTTTTAACCATCGATTTCACTATTGTTCAATTGCAACTGAAGTGTACGCTCAAATACTCGTAACAGCCAAGTTGTGTCTCGGTTGTTTTTCACACTGACGATGATGTTGTAAACGGTGGTGCTTTATTTTATCGCATGCCTTGAACGCAACTCTGTAGTTAAGTATATTGACGTCACAACGTCGATTTGGCGCGTTTTGATGCGTCATTTAAAAATTGAAATAAAAAGAGCTAATAATTATTCAATAAATGAACTAATGGAGGTAAAAGTATTTTTTAAAGTGAATATGCACCATAGGACCGAGGCAGATGGCATAACAAGAGAGAGGCCTATACCCAGCAGTGGGATAAGGAAGGCTGTGGATGATGATGATGATGATGATGCACCATATTCTTTAAATTAAAGGCCATTGCAAAATTTTGTCAATATCCCTATTATAGTTTTTAAATACACACTTAAATAGATATTAACAACCAGATATAGAACAAACACAAATGTTCATCACACAAATGTTTGTCCTACGTGGGAATCGAACCCACGCCCTCAGGCTCAGAAGGTAGGTGCACTACCAACTGGACCAACGGGCTATCATGATCACATAAAATGAGCACACAAGAATTTAAATGGTTGTTACGGCGAACAATATAGATAAAACAATGATCTCAAAAGTGAGAATATGCTCATCGGAACATTTGCGTCCCAATAAATGTCTAATACCTAGCAGAAAAATAGCGCCACCTGTCAAAATCTTTATAGCAAATCTTTTTCTTTCGCATCATTCTCAACTATCTAGTAGAGTACAACGACCGCTCACCAACGAAGTCTGCGTGCGACGCAGTTTAGACTGGTGAGCAGACCCTTGAAAGAGTTCCACTGGCCCGGTCCTTACGAAACAATATTCGAAATCAATAAAAACGAAGTCAATGACAAAATGGCAGAAAATATGTTAGTATTTACCAATAGTCGTATGGATAATTCTCCCAGTCTTGATGGAATGCCAATTTCTCTTGACGCAGACGTCGCACACCCATCCGAAAATAAAGGAGCTAATCCACATAGCCAAGTACGGGATCGCTGTGAGGGTGCCCGTCGTGGCAATGTTGAACTTCAGCACATCTGTCATGTACTTGGGAAGATCTGTCACCATAGTGTAGTAGCCCCAGTCGTGACCCACCTGGAAAATATAATTATAAAAAACAAAAGTTACCTTACAGTAGTTTCATAGCTTTATGACAAAAGGTACTTCATTTATGCTAGTAACATTTCTAAAAAGTTTATATTTTCATCTCTTCTGAATTCAAATCATTCAGAACTTCTATTATAAGTTTTTTTGTTAGTTTTAAGTTTTATATACCTACTGGCCATCAATAAATGTATCGGACGTACCCACTCCAATAATAAATCTAGAAAATGGGTCAATAGCGCATAGCGTTTCTAATGCTATGATTAGATTACAGTGCTGTATATAATTTTGCAAGGTTGCAGAAATAGGTATAGTTTATAGGTACATAATAATAACTAGACATTATTTAATATCTAGTTATTCGTTATAGTAGATTGTGCACTAAAGGAATAAAGCAGCGTCTTACGTCGCGGGTGGCATATTGAACCCTGAGCGTAACGAAAGACTGCGTAGCGAGGGAGTTATATAGAGCCCTGAGTGAAGCGAGGGGTTCAAGCTGCCCAAGAAGAAGACAGGCTTTATTACAGAGGAGCATACTCTACTTTTCACACCTTCTGCGAGAAAATAAAAAGCCAGGTTTCACTGAAAATCACAGCACCAAACACCGTATTTTGTTTAACATTCTTTGCAAACACACCTTTCTATTTTTTGAGTTCTGCTTATTGTGGCCAGTATGATTTTTGAACAAACCTCTTTACAATGCCATATGGGCATTTTTTTACTAAGAGTTTTCCACTAGTTTCCACACGATTTTGACGTTCCAAATTCAAATCACTTTATTCCCCAGGGAGTTTCATACAACTTTATATCCCTTAAGAGATAATGCTTTACTTTACGTTGAGGTTGCATGATAATTATGTTATTGGACATTGTCGAGCAGGTGGTGTGTAAAATACATAATGTTAGAACAATTACTAGAAGAAACTACTAATATTTTGTTAATATCATACTTAATATTATAAATGCGAAAGTGTGTTTGTTTGTTCGTTTGTCTGTTCCTTTTTCACGCAGCAACGGAACAACGATATGATGATGATGATGATGAAATGGATCCTCAATCTAACTCGTTACCGAACTTTTTCAGAGTTTTTTTAATTTTATTTTATTGAAAATATTAAAATGAGGACTCCAATTATTAAAACTTAGTATTCGATGAACAATGATTTAATACCACAGAAAGCTGGCTTCTTGAATACCAGGTTACAGATGTTTTAAACTCTGTAGGTAAATATTTGTACTACATAATTTCCTACTCTGTAATTTTTTTACTTTATTTATTCTCGAATATTTGCTTATAGATAAGGTCAATATGCAAAGTGAACAAGGAAAATGAGCGAAATTGACTTTCCATTTCCGGATGAAGGATAGATAAGATAAAATATTAGATGATGGAGATTGACTTACCTAGAATAAACAAAATAAACGATGTTCATAATACATTCATTGTTAATATCTATTTAAGTATGTATTTAAAACTGTATATGTATGTATATCAGTCTCTGGCAGCCATATCACAAGCTTTGCTTAGTTTGGGGTCAGATGACCGTGTGTGAAAAAATGGCCCGAATATTTATTTATTTATTACTCATAAAAACAAAGTTGTATGAGATTGTTGCCGCTCACATTCTCGCAGGTGATAAATGGGGTGTGTGGTGTGTTGCGGTGGACTATGAATCGGAAGACGCAGCGTAGGTAGGCCAACTCAGTGTGCGAGCCCAACTCACACTTTGCTGGTTTTTTAACAATTGTACTTACAGCAGCGAAAAGTAGAGCCCAAACGGGGACAGATCTTACGATGGCCTTCCAAGGAACAGGATCTCTGACACTGGTCGTATCCGCGCTTGTAACAGTCTCGTTCAAGTATTTCAATTCTTCATCCGATATGTACGGGTGTGTGTTTGGTGTGCTAAAGCAGAGGATGCTCTGGAAAAGAAAGGAGAACACATTGAACACCTTATAGATCTCAGTGCCTAATTTTGCACAAAACTTTCACTCACCAAAACTTGGAAATCATACTTTTCTTGTTTTATTTTACTACCCTACTAGACCCATAAGTAGAAAATGCCGGTAACTTTTTTAAAAATATATAGTAATATATGGTATTAACGCTTGCATTTGACTGCCACTTCGACTGATGCGATCTACAACGGAGCACGCTTACCTAGAAGAAACCGATTCACTCGCAACAAGAATACATACAGATTCTAACGCATTATTACATTACACCATTCTCAAATATCTAGTAAGGCAAAAATCAGAAACCAAAATGTAGTAAATAACACTCCAAAGACAGAGACAAATCCATCTATACCTCACACTACAAAACAGGAGCTAATATAAAAACAGACAAACATATACATACCTTCCTTGTGCAGTTAGGTAAAATGCATTAGATACTTACCCACGCTAAAAACCACAAGATGCCAAAGCACCCAAAGAAGTAGAACACGTTGGCCCAGTCTCCGTCTCCTGCCATCAGGAACCCAGACATGAAGGATCCGAAGATGTTTCCTATCTGTGCTCCTCCAAAGACCAACGCGCCCTGTCGCGAGCGCTCGTGTGGCGGCACCCAGCGGGCAAGAACTATCATGAGAGCTGGCATTGTCGGACCCTGAAATGCAAATAAAGGAAAGCGTAGAGTAATAATAAAATGATTTTGTCTTTGCTTAAAATATAGAGCAACCGACTCCAATCACCTTAGTTGTCAACATACCGTGTATACAGAGTAAGATGGAACTAAGGATTTATTATCGTCCAGTTCAATCCCTGATAAACCTTAACATAAATACTCAGAAGTTTGAGTCCTTATTTTTGTTGGAGTAGTAAGTAGGTTGTTCAGCTTATTAAGTAACTACATACTTAAGTTTTTTAGATATATTTACTCCACTAGTAACAATTTTATTGAATATTGCGTAACATCTCTCAATAGTTTCTACAGGGTCACGTGGAAAGGGTGTACTAAGCACAAAGGCGTCCGAGATAGCCATCATTGTTAAAAACTATTTTTATAAATTGTATTAAATAATAGGCATGCGTTTGACCGCCAGCTCGTCGATGTTAAGCGATGATGCGGTCTACGATGGAACACACTCGCTTAAAATAAATCAATTCACTCGTAATTTAAAGTCACCCAGATTGTAAATATTAGTTTTACTATGGGATCAACCCTGATATAAAAATAATAATATCCGTTCCAAAGAAAAAGGTTATTTACACTCAACGAGATGTATGGAGCAGCTGATATGTTTTACTTTAATTTTAAGTGTTGGTTCCTCAATAAAAGTAGTTCGTAATGACGAGTAAATAACGGAATTATTTCGGCTAGGTACACCATTTACGCGTAACCCTGTATAAAAATACTGTCGCATTATCTATCAATTGAATTATTTTTTTGGAAGAAACAACCTTACGTATATTGTTTAATAAAAAGCTGTGCATTACGATTATATTGATTAAAAGTAACTAAAGGCTTATGTGAAAAATCAATCAATCAATCAATAAAAGGTTAGGTATGAGGACATTTAAATGTGCATGTTTTTCGACTTATTTTGTTTATTACCCGAATGATCGATGACGCAGGTTATCGATTCGGCAGAGCAGCACAAGCGACGCAAATATGCTAACCTTGGCAGTGATATTTGAGGCGTTTGGGGTCGAGACATTGGGCCCTTGGAAACCTGGAGCTCACCTCATTTTCAAAAATCTTTCAGAGCGCCTGGTTAATGCGACGCGTGACCAAAATGCTGGCGTATTTCTGGCTCAACGCATAAGCATTGCTGTTCAACGTGGTAATGCCACCAGCATGCTGGGTACGCTGCCAACTGGTAGTGGGCTTGAGCATTTGGATTGTCTTTAGACCTTTCACGGTCTATAGGCAGTCTAATTGTATTTGTAGTGTTAGTTTTAGCTTGTATTTTGTTTAGTTTAAAGGCACTTGACCCGTAAAAAATTAAGAACAAAATCAATATGAAGATTAACTGAATCGAAACCATATTGCTGAACAATAATTTTGCGTATCGTTGATCTGAATTAATGAATTTTTTTAGAAAATTAAAGTTCATTTCAATGAGGACATTTTTAGGTTCGAATATGGGTTATATGCGAAGAAATTTCAGTTTCGAACAACTAGTTTACTTAAGACTGAAGAGTAAAGCTATGTTTTCGAGTCAATATTTTTTCATTTAAAGATTTCCCCTATCTCCTTCCATCTATAATATCTTCATCTGCTAATTTAGTACTTTGGCAAGTTTTGTCTTGTTTTGTTTAGTTTTGTCTGAGCTAAAGCATGTAATTATAAATAAATAAATAAATATTCGGGACAATTTTCACACACGGTCATCTGACTCCAAACTAAGCAAAGCTTGTGATATGACTGCCAGAGACTGATAAACATACATAAATAGTTTTAAATACATACATAAATAGATATTAACAACCAGATATAGAACAAACATAATTAATGTTTATCACACAAATGTTTGTCCTAGAACAATGGGAATCGAACCCACGCCCCCAAGCTCAGAAGGTAGATTCACTAATACCAACTGGACCAACGGGTTTATCATATTATATTATTTATACAAGTTTTGTTTTGTAAAAAACAAACGTAGCCTTGACAACTGTATTTTTGAAAGGAACAAGTGACTGTCTGGTATGATAATCACACGTATTGTATAAGATGTCGGTGCAGTTTAGTTTGCGTTTAGTTGAAATTTATTAAATACGTGTTGCAGTCAAAATTTAACAAAGTTAAACTGTCGTCGTCTTGTTACGAAAAACCGGACAAGTACGAGTAGGACTCGTGCTCTGAGGGTCCCGTTGGGCGGAAATCTCAGAGCGCGAGTCCAAAAAAAAAAACTAACTGAAGTTGAAATATTGAAAGACAAACTTAACTTTGTAGTTTACAATTAGGTTCTTCGATACATTCTAACTACAAAATGTAAGTTTGTAATAGCAAAATAATTATTTTTTAATGATATAACTTCAAATTTATGACTTTTGGATTTATTCCTATATAAGTGCTATAAGACCTCTTGCCAAATTTCATGATTCTAGGTCAATGGGAAGTACCCTATAGGTTTTGATTCCCCTGTGAAATCGCAAAATATGTAACGTAAACGTTCATATCTTTTGATTGCGTTGATTTATGACTTTTATTTTTTTACAGCCGAAAGAAACTGTAGACGCAAGTATTTAATATAAATTTCAACTTGATACCTTTACGTGTTCTTGAGCAAAAGGGTCTTGACAGACGGACAGACAGACGGACAGACAGACAGACGGACAACGAAGTGATCCTATAAGAGTTCCGTTTTTTTTTCCTTTTGAGGTACGGAACCCTAAAAAAGAGTTATATCAAAATATTTTTTATTTTTTTTCATCAAGTAGAATGGGTAGTTGTCAACAAAGTCAAAGTACCTACATAATTATTATAAAATTCCTTTTTCTAATAGGACAAGAGATTGACAAGGTAGCATTCCGACCTTGGCGACCGCGACCGGCGTCACTGGCAACGTCGTAACTCACTGCTCAGTATGAATTTATATGGAATGCTAAACAATACAAGCGACCCAAACGTCATCGGTATCCACCGGTCGCGGTCGCCAATAACGGAACGCAACCTTTACTTATCAAGAAATGGTAATCGCCGTCTGAGCATTATCTTAACTAAGAGATGCTTAACTCCTCAAGTAACAGTAAAAAAAACCTTACTTAAAATAGCCTCTTAAGCGTCATTTAAGTAATCAATTACTATCTTAACGTATATAGGTGTAGGTTAAAATTGACTTCCAAGATTTTATTATATTCTAAGTAAAACTTAAAATAACTAAATACAAACTAAAAACTTAAACTAAAAGACCATTAGTGGAGGGAAAGGTCCCCAGAATGCTGGCAGCATTGCCACGTTGAATGGCAATGCTCAATTTCTGGTCGAAATAGAAGCCAGCATTCTGGACACCCGACGCCTCCACCAATCGCCTGGCCAAGTCCCGATAAAGGCCCATAGCCGCCGGCCCCCACGGACCCATCGTCTCCACCCCAAACGGAGCGAACATGTACACCCGGTCAAGGTGTGCATATTTGCGCCGTTTGAGGTTTTCGGCTTGAGCGGCGGCGGCGCCGGCCTGAACTGATGTTGCAGGAAGGTGAGACGGAGCCATTGTGTCTACGCATGTCGCATCCCACACTAATGGCTGCCCCACCTTCCAAGGTAATATATTCTAAGTTAAGTTGGTTTTATTATAAAGCATTTAAAAAACTGTTGATAGTTACCTCTCCCATTCCCTGCAAGACTCGAAGTATGAACAGCCATGTCGCTCCTCCCGCTTTCACTACGATTGGGGTCAGCAGCGTGAAGATGGCCGTACTCAGGAGCCCAATGCCGAGGGTCCACTTCCCCCCATATCTCTCAGCCAAATAGCCTCCAGGGACATGAGTGATCGCATATCCGTAGTAGAACCCACTCAGAATGAGTCCTTGCTGAGATTCCGACCACTCAAATATTGCGTACTGAAAGGAAACGTTTAATGTCAATGTGCTTGCGTAAGCTCATGGTAATATTGTATTGGTGCCACAGACTCTTAGCAAAATAGACACCGCGATCACGTCAAGTTGTGTAAAAACCCAGCCTGACACATATTTTGTACCCAGTATGACGACACGAGAGCAATTTGAGGCCTCAATACACAGTTATTGTATATTTGAAAAATATTCGGGACATAAATATTCGGGACATTTTTTTACACGCGGTCTTCTGACCCTAAACTAAGCAAAGCTTGTGTTATGGCTGCCAGAGACTGATATACTTACATATATAGTTTTAAATATATACTTTAAAAAATATTAAAAACCAGATATAGGACAAACACAAATGTTCATCACATAAATGTTTGTCCTATGTGGGAATTGAACCCACGCCCCCAAGCTCAGAAGGCAGGTTCACTACCAACTGGAACAATGGGCTATCAATAAAAAACCTCATATGACTGTACGAGTGAGATAGAGGCGCGTCATATTTTGGGCCTTAATAGTAAAAACCTACAAACATAGCTCCCTAGCTAAGCTAATTCTATTATTGACAAGATAGATAACATCGCTAGTAACTCTGCCTGCGTTGCTATTTGCCAAGCTAAAGGCGGTTATTATTACTGACATGAATATTAAACATAAACATTTATATCAGGAAGACGCAACGACCATATTACGTTGTATGAAAACCCAGGGCATATTTTGTACCTAGAATGACGTCGTGATAGCAATTTTGTGGTAGTGTAGGGATAGCTAAAGGCGTGCGGCTATCTCATTCGCAAGTAAAAAAAAAATAACTCTACCGTGAATTTATAAAATATTAACACGAAATCGGCTTTAAACTACACAATATTTGCAATGCATTCCAAAGATAATAACCCAATCAGTTTCTCAAAATTCTAACTTTGTAATTTTTTCATCTTAAGAAATTTTAAAAAATGCGAACGATGTTGCCAGTGAGCGCAGTCATCTATTCGCACGGTTAGCTGCTTTTGATGAATTTTTTACTGTTTACTAAGCCACAATTCAGTATTTGTTGAATTAACGTCTGACGTGCTACTGCAACGACGACGGAGTTCACACTGAATTATGCTACGTACTAATTGGAGCATTCATCCAATTTAAGACAGACCACAGACATGCAAAGTAGGTAAAGTCACGGTGTCTATACCGTTCTGTGGTATATTTTGTTTGTAGCGTAATAGGTACGTACTTAATTTGCGTGTGGTTTTACAATGTTGTTAAATAGTGTGTTGAATGTTTTTATAGTAAACAGGTTTTTAATTCATATATTGTACAATAACTGTGAATAATATTTACAAGTAATCAAGAAACAACCTTGAGTTATTTATATATTTTAAAGATTATTTTAGGAATTTATATCTTTGAAATTCCTTTTTAAATACGTTGCATAAAATAGAAGAGAATATAAAGAAAACGTTTTCCCGACGCGATGTATATTATACTACCAAATATTGACCGTCTTACCACAAAAGATTAAAGCACGCTTTAGACAAGTGTTTAGCATATTTTTCGCAGCGAAAAATATGCTAAACACTTGTCTAAAGCGTGCTTAAATTTTTTGTGGTAAGACGGTGAGTATTTAATAAAATAAAACACCCACGACGCAATAAAAAGGGTGATATAAGTTTAACGTCTGTATATGTGTATCTGTGGATCTGTGTGTCTGTATGTAGCATTGTAGCTCCCAAACGGCTAACAGATTTTAAAATATGTTTTGTTTGAAATTTTACTTGATCGACAATGTGTTTAGCTATTATTCATTATAATCTGTTTACCCGTTTGAAAATTTTCAGCTCTTTTATCGCAAGTTTCTAAAAGTTTTCAATTTGTACATAACTTCCAAGAAAATGAAGACGAAAGAGAGGATCAAGCCAAGAATACACAACATAAATACACAACAAATAAAGGAAAAAGTGAACGCCATCTCGAACAAAGGAGTCAAAATGTTGGCTGAAGATCGGGAAGGCTTCTCAACCAACAAGAACAGGTCTTATTTAAGAGCCCAGCTTTGTGCGTCCTCTATAGCGATAGTGCATTCTAAAAATTTTTAAGCTATAAAATGATTGAATGTATAGATACTTATGTAAGCTGCATTTTTTTTATGGTGAGTCGTCGGTGATTGCTGACACCGTGTACCCCGATTCCATGGGGCTATATGAGACCCCGACCTCTGGCTTATTTTAACTGAACGTCGAGGGTAGAAACCGTAAGACCTAAGAACTTACGGTGGAAGTGTTAAAGGGCATAACACCGCCAATGTTGCCCCTCCGGTGCCAATATAAAGCAACCATTATGGCCATGAGAGGCGTGAAATAAAGAAAATAATACTACTAACTTAACACTCAGGTTTTTTTTTCAAATTAGCTTAGTTACAAAACATAAAAAATTCATAAAACTTTTACCAAAACCTAAGTTTAAAGATAGTATGACATTCACCAACATGCACTGAGCCAGTTCGGTGGATTAGGGCCCACCCTATCTCTCTGAGGCAAGGCAGCAGTGGGATCATGATAGGTACTGATGATTTCTAATATAAAAACTGAATATAAAATATGGAGACCCGAATTTATTTTTAGGTATGAAAACGTGTATTAATTAAATTGTAATTTTTACACACATTAAAAAAAAGGTTTTTTTTTATTTTATAGCTTAGAGTTAACATAAGTATATTCAATCATTTTATATCTTCTAAAATGATACGCGAGTGAAATAAAAGACATACGAAACATTTAATTTTTCTGCCGTTTGTTACGGAAGGAGGAAAAAAACTACCAATGGGATCGCTTCATTCGCCTCACTCCCTATTGCTTGATTTTTTCCTCACATACCGCTTAGCTACTCGCACACATCTGGTGGAAAAGCACCCTAAACGCAGTAAACTAGCATAAACTTCGACCAAATAAAATGAATGGACAGGCCCAGAAGAAGAGAATTTTTGAAGATTACAAAATGAGCGCCGGCGATCGTTTCGTTTCAGTCGGTCTCTAGCCGTAGGAAGTGCGACATGCGTCTATTGTTACATGATAACAAAACATCTGACAAAATTATGCGTTCATGTGCTTTCCCGAAGTGTAAATACACATCAAAAAACTGCCATCTATTTTTTTAACAAATTTACTGTACCTACATGGTTATAATTAGGTGTTGAAGTATATGTCCAACGGTTTTGCCTCGTTTTTACTGAGCAAGTTCAATGGTCGTGCCATACCATTCATTTTATTTCAGTTGAATTTCAGTCGAAGGGCATAAATAGCCTTTGGGAATTGTAACTCACCGGCTTTGTACTGGCTGTAACATTAGCCAAGAAGTCGCTTTCGTCCGGGCATGCATCGGGGTCATAATGTTCGCCAAAATCTTTAGTGTTGTTGACCATCTGCGTGACGGCCAAGTTGAGACACACCCGCATGGTGTAGGCATTGCAGACGGCCAGAAGGCCCATAATGCCCAACACATACCGCTGGGGAATTATGAACACTGAGAAACAGTTTTAAGATTAGAAAAATATAGCCTCTTAAATTTTAAAAACTAAATAATGTACCACAATCAAAGATCCCAAAAAAAATATTACTTGATCATTTATTTTTAAATGACTTCCAAATAGAAAGGAGGAGTTCTGAATTCGGTTGTATTTTTTATGACTGTTATCTCAGAACTCCGTCTTTTATATACAGACTTGAAAAATATTTTGAGATTTCTTTTAGAAATTTTATAAAAAGCGGTTCAATAGTTTAGTTTTTAAATCAAAATTAAGTATTTACTAATTTTGAAGTCAGTTCTTTAAATTGATAATTATCGTTTCTAAGCGCTTAGGGTGTAGGTACTTAGCCGAGAAGAGGTCAGCGTAGTCATAATTATGAACAACTTACAACTTATTAGAATATATTTTCTCACCGGCTTATTCGATAACCTGATCTACGCTATCAAAATAATCTGAATGCCTAGTGCGAGTTTTCTAATTACGTTACCAACTCTTAACAATAATTC
Source organism: Agriopis aurantiaria (assembly GCA_914767915.1). Taxonomy (NCBI): domain Eukaryota; kingdom Metazoa; phylum Arthropoda; class Insecta; order Lepidoptera; family Geometridae; genus Agriopis; species Agriopis aurantiaria. The sequence continues at coordinate 6,763,375 of OU611994.1, read as the reverse complement.
ATACAATAAAGTCATATAAAAAAAAAATAGGAGCAGTTCCATCTACATGGCCACCAACTTACCTAATGGAAAGCGATGCCATGGCCAAAAATGTGAGAAGTTACTTATTCACTCTGGCCTTGAAGAGCACCCAAGTTATAGATTTCAGGAAAAAAGGACGGTGGCAAAGCATACCAGTCCCTAGCGGTTCGCACCGGCCTGTTGTTTTGTATTCTTATTCATACAAATCGTGGTTAACCCGCAATGAGAAGCCACAGGCAAAACTTATCTCAGATGGCACCACCTTCGCTGGTGCTGTCATTTGTGGTTTATTTGAGATTATGAACATTACTTTTGAATGAAACAATAAAAATAAACTTTGCTTTAAACAGTAAAATATTTCTCTAATGACAGTGGCGGATCTCAAAAAAGAGTTAATGTTTCCTTAGCTGGTAAAAAAGCGAATCTTTTGGCAAGGTAGGTATCCAATAAAATTATCAATATATTTTTTTCTCATCCGAAGGAAAACGGTGTGTACCTCTATTTTTAAACTGAAATGCACTACACAGAGGCATGGTTTAATACCAGTCGATATTATTTTATTGTGTAATCACTAAAATTATCTATTGATATTTGACACTTTTGACAGTGAAACAACACCAGCAATAATGCGCCACCTGGCGTGATAAATAAGCAGTGCGTCTCCCTATTGCAAAAACTCACACTAGGCATACTCCTCGATGGCGGAAAGTGTCATGCGAGAGTTTATCGATAAGAGGTTCTTTCACAGTACATTAAACCACAAAAACTTGAAAAGTTTACCTAAGTTTGTCTTATTTCTAGATCAGTTATTAACTAAACTATATACAAGTTAACACTAAATAGTAAACTAGGTATTCTACAAAAAAAAAACCTACAGAGCAATGGTCGAACGCTAGTATGTGAGTTTTACAAACTGAGAGCACCCGGTTCGATCCTTGGTCTTGCACCAATGACTTATTTAGTGCTAAAATAAATTATAATGCATATTCAAAAAAATTAATTTTGCCGTATATTTTTTACATAACTAAAAAAACTAATATATTTTTGAAATAACTTCCACGATTTGAACACATAATATATTATGTTATAAATATATCGGTTTTAAGTTAGCGGCATCGTGGTTTCCCATAGTGAACAAGTGTGCAAACCACGGTTAGGTACTAGGACATCTGCTGATACACTCAGTGTTGTGTCGTATTGACAAACCTGCGATTTTTCAAGATCAAGTAAGGGTAGAAGATCACACCACACACTCTTCCCGCTGGACTCATTATGACAAGGTCAAAACGTCGAGCGTAAGGTAGAATGCTTTTCATGAAAGAAATAATCACGTTACAACCACTATCAGTATCATTTCTTGAGCAGCAATTTTAACAACTTGTCGTACACGACTCTTTAATGATGATAATAAAAATATAGCGTCTACAATAACAACACTTGACAACAACAACATGGAAAATTAGTAACGCTGTTTACCGTGGGACTTCTTTTGAAAAGCACTCTAATTATTTTTACCTAAATAAATTAATGTGCGATAAGTCTGGAAAGACTTATGTCAAACTAATAAAATAGAAGTGAGATTATTTTACCAGTTTTGAGGGGTCAAAGTTGTGATGACCAGAATACTGGATGCAACGATCCAACTCGCGCATTTAATGTTTTTTTGAATTAGGATATAAAATGAGTGTGTACTAAAAATTTGCTTCGGTAATTTAACAAGGTTAATATAAATATAAATAAATATTTCGGGACATTTTGCACACACGGTCATCTGACCCCAAACTAAGCAAAACTTGCGATATGGCTGCCAGAGACAGATATACATACATAAATAGTTTTAAATACATACTTAAATAGATATTAACAACCAGATATAGAACAAACACAAACGTTCATCACAAAAATGTTTGTCCTAGGTGGGAATCGAACCCACGCCCCCAAGCTCAGAAGGTATGTTCACTACCAACTGGACCAATGGGCTATCTAATATATCAAAATATACAATTTTTTTTTTTTATAATAACCAGGATTAATGGTAAATACTGTTAATCCCATTTTTGTGGTCAAAATACAAATATTAAAACAAAATATTGTTATAAATATTATGAAATACTAACTTTGCGAAATGTCAAAAGTAAACGAAGAAACGTAGAAGAATTTTTCATAAGTAGACAGGAATTTTACATAAAAAAAACAAAACATCAAATGCGCGAGTAAGAAAGCGGCGTGCCATATTCTGGGCCTTAAGTAAAACCTCAAACCTGTTTAACATCCGACCTACATTACGTCCATCTATTATTCTTACGAGTATTTCGGCTTATACAAGCACTAAACTTTAGGGTGAGGATATAACAGGGGTCGCAAGTACACCCAAGGGGCCTCTTACCTTTACTTCGATGTGGAACTTTGATAAACATTGATCAATTTATATAGCTCAAGGGAATTAGGTCGTGTGCATCTTATAAATTTTCAGACATCCAAAAACTACATTGAAATTATTCTAATAGGGTATTTGACTACTTTTGGGAAACTATTGCACATTATTGTCTGATATAAAATAATGTATACTGCATTTATATTTTCTGGATATCAGTCGTATTTGCGATATAAATCGATGCTAAAGTTTGAATAAAAAAATATCGCGCCAAAACGCAGACCTGCGTCATAGCTCCGATCACGTGACTAATTGACGTCACACAAAACAAAACAACTGCAGCCAGGCTGCAAAAGTTTGATGATTAATTAATTTCTAATAGAAGTAATGGTTTATAAATATTGTGTAGTGCCAAAATGTACAAATACTTCCATAAAGACACCGGATAAAATATTTGTTCCTGTTCCAATGCACCCAAAACTCCCCAAAACTCGGAAAAAGTGGTTGGAACCAATCTAAGGTTGGAACTAAGTAGCTCGTAGAGAACCCAAAAGTATTGGAGCTAATTCAAGTGTTTCTATGTGCGAAGATCATTTTGAGGTACATATTTGAGTCTATATATTTCTATTATAATTTGTGTTTTTATTGCATTACTATTTTATGTACTGTTACTTTCTTTTTAAACATTGTAAAGCTCGACATAACCTAACAAAATAGTTATATCCACTTACTACAACATACTTTTTGTACAACTTGATTGAATGTTTTGCTTGGAGAACAATTAAAAATTAATACTGACATTGTAGTTTTTACGTTTTGAGTTCTGCAGTGTAGAAACAATGACGTTGATTATTATTAAAGAAATATGCAACCATAAAAACATTAATTTTGGGTAAGTTACTGCTGTCTGCTTGCACAAAATGTTTCTCCATTCTTCTCACATTTAACCTCCGGAATGTTTTTGGTGAAAATTTCTGGATAAATCGCTCTCAAAATAGCTTTACAACATTAAATTCGCAAATATCAATACAAAATCTGTTTGTTTAGATTTGTGTGACGTCACTAGGGATGAAGCCAGTTACAGACCGTTTTCGATCACGTGATCAAATGTCGAAAATACAGTTATTTTATTCGCGTTTTTTACAAAAAATAAGCATATTTTTATCAAAAAATCAATGAAATATGCTTTTTCATTATGTCATGTTTATGGATGGCGTCAATTGGCATAATATTTTTAATACAGTCAAGTACCCTATTGCTCTAGAGTCTAGACTCTATTGCCCTAGCACTAGTTGAGCCCCACAGTTTCACCCGCTAAACACAGGATCTTTTTTTATGGTTAAAAAGTAGCGTGTTTTAGAGTATAAGCAGCAATTCTGCAAATTTTATCCAAATCTGTTTAGCCGTTACGGAGTTTAGTGGAGACAAACACACACTGACTTACACACAACCTTTCGCATTTATGGCATTAGTGTGCCACAATTTTTTCTACCTCAATAATCGACATTACTAGAGATACATAATAATTAACGTTGCGGGTAGATTCGTAATGATGGGTCACTTTGCGTTATACTTTGTAGGTATGAGATGTTAGCTACAAACGTAGGAATTTACTAGGTTATTGCTAATTTAAATACACACACTAACACCGGGTTTCTGAAAGTTTGATAAACACAAAAAATTACTAAAACGTTACATCTCATGTCAGCTGACGTGATTGGTTGAACGAAAAAACAACAGCCAATCAAGGCACTTGACATGAGTTTTGACAAAAGATTAAATTGGACAGGCTTTCAGAAACTAGTGCTAGTTTTATTAACATGGAACAACTACTGTAGTTTCGAATAAAACTCCCGCGGAAAGGCTATAACTTTCACCCGTTAAAACTCGAAAAGCCTCGATTATATACCTATTTGTTATTGTTTCATTTTGTCATCCAAATACTTTAGAGGGTAGAGGGTAGAGAAAGTAGGGGTTTTTGTTTCTGTAAACTTTTTATATATTTTTATTTACTAATGTCTTTGTGAAACCATAGAATAATAAATAATACAACAAAACTGTACTTATGTTATCTTAGATATACTTTTCAAGTTTCTGCGGGTAGTGTAAAAACTAGACGCTGTAGTGCCATTTTATACTAGTTCCTTTCACTTATATGGTCTGACAGCTGCAATTACATTGTAAAATTTCCTTTCAATATTTCACTGAAGTTTATCAAGTACCTGCTGCAGTTACAAGTACAGTTCAAAAACCTATAGCAAAAGTTATCAGAATTCGTGATTTTCGTTCAGCTTTTTACAATGTAATTGAAGCTGTCAGAGCAAATAAATACTTGAACCGAGAAAAAGTAATAAGTAAATATTCGGGACATTATTGCACACACGGTCATCTGACCCCAAACTAAGCAAAGCTTGTAATGTGGATGCCAGAGACTGATACACATTATACATTTTTAAATACATACTTAAATAGATATTAATTAACACCCAGATATAGAACAAACACAAATGTTCATCACATGAATGTTTGTCCTAGGTGGGAATCGAACCCACGCCCCCAAGCGCGGAAGGCAGGTAGGTAGGTACATTAATTTGAAAAAACAGCCGTAAACGTGAGTGCTACCGTTTTTACACGTATAAAATTAATCACGTGTACATTTACGTCTTAGTGAGAAAAATACTGTTCATTATTATTTGCTTACGTTTTGATATTGTTTTCCGCCATCGTGGAATCATTGCGCGTTACTGCGAGCACCGTAGTTTATTACCTGCAAATCAAAGAGTATACATAAGTATATTATTTGCTAGATAGTTTATCTGATGTACAGACAAACATGTGTATTAGTATATAAACAGCAATTATTATGTTCCATTTATTACGATAAACACTCGAGTTTCGATATCGTCTAATCGTTTTGTAGAAGGTGGTTGCGAAAAGAACTCTAAGGGATTGTAGAGCTCTTGCGGTTTTAATCATCTGTACGATACCTAATGATTGATTAATATTGAGTGGATTAGGTGCTCAAGAATAGGATCGAGATCTGGAGTAATTTCTTTGTTAGAATATTATTCAAGAATACATTAAAAATAATTAAAACTGTGTTGCTAAGAGATTCCACCATGGAACCATGTGAAAAATATTTATATACTAGTAGATAATGTTTTTATTTATTAAACACACGTTTGTGTTTTAATAAATAATAACTGGCTAAAAACGTGTCGAGAGTCAAGACACGCATATGGTAGGGTTCCGTTGTGGTCACAATAATCATAGTTCAGATATTGGTGGTCACAGAAAAATTCGAAAGAACGAAGCCCTGTGGACATAACCAGATGGATGGATGGACAGAACGAATTTATAAGGGTTCCTTGTCGGGCTACGGAACCCTTAAAAGCATTTGTCTGGTTTTATAAGATCAGACAAACAATTAAGGGAGATTATGCCTTAGTACAATTAAGTATCGTTTGTGTTCAAATGTCTCCATGCTCAATAAATTATTTATTTTACTATACCAATAGACCACTTAACGCAAAAACTGTAAATACGTTTTACTTACAAATTTTTCACTGATATAAATTACAGTTCAAAGGATACAGCAGTTGAAAGGACCAATAGACAGAAAGCGAGGCTTAGTAATAGGTACCTTACCGGAAATATCTTATCTTTACTAAAATACTAGTAGAAAAGTTCATTAATCGCATTAGGCAAGTACTTTTTTACTTTTCACATTTCACTTTTCTATCCTTATAAACTTTTACACGTGTTAAAGCGGACTCGAGACTGGGTGATGCGAGACGGCGGGAATAAACCAACTAAAACCCCATTGGTGAAAGGAAAGCAGTAATGATGCTTGCAGTTGGTACGTTGAATGGCAATGCTTAGTATTTGGCCAAAACAGGCGCCAGCATTCCAGTCACCTCCACGAAACGTTTAGCCAAGACCTTATCCAATCCAAGAGCAGCAAGCCTCCATGGCCCTAAAGTTCCAACCCCAAATGGCACAAATAATCACCTACATCATGTCTAAATATACATAATTATGCCTGTTTCGGTTACCAGCTGAAGTAGCAGCAACGCTAGACCCATATATTATCGCAGGAAAATGAGACGGTGCTAGTGTTTCGTCCTAAAACAGGGGCTGCCCCATTTTCCAAGGGATGACCATCCCGTTGGATCTCTAACCGTCGCTTGTCCCACATCAGTCCGTTGAGTTCTAAAACTGACGGGACGCCGACAAAGACCTGACGGATGATATCATTCAAGCTGGCAAGTCACGGTATACGGTAATCACCTAATTTTAAAGCAAAGTTATTGAGTAGGTACGTTAACATTTTAAATGGTTATTGGTTACTAAGAAACAGACAAAGAAGTCATAATTTACATGTAAAATTTATTTTTTTCAGTTGCTTATTAGTCATCAATATGGCTTGGGTATTAGATGTAACAAAAACATATTTTCTACAATGTTTAAAGGGTTATTTGTAAAGGGTGTACTTACTAAGCCGAAAGGGACGCATAGCAAATTTTAATACGGGCAACCCTGCTGTCAGGCTTATCCGTATGGAGTTTTGGCGCCAACGTGGAAAAAAACATGCCGGCTCGTTGGATTATTTTCGAGTGTTAATGTGTACTAAATGGATTATTCATTAAGTGCTCGTAAACGTGCTCGAGTGTGGGCAAGTGATATAATGAGGTGAAACGTGTCTTTTCGTGTTGTTTCCAAAACTCCATAGGAGCCTCTTGTAAAGTCTCCACCACTTTACAGAGGCATGAGTTTGAATTGACCGTACTTACTTAGCTTGACTCTGACTATGACTATGACTTGTTTGACGCTATTAAGACTATGTAAACTGTTTATGATTACGACTAAAGGACATTAAATCCACGGTCATGAAAATTTTTAAAAGTCGTAAAAGTCAGCTGTTCCACAGAATAAGAGAATTTGCACTCAACGATATTTATGAAAATATGGTATACACAACTACATACTGCTGCGCAAAGACCGCGATATAATTATGAAATGTCTATGTAATTTTTATTCGATTCCTGAGTTTTAATGCGATTCCTGAGTTGGCCCCGTAGTAAATATTATTTTCAAGTAGGAACAGTTTTTGTTTTACTTTCGATAAAAGAGATGATATTCTTCAAACAACTGAACAGATTTTCGATAATCATAGCCAAGAAAAGTTTCAATCAAGCAATCTTTCAAACAAAAGCTAAATCAAAATCGGTTCAGCCATTTGGGAACTTGGTTAAATTTATATCACCCCTTTGTTTGCGTTAGAAAAATGACGATCTCTATGAGTTTTTTTTGGCTTAGTAGTAGGTATATTTTTTCTGAATAACCTGGCATTTCGTTACATAACGTAGAGATGAGTACACGTAGAGCGATATTTATTGGAAAACTAAGGCAGCATTACGGCCGTAGAAAAGTGAACTCTATTAGTTTTACACGCTAGGCTAAAAATTGTTCCGCATTTACTATTCAACTCCTTCGGTCAACTCTAGAGTTTAGAATCATTCGAGAACCTTTCGGCCCCATCTGCCATCTGTTCTGCGTGCTATGTGGATGATGCTAGGAATACGTACTTATCAAAGATTCGCAGAAAGTTGTCGGCTTCGATCAATAATGTACATTCTTGATCGAAGGTTGTCGGCCTTAAATCCTAGTGAAGTGTTTGCAGCCGGTGCATTTCGCAACGCACATACTTAAGAGAGTCTCTCTTCAGTCTAATTACTGGAATTTTTCCTCCGATTGCGTCATTTAAAATCACAAATAACAATCTTACACAAATGTTATGTTATGTTGTTATGTTGACTATGTACGAATATTAACGTGCGTAAATATGTACCTATTGAATTCCATACAAATTTTAAGTTTCGCCAATCAAAATTTGTAAGGAATTCGATACGTATTTTACACACATTAATATTCATACTTCGCCCACAGTTAACTTTTGACTTATTTCAAGTACCTAAACATAAGCTTGAATGATTCTGAAAACTAAAAAATAGGCTTGCGGGTGACTGATACCTCGTATTATTTATTGTTGTTGTTCTATGTTTGATGTTGCCTTTTGGTGGGGTTTTAAATGTAACATTGTAACTGATAGCTGATATTCTAAAGTGAAATGTTAAAAGTACCGAATTGTTTTCATTCCGCTTTTTACAAAGAACATGAACCTACTGCATAATTATTATATTTTAACATTTCTGGTAGGTAAAAATGTAATGATTGAAGTACAACAAAAACACATACTTAACCTTCGGTCTTATAATGAAAATGACTTCATCTTAATATGATCTCGTAAGGGAAAATCATGGTTGGTTGCATTCAATGACGATATAACCACTTGACTGCTCATCCTTTACCCCGCCGTAAGCCAAAGTTACACTTTTTCAGCATAATCTTTTTCGAGCGGGCCAATCCTATAGACGCGAAATGAATAAATGACTTTGAGTCTCCAATCACAAGCGTTGTGTCTCCAATCACAAGCACCATACGATACCCCGCGACCGACGTGGCTTACATCTTGCACATCCTAATTGTGGCTCGTGCGTAATCAAGTGGTTATATTATCTTTTTTTTTATGCCATAGGTGGCAAACAAGCAGACGGGCTGCCTGATGGTAAGCAGTCACCGTCGCCTATGGATTCTTGTAACACCAGAGGCATCACAAATACGTTGCCAACCCTTTAGAACTCTATTAACTCACCTTTTGAAGAACCCTATGTTGTAACTTCTTGGAAACACCGTAGAAGGTAGCTCATTCCACATTTTGCAGGTATGAGGCAAGAAGGATCGTGTGAAAAATTATTTGAACTGTTGCTACCTCTTAGAGGTAGCAACAGTTCAAATAATTTTTGTTATAAATATTTTTTTACGAAAGATAATTTTGTATGGATGACTAAGCTTAACATTATTCTAACTTCGGGACTGAGAAGAAACTGGAGTATGATTTTAGTTTTCTTTTTCATTATTATTACTATTGCTCTTGTCCACATCATGCCTGCAAGGGCGTGGGCTAGTAATTTTATTTTATTTTATTTTATTTATTGAATAATAATAAGAACGGCTAACGCCACTTACACTTATTATCTAAATTACATTATTACAAAATTAGTCCAATATATACAATGCTTAAGTTAATGCTAGTATGAAGCAATCTTGTCTAGAAAGAACCTGTTTGCTCTCGATTTGAAGACTTCGGGGAACACAGACTTCAGCAGAGAGTTTATTTATGTCGGATTATGTCAATTCAGTCTTAAGTTTGGTTAAATAATTACTATAGTTGGTAAACAATTATTTATAATTTATATCCGCGTGTTTTACCGCAAACCAGTTATAGCAATGTCAAGTTATTAAAACTTCTCCGGGTAGCGATACAAAGGTTGTTAAACCAAGAGCACTCAGATTTTAAAGGTTTTTAATGCAATTTAAAGTAGAATTCCTTTAAACTGTAATTGTAATTTTGGCCCGTTATAACTTAGACAAGCATTTCTATTTCAACCATTTCTGTTTGATATTGCTATCCTACTTTTACATGATTATAGTTATAATTATGTAAAAGTGATATATAGTTATGTCACCAATACGGCTCTTTGTCTAGTTACCTTTTATAATCTTAATCTTTAATAATATTATAATAGCTCGTGAAAATTCCAAAGATTCGTACTCAACGATTTGGGTCGTCATTTATGATACCTACCACCCAAGATTGGAACTTCCTACCGTCCTCCTTGTTTCCTGACAACTACTATCAAGGTCATCTTCAAGGCTAGCGTGGATAGATTTCTTCTAAATCAACGTGTTCCATCCTCGGCCACACTAGAAGAGTTGGTGGCCAAGTGCAGATCTATTCTATATTAAAAAAGGAAAGTACGAGTAACTATAACTCTCTGTCTGTCTGTTTGTTTGCATTTTACGACTAAACGGCTTGGCCGATCTTAACGAAATTTGGCAGGAAGATAGTGGCTATCATAAGAACGGTCATATTTTATTTTATGGCAGAAATGCAGAAAATCGCGGGTAACACCGCGGGATTCAGCAAGTCTACTTTCTATATATATCAAAAAAATGCTATTGGTAGGTAAGAGCATCAGTTGAGAAAGGCTGGATGGATTTGGCTATTTTTAAATGTACCTTATTAGGTAGACTATTCTATATTAGGTTTTTCTAATTTATTCTGAATTAGAATTCCCGGAAAAATTTCATATTAGAAAAAAAATACGTCAGTTTTGTAAGGGATATTTTATGAACTGATATTTGGACAGGACAACGTCTGGCGGGTCGACTTGTTGCATTTATAATTCTCTAGTAATACTCTCATAAGAATATAAGGTTAAGTGAACTGAATTTGTTTATATTGTGCCCAAATTAGCAATATGTCGGCTGTATAGCTGGATATACTTCTCTTCTATTAAACAGACTATTTGTACAGCTTGTGATATCGATGTGAACCACAAGTCAGCTGCTATAATAGATCATTGTTGTATTACTTGGAATACGCACACCGTTTTCATTGCTTGGTTTACAGAAAAACACAGCGAAATAATAATAAAATGAAATATTACGTCGCTGATGATGAATTCAGAAATGAAAATGAAATACCTAGTGGGCTTGGCCTCAAAAGTCCATGCTATTAAGGCATCTATGAATTCATGAATTCTAATTTGTCCTATTTCTGGAACAAATACACGCAAATTTGTTTGAGAGATTGATGGCTCTACCCGCATCAATATAAAATGTAAATTACCTGTCAATGTAATCCTGTTAGATTGTCCTAGATCGCAAATGGATGTACCATTACGCGAATTTTAAGGGTAACATTTTGTATTTTTACTTTATACCTCTTTTATTATACTACTCTTTGCTTTATACCACTGAATAATTATATTATACTAGCTGACCCGACAGACGTTGTCTTGTCTTAGAATTGTCAAACGGGCGAAGTTAAAATTGTCGTTAAGTTTTCTGAAATTATCCACTTTTATGCGCAATTTTCTTCAATTTTCTTTCTGTAAGAACCTTCTACGGAGTATTAAAAACGTCATTCTCAAGTTATGGCGTAACCAAGGTAAATAGGGATTTATTTTTATATAATTATAAGACAGATAAATATATAGATATAGATAAATAATACCGAACCTAAGACCTAACCGATAAGACCTAAAAGAGACCGCAGGGAAACGCTGGATGCAGGCCGCTTCCAACCGGCCCTTTTGGAGATCGATGGGGGAGGCCTATGTCCAGCAGTGGACGTCCTACGGCTGAAATGATGATGATGATGATGAGATAAATAATATGATCAGTACAAATAATTTATGAAAACATGTATCATAATTAAATTTTGTTCTTCATTCTTATATTGGCAGTTGGTTTAAATAAATAATTAGATCTAAAGTGTGTTAGCTTTTCAGCCAAGAAATCACCTTTTAAACTGTTTTACACACAATTCGTTTACACTTGTTATCGCTTCGAGGTTCGAGCAAAGAAAAGAGGGTGATTGCAATGCAACCGCCACTTATATACTGTGTTCGTTGGCAGTCGACAAAGGACTGTCAACTGTCAACGAACACGTGTGAACTTCGCCAATACAGTTTCATTATAATGGTGTTGTTAGTTCATCTATACATTAAATGATTAAACTAAAGTTGTTTTACATTCGGCCATCCGACTCAATTACACGTCCTCGTGTATACGTGTCATGTATTATATGATAATAGACATTATACGTGTTAATTAAATGTGTACTTTACAATCTTATTTTGAAGTCTTATACTATCGTTTTATACAATACAATACAATACAATACAATACAATACAACTTTATTACTTTATTTTATTTCTTTATTATGTTACATAATATCAGAATGCAACTGCATACTGAAAAGCACATCATATCAGACTAAAACCGAATCTGGTTTAGTTAAGTCAGTACGCAACTGCGTACACTGTCTCTTACGCAACTGCGTACATCGGCTCTTACGCGACTACGTACACCGGATCTTACGCAACTGCGTACAATGTCTCTTACGCAACTGCGTACATCGGCTCTTACGCGACTACGTACACCGGATCTTATGCAACTGTGTACAATGTCTCTTACGCAACTGCGTACATCGGCTCTTACGCGACTACGTACACCGGATCTTACGCAACTGCGTACAATGTCTCTTACGTAACTGCGTACTGGAGGATCCGCTGCAGGCTCAGCTGGCAGGTTCGACGGCAGGCTCAGCCGCAGGCTCGACAGCAGGCTCAGCCGCAGACTCCGCGGCAGGCTCCACTGCAGGCTCCGCTGTATGCTCCGCCGCAGACTCGACCGCAGGCTTGACAGCAGGCTCAGCCGCAGGCTCGACAGCAGGCTCAGCCGCAGGCTCGACGGCAGGTTCAGCCGCAGGCTCGACAGCAGGCTCAGCCGCAGGCTCAGCCGCAGGCTCGACAGCAGGCTCGACAGCAGGCTCGACAGCAGGCTCGACAGCAGGCTCGACAGCAGGCTTGACAGCAGGCTCAGCCGCAGACTCCGCGGCAGGCTCCACTGCAGGCTCCGCTGTATGCTCCGCTGCAGACTCGACCGCAGGCTCGACAGCAGGCTCAGCCGCAGGCTCGACGGCAGGCTCGACAGCAGGCTCAGCCGCAGGCTCGACGGCAGGCTCAGCCGCAGGCTCAGCAGCAGGCTCGACAGCAGGTTCAGCCGCAGACTTCGCGGCAGGCTCCACTGCAGGCTCCACTGTATGCTTCGCCGCAGGCTCAACAGCAGGCTCGACAGCAGGCTCAGCCGCAAGCTCGACAGCAGGCTCAGCCGCAGACTCGACAGCAAGCTCAGCGGCAGGCTCGACAGCAGGCTCAGCCGCAGAATCGGCGGCAGAAATTTGCATATATAACAATAAGTACACTAATCGGATATATAATCTGAAGAACTTTTAACATGAGCACAGTTATTTAGTAATTAGTATTAAATTAATCATTAGCAAAGAAATTATAATCAAGAAAACGCAAGGAATAAAACAGCCACTTTGTACAATAACTATTAATTAGGGCTCTAAAAAAAAACATGACTAGCTAACAGGTTTTGAACCACTTAACAAAAGACAAATTACACTCTGTGGACATGGGAAAATAAGAAGACATCTGTAACTTATTAATCCCGATTCTGATTTGTTAGCTTTTTAGCCAAGAAATCACCTTTTAAACTGTTTTACACACAATTCGTTTACACTTGTTATCGCTTCGAGGTTCGAGCAAAGAAAAGAGGGTGATTGCAATGCAACCGCCACTTATATACTGTGTTCGTTGGCAGTCGACAAAGGACTGTCAACTGTCAACGAACACGTGTGAACTTCGCCAATACAGTTTCATTATAATGGTGTTGTTAGTTCATCTATACATTAAATGATTAAACTAAAGTTGTTTTACAAGTGCAACTATCAAGGTGATCTGAAATAAACTTAACTTTAACAACCAATTAAAATTCTGTCCTACTCTAAAAACAAGATAAAATCAATTATTTTACATAGCTTGGCATTTTATTAAATTAAATCAGATATTTTTATTCAATTGAAATAATAACTCTATTATCATAGTAGATATGTCAAGGTTGCTTGCTCAATCATTCGTTACGTTTACGGTTCAATAGCCTTAGGAATTTTGGTCGAAAAATTATGTCTGATCAAATTACCTATTTTAAAGTCTAACTTTCATACATCTATCATCTGTTTATTTGTTGTTGTTGTTATTAGTTTCAGTTAATCAAGGATATCTCGCCAACTTTAAATTGTTCCTTTTAAAGTTTTTTTACGGTATTCCAATTCATTTTTATTTATTTGTTACCACCAAGATAATTATTATGTCTCGTTTATACGGTATTTCATTGATAACAAAAAAAAAACTCAAGCAATATGCCTCAACTACATATCTGTTTTATTGACTTAAAATTTGCATCTCACCCTTCGACCAAAATTTATTTTGGTCGAAGATCTCACCTCATGTTGTACTAAAAATAATGTCCATTTGCTTTATATTTTTAAGGTTTTGTTCTTTGTTAATGTTGAAAATACAAAAAAATACTTCTCTGTGTTTGAAAATGTGGAAACGAGAAGACTGGATTCAAAGACCACCCTCTGTATTTAAAATTATCTCACCACCGTGAGAAATTAATGCAAACATAGGAAACGTTTAGTTAAAAAATTATTAAGGTAGGTTATAAAATCTATCTATATTTATAAAAATATATGTGTGTGTACGTTCCTTATGGACTCTTAAACGGCTCGATCGATTTTGACGAGAATTTCACTGGCAGATAGCTGATGTTTTAAGGAGTAAATTAAGCTACTTTTATCGAGGGTATCCACGCGGGTAAAACCTTATTATATTGTATATTTATGTGTCTATGTATGTGTGTGTACACCCTCAATGCCTTAACCGATTTGAATAAATGAGGTATCGATACATTCCTCTAAATCCAGATATGGTCACTAAGTAAGTGAATCTACCACACTATCACTTAACATCGGATAAACTGTGGTAAAACGCCTAGCCTGTCAACGGTAAACTCCCAAGATGCCAACACGTAAAAGTTAATTTGACTTGTCATTGGTCTTTAATGAAAGTAAAGTTTGCAACATATTTTAAGGAATATATATTATACATAATAGTAACTGACGTGGTTTCACATATTTTGTTTATATTACACGGAAATTACTCACGTATGATTAACCCGGTTAATTTGACTATAGTTTCCACTGCATTCGGCAGTCAATTTCAAGGTGTACGCGGTACTCCGTCTCGCTTTGCACTCAATGGCTCACAACAACTCACAGCTGATCATCATCATCATCAGCCAATCATAGTCCACTGCTAGTCATAGGCCTCTCCCAAGGCACTCCCGATCTTCGGCTTTTCTCTTCCAGCCACTGCCAGCTGCTTTACGTATATTGTCAGTACAACGAGTCTTAGGGCATCCTACGCTACATTTGCCCTTCGTAGTCTCCACTTTAGGACACGTCTACCCCAAACGGCTTAATCGTATATTATGTGCATGAGTGAGTCCCATCCCATGTAATATAAACAAAATATTTTTTTCACACCACCTGCTCAACAATGTCCTGGGGGCTTAGTCCCAGATTTGATAGTTTTCGGAAACTTTTTTCGTTTACATATTGTACCATACATTTTAGTAAAGCGCCTCCAGCGGAAATGCGGAAGAACTAAAATCGGTAGTATTCGGCGGTACCTATAGATTACTTCACTCTAATAGTCCAGCCGGTCCCAACGGAAGACCAGCGCCGGTTGTTTACGACCGGCATCTTGCTGAGTTGGAGCCGATTTGTGACAAAAAAATATGATAAGCTCTAGTTAAGATTTGTTTAAGTTTAATTTAATTTTTTTTACCATTCTAATTATTGTATTCTTTTGCCACAAATAAATGATGTCTATGTCTGTCTATATGTCTATGTCTAATACGAAAAAAGTTTTCGAATACCTTTCAGTCCAGCAATGTATGGAACAATAAGCATACGAAAAAAGTTTTCGAAAAATATCAAATCTGGGACTAAGCCTATTGATCAAAACAAGCACCATTTGGTTCGAACTCAGATCAGACAAACAAGGGAGACATGATAAGGTGGCGCAGGGGGTCTGCCTTAAATCAGGCTTGATGCCTTTAGTCGAACTCAGACAGCAGACGACCTTGCCGCACTTTTTAAAAATAAGATTTTTATAAGTTTAACTTGTATATCTGTATGGCTGTTTGTGGTATCGTAGCTTCATAATAGCTGAACCCATTTTGATTAAGTTATTTTTTTGATAGTTCAAGATTAATATTTTTCTTAATGACTCAAGAAAATCTTTTTAGACGTTTGTAGATTATCACACCTTTTATTGGAGGTTTATAAACATTTCTAATTTACGCTTGTTTGCTGTGGATTATTAGTTAGTCTAAGAGACTAACGTGCGTGTGCGTGAAAAAACGAGTAAGTGGAACGTACTTAAATTTTTCACCATAAGTGGTTTATGAGTAAGGGGACAAAGTGGGAGAAAAAAATTTAATACGTTTGAACATGAACTATGCTTATAGAAAGGCATTACTTCCTTGTTTTTCTGATTTCAGGATTTGAAAGATCTCAAAAAGTTCAACTCTATTGACATTGAATAATATAAGATCGGTAGACGCCAAACTACGAGTTACTTAGCGGGAACTGTAAATTAGTTAAATCATAGATAAATATATACATAGAATTTTATATACATGTTTTCTGCAGAAATAGGTTGTTTTTCGTAAATGGTAGATGCGTAAGAAAATTGTAATACGCAGTTGTTGAGAATTAGTCATACCTATTACCTGTATAGAGCGTTGTAAATCGCATGAAACATGCGTTGCTATTGATATTAATTTAGAGAGGTGTGTTCCGTTCCGTACATAAATTTATAATTTTCTTTTCAATTTTTTTTCCTCTTTTACTTTGTTGTCATGTAGTTTGTGTAAACTACTACTACGTACTACGTGTTTTCAAATCGAAAAAGTTTAATAGTCACGTTTTTTTACATTCATATTAGCAAACTAAGGTGTGGCTACTGAAATAATGCGTCTGACTATAGCCATAACATTGTAAAAAGCTGAATTAAAATACTAAGTTCTGATCACTTTTACTAGCTATTTGACCGTAAGATTGTAGCTGGTAGCTAATATACTACAGCAAAATATTAAATAATATGTTTTCATTCATATTTTTACGATGTTATTAGATATTAGCAGCAGCTATCAGACGCATTCTATCAGCGGCCAGACTATAAATAAACAAGCTCAACTCGTTAAATGATTTCTTTGTCTCAATGAATAGAGTAATCTGCAAATGCTCTAGAAATATCTAGACTTACGATTATTAGAGTCATCAGTTGTCTTTAGCAAAAAAATATCGTATATTTGAATAGGTACTTGACTTATCCTCATGGAGGCCTTATTTGAATTCAAAGGACAAACCGGAAGCCCGTTACAGCGTCTGGTAACGTCCGCAGTGACCTCTACAGTACAGAATTGGATACTTAAATGAGAGTAGACGTATTAAAGTAAATGAAGGAAAATATTAAAATAAATTCTGTTTCTAAATGGGACCGTAATGTTAGACTAGATAAAACGTACTTCGGAAGTGGAGCGTGAAAGAATTTAATTAAAAATGGTTCAGCAAAATAAGATCATTTTTAACCGACGAAAATGGTGGAAATATATATTTTTTCCATAATCTTGCAGGTCGCATGCAAGGTTTTGTAATTTAGGATCTTGTAACCATATATATAACCATTCTTTACCGTTTAGTAGATATACGTTGAAAATATATTTTTCTGTAACATGGTATTTAATGCATTCATTATTTAAATAAACCTCCTGGTCTTTAGGGCCTCGTCACTCGAAGGTGTCACTAGTTTTAAATTACTTTCGGTATCTATTTTTGTCACAATAACGTGTTAGACTGTGTTTTTTTTATAAGTACCTAGCATTAAAATTTACGTCATACAGCTCTACATATTCCATAGTTTGACGTCATAATGAATTTATAATAACAGTTCATCATCATCATCATCATTTCAGCCGTATTACATCCACCGCTGGACATATGCCTGCCCCATCGATCTCCAAAAGGGCCGGTTGAAAGCGCCGGCATCCAGCGTTTCCCTGCGGCCTCATTTACGTCGTCTGTCCATCTTGTGGGTGCACGTCCTACGCTGCGCTTACCAGTCCGTAGTCTCTATTCGAGAACCTTTCGGCCCCATCGGCCATTAGTACTGTTTTTTATTAACGTCTTAAAATTTAATGATCGAAGCACATTTTTCAAAAGTAAGCAGTAATTTTGTTTTAAATATGGATTGAGATTGCGCCTCGCTATATTCTGGGCCTTAACCTTAGTCTTCTATCTATTCTACCTTGCAACAAGAGAAGGCGTGCCTAATTGAACGATAGCACGTGGTGCCGTCTCAAAATTTACACAACCAGCACACCAGTTCAACTTGACCCAATGCAGTCGATAATTAACCCGTCTCGGAGGATCGCATAAAATACTAATGGAACGATTATGGTAATGTTGTAATTGCCGTCGATGCGAAAAATTTATATTTATAAAATGTGTATTTTTTTAAGTTTTTCGGTTTGTTTCTTATTTTTACACAACTTCGTGACCTGCCTAAATTTTAACATTTTTTTCTTATTTTTTTTAAATCCTTGTATTAATCGTTGTAATATAAAAAATGCGCATTTTTTATGTTCAGTCGGTATGGCTTTAATTGCGTGAAAATAATAATAATTGAAACAAAATTTTAATATACGTTACAATTTTGTGCCCCTTGCCGTGGACACCATGGGTTGTTGGGGGACTGAGGCTAAGAAGCTCATTTCGGAGACAGGGCACAGGCTCAAGATAAAGTGAAGGTGGTTGGAAGAAGGTGACTCCCGCTTCGGCTCGTTCCTGGTGCAAAGGTTGGCCATTGCCATCCAACGCGGTAACGCAGCGAGTGTTTTGGGTACCTTTGCGCCGGGAACGGTTAGGGGTGGGTTATTTGAATAGATATTAGTTTAGTTATTAGAGAATACCAAATATTTTGGATTTATTTGACATATGTATTTAAATGTAAATGAAATAAACCTCTTACAATGTGATTAAAAGTCATAGCACATACCTACTTATACATGTACCAATAATAATTTCTTGAAGTAAACCAAATTCAAAATATACGTGATTAAGATATTATACCATTAGGTATCCAAAAAAAAAATATCATTGCGACATTTAAATCCATTTTCTGTTGGTATGTCTTTGACTACGTGAAACTAAATTAAAAAACCGGACAAGTACGAGTAAGACTCGTGCTCTGAGGGTTCCGTTAGACGGAACAATCAGAACGCGAGTCCAAAAAAAAAACTAATAACTTAAAATATTGAAAGACAAACTTAAGTTTGTAGTTTAAAAATAAGGTTCTTCCATACAATCCAACTACAAAATGTAAGTTTGTAATAGCAAAATAATTATTTTTTAATGATATAACTTCAAATTTATAACTTTCGGATTTATTCTTATATAATATGTGCTATAAGACCTTGCCTCTTGCCAAATTTCATGATTCTAGGTCAACGGGAAGTACCCTATAGGTTTTGATTCCCCTATGAAATCGCAAAATATACGACATAAACGTTCATATCTTTTGATTGCTTTGACTTACAACTTTTATTTTTTTACAGCCGAAAGAAACCGTTGACCCAAGTATTTAATATAAATTTCAACTTGATACCTTTACGCGTTCTTGAGAAAAAAGGTCTTGACAGACGGACAGACAGACGGACAACGAAGTGATCCTATAAGGGTTCCGTTTTTTCCTTTATAGGTACGGAACCCTAAAAAAGAGCAATAACGTTTAGTATTGCGTACGAAGTACCATTTTATCAAATAAAATAACCACATTTTGCGGTTATTTTTTTATTCATTTTCAGTCCGTAACAAAATGTATTGGCGGGTCAGTGAAAAGGCGCTAAGTGAAACAGATTGAAAAAAATATATTATGTAACAAGTAAATAAGTATCTAAACCCATAATATTCATCGTGAAAATACTTTATTTAGTTACTTTAAAATGTATTGTGAAGAAGATGGAAACGAGTTGAAAAACACAACTGCGTAAACAAACATTCTTATTGTTAAAAAATTATGATCACCTTCACAAATAATTTTTGTTATCATTGCATGCTGGTACATTTATATAATTTTATTTACTAGGGATTGTAATTTTTAATTTTAAAAAATATCTCTGCTCTGTAATGCGATTTCAAATCAAGGTAGTATATAACGTTAAATTATATGTTATAATTTTTTTATTCATTGTTTACAATATTGTAAACGGTGTTATGGGGAAAATAACATTTTTCATTTGTATTATATTGTCATTCTTAAAAATGTATATAATCAACAACTCTTTTAAAGTGTTTTTGTGATTTCCTTAATTATGTTAAAACTAATAGCATAAAAATAAAACAAAAATTAACTTTTTAAATTTTAGTGAGTGGTGTAAGTATATACTAGGCGCTGTGTACCTCATACTTAGAGTTTGCATGCTCTTGTCCAAAGTTGCAATATCAAAACTTCACAAAACCCGCAATGATTGTTGATTTATGGTTTAACCTTCAATCTAGTTCTCAAACAACGCTAGTTAAATCTTGCACAAACAGACATTTGAAAATAAAAATTGCGTGACTATCTTTAAAGCTTAAGGTAGAATTACTAACATGCCAAGGTAATTAGAGGATCAGTTTATCGCAAATCAAATAAAAAAACTTCTTGGTTTGTAACAGTCACTGTTCTCCGATTGTTTTACAGCCATTTCACAAAACAAACTTACTGACAAGGCCTTTAAAGTTAATCTTTGTTCATGTATCTTGGTGCAGTATAGCAATGCAACTGTTTAATAGTAGATTGATACACAAGGGATGTGGGCTATCTTGTACATACGAAATATTTTGGCCGATGAGCGAAGCGAAAAAGGTGCTAATAGTTTGAGGGTGTAATATCACCTACTCGTGTGTAATAAATTTACTTTTCACCAATATGCCTAACGTAAGACAAAAAAAACCTTAAATTAATTAGTTTCATTTTTTATTTCCCCCCAAAAAAATGCAAAATTCACACCACTAAGGTTTTACATATAGCTGTTTACTTCATTTCACAGAGTAAAATCTTTCTGACATAGTACGGACCTACATGGTCAAAGAAAATAAAAAAGTAAGTTAATGGTATTTTTTTACATGGCAACTAATCTAGTTAAATTTTTAACTTGCTTTACCTCCCGCTTTTTAAGTCATTAATGACCCACTTAATGAGCGCTAGTGATGAATATATATAAATTTACGGCCTCTTCTATCACTTTCACATGTTTTTAACATTGTTAACGATAAACAAACGCTTCAAGAAAAATCCAAATATTTATGTAAATTTCAACTCGTTGTATGTATTAAAGAAGCTGACAAACATAATTATTTGAAAAACATTACCTTTTATCCTATTCTAGGCATAAGACGGATAAAAATGTAAAAAACGTTGCTGTTTGTGGCGGGAAACGGCCTTAAAACGACCATGCGTCAAATCTCATCAAAATCGTAACAATTTTATCTTAATTCCTCTAAGATTACCTTTTATTATCATGTTGTGCTTCCGAGGTTCTTTGTACAGTTGATTTATTCATCAGATATACTAGCATTTATCGTAAGATAACACAATATATACAAAGCGAACCTTGTTGTGTTTTTTTTATCGTGAAATAAATGTAAAACCCATTTTATACAGACCTGTGTTATTCGCTACTAAATAAATACACGCTGTATGATTAAAAAATCAAATTGTATATCGATTTAAATGTAAAACGATTTATTGTTTCGAAATCCGACGAATCGTAACTAGTAACATACTTATTAACTTAAAATAACGGAATAACTTACAGAATTACGTCCGATTCACGTGATTATTTTCACTACTGTTTTAGTTTTCCAATAAACTTTTTTTCACAAACGCAAGGTGAGGTGACACGGAGGCGAGTGGCTGGCGAGCGTCGAAGGCTCGACTAGTAGAGGTGTGCCGGCGCGGGCGCAACCTCCAGATCCCTCTTAGTTTAACTTAACATGACAGTCGCGAGCACGCAACTGCATGCCACCAACGCGTGGTAGCGATAGTGTGATGCAGAAAAAATACATTATAAATAAAATATGAAAACAGGATTTTCTATCAGCTTTGTTCAAAATACCGCAGGTGTCAGCGATCGTCTGATATCAAATGGAATATAGCGTCTCATGCCTCAAATAGCTGTTGGAAAGAGTTGGCTTAGGGTTAATACTTAAGATATTGATATTTTAAAAAAAAAAGGTGAGATAATTAGCAGCTAAAAATGACTAAAACTGAATAATATTAATACAATTTTCCAAAAAATATTACCATTGACTTCAGAGAAAATTCAAGAAATGGGATATATATCCTAATATTAATAGAGGCGGAATAATTTTCTTCTAATTTATATGGGACCACGCGATATCTCTTCAATAAAGAAAAAAAAACAATACCATCCGTTCATAGTTGGCGAAGATAACGCGTAACATGCAAAAAAACAATTGAATAGAACATTCTTTTTAGAAGTTTGTTGAAAATTTGTTTTATTTTAGATTATATTGGTGAGTATGTGATTTTTTATGTGGTGCATGCCTTTTGCAGATCTCAGGTCGTTGTCCTTCGTTGTGATTACGAACGTTGTCGAAGTTCATTAAATTTGATTGTTAATGATTATCCTCAATCAATTATATGCACCTTGTTTGCGAACAAATAACCTGGAAATTCAAAACAAGTTATTTTTTCGGAATAGAGTAACATTACATATTCTGTGAAAATTTCAACTGGCCATCTATTACGGCTGCATAGGACAGACATACGGACAGACAGACAGACATCATAGGCTTAGTAATAGGGTCCCGTTTTTACCCCTTGGGTACGGAACCCTAAAAATATAAACTTTGAAAAAATTAATAATATTTTTGCAAGGTAACGTTGTGGAATTTTGATAAAGTGACAAAATAAATGTGATGTATTAAATTGGCCATACTTTAGATACTTCGTTTTTTCTGATGTTTGTACGTACTATAGCTAAATGTTTGCATTACGTACTACAACCGTTTTTTTTTGCGTTGGTATCATCACAAATAAATAGGTATAAGTATCATATACGTTTATTGATAGGTGAATGTAAACAACATCCTATGTGAACAACTTCAATGACTTTTGTAATGGCAAAATTATACCTTTCGCTAATTCGGCTTAACTACCTATAGTGCCTCGCAGCTCGCTCCATCTATAAGTAATAGCATTTGAATTTAATAGCTACAAGTTGTATAAGTGTTACGACACTCACTTTCCGCTCTATTTAATTCTGATGTCACTGACCTCCAAACCTAGTGAAGGAGCTAACTAAAGTTCGTAATTAATTTATGTTTAAAAAAAACTTTGTATACGGCTCCTAACATTAATTGTAAGGTAATTAAGGTTTTTATAAATTAAAACAGGCTTGAGTTTGTCCGCCATCTCGCCTGATGGTAAGCAATGATGCGGTCTACGATGGAGCACGCTTGCCTAGAAGAAACCGATTCACTCTCGACTTGAAGACACCCATTCAGGCAGCGGATTCCACAGACTAGCAGTTCGCACAATAAATGTGAAATCAAAGCGCTTCGTACGAGTTCTCGGAATATCAACCATAAAGCAGTGTCGATTTTTCGTGCCTACTATGGCAGTCCGATAGAAAAATGGGCAGGGGGAATCAAATCATGCAGATTTGATGCACACTCTCTGAAATGTATCCGATAAAAAACCGATAGATTAGTAATTTTGCGCCGATGCTCAAGACTAAAAAGCTTAGTCTTAACCAGCGATTCGTTGCTGATGAGCCTCTTGGCACGTTTCTCAATAGACTCCAACGCCCCAAGCTGGTACGTAGCTGATACATCCCAAAAGTAAGTACTCCATGCACGACAGAACTTGTGCTTGTGCAGAGAAAGCAACTGTTCCGACGTGAAGTACCGTCGCACCCTCGATACGATACCCAGCTTTTTGGCAGCTCTGCTTCTTGTCACAGATATCTCACGAACACCTCTTAACGTATAAAATAACATATAAAGTAATCTTAACATTTATCAAGTAACAAAATTATATAAATGTAATTTAAAATTAACTGGGTAAGTGCAAGTCGTGACTCGCGCACCGAGGGATCCGTACCACCACACAATAATAAGTCAGTCTCTCACTTGAGCGATTTTTATTTTTTTGCTTTTGATTTTTATTTTTTTGCTGTGGACGTCTTCTTGCTGATGATAATGATAATGTGGCTAATCATATCATGTTAGAAAATCGTTAGGTATATCACAGTTTTTCATCCAATATATATAGCAAATATAAGTAAAATTGTTCAATACTTACTTCACATGCAATGCTTAACTCAGATATGGGTAGAACCTCCTTCATCTCTCTCACGATAAGATAACTCTTCTGCTTATAGACTTTACTTTATCTTGATCTTTGATCTTTGAGAGATCTTTGATAGTGTAAAAAGCAACATACCTTTTTACATGGCAACGGAAAAGAGGTAATAATTGTTATCATTACAATTTTTAATAACAACAAAAAAAAATCTTGCTTCACTTAAATTATTTACCTACTCACTTTAATTAATCACAGTAACTAATTGATATTCAGATCGTCATTGCTTAAAATTTAAATAAATTTTCTGACTTTATCGATACTTTCACGAAACAATGAAAAGATTGCGAATTTGCTGCATTTTTTTTTCTAACCGCGACCTGAGTTCACCCCTGAACAAATGGCAAACAAACCCGTGGCCCACGTTAAAGTCGTTAAAGTGAGTTAATAGTAAATCAACTTCGGGCCCAACTGGGCCTCTGTAAGGATAACCTGGTTAAGTTGTAAAAAACAAAGGAAAACAATAATGGAACGCCTTGCCTCTTTCTGTGTTTCCTCGACATTACAATCTTGGAGTGTTCAAGTCTAGGATAAATACGTTATTACTAGGCAATCGTGCTACATCTTCGGCCGCATCGTCGCTTTCCATCAGGCGAGATCGCAGCCAAACGTTAGTATAGTTAAGTTTTTCCTATTAATTTGAATGTGAAACAATTATTATGAACAACAATGTTTAATATGAATTTAAGTGAATTGTATTTTGTTCTTGACGAGACATAGCGTGCACCACATGGGTATTATTGCTTTTAGGCAATAGTATTTAGGAGTGTTCGTTGTTTGAATAAATTATCTTATCTTATCTTATCTTATAGTAAGAAGTAAAAAAAAGGGATACATTGAGAGGGCACAATGTCGCACATACTCTCGTGCCCTGCTGCCCAAACCCTTGTACATTTACAGGACCTGTACAAAGCTTCCACCTACGGGGTCAGTGTGGCCAAATACTAAGAGAAGACCTTACGAGCTTATGGATCATCGACACTACGAAGAAGATCTGAACAAATTGTCCGTTTTGTTACTTATTACAATTTTGAAACCAATATAAAAAACAGCTGTTCCATAGAGATAGTTATGTGGCTTACACTCAATGAAATGTATGGAGCAGATTTTTTTTCACGTTTAAACGTTAGTCCCGTTGATAAAGTGTTTACTATAACCCCTTTCAGATTAGAACCACTGTTCGGTGTAACCATTTATGTTGCATACTTTTTTGTCTAATTGGTGTATCGTAATTTTCAATGTTTTTACCGATTTCTTTCGAACATAAGCAAAACCGGCCAGCTAACATTATCTGATCAACTTGATACGATGTTACGTAAGTTAACTTCCTGGCAATTAGGGTTATTCTTGGTCGATACACAAAAAACCGGATAAGTACGAGTAGTACTTGTGCTCTGAGGGTTCCGTTGGAAGGACCATCAGAGCGCGTGTCCAAAAAAAAAACTATCTGAAGTTGAAATAATTGAAAGTCAAACTTAACTTTGTAGTTGACAATAAGTTTCTTCAATACATTCCAACTACAAAATGTAAGTTTGTAATAGCAAAATAATTATTTTTAATGATATAACTTCAAATTTGTAAGTTTCGGATTTATTCCTATATATGTGCTATGAGACCTTGCCTTTTGCCAAATTTCATGATTCTAGGTCAACGGGAAGTACCCTATAAGTTTTGATTCCCCTGTGAAATCGCAAAATATGCGACATAAACGTTCATATCTTTTGATTGCGTTGACTTACAACTTTTAGTTTTTTACAGCTAAAAGAAATCGTAGATTCAAGTATTTATAATAAATTTCAACTTGACACCTATACGCGTTCTTGAGAAAAGGGTCTTGACAGACGGACAGACGGACAGACGGACAACGAAGTGATCCTATAAGGGTTCCGTTTTTCCTTGTGAGGTACGGAACCCTAAAAACACAGTTAGTTTAGTAGTATGTTTGTGCTCCATCGACTCCATAACAACTGAAAGGATTTGATTAAAATTTGGTATAAGTACATGTATCTTATACACTGATTAGATTTCAATATTAACTTTATTTATCAATATTATAAAACTTTTATTGAAAACATAAAAAGAACATTACAAAAATAATAAGCTAGAAATAGGACAAAAGACGATAAAAGCGATCTCTTCCAGACAACCTTTGTCATAACAAATTATGTATTTACAAAATGGACGTAGGTAGCTTAGAAATTATAGAAAACTAAAACTATATAGACTAACTATATAGATTTTACTAAATATGACTTTACAGAGCAAATTTGCTCAAAGTATTTTAATAATTCAAAGTTTAATTTTAACACTTTGTAAAACATGATAGTCAAATAAGTAGCATTAACATAATATTATTGATAAAACATTGCAATATTACGAGAATTTTTATTGTTATTGTTAGGAAAGTAAATGAGACCCAGCATACCTATTCACAGTTAAACTGTTGTACATTTATAATGCTTGAACTTTCTGGTATCGAAACAACGGTTCATACTTACATTCAAATTATCTTCACACATATAAGGAGCGCCTTTTGCAACTAATTTCTATGCTGTATCACACCATTTGTTTTATTTAGAAAGGGGACAGCTTATACCCTAGATTAAACACAAGCCTTATTATCAATAAACCTAGATTACCAATGGAATAGTTTACTCCGTTGTTTGTCTTCTTCAAGAAATTAAAAAAGTTTTTTAAAATATATAATTATAACAGAGAATAACTACTCCAAGATTACTTATATATTATGTTACTACGTAAGTAGGGGTTGGGGAAAATATACGGTTCCTGTACGATAGAGGATAAACCTGCGCCCGCTTAAAATAAAACAACTAAGAATTGATTTTCAATATGTATTCACAATTTACGTTTCCTTTTTCTTGAAAAATTCAGTCGTTAGATATTGGCGAATGGTCATGTTTTGGGTGCACAATCTTCTTCTCTTTGTCTTGTTCTCTTTTCACTAGGGGTCCATGTTTCCAACCAGTCGGGTATCCTAATTTGTCAACATCATCCCACCACTGTTGCTCTCCAGAACCCCATATAACGTAGAGAATATTCGTCCCTACGAGTATGGTAAATACGAACCAGAATGCTATGCGCCATTGACTGACGGTTTGCTGAAACATGAAACCAGATTATTTGATGTATTAAAAACATAAAATACAACTAATAATGCATGGAGTTCTCTGTATGAATAAGCGTTTTTAGGTCAACAACGTATCTGTTATGTCCTTCGTGTTAAAGGTATGTATGGTGACGAGAATCGCCTACCATCAGGCAGTACGTTTTCTTGTTTGTCAAATTAATACCTCACGACCAACTTGGACAAGAGTTCAATAACTTTTTATCGCAGATTTTGATTACACAGAGCTAAGAATCAGCACAATGAAACTTGCTCTGAAATAAATAAATAAATATTTATATTGCTCTAGAAGTTTTGGAGAAAAATTATAACAGACCAACACATAGCCTTATACCCCAGAATGCTTATACTTTCTCCTTTCTACTGTGCATCAAAATCATTAGTATAATGCAGAACATCACTAAATATTTTCAACAACAACAAGATTAATGAAAAAACTATAAATAACTAAGGCTATAATTTCACCTGGCCACTAAAAAAAGCGGCTGACAGCAGCTGCAATGACATTGAAAAAAATATATCAATGGTAACGTTCTCATTTAATATTTTACTGTAGTATACTGGCTACCAGCTACGTTGTTACTACCATCTTTCGTTCAAAAAGCTAGTTTTACTAGCTTTTGAACGTAAGAAACAGATCGTTTTTACAATATTATGTAAAGTGTAGCCGTTGAAAAAATGCGTTTGACATCAGACGCATTCTTTCAGCGGCTGCACTTTGATCATCATCTTCATCAGCCAGAAGACGTCCACTGCTGAACATATGCCTCCCCCTTAGACCTCCACACTGAACGACAGCCTGCCATCTGCATCCACTGGATGCCCGTGACTCTCACGATGTCCTCGGTCCATCTGTTGGAAGGCCTACCTACGATGCGCCACTACGGGCCGCACTTTAATATACCTAAAAGCCTCAAATATGGTTGTTAATATATTATATTATCTATGAAATAAAAAAGCTGGTTGCTTAAAGGTCATCTATCTTCCAACTCCTACGGAAAAGTCTAGCGAAAATATTTAGTCAACTACTTTGAATTGTTACAATTGTGTAATCAAGTAGTGTTTTTAAATTAAACTTAAAAAGAGAAATTATTTACCTAGACTATTTAATTTAATTACAGGGTTATTTTTAAAAGTACTAATAACCTCTGGTATATACCTAAAATAGCCTTGTAGAAGCAATTTATTTTTAATGGCTTCCAAAATGTACGTAGGCTTAGAAACTTTCAATTAATTGCATACCTTTGGCAAAAACAATGATGTAAAAATACCTGCCAATTTTTCCTTATACAGTGATAATATTTATCCCTCTTTGATCATAGCCTACATAATATTATGAAGAGTGGTTTCAACGCGATCAAAAGCGCCTGCCGGCAAGGAAATTCGATAGCTGAGGTTCGATAAAGTGTTTTTGATGCAGGCGCTCTTTACCATGAAATTGATATTGTTAGGTGGAAGCTAACAGGCATTTTTTGTAGATTATAGATAGTTATAAAAATTTGGCCATTCAAATTACTTTCACCATAGATTTTGTTATAATTTTTACCTTATGATATTGGAGTGATATTCTGACATATTTTTTCATAATCACAAATGCCAATTATAAATGTCTCCAAAATCCATGTAGTTTCTTCTCAGACGTTTATCAAGAAGCTATAGGTAGGTACGGGTAAAGTAGTTACCCAGTGCCCCTACTAAAGTCTCCGCTGTGTATAGGTACTATCTATGTATGTATAGCCAGGCGATCTATAAGTACTGCCATACCAAACTAAGCTGAAGAAAACCAACTTATGTTAAAAGTGGCCAAATGAAGGTACTAACATTTTCCATAGAAAACTATTAGCTTCATTTAGAGAATAGAATGATGGCTCCCTCACACAACTCCACAAATAAGTTGGTCACACTGTACGTGCTTAAGTCGGCAAGCCACGTCTCACCGACAATAGGAGTACTAGAATCGAACGTGTGGCTTTGTCGTCATCAATGTTCTCTATTTTTGCGCTTCCCAGTTTCAAATTACATTCGAAAAAGGAGCAATCATAAATGAAAAAAAGTTGTATTTTTTTGCAGTTTTCCAAAACTGTCTTAACGAATATTAGACTGCCGCATAAATAGTTAAGTACCTACTGAAGTACTGTCAATTGATTCAGGCTTATTCTTCAACATTTCGCTTTTTCCAGCTATACCTTACCTATATAGTTACTCCATCGAGTTTCCTACGCTACGTTTTCCGATTAGTGGTATCCACTTTGGATCATGACTACCCCAGAGATTATTGGTTTTGCGACAGATATGCCCGGCCCACTGCCACTTCAGCTTGAGTTATATTGGTGACTTTGGTACTTCATCATCATTTCAGCATAGCATGTTCCCATTGCTGAGACAAGAGAGATGGGCCCTAATCCACGATGCTGGCCCAGTGCAGTGTGTGTTGTTGTTATAGTTAAATTAAATCAGTATTAGATCAACAGTCCATACCATTGGTTTTAAAACGAAACCCAGTTAAACTTACATCAGGTGTAAGCAATCCAATCAAGTATGGCGTGAATATTCCAGACAAGGCTGCGATCCCATTCACGAAGGCCGAACATGTTCCTGCATAGTTGGGCGCTATATCCATGGCGTTAATCTTCACACTGCTATAGAAGCCTCCCATGAACGCCATAGACACGATGAACAAACTCACAGCTTCAATACGGTTGCAGCCAGAATACGAGGCCAGAATAATAAAAACAGCCGGAATAGTGGACGCTGTGAAAGAAAAAGCATGCTATTGAATCGCGCACCAGAAAAATACATATTTCATACTAAAAGTTCCATCAAAATATTTGTATTTCTGTACACATAAAAAAATGCTCATCAAAACAAGAAAATGTCTGTTGGAGAAGGATGTGTAATCATCATCATCATTTCAGCCATAGGACGTCCACTGCTGGACATAGGCCTCCCCCATCGATCTCCAAAAGGGCCGGTTGGAAGCGGCCTGCATCCAGCGTTTCTCTGCGGTCTCTTTTAGGTCGTCTGTTTATCTTGTGGGTGGACGTCCTACGCTGCGCTTACCAGTCCGTGGTCTCCATTCCAGAACCTTTCGGCCCACTGCCATTTCAACTTGCTAATCCGATGGGCTTTGCGATGACTTTCGTTCGTCTGCGGATCTCCTCATTTTGGATTCGATCTCGTAGAGAAACCCTGAGCATAGCCCTCTCCATAGCTCGTTGTGCGACTTTGAGCTTGCTTGAGACCCATAGTGAGAGACCACGTTTCAGTGCCGTATATCATCACTGGTAACACACACTGGTCGAAGACTTTCGTCTTAAGGCACTGAGGTATTTTGGACGAGAAGACGTTGCGAAGTTTACCGAACGCTGCCCAGCCGAGTTGGATTTGCCGAATGACCTCTTTCTTGAAGTTGGACCTACTTAGTTCGACTGTTTGTCCTAGGTAGACGTACGCGTCAACAGCTTCAAGAACTGAGTTCCCAACTGATACTGGAAAACTGATACTGCCGTGGAAAAGTGAACTTTTCCACGGCTTTTTTTCAGTCCTTCTTTCCTCCTCCCTCTTAACTACAATAGTCGGTGTTGGACCTAAGGCTCCACTTAACTCTCGCCTCAACCTTTTAACCTGTTGTTTATCCGATTTTGATAAACAAAATAATTCGTAGTATGCTACTAGTATGTTTGCAGATCAAAATGGAAAGACATTACTCCTTATGGAGACATTTTGATGCGCGCTTCTTTGATGCGCGCTAATGAATTCTGATGCTCCGTTAATAATTTCGCAAAAAAGTGGCCTTAGCCGTGGACGTTCGTGATCGAGTTAAGTAATAAACTATCAGCTATTGTTTGAGTCGGTGATCAAAAACGAGGATAGTTCTATAAAGAAACATGGACTGTGACGAAATTGCAAATGAAGCTGGTTAACTTCCGTTTTATCTCTTTCCTTGATTTATTGCTACAAAATTAAGCTACTTCAGTTAATCCATTTAATTGTCATAATTATCATCAGCCAGAAGACGTCCACTGCTGAAAATAGGCTTCCCCACACCACACTGAACGACAGCCTGCCATCTGCATCCACTGGATGACCGTAAATCTCACGATGTCGTCGGTCCATCTAGTGGAAGGCTTACCTACGCTGCACCGACGACATTGCGAGAGTCGCGGGCATCCAGTGGATGCAAAAGTCGTTGTGTGGAGGTTAAAAGGGGAGGCCTATGTTCAGCAGTGGACGTCTTCCGGCAAATGATGAAAATGATGATGGTGATGTCAGTGACTCTGGTTCTTTGGCGATTATCATCTATTCTATCACGCAAAGAAACTCCAAACATAGCTCTGTCTATTGCCCGTTGTGTGACTCTTGAGTTTTTCCAAAAAGATCTTAGTACCATAATTATGTCATCATATTATAAGTATAACATGTGTATCTATTTGTGGCATCGTTGCTCCCAAATGGTTGAACCGATTTTTATTTAGTTTTTTTTGTTGTTGAATGAACTTAATCTTAATTGTTCTTAGCTAAGATTCAAGGAAATCTGTTAAGCCGTTTTAAGATTATCAGCTCTTTTATAACAGCTCTGTTCTTTTATCAGGTTTTTAAAACATTTCAATGTATATAAAAGGCTACAACGTTGGAACGTTGGAACAAAGGAACGTTGGTATTAAGCCGAAATGTGGTCATTGCACTTATTATTATGAGCAATAGGGCCTATGGGACCAACTCTGATACAGCGAAAAAGTATCAGTTGTTTTTACATTTTATTGAGTGTGAATCAATTTTTTCTATGAAACAGCTGTTTTTCGTGTTTTCAGGTTGGTCCTATAGTACAAATTAAACGATAATTTCGGCGTTATACTATTTCGTGTACAAAAGGTAGGAATATTTGTAATTATAAAATTAGCACTGAATTCGCTCTTACATATCGTCGTATAGATCTTTCTCCCAGTAGAGATGCTGTGCCATTTCTTCCTCACGCAGACGTCGCAAAGGGAAGCCATGATGAAGGAACTGACGTACATTGCGATAT
The DNA here is from genome assembly GCA_914767915.1 of Agriopis aurantiaria. Taxonomy (NCBI): domain Eukaryota; kingdom Metazoa; phylum Arthropoda; class Insecta; order Lepidoptera; family Geometridae; genus Agriopis; species Agriopis aurantiaria. The sequence goes on along the minus strand of OU611994.1, from coordinate 6,730,765 downwards.
AAGGTAGAGCAGACATTATTCCAGTCTCTTTTATGTTGAACTTAAGAACATCGGAGAAGTACTTCGGAAGGTCTGTGATCATTGCAAAGTAACCGCAATCGTGACCAACCTGAAACCACAATGTTTTTAACACTATTTTATATGCTACACTAACTAACGAACTATGTAAACAAAACACTGTTTTAAACTATCACGGTTGTTCACTAAAGTTATATGATTATCCACAGCAGCTCATTATGCTAATGCGTATTTTTTTATTTGAAAGTAGATTTTGATGTGGATAGTTTTAGCTTTATATTTAATCAAAATCTTTCAGCAGTTTAAAAGTTATGAACTCGTAATCAAAAAGTTGCTACCATAGTAAAAGTTGCTAGTAATGATGAGTAGGACTATCTTTTTTCGATTTTTTTCCTGTTCCCTGTTACTATGTTTTGGCATATTAAATGGACGATAACAAATAGATCCCAGCTCAATACTATACGAGTAAGTAGGTACAAAGTACATTCAACAACACGGCTATGCAGCCATCTATTTTACAACATAGAACATTAAGTCTTGAGGAAAATAGAACAACAGTGTTGTTTACGAGTTTTCATCTGAAAAGAAGGTAATATAAATTCTTAATTGTATTATTTCTCGAGTCTTTGTTTAGGGGACAATACTGTTCGTACAATGCAACCATTGAATAAATTTATTTATGTACATTCATTCAAATTTTGCACGGTAAACGGTGGTGTAAGAAATTAGTCTAATGTTAGCCTGGCTTGCACCACAAATTCAATCTGGTTTAAATCTAGATTTCACTAAATTTTCCATAAGATTTTACCTATGAATTTAGTCAAATTGAGATTTGAATTAGTCGTGCAATAATTTTATGGCATACAGATTAATTTATGGTTGACAATTAGACGTTTTACCACAGCTCCTGGTGTAAACGTATCTTTTGCGGAGAAACCGCTACTAGTTTAACTTTATATCGTGTACCGTAGAGCAATATTTTATAATAAAACATCGTGAGGAAACCGGTATGTCCAAGAACCTCAGAAATTCAAAGACATATGACATTCACTAACATGCCTGAGCTAGCATTGTGGATAAGGGCCAATCTTCCATCTCTCTCTCTCTTTCTCTCTCTCTCTCTCTCTCTCTCTCTCTCTCTCTCTCTCTCTATCTGAGAGGTCTGTGTCCCAGTAGTTGAAACATGATAGGCTGATATGGGTGAGAATAATTTATTTTAAATGTCAAATTGCGAATATAATATCGTTATATTTTCGTAATTTGTTTATATACCACGCATAACTTTCTACATAAAAAGCCAATCGTATATAGTTAAACAGCCAGCCAATTGAACCACCCAATGCCTTAGACAAGATAATATATACAAGATATAACGTTTCATAGCTACCCAATAAGTTTATCTTTGACGGTGTTGTCATGGAACACACATAGATACACGCAACTATGGTACCCAGACCTAGAACCGGTAATATTCAAATCATCATCAAATCAATTAGAGATGTATGAGTCATCATCAACAACAGCCAGAACTCGTCCACGGCTGAACATAAGCCTCCTCATTAGACATCCACACTGAAAGACAGTCTTCCAACTGCATCCACTGAATGCCCGCGACTCTCACAATGCCGTCGGTCCATCTAGAGGGAGGCCTACCTACGGTGCGTCTTCCGGTTCATGGTCTCCACTCAGGAACGTTTCTTCCTCATCTGTTATCGGTTCTTTGAGTGATGTGGCCTGCCCATTGCCACTTTAACTTACAAATTTTATGTCGGTTACTCTGGTTCTTTGGCGAATATTCACATTCCAAATTCTATGGCGCAAAGAAACTCCGAGCAGAGCTCTCTCCATTGTCCGCTGTGTGATTCTGAGTTTTTTCCAGAAGGCCAACAGTAAAAGACCATGTCTCAGTAAAATTATTAAAAATAAACAATACTCAAATGCACCATTCAAAATATTTTTCCCGTGCGGGTATTGAACCATTGACCTCCGAAGTAAAAGGCAGATGTGCTACCAACTCAGCTAGTCTCATCGTATGGTAGATTAGAGATACTCACAGCAGCCATAACAAGTACCCATAACGGCGCTGATCTCAATATTGCTTTAAAGGGTACAGGATCCAACTTCTTGTGGAGACCAGACGCAGCAACGTTTTTATTCAGGAATTCCTTTTCTTGATCTGATATGAACGGGTGGCAGTTAGGCGTACTATAGCATAGAAACGTCTGTAAAAACAAGGTATTTTTAGAAATTTTAAACGTTTGTTTTTAAACAAAACACGGAATCATGAAAAATCTATTGTAAGTGTGTTTAATTACGGTTTCATTGTAGGAATCCGTAGCTATGTTAGGTTACAAATAAATAACAATCGAAGGTCTACGTGCGAAGTGGATTTTGCGGAATAATGTATGACTCCAGAAAAGCATAAACTTTGTCAACTTTAACTAGTACACCCCCATTTATGATAATTTCAAAAGAAATGTCAGTTTGTATCTTTATTTTTTAGATTTCAATGCCTTCAGAGCAAATATAATTTATATTGTCATTGCTTCAGAGTAATTTAAATAACCGTCCCACACGAAATAAAATCTAAAATGGCTCTGGGCTTAAATAATAAAAAACTAAATGTGATTTTGAAAAACTGTATTAAAAACCTCCTGATGATTTAAAATTCCCAGTACTTTTTTTCATTCACACACTTTGGTCTTGGGAGAGCTAACGCAAAGCGAGAGAATACAATAAATATATTATAAACAAGTACAATAAAATGAAATTAAAAACGCCCACTTATTTTCTCACGCAGTTGCTATAATAATCGATACGTGTACAAAATATTGGCAGGTCTATTCTCTGAATAAAATGACCATGATGGACGGATGGATAGATACACAGGACGAAACTTTAATTGTTTTTGCCACAGAATCATAAAAATAAACTCACCCAGAAAATGAACCAAATAATTCCAAGCCCACCAAATAAGTAAAACACGTTAGCCCAATCCCCACCATCAGCTAAAAACAGGCCGGATAAGTAGGGACCAAAGATATTGCCAATTTGTGCTCCTCCGAAAATCATAGCTCCAAATCTTGACCTTTCAGCGGGTGGGACCCATCTGGCCATTAACAGGACAAATGCTGGCGTCACTGGACCCTGCAAATTTCCAATCCTTTCAGTAACAATAGAATTTATCTTGGTACCATCGGATTACTTCTAAAGTACTCTAGTAAATTATAGTTCTATTTTGGAATACACCTACAGAGGTATAGGAAGAAAGCCTCTCAAATTTTTCGCGGTTTTAGGGTTAGCCCCATAATAAAAAAAAACATAATGAGGAGTATTATAATTGACCCCTTTCGGCTTAGTACAGTCTTTCCGTGTAATCATGTATACGATTTTTTCATAAGTCAAATCAATTATTATATTCTGTAGCTATAAAACATAAAAATCATAAAAATTACTAATGTGAAGGACATTAGAAGTAGATGGAGTGAAAAGTGGTCAGAATTCTGGTACCAATGCAATTTTTTTGGCCATAGTAGGCGCCAGCCTTAGAATAATATTAATTCTAAAAACTTATATTTGTGCCGTTTAAGGTTTTCAGCCTTAGTCGCGATGTCTCCAATCTGTAAAGTTGTCCCAGGCAGATGAGACGGCGCTAATGTATCGACGCATGTAGCGTCCCAAATTAGAGGCCGCCCTATCTTCCACGGGGGTCTTCCCGTTGGGTCTCCGTTATCCCGCATCAGTCCATTGGGTTCAGAACTGATGGGACACCGGCGCTGATAAAAGCAGCGGATAATGTCATTCAGGCTGGCATGTCGCGGTATGCACCCTGCGCTCTTAGCGTAAGAGGGACTTGAGGGTGAGGGACTTGGCAAGGGACACGGAGGGATAAATTATTAATTCATAACTTGAGTAAGCATTCATTCATAAACTATGAACACTATTGACAAACGTTTTACACTCACGCCGTCGTCACGTCACGGTTATTCTGATGAAAAAGCTATAATAAGCTAGCTATTGCTCCAAAACTGGTAAGGAAGTCGTCTCGACCGATAAACAGTATTTTTTTTATATATTTGTATAGAATAGGTCTACGTTTGGTGGATGAACTCACCTGATGGAAAGCGACAATGTAACTGAAGATAAAGCGTAATCGTAAACGTAAGTGTAAATCGTTTGTCATAGTAAAAAAATTACAAATAATGTAACTTTCAACTACAAGAATAACATTAAATTGATTGAAATAACATTATCGGCTTGTATTGTCATTAGCAATATATTTTACTTCAGATTTAGGCATCCAAGATTGATATCTCAAGCAAGGTTGAAAAATACCAAAAACAACACAGTCATGCTTGTTGTAATGCCTTGTCTTTACTATAGAACGCAGATTTTTTTCAATTATCAATAATAAATATTAGGCGTTTACCGACAGCTCACATGATTATAAGTGACGTTGTTGTCAAAGATGACATAATTATAATCCTGAGTTTGGGAACTGGCTCCCAAGAGTGCTTATCAGAGCATACCAAACATTTGGATGCAAATTTTCAACTAAGTTTAGTCAAGTTTGTACTAAAATTACGCTACCACCATGAAAATATCTATATCATTATTTACTTTATGAATGCACTCACCTCCCCCATTCCTTCAATGACTCTTATAATAAATAACCCATATGCTCCACCAATCGTGACTGCCCAGGGCGTCAAAGCAGTTGCTATGGAAGTCGCCAACAATCCCAGCCCGAGGGTCCATTTTCCTCCAAACTTTTCAGCGAGCAATCCTCCAGGCAAATGTGTGATCACGTAACCATAGTAAAATGCGCTGAGTAGAAACCCTTGAGTTGCTTCGTCCCAGTCGTAACGATCACGACCCTATAAAGATTTTATTACATAATATTAATTGGCAATTAACGCTTAGGGGGTACAATGAGTATTCAGATACTAATGTTATGAATGCGAAAGTTTGTTTATTTGTTACGGTTAGGCGCGATTGGTCCAATTCGCAATTAGTTTAATAGTAAAATGCGCAATTCACGATCGATCTAATTCGCGATTAGTCAAATTCGCGGTTGGTTCGATTCGCGATTATTCCATTACGCGGTTGGTCTAATTAGACTAACCGTCCAAAATGGACAATGTGTTTAAAATTATACAAAAAATATATAAATTGTTTCCTTTAGGTTTTTTTTTTGGACCAACCACGAATTGAACCAACCGCGACTTGGACTAAACGCGAATCAGACCAACAGCAAATTGGACGAAACGCGAAATGGCCCAACCGCGAATTAGACTAACCGCAAATTGGACCAATCGCGCCTATATAAACGGTTTGATCTTCTTTAACGTATCGACAGCCGCATCGACATTATTATTGCATATAGATAGTTCAAGGGTCGGAGATTGACTGATACTTTATATCCCAGAAAAACGATTCCTGTGAAATGTTTACGCAGGTGAAATCGCGGATGAAACACCTAGTTTCTAATAAATATGTCGATAAGGGTGTTAAAGCCTTGGGATTGTTTAATAAATCATTTCTGATTTTTCATTGTTCTACAGACTTATATATATCTAAGAATTGTTCCATAAATCTTAATGTTTACCGGTAATTTAATTACCGTTGTTTTTCATTGATTAATTTATAGTTTTTACCATAATTGTGATTTAAACTTTGTTCAGCGTTTCTTTTTTTAAAGTGAATTCATGCATTATATATATATATATATATATATATATATATAGATAGTTTTTTTTGTATGTTGTACTACTCAAAGTGACCTTTAACAAGACTAGTTATTCAATACAATTATAATGCATGAATATATATATATATATATCTCAAAAAATATATTTAGACGTCACTGAGTCCAACAAAACTTTTATTATCTACTAGCTGTACCAGCAACTTTGTGTAGACTTTCATATACATTTTGACCCTACTTTAACCTCCATAATATAGCTCTTTGCAAAATGCTTCCCCTAAGGAAAACTACCTACCAAATTTCAGCTTCGTTGGTTAAGAAGTTAAGTTAAGAAGAACTGAGATAATATAGTTATGAGTTAGTGAGTGTTATTTGACACGTTTTAGTGTTTAGTGTTTAGTTTTTAGTGTTTTAGTTTGGGTTTTAGTAGCGACTTTGACTTCTCTTTCGCAGTATGCTGTACGCCCTCATTATTCCTATTTAGTCTGAAGTTTTGGGCACAGTGTAAGATTTGTGATGCCAAAGTAAAGACAAAATGAATTAGTACCGTATAATAAAATGTAGAATTACTCGTCGACGAAGATGTATTCGATGCGCTCGCTGAGACGTCAGGACAGGTTTCCCCGACTATATGTTCAGCAGGGTGGACTCGCTGTACCATCTGTGTGATCGTCATGCTGAGGCAGACTCGCATGGTGAAGGAATTTGCCAAGGCAAACAGACCCATAATCCCGAGGACATACCTTTGCGGTATGAATATTACTGGAAAATACAAACATGTCATGGCTGATTAAAAATGACGTATCAACCTACACTTTCCCTTTAAATGACCTATTCAATTAGTCTGCGATACGTGGACAGAGCAGTAAATTTTATGCATAAATAGAAAGACGCAAAAAATTCCAACTCACCATCAGGCGGCCCGTTAGCTATAATTATGTTTGCCACCTATGGCATAAAAAAAACTCGCCTGATGCTCAGCAATGTTGCGGTCGACAATGGAGCATGCTTGAATGAATACGAAGAGACATTCGGAAAATAGGACTCTAGTCCACATAAAAAAAAACAAGAAATAAAATGGCCAAGTGCAAGTCAGGCTGGCGCCCTGGAGGTACCGTACCACCACAAAATACAAAGAGTAGTGCAAAAAGACAACATTACGCACAGGTGGTCACTCATCTGAATACCGACCGCGCCCGTCGTTGCTCAACTTGGTAGTGAACAGAAATGTGTCACCGACTCGCACTTGGCCATTGTTTATTACTTTTTGTTTTAATTTAAAGTGTGTACTATAATCGTACCAAGTTTGATGCTTGAACGTATTACCGTTTTTACATTAGAGCAAATACAAAAAAAAATTGTATGGTAAACCCCCTTTAGTTTTTCAAAAATTTCAATTGGCTATCTATTACGGTTCGAAAGATACAGTCGTAAAGCTGCTAGACGGTTCCATCAGTGTCATTCGCGTCATTGAAGAGAGTCACTTTCCACCTCCTGATCCTTATCAGATCAGTTTGATAGTACCAAATTTTTGTATTGTCATCCAAATTACATATATATTCAAAGTTTCAAATCGATATGATAAACAATAATCAACTTCTAAGATTTGATTACATTGTTAGTTACTCAGCTAGCTACGTACAGGTGAAGTTAATAAAATGAAGCGTGTAAAAATACCTATGTCATATAGTTGCATATTATATTTTCTTTCTTAATTTCTAAGAAATAAACTCAAGATAGAGTGTGTAAATATTTATAGCTAATACGGATGAAATATTACAATCAGGCATAGGTAGTGTTGAACCTCACTGAGGTTGATGCTCTGAGATGTAAATATATTCGCTGTTTGAAAGAAAACAAATTAAAATAAAGTACACCAAGAAGGTTCCGATTCTGAGTTTTCAAAAGGTGCTTAGATTAACTACTATATAGTTATTAATTATACTAAATAGTAATTATTTAATATTAATTACTATCTAGTTATTCTAAGGTTGTATGAAATTCGGCTTCATGGATTTTTGACAACACAAACTTAGTGCACACGATGTTCTAAATTCAATTTTACTTTATCCTCTAGCCGATAAAAACGGCTTTTGCACTCAGATATTGAAGAGCAAAAATACTCTTTCCGAGGTGGGGGGATGAAAAATATTTTTTCTTTTCTTTCGCGTGTGGTTGATACTGTTTCTTAAGCCCGTTGCGGATCATGCGCTGTAGCTTGCGTAAGTACTTGCGCGAGCACCTACTACACATCATCTGCAACAAGCTATAACACTTTTTCCTTAGTGTAAGTGGCAGTGGAAGTGCTTAGTAGCACTCGCGCTGGTCCTTGCGTAAGTGAAGCTTCTTTTCCCCTCCCTCGAATCTCTAATGTATTTCCGGACCAACGTCCTGAAAGCCAACGCCTCAGCAACCTGTTTGCCTGTTACGTCAACGCCTGATTCAATAAAAAAAATACTTCTCAGTAAATTTCTTGTTTATGCTTGGTATAAGCGGAATATAAAAGATTTTTACACTTTAGTGCATAAAAAATTTCGCTCTTTAAAATTGTTCAAAGAGGTTCAGTTTATATAGGTTTCGTGTACGAAGTTTGCCTGAGTATTTAACAATACCCATAGATCAGGGTATTGGACCCAGACGAAAGTTTTGAAAAAGAAAAATAGAAATCGTCCAAATTTAAGTTTAAATTTTAATTAAAGAAGTACAAGTACAGTATATCAATTTTTTCAAGCAAATAAAGATAAAGTTATCAAAGAAATAGTACCTACTTACAATAATATCACTGATTCATTTCTTTGGGATGTCAGTGAACAGCCGATTGTATATAACTCGTGCATAAAACCCATTTTATCCTGGACTTAAATATCCGCCCTTGCCTTCAGCTTCGGCTGATAAACGTCTCAGCTAATGGCTTGTTTTACGCACTCGTACAATCTGATGCACACACACAGAACACACACACACACACACACACACACACAGTGTGTCTCTGTGTATCACAGAGACACAGCGTAAAAATGGCAATCTCATTATCATCATCATTATTCGTAAATGTTTCTTTCTGCAGGAGACGATTTAAACAGCATGCATAAGATTTTTTATTTATTTATATTAGACTTGCGTTTGACCGCCAACTCGCCTGATGTTAAGCGATGATGCGGTCTACGATGGAGCACGCTTACCTAGAAAAACCCGATTCACTCGTGATTTGAAGACACCCAGATTGTAACTATCGGGAAACACCCATTCAGGCAGCGCATTTCACAGACTAGCAGTTCGCACAATGCAAAATGTGGAATCAAAGCGCTTCGTACGGGTTTTCGGAATATCAAACATAAAGCGGTGACGATTATTCGTGCTAACTCTGGCAGCTATTAAAGATGATGTCACACTAAGAACTTGTGGGTAACAAGGATCGCAGTCTAAACTCTACAGTGTATAATAATAATAAAATAAATATAAAATATATTTCGCACACACGGTCATCTGACCCCAAACTAAGCAAAGCTTGTAATATGGCTGCCAGAGACAGATATACATACATATATAGTTTTAAATACATACTTAAATAGATATTAACAACCAGATATAGAACAAACACAAATGTTCATCACATAAATGTTTGTCCTACGTGGGAATCGAACCCACGCCCCCAAGCTCAGAAGGTAGGTTCACTACCAACTGGACCAACGGGCTATCAAATCCGGGCTAGTTAACCACCTCTGTTATAGAATAATCCTGTTTCGATGGTTTGACTGTACAGGGTTACGCGAAAAGGGTGTACTACTAAGCTAAAAAGGTTTCATAATACTTCCATCCATGACAATACTCATTCAAATCATTATGAACAAATTTACTATGGACTCACCTTGAAATGTCGAAAAAACTATTAGCTGTACCATATAAAAGAGACATTAACACTCGAGAAAAAGTAAGAAACAGTTTTTTTGCGCATTTATGGTTGATTCCTTAGTAAAAGCTGTTCAAAATACGGAATTTAACGGACCCCTATTGTCTTTTTGCGTAACCCTGTATAGGGTAGGGTTAATCTGCTTTTTGTATTTGACAGTTATTTGAATGGTAAGAACTTTGAGCTTCTTCTGGCTTAGCACACCCTTTCCAAGTAAACTGGTGTATTAAATAATACGATATAATGGTGTTCAAATAAAGTTATAAATACTATCTACCTAACTTGGCTAAAGTTATAAAATATAACTTTATTTTTAAGGTATGTTGGTATTATCACGGTATCATCAAGGTATGTAGGTCATTATCGAGGTATATAGGTAGGTATATAGGTATTGATAAGGTTAACTTTATAAATGTCACTTTAAGTTGTGCCACGGTACCACGTATAGATTTAAAGTTACGTACTCTACCGTGGTGATCTATACCGAGTGACTTTTTATGGGTACCAAAATGTTTTTTAAAATTAATTTTATGACCATGGATACAGAGTCCTTGAGTCGGAATAATAATCAGGTTTACAAGGTATTAAATAACGCGAAATAAGTCATATATACAGTCAGAGACATACATCAACAAGTCATGCCCTTGTAAAGTGGTGGAGACTTTATTAGAGGATTCTGTAGAGTTTTGTAAACATTACGAAAATACATGTTTCACCTCATTATATCACTTGCTTACACTCTAAGCACGTTCAAGAACATGTTATTAACAATAATCCATCATTATTACACCCCGGTGAAACCGCGGAGCTCAGCTAGTATTATATAATTATGGTTAACACATAGTGCAACAGCAACAGACTTGGTATGCATCTCGTAGTTTAATCTTATCTCGTATTACACTGTTTAAGTTCTATGTAAACATATATAACACAAATAATATACCTACTTATAGTGGAATTAACACAACATTTAATATTATCTTTGTATAGTTTTCTCACCCCTGTTCAAAACAAGCCTCCATCCTTTAAGAGTCATCTTCAGTTTCTTCCGTAAAACAGCATCACCAAATGAAAACTGCACCTTTATTTACTCTCTACGTCACATGAAAAATACCAGACCTAATACTCTTTGCAAGATAATTCAGAATAGTCAGATACTGTCACCGAAAGTAGTGTGGCAGGAGATCTGATAACAGCATCTGCTCTCAAGTGTTGATAAATTGACACAAAACCCGTGCGATCATATCGGAAAGATAAACGTCAATGCTTCTAAGCCTGCGATATAATTTCAGCTTCTTTTTTTATTGTACTGAACAAACAATGATCTAGAACACAAAAAAAAAGATAGACACGAAATTTTTCCTTAGATTTGTTTCGACATGTAGAACTACAAGTTTGAGAAACTCTGGTCTACCCCAACAGTAACTCTAGAAATTTGTGTGTGTGACCTCTAGAACAACGGGTTGACTTAGTTATAAAGTACTTTAAGCAACTGGACAGCTGACTCCTTGGTACAAATGTGGTCATACCGAATCATGTATCTATGAAAAAAGGAAAAAGGAAGGTCGTGATAAGCGGGTCTATTTCTATTCTGTTTGAGATTTGTTCACCTTGAATAAAAGTTAGAAAAACAATTTTACTGAAGGTAGGATTACATTATCATGATTATAGTTACAACAAGACAGAACCGCTCTTGGGGACAGTTTATGTAATATTTTTTAAATAAAATTTAGAGGTTTATTTAATTTGATTCCAAATATGTTTTGGGAGATCTCCAAATCCATATTTGTATGTTCAAATATATCAAGCATAGCAGACCTAATTATTTGACCTTAAATTTTTTATAAATAAACAACAGGAAAGCGGTTCCGTATCTTTCTATGCATAACATAGTGCTTTCACCAATCTCTAACGATTATTCTACCGTCATTTTATTTACATGACATGGGAATTACTCACGTATGATTAAGCTGGTTACTCCGACTATCGTTTTAACCGCATCCTACCGTCAATTGTTTTTCTTATTCTTCATTTCTGGCATTGAAGTAAACAGCAAGCTGACCCAGAGTATCAACACGTTATGTACCAAAATGTCACATTTATAGTAAGGAAAAAGATTCAATTCACCACTTTGTATACTAGCAACTTTGTCATAGATATAAATCAGAACTCATTTACTTATAATGTGTACATCCGTTTTAAAATTACTTACATTTACTCGCACTGAACTTCGAAGCACAGGACTTCCAAGTGTGAGGGCTCATTCAGGGTTCAAATTATGTTGAAGTTTTGTTAAACTATCCATTAACACTGTAAATTAAGTTTACATCTATGTACATAATTATATTTACTATCTTCACTAGCAATGAATATTGTAAAATTAAAAAAATAATAGATACCCACATGGTCTCGAGAAGGTAATGAAGTATTTCTTAAACTATTATTTTTTAATATATAGTTATAAAACTCGATACCGCCACGTACTGCCGTTTTGGTTTTGGTGGTTGTCGAATTTTTATTTACTTACAACTTATTATTAATTTCAATTACATTTCAATTAAATAATATTTATAGTCATTGCATATTAGTTGCTGAAAGTTTTTAATGTTTTATTTAAATATTATATCATTAGTAAAAATTATTATAATGAATTTTTTGTTACAGATTTAATTAATTTTGTTTCTTTTTAGGTTAATTTTTTTAAAATGTAATTTATATTTTATTTTACGTTATCTCAAAATTATCATCACAATTATCTATTGATAAAATAATTTATCCCAAAATCTTTATTGTACTCGAAGTGACGTAGAAGCGGAATTACATATGGACGGATACGGATTACGTCATAATATACAAATTAAACATGGACTTCTGCAAAGTAACGCCCGATTCAATCAACTATTGTATGCATGTATATATTATATGCATAGTCTAATTTACTAAATTGATTTTTTACAATCAAGTGGGCAGTCTGTTTTAATACCAATCGTCTACTAGTTAGGAATGATAAAAGGTGCGAATAAATACACAAAAAAATATTTATACTTTTTTCTCTCTTAATTTCTTAAAATAAATAGCTAAACATAGTCAGGTACGAGGTATTATCATTTCTTTTCCTTTTCTTTTTCTTTTTCTTTCTTTTCTTGGTTGGCTTCTTCAGTGTTCTGTTCTTTCGTTGGCAAAGGTCCGTGCTTCCAATCCGCTGGATAGCCGTGTTTTTTGACGTCATCCCACCATTGCTGTTCTCCTTTAGCAAAGAAGATGTAGATGATGTTTGTGAAGACTAGAACCCCGAGGCACACCCAAAACGCTACACGCCATTGCTTCAGAGTAGACTGTAAAAGAAATGACGGTACTTTAGAATTGAAATTATTTTATCAGCTTTTCAATTATGATCATCTTATTAATTACTAGCGGTCCGCCCCAGCTTCGCACGGGTATAGATTATAGGCTATGTCACCCGGGTATAGTGTAGCTTCCCAACAGTGAAAGTATTTCAAATCGGTTTAGTAGTTTCGGAGCCTATTCAATGCAAACAAACAATCAAACCTTTCCTATTTATAATATTAGTATAGATTGAATTATCAGTAACTTTAAGAAGCAAAATATTTAATAGTAATTGGCTAACTGGAAATATTATAATAATAATTAGCTAACAAAGTCTCGCAGACTTATATATGTATATTATATACTGTATATATATATTTTATCTACAACTTGTTTGTCCACAATCACGTTCGTATTCGTATCGGTTGAACGGAGTTGGATAAAATTTGGTGTGAAGATTGTTTTGTTTTGTTTAACAGGCTTCCGTTTGACCAATACCTCGGCTTCATTATCACATAGGCCCGGATTACACCTACATCTGCCCTGCGGATTAACACATGGGCTATACTTATCCTGAAAAAAGTTACAATTCAGCAACACTTTTTTGACTTCACAGAAAGGATATTCCTAGAATAATACATAAACAGAGGCGCAAAAGGTGGACTATAAATTTCATATTATATTTAACGTATTCTATACCACCGTCCATAATCCACAAGGAATATTATCAACTTACTCAAAGGTAGTCTGGAAGAGATAGTTTTTAGCGATAAGACCGCTTTTTGCATCTCTGTTTTATAATAATAATAATTTTAATTATTAACTAATATTTAAAATATTAGTAAAGAAGTCGGAATAGACATACATAAATCTACAAAAAAAAATACAACTCATTATAAGAATATTGCTCACATAAAACCCACATCACATAAATATAAATAAACAAACTCACATAAATATTTTTATGATAATACGTAAGTATGATCACCTCAAGTGACCATCGACCCTGTGTTTGTTTGTTGTCTATGTTTTATATATTAAGTATGCGTCCTCTAGTTTAGAATATACAATGGTACTGACATGTAGAATACTATACAAGTCCAAAAAAAAATTGAATGAAAATAAAATAAAAACATAAGTATAAATATATAAACATAAACAAAATGCAAAAACATGACAACTCTAAATTCGGTGAGCTAGTTTGGAAAGAAAATGCTGCTAGCCTTGAACGAAGTAGATTAGTTAATAGTTCGAGTGTTCTTGTAGAATAGCGGGTAAAACTGCGAGTGCAGTAGTTTGATTATAGCACTATCTCGAATGGTTCTCGAATGGAGACCACGGACCGGTAAGCACAGCGTAGGACGTCCACCCACGAGACGGACAGGCGACCTAAAAGAGACCGCAGGGAAACGCTGGATGCAGGCCGCTTCCAACCGGCCCTTTTGGAGATCGATGGGGGAGGCCTATGTCCAGCAGTGGAAGTCATACGGCTGAAATGATGATGATGACTATATATAAATGAATATCACCTGCTGACTACAAAATTATTTTACTTTGATACGAACTCAAATAAAAATTAGGTACTAGGAATGTAGCAATTGTGCTGCCCTACTCACTACTCACTAAATAGGATATCCTACAAGATGAATCACGAGATTACCTCTCCGGTATTATCCGCTTGTACTGTTATTCTAGTAGTTCACTGTTTCACTTTAAAATGAAATGATCTTTACCTAATAGGCATGATTTCTAATGTTTAATTTATTACAAATAACCGGCTTAGCGATGAATATAACTAAATACATTACACATACTGAAAAAATAATTTGAATTGGCTGATAAATCTCTGAGATATGAGTATTTAAAGTTTTAGGTGGGGATGGAGAGGGGATGTTCTATCCCTTTCTCGCAAAGCGTGTGTTAGTATGGCATTTGTATGGCGCTCCTGAGCCGTAACGTCACGGCTCAGTATAGTGCGCTCTCTGTCTAGCATGAAATTAAATTAAATTAAAATGCTTATATCTTATTTATTTTTGAACTAATTTTAATTTTGTTTTTGTTGATGTGCTCTATTTATGATTAGCTTTTTTATGAGGTAATAAAAAAAAATTAGTCATCATGCCTATTTCTAATGAAGGCGTCTTTATTATCAAGTTACTAATTAGTATGCGTCAACTGATATGTATATATTTTTGTCGAAACCTTTATACAGGGTTACAGGACCAAAACAGATGTCGTAATCGGCCATCTAAGATCATCCTAATGAACCACAGTATAATGTATAGGTACTGGGTTACGCGAAAGATGTACTTAGCCGAAAGAGGTCTATATTTCCCATCATTATGAACCACTTTTACTACGGGACCAACCCTGACATCGCGAAAAAATATCAGCTGTTCCATAGAAAACGGTCATTCACACTACAAAATGTATAGAACAGCTGATATTTTGTACGACGATGTGATCAAATTGCGAAAGTTTAAGTAACTTTATTTGTCATTATTGTCCCCAACAAAAAAATACGGGCCTTTTTTAACTTATGCAAATTTTACGCGCTCTTAAAATGTAACCCTGTATAGCTGACATACATTCTTAGTTGGAAATTTAGTCTAAAGTACTCGAATTGACGTTTTGAAAATACCTACCTACCTTCTACGTAATAAGAACATTAAATTGTCGTAATTATTTGAAGTTGAAACTTTCATACATAAATTATCGGATGGGTGACCGTGAATGGCATTTAAACTAAAAATTTAGATAGCCCGTTGGTCCAGTTGGTAGTGAACGCAACTTCTAAGCTTAGGGGCGTGGGTTCGATTCCCACCTAGGACAAACATATATGTGATGAACATTTGTGTTTGTTCTATATCTGGTTGTTAATATTAATTTAATTATGTATTTAAAACTATATATGTATGTATATCAGTATCTCTGGCAGCCATATCACAAGCTTTGCTTAGTTTGGGGTCGCATAACGTGTGTGCAAAAATGTCCCGAATATTTATTTGTTTTATTTAAAACCTGAGCACTACTGCAAAATGACAAGAAACAATACTGTAAGCCGAAATTGTTTGTTTTAAATTAGGTACAACAATATTTTTGAGCAAAAGCCTTCAGGTGACCTTGCTCATTTTTTACTCGTACCTACACCAAACTTTTTTGACGCACCAAAACTTCAAAAGTGTTTAAAAGACTTTTTTGTAAAAAAATACCTTTTTTCATAAAACTAAGGGGATGATTTTTAATGTTGGAACTATTAAGTTAACTTATTAAACACAAAAATATATACTTTTCAAGTTATGGACATACTTGGAACTTGAACTTACTTGTCAAATTTGAGTGAGAATTTGGCACTGAGTTGCCAGTTTTTCGACTCTAGGGCTGGCGACTTTGAGTATACGTACCTACTTACTAGGTATTTGAGAAATAACGCAACGTACACACTTATTTTTTGTTATCATAAAAATAGCATTATGTTACATTGATACGATACGATTTAAAAACCAATATGGTTGCACCTTTAGCGACAGAGATTCAAGATAATAAAATATCTTATCATTGCAAAGAGGATATTCCATGACCAACTTACTTCTGGTGTCAATAGCCCGATCAGGTACGGAGATACGATAGCAGATATTGCCGCGATACCATTCACCAAGGCCGTGGTGGTGCCGGCGTAGTTAGGCGTGATGTCCAGGGGGTTGATCTTCATACCACTGTAGTAAGCTCCCATGAGGGTCATGGCGAAGATGAACCAGAACACAGCCAGGGTCGTGTCACAGCCGGAGTATGATGCAAAAAGGATGCAGATACCAGGGCCAGTTGCGGCTGTGAAACAAATTAACCATTTCAGTTCATTCGTTCATTTCGAAGAGTTTGCATTGGATCAATCAGGCATAAAAAGGTGACGCTGTGTCATGGTTGATATTCTGAAACCCGGCACAAAGCGCTCTGATTCCACTTTTATTGTGCGAGCCGTTGGACTGTGGAATGCGCTGTCTGAATAGGTGTTCTTAGGTTTTCCTTAAGTTATACAAGATTACATGAAATGGTAGTACTAAACACGGCCACTATTCTCATCATAATAAATGTTTTTTTTTTATTATAAAAAACGCAAAACAAAAAAATAAACTAACAAGCCACACACAAACTAGCAATCCGTCTGACTGATGGTAAGCGGTAACCGCTGCCTATGGACACCTGTGACACTAGTGGTGTTGTCAATTCTTTGCGAACCCGGAGAGGTGGTTGTAGACAAACTTGAAACGCTTCATGTTGAAACTCGGCGGAAGACCTTCGTGTCAAGGACATTCCACACCTTGCAAGAAGAAAGGAAGAAAGGAGCGGAAAAACAGGACTGCGTGGAAGTTCCGGCTGTTCAAGGTGTGGGGGTGATATTCTTCAAATCACGAGTGAATCGGTTCCTTCTAGGCAAGCGTGCTTCAACGTAGACCGCATCATCGCTTAACATCAGGCGTGATGGTGGACAAACGCAAGCCTATTAATTATAAAAATAAAAAATAAAAATAAAAAATACGGTATTGGCATATGCGTTAGAAAAAATCCGACGCAGGAATGAGATCAAAAAGCTCTTCCTACCTTGAAATCGGGCCTAGTCTACTTTTCCATAAATTTTGTTGAGCAAAAATTTAATTAAATCTTTCTATCGAACAACTCTTTTTTATGCAATGTCAGCGTTGATCCCATAGTTAAATATGTTAATAATAATAATGACTACAATGACCTCCATTCGGCTTAGACTACCTTTCCGTGTTACCCTGTAGATACCTTAGACAAACAGGTAATTATTTATTTTGCCGCCACTTCCTTTCTTGAAGCCTTGGCATTGGCATTATTACCTGACTCTAGATAAAAGCAAGGTTTGTTTGGCTATTTTTTCGGATGAAAAAATAAAAATTTTAGCGTAGGAAAATTAAATCGATCCAAAGAAAATTACGTAAACACAAAAGCACAACTAAGCGAAAGCATTTTCATTCATAATCAAATCTATTAATATAATTTAATATCTATACTAATATTATAAAGAATTTGAGATTTGAGTGATTGTTTGTTTGTTTGTTTGCATTGAATAGGCTCCGAAACTACTGAACCGATTTGAAAAATTATTTCACTGTTGGGAAGCTACACTATCTCCGGGTGACAGGCTATAATCTATGCCCGTGCGAAGCTGGGGTGGACCGCTAGTTATTAATAATGCTGAAGGGAAATAAGATAAAAAGCTATGAAAAACGTTGAGACGAAATTAAAACAGCTATATCTAAAAACGTTGATACTGTATGAGCTACTTAAAAAGGCTACTTAAATTTCTCAATAATATTTGATCCGTATTTTTACAAGCGTTTAGTTAAGCGTTTAGTTAACATGCAGTGTCTGTATGTTAGTTTGTTTGTTTAGGGCAAATCTTGTAATTTAAATTAGATCTACTTCCTCTTATCCTACGAAGTTGAATTTTTACATGTTGGTTCAGTTTCGATTACAATACATTTTTACGGAGAGCGTAACCTGAATCGTTATTCAGGATTAGCTCCAGATAAAGGACCTCTTCAGCGGTCAACAGCAGAGATACGAGTTTTTGTGTACGCATTTTATTAAGATATCCTGTTTCCAGTTTTACCCTGACATGGTTGCTGCACTTAAGGTTGGGTCCTGACTAGGGAACTCTTAAACGATTAGCAGACATGAAATGTTGCATTTTCAACTTTTTAGAGCAAACGATAATTTAAAATAAAAGCTAGCTAAAAAAAATACTTCTTTTTTATAAGTCGTTGTTTACGTTGCATTAAAAACACTGTGTATTACCATGTATGGAAGCTTATGGGTGACTGACCGGTGCAAGTCAACACATGCACATTGCACCTGTTTTGGGCAGATTAACCTCTGTGTGTGTGACAAGCCAAACTAGGTTGAAATGTTAAACCTTTCCAAATAAAATAAAAATGCATAACAAATTCAAACTTGTCTTTAAACACACATTATTATTTTATTTTGTCATTGCACACTGCACACAGTAGGCCCTAGTTTATAAAAATGTAAGGGTAGGTACTGATGACTGACTTAATTTATTGTATAATGTTGACATTTTTAGTTTAATTATTTTAAATTTCAATTGGTAATAATTATTATTAGTGTAATGTGACTAGCTACTATTATTAATTTTTTCTATTGATATTATTTTTGTGATTTGTATGAGTCTATGTTACTTGGAAATAAATAAATTATTATTTTATTTATTTAAATAATATTCAATTTAAAAAACTGACTTCATAAAATTAGTAAAATACGCAATTTTTGTGCGTAATAATGATAATTACGCACGATAATTAGTGCGTGAAAATCTTCGACTAAAATAAAATGAATGGACGGGCCCTAACCATTGAAATTGCTCAGTAAAAACGAGTCAAAACCGTCGGACATATACTTCAACACCTAATTATAAAAATGTATAGTATATTTGTTACAAAAATAGATCCCGGTATAATTTGTGTATTTACACTTCGGGAAAGCATATGAATGCATAATTTTGTCAGATGTTTCGTTATCACGTAACGTATAGACACGTGTTGCACTTCCTACGGCTAGAGACAGACTGAAACGAAATAAGAGCCAGCGCTCATTTTGTTATCTTCAAAAATGCGCTTCTACTGGGCCTGTCCATTCATTTTATTTTGGTCGAAGGTGAAAATGATAATTTTCCAGTTATTTTGATTTTCAATCCAAATGATACCAATTTTAATTCTCACCTATTGTAGTATAAATTTTCCTGGCGTTCGTCAGACTGTGCCATCCTCTCTTGATACAGAAGTCGCAGACAAGCCCGAAGAAGAACGATGCTATCCACATCGCGACGTACGGCAAGGAGGAGAGAGTTCCCGTAGATTTGATATTAAACTTTAACACGTCTGTCATGTATTTTGGTAAATCTGTTACCATCGTGAAATAACCCCAGTCATGACCGATCTGTAATAAAAAAATAGGTTACCAAAAGTATTTATAGATTTTTTGGCACCAACGTGAAAGAATCATGGAGTTTCCTAAACTTGTAACTTTTGGACTTTATTGTTGATTATGAATATAATATATTAAATCATTATAATGGTCTTGGTTGGTTGGTTTTGGTGGTTTTATATGTTGTTGAAGTTTCCAACTTTTGGGTAATGCGACACATACCCGCGTATGCCCATTGCGCGTATTCCCTGAGGAAGGGGCTCTAATGGCTCCGAAACCGGTCGATCGTCTCGACCGATAGAAACATAATCGTGAGTGCAAGTCGGTGTTATAATAATAATAATTTGTTGAATCGACCATTTTGAGAATTGGTCCTTTATACATGGTGTATCTCTAGACGATGGACATAATGTTTAAGGATATTATTAGAATGTACTGTTTTATTTTAAAATGTTATGGCAATTGTTAGACACACTTCAGTAGCAAGTATCTTACACCGGATGTATACTCTCGGCGAGACAGTCTGAGATCTTATGCTCTCGGACTATTTTCGTAAATTTTCAAGGCTGAGTGACGCGGTGAGAAAATTGCTCGCCTAGAATTTGGAATTATACCTTCAATGGTTTCAACCCTGCGCGGCATTGCACTGCACTCATTGAGATATTAGATCTTAAATCTTTTTAGCCTATTAGTTCCTCTGTAAGATTGACTTTCAATCCAAATCATAGGACTATAATAAAGTCCGGATAATTTACAAAGCCGACACCGACATAGCTGTTAAAATTTGCAAGTTGAAGTGGCAATGGGCAGGCCACATCGCTCGGAGAACCGATAACCGATGGGGAAGAAAGGTTCTTGAGTGGAGACCACGAACCGGAAGACGCAGCGTAGGTAGGCCTCCCACTAGATGGACCGACGACATAGTAAGAGTCGCTGGCATCCAGTGGATGCAAAAGGCAGGCTGTCGTTCAGTGTGGAGGTTAAAGGGGGAGGCCTATGTTCAGCAGTGGACGTCTTCTGGCTGATGATGATGATAATGAATTTACGAAGGTGCACATCGTGTCAGGCATGGTTCTTTGTAAATTATGTATATGGTCTACGGGCTGTCTGGTAGAGAGTGTACCGCCAGGCTTAGGATACGAAGAAATGTTTCGTGACTTACGGCGGCAATGATGAGGGCCCAAAGAGGTCCTGATCGCAGCAGTGCCTTCCAAGGCGTAGGATCAAGCTCCTGCTTTTTACTGTGAATAAGTGAATCGACGTTCTGATTCAAGAATTCTTTTTCGGCGTCCGAGATGTATGGATGGGTGTTCGGGGTGCTGTAGCAGAGAACCGTCTGAAATCAAATACATTTTCTTTTATTATTAACAACTTATACTCAACAATTAACGTCGTTTTTAACACCTGCCTTTTTAAATTTTGCTTATCTTGTTACGTAAATTATTTCCATCCAATGGTTGTCAGGAAGAGATTTATCGATAAGGCCACTACTTGTGGCTCTTAAGTGTTTTCTATCTCATCACAACTTGCGTGAGGAAACATCGTTATTGTCGGTCGATCGTCTCAATCGATAAACATAATCGTGAGTGTAAGCCGTTTGTAATAACTTTGTTTTCTATCTGTTCGTAATTTTTATTTCTGGTGTAGGTACACAAAAAAGAGTTTCTATCTATTCATTATATTTTAAAAAACGATAACTTTGTGGTTTCCATGTGATGGAAAACGACCCAGACGGTCCAGATGGAGATGGAGGGATGAACTAGACTCCTTGAAGGACTGGACCCAAATTGCACATAGCAGAGAGGAATATAAGAATGGAATGGAAGCTTTTTAGGATTAGCTTTAGGATGGTGCAGACTAATAGTTTTTTTTAAATTATAGTATACAAATGTAATTTTGTAATATTTAAATTATGTCATGAGTGTTTGGACGCCATACAAATAATTTCTTTCTTTCTCATATAGGCCAATGATTCTGAAGACGATGATGAAATTTTCTCGGGCAATGAGCACAATAACTTTTCTATTTCCATTTCATTTCCATTAAGAGTAGTATGTGAGTCGGACTTGCGCGAGCTCCAAGTCACCGACTGGAGAGAGACAGGGGCCGATGGCCTTCTCTTGTATCAGTGACCAGCCCCCCGATTCTACTAAACAAATTGTCATTAAATTGTAATTGTTGCGATTTTAATTGTTAAATAGCTGCCACAAAAATGTTTTTTTTTTTTTTTATACTAAGTTATCATATTAGGTGGTTGTATTTTTCTAGTATAAAAAAATATTTAAAACTGTCAATTTTGAGGCAGTTATTAAACAATTAAAATCGCAAAAATTACAATTTAATGACAATTTCTTTAGTAGAATCGGGGCCCAGGGCCCACTTCGGGTTTCTTAGCCAGCGAAATAAGTATATAATATTATGAGTACGTATCTAATGATAACATTAATTTTATTAAATACAAACTGCACAAATCATTAACTTGCATAAATTATAGGCTATAAGGAAAGAGCACTGACCTAAACCAGAAAAATATGCAAACCAGGGTAAAGACGTCCTACCACTGACCTAATATAGTGATAAAAACCTAATAATAAAGAGCTTGTTTCGTGCTTCTATATCGTACGCACATTTCAATATTTTTGAAGATAGAATTATTGAATGTACTTAATCTAAGCTCTACGAATAAAATAAAGAAAACAACTGGAGGAATGATGACGTGTGTAAACGGAGCGTTTGAATGTGAAAGAGACGGATGAATTAAAATAACAGATGAGTATGAAAGAGATAGAATTTAATGAACTCGTTTTAAGGTTTAGAACATAATTTTATAAAAAGTACTCTGTGGTTTAGAAAGAGGACGTACTAGACGACAAAGGACGTATGTAGAATTTTTTTTTCATCGTTTTAAGGTGTTTTTCTCACAAATAACGCATTACAAAATGTTTAGTTTTTTAGGGTTCCGTACCTCAAAAGGAAAAAACGGAACCCTTATAGGATCACTTCGTTGTCCGTCTGTCTGTCTGTCCGTCTGTCAAGACCCTTTTTCTCAAGAACGCGTAAAGGTAGCAAGTTGAAATTTATACTAAATACTTGGGTCTACGGTTTCTTTCGGCTGTAAAAAAATAAAAGTTGTAAGTCAACGCAATCAAAAGATATGAACGTTTATGTCGCATATTTTGCGATTTTACAGGGGAACCAAAACCTATAGGGTACTTCCCGTTGACCTAGAATCATGAAATTTGGCAAAAAGCAAGATCTCATAGCACATATATAGGAATAAATCCGAAAGTTATAAATATGAAGGTATATCATTTAAAAATTATTATTTTGCTATTACAAACTTACATTTTGTAGTTGGAATGTATGGAAGAACCTTATTGTCAACTACAAACTTAAGTTTGTCTTTCAATATTTTAACTTCAGTTAGTTTTTTTTTTGGTCTCGCGCTCTTAGGGTTCCTTTATGTCGTATATTTTGCGATTTCACAGGGGAATCAAAACCTATAGGGTACTTCCCGTTGACCTAGAATCATGAAATTTGGCAAGAGGCAAGGTCTCATAGTACATATATAGGAATAAATCCGAAAGTTATAAATTTGAAGGTATTTAAAAATAATTATTTTGCTATTACAAACTTACATTTTGTAGTTGGGATGTATGGAAGAACCTTATTGTCAACTACAAACTTCAAAGTTGTCTTCCCAGAGACTGTGGGATCGGCCGATCTGCGAACTAGCATGGAAATCGCTACTAGATACGTGTCCTAGTATTGCAGATCGCGCTCGTATTATGCTGTCTCTGTTTGGGAATCGGGACTTTGGTTGCAAGCCATGCCCTCTTTTAACACAGGTAGCCTTTTAGATCCAACCGCATTTCGTCTAGCTGTCAGCTTACGCTTGGGTGCAAGGTGCTGTGAGGCCCATCGCTGTCAGTGTGGTACTGCTGTTGACCAGCTCGGTCACCATGGTCTCTCTTGCTCGAGAAGCGCTGGTCGTATTGGCCGACACGCTAGCCTGAACGACATCATACGCAGGGCACTTTCCACCGCCAATGTCGCAGCTGTGCTCAAACCGAGTGGTCTTGCGCGTGACGATGGAAAGAGGCCTGACGGTATGACACTTGTGCCCTGGAGGTTGGGGCGGCCCCTTGTATGGGACGCAACTTGTGTCGATACTTTGGCGCCGTCACATCTTCCTGAGACACAGGGTAGGGCTGGCGCGGCTGCTAATTCGGCAGAGCAGCACAAGCGTCGCAAATATGCTAACCTCGGCAGTGGTTACATATTTGAGGCGTTTGGGGTCGAGACATTGGGCCCTTGGGGACCGGGAGCTCACCTCATTTTCAAAAATCTTTCAGAGCGCCTGGTTAATGCGACGCGTGACCAAAATGCTGGCGTGTTTCTGGCTCAACGCATTAGCATTGCCATTCAACGTGGTAATGCCGCCAGCATGTTGGGTACGCTGCCAACTGGTAGTGGGCTTGAGCATTTGGATTGTCTTTAGACCTTCAACGGTCTATGGGCAGTCTAACTGTATTTGTAGTGTTAGTTTTAGCTTGTATTTTGTTTAGTTATTAAAGGCACTTGCCCTGTAAAAAAAAACTACAAACTTAAGTTTGTCTTTCAATATTTTAACTTCAGTTAGTTTTTTTTTTGGTCTCGCGCTCTGAGGGTTCCGTCTAACGGAACCCTCAGAGCACGAGTCCTACTCGTACTTGTCCGGTTTTTTTTTTACACAAGCATGCTTTCATACATATAAAAAAAATATAGTTGTCTTCAGTTTTATGTATGAAAAATGTGTTTAAATCAGAATGATAATTTCACTGAATATGTGTGATGTTATTTTCTTTATTAATACAGCTCAGATCACATAAATGCATTCAGTAATTTTATATATTTTTTAATTTACTATTTTTAATTTAATAATAAGCTTGAGTTTTACCGCCACCTCGTCTGATGTAAAACGATGGTGCGGTCTACAATGAAACATCCTTGCCTGTTAGAAACCGATGAAAAAAAACTGAAATGCTCAAGTAAGATAATAGACGCAAGAAGCTTGGGCTCTTAAGTCGAAATCAAATGTATTTTACCTTATTCATCGCACGAACTGGCTAATCAAGTTATTAAGAAAAATACTCACCCATAACAAAAACCAAACAATCCCAATTCCACCAAATAAATAGAACACGTTCTCCCAGCTTCCTTCGTGCATTATAAGACCTGAGAAGTAAGATCCGGCGATGTTGCCAATTTGAGCTCCTCCAAATACTATCGCTCCCATACGTGCTCTTTCTGCTCTAGGAGCCCATTTCGAAAGCATTGCCATCAGACCTGGCATCGTGGGACCCTGAAATTTGAATCAATATTAAAGTATCAATATCAAAATGTTTAACATTAATTCCTCCGTTTGTACATGTCTACATAATTTGTAAGTGTGCAAAGTATAAAATTAAATTTTATTTAATTAAAATTCTCTAATAGATAAATAAATGAAGAACTATGAAGAAAATTAAATACCACTATGTACCAAAGAGATTTTAGACCTTCAAGGGTCTATGGGCAGTCTAACTGTATTTGTAGTGTTATTATTATCTTGTATTTTGTTTAGTTAATAAAGGCTTGCCCGGTATAAAAAAAGAGATTTTAGATACAATACATTTTTGTACTCTTTAATTTGTTTTGTCAAGTAAAATTAAATTTTTTTAGTTGCCTCACATCTATATTATTATCTATACTAATATTATAAAGAGGAAAGATTCGATTGTTTGTTTGCATTGAATAGGCTCCGAAACTACTGAACCGATTAGAAAATTTCTTTCACTGTTGGGAATCTACACTATCCCCGGGTGACATAGGCTATAATCTATACCCGTGCGAAACTGGGGTGGACCGCTAGTAATATATAAAAATGAATCCCTATTTACCTTGATCACGCCCTAACTTGAGAACGACTTTACCGATTTCATTCATCTTTTTTTTTAAGTTTTCCAATACTTTGTAGCTAGTTCTCAAGGAAAGAAAAATTTGAAAATTGCGCAGAAAATTGGAAAATTTCTGAAACTTAATGACGACCTTAAACCGCGGGGAGCAGGTAGTTCTAAATAAAAATCAAAGTATTTAAATTTAAAGAAAAAAAAAAAAAAAAACATCAAAAAAAAAAAACATCACTCAAAATATAAACATCTCATGTGTAATAAATACGAGTAGATTGCTTTCAGCTCTTGCTAAACAATGTACATTTCGTATCACTCTACTCATAGGAAATATTGATGTCTTACCTCTCCCAGGCCTTCAACAACTCGAAGTATGAAAAGCGCAGTAGCGCCTCCCATTTTAACAGTTATCGGCGTGATAAAAGTACATATTGCAGTGGACAGAAGACCAATTCCTAAGACCCACTTTCCGCCAAATCTTTCTGCCAACCACCCTCCGGGAACATGGGTAAGTACGTATCCATAGTAAAAAGAACCCAGAAGAATACCTTGCGTGACTTCACTCCATTCAAATAATAATGGCTGAAACGAGAAAAAAACTTATCAATCAAAAGAAGCATGTAAAACGACGTAAATATTTTCTTCAACAGGTAGTATTTATAAAAGATTTTCTTATCTATAACATTGACTTGGCGTTGATGCTCTTTGAGTATCTGAATATATTATCATAGAAAATATATGTACTTATAGCATTTTCTTCTCGAAATGCAAAGTGTTGGGAAAATTATGTCAACCGATAACAGAGTTTAGATATTTTATTTAAAAAAATTGTACTGATACATCTGAATAAAATCTTGAAGTTTTTGTTATCTCTATAATGTCTCATGAAACTGACGCTTTTGAAAATCTTCCATGCTAAAATAAAACGTGACGGCTCGCATTTTATGAATTGAATTTGAAATGTTATAGATTGTAACAATAACTCAATGTTTTATTTTATTTTTGACTGTTACCAGCCTAACAATTTAGTTTTAGTGAATCGGAGTTCCTACTAACTTATATTTCTACCGTACCAATCTAAGAAGTGTGCACGTGAGAGCTGGCGATATCACCTTGTAGGCTTGTACCAATAAAAACAAATGAGTTCTTTGTATTTAGACTTGAATACGTCTAATTTGTTTCCATTGTGGAAGGCGATTATAATAAACCGGCCATATGCGAGTCGGGCACGCGCACTGAGGGTTCCGTACCATCACAAAATAAAATAATTATCAATTTAAAGAACCGAATTCAAAATTTGAAAAATTTGACTTTACGATTCGGTGAAAGAAAATGAAGTCATTCAAATAACCCAATTACCAGCTATAACTTGGTGAGGAACAAAGGTTTGTCACTGACTCGCAGTTGGTAATTATTTATTATTTGTTGTTATATTTTAGAGTGTGTACAATAATCATGCCAAGTTTGACGCTTGGTACGTATTGCCGTTTTTACATTAGAGCTAATAAAATAATACGTTAAAAAATACGTTTGTATGAGGACCCCCCTTTCGTTTTTACTTTAAGACTTTATTATTTCTTATTTAATTCGCCGTAACATTACATATTCTGTGAAAATTTCAACTGGCTATCTATTACGGTTCGAAAGATACAGCCGTTAATAGGTAAGACAGACAGACGGACAGACAGACAGACATCGTAGGCTTAGTAATAAGGGTCCCATATTTACGCTTTGGGTACAGAACCCCAAAAACTGATGTAAACAAAATTGGGGGTAGGTAAATTTTAATGCTGCCCATATAATTATTATCTATCATCTACATCCACAATTTAATTACACCATTCGATGGTTAAAGGATCAAATAACGTTGAGTTAGGCATACCTAGCTGATATTCTAAACTTTGTACGCGTAGCGCAAAGTAAGTAGCGGACGATGGCGGACTGTTTGACTGATACAACGATACAACAAAATATAAACGTTATGCTACGTAGCTATAAAAATAAAACTAATATAATATAATCAAATAAAAATAAACTCATTAATAAAGTTAATAAGCTATCATTAGTAAAGTTATGACAAAGTAATATTTTTTTCTTGATTTCTCTCCTTAACCTGATGATAGGAAAATGTTGCCATAAAAAATAAAACATATAAATCTCAAGGACTTCTTAGTGTTCAAAAATTATTATTACATAATTATACATACCTATAATACGCTCAAAGAAAATATTATTCGTAACGTACCTACACGTATTCACGTAAAACACACACAAGTTTTTTTTGTATATTTTAGTTTTAAAAATTCACTTACTTCGTCAGCTCTTAAAATTTTCATTACATCTACACTCGATGTGGCGTTACTGGCTATGTTGTAATCTGTACACACGTCTGGGTCGTAGTTAGCATCCCCTTCAACTGCCACGTTTTTCTTCACCATCTGTGTGATGGCCATGTTGAGGCATACCCTCATTGTGTATGCGTTAGCTATAGCGAGCAAGCTCATTATAGCCAAAACATACCGCTGAGGTATTATGAATACTGAAAGTAAACATACCGTTTTGAACAACCGATGGAAGGTGTTTTGGTTTGTATATTAATAGATAATTGATGGAGACTTATTGTGATAGTGGGCAAATTATCTTCCTAAATATTTAATTGTAAGGTCTAACCCTACTGGTAGAGTCAATGCCGCATCTTGGCGTACAAGCGTCAAGCAATTTACCGTAGTTTCAACTGTTTTTTTTTACATTCTTTCCGCTGTAAGAGTATTTTGGTGTCTCGCGTCTTGTGCATTTGCCAGTGTCGAGTTTCGAAATATTTTCAAGTTATATTTGATTTGGCGATATCTAATAAATCGTTACTGTGACTATGACTGCACGTGACGAAGGCGGAGTCGAGCAAAGTAGGTCACAGTCAAGTCAAAATAGAAAAGTGGTGGTTATTTTACTACAGGCTTTTATGGAGTTTTGGAAACTACACAAATAATATAACGTGTATATGTATAACTTCGTTATTTCACTTGTCTATACTAGAGCACATTCATGAATACTAAACTTTTCATCTCAGTAGCCAGTCGCGTCAGCATTATTTTTCTATTTTTTTTTTCTTGGACCAGATCTATGACTGTCTGTTTAGTATAAGTTTAGTAAATTAATAATTGGGTCGCGTCTACCCTTTCTGTATAAAACACTAAAAATCAAGTCGATGCTTTACATACAGAGAAAATTTGTCAGTCAAAATTTTTTTTTGAAGCGTTTAAACCACATCTCACTTGACGTTATGTGTCAATGTGGTCGAAGACGGTAAACATGCCTAGCCTGGAATAGAAATTAAAATATAACTTAAACATGAAATTATCATATCTAATAAAAGGCATTTAACTCGTTTCTTTATAAAACGCTTTAAAACAAAGTAATATCGTTTCTTGGAATGAAGTGAAAAATTTAAACAATGAATATGAAAATGTATAATTTATTTTGTATCTTAAAGAAACAAATTATTCATTCCTACAATTACTTATGCTAAGCAAATTCGTAAAATGTGTAGGCTTTTAATTCATTTGTTACTAGCAGACCTGACAGACGTTGTCCTGTCTTAGAAATGTCAAAAACGCAAAGTCAAAATTGAAAATCTTATTTTTTTACACCTTGGGTTACATTATTGGAGTTTTAGTAAGGAGGTTTAGTATTTAAAAAAAAATAGCCTATGTTACCCGGGGATAGTGTAACTTCCCAACAGTGAAAGAATTTTTCAAATCGGTTCAGTAGTTTCGGAGCCTATTCAATGCAAACAAACAAACAAACATATCTTTCCTTTTTATAATATTTGTATAGATGTTTTAACATTAGTAACTTTTAAACGTTCGCGATTCGAACACATGTTTAAATGTTTATCGGGACGTATCATGCATTATTTTATATAGGTAAAATAGGTACCTTTCGCTCGATTTTTCGAACATATTAAAATAGAGCATTTTATTATTTGTTACCTTTTTTTTTATGTTACGAAGTTAAAGATGGCAATTAAGTGTAAAAATAAATATTTCAAAGATGTTTATACTTTTATTTATCCGTATTTCTTTATTTTAATGGGTATTGATCAAATTTGCTGACCGTATAATATTATGTTACTTTCTAAAAAATATAGAGACAAATAAAATAATGCGTGATAAGTCCCGATAAACATTTAAAATATGTTAGTAGTATAATTAAAATAACACTTAAGTTATCATCACTGCTTAAGAATAAGTACTTACATTTCGAAAGTGTAAGGCGCCATCCCGTCAACATTTTGCTTCACAACAATAAACCTTAAACAAAAATAAAATACACTTTCTAACAAATTCACTGGTAATTTATATCTTTGTGCATAATTCACGAGCAGAGCTCGCTGACAGGTCGTCGCGGGACGACTATGTCGTTCAGACACTAATCAGGTAAAGTAAAGCATCGCCCAAGGAAGGAGTTTTCATCACACAGCACTACCGGATTACGCAGAAAGGTCACGGTTGTAATTTTTTTTAGATATCTACTAATTGAAAAATAGGTACCCGAGCATGAACTTGACCATCACTTGCTGCTTAACTCTGTGACAAATTTCCACACGACTTTGACCGGTAAAAACTTGAAAAGTTATTCTGAAGTGTTCTTGTTTTGTTGTTATACCGACAATTTTTTTTTAAATTATAAGTATATTTTTTTTTTTGTTTTTTTGTTTTTTGTGTTTTGTTTCTTGTTTTTTTTTGTTATTACTCCTAATTTTTTTACTGAGCAGTCCGATTTTGTTACGTACTCAAATTGTTAGCGCTTCCGATATCTCTGAATAGGAATTGCTTGACCAAGACACTGGCTGAGACGAGTTTGGGCCACATACAATTTCTAAACAGTGCTAAATAAACTGTTCTTTTCTTTTCTTTTCTTTTTCTGTGCACGGCATGATTATGTGAAACTACGAGTTAAACAAAATAAAAAAACATTATGGTATAGCCTGTAACACGGTTTCCTAGAAGAGATTGCTTTAAGCGATAAGGCCGCCTGTAAAAAGCCCAGACAATATTTTTATTGTAATATTTATGTTATCCTTCTTTTGTGGTATTTTAATAAAGAGTTATTGTATTGTATTCTTTCAAATCTTAGCTAGTCAAATTTTTGTGATATTTAGTTGATTAATAACTCACTAAAGGAGAGGTTTTGCCTTATTGACAACATACTTTCGATTGAATATCGTCCTATAGTTGTCAAACAATGCAATACAGTGATATAGCATTGTGTTAACTGTGTTACATGTGCTAAGAATATTATTGAAAGTAGACTATACGATATAATGCGGTACTAATCGAGCATTTAATTTGCAACTGGATCCAGGGAAGCGGACTGTATTATTTTTAAAAAAACATGCTGGTGTAATCCTGGAAGTTTTTTTGTTTATTATTTAATTACTAAAAACTACAAAGTAATGTCCTGATAAAAAATACAACATAAAAGAAATTCCGAGCATAGTTTCTAGTTACATTTTAAACCTGCAGCAGTAAGTAGGAAAGTAATAGAGGCTACAATTGCATGGCGAGTAAGAACTCGTTTACTCGCTTGTGATGCTTTTAATTTGACGAAGTAATATGGTAACAAGCAAAAAAATCACTTTTTACCATTTTACTCCGTAAAATTCAAAGATAACGAAATAAAAAAATAAGTTTTTTATGCTATGATAGTTAACAAAGGGTCAGGATTTGTCCCTTATTGCAAATTCATAATCGGTGGTTTTTATATCATAACGGTTTTTGTATCATTTTATATCAGACGGTAACAGCCCCCTATGGAAAAGTGGTGTTCCCTAAACAGCAAATTATTCACCGGGGGGTCGCAAAGCCTTACACGGGGGTCGAAGGGACCAAACCTGAAATCGTGAAAATAAATCTGCAAATTTTCGCGATTTCAAGTTATTTCCTTAGTAAAAGTTGTTCATAATTATGAGTACAATGACCTCCTTTTGGCTTAGCATACCATTTCCTTATAACGCTGTTTAATAACAATTTATGTGTAATGTGGACTCCAAAACGGCTGGACCAATCTTGACGGGACTTTCACTGGCAGATAACTGATGCTTGAAGGAGTAATAAGTGAAAACGCGGGGCGCAGCTAATAGAGTATAATAGACGTGTCTTAACTATACTTAACAAAAAGTTTGTGGGCTACTGGTAATATAACAATTATGTTTAACAACAAACTGAATAACATCTAACGCTTTGAATAAGGAAAGGTAAGTGAACTCAGTCGAAAAAGAACAAAAAAAAAACAATTCGACACGCAATTCAAAATATTAGTAGATACAAAAATATAATAAACAAACAACAAATTATTCGATTTAGACCTTCATAACAGGAATTTTGTTTTGTTTTTAAAAATAACCACAAATATCATACTTTGCGCGTCGTTCACATTAGAGATGCAGGTAGATGCATTCTACCTACATAATTATAATATAGTTTGGATTTGCCTTAAGCTCGAGCTAGTACCGAAAAAAGTCTGGGAAAAACCGAAGGTACGTATTGCACACACTGACGTATTCTTACTAGTTTTAAAAACGCACACTTAAGTATTGAGCGGCACACAACTTCAAACGAGATGATCATACTGTCACCAAATGGATGACCAAGGGGAGAAGTGCTTAAGGGGAAATAGCCCAGTCACTAGAGGTTTTTGCCTTGCAAAAGGTGGTATAGTAATGATTTTCACATATGTTGTTTAGGTCTAGACTCTGATGCAAAATCCAAGTTTTCGACCTTGGGGATGGTGAGCGCAAGCCGCCATCTTGGATTTTGGGTAACAAAAATTAGTTTGATCAAAATAATTCACCAACGGTTTATTTAACATCAAAAATGTCAAAAGCAAAGTTAAAGAAGTTAAAATTATTAACATTTTTGTTTCTACACTTTTTTTTTACGTCCAACAACTAATTTGTTACAGTGGCGAAAAGATGAACTTTTCACCAAAAAACTCCCTATACTGGGTATTTTCCTCAAAATTACTCCCGAAGTGTTGATCTTACAACAAACACGTAGGTATATGGAAAACATTTAGAAAACTAAATACTTTACATTTTGGTATAATATTGTTTAACTATTTGATATCTATTTTGACAATACAAAATAAATAAAATAAAATAAATATTTGGGACATTTTGCACACATGGTCATCTGACCCCAAACTAAGCAAAGCTTGTGATATGGCTGCCAGAGACTGATATACATACATATATAGTTTTAAATACATACTTAAATAGATATTAACAACCAGATATAGAACAAACACAAATGTTCATCACACAAATGTTTGTCCTAGATGGGAATCGAACCCACGCCCCCAAGCTCAGAAGGCAGGTTCACTACCAACTGGACCAACGGGCTATCAAAGTGTGTGTACGTATTGTATACTTCCCAATTATTTGTTTGCTTTTGCGACGATGCGTAACGCATCATTTATATTGCAGATCATATTACTACTGAACAAATGTTAAAGTACCTAATAAAAAAGTTACATTAACAGATCAAGATACCTGGTGATTGCAAATAGGAACTGCTAGTACTATTACATAAATACGATATCATCATCAGCCGGAAGACGTCCACTGATGAACATGCCTTCCCATTTGATCTCCACACTAAACGACAGCCTCGACTCTAACGATGTCGTCGGTCTATCTAGTGGGAAGCCTACCTACGCTGCGTTCCGATTCGTGATCTCCACTCAAGAACCTTTCTTCCCCATTGGTTATCGGTTCTTCGAGCGATTTTGCCTGCCCATTGCCACTTCGACTTGAAAATGTTAATAGCTATGTCGGTGACTCTGGTTCTTTGGCGAATATCCACATTCCGGATTCTATCGCACAAAGAAACTCCGAGCATGGCTTTCTCCATTGCCCGCCGTGTGACACTGAGTTTTTCCAAAAGGCTAACAGTTAAGGACCACGTCTCAGTGCCATATGTCATCAAATACGATAGAAGAAATTTAAAAACAAACACTAGACAACATGTTTATATCTACGTTATCAATACTTCAAATATTGACTGGCTGATTACTCTTAATTTACTTAAGGAGCGACAGTTAACTATGTTTGGGTATGTATGAATTCTTATCATTTCCTTTTTGTAAGTACCTAACTTCTATGAAATAGAAAACGTAGAGTTTATTTTTCCAATTTTTATTATTGGGCGTGCTTTATACTTATTACACAACCAGCAACAACCTACAAACAAAACCTAAACTAAAAAACCAGACAAGTACCAGTAGGAGTCGTGCTTTGAGGGTTCCGTTGGACGGAACCCTCAGAGCGCGAGTCCAAAAAGTATACAAACTGAAGGTGAAATATTAAAAGACAAATTTAACTTTTTAGTTGAAAATAAGGTTCTTCCATACATAACAACTACAAAATGTAAGTTTGTAATTATAAAACAATATTTTTTATGTGCTATTACTGCAAATTAACAACATTCAGATTTATTCCTTTATATGTGCTGTAAGACCTTGCCTGTTGCCAAAATTCATGATTCTAGGTCAACGGGACCTATACGTTTTGATTCCCCTGTAAAATCGCAAAATATGCGACATAAACGTTCATATCTTTTGACTGCGTTGACTTACAACTTTTATTTTTTTACAACCTAAAGAAACCGTAGTCTGAAGTATTTAATATAAATTTCAATTTGATACCTTTACGCGTTCTTGAGAAAAAGGGCCTTGCCAAAAGGACAGACAAACGGACAGACAGACGGACAACAAAGTGATCCTATAAGGGTTCAGTTTTTTTCCTTTTGAGGTACGGAACCCTAAAAACACCAAAACCTAAACTATTAGTAAGCACTAAAAAGTCTAGTCTAGTCTGTTATGCCCTAAAAAGTTTGACACTTGTAACGAAACAAAAACGTTACATAATTTATATAATTATAAATTCATTTAAATTATAAGAATACATAATTACAAACAAACAATTAATTACAAATGACATTATTTATTACAATACTTACAGAACAAATAAAATAATTTCTTTATATTTACATCTACCTACATATGGTTTTAATTTCTTGCAAATCCGAGCGTGGCTATGCAATCGGTATGTCACAGAGATTTGTATTACTCACGGCCGGCGGGGCATGACTTGAGGTACGAGGGGAGCAAGCCAGTTGAGTGCGCGCCTAGCGGCCATTCGAGGCAACTTTGATTTTGAGACGGTCGACACTTGTCTAGCGTTCTAGCGGACAAGTGTTTTTTGAGTTCGCCATAATTACCGACCAGCGTTCTAGCTAGTGGATATTTATTCCGTAACTTCTGTGCCGTCTCCGTGAAAGTGATTTCCCGTTATAGGGTGAGTTTTGAATGGCACATAAAACAAATCATGTCTTGCTTTTATTCATACTGTGTATAATTTTACAAATTGTGTTTAATCATTCATTTCAGTTTTTCTCTGCACTGTACCTATTTGCACGAGTCTAGCTTGCTCATCTATTGGAAATTCCGTTAAAATCACTTCACTTCTTTTTTTATAACTACCTTGTTTTTTTATTAATTTTACTAAATGTACGCATTTAGAAAGCTTTTACATTTCCAATCAAATCACATTGTTTATTTTATTCATCACTTAGCCTTCAGCTTCTTTATATACTGAAATGTAACTCCGTTCTGATAGTAGTTACCACCACGACAAAGCAACTATGCAGGTAACTACCCACATTATTTGTGATGCCATGGTGGGTCCTCAGAACGGAAGTTAGATGAGCCAAATCTAATTATTTGGTTTGTCGATTCCAGGAACCATCCCCGGATTACCATCCGACATACCGTAGTCCCATTTGGATTACACCTTGGGACTGCTACCGGTCCGACCCGAGTGCGGCCGGTTTTCACCACCACCTGTCACCATCAACATCTTCGGCTGGTTCAACCTCGCTGCGCGTTCTAGTGCCGAGGCCACTTCCCGTGCTGACCCTGAGGCCACCTACCATCGTCGGCCAACGCACAATATAGGGTAGTACTGCGCTGCGGAAGTAGAAACAGACGGATCTTCAGGTCGATCAACCACGACCCTATAAATTTCATGTGCCTCCTTCTGAGCTATCTACGGTCAATTCTTTAGTCTAAATTTAATCTTCCTTCCACTGTTTATAATTTAACTTCATTTTATTACATCTTTCTTTTAAAATACCTATTACCTTAGTTTTCATTTTCTTAATACCATATTAGGTAAGTTAGAAGCTAAGGGAATTGTAATACGGTACAACGTATGTTTTAACGCAAAACAATTCTAATACACAATTTTCGTTAAAATAATAATAAATAAATAGGTAATAGGTTTGCGTTTGCCGCCAATTCGCATGATGTTAAGTGACATAAAAGTTCATACTTACAATTTCTAAACTATTTTATTTTATTCAAATTTCATGTTCACTAGTCTTGTTTCTTGTTTGCTTACGCAGAAACTAACTTTTCGTACATTTTAGGATTTCCACATTGTATAGGTACAACTCGTTATCTAGCTTTGTGATGGACATTATCATCTCTCTCTTGGACATTATCGATCCACTTTAAAATGATAAAACAATGAGTGAGGTAAGGAACGATCACTGTCATCTTAAAGAAATAAAGTACCTACTTTAAGTGCAACAAAAAATAAGTATAATAGTACAGAAGTACTTAAATAAACATAATAGAAAAAATGCGAGAAAAAAAAAATATAACAAACAATCTTCTTCTTTTACTTCTTATACAATATACAGGGTTATAAGAAAAGGTATGCTAAGCCGAAAGGGGTTCATTATACTCATCATTATGAACAACTTTTACTATGGGACCAACCCTTAAATCGCAAAAAATATATTGAAGCTACCCCCATAATGCCAAAAATAATTACTTACCAACCATTAATACAGAATTAGTATTTTTTTTTTTTTAACGTCGAGCGAAAGGTACATATTTTTTTACCTAAATTAAGTAATACGTGATAAGTCCCGATAAACGTTTAAAAAATCAATACACCATTAATTAACCATTTTTATTTATTTATACAGATTATATATTTTTTTTTTTTTTTTTTACAGATGGCCGATGGGGCCGAAAGGTTCTGGAATGGAGACCACGGACTGGCAAGCGCAGCGTAGGACGTCCACCCACAAGATGGACAGACGACCTAAAAGAGACCGCAGGGAAACGCTGGATGCAGGCCGCTTCCAACCGGCCCTTTTGGAGATCGATGGGGGAGGCCTATGTCCAGCAGTGGACGTCCTACGGCTGAAATGATGATGATGATGATTTATTTATTTTTATTTACATTGCCATATAATGCGTTGTAACATTTAAAATGCACTAAATACACATTATACCCTGTTTATAGGGTGTTGCAAACAGTAAATGGTTTTACTTATTCTACTTAAAATTACACTAAGAATAATGTTCATAAAATACTTATGAGATTGAAAGATTTTTCTTGTAAAAACGCGACTATTGTGTAATAACATTTTTTTTATCAAAAATAATTTCAGTTTATTTTGGAACTTTCCGTCATGTGTCTCTTCTCTTATTTCTTTACTTCGGCTATAGGAATCAATCAATTTATTTTTGTCAAAAATCCATAAAATTGGTATAATCTAACTAGGTAAGAAATAAAAGTTTATCATAATTATCAGTTTACAATGTTTGCGGACACATGTCATGCCTTCTCTCAGAGGATAGACCAAGTATAATATAAAAACATTTCGTAAGTTTCCATACCTACCATACTCAAAAATAGGTATCCAATGAAGTTATTTGGGATAAAAATATTTTTGATTACGATTTTAAAAAAAACGATTGTCCAGTATGTGTACGATATTTTATTGATCCTAAAATCAAACTCTTCGGTTTCGATATTTTTTTTGACATGGTCATCAAGAGTTGTTTGTGAGCATAAACAACCACAAAATAAATGTGGATTCTTTTCCTAGTTATACTTTTCTATAGGTGTCTCGTTAGCAGCCGTTCTAGTTCAATTCTGCCGCTCCTTTCTTCCGTAGCCTGCAAGGTGTGGAATGTTCTTCCTCCG
This sequence comes from Agriopis aurantiaria, assembly GCA_914767915.1. Lineage (NCBI taxonomy): Eukaryota > Metazoa > Arthropoda > Insecta > Lepidoptera > Geometridae > Agriopis > Agriopis aurantiaria. The sequence continues at coordinate 6,692,840 of OU611994.1, read as the reverse complement.
AAGGTTTTCCCACCAAGATTCAACATCTACATCTCAGTAAGGGTGCAAATATATTTCCGAGCTGGCAAAGGATCGATATAGCCACTCGAAAATAGGAATTCAATGAATGATTTAGGGGATAAAACTATGTTTTAAAAATGCTACAGGAACGGATTTAGAAATTGTCAAAATATGCGTAAGTGTGCCGGGAATTTGTGAAAGACATTTTTGTAGTTTGAAAAGATAAATAAAATGGAAAAGGTACTATGCTTGCTACTACTGCTATGCTTTCTGGAAAAAATTCATACCGGCTAACACCATTGAATATCTATGCTGATTAGTTATATCTCAGAGAGATAGATACTTTGAGTACATGACAATAAAGCTGACAAATAACCCGTTTATCATAGAAAAACTTGACAAAGCACATTAACTGAATCGAAAGACTGTTGATACGAAATGCTTTCAATTACAGTTACATACAACAGTCCCTGTTCATACATAAATGTTTATGATAAAACTAAACATATCTAGAAGAAACTGGTTTCTTGCACAATATCAATAATATCATAAGCATAAGAGATAAGATTATATAGCTCTTTCTCCAGATATAGATCACTAGCAGAGTTAGACGTAAAACCTTGTGATACTTTAATCCCATCGAAAACTTATCCCGTCGCTTTACATCAGGCGAGTTGGCAGTCAAACGCATGCCAATTATTAAATAAAAAAATATATAAATAAAACTTATCTCCTTTTTCTGATGTGATAAAGTATTCACATTTTTTTGCATAGGCGCAACATTATTTTACTAAAACTAAGGTCGTGCTTACAGGAGAGTCAAGGCGGTTGTCACAGCGTACAAGTGGCCGTGGAAAAGTTAAATCTCACCGATTTACCGTAATTTGAAAATTGACACTTCCGCGCCGCGTCTTCGGTGTCCAACTCTAATAAAATGGTTTCCGTAGGTTCAAAATTGTCACTTCTGTGCCGCGTTTAACTGTTCCAAACTTTAGTAAATGGTTTACCGTAGGTTAAAAATTGTCGCTTCCATGCTGCGTCTTGACTGTTTTAAATTCTAGTGAATGAGGTACAATTTGAACCTACGATAAACCCCAGAGTAGTCTTTTCCATTATTGCCAGCAGCCATAATTATTGCCAGCAGACATGATTATTGCCAGCAGCCCTTAACATTGCCAGTAGCATTTATTATTGCCAGCAGTCAGCCTCAGACTGAATACATTGTTGATTATTGGAAGCTAAACATGTTGTTTTTTGCCATTGCGGGAGCAATTGTTGCAGACTGGCCGATTGTAACGCCACCTGCCAAGCCGAGCCAAGCCGAGCCAAGCCAAGCCGAGCCGAGCCGAGCCGAGCCAAGCCAAGCCAAGCCGAGCCGAGCCGAGCCGAGCCGAGCCGAGCCAAGCCAAGCCAGGTTAAGCCAGGGCAAACCAAGCCAAGCCAAGCCAAGCCTTCGACTGATCGACTGATCTTTCAGCCCTCGAATGACAGCGCAGTTATCGTACGGTGCATCAAGGAAGACAAGTCGAAACTCGGTTCATTTCGATTGCTGAATAAATGAATTAGTCGTCATTCTGAGTGTTTCATATGTTATCATCCCGTTACAAATTATAATGTTACGGCGGATTAACTAACAAATAATAAAAAACTCAAAAAGTATATAAAAAAAGAAAAAAAATGTTGCTAAATGAATGAAATAGACGCAACTCTGAGTGTTTCATATTTTATCCTGTAACCGTGCATAATATTGTACCTATGTTGTTGTTTATTTGTAATGTTTTTTTCTTGTAAATAAAATAACGAAAATTATATTAAAATGATAAGTATTTATTAGACCCAATATTAAAGTGGTGTCTGTCATAATTCACTAATCCGTTCATCTTTTCCGTTTTCTTTGTAAATGCTTTTGCCACTTTCATCAATGAGACCCTCACACGGCAGTAAGCCATGTGTCCAGTTCTTCGGGTAGCCGTTCTTCCTCACGTCGTCCCACCATACTTGTTCCGCTTGGACGTAGCAGAAGTAAACAGCAAGGCAGATTATCAACAAGATGATCACTATCCATAAAGATAGTCGCCATTGTTGAAGAAGAGCCTGCAATTGAATAAAAAGCTCTTCAAACAAAAAATACGTTTTTAAACACGCATAAGCGACTCCTTAAAGTTCGGTCGTGCTTCAATCAATTACTTATTAAGTACTTCTATAAAAATAACTAGCTTTTTCTCGTGGTTTCACCCGCCATCCCAAAGGAACCGTTACTTTAATGGGATAAAAAGTAGTCAGGATATGTTAAATCAGGATATAAGCAGTCGCCATTCCAAACCTCATCCAAATCCGTTCAGCCGTTTCAACGTGAAGAAGTAACAAACATACCTCACACAGTACACACTTACAAACTTTCGCTTTTATAATAATACTATTATATTACGACCCGTGCAAAGCCGGGGCGAGTCGCTAGTTATACATATAAACCTTCCTTGAAAATGTACCTAACTGATGGTGGAAACCGCATCAATCCAATCCAATCAACCGCATCGTTGCGTGGTTTAGGCGGAGTTAGCGGCCATACAGACATAAAAAAACAGACAGACGCGGAAAGCGACTCTAATTTATACTATGTAGAGAAGGGATAGAGAAGAAGAGAAGTGATTAGTGTGATGTTCAGTTTCAATTTCGGAAACCGAAACCGAGGAAACCGGTATATAGGTATGTTCAAGAATCTCAAGTTCAGACATAATTATGACATTCACCAACACGCACTGGGCGCCAGCATGAGGAAATAGGGCCCATCTTTAAGACCCTTCCCTCAGAGAGAGAGAGAGAAGATGGGCCCTAATCGCTCATGCTGGCGCCCAGTACATGTTGGTGAATGTAATTATGTCTTTGAACTTTTGAGGTTGAGGATAAGCGAATGGGTAATGTTGATAGATTAAGGGCCGTAAAGTGACACATAGGCTACTTTTGAACCCGAAAAAAAGGTTGTTTTCGGTCCGTATTTTTTTTAATAAATGTACCATTACCCTAATATAATTACCTTACTCTACCTTAGGGTAATTACTATTACCCTATTATTCTTGCTTTAAGAAATAGAGAAAGCTTTCTTCTCGGTAGTCCCACCATTTTTTATCAACTTTAGTTCAGTCGTCTTTTAACATGTTGCAATATAACGAATAATTTTGTTCGAGTGCCTGTTGATTTGGCAATAGCAATATGTTGGTTTAACCGCTTAAATACTGAGTCGAGTTTTTTATTGATAATTATTATATTAGTCTTGAATTGTCCTTATTGAATTTGAATATTGTACTGACTTGTGACCAATATAATATAACCTTCGTACAAGGAATTGAACCTCCATTAGACGTCTATTTATACTCACATCAGTAATAACCATAGCGTTGATCTTGGGCAACAGCAATGCCGAGTTAATAGCAATGTTATCTATCACGCCAATCATAGATCCAGCGTAGTTGGGAGCTATGTCTAGAGCACCGATCATGCAGCCACTGTAGAAGGCTCCAAGGACAGTCATTCCGGTGAACAGCCAGAATATGGCGAGGATATGGTTGCACCCGGAGTACATCAACATGGTTATGCATACGATTGCACCGATAATTCCTGAAATCGATTATTTATGGTTTGGTTTTGTCATTTAAATTCAAAGAAAATATTCCACTTCGAAGGTGTAAAATTCGAAGGTGGGGATGAATCCATTTTTGTATTTTTTTTAATTTAAGTTATAAAATCTGAATCATGATTTGACTTGTAAAATAACATTTTATGAACAAATATGAATAGTTATGCATATTGCATTTTCGAAGAGAGGCAACAAAATTAATCAAAATATAAACTCACCAATAGCAGTAAACATTTTCCTTGCATTTTTGACAGAGCAAACCTGTCTCTTGATAATAATATCACAGATAAAGCCAAAAAACAAGGCGGCCAGGCACATCAATAGATAAGGCGTGTAGAGGAAGAAGGGCGAGGAAGTGATGTCCAACCGTAGCACATCTTTCATCAACTGAGGCACTTGAGTGGTGAAGATAGCGAATGCCCACTCGCGACCGACCTTAAAGCATAAAGAATTGTTTTTATTTCTTTTTGCTCAATGAGCAGGAGTATTTTTTTGGCGCCAACGTAAAAAGATCATGTCGGCTCCGGTAAATATCTCGTTAAAAACTAAATTAGAGTAAAGTCTCCACTACTTTACCGGGGCATGAACTAATATTATAAAGAGGAAAGATTTGACTGTTTGTTTGTTTGTTTGCATTGGATAAGCTCCGAAACCACTGAGACGATTTGAAAAATTCTTTCACTTTATTATACAAACGGACACACTTGTTTTCACACATTTTATTTATATTACACGGGAAACGACGACGTGACGTGAACGTGAGTAATTGCCGTGTAATATAAATAAAAATTATTTCACTGTTTCAAGCTACGCTATCGTCGGCTGACATAGGCTATATATATATATACCCGTGCCAAGCCAGGGCGGGCCGCTAGTGTCAAATAAGACGGTACGGTATGGCTTTATTAATGCTTTAGCCTGCCCAGTAATGAAAAAAAAATGAGCAGTAGAGTCTTTAAGTTGAAACCACATCTCACGTATTGTAAATTGTTTTAATTTTTACTTAAGTGTTTTGCAAATGTAAATATTTATCTCTTGGCAGTATAGGTATTGGCAGTAAAATAATATAGAATTTATTTGAAGTTTTTATACAGTTTTGGAAACAACACAAAAATATACTTTTGTTAAATACAATCTACCAGACAGCTTGAGAGTAACAACACCACATCATACACTTCTTTATACAATTTGCATTATATTATATAATAATGTAAATAATCCATTATTCCGGAAAATAAGTTTTAGAAAATAATAATTATAAAACGGTAACATATTTTTTCACGTTGGCGCCAAAACTCCGTAAGCATTGAAGATAAGCATAGGTACATGTTTTTGCCCTTGCTGATAGATAAGTTTGACAAGTGTTTTGTTATTTAAGAGAACTTTAACATTCCTGCTTATTTTTGTGCAGTGCGTTTCAAAAATTGGCTGTAAGGTGCGCATAATATTACTGGGTGTCCAGGGTGAAGAGCGCAGTGCATTGTCGCTCAGGGTTGGAACTGTGGAAGTTCTAAAATTCTGGGTGGCACTGAACTGTTATGGGACCATCAGGTAAGTAACTTGCTGGTCTCATCAGTGCAGCTTAATAAAAAAGCAAGCTGGTGTTGCCATACATGTTACGACGATGATGAAAGATAGAGGACTTACATAGCCCATTACTGTGGCCCAAAGCGCTCCGCATCTCAGAAAGCCCTTCCACGGTAATGGGTCCAGTTCATACTTTGTGGTTCGTTCCAATGATGGCAGATATTCATTGAGGTATCTTTTCTCGCTGTCTGATATTGTAGGGTGCTCGTTAGGAGTACTATACACGAGTTTCAACTGAAATGCATAAATAGACATAACTTAAAACTTACAAAAGAGTTAGATGTTATTCAGGACCAAAAAGAAAGTTTGTGAGTATAAGTGTGTATATGTGCGTGTATGCATCGTGTCTCTTTGTGTGTATGCTTGTTCTCACACAATTCCGTAATGGCTAAACGGATTTGGATAAAATTTGGTGCGGAGGTAGCTTGTACCCTTGGGATTTATTCCGTAAAGTTGGTTCATGGTTCCTGTAGGATATCGGGTAAAACCACGGGGTCATAGATAGTATTACAATAGCATTTAGTTGGGACTTGGTGTAGAGACTTAATAAAACGTTAGAAAAACATAAACGAGACAAACAAGACTTTTTCTACAGACCAAGACAGCTGCAAATTTTCTAAGGTTTTAATCAAAAACAAACCAACCCAAAGAAAGCAGCAAATAACTCCAAACAATCCAAATGTGTAAAAAACTGCTTCCCATCCAATAGTAGTCAGTATCAGGTCGCCGAGCCAAGAGCCGGCGGCGTAACCGATTAAAGATCCAGGGAATATGATGGACCCAATAAATGCTTGTTCGTCTTTAGGAGCCCACTTGGACATCATCGAGAGTAGTATGGGTATGATCGTACCCTGAAAAGACGAGAAATAAGATCATGGTAAATATACAGTTAGCAATCCTAAAGATGAGTTTGAAGGTGGTTTGTTTGTCAATTTTGCGTTAATACATTTCCTATTCAAAGTTTTACTACTGTAACTCATCGCAAGCAAAGGTAAACTCATTTTACTATAGGAAGGCCAGGATGGGCATGAAAAAGTGATACAGTTTTATGGTTGGTACCTATTCTAAAAACCCGAACGAGCGCTTTAATTCCACTTTTATTGTGCGAAGCGTTAGACTGTGGAATGCGTTGCTTGAATGGGTTTGCCCCAAAAGTTACAATCTGGGCGTCTTTAAGTCGGGAGTGAACCTGTTTTTCTAGCCAAGCGTGCTCCATCTTAGACTGCTCATCATCTGGCTATAGACGACGGTTAAGTCATTCAGTAAAAGAAGTTTTCCAACGTTTTTTTTTAATCGCGTGAATGAGAGAAGCCCTGCTATGGAGAGACCTTTCAAAAAGAAAAGGTTATTTTGCATCGTTAAAAAAAAATTGCATGAACGATACATCCTGTGGCTGGAAGCAGGTTCTTAAGTTAATCAATGCTTAAAATTACTGGAGCCTGACGGCCAACTGCTAACGCGGTATCGGTTGGCCGTAAGGCCCGTTTTGTTTTCGCGCGTGACGATTTCTTACAGAAACATTTACCGATAATTATAAGCATAGAATATTTTAAACTTTTTAAGTAGAAAAAAAAACTTGTTTTTTTACTTACCGATGCCAATCCACTTAAAAATCTCAACACGTAGAGAGCATTCGACCCTATCAGTTTACTTGCAAAGGGGATGATAAACGTGGATATCGAGAGTATTGTTAAGCTGATTCCCATGATTATCTTGCCACCTCTGCGTTCTGCCGCCATGCCTCCAATAAACTGTGTCATTATATACGCGGTTCTAAATGCTGAAGAGACAGTTTTTTGAGTGCTGTTGTCCCAATCAAATGTCTGAAAAGTTTAAAAAAAAATTATGATGTATGAAGTGGTGATATAATTTCCATTTCGTATAAAATATACATTTTACATAAATTGCAACTCGTGTAATCGTACTAAATATTAAATTTTATCTATCGAAAAACAGAACTTAAAATTCATGGTCTGCACTAGCCCCCCGTGGTGACAGTGGCATTATATCAGCTTTCCGTATTTTTGAATTAAAAAAATCTTCTCAGTATGACTGCATAAATGCATAAGATTTCCTTGCAAAATTGTATCAAGATTGGTTAATTTTCTCATCAGTTCATTGGCATTATAAAATACTAAATCTGCTATCAGCAGAGCTGAAAAAACTTGACCCGAGTATGTAATGGGAACCAACAGTGTGGATAAAGAGAAACCGAAGTTACAGAATTTCTTATGTTTACACAATGTTTACGCATTGTTTTAATTATGATTTTTTTTATCGTTGTCATCATCATTAGCCTATTTCCATCAACAAGAGATGATTTATGTAGCGTCCGAAATACACCTGTGCTCATGAATGGATAAGCCTCTAAACCTTTTTTTTCTTTTCTGTGGTAAGCCTATTAGGAAGCCACAGATACTAAGATATACTTTCGTGCTTCTGAGCCAACACGTCAGACCAGGCGTTGTCATGAACAAATTTAAATAAAACCGGCCAAGTGCAAGTTGGGCTCGCGCACTGCCTTCAGTGCCACCGTACCACCGTAAAGTACAATAACAACTGTCAATTTAAAAAACTGACTACAAAATTACTAAAATATGGCATTACGATTCGGTGAAAGAAAATGAGGTCATCCATATAACTCAATTACCAGTTATAACTTGGTAATGAACAGAAATGTATCACTGACTCGCAGTTGGCCATTATTTATTATTTTTTGTTATATTTTATAATGTGTACTATAATCATGCCAAGTTTGAGGCTTGTACGTATTACCGTTTTTACATTAGAGCTAATACAAAAAATACGTTTGTTGTATGGGGGACCCCCTTTCGTTTTTACTTTTTGACTAGTTTTGTTATTTCTTAGATAATTCGCTGTAATATTCCATATTCTGTGATAATTTCAACTGGCTATCTATTACGGTTCGAAAGATACAGCCGTTTAAAGATAGGACAGACGGACAGACAGACAGGCATCGTAGGCTTAGTAATAAGTAAAGTAGAAAAGCAAAGTAGAAATAATTGCATAATTTCTTACCGGTTCCACTTGCTCGATCATAGCTGTTCCAGTCTGGTTTGGCATGACAATGAGAGCAGGACACGAGTAAGGATCATACTGTGGGGGAGCTGTGATTATTGTCTGGTTCATCATTGACGAGATGGTCACGTCCAGAGATACCCGCATCATATTTCCAACCAGGGTTACTAGGAAACCCACAATTGCAAACACATATCTTTGTGGCAGACAGGATACTGTAATGAAAATGTATAAATTATTTAGTGAGATAACAAGTGTAAATAAATAGAAAACATAAAAAATGCTCGTACAAGTTAGGTTTTTAATACAAAATCATAAATAAACTATTTAAATGCTCAGTATTTCTCAAACCAATCAGATTTTGGGTGATAAAACTATGCAATTTCGACAGCCAAATCTTGTGCTTTATAAAGGACTGGTGGTCCGCCCCAGCTTCGCACGGGTATAGATTATAGCCTATGTCACCCGGGGATAGTGTAGCTTCCCAACAGCGAAAGAATTAAAGGATTTTTCAAATCGGTTCAGTAGTTTCGGAGCCTATTCAATGCAAACAAACAAACAAACAATCAAATCTTTCCTCTTTATAATATTAGTATAGATGTAAGTAAAAGGCTTCCTACACGCTTTCCCCGTTCCGTTATAAGTATTGACATTTTATATTAATTTTGAGTTACTATAAAACAAAAACAGACTACTGTCAGTGGCTGGTTTACTTTTTTGGAAACAATTATTTCTACTAATGCATTTTATAAAATATCTTAGCTATATAAACATAATGTGTCAACTTACGTTTTAGAACCATATTGGAAACGTTTGCTTCACAAAATTTATATTTTATTCATGAAAGAAATGAAGCACCAATAAGGTAGTTGATGTCTTAGCAACAGTGGTAACAATATTTAAATCTACCCACATACACCTAAATGAAGTTATAAATGAGCTTTTACTAGAGGTAACGTCTTGACTTGGTAAAATTTAGTTGGTAACTGAACGCTATGATAATAATCTGCGTTTTATGTTAGGAACGTAAAAGAAGTTTTGAAGGCTCAATCGGAAATAGCCTGAGTGCCCGAGTACTTATATCGTATTAGGATTTACTTGACATTTTCCTCATATTGATATCACGCGTTATCAAACAGCAGATACGAGTGTGTTATCCAAATAAACTGTTTTTACTAAACAAGTAGCACTGATATTACTTTTAGGGTCCCGTGACAAACTGGTAAGAAGTAAACCTTGTGGTGTGAGACCGGCTATTACAGGAAGTTTACAGGAAAAATAATAATTACTATTGAAATTCTTTTAATAATAAAAAGCTTTAATTTAAAAAAAAAAATAAGTTAAGCTTTTTGTGATGCTATTACTTTTTACTAAATTATTTTAGCGGCCATTTTTCAAAATGCTAATTGCAAAATTTCTGAAAAATCAGTTAGCAGGAACTGGTTCTAATTCAGCTTGCAAGAATTGACTTAACTAACGTACTAACAAACGTTGCAAGAAAATAAAGCTTGAAATTTTAAAAAAAAGTTTTAATAAGTCAGTTCGGAACAAGTCGCGTAACGAATGGGGCATAACACTGAACGAACGGAACTTTTTTCTCGATCGTCAACTACAGTGTTGACGAAAGGGTGTTGTTACTTACAGAAAAGAGAAGTAAATAGAATGGAAATGAGAAGGAAAATCTGTCGCCAGCACAGTAGATCTGTGGTCGCCAGGCATTATGACCGAACCTTGATTGAACACAAATTCATTATTTTTTCTGTAGTGTTACCAACCGGGAAGTGCCTCTCGACCAGTAAAATTCAATCGCATTTTGACTTTTTTTATCGATTTTTGTACGTTGCATAGTATTTTACTCTATGGATAGTCATTTTAAATGTAACATCATTTCGTAGCACCTAGATTCATTATGAGTCATCTTGTCTACATTAGATACGTCAAATATACACGATGATGAATGCCATAATAATGTTATCAAATCCGCATCCATACTCGTATATGATGAGAGATGATTCATTTTAGAGCAAGATTAAACTCGAATAAAAAACCTTCATAATCTACTTACTCATAAAGTGACTATCACTTTGAAGCTACGCTAGGTTTAAATATAACTATCTTACGCTTTATCCGCAGGAGGCCTCAAAAGGCGCTAATATAGTGGCCTAGACAGTAATTGAGCACAGAGACAGTACTAGAATGTTTGAGCATTTTGGGGGTCTAAGCTCTAGTAGGTCCGTGGAAGTTGGGTGCATTTTTTTTTTCTAAACACCTCCTGACCAAAATGCTGGTCGGTATCTTACTCAACGTGTTAGTATTGCAAACGCAGCAATGCGGCTAGCAATAATAATGTTTGTAATTTCTTAGTGTTACAATTATAAATTATTCTAAATTTCGCCCGCAGCTTCATTCAATCTACTTCCATCCGATCTTTCCCGCTTTAGGCCTGCATATATCCCGCTCAAGCTCATCCTCTAGCCCGATCTCATCTCGTCTGTCTCCCTTCACATCCCACCAGTTCCGCTCTTATCCCGTTCTCATTACAAACTTGCCTAGCTCGTTCCAGCTACCATAATACTCTCGACCCACCTGCTCTCGCCTCACCTCCGCTTACTTATGGTGGGCATCTACTGACTTACATCGTATACGTATCAGATAAATCAGATCAACGTCATTTGATCGGATCGCACTGAATTCATGGTAACTACTTTCAACTGTTTCATACGTTCAGTTATTTACATCAACAGAAAAGAAAAAAAAATCCCTTCTCTTTTTCGTGTTTACATCAGACATCTTATAACCAGTATCAAACATAATTTTAAAATTTCCTATAGAATAATCGATTTTTTTTAGTTTTAGTATAGGTACGTCTTTAAATAAGTCAAGCAAATTAAGTCTTGATCAAGCTAAGCCACGCCTCATTAATGGCGAAAACTTTGAGGCTTTAGAGATGTGGGAACAACAAAAGACACGTTTCATGGCATTTTATATGCCTACACTCGTGCATCGGTCACTTAACGGCTATTAATTCACCAACAATACAAAACACCTCTTGAAAAATCTGATATTTTGTGGGTCACGCCCCGTCCACCCACCAGCTTCACCCACTAGTGGGTGCACGGGTAATTCGCATTTACCTCTGAACCCACTGCATTAGAGTTGGAAACGAAAAAAAAACTACATTTATAAAGATCAAGAATATTTTTTTCACCAAATCCAAGTACTAGAAATGCATAAACCATGAAGAGGTTTACTGAGGGTTTTCCCCCTCGTGACCCGTGATCTCTTGTCATATGATTCCAAATTGGTGCCAAAAATGTAAAAGTAAGTTAGTATGAATATGGCGCGATCCAATCCGTCCGACTGATGCGGTGAAATAGGCACATAGCCAAATTGCCACCATGAATATTGTTTCGTAAGCCAAATAAAACACAGTGATATTATGATAATAAGGTTTCTTGTTCGATTAATGCTAGTTTACAATACGAGTAAGATTACTTTACCATTCCTTAATATTACGCGTAATAATTAGTGTATGTTCACAATGTACAGTTATGTAAGTTTGTCTTAGAATTAATGTTTGAAAACAGTCCGCCTGGCCGCCGGGCGAAAGGGCACTTCAAGATAATTTCACTGGTAAATTGAGAGAAAGTAATCGAGAACCACTTATATGTACATTAAATACAATTCACAAGTCGATTTTTACAATATAAACATGTATTTTTTTAATCATTATTAATTGTAAGGCTACTTTTTTAGCAGTTCGTATATAAATTGCCTTAATGTAAAACTGCAAACAAATTATCGGGCGCGTCCGTAAGCTACCGCTTTGCTATGCATGGTTGTTCGGACGCGTCTTTGGCTAGCCAAAAAATCCGGCGCACCAGATTGCCTTTGGACGTCCGATCGCTGAAGGTATGAGTTGACACAAACTCATATTGGCAGTGATTGTTTCCAGATCCTAAGCACCCATTGAATCCATCGTCAGTATTTATTGCTATAAGGCTATTAAAACCACACAAAAGAAAAAAAAAACGTTTACTTCTCTTTTCTGTGATTAAAACACAGCAAAGTGTCAAATTTACAGGATTTTCTTACCTAAGGCGCAATGCCTTATTTTCTAACAACTTTGGCCCGCCTTTTGCCACACTTGATATTTTTTAGTTTATTTTGTTATCACATTAATTTAACCTAATTACTGACATGCCGTTATCTGGACAATAATAAAATAATCGCAGAAAAACCTTACGAAAAATCTCCATTTATTTTAAGTTTATTTTAGTATAACATAATAATACAAAAAGGTAAGCTTTTCAAGTTTTGGTGGGACAAAGTTGTGCAAAGATTTGTCGCCGAGTTAAGGCCATTAGGTTATTTTTATACAAAGATACTTATTAAATTATTCGTAAACTACTCGCCTGATTTTGACAAAACTTGGTAAGTATATTTAAATTCGCAATTGAATGCTTCCAAGTTTTTCTCTTACAAAACAAAATTATAATCATATTGCTTATTTTTTCTTTGAAAGTAAATAGCATTACAAATACCTAAAAGCAGTTATAAATCCAATTTAAATACAAACCAAGATTTGTAAAAATCGCAAGTGTAATTTCCGGAAAAGAGCAAGAAGGTATGTCGGAGCCATTACGCGTAACTAAATCCCGCAAAATTAAAATAAAATGGGTCAAACCACTTTAGTTTCCATAACAAAGAAGTAATCTATAATGAAGAATAAAGTAGTTTGTGCATAAACGCGTTTTGCACGATCTCTGGTTAAGCAATATTTGTAAATAATTTTATATAGGTACGAGTTGTTTTACATAAATCTGTATCAGGTTAGATGCCACGAGTTGACCTACTATGCGTGTCTGTTTCCCATAGTAGTAGTAAGCGCAGTGCTCCAACTTAATTCAGTTCAATCGCCGACGTCTTGGCAGCAGAATTTCAGACGTTAACACAAAGATGTCAAATTGCGCCATTGTAAATTGTAAAACCCCTTCAAAAGCAGTTGGCCGTGCCAATGGAGCTACTTACACTACAACTAAATCACTCTCGTGACTTACAAGAATGCGGTATGTTTGGTTTCCATACTATTTGACGTGCTTGCAAGTTCTGACGTGATAGAGATATGTGGGATTTACTATATGAATGTTAAAGACAATTTATAAATTCTATGGCTAGTAGGATTCGAACCAGCGCAACAACTCAGTTATACGCCCCCATTGCCACTAAGCTACGGTCACTTTGCTGTTAAACTTATCTATTTGACCCTAACCAGAAATCACCCAACTCAAAGAAAAAAAAACTACAAAACCAAAAGCTTGTAAGAATTACACAATACGTAATAAATAATTCGTAAATCTACAATTTATGAACGTGAGTCTCGATTAACATTCTCTTAAAGTAAGTACCAAAATAACTGTTTTAATCACGTTTTCTTTTATTTACACGTAAACTAAAATACCACTTAAGTATTACAGGCTGACTAATTATTATGTAAATTCGTAATAAATCATGATAAAGTCATAGTTACATAAACAATAAAGTTATCAAGTCGCCCTAAACTGCCTTGTGTTAAAATAAATTACATCTAATTATAACAACAAATGGTACATAATCGCTAGCATAGTTACAAAATAATACAAATGTGTATACGCAGACTTTTTAAGGCTTTGATGTCTTCATAGGAACGCATAACGCTGCGGTAAACGGTGCGGTAACAAGCTTAGCGAAGGATATAATTAAATACACAACATACAAAAAAAAATATATATATATATATATATATATTTTATATATATATAAATTGGATGATAAATTTCTGAGATATTTCGTTTATAGTTTTTGGTAAAGATAGCGGGCGGCTGCTCTGTCCCTGTCCCGCAAAGCGTGTGTTAGTATAACATTTATATGGAGCGCGCACGACTTGATGTCATAACGTGCTATAGCGCGCTCTCTGTCTAGCATTAAATTTAAATACTTATAACTTAACTTTTAATTGTATTTTTGTCGTTGGGTTGTATATATGATCAGATTTTTATGAAATAAAAAAAAATAGACATGCCTATCGTATGAAAAACGTCTAGATTTCTGTTGTTCCGTCAAAGCCTGCGTCAGCAGTTCAAAGCTTGATGCTGCGTTGGAACCGCTTACCGCAGCGATGTGCGTTTAAATGAAGAGACCAAAGCTTTATACAGCTGTAAAATTTACGAAAACAATATTTTATGTGACACTTATTGGTAAGACAGAATTCGTTATTATACGGTGAACATAATTGATAAAAATTTCAAATATAATTTCAGTATGGTATTTACAATTTAGTAATATACTAAATTATGTATATTTTGACACAGTTACGGGAATATGTCGCGACTTCATTCGAATCAGGTTTTCCTGACATTTCCCGTAAGATGTATTTATACAAATTATAATCACACGCAAATCTCACTTAAATATCATAAGTATGTTATATTATATTACAGAATATTTACAATTAACATTACACCGTGTCCGTTAGATAATAATTTACCCGTGGATTTAGCACAATCTTTTTACTCGTAAAGTTCATTTTGGGTCGAATATATTTTTAGTTAAGAAAATATAGTTCTGTTATTTAAGACCGGTTATAAACGGGTCATGGCGTGTTCAAGTTAGTGTTTTAATTATGTCAGGCGTGATAACGGCGATGAATAGAGGTGTATAGCAAAGGTCAAGATTACGACCTTTGAGAAGTAACTTTGAACTTTATTTATACCACAGTTATCACAAAAATCTATTCTGATTAATAAGCATGCTATCAATTATTATGACAAATTTAATGCATTTTTAGAGATGTGTAACATATTACACGATTTTTTATGTCATATAAGCCACTGTTTTGCATCTATCTCTAAGACGTATTTGTAATATTATACTTTTTATTTGATTGTGTATTTTTTTGACAATTTATTAGTCTGGCTTATGACTTATGTTTCAGAAAATTCAAGAGAAATTTTGTTGCACAACGTTTAAATTTGTGTTGCTTTTTTTTTTTTAACGTAGTCATATTATGATTATTAACGGGATATGTATCGTGATAAAGTTGTGGATAGAGCTGCCGTTATTTCGGCACAGATATACATGCATCATGTTCACGGGAAGACGGATCCTTCTATAATCTTATCACGGTAAATATCCCGTTAATAATCATATAGCTGTAGTGAATAACCGTGATAGTTTAAAACAGTGTTTTCTATAGTTAATTACATTTTTAAAGGATCATAGTGCTACAATTAATCTTGAATTTAGGTTCAATATTTTTATAAAAATAATTCGACCCGTGTTTTTTTTTTTAATTCCGATCACAAAATTAACACGTATAACAAAACGTAACACGCAACGATGGGTTTCTTTAATATTATTAAATTAAGAAATATTCATACTCTTTTACAAGTCTAGTCCGAATGATTATAATTATAAAGTTAAAGAACGCGTGGGTTTTATAAAAATAGACCGCGCACTCTCACGACTCGACCGTACGATTTACCTATCTACCTTTACGATCACGGCACAGCACGAAGATAAACATTTTTAATACAGCTTTTGGAAATAGTTAAATACATTTACTGACTCGTTAAGCTTTGGTTTGGAAATGTACTTTTTTCTAATGTAGAACGTAGCAGTGCTACGCTGCGTAGCCAATGCTACGGTTTCTAGTACTGCTCTACATACCCTCATAGTTTTCTAATTTCTCTCTCTCTCTCTCTCTTCTAATCTCTAATTTCAGAATTTGTGCGACTAGACTTGAAGTTGTGCTGTAGAACTGACCATGTTATTAATGAATTGTACTCGTACTCGCTTTTTGAAAACAGAAACTACATATATGGTTATACCTGGTCATGATTGTCGCAAAACAGCGACGATTGGCGAAAGCGGGACAAAGTTCAGGGTGCGAGGTTTGAAGCTAAGTGAAAATGTGTTTTGTTGACCAATAGGAACTCGTTCGTCTCTTGTTGTTGGTTTCCTATTGGCTAATACAACATATTGACATTTAGCTCCGCAACACACAGCGTCCATTGTATTCCCGCCTTTATGCTTTGCAGTTGGTAGATTGAACTACCGATGACGATTTATTGGAACAACATCCATTAGAACATGGAACACGAGTGAGTCTGCATACTGTGTATCTAGGTACTGTACCGTGAGATGTACCGGGTGCGTGCGCGGCCGGCTAGAGCGGAGTTACGCGGCGGCAGGTACGCGGGCGCTTGGGGCGGGGACGCGGCGGCAGGGGCGGGGGCGGGGGCGCCCGGGCCGCGCGCCGTCATACCGCGTCTAGCTGGCGCACGCGCACGTCCTGTGAGGCGCACATGTCCGGCGCGAACGGCAGGCACGTGAAGTACGCGCACGCCGCACACTCGTACGCAGGCGCCGCGTAGAACAAAGCTATTAGCGCACATACCATCGCACCACCCGATACTAAACACACCCACACTAGCACGATCTTCCGCCGCCGCTCGTACTCTCCGAACGTGATGAACGGTAACAGTGCGTACGACAGTAAGAATCCGAATACGAAACCGAACACGTGCGCAAAATTGTCTATCCACGGGAGGAGGCCGAGGAGGAAGAGTGCGAAGGCGATGCCGATGAGCTTGAGGAGCGCGCGTCGTGGGTGCCTGAGGAGAGGCCACGCACCGATCACTTCCACCATGAGTGCTGCCAGCAGACCAAAGTGCGATCCCGCAGGACCCACCTGGAAACACGCGTACAAATCATAACATATCAGGGAAAACAGAAATTCATGTCGTATAAGGAAGTCAAAATAATGATTGAAGAACCGAGAACTGAGGAGATGTTAGTGAATGGAGAAAATAACTTAAATGAAATCCTTTCCGATGACCACTATATTGTTTTTAAACATGATCCTATTTGTGTCACAGTTGAGAAACTATCCGTCACTTTCTCTATCCTCTCATGCCTTTTTTATTTTATTTATTTATATAATACTTTATTGCACATTGCTTTATTGCATTACTTTTTTGCCTTTTTAATGAGAGAGACGGTAGCAAAAACTATCTCATGTCAGAATGCAGACCCTGTTATTCCCTAGACGCATCTTGAATTGTACTTTCATTATTGCAGTTAAGTGAACAAACGATGCCAAAGTTATGCTTTAACAAACGATGCCAAAGTTGTGATATCGATCATTACCACAAATTTATAGCCATTAATAAAAACTTTGTCAGCAAGTTTAAACAAAACGTCTTCTGCTTTCTGCTTTAGAAGACTCTAAAAGCCGATGCTAACAACACCGCTGCCCATATAATGACCATTATTCAAACAGGGTGTGTCATTTTCTACAGGTTTTTCATAAAGAGGATAAAGCGTAACACCAGCGTCACACCGAAATGAAGGAGAAACAATTAAACAGCACTTACTTCTGCTCTATAAGGTTCGAAAATAGCCGACGCCATGTTGCCAGCAACACCGCTACCCAGATAGATGACCGCTATTCGAACGGGGCCGGCCATTTTCTCTAGATCCCTCATGAAGAGCCACTGCAACGCCAGCGTTGCAGCGAGATGGAGAAGACCAGCGTGGACGAAGAGCGAAGTCCAAGCGCGGTATAGCTGGTCAGGGCGACGACGACGCATGAACGGGAGCATGCCACATACGTCGTCTAAACAGGACACCTGGAATTTGATGTTCAATGGGTTATTTGACAGTTTACATAACTATTAAGCTTTAACGCGTAACGGTTGACAGAGGTAAGAAATTAAGAATAGTGTTTCTTCGATGGTTTGATCAAAGGAAGTTATATTGATATTTTCCTACAGAAAAACTTATGACTCGCGAGTTCAGCGTTGTTCCCATTGTTAAAGTAGATCATAATAATAAAATGATTTCGGCTCAATACCATGGTACTGTTCCGAATTACTATGTAAAAGATACAAGAATCTAAGTAGTTGAATGTTTTTTCTTTTCATATATTGATTTGACACCGCCAAATATAAATGCTACATCCATTGATGTAAGGCTACATCCCTTGTTCATTTTCATATAAATACCGATGCAGCAAAGGAAGATCACCTCACATGTCATGAGATGACAATTATACAATTACAAACTTACCTGAGAACACAATGAAATCCGCTCATGGAAACATCTGACTTTAAGGCCTATAATGAAAATATGTACCACGAGACGAAGCCGCAGTGCTCTCCCTAGCGACGAATGACGATGACCCATTGTCCGAGCATACCAATACAGCACGGGTGACCAATCACTTTACAGGTCATGTTAGAAAACAATAAAAGTACAAGCGTAACTGAGAACACAGGAAAACCTCTTAATGAAAATACCTCTTGATGAAGTAGCAGTGCTCTCTAGTGATGATGACACACTGTCCGTGCACATCGATACAGCACGGGTGACCAATTACTTTACAAGTCATGTTAGAAAACAATAAAAGTACAAGCGTAGTTGAGAACACAGTGAAACTTCTAAATGAAAATACTTCTTGATGAAGTCGCAGTGTTCTCTAGTGGTGATGATACACTGTCCATGCACAGATACAGCACGGGTGACCAATCACTTCACAGATCATTTTAGAAACCAACAAATACACAAGCGTACCTGAGAACATAGCGAAGCCTCTTCGTGAAAATACCCCTTGACGAAGTCGCAGTGCTCCCTGGTAGTGATGACACACTGCCCGTGAACACCGATACAGCACGGGTGACCAATCACTTCACAGGCCATGTGCTCGGCGGCGTGACCGGAGCGTCCCGCTGCTGCCGACCCGTCGAGGACTGACTTTCGGCAGATCGGCCACTTGGTAATGTCGTCCGGCCATTCGTGTGGCGCTATCGAACGCGGCGCTTCACAAAATCTGGAATTGTTTGATAATCATATTGTGAAATTAGTAATTTTTAGGGTTCCGTACCCAAAGGTTAAAACCAGGACTCTATTACTAAGCCTACGATGTCTGTCTGTCTGTCTGTCTGTCCTACATATTAACGGCTGTATCTTTGGAACCGTAATAGACAGCCAATTGAAATTTTCACAGAATATGTAATTTTACAGCGGATTAATTATTAATAATAAAAAAGACTCCCACACCCTTTCGGGGATAGGCTAAAAGTCCAGCAGTGGACTGTTAAAAGGCTGATTATGATAATGATGAATAAAAAAAGACAAAAAGATACCGAAAAGAGTTTCCCCATACAAAAAAATATTTTTTTACGTATTTTTGTATTAGCTCTAATATAAAAATGGTAATACGTACAAGAGTCAAACTTGGCATGATTATAGTACGCACTCTACAGTATAACAAAAAATAAATAATGGCTAAGTGCAAGTCAGTGACAAATTTCACCACCGGTTCGGCCAACGCTGTCATAATGACCAGTGCGATCTCCTTTCATACAGTTACGAGTAGACGGGAAAAGTATAATTATGTAAGTTTTGTATCTTGGTGCTATTACTTACTTTGGATCCAGCCCACAAACAGACCCTGATATCCGACCACCTGGTCCACTCTCCCCTGAAGACCATTTTTTCCACGTTGATATTGTGCTCTGCAACATTATAATATATGGTTTAATTTATGGAATAAAATTGCAAGTCTTTACTCAAACCAAACACTTGAAATGATACTAACTATAATAAAAATGTCTAAAATGTTTCTATTATTAAATATATAAATCATTATTGTAAAAGAAAATAAACAGCATCAGTAAGTATGACATAGGTAACTCTACTCTCATATTTAATGTTTTCCAAGAATTTTCAAGTCATAGTTTTTTTTTTTTTTTTTTATGCCATAGGTGGCAAACAAGCAGACGGGCTGCCTGATGGTAAGCAGTCACCGTCGCCTATGGATACTTGTAACACCAGAGGCATCACAAATACGTTGCCGACCCTTTCTATTTGGTTTCAAAATTAATATCCATAGTATGTGACTGTAATTTTTTTTTCTAAAATAATCATCATTGCAGCCTATCATGTTCCCACTGCTGGGACACAGGCCTTCTCTCAGAGAGGGGATGGAACCTAATCCGCCATGCTGGCCCAGTGCATGTTGGTGACTGTCATGTCTTTGAACTTTTAGGTTCTTGGACATACCGGTTTCCTTACGATGTTTTACTTCAACGTTTTTGAGCGATGGCATTGAAACCGCAAATAATGTATTCAGGTACTAAGTCATTGGTGCAGGGCCGGGGATCGAACCGGGTGCCGTCAGATTGTAAAGCGCACATGCTACCGCTCAGTCACCATCGCTCAATATAGTAACTATAGTGGTTGGCTGACCTCAAATTGAAAATTTATGTGCCAGTTCCCATTCCAGACTGGGTATATTTACCACTAGCTGTGCCCCGCGGTTTTACCCGCTATCCCACAGAAACCGTTAAGTTTTCTGGGATAAAATATCTAAATGTGAAGTTAATGTGTTAAATCAGGGTATAGGTAAGCAGTCTCCATTCCAAATTTCATCCGAATCCATTCAGCTGTTTCACGGCGAACTAGTAACAAACATATACTATACACTCACAAACTTCTGCATTTATATATATTTATATATTAGTGAGATAGTGTGATCATAGACCACACCGTCATCTAATATCAGGTAAGTTAAAACACGCTTAGCATATGAACCTTAAAAAAATATTTAAACTTAGTACACATTTCAATTTTTTTTTAACCCGGCTTACCTTTGGTATTAATCCTCTTATCTGATGGTTAGCATGCGCATAATTGTTAAATTAAAATTTTTATGCGAGTAATAATGTTGTGTCAGGTGGACACAGTAAATAATTACAACATGAATATTCATATTACTTCTTTTCAAAATTGTGATCCGACATTGTTAGGTTTATGCATAAAATTTTATATTGTTAGGTGTTTCCGAGCACGCTGCGCTCTCAGATCAAACAATGAAGGGAGATATGGTAAGGTGGCTTGGCGGTAGCGAACGCATCGCAGGCCTTTAGTTGAACTCAGCCAGGAGACGAAAGGGTGCATGGCAACCTTTTTTGCATGTTGACTATTATAGTCCTTTTCAATTAGCATGGCACTTGACAATCACCACTAACAGACTAGTTTTCATAGTAGCGCTTAGCTATATGATTCGCCGCAAAATGTAAATCTTTAATTTAGTTCTGTGACGTCACATTCAATATTTACGAATTACGTTACATTCTATCGTACGGTTAAACCACCTTTCAATTGCAATGCTATTTGAAACTTTGGAAACTACTATAGAGCGTGATTTTTTTTTTAAATGAGTTTTGCGTTATCGTCGGGGATAGTGCAATACCGCGAAACTAACACAGGTAAATAACGCGTATCTACACTTCACTTTACAGAAGAGACAAAAAACTGCCTAGTTTCGTAATTTTTGGGTCTAGGAACCACATATCTCGTTTTCAATTTTTTTTTTTTTTTTTTAATATGGGGAGAAGCCAACGAAATCGTTGTGTGCGTTGGTACAAAAAATAGATTTGTCTACGTATGTTACGTATGTTATGTAGTTTGGCTATGTAGTTACGCGGTATTGACCAACGTTACTTACGCGTTATTGCATTATCCCCAACGTTATGCTATGTTTAACGTTAACTTTATGTTTAACGGTAATTAGTTTTCTTTTTCTAATGGAAACATTTGAACATTAACGGTAATTTTACTAAAGCATATCTCCCTTGTTTGTCTGATTTGAAGTTGCGCTAGTCCTGAAATTTGGTAAGCTTTAATCGCTGAACCTCAATTATTTTGAAACGTAGTAATCCACTCATCTACACAGGTATACAGATTCCTACCATTAGCGCTAACGTTGATCAAAGCAATTAATATAGAAAACACGTTTATGGAAAAACAATACAAATGGGACCGTTTGGAGTTTTGACTCAGTTGTATTTTTATATATAATTAAATACAGGCTGATTCATGCTAGACCACGGCGGGCACGAATCGTGACTCGTAAGAGGCGCGGACGAGGCACGAATTTACAACTTCAGGAACATTTCATATGTTGCAAGTCATGCTACTCCGTGTGTCGCCCGCGTCCCGGATGAAGCTCGGCCATGCCTCGGCACGTACGCTTTCATATAAAATGTTCGTGAAGTGTTAAATCCGTGCCTCGTCCGCTCCTTGTGTCAGTCACGTCTCGTGCCCGCCACGGTCTAGCATAAATCATCCTTTAGTCGTTATTTAGTGGGAGCAGGATAGAGTAATAATGGTACGCTTACAGAACAATCAGCCTTAGAAGACTGCACACAGCCCGAGTCATCGTTCCGTATGCAGCACGCAGTATCCCGTTCTCTTCTCGCCGAGGCCGCTATCGCCCGCGCTATCCTTGCGTCCCGCCTCATGCAAGGTGCGAACTTCGCCCCCAAGTGTATCAGGTCCGCTGCCCGTGGCCCCAACCAAAATGATGCTGGTTCCTCCCATTCAACCTATAAACATCGCAGAAACATTGCGTTAGCAATACATACGTTAGCATAATTCACTGCTGGACTCAGGCCCACCCCCGAAAGGGCGATTGGGCCATATCCACCACGCTGGCCCAGTTAAGGATTCACATACACTATTGAATTTCTTCTACGTGCGCATGCAGGGTTCTCGATGTTCCGAAAAGCCAGTTGTATAAAAATCCGTACATAAACTTGAATTTGAACCCGCGACCTCACGCTTTCAAGTCTAACGGTCTCCTAAATAGGCTACTACGGCTTTTTAGGTACTAACAATACATACATTAACAGTACTGCAACACAAGCATTTATAGACTAACGTCAAAATGTGAGCCGAGGCGTAGCCGAAGTCAGCATATTTATGATTCCGAATAAATGTTCAGTTGCTGCCAAGGGTTTTATAGTACCTACTTTTCTGATACATTTCATTGATGTTCACATCAAAATTTGCTTTTTAGTGGAAAAACTGAATATAACCTCTTTGTCTATTAGAATATTGTATACACACGTACAATTAAACGTAACTATCAACACGTACTCGCAGGTATCAGTTGCGACAAAAATTTACCACCCATAATTCTAGCAACGATCGAGGCCTTTTCGAAGATATTATGAACACATTAAATACCATGTTACAGAAAATATTTTTTATCAACCTGCATATACATGAATGACCTAATGCTTCGCGCATATTCAATGGTCTGTTGTAACTAAATATTCAATCCTAAAATAAATGATGTTTTTGAATCAATAAATCTAATTTGCTGAACTAGCAAAAAAGAATAAGACTCGTGTATATTTAACGCACTTTTATCAGCATAATGGAGACCGAGACCGCTTAATAAATTCTCTATAGAAGCAAATCTTCTTAGCCTAAAACCCCAACCGCAGCTTAGACGCAAAATCTCGTAAATAGTCTATCTCTGAGCCGAGAGATAGGAGCATGGCACGTAAGGCATTTAATATTGAACCACAAAAAGAGCACTGACCCCAAATAAATTATAGACAACCGGACCCTTTGCGGTCATTCGTTTCTAAAAGATGGCGCATCACGAAAGACTGCTAGCAGCAAAAACTAGACAAAAGGGAGAGACTCACAAAGCCTGAGTGACCTACATAGCGACGCTCGCTCGGTAACTCTCTTACTTCGTGTCGTTTTAGGCAACGCTGACGTTACTCTGTTTTACGTGTAACTTTTGACAATTTGCAACTAATTGTTCACGTGGTATGTATAATTTTCTTCATGCACAAGCATAAAAAAAATAAAGCATAATAAGCAAAATAAAGATTCATGGCCCCGAAAGTCGTATTAAAACGGCACAGAACATCATTTTCGAGAGATGTCGTAGTAATAAATCCCTAGAGTAAATATTGTGCATTGCGTTCGCGTCTTGAGCGGTTTCTCAGACATTAAATCTGGTGGAACGTGTTTTGTCTAAAAGCTTTGGCTCATTTAACCTTGTTATGCTAAGTCGCGTACAAAGAAACGAATTTTCGGAGTTTACGCTCTCTCCGGTCTCGACGCGCAAATTGGATATGCGCTGTTTAAATAGCGTCTTTAGAAAATAAAGGCGAGGAAATAGTTTGCATATTTTTAAAAGACTCCAGGCGTTCACTTCCAGCCTCATAAGTTTTGGGATCAAATTACTTTCATATTTTACGCAGCAAATGAGGCCAAGAGAATTTCTAATTTTAGGGGTGCCGTAGGCGAGACCTAAATATTTTATGGTTGTCGCTAGATAAAATAATTTATTCAAGTGAAAGGATGTAAGTATAATCAATTTCTAATGTTCTGGAAGTAGTAACTTTACATATTGGAAATACGAGTAACCATATACCTAGGTACCTAAAATAATATTAAATTAATCGATCCTCAGCTAAATGCATGATGGGGAGTAGGTATCATGGGTAAATGTAAGTAGGAATTCGATGAAAAAACACTCCTGAACGTTTTTCATAAGTATAATGTTTTAATGTTAGGTCTGTCCGGGCTTGTCTAGAGACCAGTGTGTTGTTATTTAAGGACTTGGCCCACAGCACCGGACCTTATACTGGGTTACTGGGATCAGTGAGCATCCTCTTAAGGGCGGTTTCAATACGTCAAAATAATTTATTTTTTTGTTCTACGACTTATCAAAATTTGCAAAAAAAAACTTTTTCATAAATTTTGTCGGATTTGAATGACTTTTTTGTATGGAACGTCAGATTTTTTTTCCCGCGAATTTCGAAAAGTCGTGGTACAAATCTTGTTTTTTTTGATGTACTGAAGCCTCCCTTAAGAGGACGCTGGTTACCAGTAACCCTGTATTATAAACGTGCTATTGACGAACCAGACACGAAAAAAAACCGACAAGCCCACTAGAACCATATTGACAACGCTATAAAGTCGTGTATTCACTGTCATATCTCGCTACGGTGTTGGTCAGTGACGGAAAAATTTAATGGGCGTTGTTTCTTAACAATTTAAACAAAATATATGTTTTTTATATAGTTTTAGAAAATGCTGGAGTGTTTCTGGCTTAACGCATAAGCATTGCCATTCAGCGTGGTAATGCCGCCAGCATGCTGGGTTTGCTGCCAATTGGTAGTGCGCTTGAACATTTGGATTGTATTTAGACCATCAACAGTATAATATTATGGGAAATCTGTTTAGTTACTCCTTTAGCTCTTACAAATGGTGGTCCATTTTATCATTTCGTTTGTAGTTGTGTGCAGCTCAATGTTGCTGTGTGCGTTTGTAGAACTAGTAAAAATAAGTCTGTGTGTGTGTAATACGTGTTATTTCACCCCCTTTAGTTTTTGGCAGACTTTTTACGCTACTAGCTCAAGTTTAAGGCAAATCCAAGCTATATAACGATCGAAGGCCGAGACTTTTAAGCTCTATTTTTATAACTGACCTGTTGTAAGCTCAAGCTCTTGACTAGTACTTGTCCGGAATGCGTGTGCCGTCCAAACCCCACTGGGCCGAATCCGTAGCAGAGCAGTGAGATCAGCAGCACCAGGGTTTGCACCGTGCTCACCCACCACGTGAAGTACGGCCTGTAGTCTGTTAGCTCGTCCAATTGACGCGCTATGTCTTCTTGGTGGGTTACGGACTTTCTCAGCGATCGTCTGGAAATGATTGGTGAGATGTTTAGTTAGTTATACGTATATTTACATTTGAAGCCGTGGTAGCCTATATATAAAGCCGAGGTAGTCTATTAGGAGACCGCTAGATTTCAAAGCGTGAGGTCGCGTGTTCAAATGATCTCTTTGGAGTTTTTTACTAAAGGACTAGTAGAAGGACTGCACACTACCACCCTTTCTACGTGGAAATTCCAAAGATTCGTACACAACGATTTGGGTCTTTATTTATGATACTTACTGCCCAAGAATAGAACTCCCTGCCATCCTCCTTGTTTCTTGAGTACTACAATCTAGGCATCTTTAAGGCTACAGTGAATAGATTTCTTCTAGATCAACGTATTCCATCTTCGGCCACAACTTCGCTTACTATCAGGCGAGTCGGTGGTCAAACGTAGATCTATTCTATATTTATTTTTTTAAATTTAGTTATGCGATAGCCAGATGACACGTAATCTATTTTCATGCATTTTTTTTTTTAATTCAGCTAATCTTAGAACACTTTATGATTTTAGTCTCTGTTTCCTCTTAGCTTTGGTTTTGTGATAGCAAAGATAAAGTAACATACCTACCCACAGACACAGTTCTGAAGAGTATAAAGTACTTATATGGAAACCAACATGAAAAGGATTTATATCAAAGTGACCTTTTAATCGTAAGAGAGGAAATCGCTTCAGAATAATGATTTGTGCCGCGAGTAGCATTGATATTGTTGAACGAAATCTCCACAGGGATTCGGGATATCCGGTATATCCGGACAGGAAGATCGGCAATAGCGCGTTATGCCATAAATAACAACCCACGTCATATCCACAGGGTATTAATTCAAAAACCCATTACGGCAAGTTTTAAATGGAAGTTCTCGTAAACAGGGTGATATATTGAGGCCGCAGGTAAAATATAACTAGATCAAAAGTGCGCCGTTACTTTGACATTATTTTTAATATTTCGCAAAATAGCGTGCAAAGTAAGTTTTTTTTTTTTTTAATTTATTTAAAACACAATACGTTACATTTCAAGTTAGTAAGTTGTCTTAAAATATATGTTAGTTAATCCAGACAACTGTTCTCGGTAAGGTATTTTTTAAATCTAATTACCTACATTGCACAAAATGAAGCGCGCGAACACACCAAACTGCTGTTGTTGTAGGCATAAGCGTATCGCGGAGTATAACCTGTTGTGAATCGTTTACTACAGAATACATATTAGTACAAAGACAAAGCTACTCGTACAGCAGTCGCAGCGTTAGCGCGCCATGCCACGAATACAGGGTGCTCCAGGTGATGTTTTATTGTGTTAAGTAATGCTGTTTTAATTTCCATTTTATGTTTTTTTGTGTTAACTTATTTTTAAACAGTAGGGGTAATTTATTAATTAAAAACGGAACTATGTACTTGGACGTTCTTTTACCATAAGTGTTATTAAATCTAATAAGCAATAAAAGGCTTTTATAAGGCTTTTAAAGGATTTTATTTGTTTTCTGCTAACTAGACAACATATTATTTAGGTAACTTGGTGGATTGCGCGAGTTAACGATGGGTTTGTTGATCATTTTGGCGTTTCCCGATTATAAAACAAATTACATTTTCAATGTTGGAAATAAGGCCGCCCTGACCGTCCAGAGCTATCCTTTTGCACATTTTCGTATCATTTTGCAAATATCATTTTGATAATAATGTCCAATAGGGTTTTCTCAAATTCTTAAACAGCGATATTATTATCTTCAATATTTTTTTTTATATTTGAAAGATATATCTCTGGCCGGCGAACATCTTAAAAAACTAGTGTTGTAAATCATACTCGTCGAAATGTAGGGTTATACAGAAAGTAGAGTACTAAGCCAAAAGAAAATACCAACTCCTCACAATGAACATTGAAAAAAATCAGTGGTTCCATTTGTTTCATTAAAATATTTGAATAAATATTTTCGTGATTTCAGTGTTAGTCTCATGGTTAAATTTGTTCGTTATGAAGAGTACAAAGACTTCCTTTCTGTTTTCATTAGCTTCCAATTTCACTTTATTCATATTTGATGTTTTCAATTTATTTCTTGAAATTACTATAAATTATTGAGATAGCAATTTGTCAACGAAATGTCGTTTATATAAACGCGTTAAATTACATTAATTTAGGTGATGGCGTAGCTACAGACAGGCCCAGGCAAGAAATTACTGAATCATTAAGTTCCCAATTACAAGGAATGTTCTTGGACTGTTATTCTTAGAAATAGCCCGTGGGTCCGGCAGTAATCAAAAACTCCCTCAATTAATTATTATTTAATTCTTGAAACCCTCGCTAAAATCTTCTTTCCAAGAAAACGTGGTGTTTTTTCTTGCCTTTTATTGTTATAAAATAACTAGCGTCGTACAAAGCTTTTCAATAACCAATTTTTTAGTTTACAGGCATTGATGATATAAAAAGTATTTCCGTTCTCGTCCTTTTTATTCACTCTAATACTTTACCAAATTTCGTCAATATTAGTTTAGCTATTGAATCATAGAAAGGCAATAAATAGGCGGAGAAATATAGAGAAACAAGAGTCATGTTCGCATTTTGTAAAACATGAAATAAGCAAGAAAACGTATAGGACAATTAAATAAGGTGAAACAATGATCAAACCTGTACACATTTATGTTTTTGTCAATTTATAAATTGGGTCAAGTTCCTTAGTTTTTTTTAAAGTTTTTTGTTAATATTTAGTAAATAAATGAATTTGAAAATCTACTATGTATCGGTACTTCGGGAACGGTTAATTGTATGAAGTATTGGCTTTAGTTGTAGACTAAATTTGTAGGGAATTTCATGGCCTACATTTTTCTAGTAACATTAAATGACATTTAGAGCAAAGGAAACGGAATATTTACAAAAATCTGTTTTCACAGCTTGACACCTTGAATATCTTGAGCCGCGTACAGGAGATTCTAAAAACTTTTGATCCAATATAAAAAAACGTCAAGACGAATATTTATATGAGCAATTTTATTTATCATTCCAAGACAATGTTGATAAGGTTAATCTATTAACTTTTCTTCGTGCAAAGTATGTCAAAAGAATAAATTCATAGGAAACACTACTTGCTTTACTAATGCGGACATGAATCGATGAAAAACAAGGTCATTATAATTAATCATAAAAACGTGTATTGTACATGTGCAAAACCATTTTGCGGTCTTACTTGATGCATCGATGCCTATAACTGTGGATGTCACTGACCGTAAATAAAGTGAAGGTACGTTCTAGTACCGTAGCAAGAGGTATTATAATTATGCTACGACGATATGCTACGCCACTAATGCCATAGACTGCTACTACAAAAAAAAGTGAATTTTTCCCACAGTAACATTAGATAGTGAATAATGAGTGTCCCATACGGAAGTGGAAATGAGTAGAAAAAATATATACCAACCCATATATTAGAGGGCCAACATTTTCCTAGGTAAGAAAAATTAAAATAAATCTGAATTCCAACGCAGTTAAAACAATTGTAAGAATGCTCGGTGCTAACACGACCAACCCTTGTTTTTGTTAAGTTCGTTTTTAATTGATCTGGCCAATTCAAGCACTTTATAGTCTGAACAACTGGTACAGGTTCCAAATTATTTATTAAAGCCAATTGGTTACACTTATTAATATTTGAAATGGCTTCGTCTACATCAATTGAATCTTTCATTACAATAAGTTATATTTTTATTGGTGAAAACGTACGTTAGATTCTAAAATAATATTGACTTTGTTTTAGAATGTTTAAAAGTTATATCAAAAAGCCATGATAAGACATGCAAAATCATCACATTGATACTAATTTTTAAATAAAATCTATGCCTAGGTGTTAAGGCGGTCTTTCAGACAAAAAAGGCTTCACAGAAAAAAATATTAAGACAATATATTCATTTTAAAGCAGTAAAAAAAATATGTGGTAATCTTGATCATATTTCTGAGTGTACCATTAGTTCCAAAACACGTTTCCGATAAATTTTCTCGATAGAAAAAAATCATGAAATAACCTCTAACCTTGAAATTTACCTAAACGCATACAATTTTATCTCGAGTATTAATGAACAAATCTTTACAAAATTTACAAGAATGATGTTAAATATTGTAACAAATAACATCATTAATTTTATTTATTGATAAAAATTCAATTTTTCTATCTATTAATTAATTTAATCATAAATTGGCTCGAACGTGTCGAACGAAACGTCGGGCCGCCGCGGCGCCTTTTCACTTCTCTTTTATTTTTACGCGATGTGACAGAGACCGCTGAGGCGCGCTGCTAGACGGACGTGTGTCGCTTTGTTCCGCTAACCGCTCCAAAATATAATCTCAACTTTATGACACAAAAACACCTTGACGTAAGTTGTAAAGTAAGTACCTACCTTATCTGCAATGTTTTCTTGCATTATAAGTACTAAAAAGGCAGGCGAATGAAAATTACATTTTGTAACGATTTATTTGTATATATTAGTTTACGAAGGATAATTTCACCAAAATCGTCATAGTCCAGTTGGCCGAATGGTTTGACGCAATGGATAAGTTCTCTGCGACTCTGTGAGTAAGCTCCGGGTTCAAATCTCATAGTCACCAATAATTTTAATTTTTGTAATTTTTCTTGTTTTTAAAATAATTCGTCATGTTCGTGCGTGCGTGCGTGGGTGTGTGTATGTTTGTGTTTGTATGCATGTGTGTAATGTTCTTTAATCGAAAATGGTAGGGACGGGATTTTCACTGTCAGATAGCTGATTCTATGAGGAGAAAAAAAATTGGCATCTTTTTTATCATCATCATCATCACCATTTTTTCATTACTTCGCAGGTGAACCCGCAGAGCACAGTTAGTCTACTTTTTTAGGGTCCCGTACCTCAAAAGGATAAAACGGAACCCTTATAAGATCACTTCGTTGTCCGTCTGTCTGTCCGTCTGTCAATACCCTTTTTCTCAAGAACGCGTAAAGGTATCAAGTTGAAATTTATACTAAATACTTGGGCCTACGGTTTCTTTCGGCTGTAAAAAATAAAAGTTGTAAGTCAAAGCAATCAAAAGATATGAACGTTTATGTCGTATATTTTGCGATTTCACAAGGGAATCTAAACCTATAGGGTACTTCCCGTTGACCTAGAATCATGAAATTTGGCAAGAGGCAAGGTCTCATAGCACATATATAGGAATAAATCCGAAAGTTATAAATTTGAAGTTATATCATTTAAAAATAATTATTTTGCTATTACAAACTTACATTTTGTAGTTGGAATGTATGGAATAACCTTATTGTCAACTACAAACTTAAGTTTGTTTTTCAATATTTTAACTTCAGTTAGTTTTTTTTTTGGTCTCGCGCTCTGAGGGTTCCGTCTAACGGAGGAGTGACATAAGTGGAGAGGCATAGTAATAATTTACTTCCAAGTATCGGTGGTCGGTGTACCAGGGCAATATAAGAACAAAGCAGTCTCGAGCATTTGCAGAGGTCACACAAAGTGGACAGTCAGCGACGTTATCATACAAAATAGCTTTCCGTCCAGTTTAATTAGACATTCCAGTTGATACCTTGAGAAGTACGTAATTTACGCGTAAAATTTACAAATTGGTCTCACCCTTACTTCCTTTGGTCAGGCTTCAAGTAAGTACTTAGTACTAAACAGGCAGGCGAATGAAAATTACATTTTGTGACGATTTCTTTGTACATTTATATTATTTTATAGATTAGAAGCATAATTTCACCGCTTGCGTCATAGATCAATTAGAAGAGTGGTTGACGCAATGGATTAGTTCCTGTGACTCAGTAGGCTCCGGGTTCAATTCTCACATATCCATGTTATTTTTATAATGTTTTTGAAATATTTCGTCGTGTGCGTATGTCTGTAATGTTCTTTATAGACTCGAAAACTGCAGGACCGATTTTGATGGGATTTTCACTGTAAGATAGCTGATGTTGAAAAAAATTCGAGCAACTTTTCATCATCATCATCATCACAATTTTTTCATTACTACGCAGGTGAATGCGCGGGGCGCAGTCTACTATAATGGTTAGGAAATCCTAAACAACTTGGGATGGACAGACAGAGACGGATGGGCAGAACGAACTTATATGGGTTCCTTGTAATTCTACGGAACCCTAAAAAGGTGTTACAGTCTTCTTTGAGTATATCTTTCTTCTATATACATATAAAAAGCGATGTATGTATGTTCCCTATGAAGGATGATGATGATGATGATGATATTACGTATAAACTCCAAAATTGCTGAACTGATTTTGATGGGATTTTCACTCTCAGATAGCTGATGTTATAACGAGGGG
Source organism: Agriopis aurantiaria (assembly GCA_914767915.1). Taxonomy (NCBI): domain Eukaryota; kingdom Metazoa; phylum Arthropoda; class Insecta; order Lepidoptera; family Geometridae; genus Agriopis; species Agriopis aurantiaria. The sequence goes on along the minus strand of OU611994.1, from coordinate 6,660,718 downwards.
AAAAAATGCTGCTTTTCATCATCATCGTCATCATCAGCACCAATTTTTAGTTTAGTTTAGTTTGAGCTAGTTTGGTAAGTCGTGATGTTACTTTCTCCAGAAACGGATTAACTGACCTGATCGAGGACTTCGGAGTCTGCTACGGAACTGCTAGACGGATAGAGCTAGAAGTGTCGAGTTTGGGCTTGTTTCATTAGTCGTGATGAGATCTTCTTCCAGGAATATTTTGACTGACCTGATCGAGGACTTTGGAGACTGCTATTGGAACTGCTAGACGGAAAGAGCTAGAAGTGTCGAGTTTGGGCTCGTTTCATTAGTTGTGATGAGATCTTCTTCTAGGAATATTTTGACTGACCTGATCGAGAACTTCGGAGACTGCTACTGGAACTGCTAGACGGATAGAGCTAGAAGTGTCGAGTTTGGGCTTGTTTCATTAGTCGTGATGAGATCTTCTTCCAGGAATATTTTGACTGACCTGATCGAGAACTTCGGAGACTGCTACTGGAACTGCTAGACGGATAGAGCTAGAAGTGTCGAGTTTGGGCTTGTTTCATTAGTCGTGATGAGATCTTCTTCCAGGAATATTTTGACTGACCTGATCGAGGATTTCGGAGCCTGCTAGTGGAACTGCTAGACGGATAGAGCTAGAAGTGTCGAGTTTGGGCTTGTTTCATTAGTCGTGATGAGATCTTCTTCCAGGAATATTTTGACTGACCTGATCGAGGACTTTGGAGACTGCTACTGGAACTGCTAGACGGAAAGAGCTAGAAGTGTCGAGTTTGGGCTCGTTTCATTAGTCGTGATGAGATCTTCTTCCAGGAATATTTTGACTGACCTGATCGAGGATTTCGGAGACTGCTACTGGAACTGCTAGACGGAAAGAGATAGGAGCGTCGAGTTTGGGATTGTTTCATTAGTTGTGATGAGATCTTCTTCCAGGAATATTTTGACTGACCTGATCGAGGATTTCGGAGACCGCTACTGGAACTGCTAGACGGAAAGAGATAGAAGTGTAGAGTTTGGGCTCGTTTCATTAGTCGTGAATCGTGATGAGGTTTTCTTATAGGAATATTTTGACTGACCTGATCGAGGACTTCGGAGACTGCTACTGGAACTGCTAGACGGAAAGAGCTAGAAGTGTCAAGTTTGGGATTGTTTCATTAGTTGTGATGAGATCTTCTTCTAGGAATATTTTGACTGACCTGATCGAGAACTTCGGAGACTGCTACTGGAACTGCTAGACGGAAAGAGCTAGAAGTGTCGAGTTTGGGATTGTTTCATTAGTTGTGATGAGATCTTCTTCCAGGAATATTTTGACTGACCTGATCGAGGATTTCGGAGACCGCTACTGGAACTGCTAGACGGAAAGAGATAGAAGTGTAGAGTTTGGGCTCGTTTCATTAGTCGTGAATCGTGATGAGGTTTTCTTATAGGAATATTTTGACTGACCTGATCGAGGACTTTGGAGACTGCTACTGGAACTGCTAGACGGAAAGAGCTAGAAGTGTCAAGTTTGGGCTCGTTTCATTAGTTGTGATGAGATCTTCTTCCAGGAATATTTTGACTGACCTGATCGACATGAGGAAGATCTCATCACGACTAATGAAACGAGCCCAAAGTCGACCATTCTATCTCTATCCGTCTAGCAGTTCCAGTAGCAGTCCCCGAAATCCTCGATCAGATCAGTCAAAATATTCCTGGAAGAAGATCTCATCACGACTAATGAAACGAGCCCAAACTCGACACTTCTAGGTCTTTCCGTCTAGCAGTTCCAGTAGCAGTCTCTGAAGTTCTCGATCAGGTCAGTCAAAATATTCCTAGAAGAAGATCTCATCACGACTAATGAAACGAGCCCAAACTCGACCATTCTATCTCTATCCGTCTAGCAGTTCCAGTAGCAGTCCCCGAAATCCTCGATCAGGTCAGTCAAAATATTCCTGGAAGAAGATCTCATCACGACTAGTGAAACGAGCCCAAACTCAACACTTCTAGGTCTTTCCGTCTAGCAGTTCCAGTAGCAGTCCCCGAAATCCTCGATCAGGTCTGTCAAAATATTCATGGAAGAAGATCTCATCACGACTAATGAAACGAGCCCAAACTCGACCATTCTATCTCTATCCGTCTAGCAGTTCCAGTAGCAGTCTCTGAAGTCCTCGATCAGGTCAGTCAAAATATTCCTGGAAGAAGATCTCATCACGACTAATGAAACGAGCCCAAACTCGACACTTCTCGGTCTTTCCGTCTAGCAGTTCCAGTAAGTCTCTGAAGTTCTCGATCAGGTCAGTCGAAATATTCCTAGAAGAAGATCTCATCACGACTAATGAAACGAGCCCAAACTCGACCATTCTATCTCTATCCGTCTAGCAGTTCCAGTAGCAGTCTCTGAAGTCCTCGATCAGGTCAGTCAAAATATTCCTAGAAGAAGATCTCATCACGACTAATGAAACGAGCCCAAACTCGACCATTCTATCTCTATCCGTCTAGCAGTTCCAGTAGTAGTCTCCGAAGTCCTCGATCAGGTCAGTCAAAATATTCCTGGAAGAAGATCTCATCACGACAAATGAAACGAGCCCAAAGTCGACCATTCTATCTCTATCCGTCTAGCAGTTCCAGTAGCAGTCCCCGAAATCCTCGATCAGGTCAGTGAAAATATTCCTGGAAGAAGATCTCATCACGACTAATGAAACGAGCCCAAACTCGACCATTCTATCTCTATCCGTCTAGCAGTTCCAGTAGCAGTCTCTGAAGTTCTCGATCAGGTCAGTCAAAATATTCCTAGAAGAAGATCTCATCACGACTAATGAAACGAGCCCAAACTCGACCATTCTATCTCTATCCGTCTAGCAGTTCCAGTAGTAGTCTCCGAAGTCCTCGATCAGGTCAGTCAAAATATTCCTGGAAGAAGATCTCATCACGACAAATGAAACGAGCCCAAAGTCGACCATTCTATCTCTATCCGTCTAGCAGTTCCAGTAGCAGTCCCCGAAATCCTCGATCAGGTCAGTGAAAATATTCCTGGAAGAAGATCTCATCACGACTAATGAAACGAGCCCAAACTCGACCATTCTATCTCTATCCGTCTAGCAGTTCCAGTAGCAGTCTCTGAAGTTCTCGATCAGGTCAGTCAAAATATTCCTAGAAGAAGATCTCATCACGACTAATGAAACGAGCCCAAACTTGACCATTCTATCTCTATCCGTCTAGCAGTTCCAGTAGCAGTCTCTGAAGTCCTCGATCAGGTCAGTCAAAATATTCCTAGAAGAAGATCTCATCACGACTAATGAAACGAGCCCAAACTCGACCATTCTATCTCTATCCGTCTAGCAGTTCCAGTAGCAGTCTCTGAAGTCCTCGATCAGGTCAGTCAAAATATTCCTGGAAGAAGATCTCATCATGACTAATGAAACGAGCCCAAACTCGACACTTCTAGCTCTTTCCGTCTAGCAGTTCCAATAGTAGTCTCCGAAGTCCTCGATCAGGTCAGTCAAAACATTCCCGGAGAAAGATCTCATGATGACTAATGAAACCAGCCCAAACACGACACATCAGGCCTTCCCCGTCTAGCAGTTCCAGCAGCAGTCTCCGAATTCCACCATCAGCTCAGTCAAATCATTCCTTGACTAACAATTCTCACTAAGACTAAAAAAACGAGCCCAACCTTGACTTATCTCGCTTTCCCTATTTAGCAGTTTTAGCAGTCTCCGAACTCTACCATCAAGTTAGTAGAATCATACCAGGAGTAAGTCTATAAACTATAAATATAATAGGTAAAATATTTGGTGCAAAAAAGAAACATAAAATATTGAAACGTACGACGAAAGTAAATTTTAATAATTACAACTAGCAAGTTGGTTTGATTGAATTATGGTTTGTTTGTTCTCCGTCGTCCCGTCGCTGTGTGCGTGATAAAAAATTGAGTCCAAAAATATCTACATAGCACTAGATTTGAACCGGGCATTCGTGGTTTACCAGCGCGGTGCCAGACCACTAGGCCAACAGAGCTTTGCTGTGGACCGACGAAATTACTTGTCTTTAGCTGTGTATAGGTGAAGGTCGTCACGTTTCTGCGAGATTCACGCGGTGCGCCCCGCTGTAGTCGGCCGCCACTGCCTCTGCTTCACCCCCTCAAAAACATAAAAGTCAGCTAGTCACGGCGCCTTAACTATTCACGACCGACCGACGGTTGAATCAGGCTAAAAAGTAGCTGCTCTTTTGTTTTCTTAAATAAAACGTATCTAATGCCTTTTGTTATACACATACTCTACTTTTTAGCTTGATTCAACCGTCGGTCGGTCGTGAATAGTTAACACCTAGGCATAGATTTTATTTAAAGTATACATCATATAAGTAATTATATAATTATATAGTATACAGGATGTTCACTGGTACTCTATTTATCAAAACAACTTGTTTTCAAATAACCAAAATTGTGTACCTATTAACATCACGCCATTACGATTTGTTATATAAGAAAGTTTATGTGTGTCAATTAAGTCGGTTTCTATTCAACTTCGTAACGAAAGAATAGTTTCGATAATTTGATATGACATAGAAGTAGATATCGTTTATATGCGAAAAAAAAACAACAGACAAAACTAAAAAATAAACCAAACTGAACCAGTACATTGCCGGTTGTAGGTACACAACCGGCGCTGGTCTTCCGTTGGGACCGGTGACGTCACGCACGAATGTAGGTATCACAGAAAAGGAATTTTTTTTCTCTTCTGTGGTAGGTATCATACGGTGCGCGCACAGACGCTACCAGTAAGTAGCAATTCATGTCTTGTCTACAAATAAAACATACTAACCCAATATAAGCCATTAATAAAACATAATTTTTAAACCTATTTATTTATTAAAGTTATATGATTATTAACGGGATATTTACCGTGGTAAGGTTGTGGAATGAGCTCCCGATATTTTAAAACAGTGTTCTATTTATTTATATTGGCAACAAGTAAATCTTTAGTTTTCCATTGAATATAATTTAAGGTATTATAATGCATAAGAATTGCCATTCAGCGTGGTAATGCCGCCAGCATGCTGAGTACCCTGCCAACTGATAGTGGGCTTGAGCATTTGGATTGTCTTTAGACCTTCAACGGTAGTGTTATTGTATTTTGTCTATACTATATACCTACTATAATATTACAACTAGGAAAGATTTGATTGTTTGTTTGTTTGTTTGCATTGAATAGGCCCAGAAACTACTAAACCGATTTGAAAAATTGTTTAACTGTTGGGATGTTACACTATCCCCGGGTGACAAGGCTATAATCTATACCCGTGCGATGCTGGGGCGGACCGCTAGTTTAGTTAATAAAGGCACTTGCCCTATTAAAAAAAAGATAATGATTACCCGCATAATTTAACAAGACACTAAAATTAAATATAAACAAAAACATTATCCTTGGGTAGATAAAACCATGATATACATAATATATGGCTTAGACAACATTAAAGTAAGTGCTTAGTATGAGTATCTTATACCCTGGATTTGCACATATATAGGCTACTTTTTACACTGAAAAAATAAATACTTAGTACATATAGGATAGCGGATGGAACCGCGGGGTGCAGCTAGTAAACCATAATTATTTTCAAGTCTCAGCATCACGTTTCAGTCACTTTGGCTTTGAAAGAGTCACGAATTCTTCTTTGAACATTAAACTAAATTCCTAATGACAGTAAAGACATGAACTCAAGTCATAAACCTGATTCCTCCTTAATTTACCAGCTCACAACTCATCAGAGAGTTCCTTAATGTCTTTGTGAGATCTTTGCCAGATCCATAAAATACTGCCTACTCTCAGATTGGTGCTAATACACAATTGAAGCGGGAGTTTGTCTGTCTATTAAAAACAAATGACTGTGATGAAGTCTGATACATTTGTTAACGATAATAAATCACGGTTACAATGGTAGAAAACACCCAGATACTACGCTGGACAGACCTACTGAGAATGGCGAAGGATTGCAATGTCAAGACGGCGTATCTTTAAGTTTCCAATGGCCGCTGACCCGTCGTCCAACCAAGTCGTCTGGCGAGAGACAACGCGAGACCGGGACCCATCGCGTTTTCTTATATCTGAGGCCAAGACTCACTTCGGGTCGCTGTACCAGCGGAATAAATAAGTATAGTTTCTAGAATAACTGAAGTCTGAAGCAGTTAGATTATAATCATACAGTCGAGGTACGACTGAGGCGAAATATGTAGGGAAAATTATAAACCTACAGTAAACAGGGGAGAGTTTACTTTTCACGGCTGATTGCATCACACGACGCCGACGCCGGCACTGTCTTGACTCTCCAGTAATAATCGAAGCAAAAATGTTTCGTCAAGTTTAACTTTTGGGGTTCCGTACCCATTAGGTGGGAACGGGACCTTATTATTAAGCCTACACTGTCTTTAATATGTCTGTCTGTTCGTCCATTCTACCTTTTAACAGCTATATCTTTCGAGCCGTAACAGATGGCAAGTTGAATTTTTTACAGAATATGTAATGCATCGGCGGATTGAGTAAGAAATAATAATAAAGTCAAAAAATAAAAAGTAAAGGGTACATACAGTAAATTTAATGGGTTTTTTAACGTATTTATTAATTTGCTTTAATGTAAATACGGTAATATGTACAAGTGTCAGACTTGGCACGATTATAGTACACACTCAATAGTATAACAAAAAATAATAAATTGGCCAAGTGTGACTCAGTGATCAATAGAAAAATAAAATAATACAATCAAACATACCCCGAAAAACTGACTCTCAATATTGAGCGCAGTCAGATAAAAATAAAACCATATCGTAGAAACTTCATATTTTTTTAAATATAATATATAAGAGTTTCCACGTTATCAAAACTTTTTAGTTAAATAATGTCAGTGCTTTTCAAAAATATCACATAAAATAAAAAGTACCAAACACATTTCTATCATACTTGGGCAGATCCGCGTGCAAGAGCTAGTCGTTAACATGAGCAAATCCTTAATTAATTTACTTCTAGTTAATTCGTTCCTTCATTACTCGAAATGAACGCCAACGGCGATTTTGTATAACTGAGACCGGTTATGGCCCGAATTTATGTTTGAACGTATAAGTTTAAATAGCTATGTATGTAAATTTGACTGGTTTTTATTATAGTTAGGTGGTATTGGAGTAATTATCACAAGGAAGAATGGAAATAAAACGACAGGAGCGTTTATTTTGTATTGAGAAGGAAATTGAACTTCCCGTATTTTAATATGCATAGTTTTTTTATTATTACCCGATGACGCAGAGCAAAAATAAAGCTATAGAGTTAAAATTGTATACAAAGTTATAAAAAGTATTCTTACCCAAAGGGGGTGAGGATTCCATACATTTTGACAAGTGTGAATAACTGTTTTCTATGAAACAGCTGATTTGATTGTTGGTTCCATAGTCAGAGGTGTTCACTGTTCATAATCTTCGACCAAAATAAAATGAATGGACGGGCCCAGAAGAAGCGCATTTTTGAAGATTACTAAATGAGCGCCGGCTTTCACTTCGTTTCAGTCGGTCTCTAGCTCCAGGAAGTGCGACACGCGTCTATTTTTACATGATAACGAAAAATCTGACAAAATTACGCCTTCGTGTGCTTTCCCGAAGTGTAAATACACATTAAAAAACCGCTATCTATTTTTTGTAAAAAATGTACTGTGCATGGTTATAATTAGGTGTTGAAGTATATGTCCAGCGGTTATGCCTCGTTTTTACTGAGCAAGTTCAATGGCTATGGCCCGTCCATTCATTTTATTTTGGTCGAAGTTCATAATGACAAGTATAATGAACCCCATTCAGCTTAGCATACCCTTTCCGTATAACCTTATATACCATCTACAGCCCTAAAACGCCTCAACCGATTAATCTTTTTGATACTAATAAAGAAACGTTTTAGTTATGATGTGTGCATAGGTTTTTATCTAGTATTGTTGTTACAACAGTTGTAAAATATTCACAACGTAAAAACAATATAGAGTTGTTTTTTACTCGGTTTATGTGAAAAATTCAAGTTTTAATCCGAAATTGCGTAGGACCTTTTTTATTTAGGCTCATAACTGTAAATCTTTGAAAATTAATGAGTATTTTTACAACACAATATTAAGCTCTTCAGCTCAACACAAATTTGTTTTTATAAGTAGGTTTAAAACTCTTTTGTGGTTGGCAAAAAAAATATCTTACATAATAGGCTATATATTATAGGGTTACGCATATAAACTGTACTAACCCGAAAAGAGGTCACTGTACTCATCATTATGAACAACTTTGACGAAGGAACCAACCTTGAAATAGCAAAAAATTAAAATGCTGCTCCATAGAAAACAGTAATTGACACTCGACAAAATGTATGGAACAGCTGATATTTTTTTCGCGATTTCAGGGTCCATATAAAACTATGGTCCCATAGTAACAAAAAACATAATGGTGAGTACAATGACCTCCTTTCGGTTTAGTACAGTTTATATGCGTAACCCTGTATTATAAACGTGCAAAATCAAAAAGCTCGATGAGCTTTACGATGGAACAGTACAATTTAAAGGTTCATCAATTGATTTCAAACATACGTAGTCTAGTATAATTTTTTAAAGTCCTGTTGTCTTTGTAATTTAGAAGTGAAATACCACTCACTTACTCATTCACTCACTGGCTCATGACATCTTGAAAACTGCTTGTTCGCGACGCTTGTCTTTGGCAAGTAGATTCCTTATGGGGTGCAGAGATTCGCTAAGAAAGTATTTTGCGAAAGAGCCAAATAAATGAGGCAAATGAGGGTTGCCATTTATATAAAATTCTACGAGTACAAAGTCGCGGGCAACTTTATAGTGCAAAAAGTGGGTGAAACACGAAGACATTAACACGAACGAGAGTTTACTTCTGGTTCGGATTTTTTTAATGTTAACCCGATATCCATATTTTTAAATATCTTCGGGTTCATCATTATTTTTAAAATGTATTAGCTACTAGCGACCCGCCCGCCTGGCTATGCACGGGTGTAATTTACGTGCAAAGCGGGGCGGGTCACTTGTTATTATATATATATATATATATATATAAACCTTCCGTGAAAAATTATCTAACTGATGGTGAAAACCGCATTAAAATCCGTTGCGTGGTTAAGGAGGAAGTAGCGGCCATACAGACATACAGACAGACAGACACGGAAAGTGACTTTAATTTATACTATGTAAAGATAAAGATAAAGAAAAGATAAAGAAGAGATAGAGAAGATGTAGAGATAGAGATAAATCTGTAAATCTTGACATGAGCTTTCAATATCAGAATTACGCATCGATTATGACCACATTGATGTAAGAAACAGTCATTGTATGACCACGTATAATCTATTCTTTAATACATAAATCATCCATAAAACTTACACCTTAACTTAAGCATTTTGTCTATTATAATTATACACCCCACTTTTCCAGGTGGCTCAACAAAGTAATGAAAATGCAAAACCTGTTTTAAAAACGTTAAAAAGACTTACCGAAAAAACCTTCCCACGACGCCCATTCCGAACTGTCTTCGATTAGAGTTGTCCGCCAAAGGTTCCAGCATCGGAGTATGTATTCTGGCGCCGCCCGCGCCCCACGACACACTCCGCTCTGGCCTTCGGTACTCCACCCCACTTGAACCGATGGGAGAACGCGCCCTGCAACGAACACACTTAGTTCAAACTTTCAAGGCTTACATGGAGTTTACTAAAGATCCAATAATGTTTTCCCCTAAAGTGCAATATACTGCCTTCAAATCGAGAGTAAACGGGTTCCTTCTCTGTAAGTGCTCCATCCTAGTTCACCTCTTTGCTTAAAATTAGACATGATGTGGATAAATGCTAGCCTATTATGAATAAAAAATGAGCTTGAGCATCTAGTAAATGAATACAGAACCCATAGTAGTAGGGCGCTTTCCAAGCGCTTCCTAACACATAGTTGGCTTGCTAGGGTTCAAGTTGAAAGTATCACCGAAAAATACCGTCAGGTGGACGGTATTTTTCGGCACCTTTATTCGAGAATTAGTTCACATTCCACCATAACCATTTTTGACCACATTTTTTTTGCATGTGTCTACTCGATACAGTGATAATACATGCCAGTCTAGTAGGTCGAGACCACAGAAGGCAGACTATTAGTCAGGGATAGCCTTTGAGACTTTTGAAGCTTAAAAAAATATAAATGTATTTATTTGACGGAAAGAATTTACAAATGTATGGCGACGTAATGCGCTTAGGCGTGTAGCACTCCAATATAATAGAATAGAAGCATCATGAACTCCAGCACCGTAAAAAAATTTAAGTCAGTCGACAGGATTCCACTAACATATTAATACACTGCATCAAATGCGCGAGCACGCAAATTCACCTACTCAAGTTTGGTTTTTGCCTACCTTCTCTGCACTAATGCTGGTCGTAATTTACCCAAAGGCAATATAAGGTATATTACGTCCATGGCTAATGCTTACCACTGACCACCAGTAACATTTTTTTGCCGAAATCAAGCCAACTAAAATTTTTTGGTGAGTAAAATTCAAAATAAAAATGTGTGTAAGAAATAAAATACTTCCGTACTAGCAAACTGGTAAGCTGGTTTTTTTTTTAAATTTATTTTCCTACCTGTTGTACAAAGTTGTCTTGTTTACGATGACGGCGCCTAAATGAATTAATGACCGCATTTCACAGAAAAATGTAATAAACTGGAACACGTAATGGGCTGAGTTTGCAAATGAGTATTCAAATACAACACATAAATACGTCTCCGGGTAATTTATGTTACAGACATAAAATATTATGTTTTACATCAAGTCTATACATAACCAATTCAGACAGAATTTTATTTTTAATCTCAAAACTTCAAAGATACTTCACTTTCATCTCTAAGATTAAGGATAGGTACAAAGATATGGCGTTCGAATGCCAATGCAAAATAAACATTTATACAGAAATATGTCAAAGATAGAGGCAATAATTAATCTCTTAGAATTTTGGTTTATTTTTACTGTTCTACGTTTGAGGAGAGCGATGGTTGCGTGCACATGCGTCAACTCGTAGAACGGGTGCTGCTTGCGGGAGCTAGACTGCTCGGCGAATACACGCAACATACAACAACCAAACAACTATTGGAACAACCTGCCAGCTTCCTTGTTTCCTGGGAGATATAATCTGGGCCTTTTCAAGGCCAGAGTGAATAGGTATCTTCTAAGTCTGCGTGCTTCATCTTCAACCACATCGTCGCTTACCAACAGGCGAGTTGGTGGTCAAACGCGGACTTATTCGCGATAAAAAATAAAAATAAACCATTGTAATAAGATTGTATATTCTTCTTTTAAAGTCATTAGTTTTAGTTTATACTAGCTGACCTGACAGACGTTGTCCTGTCTTAGAACTGTCAAACACGTAAAGTGAAAATCGTCGTTAGAATTTCTGAATTTTTTTAATTTTCTGCGTATTTTTTCTAGTTTTTCTTTCCGTAAGAACCTTCTACAAAAGTATTTGAAAACTTAAAAAAAAGATAAATGAAATCGGTAAAGTTGTTTTCAAGTTATGGCGTGACCAAGGTAAATAGGGATTCATTTTTATATATCCTTACTAATATTATTAAAGCGAAAGTAACTATGTCTCTCTGCCTGGATGTTTGTTCGCTTTTCACGACTAAACCGCTAAGCCGATCTTAACGAATTTTGGCAGAATGATAGTGTCATATGGGCGGACATAGGGTACTTATTCTCCAGAAAATGTAGGGAAACTGGAAAAACGCGGGTAGTACCGCGGAATTCAGCTAGTATAGATATAATTATATAGATTAACAATAGTTGAAAATAAAATTGTAAAAGTTGACAAAAGGAACCGGAGTCCGGAATAATAACAATTAAATATAAACCGGAATATTAGAAAGTATTACGTAAGAAACTAAGACAGGTTCTCGTTATTCGATCCCAACTCGGAAATACAAGCAGCAGTTCATGTAATTTTGCCTCAGGGAAAACGTCAACGAACAACGAAAGCATTGTAAAGGACCATTCTATGAAACAAACAAGTGACTAAACAATTATGAACGCCACATAAACAGACGGTCGAACTTTCATTGTTAGCCGAAAAATGTGCGCTCGAATAAAAACGTTTTCAAGCTAACGCTTGTTAGGTATTCATTTGCCAATATTTTGTTTGGAACTTTTGTGAAATCTGAACTATTTGCCGAATATTGCTTGAGTGAAAAACCACTTGATACCAAATCTATATCGCGTTTTCAGGTTGTTTACATTCACATTTTTCGCACTGGTGGTTTAATTTTGGTAGATTATAAATTTTGACAGATTTCGTGGAAAAGCTGTCAAATACCGAGGCTCTGTCCCCAGCCGAACTTTCGAACACATAAACTAATAAGAATATTGGCGGGATTGAAATAGAGTTGAAATGCCTTTTGACAGTTTTTGTAAATCGATGCTTTAATATTATGGAGGTTTTATTTTTATTTTCATTAAACTTCAAATGTTGTTTAAACTTTATTTCAATTGCACTAAAGGTCTAATTTTGTTCAAAAGTTCTTCCTTAATCAAACATGCGATGTAACATGAACTACTGTTTCTACTAGGCCGAAAACAAGAACTCAAAAACATAAATTACAATTACAATTCACATCAGTTTTGTTGTAACTGAATAAATAACGCTTTTTGTTAAATAGAGTTCTAAAGGGTCGGCAACGTATTTGTGATGCCTCTGATGTTACAAGTATCCATAGGCGACGGTGACTGCTTACCATCAGGCAGCCCGTCTGCTTGTTTCCCACATATGGCATATAAAAAAAAAAAAAAAAAGTTATTACATAAAAATAATTTCCAACGTAATGAAATCTGAAGGAAAATGATTTATTAAATATAATGGCACCTGCAAGATATTTGAGAAATGAGATAGTAATTTCAAGGCAGTTAAAATGAAGGCGTCGCGAATTACGTCACAGCTCCCTCCCTACAGGGCTGTGGGTGCGAGAGTAAGTGACGTCACGGGGTGGCATCTAACGAGAACCACATTTTTCACATTATGAGTGTGAAACGGAGTTTTTACAAGAATGAAATGAGAGATCACTTTAAAGCTAGAACAGACCAGCTGTTGACTGTTATTATAAACCTTTAGTTTGAACCATGAAATTTAAATACTAAATAGTTGTAATGTGCTCTGTCATACTTTAATAAAATAAGTATTACTATAAAGTTTTGACAATTATTTCAAACATTGTCTTAGACAAGAATATTAAAAAGTCCACAGTGTCAAAAGTACTGATCTTATGAATCGAATCTTGCCAATAGTATCGATACCACGATAATTTTAAGCTCTCTGGAGTGACAAATAAACATCTATTGTTTTGATACTATAATATTGATAGCTAACTTATCTGGGATGAAAATGTATTGTAGGCATCACCAGCGTAGCGACTATCGAAATTCAATTATAATTTCAAGCCATCAATGGTCAATGGTGGAAGGTCTTCAACCAGTGTGTGTTGGCAGTGATGACATACGGCAGTGAAACGTAGTCTATCACTATGGGCCTCATAAGCAAACTCAAAGTGGCATAACGAGCTATGGAGAGGGCTATGCTCGGGGCTTCTCTACGAGATCCAAACAGAAATGAGGAAATCCGTAGACGAACGAAAGTTAACAACATAGCCCACCGGATTACAAAGGTGGAGTGGCAGTAGGCAAGGCGCATATCACGCAGAACAGATGGCCGATGGGCCCGAAAGGTTCTCGAATAGAGACTATGGACCCGTAACCGCAGCGTAGGTCGACCCAAAAGATGGACAGACTACCTAAAAGAGACCGCATGGAAACGCAAGATGCAGGCCGCTTCCAACCGGCCCTTTTGGAGATCAATGGGGGAGGCCTATGTCCAGCAGTGGATGTCCTATGGCTGAAATGATGATGATGAATGGTATTAACATATTTTGTGTTATCGATAACATGGACAGTATCGATAATATCGAGGGTATACAATAGCAATTTTAACACATTTTCGAAGTTAACAATCGAAAAGTAAAAAATGTCTATGGTCACACGATGTGACAACCCATGTCATATTTTAATATCTAAAATGTGATTTATCTAGTATTTTCACGTGACCCTTTCGTTAGCGCAAGGCCGACAAAACAATTTATAGAACACTAGTGGTCCGCCCCAGCTTCGTATGGGTATAGATTATAGCCTATGTCACCCGGGGATAGTATAGCTTCCCAAAAGTGAAAGATTTTTTCAAATCGGTTCAGTAGTTTTGGAGCCTATTCAATGCAAACAAACAAACAAACAATCAAATGTTTCCTCTTTATAATATTATTATAGTATAGATAATAGCTTTATATTAAAGTTATATGATTATTTACGGGATATTTACCGTGGTAAGATTGTGGAATGAGCTCCCAAACAACCGTGATTAAAACAGAGCTTTATATTAATCGTTTTTGCAGAAGACGGGAAATTATTTTCTAGTATAAAATAAATAAATAGAGTTATTCGTGACATTTTTGCACACGCGGTCATCTAACCCCAAATTAAGCAAAAACTTGTACTTATGAGCGCCAGAGACTACATACTTTTTTCTATAAAACACTGTTTTAAACTATCACGGCTATTCACTAAAGTTATATGAACTAGTTAGTTTATAAACTTTTGTTTATGTTCGCAATGCATACCCTTTCACCCCATCAGTAACATCCCCATCTTCATGGTGCTGCGTCAGAAGGGACGCCGACGTTGGCGCCGTAAAAAATACGTCATCAACCTCGGCGTCTTCTTGCGGAGACGTCGCGCTCCCTCGAAAGGAACGCGACCACAGCGCTGACGTCGATTGCCGCGATTTTCTCGTCACCGCCTGGAAATATAATGTAATATACTTGGGTTTAGATCAGTATAATAAAATGTATTGACACAAGAATACGTTGTTTTTTTAAACCCCTGTTTATATTTAAACGGCAGAACAGATTTTCTTGAATAATAGCTAAGAATACTCTCGATCAAGTAAACTTTCAAGCAAAAAACAACTAAATCAAAATCGGTTCAGGTTTTGGGAGTTACGATGCCACAGACAGACACACAGATACACACGTTAAACTTGTAACACCCCTCTATTTAAAAACAATAAGAAGCATACTCCTCCCAAAAAAATATAACGAACGGAGAAGTAACATGCGTGAAAGCGGTACAACAATGTTTATTTGAGCATTTATCCGTATTAATATAATTTTTGAAAATGTGCAGTATTATAAAACTTAAAATGTTCTTAACTCTAATATTTATATGGCCATAATTTACAGAAAACCCCGCAAACGTCGCAATAGGCGTAGCAACCTCGTAGCACGCACGTAGCTATACCTACGTTCTACGTATCTACGCATAGTCATATGTACCTACTGCTCTACGCAAAGACCGTTCACTTCAAAGAACATTTTATTATAGGTACCTAATATACGACGAAAGAATTAGGCTAAAATATTTCCCCGCATTAAATTATAAAAGCGATGTTCCCAGGATCGGATCGACCGTTATGGGGTCGTAAATAACGTTGCAGACGCTTCTTGTCCCACCAAGCAATATCGGAGGAAGGAACCATTCATAGGTACGGAATACTACTTTACTTTACTGGCTTCCAGTCTGAGAAAATATTATAGCGTTCCCACCAATTTTGCTCACGATAAAAGGGAGGGTGGTTTTCAATAATGTGATTAGGAAAAAAAAGTTTGTTATTATAGCAGCTAGGTAGTCTTTATAAGGACTAAAGTCTACTGTGCACGGGTAGAGTAAACGGTAGAGTGAACTAGCATACTACTCTACCAGTGCTGAGCACATTACCAGTTATAGTAGAGTACGTTTACATCTAAATTTAGCCTGCTATATACGGGTAGAGTAATCGTTATAGTAGCACGGTAGATCACTAACTATACCAATTTAGACAGCATTGGTAGAGTAGGAAGTACTCGAAACTGGTAGAGTAGTGTTTCTTTGAACGCCACGTACGTCACTCGACCAGTTTAATAGTTCTGATGACCACTAAATGTATTTTATTTATAAATCATTAGCTAAAACAATAAAAAAATACACGTGCTCATGCAAGTCTGAACATGTTTTACTCAACTAAGCGTATACGTGGGTCGAATAGCCGGTACAGTGTGCGGTAGAGTAGAGTGGACACTGGGGTGGGGAGAGCCAAGTGGTAGAGTAGCTTTCTCGTGGTGCTAGCTATTCTACTCTTCCTATTTTTAGTACTCTACTGTACCAATGCTGTTTACATTAGTACAGTCGGTGGGGATAGTTAGAAATCTACCGTGCTACTATACCATTTTTATTTCTTTTTAAAGCAAATAGTATGAGTAAAAAAAAAACTTAAATTTATCTCCTAACGCGCTGCGTTAAAGAAAAGTCCATAAAACGCCAACCTCCACTTAGTAGTCCCAAAGCACTCAGAGGGTCACCATTAAAACATAGTGTTACCCAGTTTAGGATTTCACAGCCGTCAAGTGCTTTTAGCATAGTCAAAACATCCAGACCAACTCCGCGGATGGATATTTACCTAACTTTTAAATGGTTGGAAACTAGGTTAGAAGCTAAATACGCCACCTGTGGCCTGGTAGCCTTTGTCGGTTGCAAATTATACCAGTGTCTCAAGCTCAACTATGCATTAATTTAGCCTGATAGGTTCAACTCGGGGACATATTTCGAGGAATTGAGCTTCGGCTTGTAGCAACTTGAGATTGGTATTCAGATGCAATCTAGTGCTGCATTACTCGGGGAAGTTCAGAATCTATTAGGAACGGTAGGATTCTCTTGCAGTGGTTAAGTAGCTATCTTTTAGTTAAGTTTAAGTAATAATCCACTACACAGGGTTATAAGGAAAGGTTATGCTAAGTTACCGACATAGCCCACCGGATAAGCAAGTTGCAGTGGCAGTAGGCAGGGCACATAGCACGCAAAACAGATAGCCAATGGGCCGAAAGATTCTCGAAAGGAGACCAAAGACTGGTAAGCGCAGCGTAGGACGTCCACCTACAAGATAGACAGACAACCTAAAAGAGACCGCAGGGAAACGCTGGATCAGGCCGCTTCCAACCGGCCCTTTCGGAGATCGATAAGGGAGGCTTATGTTAAGCAGCGGACGTCCTAAGCGGGAATGATGAAGATGAGTAAAAAAATAATTAAATACAGCAATTAAGGCTTATTAAATTATTATTTTCAATGGTGATAGAATACTCACAGTGACAACATAAGAGAGGCCGGTGAGCGTAAGCCGCGCCACGCTGTCCTTGCCGGGGCGTGGCAGCGCAGGCGCCGGCGGCTCCTCCAGCGAGGCCGGCGCCGGCAGCACGTCGGGCCGCTCGCGCGCTCGCCCCCGTGCCTCCCTGGGTGCTGCGCCCGACGCTCCATACATACTATGCATAATAAATACTACGTCACAAAATTTGTGGTTTTCAATCTGTGGGCCGCGCCTCACTAGGGAGGCGCGGCAATATGTTTGTAAAGGGGCGCGGGCGCGGTGCGAGTGGATAGTATTCCGTCCGTCCGAAACACTGAAACTGTATTTACCGTTTTCAAGTATGTACTTATTTGTGCGAAAGAGCATTGAAGTACTGAAGCAAACTCGATATTGTCTATGTTATGCACTTTCTGCTATTCAACTCTGAATTGTGCCAATTTTGTCTTAATTTATTTATTTATTAAGCATTTGATTAATCTTAGATATTGAACTCTACCTTGCTGCATGTATTTCAAAAGTACATGGCAAGCCCACTGGCTTCTTCTTGCTTGCACCGAGGGGGCGTGAGTCATTTCATTTTATAAAGTAGAGAGGCATGACGAAAAGAAGAAGAAGAAGAAGATTTTTATTGCCTTAAAAGTAATACTTAAAAATAATAATTTACTGTTGGTCCGCACACTAGGACAAAGCCTGTCAAATACTTTGGGAACACCTGATTTAGATAGACACTCGTTATACCCGGAAGAGATCGCTTTTAGCGATGAGTCTGAGAGAATCTTAAGACCTAGTGCAACAAGTGGCGACCTTACTGCTAAAACCAATCTCTTACAGGTAATTACTTTTATTTTTACCACTTATCCTCCATTTTTTACCTCCTAAAGATGTTCCAAGCTAAAATTCTTCCACTAAACCTGCACTAAATATGCAATGAAATCTGCTTGCTATGGAGAGGTCAATAGACATTGTGAAGGCAATTTACTGTTTTGAAATTTACGGTCTGTTTGTGACGATTTTGTTAATAAACTGCAACGAGCATGAGGAACGACCCAGTCGGATTTGGGATGGGGGATCGCCAGAGGTTCTTTTATTGAATACTATATAGGCTTGCGTTTGACCGCTAACTCACCTAATGTTACGCGATGATGCGGTCTTCAATGGAGCACGCTTGCCTAGAAGAAACCGACTCACTCATGATTTGACGACACAGATTATGTGTGGTATTTAGAACTGAACTGCACTACCGTAAGTGGCACGTTAAATTGCAAGTCTCAGATGATCGAATGACATTGCATGGCTTAAAAACTCTGCCACTAGGGCCATTTTAGTGCGCTAGCTTTCCATTCATGCATTTTAACTAAATACGAATAAAAGTATCCACTGTTCCGTTAAAATTAAAAAGACACTCGCTAGCCTGGATACCCGATACCTACTCATCCCATTTAAAACGTGGCTACATCAAACGCGGTAGCTGTAGGTACCCCTAAAAACAAACAACATTTTACGACTTTTGTAAACAGAACTGTGAAAACAAATTGCGCTTTTCCCTACGAAAATGCCTTTTTTCTCGTCGTTTTGATGAGAGCTGTTTTTACCAAGCAGGTGTTCATTATTTGTGCTTTTCGTTCTTTTACCGTAACATATCAGCATGTTTACGAAAACATGTACCTAAAGACATGGCTTAGACAGGACTACAGGCTACAGACAGGGTACTTGTTTATTTAAACTTATTTAAAGCTAGCTGCGCCTCGTGGTTTTACCTACATGGAATTTACTATATTCATTCTATATCACTCTCCGGCCCTTCAACTATCTCTATGCAAAAAATTCCGTTGGTTCGTTGCTTTGTAGCTGCGTGAAAGAGGAACAAATAAACATACTTTCGTATTTGTTATATGGGAATGGTAATGTGATAATTATGTATTTTTTTACTAACATAAACTGACTTCAAGACTTGAATAAACTTAAAGTAAAAAAAAAAAAAAAACATACAGTCGAATTGAAAACCTCCTCCGTTTTGAAGTCGGTTAAAACGTAGAAAAATGTCAGTTAAACAGAGATTGAAAGTCCTCATCAAAACTTTTGCTTAAAACAACAATCTAAAACGTCATTTGTGTACCTTTCAAAAAGTGCTGAAGCAATTTCGATAAAATTTATATTTTCCTCTTAATTAAGACCTACTAAACAAAAAGAATCATCGAAATCAATTCAAAATAGGCAGAGTAATTGCGTAACAAACAAAAAAAACATGCAGTCAAATTGAGAACCTCCTCCGTTTTTAAGTCGGTTACAAAAATACTAACACCAAAAAGAAACAAGATAATTATTCCTTTATTTTCAAATTATGTGCAGTAAAAATAAAGCGGTAAGAGGTCAACTACTGAAAGCTACGCTATTCCAAAACATACTGCAGTGCGTTCTCCATTCAGGGCCGCAAAATTTATGTTCGGGAATTGTTCAAAGTTGTGATTCGACATGGCAAAGTTCTGAGAAGAATTAACAACGACATTAATAAGCTTGCGGCCTCGTCCCGCGAAAGCCTCGGGCGGCCAACAACTGGTTATATTACGAAGTCACTTCCTGGCACAATCCAACTCTGTATACGAGTGCTTTTATATTTCTTGTCTAATTGCTGCCCGCAGTATAGACAGTATGGCACACGTTAAAAAAATACAAAATAAACGTATACATACTGTTAGTAAAACGAAAATTTGTGTGCGAGAATGTGTTTTGTTACATCCTAATACTTATATTACATCTAAACATGAAAGCTTTTATGTTATTTCATAATTGAATTCAGTCTCATTTTTGACATCAACGTGCCTGTTGTTAAGCCATAATGCGGTCTACGATGGAGCATGCTTGTCTAGAAGAAAACTATTCACTCGCAAATTAAAGACACCCAGATTGTAACTATCTGCAAACACCCATTCAGGCAGCGCATTTTATCGTTTAACATTCCGCACTAACTCCATAACAGCTAGATGAATTTAGATGAAATTTGAAATAGCTTAGACTCTGGATCAATACGCAGGCTACTTTTGTCTCGGAAAGTTTAACGAATACTGTGGATAGCTGGTGAAAGCGTGGAGTACTGCTGGAACTTGAAGAATTTAGATAACATGTGTCAAAAAAGTAGTACTTGGATCATAGGGACAGAAAGTTTTTGTGAATTTTGAATTTGGAGGCTTACCAGAAAAGTGACCGTTGGACAGTGGCTCCCATGGAAGCATTTACCCGGATCGTTTTGCAGGTTTAAATCGTGCCAGCCTCCGAATATTCGAATTGTTTATAGCATAGAAAGTTTTTTTTTAATGTTGGAAGTGTTGTTTTAAATATTATGGACAATTCAAACATTTGCCGCCTGGCAGGATCCGAACCTGCGCCATCCGGGTTTACGTTCTAAGCGATCTGTCCACTAAGCAACGGCCGCTTTCCTATCGACCTTTAAATTCTTGAGCGGTCATTGCAGATAATCTAAGCATTGGTAACGCCATAATATATAATCACATTATGGTCTATAGTATATGGTCACTCATTATGGTCTATAAC
The DNA here is from genome assembly GCA_914767915.1 of Agriopis aurantiaria. NCBI lineage: Eukaryota > Metazoa > Arthropoda > Insecta > Lepidoptera > Geometridae > Agriopis > Agriopis aurantiaria. The sequence goes on along the minus strand of OU611994.1, from coordinate 6,639,917 downwards.
ATTTTAGAATAGTGTAACGCAAAAAAAATCGGAAAAACATTTTTTTTGTTAAAACAGCAGACAGAAGACAGATATTAAGGTATCGTATGGTCTATAGGTATTTTTAAATTGTTTTCCTCATAGAAAACGTAGAAAACTAATGCAACTTCTAGAGTATCTACACGCCAGAATTCATTTATTTATTTTATTTATTTATTTTATAAAACGATACCCTACAATTTACGTCGATTTTGGAGGAAACAATCTTGCTTTGTTAATTATTAACGAGAGGAGTTTATAACTTCTCAGAAATAATTTCGTAACAGCATAAAAAATTTAAGGTTGAGTGAAACTTTTATTTTCGTAATTTTTACGTAACAAGCCTAAATCCGCATGGTAATTAATTCATAAATAATTAATTTACTGCCTGAATACAAATGAAAACATTGAGGTATTTGTAAAAGAAATTGGGTACAAACTTCCGATATCTATTAGTCGAATGAATTTTTCAAAAAGTGTAGTAATTAAGGTATTACGAGGAACCTTTATAAGTTCGTTACCAATGGCAAAATTGGCCCAACAACCAATGGGGCAGTAGCCAAAAAAAGAAAAAAAAAGTTCGTTACCTAATTAGACCAGGGCTGAAGCATTTAAAAGTGGTAAAAAGTTTAAAAAAAATAGTAGGATGAAACCCATTGGAAAAGGAAAAAAATATAACAAAAATGAAAATAAAAATCATTAATTTACGGGCGATCTGGGGTAGTGGAGGTTAAGTGTAAAAAAACGGTTTATCTCGATTACCGGCAAAACTACAAGTCCTATGGAAAAAAATTAAACCGCAAAGTTGTAGGTAATAAAAAGATCTACAACTTTTGCTGACACACTTTTTTCACATAACCTCAAAATTTATGTGAAAATTTCAAATAACCAAGTTTTAGATGTGTTTTTTAAATATTCTACAAAAAAACTTTTAAACTTACCTTTTTATGTCACAAATACACAGTATTTTTTTATTATTTTTTTCACCTTATTTTGACGTTATATCGAAAAAGTACCCTAATTTTCAATCGAAAATTCTCACGTCAAAATATCAGCTTTTTTAAAAAAGTCGGTGGGCTTTTTGTTCGTTGAAATCTCTACTTTCTGATGGTATAAAAAAATATACATTACTTTGGTAAATGTTCTCTACTCAACTATTTCTTTTTTTGTTTACAAAAATAATCGACCCTGGTCTAAATCCTTTATAATCTTTTAAGTTCTATAGCTATTAAGGAAAGTGCATGAAAATTTGCAGAATTGCAAATTTGGTTTAGACCTCAGTATAAAAATTATTAAAAAAATAAATGCATTTTAGATTAGGTTTTATTTCAAGTACATATGTTTTTTTTTTACTGCTCCCCTCATTTTTTGTCCTCATTTATGGGGTATGGTAGAATAGAAAGGTATCACTTTTTCATCAAGTGTATTATCAAGTGTAGTAAGAATCCTTTGCAAAATATGGCCCGCCAAACAGGCAAAATGTTGATACTTCCCTGCCTACGATGTATTTTTAAACTATTAAACTTAGAAACTTGTAAGTTGCTATGCCAATATTGGTCATATTAAAAAACAATATTAAAAATAACTAAGTTTCTCTTTTTTTTTGTGATATAATTGTAACAAATCTATTCAGACGATAAGTACCTACCTAAGGTTTGCTATTTATAAGTAAAAAAATTAAGGTTATGTTTTAGTTCTGGCAATAAAAAAAATTCTATTCTATTCTATTCTAAATTTAAGACATTCTAGCTCAATGCCTTTCATATCCTTTCGAAAGATTATATTAGAAAAGAATGTTTCCCAAGTAGTTTTATCTTTGGATAAACCATGAAAACTTTATGTTCGTAAAACAACTCACCTCTGAAATTAGGCTAAGCCCACCGAGATTCGTTCGTTTGATTTTTCTATGACCACCAATTTCTGAACTATACGAATGACCACAGTAATAATATGGGTGCTTTAGCTACGTAACCATATGTGTGTCTCGATATGCTCTTGGTCAGTTATTATTTTTGGTAGTATGCACTGAGCAAAATATTATTACATTTTAACAACAAACAAAAACTTGTTTAGCTTACCAGCCATTAATATGAAAATTATGATCAGAGAATATTCTACACTGTCATTCAAAACATACCAAATACTACATACAGGCTCAATATGCTCGGAAATGTTGAGAAAACAATGTCGAGTACAGCGGAAATTGAATTTAGTATCCGTTTTGTACAGTTTTGACGGGTACAATGTACATACAAGCAACTTGATGAGTTCTCAACAAACGTTATTTCAGCTTTTAATTCAACGTGGAGTAAAGTTTAGTCTCGCATGACAACTCTATCTTGTATGTTATCTATCACTGTTTATTTGAATGACAGATCTATAGTGATGTTTTCAAGAGGTAAAGTTTGTGATTGAATATAACATATTTTAGGTGGTAGATCCGGAACTACTAAACCGATACTAATAAGTTTTTTTGCTGATAGAAAGTTACACTACACTATGCTTAACATAGGCTATATTTTGTTCACAACGCGGGTGAACCTGCAGGCAGAAACAATATTATGATAAACGAATGATCGTGTTAAGAGAGGCAAAAGCCTACTTACTCTGCGGTATGGGCCACTACTCATAATTGGGAGAAGCTTTTGTTGTTTGCATTTTCAAAATGTCCTATTACCGTTCTGAATGGCCACTGATTCGTGGAGTAGCATAAATAACGATACAATGACGTCGTAGAGTCGGATCGGCATGAATTCTAAATCGTTTAATGGTGGGAGACAGCGCGAGACTGGAACGGGTGGCGTTCCAGAGAACGCCACAACCTACACTAGAAATTGTCCAACGTTGACTAGACTATGGAACGTTCGCTAGACTGCGCTGCCTGAATTAATGTTAGTTAGTTAAAATTGTGTTAGTACCTAACTATATCGGGGAATATAGTTAGTTACTAACCACGGGTGTCTTCAAGTCGCTAGTGAATCGGTTTCTTCTAGACAAGCATGACCTATTGTAGACTACATCATCACTAAACATTAGGTGGGATGGCAGTCAAGAGCAAGCCTATTTTAGATTTAGATAAAAAAACATTAGCCTCGACCACAGAACATATAAACGAAAAATATATTTTCTATGAAGTTGACGACCAAGACTAGACTTAATTCGAGTCGTAACGCTAGCAGAGTAATGCTGCTCCATAGCATCTCACGCACTATATTCTATTTTAAGGTGCCAAAGTATATTCAAATATGCTAAAGATAGACTGACCTAATATCGTCATCATCAGGATGATGATCGGGCGGCAGGTCGAGCCGGAGGTCGCCGAGCGCCCGCGCCGCGTGCCGTCTCCGCCTCTCGTACCACAGCCTTCTTTGTTCCCTCTCGTTGTCACGCTGAACGCCGAAGAACGTTTGCGTTTCTCTTTTGAGGTAGTCACGTACCTGTGAAAAAACGAACTTTGAAGAAACGGAGCAAACAGCATTCCTTATATTGGTAATATTTCAAGTTGCTCCTCCGAGGTGTCAAATGTTGTACTCTGAACATAGAAATTTAGACGACTTGCTGTAGGATCATCATCACCATCAGCCAGAAGACATCCACTGCTGAACATAGGCCTCCCCCTTAAAACTCCACACTGAACGACAGCCTGCCTTCTGCATCTATTGGATGCCTGTGACTCCCATGATGTTAGCAGCCCATCTAGTAGAAGCCTACCTATTCTGCGTCTTCCGGTTTGTGGCGCTGTGGGATCGGTATCATTGAAATCATGATTCTATCATGACACAATACTTTTTCGCGATAGTATACGGCAATAACTGTATTGCGAGATTTTACACAAAGTTTTTATCATAACTCACCGCAACAGTATGAACCCTTCGCAATCTGACTCCATCTTCATGCGCGGGTTGAGGTACGGGGTCCGGCGGCGGGAGGGCCGCAGGCGGCGCGGAAATCACCCGTGGGGGTGACGCCGGCGCAGGGAGCGGTGGTGCTGACGCGGCCGCCGCTGGTGATGAGGTTGGGCAAGCCAACTGCGGCGCCAGCAAGCCCGCACTAGATCTCCTGCAACAAAGGAAAGTCAAGGTTAGTTTAGGCAATCACACTTTGCTTACTAGATAAATCATATCGATTTCATTATAGATTTATATAGAAATTACAAGCATGGGCAGGCCTGGCGCACTCCGCACTTTAGGTATGAAGCTACAAGTACGTGTCGGGGTCCGACCAGTCGTGATCTGCCGCACGATATAGATATTCACGACAAGAGTTACGCAATAGACAGAGACACACGCACTCTCACGTCATGAATTGCACTTTATTGTGTAGTAGCAAGAGTCGCTATTTATTCAAATGATTTTGCGGAGTGAATTTTTTGTACTTCTTCTATTGTTTCTTTTGTGCTTCTGTGATCTTTGGTCAGCTTTGGACCTATACCTACACTCAGAACGTTTTATTCTCACTCACATCATTTTTATACAATTTAAAATGTTATTGATAAAAATAAAGTAAGAATATTTGATGCACTGAGGCAAATACTTTGCAAAAAAAAAATATCTCACCTTTTCACGATTTCATACTTAATTGCACCTGCTATTTTTGTTGTGAAGCTTCATTTATACAGCGTACAGCGTAGCCAGGTCTTTAGCTATACATAGCACGTATTGTAATGTAACAATGGATTTTAGATGATTTATATTTCATCCAAAATCTCTCGATACCCAAGCGCTGAATCCCTCGATTACGTGCTTAGTGTACGCATTATTACGAATTCAATATCTATTATTAATGCTCGTATAGAAATTGCCTTGGCACTGTATTAACGTGGTATGAAGTCACAGGTGCGCGCAAGGCAATAATTTGCACGCAGCGTAAACGTTTCACGTAAATCAAGATACAGTACTCTAGGCAGGCAGTGTCTTTGATAAATATACCTTATTATTGTGTCGCATGGCGAAGGATTATGTTGCTTTTGTTTACGTAATAAGCGCCTTGGTGAGTCGATATGTAGGTTCGTGTTTTTAAAAGTGGAAGATAGGTAATACAAAATGCGTGATACCAGTAAAAAACCGGTCAAGTTAAAAGATTGAAATATGGAATAACAAACTTAACTTTGTAGTTGGCAAACAGCTGCCTCCATACATATAAACTTCAAACTGTAAGTTAGTAGCAAAATATTTTTTATGTAATGTAATATCCAATTAACAACTTTCAAATTTTCCTTTATATGTGGTGTAAGACGGGTATGTGGCGGTGTATGTTGGGTCAACTAGGGAAGTACCCTATAGGTTTTGATTCCCTTGTGAAATCGCAAAATATGCGAAAATATGAGACATAAACGGTCATATCTTATGATCGCGTAGACATACGAGTTTGATTTTTCCAATCTTTATGCGTTCCTGAGAAAAAGGGTCACGACAGACGGACAGATAGACGGACAGACAGACGGACAACAAAGTGATCCTATAAGGGTTGCGTTTTTTCCTTTTCGCAGGAAGTTTCCCTAAGTCATACCTAAAACAACATTAGCTCTAATTAGTCATAATTTTTTTCCAAAACCAACCGTATTTTAACTAGGGATATAAATGAAAATAAGTTTACCCGGTTTCAAATGAGAAGAAATGCAGAAAGGTGAAGGAAGCAAGGCAGGGCAGGCTAGGTGAAGCAGAAACTGACTCTTGCACGTACAAAATACACAAATACCTAATCACATTACATAGAATGTGTTTAGTTTTGTAAAACGTTTTGGAACAAACGTTGTTAGGTGATGTAGGGAAGCTGCCACAAGATATTGTTAACTAATCTACATATATATATAAATGAATCCCTATTTACCTTGGTCCCGCCATAACTTGAGAATGACTTTAATGATTTCATTCATCTTTTTTTTAAAGATTTCTCATACGTTGTTACGGAAAAAAAAAAATAAGAAAATTGCGCAGAAAATTGGAAAAGTTCAGAAAACATAACGACGATTTAACCTTGCGGGCGAAACCGCGTGGTGCAACTAGTAAATAATAGAAAGCAAAAAATTACTAAAATAACAAAGGTTATAAAGTCCCAAATCGGCCCCAACTCAGCATAATGCCAAAAACAAATAACTATTAATAAATAACTCTATATAAGCATAATATGAAGTTAACACTCAATTATGGAGATTGCCAAGAAAATTTTAAGTGAGGTGGGCGAGGTCACTCGATCCCATACTTGACCTCATTTTGTGTAGAGTCTTCGGCTGAGGTCTATTTTGACCTTAATCTTCCTCTTGGATAGACGGGCCAAACTAGCGTGCGAGGCGCTTATGAAATTTGTTCGTGTTAAGAAAGTACAATAAAAGGTTTATACTATTATATTATGGCAGATAACTTAAGAATCACCGCAACATTCCCGATTCATTATTCAAAACAAAGCAGTTCACAGAATCTATGTTGGTAACACAATTTTGTGATATAAAAACATAGACTGGTTCTGAAATGAAAATATCGAAAGTATAAAAAGAGCTCCGCGCCGTCAAAACAGGCACGTTTCGAGCTTCAAATATTGCGCCGATAAAAACTTGGCAAGCTCGCCGTATTATAATAGCAATGTCATTTATAGGCAACTCTTCGAGACTTCGACGTTTTTAAGCATTTTACAATGTTCGTTCCTGACACGTTTATCATGTCGTGAGCATAATAATACGAGCGGTGTTGTACAATGTTACCTAATCAGTTGGTTTAATTGATTAAGCTTGTTTAAAAATGCTGTTTTTTGTAGCTTTCGTAAATACGACATGAAATAATTATTCTTCGTAATAAGCTGCAAAAAAAATATTTGGGTCAAATGTCAGGTCAAATTGAAACCAGAGTAAAGGAAGGATTCCAAGATTGAACGGCGTGGGAAGCGAGTAGCAAGCAAAATAAATTTTGCAGCCGATGGAAAACAAAACTTTTCACCTCGCCATTGCGTTTACGTTACGTTCGCATTAAGATAGGATCTCCTTTAATTAAAAGAAACTCCTTGAATTAAACTATTTAAGGTGTTATTCATGTTTATATCCTCAAATTTTTTAAGGTTAAACAATTGTGACTCACGTTTGAATTAATTTTTTTTCTTTTTTTGGTGAGTCTTGTAACTATTGTCATCCAAATCACATATAGATACATGTAAAGTTTCAAATATACACAATAGTAAAAAAACTACTTTCATCATTTGTTTATGTAGATAGATAGATAAACTATTTATTGATCACACTACAAATTACATACACACGTTAAAACAGCTTAAAACTAGTGCAACAATCGGCGGCCTTATCGCTAAGAGCAATTTCTTTCAGGCAACCTTGGGATGGAGAGTATTATGTTGTAGTTAGTTTGTTAGTCATAAGTAAAACTTAATAAAAACCTTTTTTACAAAATAACAGGTTTGCGCCTTACCGCCACCTCGCCAAACGTTTTATTACGCTACTATACTTGTCAGCAAAACACGGCGAAATATAGTTATTATTTTGCTGGCAACACCGTAGGCACTAAACTAAATAAAACTTTTAAACCACTGTCAGCCAGTATATCATCTAAGCTTTGATCGGAAACCCGATCACGTCATCTACGCAATAATGCAGATACCCAGTCTCCGTCCGTGTACCATCTGATTGCTATTCTTCCCGCTCGCTCGTCCAATATCGGTGGGCGATATTGCACGTCCAATCGCGAAAGGCCTGACGTTATTGGCCTATAGATCTTGGCACCTAGACGCTCGTGACGGTGACAAGTTTAGTAACAAACGCAGTGAAATAATTTCTAGTAATTGCAAAAGAGGAAGAGTACGCTGATAAGAAGTAATCGTAGACATGGCGGCTGATACAGTGAAGTGTACAAAGAAAAAGTGAGGTTGACCTTCTCGCCACTTTTTACTGGGCCGGCCTAGTAGAAAAAGGGCACGAAGATAATTATGAGCACTAAAAAAGTTAAGTATAATGACTTTATAAAATTAACTATCAAAATCATCACTCAAATAGTACAAACACTAAAATACGTGGTTTTTCAGAATGGTACGTATACGTGGTTTTTCAAATTCAACCGTTATAAACCGAACGGAAGCCATCATGAACAACTTTTAATATGGTACTCCCCTTGAAATTGCGAAACAAAACCATAATTTTCTAATGAAAATGTCATTTTCACTCAGCGAATAAATTGAATAGTCGATGTATTTTTTTTTTCATGATTCAGGATTGTTCGCCTCACAGAAGAGAAAATTTTTTCGTTCTCTTTTCTGTGGTTCGCCTCCTAAAAGAAGTGATGAGTACAATGACATCATTTTGGCTTTGCACTATCGTTCCGTATCAAAAAACGATTTTTTAACGGTAACCCGGTAAAAAAAACGAAGTGCCCTGCCAATTGATATAGATACAAACTGATGTATGTTGGATCTAACTACATTACAACGTGTCCTGAGTTTTCATTTAATTTAAAATATATTTTAGAAATACCGACAAACTATTTTAATCCTAGGTTTTTAAATGAACTAATTTACATGCCACAAATGTAGTATAAATGCACAGATTACTTTAATAGGTAGTGCTGTTATAGTCTGCTTCTAGTTCGGGCATTTTTAAGCGCTGACATTATATCCATAGTTTAAAATATCTTTGACCGTACCGCTATTTATACACAACCTAAGGAAGTATGAGATTAATAATGAAATCAAGACTAAGTCTCTAAGGGCGCACCCAACTAATCTAAATTACGGCATCTGTAATCCTCTACAGTTGATGGCCTTCCGTTGCTACGCTGGGATGTTATTAACACCATAATACCACGTACAAGATAATTATTACTGTCTTATGTTGAGTAATAAATTCACAAAAGATTTAAATGTTTTTAATTACAAAAATCGGCAAATGAATAATGGTATCTTAGGTTTCCGCGATTATAACACAATTAACTTAAAAACTTTTAACAGATTTGACATCATAACAGATTTGATCTGACATTTCCAAAATTTTGCAATGTCTTTGGTAACAGGAATATTTTATGAAATTCGAATGTCTACTGAAATATTGCGAAATTATTTACAAGTATAGCCAAAGACTTCAAAACGTATATATATCGGTGTCCAGAAGTCTTGCAGTTCTGCACAGGGTTTTAACTTAAGCCAAATACACAGTTGAACAGAACTGATTGATAAAACAGCCTACGAAACTATTTGAAAATAACTTGCAGCAGAAATTCAATATATTTTTTTTTAAGTCAAATCAACTTGGTTTAACATTTTTCCCGCTAAGCCGGTGGTGCCAGAAATTTTCTGCTTGATACTTTTCCGAGCAACAATATAAAGGAAAGTTTCACGGCAAAGTCTTTAATAGCTAGGTGCTTTTATCTCATAGTTTTCAGTTCTCGTAATCTTGTTATTATAGAACAAGTTTTCTGTTTTATCTGTTAAACCTTACCTTTTCCGGTCGTATTTGAGATAAGAAAATCTCTTGAAATTGATTATCACAGATCCAATTCAAGGCGATTGTAGCATAGTGATTGGCGCATTCGATTTTCACGCAAACTTGAGCTACCGGTGAAGCAAAACATCGTGAGGAAACCATAGCATGATAGGGTTACTTTTATTGCTCAATTGGCTAGCTAGTTCATCATATTTTTTTTCATTATCAGCCTATCATGTTCCCACTGCTGGGACACAGGCCTTCTCTCAGAGTGAGGGATGGACCTTAATTCACTATGATGGCTCAGTGCATGTTGGTAAAATGTCATACGTCTTTGAACGTTTGAGGTTCTTGCACATACCGGTTTTCACGATGTTTTCCTTCACTGTTGTTGAGCAATGGCATCGAAACTGCACATAATATATTTAAATACTAAATGAATAAGTCATCAGTGTGGGGCCGAGGATCGAACCGGATGTCGTCCAGCCACCATCGAACTGGCTAGTTACTACTAGGTAACTGAGAAATTAGCAATGAACGCTATACTCGGTCTAAGCAATACAATCTTCAAGTTCATTATATCTCGGTGGCTGAGATTAATGAACTTTAGAACGCAATCCTGAAATCGTTTTTTTTTTCAATTTCAGGGCTAGTTTGACCCGATAGTAAAAATTGGTCGTAATGATGACAACAATGACCTCCTTTCAGCTTAGTAATGTATACAGGCAGGGTACACAGATACGTTATCGAAATTTACAAAAATAAACAACAAACAAGTACAAAACAAACATAAGTAAAAAGTATTAAGCTCGTTAGGCACCGAGCCATACAACGTATCAACGTTGAACATCACCACTTACAGAAACGGTAACCAAAATAAATTCACGGTAGATTTAAAACTTTTTTACTGTTATTTATCGTAGCCAGCGTAGACGGTGCTACGTGGCTACGAAAAACGTAGAGCCGTAATTTGTAATGCACAACACGAACCCAATAACTCAAGTCGGAGAGGCTAGCACGAGGATATATTAAAAGAACTGGGAAGGGGGGAGTAATTAACAATGCAATTTGCTATAATAGCCTTACAGTCGTCGAAATAAGGGTGTACTGTACGTATCAAGTTCAAGTAAACGCACAGAAGACATAATAGCACAGTAAAGGCCGTGAACTTGTAAGCGACACAAAATTCAAGCATTCACTTGAATAGTATTTTCACTACTCCGGTAACTTTTAGGTTACGCAGGTGGTGCTTACTATTTATATATAATAAATAATAATGTGTAAGTTCTTATTTTCGAACAATACGCGATGACGCGAGCATTGGCCCAAATATAAAAATGTGCATTGCCAAAAAGTAAAAAAATAAATCATTCACATCTGTCATTGACATTTAGTTTTATGCACTTTTTATATGGCAGAGAATGAGCTCAATATAATTCCAATGATTACGTCATGAGTGAGCAAATGAAGGCCAATACCATATTTTTTTTCAAATATGACGGATATTTGAAAAAAAATATGTGATTATATCAGCCAAAAAATAATGTATTGTAATAAAAAAAACTATTCCTACAAATGGTTTTGTAATAACAATGCAAAAAAAACTATCGCCATTCGCCACACAAATATATACACGCTAAAATATCGCTATTTCTTTCATCAGTCATAGGTGTCACTTCTTTCTCATAGTTCCGTAATTATGTTCTATTGGTAAAGTAAACATAAAACAGCTGGCACAAAAAGAACATCCGGGAAATATTTTTCATACTTGTTCTATTGGTAGAACCAACAGTCGAAAAGGTAACCTGCGCCAACCGGCCGTCTATCAAGTCACTGAAAATCAATTCAATCCAATTTCAATCTACATTTAATTATTAAATAATTATAGTGTAGTTACCACAATATTTAAATTAGTCACCGTGATAGAATAAAATCGGTGTTTTTAAGAACTCATGCTTTTGATGAAAAATTCTAATAATGGCCCGGTGGTAGCATTTGTGCTATACAATCTGACGTCACCCTCGGCCTGCACTTACTTGTTTGTACTTGAATAAATTATGTGCAGTTTCAATGCCCTCGCACAAGAACGGCAAAGGAAAACAGCGTGAAAAACCTTGTGCGTGTGGACTGAGAGACCACATAGATCTCTATTTTTTTTTGTAGACTAAGAACCTCAAAAGTTCAAAGTCATAACATTCACCAACATACTCTGGGCTAGCATAGTGGTTTGGGGCCTATCCTCTCTCTCTGAGAGAAGGGCTGTGTCCCATCAATGGGATTATGATAATATGCTGAAATGATGAGGGAAAATATTAAGAAAAAACTGCTAATTAAGTTAGTAGGTAGGGAAAGTTAATTAAGAAATTCTAAGATATATACTAGTAGTCAAACGTAACTTAAATTACCTTTAAACTACCTATAATATATATAGTTAATTTAAGTTACGTTTGACTTGTAATTTGAACATTTTGAAATAATTCGGAAACCTAAACCAACATGATCTTGACCTTAAAATTATATTCAGCTGGCTAAGTTAAACAAAGAGACCAAACAAAGAGTAGCTTACTAATCACGTGGGACGTCCTAAGCCAACGAATTTGAGTTGATTATTGTAATAGGTATCTTATTCTCATTCAAAAAAGGGGTGATAAGACCTGCACTGACATCCTGCTTGGGGCGTATTGTGCAATTGCCAGGGGTAAGCCTATCTTCAGCAGTGGACGTCTTCTGGGTGATGATGATGATGATCACTACAGCTTATGTCTTAAAAATAGCTGTACTCCATATCTAATATTTTACGTATAAATATAACATCCGACAACTGAGTGGGGAGGAGTAACAAAGAGACGTTGACCAATAAGATTGCATAAAACAGACCGCTTCGTGAAGTCATGTAAATATTGTACAATTATCATCATCATAATCAGCTTAATCCACTGCTGAACACAGGCTTCTCCCAAGGCAGCCCGAGTTTCGGATTTTCGTTTCCAGTCACTGCCAACTGTCTTGCATATTTTATATCGTCATTACATAAAGTCTCAGGGCATCCCATTTGCCGATTTGCCATTTGCCGATTGGTGGTATCCACTCTACTCTAACATATCTATCCCAATTAATGACAATATAACCACTTGGTTACATTATCTTTGATCCCAACGGTTATCGATTCTGCGACAGATAAGGCCGACTTATTGCAATTTCAGCTTGCTATTAAGCTGAGCTATTATATATGTGACTTTCAATAAATATTGTTTGGTGACTTTGGTTCTCTGACGAATGTACAATTATTTTTGCTCTACATTAAATTCATTATTTTATGAATTTTATTCTAAACTTAACATGAATTAATGATGCCTACAAAGTAATTAAATGTAAATATTTTACACTTGGTTCAATTGAAGTAGCTCTCATTATTTATTAAAAGCATATCTGCGTTGTTAAACAATAATTTAGCGAAGAGGCGTGTTCACATTAAAAAACTTTTATAAATCAAAATGAATTATACATAGCTCACAGCAAACTTTCCATTTCTTTATGTCGTATAAATTTCCAAATGTTTTGGATGGCGAATAAATTATTTTGATTACATTTTTATGTCATGCTATTGACCTGGTTTAACTTATGGTTGCAGCGGTCAGCTGTTCGTAACGTTGGTTTTATGTAATTATATGCTTTCAGTCTCAAAGTTCTTCAACATCATCAGCTTTGAACTCGAAATACTTTTTGGATATTGACGTTTTGAGTCCGCTCTCATTTATTGCCATACTAGCTGAGCCCCGCGGTTTCACCCGCATTGTGATGAAAAATGGTGATGATGATGATGAAAATGTTGAAATGATGATGATAGTTTTCGAAATAAAAAGTAGCCTATGTGTTAATCCAGGGTATAAGCTAACTCCATACCAAATTTCATCTAAATCGGTTAAGAAGTCCAGCCAAACATACACACTTTCGCATTTATAATATTAGTATTAAATATGATTTAAAACAATACTACGTATTTCAACTCCATGAAACTAACTTACCTTGAGAGAACTTTGTATAACGTCGACCTGGCAGAACTTAAAATATTTACCTATTTTATTTATTTTTATACTTAATTAAGGACATGCCGCTAACTGGTAACAAAAATAACGTAACAAATAAGGTATTATAGTTGAGTTTGAGTTAATTTTGAGTTTTTCCGAGTCAACGTTGTGTTAAAATTTATTAGGCGTTGCCCTTGATGGGGAAATTTCAGAGAATCTGAAAGCGTACAAAGAAAACATTGACGTCAACTCTGTTGTTCTCTGTTTTCTAAACTAAACTAAATTTGACAGCTCTAAACAGATTACTATCTTTTTCTCACATATATAATAGAATTTAAAAGAGGCACATAATTTTATTTTATTTTCCTTTCAAATTAGTTTGTTCTAGTGAGTGTTACAACAAAATCAAAATCATTAATGGCACCCTCCATTCGTATAAACTGGTGGTATAAACTTATGTTATTTCTAGATGTAGGTTATAACGCGTCTTCTTTGCAACACCACGCAAGTTAACGGTACCTTAACATTTTCATGCAGTTTCTTACGAGCGAAAATACTCGTAACTTTCCTAGAATTAGCTCTTGGAACGTATTGAGTGTGGCAAAAGTGAGTAAAAGCATCGTTTGAACTACTTAAATGTTCAGAATTCCACTTGCAAATATCTAGTGATATGTTTTAATGTACGCAAGAAATATGCACACTAGAATAAATCATATGTAGAACGGATGACTTCAAAAAATAAAATACAGTTCTATTTACTTTAAGCAAAGAACAATAATTTATTATCATTCTCATATGGTTAAGTATTTAATAATAATAAAGGTTTAGTTTTTTTTTTTTTTTTTTTTTTTTTATCTAGTCAAACAGCCCGCCCCGGATCGTTCCTGGTGCAAAAGTGCCCATAACACTGGCAGCATTCCCACGCTGAATGGCAATGGCCAATCTTTGCACCAGAAACGAGCCAGAGCGGGAGTCGCCACCGTTATCTCGTATTCTGCGGCCAACTTCTGAGATTAAGCTCTTGGCCTTAGTGCCCCAACTGCCCAATAGAATAAGGTTTAGTTCAAAAAGACTATATTAGAAGGATGTTGAATCAAATAATGCATTTAACTTCGCCTAGATTTTAAACACTATGGTGTACTTTCTGCACTTGCTGTTGAAAACCTGTGAAAATCAAAAAGTTTTTTTGGGAATTTTTAATTTGTTGAATCTATAGTTTTCAAACTTTTTCATTATCAAAAACATCTTTTAAAAGTGTAAAAATTGTAATGGCACTTTTGATCTTAAGCTTTAAGAACATCCTAGTTGGATAGCCAATTAGCGACATGGCATATTCCCAACCACGTGTAGGAACCCAGGTAGCGTGATATGCAGCAATAACAATGGGGTCATGCTTATCGATAGAATCTCTTCCGCAACGGAAAGCGGCGCGCTGCGCTGTCCCGCTGTTTACCAACAGAAACTTGTAACTGGCAAACCTCGTCGGGGAAACTTCGCACATTGAGCAGGTAAAGCGGACAAAGTTCGAGACGGAAAATGATGTGGCTAAATTTGGCCGAATTTTGTTGTTCTTGTGGTTTTTGGGAAAAGTTTCTGATTGTTTTTTACGGTACTGAACAATATTCAAATTCAAATTCAAAAACGTTTATTGATATTAATTAAAGGGCTATAGGTACATAAAGATCTTAAGTAGGTAGTTATATGTGTACAAATGTTGTAAGAAGAGAGGTGAAAATAAACAATTATGTACCTTAGTGGAACACTGTCCCCCACACTAGGATAACCTGTGCCGTGAGGTCACAGTTTGTGACCTCAAAAATATGTTAAACGTACATAAATATTGTATTTATGAAATTAGCTCCGCGTTTAATTTTCACTTATTTTTGACCTGTCATAACTTGAAAAGTGATTTTTTGGTTTTATTTTGACCTTATTATGATTTTCCGTCGACGAACTAAAGTCATCGACTTAGCCCACCGGACTAGAAAGTTGAAGTGGCAGTGGGCAGGCCATAATCACGCAGAACAGATGGCCGATGGGGCCGAAAGGCTCTGGAATGGAAACCACGGACCGGTAAGCACAGCGTAGGACGTCCACCCATATAATGGACAGACGACCTAAAAGAGACCGCAGGGAAACGCTGGATGCAGGTCGCTTCCTACCGGCCCTTTAGTAAATCGATGGGGAGGCCTATATCCAGCAGTGGACGTTCAATGGCTGAAATGATGATGATGATGACTTTTCTAATTCATTTTCGGTGTAAAAATTAATCGCTGAATTGCCATAATTATGGTATGTTATTTATCAGTGCGTTGTCAGAAGTTTCAGTTTTTTTGTAATCCCTACGTTGTAATACGTTGTGATATCTTGAATTAAAATAGAAAAATAAAGTCATCGAAATTTGAAATATCGTAAATGTTTTTTCCTTCTACTGTATTTCCAAAATGCTATACTCAAACATGTTTTCAAATACCTTCACTAGTTACACTTTCGCGCGAACGTGCCGATGTCGCGAAGTATCATGTCTGCTCCGAAAGCACATTAATAATTCAAGAGGTAGAGGGGGGAGGGAGGCGGAGCACAGAGAGCTCTACTCTACCTCTGCGTACTAGTAGTGCAAATAACTAGTCTTGGAGTCTTTCCTAAAACATATATCATATAAGCTGATATATAAGCGAGGCGAAATTAAAGGTGCCGGTCTCTACGAATCAATATTAGCAATTTCATGAATATAAAACGTAACTTGACTTGTCATCTATATTTTAATTAAAGCTAAATAATTCTAGCGCTGAAGCGCTGAATGTTGTTAATCTTCTTCTGTCAAGCGTTAAGCGCTTCTTCTGTCTATTTTGTTATTATCAACCGATTTTTTAAAAGAGGTTTTCTATTCGACTATTTTTAAATGTTTTTATAACGCGACATCTTTGCTGATACTGAACCAATTTTACCAATTCTTTTTTATTTATTAGACAGTACATCCCATTTGTGGTCCCTGATATGGGCATCAAATGAAAGGGTTTGCTGAGAAAAATACGAAGAGCTTGTATTTAAAAAGTTTTTTGAATAAATAATTTTCTTAATTACCTACATATAAATCAGCGATTGACCACCTATTGTAAAAACAGGCATGATAATTTTAATTCATACAGTAGTCCTAGTTTGTCAGAATCAAAGTAAGTCTAAAATAAAAATAGGAAAGTACAACACTTTTCCAGCAGTAGATAATCCTGTCGCACTGCCATTAAGATTCGTTTTCACGCAACATTAGAAATATATAGTTCCTTTGTGAGCTCTTTGTAGAAAGGAGAAAAATCAGCTGATATATAGGTCAATATTTTTCTTCATTAGATTTCAAACGTGCAGTTTTCTCCGATATTAGAATTTAATTAAACGAATGCAGAAATTGTATGTGTTAATGTATTTTAACCTCTGAAGCAATAAGAGGGACGTGTAATAACTTGTGTATCTGCATATATGTGTATCTGTGTGTCTGTCTATGTAAGTGGCATCACAGGTCCCAAACGGCTGAACCGATTTTGATACATTTTTTTGTTTGAATGGTGACTTGGTTAATTGTTTTTTTTTTGCAGGCGTTTTAATATTATTATCTACTAGCTGACCCGACAGACGTTGTCCTGACCTAGAACTGTCAAACGCGCGAAGTTAATTTTTTTTTTTATTTTCTTAATTTTTCTTTCCTTAAGAACATTCTACAAAGTATAAGAAAACTTTAATAAACATAAATGAAATCTGTAAACTCAATCTCAAGTTATGTCGTGTCCAAGGTAAATAGGGATTAATTTTATATATTATATAGATAGATATAGATTTCAACTGGGGTTTAAAAAAAACAATTTATACTTGAATTGAGAAGTATCGCAGCTTATATCACAAAAGCGTAAAATATTCTATGATTTAACTCTCAGACATATAACTATCTTTGAAAGTGCATAACAATAAACTTGGACAGTTTAGCGAACTTTCAAACAGCAACATTTCACTCAGTAGCCAACAAAATAACATCTACAATGCATTTCCTACACAAACTTTGTGCTGTTCCTCAGATATAGTATGACATTGCAAATAAATGTAGGCATACTCAAATATACGGCGGTAATGGTATTAGCAATGATTTTACGGCCAAGTACAGTAATATTTTATTTTCACACAGCGACTTCAAAACAACTTTACTTCAAACGAAAAGTTAAAATTTCAAATCAGCACTGTTGATTAGAATAAAGTTAAGAGTTTAGAACACTGGAGATAACACAAAGCTGTTAACCCTTCACTTAAAGCTTTCGATGGCTCTACGAAGCTCACTTAAAGAGAAAAATCAATTAGAAGTATCTCAACCGTAAAGATGTTTTGACAGGAGCTAGATAAGTTTCTTTCTCATTGTTTTTTACATTGTATATTGTTTAGAAACTGGTTACCTAGATGCTTTTTAAGTACTACTTTTACCATAGCTGACTGGAACATTAAGGTAAATTATTTATAGCGACATAAAACAGGGAGCCATAATATCTTATATCTAATCATAATTGGTAAGTAGGTACTATGGATTTATGGGGCAATATGGGGTCCTTTAATGTGAGCTCAAGTCATAAGTCAAGAAGTTACGATAGGGCACACGGAAATGGTGAACAAGTTTATTGGAATTAACCCGCAGGAACACGAAACTAATAATAAACATATGGTGCTTGTTCCAGCTGATAAAGCCAGTAGGGAAACTCCGTCATACTTCACATTAATAATTATAAAATTAATTGAATTGAGCAGATAAAAAAAAATGTGTTTAGTCGGGACATAGGTTCGAGTTCGAGTTCCAGTGATAACCATAGCAAAAGACTAAGAAAGAGGGTAGATCGTTATGTCTACACCTAACTTTTTAACTATTCGGCCAAAACCACCTGCATTCTTCAGTCTTCCCGTGAACATGGTGCATGTAACTACGCCTAAATATCGGGAGCTCATTTTACAACCTTACCATGGTAAATATCCCGTAAATAATCATATAAATTAAGTGAAAATCGTGATAGTATAAAACAGAGTTTAAAAAAACTAAGTTTTAAATCAAATTTTTTGTATTTTTCTCAGCAAACCTTTTCATTTGATACCGATATCATGGGGTATTATCATACTCAAAAAAATAACTGGTCCGCCATCTTCAGGAGTCCGCCATATTTAATTTAGAATAACATCTTTTACCTAAGCATGCATTGTCATCCTAACAAAACGTGTATACATCCAAAATTTCAGCTCAAATTTAATGCCTTTTTTTTAAACTCATTTACAAAGATTTTAATTTTAACCCATACTAAACAAGGCAACATAAATAAAAGCTTTTAAAAAGTACATTCGAAATGCGAACCACATTTTTTAAAATAAATTGAAAATAGAAGAAATATAGAAAACATATGTAAAATCGAGCAGCTAAACAACATTATTAGCCCATGTAACTAGGTACAAATACTATTTCGGTAAAATTCAAAACAACAATTAACCAATTTCACGACCGTGACAGGTTTATGGGTCATTTCCATGAAAGTTAACTACTAATAACTGAACAAAACGTTCATCGCTACATAATCCCCTGGCGAATAGTAATTAATGACGATAATTATTATGAGAACGTCCGGTCAGCCCAACGGTAAGAGATGGTATGACAAGCATCCCTAGTTTTTAGGGATGTCAAGGATTTTATAACCTACTTTCACAACAAATTATAGGTTAGTACGGGAATAGTAAAACGATGTGTGAAAAGAACAAGCCACAGAACAAAAACCTGACACTTGGGGTCTGGCCGTTTGAGCTTTTTAGATGCCTGTTGATGTGATTGGTGACAAAAGAGCTGGCGTTAACCTTGGTCAAATAATAAGTCAAGTAATATCGCTAGCTATTTGGACACCTTACTCACAGACAGTGACTTTAATCATCAACATAGGCCTCCCCCTTTAACCTCCACATTAACGACAGCCTACCTATTGCATCCACTGGATGCCAGCGACTCTCACAACTTTAATGCAGTTTTTTTATTCATAAAATTAGATGGTTAATTTAGTTAGGTATTTATTTACTAACATCTATAGTAGGATAACTAACTTATATATTTAGTTACTAGCTACAGTTTCACTCATGTGGAATTTCTGTCAAGAACCGTAAATTTTTCCAGAATAATAAAGTTCTATGTTACTCTCCGGCCCTTCAACTACCTGTATGTAAAAAACACGTCAATCCGTTGCTCTGTGGTTGCGTGAAAGAGGAACAAACAAACTCACTTTCACATCTATAATATTAGTGTTAGTATCCTGGGGCTTTACGGACAACTGCTATTGCGGCACCAAACTAACGTTAAATCCGCTCAGTTGGAAAATCACGCGAACGGGAACCTTAACGCGCCCAGATACGGTTTGCGGTCGCGTGATTTTCCAACTGAGCAGATTTAACGTTAGTTTGGTGCCGCAATAGCAGTCGTCCGTAAGGCCCCTGTGACTTACTGGTTATAAAGGCAGAGAAGTTGGTAGAGTTTTAGGCTGACCAAGGAAGCTTCTAACAAGAATTAACTAAATTATTCTAAAACAGGCATCTAGGATCTGCAATTTAGCATGTCCGAACTCAGAAGCCACGAGTTCAGAATACCACTTCCGTTCAACTATCCAAATACTGATCCATGATTCTAATAAAAAAACCATCAACTATGATAATTTTGGTCTATTTGCGTGACTTAAAAAATATATGAAAAGATCACAGATTATCACACAAATATTTAAAAAAATATTGTTTGCTGTAAAGTTGCCGATAAATAAATCAGTTGATTTGATTTAAGCCTAGCAGTTACTCCAGCGACAAGAGCTACGCGCTTTAAATGTTGTTTGAAAGATTCGCGTGTAAGTATGTAAGTTTTTTTGGTGTTTATTTTTATTTATTTATTCACAAATTATATTGTTATAATTTTATTGAATTTTAATTTCTGGTCCAATTTAATGTAATTTATTTAATTTGACTTATTCAATTTAAGATTTGAATGTAATTACCAAAGTGACATAATATATTTATTGTAATTATAGATAAAAATATCAATATTAATTTACCCGGTAAGATAAACGGTTAATAGTGGAACCGCAGACCTCGGCTACTTGGTTTTTAATATTAAAATATAAATTAACATTTAAAATAAATAAATATTCGGGATATTTTTGCACACACGGTCATCTGACCCCAAACTAAACAAAATTTGCAATATGGCTACCAGAGACTGATATACATACATACATAGATATATATTTTTAAATACATTTACTTTGCGTTCCATTTATTAATAATATCGTACATACTCAGCATTTATTTATGGATTCATTTAATTTTTTATTGCATGATCGACGAATTCATTTTATTTAAACTATTTTATCACTTGTGACTCATTGTCACTATTCTCTTTGTGTTAATAAAGTCATTTAAACCTAAACCTAAAATGTAACCATCACCACGTGAAGTTTAAAAATAGCCAACCGTTGAACCCAGTCTCAGTTCACATACTGGCAGCCCTGCCCGTGGCCATTAGCCTGAGTGTTGTCCCAAATAACATCGTCGACATGCCGTTAGCTTGCTAATGACAGCTACGTCATATTGCGGAAACGATACACACGGTAGTTATCTAGCGGACATCGGAAAAAACTTGCTTAGATTTTCCTAAGGATTATTTAGTACATTCACAAAAATACAGAAATGTTTATTTTGGGATAATCTATACATATAAAAGCGAAATTCATCTACTCACTCACTTATTAAACACGAAATCTCGAAAACTACTGGACCTACGAAGCTGAAATTTGGCAAGTAGATTCCTTATGGGATGTAGAGGTCCGCTAAGAAAGTATTTTACGAAGGGCCGAATTAAGGATGACAAAAGGGGGTTGAAAGTTTATATGAAAGTCTACGCGTACGAAGTCGGGGGCAACAGCTAGAGAAATATAAAACCAAACAAAATAATCCAAATATAAGTAGGTATATTATCACAAAAACCGTTTACGATGGAACTTGAAGGTATCTTTGTGCATTTTGATTGGTTGAATGTATGATTTCATATTAGTACAAAACGGCTGGTCGAGTTGAATGCGGTTTTTTCGTTTGATCTGTTGATGGTTTTATTTGTAGTGCTTAGCTATGTTTGATTAAAATATGTATGTTCCATAATAACGAAGGTACAATGTATGTTAATGTCATAACAGTTGTTGACATCTTAGCCACATAAAATCTGTTAATTTTTTTGTCGTTATGTAACGTTTTTACGTATGTACTTATTTTAAAACGAACATATGAAATGTTATCTCTACAATGACAGACTGCGGTACCTAGAGCTAAGCTTGCTAAATGCATTAGCATATCCATTTTGTAACTGAAATACCAGAGCAAACTCCTATGCGGGACGTCTGCGCATAAATTAAACGAATGTCTAGAGAGATTAGGCAGCAAACTATTTACATAGATATAGACTAATCATTTGTGGAAAAAAAAACACAACATAAACAGGTAAGTAAGTAAAACATTATATATAAAATCTTCGACCAAAATAAAACGAATGGACGGGCCTAGAAGGAGCGCATTTTTTTAAATTACAAAATGTGCGCCATTGCTAACTTCGTTTCAGTCGGTCTCTAGCCGTAGGAAGTGCGACACAAGAACAAGACTATTGTTACATGATAACGAAACATCTGACAAAATTATGCCATCGTGTGCTTTCCCGAAGTGTATAAACCACAAAAACCGCTATCTATTTTTTATAAGAATATACTGTACATGGTTATAATTAGGTGTTGAAAAAATAAAAATAAACAATAAACAATAATGTCCAACGGTTTTGACTCGTTTTTACACATTAAGTTCAATAGTTATGGCCCGTCCATAATTTTTTTTGGTCGAAGTATTATAAAAAAACCGTATCGATTACCGAGTTGTGCAAGCGAGTTTTCAAAAATCTTTGAATGCAGAATCGTTTCTTCTTAAAAATAAAGGAATGTTTCCTTTGAGTAAAAGAATCTAGTATGTAGAGTACTTATACAACGGGTGCGGCTGAAAAATCCACCTGTATATTTTACGTATCGAATATTCATACTTCTTCCACTAGTCTATTTGTCAACCCATCTCGCTACTAGTGACCAATGATCCTTGCCTTTTCTATATAGGCAACCGTATAAGAGAACACTTACTTAAACCATTCTAGTTCCGAGATGCAATACAAAACCAGAACTTAACTGAACCACTTCCATAAATGAAGTGAAAAGTTGGCGGGAAAATTGTAAATTAATTAACAATGAAAAGCTTACAGTCCAGAATCCAACAATTATGTAGCGAGATTGCCGCGCTGCGATTGCACGGGCTCCTTGCCAACAAAGCCTAGACGGCGTCCAATTTAATAATTATGACTTACACCATTAATTATAGAGGACATTGAACGCTGGATAGTCGACGCTTGCTAATTTATGCAGCATTTTAGGTACTCTTAAAGTGTAGCATACGAGTCGGGAAACATTATAATTATGTTAACAAACCTTTCATTTTTTCCCCGCAAATAGTGCCTTTATGTCTGTCTTCATGATGTACACTATTTTCTTACCCTAATTCATTTAGATCAGTTAAGCCGTTTAAGAGAGACAAAGTTACTTTCGCATTCATAATTATTCCTGTTATAATGATGAATGTATGACCACAGATCTGTATACGGTTCGATATCGCGAGTTCGCTTATTTTGCATGTCTGTTTCCTGTTTAAGTTGGATCAGTCATCATCATCATCATCAGCCTGTAAACGTCCACTGCTGAACAACGGCCTCCCTCGTAGAGAGGGGTGTTGCCATAATCCCCACGCTTGGCAGGCGGCTTGAGGATCGCAGTACGTTCACCGTGTACTAATAGGACGCTGCTGCCCATCCTCCGGTGGTTCTGGTCGCAGTTTTAGGACATACCCGGGTCCAGTTGGATCAGTGCTCTAACTTAATTCATTTGGATCTCCGGAGTCTTGGCAGTAGCCAGTCAGAGGTCAAAACGAAAATGTAAATTGTGCCATTATATTAAACTGTTAAACTCCTTTGAAAGCAGTTTACGGTGCCATACTGCCACAAAATTACTCTCGCAATGTACAAAATGCGGCAGGCTTACAATTTGACGTGCTTGCGGCGTCTAAATTAATAAAGATATGTAAGTAAGTATGGCACTATAAATATATATATCGGGTGTTTTTTATAGAAACGAATTAAGTTAGGTGTCACAAATACATGGAGTAGAACTTAGGGCTAATTCTTTTAAAAATGTGTCGAAATAATTATAATATGTAGTTTGAAAAAAATCACTATAATTAATCTAACCTTCTATTGAAAAATTGCATAGTAGCAATGCCGTAGGCTTCAACTACTCTGTTTACTGCTTTCATACAAAATTTATTATATTTACTCCACTTTCTTAACATAATCATCCTGTATATGTAGATGAGGCGTAGCTAATTAACCTGACAACGATTCCTGAAAATCTCTCACACAGTAACTGAATTCACGGCCTCGCTTTGAAAGTAATATTAAATTTGCACTAGTCTTGAGAGAACTTCAGATACTGGGTAATTGAATTACACAGAAGTGCTTCGTGCTACCTGAATATGGAAGCGTTTATACAGAATGAACTAATTATTAGTCGAATTTTGTAAAGAAATTTAAGTGTTTTTTTAAGGCACGTTGTACTCTTATTGGGATGGGGGGAAATCACTGACCTCGCGTGACCGTCACGCTCAGATACTCGTTCGGGTAAAGCTGGCTCGAGTCAACTAAGGGAGCGAGAGAGATAAAGTCAACCTTGATGAAATTTTCTCTTCTGTCGTGTGGTCTTAAGCACACACTTTTTTACATATATTTAACGCGATGTCTTCGCCAGTTTATGAATCTGTTTTAATGTTGTTGTTTATTATTAGTATTTACATACATATCAAGTTGAGTTCAACTCCCCAAAAAACCCCCTCATTTTTGAATTCGGTAAAAAAAACGGCGAGCTCAAATTTATTCAACGTGTGGAAGAAAAAAAAAACAACTTTGTCTAACCGTTCGTCGAGATAAGGTCTACCTAATTGAAATTAATTAATTGCAATTAGCGTAGAAGCCTTTGTATCCAATGTTCTTTGACGGGAGAACCTAGCAAAAGACCAAAGAACTTGAGAGAAAGAAATGAGCTTATGGAATTATCGTACTTTTTAACAGGTGCCTACTAGGTCAATATTTATTCAACTGCTAACTGATCATTGATGGATGGAGTGGCTAAAAGAGTAATTTACTTTACCTTTTAGCCAAAGATTTTCTGCAAATTCCTTCTACCTACAAACACCTAACCGTCTCTTGTTTTATTTGTACGCATGAAAAAATGTTTAACTTTAACACAAACATTATTAAATATTTGATATAAAAAAAATACTACGAAACATTATTAAATTTACGTCAGAAAACAAAAATAAAACCTTGATTTAAATTCAGGGTGCTTTATTCAAACTAAAGTAATTTCTTAATTTTTATTCGACGACTATGATAAGTAGGAGTATTTTTCTTTCCCGCTTTTTTTTTCTTGGCGACTGACGTAGACGATTTTGTTTCGTGCCAGTTTTTTTGGCCCCTACATTTTCGTGTGTTGTGCCATTTTTGACTTTGTACGCTACATGTAGATTCCCACGGCCCACCATTTTGATTAAATCACTTATAATTCCACTTTTGACAATTAACTCAACCTGTTGGTAGGCCACCAAGTAGGTTGCTTGTTGGACTGCATTTATATGTCACTTTTTTGGGTGACTAGCTAGAATAGTAGATCGAAAATGATAAACACACCTAGCCTGGAATGAGAACTAGCTCTCAAGTGAGGCTGCCGGAACCCATCGTTAGATGCTTGACGACATATTTTCAACTTTATTTAACTTTTCTTGAGGTATTATAGGGCTGTGAAATTTCATCGTCGTGACCATGTTTATTTTTTCTCAGAGTTTATTTAAAAATATATTCCTCTGTGAAGATTTTGGCACCGCACTTCTTCTGCATTTGCCAGTATCAACTATTAAAATATTATCGCATTTCATTAAGTACCGTTAAACAAGCCATAGTTGCAGTCAGAGTCAAACAAAGTACGTCATCAAGTCGAAGTCATGCTCTAGTAGTGGAAGCTTTACAAGGGGCTTCCATGAAGTTTTTTAAACGTCATAAAAATAATTATATATTTCACCGCATTATATCAATAAATAATAAACCACAATTATTAGACATTAACACTCGAAAATACAGAAGTTTAGAAAAATAATATAAGAAGGCGACATGTTATTTCCACAATGGCGCCAAACACAACATTTTCAAAGAGTTACTGTTTAAAGTGACTTTAACTTGTATAAAAATACATTCAAAACCTAAGTTAAAACTAAATCATCTACATAAATTAAAGGCAGTAGATAAGTTCTGGATTCGCAACGGGGAGAGTTTACTGAGATCGCGCCCCGCGGCCAACGAAACACATATTTTGATTACACTCATATTTCACGCGTCCATTTTTGCCGCGGCAAAACTGTGACAGCATTTCCATTTCAGTAAATTGTGACGCTTCACTTTTTACTGCCACATCTGGCCTTTGTACAACACGCAATTTATTTCGGTTGCGTTCTTTACTTGTATTATTTTAGTTTTGGCTCCCGATATCCTGTACAGTGTATTATCCTCTGTCAAGTCATCTTCATCATCGACCAGAAGAAATCCACTGCTGAACATATAATCATAATCTTTATTTGGCACAAAGATACAAACAAAACAATTAAATCCACTGGCTCCGAACTAGTAAAAACTGTGTTTCGGAAGCCAGTGGCTTCTCCCAGTAGGTATTTAAAAATTCAATATTATGTCTTAAATAAAGATATAAAATAAAATTTAATTGGTATAAAATTTAGAAAAATAAAAGAATAATCAAAAATACAAACATAACACAAATTGAGTAATAATTTCTAAATAGAAAATTATACAATTATAAATGAACTGTGAGTACAGTACAGTTGTAATTTATTAAGATAACATCGAAATTTATAACATAGCTATAGCCATAACATAGGTATGCTAGTATTTTATTTTTTTAAGTATAATTATTGACTTAACTGGCAAAATTGTCAGTGATATACAATTCAGTACCTTTATAGTCCATGCCTTTTAGTATTTGTATATGCCTCCCTGTTAG
The DNA here is from genome assembly GCA_914767915.1 of Agriopis aurantiaria. Classification (NCBI taxonomy): domain Eukaryota; kingdom Metazoa; phylum Arthropoda; class Insecta; order Lepidoptera; family Geometridae; genus Agriopis; species Agriopis aurantiaria. The sequence goes on along the minus strand of OU611994.1, from coordinate 6,613,230 downwards.
AACTCCACGCTCAACGACGGCCTGCCATCTGCATACACTGAATGTCCGCGACTCTCACGATGTCGTCAGTCCATCAAATAGGAGGCCTAACTGCGCTGCGTCTTCCGATTCGTGGTTCCCATCGGTTATCGGTTTTTGAGCGATGTGGCTTACCCATGGCTACTTCAAATTGCAAATTTCAATAGTTATGTCGGTGACTCTGGTTTTTTGGTGAATAACCACGTTCCAGATTCTAACGCGCAAAGAAAATCCGAACATAGCTCTCTCCATTGCCCGCTGTGTGATTCTGAGTTTTTTTTCCAAAAGGCCAGTAAAAGTACAGTACAGGGGACTTACGGACAACAAATATTGCGGCACCAAACTAACGTTAGGTCCGCTCAGTTGGAAAATCACGCGAACGTGAACCTTAACGCGCCCAGATACGGTTTGCGGACGCGTGATTTTCCAACTGAGCGGATCTAACGTTAGTTTGGTGCCGCTATAGCTGTTGTCCGTAAGGCCCCTGTACAGTAGTACTTAAGGTCCACGTCTCAGTACCATATGTCATTACTGTCAAGTATATAATTATGTCACGGTCAAGTTCAAGTCATGCCTTACATGGTATAATAATAAATACATTAGTAATGTGTCTTAGATAGATTAGATAGCCAGTTGGTCCAGTTGGTAGTGAACCTGCCTTCTGAGCTTAGGGGCGTGGGTTCGATTCCCACCTAGGACAAACATTTGTGTGATGAACATTTGTGTTTGTTCTATATCTGGTTGTTAATATCTATTTAAGTATGTATTTAAAACTATATATGTACGTATATCAGTCTCTGGCAGCCATATCACAAGCTTTGCTTAGTTTGGGGTCAGATGACCGTGTGTGAAAAAATATCCCGAACATTTATTATTTTATGTGGACTTTGTGCGAAGATGATAATATTTAGTACGGCTTAGTGCAGGAATTCTCGCGATGTAAAAATATTAACCCACAAACTCTCTCTTATGCACAAACTCTCGTTAGGATAATCTATGCTATAAAATTTATCATCACTCGAGAAACCGAGATCAAAATTTTAAAAAAGACATTAAATTTGTCGAGCATTTTTTATGCACAAGAGGGTTAATATATTGTATTGGTATTCAAACATAAACCTACAAAACAGACTAAAGGTCTAGAGGTCTAAAAATGTCAGGTTTGTATCAGCCATTGCGACATAAAAATTGACCTTGAGCCTCCTCTGGCGGGCGCATTTACATCTAACCTAACAAGTGTGAAAGCTACAGAGCGGTTCTTGGAACGGTCTGAGCAAAAGAAGCTTTCGCGCGAAGAAATACGTCAAATAAAAACCAGCACGTGCCGAGAGCCTGTATTTACAAGTATTTATAAAGTAAGAACGCTTTTCTGTGCGTGCTAAATTTAACTTTCTAGTGACATAGTGAGAGTCTATATTTATTCAAATATACATGACATTTGAATATGAATAAGACTTCTGTATCATTACTATTATGTAATTATGAAAAAAAAATCGGTTAACTTCAGCATCATTATCAGCCTATTATGTTCCCACGGCTGGGACCCAGGCTTTCTCTCAGAGAAGGGCCCTAGTTAACCGATCTCGTCTAGTTAATGTTGGCATGTTGGTTGTGCAGTAAAACATATCTCAATAGAAAAAGTTACAAATCGACCCTTCGCTTTTGAATAAAACGTGCAGGTGTTTACGGATATTTTAGCACAATAATATTGAGATTTTTTGTATATTTTTCATAAAATAATTTTTAAATCTATCTAAAGTGTTTACGTTAGCATGCCAAAGCAAATTTATCATAAAATTCTAACAACCTAACGCTAAAATATTTTTTTTATATAATATTTATTTCTAGAAAATTTTTGCCTAAGCATGTTTAAAAGATATCGAACTGTGATAGTGTCTGATGGCAATCGCTTAGATTTATTTCTTTGCTTGTGTCAATGACACATTTAGAATATATTGCTAACATTCAGTTGTTTAGGTATTTGTGCTTATAAACACAGCATGTACACATTGTACACGTCCTCTACGCACCAAGCATGGTGACTCTTTTCAGTCATCTCCCTTGCGCATTTATTTATGTAAAGTCTTCGCTGTACTTATAAACAGCTAAGACTTTACAACACACACACACACACACACACACACACACACACACACACACACACACACACACACACACACACACACCCAATAAACTTTTTTTTAAACAAGCTTTCATAATGCGTATATAACTTTTTGTGACAGTTATGACAGAGATTAAAAGTTTGCTGTGGAGGAACCATAAACTAAAACGTCATCTGTGTATATATTTTAAATTTTTATTGATTTATTCAAACAGTTTTTCAATTTTGATTTTTTTATATAGGATATTTTTTTATCGAAATCTAAGTCGAATTGGTAACCTTCTCCTTTTGGCATTTAAAAATAACAACAAATATTCAACAGTGGACGTTTTCTGGCTGATTATGATAATGATACAGTTAAAATTTCATTTTGATTCAAACAAGTTCGAAATAGTCCATTATTTTCCCGTTACGAAAAGGCAAAAAAGTCACCCGTAATAAAAGCACCATCAGAGCTAGTTGCGACATTTTTGCACTCCTCAGTAAGTGACTTTCAACCACATTACAAGCACGTCGTCTCTTGTCCATGCAGTTAGGATCGCGTCAAAAACGATTCAAAGTGATATTAGAAGTCAGCCGCGTAATTCCATTTCAAAATATCTCTCGTCTAAGCGTGTTTGTCACTCCAATTCAAAATGAGTAAGGAGACATTTATGTAAATCTACTGAAATCTGAAATTTCCCGTAGTAGAAAGAATATTAGATGCTGGTAAGTGTGGCAACACGGCTTATCATTTTTAATAATAAAAACTTAATAAATAATTAAACTCACACTGATTTTTGTTTGGCCAAAAGTCCGCGAATATTAGATACCTCGGAAACAAGAGTATTCCACAAGAAAAACTATATATAATACTTTATTTGGCATTAAAAAAATACATACGAATAATTGAATCCACTGACCCGCTAAGAAACTTGAAAAATAATAATTAAGTAGGTACCTTTTTGTCGTGTTTTGTTATGTCACTAGCTTTATATAATCAAAGACTTTCATTTAACTTAAAATAAATACAAATTTCACAAACCAAATATCTAAAAATAAAATTATCCCTTATTATATTTTCATATAATTACCTAAATGAATTTATTAGGATATCCGGAAAAATAATCATATACTCTTTTCTAGTTTTAGCAGGTCCAAGTTGTGTTATAATTAATGAAGCTCTGAGTTAGGCTCGGTAATGAGTTTTTTAATTTAAAGAGGTAAAAATAGAGTGCGTACAAGTTATGATAAGAAAAAGGAGACAATAAGAGCGACAAGACAAAAAGTCGACCGGAAAAATAACTTAATTATTTACAGCAATTTTCCCATCGGTTGCAATAGTCTGACGGTCTCATTTGATCGGAATTGAAGCGTCAGCTTTAAGCAAAACTGTATCAATTTGTTAAATAAATTTAGCGGTGTCAAGTTGCGTCCAAGGCAAAGAACTTTACCAGCATAGACACTGCGAGTTCACCTAGTTTGCATGTTTACCATCATTCAAGAACGGTGAAGGATAACATCGTGAGGAAACCGATATATCTAAGAACCTCAAAAGCTCATAAACATATATATTATGACATTCACCAACATGCACTGGATCAGCATGGTGGATTAAGGTCCATCCTCTCTCTGTGTCTGTGTGTGTGTGTGTGTGTGTGTGTGTGGGAACAGCAGTGGGAACATGATGGGCTGATATTGCTGTGTTGGATTCTCTGTGTGTGTGCTTGTCTCTGACCTCTCTTAAATTGGATCAATGTTCCAACTAGCACGCCGTATAATTAAATCACAGCCTCAGATCATTCAAACTAGGGAGATATAGTAAAGCGGCGTGGCGGGTGCAAGCGCATCTGGCCTAAATCCGGATTGATGCCTTTAATCAAACTCACCCCGCAATCGGCCTTGTTGCTTTTTCGCATGTGGACTATTACCTAGTTCATTGGTGTTGCTACAAGTTCCTTAGTATGCGGGAAAAATTTGTAAGAATGATACGTACTTACAGTTTTTGCGTTAAGTGGTTTAGAGGCATAGTAAAAAAAAACGAACATGAACGATAATTGCATTAAGGCATATCTCCCTTGTTAGTCTGATCTGTGATCTCAGCCATTGTGGCAGTAGCACCTCAGACATTCAGCATAGTAAACTGTAAAAACTCTTTGAAAGCAGATGTCCGTGCCAATGGAGTTAAAGTACCTCTGAATTGCTCTTGTGGGGTTTTTTTTGTGTTGGCAGCCAATGTAAAATCCTTATCAACTTCTGGAAAAGAGGACACAGGAGTGCCGGGCTCTTACCGGCTAAAAACCATTGGCTGCCGTGAGCTAAGCCCCCGATTATTCGTTCAGGATTGGAATACTACTCTTTATTGCTTATTACCTACTCTAGACATGTTGAACTTAATATTGAGTTATATCTACGTTCTCTACTTAGAACGTAGCTCATTATATTTCTTCTACAATTCTAATACACGATAAAAATATTTTTTTTAACTACAAACTTAGGGGTGACATTGTACTAGGTACAAAAAATGCGGCACGCTGGGTTTTCTTTTATCCACGCGCTGTCCATCCTCATAAAAGTCTGTGGTCCGAGGCATAATTGTGGTGACCTACTTCCGCCCACATTATAACAAGAGGCCGAGATAAAGGGCCCGACGGCCCCGTTTTTAGGCTCCGGTTTTTACAGGAAACAGCGTCAATGTGAGCGGTATTTTAAACCGGTTTTTGAATAAAAACATATCTCTTGAAACTTTTGGGTAAACATCCGTTATTTATTACTTAAGGTCTTTTGTAATTAAGCAACAGAGGAATTATATTTTGTTCACTATCTTGTCAGTGAAAGTAAATTGCAATAAATTATTTGCTTAAAAAGAACTAAGCTATAAAAATACATATATCCACATCCCGGCTTTATTATCAAGTATAATGATGAGTTCAAACTTGGAACGACGAAAAAAATGAACTACTAAAGGGAAAGTATGGATTAAAAATCATTGGTACTTACTTGTAAATTATTTCATAACATTTTTAAAGACAACCGTCATCTAGTTTACCTGTGAATATGAACATTGCAAAGTGTTTGAAACATCAAATATGAAAATAAAGTGAAATCAACGCGAAAATTCGTTTATAGTATTTATTTATTACCGTAAAACTAATTAATATATAATGACGAGTCACATTCCCTGTTTCGGGGTGTCATGGAACATGTGTTCTGTAGCGCGGGACTTTGGGTGTAAATCATGCATATCTGTTTACATAGACATAATAATAAATTATAATTGAACACCCAGACTCAAAGCAAACATTCAAAGTTCATCACGAGGACAAATTCAGAAAATTGTCTTCCAGTCGAGCTTCAACAGAGCGATTCAAAAAGGGTGTCTACAACCACCTCTCCGGGCTGGCAAATCGTCTACAACACCGCTAGTATTGCAGGAGTCCATAGCGACGGTTACCACTTACCATCAGCCGAAGTGCTTGCTTGATTTCTGTTCTTTGGTAAAAAAGAAGAAAAAAAAAACAAAATATTATGCCCTGGGAATCGAATCAAACTTGGCACATTCTTTGCTGTTTAGAAGGCAGACGCCGAAGGCAAGCCATCTCGATCATTATACTTAGTATTAGAGGAGTAAGAGGTATTAGCTCCAATCGCTGCTTATCGCACAGACTAGATAAAGCTACGTCATATAAAATATTTAGACTATCGCCACTGTTTTAAAGCTTACTAAAAACATCACTACCACAACAAATGCAGTTAAAAAAATGCAAATAATTTAAATGGAAATTAAATAATTTCAACGCCAAAATAACAACCAATTTTATTGCGTGTTGCTTCATTTACGACAAATTGATTAATTAACACAAATTCAACCTTTCTGGGAAAACAGATTTAAAACTGGCAGAGGAAATCAAAGTTGCAATTATATGAAATTGGTTGTGTTTATTTTGTAAAATGGTTGATAACCATTTTACAAAATAAACAACCTTTCAGAAGCCTTTCAAATGTTACGTTTAAATTAATTAGGCAGGTTCTAGCATTAGCGCTTGGATTCATATTGATTTTCCATTTAAGACCCTCTTTTCCGACTTTTAGCAATTTTGATCGTTATAGTTTAAGTGTGTCTACTTCCATGTTTATTTTAACATTATAAAAATAGTGTCATATCAAAATTTTATATTTTATCTAAGAAACCCTAAAGACAAACACAACTATGGACATTTCGCTAGATAGAAAAAATATAAAAGTAACACTGATTTGCGCTTTTTTCCCTATATTTTTTTTGGATATATTCAAATACTTATTTATTAAATGATGTCTACGATATATTAATATTATACAGATTTCATGATTATGGTGGAAACCGTATTTTACATTACAGCTATACTTATCGAAAAATATGATAAAAACCTCCAAAATAGAAGTAGCGAAACGCACGGCTGCGTGTAAGCGCAATGGTTTTGCTCCACTAAATGCTACTTTAATATAATATATTAAGCCTTATGGTCATCTGTAGTAATAAGCGTTGCTGAAAAGTGAAAAACCTTGCCTTAAGGATAGTAGCAAACTCTAGAAAGCGCCTTGCCACCGTGATAAAAGTTTTTATCACAATCAATTTCTTTCACGACAGAAGTCTCAAGCTTATTGTTAGGTTGAAGCCACCGCTAAGCATCAAACGCGCTATTGTAGCTTTGAAATATTGTAAGCAAGCAAAAGTACAAAATATTAGAGAAGATAATACTTGGCCACCAACCTTTGCGAAGGTCGAGACTCGTAAATCAAATTTTCGTAAAAGGGCGTCTTCAAATATTGGACTCATTTAATACTAAGTTTGAGAAAAATACTATTGAGTCAAAATATTTAAAAAACTCATTAGTTAGTAAATAAATAGTCGTCTTCGCTGTCTAAAGATCATTCAAGCTCAGTCATTTTAGCACTAACGAGAAGACAAAGAATCTTTAGGCACCATGATATTTAAAAATGTAAATGACTAAGCACTCTACTAAGTGACGTCTTTTTATTTTTGTCTGGAAATATGCCAGTCATAAGATTGAAGACAAATGCATATATTTTAAGAAAATGATGTGTAGCAATTCTTTTTTAACAACACACTTGCACTCTAAGCTATGGTTTGCAAATACAGAATAAACAAACACAAACTCATTCATTCGGCCATAGATAGATGGTGGCCGAGCGGTAGCATGTCTGCTTTACAATCTGACGGCACCCGGTTTGAACCACGGCCCTGCACCAATGACTTATTTAGTACCTAAATAACTTATGCAAAGTTTCGATGCCATAGTCAAAACATCGTGAGGATACCGGTATGTCTATAAACCACAAAGTTCAAAAACATATTAAATTCTCGAACATGCACTGGCCAGCATGATAGATCCTTGCCACACACTCTCTCTCTCTCTCTCTCTCCCTCTCTCTTTGAGAGAAGCCTGTGTCCCAGCAGAGGGAACATGATAGGTTGGTATATTTTTTATTTTATTTTCTAATCGCGATTATGTTCGCGTTTTATAGAGATCCCGATAAAACATTTTACGTGAAACAAGTAGCTAAACACGTAAAATCAGAAAGTCCATTGTTTGTTATCAAACAGTGGTGCAATTGAATGTCATCTGAACAAAGAGTCGTAACGCCATAAGTTAAATTTTACGGTGCCAATAACAACCCAAAACAGCGCAACGAGATAAGGTAGTAACTGATCTCGGTCAAACAATTTCGGCAAATATAATACAGGGTTACGCGGAAAGACTGTACTAAGCCGAAAGTTACATCTCCAATAAGGACAAAGTGAAACATTCGGTCATAAATGACGTTCGGATATGTAGATATACTTCATTGATGTAGGTAACCTTAATAACAAAACCTTGAGGCTACTTTATTATTAACCGCCGAAAAAACGCGTTTTTTTATGCCCTCGAAACAGTAATATCTGAACTTACAAAACAGCCATACGAAAACTTTACAAGCTTTATCAACAGCTTTATGAAAAGCCTTGAAATTCTAACGATCATTTTGGCTCCCAACACTTGTCTTTGAGTCTCTGGAAATAGGTACCGACCTAAATCACAAAGGAAATGTTAAAGTTTCTTTTACCTAAAGTTAAGGGCTCCCCACGACCTAGAAACAGCGACACTTACATACGGGCCAAAGTTTTTCAATAAACGCTTTTGAACTAGACTTGATGGCAAAGTTCGAGTTACTTACGAGTCTGTCGTGCAATTGTCACACCAAACACTACAAGTGCTTTGTTGGTCCACAGGACAGTCGAGCTGGCGGCAACGCGTCTTTTTAACCTCCAACGCAAAAAGAGGGATGTAATTAGTTTAACGAGTGTATCTGTGTGCCCGTGCGCCTATGTATCTATGTGTCTGGGCATATGTTTGTCTGTCTGTGGCATCGTAGCTCCTAAACGGCTGAATCGATTTAGATTTAGTTTTAAGTTGTATGCGTCCCATACTTCCAACTTATAAAGCTTACACGGTAGACCAAGTTACGTTATCACACTCCGAGAATGCTTTTTTCAACAAACTTTAATTAGAGTAAAACAACTACGTACGAAAGTACGTGTCTAAAAACATTTTGCCACCATTAAACCTAAACAGTATAAGTACCAAGATCTGCTTTGGGAAAACTTTGGAACAACTCTCAGGAAGCTCTCGCAAAGCTCTGAACGTCGTGACATCGACGTCAAACAAACTTGTTAATAAAAGCGTAAGGACAGGGCGTTTGTGACGTTTATTTTCAGTTCATACTCGTAGTATATTAAGCTTTACATGGTCAAACGGGAAGATGGTTGGCAGACCAAACAGTGGTAGCCAAGGAACGGAAAAAGACTGCTGGATAAAACATCAGCATGCTCAGATGACATTAGACGTTGTTGACATGGCGTAAACGAGACTGGTACAGGATGATAGTAAAGATGCACTATCTACCCGAAGGACCATAATTGGTCAGACGGAATGACCGTTCTCTAAAAATGTTAGGGTGCGTTTATATTGTCAACTACAAGCAACATAGATAGATAGAAAATTTTTATTGTTTTCACCAGTTTTTTTACAAACAGATAAAAACACTAACCAGCTAGTGCCACAAGTGATGGCCTTATCGCTAAAAGCTATCTCTTCCAGGCAACCATTTATTTATTTTCAACATTTTTATTTTAATCATTAAATTATAATATACTTACATAAATTAGGCACTTACTAAATAGTGTGGAGGGCGTTGTTTCATAAAATATCAATGTATACAAAGATTTTGTTTGCATGTGCCGATACGATCATTGGCAGTGTAGTGGACCTTTATGCCCAGCCTAGTAGACAATGGTTGTTAATAAAAATTATTTTATCAATAATCAAAACGGAAAACGTCATAGACTATGGAGGAAGAAAACTGGATTTGGTTGCGTAATTAAAAGAATTTTTGTACATTTTTGTACCTATACCTATGAAGAAAAAGTTCTAGCAGGTATCCATCAAATAACGCCAAATACAAAGTCGGTCAGCGGCAGAAACTTACGCAAACGTATATAAAAGTGTAAACTTTAAACAAATCCAGCCATTGTGAAATAAATACGCAGAAGTTGGTAACCACCGCACAAGAACTTTGAAGCGTTAGAATATGTAAACCCTGCCATTCAACGCGTCACCCTTTTGCTGTCCTTTCGTCTGTCAGGTAGCGACCTACATTCGACGTTTTTGTTGAATTTCTCAACACTAAAATAATGTATGCTCAAACATGCTAAATCGCTCATTATTTATATCACTTTCTTTTTATATTATGATCAGCAGTGAAAGCATAATGACTCTTTCTATAATTATGGCAGCATCAGCAACGCTCTATTACTTGTAGAAACTTCTAGATTATGATCTAACTTTTTCCAATAACACACTTTTATAGGTCCTCAGTTGGACTGATTCGAAATAGGAAGGCAATGTTTTTTTTTTTTTTTCAATTTATATTTGCTCTGTTTTGGCAATTTAAAAGTAAGATAATCGCCCAGCATTCGCTCTGCCGCCATATTCGCACCAGTGTCACAGCTGGGGCGTTAGACAAGAGCCATTTTCTGTTAGCGTTAATGCCTGCGGAAAGATGAAATTGTATGAAAATGACATTGGCTTGAGAGAATTGAGAGATATTCTCTCAAGCTAATGTCATTTTCATATGAGATATTCTCTCAAGCTAATGTCATTTTCATACAATTTCATCTTTCCGCAGGCGTTAACGCTAACAGAAAGTGGCTCTTGTCTAACCCCCCTGGACATCTGTCAGCAAAACACTGTATAATTATAGTACTTTGATGTTGGTGTATGACTCGTTTAAATCCATGTTAGCACACAAAGCCGCCAAGATATTATTATTATTATTATTGATGTCATTAGTGTAAATCGTTTTTGTGCGGTGCTAATTTGAAATAAAATAAATAAATAAATAAAATAAGAGGCAATTGAACTTTAAATATTGAACCACTTTTTCTATGTCCATGTAATCGAGAAAATTTATCAGCTGTTCCATAGGAAATGTCATTCACACTCAACGAAATGTATGGGTTGGTCTCATAATAAAAGTTGTTTTTTTGTTATTGTTGTTGTTGTGTTAGTAGTTGTTGTTTGTGAGTGCAATGACCGACTTAATACCACCATTCCGTATAACCTTGCTTTTAACCTCAATGTGCATTATTGTCATCATCATCAGCCCTAAATGACCCACTGCTGCACTCATTCCTCCTTATGCTTATACCACTCTCGCCAGTCTAATAGCAGTGCTATTAATCTCTGCATTAATAGCAGTGACCGATAATGTTTCATGTTGTTGATAATAATAATATAGAGAGGTGAAAAAAACTATCTTCAATTCATTTTATGTAAATTATTCTACCAAAAAGTAACCAATCCATCCTATCCCGAGCACAACGTATGAACGACTGACAAACTTATAAGGGTACGTAAAGTGCGCAACCCAAAAGACAAAAGTTGGGGTGGTAATTTATCTTTATAGACAAAATTAGAGAAGTTGTTGGTAACTAATTGTTATAGAATGCAAATACGGACTCTAGGGGCGTCGCCGGGCGCAGTCCGTTCTCAATGTAAATTAGGAACGTCTGCTGCTCCGAATTTATCTTTTCTTGCTGTTAAAAAAAACTACTGCTTTTTGTCTCTTCCTTAATTATGCGAGAACTAATTCATTCACTGTAGTTTCGCTTTGTTTATCGGTAAAGGACTTTCTTATTTACTTTAACTATATTTCATCACTTACTTTTGCTAAATTTTATTATTTTTACTATATACTATATTTAGTAGGCGAAATCGGCACAGGATTGAAAACAATATGACATTGAAGAAAAGGCCCATGTTCTATAGTGGATCGATAAAGACTGAAATGATGATGATGTTGGTGAAAGTCTTTGTATTGAATGTTAACAACATGCAATTGAATTGAATTCAAACTAAAAAAGAAATAATATAAAAGCCCCTTCCCTTGGTAACAGGAAAAGTGACCAAAGTTATAGCAGGGCTGCGACGCTACGCTAGATGGCATTACTTATACTTTTGCACGCCAATATGATAGCTAACTTTTTGTTTGGCCGAAGTAGGCGTTTTGGGCAAAGTAGCGTTTCGGTCATAATGTCAATGATTGAAAACTATATATTTTCTTAGAGATAGAATTAGAACCTGAGTCAGTGTCGCCATGAAGTGAATAATTTTTTTAGACAAGCGTGCTCCATTGTAAAGGTAGACCGCATCATCGCTTAACATCTGATAAGATAAATCAAACAATACAATACAATACAACTTTATTACACACCGACAATACAAATGAAACTTAAACTAACATAAAAAAACAAATAAACGGCAGTATAATGGGCGGCCTTATCGCCTTAAGCGATTTCTTCCAGGCAACCTTTGGATGGACAGGACTAAAGAAGTTGAAAAACGGTCGGTGGTGCACATAAAATATAAATAAATAATATATACATACATATATACACTAAATACGCAATGCTGAATACATACCATAAATATTATAAATAAAATACATAATATATATACGTACCAATTAACACGAAGAAAAATAATGTGTATAGACTTGATGTTTAAAAATAGGAAGAGATTTGGCCTGCCTGATAGACACAAACAAACTCAAGCTATTTCGTAATAAAAAAGCGAACATTAGGTAAACCAATTGATATATCAGTAAACCTTAGATTTCTTAGATATATTTTGGCTATTTCTGGTTATTTATTAGGTACTATTAGAAAACTATTCTGAAAATAAACACATAATGAACCTAATAAACAATACAAGGAAGGATATAGACCTGTATGACATAAAAAGATGACGAGGTTATTAGATTTTGCCGTACAGTCTACCTCATAAAAATTTATAGGTGTTTACTTACCTCCTACGCTTGTATCGAGCTAAGAACAAAATAATTCTAATGTTATTTGGTTCTGTGTAGTAGAAGTAATACAACCTTCAATGTTTTAATCTATTGGTTAACATTAATCTATACTAATATTATAAAGAGGAAAGATTTGATTGTTTGTTTGTTTGTATTGAATAGAATTCGAAACTACTAAACCGATTTGAAAAATTCTTTCACTGTTGGGAAGCTACAATATCACCGGGTAACATTGGCTATATTATATTTACAAAAAAAATAGGGATCCTTACTAAACCTCCAATAATTAAATTAACCAAAGGTGTAAAAAAATAGGATTTACATTTTTAGCTTTACCTGTCTTAGAATTAACTGTCAAAGTTCTAAGACAGGACAACGTCTGTCAGGTCAGCTAGTACAATATAAGTAGGTTCAGAAGCATTCGGGATGTGTTTTGCACTGCAAAACAATCTGGGCATCATCAAGCCTAGAGTGAATAGATTTTCTGCTAGATCAACGTGTTCCATCCTCAGCAACACCGTCGCTTACCATCAGGCAAGTTAAAGGCCAAAGGTACATCAACTCTATTAAAAAAAAATGTTACTTAGCACGGGGGTAAACGAAAATACTTTTAACGAAAGTGGGATTTCCGTAGGCAGACCGTAATCAACCCGATTTTTAAATATGTAGTTGATATACTTATACATAGTGCTTTTTACCATACATACGCTAGAAAATTGTGGAAATTTTGATTCATTTTTACCATTTTATTATGGAAACTGACGTGGTTTTCACACGTTTTATTTTCCCGTGTATTATAAATAAAATGCTATTTTACCATATTTTTGGGTTAAATATTTAAAACAATAATAACGAACGTCCTTAGGTTATTATCATAACAGATTGTAAATATATTAGCAATATAAAATAAATATTCAGTACGTACGAACTTTAAATTAATCTGTAATGTCATTTTAAAGTTATTATGTTTTATATTCATGAAATATTTATTTTATTTTATTCATGCCATAATTTTTTATTCTTCCAAATCATGTGTATATGCTTATATGTTTGTTCCATATAGCGTATATGTTTGTAATAAGCGTTATATGTTTGTTCCATATAGCGTATATGTTTGTAATTAGCGTTATATGTTTGTTCCATATAGCGTATATGTTTGTAATAAGCGTTATATGTTTGTTCCATATAGCGTATATGTTTGTAATAAGCGTTATATGTTTGTTCCATATTCCATAGCGCTTTGTTCCATAAAAAAATGCTTTGACTGTGACTGTACCTACTTATCATTGAGCGTATTAGAATCACAATCTAATATCATTAATATGAACGTAACTCTGTCAGTCCCTCTGCCAATTCGTTTGTACCTTTTAAAGACTAAAGGGCTTGATTTGCTTGAGGGCATTGCAAAAAAGTGTTTTTTTAATGATAATATTTATTACACAGATGTTAGATCTGTGATTTATTATTAAAAAAATATTTTATGTATCATGATGACAGACTAAGTACAGACTAAAAGTAGGTTTTACACCTACTTTTTTTGGGAATTATTATACACAGTCGCTGCTAGTGTTACAAAATACAAACAAGATAATGAAATGTTATATCCACCTAGTTTTAAGCTAATCTAATATAAACCTATGGATAAATAAAACAACCTTTTATGTATAAAGTTGAGTGTACGTTGAAAAGCATACACAAAACCGTCATACCGTAACTAGAAACATTTTCATGCTCTGTTTACACAGTTTAGTACTCGACCGCTCGTAAATCCTTGTTAGCTGGGACAAAGTTTCTTTGTTTGTTCGTTTGCTTACAAATTAAGAGTAATGAGAGAATTCCTCGAATTTATTTCCACTTTTGTTTTATCGGTAATTCTAAAGGTTATGGAACTCTGAGAATGAAGAATTGTTTGTGGAAACGATTGCTAAAACAGATTATAGTGGATTAAAAAACGTTTCCAAGTACTTACGAGTACTTGTATATTACAAACTTGTTTACGTAGGAGCTAATGGATTGCTAAAGCAATAAGTTTTCTCTATTATTCGAAAGCTTCACATTAGTAAGATTACACCTTTAATTTACAGAGTGGATCACATATTTTAAGCACTTCATGTAAGTAGACTATTTCAAACTGATTTATATATTAAAAGCGTTTTATTAGCCTGCTAGTTTTTATGTTTTCGTTTTTCAAATAACTACAAAATTAGAAATAATCGATACACGTAAAGTATTCAATGCTGTTGTGAAAATTCTTAAATGAAACAAATGAAAATAATTGTTATTATATATTTTTAGCAGTAACTAACTGCAGGCTAAAGGCCTATTCCCTCCTGCCACTTCACACGGGCGAGAACTTTTGTGTTCCAGCCGCGTCCAGTGCGAGTCAAGCTTGTTTCGCCATCTTTTTTTGTGCCTGCATTGTGGTGTTTGGTGACTACAACGTTGTGTTTTTCATCCACTGATCGTCGAGCATATGCAGATGTGTCCGGCCCAATTCCAATAATCTTCACTTGTTTTTTTTAAATTACACAATCTACTAATAAATTATATCTTCTAAGACTTTAGTTTAGAGCATTTAAAAGTACGTTTCTACAGTGGCCCGCCACTGCTGAACAAACTTAAAAATATGAGCCGGGGCGTAGCCAAGGCCAATTCGTGAGAAATGCCCAATTGCTGACAAGGCTAGTACCACAGAAAAGGATTTTTTTTTTTAACTTCTCTTTTCTGTGGCTACTACTTTTTTCAAACACAGTGTTTTTATTCACGTAAAAATATAATAATATATTCCTAAATGTTTTGGGATAATTTTCACATCTTCTCTATCTCTACATAGTATAAATTAACGTCATTTTCCGCGTCTGTCTTTCTGTCTATCTGTCTGTCTGATAACCACTAACTCCTCCTAAACCACGCAATAGATTTTGTAGCGGTTTTCACCATCAGTTAGATAATTTTTCACGCAAGGTTTATATATATATAACTAGCAACCCGCCGTAGCTTCGCACGTAAATTACACCCGTGCGAAGCCGGGGCGGGTCGCTAGATACATTATACATTATATGATTGGTACTGTGAGCCAATCCCAATGAGCCAATCACAGAACACCAGCCATCTGGAAGCCATGAAAATATCTGGAAATGACAATAACGGAAAACGCATTCAAACCGCTTTGCACATAGAAATACGTACGGATAAGATATTAGATGACACAAAAATAGGTTGTTAATTACTTTAATGTCTCTATTTTCCTCGCAGTAAGTTCTTCAAATAATAGACATAGTATTCAAGGCCAAAGGTTAAAACTGCGTAAATAGATCAGCAATGCGATTTTCTAATAAACTCACTTCTAGTGACAGCGCGGATTCTGCGGTGAAATCCTTTTCTTCGTCAGCGCGGAATGCGCGCTGTCACTAGAAGTGAGTTTATTACAGAATCGCATTGCAGTTTGCATCGGTGTTTAGTAAATTATTCAGTATTCGTTTAGCTTTGTTAACAACATAAAGTTCATTCCTCTAAAACGCTATCATTTTAACACGCCTCTAAACTTCAAAGGGACGTTGTAAAGATGTGTGTTCCGTCTGACTTGACAGGAGGCAGTCAAGTGGAGGTGCAAACAAGGCATCCTGTTTTCGATGTGAATACACCTTGTGCTTATCCAACTATGAGTATTTTTTTTTCAGTGAGAAGAGGTTCACGCATACCCCATTTATATAATTAAATTAAATCATCTTTAAAAATTATTAAATGCGTTAAGTTATGTCGGTCTGTGATCTTTAACCTTCGTATTAGTAAAATGTGGGATAATATGCCTCAAAACTCTTACTTAAGTACTTAAGTTTTATGGCATTACTAATAAACCTTAGTGATTTTTAAATGCTAATTTATCTTATTTGTATACTTTTATTTTTTAAATGAGAAATAAATTTTTTAAAAAAATGTACATTTTTTTTTTCGTTGTTTAAAATGCAAGATACAAACTGTAACTTTGTGAAAATGAAATACCTAATATCGCATTTTAATACTATAGAACAAATATACACTATAGAATAAACAACTATATAATAAAGAACTATATACTGTAGAAAAAATATTGCTAATTAAAGGTTAATTTTCAAGCATTATAAACATTATTAAATAACTCTTATTAGTCTTAAAACATTGCTCCCTGATATATTAAATATATTTCTAGCGGAAACAACCGGAAACGCTGTATATTATAATGAAACTCGCTGCAATCCAGACGCCATATGAGAACGAGGTTCCACCGGCCCCGTCCTTGAGACAATGCGATGTGCAATTTTTTTTTGTTTTTTTTTTATTTCAAATTTACCTTTCGCTTTGAATATAACAAATATTAGTTAGCAGCAGGTGATTAGCGATAAGTAAGTCAGTGTTTTTGTGTACCTAAATAGTTCATTTTAGCTAAGTATACTATACATTCAAATTCCCAACAATCCCATTGAAAAATACGTCAACAAAATGTTCTCACTTTAACACGTCTTTTCTTCAGCAAGAAGTTCACAGATCTACATTAACTTATAAAGCATAGATTAGCTTAATAGAGTTTATGCAAATTAGGAATATATCTAATACTAACCTAATAAAAACTACGTTGGGAATATACCTAATCTTATGCATAACTCTGTAATAATCTAACCTTTTTTTTTTTTTTTTACATCGGACTAGGCTAACGTTTGACCGCGATCTCGCCTGATGGAGAGCGATGATGCGGTCGAAGATGGAGCACGTTTGCCCAGTAATAACCTATTAACCCTAGACTTGAACACTCCAAGATTGTAATGCTGCGGAAACACAGACAGGGGCAAGGCGTTCCATTGTTTTGCTGTTCTAATTAAGAAAGTGGAGTCAAAACGCTTGGTGCGAATAAATGGTATTTCGACCAAGTAAGGGTGACGCTTTGCCGTTCGTCTGGACGTCCGGTAATAAAAAGGTGATGGGGAAACAAGTTCGTGAAGTTCCGTTGCACACTCTCCTAAAGGAATCTGTCAACTTCTTGTTGAAGAAAAGTATTACTATGTTGAAGCGGGAACATTTTTGAGTGTTTATGCATTAGAAGGTAAATCTATTCACTAACACTTTTTATTCCCAAACATATTGATAAGCCATTGTAACTTTTTTAGCTAGAGCTGATGATGAATATATCATAAAGGGGTATTCTTAGATTTCCGTACTCAAAGAGTAGTAACAGAACGCTATTACTAAGCTTACACTGTCTGTCTGTCCAACCTTTTAACAGCTGTATATTTTGAACCATAATAGATAGCCAGTTGAAATTTTCACACATGTAATGTTACAGCGGATTAACTAAGAAATAATAATAAAATCAAACAATGAAGGGGTACAACAAACGTAATTGTTCAACGTATTTTTGTCTATGCTCTAGTGTTGCAACAGTAATACGCATAGACATGATAATACAACACATTCTAAACAAAAACAACAAATAATAAACAACGGTCAAGTGTGAGTTAGATGCGCGATAAAGATCCCGAACTGAATGAAAAACAAAACATTTTTTTTTTGTGTGGAATCTCGGTGCTCGAGGCCGACTTATACTCGGTCGGTATTTGTTGTTTTTAATATATCGGCTATCAGCTATAAAACATAAAAAACTTAGCAAAAGTTTGTTCAAAAACCTACTTTTTGACGCACTGAACAAAATTTCCAGAATCCCTCTGCATAGTTTACGTAGTGAACTAAGTACTTTAAAAAGAAATAGATATTGAAGTTTGCAAAAATATAACAGTAATCAAGTAATCGAGTCCTAAAGGGTCGGCAACGTATTTGTGATGCCTCTGGTGTTACAAGTATCCATAGGCGACGGTGACTGCTTACCATCAAGCAGCCCGTCTGCTTGTTTGCCAACTATGGCATTAAAAAAAATAGAAAGGACTACTATTTGCATTTCTTTCCGCCTCGGAAGTTCACTGTAATCCTGTAAAAACTGTAAACTAAAAGGTTGTAGCATCTTTACGTCATAGAGTTCGTGGAACCCGCCGTTTGTATGCAAATTATGCCTCGTATTTTTGTACCGCTTTGTTTTGGCTTAGAAAAATGCTGATA
This sequence comes from Agriopis aurantiaria, assembly GCA_914767915.1. Lineage (NCBI taxonomy): Eukaryota > Metazoa > Arthropoda > Insecta > Lepidoptera > Geometridae > Agriopis > Agriopis aurantiaria. The sequence goes on along the minus strand of OU611994.1, from coordinate 6,594,617 downwards.
TAATGTTGCGCGAGTATCATTAGTGTAATAGGTAATGTTCTTAGTAGAATACCTAATGTTGGTAGGTAGGCTAAGAACTGTGTCCTGATATTTTTAGGGCTGTTTATTAACTAAACAAAATACAAGCGAATGCTAACACTACAAATATAGTTAGACTGCCCATAGACCGTTGAAGGTCTAAAGACAATCCAAATGCTCAAGCCCACCAGTTGGCAATGTACCCAGCATGCTGGCGGCATTGCCACGCTGAATGGCAATGCTTATGCGTTGAGCCAGAAACACGACAGCATTTTGGTCACGCGTCGCATTAACCAGGCACTCTGAAAGATTTTTGAAAATGAGGTGAGCTCCCTCCCGGTCCCCAAGGTTCCAATGTCACTCTATCCTTGGACTAAGAAAGTGATAATATTTAAGGCGAAACGCATCGCAAGTTATTTTTTTTTTTTGTTTGTTATTTCATTCGTATAGACTGTCCTTGGGAGAAGTGTATGTTCAATTAAAATACCAAGTGTCTTTTGTCGATCAGTTCCTTTAAGCCGATAATCCATAATTATATAGCCGAATATACTTTTGTTATGCTAGAGATGAACATCCCTAATAGGGATATCTCGACGTCATCTCTAGCATGTTGAATCTTCAGTACTCAACGCCTTCAGTTTCTCTTAGTTTTCTAAGATGTGGCAACTTCGCGCTTAGTTACCAAACGAAACTCTTCTAGTTAAAAGTTAGAAACGTTGCGCAGAAGGACCGTTTTAAAGTTTGATTGTCTATTACAAAACTTCCCAGTCATTTTTAATGATACAGCAGATATCGGCTTTATTATTCTCGGGAGAAAACTCGTTTATCGTTCTGTCCGAATATGCGAACAACATTGGATTTTACATTTCAAATTGACATTTTACTTCTGTTTAGATTTTCATACTTATATTATAAAAGTGAATGTGTTTGTTTTTTGTTTCGTTTGTTTCTCCTTTGCGCAGCAACAGATTAACGGATTGAAGTGATTGTTTGCATAGAGATATTTGGACATACGATACGTTTTATACCGAATAGTTTACGGTACCAGAAAGGTCAGACAGACATCGTAGGCTTAGTAATAGGGTCCCGTTTTTACCCTTTGGGTACGGAACCCTAAAAATATATTTGCATCACGCAAGTACGCGTAAAAGCGAGTCTGTAGAAACATTTCTATCCTCAGCCATTTCGCCGATTTCGAAAAACGACAAGTAAAATTCGGCCAATGCAGCGTATTTTATCTTCCTTTACAAAGTAGATCGGTATAACAATAGTTAAGTACAAGATAACAGATAAATAGCCGGCTGGAAGACTCCAGCAATGAACTTCAATTAACGTTTTCCAATAGTGAACGTTTTCTAGTCTCATTCAATCGCTACAAACTTTGTAAAATAGTTAGCCATTGTACTTTAAAACTTTGTATAGTCGTACTGAACTGTGAACAGTTTTTATCTGAGGTACTCTAAGGTAAATAAGTACATAGGTATTATTTATAAACAACATAAATGTTATATTCTGTGAATAACAAAAAATAAGTCATTTTAATATAGCATTCCAATCAAAGAAAAACGGAGCCTTCTGTAAACATTCATAAGAGCCGCAAAGCAGAAACGGAAAGCGACAGTAATTGGTACTCACATATATTATTTACATTCAAAACAAAACACTACATAAAATTATATACAGGGTTACGCGGAAAGGTCATTGACACTCGACAAAATTTATGGAACAGCTGATTTTTTTCGCGATTTCAGAGTCGGTCGCCTAGTAAAAGTTGTAATGATGGGACTATATGGACCCTCTTTTGCTTAGTACATCCTTTCGCGTAACCCTGTATAAGAATCTAAATGTCAGAAAGCGATCGCAGCGTAATAAAGTTAGATTATAGTGAAACCAATGATTGTCAAAAGAAAACAGCCGGATGTAAAAAATATTTACATAACTACATTGAATATAGGCCAGTAAACCAGTTTTGAGACTTTGTTTTGACTACAGGATTATAAAAAAGTGACCATAAAGACATTTCTTGTGACTAAATAAACTGAATAAATGCCTACGTTACTGTAACATATATATATATAAATAAAATACAGCTCAAATAAAAAAAAATTGATTAATCTTGGACATTTCAATATATTTCAAGCTTTGTTCATCAATTCGATTTACAATCATTCCGACAATCATTGTTTTTCATCGGAAAACGATTCGGTCCACTGTCTTTTTCAATTCCAATCGTTCTGCGGACGGCAGCTAAATAAACCGCCTTTTCTTTCCACTGGACGAGACGTTGAAATAAAGAAATTTTAATTAAATACCTACCCTAGGCAACGATATCACACTTGAATTTAATTGAATTCTCGGTAAACAAAAAGGAAGCTTTAAAGGTGCGGCTACGTTGCGATTCACGGACTTGCGATTCTTTATTTACAATTCTCGAAGCTGAATGGATGTAATTTTTGCTAATCAAAGCCGATATTTTTAATTAAAGGTATTTGGTATTTGCTATGAAACAACAGATGACTAAGCTTGTTTTGTTATTTAACCAGTTGATATGAAAACAAAACAAGTTGGAAAAACTGATGACTTTGTCATAAGTCATAAGTAAATTTATTAATAAAAGGGCAATTTACACGTCAATACAGTTTTAACTTAAGAAAGAATATAACAAATAATAAAATAATAATTAAATAATAATAATTGTTATTTGGTGTAACAAAAGTTACAATATTTTTAAAAGCATTTGTTATTAAATATATGATTACATCATTATTAATATACCTACCTACCAGTTGAATGTAAAATATGTTGTAGATTGTTGTGACAAATTATGTATTTTTTGGCTTTTTATCTATTGGTTTAGTATTAAAAGAGGTTTTTAATTTGTTATATTATGGCAACCAGTTCTTGTAAAGTTAGTTCATACTTCATCATCATTTCAGCCATAGGACGTCTACTGCTGGACATAGGCCTCCCCCATCGATCTCTCAAAGGGCCGGTTGGAAGCAGCTCGTCTGTCCATCTTGTGGTCAAGTTCATACTTAGATTTCATTACATAACTTCTTGTTTTTTCTAACTCCATGGCACAATTTGTATTGTATCTGTTCGTTTGTAAAAGGATGCGTAAATAAAAAAACTGGCCAAGAAATCCAAGTAACCTTTCACAACTTCCTCGGGATTGCATAACGTATCGGGTGCCCCGTTTTACAAAAGAACTTGTCTATCAGAATAGAGATAGGCTGATATTTATTCCGGTCCTGCTTCGTCACTTAGCTCCTAGAGCTCGTAACGGCTCGTGTCAATTTTGGAGGTCTAGAAAACTGCCAAGCCTATAGTTTAGGAGAGGTTGGATGATTTTATTACTGAAAAAGTGCTTATTATCAAGATATTAGAATAGCACATATTAGAATAGCAATATTTTATTTCGTACATTCGGCCTTGTACGCTTTGTGAATCACGTGACGGATTCTATGCTCTTTATTATTCTAAGTACAGGTTACTCGTCAAAAGTGACATTCAAAAGGTGACGTCTCATTAACAACAGACTATTCTTTCCACAATTCTTTCCCTTTAGGGACATAGATTCAGTACTATACTGAATCTATGTTTAGGGATGATATATAACATCCTTGGACTATTCGAAAATGAAGTTTTTTATTGTTTTTCTCTTGAGAGAATTTTGGCATCGCACGTCTTGTGCATATGCCAGTGTCAAGTACTTAAATATTTTTTGTTGTTTAATAGATAACGTCATACAAAACACAGTCTCAAAGTCTAGCAAAGTAGCGGTCAAGTCAAAGTCACGCTCTAGTAAAGTGGAGGAGACTTTACAAGAAGATTCTATGGAGTTTTGGAAACAACACGAATATACATATTTTACAACTTTATATCACTTTCGCATACTCGAGCACGTACACGAACACATAATGAATAATATTCCAGCATTATTACATATTTACACTCGAAAATACACCAGTTTAGAAAAATAATACAACGCACCGACATGTTTTTTTTACATCATCAAACAAAACCAAACACAAGTAAACTAGTTAGGTATGCATCTCTCCTAGCCTATTCTCCTTGACGATGTGGCTAACAAGATTTGTGTTGTCTCGCTAGTTCGGCCCGGACGACCCGACGATAGGCCCGGCCGACCCGGTGTTAGGCTCGACATACGTGTCGCATGTTGATCCGAGATTCGTATTCTTTATTGGTTTTCTTTCGTATACGCGCACATTAATACTGTTTAGTTGAGATGGTCTTTTATTATGTACTGAATAGCAGCTACCTGGTGTTTCACCCGCTATCCTACAAGTACCGTAGATAGAAAGTAGCCTATACAAGCTATCTCCATACTACATTTCATCCTATACCGTTTACCGTTATGGAACTGAATGGTAAAACTAACATACTAACACACTTACACACTCACAAACTTTCGCATTTATAATTATTTATTAGTGTGATATCGGGAATTATTTTGACACATACTTCATCTGCAGGCCAAAATTACATCTACGTATTAGTAAATATTATAAGACTACCTGCACCCAGCGATTTCACTCGCGGGGATTACTCCTTATAACATCAGCTTTTTTTATTTATTTAATAATAGGCTTGAGTTGGGCCGCCAACTCGGGTGATGTTAAACGATAATGCTGCGATAGTCTATGATGGAGCAAGCTTGCTCAGAAGAAACCGATTCACTCTTAGATTTGAAGACACCTAGATTGTAACTATCGGGAAACATTCAGGCAGCGCATTCCACAGACATGCATTTCGCACAATAAAAGTGGAATCAAAGTTCTTCGTACGGGATTTCGGAATATTAACCATAAAGTGATGTCGCGTACCATCGTAAACAGTAAAAACTCATTGAAAGCAGTTAGCTGTGCGAATGAAGTTAAATTCCCACTAATTTCTCTCGTGAGTTTGCTGACTTTTCATATAACTTGACGTGCTCACGTGTCTATCCTGTTTATAGCTCTGTGGTAGGCACAGTTTATTTCAATGTCTTTTTCTGCGAAAAACAATTCTATTTGGTGACAGCACAGTCAGATAAAGTGTGGAAAGGAATTGCCGATGTAAAATATTTACTGCGACTGCGGTGGGTACATAATTTGATGGCGGCTTGACACATTGGTAACCTTTGGAGAATTGTATTTGTAAATAAGTCGTAAGAAGACTGCAGTCTTTTAGTAAAATTTTAATTTTTAACCCCCACCGCAAAAAGAGGGGTGTTATAAGTTTAATAAAGGTGATTTGTCAAGAGTGTTTTTAGTTATGATTCCAGAAAATCTGTTCAGCTGTTTGAGATTATCTATTATATTATCGAAGTTTTGTAAAATTTTAATTCTTACTTATTTTTCTTCTTGACTTTTATACTAGAGTCATGACTTTTACACATCCTTGTGTAGATACTTTGGCGTCGTCGATACTTCCTGAGGCTGGTGTAGCTGCCAATTCAGCGGAGCATCACAAGCGGCGCAAATATGCTAACCTCTGCAGTGATTACATATTTGAGCCGTTTGGGGTCGAGACATTGTGGAATCTTTCAGAACGCCTGGTTAATGTGACGTGTTACTAGAATGCTGCGTATTTCTGGCCCAACGCATAAGCATTGCCATTCAGCGTGGTAATGCCGCCAGTATGCTGGGTACGCTAACTTGTAGTAGGCTTGAGCATTTGGATTGTATTTAGACCTTCAATGGTCTATGGGTCTAATTGTTTTTGTAGTGTTAATGTTAACTTGTATTTTGTTTAGTTAATAGAGGCATTTGTGTTTTTAATCAAAGTACCTATACTTACATTATGAACCATCCTTCAATCGAGTCAATGAACAAACACAAAAGAAACTGTTTATCCAACGAACTCTTTCAGAAAACTACCAACATATTCCATAACTAAAGTTGGAAACAACGTGACGTCTGGCATCCTGGTTCTGCCCCCTAGTTTGGTAAAAGTAGCTCTCAGCCCCTTCGATTTTATACAGCCAGTTACAAAACTTCCCCTCGACACGTGTAACCATTGTTAACAACTTAAAGAACACTCTGAAAGGATGCTTAGTGTATTTTTTATACATATTTTTTAATAGATATGCTTGCGCTTGGCCGCCATCTCGTTTGATGTTAAGCGACGATGCGGTCTACGATGGAACACGCCTGCCTAGAAGAAACCAATTGACTCTCGACTTGAAGACACCCAGATTGTAACTGACGGAGAACACCCGTTCAGGCAGCGAATTCCACAGACTAGCACACAATAAATGTCGAATCAAAGCGTTTTCCGTCCATTCATTTTATTTTAGTCGAAGCAGGCTTCGACTACCATTGGACGGGCCCTAACCATTGAAATTGCTCAGTAAAAACGAGTCAAAACCGGCGGACATGTACTTCAACACCTAATTATAAAAATGTACAGTATATTTGTTACAAAAAATAGATCCCGGTTTTATTTGTGTATTTACACTTCGGGAAAGCATATGAATGCATAATTTTGTCAGATGTTTCGTTATGACGTAACAATAGACACGTGTTGCACTTCCTACGGCTAGAGACCGACTGAAACGAAATGAGAGCCGGCGCTCATTTTGTTATCTTCAAAAATGCGCTTCAACTGGGCCTGTCCATTAATTTTATTTGGTCGAAGGAAGCACGAGGGAATTGAATCATGCAGATCTGATGCACACCCAGTGTGCATTAATTATTACTGTAATTTAACTTGATGTACTGTTTATTATCCCGTATATTAAAAACGACCCTAATGAACTAACTGCTTGAAATTACGGTTAAAGACGAAAGAAGAGTTTATCATTGCTTGTAGCAAATGACAAAACTATCAAAATTGCATAAATGAACGGTAGGTATTCCTTACATTTACACAGTCATGGGGTCGTCGCGGGCATCCAGTGGATGAAGATGGCAGGCTGTCGTTCAGTGTTGAGTTCTAAGGGGGAAGCCTATGTTCGGCAGTACGCCTTCTGACTGATGATGATGATGACACGGTAAAAATTGCTTCCAAGTTCAACTTCCGCAAATTTTGTTGCTACTATTAATGCATGTTGCTTCTGGTCTAAACTTTGCACTAGTTGGCGCTGAAGCCCAAGAAGCAGTTTTTGATTGATTTAATCCAGTCTGTGATTGAATCAGATGCAACTTTGCGAAAATTCGTTTTTAAACCTTCTTTTAAGGGTTCTTTCAATGGGTTAAAACGGGACCCTATTACTAAGCCTACGCTGTCTGTCTGTCCGTCTGTCTACGTAGCCCATACGTAATACATTATACTCGATCGATACTTACTAATTGGAATTCTTTTGTCCTTCTATGTAACTAGGTAACGCTTTAAATTCGGAAGATCAATACATCCGCTCGCACGAAATTGGAAGTTATTGTACGCAATAATTGGGAAAGTTGATGTCAATCTGAGCTTTCATAAATTCGCGGTTTCATAAAGGATCGCCGCTAACATTTATAGCAATAAGACCTGGAGTAAAAATATTTTCTTCTGTACATTTTTGTTTAGATCGTAGATTATGCTCACCTTCGATACTCATCTTAGAACCGTTGAAGCTTTTCTTATAGTAGTATATATATATATTATATATATACAATTTGTAGGCCTTTGTATTGTGTAACATAAATCCAAGCACAATTGTAAGGGTTTCTTTCATAAAAGTAGTAATATTTTCCAAAACCAATTTGTATAGCATATTTAGAATTTACTTCTAACCAAGGCCCTTATCCTCTATCTCACGTGAGATTACTTTCCATAACCGAGTGATGTCATAGGATAAAAAAGTAAATGAAAATTTGACTCTGTATCCATGACCACATAAACTCGTAACACAGCCGCGTTACGTCGTTATTATAATAATAATAAAAACTGGGCTGGGAATTTAGTAAATATTGGTACTTATTTTTAGTGTAAGTAGGAGCATAACTTCGGATAGTGAACCCTGATTCTCACACTAGAGTCATGTGCTGTGAGATTCAGTGCCTTCCATCTGACAGTAGGTAAACAAAAAAGTTAGGTTATAATTAGCATCAAAATATAGAGAGAAAAATAATTTATCCCAAAATCCTTATTGTACTTGAAGTGACGTAGAAGCGGAATTACACTAGAGATTCGTCATATACAAATAAAAAATGGATTCCGCAAAATGACGTTTGATTCATAATAAACTATCCTATGACCTGCGTAACTCGCTCGTTTGAACTGTCAAAATAATGTGGCGCAAGCTAGCGCGTTATACACGCATTTGTCAGAAGAATGTAGAATTGTAGAATCCAATAAAAAAACGCATTCGACTTGTTAGGGTTCCTTACCTCAAAAGGAAAAAACGGAACCCTTATAGGATTACTTCGTTGTCCGTCGCGCGTTGTCGCGCTCTTAGGGTTCCGTCTAACGGAACCCTCAGAGCACGAGTCCTACTCGTACTTGTCCGGTTTTTTTTTTTAATTTTGTAACAATGTTTACGTATTACCTATAACACGTTTACGGCGTGTTACGTTGTTTCATACATAATTAGGACCCTGTACGGTAAGTTGACGCTCTTACTACATCTTTTGCTTATTTTTTCTAGAAAATAGTTAAACTATACTAACAAAATCGTGACCTAAAAACTTGCTCAGAGCTTTACTTAACCTGGGTTAAGCAGTTTCAGTCAGTTTGGAAACTCTTGACTTCAAAAACAAGGTTCCACTCGTGCCTCGTGTGACTTTGGTAATAGAGCGGTTACTAGCAAACTCTGTTCACGACAGCTCCTAACTACAATATTGTGTTTTCGGTACCTATCCCGAGCTATCCTAAAATTGGGTACGTAAGTAAGTTAACTAGATATCGTATGACGTGGCTAGAAGTCATACTAGTTTATATAATAGTTCATACTATTATACATCGTCTGCTCACATGATAGATAATTGTGCAGTTAGAAAACTACGGTCATAAAAAATACTTTTGAAAAATTGCGCTTTGAACATAATATGTTTTAAATGTCTATCGGGACATCTAACGGCCCTTGTAATATGTGATAAGTCCTGATATCCCGAATTCCACAACAACGTCCACAAAAGTTGCACTAAAAGTGCACAACGTTTGTGTACTTTTAGAGCTTCCTTTACATAACAAAATTATACAATCTGAGTTAGAAGTAGGCTTGCGTTTGACCGCCACCACGCCTGATGTGAAACGATGACGCTGTCTACAATATAGCACCCTTGCCTAAAATAAACCGATCCACCACCCAGGTTGTAACCATCTTAAAACAACCATTCAGGTAGCACATACCACAGTCTAGCTGTCCACAGTACCATATAACTAACTAGTTAGAACTAGTTCACCCACTACTACCAGTACTATACCTACCACTGTATTTAAAACATCTGACGTACCTTTCCAGAATGTTTCTATTCCACCGCAGTGCTCGTAAAATCGTATTGTTCCACTAATGTAAATGCATGTAAGTCATAACAAATGCCATTAAATACTTTTTATTACGCTATCAGTAGAATGCATTGTTATATTGCATATTTAGCACTTTTAATAATACTAATACCTATTCTGTAGCCGTCTGCAGTGTTGGTTTCAGTTACTAGGTATTTTTAAATATATACCCCTCGTATGCAAAACATTAAAAAAGCTGATTTGATTTTAAAAAGATCTTTATTTATCATTCTTACTTAAATTCTTACAACACAGACACTACCCAATATTGTAGATAACAGAAATATAATAATGGCTGTCAAAATATAATTTCATCATTTCAGCCATATGACATCCTCTGCTGGACATATGCCTCCCACATTGATCTCCAAAAGGGCCGGTTGGAAGCGGCCTGCATCCAGCGTTTCCCTGCGGTCTCTTTTAGGGCATGTGTCTATCTTGTGGGTTGACGTCCAACGCTGCCTTTACCGGTCCATGGACTCCATTCTTGAACCTTTCGTCCCCATCGGCCATCAGTTCTGCGAGATTTGTGCCCTGCCCACTGCCACTTTAACTTGCTAATCCGGTGGGCTATGTTTGTAAATATAATTTATATTTGCTCGAATCAAGTTCTAAGCAACGATAGAATTAAATTTTCAATTTGCTCCAACGCATGAAACGCGTAAAAATTCAATGAAACCAGACTTCCCAGATTTCATAATGTGGTCGTCTCGGTTAAAACAGAGTGGATCATAATGTCCTAACGGCGAATACATAATAAAACTCGGTTTTATTATCATAACCCCGTGACCTTTTAGGTCGGAATGTCAACCGTAGCAAGCATAAATTCTTATTAAGCTACGCACTTAGCCCTTACATTATGTCAGACAAGTATCAGTGGAAATTTACAACGCACTCCATAACGGTGCCCGGGAGGATACGCTTTAACATCGTACGCTGAAAAATTACGCATCTGTTAACTTTAATTGAAATTGTTATAAAAATCAAGCCAGATTGTACTAAAAGAGTTCAAATGAACCATAATAGCCTGTCTTTATTTTTAGTAGTTAAAGTATGATAGAGAAACTGAACTAAGCGCCTTAGTGCCTCAAAGCGTGGGTCGATGAAATAAGCTACATATGCCGTGACGTCATAAAGTTGTGTAGCGACGCAGCTACGGCGTAGTACAAAGACTATTATTATCAATACAAATAACAATAACTATTATTGCTGATTACTTTATTCGGTGGCAAAAAAAAAACCACGACTCACAAATAATGGACACGTCTGTAAGGTGTCTGTAAGCCGCGGCTGACAGCCGCGAACGATAGGTTTGTATGGTTGTTCGGACGCGTCTTCCGCTGGCAAATAAACCCAGCGCGCAAATTGCTTTAAAAAACCGGTTGAAAAAATCAACCTAAGGTCACGTGTATTTATAGTTTAGTGAGAATGTATTCGCTATATCGCGTCCATCAGATACCTTCGATGGTTTATTTGCAGCTTACTGCTAAAGTTTAGATGTGAAACATCTAATGGCGCGCCTTGGCAGTAAAATCGACTCGTATGTAAAATTGACTGTGACGGCAAACGTTATGACGATCTCTTATATCTCTTCATGTTTCACATCTGACGATGGCGAATTTATGTGTTTAGTGTATTCCTACTGATATACTACAATATTTACGGTATCTCTTAATGTATACGCCTACTAGACAAAACATGACACAGTGACTAATATCTTCATGCGTTTTAAGTGTGTTTATGATTTAATCGTGTTATATACAAAAAAAATAACTTCTTATTTGAACTTCGTAATACCTAAATAGATTTTAATGAAAGCTTAATTTATTACCTGGATTGGTATTTTACATAGAGTATTTTAATCCCGGACTGTTCAGTTCCTTATATAAAATCACTGGGCGTAGCTAGTTTAATAATACTATCATATTTGTAATCCGCACATTCTTGCAGAACTTGCCCCCGTGGTCCAGTAATGAACCTACCTTCTGCGCTTGAGGGCGTGTGTTAAATTTCCACCTAGGACATACATTTATATGATTAAAATTTGTGTTTGTTCTATGTCTGGGTGTTAATAATATCAATTTCAGTAGGTATGTATTATTGAAAAATATAAACGTATGTATATATAACTCTCTGGCAGCCATACTATAATCTATGCTTAGTTTGGGGTTAAATTACGGTGTGTGCAAAAATTTCCCGAATTTAAAGTACTTATTATTTAAGTAAGCGAGTTATAGTATATGTCAGTATATAGTAAATAGTAGTGCCGTGCTACTTAAATGCACTTTAAGAGTCTAAAATTCAACTTCAAACTTTATTACCATAATATTCAGCAATATAAATCTACAATTTATGACCAATATAAATTTAGTGCACATCATTTAATATTCAATAGGATTGAAAGGGTACATCTGTGCACGCAAACGAGAAGGCTTGATGCCATAGAAATAAGCTATTACTATATTAAATGAAGCGAAAAGCTCTTGACTATAAAAAGCGCACGTTCTCTACTCGAGTAACCCTCAACTATCAGATACTTTGATTGTCCTGTATACGAGCAGCCTTAGATTGCATTTTTGTAGAAGCTCAGATGAACAGAGCGAAGCTGAGAGGAGCGGAGTTGTATAGCGGAATCGAGCGTACTTTTGTAGCGGAATCGAACGGATTTTTTTTCAGCGTGTATCGAAGAGTATGATCACCCGATAAACTTTTAGGTAGTAAACAGTTTTACCTATCAGCGCAGTTTTATCTATCAGACAGCGCACATGTCATGTTGGCACTAAATGAAAATAGTGCTCTTTTATATATATGCTAGAAAACGCAGCCGGCATGCCAGTGCGGTCCTCCTCTACACCCCGCACTATAACCTCCAGACAATTAAGGGTGATACTGGTAAAGTGGCGTGGCGGATGCGAACGCGTCTGGCCTAAATCAGGCTTTTTTTTACATGTGGATTATTAGTCAGCTCATTGGTATCGCTACAAGTTTCTTAGTGTGCGTGAAAAAAGTGAGCCGTATTTACAGTTGCGTTAAGCGGTACAGTGGAAAAAGAATACATTACAATACAAAAGAAACACGGACTATAATTTTTATTAAAGCATTATCTTATTTGTATGTCTGATCTGAGATCGCATCGCTATATTCCGCCCCACTCTGGACCGCTATACTCCGCCTCGCTTCGCTCCGCTATACGCCACTCTGTCAGCTCGTCAACTCTGTGAAAACGCACCCTTATAGTGCGTGCGGACCTATGTCAGTGTTGTATAGAAATGGGACAAACCGCAGTAGCTTTGGTTTGGTCTCGTTAGCTGGACAGATTTCATGCCACAGAATAGGCATGTGTCCTCATGTTTAATTTATTACAAATAACCGGTTTAGCGAGGAATATAACTAAATACATTACACATACTGAAAAAAATATTTAAATTGGCTAATAAATCTCTGAGATATGAGCGTTTAAAGTTTTAGGTGGGGATAGGGAGGGGATGCTCTATCCCTTTCTCACAAAGCGTGTGTTAGTATAGCATTTGTATGGCGCTCCTGAGCCGTGACGTCACGGCTCAGTATAGTGCGCTCTCTGTCTAGCATGAAATTTAAATGCTTATATCTTATTTATTTTTGAACTAATTTTAATTTTGTTTTCGTTGATGGGATTTAGAATCAGCTTTTTTATAAGGTAATAAAAAAATATTTGTCATCATGCCTATTGTTTTAACGATTTTGCTTGCGTTCAGTCTAAAATGGGCATAGTATGTTCCTAGAATCCTTTTAATGTGTTGTCAATATAGTCTAGAACGAAATTGTTAAAAATGGATGGCAATTACTGTCAAAACAGCTAAAAAAAACGTTTTGTAGATAAAGAACATTTTAATTGTAAGAAGACAAACATAATTGTAATCTTCTCAGATTTGATAAGTTTATAAAACAGTACAACAGACAAAGACGTGTCATATTCTATCATTTATGCATTGTTAGGCAAAACAATGATAATACAAACAAGCCCCGCATGATCAAAATTGTGCCTAATTTATTACAATGCAATCTCACTAAGCTATGACTGTATTAATTTAGTACTGTATTATCGCTTTGATGGCCTAATTAACTGTTATTGTAAATTAGTTTACAATGATGTCACTAACAGGCATTTTTCAGTAAGTGTCAATAGGCATGTGTCCTCATGTTTAATTTATTACAAATAACTGGCTTAGCGAGGAATATAACTAAATACATTACACATACTGAAAAAATAATTTAAATTGGCTGATAAATCTCTGAGATATGAGCGTCTAAAGTTTTAGGTGGGGATAGGGAGGGGATATTCTATCTCTTTCTCACAAAGCGTGTGTTAGTATAGCATTTGTATGGCGCTCCTGAGCCGTGACGCCACGGCTCAGTATAGTGCGCTCTCTGTCTAGCATGAAATTTAAATGCTTATATCTGCTTATATGTTATTTATTTTTGAACTAATTTTAATTTTGTTTTCGTTGATGTGCTCTATTTATGATCAGCTTTTTATGAGGTAATAAAAAAATATTAGTCATCATGCCTATTATATTGTAGAGCCGGTAAATGGGTTACTAAATTTTATTAAAATATTTTGCGTAGCGTAAAGCGCTCGAGATGCATTGGAGTGATGATATACGTATTATACATAAGGCAGTTGGTATTGGCTAGTTAACCCAAATAATCATAAGTTTTAGGACAACTTAACACATTTCCTTGCAGTGCATGTGAACATGAACACTACAGGTGGTGCTATTGATGCCAAGTTGGTTGCAATAAGCATTTCAGAAAGTACGTCCATCACACTCGTAGACCCTGCAAACTGCAAGTTCAGAAAAAAAAACCCAATTAAACTGATAGTATCTGCCCGTGCTGGGTCAAAACATTCATGGACTGGTTGGGGATCACTGTAGCTTAGTAGGAGAGAGGTTACTTAAGCTCTGACCATCCACTCAAGTGAGCCCCAGAAGAGAACGATAACGTTGTGTGTCCAACGTTGTTGCGGGTGGAGGGGCCAATGCAATGCCCAGTTGTCTCGGGAGGAGCCGAAGCGCAGTGCTGAGGACTCCGGTGCGTTTCACTGGAGATCCCGGAGCCCTCTTGTCGAGCACTAAAGCTGGTCACCGGGGGGTTTTGATGGGTATAATCCCAGATAACCTGGTTGCAGCCCAATGCAGCAGCCGGGTATCTTTGGAAGAAATGACGGTCGATAAAAAAAGTGTAAAACGTATGAGCACAAGTAGTTAGTACAAGTAAACGGAAGTGTTTACCAACAGTCGACGAAGATTGGAATTGTCCAATTAAAATTTTCAGAAACATGTTTGAAGGTGAGTTCTAGGTAGTTCAGCTACATAATTATTTCATCATAGAAATACGCAAGCTACAACTAGACCGACACTAGTACTTATTCTATGACAGCTCAGCGGCAACATTTCGAGGTATAAAGCCTATTCCCCATGGATATCATTTGCGAGCAACTAAGGGTAGGCTGTAATGGAATAAGGCATAGTTTGTTACTAAGGTAAAGTCTGGTGGCGTACCTAAGTGTAATAGACGTCTACTTTTACATGAACTCGCCTGTTTCATTTATATTATGTATGTTAGTTATTCAAGCAATGCTTAGTGCTGGAGCAATAAAGTGTAATAACAGAAATGTTGGTATTCCACACACAGCCTTCTTTATACAGCTTTTTTCTTTGTAATGCTGAGTACAGGCCTATCTTTTTTCAAGCAATCCAGGTCCAGGTTCAACCCGCAATGGTGTCACCATTATATCGTCTACCCACCTTACAGCTGGACGACTAGCGCTACCTTTGGTTACCTATAGCCTCGACCAGTCCATCACAGAGTTACTCCATGTCATCACTTGTTAAATAAAGAATGTGGAATAGCAAAATGTACCTTGTAAACTTATATTTTTATATTAAATATGTATTTTAACTGGGCAGGACACATGGCCAGACGTAATAATGGGAGGTGGTTTACAACAGTAACCGCGTGGTGGCCGAGACTAGGTTGGCGGAACCCAGGCCGACCGAGGATGAGGTGAACTGATGACATCAAAAGTACTGTCGGGAACGAGTGGATGTGACTAGCGAGAGACTGGGGAGAGTGATATAAAAAAAGGGAGGCTTATACCCAGCAGTGGGTCATTAATGGTTGATGATGATGATGATGTATTTTTGTGGGCTTGCGTAGTTCTACATAATTACGGACTAAGATCGGAACATGCTTACCTAGATTGTTTAAATTTCGATTTGAAAACACCCGTAAGTACATAATACATAATAGGACATAATATATTCTAGGAACTTTTAAAATTAAACTCTAAACCAGTTCATCATAGCGTACATACGTTTTTGAACTACTAGTAAAAGCAAAAGAAAGCGGCCAAAGTAGGTATCAACAAAACAAACATCGTCAAAAGACAAGACATTTTCGTAGTTGGTTACGAAAACAGTTTAGAACATGGCCAGAACTAAATTATCTTAGAATTGCTAAGTTCTGTTCGTACGTATGCCGTTTTATTTGTTCTCAAATAGGTATGTTAAATAATAGCTTACTGAAATAGCTGCTAAGTTTTAATCTAAGCTAACAGCCTAGTACAAAATAAGTTAAATGGACCTAGATAATGTAGCAATATAACCTCTTAATCATCTCTTTTCATTTTATGTTTACTTGAAGAATTAAACGCGACTATAACAACTTACGCCTAAAGTATGTTATCAATTCAAACTTTGCAGACTTTACCTACTTCAATACTTAGGTATTTGAGTAATAAAAAGTTTGATTGCTTAAGTAGGTACGGATTCAATAATAAAGTCCTACAACCTAAGATATTTTTACCTGTAGATAGGTTGTGCCCACCACCATATTGTCTAGACGAATGCAAGGCTGGCTGCCCGACTTCGTTCAGCCATCTCTCAGTCACGCACTCCGTGTGTCCACAACAAATTGTATTTTGTCTCTTTCTAACAACAGATATAGCGTAAAGTCTTTCATATTCTTTCCCTTATTTTACAAAATGTTCATACATGCGTAGGTAAGCTATGCTATGTTATGGTATACTTATGCTGCGTTTAGTCAGTTTTTAAAGCCGTGTTGTACGCCTACAACGTCTTTACACCTCACTGCCTACAACTACGACCTATTTGTCGGCAAGGTATCGTACGTATGTGAACACCCACTGGCACGTCACCAGACCTACTACGTTCAGGAGGACATGAAGTAGTTTTTACGTTGTTTCCCGCACTAGGTTATGAAACAACTGGGTCGTTTCAAAACCTTACAATGAAGTATTGTTTCTGCTTTTACACATTATCACTTAGAACTAGAAAATAATTAATGATTACAATGCTCCGTTTATGCTAAACTAAACGAAAATTAAAATAAATACAAACTTGATTTAAAAACGTCAACTTTAGTCTCACAGATTTCAAACGAAAATGACAGCTAAACTTCAGTGTTTTTAACCACTAATGTTGATAGTCTTTTCTTAACCGACTTGAAAAAGAAGGAGGTTATCAATTCGACTGTATGTTTTTTTTTTTGTAACTGAATTGTGCATTCTCCAAGTTGTGTCAAGCGTATCTTCAGAACGCAGTCCAGCTCGTCATTGGCACGTTACGGTGCACAAAAATATGGATTAGTAGTAAAAGTAAATTCAAATCAAGTAGCGGTTAACTGTTTTGTGGTTCAACATCTTTTATAACAAGCAAACCAATCACCAGTTTTGTGGTTTTGTAATACCTTGTAACTAACCAAAAAGTCAGCGCAATTCATAGCGTGCGCCGAGTTTTGGTTCGGCCATTATTTTGGCACGATTGTGACTCCATATGTATTGTATCTCGATGATACCCGCACATATATTTAAAATTTGAAAGTTGACGTGACAATGGACAAGCCTCATCGCTAATCGATCATCATCATCGATGGGGAATAAAGGTTCTTGAGTGGAGACCACGAACCGAAAGACGCAGCGTAGGTAGGACCGACGACATTGTGAGAGTCGCTGGCATCCAGTGGATGCAAAAGGCAGGCTGTCGTTCAGTGTGGAGTTCTAAGGGGGAAGCCTATTTTCAGCAGTGGATGTCTTCTGACTGATGATGATGAATAACGTATACAGAAATACAGACAGAACGCTGTTACTATGCCAAAAGAAGGTCTTTGTACTCATCATTATTAAATTTTAATACGGAACCCTTATATCGCGAAAATATCAGCTGTTCCATACATTTCGTTGAATGTGAATAATAGTTTTCTACGGATCGACTGATTTCTTTCGATTTTAGGGTATATGCAGTAGTAACAGTTGTTTATAATGTTGACTTACTTCCAGATTAGTACCACCATTCAGGAAAATCCTGGAGAAATCATGTTAATAACAAACAAAACCTTTTAACTAACAATGAATCGTGATGATTGAGAACTCATTGTGAATTTGGTTCATTTCACTAATTGCTCTCTTGTTGTGAAACCATAATAGTATTACGGACAACGGTTCAACGAATTAATTTACTTATCAAATTAAATTAATGTTTACCTAAACAGGGTATAAGAGTAAAGGCTAACCCATAATGCATAAATGCTAGATAAGCTACTCTGTTCACTAATTATTTAACACCGGCTAAAAACATAATACAAATGAAACCAAATGTAAAAAAATAACAAACATCTGGCTGTAAGTGTAATACTTGATTTCCTGTTAGGCTGACGTCAGTCACGAACGTCGGTCATGCGTATACGTGATATTTTGATTGACCTCGCATTGACCGTTTCCAGCCTTTATACCAATAGCCCATAGTGTCTTATTTACTCATTTATTTAGCTGGTGTTTCCCTTGCACGTTGCGTTTTTTGTCAGTATTGACAACCTTGTATTTTATTTGGGAAAAATCAAGTGCTATCAAAATCAAGTCAAGAAGAAATTAAGCTCATAACTGTTTGCGCCCAGAACGCGAGCAAATGCGCTTGTAATGTACGAATGGCATAAAGAACTACACTGTGATTCTAAGGGTGCTTGCAGACGATGCGTAGCACAAATAGCAAGTATAAAACAAAAACAAACGTTTTGCTTATTGCAAGTGGAAGTGGAAGGACTACTAAGCACTACCACTGCCACTTGCACTAAGCAAACGTTGCAGACGATTCATCGTAGCTACTTACAACTTCTACTTGCTACTTGTACTACGCATCGTCTGCAAGCTCCCACCCAACTGATCAGCGACGTGGAGCTTAAAATATAATGGTGCGCGTTCAAAATAATATTGTTACGCGTGACCGACGTCAGCGACTGCAGTCAGCAGAAAATCAAGCTTAGTCATGATTGAATATCAAATTGAATACCTATACACTAATATTTTGGGGAAATCCGTAAAACATAATTTAAATAGAATAAAAATATAAACAGCCCAATACCGTTAATAGTATACATCATCATCATTTAATCGATTACACGTAGATATATTGTTAGCGGAGAAGCCACTTGGCCTAGATTTTTCCTAAGTTATCCTAATTTATACTCGCCTATTTCAAATACGAAAATATCTGATGACTAACAAGATTGTTATCTTTGTTTTAGGATGGCGTTTGAACCATAGATTTAAATATCAAGAGATAAAAATGTGCGCCGTTTGTCGTTAACTTAATTAGCTTGGTTATGCGTGTTTATATAATACTATCTTCACCCCATGGCTTCACCCGCGTGGAAATTCCCTCAGAAACAATATCTTTTTCCTGGATAAAAAGTATCATAATTATATCCGGCTCTCCAACTATTCATATGCAAAAAATCCCATTGATCCATCGGTCTGTTTTCTGAAAGAACAAACAGAGAAACACACATATTTATTACAATAGTAAAATACTAGAGGTGTTTATTTATGTTTCTGTTCAACAATATGCAACAACCGCGCAACAACAAAGTCGGCAAGCGACTTACCTACTTTACACTGGGCACGGTATACTTGTTGACCTGAGTTAGTATCATTGGAAATGTTCATTCGCTCATCCTTTTTACATAAGTCAGTGGTTTAAACTTTATTATTTATCATCGAATTAGTTTTGAATACGACTAAATTAGATATTATTTTACCTTATCTTGTTAAATTGATGGGTATCTAAGTTAAATATAATAGCAATAAGTAAGTTCTACCCACTTACGCATGTATTTTAAAATATGGAAACCCGTCCATGCTACGCATTACATCCAAAAATATCTACACCAAGTGACCGAACATCTCAGAGTCCAGACAAAAGATTCACATCTCAGTCGGCTTATCCCACAGCAAATGCCTTTCGAATTGATGACCTAGAAAAGTCGATTCTTAATCCCTGATACGAAGGCTTCATAAATATTCAGTGTCGTTATTTCACCTCGGCGGATGTCGATCCTGGAGACTGGGGCCTGTGTTTATGTTTACAGGGGCGTGGGGAGGGAGAGACCCCCTAGCTGTGCTCAGCTGAGAGCTCCCCTCTTTCCTCTTTCCCCCTGCGAGACTGCGGAAAATCGATACGGGTCTCCGCGCCCGCAAGCTCCGCTATGCGCGGCTGCTTTGAAACGTGCTTTCGAATCATAATAATCTATGTATGTTTAGCTGTGTTGGAGATAGTACAGTAGTGAAATAATGATGACATAATCACTGGCATTCATTACGGGCTGCAACCTAATTGGACGGTTGGTTGATACATTTTGCATTCTGCATTACTTTAAAATAGCAAAAACTAACATATATATATATAATACTCAACACTCTTTTGAAGTACAAATTAGGTATCTAGAAGGTTAGAGTAAGTTTCTTCTAGGCTTGCGTGCTCTTCCTTTGATCTCATCGTCGCTTACTATCAAGCGAGTTGGGTATCAAACGTGGACCTATTCCCGTTGAAACAAGTCATTGTTGTTCATCCAAGTATCTAAATTGTTCACCATAATATGGAATAATTATTTAACGAGATTTAATTCTCACTCTTATCATAGAAGGGGTTTCTTTGACATTTGCATCTTCATTATTCGAGCCGCTTTCAATATTTTCATTTAATTTCGAAAACAACGAGTTATCTCCACGAAATAAATTGGATACCTATTCCAGGGCGCAAACCGCTTATGATGCCATTAAGGACGATTTCGCCGGGGCTTTTGCTAAGTCCCTCCGCGGCAAAATCCCAATTACGCTCCAATAAAATTATTTTTCATTCAAAAAAGAGTCGAGCAACACAATGATTTATCAACAGTTACCTAGTTATTTTGAACAGCTGCGAGACATTTCAATG
The DNA here is from genome assembly GCA_914767915.1 of Agriopis aurantiaria. Taxonomy (NCBI): domain Eukaryota; kingdom Metazoa; phylum Arthropoda; class Insecta; order Lepidoptera; family Geometridae; genus Agriopis; species Agriopis aurantiaria. The sequence continues at coordinate 6,573,894 of OU611994.1, read as the reverse complement.
TCTAATTGGACTATACACTATCTGCGTAGTTGTTGACATCAAATTGAAGTTGATACAAATATAAAATAGAGCACATCGTTCTGATCTAGATTTTTTAGGTTCATAAATAAACGAAAAAGAAAAAAATGCCTAAACGGTCTATGGGCTGTCCAACTGTTTTTGTAGTTTTTAATTAGCTTTTATTTTGTTTAGTCAATGAAGGCGGTTGCTCGGGTAAAAAATCAAATAGAAATATTCAAAGCTAAACTTGCACGTCTTTTTTATGCAACTGATTGAACAGACGAGCAAGTAGTTCGCCTGATGGTATCTGCAATGTATCTGCAATATATACAAAACATTAAAAAAATCACACAATGGGTGTCTTAAAATAAGCAGCTGAACACGTTAAGACAGTTTTTAGAATTTTTATCTGTTTATTTGTTTGTACACGCACATCCAAACCGTTTTCACGAATATGCTTAGCTATGACCAGATTGAAGAAGAGGCTATGATATTATGTCGCGGGCTACAGTCTATAATAAAACTTACAACCGTGCGAAGTCGAGGTGGGTCGCTAGTAACATTATAAATGCGGAAGTTTGACTGTAAGAATGTATGTTTCTCTCCACTCAACACCGTAACGGCTGAACAAATTGAATGAAGTTTGGTATGAATCTAGAATATTCCCTGGTTTAACATATTATACCTGAGCAAATTTTTTATCTCGGAAACATTATTAGTTCCTATAGGATAGCGGGTGGAACCGCTAAGCACAGCTAGTATAATATTATGGGCGCGTCGCGCTACGACTGCACAAAGACGGCGAGCGACTTACTTTCTACTGGTGCGCAGTTTACTTGTTAGCACCACTGAGTTGGTACCAAGTTCATTCGCACCGTCCTTACTACTTATGTATATCAGTCAGAAATGTAGCACTTAAAAAATATTTTTACAAGCACCCAATTTAGGTTTTTACAATACAAAGAAACATATGATAGCCTTGGGCTAAAACAAAACACCACGAACAGGAAGACGCAGCGTAGGGAGGCCTCCCACTAGATGGACCGACGACATTGTGAGAGTCGCGGGTATCCAGTGGATGCAAAAGGCGGGCTGTCGTTCAGTGTGGAGGTTAAAGGGGGAGGCCTATGTTCAGCAGTGGACGTCTTCCGGCTGATGATGATGAAAACAAAACAAGTACCCAAATTAACTGAACTTAACCTCAAAACAATAACAAGTACCTACTCAAATTAAACCTCCCATTAGCAAGCTAACAGCAATCATGGGGGTGTACCGTAAAACATATTTCACGGCATTTTATCATGTAACGAGAACTGAAAGTAGGTCAGGTAAATTTAATTATGCCACTGTCATTCAAGTGTGCCACTTTTAATTAGTGGTATTCAGCCGTGTTTTGATGAAACAGCAAAAAATTTTAGTGCTAGTAATAAAAGTCAAAAATTACTGTTAGAACACCTAAAATAGGGTGTTTGACTGTATTGAAAATATTATGCCAATTGCCATCATCCATAACCATGACATAATGAAAAAGCATATTTCATTGATTTTTTTATAAAAATATGCTTATTTTTTGTAAAAAACGCGAATAAAATAACTGTATTTTCGACATTTGATCACGTGATCGAAAACGGTCTGTAATTGGCTTCATCCCTAGTGACGTCACACAAATCTAAACAAACAGATTTTGTATTGATATTTGCGAATTTAATGTTGTAAAGCTATTTTGAGAGCGATTTATCCAGAAATTATCACCAAAAACAGTCCGGAGGTTAAATGTGAGAAGAATGGAGAAACATTTTGTGCAAGCAGACAGCAGTAACTTACCCAAAATTAATGTATTTATGGTTGCATATTTCTTCAATAATAATCTTCGTCATTGTTTCTACGCTGCAGAACTCAAAACGTAAAAACTACAATGTAAGTATTAATTTTTAATTGTTCTCCAAGCAAAACATTCAATCAAGTTGTACAAAAAGTATGTTGTAGTAGGTGGATATCACTATTTTGTTAGGTTATGTCTTTACAATGTTTAAAAAGAAAGTAACAGTACATAGAATAGTAATGCAATAAAAACACAAATTGTAATAGAAATATATAGACTCAAATATGTACCTCAAAATGATCTTCGCACATAGAAACACTTGAATTAGCTCCATTACTTTTGGGTTCTCTACGAGCTACTTAGTTCCAACCACTTTTTGCGAGTTTTGGGGTCCATTGGAACAGAAACGAATAGTATTTCCGGTGTTTTATGGAAGTATTTGTACATTGTGGCACTACACAACATTTATAAACCATTACTTCTATTAGAAAATTAGTGATTATCAAACTTTTGCTGCCTGGCTGCAGCTGTTTTGTTTTGTGTGACGTCAATCGTCGCTCGACCGGAGCTATGACGCAGGTCTGCGTTTTGGCGCGATATTTTTTTATTCAAACTTTAACATCGATTTATATCGCAAATACGACTGATATCCATAAAATATAAATGCAGTATACATTAAATTATATCAGGCAATAATGTACAATAGTTTCCCAAAAGTAGTCAAATACCCTATTATATCAAACTTCACACTATAATTTTCACAGTAGGAGGTATGCATAAAAAAATATGTTTAAAAATTACTTCATAATTAGTAGTCACTTACCCAAAAATGTTGATATTGCTAAATTAATAAGCAGCTCTCGAACAAAATTATTCATGTTAATCACATATTTGTGAATTCTTCTAAGTACAACTTACTAAAAAGAAGCAAGAACCTAAATCGATTCACAAAATGTCGTCTCTCTTTCTCACTCTAACCCTCTTTCTTAACTTTTCATGACAAAACAATAGGCTACCGGACAGGAGTTGATTTGTCAAAAATAACAGGCTCAGTGAAAAATATAATTAAATTTAATACACTGAAGAAACTATTCAAACCGGCTAATAAAGTTCTGAGATATAATTGCTTAAAGTTTTTGTTGGGATTGTAAGGGATACTCTATCCCTTTCTTGCAAGACGAGTGTCAGTATAGAGTTCGTATGGCGTACTTACATGTGACGTCATTCGAAAGTATAGTGCGCTCTCTGTTTAGCAAGACATTAAAATACTTGTATTTTGAACACATTTCAATTTTGTTTTCGATGTTTGTATGGAAATGTATGAAAATTTGTCGCTGAGTATAAGAACCGACCTGCGTACCTGAGTACCTTTATAAGAAGAAAAAATATATAATGGTCATTGATGTAAGTAAACTGTGTAAAACAACTTTAGTTTAATCATTTAATGTATAGATGAACTAGCAACACCATTATAATGAAACTGTATTGGCGAAGTTCACACGTGTTCGTTGACAGTTGACAGTCTGTTGTCAACTGCCAGCAAACACAGTATATAAATTGCGGTTGCATTGTAATCACCCTCTTTCGGTGCTCGAACCTCGAAGTAGGAACAAGTGTAAACGAATTGTGTGTAAAATAGTTCAGGAGGTGATTTCTTGGCTGAAATGCTAACAACTGTCATTGATAATGGTATTTTATTTATTAGTTGTCAGTTAATTTCTTCTGAAAACCTTGATTTTGTGATAATATTAGGATAGTATAATGAAACAAGAAAATTTAATATTTCAAGTTTTGGTGGGTCCGCTTCACACCACTAACGATATCGAACAACCACGTATTGCTTGTGCCTATATAATATGATTGCATTAATAAAGCCCTATAATGCAAGCCAATTATTCTACTAGTTGGGAACACACCGAGTGGCACTCTGCGATAGAAGTTAGCTCATGTAGCCGCACTACTGCACCTCATCGATATTGGAATTGGAAGTATATGTTGGATGTACAAGGTTATTTATAATTTACCTCTTGTAGGCAGCTTCTCTACATCATACCGGACAACTTGTTTCATGTATTGTATTTCTTTTTTTAAATAAAATTCACAAAAAAACATAATATAATTCAGCCTCTAAATGACAACAACCTTACGAGCTCTCAAATAAGTATGAATGTGACTTTCATATTAAATAGTTTGGATCTGCCTTAGCTTCGAGCTAGTACTGAAAAAATATTACCAAAAACTGACGTGTGGGTGGTAAACACGTATTGCACACACTAACATATTTTTACTAGTTCTACTAACGCACACTTCAATATTGAGCAGCAAAAAACTGCAAACGATTCCATTTATTGATATTATATAGGAAATTAATTGTTTTGTGAAAAATCGTGGAACAAACGTTGTCAGGTATGATGTAGGGAAGCTGAATGCGAGAGGTTTTAGGTGAATTAAAAATAACCCTGTATCCGTGTGGTTTGTATGTAAGACAGTATCTGGACAATCGTAAATCTCAAACGGACATCAATAGAAACGTCGTAGTAATAATTAAGGGGAAATTATCGATTCAAAACCTATATAAGAGCCAATGTGTCTTGTGTCTATGCCTATATTATATCATTACAAAAAAAATAACATATAAAATAATTGGATATACTAATGTAAAGAAAAGACATAAAAGTAAAATTTACATTTTGTATTAAACTAGTACCTAGTTATGTGTTCAATTAAATACATTTTCTTTAACACGTTATTTAATGGGAATTTTTATAAATAGCATGCTTCTACTAAAATTGGACTTTAAGGCCTAGACTAGACCCTTGCTAAAGTCCTTGGTGGCCAATTTTTGTCTCTTCAATTATCTTGTGCGTGTGCGTACAATATTTCAATGTGCAAAGAGGTTTGATCAGCTATGTTTCTCCAAAAGAGGCGAGAATACACGAAGATTATATTTTTACAGACAAAAATAATAGACATTTTTACTTACTTTACAACTCAATGATTGATTCATATTATAAGCCATTCATCTCCAAATGTTTTTTTTTTCTTCTGATGTTTGGTTGTTAGGAAACGTTTTAATAGCACAAGACGTACATCGCCAAAATCCTCTCGAGAGAAAAAAGAAAAAAATACGCTTTAATTAAATACAAAAATAATCATATTTATTTATATTTTTATGTGAATATCCACGAAAAGTACTATACAAACCATGGCGACATCAGGGCCCTGATTCTGTAACTACAAACACGCACGTAACGCGCCGTGTTAAGTTTACCTCTAAAAGTTGGTCTTTATTCCTAGGGAATAGAGTCCATATTTTAAGAGGTTAACTTAACGCGGCGCGTTACGTGCGTGTTAAAGTTACGGAATCAGGGCCCTGATCGTTTTAAAGTGTCATGAGGGCTAGCCTCGGATGAGCCGCAACCTACATTGTCACGTTCATCCACAAATGCTTATGTTGCCGACCGTAGCAGTACCTACTCATACTAATAAAATGCTCAAAATACACTAGGTCAAAAACAGTAACTTTTTTCACTCAGTTCAAATTCCCTCAATCCTGCCTACTGTAATAACACTAGCAACATTCTACATATTCCACGCATATTCCAAAACACACAACGGTAACGAAAGACAGACCGCAAAGCCCTGCTAAAATATTAAACTATTTGAAACGGATTTACGGTACGAATGTTAGGCTCATAGCAGTAGGGAATGGGGGGAAAGACGAGCTTTAAACCTAATTTACGGGAAACGAAAGGGTAATCAAGTTAATAAGATTCACTAAAAAGATTTCCATTTTCTAAAAAAGATTGTGCTGAGATATAATTCCTGGCAAACAAGATTCCTTTATATTCTTTGCCTAATTAAGTTAATAAGTTAAAACATAGACAAAAACGTCCAGGATTTTTTATCGTAAAATAGGTACTTTAATGTGAAATTTTCACTTGGGAACGCCTGTGACGCATAACTTTTTCTAGCAAGTAATTTCTAGAATGTACTTAAAGGCGGTACAAATGAACGTTAAATTCATGGAAAAATTTAATATTCATAACGTTAAATATCGAGATATCGATACTCAAATAGCTGACTACTAAGTTTCGCGGCGCGCCGATTCATTGGACACAGAGTGAGATGCACGTTTTCTAGAGATAGATATACCTATATTATCGGTATATTTTATTTATATTACGCGGGAATTACTTACGTATGATTAAGCCGGTTACTCCGACTATAGTTTCAACCGCATTCGATTTATATCGTAACTAGTTGAACCCCGCGGTGTTATCCGCCATTTTCTAGTTTTTCCGCATTTTTTTGAACGTTAGAACGTGCCCTATATGTCCGTCCTCATAATGTACACTATCTTCCTGCCAAATTTAGTTTAAGATCGGTCTAGCCGTTTAGTTGTGAAAAGCGAACAGACAGAGTTACTTTCGCTCATAAAATATCAGTTAGAATTAGGATAACATAATTATTTGTGTTGGAATTTTTATTGCTCATTTTGTATAATTTTTTTGACTCCGAGTTACTATTTAAAGCGAGCTAAAACAACAGTAAGCTCGATTGAGTAGTCCATAATATATTTCAAATAAGTAAATTTAATATAGATTTAAATCAAATCCGACTATTTCATCCGGCCAAAGACGGTTAAGACGGTTCTACTTGCGTCGCATGCCTACACACTCCGATATGCACTCGCGTAAATATTGCACCGTATTCCTAGAAATATATCGGGACATTTAAGAGCACGCCCGTAAACTCCAGATTTCGTCCGATATAAATCTTTCAAGTGGAGATGAATTCGCCGGGACTCCGAGATGATACATAAAATATTCATTTCGTTCAGAAATGCAAGCATCTGTTTTTCACTCTGTGAGATTTTCGGGCACCTTATTTATGTCCGACTCAACTTGTTTTCAATCAGCGTGAATAAGATATTTACGGTATTCATTACCGACTACGTATGTATCTTATTAGATTTGCTTCTTCATAATGATCCAACATATCATATGAAGTTTCAAGAAATTCCACTTATAGTTATGGGCATTAATACTCTTCACTATAGAATCTTTTAATTATAATTTTTGACGGCTCAAAGTTGAGTAATTATAACTTAGAAAATATACTAAAGCATAGAAGTAGTGCTAATTTAGGATAAACGAATTAAACATTTAACATTCTTTACTCATATGCCAAAATTGTTGTTAGCAGAACGAAACAGATATATTTTTGACCGGACGGCAAATTGCAGGGTTTTGCACTATTTTAATGTACTACATAGCGACCTGTAAAAGGCTCCAAAGGCTACATACTATTTGACAAACGGGCTTGTACGCTTTGTTAATAACGTGACGGATTCTATGTTCATTATTATTCTGTGAAATATTAGCGCTGGGTTGCCACTTTTAAAATGATTTTCAGACTAGAACAGTAACATATCTTGGATATTGTATACCACAGAACGTTATTTACTCCAGGGACAGGAATATTACACGGTAGGTAATAGACCAGACGGAGTTTAAAATTAATGATACTCAATTAACCACGACGATTGCTTTGACAGATGTTTTGCCCCTCAGCGTATTTACCTATGCCAGCATTCATGGCAAGTATTGATCTCCTCGAAAAGTTTTCGACTCATTTTATCAGTTATACAACCAACCGTGCGTTATTTGATATTTTACTGTAGTATATTTGCTGAATAAATTATAGTTCAGTTAAATAAATTATGTTCGCTCAACAACGGCGAAGGAAAACATCGCGATGAAAACGGTATATCCAAGTACCTCAAAAGTTCAAAGACATAATATGACATTCACCAACATGACTGGGCCAGCATGGTGTATCTATTAGGGGCTTAGAGCTCATCTTCACTCTCTCTGAGAGAAGGCCTGTGTGATGATATTGGCTACCAGCCTTCAACCAAAATAAAACTACCAGCTATCTTACGTTCAAAAAACTAGTAAAAGTGATCAGAATTTACTGTTTTCGTTCAGCTTTTTACAATGTATTTAATTAAGCCGCGCTGAAGTAATTTCAACGGAAATTTTATATTTATTAAAAATGTTACATAATACATAGCATTGAATTGGTTGATCAACTATTTAGTCGTGAGAAGTTTAGCTGCAAGTTAACATCACTTTTTTCTGCAAGAAAAACGCTCGCAAAAGTGTCACGGCTTCCTAATGGAAAAACTTCGGGATGCGCCGAAGTATGTCCTACCGTGTTTACAGATGTCGGTGTACGTACCTGAAACAAAAATATTCGTAGTTTAGTTTTGGTCTGTAATAAATAATTTTACGGATTCCTAGAAACTTGTTATCCTAGAAAAAAAATTTATACGCTAATTCTAATAACTCTCACTCACATTAAATAGTTGTATCTATATGGAACTTTGCAAATGGATGGGCTTGACCGTTTGGATTGTCAACGGTATGTTGGCAGTTCAACCGTTTTTTAACAAGCTTAAAAAAAAGGAGGGTTCTCAATTCGGTTGTATTTTTTTTTTACTTGAAAGGATATATTGTACTTTCAGATTGATCCCGTAGAAATTTCATCAATTCAGTTCAATAGTTTGGTTTTTAGGGTTCAGTACCCAAAAGGTGTAAACGGGACCCTAATAGTCTACGCTGTCTGTCTGTCTGTCAAAACTGAAAAAGTAGGACAGATATTCAGATGAATATCTGTCCTACTTTTTCACAGCTGTATCTTTCGAATCGCAATAGACAGCCAGTAAAAAAAATAATAGTGTATGTAATTATGTATCTAATGTTACGGTGGATTAACTAAGAAATAATAATAATGTCAAAAAGTTAAAACTAAAGGGATATACTATTATAAATTATACTAAATATTAATCTAGTATTTTTTCTTTATATTAATAATATGATACTTGTAAGGCTCATTCCTAGAAACATAGACAGAAACTAGTTACTTTCCTCCCGTATACCACTTGATGAGATATAATAAATCAAGCTTTCATGTGGATCGACAATAATAACTTTCATAAAAGATGTTGTTCGTGATTTCAAATGTCAACGAACTCTCAATTGTATCAACGGAAATAATTTTAAATTTTCTTAAAACTAAACTACAATATCAGACATCAGTGCACATTTCGTTTTAATTTCTGATCACAAATCTACTTAAAGTAAAACGGCTTTATTTACTCAAAATAACTACCTAAGTAAGCGGGTAAGTAGCATAATAGCAGGTACTTAATACCTAACTTTCACAAATAGAGTGTTTTCATAATTTATTCTTTCAACCTAGGCATCTTTAAGGCTAGAATAAATAGATTTCTTCTAAGCTGACGAGCTCCATCCTCCATAGGTAGTTAGGTAGTCAATTTTTTTGTTTTTTTAAATTAATGCACACGGAACGTGGCTAAGTCGAATGGAGGTCATTTTACTCATCAGTAACAAGTGTAAACAATAAAAATAAAACCGGTCAAGTGCAAGTCGGGCTAGCACACTGAGGGTTCCGCACCACCACATAACTTGTTAGCTACATAAGTTCCAAAAAAAAAGGTGCAAAAAGACAAAATTTCATCAACACCCAGGTGGTCACCCATCCAAGTACCGACCGCACCTGACGTTGCTTCATTTCGGTGATCGTACAAGAACCGGTAGTGCACAGAAGTTTGTCACCGACACGCACTTGGTCATATTTATTATTTGTTGTTATACTTTAGAGTGTGTACTATAATAATCATGCCAAGTTTGACGCTTGTACGTATTACCGTTTTTACAGTAGAGCTAATACAAAAATACATTTAAAAAATACGTTTGTTGTATGGGAACCCCCTTTCGTTTTTACTATTTGACTTTTTGGAAATTTCAACTGGCGATAGCCATATTACGGTTCGAAAGATACAGCCGTTAATAGGTAGGACAAACAGACATCGTAAGCTTAGTAATAGGGTCCCGTTTTTATCCTTTTGGTACGGAACCCTAAAAATAGTGTGTTGTAGTAGTTGTGTAAATAGTGTATTGTGAAAGTGTATGTACAACTTTTAGCAAGGGACCAACCCTGAAGTCGCGAACAAAAACAGCTGTTCTATGGAAATTTTCCATTCACATCACACTCAGAAACATGTATGGAACATCTGAATTTCAGGGATGGTCCCATAGTATTAGGGAGATAAAAGCAAGCCTGTTACAAAAAAAATTGTTCATAATTATGTAGTTAATGTGTACTTATAATGTGTGTACCTATACTTAGTTACCTCCACGTCCACCCACAAGATGGACAGACGACCTAAAAGAGACCGCAGGGAAACGCTGGATGCAGGCTGCTTCCAACCGGCCCTTTTGGAGATCGATGGGGGAGGCCTATGTCCAGCAGTGGACGTCCTACGGCTGAAATGATGATGATGATACTTAGTTACCGCAGTTCCGTGTAATACTATAAGAATACATTTGTTGCAATTTCTAGAGAAAACTAAATTATACCTATACAGGCTTACGCATATAGACTGTACATGTACAAGCCGAATACAGGTTATATCATCTTTTTTTTAAGTACCATGAAACCAATACTGAAATTGCGAAAAAATAATTTGCTGTTCCATACATTTCGTCGAGTGTCAATGAATGTTTTCTATGCAACCGCAGATTTTTTTGCGCGATTTCCGAATTGATCCGATAGTAAAAGTTGTTCATATGATGAGTACAATTCAAATTCAAATTAATTTATTTCAGGCAATAAAATAACCCATACAATTCAATTATTAGGTACATCAAAAAATATAACAAACAATACAATGGCCTCCATTCGCGGCCTAGCAGAGTTTATTTGCGTAATCGTGTAGGGACTGTAGGGTCGGAAGATAAATCTGAAGATTTAACCTAAAACCCAATAGCGAACGAACTATAAAGAACTTCAAAAAAATAAATATTCCTACACACTTGATTGAGAACGTAAAATTGTACTTATTTATTCGACTTGTCCTACACAATCTCATATACGTATATTCCAACATTGAACAGAATTTGTTTGTTAGAAAAACAGTCAAATCATCTGTTTTGATAATAAAACTTTTACGCTACTGATGTGATATTTTGTGAAGGTCATCAAATAATTGGAACTAAAATTATAGGCTATTTGACATTTTTTCCAGTAGGTAAATATACAACTGTTGGTTACTAGCTAGTGCGGTCTATTCTAATTCTATATTGTTTACAATTTATGTAGATTTTAAATGGCAATTTCGAAAGAAATTCAAAAAAATATTTATCATCATCATCATCAGCCGGAAGACGTCCACTGCTGAACATAGGCCTCCCCCTTTAACCTCCACACTGAACGACAGCCCGCCTTTTGCATCCACTGGATACCTGCGACTCTCAAAAAAATATTACTCACTTAAAAATACTATTTGCTAGATAAGTAGGTACATGATAGATATAATTTGGGACTATCCAAATATTAATTAAAATGAGTCTATCGTTTTTGTGGTGATAATAATTTTATATCCTTGCCACTAATAAACTCTAAGTATAAAAGCCACACAAAAGTAATTTAATATCAATTTCAGTAGGACTTTAAAACCCTGAAAATATCTAAATTTCTGCGAAATTGGCGCAATATTCTTTATCGATTACACTTGAAGCGAGAACCATCGAGAAAAGTTTCAACCAGCGATTACTCGAGACGGTGTCGCCGCAAGATGGATGGTTCGAATTACATGACACCATCCTTTCTTGCTTACATTTGGTATGGCACTTTCTTGGTTATTTATGTCTCTTAGGACGTCTAACCTTTTCATTGTTTCTGAAAACCCTACTATACTTAAAATTTATACAGGCATTTAAAAATGACTATTCAGGGTATATTTATATTGTATGCCTTTATTCATAAATGGACGCATAATAAATGCTGAATAAGAAGAGATATTGGTGTCAATTCTATTGTACCATTATCTAAACCAAACTAAACTTGACAGCTCGAAAATTGTTGCCATCCTTCTCTCACATATTAAAATGAAAAGAGAGGCAGATAATTTTAGTTCTGTCAGATTGGTTTGATTTAGTGAGTGGTATGACAGAATCGATGCCATTATAATATAAACAACCTTTTATAACAAAAATGCATCAAAAATTTAGTATACCATCCAGTCCATCCACAGTTCCAAACAAAGACTTTCCAATTGTACGGATTACCAACAAAAGCTTGATCTCTCATGTCACTAGCCTTTCATACATACTGCGCTAATCACATTGGAATTATACCTCACTCAAAGCTTATATTGGACAATTGACAACACAGGCATGATTCATGATATAGCGATGGATTCCTTTGATGCCGATTTGCTTTGCCACTACAATGAGCCTGACAATAGTTACAATACCAACTGCAATGCCAGTTAATAGCTGCTATACGTGTCATATAAGCATTTTGTTCCATAGCTTGCTTGCTAGACATGTTTTCATTAATGCTTAAAGCTGTTCAGTTCGCTAAATGTGAGCATATAATTATCTTAACGATATTGTTTATTGTCGAGATATAAAGTCATACATTGTTATTTTTAAAATAGTAAAAATCTCTCGCATGCAGCTTCTTTGCATAATAGTTAACAGCTTTTGTTGCAAGCCTTTTCACATAACTAAAACACAAAAAAAAAAAAAACATTCACCAAAAAAAAAAATTGTTTGGCATACATTTTTTTTTTGTATTTTGTATGTGCAAATGTCAGCTTCTAAGCTTTTCCCGTTTCATGCCACGTTTTTAACTCATTTGAGACAGTTTAAAATTATTATCATATAGAGCCCCAATTTCAATAATTATTATTGTTAAAAAAAGACGAATTGTTTTTTGCACAACTATACTTTTGCTTCATGTCTTTTGTTTGGAGCAAAAGTTGTTCTAGCAAACGCTATTGAATGCATTAAAAATAACCCTGTGTATGAGGTTACGCGGAAACGGTGTACTAAGCCGAAAAGGATCCGTTATACTTATTAGAAACAACTATGGGTCCATGCTTAAAATCGAGAACAAAATATGAGCTGTTCAATTTTTTTGTCTAGTGTGAATGATCGTTTCATATAGAGCAGCTGATATTTTTTTTGAGATTTCAGGATGGGTCCCAGTAAAAGTTGTTCATAGTAATGGACACTATTAACCTCTATAGGCTGACACAAACATTATCAGTCATTATCAGTAACCATGTTACAAAAAAAATATAGCGGTTTTTTGTTGTGTATTTACACTTCGGGAAAGCACACGAAGGCATAATTTTGTCTGATCTTGTAATCTTCACAAATGCGCTTCTTCTGGGCCCGTCCATTCATTTCATTTTGGTCAAATTCAAATTCAAATTATTTATTTGTCAGAACATGGTAGGTACACATACATATAAAGTAGCATACATGGTCGTAAGAATGGAGACGTATCTCATGTCCTTGCCTGTTACAGCGTACAAATGTTAGTTTTTTATAAATATTTATATTGGTTTTTGTTAAAGTTAAAAAGGAAAAAAATAAACAAAATTATGTCTATGTTAGAATATTGTTAGAATCATATTTTGGTTTAGTTGTATTTTATACCTTAATTAGATGTTTATTACTACCTATGTAAGCTATTATTATTATCATTTTATTTGTTTATGTCGAAGACTAAAATGGTATCAAAAAAATATATCACATCAGATATTTTCTTAGCCAGAGTTTTGCAATGACCTACGTATTATGTTCTATTTGTAGCTGTCAATAGAGGACATAAATCCACACCCTAATCAACATCGAGTCCAGATTGGGTCGCGCGAATGACCTCTGACATTTAAGCGAAGGCTTAAGGACTTTAGGCGCAAACTCGGCCTTTTATTTGGGCCCTAATTGCTTAACGTACCGGAAAACAGCTTATGACCGAAATAGCCTTCTGACCACTGAAGGTATGCGCCTCAATTATGTATGTTCGCAAGCCAAATCTCTAATGAGTAATGGATCAAGTATCTAATGAAGGCCGAAATTTTGCAAGAATAATTCTTAGGTTCTGCTGGATAGTGGTTGAAACCGTGGGTCGCTATAGTCTATTCTAAAGACAGCAAAAAAAAATCCATTGACCTAGGTATAACATTAGCACTTAGCACTGTTGTATGGTACTGAGACGTGGTCCTTAACTGTTGGCCTTTTAGAAAAACTCAGAGTCACATAGCGGGCAATGGAGAGAGTTATGCTCGGAGTTTCTTTGCGCGATAGAATCCGGAACGTGGATATTCGCCAAAGAACCAGAGTCACCGACATAGCTGTTAAAATTTGCAAGTTGAAGTGGCAATGGGCAGGCCACATCGCTTGAATAACCGATAACCGATGGGGAAGAAACGTTCTGGAGTGGACACCACGAACCGGAAGACGCAGCGTAGGTAGGCCTCCCACTAGATGGACCGACGACATTGTGAGAGTCGCGGGCATCCAGTGGATGCAAAAGGCAGGCTGTCGTTCAGTGTGGAGGTTAAAGGGGGAGGCCTATGTTCAGCAGTGGACGTCTTCTGGCTGATGATGATGATGATGACTGATGTAAAACGATAGTATCGCTCTCCATACATATATGCATCGCTTCCCTGTCGTTTTACGCTTCTACTGCGTTTGTGGGACACGGTGGGTTGTTGTCCGCGTTGTCCTCCCCGGACTACGAACATGAGAAGTCCTGAGGAGGCTAGAATGGTTTACGGTCTGGCAAATTCTTTTTTACAGGCTTTCAGCCACTCGAACCCCACAAACTTACCTAGTTGGTTAATTATACCATAAGTAATGTGTAATGTAATAAATTTAAAATACATTTATTTAAGATATTGGTGATTTGTCGGGATACGATGAGGTAAACCTCCAAAAAATAATGACAAAAAAGCTTACATGAGAGGGTGCACTTGAAATAATTACGTTTTTATCTTCACTTGTTGCCATCTTGTATTGATGATGATATCACCTGTCCACACCCTGAACTTAAAGGAATCTATCGACAAAATTGGTTAAAGCATTTAGACAATAGGTATGAACATGTTAGGTAGGTACAAACAGAGTAGGTACTCTTCTTTTGACTTTGCCTTGCCGGCTAAAATCAGCCAGTGAAGCCCACACGCCACCATCCATTATTACGAACTCGGTCCCGGAAGTCATCATAGAGTCAAACTTGTATTGCCACAGTTTTCTTGTTTGTCAACAGTCTACGACTGGTTCTTTGGCTAAAATTAATTAACAGTGGGGTTGTTGTCTCTTTGAAACTCAACTTTGTAGCTGGAAACTACACTTACTTATAGTTGGAAGTAATACTCGATTGCAAACATTTTATGAGACTAACTCATCGCATAATTTTCACATAATTTTGAACCACAAAAACTAAAAAGGCTCAAAAATCTTTCCGTTGTTCCTTGTGTCTTGTCTGTCTTAAGGTTCAATTAAAAATGATGTTGTTATTGATTTGAGATCGTATAATTTACATAACCACATGTCTGAATAGCGTCATAATTATAGTCATAGTATAGCTTAGTATAGTAAATATTTGTTATAAAAAAGATGGTGCCACCCTAGTTCCGTGGTGTCTCGGTCGTGCACTCGTCTGGGACGCTACGTGCGTGGACACCCTGGCGCCATCTCATCTCTCCGGTTTGACTCGAGACGTCGGGGTCGCAGCTGACAACGCTCAATTCTTGAAACACCGCAAATATGCACAATTGAGCGCGCATTATGAGTTTCTCGCATTAGCTGTAGAGACACTAGGCCCATGGTCGTCTGATACAAAAAAGTTTTGTAGAGACATTTCGAACAGATTGGTTCTCGCCTCGGGGGATCCCAGAGCTGGGGCATATTTCACTCAAAAATTAAGCCTCGCAATCCAGCGGGGCAATGCTGCTAGCATGGTGGCGATTTGTTCACCTAGGTTATTTCCTTACTTTCTCTGTATATATTTTTAGTAGTAATAGTTTTATAGTTTTATCGATGTACGATGCTTTGTAATTGTTGTACGAAATAAATATTAGATCTCTATAAGAAAGACAAATAATAAAGGTTAATTATTATTGTCTTGACCTTCAACGATCTACAGACAATAAATAAAGATATATCGTAAACGAAATAATGTTACATGTAAAAAGCCAATCGCAGTGATAAAATATCGTAGCCAATCGTAGCAGGTCTACAGTGCTACAACTTTGCTACGAACCATGCAAAAATTATAATTTGGAACGATAATAATGTTTATGAAATGTGTACTAATTTTGGTGTTTGGTAGAGTCACAGAATAAGAAAGAGCATAGAATCCGTCACGTGATTTACAAAGCGTACAAGGCCGTCTGTCAAATAGTATGTAGCCTTTGGAGCCTTTTGAAGTCCCTAGTACATTAAAATAATGTGCATACCCCGCAATTTCGCGTCCTATAAAAAATATATCAGTTTCATTTTGGTAACAAATTTTTTGGCACATGTTTAAAAAAGTAACATGTTCAAAAGGTATAAATCGCCCTTTATTAAAGATGTACAATATACGTCAGTGCGTAAACCTCTTTTGATAGATAACATAGCGGTCTCTTCTTTTTGGGCCGATGCACTTGGTCATTATCTTCCGTTTTACACACGTTAACTTAAAATATGAAGAAGAAAAAAAATATCGGGGGCTAAAAAGTATTAAGAAAGAGTTCTTATACCAAATAGTATAATACCGTCTTAAAATGGCGCTCTAGTTAGGTACTTACAATTAACGTTATCCTAACCGCCTTTTGGTATCTAAATCGCGCCATTCTCATTACTAAAGTAGATAAGTTACTTCTTATAGAATCCAATTAGTTTAATCTAAAACAATCTTGGTGTTCAAATGTTCTCAGGTCGTTGGTCAGACGTCTACAATGAACATCCATTTTTAACCTAACCATTTTGAGCTTCGTCATATTAAATTTGATGAATTACCTTGTTTAACGTCTGGGATTAGCCCACCATTTAGCTTAATAAGGGTTTGGAATAGTTTGAAATCTGTTATAGTTTGTTGAAGCAAATTAATAGTACCTTGTAGCGTTGAAGCAAGTTGTATAAATAACTTTTTTACATATTATATTCTCAGGTTTTAAATTAGGTGCTGCCTCCAAAGCGAGCTATTTAGAGTTCTAAGTTTTCGTACGTTTCTTTAGAAACCATCATTGTTATTATACTGGTTGACTTTTTAGACAATGGACATATTCGAGGATATTATTGTACTTATCAATATGAACAACATTTACTAATAAGATCAGCCCTGAAGTCCCGAAAAAATCAGCCGTTCCATACATATATACGTAAGAGTCAATGACATTATTTAATAAACTGGGAAGTGCCTTTATTAATTTAACAAAATACAAACTATCACTACAAAAAAGTTGGACTGCCCATAGACCGTTGAAGGTCTAAAGACAAACCAAATGCTCAAGCCCACTACCAGTTGGCAGCAAACCCAGCATGCTGGTGGCATTACCACGCTGAATGGCAATGCTTATGCTTCAATCCAGAAACCGGCCAGCATTTTGGCACGCGTAGCATTAACCAGACGCTATGAAAGATTGTTTTAAATTAGGTAATCTCCCCAGTCCTCTAGGGCCCAATAAAAAAAAAATAAAAAAAAAATATTTTGGGACATTTTTGCACACACGGTCATCTGACCCCAAACTAAGCAAAGCTTGTGATATGGCTGCCAGAGACTGATATACATACATATATAGTTTTAAATACATACTTAAATAGATATTCATCATCATCATCATCATCATTTCAGCCGTAGGACGTCCACTGCTGGACATAGGCCTCCCCCATCGATCTCCAAAAGGGCCGGTTGGAAGCGGCCTGCATCCAGCGTTTCCCTGCGGTCTCTTTTAGGTCGTCTGTCCATCTTGTGGGTGGACGTCCTACGCTGCGCTTACCAGTCCGTGGTCTCCATTCCAGAACCTTTCGGCCCCATCGGCCATCTGTTCTGCGTGATATGTGCCCTGCCCACTGCCATTTCAACTTACTAATCCGGTGGGCTATGTCGGTGACTTTCGTTCGTCTACGGATCTCCTCATTTCGGATTCGATCTCGTAGAGAAACCCCGAGCATAGCCCTCCCCATAGCTCGTTGTGCGACTTTGAGCTTGCTTATGAGGCCCATAGTGAGAGACCACGTTTCAGTGCCGTATGTCATCACTGGTAACACACACTGGTCGAAGACTTTCGTCTTAAGGCACTGAGGTATTTTGGACGAGAAGACGTTGCGTAGTTTACTTAAATAGATATTAACAACCAGATATAGAACAAACACAAATGTTCATCACACAAATGTTTGTCCTACGTGGGAATCGAACCCACGCCCTCAGGCTCAGAAGGTAGGTTCACTACCAACTGGACCAACGGGCTATCTAAATCAATGTCTCGACCCCAAGCAGCTCAAACATAGGACTAACTACTACAGAGAATAGCAATATATGCACCGCTTGTGCTGCTCTGCCGAATAGGCTGCCACATTAGCCCTACCTTGTGTCTCAGGAAGATGTGACGGTGCCAAAGTATCGACACAAAGGATTACTTTTTTATCTATTATAAAGAGGAAAGATATGATTGTTTGTTTGTTTGTTTGCATTGAATAGGACCCGAAACTACTGAACCGATTTGAAAAATTATATCACTGTTGGGAAGCTACACTATCCCAGTTGACATAGGCTATATATCTATACCCGCGCGAAGCCGGGGCGGCCTACTAGTAGTATAAACGTACTGTATAAACAGCTGATATTTTTTCGCGATTTTGTCCAGTCTCTACTATACAGTCTGTATATTCATCGCGACTTGTCTATTATTCTATATGCACGGTGCGAAAGCATTATACTTTAAAAAGAATGCAGAACTCTCACTATTGGGCCTGAGCTTTATGTCGTGTACAGACTAGCGAGCAAACACTAACTGCACCCATTTTTTTTTTCAATGAACTATGAAACTTACAGCGACATAAGTGATCAAGTCCACATGCAAAAAAGGGCGGCAAGGTCAGGAAATCTTCCTTGTTTGTCTGATTTGATGTGTGATGTATCGGCAACAGCGAGTGCACGCAAACAAAGGGCTCATTCGTTCGCTTTTATACGTTGAACGTTACGTCCAAATAAAAGATATTTTTTTTTTTAAATTAGAACGGCTGACACGGCATTTTTGTAAGAAATTTGTTGTAGCCAGTTGCATAAACGAAACGTCAGTCATACGAAATCAGTTAGCAACTGTGATGCGGACAAAGAACTTTGAGACCTAACCCAAAAAGGTAAGGTCCAAGTTCTTTGGATGCGGAGTTAGACGCGTTGACACAAATAAGAATATTCAATTAAGGTTCTGTCATAATGCCTGGCGACAGTTTTTCCTTCTCATTTCCGTTCTATTTACTTCTCTTTTCTGTGGTTACGTCTGAACGTGACATTTTATGTGAAGGCGATCGGCTGAGTGTAGACTCAACAGCAATGGCGAATGGTTGTGCGATCTTTTGCGTGCGTTCGGTAGGTCTGTACACGGCATTAAGCACTTATTTAAAAGGAATTCCAAATGTTAAGTTTCGTTAGAAAATTTATAGAATTTTTTAAAACTGGCAGCATTTACTTGACTTCTCGCAAATGTATTAGTTATTTGTTCTGCAGTTTTCTACTGAAAAATGAACCAAACATAACAATAAAACTTGCAAAAGTGTACAAAGACGAGAATTTCATTGTGTGTATTTGTGTGCAATGCATTTTGGTTTCGTACTTTCTTTGTTCCATAAACTTGAGTGCATTTCGGTGGTTATCCGGGATAAATAGATCCAATCACATTTGCTAAAGCATAAAATACGGATATCTACTAGAAGCCATCAAATGAAATCTCTTTTCCAAATTCCTAGTGCCACTGAGTCTGAGCGGACATTAACGTTATTAAAGAAAACCATCTGTGCGCTGCTTGTATGAGACAGATCTAACTTTTGATGTTGCGTTAGTGAAGATCAAGTGCAATTTATAATAATGTACTTTCAAAATAGAACGAGTAAATCTGAAGACTATTGACCTTTGTGCTTGTATACAAGGCTACTTTTAATTAACCAGCCATCTCCTAAAGGCATCTTCTGCACATCAAAACTAACAACTTTCATTTTACGACTTTTGTCAGTCAAAAATAAAACCGGCCAAGTGCGAGTAAGGCTTGCACTCTGAGGGTTCCGTTGGACGGAACCTTAGAGCACGAGTCCAAAAAAAACTTATTTTTTTTATTATTGAAATACAAACTTAACTTTGTAGTGGACAAAAAGGTTCTTCCATACATACCAACTACAAAATGTAAGTTTGTAATCGCAAAACAATATTTTTTATATGATATTACTTCTAATTAATGATTTTTAGATTTTTTTATTTATATTTACTATACGACCTTGCCTCTTGTCAAATTTCATCACTCTAGGTCAACGGGAAGTACCCTATAGTTTTTGATTCCCTTGCGAAATCGTAAAATATGCGAAAATATACGACATAAACGGTCATATCTTTAAGTTTGATTTTTTCACAGCTAAAAGAAACCGTAGACTTAAGTACCTATTAGATATAAATTTCAACTTGATACCTTTACGCGTTCTTGACAAAAATGGGTCTGGACAGACGGACAGACGGACAGACGGTCAACGAAGCGATCCTATAAGGTTTCCATTTTGTCCTTTCGAGGTACGGAACCCTAAAAACAGCTGTTCCATAGAAAGTTAATTGACCTGCAACAACCATGTATTACATGTATAATAATAAGCTTATTTAAACGTAGCGCTTAAACAAAAATATCAGAACACACTGTGCATGCTTAAACGTATATTTGTGGCTACTATGCTACTAAGCCCTCAACTCTGAAATCGCAAAACAGTTTCCATGAAAAAAATAGACTTAACGGATTGTGTTAAACAATTGATATTTTTTTCGTGATTTCTGGTTTGGTCCCATAGTAAAAGTTGGTTTTAATTATGAGTACAATAACCGTCCCGTGTAACTCTGTAAGTAAGATGATTGAATTGATCAATTCAATTCAAATTCATTTATTTCGGGCTATAACACCCATACCGTAATTACGTAAATAGACAATAATAAAATCACACAAATAAAATATGAAATAAAATAATGTCGCAAAAATCAATTAATTAAAGTCAAATTAAATAAAACAAAGTACTTATAAAAACAATTAACAACATGACGGCTTTTAGAACATATTTTTTATGCAAAGGTAGCTCATATTTAAGTGGCTTTCTTTTGATCGGGTAAAATGAATCGATAGCGAGTAAGACCACGAAATGCTGTTTGTATTTTATAAAACGTGAAAATGTGATTTGCTTTCAACATTTTAGTAATGTTTTTTTGATTAATTATCGCCCATATCTTTTATTGAAGTTTTGCCTTCAAACTTGAAATGAAGATGGCAATTGATGATATATATTTTAATACATAACCATATAATATTGTAATTTAACATATCAGTTTATTTAAGCGCGGTCGCTACTTGTAAATACGCAAATCTTCAAAAGCCTACTTAGCAATGTGATTAAATAACCAACCCATTATAAATAATCCTCCAATAAAATTTTACTACAAACAAAATTATGTAACTACCCTCCAAGGTGTCATTACAGTCGCAGAGTGAGACAACGTGACGCGAGACCCCAATAAAACTTATAGAAACCACTAGTTAATTAAGGTGAATAGATATCTGCGGTCAACTATGCAGTCAAATGAATAGATTCGATGCATAAAGCAAGTGTCCCATGGGTGACTTTTTTGGACTGGATCTGATAGAAAGCGATGATGCGGTCTACGATAGAGCACGCTTGCCTAGAAGGAACTGATTCACTCGTGACTTGAAGATACTCATATTGTACCTATCGGGAAACACTAAAGATAATATTAAAACCACATCTTCATTGGGCACCCATTCAGGCAGCGCATTTCACACTGTAAAAGTGGAATGAAAGCGCTCCGTACGGGGTTTCATAATATGAAGAGAAAAAAGTACTGCATGATTTTTAATAGGTCACAAGCCCAGGAATCACTACACTTTTCATTTACCTATATGTTTGTTGTTGTCGGCACAAAATGTTTAAGTAAATAATTTTATTAATCGTATAGTTTTTAAGTTGTGCTCTTATAAGTTTGTAGTTTAAGTTTTATAGTTAAAAGTTATAGATCATGTTGTCCAAAAATAAAAAGCTATTGATTTTATGTACCGTGGATTCTCACTAATCCGGTACTTCAGTACATTGGCACGTCCAGTAGTCCGACACTCTACATCTATCCACGAACCCAGCTCTTTCCGCCCGCGCCTTCCCCTTTCCTAAGCCACTACCTGCGCCCACCGACACTATCCCCCCCCCCCCCCCCCCAGACTACATTAGTAAGATAGTTGTCATATAGAAATCCAATGTAAATATCTTTCATCCAATGTTTTATTTTATTTACCTTGAATATAATCCAGTAATCCAAATATTCCAATAATCTGGCACCTTCTTATTTTTAATAGTGTCGGATTAATGCTACTGTTGTTGTAAAGTTCCATAGAGTTACTTTTTAAGTATAGGTTCTATAATTTAACCTTTTACCAAAACACAACATTTTTATACACCAAAATAGATCACAGCTTACTAATATATCAACAACCTATAACCTAACCTAACCTATATTGTCAACCTTAACCTTTACAACCCAATTGTGATTTGAACTAACAAATACGACAAAGCTCATATAACTTTAGTAATAATAGTGTATTAATAGGAGAAGCTTAGGCGAACCATTTTCAAAGTAATTCTTTCAGTAGGAATACCGCGCGAGCGGAAACTTGAACAATGGAACTACACGCAATGTTACTTTGTGGTTCAAGCAGAATGGTCACGTTTGACAGTAATATAACGGCAATCATCATAATCAAACACGAGCTTGGGTTTTGGCGCTAACTTGAAAATAAATAACGTTAAATTTCAGAGAAAAAAAGACTTCAGGACTTTACCGACAAGTATAGTCCTGAAACTAACACTACACCATATGTAACTAAAAAGTAGAAAAATTACAGTTAAAACCAATAAATGATCACCTTCCAAACAAATAATAAAACATCAAACCAATTCATAAGTGGTGGAGTAATCACGTAACAAACATACAGTCGAATTGAGAACCTCCTCCATTTCGTCACGAAGTCCGGCGGCAGATATAAAACATGGCGGCATAAGAGAGCGTCACGGCACACGAGTCGGTTTTACTGCCAAGGCGCACCAATATTTTTTTCACATCAAAAACATGTCTGATCATTTAGATTTCATAAACTTGTGTATTTACAAGTGTTAATGTGTAATATTGGTGGATTTTTATTTACTAACTGTTTCCCGTTCCTACGTGTAGACTTTTTTATAACCTTTCAACCCCCTTTAAGAGGGCCTCTTAATTGGACCCTTACGCAAATTTTATTTCTTAGCGGACCTCTGCCCCCATAAGAAATCTACCTGCCAAATTTCAGTCTTATAGGTCAAGTGGTTTTTGAGATTTTGTGGTGAGGCCGTGAACGAGGTGAAACACGTATTTTCGTGATGTTTCCTAAACTTCATAGAAGTTTCTAGTAAAGTCTCCACTACTTTGCTAGGGTATTACCGTGACTTACTTAATTTACTTTATTCAGGGTGTTTCGATGTTATTGCAGCTGTCAGACGCATTCTCTCGGTGGTGAGACTGCATCTGTGCTAGTCCAAATATTAGTTCTGACACAACATGGCACAACTACCTATTTTAGCTGATCATTTTACGTTCTAGATATGCTAGCAGTTCATGAAATGCAAAGAAAATCTAAATAAGAATTCCAATCGGAATAATTAATGTTTCCCGCTAAGCAAGGTCAATAATGTAGCAGGCAGGTGTAAATCATAGGCCAAGGTCTAAGCAACATGAAACCCATGCATGCAACATGCTACGCTAACGGTAGGTGCCTACCTACTTATTCACTGTAAGGCGTGGCTCATACAGAAGTGGCCAGCGGCAGATGCGGAGCGGAGGGTCGTTCCCATTTGTTCGACTTTTGGTTCTACCAATAGAACAAATAGGAAAAATCTGAGGACGTGGCGCGGACATTTGGCTACTCCAAACATTTCATCACTATCAGCATTTCATGTTCCCATTGCCTTCTCTCAGAGAGAGAGAGGATGCTGACCCAGTGCATGTTGGTGAATGTCATTATGTCGTTGAACTTTTGAGGTTCTTTGACATACCGGTTTCCTCACGATATTTTCCTTCACCGTTGTTGAGCGATGGCGTCAAAACTGCACATCATTCATTCATTTCAGTAGTAAATAAAATATCATTGGTCGCAAGGTAGCAAGGCCGAGGATCAAACCGGATGCCGTCAGATTGTAAAGCGCACATGCTACCGCTCATCCACCGCCGCCGCTCATTTATTCTGGAAAAACCATGCGTAAGGAACTAACGCTTATTTTGAGAACCTCAACAAGAGCTCTCTTAAGAAAGTATTTTATTGTGGACAAATCTAACCATTGTGTTATAAAAAACTTGAAATCATTGTTAAATAATAACATGACTACTTAATTATTACGTACTTTCTGCACATGAAGTTGAAGAAAAACACAACTAAATAATCTATACCTAATATATCTTTCTCGGTCATCGTATAAACGCAATTTTCACACAAAAATATGAGGAGATAAAAATCTAAATAGAGATAAAAATCGCTGGAAGGAATAATGGAAATCTATGAATTTATTAGGTACCCATAAACCAACTACGTAGACGTGTCACGGGGACATTTTTTTTTTAAGTATGTAACTATAGCTAATTACTATTTGTGCCCAGTAGTTGTTCCACGGGTACTACCTTAATTATACAGCAACAGTAAGCATTTTAAACTATTTTTTTTTTGTGAGTTAACTTTAAAAAATTAAATTCCTTCTCCTTCGCTAAATTATAATAGTAGCACCGGTTTCTTAAAGAAATCGTACTTTAACTACTTTTTTCAAAATTTTGCCGGTCAATCCGTGATTAGTTGATCGGATCTAATAGTTACATAGTAATAATTAATCTCTCTATTAAGAAGTTTATGTAGATTACTTACTGCTGAGAAGTCTTTAAATGGTAAGATGGAAATGCAAACAATGCACATTTTACTAAAAACAATTTACTAATTATTTCCCTAAAATAAATAGGACAGAAAAATAAGTACTTATCTATAAGCAAATGTTCTAGGCTCTTCTAGTTCTTTAGGTTCTCGATAAATGTGGGAATAGAGACACGAACCCGTTTTATTCGAGATTTAAAAATTGCCTAAATAAAAAAATATATATATAATAATATATAATAAATAATAAAAAATTGCCTAATTATCTCAACGATTAAACCTTTTTTGTAAGAATTGCTTTATAATAGTAGAGTTATTATATAATATTGTATAGTAGAGTTCAAAGGAGCCCAAAATTAATAAGACAATCTCTGTAAATAAATCAATTACGATAACATGAAAGAGATTCCAGACAATCGATCTGTCAATCCTAATCCCGACAGTACTGGCAATATCTACACAATATTTCACGAATACTTGAGATATTGTACAAAGAAAACCACTTAGTGTTCACACTGTAGGTATCTACTCATATACAAAGCAAAATACTTCTCCCAGGTATTACTATCTTACGTGACCTACTAAAGAGAACGTAAAAACGTCGTCATGACATAGACGTCAAAATAAAATAAAACTACGTCAGTCAGTACTGTTGGAAGGATTAGCTCTTAACATTGTAGCTATGTGATTGACGATCGTTAATTTACTCTGGATACAAATCTATGCCTCGTGAACCATCTAAACAAATCCAACAGAAAAAACAAACTATAATTTTTTCGTATACATTTTAAGTAGGTTTTAATTCAATTTTTTTTTTTTTTTTTGATAAAAGCTTTGGATGCTTGGGAGCTTTTGTCATTAGACTATTAATTATAGAAGAGATCAATGCCTTATTGTTCAATTGGGTACAAAAGATGGCCCGCTGAAGAGGTGACTTATACTCAGAAGTGGGTGGAAAATGGTTGATGAATATAAAACAAATAGAAAACAATATTTAAATTATAAACAACAATATCACCACCATATTACAGCATCCGGCGGCGTACGTAGCCTCGAATTCCCAGCCAATCTGTGAGCGCTCGTAGTGATGTAACGAGCCATGCCGATAGTGCGGTGCCGACCGGTTGGTCGATTTGCACAGATAAAGCAAAACCTCCCAATAGAACCTACCTAAAGACTTCAACTATCAGCATTAATCTCGATAGACAATTACATTCACTCAGACTGAATCACTACCACTTGTGACTCGTATCATGTAATGCGGCGTCCAAACGACTCATTAACCCAGATTGTGGAGTACTCTCCGAATGGATGCTTAACTTAATTCTCGCATCTCGGAAATGAGTGTTCGGATTAATAAGAAGTACTGAGCAGTGATGTACCTTTACTGTTAACCGTAAAATGTAGCTAATAAAATTCTAGTTTTTAGGGTTCCGTACCCAAAGGGTAAAACCCTATGATGTCTGTCTGTCTGTCCGTCCGTCCGTCAGTCCTACCTATTAACGGCTGTATCTTTCGAACCGTAATAGATAGCCAGTTGTCACAGAATAATACTTATGTATTTACTGGCTGATGAGGATGATGATTAAAGCGTCAAAGAGTTAGTCCTAAGCTCTAAACTAGATTATTAGACTAATGATGTTATATTGATAAAATCTCATTGTATTGGAAATAGAAGCTCGCCATGCTGGTTTTATTTTAAAAGCTTACTTTCAAAATTATTTCGAGCATTTTGTGATCCCTTCTTGAGTTAAAGCGATAAAACTGTAATAAATTCAAGACGATCTAGCTCAAAGACCATTGACCTTTTAGCAAAATAATCTTATCTAATGTTTCTCAAGTAATTTTCTCTTTGACTAAACCATAAATAGTATATGATATGTTGGGATGATACATCCCAGCAATTGGGCCGATTGGAATTCTTCATTCGAAACGCTTCGCGAAAAGTTCTTTAACCTTGGTAATGTCTTTGCTATGCAGTATGGAAACATACTATCTATTCTAGCGGAACCTTACCATATATGTGTATAGACATATACTCTTGACAATTTTTTTATTACATTGACTTTTATTTAGTGGTCAATGAATTCCAAAACACAGGGTTCAAATCTCATCGATAATCTCAAGCTGCCAGTGAAGGGAAACATGTAAAGAAACCAAAGCATGATGGTAAGATACGCTCTAGTCCTTCGCTGGATACCTACCACTCTCAAATTGAAAATAATCCGTCATCAAGCACTTCTAGCAGTGTGTTCCAGCAGCCTTATTTGAGAGCCAATTCCTATACTATGGTATGTTTACCAAAACTGTTTTTCTGACGAATCTTTTTTACGCGGATAAGTCCGCGTTTGACCACCAAATCGCCTATTGGTAGTTTAATCTATCTATCTCTAGTTTAATTCCGCTTCTACGGCGCTTCAAGTACGTACAATTTGCGTACAAGAATTTGGGATAAATTATTTTAGGATATTTGTTAATTGATTGTAGGATATTTGTTAATGACGCAAATTTAGTAAAACCTGAAATAAAATACTAATTATATAAAAGAGTAATTCATCATGAAATAAAAATTTATTAAATCTGAAACAATTTTTTTAATATAATAATTTGTAATAATGATATTATATTTTATACTTATTTAAAAAAAGCAATCAGATTTAATGAATTTTTGTTTTGGGTTAGGTTAAATTTCTCATTTATGTAATTAATATTATAATTCAGTTCAGGTTAAAGTAAAAAATTGTACTAAATTGTAATTTGAAACACCTATTAAAATAGCATTTTTTTTTTCAAAAGTAGACTCATTGTATATTAAAAACACTTAGCACTTCCAGCTGCTTTTACACAAAGTTAAACCTTGGTTCACTGTAATCCTTATTCTTTTCGTCTCTACTTTCTCGCAATTACCGGACAACAACCTACTCACACACTCAACCCCTTTCATCTCAAAAATAAACTCAATTTGTCCTTTACATGGCTATTTTCTTCTTAATCCTTAGATTACATAAATGTGTTTGGATTTCCTAAATGTACCTTCAGCCGGACAGAGACACACGCCATTTCAGCTCGTATTGTCGTTTTATGGGGACGGATACTTTGTTATTACGCGACCTAGTTTCTCGGAGATGACGGCTACCTGTGTTGTTACTTTTATCTTTATGTATATTTTATTTTATTAGGACAGGAGTAAAGTTTCAGGGTAGACATTTATGTCAATGGGGTAGACAATGGTAATACTCGGTTCAAGTTTTTTTTAGATCTGACACTTGTAGTAGATTGTAAATAATAATTGCAGTAATTTTTTAGAGCAAGTATATTAAAATTTTCATTTCTGCAATTTTTTCCTATATTCATAACGTCATTACAATCAACAGTCTACAGAATGGTATGAGAGTTGACATCAGTGACAGCAATATGACGAAAGGTCTTATATCTGTTACTGCCTCTATTATTGTTAGTTCTTGTTATTAGTTCAGCAAGCTGTTTTCTAGAGAATTTCCCTTCAACTTTTAAAAAGAAGAAATGAAATATCTGCCTAACAAAGTGATTAATTCAGTTTAGATAATGGTATGAGAGAATTGACGTCAGTGAAAGGTATAAGTCGAAAGGTCTTAATTCGGTCACTATCTATTTTCTTGTTCTCTTGCTGTTTTCTCTTCAACTTTTAAAAAGATGAAATGAAATCTCTGCCAAACTAAACGTTTCATTTCTGGCGCAATTCCTAAACTTCTAGTTTCCAAACTTCGCTCCGTATAGTAACAGTTACTGCATAAGTAAGACACTACCCCCTCGCGAGTCATCACAATGTGATAACAACACAGAAAGCTATATAAAGGTAAAATCCCAAGTACCCTAGATCTTCATATTCGCGATGGAACGTTTGAAACCCGTTCAGAGCACCTCCCTCGCAGAGGTCAACGCACTGCACCACCCCAATGCAAGATCTCTGCGACAGAGAAAAACAACTGAGACGTTGCCACGTGTTTTGTTTTTCAGTATCAGTATACACGATATAGACAGTAAGCAAACTTTACACAAGTTCTTTCTTCAATAATCAATAATAAAAATAATACTGAAAACTAATACGTCACATTAGCATGTCGGTGACGCAAACCCATAAGTTTTACCCCTACCAAAACTGTCTCAACGCGCCTAAAGAAGTTTTCACATCAAAAATTAAAACCGAAGTGGGTGAAATTAATTAAACGTTATTTATACCCTAATTTTCTACCCTTACAGGTAAAATATTTTTTTGAAATTTTAATCATACAGAAATTTTTACTGAATTGTACTTTTATTTTCTTTGTTCGTTTTGCTTTGATTTCACATAAGACAGTTCAATCATTTTATACCTTTAAAAAAGTTGAATTTCGCGAGCAAGATAGAAGTCGCACGAATCATACTCTTATGCGATCTATGGTGAAATTAAACAGAACAACATTTAAACAGCAAAACATTTTTATAACTAGCTCCACCTCGTGGTTTCACCCGAGTGGTGATGAAAATAGTGAAAATGATGATGATGAAAACTAACCTAAGGTACTCCTTATAACATCAGCTATATGCCAAAGAAAAGTCCCGTCAAAATCGGTCGAGCCGTTTTGGAGTCCATAGGAAACATAGTAATTTTTAAACTTTCGCGATTTGTCAGCTCGTGACCACGGCCATTGTAACATGGTCGAAACGTCGAGCGAAAGGTACATATTTTTAACCTAAATTAAATAATACGTGATAAGTCCCGATAAACGTTTAAAACATATGAAACATGCATACATACACACATCGCCTTTTATTTTATTTTATTATATTCGGAAAACTAACAGCTACTTAAAAAATATAATTTGATTATAAATATAACTTAAGGCTAATTAAAAGTATTCACATATAGGATATTATATTATATCTTCTCTACATGTCTGTCTATATGGCCGCTAACTCCACCTAAACCACGCAACAGATTTTGATGCAATTTTCACCATCAGTTAGATAACTTTTCAAGGAAGGTTTATATATATAACTAGCAACCCGCCCCGGCTTCACACGTATATTACACCCGTGCGAAGCCGGGAGGGCGGGTCGCTAGTATTATATAAGAAGATTTTGTGGTGACTACGACGAAACATGCTATATGCTTAGAAGAATACGATTCACCGGCGATTTGAAAAAGTAAATTGTAACTGTCGGGAAATATATTCAAATAGCACATTCCGCAGTGTAGTGGTTCACACAATAAAAGAAACAATGGAATCGAAGCACATCGTTCGGTCTTTCGGAATATCAACCATGTAACGGTTAACCATTTATCGTATAGGTTAAAACTAGGACAGACCACTTTTCTTACCATCCTTACTGTTTTTACAGTCACTATCGTCTCTAAACACGTACATAGATATACGTTTTTATATCTGTACGCTTAAGGTTGCTTCTTTTCAAGAGAAACACTGTGCATTTTGTATTGTGCAACGCTCAATGTTTCAGTAACCTCGTTCACTTTCCAGTTAGCTACGAGTAATATTGTATTTAATAGGATAGGTTAACTCCATAGATAGTGCTTTGTAATTCACTCTTTATTAATTGGATTTGAGATCATTTTCTCGTTTCTAACTTCACTTATAATAAAGTATGTATAAGAGTGGTGGGCTGGTTGTTAATATATAGTAATACTTGTTACACAAGTAAAAATTTAATTGAACACTTTTACATTAAAAGAGGGGACAATACTCAAATGGCCGAACAGATTTCCATCTAAGAACACTCTCGATCAAATCACCTTTCAAACAAAATTAAATTAAATCAAAATCGGTTCAGCCGTTTGGGCGCTACGATGCCACAGACAGACGCACAGATGTACACACACACAGACACACAGACTCACAGACACACAGAAATACTGACACACAGGCACACAGGCACCCAGGCGCACAGACTCACAGACACACAGGCAACCAGACACAGACACACGGATACACAGATACATAGACACAGATACACAAGTTAAACTTAAAACACTCTTTTTTGCGTCGAGAGCTAAAAATAAATCTATTTCGAAATTATCTACAAGTCACCTTTGTAAAATAACGGTAGTCAGCCAATAATTTCCACATAACTTTGGACCCGTCAAAACTACAGAAAAGACTTAAAAAAAAAATCTGTGGTCAAAACTTAAGTGACCTGATTTTCTAACTATTTTGTTATCTTACTATTTTACAAGTCGATCAAGACTCTCACCTCAAAGTGAGCGTCAGGCTTCTCTATAAAAAAATCCACCCAGAATTTAAAACTTCAGCAGTACAAAACCCTGCGGGGCAATGCACTGCGCTCGTCTCTGAGATTTTAGATGTTAAATCTCTTGCTGAGTAAATTTCATGGCACGTAAATTTCATTTCAGTTAACCTGTCCTTGATTATTTGAAACTAGTACGACGGTGCACAGCTGTGGGGAAGATGCGCAGAGTGGGAGAATGTCTCCATAAACGCACCGTGCGAGTAGACAGAAGACCCACGCAAACCTCGTTCTGCGTTTCGAGAGCTTAGAAATTCTTACCCTGCCATCAATAATTATATTGCAGGCAACATACATAAGAATGAACCTAGGCTAAGCGTTAGAAATAAACAACTTGTTTTCATAACAGTAAAAAAACGGGATGTTTTTAAACTGTATTTTTATTAAACAGCAACACAAATTATATGATAATAATAATTAATTAATAATTATATAATAAACATTAAACTACAACTAATTATTTCACTTACTGTACCTTGCGAAGTAAAGTTTCACTAAAACAACAGTACGAAAGTTCCAGAGTACAGTTGGCTGAACTTTCCTATGAGAGAGTCCAAAATGGCGGGACATTACCGTAATAACGTACGTTTCAGCACTTTGCACATTGTCACTGGGTAGGAAACTTTCTACCAACAAACAGTAAGTACACAACCTACTCAGTAATTTTTTAAACTTTTTTTGCTATCGCGTGTACTTAAGTCCGTTTTTGACCACCAACTGCCCTGGCCCAAAAAAAAATATCAACATGAAAATGCTTGAAAAATGTAACATGTCCAATGTTATTCAAAACATAATGGCCAATACGCGAGCAAGATAGCTGGGATGGAAACTAGAAGTATTTATTCTTCGCACCATCTGGCAGGGGGCGACCAATTCTCTAGTTTGGCCTTTTTAACTCTGAATCTTTACGAATTGTTCATTGAGTCGGCAGTACTTACTGAGCCAGAACAAATACTGTTTTTTATGTTTGTGTGTACGTTGAGAGGGGAGGACGCATAAATGCGTGAATAATTTAATCCTTCCACGTATGAAGTCAATGCTTTCTTTTTTATGTATACTTTACGTGCATTTAATGGAATAATCATAAAAATAATGTTATGAGTGAAATAATAATTTTTGCAGTGCCAGATGAATAATAAGACGTATCTAAAAAAGATACCTATTTAGACTTTGGCTTGAATTATGAGCTTCATTATAGCTCATAAGCTAGCTCAAAGTCACACAACGAGCTATGGAGAGGGCTATGATTCGGGGTTTCAATTCAGAAATGAGGAGATCCGTATACGATCGAAAGTTACCGACATAGCCCATCGGATTAGCAAGTTGAAGTGGCAGTGGGCAAGGTACATATCACGCTGAATAGATGGCCGATGGGGCCTGAAGATTCTCGAATCCACGTCCACCCACAAGATGGACAGATGACCTAAAAGAGACCGCAGGGAAACGCTAGAATCAGGCCGCTTACAACCGGCCCTTTGGAGATCGATGGGGGAGACCTATGTCCACCAGTGGACGTCCTATGGCTGAAATTATGATGATGATGAGCTTAATTTTACAAAATAATAAAACTTGGCAAATGTACCTATCAGGTATTTTTCTGGAAACCTAGGTCATTGAATGTCTCGATACTTTAAGAACCAATTGATATTGGATCATTGGCAAATCGACGCGTAAATCTGTCTACCTTTTTATAGTACCGAAATACGAAATAAGTAACAAAAAGTTTTTGAAATAAGAAGTCTTTAATTTAAATTTAAGGCGATGTATAACTGAGAATGAGGTCTGATAAAAACTTAAGTCAAAAGTCGCATCTGTGCTTGTCATTAAGCAAATAGTAGTAAAACACCCCTAGATAACTTCGCTAAATAATAAAATTAATATGTTATACTACACATTTTTTGTGTAAATAAAATGGCATATTATAATGTTGTTTAAAAATCACCATTGTAACAATACTGTGGAATACGCTGCCTGAATGGGTATTCCCCGATAAATACAATCAGGGTGTCTTCAAGTCGCGAGGGAATCAGTTTCTTCTAGGCAAGCATGCTCTATCGTAGACTTCATCATCATACGAGGTGGAAGTCAAACGCAAGCCTTATAGTCAATAGAAAAAAGTACACTAGTTCACGCATATAATTTGTGTCACTGACCTCAGCTCATGTAGTACCAACCAGGGATTTTAAATCTATTTGTACCAATATTTGGATCCCAATTTGACCCAATAAGTACTTAAGTTATACTGCAATCCGTTTATAAGATTTTTTTTTTTATGCTCAATCTTGTCTCCGTAAGACACAGTAATGCAATCGAGAGCCTAAGTTGTAAACCTTTTGTTGTTGTTACCTGCCTACTTCAGAGATGTCGTTGCCCTAAAGGCCCGAATAAACAAGTTTCACTCCAGGTATATACATTTTCCTCTTTCGATGAATCAACCTCGTTATTCGCATCTAAAGGAAACCGAAAATTAATTACCAACGCAAAACACAATAAATAGGGTTGGTAAGTGACAAAAAATGTCGTCAAGCGGTCCGTTTGCTG
The DNA here is from genome assembly GCA_914767915.1 of Agriopis aurantiaria. Classification (NCBI taxonomy): domain Eukaryota; kingdom Metazoa; phylum Arthropoda; class Insecta; order Lepidoptera; family Geometridae; genus Agriopis; species Agriopis aurantiaria. Next base: position 6,540,178 of record OU611994.1, on the reverse strand, counting down.
GCAGCCCTGACTGGCAGGTCACGTACCAAAACTGGGCTGCGAAATGAAAATAATTACACGTCAAATGAGTTGAACGACGCCTATTTAAAATGGTGGGCGAGGAATTACGTCACCGGAGGCGATTGCCACTCGTCGGTCGGGCAATCGTGTCCCACTTTTACCAAGGGCCTGATAGTCACTGAAACAAAAAAGACGAAAGGCAGATGGTGAAATAATAAAGAATGCTAACTCGTGTCATGGTGATTTTGTGAGACTTAATAAATTTTTCCACTTTTAAGCAACGCTTGTTACAACAGACCATAAGGTGAATAAACTGTTTCAAAGTCACATTTAGTGGAGCAAAACCATGGTGACAACAAGTCGTGCTTTCCCCACTTAAATTTTTGAGATTTTTCCCATATTTTTAGAATAGTATAGCTGTTATGTAAAATGTACCTTTACAGTTCCCTCCATAATTATGAAATCTGTATTATTAAGATATCGTAGACATAATTTAGTAAAAAGTTTTTTTTTATATATTTATTAATAATAGGCTTGCGTTTAACCAACGCAACGTTAGGTAATTAAATAAATAATTAAAAAAGAGAAAAGCGCAAATCCGTGTAAAATATGAAGGTTTAATTTTTTTCTATCGATCGAAATGTTCTTAGTTGTGTTTCGGCCTTTACGGTTTCCTAGATAAAACATTCAATTTTTATATGACACCATTTTTATAATTTTAAGCTAACCATGGAAGTAGACAAGCTAAAACTAGAATTACTAAAATTGCTAAAAGTATGAAAAGAGGGCCTAAATTCAGTCGTTCATTGACAGAGATCGTACAGCCGAAACCACTGGGTCTGGTTTTCATACTTATGAAAACCACTAATATTTTAGTGATAACATTTTCAACGCTTCGCTCTTGCTCTTGGTTTCGCATGTACGTCATATACCTCATTTATAAAATATCATTGTCACCATGTTATACTCGACAGTAACATGTTTACGTGATTTATTTACTAAATGAGATGATAACACTATGATACCAGCCTTGAATATTTAAGTTTGATATAGCAATTAAAATTGAAATTCAAATAACATACTTTTTTAGACATGTAGAATTTAATTAGTATTTATTTTGGTTGAGTACCTAATCTAAATATAATCTAATAATTTATCTAAACATGTTTTTATTTTTCATAATAATGAGTATCTTTATTGAAACAGTTGATGTGAACGTTCAATAGCTAAGGTACACAAAAATAAAAAAATAAAATTAACACATTTGCTTTGTTTTATAATCTTATTTAATTTAAATGTTTTTTCTTGCTGTTTCCAAAACGCGAAAATTCGATAGCAGTCTAGTGAAGTCTCCGCTACTAACTGGGGCGTAACTTGGACATGACTGTGACTTACTTTGCGTGACTTTGATGTAATTATAACATGTTTTGCCTCTGAAAAATTTGAAATTTCGACTATTTGAAAATTCAATTACAAGGTTACGCATTAACTATGTACCTACTAAGCTGAAAGGAGGTCATTGTACTCATCACTATGAAGAACTTTTACCATGGGACCAAACTAAAAATAGCGAAAAAAATCAGCTGTTCCATACATTTTGACGAGTGGCAATGACCGTTTTCTATGGAAAAGCTGTTTTTTTTTTTCAAGTTTTTAGGTTTGGTCTCATCGTAAAAGTTGTTCATAGTGATGAGTACAATGACCTCCTTTCGGCTAAGTACAGGATAAATGCGTAACCCTATACAATCGATAATAGAGCCACAACCAAAAAAAAAGTTATTCTACAACCCCTTTTTTGTTTGACCATGTACAGTTTATTATTTTATTTTAAGATATTTAAGAATATTATATTTCACCTAAATAATTGTGCCTCACCTTTTTTTTACATAGGTAAAAAAGAGCATGACAAAAGGACAGTTAAATACAAACTTGCAAAATGTGTACTCTGCTGCAACTAGAAACATGAAAGGAAGTCGTTACAATATTATATGATACATTGAAACAGTCTCTCGTATAAATTTAATAGCACTTTGCAGCAATGTTAAAGGAAACACAATTCATTTTAACGATGCTATAGTATTTATACTTACTACTCCGTAGGTAGTTATACACTTTTTGAGGAATGTAATAATAATTTTAGACCAACAGTACGTGACAAAAGTACTTAGAAAACCAGAGGAAATTGTTTACTCGCCGAAAATATTCAGAAAAATAGGGAACAAAAATACACGAAAGATTTTCAAGAAAAACGGTTGACGTTTGTGGAAATGTGGGCACTACTTTTCTCAGGAACGGCTACCCAAAAATAAACCTGCTAAGTAACTTAGACAATACAGACGAAATGAAAGAAAACACGAAAAACACATTCGGGACGTACACGGGTAGCACACACAATGTGCCGCAAGTAAATACGAATTAAAAACAAACAAGTTACATTTTAACTGTCAAGGAAGGAAGGAAAACATCTTAGAGCAATGTTTCTGGATTTTGCGGAGCTACGCAAACAATAACACTAGGAATATGGACGAAAAAGTCCAGTAACCGCACAATCTTACACAAACATCGTATCTAATGATATGTTAAACAAAAACTGATCGTAGACTTTAGTCTTGATCAAAAACTTTAAAAAACATCTAACCAATTTGTAAAAGAGTTCATAACTTTTAAACAGTTGAACAGCGAGTATTTAATTTAATTAAATAATCGTGTCGAATATACTTGCTTTCTATTTAAAAAATAAAAACGTGTAAAAATTGATCCAACCGTTTGGGAGCTGCAAATCCATAGACAAACTTACAGATAGATAGAGGCAACACTTATACCAGTAGTTTTTTGAAACCTCTACACGGGCCGATGTTTTTGTTCCGACACAGCAGATTCTTCTCTGGCCAAATAATTCTTTTTTTTGTTTTGGTTCTACACTTCGTCACTATTGATTTCATTTGATGAATCAGATGCTGAATAATAACTTTTTCAATCTTAAAACTTTTTTTCTTTTTAATGTCCAACTATCTAAACAAATATGGCAGACTGGCAATCGTTGATAATCACTACCATAGAAATTGGTCTGTAATTGGTCGAAAAACGCCATGTATTATTAAGTAATAGGCTTGTGTTAGTAATTGATTGTAACTATCGGGAAACACCCTTTCATCAAGTTTGTTTACATAGTTAGGCATCAAAAAAATTAAGAATTTTGTATCAAATTGGTTTCAGTTAAAAGGTCACTAGAACAATTAAAACAAACTTCCTAAATCCAAAGTAAAACAATCTAAAAAGTTATTGCAAAACACTAAGTAACTAACGAATACTGATAGACTAGTGCAGACAGAAACTGCCTTAAAAATACTTAGATCGAGTACAAATTCAAATTACAATAGACCTATGACAACTAAATATGAATTAGCCAAAGTAATAACTAGGTAAATTGGAATTTCACCGGAACCCGTTCACAAAGCACAACAAGACAATCAATTATGGTAATGATGGATGCCGCGTGCATGCAGAGTGGATTATTTCGAACTACCCTCCCACCGCTAGTTCTTTGACGCGCTCCGTTGGCTAATGAATCTAATCTGGCAAGGGAGCTTCAAGCTTTGTAATCTCTGACACTGGCAGGTTTGGAAAACAGAACGAATGTGCAGGGATTTGAAAGGGTTCGTAAATTCAACCACCAACTAAAGTTAATAAACTAAAGTACCCCTATCACGGTATCACATTGCCTGGAAGAGATCGCTTTAAGCGAAAAGACCGCCGGTTAAAAGCATAGATAATAGTTTTATTGTAGGTAATTTTTATGTTATCCCTGTTCTTGCGGTCTTTTAATAAAGAGTTATATTATTATTAACCTAAAGAAATTTCATGCTGTCTATTAGTATACCTTAACGTTGCCTGACATCCGGTAATTTGACAGAATTTTAGGTAATTTTAACTGACTTCAGGAGAGAGAGGTTTTGTATTTGGTCCGTATCGTTATTCTTTTTATATATTCTTATTACCTACATCGATTATTCCAGAAATTGTGAAACAATTTACGTGATTTTTACTATGCAGAGGAAGCTCTTGAGGTGGTCCTACAAAAATTTCACTCAGTATTTTTGAACCAGTTCTGATAATACAAATAATTTCGTCCGAGCGGTTGTTGGTGTGGTTACTAGTTTTGGAGTCGATTTATCATATTATATAGTTTTATGTTCAATATATTTTTGCGAGTATCTCCGCTTTTGACCACAAACTCGCTTGCTGGCAAGCGACGGTGTGAAACACGCAGACTTATAAGATACCTATTCACATTGGGCTTGAAAATATATCTTACAAACATATAATTTAGTTTTTTGTAGGAAACTATACTCTCTCGATTTTGATGAAACCTTGATAAGTATATTTAAAACGGCAGTATCTTATACTGTTAGTAAACAAACACCATTTTGTAACACGCCAATACATTCTTTATTATATTATGAATTTCTGATCTGATTTACTTTTACGAAAACCTCTTTTTTGTGTTTAAAAAAATAGTGTTGGAAATTCATAATTGTTTGAACGAGCACACCCAGGTTTATCAAAATCGGACGAGTGGTTTTTGAAAATGTAGCTAGTGTGTTTGTATAAAAGGTTTTAAAATAACTGGACCTCCAATCCCGCCTTACAGTAATGGTTTATAATTAGTTACAGTAAAAAAAATACTGTTACCCTACATGGACTATGCATATGAATAGATTGTACTTAGTGACGTAATAAATAATTCTAGTACTAACAACGCAAAGGATAATGTCGCATTTAAATCTGAAAAACTTGCACAAATGTGACACGCGAACCAAGAAAAACCTGTGGTAAAAAGTCTCAGACAAGATATAGAGAAAGTTCAAAGAAAACTTTCAAAATGTCACCAGAATGATTCATAGCTGCACGCTTTGGCATTTATGATGAAACGTTTCGCATAGCCTAAAAAAGACTAGAAACGTTGTGGTAACGTATTATAATAGGTAACGTACTTATTTGTGGCCGGAAAGAGTTCATGGACTGTTCCCATTTTGTCAGCTTGGCAAAATATCGTTTTAACATCTCTAATGGCATTTGGATGAAAAGTTGATAGCAGCTTTAAAGGGCTAATATCATTGTTGTTAATATTATCATTGATTAATAATCATGATGTATGCCGTTTGAACTTCGTAGCGCAAGCCGTACACTGTACCGTTGTTTTTTTTTTTTTTTTTTATTCTTTCTTGCGCTTGACCAACACTTCGCCTGATGAGCGATCATATTATGGTCTACGTTGGATCACGCTTACCCAGAATAAACACAGAACACAAAAATTTGCGTACCGGACTTTCACATTCGCTTTTGTTGTCGACCGTGTTTTAGTATTTATATTATCGTTAAGGTGAAGACTTGTCACGTACGTTACCCTCCTCGGTCGTCCAATAGATTGCATTTTGAGCATCGTTTGCAGTTGTGTGCCGCTCAATATCGAAGTGTGCCTGTAGTAAGTGTGTTTGTAGAACTAGTAAGTATACCTATGTCAGTGTGTGCAATACGTGTTTACATCGCCCCCTTCAGTTTTTGGGCAGACATTTTTCGGTAATATGTCGAGTTTAAGGTAAATCCAAACTATATATGATCAAAAGGATTACACCTGCACGAGTCATATATTTTATACAGACAAATACTCTACTAACGAAAGAATCGAAAAGAGACTTCGCAAAATATACTCAAAAGTACAGTCTGCTCCATTCGGTCAACGTAGGACACACTGTGCAGGAATAACAGTTTGATACTCACGTGATAAGTGTTCTCTTAATAAACCCCCTCGATTCAGTGAAATTGCTCGTGAAATCGGGTTATTAGTTTCATTCATATCGTCGGTAAGAGAGACGCGATCGAACTCGACGCAATAAAATTAGGCTCGATCCCGGCGGCGCAGTGAAAGCGACAACAGGGGGGAGGGCAGCCACGACCTACTTTCGCCCGTCGAGGGTTCAGACGCACTACATTGAAATACAGTAAAAAATGTTCCTATGAAATGAAATGGCTGAACTAGATAGGCAGAAACTGTATTGTACACACAAAGAATAGCAATTACATCACGCACATTAGCAGCCATTAAACGTCCACTGCTGGACAAGGCCTCCCCTCTTAGAGAGGGGTGCTGCCATAAACCCCACGCTTGATGGACCGCGGTACGTCCTAAAACTCGCGGTATGTCCCAAAACTGGGTCCATAACCGCCGGAAGTTGGGCAGCAGAGTAGGTACATGGTGAACGTACTGCAAAAAATTAAATACAGATACTTAGAAACATTTATGCAACAGCACAAGTTAAGGCTTTATCTTTAAAAGCGATCTCTTCCAAACAACCATTGTCAGACTACCTGCCAACTATATAAAGACCTAGCTGCCAACTATATAAAGACTGTCGAGTCCTCACGGTTCGGCAAGTTTATATATACAATTTAACGTTGGCACAACATAGAAGTATAGATATGTATAGTTTTAGTTCTAATATTCACAAAAGAAGCAAGGATAGAGTGCTGCGTGAACTTAAATGCAGAGCACGATCCGCTCAAAAACACAAAATATTTCTAGGTTCTTATATTTACAACAAAATTAATAACCATATGATTGATTTCGTCATGATGAATTGTTCTGAAGCCAAAAATTCCTTATTTGATTGGATATCTAAATTAAACTACTTGGAGCCTGAGAAGTGCTTCAGATTCAGGGATAACAGTTTGTACCAACCACCCCTTCTATTACACACACACACACATAGGCATTTCTACGAACCCTTGTTTTATGACGCTATAATTACGATGATGCCTGACCCCCCCCCCCCCCCCGCACACACACACACACACACACACACGCACGCATGCACACACATACACATTTTATTACTACTAACATTACAATAGTTAACTTTGTTTATTTTTATTGCGCTAAATTGTTCTCTGAAGGTATACAGATACCTACAACACAAGCTTTGCTTAGTGTAGGTTCTGTGGACCAACCTACATGTTATCTTAAGCCGAATATTGTGTAAATACCTAGGTACTATAATGAAAATAATAAGTAGCTAGCTTAGTATTTTTAAGTATTAAATTTAGTGGCTTTTGTATCAATGAAATAAATAAACTTAAACTTAAACTTAGACTGTGGTAACACTAAGCTGAAAAGAGGTCGTCATGTTTTTTTTACTGTGGGACCACGGACCCCGAAATCACGAAAAAATATGAACTCTTCCATACATTTCGTTGAGAGTTTCACTGTACAAACATGTTTCAACTTTTTTAATGGACAAGTGTCTTTATTAACTTAACAAAATACAAGCAAATATACACTTAATATACTTAAATTAATTTGCTTGTTATACAAACAACAGTTAAATTACTCTCATAACGTTGAAGGTCTAAAGATTATCCAACTGATCAAGCCCTCTACAATATGGAACAGCTGATGTACAATGAAGTACAATAACCTCCTTTCGTGTAAATGTCACCGTTTCGTGTGACTCTGCATAGTATGCGGTAAACAACGTTTTATCCTTGTTTGGTTTTGTTCACCAATCAAACAACTATGCCAAAGAACCTTCTGCAAGTAGTAAGTACCAAATATACTCGTAAATTTAAAATCGCACGATCAATTTCGAAATGTGCACATAAATTTTGACAAACATAGCTGAGAAACACCACAACTAAACCTGTTATATTTTTTTTAAGTAAGCCGTCACGGGTCATTTTGCAGATGGGAAACATGACGGCTTAAAAAAGCGTAATAATGTTTGCCGTCATGGCATACGAGTCGGTTTAACTGCCAAGGCCACCTTCTACGTAAAAAACCTATATTTAAACACTAAATCTGTGTTTATTTCACATATTCTTTTACCCAGTAAATCTTCCAGGCTGTTAAGTTTGTGATATCTCCTTCACTAATAGTCTTCACGTCTATTATTTACGATCAAATAAACTCAGAAGCAATCTCATTGACGTGCCCTAAATCCGCCACTGTATCCCTTTGTATTGTGCCCAACCCTACCAAGTGCCTTCGCGCAAAAGCCCAGCCTCTATAGCAAGCCAGCTGCGAGGGATTCGCACTTGGTGCCAGCCCACCGCAGATCTTGCAAATAGGACAATTTGGACCGTAAAGGGAAAGTGGAGCGCTGACACGGTAGCTCGGTGCTTACGGAAGCTTCTTTATACACTCACATGACGCATATTGATATTAAAATGTCGTGCCGTATGAAGAAATAAATGTTTTTCGTCGGTATTGGGTATTGTATACTCCTGATACAGATACAAATATTTATTGATAACACCACTGTTACATGTCAAACAAGTAACTTAAATTATTTAAAAAAATATAACCAGCATTGTAGTAATAGTAGCTAAGTGAAATTGTTTTTTTTTTTTTATTATTGACTAAAACAAAGTAACAGCGACGCGCTGCGTACCTATTTATACCTTATACCTACTCGTAGTAGCTTCTTCATACCGCTTTATCTCGTAAACGATATAACGTGATAAAATTTAAATTGAATAAAAAAAAAATTAAATTAAAAAAGTTCTCGTTAAAAAATGCTATTGGGGCCGGATGGGAATTCGGTCACGAAAGAAGACGTCAAGCCGATCCTAGATATACCTTTTGAGGTGATCTAGGATCAGTAACAAAGGAGTTATGCCAAAGCTTACCTAGATAAGACCTAGATACTATTTAGTCGGCGGGGCATTGAACCTCTGAGCTGACGTCAAGCGGCCGTACCGTATTATTATTTATGAGCTGTTCATGAGGACAAAATTAAAGATTTAATTACAGAACTATGTTATATTTGACGCTAAAATTTGGAAAATAACAGTTGATGTCATAAAATATCAATGACCATAACGCATAATGTATATAATTACCTATCGGGACTTATCGTGCATTATTATTGTTAAGGTGGAAATGTATCATGGTCAAATCGTTGAGCGAGAAGTATTTTACCTTAGCAAATAAGTCCTGCAATTAACAACATAATTATAAATTATTATTATAACACCGGCTTGCACTCACGATTATGTTTCTATCGGTCGAGACGATCGACCGGTTTCGGAGCCATTAGACATAATTATGTTTAAAATACTTAAATCGCATTTTTTTTTTTATTATGCATAATACTAATATATACACAGAAAATATATTTTTAATGAATGACAAATCTCTTTTCATTTCTTTAGTTTCGAAAGTTGTTTATACCACTTACAATATTTCACCTGAAAATTTTGTTTTTTTGGCTGTCTCCTTAAGGTTAGTATATTTTGCCATCGCGTGCCATCCAGTTCGCATGAACTTACTCGCACCATGCGCGTGAGTTAGTTGGCACGCGATCGCGATCGCAATCCAAATTATGAAATCCATAATAAGCCCGCATATCTGGGACTGGATGTTAGCTGTCCGTATGTCCCTCTTTCCATAGCATCCCCAACACAGGGAATCCTAGAGAAGCTATGAGTGTGAAGCATTTTTATAAACCCAGCTAACTGAAAAACCTGTTCTAGAAATCTTACTGTAATTCTGATACACAAAACATATTCTAATTTAAAAAACTATCTACCCTAAGTTCATAAAACCCAAGCAGGGTTGAATAGAGAGCATCGATCGCGATTCCCTCATGATCACAAATTAGAGCGGCTCTCGGTTACCGACCTCAACGACCAGTGATTGATGTTGCCATATACAACTACGGAAAGTACTATAGATTCATTTATAAGGTTCTGATACCAAGGCTATAAGTTAAATTTCTGTGATTGTCTAGTTCTTGACTAGTTTCTTTCCTACGTGAAATAACGTCGGCGGGTTTAAAAAAAATGTGGACCATATTTTGCTTAATTACCTGAAAATAAATACAGTAATATTTATTATATAGTAATATTTAATTTAATATTTATTGTTGTATACAACAATAAATATGATTATTAACGGAATATTTACCATGGTTGTGGAAGGAGCTTCAGATTTTTCGTCGCAGGTTCCACCATGTTCACGGAAAGACTGTAAAGCGGATGGTTGGTCGAACAATTTCTAAGATAGGTGAAGACAAAACGATCTACCCTCTTTCTTAGCCTTTTGCTACGGTTATCACTGGAATTATAAATTAAGTCTCGACACAAAACAGTCACTGTATCACTGGTTAGGAATTTTGAACAATTTTTTTAAAATTTGCCGAAAATATCGGGTGCTCCATCCACAACCTTATCACGGTAAATATCCGGTTAGTAATCATATAACTGTAGTGAACAGCCGTGATAGTTTAACAGTGTCGACTAAAAAATGTACCAATCTTACTTTCATTTTAAAAGACTTTCTTGTGACTAATAACGCCATATGATGTAAGAATAATACGCCATATGAGAGGGGCAGTCAAATTTATTTTTTCATCTCCACTGCATGTCACCATCTTGTATTTATGGTGACATCACCAGTCATTCTCTAAGTTAAAAGACAAATGACCTCTATGAACTTAGAGAAATATATCGATATGATACTTATCAAAATCGGTTGAGAAGTTTAATACATACACGTTAAACACAATACTCTCCTTTTTGCTATGAATCGATTGGTAAAAATACCATTTTGATATGGACCTTTCTTTACTACAACTGCTACAACATTTTGTTAAGGTCATTTGAATAAGTGAATAACCTTTAAGTGAAAACTTATAATTTCAATAATTTGTAGGTTCAACTTGAATAAATACTGTCCATTTTCTTACGTTTTGTCCCAACGTGACAGATAATACTAATTCAATTGTTTCAGTTTTCTTTTGAACTTGTTGTTTGGCGGGCCTGAAATGTAGAAAAAAACTAAAATAATAATAATAATAGAAGAATTGAGTAGTAAAAAAAAAAGTAATAATAGAAATAAAATTAAAATGTATCAATCTATGAATTTCTGCAAATAGGAAAATTACTAGTGCTTTTCCAGCCAAGTGGTGCCTGCAACAGTAACAAACAAACATAGCACTACAAGCTTCTCGGAACATAATACAGACAACAATAGCTCTCAAACTAAACCCAACAATCAACATCGTAGAAAAGCCAGCGTGATATTTGCGGTTTCAAACGAATACTGGGCAGAAACAGTTCACTTACAGTAGCCTTTTTTCCTTACTGCGTCCCTTTTTACTCCTTTGTTCCAAGGGTCGCCATTGATCGTCACCGTCTATATAGTTGTCTTTCTCTTGTGACACCAATCTCAATTTTATCAGTCTTTCGTGTAAAGTCAGAAAATTCTAATCTGCTTATATATAACTTAATTTATGGATAAACTTTCTGTATCACACTAAATTATTAAAATGTGAAAAAAAATGAGTGTAAAACAATTTTTAGACGAATCTCTAGTGTATTTTCTTTTTAATGTCGTATCAAGCATAATAAATAATATGGAAATAATTACTTATTTTTATATTTGCAGACAGACATTTTTATATTTGGACCCGGGTATGTCTTAAAACTGCGACCAGAACCACCGGAGGATGGGCAGCAGCGTCCCATTAGTACACGGTGAACGTACTGCGATCCCCAAGCCGCCTGCCAAGCGTGGGGATTATGGCAACACTCTCTACGAGGGAGGCCTTTGTTCAGCAGTGGACGTTTACAGGCTGATGATGATGATGATGATATTTGCAGAAATTTCTACAAAAGAAACAAAAATTTACTAAAACTAAAACTCCCACTCATCACTGTAACAGCTTAACGGGTTCGGATGAAATTTGGAATGGATGTAGTTTATACCCCTCATATTATATTAACACATCATAGGTTTTTTTTATTCCGGAAAAAAGTAGTTCCTGTAGAATAACGGGTAAAACCGTGGAGCGGTGCTAGTGAGTCCAGCTGTAAAATAACTCTATAGTTACAAAATAATTTTCAAATATTGTTTTCGAAAACATAAGAACTCTCTCAAAATCTTTTGCAGACACATGATTAATGTTTTCGTTTAAACTTCGATAGAAGGCATAAATCTAACAGATTTATCTAGTCTAGGAACGGGGCTTCGGGACAATAATAGGCATGATGACTAATATTTTTTTATTACCTCATAAAAAAGCTGATCATAAATAGAGCCCATCAACGAAAACAAAATTAAAACTAGTTCAAAAATAAATAAGATATAAGCAGATATAAGCATTTAAATTTCATGCTAGATAGAGAGCGCACTATACTGAGCCGTGACGTCACGGCTCAGGAGCGCCATACAAATGCTATACTAACATACACTTTGTGAGAAAGGGATAGAGAATCCCCTCCCTATCCCCACCTAAAACTTTAAACGCTCATATCTCAGAGATTTATCAGCCAATTTAAATTATTTTTTCAGTATGTGTAATGTATTTAGTTATATTCCTCGCTAAGCCGGTTATTTGTAATAAATTAAGCATGAAGACACATGCCTATTGTAGTTTAGTGCACGATCCAAAAAAAAACATTATATCTTGATGCAGTGGTTGATTGATCTTCCTAACATAGATTTTAGGGTAGACGTGCTTACTAGCTTTGTAAAGCCCAATGCTAACCAAAGACGATAAGAAGCGAGAAGAAGAGACCGAGAGAAGAGAGCGAGCGTTGTCGCAGCGTACAAGCGATGGGAAAGTAAATTCTTTTTAGTTTACGCTAAGTTTAAAATTCTACTTCATTTTCTACTGTTTGGGACGGTCCCCTTGCTCTACCTGATGGTCAGGCCTTGTCCTGTGGCCCTGGTGTTTTAGGTATCCATAGGTGATGGTGATCGTTTACCATCACGCGGCTCGTTAGATTATTTGTCACCTAAGGCATAAAAAATGCGTGGCGGGTCATTTTTGAATCTACAATGAAACAAGAATAGTTGACTTTCCACTGCCGCTTTACTCTACAGTAAACGTTGAGCCTTAACCTCATCTTCCATTCGTTTCCGTACATTACACTTTGAAATTCAGTAATAAAATGATGTTTACACGAAAAGAGCTTTGGGAAATAAGAATCGGAATTTTAATGAAAAATACTGTATTTTTATAACATTCAATTCTCAGTTAAAAATAGGATCTTAAAAGCAGGATTCTCCCGAGACTCCAATCTACTTATACTCGAAGGAATGCTAAAGGTCAATCTTACTTAAGCTCTACTTACTTATACAAGGAATTTTGGCGTTTATTTGTTAGGTACAACCTCAGATCAGACAAACAAGGAAGATATGGTAAGGTGTCTTGGCGAGTGAGAACGCATCAAACCTAAACCAGGCTTAATGCCTATAGTCGAACTGGAGACGACATTCCCGCCCTTGTTGTTTGCATGTGAACTATTAGTCAATTTTTATCGCTACAAGTTTCTTAATGTGCATAAAAAGAGCCGGTTGGAAGTGGCCTGCATCCAGCGTTTCCCTGCGGTCTCTTTTAGGTCGTCTGTCCATCTTGTGGGTGGACTCCTACGCTGCGCTTACCAGTCCGTGGTCTCCATACGAGAACCTTTCGGCCCCATCGGCCATCTGTTCTGCGTGCTATGTGCCCTGCCCACTGCCACTTCAACTTGCTAATCCGGTGGGCTATGTCGGTAACTTTCGTTCGTCTACGGATCTCCTCATTTCTGATTCGATCTCGCAGAGGAACCCCGACCCTCTCCATTGCTCGTTGTGCGACTTTGAGCTTGCTTATAAGACCCATAGTGAGAGACCACGTTTCACTTCCGTATGTCATAACTAGCAACACACACTAGTCGAAGACTTTCGCCTTAAACGCTGGATGCAGGCCGCTTCCAACCGGCCCTTTTGGAGATCGATGGGGGAGCCCTATGTCCAGCAGTGGACGTCCTACGGCTGAAATAATGATACGCAAAATGAATAAATGCGTCATATTACTTACAGTTTAGAGTGATAGTGAAAAAATGGGATGAACTATAAATATACTAAGGCATATCCCTCGTTTGTCTGATCTGCGGGTACATTAGTCAAAATATTATCTCTAAATGAATTATGTTACTTGATAGGCAGTGCTTGGAATGAGCAATGAAGTAGACATAATATTTTCTTTAGATTTAGGGCGTACTACTTTGTTATTTTTTTTTTCTTTTTGCGATACGAGCGATTCATTTGTGTTGTAGTAAAGGACTTTATAAATTTCAGGCCCAACGAACAACAAGTTCAAAATAAAACAATTGTACTATTCGTACTAGTATCTGTCACCGCAAAAAAAAAAAAAATGTACATTATAAATTGTTACTGGCTCTAACTGCCAAACTGGGTGTTGGAAACCCATGTCTTGGTAGTTAGTTCCTTCCATTAGTCGTATGCTGAGGATATTCATTGTTACTTTTGTAAAATAATATGATATGTAACATTTACTTCTATTTAACAACCTAAACTATGCATCCATAAATCACTTTTATTTAATTATTTAACCTCAAAAGTTCAAAGACATATGACATTTACCAATAGGCACTAGGCCAGCATGGTGAATTAGAGTGCTTCTTTTCTCTCTCTCTCTCTGTCTCTCTCTGAGAGAAGTCCTGTATTGTGCAGTGGGAACATGATAGGCTGATGATCCTGATAATGATGACTCACTCAAAATGTATTTCACGTAAGCTGAATTAATCTAACATTGCTTTTATAATACCAAATGTTGCAAAATTCTTATCACATTTTAATATAAAAGGTACTCTCACTCCCCCCGGTACCATTCCACGTAAACCATTGTAACTTTGAATCCCAAAGGACCAAGCGTCCACCGCGTGACCGCTTCGGCGTAAATTTTAATCAGAATAACAGTTTATACAAAGTAAAGACTGAAATAAAACTTAGCTGAAGAAAATCCAAGTAAAATCACATCGCAGAAAAATGAACTTTCTACTTTGGAAGCGAGAGTACTTTATCGTTTGGAGCTGGTACGTGTTCTGATTGAGCAGTAAAGAACTGGAGGACAGGTAAGGATAGTATCAACTTTTTATACGATCAGACTTGGATAGATCTCTTTAAATAGGTAACAGTAAATACGTCATGGTTTCTTAGGTTTTCACAATTATTACCCATTGAAATGATACCACTTCGCTATGGAAAACTTCAGGAATTAAAATACACAAAAAGCACGCGCAGTAAAATGAACGCGATAAAATGCATTGAAAGTGTTTGTTTACAATGAATAAATACGTCATACATTGTGGCTTTATGATTTTTCCTATTATGTTACTAAGTTAGCTACGATGACTCGCCCTCTCTTTTAAGAGTCTGTTCACAACGTCCAATTCTCTGATGCCTAATTATCTACATCCTACGTCCAATTATCTGAACGGACTTTCCCATTTTCATCCAATCCCCTGAATACTAAACCTGAATTTGTCTCAATTTTTTTGTCTCTGAATCACCTTGTAAATTCATGGTCCTGAAGCGCGATCTGTCAAATTGACAGCTGTAACATTTTTTTTTTTAATTTTTTACTTTGTATCTTTTCTTACTTAATATTATTTTATATCACATTGTCATCTGTAATGTTTTCATACAGTGCAATGTGCCGTATATTGCCAGCGAGTGTAACGAAACAAAAACGGATTTTAATTTTAAATTAAAATCCTTATGAGGGACGAGCGGGTAATGTAACGAAACAAAAACGTTACATAATTATATAAATATAAATACATTAAAACTATTAGAATAAAAAAATAACAAACAAACAAATAACATTATTATTTACAAAACTTACACAACAAATAAAATACTATCCCTTATATTTACATCTACCTACCTACGTTGTTTAATTTCTTGCAAATCCGAACGTGGCTATGCGATTGGCATGTCACATAGATTTGCATTACTCAACGGCCGGCGGGGCATGACTTGAGGTACGAGGGGAGCAAGCCAGTTGAGTGCGCGCCTAGCGGCCATTCGAAGCAACTTTGATTTTGAGACGGTCGACACTTGTCTAGCGTTCTAGCGGACAAGTGTTTTTAAGTTCGCCATAAATAACGATCAGCGATCTAGCTGCAATTTATTGTGTAACCTGTGTGCAGTTTCATGAAAGTGATTTCCCGTTATAGGGTGAGTTTTGAATGGCACATAAAACAAATCATGTCTTGCTTTTATTCATACTGTGTATAATTTTACAAATTGTGTTTAATCATTCATTTCAGTTTTTCTCTGCACTGTACCTATTTGCACGAGTCTAGCTTGCTTATCTATTGGAAATTCCGTTAAAATCACTTCACTTCTTTTTTATAACTACCTTGTTTTTTTATTAATTTTACTAAATGTACGCATTTAGAAAGCTTTTACATTTCCAATCAAATCACATTGTTTATTTTATTCATCACTTAGCCTTCAGCTTCTTTATATACTGAAATGCAACTCCGTTCTGATAGTAGTTACCACCACGACAAAGCAACTATGCAGGTAACTACCCACATTATTTGTGATGCCATGGTGGGTCCTCAGAACGGAAGTTAGATGAGCCAAATCTAATTATTTGGTTTGTCGATTCCAGGAACCATCCCCGGATTACCATCCGACATACCGTAGTCCCATTTGGAGTACACCTTGGGACTGCTACCGGTCCGACCCGAGTGCGGCCGTTTTACACCACCACCTGTCACCATCAACATCTTCGGCTGGTTCAACCTCGCTGCGCGTTCTAGTGCCGAGGCCACTTCCCGTGCTGACCCTGAGGCCACCTACCATCGTCGGCCAACGCACAATATAGGGTAGTACTGCGCTGCGGAAGTAGAAACAGACGGATCTTCAGGTCGATCAACCACGACCCTATAAATTTCATGTGCCTCCTTCTGAGCTATCTACGGTCAATTCTTTAGTCTAAATTTAATCTTCCTTCCACTGTTTATAATTTAACTTCATTTTATTACATCTTTGTTTTAAAATACCTATTACCTTAGTTTTCATTTTCTTAATACCATATTAGGTAAGTTAGAAGCTAAGGGAATTGTAATACGGTACACGAGTTGTATTGTTTAACACTAATTAATTATTAAGGAAACGCAAACGTGTATAAGCGAGTAATTAGGAAGCGTCAATAAATAATGACAATCAGCTTCGTACGGCGCAGCGTAGCTAACCGTAGCGCCTTCAAGCCAAGAAAGACCAGTTAGTTCCGAACCCTAAAATGACAGTGTCGCAAATCGTTCTTTCAGAATTAATCCAACAAAATTAAGGTGGTGTTCCAGCAGCATCACTTCAGAGCCAGGGGCCTTACGGACAACAGCTAATTGCGGCACCTAATCCGCTCAGTTGGAAAATCACGCGAACCTGAACCTTATCGCGCTCAGATACGGTATGCGGTCGCGTGATTTTCCAACTGAGCGGATTAGGTGCCGCAATTAGCTGTTGTCCGTAAGGCCCCTTGTCCCACTCCAGGCTAGGTATGCTTACAATCTTCGATCACACCGTCATCTATATAAATGAAAATTAAATGCTGTTCATTGGCAAGCGCTTCACGTGAGAACAGCTCCACCGTTTTTAAAAGTCCGTATAAGCTTTATATGGGGAAGAAAATTTAGAAAAGTGGCCAAGGAAATTGAAAAATTTAGAAAAGTGTTTTCTAAAGAGTCCTCCTTTCATCACGTTTGTAACTGAATTCTCGTAAACAGCTACGAACGTTGGTTTTTTTTTTCTTGTTTGATAACCATGCTACTAAAACAATACTGCCGTTGTATGAACTTGAGACCATAACTCAAACAAAACTGAGATCTGGACATGACAACGCCTGGTGGGTAATTAGTTTAATGTAAGGTGTGCTAATTTTCATTAGCTTGTCAACCATATGGCCGTCACGGGACGCCCGGAAGATGTGAAACATGACGGCATAAGAGAGCGTAATGATGTAGTAAAACCGACTCGTATGCCGTGACGGCAAACGAGTCGGTTTTACTGCCAAGGCGTGCTAATATATTTTTCACATCAAAAACATCACAAAATGTAACTTCAACAAAGTCTGTGGTACTAAAACTCCAACCTTGACAAAAGTAAAACAAAAGTATCGAAGCCAATCGCGTTTCAACATCGCTTCACGGATGGATCGGCTTAACAGCGTGCGTGAAATACTTCAACTTTGCAAGTTTGAACAAAGACGCGAGCTGAGCTGATTGTTGCGATTTCTATAAGTTTCAAGAACGTTTGAACATTTATTTTAGGGAGATTTCGGTGAGGGGTTACTTTATAGAGAAAATAAGGATGTGCTTTTCATATATTATTATGATTCTGGTTTCTGTTTCAATGCCATAACTCTATTTTCAAAGACCATGCTTCTACTCCGTTCTACACTATGCTACGTAACCCGTGCTACGTAACCTGTGCTGCGTAACCCGTGCTACGAAAATAGTATCCTACGAAGACTTTTTCCAGTTTTGTACGATGATATTTTATTCCTATAAAGAAACCCGTACGTAACCAGTTTCGTGGTTATTTCTTTTTCTTTGTATGAAATTTTCTCAGATTTCAAAATACCTATACCTACTTAATTTTTTTTATGAAAGTACTCATTCAACGAAAAAAAAATAACAATTTGGTGGTCCAACTCTTCTATCAAACAATTAGTAAAATTGGCCCACCACCACCAGGGACTCTTGGTCCAACCATCGAGTTATAATGTACTACGTACTATACATATAACTCGAACGGATTCGATTTTTTATTTTGTTTATGTCAGTACAGTCAGGAAGGTATTTAATTATAACAGATTGCTTGTAAGTTTATATATTGTTTTGTGACTTGGGCCGTAGTTGGTCAAACAACTACTAGGTATATAATATACCTATACTACGTCAATATATAAAACCAAAAATCAAATTACTGAACCGATTTTGATGAAATTTCTATGTTACCAATCTGAAAATAATTCCTTTTAATAAAAAAATCTAATCTGTTTATAAATGTAGGAGTGCTGAGATAACAAACATAAAAAAACATACAAACGAATTGAGAACCTCCTCCTTTTTCGAAATCGGTTATAAATATGAACATGATCTGCATCGCAAGCCTTTGGTTCTCAGAGTCAACTTTTAACGTGATTAACGCATCTAATTTCAATTTAATGAAACAAACGAGTGTGCCCCAACGTGCCATCACCAGTTACGCAGTTAACTCAACCCTCGTTTTAGCTTAATCAAAACTCAATTTAGCCGTCTTTAGTTCGTGCCGGTTTGAAAACAAGCCCTTTTCGGGGCGGGGTGCGGGGAGCAAACTTTATGTCTTCGTGATTAATTACTTATCAGTTAGGGATTGTACCGCGACCGCGCTAGCTCAAGATAAATTGTGCAACTTCTGACACAATATTTTTAATTAAGTTGAAAAATGTACCGCTATTTCCAGTTTTAATTCAGCCAAGCGGAGTTGTATTTAATTGGTTGGCAAACGGTTAGAGGAGGATAAAATGCAGACGTTTGTTTTAGAATAAACTGCAGTGTTTTGTTTTCATATTTATAAGTTTATTTTATCAAAAGCTTAGGCTTAGTTGCACCATAGTAGTAGTTAAAGTTAAGGTTTATGACAAATTTGCCAATAACATTAACGCTGACTTTAGCAATTACTGCGAAATGCGTTGCACCAGCGTATTCACTAGCATAATTAAAGTTACCAGGGTTGCAAGTCAAATGAGACCTTATTTACTCCAGATGCATAGCTGGAATCATATTTTATGCGACTGACAAATATCTTAAATAAACAATAGCGAAGCGTGGGCAGTTACGGTTAACAGTTAAGTTATGACGTCATTTAACAATTGTCAGATGGTGCAACAAATTTTTGGCCTAACCGGTACATTAACTGAATTGTTAAAGCTAAAGTACAATGGTGCAACCCACCCTTAATGTAGGAAATAATGAAACATATTAAATTACAGATACGTTACGTATATCACTTAACAATAATACCTGTGTTATTTAATATTTGGTATGTCTTTTCTTCTTGTCCACCATGGACAAGAAGAAAAGCCATACCAGGCCAAATTATGTGAAACGATGACTTTTTCACCTTTGTTACAAATACAGTAGTACCGTTGCACGTTAAAAATAACACAAAGAACTTCATTTCATAACTAGTTTTCTTAACTGTAAATTTAAACATCGATTTCTTATTTTCTAGGCCCTGGCATTTATACTCTAGTCCAATCATGTCAACACCGGAAAACTGTGACGTGAATCAAAGCAATGAAAAGAGAAATAGTGATGGACGTCACAATATCGATATCGACATTCGATAACGTGGCGGATGGCTAGGTATATCCGCTGAGTAATCGAATGAACGTCGCGACGCAGATGTGTGGGCTCGATTTGATTGAGGAAATTACGTCACTGTAACGCCTTTGTGCAAGTGGGAACTATGGTATGATAAAAACCTATACTAACATACAACTAATTTCTTTACCTATATTTGTAGGTATAATTATAGGGCTATGTTTGTAGGGCAATGCTCTGGGTTTCTCTACGAGATTGAATGTGGAGATCCGTAGACTAACGAACCGATATAGCCCACCAGATTAGCAAGTTGAAGTGGCAGTAGGCAGGGCATATAGCACGCAGAACAGATCTCGAATGTAGCCCACGGACCGGTAAGCGCAGCGTAGGACGGCCACCACCCTCACACCCAAGATGGACAGACGACCTAAAAGAGACGGCAGGGAGACGCTGGATACAGGCCACTTCCATCAACCGGCCCTTCTGGAGATCGATGCGAGGCCTATATCCAACAATGGACGTCCTATATGTGTAAAATGATGATGATGATGATTTAAATATAATAATTTTAATACAATTTTAAATTAATTCTTTCATAGACAACTTGCAGTTCTTAGAGAGTTACACGGAAAGCTACTTAAAACAGAGGTACAAATTAAATAGGTCACGAGGTCACAGCTCAATGCGTTTGATCAAATCTGTCTTATGTAGGATACGCCTGTTCCTGTGTATGGCTAAAGAAAGAAAACTCGGATATGACGTAAAAGGTCCCGTTATTCGTTTAAACAGGCATTTGCTAGAATTACTACCTACACAAAATCATTGGCGGCTAAAATATTTCCATAACATTTCTATAGACATCCGTCATCTATGTCGTCTGTTTAGTTTTTTTTATATTTTATTGGGACTCACCCCGCTTTAGTATATTATATACTTATTGACGTTATTATTATTTCTTAATCCGCCGTCAAATTACATATTCTGAGAAAATTTCAACTTGCTATCAGTTCGAAAAATACAGCCGTTAAAAGGTAGGACAAACAGACAGACAGCGTAGGCTTAGTAATAGAGTCTTATTTACACCCTTTGGGTACGGAACCATAATAAAGCTTGTGATAATGTAAAATAAGTAAAGTTTGTCGAAAGTAAAGCTTATATACCTTTCTCTTTTCTGTGATATGGGGCTGTGCGACGCACGTGTCACCGGTAACAGATCCCTTATCAAGAGCTGTACTATCGACAGAGGTCACAACCTCAGATCAGGCAAACAAGGGAGGTATGCCTTAGTGCAATTATCGTTCGTGCTCAGATTTCTCCCTGTTTCATCCACTTTTTTTACTATGCCGTTAAACCGCTTATCGCAAAAACTGTAAGTACGGCACACTTACTAATTTGTCACGCACACTTGCAGCGACACTAATAAACTAACTAATAGTCCATATTCAAAAAGGCAAGGCCGTCTGCAGTGTTCCACTAAAGGCATCAATCTTGATATAGGCCCGATGCGCTCGCACCCGCCACGCAACCGTATCTCCCTTGCTTCTCTGATCTGAGGTCACAACTGTGTCAAGGAAAACAAATCTCAGGATTTGTTATTTTTGGCATCCATCGAAAATGAATATGTAAAAATTTATTTGTCTCTTTTTGAATGTCGAAAGGACAACGATTCTATCAGAAGGGCAGATTGTTTGTGTAGTAAAGTTATATGATTATTTACGGGATATTTACCGTGGTAAGGTTTTGGAATGAGCTCCCGACATAACCAACCAACCAACCGACAACCGTGATAGTTTAAAACAGTGTTTGTGTAGTGTTGCTAAATTTCGCGGAGCGTAAAGAAGACTTACCAGACAGCTGCCTAGTAATTGCGCTCTGATTTTTTACTCGCTATTTTTAGCTTCACTAACAATGTAATCAAATCTTGAAAGTCAATTTAGCCTACTTTTAATTGTGTTCTGATTTGTAACTTGCAAGTATATTTATGTTCCCTATGGACTCCGCAACGGCTGGATCAATTTTAACTTTAACTGACAGATAGCTGATGTTATAAAAAGAAGATTATCTGTGCAGGTGAAACTGCGGTGTTAGCCTTTTGGCCTCTACAGCTTGACCGGACTAGTTAGCGAACGCAGAGTGCGTTCGGCATAACTTGGTGGTTAAGTTTATGGGCGACTAGCACAAGGGCACCTCGAAGGTACGAACCTCGGCTTGGGCCGTCGCTAGGAGTGGGAATCAGACTTGCCCAGGCACCCCAGAAGGGGTGTGCCCTGGAGCCCTAACGGATGGTTGAACTGATTGATTATTTGGAGAGAATCTAACCGATCTTCTAACAGATCCTGTGGGTCTACGATCCTGCCGGCGGGATCGCTGTGTTTGTGTGTGCCTCTGGTAACCGACGCCTGTACCAAAAACTGAATATTTCCTATTGCTAGGAGCAGTCGGATCGGGCGAGCCCAGCGCCGCCGCGGTGACGACGGTGATGGGGTCGTCCGGGTCGCCCAAGATGTTTCTAGGGCGTCTACGGAGAGGAGGAGGGTCTGTCACGTCTGTCGAGTAGTTTGAGGATTTTACTACAAGAGGATTGGGGTGGTGAGGCGCCGCATCAAAGTAGCGGCGAGAGGTATACTTAATGTATTGAATCATGGATGGGAGTTCGACATCGCAGTGCAGATCGGCGTTTCGCATATACCAGCTAGCGCCGACCGCTCTGCGTATGAAGCGGTTTTGAATGACCTGCAGCTTGTCCAGATCGATGCGGGACGCGTGGGCGAGTGCCACGGAGGCATAAGTCATGGCGGGGTTGATCTATCAAGAACGAAAACACTAATCAATACGACGCACAGTAGGTTGTACCATTTATGCTGTAGACTCGAAAAAAATCGTACAACACTTGTGCGATATAATTGTCCTGGATATTTAATTTACAGTCTAGTCACTGAAAGAATGCGCCTGACAGCTACAATAACATTGTAAAAATATGAATGCTAACATTTTCTTTTTATCTTTTACTGCAGTATATTGGCTAAAAAGCTATTGAAAGTGATCAGAATTTACTGCTTTCTTTTAGCTTTTTTACAATTTGATGGCAACTGTCAGACGCATTCTTTCAGTGGCCACAATGTAATATTTAATTGTTCCATCGTGTCATAGTTGCATCATTTAGGGTTCAGAACGTGTTACTTCATTGCCACAAAGCGTTCTAGTCGAATACCACATAAACCACGACACAAATTTTGCAATGTAGTCTTTTCTGTGTTTACCTTACGCGCTATGGACATTTTCATAAGTGCCACAAAATGGTGTGGATGTTTCAAATATAACGTTTTTCGCTCAATAAGTGTATTCGTTCTTTGAACCTAACATCACATCACCATCCACAATTTTTACTCAAAAGAAAATAGTTAAATTTGAAACAATTTTATGAAGAAAGCACAAACGTAATCTGTAATGGGCGAATGGATAACAAAACTGAAGTCTTCGGTAAACCTCCGAATCAGCTAAAGCATTGTGCATTTGGCTGACGTGCCTAGCATTTCTAGTTGGGTGGCGCGTCTAACATCTCTGGGCGGGAGGCGCGCCTTGCATCTCTGTCAGGGTTGCCAGGTCAAATTTTTACAAATTCGTTTTTTTTTTCTTCACTAAATTATACTTTAAAGTTCTAACAGATATGTGGATTTGGTTGACGTCAACCAACGAGAGAAAAAGAGAGGGAAATATATTCTCACTTTTTCTCTCCCGTTGGTCAGACTGCGGTCCGGCGTACCCAATCCACATGTCTGTTTGAACTATAAGTTTTAACATTCAGACATACAATACACTGTTTTAAACTATCGCGGTTGTTCACTAAACTACGGTTACCTATAATACGATTATTTACTGTATATTTATCGTGTTGTAGATGGAGCTCCCGATATTTCTGCGCAGTTACAGGGGTACCATGTTCACGGGAAGACTGGAGATTGCAGGTGGTTGGCCGAAAAGTTCAAAATTAGATAAGCTCAAAATGATCTACCCTTTTCATGTTTTTTTGTATGTTTTTTAGTTTTACAGTCAAATTGACATTTACAAACCAACTAAGATATCTAGAGTCTAGAGAAATCAGCAAAAGAGATACCAACATTATTTTATAGAAAAAATCACTTTGCGCACAAGTGAATAAGTTGCAATAACAAAATACGACGACGGACGACTCAAGAATATTTTTCACCGACGATTTCCCCAAAGGTAATATTTTCCTTAAAATTGCTCTAACAATCATTTTTTCCCCGAAATCGCGAAAACAGCCCGAATCTGGCAATGCTGATATCTGGGAAGCGGCACGCTTGAGTTTTCTGGGTGGCCGCCAGAAACTAGGCGCGGCCTAAAACTAAAACGCGTTTATCGTGATCCTAGATACGACTTCCGCGAGACGCGACATCCTTAACTGATTTTAAATAAGTACCCTTACTTTTACCTTATCAAAAAAGGTAAATGCAGAATAGTAGAATTATGTGCTAGTTATGACTAAACATTATTGTAATCTCACTAATATTATAAATGCAAAAGTTAAGTGCAAAGTGTAGCTGCACAATTTCATTTGTATTGTTTTGTTCACAAATAAATTATTGTATTCATCTGCTGATTCAAAAGTAAAACAATATATTTGCTAGAAATCATAGTACACGGTTACTATGACACAACAATATACAGGGTTACTTTTAATTAACCAGCGACCTCTTTACTTTGGTCTCCACAACTTTTGAATATTCCCAAAAAAAGTCAGGCCAGTGTCAAATTAGTGTTCCATAGCAAAAGTTCGTTGACCTGCAATCAAATGTATGGAACAGCTGATTACTTATTACAAAGTTAAAAAATTTGTTGGAAACGAAAGTTGTTAGTTACGATGTACAGAATTGGTGGCCGGTTCATTAAAAGTAATAACTTAAATATAATTGTCGTTTTGTTAAGCTTAGTGACAAAGTTTATACACGCTACTTATTTTAAACTGTCAGTTGTTTCATTTTATTATTTAAAAGAGCCGACACGACACAGCTGCAGTCGCAATTTTATGAGCAGCGCCAGGATCGTGTGAAATAAATAAAATGCAACATAAGCATCAAATTAACTTTAAAACGGGCACGCGACGCACCAACCAGTTGTACAAAGCTAAACGGACTGTCACGCTATTTTGATCTTTATGTCAAAGGGGTAAAGAGCATTAGCAGTTAGAGAGGTGCAACATAAAGTGCAGTGCTGTCACAGCATAATATCGACGTGGCTGCAACCGGGTCGGTCGGCATACACTCGACCTGAAACTAGGTCCCATTCTAGTTTACGAAGAACTCGGTTCACAGAACTCCTTTAAGAGAATTTAGTGACAGCGGGAAGTAAGGACATGGATGTGACATGTTTTGGAAACGTTAGGAAATGTAGGAAATTAAAAATGTCGTTCAGACGCGCAGACGTGACTGGGTCTGACGGTGCGTCTATTTACTAGGTAGAGACTATTCTGGATCGGAATTGTAAACAGAAATCGTCTATATACAATACCTTATGAGTCACAATTTCTAAGTGAAAACAATCAAAAATCATTCGAGCGTCGTTGTACATCAACACAGACATCAAATATATAGTTCGCAATGCCACATTTACTCCAATTTAGACGTTATATCGCTTGCATAGGGTTCAACGTTGCTTGTCCGTTATGTTATGTAGCACTGGCATCGCGCGGCGTTGTAGTCGGATCGCGGTTGCCTTACAACTAGCCAAAAAATCTGCGTAATTCGTAGCGTGCGCCGAGTTATGGTTCGGTAATTTTTTGGCACGATTGTGACTCTATATGTGTTGTATCTCGATGATAAAAGTCTACAAATTAAAATATTCCTTATAAAAAACCTAATATGTACAACAAAGTGGACCCTAAGTCTTTATGTATATGAAGTACAGTACAGAGTCAGGATTAGTGTTGGGCCTGACTGAAATAAATTATTTCGTACAGAAATATGTACGCGTACGGATCTTTGGTGGAAAGTTAAGCTACAAATAAATTGCTCTTGTGAATTGTCTTGTCTTGTGATTGTAGGTGTAAGCTGGGTTTCTACAATGTGACATCCTTGCGGTCTCTAGCCTGATAAAAAGTCTGTGGAAATCACTGAACAAAACCAACTCTAAGTAATGAAATAAACTTGAAACAAAGTATAAAGGAACTAGGAACGCAGGTAATAACGCTGCATTCACATTGCATACAAAAGTTTAAATAGAACGGTATTGCCACGCTAATGAGTACTTGAGCTGGCTCTTACTTATTCAACTGTTCGACTAAGTTTCGTGATTCGTTTCAATATTAGCAGCGGTAAATGTGCGAAGTTAGTATATCCTAGATAATACGAGTATATACGATATATACTCCATTTCCATACGGCTACATTGTTTTGATCTATGCCAGAACTATTCGCAAAACAACTGTTTACGTTGTGCTTCTGTATAAGTTATACCTAGAGCACAGAATACTTACCTACTAGTACTACCTAAAGTTTATCATACATAATATTTTTATTTTCTTTTGGATAGCCACTCAAATAAAAATTATGGAAGTGTTATATCTACAGTTTCCCCTTTAGCACTTACACTATTTGATGACATTTTGATCATCTCGTTTGTAGTTGTGTGCCGCTCAATATTGAAGTGTGCATTTGTAGAACTAGTAAGAATATGTCAGTGTGTGTGCAATACATGATTACTTCGGCCACTGCAGTTTTCGGCAGATTTTTTCCAATACTAGCTCAAATTTAAGGCGTAAGTGTTTATAACGTCTTCGCATATACCGAATACGTAAATCCTATCCATCCAAGGGTTGCCTAGAAGATATCGCTTTTATCAATAAGGCCACACTTGTGGCACTAGCTCTCAAGTTTTTTATATTTTACTTTTATTTTTGGTGTGCAATAAAGAGTTTATATATAAAACACTGTTTTAAACTATCACGGTTGTTCACTAAAGTTATAATAGTTGTTAGTGTTAGTGTTGTTGTTGTTGTTTGTTGTTGTTGTTGTTGTTTAGTTGTTGTTGTTGTTGTTGTAGTTGTTGTTGTTGTAGTTGTTGTTGTAGTAGTTGTTATAAGTTATAATATCGGGAGCTCATTCCACAACCTTACCACGGTAAATATCCCGTAAATAATCATATAACTTTAGAGTTTATATATATCTATCTATCTATCAATTTAATGCTCAATCGGACTTTAAGAGCTCTTTCTGCAAAGCAATTTCAGTACTCGTTCTCTCAGTTCAGTTGAAATTTAATTAAGGGAATATAATCAAGCGAGAGTGGGTTAAGTGGATGTCATCATTAAGTGGCGGTTAGACGAGTGGGCGTAACCAGGACTTGATTTTTGTATTAAAGCGTGCCAAGGACTTCAAGCCAATCTTATTACTGGATGAAAAAGACTCACGCCGTTAAAGACAGTATTCAAAGGGTATAATTTTATTGTATAATTTTGCGGAATATTAATTTTAATTATAGGCGCTACATCATTGATCCCATCCTTTCAGTTTATTATTTTTATTTATTTATACATAAGATTTTTAGTTGTTTTGTTAACTAATTGGTAAGTACAGAAATGTTTCTTTGATATGTATGTCGAATAATTGATCTTAGGGAATATATCTTTACAACTTATTACTTTACTCACTTACTTTTACTTTTTTAGCTTACGAAATTTCTTAAAGAAGTACTAAAAAAAACAGAAGAACTGTGCTTATAGTGCTTACCTACTGCTTTTTTGATATTTTCCTACTAAAAGCCTTGGGGATGTTGGCCCCAAAGTCTCCCCTAGTTACGCCCATAGTGAGACGGCTGCCAAGGGCACGAGGCGATTTGGGAACCAGCCAACGCCTTCAAGCTTCTGGAGAAGCAAAACGAAGTCTTGAACTACTTGCATTGTACTGCGCTTATGAACTTTGATGATAAAAAGATGAGGAAGGTTGCTAACTTGGAATGTGTTCCAGATCGAACTGATAATAGTACCTATCTACTTATCAACTCGATTCTATAAATATGTGCCATAATTGTAAACTTAAATTGTTTTTTTTATTAACCTAAACAAAATACAAGCTAAAACTAACACTACAAATACATCTAGACGAATTACAAGTGTCATAACGTCAGGACACTTGTGCTTTAAATTGGTTAACTTTCTGGAAGCGTCTGTGCGCGCACCGTATGGTACATTTGTGCGTAACGTCACCTGCCAATCCCAACGGAAGACCAGCGCCGCCGGTTGTGTACAACCGACATTATGCTGAGGTGGGCTGGTTTGTGACATAAAAAACATTTAAAGATTATTGGTTTAGTCAGTATCAGAATCAAAATCAGAAAACATTTATTGATCAACTGATACATTATTATTCTATGCTAGATGTTAGTGCAAAAATTGTATCCATCAGTCTACCCTAATCGGGCATTCAATATTTACATTACTATCATCATCATCATCATCATCATCAGCCCTGAGTGACCCACTGCTGGGTATAGGCCTCCCTTTGTTTATGCCACTCTCCCCGGTCTCTCGCTATTCGCGTCTACTCGTTCCCGACAGTATTTCTGATGTCGTCAGTCCACCTCATCCTCTGTTGGCCTGGGTTCCGCCAACCTAGTCTCGGCCACCACGCAGTTACATTACTAATATAATTTAATTTTAAACAATTTTTTATGTAATTATGATGTCAAGTTAATTATACATGTCAACAGCGAAAACAAAATAATAATAAAAAAATTAAAATAATAATTGCGTAAACTTACTCATGTTTTTTATACAAAACGTAAAACGTAAATCGTTTATTTAACAATGTCATTTCAGTAGAGGTATTTCTATTAATGAGCTCATTTAGATCATAAAATACATTATTTATAAACCACTTTTTTAGTTTAGTTTTAAATTGTATAGTATTGGGAATGTCAGTAATAGTTTTGGGCAGCAAGTTATAGATGTTGATGGCGCTAATGAAGATAATATTATATGTGATATTTTTTAATATTGCCGTAAAGTATCTTCCCGGTTTATTATCAATAACCCGGTATTCTTCTCTATTCCGCAATGTGTCGCGCCTGCAGAGGAACTGAGAACCTTTTTTTTATTGGTTAAAAATAGCCCTGCGGGTTTTTAGGATCTCCCATTTAAGGTGGCTTGTCTGCAGCTCTTTCGCTCGCGCATTTTCACATAAATTTTAAGATATGAAATCACTGAGTGTGAATTTCCTTAAAATTATAATACCTAATTTTGTTAATCGTCATAGCATTACAAAGAAGGTTCGGCCCCAAAAGGCTCACATATACTTATTATACCCACTGTCCAGTCTATATTTGTGCCTATTGAGGCCTTCTGCAGATTTAGCTGCTACACCGCAATGGTATCAACGCAAGTGGCATCCCATACTAATGGCTGCCCATCCGAACGAATCTGCTTATATATATTCTTCAAACCACCGTAGAAAATAAAAGAAAAAAATCTTAGAGAAAGATAGATAGATAAACTCTTTATTGTTCACACCACAAATTTCATACACACGATAAAACAGCTTAAAAACTAGTGCAACAATCGGCGGCCTTATCGCTAAGAGCGATCTCTTCCAGGCAACCTTAGGATGGAGAGGATTCATACAGGAGGTAGAAGGCGGGGCGAGCAATATTGAATAATGTGATACTTAGTTATAATACAAACCGTACATTCTAATATCAATACATACTAATACATATACTTACTACTTAAAATTACGATACTAATACTTATATTACTTAAGATTACGATAATATACTAATACATAAAATATAAAATTAATTAATATGATTAGTTACACAAACAACAACAGCTTCAACAAGGTGGCAACTGAGACAAATAAAACTGCTTTACACGGTCTTTAAAAACAGCCGCATAGCTTTAATAACAGAAAGTTGTTTGTAAAGTACCCAGAATTTCAATTTAATGTCTAAAAATTATAATTATCACTCATTAAAGAAAATCTTTTAGCTAAACGAATTTTAAACAAAGTGAATCTGAGCCGTTGTTTTCAGATGATAAATTGCAAAAGAAATTCGTGAAATCTAACTTTTCGAGTTCAATCATGTTGTTCTGAAGCGTCTGTCAAGACTCTGTGAAATTTGGTTTGTCTCCCGGCATTTTCTGTTCGGAAAATGAGTCCAGTCCCACCCTACGCCAACCCTTTCCGAGTTCAAAGTGAATAGATACCTACCTACTAGGGTATAAGTAGATCGAGTATATAATGGAATGCTGTGGCTTCCAGAGAACAAACTGAAATATTTCCATGGGGAACATAGTTTAGATTATTAAACTGGTTTCGATCAATTCGGGTCCGGACGGGCATCGATGTTGAAAAGTGAATCCTATATCGTTACACGTACTACAGAATCGTCAATGATAAACAACGCGACGTAATTGCGATTTAAATAAACTACCTCACTTAAATACGTCAAGTAAAAGTCAAAGTCAAAAAGAGAGTAATTTGCTCTATCTTGTTTTCGTGCATAACAACTTCCTTCTGATAAGTTAAGTTAGTTAAGCTATAGCTATCAGAGCAAACGTTTTTATGTTAAAATGTATATTATGTTCATGCTCTAATTAGTTATTATAGGAATAATGCACTAGCTTGTAGATAAGCTCAACTAGACTAGATTATCGTCCCGTGAATTAGCCTGCCCAATATCTGAGCATCTGTAGTCAGCCAGTGTAATGCAGTGGATCGATATGATTTGTACCGATCTATGGACAATGTGCCAATCGCTGTCAAAGGGCTGGGGGCTGGTAGAGCATTTGCGTCGACGTTCTATTCGATTATCACCGAAGCAAAATATTCATTTAGTGGTAATATTCGTTCAAGGGAACATTGAGCTTGATGACGTAATCGAATGCATCGATTCATAGGTTCTCAAATTTATAGCTACGTCTAAATTAACTTTAAATTTTCGCATTCTTTATTAACACACAATTAATTAGCGTATAAGACAATTCTTAGTCTTAATTAAATCCTACAAATATCACGTAATAATAATTATGCACAATAGACACAAACCACACATATATACAGATACCTACACAGATACACACGCTAAACTTATAACAGCCCTCTTTTTGCGTCGGTGATTAAAAAACAGTTGAGTTATCCATAGATTGTTTATGAACTTAAGACAATCAAAATGCTCATTAGCATTTATTATGTGTTATTTTAATCGAAGTTGGCAGTGTAACCATCATGCTAGCGGCAATACCACGCTGAAAGGCAATACTTAAGTCTTTTTAGACACTACCAAATACTAAACTCTATCGCGAGAATGCTGACACTAAACACAAGTTGTACTAACTCGATATCTACAACTAACTTCACTCGGCGCATCTCACAGTAAGTGAGGCATTGTGCGCTACAATCGCGCTTGAATTGTCTCGATTTAGTTGTAATTGAATCAAATGCTGCCTGAGATGCCAGTGGTACCTTTTCTTCCCGTAAAAGTCTTTGAATTGAATTGATTGAAGCATTGCTGATTGGTATTCTTTCCTGATCCTTGTACTTATAAATATTACTAGCATGTACCGACTTCGCTCGCCCCATTTATACCTGTTTTGAACTAAGAATCCGGTGAGATGAACATTTTGGCGAGCGATATATTCTGGACTTTAAGGCAAAAATTATATGGACAGAATTGGTGGAAATACCTACTTTAAATTTGAGTCTCAGGATCAAACCTTAGTGTGTACCTGAAGGAAGACAAATTTGAATGCCTCGTTTCACCCCTCTATGTATTTTTTTTTTTAGAAAACAATGCATAATCTCGGTTTAGTTACCTTCTCACGACAAAACAGCAAAACTGATCAAGTATGTATTGTGAAAATAGACATGAAATACTATTTTATCACGGAAACTGCCGGAGAACTGGAAAATCGCAATGGAATCATAGAATGCAACTAAATATTCCAAATTTCAAAAAAAAAACTTTAAATTGTCAGATACTTAATTCGTATTTTTTAAATTAATTAATAAGTCTTGCGTTTGACCGTCAACTCGCCTGATGTTAAGCGATGTCGATTAACATTGTTGACCGGCAGATTTGAACCTGACATCCTGGTTTAAGCATTCTTGCCGCTAAGATACGGTAGCTTTCCTGTCTGCCTCCATATTCTTGAGCTGTCATAACTACATGTGTATTTATAGTAAATTCTAAAGTGTAGGACTACAAAATATATAAGCCAAGTATTTATATATATAATTAAGATATTCTAGCAAATATTTTATTTGATTTATTGATTGATAAAAAAAATTAGATTTTTTATTTTTATCCTCCTAATACTAAAGTTACGGGGGTCTGGCACTAAAAATATTTTATAGAATTATCTATACGTCTGGTCGAAGCATCCCGTAACCAAAATGCTGGCAACGCGTCACTATTGCAATCCAACACGGCAATGCGGCTAGCATTTTGGGAACGATGCCTGCAGGCAGTTTTTTCTGATTCTAATTATGTGTTATTTTCTTTTGTTGATTAATATTTATGTTTATTGATATATACTTACTTATAACAAATATTATAGTCGTTAGCAAAATACAAAAACCTTTACTGTTTTCATCGCATTTTTTCGATGTCTCTTTCCACCAATTTCGTTTAACGTTAAAACGAAAATACTCGCGGTGATTTTAAAATTCCGTGCATTTACCTTTATCGGAAAAAGCACACGAACGCGGTAAAATTAAACCAAAATATTTTTGTAACGATTTGGTTCCCATTAACTTGGTACCTCTAGCGGCACCTTTACAAAACCAATTTAACTTTTTTTATGATCACAATTCGAGCTAATGTGAAATTAATAATTCTGCTGTCACACAATGTCACAAACAGTTTATAAGGAGGTAAAAGCAGCAAAAATGAATCAGTGTTTCATTTAAAGTTTATTATTTACCTGTGTAGAAAGCAATAATGGTTTTGTGAAAGTTTTCTATTCTTCACGTCGCGTGGGTCTCTTGATTAATTTTCTTTTGGAAACTCTGAGAATCTTTAATAATGATAGTACGTAGGCACAGTAGATATATGAGCTAAACCAGTAGTATGACTCGGACGTATTTTTATTTTATATTTTATTATTAATAGGTTTGCGCTTGGCCGCCAACTCGCCTGATGTTAAGCGACGTGTCCTTGAATTCAATGCCTACTGTCAGTCACAGGGCTAGGGTTGCTACGAACAATACGAACGGACGAACAATACGGGATTTAAGAACATTTTTACTATTTTGTATGCACTTCTACGCTGACGACACACACACGGTGAATCTCAATGACGCGGCGCGTGCGACTGTCGCTCTGAGCGTACCGCGAAGTATCGTAGCAGGCGGAGGAAGATGCGCTCGATTGATTACGTCGCTCTATTCGGGCGTTTGTTTAAAGTCAAGTTACTGCTTTACCTTATATATATCTACTGTAACATAGGCATCTTGAAAACAAAGTGGCCTTGGAATATTTGGCAATGGGGTCTGACCCCAACCATTGGCCGTACTTGAAGTGCGAGAATATAAAGTGTAGATTACAAACCGGCCTTTTGAAACTTAAGCAAGGTTCATTAGTAAAAAAGTATCACAAGCTTTCGTCTGTAAATCTGCTCTTCCATTTAAATATTTTATTCCATTAAAACTATAATCTACAGATATTAATTATTTATAGTATTATTAAAATTGGAATAGTATTTTTGTAGGAAGATCAACAAAAACTTAACAATAACAATGAATGCGTATTAAAACTGAGAGCGTATAAATAGCGTGTCAGCGTTAAACCAGACTGATTATTTTTCACGCTGTACGGCCGGGCCCCTTGTGTGCGAGTATAGACAGACAGCAATAACGTGCCAGTGAGAGGTAATAATTAGCGACGCCATAAATCCTATGAAGTATAAATACGAAAATTGCTAAAAACTATTTGCCATATCATTCTAAAGATAATTTAATACCCAATCGTTTCTTTTTATTTTATCTCATTGGTTTTTTTATCTTCAAAAACATTGAATTCATCGTGTGAGACAACCAACAACCTTTAGCTGCTCTTTTAAACCTCACATTTCTCTTTTTTAATTATTCAGAAATGAAACCTTTTTTTATTTATCGGCAGACAGCTTTACAGCTTTATTTTTACGGGCGTCTATTGCCATAGATTGGATTTAGTAGTCTGCGGTGTAGCAGTAAAATCGATTTCAATGCATTCTGATAGCCCTTATTTTTATACTGCAGTAAAGCGCAAATGGCTCCGAATTATCGACTTTCGTTGACGGTATAAAGTTAATAGCGACTTTATATTTAAACGTTTTTAATAATGAGATCCGTATTCCAGCTCGAATGACTATGACGGTTTGAAGGCTGACTGGTGATTGGTTTAATACCATGAAGTTATAGGTCCATATCTAGGGTTCGTTTTTATTATAAAAAGCTTATTTTGCTACGATAATGTTTTTTTATAGGTTTTCGTTTGACCGCCATCTTGCCTGATTTTAAGCGATGATGCGGTCTACGATGGAACTCACTTACTTAGAAGAAACCTATTTACTCGTGATTTGAAGACGCCCAAATTGTAAATATCGGGGAACACCGGCTGTTGATATGTTGAGTTTTTTTTTTTGTTGAGTTGAATATTTGAAGCCTTTATTTTCGATTAAAAAATACAGATTTATTTATCGCAGAAATTCTGTTTTGTATAGATCTTTCTATTTAATATAATCAGAACGCCAAAAATTCAGTATTCAATACTTTTTTCGTTAAAAAATGTAAGAGGGCTCGTAAATGAATAAATCCTTTTTCAAAGTAATCATTTATATTGTAAACAATGATACAATGTCTTCGAACTGTCACTTGTCTTGTCGTCACTTTGTCGAGCGACAAGGCGCCTACGGTTTCGTCGCAATACTTAGCCTATGGGTTTCGTATACGCTTGTCTCGCTTTGGCATGATAAAAAGAGTCGAATTTTGTCGTAGTGCGCATGTTAGCGGCTGGTAAAATAAAAATATATTATCTATTCATTAGAGTAGTTCGCTACTTCAATATTTAACACAAG
Source organism: Agriopis aurantiaria (assembly GCA_914767915.1). NCBI lineage: Eukaryota > Metazoa > Arthropoda > Insecta > Lepidoptera > Geometridae > Agriopis > Agriopis aurantiaria. The sequence continues at coordinate 6,504,936 of OU611994.1, read as the reverse complement.
CCATGAAGTTAACTAATTATTCAAAGTGCTTACAGGCTACTGACCTGAGTACCTGCAGTTCATTACTCTCTTTCAATAAAAAGTGGGAAAAAATCTGAATGGGTGGGTATTAGAATTTTCTCAGACCCAGAGTTTTAGGATTAACGAAAGCTTTACGAACTAAACAACAGAGATCTAATCACTTAAAAATAAACTTGGAAACCGAGCTCAACTTTAATTGGATATAAACGTTAAAGATTGTGTATTGAATGGTTTAGTTTAGACCAGTTTAAGTGCACAATAAAAACTATGGCTTTGAAGCTGCGGGTAAGCTTAGGAACTGATCGATTGCTAGTAAGCAGTTCAAACAGTTTAGAAAATCTTTCCAAAGTCGATAATTTCATAGAAAAAAATTATGTGAATTCGTAATGAAACGACGTACCTACTCATATTACTTGTTGGTAATTATTGTTGGGAATTGGGATTACGGTCTATCAAAGTGGCGTTAGCATACCTAATGCCGTTAGTTATGGGAATTTTGGTATATTATTAAGTTGTATGCGTTTATTATATTTGACTTCCTTCAAATAGAAAAAACTGGCCAAGTGCCAGTCGGGCTCGTGCATTGAGGGTTCCGTACCGCCACATAAATTACAATATAATTCATCGAAAACAGCCACTGTAAAACGCGACACAAGCGTTTGCGCGTTTTAACAACTAAAATACAAAAAAGTAGTGCAAAAAAGACGCCAGGGTGACCGGTGTTTTTTTGCGTTACTTTCACATACCTTAATGGAGCGTTTGCAGTCAAGTCACGTGACCAATGTTTTTTTTTTTCCCTGAAAATCAGGATATATTTTTGTATTTTTAGTCATTAATTAATTTTGTAATAATATTCTTCTAGGATTACACCAGCATGGATCATATTTTTAATACAGTCAAACTCTACAAGTATTACATAATCAACAGTACAGGTATTCTATGGTCATCAAAAGTAATCTAAGCAAAAACTGCTAATGAGTTAATTTATGTAGGTTACCATTCGTAGTTCACATGTATCACGTGAGTAGTTGGGGATAATGGCTGTTTGAATATGAAACTGCATAAATACTTACTCGTAAAGTTATATGATTATTTACGGGATATTTACCGTGGTAAGGTTGTGGAATGAGCTCCTTTAGTGAACAACCGTGATAGTTTAAAACAGTGTTTTACTTACTCGTATTTTGCAACAAATTAAGGTCCTCGTAATTAACTCTCATTGATACCGAACCCATTTTAATTGTAAACAAATTAATGTTATAATTAAAGTCTGGGTGATGAATGGGTCTCTTTTAATTAGGCTTGTTATTATTCAATAGCTTTGGTTAAACATTGAGATTGCGTTTCAAGGGTAAATACACCTGTAGCAATGACATTAATTGAGTCCCCAGTTCACAAAATTATTTTGTACAATAATTAATATTACACGCCTGAATTTTAAGTCTATAATTAAACTGTTCATATACCTTCATACTTTTGGGAGATTGGTTTTATCTGTGGAAAGTGACCGAACCAGCTGACAGCTTGCACTATCGGCGTGGAACATCACTACAACAACCCTGATTGGCTAGGATTTCGACGCTACGGACGCCGCAATATGGCGGTGTTAATGTTAAATTACCTGTATGTATTTATATCAAGTTTAGTGTAAATTACCGATAGACCCATAGTTAGATGTAGATGAGCTTAGCCTTCAAATAATAAAGCGTTAATATGAACAAGTAGGTACATAAGTTAAATATGCTAGGATGCACTTGACAAACGAACAACTATTTTAGTCTTACAGCATAGGCAGCTGTTTGTGGCGCATCTGGAAAGCATATAGTTAAGAGTTCTGTTTTATAAGGTTTTCAAATTTATAAAGAAGTACCTATTCTTATTCGAGATTCTTATGCGGGGCCGATAAGTCCTGCACTGAAGTCCGCTTGGGATGCTTGGATGTATTGTGCATTTACCCTTGCCAGCATGTACCCCAGCCAACCCAGCCCCCTGAAATACTGGAGTGAGTCTCTGGGGCGCTCTGGCACAGTTTTGCTCTAGTAGCGTAGATGGGAGTGTAGGTGATGGTGAGAAACAGTCAAGCTGTTATACTGACATAATGGATGATGATGAAGCTACTTCACGCAAGTAGTACTTAATGGTATCATAGTCATCTTGATTGATCACCTTTTTGTTAAGAAGTTTAATTGTTATCGACGAAATCCATCAAAATCTAAATTACTTATGAAAACAGCTAAATTCCAGACTTATCACAACTTAGAATTAGATAGGGTCTAAAGGGTCGGCAACGTATTTGTGATGCCTCTGGTGTTACAAGTATCCATAGGCGACGGTGACTGCTTACCATCAGGCAGCCCGTCTGCTTGTTTGCCACCTATGGCATTAAAAAAAAAACAAAAAAAAAGATATCATCAAACATAACCGAAGGAAAAGTACTCGCACTAACTAGGTGATAATTTTAAATCGCTTTCTATAAAAAGTTAGTGCCTTTACCTTAGCACATACGCTACCTGACTCCTTACGAAGAACATAAACTGAGAGAACCTAAAGACTATTCAAACTTTCTTTATGAACAATCGATAAGTACTAAAATGTAAGTAATTCTGGGGAAAAGGATTATGCTAGTGCTGAAAACGACCCAGCTTTTTCCGCGAACTTTTGTCTGTGAACTATAAGCCTACTACCAGTAAGGGATGCCTATTGCCTAAGGTACATAAAGTTAAACTGATATAATTATCTACGTAAATTTCGAAAATATAATATAGCCAATGCCAGACTCCAAAAACAAGATAAGAACCACAATCCAATAACATCAACAACAAGCCATAAAAATTTGCAAGTTGAAGTGTTAATAGCCATATCTCTCGAAGAACCGATAGCCGATGGGGGGGAAAGGTTCTAGAGTTAAGGCCACGAACCAGAAGTCGAAGCATAGGTAGGCCTCCTACTAGATGGATCGACGACATCGTGAGAGTCGCGGGCATCCAGAGAATGCAGATGGCAGGCTGTCGTTCAGTGTGGAGGTCTATGGGGAAGTTTTTTGTCCAGCAGTAGACATCTTCAGCTGATGATGATGGTAATGATGAAAATCTCAAAAACAAATGTTTATTTCAGAATTAATTTTAGACATGACCTACAGCAGTAATGTGCATGGATGACGCGCGTCGCAGGTATCTGTGCCGTGTACAGACAGTTACGTCTCTCACGGTTGTGTCTCTTTCATTTCAATAGAAATTAAACGAGACGCAACGCATTCGGCTGTTTTGCTTCATACACGGCACAATAAGACGATCTCATACTCAAGGGTTAAATGTATTCAGTCCATATAAAATTGTGAAAAGACGGAGATCTTTTAACTGAAGTCAGACAATCAGGATAAATTTAAAGGCACTAATTAATCACATTTCGGTGAACTTAGCCTACATCAGATTCAAAAATGGTACCAATGTACAAGGAATAAATCTGTTTTTTGCTTGTCCTTTTCTGTGCCTTAAGGCAACGAATAATGGTATTTATTACTCGTAGGCTTCAGGGTATATTATGTACGTATTTATATATATAATATAATATATATAATCAGGCAAACAAGTTGAAAAGGCTTTAAAGGTGGATCAATTTAGTAATGGCCACAGGGTAGTTCAACGATTTGTCAATGTCTGCTCCTAGCTATATTACTCTACGTCATAATCAATTGCGAAGTTAATGATGGGAGGTCATCATTCAACCTCGGGTGGAATCGTGGGGAAGTAATATGAATGATGCTGGTTTGCTTTTAATTTGAGTGGATTAAAGTTTGCTTACTGAGAAATTAGTACGAGGTGATTAAATGTGTATGGACTTAAGTATAAAATATTTGTTTTCACTGTACTTCACCACCTCACCACACCTGTCACCTGTAGTTCTATCTGGAACACGTAAGATAATTTGCGTGACCAAATTGTTCGACTAGTCAGTATAACAAATAGGAATATTTTTCTCCCCGATAGATCATCGAACTACTTCTAGGGCAGAATGGAATAAACAGATGACACCAGGTCTTTCATGATAAAGCTCTCAAGGATTTTATTTAGATCAGACAAACAAGTGAGATATGCCTTAGTTCAAAATGATAGTTCGTGTTCAAATGTATCTGTGTTTCACCCACTTCTTTCACTATACTGCTAAACTGCTTACGCAAAAACTGTATGTACGTCACACTTACTCATTACTCAACTAATAGTTCACATGCAATAAAACCGATAAGGCCGTCTGTAGAGTGAGTTTGACTAAAAGCATCAAGCTTGATTTAGGCCAGATGCATTTGTACCCACCACCAACTTTACACTTTACCATAATATTATCTCCCATCTTAGTCTGACTTGAGGTATTTGCCTATGGTATTAGCCTTTACAGTGTTTCGAGCCTGAAGACCATCGAGCAAATTTCACTATTGTGTAGCTAGATTAGCTCACAAAGCTTTACATAGCATAGGATTACTTAACTATTACATTGTAGACAGAGTAGGTACTTGTAGTGTTAGTCATTACGCTCGGACACTGGAAGCTCTCTAGTGTTATACCTCTACCTACTGGTTACTAGACATGAGTGGTTTATTGGCAATTACCGATTGTAAGTACTTCTCCATAGTTCCGTTTTAGTTGTGTTAGGTATCATCATCATCAACCAGAAGACGTCCACTGGTGAACATAGGCCTCCCCCTTTAACCTCCACACTGAACGACAGCCTGCCATCTGCATCCACTAGATGCCTGTGACTCTCACGATGTCGTCAGTCCATCTAGTGGGAAGCCTACCTACGCTGCGTCTTCCGGTTCGTGGGCTCCACTCAAGTGGGCTCCACCTTTCTTCCCCATTGGTTATCGGTTCTTTGAGCGATGTAGCCTGCCCACTGTCACTTGAACTTGCAAATTTTAACAGCTATGTCGGTGACTCTGGTTCTTTGGCGAATATCCACGTTCCGGATTCCAACGTGCAAAAAAATCCGAGCATAGCTCTCTCCATTGCCCGCTGTGACTCTGAGTTTTTCCAAAATATTTTTTTTGCGAACGTTGTGTTAGACATATCTATAAGAAATCTTTGGATATCTTTTACCACTAATATTATTCTCTCTGAGCGATGGCAGCCAGGCGGTAGCATGTGCGTTTTTCAATCTGAAGGCCCCCAGTTTCATCCTTGGCCCTACACCAATGACTTATTTAGTAGGTACTTAAATAAAGTGCAATTTCGATGCCATTGCTAAACAACGGTAAAGGAAAACATCTTGAGAAACACGGTATGTCCAAAAACCACTAAAGTACAAGAGTTATTTGTTATACAAGAGTGCACAGTTGCTTTCAAAGGATTCTAAAATTTAATCACGAGTGTAGCGAGTGATTTAAAAATTAGAATCCTGAGCGTTAACGAGGGAACCAAAAGAGCACGAGGTGAAAAATCCTTGCACTCGAGTGCAACACGTAACTTTTCATCCCACCTCAGCGAGGAAATGACTAAATGAAAAAAACAACATTTGCCCATTATTAACAGTTTTAGTCAATTCTGTTGGCGTCAAATAAACTTCCTCGTCACCAAAATCACAAATTTTAGGTTTTTACTTAATTGTTTTCAAGTTTCTTGTTTTTAACCTAAGGTTTTAACAATATGACGTGAAAATAAAATGGCGCGCGCAAAGCAAATTAAAATAAAGTACACCAAGAAGGTTCCGAGTCTGAGTTTTTAACAAATTAAAAAAGGTTGTATGATAAATTCGGCACCATGGAGGTAGAAGTGAATAGGTTTAATGATGTTTTGAATTCACAAACTTAGTTGCACACGATACTTTAAATTCAATTTTACTTTATCCTCTAGCGGATAAAAACGGCTTTTGCACTCGGATATCGAAGAGCAAAAATACTCATTCCAAGGTGGGGGGATGAAAAGTATTTTTAATATATTGTATTTTATAATAGGCTTGCGTTTGACCGCCTACTCGCCTGATGATAAGCGGTGATGCGGTCTACGGTGGAGAATGCTTGCCTAGAAGCGACCGATTCACTCGTGATTTGACATTCACCAACATGCACTGGGTCAGCACAGGATTAGGGTCCATCCTCTCTCTCTCTCTCTGAGAGTAGCCCTGTGTCCCAGCAGTGGGAACATGATAGGCTGATAATGATAGATTCAATCAATCAATCAGCAATTGATGATTCTCATAAAATTATAATTGCGAAAGTGTGTTGGTCTGTTTCTCTTTCAAGCAGCAACGTATCGATTTTTTGTGATTTTTTGCGTAGACATAGTTTGGAGTCGAAGTGTGACACAGAATATTTTATTATCCCGCTAAAATGTACATTTCCTGAGGGAATGTCTAAGTGGATGAAACCGCGGGGCGTAGCTAGTAGAGAACAGAAGGTTTTGAAAACAAACATGGAATGTTGTCTTGATTAAAACAAAACCGTTACAAGAAAGAATTTTCACTCCTAAAGCAACTCATCTAAAGAATCACGAAAGGAATTCCGGCAATTTCAACATTTTTATGGAAAAAAACTGCGTCAAATAGGACTCAACAAAGAGCTTCGACTAAAGGGTAAGCGTTTTATCTCAGACTAAAAACATTCAGTCAGGGTTCAGTACAAATGGATTCACTCAAAATGTAAGTAATTCATTTATCTTCCTTATACGCTTGTTTTGCTTCTACATTTTCAGCGTATCAATAAATCACGCACCTTGCTTCCTTACTTAATATAATTCTCTTTACCCGTGCGTCTTGCCTTTGTCCAAGAAAGCTATTTGTTTACTTTTTACTTAGACACATTAGTTGGCTAGGATTTTTACGTGGGCAGCAAACTTTTGGGATGGTGGGTTCCTTCGGGACTGGACATTACGATATTACAAAAGCCTAACAAGCGCGACCACGTTACAGCTTCGTGATATGATCAAAAACATGAAAAGTGTGGAATAGTTTTTAGGGTTCCGAACACAAAAATACAAACTAACAAATATACATATAAATACCGATCTGTTTTCCTTAGACTCAGATATTCGCTTCGTTCGGTCAATAAACATATTATATGGTAGAGGGGCATTTATTATTTATTATCATTTTTAGTTTGGGGGCTTCAGTCGCTAAGCAATTACGCCAGCCCCGTTTTACAACATTTCTTCACAATCAAAAGGGACTGAAGTTTCTACGCTGATATAATATGTTCGAGACCATGGCATACAAAATCCTGTCACAACACCCGATACTCTGCTGATGTTCTCCAGCAAGTAGGTACTAGGTACTATACATAAATCGTCCGAGCTTTTCTTAGAAAATTATCACCAGCTAATTTCACCGAATCAATTTTCTATTTCAAGAAAAGTAAACAATTATTTACTCGTGAAATCTGTAATTCAGATCGCATGGCCCGGTCTTCCAACATTTCTATGTAACATTATCATTACCCACCCACCCACTTTCTTCCACCATAAATAGAACAAGCGCTTTAGTATAATTCATTAGATTCACGCAAATATATACTAGGAATATTTGTATAATTATTGTTTATCAGTAATATTGTTTCTAAATCAATGAAAATCAACAGACGGGTCGCAGAAGAAATTTAGTTTTTTATCTTTACGATTTTACTTAACACAAAAGAAGACTAATAGTTTACTATTTTTTTCCTAGTGCCACCTATTTACAACTCTACTGACTAAAGATATGAAGATTTAGTATAATAAAATAATTTACAGCCAGATTTTTTACATCTAGGTTATTTATTACTTAACGTTATCAGTCCTGAATAAACAAATACTGAATTTCTATAGATCTTTTTTTGTTTCTACCATTCCTTTGCTTTTTTTTTTGCTGTTGCTAGTTACATCTATCCATATCTCACTTATTGAGCACTATCTATAAATACATGTGAAAATCCTAATAATATTACTAAATGTGGTAGCTGTTTGTCCGTACCTATCCACGTCAGTACAGCTGAACGCATTTGGATGAAGGTAGTATATACTATAAACCCTGTATTAATTAGCGTAATTAGGAAAATCACTGATTCTGTAGAATAGCGGGTGAAACCGCAGGTGCTACTTGTATATTATAAAGTTACATATCAGATTTTTTCGTTTTTTTTTTAATATTAAAAAACAAGTGAAGCTATTTTTATTACGATATAATTCGGGCCTTGAAACTTAACAATACAAGCAGCCCTATATTGAAAACGGCTGTTAGTGGTTATTCCAGACAGTCGGTAAACACTAGATCAATGCCTTTTATTAGAACCAAGTTGCTTACGAACACTAAGTAGGAACAGTCTGTAAACAGAAGAGGTTTTGTAATTTCGTTCAATGGCGATATTAAATCTTTGATGGTTCGAAGTAGTAAATAATACTGGAAGGTGTTTTTTTAAACATTGGATTAAATATACTTGCTTGGGTTCCGTACGAAAAAACAAATATATTTTTTTATTTTCGAAAAATATATATATCAAAACTTCTTTCTACTTTTCTTTGCATAATACTCTACTTAGCTATAATAGTAAAACTAAAAACTACCCTAGAATCTAGGGAAGCAGTTTTTTACACTTCTTTGAAAAAATACTTTACAAATGATAGAACAAAATCTTAAAACATGACCTTTTAAATGTTAGTTCGCTTGGCCAAATTGCAATTATTCGACCCGAAATTAACAAAAACAAAAAAATATGGCAAACGTTATTTAGTTCTGCATAACAATTTGATTGCTTTTATAATTCCCAAGTCTCACCATAAGGGTTTCATTACACCATTATGATACGGATCTCTAAGTAAAAACAGCAACTCTCACTCAGAATTTAGAAATTGCCATCCAAGCTATTAATATTTAATCGTAAGCAGTTGTACGAGTATGGTTTTTGTCGAGTTTTTGTTGTTTAGCTTTTGAAGGCACTTGCCTTCAAAAGCTAAACAAAATACATGCTAACACTTAAGGGTTTATATGTCGTGAACTTGGATAGCTTTGCATCAATTTACGCGGTTATGGCAAACATCAACAAATTCATATTTTGGTTATAAATAGTTAAGTATACAAGTAAGTTAAATGTAATTTTGGAAACATGATTGGTGAAACTTTTCTCGATAGAATAATTCAGCGAAAACGGGCTTTCTAAAACACATTTTAAGTTTTTTCTCCGCGTCTGGAAATTCCTAACAATTTACTTATTCATATTCTAATTTCATTGTATTATATAATTTCGTTTTATTTAAAATTAAAAAAGTTTTTGGGTAATTTGAAGTTTTTAGCATATGTCGCTTCCGTAATTTAATTCTGAGGCGGGTGCCGATTCGTGCGTATATCTTCCTGCAGGCGTAGATAGCATATTTTTATCCTTGTTTCGCGCAGAGGCAAAACTTGAATTTGAGCTGATGACATATCGACTCTGAAATACCTAAACTGCCTATTTTACTAAAACAGTTAGTTGCCCTTTGATCGTTGAATGTCTAAAGATAATCCAAATGCTCAAGCCCACTACCAGTTGGCAGCGTACCCAGCATACTGGCGACATTACCACACTGAATGGCAATGCTTACACATTGAGCCAGATTAACTCCAGCATTTTGGTCACGTGTAAAATCAACTAGGCGCTCTAATAAATAAACTTTCGTCTAATAATTCCAGATGTGCTAAAATAATTCAACAAATTTTGGAGGGTTGTTAGCACAATTTATAATTTGTACCTTGAATACATTAGCCAGAAATAATATAGCTTACAACATTTTTGTAAACCTTCCAAGACCACATAAAACATTCAACTGAAAACCCATTAGAGAGTAAGCTTCGTTTAATGAAAGTTTAATGAACCGTATAGTTTGATGAAATTATCTACTTCAAAGTCACCTTGATGAGACAGCTTTTATTTATAGTTTAGATTTTATCAGAAGCCAATACAAAGTTTCAGTTTTCCAAAGTAACGTTGCTTTTCAATGAAACCGCATTAAGTTATATAGAAGCCATTTTTTTTTCTTTGTTTGGAAAAATAATCTCTATCTCTACATAGTATAAAATAAAGTCGCTCTCCGCGTCTGTCTGTCTGTCTGTTTAACCGCTAACACCTACTACACCACGCAACGGATTTTAATGCGGTTTTCACCATAAGGTTAGATTATTTTCTTATACCCGTGCAAAGCCGGGGCCGGTGGCAGGTCGCCAGTTAGAAATAATCCAGTGTAAAAAAGGGTAGCTATTTATTTTATTTTGATCGTTTTTAGGGTTCAGTACCTCTAAAGGAAAAAACGGAACCCTTATAGGATCACTTCGTTGTCCGTCTGTCTGTCCGTCTGTCAAGACCCTTTTTCTCAAGAACGCATAAAGGAATCAAGTTGAAATTTATACTAAATACATGGGTCTACGGTTTCTTTCGGTTGTCTAAATAAAAGTTGTTAGTGAACGCAATCAAAAGATATGAACGTTTATGTCGCATATTTTGCGATTTCACAGGGAAATCAAAACCTATAGGGTACTTCCCGTTGACCTAGAATCATGAAATTTGGCAAAAAACAAGGTCTCATAGCACGTATATAGGAATAAATCTGAAAGTTACAAATTTGAAGTTATATCATTTAAAAATGATTGTTTTGCTATTACAAACTTACATTTTGTAGTTGGAATGTATAGAAGAACCTTATAGTCAACTACAAAGTTAAGTTTGTCTTTCAATATTTTAACTTTAGTTTTTTTTTTGGACTCGCTCTCTGAGGGTTCTGTCCAACGGAACCCTCAGAGCACGAGTCCTACTCGTACTTGTCCGGTTTTTTTTTATGTATGTCAAGGTCATGTCACTCGTATTTTATATTAGAATTATTACCTCATGCAGACGTAGTAAATCTAGGTCACGGCTAAATATTCAACAGGCTTATTATGATAAGTCAAAATAATGCAAACACTTACATTTCATTATTCATCAGCAACCCCGATACGAAGAGCTCGCAGTATCACTTCATAAACAGTGTCACAAAATATAACCAATATTAAAATGATGTAGGTATAAACCTCTGTTAGTAAGTATAAAAAAGAATGCTCTTCAATTAGGTAGACAACTAAGCTTGATAGGTAAGTACTATATTGGTCTTCGTAATTTGTTTGCATTCATCATCATCAACCAGAAGACGTCCACTGCTGAACATAGGCCTCCCCCTTTAACCTCCACACTGAACGACAGCCTGCATTTTGCATTCACTGGATGCCAGCGACTCTCACTATCTCGTCGGTCCATCTAGTGGGATGCCTACCTACCCTGCGTCTTCCGGTTCGTGGTCTCCCCTCAAGAACCTTTCTCCCCCATCGGTTATTGGTTCTTCGAGAGATGTGATGGCCTGACCATTGCCACTTCAACTTGCAAATTTTAACAGCTATATCGGTGACTGGTTCTTTGGCGAATATCCACGTTTCGGATTCTATCGCGCAAAGAAACTGTCCATTGCGTGCTGTGTGACTGAATTTTTCCAAAAGGCCAACAGTTAAGGACCGCAGGTTGTTTGTTACACCTTTGTGTCGTTAAAAATATCCTGTTTCATAGATAATGCCCAAACACAGACGTTATCATGATGTTCAAATAAGTTGAGGTAAAGTTTGTGCGTTGCCGGGAAACGAAATTTTATGAGCAACGTGTTGGTTTTCATTTTGATAGCTTTAAGAGTAAAAGTACAAGGTTAGTTTGTTATTTTATTAGTAATGCACGCGGCATTGCTCGCTTGTAAATGAAGCCTAGGTTACTCAGTGATAGTAGGATATTTATCTTTTAGCGCAAGAATTTTTAGAATTGGTTGAGTATTTCCAGAGATTACCTCATATTACAAACATACAAAGTCACAACCTTACATATTTTTACCTCTTAATAATATCGGTGCAGACGAGGAATTACATACATCCTAAATACTATTGAAAAAAAAAGTTGGCTGTCACGGGATGCCCTGCAGATGTTAAACATGACGATACAAAAGAGCTTCACGTCGTTTGCCATCACGGCATACGAGTCGATTTGACTGCTAAGGTGCGCCAATACATGTTTCACATCAAAAATCAGAACTAAACCACATCGATTATATTTTGTGACAGATGAAACTCACATGACTCAACAATTTTTTTCAATAACACGCTCACTGATAACACTTTTCATGAAAACACAAACTCCATAGTACGAATAGAACCTTAACAGAACACAACACCGTTTTTTTTTATACATTTCCCACCAAACTGAAAAAGTGTTTGCCCTTCGCGTAGAAGTGTGTAAATTGTTAGGATGACATAGCTACATGTTCCACCCACTTCTTATCAAGATAGTAAACTTGATAACGATACGTGTGTACGGGTAACTACAAGATTGTTTTGTGGATTAGTTACTGGTATTGCGATACTTAGGCTGACGTTTTACTTCGCGGAAATTTTTATGATTTAATTTTATACAATTTTAATTAAATAGTGTAAAACCACACTAATATTACAAATATGCAAGTATGTGTGCGTAAGAATTTCCCAGAAACTTAATATTTATAATAATTAATTTACTACTCGGCCCAAGCATTCATAAACCATGAATTCTGATTTCTCTAGGTTTTTGAACGTAGCAGACTGCTAGAGCATAGAAGCAGTCTTCTTCTCGGGTATATAGCAGGTACCCGATATACTTCTGTGAAATATTAAAAAAAAATGATTTAATTCAGTTTATTTACAATCTTATTGCAGCTGTTAGATCAAATAAATGCTTTGGACCGAGTTGTGATATTTTGTGTTAGTTTGTTTAGTAATAGAAGATAGACAATTGTATGATTATTAACGGGATATTTACCGTGATAAGTTTGTGGATGGAGCTTCCGATATTTCGGTGGTAATAGTTTAAAACAGAATATAGGTATTTTATATATCTTCACAAAACACAACAAAAATAATAGGTACCTACTTTGAAGAAACACTTTTGTCCAACTTAGTAAGGATCGTATAGCGATCGTATATACGCGGATTACGTGGGCTGGAAGTAGGCGTTGTATTTTATGATGAGTTAGGTAATTATATAGGTGGTCTTAGAATTTTCAAAAAGATACCCAGATAGATACCTACTTTGATACAAATCGGTCTTTGTTATGTATATGCTTTAGGTATCGACGATCAGTTAGACATGTTAGCGTGAGCTAGATTAGCTCCCTGCTCTATATCGTAATATTATAATACAAGCTCTGAATCGTTATTCAGTTCACACCGACACTGCTCGGTATGCTCCTACGACTCGCGCCATCAATCTGCTCAACGATATGTTCGAAATCCAGATGTGGACATCTTCTGTGATAAAAATGAATGCTTGTTTTTTTTTGTTTTTTTGTGTCGGTTTCTTCTAGGCAAGCGTGCTCCATCGTAGACTGCATCATTACTTAACATCAGACGAGTTGGCGGTCAAATTCGAGCCTAATACCAAATAAAAAATAAATATACAATACCTATAATTTGGTACTGCGACAATTTTGTCTGTTATGACACTAATTTGGAATGTTGGTTTGCTGTGCGCGTTGGCTTCGGTGTAAGCACAACAAGCATAAAATAAAAATAAATAAAAGATACATAGTTCCAGTTTTTTTAGAAGTTTTTGTTGGTTTTAGTCGGTTTGAACTTAAATCTTATTGTTGTGTCGATCTAAAACTTTGTAAGTATAATTTAATCCGCATGACAATGTATAATAATTTGGTAGGTACCAATGAAACAGATCTGATAATGGAGCCAGGATTGGAACTCTACATTGGTTGCTAGTAAACCCTTTTACATTTGGTGTTTCTTGATTTACGAGGATTTCGAGTTTCCTTTGGTTTGTTTTGACGATTAACTTAGGTAAAGTGTGTTGTTATCACAAAAGTTATTTGTTACCGTCTTAATAAATTATTTATTTATGAGTCATTTTTATAAATTGAGACCTAAATAAGTAAAACTAAGAAAAATCTGGCAAAACTAAACAATTGTAGACTTACATAAAATTAAAGCTGCTTGCTTTTAATTAAATTAATTTTTAATTCATTTTTATTAATCATATAACTTTAGTGAACAACCGTGATAGTTTAAAACAGTGTTTTACATAAAATTGGACATTTGTCCGAATTAACGATACAACAATAAAAACCAAAGTCATATAGGACAGTGCCGAGTTGGTACTATTCCAAATGTTTGTAACTGCCGTTATAATTTCTCAGTGTACCATACATTATTGGCAGGAATGTAAACTATATTTTCGGGAATGGTAGCATATAAGGGGGCTCTTTTTGTCTTAAGTTCTCGCATAATATTACATTATTGAAGATATATAAAATCACGGAATGTGATATTTCAGAAGTGACAAAGCCATTTTTAGAAAAGTATGAGCAACACAAAGATTTAGATAATGTATTAATTTTTTTTTTTAACTGCCAGTTGCTTTTATCAACTAAATAAAATACAAGCTAACACTAGAAAAAGTTTTTTTTAAAGAGAATATCTCCTTGTTTGTACTCGTTTGAAAATGGGTCAATAGCATTATTTCTCAAGAAAACTTTACTACTTATGTCTTGTCAGGATTTTGGTTCCTACACGACTAACACATATTTCTACCACAATCCGAAGCCTTTCGTTAATAACTCATGTCTATCTTACTTAACAGAAAACCTCTGAAAGTCTTAAGTATTTACTATGTATTCTCTCGCGTCAAGTTTTAAATATCTCGAGTCTCGCGCAATATACAGAGTTATAAAGTAACCACAATTTCAACGCAAGTGATCCATGAGCTGTACACAGGGTCAAATAAGCTGACTAAAACGCAAACTTAAGGATTAATTTTCAAGAACTAGTGCGAGAAAGTACCTCTTAAATTCGTAGTACATGAATTAATTACCAGAACTTAACTGTCCGCTACTTTACGTCAATCATCGAATCCAAGAGCTAAAAAGATTTGAGAGCAAGGCAAAACTGAATCCGTTCATCGTTCGTCCTGAATCTGTTCGTGGTCGTCCATCACCAACCAATTCGCTATAAGTACCTCTCAAGATGTAATCACATATTTTTTTTTACCTCTAACCGATCGCAGGCGAAAAGGCTCACTGTTTCCGAGAGAATGAGCCAGAGGCAATCAGTTCTTGACTGTCAGTCGTTTTCCGAATGTGGCGGGTGATCGTTACGCCCTCATCAATCACACGTTATCAATCCTATCCACGAAATATTAACCAATTATAATAGCTCTACCGTCATCATCGTGAATCATTAAACCCTTTTAGGATACGCCACGTAGGCGGACCAATATATCTCCTGACATGTCTACTTATTAGAATTTTATTACATATCAGGCTTTTTTATCAGCGATGACGAAGGAATTTTTTACCATGTTGTGTTCGATCTCTAGGAAGGAGTTATATGAGGCTTTATGGGAATGAACAATGTTAAATATGATAGATTATAATACCAGTTCAAACACTGTTTGCGAGATACCTATTTGAAAAGAAAACGACACGAATTTCACTCAACGCAAAGAGTGTGTATGAACGCAATGAGTAATATTAGAGTGTTTGTTGACTTGTAAGAGTAATACTCTGCCTATAAAACAACTCTGTTAGTACTTACCAATCATGCGGTGGTTGAGGGCGCCTGCGAGCCTGGACGCAGCAGGGCGGCTCCTGTGGCTCGCAGGGTAGCTGCAGCGCGGGCGGCGGTGGTGGTGGTGGCGTGCAGGCCAGCCGGCGCGCGGCCGCAGCGCCCACGTACTCCACATAGCGCGAGGGTGGCGGCGAGCCCGCGATGTCCTCGCGGCACTGCGGGCCGCAGCACTTCCGCGCTGCCGACGGTGGCGGCCGGCACGCCAGCCCACAGTAAACCGGTGGTGGTGGCCGGAGCGGCGCTGGTGCCGGCGGCCGCGGCACGTACCGCTCCACGGGCACGTGCGCGGCCGGCGGCACGTACCTTGGACGGCGCGCGCGCTCCGCCTCCGCGCACCGGCGCACCCGCCGCGGGGACGCCGAAAAACGGTCCGGCAGTGGCGCAGGCGGCGGTGGGCTGAGCCGCTCCGCCGGTGCCACGCTGAACGCGCCCGCCGCCGGGAAGCGCTCGCACGGAGAGCGCGCGTACTCCTCGGCCATGGCGCGCGGTCAGCCGGGCCCGCCGCCGCCCGCGCGCCCTCCCAACGCGCCCGGCACGCTGTCTCACATGCCTCGCGACCACTTCGACACTATCACTGGCGGGGTCCTCCACTTGCTCGCCGATACTACGGCGCGGTCCCGATGTCCGCATTCACTTCGCGAACGCCATGACGCCACCCGATCGATATCGGCGCGGTGCGGCCTCAGAGGGCGGCCCGTGCGGAGCCTCCTTCTCGACGCATCGCCCTCCTCCACGGATCCGTATCGAGCTCTCGGATCAGGCTCCGAGGCTTGGGCGAGGCGAAAGTGCGTCCTCTGCCAAGATGGCCGCTGTCATGATGTTGGTGCGCGCCTGCGCTAGTGCTGTGTGATGTGTTTGTTTTCACTGGTGGCAGAACAGAAGCAGAGGATGGCACACCTCGGGCTCCAGTATGGGAGCGGCCGTGAGCACTATAAACAGTGAGAGAGGTCGCGGTTCTTGGTCGCGTCGCGGATCGGTCGCGCGGCGCCAGGCGAGGCGAGGGTGCGAGGGTGACGTGAGCCGCGGCAGAAGTGCGGAGTGCGCCGGCCCGCGCCGACGTCAGCCCGGTGCGCGTATCGACGCCCCGGCCTGCGCCGACGGACCGCGCACCCACATGCACAGCACTTCACGCCGCACGGACACAAACACTCGATTGCGAAACGACCCTCGCATAGCCTGCTTTTATTTCCAGTATCCTTTTCGCACAAAACCTTTATTTGATCCCAATATATTGTTATAGACACGATGCTCGACTTTTCGAGAAGCTGAAAGCTCTGTTAGAGTAACGCACGTTTTGAAGAACTGCGCACTTAATAGATGACCTACAAGATAAATGTTGAAGGGCAAAATTCACAGGTAGACGGAGAGAGATGTCATAACACTGAAAAACGGTTTGATGTCTACCTTCGCTTCTCATAAGTCGAGTACTTGCTTGTAGAGCTTCCGACAACAATGTTTAATTAAGAAGAGCTAATAATGAGAAGTGGGCTTCCCAGATAAACTAAACTAGTTTAGCTTGTAACTGGCCACGTTTCGAGTTACTCCCGGTCTAAGTTTCCTCTACATTTCCTCTACATTTAATTTGTTCGGATCTGTTTTGTAGAGATACGAATGGGTCAAAAGGTCATCCCCGTTTTGAAGCTGTGGAATTACTAGCAAAATAGGTTAAGAACCTATTTAGGAGCATTACAGCTTTTGGGACACTTGAACTTTTTCACGCTCGCTTTTTTACGAGAATATTGACCTAATTTCGCCAAAGAAAAACTACCTACTTAGTACACAATATTTTCATTACATCGTGGGTATATATTTTTTGTCTGTATAAAGAAGCGTGACGATTTTGGTTTTTAATTAATCCTATTATGTATATTTGTATATACCTACATATTATAAACTTTCTATGTAGGTATAATATATTTATACATAACAGGTATACAAATAGAGATACGTCCAAAATGTAAATCTATTGATACATTTTATTTTAAATAAATTAATTAATTCTTTTTCCATAAAAATACATTTCCTATGTGACACAGCAGATAAGTACCTATTCGTTATTATTTCAGTTCAGAAAGTTCTGTTACATAGTCAGTGCTATACCAATACATTTTATTTTAATATCCTAAGCCACACCCACGCCAATGTTGCCCCTGCGCTGCCAATATAGGGCAGCCTTTATGAGAGCCATGTTCTTGGTGGCAAGTTATCACCTGCCACATTTTTTTTAAATGAGGCATAACTATCGGTTGTCGCACCACACCATAGATCAGCTCAACAACCAAAAAAATGGCCTCTTGTCTTCGGCTTTACCAACACCTATCGATAGTCCAGGTTACACGCGAGAATGAAAAAAAAACTGCTGCATCTAAAATCCATCTCTAGAAGGTTCCAGAAATATGTGTATACGCGCTTGTACGCGTGTAGAACCGTCTCCAGCACGTTCGCTTGTCATGCAAACTGGTTATGTATTATTCAGGATGTGATGAGGATAACATGCATCCCGTATTGACATTTGCTTCAAATGAGATGTACCTTCGCACGATGTTCCTACGAGGTTAGTACGGCCTGCAAGTCGAAGTAATACCAAGAAAGAAAGAAAGATAAATGTTTATTTGTCACTGTTATTATGTATGGAAGAACCTTATTGTCAACTACAAAGTTAGATTTGTCTTTCAATATTTCAGTTAGTTCTTTTTTTTGGACTCTCGCTCTGAGGGTTTTCGTCCAACGTAACCCTCAGAGCACGAGTCCTACTCGTACTTGTCCGGTTTTTTATTAGCTAAAAGACAGGTTATAAGGTCACAAATCGGCCCCAACTCAGCATAATTGCCGGCTGTAACCAACGCTGGTCTATAAGAGAACTGCTCAAGGCATTAGAACATATTTTATCTTGTAATTAAGCAGCTGTTAGTCGTCCATCTCCACATCTTCTCTTCTCTATCTCTGTCTCTACATAGTATCAATTAAAATCGCTTTCCGCGTTTGTCTGTCTGTCTGTATAAACGCTAACTCCGCCTAAACCACGCAACGGATTTTGATGCGCTGTTCACCATCAGTAAGATCATTTTTCACGGAAGGTTTATGTATATTTATAATTGGTGGTTTCCGCGTCAATCTTTCTATTTAGCCGCTAAGTCCTCCTAAACCACGCAACGTATTTTGATGCGGTTTTCACCATTAGCTAGACAATTTTCCACGGAAGGTATCTATAAGTTTATAATAAAACTTATACCCGTACGAAACCGAGGCGGCTTGCCAGTGTAGAACAAAATCTAAAATACGTCACACTACTGTGACAAACTAGCTGGCCGCGCAGCTCTATCCGCTACTCCAACGTATACCTTCTACCCTCTCAGCTGTATCCTAAGATCAGACATACAAAGGAGAAAGAGTTCGTGTTTAAATGTTTCCATGTTTTAATCCCCGACGAGAGGGGTGTTATAAGTTTAACGTGTGTATCTGTGTGTCTGTCTGTGGCATCGTAGGTCCCAAAAGAAAGATACTTTTTTTTTTTTTTTTTTTTATTCTTTATGACTTGATCGAGAGTATTTTTTTTATCTGATCCAACCTTTTATCGAAGGTTTTTTTAAATTATCAGTTTATTATTGTTAATCCAAGACTTTTTGTCCTTGTCCTTAAGTGAGTATCTCTCAAGTTGGTTATTCCATATGAAATACTGAAAACAAAAGAAAAGTAGAAGTAGGTGCTATTAATAATAAACTACCTTAATAAAAAAATGAGTCCTGAAGAATGTGTTGATCTACAATAAGGAAATCCAGTATAATGGTGTATCGGGTTCTCTATAAAAAGCAGCTTCTTCCGTTTCATTGTCGGAAAACGGATGCGCAATAGAAAGTATGTTTAGTGTAGGTTGTATATAACACTTGCCTACTTACATATTTTAGTAGTATTTTTTGTTTATGCGAAGAAGTGTGCGTGGAAAATGATTGTCAATACAAATCAGCTTTATTGTATTATTTTTTTTCGACGATTGTATATGCTTTGCTGGATGTGGGGGTTAGTTTTTAACCAGGTATGCTTTTTGTATCTTGTTATACTATTATTTTCAAATAGTCATGAACATGTCGCTAAATGGAAATCAAATAAATTTAAGTAATGTTTTTTTGCCATATTTTTATTCAATCGACGGCATGTCCTTTGTTGTTTTATTTATTTTACACTATTCGGAAAACAAACAGACAACAAATTAACAAACTATAGTAGGTAGATAGTAGACGCAAACCAAACGATTATGTCAAACTAAAGTAGAGCCAATGTAATAGATCACATTTGACACTTTATCAAAATTCAACAATGTAACCACCACAGAAAAGAGAAGTTATTTTTCTCTTCTGTGGTAACCACTGTAACCTTGTATTGTTTTTTTTTTTTCAAAGTTAGATCTGCACAGTTGCTTATCTTTTTTTAGTCAAAAATACTTATTAATTGTAATAATGGCAAAAGAAGGCAATAGGGTAATAATAATTTGACTGTATTAAAAATATAATTCATGCTGGTGTTATAGTATTTAATAGTATAAAAAAAAATACAATAAAAAATATTATGTATAAAAATAAGATGCACGGTTAACTTAACGGCAACATAATATAACTTAAACGGCCCTTAACTAAAATGATACAGTCTTTGGTCCTGCTACGTTAGTTAACGGCTACGACGCCGTAGCAGATTCAATGCTACGAAATCACTCGTAGCACGTGTCAGGGCCTATTTATAGCGTATAGTATAGATCAACACTCGTCCGTGGTTCTACCCAGACTTTCTACACGTCACCATCACCATCAGCCATTAAATGTCCACTGCTGAACAAAGGCTTCCCTCTTAGAGAGGGGTGTTGCCATAATCCCCACGCTTGGCAGGTGGCTTGAGAATCGCAGTACGTTCACCGTGTACTAATAGGACGCTGCTGCCCATCAGCCGGTGGTTCTGGTCACAGTTATAGGACATACCCGGGTCCATACTTTCTATACAAATTATCATTAAATATTCAGGGCAAAAATTAGGAGGTACAATCTAATCCACGTGTAGCCGTATAATCAACCTTATGTCCACGGGAAATATCTCAAATCAGTTCAACCCTAAAGGAGCCATGTGGTTGTAAACATTTCCACAATACGCATTTACTATACCAGTATGTATATTAGTAGTATGTATATAGATATACCTAAAACAATGGGTAAACTATAATCCCTTTATTCACCCAAATTCTATAGGTGCTAACACGAATATGACCTCGAAACCTATTCAAAAGATATTTATAGTTAAAATGCCGATCAAAGGAGCAAAGCTAAACCCAAATGAGCTAAATCGGGTCACTCCTAATATAACATTCACAACACAATTAGATATACAAAATTGTCACAAGGAATAAACAATAGGTAAGTATTATCATCATTTCAGCCGTAGGACGTCCACTGCTGGACATAGGCCTCTCCCATCGATCTCCAAAAGGGCCGGTTGGAAGCGGCCTGCATCCAGCGTTTCCCTGCGGTCTTTTTTCGTCTGTCCATCTTGTGGGTGGACGTCCTACGCTGCGCTTACCGGTCCGTGGTCGCCATTCCAGATCCTTTCGGCCCCATCGACCATCTGTTCTGCGTGATATGTGCCCTGCCCACTGCCATTTTAACTTGCTAATCCGGTGGGCTATGTCGGTGACTTTCGTTCGTCTACGGATCTCCTCATTTCGGATTCGATCTCGTAGAGAAACCTCGAGCATAGCCCTCTCCATAGCTCGTTGTGCGACTTTGAGCTTGCTTATGAGGCCCATAGTGAGACCACGTTTCAGTGCCGTATGTCATCACTGGTAACACACACTGGTCGAAGACTTTCGTCTTAAGGCAAGGTCTTAAAGTAAGTATTATAATATTGTAGTATATTTGTTAGTAGAACAGTAATTCTTATCTTATCCTAACCAAGTGCCAAGTTTGACGCTTGTGCGTATTACAGTTTTTACATTACAGCAAATACAAAAATACGTTAAAAAAAACGTTTGTTGTATGGACCTCCCTTTTTTTATTGAACATAATAATAATATATATTATATCATGAAGGACGGTACGGTCGACATCTGTCGGGCATGCCACCGTCCTGGAGAGCCTCTCCGACATATCATTTCCGGTTGTTCGCATCTTGCTAACGGCGAGTACTTGCACAGGCACAACCAAGTGGCCATTATCATCCACCAGCAACTTGCTCTTCGATACGGCTTTGTCGAGTCTGAGGTGCCGTACTATAAGTACGCAACAGCGCCAGTTCTCGAGAATGGTCGTGCTTTGCTCTACTGGGACCGTTCTATCATCACGGACAGGACTATTGTCGCCAATAAGCCTGATATCGTGGTGGTCGATCGGTCTCAGCGCCGGGCAGTTCTTGTCGACATCACCATCCCACATGACGAGAACCTCGTGAAGGCCGAGAAGGACAAACTCAGCAAGTACCTTGACTTGGCTCACGAGGTTACCGCCATGTGGGATGTTGACACGACGATCATGGTCCCGATAGTCATATCGGTGAACGGCCTTATAGCGAAGAGCCTCGACCAACACCTTAAGAGGCTCTCGCTAGATGGTTGGATCAAGGGTCAGATGCAGAAGGCGGTAATCCTTGACACGGCACGTGTTGTCAGGAGGTTCCTCACTCTGCAGCCCTAACCACCGGTAGCTTGGGCCCTGCCCCGCTGCCGGCGGCACCCTAGTTTTTAAGTTTTTTGTGTAATTTTTTATTATTTATTTGATGTAAAAAACTTAAAAATTAAGATATAAAATAAATAAAGTGAATAATAATATATTATAATGATTTTTTGAGCGACTATGATTTTTGCTTATAATGATGAATCGGCTTAGCACCACCATTCCGTGCAACCTTATATGAAATGAAATTATTAGAGTATGTTACGATGGTTATGTCGCAGGGATTGGCGGTGATAAGAACAACACGCAGATTCTTCAAGTTGTGTTTTATTCAACGGTCGTCTCGAAAGTGAATTACATTTCAAACCAACGCCTCTCGCTTCTGCTAGTGTTACCATCTATATCCTCCAGTTGCCAGTGCAAACACAACAATGTTACCAGCATCTAATAATTTACAATCAAGCTAATTGAAATAATATAATAAAATAGATAGAATTAAAGATCAAACATTATTGAATAATAAAATATCATGAACTGGAATAATAATTATTGAATTGAACTGATTGATTGGTGAACCTTACTATCCTACATTTATTTATTCGAATTACTTAGCATAGTTATCGTTATTGACGGCGGCGATAAGCTAGGAGTTGTAACATTCGGCCATCCTGTATCGGCCGTGTCCCACGGCGATCTTGAAAGTTATGTACACTCTTGGTCCTCTGGAACAAAATTATACAAAGCAGTGGGTTGTCTTTGGTAAAGTTAACATAAAGAAGAAAGGAAGAAGCACAAAATATTAATATTGTTATTATTGATTTTGGTAACTATTTTACTTCTCCTCATAGATCTAGCGCAGTTAACTAAATATTATGAAATTTTTATAACACATATTAATAAAATAATATATATGTAATTATCATTTTATAAGTTGTTTTACAACTGGTCATACAGATCTAGCGTACGCGTTTGTCAAGATATGTATTTTATAGCACACAGATCTAAACGTATAAAAATATGTTATATATTCTTTTTTTGTAATTATCGTCTTACTAAATGCCTCACACCTGCTTCACACAGATCTAACGTGGTTGACTAAATGTTATTTATTTTATAGCATACACAGACCCTTTAATAATGTATTATCATTTTATAACATGTTTTAAAACTGATCACACAGATCTATCGTAGTTGACTAGAAGTTATTTATTTTGTAGCGCACACAGATCTAAATGTATATATTGGATATTAATTTATATAACTATCGTTTTACTATTTGTTTTACTGCTGATCACATAGATCTAGCATAATTGTCTAGATATTGCGTATTTTATAGCACACAGACCTAATACATAATATATTAGATATATTATTAATTTATGTAATTATCGTTTTATTATTTGTTTTACTGCTGGTCACACAGATCTAATACATAACATATTAAATATATTATTAATTTATGTAATTATCGTTTTATTATTTGTTTTACTGCTGGTCACACAGATCTAATACATAACATATTAAATATATTATTAATTTATGTAATTATCGTTTTATTATTTGTTTTACTGCTGGTCACACAGATCTAATACATAACATATTAAATATATTATTAATTAATGTAATTATCGTTTTATTATTTGTTTTACTGCTGGTCACACAGATCTAATACATAACATATTAAATATATTATTAATTTATGTAATTAACGTTTTATTATTTGTTTAACTGCTGGTCACACAGATCTAGCATAGTTGACTAGATGTTATTTATTTTGTAGCGCACACAGATCTACATTTATATATTGGATATTAATTTATATAATTATAGTTTTATTATTTGTTTTACTGCTGGTCACACAGATCTAATACATAACATATTAGATATTAATTTATGTAATTATCGTTTTATTATTTGTTTTTCTGGTGGTCACACAGTCACATAGATTCACACAGTCACACAGATCTTGCGTAGTTGTCTAGATATTGAGTATTTTATATCACACAGATCTAATACATAATATATTAGATTTTCATTTTAGTAGTTAACGTTTTATTATTTGTTTTATTGTTGGTCACACAGTCACATAGATTCACACAGTCACTCAGATCTAGCGTAGTTGTCTAGATATTGAGTATTTTATATCACACAGATCTAATACATAATATATTAGATTTTAATTTTAGTAGTTAACGTTTTATTATTTGTTTTATTGTTGGTCACACAGTTACTCAGATCTAGCGTAGTTGTCTAGATATTGAGTATTTTATATCACACAGATCTAATACATAATATATTAGATTTTCATTTTAGTAGTTAACGTTTTATTATTTGTTTTATTGTTGGTCACACAGTTACTCAGATCTAGCGTAGTTGTCTAGATATTGAGTATTTTATATCACACAGATCTAATACATAATATATTAGATTTTCATTTTAGTAGTTAACGTTTTATTATTTGTTTTATTGCTGGTCACACAGTCACATAGATTCTTTTTCTGCTGGTCACACAGTCACATAGATTCACACAGTCACACAGATCTAGCGTATTCAACTAGATATTAATTAGTAAAATAATTTTGATTCGTTTGTAAACAGTTTTGTTCAGCACACACGGTTCTTCTGTTATGTAAATTATGTATTTTATAATATCATTTCCTAGATATTTTATCAATGTTGTTATCGATGTGTATATATTTATAAATAATAAATTATGTACCTATAAAGACCTTTATTTTGTTTGAAATTACTTCTTTACGGCTTTACATTATTCTATTTGCAATCAGGTGCGTCTGTAAAAATATTCTTGCAACAAGATAGAAGCTATTATTATTAGTGCACGCTAACTTATTAACTCTCACGAAATCATTGAGATCTTCTCTGTAGGATTTGATTCGAATGATCTGTATGACACTGTAGGTTTATAAGGACGTAGAACGTTTCCAGGTATCACTGCGCTAAACTTTCTAAAGCCTTCATATCTTTTTGCTGTCAGTTGTATAACGGTCAATCAAAGATTTTGTATATACCCTAAACTTCCTTGTGGTCAATAGAAAAATCAGATTTTGGATATTTTATTTGGTCTAGTGTAACAACTAGTTATCTAACTTCTTTGTTGTCCGCGTTTTAACCTTTTTTATAGTAGGTACTAATTTTCCGATCTTGTATTTCCTTTTACATGGTTATTGTCTTATGTGTTTTATGACCGTCATATTATATTTATCGATGCATACTTTAACCCTGTGCCTATGCTCTTCTACTTGTTTGGTCATGATATATAGATAGATAGATAAACTCTTTATTGTTCACACCACATTATCATCATGTCAGAGATTATCACTACCAGTAGTAATAGCGAAGTAAGCGGGTAAAAACGTATTTATGTAGGTAACCATCAAATTAAAAAGTGCTTAACCTGTAACTGAATGTAGAGTGTTATTTATGTCCCACATAACGTCAACTAACTTTTCATCCCAAGGACATTCACTTTCAGTCGAGGTGTTGAGCCCGCCAATTATATTGTTCAGTTAACTCTTTCTATTTGACCATTCGAACGACGGGAAACCACAGCATTAAGCATAGTGTTTAAAATATATTTTGGTCAAGAACTCTTTGAAATACCTGCTTGTAAATGCTATGTCATGATCCAATATTACTCTACAAGGATTAAAATAAAATAATACGTGATAAGTCCCAATAAACATTTGAAACATGTGTTCAAACCGCGAATGTTTAAAAATTACTACCCTACAAGAAGTCTTAAACATTGATATTTCTTTGAGGTACTTGATAGTTTCTACAGATCTTACATTACTTAGAGAATAGATAAACGGTTACGACTTTAACTGGAATCCTAGTAAGGTGCATGCGTAATCGTTTAAGGCCTTTTACTTTTTGCTCAACGATTTCTTCCTCTTTATACGATAATCTGTAAGGCATGCTATATGCAGGTACACGTCAGTGGTAGTAATTATAATAATCCATCTTGACTAAACTAATCCACCCAAATTCATTATTACATTCGGCGAACGAATCGTTTTATGCGTTAATAAGTTTTCAGCAAGCGCGTGTTATGATTTTCATCAATGATACCCATTTCTATGTCCGCAGCAATAATTGGTCTATTTCCCATTGTCGTTCAATCTATCATCAGAGTTATGGTCGCTTGAGCCTTTAAAACCATAGGATTGTTTACACAAATCCGCGCGAGTGAGTAGTATACTCGTGTCGTGGCCAACCTATGCTCGAGTCATAAGCGTACCGTTAATAGAAGTTGACTATGGCATTAGAATCTCTCTCTAACGAGACTAAAGACAATACCGTGTTATGAGTACTGTATCTAGACCTATTTCGTGTATCGCTAGTGCATAACTTCATAATTATCACAAATAGGTCCTGGTGGCGCTTTCAAATCGTTAGTTATAAATAATGGTACTTATCCACTGTTTCTAAGTAATCATCCGTTGATAACTGACTTTTTTTTTTACAATTTGCGGGTAGGACATAATTATTGCTCATTACTAGTGATTATTTTTACCAACTCTGAATTGGCAATTCGAGTCACATGTGACTGATGATTGGTAAAAGGTATATCTATATCTTTCAAATCCGTGTCCATAACCTCGGCATAACTTTCAAAATGTACATCATCAATAAGTAGGTAACTGGAACTGTACTCGGACAAAGGATCTTAATTTGCGCCGAAATCATCAATACGTTTTAATGTGACATCCTAAGCTACAAATTTGCGTTGGTTCGCGACTTAACGATATTTATTTTACTACCTGTATCGATTTTTTTGTGCGAGAACTACAGTACCATTAATTGAAACGTACTTCCTATACGTATCTATCAAAATTTAAAATGAAATCTATTGTATTACCTGTTGAATGTTGCGTGGCGATTGTGATACTTGTGCATCTCGTAGCCAGACGCCCGTGCCAGATCCAGTAGCAGCATACCAGCAGACAGCAGCAGCGTGACCCAGGTGTTGACAGACGTTGCAGCGAGTAGTTCAGCAGTCCCGTGATTTATAGCCCGTTTTGCGGCAGTTGAAGCAAGTCTTTGGCATGATTGATCCACGATGCCAGGATGATGATCTTGTTTCCGCATTACTAGTTTCAACTTGAAATTTTCAAACGATGATTTAAAAAAAACAGAGTACAAGTCTTCTGGAGTATCACAACTGTAGGCCTTCGCATTTGCTCGCAATTTAACCGGTAAATTCCAATTAGACAGGATAAGGCAGCGTCCCCTTCTAAACCACTTTTTTTTTTTGATAAGTGATATCTTGTCGTTGAAATACTTGATCATCGTCTCATTGTTTCCTTTGTTACGAGCAAGCATTTCTTCTAATCTGATAAACGTAGTCATTCTCGAGCAGCACCACGAAGACGAATTTGCATGATGAAAATACGGTCTCGTTGATCCCATTCGTACACATCCCCGAGCTGGTCAATTTTGTTAAACCAGCCATTAACATTTGTAGTTTTCTTCCCTGGATCAAATTTTGGAATAATTTCAGCATCAAGGCCACTCTTCGTTTTATTTTGAACTGGCTCTTGTCCTCCGTCTTGTTCACGTTGCAAGAAAAAAAATCTTCGTAATTTTTGGTACCTTCTTTTTCTGTAGACGTTTCACTAAATCTTGTTTTTTGTTTTTTTCTTTATTCCTCGACGAAATGGGCCAGCATCTTTTCCATGGTTGATCCCACTTCTGAGATGTTACGATGGTTATGTCGCAGGGATTGGCGGTGATAAGAACAACACGCAGATTCTTCAAGTTGTGTTTTATTCAACGGTCGTCTCGAAAGTGAATTACATTTCAAACCAACGCCTCTCGCTTCTGCTAGTGTTACCATCTATATCCTCCAGTTGCCAGTGCAAACACAACAATGTTACCAGCATCTAATAATTTACAATCAAGCTAATTGAAATAATATAATAAAATAGATAGAATTAAAGATCAAACATTATTGAATAATAAAATATCATGAACTGGAATAATAATTATTGAATTGAACTGATTGATTGGTGAACCTTACTATCCTACATTTATTTATTCGAATTACTTAGCATAGTTATCGTTATTGACGGCGGCGATAAGCTAGGAGTTGTAACAAGTAGTATTGTATAATTATATTAATTATGTCAGCCTAGACCCTCAGGCAAGAAAGACGGTTTTGTACCTTACCTTGTTCAAGTCTCTAAACCTGCGTTTTTACTCCATTGTCCCACAAACTAGGTAGGTGTATGGCAAAGGGAAACATAATACTCCTCTAATAGATGTTTGTATCACATAAGCAGCAATGACACTATTTCTACTCCTATTATGAAGGTTCAGAAAGACGTAATGGGCATTCTATGATACCAATACCAGTAAAGACGAGCGTAATCCTCTTTTTCTATAAGTAGGTTATTCAGAGAATACTGCCACGTTTAGTATTTTCTTTTCGAGGCGGGATCGTATTTTGAAGGCTTATGCGAAAATCGTTAGTACTTATTTAAAGTTATCTCTTGGATCTATTGTTTGAACTTTTGACCTTCAAATCTATGTTTAAAGCTGGCTGGCCAGCTAGTTGCTAAACAGTTGTCAGCAGCCAAACTGATATTCGATTAGATGGATAGGCGGTTTTGTTATAAGACAAAGGCTAGTGCGCAGTTTGCGATCGGGTCTTTAAAACTAAGTTTGGCCTAACGAGCTACATAAGGTCTCATATTTTTTTAGAAAACATCGTTAGTGGGCGCCGTCATCGTAACCGATGAGGAGGACTGCATTTATATAAGACAAATAACTGGGACGAGCAATTTTACGTGTATTGTGAAAAATTTATGGTATCACACATTTGTTTTTAGGGTTCCGTACCCAAAGGGTAAAAACGGGACCCTTTTACTAATCCTACGATGGCTGTTTGTCTGTCTGTCCGTTCTTCTGTCCTACATATTAACGGCTGTATCTTTCGAACCGTAATAGATAGCTAGTTTAAATTTTCACAGAATATGTAGTGTTACGTCGGATTAACTAAACTTGCAAAATTTCATGATTCTAGGTCAACGAGAAGTACCCTATAGGTTTTGATTCCCTTGTGAAATCGCAAAATATGCGAAAATATGCGACATAAACGGTCATATCTTTTGATCACGTTGACTTACAAATTTGTTTTTTTTCACAGCTGAAAGAAACTGTAGCTCCGAGTATTTGATATAAATTTCAACTTGAACACTTTACGCGTTCCTGAGAAAAAGGGTCTTGACAGACGGATAGACGGACAGACGGATAACAAAGTGATCCTATGAGGGTTCCGTTTTATTCCTTTTGAGGTACGGAACCCTATAAAAGGTTACTATAATACACGGGCTAATATTGCATAGGACACGCAGTTTCGGCTGGGACTATCACTATCCTGTAAATTATCTACATTAATTAATACTCTACGCCATTCAGCCATACAACTACAATTGAAAACCCTGAGTGGGGAGAATTTACATAGCTTGCGAAACTTCGCTCCACAATCGCAGCTATGAATTTATTACAAGCGGAATAGTTTGATTTACAGCACTGTGTACCGGGCAAAGGCATTGCAATTTGAAAAATAACAGTTGACACATTTTTGAGTTTTTGTCTTTCAACTAGTTTTCTTTAAAAATTAAAACTCGACCACTGTATTCTGGCAGATCATTTATTGTTCACGCTGGATTGATGAAGTTGGCTGTAATCATTATTGTTCTCAAATTTCACGCATCTATGTCCTCCATAACCTTTTATTTCCAGGGAACCTTAATGGATACCACCGGCCCCGGGGGAGGAGCAGGATGGTGATGTAGGAATCTCCGCCAGAAGAGCGGCCTACCCACTAAAACCCTGGGGTGTTTCTTCCTGGTGCCCAAACGCCGGGTCTACAGGAGATGTCCTCCATATCCTGGACCAACAACACGTCGAGAGCCGACAACTATTGTATTCTCTTTGGCCGACAACCAATCAGAGACGCAGCTGATCTGTCAAAGTCAGCTGTCAGAACACCATCATCCTGCGAGTCCTTCGGTTAGATTTCATGAGTTTGGTGGCAGCGGCCGGC
This sequence comes from Agriopis aurantiaria, assembly GCA_914767915.1. Taxonomy (NCBI): domain Eukaryota; kingdom Metazoa; phylum Arthropoda; class Insecta; order Lepidoptera; family Geometridae; genus Agriopis; species Agriopis aurantiaria. Next base: position 6,474,591 of record OU611994.1, on the reverse strand, counting down.
GGTTAATTTCGGTGAGTACAATCATCATCATCATCATCATCAGCCAGAAGACGTCCACTGCTGAACATAGGCCTCCCCTTTTAACCTCCACACTGAACGACAGCCTGCCTTTTGCATCCACTGGATACCAGCGACTCTTACTATGTCGTCGGTCCATCTAGTGGGAGGCCTACCTACGCTGCGTCTTCCGGTTCGTGGTCTCCACTCAAGAACCTTTCTTCCCCATCGGTTATCGGTTCTCCGAGCGATGTGGCCTGCCCATTGCCACTTCAACTTGCAAATTTTAACAGCTATGTCGGTGACTTTGGTTCTTTGGCGAATATCCACGTTTCGGATTCTATCGCGCAAAGAAACTCCGAGCATAGCTCTCTCCATTGCCCGGTGATTACAATATACAATTGTAAATGTACAATTTGTTAGCTTTTCAGCCAAGAAATCACCTTTTAAACTGTTTTACACACAATTCGTTTACACTTGTTATCGCTTCGAGGTTCGAGCAAAGAAAGAGGGTGATTGCAATGCAACCGCCACTTATATACTGTGTTCGTTGGCAGTCGACAAAAGACTGTCAACTGTCAACGAACACGTGTGAACTTCGCCAATACAGTTTCATTATAATGGTGTTGTTAGTTCATCTATACATTAAATGATTAAACTAAAGTTGTTTTACATTCGGCCATCCGACTCAATTACACGTCCTCGTGTATACGTGTCATGTATTATATGATAATAGACATTATACGTGTTAATTAAATGTGTACTTTACAATCTTATTTTGAAGTCTTATACTATCGTTTTATGTTACATAATATCAGAATGCAACTGCATACTGAAAAGCACATCATATCAGACTAAAACCGAATCTGGTTTAGTTAAGTCAGTACGCAACTGCGTACACTGTCTCTTACGCAACTGCGTACATCGGCTCTTACGCGACTACGTACACCGGATCTTACGCAACTGCGTACAATGTCTCTTACGCAACTGCGTACATCGGCTCTTACGCGACTACGTACACCGGATCTTACGCAACTGCGTACAATGTCTCTTACGCAACTGCGTACATCGGCTCTTACGCGACTACGTACACCGGATCTTACGCAACTGCGTACAATGTCTCTTACGCAACTGCGTACATCGGCTCTTACGCGACTACGTACACCGGATCTTACGCAACTGCGTACAATGTCTCTTACGTAACTGCGTACTGGAGGCTCCGCTGCAGGCTCAGCTGGCAGGTTCGAAGCAGGCTCAGCCGCAGGCTCGACAGCAGGCTCAGCCGCAGACTCTGCGGCAGGCTCCACTGCAGGCTCCGCTGTATGCTCCGCCGCAGACTCGACCGCAGGCTCGACAGCAGGCTCAGCCGCAGGCTCGACGGCAGGCTCGACAGCAGGCTCAGCCGCAGGCTCGACGGCAGGCTCAGCCGCAGACTCCGCGGCAGGCTCCACTGCAGGCTCCGCTGTATGCTCCGCCGCAGACTCGACCGCAGGCTCGACAGCAGGCTCAGCCGCAGGCTCGACGGCAGGCTCGACAGCAGGCTCAGCCGCAGGCTCGACGGCAGGCTCAGCCGCAGGCTCGACAGCAGGCTCAGCCGCAGACTCCGCGGCAGGCTCCACTGCAGGCTCCGCTGTATGCTCCGCCGCAGACTCGACCGCAGGCTCGACAGCAGGCTCAGCCGCAGGCTCGACGGCAGGCTCGACAGCAGGCTCAGCCGCAGGCTCGACAGCAGGCTCAGCCGCAGGCTCGACGGCAGGCTCAGCCGCAGACTTCGCGGCAGGCTCCACTGCAGGCTCCACTGTATGCTTCGCCGCAGACTCGACCGCAGGCTCGACAGCAGGCTCAGCCGCAGGCTCGACAGCAGGCTCGACAGCAGGCTCAGCCGCAGGCTCGACAGCAGGCTCAGCCGCAGACTCGACAGCAGGCTCAGCGGCAGGCTCGACAGCAGGCTCAGCCGCAGAATCGGCGGCAGAAATTTGCATATATAACAATAAGTACACTAATCGGATATATAATCTGAAGAACTTTTAACATGAGCACAGTTATTTAGTAATTAGTATTAAATTAATCATTAGTAAAGAAATTATAATCAAGAAAACGCAAGGAATAAAACAGCCACTTTGTACAATAACTATTAATTAGGGCTCTAAAAAAAAAAACATGACTAGCAAACAGGTTTTGAACCACTTAACAAAAGACAAATTACACTCTGTGGACATGGGAAAATAAGAAGACATCTGTAACTTATTAATCCCGATTCTGATTTGGTAGCTTTTCAGCCAAGAAATCACCTTTTAAACTGTTTTACACACAATTCGTTTACACTTGTTATCGCTTCGAGGTTCGAGCAAAGAAAGAGGGTGATTGCAATGCAACCGCCACTTATATACTGTGTTCGTTGGCAGTCGACAAAAGACTGTCAACTGTCAACGAACACGTGTGAACTTCGCCAATACAGTTTCATTATAATGGTGTTGTTAGTTCATCTATACATTAAATGATTAAACTAAAGTTGTTTTACAAATTGTTTCAACAAATTTTATAGATCTTGCGTGTGGATAGGCTTTTTCACGATATTACAGTCCACTAGCTTTTACGGTAACACATATTATTTCAGAAACAGTAGATAGATAGATAGAAACACTTTATTGTGTACACCAGAAATAAAAATTACAACACGATAGAAAACACTTACGAGCTAGTGCCACAAGTGGCGGCCTTAAGTTATATATAGATATGCCTGATCAAAAAAAGGTATCAAACCTCATTTAAATTTTCATCTTAATTCTATATTTTGGTGAGAACAAAATGCCAGAAACTCCGCTGAACCTGCTGAAAATGGGAAAGATCGCAAAATCAAAAAGGCTGTTGGAGTTCCCAATTACCGCTGATCCGTCGCGTCGGCTGGATTAGATAACCCAGGGGGTCTCGACAAGAGCCACTTTCCGTTAGCGTTAACGCCTGCGGAAAGATGAAATTGTACGAAAATGACATTGACAATGACATTAGCTTGAAAGATGTTATCTCAAGCTAATGTCATTTTATTCTATTTTTTTATATATATATATTTTTTTTTTTTTTTTTTTTTTTTCAATTTTATTATTTTTATTGTTCCTTACGTAGTATACCCTAAGATATTTTTACCTGTAGATAGTGTACCTGTACGTGCCACCATATTGACTAGCTAGACCAGTGGTATCCAACTAAATTTTGTGGCGGGCCTCATTTATTAACTTTGTAACTATGGCGGGCCAAGAGATGTTTCGTAACTGAGCAAATCAAAACTAATATAAGTAAAATGGTAGAAAGGGTATAATTATAACCTATTAGCTGAATTCACAGCAGGTTTCACTTGTAACTGCATGCACAGGCACGCTGGTAATAGATGATATAGATATGAAACTCCGTTCTTTACAAAATTACGTCTAAAAAGTTAAAAGTTACCCAACATTTGACTCATTCGCGGGCCTATTAGGAACCTTGGCGGGCCGCATTGTGGCCCGTGGGCCGTATATTGGACACCCCTGAGCTAGACGAATGCAAGGCTGCCTTCACGACTTCGTACAGCCGTCTCTCAGTCACGCACCCCGAGTGTCTCCAACAAATAGTCTCTTTCTAACAACAGATATAGCGTTAAAAGTGTTTCATATTCTTTCCCTTATTTCACAAAATGCACATATACATGCGTAGGTAATAATTATGTGCTGCGTTTAGTCAGTTTTTAAAACCATGTTGTTCGCCTATAACGTCTCTATTATTACACCTCACTGAGTATACCTACACATATATGTACTACGATCTGTACCTGGGAGCTAGTCCAATCATGATCCAAGAAAACAAGGTCTGGGAGTTGACCTGTATATTACTTTACTCTTTGGTTGACACTCAAATACGTCACTGTCCAGTTGCCACTTTATTGCAAGAAACACAGATATTTATTAGCTAATAATCTAGCTAGGAAACAAATTAGCTAATAATCTATTAAATAAAATACTTTTCATCCCCCACCTCGGAAAGAATATTTTTGCTCTTCGATATCTGAATGCTAAAGCCGTTTTTATTCGCTAGAGGATAAAGTAAAATTGAATTTAGAACATCGTGTGCACTAAGTTTGTGAATTCAAAACATAAACTTAGAAGAATCAAGAAGTAAATCTAATAAATAATTAGACTTTATGTAACATTTGGAACAAAAATAATCGAAGTAATAGCTATTACTTATGTCTTCTGTGATAATAGATCGTAAAAGGTTGTCCGAGGCGAACCCTGATTTTCTTTTTTACTACGCTTAGGTAGTTAGCCCGAGCCATCTAAAGATAAAGCCATAAAACAAAATTACACACAGTAAGGGCTAATTAGGTACGACATAATTATCCTTAATGATGTTTTTTTCTCTTCTTCTTTCACAATCAGAGTCAAGAAAAGTAAGACACGGTCATGTCAAACTCATGCCCCAGTAAAGTGGTGAAAGCTTTCACAACAAGAGGCTTCTATGGAGCTTTGGAAACAACACAAAAAGACATGTTTCACCTCGTTGTATTACTCGAGCACGTTCACGAGCACTTAATAAATAATAATCCACCATTATTACAATTAAAACTCGAAAATACACAAATTCAGGTAAATAATACGAGACGATATGTTTAGTTGGCGCCAAAACAAATGTGCATTGAATGTTGTTTTTTTTTTTGTTAAAATTTTCATGACCCTAGGTTCAATGTCCGTTAGTCGTAATATTAAACAATTTCCATAGTATTAATAGCGTCAAACAAGTCATAGTCACAGTCAGAGTCAAGCAAAATAAATCACGGTCAAGTCAAACTTATGCCCCTGTAAAGTGGTGGAGACTTTACAAAAGGCTCCTATGGAGTGTTGGAACCAACACGAAAAGATATGTTTCGCCTCGTTATATCACTTGCCCACTCTTGAGCACGTTTACGAGCACTTGATGAATAATAATTCACCATTTAGTACACATGAACACTCGAAAATACACAAGCTTAGGAAAATAATTCAACGAGCAGACATGTTTTTTTGCACGTTGGCGCCAAAACCATTGAGTGGAAAATTAAACGCAGTGTTGCTACCGTGGTTACTACCTTAGAAACTAGCTTCTCGGCCAGAACTATCTCTTTCGCATTCTTTCGCTTTCTTTTCTCTTTCTCTTTCTACAACATTTTTGAACATAATAAAATCAATTCAACTGAGTGAAGTTTTATTATACATTATGTTAACTAACATTCCAAATGTTTCAAACCCATTTTCATGTCGTACTAGATCTGTAGAAATCGCACACTGCGTTTTACGCTATCTTTTTTGCCTTAGGTGAGTACACCTGCAATAAGTAGACCGAGGGCTTCATCTTCAAAAAGGCTGTTAATAGAGTATTTTATTAACAACGTATCTGTGATGCCCTTGGTGTTTCAGGTATATTCAAATTCAATTCAAAATATTTGATTAAGGACAACTAAAAATCCATTGGGTTAGTACAAACAAAACTTAAAAACTATTGTTAGATAAAAATACAAAAAATCATACAAAATGAATAATAGGGCCTTTTAATAGTTATATTGTAGTTTTTTTTTGTTTAGGCAACGACGATCAACTTACCATCAGACGGCCTGTTAGCTTGTTTATTTAATGAAAATAGCATTCTTATCCTGAAAATAATCGTTTTTGTAGTTCTTAGTTCTTGTTTTTTTTTTTATGTGCGAGAGAGATAGATTTGACGGGAAGTGGGCTATGTTTTTATGACTCCATTCTGTCGACTCGCTGTTATACGTTTGTTGTCCATACTGGTATTACCATTGTATTTTACGACAAAACTGTAATGCTTTGGTAGCCAGCCAGTAACATAAAACATCAACAAAACGTACGAAAAATATGTTACAGGTACGATCTATTATTTTCGTACTTACTTTGTTGCTATATTTGCTGGACACAATAGGTAAAATACGTATTGACGTATTTTAAAAACGAAATAGCGACATATTTTGCAAACACCGATTAAAAACTGGCCAAAAGCTTGTCTAGACACGCATATGCGGTAGGGTTCTGTAGCCAAAGCCATTAGCCAATAGCCAGTTGTGTTGACTTAGCCAAATCAGATAATGTATCATCCCGACCAAAAGCGGATCCAGCTTTGGTGCCAGGGGGGTCACATAGTCGTGGTCAAGTCACAAGAAGTTATAATTTAACTAGCGACCCGCCCGCTCGGCTTCGCACGGGTATAACTAAAAGCCCGGCGCGAAGCCGGGGCGGTTCGCTTGTTACATATATAAACCTTCCGTGAAAAATTATCTAACTGATGGTGAAAACCGCATTAAAATCCGTTGCGTAGTTTTATAGATCTAAGCATACGGACGGACAGACAGCGGGAAGCGACTTTGTTTTATACTATGTAGTGATTTTTATAATATTTTTTATATTAATATCCACCCTTGATCCAGGCCTGGGCGAAATATTATATTTACGATAGTCATCATCTATCAGTGACTATCTCTGAACCAAAGAGCATAATTTTATTACTACGAACATTGTATATATCTGTGACTACAAACCTTCACGAAGCTATCGACACCTCATACTTAATTATATCAAAATCGGTTGTAGTGTTGAGGCTGTAGTAAGGGGAGCATACGTTCCTCTATCTCCTTTTGGATTGTCTTGTTGTTCTTATTGCTTCGTTATTGTCTGGGGGAAAAGTAAACCAAACGCGTTCAATGGGGCTAAGAATTTGATTTCCGAATATAATTCCCATAGAGCGAGCACTAAAAACCGTTCGACATAATTCGTGCGTGATAATTGCAATTTGAGCTCGCTCTCGCCGCGTGCCTAATGCTGAATGACTTGATCACAGAATATGCCAGTATAATTAACTGCATTTATTCCTGCTTTACAATTTTTTCGAATTTAGTTTTTTATATTAAACTTCTCACCGGCTAAATGAACTGTGATGAGCCCATCTTTTAATTAGCCCATTGATAGCCCGTTGGTCCAGTTGGTAGTGAACCTACCTTCTGAGCCTGAGGGCGTGGGTTCGATTCCCACGTAGGACAAACATTTGTGTGATGAACATTTGTGTTTGTTCTATATCTGGTTGTTAATATCTATTTAAGTATGTATTTAAAACTATATATGTATGTATATCAGTCTCTGGCAGCCATATCACAAGCTTCGCTTAGTTTGGGGTCAGATGACCGTGTGTGCAAAAATGTCCCAAAAATATATATTTTTTTTTTTTTTTTTTTTTATTTGTCATACGGTGAAAGACACAGGGTGAAATATTTCAGCTTGGCTCACTGGGAGAACAATAAAAAAGTCGACATTTTTTTTTTTATTATGGCTCGACGCGTTTTGTACATTTATACAATGTCGTCTTTTTTCCTTTCCTTTTCCAACTAAGATAATTTTGGCGTCGCACAATTTGTGCATTTGCTAGTGTCAATTATTTAAATATAGTCAAGTAATGTATTATTACAAGTTACCATTCAACAAGTCATCCCACAAGGTCAAGCAAATTAAGTCATGGTCAAGTCATAGTCATGATAGTGGTGGAGACTTCAGTAGAGGCTTCTATTGGGTTTTAGAAACAACACGAAAAGACACAATATTTCACCTCTTTATTTCACTTGGCATCGAGCATGTTCACAAATATTTGATAAAGAGTAATCAAACTATGTTACGCATGAATACTCTAAAATGCACATGTTTACACTACAGTAATACAATGAGGCGACAAGATTTTCTGAAATTGGCGCCAAAACTCAGTGTCGACATCTTTTTAAATATTTTAAAGTGAAGTAAGTATAATTATATAGGTACTTACCCAATAAAAGAACCCAAATACAATAAGGTCAAGTAGGTATTCAAACGACAATCCACTCCAAGTCATGCATCACTTGGAAATTATAGAAACTTTACTAGCAGACTCTATGGAGATTTAGTTCACGTTTTATTTTTCTTCAAATCACGAGGGAATCGGTTTCTTCTAGGTTAGCGTGCTCTACCTATCGTAGACCGCATCATCGCTTAACATCAGGCGAGTTAACGGCCAAACGTAAACCAAATATCTATAAAAAATTGCGCTTAATCTCTACTAAATAATTATTGTATCCACATTTTTACAAACAAGAGTCCAAAGTTGAAGCTGCTGTAACATTCGTGACCATTCGGTATTGTCTCGTTTGGCGGCCCGCGTTGTTTGCACGGCCATTGTAGAGAACTGCGCTCGCAATTGCATTCAAAATTCATATATCAAAAGCCGACCGTTATTGATCCGAATGAAGTCGTTAATTCAGGCGAGACTATGCGTGAACTAGACTAATGGCGTACAAACCACAGACCTTTACCATGATAGACACCGTGAGTTTAATACTTCGTCTTTACTTTGTCTGTGGCTGTCTTATAGTGTTAACACACGTATGGATTTGGTTAACGGACCGCCGTCCAACCAACGGGAGAGAAAGAGTGAGAATATCATATTTCCCTCTCTTTCTCTCCCGTTGGTCAGACGGCGGTTGAGGTCAACCAAATCCATACGTGTGTTAACACTATTAGGTTGCATAAATACTCTAACTAACATGCCGCATAGTTTGATCTCCATCGTCGAGGTAGTAGCACATCAGACGTCAATGCCAAGCTGCGCCATATAGGTATAGTCACAGGGTATAGTAGGTATATAAACTGTGAAAACTTGCTCTAGTGATGTCATAGATGGGACAAAAATGCTGTGTTGTCATACAACTCGACGTTCGCGGCGGTGTCTCTAAATTGCTCTCGTGATGTCATCATTCAATAAAATCATTTAATTGTACTAGTGAGCCTAAAAAATCTCAGTATAGTTCAATCAATTGAACTGCTGAGTGAACTACTGAGAATAGACGTCTTTTACGATGCGACTATACGCCGCTCAGGTTTTTGATTAATGCAGGCTTGCGACGGCCGAGTAAATCTATGTGAAGTGTAGAGTGCAACCAACTTATTGATAACGTTGACTAAATGTAGGAACTAAAATTTCCACGGGAGACTCTCGGTATTTATCAAAAATACTACTGTGGCTCCATGATCCAACATTACAGGTAAGTTGGTTGGGCTGTATTTGAGTGGCACATGTTCGTTGCACTAACGAACAGTCGGTCAGACGTCCGGCAGACAATTAGATGAAGTTAATGAACGAGGCGCCCGGCGTAACGAGGTGACGCGATTACTTACGGCGATTTTGACTCGTTTTGTTTTTAAATTGCAAAGATAAATGCATACCTAGTATGCCTTCGACCAAAATAAAATTAATGGACGGGCCATAGCCATTGAACTTGCTCAGTAAAAACGAGGCATAACCGCTGGACATATACTTCAACACTTAATTATAACCATGTACAGTACATTTGTTACAAAAAATAGATAGCGGTTTTTTGTTGTGTTATTACACTTCGGGAAAGCACACGAAGGCATAATTTTGTCAGATGTTTCATTATCATGTAACAAAAATCATGTGTCGCATGTCCTACGCATAGTTACGTCCTTTGATCATTATATAGTTTGGATTTGCCTTAAAGCCGAGTTAATACTTTAAAAAGTCTGCCCGAAACTGAAAGGGACGAGGTAAACACATATTGCCACACTGACATTATTCATACTAGTTCTACAAACGCACACTTCAATAAACGAGATGATCAAATGGACGACCAAGGATGTAAGTGCTAAAGGGGAAACTGTTAGGTAAAACACTTCCATTTATTTTTTCTGAAATTACGCCTGTGTGCATTTTTTCCTTTCCTCGTGAGAGGGTTTTGGCGTCGCACGTCTTGTGCGTTTGCCAGTGTCAAGTATTGAAATATTTTTAAGTTTTATTGAAAATCTTCAAGCAAATCTTCCATAGTCAAAGTCAGATTCGAACATGACTATGACTTGTTTGAAGCTATTTAATATTATGTAAACTTGTTTAATGTTACTAAAGAAGGACTTTGTATCCATGGTCAAAAAAAAATAGCTTATTATATAAAAATGCGTGAAACACTATTCAAAAGACCGTGTAATAAATAACTACACAGTAAGCAGATTATTACGTTGAAACAACATACACGACCCGTGAGCAGACTTATCCAATAAAGTAGTCACCTTCCTATATTATTATATTTCTCGGTGCGTCTGGGAGTCTTTTAGCTACACCCAATTAGGTGTAATAGGGAGCTTGACGTAACGAATTCAGACACCTGCCGTCTAACATAGTACAGAAATAGTCTTCTTAATTTCATTATTCGACCTTTTTACGACAAATGCCTTAGATGCTGGCTATTGTAAAATTCATAAAAATAAAGAAAATTAAATCGTTACTTTTGATGTTACAGCGTTTTACTTAGCGCTATAAATGAAGGTTAGTACAAAAGAGTTTTGTACCTTGAATCGTTATAAAAAAAATACAACGCAATATTACCTATACTTAAAATTAACCAAGCCTCTCAACAGAAAAAATACATTAGCTTGTAGGAAATACCAATTTTAGTATGCGTTGACCCAGATAAATTTTTATAATAAAAACATTTATTTGCTTACTTGACATAATAGTAATACTTGACACTGGCTAAATACGTAAGAAGTGCGAAGCCAAATTTTAAAAAAGAAAAAGCAATGTATTTTTTTAATTTATCACCTCAGTAAAATAAACACCGTCAATCATATCAAATTCAAATTCTAAATATTTATTTTGCGGAAACATGGGTAATAAATTTACATAAGTTAAAGAACACCATGCTTAGCATCATGGCATGCAAAATTTATAAAACACTCAATTATATAAAATCTAACATCAGTACAATTATTTATTTTAACAATTTGTCATTTAAAAACTCTGTAATAGAATAACGTAGTAAGCCTTGTCAATTAGCAACTCCTAAAGTCTAAATTTGAAAATGTCATTATTACTTATCTCTTTTAAATGTAGCGGTAGTTTAGTCAGTCAGTCAGTCTCATCACAAACGTGCTGTTACTGTATCGTGTAATCAACACAAGGACTTTGTATACCCTAAAGACATCAGGCGAGTTGGCGCTCAAACGCAATAAAAAGAGCACAAATCAGAAGAGTCTGTATAGTCAGGTCACAAAATTAAATGATGATTATTCTGATTAAAATGTGTTTGAGAGACTATTTAAATACCCAGTGATAAATTTACTCAAACTTTCATTAGCTTGGCCCTAGACTTGCTCTTAGTTAAAACACGATTCTATTTTAATTTGAGTTTACAAGTTTCGAATACCATCATCGCAAAATTGAGAAACGTTGTAGGTACCTATGTAAAGTGAGACCGAAATTTAAGAATTACCTAATATTATGATTAGTTTTTTTGGTGATTGAGGCGAGTGAGGCCTTCTCGCTACAAATATAAATTAGCACGTACAATCCCCAGTAAGCAAATAGGTATATTCCTGCTCAGTAAATTATCTCAAATCTAACCTTAAATAAACCATTTTTAGTTTAAGGTTTTTTAGATATAATTTTGAGTCATCATCATCATTTAAGCCGTAGGACGTACTTACACTGCTGGATATAGGCCTCCCCCATCGATCTCCAAAAGGGCCAGTTGGAAGCGGCCAGAATCCAGCGTTTCCCTGCGGTCTCTTTTAGGTAATCTGTCCATCTTGTGGGTGGACGTCCTACGCTGCGCTTATCGGTCTGTGGTCTCCATACGAGAACCTTTCTAGAAAAGAGAAAGGAGATAGGTTCTCTAATAACTTTGAATAGTATAAATATATGAATAAACATCGTAAAAATAAAAGATTAAAACAAATAAAAATCTAATATTTCGCACAAAATTTTATTGAATAATTAAAATAAACTTTTTACATAGTGCCCTACTCAGTCTCAACAAAAAGCTATTTACAAATAAATAAACTGGGCTATTACTAAATTAAGAATATCTTATCTGTAAGAATTATTAGACGTGTAAGAACTGGGCGCGTAAGTCGGTTTCGCATACTCGTACGTAGGTTTCGATTCTGGACACTCTTCCCACAACCACCAGACAGTTATAAGCACCTCCAAGTTAATCAACAGTAAAGAAATCACTGGGATAGTGAGCTTACTTATCAACGACTTAATCCCTCCTTTGGCTACCAAAAGAGGTTTTATGATCCCGTCTATGAGTATCTCTTTGAAGCCTTTCATTCCTAGGTCATCGCCTGAGCCCGAGAACAGAGATAGGAAGAGTCCAATAAGGCCACTCGCTTTACCGGCTATCTTTCCCGTCACTGGTTTGATGAGGCCGGATAAGTCTGGCTTGAAAGAGAACTTGTTTGTTGCCGGGTGGTGAACAGGAGCTGGTGAGTAGTTCGGAGCAGCAGCCGCAGCAGGAGGACTGTAGTTTGGTGCGTTTGCAGGAGGGCTGTAGTTTGGTGCAGATGCAGGAGGGCTATACCCGTATGACGGCGCTGACGGATAGGAACCAGAGCCGTGGGCTGGATAATCGTAGCTGCCTTTTACTGCGCGGAATTCGTCGTCTTCAGTTAGGCGAGGCATTTCATTCGAAGAGAAGTTAAGGCCTTCCAAAGGTCTTTCAGGCACGGACGGAGGCTGCCCAGCTCTGGTGTGGAGCATAGGCTGCGCCACGTCTTGATGTTCTATCATTCTTTGAGGCATGATGGGGTCGTCAACCATGAAGACTCCTTGAGGGACCGCATTTCTGTACATTGGTTGAAACTGTTGAAATGGTTGGATGTACTGATTCATTGTCCTCGCTTCGGACGGAAAGACCGCTACGGCGTCTCCCAGAACACATATCGAAACAGAAATTAAATTCAGCACTAACGTAATCTGCATTCGCTCCATGACGACTGAATACTTTAGACAGAGACCACAGCAGAAGTACTTATAAAACTATCGATACAGAATGCAACTAAGCATTTCAGTTATAGTTTGGCTTAAGAATATCTGGGTCACAATAATTCCGAGCGAAGCAACTGCATTGTCCTACATACTCATATGTTGGTAAACATTAAACTGTCAGCTTATATCGACTCCGGAACTACACTCTAGCGACATACACTCAGCAACTTTATCGCCGGCGAAAACTGTCAACATACTTTTAGCGAATAAACTGTCCTCCTCGATATCGTCGATTAGAGAGAACGCGATAGCCGCTCCCATATTGCTGGCCAGCCCGTTGCGCGACGCTCGCTGGATCACACAAGCGACTCTTGGAGAGCAATCCGTAATCACTCGCGACTTATGACTTTTTTTCTTTTTCTTCTTAAAATACTTTATCATCTTTGATATCATCGGCCACATCAAAAACGCCTTGAGACCCAACTTCGCGAGAAGTACGAAAACTAACGGCATCAAAAGCAGTTTTCCTGCCAACATTTTGAGAACTAGAATAACCGTTGCGGATAGCATAATCTTGGCTGCGGCGCCCAAAACGTTAGCGAACGATGTTAGCGAATCTGTCTTTGGACATGACACAGAATATCCGGGGTCAGAGTAAGTTTTGCGGTTAGGTTCTGTGAAGTAGTTCGATGCACTGGTAAAGAGATCCATGAAAGGGAGCGGCGGGGACTGCGAAGGCAGCGCCGTGCTCAATGACTGGTCCTGAGCACTGGCCTTGACAGCAGCCAGCAGCACGGCGAGGGCCACGAACATAGCTCACGAACTGTTCCACTTGAAACTTTGCGTTTCATTTAATACCTCGCCCGTGAAATTTGAATAACGCGCGGGACAAATAATTATCTCTGTAATTTAGACCAACGGTACAAGGGTCAGGTCATTTCATTTCTAGAACGAGACCTCTCCAATGAAAGTATTTTAATGGTATTGTCTCCAGTTTCTATGCTTTTACCTTTCAAAGAAAGTGTTGTGAATGATAGCTTACTTGCGACCCATATAATTTGCATCTAAATAAAAGTGATGACATTTTTATATATAGTATGTAATAAATATAACCACAAACTGCAGTACCTACCAACCTAACCGTGGAAATTTTTCCTACATTTTCTACATTGGTTTTAGTTTTTTAATTAAGTTTATTATTTGCTTTTACCCAAAATGTACTGCCTGAATTGAGAACCTTCCTCCTTTTATAAAGTTGGTTAAAATTAGGTAACACTTTTGCGAAATAAAAGTCATGACATTTGCCTATTCAACCACGAAAAAGGTAATAAAATAAGTATAATTTTGGCTAAATAGAATTCACGACATTTACCCAATCACAAACGGAAAAAAGGAAAAAAAAAACACAAACGCGGGAAATGGGAAATATTATTTTTTACTTTTCTCTTTCATAATTTCATTCGATTACATAGAAGAAGACGGTTTTAATTTATTGATCATTAATAATCTATTATAAAAAATAGGAATTTTCAAAGCAAATTTTTGATTATGTTAAAAAAACGTTCACATATAAAGGCCCGTGAAAGTTTTAATTGCAGTAACATTTCATTGAAAAGTTTTAACCCTCCATGGTGCTCAGGTTAGTTCTACTTATCTTTTTTAGATTTGATTCACCAAACGAGATTAATAATTCACAAAATGTAATATGTAATTAAAACAGACCACAGCACAGACAATACACTAGTTAATCACAGAGCTAAACTCGCCCTCCTGCGATGTTAGTTACTTAATTACATCAGGGAGAGTAACGTAAATGAAACATCCCTGAAACTACCTAGAATCCTAGATAATAACGGAGATTTTGTTGGTACTTAGGCCACAAACAAGCTAGCAAGGTAACCTATAGAATTATTAGACGTCAATGTTTGTGTTTCAAGAGTAGTAGTTTAGATTCTAGACAAAACTAAATGACTATACTTGATTATTTCCCCTGTTAGGTTGGTACTTATTCCTAATCCCTGTATTTAAAATGTCTGAAAATATTAATCCAGTGGCACAAAATATAAGGCTAAGATAAATAGACACCTACTTGTCTATTTATCTTAGCCTTATATTTTGTGGTATACCTACTTAGGTAGGTTGGTTGATAGGTAGCCTAGGTAGGTAATGGTAAGAAGCTTAGTTTTTGTACGAGTATGGTTTTGGCGCCAACGGGGAAAAAACATGTCGGCTCGTTGTTTTATTTACCTAAACTTGTATATTTTTGATTGTTAATGTGTAATAATAGTGGGTTATTATTTAATGAGTGTTCGTAAACGTGCTCGAGTGTGGGTAAGTGATATAACGAGGTGAAACAATAAAATCACAATCTCTCAGTGAAAACAGTCAAAAAACATCCGAGCTCCATTGTACTTACATACATTGTATCAGTTACCTATACATGCCTATACTTATAGTTCACAATGCCACATTTACTCCAATTTAGACTTTATGTCGCTTGCATGGTGTTCAACGTTAATTGTCCGCTATGTCATCGTAGCTCTAGCATCGCGCGGCGTTGTAGTCGGATCGCGGTTACCTTGTGACTAACCAAAAGTCGGCGCAATTCGTAGAGTGCGCCTAGTTTTGGTTCGGACATTTTTGGCACGATTGTGACTCTTTATGTATTGTATTTAGTGGATCGTAGTCGAGAAGAAAAAAATGCAGTCAAATGAAGATATCCCTCTTTTTGAAGTCGGTCAGTTTTTTTTTTGGTTTTTTTCTTTGGGTTTATGGTCTGGCTACAGAGGCCTTTGGACCGAGTCTTTATTTTGAACGGTCAGTAAAAGAAAGCTTCACCACAGATTACATAATAATACAAGGCGTCACGTAGTTTCCTTGACTCGAATCGCCAATGCCTCATATTCCGTGTTTACTACATCAGCCTTATTTACACTGCGAGTCAGGGTTTCAGCACCAAATAATCTGCGGAGTAGAGTGAGGGAGCCACAATCGTATTTCCTGTACCTACATAACTGACATTTACACAGTTAAACTTTTATTATTAGTTCCATCATTTGGCCGCCAACAAATAAGTTGGTTGGTTGGTTGGTACCTAGTACGGTGTGGTCAGCGCTCACCCGCACTTGTTTACATTTTCATTAAATAAACAAACCGCCATGAATATCTGATGAGAGTACAGTATTATTGCGAAAATGTAGGTGAAGCATTTATGTCCAATAGTGACGGTAGTGACACAAAAATCTAGTTCATGAATCTTAATACCTAACTATTCTAAAGCAGGTTGCTTGTTGTAACTGTAAGATCTATTCATCATCATCATCATCAGCCAGAAGACGTCCACTGCTGAACATAGGCCTCCCCCTTTAACCTCCACACTGAACGACAGCCTGCCTTTTGCATCCACTGGATGCCAGCGACTCTCACTATGTCGTCGGTTCGGCGATGCGGCCTGCCCATTGCCACTTCAACTTTTGCAATTCAATTCTTGCGGACTGAGTATGGAGTGAATTATCAACACAGTGTCTAGTTAGTGTGTGTTAGTGTCTGTACAAGAAATTTTAAATCTTACTAAAGATTTAAAATTTCTTGTACAGAAATATCAGCAACACAAAAACCAATGCCATTGTAATGCAAATATTTTTAACTCACGTAGATTACACCCCAACACGCAAAACCTAACTTTTCTAATGCAGTTATCGCTTCTGGCACAGAATTTACATTACTAATTGCTGAGTTTGTGTGTGTAGGGTCAGAATAATTGCTTGAGAAATACTTATAATAACAATTATTATTGCTATAAATTGTCCCTGATCTAAGTGTGCCTTTCGGCAAAAGCCTGATTTAAAGTAGCTTATGTCACTCTCCAGCTCTTGAACTTATCATCATCATCATAATCAGCCTTTTAACAGTCCACTGCTGGACTTTTAGCCTACCCCTGAAAGGGTGATTGGGCCATATCCACCACACTGGCCCAGTGTGGGTTGGTGGATTCACATACGCCATTGAATTCCTTCTCCGTACGTTTGCAGGTTTCCTCACGATGTTTTCCTTCACCGAAAAGCTAGTGGTATGAAATTCCGTACATAAACTCCAAAGAGCTCATTGGTACGGGCCCGGGGTTTGAAACCGCGACCTCACGCTTTCTCTATGGTCTCCCAAATGGGCTACCACGGTTGAACTTATGCCAATGCAACAAATAATTTCTGTATTTCTAACGTTTTCTTTACATTTTACACCTATCATGCTTCGCTCCGTGGCTAATTGCTATACATAACAGTTACTTCTAGTAAAGATTTAATACTCTTGGAAATTAAATATTCGGAAATAGATACATAATTACATTAACTATTTCCGATTAAAAAAACCGGACAAGTACGAGTAGGACTCGTGCTCTAAGGGTTCCGTTAGATGGAAACCTCAGAGCGCGAGACCAAAAAAAAACTAACTGAAGTTAAAATATTGAAAGACAAACTTAAGTTTGTAGTTGAAAATAAGGTTCTTCCATACATTCCAACTACAAAATGTAAGTTTGTAATAGCAAAATAATAATTTTTACATGATATACCTTCAACTTTATAACTTTCGGGCCTATTATTATTCCTATATATGTGCTATGAGACCTTGCCTCTTGCCAAATTTCATGATTCTAGGTCAACGGGAAGTACCCTATAGGTTTTGATTCCCCTGTGAAATCGCAAAATATGCGACATAAACGTTCATATCTTTTGATTGCGTTGACTTACAACTTTTATTTTTTTACAGCCAAAAGAAACCGTAGACCCAAGTATTTAGTATAAATTTCAACTTACTACCTTTACGCGTTCTTGAGAAAAGGGGTCTTGACAGACGGACAGACAGACGGACAGACAGACGGACAACGAAGTGATCCTATAAGGGTTCCGTTTTTTCCTTTTGAGGTACGGAACCCTAAAAACACCGAAATGTAAAAGTTTGGGTTGTTATGTTAGCAACTTTTTTTTTCTAAAAAGATTAGCAAACTTGAATGCTTATAAATAATTATGTTCGCCAGATTGTAAGCGGTAACCGCCGTCTATGGACAGTTTGACACGAAAAACTAGTGGTGTTGCGGTTGTCGATGCTTTGCCAGCCCGGAGAGGTGGTTTTAGACACTATTTTGTAACGCTCCATGTTGCATCTACGCGGGAAGACCTTCGGGGAAAGACATTATAGGTCTACGGAACGAAAACCGGGCGATGTGGTTGGGGAAAATGGTGTATGTGGTTTAAGGTTTCTAGCTTTCTATCTATGATAAAGTAATTAAAATTGGGAAAACTAAATACTTATTTTAGTTAGATCTATCTGGGCTAGAGTTTTTTTTCACAGCTCATGGTTGATGGTATTGTAAAGGGTTGCACAGAACGGTGAGACGTATACTATACCGAAAGGGGGTAATTTTACTCATTAATGTATTTTAATCAGCTACTCCATATAAAATGAACGTCAATAGTTTAAAGACATACGACATTTGCCAACATGCACGGGGCCAACATGTTGGATTAGGGCCCATCCTCTCTCTCTCTCTATTTCTATCTCTCTTTCTCTGAGAGAAGGCCTGAGTCCCAGCAGTGGGAACATGATAGGCTGAAATGATGATGATGATGATGAAAAACAAGGTTAAGAGTGCCTACTAGATTTAATAACCCTGATTGGGCAAGATTAGGCGGGAATCAGATTCAATTCACGAACACAGTTCCCTCTCCACATAACCAAGTTAATGATTCGAGCGGGATTCGTTCCAACTTCCCGGCAGGCATCTCGTTAATAATATTATAATCTGGCCGTCCGACCCCGAAACAGATTTGGCGCTCTGAACAGCTTGCATAATGCAATTGGAGCGAAACACCTGCCATGCCATGAATAATGGCGATGCACAACAAACGGAATAATTATAAACCGAACGTTTAACTGGCTCTGTGGGATTTAGATGTCATGTAATACTCGTGGTGAAGTGATTTATTCACAGAATAGAAAAAAAACTTTTTTAATTAGAACGGCTGTTAAGGCATTTTTGTAAGAAATTTGTTGTAGCCAGTTGCACCCATATACAAACGAAACGTCAGTCATTCGAAATCAGTTAGCAACTGTGGTGCGGAGTTCGACGCATTGATGTAAATAAGAATGTTTAATCTAGGTTCACTCATAATGCCTGGTAACAGATTTTCCTTCTCATTTCCGTTTTACTTCTCTTTTCTGTGGTTTTATTAGACTGAACCGTGGATTGTGGCGCTGGGGTTAGCAACTGGAATCAATTTTGTAAAATGTATTTACACCTTCATAAAAAATTGGGGACAATTCAAGTGGGAAATGAGACCAAACGAGAATTTCAATAAAAAATTACAAAAAATCTTTTTAGGGCCGAAACGGGCATAAAATGAGGACCGAAACCAGTTTTTTTATGCGGTACAAAATTCTGGGGGACGAATTGGGCATTAATGAAATTTAGTACTATAGGTACTACTTATATTGAAACACTGAAAAAACAATCGACTTCACGGGAAGTTCAATAAACAGGATTCACCCCTAAGTTTTCCAATCTTAGACTGTTTTTTTAAATCTAATACTTTTTTATAATACATCTCAAGAGTATGGTCTCTTCTCTTCATTATCATAGTATAAAATAATGTCGCTTTCCGCGTCTGTCTGTCTGTATATCCCCTAACTCCTATATGACGCAACGGGTTTTGATGCGGTTTTCACTATCAGTTAGATAATTTTCCACGGAAGGTTATATTTATATATTAAAAATTATACCCGTGCGAAGCCAGGGCGGGTCGCTATTAGTAAGATAAAACAGTATTAGATATAAAAGTGTAATTTTTACCAATATTGTAGGTACCAAGTTTTACACTCGTAGGTAGGTACGCTCGATCAAAAAATACACTCGTACGTATTACCGTTTTTACAGCAAAGACAATAATAGGTACGTTTAAAAATTACGTTATGACTTTTTTTTTTTATTTCTCAGTAAATCCGCCGTAACATTACATATTCTGTTAAAATTTCAACCGGCTATCTTTTACGGTTCAAAATCTTTTGAACCGCGGTGTAGGCATGGTAATACTGCGTTGACTTCCTTTGTGAGTCCTAAAAATTATCTCACTATTCAAAACTTACCCACTGGAAAACAACGCTTGCCAGCTATCTGACTAAATACGTAACAACCATTGAAAATGTACCGTAATGTCAACAAATAAGCACAAAGTACCGAGCCAACTCTATAAACGGGCTGAGTAATTAAGCGCTGACCATTAAAATATACAGGTCAATCCAATGCTCAATTTAGAACCTATTAATGTTTATAAACCACGTTCTACGGCTCTATGAATAGGTAATATTTTGCAGAGTTGAATTAGTAAGTGCCTTTACTAACTAAACAAAATACAAGCTAATACTAACACAACAAATACAATTAGACTGCCCATAGACCGTTAAAGGTCTAAAGACAATCCAAATACTCAAGCCTACTGTAGAAATAAATGAAATTATTATTTATAATTGAAATTCTTATATTACCTACTATAACTCTTTGCTAGTTAATAAATAAGATAATACAATAAAATATTGTAGCTCTTTTGCATATTTGCCATCTATAGCGTAAACAAGTTTCTTTCATTAATACCTAATTATAAATACATATAAAAAACCGACTTCAAAATTACTCTCACCTCAAGGGCTTAGAGAAGCTCTGGAGCCAATATCCTACGGTGAAATATAGTATCTACCTAAAAGAAATATTAATGGCATAACAGTTGTTTTTTTTTTTAAATTGAACCTTTTTAATGCTTTCTATTTATATTACACGGGAATTCCTCACGTAAGATTAAGCCGCTCACTCCGACTATAGTTTCAACCGCATTTGTTTGCTGTTGTCAAACAAAAAAACTTGGAGCTCATAGCTCTACTGACTCTTTAAGGAAAAATAATTTAAATTATTAACTTACCTTCTCAACAAAGGTAGGAATGGTGTATTCACTTATGTAGGTACGCCTCTGCCTAAAATATAGGTAGGTACCACTGAGTAATCATCATTTATCAAAATAAGTTCCCGACGTCCACCTGCTGTAGTATAAATAAGAGACAGTTTTTTCTAAAAGGCAATTTAGGTCGTTCCCGTTTTCATGCAAAAATAATACCTACTTTTTTTGTACCCAACTCGAGTTATTTACTACCTAGCCCTATAATAGATACCTTGTCTACTACGATATTTCGAAATGAAAACAAGGTAAATTTCTAGGCCAATTCAGTGATTTCTAGTCGACAAATGGTAGCTAGACCTAACGTAGGAATTCCAAGGTATTTTCTGTGCGTAAGCAGATCTGCTTGTATATTTATGATAGATCAGTAAGTATAACTATAGTAGAGATTTGTCTATAACAATAAATTCATAATTATATTAGTCAAAAGAAACGTAAAAGACAAGAAAAGTCCTTGGTAAAAGACGACACGTATAACGAGCAGTGGATTTGTTACGACAGTTTTTAGGGTTCCGTACCCAAAAGGTAAAAACAGAACCCTATTACTCTGTCTGTCTGTCCGTCCGTCTGTCTGTCCTACCTATTACCGGCTACATCTTTCGAACCGTAAATACCGTAATAGATAGCCAGTTAAAATTTTCACAGAATATGTAATGTTACAGAGAGCTCTGTTTTTTTTGTTGTGTAATTTTTTTGAAATCACCAACAATGTGTTCGTCTTTAAATAAAATCATCTTATATGACTCAAATCTTAATGATGTTCTACATTTTGTACAAAACTAATACACACTCGAAAACTAACGCAAGGTCGACGCCTCCTTAATAGGGTACTTGACTGTATTAAAAATATTATGCCAATTGACGCCATCCATAAACATGACATAATGAAAAAGCATATTTCATTGATTTTTTGATAAAAATATGCTTATTTTTTGTAAAAAACGCGATTAAAATAACTGTATTTTCGACATTTGATCACGTGATCGAAAACGGTCTGTAACTGGCTTCATCCCTAGTGACGTCACACAAATCTAAACAAACAGATTTTGTATTGATATTTGCGAATTTAATGTTGTAAAGCTATTTTGAGAGCGATTTATCCAGAAATTTTCACCAAAAACAGTCCGGAGGTTAAATGTGAGAAGAATGGAGAAACATTTTGTGCAAGCAGACAGCAGTAACTTAGCCAAAATTAATGTTTTTATGATTGCATATTTCTTTAATAATAATCCACGTCATTGTTTCTACGCTGCAGAACTCAAAACGTAAAAACTACAATGTCAGTATTAATTTTTAATTGTTCTCCAAGCAAAACATTCAATCAAGTTGTACAAAAAGTATGTTGTAGTAAGTGGATATAACTATTTTGTTAGGTTATGTCGAGCTTTACAATGTTTAAAAAGAAAGTAACAGTACATAAAATAGTAATGCAATAAAAACACAAATTATAATAGAAATATATAGACTCAAATATGTACCTCAAAATGATCTTCGCACATAGAAACACTTGAATTAGCTCCAATACTTTTGGGTTCTCTACGAGCTACTTAGTTCCAACCTTAGATTGATTCCAACCACTTTTTTCGAGTTATGGGGAGTTTTGGGTCCATTGGAACAGGAACAAATATTTTTTCGGGTGTCTTTATGGAAGTATTTGTACATTTTAGCACTACACAATATTTATCAACCATTACTTCTATTAGAAATTAATTAATCATCAAACTTTTGCAGCCTGGCTGCAGTTGTTTTGTTTTGTGTGACGTCAATTAGTCATGTGATCGGAGCTATGACGCAGGTCTGCGTTTTGGCGCGATCTTTTTTTATTCAAACTTTAACATCGATTTATATCGCAAATACGACTGATATCCAGAAAATATAAATGCAGTATACATTATTTTATATCAGACAATAATGTGCAATAGTTTCCCAAAAGTAGTCAAATACCCTATTAGCCCAATCTTGTTACTGCTAAGCAAATTACGTCTCAGGTACCGTATTTAACCTACTTTGCAGGAAAACTCACGCCACGAAGAAAACTCTCACCAAACTGGGAAATACAATCCTCCTATCCGGTGCGTAAAAACATTTGGGAATATCTACACAACGGTGAAAACTTAAAAAGCCACAGTCAAAGGCCGAAGAAAACGAATAAACCCAAAAAGTGCTGTGGAAGGAAAACTACAATAGTGCTTATATTGCTGTGCATGATGGCTGTAATAGGTAACTTTCACTTATTAAATTGTCTTCCCGTGAACATGGTGCATGTAACTGCGCTGAAATATCGGGAGCTCATTCCACAACCTTACCACGGTAAATATCCCGTAAATAATCATATAACTTTAGTGAACAACCGTGATAGTTTAAAACAGTGTTTCACTTATTAGTTATGTAGGTTGATTCTAACTTCCCGTTTTCACTAGATTTACCAATCTAATCTTTAATCTTACATCGTCTGACGGCCGAGCTTGACCCTCAAGCCTCAACCCTCAAGCCTGATTTTGGCCTGATGCGTTCGCAGCTGCCGCGCCACTTTATGCTAACGCCCTTGTTTATCTGATCTCAGGTGCAGATGCTCCACCGTTTGGTAAAATTCCATGTTTTCAGGATGCATTTGGAACCTATATCCGACCCAGAGGTCGACCATACTAAACGAAATAACACTGAACACAAAGTTGATGGTGGAAAACTTGTTGAAAATGAATTGTAAGTTATTCATATTTTTGTCGCTGAACGTAGATATTAAATAGAAGTACTAATGTTATTATGGAAACTGACGTGGTTTTCAATCTCTTTTTTCTTGGTTTCCGGCTTAATCATACCTGAGTAATTCCCTTGTCATATAAGTACCTACCTACTGTGTTTATTTGACGACAAGTCCATGTGATAATCTTTATCTCTATCTCTTCTATTCTTCTCTTCTCTATCTCTATCTCTTCTCTTCTCTATCTCTACATAATATAAATTAAAGTTGCTTTCCGCGTCTGTCTGTCTGTATAATCGCTAAATCCTCCTCAGCCACGCAACGGATTTTGATGCGGTTTTCACCATCAGTTAGATAATTTTTCACTGAAGGTTTATATATATAACTAGCGACCCGCCCCGGCTTCGCACATAAATTACACCCGTGCGAAGCAGGGGCGCGTCGCTAGTGCCATATAATTCAAATATTATTTTAACTAGCTGCGCCCTGCGTTTTTTCCACATGGATATTCCATCAGGAACCGTACATTTTCCGGGATAAAAAGTATCATATGTCACTATCCGGCCCTCCAACTATATATGCAAAAAATCAAGTCGATCCGTTGCTCTGTTGCTGTTTGTAAGAGAGCATATAGGTAAACAAACAAACACACACTTTCGCAACTACAATATTAGTAAGTTCTACAATATTAGCAAGCGTACTCCACCGTATCTATATAGAACGCATCATCGCTTAACATCAGGCGAAATGGAGGTTAAACGCAAGCCTATTTTTTTTTTAAATTGACTAGTGCTAACAGACGTGATAATTTGGGTCGTCCAAGTCCGTCTCGTCTGTTAGCTTATACTTACCAATTCCTAACCCGAAACAATTTTCGTAGCCTGGAAAAATCAGCGAGCTTCATCAACGACTGAACAATGTTGTTATAATATGAGGCATCTGGTTCTGGAACTTTCTAGAAAAAAACGAAGTCTCAGGTAAGAAAAGGTCCCTCCGAAAGGGACGGTTGGAAGCGGCCTGCATCCAGCGTTTCCCTGCGCTCTCTTTTAGGTCGAATGTCCATCTTGTGGGTGGACGTCCTACGCTGCGCTTACCCGTCCGGTCGGTTACTAGCATTTCATTGCTAGGAGAGAAATGCTCTCGTCACCCTGAGATATCAGATCTTAAATCTCTTTACGTTGAGTAATTTCATTGGAAATATTGCTCTTCAATCCGAAACAATGTTAGCGGCCGAACAACTGGTGAAGGTGCATAGCACTTCCCTAGACGGACTCCGCAAAATCCTATCACTATAAAGATAATATTATTATGAGCATGTATATATTATATGCTAACCTAACGGCATTACGCCTGATTTAGACCTGATGCGTTTACACCCGCCTTTGCCTTGTTTGTCTGATCAGAAAATGTTTTGCTTACCCACAGACGAGCATTTTGCTCGACTCGTCGGTTGTAAAAGATTTCCTTTGGACACTTGCTACGGTGGTCGTGACTGATAAGACGGTACAAACATGGTAGAATTTCAAATTCGCCAATTTTCCCGGCTATCACAGATCTATGCTTCTCCTTTTTCTCTGAATGACGAATTCAATCAGGGAGGATATACCGTCGACCTACATTTTTACGTAGGTAGGTAGATACCACGCCAGTTCATAGCGTTAATGGTCTCAAGAGAATTTCTAACAGAAAACTTGCATTACGGTCATGTCAGCTGTTAGTTACGTTGCTGACGACGCGGTGTTGCTGTGTCGAGACAACGTATCTACTTACCTACTTATATTTAGCTGCCTGCATGTTCACTGTTGTATTCAACATCATCATCATTATCATCTAGAAGACGTCCACTGCTGAACATAGGCCTCCCCCTTTAACCTCCACACTGAACGACAGCCTGCCTTTTGCATCCACTGGATGCCCACGACTCTCACAATGTCGTCAGGTCCATCTAGTGGGAGGCCTACCTACGCTGCGTCTTCCGGATCGTAGTCTCCACTCCAGAACCTTTCTTCCGCAATCAGTGTTGTATTATTTTCTTTTTCTTTTTCATCTAGTTTGATCTAGCCATTTAGACATGAAAATGTAATAAACAGAAATAGTTACTTTTGGCGATAATATTGATGTGATTTATTGCATACAAGCCATAGATGTACGTATATATCAAGATATGCCCATCCGAAAATCCGAACATTTGCGTCCCAGATGTCTAGTAGGTTGGTACCTACTTAAAATTAACCCCACCTTTTGAAATGGTCACTATGCCGCATTGTCGCTCTACTAACGACTAACCTCGAAGAATCGCTCCCAATTACGCTTTTAATTTTTCATTTAGTTTGATCTATCCTATTAGCTATAATATTGGTGTGATTTATTGCATACAAGCCACAGACATATCAAGATAATAATATGTCCATCCAAAAATGTCCGTCCCAGCAGGGCTATTCTCTATTTTTTTCATTTCCAGTGACCAACCGGTCTCGGTTGTCCACCGAACTTTGATGGCAACTGAGATATTCATAATATTGGTATTCCGTATCATCTGATGTCTAGTAGGCACTTGTGATTACCCGCATCTTTCAAAATGTCTACTACGTCGCATTGTCGCTCTACTGACCACGTAGAATCGCTTTCAGTTACGACAATCGCTGAGTAAAAAGGTTCTTACTAGTGCGCTATAATTATGTTTGGGCGCACCACTGAGTTAGAACCATTGAATATCCATTAGGCCGGTCCTTATAATATACGTCAATGATACAGGCGGATTTTACTTTTATATTATACTAGCGATCCGCCCCGGCTACGCATGGGTATTATTGGAGTTTTAGTAAGGATCCCAAATTTTTTTGAAAATATAATATAGCCTATGTCACCCGGGGATAATGAAGCTTCCCAACAGTGAAAGAATTTTTCAAATCGGTTCCGTAGTTTGGAAGCCTATTCAATGCAAACAAACAAACAATAAAACAAACAATCAAATCTTTCCTCTTTATAATATTAGTATAGATTTCATGTGCAGCCTTTATTTTCACAAAATATTTGCATTTTATTGTTCACTTGCAAAACGTGATTGTTCCATAAAACTCACTATGATAAAAATATGTACCTAGTATCAAGTATACAAAGAGGTGGTAGTAAGAGTGAGAGGTAGTAGTGGTTTTCATTATGTACCTACTTTGCCATGTGTTATTCCGATCGTTCGACTGTGGAAAAAATAAAAAAAGATAGCGTAAGGGACTGGAATAAAATATAGTAACTTAGAATCCTTGTCTGGACTAGAAATGCGTAGAAAAACACTTTGTTTTCAGTTGCTTTTAATTTCTAGCTCATGTGCAGTTTTTTTCTACATATTAATGTAAGTTAATCTATACGCTTCACGAGTATAACCATCCTCATCATAATCAGCTTATCTTAGTCTGATGAACAATATCCTGTCTGACCTAAATGACCTTTTCGCTATAAAAATAGAAAGCTAATAAAGCTAATACTAGGGTTACGCGGAAAGAGTATAGGTACCTACCTACTAAGCCGAAAGGTGTGGTTTTCATCTTCGACCAAAATAAAATGAATGGACGGGCCATAACCATTGAACTTACTTAGTAAAAACGATCCAAACCGTCGGAAATATACTTCAACACTTAATTATAACCATGTACAGTACATTTGTTACAAAAACTAAATAGCGGTTTTTTGTTGTGTTTTTACACTTCGGGAAAGCACACGAAGGCTTATGTTTGTCAGATGTTTCATTATCATGTAACAATAGTCTTGTATCGCACTTCCTACGGCTAAAAACCGACTGAAACGAAGTGAGCGCCGTCGCTCATTTTGTAATCTTCAAAAATGCACTTCTTCTGAGCCCGTCCATTCATTTTATTTTGGTCGAAGGTTTTCATACTGGTTTTTACAATGTTATTGCAACTGTCAGAACAAACAAAAATGCTTGGATCCATTGATGCAAGCTTGGATCGATTTTATCAGTTCGCACAATGAAACAATGACAATGAAAGGTGGCGAACGGTGGTCGGGGGAATGAGAAGGGAATCGGAGGGTTCACCCGTCAAATTATAGCAGACAGAATTTGTCATGCACAAAAACGAGACAAAGCAAAAACTAAACACAATTATTTGGCTTTACATCACTTTACAACAAAGTTTTCACGCATGACAAATTCTGACAGCTAGAAGCTGACCGAGCCAAGGACGTTTTATACCCTAAAGCTCAGAATACAGTCTATTCTGAGCCCTAAAGCTTCCATGGCATAGATTAGCTTAGTAGACATTTCTAAGTAAGACAGGCACTGGGTAGCCCACCGACAAAGCGACTACTGCAGTTCAAGAAAATAAAACAAAATTGTGCATAAAATGTGTCCTCGGCCTATCCTTATTTCAACATAATACAATATTATTTTAGCCACATAGAAAAAGGTTTTAAAATAAAATAAATAAATTTGACGACAGACGGGATTCGAACCTACGCAATCCGGCTTAACGCCCCGAGCGCCGTAACCGCTAAACAATGACGATATTATAACACACGGAGTAGGGAAGAGAGAACGACAACATCATTTGCGAGAGAGTGACAGAGCGTTACGAGACGAGATTAAACTAAACCAGCAAAGTGCGAGTCGGGCTCGCGCACTGAGGGTTCCGTACCACCACAAAATACAATAAGGTTGTCCAAGTAACCGAATTACCAGTTATTATAACGCCTTTCAATCGTCGGAATAAATTGCGACGCAGTTTGCTGCAGGCGCTTGAGTATAACAGTCTCTGGCAGCCATATCACAAGCTTTGCTTAGTTTGGGGTCAGATGACCGTGTGCAAAAATATCCCGAATATTTATTTATTATTATTTTATTATAATACCTTGGTAATGAACAGAAATTTGTCACCGACTCGCACTTGGCCATTATTTATGGTTTGTTTGTTATACTTTAGAGTGTGTACAATTGTGCCAAGTTTGACGCTTGTACGTATTATCGTTTTTACGTTTGAGCTAATACAAAAATACGTTTGTTGTATGGGGACCATTTCGTTTTTACGTTTTGACTTTTTTTATACGGTTCGAAAGATACATACAGATAGATATAGACGTAGGCTTAGTAATAGGGTCCCGTTTTTACCCTTTGGGTACGGAACCCTAAAAACTTTTAAATAGTAGGTACTATCCTAAAATGTAGAACATCACTTCGATATGAAAATGACTTTCGAGCTAAATAAGTAGACGTTAATTACCAGCTCTACAATCAGGGGCGGATCCAGGATTTCATTTTGGGGGGGGTTATTTTGGATTTCATTTTGGGAGTGGCCATTCTGACAAGGTTCGAAGGAATCAAATCGAAAAATTGAGTCGAATGTAATTGCCCCCCCCCCATAAGTTAATTCGAAAGCTGGTGTTTATTTCCTCGAATACGATCGACATATTCCACTGGAGTCGTGAACTGTACCTCTAGTATAATAATCTTTGACTGTACCTACCTACTCGTACTAAGAGAGAAATTATTGTGATTAATAAATCGTGTTGATAATTTCAGGAACACACAACTTCGAAATGTATGGTCGAGATACCGAGGTAAATGAAGTATTTTAAAATTACTTTTCTCGAACATGGTATTTAATGTGACAATTTATTGAAGAACACTCTTTTACGAAAACTTTACCACACATTACCTTTGCTTTCTTGTCGAGAGGATTTCGGTATTGCACGTCTGGTGCATTTGGCTGTGTCAAGTATTGGAGGATTTTCAAGTTTTATCAAATATTGTCAAACAAGAAGTCATAGGCCCGTATTCTAAAACGACGCTCAGTCAAGATTCTCTACTTAAAACTAGTTTTAAGTAGAGATTTTATTCTAGAATTAAACTTGGGTCAAGATTCTACGATCGTAGTTCACCTGTATTCTAAAACGTCACTCAGTTGCCAATCTGTACTCAAGTTGACATATGATCTGCGATCACGCAAGTGACGTCTGTATCACGCTTGAGCAGAGATTTCTGTGTAGTGTACTTGGTTTGTGTTATTAAACTTGTTATTATTTGCTTTGCACCATGGATATTTCTGAAGATATCGAATATTATGATCAAATTTCCGAGTGAATAGACAGATCACTGTTAGCATTCCAATGCGACACTTGAGAGATGCTGAAGATCCGTATGCAATGGATGCAAATAATTTTAAAATGCGCTATCGCAGGAACATCTGATGGGTTTGCAGTTTGAGCTTCCATTATTAGCAGTTTTGATTGACTGAAGCATGGTCTCCTATACAACTTTAACAAATTGGTTAAAAAAACTGTCTGTATTAATTAACTCATTTGTTAATCATATAGCTTTTAACAAAATTAAACAAAACTACTAAATAATAAGGTCAGTCTTTTATTTATAATCATTTTAATTACTAGGAATAGTAATATAATAATACTAATATTTTTTTAATAGACATTTTTCTTTCCAAACTGAAGGGGAAATCCTAAAAATATCCAAATATAGGCACGATAAGATACTACTATTTCGTAGCACAGTTACTTCCTTGATTTACTTGAACTGAATTAAATTTCCAAAGAAAATCGCGAAAAATAAACAAGACTAATGTGACATTTCACAATACATTGACATTGTTGACGTTCCGTATTACATAATTTTTCTTGAAATTATTTGACGAAAAATGCTTTGAGTAGATTCTAGGGTTTTAAGCATAAAAATGTATAAAATCTTTAAGATATAGTGTAGATCATTACCTAAATAGTTAAATACTTAATAATTTCATACTACATTACTGTTTATTTATTTAATTAAATTATTGTAACATTTTAAATTATGCGTTACGCGGAACGACATTGTTAAACTAAAATAAAAATGTAAACGAAAACAGACTGATTCATAGACAAAAAGAATATCCGCTTGAAACTCTACTTAAATCTAGATTCAGCTGAGTTGAGTTTAAGGGCAGTTTTGGAATAAGAACAATACTTAAGCAACGATTCTAGGCTCAAGTAATAATCAGGTGAACTAAGATCAAACGATACTTGAGTCTTGTTTTAGAATACGGGCCATAGTCTCACAGTCAGAGTTCAAGGAAAAGAAGTCACGGTCAAGCCAAGTCATGACCTATTAAAGTGGTGGAGACTTTACTACTAGAAGCTTCTACCATAGACAAAAATATAACTTTTTTGTCTATGCTTCTACGGAGTTTTAGAAACAACACAAAATGGTCGAAATAAGGTTTTAAGTAAAAGTTAAGTTTCAAGGCGTAATAGTGTGTGTCTGTGGCATCGTAGCTCCCAAACGGCTGAACCGATTTTGATTTATTATTTTTTGTTTGAATGGAGACTTCATCGACAGTGTGATTCAGCCGTTTGAAGATTTTTTATTTTGTTATTTTTCAATGTAAACTTCATTTTCATTTTTATAGGATTAAAAAAATAGAGGGGTTCTCAATTCGGTTGTATTTTTTTTACGTTTCCTCAGAACACCGTCATTTATAAACCGATGTTTTTTTTTTTGTTTTTTTTTTAAATTAGAATTCAGATTGGTTCCATGGAAATTTCATCAAAATCAAGTAGTTTGGATTTTAAATCCAAAATAACTGGAAAAAGTATATCATATCTATGATATCATCCAAACGAAATTACTACGTACCTAACTACCTATTTACTAATTTTGAAGACGATATTTTAAATTTAAAACAAAAAACATTACAGAGGTGCCATACGTAGAGGACACATTCATAAAGGACTTGAACGCACTGAGAGGAAGTGAGACCAAGGAGTTATACAGCCGCAGCGTTAGCCTGTGGGGCTTGGGGCCGCTGTGGCGCGAGTCACCTTCCCCCAACATAGTGCTGTCTGTGAGGGACCCCCAGCCAGCGGACTGCTGGGCTTTTAGGTATACAAACCCATGCAATTATTTCCATCACTCTTCTTAGTCGTGCACTCTTGGCAGAGTGGTCGTGATTGCGGTGATGGTACAGCAAGGCTCCTCGCTGTCGCCTTCGTCTCTTCCCAGGGCTGCCACTTCCATCACTAGCGCTCCGTAAGTAAGTCATTGATGACTGAAAATGCGGGCGGAAAACATAACTTTGCCTCCAAAGGGAGGAAAAGTAATTTAAAAAATATAACTAGTCTCATGTCAATGTCATTTTTGACATGGCACTAGCTATATTTAATTAAATTATAGAATTAGTAATGGGCCTTGTTCTATTTTTTAAATAAAATAGAATTAGTCCAATAAATACTTTTTGACATGGGCATAGTTCTATTTTTTAATTACTTGAGCATATTATTATATACTACATTGTCCTTAACTTTTCTTTTTTTCGACCATGTAGGTATTGTATAGTTCCGTACCATGATAAAAATGTTAGTCTTTGCAATAAAGTTAACAATTACTATGTAAAACCTATTGTGGTGTGAACCTGATACCTTGCAATTTTTTGGCGGGAAATAAAAAATGAGAGATATTTTTCTTTCTTACCTTACACTAGTGATAAAAAGTAGACAATTTACACACGCGAGTAAGTGATCTTTTACACCCTCGATCTATTAGCGCTCTCTTCACTTCGCTCGTCGGGCGCCAAAATGTATCGAGTGTAAAACGCCTGAATCTTTTGTGTAACTTAAACGTAAAACACTCTCTCTTGACGTTTCGACCATCTTACAATCAGTCTAACGAGAGGTATCCAAAAACACTGAGATCCGACATCGCACCAAGGCTGCAGACTTCGTGAAAAGGGTGACGGGACTAAATTGAAACTTGACAAGATACATGGCCAGATGAACAGAAAAGATAAAATCCAGACGTGATGATAGGAGATGGTTATAAAGGAGGGCAGACAAGATAGAAAAAAACCTCTGAATTATCTCCTCCGCCGATGGGTTAAGCGCACGATTATCGACAGTAACTAAATTCATATTTTCAGTGGGTCTACAGGCAATCTTCACATCTATCTACCGTTCCCGCAACAAGTAAGGAGCATCAGCGTGGAGCACGTTCAGCCAGACACTGCTATAAGTGCGCCGAAGCTTTTCAATGTTTTCGTAAGTGAAATGATACCATAGCTAAGACAGGACAAAGTAAAGACCAACTTGTCAAGAGACTTTACCAAAATGGTAGCATTTGTTTTCTATACTCATACACTTTTACGCACATAATTATGGTGCCAGTGTCAAGAATTCAAAATAAACAAGTACCTATAATCCAATAAGTCACAGTCAGAGTCCAGCAAAGTAAGTCGCAGTCAAGTCATGCTCTATTAAAGTGGTAGAGACTTTACTAGAGGCTTCTACGCAGTTTTCGAAACAACACGAAATAAACAACAAAAAACGTGTGAAACATATCTTCCGGTGTTGTTACTTAACTGTGACTTGGTAATGACTGTGACTTAGTTTGCTTAACTTTGACTATAGATTGTTATTGCTAAAACGTACATAATTAAATATTATACAAACATGGCAGGCTAAACAAACAAGATTTCAGGGCTGGGAACAAAATTTATAAGAAAAAAAACATACGGTTTGTTTTATGCACTTCCCTGCAGTTTCCGCCATATTTTTTTTTCATTTCACAGGGTATCGTTGACGATGGCGATAACACGAAAATAAGACTTTTAAATGGGGAATACCGTCGTGATGGACCAGCGAAACAATACTTCCCCGTTAAATATGACGTTGATTTTAAAGAAATAATATTTAATGTGCTGTCTAACCATGGCAACCCGAAGTATACTTGTATTTACAGGGTTCATTTGTATGGACATGAAAATGTAAATTTCTAATTAATATACATATTAAAAATAAACCTTACCTATTCTTGTTATTGAACCATGAACTACTTTTACCATGGGTTAGAACCAAGGGCGTCGCCAGCCCATGGCTCAGGGGGGGGGGGGGGGGGGGCAAGTTAATATTATTAATAATCTTTGATATTATGGAGGAACTGGTTGTACTTGGAAGTTGTATTGTACTATACCTACTTAGAACGTGATAGTACGTACGTACCACGTTACGTCAGTGAACCTTACGTTTAGTGATAGTGAATCTATTAGAGTTTTTTAAGGATTAAGACAATCCTTACGCCCGGCCTTAGGAATTTGGTTTCTTTGCAGTTGGCAGTTGGCAAAAAAAAACTCTAGGGGTGCAGCTGACCTGCCCTGCCCCCCCAACACAGAAATAATGAAAAAAAAAATCTGTTCCATACAGCTGTTCCATATTTTTGTTGTGAATATACACTCTATGAACCTAACATAGTTGCATGGACTGCTAAGAAAGGATTATGCGAAAGGGCCGTATTAAGGGAGGCAAAGATCATATTATCAAAGCGTACGAAGTCACGGGCAACAGCCTAGTAATAGATCCATAGAAAACTGTCATTCACACTCGACAAAATGTATGAAACAGCTGATATTTTTTTCGAGATTTCATGGTTGGTCCCGTAAGTAAAAGCTGTTTATAATTATGGATACTATAGAGCCCTTTCGGTTTACTACATCCTTTCCGTGTAACCCTATCCTGCACAGCACCTCATCAGCTACTGAGAAAGGAATTATTGAAACAAAGAGATAGTATATTATCAGTTTATATTGAACATACGAAACGCGACGTTTACGTGGCGCTCCAGTCCTGGGCAGAGCCTCCCCACGACGGAGTGGGCGCGGCGGGGGCGGGGGCCGGAGCGCCCGTGGCGGCGGCGGCAGCTGTGCCCCACTCGTCCTGCACCTGCAAACATAATAACCCCTTTAGTTTTGCTTTTAAAGATAGTTGTAGGTACAGTGCGACCAAAGACAATAAAACCACTTGATCGCGCATGTAGCGAATGTATGGAAAGTTGGCACATGTAATCACTACAACCAATCACGTGGACTCACGCGGTCGAAATCCGCAAAATATTATCAATAAATGATATGAAAAAAATACAGTCAACGTAATTTATGAACATATTTGCCGATATCAATAATCACTGATTCACTGTGGCTCTCCACCACACACTCTCAACTTCTCAATTCAACTTCCTGTCACGACCATTGGCGATTACTTTCCTTTGGTCCACTTTTGTAACTGAACTTTCGTAACCTTTAGCAAAAGCCTGCATATAGTTTACCTGTGCAGCCCAGTCTTCTTGCGCGGGCGCTGCGGTGCCAAAGGTGGCGGCAGGCGCTGCGGGCGCGGCGTCTTCAGCCCACGAGGCGACGGGCTCTACGACTGCGTCATACAGGTCTTCGTGCACAGGCGGTGGGACTTCAGGCTTGGCGGCGACGACAGCCTGAGAAAAGTGGGACATTAGCATCCATTTTTAATATATTTCAAAATCAAAAACACTTTCGTTAGTTTTCCAATTGTCACAAATAATATCAAAATCAGTGTAATAAGTGGATAAACATGTCTTTTCGTGTTGTTTCCAAAACTCCATAGAAGCCTATTATAAAGCCTCCACCACTTTACTGGGGCATGAGTTTACACTTGATTCTGACTTTGCTTCACTCTGACTGTGACTATAACTTGTTAAACTATAATTTAATTAATCTTGAAAATATTTCAATAATTGACACTGGCATTTGGCAGTTGCACAAGAAGTGCAATGTCAAAATACTCTAACTAAGAACAAAAAAGAAGTGAAAAAGATGTTTCTTTGACAGCTTTTTAGGCTAATTCCTAAAGATGTATAAAACTAAAGATTTAACATCGACACACCAAAACTCGCTTGAATGCAGTGCTTACATGGCAGGAAGCTTTTCAAAACCTTTGTGTTCTACATTTTGTATGTGATCTTAACTACTTACAGCCGTAGTTAGGGCTCCACCATCCTTGTTTGCATGATAGAAATAGAAACGGATAAATATAGACAGATGGTAAATATTTTCATAACACTTCTATAGACATTCATCATCTAGTCTACCTGTGACCATGACACTGCAAGGTACTCGAAACGTCAGGATTTGAAATATTGTAAAATCATCATCAGCCAGAAGACGTCCACTGCTGAACATAGGCCTCCCCCTTTAACCTCCACACTGAACGACAGCCTGCCTTTTGCATCCACTGGATACCCGCGACTCTCACAATGTCGCCGGTCCATCTAGTGAGAGGCCTACCTACGCTGCATCTTCCGTTTCGTGGTAATGTAAAATACTTGTGATAAAATCTATTAAAATTGTTCCTTTCAATGTGTAATAATCATAAAAACATGAATTCATTAGAAAACTTGAATTTTTAAATGTAGTAATAAAATGTTGATGGTTTTCCAGTACTATTAGAAATAAGACGTCAGGCCAGTCTTGATAGCCTTAAAATATGGGGGGGGAGACTTAAAATTTGGAAGGCTTCACTTCCAACAACAAACAATACCTACTCTTATATCTCAGGTTCTAAGGTTATGTTCTAACTTCTAGGTGGCACTGAACTGTTACGAGGAAGTGTGAGTTACTATCAGGCGAGCGAGTTGCTCAACTCATCACTCAGTTGAATAGAAGAAACTTCTAAGCGACCGATTGATTTGGAATGACATATCAGATGTATCTTAAGTATATTGACAAAGCTCTGTAAGCGTATCAAATAGAAACAATGGGGCAATAGAACGGCACCAGTATCCCATTGGTAGTAAAGGTGCGAAAGGCAGACGAGTGAATGTCGGAACCACCAAAATGCAAATTGAAATCCACATCTCTTTTCCTCTTCTCTTCAATGAAAATGGTAATAGCAGAGATAAGAATTGTATGGCAAGCAGAAAAGCGTGGCAGAGAAGAGCGGACTAAGTGCGGAGTGGAGCAAAGTATATATCTATCTGCAGATAAGTCCCAAACAAAAAAAAAATATGTTGCATACCTGTTCCTTGGCCTGTTGCTCTTCCTTCTCGCTCTCTTCAGGGTCCCTGTAGAAGAACAGGTCAACTACAACGTCCCAGCGCTGGTCGCGGGCCAGAGTGCCACGGAGACGGAGTACCTCACGGGCTAACAGCCACCACATCAGACCAATAGAGTGGGATGACTGGAATGGTTAAAAATTTACATCAACATTACATTATCGGTTTAAAAAAAGCATAAGTAATAGAAACTACAGTTTTAAACTATCACAGTTGTTCACTAAAGTTATATGATTATTTACGGGATATTTACAGGGGTAAGGTTGTGGAATGAGCTCCCGATATTTCGGTGCAGTTACATGCACCATGTTCACGGGAAGACTGAAGAATGCGGGTGGTTGGTTGAACAGTTAAAAAGTTAGGTGCAGACTTACCACAGTAAATATCCCGTAAATATAAATAATCATACTATAACTTTAATAGAAACTAGTAGTACTGTAATGTATTGTACTGTAGTTAAGATCACAGAATAAAAGCAATTTTCAATTTATTTATTTTATTCGTACTATAAATTATATTATGGAAACTGATATGTGGTTTTCACACATTTTATTGATATGACACGTTACTACTAAATTGCACGTGAAGTCATAATAGGTGCAAAAAATGCAGCTCTTTCTGGGTTTTCATAGAATTTGACACACTTGCGGTGTCTATCCTAGTACTAGTCTGTGTCAGACAGTCATTGTGTTTGTAACAGTGACGTAAGTTACATACCTTGGTGTTGCATGGGATAGCAATGTCAACGAAACGCAGTGGCGAATCAGTGTTGCATAAAGCAATGACAGGAATGTTGACATAAGAAGCCTCGGTGATGGGCTGGTGGTCCTGAGCAGGGTCCAGCACAATCAAAAGACGGGGCTCGCGGAACGCCGCTTGGATCTGGAAAGATATAATTATATTTCATACTGTGCAAATACACGTACTTTGTGTATTACAATTTTGGGAGATATCAGATAGGTTTGTAATCAAATCCGCTTGAGCGGTCAGTGGTTCCTTAGCTTGTTTGTCATCATGATAACACTGCAATTCAACTGTAATGTTTGTAACTCATACAAAAGCTCATTATAAATCAAATACAGCAGTTCAACAAAACCAAATTAAAATTTGTTCAATAAGCAAGTTATGACGTCAAGCCTTGCACGCGACAATTGCTATACTAAAACACGCTTTATGTAAAAGGGAGAGAGCATCCCTTCTCAATCTCCACCAAAAACTTTTGAATGCTTGTATCTCAGAAATTCTCATAACCAACCAATATAAATTATGTTTTCAATATGTACTTATATCCTTCGCTAAGCCTGTTATCTATATATATAGATGAATCCTTATTTACCTTGGTCATGCCATAACTTGAGAACGACTTTACCGATTTCAGTCATCTTTTTTTTTTTAAGTTTTCTAATACTTTGTAGAATGTTCTTACAGAAAGAAAAATTAAGAATATTGTGCAGAACATTTGAAAACTCATGAACGATTTTAACTTCGCGCGTTTTTCAGTTCTAAGACAGGACGTCTGTCGGGTCACCAGTCAACTAGCCTTATGTGATAATAAATGTGCAATAACAGAACTTGTTGTACCACAGGGCTTTGATTTTGCTTTTTCCCATTTTTATCTAGTCTTACCTGGTTAGTGAAGGCTCCAGGGGTGAAACGTCCAGCAATGGGCGTGGCACCAGTGTGGGCTGCGAACTTGAGCACAGCACGCTGACCGAAGGGACGAGATGAGATCACGAACACATCAGCCGGGTTCTCGATGGCTACCACGGCGCGGGCCGCCAGCACCAACTTCTCCCAGGTGCGGCGCAGGTTGATCACGTGGGTGCCGTCGGCGCGACGCTTGTACACGTACGTTTCCATCTGCACATCATTAACCTCTTAGAAAAACTGATAATTCTTACTGCGTGATTGCAGTGTAGTTACTTTTTATCAGTTGGGAAAATCGATCGTCACAATATTCAGACAATATAATGGAACGGATTGTGTCTCATCACGCATTGTAAACAAGAGGTAAACATGACTTTCGAGGTTATATTTGAAACTTGCCTGGAAGTGCACATTCTCGGACCCAAGGTGGGTCGTCGCTGCAAGCATCT
Source organism: Agriopis aurantiaria (assembly GCA_914767915.1). Lineage (NCBI taxonomy): Eukaryota > Metazoa > Arthropoda > Insecta > Lepidoptera > Geometridae > Agriopis > Agriopis aurantiaria. The sequence goes on along the minus strand of OU611994.1, from coordinate 6,436,134 downwards.
TGGTGACATCCTCCTCGTTGAGGGACAGTATGTCTAATCCTCCCGACATCGTTGCGTTTATTTGAGTTACGACTAAACCTGAAACACACCGGATCGCACACCACTTTAGCTAGAACTATCACTCAGTCGTGATAAATAATATATAATTTGGAAATTACGTATACCACATAGTTTGTAGGAGTAGCAAGCAAGGATTTATTGCAAGGATTGCAGTAATAAATAAAGATTTTAAAAAAACTCTTACGCGTATAATGCCACTGGGAGAGCGATTGGACATGAAAGAACTGTCAAAGAAAAATGTCAAAACGAGTCATCAATTCTTTTTTTTGTTAATTATTTACCTACTTGACAGGCTAATGCTGTTAAAGCCATACCGCCTTGTCTTAAGTAGCTAACAGACATGGAAGTAGGGTATAAAGCGTCCTTGCTAACAGATGATGTGTGGATTTGGTACGTCAGACCGCAGTCCATACAACGGGAGAGAAAGTGTGAGAATATATTTGCCTCTCCTTTTCTCTCGTTGGTGGACGTCAACCAAATCCGCACATTTGTTATAATCATAATCATTTTATTGGTAACTAATAATTACAAGTCTTCTTTGTTACTAGTATAGTGCATTAATATGAATCATTTGTGCTACTCATTTTTAAACAAGGCATAAGTGATAATGTTGAGGATAGTATTATTTGGTATTATTTAGGCCAAGCGGTCTGTGTAGGGTTACCATCTGTCCAGACTTTTGAACCTTTGTCCCATTAATTATACAATTTATTTCAGCCTAGTGGTCTGCCCCAGCTTCGCACGGGTATAGATATATAGCCTATATCACCCGGGGACAGTGTAGCTACCCAACAGTGAAAGAATTTTTCAAATCGGTTCAGTAGTTTCTTAGCATATTCAATGCAAACAAACAAACAATCAAATCTTTCCTCTTAATAATATTATTATAGTATAGAAGTAAAGATAACAATTTAAAACATAAATCACCAATACAGACATCACCACCCAGATGCTAAAATAAAAAAATCACAACACTAGATTTATTTTATTGTATAGGCATGCATTTGACCTTGCCCCATCTTGCCTGTTGTTAAGTGATGATGCAGTCTACGATGGAGCACATTTGCCTCGACGAAACCGATTCACTCTAGTCTTGAAGTCACCCAGACTAACTATTGGGGAACACCCATTCTGGCTAGGTCTATCCTGATCTAGTAAAACACCAGAAGTAAAAAGCAATTTTGTTTATTACTATGCAGTTACATGATAATTATTAATCTAAATTTTATAGTAATAAATAATGGTCTGTAGTATCCACTATTGCTAGTAATCAAAACTTTAATTTAGGCCAATGTTGTAGCATGTTTAAATAGTGTAAGTGTATACAGACCTATCGGTTTATTGAAGGTATTTACACGAAAATAACATAATGAAAAAAAAAAGTGTATTCATATCAATAAATAAATGATTGGTTATTTAGGAGGTACTTACTATAAATAATTTTATTAAAATAAAGCTAGTGCCTAAAATTCTTGCTTGCTTTTACATTAATACATTACACAAACAATTTACAGGTATATGTGAAGATAAATTTTTGATTGGCAATCTGGTTATCTACAGATGAGCACATAGGTTAAATTTCTTTGTGAAAGTCAGTAATACACCATCAGCAAGAGAATTTAGAACTCAAATCAGAAAGGTTTTCATTCAGATTTATGTTCTCCGTCTTCGTCATCTACATTCAGGATGACAGACACAATGTGGATCAGAACAGAATCTTTTTGATGAAGTTGTGAATGTCCCTGCAGAAAACTAAAACTTTGTGCATACCTACTTCTAGTCAAATGGATATCCCTTGGTTTTATAAAATGTATAAATAATACAACATTAATAAAATAAGTATACTCGATAGATTATTTGACTTCAACTTGTTCTTTTCTTTGTTGTACCATTTCTCTGATATTGTTTTCACTTTCTTTTAAATTCTTTTCAAGGTACTCTTTCTTGTCCTTCAGATCTTTGATGCGAAGCTTCAATTCAACTTCACGTTCTTCGAATTTATGTCTCAACTTGTCCAAGTCTTGGAGAAGGAATATTCTGCCTACAGCTTCGTAAGTTCTCGTGCCGTCCGGTAGTTCCGAAATCCCACGCGCATTAACCATCACCTGTTTCAAAACGCGATCGACAGCAATGATTTCTGAATCGATATCTTGTATTTTCTTGCTTGTTTCGATCATCTTAACTTGAAGTTCTAAGAATGCTTTCTTTAGTTCCAAATCAACAGGTTTAGCCATTGTTAAAAACAATTTTTCAGAACAGGAAAAAATATTTTTTGATCGGCTGATCAATTATCAAATCGAGCGACAGTTAGTGACAGGAGCTAAAATGTAGGTTAGCTGTCACTGTCATATTATTTCTATATATCATTGTTACTTTTTTTAAATCTGAAAGCGCTCCCGAAACCACAGGAAAAGTATGAAAATCATAAAGGTTTTTAAATCATATAAGTTTTTTGGTGTAAACACACCCAGGGGGAAATTTCCGAATTTTATGATTCGAGATTAGTAAATATTTAGTGGATGACATCGTGTAAAATATGTGTATGGTAATTTTAAATTGTTGTGTGTAGCCATTTTTGAGATATTTGCAAAGAAACCGTTTCCTCAAAAGCACTTTTCTCAAAAAAAACGCCCAACACAGATCTACTACCTATATCTGTGACACCCAAGACTACGTGGCTGGATATCTTAAACGCTATGCATAAATGGTTGATTGCCGTCATGATTTTTTTACACAAATGATTCTATTAATTTGTAGTAATGTTTGAAAAACGAGGATTAAAAAAAACAATTTATGCTTTTAAGGGTCCAGTGCTTCAAGTAGAGGTCCTATAGATTCATGTAACATTAATATAATTATACCATACAACTGCCTACAATGTCTTGACTAGTTTCATTTCGACACTGTAAGTATTGACTAATAGGGTATTTGACTACTTTTGGGAAACTATTGCACATTATTGCCTGATATAATAGGGTACTTGACTGTATTAAAAATATTATGCCAATTGACGCCATCCATAAACATGACATAATGAAAAAGCATATTTCATTGATTTTTTGATAAAAATATGCTTATTTTTTGTAAAAAACGCGATTAAAATAACTGTATTTTCGACATTTGATCACGTGATCGAAAACGGTCTGTAACTGGCTTCATCCCTAGTGACGTCACACAAATCTAAACAAACAGATTTTGTATTGATATTTGCGAATTTAATGTTGTAAAGCTATTTTGAGAGCGATTTATCCAGAAATTTTCACCAAAAACAGTCCGGAGGTTAAATGTGAGAAGAATGGAGAAACATTTTGTGCAAGCAGACAGCAGTAACTTACCCAAAATTAATGTTTTTATGGTTGCATATTTCTTTAATAATAATCCACGTCATTGTTTCTACGCTGCAGAACTCAAAACGTAAAAACTACAATGTCAGTATTAATTTTTAATTGTTCTCCAAGCAAAACATTCAATCAAGTTGTACAAAAAGTATGTTGTAGTAAGTGGATATCACTATTTTGTTAGGTTATGTCGAGCTTTACAATGTTTAAAAAGAAAGTAACAGTACATAAAATAGTAATGCAATAAAAACACAAATTATAATAGAAATATATAGACTCAAATATGTACCTCAAAATGATCTTCGCACATAGAAACACTTGAATTAGCTCCAATACTTTTGGGTTCTCTACGAGCTACTTAGTTCGAACCTTAGATTGATTCCAACCACTTTTTTCGAGTTATGGGGAGTTTTGGGTCCATTGGAACAGGAACAAATATTTTTTCGGGTGTCTTTATGGAAGTATTTGTACATTTTGGCACTACACAATATTTATAAACCATTACTTCTATTAGAAATTAATTAATCATCAAACTTTTGCAGCCTGGCTGCAGTTGTTTTGTTTTGTGTGACGTCAATTAGTCACGTGATCGGAGCTATGACGCAGGTCTGCGTTTTGGCGCGATCTTTTTTTATTCAAACTTTAACATCGATTTATATCGCAAATACGACTGATATCCAGAAAATATAAATGCAGTATACATTATTTTATATCAGACAATAATGTGTACTGCATTTATATTTTCTGGATATCAGTCGTATTTGCGATATAAATCGATGTTAAAGTTTGAATAAAAAAATATCGCGCCAAAACGCAGACCTGCGTCATAGCTCCGGTCGAGCGACGATTGACGTCACACAAAACAAAACAGCTGCAGCCAGGCAGCAAAAGTTTGATAATCACTAATTTTCTAATAGAAGTAATGGTTTATAAATGTTGTGTAGTGCCACAATGTACAAATACTTCCATAAAACACCGGAAAAACTATTCGTTTCTGTTCCAATGGACCCCAAAACTCGCAAAAAGTGGTTGGAACTAAGTAGCTCGTAGAGAACCTAAAAGTATTGGAGCTAATTCAAGTGTTTCTATGTGCGAAGATCATTTTGAGGTACATATTTGAGTCTATATATTTCTATTACAATTTGTGTTTTTATTGCATTACTATTTTATGTACTGTTACTTTCTTTTTAAACATTGTAAAGACATAACCTAACAAAATAGTGATATCCACCTACTACAACATACTTTTTGTACAACTTGATTGAATGTTTTGCTTAGAGAACAATTAAAAATTAATACTTACATTGTAGTTTTTACGTTTTGAGTTCTGCAGAGTAGAAATAATGACGTAGATTATTATTGAAGAAATATGCAACCATAAATACATTAATTTTGGGTATGTTACTGCTGTCTGCTTGCACAAAATGTTTCTCCATTCTTCTCACATTTAACCTCCGGACTGTTTTTGGTGATAATTTCTGGATAAATCGCTCTCAAAATAGCTTTACAACATTAAATTCGCAAATATCAATACAAAATCTGTTTGTTTAGATTTGTGTGACGTCACTAGGGATGAAGCCAATTACAGACCGTTTTCGACCACGTGATCAAATGTCGAAAATACGGTTATTTTATTCGCGTTTTTTTACAAAAAATAAGCATATTTTTATAAAAAAATCAATGAAATATGCTTTTTCATTATGTCATGTTTATGGATGATCTCAATTGGCATATTATTTTCAATACAGTCAAACACCCTATTCACGGTCATTGGATTGGACGAGTTATAAAAAAGTTGGCCGATATAAAGGTACGCCAATCATTAGCTATTAGTTCCATCTGTAAAAAAATTGCCATATACACTTGATAATTAAAGATGTATTAATTATAGCGGAAAGAGCGTTTTTCGATACTACTCTCTACCGAGAGAGATGTTGTATGATAATGCCGATGGTGACTTCACCACATTTAATTACATGTAGAAACAAATAGGTTTTATTCAGTTTCTTAAGATTTCATTGCATACAATGACTTAGGTCTTCAGAAATTATATTGACAAGAGTTGTCACTCAGAAAATTTTCATGTTGCAGTGAACATGTAATTTTATGTATTATTTTATTGTTTGAGCTGTTTATGTTTTTGTCCATGTATATATAGTTTAATATATCTATTAACTATATAGATTTATGTTTTTACGTTCCTCAAGACCTCCAACAGGTTATGGGCCCAGCACGCTTCCACTGCTTCTTCAGAGACAATCTTTATGAAGCAGCCAGAAGGGCTAGTTGAAAAGGGAAAAGAGAATTATGTCTGTAAGTTAAACAGATCCCTATATGGATTGAAACAAGCTCCACGAACGTGGAACATGAAACTTCACTCTGAATTAGTGCGGTTACACTTCAAAGTATCAGAGAATGAACCATGCATCTACACGAGGATACAGAATGGGACTATAATCATCATTGCTGTATATGTAGATGATCTTTTGATATTTTGGAACAACAAGCAAGAGATGCAGCGAGTTAAGAGAGATTTACAAGCCAGCTTTGAGATGAAGGACTTGGGCAAGGCTCAGCTGATGTTGGGAATCCATATTGAGCAAAATGCTAATGAGATTAAGATACATCAAGAGAAATATGTGGAGAAGATTCTAAAAGCATTTAATATGGGAGACTGCAAACCAGTTTCCACACCAACTGTGCCAGGTCAAAGGCTAGAGAAATCTGCTAATGAGAGAAAACCAGATGACAAGAGTCCATATCGATCGTTAATAGGGTCACTGATGTATCTGGCAGTATGTACACGGCCTGATATAGCTCATGCAGTGAACTATTTGAGTCAGTTTAATGAGTGCTACGAGGAGCAACATTGGATCGCAGCCAAAAGAGTGCTGAGATATCTTAAAGGTACCAAGAAGCTGGGCTTAAGATACTCTAAAGAAAGAGACCTGCCAATCGTACAAGGATACGCAGATGCTGATTTTGCAGGAGACTTTGATCGGCGCTCTTACTCAGGCTCAGTATTTCTTGTTTCTGGAGGAGCTGTTTCTTGGCAAAGCCTGAAGCAGAGAACAGTCGCCCTTAGCACTGCAGAGGCAGAATATGTATCAATATCGGAGGCAGCTAAGGAAGCAGTGTTCTTAAAAAGGTTTGTTGCTGAGATGACTTGTGTAAACGACTGTCTGGCATTAACAATTTTTTCAGACAGTCAATCAGCTATTGCTATTGCTAACAACCCAGTTCACCACCAGAGAACCAAACACGTGGACGTCAGGTATCACTTTATACGCAATACTGTAGAGTCAGGTGTGATAATGTTGGTGTACCGAGAAACCGAGAGGATGGTAGCGGATGTGCTGACCAAGCCTCTTCCCAGAGGAAAGTTTGAGTGGTGTGTGAAAGCTATGGGGTTGTGTGTATGAACAGTGAGTGAGTGTGTATGTATGAGATGGAGGAGTGTAGAAACAAATAGGTTTTATTCAGTTTCTTAAGATCTCATTGCATACAATGACTTAGGTCTTCAGAAATTATATTGACAAGAGTTGTCACTCAGAAAGTTTTCATGTTGCAGTGAACATGTAATTTTATGTATTATTTTATTGTTTGAGCTGTTTATGTTTTTGTCCATGTATATATAGTTCAATATATCTATTAACTATATAGATTTATCTTTTTACGTTCCTCAAGACCTCCAACATTACAATCTTAAATATAATATATATATATATATATAACTACCGTAAGGAAAACAAATTTATTCAAATTAGTATCATAGAATAGTCTATATTTTTAGAAAATAACAAAACTGTAAGGTCAGAAAAGGGCAATAGGGTGTTTGACTGTATTGAAAATATTATGCCAATTGACATCATCCATAAACATGACATAATGAAAAAGCATATTTCATTGATTTTTTTATAAAAATATGCTTATTTTTTGTAAAAAACGCGAATAAAATAACTGTATTTTCGACATTTGATCACGTGATCGAAAACGGTCTGTAATTGGCTTCATCCCTAGTGACGTCACACAAATCTAAACAAACAGATTTTGTATTGATATTTGCGAATTTAATGTTGTAAAACTATTTTGAGAGCGATTTATCCAGAAATTATCACCAAAAACAGTCCGGAGGTTAAATGTGAGAAGAATGGAGAAACATTTTGTGCAAGCAGACAGCAGTAACTTACCCAAAATTAATGTATTTATGGTTGCATATTTCTTCAATAATAATCTACGTCATTGTTTCTACGCTGCAGAACTCAAAACGTAAAAACTACAATGTAAGTGTTAATTTTTAATTGTTCTCCAAGCAAAACATTCAATCAAGTTGTACAAAAAGTATGTTGTAGTAGGTGGATATCACTATTTTGTTTGGTTATGTCTTTACAATGTTTAAAAAGAAAGTACCTAACAGTACATAAAATAGTAATGCAATAAAAACACAAATTGTAATAGAAATATATAGACCCAAATATGTACCTCAAAATAATCTTCGCACATAGAAACACTTGAATTAGCTCCAATACTTTTGGGTTCTCTACGAGCTACTTAGTTCCAACCACTTTTTGCAAGTGTTGGGGTCCATTGGAACAGAAACGAATAGTTTTTCCGGTGTTTTATGGAAGTATTTGTACATTGTGGCACTACACAACATTTATAAACCATTACTTCTATTAGAAAATTAGTGATTATCAAACTTTTGCTGCCTGGCTGCAGCTGTTTTGTTTTGTGTGACGTCAATCGTCGCTCGACCGGAGCTATGACGCAGGTCTGCGTTTTGGCGCGATATTTTTTTATTCAAACTTTAGCATCGATTTATATCGCAAATACGACTGATATCCAGAAAATATAAATGCAGTATACATTAAATTATATCAGGCAATAATGTGCAATAGTTTCCCAAAAGTTGTCAAATACCCTATTCCCGTTGCAGGGCAAAGGCCTCCCTTCCTATCTTCAACTCATATGTAAACTATAATTAAATCTCCACATACCTAGGCCGTAAGAGATAAAGGAGAAATTGCAGATATTAGATTACACTAAACACTTCCATTATCTTTTGTGAGGATATTAGTATTTCAGAAATGTGTCTTAATTGGTATTTCGTTCGATAGTCAGTCGTTTCGCATGATTTCATGATATTTTCGTGCAAAATCATTTGTGATTTAAAAATCAAGTCCCAGGCTAGATGTTTGATCATTTAATAATATTTAATAGCCATGTTGCATTGATATAAACAATATAATTATATCGTTTGACTCAAACATTTAAACTATCTCGGGGCCACAGAATGTCTGTGTCGGGGGCATTTTAGCGCTAGATTTGGTCTGTGGCTTAGGACCACAGCTTATATATTAATAACTAATAGATAATAATATAAATATCCTTAAAACATTTTTAGTCTGTGGTGTTTGAACGGAGATAGACAAAATCTCAGAAAAATAGCCAGTCTCCTCGTCTGTGACCACAGATGTTCTGTGTATGTGACAGTGTAGCCAACTTAGCTGCTTATAAGCCTAATAGGGTATTTGACTGTATTGAAATTATTATGCCAATTGACATCATCCATAAACATGACATAATAAAAAAGGATATTAATTCATTGATTTTTTAAATAAAAATATGCTTAGTTTTTGTAAAAAAAAGCGAATAAAATAGCTGTATTTTCGACATTTGATCACGTGATCGAAAACGGTCTGTAATTGGCTTCATCCCTAGTGACGTCACACAGATCTAAACAAACAGATTTCGTATTGATATTTGTTAATGTTGTAAAGCTATTTCGAGAGTGAGTTATCTAGACATTTTCACCAAAAACAGTCCGGAGGTTAAATTTGAGAAAAATTGAGAAACATTTTGTGCAAGCAGACAGCAGTAACTTACCCAAAATTAATGTATTTATGGTTGCTTATTTCTTCAATAGTAATCTACGTCATTGTTTCTACGCTGCAGAACTCAAAACGTAAAAACTACAATGTAAGTATTAATTTTTTATTGTTCTCCAAGCAAAACATTCAATCATGTTGTACAAAAAGTATGTTGTAGTAGGCATCGACAAAAGGAAAATGTCGATGGTAGTAGGTGGATATCACTATTTTGTTAGGTTATGTCAAGCTTTACAATGCTTAAAAAGAAAGTAACAGTATATAAAATAGTAATACTATAAAAACACAAATTATAATAGAAATATAAAGACTCAAATATGTAACTCAAAATGATTTTCGCACATAGAAACACTTGAATTATCTCCAATACTTTTGGGTTCTCTACGAGCTACTTAGTTCCAACCACTTTTTGCGAGTTTTGGGGTCCATTGGAACAGAAACGAATAGTTTTTCGGTGTCTTTATGGAAGTATTTGTACATTGTGGCACTACACAACATTTATAAACCATTACTTCTATTAGAAATTTAGTGATTATCCAGTTGAAACTTTCACAGAATATGACTGTTATACTAGCTGCACCCAGCGGTTTCGTTTCGTTGGGTTCCGTTTACACCCTTTGGGTACGGAACCCTAAAAAGGCAGTCATGGGGACTGCCGATCGAAGTAATAACATCTTAGTCTATACTAATATTATAAAGAGGAAAGATTTGATTGTTTTTTTGTTTGCATTGAATAGGCTCCGAAACTACTGAACCTATTTGAAAAATTCTTTCACTGTTGGGAAGCTACACTATCCCCGGGTAACATAAGCTAAATTATATATTCAAAAAAATAGGGATCCTTACTAAAACTCCAATAATGTAACCCAAGGTGTAAAAAAATAAGATTTAAAATTCTAACATCGCGTGTTTGACATGTTTGCGATGTTGTTCTAAAACAGGACAACGTCTGTCAGGTCAGTTAGTATATAATATAATTATACATACACATCTGTATATATTACTGTATCTGGGCGTAACGGTCACGCGAGTTTAGTGCTTTACCTCCACCCCAAAAAGTGCCTAATGTGCTAGAAGTTCTCACTTCATAAAAAGTTGTTTGTCACGAGACGCCCGCCCGGCAGATGTGAAACATGCCGTCACGTCTGTCACGGCATATAGTGCTTTTCATGAAAGAAGTCCCCCAGACGCGGCGCTGTCATCGCGTATCAATCACTATCAGTATCATTTCTCGAGTAGAACTTTAACAACTTTTGGCATCGTACACGACTCTTTAACGATGGAAAATTAGTAAAAATCTCACTAGCGTCCAAACACAGTACCAACACCTGACAACTACAACATGGAAATTTAGTTCCGCTGTTTGCCGTGGGACTTCTTTCATGAAAAGGACTCTACTAGTCAGTTTTACTGCCAAGGTGCGCCATTATATGTTTCACATCAAAATACTATTTTGAAGGTAGTTGCATTTTTTAGTAAAGTAAACATCTATTTGTCGGTTAATATAAGACAGCAGTTGGCAACACAGTCTGTGACTGGCTGAACTGAAGTAAATGTGTTCTGTGAGTAAAGTGGAGTGATGTGTTCCCTGTGATCAGTTTTTTCGGGAATTTGCATTGGAAGTTAATAATTTTAGATAAATACCCGTGACAATACATACATTATGATTACATTAGATCCCTGACTTATAGCGTGGTGTAAATATCATATACTTTGTGAGTTATTTTGGAATTCGGTGACATTCCTGTGAAGTGCCTAATTTGATCATGGAGGCTATAGCAAAACACGATTTTACTGCAACTGCTGACGATGAGCTTAGTTTTAGGAAGAATCAGGTTCTGAAGGTATGTTTCTACTGTCTATCCATTTCCGGTCTGAATTTTATTTCCTAAAGTGATAGATGCTTTCTAGAATCTTTGGTATTCCAGATACTAAACATGGAGGACGATATGAATTGGTATAGAGCTGAATTAGATGGAAAAGAAGGACTCATACCTAGTAACTATATTCAAATGAAGAGCCACAGGTATGTACCTCACCCATGTTTGTAAATAAATTTACTTTCTTAACAATTTCCCGTACAAAGTTACGTGTTGTACCTCATTGCAAACTTGCTATCATAGGAGCTATGTTTAGAACCAGCTGTATATCACATAAATCTTATTCATGGAGCAAACTTGTTTGAAATTTTGAATTGGAACTGATTCAAGTTGAAATTTTCAATGGTTAACATTGTAAGTTTCTTGGAGAATCTTTTGGGATTCCCAGATAACTATTGCATTCCTTGCTTAATTACAATGGGATTTTTTATATGTAGTGACTTATAATTACATAAATCTCTAAAATGCTATGCAAGATTATCATTATTCTAGACCTCTACCTGATGTTATAAAGAATCAGAAGTACAAGGGACGTTAGCCATGATGTCACTTAGAAGTTTCAGAAATTTATCATCCTCTATAAACAAACGTTTCACTGTCTAATTACCGGTTAATATGGAAAGGTGGTACTGAACCGAAAGGAGGTCATTCATCTCATAATTATAAATAACTTTTAGTTTAAGTTTTAGTCTTTAAAGTTAACTTTTAGATACATAACATAAAAGAAACATTTTTATTTCACAGAAAATAAAAGATACCATATTTTAAGAATGTCACATTATACTTCATCAAAACTCGCGTGAGGATTCATTATCAATTATTATTATAACACCGGCTTGCACTCACGATTATGTTACTATCGGTCGAGACGATCAACCGGTTTCGGAGCCATTAGAGCCCCTTCCTCATTGAATACGCGCTTCTCGACCGATAGAAACATAATCGTGAGTGCAAGCCGGTGTTATAATAATAATTGTCACATTATAGTTTCAGAAAAGTATGGAACCTATCATTAAATCGTGGAAAAATATCAGCTGTTCCTTAAATTTCTATGAGTGTGTTTTTTTGTTGCAATGCTAGTGTTGGTCCTATACTAAAAGTTGTTTATAATGATTAGTGCATTGATCTTACCTATAGACTAGCAACATTGCGCTTATGCTCAAGACTAAGAAACTTAGTCTGAACTAGGAATTTATTGCTGATTATTTCTCAATAGACTCCAATGCACTAAGCTGGTACTTAGCTGATCCATCCCAAAGGGGAAAGCAGTAGTCCATGCACAACCAAACTAGTGCTTGATACAGTGACTCCGACCCGACAAGATACCCAGCTTTTTGGCAGCCAATTGAGCCTTATAGACAATAGACAAATTTTGAATATAGGAGCCAAAGTTGAGGGTAGAAGACAGAGCAACGCCCAAAAGCTCAAGCTGGTCAGTTATGGGAATGGACACATCCTGGAAAGTAGAAGCCAGTTGGAACGGCATTCTTTTCGCAGAAAACAGATACAGCAGCATTGAACTTGCTGTGGTTGGATACATACATTGTGGTGTGGGCGTTTCCGCAACTAGGCCATCTATAGGCCCTTTTTGCGTGAACCAGTTGCAATTAATTTAACCACTCGGTCTCCCCCAGGAAGGCCAGCAGCTCGCTGATGCCAGTGCAGGTTTCCCAGAGCATCCTCGGTGAACTGAGGATATTGTTTCATTGCTCTGCCACGCTACTGCAGTCTGGCAGCAAATGTGTGGCCGTTTCTTCGACCTCCATGCACCCTCTATATTGAGGACCGTCTGTAACCCCAATTTTAAAAAGGTGTTTGTTTAAAAGGCAGTTTCCTATGACGATACCGACAATTTGCCGGAGCTTGTCACGCTTGAGATTTTCGGATTTAGATCCGGGAAGGCCTCCCTTGACTGCCTACAGGTTTTAGTACTTGCCCAGTATTCTTTATAAAGTCTTGTTGTCCGCTGCCGTATCCAGGATCTGGTTTGGCTGAAACGCAGTGGGGTTTTAGGCTTAGGTCCTACAGGGCATGTACCTGAGCCTCTCCATGCTAGTTTGTAAGCCGAGTCATTACCCTTGTGCCCCTTGATCCATTGGAGTGTAATTAAATTGGTTGGCATCACCCCAATCAGTGTTTAGTAAAGATTTAGCTTGGCACGCTGTTTGTGGTGTATTGTACAAAGGGTTGTCATCCTTCCGGGTTTCCCCAGATTTGTCCAAGTTTAGAGGGCAACTGGGCGGGATTTTCAAAAAGTGTCAGGGGAATCCAGATTGTTTGATAGATAAGCAATAAATTAAAACAAAAATATCTACGATGTTCACTTTCTGGAAAACCAGGAAAGTCAGGAAAGCAAAAGGTGGTCAAAATCGATGACGACGGCCAATAATAACCAAATGCCCCTTTAACTATTTAAGGATGTATTAAAAAATATATAATAACATACATGTGTGAATATCAGTCTCTGGCAGCCATATTACAAGCTTTGCTTAGTTTGGGGTCAGATGATCGTGTGTGCAAAATATCCCGAATATTTTTTAGGGGTGTCCGGGGAAAGATCTCAATTTCACCCAAATGTCCAGGGTTTTGAAAGGTTTTGTCCGGCGTCGGATATTGAGGTGATGGCAGCCCTAATTTTAAACAATATATTATGTACAACTAGCTGTTGTATGTAACTTTATATGCATAGACTTTCATATAAAATTTCTCCATTTGCCCCCCTTAATTCGGTGATTTCCCAAAACGGTTTATTGTTTAAATGTTTGTTTTACCGCTACTATAATGAATCTACCTATTACATTTAAGCTTTGTGGTTGGTAGTTTTCGAGACATTGTAATGAGTCAGTCAATCAGGAATGAGTGGCTGGTATTTTGCTTTTAAATATATAGGTGGTTTTTCTTCTATCCTCCAAATTAGGGAATATTAGGGCGACTATATACAAGGCTACGCATTTAGACTGTACTGAGCCGAAAGGAGGTAATTGTACTTATTATTATAAATAACTTTTATAACAGGAACAACCATGAAATCGAGAAAAAAATCAGCTGTTCCACCCATTTCGAGTGTCAATGACCGTTCTATGAAACATGATATTTTTTTCGCGATTTCAGGGTTGTTCTCATAGTAAAAATTGTTCATAATGATGAGTATATTGACCTAATTTCGGCTTAGTTCAGTCTATATGCGTAACCCTGTATAGTAGACTTCAGGAAAGAAGTTCTCAATTCGCCCATTTAAAAAAAAACAAAATTACTATGTTTTTACTCCGCCTTTTGTGAACCGATTTACTTGATATTTTTTTTAGTATGTGATGGCAGTATTGCTTTTGTCAAGTGATTTTCACCAGCTTCAATAATATGAATAATTTTGTTTGAGCGCCTGTTGATTTGCCAATATCAATAATTTTATTCAAGCACTTACTAATATTAGTAAAGTTTTTTCATTATATATTGATGATTGATTTTACTTTATCCCTATGAACTAAATTCACCTTATATGGGAATTTTATTTCCAACTATGGTTTTTAAATGACTCTTAACGCGTCGTTCACAAAAATGCGCATGTGTTCCACGCGAAAACCACCACTAGTCTGCGTGCTTCGTTTTCGACCACACCGTCGCTTACCAACAGACGAGTTGGTAGTCAAAAGACGACGTACTGGCAATTTAAAAAAAACTCGGAGTTTGTTCCATTCTCGACCTTAACTAAATAGCATTAAAGTTTTCGTAAAAGCAAACACAACATTGCAAAAATGTGCACACTTGCACAGTACAAAAAATAGGCACCATGCAAGTAAATAGAACAAATCGCACCACCCATGGAAGACTGGCGTAAACACATTTACGTCAAATATTTTTTATTTCACCATTAGATAGAGGAAAGTCTAATACATGTATTCAAAAATTTTCAAATTTTTATTCCCATAAATGACGGATATAATTAAATTTAAAAAAACAGTACGAAAATATATTTTTCATAAATTACCTGGTAAACTTATGCAAGTTTTGTTACGCTAAATATTTTTGTAGACTTACCTTTTAATATAAGCTTAAACGAAGTTATGCAATTATTCTACGTCTTTCTAAAAAAACTTATTTACATAAATGAACTTACATACTTTTTCCACGTGATAAAATATGGAAATATACGCTTATATACAAGTTACTATAAATTTCCTCATTATTTTCCCGTGGAAGAAACTTTTTTACGTACAAAAGTTCTATAAAAGTGGGCTGGAATAAAGACATAACTCGAAATGAAACCACCTAGTTCGTCTGATTTCCGTAGCAACAAAGCATTAACTTTAGATGCTTCTAAATTTCATATTGTTATTCCGGGTATTAATGGAGTAACCACCTAATTTCAGATATCCGCAAAAACTGCAAGTTTTTCCTAAAAATGGAGTATATAGGTATATGTAAGTTAATTTTTGCCAGCATGTTGCTAAAGAAACCAATCGTCTAGGTCTTCTAATTTCTCCGCAAATCAGTTTTTTGACGCTCCTGAAAAGTTGGTGTTTTCAACTTACGCCAGTCTTCCATGGGTAGTGCGAAATGAGTAACACTGTTTTGAACTATCACGATTGTTCACTAAAGTTCTATTATGATTATTTACGGGATATTTACCGTGGTTAGGGTGTGGAATGAGCTCCCGATATTTCGGCGCAGTTACATGCACCATGTTCACGGGAAGACTGTTATATACCCTATACTACAGAGAACTACATAGAAAGTATACTACATATAGATTCTAAGGACGATTAAAACAAAGGCGAGAATAGAATAAACTCAGAAAGTAGACTGCATTAACCTGCGTCTGTGTAATGTGAATGGAGCCTTATTGTTTACCCCCGATGCAAAGAGAGGTTTTATAAGTATAATGAGTGTATCTGTGTGTATATGTGTCTGTCTGTGGCATCGTAGCTCCCACAGCTGAACTGATTTTGATTTAGTTTATTTTTGTTTGAAAGTTAACTTGGTCGAGAGTTTTCTTAGTTATGAATCAAGAAAAGTTGTTCTGCCATTTGTAGATTATCAAGCTTATTGTATTGATTTGTATAATTTTGATTGATTGATTGATTAACTCTTTATTGTTCACACCATGAAATTTGATACAGAGGACAAAAAGCTCTTAAAAAACTAGTGTATTAACTGGCGGTCTTATCGCTAAAAGCGATCTCTTCCAGGCAACCTTTTTTTTATAGGGGGTTTTCTCAATTTATGACTTGTTGCAACTGTTGCAAGTATTATTGCAACCTTTTTAAGTAGATCCTTCTATTGATAAAACAAGAAAAAGAATATTTGCAATTTAATCTTGCTGCAAGAACAGGCAAGGACTGCTCTTTAACTTATGTTTGCCCCGTGTTAGACGAAGACTTCTCCTAATGTACATGACCAAACTTGGTCTTATGTCGTGTGCCTGCAGTTTCTGCCTCTGTTTGACGCTGTTCATCACTCCAATGGCTGCCGCGCATCCTACATAGCGTTTATCTAGTGGTCTTACATTCTAGAAGTAATTAATTCCTCTCTCTCTCTCTCTCTCTCTCTCTCTCTCTGAGAGACGGCCTGTGTCCCAGCAATGGGAACATGATAAGCTGAAATGATGATGATAATGATTATAGAATTAATTTAAACTAAACGCTTCTAAACTGAATGAGTTTCAATAAAACTTGATACAGGAGATGCCATGTACATTAGATATCTGTAATGGGTTACGCGGAATGGGTGCACTAAGCCGAAAGGAGTCCATAAGTACCCATCATAATGAACAACTTTTACAATGGGACCAACCTTAAAATCGCAACAAAAATATAAAAATATAACCTGTTCAAAACATTTTGATAATATGAATAAATATGATGATAGTAATATTTGTTCATAATTATGTAAACGAAAAATAAGTCAAACTGATATAGTGGTCCATATCATTTACCTGTTTTCTAGATTATAGCACGGCAGCATTACTTAAAAGTTTGTAGAAGTTAGTTTTTAATATCACAATTTGTTTAGTTAATATTGTGCAATGTTTCCAGTTGGTACTATGGAAGAATCACAAGAGCAGATGCAGAGAAATTGTTAATGAACAAACCTGAAGGTGGATTTCTCATAAGGATCAGTGAATCAAGCCCTGGTGATTTCTCGTTATCAGTCAAGTAAGTATTTTTGTTCCTAGCTCATAAACTTAACAAAGTTTGCTATAAAATTCTGTTATGTTAAGTTTTGTCAACAATGGGTAGAAAATCTTGCATTAACCAACTGGCTGGTTATAGGCCTCTCTTGAAACGCCATCTACTTCTGTCCTGTGCTAATTGAGTCCAGGAGCCTTACGGCCAACTGCTAACGCGATATCAAACTAACGTTAAATCCACTCAGTTGGAAAAACACGCGAACGTGAACCTTGACGCGCCCAGATACGGTTTGCGGTCGCGCGATTTTCCAACTGTCGGTTGTTGGAAACAATATCGTCGACTCATTTTGCAGCTGGATGACCAACACTCCTCTTACCATCATACCTTGGTCACCACAGTCACAACCTTACTGTACCTGTCATGCGCGTAGCAAGTAGCAACGTAGATGCAATACTACATAACCTGGTTGCAACCCACTAACACCCTTGGTGACCTGCCTCTGCGCCCTACAGATGTAAGCAGGATCTCTACTGGCTCTACTGGGAAAGGGTGTACTAAGCCGAAAGAGGTCCATAGTACCCATCATTGTCCGTTGTACTCATCATTATGAACAACTTTAACTTTGTGACCAACCCGAAAATCACGATGAAAATATCAGCTGTTCCATACATTTTGTCAAATGTGCATGACCGTTTTCTATGAAACGTCTGATTTTGATTTCGTGATTTAAGGGTTGTTATCATAATGATGGGTACTATATAGACAGACCCCTTTCGGCTTAATATAGTCTTTCCGCGTAACCCAGTAGGTATATCACTATCTGGAGTCGCACTATTCCCACTGCCTGTTAAGGTCTAATAGCGAAAGATTTCGACGCGAGGGATGGTAGTTAGCCAGTAGGCCTAGCACGAGCCGTGGATAAATTGTCTATCCACTGTTTTTATCCCGCGAGAAAGAGACAAACGTAACTATATTCTAGCTTTGTCGCGTCTTGGCGTGGATAAAAACTGTGGAAAGACAATTTGTCCACGGCCCGTGCTAGGCCTGCAAGAAAGCACCTATTAGTACCTACATAAAAGTACACTTGAAGTGTTTATTTTTTGTCCACTTCAAGCTACGGTAAAGTGATGGAAACTACACCCTTTGAATGCCTGTAACAATGTGACCCCACATTTCTTTGTCTCAAATTGCGAAATGCACTGGATACAGTGCACTGGATACAACCAGCTTATCTAATAATGGAATGAGGGAGCCAACCGACGTGACGACGTTCTGAAAGACCGGTATCTATTATCTCTATCAGTACCTATTTGCGTTAGGCCATTTATTCTATATTCTGTACTATATAATACGAATAAGGTATATATACTATGGAATATATTTCCATGTATACCTTGTTTATAGACTACAGGTATTATTATTTTTGTAGGTCGATCGACCGTTATAAGTCAGGATTTGCCCGCGACGGTATAGGGGGATGGGCAATTCCCCGCGCGATCCCCTATGTCGTTTTCCCCGCACCCTTGTAGCTTCGCATAAAAGCCTATATTTCCCCAGTTGCGGGGCAAAAACACCCACTCCTCCCTTTCATTCAGTTTTCCCGTTTAGACTACAGGGTAAATTATACATATATAAATATAAATTTTCCCTAAAAACACATAATATTAATGTGCATTTACTTCTAGAAAACAATTAGAAAGTCAAATATTATTCTCATGCCATATACCTACATAAGTATTGATATTTTCCTCAAGCTTGTTTATCTATGTAAACATTGTTCCAGTTTTGTCGTAGTATAATCTTTTCCAGTAGTTTGAATACAGCTATCTACTGGTACCTACCAATTATGTATCATTGTAATGTCATATTGACACACTGTTCATTCTATTTATACATGCAGTGTTAACTCTATATAGCGACACTCGATTTAACGACAAAATTCCTAAAACGTGGAAATTACTCGCCTTTGGTTGGTTTAACTTTATATCCATATACACTCACACATACATATACACACACACATACATATACACACACACATACATATAAATACATACAAATACACATATACACACATATATACATTATTACACTAAATTAACTAATTACATATTGTAATTAGTTAATTTTGTAGGTTATAATTTTTTATAATTTTGTATCTTTAGTGTAATTGGTGTATTACCGTGCTAAATGAATAAATAATAATAAGAGACAAACACCTTAAGAGGCTCTTGCTAGATGGTTGGGTCAAGGGTCAGATGCAGAAGGCGGTAATCCTGGACACGGCACGTATTGTCAGGAGGTTCCTCACTCTGCAGCCCTAACCACCGGTAGCTTGGGCCTTGCCCCGCTGCCGGCGGCACTCTAGGTTTAGGTTTTTTTATATATTTTGTTTTTATAGGAAATATTGTAAAAAAACGTAAATTTATGAAGGAAAATAAATATGTGAATAATAATAATAATATACATATACATGTGTTTGCTAAATAATAATATAATTTTACATAATAAGAACTAAAACTATCACTACCTAATTATTATATACAAATTAAAATGAACAATAAATTATCAAAATCATTTAAAATACTAATCTAAAAGCCCTGTGTGTTTGTGTTTGCTTATGTGCATATATACATATACACTCTATGTAGCATCACACGGCACACCCACTCTAAATAACGACAACAATGCGTAATTATTAAGCAATAAACAGAATTTCTAACACTTTGTATTTAAAATAAAATACTGGAACAGCAAAAAACGTTAGACGAAACGATAACAGACTATACGAAATGAGCGGGGTTTTTTTTAAATCAATATTAATGTTTGTTGTTTCAAAAATTTATACTTCACTAGTAAATACATATTTGTGCATATAAGTAATACATATAGTAAAATAATATTGATTTATTCTTATCTTCATTCACGACAACTCTCAATAACGCCATAAAATGCATAGTCCCTTTAGTGTATATAGAGTTCACACTGTATTTAAATATACATCTTAATTAATAAAAAATAAGTAAATAAGTTTTAAAAATAAAAATAATGTAAAAAAAACTAGGGTGCCACCGGTAGTGGGGCAATGCTCAAGCTGCCCGTGGTCTGGACTACAGACTGGGGAAGAACCTTCTGATAATGCGTGCCGTGTCGAATATTCTTAATTTTTACAAGACTGCCTGAAAAAAAGAAGCTATTGTGGTTTTACCATTCTGTCAAATCGCGCTGCCCAGTTGCCAGTCCTAAAATTCCGGAATAAAATATGTGCTTCCTCATGATTCCCTTTTATCATAAAATTTTATAATAAATTGTCGTTACATCATCCAACAACATTAATCAATAGTCACAGTTACAACGTAATACGTCATGACATATTTCACATGCAACAAAATAGGTCGTTACTCAATCCAACTAGCGAGCGACCACGGAATCTCCAGAAATGACACATGGTGAACTTCATTCATCAATCATTATTGGTGTAATTTACTTCAAATGACTAACCTCGTATATATATTTCCTCGTGCTAATATGTAAAATACCGATCAATACGAAGCTCAAGCAGACTGCAAACAATTTCCATTAGAGTTTAAATTGGTAGATAATAAAAAAAAATTGTTTCGCGCCTCACCGCGGCTGACTCATGCGTTACTTGCGTACGTTTTATTTCGTCGCGAATGTATATTTACTGTGATAACCCTGACCATTCTCTTGTAATGAGCATTCTAGCGAATGATACATTACAAGTGACAGTAGACAGGGTTACGCGGAAAGGGTGTACTAAGGCGAAAGGGTAGTATAACAAACGTTATACTACTTATATTCACGATTTATATTACTTTGGTTATACTCATCATTATGAACAACATTTACTAATGAAACCAAACCTGAAATCGCGAAAAAAGTATCGGTTGTTCCATACATTTTGTCGAGTGTCAATGACCCTTTTCTAATATGGAACAGCTTTTCTATAAAAACTGTTAATAATGATGGGTACTAATACTAAAGACCCCTTTCGGCTAAGTACACCCTTTCCGAGTAACCCAGTATATGAACGTTCTAAATGTTCAATATATATAGAGTATAATGTTTTAAATGTTGAGTATTTTGAGATATGACAACGCTGCAAACGTTTTACCAAACACAAAGGCAAGTCTAATCTTTCAAAAGAACAGTTTTTTATTACGGGAATACAGGGTTACACAATACGGCGGTATTAAGCCCAAACAAGGTAAGGTACTCACCATTATAAACTACTTACCGTGGCCATGGGCCTAAAATCGCGAAAAAAGTATCAGTTGATCCATACATTTTGTTAAATGATATTTTCAACTCAACCGACTTCAAAAGAAGGTTCTCAGTTCGACTATTTAGGTATTTGTGAAAATACGTAAAAAAAAGTTTGTGTTATGAATATAATATTTGTATAATATTGGTCCTTTAGTTTATACTTTTTGACTTTATTATTATTTCTTAGTTAATCCGCCGTAACATTTCATATTCTGTAACAATGTCAACTGGCTGACTAATACGGGTCGAAAGATACAGCCGTTAAAAGGTAGGACAGACAGACAGCGTAGGCTTAGTAATAGGGTCCCGTTTACATCCTTATCACTAATTAATCACATCCCAGACCACAGATCATAGGTCTGTGTCCCAGACTATAATCGAGGCTAATTAAAACTGGTTTTACTAATTAATTCTCCCATAGAATCTGTAGGCTTAGTAATAGGGTCCCGCTTACATCCTTTAGGTACGGAACCCTAAAAAGAATGCTTTGAGATATAGTGGTAAAGGTAGACCCCAGATGTACTAGTGTCATTACACAGATTAATCACATCCTAGACCACAGACCATAGGTCTGTGTCCCCGACTATAATCAAGGCTAATTAAAACTGGTTTTACTAATTAATTCTCCCATAGAATGTACGTTGAAAGACAAATTATAGGTTTGCTTTCTTATTTAGTCAGGTACCTGTTGCTGACAAATAGACGGGTATGATTCATGCAGTTTTAGAACTGGTTTTCGTTATAAGGGGGCCTCGTGTCGGCTGATTCATATTGAAGAAAAAACTTTATCTAGCACAGATTAGGTTCTGTGAACCAAATGATTTGTATCCTGAATCTTTAACAAGGCGGATGACGTCCATTCTAGATAAATAGTAAACCATTATACCGATCTGCTAGTTTTCCCGTTTTCTGATTTAATATGTGGAATATAAAGAATTATTTTGTTTGTCATTTATCTGGCACATCGATCAACGGGGTACGACACTGCTAGTTTATAATATTAATGTGATCTCGATGTATATCGTCATGATGCAATTTCTTCGCTAAATTTGGTCATTATTGGCTTAGGCTCGCTGGTCGAATTGGACTTACGAACCGGAACGCATTTCCCTTCAAACCTTGCGAACTTTTAACCGACTGTCCAAGAAGGAGGGTAATCTTTTTGGGTTGTACGTAAGTATGCTTCTGGGTTCCTGTAGTACCTCCTGGTAGCCTCAACTGTTTGACCGTTTTTGACGAGTGAGGTGTTGTTGGATTACTGTACGAAACGAAACGGTGATTTCACGAACCGGTCCGTGCGTTCCGGTCCATTTCGAGCACATGGAAAGCTTGCAGGAAGACACATATTTTAGGTACATTGCATTTAATTGTCAGTTAGTGTGATAAACCTACTCATATGAACCGTTCGGGAAACAACCGCGTCTTTGAATCATTTCTTCAATAAATAAACCAGTGATTGTACACAGTTCTAATTCGAGTCTAGGTCAAGTGACATGGGCGCCGCAAACTACGGGGAACAAATATTTACAGATAGTTCGGAATCGATTTGTTTACATAACCAACGTCGCTCCGTCGTTATTAAAATCTATGCATTGCGTCAGGTTTTACCCGGTCCTAATAAGCCTGATAAGTGTAGGCTTTCTTGGCTATTGCTGCTTTACGATTTAATAGCTTCATACATTCATCTGTCCTTGATGAACCTTAGGCAAAATACTCGAAGAGGTATAACTCCATTATAGTTTTGGCCGCTGAAGCTGTCACAATTTCACCTGCCCGCACCTACCCGACCTTATTGTGGTCACTCATACGGTGAAATGTTTTGACAGTTCTGTAAAAAAGCCTCATAATGTCTTGAGTGAGACACATCATCAGCCAGTAAACGTCCACTGCTGAACAAAGGCCTCCCTCTTAGAGAGGGGTGTTGCCATAATCCCCACGCTTGGCAGACGGCTTGGGAATCGCAGTACGTTCACCGTGTACTAATAGGACGCTGCTGCCCATCCTCCGGTGGTTCTGGTCACAGTTTAAAAACATACACCCGGGTTCATGTCTTGAGTGTGAATTATATTTTTCTATAGAACAGCTGAATTTATTTTCACGGTTTCAAGGCTAGTTCCATAGTAAAAGTTGTATAAAATCATGACTGCGCTGATTATTAGAGACAGATCTTGAAGCTCTGTACGTAGTAGGTAAATGTTAAAATTCTCTAGCCTATTACTAGAATTTGTAGATACTCCGTCTTGTAATCACCTTGCGCTGAATCGAAATAAGTGGCGTCGAAGCGTCCGAATCCAAGACATCTTTTGCATCATTGCGCACAAACAAAGTTTCCTAGTCTCGAAGAATATCACTTTTAATATTGTTCGTACAAGAAAACAAATGTGGTCCGTCCTGAGCTATTTGATTGGTATTTTATTCATCTGGTCTATGAGGGACTTGGTCCTTACAGCCGGGTATTGTATGACTTCGAGCAGAGCTAACAATCCATTTCACCGTTCCGCAGATGTCCAGACGGCGTCCAGCACTTCAAAGTCCTACGAGACGCGTCGAGCAAGTTCTTCCTGTGGGTGGTGAAGTTCAGCTCCCTGAACGAGCTCGTGGATTATCACCGCACGGCATCCGTCAGCCGCCTGCAAGACGTCAAGCTACGAGACGTGGTGACGGAAGAAGTGAGTACAGTAAGCATTACCCTTTTGTACCTACTTATTTACTTTATAAGAAAGGGCTTAGCCTTATTACGCTTGTTGGCCAGTGCGTCTTGGCGAGTTTTCTTCCTGCCACGTTGGCCTGCGGCGAGTGATGCTACGTTTAACTCTGTATAAGTTGATTGTTGCACCACTCTCCACAGTTACCTGGGCAGGAAACGTTGCTAGGCGCAAAGATGCTAGGCTCACTCACTGACTGACTGAACACTACTTAATCTAAAAAGCAAATTTTTGCTAGATTCCTTATGTGGTACTAGCGGCTCGCCCCGGCTTCGCACGGGTATAGATATATTATAGCCTATGTCACCCGGGGATAGCGTACCTTTCCAACAGTGAAAGAATTTTTCAAATCGG
Organism: Agriopis aurantiaria; assembly: GCA_914767915.1. Lineage (NCBI taxonomy): Eukaryota > Metazoa > Arthropoda > Insecta > Lepidoptera > Geometridae > Agriopis > Agriopis aurantiaria. The sequence continues at coordinate 6,411,494 of OU611994.1, read as the reverse complement.
TTCAGTAGTTTCGGAGCCTATTCAATGCAAACAAACAAACAAAAAATCAAATCTTTCCTCTTTATAATATTAGTATGTGATATAAAAGTCCGCTAACAAAGAGTTCTGCTAAAGGGCCAAACTAAGGGAGGCAAATAGAGGTTCAAAATGTATATGAAAGTCCTATGTTTTTGATAATTGGGACATAAAATTAAGCTAATAGTTTAAAATAAATATCTATTACAAAAGAGCCGAATTAAAAGACGCAAATGGATGTTGAAAATCTTCGCCTAAGAAGTCGCATGCAACAGCTAGTAAATCTATACAAAATGCTAGTAGGTAGTTACGTTATTTTCCTAACAAGCTACGCCGTTTTACATCAAAATCCTTCTAATATAATACAATATTACAAAACGGTTTATTATAAACTTCTTGGAACACGAAAGTCATGTTCTGGTTTCCAAATTATCCCATCGACTTTCAGTATGCTAGTAGTCAAACGGCCACTTCAGACTATGTTATAAATATGTAATATTATAATAACATAGTGGTATAAACAAAGGGAGGCCCACAGAAAAGAGAAGTAAATAGAACGGAAATGAGAAGGAAAATCTGTTATGGCATATGAGTGAACCTTGATTGAACATTATTATTTAGATAACGCGTTGAACTCCGTATCACAGTTGCTAACTGATTACGAATGACTGACGTTTAGTTTATATGGGTGCAACTCGCTACAACACATTTCTTACACAAATGCCAAGACAGCGGTTCTAATTTAAAAAAAAAAACCGTGGGTTGGCCTACACCCAGCAGTAGGTCTGACCCAGCAACTCAGGGCTGATGATGATGATGATAATAACATAAGTTCATAGCTGTGATGCCACGCGATATACAAGGTTAGACTGAACTGCTATGCTAAACGAAGAGGGGTCAATGAACTTATCATTAAACACAAGTTTTACGGTGGGACCGGCCTTGGAAACGCGCAAAACAATCAGCCGTACCATAGAATAAAAAACACAATTAGAGGTAAAAGTGTGCTACAGCTAATTTTTTCCTGATTTTAGGGTTAGCTAGACAGTAAAAGTTTTTCACAATGATTGTCAATGACCATCTTTTAGCTTAGCTAGCAGCTCTGTCTAACCTTGTATAGTATACGCTTCAAAGCCAAATAGTTGCTCGCATACATTTTAGATGACATATTATCACTTCCCGATGCGCTGTACTGAATCGCAGGAAATCTGTGACGCGAAATATTATAGCTTAATCTGAAGGATCCTTAAATTCATTTGTAATTCCATCACGTTCGATTTCCATTAGAGTAAGCGAGCAAATAGACGTCCGATATACATTATGAAAACCGCAGCCGGGGACACTGAATAACTTCTGAGTGAAGGAGACACATTCTGACTATTGTATCGGGAAGCTTTGGTAAAATTTTACCATCATCATGTTGAAGTTTGGAAGTCAGTAGACCAAACTTCTTGGGATCCAGCTAATTACGTCTCTGTCGTCCTGGGCATCTCTTCATTTCGGAATTATGACTTCTGATCAACCGTGTGAATACATGGAATCTTCTTTGCATATGTCCGAAGGTGAGTTTCGTCCGTTACTGTAGACATAAGCTCTCTATTGCGGTTGGATTTTTTAAGTAACTTGGTGTTTGACTAGTTCAGAGAATTTTGAATATTTTGCGTAGAGTCTACATCTCAAACGCCTGTAACCATTACAAATTTATTTTAAAAAGAGCTAGGTTCATTCATATCAGACATCAGACGTAGTATCTTACTTAGGCGCGCGTAGGACTTTGGAATATTACTCATACTTCAAGCCTGGATTATGGATTCCATCCTTTATCTTCGCTTACGCAATTTGTGCCGCAATGGACGTTCCTGCGATCAGTTCGCAAAATTTTCTTGTTCGATGTTTAAGTACCAGGCGAACATGAAATCGAACGTTGACGATCTCGCGGTTTTTAGCCTACTCGCTCATAAGCGATGGTCAAGTAAGACACTGCTCACAAATTTCTTAAGAAAAAATGTATGGGGATCGAACTAGGTACATTAGTGATGTAAACCGCACCGCGTTGTCTGGGCAAATAGTACGGGCGCGGTGACCCTGATAAAGTAACCGAAATAACCCGGTCGGTCTATAATCTCCAGTTGCAAATACTGCCTTACCAAATAGCGCGTATGTTTTATTATCCGGGAGTATACTTTCGATAGTGCTGTTCCTTGATACGGCGTTGTAGAAATATATACTTCATCGAATATGGTGACAAGTTTCTTTAAACCTCTATTTACTTAACCTACCTACCTTTAAAACCCGACAACGATAATTTTAGCAGATCACATTTCGCAAACGGCTCACCTGAACAAAAAATTATGCACCTTCACTTTTATTTTTAAAAAAACATACAAAAATAGGTCAGAGTGCCTAGTGCGAGTTTTTAGAGTTGCTTTTTGATCGTGTTAACGTTAACTACGATTTGTATGAAGTAAGAGCAGCGCCATCTACATGGCGATAGATAGCGTTGCTCTTATTTCATACAAATACTCGCATCGAGATACGATCCCGGCGTCTAAAAACGAAACGAGAAACACGCTCACGTCGCATCAATCGGCAACTAGTCTTGTCTACGCTTATCGCGCGTCGCTTGTTGCTTGGCGACAAGCAGAAACTGCCGCCTATGGACACCTGCAACACTAGCTGTGTTGACGGTGCTTTGCCAGGCCGGAGAGGTAGTTGTAGACACCCATTTTAAAACGCTTCATGTTGAAGCTCGGCGGGAATACCTTTGAGGGGAAGACATTCCACACCTTGCAGGTCCGCGGAATAAATGAGCGGAAAAATTGGATGGTGTGGGATTTCCGCATTGCAAGATGTGGGGGCTTTTACTGTTTTTGCTGTCTGCGTAGGATGGCCGTGTAGCATCCGGAAACAATCACGACTTCTAAAAACGAAACGAGAAGCGCACCAACGGCAACGTGGCGCAGACGGCAACTAGCTGCAACTTGACTTCGGTGCGCTTCCAACTGACCCATGGTGTTATTTGTTTATTACGAGTTTACCTCCAATCGCATGCAGTGTTCACTTCTAGGAGGTCGTACATTGCCATATTTATATCTATAAAAAAATAAAAAATTTGATGTCAGTTTAGTGAACCAATAATAAAAAAACAAAAAAAAAAAACGGTTTAGTACCATTGTTCCGTGTATCTTATGTGAATGTAGTATTCAATTTTTGGCTACGGAAGATACTGTATGCAAAAATAGAGTATTTGTTTATATAGAGTGTGGAACATCACTACACTGAGATAGCTACTGATAAATATTGACGTTACGTAAAGGCAAGCGCGCAATAGGATAGAATATATATTATAGTCCTAGTGCTATGTTTTAGTGAGCTTTTTAATGTTTCTGAGTCATTCTAAGCGCCCTATGCGGAAATTATCACCTGATGCACGGATTTTCGGAAAAAAATTTCAAAAGAATGCTTTCATCGAGTGCACGCGTCTAAACGTTGACCACACGTCGTCGCTCGTCACTTTCAGATGTCTGATTTCATCGCTTTCATTAGCTTTACTTGTATATGTATATGTCGGAGAACACCCGATACTAGGATGTTTTTTGAAGCTGTGACGTCATTAGTGCTGATGATACTGTTTCCATCACTGGGTTCTACCATTGGAGATAAAACCTTAACTGGCAGAACTACTCTCTTCTAAGCAACTTTGTAGTTTTTAGGCTGTACCAAACTGAGTTATTCACGGGGTAGGTCAAAGAAACACATTGAAAGTTCTCCTTGTTCCTTTATTTCTGCATAGACCCTAAGAAGGTGCTCTATGCTAATGCTAATTTACCGCCACGTTCATAAAACCCTAGACGCTTATAGAAGAAGGGCAAGAAACTACAGCGCCATCACTTTATCACAATTATTACAGAATAACACTTTTCATAACACTTATTGAGCAATAAATAGTAGTTAACAAAATAGTAACAGCACTCTAAGTGCACCGGATATCGCTTCAAGCAAGACTGCTTGTTTCTGCACTTTGTACTGTGCTCGATGAATGCCTCAAACAGAATGAGCCTGGCTCCTTTTTTTTTTTTTTTTATGATTGACTTTTACTGTTGGCCTTTTGGCCTCTACAGCTTGACCGGACTAGTTAGCGAACGCAGAGTGCGTTCGGCATAACTTGGTGGTTAAGTTTATAGGCGACTAGCACAAGGGCACCTCGATGGTACGAACCTCGGCTTGGGCCGTCGCCGGGAGTGGGAATCAGACTTGCCCAGGCACCCCAGAGGGGGTGTGCCCTGGAGCCCTAACGGTTTGTTGAACTGAATGATTATTTGGAGAGAATCTAACCGATCTTCTAACAGATCCTGTGGGTCTACGATCCTGCCGGCGGGATCGCTGTGTGTGTGTGTGCCTCTGGTAACCGACGCCTGTACCAAAAACTGAATATTTCCTATTGCTAGGAGCAGTCGGATCGGGCGAGCGCAGCGCCGCCGCGGTGACGACGGCGATGGGGTCGTCCGGGTCGCCCAAGATGTTTCTAGGGCGTCTACGGAGAGGAGGAGGGTCTGTCACGTCTGTCGAGTAGTCGGAGGATTTTACTACAAGAGGATTGGGGTGGTGAGGCGCCGCGTCAAAGTAGCGGCGGGAGGTATACTTAAGGTATTGAATCATGGATGGGAGTTCAACATCGCAGTGCAGATCGGCGTTTCGCATATACCAGCTAGCGCCGACCGCTCTGCGTATGAAGCGATTTTGAATGACCTGCAACTTGTCCAGATCGATGCGGGAGGCGTGGGCGAATGCCACAGAGGCGTAAGTCATGACGGGGCGGATGCAAGTTTTGTAAATTGTCAGCTTATTTCTAAGTGACAATTTACTACGCTCGCCGAGGAGGGGGCTGAGGCGGCCTAGGAAGAACGCCGCTCGATTGCGGACTAACTGAATGTGTTTGGAGAAAGTGAGTCGGCGATCGAGAGTCACACCGAGATACTTGGTCGAGATGGTCCAAGGGATGGGCTTCCCGTTAAGCGTGATAGGCCTTGACGGGGGGTTCTTGGACGGGTGGAGGTACATTGCTGCACTTTTTTCGGGATTGACCGTGATGGCCCACTTCTTGAACCAATCACCTAGATGAGTGAGGGCTCGTTGAACGTGGGCCCGTTGGATGACTTTATTCCACCCTCTGGAGTAGAGAGCGGTGTCGTCAGCGAAGAGAGCTATTTCTACATGGGGAGATCTAGGAATGTCACTAGCATAAAGCGTGAAGAGGGCGGGAGCTATGACGGAGCCCTGAGGGACTCCGCTACCTATAGGATGAGGTGAAGACAGAATTCCATCGACGCGATAGCGAAAGCTACGAGACGTGAGGTAGTCATGTATGATGAGTACCAGACGGTCCGGCATTCCGATGTGATATAACTTGTATATCAACCCGTTATGCCAGACTTTGTCGAACGCTTTCGCAACGTCGAGGAATACCGCGACGGTGCCTTGGCAGAAGGGCTTGTGGGTGTAACCATGGGATGGTTTCTTATTGAAACCTTCGAGAACGTACTCCGTGAAGCGGTGCACTTGTTGGACGCAAGAGTGTCTGGCTCTAAAGCCGAACTGCTCGTCGGGTAGAAGATTGTGTTCATTTACATGGGACCAGATACGCTTCAGAAGGATGCGCTCATAGATCTTCCCCAGGGTGTTGAGAAGGCTAATGGGACGATAGCTGGAGGGCTCAGAGGCCTTTTTGCCTGGTTTGTGAATGCCGATGACGTCGGCAGACTTCCAGGCGTCGGGAAAGATAGAATTGTTGATGGCTGCATTGAAGATGCTGACAAGGAGGTACACAAGTGAGACAGAGAAGTGCTTGAGCACTTTGTTTGAGATGCCATCGGCACCAGGGGCTTTCCTGACCTGGAGGCCCTTGATGATCGACTCAACCTCAGAGGCCGTGACTGGCTCGAGGGTATCAACGGGGGGAGTGGAGGTTCTATGTTCGACCTCGCTGTCCACCGCTTCGCGGTGGGCAGGGTCGACCTGATCTAAGGAAGGACTACACTGATGTTCGAGGCTGTCGGCCAGACATTCGGCCTTTTCCTCGTCTTCGAAAGCGGGGGGGAGGTTTGGTCGGGAGAGCGGGGGCATAGCAGTCACAGTGTCAGATTTCAGAGATCTAACCAACCGCCAGTATGCCTGGTGGGTTGGCTGAATCTCTGAGAGTAGGGAGCCTGGCTCCACAACAACTCGCCATTTTATAATAAAGATGGCGTCATGTCGTTGTGAAGTCATAACACTGTTCATTAAAGATCTACAAATAACCTACTTTACAGTAGTTTATAACTTGTTAAATAATCTTAACTATTTACAGAACTTAGCTCTTATTAACACTTAAGCTAAACATTTAAATAATCGAAACAAGGCGCCATGTTTTTCGTTTCGTAAATCGAATATCAAATCAGCTGTCTTTTAATGTAATCTTTAACTAATGATTTTAAACCTAATGTTTATCGTTTACAAATCAAGACATGAATTTAGCAATAGATAACTTTACATTTAACTAAAGATTAAATAGTCTTGTGTCATTGTTTCCTGTCCGGAAAGAGAACAAAACATATTTTTACATTTTAGTTTTCCACAGTTAACTTTACGCTTAAATAAGTAAACTAATTACATCAATCAGTTTGTAAACCTTTCTGGTCTTCATTTTAACGGACATTGTTGAATTCGACGTTATTATTTAGAAGCTGATATTGGTCTTGCGCCGACACGGCCATTCTGACAGGTGGTGCGTGCTCTGCACCAGCCACATCAGTCTGTTGTTAGTATTCTTGAGAAACTTGCTGCTGGTACTTAGGGGTGGATAAAGATTTGGTATTGGAATTTTCTAGAATGTTCTCGAAGCGTATAAAGTATTTCAGGGGTCTCGATGTGTTTAGAAGATTTTAGTACTGTACTGTCGGAGAGTGTTGGAGTATCGGAGTGAGTAGAAATGAAATGAAATTATGAAAATGAAATGAATCTCGGCGGTTCTCGGAGTGTCTCGCAGGGTCTCGAAGTGTCTCGGAGGGTCTCGAAGTGTCTCGGAGGGTCTCGAAGTGTCTCGGAGGGTCTCGAAGTGTCTCGGAGGGTCTTGAAGTGTCTCGGAGGGTCTCGAAGTGTCTCGGAGAGTCTCGAAGTGTCTCGGAGTGTCTCGGAGGGTCTCGGAGGGTCTCGGAGGGTCTCGGAGTATCTAAAATGAAAATCAGTTTCTCTGAGCTAGGTATCCATTCACAATCACACTAGCCGAAAACTTTTTATTTATCAGTGTTTCTGTTGTTTCCAAACAAGAAACTCAGCATGATTTCTATTGAATATCTTTTAATGATAACCGATTCCGATTATCAGTTATCAGTGGATATTTTTCACATCGTGACAATCATAAATGAATCAAGTTTAAAGTTTATGGAGGTAGGTAGAAGTTTACTGTACATGGAGAAGTAAGCGAAGATGTTGTAGTTAATGCTCCACGCATTGCAAATGTCCCTCGCATAATTGCAAGCTTTTATTTCTTATCGATAGGAACGATTTTATGCTCTGCTATTGTTTGCATATTCAGCTGCTGGGCAATAGTTTGCTGTTGTGTCTACAGCCACTCGATGATGTCATGAATCATCGTCATCATTATTATTATACGAAAAGAATTCTGAAGGTACATCACCAGATTGTAATAGCAGCACCAGGTCCGCTGCAGGTCCACTCGTCACTGTGCATGGTGTAGACACGTCTTAACTTGTCGCACCAGGCATCAATCGGTTTGATTTGGGGGAATCCATCGACGAGCATTAACACTGTTCTCGTGGGCGTGACTAGGATAATCTGAAACATAATAAACAGACAGAAGGATTATCGGATTCTATCCCACTTCTGATGTCGGAGAACACCCGATACTAGGATGTTTTTTGAAGCTGTGACGTCATTAGTGCTGATGATACTGTTTCCATCACTGGGTTCTACCATTGGAGATAAAACCTTAACTGGCAGAACTACTCTCTTCTAAGCAACTTTGTAGTTTTTAGGCTGTACCAAACTGAGTTATTCACGGGGTAGGTCAAAGAAACACATTGAAAGTTCTCCTTGTTCCTTTATTTCTGCATAGACCCTAAGAAGGTGCTCTATGCTAATGCTAATTTACCGCCACGTTCATAAAACCCTAGACGCTTATAGAAGAAGGGCAAGAAACTACAGCGCCATCACTTTATCACAATTATTACAGAATAACACTTTTCATAACACTTATTGAGCAATAAATAGTAGTTAACAAAATAGTAACAGCACTCTAAGTGCACCGGATATCGCTTCAAGCAAGACTGCTTGTTTCTGCACTTTGTACTGTGCTCGATGAATGCCTCAAACAGAATGAGCCTGGCTCCACAACAACTCGCCATTTTATAATAAAGATGGCGTCATGTCGTTGTGAAGTCATAACACTGTTCATTAAAGATCTACAAATAACCTACTTTACAGTAGTTTATAACTTGTTAAATAATCTTAACTATTTACAGAACTTAGCTCTTATTAACACTTAAGCTAAACATTTAAATAATCGAAACAAGGCGCCATGTTTTTCGTTTCGTAAATCGAATATCAAATCAGCTGTCTTTTAATGTAATCTTTAACTAATGATTTTAAACCTAATGTTTATCGTTTACAAATCAAGACATGAATTTAGCAATAGATAACTTTACATTTAACTAAAGATTAAATAGTCTTGTGTCATTGTTTCCTGTCCGGAAAGAGAACAAAACATATTTTTACATTTTAGTTTTCCACAGTTAACTTTACGCTTAAATAAGTAAACTAATTACATCAATCAGTTTGTAAACCTTTCTGGTCTTCATTTTAACGGACATTGTTGAATTCGACGTTATTATTTAGAAGCTGATATTGGTCTTGCGCCGACATATATGTTATATAATTATATGTAGTCTATCAGTTTTTTATCGGATACATTTCGGAGAGTGCATCTGATCTGCATGATCTAATTTCCTCTTGCCCTTTTTTCTATCAGACGGCCAGGGTGGGGCACAAAGTGGCGACACCGTTTCATGGTTGATATTACGAATAGCGTATTACCGTACGAAGCGCTTTGATTCCTCTTTTATTGTGCGAACAGCAATACTGGAATACGCTGCCAAAATGGGTGTTCCCTGATAGTTGCAATCTGGGTGCCTTCAAATCGCGAGTCAATCGGTTTCTTCTAGGCAAGCGTGCTCCACGTAGACCGCATCATCGCTTAACATCAGGCGAGGTGGCGGCGAAAGACAAGCCGATTTAAAAAAAATAACTTGGAAGTCTATTTTAACTTAACCCACATCTAACAACAAATCTAATAAGACAGGTGTTTGGTATATCAAACCAGCTTAATCCGATTAAAATAACGGGATGTGATGGTGACGTTCCCTCCCTAAACTTTTCCCAAACGGATTATAGAAACGTGTTGTGTTTACGATCCACGCTGTCACGTGGAAAATGCGACTTATAACTTACTCTATTAGTTTTGATAGGTTTAATGAATCCATTTATCATTAGCACAATAATGCTACTATGAAATTTCTGAATTTCTTATTGATAAAATTGTTCTAACATTTAATATAGACTATATAATAATTGTCATAAAAATCGAGACTAGGAACTTTATAATTTTTTTTATTTTACGAATAAAGGTATTAATTGACATGTTTTTTCTTTCTTTAATTAATTTAGATATGAAATAAGCAATTTCGACAATATTCTAACTTATAGACGTAATTTTTAAACTTTTTAGGGTTCCGTACCCAAAGAGTAAAAACAGGACCCTATTACTAAGCCTACGATGTCTGTATGTCTGTCCGTCTGTCTGTGTCGGCTGTATCTTTCGAACCGTAATAGATAGCCAGTTGAAATGTTTTCTTTTTTTTTTTAGTAAAGGAGCTGATAATCTTTAAACGGCTGAATATATATTCCTGAATCATAGCTCAATGAAGTCACATCTCAAACGAAATCAAAACCGGTTCAGCCTTTTAGGAGCTTTGATGCCACAGCCAGACACATATTCACACTTTAAACTTATAAATCCCCTCATTTTGCGTCGGAGGTTAAAAATCAAGGCCGCCAATCTTGCGTAGTTTTTCTGTCATGGTAAATGAAAAGTAATGAGTAAATGTTCCCCGTTGGCATTGCAGGTGCTGGTACAAGCGCTGTACGACTTCACGCCGCAGGAGGCGGGCGAGCTGGAGTTCCGGCGCGGGGATATCATCACGGTCACCGACCGCTCCGATCAACACTGGTGGCAGGTAAGCCATTATAAATAAGAAAAATTGAAAAGAATGAATAAGAAATAAAATATATATATTTAAAAAAAAATATATTGAATTGATTAAGAAATATGTATTGTATTGTATAACTTTCTTATGGCGGCTCCACATTAGTGCCGTGAATTCACGGCACGATTCGTGAATGTGCCTCCCACATTCACGGGATGTTCACAATCTTTCGTGAAACCCGCCGCGAAATGGATTTGGAAGCTGCTGTTGCAATGCCTTTGTAGTCCGGAGTTAACTGGTGCGGGGCCGTGAATGTGGATGTGTAAGCGTGAACGCCGCGCGAAGGGGGCGCGGACCTTTGTCGCAGGACAAAATACCGATTCTGATCGGGGAACAGACGTGAACGCGCGTGAAACCCGCGACAACCGTCCACAGTCACGTTCACGCCTGTTTACTGGCACTAATGTGGAGCCGCCATTACAGCGGCCGCACACATAACCACAAAACGTAACCACTCGAGGCCGCGTCTAGAGACCAAGCCGAGCCACTCAATGGACACGATCGTTATTTTGGCCAGATGCATTCGCACCGAAACGCCACCTCACCATAAAAATCATCATCAGCTAGAAGACGTCCACTGCTGAACATAGGTCTCCCCTTTTTAGCCCTGGCGCCGGGGCAATAGAATACGGCTCCGGTACAATTTTTACAAAGGAGAAACAATGTTTGGCCATATCTCCCTTTCTTCTCCCAAAAATTAATAATAGGCTTGCGTTTGACCGCCAACTCGCCTGATGTTAAGCGATGATGCGGTCTACGATGGAGCACGCTTGCCTAGAAGAAATCGATTCACTCGCGATTTGAAGACACCCAGGTTATAACTATCGGGTAACACCCATTCGGGCAGCGCGTTGCACAGACTAGCAGTTCGCATAATAAAAGTGGAATCAAAGCGCTTTGTACGGGTTTTCGGTATACCAACCATCAAAGGTATCGTTTTGGTTCAATCATCAAACATCAAAGGTTTTGTGCCCGTTCTGGCTGTCCGATAGGTTGCAGATGCTTCAAAATTGAGTTGCAAGATTCCACCCGAACAAACATAGTTATACGTACTTACAATACAAGTTAAATAAAAACTTGTATGCATGCAGCATTGATGTAGTTTTGGTTTTTTGTATGTTGTATGGACCAGTTAGGGTAGTGTAAATCCAAATTTGCAACTTCGAAAAACTTCTGCTCGCCGCGCACCACGCTAAAACATTGTAAAATTTAGGGATTTTTTTTTCACTTTTGTGCTCTAAAAGTCATAAATTATGCGTTTTCTGACAAAAAAATGTTGTGCGTTTTAGTAAATTAAATTTGCAACTATTTAAGCCAAACCGCAGCTCTATAAACCCTATAGGGATTAAGCTAATGGTCCTTCGAAGTTGGGCAAATTTGTATTGAGCTGCAGATAAATATGCAAATTTCACGTCTCATTATATCTGTTTTGTTGTTTTCAGGGAGAGATAGCGCACCGTCGCGGCCTGTTTCCGTCTTCATACGTGACGCCCTACCATTCATAGTGGCAGCGCGCCACGACCCCTTGCCTCTCTATCACCGCTAAATCGTGTTGTGTGTCGCCGCCCTTACGTACCCCCCTCCCCGGACCCCCGCGAGGCCTCCCCACGCCCCGAGATCGCCTCGACAACTCGACTAAATGTAGACATCGAACATTCAATTAGCTTAAGTAAAACTAATCAAGGAAACGTTATAGTTTTCTTAGCCTCATTCGCGCGTATGTTAAGGAGTTAGCAAATTTTGTAGCTATTGGCGAGTTGTCGAGTAGGTAGCAGCCTCCAGGGGTTTAGTCTTCAATGATTATTTCGACGAGTAATAAGTAATAAGGTGCTTATCCTACAGCTATTTGATTACGTATACTTTCTTTTTAATAATAATTTTGTAATAGCGTTATCATTGTCATGATAAACTGCCTTAATTTTTGCAATACTTGTAGGATGTTATACGGTAGTACAAAAAGTAACTAATTGTGACGTTTTCGTCGTTTCGATGTTTTGTAACGAATTTATTGTGTTTATCATTGCAATCGTGACCGTTCGCTAGATGCAGTGGTATTATCCTCAATGACGTGCCACAGTGTTAATTGTAGTTTGAAATATTTTAGTAATACGTGGAAATAAAGGGATCAACTCGGCAGCCGCTGATTTTTCCCTCTTGAAGCGAGTAGATTTTTTATGTGATTTTTAAAGTATGACGATTTATTTATCCATTTATTAGTGTTTAATGCTCATTTTAAATATTTACCAGTTATAAATTAGTTTAGGTGTATTTTTTAGGTTCGACTTGTATTTCGTTTTTAATTTTTGTATCAGCGGTATGTTATGAGGTACCATAGTCATGGCAATTACATTAGCGCCCTCAGATAGGTCTCGATAGTTCGCAGGTCTAGATCCGACGAGTTTGTGTTACGCACAATTTAAAATGCCCTTATTACGTACTTTGTATGGATTCTGTTTTGATAGGTTACGTATTTGTACAGTGAAATGTTTTACGACTGTATGTATTTTGTAACAATGCTTTTTTCGCTTTTGACGTGTTCATTTTGATCGTACTAGATGACTCATTTCATCGGCCATTAAATATGTAAAATTTAATTGTCTAAAATGTTTAACGTAAAGATACTTCGATTAAGAATAGTGAGTCCAAAGAAACATGGCGACGAGAACGCGTGAAAGTATGGACCTTGTAAATAGACATATAGGACGCAGCCTAAACAATTATTGTGCATTTAAACGAGCATTTTATTTCGAGAAAATGTTTGTCTGGTACTGATTAGATTCTCAGGCTTGCACAAATGCGGAAAATCTATTTATATACAAGGCTACGCGGACAGGGGTGTACTAAGCCGAAAGGGGTCTGTTATACACACCATCCTAAACAACTTTTACTAATAGACCACCCTAAAATCGGTTCCGTAGGAATCAGGTGTTCCATAGAAAACGGTCATTCACACTACAAAATACAAAATGGATGGAGCAGCAGATTTTTTTTTCTCGATTTCTGGATTGGTGTCTTTAGTAAAAGTTGTCCATAATGTTGACCCCTTTCGCCTTAGTACACCATTTGCGTGTAGCTCTGTATAAAATATTGTTAGCAGCTACACGGCTTGTAAACTACCAAAAATCGAGATGTAGCCAACAAATGTGTTCCTCGCGATTTTATAATTTATTAGATGCTTTAGACGCGAACTAGGAAGCGTAGAACCAATCTGTTCACTCTCGATTTGAAGACATACTTTTCCGAGACTCCGGTAGTGAGTTCAACAGTCGCTGTGCGTATGAAGTATTTGAAATCGGAGCGCTATGTGCGTGCGTGGAGAATGTCCACCATGTACGGATATCGTTGTGCCATGTTTCTTTGGTCTTATATACGGCATAGCTGCCGGCCTAATACTAACCCGGTAACGCGGTCTCCCCGACGTGAATCGACGATCGTGGCACAAGGAACATGTCATTGTACTTAGTTAGCGTTAACATAATAGTCAAGACTTGAAATTAATAAATAAATCTTTGAGTGCTCGTTACCCAATGTAGATATTTATTTTTGTTATTGTATTGTACCCAAAATTACTATATTTATGGAAACATGAGAATTTTAATAATTGACGAGTTTGAGATCTTTAATACCGCGTAATTTTAAGGACAACCTTTTTTGACCTGATTATTTTTAAACTGGAAATAATTTTCTGCGAAGCATTTAAACTGTGTGTAATATAGGATTAGGTATGGTACACCGTATGGAACGCATGTGGAGAGAAACTAAGAAAATTAATAAAAATTATTGTCCATATAAATTGTGCTTCTCGCTGTAGACAAATAAGTGCATGAAAGCAAGTAAGTAATCAGAAATGGAAAGTGCTATAATCATATATTCAAATATTTAAATAATTTAAGTTACGATTCTCCAATATTGTGGAAGATGTATGATATTTTTTACTAATAAATTTAATATTGTAATTTGGAGTTTCATTTCTGTAGATAAATAATACAAAACGTTTCAACAGTCAATATGATTTTATTTATTGAATTATATATATTAAATATTATTATAAATAACATCACAATTATTCTTACTGACTAAACAACGATTACACTTTAATTCTACTTCTACAAGCGCATATTGTTATTATATTGTCTAACGAATACAATATACATTATTATTTCTCATATCTACATATACCCACAATTATATGCATTATGAATCACAGTAATTTGTCTTTATTTTGTGATTACAATGTAGGAAAATAACGTCATATGAGACAAAGTTACTAAGAAATATTTCTAGCACAAAGTACAAACAGCAATATTATTAGGTCCTGCAAAAAGCAGGTTCAGAAGAAAACTATTGAACTGATACGAGTCTGGCTAATGAAAGTAGAGACTGAAGCGCGGCAAATTTAATAACAACAGCATTGGAACCCCAATTTTTTTTATAAAATGCCTGGAATAATCTCACTTGATACTTGTACATTATTTTTTATTGTAACACAGTAATGGTTGCATGTTCCGAATATTTATTTCATATTAGTTTTGGGGATGCAATGCGGATTTTTTAAAAGTTGGTGCGCGTTTTCTGTCTCTACTTTCATTAGCCAGACTCTACTACATGATATGCGCAGTGTTTCCAGTATCCACGCCCTATCATATAAGTACTTCATTGTTGTGCGGTTTTCACTAATTCATAACGAGGAACATAAAATTATTCCCAACACTAACCCCCATTAAGGCACCGGTGCCATCGTGTCGTGTGCCATATTAATAATTTCGTGTTATTACTGTCTTGACGACGCAAAGCAAAGGGTATTTGTGTTTCCACCTCAGAACGAACCTGCAGTGCAAGTACCGTTCTTTTAGCGATCGTCAAATTGACAGTTGAGGTCGTCAAATTCGATAATAAGCCATTTTTTCAGTACTCGCTGTGATCGATTCTATGGCATTTTAGCGAATTTGACGTCCGATAAAGAACGGTACTTGCACCCAAGGTCCTTGTTTCTCTAATCTGAGTTTTCCACCTACATGCTACAGCTTAAACGCTTCAACAGATTTTGTTGAAGATGTCGATAAAGTACAAACCAAACAAACAGGGGTGGTCACTGGGAAGGTGACGTCATCATGATGACATGAAAAGGGTGGAAGAAAAAATAAAAACTGCCTCCTTTCATGCGACGTTTCATTAGATAGGTCTTTTAAAATGAAGGTGAGGTTTGTTTCATAATATTAAGATAAGGTGTACCTTCTACGGACTACGGCCCTCCAAAAAAACTGGTCCTTTTCAGAAGGACTCTTGTGTACATTTCTATTTAAAAAAAAAAAACAGAAAAAAGATTGAAACTGAATAGTAACAACAATTTCAAGATTATTCTACGTTTATGAATAAAGGGGAAATTACCTAATTTGATCATAATATAACACATATTTTTGATCGTCTTTATGCTATTGATCATTTAGCCAACTTTGTTAGAGTTAAATTATTATTTCAGCGGACCCTGTCGCCTTGTCTGGCTTTGTTCCAACTTAGCAAGATTAAGCACTGTTTGGGCCGCGTTGCTTATGTCCCCCTAATGCATCGTTTCTCAATCTTTTAGTGTGACCCTAGAGAATGGCAAAAAGAAAATACGGTGCTACCCTTATATTTTCGGCAGGAGTGGGCTAGCTTGTGACAAATTACATAGGTAGTAAAAGCCCGCCACCGCGAAGATTTTAAGTTATTTTTAATTAATGTGATATATGATATATTTTCTATATATAAATTATGATACAATGACTATAACGGTACGTGACACTAGGTAATTTAAATTATATGGCCTGTGACACTATATAGGTAATTTACACACATAGGTGTCATTTGTGGTATGTACTCTAGCTTCTATCTCATATATAGGCATCATATTTGCCGCCCCGGGGTAATGCCCTCAAGCTAAGCTACCCCAGTTTGAGAAACGATGTCTATATGTTAATCTTGATTCAAAACGTCTTCCCCCCGATAGCGAGCATAATGTTCTCGAACGCGATCCAGTTGATAAGCGCCCAGGGGCCCAGTCGCATCCAAAGCGGCAGGAACCCCTTGTAAAGCGACAGGATCCCTTCGTTCCTCACGGATTGCTGCAGACAATCGATCATGCCTCGGTAGAGTGTTCCCCTGAAATGAAAGGGATGATTAATTAATGCAGTTATAGAGGATTATGATGTGTTCTTGTAATTTTAACAAATAAGTACTTATTGGAATTTTACATTATTTATTTTAATTGAGAAAGGAAAGAAGGATATCCATCCTTTTTTCGGTTGGGTTAACTTGGGTTGTCGAAAAGAGAATTCAATACATAGATTCAGTATAGATTCAATACGTATCCACAATTTCTTTTCTACAGATAATACTCAAGCATAACTGTCCCGCGGCTTTGCGGCTTTTCCCATTTTATGCTCCTTAAGGGCTAGTACAATCTAATCTGGGCTGATTTTACGTACATTCAATAATTTTAAATGTTTAAAAAAATATTATCGTGCACGTAATGGCTTTTATACTGTTTCTATGTTATAAAAAAAATATATTTTTTTTAAAGTATTCTCAATCGGTAGTCCGCATCATCACTTAACAACACTCAGCATTTTTTTTTATGAAAGTGTTTCACCTACAGTTTCCCCTATAGCACTTATAACCCTTTGTCGGTTATTTGATCAACTCGTTTGCAGTTGTGTGCTGCTTAATATTGAAGTGTGCGTTTGTAGAACTAGTAAGAATATGTCAAGAGTGTGCAATACGTGTTCACCTCCCACCCTTCGGTTTATTTCTTTCGGTAGCCGAAGCCATCATTATCATCATCAGCTGCCGTGAAGTGACCGTAGATAAGTCCTTGTAATTGTGGGACCATACATCGCCTTTGTTATCTTTACACCGACCCTCTTCAAGGGTCTCTACTCTCCTTGCATTTAAAAAATACATAGAATTCAAATTAACATCTCGTGTTCCTACTTCGCCCCTAGGTTTAAGTAGGTAGGTATCTATAAATTCAATTACTGAAGCATAACGTTTCAGTAACTCAAATTTAAAGCAAATCTAAACACCTACATGATTAAAATAACAACAGGTGAGACGGCGTCAAGCGCAAGCCTACTTATCTTTCAATAAAAAATGCCAATCAATTCATATTACTATTACGTCACTACTTACATTACGTACCTACTAGAAGTCAGAGTTGATGAAAGATACAAATAACAAAAAAAAAATTGCTTTATTCTCTACCACTCATACCCACGTGCTGGTTTTATAGGCAATATACACCACGCAATCAACAATGGTAATATACCAGCTTCGAAACTCATATTTTCTACCTTTAAACTAAACCCTGCCTTAACTCGTAGCATTACGATTTAATTTTAATAAAATATGCCAGTCTATTTTTAGCAGGTTAGGTATGATCTTCAAAGGATACAGCTGTGAGCAAGTATCTGTTATTAGTAAGCCTGAGATAAAATACATACCTATTATCAATCGCTGAGCATCTCAAATTATAACATAATAATTATCTAGTTTGCATCAAGTTTGTACATTTTGTACGACATCACGACATAATCATGGGTGCTCACCACATTTTCAAAAATCTTTCAGATACGCGTGACCAAAAGTTGACGTGTTTCTGACTCAAAAGGCTTAACGCACAAACATTGCCATACAGCGTGGTAATGCCGCCAGCGTGCTGGGTACGCTGCCAACTGGTAGTGGGCTTGAGCATTTGGATTGTCTTTAGACCTTGAACGGTCTAGGGGCAGTCCAAGTTTTTAAATTGATAATTTTTATTTGCCTTGCCGCTAAGGCGTCAGCGGAGGAGAGTTCCTTATAGGTCTTGGTCGCCTTAAAGAATCGATTTGAAAATACGTTCATCAGATAATCAGCTTTCGAGAAACTGGTTATCAAACACATTACAAAATAATTACAGAGTAGGTACATTAATCCTAAAGTACCTAGGTCTAGACTGCCCAGTACCTACGTCATTGGCCAGAATAGCTGTAGATTTACAGAAAGCACCTATACATACAGGTATACGAGTATGTACGAGCATTAAACAGAACTTTCACTCAATACAAGTGCTGTCTCTTTTACACGTCATGAATTAGAAAGAGATCAAATTCAGGTTTGTAAACGTACGTCTGTCCTACGCAAGCTCGACTTTGACCCCGTTCTTTTGACCTCGACCGATGTAACTTTACTACTTCCAGCTGCGACTGTGTAGTAACTGTTATTGAATCTGCACCTCTCGTTAGGCAAACATCTATCTATTGTTGTTATGAACATTGGACCTAATCTCTGTGACACATCGCGCTTTATCCATTCCTTTTTCACGCAAATCTTGGAAGTTGGTTTTTCTTATCGATTTGAAACTTTGATAGTAAATGTAATTCAGACGACAATTCAAAAATTTCGTACCATCAAACTCGTCTAATGATGGAACCATGAGGTGGATAATGGTAACAGTGAATTCATCGAGTTTGTGTTCCTTTGGTTTCTTTCAACGAATCACATAAGCGTATTTTAAACTATAATAATTAGAATTAGGAGTAAACTCGGCGGCACTATACTCGACTACGCAGTCGAGTTGATTCTATTTTATTTTACCTAATTTTCTAGGGGTCAACTCGACATTGGTACAATCAAAGAAAATCTTTTACAACTATTTGAATTTAAGTATTCGTCTTATTCAAATCACTATTTTTAACAACGGATAGCATTCGTTTTTTTTTAAATAAGTAGATATTTTATAATTTTTATTGTTTCGATGTTGAATAATATAACAAAGAAAAGATAGATCGGGTTTCGATTATTTCAATGAAATGAAACCTTAGAAAGTACTTACCCTAATTGTGATTGTGAGTCTCGCCTCTTTGTCTCTATTTATGCGAGCAAAAAATATTTTGTGGTAGAAGTATCTAGTGATATTTTGCACTTAAAAAAAAAGATAACAAAACTAATCTGGGATCTTACGGATAACTGCTATTGCGGCACCAAACTAACGTTAAATCCGCTCAGTTGGAAAATCACGCGAACGTGAACCTTAATGCGCCCAGATACGGTTTGTGGTCGCGTGATTTCCCAACTGAGTGGATTTAACGTTAGTTTGGTGCAGCAATAGCAGTTGTCCGTAATGCTCCTGGTCCCGCCCCGGCTGGTTCTCTCAATACTAAACTAGGTAGTAAGAATAATCAATATAATAATTATGTAGAATACTAATTTCACTGAAAAAAGTAAAATTTTACGAACTTTTTTGAGTGTTCGATACCTATGACACGCGATAAAATCAGCTAAAAGGGTTTGATTTTAACGTTTATTAATCCGAAAACCATTAATAGAATTATATATTTACATTGATTTCTAAATTTAAATTTGTACGTAATGAAAATCGATACATAGGTACACGTAAAAATATTCGTACTTTGCTTACTGGAACCTCAGAGCAAATAGAAATTTTACTCTGAGACTGGAAGTTACTAATTTCATTACGAGAAAAAGAGGCAGCACCATACATACTTCCCATCTCGTCTCGCTAGTAAAGCGCGTTGCAGACCAAGCGAAGTAGCTTGCGCAAGTATTTGTGCAAGTAATCGCGCCGGCGGCGTTCAAACGTAAATAGCCACTCGCGTGGCGACGCACACAACTCACGTGCGAGTACGTACTTGCACGTTCGTGGCGTGTTCATGGCGTTGTTATATAGAACTCTTTGACCAGGAACTATCTGCATTTATGGCATAAGATTCCGAAAGAGAGAGCGTACCTTCCATCTGGTCCCACCGGTTGGTTCATAAGCCTTGTTTTCATGACATCTGCCGGAGTCCCCAGCACCGCTGCCACGAAGCCGGCAGTGAAAGCCGCTGCCGCGTGGACTATAGCATTGTCTGCCATTTGGAACTCCTTGATCAGGAACTGCTTGGTGTAATCGTAGGCAGCTAAATCACCCATGTTGACTAGGGCAGCTCGCTGCACGTTTGGTATCGCCCCTAGAATATTAGCAAAGCAGACATTTTAGTTTTTTTTTCTCGCGGGCATCCAGTGGATGCTAAAGGCAGGCTGTCGTTCAGTGTGGAGGTTAAACGGGGAGGCCCATGTTCAGCGGTGGACGTCTTCTGGCTGATGATGATGATGATTATGATGAGACATTTTAGGCTTTTTACAAGCTTTTATTTAACTTGCCGTTTAACGTATCAAATCTTGCAACTAAATTTTAAACAGTCATCGCCAAACGATTGAGCTGAAATTTTCCATACACATTTAGTTTGGATGACAATGAGGCCTATTCTGTCATACCACTTACTAAACTAAACCAATCTGACAGGACTAAACTTATCTGCCTCTCTTTTCATTTTAATATGTGAGAGAAGGATGGCAACAAGTTTAGAGCTGTCAAATTTAGTTTAGTTTAGTTTAGAGTGCATCAGAATCGATGCCATTATTAGCTAAGTGACGTCATTCTAAATCCAATATGGCGGACCAGTTATTTTTATGCACCCCCATGATAATTATGTGTCTCAAATGAAAGGGTTTTTTGAAAAGAATATGAAAAGTAAAATGAAATCACACTAAATTCATTATGGCGGCTATAAGCACAGAAGACATAATAGACAATAAGCTTATTTATAATAAGTTTTTTTCTTAAATTAATAATTTTATTCTATAGTTTGTTACAGCTAGTGTTGGTCCCATTGTAAATGATAACAATGGGACCAACCCTGAAAACACAAAAAAGCGGTCATTAAAATTCGAAAAAAAATATGGAAACGCTAATATTTTTAACGCGATTTCAGAGTTCGTTTC
Organism: Agriopis aurantiaria; assembly: GCA_914767915.1. NCBI lineage: Eukaryota > Metazoa > Arthropoda > Insecta > Lepidoptera > Geometridae > Agriopis > Agriopis aurantiaria. The sequence continues at coordinate 6,390,360 of OU611994.1, read as the reverse complement.
ATAGCAATAAAACATATTGATGATTAACAGACCACTTTCAGCTTAGACATTGACTGTGACCACAGACCAAACAAACAAAGGAGATATGCCTTAGTACAATTATCGTTTGTGTTTAAAGGTATCTTGTGTTTGTTCCAGTTTTTTCACTGTCACAAACGCAAAAACAGTAGGTACGGCACACTTACTCATTTTCTCATGCACACTAAACAAACTACAAAAAGGGCAACAAGCAAGGCCGTCTGTAGGGTGCGTCTAACTGACAGAAGCTTGCATCAAGTCAGATTTAGGCCACGCGTTAGCACCCGCCTCGCAACCTTACCACATCTGCCTTGTTTGTATGATCTGCAGCTGTGACATTGGTCTTACCTCTCCAGAAGCCCAGCAGACCGCTCTCAGCATACAACATGGCGTACGCCTGCCTGCAGTTGTTAAACCGCGCCTTCTTCCCTTGCAGTAGCCTTCTACCTTCGGCTTGCATCTGCACCTTCACCAGGTCAGTTGGTGACGCGATCAGCTGCGCCAGCGAGCCCGCCGCCAGACCGCCTGCCGGACTTCGGCCGAATTACATAGTGGCAGTGGCATGATGATGGAACTGAGTAATACGAGGCTGATATATTAACCAGAAAAAGACATCGGTATATCAACTTTCTGAGGACTAGGAGTTGTTAAGATGTGTCAAAAAATTTACTACAAATCCAGTTTTTTTTAAATTTTCAGTATTAGTTCGCAAACCGCCTTGTGCAAAACGCTTACACAATAATTTTTACTATCTATGGTACATTTAGAATGCACAATTTAATACTATAGCAGTCAATTATTCAAACTTGATAATATTCATAGATTCCTATACTGAATCTATGATAATATTGGTGATGCTAGATTAATAATAATCCGCTTGGCGATGATAAAATTTCAATCTCTCATCCCCCGTTTAAACGTATGTGGGAGAGGGTGGGAATAGACACAAAAAGTGACTTATAAATTAGCCAATACGAAAGGTTTTATAGTATTTAGTCATAACCACCGTCCCAAAAGTTCCTCAAGGCTCGTAATGGATGTCTCCATTCAAGTTATTTATAAATCTAATCAATTTGGTAGACCACTTCGAAGGTCACGCGTGACCACGAGCCACTAGCTGTTTAAGCTTCTCATTAGATACAATAAATTTGCGTGTCTAAAGCGGAGTGCCTTTGGACACGCAAATTTATTGTCTAAATGAAATTGAATGATGGATGAGGATGACGTCAGAGCAGTTAGTAACTTGTGGCAGTAGCAGTTTTCAAGCCACTCAACCGAAGCGGACGGAGCTAGGTAATGGCCGAGACACAGTAGGGGGCTTCGCGACGCTGGCGCGACGTTAGAAGTAGCCATACAATGAACTTTATGATAAGGGAGACGACACACTAGCAGACTAGCATTATCATTCCGCTGCGTGTTACTTCTTATGCTGTAAGAAGCAAATGGACTAGATGGACCGACGACATTGTGGGAGTCGCGGGCATCCAGTGTATGCAGATGGCAGGCTGTCGTTTAGTGTGGAGGTTAAAGGGGAAGGCCTATGTTCAACAGTGGACATCTTCTGGCTGATGATGATGACTGGGTTACGCGAAAAGAGTGTAGTAAGCCGAAAAGGGTACATAGTACCAGTCACTATAAACAAGTATTACTATTAGAGCAACTCCAAAATCGCGAAAGAATGTCGCTGTTCCATAGTAAACGGTCATACACACTGGACAAAAAGTATGGAACAGCCGATATATTTTTCGCAAATTTTGGTTGGTCCTATAGTAAAAATTGTTCATAATGATGAGTATAACGGACCCCTTTCGACTTAGTACAGCCTTTCCGAGTAACCTTAGACGAATCCTGGCTGCTGGTTTTTCCTTTAACTCATTACTCACCCAATGAAGCATATCCAAGCGACATCTTCCCGTGCTCATCCTTGAACACGTCCCGGAACTGCTCGTAGAATATAAGCCGGCAACCGGAATAAATAGCGTGACGTTGGAACATGGGCATCAGGCCGGTCCATAGCTTGAGAATACCTTCCTGCTTCGCTATGCCGACCGCTGTCTTGATCATGCCGTGGTTTTCTAGCTGGAAGATAATGGTGACATTTTATTAGAATAATGGTCGCAGTTCATTTATCGCCTCAGCACCAGACCAGCGCCACCTCGCTTCACAATTTACTAAGCAAAAAACAGAGTTAAGCTGTGTGGCATAAAGTCTATTTTTGTAAGCGAAAATAGTAGACATTGCGAGGCACCGCGCTGTCCACCTGATATCGATTTGTCTAGTCGACACGGTGTCGTAACGACATGCGCGCTGACACCTAGCTCACAGGCGCCGCATGAACGACGCGCGGTCTATCCACGGGACGAGCGCGGGCGCCGCGTGTTGACTTCATTCAATTCAATTTCAATTCAATTCAATTTCAATTGCACGAACTTTTGAGGTTGTGCTAATCGGGTGTTGGTCGGAGTGGTTGGGTGCTGAGGCAATAAATGGTCGCCGACCTTAAGGGTACCGAGACCGACATATCTGTCCGGATATGTCCAGTCGGCCTTCCGTTTCGTACATACAATGTCCAGCTTTTTGATTTGTCCGGTTATTTAAGTTAGTTTAGAGTCAGCGTGGCGCGTGGGTTCATTTTTCCAATTTGTGAAAACATGGATATACCTATATTAGGACTTTTTGTGAAAATAGAAATAACAATATTTATTTGTAGAGATGTTTCATAACTCTCGGCACAACATCTGTCTCCACACATTGTGTTCCAACAAACGAGCTCAGATGCAAGTAACGGATATGCATGCATTACAGTCACGTCACTGCGTGAGAAGGGCCCATACAATTCAACCACTTTAAATATACAGTTGAGTAGAGGAGCTACTATCGTATTTTTTAACCATACTCCCGCGTAATATTTTCGTTCAGTCATTTAGCCACGTCTACAGCCAAGCTGTTCGCAGTGTACAGGGCCGGATTTAGGGGAGGGCAACCGGGGCGAAAGCCCCGGGGCCTCCACAAACGGGGGGCCCCCACAATAGAGACTTCGGAAAAAAAATCTTTAACAAATTGCACTGGAGAGCGCTCATTTTCAAAACTGAAAATTATAAAAAATAGGCTTCGAACCACGAGGGGACAAAACCGTCTATCGAAGCTTTCTCTCCTGAGCATTGAAAGCGATTTACTCCGAGAACTGGATTTCAAATCATCAACGATTTTTCGGCGAAAAAAGCTCGAAAGGTTCCGTTCGTTAACCCTAAAATTTAATTTCAGATAATTCTTGTTTCCGTTTATATTTATATGTGTTTGTTCAATACTAAGGGAATCTACTTGGTTTCACAATAAATTATTTATTGAAAAACTCGACTGAAAAAAAATTGTTTACTTTTTTGGAAAATAATTTGGGGTGAGGGGGCCTCCGCTCCTTTGTTGCCCCGAGGCCTCTGGACCTCTAAATCCGGCCCTGGCAGTGTACAACGTGCGTGCATGCGGACAGCCAAGGCTTTATCGTGGCGTAGTTTATCAGATTTTGACTACAATCTTTGAACCAATATTAAGCCAATCTTATGAGACTCGCACACTGTGGGTGTAGGTATGTAATTTATTATAGTTCCTTCCAGTAGATGGGTACATAAACGATAAGATTCCGTTATTATAATAATTTAGTACGCCTTTGATATGAAGTTCATATCGAATACGTTCTTTTCTGAGAACACATGATTATTCTGCAGCTAGAATAGTTTTTAAGTACATGTAACCAGCACATGACTTTACATAATATCTTAGTCGTAGAAGTGGCTAATTTTACCGGCGAAAAACATGATCCGAGATACGACTTCTCAAGTCAACACGTGTATGTTTGTTAGTTTGTTCCTCTTTAACACAGTCACAAAACTTCGGATACACCTGATTTTTTGCACTGAGATAGTTGGGAGGGCCGGAGAGTGACGCAGAATACTTTATATCCCGGACGAGTCCTGTTGGATAGTAGGTGAAACCGTGGCGCTGCCAGTAAGTCTTCAATTTCGAAATTCCCGGTTCGATCCTCGGCCCTGCACCGATGACTTGTACGTTAATTATGTGCAGTTTCGATGCCATCGCCATCATTTTAACATCAGGCGAGATGGTGGCCAAGCGCAAGCCTTATCTATTATTATTATTAAAAACAAAAAAAAAGTGAAGGAAAACATCGTGAGGATACCGGTATGTCCAAGAACCTTAAAGTGCAAACACATAAATGACATTCACCAACATGTCAGCATGGTGGATTAGGGCTCACTCTCACTCTCTCTGTCTTTTTCTCTGGGATAATGCCTGTATCCCAGGAGTGGGAACATGATAGGCTAATTATAATGATGAGTAGATATGTACTAATAACATGTCAATTATCTCTTTGCAAAAATCCTAAGCAACAGTACCTACTAGCCAAGGCATATGCGCGCCTCATGTGTTCACGTTTTTTACTCCGTGTCGAGAAGTCGTCGACCTTACGCACCTTGTATCCATGCTTGGCAGCTGCCACTTCCGACTGTATCTGGAGCCTCGTCTTTGTCAGGTCGAACGGGTATGTTGCTGTAAATGGAGAACTCATGTTAGCTAGAACTTAGAAGTCAACTGGTTAAGTGTATATGGCAAAGACTGGCTTGATAATAAAAAGGAAAAAAACATTATACCTACATAGGCAAATAATATATACTGTATAGAATACAGAATACAGATTTTATCGATAACCCCAAAAGTTACAAGTCAGATTGGCATTAAATAAATTCGATAGTAAAATAGTACAATCGCGTCTCATTACAATATTTCAATTAAAATTCAATCATAAAAGTACATATGTGACACAGTCAAATAATTAATTAATAAAAAGGATAAAAATAATTCAATTATAATTACAATTACAATAATTACAATTATAAATATTCAATAATAATCTCAATAATCTTTCAACTTAAAAAAATCATCAATGTTATAAAACAACGATTGTAAGAGCCAAGCTCTAGCACGCGGTGGATGGTACATCCCGGATAGAAGCGGGTAAGCGGTTGTAGATCGCGGGCCCTAGGATATACACTGATCTCTCCGATTTGACGAGCCGGTGCGGTGGCGTTACTAATTGCGCTTTCTTCACGTTGCTCCGCAGATCCAACGTACCTTTTATATGAACCTTAATATTATGTAGAAGAAACCGATTCACTCGTGATATGAAGACAAAACTATCGGGGAACACCACAGAAAAAAGAATTTAACCGAAAACACAATTTAAACGATTTTTTTTTATTTTCTTTTGAGGAACACCCATTAAGGCAGTTATTTTGATTTATAAACCAAACTACTAAACGGATTTTGTCGAAATTTCTATGGGACCAATCTAAAAGTATATTTAAAAAAAAATATATATATATATATAGGTTCATAAATTAAGAGTTCTGAGATAAAGATAAATAAATAAATATTCAGAACCCCCTCCTTTTTTGAAGTCGGTTAATGAGATAGAAGACAGTGATGATAGGTACCTGCTTCAGCCGCCCAGGCGCCGAGAACGGCGACCCCATACCGGGTGGCCACAGAGTCGTTCAGCTTCCACTCGGGATGGTCCGCGTTGCGTAGCACCGGCATTGTAGTGTGGTCAGCTCACTTTAGGTACTGTTGTGCCCATAATACCTGCGAAAAAAAAGAAACGGCGATATTAGATTTATCAGGGTCCCACCATCGACGGGTCCCATATAGGCGTTTTTGTACTCAGTTGAGAAAGAGGTTGGTAAAGGACTGCTTCTGGAAGTGGAAAAATTCCTAAAGAAAATGTCATGTCGTTTTTAGGGTTCCGTACCCAAAGGGTAAAAACGGGACCCGATTTTAAGCCTACGATGTCTGTCTGTCCGTCTGTCTGTCCTACCTATTAACGGCTGTATCTTTCGCACCCTAATAGATAGCCAGTTGAAATTTTCACAGAATATGTAATGTTACGGCGGATTAATTAAGAAACTAAAAAAATTTAAAAAGTTGACGAGAAATGGGCCATACGTTTTTTTTAAACGTATTTTTGTATTAGCTCTAATGTAAAAACGGTTATACGTAAAAGCGTCAAACTTGGCATGTTTATAGTACCGTAATAGATAGTTTTAAAGTATAACAACAAATAATAAATAATAACCAAGTGCGAGTCAAGGATAAGTTTCTGGTCATTACCAAGTTATAACCTTCGACAAAAATAAAATGAATGGACGGGCCTAGAAGAAGCGCAATTTTTAAGATTACAAAATGGGCGCCGGCTCTTGCTTCGTTTCAGTCGGTATCTAGCCGTAGGAAGTGCAACACGCGACTATTGTTATATTATGATAATGAAAGATCTGACAAAATTATGCCTTCGTGTGCTTTCCCGAAGTGTAATAACACAACAAAAGACCGCTATAATTTTTTTTTTTTCTTTTTTTTACTGTACATGGTTGTAATTAGGTGTTGAAGTAGGTATATGCCCGACGGTTTTGACTCGTTTTTAATTAGCAAGTTGATGGCCTGTTCATTCATTCATATACCACAGATTACTTAATAGTGAAAACCTCTAACATATTTGTTCGAATGTTTCAAGTACCATACGAACTACCATACGAACCACCATACCACCATAACCAGTACCACCATACGAATAATCAATATAACTCCTATTATACGACTTGAAGATAGCAAATGCGCAGTTCGCGCGAAGCCAAAAGCCACAGTAAACTTAATTCTTAAGTTCATATTTCGACATTATTATCTCGGAAAACGGAAGCTAATTAAATCACAATAGCGGAGCTACAAATATATGTCCACTTTTGTGGACGAATTACGTGGTACTGAGACGTGGTCCTTAACTGTTGGCCTTTTGGAAAAGCTCAGAGTCACACAGCGGGCAATGGAGAGAGCTATGCTCGGAGTTTCTTTGCGCGATAACATCCGAAATGTGGATATTCGCCAAAGAACCAGAGTCACCGACATAACTGTTAAAATTTGCAAGTTGAAGTGGCAATGGGCAGGCCACATCGCTCGAAGAACCAATAACCGATGGGGAAGAAAGGTTCTGGAGTGGAGACCACGAACCGGAAGACGCAGCGTAGGGAGGCCTCCCACTAGATGGACCGATGACATTGTGAGAGTCGCGGGCATCCCGTGGATGCAAAAGGCAGGCTGTCGTTCAGTATGGAGGTTAAAGGGGAGGCCTATGTTCAGCAGTGGACGTCTTCCGGATGATGATGATGATGACCTTTACGCGTTCTTGAGAAAAAGGGTCTTGACAGACGGACAGACAGACGGACAACGAAGTGATCCTATAAGAGTTCCGGTTTTTCCTTTTGAGGTACGGAACGGAACCCTAAATACAACAAATAGTTTCGTAATGTCATATTTTCCTCGAATGGTTACAATAAAATAAATTCATGGTGTAATGAACTTTCAATTCTTATCATACGTCTTATCAATAAGGCGTTTAACTATACGTTACGGAAGAAATAATAATAAAAACATAGTATGTAAGTATAAATTCTCCCAAGTCATTCAGAAAATTAAAAAGTAGATTCATCATTATCATCATCATCATTTAATTCTATTATGTTCCCACTGTTGGGACACAGGCCTTCTTTCAAAGAGAAAGGATGGGCTGTAATCCACTTTGCATGTGTAGGAAAACATCGTGAAGAAACCGGTATGACCAACGTAGATTATCAAAAGAAAAAGAAAATACCCGACTGCCAAGTGCGGCCTTTTTGCAAAATTGTTTCGCTGATAAAAAGCTACACTAACCTTGAATGACATGTCTATATTTTGTTCACAACTTTATTTAAATATCAGAATTAGAGACCCACGGTAAAAGTTTTCAATAATGTTGAGTATAACGGATCCCTTTCGTCTTAGTACACTCTTACCGCGTAACCCTGTTTTCGTGTAGTAAGAATTTTGAGGGGGTAGGAGGCCTGTATATTTTTCTCGCGACCAAAAGCATAATGTTAAGTCCATAAATAGGTATCCTGAATATAAATATATTTTTGATACTGGCCTGTTAACCTGCGATAAAAATCGTAAAAATAAAGCAGAAGCAGGCATTTGATATGATTACTTAACCTGATATAAATGTTAATGTATAAATCTGACCTAGTAAAGATAAACTTATTTGCGATGGCAACAGCTGATAAACATCCATAAAACAGCATAATGTAGGTAGGTAGATTATATTTATCGAAAATCAAGGTGACCTACCAATAGTAGGTAGTATTCATGAAAAAACTGAATTACAATTTCAACCTTCCCTTCCTTCATAAAACCAAAGATTATATTCGAAGTTCCTAATTAGTTTGAATTTTTGGTTGCGTTATCTCCACAGAAAAGAGAAGTAGAAATTTTTTCTCTTCTGTGGTTATCTCAATCGTTTTTTTTATTGAATAGAGATCTTTTTTTTCTCAAGACAAGTGTGTTGATTATTTTTCTATCTGATAGGGTTGATATGTGGATGAATCCCGTTTATTGTACACTTCTATAGTAAAGAAGAGCTTTTTTTGTAAAAACGTATTATTGTCTCGTTTGTAACTGTCGGTGGTGTGAAGATTCTTAAATTCCCTAGTTTAACACAGCTTAGAACTGCCAGAGCTGCACCGCCAGAAAAATTTAACTTTTTTGTTCTAATTTATTATTCTACTAGACATGCGATTAAAACGGCGAAAAAGGCATTTTTTGAAGATTTTTTTTTTTAAATGTTCTCGTTTGTTGACCATGGCAATTCATTTTAAATCTAATGTCATCATCATCATTTCAGCCATAGGACGTCCACTGCTGGACATAGGCCCCCCCATCGATCTCCAAAAGGACCGATTGGAAGCGGCCTGCATCCAGCGTTTCCCTGTGGTCTCTTTTAGGTAGTCTGTCCATCTAGTGGGTGGACGTCCTACGCTGCGCTTACCGGTCCGTGGTCTCCATTCCAGAATCTTTCGTCCCCATCGGCCATCTGTTCTGCGTGATATGTGCCCCGCCCACTGCCACTTCAACTTGCTAATCCGGTGGGCTATGTCGGTGACTCGTTCGTCTATGGATCTCCTCATTTCTGATTCGATCTCGTACAGAAACCTCGAGCATAGCCCCCTCCATAGCTCGTTGTGCGACTTTGAGCTTGCTTATGAGGCCCATTTTGAGAGACCACGTACAGTGCCGTATGTCATCACTGGTAACACACACTGGTCGAAGACTTTCGTCTTAAGGCACTGAGGTATTTTGGACGAGAAGACGTTGCGAAGTTTACCGAACGCCCAGCCGAGTTGGAATCGCCGAATGACCTCTAAATCTAATGTAGTGGTCTGTTATCCTTGCAAAGAGCGCATGTAACTATGATTGACCACAGAACACATATAATTATAGTTCCGCAGAGCTGTCGGGACTCGAGACCATATCCTCGCTTATTGATTTGCCTTTACAAGTTAACCGCAATATACAATCAAGTTGGTAAAACTTATAATAACTACAATAAAAGGTAATAATTTTGAAAAATTTATCGTTGTTTATTTGTTTTTGTCCAATCAAATACAAAGGATGGCCCTGGGCAGCGCGGGTCAACTTATCCGTTGAGTTGGTAAATATACAGAACTAAATTTTTTCACGGGAGTCTTCCAGTATTGTTCAGATTTTACGATGGTGGCTCGCTCAGTTCTACCAGTTACATCAGTTGCTTTGTTAACGCACTTTGAGTTTTGTACATTCAGCTACTTTGCTTTGTAAATTGATTGACCTATGCAATATGCACTTACGATGTCATCGGCACAATGCTTGCGTTCCTACTTTACTTCGGACTTTGAGTCGAATGTATACAAATACCTAAATTTATTACCAAAAACTTACATAACGTTTGATTTGCCTACTTATTTTAATAAATATAAAAACACAATTACAATAATAATTTAGATAGTCTAGCTCAGTAGTTCCCAATTAGTTTTTCCTGCGTACCACTTCAAGAACGACCTCAAACTAATGTACCCCTCGAGCTTGGCTCAAGCACACCAAATGCAGTCCGGTCCGGTACAGACTCAGTTTGTGAGGTCCAGTAAAGTATGAAAAGCGTTATGCAGTCAGTTGGACTGCAGACGGACTACAAAATGGACTGCATACGGTGTGGTGTGACGTCTTTCATAGAATTTATCTTAGGAGATTGCCGCGCGTATCTCTTGATGCAATGATTCGTGTAGCTTGTACTAGGTGAAACATGTGTTACTGGTGCTAGATATGAAGAAACACATTATTTATAACCTATCGTTCTTCATCATCATTATCAGCCTATTTTGTTCTCACTTCACACACGGCACAGGTTCTCTCAGAGAGGATGAACCCTAATCCAGCATGCTGGCTCAGTTGTTGCCAGTGTATATCGTACTTTTGAGGTTCTTGGACGTGCCTATCCTTACCCATACCAAACAAAATACAAGCAAACCAAAGCTAAATAACTAATCTAATTAAAATAACAGCCACTTTATTTAAAAAAAATGCTATCGTATTGTTTGAAATTATGCTCTTCATGCGTCGAACAAGACATACAGCATGCTTGAAAGAAGTCAAAAAATCAGCTGTCTTGTTCTTGTCTAATTTTTAACAGTACGTAAACGTATACGTATTATGTATGTATTGAAAAGTGATTGCCGCAATGATGGTAAATATGGTAATATTTCAGTCTGACAAGCGCAACATCACGGCAACCAACGTGATAGAAACATGTCGCCTCATTGTATTGTTGTTTTTCTAAAATTATTATTTACTAAGTAATCGTAGACGTGCTCGAGTGTGGGTAGTGATAACGCAGTGAAACATGTAATGTTGTTTCCAAAACCTCGTAGATGCTTCTTGTAAAGCCTCCATTACTAGGGCTTGATTTTGACTTAACATTGACTTACTTGGCTTTACACTGATTGTGACTATGACTTTGACGATATTTTATAAGAAGTCGGTTACAAATTTATTACATTATAACACTTGACACTGGCAAATGCACAAGAAGCGCAATGCCAAAATCCACAAAAAGAAAACAAACAAAAAAAGTAAATTAGACCAAACCGTTACAACAGAAAAAAATGGCGATGATTTGTCTAACTAAAACAAGCACTTGTACAACAAAAGAAATTGGTAAACGTTTTCATAAATTCGTGAAGTTCTCGCAGATCGTTTGGCTGAGTGAGCAGGGCGTGATATGGAAGTTTAGTAAGTTTGGACGGCAGCCAGGCGCCTCGCCTCTGCAGTGGAAGCTCTTGTCTTGTCGAAATCTTTTGCTCTCATCGGACGTCTTTGTTTGGTTGTTATACCTAGTATAATAACATTGCAAACAAAAAAATAAAGTCTTTACACAGTCATTTTACATGCACCCGGAAAGGTAGGCAAACGTGGTCACGCAGGGGTAGGCATTGGATACCTAAAGACGGGCATAGGCCCCAGGAAAGCCCGGAAAGCTTTGGCTGGACGACTTAAGAGCGTTTTGTCATGACTGGTCCCAGCGATGACGATTATATATTATCTTTAGGTTCCAGTCAGCAATACAGCGTGAGAAATGGGAGAGACAACGATATATCTATGGGGAGAGACCATCGCCAAGTTTGAATTTGGAACAAGCTCGAATTATACGAAAAACTTACAAAAAATAAATAAATATTCGGGACATTTTAAATCTGTTGTAAAATAAAACTGCTGAACGTACCTACTGGCTGGCTGAATTGAGCAATTCCATTGAAATTTTTAATTTAAATTAAGAAAAAGATATCCTATCCTATACTACTACTCATTTTCTCGTAGTAAAACATAAAGCACATAACTCGTTGAAAAAACATCTCAGTCCTTGAATCACTCGCTCCGCTAAGGATTTTCCTCTAGAATCCTTCCCTGCTCTCGGGATCCAACTTAGTCCCTCGAATTATATTCCCTTATTACTTGTGTACTTTTATACTATTTGCAAATTTATTATAATACAGATGACGCCAAATCGATTTTTAAAATAACCAGACAGTAATTTATTGTTTTCAAAAATGTTGAAAACTTGCGATGGAGATAGCAATGGCCGTAGAGCGTAGCTATTTAAATTAATTTAAGATCACGGCTAGCCTAGCTGTTTTAAACAATCTAGTTTAGTCATAAATATTTAAAAATGTTGCGTGACCGCAAACCGTATCTGGGCGCGTTAAGGTTCACGTTCGCGTGATTTTCCAAACTGTGCTGTTTTAATGTTAGTTTGAGGCCGGGTAAGGAGTTGGCCGTAAGGCCCCAGGTAGTCATAAGTGAGTTTATATGGGTTTTACTACTGTTTAGTTCACAAAAATGCTCCGTCGTGTTCTAGTTTTAGTCACTACTATAACTAACTGTGCCTCTCGGTGTCACTCGCGTGGATATTTCCTTATATTTCTGGGATAAAATGTCGCTCACTGGCCCCTCAACGCATCAATGTAACGAATTTGAACAGAACTATTTCTTAAATGTATATCGGGACTTCAAATAGGTACTTTTCTCGACGTTTCGACCTAAATAAAATAATGCGCTATAAGTCCCGATAAACATTTAAAACGTGTTCAACGTTCAGGGGCCTTACGGACAACTGCTATTACAGGCACCTAATCCGCTCAGTTGGAAAATCACGCAACCGCAAACCTTATCGCGCCCAGATACGGTTTGCGGTCGCGTGATTTTCCAACTGGCGCGATAAGGTTTGCGGTTGCGTGATTTTCCAACTGAGCGGATTAGGTGCCTGTAATAGCAGTTGTCCGTAAGGCCCCTGATCACTAAAGTTTAAAAGTTACTTTAGAAATATTTCTTTCTTTCACATATTGTACGCCGCGCCTGACAAGGACATTGCAATTGGTACAACCCTGTATGCTTCATTTTTTATATATCCCATGAATAAATAAATATTGTCGGTCATAGCCACCGAACTGAGCGTTAGCCCGTATTTTTGTAGATAGTTCCTTCCAAGTTGACTTAGGTCAGGATTTTGTACATTTTGTAGTTTTATTTCTTATGGGCAGATTAAATTAATTATCTGATACCATTACGAAAATACAAATATAATCATTTGTCTCTAAATAATAGATAGGTACAAGTCAGGCGAATATCTGACTCCTATGCATTGATTACAAGCATGCTGGGTACTCTGCCAACTGATAGTGGTCTTGCGCATTTGGATTACCTTTAGATCTTCAATGGTCTATGAGCAGTCTAACTGTTTTTGTAGTGTTAGCTTGTATTTTGTTTAGATAATAAAGGCACTTGTCATAATAAAAAAGTAACTAAATAAATTAAACATAAACAACATGCAACACACACATACAAATAAATAATAATAACTGTTAAATAATATGAAACTTACGTCGATCACTAATGAGACCTAAAATTTCGTTCGTTCAAAGATTCTCACTTATTAAAACGCACCGACCCAGGTGGTGTTCCGAACACTACTGATAAAGTCACTGTTAGGTTATACTCTACAACTCTACATGCAATGCAATACATTACATGATTGGCCTTAATAATATAAACAAATGTATTCGTACTTTGAACCGGTGATTATCATTTGTGCAGTTAATTGGACTTCCGAAATTTTAGGTAATTTAGGTGATATAAAAGTATTATTTATGACATGATTAGCACAACTTTGGTATTTTTATCTTACCCCTGTGAGTTACTGAAATTTCTGTGTTAATAGACTTTTAATCACTACTTCTCTATTGTCTACATAAATGTTTAAAAATACAAAACTTTGGTAACCATATTTACCATCGAGATACAATTCCTATAGTCTCGATCTCTCAGTGAAAACAGTCAAAAACGTCCGAGTGTTATTGTACATACATTATATCAATTATATACTTCACAATGCCACATTTACTCCAGTTTAGACGTTATGTCGCTTGCATAGTGTTCAACGTTAGTTGTCCGATATGTCAGCGTAGCTCTGATATCGCGCGGCGTAGTAGCAGTAGTAGTAAGATCGCGGTTACCTTGTAACTAACCAAAAAGTCTGCGCAATTCATAGCGTGCGCCGAGTTTTGATTCGGCTTTTTTGGCACGATTGTGACTACAATACATATTATTGTATCTCGATGTTATTTACATGGAAATTGAGACCTGGAAAAAACACTGTCTTCACACCTATATGGATTTTCTGTCTGCGCGGACAGAGAATATCAGTTTAATTGTTTTTTATAGGGCCTATAATACTCTTTGAATTTAAAAGGTAAAGTGATACTTATTTTTTTTAAAACAATACAGTTAAACAATACACACTGTTTTAAAAACTTAATGAGTTTAGAGACGGCTCTACTTCATGAAAAGCTTGCTGCACTAATAGGCTATTTAACCCAATCGAATGTACTTTGTACCCAACACAAAATAGGTATAGTGGTTATAAGGTAATTGTACATTGTACGTTTGACGTAACATCGACCGGCCTACACCCAATTAGGTATTTTATTTTAGCGTTAATTTTCCTTGACACCCAATAAAAGATGTCGGACTTGGATTTTAAGAGTTCATTTTTCAACTTTTTATTGAGACCATCGAGATATTTTTCTGGTAAGTAACTAAACCAAATACACGGAAACTAGCAATGTGGTCGATTTTGGAGGTTTTAGTTCGCAGAACTAAGCTAATATTGCGGTGTTTATTTTACTTGCGTGGTAGAAAAGGGACAGCAGTGTTTTAATTATTTTAGTTCTGTCAAAACCATGTTCTGTTCTGGGATTCAGAATTGACTAGGTACATCAAATACATAAACTACTTAAACTATTATACAATAAACAGTTGAAACTCAAAACTCATAGACCGTTGCAGGTTAAAAAGATAATCAAAATGATCAAGCCCACAACCACTTTGCAGCTAGCCTAGCATATTGGCGGCAAAATATGATAAAGTACAATGTTCAAGATGTGGAAAATACAACTCACTATCGGACATTTACCCCTTGGCTTTCTAATGCAGATGCACTTATCATTAGCCTTCAATATTATCAGCATATTACTTGACCACAATGACAATATCATATAATATCTTTGCTTGACGACTTCGGTACTTGGCAACAACAACAGCATAGAGCTAAATACCAAGAGAACATTACGAACATTACATCCGAACATTACATGCATTTTATGTTTAGATCTTGAAAAATGGTCGCCTCTAACTTCGTCGCATCCTAGTGTGTCTATACGTGTTTAATATGTGATTTATGTGTGCCCTCGAGAATGGCATTACGCCATAGAAGAAATAGGTACGCGCAACGACATCGCATCAACATAGTCGGCGAGTAATTGGTGCGCCTGCGCAGTATACTTGTTAGAACCACTGAGTTGGAACCGTTGGAAAACTTCATTCGCTTGAATGACTGATTCTTAAACATAGTACCATAGTAACATAGTATATAGTATGGATGATGCTGTATAACATCCAGACGAACCGACGACCGAAAGACAACTATATGGGCAGTCCCAATGCTACCGTTTATTCTGTATTTGCTACCGATTCGAAGTCTGGTCCACCTGATTTTACGGTAGACAACTGAAAAAAGTTTATTAGGAGATATATTATTTTATGTTTTGAATGAAAATATTGCATTATTTATTCATGTACCGATTTTTCATAGTTTACGTATTTGCCTTTTGACTTTGATTAGTTACAGGGTTCCTTGTTGTACGGCACGGAACTCTTAAACTACCGACGCTACTCACAAAGCAACAGGAGCATAAAAGTTATCTCGGTTTTTGATAAGTACAATCGTACAATCTAGCGATAATATTCTATTAACATTAGGTAACATGGCCAATAAATAATAATAACACAAGTCATGAATAATGGTTACAGTTTAAGTTACATATTTGTGCATACATGAGAGTACATTTGAGTAAATTTTTCAGATATGTTTAGGAAAAAGGAACCTATATTCCGAATGCACCTCTATATGAACATCGACTTTTCGATAAAATGGTGTTAATTTTTTTTTTCAAAATTTTGCGGTTGATTGTATGTTATGTAAAATCAAAATTCCTCTCTGGGGCCTTACGGCCAACTGCTAACGCGGTATCAAACTACCGTTAAATCCGTTCAGTTGGAAAATCACGCGAAAGTGAACCTTAACGCGTACAGATACGGTTTGTGGTCGCGTGTTTTTCCAACTGAGCGGATTTAACGTTAGTTTGATACCGCGCGTTAGCAGTTAGCCGTAAGGATCCAGGAAGATCTTTTATTCCTGAGAGGATTTAGACCATGCAAATCTTGTGTATTTGCACGAGTTTTCAGGTTTTTCTAACATAGATATATCGTCCTAAACTCAAGAACCTTCTCTGATGGTGAAATTACCATCTCTGACATTTCATGCTGTTAAAGAAACATTCAAGAAAAGGATGGGACACATTTTCAATCTGTCATATTTAATTTAGAGCTGCCTAATGGTAAGCAGCCACCGTCGCCTATGGATACTTGTAGCAGCAGAGGCATCACAAATACGTCGCCGACCCATTAAGAATAGCCTTCAAGTACCTTAGTAAACATAGTTTCTGCTATGTGACTTAATAATCGATTAGACGTTCATGGCTGACCGACCGAAGCGAAAGAACACTTATCGTACTTTGTATCAAACAATGCTTTTACCTATCGATCGAGTGTGAACAAACAAAAGCTTGATTAATCGCTTATTCATGATTATCTTTTGTTTTTAATTGATTTGAAATCAACAATTTAAATCGAGCACACACAACTCTATGAAAAGTAATCAACAGTAGTGGCTTTTCAAGGCCAGATTGAATAGCTATCTTCCAAGTCTGCGTGCTTCATCTTCGACCACGTCGTACCAACAGGCGTGTTGTTTTTTTTTAATTCTATATCTATCGAAAGACATAGAAAGCGCCGCGAGCGCAATCGGCGATTGTAACAAAGCCGAGAATAAAATAAACTCAGTGAGTGGAAGGCCTGCATCTATATCTATAATGTGAACAGGGCCTTATGCCCATTCTATAAGTTAAGTGCATTATAAAAACGGACATAGGCGGACCCGGAAATCGCGGGGAAAACCGCGGGGCATAGCTAGCAGATAATAGTTATAATCTTGTATAGTTATTTCGATTTCCTGAGTTGGTTGAGAGTTACGCCAATTAATCTTGTCTTCGTACTCCGAGATTTATAATTACCATGTAGTTAGCCCTGCGACACTTGGATCTACCCGCACACAGTATTTAGAGCAGAATGAAAAGAACTCGTCTGCTCGTACCTACTAACGTACCGTCGGCCGTGCCTACCTCAGTGCCTCATTCCTGTTCTGTGCGCGCTCGGCATCGCACGCAGTTTCGATACACACGGATCGATTTATTTTCTGTAACTTTATCTTCTGATAATGCCTAAACGCAAACGTGACGAAAATAAGGAAGAAAAGTGGATGAGAAAATTAAAAAAGTACGAAGAAAAACTGAACAGTACAAGACGGAAGAGAATCATATATTCAAGCGACGAAGAAAATGGTGTTATTCCCGAAGGTTGGTTACAATGTGGTTCAGCTTTATTCAATTTGTTTGCTTCGAGCTAATACGCGAGATTAGCCTATAGCAATATTTTATTCACTTATCTGGCTCCGAGTTAATACGAGAGATTGACCAGTGGCTATAAAGATAAGCGCGCTCCGCGCAATGCTACCCACATTCTTGATGCAAAAAATGTTTATTCTTTTTTGCTGTTATGTTATTTAGAACTAATACGCGAGATTAGTCAATAACAATACCTATATTTTTTCTGCTCAGAGTTAATACGAGAGATTGACCAGCAGCTAAAAGTTACCAAGTAGTTTATGGAGAATATTTCTATTTCCAGAACACCTCGAGTCTGAAGAAACCCCAATAGAAGGTATTTATGTCGATGAATTTTCCAACTACGCAGTTGACCATACTGAAGTACTAAGCGTTATTCCTACGCCTTCCTCGGAAGAACGTACTATGATTCCGACGGTAGAAGTTCCTGCAGATGAACAAACTATGAATATAGATCCCGAAATTTTAGAAGCTCTCGGTGATTGTGAAATCGAGAAAGATGAGTGGGGTGAAAATGTTCACCCCGAAATCGCTCAACGATTTAAACAGATATTAATTAATGGATTAAAAAAAGAGCAAAGACAGGAACTATTCAAGAAGTATCTTATTCCTAAAAATTCTCCTCTTTCTAAAGCACCTACACTTAATCCCGAAATCGGAGCCATGTTACCTGAGACTTGTAAGAACAGAGACAAACGCTTCTTTGACAAGCAAGAACAACTCGGAAGGGCTCTTTCTACGCTTGAAATAGCGATGACAGCACTGTTAAGAAAAGATTTTAAAGTACCTGATATTATGCGTACCCTAAATGATACTGGGAAATTAATAGCCGACTCTCACTATAATGAGACTGAATCAAGGCGGTTTTTAATAATACCTTTTATTGACAAGTCATTAAGTGACTCATTTAAAGGCAGGAAAAGAGATAATTTCCTCTTCGGCGACAAGCTCGAGGACCTGGTGAAAACTTCAAGGGGTATCAAGAAAACAAGTCAACAAATCGTAGCGACTCCGTCAGCTTCCTACTCTTCGGGAAACTGGAAAGGCCCATCGGATCGTGGTCGGCAGCAACGCGGTGGCCAGCCGTACACGATTCGGCCCGGTGGGCAGAGAACAATGTACCCAGCGCGCGGCCGAGCGGCCCCTGCGCACGCGCCGCAACCGCGGCGCTGGCCGCTACAGCCACTCCCGCCAGCAGTGGCGAGACGCCCGCTGCCGTTGCCGCCGAAAGTGTCGCGGCCGCCCCCCCCGCGTCCGCGTCACCGCCCTCAGCAGTAAACGTGCAGGTACCTTATGCTGGGAGCCTACAATATTATATAAATGTTTGGAAATCAATGACTAATGACGAGTTTATACTAAGTGCAGTGTCAGGGTACTCGATTCCGTTTCATACTACACCGAGGCAACGCCCGGAGGACTATCCTAGGAGATTATTTTCACATAATGAATCGATCGCCGTAAAAAGCGAAATCGCGCATTTATTAAAAATAAATGCGATTACAAAATGCAGTCCAGAGTTAGGGCAATTCATATCTGATATTTTCCTAGTTCCAAAAAGTGATGGTGGATTTAGATTCATATTAAATCTTAAAAAATTAAATAAATTCGTTAACATTGAACACTTTAAGATGGAAGATATCAGGACGGCGACTCGGCTCATGACAAAAAATTGTTATATGATAAAAATAGACTTGAAAGACGCATATTTTTCAGTCCCAATTAATATGTCGTATAGAAAGTACCTGCGTTTTTATTTTAAAAATGATCTTTATGAGTTTACCGCATTGCCTTTTGGTCTATGTTCCGCGCCTTACATTTTCACAAAAATATTACAACCGGTCGTTTCATATTTAAGGTCTCGTGGTTTTGCATCTGTAAGGTACATAGATGATGTACTCTGTTTAGGAAATACCAGAATAAAATGCTTAGAAAATGCCAATCAGACCATAAAATGCTTATCAAGTTTAGGTTTCATAATTAATTATAGAAAATCGTGTCTTGAACCAAGTAATGTTTGCACTTTTTTAGGTTTTGTCTTAAACTCGGGAAAAATGACTCTGCAGCTACCCGATATTAAAAGAAAAAGTATATTGCAGCGCACTCAATTATTACTGAATGTTAATAATATTCAGATAAGGGAGTTTGCGCGTTATCTTGGAACTCTCACCGCAGCTTGTCCCGCGGTTAAATATGGATGGCTGCATACAAAGTCGTTGGAACGAGCTAAATATTTGGCACTACTTAATAGTAATGATAATTATGACAGAAATATGGCAATTCCAACTAGTTTATACGATGATCTTTTATGGTGGAAAAATAATATTTTAACAGTCGAAAATTCAATTCAAGAAAAGAAATACGTTCAAGAAATTTTTAGCGATGCATCTTCGACCGGATGGGGTGCCGCATCAGGTGGTGAAAAAACTGGGGGACAATGGAGTCCTGATGAGCGACGTCATCATATAAACTATTTGGAACTGCTCGCTGCCTATTTTAGTTTAAAATCATTCGCTGGTGAGAAGAAAAATTGTGATATATTGTTACGTATCGATAATACCACAGCTATATCTTACGTTAACAGAATGGGTGGTATACAATTTCCACATTTACACTATGTTGCCACCATGATATGGAATTGGTGCGAAGAACGTAATATCTATGTCTACGCATCATATATCAAGTCCAAACTTAATGTCGTAGCAGACAGCGAGTCACGTCGATTAAATGTTGACACGGAATGGCAACTGAATAGAGAAGTGTTTGCAAAAATAGTAAGTCGCTTAGGTCGACCAGACATAGATCTCTTTGCGTCACGACTCAATGCCAAATGCACTAAGTACATTTCGTGGAAAAGAGATCCGTATGCCTTTAACATTGACGCTTTCACTATAGAATGGACACCCTTTTTCTTTTATGCCTTCCCACCCTTCGCACTAATTTTAAAAACTCTTAGTAAAATTATCGCTGATGAAGCAACTGGAATAGTTGTAGTCCCTCATTGGACATCTCAAGCATGGTACCCACTGTTTAGGTCCCTTTGTATTACCGAAGTTATATATTTACAACCAAGTAAATATCTTCTTTCTTCACCTTTCAGATTAACACATCCCCTGCACTCCCACCTTACCCTGGCAGTGAGTGTGTTATCCGGGAAGGATACAAAAGAAAAGGCGTCCCAGATTCAGCTTTGAGCATTATGCTCTCTTCTATTACGGACAGTACTAAGTCCCAATATTCTGCAAGTTACAAATTATGGTGGGCTTATTGCAATATAAATAATATTGATTTTTATAATATTGAATCACATTCTATGTTAGATTTTCTGACAAAGTGCTTTGAATCAGGGTCATCATACGGCACCTTAAACAATCACAGGTCTGCTTTATCTTTGATTTCCAATAACAACATTGGTCAAGATGAGAGAGTAAAACGTTTTTTCAAGGGCATATTTAAGTTAAGACCTACATTTCCTAAATATTCTACCACATGGAACCCAAGCATAGTACTTGATTACCTAGCTGATTTTTATCCATATGATGTAATTAAAATAGATATTTTGACTAGAAAACTAGTTACCTTGTTAGCACTCGCTACTGCTCAAAGAACTCAAACTTTATCTCTAATAAAGGTTTCGAATATTCAGATTTACAGTGATAGGATTGTAATTCCAATCAAAGATTTGATTAAAACTTCTGGTATAGGGCGAGCACAACCTGTAATTGATTTACCATTCTTTACTCAGAGACCAAGTATTTGTCCTGCAAGTGCTTTACAAAGGTACTTGTCAGTAACATCGTCGTATAGGACAAACACCGATGATAGATTGTTGTTAACCCATAAAAAACCCTATAGGCCTGCTTCGGCGCAGACTATCGGGCGCTGGATTAAACAGACTCTAGGAGATAGTGGGATTGACACTTCAATATTTACCGCCCATTCCACGCGGCATTCTTCTAGCTCGGCAGCATCTCGGGCAGGCATGAGTGTCGATGCCATCAAAAAAAGTGCAGGATGGTCTGGTCAGTCAGCTGTATTTGCCACATATTATAATAGGCCGATTATTGATCTCAACACGAATATATTAAGTAATCTAAGTTAATTATAAAACTCGATGTATAAATGATTAAAATAAAACTGTAACAGGTAGCTTTAATTATTAATATTATTAATAATATACCTAGTAAAATAAAAGAAATGATAATTAAGTATAATATCATTCGTTTTTTTTTTTTGTCTCCTCATACTACACTCTTTATTTATTTTACCCACAACATTGATCAATTAGGCATTCTCTGAACATCTACATGGTAATTATAAATCTCGGAGTACGAAGACAAGATTAATTAATCGATCAAACGAACTTACCTGAAGTGAAGTTCGATCTTAATTATCTTGTCTTCGTCGAAGAGATTTAAGGTCCCTCCCTACCCTACCCCCAATACCTAAGTAATCAATGTTCCTATTTCCTCTAAAAAGAATGAGGCACTGAGGTAGGCACGGCCGACGGTACGTTAGTAGGTACGAGCAGACGAGTTCTTTTCATTCTGCTCTAAATACTGTGTGCGGGTAGATCCAAGTGTCGCAGGGCTAACTACATGGTAATTATAAATCTCTTCGACGAAGACAAGATAATTAAGATCGAACTTCACTTCAGGTAAGTTCGTTTGATCGATTAATTATTATTATGTTATTGCTATTGTACGTTTGTTTTCTTGCATGTCAAGTTATTCTGGGAATATGGCAAAACGCGTGGCTAGTGCGTGTTCTATTAGCGGGTTCTATTGCAATGAACTTGAGCAAATCAATACCTACTAAAAGTATGCCAAAACAATCCGGAAACCAATGGCGTCTTGCCAAGCGTGGCCTGACAACTAGAATACTAGTCATTCATACATCATATTACATATTAAAAAGGCTAGAAAAAATCAGGAGTTGACCTATTTTATGCTAGTAGCACCCTTATAATATTTATACCATGGTAAAATCGACCTAATTCGAGGTGACCCAGGGTAACTTTCGAGGTCACTGGGTCGCCCTTGCGGCCAAATCTTTCCGATCCAAGAACATGCTTTTTTCTTTACATTTATCATTATACACAATGAGATATGTAAAAAAAGCCTCTTGCTAAAAATAATTTACTCCATAGCTACCAATATGCTCCATAGCTAGTTAATTTACTATTTTTTTCTTCAATTTTGGCTCGACACCGATAAAATATACAGCTCTAATTAAATGTAAAAAGGTTTGAAATCCCCTGGAATATCCTTGATCTGTTATGAAAATCATTTTTCCTGCTTGTAACTTTTTTGCCGTTTTTGGCAAAGGCGCGAATGAATATTTAGCCGATAAATGCACTAATGTAGTTAGTTTTATTAACTCACCATACAGCTTGGTTGTTGGCAATGTTGGTATTTTAAATGAAATTATTACAACTTGGTAGATATGCTCGGTTTCACGGTCAAAATGATAATGGTAGGCTGGCACAAAGTCTGTTAACATTGAAATGTTACCAAAATAAACACAAGGTAGGTGTAAATTAGACAAATTGTCGTATTCTCACGTGAATTTCATTTAAGGTAGGTAAGTACATCTGATGGTACAGTACAAAGTTGTTTAAGTTTACAACAACTTGGCGAACATCATTTATTAATTTTCTTTGATTACGTATATAGGTAGTTTCAAGCGCGTCAGACATTCACTTTATTTTCCTCTCTCGTGACAACTTTCATGGAGTTTTTATGAATATTCTATAAGGAAATAATTACCCAAATCGCCGGCAGTATCGTTAGGCGACAGCGCGACAGCTTATCAGGAGCACGTCGTTTAATTTGTGTCCATACGTCACCTGATAGTACGAAATGTAAACATTGGGGTTAGATAAATTACAGCAAAGCAACACGAGGGGGAAAGAGACGGATAGATGTGGGGAATTAGTGCTAGAATAGGAAAGGTCTTGGCCCAAATTCGCGGCGCGAAAGAGCGCGAAGCGTGAGGGTAGCGACCGGCTCACATCGCTACCGACTTGTGACTATGATCCTGAAGTGACTGTTCAGTTGAACCGGTAAAGCAGGAGGGCTATTCTCACTGATTTATCAGACGGTTTTATTTGATTAGATAAAGAGTAAAGAACGAGTTAGTACAAAGTTTATGTTCATTCTAGTTTCAAATACTATGTGCCAACGTCGTGACAACTAACTTATGTGTGATGGAATCACTGTCGATTTTCTGAACAACAAAAAAACATACTGTCGAATGTATATCTGTGGTCGCACTGTAACTAATAACCATAGACAATATTGGCAAAAGTGAAACAAACTCCATTTCTAAAAAAAGTTTTTACCTACCCACCGTTTTGAAATATTTTACATTGTAATTTGTTGGCTTTTGAACTAAGCTTCTGAAGCGATTTTTGGCTGTACCGTTATACTCATTGTTTTTGATCCGAGAACATAATAATTAGCTTACTCAGCTAGTAGATTATACATAACATGGTATTTTCTGGATCATTCGCGTGGAATGGAAGTCATATAACAGCGTCAAGATCCACTCTCCAGATTTTCAACAACCGGAATTCTGGAAGCAAAAAAAATTTGTCAGATAATAAAAACGATAATGATGTTGATTTTAAAGGTTTTTGAGAACAATTTTTGACAGTGGGCTAATAACTGAAAAATATAGCTTTCTTTTTCAGATTCGATTCAACACGTTTTGTTGGTAACCCATTCTGTAAAATCCTTTTTTTTTTCTCTGCAAGGATTTTGTCGTCGAACTCTTGTGCATTTGCCAGTGTCAAGTATTCAATTATAATCAAGATTTAAAAAAAAAACATTTTTAAATAGAGATAATTATTGTCTATTATGCTCGTTTTCAACAAGTGTCAGATACATCTATGGATACATCTATAGTACCCACTGTGCCCATAACGAACAAAAATTCAGGTTTTTCAATTCTAGTTTTAAAAAAATTACGACGAATGCATACAGCATATGTTTTTTATGTTTTGGCTCCAGATATCTTGTCTATGTAAACAACGAATTAGTTGACGAACAAAACAAAAATTAAGCAATTTCACAGTATAAATATATTTTGTAACGCAAAGAAACTAAAGCAGAATCACCCTGCAATCAGCTGACGCAAAAGAAAAAGCCCGATGATCTACATAAGTATACATAACCCACCAATAACACACTACCACAGCTATAGGTGTGCAGAGCCGTGTGACGTCACTTCATTCAAGAAAACTAGCAAAACACTCAATGGAGTTGTACGCAATTTGTAATTCTACCAATAACTTACCTACCTAGTCGCCGATTTACTTTCGTTACAGTCGAGACGGTATTTTTAATCTATTTTTAACCGAGTTTCGTAAGTTTATTGTGAGTCAACGACATGAAGTCAAGTTTAATTTGTGGTAACTAAATATGTCAAGGTTCTAATTAACTTGCAATTATGTTATTATGTAACGTGCAATAGAATGCAAGTAAGGTCTGTAGACGGTTTTTTGATGCCATTTGTTGCATTCTTCACAATAATATATGCAAGTACAAGTTCAAGTGGTCCAAGTATTTTTTAGCTCTTTTTACAGGTGCCGTAGATGTTATGTTTTCATTCATCTATTGCGGCTGTCAGAGCAAAAAAATACTTGAGCAGAGTATAGGTATGAAGAGTGGTCCAATTAATATTTTATAGTTCTTTTTACAGCTGCCGTAGATGTTAAATGTTTTCATTCAACTTTTTACAATTGTTATTGCAACTGTCAGAGCAAAAAAAAATATACTTGGGCAGAGCATAGGTATGACGAGTGGTCCAATTATTTTATAGCTCTTTATAGCTGCAGTAGGTGTGATGTTTTAATTCAACTTTTTACAATTGTTATTGCGACTGTCAGAGCAAAAAAAAAAAATACTTGGGCAGAGCATAGGTATGACGAGTGGTCCAATTATTTTATAGCTCTTTATAGCTGCAGTAGGTGTGATGTTTTAATTCAACTTTTTACAATTGTTATTGCGACTGTCAGAGCAAAAAAAAATATACTTGGGCAGAGCATTGGTATGACGAGTGGTCCAATTATTTTATAGCTCTTTATAGCTGCAGTAGGTGTGATGTTTTAATTCAACTTTTTACAATTGTTATTGCGACTGTCAGAGCAAAAAAAAATATACTTGGGCAGAGCATAGGTATGACGAGTGGTCCAATTATTTTATAGCTCTTTATAGCTGCAGTAGGTGTGATGTTTTCATTCAACTTTTTACAATTGTTATCGCGACTGTCAGTCAAAAAAAACTTAGACAAGACTAGAAAACAAGTAGGAAAAATAATTACGATTTGTTCTAACAATTGAACAAGTAGGAAAAATTATTACCATTTTTTCTACCAATAGAACAAGACAAATAATTACGATTTGTTCTAATAATTGAACAAGTAGGAAAAATTATTACCATTTATTCTACCAATAGAACAAGACAAATAATTACGGTTTGTTCTACTGCGGCCGACTAACCTTCACACTGCTCTCACTGGTGCGTTCAGAACTAATCTTTATACAGTTTGCATATAGCATAACTATAGAGAGTTTGGATATAGCAGACCTGCAGGTATAAGAGGATAATGCACCAGGGATATGAGGTCCAATGGACCACAAAATAACCACCGCACATAAATATACTTCTGTTCATGGCCCAACCGATCCTATAAAAAAAGGAAATAAATATTTAAAAAAACTGGTCCCACTGCTGGGACACATAAAAAGGTCCCACTGCTGGGCAAAGACCTCACTTCCCTCGTTCCAGAATACTTGGTCTTCGGCTTCAGGCCAGTCCAGTTCGGCTCTGGGTCAACCCCGAGGTACGAAAAATGCGGACTATGTAGAAATAGTCATTTATGTCAGTACAACTACAAATAGATACTAATTAAAAAAATAAGATAAAGATACGTTTATTTGTCGAAACAAGTGTGCAGGTGAAGATCTTAAAATATTTTTCGATCAACATGTTTTAGCAGGTTTGATGACTTCCAGACCCCCGAACAAGCCGGTTTCCGTAAAGGCTGGAAGCACCGTAGACCACATTCACACGCTCCGCCAGATTATACAGAAGACTGAGGAGTATAATCGGTCATTATGCCTAGCGTTTGTGGACTACGAAAAAGCCTTCGATTCAATCGAGACCTGGGCAGTATTGCAGTCCCTCCAGCGGTGTCATATCGACTATAGGTATATCGAAGTGATGAAGTGTCTGTATAGAAACGCCACTATGTCGATCCGATTGCAGGACGAGAGCACGGAACCAATCCAACTGCAGAAAGGCGTGAGACGTTTTCAAGCTCTTGGACTGGAACGGATTCGGCATCAACATCAATGGCGAATACATCACTCACCTTCGTTTTGCCGATGATATAGTCATCATTGCAGAGTCGCTGGAGGATCTCAATACGATGCTCAGCGACCTCAGTAGCCTTTCCCAACAGGTGGGTCTTAAAATGAATATGGACAAGACAAAAATTATGTCCAATGTCCATGTAGAACCCGTGCCGGTAGTCGTTGGGAACGATACTCTCGAAGTTGTTGACCATTACACCTATCTTGGACAGATTGTTCAGTTAGGTAAGTCCAACTTAGGCAAAGAGGTCGCCCGAAGAATCCAACTCGGATGGGCAGCGTTCGGGAATTTGCGTGACATCTTCTCGTCCAAGATACCACAGTGCCTCAAGACGAGGGTCTTTGACCAGTCTGTGTTGCCAGTGACGACATATGGTACTGAGACGTGGTCCTTAACTGTTGGCCTTTTGGAAAAGCTCAGAGTCACACAGCGGGCAATCGAAAGAGCTATGCTCGGAGTTTCTTTGCGCGATAAGATCCGAAACGTGGATATTCGCCAAAGAACCAGAGTCACCGACATAGCTGTTAAAATTTGCAAGTTGAAGTGGCAATGGGCAGGCCACATCGCTCGAAGAACCGATAACCGATGGGGAAGAAAGGTTCTGGAGTGGATACCACGAACCGGAAGACGCAGCGTAGGGAGGCCTCCGAACTAGATGGACCGACGACATTGTGAGAGTCGCGAGTATCCAGTGGATGCAAAAGGCGGGCTGTCGTTCAGTGTGGATGTTAAAGGGGGAGGCCTATGTTCAGCAGTGGACGTCTTCCGGCTGATGATGATGATGTTTTTACCACTAAGGGTGTACAAATTCAAGAGCAATAACGATTAATGATCTGATAAACTTCAAACGGCAGAACTGATTTCATTGAATCATAGCTAAAAACCCTCTCAATCAAGTAACCTTTCAAACAAAACAAAAACTAAATCAAAATCGGGTCAGCCGTTTGGAAGCTACGAATTACGATGCCACAGACAGACACAGATACAACTTATACCTCGTCTTTTTGAGTCGGGTGTCAAAAATGGTTAAATCGATCGTTATGAAATTTGGCAGAGGTATTGCGGCAGCATGAGAGACAGAAAATTGTATGCCAGAGTAAGAGGGGGAACGCGCAAGTTGGCTATATGCCACTTTTATACTTGATCCAAGTGTTTTCTAGCTCTGACTACTGAATTTTACAAAGCTAAAATGAAAATTATTGACAATTTTTTTTAAACTTCAAAATTAGGAAAATACGCAATTTCGTCCGCAAATTTTCCAGTTATTTTAATTTAAAAACAAACTGCAGAACCGATTTTTATGAAATTTCTATGGGATAAATCTGTAAGTATATCCTATCAAATAAAAACATTTCCAATTACAAATCGGGTAGTAATGACGGAGTTCTAAGGCAATAAATATTAAAAACTAATTGAGAACCCTAGACTCGGTTAACTATAAATTCTGATATTTTTTGCAAAAACTTTGAAAGTAAGTTTGTGTGGCCAATAGCCGATAATTTTATAATATTTTATTTATAACAAGTTGCAGTTACACGCCATAGAGATGATTAAATACGTCGATCGTAATAAATCCAAGTAAGTTTAATCAAGGCAATACTACAATAACAAAATTATTAGAATAATAATAAAAAATACACCAATAAACGATAGAAGTGTAAAATATCTAATGCGAGTCATCACCCGCCACAATATTTTGACATGAGGCGAGGCATAATTGGCGGGTGCCGTAGGTATCTCATACCATAGACCAGCCCCCCGATTCTACTAAACAAATTGTCTTTAAAATGTAATTGTTGCGATTTTAATTGTTAAATAACAGCCTCAAAATTGACAGTTTTAAATAAACTGTAAATTTTGTGGCAAATATTTAAAAATTAAAATCGCAACAATTACAATTTAAAGACAATTTATTTAGTAGAATTGTGGGCAGGCTCAACGCCATTTAGAACCATCAAGGACGATCAGTCTATGAATAATTGCTACAACTCGCCACAATAGCATAGTAGACATTCTACTATGCCAACAGCTCTTTTTTTACTGTTCAATAGTGACATTGTCTTTTATACAAATTTCATAAATGTATTTTGTATTCAACAAGGCCTCTATGTTGTTGGCTTCGGCCCCGCCAATGCCTATCAAAAGTCCGGGCTAGACCCAAGAATAAAAAACCCATTTCAAATTACTTTTAGTTTTGGCATGTCAACGAACTTAAAGAATGCCAGTACGACCAGCTAATTTTTAATTTTCGTTTAAACGACTATCTCGATGGAGCACTTCTCATCTCTACTCTCCTCTCTTACCTCGATACATTACATATTAATATTAAAGGGAAATGTTTTCATCTAGCTTATATACGTTATTGCAGCTATTTAAATGTAAAACACAATTCAAAAATAAATAATAAAATAAATAATTGAGATGAGACAATAAGGCAGGTACCGTTTCTCATCCTATAGATTCTCCTATCCACAAGTTGTTGACTTCAATAGCCCAGTACATTTGTAACCCCATAGCATCAATAGTCAATTTACCAACACCATCCAAATCCACATAGTTTAATTTATTTTCATACTCAAAAAGTCCTCTCAGTGTTGGCTTTGGCCCCCATCAATGCCGCATAAAGGTTCGGCCTAGACCCGTGAGTATTAAAATTATAATTAAACCTTTTATTTCTACCACAATTGCCTACGATTTTAGAACATACTAAGTGTGCAGTATTTACAGTTTTAGCTTTAAGCGGTTAAGCTGTATAATTAAAAAAGTGGGTGAAACAAGGAGTCACTTGAACACGAACGATAATTATATCAAGGCATATCTCCCTTGTTTGTCTAATCTGAGATTTCTCTACACTCCCGTTCTTTTAGTTTATGTGTGCAAGACCGTCATATCTACAGTAACTACAGTAGTGAATCAGAATTACACCAATGTTTCTCACGTACAAGGAAAACTGCAGCTCTTGCCAGTAACGTAGAATGTGTCTGCTACGTCCTGGTTGCAACATCGTTCCAATATCAAAAGACTTTCACCCACCACTGGCAATCTTCACATGATCTAAGGAGTAATTGGTATGGAAGACAGAAGATGTAACTTTTTATATATTTTTTTTTAATTTCTCTGCAGCTGTCTCTGCAAAACAGCTAACCATTAGTCATTAGTTAATAGCCATGGAAAATAACAGGCTTGGATTTTCCAACGTTTTTTAATAGGTAGATACTTTGCATCTCTCATGATATTTTTTTCTTCGTAAAAAGAATTGGTTTTATCGACGGTCGTATCAGATTTCGCTTTATTTTCGCCTGATAAGATATGTTTATTTACGACTCTAGCCCAATGCTATATAGGTACGCTTTAATCATTCATTGTTTTTTTAAATATATTATTAATAAAATAAGTCACAACTTTTCTTTAATACTTAAATAACCATAGTGAGTTCTCAAGGCTCTGTTACTTTTTTTAAAGAAGTGCGGTCTTAAAAATCTACACGCAACAATAAAAGCACCATAACTTAAATTTCCCACAAAAACTACGAGCGATAGAAGTGTAACGGTACAACAACAGATGGCGGTAGGAGTAACTTGGACGGTGGTATGCGGTTATAAAAATATCTCGATTCCTCGTATCGCGGCAGCGCTGGCCCGAGCGCACGTTGTGATTATCACAAGTCACAACTCACTGACCTTGGGGCAAAAAGGAGAAACAATTTTAATTCCAACTGCGGTGTTTTTCTACCCGAGAATACTAATAAGGCGATAATCATTCTTAGAAGTTAGTTTACATATATATTTGATAAAATTTTGCTTTTCCTATTTTATAGCCCACGGGTTTTATGGGATTTATGGTGCAAGGTTGCGAATAATTAGTATCAACGTCTAATAGCAGCTTTGAGAAGTTAAGAACGTATCTCATTTAATCTTTGATCTAATATGTACAGCGTTAGCGAAAACTTCTTCATCCAATTTTAATGTTGAATAACTCGTTTTTAGAATTAGTTGTTTAATTAGTTTGGGGTTCTTCAAAAAGAAAGTTAATAGATTCTTAAATTGTCGGCAACTTACCTAGTTGTGATCCCTCTGAAGGCGACGGTTACTGCTTAGTGCTTACTATCAGGCAGCCCGTCTTACTTGTTTGCCACCTAAGGCATTAAAACAAATTATATTACCTACTGTGATTTTATACTATTCATTGTACATTTTGGTATGATTTTACGATGCCTAACATATTAATTTTAGTTACAAAAGGGGCATCCTACGGTTGATACCTGACGCGTATATTTCGCTCCTCGACACCGGTGTCCGCTTACCGACCGCCAGGTGCCGTCAGGTTAACATCCTTCTACAGCAAAAAAAGTTGTCATGAGCGAGTCGTTTAGCGATGCGACGGGTTCCATATCTATCTTCTAGACCCATTTTTCTTCTACTGCTATGAGTGAGAATGATATTGATGTTTTGGCTTATTATATTTACTTCTTTTGTTGAAATGGTTATTCCTATTAATATTTAATTAATTATGTAATTAGAATGAATTGTGTGGACGTTTTATCGAAGTGCTTAATTTATTTCGAAAGTACGACCTAAATATCGGGAACTGGCGATCCACTCTGCAATAAACTCCTTCCGAGAAACGGCGTCAACACCTCCATTGTGTGACGCACCGACTCACAATTTTATTTACCGTAAATGACCGTATTCTGACAATGGAGGGACCCTGCTTTATAGCGAGGTACTATAGTAAACAATAGCAATTATGCAGCAAGTAATTTAATGAGAAATGTGTACAACCATAGTTAGGTACCTACTCTTCGACGTATTTTCATAAGGCTTATAAAAATATTGCAGAGCGGTAACTTCGTTAGGACATAAGAGTTGTTGAGTTACAGCAGATGGCTTGAGCAACATGGCCCAAAAGTGAACGTGAGCAACGCATAGCCGCGGGCGTGTTTAAGAATGTTCAATTAAAATTGGCCTAGTACCTACCTACTTTAAATCAATACTCGACCGCAATGAATTGGCATAATATTGTATTTAGCTTTATTTCGAAATATACGTACATGCAGCATTTAAAATTGTATATTTATTTGCATTGTTCGATGTAGTTTAGTTACACACGTGTAAGTATTAGTAACCTAAAATAAAGTTAGTGGGCAACGACCAATTGTGCTCTTTATGGAAGAGAAGCGGCATCGCTGATTGAAATACCCTCATCCCAGATTTATTAACAATAAAAATGTATTTAAGGAATTTTTTGAACTAGTACATTGCTACATTTTTAACTACATACATTTTCGCTACCATACTATTAGTCAATTCGATGATATCTGGCAGGGTAAATCTAAACTAATGCAATAGAGTGTTACGCGGAAAGTGATATACCTACCTACTAAGCCGAAAGGGGTTCGTTACACTCATCATTATAAACAACTTTGAATATGAAACCAACCCTAAAATCGCGAAAAGATATCAGCTGTTTTGTTGAGTGTCAATGACCGTTTTGGAACAGCTGATATTTTTTTCGCGATTTCAGAGTTGCTCTCATAGTAAAAGGTGTTCATAATGGGGTATAACGGATCAATTTCGGCTTAGTAGGTACACCGTTTCCGCGTAACCCATTTACTTAAGAAAATTAAAACTTTTTGTTATTTACCGCTGAGCGCAGTTATCAGCGACCATCCGATATTTTATGGATATTGTATAGCATGGAAAGGCAAACTAGGTGTTGTATGTAGGTAGGTTAGATACTTAAATTGTGTCATTGTTATGTCAGTGTGTTTCTGCCCTGATAAGTTGTGAATACATTACATAACTATTCATTAATGCAAATTTATTTACATTTTCATGAAGTGCAATCGGAATTTAAAATATACCTACTTGAGTAAATAATAGTTGTATTTGTTTTTCAGTTTTTGAGGGTATATAAGTACATAGTTATATTTGCTTAAAAAAGTAAACTTACTTATAATTTTAACTAATACCAATAAACTATTCCAATAAGGTAAGGATTCGTTTAGTGACATTTTAGTTAGGTATAGTTAATAGCTATTTAGCTAATAACATAATCGTATGTGTCATTTGTATAAACAATAATAAAATAGTTCAATTAAATGTTTCATTTTAAGAGAATCTGCAGTGCAAGTACCGTTCTTTATCGATCGTCAAATTCGCTAAAATGCTATAGAATCGATCACAGCGAGTACTGAAAAAATGACATATTATCGAATTTGACGACCTCAACTGTCAATTTGACAATCGCTGAAAGAACGGTACTTGCACCCCAGAGAGCACAATAATTAAAAATTAGTCTAGCACAAATGATTCATATTAATGCACCATAATTATCATTAATATCATTAGTTGTATGTTATATTATTATATACTCATACTTATTTAAATATTATGTTTTACAATGTATCCTAATTATTTAACTTTTCGTCATTAAATGACTGTTAAAGGCGAATGTAGCCTGAGAAGTCATATATACATATTTATGTTATCTACAATTATTAGACTGTCTGTTTTGTAAGAATGTATGTATAAGAATGATAAAATTTAAAAATCAAAATCAGCGAACACAATGTCACGCCTCCGCAACGCAAATAAAATATGTTCGCATTTAATAACAGTCAGTGATATAGCGCAAGTCTGCGCAACACGCTGCATTCGGCAGACTCCCAGCGGGTAGCCCGTCGGCTACACTACAGCAGACATAAAAAAATAAACCTTTTCGAACCCTCGTTCTGCGCTCGTTCCCTCAGCTTTTTGTGCGTTCGAACCCTCTAAAGTTCTCTTTTAGGGCCCGCCCGTGACGCCTGTCCCTGCATTCAATACGCACCCTATTGAAGCTTGAAGCCATAGAGAGCCGAGTAGAAATACCGAGCGACCGTCGCCGTCCGCGTCGTGCGATACCATGTTATCGCTCCGTTGGCATGCCGCTGAACAAATAAGAGTGCTGTTTTCTTATCTGCGGATTCGAATGTCGAATAAAATGTTTTAGTTCATGAAAGAATTAAATATTCATACGTTTGGTAGATTTCTGGTGAAAATCCGCCAATAAAACAAACATACTTTACCTACATACTGCATAACATTCGAAA
Source organism: Agriopis aurantiaria (assembly GCA_914767915.1). NCBI lineage: Eukaryota > Metazoa > Arthropoda > Insecta > Lepidoptera > Geometridae > Agriopis > Agriopis aurantiaria. The sequence goes on along the minus strand of OU611994.1, from coordinate 6,356,335 downwards.
TAAATAGGTACATTTATTTCGAATGATTTGCAGTAGGTAGGTAAAGTATGTTTTGATTTATTGGGGGTTTTCATTGCACTAACAAGTATCACATGTATTTATGAAAAGGCGATTTACTTTAACTTTACAACAATTAAATATTCCCACATTTTGAAAACATGAAAAAAATTATTTGTATAAATAAATAATTTGAGTAATTATTTCAATAGTACTATACTTAAATATGCACACGATCGACACAACACGATACTATAAACTGACGGTGAAAAATTACAAAAATGTAAATGGGAGTTACCCCTTTTTGTCCGTTGCCAGCAGATAAAATGATTTCATTAATGATTCGCGGACAAATCGATGTTTGTAATTTTTTTTTTTTTTTTTTTTTTAAGTTTATATAAGTATGTATAATTATTACAAGGAGTAGCTTTTTGCATCAAGAAATACTTAATACGCTACCGGACAGATGTTTAATTTGTTAAAAATAACAGGCTTAGTCAAGAATTTAATTAAATGTAATTCGTATACTACGGTTTGTGTACAAGGTTACTGGTAGGTAATCAGATAGTTAGGTGGTAATTAGTTTTAAAAAAACTTTCCCTCTTGATAAAATAATATATGAAACAGCCGATTTATTTTAGCGAATTTTATAAGTCGTAGACCAAAAGTTGTTTGTTTTGATGTATTGAAGAACTGATTACCAGTAACCTTGTATGAGAACCTCAAAAGTTTTAGGACATAAAATATGACAAAGCATGGTGGATCTAATCCTCTCTTTCTGCGAGGCCTGTCCCAGTAGTGGAAACATGATTGGCTGATATCTACTGATAAGTCATCATCATCAGCCAGAAGACGTCCACTGCTGAACATAGGCCTCCCCCTTTAACCTCCACAATGAACGACAGCCTGCCTTTTGCATCCACTGGATGCCAGCGACTCTTACTATGTCGTCGGTCCATCTGGTGGGAGGCCTACCTACGCTGCGTCTTCCGGTTCGTGGTCTCCACTCAAGAACCTTTCTTCCCCATCGGTTATCGGTTCTCCGAGCGATGTGGCCTGCCCATTGCCACTTCAACTTGCAAATTTTAACAGCTATGTCGGAGACTTTGGTTCTTTGGCGAATATCCACGTTTCGGATTCTATCGCGCAAAGAAACTCCGAGCATAGCTCTCTCCATTGCCCGCTGTGTGACTCTGAGTTTTTCCAAAAGGCCAACAGTTAAGGACCACGTCTCAGTACCATATGTCATCACTGGCAACACACACTGGTCAAAGACCCTTGTCTTTAGGCACTGTGGTATCTTGGACGAGAAGATGTCACGCAATTTCCCGAACGCTGCCCATCCGAGTTGGATTCTTCGGGCGACCTCTTTGCCTAAGTTGGACTTACCTAACTGAACAATCTGCCCAAGATAGGTGTAATGGTCAACAACTTCGAGAGTATCGTTCCCAACGACTACCGGCACGGGTTCAACATGGACATTGGACATGATTTTTGTCTTGTCCATGTTCATTTTAAGACCCACCTGTTGGGAAAGGCTACTGAGGTCGCTGAGCATCGTATTTAGGTCCTCCAGCGACTCTGCCATGATGACTATATCATCGGCAAAACGAAGGTGAGTGATGTATTCGCCATTGATGTTGATGCCTAATCCGTTCCAGTCCAAGAGCTTGAAAACGTCCTCCAATGCGTTCGTGAACAGTTTCGGAGAGATAACATCTCCCTGTCTCACGCCTTTCTGCAATTGGTTTGGTTCCGTGCTCTCGTCCTGTAATCGGATCGACATGGTGGCGTTTCTATACAAACACTTCAACACTTCGATATACCTATAGTCGATATGACAACGCTGGAGGGACTGTAATACTGCCCAGGTCTCGATGGAATCAAAGGCTTTCTCATAGTCCACAAACGCCAGGCATAATGGCCGATTATACTCCTCAGTCTTCTGTATAATCTGGCGGAGGGTGTGTATGTGGTCTATGGTGCTCCAGCCTTTACGGAAACCGGCTTGTTCGGGAGGCTGAAAGTCATCAAACCTGCTTTCGAGACGGTTCGTAATGACTCTAGAGAACAACTTGTACACATGACTCAGGAGTGAGATGGGTCTATAATTCTTCAATAAGGTGTTATCACCTTTTTTGAAGAAGAGCACCACCACACTCCTGTGCCATGCTTCAGGCGTAGTACCATCGAGTATGACGGAATTAAATAACTTCTGGAGGACTAACAGTACCGGTTTTCCACCCGCTCGCAGTAGTTCTGTCGTGATTCCGTCATCACCCGGTGCCTTGTTGTTCTTAAGCTGTTTCAGAGCCATTCTAATCTCGTACAAGCTGATGTCTGGGATGTCCTCAGTGTAGTGTCGGGTCAGTTTAGCTCTCTTGTCCTGAGCTGTACTGACAATAGGCTGTCGTGTCGAGGTGTACAACTGTCCGTAAAACCTCTCAAGCTCTCTCAGAATCTCCGACTTTGACGAAATGATACTGCCATCCTCGATCTTCAGCTTTGTCATTTGGCTTTTCCCAATAGACGAATTTTTCGCGAACACTTTCGAGCCCTGGTTCCGCTCAATTGCATCCCTAATACATCTTGTATTGTAGGAACGCAGATCGTGTCGCACCGATTTCGAGATTCGTCTATTAAGTTGGCCATATTCCGACATATCAGCTGAAGATTGCAGTCTCATCTCAGTCCGGTCCTTCATTAGCTTAATGGTTTCGTCTGAGAGCTTCTGAGGTCTTTTTCGGGGTGGGGTCTTAAAGAACTTGGACCCCACTGCTTGGACAGTTTCCACCAGCCCATTGTTTAATTCGTCCACAGTTCCGCTTTCGGCAAGGCCCTGGAAGCGATTATGCAGTTCGAGTTGGAAGTCATTTGGGTTTTGGATTTGGGCATGACCAGGACGGAGCGTGGACTTCACCAGACGCGACCTCTCTAGCCACCAAAGTGCTTGTTTATAAATATAAGCGTTTTAAGTTTTTGGACGGACTCTGAAGGGATGGAAATCTTTTCCCGCAAATCGAGTGTCCTATGGAATTTGTATTGCTTACTTACAAGTAACGTCATTGTAAGTACAGTACGCTATAGCAAGATAACGAAAAAATATTAAAATCAAAATATATCAATTCGGACAAGAGTGTCCGAGTCGTCAGTTACTCAAATGCTCATAATAATCTTCGTTAATTTCGAGCATGATAGGATTTAACAATCTCACACATAAATATGGATTTTTAATACAGGGTTACTATAGACTGTACTAAGCCGAAAATAGGTAATTGTACTCATTATAAACAACTTTTATTAAAGGACCAAAGCTAAAATAGCAAAAAATAAAACTGCCGTTCTTATACATTTTGTCGAGTGGCAATTTCTATGGAACTGCAGATTTTTTTTAGAGTTGGTCCGATCCGAGACCCTTAGTAAAAGTTGTTTATAAAGAGTAAAATTGCCTCCTTTCAGCTGTACTCAAAAACAGCTTGACCAGTTTGATTAATACGCCTCAATACAGACAGGTTTAGAAAAAAATATATGAAAAATTTGCCTGGAAAATTAGAAAATTAGGGAAAAACGGCAAGTGCTTTTTTCTATGAAATTTGGACAGAACAACGTTTCTCGGTCAGCTTGTTTATAATAAGTCCTCCCACTAGTTTTGATGAAGTGGTTCAACAATCTTTTGTGCTGTTTTTTTTTCGAAATTTGCTTAGTTTTAATGTATTTTTTTGCGTAGCACTTACTAGAATGGTATAATATCGTTATTATTTCACTACCACTGGTGGAGGACCTCGGTATAATATGCCATTACACAAGGTAAACCTAGTTTGGGTGCTTAATGGCGCGGTAAACCCGCGCAGTTCGGAAAATCACGCGAATGTTAACCTTAACGCGCCCAGATACGGTTTGCGGTCGCGCAACATTTTTTCATCACCAAAACCGGACAGCTAGGCGTAAGGCCCCTGTACTATTATGTATTTTGTGGTTTGGGTACCAAATTTCATCCAACCAGAATTCTAGCAGTCTAACATGTATCAAAATCCACCGAGATCGTTTATCAAATACGGGATACCTATCTGCAAACAAGACGTGTCTGCTGCGAAATTGTCTGATTAGAGATAAGCAGAAACGGGCTAGTTTGGATGGAGCACGAAAAGGTAGGTACACGTGGATATAAAACTTTAAAATTTCATTTAAACATTGAACATTTTATGAAAACAAACCTAAGTTCTCTGTTTTTTTTTTAATTCGATGTCTATACAAAAGTACAAATATTCTTCTGGCAATCGATAGGTTTTTTTAAAGACTTGGTTTAGGTCATAGGTTAAATGGCATTTCTTACCTACTTAGGAAGACGTAGTGGCAAAAAAGAAAGAAAAACTTTCTAGATAATAGTATTAGGTTTTCTTTTAGACGCACAAGGTTTTTCAGTCGCCAAAGTAATTAAGCCTATAGAATGGATATTATATTGTATAGATGAACTTAAAAGAAATTACTGCGATTTACACTACCCACTTAGAATCCTACAGAAGTATAATAATAAGCCCGGGTGTATTGTAAGCCGAACTAATATAATATTATACTTAAAATCATTAAATCTTTTAAATCAGCCATTATAATGAAATGTGTTACACGTTAGATCAGAATTTACGCAATTTGCTAATGAGCCAATCTGCAAAACAAAAATAAAATAAAATATTTACATTACTCGTACTTATAGAATATCGCCAAGTATTTACAGGCATGTTATAATTATGATACATTATTATCAATTTAATATAAGACGTTGAAAATATATTTTTGTTTTTAGAAAAAGTATATGTGAAAAATTACTAATGTTTTTAAATAGCTTTAGAAGCATGCACGTTTTTGTAAACAAGCTTTTATGATGATATAATTTGTAGATATAATGTTAGTAAACAACAGACAGCTGCATTTTTGAAAAATTATAGGTATTAAGCAAATTGGTTGGTTTCGTATACCTACGAGGCAATCAAAAAACTGAAAGTTACCAATTTATAGACCTTCCTTTCGAAATAGTGCTAGTGCTAACTACCTGCTTACTAAATACATAGGCATTTACTTGATGTACTTACTAAGGTTGTAAAAGGTTGCTTAGGTTGCTGGTTATAAATAGATAGGTACCTAAGATAAAAAAGTATAACTAAATAGGTGCGAATATCTATATAACAATTTTTTTATTTATAATTGGAAAGAGGATTTGGAAAATGGGGTAGGGAAACTTACAAACCTGTTACAGGCCAGTAATGTAATCACAAGAAATTAATAAATTAGGGAGAGTTGAAAAAGTAAGGTACAATCTACTGTAGGTCTCTAATCCACTAAAGGGGAACTGATACTGCTGATTACATTTCAATACAGAATAATTTGATTATACTACAAGGAACTGAAAAAGATACATTAGAAGAAAACTAAAACGCCGCACGCAAAACAAAATCTATTCAATAAACGATACTTCTTACGAAATTAGAGGGATCCCAAGCACATGGCGATCTATCTATCAAAACAACAAAGCCGATTGGTGTGACGTTCCACCCCGGTGATATGTACGTCCTACTACCTAAATGCCTTATGTACACCGCTAGTAACTACTTCATGACTACTCCGAGCTCAGTGTGTACTGCAATGCAACGGAAAATATGCGTGTTTACCAAAGTCGTTTCGGTAGAACGGTGTCGTGTGTTGCGTCACGTTTAAGGAAATTGATAGTGCGCCGAGGTCGACGTGACTAACATTATCGTGCATTGTGTTCCATTTGTGGTGATTTTTCAATTTTCAATTATATTTCCCAACAGTGCTGTGATTAAAGATCGAAATGGAATTTAATTTTTCTCATCCAGTTTCTCCCAGTGGGTGGAGGCCAGACAAATGTCGGACGTTCGCCTCGTTGTGTGTCCGACATAACCTTGTGCTGTCGAGTGAGTATATTTTTTATTCTACTTGTGCCTTTCAAGGGCCCGAATGTAACAAAAACAGGCAAAATTTTCAATAATAAAGCTGTTATATAGGATTTTATATCGAATGAAGAAGGATTAATGCATAAATACGCAAAAAATAAGCTAAATAATTGGAATAATAATATCGAACGTCAGAGCGCGTTCAGTCGACAAGATGGCGGCGAGTGGGGAGAGGGCGCCCAGTTGGCCAGGTGCTGCCGCCGCGTCGAGTTCGGCGCTATAGTTAAACTACGCAGTGTTGTACATTTAGAACGTTCACAATGGCTACCGCGAAAGACACGTCTACTTTCTTTCTGGAGGCGAATGCAAAAGATTTTGATAGTGTTTTGAAGCTGTATCCACAGGCGATTAAAATTAAAGCTGAACAGAAAACAAAGAAACCAGAGGAGCTCATAAAATTGGACAATTGGTAAGTGAGAACGCCTCCGAAAGGAGAAAATGCGGCCGTGGCGTGTCAATGAACTTGTATTGTGTGTGTATCCGTGCAAACTGATTTGATAGCTACCTCCCTCGCGGACTGCATCTCTAGTCCGCGGTCGGCTCATTAAAATCACTGCGTCACGTGGGATCGATGTCAAATTGACACGATCGTTTTTCCTGAAGCCAGTGTGAAGGAAAATATCGCTGCGCTCAGGCGTTATAAAATGGTGGCTGTCCTTTACGAATCATGACTCGTTTTGATGATTTTACTACCATGTTTAGGACCGCCAGACTGCTAATTCTCAATATTTCTTAACTAAATAGCAGCCTTGAATGTGTACATAAACGACATGTTGTATTTCTAGCAATATTCCAGTAGATTTTACAATGCTTTGTTAAGTACAACTCACATCCGTTCAAAATGGTGACTCTGCTTTTTAGATTTAGCTTTAATATTATACTCTTACCCAGTATAACTAGTGAGTTTTAACCGATTATTCGATACTTAATTGAACAATACTAATAACTTCAAACAATTATTAATTCATTTAATATAATATCTTATGATTTATATTTTTCATAGAAATATTTAATGAAATGAGTCATCTTTCACTTTCGGAATTCTAGAGGTTTAAAATTTTATTTTGTTGATATATTCCCTGTGTACATTGGTTTTAGTTATTAATTGGTATAAATATTAATTATCTATTTTTTTAAACAATTTATTTAGTTTATTGTAAATAATTACATGCCGTAAAGCTCTGAGGTTAAGTAGGTAATACTTACTGGTTTGCTAGATTTTAAATTTTGATTACGAAATCAGTATTAATAATCTATCGACTCATCATCATCATCATCATCAATCATAATATTGATTCATCTTAATTTATAATTTCTAATAATTTATTTTTCATTTAGAATATATGAAAATATGGTTATTACACTATTAATAAAAATATGTATACCATAAAAATATAATATCAATATTAATTATTTTTATCAATGTACGTTTGTATGTTTTTTTTTATATAGGATATAAAATATGTTATATGTTATGTTGTGTTATGTATGTTATATGTTCTATATAATATACGATATAGTTCGATTTAACAAATTTTTCGGGTCACTTACTTTATTTATTACACGAAATAAATATAGATACCTACTATAGCGTTAAATAAAAACATTGCTGTACAATGTTTATGAATTTTAAACATAAACAATACCCAATATAATTATGTTTAAAGTATTTTTTATTAGTAACGATAAGTTTTAAAAAAACCTATACCAATATTTCAACTTGCAATATATCGGATCTACTGAAAATGGCCTGTAATTAAAACAAACTCAATTTGTGACCATTCTTCACAGCACTGCCAAAATGTTATTGTTAGTAGAGCACTCTTCGTCATTGTGATTAGGTATTTGTGATTGTCAATTATTCGTTGTTGATGTTACTTAGTTACTAAAAAAAACGCGCGTGTTAAATGAATTCTGTAATAACGAATATGTTTTTTAATTAATATTTAATTAACGTTACTATTTTATTTTATTAAATATAATTTTTATTGCGCGTCGTAGTAGGTATTTAGACGGTTGTCATAATCACATTTAATTTATTATGTCACTTTGCCAAATATAGTTGTATTTCAGCTAAAACAGTTTTGACTGAAGCTTCATTACTGTCTTCTTAATTCAAAAGCTGTCTTGAAGCGATAAGTCTGCACTTTGGGGCACTCCACTGTTTGTTTCTTTTGATTCAAGTGGCACCTTTTCCGGGCACGTTTTAAAATGTTTATTTACCATGAAACATACATTCCTAATCATATCGATCATCATCGATATAAATTTCTAGTTTACATAAAGTTTGTAGCCAACGTGACTTTCTAATTAGACTGGGACTGCGTTGGGAGCAATGACAAAATCTATGACTATAAAACCACGAAGTAATCTATAATCAAAGGACAAGGTTAAAATAAGCCAAATCAAACAGCGAATAATGGTGCTAAAATAATTTTGAATTAGGAACATAAATAAATAAAAAAGTATGCAAAAATGAGTAAATCAACCTCTTTTACCGATTTATTCCCGCGAATTTATCCAAATTAAAAATCATCTCGCTATGCACCGTTTTAAACATTGCCATAATTATAATTTATGTAGTAAGAACCTAACCTACTTGGTTTTAAAGAACAGGGACAGTGTTATTCAAACATTGACCGTCCGCTACACTAGTAGGTAACATATTATGTTTGTATCATCTCGAGATGTGGCGAAAATTTACACACCAGTACCTACATTGGCGGTAGAAACGTTTTTGCTGGTGGCGGTAGCATAGGTATTTATTTTAATTTTATTTTGTAAATGTCCTATAGACAAAATATGTTACACTGACTAAATTCACATAGGTACTAGCTAGGTATATCTAAGGCTAATCGCCCCTTTAGCAATTGCAAACGTCATTATATAACTGCTGTAAATGTTTTCTCGTGCACATATAAATACAAAAGTTGTCATACTGAATTAATAAGTTATGCCGAACGCACTCTGCGTTCGGCATAACTAGTCCGGTCAAGCTGTAGAGGCCAAAAGGCCAACAGTAAAAGTCAATATAAAAAAAAAAAAAAAAAAAAAACAATTAATTTGCCATTTCAAAAGTTTCATACGTAAAATATCATTCCTTTCACTACATTTGCCAGAATTAGTTACAAGTACAACTGATAAGACTAAATGAATACTCAATTCTCATTGATAAAATTAAAATATATTATCAAGGTCTTATTTACTACAATCACTAGTATCAGTATCACTACAATGAAAATAGTTTTTTTTCAGTGTTACGTACCACATGTTTTAAGCCGCAGTAAAACACATGGGCTTATGGAATAATAATTACTATATCTGAATCATTGAGACGATTGTCCAAACGTTTTTACGTCTTGGTACAAATATATTAGTGACTATAGTAAGTACATTTAACTGTATTAAAATTGAGAAGTGATTTTCAAATAAACCTCTATTTACAAAACCAACCATATTGCTGTACCGTTTCTAATTTATCAAATGCGCAACTGTGGGTTTAGTGCTTCCCAATACTGGTATATATACGAGAGAGCTGTGTTTTGTTCCAATTTTAGTAGTTTTTAACAGATTTAAAAAAGGAGGTTTTCAATTCGACTATGTTTTTTGTATGTTTGTTACGCGATTACTCCGCCAATTATAAATTGATTTAGATTATATTTTTGTTTGGTAAGTCATATTTCAGAGGTGGTCTCATATAAATTTTATCTTAATTTATTCATCACCTTTTGAAAAAATCAACACAAAATAAAAGTAATTAAATTTTGGTAAATTTGAAAATTAAATTTAGTTTTGGTATAATAATTTTGGTTTGTGATTCCCGTTAGCAAAAGTTATGATGAGGTTTTTCAATCTATGTTTTAACTGTCATTTTTCTTCTTTTTAGTTTCCGTTTGGTCATGTATAGTCTTGAAGTCGGTTTCTGTTTTTTTTTTAGTTCTAAAATTAACTTTACATTTATCATCTCTAGGTTTAAACTTGGTGGGATTTTACTTGCGTATTTTTTTTTTTTTGATCGATGAATATTATTCTTGGTCTCCTCTCCATTTCTTTTCTTCTACCTTTCCTTGTAAGGTAACGAAATGCCTATTTAAAGTTACCCTTAACTTGTTCTAGGTACCAGAATGAATTACCAAAGAAGATCAAATCCAGAGGGAAAGATGCCCACATGATCCATGAGGAGCTAGTACAACTGATGAAATGGAAACAAGCGGTGAGTATCTATATACTAATTTTATCCGTATTTTACGTAAACAGCGACTTCATCAGAAATAATTGTTAAGGAAAGCCAGTACTTGATCCTGAGAAAATAATTAATCACCTAGATTAAAAAATAAATAATTAACAAACGACATCGCGGGAAGTTCAATAATCGGGATACATCCGCAAATTATCCTCCCTTAGAGGTTAACATTTTCTTGGAATTACAATGCGACCACACTAAACATGAGATTATAGCCTATTCCAAGTCTATTCAATAGAAAAAGAGGAAAAACAAGTTGTCTTAAAAATCTTTTTAGTTGAAATATCTAAAACTATTGAAAACTTTTAAATCTAAACACTAAAAATAGTACCGTCACTAAAATTTACTTGACGGTACAAAAGTCTACTTATAACTTAGGATAACTATATTTTAACTACATGAACTATAGATTAGTATAAACACAGACATATCATTTTATTTGTGTGTAAAAAATGCGATGTCTGTGTTTATCCTAAAACTGGATTCAATCCAAGGACGTTGTATACAGGGGGTATACAACGTCCTTCACTCAATCAGCTGATTTTCAAAACGGCAATTTTGAAAATATCAATTATTATGTCATTGCTTATTTCAAAGGTTTGTTTGTACATACCTACGACTTTACTTAAAAACGTTACTTAAGTTAAGCATAACTTAAAATTGATCTTGTTTTCACCTGTGACAATTTCCCTCAATGAGAAGTTGACAGCATTTTGAAGCATTCCTTTACTTTTAAGTAACGTTTTTAAGTAAGGTTTTTATATTCGATGCTGAATATATGAAACACTGTTACGCCCATTGAAATAAAAGCCCACGAATTGATTGACAGTGCAATTTATATGCATAATAACATATTGCCACAGCAGACATCACCTGCAGTGCGTCATTTGTTGTTCTTTCACTCATCATGAATTGCCTTTTCCAGTTCGATGTCTCATTTGAAGTCATTCTTAATCGTTTTGTGATTGCGATCTTTTAGACGTCTTTTGTCCATTCTGAAAATCTGTTTACGTATACGTACATGAATTAAAAAAAACATAATCTGAAATAATACTTAAAAACATTAATTAGTAAGTTGATCTAAGCTGCAAATTGCTCGGCTATCTATTTGCGCGTGAGAATCTCTCTAAAGTCGGACACTCTTAGCAGTGATCGTGGTTGGTAAGACGGTGGTACACGGCTAAAGTCGGACACTCTTAGCAGAGTGATCGTGGTTGGTAAGACGGTGGTACACGGCGAGTCTTCAACGTCGTAGGTCATCCCGACGGCGATCACTGATCTTGTAATGCTTTTCCATTTTACTCGGTTCGTCACATTACGTGAACACTCTGTTATGGAAGACTTAGTTGTCGTCGTTGAGGTCCGTCCAGCGTTTAGATCTGCCTCGACCTGTTTCCTGCTACCTGACCTTGGATTACTAGTCTTTCCGAATCTTCGTTACTGGAGATGAGTCCGCAGAACTTCACTATTCGTAATTCACTATTCGATTCCTATAGTCGACGAAAGTCTGTTCTTAACATCGCGCTCCAATGTTAAAATATTGAAACTATTGGTGCGTAAATCAGTCCATGGGATCTTTAGGAGGCGCTTCCAACGCCACATCTCCAGGGCCTCCATTTTGCGTGAGAATAGCCAGTTTTAGCATTGATATTAACTGACTTTTTTAAGTAAGGCGGACTATCCTCTTGCCTATGCCTAACTCTGCAAAAGTAGATGTTATTTATTTTAAAACCATAATTATGTTTTTATTTAGCAAAGATACCATAATAAGTATTATGAAGAGATGAATTGAGTAATAATAACAATCAATTAATTGGACACGAATATTAAGCTTTTAACATAAATTTTCGTGATAACAAGCGCCAGTGATTGTATTCTTGATTTTAAAAAACAAGCATGTAGTCTGTCTGATGGTAAGCAGAAACCACCGCCTAAGGACACCTGCAACACAAGCGGTGTTGACTGTGCTTTGCCAGCCCGGAGAGGTAGTTATAGACCACCTTTTTTGAAACGCTTCATTGTGAAGTCATTATGAGTCACCGTTGAATGCATCACCTAGCGCATAATTCGTGTTTACACCACACATCATGTTTTATTCATCGTATAAGCAATATCTGAGATAGTTTACGTTTATTTTCATAGATTTACATCATAGAACAATGAGTGAATAATTTCAACATTTCATTACAGAGAGGGAAGTTCTACCCACAGCTGTCATTCCTCATAAAGGTGAACACACCAAGAGCGGTGATGCAGGAGACAAAGAAAGCGTTCAAGAAACTGCCTAATATAGAATCTGCGATGACTGCATTGAGCAACTTGAAAGGAGTTGGTACTGCGACGGCGTCGGCGCTTCTTGCGGCGGCGAGCCCTGAAATAGCCCCTTTCATGGCTGACGAGTGCGTCCAAGCTATCCCAGACATGGAGGGAAGCGATTACACTGGCAAAGAATACCTCAATTTTATAAACCACATAAAAAACGTCTGTGATAGATTAAATACGGTGAGTTATGCATAATTTACAAAGAAATGGATGTTGGGTCTAGCACAAAATTTACGAAATAAGTGTTCTTTTACCTAAGTATACAATTTAAACTAATAATCTAATAAATTAATATCGCGTCGTCGTTATGACAATGTCTAATTTAGCTTGCAATGAACGTACATTTAAATGCACCGATTATACTAATTAATAGGGTAAGTACTAAGTAATGGATGCATTTACAACTATTAGGGCCTAATAGTTAGTATAGTTTAGTCCACTTTTATTTCGAAAATTTTTGAGCGCTGACCGGTGTCTACAGTTTTAAATAACTTTAGTCAAGATTTATGTTTGCTAGAATGGACACAGCACAGCTATGTTACAATCTAACCTCTCTCCAAGCATTAATTTGTGCTGACAGCTGCAATAAGATTGTAAAAAAGCTCAATAAAAACATTTTCTTTTAATATTTCACTGAAGAATATCAGGTACCAGCTACAGTCTTACGTTCAAAAACCAAGCGATAGTGATCAGAATTTGTGGTTTTCATTCTGCTGTTTACAATATTATTATTGCAGCTGTCACAGCAAATAAATGCTTGGACAGAGTTTAATTAAAGTTGTGTTAACACAACAAAATGCTTTGACTATTGTCGAACTCATTTTCTCTCAATGACTGTAAAATCAGTACAAGTTAAACACCTTTCAACAAAGTACAAACTAAAGTTGTTGGAAAAGAAAATGTTTAATGCAGGTCCACACGGAACTTCAAAGACATGTAAACTGTAAGTGGTCTCAAATTGTACGTCCATTATGTGTCATTTTAGTTCGGACATCCAGGCAGTTTCCGTCTGAATTACCCTAATTATATTGGGACGGCAACATTGTAAACAGTTATGTTGACAATACCACTTGTGAGAGGCAACCTTCCAATTTGTAGGAAACCATACGTCTATATTCTGTTGGTATTATCTCACATTAGTGTGTGCTGTTCAAACTATTTATATAACATATGCTGAAAAGGCTATGGTAATTTTTTGATGTGTAAACAATGATCAAACCTGCCTAAACAGGATCTATCTAAACAAATCTATATAAATAAAAATGTAATGCTATTCGTTAGTAAGCCCATCACTTGAGAACGACTGCACGTTTAAGCATTTTATTTTTTATTTTTGTATTAGTCCGAATTAGGAAACAAAATTTGGAAAAGTGGCTCGTAATATATAAAAAAACTGGTAAAAAATCAAGTGTGATTTTTTTCTATGGGATTTTTGTATGAACTCAAACAAATTTATTTAAATTTGGACCGGTCAAGGCCAACCAGCTGACCCGACAGTCAGCTAGTTAATTATAATGGTTGCCTGGCCGAGATCGCTTTTAGCGATAACGCCGCCACTTGTGGCACTAGCTCGTAAGTGTTTTCTACCCGTTTGTAATTTTTATTTCTGGTGTATACAAAGAGTTTCTATCTATCTATACTTTTCGTCATTGGCACTAAATGGTGGCCATGATTAGAGTGATGGTAAGGCGAGTTAGATATACTGCTAGTTTCGGAAAGTGACCAGTTTCATCCACCACATGGAAATTCTGTCGCTTCAGTCTCACTTTCAAGTCGGTTCCCATTCTAGGGGCTTTACGGCTACCTTTTAACGCGGGCTCGAAACAGCGCAGTGCGGAGAATCACGCGAACGTGAACCTTAACGCGCCGACATACGCTTTGCGGTCGCGCAACTATTCCCAATCACCTTAAGAGAATCGCTTAAAACAGGTAGACGTAAGGCCCCTGGCTAAACTAGGTCCAATCATTTATTTGCTCTGACAGCTGCAATAACATTTAAAAACTGAATAAAAACATTTTCTTTTAATATTTCACTGAAGTATATCGGGTACCTAGTCTTACGTTCAAAAACCAAGTGAAATGTCATCAGAATTCGTGGTTTACATTCAGCTTTTTACAATATTATTGCAGCTGTCACAGCAAATAAATGCTTGGTTGCCGTGCAGTTTTTTTTTGTTTATATTCTCTTTCCTGGGGGACCGTGTTTAGATGTAATTCTTTGACCACAATGACACCACCATCTGCTGTAACAATAGCTTGCATACTAAACTACTACTTTTCTAGGAACAAAACGGCTGCGGCAACAAATGGTCCCCACACATGGTCGAGCTCGCGATATGGACACACCACATCGTGTCAGACTTAGCGCCGGAGCTGCTCGGCAAGGAACGGGTCGTCAGAGCGCCCGTCAACGGAGGATCACCGCTGCCAAGCGACGAGAGCAACTTAGAACCACCTTCCACCAATGGCAACGGTAACAAAATCTTTAAACTTATAAAAATCTTATAACCTGTGAAGTAGCTTCTAGATTTACAAAGGATCTGATTCTAGACAATCTGATCTTTTCAAGTTCAGAGAGAATAGATACTTATCTTCTAAGCCTGCTTGCTTCATTGACCAAATCTTCTCTTTTCAATAGACGAGTTGGTCAAATGCGGATTTATATGCGATAAAAAAGGACTAGTCATGACTGGCGAAACAAGCGGATTATTACTTCCTAGAGACAACCTTCCGCCAATGGAAATTTTAAGAAATCTCAAACAAATACATTTCTAATATTTTGGAATGTTAAGAAGCTCACAGAAACAAATAAAAGTATTAAAAACCCACGGTGGATTTGGAAAAGAGCGATTAACTTTAAAACGGCCATGCCTAAAAAACATAGATTGGTACCATCGCTATGATCCTTTTTAAAATAAGCGCATTAACATCGGTTCAGCCCTTTTAGATGAATATTGTATCACAACAATTGTGTTTGTAAACTAACACACCAACTTTTACCGCACGCATATTGTGAAAAGAAGCCAATCATGAGAGGACCCTTGAGTGAGTCTCGGCACTAGCGAACTAATAACAAATATAAATTGTTTTTTAAACCCCCGATATAAGTGCTGATAATCTTACACGGCTGAACAGATTTCTTGAATCATAGCTAAGGACAATCTCGATCAAGTCACCTTTGAAAAAAAACAGTTTAGTAGCTACGATGCCATAGATAGAAACACAGATAACACACGTTAAACTTAAAACACCCCTCATTTTGCGTCAGGGGTTAAAAACAGTTTCACAGGCGAGAAAAAACACCGATCACTGCAGAACTCCAAATACGAACTTGTGGTGTGTACAATACAGAGTTTATCTATCCTAACTACGAGAAGATTTTTACACGGTCATCAATCATTCCATTCAATCATCGTACAGATAGGAATCGCCGGAACCATCTACACAATCTGTGATTATTTAAAGACTAGAAAAGCATAAATTTTTGATTAGCCGCTACAATTGGAAAAAACTTTTTGACGATTTTGTATTCTTATTAATAAAATAATTTACAAAATCCCCAAATGCAAAATATAGTGGATATTCCGGACATACAGACGAACCTAAGAACATTTCTTAAATGGTTTAAGGTACTTTTTTGGTGAATATCTAGTAACAAAGAAGCAATCAAAGTAGCATGTTTTGTTAAAACTAACCCGAACTATTTTCCCCTTACAAATGATAAATCTAAACGTAATAGACGTGACAAGCACAAGCTTCTCATAGAACACCGCAACAAGAAATTATTAAATGATAGCATTTTCTGTATGGGACCGTTAATCTATAATAAGATGCCTAGAAACCTTAAAGATCTAAATATTAATCTGTTCAAATTAAAATTGAAAAAAAATCTACTGACTAAGTGCTATTACACCGTAAAAGAATTTATTAATGATAAGAGATTAAATTGGAATACTAACATTGACTAACTAATAATGACATTATAATATTGTAGACATCGTACCTATTTAACTTGACTTAACTACTATACTAAGACATTTCCTTTGTAAACTAACAATACTAATAACTTATAATTAGTGAGTTATGAATGCCAGTGCTAATATTGCACGTCCATTTAGAGACAAGTTTGTTTTCGGAGCTCTTAAGAACAGATTATGTCTGTATTACATCTAGGTTTACCAACAAACTGCAATAAATATATTTTGATTTTTGAAAGAAATAATAAAATATACAGCTTAATTAAAATAAAATCACTTGGTCGTGTCAAATCTTAGATCAAAACCTTACCGACGCGCCGCGAGGATGGCGGGCAACCGAAATTTTGATCTTGGTTAATTGTTTCAATTGAGATATTAAACTAATTAGATGTAGTCATTATTGCAGCTATAAAAACACGATTTGATGATAATGGTTGTGACACAAAAACAGTGTCAATACCACAATACCAACAATGTTAATTGCGTTTATCAGTATTAAAAACTTATCGTTATTATTAGTCATAGATTCGTCAACCAAAGAAACTTTTTATTTTGTTTAAATCGGAACGTAACAGCATGCATTTTGTAGGAGCTGAAGTAGTTGAGAATGGACGCCGACAAGAAATAAAGATTTGTGATATGAGGCGCGAACGAATTATAACGCTACGTGTGACAGCAGATTTCAAAAGTATATCTCACTTAATGGCATTATTATTGTTACAGGAAAACTAGCGGTGGACTCAGTGAACGAGGACACGACGACGTCGTGTACGGAAGACTCTTTGGACGCGAAGGGCGCGTCACCCGCTACCCCCGCCACCCCTGCCTCACCCTCCGACAACTCAGACTCCGCGCTCAGCACGCCGCGCGCCAAACGGTTAGTTACTACTACCCATTTAGGTGGATTCTGGAAAATCTTAAGACCCGCATTACAAAATGATAATCTGGATTTTTGGGCATAAAATAATAGTAAAAAATTCCGTAATTGTCAAGAAGAACATAAAACAAGTAAACCATAACATTCATTTATTTTATTTTAATGTCAGTAATTTAATGAAATCCACACTAACTTTACCTCCGAGAGTTTTTCGAAAAACGATTTTTAAAATGGGAGGTAACAAGTTGATATGTTGAGTTTTTCCTAATTTTGAAGCTGTTATTTTTAATAAAAATAATAAATACAGATTTATAATAATAAATACAGATTTATAATAATAAATACAGATCTACCCATTTAATAAAAAAAAAAATCTAGATCTTTTTTATTTGATAGAATCGGTATGCCAAAAATCAAGTTTTCGTTACTTTTTTCGTAAAAAATGTGAGAGCGCTCTTGACGGACGACTATTTTAGACTTGAAAGGCGCGACGCCTTCTACCCCGACCCTGTTCGACAACTCAGTTTAAACTTATAACTACCCGCATTTAAGTGTTGATTTAGTTGTTTATAACGTAATATCTGAGAACGGGCTGACAATGTTAGAACTGTTAAATTTAGTAGGTAAAATTTAGATAGGTTATCGAAACATAAATTTTTGTCACAAATACCCGCATTTTTACTCATAATATGTACGATAAAGTACATAAATAAATGGTTATGTATGGATGGATAGTAAATACATGCGTGCACAAATGGGTCGACCATTTTTCTACTACATTACATTAAGACAAACTTTATGATTCGAACGTAGAGATGTAAGAAAGTGGAATTGAATCTTTATCAAGGTACTCTTGACTTCTATCATAAAAACCTAACAAAGATGGATGTTCAATAATAGTTGATTATCTGCCAGTGGGTATATGAATAATAAAATTACAATCAAACAAATGGACTGACGATCGGACATTGATCTATGTTTTGTAAACTGTGAGTCGGAAACCAAACTAACAACGAATACAGTACTGTGAAACAAACATTACTATATTAGTATACCTACCTACAATATTATACTGTTTTTAGACCATTGACACATATTATAAGGACTGGCTCAATGAACGTGTGTACACACAAACTATGCTATACGTTTGTAGTTTGTTCAAACTTCCTTCCGCAGTTCTCTCGCTCGGACATTTTCACATTATTAAAGATATAAGTAAGACCAATCCATGGATGCAAGGAATTGAAAAATAAACTTTCATTATAATCAGCTTTTCTTAGTCTACTGCTTACGATTTTGTATGGAGGTAGCTTTATACCTTGGATTAATACATAGGTTACTTTTGTCTTAGATATTTCTTGAAGAATAGCTGATAAATCGCGGGGCGGAGCTAGTACATTATGTGATCAAAGATGCACATAAATGGAGGCCATCACTGATCTTTAGACAAAGTGGAAACCAAGAGAAGGGATGATAAGTTAATCGGGTTTATTGTTTGTTACAGACAAATAGAGGAGGCGAGTTCGGAAGAGAACTCTCTGGGCGACTCCCTGGACGCGCCGGCGACCAAGAAGCTCCGGGAAGCCCCACACTGACACCCGCGCACTCCCACCAACACCCTCGTGCGCCTATAAATAGCTTTCTAGACTAAAATATTGTACCTAGGTAATTTATTTTTCAATTCCGTTTAGTTTTAACTTAGCCCTAAGTTTAAGAATACCGATCGGTTTTGTAAGTTTTATAGGGTATTAATATTTTGGATGCGTTTGGACGCGGCTCTTCGGGCGCGCTCGAGTATGAGATTGTACAATATTTCTATGTGAGTGTATGGGGTGGCCTCCGGGCCTAGTGTTAGGTTTCGTTTGTAATAAGTTTTAACGTTTGAACGTTCGCATCCCGCGAGACATTCCAATAATTGTAAACACGTTATGGCGGCGAAGGGTACGCAGGGTTGTGCAGTCGCCGCGATCATCCGGACCAGATGCCTTGACTTGGCCGAGGGTACGGCCCTCACTCACCAATGCCTCGACTTGGCCGTACTCTCGGTCGTCACACTCACCAATGCCTTATGACACAGTCTGCCCGCAGAGTTTATGATACAAGATAATACAAAGGTCGTGTTACCCGGGCACCGGGCACACGGGCCCACAATGTAGTTTTTATTGAACAAATATAAGATATTAATTTTATAATGTAGAGTTTTTCATTTAGACATAACCCACATCCTATTAGTCGCGCATGTCGACACAAGAATTAAGCTATTCGAACCAACCGGACAGGCAAATATGCACCACTTTGATCTGACTGCTTATGCCCAGTATGTCAGTACGAATACAAGTATCAATAAAAATTAATCTACCTAAGTATGCATAAATAAATAAAAATATGCTGTTGCGTTGGTAAGCCCAACTTGCTTTGTTTTAAAATGTTCGTAATAATCCAAATTAGGTTTTTATGAAAAGAAAAATTTGAATGTTTTCCCCGATCACTTGTGCTTGGGTTTTGAACATGCATCTGGTAGCCGATATGCTACAGTTAAAGTTTAATAGAAAATTGATTTCGCAACTTTATCGCAGCTGTCAGAGTAGAAAAACTTAGACCGATTATGAAGTCTACTCGTTCGTAGTGACTGACTGACGCGATGTTACGTCAGATCATTTCAAATTACTTTAGTCTCTGTCAAAGGCATGTAAATCAAGAGACCGTGATATCCACACAAGGTAAGAATTTTTATCATCAGGCGGCTTATTCCACTATTCCCCCTGAGATAATCCTCCTCAGGGGGGAAAACTAACCCCTAATGTAGCGAGTGAAGAAAAAACTATCCATTGCTCAAGGCTCTATAATTAACAGATAGTCTGTTTATTTACAAGCTTTGTTCGTAGTTATCTTGACATTATTTAATCTCAAAATTTACTTCCCAATAACAACTATTGTGGGAATAATTTTAATTAAAATAACAGTGATTAGGATGTTTCGTGCTGAAAGTCTATAAATAATACAGCGTAATCTCTTCAATCTGTTTATTTACAATGGAACACGTGTTTGATATTCACAATTATTTTTTACTTCATTGTTGTAATAATGGCGCGCGCATGCATCACGTCATAGCTTGCTATAGTACGCTCTCTGTCTAGCATGAAATTTAAATATAGCTTAAATTTATTTATCAACAAATTTTAATTTGGATTTCGTTGATGGGCTCTATTTATGATCAGCTTTTTATGAAGTAATAAGGTAGAAGTCCGCTCGATTAACTGTAATATATGTGTTACGTGTATATGTATAATATTATATTATAAACATGCGCATACATAGCATGCCTGGAATTGCCAATTGTTTGTTTCATACTTCAAAGCTCCACACATCACTCAATCATGCTATATTCAAAGAACGCCAGAATAATTTGAATCATTTCTAGTGGTGCGTCTCGACATCTTGTTGCAACTGCTGGTATAGTATAGCGGGTCTATTTCCTGCAGCCATTCTGTCCGCGAAGTCTGTCCTACGAAGATGTCTGGAAGCACGTAGTAAAGCGCCTAGAACGTTTCTCGGTGCATACGCATCGCTGCTAAAATATTAAAATAACGCTAGAATATCTTGAGACTGTATAACGTTTCTAGTTTTGCGTCTCGACATCTTGTTGCAACTGCTGGTATAGTATAGCGGGTCTATTTCCTGCAGCCATTCTGCCCGCGAAGTCTGTCCTACGAGGAGGTCTGGGCGCGCCTAGTAAAGCGTCTAGAACATTCCTCGGTGCCCAGACATCACTGCTACCGCCGTTGCCAGCACCCACGGGAGAAAGTGGAGAATCAGTGGTCGCTCTGATCACCGTAGCTCGAGACTCTCCTGCAAAAATACCAGATTTGTCGTAATTATAGAGAAAGCCTTAAAGTACAATGTAAGTCTCTGGAACTAACCATATCTCACCTCCACTGACACCTTACTCATGCAACGGAGCGTGACAGGGGGTCTAGACAAGAGCCACACACTGTTAGCGTTCACGCCTGCGGAAAGATGAAATTGTATGAAAATGACATTAGCTTCAGATAATTTATCTCATGCTAATGTCATTGTCATTTTCATACAATTTCATCTTTCCGCAGGCGTGAACGCTAACAGTGTGTGGCTCTTGTCTAGACCCCCAGGATAGTGGAGAACGAAAGTTATGGCAGCTATTTTTATTAGGTATATTAGTAACATGCAGATGGGAACTGGACATTTGACGGATGAAGGGTAGTTTTCAACATTAAGGTTGTTGGATTGGAGCAATGACGATATATATTGTCTTTGGATTGGAGAGAGGTCCATCAAACGTAAACCTGGTTATATTTTCCTTCCATCGCGGGTAAACAGTTTCTCCAGTGTCATATAAGCACATAATATGTATTTGTAATAGTTAAAATAGAGCTAATTTTATTATTATTTAGCACATGTTTCAAATAATGCCTAGTATCGTATAGTTCAGTCCGATCCTACTGCTCCACTCTTTGTACTGACTACTGATCTGTGCAACAGAAATAGGGTTACCATATAAAATTTTGAAATATCCTAACCTAAAGTAAATTTCAATAAGTCTGGGCAATTTAGTCACAAAATTCAAACACTGCGGACGTCGTTACAGTGGTAATAGACGTATTGTATACGTTTTATTACTCGTATTACATCGCTCAAGCTAAAAAAGCCGTCCCAAGGTCTAAAAGTCCGGACAAATCCGAACGGATGGTAAAGGAAACAGGAAGTATTCGCGTTTTTGGTACAGGCGCCGGTTACCAAATTGAAGGCAAATCAACACATACCGGCAGGGTAAAAGACTCCCAGGATTGGTAAGATTCCCCCAAATAGTGAACCAGCTGAGCCACATACACGCCCCGCCTCCGCATACTCGGCCACGCTGTCGAGGCCGTCGGAGGCCAACCAGCAAGCCATTAAAACAGTTATGGTTCAGTGGTAAAGCGTTTGCCTTATGAGCAGGAGGGACCTCCTGCTCATAAGGCAAACCAGGGTCCGATTCCAGGCCTGCCGGCGGTGTTTTTATGATGAATTTAAATATCTATTAGTTGTCCGTGTGTCTACGACATCCCACAGAAAATCCTAGTTATGAATTAAATGAGAACAACCTGATCAGCATTCGAGCTTCTAGTACAAACGGACTCGATGTGCGTTCTGAATCACGCGAACAGCAATGCCACCAGTGCTAAAGAGAACAAATACGGCACAAAGAAAATTTCTTCTTGCCATGTTGGTTTTCATTAGCGCCGTTTGCGTGGATGAATGCGCTCTACGTTTGCATTCTCAATCGTAAATTTAATAGATCTTCAATCAATCAGTCCAATGTGTGTTCGAAGTATGATGGACTAATGGTCAGTCTAACAGTTCGCACAATAAAAGTACAATCATAATTTTCTTTGGAACAGCTGATTTATCGTAAAATACCTACAATGACCGCCCTTCGGCTTAGTACTAACATTCCATATAACCTTGAAATATTAAGCCTGTGCCCAATGGCGAATGTACCAGATTTGGTAATTTCTTTTATAACCGGTATTTGATAGGAAAGGATCATAGGACAAGGAAAAACATAGTATTAATAAATTTTAATAAAATACATGCATAAAAGAAAGTTAAAACAAGCGTCCATACCTTTTTAAAGCTAGACAGGCATAATGCTGAGCAGTAAATCTCTCACCACTTTGAAAAACAAATATTTATTTCTCATGCAAAATTTAAAACACGAATTTTTCACAACATTAGAATTGGCAGCTATACAAAATATTAAAAAAACAAGAGCACTTTTGTCGCCAATCAAAAAAAAAAAATTGCCTGCTGACTGCAGTAAATTTTAAGACATACTCAGTCTCAGTGAGGAGTAATAATAGAGACGTTATAGGCGAACAATACGGCTTTAAAAACTGACGAAACGCAGCATATACCATAACATAGCATAGCTTTACGCATGTTTATGTGCATTTTGTGAAATAAGGGAAAGAATATGAAAAACTTTTTATGCTTTATCTGTTGTTAGAAAGAGACAAAAATACAATTTGTTGTGGATACTCGGAGTGCGTGACTGAGAGACGGCTGAACAAAGTCGGGCAGCCAGCCTTGCATTCGTCTAGTCAATATGGTGACGGGCACAATCTATCTATGGGTAAAAATATCTTAGCTCGGTCTACGGTTTTTAAGCTCTCGATAGCCACTGCATATCAGCCTCCTATACGTGTCCGTTAACAGCGAACCTGACTAGCGCCGGTTATGAGCGCGTATATGGCTGGCAAAACCAAACTTAATCTTAAAGGACCAGGGGGGTTAGACAAGACCCACTGTCTGTTAGCGTTATGGCTTGCGGAAAGATGAAATTGTATGAAAATGACATTAGCTTGAGATATCATCTCTCAAGCTTATGTCATTGTCAATGTCATTTTCATACAATTTCATCTTTCCGCAGGTGTTAACGCTAAAAGAAAGTAGGCCTTGCTAACTCCCTGTACAGTTTAGTGGTAACCTAAATTAATTAATAAATTTTGATCATTTGGGCTTGGTTTTTGAACCGAATCTAAGATTGAAGTTGGTTGCCGAAACAGGGAAATATTATTATACAATGTTTTCATTTCGTTTGTTTACGATTTTATCGCAGCTGAGAGAATTAAAAATAGCTTGGACCAAGTTCAGTGGAAAGAAAGAAGACCTTCAAAAAAGGAAAGCAAAAAAAAAATACTTCTACTGTAATATTATTTATATCCTTAGCTAAGCCTGTTTTTTGTAATAAATTAAATACCAGTTACTAGATGTAAGCACAAAAATTATGAAACAGTATCCATTAATCTCATTACGAACACATGGACAAAAACACATTTCCACACATTCACTGTGAAGTCATCAAGCTCCTAGATTAGTTAATTACCAAGCCAATCACATTAAAACGGCGCAGTGCAAAGTCCAAAAGCATATAACATTGCACCTATCAAATGAACCATTTTGACACATAAAATAATACACACAGACAAGAAGAAAAAAGAAATAGGAACATAAGAATGTTGGTATTGACAACTTTGACTACGGGAGCCACATTGAAATATCGAAAAAAATATCAACTGTTCCATAGAAAACGGTCTGACACTCGAAATGTATGGAAAAGCTGTCATTTTTTGGGATTTCAGGATTGGTCCCATAGTTATAAAAGCGGCCAAATGCAAGTCGGGCTCGCGCACTGAGAGTTTCGTACCACCACATAACTACTAAACAAAACAAAAAAGTGAAAAAGACATCATGCCCGGGCGGTCACCCATCTAAGTACCGACCGCGCCCGACGTTGCTCCACTTCGGTGATCGCACGAGAACCGGTGCGCGGCGGTGAATTTAAATTTGTTAACGACTCGCACTTGGCCAGTATTTATTATTTGTTGTTTTACTTCAGATTGTGCACTAAAATCATGCCAAGTTTGACGCTTGTACGTATTACCGTTTTTACATTAAAGCTAATAAAAAAAAAATAAAAAAAAATTTTGTGGTAATTGTGGTAATGCCTTTAGTTTTTAACCGACTAAAAAAAGCAGGAAGGTTCTCAATTCAGATCGTATATATATATTTTTACTTTATTATTATATCTTAGTTTATCCGCCGTAATGCCCGTAACATTACATACTCTGGGGAAAGATACAGCCGTTAAAAGGTAGTACAGACAGACAGCGTAGGCTTAGTAATAGGGTCCCGTTTACACCATTTGGGTACGGAACTCTAAAACATTTTCATAATGATGGGTACTATGGACCCCTTTTGGCTTATTACAACGTTTCCGCGTAACCCTGTACAGTGTATATAAAGTGTGTACTGACCGTCGTTGTTATGGTTGTGCGCGCGACACTCGTGCAGCACGCGCAGCAGCGTGCGGTGCGCGGCCGAGGCTGCGTGCGCGCGCACCAGCGCCTCCAGCTCGCTCCACACCTGCCGCCACTGCTCCTCACGCCGCCCGCTCGACTTACCCCTGCAATGCAAAAATAATCATCAAAATCGGACTGCTCGGTTATAAGTTATGCGTGGTTATCATCGAGAAACTATACATATAGTCACAATCGTGGCAAAAAAAAACCGAACCAAAACTTGGCGCACACCCAAGAATTGCGCAGACTTTTTGGTTAGTTACAAGGTTACCGCGATCCGACTACAACGCCGCGCGATGCCAGAGCTACGATGCCATAGCGGACAACTAACGTTGAACACTATGCAAGCGACATAACGTCTAAATTGGAGTAAATGTGGCATTGTGAAGTGTATAATTGATACTATTTGATACAATGTATGTACAATGACGCTCGGACGTTTTATGACTGTTTTCCCTGAGAGATTGTAACTATATAGAAACTAAAGTTATATGAATATAGAAACTGTATCTCGATGGTGGTTATACACAGATACTTTTATGAGCAGACACTGCGAGCACGTCGATTTGTATGAAAACCAAGGCACTTTTTTCTACCTACTACTACAATACAAAAGAGCGAATTAGTGGTAGTTCCACAGAACAAAGACTAGTAGCATAGAAGTAGTGCTAATTTAGTATAAAGTAGTTAAATATGTTACATTCTTTACTCATATGCCAAAATTGTTGTTACCAGAACGAAACAGATATATTTTTGACAGAACGGCAAATTGCAGGGTTTTACACTGTTTTAATGTACTGGGGACCTGTAAAAGGCTCCAAGTATGCCAATAGTATGTAGGCTACACACTATTTGACAGATGGCGTGCTACGCTTTGTCAACCACGTGACGGATTCTATGCTAGTCCAATTTCTTAGCTGCAATCGCACGTCCTTCGAAGAGATTTTTCGTCAATATAAGAAATGTCAAATTGTGCCATTTTTTGAACTAACATCTGACATATCCTCTATTCTCATTTGCCAATTAGCAGTACAAATGACTGTACGTACTGTGGTGAGATTTTTGTGTCTCATTGTTCAATTAATGCAGTTTATTGTACTGCAGATACATATTTGTTCTCAGAAATACGATTTGGACATTTCTATTATTGGACGTTTTTAATATCAGACATTTTTACTTTTGGACATTGGCTTTAGACATATTTTTTTTTTACATTAGTTGTGCAAATCCAATTTTAATTTTTGATAGGCTAGTATTTTCACTTTTATTATGCACAACTTAAAAAACAGAATTTTAACGAAAACTTAAATAACTTAAAACCAAAACTCAATAAAAACAAAAAACTTTAACTAAAAGACTATAAGTGGATGGGAAGGTCCCAAAAATGCTGGCGGCATTGCCACGTTGAATGGCAATGCTCAATTTCTGGGCGAAATAAAAGCCAGCATTCTGGACACCCAACGCCTCCATCGCCATTTTCATTTAAATTTAGTGTACTAAGATTTTTGACTCATTAATTCAATTAGAAATAATGAGCCCTCGGTCTCACCCATCACTCTGATTCAAGTTCTAGAATGTTCTTACCTCAAGGTAGAAGGCAACTGCGTAGAAGGAAACTCGTGCCGCGACTCCATGCCGAGTAGCGACAGTAGAACATTGCGACACGTTTCCACTTCGTCATCAGTTAACGACTCTTGGACCACCAGCCTGGTAAGGGGTTCTATTACCTGCAAATGAATTAAAATGTAATTAAATTAAACTTCAAATCATTTAAATACATATGTCAAATAAATCCAAAATATCTGGAATTCCCTAATAACTAAACTAATATCTATTCAAATAACCCACCCCTAACCGTTCCCAGCGCAAAGGTACCCACCCAAAACGCTCGCTGCGTTACCACGTTGGATGGCAATGGCCACCCTTTGCACCAGGAACGAGCCGGAGCGGCAGTCACCACACTTTACCTTGAGCCTGTGCCCTATCTCCGAAATGAGCTTCTTGGCCTCAGTCCCCCAACAACCGATGGTCTCCACGGCAACAAATGAATTAGAAGAAATTAAAATAAATATTTAATTGAAAGAGAAGCCTAAAAAGACGCCAACGTCACCGATTATACATGTCACCGATTACCGAAGGATACACATATAGTTGCCCGATAGATGATAGCCCGTTGGTCCAGTTGGTAGTGAACCTGCCTTCTGAGCTCAGGGGCGTGGGTTCGATTCCCACCTAGGACAAACATTTATGTGATGAACATTTGTGTTTGTTCTATATCTGGTTGTTAATATCTATTTAGATGTATATCAGTCTCTGGCAGCCATATCACAAGCTTTGCTTAGTTTGGGGTCAGATGATCGTGTGTGCAAAAATGTCCTGAATATTTATTTAGTTAATGTAATAATTCCATTCCCATTAATACGACATCAACTGATCTCCAAACTTCAATATAAAGATACAACACAATACTGCTTGGCGGGTCAAAGAAGAGGGGAAGTCTGCAAAAGAGCAAAGTGAATGAAGGGCATTATGGTAAATACGTACGGTACCCAAGTTGAATATAAGCGTCGAGGATATAGTGAGCGGCCAGTAGGTAGTGTGCCGCTGTAGCCGAGCCCTCGACCGCGAGTTAGCGCCGGTTGTTCGCAGAGGGTACAACCTGTTCTGCTGCATCAGCGCTCCGAATTCTTTTATCCTACAAAAAAATACAGCAGATGGAATGCACAAAGCAAAGGATCTCATCCACATTTCATAAATTTTTGGTTCAAATGTGAAATATGAAAGAGCCGGTCAAACAAAAATAATGCTATAGTCCGTTAAAACTTATCCGTCTAAGCATGACATCAAAGCTGTAGGAGCATTGTTCATCACTACATTACATTACATGTACTAGGATGGGTGACCACCTGGGCGGCATGATGTTTTTTTTCACTACTTTTTGTAGCTTAGTAATTAACAATTTATGTGGTGGTACGGAACCCTCAGTGTGCGAGCCTGACTCGCACTTTGTCGATTTATTTTGGTATTGTATCACCAATTCACCAGTTTTCGTTTTCGGGAGCGTTTCCTTTACTTTTTCCTATAGTTCTGTTCAGTGCTCGAAACGAAATTGACCGGAACGCACTAGAACGCCGTTCCGGTTCGTGAAATCACCGTTCCGTTTCGTAAAGGAATCCAACGATACCTCACTCGTCAAAATCGGTCAAGCCGTTTAGGCTACAGGAGGTACTACAGGAACCCGGAAACATACTTACATGCTCACATACAACCCAAAATTATGACCCTCCTTCTTGGACAGTCGGTTAAAAGTTCGCAAGGTTTGAAGAGAAATGCATTTCGGTTCGTGAGTAAGTCCAATTCGACCAATGGTTCTACTAAAACTTCAAACTTACCTATAGTCGGTAACTCGTCCTCCCGCGCCCTCAGAGAGCGCGGGCGGGTCGTCATACGGCGTACGGCCGCCAATAGCACCAATCCACAGCTCACCACCTTGCGCCGCCAATATATGGGACGCCGATCTGCCTCCACCTTTCCTATAAACATTTAACATTACCATAATTTTCAGCACAATTTCGCCATCGAGCATAAATACACTTGTCTCACCGCCGGCGATGACCGAGAAGCGATTAGAGATGGAAACTAGATTCGAGTTGGCGAGCAGCGAGAAGCGAGTGTGTAGTTCTTATAGTTGTCTCGCTGGGCTATGAAGCGAGTGAGCGAATGCGGCGGGCGAGTACTTGCGCCACTCGCTCAGCGTTGCCGAGCGTACAATCTTGGGCAAACTTGCAAGTGAGCATCGCTGAGCGAGTTTTATCTTTGATAGTTGATGTCGCTGCGACAAAATAGTGGGGAGTTCTCGCCGGCATGCGGCAGTGTAAACGGCCTATGTGTCTCTTTTATTGACACGGAATCTATATCTTTTGTTCGTTTCTTGAGCGAGGATATAGTTGATAGCTAATCGCTTGCACGCCGGCGGTGAGACAAGTGTCAAAGACTAATCTCACAATAAAGTCCAATCTCTCAAATAAATGTATGAATTTATATAATATGTCGGATTTTACTCCTTTATGGGTCAATAGCGGATGTAAGGGAAACGCTCGCGAAAACGAAGATTAGTGATAGTGCTGGTGATCACTGTTTTTATAAAATCAATTTATTGTTTTTTATGCAACACCAGCAAATTAAATACAAACTCCGATTACGGAAAAATATTTTTTTTTTTTTTTTACCTTGTAATGCAAATAAAATATCTAGCTGACGCTATAGGTCGACATTCTACCTCTGCACACACACACAGTTGCCACCCGCACGCTTGCATGATTCTGTACCTACGCGGTGCATTGACCCCGAGTTTTGTACGCTTTACATTGCTGGTTAGCAAAATCTGGTTTGCAAAATACTAAACCACTAAAAATAACAATTATACGACAAATTAATATTGGTATTCGATTCTGTTTAGATAGTACAATAATAGCGTTTCGGCTTCTTTAACGTTTCTCTCTTATCCGGTATATAGCACATTTTATTATGGATTTTAGTACATTTTGTATTGTTGCATTATGCTTGTTCCTGATTGGTTACTTTCAATTTACCTGGGTACTTCAAGCGTGACAGAGCGTCCATTTAAAAGGAAGTTGACGAGACAGGCGGAGGGACGCGAGGCGACGTCGGAAGGCGTGACGCGCCACAGAGGCCCGCTGCAGCCTCCAGCGCCACCTTCAGCACCTCGCGGTGTCCACCAGCGGAGCACTACCTGGTTATATCAATAAGTCTATTGTAAAAAAAACAAGCTTTTAACCTTAGTAAAGAAAATGTAATCCGCCATCTTGGAGCAGCGCCCATAGTGTCATTTAATGTGATGTCACTTTATCGTTTATCGTTTCCTACTCTTCAAGCTGTTTCATTTATTACATGGGTATCAAACCCAAGGGGTGGGGTGGTATGTGGGTGGGTTTTATGGGGTTAACATGGATTAACAGGGTAAAAAAATACCCCTTCCGCCATCGGCCCGTTTGAAAATATTACAATATTGCATATTGTACCGTCACTAGAACTAAATGTGTATGCAAAATTTTAGCCAAATCGGTTAGCAGGAACTGGTTCTAATTCCGCTTGCAAGATTTGACCTAAGCAAACTAACACAAAAACAATGCAAGTTAAATAAAAGCACTTTTAGTTTTTCCCGAATTTTCCAGGCAATTTTTTTTAAACCACCCGTTCATTACATACTACGTAGTCATCATCATCAGCCTTGAGTGACCCACTGCTGGGTATAGGCCTCCCTTTGTTTATACCACTCTCCCCGGTCTCTCGCTATTTGTAGTGGATGCGACTACATAGTACATAACTAAAATTATAGTATTTCTTACCGACTCTAGGGCTTCAGCGGGGGTTTGCGCCGCCCGCAGCCCCGCGTGCGCATCCGCTGAATGAATGATTTCCACGTCGTAGTTCGCGCTTGAACTGGCGTTTTGTTCCTCCTGTTCATATCAAAAATTTATAGATGTACAACTGTAGATAACGATTGATTTAGTAGTGAAAACAGACATTCATCAGCATCGGTTTTAGGCCTGATCGATCTATCTCCCCCAAACATTTTTCCCCAAGGGTAAATGATTACCAGGGAGCGGAGTCTGATGGCAAAACAATGATGATTATGTAACTCTGCATCCCCACATTGACCGTGTTTGCAGAAAGATCGTGCCAGAATATGGTCCAGGAATTACAGTGCACTGTCTTACCTTCATAGGGATGCCAGTGACGGTGGTGACAGCTAACTTATAATGCGGCAACACTAGCCGCCCAAGCAGTGCCGCCAGTTGACTGGCGTAAGTTACCAACACTTCTACGCCCATCAATCCATTGCCCATCTGTGTATCATAACAAAAATATTTATGAATATTAAAATAGTTCCGAATTAGTCTAGGTGAGTCTATGCATACTACTCAGCCCACCTTCGTCCTCTGTTGGACATATGCCTCTCCCAAGGAACAGCACTCAGCCCCATCTTCGGCTTTTCGCTGCCAGCCGCAAGAAAAACACAAACATATCCATATACTAGCTTTGTCGCGGATAATAAGGTGGATAACATTTAATTGCGGCGCGCGTAATAGGCCTCTTGCTGTATATCTTCATCTATGTATATTTTCACTCCACAAATCTCAGAGGGTCCTACTTGCCTTACGCCTCGAAGTAGATGGATATGTCTAGTTTACTGGTTAAGGTAGATCACTTAATAACAGTCATAATATATGGTGTCATCGTCATTCTATCATGATCCCACTGCTGGGACACAGGCCGTCTCTCAGAGAGAGGATGGGCCACCATGCTGGCCCAGTAAATATTGGTGAATGTAATATGTCTTTGAACTTTTGAGGTTCTTGGACGTCCTGGTTTCCTCACGATGTTTTCTTTCACCGTTTTTGAGTGATGGCATCGAAACTGCACAGAATTTATTAAAGAACTGAAAAAGTCATTGGTGCAGGGCCGAGGATTGAACCTGCGGCGCCATCAAATTGTAAAGAGCACATAATACCGCTCGGCCACCAATGCTCTTCTATACCACCACCATCGCTCATTAATATAATATGATGTGGTCTGTGATAAATCACAGACCATATCATATCATTATGATAGCGCGTTTTGTTGACTGAGCGTAGCATAGTTCTGTCTACGGGAGCAATCGGCGTTTGTATGTATAATTATGTGTATGTTTATTTCGACTATAACTGGATATATTACATCTCTTTATTTCTTTCTTTCTTGGATACCGTTGCTCTAATTGTGGTGAAAATTGACATCATAATCAGCCTCTGTTAGACCACTGCTGGACATAAGCTTCTTCGAAGGCACACCACGCAGCGCATCTTCGGTTTTCTGCTTTCAGCCACTTTCGGCTGTTACGTATATCGACACACCTTCGAGTCAAAGGGCGCGTTCTATGCTATAGTTTATATGATTATTATCGGGAAATATTCCGTGTAAGGTTGCTCTCAATATTTCGCCGCAGTGACATGCATTCAATGTTCACGGGAAGACTGAAGAATGTGGGTTGTTGGTCGAAAAGTTCAATGTTACATGCAGACAAAATGGTCTACCCACTTTCTTAGTCTGTAGTGAGCTAGTGAGCAAAGGTGTTCAGAGTCTATGTTTGACGATTCGCGGTCTCCACTAACGGTAAGAAATGTGTAAGATGCATAGGGGTATTTAGGGTTTATTATTTACCTCAAATACTGGTTGGTTGTTAACCTTTGTTTCTGTGTTCTCTGGAGTTATATTTATTATTACTAGATGACAATAGTGCACCACCGTTACACTGAAATAAGAATAATTTTAACTGTGTAAGTCACGATATTCAAGACATGGCTACTTACTGGCTAATATCTTGAGCAAAAAGCAGTGTAGTTGATTCTCCTATGTATGCTTCTTTATCACAACACTCATGCTGTGTTGCAGCTCAGAAGGAAAAGCATATTTTGAATTGGTCTACTAGTCCCGTTGTTTTTTTTAAAACTTTAATATAAAGAAATCATGACTGCTCTGCCGCAGTCACATTGCATTTCGTGAAGCTTCTTTAGCACGACAACATACAAATGTCGGCATGAAGAAGCATTTGGAAACATACAGTGGAGAGATGTAACATTAACAAATAGGATTGTAACTGTTCCCTTCTATTGGCTAACATCTCGCCACCGCAGCTCGGCTTCGGTGAACAGTCACCCTAATTCTCTGGTAAATGTTTAATTTCGTAAGTAGATCATACGGTAGAACTTACGGTAGCGTAGCGTCAGTACTGCTGGCATTACTGCTTGTCGAGGCCGTCTGTGTTTGGGATATTGCCTTCTTATTCTGCTGGTCCAGTGTATTGAGCGCTATCTTCGCTAGACTTCTTATTGAGTCGTCATCTCTGGCACTTGTGACGCAGATGATTCTGCCGCTGTAATAAGTGAGCAATAGAACATTTACGCCTCCCAGACCATGAAGCATCTGCTGGTATGTACATAGGGAGACCTTCGCGAGGCCAACATTGCTGCAGTTTCTGTGGCGTCCTTCTGGTCAGACTTAATATAATGACAATAGGCCTGTGTGAGTGTAAGAATAAGAAGGCCAATGTCCTAATGTTTCATTTATTACAAAAGAAACAGGCTTATAGAAATACATAATTAAATACATTACAAATAAAGAAAGAAAAAAAATTGGTTGATACATTTCTGAGATATAAGCATTTAAAGTTTTTGTTAGGGATAGAGTGGATACTCTGTCCCTCTCCCACAAAGCATGTGTAAGTATAACATTTGTATGGCGTGCGCAAAGCTTGACGTCATAACGTGCTATAGTGCGCTATCTGTATAGCATGAAATTAAAGAACTTATAATTTATTTTATTTTTAAACTAATTTTAATTTTGTTTTCATTGATGGGCTCTATTTATGATCAGATTTTTAATGAGATAATATTTTTAGGACATGCCTATTATCGAATCGCTAACTTCAAAAGAACAAAGAAGAACACATCTTACCGATTCTGAAAATGCCTTTCCGAAGCAGGTCTATCAATTTGAGAAGGCGAAGGTTCTCCAAGAGACTCTATCGCTGCAACGAGTCCCACTACGTCACCGCCTGCCCCTCTGCGGACCGGCCCCACCAGACAGAGTCCATTGAGGACCTGGGGAAATAATTGTTAATTTTTTTATTTGGAAAACATGGCTCTGACTCCATATCTTCAAACACGCGCGTAACGCGGCGCGTTAAGTTAACCTCTAAAAGTTGACCTTTATTCCCTAAGAAATAGAGGTAAAATAATTTGAGATTAACTTAACGCCCCGCCATAGGTGCATGTTAAAGTTACGAAATCAGGGCCCGCGAAACTGCGTATTTACTAATTTTTCAGTCAGTTTTTTTAATTGATAATATAATTTATGAATGTGGTTTGTGTCGTGGTAAATAATAATAATAAATAAATATTCGGCACATTTTTGCACACACGGTCATCTGACTCCAAACTAAGCAAAGCTTGTGATATGGCTGCCAGAGACTGATATACATACATATATAGTTTTAAATACATACTTAAATTGATATTAATAACCAGATATGGAACAAACATAAATGTTTGTCCTAGGTGGGAATCGAACCCACGCCCCCAAGCTCAGAAGGTAGGTTCACTACCAACTGGACCAATGGGCTATCTATATAAGGTAAGGAGTAAGCTCTGCCTGTTGACTTGCAACACTAGCGGTGCTGTTGATGCTTTGCGAGCCAGATGATGTGGTTTTTTAAATGCTCCATGTTGAAACTCAGCGGGAAGACCTTTGAGGAAAGGACAGATAGATACACGTAGATCTATACTTTTCTTATTTTTTACATGGGCTGTGACAGACTGGGTCTGGGACGAACACGGAAGATCTTGTAAGGGTTTCTTGTTGTACTACCTAAAAACGAATACTTACATGCGTAAGGTTTTGTTGTGCATTTATCCAAGTATTCAAAACATGTGCAGATGAGTCACTAACCACAAATCGGAGCTGCAACAAGATATGTATAATTGTTAACAATCTCTTTACTATTGTAGCTTTTACATTTCAGTAGGGTTGGCAACTTGCAAAGGGCTATGCTCGGTATAAGCATTTATTTGCTCAGATTTGTTTTTATGATCTATTTTTAGTATACAGATAGATTAGCAAGTCGAAGTGGCAGTGGGCAGAGCAGAACAGATCACGCAGAACAGATGGCCGATGGATCCGAAATTGTCTGGAATGAAGACCACGGACCGGTAAGCGCAGCGTAGGACGTCCACCCACAAGATGGACAGACGACCTAAAAGAGAACACAGGGAAACGCTGGATGCAGGCCGCTTCCAACCAGCCTTTTTGGAGATTTATGGGGGAGGCCTATGTCAGCAGTGGACGTTCTATGGCTGTAATGATGATGATCTATTTGTGGCCACTAACTCGCCTGAAGGTTAGCAAAGTTTTAGCCGATGATGGAAAACGTTAATCTAAAAAAAAACGATTCACTGAAGTATATCGGGTGCTTGCTACAGTTTTACGTTCAAAAACCTAGCAAAAGTGATCAGAATTAGTGGTTTTCATTCGGTTTTTTACAATGTTATTGCAGCTGTCAGAGCAAATAAATTGACTTGATTGAATTGATTGACCCGGTTCTGCATAGCTTACAAGCTATGCTACACACTTAAGCCAGGTCTCCTGCGCCCAAAAATATAACAAAACAAAATATGTTTAGCTAATATCATGCTTATTATGGATGTCCGTTCGTGATTCGGTTCGCGATTGTGTGCTATCTCGCTCACTGGTATGGTGGGAGTAAGTAAATGGAACGGGATGGAACACTATGATCACAATGGACATTCATCACGAGCACGATGTTAGCTGAGCATGTATGAATTTAGGCGCCGGAGATCAGGCTTCAGATGATAAAAAAATCTTAGCTTGTACCTTTGTTAGAGGAATTTGGTCATTATAACATTTACCAAATACAAAAAACTAATAAATAAACAACTTATACTTGCTGCTACCAAGCTGCTACTTAACTAAAACTTGCAGACATAGGGTTCCACACCCAAATAAATCTTTCATGATTTGAAATGTCATTCACTTCCCCTAGTGCATCCCTCTTTATCCGGCACCATATCTAAGTTATTGCGCTGAAAGCGGAAGCAAAAGCTAAGTAGCAAGTGGAAGTCAATGATTCAACTCAAGTATGATGAATCAACCAAAGACCTTTAGTCAGGGTGAGAATTATCAGACTTCATTTTAGGTTATTGTGTTTGTTGGTAAGCTCATGATCAATTTTTTACTTATACTGATCTGTTAAACTTTAAAGCTTAACCCCTCACCACAGAGGGGAAGATCTTTTTTTTCTTTCTTTTTTTATTATAAATAGGCTTGCGCTTGGCCGCCAACATACCTGATGTTAAGTGATGATGTGGTCTACGACTTTTTAAAGACTAGCAGTTCGCACAATAAATGTGGAATCAAAGTGCTTCATATGGGTTTTCAAAAAACAAACAAACAAAAGTCATTTATTTTGACATAAATTTAGTATTGCATAACGTGATTTTCCATAGGCTCCCGAACTAGTCTGGGACTGTGTGTCGGGTGCCAGTTCAGAATATAAACCATAAAGTGATGTAAATTTTTCATGCCTGCTCTGGCAGTCCGATAGAAAAATGGGAGGGATATAAATCATGCAGATCTGAAGCACTCTCCGAAATGAATTTGATAAAAAACCGATAGACTAGCAACTTTGCGCAGATGTTCAAAACTATAGGGTTTAGTCTGAACCAGGGATTCGTTGCTGATGAGCCTCTTGGCAGGATACTCAATAGACTCCAACGCCTATTGCTGGTGAGAGCAGTACTCCATGCACGACCAAACTTGTGCTTGGTACAGTGAAAGCAACTGTTCCGACATGAAGTACCGTTACACCTTCGATAGGCAATCTAGCTTTTTGGCAGCTAATTGAGCGATCTTAGTGGTAGAAAGAAACGGGGGCAGAATGAAAATTTAGACATATAAAATTTTTTGTAATTTTTTTTGAAGAGGCTAAGTATTCTATGCCTGTCCGTATGACGAGCTATATCCTTTCTAAATTTCATCAACGTTTCAGCTGAAGTCATGAGAAAGTAACAAACAGAGAAAGGGGAAAAGAATTTGTATTTTAATCTTACTTACTAACTTCCCTTCAGGAAAGAGATCCCAAACTATTCTACAGTACTCCACAGCGGCCTCGACGCTACACGTCCATAAAGACTTGGAAACGGGTGGCAAGGGCACATAACCTGGACCCCGGCTTTTGCTACCAGAGTCGAAATCTATTGGGTTTTCGCATGATACGCCGAAATATGGCGTGTGGTCCAGCACGAATATTGTCTTGTGGTTAGTAGGAAACATGCCGCTCCAACATATATAACATTACAAAGTACAACTACAAACAAGAAGTGAAAGAGTAAAACTGTTGCAGAATGCAATTATTGTTAGTTTAATTTCGGTAAAAATCAACAAAAAATTTTAAACTGCACAGCGCAACAATATGAATTGACAATGATGTTGATGAATGACATTGACAACACAGGCAAAGAGACAGATACTACTTTTTTTAAAGTATTTTCATGACCTTGGATAGGCCTTCTGTCGTCGTTTGGATTTGGTTGGACGGTGGTCGTCAACCAAATCCATACGTCTGCGCAACAGATGTGTGGATATGCTTGATGTCAACCACCGTTTGACCAACAGGAGAGAACGAGAGGAAAATAATTCATTCTCCCTCTTTCTCTCCCGTTGGTTTGACTGTGGTCTGTTAACCAAATCCACACGTCTGTTGGGGCTTTTACATTTGCCTGAATTCAGAGACAAGGGCGCTTGCAGACTATGCGTAGTACAAGTAGCAAGTAGCTTCTATGCATAGTCTGCATCGTTTTGCTTAGTGCAAGTGGCAGTGGAAGTGCTACTAACCACTACCACTGCTACTCGCACTAAGCAAAACGATGCAGACTGACGATGCGTAGCAAATGCGTAGTAAACTGCTACTTGTCAGAAGAAGCCAATAGTTATAATAGACCTTGCTTGCTTGGATATTTCAACCCCGAAGATCTCCGTGTAAAAACCGGTAAAGTAATAGCAGCATTCATGTGATTCGAGTACAACTCTACGGTGATGTGAGTGAACGATATTGAATTTGAACGGAAAGAATGATCGAATCGAATGAAATGAAATTAATGAATGTGAGAAAAATAAAAATGGTGGTGCATTCGTAGATCAAACCGGGCCACACATCCGAAGCCAGAAATTAAATTATCATCCACCATTTTGTTTATTTTCGCGTATCTAATCTCCACCCAAGAAGTTAGTGAATATTCTTATTTGGCTAGTACACGACAGACGTGGTTGAACGTAATCCGGCAATGGTTTTATGATTAGGAATGTGCTTTAGCGTTCCTATAACTTTCGGGCCCTTGTGTTGAAATTTGCAGACATCGGCCGTTCCGCAAGTAAACACTCTTTGAAAATAAGCACGATATCCTCAAAGAAAATTAAGAACGCAAGTGCGCAGGGAAACCGAATCGATGAGAAAGGTTCGCTGAAATTCGTTCAACGGATTCTGAACAAGTGCAAGGGGAGCAATCCCGTGGCGCTAAAGGTATTGATGAAGTGTATGTTGTGCTTGTGGTGGTCTGTCGGTCTCGATTGTCGTGTTGCGAACGAAGGTGCTAATTGTGGGGTTTGTGCAGGAAATATCGCGAGGGTGCGAACGGGAGTCCCCGGTGGCGCGCCCGGCTAACATGAACCACACGCCTGCCCCTGACAGGCCTCACACCGACTCTAATGTGAACCAAGTTGAAGAGATGGAGACTCAAGACGGTATGTGATGTCATTGTTGTCACTTCTCTTGGTTATCGAAAATGACAGGACTAGCCTCGTCAGCTGAACCCATTTGCATGCCAAGTTTACATCGTTTTTGTTGTTTTGTCACATATTTTGGGATTTGGAAGTGCTATCATGTGTTTTTGTATCAATTAGCGACACATTAATTCAATTGTTCACATTAACCTCAAAATGTAATATGACTTGGTATTTTTGCTGACATTGATAGTTGTGTTTGTGTTGTTCTACAGTAAAATTGATTACAGAAAAAAAGTGATCAACACCTGCAGTGCACTAGTGTTCAGGAGTATAGTTTGAGTGCTCACATGCCTTTGTTACAAAACTGCAAGTTGTTGCACCAAAATACATTCTAAAAATAGTTGTCTTTGTTCCAGTCAGTACTTTAAAACCATAATATTTTAGCATAGAATAATGATAGAGCGCTAATGCTTACTTTCTCATTGTAAATTTTAGGCATACTAAACAAAAAATGTTGACATACCTATCTTATCTGATAAATGGCTATACACATCTACTTGTCTAAAAAGTAATGCTTATGACAAATATTTTAGAAAACATGATACAGTTTTTGCCAAATCATTCTGTGGTACAAACATATTGGGTTATGCAAAAAGGGTGTACTAAGCCAAAAGGAGGTCATTGTACTCATTATAAACTACTTTTACTATGGGGTCAACCCTGTAATCTCGAAACAAATATGTATTTGCTTTTCTATAGAAAACTGTCATTGACACTCGACAAAATGTATGGAACAGCTGATATTTTTTCGCAAATTCAGAGTACATCTCATAGTAAAAGTTGCTCTTAATGATGAGTACAATGACCTCTTATCGGCTTACTACAGTATATGTGTAACCCTGTACAACTTTAAACAAAAACATATAGTAGGATTGTGCTTAACTGTCTTCTCATCTGATGACTGATAAATAATAATGTGAGAGGGCTCAACATTTGTAAATAAGGGTCTTGAGGTATGCGGCTGGTCTGATGTCGGCTGTCAAGACATTTTTGTAAGAAATTTGCTGTAGCCAGTTGCATCCATATAAACGAAACGTCAGTCATTCGAAATCAGTAGCAACTGTGATGCGGAGATCGACACGTTGATCTAAATAAATAAGAATGTTCAATCGAGGTTCACTCATAAGCCATAACAGATTTTCCTTCTCATTTCCGTTCTATTTACTTCTCTTTTCTGTGGGCCGGCCCATACTAACTACACAGCACTATTCACAAAATTAAACAATATACATACTCTTTTAACCAATTGAGGCTGTAATCAAATAATGCAGGTGTTAGAAATGTTTTTTTGGTGTCAAGTTTTGACATACAGTGTCATTGTGAAAAATATTGATTGCTATATTTGCATAAATTTTTAAGATTTCTTTGTTATTTAGTTGAAGAGTAAAAAGTAACTGCAATTTACCTAAGGTAAGGTAGAATACATAACTGGTCAATTAGTTTATGCAGTAAGTTTGCCTTAGAACATGGTCCTATTCTGTGCTGTTATTTGTCTGTAGAAACCATCGAGTTTTTTTTATAGAGTCACAATCTCAGTGAAAACAGTCAAACGTTCGAGCTTCATTGTACATACATTGTATCAATTATATACCTCACAATGCCACATTTACTCTACTTACTTACACTAAGGAACGGTTCGCAGCAAATGGTTTTGCTCGTAATCTGGACAAAACCTGCTGCATACATTTTAAACGTGCGAATAGACTGAAACCAGCCTTGGCAGTAGCAGTACAGGCCTTGCCTTAATAGCAAGTCTTGATTTTGAAGCTACTCGGTTTTTATGGGGATCGCGTGTTAAAATGGGATACCCAAACCAAATAGACGCATTGTGTTTCGGCCACAGCCGAGTGGCATTAGCTCCCTATACTTTGCTACAAGTTCACTCTTTACTCTTGTACGCAACTGAGCTGTGGAGGGATGCGGCGGAGTCATAGCGACCGCTCATACTGCAGAAATAATTGTAAGAGCTAAGTAGGCTGGTACAAATTATATAAGCAACCTACCAGAGAACATAAATGCACCCTTTATGTAACAATGATGATGATGATGAACTTAATTCAAATTAATTAATAACTAGCGACGCGCCCGGCTTCGCACGGGTGTACCTTCCGTGAAATTTTTCTAATTGATGGTGACAAGGGCAAGAAGGAGTTAGCGGATATACAGCCAGACAGACGCGGAAAGTGACTTTATTTTAAACTATGTAGAGATGAATCTGTGTTGCCCCGCGGTGTCATCCGCCTGAATTCCTACAGGAACCGTAAATTTTTCGGGTTAAAAGTATCCTGTCACACTGACCCCCCCAAACATTTAAATGAAAACAAAAAAAAAATTACACTTCGATTAGTTGCAAACACACTTTCGCAATAATATTACCTAAGTAGGTATGATACTAAACATACATAAATTGTTTGTTATTTCCAGTAGAAACGGTAGATCCAGATGTAGAGAAAATGTTGGAAGACGACAGATCGGCGTTGATGAAAGGAAGGAACGGCGAGGTCGTCGTGGACGAGGTCATGAAGAATCAGGAGACCACTTCTTGTGACATGACGGTAAGTAAATATTGTACTCATAGAACAGAGTCAATAATAGTAGACCACGAGGTGGAAAACTTGAAGCATGTGCGCGAACTCTAGCAGTTGTAATCCCTTCGTACCTCTTTCTGGACGCCTAAAAATCGAATATTAAACAGTCAAGGTATGTTTTCTAGAAATTTGCAGATTTTCTGTCACTTTCGCACTTGTTAAGTTAGATGTTATCGCGCCTTGCAGAGAGTCAGCGGTCATAGGCTTACGATACAGTTGTTAAACCCGCGACCTCACGCTTTCAAGTCTAGCAGTCTCCCTAATGGGCTACCATGGCTTTTTTGCAAGAGTAGTAAGCTCAAAAATCAACTGCCGTTTGATTTTTCGAGCATGCTACTTGAGGCGCGGCTGCAAGGATGTTTGCATGTCAATGTCTGTTTGTACCTATTGACTGCTTTGAACTAGGAGCATACTCAAAACTAGTATGCTAAATCAAAGCAAATGTAAACAGTTGAAAAACGTGCTAGTTTTAAGTATGCTATTTGATAAGCATGTCTGTCAGTGGCTTCATAATCAAAATTTGTATTCAAAATTGTTATCACAACTCATCATAATCTACTCACCTAAGCTGGACATAGGTCTCTCCCAAGACACTTCACTCAGCCTGATATAAGATC
The DNA here is from genome assembly GCA_914767915.1 of Agriopis aurantiaria. Classification (NCBI taxonomy): domain Eukaryota; kingdom Metazoa; phylum Arthropoda; class Insecta; order Lepidoptera; family Geometridae; genus Agriopis; species Agriopis aurantiaria. The sequence continues at coordinate 6,314,446 of OU611994.1, read as the reverse complement.
AGGATATGTGACTTGCAATTGGGATGGTTCGGGCATGCGGCTTTGGGACTGGAGCGTAGCTTCTTGCACTGGTGGCTCTGCTTCCTATCACCATTCTGAAATTTTGCTACATTATTTGTGATGGTTATACTGCCTTCAGTTGGTCCCCTTTCAGGAAACTTACTAGAGGGGATACTGACCGATGACTGTCACCTCGGCAACAGAGCCAACCATGCGTACTATTATTAAAAAGACCAGTACCAGCAGCCTGATTACGTTAGCCTTCACACAATCACAATTGACACTCGGCAAGCGGAATGGCACGATTGGAATTGCTTTTAACAGTTATCATAATCGGCGGGGTTATTACAAAAGCTAATACCCGCTATCGCTATCGTGTCATCATTTACTCACACCATAAGCGCGAGCGGGAAGGCATGATAGCAAGTGTCAGCTTGTGTTATAACTTATAACCCTGTAGGTTACAGGATAAAATTTAATTGAAATCTGCACGCGAACCTCAGTAAAAAAATTACGCATAGCGACAGAATTTCCATTGTCACATTTACGCCGTGATATTTTTTTTACAACGTGACTCCGCTAGGTCTGCAGGACAAGACGTTGTGAAACTGAGAATGGTGTGCCGGACTGGAAATATTCCATTCTGGGCTAAGCCTGTATCGTCTTCAACCACATAACTTAACATCGCGTGAGCTGTGGTCAAAGTCTAGCCTGTCCGGCTAACAGTACCGGCGTTAGGGTAGGGCCAGCTGTCCAGGGGGACGGTCGCCCAACCAGATAAAAAGGGGCGCCGCAGGCATATAAAAATATATAGATCTGATTCTATCTAATCTATTCTTTGCCTGCGCCGTAGTAGTCTTGCCCAGGGCGCTGGTAGGGCTAAAACCTGCACTGCCTGTCAAACACAAAATAAGAAAAAAAAACGGACTGAAGATAAGGTGGATATTTATTTATCTGTGGATTGATAATGATGATATTGTTTTTGTAGCTGTAGTACAAAACAACTAATATTAATGTATAGCTTAAAAATAAAATTACCAGTTTAACAGTGTTTTAAACTATCACGGTTGTTAACTACAGTTATGTGATTTAAAAATAATCATATAACTGTATTACCAGTTTACCACAATAAGAAAATTACTAACAATTCGTATAACGTCTTGGGAAGAGACCTATCAGTGAGTAGCAGAGGATACAAAGGATTATGTAATGATGATATGTAGCGACTTATTGAAATAGCACACAGTGGCTTATAGAATTATTTAGAGTGTCAAATGTATCAAATTAACATCTCAGCAATACCTAGTAGGCGTAATGTCAAAAGCTCTGCTTTGATTTGTTTACAAACAGCACAGCCCTGGCAAGGTATTTAGAAAACGTACTTATTTATAGCTTTCGTCTCCCAATCGAATCACACAAAATGTATCCACACTGAGTCAGATGAAACGTTCACACCACTTATCATAAAAACGATATTTCGATTCAAATGTCACAAGGCAAGGACTTGATTGCAATCCAGTAAGGACAATGCCATCAAGGTAAATTATTCAATATCATCAAGGTAAATTATTCAATATCATCGTAATCCAGCAAGGATTAGAAAAATGGGTGTTACATATTTATTGTTCATGGTGACTGGTGAGTTACGGACATACTTGACGAAACACAGGATATAAATAGTCAGTAAAATTCTCGTCCTATTATTCACAGACATTGGGTAAGCTCAATATATGCTGACCCGAAGTGTCGCTGGAGTTAATAGGACATATTTGGATTTGGTTGGATTCTTGGATAGATAGAAACTCTTTATTGTGTACACTAGAAATAAAAATTACAAACAGATAGAAAACACTTACGAGCTAGTGCCACAAGTGGCAGCCTTATCGCTAAAAGCGATCTCTTCCAGGCAACCATTTCTCTTCACAAGACTTAAAGATTAATAAATAAATAAATCAAAAAGACTTGGCAAAAAAGCTGCAACACCGTTAACACCACAAAGAAATGTTAATCATATTAATATTTTCTACTGTAAACTCCAATTGTAAGCACGTGCGACATCTCCGAACAGGAATTGCTTGCTCATCGGACCCCAAGACACAGGCTCAGTCGAGTTTGGGGCCTATAGATGATTCTATGTAGTGCTAAGTACAAACTTTTTGCTCAATAAATGATTTTGATGTTGAAGTTATGATGCACTAATAGAGGTCCGTGACTATCCCGTTATCCTCGAGGAATCATTTTTTTCGGGATAAAAAGTAGCCTATGTGTTAACCCAGGGTATAAGCTACTACCATTCCAAATTTAATTCAGAACAAGACTAGTTGATATTGGCATATCTTAGTGATCGATACGTCATTGCGCATTACTTGTATGTATGTCATTAATGTACTTGTATATTACTTTATATGGTGCAATCACCTTGAAATTTCTGTTCTTGCTAATGAATCAAAGTCACATCTGACTTTTGCCCTTACTGGAATACATATTTTACTGATGCAAGGTGCTAAACAACGATATTGCAGCCTAGGCATCAAAATAGACTCGAGAATCATGCACACTTGCACGCTTGGACAGAAGTTATTTACTGTGTCGCCTACGCTATTGCATCGCCATCATCGGTAAATGTATCGCGAATGCGCTTGAGCGTTTCGAGGTGATTAATTTTATCAACAGATATGCTTGTATTTTGCACAGTAGATCCGCTACAAAATGGAAACTGCATTAAAATATATCCTATGCACAGTTTTTGCCGAGGTTAATATGTAAAGACTTGTTAGATTATTTGGCAATCGACCTCTTTAACGTAGATGGTTTCCATGATGCTCTGTAATGGTTAGGAAGGTGTAGTACGGTAGTCTGAATGGATACCAAAACAGCAGTGCAAGTACCGTTCTTTATCGATCGTCAAATTTGACAGTCGAGATCGTAAAATTCGATAAAATGTCATTTTATCGAATTTGACGATCGATAAAGAACGGTCCCCGCACTGCAGAGCAGACGTTCTGTTGGTAGACCGTTTCTAAATTCCAAAATCTTAAACATCGACGTAAAACTGTTTCGGGTTTTTGTAGGATACATTTCGGAGAGTGTGCATCAGATCTGCATGATCTAATTCCCTCCTGCCTATTTTACTATCAGACGGTCAGGGCGGGCACGAAAAACCCACTTTGTTTAAGGTTGACATTCCAAAAACCCAAATGAACCGTTTTGTTTTATTGGAAGAACCGCTAGAATGTTGAATAAGCTGCCTGAGTGTATATTCCCCGAAAGTTACAATCTGGGTCTGCAAGTCGCGAGTGAATCGGTTTTTTCTAGGCAAGCGTAAACATCGCTTAACATAAGGCGAGATGGCGGATTAAATGTAAGCCTATTGTAAAAAAAAAGTACACCACCCATAGCCATAGCCTGTTGTGATACGATTGAAGGATCCAAACATAGATGATATTCTTTGGTCTTTTGTTCATAAGTAGTATGTATGCTGGTAGTCTTAATAATCATAATAAGAAAAACCATCACTTAATTGTTTGAAGTTGCCAAGTTCTAGCTATAATACCATATAAAAACAAGACACTGTGCTCTGAGATTTACACATGATTTTCAAGTTGTCTCATTATTTTTTTACTATAACGTATCGTACGAACATCTTAATGATGCATACTACTTCTTTGTTAAACATCAAATCAGTTCAGTCGCTGAGACGGAAAAATGGTAAGTAATAGACATAGTTACCGAGTTAGATTAAGAAATACCGTCAAAGCATAATTAAGGCTCGCACCGTGCGATATCCTCGCCCCAATATAGAAAGCTACACCTTCCAGATGCCGTACCTCGACACGGAGATGGAAGATGACGAGGCTCGCTCGGAGACCACCTTCCGCTACACAGTCCATAACTTCCGCAACCTGAAGGACTCGGTGCTCTCGCCGCCGTACTACGTGCGCAATCTGCCATGGAAGATCATGGTGATGCCGCGCCAGACGCCATCGCCGGACAGACAGCAGCAGAAGTCTTTAGGTAAGAGCACAAAACTGACGTTTTTGTACACGATGTAGCTAGAAACTCGTATCTGGCCTGTAACATTTCACCTAAACGTGCAAACTATAAGCAATAAGTCGTGGAACACCACCTCGGACGCTCGGGACGTCCAATAGATATCTGGCGGGCCGGATCTTTACCATCAGACGCGGACTCTCCACAAGGATTCGGATGCGTCCGCGCGGCAGTCGGTCGTCAACTGCCCAGGAGTCTTGACGTTTTAGTTCTCTGTTCTACAAGTTTGCAGCTACTGGCTATTCAAATAATAATTGATCTTCACTGTCACTAGACATCATGATGCACGGAAGAAATTATGCATAATCAGTCTTAGCGACCGACACTGTCCGCACGTCCGATGATAGTGCATATTGTTACACCGCGACTGTAAGTAGCGTCCGATAATTTGTTTCTAGCTTTAGGGCGCTTGCAGACGATGCGTAGTACAAGTAGCAAGTAGGAGTTACAGTAGCTACTTACAGCTACTACGCATCGTCTGCAACGTTTTGATTCGTGCAAGTGGCAGTGGTAGTGCTTAGTAGTACTTCCACTGCCATTTGCACGCGCAAAAAACAGTCTGTAGCCAGGCGACGATTACAAAGTGTTATATCACCATGCACGAGGCACAATGTTTTGAGGCAATGAGGAAGCAAGGCTACAAATATAATATTATAAATATAATGTCCAGTTTTGGCAAGGCGAAAAAAAAAAACTATATCTTAACGCATAGCCTTGCTTATCAACAATTTTTGTGGTCAAACACTTGTTCCATTGTAGAGATACAAACATATTTCTAATGAATAATGTTTTTTGTTCCAGGATTCTTCCTGCAGTGTAATGGCGAGAGTGAGTCGTCCAGCTGGTCGTGCTACGCCATGGCTGAACTGAGACTCATCTCGCACAAGCCCGACACTGAACCGTTCTCAAGGAAGATACAGCATTTGTTCTACAGGTATGTATAGAAATCTAGGAAGCTTTTAATCGTTTACTATGGAAACTGACGTGATTTTTACATATTTAGTTTAAATTATACGGGAATTACTCACATAAGATTAAGCTGTTGGCGCGTTCTGCTCATGCCAACCCTAACGCTCTTCAGCCGCGCCTACACATCTAGTATGTTGTTTCATTGTCAACCTACTGCTTCCATACTATCATGCCCTTCTAGGGCTCAATGCCCTGCTAGGGCTCATTGCCCTGCTAAGTCAAACTATGCTCTGCCAGAGCTCACTGCCCTGCTATTGCTTACTCTGCCCTGCTAGGGCTCGCCCTGCCCACATGACATGCAAGCGAGCAAAAGCAATGCCATCCTCATACGGCAAAATCATTTATCAAAACATCATCTTGTTGATTTGATTGGATAAAAATTCTTATTTATTATACAGCAAAGAGAACGACTGGGGCTTCTCTCACTTCATGTCATGGAATGATGTAATGGATCCAGAGAAGGGATACATGAAGGATGACACAATCACCCTGGAGGTTCACGTGTCGGCCGAGGCGCCGCACGGCGTCTCTTGGGACTCTAAGAAACATACTGGATATGTCGGTAAGAAAAAAGTATACACTTGCGACAGTGGTGGAATTATAATATATTGCTTAGGTGTAATCTTTATAAGACTTTTTTGTGCGCTTATTTGACTTCGAGAAAGTAATTTACTCAATGTAAGCAGACAGAAATCAGCTACTGCGAAATCCACCCTCCATCCTCCCTCTGAGAGAAGACATGTGTGTCAACAGTGGGAATATACTTAGTTATGTTGACGCAGCAACCCAAAATGTGTCTTGGCCTCCGATACTAAAAGACGCCATTCTTCCCTATCTTGCGCAAGCTCACGCCAATCATGGATGTCCAGTTCCTGTAGATCTTTTCCCACTTCAACTTTACATCTATACTTGGGACGGCCCACGGGCCTTCGGCCCTCAGGCTGTCCCAAGTAAGCCCTTTTTACGGCGCGATCCTCTCCCATTCTCTTAAGATGTCCGAGCCAGCGGAGTCTGTGGGATTTAATTTCACCAATGATGTGGGAATATGATAGACTGATAATAATGACGACGATGCAAAGAACTGCCGACCGAGCTCAGTGACGTGCATTCGGAGAGGCATATATCTAGCAGTGGACAGTTAAAGGCTGATGATGATGGATGATGATCTTACTGTACGTTGTCCCAGAAATTTCCTTCCAACGCCCTAGATATCATCTGTCCAGTTGTTTCTGCCCAGAATAGCTGTTTTAAAGTATCTTAATTCCTAATATCAGGGCCCTCATTCCGTACTTCAAAAATGCGCGTAACGCAGTGCGTTTAGTTAACCTCTAAAATTGGCCTTTATTCCCTAGGAAATATGAGGTCAAATTTTTAAGGTAACCTTAACGTGCCGCGTTACGAGCGTGTTAAAGTTACGGTATCATGGCCCAGCAGTTTTTGCATAATTGACTGTCATACATACATTCGCTTTTATAATACTAGAGAGTGACATATAATAATTTATTTCCAGGGCTCAAAAACCAAGGCGCAACTTGTTACATGAACTCTCTTCTACAAACGCTTTACTTCACTAATCAACTAAGGAAGGCTGTGTACAAGATGCCTACTGAATCAGATGATAGCACTAAGTAAGTATCAATAGCCTAATCATTGTGCCAAACCGGGGCCCTAATTCTGTAAAAAAACGACAAAAAACAAACCAATAACACGCTGCAAACGTGTTACACAGCAACCACAGTTACATAATCGAAACGCGTCTAACGAATCAAACGCGTCTTCCGATTGGATACTACATTCTCTTGACAAACGCGCATGAAACGCGCTAGCTTGCTCCACGTTACTTTAACTGTTAAAACGAGCGCGTTACGAACCTCATCGCGATAGAAAACTTACGTGACGCGGCCGCGTTAAGAGTTTATGTGGTCATAGAAACTATGGGCACTCTGATACCACTTTGGACTTAGAGGTTTTCTGATTGCATAGATGATGGTTGCACTATCCGTAATAAACGCAAGTAGCTCTTCCCTTACATTACTTTCTTTCAAGTACTGCTTTTGCCGGTAACAAAAGACCCATCTGCAGGACTGTTATGGTTTTATTTAAGTACTTAGATAACAATAATTAATATGAGCTGTGAGGTACGCGCTCCTATACACTTTACTGAACGAAGTAATAATACAGTCTGTGAATCTCAGATGGTACAAAAAATAACAAAGGATTAGGCTGTGGCTATCACTTGCCAGAGATAGGAATCGTAGAGTCTATAGGCTTAAATGTATTTTTTTTTTGTATAATATAGTTTGCACACCCTGCCTGATGAGCTATATCATTCATTGATTAACAAATCTGCAGTGCAAGTACCGTTCTTATCGATCAACAAATTTGACAGGTGAAATCGACAAATTATATAAAATGCCATAGAAACGATCATAGTGTGTCTAGATCAAATATATTTAGTCGAATTTGTCGATTTCAACTGACAAATTTGTCGTTTGGTAAAGAATTTATCATGCTTATATGTTACTTTTTTCAACTTTTAGGTCTGTGGCGCTCGCTTTGCAAAGAGTTTTCTACGAGTTACAGTTCTCTGACAAGCCCGTGGGCACAAAGAAACTTACAAAGAGCTTCGGATGGGAGACATTGGATTCTTTCATGCAACATGATGTCCAGGAGTTTTTGAGGGTAAATTATTTTTGAGGCTTCAAACTTGATCCAAATTACACTTATAATAGTAAAAAAATATGTATTTCTTTTGATGAGCAAAATAAAATTTGTATTAGCATTTTCTGAGATATTTTGCACAGGCATGAAAAGTAAATTGGTCGCTATTTTATAGAAGTGGTTAATTTCACTAAAAGCTAAAAAGTAAGAACATCCTGAGGAAAAGTTTGATACCAGAGCCACTATGACACGGGGCGTCGCGTAAACACCGCCGCAAGCACCAGCGAGGGCAACACCAAACCTATGTGATCACTATAGGAGTTTTGGCGCCAACGTGGAAAAAAACATGTCGGCTCGTTGAATTATTTTTCTAAACTTGTGTATTTTTGAGTATTGATGTGTATTAAATGGTGAATTATTATTCATTAAGTGATCGTTAACGTGCTCGAGTATAAGTGATACAACGAGGTGAAACATCTCTTTTTGTATTGGTTCCAACACTCCATAGGAGCCTCTTGTAAAGTCTCCACCACTTTACAGGGGCATGAGTTTGACTTGACCGTGACTTACTTTGCTTGACTCTGACTGTGACTTGTTTGACGCTATTAATACAAAGTAAACTGTTAAATATTACGACTAAAGGACATTGAATACAAGGTCAAGAAAATTTTAACAAAAAAACAAAAAACTGATCACTAGAATAATGGCCGTTAGTTTTAATTAACCGCACTATGCGCCGCACTACGCCCCGCGACTCTTTAAGCGAGACCTTATGGCTAACTAATAACTAACTAAAGATTAAGCGATAATGCGGTCTACGAAAAATCATGCTTGCTAGAAGAAACAGAAGCTAGCATAAAAAATATATATTCAGGACATTTTTTCACACACGGCTACCTGAGATTGATATACGTACATATATATTTTTAAATACATACTTAAATATATATTAACACCTAGTTACAGAACAAACACAAAGCATAGTATATAGCATTGCATAGTTAGTATTAGCAAGGAAGATAGTATTAGCTAGCCATGGTCTTATTTATCTAAAGTTTGACAGATGTGTTCAAGATTGAGTGAAAACAGTCTGTGTGTGCTACGCTATGTAGTTATATGTGTAGTTCTAGTTCTATTTTGATACACTAAACGTCTTATCTGCATTTACCATTATGGGTCACGACCTTCTTAAGCACTGAAGAAATGAGTCAAGGTGGTAATATAAGGATACACGAAAATATTTTTATTAATTTTAGGTTCTATTGGATAAATTAGAGAGCAAAATGAAGGGAACTTGCGTAGAAGGCACAGTCCCTCGTCTTTTCGAAGGAAAAATGACGTCGTACATAAAATGCAAGAATGTTAATGTGTCCAGCACCCGCGTCGAGACCTTCTACGATATACAGCTCAATATCAAGGGGAAGAAAAATAGTAAGTGTACAATTTTGTTTGTATGAATTGGCAGGAATTAATTATGTCTATCGTGGTAACCTATTTGGGAGACCGCTAGACTTGAAAGCGTGAGGTCGCGGGCTCAAATCCCGGGAACGTACCATTGAGCTATTTGGAGTTTATGTACAGATTTTCATACCACTGGCTTTTCGGTGAAGGAAAACATTGTGAGGAAACCTGCATACGTACGGAGAAGAAATTCAATGGTGTATGTGAGTCCAACTCTCAACTGGGCCAGCGTGGTGGATATGGCCCAATCGCTTTTACGAGGGTAGGCCTAAAATCCAGCAGTGGACTATATTATAAGGCTGGTTATGCAATTATGTCTCACCCACACCGTCAGCCAAGTCCGTCTCGTCTGTTAGCTTCATTAGAAAAGATTTTTGAAAGGGCCAGGTAAAGGGGATCAAAAAGGGGGTTGAAAGTTAAAATAAAGCTATATAGCAGGTGAATTTTTTGATCAATTGTCTTAGAGTTGTCCTGCATTCCTACATGAGGAAGAATGTCAATCATTCGATTTTAAATCACTCCATCCCCAAACTTGACACCAGGACCTGTAATTCTAAAGATTCAATCTGATGTTAGACCATTGGCACCCTGCTTTTGAATATCTTCTAATCGACTGATAATACGGGCTGGTAGAGCGTGAGGCGCGATATCACCCAAATATCGGAACGTCACTATAAAATGACCATTCTTTTCCAGTCGATGAGTCTTTCAAAGACTACATAAGCACGGAGACACTGGACGGAGAGAATAAATACGATGCTGGCGAGCACGGACTGCAGGAGGCGGAGAAAGGAGTTATCTTCGCAGCATTCCCACCTGTGTTGCATCTGCACCTCATGCGGTTCCAGTACGACCCCATCACTGACAGCTCTGTCAAGTTTAATGACAGGTTAGTCTGACTTAAAAGGCGCAATGACCATTGGAAATCCAAGGCGGTGTCGAGCCGTGAGAATCGATGCGCCATGACCATGCCTTACCTTCTTTACACTAATTCAAGTTTATTCACAGGCTAGCATAGTTGTTTGTTGTGTATTCGCCGTGACTGTAGAGATCTCTCCAGCCTCCGAGCGCGTATATAGCTGTGCTATAGCTGTACGCTTTATTAAAGATTGTTTACAAGGGTAACTAAACCAGGTTAAACACCAGGTAAGTTTAGTTCGGTAAACTTCGCAACGTCTTCTCGTCCAAATACCTCAGTGCCTTAAGGCTAAAGTCTTCGACCAGTGTGTGTTACCAGTGATGAGATACGGCACTGAAACGTGGTCTCTCACTATGGGCCTCATAAGCAAGCTCAAAGTCGCACAACGAGCTATGGAGAGGGCTAAGCTCGGGGTTTCTTTACGACATCGAATCCGAAATGAGAAGATCAGTAGACGAACGAAAGTCACCAACATAGCCCACCGGATTAGCAAGTTGAAGTGGCAGTGGGCAGGGCACATATCACGCAGAACAGATGGCCGATGGGGCCGAAAGGTTTTAGAATGGAGACCACGGACCGGTAAGCACAGAGTAGGACATCTACCCACAAGATGGACAGATGACCTAAAAGAGACTGCAGGGAAACGCTGGATGCAGGCCGCTTCCAACCGGCCCTTTTGGAGATCGACACGGAAGAGACGTCCTATGGCTGAAATGATGATGATGAAGTTTACTTAGTAAATAAGGATAAACCACCACTACGTCCCAAATAAAATGCACCTCACAAACAACTTCTTTCTACATACTTTTGTATGTATCATTGTTGCAGGTTGCAGTCATGTTGTTTAAATGTCAAATAGGCTTATTTTAGCCAAAATGTACCTTATGTTGATTTTGCTCATGACACCCGTTCTCGTCATGGGTCATGGGAAGTTGAAGGACCCAATATAAAGCATGGATTAGCTTATCGAAACATTTGTGCATAAGACTGTTGGTATAAATTCCTTTTGTTTTCTAGATTTGAGTTCTACGAGCACATAAACTTGGACGCGTACTTACAAGAGAAAACAAAGACTCCCGCCGACTACACACTGCATGCTGTGCTGGTCCACTCTGGGGACAACCATGGAGGACACTATGTCGTCTTCATCAACCCTAGAGGGGATGGAAGGGTATGTGAAACGACTTCATATTCTTTAGCCATTTATTCGTAATGTAAAGAAAGACTCGCGGACTATTATACTGCATGAAATGCTGATCCACTCCGGGGACAACCATAGAGGGCACTATGTCGTCTTCATCAACCCTAGTGGGGACAGAAGGTTATGACATAGAGAGGACTACTTTTTCTCTAGCCATTGATTCCTAATGTAAAGAAAGACTCGCGGACTACTCGCTGCATGCTGTGCTGGTCCACTCCGGGGACAACCGCGGAGGGCACAATGTCGTCTTCATCAACCCTTGAGGGGACAGATGAGTATGTGACTATGTGAAAACTACTTCGGATTAACAGAGGGTAACACTGTCTTCTAAACCACATGAATTGAATAACAAAATTGAGAAGAAAGCAGTGGTTTTTTAAAAAATCAAATATTATGCTTGTGCCTAACCGCCCCCTCGCCTGATGATAAGCAATGATGCAGTCTACGATGAAGCATGTTTGTTCAGAAGAAACCAATTCGTTTCAACACTTTAATAGATTAATGACTGATTTACTTCACTAGATTGACCTTTTACCTCTTATTTCAGTGGTGCAAATTCGACGACGACGTGGTATCCCGCTGCACGAAGCAGGAAGCCATAGAGTATAACTACGGCGGACATGACGAGGACATGGCATTGACTGTCCGCCATTGCACCAACGCTTACATGTTGGTTTATATCAGGTATGAAACGAAATACATTAGGACAAATGAACGGGAACACATCGAATGTCTTCAAAATATTTGTTTTGAAATTTCTATACAGCAAAATAGATTACCAAGCATAAACTGTTTTTTTAAACCCCCGATAAAAGAGCTGATAATCTTCAAACAGGTGAACAGATTTGTTTGAATCATAGCAAGTACACTCACGATTCCCCTTTAAAAAAAACAAGGGGGGGGAGGTTATAGATCGGCGCTATTGATTGGAGACTCAAAAGTCATTAATTCAATTCGCGCCTAGGATTGGCCCGCTCGAAAAAGATAATGCTGAAAATGTTGTACCTTTTCATCTCTTGGAGGAAAGGATGAGCAGTCAAGTAGTTATATCGACATTAGGTGAAAATGCACAATACACCCAGTGCATTGCTGGCGGCACAGCGGTACGTCAGACTTATCGCCCCCATCTTAAGTAAGAACTTTTTTGAAACGATCCATGTTAGCGGACACTTTGCAGGACCGCGGAAGAAAAGAGCGGAAAAACCGGACATGGGTTTTCTAGTTTTGCAAGGTGTTGAGGTGATCCTTTTGATGGTGTTGGGATGTGCGATAGTGGAATTCCGACCCAGGAATGAGTATGCAGTGAGACGTCTCATAGAATTTCATACATTTACTAGTCCACACATGCCCACAATGGACATCCACTGCGACTAGATTAGATGTGACCAGAAATCATGTAGATTCATTTCATACATGAATATAAGAAAAACATGGTGACAAAGTTTCACATGATACGTGTAATGTAGTAGGAATAAGTAATAAACAGGGCTATTTCAAACCACAGGGATTCAGAGTTGAAGACGGTCCTCCAAGAAGTAACCCAGGCCGACATACCGACTGAGCTGAGCGAGCGGCTAGCTGAAGAGAAGAGGATTGAGACGGTAAGTGCCATTTATATTTCTTTTTATTATGCGTAAAAATTACCTAAAGTGGATGGAGTTTAGAAGGACTAGACTGACCGTGTTGCGCAGAAATCAACTGTTGACTAAGCTGTGATACATTGCCACAGAATCCACATATTAGTAAGTAGTTAGTTAAAGTGTCCGATGTGCACAAAGCGGAAGTAAATGCTTACATTAGACCAGCGACAACTGCTGTGACTTACAGCAACTGCTAAATCAAACAAAAGTAGTTCCGATGGAGACTGCCAACAAAGTGATCCTATAAGGGTTACGATTTTTCCTTTTGAGGTACGGACCTCTAAAAATCGAGTTATAGTATTGATACCTGTATAATTATACACCGCCGTGGTTTGCGTAAACCGTCAGCGGTATGGTTTGACTGCTTAGGTTAGGTTTCATTCAAAAATTGAATTATAGTATCGATATTATGTTTATAGATTCGTCGCAAGGAGCGCAACGAAGCTCACCTCTACATGAATGTGAACGTGGTTCTTGAGGAGGCATTTGACGGGCACCAGGGCAACGACCTGTACGACCCAGAGCGGGCCCACTACAGGGTGTTCCGCGTCAAGAAACAAGCCACCGTCGCAGAGCTCATGGAAATGCTCGCGGAAAACTTCAAGTATCCGCTTAAACATCTGCGCCCGTGGCCTTTCAGTGCGCGTTCTAATCAGGTGAGAATTTTACCCCTGTTGATGCGCGGTGTTATCAGTAGCTTATGAGTTTTCTAAGTAGAAAGTATCCCATTTTTCTTCCTCCAGTGTCATCAGAAGGACGACAATCTATATAATTATATGTAATTGAATCCCTATTTTCCTTGGTCACGCCATAACTTGAGAACGACACCGATTTCATTCATCTTTAAGTTTTCTAATACTTTGGAGAAGGTTTTTACGGAAAGAAATATGTAAAAATTGTGCAGGAAATTGGAAAATTTCAGAAAACTTAACGACGATATTAACTTCGTGCGTTTGACAGTTCTAAGACAGGACGTCTGTCGGGTCAGCCAGTCTATACTAATATTATAAAGAGGAAAGATTTGTTTGTTTGTTTGTTTGCAATTGAATAGGCTCCGAAACTAGTGAACCGATTTGAAAAAATTCCTTCACTGTTGGGAAGTTACACTTTCCCCGGGTAACATAGGCTATATTATATTTTCAAAAAAAATAGGGATCCTTACTAAAACTCCAATAATGTAACCAAAGGTGTAAAAAAATAAGATTTACAATTTTGACTTTGCGTGTTTGACAGTTCTAAAACAGGACGTCTGTCGGGTCAGCTAGTATGTAATAAAAAGAGACTGAACTCACTGGAGGGCACAAATCTACACTCAAGATCTGCTTCTAGGGCATCTGATCGCAGATATACAAACAGAACTCAATGTTCATCCTCATTATGTACAGTATTTCCTTGTCAAATTCAATCAATATTGGTTCAGCAGTTAAGTCATGAAAGGTACAAACAGAGACAGGAAAGATAGTTATATTCCCTTTTATAATATATTAGTAACATCAGTCTCACGACGCCGTGCGTCAAAACTCAAGATTATAATTATAAGCTCCTATGACGCCGCTTTGCGATTCCAACAGTATCACCGTGTCAACATGCAATAGTTTATTTTCCATAATATCGCCCCTTCACCTGAGGCGCTGAACTCTTGAAGACATTTGAATCCGGCGCGGCGGTGTAAATGTATGTATGGACATTTTTGGAAAATGTTCATGGGTGAAAATTTGTCAGGAGGTGAAAAAACTTTAGCCAAATATTTTAGCAAGACTATGCTTCTTTGTAGGTTTATCTGATTTTATATTTTTTTCATATTTTACAGACATGCAGACCGACCTGCCTGGACATTACCAGCGACCAACACAAGACCATAGCAGACATATCGGAGAACATGAACCCGTGGAACATATTCCTTGAAATGCTTCCCCCGGACTCTGGCTTCAGTACGCTGCCCAACTTTGACAAAGAGAATGATGTGGCCTTATTCTTCAAGTTCTACGATCCGAAGCAGAAGAGGATCCATTACTGCGGACATCACTATCTGCCGATTGCTAGCAAGCCGGCAGACTTGATACCGATTTTGAACAAGCGGGCAGGTTAGATTGTTGCTACATATGGCTTACTATATTTTTTCACAAGTCTAATTAATTTAAAAACCTAAAACCTAACTGCATTTAATTATATTATTGATATTACCAAAAAAAATGCTTGTGACACTCTTGGCATGGAGGCGAATCTAATGGCACACCTCACACATCAAACTTGGTCAAGCCGTTTATGCTATAGGAGGTATATGGAAATTTAAAAGAACAAACAAATAAAATTACTTGCCTCAAAAGCTTGTAATGCTTTGTTTTTAATCGTAATAACATAAATTTTGCTATGTACTGTACAGCATTGATAGCTCTCTATGAGCTCTCAACTAAATCAGAGTGATTATTACTTTAGAAATGATCCACAACTCATTCCTATGTTTTAGTATTGGTTGTGGATCAGTGAATTGTCGGTTGGTTATAGTTTTTGTAAGTACAGTTTTTTCCACTTTTCAATAAAGTAAATCGTATTTGCCAATTTTAATATACTTACAAGGTCACGTCTTAAAGCTTGTTTAAATTGATAAAGCTTAAGTTATATGTGCTGGTTTGATTTTGATTGTTATAGTTTGCTCAGTATGGTGGTATATAGCGATCTTTGTTTCGGGATCATTATTGTAATATTCTATAACACCCACTAGTTCAAGTCAAGTTCTCCAACCTGACATTTAATTTTGATAACATAATCTAGTTAAAAAACCAAAGGATTCCAAACCTACTGTTTATTTTACAGGATTCCCACTTGACACACCTCTGAACCTATATGAGGAAATCAAACCTGACTTTGTCGAGAAGATCAGCAACTACAACGAGCCTTTGGAAAAGGTATAATTTATCACGTTTACCTTAACAATGTATCTTGATGACTTATGGACATGACTTATGGAACATTGAGTACAAGTATTCCCATACCCAGTGCACACAAGATACTTTAAACCGTCAAACATGCTGTGTACGAACCTGGTTTTCGACTAAATATGTGCACGCAGTAATCAGGATTCGGTCAGTAATCGGCTATACTTCTTCTAAATGTTGGTGTACCATGAATTTTATAAAAAGCAATGCTGAGAAAATTCATCGAACCTCGTTATTCTAATGCGTCAATAATTTGTGGACGAAGAGCTATAAAATCAGAAGCCCCATATAGTATAGCCGAATAGTAGTATTAAAAGCAAAAGTAGACGTCTTATTTCGTCGAGGGAAACAGCCCATGCGCAAGTAGAGGTCTTTGCACATGATGCATAAAAAAAAATAACTATCTGGGCTGCTGTGTTCTATGCCGAACGCACTCCGCGTTCGCTAACTAGTCCGGTCAAGCTGTAGAGGCTAAAAGGCCAACACAGTCAATCATAAAAATAAAAAAAATGGGCTGCTGTAAACGAAGAAAGAAGGGTGAATAGAGTTCTCAAAGGTAGGCAAATCACTGACAATGCCCCGTGTATTTTTGGTACCCATAGGTGGCGGTAACCACTAACCATCAGGAGGCTCTTTGCTCGTTTACTACGATCTGGTTATCTTCAAATCACGAGTGAATCGGTTTCTTCTAGGCAAGCATGCTCCATCGTAGACCGCATCATCGCTTAACATCAGGCGAGTTGGCGGACAAACGCAATCCTGAAAAAATAAAAACAGGCCCCGATTTCTCGTAGTAGCTAGGTCCCCGAGTGCTGGTTTGGGCACTAGCCATATAGTTCTATCGTGGGATTGAGTCGTGTGCACGGTCCAGGTGCTGGACGAGCTGATGGACGGCGATATCATCGTGTTCGAGCGCGCCGATACGCGGCTCGAGGACACCGAGCTGCCTACCGCGCAGGACTACTTCAAATACATATTCTTCAAGGTTGAGGTGCACTTCCAGGACAAGAGCGTGCCCAACGACCCCGGGTGAGCAGACTATCGGTTGATCACTGTTCAATAATGTTTGCGAATCCCACTTCTGAAAACAAATAAAACTTAGAAATAAGGGTAGCAAATATTTTTACTTACAACTTTACAACTCTAAGGTGCCACAGAGCCAAGCGACAGTGGTTAGAGTTGCAAAGTGCAAAACCTTACATTGATCTAACTGTCTGTAAAGAGCCTTGAGTTGAGACACTCCAGAAGCTTAGAGGGACAGACAAATGCAATCGCCTTCGATAACATTTTGCAGTTTTATTTCATGTTCTTTATTTTTCATTTTAGTAAATTAATGTTTTACAATATATGAATAATATATAGATGTTAAAAACTAGGAAGCGGCTTTAAAAAACTAGAGGGATTTTCGTTACAATTTTTATTATTATCCTAATCTTTAATTTTATCTTTATTGTGAATGCAAGCCTGGGAAAAAAAAACTATTTAATTTAGAGTGTGATGTGTCAGAACAGTTTTTGTTTAATATCTGTGTTTACACATTTATTGCCATATTCATGCAACCGTTATTTATAGTATTTAATCTATTATCTCTGCCTAGTATAAATACTGTGAGACAGACAACCCCGTCTCAGACCCTTGTACTTGTAAACAAAGCATATATGTTTTTCATTTGAACTTTACTCTCATCGAGAGTTCTTAATTACCTTTGTAAATTACCCACTGTTAGGCATAAGCCTCTCCTAGATACTGACACTCGTCAGTCATCAGTCGCGTCGCGGCTTGCGTCGTCGCGATATCCAACCTAATACAGATCTGTGTTACTATCCGTTTATTGCAATGACAATATAACCACTTGACTGCTCATCCTTTACTCCGCATGAGGCAAAGGTTCTAACATGTCAACCTAAGCTATTTCGAGCGGGGCCAATCCTAGGCGCGAATTGAATGAATGACTTGATTCCCCAATCACATGCGTCGAGTCGCGTCGAGTCTCCAATCACAAGCTGCTCCCAGCGGCCGACGTAACATCATTTTGCAAAAGGGAATTTTGACTACATGCGCGATCAAATGGTTATAATTATTATCTTTGGTTTATTGCCATATTTCTGATGTAATTGGACAAGCAACATAATTTGTTTTATGTGTTTATATCGCAGATTTACAATGGAGCTGTCGATGCAGATGCGCTACGACCAGATGGCACGCGCGGTCGGCCAGCGGCTAAACGTTGACCCATACTTAATACAGTTCTTCAAATGTCAAAAGTGAGTATATTTACCGTATCAGAAATATGTTTCTCTATCTGCATGTAATTTATATTTCTGGTGTGCACAATAAAGTTTATGTCTATTTATCTATCACAAACTTACAAACTTTACCTCTTTATAATATTAGTGTAGATATCAGCTACCTTTGAAAATATTATCGAGAGGACCTGTTTTCGTCGTGTTTGTCTAGTTAGCTTTTGTGACATTTTATTGGCTATAAATGCAACAGAATCGTGCAGAAACGAAACGTTTGAAAGATTCAATACCAAATGCATATATTTCTCCTAGGATTACTTCACTTGTTCGCAAGGGAATTTTTGTTCTCGGTTCAAACATGCAAACCTTACGTTTCATAAGGACTCTTGAACGTATGCGCGTGCATTTAATTCTAAATGTAAATTATAACTGTTTCCTCTGTTTCGTTTCAGCTACAAAGATACACCCGGACTGCCTCTGAGATACTCATATGACGGAATACTTAAGGATTTGCTGACTTATTGTAAACCAAAGTGCCCTAAAAAGTTGTTTTATCAAATATTATCTATTAAAGTTAATGAATTGGACACCAAGAAACAGTTCAAATGTTTATGGGTAAGTTTTTTTCTTCATGTTCCAAAGCACATTCATTTCTTCACTGTTCGGAGAGATTTAACTGTATTGTAATGCCAAAAAAAAACTTTGCCGCGTTTGGTCATAGTCTTTTTATTGCTGGAACTGTAGCGTTTTGACAATACTTAATTTGTTTCTACTCTGTTTACCAGGTGGGTCCAAACTACAAAGAAGACAAGGAACTAATTTTATATCCAAACAAAGGCGGCAAAGTTGCGGACATCCTCGAAGAGGCAGCTAAAGTAGTGGAAATGTCTCCAGAGGGATCCGGCAGGTAAATTCTTACTAATAAACGGTACGTGTTGCATTATCTAATGCATGGTGGCTCCATTATGCATGTTCTATATCTGGTTGTTATTATCTATATAAGTATGTATTTAAAAACATCTATGTATGTATATCAGTCTCTGGCAGCCATATCACAAGCTTTGCTTAGTTTGGGGTCAGATGACCGTGCGTGCAAAAATGTCCCCAATATTTATTTATTTATTATGTAATGTAAGGCAACCATATATAATTCTAAGTCCTCCAACTCGATATCATCGATATAATCAATGGAATAAAAAGAAACATAGTTTTAATAAATTCGCAAGCAAAATGATTAAAATTGACAAAACTGAGTTAGAAACGTCTTAAAACAAGGGTCGGGGGCTTTTTAAATAAAAGCAGTGGCTACGGCATTTTTAACTATAGACGTGTGTTAGACGCGGTCTTATGGTACGAAATTAGTGAAACATCTGTTCAAACATGTCTAAAGCGTGCTTAAACTTTTTAGTGAGACGGTGTCTAGCTAAACAGATTTATGTTATGTTTATGCTATTTTTGTGGTAAAACTGTTATAACTTATAAATTGAACATATTTAAATTTTGCTTATGTTGGTGGGCTCTATTTATGATCAAGCTTTCTTATAAAGTAATAAAAAATTAGGACACTGGCCTAATTATGCACGCAGTTGCGCATCTCGTGTTGCACTTCAACGCCTCGCACCTACATCACTATGCTACCGTATTGGCGGATGCTTACGGTGGAGAATTGCGTGCGGGCGAGCCGATGAGAATGCATACTACCCAAGTCCCAACGTATGAATGCCACCATAAATGTACACACAAGCGACCAGCCCCTTCATAAGAAAACGGTTACTGCAGTGTAAGTACCATTCTTATCGATTGACAAATTTGACAGTTGAAATCGACAAATTCGATAAAATGCCACAGAATGACATTTTATCGAATTTGCCGATTTCAAATGTCAAATTAGTCGATCGATAAAGAACGATACTTGCACTGCTGGTTTTGTCAAGAAAAACTAATAATTATAACATTTGTATTGTTGATTTCAGGTTAAGAATCGTGGAAGTGTCGTGTCACAAAGTATTACCGGGACCAGACCCAGAGCTCACACTTGACATGGTCACCATCGCGCCGCCCCGGCTTTACAGAATAGAGGAGATACCCAGAGATGAGCAGAACTTAGGGGTATGTTATATATACACTATGAATGAATACTCTCCCACATGGGTCTTCTTATTAACCTGGGGGTCTATACAAAAGCCACACACTGTTAGTGTTCACGCCTGCGGAAAGAGAAATTGTATGAAAATGACATTAGCTTGAGATAATTTATCTCATGCTAATGTCATTGTCAATGTCATTTTCATACAATTTCATCTTTCCGCAGGCGTGATCGCTAACAGTGTGTTGCTCTTGTCTAGACCCCCTGGTCTGTGGCGGCTCTAGGAACGGTCAGCGGAAGAGGCCAACAAACAGATTAAGGTACAGTTCGTAGTAACTAGTGTTACTAGGAAGACAAGGTAGCCGCCAGTAGCATGGATCCTCAATATGGGCGGCAGACCAATCGTAAGGTTGGGGGACCGGTCTTGATGGTCCGTGGTGAGATCAAAATAGAAGATAGTCTACCATAACCAATTAAAAACTACTACTAGTACTAGTTTATTAAAATTCAAGTTGAAGTGGCAATGGGCATGCCACTTCGCTCGAAGAACCGATGGGGAAGAAAGTTTCTTGAGTGGAGACCACGGACCGGAAGACGCTGCGTAGGTATGCTTCCCACTAGATGGACCGACGACATCGTGTGAGCCGTGGGCAGCCAGTGGTTGCAGATGGCAGGCTGTTGTTCAGTGGGGAGTGCTTAGGAGAGGGCTTTGTTCAGCAGGTGACGTCTTCTGGCTGATGATGGTGATGATGACGATGAATAGTACTAGCCCTACGGTACGAACTAAACTAAACCGAACTAAAAATATACAATGGAAAAACTCAGCCAATTACAGGTTCTAACAAATAGAATTGTCGAAATTATCATCATCCATAGCCTTCCTTACTAGAATCCTCTGTCTTGCCATATCATTAGCCCTATCCTTGACACATATCTTTGAATTCTTCTAGGAGGAGGAAATCCTAGTGCCGTGTGCACACTACCACAAGCAAGTGTATGCTACGTTTGGCATCCCGTTCTTCGCACGAGTAAAGAACAACGAGCCCTTCCAGGCAGTCAAGGAGCGGCTGCAGAAGAAACTTGACATACCCGATAAGGAGTGGGAAAAGGTAACATTACTACTACTTGGACTGTGTCTAACTACCTGATCGATAATAGTTAATTTTATTGAAACCTAAGCAAGCGAAGGATTCTAGCATTGATTCAAATATAGAATCCTGAGTGTAGCGAGGGATTGTGAAGATAATAATGAGAGGCCACAGGCAAAACTTATCCCAGATGGCGCCACCTTCGCTGGTGCTGTCATTTGTGGTTTGTTTGAGGTTATAAACGATGCTCTTGAATGAAACAATAAAAATAAACTTTGCTTTTAAACAGTAAAATGTTTCTCTAATGACAGTGGCGAATCTCAAAAAAGAGTTAGTTTACTTAGCTGGTAAAAAAGCCAATCTTTTGGCATGGTAGGTAAGCAATAAAATTATTAATATAATTTTTCTCATCGGAAGGAAAACTGTGTGTACCTCTATTTTTACATTGAAATGCACTACACAGAGGCATGTTTTAATACCAGACGATATTTATTGTGTAATTACTAAAATTATCTATTGATATTTGACACTTTTGACAGTGAAACAACACCAGCGATAATGCGCCACCTGGCGTGATAAATAAGCAGTGCGTCTCCCCATTGTGGGCTCACTGTAGGCTTATCGACTGATGTTTCATTTATTTAAAGATATATTTAAATACATTACACACTGAAAAAATTATTTAAATTGGCTGATAATTTTTTAAGATATAAGCTGTTAAAGTTTTTGTCGGTATTAAGAGTGGTTGCTCTGTCTCTTTCTCGCACAGCGTATGTGAGTATAGCATTTGTATGGCGTGCGTGCGGCTTGACGTCATAATTTACTATAGTGCGCTCTCTGTCTAGGCATTAAATTAAAATAAGTACTTCTAACTTATTTATTTTTGACCAAATTTTAAATTTTGTTTTCGTTGGACTCTATTTTTATGATCAGCTTTTTTATGAGGTAATAAAAAAATTGCCTACTGTTTGATGCATTTTTTTTTTTTATAAAACTTGGTGTAAAAGGTTTATTCTATTCACTTTGCCTTACACAGTATGTAATTGTTATTTTCGTTTTCGCAGTTCAACTTCGCTGTGGTTTCCAACGGGCGACCAAACTACATCAGCGAGGGAGCGACGGTCAATATTTACGACTTCAGATTACCTAGCAATACGAGTAAGTAACCACGAGTAACTGCTATAATTATAGCAATGGTTTCATATTTTGAGAAGAAAATCAATTTATAAAAAAACATTTGAAATGTTCGATTTTTTTAATCATTAACCGTCTAACTACAAAAGATTTAAGAACGCTTTAGACGTGTGTTTAGCAGTTGTTTCACTGTGAAATAGTTATTTATGATACAAGTGTGGTAAGTTGGTTATTACAAACGAGTAGACGAATGTAAGCCCGAGACGAAGTCGAGGGCTTACCATAGTCACGAGTTTGTAATAACCAATCCGCACGTGTGCCACGTTTATACAACGTTTTACAACACATTTGCGAGAAAAAAACAAAAAATGGAAATAAAAAAAATACCGTAAAGTACACGCACGGTGCTATACAACGGAGCGTGCGGTAAAATTCATTACCGCACGCTCTGTTGTATGATGCGTTTCATTACCGCACGCTCCGTTGTATGATGCGTAATGTTTAACTTTCGAACGATGTATACAGGCTTCGTAAGTGCACTTTTTGAGCAAATGTGTTGTAAAATATGTTAAACATATGTTCTAAATGGTTCTTAAATCTTTTGTAGTTAGACAGTTAGGCTTTCATCTTGACGTAACCTTGTAAAGAGGTAATGCCAGATCAAACGTATTTATTTGTATGGGACATAATTTGCTAGTCGCTTTACAAAGCGGCAACTTTGTATGCGTTGTCAAAAAGCGAATAACATAATGGACAGACTATAGAGACAATATAAAACGGACAAGCCATATCAACAAGAGGAAAGATAAAGGGATATGTAGCTGTCAGTCTACCATGTGGGGTAATTTTGATCTGGCATTCTATAAGAGTTACTGCTTTATGGTTGATATTCCGAAAACCCATACGAAGCGCTTTGATTCCACATTTATTGTGCGTACTGCTAGTCTGTGGAATGCGCTGCCTGAATGGCGTTCTACGATGGTTACAATCTGGGTGTCTTCAAATCACGAGTGAATAGGTTCCATCTAAGCAAGCGTGCTCCAACGTAGACCACATCATCGCTTAACATCAGGCAAGATGGTGGTCAAAGGCAAGCTTATTATTTAATAAAAAAAATAAAATAAAATAAATCTTTTTTGTAGCCCCCGTTTTAAAAAAATATATTCCGTAATGATTTCCAACCATAGACATTTACCAAGTTAGATACTGCAAGCACGTCAAATTGTATGAAAAACAAGCGTGTCGTATTTTTTGTACGTCGCGAAAGTAATTTAGTGGTAGTTTAACTATTCGCAACTGCTTTCGAAGGGTTTATTGTGTACATTTTTGTATTGACATCTGACGTGATTCAGATGACTTCTGAAGATGATTCTGATTTTATTCAGTTAATTTACAATATTTAAGCTGGAAAAAAATACATGTCACAGATACATCTGTGTTTGAGTTTATGATTTGGTTCAAAACACGATAGAATAAACTTTCCTCGATCAACAAAAAAATCTGAAACAAAGTCGAGTTTATTTTTTTCGTTTATGCTCTAATGAAGCTCGTAACAACCTGGAAATTGCATGTACTAAAAGGCAATTTAATTCATTTTTTTTTTATTTCGATAGATTTTTGATAGTGAATAGTTTCGTTTTTTAGTGGAATTAAAAGTGTATAAAGGTCGCGAGAATTTTTGCGCGCCGCGTTCAGTACCGCGCCAGGCGTCAACGAGGTCGGACCTATGGTCGTTTTTGTCGTTGCACTCCCTCCGCGGGCGTCCTGATTCTAGCGTGGCAAAAGACATCGTCACTATAACTTGGCGGGGGCTGAGGGAGCGTTTTGTTGCCTACGCGACTCGGATAACCGGCTGTTAAGGCAGGTCATGCAGGTCAACTGTTCATGGATCAACTCATATTCAATCGGGTACATTTCTCGTAGAGCACGCGCTAGAATTAAATAGATATGACACTTCCAGATCCGACGGGGCGGCCCTGGCTGGGACTCGAGCACGTCAACAAGACTCCCAAGCGGTCCCGCGTCAACTACTTAGAGAAGGCGATCAAGATCTACAACTGAGCAACCACCGTGCGACACCGCCCGACCCCACTCCACGCGGTAGTAACGCGGCATTCACACCGATCTCAATAAGCATTTCGACGACGATCGACGAGTCTACACGTGTAACCTAACCTCTACAGATTCTCGCGACAACACCAGAGAACTTAAAAATCGTGAGTGGAGCTTCATTCTTTTCGTCTTACAATGGGCATAGCTACACACAAAGCCAACAAGCGAAAATTTGCTCTGCGCAGATGTTCTTATGTCCAAAATGTTCGATGCTGTAAGTGCCTCGCTATGCAATAGTAGAAAGCGCTCAAAAATATTAATGAAATGTTTGGGCGATTTTTCTCCCGAGAGTCTGCAGGAGGCTTTATGAGCGGTTCCTGGTCGTCATTATCCGATTTATTGAGATCGCGACTGCGGTCTCGTGCGTCGTGTTACCTCCTAGTTAGATAATAGTTAATTTTCAGGCCGCGATGCTCGTACCATGTTGTAGCGATCGTCTCGGTGCTACTTTACTATCGTGCGGAAACATACTAGCCTTATTTAACACAGCGAACACCGATTCGAATTATTTGACCCGCTCTGATCGATTCTAATCGAATACACCGTCGCAGGAAATTTGGACCGCTGTAGTGCCCCAGTAGTTTTTGCTAGATAAATTGTATTGTACTGTAGCCTCGTCGGTTGGTATCTTTAACGCACCAGCTGTGTTTAATGATACCCTAACGCAATCTTTGCATAATAGACGCACGTGCATGTTCTACGCGAAAACTGCTTCGATTATTTATTATTTTCGACTTTAAGTTCAATAGTACTAAAGTTTTTGACTAGCAAAAGTAAATTGTCAAAGTATGCTTTGAACTGTAAAAAATAACAATGGTGGGAAACAATGGTTAAACAAATACGATTAAAGCCAGTGAAAACGCACCCACCTTCGTCTATAATGTGAAAGGGCCTAAGCGAGGCGGTATAATTGGTAATTGTAATATGTTCGTGTTGCCAGTTGCCAACCTTTTTTAGTAGGTATTTATTTAAATTATTAAACATTTAGAGCTTCAGCGCCTGGTGCATATAACGCAAAATAGTACTTAACGAAAAATAGAAGTTGCTGGTAACTTACTGAAGAACTATTTTGCTTGCAGTACATTAGGACTGAATATAAAAAAATATAAAAAAAAACTTCTAAAAGGGCTGTTGAATGCAAAACGAATATGGAAAAAACAAATTAATAACTAAATAAAATATCTATGTAATGGTCATGTTTAATTTTTTCCAATATTTATTTACAAATGTCACTCTGACATCTGTCATTTTAAAATCAGTGAAAAAAATTGGCATTGTGATATTTTATAGTTAGAATTATCTTTGTTTTATGTACATAAAAGCGCTTCGTCTGGAAAATTCACGGCGGAATTAAAATCACTGTCCAAATTTGTGCTCACCGGACAATCTACTTCGTTTGAAGCTCTATCCCAATACGTAGCATTGGCGAAATTGTGGTGGCTCCTCCACATAAAGCCATTAACCCCCCAAATGCGTTACGCACCGCATGTCGGCGTAAGCGATAAGTGCTCCGACGCGCGTATTGTGTGTAAGAAGATTTATATACAATACCAATGCACGTTTTTTAAATTCTGTGAAAGGTAGGTGAAGTTCCCCATTTTAGGCATAAAAAAATCTGCGCTCACATTCAACGGGTTAAATAATAGTTGAACTATATTTGTTATGAATTAAAATATATATTAAAAAACATTTATTTTGGGGAAAATTTATTCAGTTCTAATGTCCTGTGCGCATAATTTTTATGCGCAGGCAAGTAAGCTGTCTGTCATACTACATTTTGTGATTTCTATGCACTATTATCAAACTGAAGTGATACAAATATCAATGCAGTGTGTTGCTTCTTTTGTGTTGATAAAATTACCGAGTTAGTTCCACAATTTTTCCCTGCTATGCCAATTGTTTGACTTTCGCTATGATCAGTACGGTTTTGGTAATTCGACCAAATTAACTTAACAGATTATACAAAGCACTCTAAGATAAGAGATTTCTACTGTGGAATATGATGTATAAAGTATAATAATAATAATAAATTATAATCGATTGTGCCTGTGGTTGTGCGAGCGGTAGTTGTCTATAGTGGCGATAAAGTTCAAACTATGGCTCCCTAGTTTTTAATTTAAACTTTGACATTTTGTATTTTAACTTTTACCTTATAATTTTTTTTGTAATAAAATTATGGTTCGATGTAGTCTTATATTTAATTAGGTAAATATTGTATGAAACTGCAATAAAATGGTATTCTTACGGTGTATCTATTTCATTACAGCTGTGAATAAATGGCCTTAGAATTTGTTTTTGTTTTTGGAAGCTTTTCCTGAGTCCTTCTGGAACTATCTAATTATTTTTCACAAGTGCATAGTAGGAACGTGATATTTCAATATTTTGTATAGGAATGACAAATACGCACCTAAATTAAAAAGAAAACAAAATAGACATAATTATGTATTTATTTTATGTCGAGCATAATTACGATACAAGTGTTTATTGAGTTTACCTTGCATACATTTAGGTACATTTTAGAAATACCGTTAACTTATTAAAATCCTTTCTAATTTACCTTGCAACAAATGCACAGATTACCAAAATAAACAAATAAAAGCCATACTTAAAAAATGCAAATAAATTTTGGGTATTTGGATTTTTGGGCATAACACGAAAAATTAAGCCGAATTGTCAAGAAGAATGTTTAAACATTAAAATTGTTTATTTTTATGTCAGTAAATTAGCGAATCTACACTCAAACTTTTACGAAAGTTCCGAAAGTTTTATGAAAAACTACTTTTTTAAATTAGAGGTAATAAGTTAATACGTTGAATTTTTCCAAAATTTAAAGCCTTTAGTTTTATTTAAAATACAGACGTATCACATAAATATTTTTTTATAGATTTTTCTATTTGATAGATACAGAACGCAAAAAATCCAGTTTTTTCGTCAAAAAATGTGATATTATTATTAGAATACTGACTATAATAGTATGTCTATTCCCATTAGTGCAATTATGAGTTCTATTGACTGTACTAGTGAAACTTTTGTGTCTCATTATTTCAATTAATTAAAATCATTGGCGGTCGATTGTACTGCAGAGACATGTTTGTTCCCATTAGTACAATTATCATATCTACTGATTGTACATATGTTTTTAGTTTACTTTTGATGTGGAAATTTTTGGGTGCCGATCCGATATCTATAGTTTTAAATATCATCGTATAGGAGTGACAAACTCGCACGTAAGTAAAAAAAGAAGAATAAAAAGCCGGATTGAATTGAGATCCTTCGTCTTTTTGAAACCGGTTAGTTAACATAATTATGTCAAAGCTATTTAAAACTGGATAATTATTCGTTAAATTCTCAAAAATATTTGAACCTTAATCATAATAATGCCATACTAACCATTAAAGTAACATGTGCATTATATTTAAATTTATGGCAAGAGACGTTATATAATATTTTTTTTCAGTATTTCTAAAATATATCTAAATTTGTATTAGTAAGCTCTGGTCACTCGTTTTAACTAGATTCACGTGTTTTGTAAATCAATGACGAATATGTATTTATTTTACGTCGATCATTAAAGTAATTTTACAATGTTGCCCTCCATGCTACTAATGTTGCCAGTTGGTAGATATTATTATAATATTTATACATTACATTATTACGAGATTTTGTTCATGTAAATCCTTAGTATGTATATAGGAAATATTTCAGTATGGCAATGTTAAATAATGCAGAATAAGGCTGGGTTTAAAAGATTAATTTACTATGCTGTAAATTATTAATTAGTACTTAAACATGATAGGGCAGTTTCTTGGTAATATAATTATTATACTTTCACGAAACATAGTATTGGTTGAAAGCAAAAGTGCACTAAGCAAAAGTGAAACCTCAGAAGCAATTAAAAAAAAATACTTTAAATTATAGAGTATTATTACAATGTATCATGTATTGGAAAGTTTGTTTTGAATGCTGATGGTATTGTGATAGTAAAAATGTTAGTAAAGCCTGTATATATAGCTGATGCACGAAAATAAAATAAAAATAAGAAACTTGTAAAAGTTTGTGCTTTTGTATAAAATTAACGACTAGCTTTTTCTGCATATTGTATGTTAAAGGCAGATTATTAAACACTTGGAATGTTAAATTTGTCGAATTACCAAAACGCATACGAAAACAGCATTTTTGTAAGTGCTTGGAGATCCTATAGTCGCGTGGCTTCCTAAAGATCCCTGAAAAGTTGTCGTGCAATATTTACCCTGATTTACATCGTTCGCGTACATTTGAATATCTGAGGTGTATAAATGTTGAAAGCTTTACAAAATTGCTATAATATGAATTATGTAGGTGTGTGCATCGACGGCATCAAATGGACGCCAGGTTTACTAATCAACATTAGCAATGTGATTTTGTTAGTTCCGGCTAAAAGCCCTTTCAAAGCCGAACATATAAAATGTTAGTATTTAATTTTTTTACTTGACCTGCCAGAGAAATGTTACGTTTTATTGATAAATGATAATGTCGAAATTATGTATATATACCTATATATTATGTAATAAATTAAGAAGAAAGAAAATACAATAAGTTTTCGTAATGATACCTTAGAAGTTTTAAGACATTTAATAATTTCAATTATACTTACACCCTTTTAGTTTTTCATAGCAGCACTATCATGTTCACGCTAATCAAAGTAGAAGTCGTTCGCTCGCTTTGTTTTTGTTACGGATGATATTCAAGTCGGGAGTTACATATTATTTTAACAATGTGTGTTGGTTGCGCTATTTTCATTAACACGGTTTGAGGTATTCGAGAGGATCTTAGTAAATATAGTTGCTTAGAATACGCGCCGATAATATTCCGGCAAAATGGGATTATAGTCTTAATTTAAGTATTGAACCGGCGGCTGATTAGTTGTGGAAGCGAATGAACTCGCCGCGCAAACATGGAGCTGTGTCCATGCTTTGTGTTCGATTTGAATGTTTCACTGAATATAATCCTATATTTGTTTATTTTGGTTTGTTTTACGAGGTCACCTTTATTAATACTATTAGGGATAAACAACTCTAACGTACGAGTTTATATCAACAGATTTTATACTCTGAAGTAGGATCAATTTTACTTCCATATTGAATGTCCAAAAACAAGACTAAAAGAAAGAACAGTAACATTATTAAGTATGAAATTATGAATAGACTTTAAAATATGCAACATTTTGCCATATTACAGCACACTACCTTTATTAAAAACCTCGCGCGGTACTTTACGAAACTACAAATTTGATTTGTGACAATAAGGGCGGGAATCGATCGGAGCTGTGTGGAGCTGAGCTCAATTTCTTTACTCTAGTCTTTCGGCTCCGATTGCTGTATACAGTCTTTTCAAAAAGGCATGTTCATAATGCCTGAAGTTTTTGCTCTAAAGTAAATAATTATGTCAAATCTTCGAGTAACATTGTTAGGCATTCACAGATTATACAAATTATTAGGCTAAAAGGAGGAGAAACGAGCGAAATTCTACTCAATATTTTTACCCTATGCAGAGTCCAATGTTCGGAGTTTCAAGTAATTGATGGTTGATAACATTTGGGTCTAATAAAGAAGAATACATCTCTATTAAATCGAAATTGGTATCAGTGGGATTTCGCGAAACCATAGAAATGGAGGTAGTACGTTGTACGTAGTAGGTACTACCTACCCCCATTTCTATGCGTGAC
This sequence comes from Agriopis aurantiaria, assembly GCA_914767915.1. NCBI lineage: Eukaryota > Metazoa > Arthropoda > Insecta > Lepidoptera > Geometridae > Agriopis > Agriopis aurantiaria. The sequence continues at coordinate 6,284,242 of OU611994.1, read as the reverse complement.
AAGACAAGATAGAAGACAGTACATATCAGAAGTGGGATTTCGGTTCGACCGAATAGCATAAAAAACGCAGTGAAGACAGAAGCTACGTTAATGGAATGAATATAGCACAAATAATTATTGTTCGCAAATCTCAACCATTAATCGATCCGCTGCCTGTCATTTTCCCCGCAATTTAACATCCAGTGTCTACTGTTATTCCTCTCAATCGGTCTCCGGATTAAACAATAATACCCGTAATCCGAGAGGCAATTGGCTGTGTCGCATAACCGTAATGACAATCAATTATTTATCGGCGCCGGCGGAATCTACCCTTAATCCGGTCTCTGGAGACAGACGGGCGGAGACCAGACGATGAAAAACTATACTAATTAATCCTGAAGCCTGTACTTACTAAAAAGTCGGCTTGGAAATTACGTTTCTCGTTAGGCGCATCTCTGGGATGCTAATTGCCGACATCGGTTCGTCCTTTGACATGAAATGGTGTGCAATTTCACAACCATGAGGTTTTTACGTTTGTAGAAGTTTTACTAGGTTGATAACGCGTGGTCTTGTCTACACTCAACGTGGTAGGTATCTAAGAGGAAGACATTGTTTTTCCTACTTATTCTATTGGTAGAAAAAGGAGTAGAACAGATGGGAATGACCTTTTACATCTGTTTTAAAATTCATGGTAGGAACAAGTTTTAACCGACCACCTAGGTGGATGGTTTGGGTGGTCCGTTAGGAACTAATCATCCAAAAGGTGTAAACGGGACCCTATTACTAAGTCTATTCAGTCTGTCTCCGTCCGTAAATAATAATAAAATAAAAAATAAAGTGTTGTTATATTACTATTGGTATAGACTCCATATACAACGACCGTTTTTCTCTCGAGTAAAAACGGTAATACGTACGAGCGTCAAACTTTGCATAATTATAGCATGGACTCGGATGAGTGACTTGGGCTCGTATCAATGAGCCGCGGTCGGCACATCGAAAATCTTCTTTTTTGAAGTCGGTAAAAAATAGATCTGTGTGTTGGGTTTACTTTCTACTAAGCTTCAAAAATATTGCCCATTAGCAAGCAGTGAACGCGTACCAAGCTAACAGTGACAATAAAGTTAAAACGGACGGTCGTAATATACAGGTGTGTGTAATGGTAAATGTCTAGAACGCGTGTCGGTACCGTTTATCAGTGTCGGGCAGGCACCAGCCAGGCTGGACACGCAGCGAGAACGCGGCTAGCTGCGGCGACCGGACAGAATGGTGCGTCGTTAGCGTTAATCTGATTCGGGCATTGGGGCATTCGAGTATCCGGCGCTCCGGCATTCAGCAAGCGCGGCCTCTCCCGCTCAGTAATGCGAGCCCAGGAATTTGAATGTAAATTGAAAATGCCATTAGATCAGCAAACATTTAGTTTCCCTATCAAACGTTGCATTGTGCTCCGGTTACCGACAAATACTTATTCGCAGCGCTATTGGAAGCGGAACGAATGGGTTGCTCTCTGTTTGCTGTTAGAGCTTATTTCTATTTCAGTCGAGATTTTGTATGAAATCAGCAGTTGCACACTTATATTCTTTATAACTTGTACCACTTGTTACCTATGTTACGAAACTACCTACGGCAAATCGATCGACCCAACTTGCTCCTAGTGGACCATTTGCAAGGGCGATAATGTTTTATGTGCAGTATAAAGTTCTCGATGTTGTTTTTATGGTTTTTCGCTGGATACATTATCGTAACAATACCAAAATTACACCTCTCTGTTGTTTGAAATGCACAGTGTTTTGGCGATCGCTCAGCTAATATGGACTTTTCTCCCGCTTTGTGCGAGCGGAGACCAGGAAGCTACTCTTACTACTGCTATTATCTGGAATAATCCAGCTAGTGTGAAGCCTACGACATTGTATAGAAGGATTGCTGTGGACAGAAATGCAGGAGAGCGATCCAGGGTCTCATCTGACATATTCCACAAGATGACTGTGGACCGTAGGAAACGAAGTTAGTACATAAGTACTTACCTAGTGAAATCACCCTAAAATTACAAAGAACTGTGTCCATTTCAGGCTCAGTCAACAAAAAGTTCCGATGCTATCGCTCAACAACGGTGAAGGAAAACATCGAAAGGAAACCGGTATGTCCATGAACTTCAAAAGTTCAAAGACTATGACGTTCACCAACATGCACTGAGCCAGCATGGTGGATTAGGGCCCATCCTCTCTCTGAGAGAATGCCCCAGCTATGGGAACATGGTAGGCTGAAATGATGATGATGACGATGAACAAAAAGTTCAGAAGAAATGCTAGTATCTGTAAAAAGTCCAAAACATCTGTAGGTATATGTAGGTATATAAATAATAATAATAAATAAAAAAACGAAAAACAAACATTCTAAGTTAATATGCCACTATAAAGAACAATAGTTATTTGTTATACAAGAATGCAAAGTTGCTTCTTAACAGCATGCTAATTTTTGATGAGCGTTAGCGAGGCAATCAAAAGAGCACGAGGTGAAAAATCTTTGCACTTTCATCCCACCTCAGCGAGGAAATGACTAAATGAAAAAAATTAAATTGCGCATTATTAACAGTTTCAGTTCTGTGGTTTCAGTCAATTCACATAAAATAAAGTACACCAAGAAGGTTCTGAGTCTGAGTTTTTAACAAATTAAAAAAGGTTGTATGATAAATTCGGCACTATGGAGGTAGAAGTAAATAGGTTTAAGTTTTGAATTCACAAACTTTAGTGCACACAATGTTCTAAATTGAATTTTACTTTATCCTCTAGCGGATAAAAACGGCTTTATCACTCAGATATCGAAGAGCAAAAATACTCTTTCCGAGGGGGTATGAAAAATAATATTTTTACACGGATTTTGAAGTCGGGCGGGAACTACCTATATTTATTATCAAACTTAGATTAAAAAATTTCAAATCTTATTTTGTAGTTGTTCTCACCCGATTTCAAAATCCGTCTAAAATATTTTTTTTTCTTTGTAGTTGCATATTAGCTTGGAATGTTTCTGTTTTGTGGTTTTTTAAGTCGGTTTTTTTAAGATAATTTATTTTAGAATAATTAGTGAAACACTGAAAGTTGCTGAGAAACACTCAAGTTCACTGGAAACAGTGAAATGCTTGAAATGGACGAACTTCTTGTTTTTATAGATACGATTACACATCCATGAATGAATACCTCTTTGTTTTTACTTGAAAAAAAGTATTGTAGGGATTAGTTATTGCGTAATTCGTAGGTGCTCTAGCAAAAATCCATATTATTTGAGCTGGTTGTTGAAAACTACTGAACCCTAATTAATAAAAAAATTGTGGGACCACCGCGGGTTTCTTCTACACGATAAAAAAAGAAACACGCAAATTGGTTTGCAGTGTTGGCGTAATCAATGTAAATACTTTTTTTTTAAAGGGCCGACTTGAGAACCTCCCTCCTTTTTCGAAGTCGATTGAAAAATGGATAGTGTCGATTTTGGTAGTCAATAAATATTTTTATTTTTAGATCATGGTGATATTTGGAACTGGGACTATTGGTGTCAGTTTCAGCCACAAAAAGGGAACTGTTCAACAAATGTTCAGAGGTAACTTACCTCTTTTATACAGGGTTATTTTTAATATACCGCAAACCTCCGCAAGCAGCATCCCTCCATCATACTTGACTACACATTATTTTGTTGACTTATTTTATATATTTTTTCTTCGTTGCAAAACAAAGGTAGTGCTCTGAATGACAATAACTTTACGTGGTCTCAAATGAACAGGAACGCGGGGGCCCGCGCAAAGTTGAACCCTCACACCGACAAAATTCAAAGAAGTAATTTTATCATACAAACTTTAAATATTTTTTTGTCAAATGTAGGTATTAAGTTTTGTGAAAACTCATGAAACAGAGGTTGTTAAATATGATGTGGGAAAGCCTTGGGGAGGGCTTTTTGAGGCAGCTGCCCGAGAGAGGTTTTTTGTACATCTCAAGTATAAAATAAAGTCGCTTACCGCGTCTGCCTGTCTGTATATCCGCTAACTCCTAAATCACGCAACGGATTTGATGCGATTTTCACCACCAGTTTTATAATTTTTCACGTAGGTATGTTTTTATACATACAATAAAACTTACACCTGTGTGAAGCCGGGGCAGGTCGCTAGTTAAATATATAACCCTGTATGTTTCGAATGTATAGACTATCCAATTTGAGTTTCTATGACCATCGAAATATTTTTCCCATTTTCCGCAATGTCTCGTTTCGCTGAGCATTAAAAGGACCATTCCATTTCATCGGTAGGTAATGAAAGTTTTATCCATTGAAATTGGACGTTCTATTAATGTTTCGTTCAATAAGCTTCCAACCGTTCTTTATGCTTTAACTCTTGAACTAAATTATTTTTGATGCCTTCATTTTGTTTCTCAGATACTATTATAATTCCCAGCTGGACCAGTGCGAAACGTTTAGCTATTCTGGATGCTTCAGCAATAAGAATAATTTCAAAACTATAGTACACTGCGAAAGATATTGCAAAGGTAACATTTTCGTTCAAACTAAACTAATAGACAAGATGAGGAAGAATGTTGCAGGAAGTAGAACGGTTCTAAAGTTTAAAAAAATGCTAAGTTGAGACTTGATTGCGATGGCCGGCAGGACTTCGTCCGGTAGGGCGTCGTACGGTAGGGCGTCGTAGAGTACTGCTGGGGCTTTACGGCTAATTCTAATTCAAAGTGGGGGTGATAAGACCTGGACTGACATCCCGCTTGTATTGTGCATTTGCACCTGCCAGCGTACCCAAACCAGCCGACTCTTTAAAATAACGGATCACGGCTTTGGGTCGTTGAATAAACTGTTCTCCTATTGCGCCAGGTGTTGTGTTATTGGGGACTTGTTGTTGAGATTATTCAAGGAGTCCCGACCTTAATCGTTTGTTTCTGAGGCCTTGCAATGCAGTAAGTACACGCTCCACGGTCTCGTTTTCCTGTAGACAGCCTCGGCACAGAGGACTGTCTGCTGCGCTTTTTCGAGCTTCTCTTTGGGGTCATAGCACCTAGTAAGTAAGCCAGGAGATTCGTAGACTGGATTTTATACATATTCACGAAATTCGTTAGGTAACAATGTGGGCAAATTCTTAGTAGTTAACAACTTTTGAAAATTTTCAGGAGCTGGGCTTATGCCATTAAAGCACGTAGATAGATCGATATCATGTGCTTTGCAACCCAACGCTGGCTTATGTGTTGCGTTGTTTGACAAGTAAGAGGTATTCAGTACTAAACAATATGAAATTACTAGTGCCATGTGATTGACCCCTGATCTTGGACCTTGTGGTTGGACGGGTGAAGTGAGGGTCAAGTCTGGTTAAATCTAACTATATGAAAGACAAGCACAGGGGCCTTACGGCTATCTCTTAACGCGGGCTCGAAACAGCGCAGTGCGGAAAATCGCGTGAACGTGAACCTTAACCCGCCGAGATACGGTTTGCGGTCTCGCAACTTTTCTCAATCACCTAAACAGAATCGCTTATAACAGGTATCCGTATGGGCCCAGTTAACTGCAGAGGTTAAAACTACTGTAGTTTAAAATTCGGAGTGGCACTGAAATGTTATGCGCATGTGATGCTTCCCTTTAGTTAGGCGAGCGACGAGTAAAAGTTACGGGTACGTTTTGGCTTAGCCGTTTCCGCGGAACCCTGTAGATGCGTTCCGTTTTGAAATTTCGAGCATTTTAATGTAAGAATATAAACCTGTGTGTAAAAAATCATAATAATTTCAAGGTTCTACTACGATGTGAACGAGAAAACATGCAAAGAATTCGTATACAGTGGATGCGGCGGTAATCAAAACAGATTCGCGTCCCCACACCAGTGTGCCCTGAAATGTGGAAGTACGGGTGCGATTAAGTACAAGTAAATTTTACCTTTCCAGTGTTTTTTTTATTAGATACAATCTTCTGCCATCTTGTAAATCATTATGGGCTATTTACACCAGGCCATTTGACTAGCCATTCTAGTAAGACAAGCCAGTGTTTGTTGTTTGTAATTTAAATAGGTAAATAGAGAACTATGACAAAACGGCTTACACCACACAATACAAGCTAGCACTAAGGTAGTTAAGCCGGTTTGTCGAGACGAGCTCTCATCCTGTTTAAGAGCCATTGGAGCTACTTCATCAGTGAATACGCGCGCTCCCAGAAAATTTTGAGTCCATTACATGGCTAGCTGTCAAGTCGACTACGGCAATCGACTAGCAAAATAAATTGGCTCGTCAAATGGCCTGATGTAAATAGTCCATTATAGATACCACGTCAAACCCGACGCTGATCTTACAAAAATAAGTAAATAATTTTGTATCGCTGTTTGTTACCTGTTTGCGTCAAATTGGCTGAACCGTTTTTTTATGAAATTTTGCGAGAAATTAATAAGAAGTTTCAAGTAGATATTTCCTACGTATTCTATTGGTAAAATAAACATAAAACAGCTGGCACAAATAGAACAACCGGGACATATTTTTTCTATTTGTTCTACTGGTAGAACAAACAGTAGAACAAGTGGTAACGACCCTATTAAGTTGTGTGCTTGGATTATAATGACTGACATACAGACATTTTATCCCTTAACACGCGTGAATAGTTTTTTTTTTGAGGTAAAACTATTATTAAAAACAACTTTTACCCACCAACCCTCAAACCGTGAAAGAAATCAGCTGTTCCATAGAAAAATGTCACGTACACTTATATTTAACGAATTTATATTTTAACACACTGCTGATATTATACGCAATATCAGGGATAGTCCCATTCATGTTGGTAAAAGTAGTTCACAGATATTTACGAAAACAATAAATAAACATCGTTTATTTGTGACATTAAAACACACAACAAACAAAAATAAAGCACAGTGTTTTTTTGTCACAAAACGGCCCCAACTCAGCCAGCATGATGCCGGTAGTAGACAACCGATCTTCTTTCAGCCTTCTTTCCTTCTTTAGTATCGCACTCAGTCCACACACACATTAATGTATTACCTACCTAATTCTTTCAACGAAAATGATGAAGAGACTACGTAAACCTTTCATCAAAATGTTGCCGACGACATTTTTATCCCGGTGAAACAAATTGCCGCACATGCCTATAAATCTAGACCCCAGCTAGACAGATTTCGCTAAGGCCGTTCAAACAGGAATGGAGAAACAGGTAGTCGGGCGCAGTTTGGAGAGGCAATTCCCAGCCCTCGTCGGCATGTTGGAAATGTAGGACAGTGGCTCATCTTTGAACTTTGCTGACTTGGGCACAGCTCGGCCATAATGTCAGATAACTTGAGGAATACGAGTAGGTACATGAAGTTATATAGATAGTGGAAGAGCAAGTACGATAAATTTAGAAAAGTAGCACCATATCATGGTTGATATTCCCAAAGCGCTTTGATCCACTTTGTCGACACCATACATTGGAACTGCTAGACTGGAATGCGTTGCCTGAATGGGTGTTCCCCAATAGTTAGGTACAAATCGGTACAATCTGGGTGTCTTCAGGTCGCGGGAGAATTTTTTCTCCAAGGTCAGCGTGCTCCAACGTGGACCGCATCGCCAGTTACACTTAGACCTAAGGTTCATCATTGCATTTAGGTACATCCGGTGGGGTCAGATAGTGTCTGACTACTGAGAGTTTGTCTAAAGGCATCAAGCCTTCTTTATGACTGATACGTTCGCACCCGCCATGCCACCTTTCCATATCTCTTTTTGGTTTGACCTTAGTGCCAGCCTTTAAGATTTGTGTGAAAGTTAGTCTGTCGTGGATGACTTGGACGTGACAGGGTATAATTTATTATTTTTCGTATAAAAAACCCAAACAACAAAACGTGTCAGTTTACCTACTATTTTCGATCAACTGTCGTAGTCCTTAATCCTCGTGACGAAGAAAAACTCCCCTAATTAATAGTACAGCTTCTGGATTCATTAGTGGGATCTGCCAGCTCGGGCGCTCTCATTATTTGAAATTCGTTACTTATTTCATGGCGGAATATTTACTTTAAAAGAAAGTATGGACTGTTGATTAAGGGTTTAGTTAAATTTCTTAAACAAAATTGTTAACTATATCAACGACTTCTTCCCTAATAATTTTTAGGTAACTCGATATTGCACGTTTTACCCAGGTCGTAACAGTTTCATTTCGATTTGTTACCTTTAGAATTTAATATGCTCATGATTAGTAGGTACCTACCTAACCCTCTCGCTTTCAATGATAAGAAAAAAACAAAAGTTTCGCCAGCAGGGCTCTGCTAATTTGAGACCTTTAGACTTGTATTTTCGAATTAGGCTCTAATTAAGGCTTTAATATATAGGCTTTAATTAATTAATTATTAATTTGGCTTAAGTAACGTCCGAAAATGTTTCAAAAGAAGAAGAAAAAAGTTTTTGATTCCCTTGTGATAGCGCTGACTTAAGTTTGTTTTTTTCACAGCTGAAAGAAACCGTAGACCCGAGTAGGTATTTGATATACCATTCAACTTGATAACTTTACGCGTTTTGGAGAAAAGGGTCTTGACAGACGGACAACAAAGTGATCCTATAAGGGTTCTGTTTTTGCCTTTTGAGATACGGAACCCTATAAACGAATTTAGAACCCCCTCCTTTTTTGAAGTCGGTTAATACAAACTTTTTGAAAGAGACTAATTTATGGGGGAATTGTATTAATATTTTTATTAGTTTGTCTTCGCACATTAGTTTCATTAGCAAACGGATTACTTTTTTATCCATTTTTTTAAATCGATTTCTGTACGACTGTTTTCAGAAATGAAACGCGCCGAAAGACAATCCTGCTCTGCCCTGGGGCCTCACGGCTACCTATTAACGCGGGCTCGAAACAGTGCTAAGGCGAAATACACGCGAACACGCCGAGATACGGTTTGCGGTCGTGCAACTTTTCGCAATCACGTAAACAGAATCGCTTAAGACAGGTAGCCGTAAGGCGCCTGATCAAAGGTTAGGGCCGGCGCTGCACCCTCATGTTGAAAATCTGTCACCAAGCGCCTAACGGCTTGTTCCGGCAGCATCATAAGAGAGAGTCGGCTCCCATTCCAGGCTAGGCGTGCTTACCATATTCGACAACACCATCAAGTGAGCTGTGGTCAAACGCCTAACTTGTCTCACGTCTCCCTCACGCGTTCTCTCACAATCTCCTTTTAGCTTATTGAGCGTTTATGCGTAAGAGGGTAGTATTATATACAAATTAGGTATCTGATTTGAATACTTTATGCAATTTGGAAGCGTTGTTCGAGACGACTCAAAAGAAAAGTCCAAGAACAATAGAAGGTAGTTAATTAGTCGTAATTTCAAATCCCTCTGGAGGCATTTTGATCAAGTTGATTGATGTCCCTCGGGACGATTCATTAGAGAAAACAGCGCTGATTGTTTCAGCCTACTAGGCCCTTCTCGTTTTGACAACTCAATTCTATTGTTGATGACTAAGGCCTCGTTTATCGTGACGCGGGGCGTTGGCAGTCCTTCGCGCGGTGTTCAATCGTATGGCCAAATGATAACTATAGATTAGATGTCGAATCAGCGCTCAATCTTTGGTCTGATGCAAAGTAAATCCTACTACTAACCATAGTATAGTAGTAAGGTAATCTGTTATTTAGTTAAATCGTCTTCTCAGTAGTTCAATCAACAATTCAATCGACTGAACTACTGAAATTTTTTAGTCTCTAGTTTAATGAAATATTTTTGTTGAAATAGTGAGACTAAATTATTTGCAAGCTAGATAAAAGTTACTGACTATGGTACGACATATGGTACTGAGACGTGGCCCTTAACTGGTGGCCTTTTAGAAAAACTCAAAGTCACACAGCGGGCAATGGAGAGAGCTATGCTCGGAGTTTCTTTGCGCGATAGAATCCGAAACGTGGATATTCGCCGAAGAACCAGAGTCACCGACATAGCTGTTAAAATTTGCAAGTTGAAGTGGCAATGGGCAGGCCACTTCGCTCGAAGAACCGATAACCGATGGGGAAGAAAGGTTCTGGAGTGGAGACCACGAACCGGAAGACGCAGCGTAGGTAGGCCTCTCACTAGATGTACCGACGACATTGTGAGAGTCGCGGGTATCCAGTGGATGCAAAAGGCAGGCTGTCGTTCAGTGTGGAGGTTAAAGGGGGAGGCCTATGTTCAGCAGTGGACGTCTTCTGGCTGATGATGATGATGAGATAAAAGTTACAACGACACAATACAAATCATTATGAATGTTTACTATAAAAATATCAGCTGTTCCATACATACCTAATTGCCTTAAAGTGAAACTATATTCGGAGTAAACCGAAGTAATTCCGAGTAGTAGGTATAAATAAAATGCCTTAAAGCGGCCAACACTTGGGCTCCTATTTTATATGGTATTATGGACCCCTTTCTTAATAGGTACACCCTTTCCGCGTAACCCTGTATAGATACGGATTACTTTTAAGAGTGCACAAATCCCCCGCTCGTCGTGCCGCTCGATGCCTCGCGTCATCATAAACGAGGCCTAGTGTTTTATTTAGTTACGCTCTTTTTCTTTTAGCAGTACGGCGACAATTTTCATTCAAATTCAACCAATTTGCAATTGCGTAAATAACAGCTACAAATAAACGTAGGGGTAGGTATGTAACTAGACTAATTTATAGGATGTCCGCGCGAGATTTACTGCGCAAGGATAGAGCAAAAACCCATTTTTAAACGCAAATAACTGCTGGCTTCCCGCTACTGTTGAAACGGTGACAAATGGTGTTCATTTGGGGTTAAAAATAGAGAAAAGGTAGCTTCCGCGCACATAGATGAGATTTTAACGCTAGCGATCTAGAATGGCATTTATTTTAGACTATGGTTTCTCTTTATACATTTCCTGGATTTGCATCGTTTACCAAGACCAAGTTCAGTATAGGCAGGCCTGGCGCACTCCGCACTTTAGTTATGAAGCTTCAAGTAGCCGACTTGTCGGACTAGCCGCGCCCATTGCCGCGTGATAGACAGAGATAACGCGACAAGAGTTACGCGATAGACAGAGAAGCAACTTTTAGCTTAATATCGTCTATTCTCAGTAGTTCAATCAACAGTTCAACTGAACTACTGAGACTAGTCTCACTAGTTCAATGTTTTTTTTTTTATTGAACTTAGTGCGACTAAAATGTCTCAGTAGTTTAGTTAACAGGTCAATTGATTGTACTGAGCATTGTAATGTTAGTCTCGTTAGTTAGCTGTCGGTATATAGTTAGTGCTCGCACGTCTTGTATTGCACTGTATTGTGTAGTAGCAAGTCTACTTATTTAAATGATTTTGCGGAGTGATTCTTCTGTAGGTTCTTCTAAGTACTTGTACTAATATGTATTCTGTGGTATATAGGTAATCCGACCACTAAGTATGCTGTCTTTTCTTACTTTGAGAAAGGCGAGTTACCGACGTGTTGTAGTGAACTGTATCAACAAGCGATAACCGCTGGGGTATAGACGTAGGCAGGGCTGGGCAAAATACATGCTTTGCTTTAATTGAAATACAAATTAAAAAATACTGTATCGCAAGTAATTAAAATACGAAATACAAAATACTTTTAAGTAAGGTATTTAAAATATAAAATACAAATTACAGTATTTTAGCTATTTGTAATTGAAATACGAAATACAAATTACAAAATAAGTAATCTAGACCAGCATGGGCTAAAAAGCACGGGCTCACTCCATCACCACCGTTGTCCGGCATCGTAGACGACTTACATGCAGAGGGATTTTGATCATCCGTCGCGACAAACTTTAATAATACAATTTGTATTCTACACAGAACAGAAGCTTTATTTATTCCGTAAAAAAAACTAAAAACAAACCGTTATAGCTTGACATTGACGTAATTTTTTTGCGTTTTGTTGGCCAATTTTGACGTACAGTCATAGCGTACAGTATAAATACAGGTGCAGTGTAGGCAACTCTAATAGCTGCTTTACCATCATTATAATCTCGCCTCGCACTCACACTCACGATCGCTAAATGAAGGTTAAATGTATTTTAATGTTAAAATGTATTTAAAGCCTCAAGTATTTGAAATACTAATTACAAAATACATCGGCGTCAGGTATTTGAAATACGAATTACAAATTACATTTTAAGGAAGTAATTAAAATACAAATACCAAATACGTATCCTCTCCATCCTAAGGTTGCCTGGAAGAGATCGCTCTTAGCGATAAGGCCGCCGATTGTTGCACTAGTTTTTAAGCTGTTTTATCGTGTGTATGAAATTTGTGGTGTGAACAATAAAGAGTTTATCTATCTATCTATCTACGTATTTGTATTTCAATTACGTATTTTAATTACAAGTAATTCAAATACTGCCCAACCCTGGACGTAGGCCTACCTATTCTAGAGTGGAGACCACGAAACGCAAACAAGGGCAGGACGCTTTAAGACTAGATGCAGGGATGATATACAAGGTGTAAGGGGAACACTCGAAGCCAAAAGAAGGTAATTGTACTCATCATTATGAACAACTTTTACTACGGGACGAACCCTGAAATCGCGAAAAAAATATCAGCTGTTCTATAGAAAACGGTTATTGACACTCGATAAAATGTATGGAACAGCTGTGTTTTTTTTCGCGATTTCAGGGCTGGTCCCATAGTAAAAGTTGATCATAATGATGAGTACAATTACCTTCTTTTTGCTTCGAGAGTGTTCCCCTTACACCCTGTATAGGTACGTAAAACAGTTGGTAGTGGCTGGTATACAGCCACTTAAATGTATATTATATTCAAGTCATTTGTTTCTACTTCTACTCTAAAGTTCAAAGTAATGTAACTATCTCACAAATGCAGCATCACCGCCACAGTCGATATTCTAAATCTCGACGAGACTCGCTTAAGTATTCACTTGTTTATTTGATTTGAGCTCGAAAGCCTTTGAAACGAGCTCAGCTGAGGTTTGCATAAATAGCTAATGGTTGCACCGAGCCCAATGTCTTTCAGCCATCCCATCAGTGTCTGAGTGGGCCTGGGAGAGATTCAGCTTAATGTGAATATAATATTATTAGCTAGACTTCACTGTGTTCTATAGGTACTCATTGAACATAGTGTTCTTGCAAAAAATTTATGTTACTAATACTGGGTACAGGGGCTTTTAGCGACAAGGCCGCCACTTGTGGCACTACATCGTAAGTGTTTCATATTTGTTTGTAATTTTTATTTGTGGTGTAATAAAGAGTTTCTATCTATCTACACGCTACACGGACTCATGTATGATTAAAAAAGATTGGCTTACGCTTGACCGCTATTTGCTATGATTTTAGGTTTTAGATCCATAGAGGAACTACTAATAGATCTAGTGAGATCTAGAAAAAGTTCTTGATAGATCCATAATTTTAAAATAGGATCTAAAGAGAAAAACGTCTCTATAGATCCATTATGGATCTTAGCAATGGATCTATCGAGAATGATCCTTTTATTTACGGTATTTTTATGCCATCTCTCTAGATTTGTAATACGAGCAATTCAATGTACCGATGGAACACTTTGGGTAATTTAATTTACCTACCTATAGAACATCCACGTGTATGTACTAGGTATGGGTAATTCAATGGACGGAACACCCAGGTGTACTAGAAGATGGAACAGCTGTACTAAAGGTAATTCAATGTGCCCGTGGAACACCCATTGTCCCATGTCTTTCCTTTTCTCTTATTTCGTAAATACTCACGCATTGTATTCATAACATTCATTAGATAATATTATATTAGGTAGTATAAACACCTCTTATTAAATACTAATCCTTTTTCACTGACTAGACACCATAGATTCAGTATCTAGACACAAAGGAATAAATCTTATCTGACTTCTCGTATCAGCCCATTGTCAGCGTCTCGTGTCAGTGGTAGCCATAGATTCAGTATGTGGTAGCCCATTTAGCTAGTGGTAGCCACAGATCTACTACCTATCTGTGGTGGTAGCCCATTTGGGAGACCGCTAGACATGAAAGCATGAGGTCACGGGTTCAAACCCCAGGCCCGTACCAATGAGCTCTTTGGAGCTTATGGGCGTATTTTCATACCACTGGCTTTTCGGTGAAGGCAAACATCGTGAAGAAACCTGCATACGTACGGAGAAGGAATTCAATGGCGTATGTGAATCCACCAACCCGGAACTGGGCCAGCGTGGTAAATATGGCCCAATCACCCTTTCGGGGGTAGGCTAAAAGTCCAGCAGTGGACTGTTAAAATGCTAATTATGATTATGATGATGACTTCTCGTGTCAATAAATAGACATCAAAATACTGCCAAAATAACATTGAAATAAAACAATTGTAATTTTGCACGGACTCTAAAACACGTTTCATCTAAACGTTGTTTAAAAAATTACCCGTGGTTCACCTATTGGGTGAACTAAGAGCACAACATTTTCTATGTACCCATGGTTCACGTATTGGGTGAACCAAGGGCACATTTTTTATATTTACTTATGGTTCACCTGGCACTACACTTTGTATTATTATATTTATCCGTGGTTTACCTATTGGGTAGACTACGGGTACAAAAATTACGAGTAATTATACTAAATTTCATTTAAAAAAAGTTTACATAGCCTCGAATGTCAGAGTTTTGAGGCCGCCTGTAGGGCTCTGACGTGGCCCCTTATTACATAAGTTTAAAACCATGTTATCGCAACAAATTTTATTAACACTGTTACATAAATAATTACAGTAACATTAACACACGAAGAGAGTAATCAGATTACAAAGCTTAATAACCTACCCGATGGATTTACATCCTACTGTTTCGATAGACACAAAATTTTTATTAACGTTTATATAAAATATACGATATTTTTATAGCGACCGCGAGTCTTGTTTCTCATCTTCCTTTATATTTAGAGCCGGCTATAGCCTGCAAAGTGAAGAACTGTTTTAGTGCGCTGAATATCTTCGAGTAGTACTTTGCGGAGTTCACAGACGTGTCAGATTTAAATTTTCTGCATCTTATTTTTCTGCCGCCTGAAAAGGGCAACACGCTATGGAATAAAAAAAATAAAAAATTGAAAAAGAAAACGTTATGCTAGGGATCGATATTTACATGTTCTTACCATCTCGTATCGCATCTCTTCGTTGATTCGCTCGCAGAGGTCGGTGGGGATGTCGCCTTCTGTCACGTCTTGTAGGACATATTTCAGTTGAGAGCTCCTAAAATGTGAAAGAATGGAAAGGCCAACTCTGACTGACACGTCCAGGCGTGGCACCCGGCGTACAAGTAGGCGTGGAAACGTCAGCTCTTTGAAATTTACGATAGCGTACCACCGTGAAATACAATTCATAGTTATATACCTATTATTTATTATATAATATTTATATAATTATATAATATTTATATTTATATTTATATAATAATATTTATATTTATAATATTAAGAGTCGATATGTTGTCAGCTCAAATCAGAGTTTTGCCCTTACGCGAAACAGTGACAAATCTATGCGATCTACGCCTGCAGGAAGAGATACGCACGAGTCGGCGCCCGCCTCAGAACAAAATAACGTAAGCGACAAATGATAAAACTCCGGATTACTCAAGAACTATTAGAACTTTATAAATAAATAAAATTACATTAAACTACACTACATAAATTAACATTAGAATATGAAAAAAAATCGACTTCTAGATTTGAAGATAACACTGAAATCGTGTTTAAGAAGGCCTGTTTTTGCCGAATTATTCTATCGATAAAAGTTTCACCAAGTTTGTGTCTAAAATTACATTAAACTTAATTATACCTGCAAGTATTCATAAACAAAACATGCATTTGATACTGTTTGTCATAACCGCGTAAATGGATGCAACGCAACCCATGTTGACGACATATAAACTCTTAAACTCTAAAGGCTATACAGTAATTCCTTGGCCATTTGTACGTCGCGATACTGCCTTCATTCTCCAGTAGGCGTTGGGGGCTTAGAGATATTATCGAAGGCCTTGTAAAATAAGAACGGTTAGGTCATAGTTAAAATGTCTAGATCTAGTAAAATGTCACAGTTTTGCTCATAAATGTCAAATGATCTGCATGATCTAATTCTCTCCTGCCCATTTTCCATCGGACGGTCAGGATGGGCACAAAAATCGACAGCGCTTTATGGTTGACCATCCGAAAACCTGTACGAAGAGCTTTGATTCGACTTTTATTGTGCGAACCGCTAGTCTGTCGAATGCGCTGCCTGAATGGGTGTTCTCCGATAGTTACAATCTGGGTCACCTATCGGAGAACCAGACTGGGTGGGACTTCAAGTCAGGAGTGAATCAGTTTCTCCTAGGTAAGCGTGTGCCATCACAGACCGCATCATCGCTTTACATTACGTGAAGTGGCCGTCAAGCGCCAGCCTATCTATATCGATATAAAAATCAATTGCCGTGCGTTAGACTGGCAAAAACACGAAAATAACTTGACCGGTTTGAATATAAATTTTTGTTTTGTTCGCCTAAATACTGAGATGATCACGATTTTTTTTTGAAAATTTGGCTGGTTATTTTACCCGGAAAATTGGAAAATTCAGGAAAGTGCTTTTTTGTATGAACAATAAATTTGGACAGGACAATGCTGTGCGTTAACTCGCAAAAACTCGAAAATGGTTTGACCGAATTGTTTTATTTTTGTCCGCCTCATTATTGAGATAGCTAAGATTTTTGATTTTGTAAAATTTGCCCGGTAAATTGGATTATTTGGGAACGACTGAAAGTGCTTTATTCAATGGGATTTTTGTATGAACCATAAATACGAACAGGGTGACGTTTATCGAAAAAGAAAGAATAGCGAGAGAGGTTCTTGAGTGGAGACCACGAACCGGAAGACGCAGCGTAGGTAGTCCTCCTACTAGATGGACCGATGACATTGTGAGAGTCGCGGGCATCCAGTGGATGCAGATGGCAGGCTTTCGTTCAGTGTGGAGGTTAAAGGGGGAGGCCTATGTTCAGCAGTGGACGTCTTCTGGCTGATAATGATGATGACGTTTATCGGGTGAGCTAGTCCTATAATATAAACAAAAAGTTCCTAGTATGAAATTCAAATTTTTTGTTGTTTTCTTTACATGTGCACGTAACTTACTGTATATAAATGAGCATGTAAGCACTAGTGGCCTTCCTCGCGAGATGCGGCGCGTCCTCTTTCCCCCCGAAGTTGTATTCAATGGCCTCTTGTTTGCTGCACCGAGATACCACATCGTCGTCGAACTTGCACCACTAGATTGGGGTTTTGTTGAAAAAATTGTTGGATTAGTAATTAGGAAATTAGAAACCTAATAGTATATTACTGCAATGCACCGAGCTGAAAGATAATTATTTATGAACGAAAATGTGGGCCAAGGCGTAGTCGAGGCCAGCATACGCGAGTATAAATACATCAGTTACTGCTAAGTACTTTTCTGAAATGGTATTGATATTCACGCAAATAATTTGGGGTGACTTCCACATTTCATTAAAACTTTGCCACAACCAAACTACGAAAAACGTTTCCGGATGTCTATGGATACTATGAGCCAATCCTATGAGCCAATCACAGTACATCACCGATGTCAATTAGTTTTTTATTTATACATTCTAAGATAACTGTGCATTGTTATTATTTCCTCTTGAGAGGATTTTGGCGTCGCCCGTGTTGTGCATTGGGCAGTGTTCATAATAATTATTTTTATTATTTTTCACTTTATTTATTTTGAGTCTTAATTTTTAAGTTTTTTACATCTAATAATAAATAAAAAATACATAAAAAACATAAAAAACTTAAAAACTAGGGTGCCACCGGCAGCGGGGCAGGGCCCAAGCTACCGGTGGTTAGGGCTGCAGAGTGAGGAACCTCCTGACAATGCGAGCCGTGTCAAGGATTACTGCCTTCTGCATCTGACCCTTGACCCAACCGTCTAGCGAGAGCCTCTTAAGGTGTTGGTCGAGGCTCTTCGCTATAAGACCGTTCACCGAAACGACTATCGGGACAATGATCGTCGAGTCAACATCCCACATGGCGGTAACCTCGTGAGCCAAGTCAAGGTACTTGCTGAGTTTGTCCTTCTCGGCCTTCACGAGGTTCTCGTCATGCGGGATGGTGATGTCAACGAGCACTGCCCGGCGCTGGGACCGGTCGACCAACACGATGTCAGGCTTATTGGCGACAATAGTCCTGTCCGTGATGATAGAGCGGTCCCAATAGAGCAAAGCACGACCATTTTCAAGAACTGGCGCTGGTGCGTACTTATAGTACGGCACCTCAGACTCGACAAGGCCATATCGAAGGGCAAGTTGCTGGTGGATGATCCTGGCCACCTGGTTGTGCCTGTGCAAGTACTCGCCGTTAGCAAGATGCGAACAACCGGAAATTATATGTCGGAGAGACTCTCCAGGACGGTGGCATGCCCGACAGATGTCGACCGTACCGTCCTTCATGATATATTTCCGATAGTTGTTCGTCTTGATAACTTCGTCCGCAATCGCACAGGCAAAACCCTCGGTTTCCCCAAAGAGGTCACCGAATCGTAACCAGTTCACCGACGTAAGCAGGTCCACATCGGGCCCTGTTAAGGCCCGATAGAACCGCCCGTGCAGCTCCTTGCCCTTCCATACGTCCCTGCGGTCTTCGATGCTCAGCACCGATGGTTTGCGCCAATTCTCGTTTGCCAAGGAGAGCGGCGTGAGACCCCTGTCAACAGCCACAACATCACGATGCATCCCACTCTCGCTGTTACGGAAAAAATCCCTGAGACTGCACACTTCGCGGTTGTGTAGGTTCTTGGCATTTAAAAAGCCTCGACCCCCCCACTTCCGCGGAGTGTACAGTCTCATAACAGACGAGCGTGGGTGTAGCATGCGATGCGATGTGAGCAGTTGACGGACCCTCCTGTCCAGGGCGTCCAGCTCAGTTTGAGTCCACCTCAATATGCCAAAGGAGTATATCAGCAAAGGCATCACCCAACCGTTGAAGGCACGCACCTTGTTGCCGCCAGACAAAAAACTGTTAAGTACTTTTGTAAGGCGACAAAAGAAGCGCTCCTTCACCGATTTCTTGATGTCCTCTACCGATATACCCAACGACTCTGACATACCGAGGTATTTATAGGTTTCGACCTCGGAGAGCGATCTGAGAGTCATCGTCTCTGAAAGCTGTAAATTTGGAGAATTCACAACTTTCCCTCGCTGTACATGCATGACCGCACACTTGTCTACACCGAACTCCATCTTGATAGCGCTGCTAAAAACTTCTGTGATTTTTAGCAGCTCCATCAAGTCTTGGCGTTTTGGTGTAAACAGCTTGAGATCATCCATGTACAGCAGGTGAGAGATGACTTGACCATCTCTTCGAAGCCGATAGCCCAGTCCTGAATCCCTCAGCAAAGTGCTGAGAGGGTTCAGAGCCAGGCAAAACCACAATGGACTAAAACTGTCACCCTGGAATATGCCTCGCTCAATCCTTAACAAGTCCTGCGGGCCAGAGGCACCGTCCCCACTGCCTGGTTGACGAAGGACTGTGGTCCATTGCCTCATACATGCGCCTAAGAATGATTTTAGAGTTGTATCAATTTTATACAACTCTAAAACCCTCTCTAGCCATGAATGAGGCACTGAATCATAGGCCTTCTTATAGTCAATCCAGGCAGCGGAGAGGGCTCCTCTATTTCGCCGGACTTGTTGGCTAATGGCCGTGTCAATGAGGAGGAGCTCCTTAGTACCACGGGACCCAACCCTACATCCATTTTGAGCATGGGCCAAAACGTTGTTCGCAACAATGTGCGCGTTAATTTTATTTCTCAAAATGGATGTAAGGAGCTTGTAGATGGTAGGCAAGCACGTGATGGGTCTGTAGTTTTTGGCTTCCGTGGTACTACCGGACTTATGGAGCAGGAAGGTGACACCGGTTGTCATGAAGCTGGGAAGGGAACCGAGCTCAAGGGCTTTATTATTTTAATTATTGTTATTTTTAATATTTCCAAGTTTTATTGGATCGTCAAACAAGTTATGGTCAAAGTCAAGCAAAGTAGTTAAGTCACGGTCAAGTCAAATTCACGCCCTAGTAAAGTGATGGAGACTTTACAAGATTTTAATTCCACATTTATTGTGCTGACTGCTAGTCTGTGGAATGCGCTGGGCACCTAGATAAGGGAACATTTTGGACTCACCTTTCCATCGCCTTTAGGGTTGATGAAGACTACGTAATGCCCGCCGTGGTTGTCTCCAGAATGCACTAGAACAGCGTGAAGTATGTAGTGTGCTGGAGACGACGGTATCTCCTGAAGATACGGATCCAGGTTGATTTCCTCATAGAATTCAAACCTGCGGAAAAAATTATTGCACTTGCGTCATCTTTGACAAATAAACTTTCCAGGTTTTTTTTTATAATAGAATAAGTGGCAAACAAGCTACGGGCCACCTGATGGTAAGTGGTCACCGCTGCCTATAGACACCTACAATACCCGAGGCTTTATCAGTTTACGATTACGATTGTAGTACACACTCTAAAGTACAACAAATAATAAATAATGGCTAAGTGCGAGTCTGTGACAAATTTCTGTTCACCACCGGTTCTCGTACGATCACCGAAGTGAAGCAACGTCGGGCGCGGCCGGTACTTGGATGGGTGACTCGAGCCCGCCTCACACTTGGCCGGTTCGGTATACTCAATGAAAAAATTGAATGAAACATGGAGACATTTGAACACAAACGAAAATAAAATTGTATTAAGGCATAACATATCCCTTGTTTGTCTCATGTGAGAATAAGACCGCTGATTTTTGATGTGAAACTTCTTTTGGCGCGCCTTGACAATAAAATCGACTCGTACGCCGGGGCGACAAACGGCATGACGCTCTCTTATGTCGCCATGTTTCACATCTGCCAAGCGTCCCGTGACAGCCAACTTTTTTTTATCTTCAAAGTTCAAAAAGATTTAAAATGTGCGAAAGAGATTGCTCTAGCCAGTAAGCGTGGCCTTAATTACAATAATTATACCTGTCATTAAATTTGATAGAGGCGTCAGACTGCGGGTCGTACTGGAACCGCATGAGGTGAAGGTGCAATACCGGAGGAAACTCGTCGAATCGCACGCCTTTCTCTGCCTCCTGCAGTCCGTGCTCACCCGCGTCGTATTTATTCTCTCCATCCAGCAGCTCTGTGCTTATGTAGTCTTTGAACGACTCGTAGACTGGAATTAGGTAGAGTCGTATCACACATCATCAACCGTCCAAACTCAAATTCAAAATATTTATTTGTCAGAACATGGTAGGTACACATACATATAAAGTAGCATACATGGTCGTAAAAATGGAGACGTATCTCATGGCCTTGCCTGTTTCAGGGTACAAATGTATTTTTTTTTCGTATGTTTTTTTTAGTTTTTGTTAAAGTTAAAAAAATATATGTCTGTGTTAGAATAATTATTGTTAAAATCATATTTTGGTTTAGTTATATTTTATACCTTAATTAACAAAAGAAATATGTTAATTACTACCTATATAACTTATTATAATTTTATTTTTTCCTAGTACCTAATCCATTGCTGAACAAAGGTCCCTCCTTTTTTTTTCACCCATGGATACAAAGTCCTTCAGTCGTAATATTATACATGTTTTGTTAAAAATGCGGTACTCTGCGTTTTTATATTAATTTGGGGTGCTCGCGGTATCTATCATGATAATAGATCTGTGCAAATACCATACAAAAATCCAGAAACTACTATTTATATAAAACAAAGTCGTGTATGTTATACCATTTATAACTCAAGAATGGCTATTTAATGATCTTTGATTTGTTTGATTCCTCTCCGCCCCGAATAGCATAAGTATTAAAATATCGGAAAAATTCCCGAAAAAATAAATTATGAAGAAAATTCATTTTGCCATACATTTTATATGAAACGACAAGAATTTAAGTCTTATACACTGACATGCATATTAAATCATAGACAAAAAAATATCTGAATCAAAGGGGGTTGCTGTCGCTACCAAAGAGGACCCTTCAAGGAAGTATATAAAGCTGGTATAATCGCGGGTCGCAGCAAATTCCGGTCAAAACAAATTCAAGTGAAACTTAACCAATTCAAGCATTTCTTGCTACAAATACTACAAATTCATTTTATGTGTTCAGCAAGCCCTAATTAGTCAGTAAGTTTGTAAGTTTAACTAAGTAATTAGACGTTGTAGAATGGAAATATCGCGCAAGTTTCCCACTTACTGTTTTTCTTCCCCTTAACGCTGAGTTGGATATCGTAGAAAGTTTCAACCCTAGTGCTGCTGCAATTAACATTCTTGCATTTTATAAAAGACGTCATTTTTCCTTCGAATAATTTCGGCACCGTGCCCTCTACCAGTGTCGCTTTCATTTTAGTTTCGAGCTTGTCCAAGAGTACCTTCAAAACACAATGTAGTCAGTTGAAGCGTTTGCATTTCCTACGAAATACGAGTTGAAGGAAATCCGCTTACTCGCAGAAACTCCTGCACGTCATGTTGCATAAATGAGTCTAACGTTTCCCAGCCGAAGCTTTTAGTTAGTTTCTTTGTTGCCGCTGGTTTTTCGGAAAATTGTAGGTCGTAGAAAACTCGCTGGAGGGCGAACGCGACTGACCGCGAGCTGTCGTCGCCTACTGTGGGAATTTTGTAGACGGCCTTTCTTAGCACGTTTGTAAAGAAAAGAGTCTGTAACAGCGAGTTCATATAGCAAGTAGCTCCTTGATTTTTGAGACCTGGAAATAAAAAGCAGGAATATACACAGAATAAATAACAATTTAAGTGTTAGTGGACTAATAACGCGCGTGCAGGCTTTTATCTGTATCTTTATTGCTTTGAGGGCCTAGTGCGAATTTTTCCAATGGCGCTTACTTACTCGATCGCGTTAACGTTAACTACTATTTGTATGAAAAAACAGCAGTTCCATCTACATGCACTAGGTAGCGCTGTTTTTATTTCATACAAATCGTAGTTAACGTTATAGATTCGCTGTCACTTTCGCACTCGTTACGTTAGGTAGATTTACATCTAACCTAACAACGAGTGCGGCATTTAAAAAAAGGCAGGAGGCTGCGTATTTTTTTATGCTCTTGGTGGCAAACAAGCAGACGGGCTGCCTGATGAGTGAGCATGATGGTAAGCAGCCACCGTCGCCCATGGATACTTGTAACACCAGAGGCATCACAAATACGTTGCCGATCCTCAAGAACTCTATTAACCCGCCTTTTGAAGAACCCCATGTTGTAGCTTCTCGGAAATACCACGTTAGGTAGCTCATGCAAATGGAGCAAATGGGGTATAAGATTCGCGTTCTCAATCAGAACAATAAAAAATTGATAGTGTACTGAATTACTAACTACACCATTGGTCATAGAAAATGCATACCAACGAATCCCGTATGTTTCTTAGAGTCCCATGACACCCCGTGTGGAGCTTCAGCCACTATGCGAGCCTCTATTGTTATGGAGTCGTTCATCACAAACCCATTATCAGAGTTCATCAAGTTATCCCACGATATAAAATGTGCGAAGCCCCAGTCGTCTTCTTTACTGCAATGGAATTAGGAAAATTTGAATCTTACGTAGAATGGGCAGTTTTTGTCTACACAAGAAATAGTGCATTTTAAGTTCATTAATAATTACCTAGTTTTTCGGCGTGTCCCTGACGCTTTTTCTTTGTAGTTTTAAGCGAGATTTTAGTAACATTTAGATTGGAACACTTTTGATGATACAATTTAAAAAAAAAACAGAAATCAGATGTCCTTTATTAGTTTTATTTAAAAAAGCTTAAAAACAGGCTCGAGCCCAAACACGCAGGGTTTATAAGTAGCCATTAAAGAGTTCCACTATCCACCCTCTCCATCATCAGATCTTGCAAAGTACTTGCAAAGTTTGAAATGGATATCAATTAGAAGTAGGTTAAAATTGAGTTCCAGGATTTGTTTTAATAGTTACAATTTAAACGTACTAAAATTGGCACTTTACATATTTTTGTGGGTACAGCAGTAAAGAGGTGGACCATGTAATCGATAGCGGAGCTAGCAGCTAGAGCTCAACTGGCATTAATTGTGTGGAGCTCCGCATACGTGTGGCAGCCAGTCCCGCCTACTTTTCCCTTCCATCCCCCTTCCATTCCGTGATTGATAACCTCTGTGGTTTCTACTCTCCGTCACGGCGGTCAAAAAGTTATATACAGGATGACCGGTAAGACAGTGGAAATATTCGGGCAGATCACTGTGTACTCATCATTATGAACAACTTTTACTATAGGACTAACGCTGATATATGACGAACAAATATTCAGCTGTTCTGGTTCAACTTTTGTATGGAACAGCTGATTTTTTTCGGGATTTCAGGCTACAATGATATCCCCGAATAATTACACTGTCTTTACCAGTAACCCAGTATACGTAAGGTTGATTACCAATCCTACTAACCAGTGATACATATGATGCAGTTTCCTACAGAGTGGTTCGCCATCAGGTGTTTGAGAAAGAAGCTTCAGTTCCCCCAGACCAAAGCACGACCAGCCCGGAGAATCGCAGTCACCGTTGCACTGAAGGAATATCCCCAAAGCTTTTTGCTGCTGACGCTCTGGAGTCGTTGTGTGACGAATGAGGATCAGTATCTTCCACGGAAGGCATCTGACGAAGCAAGGCGGAGATAGCACCTGCTCTTTGAGCTGGCTAATATTCTGTACGGTGAAGTGGAACGTTGCTTCTGAACGAGCAAGGTCTTCGACGTCTTGCTGTGGTATATCCTTTAACAAATGTTGCGAGTGGCTGATTGAGCAAGAAGTATTGAGATTTGTATTTCCTTACCTCAGATCAGACAAACAAGGCAGATTATAATTATTATAGCCTAATCAGCCTATTAATAGTCCACTGCTGGACTTTGGCTTACCCCCGAAAGGGCGATTGGGCCATATCCACTACGTTGGCCCAGTTGAGGATTGGTGGATGGATTCACGTATGCCATTGAATTTCTTCTCCGTACGTATGCAGGTTTCCTCACGATGTTTTCCTTCACCGAAAAGCCAGTAGTATGAAAATCCGTACATAAACTCCAAAGAGCTCAATGGTACCGGGCCCTGGATTTGAACCCGCGACCTCACGCTAACAAGGCAAATATGCCTTAAAACAAAACTCGTGTTCAAATGTCTCCGTGTTTCACCCACTTTTTTCACTGTAACACTAAACTGCCTAACGCAAAAACTGTGAGTACGTCACATTTACAAATTTTTCACGCACACTAAGAAGCTTGCAGTGACACGAACTAATAGCCCACATGCAAAAAACAGCAAGGTCGTCTGCAGGGTGAGTTCGGTTAAAGGTGTCAAGCCTGAGTCAAGCTAATGCGTTCGTACCTGTCTTCTTTGCCGCCACGCAACCTTACCATATCTCCCTTGTTAATCTGATCTGAGATCCTTACCAAACACACTAATATTACAACTAAGAATGTTTGTGGGATTGTTTGTCCGCATTCAAAAAATTTTCCATCAAAAGATTTCAATGAAATTTGATATGCATGTAGCTCATACCTAGGAATAACACAGGTTTTTATCAAGAATCCTATAAGATAGGTAGCGGGTAAAACTGCAGATGTCTGTTTGTGGGTTTGTTCATTCCTCTTTCGTGCAGTAACAGATCAAAAGAACGATTTGACAGTTTAGGTAGAGGTAGTTGGGCCGGTATCATTTTTATCTCGACGAAATTTATGGTTCCATAGGGATTGTCTGCGCAGGTAAAAAAGCGCATAAGTAACTAGTGATTGCATTAATACAATTTAGAACTTATCTACCTAATAAAACTCAGTCAATGTCTATCAATGACTATTTAAGGAAGTCGGTAGGTACATGAGGATTTAGAGTAAAATCGAGTCAACAAATCGATAAGAAATGTTTTCAAGGGTAGGCATGTGAAATGAACCTTTTCATTACAAGAACCTACTTGGAGTGCAGATGAAATTATTTTTTCTAAATTTTGAGGATTTTTGCGTCTGCATTTGCCAGTTTCATGTATTTTGAATATTTTCAAACCCTTGTATCGCCAAACAAGTCATAGCCTTAGTCAAGCAGGCACGGTTACCTCCATGTCATGCTCAAGTGGTGGAGACTACTAGAGGCTTCTATGGAATTTTGGAAACATCACGAAAAGAAACATTTCAAATGATTATACTTATTACATGCCTGTACTCGAGCACGTTCAGGAACAGAAATAATCCTTCATCATTACACATAAACACAAAAAAAAAACTAAGTATGTTTCGGACTGCTTTTTTCATGTTGGCGCCAAAACGAAATGAACTTTATGTTTAGATGCTTACATAATATCTAATATTTTGTGGCGTCAATGGCATGTTACAAAAACCCACAGACAAAAACCCAAATAACAATCTTAAACATACAAATAATTTGATTTAAAACTTACCGATTTTGTGGGTTTTATGGCTACAGCATTTTCAGTGCTGCCTGCTTCAATCATGTTGGCAGCAACAGACAACAAAGTAATGCTACAAAACAATAACACTAAGTTTTAGAAACTCGTTAATTTCCATACCGATGTGTCTTCAGAAGGTGAAAGGTGTGTTACCTTATTTCAAAATGATATTCATATTGTTTACTTTCAAAGAAAATATAAAAAAATAGAAATTATAAAAATTAATTTTGTAAATTTTATGGGCCTCATGACATGCGTCATTCAGCATTTATGGTTATGTCAAATTTGAAGTTCCGATTTTGAATAACGAAAAACAAATCGGAAAAGGAGTTCTGTTATCAAAAATTGTACCTTCCTCTTTTGATGAAACTGTTACACGTCTATATGTAATAGTTATATCTAGTCTATAACTTAAATATTTTTTGTTAAAACCTGTTTTGTCTCACTACTGGGAAAAGTTTTCACCCAATTTATTCCACCTTTTCTTTTCTGACTAAGCTGAGTAAATTTTAAAGAATAATGCAATCCAATAGGTACATTTCCGGATATCCAAGTATTCAATGGTTTATCCAAGAAGGGCAAACAAAACTGGATAAGCGCACAGGAAATGCTGAAAGTTACTTGGGTATCTACTTCGTCATAATTAAACTGATACTGGATAACAGAAATTAATTAAACCCTAGTCATCTTGCTGCGACATTATTCTCTGTTGGCTGTGAGATTGACAAGCATCGCTTTAATTAAAATTATGACTATTAAAATTGCTAAATTTGGGGGTTTGTCTTGCCAAAGACCAGTTAGAACACAAGAAACAAGTTATAAGCTTTGACCGCAATAAAATAATTCACTTTATTTTGGTCGAAGCATAGTCAAGCCCTCCTTTGTTTCGGTTTTAGGTGTTGTTCTTAGTGTTTAATGTATACCCAAATAGATGCCGATATTTAACATGGGTTGAACAAAGTTATGAGCATGATGAATTAATGAAGGTCGAACCCACGACCATATTTATTTATTTATTTAGCACCATGTACAATTCATAATCGGGAAGAGAGAGGTACAAGAGAGATACAAAAACTTATTTTTCTAGCAAAATTAAACAGCAAAATAATTTCGACTCGTGAAGGATTTGAACCTTCGACCACCACTATTGAAATCAAACGGGCGCTCTTACCGCTGAGCTAACGAGTCTTACCGCATGAGCTCTAAATTGTTTACCAAGTGTGAGCGCATGACGTCATGTCGCGCCGAAACGAATGACGTAATTGCAGTAGCACTTGATGCAAGCGAGTTTAGTTTATTCTATACCTACTTACACAAAAAAGATTTTTGTTTCGTATAGGGCCCAATCATTTTTAGGGTTCCGTACGCAAAGGGTAAAAACGGGACCCTATTACTAAGCATACGATGTCTATCTGTCTGTTTGTCTGTTTGTCCGTCTGTCCGTCTGTCCTACCTATTAACGGCTGTATCTTTCGAATCGTAATAGATAGCCAGTTGAAATTTTCACAGAACAGGGGCGGATCCAGGATTTCATTTTGGGGGGGGGGGGGGGGGGGGGCATTCTGACAAGGTTCGAAGAAATCAAATCGAAAAATTGAGTCCAATGTATGGAATTGCTAGGTGTTTGCTGGATCCACCAATGTCACAGAATACATTGTAATGTTATGGCGGATTACCTAATAAATAATAAAAAAGTCAAAAAGTAAAAACGAAAGGGGGATTCATACAACAAACGTGTTTTTATATTAGCTCTAATGTAAAAACGGTAATACGTACAAGCGTCAAACGTGGCGTGATAATAGTACACACTCTACAATATATGATATATGATGAGCCTTCAGGGGGTGGCGGCTAGTGCGATGGTAAAACCGCGACGCCGGCATCAGATCGAACAGTTCTTCAGAACACTCCCCGTTGTAAATGCGATAAAATACACAAAGATATAACTTATTCCTATATATGTGCTATGAGCACATAGCACCATGCCTTTTGCCAAATTTTATGATGATCAACGGGAAGTACCCTATAGGTTTTGATTCCGTTGTGAAAACTCAAAATATGCGACATAAACGATCATAAAGCTTTTGATCGTGTAGAGTTACAAGTTAGATTTTTTCACAGCTGAAAGAAACCGTAGATTTGAGTATTTGACATAAATTTCAATTTGATATCTTTATGCGTTCCTGATAAAAAGGGTCTTGACAGACGGACAGACGGTCAGACGGACAAGAAAGTGATCCTATAAGGGTTCCGTTTTTTCCTTTTAAGGTACGGAACCCTAAAAATCATGTCGATGCGTTGTTCTGTCACTAATTTTGTGTTATTTTGTGTTATATTGTTTATTCAATATTTAGACCTATAATCATTTGAATTTTGTACCCATTTTGTAATAGACATGACCTGTAACTACTGTTATTAATAAATATGATTATGATTAATTGAAAGAGGAACAAACAAACAAACATTTTTACAGTTATAATATTAAATGTGATACGTAAAAAGTAGACAAAACCAGCCAAAGTATCAAAGATGCTCAGTTGGTTCAAGTAAGTACCAAAGCATAGAGGCTAACCGATGCCCTCCCAATACATCTAACACAATAATGGTTTGTGATAAATGAACCCGGGAAATTGCCCAGCGGTATCTCGGATTGACGTTCCCGGGAAGAGCGGGCAAAAAAATCTCATCCCATCGGATTCCAATCAGACTCGCTCATTTATTGCAATTGGCTGATGGAACAAGATTTCTGTTGAAATAAGAAGTAATTTTGCCCGTTTTCCGTTTACGTTTTTGTTTTGTTTTCTTGCGAAATGGGTTTCTAAACATCGGGTGGATCGGGTGTAAGTGAATGTTACCAGTAAAGTTCACGAAAGAACTTGCTTACTTACACGTGTTCGAAATAAGTTTGAATAGTTTTTATTTTATTTGTAGTGTTGTTCCACACCAGAGGATTAGCTATAGGTATAAATGTTATTAAAAAAAAGGGTTTTTGGCGCCAGCGTGAAATAAACCGGCCCAGTGAGAGTCGGGCTCGCGCACTGAGGGTTCCGTACCACCACAAAATACAATAATTATTGTCAATTTAAAATTATACTGACTTCAAAATTAGTAAAATATGGCATTTCGATTCGGTGAAATGATAAGGTCGACGTTTCAATAAGGTCGTCTAAATAACGAAATTACCAGTTATAACTTGGCAAGAACAGAAATTTAACACTGACACGCACTTGGCCAATATTTATTATTTGTTGTTGTACTTTGTTTGTTGTATTTGTTGTTGTATTGCTTTTTTTTATTTTTTAAGTTAATCCACCGTAATATTACATACTTATTTTTTGAAAACCTCAACTGGCTATCTATTACGTTTCGAAATTTACAGCCTTTAAAATGTAGGAATGACAGACAGCGTAGGCTTAGTAATAGGTTCCCGTTTTTACCCTTTGGGTACGGAACCCTAAAAACATGTCGCCTCATTGTATTATTTTCCTAAGTGTATTTTCTAGTGTTGTCAATGCGTAATAATGCTGGATTATTATTTATTAAGTATTCGTGGACACGCTCGAGTGTGGGAAATGATATACCTAACGCAGTGAAACAGGTACCTTCGTGTTAAAACTTCTAGATACGAAGAAAAAAATTAAAAACGTGCTTTAGAAGCCTGTTTGTGCCGTATTATTTTATCGAGAAAAATTTCATCAATCATATATCTAAAATTCAAATTCGTGCGCCTGGGTTACAAAGCTGGTACCTACTTATGTGTAAAAAAAGTTCTCCAGGACCCGCTTTGTCAGCATACAAGAAAGGTTTTTAGATTTGAATCTTAAATAATATACTCGTTCTAAAAGTTTTTTTGTTTCATCTTAAATATAGGTACTTGTTTTTAGATCCCTTTAATGAATTCAGTATATAGGTAATTATAGTATTGCAGATTAGGTCCCATAAACTTCGACTTACACACTTACTCACAAAATTTCAAAATAATAAATTGTATGTGATGCCTAAATAACTCAGCATCTTCTGTTGCTTCAAATAAATGTTTGTTGATTTGAATTCATAGCTTTGACTAGGCCTTGACACATAAGTTATCACGCGGTGTCGATCTCATCAGAAATTGTCAAGTATCTCATCCACTTTGTGCTAATGATGTTGAGCCAGCGCACAACAAATTTATCTGTAAAGTGGCTAAATAAGGGAACTAAAAATTCCGATGAGAGGCTCAGTTTTGTTCATGAATTAGGATGGTGGCGCCTCTATTCAAATCTACAGATACAGTTGGTCGCAAAGTAAATTTCTAATTGGCTCAGCTCCGAACCTCTGATACGAAAGTTTCGCTTTCAGCGCTTAATGGTTTGTGACTTTGTCTCAGATTAAGTTGAAACTAATTTCGCGGGCGAAGTTGGATCTCCGGAGTGCTACGTTTGGTTGGAACTTGGACATTCAATTAGTTTGGTTGTGGAAACGACCATGTGAGTTTATGAATATAGTGAAGTTTCTTTTAGGTAATGAGGAGCAGCAAATGAAGCTGTAGCGATGGTGCCGGGCGGAAGCAAGTGCGTTATAATCTGACTGCACCAAGGCACCAATGACTTATCAAGTCGTACTTAAGTAAATTATGTGCAGTTTTGATGCTATCTCTCAACAACGGTTAAGGGAATCATCGCGAGGAAATCGGTTATGTTCAAGAACCTCAAAAAAAGTTCAGAAAAATATGACATTCATCAATATGCAGTAGGCCAGCATGGAGGATTAGGGCCCATCCTCTCTGATAATTCTGAGAGAAGGCCAGTGGGAACATGATAGGATTCTTGGACATACTGGTTTCATCACTATGTTTACCTTCACAGTTTTAGAGGGATGGCATCGAAACTGCAATAATATAAATAAGTACTAAATAAGTCATTGGTGAAGGGCCAAAGATCGAATCGGGTGTCGTAAGATTGTAAAGCGCACATGCTACTGCTCGGCCACCGTTGCTCGGAGGAATGTATACGGCGTAGAGTCCACGCATTTTGCGTAGACTCTACGCCCAGATAAAACCCAGGCAATGCTCGTTGAAAACCAATTGTCCTTTATTTAAGTGTAAAGACCATCGTTTCCATTTATCAGGCCTGTAACCAGATTCCGTGTAAATGGGCGAGCCGCAGTCGCTGTATTGCGTTACAGAGGACAGGGGACAGCCCCCAGGGCGCCCGGGCGGCGAGACGGCAGGCGCTAACTCAATCAACCCCCGACAGGATTTTCCCCTCGGCAGGTTCCGTCGACACCGAGATACGTGACCGTGACGCCCTGATGATACTCTAACGAAGTTCCATTTTACTATCTTCTTTTTCTCTGTGTAACTTTTTACTCTCAAGCCCCGCTTGACTTTTGTTTGGCGAAGAGATTTTGCTTAGGACGAAGGGAACGAAAATAGGGAATGAAAAATGTGGGCATGAATCTGGCCCGGCTTCCATTGTTTAGTAAGTCTTTGCATGTGTGAGAAGATATATTGGTTTTTGCTTTTTATTTGAATTTCAAGAATTTTGACGCTGAAAGGCAAAAACTTCACTTCAGCACTATGTACCTATATCTCAATTTTTCAGGTAGATTAAAATCGAGTTCCACAGGTCGTCAGTTAAAAGTGAAGCTAATACAGGGTTACGCATATATACTGTACTAAGCCAAAAGGAGGTAATTTTACTCATCATTATGAACAACTTTTACTATGGAACCAAACATGAAAGCCGTAAACTCCTTTCGGCTTAGTATAGTCTATATGCGTAACCCTATATAAGCGTATTACAAAAGTTTTACCGCTCCCATGAAATCAAACCCAACCAAGCATAGAAATATCCACCCAACAATTTTCATAATTAAAAGCCATAGATACTCTGTGCGATGACAATGCACGCATAATAAAAGTTTATTCTTTTGATGGCAATGAGCGCTGATGATGTCGCATTTCTAATTGCAGGCGTGCCATCAAAACAGTTTTATTATTTCAACAAAGAAGGCAGGAATGTTTCCCCGAGTTCAAAGAACGAACAGTGCTAATTAGAAGTGCACAACTGGCTGTAGTGAGCGAAGTTTGTGCGAACATGTTCCACCTTTCACTAGGTACACTTTGCGAGAAACATTTTTACGCGAGGCAACGCCAGCCTTTTTCGCTCTGAGCTTTGAGCTAGTTAGTTACATAGTGCTACACATTGTTGGTTGAGTCGGACAGTCGAAGGACTCTGCATCCATGGTCATGAACAAAAACTAACAACAACATGCACATAAGGTTTTGGCGCCAACGTGAAAAATACCATGTAGATTGAAGCAATTTCGCGTATTGTTTCCCTACTTTTAAGTTCTAAAACTAAACTCATACGACTTGTATACGTGATTGACACAGTTGCCATATTATGGCAACTGCGTCAATCACGCGGAGCCAAAAGCGCCAACACGGGGAAGAAGGAAAAAAAATGAAGCTAATACAGTAGATCTGTGTAATACATAGATTCAGTATAAGAGCTAATATTAATAAAAAAAAAATATCATTATTATTTTTATTTTTCTCAACTTCTGTTATTTCGAGTGTTAATGTCACGTCACAGAACACATATTAATACCAGAGGGTTAATGTGTACCTAATAATGGCGGAGTATTGTTTATTAAGTGGTCTTGAACGTGCTTGATTGTAAGTAAGTGATCATTATAATATTCGGAACAAAATATTCGGGACATTTTTGCACACACGGTCATCTGACCCCAAACACAGCAAAGCTTGTGATATGGCTGCCAGAGTCTGATATACATTCATACATACATATTGTTAAATAGATACTAACAATATAGAACAAACACAAATGTTCATCACATAAATGTTGGCCCTAGGTGGGTATCGAACCCACGCCCCCAAGCGCAGAAGGCAGGTTCACTACCAACTAGACCAACGGGCTATCTAAACAGAACTTACTTATCTATAAGTACAGATACAGAACTTACCTACCACCTACTGCAGTTTTTCGTAATCCACAGCCTTTTATACGATGGTACCTACACCTGCACCGTTGCTCTAACGTACACTAAATGTGCCTCTCCTGTTATTACAACCCTTTGTGATCCATTAATTTCGAAATTGTGTTTCTCTAACTCTAGAGCTTCTCCAAAATGTGAACTAAGAGTACCTAAGAGGATTTAATACTAGTTGGTACGTTGCAACTATAGTAAAATTAATAAAATAGACTTAAAATTAAGATAATTTCCCCCACACATTGCGCATAATACGTACATAAGTAGGTACGTAGGTACAGTACATATTTTAAGACCAAATTTTGTGTTCTGTACGCGTATAGTCTAGGTATTTATTCAAACATTGCGAAGATATTCACGTAAAAACATTGGTACCTACATAAATGTTTCAGGATAATTTTCAAATCTCATTATAGTTTGCCTAGTGAGAAAACATTAAAAAAACTTTTGGCTGTCTTATAGTAGGTACTGTAAATGTAAAGCAATCACAGGACACCTCTGGTAATGTCAATTATTTTTTGGCTGTAAATTATAACATAACCTTTACACATTACCCTCATTTTAGTGGAAAAATTTAATCAACCTTTTTGCACATTGAAATATTGTATACCTTTTAGCAAAGGTCGAGATTTCAAAGTCCAAATTTCGTCGAAATGTGGTCTTAAAAAAATTAACTACTTAATTAAGTACTGTGTTAGGGTAAACTAATTTAAGTAAATCTACATAGTCTTTTAAACAGCATACAGTATATTGCACAATACAAAGTAGAGTTCAGCTATAAGTCTGAGCTGAATAGGTACATGTTGTGGTGCGTTATTGCACACTGCAATGAAAAATGTTTTCATAAAAATCTCGCCGAGTCCGCTCCGCGCCGTTCCCTGATCTTTTAATCTCTTAATTACATGAGAGGAGGATACACGAGGATTTTGCCGAAATAACCATGCAAAATGGATGGACGTCCCTCCCACACCGCCCGCACCTCCTGAATATAAATTATTCTTTCGTAGCTACAGCTTGGACGCATATTTACATTTTATATGAGCGCCTGCCACGCTGTACGTGCCCATTCTCCACTGGGTTAGCGTTTTTGTGGCGCCATGGCCGTTAGGCTTTTTATTGGACTTTTGTCTTGTTTTTTGGCAGTCATCATTCTTGCTTACTCGACTACCCGTACCTACATACAATGGAGTGGCTATATTTTAAAAGAGATTTTCGTATCTCGAGTGCGAAGCCGAGAGAGCTGACAGTTTAGGGGTTTTATGACAAATCTATCGTTGAATACTGGGTAGCTTTTGCCTCGTTTTCAGTTTATCACCGGGCGCGCCCGTTCTCGCCTCCGCTTAGCTGCTTTACGAGTTTACGACCACCCTCGAGCGAGAGACAGCGCGCAGTAAAATTTCAATATCCGCCAAAATATGGCATTTCATTTGGGCCCTCACTTAAATGCCAAAATAAGACATAAAAATGTAATGGCTCTCATTCTAATTATTTATGTACTTAATAGAAGAGCGCTGGTGGAGCACCCTTGAATAATGCCAACATTAAAAGGAGCAGAGACGGTTATATGTTTTGCGCATAAATCATCCTCAATGAGGAACCTTTCCCTTCCATTACTCATTTTGAAATTCGTTGTAATGTGTTTGACTGTAAAGTAATCGATTCTTACAAAATGTGAGGTGCCGTACCTTTTTAGGGTTCCGTATCTCAAAAGGAAAAAAACGGAACCCTTATAGGATCACTTCGTTGTCCGTCTGTCTGTCCGTCTTTTTCTCAAGAACGCGTAAAGGTATCAAGTTGAAATTTATACTAAATACTTGGGCCTACGGTTTCTTTCGGCTGTAAAAAAATTAAGTTCTAAGTTAACGCAATCAAAAGATATGAAAAGGAGTAAATCTGAAAGTTGTTAATTTGAAGTTAGGTATCATACTAATATTATAAATGTGAAAAGTTTGTTGGTTTGTTTGTTCCTCTTTCACGCAGAAACAGAGCAACAGATCGACCTGGTTTTTTGTATGGATATAGTTCAAGGGCTGTAGAGTGACATAGGCTTCATCATCATCATCATCATCATCACCACCATTTTTCATTACTACGCGAGTGAAACCGCGGGGCGCAGCTAGTATCAGATAAAAAATATTGTTTTACAATTACAAACTTACATTTTGTAGTTGTTATGTATCGAAGAACCTTATTGTCAACTACAAAGTTAAGATTGTCTTTCAATATTTAAACTTCAGTTAGTTTTTTTTGGACTCGCGCTCTGAGGGTTCCGTCCATCGGAACCCTCAGAGCACGAGTACTACTCGTACTTGTCTGGTTTTTTACATCTGACTAGGCTAACGTTTGATCGCAATCTCACCTGATGGAAAGCGATGATGTGCTCGAAGATGGAGCACGTATGCCTAGTAATAACTTATTAACCCTTGTCTTATTAACCTTCAACGCTATAGGCAGTCTTTTTTTTCAGTCAGCTGTTTTTTTGTGTGTTATTGTTAGCTTGCGTTTTTTTAGTCAATAAATGCAATGGCTATATATAGTTTATTAACCAAATTGATGTTACGGAAACACAGACATATGCAAGGCCGTCCATTGTTCTGCCCTTACCGTATACCAGTTTGATAACGTTTTTTTAAATGAGACAAGATGAGCCAGTGTCTCACCTGATGGTAAGCGTTACGCTCGCCCATAACAGTTCAGTACCGTTCGTAAAGTTCAGATTTTAGAAATTCAACAAACCCTTACGCGTCAATGCACTGCACTCGTCACCCTGATAGAATCATCATCATAATCAGCCTTTTAACAGTCCACTGCTAGACTTTTAACCTACCCTCGAAAGGGTAGGTGATTGGCTTAATACCCTTAACCCTGATATAATAGATGTCAAATCTCTTTATGTCGAGTAAATTTACCGAAATATAGTAATGTTTGCACACTACTGCTTGGAGGTTGAACAGCTGGAGCAATTGTGTCAGCGCCCCAGAGCCTGCTACTATATTTCAAGGAGCTGGGTTGGCTCGGGTAGGTGTTGATAGGGGAAAATGCACAATACACCTACCACCAAAATAAAATTAATGGACAGGCCCAGTAGAAGCGCATTTTTGATGATAACAAAATGAGCGCCGGCTCTCATTTCGTTCGTCGGTCTCTAGCCGTAGGAAATGCAACACGTGTCTATTGTTACGTGATAACGAAACATCTGACAAAAATGTTCATTCTTTGCTTTCCCGAAGTGTAAATACACAAATAAAACCGGGATCTATTTCTTTCTTATTTATAACAAATATACTGTTTTTTTTTTAATTAGGTGTTGAAGTATATGTCCGACGGTTTTGACTCGTTTTTACTGAGCAATTTCAATGGTTAGGGCCCGTCCATTCGTTTTATTTTGATCGAAGCAATACACACGAAGCGGAACGTCAGTGCAAGACTTATTGCCCACATTCCAAATAAGAATAAGAACTGGCAAAGGGTGGTACTTCCCCAAGCGAACTCTGCAAAAGAGCTCTACAATTACAAAATAATTGTAAGTCTATCCATGTATCCATAGAGCCATAAAAACCTACTTGACTGTTTGAAAGTTTTGTCTTAAATTTTGAAATGCAATCAAGTTGGCTTCGAGTTAAATCAAACTCCAAAACTTACTTATCAGTCTCAGAATGCAGTACAATTATTAGGTGATAATGTTGAATAGAAGCGTTAGCGAGCCATCTTTGGGTACCGTAGGCAACAGGTAAAGTTTTTTGACTATATTATATCTCTTCCTATTGTATTTCCTTCGTAAAAGATTAAGCACCAAAGGTAGTGTAATTTTCTTATTGAAGTGTTTCAAACTTTAGGGCATGGAGGCCAGCAGTGACCGACAGACTTAGCCGTGACTTTTTGTTTGACTCTGTCTGCGACTATGTTTGTATGTGAATGTGACTTATGTTGACTTGACGATATATAATCAAACTTCAAAATAGGTATTAATTTTTACATTGGCAATTGCACAAACGACTCCAAAATCTTCTCAATAAAAAGAAAACAAAAATTGCCCCACCAAACAACGAGGCCGTAGCCAAGTTTAAAAAAAAACATAATAAATTATACAGGGTAAAACGGAACGGCAGTACTAAACCGAAAGAAGGCCATCTTTATAAAAACAATATTTAACTGGTAAGAAGGAGGAGCGAAAAAAAAAACCCAAACCAATCTTCAAATCCGAAAACAATCACCTGCTTCATAAAAAATACAAACACACCACACTGAACGACAGCCTGCCATCTGCATCCACTGGATGCCCGCGACTCTCACGATGTCGTCGGTCCATCTAGTAGGAGGCCTACCTACGCTGCGTCTTCCGGTTCCTAGTCTCCACTCAAGAACCTTTCTTCCCCATCGGGTATCTTCGAGCGATGTGGCCTGCCCATTGCGACTTCAAATTGCAAACGATAAACCCTGCATAACGACGTAATATTATACACAGTCATTTAAAAAAAATGCTTTGTTATGAGCAGTGTCGCTGTCAGACAGTGCAGAGATAAGGTGTGAAGTAGAATACGCTAATTTGTTTCAGCACAAACCCTTTGTCTTGCCCAGCTAGCCGGCATGACCTGGGTACAGGACTTCAAAAATATGACTTAAGGCTTAAAGGAA
This sequence comes from Agriopis aurantiaria, assembly GCA_914767915.1. NCBI lineage: Eukaryota > Metazoa > Arthropoda > Insecta > Lepidoptera > Geometridae > Agriopis > Agriopis aurantiaria. The sequence goes on along the minus strand of OU611994.1, from coordinate 6,246,242 downwards.
AGTGGCTTTTTGAGGGATGTATGGGCAAAGTCACTCTGTTTGTGCTGATGGCGCCTTGGAATCCTTGGTTTCAGGTAAGTAAAACATTATGACATGTATGTAGGTAGGTACTTCATTGATTGACGCTTACATTATTAGGATTAATCTTTACATTTATGTATGAATTTTGTGGAGCCTGAAATAGTTGTAAAATTTTCATGAGTACAAATTCATGAAGAGGAAAAATACTTATAAGAGCAGGAAACAATAAAGTGATATCACACTAAATTAAATATGGACGTTGCTCCAAGAAGACAGTTTACATTTTCTATCATCATCATTTCAGCCGTAGGATGTCCACTGCTGGACATAAGCTTCCCCGTCGACCTCCAAAAGGGTCGGTTGGAAGCGGCTTGCATCCGGCGTGCATTATACATTTACATTTTCTATGCAAAAGATAAAGATTGTTTAAAAAAATTAAACATTAAACTAACTCTTTTATATTGTTAAATATTCATTTTTAGGGTTCCATACCTTAAAAGGAAAAAACTGATCACTTTTTGTGCGTCTGTCTGTCTGTCTGTCTGTTAAGACCTTTTTCCTCAGAAACGCGTAGAGGTATCAAGTTTAATTTTTTACTAAATAAACAAGTCTACTGTCTCTTTCAAAATTAAACTTGTAAGTCAACGCGATGAAGATCGCGATGAGATAGATGTGGGAAGGAAAAAATTCAAAAGTCTTAATTTTAAATTATCTCTTCTCTATCTCTATCTCTTTTCTATCTCTATCTCTACATAGTATAAATTAAAGTCGCTTTCCGCGTCTGTCTGTCTGTATGGCCGCTAACTCCTCCTAAGCCACGCAATGGATTTTGATGCGGTTTTCACCATCAGTTAGATACTTTTTCACGGAAGGTTTATATATATAACTAGCGACCCACCCCGGCTTCGCACGTAAATTACACCCGTGCGAAGCCGGGTGGGCGGGTCGCTAGTATCATATTATTATAAAATATTGTTTTGCGATTACAAACTTACCTTTTGTAGTTATGGAAGAACCTTATTGTCCACTACAAAGTTAAGTTTGTTTTTCAATATTGCAATTTTGTTTTTGTTTCATTTTGTTTGGACGCGCTCTTAGGGCACCGTCCAAGGGAACCTTCAGAGCGCGAGTCCTACTCTTACTTGTCTGTTTTTTTTTTCCTATATAAGATTATTCTCATTTTAGGGTATTGTGCTTCTAAGCGTCGTGTACATGTTCATAGCTGCTTTCATTATTGCTTACTATTGCGACAGTGGCATGTTGTTTTTTCACGCCACTATCAATGCTACGGAGATCATATTTACGGCGGACGTGGTGATAGGCCTGCTGCATGCATTCTGGCCGGCAGTGCGCTTGCATATGAGAGCGCATCGGAGGAATATGGTGTTCCTCGCGTACGACGTAGTGTCTTTGTTGCCTTTTTGTGTTGTATGTAAGTAACTTTTTCTCTTATACACTTTTTAAAAGCTCGCTCGTTTGATCGCCTTTAAGGCTCTTCGACCAAAATAAAATGAATGGATGGCCCAGAATGCTCCCAGAAGAAGCACATTTTTGAAGATTACAAAATGAGCGCCGGCGCTCACTTCGTTTCAGTCTGTCTCTAGCCGTAGGAAGAGCGACACAAGACTATTGTTACATGATAACGAAACATCTGACAAAATAATGCCTTCGTGTGATTTCCCGAAGTGTAAATTGTGTAAATACACAACAAAAAACTGCTATCTATTTTTTGTCACAAATGTCAGTACATTTGTTACGAAAACTAGATAGCAGTTTTTACATGGTTATGATTAGGTGTTGAATTATATGTTCGACGGTTTGACTCGTTTTACTGAGAAAATTCTATAGTAATGGCCCGTTCATTCATTTTACTTTGGTCGAAATTTAGGCCTAGAATATGGTGCACTTCTATCACACTCGCACATTTGCTGGGTTTTTAACCGACTTCAAGAGGAGGTTATCAATTCAATTGTCCCTATGTTTTTTTTGTCTACTTTAGAAAAATGTGCTTCCGTCATATTTCAAAATATATTTGACTTTAACTTTTGTGTAATTTTTTTTCTTTTATATTTGAACTTTAAGTAGTAACCATTTTTCAGTTCAATGGATGGAAGGATATGATACTTTGGTGTTGGTTGGGAGATGGTTGGGAATTGGACGTATTTATCGCATTTTCTTTGCTTTCAAAGATTTCAATGAAAATGTAAGTATTATTTTTCTTGTGTTACGATCTCGTTAGTTAAATAGGGAATGACGATGCTCATACACATTTCTATCCCCTATTTAACTCTTTTAGAGGTTGAATGTCCAAAAACGGTTATACAGCTGACTTTTATTTATAAACAGCCTACATTCCAACTTACACATTTCTTACTTATAAAAATTACGATTTTTCATCCCTTATTTAACCCCCTTAGGGAACGAGTTCCTAAAAAATCGATGATACGACTTAATTTTGCTTATTATATATATTTAGATGTACTTTTAAGTGGCACTGGGTTAGACGTTCTTAAGTGGAGATCACAAAGTGCCAGACGTAATGTAGGACTCCCTGAGTCCGAATGGAGTGACGACATACGTCAGGTAGTTGGCAGTGATTGGAAGGGAAAATCAGGCTGAGCGTGCCTTGGGCGAGTCCTATGTCCAGCAGAGGACTAGTAAAGGCTGATTATGATTATGATGAGGATGAGCACCCTGCAATTTCACCCGTTTACCCCACAGAATCTGTTTATTTTTTCGAGATGAAAATTTGTGTTTATCCGGAGTATAAGCTTCCTCCAAACCTAATATCATTCGAATCCGTTAACCTGTTGAAGAGTTCAGAGCGGACAACCGTACATACTTACGAACAAACAATATGTTCAAGCATGTGTGTTCATGTGTGTGTATATTGCAGATGCGTACGTCTCGTACAATGCTCTACTTGATCGAGCACATGGTAACTGTGGCGTTGATTCTGCATGGTGGCACTTGTCTCTGGTACTCCGTACATAAGACTACGGATAGAGAGTCCAATTCATACAATCTTGGATACCCTTCTCATGTCAACGCGAGGAGGTTGAAATTTGACAAGTACGTAGCGCCAATGACGTTTGACCAAGGACGTTTTATACCCTGTCGTTTGACTTAGGTTAGGATGACCAATAGAGACGTCATATATACTCATTAATAAGCATTAAAAACATGCCGATATTTTACTATAGCTACCTACTTATAGAACTTTATAGCCTTACAGCCGCCCTGTATAAGTATTTCAATTTCTAAACACACAAAATGACACTTTTGATTATTTTTCATACTCTAAAATCGTCCATTGTGCCTCGTACGCGTCGTTGCCAGGTACACAGGATGGACTGAGTTCATTGTATCGCTGCGCAGACCTCGGTAAAACGTAAATACCTCAGATTATATATAACATCATTGTTTAACACAGACTTTTATTAGAATAGACACCATTTTCGCCAATTTAGCTACTGAGTTCATCAATTCATCATGTCTATTGATGGTCTTAAGTTAGATCAATGTTCTAACTGGCACGCCGCATAATGCAGTTCAATTTCCATCGTTAGCCCAATTGAACCACAGTAAACTGTAAAAGTCAAAACATACTCTCGTAACGTCATAGGTATACTTTCACTAAATGTAGCATACTGGGTTTTCATACAATTTGAAGTGCTCTCGGTGTCTGTCCTGTTATAAGCCTGCGGTATTACATAAACTTACAATAGAATAAAGCGGGTACCTACCTAGTGCGTGTCGTGACATGCTCATGGCAGGGTTAGTATCTCGCTAGTAGCCATCCGTATGTTAGATGATATAAATGATCATCAACATACTCGTAGATCGAGTTCCTAGTATGTGAAAAACAATGGTGTCCAATAATTGACTGACCCATGAGAGGTCTCAGATTCTAATGGCTAATCGGAGAAGTCGGCATTTCGGCGTGCATGGTTTGTTCGACGGCACAGATATAATCTGTGTTCGACGGTAACTTTTTTTTAAAGTACTAGGTACATTAGGCGCTGAGTTGTCATCTTTTTGCAAGTTATCTTAAAACTATTTAAACATTGTTCTTTTACAGCTACACGGCATGTTGGTATTATTGTGCTTGTCGATTCTTCAATGTAATATTTGGTGATGCTTTTCCTCTTGTAAGTTTAACTGAATCTGTCAATCCAAAATACTTATCTACCAGTTTACTAATTAACCACCTTTTCAAACTTCGTAATTTAATTACTTGAAATCAGGAATCTGTAGTTAATTTATCTATCATTTTTTATTAATAATAGACAAGTGCTTTGTCTATGATAATAATAAACAAGTTTCTTTTTTATAATTTCTAAATTAGACCAATTCTTGAGCACCCAGTTCTAGTCTAGTTCCAGAACATTGGTGGAGTTCGTCGTCAATAAGTTTTAATAGATCTTATGCCATCGAGATACAATTCTTATAGAGTCACAATCTCTCTGAAAATATTTAAAAAAACGTCCTAGCGTCATTGTACTTTGTATCAATTATATTTATGTCGCTTGCATAGTGTTCAACATTCATCATCATCATCATCTTATTACCTTGTAACTAACCAAAAAGTCTTCGCAATTCGTAGTGTGCGCCGAGTTTTGGTTCGGACATTTTTTGACATGATTGTGACTCCATAAATGTATAGTATCTCGATGCTTTATGCATCTTAAAGCTAGACTTCGTGGCCAGCTAGACCGGATTCGCATAGTCTAAACTAGTTTAAAGTCTAGGGTACATCATGTTGTATCATTTAGAATAAGCATATTGGAAATTTCTCAAATAAAAATTAAAAAAAAAAAGCGTCGGAAATATTGTTGGAAAGCATATTATATTGGTTTGAGTGGATGAGAAAGAAAGATCTTCTATACCTAAGTAAAAGTTTACATATTGAGTTTTTGTAGGAATGGCATTCATATTTTTTCAGCGAAGTTCAGGAAAATGGGTAACAGCTGGCCTGATGCTCGTGGGATTTATATTTTTTCGATATAAGTTCGTCGGCACCATCACCTGGGAGCTAGTTCTGCAGAACAGTCGCAAATCAGACTTCGTAGATCGAGTAAGAGTTTTGTACCTTTCAGTTTGTACCGAGCTCATAATAAGTAAAATAAATTATATCCATGTCTCCGTGACTCGAAAATAAGACTCTAGATTTGAAGTCGCTGTTATATTGTGCTTGTGTTTTTTTTTCATCGGACTAGGCTAACGTTTGACCGCTATCTCGTCTGATGGAAAGCGATGATGCGGTCGAAGATGAAGCACGTTTTCCCAGTAATAACCTATTAACCCTAGACTTGAACACTCCAAGATTGTAATGCTGCGGAAACACAGACAGGAGCAAGGCGTCCATTGTTTTGCTATTCTTATTAAAAAAGAGAACTCATAACGCTTGGTGCGAATAAATGGCATTTCGACCAAGTAAGGGTGACGCCTTGCCGTTCCTCTGGACGTCCGGTAATGAAAAGGTGATGGGGGAACAAGTTCGTGAAGTTCCGTTGCACACTCTCCGTGGAAAATACTATAAAATATCGAAAAGCTTGCAACTTTACGCCGGCGGTTCAGGTTCTGAAGTTTCTTTCCAACCAACACTTCGTCATCAATGAGCTTTATTGTAATAATAGACTATTTATAATCTTTATTATTACAACTTGTTCGTAGTATCACCACATGATAAGCTATCTCCAACTCCGTGGCACGCCCTCGTGGCTGGTGAACCAAGCCAAGCAGTACAAGAAGCAGCTTTGGCGCATGAAGGACGGTGTACTGAGATCCAAGCACCTGCAGAGACTACCGATCCCTCTGCAGATGGAACTCATCTTCGACATCAATGTTGGACACTTCCACAGTACTATGCTGTTTCGAGATACAGGTGAGCTATGATTACTGGAGAAACATCAATTTTAATATAAAGCACCTACTTACACTTATACCTACTAATATTTTTCTGATATTGTATCAGTAATGCCCACGCTGTCACCAATCTTCGTTTTCTCAAACGTTTCCCTTACACCCGATATCGACCTATACCTATGTGAGATAGGAGTGAAATCTCGCATAGGTATATGCGCATAATATATAGATTCATATATTTGTGAGATTGGACCACGGAGAGGTTATGTAAAATGCTGACTCGACACTATCTGGCGTGTTATGCGGGCTGGGAGCTAAAACGGAATTTACGATTTTTACTTTTTATTCAATGCTAAAGGAATAGATATTTGGATTTTGGGTGCATGTCTATTATTGATTGTAAGGTTTTTACAGATAAACTTACTGTTTGTTTGTTTGTTAAGGACAAATATTGTAAGCTGAATTAGAACCACTTCCTCCATTTTTTTTTAAAATTACTTATACATAATAATTATGCTTGTGTTTGACCACCATCACGCCTGATGTTAAGCGATGATGTGGTCTACGTTGGAGCACGCTTGCCTCCGAACCGATTTTGCTGAAGTTTTGCATACACCATGGCATACACCTTTAATTCTAGTGACAAAACAATATACAATACACAGTGACAATTAATGCCAATTGAAATTATCTTTGGCAATACCCATTGACCTATATCATCATCATCATCATTTCAGCCGTAGGACGTGTACTGCTGGACATATTATAGGCCTCCCCCATCGATTTCCAAAAGGGCCGGTTGGAAGCGGCCTGCATCCAGCGTTTCCCTGCGGTCTCTTTTAGGTCATCTGTCCATCTTGTGGGTGGACGTCCTATACGCTGCGCTTATCAGTCCGTGGTCCTTTTGGTGGTTGGTCATTGACCTATATGTACTACGTAATTTCTTTGGAAATACTTAATATTTTAATATTTTAAAAACGCCACAAAATGGCGGATGGTTTATGCATATTTTTAATCTATGATATTTTTTTGTCATCTCTGTCAATATGGATACCACAATGGATACGATAAAGTGATAGACATCACCATAGAGTAATATATACACCGGGAACATGGACATCACACTAAATTCAATATGGCCACATTATATTACATTTTCTTTAAAAGAGTTTTGGCGCCAACGCGGAAAAAACATGTCGGCTCGTTGGATTATTTTCCTAAACTTCTGTATTTTTGAGTGTTAATGTGTACTAAATGGTGAATTATTATTCATTAAGTGCTCGTAAACGTGCTCGAGTCTGGGCAAGTGATATAACGAGGTGAAACGTGTCTTTTCGTGTTGTTTCCAAAACTCCATAGGAGCCTCTTGTAAAGTCTCCACCACTTTACAGGGGCATGAGTTCGACTTGACCGTGACTTACTTGCTAGTTTGACTCTGACTGTGACTATGACTTGTTTGACGCTATTAAAACAAAGTAAACTGTTTAATATTACGAGTAAAGGACATTGAATCCACGCTCATGAAGACTTTAACAAAAAAAAAAAAACTTTAAAAAAGCTAAAAGCTTGTTTAAAAAATGCATTTTAAACGATTGATTTAGTCTTTAAAATCAAATTTTCTATCAACTTTTATAGAGGAAGCCTTCATGCGCCAAATTTCTTTACTGATGAGACACGAGTTGTTCCTGACCGGTCAGCACATTTGGAGCCAAGGCGTGGTGAAGAGCGGCATGATCTGCATCAAGCGAGGAGTCATAGAAATGCTCTCCGATGAGGATGACGAGAGCCCTATGATAGCTTTCAAGGAAGGAACCGTTAGTTTAATCATATACCTGTCTACCCTTTTTTAACGCCCTTGGAAAACTTGTTAAGTGATCCATTTTTGTTTTATTATGTTATTTTACTTGTTTAACATTTATAGTTAAAAACATGCCGTAAACAAACAAAAAAATGTGTAAAGTTTTTTTTTTTTTTTTTTTTTTTTTTTTTTTTTGCGATTTTTTATTTTTAGGGTTCCGTACCTCAAAAGGAAAACACGGAACCCTTATAGGATCACTTCGTTGTCCGTCTGTTCGTCTGTCTGTCTGTCTGTTCCTCTCTCAAGACCTTTTTCTCAAGAACGCGTAAAGGTATCAAGTTTGAAATGTATACTAAATACTTAGGTCTATGGTTTCTTTCGACTGTAAAGAAAGTTGTAAGTCAACGCAATCAAAAGATATAAACGTTTATGTCGCATGTTTTACGATTTCACAGGGGAATCAAAACCTAATAGGGTACTTTCCGTTGACCTAGAATCATCAAATTTGGCAAGAGGCAAGGTCTCATAGCACATATATAGGAATAAATCCGAAAGTAATAATTTTAAAGTTATATCATTTAAAAATAATAGGGTATTTGACTACTTTTGGGAAACTATTGCACATTATTGTCTGATATAAAATAATGTATACTGCATTTATATTTTCTGGATATCAGTCGTATTTGCGATATAAATCGATGTTAAAGTTTGAATAAAAAAAGATCGCGCCAAAACGCAGACCTGCGTCATAGCTCCGATCACGTGACTAATTGACGTCACACAAAACAAAACAACTACAGCCAGGCTGCAAAAGTTTGATAATTAATTAATTTCTAATAGAAGTAATGGTTTATAAATATTGTGTAGTGCCAAAATGTACAAATACTTCCATAACGACACCCGAAAAAATATTTGTTCCTGTTCCAATGGACCCAAAACTCCCCATAACTCGAAAAAAGTGGTTGGAATCAATCTAAGGTTGGAACTAAGTAGCTCGTAGAGAACCCAAAAGTATTGGAGCTAATTCAAGTGTTTCTTATGTGCGAAGATCATTTTGAGGTACATATTTGAGTCTATATATTTCTATTATAATTTGTGTTTTTATTGCATTACTATTTTATGTACTGTTACTTTCTTTTTAAACATTGTAAAGCTCGACATAACCTAACAAAATAGTGATATCCACTTACTACAACATACTTTTTGTACAACTTGATTGAATGTTTTGCTTGGAGAACAATTAAAAATTAATACTGACATTGTAGTTTTTACGTTTTGAGTTCTGCAGCGTAGAAACAATGACGTGGATTATTATTAAAGAAATATGCAACCATAAAAACATTAATTTTGGGTAAGTTACTGCTGTCTGCTTGCACAAAATGTTTCTCCATTCTTCTCACATTTAACCTCCGGACTGTTTTTGGTGAAAATTGCTGGATAAATCGCTCTCAAAATAGCTTTACAACATTAAATTCGCAAATATCAATACTAAATCTGTTTGTTTAGATTTGTGTGACGTCACTAGGGATGAAGCCAGTTACAGACCGTTTTCGATCACGTGATCAAATGTCGAAAATACAGTTATTTTAATCGCGTTTTTTACAAAAAATAAGCATATTTTTATCAAAAAATCAATGAAATATGCTTTTTCATTATGTCATGTTTATGGATGGCGTCAATTGGCATAATATTTTTAATACAGTCAAGTACCCTATTATTTTACTATTACAAACTTACATTTTGTAGTTGTTATGTATGGAAGAACCTTATTGCGTTGTCCGTCTGTTCGTCTGTCTGTCCGTCTGTTCCTCTCTCAAGACCTTTTTCTCAAGAACGCGTAAAGGTATCAAGTTTGAAATGTATACTAAATACTTAGGTCTATGGTTTCTTTCGACTGTAAAGAAAGTTGTAAGTCAACGCAATCAAAAGATATAAACGTTTATGTCGCATGTTTTACGATTTCACAGGGGAATCAAAACCTAATAGGGTACTTTCCGTTGACCTAGAATCATCAAATTTGGCAAGAGGCAAGGTCTCATAGCACATATATAGGAATAAATCCGAAAGTAATAATTTTAAAGTTATATCATTTAAAAATAATTATTTTACTATTACAAACTTACATTTTGTAGTTGTTATGTATGGAAGAACCTTATTGTCAACTACAAAGTTAAGTTTGTCTTTCAATATTTCAACTTCAGTTCGTTTTTTTTTTGACTCGCGCTCTGAGGTTTCCTTCCAACGGAACCCTCAGAGCACGAGTCCTACTCGTACTTGTCCGGTTTTTTTAATAACATTATAACTGCATAATTAGGTATATTTGTTTATGTGAATAGTAAGACCACAATATAATAATAAGTAGCATAGAAACCATCACGTGATTTACAAGGCGTACAAGGCCGTCTGTCAAATAGGGCAGGTACTATTTGACAGACGCATCTCTCTCTGGTGCATTTTACAGGTACATTAAAATAGTGTACAACCCTGCAATTTGCCGTCCTGTTAAAATTATATCTGTTTCGTTCTGGTAATAACAATTTTGGCATACGAGTTAAGAAGTTAAAATGTTTAATGCGTTTATGCTAAATTAGCACTACTTCTATGCAACTTATTATTCTGAGAGTAAGACAATAAAGAAACAAAAGATGTTATAATAATATAATAATAATAATATATATGTTATTATGTCGAATAAGCATTCGAGGTAGTTCCACATAAATTACATTAACATTGGCTTAGTAGTTTTTTAACCAGCTCCAATAATACGAATAATTTTGTTCGAGCGGTCACTAATTTTAAAGTGTATTTTTGTGTTGATATTTATTTATATACACAGATTGTATTTTGATATTTAGTCAGATTACAAATTTCTATTAATTATAATTTCTATTAAATTATATTTGTGACATAACTTTTATACTGCGCATTAACTACCATAAGTATGACATTTCAAACATACATTTTTAATATATTTAATGGGCGTATTACCTACACGTCAGCATGGTTTTCCATGCCGAAAATATACGTTTATTTTGCATAAAACCCTAGAGTAACTCCATTTACTGTTTATATCTTGTGTAAAGAATTTATTCAAGCTAACGCTCGTGCATTTCAGGTACTGGGTGAACTGAGCTTATTCTATTCAATTCCATCAAAAGTTACCGTGAAAGCAGCTACTTATGTTGAACTCCAGGTGAATACTGAATGCGGAAATATTTTATGCAAGTGAAATACCTCAAAAACGGATCTACTGTTGTTCTAATTTTGAAAGCTTTGAGCACAGTACCCTTAGTACAAGTTATAATAGTTTCGAAAACTTTATGTATTATTTAAACTAATAAGCGGCTGCATGGCACTCACGGGTATTGAAGTTGAAAAACTCGCTGAGGATGGGCGTCTATGGCACAGAAAAGAATTGTTTTTGTTTAAATTAGAACGGCTGTCAAGGCGTTTTTGTAAGAGTTGTAGCCAATTGCACCCATATAAACGAAACGTCAGTCATTCGAAATCAGTTAGCAACTGTGATGCGGACAAAGAACTTTGAGACCTATATAACCCAAAATGGTAAGGTCCAAGTTCTTTGGATGCGGAGTTCGACGCGTTGAGATAAATAAGAATGTTCAATCAAGGTTCTGTCATTACGCCTGGCGACAGATTTTCCTTCTCATTTCCGTTCTATTTACTTCTCTTTTCTGTGGTCTATAGCCATAGCGTCTGAACACCGGTCGAGTTTTTCAACTTCATCAAGTGCTAGCCGTTTATTAGTTTAAAAAATAATGAATCACGTTAGTTTCTATAGTAATTTACTTTATGTATTGTTCCATATATTTTAGTGAAGCGCCTCCAGGCGAAACACGGATGAACTAAAATCGGTAACCTGAAACACCGTTTAACATCAGGCGGGGTGGCCGTCAAACGCAAGCATAATTATGTAATAAAAAAATACAATTTAACCGGACAAAAATTATAATATTTTGATATGGAATTAATATTTTACAAGACGAGTTTTGGCGCCAACATGAAAAAAAAATTGTCGCCTCATTGTAATATTTTCTTATACATTTGTATTTTTTGGTGAATGGTACTCGAGTGTTAAGTGTTATAATGTGGTGAAACATGTCTTTTCGTGTTGGTACCAAAATTCCGTAGAAGCTTCTAGTGAAGTTTCCTTCACTTTACTAGGGCATGACTTATAGCTATAGCAATAGCTATAGCAATCTAATTTTAATAATAAAATAATCACTAAAAATATGTTGACTCCAACGATCACATACGTACCTATCTAGTACAGTATGAAAAATCTTTGTTTGACTCCTTGTCATTATATTATTTAGTTTTCTTAAAAATGCGGGCCGCAGCTTATCCATTCAATTTCTTCTGCAATGCAAGTACTTGCAGTCAATTAGGTTTTTACCAATAGAGACGTTATACTCATTAAAAAGGCACTAAAACATTGCGATATTTTACTGCAGCTATACCTAGCTATACTAGCTATACTAGCTATACCTAGCTATACTAGCTATACTTAGCTATACAATTTTCATTGGGATATGGATATCGATAAATCTGAAGCAAAAATACTGGTCTTAAAAATATTTATGAACTTATAAGTTATACAGTGACTAGTGCAGTGAATCGTACAGTAGTTTTGCATCATTCCGGATGACATACTGCACTATGGGCATGAGTAGCGTTTACCATCAGATGAGTGATTTGTCACTTAGTTGTATTAAAAAACTTAATTATGTATAAGTACAAAAAGCTAAATATATGTATAGGCGTAGGTGAGTGTGATTTCAATGGTTCCGTATTCAATACTCGAATACCTATTTATAGACCTATACAGGGTATTGTGTAAGACGTGCCCGACTTGCGAGGGTAGTATAGGTACGTTATCGATATGTGATTCCATTTACGTCGTTCTTGTTATGAAATGAATTTAATAAAATTCATATAACAAAAATTTTTTTTTGCTATCCTAATTTTTGTCCCACTACGGGACAAAAAACTCATTAAGTAATGCAACTAAACAAACAAGCTTACAAGGTAACTCAAAATTGACGCAAACAATTAAGCAAACGTCGTTACAGATGAAATAATAGTTGGTATAAGCAGCGTTTGTCAGCTAATTGTTAGCCCGTGAAATGAAAATTTAAATATTATTTTGAAATGATAACCAAATTACGTTCAAAGTTTACTATGCAGGTAAATATATACCTCATGTCTATAATATATGATTCTCAAATAGAAACCACGGACCAGTAAGCGTACTGCGTAGCGTAGGACGTCCACCCACAAGATGGGCAGACGATTTAAAAGAGAGAGCAGGGAAACGCTAGATGCAGGCCCCTTCCAACCGGTTCTTTTAGATATCGATGGGGAGGCCTATGTCCAGCAGTGGATGTCCCATGGCTTGGTGATGATGATGATATATAAACTTTTTGTTTTTGTTTTCCTGTTTACTGGGACACCTTTATGCCCCTCGGGAGTCGGACACAACTAACAAAACACCGTGTATGGCGCGCCGCTCTGATTTAATCAGTGTTTTAAATTTAATTTTATGCTCTGTAGGTGTTGCGGAGAACGGATTTCATGAGAGTGATTGCTGAACATCCAAGCATGCTCGAACATATAAGGGATAAGATAGATAGTCGCCTGAAAAAATCACGCTCTCGACAGGTAACATATATGTCAAAACTGATTAAAATCTAGTATGATACAATGGTGGAGCGATGGTGGACGAACGCTTTACAATCTGAATAATAAAGTCTACAATAAGTCATTAGTGCAGGGAAGATAATTATAAGCATTTTATTGTCTTGCTGGACAGAGAGCGCACAGAGGCCTTACGGCTACCTGTTTTAAGCGATTCTGTTTAGGTGATGAGAAAAGTTGCCCGTACGCAAACCTTATCTCAGCGCGTTAATTGTTTGTCATATAATTTATTAAATTCGTAAATTTTAAGGTTAAGGTGATCGTGAGATCACGTGATTTTCCGAACTGTGCCGTTTCAGCGTTAATTGGAGCCCACGGAAGGAGTTAGCCGTAAGACCCCTGTACTTAATCACAAATGACGTCACTTGTTAGTACGCCATACAAATTCACTCACTCACTCACTCACTCACTAGGGACATCCCTGTCCCTTTTCCTGTCCCAGCATCCCTTCCTAATCCAACCAAAAACTTTATAATGTTTACATATCGGAACTAAGCCAATTTAAATAATTTCTTTAGTAGGTATACGTATTACATCTAATTTTATTTTTCACTTGGTCTGCTAATGTTTATGCCTGTTATTGTTAACAAATCAAACACCTGTCCGGTAGCTTATTATAGCATCTATTCTAAACGAATGCATCACACACAATATCAACCTATCATGTTCCCACTGCTGGGACTCAGGATTTCTCTTAGGAGAGAGGATGAGCCCTAAATCCACCATGCTGGCCCAGTGCATGTTGGTGAATGTCAGCATTATGTGTTTGAGCTTTTGAGGTTTTTTGACATACCGGTTTTCTCACGATGTTTTCCTTCACCTTTGTTGAGCGACAGGAACGAAACTGCACATAACTTGTTAAAGTACTATGTAAGTAATTGGTTGAAATATCGAACCGGGTGATTGTAAAGTGCACATGCATGGCCACCATCGCTTAGCAAAATACTATATTGAGTTCTATTTCGCAAATGTTTCAACAAAGTATCTGAGCCAAGAAATGGTTGACAAGTCGTGAAAAACAGCAGCCATTTTCTCAACAGTTAGCGATTGTAATACCATTCCCCTTCATAAAATACAACACGACATTTCACTGTCTCATTTCATCAAGAAACCGTCTCACTGTTTACTTATCAATATTCACTTTAGGAGGCAATAATGAAACACGATAAAGACGATTCGAGACTAATTCGAACTCGGTACCGACCCATGAAAGTACTCAAAGATAATTTGGCAGGCGTCGAGGAAGAAGACCCCACTTTCGTAGAGGATTCTCACTTGCACTACAAAGGTAATAAAGACTATTCTTCCACGGGATGGATTCGTAGAAATTTTTGCCTCAAATATTTAATTTTCCAGATGAAAATAATGTCCGACAGCCGAAGTTTACTCCGGAGTTTTTGGAGCTGTATGAAATGACGAATAACGTAACGACTATTGACGCGCCCCGAATATGCTTGAGGTCAAGTTTTCCTTGGATATTGGAACCGAACACTGATTTTGTGAGTGCTATTTGTTGGAATAAAGTGAGTTGAAACGCGGAGTTTTCTAAGTTTTTCATGCTGGTGACTTGTGGAAACTTATGTTGGATTGGGTTGGGTATGTACCTACATAATTTGGATTCTTTCAAGTATTACAGTACATCTATTACAGTTTACGGTAGCAAATAGCGTTTTATACAAGATATTTAATACATTTATGACTCACAAATGTGTGTTGTCACAAACCAAAAGTAGACTATAACCATACTAACTATTAACGTAATCTGTGCATTTAGTCTACATTAATTGAAAGCTGAAATAGACATTGTTATAACTTCATAGGATTTAAATTACATAGTTTGCCGGTATTTCTAAAATGTGTCTATTTTTCGAGCGCCGTTATTTTTTATATACACATCATTATGAACCACTCTCGAACTCTATCCCATCGGTTATCGATTTTTTGGACAATGTGACCGGCCCACTGCCTCTTCAGTAATTCTTTCATTCATTCTTTGAGTTATGTGGGTAATTTTGGTTCTATATCGGATCACTTCATTTAGAATTCTGTCCCGTATAGAAACTCCGAGCGTAGCCCTGTTTTTATAGCTCGCTAAGCAACTTTGAACTTGTGCAAAGCGACGTGCTTTCTTGTTCTACCTAAACTCTTTGGTTGTATTCCAGACGCATCTGTTCGACATGGCACACTTCCTCATGGTGATATATCTGTGCATCATCTCGCCACACTTTGCCATACAAAGCATGCAGTCGGACACCGAGAGGGTGGTTACCACGGTAGTGATGGCCGGAATGCTGCTCAATATTTACATACAGCTCACCACTGCTATTATTGAAAAGGTAGGATTATTACAAGCAAATCACAGCGCAGTAATTTAAACTTATCTTACGAAGAAGCTTGAGGTTCAACGTTTCCCGTACAAAAACCATAGGTAACATACCTACTGTCTCCCTGAGAAAAAAAAAACGAAACAGAACAATGGTGGCCGAGGTAGCATTTGCGCTTTACAATCTGACAGCACCTGGTTCGATCCCCGGCCCCAGTGACATATATGACCTACATAAATTATGAGCAGTTTCGATGCCATTGCTCAAAAACGGTGAAAGAAAACATCGTGAGGAAACAGGTATGTCCAAGAACCTCAAAAGTTAAAAAAAAACATAATGACATTCACCAACATGCACTGGGACAACATGGTGGATTAGAACCAATCCTATCTCTCTGAGAGAAGCTCTGAGTCCCAGCAGTGGGAACACGATATGCTGAAATAATGAAATAAATTTTATTGTTGATATTTAGCTAACAATATCTTGGCAGATTTCTAACATCGTACCTAACAACTTTAGTTTCGTGACTTTTAATAATAGTCTATCGTAAAATATTATTAAATACGAAAAATATATTTAAATCAGGATAAAATTTTGAGATATAAGCGTTTAAAGTTTTTGGACGCACCAAGAAGGGACGCTCAGTCCCTTTCCCCCAAAGTGAGTGTCAGTATGGAGTTTGTATAGCGTACCAACAAGTGACGTCATCTGTATAATGCGCCCCTGTCTCGCATGACATTAAATTGCAAAAATTTTGAACATATTTAAATTTTGTTTTTGGTTATCGGCTCTATTTACGGTCAGCGTTTTTTATAAGACAATACAACATAATCAGTCCAATAATATATCCTTACAAATAGAAAATTCATAAGAATTTTCCAAAACGGTTTTTAAATAACGAAGTTCTGAGGTAAAAACTGGGTAACAAACATTAAAAAAAAACGAATTGAGAGCCTCTCTTTTTTTGAAGTCGGTTAAAAGCTAGCGAAAATGATCAGAATAAAAAAAAAACATTTAGCTTTTTAAAATCTACTACAGCTGTCAGAGCTCAAACAAACTTGGACCAAGTACAGGTAGGTACCTTAAAAAAAAAACAAGATTCCATCTTCCACAGTCCATAAGAAAAGTGACCGTAAAAGAAATAGCCGAAGTTAAAATGGCGACCCTCGGGTTCTATCTGGACATTATATCGGTGTTCCCGGTATACATTTTCACGGACACGTTGGATCCCCGGGGAGAGACCGTGGTTGGACAAGTGGCTAAACTATTTCCGATCTTGCAAGTGTGGCACATTTGGGACTATATCGGTAAATGGGAAATGAACTTTAGTGCTAATTTAAAAGTAAGTTTTTATTCTTTTCACAAGCTTTTACTTGCCTTGTTAGTTTGGGTCAAATCTTGCAGCTTAATTTTAAAACAGTTATCCCCAACTGATTGAGCTGAAATTTTGCATACACGTTTAGTTTGGATGACAACGCTTGCTTAGCAAATTGACGTCATTCTTAATCCAATATGGTAGATTTCCAAAGATGGCGGACTATAATATTTTTATGCATCCCCATGATATGGATATCAAAAGAAAGGGTTTGCTGAGAAAAATACGAAAAATCAAATATCGTCCAACTACATACTTACACACTATACACTTCAAATAATAATAATCTTTTTTGGTAGTACTTATTGATACTATTTTGTAAAATTTGGCAAATTATAATTTTGCAAAAATTATTGGTTTCAGTTCCTTTGCATCTTGAAATACAGTTTAATATTCCTGCTGTTTTGCTATTGGTCTGGCTGCGCTCTTTATTTGTATGCATGTCCTAGGAAACTGTGCCGAGAGGTAAATCCGTTTCCAGAGTTTATACTACACGTTGCCTTCATAAATATAGGGTGAATTCTGTGCAAGTACCCTATGATTCTGAAACTAGAGCAGTAGCAACATTGCCAGAATCACTGTTTAATTCTATAATTTTCATTCATTCCACATTATTTTTGATCCCATTTTTTATGCTTATAAGTAAACGTTTACCACAGCTTACCTGATGTTTTGTGGTGTTGTGGTCGAAGATGGTAAACACAGCTGGCTTGGGAACTGGTTCTCAAGAGAGGCTGCCGGAATATAATGTGTTTTTTTTAAATGTAATAGTAGTGAGTTTGACTGCTAGCTTGCCCGATGTTAAGCGAAGATGCTTGCCGTTGGGTACTTGGTGACATATTTTCAAATTGAGGGTGGTAGCGAGCTAAATGGGCTTCAGAAAATGTCCTACCACCATGCTATGGTTTCCTGATCATGTTTTTCTTCAGCGGTAGCTCAAACCCATTGTTAGGATTTAAATCCAAATATTGCGGTTTAGAATTCGATCGTGTCAACCCAGTGGTTGGCATGTTCGAATTCCCATGTTAATGAAGCTATCATCGCTCAAAATTTGCGTCCATTATAATCAGCAGTAGTCTATTATTACTCACTGGAGTCCATAAGATAGTTGATCGTTTATAAATCTGAAGTGAAGAAAAACGATATTTAAAATTAATCAAAGGAAATCCTTCGTTTCACCTCTGTAAACGTTGACTCTGTAGGGATTATTCCTCTCAATGATATGCAATTTCCAGAACTCGTGGATGTCGCAACTTATCTATTGGGAGACGAAAGTGTTCATGACGAACGATGCTAAACACGAAAGACCCTTTTTATCTGCGCTCATATTTGGCACTACTGTTTTTACTAACTCTGGGATGTCTGATATGGCACCGGGCGCTAATGACCTTTTAGTGGTAAGATAAAGAAATTTACTTTAATAAAAAGAAATAAATTATGATCTACACATTCTACACTCCATAGCTCACGAGGGTGCCATGGAACACCCACAACTATCACCCAGACCTAGAGCAGATTCAAGTTAGTTATTCAAACATTCGAAAGTCTTCGACCAGTGTGTGTTGCCAATGATGACATACGGCACTGAAACGTGGTCTCTCACTATGGGCCTCATAAACAAGCTCAAAGTCGCACAACGAGCTATAGAGAGGGCTATGCTCGGGATTTCTCTACGAGATTGAATCATAAATAAGGAGATCCGTAGACAAACGAAAGGTACGGACATAGTCCACCGGATTAGCAAGTTGAAGTGGCAGTGGCAGGGCACATAGCATGCAGAACAGGCCGATGGGGCCGAAAGGTTCTCGAATGGAGACCACGAACCGGTAAGCGCAGCGTAGGACATCCACCCACAAGATGGACAGACGAACTAAAAGAGATCGCTGGGAAACGCTGGATGTAAGCCGCTTCCACTCGGCCGTTTTGGAGATCGATGCCTATGTCCAGCAGTGGACGTGCTACGGCCGAAATCATGATGATGATTCAATCATTTGCCCGGCCGATAATTGAACCCGAGACTTTATAAAGCAGTAGCACCAAACTCGATTGTGTAAACAAAATGTTTGTTACAACAACTCCCGCATTTGAAAAACGTGTTTTTCTAGCAGTTTCTAGTTGTTCAAAACAGTTTATTCTGGAAACCGTAAAAAAAATCCCTTCCGCCCACGACTCAGTTTGTTCCTGTTGTTAGGGAAATGCTGAACAGTTCTATGATTTAATTTATATTTATTGGCATAACACGGCTTCAACGTGTCGTTGCCGAGAAAAGCGGTCCTGTTGACATTTTAATATCAAAAATAAAAGTGGGTTAGTAAATTGAGTAGGTGCGATCCATCATTTCTAAACGTCTTGGGAATGTTCGCTAGTGATAGATGAGATACCCAGAAAACGTTCTATTTCAGGTACCATTAATATTTATCTTTGGATCGTACCTGGCTTGCTTTTACACTGCAAAAATCAGTAGCATTTACTTGCTCTCAACACAAAGGAAACTGAAATTCAAGGCACGTAAAACTCTTTCATTAATTACTGAAAGGCTGTTAGCTTTTCCCCCTGATAACGATATTTTCTTTTTCTTTAGGAATCGATGAAGGAACTCTTTTATTTCTTATCAGTTAATCACGTTAGCGGTAAAATCAAAGCGAGAGTGAAAAAGTTTTTCTGTGTACAGTGGTAAGCTAATTTTACTGAGTAACTCGGGTTCTCGCAGAGGGTTCTTAGAAGCAAAATATTCTGAGTTTGTTTGTGAGCTACTTTAAGCAAATAAGTAAATTTATTTTGCAAGTCGTGCAAATTTTATAACAGCCCATATTTTCTAGGTATTATAACAATGCAGTTTCGACCCAGGAGATATTCAAAGATATGTCGTCCAACATTGAGCAGGAAGTGTTATCCATAGAAATGGTTGAGACTTTGCTACATTGCCCGCTGTTTCAAGTACGTTTTCAGAATACGTTTTTTTAAGTTAGAGCAACAAATGGATGATTAACGTTGCTACATAGAAATGTAAGTTAAGTTAATCTATGCTGTTAACTGGTTTGTTAACTTTTCGGCGAAAATTGTCACGCGCGAAAGCGACATAAAGCAATTTTAACTAGACAAAGATGAAAATAAATTTATTTTCAAAAAACCAGACAAGTACGAGTAGGACTCGTGCTCCCAGGGTTCCGTTGGACAGAACCAGCAGAGCGCGAGTCCAAAAAAAATAAATAAAGTTGAAATATTGAAAGACAAACTTAACTTTGTAGTTGACTATTAGGTTCTTCTATACATTCCAACTACAAAATGTAAGTTTGTAATAGCAAAATAATTATTTTTAAACAATAACTTCAAATTTGTAACTTTCAGATTTATTCCTATATATGTGCTATGAGACCTTGCTTTTTGCCAAATTTTATGATTCTAGGTCAACGGGAAGTACCCTATAGGTTTTGATTTCCCTGTGAAATCGTAAAATATGCGACATAAACGTTCATATCTTTTGATTGCGTTGACCTAAAACTTAAATTTTTTACAGCTAAAAGAAACCGTAGACCCAAGTATTTAGTATAAATTTCAACTTGATACCTTTACGCGTTCTTGAGAAAAAGGGTCTTGACAGACGGACAGACGGACAGACAGACGGACAACGAAGTGATCCTATAAGGGTTCCATTTTTTCCCTTTGAGGTACGGAACCCTAAACAGGACACTTAAAAAGAATGAACAACTAATTTTATTAGCAAAACAAATCTCTTAAAAGTAAACTTTGATTCTATGTGAGTTAAGTGTGTATTTGGTCGGTGAGCCCCAAACTAAGCACGCGGCTTGTGTCTTGGAGCTCGAGTGCACCTAACAGATTTTCTTGCGTCTATAGCTTACGTAAGTACCAAAAGATAGACTTCTTAGTAAAAAAAAACCCAAACTAGCTTACACATACTTAATCGAAGTTTTTAAGTAATGTCGTTAATGTTTATGTTTGCTGTAACCAAAAGCTTAAGAAGAGTGTGGATTGTTTGCCGGAAGTATTTTGCATTTGCATACAAGAATGCGCGCCATTTTTCTCAAGAAACTCATTTTAGTCTCATGTCACGAAGGAGTCCTAAATACGTCTTTTCCAGCGTGAAACGTGAAAATTGTTTCGCAGGAATGCAATCGTGATTTCCTGCAAACTGTTGCTGCAAACGCTAGAACAATAGTCTTGCCTGACAATGAAATCGTTCAACACGCTGCTGATATAGGACGCGACATGTATATTCTGCAAAAAGTAAGCCTGAATCGTATTTATATGAAACTTTCAAAAATTTCCTACACGATGTTTGTTGTTCGTATGATATCATTTTGTTTTAAGGACGGTACTCACCGGGAACAATTGTTTTGCTCGTTGTTACGTAATAAAACATTGCACAACGAATGCTCGCAAACCAAATTTGCGAACCAAATGCTTCCGGTGAGTAGGTATATACCGTCCTTAAAACGAGTTTGTTCATAGCACCTCGGCTTTGGTAGCACCTGTTGTTGTAGTAGATGTCACAAAATGAATATGTTTTTAAAACAAAAGAGGTCGTTTGTGTTCTTTACTTAAATAGTAGCGAAATAAATTGGGTACTGCAGTGTTTCACACCGCATGTGGTTCGCCCCACGGTGTGAATCGCTCTAGTGCTCTAAATTGAAGATACGTAATATAATTATGAGGCCTAACCCATAGCTTATTATATTTCTATGTCTAATAATTATGTTCAATATTAATTAAGCTAATGTACCTATGCAGTGACTGTTGGCGTCAGAGAAAATTATTATAAAGTCTGATAGCATTCCAGAGAATTTTGTTAATTATCTTCAAGTAGTAAACTAGAACTACTTAAATAAATTATGTGCAGTCAAAAACGGCGAAGGAAAACACCGCGAGGAAACGAACCTCAAAAGTTTTAAGACTTGACATTCACCAGCGTGGTGGATTGGGGCTCATCCTCTCCACTCTCTCTGAGAGAAGGCCTATATCACAGCTGTGGGAACATGATAGGCTGATATGATGAAGATAATGAGTAACTAGAAGCATTTTCAAATTTTGTAATTGAAAACAAGGTAATCGTAAGTTCGATAGTGCATCAGGCTACTACAGGATACTGTTCTAGGGTCATTGCAAAGTTTTGAGCTACCAGGGAAAAGTCGTCAGAACTATCGGCCCGGGACGCCATTTCGGTGTTGTTGAAATGTTATTTGGAATACCTAAGGTAAGCTGCAGTTTTAAGATAGCCTGTTGGTCTAGTTGGTAGTGATATGAACTTGCCTTCTGCGTTTGGGGCGTGGGAGTTAAAATTTAAAAATATATATGCATGGTATATCAGTCTCTGGCAGCCATATCACAAGCTTTGCCTAGTTTGGGGTCAGGTGGACACAAAAATGTACCGAATATATATATTTTTTTTATTCAATAATAGGCTTGCGTTTGACCACCAACTCGCCTGATGTTAAGCGATGACCCGATCTACGGTGGGCTTTATTTATTTAGTTTCTACAATTAAATAAGTATAATAATATATAAGTTTTGAGTAAACCCTATTAATCATTATTAATGGGTTTTTTTGTATATGACCTGTCAAGTAATATTTTATTTTTATAGGTAAGTGTAACTGCTAAAACTGTATTAAAGATATCAAATTGCTCGTCATCAATATATATATGATTATCTTTCTGTGCAATCCGTTATGTTTCAATTTATTCTAAATTGTTCAAAAATATCTCAAAATCTTCATAACTACCTGAATGGGTGTTCCCCGATAGTTACAATCAGGGTGTCTTCAAATTGCGAGTAAATCGGTTTCTTCGTCTAAGCGTTCTAAGGCGTATCATCGCATCATCGCTAAACATCAGGTGAATTGGCGGTCAAACGCAAGCCTATTATCTAACTTAACAAAACATCGATTTCATCCAGTATTCATACATTTTTAGAACTTATTACACTGAAACGTATCCTCTAACCACTTCACACGAACCACGAGTAAGCAGTTTAACAAAAGGTTGGTTTAATTTAACAGGTGTACACAATCGTGACGTCGACAAACTGCATATTGCTTCACGTGGAGTACACCTCGCTGGTGCAGTGCTGGGGCACATTCCCTGACATTAGTCATCCCATTATCATGGTGATTCATGCATTTAATATCGTTGTAGTACAATGGCGCAATATGTCCGCAGTAGCGTGCTGCGACACTGAAATGAGGTTTAATTCAAGTAATGTTGAACACAATCTCTATTCACATTTTCGATATGACGGTTCAACTTTGATAAATTACGAATTTTGACAGATTTGGTATAGCAAAGCTGTCAAAAACCGTCACGACAAAATTTGTGAATAAGGGTCCAGGTACTCGTAAATATAATATTATACCGAGTAATTTTTTTTCAAGGTGTCTGTTCAAACCATAACATTGAAATTGTTTATTTTATGTCAGTAATCCATTCTCAAACTTTCCCGACATTTACCCCCTTATTAATAAACGTGGAGTAGTCTTGGAATAGAAACGCCGTGTTTTGTCTATTTCTCTCCTATCGAAAAAGACAAAAGACGGAGTAACGGGGTATTAGAGTCTTACGAAAAACTTCTTTTGTAAATTGGAGGTAATAAGTTGATATGTTGGTTATTCCGTAGTTTGAAGCTATTATAAAAAAAAAAACAGATCTATTTATTACAAAAAAACAATTTTCCATAGATCTTTCTATATAAATACACTAAATAGTACTAAAAAAATCCAAAAAGCTTACACATGTGATGGGACCAACAGTATACAATATGTTGCCGGATAACATCACTAATTCTCCGAGCCTAAGTTGCTTTAAAGTTCGCCTAAAACGTAGGCTTGTCGAGCAAACTTTTTATGACTTTGACATATTTAAAGACGCACTAAATTAAAATTAATTTATGTTATTATTCAATAATATTATCCATTTAATTTTAATTGTTATTTCTTTGACTTATTTTATCATTATTTTTTGTGCATTTTTTATGACATCTTAATATAAAAAAAATATAAAAATTACGCTATTCATTATTTTGATTTGATATTGCTATAAATTAATTGAATTTTTCTTGATTTGTATAATTATTGTTATTACAATGTAATTACGTTCTTAATTAATTATTTGTAGTAATCATTATATTAAGTTCTTTTTTAACCTGTATTTGACATGTATCTTTCTGATATTAATAAAATAACTATGAACTATGAACTATGATGGTATCAGAACGCCAAAAATCCTGTTTTATGACGAGCCGGTTATATTTTTTTTTTTTTATATTTTAATTATTTCAATTACGATTGCCGCAAAGTACCTCTAATCCAGGATATAAACTATTCCCACATCAAAATTTTATGCTGTTTACAAACAATTCAAGTGTGCTCAGCCGGCCCCACTCCGAGGCGCGAGGCATCATCAAAATTCTATTTTTTCTATCATTCCACAACCTTACCACGGTAAATATCCCGTAAATAATCATATAACTTTATTCTATTTTTTGCTCGTTTTTTTTCGCCTTTGGCATTTGGACGCTTTACTATGTAGCGCTAGGCGCTCTCGGAGTGACCACTGCTCTCGCTCTACCCAGGCCCTACGAATATAACTATTTATAACTGTTATCGCCAACATAGTTTTAACATCATCCTAGTTTATTTTACAGGCAATAAGTGATCCAGAAGTTCGCGAGAAAGCTAAACAATACGAGGAGGCTAAACCTCTTAGCGGTCGATTGGACGTCAAAATAAACAGAATAGCGGTAAATACGGGATCAAATTAATACCTTCACTTTGTTGGCGGTTGTTTCAAACTTTATGTTTTGTTATAGCAAGAGATAAAGGAAAGTTTCGTGGTGCTCTCCGGACGTGAGGAGAAGTCTCATTTTGTTAAGACATTTGAACTGCTGGGGGTCATGAGGTAAGGATTAGTGGCTGAAACTTCTGGCCAGGATTAATTGGGGTTATTAGTTCGCGCTAACTTTGTTGCGAAACCGATATGTCCTTAATCTTTTATGGTGAAGCTTTCTCGCTCGCGTGAATATGAACGTGTTATTTACTTGCGCTACTTTCACTTATTTGTAAAAGCCCCGTAACAAGCGTAATTTTGCGTATAATATTTAGTTTTGTGACCTTATTTACATAAATTAGAATATTGAAGGTATCCTTTTTTCGTGGTGGGGGAAATTTTCGAAAGATACCCCGCTGCATTTGCGTGTAGCTAGGCTATGTGAGATTGCAGTATGGCACCCACTAAAACCCCTGCTAAATTGTGTCCTGTTTTTTTTTCTTCTCCTGATAATTTGGGCGTCGCAAGCATTTTTCAGTTTTTTTTAAATAAATGATATTTATTTCCACAAAACACTAGGGTATGATTACCCACATATAAATCGAATGCTAAAGCTATTAAAACTACATTAGTCACTTTGTATCATGTTTTGTCTATTATGCGTAAAAATCTAGACAGAAGGCATAATATTAGCACAGTAAATATTATGCATTATATTAAAAATCTGGAATTAAATGAGCCAATCAAACACTGTCAATACTTAAAATATCATGTTACGGGCAAATTCAAGCAAAGTAAGTTGCGGTCAAGTCATGCTCCAGTGATTTACTAACGCCAAAACACCTGTATGTTGTTTTCGAACAATTTTCACATTTTGAGGTAAAAGTTAGGTTGTTGCGTCTGTTTCTTTTGTAATGGCATCGAAATACAGAGCTTCGTTTTAGTGCCACTTGTATCCAGAAAAAAAAATCCAAGGATTGTGTTCTTTTCCATTTACCAAAGTAGTTTCTCTGTTTATTTCGCCTGACTATTCGTAGTTTTCGTTTTGTCCACGACAATATAAGAGTTCTCTAAATTTTTCTCTGTTGTTACATAAATAACAGGAACTAATGTTGTATCTTCCAGACATCTGAGGTACATATTTCTGCCTGGATGTATCACTCCCCACGGCATTTTCTTGAAGCTATGGTGCACATTACGTTTCCTGCTGGCGATGTATTACATAATGGTTGTCCCATATGCCATATCTGTAAGTTGTTAATAGGTGGTTCATTCATCATCGTCATCATCATCATTATTATTTCAGTCACAGGACGTCCACTGCTTGACATAGGCCTCCCCCACCGATTTCCAAAAGGGTCAGTTGGAAGCGGCCTGCACCCAGCGTTTTCCAGCGTGTTCCTATATGGAACATTATAGTTTTTAAATACATAATTAGGAAGGAAATATTGATTCCTTAAGAGTTGATATGTCATCAACTTGGATTGCGTTGCATCAATTTGCGCAGTTAAGCAAACAGAACCAAATTCATATCATAGTCGAGGATATAAATAAGTTTAATGTACCTACTTAATTATTGAAACATTGGTGAAACTTTTTTGATAGACTAATTCGGCGTAAACAGGCTTTGTAAAACACGTTGTTAGTTTTTCTTCGAATCTAGAAACTTAAGGAATCACACTTGCACTTGTCTTGTTGATCACTACAACAATAATGACTTTCAACGGTCTATGAGCAGTCGCAACTGTTTTTGTAGTGTTAAAGCTGATGTTAAAGTAGTGCCAATAAAATAGATCACATTTGACATTTCTGTCAGTCTTTTGTTTATCAGTCAAAGTAAATCGTAAAATTGCTTTCTTTTGTCATTATATTCCAATAAATATGTATTTTTAACCGCAAAAACTTAAACAATTGTGAAGTTCGAACTTTGAAAAAATATATAATATTGTTACAAGTCTAAATACGTTATTGGATTTTTGTAGTAAATAGATATATTATATAGAAACACTTTATTGTGTACACCAGAAATAAAAATTACAAACAGATAGAAAACACTTGCTACAACTGGCGGCCTTATCGCTAAAAGAAATCTGTTCCAGGTAACCATTGGATGGAAAGAATTTATGTAACAGGTTCGACGGGGCACGTTAAAACACTTTTAATGATACCAAATCAAATCAAATGTGATCTATTAAATTGGCCCTACTTTAGTTAGCTTGTATTTTGTTAGGTTAGTAAACCCACTTGCCAGTTAAAAAAACAATAAAAAGTTTGTCTTCTATCTAAATCATTAACTTAGCATTTTCCAATACAGACAAAACAACACAAGTTCGGGCCGAAGTACAACTACGCAGACATCATGCTCTACATAGACGTCGTAGTGATGTCATACGTGGCGTATTACAACGAGAAGTCACTCCTGGTCACACACCCTCTGCTCACTCTGTCTCGTTACTTGAAACACGCATTCTTCTTGGATATTATCAGCATATTTCCATTTGAACAGCTGGTAAGATCTTTATAATCATTTCGGAATATCAAACTAATAAGATCATTAAGGTCCATCCACTTTTCCACATCGGCATCGAACGGATCGTATTTTGCCGGATTTATACTAGCTTCTTAATAGGCTGTGTTAAATTGAAACAGATTGCTAAGTGTATTAACTATATTGTCACAGAGCTTCATGGACGTAATAAAACTCAGACCTTAAATTTAAGGTCTGTGCTGTGTATAATGTATGTTTTTGTCATAAGGAGTTTTTTATCACAATGGTCACATTTTTGGCCTATGGTCAATGTACAAAAAAAAACAATTTAAAGATTTTTAAATTTGTTTGGGGTAAAATGGCTTTGACTGTTGTTAGCATTAATTCTGCGCGATTCGATCTGTCAGATGTGTACAATGCGGATAAGTAGAAGAGTTTAATACTATCGATAGTCCTATCGATAGTCTCACTGTTTTATACGATAACGGTTTCAATGGTTTTATCGATCGTCAAGTCTAATTATTCCTGTACAAGTATATGCTACTAATGCGATAATCTGTAGCAACAGCTCAGGTATACCTTAGTACTGATGCATATTCATACGTAGATACACATAACTGTTATGTACTTCCGATCAGTTACGTCACGACGCTCCAGATGCTGTGAAACAATGGACCGAGGAAGCGCACGTAGCGTAATCCTTAATACTCTCTGAACACACATAGATATTGAAAGCTGATATCGCCGCTTCAGTAAGCCCAGGGGTCTTACGGCTAACTCTTACTGCGGGCTCGAATTAGCTCTGAACCAGCACAGTTTGGAAAAACACGCGAAAGTAAATCTTAACGCGCCGAGATACGGTTTGCGGTCGCGCAAATTTTTCTCACCTAAACAGAATTGCTTAAAACAGGTAGCCGTAAGGCCCCAGGTTCCAAGACTGAAATACCACTCACTCCTTTATTGACTGACTCATCACGTAATCTCAAAAACTACTTAACCCAGAAAGCTGAAATATAGCAGGATGATTCCTTATTGGGCGTAGAGATGCGCGAAAAGATTTTGCGAAAGCGTCGAAAAAGACGGGCGAAAATGGAGGCTGAAAGTTTTTATGCAAGTCTACGCATACGAAGTGGGTTTTCCCCATTTGTTTTACTCCTTGTTCTACCAATAGAACAAGTAGGAAAAATAATTACCGTAATATAACAAGTAGGAAACATAATTACCATTTGTTCTACTGCGGCCGACTAACCTTCATACTGTTCTCACCTTTGCGACGGTTAAGAACTAAGTCGTGGACAACAGCTAGTAAAATACAAATAATTGCACAAGACTGTGTGTTGGTAAACGTAGAGTATGGCACTATGCGAGTGGACCAACGTCCAGCTAAATTAAGGCGGTTGGTAACAAGCCGATGATAAAAACCGCCGCGTGGCGTTTTTAGGAGAGGATTATATCCAGCAAACATTAATTAGGATGATTATGAGATAATAATAGCACAAGGTTCCAGTATTGAGCTAACCTTTATAGCGTAGCATAGCTTGGCCTTTTTTATAAGCTTTTAGCTTGCCTTGTTAGTTTGGGTCAAATCTTGCAACTGAATTTTAAAACACCGCACCGCACCGCACCGCACTCGATTGAGCAGAAATTTTGAATATCGTTTGGTTTGGATAACAATGTACGGTTAGCTAAATGATGTCATTCTAAATCCAATATGGTGGACTCTCAAAGATAGCAGACTAGTTATTTTTTATGTACCCCCATTATTGGATATTAATAAATAAAGGGTTTGCTGACAAGAATACGGAAAATAAAATAACGTCACATTAAACTCAACATGGCTGACACCACAAAACGGCGTTTTAACATATACTATCATAATATGGGTACCAAATTAAAGCGTTTGCTGAGAAGAATACTTAAAACCCGGTATTATTATTATTATATTT
Source organism: Agriopis aurantiaria (assembly GCA_914767915.1). NCBI lineage: Eukaryota > Metazoa > Arthropoda > Insecta > Lepidoptera > Geometridae > Agriopis > Agriopis aurantiaria. The sequence goes on along the minus strand of OU611994.1, from coordinate 6,216,929 downwards.
TTTTAATGAATGTATTTATTCTTATTTATAGAAGTTTTGTTAATATTCCACCATCACAAATCTTATAATAACATAATTAAACAATTGAATGTAATTGTGTACTAAAACTATGTAATCAATTGGAGATCGCTTAACCCTAATATATCACTAAAGTTAAGCAACGTATATACAGTCCAGTCAATCGTCCGATGGGTGACCGTACATCTACAACTGAGCGCTACCGCAGATCAAACTAAATACATTATCTTGTAAGCTAAAACTAAGATACTTTTGATCGGCGTAATCACTGACTCTTGGATTGACAACTTAGCATATAAAACTACTTAGATGTTTAAAACCTGTTGTTTATCAACGCAAAGGATCTGACATAAAATAGTGCTTCTTGCGAAATTAAAGTCGTCGCTTTGATGATATTAAAAGCAACGAGTCTCATTTTGTTACAGGTTCGGATAGTGAATGACAACACGGACTTAGACCTCTACAGAGTGAACAGGATACTGTTGGTATGATTTGAAAGCCTTTGAAAATTGTTGCCAATGTTTTTACGATTCTACATTAAGAGTCTATGTTTCGTGCGTTTTCTATCTCACTCTCACATATAAACATTTTTCAAGATATAAAACGATTGAATGTGTTTAAGTAAAATATAATATATATTTTATGTAGTTTATTAATTATGTAGGTATATAGTATGTTGTTTATATTATGTAGTCTATGTATATGTATTTATTAGTATGTAATATTTATTTGTAGTCTATTGATTGTTTGTTGTTATTTGCATAGGTATTTACTTTCTATTATTATTAAATTTTTTTTGTTAACGCCACACATTTTTTAAATATAATAGCTTTCCGTGCACGGTTGCCTGGAAGAGATCGCCTGTTAAAAGCCAAGATAATATTTTTGTTGTAATGTTTATGTTATCCTTGTTTTGTGGTATTTTAATAAAGAGTTTTGTATTTTGTAATATAAGCAAAACGGATAAAGAAAATAATATTAGGGACTAATGTTCAGTAAAATTTTAATTTTGATTCAAACAAGTTTACATACTTAAAAACTGAATCAAAATATAACAGTACTAGAATATATTTTAACTAAATACACTTGTTTGAACTGTTAAACTATGTAAAATTGTTTGTTGTTTGATAATATTACAATTTGGTAGCTTTTCCATGTGGTTTTCATATTTTAGGACTGTTTCTCTGATATACTACTTCCTTGCCAAATTTCATGAATTTTGGTTAAGTTGTTTAGTTGTGAAAAGTCAGCAGGATCAGATTGACCATGTATAATTTTTTTTAATAAAGTTCGCTTTCATAATATTGAGTAGCGTAAAATCTCAATTTTTTATTCATTTGTAATACTGTAATTTAAACATGTAAATTGAGTATTCTATTAAAAATTGAGTGTCGGTTGAAGTTGACGATACGGTTCGTTACTTATTATTCCAGAAGCAATCAAATATTTCACAAACTTTCCGAGCCCACTGAGAGTACCTGAACAAAAAATGTTATCCAACGTTTTATGTTTATGGTTTCATGGAAAATTTTCCGCTCGGCAGCGCAGAGTGTTGAAATATTGATATGAGCACGAAATACGTGAGAGTCTGAAACGTTCATTTCCCGACAAAGACAATCCTCGTTTAAATCGTGTCTGGGAGAAGAGAATGCGAGCGCTGACATTCACAATGCTTTTGTTTAGGTGTCTCGAGTAACAGGTGCTTTTTCATACTGGGAAAGCGACATAATGCGAGTGAATCCTGCTGTTGTTCTGCTGAAGTTCTTGCCGATAGCTCTGACGCTTGTCAACGTGGCATCGTCATTTGTTTTCCTGAATTCATGCCAGTCGTACCTGCCACGGGGATCCTCTTACATGATGGTCAATTGTACTAGAGTGCTGATGGTATCCAGCGAAAAATATGAAATCAAAAGTATGGAAATACCTACTGGGGACTTACGGCCAACTCCTTACGCGGTCTCAAACTAACGTTAAAACTGCGCAGTTCGGAAAATCACGCGAACGTGAACTTTAACGCGCCCAGATACGGTTTGCGGTCGCGGTACATTTTTTCATCGCCTAAGCTGGATTGCTTTAAACAGCTAGCCGTAAGGCCCCTATTTAGATTATTAATTGAATAGATGTGTATGTAACATAATTAATCAAATTTTATTTCAGCTGCTATAGCGGAATACATTTATACATTATACTGGGTATTTGAAATATTTGTTGGTAAGTGAAAATTTTAGTTCATAGGTATGCATGAATTCAATATTTGCATGAACAGTTTTTTTACCAACTACAAAAAAGGAGGTGGTTCTCAATTCAGTTGAATGTTTGTTTTTTTAATATTTGTTTATTCAGAACTCCGTTATTACAAAACCGTTTAAAAAAAATCTAAACCGATTTATATTTATAATTTCAGATTAGTTCCATGAAAATTTCATCAAAATCGGTTCGGTAGTTTGATTTTTAAATCAAAATAACTGGAAAATTCATTCCGTTGGATGACTGATGCTGTCATCCAAGTAAACAAAATTGCGTATTTTACTAATTTTGAAGTCGGTTCTTTAAATTTAAATTGATAATTATTTATTTTTTCCAACTTCAAGAAGGAAGAGGTTATCAATTCGACTCTATGTTTTTTTTTTCTAGGTCATGCTACTAAGATCCACTACTACTAGGGGTCTAGGTCTAGGTTTTATCTATAAAGAAATCGCTATAATGTCTTTAATTCAAGAAGTTAGGTATTTTAAACATTGATATCACGCCCTTGTTTATTTTTACACGTGAAATTGGAAACGCCTTTATACGGTTTGCCCATAGAGACATTTTCAGTTACATGTAAGGAACATTTAGAGATATTTTGTTTGCTGTGATTCTTTTTCAACTTTTAGCCAGTTACGGAAGTAGAAGCCAGTTAACCTTAAATTGCTCCGCAAAAGTTGTGTTAGGAGTTTCGCCCAATTTTCCCGTCTCACATGGAAAGTTATGAGAAGGCATTAAAATTATAAATAGGGCAAAGATACTTAGCGGAAGCTTACGGTTGATAAATTAGATAACATCAAGATGGATTAAGAATATAGGTAAAGCTTCTTGAGGCCACGTTACATGAAATACTTATAATGAACATAAAACTTTCATAAACTTGATTTTGAGATTTCGATACCTCTTATGATGATAAAGAAACTGGCGTTGTTGTGATTTTGATATCTTTAAAGGTTTGTCGGTGGCAAGCAATAAATGGTATAAAAAAACAATGTAAAAACAAAGTAAACGGTTATTTTTATTTTTTATTTGTGGTGCGTCTCCTTGGATTCCAGGGCATTGTTAACTTTTTTTGCCATCTATTACAAATAAATAATATAACTAAAAAAGCAATGAATTTACAAAGTACAAGATTACATGCATGTCGCACGAACCGGGATTAATAAAAACTATACCACACACCTCCTTTTATGGAGAGTCGTGTATAAAACTGATTAAAATCTTAAGTAACCATAAGTCCCGATAAACATAATTACAATTTGTTCATCAAAAAATATTAAATATACTACACACTAACACAAAAATATAAATTAAAATAAAATAAATATAAATATATAAGGCCGCCACTTGTGGCACTAGCTCGTAAGTTGTTTCTATCTGTTTGTAATTTTTATTTCTGGTTTACACAATAAAGAGTTTCTATCTATCTATCTAAAATATTTCGCTTATTTTAATTCAGGTTTAGGGTGTACTCCTGTGTCCGTTTCTAGCAAAGTGGACGTTTGGTTGGTGATGATACTCCAGCTTACAGGGTTCCTCTACTTTGCCTTTATGTTCGGATACGTCGCGTCTACTCGCTCAACTGCCTCTCACGCCTTGCTAGAACATACCGTAAGTACCTAAAGTTTGACAGGCGCGCACCACAATATTTCAGTCATACCTTGCTTTCTACCGTAGATGAGGTAAAAGTGAATAGTCTTACTAAAGGGGACAACAAAGCGCCTAATTGTCACACACCTTTGGAGAACAACTCGAAAATTTTACCTTTTTAGGGTTCCGTAGTACTTACTACACCTTATAAACTCGTTCTGTACGTCCATCCGTCGACCCTTATTCTTTCGAACGTGCTAACTTCTAAAAATTTGGGTTTAAAAAAAGGAGGTATACATTTAATGGTGGAGACATTTAATACATAACTTTTTTAAAGTGTAAAAAGTGTATTCGCGCTTTACGAAATAACGTCAAAGTGCTAAAAAGTTGGTGCCCCTCTGCATTTTTAAACTTTTAGATATATTATAAAAGCTTGTGTCTTGCCATGCTGATAGGTCCAACTAAAAACCATCTTCAGCAAACAAACAAACAAACAAACAGAAAAACGTTCAGCAGTTGACAAACAACACAACAGAAAACAATTTAGAATTAATTTAGATTAATTCTAAATTGTTTTCTGTTTGACTAAACCATATCGAGTAAAAGTCGAGATGATAAATCTCTGAAATTTGGCGAAGTCCACAGAGCTTCACTCGTTCTAGTATTTATATAACCATCAACTGCTGAACTATGAATGTGACCACAATTATATGGCGTTGGCTACAGAACCCTACCATATGCGAGAGCATAACACGCTTTTGGCTAGTCTTTTGTTTTATTTTGTTTTACTTCTAGTTCCACATAAACACGGACATGCTGTCAAGTACAACGACTAACACATTTAAACACATTTTTGGTGATAATTGGATTTTCAATTAGCTATATTTGTAACCTCGATGATAGGAAACTAGTAGAGGAATTAATATTACTTTTCTAGTTTTTTCCCTCTAAACTTGTGTGAAAATTAAGCGCTGCTTCTAGATTGCTTTAAGCCTTCAGCTTTGTGGATCCACACAATGTATTTTTTATTGAAATCGAAATCGATGAACTAAATTTATGCAAGAAATGTCTACGTACACATTATGGGAAACTAGAATAAAATATGCATTAAACAAGCTTATTCACTATCAGAATACTACACCCCATTAGGACTTTATTACTTTGTAAATCACTTTAATATCACAAGAGCATGTTCAAGTGCATGCTATTAAACAGATATGAGTAGCATCAGCTGAAATTTAGAGTTATTTTCCGTCCACAAAATGTTAAAAGCTTTATAATCCAGACTGGACGAAGCGAGCAATAAACGGTATCAGATGGAACCCGTAATATATACGCGCTCCCATGTATGCATTAACGTTGTAGGTGCCAAAACTTCCACCATTAAAAATATTACGACTGGATGTTTCAGAATCATAGATTTTTATCCAGGTAGAGTCAGCCGCGTGTTAACCTACTGGTTCAATGCTCACACAAATGTAATAGCACGCCACATAATTCTGTTCGATCTCTGTCGTCTATGCCGTCAGGCGGAAATATCAAATTGCGCTATAGTAAATTGTTAAAACTCTTCGAACAGTTGGCCTTGCGTACAGATCAGACAAACAAGGGAGATATGGTAAGGTAGCGTGGCGGTTGTGAACGCATCTTGCCTGATTTAAGTCTTGATGCCTTTAGTCGATACACCCAGCCTAATACACTTTGCCACCATTGTTTTGCATGTATTAGTTAGTTCATTGGTGTCACTACAAGTTTCTTAGTGTGCGTGAAAAATTATTAAGTCAGCCGTACTTAATTTTTTGCGTTAAAAGGTTTAGCTGCATAGTGGAAAAAAATGAAACACGGAAACATTTGAACACGAACGATATTTGTACTAAAGCATATCTGCCTTGTTTGTCTGATCTGGGGCCGTGTGAATAATGTTAAACTCAAATTGTGCTCGTGACGTCACAGGTACAAAAAATGTGGCTTGCTAGGTTTTCATAAAACTTTAGATGTAGAACTGATTCTGAGCATTTGAGCGGCGCCAACATCTAGCGTAGCTAGGACGCTTTACCCACAAGCTCTATCAGTCTGCCTTCGGGCTATTTAAGGATAGACCCTAGGACATAAACGTGGTGATTGCTATGGGACTGACATAGTTATTTATGACTAATCTCCAATAAAAACCAGATTAAAAAACAACTCGTACAACTCGTGCTCGCGTTGTCTATCTTGGTAAATCTCCGTGGTTACGTCTGTATGTTTCAGAACTGTAATTATATTAGTTTTAACGAGCTGACTTTTCCATAGGAAAAAACAAGGGATCTGGCGAACTTTCTGTATCAAGAGAACGTGGATCCGATACTAACAGCAAAAACGCTTAAATATTTCGAATATGTGTGGAAGAGAACTAATGGAAGCAACCCGCAAGTAAAATTATTTCCAACGTTGGAATTCTGAATTCTCGTTGAAAGTTGTACCAAACTGCGAGTTTTCAAGTTTTTTTTTTTCATACCTGAATACTATTCGAGAGCTATTTGAAAGTAACATAACATTGATATTGCTGTATTGAATAGTAGCAGTATTATTTACACAGAGTTACTCAGAACAGAGGTCCTAAGCCAAAAGGAGGTCATTGCACTCAACATTATTAACAACTTTTACTATGGGACCATCCCTAAAAATGCGAAAATTGTGAATGACTTTTTTCTATGGAACAGCTAAATTTTGTCGTGATTCAGCAGTTCAAGTACCGTGCTTTATCGATCGCCAAATTTGACTGTTGTGGTCGTCAAATTCGATAAAGTACCATTTGATCAGTACTTGATATGACATTTTATCGAATTTTACTATCGATAAAGAACGGTACTCGCACTGCAAGTTTGGTTCTTATACTACACACACATATAATAATATACAACACGACATAACCCAACATGATACGGCACGGCATGACATGACGTCATAAAAATTATAATACAAAAAGAATACGTTAAACCAATGCACAAAAGCCGGTCTAATCTTATACTAAAAAATGTTGTTCATAACGATGAGCACAGTGGCCTCCTTTCGGCTTAGCACCCCTGTAGGTTCTATGGGTGGTCATGGACCGAGAAATATGCATTAAAACACTCGTAAGCACTTTAAGTATATTTTATTATCGTGACTAAACAGATTTGTGAACTTTTGACTGTATTTATGAAAATTATAACCCGGACCCGGGTATGTCCTAAAACTGCGACCAGAACCACCGGTGGATGGCCAGCAGCGTCCTATTAGTACATGGTGAACGTACTGCGATCCCCAAGCTGCCTGCCAAGCGTGGGGATTATGGCAACGCCCCTCTCTTAGAAGGAAGCCTTTGTCCGGCAGTGGACGTTTAATAGCTGCTGATGAAAATTATAGGTGCGGTGCGCGACACCACACCCGCTCGGTTTTCTAGCGAACTTGACACTTAATAACCGCGCTAAGTGCGCGGTCAACCTTCGGTTAGTTTTAATACATTTAAAACTTAAAAATAAATTATTCTACCTACAGTACAGAGCGCGTCACTAACAACCCCCTTTCCGTTCCGTTTAACCTAATATAGAGTGTGTAATATCTAGACATGCACGAGATCTAAAAGAACAATAATATGATCTAAAATAATATGGGTGTGTAATATCTATGTGAATGTGTTCTCCAGTAGAGACCACGAACCAGAAGACGCAGCGTAGGTAGGCTTCCCACTAGACGGACCGACGACATGCGGTCATGAGAGTCGCGGACATCCAGTAGATGCAGATAGCAGGCTGTCGTTCAGTGTGGAGTTCCAAGGAGAAGGCCTATGTTTACCAGTGGCTGATAATTATGCATATCTAGCTAGATACGATTATTAGAATACTATTAGACCTTGTATCGTTAGCAATCATTGAAATGTATCTGGGGAAAGCATTCCGTACTCTAATCGCATGTTTTTCCTTATGTCGTCTGTTGTTATTACAAGCTGAAATATTAGTCAGGTTGAAATATGACACGTCACGAGAGAGATCGGTGGGATAAATGATGAGTTTCATTTCGGATCGATAGGTATGCGGTCACAGGTGTGGTGTAGGTATGGCAAATTGCAATTTTACCCACGCGTTTCATCATTTAGGTAGTAATTTTGTGAAAATATCAGAAACGAAAATTGTGTTTTGGGCTTCGTTTTCACTTATCTAATTTGTGACGCTGTTGGGAAAATGCCTGTTCATCTGTTTAGTTGACCAGTTATTTCCTTTCGAGTATGTGTATAACTAGGTTTTCCGTAGTTTTAGATTTCTGTTTTTTTTTAATGTTCGTACCTAAAAGTCTGCATTTAAGGGAAAGAAACATTAGAAAAGAACATTCCACAACCTTACCACGGTAAATATCCCGTAAATAATCATATAACTTTAGTGAACAACCGTGATAGTTTAAAACAGTGTTTTGAGAAACATTAGAGTATAAGTTATCCGAAAAATTGGAATATACAGGAAAAAATAAGTCCTTTTTTGTATGGGGCCTTGGTACAAACTTAAGATCATAACCCAAACAACTTTATTTAAATTTGGACAGGACCACGTTTGTCGGGTCAGTTACGAATAAAACACTGTTTACAGCAAATCTGCCGTCGGCTTAACTCTGCCCTGATGGAAGACACTTTAGTGTTCATGTATGAGAGAGCCCTACGAGAAGTGCCTCTATTCGGCAAGGTGGAGCGCTCCTTCATCAGAGTCATCACGCAGCATCTCAGTGAAATGTACTTCCTCAAAGGAGATACGATCATCCAGTGCCGGGATGTACAGGCTAATATTTATATCATTTACAAAGGGAAAGTAAGTGAGCAATTGCATTAATCATCAACATTTATTTCATCATTTTGATATATTTATTTACTACTAATTACCAGTTGCACGTCATTGCGTCATTGAGTCACAGGACATCCACTATGCAGTGCGATTGCATTTTAAGGAAAAAATGATGGCGGTTACGCAATATCACCCGCGTAGTGATGAAAAATTGTGATGGTGATGATGATGATGAAAAGTAGCCTATGTCACTCTCTGGCTCTTGAACTATACCCATGCAAAAAATCAGGTCGATCTGTTGTTCCGTTGCAGCGTGAAAGAGGAACAAACAAACCAACAAACAAACACACTTTCGCATTTATAATATTAGTATGTTTTTTTTTTTAATCGAGACTACTATTTATAATCACGTTTTTATTCTTAAGTGTTAGTATACGTTGAATTATAGTTTATATAACATAAAAAACACACATACATATAAAACTTAAAAAGGCCTTACCTGGCCGCATTAATAAATACATGATGCTTTTAGACTGTGTTTTAGAAAGTAAGTTGTAAGTTCCTTCATTTTATTGTACTAATTTAAACTTCACTTTTAGGTCGATGTGCTTAGTTCGTACAATGAAATGGTCACATGCATGGGCCCTGGCGGGATGTTCGGAAACTTTACTGGGGTAATTTTTAATTAGTTATTTAATAGCATAGACAATATCAGTATTTTTGTCTATGTTAGTAGCAAATTTCTATTGTGAAACATCGTGGCCCGTATCTCGTAGTAAAAATACAGGATGTACAATTTTTTTTCATTGGTCAATACGTTTGCGCTTGACCTTCGCGATGATGCAGTCTACGATGTCAATTGAGTACAAAAGTATCTAAGTTCGAATAGCCCTTAGGAGGCGCCTTCGGTAGGCGATGGCACCTTAGAAAGAAGATAATTAAACAGTAAACAATAAGATTCTGTTAAACCATTTGCACAAGGCTTTTATTTATAAATTCCATATGTTTTATGTTTTTTTCTTCTTCTGTGATTAATGTCAAACAAGCAAACCAAACCAAGTGTCAACATTTTATTTTACTAACGGTGTTGTACAGTGCAGCGTATAATCAGAACGCTAGGTGCGTTCTGATTGTTCTGATCTACCCACCATCGCTATAAAAAGAAATTACCTTTGTCACTAACTTTTTACTAACTTTTTAGCAACCGATATCATGTTCTGAAGTAACAATATACGCCAGTCGGAGCCTTGACTTGCTAGTAATACCAAGTCTTACGTTCTTTAACTTGGTTAAATACTACCCAAAAATACGAGAACCGTTGTACAAGGCTTTCCAAATGTCGACAAACTATATTTTACCTATTACCATGACTGTTAATGAAGATTCGTCATCAGGTAAATAAAATAAAGTGCAGTTAACTTAGCTGTAGAAATGAGCAGGTCCTCCATAATTTTTAACTCCCGATGCAAAAAGTGGGGTTTTATCAGTTTAACGTATGTATCTGTGTCTGTCTGTGGCATGAGACTGGCATCACAACTCCCGAATCGCTACACCGATTTTGATTTAGTTTTTTTTTTGTTGAAATGTTACTTGATCGAGCCTGTTCTGCTATTATTCAAGAAAATCTCTTCAGTCGTTTGAAAGTTATCAGCTCTATTATCGAGGGTATTTAAAACAAAAATAACTTGTTTCTAAAATGACTGATATCATCCCATGGAAAAGTTATATGATTATTTACGGGATTTTTACCGAGGAAAGGATGTACATTGAAAAAAAATATCAAAATAATTCAAAAAATTAAAACAAAGAAAATAAATCGAAAATGTTTTTTTTTTGTTCAGTCTTTAGCCGCTTCTAAAGGCAAGTTGGGCTCGGCTCCGCATACTACAACTTAACTTATTTAGTATGTGCAGTTTCGATGCCATCACTCAACAACAGTGAAGGAAAACATCGTGAGAAAACCGATATGTCCAAGAGTCTCAAAAAAGATGACATTCACCAACATGCACTGGAACAGCAGGGCGGATTTTAATCCGGAAAATTCATAGTAGGGAGGGGGGGGGGGGGGTGAAACCGAAGCGAGGGCACTGCCAGTAGGTCATATACAAATAAACCGAAGGTACAAAAAAGAGTTCTGGCACCAACGTGAAAAATTTCATCATTGTATTGTTCCTAAAATTGTGTATTTTTGAATGGGCATATGTAATAAGTGTTTTATTTATTATATGTTCAAGTGTGGGAAAGTAATATGACGAAGTTAAACATATCGTATCGTGTTGTTTCCAAAACTTCATAGAATCATCTAGTAAAGTCTCCACCACTTTACTAGAGCATGACTTAGACTGGACCGTGACTTACTTTGCTCGACTGCGACTATGACTTGTTTGACGATATCTAATAAAACTTGAAAATAGTTCAATACTAGACACTGGCGAATGCACAAGACGTGGGACGCCAAAATCCTCTCAAGAGGAAAACAAAACAAAATGCCTTGGATCTAGGTGCAAACACGGTCAATGTGTGGATGCGGTATAACATGTTCGCAATACCAAATACTTCCTTGAACAAGTAGTGTACCTTTAATCTTCAGTTTTCTCAGTTTACAATATTTTTGGTTTCAGAAGATACAGAAGTTGATAATGAGTCATTTGATTCGGCCTTTGATTCAAAGAGCGAATCAAGTCATTATGAAAGTAAGTGTCACTTTTAAGTAAAATAATTTTTGTTTCTTTACTGTATCAAATAAACCTGATGCGGTCTACTATGGAGCACGTAAGGAAAGTCTTGAAAGGGGTAGTTTTAGTGTAGGGAAAACATAAATAAATGAGAAAGCGCTTATATCAGTCGTCAGGCGACCAGTATGGCACTTGATATCGCCGCCACTGCTTTCTGAGCTGTTCCAAGTTTTGATTCCGGTTGGGCAGATGTTTGTAATTACGATTCAAACTGCTCTGCTAGAAAGTCTGATCTGGGTCTGGTTGATTACAATACAAAACAATAACTCTTTAATAAAATACCACAATACAAGGATAACATAAAAATTACAATAAAACTATTATCTAGGCTTTTAACAGGCGGAGCGATCACTTCCAGGCAACCGTACACGGAAAGGAATTTATTAATTGTAAATGTCTTTGTATGTGTTCTATAGCATATTTAATACATAAAAACTTAGTAGGGAGCAAGGGCGTTGTATTGTATACCCTAAAGGGGTATAAAACGTCGTTGGTAGGGAGCTATAAATTTACTACTGTTCGTCAGTGCTTGTTGAATGCTGCAAACAAGAAGGCTATCGGCTGTGAGTGTTCACTCAGCGGTGGTTAATGATAGCGATGAAATTGCCTTCATTCTTCCGTTTTCGTTCACTCATGATCTAAAAAACAAGGTCTGATATTCTGGGAGTGACACATGCCTACGTAATTTTTCAGTTGCAACTGCATTGTAACAAACAGAAATCGTTCGTTTGGGCTGATAAGGCTTTACTAATTTTATTTACTAACAGTAGGAAGAAATATGGCAATCATTATTCTAAGAATCCACTGACGAAACTGCAGTGCAAGTACAGTTCTTTATCGATCGTCAAATTTGACAGCTAAAATCGTCAAATTCGATAAAATGGCATTTGATTAGTACTCGCTATGATCGATTCTATGGCATTTTATTGAAATTGACGATCGATAAAGAACGGTACTTGCACTGCTGGACGCGTTCTACGATACAATCAAGCCTCAAAGCGTTTCCACCAAGTCTTTGCCTTGTCATCCGTTATAATCAACCAATCGTATTCCAACTAGCAGGAAAGATGTCTCTGCGTAGCTCGCAGTCGCAATCAAACATGAGCCAGGCCAAGTCTTCAACGAGCAACATGACCAATCACAGCTTATTCCATATGACTAACTTACTCAAGCCCGGGACTATGCTGTTCCAGGTAAATCGATAATTAGGATGATTTAAGTACTCATAATATCTGAAATCCTGATACTCATTTGACATTTGAAGTTTCAATTCGCAGTTGCTTAAGGTGGTTATTGGTAAATTATTTATTTATTTTAATTATTATTTCTCTTTATTTCATACATCTAACAGTTTTAGCCCAGTCATTTAAGATTAAGAGGCATGGGTGGGGCCAAAGCCAACACCAAGAAGCCCCTTTGAGCATAAAATACAATAAAATAATGGGATATTATGTGTGAATGGGAATAATGAATCATTTTTTTTTTATATTTGGGACATTTTTGCACACACGGTCATCTGACCCCAAACTAAGCAAAGCTTGTGACATGGCTGCCAGAGACTGATATACATACATATATAGTTTTTTAAATACATACTTAAATAGATATTAACAACCAGATATAGAACAAACACAAATTAATGTTCATCACACAAATGTTTGTCCTACGTGGGAATCGAACCCACGCCCTCAGGCTCAGAAGGTAGGTTCACTACCAACTGGACCAACGGGCTATTGTATCTACAGTATAAAACTTAAGCAATCTGGGCTGTTGTGATGAACTTTATTATTATTATTCTTATTATATATATATTTTTTTCACACAACTCCTAACCTTATGACTGATTAGTTGAAATAAAAGTACCTAATTAAATATAATGTACCTACTTTTCAAGTTATGGTAAAACAAATGTGTATAGAATTTAGGTACTGTGTTACCACCTGTACGCTGTAGTGCGAACAACTAGCTTTTTACAAAATGCAAGAATTTCCAACTCTTATGACATATACTAACCGCATAGAGTAGGAAGAGTAAAACAAAGTACAATAGTCTTATTGGTTAATATCGCGCTGAAAACCTCTAATTTGATTTATTAAGAACACTACTTCTGTAGCCAGCTCGTCTAATTGTCTGATAGACAGGCAAAACAATTAAACAATCAAGCAAAGATATCAGTTTTTTTTTTGAGAATTTTGACGAAAGATATATCTTAATACATTACACGTACTGAAAAATTTAACTGAACTGAAAAATTGCCTGATAAATCTCTGAGATATGAGCGTATAAAGTTTTTGGTGGGGATAGAGAGCGGATGCTCTGTCCCCTTCTCGCAAAGCGTGTGTTAGTAAAGTATTTGTGTGGCGCACGCACAGCTTGACGTCAAGTGCGCAAGTCATAGTGCGCTCTCTGTCTAACATGAAATGAAAATACTCATAACTTATTTATTTTTTAACAAATTTAAATTTAGTTCTCTATTTATGATCAGCTTATTTATGAGATATTAAATAATAATTAGGACATAAGCCTATTCATATATTCTTTTATTTGTTTATTCGTGTTGTCATTTATTTTACACCTCTTTTATCAAACAACCTAATTGCACCACTGCTGAAGCCATAGGGGCTTTACAGCTGAATCTAAAGCAATCTATAGATAACAATCTAGTTCGATCATCAGTTCCTTTGTCCTTACTTAATGGAGTAAAGGCCTTCGTCGGGGTGCTTTTGATAATCCCTCAATCTTCAACTTTGAAAGTTCAGGGCTGATTGATGCCAAGTTTATAGAGTAAGTTATTTTTGAAAGGTATCCAGGTTGTCAGTGTTTGTATAACCATTTTGATGATGTTATCTTTTTACTTTTCTTTTATAAATAGTCTTGCGTTTGATCGCCATCTCGCCTGATGTTGATTTTTTGTTGTTGATGTTGTTGTTGCTTGGTGCTCGCCTGTTGTGTTACTTTCTTAAACCATCACCATCTTTCATCATCATCACCATTACTATCTTTGAATACAATTGGATTAAAAGCAAAATGAAGCTTGAAAAGGTAAATCAATTTGAAGATTGAAATGAAGAAAAAAAAAATCAACAAAATCTGAAGCAGCAAGGTATTAGAGGCAGTGTGATAGTAGTTACGAATTAACCATGGTATAATAATATACTCCGCATAAGATTATATAGGCCAGATGCCTAGCCCTGACGTCAGAGTTTCAGGCCGCCCTCTTTGGCACGAAAATGTCATGCGAAATGATTGACTTTCAAACGAAATTCCAAACAAAAACTGTTTTTTTTTTTAAATTAAAACTTGTTGCGCAACGAGTTGTTTATATACCATTTCAATTTGCTTTCTATCAATAGGAAATCTTTAATTTGGGGAAATCATACAAGCGATTCAAATTTCGAGTTCCTGACATGAAGATATTATGTAATGTAAACCATCTACATGGATGAAATCCGTTCAGAGTTTTTAATTTCTATGCTTTTTACATGGTTTAGCCATATAAGATCATTGGTTTAGCTAGTATCTTAGTAATTGTATACTTGATTCCAGGGATTCGGATATTTGACATGCGTAATGGTGACGGCCAACTATGTGCTGGCACTTTACGAAATAGTGACTTTAAACGACTGCGACATCATATTCTGGCTGGAGGCCGTTTGTGATATCTTCTTCTACATCAAGACTTATTTTAGCATGCATCAGGTATGAACCAATTACATTTTAATAACATTTTAAACATATATATATTATTATTATTAGTTTTTTTTTTTTTTATAGATTAAGCTAACAAGCTACGGGACACCTGATGGTAAGTGGTCACCGCCGCCTATAGACACCAACAATGCCCGGGGCATTGCGTTCTGTAGACAGGAGGTATATAAATGCTAACGACCACGTCCACTTTTGTCTTCGCGCGATAATTGTCTTATACATAGAATTATTAAAAGTTATGGGACTATAGCAAAGGATTATGTAAAAGTTATAAGAAAGAAGTTTTTGGCATATTTCATGTGTATTGTTTTCACTTTCCATCAGTCTAGAATGTTAACTTAGTCGAAAGATCTTCATAAGCCTTCATCATAAGCCCATTCTAATAGTAGATTGTACGAGGGGCATGCCAAATGAAATTAGATACTCCATGGCCATTTGATTGATACTGCCAAGTTATACACCATTGTAAAGGCTGGTTATTTACTTATAAATTTAAAAATGAAACACTCGAAAATGTTAGCAATATTTTTAAAAATATTTTTTTGTGGTTCAATCTGGCGGGAATTTGCTGTAACAATGGAGCTCACTCGACGTGATTTTCGTGTTATGATTTATTATGACTTTAAAAAAAGGTTTAAAGCCTCAAGAATGTTTTGAACTTTTAGGCAACTGTTTTTAATTGGTTTGCTGTATTTATAAGAGGACGGGTTAGCTTTGAAGATGAGGCGAAGACAGGACAGCCGCCAACCGCAGTTACTCAAGAAAATGTGCAAGCTGTGGAAAAAAATATTCTTGAGAACCGACGAATTACATACGTAGAGCTTGAGCGCGAACTGGGTATTGGATCAGCAGCATTGCAAACCATCATTCATGATCAACTGTCCTTCGATAAGCGTTGTTCAAGATGGGTGCCGCACAAATTCAAAGATTTGCAGAAAGACCGTCGAGTGCATTGGTGCAAATTTATGATAGATAAATTTGACTCTGGAGAGAGAAAAAACGTTTATGATATACTGACAGGTGACGAAACATGGCTATATAACTACGACCCTGAAACAAAGTGACAGTCCACAGTATGGTGCTTTGAAGATGAGCCGACTCCAACAAAATGTCGCCGAGGGACATATTGCTACGGGGGTGCTAGAAGATCAAAGGCCAGTTAATTCAGAATGGTATGTGACAGTTTGTGCCCCAAGAGTATTGTAAGCTTGGTGTGACAAGCGGCCGAAGTCAGGAACCCAGCACCTGCTCTGGCACCACGACAATGCTGCCCCGCACACTTCTGCCAGAACACTTGACTATTTCAGTTCAAAAAACGTCACTATTCTGCTTCACCCGCTATATTACCATGACCTAGCACCCTGTGATTTTTACCTTTTTCCGAAAATTAAAGAAACATTAAAAGGAAAGCGATTTGAGAACAAAGAAGATGCTCTGGCTGCTTATAACTATGAAATTTCTGAGGTGTCTAAAGAAGAGTGGTCATTAGTATTTTCCAAGTGGTTTAGACGGATGGAATAGTGTATACGTGTTCACGGTGAATACTTTTAAATAAAGAGTAAACTCTGAAACTTTTGAGTATCTAATTTCTTTTGGCATGACCCTCGTACAACGAGTGCATAAAACAAGCCATTTTAGCCGAGACGCCAAACCCAAAGGAGAGGGCGGATATTCAAGTCACGGATTAAATGGGTTTATGTTCGAGTTATACCAACTTCCTACATGAAGTATATTACAAACTAAACATCTTGGAACAATTTTAATGCGTAAATTTTTTATACACTAGTGCACAAAATAAGTTTTTTTACACTAGAGCAAAAAAGAGTTTTCTTCCGCTCACACTGGGCATAAACTAGAACTTTACGAATATGAGAAGTGAAAATAATATTTGACCAGGGTTACATCAGCAAGCACGGGGAGTATATTATGGAATCGGTGAAATGTCGCAGACGATATTACAAACATAAGCTGTGGCTCTGGACCGATTTACTCGTCAATATCCCGCTTGAGCTGTTCGCTTTTTGCTTCCCGTAAGTTATTTGTAATATTTATACGCACTAGAGTTAGCATATTTGCACTTTCGGTATTAAAAAATTACAGCCCAAAACTTTATGCTATCATTACAATGTAACAGAACGGTTATGGTGCCGAAGAAACTGAAAAGTAGTGTTTTTTATATTACTTTTTTATAATAGGCTTGCGTTTTGCCGCCAACTCGCCTGATGATAACAGATGGTGTGGTCTACGGCGTAGCACGTTTCCAAATACAAAAATACAGAAAATCATTTATTCGGGCATAATTTAGGTATGGTAAGTTATATATTGATCCCAGAGGCTCCCGAACTAGTCCCGAGACTGTGTGACGGGAGCCAATGGCTTCTCCTATTGTATCAACTAATTATACCAAAACAGCAATATAACATTCTAAAATTAGGTAAAAAGTATTTAAAAGTAAGTAATAGTTAACGAAGCGGCAGATCATTATTTGGAAGAGGACATTTTTATGGTTGATAAAGTTGGCGTCTGACCACATCAGTCGCACCAGTTAGAAAACGATGTAGTCAACATTGGGTATAGATGTGTTGTGTGGTAAACTACTCCTATATAATCACCCCTGATTTCATACCCTCATCCAATTGAACTTCAGGATTCAGGAAGAATACAATAAAATATAAAATAAAACAACCTGACAAAAAAAAAAAGGCACGAAATAATGATTGCTGGATAATTCACAGAAAAGAGAAGTAAATAGAACGGAAATAAGAAGGAAAATTGCATGAACCTTGACTGAACATTCTTATTTAGATCAACGCGTTGAACTCTGCATCACAGTTGCTAACTGATTTCGAATGACTGACGTTTCGTTTATATGGGTTCAACTGGCTACAATAAATTTCTTACATAAATGCCTTGACAGCCGTTATAATTTAAACAAAAAAAAAGTATTTTCTGTGTATAACTAAATTCGAAGACCTGAAGTGACCTGCCTGAGTTTTGGGTCGATACTAAGTCGCTTTTCTTCATATTTTTGTTATAATTATATTGTGTTATATGAAACAAAAGAAGTACAATTTTGCAGCTCTAGTACGAGTACTTAATAGGTAGAGAATATCAAAGTGGTTTTTATTATGTTTTGTACCAAGAGAAGCCAAATAAAATGTAACGGTCCACAGATGGCGGTGTTGGTAAGTTATTATTTTAGGCATCCGCTTCCGTACCGTACTCAAATAACTTCAATACATTTGCATATTATAACGAAAGTAAGTTTCCAGTCAACGTTCTTCGGATTATATTTTCCGGCCTCTGCTCTTTATAATAATAGTATGATCAGGTTCCTCAGAAACTTAAATTTAGGTACTCGTACATTATAATATCCACTTACTACTTACAACATACTTTTTGTACAACTTGATTGAATGTTTTGCTTGGAGAACAATCAAAAATTAATACTTACATTGTAGTTTTTACGTTTTGAGTTCTGCAGCGTAGAAACAATGACGTAGATTATTATTGAAGAAATATGCAACCATAAATACATTAATTTTGGGTAAGTTACTGCTGTCTGCTTGCACAAAATGTTTCTCCATTCTTCTCACATTTAACATCCGAACTGTTTTTGGTGAAAATTTCTGAATAAATCGCTCTCAAAATAGCTTTACAACATTAAATCCGCAAATATCAATACAAAATCTGTTTGTTTAGATCTGTGTGCCGTCACTGCCAATTAATTACACTGATGAAGCCAATTACAGACCGTTTTCGATCACGTGATCAAATGCCGAAAATAAAGTTAATTTATTCGCGTTTTTTACAAAAAATAAGCATATTTTTGTTTATGGATGATGTCAATTGGCATAATATTTTCAATACAGTCAAATACCCTATAGGCATGATGACTAATATTTAGCGCACTATACTGAGCCGTGACGTCACGGCTCAGGAGCGCCATAAATGCTATACTAACACACGCTTTGTGAGAAAGGGATAGAGCATCCCCTCCCTATCCCCACCTAAAACTTTAAACGGTCATATCTCAGAGATTTATCAGCCAATTTGAATTATTTTTTCAGTATGTGTAATGTATTTAGTTATATTCCTCGCTAAGCCGGTTTTTTGTAATAAATTAAACATGAGGACACATGCCTATTATACATACGGAGGCGATAAAATCAGTTAAAAGTATTTAATTTCAATGTGTTATGAACGCGTTTTTTTTTTGTTATATATTCAATAGGTTTACGTTTGGCCATCAACTCACCTGGTGGAAACCGATGTTGTGGCCGAAGATGGAGCACGTAGACCTAGAAGGTAGTACTTATTCACTCTGGCCTTGAAGACACCCAGGGGCCTTACGCCTAGCTGTTTATAACAATCCAGTTTAGGCATACCTGTATCTGGGCGCGTTAAGGTTCACGTACGCGTGATTTTCCGAACTACGCGGTTTTAACGTTAGTTTGAACCGCGTAACGAGTTGGGCGTAAGGCCCCAGGTTATAGTTTTCAGGAAACAAGGGCGGTGGCATTGTGGTCATCTAGAATTTAAAAAAAAATCCTTTATTTTAGAAAACCAATAAGGATTATGCATTACTTGCGTACTAACAAGCTGTTCCGAGTCAAATATCTCATCGAGTTCTATTACAAGACTGCTGCAGAGCTAACAAACAATCAGACCACTTTGCAGGTTAGTTATGTTGTACTTATCCTTTTTTATATTATTTTTGATAACAGGGGCGGATTTCTTCTACAGGGTAACGCAGAAAGGGTGTTAGGATTATTAACGGGATATTTACAAATATATCCCGTTAATAATCATATAACAGTAACTGTGTCGTATCCATTTGAAACTTTGCAAGTATAATGTAATCCGTACAATAAAATCATTTGATACCATCAAACTGATCTGTTGATGGAGCCAAAAGGTAGATATTGAAACTCTTCAATGGTTACTAGGAAACCACTCAAGTTTGGGATCACTTGCCTTATTTTAACGAGTCTCATAGATAACATTAAATTATATGATGCTGGAATCTGGTGGATAGTGAAATTATTTTATAGCTAAGCATGTTTTTTAGAACCGGAAATGGAACCCTATTACTGAGCCTATGCTGGATGTCAGTCTGTCTGTCCGTCTGTCCTACCTTTAAACGGCTGTATCTTTCAAACCGTAATAGACAGCTACAAAGATGTCATACTTTACTACGTATGTCGATAGCTAGTTGAAATTTTCACAAAATATGGAATATTACGGCGGATTAACTAATAAGAATAATAAAAAAGTCTACAAGTAAAAACTATAGGGGGCCCTTATATGTACAACAAATGTATAATTAACGTATTTTTGTATTAGCTCTAATGTAAAAACGGTTTAATACGTACAAGCGTCAAACTTGGCATGATTATAGTACGCACTCTAAAGTAAAACAGCAGATAATAAATAATGGCCAACGCTTTAAAAACCGGTCACTGACAATAAAACTGTATGTTCTTGTTATCTTTTTAAGGCAACCATGACTTTGATAGCTGTAGTGATCTTCATCCACACGTTCACCTGCATCTGGCTTCTTTCGCTCGTCGGCTCGAGAGGGCTGAACCTCGTCAGAACCCTGAAGTTACACCTTATTGACGAGTAAGTTAGCTTTCAATCGGACACAGTAGTGACGACAGGTGGAATAAGACTGTGACCTCACATTAGACAATCAAGGGAGATATGGTTTAGTACAATGTTGTCAGCACTGATCAAAAAAATACGTTTGCTCTGTTCTCAGGGTACCCAAGATACATGCTTCGCCTAGTTTGGGGCCCACCGAATTTTTTTATTTGGGTTTCTCATATTGTGTAATTCTATTGTTGATTATTATGTGCTCTTTTTTGGAAATAAATTTGTTATTATTATCAATTACGGTTCGTGTTCAAATGTCAAATTTTTTCTTGAATTTTTTCGCTATTCCGCTATACCGCTTAACGCAAAACCTCTAAGTAGGTACGGCTTATTGACTCGATAATTTTTAAAACACACTAAAAAATTGCAGCGACACCTATGGACTGACTAATAATCCACATGCAAATAAAACCGGACACGTGTTGTACGACTCGACACGTGAGTAGGACTCGCACCATGAGGGTTCTGTCCATCCCGGAAATCAATTCTTAATGAAAAAAGGTTGATATTATTGAAAGAAAAACTTAACTTTGTAGTTGGCAAACAAGTGCTACTAATGTATAAAAAAAACAAGTACAAAATATTAGTTTGTAATAGCATTTTTTTCGATATGACGTAACTTCAAATTACCAACTTAACGAAATACCTTGCCAAATTTCATAATTCTAGGTCAACGGGAAGTGCCTTATAGGTTTTGATTCCCTTGCGAGTGTCAAAAATGCGGCAGAAACAGCCGTATCTTTTGATTGCGTTGACCTAGAAGTTTGATTTTTTCACTGCTCTAAGGGATTGACATACCTGAGTATTTGATATTAATTTCAACTTTATAACTCTACGCGTTCTTGAAAAAAGGGTCTTGACAGACAGACAGATAGACAGACGGACAGACAGACAACGAAGTGATCCTATAAGGGTATTTTTTTTCCTTTTGAGGTACGGAACCCTAAAAAGGGTGGCAAGGTCGTCTGCTGGGTGAGTTTGACTAAAGGCATCAAGCCTGATCTATATCTATATGCATATGTCATATGCATTCACAATCTCCACGCTATATACCTTTCCATACCTCCCTTGTTTATCTGATCTAAGATTAAGAGTAAGAGAGAGAGAGAAAGAGAGAGGCCTATACCCAGCAGTGGGATAAGAAAAGCTGTATATAGTGGTAATGAATCATGTATTTTGTTGCAAGTTTTAACAATAAATCGTCCGCAGCATATCGTGTTACTTACTCGTATTTCACAGCAAATTTCAATGAAATACATTTGCAAATTAATCACTCCAAGATTTATTGCGATGGAAATTTAAAGCACCACTATCGGCAACCACTCCACTCTATAAATTGAAAATATCGGCGCGGATTTCGATTGTAACATTTTCATGTATCTACTAACAACATTGCTTGGTTACACAAAAATACGTGAAGACTTACATAATAAATAGGTTTCAATAGAATAATACCAGTGCGCGCGCGACTTGCTGTGATTTGGCTACTTTTTATTTTAAAATGTTCGTTATATGGTCCAAATTTGGTTTTTATAGAAAAATATATTATTTAAATGAGAAAATTAAAAATGGGAAAAACTGAACGTCCTTTTGGACGTTCAGTCGTGACGACAATGGTGATTTTCTATGATATTTTATATGAACTAAAAACAAATTTATAAAAAATTTAACTGGCCGATGTTTGTCTGGTCAGCAAGTAAAGAATATGGAAGTTGAAAGTTTGATAAAAAAAAATATTTCAGAGAAGCACCACAACAGCGTCGGTGGGACTATACATCCTCCTTCTACGTGGTGGTATCAGAGTTGACCACCACTGGCGGCGACGAGCTGGTCATAGAGAAGATCTTCCCCATGGTCATTCTCATCGTGATCTTGGTGTTTGGCAAGATGCTCGCGGCTATCGTGGTGGCGACCGCCATACAGATTGCGTACTCAACGAAATATGCCCTCACTTGCTACGAGGAGGTTACGAAAGAGCTGATTGATATGATGAAGAATCAAGGATTGTCCAGTGAGTTAGTTCTGTCATGTACAAACAAGCAAATTTGTTTACAATGGCTTTTCAAAATAAAAAATCAGAAAAGTTTTTTTTGTGACAATGATATATAAAACATGAATACAGGTACAGGTACTTGGTTTGCCTGGCACCCAAGTGTTAAAAAACTCGTGCAATGCATGGTATAATAATATACTCCGCCAGGTATAGCGCTCCTAGAAATAATGTGACGTGGACGTCCAGCAATGATGTCATCAATGTCATGGTGCATAAGCAAGAGCAGAATAAGTAATTTACAACAAGTTCGAGAGAGATGACGATACACGAAACAATGGCGGACTCTATGATTGTCTGTGTTAACAGTAGCGTGAAATTATAACTCCCCAATATCCGTATATTACCTGTGGGAATCCAATAAATCAATGTGGTTTTGATAAAATTTTGTTTAATATATTCAAGTCGTGCTTAACTTACTTGAGCGGACAAACCAAATGACAATTGAAATGCTTTTTGTATTTTATTTAATAGATTATTCAAAAAAAGTTTCCCAGTATCTGTGTTTGATACGATAAAGTGGCAACTGGACAGTGACGTCTTTGCGGGACAACTCCCAAAGCGCTAAACCTTGTTTTCTTGCATCATGATGCAGTGCTACTCCAAAAGAAAACAAAACACGCGTTTATCATTTGTCTAGGTGTCAAATTTCATAGAAATAAATTATCTGTTAATATTTTGTCGAGCTAAACACAGCTAGACAGCTAGAGCTAAACTTTGATTATATCTTTTGTTCAAAGACAGAGTCTCTTGAAATTCAGGCGCTTTCATTCAATTCCTGCCTTAGAGTGCGGAAAATCACGCGAACGTGAACCTTAACACCCCGAGATACGGTTTGCGGTCGCGCTTCTTTTCGCATCACCATAAAGAACGGTACTTGCACTGCTGAATCGCTTTAAACAGGAGTCATTAATTATCACCGGGAAATTTTTACTTATCTTTATAAGTTCTTTTACATTATTGTTATTTTTCTTATTAATGAGACTAAAATAAATTTCCTCTACATTTTGCACGCGAAAAGATTATGTTCCTTTATTCTTTTTCTCTTTGTAGTAAAAGTTAGTTTCTCAATGAAGCTCTTTGTAAAAGTTCTGCTTTGTTGTGAGTTACATAAATAAAAGGGGTTACCGTCATATTGTTTTATTTCACAAAAGAGTTGGAAGAATAATTACGAGAGAAAGAAATGAAATTTCAAGGACGTTTTTGTATGGAAAGCCTTAGAAATCGTGAGTGTTATTTACTGTGCATGTCTGGAAGAAGGCGGAATTCTATTTCTACTACCCTCTTCGAGGAAAAAGGTTCTAGGTTTCCAGGAGGAAGAGGGGTTTTCAGGAAGGAGGTTTTATATTTATTTTATCACTGGAGAGCCAGTTCATATTCCAGGTTATGCGTGTTTACCAGTTTCAACCACACCGTCACTCAACACCAGGTGAGTTTTGGTCAAACGCCTAGCCTGTAAACAATAAAAAAATAAGCATTTAGTAAAAACATATTTTTTTATTCTAAATATTATATTAAATATACATCGAGTATAGGGCAAGTGCCTTCATTAAATAAACAAAATACAAGCTAACACTAACTCTGAGTCACCGACATAGCTGTTAAAATTTGCTAGTTGAAGTGGCAATGGGCAGGCCACATCGCTCGAAGAACCGATAACCGATGGGGAATAAAGGTTCTGGAGTGGAGACCACGAACCGGAAAACGCAGCGTAGGGAGGCCTCCCACTAGATGGACCGACGACATTGTGAGAGTCGCGAGCATCCAGTGGATGCAAAAAGCAGGCTGTCATTCAGTGTGGAGGTTAAAGGGGGAGGCCTATGTTCAGCCGTGGACGTCTTCCGGCTGATGATGATGACTAACTCTACTAAAACAGTTAAACTGCCCATAGACCTTTGAAGGTCTAGAGATAATCCAAATGCTTAAGCCCACTATCAGTTGGCAGCGTACTCAGCATGTTGGGGTATGTATTAAAGCAATAAAGCAAAAAAAAAAAAAAATAATTAAACTACACCTTAATAATTATAAGAACTTGTATTTATAATCTAACGAGCAAGCTTCTGTTCATCATGCTAACGTCATATCTAGTTATGTTTGTGAATGAAAATAGCACTCCAGATTCTAGAGTAAAGCATAATCATACTAAATACTAACAAAGCTACTAACCTCTCAATTTTGTATAAACATAATGTTTAATAATTTGACTCAGACGGCCAGTACTTACTGACACAGCCTAATGGGCCCTTTATAATAAGATCCCTTTATTAAAACTGCGACAGCTCCCCCGAACTTTACCTGTTCTCTCATCGTTTTCACTGAAACAGTTACAAAACTTTTAACATTACCTAGTACTCTCGTTTCTAGATTACCAATTAAAGAAGTTTTGGAAATACGTCCGCCAACTTTGGGTAACGGAGCGAGGCAGACAGGTGGGTAGATATTTCATACCAAACCGTGCCGTGCCGAGATGACTAAAAGAAAAGCATTGAAAAGTGAGCCCAATGTCGTGACTCGTAAAGTTTCAAATAACACATTTCGAGAGCATAGCGCGCATTTGATTACGTGGCACGTAGTTTATCGTTTGAAATATATTTGATGGCAATAGCAAAAAGTCACTAAAATTATCATTTTTAACCGCCTTCAAAAAAGGAGGAAGGTTCTCATTTCGGTCCCATTTTTATATAAATAAAGCAATAATTTAGGAAGATTCTCAAATAAATATGGATATTAATTATGAAAGCGTGCTTAATAAAGAAAAAAATACTTAATTAATTGGCAAATACTTAATTTATTGGCATAAAGTTCAAACAAAAAACTAAGAAAAGTTACTGAGAAAATTTGTTGTTGTTTTAGATATGGCATAAGTAAAAACTTTATAAAACAGTCCATTAAAAATTTTCATATCTATTCTACTGTATGTAATAAGATATAGAGCTCACATTTTAATAATTTGCTTTTAGTCGTTTCGACCCGGCACGGTGTAACATGAGACTAGCAAAAGTTATTTAAGTTGTTCCAGTCTCTTGATAGATCCACTTTCTTACATTACACATTAAATGGCTTGAGAAATGGCTTAGAATATTTAAATCTTTAGTTATTTACTTCTTGGAAGGTATCTAAGATTTATTATTAGGGCAATTTTTTTTAGAGAATATAAAGCGTCTTTTTGATTTGTATGTCAATTATTCGGTTTTTTTTTAATTCAGGGCATTATTTTTACATGCTGGAAGCTCTTAGATTGATGATGAAAAAAAAATAAAAAGAGCGCTACTTAGTACCTACCTCATACGCTATAGATTTTTTTTTCCACTGTAGCTCTGAATCTAGAAAATATCTATTTAGTCTTGCCTTGAATCTAGAAGAAATCTATTCACTTTAGCCTTGAAACTAGAAGAAATAATTTACTCCTGCCTTGAATCTAGAAGATAACTATTTAGTCTAGCCATGAATTTAGAAGAAATTTATTCACTTTTGCCTTGAATCTAAAAGTAATCTATTCACTTTAGTCTTGAATCTAGAAGCAATATATTTAATCTCGTCTTGAATTTAAAAGAAATCTATTCACATTAGTCTTGAGTCTAGAAAAAAACTATTTACTCTAGCCTTGGAGATGCCTCGACTGTCTCAAGAAACAAACTTCGTTCTATTTATCTCCCCCACATATTGTGCCCATTTCTTAGTTTGCTAACAACTGCTGTATATCAATAACTATAAGCCTTATCCACATAATATCCAGCATAATTGTCACACTGGTTTGGTGTCTATGACTAAGCAAATTTAATGCAATATTTTCTTTCTGCGTCGGCAGTTACCAGTTCTCCTGGTG
This sequence comes from Agriopis aurantiaria, assembly GCA_914767915.1. Taxonomy (NCBI): domain Eukaryota; kingdom Metazoa; phylum Arthropoda; class Insecta; order Lepidoptera; family Geometridae; genus Agriopis; species Agriopis aurantiaria. Next base: position 6,190,307 of record OU611994.1, on the reverse strand, counting down.
CAGACGCCGTTCGTACGCAGGTGCGACCTAATGTCGGCAATGTTCGGCCAGCACCTGCGGAACTGCTACCTGTTCACCGACACCGGAGAGTCGTTCCTGCGGCAGCTCACTGTGGCTCTGGACTATACTATCTTCTTTCCGGGTATCGTATATTAATCTGTTGTCATGCTAAAGTACCTGTTTACTTGTGTACTTGTTTATATGTATTTTATTAAATGTCGGCGCACGTTCAACCAAAAGTCCAAATTCAAAGTCTAAAGTAAAAGTGAGCTCCACTGAGCCTCTCGTGTCCGCGCGCCCTCACTAGCGCCTCTGCCGGACGGTATCCGAACTTGCTAAACGCTGATTGGTCGCCAATAATTCAGTAGCTTTCCAATTCAGTATAAATTTTGGAAAAATAATAACGAGTTCTAATTAAATGGCCAATCATCTTTATAGAACTGTATAAAAATGACAAAACTAAATACAAAATTGTCATGTTAGCTTCTCTTTATTGCACATTTTAAGATAAAATCTAATAGTAGATGAATCCGCAAGGCGCTGCTAAATCATAAATTGATATTACAAGCAAAAAGCCTTGATCATAATCGGAAAAAAACTATTTTTTCAAATTTATTGAACATTTTCTGCGAGTAGATTCGAAACTTTTGTATGTAAAGTAAAGCAAAGTAGGGAGAGTCTCGTAAACACGTTTTCTTACGACAAACTTGGCCATGAGGACGCCATTTAACTTCAGCTTATTAAATTCGCTAACAGACTCGTTGCAGAAACAAACATTTTGCTTCAAACTTTTACGGTTTACTATAATAATATTTACGTTAGGAAATTGTATTTCAAACTCGGGTTTTTATTTAAAAGTTCCTGTTTTTTCAATCAAAATTATAATATATACAATATAAATTATAATAACTGGCTTAAAGCGTGTCGAGACATACATAAAATATGGTAGGGTTTCGCAACCAAAGTCATATAATTATATTGTAGTTACATTCATAGTTCAGATATTGGTGGTTATAGAAAAATTCAAACTAATGAACCTTTCGCACTCTTTTATCTTAAGTTTGCCGTATGTCATTACTTCTCAGAATTCGATTAGCGACACAATTGAATGGTGTAATAATAGTGTGTTTTATGTTTTCAAAATCAATGGGTTCGATTCCTGGCTAGCAATATTGAAAAAAAAATGCAGTTTTAGTTTTCATAAAAATCGTGCCCTGTGAGAAAATCGTGAGACTTCTTTGAGTACTTTTCGCTATTCCTCATAATTTCAGATTTCACCAACCACGCCCACTTGAAAACTCATCCTGTATAAGGTGTCTACGCCGTAACATCACCTACGCCGTAGCAAACAAGTGCTACGCTAGCTTTTTAAGTTTGCTAGTTTTAAAAATAGAAACCAAAATGTTGCCCGCAACTTTGCACGCGTAGAGTTTCGACCCCTTTCAACCCTTTTTGGCTCCCTTAATTCGGCCCTTTCACAAAATCCTTACTTAACGGGCCTTTACACCTTATAAGAAATCTACCTGCCAAATTTTAGCTTTATAGTTTTTGAGACTTTGTGATGATCCAGTCAGTGAGCGGTATTTAGCATAAAAATATTATATACAATTATAGATTATATTCATCGGAAACCTGCTATATTGTGTACAAAAATAACCTATTGTAGTGGTATTTTCCAATAACCTACGTATTTATATGATAATGCCATGTCACCAACAATAAAAGAAGAGCTATCAATCTTGACGTTTCACAAGTACCAAAATATAGTACAAATACAATCTTCAACGTGCAGAAGGCATCGCTTCGAGGTTTTCCCGTTTTTCTTCAGAATACACTAATAGAAGTTGTCTATCTGTTAATTCAATATAGACCCCTATAGCCTACTGGAAAATATATCTCTACACCGACTATTTTTTAACTTTTTTTTTTCAAACTGTACTTTTATTATCTAAACAAAATATAAGCTAACACTACAAAAACAAAAACAGCCCATAGATCGACCAATTGCTATTTTTTACGTCGTCCCCAAATTTTCCATCCTAAGAGGTGGATAGTTTCTTTATATATTTAAATAATGGGACTCCCGAGCTAGCTTATACATAAAAAAACTGTATATATGAAAGGCGAATTGTATGTGTGGTGTGTGTGATTGTGTGTGTGTATAAATGTTCCCTATGGACTCCAAAACGACTGGATTGATTTTGACAGGACATTCTCTCGCAGATAGCTGATGTTGGGAGTAATCCACGCAGCTGAAACCGCAGGGTGCAGCTTAGTAATCTATAAAAATTGCACATAAGCGCTGAAAATGTCGCGTTACACAAACACACACACAAACACACACACAAAATACAATGAAATAAAATATTACTGTATAAACACTAAGACATTTACAAATAAATTATGCTAAGGTAAATTAACCATGTTCATACACAGATCTAGTGTCCTTGATATGATTAGGTATCTAAAGATCCTCTCATAAGCACAGCCTACATCGTGAGAATACAATAAAAACAATTGAATGACAATTAAATATAAAACCTCTTTTTTTAAGTCTGGTGAAAAATCAAATCAATTAATAATTTCAGGTAACTACATAGTGGTGGCGGGTGACAGTGAAGCTCGCATGTACTGGATAGCGTCAGGCACCGTGTCGGTGCTCTCAGTACGGTCTGACCTCACGGAGACCACTCACGAGCTCCTCAACACAGGAGACGTATTCGGCATCCTGCAGGGGCTGAATAGAGGGATCCCGCACTGTTTCTCTTATAGGGCTGAGACTAAGGTTACTGACTTAAAATAATAATTAGATCTAATAGTTTCCGCAATCACCCTTAATCTTGCGCGCAATCCAAGAAGCCTACTCAACCTAAAACCCTGAAAGGGTTCCGTTATACCCATCTTTATGAACAACTTTTACTATGGGATCAACCCTGATATCGAGAAAAAAATCTGCTGTTTCAAACATTTTGTCGAGTGTCAATGACCGTTTTTAGGGTTCAGTACCCAAAGGGTAAAAACGGGACCCTATTACTAAGCCTACGATGTCTGTCTAGACATCTGTCTGTCCGTCTGTCCGTCTGTCCGTCTGTCCGTCTGTCCGTCTCTCCGTCTGTCCGTCTGTCCGTCTGTCCGTCTGTCCGTCTGTCCGTCTGTCCGTCTCTCCGTCTGTCCTACCTTAAAAAGGCTGTATCTTTCGAACCGTAATGATAACCAGTAGAAATTATACAAATAAAAGTCAGCTTTATAAGTGTTTTGCTACCAGAACCACCAGAGGATGGGCAGCAGCGTCCTATTAGTATACGGTGAACGTACTGCGATCCCCAAGCCGCCTACCAAGCGTGGGGATTATGGCAACACCCCTCTCTACGAGGGAGGCCTTTGTTCTGCAGTGGACGTTTACAGGCTGATGATGATGATGATGATGATAAGTGTTTTTGGAAATTCATCCCCTAAAACTGACGGACTTACAAGAATGTGTGTATGAGCTTCTTTATTCCCTATTTAACTGATCGGAGACACGGTTCGTAATATCAATAATATGTCATCAGATTTTTATTATTTCAGGTGAACATTTTAACACTGAGTCAAGACGCCTGGATCAATATTTTACCTTTCTTTCCCGAAGCGAAGAAAATGATTAACGACAGATCTGAGGTTTTGTTTACTCAAATATAATCTTCCTTGTAATAATAACTTTGCTGATTTTATTTTATAGTAATAAATAAAAATCCTTATTGTAATTGAAACGATGTAGAAGCGGTATAACACAAGAAATTCGCCAGAAAAATAGTTTTGGTGATGGACTTCCGCAAAGTAAAGCTGGAAACAAACTATCGGACGCGGCTGATGGACGCGGCTGACAAACGCGACTGATATTAAGTGTGCACAGTCTTAAAAAAAAGACAACGGCTGACAAAAACATCCAGTGCGCCAGATTTCTGTCGGACGTCCGAACGCTCAAACCCAGCCCAAGGTTACGTCCACGACTTACGTCCGATAGTTTGCACAGCTCAGTGTACATTCATTATCTAGATACCTTTATGTGGCGTCCATCAGACGCGTCGATAATTTGTTTCCAGCTTAACGCCAGCTTATGTTTATGTTATCCTTGTTTTGTGGTATTTTAATAAAGAGTCATTAGTATTGTAGTAGTATTTAGTATTGTATTGTAACGCCTGATTTAATCAACTAATATTTAGTGTTGTTTTATTCGTACGAGTAGCACATTGAATTGTTGTGTTTACTGTTTACACAAACATAAAAAATTGTCATACGTATGTACAAACCTATTAAAATATGTATACCTAAAACAAGATCAGAAGGTGTACTATACTATAGAAATCAAAGTGAATAATATTAATAGAAGCCATTAGATTTTATCAGTTGACTTCAAATTAAAGCCTCTCAAAGCCACTGAATGATATTTGCCGCTGTCAAGACTACGATTAAGCTTGCCCTTAATTTGAAATGTAAGTGAATTCAAATGGAATTGTGTTGACAACAGATCCTTAGCTAGTACGCTGGCTCCAATCCCTTCTCATTCGCAATATTGTTAATTTGATCTGAGTGAAGCAAATACATAGCCAAGAATCAGTATAACATAACACAATACTTACCTAATTAAAATGGATTAGTTTGATCAATTAATCTGTTAGTGAACTACAACAACAATAGGCATATTATGATGTGTAATGACACATGCCTCCTTAAATTGGTATTGATATTATATAAATTCTAGCAATTAATCATTTTATGTATAGAGCACCCAATAATTCTTCAGAAAACTACTATATCCATAGATGTACAGGTCAAGGTATTCGTATATGAACTTTTGTCACAGAAGACATAATAGACACAGAAGGTTCACTCCGCAAAGAAATTTAAATAAATAAGGACTCTATCCACGTGGCAATAAAGTAGCAATTCAACTCGTACAGCGCTGGATACCGCTCGCTATATTCACCTAGAAGGCCGCTCTCTTTCTATCACGTAGGTCTATCTCTCCTGACGCGGCACGTGTAACGTTAGGGTTGTCTTCTTGATGTTTACACAGAATCATCATCATCATCAGCCAGTAAACGTCCACTGCTGAACACATGCCTCCCTCTTTGAGAGGGGCGTTACACAGAATACTTATAAGTATTTACTTACCAGCTATGTATCCTATGTATTACCTACCTATTACTTATATTCTACTTTAATTGGAACGACATTTAATCTGCACAAAAAAACTAACGCTTATTCTGAATTTGGTCCAATAACATTTATGCAAAAGTATAAGTTTAAGAAGCCTATTACAAGATCATCATCCCGATGCATATTTAGGTAAAAACTACATGAAACATGGAGACCTCATTTGGGAGCCCTAATTTGCTGATTCTGTTGAAAATAATTAGCGTGGGCCTAAAAATATAGAAATCATAAAAGTTTTTTGATTAATTTAAATTATCATTCTTCACTGGGGGCTCTTGATTCTGTTATAAACAGTGAGGCTTAAATTAGCTATAGATTCAGTTTCAAATTTCTTGTATAAAAAATAAACATATTATGATGTCAAAATCTATTAACAAGTGCCTACTATCGATCGAAGGATATATAATTATATTTGTAATTTTTTTTTTGTTGGATTTTCAGCTTATTTTACCCTTTTCGGACTTACACTATCAAAAATCAAACAGCAGACCAAAATAATATTATTAGATAAACCGTGAATTGGCTAATGCAATATAGCCCGATGGAGTAACGATTAAGTAAGGCAGTTGGCAGAGACTAGACGCAAAAAACGGGCCGAGTGGGTTGTCTTGAGAGAAACCTATCTCTAGCAATGAACTAAAGTGGTGTGCAAATATGTTTCTCAACAAATATACCTAATCAATTTGCGACAAGACAAAGGCGGAACCAAACAAGCTTGAGGCTAATAAAAGTTGTAGCTGTGAATGTTCTCCGCTTCTGACTGTTAAATGTTTTGTGTTCAGCGTATTCAATAAATGTCACGTTGATGTTGACGATGCCCGAAGGAAACTATAATAAAAAATATACTTTTCTTTCGAATATTTCAAATGCTTTTTGTTTCTATACTTCTTTTTTTATTATTTTCTACTCGGTATTTTTACCCATGACTGAACGGAAGTTATATGCATTTGGTGTTATAATATAGTGTAAATACAGGGTTATTTTTAAATAGCCATCACTTGAGAGCAGCTTCTGTACAATATAAAAAAAAATACGCAGAAACAGCCAGCTGTTCTATAGAAAAGTTCAATTAACCTGCAACAAAATTTAAGACAGGCAGATGTTTTTATGTGACTTTAAAAAAGTCATATAAACAAAGACGTTCCATTGAATACGCGGTTTCAGGGTTGGTCCCTAAGTTAAAGTTGTTCATAATGTTATGAGTACAATGATTATTCTTGAATATATAAGTCGTCTAGAGATACAACCCGTATACAGGCTTACTGTTTACGTCAATATTTTCGTACTATACATCGTTTCGTATTTTTAACACTCTTCTATTGGTTTCACATGTAACTTAACAATGTAAACAGTCCCAATCCAATACCAGGAGTTCTTCTATCCACCTCTCCCAGCCATCATCAGATCTTCGTCACCAATTAAGTATAATGACTCCTCAATTTTGGGCTCCTTTGGTTAGTTATAACGAGTCTACTTACTTTTAATAATTATAAATTATTTTGTGAGTAGCAATCACTTGAAATAAACTCAATGTTAGGCTTAACTTTTAATTAGCTCGAATTATTCAAAGGTCATTTTCCATAGTCGATAAGTCCATAAAATGGCCTATTAAGAAGTTGAAATTGTTCGCTTAATTGCGAACCAGCGAGTTTCATGATTTAGGGCCAGAGTTCTGTAAATATTAAAATGTAGCCGCGTGTAGGACCCGCGTGTGCCGTTTAGCGGCGCAATAAAAAATCTGATTTTCCATATATTGAGGTGTGTGCCCAAATGGAGGCAATATCGAAGTGCTGATTTGTCGCTCCGTTGAATATTGGTCTGGCGTAGATTCAAATCGCTGCAAATGTCGACCCGAGAGGTAAATCGAACCGGTTTAATTCTACCGCACCCGAATAACTAATGCTCATTTGATCATTCGATATATTACGCACTACTTTGTTAGTAGACATACATACATAGTACATACAAACATACATACACGTTTCTTTCCCATTGGGGTATGCAGAAAACACATCTCTTCACTTGCTACGATCTTGCACGAGACTCATCTTTCCCTTCTTCAACTTTCATGAGTGTTTTCATACAAGCTCGCAGTTTAGGTACGGTTACTTTTGACGAAGCTTTTCTCTAGTACGTCCATTTGTAAAAAAATAAACTATAAAATTGTTGCACAAGAAAAATGGAATAACAAAAGCGAGTTTTTTACACAGCAGAGTTTTTACGTTTTTCTCATGTTTATCATTATTTTTTGCGTCATTTGCAACGGCAGATGACATTGAGGCATGTGGAAGATTAATCTGGGAGCGGGTACGCGACGCTTGGGGCTCTGGAGGGGAGGGTGGGGGTGTAGATGTCCGCGTTATTTAGTTGAGCATTATATCAAGCTGCTGCGACGGTCGGCTCTCGGGTGAAATTAAATCAACGTTCATTCAAGTGGCTCATAGGAATTGCTAGTCATTTCTCGACCGACAAATTACATTGCGAGAGTAAAATATTTATAATTCAAGGAAACGCGAAGAAGAAAAATTCAGGAGCGGAGGTGAGCCCTTTTAACATTATGCGTGTCTTATTGCTTTTACAAAGTTACAAAGCTTCAAAAAGAAAAGGATATCAAAGGTTTTTGCTCGCGAGGTAGGCATTAAATTGAACATGATAGGGATTTTGAGCTCCATTCTCGTATTTACGTTCCCATCTTCGATAAAACCCATCCGGGTGGAATTAAATAAGGCCCTGATTGAAGTAACGCGGCCGAGCTGACGATGAAGTATCGGTCGAACTTCGAACTTAAAGATAAATTATATTTCTTGGGTAAAACATGTTTTTAATTTATTTTTATAAAAAGAACTGCACACTGGCAATCAGTCTCTCTGATGGTATATAAGCAGTAATCACCGCCTATGGACACCAGCAACAATAGCGGTATTGTCAATACTTTGCTAGCCCGGAGAGGTATTTGTAGATATACTTTGTGTTTTAGTGTGCATTAAATTCTCTACATTGTATACTTGTGGTATAATATGTTTTAATATTTGACTTTTTTAAAATTTATTTTACTAATTTTTATTGATCATTATTATTTAAAAAAAAATTGTTTTGACCTTTTAATGTAAAATTTTATTGTATTGTTTAATTGCTTGAATTTAATATCTTATTATTTACAAATAAGCAACTGTAGTAGTAATTTTTGATATGTAACATATTGCTATAAATAAATAACTATGAATTATAGATTACAACACGATTTACCACTGATTGCCGAAAGTTACTGACAAAACTGCCATAAAAAGATAAAAGATAACCAGCATGATACGGCTCCATATCTAACACGTCAAATGAAGGGGAAAATAAGCCCAACTTGAGTCAGACACGCTCCACCGTCACGACGTGACTACCCCAGTATATTGTTTCACTTAATCTACTCTGCACCTGCGAGGGATATTTTACGGAAACTTTTGACGAGTCCTGTCTAGTAAGCTCTATTTTTAACCGACTTCAAGAGGAGGTTATCAATTCGACTGTATGTTTTTTTTTTTTTGCATATAGATTTTTCACTTTTTTTTTTAAATTGAACTCTTTATGTGCACACCAGAAATAAAAGTTACAGATAAAGAAACTTAAGGACTAGTGCCACAAGTAAATAATAGGCTTGCGTTTGACTGCCAACTCGCCTGATGTTAAGCGATGATGTGGTCTACGGAGCACGCTTGCCTAAAGGAACCGATTCACTCGTGATTTGAACACACTCAGATTGTAACTATCGTGGAACGATCCGAAAAGCTGGGTATCCTATCGAAGATGCGACGGTACTTCACGTCGAAACAGTTGTACTCAAGGACAAGTTCGGTCATGCATGGGTACTCTCACCTTTGGGATGGATCAGCTAATTACTAGCTTGGGGCATTGGAGTCTATTGAGTAACGTGCCAGAAGGCTCATCAGCAACGAATCCTTAGGTCGGACTAAGCTTCTTAGTCTTGAGCAACAGTGCAAAATTGCTAGTCTATGGGTTTTTATTCGGACACATTTCAGAGAGCATCTCTTACCAATTTTTCTATCGGACTGTCAGAGTGGGCACGAAAAGTCGTTACTTACCTCTTTATGGTTCATATTCCGGAAACCCGTTCAAAGCTCTTTGATTCCACTTTTATTGTGAGAACTGCTAGTCTGTGGAATGATCAAGTGAGGTGGCGGTCAAACGTAAACGTATTATTTAATAAAAAATACATACAAATAAATAAATAAATAAATATGGTAGTATATAATGTATAGACTTAGCAAGCACAGCACAACAGACAGTGTCCAATGCACACCACTCAGGTAAACTTCCCTGCACAACTTCGGAACCATTCCAGCGCCGAGTTGTTAATCTACTTGCAAATTCTCTCAAGCTTCTAGTCCACGCGCCTAGATGAAGCTATTTGGTGCAAATTAAAATACAGCCACAGCATGTACGGTTTACCTATGTATGTGTGTAACTATATATATATGTCTATTTGGTGTGTGTTTTATTACAGCTAAAGTGGACGTACCTCATGAAACTTCAGTAAAAGTAGCAATAATCTTCTATAAGCATAATGTAAGCTCCTAGTTTATAAGTTTGTTTGTTGTAATTCGCCTTATGTTTATGTAAATAAATATTTTTTCATTTTCATTTGAGTTTTGGTATTTTTACACAACTGCCTAAAAATAGTTATTTGTTACACAAAAGTGCAAAGTTGCTTTTTAACCGCGTACTCAATTTTGATGATCGAGCAAGCGAACGAGGGTATCAAAAGAGCACGAGGTGAAGAATCTTTGCACTCGAGTAAATAAAATCTAAATGACATTTGTATTTAAGCAAGCATTATGTACCTACGTCTTTTACACAAAAAGACGTCTCAAGCATTATCCTTGTCGTAGGACCATATTTCCTACTTAAGCTGACATTAAAGTAGAAATCCGAGTAGCCATGAATTTCCTAAGTGCAAAAAAGGTCCAATAAAAGGCGCACCGCATTCAAGGCGATTCGCAGAAAAGCCTTGCTTAGCGCGGCTTAGGTTTCACTTAGGGAAATTAACAGTTGGAAGGAATAATCTTATTTGAATAACGTAGTCGTAAAGTACCGTTTTGGCTACTCGTCAAGTTTTTATTATGATCCGGGATAAAGTCTCAAATGAAATGAAACAATTTAATTTAAATAGTATCAACGTCAAGTTTTTTGGCAAACATATTAAGATTTAGAAAGACAAAACCAGGATAAAAGATCGGGAAAGCTTGCTAACTGGCGCTGAAACTAAGGGGTGATATAAGTTTAACGTGTATGTATATCTGTATGGCTGTGCTTCTGTGTGTCTGTCTGTGATATCAGCTCCCAAACGATTTTACTAGTTTTGATTTAGTCATTTTTTGTTTGGAAGGTGACTTGATCGATAGTGACGTGATTAGCTATAATTCAAGAAAATCTGTTCAAGCGTTTGTGGTGTGTCATGTATGATAATACATAAAATACATAAATAAAATATAATACGCAACGTCATGAATAAAATAATAAAATAAACAAAATACAATTACATATACTTACCTTGTGAAGTTAAATCGCTATAAGCTTATGCATAAACCGCCGCGCGTGCGACGGCCGACTCAACGCGCAGGAGCACTGCGCATGCGCCGTGTCGCCGTCGTTGACACAGAGTCGACACAGTGTTCTACTGATCGTTCGCGCGTACTTCAGCTCAGAATATTATTTAAATTACTACTAGTTATTCGTTGTTTTTAAATAGTGAAATTATTACAAACTGTACGTCATCGTTGCTATTGTAAAGTGCAATATAATAAAAACTAAACATAAAAGGTTTAATAGTGATTTCCTTCATCACACACCAGGTTACCACCCATACGTTTGAAGATTATCAGCTCTTTTATGTGTAAAAAATATAAATATACTTGTTAAAATAGGTTGAAAAATGAATCAGGCGCTACTTTAAACAAATCTCTAGTGAATTGCCGCTTCAATCGTGTCAATGTTTAATTAATTTTGAGTTTCAAGCTTAATTAAGTTTTTGTTTCAGGTTAGGTTAGATAGTAGTTAAATAAAATTTATCCATAAATTCCTGTAAAGTCAATGACAATTTATTCCTTATTTCTTATTTGTTGATATGATATTGAAGCGGAAATAAACTGAAGATTCCTTCAAAAAGCTTAGTTAATGTCTAGTTTTTTGGTAATCTGTTCTCTTTGTAACGATTAAAGCTCAGTGGTTGCCGCGTTCAACTTCAACCGGACAAGGGTTCAAATCTTAACAATAAGCTTAAGTTGCCGATAAAGAACCATACGAACCATACCATACCATCACGAAGGAGCCATAGATGCTTCGCCATGATAAGTTACTGCTCAAGATGAAAAGCTGCCACCAGGCAATTAACGGTATTTTGTGATAGCCTCAATTGAAGGCCTATTTCCACTTTGGGCAGTGTGTTTATCATCTTGGACCACATCACATCAGGTGAGATGTGGTCATAAGCCTAGCCGGTAAAAAATATCTATACGTCTACGCGAAAAACCACACTCTTAAATTTAAGACTGTACGAAAATATACGCCATACCTAGTCTGTGAAACTGTAAAAAAGAAAAATGCTTTGTCAGGAACCCCTATCATGTGACGCAATCCGTGCAAAAGTGTGAATTCAACTTTTTCGAGCCCGCAGCCATCCTAGGTCTTATAACGTAGATTGCAAACCAGAATTATAGCTCTATATGAGGCTATTTCTGGTAGAGAGAATTGAGATTGTTTTTTTTTATTTCAGCTTACAGAATGTCTTCGTTTATTGGGGAAACTAGTGGTACAAAAGTTTTGGGTGTGCCACAATAGTAGCACAATATTGGTTCATAAGAATACATTTCAAAATTTTAAAAACCCTGACAAAAGAGTTATCTTCAACGACTGAACATATTTTTTAAATCATAGCTAACGAGTAATCTCGATTAAGTCACCTCTAAAATATCGATTCAGCCGTTTGAGAGCTACGATACCACAGACAGACATAAATACACACGTTAAACTTATAACACCCCTCTTTTTGCGCCGGAAGTTGAATATATTACGGTTGTTCATTTTTATGGACTGATATTTTTAGATTCAGTGAATCAGGATTAAAACCGTAGTAATAAAGTCCGTGCCTGGTGAGGCGTGATTATTCACGTATGCGTAATTTAATGGATTTCCGCAATTAGTGTGACGCGGTGAACTGTCCGCAAATGCTGAATGTATTTTGTTGTGTTTGTGGAAATAAATTAATATTGATAATAAACACTTTGTATCGATTATACATTTAGGCTTCATAATGTTACGAGTATTATCTACGAACTGAATTTTCTCAGTTAGCAAAAAACGCTGCATTTTTTTTATTTGGTTAAAAATAATACACGTATATGTAGCCTTACGGCTAACTCTTAACGCGGGCTCGAATTAGCACTAAAACAGCGCAGTTCGGAAAATCACGCGAACGTGAACCTTAACGCGCCGAGATTCGGTTTGTGGTCGCGCAATTTTTCTTATCACCTAAACAGAATCAAAACGCTTAAAATAGATAGCCGTAAGGCCTCAGGGCATCTTCGTATCATCCAAGAAACAATGGATAGCAGAACGCTTAGTACGAACTTTTAAAATACGAATAGTGGTAAAATGGGTAATCTAACATAAGATATCTATGATTTTTTATTCACATACAGGAATACATCATACAAATCAATACTGAAACCACCAGCTCACATGATGTTTGGAAGACAATTGAATTGTATGCTAGACAACGCCCGCCTTAGCACTAGAAAGTCACTCCACAAACAGGTCAAAGCAAGCATATTGGCAGAAATAAACTCAAACTGCACATGCCTGGTAGCCACATTTATGTTAAAACAAAAGAGTAACCAATGTAGAAGCCGGGCACCATAGAGAACACACAAATACTCTAGCCCCCTTACTAATAAACGTGGAGCAGCCTTGGAATAGTTACGCCGTGTTTTGTCTTTTTCTCTCTTTCAAATTATGAACTCGATGGACAAAAGATGGTTTAACTATTCCAAGGCTACTCCACGTTTATTAGTAAGGGAGTAAATGTTTAAAAATACAACTATTCCAAATTTATTTTGTGACAAGTTGATTTGAAGATAACTTTGCTGAATCTGTATATAATTACAGATAGGTAAAGTATTGCAAACTAGATTTTGTGTTAAGACCTTCTAGATAAATTTATGATTAATCAAATTTACTGACTGACTGGCAGGATTGGAAGTTTTGCAATGCATCTCAATGGCATCGCCAACGCTTATACGCTTGGTTGGAAAGACGTAAGACAAGAAAGCGTCCTTAGTGTTTGGAGCGTAAAGCTGGATTGAACAGAGATGAATCCTGTAGGCCGTGTTTTTTTAAATTGCTTATAACATTTAAATAACAGAAATTATAAAAATATGGTTAGCAAACCTTAAAATGTAATCAATAAAAAATCATTCTGTTGTTTCAAATAATAAATAATAATAATTAGTAGTAAAAATAAAATATAAAAAGTAATAAGTAAGTAAGTAGTAAGTAAGTAGTTAAATAGTAATAATTTTACGAGTCACAAACATAGGGTGTATTTTTTTCAACTAAAATCATTATTTAAAAAGAAACCAGCCTTTAAGCTGATTTAATAATTCCAGTGAAAATTACTGCTGACCATCAACCACGCAACGTACGAGTTGGTTTCCGAAAATCAAACGTCAATATCCTTTACGACATCCAATATCGGTACGAGAAATAATTTGTCGCAGTTCGTACGCGTGACATAAATCATGTGCTCCGATATTTTATTGGTTTTAATTTCGGCATTTTATGTCGTGATAACGTCTGTGGGTATAATGGCTTGCCAGGCTGTGGGCTTTACGAGGCTGGTTTATTGCCATGGGGCATGCGTGTAGTGGTAGAGTTCTTTGGCAGTCCACCTGGGGGAACTGCGAAGTACCATATCTTTGCTATTTTTCAACCGCTAAGCAGTACAATACCATTATAACAATAGTTTATTGGCACCACCGTAACGACATTACAAAAAAAGATACATTAAATAAAGCTACAAAAGGTGCTCTTATCACTAAAAGTTATCTTTTCCAGAAAACCATTGCATAAATAGATAGATATTCTGCATTACAGAATCGTATGATACTCATGGCTCAGGTATGGCATTATACTATGGGGAAACAGCGTAAATGCAGAAGTGCGTAACCTTGTATAACAAAGGTTGTGGATTTGCAATAGTAATATATTCACAGAGCACCTACCAGAATAAATGCATTACAAGAGTAGCTGGTAGATGATCACAATGACAATTGACAATCGCCTTTCACTTTTATGTGTAACTAGCTGACCTGACAGACGTTGTCCTGTCTTAGAACTGTCAAACACGCAAAGTCAAAATTGTAAATATTATTTTTTACACCTTGGGTTTCATTATTGGAGTTTTAGTAAGGATCCCTATTTAAAAAAAAATATAATATAGCTTATGTTAACCGGGGATAGTGTAGCTTCCTAACAGTGAAAGAATTTTTCAAATCGGTTTAGTAGTTTCGGAGCCTATTCAATGCAAACAAACAAACAATCAAATCTTTCCTCTTTATAATATTAGTATAGACAAACAACGCCTTGCAGATTCTTTCCGCCTTTTTTTTGCAAACGAAGTCTTCCTGCTTCGACTGCAAAGCTGTCAGGTGGATTTAATGGGTACATTTTTAACCCCCGATGCAAACAGAGGGGTGTTATACGTTTAACGTGTGTAGGTATCTGTGTGTCTGTCTGCGGCATCGTAGCTACCAAAAGGCTGAACTATAGTTTAAAAAAAAAATTACAACATAACTTACAAGTACTATAGATAGACTCCTTTTGGCTTAGTACAAACTCTCCCCTTAACCTAATAGTGTCAAAAAATTCGCAACTTTTCGTTAATAAAGGAAATCCTTTTAAAATGAGGCTTCTTGAAATTCAGACAGAAAATGGTCCATGTCCTCATATTACGCAACAGTGTTCGTTGGGAACAAAATATTTCATCAAAATGCAAAACAGCACAATTTCCTGCAGCGCCACCGCCAAGAGAAAGAACTGAATTAACCGGACGCTAAAAACAGATAACTCAATTTGCATAACTCGTTCACACGCCCATCGCCAGATAACCTAATTTGAGCTGACGCGCTAAAATGAACGAAAACCTGACAAAATGTTGGTTTTATTCATTGTTAATCTATCGGGATTTTTAGGAAAGCAACACTGAATATTAATCAAGTTGAAGTTGATTGCTATTCAGTTGAAATAAATTGTGCTTTACAATTATAGTAATATTATAAACCGGCCAATTACTAAAGTATAACTACAATAATGGCAAAGTGCGAGTCGGTAACAATGTTATGTTCACGAAATTACCAGAGATTACCAGAGATTGAAATTACCAGTGATAACTGGTAATTTCGTTTTTGAATTTTGTGGTGGTACGAAATTCTAAATATTTAGTACACTCTCTAAAGTTTAGAGCGTGTAGGTAATATAATTATGCCAAATTTGATGCTTGTACGTATTACCGTTTTTACATTAGAGTTAATACAAAAATACGTTAAAAAATACGTTTGTTGTATGGTGGGTGTATGGGGACCCCCCTTTTGTTTTTAATTTTTGTCTTTTTTATTATTTCTTAGTTAATTCAACTGGCTATCTATTATGGTTCGAAAGATACAGTCGTTTACAGTTAGGATAGACGGACAGACAGACAGACGTAGGCTTAGTAATACGGTCCCGTTATTACCTTTTGGGTACTAATTAAATTTATTTTAGATTGCTATAATAAACATTCGATAAAAAAGCTGATTATCTCCAAACGGATAAAAAGCTTTTCTTGAATCATAGCTAAGAACACACTATATTATAAAATACTTTTAGTAAACGTGGAGGATAATAATAATTATTAATAATAAAAAGCTTTTACGCGTCCATCATATTGAATTTTGTGTGACGTCGTTTTACTTTTCGTATTTTTCTCAGTCATAGGCCAAGTATACTAGGTACCTCAGTAGATCCTTTAATCTGATACCCGTAATACCACGGAGAGCATAACTGGTCCGCCATCTTTGTGAGTCCGCCATAATTACTTAACTAACCATTTATTGTCATCCAAACTAAACGTGTACGCAAAATTTCAGCTGAATCGGTTGGGGATAACTGTTTTAAAATTCAGTTGCAAGGTTTTTCCTAAACTAACAAGGCAAGCTAAATAAAAGCTTGTAAAAATAAAGCGTTATTTATTATATTAAGTAGCCTCGCAATAACGAACGGGTTTTAAATTTGAACTAATGACAAAACATGGATATATGCTAAGGCTACCATGCTTTTATTAGAGAGGTAATTTTTTTACAAAAATCTCACAATACTAATATTATTCGTACTGGACTAGTCGTATTTGGAAATCATGAAGCGTAGTAAAAAGTCTTAGAAAAGATTAAAAAGATATTATTTATATGAGCCCGACATAACGGTTCTGCAAATGTAGACATTATAACATTCAAGTCATATGCAAAATATTTACATAATTTTTGCTTCTTTATACTGTATAGCAGACTCGTAGCTTGGCGTAGCACATGTGTAGCACATTGCTACGTAGCTACGTGATTTCTTGTAGTTTATTATGCTTTTATCAATACTAACCAGATTTCTAAATTTTCTGTTCTGGGTTACTGCTACATTTTTGCCGACAGTTGTGTTTTTCTTTTATCTTCATGAGATCAATCTGCTTGTCTTACAATTTTTTTATCAAATTAGCGTTTCATACCTACCTGTCAGTAGTACATTTTACTGTAACGGCCAGCAAAAGAAGCATTTACGGATGATCGTAAAAATTTGGGCCAAGGCGTAGCCGAGGCCAGCGTAAGTGATTCCATAAAAATGCTCAGTGGCAATCAAGGCTTGTATAGTACTTTTCTCATATAGTGCGTGGAAATTCAAACTAAGTAGTACCTATGTAGAACTTTGTTTTTGAAAATACCTGCTTATTTTATTGAAAGAAATTACAGTTGTTGAATGTATATTTTTTTAAAGTTTTTGTGAGGTAGACTTTTTTGGAATTTCAGGTGGCGTCAGAAGCAAATCACGATCACTTTCTTTTCTTGAACTCATTTTGTCAAATTAAACCAACAATTGTAAATTCTAGAATCAACTGCATTATGAACAACAATACAACAAAAAAAAAATCGCTCGCCATTTTTTTAATTTTTTATTTAAGCGGATTTATTTGCAAACCAATTTAAAATTTAAATAAAATATTTTATAAGTACGTTCCATATTAAAATAACACGATAGTTACGCTTTGATTCCTCTTTTACGAACTGCTAGTCTGTAGAATTTTATTGAAAACAACTACTTTAACGATGGTAAATAATCCAGTTTTCGGTTTTCATTTGCATTTTTTTCCATTTTGTCTTTTTCGATTCAGACGAGGCGAGCAGTTACCATTAAAAGGTCCGGCGTCTGCCCCGTGAGAGCCCTTTCATCGCTGCCTTGTATGAAAGTACATTATGGAAGTACGAAGAAGTACGAATTTATAAGCTGTTTGACTGTTAGCTTAAAATTCAGATTTTCTGGGTACTGGTTTTTAGGGTTCCGTCCGTTTTTCCCAAAGGGTAAAAACGGGACCCTATTACTAAGCCTACGATGTCTGTCTGTCTGTATGTCCTACCTTTAAACGGCTGTCTCTTTCGAACCGTAATAGATAGCCAGTTGACATTTTTACAGAATATGTAATGTTACGGCAGATTGACTAACAAATATAAAAAAGTCAAAAATTAAAAACGAAAGGGTACCCCATACAACAAACTTACTTTTTTACCTATTTTTGTACTAGCTCTAATGTAAAAATTGTAATTTGTACAAGCGTCAAACTTGGCAAGATTATAGTACACACTCTAAAGTATAACAACAACAAAAAAAAACATATATGTATTACGATTTTAAAGATACAGCTGTTAAAAGGTAGGACAGATGGACGGACAGACAGACAGCGTAGGCTTAGTAATAGGGTCAAGTTTTCACCTTTTTGGTACGGAACCCTAAAAAACAACAACGCGTCGAATGCTCTATTGCTTCGTGAAAGGAGAAAATATGAAAGGGTAAACACGTTTGTAATATGTATTAGAATTTTGAGTATGACATAATTGTGAGGCTGCATTTGTGTGTGTACGAAAAAGTTGCCAGCTTTTGGTGCTCGATCTGTAGAAATCCTAATTTTCCTGACTCCATGGTCCATGCTCTGCTCACCGTAATACGACACCCCACTAGAGATACCATAGCACTTGTTTGCGCTCCATTCAGCACAGATGGCATACAGATAGCGTCGTTGGAGAGATCAAATTGCGCTTTCACTGGGAAGGTAAAAAAAGAAAAAAAAATGCGTACTTGTAGTTTGAAACATTATACCCAAAATATTAAGCCACGCAGACGTATCCTATCCTTCGACGACGCGTAAAAGGTTGAGCAGTCAAGTGGTTATAAATACTGTCATTGGTCCAAGCATTTATTTGGCAACAGATAGTATTTTATTTGTTTCTACAAACACAAAAAAAAGCTTTCAGTATTTAACTGAATTATATCTAGTACCTGCTAAAGTCTTACGTTTAAAAACCTAGCTAAAGGGATCAGAATTCGTTCTTCAGCCTTTTTACAATGTTATTGCAGCTGTCAGAACAAATAAATGCTTGGACCTAGACAAAAAAGTCTCACAAGTACTGTCAATGGAACTGATAATTGTACGATTGGGAACGGAGGAGTTTAGATTACAGCAAAAGTATGAATTATCCAATCTTCGTAGAAATTTAAAAAAAATCGTATATTTGTATGTATTTGTTTCCACATTCAAATAACATAATATCCAAGAATAAAACTCCCTTCTTTCTACCTTCTTATCTAATAACTACAATCATTCACGTGGCTAGATAATAGATTTTTTTTGATCGATGTGAACTACCCTTGGCCACAAAGTCACTTATCATCAGGCAAGTTGGAGGCCAAATGTATCGAAACCAACTTTGTAAGTATACAAAGTAACTAAGTAAGTAAGTAATGTACTTGCAAAGTTTCAATTCGATACGACAATGAAAAGCAGGTTAAATTGATTTCCAAGACTTGTTTATTTTGCTAGTTATAAGTGAAAGTTATAATTACAAGCGTATAAAAGAAGCTGAATAAACCCGTAGAGTAAAGCTGTTTGCATAAACATCTCAAAACTTGCTACTCATAATGTCTATCAGGTTCATTCCCAACTCAAAGCTAAACAGAATTGTATTTTTTATCTCGGCGATGGTTTATTACGAACCACTCTCGAAAGGAACGAATCATCTAATTAGACATTACGTCTGTTACATTTCTGAAAATCCTTTGTATTGCAGATTTTTATGCGTTCTTTGTTCCGACGGCATTTTTTAATGCCACGCATAGCTGCGCTGTTTTAAACTTTAAAGCCACGTGGTAAGGTTTAATATGTACATAAGTATTTATAAATGTCAGCTCGCGACAATCGGCAAGCGCAGTGAGAAGACTGCTCGCTAACGAGCCCCCCTCCCTTCTCATTTTCATTTTATCGCCACCCCCTCTCAGCTACTATTTACAGTTCTTTTGCAAGTCTCGTCATGAGGTAAGTATCTCATTTTGTAATATTGTAATGAGAAAAACGCGTTT
The DNA here is from genome assembly GCA_914767915.1 of Agriopis aurantiaria. Lineage (NCBI taxonomy): Eukaryota > Metazoa > Arthropoda > Insecta > Lepidoptera > Geometridae > Agriopis > Agriopis aurantiaria. The sequence continues at coordinate 6,170,399 of OU611994.1, read as the reverse complement.
AAGTAGTTTGCGTTTTAATGTACGCTTCTATTTTATAACTGGAAATTAATAATCACAACTTTTGATTTTGTAGTAATGATTTTTTTTGTTGTGCAATATTTATGATCTAGTCCGAAAGGAAGACGGAACATGGAGATAGAGGAGCATATTGCCAATAAAAAAAAAAACAGAAATTAAAACCCAGAGATCTCAGGTCGGGGGGGGGGGGGGGGGGGGGGGCTCAAAATATTGTTAGTAAATGGTTTTGCATATATGATAGTTTTCATTGTGACAAATTCGGAGACTAGGAGAGTTCACATTGGTTCTGATTGTTGGTCTGCTATAAAACTTCAAAGTCAGTCGTAGCATTCGACATTTTGTCACTTAAATGTAAATTTAGGTAGACTCATAGCCACAGCTCATAGCTCTTATTCTTGTGGGTTTGAGGTTTGCCTTGTTTAGACCAGTTTTATGATATCTATATAATTACATATAAGAAAGTCGTGTTAGTTACACTATTTATAATTCAAGAACGGCTGGACCGATTTGGCTGAAAGTTGGTGGGGAGGTAGCTTAGAACCAGGAGACGGATATAAGTTTTATCAGCATCATCACCATTTTTCATCACTACGCGGGTGAAACCGCGGGGCGCAGCTAGTTTCTGATAAGAAAGAGTGACCGAGATTATTAAGAGCGCAAATAATTCCTCGTAGACATGCCATGCTGTCATTATGATATTATGGTATGTGTTATCGTGAACTCTATGACGATTTTGGTCATTCCGATATTACAAAAATGCTTGCGTGTGTGTGTTTTTATTTGCAACTGTAATATAAAGTACGTATTATTCACAATGTGTGTGTGCTAAACAGTTGATTTTACGCTAATTCTAAACCATAAATATCAATCTCTTATGTGAAATATTCTATTTCTATAATTAAACTATACAGGATGTAAGGGGAACACTCTCGAAGCCAAACGAAGATAATTGTACTCATCATTATGAACAACTTTTATTATTGGACCAGCCCTGAAATCGCAAAAAAAAACTATCTGCTGTTCCATACATTTTGTCGAGTGTATGACCGTTTTTTATAGACCAGCTGATATTTTTTTCGCGATTTTAGGGCTGGTCCCATATTAAAAGTTGTTCATAATGATGAGTACAATTACCTTCTTTTGGCTTCGAGAGTGTTCCCCTTACACCCTGTATATTTGAGTAAACATTACAGATACGTCTATTTAATTTACAGAATGTTTTTAAACTGCAGAGCGATAACCGCGTAAGTAGTACAAATGCCGATATAAGTAGGAACCAGAGTCATGTCAACGTTTATGGAGCCAAATGACGTCATCTTTATGGGCCGCGTCCGCACAAAACGAAGTAGAGCACTTATTGCTTTGTATTGCGTTTCACCTGCAACACAGAAGATCCGTATTTTTTTATCTTCCACAGCATTATTTCAAAATTTTTGTGAAGTAAATGTATGCTTAATACCACTCTGTCCACTTTTGCCGACGGAAACTTTCATATGCGAAAACGAGACAAATTGTTGAGCTAATATTACATATTTCATGTTTTATGTTTCTAAGTAAGACCGATAACACGTTCCGTGTATACTGTTTTGGGGATTCATACAGACGACAAATATGGTAATGTAGAGAGTACTACATAGTAAAAAAAAATTACCTAATAAAGAATTAAAAATAAATAGCAAAAACAATTATCGTTGCCAAAGTTCTGGGTGTGACATAGCAAAACATAGATAACGCTCAAAAATTATCAAAGCAAGAGAAACGGCTATTCCTATCAGATGATTGGGTCGGCAAATCCGCCAGTGGATCTGACAACGGATTGACTCCGTCAAAAAATATTAAGATCCTTATTTTTTACATGTTTGGGTTCAGAATTGTATACCGAATCTCCCAGAGTATGTCCGTTGTCTAACTAAACGCCTTGTATGCGTATTCGAATAATTGTGTTGAACACAGATGTACACAACGTGTTGAATAAAAAAACTTACCTGTTATATTCTATCAAATATATCTAAAAATGTCATTGACAAAGAAGTTTGTACCCCTTACAAGGGTAACAATATATAAGGCGTTATTCTGAGTGATGTGTGGAGTTTGTATTGAGATTGTATATATTTTATAGAAGGTTACTAAATTATCAGTATCATTATAATATGTAATATATACTTACAGCCAACCGAATCTACCAAAAGCGCTGCAAGTTTTTGTTCCATCTTTGCAGCTCTATTGAACGCTCTCTGAGCTGCTTTTGAGAGCATCATTAAAGATCCAAATAATTGAATAAACAATAATACGTAAATGATTACAAGCACCGGTGGTTTGCTAACCTGAAAATGTCAATTAGGTTTAAACGCAAATCCAGTCTACCCACATTACATAATGTTTTATGTAGGTATTCATTGATAATAACTGCTACTCGTGACATAAACTATAAACGCGTTCACTATGACATGACTATGAAATTATTTTATTATATTTTGATTTATTTAATAAATACAGGTATAGTTTTACACTGTTTTAAACTACCACGGTTGTTCACTAAAGTTATATGAAAATTTACGGGATATTTACCGTGGCAAGGTTGTGGAATGAGCTCCCGATATTTCGGCGCAGTTACATGCACCATGTTCACGGGAAGACTGAAAGGTTCCACAACCTTGCCACGGTAAATATCCCGTAAATAATCATATAACTTTAGGTATAGTTTTTTCTCTTTTATTGCACCTGACTCCAACAAACTGGAAGACTTGAATTTGAGTTGTTAATTACATGTCATCCACATATTCAATTAGACTAAATATGACTAAAACTCGCTTTATGCCTCCCTGACTGTTAAGTTATACTTCTTAACATAAAAATAGCATGAATACATTTTATGTTTATTGTTCAATATTGCGTTATTTATTCTAACATAATTATAACATATAAATAATATTAATATTTAGTAAAGCGTTTTTCTGTCTCCATTCCCAAACAAATGTAGATTCAATATGTGAAATCTGCTAAATAGTGATTAAATAATTTATAATGTTTTAGTAATCTAGATGTTTATCACTGTGTTTTCCGGAAAAAAATACGCTTCGAATAGAGAACTCCTTCCTTGTTAGTTAGTAAAATTAACTAAACTAAGACATCTGCTGTTGAAAACAAATCGTTATATTTTAAAATACTAATATGCATTCCATAGCCATAGTTGTCATAGTTGCCATAGTAGCCACAGTGTCAACAGTAGCATAGTTTGTATGTGGGCCCGCATGATTTGTAATAGGTACTACGAACTGTATGAACCACGGCTGCGCTGCTCAGGTGAATCCAGCGTTTTTGGTATGTAGTGATAAAATGCAGTTATATTTATCACTAGCAACGCACCTCATCTTCGCACGGGTGTCTTATTTTTTTACACCTTGGGTTACATTATTGGAATTTTAGTAAGGATCCCTATTTTTTTCTAATATAATATAGCCTATGTCACCCGGGGATAGTGTAACTTCTCAACAGTAAAATATTTTTTCTAATCTTAGTTTCGGTAGTAATAGTAGTTTCGGAGCCTATTCAATGCAAACAAACAAACAAACAATCAAATCTTTTCTCTTTATAATATTAGTATAGATTAAACACACGGGCTCCAATTCAAGCTGCAGTGACGCTGTTGCTACATTTGACCTCTGGTCCTTTTGACCATTAGATTGACCTTTTAAAATATGCAAAAGAAGGATGACGAAAGGGCGGGCTTCTTTGTATCTATGAAATAACATGGAAAAGATTACCTTTAATACTGTATATCTGGTTAGATCATACTGAATTATTATAACATTAAGTATTATAATCATAATCATTGCTGTAACCTGAAAATAAAATACTATGGCATTAAAATTACTTGGTATATAAATATCATGTCAGATTATTTAAATTCTCATGTTGTATGCAAATAAATGTTCTTTATCTTTATTATAATAAGCCATATTAAGTGTTTGTAAAAAACCGATAAATAAACCTAATTTTAAATAAGCACATAACAAAATGTTAATGTGTATCCCAACTATACCTGCGAGCCAAAAATAGTATTGCATAATTTTGACTGTTTCTCAGTGATAGCGTATGCATTGGACCATTTACTGATCAGGTCGATTTTCTTCCTTTGGTTCCAGTGTGCTATTACATTCCATTCTGTGTTCCAGTCTGTGTTGTTTGATTCCAATACAATTGAATTTATAATACAATCTAGTTGGTGAGATATACCAAACATATGGCAACTTATGTGAGCATATTCGATCACGAGTCGAAAATCGCCGATCAGTACAATTATTTTAAAAACGAAATATAAGAGTAGTCCATGTATGCTACTTTTAAATGCATCATCGACATTTTGAATAGCATACCAACTTTCGAAAATTGCCTCCAAAATATTATTGGATATTGTAGTGTAAATGATAGCCTTCAGTGTGAAATTTAAGTTTTTTTGATATTTTGTTTTACTTTGAAAGCTCGTATTAAATTTATCAATATACAGAAACAAGTTTTCATAATTTTTTGAATGATAAACTGAAAGAATCATGATGTACAGTGAGAAAGCAGAATGTATATAAAAATTGTTTTTGTCGGTGACGTATTCAGATATTGTATGTTGATTTCGCATGATGGTCACCGCTGTTATAATAAAAGATTCAAAAATTATTCTAATAGAAACAATTTTTTGCGTGATTCTGCCTAGCCACGAGTAATTTCTAAAAATACACGTAATATTTTCGAGAAGTAAGACAATTTTTAAAGATTTCTTCATTGCTCAAAATAATATGTTACGACTAACTGGAAGTTTCGATATTGCGCGTGTATGCTTCCAATCAATAACCTTGTGACTGTAACAAACCCGAAGGTTGTCCACTCTAATATATTAGATACAAAATGAATTAGATGATTGTCTAGTTCTGTTTATATATGAATGATAGTACTCTGTCAAGACTTTGTTTGTTATATTTTTTTAATATTTTCTATAGCATTTACAAATACAAAATGATCAATAATACATTTACACGCCTTCTTTATGAGGGGCATGATCGACGTGATTAAAAAAATTGTTGATATTAGTTTGTTCGCGAAAAAATATATAAAAATGAAAAATTAAAAGAGCTATTGTCCAGGAATACTGGTCGAGTAATTGTGATAAATAGAAATGTATATTAAAAAAATACCGGAGAAATTTTTTCAAAAGGTGACTCAGCAATGACTTTTGAAGTTGAAAAGTTAAATGTCTTATCACATGTTTAACCTCGACATCCGTTCTTTGTTCCGTACAAGGGGTCAGAGAAAACCTAATTCAAAGTGTCTTAAAACGTGTTTTAGACGATGTTATTAAACTGAAGAGCGATGACTGTGTAAGAGGTGCATAAGCCGATGAAGGTCGGTAGTAGTGACATTCCTCCATCGATGTATCCGAATATCTTAGCTTTAATAAGGTGTGAGCGCACGAGGTACAGTAAGTCATGCAAAGTTTTGTACTGCATCTCATCTAAAAAAATACAATGATTACAAATTAAAATTTATAAACTAAAAAACACGCTCATGTTACTTGACTTTTTAAAACAAACGAAAATACCCTAAACTTGAGGGATTTAGTAGTAGCCATTGAAGGGTTCTATCCACCTCCTAGCTACATTATCAGATCAGTTTGATGGTGCCAAATTATTGTATTGTCACCCGGATTACATATTTTCAAAGATCTTATATATTTGCAAAGTTTCAAACCGAACTGACAATTAAAAGTAGGTTAAAATCGACGTATAAGATTTGTCTACAAGTTCCTAAAGGCGGCTGACAGGAAAGCAACTGAGGTGTTTACCCGCCGATCGTTGCGCAATTTTAAATCCTGCCGATCGTAATTTTTTAAAATAATAATTATTTATTAAAAAACTTAAAATGTCTATTATAATAAATCATAGCGTGGAAAATAAAAAATAACGCCCATCATCTTCCAAAACGTTGAAAACGCGTAGTAGGATTTTCACGGGCACATTTGTTCCATAATCAAAAACTTACCAACCTAGACCATGAAAGTTAAAGTTCAATTAATAAGCCTATAGTTTTGACTCTTGTTTTTACTTACTTCTCACGGAGTTGACTAGTAGTGTCCCCAAGCGCTGCTCCAGGCGCTTGGCGTTGTTAGTTACGCTCTGCGCTGTTCGTGTCACAAAATAAATTGCTATTCCAATCTCTGACAATGAAAAACAGGACATAAACTTGCTTCTGGTCATTGGTTGAAAGGGACCCTAAAATAATAATAAACACAAAAATAATTATCAACATGTACCTATTTAGGGTTACACGGAACGGTGGTACTTAGCCTGAAGAAAGCCACTGCACACACCATTATGAACAACTTTTACCTAAGAACAACCCTGACATCCACTGGATGCTCGCGACTCTCACAATGTCGTCGGTCCACCTAGTGGGAGGCCTACCTACGCTGTGTCTTCCGGTTCGTGGTCTCCACTCAAGAACATTTCTTCCCCATCGGTTATCGGTTCTTCGAGCGATGTGGCCTGCCCATTACCACTTCAACTTGCAAATTTAAACTAAATCGTACTAACTACTAATTCATCATCATCATCATCATCAGCTGGAAGACGTCCACTGCTGAACATAGGCTCTTTAACCTCCACACTGAACGACAGCTCGCCTTTTACATCCACTGGATACCCGCGACTCTCACAATGTCGTTGGTCCATCTAGTGGGAGGCCTTCCTACGCTGCGTCTTCCGGTTCGTGGTCTCCACTCCAGAACCTTTCTTCCCCATCTGTTATCGGTTCTTCGAGCGATGTGGCCTGCCCATTGCTACTTCAACTTGCAAATTTTAACAGCTATGTCGGTGACTCTAGTTCTTTGGCGAATATCCACGTTTCGGATCTTATCGCGCAAAGAAACTCCGAGCATAGCTCTCTCCATTGCCCGCTGTGTGACTCTGAGCTTTTCCAAAAGGCCAACAGTTAAGGACCACGTCTCAATACCATATGTCATCACTGGCAACACACACTGGTCAAAGACCACTAACTACTAATTGTTCGCTCCAAATTGTGACCTCCCGACCCCTATCATCTTTACAGCCCCTTAACCGAATTTGCTCATCATCATCATCAGCCCGAAGATGTCCACTGCTGAACATAGGCCTCCCCCTTACATTTCCACATTAAACAACGGCATGCCATCAGCATCCACTGGATGCCTGTGACTCTCACGGTGTCGACGGTCCACCTAGTGGAAGGCCTACTTCGCTGCGTCTTCCATCTAGAGACTTTACTAGGCTACTATGGAGTTTTTGGAAGCAACACGACAAGAAATATCGAGAGTGAATCGGTTTCTTCTAGGCAGGCGTGCTCCATCTTAGACCGCATCGTCGCTTAACAATCAAACGAGGAGGCAGCCAAGCGCAAGTCTATATATTATTTAAAAAAAAAAAAAAAAAACTTATCTTTTACCTCTCTATATCACTTTCTCATACTCAATAAGTGCGTTCACACTTAATAAATAATAATTAATAATCCACTATTATTACAAATTAACACTCGAATATGCACAAGTTTAGGAAAATAATACAATGAGGTGACTTTTTTTTAATTATTGACAGCAAAACTCATTTAATTTACTTGTAATTTTAAAATTACTGATAGAGAATGACTATGAAATCACAATCTGAGACTAATATTTAAAAGTTTAATCAACGTCGATATAAGTAATAGTTCTAGACCTTCTAACCAAATAGATAATGCAGGCGCTTTTTTGGTAAAAATCTAATCATTACCATTCAGCGCAGCATTCAAAACAATGCTGAAAGAATTCTGGCCTCTTTTGGGGCTTTTAAATTAATGTTTTCTTCTAATCAGTTGTAATTTTAGTTGTTATAGCATGTATAAATTAATACTTACTATCATAGAAAAGCTCGTAATTCTGTAGAGTGCCATGATGCTAAATATCATTGCTGACGCCAGTTGAAGTGCGATCTAGAAAGTAGAGTGTTAATACGCTTTATAAGAATCCGGTTGCGTTACTTCGTAATTTGGAAACAATAGTTTTTAGTCACCTGCCATCCAAAAATTTTAGAGTATAATTTGCAGCTTTTCATCGTAGCAACATAAGCTGCTGACCATTTATCAAATGATGTAATAAGTCTGTGGCAACGTTCACATGCAATTTCATTGGAGTGACGCTCACAAAGGTCATGTCCTTTCCGTTTTTTAGCTGTATCACTAAGTATTTCTATAGATCTTGTGATCCCATCCAACTGCTCAGCAATCACGTTCATACCACAACTTAGAATATAAAATTCAGATAAATATCGACAGTCGCATAGATTTAGAAGTATGATGAATAAAACCTTAAAGACATTATTTTCATTGAACGTCACCAGGTGTCGATACAAGTACATTGTAATATCATATATGAAACCCAGTTTGACAATTATGTAACTTGCACACCAAAACAGGAATATAATCTGTTTACGTTTAGTTTTCTTTGCATACGTTGTATCTTCTGGAAACTGCAATGGATAGAGATGAAACAAGTTTAAAAGTTTTTTCATTTTTTCCGCATTATATATTGCTAGTAGCACAAATAATAAAGAAGACACTGAGGTCCCATAAAAATAGTACATGTCAATATAACTTGAACTAAATTTAATTTTCCAGGTGTTCACATATATATTAATGATATTGAGTATCATGTCAATGATTACTCTAACTATTATCATTATCTTCATACGTTTGTTATAAAATGTATAGTTTCTGTATAAACAAAATACATTTTCTAAGAAAATAAAAGGTTTAAAAGGGTTTTTTACACTAAACAGACGACTTCCCATTGGAAACTATTCTAAATGACTGTGTCCTTAATCCTACCTAAAGTAATATAGTTAAATTGAGTGCTTTATACGTAAACACGTATACAGCACTCAATTTAATTATATGAAGTAAGTAATATAGTTAATAAAACTAAATAAAACTAAAGTAATATAGTTAAATTGAGTGCTTTATACGTAAACACGTATACAGCACTCAATTTAATTATATGACTTTACGTAATAGTAATTTTATAGTAATTTTTTATAGTAGTTTTATAGTAATATAATTAAATTGAGTGTTGTATACGTGTTTACGTATAAAGCACTCAATTTAACTATATTACTTTACGTAGGATCTTAATTGATAAAATTTGAAAACAATAAGGTTTTTGACTACTTTTGGGAAACTATTGCACATTATTGCCTGATATAATTTAATGTATACTGCATTTATATTTTCTGGATATCAGTCGTATTTGCGATATAAATCGATGTTAAAGTTTGAATAAAAAAATATCGCGCCATAACGCAGAACTGCGTCATAGCTCCGATCACGTGACTAATTGACATCACACAGACATAAACAACTGCAGCCAGGCAGCAAAAGTTTGATAATCAGTAAATTTCTAATAGAAGTAATGGTTTATAAATGTTGTGTAGTGCCACAATGTACACATACTTCCATAAAGACACCGGAAAAAATATTTGTTCCTGTTCCAATGGACCCCAAAACTCGCAAAAAGTGGTTGGAGCTAAGTAGCTTGTAGAGAACCTAAAAGTATTGGAGCTAATTCAAGTGTTTCTATGTGCGAAGATCATTTTGAGGTACATATTTGAGTCTATATATTTCTATTATAATTTGTGTTTTTATTGCATTACTATTTTATGTACTGTTACTTTCTTTTTAAACATTGTAAAGCTTGACATAACCTAACAAAATTGTGATAACCACCTACTGCACTTTCGTTGTCGCACCATCACCATCTGTCGTACGTCGAAAGTATGAAGTATCAGGAAGTATCATACTTTTTGTACAACTTGATTGAATGTTTTGCTTAGAGAACAATTAAAAATTAATACTCACATTGTAGTTTTTACGTTTTTGAGTTCTGCAGCGTAGAAACAATAACGTAGAAATCAGGATTATTATAAGTTACTACTGTCTGCTTGCACAAAATGTTTCTCCATTCTTCTCATATTTAACTTCTGGACTGTTTTTGGTGAAAATTTCTGGATAAATCACTCTCAAAATAGCTTTACAACATTAAATTCGCAAATATTAATAGAAAAACCTGTTTGTTTATATCTGTGTGACGTCACTAGGGATGAAGCCAATTACAGACCGTTTTCGATCACGTGATCAAATGTCGAAAATACAGTTATTTTATTCGTGGTTTTTACAAAAAATAAGCATATTTTTATTAAAAAATCAATGAAATATGCTTTTTCATTATGTCATGTTTATGGATTATGTCAATTGGCATAATATTTTCAATACAGTCAAATACCCTATTAAGTTTTATTTAACGCGTGGACATTACACGCGTAATGTCCACGCTTGTATAATGTCCACGCGTTACGCGGTGAAGATCGGAACAAAATGTAAGGATACAACATAGGTAGTGTCTGACACAGAAAAGAGAAGTAGAAAAATTTAATTTATTTTAATTTAATTTAATTTTTTAATTTTTTTTAAACGAAAAATTTTTCTCTTCTGTGGTGTCTGACATATTTTTCCTTTCTTTAATTTATGATAAGCTAATTTAACTATATTCTACATTGACATATTTTCCTAGCTTAGTTATTTTAAGTTTTAATTAATGTTTTAAGTTTTCGTTAATTTTGTTTTCATTTATTATTTTCGTAATTTCAGAGTTGGCCCCATAGTCAAAGTCGTTATTAATGATGTGTGCTATGGACTGCTTTCGGCTTAGCACACCCTTTCCGCGTAATCTTGTATACAGTTCATATATTCCGTGGATTACTTACTGGTGACTGTGGCATTATAGGCAAAGCGGCTCGGATCGTTGCTAAGTAGGATTTATTCCAGTTGACCGTTAAAGCTTTGAACTGTTTACCAAAACATTTTAAGATATTATTAAACTGCAGTGCGATGACCGTGTAGGAAATGCAGAAAACGATGCAGGTGGGCAAGAGTGTAATGTCCACGTCGATGAAGCCGTAAGCACGCATCTGTATAGGGTGGGTCCGCACCAGGCGGAGAAAATCACGGGTCGCCTTGTACTGCTTCTTGCCGGAAAATTATAAATTGTTAACTCTATTATTATCTATAGGAACTTTGAGGTTGCTACACAAGCAACTTTGATCAATTGAAGCCTTATTGACGGAACCTCAGTCTTAAGAATATTTATAATGTACATAGTACTATCATAAAAAATTAAAATGAATAATAAACCGGACAAGTACGAGTAGGACTCGTGCTCTGAGGGTTCCGTTGGACGGACCACTCAGAGCGCTTGTTGTTGAAATATGGAAAGATAAACTTAACTTAACTTTGTAGTTGACAATAAGGTTCTTCCATACATAACAACTACAAAATGTAAGTTTGTAATTGTAAAACAATATTTTTTATATGATATAACTTCAAATTAACAACTTTCAGATTTATTCCTTTATATATGCTATAAGACCTTGCCTCTTGCCAAAATTAATGATTCTAGGCCAACGGGAAGTACCCTATAGGTTTTGATTCCCTTGTGAAATCGCAAAATATGCAACATAAACGTTTATATCTTTTAATTTCGTTGACTTACAACTTTTATTTTTTTTACAGCCGAAAGAGACCGTAGACGCTAGTATTTAGTATACATTTCAACTTGATACCTTTACGCGTTCTTGAGAAAAAGGGTCTTGACAGACGGACAGACAGACGGACAAACAGACGGACAACGAAGTGATCCTATAAGGGATCCGTTTTTTCCTTTTGAGGTACGGAACCCTAAAAATAAGTTACATGGCATACTCAGATTTCAGATTCTTTATTAACCAATATAACATGTTCGTCATATGAGGCAAGTCAGTTTACACAAGTGTATTACTCTTCTATCTTACACATCCACTTGCTGCCTGGTCGCAGGGCCGTATACTCTTAGCTTCCCGATACGCAGTCGCGAAGTAAATACTTAATTATAAGATATTATTAAATTGCAGCGCGATGACCGTGTAGGAAGCGCAGAAGGTGATGCAGGTGGGCACGAGTGTCATATCCACATCGATGGAGCCGAAAGCACGCGTTTGTATAGGGTGGGTGCCCACCTGGCGAAGCAAGTCTCGTGTCGCCTTGTACTGCTTTTTGCCTGGAAGCGATAAATTAAAGAAAACGTCTTAAGAATTGCAATCTTCTACAGGGTTACGCAAACAGGGTGTACTAAGCCGAATGGAAGTCTGTGTACTCTTGACTATGAACCACTATTACTAAGGGGCCGATCCTAAATTCTCGAAAAAAAAAAACAGCTGTTCTATAGAAAAATGTCAGTCACACCTTAACAAAATGCGTATGAAACAGCTGTTTTTTCCCCGCAATTTTAGTGTTGGTTTGATATAAAAAGTTGTTCATAATGATGACTATTATGACTTTTCGTTTTAGTACGCCAGTTCTGTAAAAAGTTGCATGAAAAATCGAGAAGTGAGAAATTTCAATTTCAAATTTTATTTTCTGTTGACGGCATGTCCTTGTGTTTGTGAAGCTATTAAGAACAATAAAATCGCTATACAGATACGCCTCATATCTTTAATACACGATTGCATAATGGCGTGCTTTCTCCCTGTAAACACTGTATTTCGTTGCCGTTTTTGACACGTCTATGTAAAATCTATAATTTTAGAATAATCTATTCTTATATTTTTACAAGCTTTTATTTAAGTTGCAATGTTAGTTAAGTCAAATTATGCAAGCTGAATTAGAACCAGTTCCTCTTAACGTATTTTGAGTACAATATGCAATACATACCCAATATTGTAATATTTTCAAAATGGCCGCCAAAATATAAAAGAAAAAAAAAAACAATTAAATAACATTTCACCTTCACGGGACGCCCGGCAGATGTGATACATGACGTCACGTCCGTCACGGCATACCTACGAGTCGGTTTACTGCCAAAGCGCACCAATAAATGTTTCACATAAAAAATTTAGAGCATTTAATTTAAAAAACTGTTATTAAATATTTTTTTAAATAAAAGCTTGTTATTGGAATTATGCAATTCAATTGCCCGTATACAAGACGCTTTACGGTTCAAATTATTCTGTTTATTTTTTGCTATTTTATTTTACTTACATCCCAAAGAGTGTATCAGGAGCGTACAAAGCAGTCGCTTCAAAGCCATAGCGCCGTTATTAGCCCGCTGCGCTGCCCGAGACAGCGCGAATAGAGCTGCCATGAACTCCGTTAACGTGAATAAGTACATAAATTGCATTAGCGGAGTGAAGGTGCCCTGAAAATTAAAATAAAACCTACATAGATGCGCGTTAAAAAACCATATTTGCGCGCGAATAAACATAATAAAAAACGTTTGTCAAAGAATACTTTGATAAAGTCGTAGCAGAATGTCAATTGATTGTTTCATTAATGGAGCGAAGGTGCCCTGAAAATTAAAAAAATTGCCTGTAAAATGCGCATTAAAAAAACTAAAAATGCGCGCCAACAAACAAAAAAAAAAGTTTGTCAAAGTAACTTTAGTCCAATAGTAGACGAATGTCAATGAATGTTTCATACACTCGGGAATATTAATGCAGAGTTACGGGGAAAGGGAAAACCAAGCCAAAAGGAGCATACTTATTGTACTCATCATTATGAACTTTCATTACGGGAATAATCAACCAATAATGATAGGTGGATATCTACGGAAATACCTATCTATACCTCTCATAGAATACCTGAACAAAATGATTTTACATGGTTAGCAGCTCAGATCATACAAACATGATGTGGCGTGATGCGTGGTGCGAATGCATCAGGTAGATGTTTTTTTAATAAGCTTGCGTTTGGCCGCCATCTCGTCTGTTTAAAATAATGATTTAATTTATTTGCTTTTAGTAGAATTTAGCCAGCAAACGATCTTGGCCCTATTTGTTTTTGCATGTGGCCTATTAATAAATATTTGGGACATTTTTGCACACACGGTCATTTGACCCCTAACTAAGCAATATAGATAAGCAAAATAGATAATCAACAACCAGATAAAGAACAAACACAAATGTTCATCACACAAATGTTTGTCCTACGTGCGAATCGAACCCACGCCCACAGGCTCAGAAGGTAGGTTCACTACCAACTGGACCAACGGGCTATCCGATATCTATAAGTTCACTGGTGTCGCTGCAAGTTTAATAGTGTTTGTGATAAATGAGTAAGTGTGTCGTACGTACAGTTTTTGCGTTAAGCGGTTTAGCGTTATAGTGAAAAAAAAGTTGGCCGGCACGGGACGCCCGGACGCCCGGCAGACGTGAAACATGACGGCATACGAGAGTGTCATATTGTTTGCCGTGGTGCATACGAGTCAGTTTTTATGTCAAGGTGCGCCAATAGTATGTTTCAAATCAAAAAGAGGGTGAAAAATAGAGACATTTCAAGACGAACGATAAATGTACTAAGGCATATCTCCCTTAATTATCAGACCTGAAGTTGACGGAAACGCAAAGTCTTTTCTTTTTCTCTCATTGTCACAAACTGTTTCTCTTTAGATTTTTGTGAATAAAAAAGAAAGTATTTATTTAAATTATATGTATGAAAAATTTAAATTGTCAAATCTTACCGTGACACTCAGCATCACCATTCCGCACAGTAGCAATACGTAATAGATTATCATTAATACCAGCAAAACTGTTATCTGAAATAAAAATACGACGATTTTTATCCTGTAAAAGTCCGCGATTGACCCCCAACTCGCCTGTTGGTAAACGACGATAAGATCAAAGATGAAGCACGCAGACTTAGGAGATATCCAGATATCCAGATTATAGATATAGATTTTATTTTTAATTGCTTGAAGGTTAAGGCGGTAAAGCAACGTCTAAAATTTGAAAATAAATCAATTTTGAAAAGATTAAATTTTGTAGTTTGGTAGTCATCATCATCAGCCAGAAGACGTCCACTGCTGAACATAGGCCTCCCCCTTTAACCTCCACACTGAACGACAGCCTGCCTTTTGCATCCACTGGATGCCAGCGACTCTCACTATGTCGTCGGTCCATCTAGTGGGAGGTCTACCTACGCTGCGTCTTCCGGTTCGTGGTTTAGTTTTGGTTAGTTTTGTAGTAGGTACTACAAAGAAACTGTTGGCGACTGGCCGAATATAGCCTAGTTTTCTTTTTTATTTAAAAACAAATGTTCTTCTTTTGTTTTAGATTAGTTAGTCTGATGGGATTGTAGCTTTGTTAGTTCAGTGTTGTTAAAAATATTTACTTTATTCGAAAACTACTGAGGTTGCCAATAAATTTCTTCACGGTCGGTTTAGCCATGAAATGGTAAAAACCAAACAGAAAGACAGACAATGTTACTTTTGCATTTATAATAATAATACTAATAATTTATAATGATAACAAACCTGAAATCCAAATACGTTTTTGCATAATTTTGACTTTTTTTCCACAATATTATACGCCGCAGACCAACTGTCAAATTGAATGCCTTTATTGAAACGAGTATAATAAATATCATCAAATCTGTGTTCAGCTTTGTATCTTTTCAAGTAATTAATTTCAGTTTTAAGCGACCTTGAAATTGCCTCTATCTGATCCGAAACAGTCAAGTAAAATACAGAAACAATTGGTACTTCAACAATGAATCTGCAGTCGCTCAGGTATACTGTACACTCTATAAAGTAAAAAAGGTAATCCGGGCATTCACTTTTAAAAAGTTCTTCAATAGGTACCTGCTTATAGTAAACAATGTAGGAACAAACACAGTACAAGTTGTGAAGAAACAAAAAATAATATACAACTCTTTTCCTAGAGTTAACATTTTGTTTATAAATATCATCAGTTGGAAAATAAAAGTTAAAGTTTTTGTGTTGCTCGATTATTTCGCTGAATTTTTTTGTATGTAGCACTGATGTGATAATTATAAGCAATGAATTTATGAATGAAATAGAATAGTATAACTTTTCGACACCTGTACTAGCACTACATTTATGGTAAAAAATAAGAGATATAATCTGGACCAATATATCAAATAAAACTCTATAAAACACTAAATTTTGATATTTTCCGAGAGAAGAGAAGTTTCTATAAACACTCAAAAGATTTTCAATCAGTATAGCTGTTTTGAACGTTTCCATTTTAGTAAAAAAATTAAGAAATACTTGTGTCTTCATGAACTGTGTAAACCGCTCTGTAAAAGCAACGCAGTATAAATCGATCTATCCAATCCAATTTCAGTCACTTGCATTAGCTCTAGCACAAAATAATGTTATGAATGAAA
The DNA here is from genome assembly GCA_914767915.1 of Agriopis aurantiaria. NCBI lineage: Eukaryota > Metazoa > Arthropoda > Insecta > Lepidoptera > Geometridae > Agriopis > Agriopis aurantiaria. Next base: position 6,154,115 of record OU611994.1, on the reverse strand, counting down.
ATTAGTTTACACACTCTCTACATAATTTAACAATGTCCTTTCAATATCTAACACATAACACATAATTTAGTGATCAAAAGATAAACTAGTGACATAGAGGCAGTGTCCTTAATGGTAGATTAATGACATGTTTTAATAACAATAATGTTGACTCGACGACCATTGTCCCGGTAGTTATTTAGTCATTAGTAGTCATTTAGTATTTAGTAGTAGTTAGTTTAGTAATAGTAGATCATTGTCACGGTTGCCTGGAAAAGATCGCTTTAAACGATAAGGCCGCCTGTTAAAAGCCTAGATAATATTTTTATTGTAATGTTTATGTTATCCTTGTTATGTGGTATTTTAATAAAGAGTTATTGTATTGTATTGATAGTCGTATCGGTGAACGGCTGTATAGCGAAGAGCCTCGACCAACACCTTAAGAGGCTCTCGCTAGAAGATTGGGTCAAGGGTCAGATGCAGAAGGCGGTCATTCTGGACACGGCGCGCATTGTCTGAAGGTTCCTCACTCTGCAGCCCTGACCACCGCGCTCCGGTAGGTTGGGCCCAGCCCTGCTGCCGGTGGTATCCTAGTTTTTTATTATTATTTATGTCAATATTTATTTATTATTATTTAATTATGTTATTTTTATGTGGTGTAAAAAACCCAAGAATTAAGAATTAATATAAATATCTGGAATAATAATTAAATTGCAAGGATGGCTCTGTGGCGAGCCATCGGTGAATACGGCAATACCGCGTACTTTGTAGGGTTAAATGATACGCCGATCACTGGTTTACTAGGGTGAAAACCGCAAGAGCTGAGAACCTAAGCGCCAGTTTGGAAGTGTTAAAGGCTAAAACCGCGAGTAGCGCTCAGTGAAAGTGCAACAAAACTTTTGACATCTTAAGCCATCCCAAGCCAATGTTGCCCTTCCGACTACAATGTCATCATAATTATAATATAAGGCAGCCTTTATGGGGAGTCCATTTAGTGGGTGGCAAGGAGGCAAAACATCACCTATCTAAGTGTAGGTATTTAGAAGTGAGACAGGATAAAGCAGATGCCGTTTCTTATCCTATTACCGTCAACTCAATCCAATTTTATTTTATTTTCATAGGAAAACTTACAGCTAGGTACAAAATTAAGTAAATAAATAAAGCTAGAAGGCCAATTACAAGTTTTCACAAATAATAGAGTAGATAAATAACACTGTAGAAAACGGACTCGCATTAAGCATACAATAACAAGAAAAATCAAATACCTACATAGTGTAAAGAAAAAATAATACTATTAAAAATATATACATACAAATAAATAAAAATAATGTAAACAAATATATACGTATACATTAATACAGAGATCAAAATTAAGAAATACTTATTTAACAAAATAAAAACACTTATTTGAAATACTTTACGTTAACAAGCTGCTTCAGTTTGAGGTATTGAACAAGTCAATGTCAATTTCCCTAGCCAGAGTGTTGAATGTACTGCATGCCCTTATTGAAAAACTATGCAACAATGCCGTCCTATTGGTATCGTGGTCAGGTATTTTTATTATAACCGGTTAAAATAATACCTATCTAGATCATATCATGATCGTAATTATTAATATTATACGAAAATGTGTCTGTTTGTTGGTTTGATTGTTCTTACTTCACGCAGCAACAAATCAACGGAACTTTACTTGCATAGAGATAGTTGAAGCGCCAGAAAGGTTTATAAGATAATTTTTAACAATGTAGTAAAGTAAAAATGTACTGTCGTCGAGGCATTGTTCATGGGAGTGAAACTACAGGAAGCAGCAAATAAATATTTTTAGATTTTAAAATTCTATGTTTAAAAGTAGTACAAAGTTATTGCATGACTGACACGCTGCCTCTTTCCGCTGTTTGTTTAGCACTTCACCACTTATGTGGTAATGGATATTGAAGTACAAGAGCTGCTTTTATCGAAATTTTCCTCTAAATTATAATATGATTCATCAAACCATCATTTCAGTATATTACGTTCCCACTGCTGGGAATCAGGCCTTCTCTCAGAGAGAGAGGATGTGCCCTAATCCACCATGCCTGGCCCAGTGCGTGTTGGTTGTTGTCATAAAGTCTTTGAACTTTTGAGGTTCTTGTAGGTAGGTACCGATTTCCTCACGATGTTTTCCTTCACCGTTTTTGAGCGATGGCACCGAAACTGCACATAATTTATTTAGTTACTAAATAAGTAATTGGCCGAGGATTGAACCGGGTGCCGTCAGATTGTAAATCGCACGTGCTACTCGGCCATTAGCCTTTGCAGTACATAAGAGATCTACCGAATGGAGTTAAATTACTACTAGATTTCTCTCGTGACGTCAATGAATAATGCAGCACGCTGGGTTTTCATCTTGGCGTGCTTGCAGGGTTCTCTCCTGATAGAGGTCTCTGGTACTGACATAAGCTACGCTTGCTAGGTATGCGGTACTATGCTACGCCACGTACTCGTAACGACACATTAGTCACGTGCCACGCTACGTTTAGCGGTATGCTCCGTAACGCGGCGTTATAACCCATAGTTACTGTAAACTAATCTGCACCTCAGACCAGACAAACAAGGGAGAAATGTGTTAATGTAATTATGGTTCGTGTTTTAATGTCTCCGTGTTTCACCCCCTTTTTAGGGTTTCGTACCCAAAGTGTAAAAACGGGACCTTTGTACTAAGCCTACGCTGCCTGTCTGTCCATCCGTCTGTCCGTCCTATATACCTTTAAATGGCTGTATCTTTCGAACTGCTATAGATAGCCATATGAAATATTCACAGAATATGTAACGTTACGGCGGATTAACTAAGAAATAATAAAAAAGTCAAAACGTAATGGGGTTTCAATACAACAAACTATTCTATATTTTATATTTTGTATATTATCTATTGTATATTTGTTTATGTATTTTTATATTTGCTCTAATGTAAAAACGGTAATACGTACAGGCGTCAAACTTGGCATGATTATAGTACTCACTTTAAAGCATAACAACAAACAATAAATAATGACCAAGTGCGAGTCGGTCACAAATTTCCGTTCATTACTAAGTTATAATTGTGTTATACTCGAGTGCTTGTAGCAAAATAATTAACTGTGGCGAGTAGTAATTGCTTCTAATATTTTGTAAGGTGTTATAATAACTGTTAATTCGGTTAATTGGACGACCTTATTGTATTTTGTGGTGGTACGGAACCCTCAGTGCGTTAGCCCGACTCGCACTTGGCCGGTTTATTACAAATTACTACCACTTTACCCAAGTTGTCATTCTGGATCAGTCTGCCTTTTCAGAAACCGTACTTTTAATTAAATACAAAAAATATACTTTATGTTTCTGCACTTTTAGTTTCAACATCGAGTTTTAAAATAAAAGTGATTGTTGATTGATTCAGGCGTTACTTTGCGGATGTCCATCTTCCAAAACGTTTTTCTGACTAATCTCTAGCGTACCTATCTCAGAGAAACTTAACATGAAACAAAAAAAAAAAAAAAAAAAATTATTTGAAAGTTTCAGCAATTAATGTGCAATGACTATTAATATTATTAAATTTAGCGGAAGCGGAAATAATCGAGAGATTCGTCAGAAAAAGTTTTAAAATAAAAATGTTCTACAGTTATTTATTTATTTTGCATTTTTAGGGAAATTTACAGCCTAATAGTATACAAGTTTTAAAAAAAATTATTGGGGCAATTATTGGTTATATGTCACTGTACAGCATCCGACTATCTCTCTACAAAAAAAATCACGTCTATCTGTTGCTTTGTTGATGCGTGAAACGACAAACAAACAAACCAACAATTAAACAAACTTTCGCATTTATAATATTAGTATGAAAATCGGAATGAGAAGTTTTAGTGTATTCAAAGAGAAAGATCAAGCTCTATCTCCAAGCTGTACAAAACTGCGCTTAGCATGTGTGATGTTAACAAACCTTGTACAAACGATCCGAGCTGGCTGGCCAACCATTACGGCATCCCTTCACCACTAATGGAGGGAAAGTGGACGATTACAATTAGGTACGATCCTCTGAGTGGAAAGTTCAGCTTTCATTCGGGTCGAACGTTAAAAGAAAGCTTTTGATACAGTTTCTTTACCTTGTATTTTAACCGACTTCATAAAACGAGGGTATTCTCAGTTTGGTAAAATATTTGGAAAATTTGGTTACTTGGATGACAATTATGTCTTCCAAGTAACCGAAATAGAGTGTTTGAACTAATGTCCGTTTGAAATGAAAGTTTTTTATATTGATAATTATTTTCAGACAACACTAGTGACGTATTTACACAAAATGAGCCAAAACATCAAAGAAAAGTAAAAATAGGGCACTCTTTGAGTAGCGTTCTCTCTCATTAGCGATTTTCCAGTCGAGCAAATCGTGAAAATACGAGAAAAGATGGTGAAAACTCTCATTGGAACAATAAATATCTGAGGACTTCGAATTAACGGCAAATAGTCATTTTGAGAACCATTTGATTGGAAAATTATTGTCCTCTCTTTGATACGTACTCACTGTTTGATCTATGATTAATATCTTAATTTTTGTATCTTTTGATTATATCATACCGGTTGGATTTGTTAAAAATAACAGGTTTGGTGAAAAATATAATTAGAAAACATCGAGATACAATTCCTATGGAGTCACAATCTCACAGCGAAAACAATCAAAAAACGGCCGAGCGTCGTTGTACATACATAACATATAATTAATTATATACTTCACAATGCCACATTTACTCCAATTTAGACGTTATATCGCTTGCATAGTGTTTAGTGTTTGTGTTGTGTTTTATGTTATCCTTGTTTTGTGGTGTTTTAATAAAGAGTTTTTGTATTGTATTTTGTATTGTAACGTTAGTTGTCCGCTATGTCATCGTAGCTCTGGCATCGCGTAGCGTTGTAGTCGGATCGCGGATGCCTTACAACTAACCAAAAAGTCTGCGCAATGCTTAGCGTGCGCCAAGTTTGGACATTTTTGGCGCGTTTGTGACTGTATAGGTATTGTATCTCAATGGGCTTCGTACATAATTTTTCCGTTGTACCGTTTCCTTATTAAAATACCGTTTAGTAACTTTTTTGTTTATAGTAATTTTTTTAAAGAAACGTATTTATATTAAACATTCAAGGATTGTGATAATTAAGTTAGAATTTGGCATGTTTTATTTTGAATTATATGTTTTGTAAAAGCAATTAAAAAAGCCAATCAACTTGCAGCAAAGCTCCTTATTTTCTTCGGTGGACTTATTTATTCGGCTACTTAATGAAAAGCCTCGTTTCCGGGAAACATCTGAAATATAGCCAATTTTAGATTACCGTCGAATAATTAAAATGGGCAAACAATAAATAAAATGTTCCTTTCACTCTTTCTTGATAATTCTACCGTGCGCAAAAACGCCAAAGGGTTTTTAAAGTGCTACGGATAAAGATGGACGGGGCTTGGTGTGGATTAAAAGTGGAGGGGGTGATACGGGAGGGGGAAATAAGGGGGAACAAGCTCGTTAGCGACAATTTTTCTCAAAGCTCTCTCGAGGAAATTGTCACAATTCCGATTGTGACGAATTACGCTTCGAACAACGGTGGCGCATCTTTTTTGATTAAATAAAATGGAATTTAACGATCTTTTCCCGAGCTATACTCAAAGTAACAAACTAGAATATTCAATTAGGTAGGTGTGTTTATTGAAGTAGGTAATAATGTGGCTTCCTTTTACATATTTTATTATCTTTATATTTTATTCCAGGGATAAATTTATTCATCTTTTCATTTATATGTACTTTCTACTTTGTCATTTACTATGGTTACAACCCAAAAAAAAACATGCTTTTAGATATTAGTAGCAGTCAGGCAAGATAATATATCTATCTCGGTAATATATATAACCGAAAGCATTCACTTGTAATGTAACAATTCAGATTTTAGCATTATATCAGTGAGCGAAGAGAACCAAGCATACAGTGTGCAACTAATTTCAAAATCAATTAATAAAATCAGGCACCACATGTAGGAGACACTTAAGAAACTTTACTTTGCCATCATATTATGTTATATTGTAGTCTCAATATTGACAAATTCAAAAAACACTGTTTTAAACTATCACGGTTGTTCACTAAAGTTATATGATTATTTACGGGATATTTACCGTGGTAAGGTTGTGGAACGAGCTCCTGATATCTCCGATAGTCTTCCCGTGTACATGGTGCATGTAACTGCGCCGAAATATCGGGAGCTCATTCCACAACCTTACCACGGTAAATATCCCGTAAATAAACATATTACATATCACTTTAATTAAAAAAAGTTGTGGCGGTCACATATAAAAAAATACGTTCCGAATTGAGAACCTCCTTTTTTCATCGGCTAATTAGATACATTTGACTATCCCGCTTACTAATTACAGTTTAACATTATAATCCTAAATCCAGCTGTCCCCAATCACCCAGGTAATTTCCCCTGGATCTAGCAACATCGCTGCGAGGGCGACCGATTTAATCCGCCAGAGTGATTGTATTAAAAGGTAATTTATTTTAGTTTGCCTGGAAGGCTGGCTATGCGGCTGTTAATTACGAAACTAATTAAAACTGTCGATTCTGTAATTAATCTTTCCTGGCTTGCGGGCTGGCGATACCCATTATTATAAGGATTAAACGGGTTCGAAAAACTAAAACTTGTTTACGGAAATTAACAAAATCTTGGGAAGGGAAAGGGCTTGCTTCGAAATTTAAATATTCACTAATAAAGGTAGGGTTAGACTAATAAAGTATCTAGACATTTAACGATATTGTAAAATTTTCGTATCAAATAAAAGGTGAACAAACTCTCCGTTTGCACTTAGTTGGTTCCACGAAGCTCGTAAAGAAACTGGATTCGTATTTTTTTTATTTTTTTTATTAGAATGATTTGTTTAGAAACATATATTTTTGACGTGATTATCTGCACGATTTATTAGTTCAAGTACTCACACTCCATCCGCAGCACTCCACACTGTACCTCCTCGTTTCATCCAAATTGGTTCAAGACTCCAAGTAGTGTTGTCATGAATAGGTAACAAATAAACAGATTATGGTCAGAGACCTTTAGCTTGAGTACTACTTCTCCAACAATAAGGCGTCAGTCGTTGCGCGCTGTGTAGCCTCAGGCTGCTACAGAGTTCACGCAGATCTCTCCAGGGCATCAGACCTGCTGTATTTGGGGTTTCCTGCCGGGCGACGCCCTGTCGGTCGTCTCAAGTACGCTCTCTTGACAGCTCAAACCTCCTCCATCCATTGTCTGATCCATTCTGCTGGAGCCATTGCAACCTAGCTTTTAGTAATATTATTTTTACATCTCATGCTCGTAATTTTTGTGTATGCAGTGTGTAGGGACTAAAACTGCTTTATGTGCACTAGTGCATAAAAAATTTACCGCTTAATTTTTTTTAATGAGGTTCAGTTTTTTTATTTCATGTAAGAAATTTGTCTGGGTTTCATGTAAAAATGATACCTTTATCTATGGGTATTATAATAGACCCAGACAAAGTTTTGTCAAATAAAAATAGAACTGTGTTGAAAGAACTGTGTTTAATTTAAGAGAAACACACGATTAAATTTAAAAGCCGAGTGTATACAACCCATTATCCTCGACTTACATATTTGCCATCGCTTTCGGCTCGGGGTGATAAACGTCTCAGCTGAAATGGCTGGTTTTAGGCACGCATTGTACAACCAGTATTTGTGTGCAGTAAAAATTGCTCAATTAACAATGAAAAAGTGTCCTTACAAAAGGCTGAAACGACAAATTGATAGCAAATTGATTGAGAGTCGTAGAGCAGCGTCCGTGGCGTCGGACGAACCATCAGACCGACTCGTCGGATCTAATTACGCTCTCATCTCTTCTCAAATGACAAAGCCACGTCTCTGAGAGCGAAAAATCAGCTTTGAAAAGCTATTTTCACATTTCACTTGTTCTAAATAATATTTTGTTACAATTTGTGCTTCTATACCCATGCATAAGCAAGGATGATTAAATAAACTTAATTGTCCGTGGTATAAGTTAGTACCTTTGTGATTTTAGTACCACCAGTGACCGCTGTCTGCTAGAAGAGTAAGATAATGAAACTTTGTGAGGCACATCTCATCTGATCCTGCCTACGTAACAATCACGACCACTCTCATGTCTTTGGTATAAGTTAGTAGCTTTGTGTTTCTTTGCTGTGTTGTTCAGTACCACCTATATATACCTGCTAGTAGAGTAAGATAACGAAACTTCGTGAGGCACATCTCATTTATCTCTGCCTCTACGTGACAATCATGACCGTTCTCATCTACATCAGCATATCTTAATTCAATGCTGAATGTAGGCCTCTCCAAAAGTACGCCATTCATTTGGCTTTATCTTCCACTCACTAGCTGCTTTAAGTACTTATATCATCACTCCATCGAGTCTCAAGGTGTCCTACGCTACGTTTGCCGATTTGTGGTCTCCACTCTAAAATACGTCAACCCCAACCTACCTTTTTGAGCCTTTGACTTATGGCATATTTGTATTTGTGAATGTTTGTATTTGTGTTGTGTTTCTTGATTACAATAGTGTACTGTCTGTGTTGGTACACAAGACATCTAGTTTAATTACTTTTGAGCAGTGAAGAGTGAATGATTAAATATTCAGGCTTCTAAAGGTCGATGAAGTAAAGCTAGCGTCGTCCTAAGCCTATGTAATTAATTACTAGCAATGGTAAATTCATTTATTAAAAGGCATCTGCTTGTTTGATCAGGGATTTCCTCCACTGTCAAGGCTCCAAGGGCTGCTTAATGGTATTGCGATGTTGTAGATTAATAGTATACATCATCATCATCAGTCTATCATGTTTCCACTGCTGAGACACCAGTCTTCTCTCAGAAAGAGAGGATGGGCCATATTCCGCCATGCTGGCCCAATGCATTAGTGAATGTTATATGTCTTTATAATGTTATATGCTCGGGGTTTCTCTACGAGATCGAATCCGAAATAAGGAGATCCGTAGACGAACGAAAGTCACCGACATAGCCCACCGGATTAGCAAGTTGAAATGGCAGTGGGTAGGGCACATATCACGCCACACATAACAGATGTAACAGACACACATATAACAGATGGCCGATGGGGCCGAAAAGTTCTGGAATGGAGACCACGGACCGGTAAGCGCAGCATAGGACATCCACCCACAAGATGGACAGACGACCTAAAAGAGACCGCAGGGAAACGCTGGATGCAGGCCGCTTCCAACCAGCCCTTTTGGAGATCGATGGGGGAGGCCTATGTCCAGCAGTGGACGTCCTACGGCTGAAATGATGATGATGATGATATGTCTTTGAACGTTTTGAGGTTCTTGAATATACTCACAATGTTTTCCATCACCGTTTTTGAGCGATGGCATCGAATTGCACATAATTTATTTAAGTACTAAATAAGTCATTGGTGTATGGCCGAGAATCAAACCGGACGCCGTCAGATCGTAAAGCGCGCATGTTACGGTCGGACAGCATCGCTCACTAAGAAAACAGTACGTATTCATTTAGCTACTATGCTTTACATGTTGTAGTTATGCCTTCACGTAACCACTTTGCCAAACTCGAGCACGTCCACGAGCACTTTATAAATAAAAGTACACCATAATTAAGCATCAACACACGAAAATACACAAATTTAGGAAAATAAAACAATGAGACGACATGTTTTTTCACTTTGGCACCAAAAGCTCCACGACTTTTTTCGTGAATTTTAATGTTGTTTAATGTTTCTTGTCAATCACTAACTCACTGACAAAAATGTGTCAATGTTAAACTTTCCACCCTACTCACCATACTACCCACAGACCAAAAACTACCACTACCACAGAATAAGAACTAGTAGCACATTTTCTTAGACCAGACCCTCGAGTCAGTTAAAACGTCAGCGGAGGAGGTTTAGTGATAAGTACTAAAGATAAATCATGATTGTGCATTTGAAAATCTCACATCATACATAGTTTTGATGTAAAATAAATTTTAGTATATTTCCGAAAGTGTAACCGTCAAAGCAGCTCAAATAACACGGAAGCGTACCAGCTATAAGTCAAGTCGTGCCATTACGGATTCTGCTATGATTTATTCAGGTATCGTTTTGAAAGCGTTCTATGCTCGTAAATAGTGCCAAGGGAAACCGAATATTGTGGACATTGAATGGCCCTTTCATTGCCGCAACATTAAATATGAAAAGCTTGACCAAAATGTCCAGCTAGCGGACTGAAACGTATATAGTAAGTATATAGTAAGAACAGTCAAATATTGCAATACATCGAGTACCGTAGTATATTTTGATAATATTTTGCGTGGAAAAGATTAGACTACTACTGTGCCATTTTCACGCAAAAAAACCTTTCATACAACTATGTTTGTAAGGTTTTTTCTTGTAGGGGCAGCTAAAAGCGTGTGGATATTGCGTATGTATTTCAACGTTTTTGAAGGAAAAAAAAAACACTGAATGAGAATTTAAAAAAATGGGCATCATCTTTAGAATGACATCGCATAATAAACGTCTTTAGCAATTTTCGTGTTGATATTTTTATAGGATGGCCAAAAAAATATGTTTATTTGTATTTTTATTCTATCTCCTTCATTCGTCATCCTCAAAAATATCAAAACTAAAATTGCTTTTACTATTTCTATATGATACTCATAAGATAATGAAACAATCGTTTTTTTTTTTGGTCTTATCACTTAGGGATATTTTTTTCTTCAAAGATATTGAAAACGTGCGAATGAGATAGCTGTGGCTGTTAGCGCAGCCGTAAGAGCACTCTCAATTTTATTGATGAAAAAAGCAACGAAATCTATATTTTTGGCTTTCTGATTATATCAAATAGAAAGATCTATAGAAAATTGTTATTCTGTGTTAAATAGATCTGTATTTAAAATTATGTATTCATTATTTGAGTCAGTAAAAATGTGTGAAAAGATATCGGCCAGGAATATTTTTTTATTAATTTGCGATTAAAATTTCAGACCGATTTCCGCGCTCTTCCAATTCTATTTACACACTGTTCCGGAAACTAGACACATGTACAAGAAGTTTGTTACTAGTCGGAGCTACGTGGAAGTATTTAAACTCGCTGAATGAAGTCGAGCTCACGGGAGCTGCTGCACGAATTGCTAACCACTAAATAACGCGATTTCCGTGTGAATCGCTTTTGAACCTTCGACTAAATTTTGAATCGCTTTTGAAGTCTATCTTTCTCAAAAACGATTCGCTAAACACTGAGTTAACCTAATTTTAGTGTGAACCGTTTTAATGGCGCCTATTCTGTTATACCATTCTCTAAAATAAACTTAATTTGACAGCTCTAATATTGTTGCCATCCTTTTCTGATGTATTGAAATGAACAGAGACGCCGATAATTTTAGCCTTGTCAGATTATTTTAGTTTAGAGAGTAGCACAACAGAATTGACTTCACTATCTTTGAGTTTTAACGCTGCCCGTAGGTGTAAAGAGGTTTGGCTTTAACTGTACAACAATAGTTATTTGTTATACAAGAGTGCAAAGTTGCTTATTAACCGCGTGTTCAATTTTGATGACCGAGCATGCGAAGGATTCTTACGCTCGTGATTCAAAAATTAGAATCCTGAGCGTTAGCGAGGGATTAAAAAGAGCACGAGGTGAAAAATCTTTGCACTCAAGTGCAAAACGTAACTTTTCATCCCACCTCAGCAAGCAAAATGAACTAAACGCAAAAAAAAAAAACTTTATAAAATAATCGCTAGTATCACTCATTTTAGGTTTTTCACTTAATTGTTTTCAAGTTTCTTGTTTTTAACCTTAGGTTTTAACAATATGACGTGAAAAGAAAATGGCGCGCGCAAAACACCAAAGTACACCAAGAAGGTTCTGAGTCTGAGTTTTTAACAAATTAAAAAAAGGTTGTATGATAAATTCGGCACCATGGAGGTAGAAGTAAATAGGTTTAATGATGTTTTGAACGTAAGTTTAAGTTTGTGAATTCAAAACATCATTAAACCTAATTACTTCTACCTCCATGGTGCGGAATTTATCGAATTTGACGCCAACAGAATAGACTGAAATTGTTAATAATGCGCAAATGTTTTTTTTTTCATTTAGTCATTTCCTCGCTGAGGTGGGATGAAAAGTTACGTGTTGCACTCGAGTGCAAAGATTTTTAACCCAATTTAGCTCAGTATGGCCCAATTTGGCTCTTTTGATTCCCTCGCTAACGCTCAGGATTCTAATTTTTCAATCACTCGCTACGCTTGTGATTTAATTTTAGAATCCTTCGCTTGCTCGGTCATCAAAATTGGGCACGTGGTTAAAAAACAACTTTGCACTCTTGTATAACAAATAACTATTATACCATCATAAAAAGCTGGAGACGAATCGGGAGTAGGAAACGGGACGAAACGAGAGTTTTTAATTCGAAAATTTATAAAATTGTTTTTAGTTTAGAATGGGGCATATAACATGAGGCCCGAAACCACATTATTACGCGAGACGAAACCCTGGGGGACGTCTTGGGCATAACAACACAATGCAATTATTATTCCTCTCAAATAACATTTCAGTATCATTTTAAAATAATAATTTGAAACTTTCTACCACAGACTTCTCAAACTATTAATATTTGGACGTAATTTATAGCTTGAGAGTAATAAACAAGCTGGTAAGTAAACCCAAAGCCCCAAGATAAGTTTAAGTTACAGATCCACTGCTTAATTGGACTTGGAAGCTGATAGTTTCACATGATATCAAATTGAAGATAAACACAACTTAAGGCACAATACCCCTTTGCGCGCTGTGTCTAGGTACAGTCAGTCATAATCATAATACAATTAGTACCTACAAATAGTCTAATAATCAGTGAATATACTAGATAATAAAATTTATTTAAAAAAACGACTCCAAGACTACAGACCTACAATACCTACATGTAATTACAAACTTAAAGTAAAAAGTAGAAAAATTACAGTTAAAACAGAGATTTTGAATATTTATCTCTATTTCACATTCATATCATAAATATTAATAGATTAATCAAGTAGGTATCTATTAAGGTTATTTTTGCTTTGGCTGGCACCGACTCCAAAAATAACTGATTATAAATTGTAAATATGTATATAAGTAGGTAATATATGTATTAATAATTTCGTTGATTGTCCTTTAATGCTCATTGCTTTGAAGTTATTTAAATATTATTTTCTACTTTTTAGTTTTAGTTTGTAAATGAAGGTATAATCATGAAGTCGGTTCTTTTTTTTTCTGAAAATTATCTTTATTATTGTTTTTATTTTTATTTTCGAAAGGCGCTGAATAATTTTTTATACAATTTATATGGGATCATCTCTGAAATATGACCTACCAAACAAAAAAAAGAATCATCAAAATCAATTTGGCGGAGTAATCGCGTAACAAAAATGAATAAAAACTCACAAGTCAAATTGATAATCTCCTCCTTTCGTCACAAAAAAATTGTAAAAATAATTTTTCACAATTTTTTAACCTAAAAAAACTTTTTAAAATCCTGAAGAACAGACCCAGAAATAAAATGTTGAGATTAAATAAAATTTGATGCAATGAGGTAAATTTTTGCAGCGCATTCCACAGACTAGCAGTTTGTTCAATAAAAGTGGAATTCATGCGCTTCGTACGGGTTTTCAGAATACCTATAAAATTAATACGTCACATTAGTATGTCGGTGACGCGAACCCATAAGTTTTGCCCCTACCAAAAATCGCGCAACGCGGCTAAAGAATTTTTCACTTCAGTAATGCGGGTTAGATTCTTAAACTGCATTAATATAAGCGCATAATTCAAACATTAGATTCTCGAACTGCATTAATATAAGCGCATAATTCAAACATTTTGCCCGATATTAAAACAGCGCTATTTGCTCGTAAAAGCAAAAAGGGTTCTTCTAAAGCAACAAAGTTCACCCAAAAGGCTATGCGAAAGGTTAGTTCAAAACATTCAATTTAGGGCTTACAATAACATCGCTTATGCAAATAGGGAATTCAGATAATTCCATTTGTACGATAAGGTAATGGACACAGTGGTGGCATTCAGGGACGTGTTATCATCTCGACCCAAAACTTCGAGGGTTTGCCGTCTGCCTGATAATGCTTACAGCAAACAAGTAAAAGGCAGATAGACAACTTATATGAAAATGTTGGACGGTATTATATTAAAAAACGTTAACTGATTGACTTCTTAACCATTATTACTATAGAAACTAACCATTAACCATTTTTCTTAACCATTGTTTCTATAGTGTTAAGGAATTTATGGAATTTACGTCTGTAATGTGAATGAGCACAAAACATTTGCCGTCCTGGTTTTTTTTTGAACCTATCCATCTGCCCCGTATTAGTTAGCTTCAACAATAGAAAACTGCTAGGACCAGTTTCCATCAAATCGGATTTCGGGAATAACATTTGCATACAAACGTGTTATATGCGGTAATATGCAGAAACTCGTTTGAAAACTACATCAGAACTCGATCGCAGTCGGTTGTATAAAAGGTTTATTTACACTTGGTTTTAATATCGTTTCCCTAAACTGTAGATGTTAGAAATCAGGTTCTGTTTCTCCTATATTATTAAATTCTGGGTTTTCCCTTTTATTTTTACAGAAAGAAACCCGATGCCAACAAAGTCGCAGTCATGCTTAAATGTTATGCAAAAAGTACCAGCTGTAAGTCTAGGATATTGTTCTATTGAAATGTTTTAGTGCCTCTAACAAGTGCCTCAAGGTTACATCTAAACTCAAAACATCCATGCCATCCACAGACCTATACCTAAGTTGGCTTCACAAGCGGTCCAATCTGTATGAAAACTAATACGTGTAAAAAAATTCGTACCTAAAAGTACAGAGAAGAAATTTCTTTATTCTATCGGAAAATTTATTTGTGGTATTCTTACAACTTAGTATTGTACAATTACTCATTTTCGTTTTATACTGACACGTGTGGTCACGGCACCGATGGATCAGACTGGTTTTAGCCGGACTCAACTACGACAACTATACTTAGTTGTAGTTGTATTGAAAATATGACTTACAAGGTAGGTCGACTTGTGGCGTCTACTTGGATATAGGTATGTGATTCTATCCGTCTCAATATGCTCAGTACTTTGCTATTGCCAGGTAATAAGGTTGCAATCTGGAAAAAAATATTGTAACAGGGAAAGTTTAGTAAGGCAAAAATCACGAAGTCGCAGCCGCATTCGTTGGTCCGGTCAGTTTTGCACTTCAGTCTACACTCGATCATTTCGCTGCGAATAGAAGACGCTGTCAAAAGATCATTAGAGAAAGTCTAAAGGGAGGATGATGGTCATGACATCTGTCATTGGTCATGACCCTCATACTTGAGGAATACGACCCAAGAAGTACCGATTAGAACGTTAGAGTGCCGTAGGGGTCAGGGGCCTTACGGTCAACTGCTTACGCGGTATCAAACTAGCGTTAAAACCGCACAGTTTGGAAGATCACGCAAACGTGAACCTTAACGCGCCCAGATACGGGTTGGGGTTGCGAAACATTTTTTCATCGCCTAAATTGGATTGCTGTACAGCTAGGCGCAAAGCCCCAGTATCTAGTTTGCGCTTGCTCAAAAACTTTTTTTACACTGCTTCTAATGATTATGGTTCCTAACACAAGCTTTAATTGTTTCAGCCTCTCAATTTTATAGAACAAACGCATATTGCTACCCAACAAATTTCTCCAGACATTTACAAAAAACTATCCGTGCAATATTGCGGCCTCTAAGATAAAAGAAATTTAGCCCACAAATGAGGGCAGCGTAAATATTCGCATAGCACCGTGCAGGAGGCAATTTACTTACATTTTTGTAGCTCGGGCATATGTTGCCGGTAAAATGGCGGTAGTGTGGTCTTAATTGTAACGGTAGAACCCTTTTGTGGGTTCAGTACGATGCGGTATAATTTCGCGGAAAGTTCTCTTTATAACCTACCTTTACTGGGCAGAGATTAACCGTGCGGGTGAAGCGTAGTTAGATGTAATGGTTTATTCCGGGAATATTATACCTACTTATAGATAATATTGTTTTATGCATGGGTGTGCGTAAGTTGATAAAGATTTGGGTTGTTATAGATCAGTCGTTATCAGTTTTAAACATGCCTTATGTTCACAACATTTTATTAAATATTTCCCTTACTTACAACATACAAGTTCGATAAATCTATCAGTGTTACAAAGTCCTTTCCGGAGTTTTGGCGCCATTGTGAAAAAAAACATGTCCACTCATTGTTTTTTTCCCCTAAACTTGTGTATCTTCGATTGTTAATGTATAATAATGGTGTTTTTTTATTAAGTATTGGAGACATGCTCGTGTTTAAAAGGATCAGTCATCATCAGCCTATTTAATGTTCGTCCACTGCTGGACGTAGGCCTCTCCTAAAGAACGCCACAAGGCACGATCTTCTGCTTTTCGCATCCACTTGCCACCAGCCGCCTTTCGCAGGTCGTCACTCCACCTGGCTGCAGGGCGTCCTACTCTACGTTTGCCGATACGTGGTCTCCACTCTAGAACCCGTCTACCCCAGCGGTTGTCAGTTCTTCTACAGATGTGGCCAGCCCATTGCCACTTCAGCTTGCTAATTCTTTGAGCTATGTCGGTTACTTTAGTTCTTTGTCGGATAATCTCATTTCTGATTCTATCTCTCAAAGAAACGCCAAGCATAGCTCGCTCCATAGCTCGCTGAGCGACTTTAAATCGATGGACCAGCTTCACTGTCAGTGTCCACGTTTCGGCTCCGTATGTTAGTACAGGTAGGACGCACTGATCGAAGACTTTAGTCTTCAGGCATTGTGGAATGGATGACGAAAAGACATGACGAAGTTTGCCAAACGCTGCCCAGCCCAGCCGAATTCTTTTATCGACTTCCTTCTCGAAATTCGCCCCGCCTAATTGCAAAATCTGCCCCAGGTAGGCGTATTCTTGGACAATTTCGAGAGGTATGTGGTCAACATTGATAGGTCCCGGGGTAATATGTGTGTTAAGCATGATCTTTGTTTTGTCCAAGTTCATCCCGAGACCTATTTGTCGAGAAGCATCAGCTAAGCTGGTCAGCATTTCTTGTAAGTCTTGCAGCGACTCCGCCATGATGACAATATCATCGGCAAATCGTAGGTGAGAGAGGTGCTCGCCGTTAACGTTTATGCCTTTCTCTTTCCAGTCCAGTGTCCTAAACATATCTTCCAAGGCATTAGTGAACAGTTTCGGGGATATAACATCCCCCTGTCTCACTCCCCTGAGCAATGGGATATGTTTAGTCTGCCGGTCCTGTACCTGGACGGCCATCGTCGCGTCGCTATAAAGGCCTCTCAGCACTTCGATATAACGCCAGTCTACTTGACAACGCTGCAAAGACTCTAGAACAGCCCAGGTTTCAACAGAGTCAAACGCTTTCTCGTAGTCCACAAATGCTAGACACAGGGGCCGATTATACTCCTCCGTCTTCTGTATAATCTGCCTAACTGTGTGAATGTGGTCTACAGTCCCAAATCCTGCTCGAAACCCAGCCTGTTCCAGGGGCTGAAATTCGTCAAGCCTTCTCGCGAGACGATTCGTGATTACCCTCGAAAACAGCTTGTAGACATGGCTCAAGAGCGAGATGGGACGGTAGTTTTTGAGGAGAGTTTTATCTCCTTTCTTATAAAATAAGACTACTATGCTCTTGTGCCATGCCTTTGGAGTTCTCCCCGTGTCTATGACGACATTAAATATCCGCTGAAGCTCTCGAAGTACAGGTAAACCACCCGCCTTCAAGAGCTCCGAAGTGATTCCGTCCTCTCCGGGGGCTTTTCCATTTTTCAACTGTCTGAGGGCAATCCCGATCTCGTTTAGACTGACTTCTGGCAGGTCGTCGGTGAAGTGTCGCGTAAGCGTAGCTCGGGAATCTTCTTCGCAGGGGTCAGGTTGTAAAGCTCGCGTGTCGTACAATCGGCTATAGAATTCCTCGATCTCCGCGAGTATCTCCGGTTTGGACACAACGGTGTTTCCATCTGATGCTGTAAGCTTCGTCAGATGGCTCCTTCTCAACGTCTGGGCGAACACTTTCGACCCCCGATTTTGCTCGATTGCTTCTCTGATACGTAGCGTATTAAAGCATCGGAGGTCGCGTCGCACCAGCTTGCTGATCTTATGGTTGAGATGGCGCTGTTCTGACGGCGTAGCTTGGAAATTTTCCCGTCGTTCGTCCATAAGCCGGAGAGTCTCTGCAGAGAGCTTGGATTTTCTGCCCGTACGTTGTAACTGGCAAAACTTTGCTCCTTCATCTTGCAAGATTCCTACCAAGTTTTGGATTGCCTCGTCTACGTCTTCCGTAGTTTCTGTGGTTTCCAAAGCGGTGAAATGATTTTCCAGTTGTTGTTGGAAAAAGTCCGATCCAGTAATGGCTTGGAGCAAATTCGGTCGGAGTGTGGACTTCATCAGACGGAATCGTTCAAGCTTAAAATCGATACTCAGAGTGCCTCGGACAAGTCGGTGATCGCTGCCAGTTTTGAATCTGTTGATCACGGAGACGTCTCTGAATATATGCTTTTTATCCGTCGTGATGAAGTCGATCTCATTTTTAGTCCTACCGTTGGGGGCTCGCCATGTCCACTTCCTTTGGGGCTGCTTCTTGAAAAATGAATTCATCAAGAACAGTCCCTCTTGTTCCAAAAAGTTTACTAGCATTTGCCCCCTTTCATTCCTGCTTCCATAGCCATATGGACCTATTTGAGTTTCACCGCAAGCCTGTACTCCCACTTTGGCATTAAAGTCCCCCATAACAACGTTGTAGTGCGCTTTTGTGGTATTGTAAAAGGATCAGTAAAGAGCCTATATTCATCCACCCTTTATTATGCTATGTAGACTTATTAATTATATTATTTCATATTGTCATATTTATAATTCAACATTATTTTAGTTATTAGTTTTAAATGCAGATACCAGTTTCGAATAAATCCGTTTGCTTCTTTCACTCGGCACCGCTTGGGGAACCTTTTAGCATAACTATACGACTTCAATGCACTGCAAATGTAGTTTTCTAACTCAATATACCGGAGGGTGCTAGCTCGTACCCGAAGGCTTTCCATCCATTTATTTTAGCATTTCGCCAGCAATGCCCGTGAATATAATTCCTTACCTATGCAGGGTTACGCGGAACGATGGTACTAAGCTAAAAGGAGGTAATTTTACACATGATTTTAAACAACATTTACCTTTTTTTTTGTTGACGGGGGAAAATCTTCAAAACATACCCAGCTGCATGGGGTGAAGCCGGTTTATGTGAGATTTCACCCACTAAAACCACCTCGGTGGCCGACCTCTGCCAGACGGAGGGTGCCGGGATCTCCATAGGAACGCACCGGTAGGTGAACAACATTTACCTACCCTGAAGTCGTTAAGAAAATCAGCTGTTTCGTAGAATACTAATTATAGTTCAGGAAGCTAAAATACACGCTGATCAATTGAAGAGATCCACTATCCATCTCCCAGCTCGATCATCAGACTCTCGTCGCCAAAATAAATGTAACGTGTGGGACTCATTAACACAAAACAAATGAACTCGAGGGGCTTACTAGTTACTCAGCTAAAGAGTCGCATTTTCCACCTCCTGGTTTATCGGATAAGTTCGATGGTAACTTTTAAACTTTCGTGATAATGAACACCATCTTTAAATTGTCTATTGGGACTTATAACGCAGTGTTGTTATTTATGTAAAATAGATGCATCTCCACGGTCATTGTAACATGGACGAAACGTTGTAAAAACCATATCTTATTTTTAGGATTCCGTACCCAAAGGGTAAAATGGGACCCTGTTATACTAAGCCTACGCTGTCTGTTTGTCTATCTGTCTGTCCGTCCTACATTTTAACGGCTGTATCTTTCGAACCGTAATAGGTAGCCAATTGAATTTTTCACAGAATATGTAATGTTATAGCGGATTACCTAATAAAAAAGTCGAAACGTAAAAAGGGAGATCTCCATACATACAACAAACGTATTTTTGTATTAGCTCTAATGTAAAAACGATAATACGTACAAACGTCAAACTTGGCATGATTATAGTATAATAGGTATAAGTTAAATAATAAATAATGGCCAATTGCGAGTCGGTGACAAATTCCTGTTCATTACCAAGGTACAATTTTGATGAACTCGAGCGTCACTGTAACAAAATGTTAACTATGACATGTGATTGCGTAGCAATTGCTTAGACTATTTTGGAAGATGTTAAGCCTGAACAACAACTGATTGTATTTTGTGGTGGTACGGTACCCTTAATGCGTATAACCGATTAATAATGCGGTAACCCATTTTTTATTAACACAAAAAAACACAGATAGATTTTTTTTAACTATATCTGTGCATTTTGTGTTTTTTGGCCACCTAAAATAAATTATATATTTATATATTATGTCCATTAGTTATAAGTTCATCAGTACGATAGTACCAAATTATTGTATAGTCATCCGGATTACAGAGCGATGGTGGCTGAGCGGTAGCATGTGCGCTTTACAATCAGACGACACCAGTTCGATCCTCAGCCCTGCATCAATGACTTATTTAGTGCCTTTATTATGTAATAAATCCTAAATAAATTATGTGGTTCGAATGCCATCACCCAAAAAAAACTTACAAAATGTTCAGTAAAGTTTTCACTTTGAAAACCAGTTTTCAATCATTAAACTGAATAGAAAAATAAGTAAAACACTGTTTTAAACTATCACGGTTGTTCACTAAAGTTATATGATTATTTACGGGATATTTACCGTGGTAAGGTTGTGGAATGAGAAATACTATACGCAGTGATACAGTGAGTGTGTTTTGTCGGGACTTAGGTTCGAGTTCGAGTTCCAGTGATAACCGCAGCAAAAGACTAAGAAAGAGGGTAGATCGTTATGTCTGCACCTAACTTTTTAACTGTTCTCCAACCACCCGCATTCTTCAGTCTTCCCGTGAACATGGTGCATGTAACTGCGCCGAAATATCGGGAGCTCATTCCACAACCTTACCACGGTAAATATCCCGTAAATAATCATATAACTTTAGAAAAATAAGTGTACTAGAATATAACTTTATGTATGTAAACTTGATTTAGTCGGAATGAAATTTTTACTAAACATTAGTAATATTATTAACCAGAATAACATCACCACCCACCAACCAACCAGAACCCGAACCAGAAAATGGTAAGAAAGAGAGTCACCGACTTAGCTGTTAAAATTTTCAGATTGAAGTGGAAATGGGCAGGCCACATCGCTCGAAGAACTGATAACCGATAGGGAAAAAAGGTTCTTGAGTGGAGACAATGTACCGGAAGATGCAGCGTAGGTAGGGCTCCCACTAGATGGACCGACGACATTGTGAGAGTCACGGGTATCCAGTGCATGCAGAGGGCAGGCTGTCGTTCAGTGTGGAGGTTAAAGGGGGAGGCCTATGTTCAGCAGTGGACGTCTTCTGGCTGATGATGATGGGATGAGTAATGTTATTTGCTTTATTCGTTTTTCGATTTTACATAAGTACGTTCAATCATTTTGTATCTTCAAAAATGTTGTAATTCGCGAGCGAGATTTGCTTCGTGCGTAGTAAGCAAGAAAAAAAAAAAAAAAACTAGAATTATTTGCTATATTCCCGTATTCTTATTATATTGAAGAATACCGTATTTACTAAGAATTGGCAGGAAATGGAAAGAAACTTCATAATATAAATAGACAATATTATTGTATAAATTTTTGTATCCATATTAATATGTATAACTGAATTTCCTAATTATAAACTAAGATATTTTTGACTAAATTAAATATAACTAGATTTGGCAGTTTCGTTTCTCAACTCCCAGAGTCTTGTGAGCATCCTGCAAACAACATTTTCAGAATTAGCACTTTGTATCTGTACATTTTCACGTTAATTACCTACTTCTTTATTAAAACAGCCACTTTTGCAATACACAATAAATAAAAAACAACGAAAAGCTAAAAACTAATATTTAAAAGAGATTAAAGCCACGAGCATTCAGTATTGAATTCAACTGGTGGTGGTACTAAATATCGTAAATATTTAATTTTACAAACTAGCTTTTAGGCGGGTAGCATAGCAAACCCTTTGATACCCATATCATGGGGGTGCATAAAAATAACTAGTCCACCTTCCACAGACTAGGTAAAGCTACTAAGAAAGTCTTTGCCACCATCTTTGGAAGTCCGCCATATTGGAGTCAGAATGACATCACCCATAAGTACAACAATGCATTATCAATCAAACTAAACGTGTATGCAAAAAGCTCATTTAGCGAATTTTAAAACAGTTATCCCTAACCAATAGGGATAACTGTTCTAAAATTCAGTCATGACCCAAATTAACAAGGCAACATAAACAAAAGCTTGTAAAAAGGTCATTGTCTTCATTATGAAAAACTTTTACTACAAGACCAACCGTAAAACACGAAACAGAAATCAAAGTGGGTGTAAATACGGAGTGACGATATATCGTACTTGCTCTAACAATAGAGCTACGTTTAAGCAAACACAATTATTTTTTATTCACAAATCAAGAGGCAATCGTATAATTTTTTCAAACTATTAGAGCTGTTTAAATAAGTACTGAGCCAAAGTAAATAGAATTTTGTATGACCACCTTGAAAGCTTTCTCTACACAATAAAAAATACGTAAATTGGTTAAGAAATATCGGCGTAATGTAAGTAATTGGTGTACAAACATTATAATAATACAATTAAAAAAACATATAATATTTTTTTATATAAATACAATATATCTACGTTTGGCCAGCAACTCGCCTGATGGTAAGCGACGGTGTGGCCGAGGATAAAACGCGTTGATCTAGAAGAAATCTATTCACTCTAGCTTTGAAGATGCCTAGATTGTAGTTCTCAGGAAACAAGGAGGACGGCAGGAAGTTCCATTCTTGGGCAGTGCGTATCATAAATGACAAATTAAGAACCTCCCATCTGAGTCAGTTAAAAATAAGTCAATAACAGAGTCCTATCTCACCATGATCAGGGCAATAATGACGTCGGCGCCTCCGTCGCCGCTGCGCATCGCATGCGTCCACGCACGTTTCTTCTGCACAACAAAAATCTTACTTCGAATTGTAAGCCCAAGAAGGCTCGAGAACAATATAGCTTAGGCGTAGCATATTCCAATAAGTCACAATCACAACATAGAAATCTTGAGAACTACGTAGCTTTGGCGTAGCATAATTATTTCATTATGTGCTACGGATATGCTACGACACGAACTACGACAATTAATTTGTTTTGAAATTTTGTGAAAATCGTGATCAAAAGATAATAAAAAAACCGGACAAGTACGAGTAGGACTCGTGCTCTGAGGGTTCCGTTAGACGGAACCCTCAGAGCGCGAGACCAAAAAAAAAACTAACTGAATTTAAAATATTGAAAGACAAACTTAAGTTTGTAGTTTTTTTTTACTGGGCAAGTGCCTTTAATAACTAAACAAAATACAAGCTAAAACTAACACTACAAATACAGTTAGACTGCCCATAGACCGTTGAAGGTCTAAAGACAATCCAAATGCTCAAACCCACTACCAGTTGGCAGCGTACCCAACATGCTGGCGGCATTACCACGTTGAATGGCAATGCTAATGCGTTGAGCCAGAAACACGCCAGCATTTTGGTCACGCGTCGCATTAACCAGGCGCTCTGAAAGATTTTTGAAAATGAGGTGAGCTTCCGGTCCCCAAGGGCCCAATGTCTCGATCCCAAACGCCTCAAATATGTAACCACTGCCGAGGTTAGCATATTTGCGACGCTTGTGCTGCTCTGCCGAATTAGCAGCCGCGCCAGCCCTACCCTGTGTCTCAGGAAGATGTGACCGCGCCAAAGTATCGACACAAGTTGCGTCCCATACAAGGGGCCGCCCCAACCTCCAGGGCACAAGTGTCATACCGTCAGGCCTCTTTCCATCGTCACGCGCAAGACCACTCGGTTTGAGCACAGCTGCGAAATTGGCGGTGGAAAGTGCCCTGCGTATGATGTCGTTCAGGCTAGCGTGTCGGCCAATACGACCAGCGCTTCTCGAGCAAGAGAGACCATGGTGACCGAGCTGGTCAACAGCAGTACCACACTGACAGCGATGGGCCTCACAGCACCTTGCACCCAAGCGTAAGCTGACAGCTAGTCGAAATGCGGTTGGGTCTAAAAGGCTACCTGTGTTAAAAGAGGGCATGGCTTGCAACCAAAGTCCCGATTCCCAAACAGAGACAGCAAGAATACGAGCGCGATCTGCAATACTAGGACACGTATCTAGTAGCGATTTCCATGCTAGTTCGCAGATCGGCCGATCCCACAGTCTCTGGGAAGACAACTTTCAAGTTTGTAGTTGACAATAAGGTTCTTCCATACATCCCAACTACAAAATGTAAGTTTGTAATAGCAAAATAATTATTTTTAAATACCTTCAAATTTATAACTTTCGGATTTATTCCTATATATGTACTATGAGACCTTGCCTCTTGCCAAATTTCATGATTCTAGGTCAACGGGAAGTACCCTATAGGTTTTGATTCCCCTGTGATATCGCAAAATATACGACATAAAGGAACCCTAAGAGCGCGAGACCAAAAAAAAAACTAACTGAAGTTAAAATATTGAAAGACAAACTTAAGTTTGTAGTTGACAATAAGGTTCTTCCATACATTCCAACTACAAAATGTAAGTTTGTAATAGCAAAATAATCATTTTTAAATGATTTACCTTCATATTTCTAACTTTCGGATTTATTCCTATATATGTGCTATGAGACCTTGCTTTTTGCCAAATTTCATGATTCTAGGTCAACGGGAAGTACCCTATAGGTTTTGGTTCCCCTGTGAAATCGCAAAATATGCGACATAAACGTTCATATCTTTTGATTGCGTTGACTTACAACTTTTATTTTTTTACAGCCGAAAGAAACCGTAGACCCAAGTATTTAGTATAAATTTCAACTTGCTACCTTTACGCGTTCTTGAGAAAAAGGGTCTTGACAGACGGACAGACAGACAGACGGACAACGAAGTGATCCTATAAGGGTTCCGTTTTTTCCTTTTGAGGTACGGAACCCTAAAAAACACAAATCACATCAGCTTTCTTCACCTCAACGCTGTATTTTAGAAGGACACATCATAATGAGCTTGAGGTGTCGGCTAACTAGCTATCAACCTTAAATTGAAAATCTATCAAACGTACAAAAGAAGATCTTGAAATGCACTGTGTCTAAGGGTAATCTGCAGTATGAAGGTACTGACCATCGCAGCAGGGTGGTAGCGAAGGTGGTGCCGCGTCGTCGTCGTGCCGCGCGAGTGCGCGTAGCTGCAGCGTGTACGCACGTGAGCCGCCACCAGCGCCCGCGCCCGCAAACGTAGCGTACGGACTTATCTCGTACACATCTAGTAAAGAACATACTAATAGATATTGTGTCGATACTTTAGCGCCGTCGAATCTTCCTAGCCACAAAGTAGAGCTGATGTGGCAGCTTATTCGGCAGAGCAGCACAAGCGGCGCAAATATGCTTTCCTCGGCAGTGGTTATATATTTGAGGCGTTTGGGGTCGAGACATGTGACCCTTGGGAGTAAAGAGCACACCATTTTTTTTTAAATCTTTCATAGTACCAAAATGCTGGCGTGTTTCTGGCTCAACGCATAAAAATTGCCATTCAGCGTGGTAATGCCGTCAGCATGCCGGTTACACTGCTAACTGATAGTGGGCTTGAGCATTTGGATTGTCTTTAGACCTTCAACGGTCTATGGGCAGTCTAACTGTTTTTGTAGTGTTAGTGTTAGCTTGTATTTTGTTTAGTTAACAAAAGCACTTGCCCTTTAATTCATGAAGACAATCAACAAGCAATAACACACAACATCACTGTGTTCCAATGCCAGGAACTCTATGATTAAAATTTAAATATTTAGTTCAATAAGTTTTTTTGTTAAAAATTCTTTGCATACACAGTAAACACAAAAGAGACTAGATCCTGCAACACTGGCTTCACCTGGTGCAGGGTTAGATCTAGTTTATTAATAACGTATTTTTTTTCGTATTCTTCTCAGCAAACTCTTTCATTTGATACCTATATCATGGGGATGCATAGAAAATAACTGGTCCGCCATCATTGAAAGTCCACCATATTGGATTTAGAATGACGTCTTTAGTAAATTGTCATCCAAACTAAACGTGTGTGATTTTTTTAAGCTCAATTGGTTGGATAACTGTTTTAAAATTCAGTTGCAAGTTTTAACCCAAACTAACAAGGCAATTTAAATAAAAGCTTGTAAAAACGGACCTATTTTAAATATTCTAGACTTTTATTTGTCTAGATCTGTAAAGACTCGAAAAGCTTTTGTTTAACTTTATAGATAAATTTATCTTTCTACAAGCTAACCAAACAAAAAGCCACGGTTCCATTTTGGATCCCATGTGATTTGAGTTACTTAAACCTTCTTAGACACTTTCTGCTAGCTAAACAAGAAACTCCTTTTAGCTCTTAAATAATACAAGTTTTATAAGTGAATTTTATTTAATTTAGTAACGTTATTTGGACTTTCGATGTCCAATCCCTGGAGCGCTGTGGTCTGAAAGGATTTTTGTGTAACTTCTATAAGTACATGACCCGAGAAGATAAAACAATTCAACCATAATAATCAGCATTTTTTTAAAGTACAGACTTGCAGAAATGATTCACAGGTCATAGGAAAATTATTTGCATGAGATAGAAAATTTCATATTTTTGCTGTCACAAAAAATAATAGATTATTGATTCGTTATTTTTATGTATTTTTAATGCGGCGTTTAATCTGTTAGAATTTCTTCCACCACTTACCGCTTAAACGTCAATAGCTTCAAGAGGAAAAGGTAGAGAAACCCCCCCCCCCTTTTCCCCATTCCTTTTTTACGTATTAGAAAAAAGAGAGAGAGAAGAAAAAAAAATATTAGGGCCTTGGAATTCTCAACCCCTTCTGGATTGAGACTTCCAAGGACCCATTTTTTTTTTGTTTTACGTGATACTTTGATATTTTTATAACACATCTTTAAGTGAAGGCTAACCTGGAGGATCAGGCGGTAGTTTGGGCGTCTGATGAGGAGGTGCCCGATATGTTCCACAGGGCGGCTTCTCTGCGCTGGTTGATGCACGAGCTACTGCACCGTCATTCCTGCATTTCAAGAATTCAAATTCAAATTATTTATTGAGAATAAAAACGGACAAATTTATCTCACATACGATAAATGCTCACAAACTGTTAAAATAAAATTAATTTCTAAAAAAAATATAATAAATACAAAGATTTTCTGTAAAAATATGTCAACGTAAAATTAGTAAGTCATAAAAATTGTCATCATAGTCATCGGCTTTGCCATTGGTCAGTTAAGTTTCCACAATAAGTTAAAAACACTTTCGTTACAGTTTTCCGATTGTCACAAATAATATCAAAATCAGTGATGGTGGAAAGAAGTACAATGAATTGGTGGCGGGCGCGAATCAGCGGAGACATGGAGCGTGCCACAGTGCAAAAAAATGTAATAAAATAATATAAAAATAAGAGAAATATAAGTTAAACTAGCTGACTGTCAAAGGGCAGTGTCGGAGTTTTTTCTCCTTAGAAGCGCTGCCCCAGGTATCCAGCTCGGAAGTATAAACTTTTTTTGAAAATGAAACATTAATTAATTTGCCTACTTAATTAGTGGAAATGTTTGAAAATTTATTGGAATTATTTAGAATATTACCATTACAATTTTCTAAAGTGTTTGTAACATTTAAATAGTAAATAACACACTTTAGTGTCAAACAAACATTCAAATTTTTTTTTCTAATATAAAAAATATTTTCGGTGTTACATTTTAGTCGTCAGGAAAGAGAAATTCAAATTTGTTGCCGACTAAATCTATTGTGTTAGTACAAAAAACTTAAAACTATTTGGAAATAATGAAATGAATAAAAAGGATAGAAAATTATTACACATTATAAGTGTCATATTTTTCTGGCCCTTTTATGTGTAACCCTACGTCTAGTCTTATAATACTTTAATGACTTCATCTAACCAAAACATTAACCTAAACTACGAGTGTAGTCATTACATTTAATTATGATTAGGGACCCTGGAGTCAACGGCCATGTGATTGGCAACTCAGTCTAATAGATTTATCGCTCGTAAGATTTCATAGCACCGACGAGGATGGCCGTAAATGTATTTTACGAGTAACGTAAACGCCTCTACAATGTTAGCACAGATGTTAGCGTGATACACGTTAGAGCAGTTTTCTAAAACCTACGGTGAATGAAGAGCTATTAGGTGAAGTTTAGTAGCTATAGGTATAAGGTAAAGTATTTTTAACGTCGATAGGTCAATGGTTGGCGCATTCAATTTCCACGCCGCCAGGAATGGAAGTTGAAAGCGCCAGCCATCAATATCAATAATGGATTTAAGGAAAACATCGTGAGAAACTATACCATGGTGATATGGGTTCTTGCCATCGAGATATAAAATCAATGGAGTCACAAACTTTAAGTAAAAACATCCAAAAATCATCCGAGCGTCATTTTACATACCCAGCCATCAATTATATAGTTCGCAATGCCACATTTACCTACTCCAATTTAGACGATATGTCGCTTGCATAGTGTTCAACGTCGCTTGTCCGCTATGTCATCGTAGCACTGGCATCACGCGGCGTTGTAGTCGGATCGTGGTTGCCTTACAAGTACCCGAAAAGTTTTGCACGTTTGTGACTCTATAGATATTGTATCCCCGATGGTTCTGGCTACATTCGGCTGGCTAGGTGCTACCCCCAAGTTGAAACACTGTCGCTAATAACTTTAAAGCCAGGTTCTATTTCAGGATACTTGCGTTTAATTGTTTATCATCTTCAACCACGCCGTCTCATAATAGGTGAGTTGTGGTCTATAAAAACTGAAAATATGTATTTCAAAAAGTAGTCAGCGTTTCTGCGTTCTGGATTTAAGATAGACGTTTCCATTGAAATAACTAGATATGAAGATGTTCACCAGAGAATATATGTCAAAAAGATGGGTAAGATGTAACAGTAGAATATAATGCCGTACTATGTAGTAGTGCCGTTCAGGGTTGAGAAATGTTTATGTTCAAATTTTGGATGACTCTCAATGATCTCAAATCTATGTTCATCCGAAATATTCGCACCAGTATGTCTAGTACATACTTAAAAAAACTACCGTCTTCGCTCACCAATGAAGTCAGCCTGCGACTGAGTTCAACTTAACTGTTCAGCAAACGTTCTCAAAAAAGCTACTACATGCTACATGCTACATGCGTCGATACGTTAGCCCCTTCTCACCTCAGGGGGACAATTCAAGAAGCTGGAGCCGCGGCGGAGGCCGCAGAAGACGCCAAGCGGCGCAAGTATGCATCACTTTCAAGTGAATATATATTTGTGCCGCTGGGCGTCGAAACTTTTGGTCCATGGGGCCCATGTACCAAAAAGTTTAAAAAAAAAATTTCGCCACATTTAATCGACGCTGCTGGTGATAAGAGAGCTGGCTCATTCCTCGCGCAGAGAATTTCTTTAGCAATTCAACGCGGGAATGCAGCCAGCGTTCTTGGCACTTTACCACACGCGGACAACATCTTTTTTTTTTTTTTTTTGATTATATTAGTGATAATTTGTATGTAATAATTAGTATTAGTGATAATAATTAAGGCTTTTTTATTTTCTTTGTTTGATATACCCTATTTAGATTATTAAAATAAAAATTATACAGTTTTTTTTTTTTTTTTTAAAGCTACTCGTGTATGTATCAAACTTTACGTTACGGAATTAAAATAGAATGCACGCTTCGAATGCTATTCAATTCTACTGAAAGTGCGAAAGCTTGTTTGAACTGAAATTAAAACTTTACTGGACATTTTGTGATGCTATTTTCTTTATTCGTAATACAATCTTACATACCATTCAAACATTCAATCATTGTATATGTACAAAAAGCGAAATGTTGTAGATGTAGTAAATTACTTTTGACAACTTACTAAGAATTAGGTTCATGGTTATGTTAATAATAAAATTTGTAATATTACTCAGCAAACAGTCAATAAGTAAATTTAAACAGTTAATTAAGTAGGTACACGAAGGTTCGACCATCCGTGATATTAACGCTGTAGTAGATGATTGATTGACAGTGCAAAATGTTTAGACAATCCCATGATTACAAGCATAAAGAAAATCCCGCGTCAGAAGTTGGATTTTTCTTTTTGCAAGAGTTGGCATCACACGTCATCTGGACAAAGCCCCGCCGATTGAAAAGGGTCGATTGTGGAAGAGCGCTTGTGTCAGCGCTCACTCGTGCAGATTGCTAACGAACCAAGTGCTTCGTTTTAAAAATAAGAGGGTGCAGCGGGTAATGAGTTTGGAGGAACCAGAGAGAAATTATTGACAGTACTTGTAAAAATTTCATAACATTTCTATGAACATCCATCATCTAGACTAGACTACCTGTCAACCTATGTGTACTTACACTGCAAAGTGTTTGGAACCCGTATCGTCGCTTAACATCAGGCAAGATGGTAGCCAAGCGCGAGCCTATCTATAAAAAACCGGACAAGTACGAGTAGGACTCGTGCTCTGAGGGTTCCGTTAGACGGAACCCTCAGAGCGCGAGACCAAAAAAAAAACTAACTGAATTTAAAATATTGAAAGACAAACTTAAGTTTGTAGTTTTTTTTTACTGGGCAAGTGCCTTTAATAACTAAACAAAATACAAGCTAAAACTAACACTACAAATACAGTTAGACTGCCCATAGACCGTTGAAGGTCTAAAGACAATCCAAATGCTCAAACCCACTACCAGTTGGCAGCGTACCCAACATGCTGGCGGCATTACCACGTTGAATGGCAATGCTAATGCGTTGAGCCAGAAACACGCCAGCATTTTGGTCACGCGTCGCATTAACCAGGCGCTCTGAAAGATTTTTGAAAATGAGGTGAGCTTCCGGTCCCCAAGGGCCCAATGTCTCGATCCCAAACGCCTCAAATATGTAACCACTGCCGAGGTTAGCATATTTGCGACGCTTGTGCTGCTCTGCCGAATTAGCAGCCGCGCCAGCCCTACCCTGTGTCTCAGGAAGATGTGACCGCGCCAAAGTATCGACACAAGTTGCGTCCCATACAAGGGGCCGCCCCAACCTCCAGGGCACAAGTGTCATACCGTCAGGCCTCTTTCCATCGTCACGCGCAAGACCACTCGGTTTGAGCACAGCTGCGAAATTGGCGGTGGAAAGTGCCCTGCGTATGATGTCGTTCAGGCTAGCGTGTCGGCCAATACGACCAGCGCTTCTCGAGCAAGAGAGACCATGGTGACCGAGCTGGTCAACAGCAGTACCACACTGACAGCGATGGGCCTCACAGCACCTTGCACCCAAGCGTAAGCTGACAGCTAGTCGAAATGCGGTTGGGTCTAAAAGGCTACCTGTGTTAAAAGAGGGCATGGCTTGCAACCAAAGTCCCGATTCCCAAACAGAGACAGCAAGAATACGAGCGCGATCTGCAATACTAGGACACGTATCTAGTAGCGATTTCCATGCTAGTTCGCAGATCGGCCGATCCCACAGTCTCTGGGAAGACAACTTTCAAGTTTGTAGTTGACAATAAGGTTCTTCCATACATCCCAACTACAAAATGTAAGTTTGTAATAGCAAAATAATTATTTTTAAATACCTTCAAATTTATAACTTTCGGATTTATTCCTATATATGTACTATGAGACCTTGCCTCTTGCCAAATTTCATGATTCTAGGTCAACGGGAAGTACCCTATAGGTTTTGATTCCCCTGTGATATCGCAAAATATACGACATAAAGGAACCCTAAGAGCGCGAGACCAAAAAAAAAACTAACTGAAGTTAAAATATTGAAAGACAAACTTAAGTTTGTAGTTGACAATAAGGTTCTTCCATACATTCCAACTACAAAATGTAAGTTTGTAATAGCAAAATAATCATTTTTAAATGATTTACCTTCATATTTCTAACTTTCGGATTTATTCCTATATATGTGCTATGAGACCTTGCTTTTTGCCAAATTTCATGATTCTAGGTCAACGGGAAGTACCCTATAGGTTTTGGTTCCCCTGTGAAATCGCAAAATATGCGACATAAACGTTCATATCTTTTGATTGCGTTGACTTACAACTTTTATTTTTTTACAGCCGAAAGAAACCGTAGACCCAAGTATTTAGTATAAATTTCAACTTGCTACCTTTACGCGTTCTTGAGAAAAAGGGTCTTGACAGACGGACAGACAGACAGACGGACAACGAAGTGATCCTATAAGGGTTCCGTTTTTTCCTTTTGAGGTACGGAACCCTAAAAAATAATAAAATAATAATATAAATATATATAAAATCATCATCATTTCAACCTATCATGCTGGGACACAGGCCTTCTCTCAGAGAGAGAGAGATAGAGAAAAGGGATGGGCCTTAATCCGACATGTGGGTGAACATATTATGTTTTTAAAACTTTTTAAGGTTCTAGGACATACCGGTTTCTTCAAGATGTTTTCCTATACCGTTGTTGAGCGATGGTATCACAATACTTATTTAGGTAATAAATAAGGCATTGGAGCAGGGACGAGGATTGAACCGGGTGCCGTCAGATTGTAAAGTGCACATGCTACCGCTCGGCCACCACCGCTAATGTAAAATACACGCACTAAAGTCCGGAATAATGTTTCGGGAAGTGCGTTTGTCAACCAACGTCACTGTGAAATGAGATCATTTCTAATATTTTTAGAGAATGGTCACTCCCACTGACCAATCATAGCCCTTCGGGTAGATAGTGCGTCCTTTTTGCGATTGCCTTATATTAGTATTTCTCCGTGCACTAGCTAAGATGATATTTACATCGTTCAATTAATAAAAGCACTTGCCCGTTTATTTATCCGTTAAAAAAGTCATTTAGTATATGTAAGTAAAATGTAGTAAAATATTTATTACGTTTGATGGCGTCAACGAGAGTGTCGTAAACACGTTTTACGATCAAAATATAAAATATGTGTTTGCAGGAAGGTCATTTTACAACCTCTTGTATTACAGGAACAGGTATAGATATATAATACTAGGTGTGCCCCGCGCTTTCACCTTTGGGGATTACCTCTTACAATATCAGCTATCTGGCAATGAAAGTCCCGTCAAAATAGGTCCAGCCGTTTCGGAGTCCATAAGGAACATACATACATCGCCTTTTATATAATTATAATGATAAATAAATAGATAGATAGATATATGTACATTGATTTACAAACGTATGGAAATAGTGTGTCGTATAAAATTCACAAAAAAGTATCCCGAAAAACCTAAGTAACATTTTAGAAATATCGACACAATTGAAATCCTGTTGTTTTAACAAATCCTATTTTAATTTGTAATAAATATAGACTAAACAACAGATTAGACTAACACAGATTACTTTAATTATTTAGTTTTAGTTTATTATTGTATCGAACTTTTTGGAGCGCTGACCTGAAATCCATAGCTTTGAATATCTTTGTATAGATCATCATCATCATCATCATCATCAGCCAGAAGACGTCTACCGCTGAACATAGGCATCCCCCTTTAACCTCCACACTGAACTACAGCCTGCCTTTTGCATCCACTGGATGCCAGCGACTCTCACTATGTCGTCGGCCCATCTAGTGGGAGGCCTACCTACGCTGCGTCTTCCGGTTCGTGGTCTCCACTCAAGAACCTTTCTTCCCCATCAGTTATCGGTTCTTCAAGCGATGTGGCTGCCCATTGCCACTTTAACTTGCAAATTTTAACAGCTATGTCGGTGACTCTGGTTCTTTGGCGAATATCTACGTTTCAGATTCTATCGCGCAAAGAAACTCCGAGCATAGCTCTCTCCATTGCCCGCTCCATTGTAGAAATACTGCAGTGCAAGTACATTTCTTTATCGATCGTCAAATTAGACAGTTTAAATCAACAAATTCGATAAAATGCCTTTTGATCGGTACTCGCTATGATCGACTCTATGGCATTTTATCAATTTGTCGATCGATAAAAAACGGTACTTGCGCTGCTGGCCTTCTTAAAAAGTCACTTACCTTTTTCTCCTCAGCAATATAGCTAAGATGGTGAGTGCGGCGAGAGACAAAGCAGCGCACAGCGCTAACAGCAGCGCCAGTTCACCCGCAGTCGCTGGAAAGGGCGCGTCCACTTCTTCTGCGAATCCACCTTCCGCAGGCAACGTGTTGAACTCGTACACTTCGCGCGTCCAGCCAGCTTCGTTCGACGCTCGAGCCGCCACACGATATCGTGACCCAGGAGATAAGCCTTCGGAGTACACGGGTTTTCTTAGCTCTCACCTAAGTAAACACTTCGGTGGTGTATTTACACACCATGTGATAGTGATGGTGGTTATTGACCACAGAAAAGACAAGTAAAAAATTCTCTCTTCTGTGTTATTGACAACAGAGTGGTACTATAATCCTCTTCAAAAAACTTCGAAGTATATCATGTTGTTGGTTTTTTGTTTACTATCTGAATCCTACTAGATATAGCCTCTGTCTACAGGCTCGAAGGCAGCAAAAATGAAATATTTATAGGTAAAGATTTACACAAAAAAGTATTTTTTTAATTATCGGCTTTACGGGACGTGGATGAAATGCAATAAACGAAATTCATATCCTAATATTCTAATACTTTCAAAAATTATTTTTGTTTAAAAAAAAAAACGATTCACAGTCGGCGAAGAAGTCGCATAACCTCCACACAAAAAAAAAAAAACTTCTTTTTTGGATTCGGTTGAAAAAGTTAACCAATTCTCGACTAAACTCACCACCAAGTATAACCTCTCCTCCGACAGGAACATCTCTCGCTCCAGCCACTCCTGAGCCAGCCCACTCCAGTTTCAAGGCCACTGGCCCACAGCCGCCATCACTCCACAGACTGGTGTCAAAACTCGCATGAGTCGCATTCGCTCTGATCCATCGAGCATCTGACGGCGCTACTGGGGGACCTCCGGAAGTCCTCACCGCTAGTTCTGCCCCTGGAGTCCCACCAGCGGAACTGTACGCGCGGTATGCAGAGCCACAGCGGAGGTTTGTGAGTATCACTGGGCCAGGGTTTGATGCTTGGATTCGCCACTCACCCTACAATGTTCATGAATATTAATCGTCAAGTAAGTCAGGGCCCTAATGCTGAAACCACATAACACGTCAAAACACGCCGTAAACGTGTTATAATATGATAGCCATGGTTACAAATAACGCGGTAAACATGGTAACAAAATAAAACAAATAAAACGCGTCATCCGATTGGATACCACATTCTCTTGTAAACGCGCACTTATCAGCTTGCACATCCACCTTATTTAGACATATTCTAACGAGCGTTAGTTTATCGCGTTAGTAAACTTGACATTGGCAATTCAACGCATATAGCATGACGCGGTCTCAGACTAAGGGCACAGGGTCCATTTTTCAATTACATCTTCATTTTATGACGTCACACGTTAATGGCATGGAATCTTATGTTAGACAGTTAAAAAAGCCCTGATTTTTATAAATAAGATTTTCACCGTTTAGCTTAAAATAATAATGTTTTTGTCCGTTATCGCTTGCTGCAAATCTAATAGGCATAACATGTTGTACAACCATTTGACCTGGTTCTGGCAATAATGTCTAGATTCGACTCGCAATTTTTTCAACGACAATGGTCACAGCGTGTTACTGGGTGCCCTATGCATCTTTCCAGTACTTCGCCACCATCAAGCACAGTTGAGCAGTTATCAAGACTCACGTCAGGCGAGGCGAGCCTCCAATGTAGCGTGTAAGCCTTGGGCAATGCATGTCCAGGCGCTCTCAGCGCAGGTCTTAGCTCGACTTCCAGTTCTCTTGCCCGCGCCTCCAGCAATGCAAGACCAGGTGCTGCGGGTGGTCGGAGCACTACGACGCGCCACGTTGCCGAATCCGACCCGTGTGGGTTTTCTGCCACGCAGGTGTAGTTGTCCGCGTGAGACAGCTCTAATCCTATGATGAATAAATAGTACATGGTAACTTTTTTTTAAAACAGCTAACAAACATATGGTAAATCTGATGGATATCTTAACCACCCCTTATGGGTATATGGGTTAAGACTAGTGAAGTCGTTGATGCGTTACCAATTGAAAAATATTTTTGAAATCCCTCAATGGTTTTGTTAAAAGGCCATAAATAGCCATTAAAATCAAAGTTAGCAATAAATTTACAAAAGCTTTTGAAGTATAAGACCAAAGATTACCATCAGAACCTTACCCCGTATCAACAGTGCGTCTCCATCCAGGTGGAATGGTGGCCGTGGGTGGATGGGACTCCCCGCTCGTAGCCATCGTTTTGACGGAGGTGGGGCACCTCCAACAACACATCGTAGTGACAGTGAGCCTCCAGCGGCTCCCATGGCCACGCTTCCGAAAGAAGATATACGGGCAGGAGCTAGGAAAATCATACCATATCATGTTACACTAATATTTTAAATACCGAAATAACCCTGGCCTCCAGGTCAACATTGTCGGCAACAACAAAGTTTTCAAAAGATTCTCTCTCTCTGTTTCTGTTCTTCTGTATCTCCCTCTATCCTTCTCTTTGTTACCTTTTCACCAACAGCTGAACCAATGTTGATGAAATTTGGCGAAGAGATAGTGTGCATCATGAATAATGAACTTAAGATACGGAAAACCTGGAAAATTGCGATTGGTTCTGAAACTATTTAGCTTTGATGACAACCGAAGCAAGTAAAGCCGCGGGGTGGAGCTAGTTGAATGTTTTAGAAAGCATTAAAGTAAAGAACACTAACCTAAAGCGCTGGTTTGACAAGCAATAGCTGAAGAAGGTGGTCCTTCCCCAGCAGAAGTGGCTGCTCTCACCCAAGCTTCATACGTCCTGCCAGCCCTCAGGCTTCTTAGAGACCTCATACATTCTGTACTACCACCTTCCCCTTCGGTGCAAGCGTTCACTCTTGTAATGTTTGGTTCTTGAGATCTAAAATAGATTAAAATAGTATTCACAACCCATTTCAAACAAACCTGGAAGTTTTGAGGTGATATCACAGCGCTTAAACAATACTTACCTATGATCTTTATCAGCTATTCTATAAATATAATAAAATCGTAGAGAAAAAAATATCTGTAAAAGCGAGATATCAACAAAAAATCAAACAGGGTTGTCTTACAATAAGCAGCTGAACACGTTAAGAGAGTTTTAGAATGTTTGTCTGTTTGTTTGTTTGTTTGTGCACGCACATCTCCTAAACAACAGGACGGATTTAAATGCGGTTTTCACAAAAATACTTAGATTAATATCGAAATTAAATCAACCAAAAATTATACTTCTCTTATTTTCCTTGTATGGCGAATAAACGTTCAACTACCCCTTAAAGTCGACTATGAGGAATCCAGCACTTACCCTGATAAGTCTTTGACGTAAAGAGTGTAATGAATAAGTTTTCCGTTTGGTTCTGGAGGTGGAAGCCAGGACGCTCTTAGCGATCGCTCTCCTAGAGCAATCAGTTTCATACCTCCTGGAGCACTTGGCACTAAAACATGACCATAAAAACCTTTGAAATAAGAGGTTCATTATGTGTTAGGTCTTTCAAAATAATGATATACAGTAGAGAAAATGGAGTAAAGATAATTAGCGGTGATTAGGAGCAAAATATGGTTGTGACTTGTAGTGCCAGGCAGTAGACTGGTGTGGGATGATTTTGATGAGAGCAAATCTGCCATGCGCAAACTAGAAAGCAATAATGACATGAGGCCAAAGTATAAGTTGTCTGCTTTCTAGATTAGTGCATAAACTAGACAGAGGTCAACTTGCATTGGGCCTCATCTTAGTACACTGTTTTCTGGCTTGCGCATGGCAGAAATGCTGATTACCGTAAAAATATACTTCAAACTTACCATCTTCATCAGTTCTGCAGACCTGTGGTGCAGACAATGGCCCATCACCAGCTGCGTTGTGAGCTCTTACTCTTATCTCGTATTCAGCATAAGAAGTCAGTCTGGACACTGTCGCTTCTTCTACCTGTTATAATAAATTGTAAAATGAGATTTTACTCTTATCCCGTATCTAGCATAAGAAGTCAGTCTGGACACTATTGCTTCTCTACCTGTCATAAGTGTAAAATGAGCTTTTACCCTTATCCCGTATTCAGTACAAGAAGTCAGTCTGGACACTGTTACTTCTTCTGCATGTCATAAGTGTAAAATTAGTTTTTACTCTTATCCCGTATTCAGCACATGAAGTCAGTCTGGACACTGTTACTTCTTCTACATGTCATAAGTATAAAATTAGTTTTTACTCTTATCCCGTATTCAGCATATGAAGTCAGTCTGGACACTGTTACTTCTTCTACATGTCATAAGTATAAAATTAGTTTTTACTCTTATCCCGTATTCAGCACATGAAGTCAGTCTGGACACTGTTACTTCTTCTACATGTCATAAGTATAAAATTAGTTTTTACTCTTATCCCGTATTCAGCATATGAAGTCAGTCTGGACACTGTTACTTCTTCTACATGTCATAAGTATAAAATTAGTTTTTACGATTATCCCGTATTCAGCATAAGAAGTCAGTCTGGACGCTGTTGCTTCTTCCACCTGTCATTAATGCAAGAAAATCATGTTTTTGAAAGTATACAGTGAAGCTATAGACGTTCCGACTAATTTAAATACTTTTCGAATCTGTAATTAGGACTCCAAATCACGATTCAAAGTTAGGACTACACTAATATTAAAAACGCGATAGTAACTGGTAAGTAAAAGTAAGTTGACCTGCTCTTGATCAAATTTTGCAAGGAAATATGTATAAATACACGTAAGTATTATAAGGACATAGATTCTTTTATTACAAAAATGCGAGAAAACTAAATAATATTAAGCAAAACTGCAATACTCTTTACAGTTTTTTTAAATTCTGACGCTGAAGAGAAGTTTGTGTACAAATTGAATTACACATTCTGATCACTTTTGATAGATTTTTATTCGTAAGCTAGCGGCTTAGTGGGAGTAAGTCAGTGCAAGTACACCCGGACACAAAACTAATCGCGCGGTTGAAATTATTCAATATCGTCTCGCTTCGATCAGCCAAAGGGACCTAAAAGTCTACTATTCCATTATTATCAACAATTTTGTAAAAAGGAAGTTCTCAATACGACTGTTGTATTTACGGTTCCGTACATAAAGGGTGTAAACGGTAAAAACGGGACCCTATTACTAAACTAACGTTGTCTGTCTGTCCGTCCGTCCTGTACCTTTTAAGGGCTGTATCTTTCG
Organism: Agriopis aurantiaria; assembly: GCA_914767915.1. Lineage (NCBI taxonomy): Eukaryota > Metazoa > Arthropoda > Insecta > Lepidoptera > Geometridae > Agriopis > Agriopis aurantiaria. The sequence continues at coordinate 6,114,812 of OU611994.1, read as the reverse complement.
ACTGATAATAATACCGACCGTAATAGTCAGTTAACATTTTCACTCGGCCGGTTTATTTTTAGTCACATTTAAATTTGAATAAAATATTTAACATCTAAGGCCGAAAAATAGGGATCTACTTTATTGAACTTTTCGTGAAGTCAGTTTACGATTTTTTAATAAAAATTTCTTATTTTAATATGTTTGCTTCACTGCCGATAAATTTCAGGGAAATGTAAAAATAAAACAGCTTTTTACAATGTTATTGCAGCAAAAAATATATATACCGAGTACAGTCACAAATAGCTGAAACCCAACTCTATTATTTATACCGATCTTAGACAGAGACAAATTCAAACTAATAGGGAGGCAATCTTCCTTACCTGCACTCTAAGATACGCGTCCTGGGTCGGGAGTAACGGATCGGCGTCACGTCTCGTGTACTGTAATGTGTAGTGCGTGATCAATCCTCCCCTGGTATCGATTGCAGGGGGTCGCCACGACACCCTGAGCGACGTGGACCCACTCGATGTGCACGTCACACCTTCTGGTCCACCGGTTGGAGCTGTGAATTGATTAGATTAAGAGCCGTATTACAAAATACATCGTTAAATTTTAAGTATCTCAATTTGCATAGAACGAAAAAATAAAAAATAATTAATTTATTGCAAACACAAATAGGTACAATTCAACGTAGTGGCTCTGCCTTTTGCGTTAGTTGAAAACTGTGTTGCCGTTAACTAAAGCTGTTATTGTTAAGACGAATATAAAATAGGCAAACAATTGTTTAATTTATGTCAGTAATTTAACAAAATCCACTCTCAAACGTTGCATGCGAGAGTTATATGAAAAACTGATTTTGTAAATTGGAAGTATTAAGTTGCTATTTTAAGTTTTTCCGAAATTTGAAGCCGTTCTTTTTAATATAAAATACATAATTATTAAATTTTACTATAGATCTTTCTATTTAATAGAATCAGAACGCAAAAAATCCAGTTTTCGTTGCTTTTTTCGTAACAAATATTTCGCAATGTGAAAAGACTCTTATTTTTTTTTTTTTGAAGAGCGTCCAGCAAGCATGCTATCCTTCTAATGGTTAGCAGATACCGACACCTATGGACACCTGCAACACTAGCGGTGTTGACGGTGCTTTGCCAGCCTGGAGAGGTAGTTGTAGAAACTACTACTCTTTTTGAAACGCTCCATGTTGAAACTCGGCGGGAAGACCTTTGGCTGAACATTCCACACCTTGCAGGTCCGCGGAATAAAGCAGTGGAATTTTTTTAAGGTGTAGGATTTCCAGCTTTGCATGATGTAGAGGTGAGCTTTTTGACGGTGTCAGGATGTGCGATAGTGGAAGTCTGATGCAGGAATGAGATCAAAACGCTCTTCGGAGCATTCCCCGAAAAACAAGCTATAGAAAATGTAGAAGGAATCCACATCTCTTTAGATGCAGTGTATTGCATTATGCAATGATCCTGTTTGTCAACGATTATTCAATAAATGCTACGTTTGCTTTGCGCACTAGTTAGTGAAGTTTTGTAGAGCAAACAAATTTCAAATTAATAAGTTCGTGCAGGCTGAGTGACCAGAATTAAATTCAGGGTTTTATACCGTCCAAAGCGTTTGTTTATTCTCAAGCAGCACTAGTGTCGTGGGGATTTTCCTTTCTACTCCACTGACCGACAGTGATGTCGATATATTCATTTGCGACGAATTCCAATTCTCCGAACATTCATATTTAGTTAGTTGAATGAAATAAACGTTTTTTCCAGTAAAACAAGTAAAGTCATTTCGAAATGAGCTTTTAAATAAGTACTAGCCACTTCAGAAATTTTCAACGCTGTAATTAAATTAAAAAAAAAAAACGGACAAGTACGAGTAGGACTCGTGCTCTGAGGGTTCCGTTGGACAGAAACCTCAGAGGCCGAGTCAAAAAAAAAAAAGATGTTGAAATATTGAAAGACAAACTTAACTTTGTAGTTGATAATAAGGTTCTTCTATACATTCCAACTACAAAATGTAAGTTTGTAATAGCAAAATAATTATTTTTAAATGATATAACTTCAAATTTATAACTTTCGGATTCATTCCTATATATGTACTATAAGACCTTGCCTCTTGCCAAATTTCATGATTCTAGATCAACGGGAAGTACCCTATAGGTTTTGATTCCCCTGTGAAATCGCAAAATATACGACATAAACGTTCATATCTTTTGATTGCTTTGACTTACAACTTTTATTTTTTCACAGCCGAAAAAAACCGTAGACCCAAGTATTTAATATAAATTTCAACTTGCTACCTTTACGCGTTCTTGAGAAAAAGGGTCTTGACAGACGGACAGACGGACAGACAGACGGACAACGAACGAGTGGTTCCGTTTTTTCCTTTTGAGCTACGGAACCCTAAAAACAGCAAAAAAACATTTTTTTAAGTTCCAAGTCACTTATTTTTTCGGTTCACGAGCCCTTAAAAGTAAGTGACGCAATAAATGGAAAAATGAAACATGCTCGCAAAGAGCCATCAATTTATTCTGAATCGTCCGACCTAGATCCAAAGGCCACAGTCCAATTAAGCCATTTTGCATTTTGATGGGAAATTTACGATCGCAACGTCGAGTCGATAACAGGGTACAGCAGATTTAGTCACGCGACTGTTGACGAAACTTACGCTACGTTTTGAACAAAGTTAGAAGTTGGTGTAAATAACTTGTCATTGTAATGAACTAACTCTACGAGTAAGTAAGCATTTGTGACCGATAAACATAACGTGACATAACTTACGTTATGTTTATCGGTCGAGATGAGCTCCCGACTGGTTTCGGAGCCAAACTCCTTCATCAGTAAATACGTGCGCTCGCAGAGTCGGTCCAGCTAATGGCTATCTCACTAGTGCATTTGAACGTTTTCTAAAGCCCTTGCAGTCGATGCGCAGTAGCTTGAGCGAGTACTAGTGCCAGCCATTCGCGTAGCGAAGCGCACTACTCGTGCGAGTAGTGTACTAGCACTAGTTCAAACGACTCACGTCGCGCGCCTGAGATGGACATGCGATTAATTTCACGAACGTTATTTTATAGAATAGAAATACCATAAGAAATAAATTAATTATGCATGACATTTTTATATTCCCCCTGTTATTCATTTTGAAAGATAATTATTCAGTGCAAAAACAACACTCCAAACACTGGCGAATAAAAGAAATGGTGCTAGTACAAGTCACGCGAGTAATTGAACGATGCGCAGTGGGCGTCGCGCGAGTCGGACGGGGGTGCGGAAGGCACTACTACTACTAAGCACCTTCCACTGTCACTGGCACTAAGCAAAAAGTGTTGTAGGTTAGCCCGTTGCCATAGACTAGGTAAAGCTAATAGAAAGTCTTTGCCCGTTGCAGCGATGCGCAGTAAACTCGCGCAAGTACTGCACATGTTCGTCGTTCGATGTCAAAACTCATGTTCGTGACTTGTTAACCAAAAGCCCTCAAAAAAATTTAATGCTTCGATTTTAATCTTAAAAGTAACAAGTTGACGCTTGATGAGTCCACAATGTGCTGCAGATTTGCCACTTTCCCCGCAACTACGCGACACTTTGACAAAACTTACGCTGCCGGAGTTTAGTGCAAAGTTCGCGGAAGCAGTGTAAATAAGCTGCCATCATGAAGGCGCTTAAGTTTCTGTGATGGGTACAATTTTCAGTTTGTAATCGTTTAGGTGGTTTTTTTTATCCGATTGCCTAAGAAATTTGCTAATTATTTTCACTTTAACACTACTACCGATTTTGATTATATTTTTTTAAGACAGGGGTGATCAATGGGAGTGGAGTTATCATAGGCGGTGACAAATTAAGTGGAGGAGATTTAACAATTAATGCACCCTTTGATATGGCTTAAAATTAAGCAGGTCTTTAAAAACATACTGTCTCAATTTAGATAGATAGATAGATAGATAGATAAACTCTTTATTGTTCACACCACAAATTTAGCTGTTTTTTTTAAAATGTTTGATGCATTAGAAGTCCGTAATTTAAAAACCGATAAAAAAAACAGAGGCCCAGTAGTTTTGTTTTAAATCAAAATAACAAGAAAAAGTATGTCTACCAAGTAAATGAAATTATTTACTAACTTTAAAGTCGGTTTTTTGTATTAATAATTATTAAAGAAATAAATACAATATTTATTTTACTGTTTCATTTTACATGTTTATAGTGCTAGTAAATAGACATTAGACAACAACCGCAGCCTACCATTTGTTTCTAAAGGCTATGTACATCATAGCTCGTGCAAGCTTGTAGCTTTTTCTAATAAATATATTTTATAGGTATCTGACTTTTTGTATGGAAATAGAGATAGAAATTTTAATATCGAGCCCATAAACCAATAACTTAGGAAGCAAAGCTGACTTATGTGACCAATAAAGTTACCTCTGTAATTCAGAGCTGTCTTCGAAGATAGAAGTCGTAAGTCACGGTGGCGACGAGATGAAAATTTAAGATAGGGTTTGATATTTTTGCTCTCTTTTTAAACTTATTCTTTTTAAATTTTGTTCTAAAGCTCTCAAGTCGCTAATTGTGCATTGAGTGAAATACTTGATAGTTACCGAACCTATGAAGATCTGATACCGGATCAGTTTTTATCTGTATTGGTATATTTATTTATGGAATTACCTGTTTACAAGGATTACATGAACCGAAAGACGTAGTATAGGTAGGCCTCCCACTGGATGGACTGACGACATCGTGATAGTCGTGGGCACCCAATGGATGCAGATGGCAGGCTGTCAGTGTGGATTTCTAAAGGTTAGGCCTAGCATGTTCAGCTGTGGACGTTTTCTGGCTGAGCATGATGATGATGACAATCGAAATTACCAGTTTGCAATTGAATGTTAGTTGGTGATCTTATTATACAGAATGATCAGTTAACATCCTCTAAAGCGCGGCTTCGTCAAATACGTCAAAACCAGTGACGATATAACCACTTGACTGCTCATCCTTTACCCCGCCGTAAGCCAAAGGTTACACTTTTTCAGCTTAAACTTTTTCGAGCAGGCCAATCCTATAGGCGCGAATTGAACGTTGAACGAAAACGAAACCGCCCCCCCGAAGAACAAAAGTTGTTTCTTTTGATGAACTGAGGGTGCTAACTGATTAGCTGTAGCCCTGTATAGCTTTCCACTAGGATTAATTCACCTACGTCGGGGAACACATATACGATAAAGATTCAAACAACTAACACTCAAACCTAGAGCAGATATTCAAATTCATCATCCAAACATCTGGCTTACGGGTCGTAAGTACTTTTTTGTTTTTGCAATGGGCGATGACTGAAAAGAAGAGCCGAGAATTCGGCTATAGGGTGAGCTTTAAGGAAAGCCTATATGTTCAACATCTGTTCTGATAATGCTATCAGACCTGTTCTGTTCCATAGCTACTGAAATACATTTTGAAACTAGATTAACTAAAACTTACGTGATTCCAAAGTATGCCTGTAGTGCGGCGTCGACAGCGGCCCAGTCCCAGCAGCATTGTAAGCCCTAACTGTGACTCCATATCTAGTGGCCGCCTTCAGCCCCCTCAGGGTAGTGCTAGTGGCGTCCGCACTGGCCCCTGACTCCGACCCTGGACTGTCGCCGATGACGCCCTTGCCGTCTTCTGATACCTCCCACCAACGGATGGTGTAGCCGAGGAGAGTTCCGTGCCAGGTCTCTCTTGGTGGTGGCTAGTGAAAAACTGATGTCTTAATAACATTAAGTTCGTACAGACCGAGTCCCCAACCTCACTTAACCAAGTTTAATAGTTTTTAAGCCACCCAAGGGTCTTGGACATAATCTAACCGCAGAATTTTCCCTATCGCATCGAGGGCTTCGCAATTATTGTTCTAAGACAAACAACTAGTACGTACAGTTATTGGTAAAGTTGATTTACGACTTTTAGTTATTAGTATATGAAATCAAATACCTCAGATAAGACAAACAAGGGAAATATTGTAAGGTGGCGTGTCGGGTGCGAGCGCATCAAGGCTAAATCTTTTGATGGCTTGATGCCTTTAGTCGAACTCATTTTGCTGATGACCTTTTTGCAATTTTTTACATGTGGACTAATAGTTCTTTGCAGTCGCTGCAAGTTTTTAAATGTGCGTGAAATATGGGTAAGTGTGCCGTAGTTAAAATTTTTGCGTTAAGCAGTTTAGCGGTATAGGGGAAAATGGGTGAAACACGGAGACCTAACACGAACGATAATTGAACTAACGCGTATCTCCCTTCTTAATCTGATCCGAGTCAAATAGGTACTTAAGTAGGAAATTTCGACTGCATGATTCACATTTTTTCGTTATGGTCACTTTTCTAAAACAATCTAAATAAGTATTGCAAATGAAAAAATACGCTTGAAAATAGTACCGGAGTGTAACGTCTAATAAAATTATGTAACAAACTTGAAACAATACGTCAAACGCCATTGCCAAACATTTCAACCCAACATGCAAAATTTTCCTTGAGCTAAATATAGCAAACAAACTTCCAACAAAGAGCTGAAACTGGCACAAACCATTACACCGACAGGGGCTCCTTAATGGGGTTCTTAGAAACACATTTAGTCAATCGCGTCCCGGCGCCACAATACTGATCTTTGATTGGCCTGTGGCCAGTGGTCGTAATGTGCACACTGCCGTATAGGAAATTCTAAGGGTGGGTTGAACAAACTTACTCAAAAATGCTTGTAATGTTGACATTATTTTGACAACCTTCTTTGGGCAATGTCGACCTTTCCGTGCTACTTGAAAAGGTGCTAGGAAAGCTGCATGGAATTTAATTGCTGGCTGGCTGGATATATATCTGTCAGATGCATAAAATATAATTCCAGCTTTGCATGTCGTGTAAATAAGGTCTCATTTGTCTTGCAACCCTAGTAACTTTAATTATGCTAATGAATACGCTAGTGCAACACATTTCACACTAACTGCTAAAGTCAGCGTTACTGTTATTGTCAAAATTTGTCACAAACTTTAACTTTAACTACTATTATGTAACCAAGCCTTAGAGTGGGTTGCACCATTTTACTTTAGCTTTAACAAACGTTACCGGTACTTTAATTTTGCCGGTTAGGCAAAAAATTTGTTGCACCATCTGACAATTGGTAAATGACGTCATAACTTTAACTGTTAACCATAACCGTAACTCTTCGCTATTGTTTATGATAAATATCTGTCAGATGCATTGACTATTATTCCAGCTATGCATCTGGAGTAAATAAGGTCTCATTTGACTTGCGACTCTGGTAACTTTAACTATGCTAGTCACTACGCTGGTGCAACACATTTCACAGTAACTGCTAAAGTCAGCGTTACTGTTATTGTTTCATAAACATTTACTTTAAGTAGTTATACTATGATGATGCAACCAAGCTTAATACTATGATGCAACCAAGCTTAAGGCTTGGTTGCACCATAGTAGTAGTTAAAGTAAAGGTTTATGACAAATTTGACAATAACAGAATGCTGACTTTAGCAGTTACTGCGAAATGCGTTGCACCAGCGTATTCACTAGCAAGTTACCAGGGTTGCAAGTCAAATGATACCTTATTTACCGCAGATGCATGGCTGGAATTATATTTTATGCATCTGTCTGATATTTAAAATAAAACAATAGTGAACCGTGGGCATTTACGGTTAACAGCTAAAATAATGATGTTATTTAACAATTGTCAGAAGGTGCAACAATTTTTTTGCCTATACGGTAATAACTTACGTTACTCAAAATAATCCAGTATACTATTAAATCACAGTTATTAGGTTTTATCATACCTGCCATGTGACATGCAGCTCCCGCGCTCGCAGAGCCCGGACCGTGATATCACGTGGCGCTCCTCCGGGGGCTAAAACAAGTGTCAACTGCTAACAACCATCAACAAAAAAGTTAACTATCGATATAAAAAACCGCCTTCAAAATCATTAAGTGCTTGAATATATATAGTACATTGTACAACGAGTGCTTAAAACAAGTCATTTTAGCCGAGACGTTTATCAGCCCGAGCTGAAGGCGAAGGCGGATATATAAATCGGGGATAAAAAGATTTTTAAGCATGAGTTATACACTCGGCTTTTCACTTTAATTGCGAGGAAATGAAGTGCAGTGATTTATATTGTAAGTAATACCTATAATAGACTTTACTGGAGGCTTCTATGGAGTTTTGGAAATAACATGAAAATAGGTACATGTTTACCTCATTATATCATAATCCTACACTCGAGCACCATCACCAACACTTCATCATCATCATCAGCAGCCATTAGACGTCCACTGTTGGACAAAGGCCTTCCTCTTAGAGAGGGGTGTTGCCATAATCCCCACGCTTGGCAGGCGGCTTGGGGATCGCAGTACGTTCACCGTGTGCATATTAATATATCACCAACACTTAGTAAATAATAATCCACCATTACTACTTATTTTTATACCTAATTCTTTGTCCGAAAATTGCTAAGTATGAGTCCATGGTTACTTGAAATAAACAATTTGATTTCATTACTATATATTATAAATCGAAAATACACAATGTTAGGAAAATAATACAATGAGGTGAAACGTTTTTTTCATGTTGGCGCGAAAAGCAAAATACCGAAATTTTACATGTTCTATTATTACTTTTTTTTTTATATATAAATAATAAGCTTGCGCTTGAACGCCAACTCGCCTTATGTTAAGCGATGATGCGGTCTACGGTGGAGCACGCTTGCCTAGAAGAAACCGATTCACTCGTGATTATCACTTATTTCTTATTTTTATCGCTGATTATTGGGCAGCCTAACACCATTAACACCAATGCTCTACATAAGTAAACTTGTAAAGTAAAAATTTTATACACTAGAGCATAAAAAACAGTTTTAGTCCTCTTACGCCGGGACCTAAACAAGTACCATACGAGCATGAGATGTGAAAAAAATATTCATATTTGATTAGAACTGGTTTAAAAATTACTGAAAATCAATTAAATGTTTATGTGATCTCCTCGAGAGCTTTCTAAATAATAAAAAAGGCCTACTTAAATTGGTTCACAAATGTCAGAGTAATCGGTGTGGGTACATACATATTATTAAAAAAACAGACGGAATTGTTATCCTGAAGTCGGTTAAAAAGTTGAAAGAATTTTAAAAAGTGTATTAATTAAAGTAAAGGAAAATTGATAAAGTGTTATAAGTCTTTATACAAATACTGAAAATATAAACTATACTACAGTATATTATATAAAACATTAGCGAACGCTGATAGAGTCTCATAAGTAAACACTATCCAAAAAGAAAAGAGACACTCAAATTATTTTCACGACTGACAAACATATTTTTTTTTCAAACATTATCGGCAGTATAGATTAAAATAATTAAATAATTCATAACAATAACATTTTCATTAATAAATTAATTCGTGAATATTGCTTACGTAGTCATTTAAATAAAATTACTTTAAAACTTAAAACTTTAAAACTTAATTATATACTCTGTCTTGTTTTCGCGCGTGGAAATTTCCGTCTACGAGAAGTTGACAGAGAATTGAAGAGTTAAATAAGCATTGTTCAACTTAGGCAACGTTTCTAGGTAAGACCGTAAGTTTTTTCCTGATGAACAGCAAGATTGTAAAACTTACCCTCTTCCCGTGTAGTGAAATGTAGTGGCGTGGTGAATGGCGAAGCGCCGACGTCGTTATGAGCTGCTATCCTGAGAGCGTACCGCGTGTCCGGCAGCAGACCAGACATGGTAGCGCCTGCTCGACCCGGACCTTCAGACCTATGGATACCAATTCTAGATATAACTTCAGTGAATTGCGAATGCTGTCAATAAAGAACGCTTTACTCATCTCCCTAATCTATTTAAAATAAGTTTGATGGTTTGTAGAGTGGAAAGGTTCCATTCTCAGATCAAACAACCGAGGTTGCTTAGTTTATCTGTTGTGAGATTCCACTACCGCGCCATGCTTTTTTTTTTACTTTTAAAATTTTAGTTTCTTTCTATTGACTAAAGGTCCACAATGATGACCGTCCTAAAAGCCATATGTACCAAACTGACTACTTTTCCAAATCGTTTAGTCTCAAATTGTCTAGTGCAGTATACAAAGCGCAATCTCAGTGTGCGTCCGCGGTTGTGACGACGGGCGCGAAATATCAAACGTATGAAACCGCGGATTGCGTCCATAGTTTAGGCTTAATTTCTAACTACGCTAACGGCTAACGTCGGCCACTGACTTCGATCGCAGACGTTGTTCGTTGACGTTGGTCACGAGTACCAATCTATGGGAGCGTGCCATATATTGAAAATTTTGAAAATATTGATCATAAGCTTTACTGTGAAGTGCTTTGAAGAACGCAATATTTCTATATTTGGTACGCGCGACTGACATATGCGACTGACATCAGCATTGGAGGAATTTAAGCCTCAGCTCATAAAGAGGTCCCCTTTGAAACTATTATGCTAGAAATACCCAGACTGGTAGCTATATCATCTCGCATTATACAACGAGCCGGCTAATAAAGGTAGGGTTACACAGTTATTAGAGCAAAGTAATCTCTCCAAAGTTTGCGAACCAGTTTAGTAGTCCTATCTATATAGGCTTAGATTAGTTACCAGATTTTCAGAGGTGAAGCGTTTTGGTGACCTTTTGTATGTTTGCATAATATGTATTGTGTTTCATCTGAATTCGGTTCAACCGTTACGGAGTTGAGTGAGAACAAACATATATAATATATAGTACCAGACGCACGTCAAGAAGATTTTTTCATGTGGTGGAAATTCCATTCAGACGCACTAAGCGCTTCCAATACACTTTTTTAAACAGAAGATTAGAGTTGGTGAACTGCTTACCTGCATCTGCATTTCACGAACAGGTACACTCTATAGGGTTGTTCAAGGAAAATGTGGATACGTATTTCCTAGGCAAGTGTGCTACATGTTAAACCACATCTTCGCTTTTCATCAGATAAAATTGTGGATAAACGCATTCCTAGTCCGTTGTAAAAATCATATAATATGTATATAGTATATACATTACTACTATATACATACACATTAACTTTCGCATTCAACACATTAGTGTGGTAGGGCTATGCAGTGCCCAATTCGGCGAAGCAGAACAAATAGCGCATAATTATAATAATATGCTAACCTCAGCAGTGGTTACATATTTGAGCTGTTTGGGGTTGAGACTTTGGGCCCTAGGGGACATCCAGATCACCTCATTTTCAAAAATCCTTCGAAGCGCGTGTTATTGCGACACGTGACCAAAATTTATTATAAAATATGATGGCGTGTTACTGGCTCAACGCATAACATTGGCATACAGCGTGCATGCCAAAAAATCAACTCCACTTACTGGTTGATATGTAACCCCGTACGAAGCACTTTGATTACACTTATATTGTGCGAACTGCTTGTCTGTGAAATGCACTGCCTAAATGGGTATTCCCCGATAGTTACAATCTGGGTTTCTTCAAATCACATGAGTGGACAATCACGAGTGGATCGGTTTCTTCTAGACAAGCGGGCTCTATCGTAGACCACATCATCGTTTGACGTCAGGTGAGTTAGCGGTCAAACGCAAGCCTATTACTAAATTAAAAAAACATGGTTATGCCGCCAGGATGCTGGGTAAGCTGCCAACTTGTAGTGGGCTTGAGCGTTTGGATTGTCTTCAGACCGTCAATGGCCAATGGGCAGTCTGTTTTTGTATACTGTTGTAACTGTACCTACTGTTGTTGTTTTTGTAAGTTAGCTTGTATATTGTGAGGTACTTGCCAGTAAAACGTTACTGTAACTATGTACAGTAAACTAAAACGTAGACGTTGAGCCAACGCAACGTCTGCGGCCAAGTGGCTGTAGAAAGTTCAACTCGATTCAGTTTTTTTATAAATTTATTATGAAATAAACTTTCATTTTGTCCACAACTCAACTGATGGAAAGTGACGATGTGGTCTAAGATGAAGCACGCTTGCCCAAGAAGTGCCTATTCACTCTTGTCTTGAAGAGACCCGAGTGAACATACAGAGAACACTGAGGCAGGAAGCGCATTCCATTCCTTTGCAGTTTGGTTTAAAAAGTAATTATGGAAACGATGCGTGCGGGCTTTACCAAAGTTTACGACGTAAGGATGGAATGACTGCCTCGATAACCTATGGCGGAAATTGGTTGAAAGGATCAGCTAAAATAGCTCTTGCTACAGCAGTTACACAGTGTTATTACAGTGCTATAACAGTTACGCTAGGTCTAAAATTGTCTAGATGCCGAGGAACAGTTGAGGCGACGTGGAGGCACGACGCAACATGGCAGAGCGGAAGATTTACTGTAGGTTAACGCGACGCTATCTTTACTCTACAGTGGGCGATGGTTCTAAGCCGTAAATGAGTCTATTTACTATGCGTATGTCATGATTACAATGAAAATACACGTCGAGCTTATCAGCGTTGACACGCGCGCTAACTATTCTGATAGTTGAAATCCACGGAGAATTATCATATTCATTTAGTCTATGCAAACTCAAGACATGTACCTAATCTGAATTAGTCAATGCGAGATTGAGGACTTTGGGTACGTTAGTACTGTTATCAGTTCTATATTTTGAGTGTACACTATGTGATAAGTTGAAAGCGGGAAATACAAAACGAGTTCGTTTTAGTGAAATAACCTAATTAGTAAGGTTTTGAAGATTAAATTTTTGAGAAGCGCTACAGTTTTAATAAGTAAGCGCAACGCTTGCTATCAGTCAAGTAGTTTGCTCGTCCCATCAGTCTGAATTGTTTATTACATAAATTGTACAAGAACATTATAATTAACTTTTTTTGAAGAACGTTAAATCACAAAAGGTAACTCCGGTGTAGATTCATCATTAAGACTTTTCCTAAGCTTTTCAGTAAGATCATTGGCTAGACACAATACAAAGAATATGATATGAACACAATATGAAGAAAATTCAAGTTAGCAGTAAGGTGAGATTGGGTGCATCCGGGGCGCCCCAAGTGTCGAGCAGAGCGGGTAGCGGGAAGCGTTCGTGAAGTCTCGCACGGAATCATAAGTAGTCATCATCATCATCATCATCATCATCAGCCTGTAAACGTCCACTGCTGAACAAAGGCCTCCCTCGTAGAGAGGGGTGTTGCCATAATCCCCACGCTTGGCAGGCGGCTTGGGGATCGCAGTACGTTCACCGTGTACTAATAGGACGCTGCTGCCCATCCTCCGGTGGTTCTGGTCGCAGTTTTAGGACATACCCGGGTCATAAGTAGTAGCGCAAGATAAAATTGAATGTAAACTTACGCAACATGAAGCAAATCCGAGTTAGCCAGAGTAAGGTTGAGTACTTCGGGTGCGACCCAAGTGTCAAGCAGAGCAGGCAGTGGCGCGTCAAGCGGGGCGTTTCCGAGATCTCTCGTCAGGGAGCGGTATTGTAGCGAGTAGTGCGAAACGAGTGCGCCGCGCGCCACGCGCCACGTAACCCGCGCTCGCCGTGACCACACTTCAGATATTCGGAGCTCTTCGGGTATGTTCGGCCGTTCTGTTTGTAGAAAAAATAACTAAAATCGTAGAGGGAGCTGAATCTATGACTAAAATGATGCCAACATGTATTCATCAAATGATCACTGTCACTTAATCCTCATCATGTATGTATGTATGTATATCAGTCTCTGGCAGCCATATTATCACAAGCTTTGCTTAGTTTGGGGTCAGATGACCGTGTGTGCAAAAATGTCCCGAATATTTATTTATTTATTTTATCATCATTATTAGCCTTTAATGTTCCCACTGCTGGGTCACGGGCCTTCTCTCAGAGAGAGTATGGGCCTTAATCCACCATACTGGTCCAGTGCATATTGGTGCTTGTCATATGTCTGAACTTTTTTTGATTATTGGACATACCGGTTTTGCCACGATGTTTTCCATCACCGTTTTTGAGCGATGGCATCAAAACTACACATAAAATAATTACTTAAGTACTACATAAGTCATTAGAAATTATCCGGGCTGAGAATCGAACTGGGTGCCGTCAGATTGTAAAGCGCACATGCTACTGGTCGGTCACCATCGCTCTTATCATTGTCACATCTAACTGGTCATTTAAGTGGTATTTATCTGGTCATATTTTAATATTACGGCATCAAGATCTACGCACATAGCTGCGTAAGCGGCTGAAAATCAAAATGCATTCGGTCAAACCAAACTGGCATGCTTTTTCGGTTTGGTTTCTTCCTGTTTGGTTAACAAAAAGTGACTTAAATTAAAAGCACTGGAGATACGGTTTCTTATATATCTCACCCTCAGGGGGAATATATGGAACACCTCAACTTTGCTTAAGTGCATCTAGAGTTTTTAAAATTGTTAATATAATGCTCACCTTTTACAAATAACCGGTATATCAATTCATCGCTGCCGTACAAGTTCCGAGCGAGACATCGGTATTCCCCTGCGTGCTCCGGCCCCGCCTGAGGTATGCTCACTTCTGACGTAATCAGACCATTGCTTGTGTCTCTTGTTTCTATTCCTCCTCCACTAAAGAACATTATTTACTGGTGAATATTATTTATTTATTTAAAGAGGTCCAAAATAATAATTATAAGATTTTCACAACAAAAAAAAAACTTTGGAAGTAAGTGAAATTCTATAAACGGGATTCATTACCGATAACTTTCCATCCTTATAAGTGGAATATCTTCTTCAAATTTACAAGGACTGTCCTCGAGATTTAGGAATTCAATAAATAACTAAAACATTAAAATCAGTTCACTATCTGCGAACATAGAAACTTTCATAAAACAATAATGTCGAATTAAAAACCTCCTAGTATGTACTTATTAGCTAGAATCTAGCTAATAAGAATAGCCCACTGCGTCTTACCATCCAGCTGCTAGATGGTAAGACGTAGTGGGGTAAGCAGTCACAGAATGGTGGCCGCTACCACTACCAGGCCGACCACCAGCCTACTTAACGGTAGGGTGACACGAGGGTGACAGGTGACAGGCACGCAACACCGAATCAGATAGCGCACCGAAAAGACCATGTACTCAGCAGAGGGTGGAAAATGATTGATTATGATAACGACTTTCTTAAGAATAGTAACTTACTGCGAAGCTAAAGGTCTTGAATCGTGAGTCCAATGAACGTGTATCTCCGGCTCTCCTCTGACAGTGCAAGTGAGGCGCGCCGTAGAGCCCCTGACCACCCATCTCGTTTCGCCGCCGCCACCCGCTCTAGTCAGCCTCGGCGGCTCTATAGAATAAGCAGAAATCATTGTTTGTGATATAAACACGTGATATAAACTCAACTCACGTGACTGACAGCACTACAATGAACTTCTTATATTTTAATTTTTATACGAAAGAGAGGATGATGATCAAGCCGAAAATTTACCACACCTTCATGAGTTTGCACACCATGTTTGAAAAAATAATAATCTTTGCTACTTATCAAATAATAGCTGCGCCCTACACGCTACGTTTACTCTTTATATCATTAGCTATCTGCCAAAAACCCTTAAAATAGGTCAATTCGTTTTGGAGTCTATGGGGAACATACATACTTACATCACTTTTGATATATAAGAAGAAGAAGAAGATTAAGCACAGTCAAAAACTAGCGTACACGAATTTTTTTATCTCAATTCTTACCTCTTACATCAAGATAGAACGAATGATGCAGGAACGAATGCTGCACTCTAGCGGTACACCTGTACCAGCCTTCGTGTTCAGGAGTAGCGGCTCTCAACCAAATGGTTCCATCGGAGAGTATCGACCCTCCGCTGGCGTCCGTAGCGTCTGACTGACCCCAGAGTACGTGACGCCAATTGTCTCCATCTATGATAATAATAAATTGTATACCCTGTATTACCGACTACATGCTCTAGGGCCTCTCGGCGATAACGCTAAAGCGACAGAGCACGTGAGAGCGTCTAGCGCACTTTAGCTCACAGTATGTTTTGAGGAGGTGGGAGTGTAAAAACTGGCAAAATAGCTTCTAGCGTTTGCTTCTATTCTACTTGTGCCTCACAATAGGCAAAAGGCGTGTTTGAAGGCACGTCTATTATTCAAGCACAGCTGTGAGACTTCTCAAGCTAACAACGAAAACCACTGTAAAATTTATACGATATTGGTGATTATAAAACTACATAAATAAAGTAGTATTTACCAGCTGAATATTCCCAAGAGATCCTCGGAGTCGGTTGTCCTTTAGCAGAGCACGGCAGCAACAAGGCTGCGCCAGCTGACACAGAAGTGTTTTGCGCTCGCCACACCCACGTCGGCGCCTCTGTTTGGTGAAACTACTTTATATGATCAGCTATTTCAAAATAATTTACAAAGACCTTGAAGAGTATTGAAGGTGTGGGCCATAAATACCTTTGACTATTAGAGATGAACTGTGACTAACAGATCCAAAGTCGTTGGTCGCTTTGCAAGTGTATTCTCCAGTATGTACTGATGTGAGATCTTGGATGATAAGGATTGTGAAGAAATCCATATTTTTCTGTTCAACCTGGGAATAATGTTATAGGGCGTGTCAATCTAGAACATTAATAAAGTTAAATGTAACTAGTTCAAGAACAGACTAATAATGCGAATTCTGATGGTGCGTACCTTTAGACCTGCAGGTATTGGCAAATTATCCTTATGCCAAATAAACTGAATTGGCTTGTCTCCAGAAATTAAACTGCAAGTAGCTTGTGTGCTACCTCCTACTTCAAGTTCTTCAGGAAATTGAAAGGGGGCTACTTTTGGTGGTTCTGTTAACAAAGACCTGATGATACAATGGATAATACAAATGGGAACTACATAGTAACTGTGAACGTGATAAGACTTACTATGGACATCAATGCGGACTGTTCTTCTAGCTAATTCTCCACTTTCACCCCTTACTTCGCAAGTGTAACTTCCAGCTGATTTGCTCCTAATTGAGTTCAGTCTTAATATTCCTCGCTCATCACCAGGCTCTGTATTAACGTCTACTAGTGTACCATCTTCTTGTCTCCAAACTACTTCCCTAGAAAAAATTACTTTAACATCTCAATTTCAATGTGCCTAAATTTATTGCAAAATAGTTTCACTTACTTGATTGGGTAACCAGAGTAAGGACAGTATAAAATAACATCAGTATCAGTCTTGACATGGATTGCTGATAAATATCTAATATTTGGTGGTCCTGCAAAATATTTATTAATTATGCAAAAGCTCATTTTTATAAATTTTTAGAACCATATTTGAAAATTTCTTACCATAAACATTCAGTCGTGCTTGGTGAGAATGAGAGCCTTTTGAGTTGGTGGCATTACAACCATATCTACCTCCTTCATCAGCTGTTCTAACAGTTACGCTTAAGGTTGAAACTATTGCACCATCTTCTTCGCCAGGTCGCGGTTCTGCTCTTGTGTTAACGCTGTACCTAAAATGTATGAACATCATATCTATATAATAAAATGAATTCTAAGCAGACGTCCAAAATATTTAAAAGAATAAAAATTCAACACCCATGATGAATAAACTTACTTGTCCGGAGCAGATGGTAAAGGACGATCGTCCAAAGTCCAAAGTATCCTCGGGGATGGAACTCCAGTAGCTGCGCATCTTAATGGTATGGTCTGTCCAATCCTCGTTATTGCATCACTGAATGTGGAAACCAATCGAGGCGGCCTGTCTGAAACCCAGTCAAACGGTCAACGAAGGAAAGCAATAATCAAGAAATCTTTGAATTTATGAGGTGTATCTTACTGGTTAAGTAAATTGTTTGCCATGCTTGTATTACAAATCATCATTTCAAAATGAACTATTACCAGCAATTATAAGTTCAGCTCCCGCCACTGCTGAATCAGAATGATCATGAGCAGTACATTGGTACAAGCCACCATGATGTGCCCGAACTGGTCCAATAGACAACCGTGACTGAGGAGCGTGTAGAGGCCTTCCCTCATGCTGCCAACTTATCGTTATACCCCCACCACGACCACCGTGAACTGAGCAGTTCAAATGACCTGTGCCACCAGTTCCAATCATCTGAAAATGTTGGTGAAATGGTTCCATTGCAAAAAAATATATAACACGTCTAACGTGTCAACTGTATCAACATGAATTTTAACTAATCATTTATTATCAATGCCGTTTTTAATAGAAATGGGGAAAAACAACTTATCTTGAAAATTTCTTAACTTACAAAGAAATCAAGTAAAAAGAATATTTATTCAAACATTATGTTGTTTATGAGAAAAAGTACGCACAAACAATAACAGTTCGCAGAAATATGACAGATCGAATTGAATACGAAGATTTAAAAGGTATTTACCAATGGGTTCGGCGAAACAGTGACAGTCAAAGGTTCGTACACAACCAGTCGTATAAGCACTCTTGGCGATGTTTCAGGGCCGGAAGAGCACGCGTATCTAGACGCATGGTGAGTCCTAACGTTAGGGAGTACTAGGGCTCCAGCGTGGACCGTGCCTTCGCCCGTAGCTGCTGCCCAAGCCCCGCTCACGTCCTGCCGCTGCCAACTGACGATTTAATGCCTATGTACTATACATACAAGGCAAGCGAAAAGCAAGTTTGTGCGCTAATTTTGATTTTCCAAATTAAAATTTGTATGAAATTCTAAACTTATTTAAGTTAAAATATAAGTAAATAATCAGTGAATGAAGTAAGAATATTCGATACCTAATATATGTATCGAATTTCATACAAATTTCAATTTGGGAAATCAAATATTTTATGGAATACAATACCCATTTAACTTAACATGTAAGTAAATAATCAGTGAATGAATTAAGAATATTCGATACCTAACATATGACTGTATCGAATTCTATACAAATTTTAAGTTAGAAATTCAAAATTTGTATGGATTTGAAAACCTATTTGACGTATCAAATCCTGATAGGGTTAATCCTGAAATAAATGAATTTCGAATTTGAAATGAATTTCGAATTTGAAAAAACAATTGAAATCATCGTATTTCACCCAGTAGGTACACTACTAGCTAACAAATAAATACGCTGATCGCGCCAAAATGATTTAAAATGAAAGCAGAAACAGATTATTGGATTTTGCATTTGGCAATTAATTTGGCACGTTCAACATTTAGTACAAGCTGCGGTAATAAATAACTTACGTTACGGAGTGCCCACTGATGTGGCGTAAAATACATGGAAGAACCACAGTTGCCCCTGATCGGGCTTCTATGGAACTTAGCTCAATGTTGTCTAGCCAACTGCTATCTGTTAAAAAGAAATGCAGTCAATTTAAACAAAGGGCTCAAAGAGAACAAAGGGCTCCTAAGAATAGGCATGATGACTAATATTTTTTTATTACCTCATAAAAAAGCTTATCATAAATAGACTAAAACAAAATTAAATTAGTTCAAAAATAAATAAGATATAAGCATTTTAATTTAATTTCATGCTAGACAGAGAGCGCTCTATACTGAGCCGTGACGTCACGGCTCAGGAGCGCCATACAAATGCTATACTAACACAGCTTTGCGAGAAAGAGATAGAACATCCCCTCTCTATCCCCACCTAAAACTTTAAATACTCATATCTCATAGATGTATCAGCCAATTCAAATTATTTTTTCAGCATGTGTAATGTATTTACTTATATTCATCGCTAAGCTGGTTATTTGTAATAAATTAGACATTAGGAATCATGCCTATTTAACTCCACGACTAATTTTCACACAAATCAAACCAGGCAAAACTCGAAAAGTGTAAATGTTTTGTTTTATTTTTTGTCAGCTTACTTATTTTACATAATTAAGGACATGCTGTTAATAAGTTTAAAAAATCTAAATTAATCAATTAATTAATTTATCTCTACTTGGGAAAGACTGACTGCTGCCATTGCCTTATGCTAAAGCAGCAGGCAGGGATACAATAAATATTTTTGGGTTTGTATTTTATTTTATTTTATTTACTTCCATGTTTATTTGTTCACCTAACGCATTATCCTTGATTATGCAAAACTGGTATGATAATAAAACAATACAAATAAGTTATACTCTTGAAGCTTGGCCGGGTCAGAAATGTGTGAAAATTGGGCGCTGAGTAGCTGACCAATACTCAGTTGGTTTAATACTAACCATCCGTAGTGAGCTTCAAAGCCAAGCTAGGAAAGTCCAGAGCTACGCACGAGTACTCCGCCTGTATGTCCGCTAGTGTCAAATCTGTACCTAGAAGTAGACCTCCTGCTCCGGACGTCCAGCGAGAATCTAGAGAGAATTTTGAGCCTTATTTGACGTAGTTTAATTTTAATGTGTAATACTTCTAATAAATCGTTCAGATGTTATTTTTAGCTTAAAAACTTTACACTAAGCAATTCTGTGAAAGATGTATAGACGACCTCTTTATTTTGTGATATATTTTAGTACTATTTCTGGAAATACAAAAGTATTTTTTTGCAACTCAATAATTATAACAACTTCTAATAAAGAGTGTACCTCTAGAGAGTTTCCGAGCCAAGAATTATTGTTATGTTCCAATTTTCTATGTACTTTCAACTCGTATACCTACCTACAACCAACCTACAAATAAATTAGGTACTTTTTAATGTGATAAGGATATAAGACTTTTTGGCAATATTAAAAAAAAAAACGTACTATTAAAATAACTGTGCTATTTTCTGCTAGCCCTGTCTATAAACATCACTTATATTATTATGAAAGCATTTACCCATATTAGAATTATTATAAATACTGGCTGTAAGTGAAACGCTCCTGAAAACGAAGACTGGTGATAGTGCTGGTGATTGCAAATACGACAACACAAAAAAATGCTTTTTCATTAAAATAAAATAAAAACACGACCAACACCCTTTAAAAAACAACAATCTTAATAGATCCAGAAGCTAATTATAGGCCCTCGCGGATAAAAAAAATTAAAGTAACGATTTTAGTGCGAATTTACGCAGTTACACAATATGCGTTAGTCGAAGATACAAAAATTACTTAAATAAGGCTTAAACAAAGAATTCCCTACTCAACAGCTGCCTAACCGTCACAACGCTCATTCAAAATAGATCCAATCACTATCCAAATTCAATAGATGTTCGCAATGTAATGCAAATAAAATATCAGCTAAAACTAGAGGTCAACGAACGACCTGCACCGCGCTGCGCCGCGCCGCACGCACTCTCGTAAACTTTACCTTGCTAGTTAGCAGAATTCTAAACCACTATAACGACACTAAAACAGCAAGTGTAAAGACAAATGGTTAAAGTGTATTGTTAGTTAGTTAGTGATAAAACACTTACCTCCACTCAAGTATCCTGAAGATAGAGGTAGACCATCCTGAAGCCAAGTGATATCCACCAGTCCAACTTGTGGTGATACTTCACAGCGTAACACTACAGATCCTCCGACTTTGGCTGGAGTCAACTGACGCGCTGCGTGTGAGATAACGTTGTCTTCCACTGTATAAAAATAAGTTTACGAATAAATTATGTTCATATCTATTTTCTTCACAGGTCTAGCCCGGGTTTTTAAAGGCATTAGTGGGACCGAAGCCAACACTAAAAGTAGCATTGCGATCTTGGTAACCGCAACCGGCGACCGCGACTAGTGGCAGTGGCCACGTCACGCGACCCACTGCTCTGTATGAATTTCTATGGAATGTTAAACAATGCAAACGTGCTAACAATGCAACACGTTGCGCGACACGGCCGTTGCTGCCGGTCGTGGTTGCAGGTCGTGGTCACCGGTCGCGGTTGCCAAGATCGGAATGCTACCTTAAGAGTTATATAATTATTGTATAATATATTTAAAGTAAATACAATTATGGAATTAGGGAGTATAAAATTATTGTACATTATAAGATTAAACAATTTCGGGGCTACTGTGGTGAAATCTTGATAGTGTTTACGAGTATATAATATTATTTTAATATACCACTTTTTTCCCTATTTTTTTTTACAATATGTAGTAAATATTATATAAAAAAACGTAAATCTAGGATGCCTAGAATGCCGCCGGTAACGGCAGAGCCCAAGCTACCGGTGGTCAGACTGGATGGTTACTTCTTTTAATCTTTCTGTTTGGTACAAATATTTATTCATTTTAGAAACTCCAATGATCCTTATGAAATTCTAATTGTTTGTTTACATAATAAAACAATTGGGGCAACAAATATTTACAATACTTGTCAGTAAACTCAGTTAGTAGGTATCTAAAGATTAATCAATGAAGGGAAGCGGGATTACAAGGAAGGGAAACTTAATTAAAATGTAGGGACCTACTTAACTGAAATTCAGCAGTTTATTCGGTTTATTTATGGACAACAATAGCACAAAGGTACGAGTAGGATCCCAAAACATAATTTCGCTAAACATTACAAAGTCCTCCTTCATTTTAATAATGCGTAACTCGAAACTTCCCAAAACTCCCCAAAAGAAATAAGCTACAAAAATGAAAAAGAATAATAAATAAAGGAATTATTTTTGCAGCCGACAGGATCTAAAATGTGGACGATAAAAACTTTGCTTGTGAATATTCGTCTTGTTACAAGGTTTTTGTTAAAGCTATCTGACTTTTTAGCTGACGAAAAGGAGGAGGTTCTCAAGTCGATGCGTATTTTTTTATGTACCTATAACCAATACACAAATACACAAATCTCTTTTTACAGAAGAATTTGATTTTGACGATTATTTTTATTAGACAGCGTATAATTATCACTATCTTTGTTTCAAACTTTATGACGATGACGCGTTAGGTTAGATGATACAAATATGACAACTGATTGTCAACTATAAAATACATTTGTTGTTTGCATCTTTGCACACATAGTTAAATCATTCGTCCCTTTTGGGGTCAGATGACCGTGTGTGCAAAATGTCCCAAATATTTATTTATTTATTTATTTTTCTTTTTTCTTTCCCGAACTCGTTGCTATCCCATCTCTTTCCGTTTTTCCAATTCCACTCTTTGCCACTCTACAAAAACTAACTAGAGAACATAGACGCAGTACTGAGGCCAAGAACAGAATAGAAGAGAGGAAAAAACGCGTTTTGGCGTTTAAAAAAACTAATAAATATGTCCTCATTTACCTACTCTAAAAAGACAACAAAGTACACATTTCTTATTCAACCTCATCAGCATCATTCAATACAAAAATCTATCGCCACCTGATTTATCATATCAAAATTATTCGAGATGATCAGACTAGGTGGAAACATACAAGCATACATAGATACACGCTGACTACAAAATCTTTCTTTTGGCTTTGCGTCGGCAAGTAACGCAAAAAAGCAGTCTACGCAGATGTTAAAAAAAATCCTTATCGAACGGCAAATTTCTAACTGGAACAAGTTAAGTTTAATATTACAACATCAAAGTGTCGAATACTTTCTTTGAAAGTCATTTGAATGAGAATAAGCTATGGTACGCCCCCATTTGTTGCCTTTCAATTTTCCTTTTGTAGGTGGCTCCATTATAAGGGAAAATATTAAAATATGGTAAGTAAAGTCTGACTTAAAAGCTAGTTGAAGTTCATTTGAGATACAAGGCTTTTCTCGATTGAGAAGCTCGTTAATTCTCCGATAGCTAAAGCCGATTACATGCAAGTGTAATCGATACTTCACAAACAATATTCGCTCTGAGATAACAAGCATTGTTTGTGCCACCACTGATGATTAATGCCCGTCAAAATATGATGAGAAACAAGATTAAGCGGCTAAAAGAAAACAGAAAATTGTTATTTGTTATTCTCTTTCTCGATGAAATTACCTGTCTCTTTTTCTTACCGTTAAAAGGTACATTAACACTTTGCTTATTGTTCTAGTGTCAGATGACAGGAGGGGAGGGGGTTTGTAAAGAAAAATAAGCAGCCAAAGAAAATTTTGTTTCGTACCTAAACTCGTTTCGTACTAAAGTGTAAAATACAATTTTGTACTGACTTTAATAATGTCTATAAACAGAAGGTGCCTTAAGGTGAAGGTATCTAAGGTGCCTAATTTTTACAACCTGACAAAACTTATACCCCCTTATTAATAAACGTGGAGTAGTCTTGGAATAGTTACGCCGTGTTTTGTCTTGTCCTCTCTTTCACATTTTGAACTCGATCGAAAAAGACAAAAGACGTAGTAACTATTCCAAGCCTACTCCACGTTTATTAATAAGGGGGTTAAAGTATATCTACTTAGTTATCGTTCTAGTCTTTATTCTTCTACTAATTTGCATAATCAAAGGTAAACTGTAAATTAAAAAAATAAATTAGAAACATTAAAGAAAAATTATGGCTTCACTGTTCTCAAAAAAATTTCAGTAACAAAAATAAAACAATTAAGGTCTACTTTTCACATTTTGCCGTGTTTAAGAATGAATTTTAGGAGCTCAGGGGCCTTACGGCTTCCTGTTTTAAGCAATTCTGGTTTCGGTGATGAGAAAAATTGCACGATCGCAAACCGTATCTCGGCGCGGTAAGGTTCACGTTCGCCTAAATTTCCCGAACTGCGTTGTTTCAGCGCTAATTCGAGCCCGCGTTAAGAATTAGCCGTTACGCTCCTGTTAAGCCCTTAAAAGTAAAATTACGTTCATTTTGGAGGTGTCATAACGAGATTGTAGAGAAAGAAGCCATCTGTGTCAAAAAAATATATTTTCAATAAAAAAGTCCGCTTGTAACAAGGTTATTTTTCAGAAACGGGGAACAGAATGTCCCTCAATCTTTAATTAAAACTTTCTTCGGGGACTGTGGAAAAGTAATTGGACCGAAATTCGCTTTTACAAATACCTTATATTAGACTAAGGAACTGAATACAATTACATTGTAATCATAAAATATTAATTAGATTTTTGAATAAATTATTGCGTGTATTATAAATATCGTCATCATCAACATCATCAGCCGGAAGACGTTTAAAGATGAACATAGGCCTTCCCCAAAAAAAGAATTATAAAAATGAATAGAGCCATTTTGGTCAGAAAATACCATTGTAATATAATATACTCTGACAATTATACTACTCCAAGACACAAAGGTCACGTGGTCACCCACGTGACCTTTGTGTCTTTGTGTCACAAGCCTACGTAATCCTCCAATTTCCGTGTATGAATCTGATAAAACTTTTGTTTTGATTTAAATTATATGTTAAATATACTAAATTCGTGTTCAACTTGAATTGTTTCGCTAGAGCGGACAAACAAAATGACAACCAAAATGCTTTTCCTGTTTTATTCTAAAGATTATTAACTTTGTTTTCCATTTTATGTGTTTGTTGCCATTAAGTGGCTACTGGACAATGACGTAGGCTTGTATCACTCCCAGAATATCTTGACCTGGACCTTGGGCCTTGTTTTATTGGATCATGGAAAATACGAAGAAAATACTTAGGAATGTATTTTAGTAAAATAATAAAGCGCGTGTCGTAGCTCTATGAAGCGTAGCGCATAATGCCGTAGCGCTCGTAGCTTGTCGTAGCATAGCTTATCATGGCGTAGCGGTCATGACGTAGCTAACTATTTTACCCGGCGAACTCAACACTGGGCAAAGTATGACGAATATTTGCGTGCTTAATTGAACTCCATGCAAATTACAATTTCCAAAGTTGCTTGTTAATATTTGTTTTTCATCCACATATCAGGCAACAATTCGGTTAGTCTTTGGATGACCGTAAGTGTCATTAACACAATATCATCGTTAAACAACATAGTTAAACTATGTATAACGAAAGTCCATTTCATGGGTGATATTCCGAAAACCCGTACGAAGCGCTTTGATTCCACCTTTATTGTACGAGCGGCTAGTCTGTGGAATGCTCTGCCTGAATGGGTGTTATTACAACTTATTCTCGATAGTTACAATCTTGGTGTCTTCAAATCTCGAGTGAATCGGTTTCTTCTAGGCACGCGTGTTCCATTCTAGCCCGCATCATCGCTTAAAATCCGGTGAGGGGGTGGTCAAACGCAATCTTATTAATTTAAAAAGGGGTTAGACGACCTAAAACTCTGACACTAAGGAAGGCCACTCGGCCTGTATGTACAAGCTCACTGACTTTATAGTAAAGGAATAAAAACCACCCAAAATATGATTTTCAAGAAATAACTAGCTAATTATAAACTTTGAAAGCATTAATGTCCTTAGAGCCTTCGTATTCTGTGAAATTCACCAAAACTTGTGGCGGAGTCTCTCGGTCTCTCCTAAGATTCTCTTATTATACAAGTCCCAGAGGGGATCACTTAATAAATTTTATACAAGCCGTAAATACCGGTATAATTAATAAAGCCCGGAGGTATGTACTTAGTGCTTAGCTATTTACTTAATGGCAACACCGCCCGGGTTTGTACCTACTCCTTGCGGATACTCGCGAACAAAAGCAAAGTTACCTTGTTGCGAACTCGTTCTAATGTCATTTTTAATCCCTTAATTAAAAGTTTTCCGTGTAAAAACGGGGACGGCCGTGGGCTGTTTTTCTCTTTCCATATTTCCCTTGCCATGTAACGGAAAGTTAATTGGTCTAACTCGACTCGAAGTTGTAATTTGTTTTGCCTTTTTCGCTCACATCTGTTTATTGCAATTCTGTTGTTTGCCATTTTGTGAGTGATATTATAATGAAACGAGACGTTAATTGAACGAAAAGGTTTTAACCACTGGAGTAATATAAGATACAGCCATAGACAGACGGGCGTTTTGTGACTCTCTGTCACAGCCAACAAATACGCAAGTATTTAATATATTTTCACAACAATATAACAAACGACTTCGCGGGAACTTTAATAAACGGGATTCATCCCCTAATTTTCCACCTTTAGAGGTGGAATAAATCAGACAAATCAAATCAAACTACATTCAAAATGTAGCCTATTGAATATAAAAAAACGTTAAAATTGGTTTACAATCGGCAAAGATCGCGTAACAAAAAAGTACAGTCAAAATTAGATCCTCTTTGAAATTTATTAAATATATGTCCATGAATAAATTAAAAAGTGTTAGTAAAGAATAAGTAAAGGCCACTATTTTTCTTAATATAATTCCTTTCCGTGCACAGTTGCCTGGAAGAGAACACTTTAAGTGATAAGGCCGCCTGTTAAAAGCCTAGATAATAGTTTTATTGTAATGTTTGTGTTATCCTTGTTTTGTGGTATTTTAATGAAGATAAAGTGTGTTATTGTAAAGTGTGGTCATACTTTGAACTAATTCAGCCCAACTATGGCTAGTTTATGGACGCGTCAAAATGTCTTACTGTTTAGATATCTCTACAATCGTCTCATCATCATCACCATCATTATCAGCCAATCATGTTCCCACAGCTGGGACACAGGCCTTCTCTCAGAGAGAGAGGAAGGCCTCTAAACTACAATGCTGGCGCAGTGCATGTTGGTAAATGTCATAATTTGAAATTTTAAGGTTCTTGGTCACACTAGTTTCCTCACGATGTTTTCTTTCACCGTTTTTTGAGTGATGGCATCAAAACTACACATAATTTATTTAAAAACTAAAAATGACATTTGTGCGAAGCCGAAGATCGAACCGGGTGCCGTCAGATTCTCGGTTCTCGGCCACCATCTATCCACAATCTTTGAGATAAACCAAATTTACTCATTTTGAAAACTTGTTAGCAAGATGTATTAGCATAGTTATATATCTAAACGTAGCCCAATTACGATTCGATTTTATTCGGTAACCTCCATCTCGTTCAATATTACATCAATGCTATTAACAGAGGCCTTTATTGGAACCAAAATTGTTGTTTATAATTAAACCTTGAATTTTTTAATGTAATTTTTATGTGATTAGTACGCGTGAATTGCCATGCCTCGTTTCGTTAATGAGTTTTATCGGGATTTAAATATAGCTTATTTTAAATTTTCTGTCCTGTTTTATTTACACAATGACGTTATAAATTTTTACGCTTTGCTGCACACGACCTTGTACGCGTAGACTTTCATAAGCTTTCAACCCTCTTTAGACCTTAATTCGTCTCCGTCGTAACATCCTTTCATAGTAGATGTCTGCAACACAAGGAATGTACCTGCTAAATTTTAGCAACATAGATCAAGTACATAATTTTCAAAATTGCTTGATTAGCCAACGTTTCGTTTATAAAGGGTTACTGGCAATCAGTTAGCATTCTCGTAATGGGTGGCATCTATAGGTACGTCAGTAAAAACAACGTTTTTCCTCAGGGGCGGATCCAGAATTTCATGTTTCATTCTGACAAGGTTCGAAGGAATCAAATCGAAAAATTAAGTCGAATGTATGGAATTGCTAGTTGTTTGCAACGGGGGGGGGGGGGGGGAGGGTCATGGCCCCCATGGATCCGCCAATGGTCCTACGACTTATCTAAAATACTACTTATAAAAATATATTTTTTCGGGAGTGAATGATTTTTTTGTATGTAGCGGGTTATTATTTTTTTGTGAATTTCTAAGCGTCGTAATACAAAAGTTGTTTTTTTGATGTACTGAAGCCACCCTTAAAAGGATGCTGATTAAACAGAAGCGCTGTATATCCGCGATCCTAAAATGTTTTAATAACTAGAGTAAAATGGGGATAACAACCTCTTGGATGCTTGAGGTAAACCCAATAATCACCCAAATTCATAAATGTAACCTTAGGGTACACCTTAACTATTTAATTATGTAAGGCCTTATTTTTATAGTAACTAGTAATATAATTACACAGATTGTTTATTGGTGAAGTATATACAATATCACACGGGGATTGGGAGCTCACCTCATTTTCAGGCGTGTTACTGGCTCAACGCATAAGCATTGCCATTCAGCGTGGTAATACCGCCAGCAAGCTAGGTACGCTGCCATGTGGTAGTGGGCTTGAGCATTTGAATTGTATTTAGACCTACAACGGTCTATGGGCAGCCTCACTGTATTTGTAGTGTTAGTATTTGCTTGTATTTTGTTTAGGACTAAATAAATATAGATACTTGTTTATATAATTATGTATACATATCACACTTCATAGTGGGAAATATAAATTAATACCAAGTACATGATATACTCGTAATTTAAGGAAGTACAGCACAATGCTCAGTTGTTTTAACAAAATACTTCGTATACATATTGTATAACAAAATACTCTTTGAGAGGGTAGTACTTTTCCTTTGGCCCTTTCGATAAAAATATACCGTCAGAAGCCGAACTCTTTATGTTCTCAGGTTGTAGATGTCGGGATCTTTCACGTAAACTGACTTGCCTGTCTTAGTGAGCATAATACATTTATTACGTTCTACCGCTTTAAATATGTTTGTGTTTCTATTATATACTAACCTGGCTGCAGCAGCAGAGGCCTGGATAAGACCGTTCCAGCTCGATTAGATGCCTTGCACCGGAGTATTGCGCCACTGCCACCATTTCCAGCGTCCAAAAGTGATCTTCTGGCCCCCACCACCAATCTCCCATCGATTAGCACATGCCTGCGAAAAATTGGATATGTTGAACGAAAATACTAGAAAAGCAAGGTTCTTGATAGCATTTAGTAGCAGATTAAGAAAGTTTGTTTAGTGTATTGTACCTACAAGCCAAGAACTATTTTAACCATTAACTAATAATTATAATACGGATGAATTAACTTTTCTAATGGTATACCAACTCAGTGGTGCTAACAAGTATACTACGCATCAGTGTGATGTCAGTCGCTCGCTTTTGTCGTGCGCATACGATGAGTGTAGAGTCATTCTTGAGAGCAAATATAAGCTACGATACGATGTAACTGAAATGTCTACAGATGGCGCTCATTTTTAAAATGGGTACTAGAGCATTGACACAGACTGGAACCACAGACACTCGCAGCATGGAAACTTTTATGAAAATATTTAGTGGGTAAATATTATGATTTTATTAATGAATAAATGGTGATTAAATTTTTTTTTTTTTTTTCTTTAATAACTAAACAAAATACAAGCTAAAACTAACACTACAAATACAGTTAGACTGCCCATAGACCGTTGAAGGTCTAAAGACAAAATTAAATTAATGTCACAATTGTCTCAAAATTCTTTTGATAGCTATCCGCAAAATTGATGAAGATGAAATAAAAGAAAGCACCGTAAAGTTTTGGGAGGGTCTGAACTTTCTTTTGTACTCATTAAATTAATTAAGATGAGTGTCTGAGAGATACCTATGAAAATGTACCTATAGGAATGTTCACTACACAATGCCTACTTATTCTATGGCTAAACTATATCTAACTATCCAGGGCATAAAAAGATTTAATATTAAACATATTGCTCTACGTGATGGGACCAGACGTGTACAACAAACTTCCAAAAACAGTTGTAGATGCTCCGAACTTTGTTTCATTTAAAAACTAGCTGTAAAGTTGGCTGATTACTCAAGCATTTTATAAATAAGATTTCTTTGTCACTCAAATAAGACCTCGTTATTTTTTTTTCAATAGTCTTGCATTTGACCGCCATCTCATCTGATGTTAAGCGATGATGCGGTCTACGATGGAGCAAGCTTGCCTAGAAAAAACCGATTCACTCATGATTTGAAGACACCCAGATTGTAACTATCGGGGAACATCCATTCAGGCAGCGCCTACAAAAGCCTAGTTGTTCGCACAATAAAAAATAATCAAAGCGCTTCATACGGGTTTTCGGAATATCAACCAAAAAACCGTGTCGATTTTTCGTGTCCGCTCTTGCAGTCCGATAGAAAAATGGGCATGAGAGACTTAGATCATGCAGATCCGATGCACTCTCTCCATAATTTATACCGATAAAAACCCCATAAACTAGCAACTTTACGCCAATGCTCAAGACTAAGTAGTTTAGGTTTATTTTATTGTGATAATTTTATTACGATTATTGTAAACTATTATATTAATATTGACTTGTAATTCTAATAAAGTATGACTTATGGACCCAGGTATGTCCTAAAACTGCGACCAGAACCACCGGAAGATGGGCAGCAGCATCCTATTAGCACACGGTGAACGTACTGCGATCCCCAAGCCACCTGCCAAGCGTGGGGACTATGGCAAAACCCCTCTCTAACAGTGGACGTTTAATGGCTGCTGATGATGATGGCTACCTTAGAGCCTCCAATCTAACGTGCTAACCAACTCACGGTTACCCACCGAAAAACTGACCAAATCGTCCTATGCATAACTCTAATTTTCCTGGGTAAGTTACGCCACAAGCGATACGATAACAGTATAAAACATGGTTAGTACTGTAATTCTGTTATTACACTGAAAGTGAAAAAAGAAAATATTACACGTGAGTGTTGAGAATCCCATTAGATATTCTCTCTTCCTTCATCACAGATTTTGCCGATTTTCGATCATTGGCAATTTTCTGCTGACATAAACATTAATGTTGGAGCTTATGTAGTAAGGTAAGGTACATTGATATGGAAATGTAATTTTCTGCTTCAGTGTTTTCCCAAACATGACAGCCATCTCTGAAATTGCGAGGAAGTAGAAGAACTTAAAGCAATTTGTAAAAAAATACTAACGACAGTATCTGTAGCATACAAAATCTTGCTAAAAGACTTAACTAAGAAGTATACTATTAAATGTAAACAAAAACCCGACTGTAAAAGTAAAGAAGAAAAGTAAAACACAGAATGACCGAACATTCGACCAACTGAGGTCGAACGTTTGCGTCGTTGCCTGACACAGGACGGACTGAGTTCAGTCAAGCTAACTAACTTGTGTTTGTATTGCCGCACAAATCTCGGTAAAATGTATCTACCTCAGTTTATATATACAAAACATCATTGTTTTAGTTAGATGATAACGACGTCGATTCTGGTATCCCATTTTCTAAACTAAACATTCCACCCGTAAAGGTGAAATCCCATCAAATTTAAATGGATCAACCCTCGCGATCCAGCCTTTTTTTATGAATAACTAGCCAAGCCCCACGGTTTCATCCGCGTGGATTACTCCTTATATCATCAGCAATCTGCCATTGAAAGGCCCATCAAAAAGGGCTCAGTCCAATTATCTTCACCGATTGTGAATAGATTTAAAACTTCTTATGTATGTGCGTTGATGGTGATGTGTGTATGTGTGGATATATTTATGTTCCCTATATGGACTCCAAAACGGCTGGACCTATAATATTTTGACGGGACTTTCACTGGCAGATAGCTGATAATATAAAGAGTAATCAATGCGGGTGAAACCGCGGGTGAAACTGCGGGGCGCAACTAGTGCTAAATAAAAGGTTTTTTTAATTCAAAACAGGTATGTCTAAATTTACAAACCAATCAATCTCCTCAGAAATTCAACTAACTTTATATTTATAGTGGTTCTCGTGAAACCGTAAAGTTTCAGGTGCGATGTCCAAAGTTTGGCCAACTGGCTGCAAACAAGGGATGGTGTGAGTGCTGACGCGCTGGACGTGGTATGCAGGTGACCACGCATTTAAATTTCATTGGAACTACGATAGGTTTTCAATGAAATTAAATACTTCCATGAAATACTTCCTTTTTTTTCTGCGATGCTAGAACAAAATGCTAACGTTTTTCTGGCTCAACGTATAAGCATTGCCATTCAGCGTGGTGATACCACCTGCATGCTGGGTACACTGCCACTGGTATTGCTTGAACATTTGAACAATTAGGCAATCCAATTGTTTTTGGTATAATAGGCAAAGTAGTTCAATTATTGAATGCATTTTTATATTAATTTTTAGAACAACTCTACGGACTCTGAAGAGGTATATATTATATAATAGGTACTGCCGCTCCATAGCCATTTCTACTCACCATGCACCGTAGCAACATTATTTTTATTTATCTTTATGCGTCGCTCCCGACGAAAAAAGCAGTGCTATAAGTTTAACGTGTGTATCTATGTGTCTTTGTATCTGTGTGTATGTCTGTGGCATCGTTGTTGCCAAACGGCTGAACCGATTTTGATTTAGTTTTTTTGTTTGTTTGAAAGGTGACTTGATCGAGAGTGTTCTGAGCTACGATTCAAGAAAATCTTTGCACCGTTTGAAAAATTATGAGCGATTTTTAGGGTTTTATTTTATTTTTTCAATGTATGCTTCTTATGAGATATCCAAATAGCGGTTTTTTATAAAGTATATACTATGTACATTAGAAACTATCAAAAGTAAAAATTATATCATTGCCTTGTCTCAAGAATACTAAATCGTAGTCACCTCAATAGAGCCACGACTCGTATAACATAAAAGTGTTCTTTAAACAAGCAGAACTCGGTTTTACCACTTTGTAATAGAGTCTAATAGAATAAACTAGGAAATATGTGTTGTTTGTTAGAAGTTGAGATACCGTATGCGAAAACTTATGTCGTAGCATGGCGTTACTAAGTAGGAACTAGTTTGTTATAGTTGAAAACATTTCCTTGATTCTGCTATATCAGCTTTTCAAACGTTACGTTATATTTTTGTGGCAGTAAAAAGTGCATCTTGTGCATTTGCCTTTTCCAACTTAGGGATATTTCATTAACAGTCAATCAAAGTAAGTCAAAGTTTAATCCAAGAGCGCTTCGTATCACGTCTTTTATTGGGAACGAAATGTTGAGCCCCACTCGGCCACGATATAACATTATTCCCCGTGCGACAAACATTGAATATGTTTACGTTTTGGATTCTTGAAAATCCCTAGTTGTGCTCTAGACTAAAAATATCGCCCTCACTGTAATTTCTTTTTTCTCCCTCATGTAATAAAATCTACTATTAGGTATACTGCTTGCAGTCCAAGACACGATACCTCTTATCGCAACCCAGCCTCGAAGTTGTTATATGAGCAATCTACTTCACAAAGTATCAATATCATTGTTTCTCCACTAATGGTATCCATTGTGTCTTCAGTGACTGAGCCGACATCGGAGGAGGCCGTCTCACCGAGTTCCATTATCGACGTGATTGTGTCTCTCCCTTGGTAATAGAAGGCTATTCAGATTTGTATTACAGAACTTGTGTGTCTACGGAATGGACGATATAAATGTTTTATTTATAATGTTTTTTTATACATGTTGTTTTTTTATATATTGGTAAGCATCTTTGTTCTGAAATATTATTTTAAGGCAATATAAAATTTATATATGATGGCTGAGCGTTAGCATGACTGTGCACTTTACAGTCTAACAGGACCCTACCCTGCACTAATCGTTTACCTATTTAGTACTTATTTAGTACCTATTTACATAAATTATGTAAGTTTACGATGCCGTCGCTCAACAATGGTGAAGGAAAACATCGTGAGGAAACCAGTATTATGTGAAACCCTCAAAAGTTCAAACAGATATGACATTCACCAACATGCACTGGGCCAGCGTGGTGGAATAGGGCCCATACTGTATCTCTCTAAAAGAAGGCCTATGGGAAAATGATAGCCTGATAATGATGTAATAAAATGTACCTGGGTAGAATTAGTCTAGAGCCGGGGTTTTACACAAATACATAATCTACTTAGCATGTTGTACATAAAATAGCAGGTATTATGTTATCAAAACTTAGTTATAAGCCATCATCACGTGCGCTCGAGGACAAAGAAAAACTTCGTAATTTATTACTTGTTGACGCACATAATAATGTAATAGCATTTTGTATCCCTTCTTCCTGAACTCATCACTATGCCAAGCCTGCTTTATTTATAGCTGAGGGGAGCATCCTTGAATAAAAGTAGTGTAAGTACGTCAGTCTATTTTATTTATGGCCATTCGCACGCCATAAGTCAGCCGTCGCAATAATCGTTTGTTTCTTGCTCACATCCAGTTTATATCGCTATTTTCTTCGCTGCTTCGGCAGTGAATGCATGAGAGCGTTCGTAATAAACCATGAATATTGCATTGTTTAGTGTAAGTGCCACTATTTGGAGCATCTTTTACGTAAGGCGCTGGTTTATTTCATTGCACGTTTTGGGGGATCCGAATGTGCCCTAAAACTGCGCCTAGAACTACCGGAGGATAGGCAGCAGCGTCCTATTAGTATTTACACGGTGAACGTACTGCGATCCCCAAGCCGCCTGCCAAGTGTAGAGGTTATGGCAAGATCATCAGAGGAAGGCCTTTGTGCAGAAGTAGACGTTTACTAGATGATGATTTGATGTTTTGGTTTGTGATGCTTTCGGGTCTCTTCTCATTATCATCATCACCACTCTACCTTAGTCTACTGCTGGATAATGGCCTATCCCAAAGCCCGCTTGTCGGCTTTTCGCTTCCAGCTACTGCCAGCTGCCCTACGTATATCGTCACTCCATCAAGTCTCAAGGCGTCCTACACTACGTTTGTCCATTCGTGGTTTCGATAACACGTCTACCCAAACTGCATAAAAATAAATTAAAAAAAAAACAAAAAAAAACATTACTTACAGTCGAATTGATAACCTCCTTTCGGTTAAAAATGCTTAAAAACAGTAAAATTTTAATTAGTTATAACTGAACGTTTTCGAAATAGAAAACACTGAGTAATATAATATTTATATACAGAAGATAAAATTACAGTTATCAAAGAATGTTACCACATCACAGCGGTAAACCTGAGAGTCACAGAACTTTAAATAGGTCACTTAAAAGACGTCTCATTCAATACTTTAGGATTTCCGCTAAGACTTGAGTAGCGAAAGTTCTTCTACAGTACTTTCTAGAGTCTCTAGTAAGAACTCAACAGAGGTATTGTAGGTGAGAATTTAAGATACGAAATTAACAAACGGTGACCACGTAATTACACGGTGGGTTTACACATTACAGGTGGGTTACACGGAATATGGTACTACCAATCTCGAGAACAATTCCGAAAAAAAAGAAAAAAAAAAGAGATTTCCTAAGATTTGTACTTAATCTCTTTGAGTAGTTAGTACTATCGTTCCACGTATAATCGTATTTTTTTTTTTTCGTTTGAGTGATTTGTGTTTCGTGTACTGAAAACATTGTGTAGATTAGATTCAATTTATAATCACAAAGTTTCGAAACATTGTTAATCATAAGCACATTAAAGTTTGTTTTGACAGCTCTGTAGATGTTACTACGCGCCGCTTCTTAGTAATTGCTCCCCGGAGCTATTTGTGATCGAGGATCTGCGAAGTTCCCCTTTCGGCACATCCTTAGATGTATCAGTCGACACGTCTGCGTTCCACAACTTTGTGTAACAGACTCTGATCGGAAACTCTGCCAATTTATTAGCCAGCGAGAACTTAGATTAGCTATACAAGGATACATGTTGCGGGAGCAATTCGGGGAACTTGTATTGACTTGACTTCCGACATGACAATGGAAGCCATTTATTAGGATATGTACCTATATACTACATATAAGCAGCCCGCGACAGTGTTTCATGAGTAAGACAATGTCATAATTGCTTTACGTGTTTACATGACGTTACTAAGCTCCATAGTTATTGTGTGAGCCTCCTAACATAACCTCCTAACCGTGGTTCAGTAATGTCAGTCTCACGTGCACTTTTTGTTACAGCCCACAGATTAAGGAGATATGCCTTTAAAAAATTTGCTTTTATGATAGGGAAAGCAGAAACACCAAATTGCGATACATATAGAGTGGAGCAAGATGTATACTACCTACTGGTGGAATGTGTCGGCTTCTAGCATGAGAGAAGGATATTTGAGGTGACTTGCCATCTGAATAGACTAGATGTCGTCATCATCATCATCATTTCAAGCATAGGACGTCCACTGCTGGACATAGGCCTCCCCCATCGATCTCCAAAACGGCTGGTTAGTAGCGGCCTGCATTCGGCGTTTCCCTGTGGTCTCTTTTAGGTCGTCTGTCCATCTTATGGATATCTTACATTGCGCTTACTGATCCGTGGTCTCCGTTTCAGAACCTTTCGGCTCCATCGGCCATCGGTTTGCGTGCTATGTGCCCTGCCCACTGCCACTTCAACTTGCTAATCTGATGGGCTATGTCGGTAACTTTCGTCCGTCTACGGATCTCTTCATTTCTGATTCGATTTCGTAGAGAAACCCCGAGCATGGCTCTCTCCATAGCTCGTTGTGCGACTTTGAACTTGCTTATGAGGCCCATAATGAGAGACCACGTTTCAGTTCTATATCTGGGTGCTAATTCTATTTAAATATATATTTGAATTGAATTTGAATGTATGTATATCAGTCTCTAGCAGCCATAGTACAGCTTTGCTTAGTTTCGTGTAACATAATCGTGTGTGCAAAAATGTTCCGAATATTTATATTTATTTATATTTAGTAAACGTTTTTGTTTAGTATGGGAAACAGCCAGGATCTCTCTTGTAAAATGTACACAGCGTACGTACAGAGTACAGCGAAAAACGCTTCCTAAAACTTTGCATTTATAAGTTATGAGCGTCTCTTAGTAAAGTTAGTGTAGACATTGCCGCACACGCTAATACAAGAACTTATTAAAAATACAAAACTCGTAGTCCCCGCTGTCGGTCATTAGACTCGCTCAGGGAGCTGGCTAAAAACTTCCCGGCACCCGGCGCTTGCTTTAATGTAGGTATTTTTTCCATAAACAGTTAAGCTGAAATTAATTATTCAACTTTGTCCTCGCATTTTACCACTCAGACGATGAAAAAGGCAATCTATGTCTCCTTGAAAAGCGGTTTAAAACATTTTTTCCGTGCAACATTTAGTCTGCGAATATTTTTACCCGACGGTAGAAAGCAAAAAAGAGGGAATTTCTGGTATGTTCATCCTAATATAGTTTATGTATGCTTGTATAAAAATCGTACGGCTTTCACTTTAAATGCGAAGAAATGAAACAGTGTTATTGTAAGTCATATCCCTTTATTTAAACATCGATCGAAAGTAATATAAATAATAGTAGGTACTCGTATTGAGATCGACGAATTTTTCCCTTTGACATATTACAAGTATGATAATTGTTATTAATAAAAACTGTGAACTGTGACAAAAGATATATTATGTCTGGGACTTTAACAATACCATAATCTATAGATATTATTAAAGGTACAGGAAAACTTTCTAAATGAAATTTATTAGAACCTCTGTGAACGATTCTAGTGAGTAAACTTTTTTATGCACTAGTGCACAGAAACATACTTTTATGTA
The DNA here is from genome assembly GCA_914767915.1 of Agriopis aurantiaria. Classification (NCBI taxonomy): domain Eukaryota; kingdom Metazoa; phylum Arthropoda; class Insecta; order Lepidoptera; family Geometridae; genus Agriopis; species Agriopis aurantiaria. The sequence continues at coordinate 6,076,906 of OU611994.1, read as the reverse complement.
CTAGAGCATAAAAATGGTTTTAGTCCTCATACACCGGGCATAAACAAGAAACTTACGAGCAAGATCAGTGAAAATTAAATTTGACGGCACAATTATTTCGTGACGTATCATTGAAGGTCTTTTGAAATAAAGTGAGGTTAGACGCATCTTTTGTTCTGGTGTAGGCTTGCGAAATATAATCCGCAAAAAATACAGTTGTTGAGCTTTTCAAAAAAAGAAACTTGTTTAATAGAACAGTATTATGAAAACTCGCTCGGTCAGCTCGTGACCACGGCCATTGTAACATGGTCGAAACGTCGAGCGAAAGGTACATATTTTTTTACCTAAATTAAATAATACGTGATAAGTCCCGATAAACGTTTAAAACATGTGTTCAAATCGCGAAAGTTTAAAAATTACTAGTATTATGAAACTCGTAAAAACCTAGCCGCGTTGATTCTAATAGAAGTGCACTCGCTCCAAAACTTTTCTAATTAATGTCAAACGTGCTTTTCAGAGCGATACATTCTCATATTCGGCTTTATGCAGAACGCGGGAATTCGCCCGAGTGTTGCCAGTAAATATTAACTTGCTCGCTTTCGTATCGCTTTCTTGTAAAATATAGGTGAAGTTTGTGTAGTTTATTTAATGTAGCTTCGTCGACTTTCTCCCGAAGTTCACTACCACCCAATTCTGAACTTATCTAAGGATCGATCCGATCACTCGATGTGTTGTGGAATGGGCGAAAGCCGATCGCTGTACGTGTCAGTAAACACAAATAAAGCGTTGGTTAGTTAGCGATTTTTGTATCTATTCCAGCCCTCTTCCAAGTTTTATTTGTTTCGTTTTCTTGAAATACGGAGAGCACTTTTCGCTTTCATAATAAACATGTTCGGTATTTTCTTTTAGTGATTGCGACTTTGTTGGGAAACTTTATCTACTAGTTCAGAGATAAAACTGCAATATCTAGCCAATAACAGATAGCATATAAGTAGATGTAGATCAATATCGCTAGCTACGTAAATACAGATCAATCTCACGAAAACCCAGTGAAGTTATGAATAAGTTTGTCATGTGACGAATAGCTTCTTCCTTCCTTTGATTGTTGTTAGGCAACTGAAGTTTATATATTGAAATATTACACTATCATTGCTTTTCTGGGTATTCCGACGAAGTAAAGCTTTTTGTTAATCTAATATCTCACGGTCTCACCCCGGCAGTACACTTTAGCCGACGCCGGCCTAGGCTGTATAGTTGGTCTATTTACGAAGGCGCTTCAGACATATATTTTCGTAGGTACTAGCTTTTCCTGTAGCTTTGTTCGCGTGGCTAAATCCTCGTGTTTAATTGTAATATGACTGATATGTGACACTAAAATAATATTATACTGTCTTAAAGAATTTTTCGTTAAGTTTTTTTTTTTTAATAATAGGCTTTCTTTTGGCCGCCAACTTGCCTGATTTAAGTGATGATGCGGTCTACGATGGAGCACGCTTGCCTAGAAACTAAAAGAAACTGATTCACTCTTGATTTGAAGACATGCACCCAAATTGTAACTAGCGGGGAATGCGCTGCCTGAATGGTCAGGCAGCGCATTCCACAGACTAACAGTTTACACAATAAAAGTGGAATCAAAGCGCTTCGTACTTAAATACTCTTCGCAATTTTTACATAAACGGCTAAATACCATACAAATTGTCGCCATTTCCTGCTACCTCGTCGTTTTAGTCATAGGACGTCCACTGCTGGACATAGGCCTCCCCCATCGTTCTCCAAATGTGCCGGTTGGAAGCGGCTGCTACTTAACTATCTACCATTACGCATTTCAATCTCAACAGCTCATTGTTTCGCCTCTATATGGCCGAATTAAAAGCAGTGAACGCCCAGGCTAACAATCAATAAATTCTGCACAAAGTTCATCTAAAATGTTTCTGCTATTTATTTAAAACTGTAAGTAAATACTTAGTATGGGTTCCATAGAGACACACAGAGTCACACAACGGGCAATGGAGAGAGCTATGCTTTGAGTTTCTTTGCGCGATATAATCCCGAACCTGGATATTCGCCACTTCAGCTTACTATTTGTCTTTTGAGGTATGGAACCCAATCATCGTCATCATCAGCCAGAAGACGTCCACTGTTGAACTTACGCTTCCCTTTTAGAACTCCACACTGAACGACAGCCAGCCATTTGCATCAAATAGATGTAGATTTCGTTGGTCCATCTAGTGGGCGGCCTACATACGCTGCATCTTCCGGTTCGTGGTCTCCATTCAAGAACCTTTCTTCCCCATCGGTTATCGCTTCTTCGAGCGATGTGGCCTGCCCATTGCCACTTCAACTTGCAAATTTTAATAGCTATGTCGGTGACTCTTGGTTTTCTTGTGAATAACTTCGTTCGTACCTCATTCATCTGAAGATTCTTACCTGATTCCCGGTATAGTGGTGATAAGCTGCCCCTCATTAGTGACCCAATGTATGTCCGGCTGAGGGTGCCCAGCAGCGCGACACGATGCATAGGCGCCTCTCGTCGCCGGCCACAGGACCCTAGATGGAGGCTCCACTACGAAGTGGGGCCTTTTGTCACTTGTGCTTGCTCGGACGACGGTGAGAGTTGCGAGAATCCATGCAAAGCACCCTGAGGACAAAATGTGAATTATTTTGCTATAGAATCAATGATGTTATAAATAAAATGTAGTAGATTCATTTTACCGAGGTCTGCATGGCGATACAAACACAAATTAATCGGCTTGAGTGAACTCAGTCCATTCTGGTTCAGGCAACGATGCAAACGTACGATGCGCGATTTTAGAGTATGAAAAATAATCACAAATGCCATGTTGTGTGTTTATAAAGTGAAATACTTATACTGGGACGGCTGTAAAAGGCTGTAAGGCTGGAAAGTTCTATGGGTCGTATGTAGATAGCTATAGTAAAATATTACCATGTTTTATTGTGTTTTTAATGTGTATGACGTCTATATTGGTAAAATTTCATTGCTTAAAATACTTTTTAACTACAAAAAACATGGAATTTAAAAGAAACTGACCGATGCAGACTGGCTATTATCCCGTCATAATTATAACACGGCTATCACCCAATCAGTAAGCGAAATGGACACGCTTATACGCCAAACCAAACTCAATAAAAAATGAATAAAAATATTGTCGCGTTTAACAGTTGTAGTTAATTTTTAAGATTTACTGCCGCTTTCATAGTGCGCCGTAACGTAAATCAGCGGGGAGCGTCTATCGTCGGCGGCTGGCTTATTTACTGCGCAACTGTCGCCCGATGTGCTTCATGTTCCCGCCTTTCCAGAGTAAAGTAACATTGCCTTTTGTAACATTGCAAAGTTAAATTATACAACCACGGGATTATAGAACCATTTTTGTGGTCATGTCAGTTGTATATTATGTAGTACTAACTGAATCCTGCTGTTTCCCGCGATTTTTATAGTACTAATTTTAAATTTTTATGTAGCAACCACACCCGTCATAATGTACCTATCTGTTAAAAAAGCTGGACGGAGTTACCAGTATTACATTCTTTATGGACAGGATATAAATTTAAAAATCTAAAACTCTAAAAAATCTAAAACTAAAATTAATCTAAAACTAAATCTAATCTAACAATCCGCTACCGGTGGGCAGCGTTCCCAAAATGCTGGCAGCATTGCCACGTTGTGTGGCAATAGTTATTCTTTGGGCAAACTAAAAGCCAGCATTTTGGTCACGAGTTGCTTCTACCAGTCGCCCTGATAGGTCTAAATAAATTTAAGATAGTTTTTATTTTACTTATTAAATAAATTAGTATCCATTAGATAATATAGCGACAATCCATCTGTCGCTTCAGGAAGTTCCGACTTCTCGTCGCTCGCACATTATGACATTATTAGAGATATAAAATCACAGTGTGAATTTTCAAAAAGTGACGGCCTTTTAATTTGACTGAGTAAAATAGCAACAAACTAAAATTTCGGTAGTTACCATTTGACTTTTTCAACTTTAAGATATTGAAACGAAATTTAATTGTTTGGTATACCAAACTATATTTGGTATACTCTAGCTAGAGCAAAACATGGTTTTGTAAATTTTTGCAAATTCACACTGTGATTTTGTGTCTTTAATAATGTGATAATTTGCGAGGGACAGAACTTTTTTTGGTTATGCTATATGTGGCAAACAAGCAGACGGGCCACCTAATGGTAAGCAGTCACTGTCGCCTATAGATACTTGTAACACTCGCATCACAAATACGTTGCCGACCCTTTGATCTGAGTAGTAAAACTGCAGTCGAGAAGAGGCCCTAACTTAAGTTTATTCAATTTAGTTTATTACTGCGTAGGACATCATTTTAGGTGAACCTCAATGATTGTAGAAAAATGGTCCAAAAAAAACTACGAGAAAACTGCCGAAAATTTCGTGTCCATTTTCAGCGGGACCAACCCATAAACAAAATTCAGTGAATGGCCAATTTTTTAAGTATTCGTATGTAGAGCGCTATGAAATTCAAATTGGTGAGCACAATTATGCGCATTTCATTAAAAGTTGCCTCGTTGCTAATTATTTATGCGGCGCGGTGCAAGCAGGCGCAAAAGTGCAACGAGAGGCTTGAGGAGTATTAACTGCTTGCTCGTGTAATAGGTATAAGAGGAAAATTGTTGTGTAAGTGTGCACACTATGGAGAGAGTTCTTCAAGCGTGGCTAAGGGGTACCTAAGGAGCACGTGGCTATCTTACTCGCGCAGTACGAAATTTTTGCAGATAAAAAAGAGAAAAATCCTAAGAAAACATATTTCTTAATGTGAAACATCTATTGGCGTGCCTTGGCAGTAAAACCGCCTTGTATGCCGTGACGGCCATGACGTCATGTTTCACATCTGCCGGGCGTATCATGTCGGCCACCTTTTTTTGCCAATGCTAATTATTTAGCCAAAGTAGGCACAAAAATATATAAACTTTAAGTAGTAACAACGACAGTAGGTCATATTGTTTATACTGTAATTATAGAAAATTATAGAAATTTTCTGTTTTTTTAGTTGTGCATAATAAAGTATTCTACTATTTTATTTAGTTTTTTTTATTTATTTAATGTTTGATGTGTTTTATGCAATGTTTCTAAATTTGTTCGCCTACTAAGCAAAACATTACACAAAGTTACTTATATTGTCTAAACCACCTAAAGACTCAAATCTTTAACCAATTTTAAAAAGGAGATGTTGATAGATTTTTGTCCAGGGTTGGTCTCTGGTAGGTAATGTACAAACACAATATTACGGTGACTAGATTGCATAAAATAATGTAGGGATAAGTGTTTTGTTGTAAGGACAAAGTTCAAATATAGTTACAGTTAAATATAGTACATTTTATATAGTTTAAAAATTGAAAATACACCGTTTAATAATATACAAATAAATATACCTGCATTACCAAATATAGCATTGCCCTGCAAAGGCAATTGGTCTGCAAAGGTACACAATATTCTCTGATTGAATATAAGTAGCAAGAAGGTAAGCAAATTGTCGATTTCCCCAGTCATGTTTGGTTAGCAACGAGTTCACTTCTCAACAGCTGGCAAGAAGACTATATTGTTAATGTAATGTAATTATTAATGCTAGAATTAATTAATTTAAATATTTTGACGAACGTTAATGATAAATGCCTTTTATCCAATTAATTAATATTATTCTTACCAATTAAAATAATGTACTTACTAAGATTTCAATCAAGATTTTGCGTGCCGATACGTCCTTTCTCAGCGAGTGTAATTTTTTTTTAATTGTTTTTTTTTACGTCTGACAGCTTCCGTAGCAAAAAGTTGACAGATCAGTTATGTATACAGCATGGGTTAACTAAATTATTGTTTTTAAATAAATTCGGGACACTATAAATTAATTTATCAGAAATATGTTCAATTGTTCACTTTATACCTAACTAGCGACCCGCCCGCCCGGCTTCGCACGGGTGTAATTTACGTGCGAAGCTGGGTCGGGTCGCCAGTTATATATATAAACCTTCCATGAAAGTGTATCTAACTGATAGTGAAAACCACATCAAAATCCGTTGCGTGGTTTAGGAGGAGTTCGCGGCTATACAGACAGACAGACAGACAGACGCGGAAAGCGACTTTAATTTATACTATGTAGAGAAGAGATAACAAGGCTATAGACGAAAACCAATCACAATATAGTAAAAAGTTATAAGTTAGAAACAAACCTTTCATTGTCAACAACTTTTCACTTGTGCTCTCCAAAGCGTCCAATAAAGTCACTCCCGTTCACAGTCATCGCAATTCACATTTTCAACTCGTCACGCGTAGTCCCGTAAACCTTAGTACAAAATCATTTTAGTCAAATTAAATTTTCCCGCGATCGTTCTAAGTTTTCCCTCCAATCGCAAAAGAGGGTGGTACGTGTTACCCGGCCGGCGATTCAACGCAGACTGAGGAAAATAGGGATGCCTCCCGCATCCCTATCCCACGTTCCCTGTACACCGATAGCCTATTCACCCAACTTAATGGCAACTTAAGTTTGATTTTATGTGAGAGCCTGGGCGAACCTGCGGTCTATTGTGGGTGACCGGTGGGTTATAGATCAGGAGTTGTATTAAACTGGGTGAGATAATGTGGAGGGCGGATGCTATCACACGACCCTGAGATCAAAGTTAGGGGAAAGTAAAACAATAAAGGAAAAATGTTAGTAAGCTTTTATTATATTTAAGTAAAAGGATACATAGTAGAGATAGGAAAAGGCATTTAAAAGTAAGATGGAACACGTTCTATTGTGTACAATAATGTTTCTTTTTTCTCGGAAATTTGATTTGCTATGCAACGTTTTAATGAAATGTGAAAATGACGCCAAAATACTTGTGTTTATTTTTACATGTATATCCACGGTAATACATACGCCTTGTCAGCAACTGGGCATTTATGGACTCATATGCTGGCCTTGGTTACGCCTCAGCCATATTTTCACTTTAATCCATAAATGCCAATGTTTCCAGCTGCTGTAGTAATGAATATTACACATCAACATCATCCAACACAATGAAAGTCCATATTATCATAAAATGTATTCGTATTCGTATAGGGAGGCCTGGCGCACTCCGCACTTTAGTTATGAAGCTACAAGTAGCCGACTTGTCGGACCATTCGCGCGATAGACAGAGATAACGTGACAATACTTACGCGATAGACAGAGAGGCAATTTCTAGGTTAATATAGCTATAGGTAGTTAGCGACTTACACGTCCTGAATTGCCCTCCGATCAAGTTTGTCCACTTCTGAACTTGTCCATTGCCAAATTTCACTTTATTATGTAATAGCAACAGTCGCTACTTATTTAAATGATTTTGCGGAGTGAATCTTCTGTACTAGTACTTATATGACTACTGTAGTATAGTATAACACCGCGTAGATTAAATCTAAATATAGTTTTTCCGATACTTATACAGGTAGTAAACTCACCTACACACTTACCTACAGCTGTTTATAAGTTCGGCTTCTTCCTGACTTGACATTTAAACGACAAGGAAAATAAACGCTGTATTTCATCTATGCATGGAAAATTTTAAGCGTTATCCGGCGAGAGCTATTGAAATAATGGGCGTTTGTGGACGCATTGTAACGGAAACATTTAATTGCAATGGTAGTTGCATTCAAATCGCCTTAATTCCGGTGTTTCATAAAGATAGTTAGAATTCTGGAAAGTAACATTGACTACTTTTTTATCCCGGAAATGTGCCGCTACTGCGATAATGTCTACGCGTGAACCTGCGAAGCGCAGCTAGCTTTATCATAATGTTCTCATCCAACATTTAAATACCAACCTCGTTAACCCAAAAGGCAGTTGGTTCACAATCTCTTCACCACTGAGTTTCCTGCAACGAGGCACCTAATGAGACATGTGATTATGTCAAGTATTCTATTGTACTGAAACAATTATATAATTATGAACTCTACCGCGTCCGAATAAGGTAAAATTTCTAAGAGTGAATATAGAATGAACTTTATTATATGAAAGTTCTAAGTAAGCTGCGGTGCGCATTATGCATATCTCCATATCATCCATACATAGTTCTTCTCGTCAAAAATACCACAGTGCCTAAAGACAAGGGTCTTTAACCAGTGTGTGTTGCCAGTGATGACATATGGTACTGAAACGAGATTCTTAACTGCTGTCCTTTTGAAAAAATATAGTATCACATAGCGGGCAATGGAGAGAGCTATGCTCGTAGTTTCTTTGCCTGATAGAATCCGGAACTAGAATATTCGCAGAAGAACCACAGTCACCGACATAGCTATTGAAATTTTGCAAGTTGAAATATAGCAATGGGCAGGCCACATCGCTCGAAGAACCAATAAACGATGAGGAAAAAAGGTTCTTAAATATATAGAGATCACGAACCGGAAGACGCAGTGTAGATAGGATTCTCACTAAACGGACCAAGGACATCGTGAGAGTTAGAGCGGGCATCCAGTGGATGCAAATGGGAGGCTGTCGTTCAGTATATATATATATATATATGTGTATATATATGTATGTACATATATATAGGCCTATGTGCAGCAGTGAACGTCTTCTGGCTGATGATGATGAAATACATAGTTAACCATTTTAACTCAAATAATGTCTGACTATACTCTACAGTAAAAAAATATATGAATCTCTTCTTTTTTTCGTCGGTTAAAATTAAAGAACATGGTTTTAAACTATTATGGTTGTTCACTTGTGACAATGAATATTTCTTTTATTAAAAATAGCTGGCTTAAGTTAGCGAAGTATATAATTAAATACGTTAAACTACATAATACATTACAAAATAAAATAAAAATATTAAATTGGCCGTAAAATTTCTGAGATATAGGCGCTTAAAGTTTTTCGTGAGGATAAAGAGCGGATGCTCTGTCCCGCTCCCGCAAAGCATGTGTTAGTATAGCAAGGCGCGCAAGGCCTGACGTCATAACAAGCTATAGAGCGCTCTTTGTCTAGCATGAAGTTAAAATATCTATTACTTATTTACACAAGGAAATTATACATATTATATACAACTTATCGATAAAACTAGTATGTACGACTAAAATATAATATACACAAAAAATAAATAAAAAGTCCTAAGTGAACAAATCGCCACCATGCGGCAAGGTTCCCAGAATGCTGGCAGCATTGCCCCGCTGGATTGCGAGGCTTAATTTTTGTGCGAAATATGCTCCAGCTCTGGGATCCCCCGAGGCGAGAACCAATCTGGTCGAAATATTACTTATTTATTTTGGAACAAATTTGAATATTAAAGAAAATATGAATATTTTTTTTCGTTATTCTATTTATGATCAGCTTTTTATGAGATAGCAAAAAAATAGGACATACCTATTAGAAGTAAGTTAAAGTGTTGACTTCCAAGATTTATTTACATATTTCGTTAGTAATAAATAACTTAACTTAGTTATAATTCATGGTTACAATAAAAGCGCGTTGATTAAAATGACAAAATATTATAAAAATATTAAGCCACTTTCAGAGAAGGTATCTTAAAGTGCTAGGCAAGCAAGTGGCTCGAGTCCATTAAAGTTTAGGATTATTCAAGTCTCCGTGGCTAAGTGCAGGTTTACACTCAAGTTTTGTATAATCCCAGGCAAAAAATATAGCACAATTCGAAATCAGTAGGTGAGACAATGGGATTGGCCAGTAAATTTTGTACAGATGGCATTAGCGTAGTTTTACCAAGATAACAAGGGTTTTTTGTAATTGAAAAATTTCAAATGTTATTACTATAACTTTATAGCGATGATAGCTGAATTGGCGCGTTCGAATTCCAATCCGCTGGGGGTTCAATACCCAACAATGAGCTTAAGACTGACTACTGACAGCTCTCAGCATAGAGTAATATATACACCGGGAACTCTCAGTCAGTCAGCTCGTGACCATGGCCGTTGTAACATGGTCGAAACGTCGAACGAAAGCTACCTATTTTTAACTAAATTAAATAATACGTGATAAGTCTCGATAAACATTTACCGTCTTACTACAAAAGATTTAAGAACGCTTTAGACATGTGTTTAGCAGTTGTTTCACTATGAAAAATATGTTAAACACATGTCTAAAGCGTTCTTAAATCTTTTGTAGTAAGACGGTTAAAACATTATTTTGTTGTTCTAACTCTTAATGTCTATGTATCTTTTGTTTCTGTCATAAATAAATATTTTTCTTTCTTTCTTTCTTAAGCTGCCGGTGAAATAAAAAATTGTGAGGAAACCATAGCATAATGGTAAGGCACTTTCTAGTGCCCACGCGGCTGGCGCCATACACCGAACGGTGCGTTCACTTGAGAGCCAATTCCCATTCAAGGCTAAGCGTGTTTACCATCTATGGTAACACCAAAGGTCAGATTTTTCGATCACATCAGGTGAGCTGTGGTCAAACGCCTAGCTTGTCAATCATAAAAAAAAACAAGTTAAAATCCATGCTAGCGCCACTTTGACAGTTACCAAATAGGTGTAGGTTACAAAGTGATAGGTATAGCGAGGTGATACGTGTACTTTCGTGTTATTTCCAAAACTCCATAGATGTCTCTAGTAAAGCCCCCACCACTTTACTATAGGCCATGACTTTGAGTTGACCGTAACTTACTTTGCTTGTCTCTGACTTATTTAATGACTTAGATGATATCTTATAAAATTTAATATTATATCTCAATACTTGACTGGCAAATGCACAAGACATGCGACGCCGAAATTATCTAAAGAGGAAATAATAAAAATAACGGTCTATGCTAGACACAGATCTAGAGCTACTTTGACAGAACAAAATATTGACAGCTTAGTATCCACTTTACATCCACTTATACTGAATCTATGGTATCCACAGATCTCACAGATCTACTACCTATAGCTGTGTATGTATCTTATCAAAGAGTTAACCCTCAGAATAATATTTATGTTAACCCAATTAACCCGATAGATCTATCACGAAGAAAACGAACGGCATCAATGTTTTTTTTTTTTTTTTTTACTGCAATATATGGGAAAAGGGTTTTGCTATTTATAAAGTTTCCTATACTCGAAACTCTTGACCCCTACAAGCTTACAAGAAACAGGGTTGGACGCCACCAAAAAAAAAGTTTGTCAAAAGCTAAATTTTTCTCCATTATGGTCCGTTTTTGCAGAATATAAATAAAATATTTAAAAAAACTCAAAAATCTTTCAAGTCAGGTAGCTGCCCGTACTATCCCTATCAAAGTTTTCATCCTGTTATAATTGAATGGGATGGACATACTCGTAGCAAACTTTTTATGTGCGAGAAAGTTAGGTACTATTACAGTAGAGCCACTTTACTTCACAACTAATTAAGTAACTAAGCAAACAAAATAGATAGATAGAAACTCTTTATTGTGACTTTTTATACAATCGAATTCGTAAGTAAACAAATCCCAGATAAACTTTAGTATAAGTATTTACGTGCCAAATTCTTTGGCCGATATTGCAACCAACTCTTATATCGTAATTCTTAACTTTGTAAACAGATGCGGCGGCTACTGCCACTTACTGGATTGTATGGCATTATTTATGAACGGACATTTAGAAAGTTGCAAGCTTTTGTCTCAAAAAGATAATGTAAAACATGCTATTCTTTCCGAAAAGTTATGTCCCGCCAGTACTTTTATTAATTTATAAATGCAGTATTGTGTTTAATGTAGTTTCCGCAGAAAACATAAATTAAAGCCAGTGAGGTGTAATAATAGAGACGTTATAGGCAACCAAAATGGTTTTAAAAACTGACTAAACGCAGCATATATCTACTTACCTACAAATTAAATTAATTTAAATAATCAAAACAGGTCAGCTAGTTATAAATTTTATATATAACTAGCTGACCTGACAGACATTGTCCTGTCTTAGAACTGTCAAACACGCAAAGTTAAAATTGTAAATCTTTTTTTACACCTTGGGTTACATTATTGGAATTTTAGTAAGGATCCCTATATTTTTTGAAAATATAATATAGCCTATGTTACCCGGGGATAGTGTAGCTTGTAACAGTGAAAGAATTTTTCAAATCGGTTCAGCAGTTTCGGGGCCTATTCAATGCAAACAAACAAACAAACAATCAAATCTTTCCTCTTTATAATATTAGTATAGATAAATAAATATGATTTATATGATTACATTACGCTATATATACGCTATACGCTATATCTGTTTTTAGAAAAAGACAAAAATACAATTTGTTCTGGATACTCGGAGTGCGTGACTGCGAGACGGCTGAACAAAGTCGGGCAGCTAGCCATGCATTCGTCTTGCCTTGAAACTAAAAATTACACTTGAAAATTGCAAATGGCCGTCGTGTTGTTTGGAACTTAGATAATCGTAGTGATAACCTTCGACTAAAATAAAATGAATGGACGGGCCCTAACCATTGTAATTGCTCAGTAAAAACGAGTCAAAACCGTCGGACATAATATACTTCAGCACCTAATTTTAAAAATGTATAGTATATTTGTTACAAAAAATAGATCCCGGTATTATTTGTGTATTTACACTTCGGGAAAGCATATGAATGCATAATTTTGTCAGATCTTTCGTTATCACGTAACAATAGACACGTGTTACACTTTTATTTATATAATTTTTTTATATTTACAATTTTAGATTACTAGACACTGCTGGCTAAACAAATAAAATTTATGAAGCCAATCCTCAAATGAAAAAAATGGTGTCGTCAATCTAAGTGAATTTAACTGAAGTTCTTTCGCAATGTATGAGGACATGGCTTGTAGTCATGTCCTTTTTAAATTGAGTAGTTCCACTTTTGCGCAACTTTGTAACATGTCCTAGTTTAGAACTGGCTGACGGGTTAATGCTTCGGTAACTAGCTAGTACGTGGAAACTTAAGCACTCTCCTTATTACGTTTAATGACTTAGGTTACTTAATGGTTACGTAACGTACTGTCTGTTTAATATGTACACCTTATACCCTTAATAATTGTAAGAACACCTACTATATTGTAGGAAAGTTAATGCGCATGTTTATTAAATAGATTCTAAGCTTTAACATAGGATCTGTTTTAAAACTTGCATATTAAACAAAGCCGTCATTAAATACTCTTACTATTAAACTAATATAATAGTTTGTACTGAGCCGAAAGGAGGTCATTGTACTCATCATTATAAATAACTTTTACTATGGAACCAACCCTAAAATCACGGAAAAAACCAGCTGTTCCTTACATTTTGTCGAGCGTCAATGACCTTTTTCTATGGACATCAGATTTTTTTCGCAATATCTGGGTTGATTCCATAGTAAAAGATGTTCATAATTATGAGTACATTGACCTCATTTAGGCTTAGGATAGTCTTTATAGGTATTCCTGTATACTACATTACATCCAGGCTGGATTTAAGAATTGGGTTTATCCCAGTTTACCCCTAAATTTTGTACAGTTCAAGTGCATATTTCAGCGGTGGAAAAAAAAAACAGAAAACTAATTTAAAATACAAACGTACTAAATACTACTACAGCTTATACATAGAAAACACTAATCAAAATGTATAACTACTTTAAATCAAATACATAAAAACTAGCACCTAAATATAAAACTAAACTTATAATTTACATAGTTTCTTATTTTGAGCAAATTATTTTTTTTCCACTCTTTCTAGGTAACGTTATAGGTAAGGTAGGTTTATACCTACGTGGCACCTAGTTGAATCCACGTTGCAAACAAGTTAGGACAGTTCGACGTAATTTCACTATTCCGAAGCTAGCCTTTGACTAGGAAACTTGCGACGCTCGGTAGGAGTTGCTCACAGTCGCCGCAAAGTGGCCCGAGTCCCGAAACTCGATGACAAGTCTCGAATGTTCTCGAAATGTGCTCGAATCTCCAGGTAGCTAGGGACGCGATAGATGGCATTTCAGTTCGTATCAATATGTATGAAGCTGTTGGGAATTATGGTGAACTTTCAATCAGATTCATGTGAAAATTATAGTAAGTCCAAACTTCGACCAAAGTAAAATGAAGTCCAAACTGGATTTAACACTTCTGCGTATAAAACACACTTTCAGCGCTCTTTTTTTTTAACCGACATCAATAAAGGAGGAGGTTCGCAATATAACTGTATTTTTTATGTTTTTTATGAATATATGATTATGATGATTCTTTTTTTGTTTGGTAGGTAATACTTCAGAGGTGATCCCGTATAAGCTATGTGCTTTTTGAAAAAATAAACAAAAACAATAAATATATATGTACAAAAAAAAAAAATTAAGTTAGATTTATATTTATTGTAATTTGTTGTTTTGTATATTATCTTGTAAAACTTTGGTATTTCTATTTATTTCTGTTTGTCTTTTATAAGGTGTTTTTGATGCACGCCTACCTACCATTTGTTCCAACCTGGTGGATGACTGGTAGGAAATGCTTAGCATTAAGTCCTCCAATTGTACATATCTACTTAATTTGTAAGTGTGCAATAAAGTATTAAATAAATACATAAATAAATAAAAATAACGTTTTGGTTTGTGGTTCCCTTCAGCAAAAGTTTTGAGGAGGACTTTCAATCTTTGTTTTAACTGTCATTTTTCTACTTTTTTAGGGATAGTTTTGTAGTAGTTATTTTTCAAAAATGTAACTTTATTAACTCACTATTTTATAGGAGCCGTTTTTTTCGAGCCTTTTTCGAGATTATATTAAATCTACTTAGGTGTTAGAATCAAATATACTTACAGATCTTAAATAGATAGCTACTTCTTCGAGCATGTCCATAGCAAGTTTCTTCCATGCGTTTTGTCTTGAACACGATGTCAGTAACCTGCTCAATGTATAAGTTAAGGTTCACGTTCGCGTGATTTTCCAACTGAGCGGATCTAACGTTAGTTTGGTGCCGCAATACCTGTTGTCCGTAAGGCCCCTGATGTTGAACAAAGACGCGGATTACTAGAGTGCGCGTGCGAGAGCAAGATACACAATACATGTACGATATACCAGCTTTAAATAAAGTAGATAAAGTAAGGTGGCGGCGTGATGGATGCGAACACACCAGGCCTAAATCAGGCTTGATGCCTTTAGAAGAACTTACCCTGCAGATGACCTTGCCACCTTTCAATATTCTTACAAGTATAAAATTAAATAAGATTTTAAGCTTACTCGCGCATAGATCACCCATCAAGGCTCCATGATAAGCGCCTAGATTTAAATTTATTCATGTTATTAATTCCATTAAACCCGTCCTTCCAATAAATCTATCGGCTTTAGAAAACAAAGAACCAAAGGGTGCCTCGTTAAGTCAGTCCTCGTTTCCTTCGTTTATAGATTTCATGAACGATTTTGAGAATGTATGGTTAGGAGTAAATTTTCGTAGTAAATACGACGTGTTATGTTAATACTTTTTTCAATTCTTTGATCCTTTAGCTATCGAGTGCGGAGTAACTAAATTTTGGATGTAGATGATATAATTATATGTAGCTACAGCATCGAACTGTATCCCCCAGTTTTGTTATTTAGTTGATCATCAGATTTTTTTAATTACCTCCATCGAGATACAATGCATATAGAGTCACAATCGTACCAAAAAATCTCCGAACCAAAACTTGGCGTACACAACGAATTGCGCAGACTTTTTGGTTAGTTACAAGGTAACCGCGATCCGACTACAACGCCGCGCGATGCCAAAGCTACGATGACATAGTGGACAACTAACATTGAACACTATGCAAGCGACATAACATCTAAATTGGAGTAAATGTGGCATTGTGAACTATAAGTAATTGATACAATGTATGTACAATAATGCTCAGATGTTTTTTGACTGTTTTCACTGAGAAATTGTGAGTCTTTAGGAATTTTATCTCGATGACTTTTGCAAAAAAGCGAATACATACAATAATACTATTAAATCATTAAGGATGAGTACTCGTACGAGTGACATCTGACATCTTACATCTTCATTCCAGCAATAAAATTACATTCATCAATTTTATCAACCTAACAATTTTTCGCAATTTACTTGTAAGAATTGTAGGTATCAAAGGTTCTTGTCGTGTGGGTATTTAGCGCGACAAGCGAGCTTTGGCGTGAAACGGATACAAGGGCGGCTTATCTCTCCCGGATGTAAGGCGCTGCTATACACTCCGGCAATACTCCACCTACGCGATGGGACTAGAGAGCTCGACTCCTATCACTGTCTACTTTTCGAGGAGTATCTCTAAACGGCGACGGACATATTTAAGGATATCATTGTACTATATCATTATAAAAAACTTTTATTTTGAAATAATGAAAAAAAAACATACACTAGTTCCATACCGAGTGTTAAAGTCATTTTTTATGGAAGAACTGTTTTTTCCCCCTGATATCAGGGTTGATTCGAAAGTAAATGTTTTTTTTATGATAATGATAAAATGATACTTTTGAAATCGTCCGTCGTCTAGATAATATATAAAAATGTATACCGTTAAACTCGGGAACAGTTTTTCGCTCTGTGCTTGACCCAACATCCATGATTTTGTAAATCAAAGGTAAAATTAATAAAACTTATAAATTATAAATAATTTTCGTAGAGGTACGTTCTGATTTTTAAGTCGTTTTCTTATCACTTTGACAAAGCGATAAGAATACGACAATACGAATAAAGAATACGAATACGACACTGCAATCAGAATAGGCATGATGACAAATATTTTTTATTACCTAATAAAAAAGCTGATCACAAATAGAGCCCATCAACGAAAACAAAATTAAAATTAGTTCAAAAACAAATAAGATATAAGCATTTTAATTTCATGCTAGACAGAGAGCGCACTATACTGAGCCGTAACGTCACGGCTCAGGAGCGCTATACAAATGCTATACTAACACGCGCTTTGCGAGAAAGGGATAGAGCATCCCCTCCCTATCCCCACCTAAAATTTTAAGCGCTCATATCTCAGAGATTTATCAGCCAATTTAATTTATTTTTTCAGTATGTGTAATGTATTTAGTTATATTCCTCGCTAAACCGGTTATTTGTAATAAATTAAACATGAGGACACATGCCTATTCCGGTCTTAAACAAAAACCGCTTGTGGATTAGTTGCCTCACTCGCCATATCGCGGTAATCTACCAACATTTATTGACAAAGAAAATATATGCATTATTATGCTCAAGTGACCATTATAAAATCTTCAACCTAATTAAACATTCTCTATAATTATTTATCCTCAAGCTCTGCATCTGACAAGAAAAGAACGCTCGACTGACTTGATTGCGGAAGTCGTTCGAACAATGGATCTTCAAATGTCTCATTATCGCGCAGTACATACAAAGAATATACTCGTCTTTCAAAGGGAAAAGTTATAAATAATAATAATAATAATGTGAGCAAAGTATACGACCATACATAACAAATAAAACAAGTGAATAATACAAGTTTTTTTTTAAACACCCGATAAAAGAACTGATGATCAAACGGCTGATCATATTTTCTTGAGTCATAGTTACGAACAACTCCCGATTAAGTCACTTTTCTAACAAAAAAACAGGCACACAGATACACACGCTAAACTTATAACACCTCTCTTTTTGCGTCGGGGACTAGGTAGTACAATGAAATACTTATGTAGGTACATAACATCCATACAAAAGCCAGGCAAACCTAACCACAACCTATCATTTCTTCTGTGCCACAACATAGTCACAGAAATCCAATGGCGTACTTTGGGGAGCACGGCTTTCTTCAGAAAGCCTGGTAACGATGACGGCTCCTCTTTAACTATTAGTAGAACTAATAATATGCGGTTATTGTAACCTATTTAGACACATGAATAAACTAGGAGCTACGGACATTCCACAGTGTCGTAGTTGCATGAAGAAGAACGAAACCGTAGTCAATGTGCCAAAGTCATCTATACTAATATTATAAAGAGGAATGATTTGATTGATTGATTGTTTGTTTGTTTGTTTGTTTGTTTGCATCGAAACTACTGAACTTGTTGTTGTTGAACTGTTTGTTGAAACTACTGAACCGATTTGAAAAATTATTTCACTGTTGGGAAGCTACACTATCCCCGCTGGGGCGGACCGCTAGTTTATTCATAAATTTACAGGTCAATGTGAAGCCACAGATAAAAATTAGAATCGCTACCGGATTGCATGAGGTAGCATTATCATCATTGACGTTACCACAACAGCTAAATTGTTTTTAATCATCTACGCTTCCATTTACGCTACTGGAGCAACTGTGCTAGCGCCCCAAAGCCACGCTCCGGCATTTCAAGGAGCTGGGTTGGCCCAGGTAGACGCTGGTAGGGGAAAATAGATATACTCCAAGCGGAACGTCAATCGTCTCATCGTCCGTATTTCGAATAGTTCCTCTGTTTGAAACCTACATTGCCTGTTGCCTACTACAGAAAATTGAATACCCTAAATATCTAGTGCCTTACTGTAAAAATCAATCCAGAATTAAATTAATCATCATCATCATCATTATCAACCATTTTCCATCCACTGCTGGGTATAGTTCTCCTCTTCAGCGCACCATCTTTTCTGGTCCTGTGCTAATCTTGTCTACTGCTTTCCTATTGCACTAGCGGTGTCATCTGACCAGCGGGCTGGTGGTCTGTTTGGTAGTCGCTTTCCATTCCGCGGCCACCATTATGTGCCTGCTTTGGTCCAACGTCCATCTTCTCTAAATTATTAGTGTGTCAAAATGTACAGTTTTACGCTACGAAAATTCTAACTACAGCTACATAAAAACTGCGGCTGACGCCTTGATATTAAGCTTTGATATCACAATTACACGACTGAACAACCCTTGCACAAAGATCTCAACTACACAGAACATAGGCTCGGAAATGTCTGCTTACTCCGCATGAAGGCTTGAAGCTGAACAAACATAAATCTGAAACCACAGTGTACACGGAGGCAGGATGCAAGATTGCACGTTCTGGTGTTCCAAATGAATTCTCTAATTTAACCGTTTGAAAACCATTCCAGGATGCCATATACTTGATAATTAGCTGACATGTTAATTGACTATGTGGTCGAAAAAGGTAAACATACCTAGTCTAGAATGGGAAATATATGGACCTTATAAGTAGTTTAAAGGAATTTCTTATCGATTATTTACTATTATATTGTAGGGAATAGATATAATCTCATACGTGATATGCTGCAAGTTGATTGCACAAAATGGTTAATTTTTCGCTCGCTTGTATGTGATTGCGCTAACGTAATCACTTGGCAGGTATGCAAGCATGGCCGACATGCTATAATGACACAGATTACGTTACTTTGTGGCGCGTTCTCTTTATATACCTTTGTAAAAAAGAGCACGAATTCAACCGAAAAACTTCGGTCAAACTTGCACTGTCGTACAAAAGCGTAGTTCACAATAGAGGCGCGTGTGAAAGGGCATCGTAGATGGCAGCACAGCGAGATAATAGAGCTCCTGCTAGCTGTTTAGCGAGTGCTCGCATCCGGGCCGGCCGGAAATGGTGCCTCCCTCCAGACAACCTTCATTTCCTGAGCTGTCCTTTTCCTCGCGAACTCGGGGAGGTCGTGTTAATCTATACGTTTACTGTGGACTTTTCCATGATGTTTATTTGTTTGCTTCAAAAATTATGAAGATATCATGGGTATAATTACTTCCTTTTTCATAGAGGCTTGTATTTAATGCTTAATAATTTTTTACATATTATGAAATTCAGTCTACTAAGCGTATAGTTATATCAGCAGTATTATTGCTAACTCTCGAACCTCGTTGGGAATTAAATTAAATACTGATTAAAAATACCTTTAAGAAAATATTGTTATTTGATTCTGTTTATAAAAATAAAAAAACATATTATTTATTAGTAAATCCGCTATAACGTTACATATTCTTTGACAATTTCAACTATCTATCTCTTGTGATTCAAAAGATACAGCCGTTAAAAGGACAGACAGCGCAACGTAGGCTTAGTAATAGTGGGCCTCGTTGATATACTCTGGGTACGTACTACGTAATCCTAACTTTGATTACATATTTCTGAAGAAAACTAGTAGAAATAGCAAAGCAACAAACGGTTGAACGGATTCGGATGAAATTTGAATGGAGGTACCTTGTAGTCTGGATTTAAACATAAGTTACTTTTTGTTCTGTATAAAAATACTGTTCTTGTAAGATAGCGGGTGAAATCACCGGCACAGCTAGTTAGATAACAAATTGAAAAAAATGCTTACACAGCACCACACTAAAGGAAGTCACCATCAACAAACGAACGTCAAACTACGCTTGTTTCGAACTGAGCAACAAAAGCTGCCAGTTGCTCTCCAAGACAAGGATTTGTGAGTGCCTCTCTCATTGCCCCGCTCAAAACATCCTCGGGCTGTGTAAATGGAACAGCATGGGACTTCAGGAACAAATAGGCATTTGAAACTGAGTGCGACATTTGAACTGTCTTTAACAGTCTTTGGGTACAAGCAATAATATCGGTAAACGTAACATAACCCTAAAACTCGGCACAAAGTTGCTAGTCTATCGGTTTTTTATTATCGGATACATTTCGGAGAGTGTGCATCGGATCTGCACGTGAAGAAACCGATTCACTCGTGATTTAAAGACACCCAGATTGTAACCATCGAGGAACACCCATTCAGGCAGCGCATTCCACAGACTAGCAGTTCGCGCAATAAATGTGGAATCAAAGCGCTTCGTACGGGTTTTCATAAAATCAACCCTAAAGCGGTGACGATTTTTCGTGTCCGTTCTGGCAGTCCGATAGAAAAATGGGCAGGAATGAATTATATCGTACGATATGATGGTTACAATCTGGGTGTCTTTAAATCACGAGTGAATCGGTTTCTTCTAGGCAAGCGTGCTTCAACGTAGACCGCATCGTCGCTTAACATCAGGCGAGATGGTGGTCAAAAGCAAGCCTATTAATTATAAAAAAAAACTCGACTGGGTGACGATATACATAAGGAAATCGCGCTCAGTGCCGAGCCGCGGGATAGGTCTATGTCCAGCAGTATGCTTTGGTGGGCTATTATATTAAGATAATAAATATTTTACCCATAATTATTTCTCGACTAGCCCCAAGGTAATCAAATGGCATCGGTGCAAGATGGTTAACATTCTGAAATACTGGCTTTATGATAAATACGTGAGGATAAAAAATCCAAAAATGTGAGTATGTACCTTTATGAACCAAGTTACTATAAATAACTATGGTTAATGCGACGCGTGATTAATATGCTTGGTATTTTTCTAGCTCGACGCAAAAGCATTGCCTGTGTTAGTTAACTTGTATTTAGGTAAGTAAATCAAGTTAATTTTTTGACGAAAAATTCAAAAACCGACTTTAAGACTATTACCTACATGTACAAACTTAAACTAAAAAGTAGAAAATTTAAATTTAAAACTGAGATTGTAATAAACTATTCCTCATCAAAACTTTTGCTGAAGGGAACCACAAACCAAAACTATTTTTTTAAATTGTAATTCAAAAAAATGCTGAATCGTTTTCGATTAAATTTATATGGGACTCTCTGAAGTATGACCTACCAAACAAAAAAGAATCATCTAATAATCTTATTTCATAATTATTTGAGTAATCGCGTAACAAACATACAAAAAAACATACAGTCAAATTGATAACATCCTTTTTTGAAGTCGGTTAATAAAGAAACTGGCCAGTAAAAAGTACTATTAATATTTGAAGATTTTATTTACAAGTTTTTATTATTTCCAAGTTTTTGCTAACTCTACCTACAACAATGTTCACGAGTTTCACGACCTCAAAGTCAAACGTTGTTTGTCCGCAAAAATGTAGTATGCATGAGGAGTTAAAATGAAAATTTATGGCTTAATGGCCCTATCTGCATCCAGCACGCTGTGGCTGAAGCAAAACTTTGGAATACATTTTCATATGAGTGCGGTTACGTTCCGAAAGTGTCTAAATGTTGCGTCTAATAATTTCGAAAAAAATATTTTTTAATGGTTAGGTAGGTACTAAATAGAGGTCAGCCTGAGGAAGAGTTAGTAATCAAAATTCTTCTAGAAAAGTTTGAAAGTTGCTTGTTGTTTGTTAGGGCAATTGGGCCATATCAACCTTGCTGGCCCAGTTGCGGGTTGGTGGATTGACATTCGCTATATTGAATGTCTTTTTCGTACATATGCAGGTTTTCTCACTATGTTTTTCTGCACCAAAAAGCCACTTGTATGAACCACTATGTATGAAAATCCGTACGTACATAAACTCCAAGGAGCTCATTGGTACGGGCACGAGATTTGAACCCGCGACATTACGCTTTCAAGTCTAGCGGTCTCCCAAATAGGCTACTACGGCCTTTTCGTATTAAGTATTTCCTTAGGGTTTGTATCCACGGATCCCGGTATCGGTTTGAATTAGCCACGGATCCTGGCGAGTTGTATTCACCGATACCGGGATCCGTTACTCATTGATTATATATAAATTCTCTCAATAAACTTCTGTTTGCTTTCATGGAAGCTGTATAAAATATAGATAGGTATTTTCACCGGTATACCATTAGTTTATTGTGCTTTTATCTACTTTAGAAATACATAAAGTGCAATGTGCATGAAGAGTGCTCTTGCTACAGTAAAATTCAATGTTCAATTCCCAATGCTTTCATTCCATTTCTCCATATTCACAATCTCACTATTATTTTACTGCGAAGAACTGAAACTACTTCAATTACTATAATTAGCAATGACGTTTGAAATGTTCTGTCAAGAACTATATGAACTGTACATAGATTCAGTACCTATACTGAATCTATGGAACTGTATATAAAGTCCTTGATGAACTGACAAGAAAACTTGTAGAAGTTGACTTGCTAGCGACTTGTTGACTTGTTTAAGCTAAAAAGGCTTGAAAGGTTCTATTGTTTACCGCTTAGTTCAATAGTTTGTTACAAGGTGGCTTCCGTTACATTCCTTTGAATATATGTGGTAATAGTGGCGCGTCTTTTTTTAAATATATTTCTAACGCAAGATTTGAAGTTTCATTTGAGTTAATTTGAAACCTATATACGTAGTACGACTCTCACAAAGGCCTGAATGTTCTCCAAAAGTGATATTGTCGTGTAAATTTAGAATTTACACAATTACAAAAAGGCCTCCAAATAGAACGAAGTATTTGTATCTGAAAAAATACGGCAAGCTGAAATTATACAAATTAGAACGAACGCATACGACAGACAGATAATAAATGCAGCCTTAGTTAGAGCAAGAGAATGAATCGAGGGTCGGTGGTGGAGAGTCAAGGTGGCCCCGGCGACGCGGCGTACAGGCCGTGGAAAATTCAGTTTTTCCAACTTCAAGTTAAAGGATCAAATTGTACAAACGCGCTTCCGCGTCACATAGCGTCTCCGCCACGTCTCCACTGATCTAAACTGAAATAAATGAGATACAGTTTTCAACATAGCAAAGTCGAAAAAAGATTTTTCTTTGGTCACTTCTACGCCACAACGCTTTAACTCTTTGACTCTCCAATCAACATTGGCCTAAAATTTCGTCATATGCAATGCTGTGGTACTTTTGAAAATCACGCTTGCAATAAATTACGAGAAATTCTTGCTAGTCTATTAAATGGTGCTATATATAACGTACGTAGTGTAATGGAAGAACTTTGTCGTCGTTAAATTAACTACATGAGTCGACGACCGCGGGGTATAATGTTCTAGAGAACTTTCCAGTTAATTTAACGAAATAATGTAAATCAAGGATGAGTTTGAGAAGTTGAATAAACCTATATTAAAATTGTGGTCAGGTATTAACAATTCACAGCAGTTTACTTCCAACGAAAAATTCCAACGCATGGAGAGAGGTACGAGTAAGTGTTTACATAATAAGGTTACATAATAACATATAAATAAGGCAATTTTAGTAGCATTTTGGTGCGATACAGACGCAAAAAGTTTTTTTAAATATATGAATTGATTCAAGTGTTTGATGTAAACGCGCATTTATTTCAATGCTAACGCGGGTACGCTCTGGCAGTCAACGAAACGCTGTTCTATAAAAATAAATTTTGCATAGTAGATGTTGACGAAGGGCTTTTCGATTGAAAAAAAACTGTAGTGGTTATAAGTGTCACGACGCAAACGCACGTTTAAAACAGCTTGTTTGTATCGCTGTTATTAGGAGTGGTGTGGAACCAACAAAGTGTGGAACTGCTTTAGGTATCTTTAATAGGATTCCGACGCATATTTTCAACACCTGATTTATTCACCAGATTACTTCAATTACACTTTTTGCTATAGAGTTGTAAAACATAATTCAAAATATTTTGTCTTAAACATGTGTTAAATTAATACTAAATGTGTCCATTATTTGAAGAACACAATTTGACTAAAATTTGACTAAAATTGGACTAAAGGTAAAGTAATTACTTCCTAAAGTAATTGGCTACCAATTTTACTTTCTTGTAATGTATTGTACGTGTGTACAAATTTCCAGTGTGCAAAAAGGTTTGATTACGATTTTCTACTAAAAAAAGACGCGCATTCGTCTATTTTTTACCGACTTCGAAAAGGAGGAGGTTATCAATTCGACTGAATGTTGTTTTTTTCTTTGACTCCAAAAATAACTGATTATAAATTGTAAATATGTATATAAGTAGGTAATATATGTATTAATAATTTCGTTGATTGTCCTTTAATGCTCATTGCTTTGAAGTTATTTAAATATTATTTTCTACTTTTTAGTTTGAGTTTGTAAATGAAGGTATAATCATGAAGACGGTTCTTTTTTTTTTCTAAAAATTATCTTTATTAGAGGGTAAGTTGGAATTTACAGACAAAAATTATAAGATGAACTCTACCTACCTCCTACAGAACCAAGCGGCTAACTCTACTTTTAATTATTAGGCAGCTTCAAAGACTCCTGGCTTAACGTTTTATCTAACAATCAGCTTCCGAAAAAGGGTAGCATTGAAAATATTCGTCGTCACCGATCGGAAAACTGACCAGATCGTCCTTTATTCACCACTGATCAGGCTAGCTGGACTGAATTTTCGCATCGCTTCAGATTTACATTTTGTTGAATTTGTATGAGCCTTGGTCACATCCATTTGTGTTAAAAAAAGCTACACTCCAAACGCTCCTTCACAAAACTCTTTTTTAACATAATACCTGTAAAGTGCTAATAATGCTTAGTTAGTGGTAATGGTATGCGGCGTGTAGCGCCTGATAAATGTCGGGACGCGCAAAACACGGCAAAGCTTTCAGTCAGGCTGTCCACCTGCGAACAAGCTACGCGGTGAGAGCTCTCAGTTGTATACTACTACCAACGACTTTCAACTTGTAGACAATACATTCTTAACGCAAAATTTTGAGGATTGATAATTAACGCTGATTGGTGTACTTATCTCTGAGTCTGTTAGTCAAACTATTTAATAAGCAACAGAAATTGTAAAAAAATATCTTCAAACAACTAAGCAAAACATAAATTTTACTTTGAACAAGTGTTGAGGCTATCATTAAATTATAAGTCAGAAGGCGTCCAAATTGCGATTTAGTGACGCGAGCTTTCATATCTGTGAGCACCGCTCTGAGTTTGTTCTATAGTCAATTTTAATTTAATAACACTAGAGTTTTTGTAAAAGTAAACGCCATGTTGCCAAAGAGTTAAAAGTAACACTTTTAACTAATTTTATCACGTATTTTATTCAACACCATCAGCCAGAAGATGTCTACTGCTGAACATAGGCCTCGCCTTTAGACCTCCCCACTGAACGATGGCCTGCCATCTGCATCCACTAAATGCTCGCGACCCTCACGATGTTGTCGGTTCATATGTATTTCGGCAAATAGCCATGTTCCGGAATCTATCACGCAAAAAAAATTCCGAGCATAGATGTCCTAAAACTGCGACCAGAACCACCAGAGGATGGGCAGCAGCATCTTTCTACTGCACGGCAGAACGGTAGAACACTCTGCAATCTCCAAGCTAAAGGCCAAGCGCGGGGATTAATGCAAATGTATGTATTTTATTACTTTATTTTAATCCTGTCGTTTCTAAAACTTTTGCATTTTAACCGTTAGAAATATATCTAAGTAATTAGGTGCGTTACTGATAAATACTGATAAATTAATATGCTTTACGTAATAATGTAAAGAAAACAAATAGATTTACAATAATTACCTGGGGCCTTACGGACAACACCTAATCCGCTCAGTTAGAAAATCACGCGAACGTGAACCTTATCGCGCCCAGATACGGTTTGCGGTCGCGTGATTTTCCAACTGAGCGGATTAGGTGCCGCAATTAGCTATTCTCCGTAAGGCCCCTGGCCTAGTTACATGGGCAAAAACTGTTTGAAAATTGAATTCTCCGCTATAGGTGAAACATTCACCGCCTGTTTGTATTCACCTTAAGAGCGATAAGAATAGAGGTGAAAATAAAATAAACTCAGTGTACGTACTGAACGCATCGCCTGCATCTCTAATATAAACGGGACTTATAAATACGTTTGATTGCGAGTTTGTACGAAACGAAACTACCAAAAATATAATTATAAAAAAAAAAAAAAAAAAATATATATATAACATACTGTATACAATAACAAATAATACAGCAAACCGTAACCAAACAAAATAACCGCAAAATAAACTGCACAAATATCCAACAACAGAGCAATTCCAGCGATACGTAGAGAATTCTTGGGGCGGCGAAAATTCATTCCACGTACACTACGACCAACTTATCTGTAGATTTGGCTAAATGGTGAAACTAAAATTTTCCACGTTGGCTGTCATTTTTGGTCAGGAAATACGATGGTGGCTCTGCACTGAACTGTAGAAATAAGATGGTCTGTACGAGCGCACATCGGCGGTTAGACGTGAAAGCTCACCCGACTCTGAAAGGTGTTATCGCCCGTGCAAGTGGCGCCCTCTAGATAGCATCTAACCCTGCCTTTTGTACACAGGAATGTATGTTCTTTTCATTGGTGCAGTCCAGTTTCAGTGATAATGGATCTTTTTAGTGCAGTCGTTGCTTTATTTTAGATATTTTTTGTATCAAAACTTATGGACTTTGTTATCAGGTTTTTGTTCATTATGATTCTAGATATTACAGGATCTTGATACCTTATACCTAGCCCTTTCCAGTCATAGCGCAATAAGAGTATATTGATGCAATTGTGTTTCTCCGCCAATCATCGTAAATTTTTCCAACTCGTGACCACGGCCATTATAACATGGTCGAAACGTCGAGTGAAAGGTACCTACATATTTTTTACCTAAATTAAATAATACGTGATAAGTCCCGATAAATATTTAAAACATGTGTTCAAATCGTGAAAGTTTAAAAATTACTAATAATACTCCGCTGATGTAGGGATCCAAATTTGGTCTGGACGCAAGAGAACTCCATCAGTCCCTATCACACGCTGTCTTTCACCTGTCGATGACTTGGAGCTGGCGCAGGGTTTGCATTCAGGCATCTCGGTTTTTTTCGTAACATCAAAAATGATGGTTATAATAAATGTCCTGTCCGTTTTTTACGACGCCGTATAACCTAACTTGATAAAATTGGGGGGGAAAAGTAGTGTTGTAATATGAGAAGGGACACAGAATATACTTCATCTCGAAACAACACGGGAACTTCAAAGCCCATCTAGTTGAAATCAAGTACCTACCAACAAAATTTATACCTACTACCTAAACAACATACATTCACTCATTTTATAATTTTTTGTACGGACTTGATTTTTTCCCCTTAAGATTAAGCAGGTTCCTGCAACTACAGTTTCAACCACATTTGACGGTGCAAAGGGAGACAACGCCGCGCGCGCGCACTCACCCAGAAAAATAACGTCAAATCCAGTTAAAACTATAGTAACGGAGTAACGGGCTTAATCTTACGTGAGTAATTCGCGGTTGATAAAAACAAAATGTGTGAAATCCACGTCCATTTCCATAATACACACACACAGTATAAAATCTTTATAACACCCCAAGTGCTTCCCTATCGCAGTAAAAATCGCCAGATTATATCTCTAAACCTACTTAGCGGCACGCTTGGTGGGATTTTGTTTGCGGCCTCCAGCGGCTCGCGATAAAAGCCTCTTTGTGTCCGCCCTCCGTGGCCGAGCAACTCTTTCAATGCACGATTGCACGCTCGGGGATATGTGAAGTTTGAATAATAGATTCCACGGTGAGAGAATAGTTTGATAAGAAAAGTTTAGATAGTACGTGCACTTCTTATTAAAGTAGGGTTCGAGAAAAATGTCATAATAGCTACACTCTGCGCTTTTACCCATTATCCGTGATTATTACAAGCTTTTATTTAACTTGCAATGTTTGTTAGTTTGTTTAGGTCAAAAATCTTGCAAGCTGAACGATAACCAGCTGCCTTATTATGGATGATTCGGATCGTGATCGTGATCGCGTGCCATCTCACTTACGCATGTGGTGCGAGTAAATAGATACGAACGGGACGGCATGCAATCTGAAATCCGATCAAAGAATCATAATAAGGCCCCTGTTCCTTCTAATCGATTTTGCTAAAATTGTGCGTATACTTTTAGTTCTGGTTTCATTACAATATGCAATACCCGATATTGTAATATTTTCAAAATGACCATTAAAATTAAAATAAACACATTTAAAAAAAAAAAAAAAAATGGCAAACAAGCCGACGGGCTGCCTGATGGTAAGCAGTCGCCGTCGCCTATGGATACTTGTAACACCAGAGGCATCACAAATACGCTGCTGACCCTTTAGGACTCGATTAACTCGCCTTTTGAAGAACCCCATGTTGTAGCTTCTCGGAAACACCATGGAAGGTAGCTCATTCCACATTTGCAGGTATGAGGCAAGAAGGATCGTGTGAATCGCACAGTGTGTGATTTCCACTGATTTATGATGTGTGGATGAGCCTTCAGGCGGTGGCGGCTAGTGCGATGGTAAAACCGCGACGCCGGCATCATTTATAATAAAAGCTTGTTTTATCTAAATGACGATGAAATATAAAACAAAAAATAATTAAAACATGAATATAGGAACATTGTTTCAAAAACCGCCCCAACACAGCATGTTGCTGGAATTGACCGAACAAAAAGAGATATCAGATTCTAATAGAACAAGTCGACGTTTCTATGCATGTTTGTAATTTTTTTCGACAATAACTTTGATTCAATATTAAAAAAAAATTGGACGCTAGTAATTTATTCTAACATTTTTTAGGATCGCGAGTTCAGTCTGAGGTGGACAACTAGTAGTATATTAAGTAGTTTATTCTTCCCTACTGTGAATACCTACAGTACTCCAGTGCCTAATACCCAGCTAAATGTGCTCGATAATGGAGCGTCGTAAACGGCAACTCGGTAGTAAATTCGATCATAACCTCTACCGCGTCGCGTCTCGGTTTGAAGCGCTTGGTAATGAGCTTACATCACACTTCAGTTAGGTGCACAAATTTTCCACGTGGTAATAACAAATTTTTTACCTGAGTAATTATAAGTTATGCTGGGTACGCTGCCAGCTAATGATATTGGGCTTGAGCATTTGGATTGTCTTTTGATCTTCAACGGTCTATGGGCAGTCTAACTGTATTTGAAGTGTAAGTATTCGCTTGTATTTTTGTTTAGTTAATAAAGGCACTTGCCCTTTAAAAAAGATATATGTGTATATAATATATGTTATACATAGGTCTCAAAAGAGCGCGAGGTGAAAAATCTTTGCACTCGAGTGCAACACGTAACGTTTCATCCCACCTCAACGAGGAAATGACTAAATGAAAAAAAAAATTGCGCTTTATTAACAGTATCAATCAATTCTGTTGGCGTCAAATAAACTTCCTCGTCGCTAAAATCACTCATTTTAGGTTTTCACTTGTTTTTAAGTTTCTTGTTTTTAACCTAAGGTACAACAACAATACAACAACAACAATACGGCGTGAAAAGAATATGGCGCGCGCAAAGCAAATTAAAATAGAGTACACCAAGAAGGTTCCGCGTCTGAGTTTTTAACAAATTAAAAAAGGTTGTATGATATATTCGGCACTATGGAGGTAGCAGTAAATAGGATTAATGATGTTTTGAATTCACAAACTTAGTGCACACGATGTTCTAAATTCAATTTTACTTTATCCTCTAGCGGATAAAAACGGCTTTTGCACTCAGATATCGAAGAGCAAATATACTCTTTCCGAGGTCGGGGGATGAAAAAGCTTTTAATAAGAGTAAATTAAGTGTGTATTTTCATCCGCACTCAACTCTGTAATAGCTGAACGGATTCTAATGAAATTTAGTACGAAAGTAACTTATACCCTGAAATAACACATAGGCTTCTAAGAAAGATAAACGGTTCCCGGAGGTGGAAAGCACGGGGCTCAGTTTCTAAATCATAATTCAAGTTGCATCGTATCTTAGTATTTATTCCTCCCTATTTACTTCTAACGAGGAAAACCCAATTAGAGTTAACCTCACTTTGTTTCGGAGGAAATTCTTTACATTTTCCAGCTTCAAATGAACGCCACAATGAGCCATGCTCTACAACGAGGCACGTACCACTTTTACCTCTCTCGTAGCAAAATTGCTACGCCGTAGCTGGTATCTACGCCGTAGTCTCGTAGCCTGTTTAGCCCTACGGTTTGAGATAAGGCCAAATTTCCCAGATAAGCTAATGAGAATAATTTTTCAGGGCATCTCACTAGCATACTAAGTTAGTTTCGCACGAAAATTGTGAAAAGTTTTACATTTTGTTTAACTTTATCTTACTGGTGAATCTTGTGAAAATCATGTGGATAGAGTGGGCCTACAAAAAATATTCCAAGTTCAGGGTTTGGTTTAATAAAATTAAGCTTATTTTTCGTATTAACCAAATTATCACGCTAGTCCCTATCCTTACTTAATGTTATAAATGCCAAAGTTTGTTTGTTGGTCCTTCTTTTACACCGCAACAAGACAACGGGTAGACGTTATTTTATGCAAGGGTTTACTTAAGATAGTTTTTACTCCGGAAATATTAATAGTTCCCGTAGGTCCACGCGGTTGAAATCTCGGGTAAGTATTATTAAGACTGTCCATTACACCGGACCATGATATAAACGTACCAGACACGAATAAAACGTGACCTCCTGAAAAAACCGTACCCACAACGCTATAAAGACGTAATTAACTGTCGGTGACGCAAAGTTCTAGTGAGTATTGTTTCATACCAAATAATACCAGTATATTATTAGAAGCCTTTATTTAACTTGCAATATCTGTTATTCCGTTTAGGTCAAATCTTGAAACCTGAATTAGAAACGGTTCGATTTTTCAGAAATTTTGCATACACCTTTAGTTTTGGTGATCATACAATATGCAATACCCAATATTATAATATAGTCTACATTAAAAACATTTAAGTTATATGATTATTTACGGGATATTTACCGTGGTAAGGTTGTGGAATGAGCTAAACAATGAGCTAAATAATCATATAACTTTAGTGAACAACCGTGATAGTTTAAAACAGTGTTTTAAAAACATTTGATTTGAAGTACTCTTTATTTGGAAACCATAAAATAAGTGAAATCATTTTAAAATGGCCGCGGTCACTAGATGGCGGATGTTTTTTTTTTGTCAACCTCCATAAATATAAATATCCAATTAATATGCATATCAAATGAAAGGGCTTGAAGAGTAGAAAACGATACAACTAGTGACATCACATTAAATTTAATATGACCGCCGCTCTAAGATAGCGGATTACATTTTCTAAATTAAAAAACTTGTAAAATATATTTTTACGTTTAAGTTTTTATTTATTTATTTTATATTTTATTGTACACTTGTAATACACAAATGGAAGACATAATGCTAAGCAATTTCTACCAGTCATCGACCATGTTAGAAGAATGGTATTTTTAATGCCCGACTGGGCTGGCTACTAATCTGTTTCCGAGCAGGTAATTCACAGTGTGTTCCGACAGCTTCCCTTGAGAGCCAGTTCTTATTCTATGCGTTCCATTCCTATCAGGAGCGTTTACCATTTTCGACTACACTATCACTTACCATCAGCTGTGGTCAAACTCTTAGATTGTTAAAATGCTTATAAGTCTGAAAATATTGGAAAACCGCAGATATAACCGTGAGACGAGTAGTAAGATATCACGTGTATTAATAAGATTCTTTGTAGGTACTAAAAAATAAACGTGATTTTGGGGAGGGGGGGTTAGTCTTAAACCTCACCATGTATCACCAAGGGGAGAGGGGGTTAAAAATGCAAAAAAATCATCACGTGATTAATGGACGGCCCCTAAATAGATATTAACACCCAAATATATACAAGATTTTGACAAATTACAGCCAAGTAATAAAAAAAAATTATTTCGTACTCATTTAATGGAAAATAATAAGTAGTTGGCATTTCATTTGTTTGTTGCCTGGGAGAGATCGCTTTAAGCGATAAGGCCGCCTGTTAAAAGTCTAGATAATATTTTTATTGTAATGTTTATGTTATCTTTGTTTTGTGCTATTTTAATAAAGAGTCATTGTATTGTATTGTTTAGTTTAAACAATATACTCTAGGTACAATAATAATAATTACATCATAACCTCTAAACCTTTTTACTTTTACCAAGTGTTTTATATTTTTATAGGATAAACATACTAGGTCATAAATAAATAAATTAAACTTTTAACTTTTAAACCGCTGAACAAATTACTAAAATTGCTAAGAACCACCGCCATAATACCTGATTTCATTTGAAAACACATATTAAATCTGTTTATCCGTTATTGAGAAAAAATTTAGAGGACAGAATACCTTTCCTGTTTCGTCGTGGGTAAAAACAATATGAACACAAACATGTATTATTATTTATATTTGTGTATATATATTGTTAGCTAATAAAGAATTAAATACATCTTTTTATAGTAAAATATTTTCAGTATTTTTCTACTTGGTAAAACAATATAATCCTCCAAAAGGCGTCGACGTTTCGGCGTCAACAAAACGAATATTTTTTGCCTCGCATTGTGGTTTCAAGACACTGCAGAGATTTATTATTTTTTATCCTCTTACGAGAAAATTATACGTGTTCCCTGAGAAAAATTTAAGGCGATTACCAGTATGCTATATATACCTATATTTGTAGGAGATAAATCAAGAAATAGAATATAAGTTTCCTTCAAGTAAAAATATTTTTTTAAATGCTGCTTGATTTGTTTGTGAGCTTATTTATTGAATTTATTTATGTTAGATATTTTTAAACTAATATTACAAATGTGAAAGTTTGTGTGGGGGTTGCGTTTGTTCCCACTCAGTTCCGTAACGAATGTATTTTAATAAAATTTTAATCATCATCATTATTGTTACAGTACTAGTATATTACTATGTAGGTATATGCTTTTTATACTACGTATTCCATTATTACAGCACACCCCGTCCTGGGGCCTTACGGACAACTGCTATTACAGGCACCTAATCCGCTTAGTTGGAAAATCACGCGACCGCAAACCTTATCGCGCCCAGATACGGTTTGCGGTCGCGTGATTTTCCAACTGAGCGGATTAGGTGTCTGTAATAGCAGTTGTCCGTAAGGCCCCTGTACCTCTTCTGTATGTCCTCTTTATACCAAGATTGTCTGGAAGAGATAGCTTATAGCGGTAAGGCCGCTAGTTGTTTCACTAGTGTTTAAGTTGTTTTGGTCTTTTTTGTGTCATTTCTAGTGTGAACAATAAAGAGTTATTTATCTATCCACACTTTACACTTCATTATTCCACTGCTGGGTATAGGCCTCTCTCTTGCTTTAATTAATTAATTAATGCCTCAGTCTTGTGCTAATTGAGTCTAGGTTTGACCCACGATGGTGACAATATTGTCGATCCATCTTGCAGCTAGACGACCAAAGTTCCGCGTATAAAAAATATAAGTTACAATATAAAAATATTTGAATGCACTCGCTCGCAGATATATTAAATAAGATAAGTCTTGTAAAATAAAAGGTTTGGCAGACGCATGGACGAATGGTGAGGACGGAGCACAAGACCAGCAGGCCCAAACAGCAGGATCCCGTCGATGACCAGCGTGGGAAAGAGAGCCAGAGCCGTTGGCGTTACCACGCATAGTGGCGCCTAGATGGATACCTCCGCTATTGTGTTTGATGTCAGTGTTACTATTGTTAGTTAGTTATCGTTAAGTTTAGTCATGTTGTGTTTTGATTCATCGTTGTACTGACTCCTATAATACAGGTAATCTACCTAGCATAGAAGTCAGAGATTCAC
This sequence comes from Agriopis aurantiaria, assembly GCA_914767915.1. Taxonomy (NCBI): domain Eukaryota; kingdom Metazoa; phylum Arthropoda; class Insecta; order Lepidoptera; family Geometridae; genus Agriopis; species Agriopis aurantiaria. The sequence goes on along the minus strand of OU611994.1, from coordinate 6,042,735 downwards.
CTAGCTTGTATATCTGTTATTAAGAGACAAATAAATATTTTTGTATTTTTTTTTGTTGTTGTTATTTTTTGTTTTTCCTTTGACGATTGCAAATTGGTCTGATGTTTTGCGTTGTGATGTTTTACGTTATGATAGGCAGCTAATAAAAACAATATTAAACAATATTGTTAGTAACTTATTACTGGAATTTCAGGTGACTCCGCCTGCAAGGACTATTTTGATGTTCACGCGAACGAAGTTGTGGGCACAAATAGTCTATACCATAATCTATCTATACTAATATTATAAAGAGGAAAGATTTGATTGTTTGTTTGTTTGTTTGCATTGAATAGGCTCCGAAACTACTGAACCGATTTGAAAAATTCTTTCACTGTTGGGAAGCTACACTATCGCCGGGTAACATAGGCTATATATATATATATATATATTTTTTAAATAGGGATCCTTACTAAAACTCCAATAATTTAACCCAAGGTGTAAAAAAATAAGATTTACAATTTTGACTTTGCATGTTTGACAGTTCTAAGACAGGACAACGTCTGTCAGGTCAGCTAGTAATATTATAAAGAGGAAAGATTTGTATTTAAGTATGTTTGTAACGAATTGGCTCAAAAAGTACAGGACCGATTTTAAAAATTCTTTCACTGTTGGGAAGCTTCACTATCCCCGCGTGACATAGGTTATAATCTATACCCGTGCGAAGCTGGGGCAGACCGCTAGTAATATTATAAAGAGGAAAGATTTTATTGTTTGTTTGTTTGCATTGAATAGGCCCCGAAACTACTGAACCGATTTTAAAAATTCTTTCACTGTTGGGAAGCTACTCTATCCCCGGGTAACATAGGTTATAATCTATACCCGTGCGAAGCTGGGGCAGACCGCTAGTAATATTATAAAGAGGAAAACATTTTATTGTTTGTTTGTTTGCATTGAATAGGATCCGAAACTACTGAACCGATTTGAAAAATTCTTTCACTGTTGGGAAGATACACTATCACCGGGTAACATAGGCAATATTTTTTTTTTTAATTAGGCATCCTTACTAATACTCCAATAATACCCGTGCAAAGCCGGGACGGACCTCTAGTACCTTAAATAAGTATTTTAAAATATAACCGTCTTACCACAAAAGATTTAAGAATGCTTTAGACATGTGTTTAGCAATTGTTTCACTGCGAAAAATATGCTAAACACTTGTCTAAAGCGTGCTTAAATCTTTTGTGGTAAGACGGTAAGGTTTTGGAACAACATGTTTGGTTCAGGTGTTCCGTTTTCGAAATAGGACCTGTCAAAAATACCGTTCTAAAACAGTTTTTTCATTTCCGTTAATATTGTTTTTCATAAATCACTAAATAGGGTACTTGACTGTATTAAAAATATTATGCCAATTGACGCCATCCATAAACATGACATAATGAAAAAGCATATTTCATTGATTTTTTGTTAAAAATATGCTTATTTTTTGTAAAAAACGCGAATAAAATAACTGTATTTTCGACATTTGATCACGTGATCGAAAACGGTCTGTAACTGGCTTCATCCCTAGTGACGTCACACAAATCTAAACAAACAGATTTTGTATTGATATTTGCGAATTTAATGTTGTAAAGCTATTTTGAGAGCGATTTATCCAGAAATTTTCACCAAAAACATTCCGGAGGTTAAATGTGAGAAGAATGGAGAAACATTTTGTGCAAGCAGACAGCAGTAACTTACCCAAAATTAATGTATTTATGGTTGCATATTTCTTTAATAATAATCCACGTCATTGTTTCTACGCTGCAGAACTCAAAATGTAAAAACTACAATGTCAGTATTAATTTTTAATTGTTCTCCAAGCAAAACATTCAATCAAGTTGTACAAAAAGTATGTTGTAGTAAGTGGATATAACTATTTTGTTAGGTTATGTCGAGCTTTACAATGTTTAAAAAGAAAGTAACAGTACATAAAATAGTAATGCAATAAAAACACAAATTGTAATAGAAATATATAGACTCAAATATGTACCTCAAAATGATCTTCGCACATAGAAACACTTGAATTAGCTCCAATACTTTTAGGTTCTCTACGAGCTACTTAGTTCCAACCACTTTTTGCGAGTTTTGGGGTCCATTGGAACAGAAACGAATAGTTTTTCCGGTGTTTTATGGAAGTATTTGTACATTGTGGCACTACACAACATTTATAAACCATTACTTCTATTAGAAAATTAGTGATTATCAAACTTTTGCTGCCTGGCTGCAGTTGTTTTGTTTTGTGTGACGTCAATCAGTCGCTCGACCGGAGCTATGACGCAGGTCTGCGTTTTGGCGCGATATTTTTTTATTCAAACTTTAACATCGATTTATATCGCAAATACGACTGATATCCAGAAAATATAAATGCAGTATACATTAAATTATATCAGGCAATAATGTGCAATAGTTTCCCAAAAGTAGTCAAATACCCTATTACAATAGTAGGCGAGTCCGGGTGCTTGAAGCACGTACACGATAATTTAGCGTGATATAACAACCAAATCACTTTCCCTTTGTGTTTTTATGGCCTTTGTATTGTTTACGCGCGCACTCACAAACCATTATCACTGTGCGAGAGGCAGTAAGGGCGCTACCACCAACTGAGAATTGAAAACTTACTTTGGCATCAGTTATATATAATCTAGAAGTCAAAAACTAATATTGGTGACCGGTATGGCTCTGTGGTATCACGTCAACTTTCTAAAACAGAAGTCCCGGGTTCCGTTCCCAGTCGGGGAGATGTTTGAATGATGAATTAAATATCTAATTTGGGTCTGGATGTTTGTTGATATATGTCTTTGTGTGTGTTCCATAACATCCCCGGGACATCACTGGGAATTTCCCAGTGTCGGGATGTCATCTCGGGGAGTTCCACTAGGAACCGGTCTAGCCGTTTGGAGTCCATAGAGAACATACATACATCATAGTCATAGTCATTTTATTTAGCCAAGTTAAAAGTCCAATTAAAAAAATTTGTAAATAGTACAATAATAAATTATTAAAAATACTACGTAGTAGGTAAAAATTAACATAAAATTTTTCACCTTTTATATATAAGACGAAGGAGGTGTTGCTCGACTGTTTTGTATGACTGCCCCGTTGGTCCTACCTTCTGCGCTGGGGGCGTGGGTTCTATTCCCACCTAAGGCAAAAATTCATGTGATGAACATTTGTGTTTATTCTATATCTGGGTATTAATTAATATTTATTTAAGTATTAAAAAATATATAGGTATGTATGATCAGTCTTTGGCAGCCATAGTATAGTTAGCCATATTTATTTTTATTTTTAATCTAGATAAGAATAGGTATCGTTAAAATGAGTGGAACTGGTATTTGGCTAGAATTTAATATAGTATAACGAATACGTGTAAGAAGCGAGGAAGAACGTGTATTCAGAGAAAAACACATTTAATGATATAAAAACCATACAAATAAATTAGAAATATGTATAAAATACAATAAAATTTATGACAGAATTCTCAAAATCGTTACAAAAAAAAAAAAATATTACAATCATTATAAAACATGGACTACCACAAAGAGACGCCTGATTAAATCAACCATCTAAAATCGTTACAATCGAAAGGATCTTGTTACTTGGTCCATACTGCCATTTGATTTTGCCATTATGGCAGTTTTGCTGTGAATTATTTGGCAACTTGCTCGCTACCACCCATTACACGATTTATGTAGTGGCTCACCGATGTGTAGCGAATAAAAAACGAGTGACCTGGATTTTATATGAATATTTATGCACAAACTTTTTCTGTGTGAATGTGAATTTCAACATGACCTTATATTTAATGAGATTTTAATCATGTACGGAGTGTTTTAACCCCCAACGCAAAGAGCCCCTCTCTTACCGCGTCTCTCTTTAAGTTTACCGCGTGTATCTGTGTGTCTATGTATCTGTGGCATCGTAGCTCCCAAACCGCATGATCGAGAAGGTTTTATCTATGATTCAATAAAATCTGTTCAACCGTTTGAAAATTATCAGCTCATCTATAGGGAATAAAAAAAAACAATATATACTTGTTGGTTTTGTAAAAACTGCAAGTATTAAAGTAAGAATGATTCAATAATAGTTTACAAATAAATCAATAATAAAATATTCAGGACATTTTTGCACACACAATCATCTGACCCCAAACTAAGCAAAGCTTGTAATATGATTGCCAGAGACTGATATACTAACTTTTTTTTTTTTAATACATACTTAAATAGATATTAACACCCAGATATAGAACAAACAAAAATGTTCAACACATGGATGTTTGCCCTAGGAAGAAATCGAACCCACGCCCCCAATCGCAGAAGGTAGGTTCACTACCAACTGGACCAACGGGGCAGTCATACAAAACAGTCGAGCAACATCTTGTATGTTTTCAATGGAGTCCAAAACGGCTAGACCGATTTTGACGGGACTTTCACTGGCAGATCGCTGATGATATAAGAAATAATCCACGCACCGTAAAACCGCGTGCCGCAGCAAGTATACATAATATGTAAATAGTTTTGATTACTATTACTCAGAAAAAATGTGGTAGCTCTACATTCAACTCTACAGAGAAGTAGGTGATACTATTAATTATTAAATGTACGAATACAAAATATTTAAAGTTTCATAATTATACCATTTGACTATTTCTAGGAAATTGTGTTCTTAAATAGTTGCGAGCAATTGTTTTGAGGCCCTCAGAAACCAAGAGGATTCTGAAGATATTCTGAACTTAGTTGGTGGTGAAATATTTTGGTCTAAGCTAGTTCTCCTCAGAATTCCACAAACTTGTACTGTCTTATTAATAAAAATCGCCTAATCCTACTTTAATCCGAACTTACACTTGGACTAGTTAATTCCAGATTAGCCAAGTATTAACTTCGTCTTTACAACGTTATTAATAAGCATGGAGTAAGCTCAGACTAACAAAGCATTCCTTACACCCGGATTAACGCGTTAACTATGGCAACCCACTCAATTTAAAAGTAAAAAGAACGAGTAAGTGAATGAACTCAACGTTTTTTGACAGTGACAACAATGATTTCGATGACTGTACTGACAGTTTTTAGTTTATTTTTGACTTTGACAACTCATGTGTCATTTTGTGTTGTGATACTTGTAATTTGTTTACGACTTTTCGTTCGGTTTCAACAACTTTCTTGCAAGATTATAATCATATCGATTATTATTTCAAATCTAAGGTTTTATTGAATAATCTAAGGTTTTTTGTGATATTGATGGCTGACTCATTCCGCTTATATCACCTGCATCATCTTGAATCTGTTGAAATAAAAATTGAAATTAGACTACCTGTTACATTGTAAAATTTTACATTGCGAATTATCGGAGTGTTGTTTTCACCCTCATTTATTTCTTCTATCAGCCTCAAATCATCTGTATAATAGTCTCTATCCATTGTTCCTTTTTTCCACTTCTACAATTAATATAACAATAACAATCTAAACTATAACAAACCACCAAACAGACAAATCTAATAATACCACGCGAGAACAACAAAACAGCGGCTTGCTACCAAAGCACGGAACCCTATTACTCCTAGCCTACCAAAGAGCCTGATAGAACTACAAAATGTCAAATTATGCCGACTACTCTACCCTTAATCGGTCGCTAAACAAGGTAGCTTCAAGGTTTAACTTTAATTCCGAGAGTAAATTCGGATTAGCTTAGTCATTCCTTACTCCATGTTTATTAATATTGAAATTGGTTAATACTGTCTTAATACTTGGAGTAAAGTTACTCTTGTTCTAGTCTATGTTTATTAATAAGGCAGGTATAGTTTAGTAAATGTTAAACCACCGAGCTGTGTCAAAGACAAACAGCTTATATCCAAAGTTTTTGTTGCGAAGACCTAGAGATTATGTATCTCTAGGTCTTCGCATATCTGTCTTTCTATGCCTATAATATAGCAAATAATTTAAAAACTTTAAACGAGCAACGATAGTTGGAATTTGAATAAATAAATAAAACAACGATAAAATATTTAAATAAATTTATTTCGCGTGTCTCGGAAACGTCTCTAACGATTTGGATGACATTTTGTATTAAGGTGTTGCTTTATAAGTTTACTTATATTTCTTTTGACTGTCATTTCCAAACGTAGATTTTTATTCGCAAAAAAATTACAAATAAATTAAAACTAGACGCCATCTCAAAAAAACGCGTCATAATAATAATAAAATGTACCTCGCTTTAACAAATTTCAATGGCTTTTTCCAGAATGACCGAAAACAACTAGCAATCAACACAATCATGCAAATTCCAATAGTCGTCGTCCGGATGCATGAATGACCGGCTTTAGTTAGAGGGTTCGCGAGTAATCCGTTTTCCATTATCGCATCCGTCGCCCGGGAGTAGGTCTCCGCAAATCCAATTCCTGATGGACGGCTACGAACCGGCTAGTGAATGTGTAACTTTTGAAAGCAGTATTTGACCCTTTGACCCAGTATTTTTGAGAGCTTCATTATTCACTGCTACAGGCAGTTTTCAGCCGAAAAAATGCTCTATATGAATTTTATAGCAAAAATAATAATTTTTAAACAAGCTTTTGTAGCGATGTCATGGTGACACAGAATGGGTTATCATAATTAAATGAGTATACAACACTTTATGTCTGTGCTGCTAACAATTGAGGAGTCTCGTAGTCAGGACCCAACCGGCTATTATAATAAAATTCGTACACAAAATTTCGTTTCGTTAAATATTTATAATGAGATTATCTTAAATGATTAAATAATTTCGAGCACAATTCTCAAGCACATACTGTAGACTGTAGAGACTGTTGCCAGCCATATGGAATCCAATTGCACCAATTGATGAATACCGCTCCCCAATTCATCTAATCCTGGAATCCAGTTTGAATTGCATTGTTTCATTTCATGAATCCAATCGATATCGGCTTGCACAAAGTCCGGCTACAATTAAACGTTACTATTTATCGATTAATACGACCACCAGCAATTTGGGTAACAATGTCATATGGTCTAGAATTTTCCTATCGTAGGTAAGCGCCACGCTTGCATACCAGTTCATACCGTTATATCCAGAATCAATACCTATTGTTGCCATCTTTAAATTGAAATGACAAAAGCCGCAAATAATTTTACATCAGATTAGATCATTATAGCTTAGTTTATCCTAACTAATATTATAAAAATGAGAACAACTGAATAACTGTTTCTCTTTCTGTTTGTTCGCTTTTCGCGACTAAATGGCTGAGCCGATCATCATCGTCATCATCAGCCAGAGGACGTCTACTGCTGAACACAGGCCTCTCCCTTAGTTCTCCGCTCTGTACGACAGCCCACCACCACTGGATGGCCGCGACTCTCACGATGTCGTCGGTCCATCTAGTGGGTGAGCTACCTACGCTGCGTCTTCCAGTTCGTAGTCTCCACACAAAAACCTTTCTTCCCCATCGGTTATCAGTTCTTGATGTGACCTACCTATTGCCACATCAACTTGCAAATTTTCATTATGAAATTCTTTAAACTTTAGAGAATGATCCATGGTTCGTTTTATACTTTGAGTACATATTTCCTAAGAATTACTTCGCGTTTTACAAAATCCGACTCTACCGTTTTCTTGAATTCCAGTGTAGTCCTGCAGTTCACACACACATATCCTTCTTAATGAAATCGTATTCCTTATGTCTGAGGGTCGTGACCCACCACCTTCTATCAATCTCTCTCTGTGATGATATCTTTCCATCGTCACACAGACATATAATTATGGTGGAATCAACGTCGTTCCTACCCTTATCTATACTAATATTATAAAGAGGAAAGATTTGATTGTTTGTTTGTTTGTTTGTTTGCATTGAATAGGCTCCGAAACTAATAAACCGATTTGAAAAATTCTTTCACTGTTGGGAAGCTACACTATCCCCGGTTAATATAGGCTATATTATATTTTTAAAAAATAGGGATCCTTACTAAAACTCCAATAATGAAACCCAAGGTGTAAAAAATAAGATTTGTAATTTTGACTTTGCGTGTTTGACAGTGCTAAGACAGGACAACGTCTTCAGGTCAGCTAGTCTCTAATAATTTGCTAAATTTGTATGAAAACGCTGTTATATAACCTGATTTTTATAATGAGAGACAATGAGAGATTTCAAGCTGTCAAGCTTTACCCCCTCGACAAACGACGAACATTTAAAGATCTAGTATATACCCCTAAAGGGACCCGAACATCATGATAGTTGGGTGAGAAGGCTGGCGGGTTAAAAAATATTTGTTGTTAACACGTGGCTAATAAACAAATTAGTTATATAGGTACGTATTATAATTTGTGTAGTAATATGTAGTAAAGTCATGTACTTATATAATTTTGTATTGATACAAAATTTAGGTTAGATTTATATTTGTTGTATATCTAGGTTATCTATTTCTTGTAAAAAAAAAACTATTATTTATTTTCTTTTTGTCTTTTATTACAAGGTGTTTTTGATGCCTACATACCATTTGTTCCAACCTGACGGATGACTGGTAGAAAATGTTTATCATTAAGTCCTCCATTTGTACATAATTTGTAAGTGTGCAAATACTCTTACAGGCAAAATCATATTAATCTAGCCTCAGCTCAACAACATTTTCAAAGTCTTTTTAAACGCAGCTATCAGTTACGCATGTCCAATAAATTACACCGTATGTGATTTATTTATGAACACGCGACTATACGGACGCAATGAGCGGGAAATCAGTCGGGTGTCTGCTTGTCGGTCGATACGACCAATGGGCTGGAACACTCTGCACACTCTGAACAGTGCACACTGAACACTCGCCACACTCAGGACACTGGGAACAATCGGGACGCACCGTATTGTTCCATTTAAGGCCTATTCAGACTGCGCTATAGCTTCATAAAGTTAAACCTTTCTGCTTAACTTTAACTTCAAAAGTTAAAGCCCAAAAATGTAATGGCGTTACTGTACATACTTACATAGTTATTTTTTTAATAATTAAATTTAGATTTAGATTCATAATTAAACAACTTGACATTATTGGATGCATATCGTTTACGTTTACGAGGTTAGTCCGTTTATATTTCAATTTTCAGGGTTTTCCCTGTGCTGTAGCTAATTACTGGAAGAGAACCTTATGAGTTTGGATCATCGACACGTAGTTTCATTTAGACCAACTCTCAAAGGATCTCCGAAAATAATCAAGGTACTAGGTACTTGATTATATATTATCGTTCAATATCAATGAATGAATCACGACAGAACGGCAATGTATTTGTGATGCCTCTGGTGTTACAAGTATCCATAAGCGACGGTGACTGCTTACCATCAAGCGACACGTCTACTTGTTGGCCACCTATGGCTTAAAAAAACTCTTTGTTGACCATTTTCTGCACTAAATGCCTAGATATATATATATATGCGAGAAAGGGTTCTTTGCTACAGTTTTTAGGATGATGTTACTACCCCGCAGTAACTAACTAATGAAGACACCTTTTTCCGAACGAGAGCAAGCAAACCAACAGTTCGGGCCTGCAAACATTTCTGAGATGCTACAGAAACGAGGTAGTCTTAATATCATCCTAAAACTCTTATTAAACTCACCGAAGAGAAAAAAAACCGTTTAAACTCATAGGCTAAGTATACTTTCTCCATCTACGTTTAAACTGGACTCGAACGGTATCTATGCTTTATCAAATTTGGATGATAATTTTGACAGCTTACAGTTAGTGTATAATCGTATTCGATCATCGAAAAATTAAATCATTACATAGGCAAGTAATTTTTTTTTACAAGTAGATAATTGCAAGTCACTTTAATATTTACAAAAAATTATGTAGTTACCTATATATACATTTTTATTTGTTTAATTTATTTAATTTTTAAACCGATTTTCGATAGTATGTGGTTGTTCATATATGCGTGGCACTTTACTAAGTGGGTGGTACTCACCAATGCATTACGATATTGTTTGTAGTACATTTTACAGGGAAAAATTCGACCTTTCGAACTTTATGGGCGTGAACTGCCAAAACTATCATCCTAAATTTGATGCAACTGCATGAAAAAAATAAATAAACACTTAGGCAAGTAATTTTATTTTTTTTACAAATAGATAATTGCAAATCACTTTAATATTTACAAAAAATTATGTAGTTACCTATATATACATTTTTATTTGTTTAATTTATTTAATTTTTAAACCGATTTTCGATAGTCTGTGGTTGTTCATTATGCGTGGCACTTTACTAAGTGGGTGGTACTCACCAATGCATTACGATATTGTTTGTAGTACATTTTACAGGGAAAAATTCGACCTATCGAACTTTATGGGCGTGACCTGCCAAAACAATAATCCTAAATTTGACAGACAATAGCGATTTTTTGGTATGGCTGACCCACAGAAAAGAGAGGAAAAAAAATCCATAGGTTTTTATAGACCCTTACAATACGCCTTGAAGCTGTCGAGTGTCGATACATTATGTCACAGTCTGAAGAGGCATTAGCACTTGCGAATGTGTACTAGCCGCATGGCCTAATGCCTGCGCGGCGAGCCGTAATTAATATATCGGTCTGTTATACTAGAAAAGGGGTTGTATGTATTATTAGAACACGAGAATAACAATTCATAGACCATTAGAACTATTAGTACTGATTGTGTTTTTATTTCTTTGGAACAACTTTTTTTATTTTATTGGTTAACAGGTACTGGGTTTTATTTGAAGACAAACCCTATACAAAAATAGATTAAGGACATGAAAAGAGGAAACAGTTTGGGCACGTTGTACGACATGACGTGATGATTAAATTTTTAACATCTTGGAATTGAATTAGATATGGAAAGAGGATGAGGCAGACAAAGGAAAGCAAATATAGGTACACTACAGCCCAAATAAAAAGGATGACTGATAGTATATGGCAACTGCGTCAATCACGCGGAGCCAAAAGCCCCAACACGGAGAAGAAGAAAAAAAAAAGGATGACAGACAAATAATCAAAATGGTGTTACATATGAACAGGCGGTATGGCCATAAAGGCTTTAGCCTGCCCGATGGGTGAATAATAAAAAAAAAAAATGGTGTGAAGCAATTTTCATGGCGTAGGCGATCAAAAGCAGTTTTTATTCAATCTCTTTTGTTAAATAAAACATCATAATTATCAGTCCATTATGTTTCCACTGCTGGGATACAGACCTTTCAGAGATAAAAAGGATGGGCCCTAATGCACCATGCTGGCTGTTGGCTGGTGAATGTCATAAGTCTTTAAACTTATGATTTTCTCGAACAGTTTCTTCACGATGTTTTCCTTCGCCGTTGTTGTACGATGGCATCGAAACTGCATATAATTTATTTGAATACCTATTTAAAAAGTCATTGGTGTAAGGCTAGGGATGGAACTGGCCCAACCGCCATTGGCTAATATCAAAACATCAACATAAAAATAACTCTAAGACGTTTGCAATGATATTCTAAATGTACAATACAATATCACTTTATTATACTACCTACAAAATACAAAGTCAATTAAAATAAAACATAAACTGGCAGTATAATAGGCGGCCTTATCGCCTTAATGCACGATCAGTTTTCTTATGTTCATAAATGTTTAAAATGTGCGTGCGAGATAGCAGTGGAGATCGGGCTCTTAAATTACGGAACACATTTGTGATTTTCGTCTATTCTGCTTACGTAATTCTCCACTCGTATTCATAAACGTATCTACGAATAATAATTTAAACTCTTCATTAATTTAATGAGCACGGACAACAAACACCTCGACCGCGGAGAGGATTTACACTTAAATAAATTGGAAGTCTGTCTGTGAGTTCTACGTAAATATTTGCAGATTCGGAATGTCAATGTGGAAATACCTACAGCATATTTTTGTGTTTGAATAGACTATTTAAAGAAGCAATTATTGATGTTTATATGAATAGACAAAAACCTTCTGAATCATCCAAGGAAACTCGCAAGTTTTTAAAAAACAAAAAAAAAATAAGAAACACATTTACACTTATCACTGGTTTTGAATGGGCACCTTTGTTTAAAACTACCTACTTAATAACATGAACAAAATATTATGCTAACTAAAGGCTAACAAAATGTTGAATTGGATAAACCGTACCAGTTTCCTGCGATACAGGCCTAGAGCCTAGTGCAGGAATCGTAGTATAAACAATTAGTATTTCTCCTTCATAGACATAAGCCCGTGTGTATTTCTAGTTTATAAGCAAGTATGTAAGCCTAAGTTTAAGCAAATAAAATATTTTTCATTTTCATTTTTTCATTTTCAGTGTATTCGTGGTTAGTCAAAACGGTGGTAAGACTCAGCCGTGAGAAAGTATTTCGATTGTCTTTATACCTTTAGGCTGGTTTCACAGCTGTACGGGTCACCCGTACTACGGGAGACTGCATCTACGTGGAGGCAAGTCCTGAACGATCCGCGTCGCTGTGAATCGATGTTCAAGCCCTTCACGTATGTCTCCGCTCCGGAAGCCCGTACGGGCGACCCGCGAGGGTCTCCTCTACAGCTGTGAAACCAGTGTCAACGGTCTATCAGTCTGTTTTCTTAGTGTTAGCTTGTATTGTTTAGTTAAGAAGTTCATTGTACTATTATGAACCACTTTTACTATGATACCAACCATGAAAATTATTTGCAAAAAATAAATAGATATATCCTAGAATATAAAACAAAAAACACGCTTAAGTGATACGTTAAAACTATCCAAAGGAACCTAAATTCCTCACGAGTTTGTCCCTTGTAAACAGAAACTAAATGTTCAATACATTTTCTATTGAATTCGTAACATTTTTAAACAGTTTAATTAAGAGCGTGTTTTTTTTTATTATGAATAGGAAACTCTGGAGGTGGAACCAATGACTTTGGTTCAGTAGTTTTTAACCTACTCCAATAATGCGAATAATTTTGTACGAGCGCTTTCTAATTTTGAAAACGATTTTTTAATTGTAGATAGAAACTTTTTATTGTGCACACCAGAAATAAAAGTTACAGATAAAGAAAATTTAGGAGTTTTGGCGCCATTGTGAAAACATGTCGGCTTGTTCTATTATTTTCCTAAACGTGTGTATTTTCGAGTGTTAATGTATAATAATGGTGGATTATTATTTATTAAGTGCTCGTGAACGTGCTCAAGTGCGGCTAACTGATATAATGATGCAAAATATGTCTTCACGTGTTGTTTCCAAAACTCCATAGAAGCCTCTTGTAAAGTCTCCACCACTTTACTGGGCATGAATTTGACTTGACCGTGACTTGCTTTGCTTGACTCTGACTGTGACTATGACTTGTTTTACTATATTTTATTATACTTATATCATGTTAAACCTCTAATAAATTTATCAATGGTAAATTGTAACTGATTTCATTTCTTGACAATGGTAATGCACAAATAGTGCGACGCCAAAATCCTCTCAAGAGGAAAAAAGAAAAAATATGATAATACTGTTTTCATATCAGTGGTTCTTGGAGTATTTGCATCACAAATCTACTTTGCATTACTATTGGATTGGGTAAGCTAAGCCGTATAATAATGTCTATTCTCCACGGGCCCACAAATCATCACTAGATGACATTTCCATCAAATCACGCAGCCACACACGGCGTCAGTCATCGAACAATGCGCGTAATGCGGACTGTCATTATGCACTTCAAAGAGCACGAACCACTAGTACAGACTGACCAACTTATCTATCCACTTGGCCAAATAATGGAACTAAAAGTTTTCTACGAATGGTTGTAGTACTGTTCAGAAAATATTATAGTGGCTCCCTTATTCAACTGTACTAATAAGTTGGTCGGTCTGTACAAAAGCGACAACCAACAAAGTTCCGCCGCTATCCCGCAATTATCTAAATGCGAGCCTCCCTAGGTGTCGACACTGTCGACTCGACACGGCGCTGATTCACGAACGTGTAGACGAGGCAGAAACATGAGCTGATTAATAGGTACTGGTCGTCTATCTTTGAACCTCAGGTCGTTGGGTCAAAGTAGGTATAACAACATGCCACCAATATAACGCAAAACCTGAAAATAGTTAAATATCCAGTTTATAATCAGATAACTGTAGTGTTTTGAAAATAATTTGTTCAGAATCACTAGTCTGTGGATTGCGCTGTCTGAATGGTTATTTCCTGTTAGTTATAATCTGGGTGTCTACAAGTCGCGAGAGAATCGGTGCTCCAGACTAGCGGTAAGCTGCATCATTGCGTCAAGCGCAAGCCTATCAAAAAATTATCATAAGTATGTAAGGCAGTTCTGATAGCAAGTGAAATATACGTATATATTGCAGAAGAATGGGTGAAGTGGCGTTCTTTAGGAGGGGACTATGGCAATCAAACGCAAGCCCCATTCATCATCCTCATCATAATTTCTGCCATACTAAGGACATTCAAGCTGGACATAGGCCTCTCCCATCAATCTACGAAAGGGCCAGTTAGAAGCGGCCTGCATCGAGCGTTTTCCTGCTGTTTCAAGATTAAGTCATCTACCCAACTTGTGGGTGGACGTCCTACGCTGCGCTTACCGGTCCGTGGTCTCCAGTCGAGAACCTTTCGACCCCATCAACCATCTGTTCTACGTGCTATGTGCCCTGTCCGCTGCCACTTCAACTTGCTGATATGGTGGACTAAGTCGGTAACTTTCGTTCGTCTACGGATTTCCTCATTTCTGATTCAATCTCGTAGAGAAACCCCTATATAGCATAGCCCAAGCCTAATACTATTTAAAAAAGTTGCAGCGCCTGCTAATTCACCGACACCCTTCAGGAACAGTATTACTGTAAGCTACCTATTTACAAGATTATATCTAAAACCGTTCAGCCGTTACGAAGTTGAGTGTGGATAAACATGCACCCTTACGCACTTGTAATATTAGTATTATAGGATAAGATACAATAGATTACACATAGATTATTAACTATTGTATTATTTATTTAGCTACTGATATACTCGGATCTCGATTGTCGCCCAACCTCTAGAATACTTCTAAAAATAGCATCATTACCAAATCTTTCTTATGAATTAATCTCTAGCAAAATTATTCCGAGCATCAAATATTCCACCCATAAAATAAGTAATTCTTCTCAGCTCTTGTTAATCGTGTCGCCAGGGGCGATATAATTCGGGCTGCCTTTTAAAATGTGCTTTTAGCCACGCCGTAATGCGATGTCATTTCAGAAAATTGTAATGGACGCTATGAAAAATTAAAATTTTATGACATCTTTGCGAATTCCCGACGAATAATGGCGGCTGAAAGAGAAGGTGTTAATGCTAGCTAGAATTTTAACAGAATTCATTTTGCATCGCCGAGACGATAAAGTGGTTCTTTTGTACTTTCTTGGAAATAAAGGTGTCTTTTATCTCAGCAATATATAACGGTAAATGGAGCATCTATTTATTTTCATATTCAAGTCTTAATTCGTCATATTAAAATTGCTAAGAATCGTCATTTTATATTTGCTATAGACGGATATGCCATCTTTAGAGGGGTGTTATAAGTTTAACGTGTGTATTTGGGCATATGTGTCTGTGTATGTATGTATCAGTGTATATGTGTATCAGCATCGACAAAAGGAACCTTTTGTCGATGTGTATCAGAGTATCTATGTATCTGTGCGTTTGTCTGTGCCATCAACTTCCAAACTGCTGAAATTTAAGCTGAGCCGCTTTTGATTTTGTTTTTTTGTTTTGTTTGACAGTTAACTTGGTCGAGAGTATTCATAGCTATTGCACATATATGTGATTCAAGAAAATCTATTCAGCCGTTTGAAGATTATCAGCCCTGTAATGATGTTTAAAAAAAAACTATTTATACTTATTTAAGCCGTCAACTCGCCTGTTGGTAAGCGATAATGACGTCAAAGACGAAGCACGTAGACTTAGAATATGCCTATACATTCTTACCTTAGATTATTATCTCTCGGGAAGCATAAGCCGACAGGTTGATCCGTTTCATGGCTGCACGGATTAGAAACGTAGACTCAAAACGTTAGGAAAATCCACAATGTATAGGTGGTAGTCGGATCGCTTTACAATACGTCTTATTAATGAAGAAGATTTAATTGCTGCTATATATCAAGGTAAATGAAAATCTGACTGAATAATGTTCTAGTTATGTAAATAATTATAACCAATAATTGGATAACTACTACCGATACAAAAATTGTAATAGACATGTATGTGTCTGCCATAAAAATAAAAAATAACCAGTCAAATGCGAGTCAGGCTTGGCACTAAGGAGTTCCGTACCACCACCAAATACAAAAAGTTGTGCGAAAAACGCCCATCCAAGTACCGACCGCGCCCGACGTTGCTTAACTTGGACAGAAATTTATCAAGACTCGCACTTGGCCATTATTTAATATTTATTGTATTACTTTAAAAGCGTGTTCTATAATCAGGCCAGTTATACTTTTTTACTTTATTATAATTTTTTAGCTAATCCGCCGTAACATTACGTACCTATTCTGTGAAAATTTTAACTGCCTATCTACAACGGTTCGAAATATATACAGCCGTTAACAGGTATAATGGACGGATGGACAAACATACAGACAGCGTAAGCTTAATAATAGGGTCCCGTTTGCAAGCTTTGGGTACGGAACCCTAAAATAAAATTGTAAATAAGTCAGAATTCAAAACGGTTGCTCGAGGCTTTACAAATGAACCTCAATACCATATGAGAGTCCATAATTATATGTATATAGCAAAGCCGACGAGACTCGAACGGAGCCCAGGGGATTATGGAGGAATTTAGCGGATTAAGTCTTCATTACTGTTGTTCGGTAACTTGCCAGGAATGCCCGAGCTCAAAGCGAGATTTACCGCCCATACCGATATATACCGGTTTATGGCGGATCTAGCCAGATTCCGCGATCAAAACATTGCGAATACCCGCATAATGGAGAATACGACTGTTTTATGTAAATAAACTCATGCCGGATTTCTCTAAGGTGATCAAATATCTGAACTGGAAGGTGTAAGGTACTTTATACGAAAATGCTTTTGGGTATACTCATGTAAGAACTTGCATATGGGTGAAAGAAATTACAGCAGTATAAAGGGCAAGTACCTAAGAAGTTCGATATAAATATCAGCCTATCATATTCCCGATGCTGGGACACAGAACGTTCTCTCAGAGAGAGAAGATGTCATAAATGTCTTTACACTTTTTCGAAATTCTTAGACATACTAGTTTTCACACTGTTTTCCTTAGCCGCTTTTAATAATAATAATAATATATAACTTTATTATACACCGAAATAAAAAAAATACAAAAATAGGTAACTTATAAATAATACAAAAACCGGCAGTATAATAGGCGGCCTTATCGCCTTAAGCGATTTCTTCCAGGCAACCTTTGGATGGACATAGCTGAGACAGGAGTAGGGTCGGCGGTGTAGACAATACATTAATATACATACATACAAATAAATACTGAATATGCAAATAATACTATTTACTTACTAATACATACTATAAATAATACATACATACATATATACGTACCAATTATAAAGGAAGATAGTGATTGTAGACAAGATTCTTGAAAATAGGAAGAGACTTGGCCTGCCTGATAGAAGGAGGCAGCTTATTCCACAGCAGGACAGCTTGAACAGTGAAAGATTTACTGTAGGAAAGGTTAGTATGAGAGGACGTAGGAATCTTAAGTTGAAGGGCACGAGAGGATCGCAAGGAACTAGAGTGAGGTTGAACAAACTTGAAACGTTCTTTCAAGTACAATGGGGTGGAGGGATTAAACAGGATTTTATAAAGAAAGGAGAGGATGTGAGAATTACGGCGAAGGCGGATAGGCAATAATTTGAGCTTTTGGCGGAAATCGGAAATGTGATCATATTTGCGTAAGCCATATATGAACCGAATGCAGAAATTTTGTAATCGCTCAAGCTTGTTCAATTGCTCGTTCAATTGTTCAATTTTAAGCGATGGTATCAAAACTGTACATAATATATTTAAGTACTAAATAAGTTATTGGTGCAGGACCAAGGGTCGAACCGGGGGCCGTCAGATTGTAAAACGCAGATGCTACCGCTCAGCCACCATCTCTCGCAAGAGTTCAAGGAGTTTCAAAAGAAGTTCAATAGGAACAAAGTAGATTATTAACGGTTGAATAGATTTAAAATAATAACAAGTGTAGAACAACTTTAGTTTAATCATTTAATGTATAGATGAACTAACAACACCATTATAATGAAACTGTATTGGCGAAGTTCACACGTGTTCGTTGACAGTTGACAGTCTTTTGTCGACTGCCAACGAACACAGTATATAAGTGGCGGTTGCATTGCAATCACCCTCTTTTTTTGCTCGAACCTCGAAGCGATAACAAGTGTAAACGAATTGTGTGTAAAACAGTTTAAAAGGTGATTTCTTGGCTGAAAAGCTAACAAATCAGAATCGGGATTAATAAGTTACAGATGTCTTCTTATTTTCCCATGTCCACAGAGTGTAATTTGTCTTTTGTTAAGTGGTTCAAAACCTGTTTGCTAGTCATGTTTTTTTTTAGAGCCCTAATTAATAGTTATTTTACAAAGTGGCTGTTTTATTCCTTGCGTTTTCTTGATTATAATTTATTTACTAATGATTAATTTAATACTAATTACTAAATAACTGTGCTCATGTTAAAAGTTCTTCAGATTATATATCCGATTAGTGTACTTATTGTTATATATGCAAATTTCTGCCGCCGATTCTGCGGCTGAGCCTGCCGCTGAGCCTGCTGTCGAGCCTGCCGCTGAGCCTGCTGTCGAGTCTGCGGCTGAGCCTGCTGTCGAGCCTGCGGCTGAGCCTGCTGTCGAGCCTGCCGTTGAGCCTGCTGTCGAGCCTGCGGCTGAGCCTGCTGTCGAGCCTGCGGTCGAGTCTGCGGCGAAGCATACAGTGGAGCCTGCAGTGGAGCCTGCCGCGAAGTCTGCGGCTGAGCCTGCGGCTGAGCCTGCGGCTGAGCCTGCCGTCGAGCCTGCGGCTGAGCCTGCTGTCGAGCCTGCCGTCGAGCCTGCGGCTGAGCCTGCTGTCGAGCCTGCCGTCGAGCCTGCGGCTGAGCCTGCTGTCGAGCCTGCGGTCGAGTCTGCGGCGGAGCATACAGCGGAGCCTGCAGTGGAGCCTGCCGCGGAGTCTGCGGCTGAGCCTGCTGTCGAGCCTGCGGCTGAGCCTGCCGTCGAGCCTGCGGCTGAGCCTGCTGTCGAGCCTGCCGTCAAGCCTGCGGCTGAGCCTGCTGTCGAGCCTGCGGTCGAGTCTGCGGCGGAGCATACAGCGGAGCCTGCAGTGGAGCCTGCCGCGGAGTCTGCGGCTGAGCCTGCTGTCGAGCCTGCGGCTGAGCCTGCCGTCGAACCTGCCAGCTGAGCCTGCAGCGGAGCCTCCAGTACGCAGTTACGTAAGAGACATTGTACGCAGTTGCGTAAGATCCGGTGTACGTAGTCGCGTAAGAGCCGATGTACGCAGTTGCGTAAGAGACATTGTACGCAGTTGCGTAAGATCCGGTGTACGTAGTCGCGTAAGAGCCGATGTACGCAGTTGCGTAAGAGACAGTGTACGCAGTTGCGTACTGACTTAACTAAACCAGATTCGGTTTTAGTCTGATATGATGTGCTTTTCAGTATGCAGTTGCATTATGATATTATGTAACATAAAACGATAGTATAAGACTTCAAAATAAGATTGTAAAGTACACATTTAATTAACACGTATAACGTCTATTATCATATAATACATGACACATATACACGAGGACGTGTAATTGAGTCGGATGGCCGAATGTAGAACAACTTTAGTTTAATCATTTAATGTATAGATGAACTAACAACACCATTATAATGAAACTGTATTGGCGAAGTTCACACGTGTTCGTTGACAGTTGACAGTCTTTTGTCGACTGCCAACGAACACAGTATATAAGTGGCGGTTGCATTGCAATCACCCTCTTTTTTTGCTCGAACCTCGAAGCGATAACAAGTGTAAACGAATTGTGTGTAAAACAGTTTAAAAGGTGATTTCTTGGCTGAAAAGCTAACACAAGTAAAAGTAACAAAACAAGTACCTAAATTAAAATCCACGATCAATTCGAAAAATAACTAACAACATATTAACCTCTTTTTGATCAAATTTCATCCACTACAATGAAACCAGCTTTCAAAAGAAAAACACATACAAAATATGGCATGATTATAGTATAATAGGTACACACTCTAAAGTAAATTATAACAACAAATAATAAATAATGGCCTAGTGTGATTCGGTAACAAATTTCTGTTCATTACCAAGTCATTATTGGTAACTCGGTTACTTGGACGACCTTATCATTTCTTTCATCGAATCGAAATTTCATATTTTACTAATTTTGAAGTCATTGTATTTTGTGGTAGTACGGAACCCTCAGTGCGCGAGCCTGACTCGCACTTGGCCTAGTTTATTTTCTTGACCTCACATGAACTAGGCATGGTTTTGATCATAATCTCACCGAGAGAAGCGATGGCGTAGTCGAAGACGTAGCACACTTGCGTAGGAAACACATATTCAGTTTTTTTTAGGATAACCCCGGATTGTACATACATACCTACATGTGTATACATAAACCACAAAACCTCTCCCCCCAAATGGATATCTTCTCCTTTTCTTTGTGGGGAAAATGCAGATGCTTTTTGACATAATTCGCTAGGCGTAATAAAAGACATAATTATGTTACCACTTACCTCAAAAATTACCTATCATTTCTATTTCCACGCGGTAATTTGATGCACAAAATAATACAACCAACGTCATTGGTTGATTGATAGTGTTTTTTTACTTTTGACCGCCACCTCGCCTAATGTTAAGCGATGATGCGGTCTGCGATAGGACACGCTTACCTAAAAGAAACCAATTCACTCGTGACTTAAAGCTACTCAGATGGTAAGTATCGAGGAACACCCATTCAGGCAGCGCATTCCGCAATCTAGCAGTCCGCACAATAAAGGAGGAATCAAAGCGTTTCATAGGGGATTTTGGAATATCAACCATAAAACGTTGTCGCCTTTTCGTGCCTGTCCTCCGTCCAGATGCCATCATCAGATAGAAAAGCAGCAGAGTATTAGATCATACAGCTCCAATGCAATGCATCCGAAATGTATCCAATAAAAAACTGTTACTTTGCAGAACTTCATCTTTAGAAATTAATGTAAGAAACAGATTTACATATTTTTTTGTAAAAGTTCATCGCTCCGGTGTTCGTCCAAACACAGTTTATTTAAGATGGAAACTCCTCAAGTGTCCTCAACCCATTTCATTTTTACATCAAACGAAATTGTTAAAGAAACCGTATATATCAGTCTATCCCAAACAAATAATCTAAATCCGTCCAATATATCTTTATGATTGGTTTCCAATTCTAATCAAAGTTTCCTGGAATTGGAAATCTTTATTTGCCGTGAAAAGGGACGTAGAGAATTTTCTTCCGGACATCTTTTCTCAAGAGCCTCAGCTAATGATCTCCATCATAAAACGAAAATACTGAGTACAGCTATTTTTAGCACACAGAAGAGACGGTCTTAACAATTCTTAAGTACGTAATTTGTACGTATAAGGAGATATGTTAGGTACGTAGGATACTCAACTTTCTTAGCATTAGCAGGAACACTTCTCCACAGGGGAAAATGATTGGACTGTGCTGGCCCAGAATACAAAACTGTATAACATCTCTAATGTTTAAAACTGTTTTGTACGCCATCAATAATCTATACAAATAAAAATCAATTGCAATTGCGTTAGTCTAGCAAAAAATCGAAAAAGGGATGGACCGTTTTTTTTTTTTTTGTAGTTTTGGTCGCTTTAATTCTTGAGTTCTTTAAAAAAATGCACGTAAAATTGGGGAATTCAGGAAGTGCTTTTTCTATGGAAATTGTAAAAATATATTATCAAATGCTATCTAGTGAGATTTTTAGCTTATTTTTGGTGATGGTGGATACGAAGAGTTGTTTTACGTAATTTTTTTTTTCCATGCTACGTATGTCTTGGGAGTGAAATGTTTCGAAATACAGGAATAAAATGGTTACCCTGCCCGCTGTTTTGCAGCAAACACTATCTTCCCAAAAGTAGGAGCAATTAACCATTATAGTAATTAATAATATAGTAAATTTAAAGAGAACTAATAACATAATGAAGGCTAATAAACAATACGCGGTTTAGATAAGTAAAAAATTATATAAATATTAAGTTTTTTTTTTTTATTATGTATAATCGATAACTTTTTATCCAAGAAAAATACTGTTTTCCAGGGATTTTTTACGCGGATGAAACCGCGAAACGCATAAAGTTTTAAATTAATTCTGTTAGACGACAGATGTAGGCGATGTAACAATAATTTAGTGCTGGCAATCGCAACAAAATTAATACCATTTTCTCCACAAACAACGAATAGTAAGTAAATTGAACAAAGTGCGAACGTTGCTGAGGCGCGGTAAGAAATGGTTCCGTGGCATTATCCATTTTCCTGATTAATTCCTCTTTTATTACTTGCTCGCTTCAGACAATATAATTGAACATTCTAGTACTTTTTGTTTATAGACTGAATGAATATCTCATCTGCTACGGTTTTTTAACTGTTCTGTTTGAATCGTCATTATAATCAGCCAATATTAACCCACTGCTGGACCTTACCAACACACAGCCCGATCTATGGCTTTTCACTTCTGCTTTACATATATCGTCACTCTATCGAGTCTCAGGGCGGCCTACGCTACGGTGAATAGCTCTTTTTAATAGCTAACTAGGTTTAACTCGTGGCTTACCCATGATTTGAACAAGACATAGCCTATGTCACTCACATATCTAGCTAAGATAAGCTAAGCTAAGCAAATAGCAAAATAAGCAAAGATTTTCAAGATTCAAGGGCCTAAAATCTCCAGATATTTTCTCCTACAAACATACAAAGTCATAAACTTTCTTTAACTCTCTCCTTTCCTTCTTCATAATATTGGTAGGGTAGACTAAATAAGCTATACAGGGTTTCGCGGAAAGGGTGTATAATGCCGAAAGGGGTCCATAGTACTCATCATTATTAACAAATTTTACTAATGGACTATCCGTGAAATAAAAAATAAAAAAACAGCCAAGTGCAAGTCAGGCTCTCATACTGAAGGTTCCGTACCTCCATATAGCTTGTTAGCTACTAAAGTATAAAAAATTGTGCAAAAAGACGCTCGACGTTGCTTCACTTCGGTGATCGTATGAGAATCGGTGGTGAACAGAAATTTGACACCGACTCGCACTTGGCCATTATTTATTATTTGTTGTTATACTTTAGAGTGTGTACTATAATCATGGTAAGGTTGACGCTTGTAAACATTGCCGTTTTTACATTAGTGCTAATACAAAATCCGCGTAACCCAGTGTATATTAAGATACAAAATCCTATGAAAATATAAAAGAATGAAATAAAAACAACAGTATACGAGTACTTCGTAGACAAAAACTGGACAAAGCACGTGCGCATACCACTCAATTTCATCTCACGTCATTTCCTTGATGAATCGCAAACAGATGCCTACCGTATTTAAGCTCCAAGGGTGGTCGTGCGTGAATCGCATCGAGTGACGTTGTTTGCGGTGCAACTCGAATTAATCGATTCAATCGTCCGAATGATTCGAATGCATCGCTCCGAGCGCCACCTCGCGCTCCACACTTAACTACTCTGTGTCAACCGCTTTTCCTCTGGATTGTGGACTCTATGTATTTGGGTAGATCACAGGGTAGATTGTATTTGAATCGCATTTTTAGAATTAAACATCTTATTTCACTAAATAGTCATTTTTCTTCCGGACTGACTAAATCTTTTCACAAAGCACATACTTTTAGCGTAGGTTTGCACATAGTTGATCAGTTGATCATAGTTAATCAGTTGCTATCTGTAGCTACTTTAAATAGGTTAACCTAATGATTCAATCTCTAACTTGCCACTTCAGAAAATCGAGTGCGGAGCCAAAAAGACAGTAACAAAGAAACAAGTACCTATTTATTCTTTTGCAGCCCTTAGAATTAACAAGTGCCTTATTCAGCACGAAACGGGCGAACGTTAAGAGTTTTCATGAAATCTTTAAATCCTTTGTACAGTCCCGAAGGACATTTCTTACGAGCACTAGCCTTAGGTCTTGCGTGTAGTAAAAGTGCCTGTAACGATGCTGAAGAGTGCACAGCAGTGTGGACTGTAGCTGAAGGAGCTTGAAGTAGTAACTTTGAGTAGGCAGCTTTTAGATTGCTTTACTTGTGATTGATAGTGTGAGCACTTATTAACATGGATTACTGTAATTCCTTATGTAGAACCGTTTTTTTTTTTTAATAATTGGCTTAATCATTAGACCACGCTTATATGATCTTACTATGAAAAACTATGCTCGTTATCACTCTAATTCACATTGAGAGTTTGTGTAGGTATTTGCTCTCTACTCCATAATCATCATCACATTTGTGTTTGTTCTATGTCTGGATGTTAATATCTATTTAATTATATATTTAAAAATATGTATGTATGTCAGTCTCTGGCAGCCATATCACAAGCTTTGCTTAGTTTGGGGTCAGATGACCGTGTGTGCAAAAATGTCCCGAATATGTCCCGAATATCAACCAGAAGACGTTCACTATTGAACATAGGCCTCCCCTTAGATCACCACACTGAACGACAGCCAGCTCGATGTGGCACTCTCAACTATGTTCTCATTCAACTCATTCGTTCACATTCGACGTAACAGATAGACGGATTTAAATTTGTTGTATATCTATACATAGGTTATTGTTGTAATATACATAAATTACACATGATTAAAGTATACTGGATAAGCTTAGTGTCTTTATTTCGTCAAAGATACGATTCCGGTAGGACAGCGGCAAACTTCGTGAAGCATTGATAGTATTCAATTAAAAAAATGTTATAATATAATAGTAGAGCCTGTATTGTTCCATTGCATTGCATGCTTCATAGAACATGCAAATTGGTCTCTCAATAAAATCCTTTAAAAACAATTCACCGTCTGATTGGATTGTTAAATCAGATACGCGAATACCGGATCACTACAATCGAGATAATAATATGAGTGTCAAATGCCACAGTATGAATAAATGAGAAAGATTCATACCAAACAAAACGATACGAACGGCGAATCGGCGATGGAGGCCGAGCGCTTTACAATCTGACGGCACCTGGTTCGATCCTTGGCTAAATTTTGGCTTGGATAAAGATTTATTTAGTACGCATTATATATTTTTATTTTTTAATGCTACTCCACGGACTCCACATTCCGTGACTTTTATTACTACACTAACTACAATAATTTTGTTAACTTAAATGAATTTACTTTATTTATTCACAATACAGGGAGAGAAAATTTAATTATATCTTACTTAATTTATTTTTATATTTTTTATATTTAGTAATCAATTATTTGCTATTTCGATGCCACCGCACAAAAACGATGAAGTTAAACATCGTGATGAAATCGGTATGTCTAAGAACCTCAAAAGCTAAAAGACTCAAAAACTATAGACTAGTTCAAAGCAGATATAACTTTCACTAACGTGCACTATAGACCAGCATAATAGATAAGGGCTGTGTCCCAGCAGTGGGAATTTGAGAGGCTAATATTGTATTGTATCTATCATCAGAGGTGTTGAAAAGTGGCAAATTATAATGATAATAATTCTAGTGGTAAGTAAATGCAGGACTTCCAGTGTACAGTAATGTGCTGTGAAAGACAAGTTCTTTTGCAGCACATAACTATACACTGAACTTTTTTTAACCGACTTCAGGAGGAATGTTCTTAATTCGATCCGTAATACAGTTATGAAATATGAATAAAAGGGAATATAAAAACTAGTGAACGGAATAGGATGGAAAAATTCTGGGCTATTGTGGGGAGTTCTTGATGGTATTGAGCTGGTCTATGCGGTCTGGTCTATGAGGTACGGCACCCGCCGAGTATGCCTTATATCAAAATCTTGTATTTTTTATGTACCTATGTACAACGATTACTCCACGATTTGTGAACCGATTTACGTGATTTTTTTTTCTATTAGAGAACGCTTTAGATGGGTGTCACGTTTCTTTCACTGTAGCTAGTGGTTTTTAACCATCTCAAATAGTACGAATATAATTTAGATAATAATTTTGTGTTGATTTGGCAATATCAGCGTTTATTAATTTAGAAGTCGATTTTTTGCGTTGATAATTATTATGAAAAGATTATTTTAACGAAATGATTATTTTATTTACTAAACAAAATACAAGCTAACTTACACTAAATTGCTATTTGATAAATATAAAAAAAAAAACAGTTATTGGCCACGATTCTGATGTACTCTAAACTAAACGAAACTAAATTTGACAGCTCTAAAATTGTTGCCATCCTTCCCTCACGTATTAAAATTAAAAGAGAGGCAGACAATTTTAGCCCTGTCAGATTGGTTTAGTTTAGTGAGTGGTATGACAGAATCGACGCCATTATATACATATCCTTTAAAGGTCTAAAAATTATCCAAATGCTCAAGCTCACTGCCAGTTGGCAGCGTACCCAGTATGCTGGAGACCACGCTGAATCGCAATGATAATACGTTAAGCCAAATTTTTGGTTTCGCGTCACATCAACCAAGCGACTTGAAAAAGTAGACTTTCTGCGTACACTATGTCAATAACAACACAATAGAAATTTCAGCGGATGCTTCACACAAATGGCCGCCGCGGCCCGTAACTGCGAGTGCCAATTAGAGTTGTGCACTATTGTCCTATTATGGTCTGGTATTATAACAAGAGAATAGCAACCACGTATGGCAGTGCCCACTGCGGTGCTATTCGCATATTCATTTTATGAGCGAAACTAGTGAATGAGAATCAGTTTTTTTGCTTTTTAACATGTGAAACCGTAGGTAAGAGCCACATTTTTATTTTAATAAAATGTGGTATTATGCAAATTAATTAACTGATCAATTAATTAATACGGCCCCTGGGGGACCGAAACTTCTTCTTGTTTCTTAAAAAACCTTTCAGAGCACCTGCTTAATGTGACACGTGACAAAAATACTGGTGTTGTTCTGGCCCTACGTATAAGCATTATTATTCAGCGTGATAATGCTGACAACATGCTGGCTACCCAGCCAAGCCAAGCTGCCAACTGGTAGTGGTATTGTGCGTAACGACCATCTCTAGACCTTCAACGGTCTTATGGGTAATCCAACTGTTTCAGGTTAAACAGGACACAAGTGGAGTGTTAGTTAGCTTGTATTTTGAGTAGTTAACATAGGCACTTGCCCATTAAAAAACATAATTAATCAGCTGAACTCGATGTTTGTGGTATGAAGGAACTAGGCTGGAACGTTATCATGTCACAACCAGCCACAACCTTTCTTTTAGGGTATTCTGGCACGGTCGAGAATATCTCGGACATTGTTACTCTGACGACATTTCTAACGAAACAGACTGAAATCCTTGAGCGCACCAAAATACACCCTGGGTGTTTCACTTTCTAACAGTCATGGCAATTAAATAAAATGCTGTAAGTAAAGTAGGCATTGTAGGCAACTTACCTATCTTACCAACAGGGCCCTGTTTCCATAACTTTAAACACGCGCGTAACGCGGTATTCGCGGCCTCTAAAAGTTGGCCTTTATTCAATATGAAACAGAGTTCAACATTTTAGAGGTTAACTTAACGCGCCGCTTTACGTGCGTGTTAAAGTTATGGAATCAGGGCCCAGAATTTTATTTACTTCCAGGTATGGTAACGGTAGGGAAATTGTCTACCTTATCTACGTAGAGAGGCATATAATGAAACATATTTTTTATTGATTGCTCTAAGGAGGATCTTAGTTAATGAAGGTCACTATAAGAGCCCAACTCATGTCGGCTGCTTTTGGAAAACTGGATGACATCTTTAAGTAACCAAGGTGTACAACAAATATGTCCTGCCTATCCTCAGAAACGATAAATTATGAGCTCTTACTAAAAAGACCATGCACTATTTTAGACATCTCTCTCCTGAACTGCACATCAAAAGCAGAAATTCGACGAGGTACGAAAGTCCTGGTTAAAGACTTGGTTATAGCGGATCACGGGACTTAAGTGGAGATGACCAGGATACTAATTGTTTAAAAAGGAAGATGGATGGTGGACCTCCTCGCTGGTTGGACAATTACAGTGATAGCCAAAGCAGTGGACAATACTGGCACAGGACCGGAAAGAACAGCGCATTCTGAAGAGGAGACCTATATATACCAAGCAGTGGGTGGAAAATGGTTGATGATGATGTTAGTAGCTCTAAAATATTAATTCAGTTTATATAACCGGCAATCCACTTGCCAAAAGCTGGCAATTAGTCACATAAAAAAGCACTTATTGCAAAATATGACAGCCCTTTTAACGCTACAGCAATCGACCCTCGTGCATGTCGTGCCTTATCTTCATCATAAGCTCTCATTCATAATTCGAAGCCGTGACTATAGAGCCGCACAAATTGGGGACCAATAAACCAAGAGCCACGTACATTAATTTAACACCTATGTACACAACACAGTGCCTATCTAAGTTTAAATGCAAATGACACGAATTATTCGTTGGTGCAGCGCTGAAATGTGTTAAGAGCCTAACTCAGCGACAAACTTTTACACATCTATGACCCGAGAAAATTCAAAAAGTTATACGTATATTTATTTTATTTTATTAGCATACTAGTTTAACATAACCAAGAACAAGCAGTTCACATTATTTTTTTGCATATTTGCAATTTTTATTTTATACATTTTCAATTTACTTCTTTCTCGTTTGTCTTTAACTCATTCAATTAAATACAAAAACTGTTTTATTTATTTTTAGTTTATGATTATGTGAATCTTATGTGAAAACAAAATAATCAAGAACGTGTCGACACACGCTATATATATCGCATATTATAGGGTTCCGTTATAAATTATAGTAAATTTTCAAACTGTATAGTTCAAAAATTACCTAGGTTGAAGACTGAATTAGACTTTTCGCATAGTGTTATGAACGAAACTTTGTGGAATAAACTAAATTTCAGAGATGTTTCAACTAGATATAATATGGTTAAGCCAAAGAGAAAATGACTTGGGAACATGCTTTCTAAGATCATTTTACGAATCAAAATAATTAAAGATCGTTGACATTTGAGCTAGAATGTCTTGAATTTATTACATTTTTACTGCTATAAGTCAAATATTATTATTATAAATATTATAATTATAAAGTTCCTTGAGTACTACAGATCCCTAAAAAGGTATACTCTTCAAGAATTGCTAGGTCAAAAATGTGTGAAAATCAGTCGCTGATGTTGCCACCTTAACACACGCACACATTTACCACTATTATGGCAAATTTTCGTAGCAATGAGAGTATTATAGAATACTCTAGTTAATTCCACATCTACCCATGAAACACGAGTGGAGTTTGAAATTAAAGTTTAATGTAACATTCATAAGAGCATCACTGACTTTGAATGGCCGTGTGTTGTACGCGCAAGTATGAAGTCAGCGCCCTTATTACAGTTTCCACTTTTCCTAATAACTGTGCACATGAGCCTGAGATGCATAATACACGTAATTCTGCATACTTTCGCGGCCAAGTACACTTGTGAAATAATTTATGCGCATTAGTTATAGGGGCGGAATCGGGGAAATGCTGAGTGGTAGTAAAATGTTCCTCGCAGTCACTCGCCCTCAATGGGAGTCAAGTGGGTAATTGGAATTGCTATGCGGCATTGCTGATTTATTTTCTCGGTTGTTCATGGCAATTACCTTTTTATTGTTATCTTTTGCCGTGTATTTTTATAGCAATCAGTCAGATAACTAGAAAATTTTGACGAATCCACACACATTATCAGTCTATCAAATTCTCACTGCTTCCACCTTTACTTAGGGAGAGAGGATGGGCCCTACTCCATCGAGCTCAGTGATTGTTGTTGAACCTCATAAATTTGAACTTTTCAGAACTATCAAAAAATTTTTTAGAACCTTATTACTTTTATAGCTATTAATATAAGTCCATAAATCTTTGCATAATTACAGCTTTAGTATAGATCCCAATTTAAAAACTATAAAAAAGTATTATAGTTTTGTTTTTAGGGGTGGCTCTGGTACACGTGAAATGGAGATGAATGTTTTTTTTTTCGCTTCACCCCCTTGTTTGGGATATCGTTGAATAGGTCTTTTAAAGTGAAGGTAAGGTTTGATACAATATCACTTTTTTATCAAGTGCATCCTTTGCGAAATATGGCCTGCCAAAGTGTCAAAAAGTAGGTCCGCCCCCTGCATAATTTTTTCTAAATTATTCGACATAGAAACTTGTAACTTGCCATACTGATAGGACATATTAAAAATTAAAAATTATTTTGAACATTTTCTGATCACAACTTTATTAAATTATACCGATAAAACTGTAATAAATTCAAGACGTTCTAGCTCAAAATGAGCGTAGAGCTTCGTTCGTTCGATTCTTTCTACAAATATAAAAGCGAAACAGTACGTACTTACTGACTGATTGACATATGACGGAATCTCAAATAGGTACTACTCGTTGACGATGTACATTACATAATCAAATACTACTTACCTACGAAACTTAAATTTGGCAGTTCGATTCCTTATGGGGTGTAGAGGCTTAACACGAAAAGATTTCGTGAAAGGGTCGAATTAAGGGGGGCCAAAGAAAGTTGAAATTTTATATGAAAATCTACGTGAACGCGAGTAAGTTGCGGGCAAAAACTAAGGTTTTTCTATAACCACCAACTTCTGACCTAAGAATGTGACTACAATTATATGGATTTTGCTACGGAACGCCACAATATTTATGTCTCGACACGCTTTTAAAAAGACTCGGATGACCAGCGCTGGTTAACAACCGGCATTATGCTGAGTTAGGCTTTAAATCGTAGTTGTTTAATAGTTATTTATGATACAAGTGCGGTAGGTAACTCGTGACTATGGTAAGCCCTCGACTTCGTCTCGGGCTTACATTCGTCTACTCGTTTGTAATAACCAATCCGCACGTGTGCCATACAACATTTTACAACACATTTGCGAGAAAAAAAGGCTACAAATGAAACAATTCTATTATTTTGTTTATAACTTAATATCAGTCACAACAATAGTTTCTATAATATAATAAGAAAATGGCGCGAACATGCAAATAGCGCCACCATCACGTGGTGAAAATTAGAACTACATCTTTCGTCTCATTTTCTCTTTAGTATTAAACTGAGACAAACGTATTGAGCAAAAGCGCTTCCAAGGAGGTTTGATCATTCAGCTTATTTATTCTCGTAATATGAAACTCTTTTGTGGAATTCTTATGTAATTATGATGGAAATTAAAAAAATACCGTAAAGTACACGCACGGTGCTATACATCTGAGCGTGCGGACAAATTCATTTCCGCACGCTCCGTTGTATGATCCGTAATGTTTAACTTTCGAACGATGTATACAGGCTTCGTAAGTGCACTTTTTGAGCAAATGTGTTGTAAAAACTTTTTTTTTTTTCTTTCTTTTCTCTCTTTGTCATTATTTTACTTTAGTGATAGTCTAACAAACACTAGGATAGTGTGGTGTGTGTGTGTGCGTGTGTGCACAGTGAGCGGTGAGACCAAGCCCTCGAATGGAGCGCTCTTGAGGCGTGAGACCGCGTGCCCCTCCGACTCACTAATGGCCACTAGCGGACTCGCATCGATCCTCCAATTTGTCTCTCTGATCCGTCACATTGTAAGAACGTGAATTTAGAGTTTTCATAAGCATTTTGTATATTTAAGCTTTAACTTTATTATCATCATACTAATATTATAAATGTGTCAGCGCGTTGACGTTTCGGCACTCGGGTGCAAATACGAGTACCTACGGATAGTTTTTAAGGCTTAGATTATTTAGTTAGGCGCCACTTAGCTTTGTTTTGGTGGACTAGTGATGGAGGTGGCGCCATCACTGGACTTACTCTGCTGAAATTGTTTACGGATGTGTCGTTGGTGACCAATCAGCGTTTAGCAAGTTCGGATATCGTCCGGCAGAGGCGCTAGCGAGGGCGCGCGGACACGCGAGGCTCGGTGCATGGAGCTCAATTGAATTTGGAGTTTTTTGGTTGGAGCGGTAGCGTTCGTTACGAGGCGGAACACCTTGGCCCCAAGTAATTTTCAAGATCAGCCGGCCCCTCGCACGCGCCTACAAATGGAAAGTGTGTTTGTTTGTTAGTTTGTTGGTTTGTTTGTTCCTCTTTCACGCAGCAACAGAGCAACGAATCGA
Organism: Agriopis aurantiaria; assembly: GCA_914767915.1. Lineage (NCBI taxonomy): Eukaryota > Metazoa > Arthropoda > Insecta > Lepidoptera > Geometridae > Agriopis > Agriopis aurantiaria. Next base: position 6,010,446 of record OU611994.1, on the reverse strand, counting down.
CCTGAATTTTTGCGTAGGTATAGTTCACGGGTCTTGGGCAACTTTTCATCATCATCATCATCACCATCACCATTTTTCATCACTACGCGGGTGAGAGACCACGGGGCTAGGCAAGCAGCTAGTCTAGGTATATATATATATATATGTAACAAAGTCGTGTATGTTACAGCATTTATAACTCAAGAATGGCTGGAACGATTTTCATGATCTTTGATTCCTCTCCACCCGAAGAGCAGAATAAGTATTAATAAAATAAGTAAATCATGAAGAAAATTTATTTTACCATACATTTTATAAGATAGAATGGTGAGAATTGAAGTCATAGACATTGACACGCATTGACATATTACATCATAAACAAAAAAAAGTAATCTAAGTCAAAGGGGGTTGCTGTCGCTTTTGGTCGCTACCAAGGAGGTTCCTTCAAGGAAGTATATAACGCGGGTGAAACAGCATATAAAACCGCAAATACAGCAAAATTCGTCATTTAATCTAATGTCACTTTTAATTTCATATTATATTAAACTAGCTGCGCCCCGCGGTTTCAGCCACGATATATACCTCCTTTGAGTCCTTTGTGATAATATAGAAGATGAGGGTAGAAGATCACAGCACCCAGACTTCTCGCCGGCCCCCTAGTGATTATCTCTTTATCAGCTGATATTTTTTCGCGATGTGATGTTTGATCCCAAAGTAAAAACTGTTCATAACGAACACTTTTCGGCTTTCTTATAACCCTGTATACATTATACTTTATATTTGTCTTTTATTATATTGGAATACTAGCTGACCCGACAGACGTTGTCCTGTCTTAGAACTGTCAACGTGAAAAGTTAAAATCGTTTTCTGAAATTTTGCAATTTTCAGTGCAATTTTCTTAATTTTTGTTTCCGTAAGAACCTACATTCACACCTAATTCTACAAAGTATTAGAAAAAAAAAAAGTAGAATGAAATCGGTATAGTGGTTCTCAAGTTATGGCGTAACCACAAGGTAAATAGTGATAAATTTTTATTTATAATTAAGTATATAGATTGTAATATGAATCATATTTTTAAAACATTAAAACTTGTCTTTATATTAGATTCAATTCAAAGTGTATACCTACTTGAAATCGGCAAAACACTCATGAATAGTGTCACAGTGGTAAGACAGAACCCTCGAATGAAGCCCTCTCGAGGCGTGACACGAGGGTCCTCTTCACTAATGGCGCTCGCCGAACTCACATCGATCCTCCTGATGGTCTCATGTGACATTCAACAGAGAATTCGAATGTACGGAAATAATTATACGACATTATAAATCAACGTAATTGTTGATTTTTAAATAAAAAGTTTGCTTTTTAGTTTAGTTTTTTTTTTACCGACTTAAAAACCGACTGACTTTAAGGAGGGGTTTCTCAATTCAATTGTATTTTTTAAATTTATTACCTTAGGACTTGGCAAAACAGAACTTTCCAAATCAGTTCATAATTGACGGATTATTTATGAACTGATTCAGAATATTTATTTTTTATTTTAACGGAAATTTCTTTGGGGCCAGTCCGACAAAAACACCATTTAATTTGTTACGAACGGCTTAGCACGCAATAAATGCACTTAACATATAATTATCATCCACGTTTCTTACTGATTTGCAACAATTTCCATGAAATGGGCAGATTTTACTGTGTCGATTCTCATTGGTCGTTGAACATAGCAACCTTTGTTTTTTAACATTTTAACGTTTTCTGAAATAACTATAATAGATAGATAGCCAAATTTTTTGGAGATTAATTTGCGTCCAAAATGAATATGTTGCCATTACTATTTTTTATTTTGTTGGACTAAACTAATTTTGATTCTTTACTCCTGGCTTATAAGATACAACTTACAACAGTTTCAATTAGTTTTTTACTAGTTTTTGTCTTATAACTTCGTACATAAAACACTTGCCGGCTCAATCCCGCGTTTTGCCGTCAAGAGGCGTCGAGTTTCGGTCGACAAAGAAGGCGCGAACAAAGCCCCGAGGGTACGACCCTCGCAGCAATCAGCTAAAACGGAGCCCTGGAGCAAAACACCCTTTGTTTTTTATTTGTATGACAGCACTTTTTAAGATGTGACATTGTTTTGATGATTTTCGAGTAGGGAAGTTATGTGTGTTAGTTAATAAGTCTGACTAGGGGCTGCAGAGAACATAGATGTAGGCTGAAGGTGCAGGTATTAGATCAAAAGATTTGATAATAAGGTATTTAGCACATTATCTTTAGAATAACATTGTAAATGGTATGTAGCAATTTTAGTGTTGATATTTTAAAGGACGAACCGGAAGACGCAGCGTAGGTAGGCCTCCCACTAGATGGACCGACGACATTGTGGGAGTCGCGGGTATCCAGTGGATGCAGATGGCAGGCTTTCGTTCAGTGTGGAGGTTAAAGGAGGAGCCCTATGTTCAGCAGTGGACGTCTTCTGGCTGATGATGATGATATTAAAGGATAGCTGAGGTAACCTTTTTTTTATTCTCGAAACATATACAACTTGAAAATTACTTTAAACGTTAGCAATCATCATCGTCATTTCAACGGTAGGACGTCCACTGCTGGACATAGGCCTCCCTCATCGATCTTCAAAAGGGCCGACTGGAAGCGGCCAGCATCCAGCATTTCCCTGCGGTCTCTTTTAAGTCGTCTGTACATCTTGTGGGTGGACGTCCTACGCTGCGCTTACCAGTCCGTGGTCTCCATTCGAGAACTTTTCGGCCCCGTCGGCCATCTGTTCTGCGTGCTATGTGCCCTGCCCACTGCCAACTCAACAACTTTTTTTTTATGTTACTTCATTGTCACCAGTTTCCAACAGGGTCAGGGACTTTTATTATACTTGACTACAATTTTGTTAACTTAAACGAATTTAATTAGTTATTCACAATACAGGGAGAGGAAAGTTAGTTATATCTTAATCTAATGTTAAAACAATTCAAACGTTTGCAATGTTATTCTAAAAATAATTACTGATGGTTTTTTATAACTAATAGCGTTTTTTTTAATCGTTGAAATATGTGAAAGAGATGGGTTTGGCGGATATAAATTGTTTTTTTAAAACCTCGTTAAAATAGCTGATAATCTTCAAACTGCTGAACAGATTTTCTTGTACCATAGCTAAGAAAATTCTCAAACAACTCACAAACAGTCACAAGTACAAAAAAACGGTTCTGCCGTTTGGTAGCTACGATGCCACATACAGACACACAAATACACACTTTAAACTTATAACACCCTTCTTTTTGGGTCGGGGGTAGCTAAGTTTGTTAAACACATAATCCTTTAAGAAAAAATAAAAAGAGATCAAAATTAGAATGCACTGAAATAATTCGTTTAAAAGCTGCGTCAACGTCAATTTCTTTAGCAAAAACGTTGATATGCCAATGACATCGCACGGAGATCTGTAGTTGCGATGATATGATTTACCTTGACGATACTATTACATATACTAATTTATTAACTTTTGATTGTGTCACTATAAAATTGCATACATTGGACAAAGCTATACCAAACACACCCACAAAACACACACCCATATGTACTCTTAAACATAGCACGTCGACAACAAAGCTGACAGAAGTCAGTTCCGCTATGTGTAAAATTTATAATATTGACGTCAAATAGTTCGGGATTGTAAAACATTTCCCAAATCACCATTTATCAACATTTAAGTACTCGTACTCTTTCAGGAAACAGTGATATTGTTCGTCACTTGGTGCTTACTATCCAGCTCTTGTCACGGTTCCGGCGGAAGCGGAACTCGGTGCAGCGGCGGGCGGAATCGGACGTTCCGGCACGTTCCGGGCCGTTATCCGCGCGCCACTTCCGGTACTATACTGCAGTAGATAAGTTTGTTTATGCAATTGTGTACTGAAATGTGGGTACATGCATAAAAAATATTAAACCACTATCTTCGGTTTCATCCGCATGGAAACCGAAATTTTATCTGGAATAAAAAGTAGCCTATGTCTCTCTCTAACTATCTCTGTGCAAATAGTCACATCGATCGGTTGCTCTTTTTCTGCATGTAATATGAACAAACAAACAAACACACTTTGGCAAATATAATTCCGAGTTTTTTTTTTTGTGTATGATAACTGAATGATCAACAAGCTGCATATTTTGGTTATATTATACGGGACTGACGTAAAAAGAACCCAAAAAAAACCCCCGGTCCAAACTGTGTCAAAACCATGTCCATTTCCATAATCATTAAAGCCACAAATTGTTCTAGCAAAGATAACATTAATGTGAGTTAACACAACAGCACTTCCTTTTCAGTTCAACCGGATACTTTTGGAGTATAATATTTCACAAACGGTACACCTAAACAAAATATTAGGTACGCAATCCTCCTTTCATTTAAAAATACCTATTCAATGACTAGCATTTGCCCGCGGCTTCACTCGCGTAGTATAGAAATACTCCCTTCCTGCTCTTTCAGTTTTATATTGGTCCCGTATCTATCCCGTAATCCACTCTTTTTCAGTCCCACCCTATCTGCTGTAGTCCCGCATCCGTCCGCTCCACTCCCATCCCGTAATCCACTCTACTCCCATCCCACCCTTTTGTTTTGAGTCTCACATCTATCCTGTAATTTCTTCTACTCCCGCCTCGTCTTTTCCGCTGTAGTTCCGCATTTGTTCCGTAATCCACTTAACTACATCCTATTCTCTTCGTATTAATTCAGAATTTGCTCTGTTCAGGTTCCTCCTCCAGCCCGTTCCCGTCTCATCTCGTCCATTTCAATGCCCGCATCGTACCCATTGGACAAATCGGACCGCTCTGAATTCTAGTAACTATTTACTAATCATTTTTCTGTGAGCGCGGCCTTCACAATTTTACCACCGGGTCGTATTGTCAGATAAACCTGGCATACTGTCTCACCTTCCACAATACTTCCGCTGCCCAGGCGAGTAACTATCGGTAGATGCAGTGTACATTACACTTTATGCGTCCCGATTGGCAAATGTAAATTCATGTGGCTTGCAACACTAATCTTTCGTTGGGAGTTGTTCGATAGCCGTAACTCTTAAAGCTGCATGGCATTTTTGTATTGTATTTTTTCTTCTTCTTTAATTTATTAATAGGCCAACTACACAAAATACGGGGTGTAACATGAAGGTGTGTCATATACTTAACGGTGTTGTGTTTAACTAGACTCATTTTATATTTTAGCCAATAATAATGGTAGGTTGGTTGTAACACCACGCAAAAACTTGGGCCACGAAAATTTTGTATTAGACTCATCATTATTTTTTTTTCAAATCAATTGGTATATACCTAACAATAGCCGTCGATCATTAGTATTAGTAGTACTAGGTACATGGTATTTTGCTCTCGAACATAATTTTAATCAACATGACAACCAGTTAATATAAATGTTAAGATTTTTGTCTTTTTTTTTAGGGCAAGTGCCTATACTAAATACAAGCTAACTAGTGTTAATTAGCTTGTATTTAGTTTTCATAACAACTTGCCCAAAAAAAAGACAAAACAAGTCTTACTGTTTCTGTATTTTTTAAGACCATTGAAGGTCTAAATACAATACAAATGCTCAAGTCCAGTACGTGTTGGCAGCGTACCCAGCATGCTGGTGGTATCACCACGCTAGATGGCAATGTTTATACATTTAGCCAGAAACACGTCAGCATTTTGGTCACGCGTCGCATGAACCAGACACGTACATTTTTTGTTGAGCTCCCGATCTCCTTGTCTAGTCTCTATATTGTCTCTATCATATCAAGATAATTGTTTGTTATCATGCCACATAATTACAATTGTAGGTTACCACATTAACCAGTAATTAGCGTTGTGCATGCATCGAATAAATCTGCATCGTATACTGAATATTAAGCAAAGAGGTAAATTTTAATGAACTTCCAAAATTCGGCGCCATAATGCATCGTGGAACGAAGAGTTACGGATTTCGTATACCTAGGTAAGTAACTACCTACAAAATGTTATAGGCTATCTACAAAGCTAGTAGCTAAATATAAAAAATTCTACAGATGGACAAAATTAATCGTATATGTTTGGTTGTAACCATTGTTAAATATTTTATCCACAAACGTGTCTTTCACTTTTTTAGTCTGCTCTAAAATCTCGCAGTGCAAGAATGTAATCTTTTGCTTGTAAATTATAATCGGATCATCCAACTAAGCGACAAAACATCTAAACTGGAACATTTTTTTTTACATTTTTCTACTATGCTTTCCTCTTTCCGCTCAGCATCATTTCTGAATAACCCGGTAGATATTCTGCAATTAGTTTTTTTTTTAGGAGTGATTGGATGCGAGTATCGAGGGGCCCGGGAGAGTGGCATAAACAAAGGGAGGCCTATACCCAGCAGTGGGTCACTCAGGGCTGATGATGATGATGATGTTTTTAAACTGCTTCATCTGAATCCATAAAATATCTACGACAACGATAGTTAGTCACTGGCTTTTATACCTCCCAGTCATCAATTTGTCCCCGCGCGTACACGCTCGCAGTGAACATCGATTTGACCCAGCCTACGAGTTTATATACCATAGACAGGATATCAAACAAAAATCGGATAATTGCAGCGCTATGATTAAAGATGGAATACTGAACGCTGATTAGTTCACTCAAGGTCACGATATATATATACTGATGTGCCAATGGAGGGTAGTGGAGGGTAGAGCATTTCATAGGCATAATCATGTGCTAACTTGTTGTCCAATGCCCGGTGTCTACTTCGAGCATTTAACCATGGCAGAGGCAAGCTAAAGGAGCTGACCATATGACTATGCCCACAACATTATATATAGGCTGTACTTTATAACTATGTGCGTGTTTTAAATCGGTGTAGCGAGTTTCTTAAAAATATTTTGTTTTGCGTGTATTTCTGATGTGCGATCTGTAAATGTGTGCTGTGCGTGTTGCTCTTTGCGTTGGTTTCTCATGTAGTGTATAGTTAAATGCACGAAGGGTGTCTATGGGGTTAGGTCGTTGGCCCCGGCAATAAAATTGTTGCCTTTAGCATTTACATCATAATTGTATTACCGCCACGTAATTGTTAATACGGACGTGTTGAATCGTTTTACGTGAACGCTTTATGACAATTTGAGCGCGCTGGATGTAATGAAATTGCAGGCGTTTTGTACAACGGAGGTTATATCGTTATAAAAATAAAAAATCTGTTGCGTAAAATCATAAAAAATTTAGTTTCATTTTTATACGTTCACATAGTTTTCTACCGACTATAAATAATTTTACAGGACTGTACTAAAAAAGAATATTATTATTTCAGAATTCATGAATTGTTTGTACGTGCGTGAGTTCCTGCCGTAACTTTAAATGCCTGAATTATTTAAAGGTGACAAAATAAGTCGTTTTTTTATTATTTTTTATTATCGTAACTGTTGATCATGTCATTGGTAAGAGAGGATCGATTGTTCTTGTTTTTAACCGACGAAAAGAAGACAGTTCTCAAGTTATGCGTAGTATATATAAGACGCGTATATTTTGACGGGCGCAGTAATTTTGAGCATTGTTTATCTGTAAAGCCGTATATCTGATGTTTTGGCATTTAATTATGACACATTTTACTGAGGACTCCTCACACATTAACTCACATGCGTAATCCAACCCCATTTCTGCTCCATTTGCTAACCGCAGGAAACGGATGTGACTATGATAGCGCAACGGAACGTGTCGCTTCCGGGCTAGCGACACCTTCCTCTACTTCCGGTGGGTTATCTATGCGCGTTAGATCCTGCGGTCGACAATCATTTGCACCATTATAAATGAAAGGTAGAAACTTAATTAATGTAATGTAGCGTTAGTTTATGGATAGGAAACACCGTTCTATGTAAACTTAGAAGATAATATAATTCTCATCTATTTCAATTTCATTTTAAAGAAAGAGAGAAAAACATGTTTATTTTTGAGAAACAACATTTAAAAAATCACTGGAAAACGTAGCACCTAGATGAAGAAGAAGGAAGTACCTTGTGAAGCTACCTTTTAGAATCAGCACAGAGTTTATGCCACTTCCATACCAAATTTCATTCATGAGCATTGGCGCAAAGTTGCTAGTCTATCTTTTTTTACCGCATAGGTACATTTCGGAGAGTGTGCATCGGACCTACATTTTTCTACAGGACGGCAGACGGACAAGAAAAGGTTATAGTTTCATGGTTGATATTTTGAAAACCCTAACGAAGCGCTTTGATTCTACTTTTATTGTACGAACTGCTAGTCTGTGGAATGCACTGCGTGAAGTCTTCAAGTCGTGAATGAAGAAAGCAAACGTGCTCCAGATCGCATAAAATCACTTGAAATCAGGTGATCTGGCAGTCAAATACAAGCCTATACTTACTTAGTTAAATTTAAAAATAAACCGTAAACAGCTATTATGGAGTTAAAGAGCTATATTAAGTGTCGAAAACCATCAACAAAACACACATAGGTACTATTTACATACATTCCTCTGCATTTATAATGTCAGAGTGATTAATTTACTTCTTATTCCATATATAATTATTTCTCTTTAGTATTATAAGTTTTTGAACCTGTGCTACATCTACCTACCTACTTATGATATTAATCTTAGGTACCTTATAAAATAAAAAGACGGTAAAAAAACCATTTTTACAGGGCTTGTCATTCACATACACAAAAGCGAACACTCATACATAAAACTTCAATAGAAAAGCAACATGAGACAAAATCAACTACCTAAATCAAAATACCTATCACGTCTCACCATCCCCCAGGCGAGAAACTAAGCTTTAAAGTAACGTGGTTTCGCAGTCCCGCGTGGTTACTATTCCGACCACAACTCTGGGCGCATCGCTGCATCCATCAGACCTCTAAAAGCGAATTCATGTCTATCTTTAAAGTTTTTCGCGAGGCAACGGGTTCCGAATACGGACCGTGTAGATAGGTATAGCCATAGGTATAGCTTAGCTGTGTGTGCCAGTTTTTACCGGGCCATTTTCGCGCCTTGTATACCGGGCATGCTGAGATTTGAATTTTATACGGCATCGGACTGAGGTTTTGTGGGCCCTAAACTTTCTTTTTTGATTTACCTATTTGTTTATATTTTTATGAGTATTTGGTAGGTCATCATCATCATCATCGGCCCTGAGTGACCCACTGCTGGCCTTTCTTTTGTTTATGCCACTCTCCCCAGTATCTCGCTAGTCGCATCCACTCGTTTCCGACAGTAATTTGATGTCATAAGTCCACCTCATCCTCAGTCGGCCTGGGTTTCGCCAACCTAGTCTCATGCCATTAAGTATGTACACCTTCCAAATTATACATGACAAAAATGAATAAACTTTATTTGACTTCTACATCGCATATAATTCAAAAGATACAATAACTCATCGTAAAACGAAATAATCACATCGTCTTGAAGAGCTACAACCAAAATGTTGCCGATGTTTGGCGTAAAAATGGTGCATGTTATTGTGCCAAAATATCAGGAGGTCCATCCACAACCTTTATCACGGTAAATTTCCCGTTAATATAGCTGTAGCGAACAACCGTGATAGTTTATAACAGTGTTTTACATACAAAATGTTTAAAATTTATATCTTAGAGATAAAAAACTTTAAATATGCCATGCAAAAATTTTATACTAAAACTAAATTTATGCTAAACTAAGATAGCCAAATGATATCTAAGCATGAACATATTTTTAATAGTACCTAAGTTATAGGTAGGATACTTACTTACTCATATATTTCCTCTGACCAAAGGCGAAATTTCACCCTTTTCAAGAGGCGTTATTAGTTATTCAACAAAACCAGAGAAACATTTCAGCATTAGTTTGAGTTGGCTATTAGGTACCTAATGTATACTAATGTATGAATTTATTTTATTTGCCAAGAAATTCTTATTTAACATAACTAACCTAATTAAATTGATTTAGGTAAGGAGATCCAATTAACATTATCTCCCTAAAGACTTTTTCCTTTATATTATCCTTTATCCTTTCTGTGCGAGTCTCGTTAGGAGCTAGTAAGACCTTACAGCTTCTAAATAGAATGGAGTTAATTTGTTAACAAATTGTTCTTCATTTTAGCACTATTGTTTCATATTTCTCATTAAAATCTGCTTTCCATTAACCAATGAACGAGCGCGAGTCCATGCATCACCATTATCGCGTTATCTGCGCTCTCGCTGATTGGATGTTATCAAATATCGACGATACTGCGGTCAACGCATCACTATAATTGCTCGCCATGTACAATTAATAATTAGTTAATTGATTAATATTAACCTCCGCTATTATGTTAAGCAGAGCTTAAGAGAAAAGTGTTATGCTTATCACGCTATTATTAGCGTTATCATCATCATTCATCATTATCAGGCTATCATGTTCCCACTCGTGGAAGAAAGGCCTTCTCTCAGATAGAGAGAATATGGGCACTAATCCATTATATATAAGGTTGCCTGGAAGAAATCGCTTTAGGCGATAAGGCCGCCCATTATACTGCCGCATATTTGTTTTTATGTTAGTTTAAGTTTCATTTGTATTTTCGGTGTGTAATAAAGAAATATTGTATATTGGCATGTTCCGTTTTTTCTTTTTGAGGTACGGAACCCTAAAAACCGACATCAAATTTAGTAAAATACGCAATTTTACGAATTTCCCAATTTTTTTTATTCAAAAACCAAACTAGTTTTTTAATTTTTATAATAATAATATTATATCATTTTACTGCAAATAACAAAGATCCATGTAGAATTACAATAATTTTAAGTAATAGTGTGTATTACTATTAGAATGTATGTGTATGGTATAAGTAAACATTTTATAGTCGATCCTCTATTGCACACCCCGTCTTCTACGTCTTCTATAAATCCTTTCCATCCTAAGGTTGCTGGAAGAGATCGCTTTTAGCGATAAGGCCGCCAGTTGTTACACTAGTTTTTAAGAGTTTTTTGTCCTCTGTATCAAATTTCATGGTGTGAACAATAAAGAGTTAATCAATCAATCAAATTATATTTATAAATGTAGTTATTTAAAAATTATAACATTATACTTTCGAGTCTTGGACCAAATTTTTTGTAAATAAAATGGTTTTTTATTGCATTTATAAAGGCATTAACCGACTCAAAAAAAATTATGTGTGGGACCAATCTGAAAGTATATACATATATCCTTTCAAATAAAAATAATTTTCAAATCAATTCATAAATGACGGAGTTCTAAGGTAACAAACATTAAAAATACAAACGAATTCAGAACCCTTCCTTTTTTGAAGTCGGATTAAACGGATTTTTATTTCTTTTATTTAATTATTACTAGCGACCCGCCCACCCGGCTTCGCACGGATGTAATTTACGTGCGAAGCCGGGACGGGTCGCTAGTTATATATATAAACCTTCCGTGAAAATGTATCTAACCGATGGTGAAGACCGCATCAAAATCCGTTGCGTGGTTTAGGAGTTAGCGGCCATACAGACAGACAGACGCGGAAAGCGACTTCAATTTATACTATGTAGAGAAGAGAAGAGAAGAGATAGAGAAGAGATAGAGATAGAGAAAATATAGAGATAGAGAAGAGACAGAGATAGAGAAGACTATGTAGAGACTAGCCGCGCCCCGCGGTTTCACTATGGTGTTGATGGTGATGAAAAGTAGCATATATGTGCCTATGTCACTCTCCGCCCTTGAACTAGACTTATGCAAAAAAAACAGGTCGATCCGTTGCTCTGTTGCTGTGTGAAAGTGGAACAAACAAACCAACAAACTCTTTCGCATGTATAATATTAGTAGGTATGATATTATTATTTAGGTGCAGTGCCCTTTCACAGAGACCCCGCTTACCATCATGTGCTTCTTCCTCACACTGTACATTACCATTACTATTTTAAGATCACTTACCCGCAAAGCTTGAATGGCCTAATTTTATACCATTTTAACTTTACTTTATGCAGTAAAACACAAAATATATCTCATCATGCAAGCGAGAGCGAGTGAAATGAACAATGAAGGAAGTGTAAAGCGAGTGTGTCGTTGCTGCGAACCGATTTACAGGCGCTTTGTGACAAAGGAACTATTTCCGGTCGAGGCTATAGCATGGCACGGTATAGGTACATTCCATGGAAAGACTTATTTTGTGTGGAACGTGTATTGAAAATGCCTTTTTGGTATTTTACTTCATATTACATTCTTGATTTCACGTCTCAATTATCATTCATTCAACACGATCATTTTTAGGATTCCGTACACAAGAATAGTAAGAAAAGCCCCAGTAAGTAAAACACTTGTATAAGCCAACGGTGGCAATGAGGAGTTGATGGATTTACTTACCTATATAGGTAAGTGCCGCAACTTCGCCTCGCATCTCAATTGTGTAACCCTCCTTTTTAGCCAGGACGGAAAGGAGGTACATGCATTTGGAAGTATGCGATTGTGTGTTAGTGTTTGTATGTCTGTTACAATTTTTCAAATCTGCTGGACTCATTTTAATACGGTTTCTTTCTTTCTTTCTATATAATGAACAAACTTATTAATTACTAGCAACGCACCCCGGCTTCGCACGGGTGTAAGTCTTTTTTTTTTTTTACACCTTGGGTTACATTATTGGAGTAAAACAAACAAACAATCAAATCTTTCCTCTTTATAATATTATTATTATAGGATAGATATATAATTATAAATTATATAAAACAAACAAAAAACATACAGTCGAATTGATAACCTCCTCCTTTTGAAGTCGGTTAATAAAAGCCCACAGCACTATTCACAGATTACTAATAGAGTTATATAAAGAGTAAGGCTTGGTTGCACGAAGTAGTTGTCAAAGTTAAGGTTTATGACAAATTTGACAATAACAATAACGCTGACTTTAGCAGTTACTGCAAAATGCGTTGCACCAGCGTATTCCTTATCATAGTTAAAGTTACCAGGGTTGCAAGCAAATGAGACCTTATTTACTCCAGATGCATAGGTGGAATTATATTTTATGCATCTGACAGATATTTAAAATAAACAATAGCGAATCGTGGGCAGTTACGGTTAACAGCTAAAGTTATGACGTCATTTAACAATTGTCAGATGGTGCAACTAAATTTTTGCCTAACCGGTACTTTAACTGAAATGTCGATGTTTGTTAAAGCTAAAGTAACATGATGCAACCCACCCTAACTAATATGCAAAACAAAGTAACAATAAAAAACAGACAGTCGCATAAACACAAAAAAGAATACTCAAATAAAGTTTTAACAAATGCAACATAATAACTTTCTTATTTTAAAATAACAAAATTAGGTACCTTTATCTGATCTGAATCTGTCAAGCAGTTTATAAACAATTGTTTTCGGAATTTGTTGCGTTTTTTTTATTTTTATTATTTACTTTTATTTGTTACACGCGCGTTTTCATCATGCATGGGACGCCTAATATTATATACCTGGCTATTACACACCTGATATAAAACCATGTCTAATATAAGTCTAAAATATTGACACGATAAGCTCCCTATTCACTCGCATACAAGTTCGCGCGATCGTGGAGCCACGCAACAATGTGGCGTCACGAGTGTCACTTGGTGCATGAATAGGCGCCATTAGTGCCAGCGGGAGCCTCGGCACTCGAGAGCTGCACTAGAACAGGAGATTGTGGGGCCGCTGTTTACTGAAGGGATGCATCGGAACATTTTACTCTAGATAAATCTAGTTCGGAATCGCGGTAATGAAATTAAAGTGGAACTGGGCAGGACCCTTTGCTAGGCGCAGTGATGATAGGTGGAGTAAGGTTTTAACAGAGTGGTGGCCGAGGCAAGGTAAGCGGAGCGTTGGTCGTCCGGCTGCAAGATGGGTCGACGATACTATTACTATCTCGGGCCGAACCTGGACTCGATTAGCACAGGACCGAGGCAGATGGCATAGCAAGAGAGGCCTATACCCAGCAGTGGGATAAAGAAGGCTGTGGATGATGATGATGAAGAAATCTAGTTCGTCATGGAATTAGTGTTCTCTGATAGTTACAATCTGGGTTTCTTCAAGTCATCACGAGTGAATCGGTTTCTTCTAAGCAAGCGTGTTTCAGCGTGGACCGTATTACCGTTTTACATCAGGCGAGGTAAATTTAGGTGAAGTACAAGCCTATTGAGCAATTAAAAAACCCATAAAATAACTAAAAGACTAAACTAATGTAATGAACCGCCACCAGTAGACAAAGTATACGCACTTGGTTTAAGGATTTGTAATTTAAATTTAGTATTATTAGTTAAGTACACGGTGAACGTACTGCGATCCCCAAGCTGCCTGCCAAGCGTGGGGATTATGGCAACACCCCTGTCTAAGAGGGGAGGCTTTGTTCAGCAGTGGACGTTTACTAGCTGATGATGTGATGTAATAATTATGACTATTTATTTATAGTGTTTTGTCAATTGTATTTTATTTATTTATTCAGGGTATCTTCAAACTCAAGCCTATTATAAGAAAGAAAAGGTATAGCACTATCCAGTATCTCCTGGTATAGAACGCTCCACGGTCGCAGCGTGCCGCACCCGGCACGCACCGCACTCGCACGATGCGGCCGTAACACAGCTGTGTTACGGCCAGCGAGGTAAATCTATAGAGGTAAATCTATACCAGAATATGCAGCACACTAGCAACAGACATGTTTAAATTCTACTATACCTAATAGGCCGACAAAATATAGATTTACCTAAATTTTGTCTAATGATTTTTATGGTGGTTAAGAAGATAGTAGAGAGTGATGGTGGCCGAGCGGTAGCATGTGCGCTTTACAATTTGACGTCACCCAGTTTGATCCTCAACCCTGCACCACAGAAGATATAATAGACACCTGCACCAATGACTTAGGAATTATGTGCAGTTCCGATGCCAGCGCTCAAAAACGGTGAAGGTAAACATCGTGAAGGAACCGGTATGAGCTCAGAAGTTCAAAGACATAATATGACATTCACTAACATGAACTGGGCCAGCATGGTGGATTAGGACCCTTCGTCTCTTTCTCTTTCTTCTCAGTTTATTTTTGTTAATAAAGTTTATTTGCCCGTACAAAAATTGCTAACAAATAAATTATCATTATACTAATATTATATGATGCGAAAGTGTGTTTGTTTCTATATTATATTACACGCAGTAAAGAGCAACAGATTAACGTGATTTTTGCATAGAGATAGTCGGAGAGGGCCAGAGAGTGACATGTGAAACATTTTACCTTGGATTTTTTTTAGATTCCTGAGGGTTTCCGCAGAGAAACGCTGGATGCAGGCCGCTTCCAACCGGCCCATTTGGAGATCGATGGGGGAGGCCTATGTCCAACAGTGGGTCTATTCCACTTTGATCACCTGGGAATATAATCACCAGCGGGTGACCTGGGCGATTCTATTTAAATTATAATTTGAGTATCCTTTTGATCACCTGCACCTCGGTGACCATTAGACGTCCTACGGCTGAAATGATGATGATGATGAGGTAATGTCCACGCGGTTGAAACCGTGGGGTGCAGCTAGTTATTCGGTCAAATTATCGGTATATTTTTATTCATATTAATGATCGATCATTAAAAGTTTGACGATCCTTTGTCTCGACACAAAGGATCGCCAAACTTTTATTCCTATCAAATTTAATTTCATGTACAACAACATCACGTCGTTGCATACTTTTATAGGGATACACGGAACGGTGGTATAACGCCAAAAGAAGATCATTACATTATAAATGTCATATTCATCATTATGAACGACTTTTACTATGGTACAAATTCCGAAATCGCAAAAAAACTGTTGTTTTTAAGATGGTGATGATGATAGATCAAAATAAATGTACTTATTATTAAATAGTATTAAAAATGTGTTACATTCATCAACAATATTAAAAATAAATTAAAACAAAGTCCAAATAAAACAAACTGGTCAAAAACCACAATAATCACAAAGACACAATTATTTTCGACAAAGATCGTTTCTATCTTGAACAGAAGATATACCTTTTTTTGCGATTGCCGGGTTGGTCCCTTTGTACAAGTTAGTCATAATGATAAGTGCCTACAATGGCCTCCTTTCGGCTTAGTACTACCATTCCGTGTAACCTTGTATTACTAAAACAATAGGTACCTACTTACAATATACTAAGAGCCGCCCACTTAAAAGAATATCATTTTAGTCTAAGAGCTTACATTTGTTTTGATAATAAGTAACCAACGTAGTACCTAAGCATTACTTAGAAACCGCAATACTTTGAATATTTCAGGGGCACTTACCGAAGCCTCCCGGGTACATAAAAGACTAGGTAAAGGCCTTTTACAGCGAGTCGCAAGGGCTTTTGGAAGTCGATTTTGTTCTTTACCATTTTCCCGCTTCTTTTGATGAAGATGAAAGGGTATTGTTACTAAAATATTTATTTTATGATGGCAAAGTACCATAATAAGTACCTAATACCTAAATGTAGTCTCGATAATGTTTCGTTTTTAAGAGCTGTATTACAAAATGCTTCGTAACATTTTAGGTATCTGGATTTTCGGCCATAAAACGAATGAAATGAAAACTGGCGGTAATAACTTGAAATTGTGTTGTTTTTTCAAAATGTTAAGCCGTTATTTTCAATAAATAATACGAAACTATTTATTACAGTACTTAATTGAATTTTCTGTATATCTTTATCTTTCTATTTACATTTAATTAAAACAACAAAAATCCAGTATTCATTGGTTATTTTCATCAAAATATGTGAGAAGTTAAACGGGTTAAATAATCGAGCTTTTTTGTTTTTACAACTATAGGTAATTATTATAGCTCCACTTTCCATATTATCACCATCTTGTATTCAGGTACCGACATATACCTACTGTGTTAATTTCATAAATTGTACAATAATTGTAGTAGAAACAAACGGCTTTTTCATTTTATTATAGGTAGCTACAGATACCTGAGAGTACCTATTTATGTACTGGTCAGCAACGTAATTGTGATGCCTCTGGTGTTACAAGTGTTCATAGGCGACGATGAATGCTTACCATCAGGCAGTCCGTCTGCTTGTTGCCACATATGGCATAAAAAATTACTTCTTTTCACAAGTACCAGATACCAAATAGTATTATACGTAGGTAACGTATAATTTCAAGTATTCCAATGTAAAACTACATATACCTATGTAAATTACAATACTCTCAGTAGGTTAGAGTATGAAACATCTACGAGTAGGTATATAAACCAAGAAAGCCCCTTTTGAACTAGACAAAATCAAACAGAGACTTTCCAGATGAAAAATCCGAACATATCCCAAAATAAAAATAGCTATTAACACCCTCCTAAATAAATATTTGTCCGGCTCTAAACTAACCAAACTGCCACTCGTCCTTTCATTTTCCACACCTATTTAACTGTGCGCAAACAAAATCACACATTCATGAATAAATAAGCCACGATCCCTGGGGCACGGGGGCGCGGGCTATAGGGTTGCCAGAACTTACATGAAACTTACCCATATCGATTTTATTTTCACAATAATTATGAACTATTTCTCAAAAAATCTCTAAAATGTAGGGGCCAAAAAGAAAAATGAATTAGGTAAAGTGAAACTCTTGAATCTTAGTGAAGTCCCGAGCCTCAAGCTTAAACTCTTCAACTATAAAAACAAGAGTGAAGTTATCGCCTTTCTTTATTGTTCAAAATAATGGAATTGTATTGGTAAAGTTTACTACTCTTTCCCTCCCGTTGGTTGGATGGCGGTCCGTCAGCCAAATCCATACGTCTGTTAGTGCTATTATATTATATTACACTACTCTAAGTCTAACATTATATTAAACTTATACGTCAAATAAAGTATTTCCAAGACTTTCATGTTTATTTGGAGAAGCTATTAAGAAAACCTAATACTTTTGTAGAACAAATGGCTTAGCTGACCGAACCATTGTTGCTCAATCGGTGACATTTCCCAAAAGTTTCCTCAAAGACAATTTTTCCCCAAAATATGGGAAAATCTCTCAATCAGGCAATGCTCGCGGGCTGCCAGCAAATCATTTCTGTTTCGTTTCCTGGTGAACTTCTGCAATAAAAACGCCGCGCCGTCCACTTGTGCATTTGAAAGTAAGTAGAAATAAAGTGAAAAATATTGGGGTAGATACATATAGGTCCATGGAGTAGATGGAGTTTTTTCAGTGGCTGGATCTGGACATCTCGGCTATCTCAAATAAACTTGTACCCCTTAAATTATTGAGAACTGAGAATCGTTAAAGCAACAAGTAAAAACGGAACAAAAAGCTGAATTATGGGTGTTGGCGATGTGTTCCAAATTCAAGGTTTTCCACATTATTCTTAATGGAATTTGGCAAGGACATAAAATAATACTTTTTAAATTAGTATTTCTCCTTATATATTTTTATTGTCGGGTCGAGCGCGTGGGGCCAAACCCAACACCAAGGGCCCTACGGCCAACTGCTGACGCGGTATCAAACTTTAACTCCGCTCAGTTGGAAAATCACGCGACCGCAAACCGTATCTGGGCGCGTTATTGTCAGGTCTAGCGCAGATGGAGCCAAACACAAACCAAGAAGCCTAAAAATTAACTTATGGAATATGTGAGAAAAGGGCAAACCTGGGGTTAGGGTTTCATTTAGGACCATGGAGTTGGGGTACACGGGGTCACTAGTGTCGCTATTCACCGATACCTCGCCAAAAAGCCGTTCCTGCATTGTATTATTATTCACACACTCATTTATTGGCTTAATCTTTAATATTAATACATAATATAAAAAAAACTTAAATCTAGGGTGCCGCCGGCAGCGGGGCAAGGCCCAAGGCCCAAGCTACCGGTGGTTAGGGCTGCAGAGTGAGAAACCTCCTGACAATGCGTGCCGTGCCCATGATGACCGCCTTCTGCATCAGACCCTTGATCCAACTGTCTAGTGAGAGCCCTTCGATCAAATGTATAATTGTTGGAAGCGAGAGCCTCTTATGGTGTTGGTCGAGGCTCTTGGCTATAAGGCCGTTGATCGAAACAACTATCGGGACAATGATCGTCGAGTCAACATTCCACATAATACAAAATCAATAAAGACAAGGTAATATTAGGTTTTTATCATTTCTTAGTTTTATAACCCTTTTTATACAAAAAATTGCGATATGTTGGAAAATGGTTTGGGAAGTCACATAGGACACGGTCAGTATCTTGAAAATTCAACTAACCAGGTACACACCAATTCGAGACAAAGCAACTAACTTACCATAGCTATACCTAAGTCCGTGCTTATACCATCTGTACCGTTAGTACAAGTTTTGATAGTAAGTATTCGAAAA
This sequence comes from Agriopis aurantiaria, assembly GCA_914767915.1. Lineage (NCBI taxonomy): Eukaryota > Metazoa > Arthropoda > Insecta > Lepidoptera > Geometridae > Agriopis > Agriopis aurantiaria. The sequence continues at coordinate 5,991,172 of OU611994.1, read as the reverse complement.
CTTTTTTCGTTTACGTATTGTTACAGTGCCACAAAAAGAGGCCCAGCCGCGAGTGTTCGACCGGCGCGGCGCAGACTGGCAGAATTTAAATTAACCACTTCATATTCCGGTTCACAGGGCCTGAAATATTTATACCATACCAGTACCACCGCTGGCCGGACACACGTAGGTATGTATAGGTACTGATATAACAATTTATACGGCCGTGGATGTTCGTTTTAATCAAATTATATGGAGAAAGAGGTTTATGGCTTCTCCCGTTTACCCTTTCAAATGTAAACCTTACAATGTAGGTTGCGTTTTGTTAATTTTGGTATAGCCTATTATGTCTTCTGCGGTATAGCTTTTGGTTGTGCAACAAAATCCTCCACAATAGGGTTTCCTGTAGGAAATTCTACACTTTCATCAAAGTGAAACCTACACACTGAATTAAACCCGGCACGTGAAATTCACGATAGATTTAACTATTGCTGCTAAGTAATTTTTTTTTTTATATTTGTGTATTCTTCTTGTATGATTTGAATTTGGAACTTCTTTTTTTTCTTGAGAGCGTTTTGGTGTTGCCCATCTTGAGCATTTGCGAGAGTCAAGTAATGAAATGTTTTCAAGTTTTATTAGATATCGTTAAACAAATCACAAAGTCTATTTCATGCCATATAGTTACTGTGTTGGAGACTGTAGTAGACTGTAGCCTCTAGTAACTAGAGGCTTCTACGGAGATTTGGAAACAGTATGAAAATACACATTTCACCTCAATTTTCCTACACTCAAGCACATTCACGAACACTTAATAAATAATAATACACTATTACAAGTCACATTAAATTCGAAAAGACGCAAGTTTAGGAAAATTATTTAATGAGGTGACATGTTTTTTCACACTAGCGCCAAAACTTGTTATTTGATACCTTTTGCCATAGCGTCTACACCAAAAAGATCTTATTCGAAAATCGAACTGGCTGCCTGTACTCTACCCAAAGACTCTTTGACTTTACTAAGACTGAATCTCAACTACGATAAACCTACGTAGGTAGAAGTTTTGGCGCCAACGTGGAAAAACATGTCACATTGTATTATTTTCCTAAACTTGTATATTTTCATAAAAAATATAACATCCACTTAGCGATGAGAGCATAATAGGATGCATGACGTGGTCTATAAGTAAGACACAAAAGTAAGTACTTAACTAAGTAAAAACATAAAATATTGTTAGATAAGTAAACAATAAGGCAAATATTATGTCCGTTCGGGGTATTCCAGTTACGGCTAGGTGTTAAGTAAATGTTGGCAGGTCGTAAGAAATACGAGTGACCGCTAAGTCAGGTTAGCGATCTCATCAAGGTTGTATAGATAATCTCTATCACTTATCCTGTCATGCTGGTTCCGCTATAGGCTATAGGATTATAAGGTAATTCCATCCTTAAGTCGTGGATATTCCAAAATTCCACAATCAAATCTATTGCAGTCGCTTTAAATATCATTTTCAGCATCATCATCCTTATCAGCCAATAAATGTCCACTACTGAACAAAGGCCTCCCTCTTTCTTTTCTTTTTTAATAGGCTTAGAGAGGGGTGTTGCCATAATCCCCACGCTTGGCAGGTAGCTTGGGGGTCGCAGTACGTTCACCGTGTACTTACTTTAAGGACGCTGCTGCCCATCTTCCGGTGGTTCACACTACACGAGTCCAAAAAAATATGTAAAAATTTGTTTTATCGAAATTCGAAGCTAAGGAATTAAATGCACCCCCTGCCAGATGCCCCTATATGAAGTAAGTATGAATCTTGATGGTTGATGGAGTGTAGTGTCCTGCACCAATGACTTATTTAGTAAGTAATTAGTTAAATTATGAGAAGTTTCGATGCCATCCTTCAAAACATCGTAAGGAAACCGGTAAATCCAAGAACCTGAAATGTTCAAAGACATTATGACATTTACCAACATACACTGGACCAAAAGCCCTGATGGTTTTAATCCACCATTTTGGCCCAGTTGGACATGCAGTATGCTCTTCAGCTACAATCAAATAAAATTTCGTTCTATTTCATAGCAACCTGTCTGTAGTGATATACAGTTTGTCAATACGCGGCTCGGTCGTTCGTTGCTTAGCGCCTGCGATCTCAAAACCTATACGGTTTCTGTTGGTATAGATACCTACGTTATCACTTTACAGTCGGAAAAACAAGCCGAGGCAATGTGTTACTATTCACAGATGACACCCTTATCAAATATCTGACGCACTCTCTGAAATATCAAATTTATCTCTACCAATAATAAATTTAGCTGTGTGTTTATCAAATCTATAGATAGGTACATCCTACGGCTTTACCCATGATTGTGAAAAGTACCTATACCATATTATGCACTCGTATTCTAACTCGTTTGAAGATAGTAACTAACACGTACTATTATTTCACACAAACTATTACAAGTTGAAGTAGCAATAGGCAGGCCACATCGCTCGAAGTACCGATAACCGATGGGGAAGAAATATTCTTGAGTGGAGACGAGCCGGAACACGCAGCATAGGTAGGCCACCATGACCGACCGAAGCGACCGATGATATGGACACAATGACGACGTCGTGAGAGTCACGGGTATCCAGTAGATGCAGATGGTAGGCTGTCATTCAGTATGGAGTTCTAAGTATAAGGGGGAGGCCTGTGTTCTGCAGTGGACGTCTTTTGGCTGATGATGATGATGACTATTATTTCAAGGTATAGCTTCTTACTTAGCTTATTGACCGAGCAAAGAGAGGTCGTTCTAAGGGGAGGCCTATATTCAGCAGTGGACGTTAAGGCGCTGTCAGTGGACGTTGCTGATGATAATGAAGAGAGGTCTCAGAATATAATAGGACAAGTCGGCGTTTTTATTTATATTTGTAATAACGACGATAACTTGCGTGTCATTGATCCGATCTTCTAATTTTTTGGAAAGCAAATAGTTCATTCCAATACAGTTTTTAAGTTCAATAATAAGCAAAACCGGTTCAGGAATTGCGGAAGTAGGTATACGTGTTGCGAGGTCACATTTCGGGGCGAACAAATACTTGATTGGCTTAAGTCTTAAGCTTTGTCTATGTTTGTGTAATAACTCACATTAATTCTATGAATTAGTAGCGTGTGACTAACACACAAACATTCAAAACTACGCTATAATAATCAAATGTGATAGTCACCACAAAGTGTCATTGAAATCATCACAGTCCGTGTTTCGTTGTCGATTGGGGAAAACATATTTACTGTGCTACTTACCAACTTATCTGTACAGTTGAGTCGGAGAGCAAAGATCGTATTTCCTGAACAAATTTTAAATCCTTCTATGGATAATTTTATTTACTTCTATGACCGCCAGTACAAATAATTTGGTCGCACTGTACACTTGTGATTCGGTTTTCTATACAAAACAGAGCAGTGTTCACCACAATCTAATTCACAAGTCACCAATTAGCAAGTGTGTTAGAAGACCTATATATATTTATCATAAAGGCGACAATGGTAATATTTTGATCAGTCCTAGAGCGGAATTTAACCAATATGGAAATTGTTGTGAGTAATTTGTGAATTATCTTTTCTTATTTTTGTTATCATAATAATTTTATAAATGCGAAATTGTGTTTGTTTTTATCTACTATATCACTCAGCAACAGAGCAATGGATTGACTTGAGTTTTCGCATAGAAATACTTAGAGCCATGAAATATTTTCCCTGTTCTGTTTTTATCCCAAAGTTTTAAGTTTTCTTTTGGGAAAAATAATAATATGTCAATATCGCCATTGTTTGCCAATGTCCCCGCAGGTGAAATAGTAGGACGCAACTAGCTATACCCATATACGTGTTTAAGAAGTAAATACGTCTATATCTACATTTTTTTTATGCCTGTAAACTTTTTTACCTAATTAATTATGGTAACACTTACCCACTCAAGTGTGCCATAAGTCCAGTGTAGGTACGAAAGTACCTATTTTTAAGGGTTCCGTACCCAAAGGGTAAAAACGGGCCTACGACGCCCCCATACAACAAACGAATTTTTGTATTAGCTCTAATGTAAAAACGGTAATACGTACAAGCGTAAAACTTGACATGATTATAGTACACACTCTATATATATAATATAAATAATGGCTAAGTGCGAGTTGGGGACAAGTTTCTGTTCATTACCAAGTTATAACGGGTACTAATTACGTTATTGAATTTTGTCGTGGTACGGAGCCCTCAGTGCGCGAGCCCGACTCGGCCGGACTTGACCGGTTTATTTAACCAGATCCAAAAATGTGAATAATTTGATTCGAGGGCCTGTAGATTTGGCGATATATAAAAAAAAATTGAAGTCGGTTTTTGAAATTGATAATTAAGTACTTACTTATAGCGGTTTTTTTTTCGGATAATATACTTGAAAGTAAATTTCCTTAATTTCAGAATTTTGTGTCTACTACCCTGCTCATACTAGCAGTAGCAGCTGAAACGTATTCAGATGGAATTGCAGCAAGGAATGAAGGATCAGTAAAACCTCCTTTGGTGGTAAACCCCATAGAACATATAGTTTTAGACCGTGTCAACGAACCTGAACATTCACAAGCGAGGGAGAAAAGGCAAAATAGTGAGTCAGAATGTTACAATTTTTTTTAATTCAACGTTGTTATCACAAGTATTATCTACTATAATATATACTAGTCGGATTGTGGTTAGCATCCTCTATGATTTGTAAAATCGGGCACCTATAGATTTATAGGTCAACGATCTATTACCATACTACGTATGAGATAGGTACTCAGAATACTAGTATTCATTTATTTTGTATTTTTGGTGTGTTATAAAGATGTATTGTATTGTAATAGTTAAACCAAAAATTTCCTTTTCTGTGGTTAAACCAGCGTATGTTATCGCAAACACCGCAAAAAAACGCAATAAAATTAAAAAATCATTAGATGACAATACTGAATGTAGGCCGTAATTTTGATAAACAATTTAGATTTTTTTGTTTGTTTGTTTGACATTGCCCATAAAAAAGAGGTAAGTAATTTTTTTTTATACATGGCGAAATTTTGCTATACTGCTATATACTGCTTTGACTCTATTCGTTTGATGTGGTATAACGTGCTGATAAGTAGGCTAATTTAAATAAACAGCTACTTAAGACGAAATATGCTTCAAATTTGACGATTCGCCGTCACGAATATTCAAAAGTAGACCTTTAAAATCGATTAATTGACATTATTTCTTTGTTTAATAAATGTTCTTGAAATATTTTATACGGATGTGTCCACCGATACACGATTAAAGAAATTTGTCTCGATAAAAAAAATCGTAAACTATTCTAAAAAAACACCCGTTTTTACGTTCCCTTCAATGGATTGAATCAACTTCATTCAGATTATAGAGAAGATATTTTTATCAAAAAATATTGTGTCTTATCCTAACAATCATTCAAATACTTTAGTGGTCGCAGTTTTTTGTAAAAGCGTAAGATTATTTGTAGAAAATAAAGAAAAAATTAATATTGAAAATATTTGAAAGCGCGCACGCCGCATTACCGTCATACAAGTGTACGGTTCTCTACCATTTCGCCTTAAGTATAATAGGTCCTAAATTTCACTATAACTTAATCTCCAAAGAATACCTAGACGAAAGGATAATCTCATAATCTATTTAATTCCATTCTAGTCGGTAGGGCAATGCGGAAAATCACGCAAACGTTCGCAATCATCTAAACAGAATCGCCAGATTCCTCTAATTTTGTACCATTTAAATATTGTTCTGTACGCTTAGTCCCAGATTTGATAGTTTTCGAAAACTTTTTTCGTTTACGTAATGTTCCATACATTTTAGTAAAGCGCCTCCAGCGGAAACGCGGAGGAACTAAAATCGGTAGTATTCGGCGGTACCTATAGCTTGCTTCACTCTAATACGAAAAAAGTTTTCGAAAACCTTTCAGCCCAGCAATGTATGGAACAATACGTAAACGAAAAAAGTTTTCGAATACTATCAAAACTTGTACTAAGGGTACTGCTCCTAAAATCTGCCAGGTTCAAATGGGAGTGGGGCGGGCCACGCCAGCCGAATGCATCCGGATAGGTGGGCAAAGGTCTCTGCGTAGTGGATGCCACCGAACAGTTGATCCCCAGGATACCTCCGGACCCAATGAAGCGATCAGCTCGGCAGGTTTAAATAAGATTGGTCGGTGCTAGCCTGCTGGCCGAGGACAGAGACCCATTGGAAAGAGTTGGGGGAGAAAAGAAATACTGAATTTAAATTCAATCTAGACCCTGTCCATTATTTGTTACAGATAATCAACCAGAGAACAGAAAACCGAATGATGTAGAAAAACCAAAACTACCTCCAAGTTTCAACCCTCTCGAAGATTTAATTTTGAATCAGAATAAAAATGGTTTTAAGCCGGAGACTTCATTGTCAAGAGTGAAAAGACAATACAGTAAGTAAGATACCTAATTAATTTGCAGTCGACATGGTCTTTGCAGTAAGTACAATACGAATATGGCCTGGAATTCAGGCACTTTTGCATGTAACAATCTAAAACTATTTTCATCAGGTGAGTCTGAAAGTAATAGCATCGAATCCGAAGAAGATTTTTCAGACACCGGAATTAATGATGATGATTATGAAGGTAAACCATCTAGTCTTCCCAAGTTTCCCAACTATAAAAGCTTATACAAGGTTAGGTGGTGTACTAAGCAGAAAGGTCTTTCTTCCTTGCAATAAGTCTTGCGTTTGACCGCCAACTCGCCTGAAGTCAAGCGACGATGCGGTCTACGACGCAGCACGCTTGCCTAGAAGAAACCGATTCACTCGTGATTTGTCTATATGTAGTACTACGTACATTTCTTTGGCTGTTCTATACATAGTCGTGTGAATGACCGTTTTCTATGGAACAGCATATTTTTTCGTGATTTAGAACAGAGACACAGAGTTGGTCGCATAGTAAAAGTTGTGCATAATGATAAGTATAACGGACCCCTTTCGGCTTAGTACACCCTTTCCGCGTAACTCTGTTTGTATACTTACGTATAAACGTATATACGTAAGTATACATACACCGTACATACTTTACTTCCGTCACTGAATACATATTATATTACAAGTTTAGTAACCTACCATAGTCTACATAGTAACACAGAATAAACAATAGTATCTACCAAGTAATGTTCGCAGAAATTTTCAAAACAATATAACAGCACTTTTTAGAACTTTAAGCCAAAATTCCCCATAATTTTTTTATCTCTGAATATTTAGTAAATAACTACGAGGGTCAGCCAATGGGTCAGCAGTCAAATTTATTTTTTAATAATTATAAATATACCTACCTACCTACCTCATATATGTAATAATCAACGTTTATTTTTCAGGGCGATACCCGTATCCTTACCCATACCCTATCCCAATCTTCATTGGAGGCGGCTTTGGAGGATTTGGTGGGAGAGGAATTGGAGGCGGAGGGTTTGGAGGAGGTCGTGGATTTGGAGGAGGATTCGGAGGCCGGGGGTTCGGAGGGGGTTTTGGAGGTAGAGGCTTCGGAGGAGGCTTTGGAGGTCGAGGAGTCGGCGGAGGTTTCGGTGGTGGGCGTGGAGGGGGAGGGGGAAGGGGTTAAATATAAAAGTAGTATTTAAAACTTAATCCAGACTGCGACTGTCACACTGCGCCGGACGGACAGGATAAATTGAAAACTAGTGAACTCTGAAAATATGACGCCATTTGTAGGTACCATGCATAGAATTAATAAGGTATGTACTTGTTAGTACGAAGTCCTTATTAGTTCCATGGTAGGTACCTACTTCGACCATAATAAAATGAATGGACGGGCCCAGAAGAAGCGCATTTTTGAAGATTACAAAATGAGCGCCGGCACTCACTTCGTTTCAGTTGGTCTCTAGCCGTAGGAAGTGCGACACATGACTGTTGTTACATGATAACGAAACATCTGACAAAATTGTCTTCGTGTGCTTTCCCGCTATCTATTTTTTGTAACACATGCACACGTACATGGTTATAATTAGGTGTTGAAATATATGTCCGACGGTTTGGCTCGTTTTTACTGAGCAAGTTCAACGGTTATGGCCCGTCCATTCATTTTATTTTGGACGAAGACAGGGTTGGGCAGTATTTGAATTACTTGTAATTAAAATACGTAATTGAAATACAAATACTATTTGTATTTTAATTACTTCCTTAAAATGTAATTTGTAATTCGTATTTCAAATACCTGACGCCGAGGTATTTTGTAATTAGTATTTCAAATATATTGAGGCTTCAAAATACATTTTAACATTAAAATACATTTAACCTTTATTTAGCGATCGTGAGTGTGAGTGCGAGGCGAGATTATAACGATGGTAAAGCAGTTATTACAGTTGGCTACACTGCACCTGTATGTATACTGTACGCCACAGAGTTGTGTATATCTGTGCTGTACGCTATGACTGTAGGTCAAAATTGGCCAACAAAACGCAAAAAAAAATTACGTCAAATTAAGATGTCAAGTCATAACGGTTTGTTTTTAGTTTTTTCACGGAATAAATAAAGCTTCTGTTCTGTGTAGAATACAAATTGTATTATTAAAGTTTGTCGCGACGGATGATCAAAATCCCTCTGCATGTACGTCGTCTACGATGCCGGACAACGGTGGCGATGGAGTGAGCCCGTGCTTTTCAGCCCATGCTGGTCTAGATTACTTATTTTGTATTTTGTAATTTGTATTTCGTATTTAAATTACAAATAGCTAAAATACTGTATTTTATATTTTAAATACCTTACTTAAAAGTATTTGGTATTTCGTATTTTAATTACTTGCGATACAGTATTTATTAATTTGTATTTCAATTAAACCAAACCATGTATTTTGCCCAGCCCTGGTCGAAGGGTACCTACATCAGATATGACATAAATAGTTTGAATACTTGTCAAGTTTTTAAAATGATAATTCAAATCCACAGATCTATCTGTGTTCAAATCACACTAAATGTGTTCTAAGCACTAGGAGTAAAATAACTATTATTCAATAAAATATTTTTATTTTTATGCTATCTCTTTCTTTGCGTAACTTTTATAAATTATCAGTGCGACACAGAATAATGTGCGATCAACAGAATACATGTCGCCTCTTATAGTGTTAACATACGTATGGATTTGGTTGACCTCAACCGCCGTCTAACCAACGTGAAAGAGAGGGAAATATGATATTTTCACTCTTTCTCTCCCGTTGGTTGGACGGCGGTCCGTCAACCAAATCCAAACGTGAGTTAACACTTTTAGGTCGCCCCATTATATTATCATGTGTATAATGTATATTATGTGATATAATGGAGGTAAAACGTGTATTTTCATGTCGATTACAAAACTCCCTAGAGCCCCTAGGAGCCTCTAATAAAGTCTCCGCTACTTTACCGGGGCATAAAAGTTTAGTAAAGTGGTGGAGACTCCTAAAAACCTCGTGCCACTACTTACTGGCATACATTTGTCCTAATTACTTATCTCCTCTGATATAATTAAATAGTTTGGGTCTGCCCTAATCTTTAGCTAGTACTGAAAAGTCTGCCAAAAACTGAAGGGGGCAAGCTAAACACATATTGCACACACTGACATATTACTAGTTCGCACTTTTCAATAGTGATCGGCATGCAACTCCAAACGATGAGCTCAAAATGTAAGCGAATGGACGACTGAAGTAATTTGCGAATGTGTAAGTGCTAAAGGGGAAACTGTAGGTTCCATTTATTAATTTTTTCTGAACTTATCTCAGTAAAATACGTAAGACGATACGGTATGGCCTTAAAAGCTTTAACCTGTCTAGTAATAGCCAAAAAACAAACAAAATCCGCTGTCACTGTCGTTTAGTGTGAACACTGTCAATGTCGAACGGCAGTCAGTGTCAAACAGCTTCAGCAGCTCAGCTGTCACTGTCAGTGTCAGGTTAGTTATAAGTTTGCCGTTCAAGAATGGTTGGCTTGTCGTCTTCGTGTTAAAAATTAATTAGATCTTTGGTAAGTAATTTCTAATAACTTTTTAATAGATCTCATTTAAATACATAATCTCAGGGACGCATAATTCCAAAACTTTATTATTATTGTTCCAGAAATGGACGGCTCGTATGATGAGATTGTTTCGGACAATCCATTTTTTGCCGAACTAAAACAAGATTATGCTAATTTATTTCAACACTGCATTACCGAGTCATGGGTGATTTGCGTGCCTCGGGTCGGTAGCTTAAACTCGCGAGTTTTTACCATAGAAGATTTCTGCGCCCACATTTTGGTGCCCAGCGACGAATTACCCGAAACACATTATAGCACGCTTACTGAAAAACAAGTTACTGTAACCAATAAAGTAATCGCATTAGAAGTCACCAAAGGACTACCTCTCCAGAGCCACATTTTATTTGAAGAAACATTTTACACTGAAGATTTTATCAAATACAAAGTATGGTGCATAGAAACTCCTTTAGAGCCCACTGCTACAGCAGATGATAATGCAATGTCAAAAGATCATCTTACCTCGATCAATGACTGTATTGATCTTTTGTGGACTCAGGCTGCGGGCCGCCAGGTGCTGGACCAAATAGAGCAAAGTGTACATTCATTTGTCAAAAAGCAATCTACTTTGCCTATAGTTATAGGATCTCTCAGAGATACAGTCAGTGAACTTTACACACAGTGCCTTCAGATTGCTCTGCAGAACAGAAGACTAAGAGATAAATCCAAGTCCAATAAACAAGGACTAGACAACATAAAGTTAGCCGTTGAAAGTTACATGCAGCATCTGTTATTTAATTCACTTTTTAAAGCGATCTGTACTTCATGCTCATATGAAGATGCTCATCTGAACAAAAAGATCAGAAACATGTGTGACATTCAGCTGCGAGATCTGGACATCAAAAAGGACCTGTATCATGCTGTACCAAAAGCTAAACAAATACTCTCAAAAATAGGCTCTTACAACACTGTTTTAGAAAAAGTGTTGTGTATAAAAAAAGCATTGAACTCTATCAATAAGAAAGATGACATTCACAATGTTGTATTACTGACTGCAGATGACTTGTTGCCTGTCTTTGTGTTCCTCGTGGTAAAGTCAGGTTTACCGAACTGGTACAGTCAACTGACATACTTGAAGGAGTTCCGTTTTAGCGGTATTGGGAAAGGAGACGGAGATGAAAGCTCATTTCTCATAGCAACTTTAGAAGCTGTCATTCAACACATCCAATCAGGTGCGCTGACCGGCCCTCCTGACCCTGAAGCCTATTACTATGAAAGTAATCTCACAGAAGAGAATGTTAACGGCAAACAAAGAAGAAACAGTATGACTGAATCTATTTCCACTTCAGACACCAATGGAAGAGAAGAAACTCTAGAATATATCTTTGAACTAATAAAAGCTAATCATTGTGAACAAGTCCAATCCATACTTCTCAAGAACAAAAAGCAAGTTCAAAACATTCAGTATGATGATATCCTCAAGATAACATTGGACACTGATTCATCCAATGAAGAAGAGGACATTGAAACAGAGATTTATCAAAAACTATGTCATCCGCTATGCAGCTGCAAAAAGTGCTGCTCAAAGATATCAAAAAATTTACTGAAATCTTACCCCACAGTGTTATCTCGAGACAGTCATGGCCTTACTGCATTACATGTAGCATGTATCCATGGCAAGGCCAACATAGTAGAATCTCTCATAGACATGGGTGCCGAAATCAATGCAACAGATCTCAATGAATGCACTCCATTGCATTACGCCGCTTCAAGAGGACATCAAAATGCACTGTTATTATTACTCCATTCAGGAGCTAATATCAACCAGACGAATATTGATAAGAACACTCCACTTCACATGGCAGTTAACAATGGTCATTTGAATTGTGTCAAAGCCCTGATATACTTTGCAGAGCACAGCAGATGGAAAATAAAGATCAACTGTGCAAACGAGGGAGGCAACACACCACTGCATTTATCTGCGAAATGGGGATACGAAGGGATAGCCAAGATATTGATAGAAAATGGGGCCGAGCCTTCAATACAGAACCGTTTAAACAAAACTGCCTTTGATTACGCACATAACTTGAGAATTTTGCAGATTTTAAAATCATGTTCTCCTAGTTTATATGAGTACATCCATATTTCAGGCTCCAATTTGAAAACCCTAAACTGTAAACCAGACCAAACAAATCCGGAGACTGCTGATGCTGAAAAATTACCAAGTATAAAAATTGAAGCTAGCGGCGCATCAAAAGCAGTGGAAAACTTAAAATTGATTGAAAGAATATTGAAAGCTATATCATATGGAGACGTTAAACTTGCATGTTTTTACATGAACATTGATTATTCAGCTTATTCTGAAGCGAGCGCAATTGAGAAAGCCATAACAGCCTGCCATCCTTTATGTGAATGTCAGAATTGTAGGAAGAGAATAGATTCTTATTCATCGGACTTTGATGTCAATTTTAATGACATCAATGGTCTAACTGCATTACATTATGCTGCTATTTATGGGTCGGACGAGCTGTGCAATATCCTAATACGTAACAAAGCTAATGTAAACTCTGCTAATAAAAAAGGACAGACACCTTTACACTTAGCGGCTATAAATAATAAAGTGCTTGTTATTCGCGTTTTGCTCGATAATGGCGCCAATATAAATGCAATAGACTTGGTAGGAAACACTTCACTACATGAAGCATGTGACAAGGGAAACATTGGTGCTGTTAAAATCTTGGTTACTTATAACCCTGATGTATCCATGTTAAATGGTGCACAGGAAACCGCCTTGGGTCTCGCTAAGCATAAAGTGCATTTGACAATAATCGATTTGATAGATAAGTTTACCAGTACAATGTAATCAGTTATGTAAACCCAATTAAGGTGGTATGTTTCACCTATGGCAAGAAATTCAATTTTAATAATGTTTTGTCCTTGTAGCTAGGCCAGATATTTATTGTAAAATGACCCAGTGCTTGCGCAAATCGGGTTGTTGTTTACATTATCATGTACAGCTATATATCAGCAACGTACCATATTACTCACATTTGTGAATAAACCATTTGAAACCACAAAAAATTGTTTATTGGCAAATGTAAGTAATTATGTGCATTTAAGATAAATAGCTTTATATGAATTTGTAAAGAATAATAATCAATTTGCGCAAGCATGATGATCGTTTACAATAATTGCGCGGCCTAACTACAAGGACAAAAATACTGTTTTAAATTTGTATTTCCCGCCATAGGTGAAACACCTTAATTTCATGCATTAATTTATTTATGTTATGTAAATTAAATATTTTTGATATAATATTTGATAGCTTTAATTTCATGTTACTCAAGTTGTAGCCTTAAAACGTATAGAAAAGAAAGTAAGACTCATTAAGTAACTGCCATTTTGTATAAGTTAAACATTGCACATTCCACCTAATGAATAAAGTGAATAGGACAGGTATAGGGTAGGTAGTGTTTCCATGTGTTCAAAATGTCACACTATAGTATATATCAATATTATTATAGTATTAGATTATGAAATAATATATATTATGACGTCAATGGAATGATTTTATGCATTTCATTGTGTCATTGACATCATACCAACTTAGATGGTGTCCACCCACGAGATGGACAGATGACCTAAAAGGGACCGCAGGGAAACGCTCGATGCAGGCTGCTTCCAACCGGCCCTTTTGGAGATCGATGGAGGAGGCCTATTCCCAGCAATGGACGTCTTATGGCTGAAATGATGATGATGATTGGCATCAAAGTTTAGTTGTAGAATTTGTAAAGAATTTATTTTCCTTATAAACACTATAGGTATATTTAAATACCATTGGTATATGATGATGTAATTAGTGTTGTTTTTTATTATTATGTGATACCAATAAATATTTGTTTATTTTGGGTCCATAAAAAACAGATATAATCACTATGATTTCCAGTAAATTCTAGTATTGTTTCGATCTAGAATCAATTTCAAGAACATAATTATGTATATTTTAGCTCTTAACAAAATTTAAATATATTTTTACTGTGCCATGATCATGAATTATGTAATTTTTATCTACGATTTTATTCATTTGTACCTATAAAGACTGATTAACATTTATAGCATTTTTTTATTTTTTGTATCTACAAGACATACAATGTATGCATTTCTTGCCAATGTTTTTCTTATTTTAGTTTCAGACATATTTATGTATATGGAATAAAATAAAATTTATACTCATTCATTACTTTTATTTTGTTTTTATCACGTACACTGAGCATCGATATATTAATAATAATATTCTACTTTCTACAACTTTTGTTGATATAATACTTTACCAAATTCTTCAGAATATCACTTTATTAAATTACACTCAATTATTACGCTTCCACACTTTATTTGTTGTACATTGAAATATATTCTTAAAATCGAATATCTAACAATATTTGTTTTGTATACTTACTCATCAAAATATGTACATAAGGAACCATAGGTAACTGACTAAAACCTATTTTTTTGTTTAATTAGATCAATATTATTTAAAATGAGTTAGACCATTATTAAATCATACATACATAGCACCAGCAATAACAGAAATTATATTAGCTATAACTATTGTACTGCAATACGACTTGCAGAAAAAGGCTTGTGAGCTTGATTTCATTGTTTGATTTACAGATTTGCATGTTAATAAGAAATTATATAAAGTTAGTTAAAACAAGATGTAGTTAAGGCATTTAAACTCATGAGTTATTAACATTTTCTTAGTACTAAGTCATTTTGCTAACATAACCATCCAATATGAAAGCTAATTTTTAAACCTATATAACTAAGCATTAACAAAATCTTAGTCTTAACCATAGATAAACATATACTAGGTCTTAACATAGCCACTATCAACATTGCATGTTACCTCTTCATACCATGTACACGCATTGGCCATGTTTGCTCTTAGATCGTTTAGACTTTTTTTTTTCTTTGACCTTTCCAACTAAGTTAACATTCTGTAATAAAACTTTAAAAAAGGCTTTGAAATTTAATTCCAGTTAAGGTAAAAATTGTCTGAAAATTATCTTTGGGCGAAGTACGAATATTCGCTACGTAAAATACGTATCGAAATTCATACATTATTATGAATTTCGAAATTGAAATTTGTATGGAATTTGATACGTATTTTACGTAGCAAAAAATCGCACTTCGCCCACTCAAGACAAACGGCCAATGTGAGGATGCAGTATTACATAAAAAATATGATAGAAAATCATAATTTTAAAAGCATATAAGGAATGTGCTATAAAATGTTCGACTATTGCTATAAAACAAATAATAAATTTAATTTATTCCTATTTATGTTTCACGAATTTTTACACTTGTGGTCCCAAACTGAATTTCTATGTTTATTATAAATTAACTAAAAAATTATCATAAATTACGTCACTACTCGCTTCATAGAGATCTATAAGTACCTACATTAAAAAAACACTTATCCATAGATAAATTTACTCAAATATATACACAGTGGTAAAATTTTGTGCAACATTTACAATCTATAGTGTGATCAGACAAAAAAAGGATCAACACCAAAAACGTCACAGTACGAGTAAAACCCGTTAAAAATATTAAAACAAGTTCATTTGCATTAGCGGAACCTGTTTGGCTAATTAACTAGATATTTAGTCTACACTCACTGTGGTGGTAATGTCCACACTGGCATATCTTCTTTTTTCTTTTCCTTTCTTTTGTAATTAAGTCTGTCTCTGAATCTTACGTCATCTTGTCTTATTCTATAATCTGACGCCTCTGTCCTCCAGTTGCTAAACTTCCGAGGCGACCCCTCTTTCCTATGTCTGATTTCTTGGTTGTTTTCATCTACAAAGACCCTGCTCTTGACGAATAGTTCGTTTTTATCTGGATCGCACATGTCCTGCGCGAACTCTTCGTAATCTTTGTCGTCACTTAGTTCGATGACATCTTCTCGGCTGAATGTGAAAGAGTGTGGGTAGTAACTTTGCAAGATGTCCTCTTGCCTGTATTGTTGCATTTGAAGCCACGCGTGGGGAAGCAGTAAAGGGAACCTTCGTAGCCAGTACGTGACGAAGCCGTCTGGCAGCTTGCCGAGGCTCTCTCTCACCTCTGGCTCTAGCTCCCTGTAGTGGTGTTTCTAGAAGAAAAAAAGTTCATTCAGTATTGCCAGTGAATCAAAACAATGAAGCCTAAGGATGTTTCCTGACTTGTTAGGAAGTCAACAGCGAAGCATTGTTGTGCTGGTATAAAATGTAGATACACCTGTTTCAATGTGTGCTGTCTGACTGCTTGACGTGACCATGGTGAACTCTATTATTATAAGCTCAAAAACAACCACAAAATTTGCCATCCAGTCAGTTGTTACACAACAGGACAGCCCAAAAGCGTTTCACTATATAACCGGTTTAGATGTATATGGTATCGCTATAATCTTGATTCGGGCTGTACTTTCGTCCAGACAGCCCGAGATCTTGTATTAGTGGCATGCTCCTATAACTCGTTTTTTTTTTTGGAATTGCCTAAACAACCGTTCCGTAATATTTTCTATAGCGTATACAAATACTCGTAGATAGATAGATTAGATAAACTCTTTATTGTTCACACCACAAATTTAAAAAACACGATAAAATAGCTTAAAAACTAGTGCAACAATCGGCAGCCTTATCGCTAAGAGCGTCCTAAGAGCTCGTAATAACTTAGTCTTGGGACAAGCTAGTAAATGTTTGATCAACTCGCTGTCTGTCGCCGCGCAAGCGTCAAGCCATCGACTGTGAGATGGTACGCAGACCGCCTGTAGTCACCGCGCTTTTTTTATTTCTTGATAGGCTTGCGTTTGACCGCCAACTCACCTGATGTTAAGCGATGATGCTGTCTACGATGGAGCACGCTTGCCTAGAAGAAACCGATTCACCCATGATTTGAAGACGCCCAGATTGTAACTATCGGGGAACACCTATTCAGGCAGCGCATGTAAAGCTTTGCCTAGCCGTAAACGCGCCGTCGCCCTGTCTTAGCTGCGTCTTTACCTTGGAGATGCTGAGCGGCTCCAGTTACAAGCCTCGTGTTCGTAACGATCGACGGCAATTGACGGCGGATCGATGTCAATCCAGTCCAGTTTCCATAAATTGCCTTGACTATACACTCAGTGGCGGATTACCACATTTGCCGCCACTAGGCTATTCAAATTTCGGCGTCCCTATAATTCGATACCCTAGTTCACAATCAAATTAATTACAATTCGCACTGAACTATCACGGTTGTTCACTAAAGTTATATGATTCCACAACCTTACCACAGTAAATATCCCGTAAATAATCATATACCTTTAATTGCAATTCTTTTGACAATAAAATTTTAGTAACATTATGATTTGTGCACTATTATCCTAATTACACCACCCTTTTCCCGTAATTAGTATTATTGTGGGATCGATGAGTCAGTTCCTAGATTATTTCTACTACCCGATTTATAAATGCGATTGCACAAGAAATGATGATGATATACGAGTAAATATGAATATTTGAATTTCTGTAGGACATTTTAAAAATTGGCTCCAAATCTGCCGCCCTAGGCTCCAGCCTACTCAGCCTGCTGGTAAATCCGCCGCTATATACACTTGGGTTCAGGGCTATCTCGGCAATAGTAAAGTTAATAAATTCCTTATTATTTACCTTATTTCTAATAGCCCTCAACAGATGCGCGACCCGCTCGCCCCTGTAGGTCCGCCTGGCCCGCAGGTCACCCGCGACCTTCGTGCACACGTGCGCACGCCAGTCGCCTCGAACTATTCGCCGCGCGCCTTTCTCCAACGAGTGCTCAGCACCGGCGTTGCAGCTCTCCACTTGGTCGCTTACATCCTGGTAAAAAAACCGGGTAGTTTTACATTAGGTTTAGATAGAAAAAACTCGTTCACACCAGTAATTATATACATGTGACTTAACGATGCATGTGACAGAAACACTTTAAAACCAGTACAACAACTGGCGCCCTTATTACAAAAAATTACCCAGGCAACTTTAAAATGGAGATAATTAATGTATTAACGCATCCTGCTGTTTTCATTGATGATTTAAGTTTAGATTTAGCTTTCTACTTGCTCTTCTGGTCAGTAGCTGTGCCGCATGGCTACTATGGTAGAAATTGAACGTCAAATTTGCGAATTTGTTTTTTTTGACGACGATCGCAAATCGTGATACCTTAATAGCCATGCTGGTCAGTATTGGTCCGTGATTCAGGTGACAAGTAAGCTGTAGGACATGATTGTTTTAGAACTTGGTTAGTCTAAAACCTTGATAGTAGAGTTACCGACTAAGTCAGCATCAATACCTAAACTGATTATTTACTCGTACATATATAGAAAATTATAAGCAAATAATGAGTTTGTTTGCGTTGAGTCGCTTTATGCATGTACGATTTAAAATATTTTTCGATAAGAATGTTATAAACATGCAGAGGTCGGAAAATGTACGGAACCAGTTACCCTTCATATCAATGCCGGCGCCACTAGCACTGCAGTCAATGATCGGGCCAAGGTTTCATATAAAACGACGAGTGTCCACTCCACATACACTCACAAATATCTTATTATATTTAGCGTTTTTTTTAAAGATTAAACTTTTATAGTTGACCACGCGCACGTTTGACTTATATAATATAGGTATTATGATACCCAAAGATATAATACAACTATAAATAAATTTAACATTGACGTACCAAGAAACGGCAATAAAATGTAGTGTTTATACGAATGGAACACGATATGACGCAGAGCACGAGATATAAGTTGTAACGTTATAGCTATATGGTTGCTTTTTGTGTGTATTTGAAAATTAGTTTTCAATTTTATGGTTTTAATGAATCTATAGTTTTACATGCCTTAATTGATACTAGATACATTTTCGAAGTTTCTGCAGTAATAAAGAAGTTTTATCTCAGTCTGTTAAATATTAAAATTTATTCAGATAACAAAATACATACATAATTATACATTATACATACTTGAGCAGCGAACCACTATCTTTATCTTTTTAAATTATGAGAATGTTTTTAATACTAGTTAAGGTGGTATTTCATATTATCTACACACAAATTTAATTCAAAATGACCATCGGGTTTTATTCAACTTTTTTTATGTTGCTAAGGAAATTGTTATATCCATAAGTTAAACAAAAACGACACCCAAGATCATAGGGCAAGAATCATCTCGATTAAACCAGGAATAAGCAAATTAAAATATATTTTCCGCTGTTGTTGTAAAGTATCGAAGTGTTTTTCTTTTTCTTTCTGGATACATAAAGAGGAAAGAGGAGATATTTTGGAGGAAAGTAATGGACTCAGAAACAAAATTTCTTACCCTAAACAAGCACATATATTTTTCATACAGTCTACAAAAATTTAAGGCGCGTTCAAAACATGCTAAGACGTGTGGATTTGGCTGACGGACCGCCGTCCAACCAACAGGAGGGAAAGAGATTTTTTTTCTCTTTCTCTCCCGGCGGTCCGTCAGCCAAGTCGCTCTCGTCTGTTAGCTACTTAACAGCGCCAAAGACGCCAACAGCGTTAAGGATAATCAACACGGCATAAACATGTTTTCTTGGTTCTCATTAGCTAATTATCACTCTAACAATTAGATTAAGTGAACAATTATTTGAAAGAAAAGACTGTTTACGAAGCCAAAAAGACACTTTTTAAGTTTCTGAGTTCGCTTAGCTATATGGAGACGGAGCATTTATTGAAAATCCCATCTTAAATGTACCTACAATGTAAAAATAACATTTACCATAATGAATTACAACACAAAATGTACAAATAATACTAACATACATGATATATACATATACATAATCAATGGGACCTATTCCTGTAATATTAATAGAGATATATAATTATAAGTGTATTCATGCATATTATATGAATTACCTACAATATTTTAACTAGAGGTGTTAATCTAAGGAAAACCGGATCAGATTTCCGCGATACAGGCCTAGCCTAGTGCGGGAATCGCAGTTATCTTCTGTACTGACCCAAATCACTCATAAGCATAAGC
This sequence comes from Agriopis aurantiaria, assembly GCA_914767915.1. Lineage (NCBI taxonomy): Eukaryota > Metazoa > Arthropoda > Insecta > Lepidoptera > Geometridae > Agriopis > Agriopis aurantiaria. The sequence continues at coordinate 5,971,128 of OU611994.1, read as the reverse complement.
CTTACGGTTTCTTCCTAGAGTTCTTTTGATTTATATACCTTATTTAAGCCTATGTTTATGTAAATAAATATATTTTCAATTAGATTAATTGTTGGAGTGATTCGGAACTAGACCTGCTACTTCAACTTACCTGTAGAAAGTTAAGTATGCTCTGTTTTCCCCAGAACATTGGGTACTTGAGCACGGTCTCGCATGGCGGGCGCGCGTGCGGCCGCGGAGATATCATCGCGCGGATCAGGATCTTCGTTAGAACGACCTCTTCTTCCGGCAATATTCTTCTAAAGAAATAACGGAATAATGACGGCATGTTTTTTACAATAGGCATGATGACTAATATTTTTTTATTACCTCATAAAAAAGCTGATCATAAATAGAGCACATCAACAAAAACAAAATTAAAATTAGTTCAAAAATAAATAAGATATAAGCATTTTATTTATATTACACGGGAATTACTCACGTAAGATTAAGCCGGTCACTCCGACTATAGTTTCAACCGCATTAGGCAGTCTTTTTCAAGGTGAATGCGCGCGCGCGGCTGCGTCTCGCTTGGCACAGCCAAGCAGTCAGTGCCAAGCGAGACGCAGCCGCGCGCGCGCATTCACCTTGAAAAAGCTAACCTAATGCGGTTGAAACTATAGTCGGAGTGACCGGCTTAATCTTACGTGAGTAATTCCCGTGTAATATAAATAAAATGTGTGAAAACCACGTCAGTTTCTATAATAAGATATAAGCATTTTAATTTAATTTAATTTCATGCTAGACAGAGAGCGCACTATACTGAGCCGTGACGTCACGGCTCAGGAGCGCCATACAAATGAATATACTAACACACGCTTTGCGAGAAAGGGATAGAACATCCCCTCTCCATCCCCACCTAAAACTTTAAATACTCATATCTCAGAGATTTATCAGCCAATTCAAATTATTTTTTTCAGTATGTGTAATGTATTTAGTAATATTCATCGCTAAACCGGTTATTTTTAATAAATTAAACATTAGGAATCATGCCTATTGAACAAAAGGGTAAAGAGCTCTTTAAAAAATAACAATAAAATCTTAATTTGTATTTATAAAATTATAGAAAATACGGCACAATTGGATTGATACCTGATACGTACCAAATTACCTCCTATCAAAATGTCAAGCAGATCATACTTAAATGAAAACACTGTAATAGTGGTTACAAATACTAACTTGTTGCCAACAGAGGAAAATAAAAAAATTACCTTGCAATCTGTTGCATGACTCGTTTTTTGATCTTTACCTTGTGCAATTGGATAGTCTGTTTATGGTGTAATGTACCATACGCAAGCAAAAATGAAGAATACTACGAAATTACTACTTTTTCTTGTTTTAAATAATTATGACGTCAACTCGCTTGATATTAAGCGATGATGCGGTCTACGATGGAGCACACTTGCCTAGAAGCATGATCCAAGAAAACAAGGTCTAGCGCTGTGGGAGATGTCCCGCAAGGACGTTACTGTCCATTTGCCACTTTATTGTAACAAACACAGATATTGGGAAACAATTTTTTTAATAATCTATTAAATAACATACAAAAAGCATTTCAATTGTCATTTGGTTTGTCCGCTCAAGCAAGTTAAGCACGACTTGAATATATTAACCACAATTTTATCAAAACCACATTGATTTATTGGATTCCCACAGGTAATATACGGATAGTGGGGGGTTATAATTTCACACTACTGTTAACACAGAAAATCATAGAGTCCGCCATTGTTTCGTGTATCGTCATCTCTCTTGAACTTGTTGTAAATTACTTATTTTGCTACTGCTTATGCACGTGTACGTGTACCCATGACGTTGATGACATCATTGCGGGACGCCGACGTGAAATTTTTTCACGGAGCGCTATACCTGGCAGAGTATATTATTATACCATGCCTAGAAGAAACCGGTTCACTTGTGATTTGAAGGCACTCAGATTGTAACTATTGGGGAACACCTATTCAAGCAGCGCATTTCACAGACTAGCAGGCATAAGCCTCTTCCAGCTACTGTAAGTTGCCTTACGTATATCTTCATTCCATCAAGTCTTAGGGTGTCCTGCGTCTGTCTACTCCAATGATTTTCAGTACTAAACCAGATATGACCGACCCGCTGCCACTTCAGCTTGACCAGCTCTCATACAAAGTTATCTCAATATAGACAAATAAAATGGCGAAATGACGGAACCAAACAAAAACCATGAGAGGTTGTCAGTTTTGTGTAAAAAATATCGGTGGGTCAACTCTACAACGAAGTTAGTTGCTCTGTACCTTGGATCTTTCATACAGAGTTATGCCAATGTAGACAAACAGGTCACTTACTCAATTTGATCCAAGTTGTAATCCCCGGTAAGTATATTGGCCTGCCGCCTCAGCACGTCTCCGAACGGATGATGTCCTTTCGACAGGACGTAGTAAAACACACAGCCCAGCGAGAAAATATCCACCGATGTTGTCTGGGAACAAAATAAGGATTGTTTAGTATTAGCAAAATGCTAGAAATTATAGCTCGTTTTGGAGCGACAATTACCGAGCGGTAGCATGTGCGCTTTACAATCTGACGGCACCCGGTTCGAAGGACCAATGACTTATTCAGTACCTAAATAAACTATGAGGTGAAATGTGCAATTTCGATGTCATTGCTCAGAAACGGCTAAGGAAAACATCTTGAGGAAACAGGTATGTCCAATAACCTTAAAAGTTCAAAGACATGACATTCACCAACTGGGCCAGCATCTTAGATTTATTCTTTCTCTCTGAAAAAAGACCTGTGTCCCAGCAGTGGGAACATGAAATGCCGATAAAAGTCTAATACCATGGCTAGGATACTGTTGGCACTCGTCGAAAAATGGAAAAAATAAGTAATTAAAACATGACTAGCATAATTATAATATTGGTGGCTATTGGTGGTACCATACATTTATTAGTAAACATTCACTGGATAGGAAACCGGTGTCACAAATACCTGGCACTTGAGCAAGTAGAGAATTGAGAGTGCAGGGGTATCGGCATCCACCTCACACATTTTCTTTTCGGACCACCATGATCAGAGTCCCTAAAACACTAAGCTCCCTTTTAAGTCCTTACCGTTCTCTCTCCATTGATCATCTCCGGCGCGATCCATCCGTCAGTTCCGGTAACACCTGACCGTCGTGAGAAGCTCACTCGACCGATGTTTAGTTTCTTTGAGAGCCCAAAGTCCGATATCATGGCTCGGACTTCGCCGGAGCCCGTCGGCATTGATAGGAGGACGTTATGAGGTTTTATATCTCGATGCACTGAATACAAAAAAAAAAATGCATTAGTAATGGAAACCTTTAGGAAAGCAAGGTTTGCTTGTAGAAAATTAAATAACCTCGAAGTAGATGTTTTTAGGGTTCCGTACCTCAAAAGGAAAAAAACGAAACCCTTATAGGATCACTTAGTTATCACCGCACCCGTTATTCTGGCCCTTAAAAGAACTCACTGAGTTGTTTCAGTTCGCACAATAAAAGTGGAGTTAAAGTACTTCTATAAATTTACACGAGGTAAATGGAGGATCAACTTCTGCAAGTTTAAACTTCACAGCGAGTGGATAGCGGCGCGCCATATTCTGGGCATAATTTAAGTTCAGATAAAAGTCAAATTAACCGCAGGGAAACGCTGGATGCAGGCCGCTTCCAACCGGCTTTTTTGGAGATCGATGGGGGAGGCCTATGTCCAGCAGTGGACGTCTGGCTGAAACTATGACGATAAATGATTTAAAAAAAAGTCTCCTTACCTATATCCATAGAATGTAGGTGCGACAAGCCCATAGTGGCCTGTCTGAGTACTTCAACAGCGTCGATTGTGCACTCGAAGTTCAGTTTCTTTTCGACGTAATCTTGTAATGTCGCAGAACACAACTCGAGAGCTATGTATCTGAAAGGATAGAATATGTTCACGTACTTAATTGAATGAGCAAAGCAAAGGTATAGTCTCCGGGAACTGGTCGGCGTTTGTCTGTATGTTTGCGAGTTTGTTTGTATGTTTATTTCTTCGCTGAAAGGATATAATATTATGTTTACGTACTTAGTTGAAGGAGCAAAGCAAAGGTATAAAGTCTCCGGGAACAGGTCGGCGTCTGTGTGTATGTTTGTGGGTTTGTTTGTTTGTATGTTTATTTCTTCACTGAAAGGATAGAATATGTTTACGTACTTAGGTGGGGGGGGGGGGGGGTTGAAACTTTATATAAGTCTACGCGTACGAGATCGCGGGCAACAGCTAGTATAATATGTATAAATTGATATAAAACAACGTCCACTACAATGGTCCGTTACCAACCAGTACGGCTTTATAGCATTATTGATACGGTTCTAATGGTGGATAACGGTGGATACCTACCGAAACTGCTTGTCTCGTTCGGTGCAGTAGTATCTGACGACGTGCGCATGCGCATCTGATTCCCTCAGCAGAGTCACTTCGCGGTCCGCGAACGTAAAGCATTCTGGCAGGAGTCGCTTCACTGCTACATCGCGTTTGTCAAACGTACCTCTATGAAAAAGAAAAACAGAAAGTGGGTGTAAAGAACAATGCCAATATAAATTATCTATACTAATATTATAAAGAGGAAAGATTTGATTGTTTGTTTGTTTTTTTGCATTGACTAGGGTCCGAAACTACTGAACCGATTTGAAAAATTATTTCACTGTTGGGAAGCTACACTATCCCCGGGTAACATAGGCTATATTATTATTATTTTTAAATAGGGATCCTTACTAAAACTCCAATAATGTAACCCAAGGTAGTCAAGATTCAGGGAGCGTCGCGATGGTGATATTAAATAATGATTAAATTAAAAACCAATGTAGAGGTCCGCTCAGAAGGACATGAGCTTATTTAATGAATTTAAAATCTTAACTATCTTAGATGTAGAATGCTTAAAAATAGATGAGGGGTCGACACAATCTCAAGTGGGTGCAAGCCCATGTCGTCCGTCTACCTGCTTGAGCTGCTAACATAACTTCTCCCTCCTCAAGAGTGAAATTGCCCAGGTAAGAATTTGCTTGGAACAATTTCACATACACACAAAAAAAAACATAAGATTAAAACTATTTTTCTAATTAAAAATAGCTATATTAGTTAATATTTATGCAAAAAGTCATGCTTACTATTACTACTATTAGGTACGTTAAGATGAATACCTAACAACATTACAATTTCATTACACAGACATAAACAAAGTTAATTATTTTTTATTTTTAATCCTTTATCACTAAGTACGCAGAAATTCATACATACAACTATTACATTAGGATTACATTAGATTACAGATACATTATACTATTTTTTTAAACTGCTAATGCTTAAACTATAACACTAAAGTTATGAGTAAATCTAACGAGACACGGTGGTTGACACTTCACTAACACTTGCACTGTTATTTTATTTGTTTTAATCTGGTTAGTACAGGCAAAGATTATTATACTAGAGGTACAGGGCATTATAACTGTACGATGTACTTCAATGAAATTTTGCAAGCTCTTTATATTTCATTGTCTATTATGCGAGGTGTGATATTGAAACTGATGATGGAATAATGGTCAGTCTGCCGTTCTGGAATCATTAGCAATCATCCTTTTATCTTCTCTTGCATTATTCTAATATCGTAAGAAATGTCTTCCGCGTGTTAATCTGCTTGGGTGTATGGGGCCGGTAAGTACTTCACTTTACGCCACTATAGGTAAGGATAAATGGAATTACAAAAATGGTATTATTTAGAGATCAGAAACAAATGTATAAAGCTTGTAAATGATAATAAAATATAGTTGATAATAATTGTTGTCTATTATCTGGTTTCCTCACATATTTAAATTTTACAGGTAATTATTTCAATCCTAACTAGACTTAAATTAAATATATATTTTTTTTGTCAAATATATTTACGTTCATTAGACACATTAAGATATTCATGTGACTCCCGATACCCAGCATCATACGAGTGTCAGTGTTCGTGACGTCATCATGATCAATTAACTCTAATGCCTAAACTATATTATGATTCGTTGTTCTTATTAGGATTCCAGCTGGTGAAACTTGAATGTTTCATGTTACTGAACCTGAACTTCCTAGTTGTGGACTATCAGAACAAGAATCGCTGCAATCGAGCAGTACCTGTGGGGGACGCTTAACATTTTTCATGGGGACTTTAGTTTTTCTCTTTCCTACTTCCACGGATACTATGTTACGTTCGACTTTATCTCGTATCGTTGCCTTTTGGTAACGAGGTTTGTCCTTACTTTTTCTTTTATTAACAGTTTTAGTAAAAACGACCTGTCCTTCATCTAGGTCAATGTCGCTTTCACCGCCTTTTCTTACTCTAATTAATTCTTTTTTGTCTAACATTCGTTCGGCTATGTGTTTGTATAGATATTTGGACCGTTTTGCATGATCTTGTAATAACTGTTGGGAATAGGATTTTTCAAAGTTCGCGTCAAACATTCTGCTAGAATCAGTATGAGCAAATACTACCTCAAAAGGGGATAAGCCTATGGTCGAATGAATAGTGTTGTTGTATGCCATTATGGAATATGACATTACAGAGGCGGCATCTGTACACTTTTGTTCGTACCTGGCTAAGCGGTAGATTTCTATTATTGTAGAATGAAATCGTTCCACTATGCCAGTGGAGTTAGGGTTATTTGGTGTACATATGTGTAATTGAATTTTGTACATTGCTGTTAACTCTCTCATCAATTCGTTGTTAAATTCTGTACCCGGGTCGCTACTGATTTTTCTCGGAACGCCATAAAATGAGAAGTACTTAATGAGCGCCCTAACGACTTCAGCGGTTGATCTATTGCTAATTTCAATGGCTTGAGCCAGTTTGCTGAATGCGTCAACTATCGTCAAGTAGTACTTGTTTTCAATTGTAAAGAGGTCTATAAATACTTCTTGGAAAGGGGCATCTTGGGTTTGAGTTAGCTGAATTAAAGGTTTTAAGGGTTTTCTGTCATATTTCATTTTTCGGCATGCTTCACACGAGTTAATTACAGCTGATACTATTTGTTGCATATCATTCCAATAATAATTTCTTTTTATTCTGATTAAAGTTTCTCTAATTCCGCGGTGGCACGTTTTACCTTCATGGTGTTTTAAAACTATTGCCTTTTGTTCGGTTTCATCTTCTACGTAAATTACTCTTTCAGTGCATTCATGGAAATCGACCATGCCTTGCTTAAACAGAGTGATTATTACATTATTAAATAATTTTCTGTGTTCTTTACTTTCGAAGTATATGAAATATTTTCTGTGTGGTATTATGTACTCTTTCAAAAATTGTTTTACTATTTCTTCATCAAAAGGTAGAAAAACTTCCAAAACCTTTTGTTTGTGTCGTGACAAGTCTTTTACGTGCATTTTATTTTGAAGCCAGTTAAAGACTAGTATTTGATTCGGTTTTGTGTCGATTGCTTCGTGTAAAATAGGAATGCCTTTATTTTCCATGTCTAACGCTGAGTGTACAGTCTCTATACTACTTTCGTCAGATCGTAAAGGGTAGTTACGAAGGTCTGGTTTGTCTAATGACATTGCGTCGGGGTCAGGTATAGATATAAGGTCAGTGTAAGAGGGCGATTTTGGTAAAATCTTTGTCAATCGATCAACTGTGTCATTCAAGCATTGTTGTAGTTTACCTGGGTTTCTGTCAACATGAACTTTCATTGAAACGTCGTCCGTATCTAAAGCATTCAATTTTATTCGTGAAAGTGCATCTGCGTTAGTGTTTTGCTTGCCTTTTTTATAAACTATGTCAAAATCATACTCCTGGAGACGCAATCGCCATCGGGTCAATTTACTGTTGGGTTCTTTTAAGGAATACAACCACGTTAAGGGTCGATGATCCGTGTATATATCAAATTTTTTTCCATAGAGGTATGGACGAAAATGTTTTACAGCCCAAATGACCGCTAATAGTTCTCGTTCTATAGTGCTGTAGCGTGATTCGGTGTCACTTAATGTCCTGCTCGCAAATGCAATAGGCCTATCACTGCCGATGGGACCCTGAGACAACACGGCGCCCAAAGATACGTTAGAAGCATCAGTTGTCAATATAAAACGTTTATCAAAGTCAGGATATTGAAGTATGGGAAAATTGGTCAATAACTCTTTGCATTTTTCAAATGCATCAATATAAATTTTATCTATAAGAATCTTATTGCACTTCTTAAGACACTTGGTCAATGGTTGGGTAATCTTGGCAAAGTCTTTTATGAATCGTCGGTAATATCCAATAAGACCGAGGAAACTTTTTATTTCAGTTGTGGTCTTAGGCAAGGGATAGTCAAGTATTGCTCTTATTTTGTCACTATTGGGTTTCAATCCGTCTTTAGTTATAGTGTGGCCTAAGTAAAGAACCTCTTTTCTTAGAAACTCAGATTTTTCCAATTGGATTTTTAAGTTTGTTTGTCTTAGTCTGTCGAACACTTTTCGCAGTTTTTCCAGGTGACTTTGGAGGCTATTACTATAGATAATAATATCATCCAAATATATTAGACAATGAATGCCTTGTAGGCCTCTTAAAATATTATCCATTGCTCGCTGGAATGTGGCAGGTGCCGTCTTAAGTCCAAAGGGCATTCGTAAAAACTCATAGTGTCCAAACTCGGTGCTAAAAGCTGTCTTTTGTCGGTCTTCTTCATTAACTTCCAGTTGATGGTAACCAGAAGCAAGATCTAGAGTTGTGAAGTACGTACTTTTACCTAATTTATCGAAAAGGTCAGTTATGTTTGGTAGTGGGTACTTGTCGCCAATGGTAATCTCATTAAGTCGTCTGTAGTCAATTACCATCCTATATTTCACTACGCCTGAAGCATCCATCTTTTTAGGGACGAGATGAACAGGGGCACTCCACGGAGAAAAGGACTCCTGGATCACATTGTTTTGGAGTAATTTTTGGACCTGTTCTTTTATTTCAGCTGCTTGAGCTGGGGGCTGTCTGTATGGTTTCAGATATATGGGGTCTTCATTTCGCGTTCGAATGAAATGTTTTACTTGATTTGTAAAAGTCAATGGCAACTTTTCGCAATAAAATATATCCTTATATTCCGTACATAGTTTAGTGATTGCAATTTTTTCTTCTTTGTTTGTGTGATCTAATCTTAATTTTTCTTCCAAATTTTCCATCAACATTTTGTCAATCTCTAAATCATTATTAGAATTGTTCATACTAAAAACTTTACACTCGTTCGGATCGTACTCAAACACTTGAAAAGGTCGTGTTATCGTTAGACTCATTGGTTCTTCTAAAGTGTTTTGGATTATTGTTGTCGCGTATCCGTTCTCACACTTGACCCGCGCGCTAGGCATTCTCACACCGTTACAAAATTCCTTGAATTCTAAGATCCCTTCTCCTTTATACATGTTGGTAGGTAATTTTACGCGATGTTCCGTGCGTGCATCTAATATTATTGTATAATTGGTTGTATTATGGGATATAGGAATCGTAGTCGTGTTTGTTTTTAGGATGTTTCTTCTGAGATCGATAACAGCGCCCAATTGTCTCAGTAAATCATCACCTAGTACTCCGTCATACTTCGAGTCAACTTGGTACAAATAGAATTTATGATTTCCGTAGCAATTAAATGTGGGTAATGAGGGAATTTCCACAACTTTGTCGTGAGCTGAGCTTGAATGTGTGCTTATTACTTGAAATGGCTCATGACGTATCATATTGGGGAAATACTGGAAAGCTTTTTCAGGGTTTATAAAAGAACGCATACTGCCAGTGTCAATCATAAATTTACTATCAATTTCCGGTATATAAATGTATGGTAATTTCAAATTTGGGTCGCAATTATTAAGTTTAATTATCTCTTCTCTATAAAAAGGCTGTTTATACAAAAATTTTGGGCATTTGAGATGTCGGTCGAGTCTTGGAAAGTTTCGTCATTCATGTGTAAGTCGTGTGTGACGTCATCGGTGGAGTATTGCACGTAGTCGTCATTCGGGTATTCACAGTTTTGCTCATAGTCGTATTGACAGTCAGGTTCATATGATTCATAATTATTTATTTCCATTTCATTTAGTCTAAAACCCTGGTTGTTTCTCAATGGCGGTGCTGTTCTCATTGAAACATCATTGGATCGAAGATTGGAGGAGGTATTTGGTCTATAACCAAACTGTGGGTTATTATTTTGTTGCCGTGCTCCAAATTGTTGTGGAGTCATGGTTTGTTGCTGAAAGCCAAACTGAGGACGATAGCCTGTCGGTTGAGATGGTCTAAACCCGAACTGCTGTGGTGGGCGGTAGCCAAAAGACTGTTGTTGTGGTCTATAGCCTAATGGCTGCAACTGTGGTCGGTAGCCAAATGGCTGTGGCTGCCTAAAGCCAGATTGACCTTGAGAATTTGCGGTATTGTTATTAAATTGATTATGAGGCATACTCGGAGGTAAGTTAGGTCTTACATTTGTAGGCTGTAAGTGAGAATTTCCGAATTTAAATCCTGTATTTCCGTTAACCTGTGAGTGTTGTTGTTTGTTTACCGAACCGCAACGTGCTAAATATTGTTCATGGAAGTTAACTTCTTCCATTACCATAGCAAGGGCCAGTTCGAGGCTGTCTGGTTTTTTAAATCTAACTGTTCGCATCATGTGTTCAGGTAAATTATATAAAAATACATTAAGTGAGCTATTGTTGTAGATGATTCGTTTACTGTGTTTCATGCTGATGTCGTCAATTTCATTAACTTTTGACATTAAAACTGATCTTACAGACTGGATACGGTTGCAAAAATCCAGGTAGCTTTCGTTATTCTTTATTTTTAGCGAATCTAGCTCTAATGCTATGCATTCTTCTGTACGTGGGTCCCCAAAGTGCTGCACTAACAATTTTTTTAATTCGTCCCATGTCACTATATCTCCGCGTTCGCTAATAAGCGCGGCTGCATTATCAGTTAGTCGGCTTGTAAGGCATTTCATAACATAATCATTTTGTGTAATGGTCCCTGTGTATTTACTTATTACAAATTCACAATTTCTTATGAATAAATTTAGATGACGTTTGTCACCGTTAAATAGTGGTATGATTTTCAGCATTCCTGGCGGAATGAGGACAATATGCTGTTGTTCTTGGGCCATATTTTCTTTTTGTATTCTCTTACACACAAATAAAAATATCAACAAATAAAATAATACACAAAATTGCGAGAATTGATCGCTTAAATTATATGCTTTTCTAAATAATTAAAATTTAATTTAAAGTTGTATTAAATGTAAATTTCTATATTTTTAAAAACACTATTTTATTTTATTTTTTTAATTCTTAAAATGCTATGTATGGTTTCATAGAGTTTTATACGAAAACCAGATAATGACTAAGAAGAGAAAAGTTCGATCTCTAAATAATCGGAAAATTGGACCGGAAGGCGAAAAGTTTGACTCACCCACCGGCCGGCACCACCGCTCCTTCTTGACGATTTTCTTTGGTTCGTTTGGATTTCCACTCGCTGTTACCGCTGTCGCTGCCGCCGTCACTTGCGCCAAACCGTTTAGAATTTGATACCCGGAGTTGCGTAAATCGTAAAACGACGTTATCTCACAAGAGGTGCAAAAGTGCATACACCAGTTTGTGAAAAGCGCGGAAAATGTAACAGCTCAACCATGGAAATCCTACCGGCTGCGCCAGTCAAGATTCAGGGAGCGTCGCGATGGTGATATTAAATAATGATTAAATTAAAAACCAATGTAGAGGTCCGCTCAGAAGGACATGAGCTTATTTAATGAATTTAAAATCTTAACTATCTTAGATGTAGAATGCTTAAAAATAGATGAGGGGTCGACACAATCTCAAGTGGGTGCAAGCCCATGTCGTCCGTCTACCTGCTTGAGCTGCTAACATAACTAGGTGTAGTAAAATAAGATTAACAATTTTGAATTTGCGTGTTTGACAGTTCTAAGACAGGACAACGTCTGTCAGGTCAGCTAGTCTTTGATAAAGAACGAACATATCGTGCGTTATCTGTGGTGTACAGCAAGCCTAGAACGCGCACCACATCAAAGTTTTCAACCGAATTCAAAACGTTTATTGCATTTTGTAGGTAAGGATTAAATTTATTTAATAAAAAGGAATGTACCTATATTTAGGTCCGAGTACAAACTTGCCTCGTTAAGTGACATGCAACTTTAATTAGATCACAAAATATTGCACCTGTAAAAAAAGCTATTGAATAAGACTTTTAGGGTCCGTACCCAAAGGATGATAATGAGACACTTAGCCTATGCTGTCTGTCCTACCTTTTAGCGTTTCAATCTAAATGCAAAATTTACTGAACTTTTGTAATGCTATTTTCTTTATTTGTATTGCTGAAATTTTACATAAGTACATTCAATCATTTTAATCTTCAATAAATTATTTATAGCTTTTTTCTTATTCTTCTCAGCAAACCCTATCATTTGATATCATGATATTTAAGAAAACGTTGTCCGCCATCTTGGGGTGTCGGCCATATTGAATTTAGTGACGTCATTTCCTTTTTCTTTTTCTTCTCAGCAAACCCTTTCATTTGATACCCATATTATGGGGGTGCATAAAAAATAACTGATCCGCCATCTTTGGAAGGCCGCCATATTGGATTTAGAATGACGTCATTTAGCCATGCATTATCTAAACTACGCAAAATTTCAGCTCAATCGTTTGGGGATAACTGTTTTAAAATTCAGTTGCAATGTTTGACCCAAACTAACAAGGCAAGTTAAATAAAAGCTTGTGGAAATGTTGAAATGTGTTAGTTAGAGGACGCACGAAGCATAGACTTTTAACCTGGAATCAGATGGGCTCACCTATAAACGAAAGTTCCTTCACAGCCCTTCCCCAGCACCTGGTCAGTGAAGAAGCTGATCCGTCCGATCTTGGCCTCGCCTTCGCCCACGTCGACCAACTGGCCGGTCACTTCGCCCGTCGACGCAGTGGACGTGTTAGAACTGCGGGACCCGCCTTGGGAAAGCTGCTGGAACTCGCGAGCCTGAAATGTACGGTTAAGACTGATTATACCAAGCAAATACTAACGACGTAAACGCACCTTTAACTATATAAGTGAAAATAAATCTAGTGCCCTTAATGCAATCGTTTTTACTTTTTTGTTAAGGCCAATGTCTTCTCACCAGTTGTATCTCGGCACTTAGCCATACAAATTTAAATATAATGTTAATTTAGTTTAATTAATTAAAAAAATAAGCTTGCATATGACCGTTACCTCGCCTGATGTTAAGCGATGATGCAGTCTATGATGTATGATGCTTGCCTAAAAGAAACTGAACCACTCGCGATTTTTTTTTCTTCCCCCTTTTTGGGCTTTAGCTCCGCGTGATTGACGCAGTTGCCATGTACAAACTCGCGATTTGAAGACACCCAGATTATAACTAACGTGGAACACCCTTTCAGGCAGCACATTCCACAGACTAGCAGATCACAGAATAAAAGTGGAATCAAAGCGCTTCGTATGACCATACGTTTTTTCGGAATATCAACCATGAAGCGGTGTCGCATTTTCGTGCCCACTCTTGCAGTCTGACAGAACATGAGCAGAAAGAAATTAGATTATTAGTAGAGGCAATTTAAATGTATATGAAATTACAACAATGTTATTTTGTGTGTGTATGTATAGTGATTATAGTTTTAATTGACTTTTTTAAGCGCTGACTTTATAGCTTTAAATATATTGGCTTACAATATCATACTAATATTATAGACAAGAAAGTGTTTTCCGTTCCTCTTTCACGCAGCAACAGATCAATGCAACCAAGTGTTTTATAGAAATGTTATGAAGTACCGCCGATTATTTTTATGGTTCCGTACACATAGAGTGTAAACGGGACTCTATTACTAAGCCTACGCTGTCTGTCTGTCTGTCCATCCTACTCCGTCTGTCCATCCTACCTGTATCCTGTACCTGTATCTTTCGAACCATAATAGATAGTCAGTTGAACATTTTACAGAATATGTAATGTTACGGCGGATTAACTAATAAAAGTCAAAAATTAAAAACTACCCTAAAAAACTCTTATTTGACTTAACCATTGAAATGTCAATATGATAATTAATTCGAACTTTTCTTCAACGTAATAAAGTTCGCATTCGGACTAAACCAGCTGACGGTGAGATGCATTTTAATGTTTGTGTTTGAAATTCATTTCATTCCGTCTCGGCTGTGATATGGTAATTTCCCTTGCTTGTTTGTTTAGAGTTTGAAGCTATTTTTACGAGTGATTGTGTTGGTATTGACACAACGATTATCACGATAGTGTTCGCATTATTGGAATTGTACTGATTTGAATAACATCTGGTGCCTGCCGGTACTTTATCAGAACATTTAGTTGTTTTAAATAGATAGAAACTATTGTGTACACCAGAAATACAAATTACAAACAGATATAAAACACTTACGAGCCAGTGCTACAAGTGGCGGCCTAATGGCTAAAAGCGATCTCTTTCAGGCTACTATTAATAACCTGTTTTAATAAATGCTATGTCATCATCATCATCAGCCAGAAGACGTCCACTGCTGAACATAGACCTCCCCCTTTAACCTCCACACTGAACGACAGCCTGTTTTTTGCATCCACTGGATGCCAGCGACTCTTACTATGTCGTCGGTCCATCTAGTGGGAGGCCTACCTACGCTGCTATGTGCTTAGTAATTTTAGTGACGATTGAAATTACTAAGATGAACGATGGATGCCTATCCACTTGTTCGCATCTTCCGTCTTATAAGAGCACTTGGTTGTTTTATAAAATGGTTTATGCTTAGTAATTTCAGTGATAGCTGAAAAGACTATAATGAACAAGCATCCACTTGTTCGCATCTTCGTATTCTTATAAGAGCAATTGCTGTTTTAATAATTGGTGTGCTTAGTAATTTCATTGATGATTGATATTACTAAGATTAACGAATCATCATGGAAGTTTCTTACAATTCAGCTTTTTACAATGTCATTGCAGCTGTTAGAGCAAATAAATGCTAAGACCAATGTTAGCCTCGCTTCGCTATCATCCCGTTTTTCTATTTTACCTGTACAAAATAATCCATGTCCATCTTCGTGATGCACACTAATTTAGTTAGGTTAGCTACGTAGTAAAAAGCGTGTGTGAATGCATGGGCGTAGCCACATGGCCAGAAACGTTCATTTACGAGGTTTATAGATAAGAAAGTAATTACCTGATATCGGAGATACCAGAACATGCTGATCACCAGCCCGACTAGTATTATAAGCGCCACTTTCAGGGCTTTATTCTCTTGCTGGTGGAGCCACGCATGCCCTTGTTTGTACCAATAGCTGGGTTTCAAATTATACCCTTCAAACAAATCTTCAGTCTGGACAGACACTGATATCGAATTAGACTTCAAGTTTTCATTCTCGGCATCGTTCGTCTCGTTTTCCACATCCTTCTCTGTCTCGGAGTGAGTTGTGTGGACTTGACCGTTTATAAGTTTGATGGCGCTCGGCGAGTTTTCTCGCACATTGAAGAATTTCGATTTCGGTATCTGAGGGATCCAAGTTGTTGTCAACTCCGGTACTTTATAATGTCCTAGTAGTAAATACGGCGCAGCAACGTGTAAATTGAGATCGTTGAGTTGGTAATGTACGTTTTTCAGTGGCTCGTATTCAGTGTTCTTAGAACTTTCTGCGCCAGGACCTTCTAGAAGCAACGGCCGGGAGTGTCCAGTCGATATCGTAACCGTATTCTTATCTACGAGCGAAGATAACGCATACAGGCCGTGGTTATGTTCCCCCACGTAAAGCGTCGGGCTGGAAATCAAAATTACACGGTTAGTTGCGTGCAAATTTATATTTCAGGCCATCGAGCGGTATTTTAATGTCGTCATTACCATTATCGGAATAATCTGTACGGTTCAGTGAAATCTATCATGGGGGCGTAATTTATTCTGACTTTTGAAAGTAATTGTTTTCGATAGGTTTAAAACAGGTTTTTTATAGATAACAAACAATTTAAGTCTTGTTTTGATTTAACATAAATTCCCCATTCGCTATTGGGATTACCCAATTTTGTTAAGAGAACAAAACCCCGACTATTGCAGTTACCCAGTTTTATTATTGACTAGCTGCGCCCCGCCGTTTTACCCGCGTGGTGATGAAAAAGAGTGATGATGATGAAAAGTAGCCTATGTATTAATCCAGTACATAAGCTATCTATATTCTTAATTTCATCTAAATCCGTTCAATTCAGCGTGAAGGACTAACAAACATACACACTCACATACACACACAAACTTTCGCATTTATAATATTAGTGTGATAGTGTGATGATTTATGACAAACCCACTACTTCAACAGTTATTCCTCTTTCAAAGTCAACGAAATACAACTTACTGCAACTCAATATTAGAGTTCTTAATCCCCTGGCCGTTGCTGACAGTCGTGGCATCTTCCATGATGTGGTCAAGTGTGTCGTCTCCAATCGAGTTGAAGGGGACAGATATCAGTCCCTCTCTGTCTAACAAGTACGCTGCGATTACAGGTGTCTCGAAATTGTGAGACCACACGAGGTCGCCGGTCTTTCTATCAAAAGACATCACTCTGCCGCTGGATGTCGACGTAAAGTGGATTATTCCTAGAAAAAAAAACAAGTAGATTGTTTAAATTTATAAAATACCCTACTGCAATTAGTAGTCTAAGACAATATGGGCATGAAGATGAATCTAACGACATCACACACATCAAAATCAATCAAACCGTTTAGGCTATAGAAGGTAATATTAAAAAAAAAATACAAACATACATACGCTCGAAAAACATTACCTCTCTAAACATTAACTCTCTTGGGCAGTCGGGTAAAAAGTATAGATATTAATTAATCACTTTGCCAAGTAATTCATTACTATCCAAAAGGACTTCTACAAACCAATTGCTTGTCAGTAGCAGCACTAGCAGCACAACTTACGCAGGGCCGCGCGTTTTGTCATACAAGGAACTGTATGAGCCAATAAGCGCCGCACAACCTGCTCGGCGGCTGCGCTGCTCACATGCTGCTAGGATATTTAGTGTATAGCGGTTCATACAGTCCCTTGTATTACAAAAAACGCGAGTCCGCCTTCTGCTACTTTTGTGGAGGCTAAATTGATTTAGGTTGTAAGAGATCGCTTATAGCGATCAGGCCACTAGTTGTTACACTGTGGCTTTAAGTAATTTTTGGCTTATGTATGTAATTTCTGGTGTGAACAATAAAGAGTTATCGATCTATTAGTTTACTTTCAGTAATAAAGCAATAAGTACTTATTGAAACTGTAACTAATTAATTCGTAGTCAATAAGTACTTCTTAGGTCTGTAGGACGTCTGAATTAATTTCCTTTTCAAGTAATAACATAGTAAGTATATAATTGTACAAAATGATTCCTTTTAGAATAAAAACGTAGCTTAAGCCACCCTGAGACTCGATAGAGTGACGATATACATTAGCTAGCTGCAGTGCAAGTACCGTGCCATAGAATCGATCACAGCGAGTACTGAAAAATGGCATATTATCGAATTTGACGACCTCAACTGTCAATTTGACGATCGATAAAAGAACGGTACTTGCACTGCTGGTAGTGGCCCGAGAAGTCGAAGATCATGCTGCATATAGCCCGACTTTTCGCATGGCGGTGAACAATATGGGATTTCAGGAATTTGTTATTTGAAATTGAGTGTTGAACTTGGAATATATCTATAAGTCTTAGGGCACAGACAATAACGCCTTAACGGCCTCTTATAGCAAATTTGACGGTTTTAAATCAATTTTATTCAGTTAAATTACAATATTTGAGCTGGAAAAAAATACATGTCACAGATACATCTGTGTTTGAGATTATGATTTGGTTCAAAACACGATAGAATAAACTTTCCTCGATCAAAAAAAAATCTGAAACAAAGTCGATTCAGTTTATTTTTTTCGTTTTTTGCTCTAATGAAAGCTCGTAACAACCTGGAAATTGCATGTACTGAAAGGAAATTTTAGATTTCGTTTAGATAGAACTTTGATAGTGAATAGTTTTGTTTTTTTGTGAAATTAAAAGCGTAAAAAGGTCGCGAAAATTTGCGCGCACCGCGTTCAGTACCGCGCCGGGCGTTATCGAGGTCGGACCTATGTTCGTTTTTGTCGTTGCACTCCCCCCGCGGGCGTCCTGTCTGTTGGGTGGCAAAATACATCGTCGCTATAACTTGGCGGGGGCTGAGGGAGCGTTTTGTTGCCTACGCGACTCGGATAACTGGCCGTTAAGACTTGATGGAGTGACGACATACGTAAGGGACCTCTCTCTTAAGTGACGTAAGCCTCTTCCAAGGCTTTTCACAATTTCAGTACGGCAACGGGTTCACACGTAAGTTACGTCCAGCAGTGGACTAAGATAGGCTGACGATGATGACGCCTACTATGTGATATGATGTTCAAGCACATTTCCATCCATCAGTCACAGAAGGAAAAATATTTAATGGAGCAATGCAGTTATATGCAGCATAAAAAGTATAACTTGTATTCACAACAAAAGGCTAATTCAAACGGAAAATTAATATAACCATAAATATTCAACATTGCGATCGCAACTAGAATACGGTACTTGTACTCTGCAGTATAGCCTGTATGGATAAGAATAGGGGCCTACCATAATCTCTACGTATAAAACTATAACTTTCAAACTTTTGCGACTTATCACATAAATTATTATTGTGTGGGTAAAATCGGTACCTCTCGCTCGTTTCGACTATATACGAAAACAGTGAGTGAGTGCTGCGAGAAGCTGATGCTGTCTTCTTCTGCCTCATTAAAATTTAAAAAAATCGCAAGGTTATCACTACGACTCACAACAAAGAATGTATCGGTAGATACAGTCGTACTACCGATACTTCAGTGTTGTTGTAGTGGCAGCCCTACGCTAATAATAATAATGCGCGACATGTCCCGATAATAGACAGTTAAAACATCTCTACAACTATTCTTATTTATTCAGCTTTCGCTATCTCTACAGTAGAGAAAAGAGAGAGATAGTTACTACAATCTGCACTATTCAAGCTTATTTCAATCTGCGTTTGAAATTAAAACGCTATAAGGTACGTCCAACAGAATCTTTGTTGTGTTTCTGGTCGACAAATAGTAGGCCCCCTGATAAACCTAGCATACTAATATTAAATTTGTAGCCTTCATGGTGTTATTTAATGAGTCAGTAATGTTTAGGTATACTGTGTGTCTAGCGTTTACTACCTTATCAGCCACTTCAAATAGGTATTATACAATCAATATAATCATACATCTGTTTAAACTTAGCTAGAGGATAAGTGGGTCGTTAGTTATGACCTGTAAAATGTTATAACTTTTATTTTTTAACCTATCATCTTTTTCTTCTTGGCAAGCGTCCGCCATCGTAGACCGCATCATCGCTTAACATCAGGCGAGGCGGCAGTCAAACGCAAGCCTAGTATTAAGTCAAATTTGGGACGATTAATACTTGGAATAAATACGTCTTAGGCAAATAGGAAAGCATATTTTGTATTTAGCAATTTTTGGAGTTATTAAATGAGACTTGACCAAATAGTTACCATCCCGAATTGTATTGTTAGTCCGAGACATCCTACTAATATTATAAACGCGAAAGTTTGTATGTATGGATGTTTGTTCCTCTTTCACGCAAAAACTACCGAATGGATTTTAATCAAAGTTTACAATAATATAGCTTATGCATTAGAATAACACATAGGCTATAACGGGTTGTAGTAGCGAGGCCGAAGGCCGAGCTCTACGCATACGAAGTAGCGGGTTTCAGCTAGTTAGTTTATATCTGAAAGGAGATGACAAATATCTTCACAGGATGTACAAGCTACGTTTAGATAGTGTTCAGATATGAATATAGGTTTCTTGTTAATTTAAAAAACCCACTCTCAAGGCAAGTTATTTGTTATCATTTTAATAAACAAATGGGCAATACCTACTACGATAAGGAAACTAATTTTGTTTGAGCAAGATGATCTGACAGTAAGTATTGCAATATGCGTTTTTTTAAATAATTCGGTTAAGCATTATTGGATAATAATACTACTAAAAACGTTCCTGTCATAAAATCATTTCTTAGCGGAAGTGTACATAAGGAATCTAGCTTCAAAATTTTAGTTTCGGACCTCGAATACTCTCGCTTTATTTGTTGTTTGTGCGATAATGAATAGCTTTGTTCTTACTTTTCGAAAGGAAAATGAACCTATTTTAAAGTGGGTTATGGTAAAAGGTTTTTATCTCACCGTAATCGTTAAGCATCTCCTTTCCCATAGCGTGTGAGGAGTAGTCGAAAAAGGTGACGTTCCACCGGTGGTTGTTGTTCTTCGAGTCGTGCATGATGATGTTGTATTCAGTGCGTGCGACGTACACGCCGCGCTTTTTATCCGGAACGCATGTGTTATCGTCTTCGTTCTTGAATATCTTCGATTTATCGAATCCTGTGGGCATTTCACACTAATGTTAGATTGTGTATAGACAGAGAACACAGTCACATACACAATTAAAAACGCCACAACTTTTTTCACTAGGCCAGCTTTTTCACCTCTTGTAAGTTTGTCGAAAATTCAGTACCTACACTGCATTGCTTTGAGTTTGCAATATAATGTATATTGTATTCATCATCATCATCAGCCAGAAGACGTCCACAGCTGAACATAGGCCTCCCCCTTTAACCTCCACAATGAACGACAGCCTGCCTTTTGCATCCACTGGATGCCAGCGACTCTTACTATGTCGTCGGTCCATCTAGTGGGAGGCCTACCTACGCTGCGTCTTCCGGTTCGTGGTCTCCACTCAAGAAACTTTCTTCCCCATCGGTTATCGGTTCTTCGAGCGATGTGGCCTGCCCATTGCCACTTCAACTTGCAAATTTTTACAGCTATGTCGGTGACTTTGGTTCTTTGGCGAATATCCACGTTTTGGATTCTATCCCGCAAAGAAACTCCGAGCATAGCTCTCTCCATTGCCCGCTGTGTGACTCTGAGTTTTTCCAAAAGGCCAACAGTTAACGACCACGTCTCAGTACCATATGTCATCACCGACAACACACACTGGTCAAAGACCCTTGTCTTTAGGCACTGTGGTATCTTGGACGAGAAGATGTCACGCAATTTCCCGAACGCTGCCCATCCGAGTTGGATTCTTCGGGCGACCTCTTTGCCTAAGTTGGACTTACCTAACTGAACAATCTGTCCAAGATAGGTGTAATGGTCAACAACTTCGAGAGTATCGTTCCCAACGACTACCGGCACGGGTTCAACACGGACATTGGACATGATTTTTGTCTTGTCCATGTTCATTTTAAGACCCACCTGTTGGGAAAGGCTACTGAGGTCGCTGAGCATCGTATTTAGATCCTCCAGCGACATATATTGATTATAGAGTATATTGTATTACAGAAGATATATTGATACATGTACAGAAGATTCACTCCGCAAAATGATTTAAATATGTGACTCTTGCTACTACACAATAAAGTGCAAATCAGGACTACCTACAACTACCTAGAAGTTGCCTCTCTGTCTATCGCGTAACTCTTGTCGCGTTATCTCTATCTATCGCGCGGCAAGTCCGACAAGTCGGCTACTTGTAGCTTCATACGTAAAGTGCGGAGAGTGCGCCAGACTCATGCCCGTTTTTACCAACTAACCCTCAAGCGTTCCCTAAGTGTTCACTAGCATAAGGGACTCCTTAAATTTGACCCTTACCTAAGAACATTTTCACCAAGTTAAGGGATACCTACGTAAGGGTCACTATCATAAGTGACAGTTTTTTATGGGAGTCCAAAAATAGTTTTTTTTATTCGAGAAAATTTATGATTTTGTAATCCATTATTAAACTATGATAATTATTATATAATAATACGACAGAGTAGAAATAAAAAAACATAAAATACGCATAATTTCATTCAAATTCAGTTGCATTTTGTAGGTTAGATCAATCTGCGTTTTCGGGCGAGTTTTTTTTTTAATATACTTGGACGTTTAAAAATAATAAAAAAATTACAGAAAATAGGAAAAGGGGGCATAATTTTACCAACAACAAAAAACACATGTGAAATTTAGCTTAGCCAATTTTGACGTACAGTCATAGCGTACAGTATACATACAGGTGCAGTGTAGCCAACTCTAATAGCTGCTTTACCATCATTATAATCTCGCCTCGCACTCACACTCATGATCGCTAAATGGAGGTTAAATGTATTTTAATGTTAAAATGTATTTTGAAGCCTCAAGTTATTGAAATACTAATTACAAAATACCTAGGCGTCAGGTATTTGAAATACGAAATACAAATTACATTTTAAGGAAGTAATTAAAATACAAATACCAAATACGTATTTGTATTTCAATTACGTATTTTAATTACAAGTAATTCAAATACTGCTTAACCCTGCCCCTAAGTGATGGTGAAGACGAAACTGTCACTCAAAATTTCTTAGGGGTTCCCTTAAATGGTGAAAACATGTATACTTAACTACTCAAAGCAATGCAGTGCAATGAGTGCAAGACAAGTTAGGAGTAGGTATTAGTGTTCCGTGAAGCAAGTGCATAAGCAATGTATGTACTGTACACTTAACTCAAAGGTTTAGTTTGAGTGCGACGAATCAAGAATAAAGTCATGCAAATGCATAACTTTCCTAAAAATATTCTCAAATAACTGTCAAATTATTTTTTGCGAGATACTATTGTTGATGTTGTAAATCTATTCTAAGCATGGGCGATGGATGCGAACGAAACACTTGCGCGAGCTAAAGCGACGCCAGCGCCATCTAACTTTTAATACTATGCCCCGTATTTACTGCCACAATAAACCAGTTTCTCGATTGTCACTAAATGTAAAGTGCTTTCATGTTTTTAGGGTTCCATACCCAAATGGTGTAAACGGGACCCTATTACTAATCCTACGATGTCTTCCGTCTGTCCGTCCTACCTATTAACGGCTGTATCTTTCCAACAGTAATAGATGGCCAGTTGAAATTTCCCAGAATAAATTTATGGTATGGCGGATTAACTAAAAAATAATAATAAAGTCAAAAAGTCAAAACTAGAGGGGGGGTCACCATACAACAATTTTTTTTAAAACATATTTTATAATTATTGTGCTCTAATGTAAAAACGGTAATACGTACAAGCGGCAAACTTGGCATAATTATAGTACACACTGTAAAGTATAACAACAAATAATAATGAATGGCCAAGTGCGAGTCGGTGACAAATTTCTGTTCATCACCGGTGCTAGTACGATCACTGAAGTTAAGCAACATCGGGCGCGGTCGGTACTTGAATGGGCGACCCCTTGGGCGTTAATGGGATGTTGTCTTTTTGTACTATTTTTCTTTTACTTTAGGAGCTAATAAGTTATGTGGTTGTACGGAACCCTCAGTGCACGAGCCTGACTCGCACTTGGTCGGTTTTATTTTATCATCTTAAAGCTATTTAAATTATTCCAAAAATTGTGTAAAATTACAAATAGCAATGTTTTATGAATTTTCATAATCAAAAACATGACTTCAATGCGTGCGCACGTGAGTTTGTGAAGCCTCACCTTAACCTGTAACAACCGTTAACAAGAGATAATGGCGTGACTTTCTTCACGCCTACCACCCGTATTGACCCGGAATGGTAAAAGATAGAGGCACATACAAAGACATGGGGAAGAGCTTTGCTTGGGGCCCTATAGTTTAGAAATGAAAATACTGGAATACAATACAAAAATGGTAATCCTAACCTCCACTAATCGAACACCTCCTGAATCTGAATGGCCCTACCAATCCCGAACCGTTTTGTTCGTTTAGCGAGCCCGGAGTCACCGGCCGCCGGCGGCCGTATTATTAAGTGAACAGACCGCCCGATATTGAAAAGATTGTTTTACCTACCCTATAATGTATAAATAAATAAATATTCGGGACATTTTTTCACACACGGTCATCTGACCCCAAGCTAAGCAAAGCTTGTGATATGGCTGCCAGAGACTGATATACGTACATATATAGTTTTAAATACATACTTAAATAGATATTAACAGCCAGATATAGAACAAACACAAATGTTCATCACATAAATGTTTGTCCTAGGTGGGAATCGAACCCACGCCCCCAAGCTCAGAAGGCAGGTTCACTACCAACTGGACCAACGGGCTATCTATATAGTATGACAACAACATTTATTTTAAGTTATATTGTCATGTAAGTGAAATTTATTTCTTTATGAGAATAATAAATATCTTTTACCACGAATTGACATGTTGTAAATTTAAATTTATGAATAAATGACTGACTTTGGATCCAACGACGGGTAATTTTTGGTGTTCGGATTTAGGAGGCCCTGCTGTATCTATGTAACAACCTCACCTGAAACATGTTCCCTTGTCCCTGTCAAAGGATCGATCATAAACCAGGTGTCGCTCTTCTTCCCTGTATACAAAATCCCATCAGAGGACCTGCAGGGCGCATTGGCGACCAACTCTGGTATCGTAAACGGGAGTTTCTTGAGCATCTGGTCTCCCCGTGGACCGTAGATGTAGAGGAACCCGTGACGAGGGTCAGGCAGAAACTGCGGCATCGGGTTCGTATGCTGAGTCGGCACTTTTACGACAGGCTCTAGAATAAAGAATAATGTTAATTTAGAAGTGCATTTTCTAAGTAAACAAGGGTAAATGGAATTCATAGCATATTTGGTTCTTGTTTTTTTTGTGCATTAGATTTGAGGATAGACAAAATTATTAATTTATATACTTTTACTTAAAAACATCAATTAAAACCGCGTCCCAGCCAGAGCTGAATAAGTATTTTTTCGAGTTTTTTCTCTCTCTTTTGCCAAAATAGAAACTAAACATAAAAATTGTTTTACAACACATTTGCTCAAAAAGTGCACTTACGAAGCCTGTATACATCGTTCGAAAGTTAAACATTACGCATCATACAACGGAGCGTGCGGTAATGAATTTTACCGCACGCTCAGATGTATAGCACCGTTCCGGAGCGTGCGGTAATGAATTTTACCGCACGCTCAGATGTATAGCACCGTGCGTGTACTTTACGGTATTATTTCCATTTCCATAAAAATTGTTTCATTTGTAGCCCTTTTTTCTCACAAATGTGTTGTAAAACGTTGTATGGCACACGTGCGGATTGGTTTTTACAAACTCGTGACTATGGTAAGCCCTCGACTTCGTCTCGGGCTTACATTCGTCTACTCGTTTGTAATAACCAACTTACCGCACTTGTATCATAAATAACTATTACAATATTTTCGATGTTATTATAAAGATAGTACCTATTCAATTTTAGTTACAATTCCCAAATAATATAGCCTGTGAAGGAAAGCAGCCTCTTAAACTAAAATTAATCACAAAAAATCGGGTTAATGGTCACACTGGTCGTTGGTTTTTAGGGTTCCGTACCTCAAAAGGAAAAAACGGAACCCTTATAGGATCACTTCGTTGTCCGTCTGTCTGTCTGTCCGTCTGTCAAGACCCTTTTTCTCAAGAACGCGTAAAGGTAGCAAGTTGAAATTTATACTAAATACTTAGGTCTACGGTTTCTTTTGGCTGTAAAAAAATAAAAGTTGTAAGTCAACGCAATCAAAAGATATGAACGTTTATGTCGCATATTTTGCGATTTCACAGGGGAACCAAAACCTATAGGGTACTTCCCGTTGACCTAGAATCATGAAATTTGGCAAAAAGCAAGGTCTCATAGCACATATATAGGAATAAATCCGAAAGTTATAAATATGAAGGTATATCATTTAAAAATGATTATTTTGCTATTACAAACTTACATTTTGTAGTTGGAATGTATGGAAGAACCTTATTGTCAACTACAAACTTAAGTTTGTCTTTCAATATCTTAACTTCAGTTAGTTTTTTTTTGGTCTCACGCTCTTAGGGTTCCTTTATGTCGTATATTTTGCGATTTCACAGGGGAATCAAAACCTATAGGGTACTTCCCGTTGACCTAGAATCATGAAATTTGGCAAGAGGCAAGGTCTCATAGTACATATATAGGAATAAATCCGAAAGTTATAAATTTGAAGGTATTTAAAAATAATTATTTTGCTATTACAAACTTACATTTTGTAGTTGGGATGTATGGAAGAACCTTATTGTCAACTACAAACTTCAAAGTTGTCTTCCCAGAGACTGTGGGATCGGCCGATCTGCGAACTAGCATGGAAATCGCTACTAGATACGTGTCCTAGTATTGCAGATCGCGCTCGTATTCTTGCTGTCTCTGTTTGGGAATCGGGACTTTGGTTGCAAGCCATGCCCTCTTTTAACACAGGTAGCCTTTTAGATCCAACCGCATTTCGTCTAGCTGTCAGCTTACGCTTGGGTGCAAGGTGCTGTGAGGCCCATCGCTGTCAGTGTGGTACTGCTGTTGACCAGCTCGGTCACCATGGTCTCTCTTGCTCGAGAAGCGCTGGTCGTATTGGCCGACACGCTAGCCTGAACGACATCATACGCAGGGCACTTTCCACCGCCAATGTCGCAGCTGTGCTCAAACCGAGTGGTCTTGCGCGTGACGATGGAAAGAGGCCTGACGGTATGACACTTGTGCCCTGGAGGTTGGGGCGGCCCCTTGTATTGGACGCAACTTGTGTCGATACTTTGGCGCCGTCACATCTTCCTGAGACACAGGGTAGGGCTGGCGCGGCTGCTAATTCGGCAGAGCAGCACAAGCGTCGCAAATATGCTAACCTCGGCAGTGGTTACATATTTGAGGCGTTTGGGGTCGAGACATTGGGCCCTTGGGGACCGGGAGCTCACCTCATTTTCAAAAATCTTTCAGAGCGCCTGGTTAATGCGACGCGTGACCAAAATGC
Source organism: Agriopis aurantiaria (assembly GCA_914767915.1). Taxonomy (NCBI): domain Eukaryota; kingdom Metazoa; phylum Arthropoda; class Insecta; order Lepidoptera; family Geometridae; genus Agriopis; species Agriopis aurantiaria. Next base: position 5,944,294 of record OU611994.1, on the reverse strand, counting down.
TGGCGTGTTTCTGGCTCAACGCATTATTAGCATTGCCATTCAACGTGGTAATGCCGCCAGCATGTTGGGTACGCTGCCAACTGGTAGTGGGCTTGAGCATTTGGATTGTCTTTAGACCTTCAACGGTCTATGGGCAGTCTAACTGTATTTGTAGTGTTAGTTTTAGCTTGTATTTTGTTTAGTTATTAAATGCACTTGCCCAGTAAAAAAAAAACTACAAACTTAAGTTTGTCTTTCAATATTTTAATCTCGCGCTCTGAGGGTTCCGTCTAACGGAACCCTCAGAGCACGAGTCCTACTCGTACTTGTCCGGTTTTTATTTATTTATTATATTTAGTCTCTGCTGTTCGCAATTCAAACAATTTCTGTCCTGTTCTTTCATAAATATGTTCTGCGAGAAGTTAAGCATTGATTAACTTAACAAATGTTCTAAGGAAGGCTGACAATGTATTATTTTTATTAGCTTAAGATAATGCTACTTGTAACTATTTGTAAAATTCAGCGAATTTTTAAGTAGCGTGTATTCAAGTTAGTAATATTTATTGTAAAAATTAATTTCACTTTTGCTTTTAATCTCCTGATAACAGCATCATGGTTATCATAGTAACCAAAATAATATCTAGTAATCACCAACATTAAACGCATATGTAGAGGAGCATGCTAGTAACACAAAGATAGATAAAAATCATGGGTCAAGGTTAATAACATCACAACTTCAATAAAATTTTGTGTTGAATATAATTATATGTACAATTTTATACTGTAGAATGCGTTGCCTGAATGAATATTCCTCGAAAGTTACAACCAAGTCATAAGTGAATCGGTTTCTTTTAGCCAAGCGCAATATTGCTTAACATCAGGTAGTAGTCAAGTGCAAGCCTATTAAAATAAAAAAAGTTGTTTTAGTCTAGATCACTGTTTCCCATTTGGTGGGTCGCAACCTGGTACCGATCCCTCAAAGTAAAATACCAGGTCACAGCATTCCCGCCAGCATTGTTTTATTTTACAGCAATATTTAAAGTGCAAGACAAGGTGGAAGCTGCAAGAAAGAAGCTTAGTCTGTGGTCACATCTCGCTTAAAATAATACACAATAAATGTATATTATTTTACTTAATGTAACCTGGGGGCTGAGGGTTAAAGCTTTTGAGTGGGTCAGTCATAAAGGGGCAGATGAAAATTACTGGGCCATGGCAGAACAATGTCTGGGAAATACTGGTCTAGATCATATCGGTTGACATTAAACATGAAATACACGAAAAGTATGGCCCTGATCCTGTCCAGCTCAAGGATAATTTTGTCAAGATGAGGGTATACAATGGATACTAGGAAAGGTGTCCCAAAAAAAGGATTTAAATCTGGGAATTATACTCGGGCCTAGCTTTTTTGTTCTGATATCTGCAGTAACATTGTAAATAGCCAAATGAAAACATATTCTTTTAGTATTTCACTGTAGTATAATGACTACCAGCAACATTACCAAAAAAAACTAATTCGTAATATTTTTATCTTAATCCATTTATCAGATTAACATGGGAATGTCTGTTTTTGTTGGGATTATTTTTATGTAGGCTATCCGTTATCTTTGATTGATTTCCATTACATATAATTAGTGTGATTAATGATAATACTTTATTGAAACTATATATGGATATAAAAGGCGATGTGTGTATGTTCCCTATGGAATCCAAAACGGCTCGACCGCATTTGATGAATTTTTCAAGCAATATTTAGATTAGCCCAGTGAGTGATCCTGTGAAGTTTGGGAGTGATCGGATCAACAGGGTTTTTTTTGGTTTTTAATGTTTCCCTACATAAAACAAGAACAAAGAGTTGATGTTTATAATTATATTAACATAATTACTTATACATAATAGAAAAAAAAATATCATCTAAGGCAAAGGAGGTTGCAGTCACTACCAAGGAAGTTGCTTTAAGGAAATGTGTGAAACTGCGTGGGGGCAGCTAGTAGAAAATGGATGTTGATTTTACAGCTAGAGGCAATCTATTCAGGTTGGAACCTTCCATTGGGACATGTTGATATGAGGCAGCATCTTAATTGGCAAACAATCATACAAGCAAACAATGCAATTTCATAGCATGATGCACAAACTCACAATAAAACACACAAATCTCTTTGGAGTGTCCAAATTGCATCTCGCACATCATTGAGCAACATAGAAAATGTTTAGTTATGATCTTACAATCATTATGATTGTACAATTAAACCTACAAAATCATGTCTTTTTAGTCTCCTAATTGGTTGAGATTGGTGACGAGTGCACAGAAACGTGAGCGGCGACTCTGGTGAGAGAGATTGCAGTTATATAAATATTGCTTGAAAGCTGTCCATCTCTAGTAATTTTACATAAATGATGTTGTCCACATAGACTAGGGATGTTACGGAGGTTTGATTCCGATTTCGAAACCTACCCGAAAGGTAGTTATTATGATGCAACTTTGGTAGTAAGATAAGCAATGTTATGATTAATATCTGAAAGACTTTATAAAGTATTGATAATTACTCACTTAGAAAACATCTTCAAGAAGGTAAATAAGGGTACTAAGTTTCTATGCTGATTAGGATTATCATTAAAATACCTACGACTTATTTATTATATTTTATTCATGGCTCACTGTTACTTGGGATTTTAGTAGGTACTCCTATTGTTTACATGAGTGTTACCCAGTAAATATTCACACTAAGGTTTTGTGTTTGTTTGATAGTAAATAGTGTAATTACCGTCTTTCAGTTTCCATAAAATATTTCCCGCTTGTGGTTCGACGGCGACCATGCCGCCGCCTAACGTGGCAAAAATCAGTGGCCGGTCATCCCAAGCACGAGACAACTCCGTAACTTCCTACAACAATAGCCAACTTTATAGAAATTCCATTCGTTTATTCATACATATACCATCATCAAGGTAATGCGTTGCAATCGGCGCGCTCTCACGCCGTCTCACCTTTGCATCTTTCTCGATGCCAGTACTGAGGGCGCTAAGCCCCAATACAAATAACACTAAAATCAACCCTCTCATGTTCACGATGCACAATAATTCACTTTGGGATGATCAATTAACACCACAAATGTCACATAATTCAGAATTAATAAAATATCTAAACAAAAACACAACAAAAGACCTTTCAGTCCCAAAACCATTCGGGTGTCTATAATGTACAACATGATATTTGCCGACACGATATTCCACGGCATGATAATGTACAGCATGATAATTGGTGTACATGTACATCAAATATCATGCTGTACAATCCATGTCGTACAATATTGGCCGTCAATTATCGGCTCGTGTCTATTAAGTACGGCAAGGAATGCACAGCCAGGATTGTACAGGCAATAATCCGTGTACGTGGGAAAAGTCCACGTTTTATCGGGCTGTACATTATTGTGCCGTACATTATCATGTCGTGCAATACGGGCCGTGTTTTGACGAAACGGGCCGAAAATGTACGACCAATAATGTACAACATGATAAAAGGTGGCATCGCCCGTATTGGCTAATATTCCTGAAATGTCTCTGCTCTTATTGGCTGTTGAGTCTATGACGTCTGTCGATTCCATGCTTCGTTTGAACAAGATAGTGTAAGATAGTCACAGAAAAAAATATGAGAACCATCAAAACTTTTTGATGGTGACGCGGAGTGAGGAGTACAACTGTGTTAGATCTGTCACTCATTTCGAACCTAACCAACTCAAGTCTGACTCCAGGTGGGCTCCCGCCAGAAGCTCTTGCGGTCGCCCCTGAGTATCGCTTCGCCACACTCGACCTTCGCTTCACTACGGAGGTCACCGGCTCGCTTCGCTCGCCACCTCCCCCCTTCGCTCCGCTCGGTCTCGTATGGCTCGCTCTCACTCAGGACCTCCCTAGAGCTTCTGGCTCCCGCGCTTTTTATATACACTCTAGGGGTAGGGACCACAAGACTAGGTGGAGTCGGGGTGCTCTGTGTCGGTTCTGTGGCCCATTTCGAACCTAACATACTCAAGTCAGAGTGCTCTGTGTCGGATCTGTCACTAATTTCTACCTAATACACTCGAGGTGGAGTCCGATGTCCAAGTCTAAAGGAAGCTTCAGATTTGAATTTTTATGGTCACCAATTATTGTGCTGGACAATATTGGGGTGTGCATTATTGAATCGTGTCAATAATGTACGGCATAATATTGTACGCCACAATATTGCACAGCATGATAATTCGTGTACTTGTACATCAAATATCATGCTGTACATTATTGTGTGTGCATTATTGGGCCGACCTGATAATGTACGGCATGATAATGCACGACACGATATTGTACAACATGATATTCCATGTACATGTACACCAATTATCATGCTGTGCATTATTATGCCGTACAATATCATGGTGTACATTATCTGTGTCGTACATTATTGCCTCCCAACCATTCGACGTTTTACGCTCCCTCCTCGTCCTTTTTTTTTTTTTCTTCTTCCCCGAGTTGGGGCTTTTGGCTCCGCAGTCTCCTCGTCCTTCTTTCCTACTTTGGTTTCGTTTTTTTGTTATTGACATTGACATTGACAATAAGAGACATCATGTTCCGAATCACATCCGGGGTGCGTTTACGGCACTTATCCTTTAACACCTTTTAAGGTCTTTTTTACACCTTTTAAGGTCGCAGAAAGTGCGAAATGCGAATTTTCGCCGAAAACCGATTGTGTAGACGCAGAATTTCATTTACTGTTTTTTTATACTTTTTTTGTCATTTGGTTGTCAATATAGTTCATATTGTCACTGTCATTTGTTAAACTAACTAACGTTATTTTGCATTCGTCCTTTGACAAAAGCTGATTCGAAAAGAAATTGAATAAAATAAACTATTTAGAACAATAATTAAAATGTTTCATAAACTAGTTTATTAACGTGAAACAACCACAGGAGTATTTATTAGTGTAAATAAGTGTTGGTTAAGTACCGTGATTTGCAACTATAATTTTATACAATGGAGGTCTCTGGCTCAGGTACGTTTGTTTGAATAGTTTAGAGCGGACTTGTTTCACAATAGTTTAAAACATATGGTCACTATAAGTCAATAAACATCGATAATTTATTATTTGTGTTTCATAATTCCCTTTAGCTTATCAGCCGCTAGAAACCGTTGAGTTATTTTACCACAAATTGTTACTCTGACAACAAAGAGTACCTAAAAAAAATTACAACGCCTGTTTTTCCCGAAACATTGTCCAATAATACGCACCACGTGGTGCAATTCCTACTTTCCACACAGTATTACTAAATGTTATACAAACTAACATATTTATTAATATAACTCTTAACATCCATTTACAAATTGCTAAAGAATTTAAAAAATTACAGGAAAATCGCCAAACACAACCCTTTCGTTCCGATATAATGCTAACAATGAAGAATTAGAGGAGCTATACAATCCTTGTGATGATGACCCTCCAACCCCACAGTGTGACCCACCCTCTAATGCACCGAGTGAAAATGCTAGTCCTAAAAGAGGGGATAGAACACCCTCTATCATAGACAAGTATTTTAAATCTATTCGTGCTGAAAAACCAGTCGAAAAAGAGAAAGAAAAAAGTGAAGATGTTAAAGCTGCAGAATCAAAACCAGAAAAAGAGGAGGCTCGCAGTTCCAGTGCTCCCAAAGAGATAACTGCTTCTCCTATGAAGGAGTACTTGAATCGGCTCGGGAAACGGAGTACACCAGAAGTTATGGAAGGAAAGGAGGGCACCAATGAAACATGGAAAATATTTCATGACTTCAGATATAAAATTGCCCAAGCTGTTGAAGACATGAAGACAAAATCTGTTGAAGGTATGTGAAAGTTCACAGTCATGAAATAAAATACATACTTTCAATTCACTTTTTATGCAACTGTCCAAATTTTTTTTTATTTTTTTTATGAGTGGCTTTTACTGTTGGCCTTTTGGCCTCTACAGCTTGACCGGACTAGTTAGCGAACGCAGAGTGCGTTCGGCATAACTTGGTGGAGTGTCCAAATAAAGGAGTGTTGTCTATATATGGTTCATGTGTGTATGTGGGTTTCTTAATTCCACCATAACTCCTGAACGCCTTGACCAATTTTGATGTGAGTGTTATCATTAGAGTACTTGCCATATCGCGAGTGTCATAGGCTAGTCCATTAAAAAAGACGAAACCAACATCAAAATTTTATTTTTCTAAATCTAACCAAATTAATTAATCATCGTCTTAAACTTGTTAAGTAGACTCCAAAAACCAATCAAATATAACAATACTACTAAACAGTAGTTTACTAGAAATGGCCATAAGAGTGATGACATGTGATAGATTTTTATGGGCAGTTGTGTTTTTTATTTATGTAGCATGTCCATTTTATGTTGTACTACCTAAAAATAGGTAGTTGTAATACTTAATATAAATTGAGTAATTCCCATATTATATAAACAAAATACTTTTAGCAATCCCTTTGGCCAACATACTTTTAGTATTCCCTTTGATTTAGTATATACTAGTTACATCAACATTAATATAATTCAAGTGTATTAAGTAATGAATAATTGATTAAAATTGATGAACAGAAACCAAGGAAAAGTCAGTGCTTAGAGAGAACTCAACATCGGACTCTGAGGAGAATTCAGTTGTGAAGGATGTTGACCAGCAAAGCGTTGGAGATACTGACAATCAGGTAACTACATATTATAGATACTTAAGTTTTTTAGTACCATGATTTATTGTCACTTCAATATTGATTTAAAAAAAACTACTTCTTTGGATGTTAGTGAAATTCACCACCAAATTACCATATTTTTCACCATTAGAAGTGGATTATTTTCTTCAAATTCAAATGGGACCACCCTCGAAATATACCCACCGCATTCAATAAAAAATAAACATCAAAATGTCTATGAATTACTGAAGACATCTACACACACATCATTTCATACACATACACACACAAAATAATAGTCTAAATGAGAACTTCTTTTCTTGAAGTCATAAGATTATTTACAGGATATTTCCCATGATAAGGTTGTGGTTGTAGCTCCTGATATTTCCGCGCAGTTAAACCTGCCATGAACATGGTGCATGTAACTACACCAAAATATCAGGAGCTCCAACCACAATCTAATTACAGTATAATTATTGTCATAAAACTGCACTGAACAACCATGATAATATAAAACAGTGTCATTTTGTAGGGTTCCATACCCAAAAGGTGTAAACGGGACCAAATTACTAAGCCTACGCTGGCTGTCTGTCCATCGTATCTTTCGAACTGTAAGATATAGCCAGTTGAAATTTTCACATAATATGAAATTTTACGGCGGATTGACTAAAACAACAAACAGTATTTTAAACATATTTTTGTATTTGCTCTAATGTAAAAACGGTAATATGTACAAGCGCATGACTTCGTACAACTTGGCATGATTAATAGTGCACATTCTAAATTAAAATAACAAATGATGGTCAAATGCGAGGCGGTGACAAATTTCTGTTCACCGCCAAGTTAAGCAACATCGGACATAGTATGGGTGACCGACCACTTGAGCGTGATGTTGTCTTTTTGCACTACTCTTTGTATTTTTTGGTGGTACAGAACCCTCAGTTTGTGAGCCCTACTCAGACTTGACCGGTTTATTTAAATTGGTTGTAAAGTAAGAGATAACATATTATTCTACAGAAGGTTGCATGATTATGATTTGCTATGAATAGTTTGATTGTAGAATTGAATATTAAATAGGTATACAAGCCTAAAACTGGATTAACTGGAGCTGGTTAAAATATACATATTAAAATATTTTATGAATGGCCTTCAAACAAATTTGATCTCATAAAAGAGTGAAAGAGATAACTAGATGCTTTCTGTTCATTATCCACACCTTGGTTCATTTACACTAGAAACTCTTGAGACATGCTTGTAGCTGTCACTGTGAATAATGTACCTACAGTGTATATTTATTTAATTATGTAGAAACAAGTTTTTTTAAATAATTTATAGATGGAAAAGTTTCTTAACTCAATATTTGCATTTCATTATTCATCATCATCAGCCAGAAGACGTCCACTGCTGAACATAGGCTTCCCCTTTGACCTCTACACTGCAGCCTGCAGCACAACGACAGCCTAACATCTGCATCCACTAGATGCCTGCAACTCATTTTATTTTATTTTTATTATTAATTATATTTGTTAGTAGTTATTACTAATTACTGTACCAACAGAAAGTAGTAGGCATATTGAGGATGAACATTGGATATTTATGTACTTATTAATCGGGCAGGGTACAATTAGTTTCTTATCGGTATCTTCTAGGCAAGCATACTCCATCGTAGACCGCATCATCACTTAACATCAGGCGATTTAGCCGACAAAGATAAGCATATTAAAGAATTAAATTAAACAACATGATTGTAGCTGCCGTATTCTGATTTCTGAAAACAATTGAATGTTTTAATTCAAGATCTATATTATACAAAGACAAAATGTAGATCTCGATTCAAAACATTCCGTTCCATTGGGTTTAGAGTATAACAGCAGGAGGGTAAAGTTCCTGGGTGTTTGTATGTTCTTATGTGACATCCTACCACCTAAATGGTTTGATTGACTTTGGATTGCAAGTAATCTTTATTTACTTACGTATTTATATCCGGAGTGTCATAGGCTACATTTCATCATCTTCATTATCAACGTATCATGTTCCCACTGCTGATACACAGACCTTCTCTCAGCTCTCTGAGAGCTGAGAGAAAGTCTGTGTCCCTAGAGGATCGACCCTAATCCAACATGCTGGTCCAGTGCATGTTGATAAATGTCATTATGTCTTTAAACTTTTGAGGTTCTTAGACATACCACAACGACCGCAAACCGTATCTGGGCGCGTTAAGGTTCACGTTCGCGTGATTTTCCAACTGAGCGGATCTAACGTTAGTTTGGTGCCGCAATATCTGTTGTCCGTAAGGCCCCTGTTTCCTTCACCGTTTTTGAGCGATGGTATTGTAACTAGACATAATTTATCTAAGTACTAAATAAGTAATTGGTGCAGGACCGAGAATCGAACCGGGTGTTGTCAGATTGTAAAGCGCACATGCTATCACTCGGCCACCATCGCTCCTACATATAGGCTACATTTGGTAATCAGTGTTTTTGTTTTACTATGTGCTTACTTTTTAGGTGTCCTCCATAGACAGTAGTATGCAGAATTTATCAGAAGTGACCCAACCAATAACGGCTAAAGCAGCTGAAAAAGACCTGAGTCTATCCATTGACAACAAAAATTCAGAGTCTAGTGATGATACACATAAGAACTTGGGTAAGAATACAAATTTTGACAATAAACCTTAACCCTTTAAGATAGCATTCCGATCTTGGCGATCGCGACCGGTAACCGCGACAGGCGCGACATCGCACATGTCACGCGACGCGGTCGCTTGCATTGTTTAGCTCTCCATATAAATTCATACTGAGCAGTGCGTTGCGCGACGGCTGATTAGAGTACAATTCTTAGTATCATTCTACTCACTAAAATTATAAACGCGAAATTTTGTGCGTGTGTAAGTATGTATGTTTGGTACCACTGAACTCTGTAACAGCTGCATTTGTGTGCTGCTGGTGCTTATATCCCAGTAAAACACATACTTTTTATCTGAAAAAATCTGTGGTTCTTGAAGGATAGCGGGTAAAAACGCGGAGCGCTGTTTGTACTGAAATTTTAGTAAGATTTTGTATTGGGACAACACACGAAATGGTGGTTACGAGTTTTGGCGCCAACGTGAAAAACATGTCGCCTCATTGTATTATTTTCCCAAACTTGTGTTATATCGAGTGTTAATATAATACGTTTTTTATTTTCGTTTAAACACTGGTGTTGGTAACATTATTAGCGTACAAATATTTGCTTAGGTGTATAGTGGTGTACCTTTAGGATCACTATACCCTGCACTAGGTCTTGTTAGAGCCTGTATTGCAGTGTACAGTTCCTTCTGGCCCTCTGGCCACTTAAAATGATACATTTGTGTCTACTAATAAGAAAATAGGTACTTAAAAAATACAAACAAACTAAAAAAAGCATCTTATCTTAATATATATATATATATACAAACATAAATGGTAGGCATCTATTATTATATTAACATTATAAAACATATATTGATATAATATATGTATACACATATAAAAACAGTCAAATATGTGTATATATTATATATACATACATTTCATTTGCATGTCACATTTTAATGTGTAATATAGGTTGATTACTTATTACTTATTGTTTGTATATGTGCTCGAGTGTGGTCAAGTCATACAGCGAGGTGAAACATGCCTTTTTGTGATGTTTCCAAAACTATAGAAGGCTGGAGTACTCTCCACCACTTTATTAGGGCAAGACTTGGACTTGACCTTGACTTACTTTAGTTGACTCTGACTGTGATTATGACTTGTTTGATGATATTTAAGTGTTCGGATGTATGGAATCTGTATCCAGTTCCAACAATATTATTTATTTATTGAAGTTACATTTGTTTGCAAAGATGTGTTAATGATTTTCTCTTTGTAGCTCATAGTGACATGGCAGAAGACTATCTAAACGACAGCTTAATGGACGTCGAATCAGGAATAGAAGCATTAGAAGACACCATGGAAGACTTTGGTGGAATAACCTGCATGCCGCCTCTTGGCCTCTCTGACAAACCTTTGGATACCACCCCAATCCAGCCTCCCCCTACTCTCAACAGCTTTGGCATACCTCCAAGCCAAACCAATCTAATAGAAAAGAACAGTGAGGCACAACCCAAAGTACAAATTCTTAACCTCACCATATACATCCTAACGGGCTTGCTTATCGTCAACTATTTCTTATTCCCTGAACGTAACTCTTGGAATGGGTTCTTATTGGGAATATGGTTTGTGTACTTAGCTGGTAATGTGAAAGACTGGGTCTTGGATAACTTCTTCAGTGATCGGGAGCCGATCGGGATTCATGTGAAACGCAGTAGTGCCATGCCTGCTGTGTACACAATACCTTCTGTGAAGGAACATAAACCGATGAAGAAATATGAGGTGAGCTTGCTATCTCATAAGGTTCATTGCTATATACAGAAATATCTAGCTACAATCATCGAGATCACAATCTCTCAGTGGAAATAGTCAAAAGACGTCCGAGCGTCATTGTACATACTTTGTATAAATTATATACTTACTTCACAATGTTACATTTACTCCAATTTAGACGGTCTATCGCTTGCATAGTGTTCAACGTTAGTTGTCCGCTATGTCATCGTAGCTCTGACATCGTGCGGCGTTGTAGTCGGATCGTGGTTACCTTGTAACTAACCAAAAAGTCTGCGCAATTCGTTGCGTGCGCCGAGTTTTGGTTCGTTTTTTTTTGCATGATTGTGACTATAGTATTGTATCTCGATGACTACAATGGTTTTTTTATTTTATTTTACACAACTGCCCAAAAATTTACAAGTTTGTTTCTAGGGTTAACGCATTTTTTTAATTTTTTTTTGCGATATTCTTTTACGTAGTCTGGTCGACCGGACAAAACTAAAATGTTAAACACAAACATAATATTTTTTCCCGTAGTCCGGTCACTGTTCTACTGAATGAATGTTTCTCCTGTGGTCCAGGCAACTGAACCATGAGTGAGTGACCCTTGGACTCCACATCTATATGTTTTGAAATCAATGACTATAGTCCTATTTATTGCACACAAACAATAATGAACATTTGATATTACATGGTTCCTAGTTCCTGCGGGCTTATTATGTTCGTGGTCGCGATCGCGTGTCTTCCCGTTTCATTTACTTACTCGCACCACGTAAGCGAGATGGTACGCGATCCGATTCACAAACAGACATCCATAATAAGCCCGCTGCTTCGAGCTAAATTGACGTTTTAGTACACGTCCAAGAAAGCGGTCAGTTATAATAAAATAAACCTATCTGTCGCCCATAATATATATTTTTATGTTATCTATTTAATGTGTTTGTTGTTTGTGCACTTTTAATCATAGTTGTTACATTTTTAGGGTTGGATTAATCACTACAGATTCCCCGATTACGATCCGGTGAGCTACCACATAAACAAAACTACGACAGCGTTTATGAAACTCGAAGGTAATTGCATTATCTTCTCTTATCTCTCGCTGATAATATTTGATAACATTCCTTTGTTTATTAGTAATTTTGACAATAATCTATATTTACTTTGGTTATCATGAGTCATTGAACTAGGCGTAGCGCACCCATAATACCTGGTGTATTTACTATAATATAGGGTTATAAGGAAAGGGTATGCTAAGCCGAAAGGGGTTCGCTATACGCATCATTGAACAACTTTTATTATGGGACCATCCCTGACATCGCGAAGAAAATATCAGCTGTTCCCAAAGATAATAAATAACCACTTGATCGCGCATATATAGTCAAAATTCCCTTTTGCAAAATGATGCCACGTCGGTCGCGTGGGGCAGCTGCCAGCTTGTGATTGAAGACTCGACGCGACTCGATGCTTGTGATTGGAGAATAAAGTCATTTATTCAATTCGCGCCTAGGATTGGCCCCGCCCGAAATAGTTTAGGTTGACATGTTAGAACCTTTGGCTTATGCGGGGTAAAGGATGAGCAGTCGAGATTGTCATTAGCTGTTCCATAGAAAAAGCTGATTCACACTTGACAAAATGACTGATATTTTTAGGGTTGTACAACCCAAAGGGTGAGTGAGGGAAACCGGTATGTCCAAGAACCTTAAAAGTTCAAAGACATGACATTCACCAACATGCACTGGGCCAGCGTGGTGGATTAGGGCCTATCCTCTCTCTGTGTGAGAAGGCTTGTGTTCCAGCACGGGAAACATGATAATGATGACCTAGCCTTTGACTAAAATAAAATGAATAGACGGGCCCTAACCATTGAAATTGCTCAGTAAAAACGAGTCAAACCCGTCGGACATATACTTCAACACCTAATTATAAAAATGTACAGTATATTTGTTACAAAAAATAGATCCCGGTTTTATTTGTGTAGTTTCACTTCGGGAAAGCATATAATTGCAAAGTTTTGTCTGATGTTTCGTTATCACCGCACAATAGACACGTGTTGCACTTCCTACGGCTAGAGACCGACTGAAACGAAATGAGAGCCGGCGCTCATTTTGTTATCTTCAAGAATGCGCTTCTACTGGGCCTGTCCATTCATTTTATTTTGGTGGAAGGAGCTAGTTACAATTTGCTGCAGCTGTCAAAACACTTCTAATAGTGGCTTGAGAATAGTGAATGGCTAATGTCACTTGTATACATAAATATTAGAAAGGTATATCGTAATAGAGGCAGTTTTCTTTGACTTTCCATTGATAATGATAATGATGATAATGATAATTTTATTCATAATAATAATTGCATGTCAACATTTAAAAATATGAAAAAATACATCATAGAATTAATAATAATAAAACAAAATAATAATAATATAAATGTCATTCTAATTATAACTATGCATCAATTATTCATTCCAGTTTTGGAATGAACTCCTCTACGCTATACGGCGCCATATCAGTCAGAAAGACCTTAAGTTTATTTTTGAATAAATACAGCGACTTGGCGTCCCTTATGGATTTAGGCAAGGCGTTAAATAATTTTATGCCAAATATTCGGGTACTTTTGTGAGACTTGGTTAGCCTTTGTATGGGCATAGTCAAGGTGTCCCTATTCCTAGTCAATTTTTCGTGGACATCGCCGAGTCTCACGAAGGATGCCAAGTTTTTATATACGTATATACCGGTATGGTAAAAGTATAATGCTGGCAGAGTCATTAACTTAAGGTCTTTGAAAATTTGTTTTGCTGGAGTTAGTGGTTTGACTCGTGCGACTACGCGAACTGCCCGCTTCTGCAGCACAAAAGCCCGGTGCCACTCCGCAGAGTATCCCCACAAATCGACTCCGTACGTCAGCAGAGACTGGACAGTCGCGTAGTAACAAGAGCGTACCGCTTGCTGCGAAAGGATGCGCGCAATCTGATCTAAGGCAAAACACGCTCGACCAAGCTTGTCGCACAAGGTATTCAGGTGACCATTGTTTCAGGTTGTAACCTAAGGATATCATACACCAGAATGAAGATAACAAAGAGAGCACTATGGGATGAAAAGATTGAAAAAGTATCATTTTACCAACATAGACTTTACAATTTGAGTGGAGCGCGGGTCATATTGCTGCCAGACGGACTTGTTAAGAGAAGGTACCTCATAATCTGCTCTACTACTCGTATTTGTCTACCCACCCGTCTCTGTCACACTTAACTCTGATTAGGCTATTGGACTGATAATTTTTTATCTATACTAATATTATAAAGAGGATTGTTTGTTTGTTTGCATTGAATAGGCTCAGAAACTACTGAATCGATTTGAAAAATTCTTTCACTGTTGGGAAGCTACATTATCCCCGGGTAACATAGGCTATATTATATTTTCAAAAAAATAGGGATCCTTACTAAAACTCCAAAATAGTGTAACCCAAGGTGTAAAAAAATAAGATTTACAATTTTGACTTTGCGTGTTTGACAGTTCTTAGACAGGACAACGTCTGTCAGGTCAGCTAGTTGTCTTATAAAAAAGCTGACCATAAATAGAGCCGATCCCTAAACACAAAATTAAAATGTGTTCAAAATTAAGGAAGATAGGTATAAGCATTTTAATGTCTTGCTAGACAGAGAGCGCATTATAAAAGACGCCGCTTGTTAGTATGCCACACAAACTCCTCACTGCCACTGACTGCGCAAAGTGCCAGGATCCCTTCTTAATCCGACCATAAAATCTAAATGATTATATCTCAGAACTTTATACGCTGACTAATTATTTTTTTCGGTACAAGATAAGTACGTATTACATTTAATGGTGTATTTCACTAACCCTGTTATTCCACCTGTCCGATAGCCTATTATGTTAACCGTTACATCCGGGTGGGTGTGGGTTTTGTAGGCCTTCCAAAACCTCTTAGAGAATTATTATTTCAATCTTACATTGCTCTCGCGCTCTCTCTACTGTAGAGTGAGAGAAAGAGCGAACGACAAGCCTAAAACTAATTAATTGTTTATGAAACCAATCCCTACAATAAACATTATTGCTCTATCATAAATCCTACAAGTTTACATGTTTTATTGTATTATCATGTAAACAATGAACATATTAAGTTCTGTTAAACATTAGGTACTGTCAAAAACGCAGTCGTATAAATCGTCCATGATTGCTTTTTTTATCGAGAATTCTTACGACCGTATGTATAATCGTGTTTTGTTTTTATAATTACTGACCAGTGTAGTTGACGTAGAGAGTTTTACAGCTGATAAGGATGACTTGCTTTTGCAGGGAATCCCCAATTGATACATTTATATAAGTGAATTAATTGTCAATTGAACTAGAACTACGTCCGCATCAGCGCAATTAGAATTATCTACGTCAGACTGCTAAATTTGAATACATATTTTTGTGTACCAAGTTGCCATAGATTAGGTAGTAGATTATATGAAAAAGAGCTCTGTGCCTAAGTTCGTGATATTCAAACAAAAGGCTGCTTTAGCCTTCGAAGCGAGCGTTCTACTTTTGTCTATTCTGTGTCTCTACTGAGAATTATACAGAGAAACATAATAGGTTAATGACCTTTACCTACTCAATAAAGTGTTGGCATTTGGAGCAATTGCTCCAGTAATTTAGAAACGTTTAGCTCGTTATCTCCCTTTGTTATGCTAGACTTTTTTGCTCATACACAACTCGTAGTTTATGTATAAGCTTAAAGTTTTTACATGCCACATAAATTATTCACGTGGAGTATGCTTCTAGCCACACAACTTACTTGTACAGTGGGTGAAGCGAAGCAAAAGGTATAGTATACCCAAGTACACAGGTACAGGTAACAGAAGCATTTATGGACAACCATGAAAATTTGGCTTTAGAGAGTCCATAAATGCTCAGTTGCCGCCAATTTTTGTACAGTACGTTTCTCAAACATGGCGTGGGTATTCCCCTGAAAATATACATAAATATTTTAGGGCAATTTTCACATTTCATTAAAACATTACCTAGCAAACAAACTTCGAAAATAAAACATTTTAATTACAGGGTATCAAGCCATAGCTATCGTGAAATGTCAATTAATTTTTTGTCTGTAAATTGTAGTATTACCTCTGTGCATTCGCATTTTTCGTGGACAAAACGTAATTAAACCTGTTTGCGCCTTGAAATATAGTAAAGTCCAGTTTAAGTTTCTTCAAATTATGCACATACTAATACCATGTTTGAGAAAAATATTTTCATTTTTGCAGACAATGGAGCAAGAAATACCCAATATGTATAGTACTGAATGACAAAGAGAAGATTCAAGTTTTGGAGAAGGAAAGCTCGGCAACAGAGAAAAAGGTGTCAGACGGGATAGAGAAAACAAAGAAGGAACAGCTGTCCCATGACACTGAGAGCACGGAGACCAACACCAGTCCGGAGAAGAAAAAGAAATTCGTGTGGAGGAGAAGAGAAAAAAGGTACACACATATCGATATTATTTGTCCTTGTCACTCTCATGGCGATCCCAATAAAAGTAACACGTGAGCGTGATAGACATAATACCTATTGCGAATATCTGAGAATAAGAAACAGACCTGACGAACTTGAGCGCTCGTGAATGCGTTGCCTCTCGTTTTATTTGTATTAAATGAAACGAGAGGTTGATGAACAAACAGATTAACTTATGTTGTGTTAATCGTCCAAGATACAACAGTGCCTAAAGACAAGGGTCTTTGACTAGTGGTCCTTAACTGTTGGTCTTTTGGGAAAACTCAGAGTCGCACAGCGGGCAATGCAGAGAGCTATGCTCGGAGTTTCTTTGCGCGATAGAATCCGGAACGTGGATATTCGCCAAACAACCAGAGTCACCGACATAGCTATTAAAATTTGCAAGTTGAAGTGGCAATGGGCAGGCCACATCGCTCGAAGAACCGATAACCGATGGGGAAGAAAGGTTCTGGAGTGGAGACCACGAATCAGAAGACGCAGCGTAGGTAGGCCTCCCACTAGATGGACCGACGACATTGTGAGAGTCGCGGGCATCCATTGGATGCAGAAGGCAGGCTGTCGTTCAGTATGGAGGTTAAAGGGAGAGGCCTATGTTCAGCAGTGGACGTCTTCTAGCTGATGATGATTAGTGTTAATACATAAGAAGGTAAATAAATAATAGTAATTAAGTAGCAATAGGTAGTAGTAATAATAGGTGGTGGTGTGTATTCTAGCAAATAAATTATTAGATTTGAATCTCTACCTATTTTATTTTTATTAATTATAGCCTTGCGTTTGGCCACCAACTCGCCTGATGTTAAGCGATGATGTGGTCTACGATGATGCACGCTTGCCTAGAAGAAACCACAGAAAAGAGAAGTGAGTAGAACGGAAATGAGAAGGAAAATCTGTTACCAGGCATTATGAGTGAACCTTGATTGAACATTCTTATTTAGATCAAGGCGTCGAACTCCGCATCACAGTTGCTTACTGATTTCGAATGACTGACGTTTCGTTTATATGGGTGCAACTGGCTACAACAAATTTCTTACAAAAATGCCTTGACAGCCGTTCTAATACAAACAAAAAAAACTTTTCAGTGGAAGATACCTACTCATTTTTGATTGGAAGACACACAGATTGTTATTAACTGGGTTCTTGGTTGGTTTCTACAGTTCTAAATTCAGATATTATAATTATATTTTATTTATTCAGCAAAACATTAAAAAAAAACTTTGGTTTCTTCTAGACGAGCGTGCTCCATCGTAGACCGCATCATCGTCAATAGGACGGAAAAAATAAACCTACCGAGAGTGGTACTTATAAGTCACTTCGTAAAATTCGAAACGTTGGATATCTTTAGCCTATAAATAAATTCCCTGCTTATCAAACACTGTCAATACTATTAAAAATATAATAAGTATGTAGCAGAAGCACAAACAAACCTAATGCTATATTTTTATATATCTGCGATAGCAGTCAGCCCCGGATCTAGAGTTGCTGGGAGCACGGAAAATCGAATGGAGAATTAGATCATCATCATCATCATTACCAGCCTATCATGTTCCCACTGCTGAGACACATCCCGTCTCTCAGAGAGAGAGGATAGGCCCTAATCCACCATACTGGCCAGTGCATATTGGTGAATGTCATACGTCTTTCCCCACGATGTGTTCTTTCACCGTTTTTGAGTGATGGCATCGAAACTGCAAATAATTTATCTAATTACTAAATAAGTAATTGGTATAGGGCTAAGGATCGAACCGGGTATCGTCAGGTTGTAAAGCGCATATGCTACCGCGCGGCCACCATAGCATGAACTTGCGGAATATAGAATAAGATAACGCCATAAAATCAGTCCAAGATAAAAGTTTGGTGTAGACAAAGTTAGGTAGCTTTTTAATTTTCATACCTCGGTTTTAGTGATCTAATATAAAGTGTGTTTTTGTGTTGCAGTGTGCATTCTGAAGGAGAACCTGGAAGAGAAGGTCTTAGACACAGGCTCGTCAGAAAAATGCACAGAGGTATGAATTTCACAATGTAATAGATTACCGGACTGAGTATTTTTTACTGTCATAAAAAAAAAGCTGAACATAAATAGAGCCGATAACAGAAAATAAAATTTTAATATGTTTTAATTAAGGAAGATATAAATATTTATATGTTTTGCTAGACAAAGTGCCCACTGACAAATGACGTCATTTACGTAAGTTAAGTAACGTACGTTTATTTAAGTAAGCCATACAAAGTGGCGAAATGGTGACCACTTACCATCCGGTGGCCCGTAGCTTGTTAGCCATTTTTTTTTTTTTTAAACTCCTCACTGACACTTTGCGGAAGAAGAACATAGCTCCCTTTCGACTATGAATCCGACCAATGTCACAACTTCATAAGCCTTTTAAATAATTTCTACAGTATACATATAACATTTAATTGTATTCTTCACTAAGCCTGTTATTTTTAACCGACTTCAGGAGGAGGTTATCAATTCGACTGTATGTTTTTTTTATTTTTTATTTTTTATGTATGTTACGCGATTGCTCCGCCAATATAGAATTGTTTTTGATGATTCTTTTTTTTTTTATTAGATAGGCCATAAATCATTGGTGGTGCCATATTTTAACAAATAAAATACCTGTCTAGCTCATTACATACCTCGTCATAATGACAACCCCTAGTCGAACAAGAATACGACAAGAAAGGCACAAGACTACCAAAATTTAAAAATTTAAGGAATCCGTTATTCAGTGAGCTTTTTAA
This sequence comes from Agriopis aurantiaria, assembly GCA_914767915.1. Taxonomy (NCBI): domain Eukaryota; kingdom Metazoa; phylum Arthropoda; class Insecta; order Lepidoptera; family Geometridae; genus Agriopis; species Agriopis aurantiaria. The sequence continues at coordinate 5,925,012 of OU611994.1, read as the reverse complement.
ATACAAAGAAGTTTTTATTACTATTTTGTTTTGTTAGACGGAATTACTCACGTAAGATAAGCTGGATAGTTCGACAATAGTTTCGATCGCATTTAGCGTTCGTTTTCAAGATGATAATATATAATAGCGCGTTTGTTTTACGTGAGTGAAACAAAATATGTGAAAACCAAGTCAAGAAGATTTTCTTTAAAAAATTATTTTCCTTTTGTGCACGCATCTTTGGTATAGAAGACGATCTCGAAGAAGGTAATGTCTAACACTGTTTTATCCCGTTAATAATTATATAACCGTAACGTAATGACGTCATGGGCCTTACGGCTAACTCGGTATCAAAATAACGTTAAGTCCGCTCAGTTGGAAAATCACGCTATCGCAAACCGTATCTGGGCGCGTTAAGGTTCACGTTCGCGTGATTTTCTAACTGAGCGGATTTAACGTTAATTTGATACTGAGTTAGCCGTTGGCCGTAAGGCCAATAAGCAAACTGCATTTTTTTTTAAATTGATTTTAATGACCATGTTCAGGGAATGCTTTGATTGATCAATGTTGTTGGTAAAATGAATAAGGAGTGTAGTTTGAAGAGAAAAAAAACTAATGCTATATACTTTTAAACATAAAAACTTAAATACATTTTCAATATTCAAACAGTTCCTCGATTTCCTTCGCTCACTCTAGCTCAAAAGAAATAGTAGTTACAACAGAGTCATTATTATCAGCTTATAATTGTCTGCTGTAGTTTACAAGAAGCGCACGCTTAGAAGTACTTAGCAATATGCTATTTAGAAACTATACGGAAAAAATTATGGAAGAAAAAAAACTTCGATTTAAACCCCCTGGGGATAAAAACACAAGTAGAAAATGTATTCCAACTTAACAGATAAGAAGACGGATTCTGTATCGACATCCACCGAGCCAGTCTGCGAGTCCCAGGGCCAAACCTCAGAGAAGACCTCTCAGATCGAAGATTCCCCTCCAGATGATAACGAGTTCGCCACCAAGTCCACCACCAGCAAGGAAGAGGTCGAGGAAGATTTAGACGAAAATGAAATATTCAAACTTAAGGAGTTCTTGGAAGAAACTGTAAGAGCGCGGCCATATTTTTATGTTTTAAACAAAATACAATCAACCTTACACTGTACATGATTGTAGTTTTTCTTTTAGGGGCTATGGGTTTTATTTTAAATGTTGCATCAGTGTCTTCAAATCACGAGTGAATCGGTTTCTTCTAGACAAGCGTGCTCCATCGTAGACCGCATCATCGCTTAACATCAGGCGAGTTGGCGGCCAACGCAAGCTATTTTTCAATTAAAAAGGGAGATTGATTCTTGTTTTCACTAACCACGAACTAAACTAAAGAACGCCTATTCAACAATTCACCAACACTAACAATTCACTAACACCAACAATTTTCACCAATCTATTTTTAAAAGGCAACTCCTAAGCTAAGAGTTTCCTAAAATTTTAAAAGTTATCTGTGGTTTTGATTTGAGTGAGCGAGCGCAGCACGGGCTGCCAGTTTAAGAGTTGCCTATCAGTAACATTAGATGAAGCTTAACGTCACTAGTTATTCACCTAAAGTTTGTTGAAACGTTTTTTGCCTTAGGCTTCACCTAAATATTTAGGCATCTGATTTAGGCGACTCCTAGGGTTAGTGAAAACAGGCATAAGAATAGTAATGAAAGCCTTATCTTAAGTAAAACTTATTAAATATTACAAATCAAAATACATTCTCATAATAGCCTCTCGCACATATCAAGGCGAAAATCCGTACTAAAATGTATTTTACTTATTCAGGAGCAAGATACGGGTGTCGACGGTCCTTTAGACGGCGAGTGGAGCGTTCACTTGAAAGATTCCAAAGATAGGAACTCGCATTTGTATTTATTCACGAGGACCGGCAGAGATAAATATGAGTGGTGGGTATAATTTGAATAGAATACTAACATTTTCTCTCCTAACTGTTCTAACTCTTCTAAAAGTCAAAATAACCAAAAATAACAAAAAGGGACCAAACTGTTCAACTGGTTGTAGACTTGTAGAACCATCCAATCAGTAAAAAGCATATTTATTCTCATACAAATAAACTGACCCGTTTTCTAGGTACCGCCGGCTAATAACAGCCATATCGGAGGCCTCGTCTGCCGATAATTCCAGCGCAGAAGACAAGTCTGCCCCCGTAGTCATGAAGGATGGCATCGAACTCTCCGTCTACAAAGCTGAGAATGATACTGTCGCGTTTGCTAAGAACATCGTAAGTGCTCATTTTAATTTTGTGTAAAACTAAAAATTCATGTTCTTCAGCTCTTTCTACAGAGATTAACCGCCGGTTTCTGAAAGGCTTAAACACAAAAATTAACTAACACGTTGTTAAATCTCATGTCTACTGACGGGATTGGTTGAACGAAAAAACAACAGCCAATCAAACTTGACCTGAGTTTTGACAGTAGATAACAGGCTTTCAGAAACTGGGGGTTAGTGTGAGAATGTTGAAATAAGACCTATATTTACGACTTTGCATCGAATTTATGAATTTAACTGTAGTTTGATCTTGTACATTGATTATCTGCATCTGTAGGTTATGTAAATGTCAATGAATGGCAAATGAAACATGATTATTTCAATGGAATCATTACACAATAAAAATATTAAATATAATTATTTCAATGGAATAATTAAATGTTGTTAAGGTACATTTAGTAATTAATCAATTAATTAATTAAGTTGTTGAACACAATGGTAGCGGAACGGAGATATAAACGGGTAATGTGAAGTCATAGTGATTCTATGGAAATAATTGGTATTCCCACAGAAATGAATCATAACTGAGAGTTCTGTGTTATAACCCAAACATATTGTAAATATTGAAATTAAACACTTAGCAAAACTGTTTTTCTGACAAATCTCTAGTCTCTAGTGTATTTCCGCTTCTGTGTGTACAAATTATTTTACAATATAGATATTTGTGAGTTCCGTGTTATAACCCAAACATATTGTAAATATTGAAATTAAATACTTTTGGCAGAACTGTTTTTCTTACGAATCTCTAGGCTAGTGTATTTCCGCTTCTGCGTTTACGTCCCTTCAAAAATATTAAGGAATTTGGGATAAATTATTTTACAAATATAAATATTTGTGAGTTCTGTGTTATAACCCAAACATATTGTAAATATTGAAATTAAACATTTCTGCACCTGAAATGTCTTAATTTTAAACCAGCAGCCCTACGGTTTCACCCGCTATTTGTTCTATAGGAACCATTTTTCAGGACATTAACCTATGTTTTAATCTAGGCAGAAGCTACTTTAATACCAAATGTCATCCAAATCTGATTAGAGTAGAGGGGGCCAAACATACAATACTAACACACAAATTTTCCCGTTTAAAATATTAGTGTGCTCCATTTCTTTTACAGAATAAAGCATCGGATTCAATATCCGAAGGCGTCACCATCACGTCGTTCGCACAGGGCTTCGTAGCGGATAGCGAGAGCTACGAAAAGAACTTTTGGCCTTACTTGCTGAAGATAATCCAGGTAAAGCAACCTTATTTAACTTTGTACCAAACACATTTTATTATGGGTGTTTTGTTATATACTTTTGTTTCATTACTGAGGAAAATCAAAACTACAGACGATATCGACGTATAAAGGGAATGTCGGTGCCCAGTAGCGATGCCTTACCTACTAATAATCGTCAAACAAATTACAGACACAGTCAGAGCCACGCAAAGTAAGTCACGGTCAATTCCAAGTCATGCTCTAGTAAACTTTACTAAAGTTTTTTTTTCTTAAATTGTGCTCGTGACAGGAACCCTTATTTTAATTACAATCTATGTTAATGTTGGACTAATAAGTAATTTAATTCCAACCTATACTTCTAGGTATGTTATTTTAAAACTAAGGATTTTGAAAACATCACGAAAGGACAAATTTCGCCTCGTTATATCACTATCACGTTCGAGCACGTTCACGCACACTTAATATTAATCCACCATTAATATGACATAATAACATTCCAAATCTCAAACAAAAAACACCTTTAAACATTTAGTTTTTCGATAATCACAGACGTTATTAACTGCCTACAGTACCCTTAGTAAAAGTTTTGATAGTATTCGAAAACTTTTTTCGTATTAGAGTGAAGCAATCTATACCGCCGATTACTACCGATTTTAGTTCCTCCGCGTTTCCGCTGTAGGCGCTTTACTAAAATGTATGGAACAATACGTAAACGAAAAAAGTTTTCAAAAACGATCCAATATGGGACTAAGCCTACTGTATCCTTGTTATATTTGTGAAAACTTGTCTGTAATATATTTTTTGCTGTTTTTCGTTTTTAAGTAGGTTTATACAAGTGTAAAATAATACAATGAGACAACATGTTTTATAACGTTGGCGCCAAAACTCCATAGTTGCGCTCATACTGTTGTGTTATAATGATTATGTAAACAGTAGTTACATAATGTTGTTAATGACAGAGTCACGAAACTACATACAAGCAAACTGCGGAAACGGGAGTGATGTGTCAAATAGAGCCGTCACCTCACGAGCGATCTAAGAATAAGAAGAAGAAAAAGTGGGATGTTAGTCTTTGTAAACTTATTAGTAGGTTCATGTAGGTAGTTCGTTAAGTTGAAAAGGGAGCAGGAATGGCGAACTTTTATTTACTTATATTTTAGTAAATCTGTTATGGCCTTTTTTTAATGAGCGCGCCACTTTTGCGCTCTCTTCACCTTAAAATAATTCCCCGAGGCAAACTGAGGGTGTTATAAGTTTAACGTATGTATCTGTTTGTAGCATCGTAGCTCCCAAACGGTTGGACCGATTTTTGTTTAGTTTATTTTTGTTTAAAAGCTGATGTTATCGAGAGTGTTCTTAGCTAAGATTTAAGATCGTTTAAAAAACAATGTATACATGTACTTTTCGTTTTTATTTTAAATTTATTTTTAAAACCCATTTTTTATTTATTTACAATTAAATAATAGTAGTGTTCATCTGTTCGTTCTTGTTTGGCCTTTTTGAGCGACTCTCAGAAACGCCCGAATTTCCTCCACAGTTGAAATATTGTTGTCGAGTATTCGTTTCATTTATGTAAAACTAGCTGCACCCCACGGTTTCACCTGGGTGGATATTATTCCCTAAGAACCGTATATTTTCCAGGATTTAAGTATCTTATGTCACTACGGCCCTTTGATAATATATAATCTGGATGTGTCTTAAACTCGAGCTATTGCCGAAATAGGTCCGCCAAAAACTGAAGAGGGCGAGGGAAACAAGCAAACACACTGCAAAATTATATTTTTACTAGTTCTTTTCTTACAAACGCACACTTCAATAGTGAACGCACACAACTACAAAAAATGTCAAAATGTAGGCAATCAAATGGACGAGCAAGCGGGGTTGTAAGTGCTAAAGAAGAAACTGTAGTATAACGCTTCCATTTATTAATATTTCCTGAGCTCCGGCCTTTCAAAAAATATAATACGAAATGTTTTCTGCAGTCTAAGGCGTCGTCTCTCACATGCGAGTGCCGCATGCTACCTTCAGAGGTGACGTGGTTGAACACGGCGCTGGCTCGAATCATGTTCGACGTGATGCGCGATCCCTTACTCATCGCGCGGGTGCAAGCACGGATACAGATGAAACTGCACACGCTCAAGGTAAATTCAACATTATCAGGGTAAAATTTCCCATGATCAGGGTAAAATTCCCCTTGATCAGGATAAAATCCACCATGATCCGGGTAAAATCCACCATGATCAGGGTAAAAATTTAATATATTTATTTAAAAATTCAATATTGAAATGTAACACTTTTGACACGCGATTAAATGCGTTAAAAGTGTTTAATTTCAATGTGTAATAATAATAAGAAAGGAAGGAAGAAGGCGACCATCCTAGACACGGCCCTCATAGTCAGGAGCTTCCTCACTCTGCAGCCCTGACCACCGGTAGCTTGGGTCCTACCGCGCTGGCGGCGGCACCCTAGTTTACCTAGTCACCTAGTTTTTTAATGTTATTTTATTTATTTATTTAATCTAAAAAAAACTTTTAAAAAAAAAAATCATATAAATACATGGAATGATAATAATATAACTCTTTATTAAAAGACCACAAAAACAATAATCGTGAAACCCTAAGAAATCATTATAAATAATTCAACATGATCTAAGTTATGTGATCATGTTTAATTCAACATAATCAGGGTATTTTTCGTAATCAAGATACATTAAACATAAAGATCATTATCAGCCGTTCATGTTTCCACTGCTGGGACACATTATTTGTTAGTCAATCCGCCGTAACATTACATATTCTGTGGAAATTTCAACTGGCTATCTATTACGGTTCGAAAGATACAGCCGTTAAGGTTGCCTGGAAGAGATCGCTTTTAGCGATAAGGCCGCCAGTCGTTACACTTTTAAGGGTTTTTTGTCCTCCGTATCAAATTTTATCGTGTGAACAATAAAGAGTTAATCGATCAATCAATCAATCAATAGGTAGGACAGACAGACAGACATCGTAGGCTTATTACTAGGGTTCCGTTTTTACCCTGTGGGTACGGAACCCTAAAAAGAGTGAATGTATGTTGTACGTGGACAGCTGCCGTCGTTCATGTCGCCGCTGATCGTGACGGAGCTGTCGCTGGCCGGCGCGTGTCCGCTGGTGGAGCGCGTGCTGCCGCCAGCGTGGGACGCGCGCGGCGTCTGGCTCGACGCAGACCTGCGCTACGACGGCGGCGCGTACATCGCGCTCCTCACACAGATCAACCTCATGAAGCTCAAGGAGAAGAGTGAGTCATTGTTCATACTGACCACAACTTTTTTATTGTATAACTAATTGCGCCACGCGGTTTCACCCGGGATTTAAAATAGTCGTTAAGTTTTCTGAAGTTTTCTAAATTTCTGAGCAATATTCTAAATTTTTTTCGTAAGAACCTCCTACAAAAAAGTCGTCGGTAAAGTCGTCCTCAAGTTATGGCGTGATCAAGGAAAATAGGGATTCATTTTTATATATTATATAGATACATAGATAGATTAAACCAACCAATAGCCATAATAGGATTTGACTGTATAAAAAATATAATTGATGCTGGTGTAATCCTAGAAGTTCTTTTTTTAAATTAATTAATTACAAAAAAAATAAAAATAAAGTACTGATTTTCAGAAAAATACATAATAATAATAATATTATTTTCATTGATCACGTGACTTGACTGCAAACACTCTGTAGGTGGAATGTCCTTATGACGTCACACAAAAGTAAATAGAGGCAACAATTGTATGGCGAGAGGAACTCGCTTGCTTATGTGTAACTAATGTCACGTGGCCCCAAAAATTACAAGGGGAGCGTTTACGCGGAAGTTAATAATAATTATAATTTTAATCTGCCATTTAAAACACAAGTACTGAAAATTATGAGTATTAAATCACAAGATTGCTTTCTTTTAAAATAATAAACAATTTAGGATGTTTTCCTGATGCCCTATTGTTACCATCTGCCACTGCATGGGGGACGTTGGTGAGGGGAGACGAATCCAAAAAATTTAAGAGTAATTTCCATTAAAAATAATCCGATCTCCTTTATCTGACCTTGCCTCTCTGGACTATCTGGCCTTGTCCACCTGCAAGATGGACAGACGACCTAAAAGAGACCGCAGGGAAACGCTGGACGCAGGCGGCTTCCAACCGGTTCTTTTGGAGATCGATGGGGGAGGCCTATGTCCAGCAGTGGACGTCCTATGGCTGAAATGATGATGATAAGTGTGAAGCGTTAACAAAATAGATAGCCCGTTGGTCCAGTTAGTAGTGAACATACCTTCTGAGTTTGGGTTCTATTCCCACCTAGGACAAATATTTATGTGATGATCATGTCCCAAAATCTTTATTGTACTCGAAACGACGTAGAAGCGGAATTACACTAGAAATTCATATACAAATTAAAAATGGACTTCCGCAAAGTAACGCCTGATTCAATCAACTGATGAACTTGTGTGTTTGTTCTATATCTGGTTGTTAATATCTATTTAAGTATGTATATAAAACTATATATGTATGTATATCAGTCTCTGGCAGCCATATCACAAGATTTGCTTAGTTTGGGATCAGATAACCGTGTGTGCAAAAAAAATCCCGAATATTTATATATAAATAAATAAATAAAATAAATATTCGGGACATTTTTGCACAGACGGTCATCTGACCCCAAACTAAGCAAAGCTTGTGATATGGCTGCCAGAGACTGATATACATACATATATAGTTTTAAATACATACTTAAATAGATATTAACAACCAGATATAGAACAAACATAAATGTTCATCACACAAATGTTTGTTCTACGTGGGAATCGAACCCACGTAAAAAATAAATATAATATAAATATACATAAAATGTTTCATTTAAATTCTTCATGTGAAAAATATCTTTTCCAGATATGACTCTAGAGGATCAGTTGCTCGCGACGGCCGAAAACATCGTCGAGAGCGACCTGAGTGGCTCGCCTATATCCGAGAAACAGGTAATGTTAAGTTATTTAACACGCTTTTATTAGCTATCACATCATCAGCCGTCCACGTCCACTGCTGAACATAGGCCTCGCTCGAGGGTGAAAAAATGTTTCATCGAGCGAAATTTTTATTTGTTTTTTTTTATCCTATTAACTTAAATAACCATATTATGGAATGGAATTACTCACGTATGGTGAAGCATGACACATAATTTCCTTTAATTTGTTTTTATTATGAATTATCATTCTTTATTTAAACTTATTCACGGACATTTTTTGTGCGTGACGCTATAGGTAATAATTTGTATTGTATCGCGATGATTGGCTCCCTTATTTTTTCTTACGTTCTCCACCTATGTACCGTAACATTATCAGGAACCTTATGGGTCCTATCGTTTTTGCGAAGCTATCTCTGCTTTGGACACCAACCGTCTTTACATACTTGCTTATTTTCAGAAAGGAAAGCGGGCAGTGTACGATTCAGAAGTGGAAGATTCCGCGGAATCTAGCAGCGACGATGAGAGCCCGCCCGTGCACCCTGTCGACAGCGATCAAAGCGTTCCCGTCTCCGACTCTGTGTAACACATTTTATCCTTATTCCTCTTTTATGGTTCCATAATCATCAACATCAGCCAGAAGACGTCCACTGCTGAACATCGGCCTCCCCTTTAACCCCCACACTGAACGACAGCCATTGGGTTGCCATAATCCCCACGCTTGGCAGGTGGCTTGGGGATCGCAGGAGGTTCCACCATTCAAGGCCGGTTCCATAATATGACAGGGAAACTATTTAAATCTTTTGGTCCGTCTGTCCGACCTAGATTATGTAGTTATTTCAAATTTGTAATTACAAGCGAAATGTTTTTTATGCTATAGATGTCAAACAAGCTAACGGGCTTAAAAAAACCAACTTTTGGAGTAATTTATACGATTTACTAAAAATTCATCCAAACTACGAAAATAAAACCAGATGGCCATTGCAAATCACAGAAAACCATAGCCATCTCATCATCATCATCATCATTTCAGCCGTAGGACGTCCACTGCTGGACATAGGCCTCCCCCATCGATCTCCAAAACGGCCGGTTGGAAGCGGCCTGCATCCAGCGTTTCCCTGCGGTCTCTTTTAGGTCGTCTGTCCATCTTGTGGGTGGACGTCCTACGCTGCGCTTACCAGTCCGTGGTCTCCATTCCAGAACCTTTCGGCCCCATCGGCCATCTGTTCTGCGTGATATGTGCCCTGCCCACTGCCATTTCAACTTACTAATCCGGTGGGCTATGTCGGTGACTTTCGTTCGTCTACGGATCTCCTCATTTCGGATTCGATCTCGTAGAGAAACCCCGAGCATAGCCCTCTCCATAGCTCGTTGTGCGACTTTGAGCTTGCTTATGAGGCCCATAGTGAGAGACCACGTTTCAGTGCCGTATGTCATCACTGGTAACACACACTGGTCGAAGACTTTCGTCTTAAGGCACTGAGGTATTTTGGACGAGAAGACCTTGCGTAGTTTACCGAACGCTGCCCAGCCGAGTTGGATTCGCCGATTGACCTCTTTCTTGAAGTTGGACCTACCTAGTTGGACTGTTTGTCCTAGGTAGACGTACGCGTCAACAGCTTCAAGAACTGAGTTCCCAACTGATACTGGGGTGGGCACAACATGGATATTTGACATAACCTTTGTCTTGTCCATGTTCATTTTAAGGCCCACCTGTTGGGAGACTCGATTGAGGCCTTCGAGCATCATGCTGAGATCTTCCATCGACTCTGCCATGACCACAATATCGTCGGCAAACCGAAGGTGAGTGATGTACTCGCCGTTGATGTTGATGCCGAGTCCTTGCCATTCCAGGAGCTTGAAGGCATCTTCCATTGTGGCAGTGAACAGTTTCGGAGAGATAACGTCTCCCTGTCTCACGCCTCTTCGCAATGGAATTGCCTTCGAACTCTGCTCCTGTACTCGGACCGACATGGTGGCGTTATTGTACAAACACTTCAACACTTCGACATACCGATAGTCAATACGGCATCGCTGGAGAGACTCGAGCACCGCCCATGTCTCGACCGAATCAAAGGCTTTCTCATAGTCCACAAACGCCAAACATAGTGGCAAGTTATATTCTTCGGTCTTCTGTATAACTTGGCGTAGCGTGTGGATGTGGTCTATGGTACTATAGCCTTTTCGGAAACCGGCTTGTTCGATAGGCTGGAAGTCATCGAACCTGCGATCGAGACGATTCGTGATGACCCTCGAAAACAGCTTATAAACATGGCTCAGAAGCGAGATGGGTCTGTAATTCTTCAGCAAGGTTTTGTCACCTTTCTTAAAGAACAGCACCACCACGCCTCTGTTCCATGCTTCTGGCGTTATACCTTCGAGTAAGACAGAATTAAAGAGCTTCTGAAGGACTCTGAGTACCGGTGTTCCACCCGCTTTCAGAGGCTCTGATGTGATTCCATCGTCCCCCGGCTCCTTGTTGTTCTTGAGCTGTTTCAGGGCCATCCTAATCTCGTACAGGCTGATGTCCGGGATATCTTCGGTATAGTGTCGGCTCAGCTTGGCTCTTGGGTCTTTGGCCGAGCTGCTCACAGGTTTAGCAACCGAAGTGTATAACTGTCCATAGAACCTTTCGATTTCCCCTAATACCTCGGCTTTGGTCGACGCTACACTACCATCTTCCCTCTTCAGCTTTGTCAGCTGGCTTTGCCCAATAGACATGTGTCTTGCAAACACTTTGGAGCCTTTGTTTTGCTCAATCGTCTCTTTAATACTGTTCGTATTAAAGGTACGTATGTCGTGCCGCAATGACTTCCAAATTTGTCTATTGAGCTGCCTATATGAGTCAGCGTCATCGGAACATTGTAGTTGTAACGAGCGTCGATCAGCCATGAGGTTGCGGGTATGATCGGATAATTTTTGAGGTCTATCTGTGCGCCGGCCAGGTCTAAAAAACTTAGAACCTACCGCATGGACAGTTTCCACTAACCTGTTATTAATCTCATCCACGGAAGCAAAATTCTCCAGGCAATCAAAGCGATTAGACAGCTCGAGTTGAAAGCTCTCGGGGTTTTGAATATGGGCATGGTTCGGTCGGAGCGTGGACTTCATTAAGCGGGACCTCTCAATTTTAACGTTAATATTCAATGTGCCTCTTACTATTCGGTGATCACTACCGGTTTTCACCCTGTGAATCACAGAGACATCATTGAATATTTGTCTCTTGGTGGTCATAATGAAGTCTATCTCATTTCTCGTAGAACCATCGGGGCTCATCCAGGTCCATTTCCTGTGAGGCGGCTTCTGAAAGAAAGAGTTCATCATAAAAAGTCCCTCTTTCTCCAGAAAGTCGGCCAGCCTCTGTCCCCTAGGGTTCCGTTGCCCACAGCCAAATTTCCCCACTCTCAACTCATCATCACTTCTCTTGCCCAACTTCGCGTTAAAGTCCCCCATAACAACAGTGAAGTGGGTCTCGGACGTATGTATGGCTCTACTAATGTCCTCATACATAACCTCCACTTCATCATCTGGGTGTGACGAGGTCGGTGCGTATACCTGAATGACCTTCAACGAATATCTCTTGGATATTCTGAGTATTAGGTATACAACCCTGCTCGAAACACTGTCGATGGTGATAATGTTGTTAATGAGGGACTTGTGGATGAGAAAGCCGACACCACCTTGGGACTGTTGGTCGCCCTCCCGGTAGTAGAGTAGGTTACCGGATTTCAGGGTTATCGTGTCCTCGCCCTCTCTACGGACTTCGGATAAACCCAAGATATCCCAACGTACCCTACCCATTTCTTCTTCCAGCTCAACAATCTTCTCATCAGTCCTCATGGTGCGTATGTTGTGTGTTACCAGGGCCAGTCGTCGTCGTTGGGGTTGGTAGCCGAGCGTCTGCCGGGGATTCTTAGCACCCCTGGCCCCGCCGTTACCATGACCGCTACCGTAGCCAGGAATAGCGGGGCTGCCGGGGACTGGGGGCCTGGTCCTTTTTGTATTCATCATTGAAGGGGGGGATTGCCAATACTCGCCACGCTTGGCAGGCGGGTTGGCGAGCGCAGTCGGTGTTTTTATACTCAGAAGACGCTGCTGCCCGTCTTCTGGTTGATCCCTTAGCCGACTTCTACGGCACCCACGGGAAGAGAAGGGGGAGGTCTATTCTTAGGCCGGACCTCCACAGCTATCCATAGCCATCTAAGAAATGTTAATTATTAATTGTCCGTAAATTCTGACTGATTGTTTTCAGGCCCGCGGCACAGGGTGAAGGCGGGTCATCAAAGAAAAAGTTCCTACGGATGGTTGACAGAATAGCTACAAACAAATACTTCCAGCAGGTATATTCGCATTCAGTTTAAACAGTTCTTTATTTGTGATACTCATTGCTCGAAGGACCAAATTGCACTGAACTTGGTCCTTCGAGCCTAACATTTCTTATAGTTTAAATTGTCCTCAAGTCATAGGCCTCGTGTCTGAGGGTCCTGACTTGGGACCCTACGTCATTTAATATATTTGCTATTTGTTTGTCAACGAGGATAACTTTGTCTACAAACAACGCATTGTTAATTAAGGTGTCCAGGATGGTACGAATCAGATAAAACCAACGTAACTGGCTGAAATCTCGTAACCTCTTGCCATCAAATTTTACTTATTAATTATTTTTTAATTTATATATTATTTTTGAGTCAGATTTTGTGTGTTTGTAACAACCCTTTTGTTAAAGTAGAACTTGTTTTACGATTCAATTAGAATTTTACAAAGACGAAAATTTTTACGGAAATCCATGCTGCCAATTTTTAGATACAGTATGTACTAAGTTTCATCAAAACCAAACACTCCTTGGTTGGCTTCATAAAAATCAATGTTTTTGTATTCAGGTAACAGACTATAAGTACGTGAAACGTGCCATGGAGGGGTTATCCAACACAGATATAAAACTGCATTTAGAAATACACGGCTTAGAAGGCAGACTGGCCTTTAACCTGCCTCCACCGCCGCATGACAGGCTTTGGATAGGGTGAGTACAACTGGTGATCAATTTTTTTTATGCTACATGTGGCAAACAAGCAGACGGACTCTCTGATGGTAAGCAGTTACAGTCGTAGTCATAGAAACCTGAACCATCCACAAATGCGTCCAACCAACTACAAATACGTGACTGACCGTTTAAGACTAGGTATATTTGTTTTGGAGAGCCCCAAGTTGTAGCTTCTAGGAAGTACCAGGCAGTCAGCTCCTTCCACATTTTGCATGTTTAAGGCAAGAAAGATCATGTGAATCGCACAACCGTCCAGCCAATCGTGTGAACATAACACCGTAGCGGGCCGTGGCGGGGGGCGTAGTGGATCTACCGAGATTTTTTCTCTTACATAGTGTTTATATTCGCTTTGGGTTTTTCATGTTTGGTATGTTGATAGTATGGTCCGACGTAGTGAGCCGTGGCCACGCCGACGCTTTTTAAACGTAGTATTCTCTTAGTTGTAATACTTTTTTAGTTCAAAAAGTGTTTATGAAAGATGTGGGAGTGAATATCCGGTGAGTATTGAGCGTAAGATTAACTGTAAAGTTTCTTCATTTTACAAGAAAGTACTATCGGACTAGCTAAACAAGCTGGGGTAGTCAAACCTCCGTAAGAACTCCATAAGTGTTCCTGGCACCTTTGTTACTTGTTTCACGATTCTTGCATAGATATACCTATTAAGTGGTGGACGCCAGATGCTACACATAGTCCTTTTCTAAAACGCTAAAATTAGAGAGACAAAAGTATCAGTGATGTAAAATTTTTGTTTTATTATTTGTCCCCAGTTTCCGCACGAACCCGCAACTGGTACTTAAAGCGCGGCCGGCGGTCGGCGCGCGCACGCTTCGCTTCGCTCACATCTCCAACTGGATCGAACAGAAGCTCAGCAAGGAGTTCGAGAAGGTTCTAGTCCTTCCTAACATGGAGGACATCATCATTGACGTTATGACACCCACGCCTGTCAAATATGAGTGACTGGATCACTGGAGGTACCGACCGATATTAAAAACGGCAGGTGCGTAAGATGTACAAACTTATTATAACGGTTAATCATAACCTCAACTTCTCATTATATTTAACATCAAATCATTTTGCATTGGAACACTTCAAACCACTAGATGATTTGCGCGGGGCCTTGTACTGAACTGATAGGTCCGCACTAAGTCAAGATATTGGTACTTGCGGTCATTGGTGGGGATTTACATATGTTATTTGCTAATGTGTTGTCTGAAAGTGTTGCCCTATGCCAAGTGTCTACGGGCTGGATTCAGTTCTAGGTGAGCAGGTCATTTTGTAATATTCTATGTGAGTTGGTATTATATTCTCAATGTTACAATTGCCACAGTTTTCAGTGTTTTTTGGGGTGGCTATTGCAAGTAACAGTTAAATAATTTCAAATACAGTTACATAATCTTTAATAGTAGTTTTATAATGGTGGTTTAGTCCAGACAAAAAGTATTAAAAATATTTTTTATGTATTTTAAACCTGTCGCATTTTTGTACCTATCATTTTAATTATACATATTTTTTTTCAGAATGTAATTTTTTAACTTCTCTAAAGTGTGAACATTCATGGAGGATTTGTTTATGAGTGACAGCTATAAAGGAAAGCTAGTTTCATTGCATACAGATGACAGCACTTTAAAGAGATATTGGCAGCCATATTTGTTTACATATTTAGATAAGTTAGAAAAAAAATAGTTTGTGAATTAAAAAATATAGGACTCCATGGTTTTGTATTTCCTACTTTTGTACTGCATGTTAATTGATTAGATTTAGGTAAATACCGGAAAGTAAGGCGCATTGTCGTGTGCTTGAGGGTATTTAATTTTTAATTGTTTAAATATATTACTAGAAGAGATTTTATTTTGGTACAAATAAAAACGAATAGATTTATGGTTATTGGAACGAAATTAAAATTTTAGGTAGTTGTAAGAAATTTATTCAGTTTAAAGTTGCTTGCCTGACTTAGGTTTGATAATAAAAATTATAGATAGCCATATTTGCCATATTTGTTGCGTTTTTAATTTCACTAATGGAGCTTAGTACGGCAATGAGCTCGCTTATTATACAGGTTTTAGTCTGTACAGATGTTTTGTATTATAATATTTTTTTATATTGTATTATTTTTATGTATAAATGATGTTTTTTTTTGTGTTGTCGCGTAACTATGCAATGTATTATTTATTTATCATAAACTGTGATCACACGCTTATTTAAATGAATTATTTATGTTTTAGTTCAAATGTAGATATTTTTATTTGTCACCATCGAGATACAATTCCTATAGTCACAATCTCTCAGTGAAAACAGTCAAAAACTTTCGAGCGTCATTTTACATACATTGTATCAATAGGCATGTATCCTACTGTTTAATTTATCACAAATAACCGGCTTAGCGATGAATATAACTAAATAAATTACACTTACGGAAAAAATAATCTAAATTGGCTGATAAATCTCTGAGATATGAGTGTTTAAAGTTTTAGGTGGGGATAGAGAAGGGATGCTCTATCCCTTTCTCGCAAAGCGTGTGTTAGTATAGCATTTGTATGGCGCTCCTGAGGCGTGACGTCACGGCTCAGTATAGTGCGCTCTTTGTCTAGCATGAAATTAAAATGCTTATAACTTATTTATTTTTGAACCAATTTAATTTTGTTTTCGTTGATGTGCTCAATTTATGATCAGCTTCTTTATGAGGTAATAAAAAAATATTAGTCATCATGCCTATTATATACTCCACAATGCCACATTTACTCCAATTTAGACGTTATGTCGCTTGCATAGTGTTCAACGTTAGTTGTCCGCTATGTCATCGTAGCTCTGCCATCGCGCGGTATACGTTGTAGTCGGATCGCGGTTACCTTATAACTAACCAAAAAGTCTGTGCAATTCTTAGCGTGCGCCGAGTTTTGTTTCGGACATTTGTTTGGCACGATTGTGACTCTATATGTATTGTATCTCGTTGCCTGTCACATAATAACTTTATACCATTTTTTGTATAAGATGGACGCTTTGAAAGTTTTTTTTTTTGTTAATGCAAATTTATTACTTCTGATCACATAGAATGGATGCTGTGGATTGTAGGTATGTACAGATCCATGCATTGGGACATCAGTAGTCCAATAAAAATTACTGTCATACTATTTTTAAAAAAACCACTACAGTATTATAAGGAAAGGGTATGCTAAGCCGAAAGGGGTTCGTTATAATCATCATCATCATTTCAGACATAGGACGTCAACTGCCGGACATAGGCCTCTCCCATCGATCTCCAAAAGGGCCGGTTGGAAGCGGCCTGTATCCAGCGTTTCCCTGCGGTCTCTTAGATTTTCCGTCCATCTTGTGGGTGGACGTCCTACGCTGCGCTTACCGGTCCGTGGTCTCCATTTCAGAACCTTGCTGCCCCATCGACCATCTGTTCTGTTCTGCCCTGCCCAGTGCCACTTCAACTTGCTAATCCTGTGGGCTATGTCGGTGACTTTCGTTCGTCTACGGATCTCCTCATCATTATTATGAACAACTTTTACTATGAGACCAAACCTGAAATCGCGAAAAAAATCAGCAGTTCCATAGAAAATGTATATTCACTCGACAAAATGTATGGAACAGCTGATATTTTTTGGGCGATTTCAGGGTTGGTCCCGTATTAAAAGTTATTTATAATGACGAATATAACGAACCCCTTTCGATTTAGCATAACATTTCCTCATAACCCTGTATATTAATAGTACATAAAGTTAAAATAGTAGGTAGCAAATCCGAATAACCTATGAACTAACCATGTCAGTCTCGCAAAAGTATTGGAAAGTCAGTGTTTATCTCGTAACAGAAATATTACAATACAGTAACAATTATGAGATTTATTATAAAACTAACTGCACTACGCGGTTTTACCCGCGTGGACATTACCTCAAGGACCGTACTGTTTTTTCGGGATAAAAAGTCAAATATCCTATACAACAAAATCACGTCGAACCTTTGCTGCGTAAAAGAACAAACAAAGACTCCTTTATAATATTAATATGATAAAATGTAATATCGACAATATTTAGTAAAACAAATCCATTGTAATTATATAATGGTCAAAATAACGGCTAGGTACATATTGCATGTATAAAAACAATACACGGTGTTGTGTTTTCTCATGTTTTACCCATGTTATTGCATTCCAATGAGCTTCCCCAGGTCTCATTACAAAAATATTTTATTTTTGTGCACCAACAAATGTGTACAGTGTGCACTGAAATTCTTATAACAGATAGTTCCAAATAAACTGAAAAAAGAACCATACAAGGTGTTGATTTGCAACCGTGTAATATTCAAGGAGTACGTATTTTACTGCAGTTATATGGCAGTTAAACACATGTTTACAGTACCCTTAGTACAAGTTTTGATAGTATTCGAAAACTTTTTTCCTTTTTGTATTGTTCCATACATTGCTGGGCTAAAACGTATTCGAAAACTTTTTTCGTATTAGAGTGAAGCAATCTATACCGCCGATTCCTACCGATTTTAGTTCCTCCACGTTTCCGATAGAGGCGCTTTACTAAAATGTATGGAACAAAAGGTAAACGAAAAAAGTTTTCGAAAACTATCAAATCTGGGACTAAGCGTACAGGTAGACTGGTAACTGGTATTCTTGAATTTTATTTGAGGTAAAATGGGTCCATTATTAAGTATCCATATGTTTTTAAACCCCTTTTAGGCATTCGTCTTTACTAGGTGTTTTATGAATTTTGCATGGTAGCAAATCAACACGCTGTATCCTGTGCTATAAAAAAATAAACCAGAAGCGATATTGACAAATTTTACTGGTTGGTTTCATCCAAATTAGGCTACTTGAAAGCTAAACTGCACTGCAAAAAAGTAATTTAAAATCTATTAATCGAGTTACTCGTAATTTAAATCTTGTATATTCTCATAAACTGGACCATAATACGAGTAAAGTAACACGACTATCCCTAGACAATAATCCCATCATTACCAAGTTAATAATGCATTTCCAAATGTTGATATGAAATTTAAAAATAATAAATATCTATGTATGTGTATGTGAAAATTTATGATGATAAATTTTTATGTGTATGTGAGAAGATTCGTAAATAAAATTACTATTTTGAAGATTTACCCTTAACTTGTTATAAATGAATCGATACTAAAGTATTTTTCTAGATTATAGGATTTTCTAATGTTTTCTAAAACACAGTTCTAAAATCTAATCATTCATGGTGCATCTATCATTTTAATATTTAGGATACCTAATATGCAAAACTATTTCGCTTCGATTCGATTTACGCTTCTCAACTCATTAGTAACTCGTAAGTGAGTATAGTATTGTTATCTAAAACGTTTAGGCTCCCGGAGATTAAGTAATGTTTTATATTGTTTTAGTAAAAAAAAACTAGTGTTATTTTTTCGGAAACTACTAGCCTGATTTTGAAGAAACTTGGTATATGTATATGTCAATGATCAAAATTTTTGTAAAAAAGTAAATCATATTCTAATGTGATTTCACTATCATCATTTCAGCCTATCATGTTCCAACGCTGGGACACTGAGCCTTCTCTCCAGACAAAGGGGATGAGCCCTAACCCACCATGCTGGCCCAGTGCATGTTGGTGAATGTCATATACATATATGTCATTGAACTTTTGCGGTTCCATACCGGTTTCCTCACGATGTTTTCCTTCGCTGCTTTTGAGCGATGGCATCGAAACTGCGCATAATTTAACTAATTACTAAATAAGTCATTGGTGCAGGGCGGAGGATCGAACCTGGTGCCGTCAGATTTTAAAGCGCACATGCTACTGCTCTGCCACTATTGCTATATACATTTATTATACATAATGTGATTTACTTTAACAAAATAAATTTGTAATGCTTATTTAAGTTTCATCAAAACCGGACAAGTAATTTCCGAAAAAAATGCTAGTCTAGTATGTTCGTGTAAAAAGTATTAAAATAACCTAACCTCCAAGCGCCGCACCTGTTTAAACGATTTCGTTTAGGTCAGGGTTTCTCAAACTTATGGCCCCATGTACCCCTGTAGAGTTCCCAGACGACTGCAAACCCTTTAATAAGAAAATGTATCTTTATTTTAATAAAAGGTAATACAGTGACAATAAGAAATACATTGTAAATTAATGTTATGGATCGGCTTGTTTCTTGTCACGAATTGAGTCAATTTTAAGAGGAATTTTGGTCAATTTAAATCTATGTCTGACTCTGCATGAAGTCGATTTCTTCGCTTCGTTTGCCAGCCAGCCAGCAGCCAAAACGTAAATCTTGTTGCGAACCACCATCAAATGGCGAACCCTTACGGGTTCACGTACCGCACTTTGAGAAACCCTGGTTTACGTGATTGCGGAAAATCACGCGAGCTACTGTTAACGGTCGCCCAACTATTCGTATCACCTAAACTGAATCGCTTAAAATAGGTGACGGTACGGCCCTAGTTCTGTCTTAAGATCGACGTGAATGTCACTGATTGCTAATTTCGTTTAGGTGTTAAAAGACAACAAGGCGCACAATTATTGAAATCTTCAGTAACTAGGCTAAATATGGATCACACTTATGAACTCGTATCTACTCTCTCATTTCGCAATTAAGTCTTTGCTTAGCGTTATTTATACGTATTGATAATTATGTTAGCTGAATATTTAGTGAATGCAATAAAAGTAAAAGGCGTGTCAATGTTGGAACTATGAAGGCTGATATGTATCTTGCTCATAACTGTAATCGATATTGGAAATGAAGAGGCAAGAAATATTGCACGTCGTCTTTTGTGTAAAAATGTTAAAATAGCGATTGTACTGCAAATTATATTCACTCCCGGTAGAGTCGTGGCGAAAGTATGCATACCGCAAACCGTATCTGGGCGCGATAAGGTTCACGTTCGCGTGATTTTCCAACTGAGCGGATTAGGTGCCGCAATTTGCTGTTGTCCGTAAGGCCCCTGTACCAATAGCTAACTATAGAAATAACTATTCCATCTAGTTTTAGCTCCCGACGCAAAAAGAGGGGTGTATACGTTTAACGTGTGTATCTGCGAGTTTTTTTTTCTTTTTTGTTTAAAGCATATTCAAACAAAAAAAAACGTGTTGAGATTGAAGATTATCAGCAATTTATCGTGGAGTATCGTTTTTTAAATTTATAATCTTCATTGTATGACGTGCCTTAATTCTTGCCTACTCTTCTACAAGCTTGGTTGAGCTTTTAAACAATGTAGTAGTATGATCGAAAGCGAATTGCGATGAATCTGAATGATAACGGAATGTAAAATAGTAATTTGGTGCTTATTTTGCTTCTAAAATCACCATTTGCCAAATTTGTTTAGCTGTAACGGTCTTATTCAGAAGCGTCCGAGATAATGTTTTAATCGACTTTTGGATGGTTATAAATTCGATACGATCTTTTATGTATACGTATTTGTATGTACAGTAATACTCCGCTTTATGCGTTCCGGACAAAATAGCTTTAAGCTAAATTCGCGTATAAACAAATGATCAAATAATGAGTTAAATATACAACCAATCTGCTTTTATTGCCAAAAACATCAAAACATTTTAATCAGTTGTATTTTTCTTTGTAAAATAGTTATCTGTACCCTTAGTACAAGTTTTGATAGTATTTGAAAACTTTTTTCGTTTACGTATTGTTAGTATACATTGTAGCAAAGCGCCTCCAGCGGAAACGCGGAGGAACTAAAATCGGTAGTAATCGACGGTATAGATTGCTTCACTCTTAATACGAAAAAAGTTTTCGAATACTATCAAAACTTGTACTAAGGGTACTGAGGTTTTTTGCGTTGCAGTTTTCTTGCGCTCTTTCAAAATTATTTCGTTATAACCAACACCGTTTTGTATTGATTGCCGAAGATATAAAGCGCGATCGACAATCCACCAGTGCAAGTACCGTTCTTTATCGATTGTCAAATTTGACAGTTGAGATTTTGCGATATTAAAATTCGATCAAATACTATTTGATCAGCGCTCGCTATGATCGATTCTGTGGCATTTTATCGAATTTGACGACCGATAAAGAACGGTACTTGCACTGCACTTTCGATAACTAAGAAGCTACGGATTCCTATTGGCTAATGCAATCGCTAAGCGCGCAAATGGACCAATCAACGCATCCGCGTAAAGCGGAGGAATTTAGCGTGACTTTTAAAAATCTCGGTATAACGAATTCGCGCAAGGCGAGGTCGCGTAAAGTGGGGTATTTCTGTTCGCATATTACCGACACTTGAGAACCGGTTTAAGTGCTTTTATTATAAGGTGGAGGACACTCTAGCTAGAGGTAGCCTCACAAAAGTTTCGTGAACTTTGACTCAGTAGTTATTTAATCATGATTATAAAAATGTGAGTTGCCTCGTTTTCGCGCACGTCACTTCTCGTCTGCGAAAAGATGACAATGCTTTTTAATGTAGAATTTTACAAACGCTTGTGAATAAGGGTGTAAGACTAAGATTGTTAAAAAAAACTAGGTATCTTTGTATTTGTTTTTTCTTTATTTTAAAAATCCTTTTTTTATATTTGGTGCTCTGAAATATGGAAGACACATTTTCACCTGCAATATAAATACAGGATAAGCCCTTTTAATGCCAATATATAGTGTCAAAATACTGGGTGTTCTGTGTTTAGAAAAGACTTTGATTTCATAATCCTACACATATCACAAAGTATAAATAACGTACCTGTTCAATCTCATTGAACCCACTACCTTTTATATATCATTCGGTGTAAAAGACAAAAAAAAAGTTTCCTTTTCATATAATAGGCTGCCGGACTGTTTTATTTATTTATTATCTTATAAAAAAGCTGGCCATTCATAGAGCTGAACACGGAAAACAAAATTGAGATGTGTTCAAAATTAAGGAAGATAAGCATTTTAATGTCTTGCTAGACAGAGAGCGCACTATACTTACGAATGACGTAACCTGTAAGTATGCCATACAAACTCCATACTGACAACCATTTGACGGGAAAGGGACAGAGCACCCCTTCCTAATCCATACACATACTTTAAACGAGTATATCTAAGAACTTAATTGGCCGATTTAATTGCTTCAGTATACATATTACATACAACTGTCCGATAGCCTATTGTCTACTTACATACAACAGTTCATAATTGATAGATATATGTAACTGTAAAAATTTATTAAACTTTTTTTTCAGATTTCTATAAAAAATACTTATTTTGTTTGTATAATAGAATATAGAATATTAGATATTTCCAATTTTTATGTTTTTGTTATTTTGTTCATGATTTTATTAATTGATAAAAGTTTTATTTTAATTGTTTTACGATGTATAAGTCATTGTTTCTATACTTACATCACTTAGTGATTATTGAATTCACAAAGTGCACCAAATACCGACGAACGTCTTTTGTATATAGTTTAATGAAATTATAAAGTGTTTATGTGATATTATGTATAGTTAAGAGTTAAACCGTGCCGAGTAGTTTTTCTATGTGGTATCAGTTGTGATTTTTCAAATAAATGAATTGCTAATGAATTGGTTTTCTTTTTCTGGTAATAAAATACCTATCATATTATTGGCATATTTCCATCTACACCAAACGATTCATATTGCGTCCGAAATACGTCTGCGCTCAGATCCGCATGATCTAATTCCCTCCAGGCCATCCAGGCCTTACGCCTAGCTGTTAAAAGCAATCCAATTCAGCAGTCAAGTACCGTTCTTTATCGATCGTCAAATTTGACAGTTGAGTTTGTCAAATTCGATAAAATGCAAGTTGAACAGTAGGTACTCGCTATGATCGATTCTATGTAATTTTGTCGAATTTGACGATCGATAAAGAACAGTATTGCAATGCAGTTTAAGTGATGAAAAAATGTTGCGCGACAGCAAACCGTATCTCGGTGCGTTAAGGTTCACCTTCGCGTGATTTTCCGAACTGCGCGGTTATAACGTTAGTTTGGGACTGCGTAACGAGTTGGGCGTAAGGCCCCTGGCCATGTTTCTATCGGACTGCCAGAGCGGGAACTAAAAATCGACACTGTTTTATGGTTGATATGCCGTATGAAGCGCTTTGATTCAACTTTTATTATGCGAACTGTTATTTTTTGGAATGCGCTGATCCTGATCCGATTGGAAGACGCGTTTGACTCTTTCAATTGTGTAAGCATGTTTACCGTAACACGTGTTTAGGTATAACACGTTTACGGCATGTTATTTGGTTTCAGAAAGAATTAGGGCCCTGACCGGCAGTACCCACGAGTCATGTATGAATATATGAATAAAAAAGCCCATGAAATACATGTACCCAGGAGGGGCTAAATTTTTGAATCGCTCGTATATTTTCCACGAGTGTTTTTTTTTTTTTATAATCATGTCACTCGCTAATGCAACAAGTGGTTGGAATCATTCGTATTTGCTTTCATATCAATAGAAAATCTTTGATTTCCATGATATTTCGCACTGAATAACATGCGAAAGGACTTTCGAACGAAATCCCAAACAAAAGTCGCATTTTTTAAATAATGATATCACTCACTAACGCAAAAAGTGGTTCAAAACCATTCTAATTGGCTTCTATCAATAGAAATCTTTCATTTCACATGATATTTTCGTGCGAAATCATACGATTCATAAATCGAGCCCCAGGGGCCTTACGGACAACTGCTATTACAGGCACGTAATCCGCTCAGTTGGAAAATCACGCGACCGCAAACCGTATCTGGGCGCGATAAGGTACACGTTCGCGTGATTTTCCAACTGAGCGGATTAGGTGCCTGTTATAGCGCCTCTGGTCTTTGTATAGGCTTACCTTCTCTTGTGTGTTTTCTGAATAGAACCTCAATTATTCTGGATCATGTATATTTTAATTGAAACAATATTATGTATATTCATCTATTTTATTCAACATGTTTTATTACGTATAATAAAAAGTATATAAACACTATATCATAATTATAAACGTTTTTATGTAATATATACAATAGGCACTTTATATAACTCTTTCGTTGTAATCCTATATCACATATCGATATCTATTTATAGGTATTTTACAAAAATATATTACTACGCATTCACAATTTATTTATTCTACATGGTACTTTATACTATTTGTTAAAAATATAATATTTACAATCTGTCGGTATGTGAGATAAATTCAGCAGGGTTATTGTGGTAATCCATATCTGCTAACCTGTCATCCATAGAAAAGAGAAGTAAATAAAAAACTGTTACCAGGCATTGCGAGTGAACCTTGATTGAACATTCTTATTTAGATCTCCGCATCACAGTTGGTAACTGATTTCGAATGACTGACGTTTAGTTTATATGGGTGCAACTGGCTACAACAAATTTCTTACAAAAATGCCTTGACAGCCGTTCTAATTTAAAAAAACTGTGCTGTCATCACACCAACTTACACCGAGTGCGCGAGCGAGTGTCACCTTATGTAATAACCCTGCAGTTCATTACTGGAAGCACTTGAAAAGAAAAATTTATTTTCATTAGCCGAAAATACTTATGTCTTTATTAGAAACAGAATTGAGGAAAGTATTCATATAAATACATCCATATAAATATCTTTATTTTATTCTCGTGTACTTATTTAGCTATCTGTCTGATTCTTTATATAATATGGCTATTAGGTATTTTCTTAAAATTAAATATGTACACAGTTGAGATCAACCTTATGGCTATGAAGATCTTACATATTTTGGCACCCTGGACCACATTTTAACTGTTGGAAGCAGAAAAACAAAGTTTTTTTTCGGGTTGAAAAAACATCTGAGATCCTTTTAGGAATTGCGAGATACCTTTCTTTTTCTTCTTCCAAGCAATGTAACTAAAATATTTAAACATTTTATTGCTTGTGTACAAGCTATGTATAAAATAATAATAAACATACATTATATGGCAAGCAGTAATGTAATACAGGGCAATTTTTAATTCACCTAAAACATCTCGCAGTCCGCTTTCCTACATCATACATTGTCAACTTTTGTTCCTTGACTTTTTACAATATTAAGTTCCCAAAAAATTCAATTCACGATATTTTTTGCCTTGAATTTTTTTATGTACATTGCAGGCTTTAATTTTTGTTTGTCCTTCCCCCGCATTGGTTCTTATTTGACTTCGTAAGTTTATTGTCATTTAGAGGCCTTTTTTTAAATTTGATAAACTTAAATTATTTAATACAAGTCATTGAAATCAAAAGTTGTCCGCTGTGGTGTAGGGAAGCTGCTTACGAGAGGTTTTAGGTGAATTAAAAATAACCCTGTATACAAAAGGTACTATATACCTGTGTGAAAAACGGGCCGTTAAAATCTCCTTACTTCATTAGTTTTTTTTTTACAGTGTCTGTGTTAATATTCTAATTTATATGAACAATCACACAGAATTAACCTGGGGCCTTACGGCTATATACCTCTTAACACGGGCTCGAAACAACGCAGCGTGGAAAATCACGTTAACGTGAACCTTAACGCCCCAAGACACGGTTTGCGGTCGCGCAACTTTTCGCAATCACCTGAACAGAATAGCCGTAAGGTATAACTACACTGACCCATACCATGTTCGTAACCGTATCGATACATGAAAAAATATACTTTATTGTATTGTATGTACTGACGTAAACAGCACCCATTAGAACGTTCCATCACCGACCAGCACCGTAGCGTGTCATGACAGTGAACAGAACAACAGATTTGGTTTTTATTATTGAAAGGATATTTTTTCAGATTAATCCCAATAGAAATTTCATCAAAATCGGTTTAGTAGTTGGCTTTTAAATCAAAATAACTGGAAAATTCGGTCACTTTGATGATAATATTATGTCATCCAAATAACCGTAATTGCATATAGTACTAATTTTGTGAAATCGGTTGTTCATAGTATGGTCCAGTGTTGAGGCCCGAGTCCTTTAAAAGTACCAAGTGGCACATAACAATTACTAGGAACAGTGTTGTTCTTGTCAACTCACACAACCACATAGGTGAATGTTAACTATTGCAAACTAGTAGGTACCAAGTAGGTACACTGCCTTCTCAATCATCACATCTTATTGCAACACTACTAGTACCGCAGATGTAGGCTTACCCCCGGCCAGCGAAGGAGATAAAAAATCACATAACATTTTTCGTTTTCCTTCATTAAAAAAGAAAATAACATCATGAATTTTTTTTTTTAAAGTTAATGGCTGAATTTTTTACATTCAGTGACAGATCTTAATTTTTTTTCGAAAACGCGCAATCGAGATGGCGGACTAGTACATATTTGCCACCACTAAAGGCGGTGTTATCAAAAACAAATGAAATTAACATCCCAAGAATAGAAAACCAAAAATATGGTGCCATCACATCTCAGCGCCACAAACTTCAAAGACTACTTTTGGCAGCAGTGCGGTCGCAGCGAATCCGTATTGGTATGTTCAGCAAGCATTCAGTTGCTCCGAGAACTCTTGTCGATACTTAAATCACCTTACAAAGGTGATGATGGTGTTGTCAATGTTGTAGCGTACAGTGCGCGCTGCCATCCACATTCCGGCGCTCGGCGAATGCCACCCAGTCCTCGATCCGCGGCGCGCAGACCAGCGAGTACCTCCCCAACCTCCGTATCGCCATCACAAGGAACTCCCCAGCGCCGGCCGCTGCGCCGCACACGGATGAGACGTGCACGTGTGCATGCAAGCTTCGAGACTTCCGTCTCCTGTGGCTGCGGTGCGAGCTCCGCTCTAATGTGTTGTCGACGTCGTACCTGGAACAAAGATAGCCAAACTTAACACACACACACACACACACACTTATTCACAGTATGTATTTGTCAAGGGCTATTAAAATTTGCAAGTTGAAGTGGCAATGGGCAGGCTGCATCGCTCGAAGAACCGATAACCGATGGGGAAGAAACGTTCTTGAGTGGAGACCACGAACTGGAAGACGCAGCGTAGGTAGGTCTCCAACTAGATGGACCGACGACATCGTGAGAGTCACAGGCATCCAGTGGGTGCAGATAGCAGGATGTCACTCAGTGTGGAGGCCAAAGGGGCTATGTTCAGCAGTGGACGCCTTCTAGCTGATGATGATGATTTGTCAGGGTCGTTCGAAGATACGTCGAGCTAGGGAGGTATGAACAACGCGATCCGAATTACACCAACAGCGCTAATAAGCTGTCCGTTTTATATGTGCTGAGTGTAGTGACGACAACTACCAAATGTACCAATTATCCTGTGAGCGTGTAGTGCTGAGATGAAAGTGCCAAAACGCGGACCATGTGCGCTGGATGATGACGTCATACTTCACTCTTGCCAATGATAGCCGCTGTTGGTGTTTCTGACCGGTCGGGCCGTGAGCGTGCTGACCGCGCCCTTAGTATAACAATCCCATCCATAGACTTACATATTTCAAGCTCTTTATTAAATCATTCTTATTTTAATTTAACGTTGGTTTCTAGATCAGTTTCCTGTAAAAAGAGCGAGAGCATTCTAAGATGAAATAAGAATGGTAGATGGATGGTAGGATCCTTGATCTGCCAAATCTCAATAATTGGTATCTTCAATGCAAGGAGTGAAATTTGAAAAATAATAATTCAAAACAACAAAACTCGTTTTTATCGCTGATCTATCCACGAACCATGTCTATTTAAACTTTGTTATGTTGCAAGCGGATTTAGATTTTATCGAATTACGTCGACTTTGTGTGTGTTATTTAATGTGCAGTGCAGCGGTAACATGTACCTAGAGTAAATCTGACCATCCGGTAAACTGGTTTTGTTTCCCTCCAACAAAATGTTGTAAGTCTTTGTAAACGTTGATAAAGTATGAGCAACAATGTTGGCGGCGCTGAACAGATGTTTCCCGATAGTTACAATCTGGGTGTCTTCAAGTCGCGTGCTCTAGCGATGATGCGGTCTACCGCATCATCAGACGAGGTGGCGGTCAAACGCGTGCTAATTATTCAATAAATAAAAATTCTTGTATTTTCCTACATCATAATCAGCCTTTTAACAGTCCACTGCTGGACTTTTAGCCTACCCCCGAAAGGGTGATTTGGGCCATATCCACCACGCTGGCCCAGTGCGGATTGATGGATTCACATACCATTGAATTTCTTCTGCGTACGTATGCAGGTTACCTCACGATGTTTTCCTTCACCGAAAAGCCAGTGGTATGAAAGTCCGTACATAAACTCCAAAGAGCTCATTGGTACGGGCCCGGGGTTTGAACCACGTTTTCAAGTCTAGCGGTCTCCCAAATGGGCTACCACGGCTTATTATTTTACCTACGTAGGAATTTGTACCACGGCAGGGCATTCTTATTCGAGATGGGGGCGACAATAAGTCCTGTACTGACGTCCCACTTGGGGTGTATTGTGCATTTCCCCCTACCAGCACCTACCCGAGCCAACCCCTTGAAATATCGGAGTGAGGCTCTGGGGCGCTGGCATAGTTGCTGCAGTGGCGTAGATGGTAGTGTAAATAATGACGATGAAAACCAGTCTAGCTGTTGTGGCTTGTGGACGTGGATGAAAGAGGCAATGGTGCCCCATACAACCCGAAAGCGATTCTAGTTTCTTCTGTGACTTCACATAATGCAACAGCACATGCTCTACAGTTTCGTTCTCCATCATGCAACCGCGACACAGAGGACTGTCCCAGGGCAGGGCGTTATTGTATCTGTAGATATATTTAGGTAAAACATATCCATTTCCATACCTATAATATTCGTCGTTTTGGTCTCCCAGATCAAGTTTTTCCTTGGCTTCAATATTCTCCGTGGCTCTGATTAGCTTCGTCAGCCGAAGCGTTAGTTGCGTGGTGTCCAAGTCTGCCCGCTGATCCATGCCCACGATTATGCCTCGTGATACTGCAAAAAGTAAAGTGATAACGTTAGTATATAAAAAAAAACTTGGAATTGTACTTGCAATCGAAGGAAATGCAATGCCTTATTCAACTGGGTCAAGAGATACAGCTGGCAAAGTTAGTTTGGTATTCAGTATTACATGCCTAAAGAAGTAAAACTGAATGTTGGTAGTTAAATGTGATAAGCTCAGATCAGACAAGCAAGGGAGGCCTTAGTACAATTATCGTTCGTGTTCAAATGTCTCAGCGTTTCATATATTTTTTATATGAAAATGTAAGTGAAAACTTCTTTAGCTGCGTTAAGAGATTTTTGGTAAGGGCAATACTTATTGGCACATGCTAATGTGACAGTTATTCCAAAGTTTTAAGTTCCCGTGTATATATTACTCTATGAAGTAACTTCTGTCAGGAGTCCTCTCTTACGTAGTATTTATATTCTCTTTGGAGTCCTCATGACTGCCTTTTTTCATTATACCACGAAACTGCTGTAAATACGGCTTACTTGCTTATTTTTCATGCACACTAAGAAACTCATAGCGACACCAATGAACTAAATATTATACACATGCAAAATAAGGGCGGCAAGGTCGTACTGGTACCTATACTAAGTTAGTGTTGTCAAAAACATTTTAATCGCCTTGAATCGAAACTAATGTCAGAAAGATTTTATTTGTATTTGGCACATTTAAGGTAGATTCGTAAAATCTGTTTTAATATCGATCAGGGGCTTACGGACAACTGCTATTACAGGCACCTAATCCGCTGCGTTGGAAAATCATGCGACCGCAAACCTTATCGCGCCCAGATACGGTTTGCGGTCGCGTGATTTTCCAACTGAGCGGATTAAGTGCCTGTAATAGCAGTTGTCCGTAAGACCCCTGGCCTTAAATCAATCACATTATAAGGAAAACCACTAGTCAAGTACATACATATGTTACAAATGTAGACAATAATTTTAAGAACCGAAAACAATAGAACTGATTTAGTGTAAAAAATGATAGCGCATTTTTTATAAGCTCCAGCGCGACAATAGGTACACTTTAGAGCACATTTCTTATGTAGATCAGATATTAATCACGGTGTCGCTATTGTCCGCTCGCGGCTTTTTGTCCGGTTCGTGAGTAAGCGCAAAATGTAACCGTATTTTTTCTCTGTCAGGCTTTTGTTTGAGATAGATAAGTGAATAGTAGAGGCTTTGGTAAACGGTCATCAACCCTCCCCGCCCGCGCCCGGCCGCCGATAATTATAGAGAAGGCTTCACTAACGAGCCTTCACGTCTGTTTCTACCAACGCCGACCGCCTGTACTGTTAATTTCATTAGCGCTTAAAATGAAGCAGTTGAAGCTCTGGTTAAAATTCGTTTGCGTAGGATCGGACATCGACGCGAAGTCAATAAAATTAACACACTGGCGTCGGAAAGATAGCCAACAAGTCAGAATTATTTTACTCCTACTCCTTCCCACTTGCATCCTACGTTCCGAGTCATTCGACTATTCCATAAACATTGGCCAAGAAAAAATATGAATAATATCAATAATTATTATATGGCATGACAAACAAAAATTTCAATGATACGTGGTCGAGACGAGGCGGCTAATAATGCCGGGCTAATACCGGCCGGCCGCCCACCGCCCTGCGGGGTACTACGGCCCGAGCTGCAGTGACATAACTCCTCAGCTATTATAATTTCTCAAACTAGAAAAAAAGTGAACACGAGCTCCCGCCGTGTCGCGTGCCGCCCGTACTAGTCTATCCGGTATCTAGTCGCTATGCCCGTATATTGAATCCAAGCAGCCATCATCTGTCGCGTATGCAAGCTTCCGTGACTCAACCGGAATGGCAATCTCTGCTCTTATCTCGCGACCACTTAGCGGTGCACCACAAAAGGAAACTCGGACAATAGAAACAATTAGCAGATAACATTCTTACTTTTTGCCCATTTCGAAAGTTTCGCATAAGGTAGAGTTCCCGGAATGATAAGTCGCAGCGCGTTCTGTGAATACTTCGTTGTTTACGCCGAGGAAAATTATGTTCCACAGTGTAATAAGATTTTATTTAATTTCAGGCGCGAGGAATCTCAATTATGGCGACAAATCGTCGTGCTGTCGGCGGCGGAGGGTTTATTAACATTCAGGGACGCGTCGGCGGGTTTCTGCTTACTCATTACAGCGGTGCAGCGACGGGCGTGCCTAATGACGCGCCTATAGATCGTGTGGGGTCTGGAGCTTACCGAGGTCGCTGGTGCAGAAGGCGAGCTCCATCTCGGCGTCAGAGCAGGGCCGGCAGTCGGCGGTAGCGGGGTCGTAGTGCTTCCTTAGCAGCGGCTTGGCTTCATATTTAAATGTGGCCACGCGTCGCTTCGTCCCCTGCTCGGGCTCGGCCTCGACGTAGAGCGCGGCGCGGCCGTGACGGCTCCGGAAGCAGCGCAGCTCCCGCGGGTCGCCGTCATTGGGTGCGTATAGTGGCACCAGCCTGCGGACCCCCTCCACGAACAAGCGAGCTGGAAAGCGCTCGGCGGCTTCTGGAAGTCAGTTTGTAGAATCCATTATCGTAAAATCAGGCATAAACGTATAGGATTTACAATAGCCATAAATACGGCTTTTTTACCTGTATCATTAAGCCGCAGGGTATGAAACAGGTCGGGCGGGTCCGGTCGCCTGATCACCCGTATGCAGACTCTGAAGTCTTTTTCGTCTACGGGCATAGACGGCCTGAAGAGCAGTCTTAGCGCTCCCCGCGGGTACATCCAGGAGACGGTGCCCTCGCGACACCGGAGGTACACTGGCGTCACCCCGCGCCCGTCGTCCGTTGACAACCCGCTGCAACAACCAGAAAAAACTGTTAAAAGTCTGACATTTCGGAACGATGCTGAATAAATGCATTAATATACCACAAAGCTGGAATTTTTACGAAATAATGTTATCGGACACGTCAATTATATTATAGGGCCTGACTTATTTATTGCACTGTCAGAAAGCCATCTTAATCATATTTGGACAATTTGATTGCCTTTACATCGGCTACCGATACTACCGAAGACATTAATTTGGAAAGAAAGCTCATTTCGTATTCCGTGCCCGCTGCGAGGCTGCGACACTGGGTAACCGGCTTCGATTATTCCTTCAATAAATTAACTAAAAATATTCTCAAATTGCTACCGCTCGCGAGTCAATACGCTTTTATAGGACCACTTTTATACCAGCATTCGTCTTATTGTTTCATCTTAGCACGGTCAAGTAAACGGTTTTTAAAGTGATTGGCCGTCATTCTCCACGATTCATGGATTAGTAAAGCAATAACACTGAATCAGCATGATCGAGACTGGCGAGCGCCGGTGAGGTAGGAGCGCCGATGGCGGCACGCGATGGAGGTGTCGTTTCTCCTGATATCTCCAAGTGCTCCCATAAACCAGTCCAGGGCAGACAATTGTATCTGCGATCGGCGGCACGTGGGCCGCGATTCTGGAGTAGCGCCCACGCCCAGCCCACGGCGACAGAAACACACGACATAAAGCTAAAATATACGACACAGCGCACTATAAAAGATGGTACGTTAAGATTTTACAGGGCCCAAAGCAATAGCAATAAAACCACGACGAAGCTTTTATGTTTAAACGCATTGTATGTGTGGCCACGATGCCTTTTATCAGCCGGCTCAAAGCCTGTGTCTACATTCTCGTCTTGTCTCGTCGCCACTCCTATAATCATACACTGGCTTGACGGGTTGACGCCATCAATATGCAGAAGAAACTATTGAAACAATGATACGGGCTGAGGCTAACATTACTCTGTAATTATATGACAGTAAAAGTATGTCCAGGCCCTTTCAGTTTTATATATAAGTATGTTAAAACTTATGGATTTTTATTTTCTTTGAGATTATTGTTATAAATCTGCCGTTACCAAGCCGTTACTTTCTCAGTGGAACTGACTGATCGTTTTAAATCAGACTCCTACGCAGTGTATTCTTACCGCCGATGAATATAAAAGCATCACACAAACATGAAGCATTAATCAAGCCAAATGGAACGGATATTCCAAAGGATTGCTCAATACCCTTTTATTGAACAATACTTTAGTACCTAAGCAGTTATTTTATGCTGTAACAGATTTATGTGTCGTCATTTCCTCCCGTCATCGAGGACTTCCTTAATCCCCACTAATGGATGACGTTGAAATACTTTAGCTTAGTAAATTATGAACTAATGGTGCAAGCTCAGGGTGCAAGTGTGGGCTTTACATTCATATGGCATATGTGGAATAACATACCATAGAATCTTTACTCTTTGGTACCGTATCGTATTAAGTTTCAATCAGTTTAGTTGACTGACGCAAGGTGTGGCTGATTATTCAGCTTCGACAGAGTTCTAAAGGAGGTTGATTCGTTTAGATGACAACGCACCTACACCGCCCGTTGCGACACACGTGGAAGCTTAGAAGGAATCCTACCCCTGTCTCCGTAGCCCAGAGGTGAACAACCTTCCCTTTGTTTTTATATTAAGAGGGTTATAAGGGTTAATGTTATATCTACCTGGCGAGATACCTCCGGGCGAGATTGAGGCAATCGTAGTGTCATAAAATGCGATAGTTGTTTGATTGGGATAATTTGTTTGTGGTTTTAAATTGGAGATGCAATTAATTTTTTATAATTTTTTGAGCGTTTAAGATTTATCTTTCCAAGAAAAATAATACGTATAGAGAAAGTTCTTAGTTGTTTTAATCTTGGTTTATGTAAAATTGATCATAATTTGTATCATTGATCATAACTTATCACATCATGTGATGTGATAAGTTAGAGGTTTAAATTTTGCGACAGGTGGCGTAATTAAGTTGGGGTGTTATACGAAATTAGCTGTTTTACCAGCTATTCTAGGAAACGTATTTTTGGGATAAAAAGTCTTATGTTTTTTAATTTAAATCCATTGAGCCGTTACCGTGTTGAATGTGGACAAATACACATACTCAGACACAAACTTTCGCATTGATATTATTAGTGTGACTATAAATAAAAAATTACGTATGATGCATTTGAAATTAAATGTTTTTTACTAATGCACCTCGCCCGACTTGAAGTTATGGCGTATCGCATCAAGCCAAACATACAAAAACACCCCCTATAAAAACCAGATCGTTTTTGTTTCCAACACACCAACAAAAAAATACACCGGGGTGTTAACTCTAACGATATGTAGCATTTTACAGCATTTATGTTTTCATGGCGTCTGCTTTTTGTGCTAATAAAATATGATTAGTTAGACATCCTTAATTTATCTTACTTCGATTTGGCTAATTAATCATAAACGCTTTAGTGGTAATTAATAAACACCATTATTTATAAGCGTTGGATAGTCTGGTGATATTCAAATTAAGTAATTTATTTTATGTCTAATAGATTTTATTATAACCAAGAGGTCGTTCTTACATTTTTTTAAACATAACCAAGGTATTAAACCAGAAAGTACGTATGGGTATAATTATATCACGAGGTGAAAAGAAACATCGGGATGAATAAAGACAACACCTTATCTATACTAATATTATAAAGAGGAAAGATTTGATTGTTTGTTTGTTTGTTTGTTTGCATTGAATAGGCTCCGAAACTACTGAACCAATTTGAAAAATTCTTTCACTGTTGGGAAGCTACACTATCTCCGGGTAACATAGGCTATATTATATTTTCCAAAAAACAAGGGATCCTTACTAAAACTCCAATAAGGTAACCCAAGGAGTAGTAAAATAAGATTTACAATTTTGACTTTGCGTGTTTGACAGTTCTAAGACAGGACAACGTCTGTCAGGTCAGCTAGTGATGAATAAAGACACGACCCTAAAAAGGTTTTTATCATAAATCATATATACTAAATATGTATTCAAAAATATATATTCCAGATATAATATGAAATGCAAAATGTACTAAAATCTTGTTGTTGTCTTGAGAGAAAATTTTTGAATTTCGTAGGTCTGAAAATTGAACTATAAAATAGCTTTATAAAGCTTTCTGTGTCTCTATTTACTCCGTCGTTTCTACTCATCCCGTTTTACAAGCAGCGTGGAATAGTGGTAGTTCAGAGCAAGAAGTGTAGATAAGAAATCATTTGGTCACTTCACGGATAAAGTGTCTACACAAGCCTGCGGTCGTGATCCATTAGAGGCACGGGGTGTGCCCAACGTCATTATCGGCAGACGGCAGATTCAAATTGAGGCAATCCCGCTCCATTTACAAGCGAACGACGGCGCGCGCTGATACCGCACTAAAAGCACCTAAAAGCTACTAATGTACCATAACGTCACCCTTCGACACGTCTTTCCACTCTGTCGCACCATGAGACATTTAATAAGCTTGTCTCTTTTTAGCAATATTGAAAAAACATCTCCGAAATGAAGTCACGCGCGCACCCAATTAGGATCCAAAATTTTGTTTGAATAAAAAGAACCTATGTAATAGGCGGTTGCTCAGTAGCTAAAAAACTCACACATTAATTCCTCAGCCTGAGATATGACTGGCTTTAGGTAAGTGCCGCAATTTTATGACAGCTTCGAAGCCTACGTGAAGAACGAAGAATAAACCCCATAAAGTTTTTATTATTGTGTTTAGAAGATTATTACCGTGCAATACATTTCAAATTTTAACGTATTCGTGTTAATATGCCAAATGGACGTAAAACTAGAAAACAACATTGTCCCATTAAATTTTGGAACTGAGTTCGTGTTATGTAAATTTAATAAATGCTTATTGTAATGAGACTTCAAATATTTTTTGCTTGACCTTCTGCGTAGAGTACCTACATTACCAACCGGAGCTGAAAAATGCGGTTTTACCCTTTCCTCGTAATCAACAAGTTTGGAAAAGAACTTGACACTACTTTATCTATAATGCTCATCCCTAAATCTTACTTTACTTACGGACTTTACGAGTAGCTAACTACACCTACCTTTACTGAGTTGTAGAAACTAGAAAGTGCCCGATAACAGGTCCCATAAAGCGTTATCTCGGAGCTCTGACTCGTCAGAACAGAATAATAAAATAAATGTGCGTCTTTCTACGAACAGTTTTATTTATTCTCGCCCAAACTTGGGTCGCCTGCGTCGGCTCCGAGATAACAATGTCGCATGTCGCGTGCTTACAGCCGCCAGAGCTTTTAGGGCTGTCTTCATTGCCATAAAACTTCTAAAGCGTGCATAAACTTAAATTACTTACTGTAAATTGTTTTTGAAGAAATCAACTTGATGCAATGCAGACCATATCGAGCTTGCGCTTTTGGTTTCTACTCTACATGCCAATATTTTTTGCAGCAGTTGTAATTTAGCGCGTTTTTTTTTTCTTATGACAAAAATAATTTATTTGACACTAGCGACCCGCCCGTCTTCGCATGGTGTAATTTATACATATAAACCTTCCGTGAAATATTATCTAACTGATAGTGAAAATAGCATCAAAATTAGTTGCGTGGTTTAGGAGGAGTTAGCGGTTATACAGACAGATAGACGCGGTAAGCGACATTAATTTATACTATGTAGAGAAGAGATAGAGAAGAGATAGAGAAGAGAAGAGAAGATAGATAAGAACCGAGTAAATCATGCATACACTTAAAAATAAATGCACGATAGGTGTTAAAACAATATTGGACACTGTATTATGTTTTGCCTATTAGGCGCGCCAAACAAATTTTTAATTACCTTTTCTACTCTAAGAATGAAACTCGATATCAAAGATTTAAGTTGACAGCAACCCTGATTGTGGCCGTGTCACAAGAACACGCGCTGGATACCCACGCGCATGCATTGTCATCATACGACCACCAATACCAGTTTTATTTTTTATACCATTTCATCATCATCTAAAATTACTTCACAAAGCTATGCAAATGGAAATCTAATTCTCACTTTACAAGAGCAATAACAATAAGTGTTTCAATACTGAAACATCTAAGTAGGACTAATTACATAACATTTTATTTTCTTATAGGAAAGCAGAAAAACTATTACACAAAATATGCAAGTTTTCACTCCAGTTTAAAGTTTTAAAGCTTATCTCTTCTATTGCAGCGCTCGGTCCATTTGTGCTCCATTATGGAATGGAAATGCGCTCTCAAGCCATTGTGTCGCGATCGAGTTGCTCTTGTCAAGCCTTTAGCGCACACAACAACCTCTTACAATTTACAACCACCAAGATTTATAAGCTTTCAAGCTCACCCACACAAGCACACGGCTTTCTTACACGATCTTATAAGAATCGAACGCACACTTGAATACACAAAGGCGAGTTCTCTGATCGTTTTTTCGTTTCTAGGTCAGAGCCACGCTCGAGGCTCGATGGATATCGTAGTCTTACCTAAGTTCCGTGATCCACTTTAGGCCGACCAGTTTGTAAAACAAACAGGAACCTAATCGGTAACATTAGCCATCTGTGTAGATACTTATGTGACTCGCGAAACAAGACCATTGTATTGAGATTTGAGATTCGATTGACCAAGATACGAATGCAAGAATGTTGCCGACCAGTCCGTTGCACCTTTCTATTCTCATAACAATAAGGCTTCTCTGATACCGACAGTAGCTCGGAAAACTATAGATTAGCTAGATTCTTATCTACTGCAACCAGCGACAATTAAATACAATTTATAAGATCGCATTGGGACTTTCGAATAATATTAATGGGTTATTAAAACCAATGTTATTGTAAGTGTCAAAGCATGTAAAAGGATTTCCGTGAAACAATGGGCTATTGGACAATGGCCGTAGGACGGACGCGGGGCGCGCGAGTCCGTCGCACGTGCGTCCCATTGTATTCATACAGATATGAGGCAGGACTGGTCGTGTCTCCAGACAATGCCTGCAGACTAATTTATCGATCCTCGAATTTCCCTCGGCTATAATAAACCTCTATATTAAATATCTTTTGTCCGAAAGAATACGACCTTTTAAAAGCTTTATTTCTTTTAACATTTGAATACCAGTCAAACCGGCTCGAATTAGCGCTGAAACAGCGCAGTTCAGAAAAATCACGCGAACGTGAACCTTAACGCGCCGAGATGCCTTTTGCGGTCGCGCATCTTTTCTCATCACCTAAACAGAATCGCTGAACAGAAACAGCTAGCCGTAAGGCCCCTGATTTCTCAGAGTGGTTCCAACGTCGCCTTGGTTATGATCGTCAATACATCAAGCTCAGTCGATGTGATTGTGATCGATAGAGCAAACAGCTAATAAAGCCGGAAACTATCCCGATACTGGTGCGGTACTTTAAATCCTATGTGTAATTGACGTAGGTAGACCTGGGAAATTGCCTGATGTAAAGCGTAGATGCAATCTCCTCGTTACTGCATATCCTTCGCGGATCCAACGTCTTGTACAGCATAGATCGTGTGCTGACTTTTAAATGGGATTATTAGTCTCGGGTAGAGCTAGGCATGGATTGCGTACGATGTATTACCTACTCGTACATGCACGAGTATGTCGCGGTAGGTTTATGGTATCTAATGTGCTGATTCCCGCTGATTGTATAATAGAAGGCAACTCGTGCGGGATGAGATGGCGCGTGGGCGACCCTCTGTCACCGGCAGAGATATACGGAGGTACTCTGCAAATCAGCACCTTGTAAATTCATTCTAAGGAAACTGCTATCAAAAGGGAACAGAATGTATATCCAACAATTACGTACAGGATTATACAGAATGTTTGGTAGATATATGCGAACCTAAGGGACCATTTAAAGGATTTTGAGCCATGGGCGTAGCCAAGATTTTCTAGAGTCCAGTAGGTGGATAGTGGAACTCTGTAATGGCTAGCAAACTCCTCGGGATTGGGCTTCTTTGGTTTGATTTGACGAGTTACATAAGCGTAACGTGTGTTTTAATTTTTAAACAATGTTTATTTTAATTTTATTTTTTCTCATTTATATTTGTTTTCACCTTAGTTTAGATAAAAATAATATGATTTCGTTACAGACAAATATGGCTCAAAATGCTCTAGATGACCTGAGCTGTTATCCCCTTGCGGCTTTGCTATCAAACAACCTGTATTTTTTTTATTGTAAAACAGATTGTACAGTATATCTACCTACAATCAGTATTACATGTACCTACTTAAGTAGATTCATATAATATTTTAGGCAGCATATGTGGGTTCTGTACTGCTTATTTGTATCGAGTAAATCATTAATCTTACAACCATACTACGTACTTAAGTACGTAGCAGATGATACATACAGCCATACACGTGCAAACAATTCTTCTGGAAGCGTAGCGTCCAATCAGTGCTGACTGCTCGCTCGAGCTTGCTAACTACTAAACAAGCATGGTCATTGCTCACATACCACAGGCCATGACTAAAGCATTGCCACAGAAGACATAATAGTACAAGTATATTATATACATTACTCTCTATATACAGCGTGTTTCAAAAAGGTGTGATAATACTGAAGGATATGTATGTTCTCATCATTATGAACAACTTTTACTATGGGGCCAAACGGCAAACCTGAAAACGCGAAAAAATCATCAGCTGTTCCATACATTTTTTCGAGTGTCAATAACCGTTTTCTATGGAACCAGCTGATTTTTTTTCGCGATTTCAAGTTTGCCCCCATAGTAAAAGTTGTTCCCTTCAGTATTATCAGTTTATTTTAAACACGTTCTAGCTATATGTTATTGAGTTGGAGCCGTTTTTATTTTGATAATTTTGTTTGGTTTATCGCAGCTAGTATATGTTTATATATGATCGCAGTATAAACATATCTGTATTTTCTTTATATAAAGGTAAAATATAACTTATTCGACTGACTGAAATATCGATAATATTTGACCTAAGATGCTGAAATTAGGCAGGTGGATTTCTAATAGCGTGCAGAGGGTCCAATTAAAGGGGCAAATGGAGGACGCGCGAAAAAATACGAACCCTGTATGAAAGCGGATGAAGCTAGCAGCTAGCAGCGCAGCTAGCAGCTAGTAGTTGTAAAGGTAACCTATATGTGTTGTTTTGACGGGCTATCTGATTTTTAGAGCTCCATCTACATTAAAGCTATAGCCATAAATCGTGGAATACATAAAATTAATATTTCTTTACGACAATATTTTGGTCTGAGAATTAAGCTGAGTGCGCATGTGCGACGCCGTCGCTGCGACGTCATCGGCGCCAGCGCAGCACATGTGCCTTAACGCTGACAGACACTGTAAATAATATCCTTATTCAAAACAACCAAACTGCTGACCTTTGCTTTAAAAAAATGTGCCAGTGCCATTTCAAGTGGCTAATTCTCGTAGAATTAAGTGAGTTTCCAAAATATTTGAAGTGTTTTTATAACCAACGCAAAAAAAATAAACTGGGTGGGCGGGAACGGTGAAGATTAGTTCGTAATAAGTTTTTTCTCTTGCAACAATGCAGTTTTTTATTTACGCTCTAGATAATAACGATGACGAGCATCTAAAGTATTCGTAATAACATTTTAAACAGCTAGCTCAAGACAAAAAAAACTAAACAAGGTAAAAATGTTTATGAGACAAAAGCTGGCGAGCAAAGTCTGCAACCACTTCAATTACGTGTAATTTTGTAAGCATGTAATTATTGCGGCCTGCGGCGACATCGCTTTCTGCAGCATTGCACTATGCTGCAGAGACCTCACTTTTATTACACGTTTAATCTAAATATAAAGCTGACTTTTGCCAACCGAAGCAAAATGTGAAATCAACGAACGACGAATTGGCAAATTGGTAAAAAAATTAAGTCTGCCCCTAAGGTTAATATGTTATGTTATGGAATATGTTAATATGGTTTTTTTTACGCGTTTTCGAATATGGCAATATAATGTATTATATTATTTTTCATCACTCATCTTGTGCATTTTGAATTAATAAAACATTTTCAAGTTTTGTTACATATCGTCAATCAAGTCACGGTCAATTCTAAGTCATGCCTTAGTAAAGTTATGGAGATTTTACAGGCTTCTTAGTATAGGAAAAATGTTATTTCGTTAAGTTAGTGAGTTAACACGAAATTCAATGTTCGCCTTGTTATAATTATATAACTTTCCCAAATTAGAGCACACTCTCGAACACTTTAAAAAAAATTCCGTAATAACACATTTAAATTGGAAAATACACATGTTAGAAAAATTTTATGAGGCGACATGCATTTTTCACGTTGACGTCAAATTATGGCCTAATAATAATGTAACAAACAGGTATTTTTTTTAGTAAAAAAATAAAATGAAAAAAAAAGCATTCTTAACACGACAAGCGCTGCACGCGCTGTTGTGTTGCCTAACTATGGTAAAAATAAATAGGATTAGGCCTTTTATTGGCTGAAATATAAGATAAGTTTAATTTAATTTTATATTAGTATTTTTGCTCTTGGTCTATTAATAAAATTAAAAATTAAAAAATTACAGAAAAAATCTCAGAAACTGTGGGCTAGTAATCTAGCATTTAACACACTCAATGAGGTTTTAAACACAAACATCTGTGAACATATTGTGTCAATAGGTAGTAGAATCAAACTTGGGAGCAATTGGAGCAAGGTCCATAGACTTTTGCACGTTCTCCTTTCCATATAGAAACAGAGACAAATATTCTCATAATAACATCTAAATTTTTTCATGTTCACGAGAAATTATTATGATTGTTAATGGGCATCATTAGGTGAATTTACTTTATACACATTTTAGTCGTCGTCGGCGCGCAAATATTAAGAAAATTGCTGTTTTTGTTAGCATTAATTACGACTCAACATTTGTGGAATAGTTGTGATATTAAAATAGGTAAACATCACGGCATTCCAATGAGAAAGTTGATGTTTATTTACTGTTATAATCATAAATAAACATGTACTGAATCGGTCCGTGAGTTACATTAGATATGAGCACATAATCGAATTTTGTGCAAATATGAGAATTTCGAAAAAGTGCAAAGAATGAAGAGCATGGGAATAAGTGATAACATTTCGACATGCGATCAAACTTTCACGCAAACGCGTGGGAATTGATGATCTACATTCTACATAAATCTTTGTCCCGGCATAAAATACGATTCGCATATATCGATAAGTGATCAATTTATACGCTTTTGTACTAGAACATATGTGTGTATACACACATATGTGAGTCAGTATGTTCCTACCTACCTACTGTAAGTAATACCATGTAATACATACCTACCTACTAAATTATTCTCAGCATTTATTTGCTCGGACAGCTGCAATAATAACAAGAAAGCCGAATGAAAATCAAAATCATCATTCATCATTTTCGCTATGTTGTTACTTGTTGAACGTAAGACTGTAGCAGAGACCCGATGTACTTCTGTGGAATATGTT
Source organism: Agriopis aurantiaria (assembly GCA_914767915.1). Taxonomy (NCBI): domain Eukaryota; kingdom Metazoa; phylum Arthropoda; class Insecta; order Lepidoptera; family Geometridae; genus Agriopis; species Agriopis aurantiaria. The sequence goes on along the minus strand of OU611994.1, from coordinate 5,882,341 downwards.
TTCAGTGTTTTACATTGTTATATATTTACCATAATAACAATTTAATAATTCAGGTATGAACCCTTATAAGGCAAAACAGTAGGCAATTAAGGTCACATATCACATACAATAAAGTCACAAAAAATATATAAATTAATGAATCAAGTACCTAGTAATGTCATCACAAATAATATGTCATTAAAATTTACAAATGACATTAATTTAAAAATTCAGTTCATTATTCTATATAGTCTAGTCAAGGACGTTTTATACGCCAATATAATAAAACATCCTTGAGTCTAGTCTATATAATCAGTTCAGGGGCCTTACGCCTAACTCGTTACGCGTTCCCAAAGTAACGTTAAACCGCGCAGTTCGGAAAATCACGTGAACGTGAATTAGTGCGAATTAGTGAAACTTAATGCGCAGATACGGTTTGCAGTCGTGTAACATTTTTTCAAAAAAAATCTACATGTAGGCGTAAGGCCCCTGTAGTAAAATAATGTGTCATGTTCAGGAAAGCTACTAGACTATGTACCTTCTCTTCGGCACTATGGTATAATATATGTGGCCTTCACTTGTGAATGTAAGTAGACTAAATAGAGATTATTTCAAATGTCTCCTATTGCCTGTTCGGTAATGACGTTCACCTTGATCGCAACATTTATTGCGCTCAAAAACTAAAATGTACGGCTACCTCATTTATTTCGTTGTCAAGGTTTATCTAAATGTATTGAGCATTGATTTACAAACATTTTGGATGGTGGGTTTAGTACAAAAAAATCACGATAAAAATGTCCTGAAGATACGTTTTAGAAATACCGACAAACTAATTTAAATTCTAAGTCGTTGGAACAACGTCTAATTTAGATTGCTTTTTGGTGTGACTAATAAAACAACACTATATTTATCTTGTAACAAATACAGACTAAATAGACCGAGCGACGGGAGATCTCAGCTCAGATTCTAATGAGACAAGTAGGCGTTTCTATGTATGTATATTTTGACGATAACTAGCATAATTATCATAAATGGGCAAAATCGGTCGAAGGGTAGTGAAGACATAGGGATCTACAAGTCTCAGTTCTGGACAAACAACTAGTATGGTTTTTAGTCTACTTTTGGATCTGAAATGTTTGAGCGTAAACCCGATATCCATTGTGTTAAATATCTTTGGTGTTGAGGTAACTATAGTTGTTAGCTCCAAACAGACCTCCCTATATCTCCACAGTCCCTCGACCGATTTCGCTCATATTTAAACTAAAAAACTGCATTATAATTAACTACTTGCCTACAAAATTTCATGAAGATCAGATCAACAATACGCAAGTTATCGTCGAATAAATACACAAACATACAAACATACAAATGCTGACTTGTCCCATTAGAATCCGAGACCTCTCTGCGCTCGGTCAAATATTGACATTTGACTATTCCTTTCAAAATCAGTTTCAGTTCTCATACTTTTACCATAACCCAAACAACGTAACTGATAAGAGGTAACTTCTCACAGACACGTATCACGTCTTTTTCGATAATTTTCGACTGATAATGCCACGATAGGTGATTCCCATGACAATTATATCGGGATCACGTAACCATATCAATCGGTTCGTGAGCAGACGCGCAGGTCGATAAGGGTGGTTCTCACGAACTTATCTAACGAGTGGTGACAAGCGTGACACTTGTCAGTGATGGCCGGTCAGTCAACATGTCGCACTTGTCATTTGTTCTCTTGAAGACGCTAGGCGCTCTATGTTTACATCCTGCTGATACACGTGACAAATCTTGACATTTTTTATTGGACAATTTCGTTATCAATCGCAAATACATTTGTAGCCAGAAGATGCCCGCCCACAGCTGAACATAGGCCTCCCCCTTAGAAGTTTTTATTTTATTTTACTATAAATAGGCTTGCGCTTGACCGCCAACTCGCCTGATGTTAAGCGGTGATGCGGCCTACCATGGAGCACGCTTGCCTAGAAGAAACCTATTCACTCTCGACTTGAAGACACCCAGATTGTAACTATCGGGGAACACCCACTCAGGCAGCGAATTCCACAGTCTAGCAGTTCGCACAATAAATGTGTAATCAAAGCGCTTCGTACGGGTTCTCGGAATATCAACCATAAAGCGGTGTCAATTCTTCGTGCCCACTCTGGAAGTCCGATAGAAAAATGGGCAGGAGGGAATCATATCATGCAGATCTGAAGCACATGCTGTCGTTCCATCTAGTGGGAGGCCTACCTACACTGCGTCTTCCGATTCGTGGTCTCAAGTTCCACTCGAGTAACAAATTAAAAATTTCTTTTTTAAAGATGTACTTTCAGATTATTCCCATAGAAATTTCATCAAAATCAGTTCAGTAGTTTGGGTTTCAAATCAAAATAACTAAAAATAAACATTTAAGTAAACAAAATTGCGTATTTACAAATTTTGAAGTAGGTTTTTGAATTGATAATTATAAATTATTTTGTTTTTCGTTAAGTATTTAGATTAACCTATCCCCAATCTCTAAAATTGTATAAGTGAGCAAATTATCACATAAAAATAATAAACACTATTATATTTACTCATTAAATTTTGAAATTATGGGTGTCGTAAATCTCCAATTGAATAATTTGAGATACGAATAATAAATTACTTACAATATAATGTCGGTTATATTGTCACTATTAAAAAGATAAATATCTTCAAACGATAACGTAGTACTTTCGGTGCAATTAAGAAACATAAAATAAAAAAACGGTTAGACGTATCGATCATGACGATTGGAACAGTAACTGGAATAACTGGTGGTGTGTAGACGCAGATTTAAAATGTCAGGAGAATAGACGAGAGACTGTAACTTATGTATCTTTTACACTTAGTCGCATGTTGATGCATTTTTCTTATGGACAGCGTAGGCAACTCTCCTCAGTCCTCATGTTCGAAGATGGTAAATACACCTACCTTGGGGCCGTCAGTGGCCTAGCTACCGGAGGGCTAGGTGGTGCAGTGCGCCGGGGTCCTCAAGCTCAGGGGACCCTCGGACCCTGACCAGTATACCTCAAATTGAAAATGCGAAAATTTCTCCCACCTTCAGAATATAAATATAACAGGTTGCAACGCGACTTTCATGGCAACTCAGTTAAAAAATCAAAACTTTTAGGGATTTTTCCAAAATTCTTTGTGTTTGCAGTGTTGCCAACTTGACGGATTCGCCGTTAAATTTTGCGAGATAAAGCAAGAGGAAAACGGAACAAACAATTTTAATCGGAAAATTCGGGATAAACGGAGAGTGCTTTTTTCTATGTCATTTGGACAGGACAGCGTTTGTCGGGTCAGCTAGTCGATAAATACTATAAATACTAATATTATAAAGAGGAAATATTTGTATGTATGTTTGTAACGAATTGGTTCAAAATGAACGGGACCGATTTTAAAAATTATTTTACTGTTAGGTAGCTACACTATCCCCGAGTAACATAGGCTATAATCTATACCCGTGCGAAGCTGGGGCGGACCGCTAGTACTTGATAAAACCTAACCAGTTCGGTGCCTGATAATCACGAGTGAATCAGTTTCTTTCTTCTAGGTATAATAGCGTCCTCCATAATAGACCATCACATCATCGCTTGACATCATATAGGATTGCAGTAAATCGCAAACCTATCTTTCAATAAAAAAAAAATCAAGTACAGTGCAAAACGTGCATACACTAAATTTTTCCAGTCAAAATGCTAGTTATGACTTCTTTGATAATACCACGCGATAGCGAAAAGCAATGAATAATAAACAGAGAGATTTCGTAAAGATTAACCCGATCGGAGCCCGCATGGTGTGGGCTGTTCACACGCGTGACCGCGTGAGGAATACGCAAGGAGTCGTGAGAAAGAACTGTGCGGCTTGCGAATTGAATACTTACTTCCACTTACTGTTTCATTGCCCTATTTATTTAGGTAAGCTTTCTATATGTTACGTGGAAAGCGCGGCAATCGCCATACGGCATGTGTTCCTGTTCTAAAGTCTCGACTGTTTGACATTGGATAGGAATTAGTGGTCCTGCACCACGTTTATTTACGACTATATATAAAAGTTTTCTTTACAAATTGTATGGGGATTGTGTTTTACCAACCGCAAAATAACCATATTTCAGCATATTTTGGTAATTCATCGTGACGTCACACGTCGTGGTGTATGGGGCTCCGTTGAGGGCTGAGGGCTTCGCCAAGATGCCACTTGTGGGCAATATGGGCTATGCTTACGCCTTCGCTCCGCCACCGAGGCATCGCCACCGGGCACAGAAGACATAATAGGTACGGGGCAATATGGGTTAGGCCTTCGCCCCGCGCCTTCGCCCTGGGCCTTCTCAGATCAAATTTTACTACATATATACTAAAAGAAGCAGGTATTATAGATTGATGGAATATACTTTTTTAAAGGATAATAGGCTGCCACCTCACTAGATGTTAAGCGATGATACGATCTAAGAAGAACGAAGAAACCGATTCACTCGCGACTTAAAAACACTCGGATTGTTACTATCGGGGAACATCTATTCAGGCAGCCCATTTCACAGTCTAGCAGCTCGCACAATAAAGGTGGAATTAAAGCTCTTCGTACGAGTTTTTCAAATATCACCCAAGAAACGGTGTCGCTTTTTCGTTCACACCTTGATCGTACTAAGAATTCGATGATCCGTCATCCGATGCACAATCTCATGTTGATGAGTTTCTTGGCACGTTTCTCAATGGACTCCAACGTATCAAGCTGTTACTTGACTAATCCACCCCCAAGAACTAGACGCAGAATTTTTTGACGTTTTTTTTTTAGTAATTTGATATTAGCCACAAACAAGGAACTCAATTTTCCCATACAAAAGACATCAACGCGCTCCTCTGTCGTCGCACTAAATTTGTATCAAAATTGTATCTCCTTCTTTAATAACTTCTGTCTTCAATGTCTAGATATTTTTTGATAAACAAATATAACTTATAATATAAACTAAGTATCAACTTAAGTATAACTTAAATTCTTATAAGGAAAAACACAGGAGAAAACTGCAATGAGCGGCAAAAACTTGTTCTGTATCTAACTGAAGCATTACCCGACCAATAACTAGCGTGATAAAGCAAATTAGAACAGTCGCCGTCTAGCAACAGAATACATAATATGTATAGCTAGCAGTTACAGACTAGCCAGTAGTTGCTCAAGCGTACAATGACGTGGAATGTGTCCAAGATTGCGCGCCCGCCTGGAAGGGCGCTATGGCTTCAGTTTATGGATAGGTTGATAAATCCAGCTTCAGCTGACTCATTTGTGTAAGATCTTAAGACGAAATATGCTTCAAATTTGACGATTCGTCATCACGAATATTCAAAATTAGAACTTTATAATCGATAAATTGTCATTATTTCTTTATGTTTAATAAATGTTCTTGAAATATGTTATTCGGATGTGTTCACCGATACACGATCAAAGAAATTTGGTTCGATAGAAAAAAATCGTAAACTTTCCTAAAAAACACCCATTTTTACGTTCCCTTCAATGGATTGAATCAACTTCATTCAGGTTCTATAGAACATATTTTTATCCAAAAAAAATTGTATCTTATCCTAACAATCATTCAAATACTTTAGTGGTGGTTTTTTGTAAAAGCGTAAGATTATTTGTATAAAATAGAGAAAAAATTAATATTGAAAATATTTGAAAGCGCGCACGCAGCATTACCGTCATACAAGTGTACGTTTCTCTACCATTTCACGTTAAACTAAAACCTACAGACAAAGAACCCAATTAACTTGACTTTGTCTGAGTTTTAGTGGGCCGAAAAGTTTTTAATTTGGGTTTTGTTTCGTCATTTCCGCGGTGAGTCAAAACTTTGCTGTTGGCTGAGCATTTTTTTGCTAGAAGGTCCTTCGCCATCAGGACTTTGTTTTCTCGGAGATTAAAACTATTAAGTGTATTTGCACTTGTTTTAAATGTTTATCGGGACTTATCACGTATTATTTAATTTAGGAAAAAAATATGTACCTTTGTATTTGCACTGTTTAGAAGTAAAAAAAAAAAAAAAACAAGTTAATCTAGCGAGCTTTTAAATTATAAATGTGCACACGTTTTGTATGAGTTGGAATATATTTTTGTTTTTCTTTTATTCCCGCTGCACGAGAACATGCTTTGTTTAAGCATCTATTTGGAGAGCAAAAAGCTATAAGTAGACACAAGAGTAACAAATGTAACAATGCTAGGCTCCGTATAGCCTGCGGTGCGACGGCGCGGCCGCGGCCCGTGCTGTTGCGCACCATATTTTCCGCATTGAGATTGCGTGCCGCCTGCCCGCCGGCAGCGGACAATTTATAGCTCACTGGAACCGAGACTGGTACACGCCGGTTATTATTTAACGGACCTCAGAAACCTGGCCCCAGCCCCTGGCTATCGCCAATAATCCTGCTAAACATGGACGCTTTATTTTATCACCGAACGAAAACTTACCCACCTACTTACTCAGACATTTGCCAATTGCAGCCATAAATGAGTTGCACAAATGTAACAAGAAACCGATTTATGTAAACATCACAAAAACCCAAACGTAAGTAGGTAAATGAACACCCAATATCGACGATGCCAAATCGGTCATTCAAATGAACTCCGCCTCCGTCTATATAGGGTGATGATATTTTTTTCTCTGGCACTTAATTTGGTTAATGTATTAGCGGTGTCCGGTGTCGTACGCGATGCCTTAAAAGCCACGTGGATATGGTGTAACGGCGACGGCGGTGCAATGACGAACATGAGCGGTTGCAGAACAGGTAACTATTAAGGCATAATCATAATACCTACGTCGCTCCATATAGAGCGCGAGCGCGCGCCCGCGCAGCGAGCGAGAAACTCATGATATCCGACTCCTTCAGTTGACCGGCCTTGTGGCACGCGCCGGCATTGTTCCATTTGATTTACCGACCTCATTAAAATACGTCTACATTCAGCTACACCCACGGAATTGCACTGATATGCAATCATACTGCGCTCTAGAGGGACTAGAAAGGAACAATGTCGAAACTGAAACGGTACTTATATTATCTAAATAATATATTTTCGACCGGGCCTCCGGCCGCTGACATCTCAAACGCTTTATACATTTTGAGAGAGGCTGAGAACGTGAATGTAATGATTTTGTAATCATGTCGTGAATTTTATTGTATTTTATACACATTTCTAATTAATTCGTATGGGAGTTAATAAATCACATTGCAGTAAATATCATTACCTACTTAATAGTACTATTTTAAGTGTTTTTATATAAGCTTGTTTGTTTAAACCTAGTTTTTAAAAGTAGTTTATAAGTCTATTGACTAGATTGTACTTTGCTTTTCTCTGATTGGTCGACCTCAACTGGTTGTTTACCGATTGGCAAGTTTACGAGCGGAGGGTAAACAGTCAGTTGAGGCAGTCTCGAACGAGCTTTCAAAGGAGCAACAGCTCTCTGTATTACAAGTGAAAAGTATAAAGGTGTAAAATAAGTGTTGAGAATGATTGTGTCAATATCTAAATTGTGAAAGGTTGTAAAATAAATAATGTGATTGTACCCAAGGTGTCTGATTTATCACATATCAGAAGTGGCACAAAATCCACGAAAGCTCACAAAACAAAAATAGAGCACCTAAATGTGCCTCTCAGTCAACATTGGCGATAGAAGAGATCGAGGCAAGCCGTCAGCCGGAGCCTACAACTGCCGTGTCCATGCGAGCAAAGTATGGGGCACGTGTCTGTGTGGCGTGTAGCAGCTGCGCGAGGTTCTGTCGAGAGCCTGAAGCTGCGGACGCCAACAAGGAGCCAAAAATCGGCCTCAGCCAATAGCCAGGTGTGTTTGTTTCTGCTTTTCATTATGCTAGATGAGATATTTATCGTTGACCTTATTGCCAATTGTTCAAGATTGGAATATGAAATGAAATGAAAATTTATTGATAACAAACGTCTTCTTAATAATTGTAATACATGGTGTCATTACATATTAATATTCCTAGTGGAAGTGCATTGGTACCCAAACTAGGAAAAACCTGTGAGATGGTATACCAATACCCTCCGCCGAACAGAGGTGGTTGGTCATGTGACGATTACACATTAGCTTTGTACAAAGAAAAAAAAGGAAAATAAAGCATGCAAAAGCTGTCGAGATGTTAATAGGTCTGAGTTAGACATTGAATAGAAAGTGTAGAAGTAAAAACACATCTCATAAACCTGGTAAAAATCATGCGCTGCGTTCTATAAAAAAAAAAAAGAAGTCGAATGCTAATAAATGGCATTATACGTCGTTAAAACGTGTAAACAAAAAAAACTTTATTAATTTCATACTTGTTTGCGGGTAGACTGGAAAATCATAAACGAACCGAAAGTAAATGTGCAAATCAAACATTTTAATAATTACGCTTCATATAAAGCAGAATCTAAGTCAGTGCTCTGATGTTGGTTCTTCAAAATAATCATGATTATACAAATGGCTATAGCAAGTCGCAGATAGATGAGAATTTAGTAAACTCTTGTGTGTCTCTTGTGTTCTATCACACTTACAGTATTGCATAATTTGTATAATTTACCTATGAAGCTACCTACAGTTACTTTACCTAAGTGCTTACGGTAGAATTATGTTTCAACGTTTTATGGTTTAAAATTTTTATTTTTTCAAAGAATAACATTAATTCTCTTAGGTGAGAAAATACATGTTTTATTTAACTAATGTACTCAAAGACTGCAAACATTGCAAACATTTTTAGGTATAGTATTTTATCGTAATAGTATTTTTTTTCTTTAGTGGGTAGTTGATTTCGTAAATATTGGGCTCGATAATCTATTGCGTATCGTGTATCATCCAAAGCTTGATAGCAATATTGGTAATTAGTCAATAATTAGAATTACCTATTACATTTTGTGTTATTTGTACTTATAGTTTTATTAGCAACAATCGTTTTGACAGCATACCATTAGTTTTTATAGCTCATCAAGTTTCGATAGCACCAACAATTTTGATAGCTCGGAAAGTTTTTATGGAACCGATGTTCTTAGGAGTCTTTATGGAACCGATAGTATCTATGAACCCGATAACACCGATAGTTGCAATAGCATCAATAGCCCTCATTATTGACAGTGGTCCGTAGCTCATTCGGTCACAGACTGAAAACATTTTTGCTTTATTGGAAGTAATAATAAAGCCAACCAGCTAGTCAACCATGTCGCTGTTTATATCGGTTGCTAGATAAATGAGATAGTTGCCACTATAAGCAATTCATATTTCACCCCGTAAGAGATCATACGAGAAATTAAATATATTAATGGGTGTATAATGTGACACAAGTACCGAACGATTCATTGTGTCATGCTTAATGCTCATGGCTATGTATGCCGCACCAAGTAAAGTGTGTTTAAGAAGTAAGCAGTGTTATAAGACTGCTTTGACCGACTGAAACATGACTGAACTGTGTTTGACAAATTAGTAGTCAAATTCATGATAAAATTTATTATATTTGCGAATTGAGTAAGATATAATTTTAGACTGTTAATTTTTGAAAGTAATCTGCCGGAGACAATTTATGCTTTTCAGTGTTATGTGACAGTGGAGCTTGTCGAAGACACTCCGCCAGATGTGTCACCTAAGTGTCGCCAGCGAGTGACGTGGCTAGTGTGTCGCCAGCGAGCAACGTGGCCAGCATGTCGGCAGCAAGCGACGTGGCCAGCGTGTCGTCAGCGAGCGACATGGTCAGCGTGCCGACAGTGAGTGACGAAGCCAGAGTGCCACGTGGTTAGACTATGATTATGATGCCTAACTAAGTCTAGATGTTCAGTAGGTTAGACTATGATTATGATGCATAACTAAGTCTAGATGTTCAGTAGGTTAGACTATGATTATGATGCCTAACTAAGCTCAGATGTTTAGTAGGTAAGACTATGACTATGATGCCTAACTAAGCCCAGATGCTTAGTAGGTTAGACGATGAGTATGATGCCTAACTAAGCCCAGATGTTTAGTAGGTTAGAATGACTATGATGCCTAACTAAACCCAGATGTTTAGTAGGTTAGACCATGATTATGATGCCTAACTAAGCCCAGATGTTTAGTAGGTTAGAATGACTATGATGCCTAACTAAACCCAGATGTTTAGTAGGTTAGACCATGATTATGATGCCTAACTAAGCCCAGATGTTTAGTAGGTTAGAATGACTATGATGCCTAACTAAACCCAGATGTTTAGTAGGTTAGATTATGACTATGATGCCTAACTAAGCCCAGATGTTTAGTAGGTTAGAATGACTATGATGCCTAACTAAACCCAGATGTTTAGTAGGTTAGACCATGATTATGATGCCTAACTAAGCCCAGATGTTTAGTAGGTTAGAATGACTATGATGCCTAACTAAGCCCAGATGTTTAGTAGGTTAGAATGACTGATGCCTAACTAAGCCCAGATGTTTAGTAGGTTAGACTATGATGCCTAACTAGGCCCAGATGCTTAGTAGGTTAGACTATGACTATGATGCCTAACTAAGCCCAGATGCTTAGTAGGTTAGACGATGACAATGATGCCTAACTATGCTCAGATGCTTAGTAGGTTAGACAATGACAAAGAATGGCTCGCTAGGCCCAGAGTGTTTAGTAGGTTAAAAGATAACTATCTCATCAATTGGGCTAAGTGCGCTTAAGATAAATGATGGCTATGTGTTCCTTCTTATAGGTCAAGTGTCCTTAACCAAAGTAAATGATGATTGGTGCCATGTAACTATATTTGGAAAGCCAAGTGAGCCCTTAAGATAAAAGTTTCTTGTTGCTATATCTTATAGAATAAACAGTAATGAAGCACGGATGACGTAGCCGTAGACTATTTGTCAGTGGTAGGCAACCGGTGACAACATTAAGATTATTTGATTATAATAAGACTTTTAACTCGGTGTGGCAACCAGTAATCTTTATTTGAAGTTTTATTGTCTAGCTGCACCTTCAGTTTTTCTCGCAGTCTTTATTTATTACCTATACTTATCTATTGAATTTTAGTGCAGTTTGTAATTTTATATTATTTGTTGTAAATAGTTAAGTAAGTGAATATTTCTATGATAATTCGAGTATTGTTATTGTACTGGCAGTAATTATATTATTTGATGTAAATAGTTAAGTGAATATTTCTATGATAATTCGAGTATTGTTATTGTATTGGCAGTAATTACATTAATTGATGTAAATAGTTAAGTAAGTGAATATTTATAATAATTCTAGTATTGTTATTGTACTGGCAGTTATTATATTATTTGATGTAAATAGTTAAGTAAGTGAATATTTCTATGATAATTCGAGTATTGTTATTGTACTGGCAGTAATTATATTAATTGATGTAAATAGTTAAATAAGTGAATATACATAATAATTCTAGTATTGTTATTGTACTGGCAGTTATTATATTATTTGATGAATATAGTTAAGTAAGTGAATATTTCTATGATAATTCTAGTATTGTTATTGTACTGGCAGTAATTATATTAATTGATGTAAATAGTTAAGTAAGTGAATATTTATAATAATTCTAGTATTGTTATTGTACTGGCAGTTATTATATTATTTGATGTAAATAGTTAAGTAAGTGAATATTTCTATGATAATTCGAGTATTGCTATTGTACTGGCAGTAATTATATTATTTGTTGTAAATAGTTAAGTAAGTGAATATTTCTATGATAATTCGAGTATTGCTATTGTACTGGCAGTAATTATATTATTTGTTGTAAATAGTTAAGTAAGTGAATATTTCTATGATAATTCGAGTATTGCTATTGTACTGGCAGTAATTATATTAATTGATGTAAATAATTAAGTAAGTGAATATTTATAATAATTCTAGTATTGTTATTGTACTGGCAGTTATTATATTATTTGATGTAAATAGTTAAGTAAGTAAATATTTCTATGATAATTCGAATATTGTTATTGTACTGGCAGTAATTATATTATTTGATGTAAATAGTTATGTAAGTGAATATTTCTATGATGGTTCGCGTATTGTTTTTGTACTGGCAGTAATTTTATTATTTGATTTAAATAGTTAATTAAGTTTAAGTTAGTGAATTTTTCTATGATAATTATGTTTATTCTGTATTGTATTATATTTCTAATATGTATTTTTGTGGGTTTCCGACAAGTTGCCATCTGTAACTACTGTAGAGACAACAGTAAGTTTATGATGTAGTATAATAACAATGAAAATCAAGAAAATTTCTTGTATCTTCCTGCAGTTCCTAAGTCAAGGAATAATGGAACCCACTAGTGATGACCATTATGTTGATGTTAGGTATTTAGGTATTTCGAAAACTCACGTTGTGGCGTTGAAAGTAAATCTGAGATCAAATTATAACCGAATGTAATGATAATTATAGCAAATAATTGATTTATTCGTGCGTCGGGAGATCGCACGACGTCGGATGGCCGAATGTAATGATTTTGTAATCATGTCGTGAATTTTATTGTATTTTATACACATTTCTAATTAATTCGTATGGGAGTTAATAAATCACATTGCAGTAAATATCATTACCTACTTAATAGTACTATTTTAAGTGTTTTTATATAAGCTTGTTTGTTTAAACCTAGTTTTTAAAAGTAGTTTATAAGTCTATTGACTAGATTGTACTTTGCTTTTCTCTGATTGGTCGACCTCAACTGGTTGTTTACCGATTGGCAAGTTTACGAGCGGAGGGTAAACAGTCAGTTGAGGCAGTCTCGAACGAGCTTTCAAAGGAGCAACAGCTCTCTGTATTACAAGTGAAAAGTATAAAGGTGTAAAATAAGTGTTGAGAATGATTGTGTCAATATCTAAATTGTGAAAGGTTGTAAAATAAATAATGTGATTGTACCCAAGGTGTCTGATTTATCACATGAATTACCAGCAATTAAGAAAGCGCTTTGTCACCGCATAGCCGTAAAAGCCGAAGATTTCGAAGCCAATGTTTTTTACTCAAAAGATAATTAACTGCAGATACAAAAGCGGACTCTTCATTTGTCAGAATTAATTACTAGCTATAAAATTTTACTCATAATTTGAATCAATCCTGCTATTTTAGTCATTTATAAATTGATTGCAATATTGTATACGTATGTAAAAAAATTCGATAAAGCGCAAAAATATGGCAAACATTTAGCGCGGCATGAAATGATGCCCTGAAGACATATTCGTCCGCAAACCCGTACGCATACGAATTCTGCCTGTTGTGTATAAAAAATAAATTGCTGATGTTGCCAATCGAGATTTTATTCAAATAAGTGGCATTTAAAATATGATGTTGGGTAGCTGAGGAGCCAATTAGTGAGGGCCAGGAGTTCGGAGGCTATAAATTTAGGCGCGATGACGCATTCTCTCGCGACCCAAGGCTGGCCGTAACATACGAATCCTTTTATTGCAATTTGTCATTAATCTTCGTTATTTTTTCACTGTACGCAATGGTTTTACATCATCCAAAGACATATGACACCATTTCAAGCACAGAAAAGCTAAAAAAATATATTTTCTGTGATTTAAGTGCCTCTCTAGTTCTCCTCTTTACACACTCTAATCGACTATAGTGCCTTATAAAAAATTATCTCTTTAAATTTCAATATCTATTTTAATCTATAACATTTATGATAGCTCTATAACGCCAAAATAAAAAGTGTTCTTTGTAGAAATTTTAAATACCTACCTGAGTGCCGGTTGTAAGCAGAAAATGGTTTGTAACTTGAGTAGCTGTACCTACAGGCATTTTAACTGCATACAGAGCGAAGTGTTCTGCAAACAATATCTTATTTCAAGCATAGGTAAGCTATACTTGAACTGCGCAATGCAACTAGATATAACTATCGAAATTCCTTTTAATGATCTACTAAAAGAGGAAAACTATTCTTAGTCAAAAAAGGTCAATGTTAATTAACCACAAGAATAGTGACTATCTACGTAGGTAAGTTTAGATACTCGTGCTTCAAATGTTTTTGTAGACGTATTTAATTGCCATAAAATCACAAGGAATCAATTGCTTTGTCAATATAAATACAATCAATCGATTTTAATTTCATTGTAATGACTTTTGATTATTCTTAGCAAAAAACTAAAAAATATCATTGGTTTTTTTCCCCTAAAAGCAACCTGTAGTTGTGGCCATTGTAAAGCATGTTTGCTTTGGTTGTTTAGAGACCAGGGTTTGACAACAGTGTGCCACACAGGCCTTTGTGGTCGATAATAATCTTTTGTGACCGCACCTTTGCGCGTGCAAATAAAATATTTTGACCGCGCACTCCACTACGCTTTTCGGTGTCCTATTCAAACATTGCATTAGATTGTTTCGCCGTAAGGTGATGAAAAGTTTATTTGATCAAGCAATTGCCTAACCATTTTTGTCATAACTATATTTGACAAAAAAAAATTGGCAAAACTGTTAAAATTCGTTGTTACAACCATTGTTAAAACGCACAGTTAAAACGTCTTTGCGAAAAATCTGACAACCACAGAAAACCAATGATATACCATAGAAAAGAGAAGAGTTTTTGTGATATGAACTACAACTAGCGCTTATTTTCAATTTTATTTGAGCCGTGGACTTTTGGTGACATCTTTTATTTCGCTCATGACCGAAGAAATATCTAGATCCAATCTAGATCACTAAAATTTTCATTCGCGAAAATCAATATTTATGAAAACAAATTTTGCGTGTGCGAAGATGTATTTTTCATTACATGTTTAAACAAGAAGGTAGGTACATACATATCACACATCATAGCACAAAAAGGAGGGCGTATTTATGTAGTTGAACAATCCCCGAGGGTCTAAAGACCGCAATAAGAAAAGTTAGAAAAAACTTTTAGCTTCAGTAGAACAGGCATAATCACACGCACATAAATAGGTTACTTTTTACAGACTAGGTTATTTTCTCTACAAGGTTACGCATATAGACTACTGCACTAAGCCTAAAGGAGGTCATTGTTCTCATCATTATGAAAAACTTTTACTATGGGAGCAACACTGAAATCGCATAAAACAGCCGTTCCATAGAAAACGGTAATTGACACTCAACAAAAAACAGCAGACTTTTTTTCGCTATTTCAGTTTCAGTCCAATTGTAAAAGGTGTTCTTAATGATGAGTACAATGACCTCCTTTCGGCTTAGTACTGTCTAGATGTGTAACCCTGTATTAACTAGCGACTTCTCCACTTGTTATGTACAAAGAAATTAGTTGTTACCAGTTCAATACTTTAACGTTAAGGAGATATGGTTCACTTTTCAGACACAATGCTTCTGTAATGTATCTTCAGTCGACAATATTAGTCTAGTTCTGTGTGCTGAGCCGGCTTGTGCCAGCAACAGCATTACGGCAGTGGTCAGTCCGTGTTTACATAACTAGTTAGACGCCGTCTCGCCCACGCCTCTGTTGGATATATCTTTAACTGTAAACACTCAATAGTGTATTGTATGCAGGTGCAACGGACGCTCGGGTTATCATAACACTGATACTCGGAAGCACTGTTCCTCGCTCCATAGTAAGAGCACTGTATAACCTTGATTTGTAAGCAACGTACATCATATCATGATAGCATTTCATACGAAAACACTAGAGAAGGCTTATTGAATGTTCAGCCAATCAATTTCCTTCATTTGAATGGCCATGGCTTTAAATTTTTTTTTTAATCAATTTTTCAAATTATTTTTTTTTTTAATTCAGTCTATGTATAGTTTGTACTGAGCTGCAGTATATAGTAAAAAGTTGTATGACGATTTCGAAAGTAAGATCGCAGTTGATTTTACAATATACAACTTGTACAATTTTGTTACAAATGTCACAGCAAAAAAGCCTTGGACCGAGCATAAGAGTATTAATCACATTAACATTAGTAAAAATATACTTGTTTCGTAATCAACTCATTTTAATGCTATAGGTACCATAGGAGGCAAACAAGCAGATGGCCAGCCTGATGGTAAGCAGTCACCGTCGCCTATAACACAGGCATCACAATAACGTTGCCGAGCTTAATCTCATCTCATCTCAATTTATAAACTCATCTCGACAGGTGTACCAGATCAGGTGGATAAGAATTTTAATCTAGTATTTCAATCTAGCTTAGCCTAATTAGGTACACCACAGCAAGTTAATCGAACAATAAGGTATAAAAAGAATCAGAAAATTACCAATTTAAGTATGTATTATGGGCACCTTTGCACCAGGTACAGATAAGGGCGGGTAATTTGATTAATTGTTTTTTTTATTTTAATTAGTTTGTAATTACAATAGCATGATGACTAATATTTTCTTATTACCTCATAAAAAAGCTGATCATAAATAGAGCCCATCAACGAAAACAAAATTAAAATTAGTTCAAAAATAAATAAGATATAAGCAGATATAAGCATTTAAATTTCATGCTAGACAGAGAGCGCACTATACTGAGCCGTGACGTCACGGCTCAGGAGCGCCATACAAATGCTATACTAACACACGCTTTGTGAGAAAGGGATAGAGCACCCTATCCCCACCTAAAACTTTAAACGCTCATATCTCAGAGATTTATCAGCCAATTTAAATTATTTTTTCAGTATGTGTAATGTATTTAGTTATATTCCTCGCTAAGCCGGTTATTTGTAATAAATTAAACATGAGGACACATGCCTATTTTAATTAGTAGGTAGTTTGTTTAGATTTTATTTTAAGTTTTAGTTTTTAGTTTTGAATTTAAGTTTTCGTTAGTTTTCTGTTTTATAAGTTATTTTATAAGTCGATTAAATATTGTTTTTTTTTTTTAAAAGATAAATATAAATAATATAAGTAATTTAAAACTATATATGTATGTATATCAGTCTCTGGCAGCCATCTCATAAGCTTTGCTTAGTTTGGGGTCAGATGACCGTGTGTGCAAAAATGTCCAGAAATATTTATTTATTTATTATTATTTATTTAATCATTACCGAGCTTGTCTTGTACACATAATCGACTCGCTCCCAATAAACTGCCCCATCCATCATTACAAGTGATACGAGGGAATATGGAGGTGTGGTATGTCGTCGAAGACTTTTTTGTCGCGCGGCATTTACAATGGAGACCCGTGGCGAAACGACCGACGCGTAATGCAATTTTGATTATCTTCGCTCATAATGGCTGCAACTCGGATTGCAACGCGTCATCGACAATGTAGACATTACATGTGTGGTTATTAAAAAATCTGAACGATGCATTGTCACTTGCGAAGGTTAATTAAGCTATTTTGAAGACTAATTATTATCGTGTCGGAATTCAATATGGACTAGTGGACATGCCGTATAACTGAACAAAACTGTTATTGAAATACTCGTTCAACAACACGCTTACATCTTAAATGTCTAGATAAGGTAAATGCGTCTTTCATCTTGCATTTAAAATTTGTTAAAGCTTTAAAATTAATTAATGTATCAACGTAACATATATGTAAAATCAAAGTTATACTAATAAAGAAAACAACATTACAAATTTCAGAAAAAAAAATATACATTAATCAGTTTTTGAACGTAAAAACTGAACAACAAATTGTACTACAATCTTTTTAAAAGTACATTCAATCATCATTCACATTAAATTTGTTCTGTATGTTTGCAACGATACCAGTTCCCACAATTACTACCAACCCCATAAGGAACTGAGTACAAATGCTACAGATTTATTGTCGTCTAGCTAGAGCTTTCGTAACACGCAAACCATCGACTTTCACTCGGGCAAAGAACACGACCCCGAGTCACGCAGCATCTCTGCAGCCTTCGACTCGCTGACAGCAACATTGTCGTGTTGACTGATCGTTGACGCAAATGTCGCTCGGGAGATATATCGGTGTAAACGCACCATTACGTAATTAGTTCGCGCAATCACTATGTTATCAATAGTTATGAGTTTATTATTATTATTTTAATTATTTTTTTAGTTCAAAATCATCAGCTTTCTTATTTACTTACTTACAAAATCATTAACTTATCTTAATCACTATTGGACATATATAAATCACAAGCTACGGCACGATTTCCCTTTTCACATCCAGCCACTGCCAGCTGCCTTAAGCTTCATTCCATTTCGTAGATTGAACCAGCAGACCTAGCACGGGTCGTGGACACATTGTCTTTCCACCGTTTTTAACCCGCGAGAAACAGACAAACGTACCCATTGATGTAAGTAAATAGAAAACTGTCATTGAACGTATCCTTAATCTAGTTTTGTCGCGTCTACGCGAGGATATATAAAAACGATGGAAAAACATTTTTTCCACGGCCCGTGTTAGGCATGCTGGACGTCGTCCTACGCTGCGACCAAAAACAAAAAAAAAACAAAAAAATATTTAGATGACTTATACCTATTAACAAACTTCAAAAAATTACGGAGTTCTCAATTCGGTTGTATTTTAAATGTTTTTTTACCTCCTTACTCATCCGTTATAATCAGACTAGCGACCCGCCCGCCCGGCTTCGCACGGGTGTAATTTACGTGCGAAGCCGGGGCGGGTCGCTAGTTATATAAAACCTTTCGTAGAAATGTATCAAACTGATGGTGAAAACGGCATCAAAATCCGTTGCGTGGTTTAGGAGGAGTTAGTGGCCATACAGACATGTATGTATGTATAGATAGAAAATTCTTTGGTCCCTTAGACAATTCACCAAAATTTCAATTTTTTTATAGGTTGAGTTGTTTGGTTTTTAAATCAAAATAACTGGAAAATATATATCATCTATGTATATTAAATTGCGAATTTCCTAATTCTGAAGTCGGTTTTATATTAATAATTATTTTAAGCTTAAATAAAGTAAAACCAGTAACTTCAAATACCTCCAGCAAACCCAACCCTACAACGTATATAAAAGTCTACCGCAACCACCTCAAACAAACTCAGCGCATAACTTCACCTAATGCATACATGCTATGTATAGGAAGGTGCGAACTTTAGGGGTAGGCACACACGAGGCGTCAACGCTAACGTGCTACCCAAATATGAAGGTGTGAAAAGCTCCGGCGATCGTGGTCCTCTTATTGTGGTAGCCGGTAAGCCGCTTACCGGAGTCCGGACCCACTCATAAATCCTTCCAGCAATAACGCTAATGCATACCTACCTCATGCTTAATGCCTCTACAGCGGCAGTGCACGGCTACAGTGCTCAGTTTGTTATGGTGTAAGTTGTTACCACTGTTATATAACTTGATCCGTAATAGAACTTTCTACTAAGACTTTACGGCTGGTAAAATTTAAACATAAAGCTAATGGGGTATTGAAGCTTACCCATAATATTAATAAAACTCTAAAAGAATATTTTTTTAAGTAACGCGACAAAATCAGGCTGGTTCCGTCTGAGGTATTGAATATCGTTTCGCGTGTTCAAGTATAAAGTTTCCATCTACTTTTCAAGCGTGGCAAGAACGCGCTCGTCTGGAATTAAGTAATTTAACATGAAATCTTAATAGGAAGTAAAAGGCCCTTAAATCAATCATGTAAAAATCCCTCTCTTGCCTTAAAGGAGAATGGGTTTATTAGGATCGAAGATTGTCAGACAAAGGCGAATATAAACGGTAACTGAGAAATACTGTCGATTGTCACCGATATTAAAGGTATGCCTTATTAAGCTCGCCCAGTAAAGCCAATTTAGAGTTTATCAAAGAAAATCTCGAACAAACGTCGTAGTAAAGTCTTGAGGCAGCCATTGTTGTGTCGAGTCGGTTATGGACACCATGCTGTGTCTCTGGTGTAAACAAAACGAGTTATAATATGAGCGCGAGGTTCACTTTATGGCATTCTTGTCTCGGCTTCATGCGACGAATGTCAGTCGTAACTCGTCATCCTAACAGAGAAATCTGTCGCATGTAATAAAAAATCATAACCGATTGCGTCCGATACGAATACAGAATCGAATTAAAGTCGATCAAATCAATTTAGGCAGTACGAAAGTCGGGGCAACCCAAATTTGAGTAATGGAAAAAGCGTCTCTCAATGCGTGCAGGCATTTCGAAGAGGGACCGCGTCGGCTTCCGATCGTTTTTTGTGACATTCATTGTCTCGTGGCATCTTATCTTCGTTCGTTTATAGCCTCAAACGATAGATAGGGAATGATCCGAGAAAAATCGTTGCATGCTTATTTTTTAGCGGCCGAGATTGTGACGGACTATAAATGGCACAGATCCTGCGGCGGTTGCCATTTGCAATCGGTTATGGAACGACCGCGAACCTCTTTTTACATTATAATCGGTCGGTCGTCGCTCACTCGTCTTTTTGCTGGCCAGATAAGCGACGGTCATCCAAAACGGTCGTGGATGCAAAAGCTTACATTATTGCATATTCATTGGCTTGGATTTATGCCTACAGATTCTTGAAAAAGAAACATTATTTTGATCCAAAAAATATTGCGTGTGCTCGTTGGCGCGCGAACAATAGGCACTGACATACTTCCTCTAAACATTATGATGGATGGATGGACACAAGTGCGTACGAGACCTTCGGACCGTGTCCGGAGCCTGGCATCACATCACATGGCTGCGAGGGTCTCGGGTTACCGCAGTCACCGCCAGTGATGTCTAATTAGCGCTGCAGCATTTAAAATTTTGTAATTAACTTTCATTTTACATTCCTTCTCCACTTTTTCAACGATCACCTCATTAGGTATTTAAACCAATAATCATAGTTGCACCATTTTATTCAAAACATTGCCGCATTACGTATTCTTTGCATGGATTTACTCGGAAGGACAATGGTTCGTTTAACGTACATGACGATAATGTCATAGATCATGGTAACATCATCCGGAAATACATTGGAATGAAATATCGTGATTTGACAGCAAGCCATCGAATCCCCTCGAATTAAGATGCAGCTCGTGCGGCGCAACCTGCGCCAGCGCACCGTCACTAATAACATATTATTGGGCCAAAGACGCATTATGCATTATTCAACGAGTCCCGCTCATCCCAATTCGAATAGTTTGCCCAAAATATACGAGAAAACATAACAAAATCCGAAGGTGACTTAACACGTTATTGTTAGAATGTGGATTTTTTTGTTCAGATGTTTTACAGCTAGATCATTAACAGCGTCTGATTTTATTTATTCCTTTTAATGATTAGGGCTGCGCTGCGAGGGTGTTATTAAAATCTTCGTCATAAAATGATATTGATTAACGTTAGCGCCGCCGCGGCCACGCTTGCATCATAGTTATCACCACTGTAATTAGCGTGGAAGGAACAAACTCCGAGAAAGATTGAAAAAATAAACACGAACGACACAAAGAGAGCCTTCATCTGAACCGACCGACACAATGCCGACCTACTATTCGCCGCTAATTAGTTCAGTTTCATTCAAGGAACGCCGTGTTCAATGAAATGAAACAATTAACACTAATGTTCGACGAATTAACATCTCGTAAGATAACATCGCTCGATAGTCGCTCGTTAGAAAAGCCAGTTGTTGTAGCTAGATACACGAAGGTTTAAATGTAAATCGCTGGTATAAATTCAAATAAAGCAAGACAGCTCTGTTGCAACTTGCTTCGGCCCGAAGTGGGTCATAATCGTTACAACAATCAACGCCGAAAAACTGGTGAACGCCGTAACCAGGACCATTCTCGTAGTACTTTACTACAAAAGATAATACAATCTAAGTGGACACATGGCGGAGGCATTGGATTACCCTTCTACGCCATAAGTAACGAACAGACACATTATCTCTTGTAATTGGGGCTTGAGAGCGTATAAAATATTCCTCTGTGTAGAATACATTTGGTGGCCAGAGAGTGACGCTTGAGTATCATGGGAACTTTGTTGGCTTGACTTTCCGATTTTCCGAGGCTCATAGACTATAATTTAGGGACAGGCTGCGCCCAAAACACTAGAAGAGATAGTGCGTAGTTCATGTAAGACAAGCTACAAGCCATTATTTGCTAGACATGGTTCAAACGAGCTCAATGAGTGCCTGAGGCGGGCGTCTCGGGCGGAACACGTGTCGCTGATTGCCCTCAATTGGCGAGCGAATAAAAACAATCGTCGCTTAAAAATAACCGTGATTTCATCTCGCAACATGTGACGCTTGTTTTCTCTTAGTATAATGAAGTGTGGAGTTCCCACAGGCCATGTGAAATGTCCTGGTGAAGCGATCCCATCCCGTAGCAAATCGCTTGGGTCGCTAATGATCGCGAACGTATGTGGATTACGATTTGGGAATTAAGAATTACTTCCTAGAATTTATAGCAGATGGTCTATCAATGAGCTCATTGTACGAATCAGTATGCGTTACTTAGGCAACAAGTAGGTACATGAATACAAAGATAAATCTTTTTTTTTATTGAGGTTTTAACTCTCTACTTCTGGAGGATGGCCGTCAGCTCAGCTAACTTCTTGTGCCAAGCGGAATAATTGTCCGACGCTGGCTATGGCCTTCGACTTGGGCCATAATTACTGGGGAAGCTGGTATTTTATTATCGCAAGACTTGGCCAACATACCAACTATTATTTTCTTGATGGTCTGCAGTAGTTCACGCGCTCTTGCCGACATGCTGAAGAACTTTGACGTTGGCAATTTTCTGCGTTCAGCTAATACGTATCATTCTACAATACATTCCACATCTCGAAAGCTTCGAGTAAAGAGAGATCAATATGACTTTATCTTGTTCAGCAGTTGGCTCTGTAGTGTAGTGAAAGAGATAACAAATGTCAAGTTTACACATTGCATTGCGTTTACAAGTACATACTTGTATAAGTACTAACTTGCATCCTTCCTTGCTCAGTTATTCCACTTACATCCTGAAGTCTGGTGCAGCGTGCACCATATGGAAGGCGTGAGACTCCGGACCGTGCAGAATAGCATCTGATGTTTTATCATAACCGCTAGGTACTATAGATAGTAACATCCGCAATAACTGTAAATAATATAGGTCAACTTCAGGAAGTAAAACCGCAAACATATTTTTCACAAGCACTTGTTTCTCAAACTATTATTTTTTATCTATTCTGTGGCAGGTTTATTTTCATCCTACAGCTATTTAGGCAGGAACTATATTAGCTACTTTTCGACCATATTGCCACGAATAGTATTTATATTCTCTTTGGCCACGAAGGAAAAGAGAATGCGTTTGATACCCTTTTTCTACAGAAGGGCTGGACCGATTTGAATGCGAGAAAACAGTTATTTTTGTTTCGTTTCGGTTGTTCTCTGTTTGGTGAAAATCAGTTAAGCCGTTTCAAAGTTATAAACTTTTTCCGAATGAAACTGGAGTTTTTGCACATTGGGTAGAGCAGGCAATGTACTGCTAAGCAATATTACTATGAGTCTTTGCAAGGCTAGTTTTTTTTAATATGTCGGGAGATTTTTTCAACTACTTAGCTGTTAATGCTCGCGACTCCGTACGTGTTAACTTTCATGTAAACTTTCAACCAAAGGCGAATTTCCATATAGGCCGAGTAGGCCCTGGCCTATAGAGTGGCGAACTTTAGGGGACGGCAATACTTGGCGAGTTTTTTAAGTAGTCGCGCCCTCTGTGATCCCACACGTCCGTGAACAGAACACTAAAGACACTGATTGAGATAATTTTATCATTTACAGATTTTCGTTGTTTTGTACTTTAACTCAATTCTTATAGATCATTAAACTTTTCATGCTCTACAGGGAGTAAGTATAGGGGGCGCCACTCATCCATGTGCCTAGGGCACCCAAAGTATATCCGCCCCTGACTTTCAACCTCCACTTTCCCCCTCAATCGACATTTCACACAATCCTTTCTTAGCGGACCTCTACACCCCATAAGGAATTTACGTGCCAAGTGTCAGCTTTCATTTTCGATATTTCGTAATGAGTTTGTCAGTTAAAACGTCTGAAATTCATCGTATCTACTTAATATTCAAATTCTAACATAAACTGAAGGACTTTCACTGAGCAGATTAATTAAGTAAGGGGAACGTTACGGTTTCGTTTTTTCAGTCTGTCAGTTATTACGCACATCCGTCGCATCTCATGCAGTTGCGTGAGGCAATTTAATTAGACAATCATTGCTGCGTACGTCATAGAATCGAGGACAATTTAATTTTATCTGATTTGAGGCGACGAACGTGTCCCAGCGTTACATGGTTACATGACTATGTGCCGCCCAAGATGTCGCAAAAGTCAGTACAAAGATAGTTTTCTTTTGAACGAAAACTTGAATCTCTTCTCCCCGTTCTTCCAGGACCTATAATCCATTGTCCCAGGTATATACCGTCTGCCACCCTTGTAAAGCCAAAGGCTAGCCTAGTCTTGTCCTATGGCAGAACTATAAATCTGGCACAAGTTTTAATTATAAGTAAGTTTAGATAACTCTTTATTAAAAGACCATGTAAACATGGAAAACAGATACATTACAATGAAATTATTATCTCTTATAATATGCTCTTAACAGGCGCCATTTTCGCTTAAAGCGATCTCTTCCAGACAAACGTGTAAAAGTACTACTTGTAAAGTAATACTTTACAAGACAAGTGACGATTTCATCTCAATAGCTCTACCGTCTTTATGAAGAGGGGAATCAAGACTACAAATGAATTCTCCGTTTCACTTCTGAACAGAGGTTACAATAAATTATGTCACAGAGGTTGAGAGAGAGGTGTTTCTTATTTATGACCTCGATGCCGTTATACGTTGTAGGTTTTTTTATAAAGTAGTTAAAAAGTATCTGCTGATCTTATACTGTAGTATTTATATTCTCTTTGTAGTACACAATCTAGTCGATCGAGACGCACAAATGCAGCGAAAGAAAGCAAAATAAGATGTTTTAGCTTTCTAGATTAGAAAACTAAAACCAAATAATATCCCTTTGGTATAAATATTAAAAAAATGTTTGAGCACATTAAGAGGCCAAGAAATTTGATGAAAATGTATTTAGCAAATCTATTGCTGTCCCTTGACCTCAAGCCTCTCCCGTAGAGCGCAATAGGGACAACTGCAGCTCGGATCGATTATACCTACGAAAAGTAGACAAAATCATCGTCTCGTATTTTTCTGTTTCCTCATTCGAAACTAGGCCAATTTCTTTTTTTTTTAAATTAATAGTTGTGAAAAGGATTGAACTATGCTTCTATCATTTATTTTTGTTTTATAAAATCGTCAAATTTGTTTGATAGACGTATGAACATGGCGGTAAAAAAATGGGATATTTAAAGGCTCATATTTCTTATAGTAGTCAACTTATAAGAAAAAATAAAAGATATAAGCATGACAATAGAAGAGATAAATTTTATTTAAAAAAATTACAGCTCTAGCGGTATTATCCGGGGAAAAAACACGAGAATACGTTTGTATGGACAAAACGCTGCCCATGACCCCACTTAAAGATGTTTACTCTATTTACTCTAGCCTTGAAGATGCCTAGATGGTAGTTCTCATGCAGGAAACAAGGAGGACGGTAGGGAGTTCCATTCTTGGGCAGTACATACGTATCGTAAATGACGACCCAAATCGTTGAGTACGAGTGAGCTAAGTATACGTCTGTAAACACTGATTGCAGTCGAGGGAGCACTTCATCCATCAGATTGGAGCGTATATCGTGCGAACGCGTTATAATGGAGAGGAAATTATAATAAACAGATCCCGGTCCCCTCTCGTAGCCCTCCCTAATAAATATTAATGTATGAATGTGTATGAACTTGAATGTCGACAATAGCCCAGAGTGATGCTGGTACATTGACACCCAATTTGCTTTTTTGCAGCCGCCTCAGATGTCTACGCGCTTGTCTTCTCGCGGTGCTTTCTTCCACTTGCATCGTTAGCGGAAATACGTATATGGGACGTTCATGATTGTAAATAAGAAAAGTGCGAATGGACTTTAGTTTGAGCTTTTTACACGTCCAAATGGAAGGAGATATTGAAAGAGTTTAAAGTTATGGTTCTCTACTGAAATCTTATATGTATAACCGAAAATTGCTTTTTCACACCACCTGCTCGACAATGTCCAATTACATATCGTGCAACCTCAACGTGAAATTAAGCATTATCTCTTTAGGGATATAAAGTTGTATAAAACTCCTTGGGGAATAAAGTGATTTGAATTTGGAACGTCAAATTCGTGTGGAAACTCGTGAAAAACTCTAAGTTTAAAAATGCCCATATGGCATTGTAAAGAGGTTTGTTCGAAAACCGAACTGGCCACCATAAGCAGAACTCAGAAAAAGAAAAAGGTGCGTTTACAAAGAATGTGAAACAAAAGACGGTGTTTGTTGCTGTGATTTTCAGTGAAAAATATAGCCTAGCTTTATATTATTGTCCCGATTAACATTTAAAACATGTCTCGCAAAAGGTGTGAAAAGTAGAGTATGCTCCTCTAGAATAAAGCCTGTCTTCGTCTTGGGCAACTTGAACTCCTCGCTTCACTCAGGACTCTATATAACTCTAGAGTCCCTCGTTACGATCAGGGTTCAATATGCCGCCCGCGACGAAAGACACTGCTTTATTCCCTTAGCGCATAATCTACTATTACGTCATTTTGTAAACTTGGTTACCATGTTATATTGATGTTATATCACGTTTAATACGGCGTGTTTTTGGCATGGTGTGTGGTTTCATACAGAATTAGGGCCTAGTTCGTAAAAAATATGATATGATATTGATGCAGTCTGTCTGTGTCCTGATTATCGGACTCAATCAAGATCATGTATGTTCCTGTCACTCTCATACAGAGTTCACTCATGTCTAGCTGACAACTACCACAGCTACTACCTACAGGAATGTGACTAACATGGTAACTTTTGTAACGTTATCTGTGCGAAACTTTACCTACTTTGGGACTTAATATTCAAAATAAATAGCGTAGCAAATTTTAATGTAGAGATAACCGCGTTATCTCCCTTTACAATCGTTACAATACTATTGCAACATAGACACTCATGACTTCAGTTTCGCAATAACACTACTCGGTCGTAGTTACTTAATTATTAGTGGGTATAATTTCGGGTGTCTATAATGTACAACATGATATTTGCCGACACGATATTACACGGCATGATAATGTACAGCATGATAATTGGTGTACATGTACATCGAATATCATGCTGTACAATCCATGTCGTACAATACTGGCCGTCAATTATCGGCTCGTGTCTATTAAGTACGGCAAGGAATGCACAGCCAGGATTGTACAGGCAATAATCCATGTACGTGGGGAAAGTCCACGTTTTATCGGGCTGTACATTATTGTGCCGTACATTATCATGTTGTGCAATACGGGCCGTGTTTTGACGAAACGGGCCGAAAATGTACGACCGATAATGTACAACATGATAAAAGGTGGCATCGCCCGTATTGGTTAATATTGCTGAAATGTCTCTGCTCTTATTGGCTGTTGAGTCTATGACGTCTGTCGATTCCATGCTTCGTTTAAACAAGATAGTGTAAGATAGTCACAGATAAAAAATATGAGAACCATCAAAACTTTTTGGTGGTGACGCGGAGTGAGGAGTACAACTGTTAGATCTGTCACTCATTTCGAACCTAACCAACTCAAGTCTGACTCCAGGTGGGCTCCCGCCAGAAGCTCTTGCGGTCGCCCCTGAGTGTCGCTTCGCCACACTCAGGACCTCCCTAGAGCTTCTGGCTCCCGCGCTTTTTATATACAGTCTAGGGGTAGGGACCACAAGACTAGGTGGAGTCGGGGTGCTCTGTGTCGGTTCTGTGGCCCATTTCGAACCTAACATACTCAAGTCGTTGTGCTCTGTGTCGGATCTGTCACTAATTTCTACCTAATACACTCGAGGTGGAGTCCGATGACCAAGTCTAAAGGAAGCTTCAGATATGAATTTTTATGGTCACCAATTATCGTGCTGTACAAAATCGGGGTGTACATTATTAAACAGAGTCAATAATGTACGGCATGATATTGTACGACATAATAATGCACAGCATGATAATTGGTGTACATGTACATGGAATATCATGGTGTACATTATCGCTTGTGCATTATTGGTCCGAGCTGATAATGTACGGCATGATATTGCACGGCACGATATAGTACAACATGATATTCCATGTACATGTACACCAATTATCATGCTGTGCATTATTCTGTCGTACAATATCATGCCATACATTATCTGTGTCGTGCATTATTGCCTCCCATAATTTCGATCTAGTACTAAAAAATCTGTTTAATTTTTCAACCGTGCCTCAGTGATGTTTTAATTTGGCAGAAAATCGACCCTTGATGTCGGTACTTGCAATTTTAATTCTGTTTTAGACCTTCCCTTGTTTAGGTATGTGAAAAATATTATGAACGGTGTTTTTTAGATTATCCCACAAATACCGTAAATATAGTCAAACTAGCGTATTTGTCACAAGAAAACGATTTAAAATTAAAAATTATTTATTAATATCACTGAATCATGAAGTAAAACAATTTTGAGACATCAATATAATCAGCCTTTTAACAGTCCACTGCTGGACTTTTAGCTTACCCCCGAAAGAGTGATTGGACCATATCCACCACGCTGGCCCAGTTGCGGGTTGGTGGATTCACATACGCCATTGAATTACTTCTCCTTACGTATGCAGGTTTCCTCACGATGTTTTCCTTCACCGAAAAGCCAGTGGTATGAAAATCCGTACATAAGCTCCAAAGAGCTCATTGGTACGGGCCCGGGGTTTGAACCTGCGACCTCACGTTTTCTAGTCTAGCGGTCTTCCAAATGGGCTACCACGGCTAACACGCAAATTTTAACACAATTGACATTTAATTTGTTTTACCCTCAGAATAAGGACTGAATAGCTTTTAGTCCTTCTTCTGACGTTGGACCTCAGTGTTTGGCATTGACCATCGACAAAAACTTGGCCATTAAAAATGCCTTGTGTGACCAAAGCTACTGTTTTATCTTACCTACGAGCCTACGAGTCTATGGTTACAACATAAATATGAAAATATTTTTGTAGACAATAGTTTCACCTTTCATTCGACAATGATCAATCAACCCTTATTTTCCCCGGATAGGTCACGTGTCCATACAGACCTGGGGACTGGGGTGCTACGAGAACAGTTTCCCCGTCCGATTCCCACGCCGCCACCCCCGGCCAGCGATGGGAAACCCCACTCGTGGACTTGTTGATTTTGTTCCGTAATCGACCCTGTGACATCGTTTCCGCACCGGACGATAAATGAAATGTTTTTAATGTTTATTGCCTTTACTCTGTGATGAGAATCGAATATTGATTTGTAGGCAAGTTTTCTGTTATTTAATGAGGGAGTCATCAGAGGCATCTAAGTTGTGACTATACCTATAGGCAAATCATGTTTGCACTGAGGCAAGGAGGAAAATATAGCAATAGTCACCACAAATACCTAAAGTTATTATAAACACTTGATGAACTGCTGAAACAGGAACATACAGAACACCAATCAATATCAATGTAGGTAGTAGATAGTAAGTAGTAGGTACATTGTATACCTACTTATTTGCTATAAATAGCTAAATAACTATGAGGCAAATCCCTTTCTTCCTCCCCACATAAAAGAAAATTATTTGTTCTTTTCTATGTAACTATCAGTTTCTTGCTTTTTTTTTTTAATTTTACGCGAATAGGTAGATATCCGAGCAATATATCTACCTATATAATTATATAAAACGAAATTCACTCACTCACTGGCATATCAAGAAATCTCAAAAACTACTTAACTTACGAAGCTGAAATTTGGCAGGTAGATTCCTTTTTGGGATGAAGAAGTTTACTAATAAAGGATTTTGCGAAAGGTCCGAAACAAGGGCAAACGGGGGTTAAAATTTTATATGAAAGTGTAAGCGTTCAAAGTCACGGGCAATAGCTAGTATCAAATATAGGGAAATAAGAAATAGGGTCTTTGCAATTATTATTATAGCGTATCAAAACCATCCTGTTTGATAGTAAATATCAATGCTATTAAAAATTATCTACTCTAATTTAATAAATGGCTCGCCACTTAAAAATCCTTTATTATGAATTCAAATAAAAATAAATTGACACCGATCACCGTGAATATCAAAGAAAATTCATAGAATGCAGAATCCAATAGCAACAATTTGACACGCAATCATGAAATGTTATGGAAATATCGTGGCGTTTTAGCAATTTGCTCGTTGCGGCCGCGCGGCCTGATGGACTCGCCTTGGGCAGGGATTGTGAATCAGAATAAGAAACGGAATCCTCGACATTAGGAATTGCAATTTTAGTGATGTGAGCAATTTTAGGAACAGTTAAATTATTATTCAAATTGCTTTTACGAGTCACTTGATTTTTTCGTAAAAGCGTTTTTCTATACTAATATTATAAAAAGGAAAGATTTGATTGTTTGTTTGTTTGCATTGAATAGGCTCCGAAACTACTAAACCGATTTGAAAAATTATTTCACTGTTGGGAAGCTACACTATCCCCGGGTAACATAGGCTATAATATATTATCAAAAAAAATAGGGATCCTTTCTAAAACTCCAATAATGTAGCCCAAGGTGTAAAATAATAAAATTTACAATTTTAACTTTGCGTGTTTGACAGTTCTAAGACAGGACAACGTCTGTCAGGTCAGCTAGTATTATAAAAAGGAAAGATTTGATTGTTTGTTTGTTTGTTTGCATTGAATAGGCTCCGAAAATACTGAACCGATTTGAAAAATTATTTCACTGTTGGGAAGCTACACTATCCCCGGGTAACATAGGCTATATTATATATTTTTTTTAAATAGGGATCCTTACTAAAACACCTATAATATAACCCAAGGTGTAAAAAAATACGATTTGACTTTGTGTGTTTGACAGTTTTAAGACAGGACAACGTCTGTCAGGTCAGCTAGTCTATAGTAATAATAATAATA
Source organism: Agriopis aurantiaria (assembly GCA_914767915.1). Classification (NCBI taxonomy): domain Eukaryota; kingdom Metazoa; phylum Arthropoda; class Insecta; order Lepidoptera; family Geometridae; genus Agriopis; species Agriopis aurantiaria. The sequence goes on along the minus strand of OU611994.1, from coordinate 5,851,546 downwards.
ATATATAATAATATTATAAAGAGGAAAGATTTGATTGTTTGTTTGTTTGCATTGAATAGGCACCAAAACTACTGAACCGATTTGAAAAATTCTTTCACTGTTGGGAAGCTACACTATCCCCGGGTGACATAGGCTATAATCTATACCCGTGCGAAGCTGGGGCGGACCGCTAGTAATATTATAAAGATGTGATATAAAGGGGGCTATTCAATGATTACATTCTTAAAAGTCTCATTATGTTTAAAATATGTATTATTTCTCTATAGCCTTTGAGTACTTATGCATTGCCTAGATAGGTACCTACCTACCTATTACCCTATTACCTTATGAATTAGTTACCCATTGAGTACTTATGCATTCCCTAGGTAGGCACGCTATTACCCTATTACCTGAATAAGTTACCCAGGGAATGTATACTTAAAGTTTATAAAAATAAATAATAGAACAAACTATAGGATATAAAACTATTCTAAGCGTTGATTTAATAAGTGAACGCTAAAACGATGTTCTTTTTAACTGGCATTTTGAAATTTGAAATTTAACAGGATTTTAGTAACGTGTAGCTTGGTAAGTAGGTATTTTGAATAAGCATTACCATATTTAATAAGTTGTAAAAAGTGCCTTATGCATTTTAATGAGTGTCAATCAAATTATTATGTTCTTACAAGCATTAGAATTTTTTATTACTTACTTATTTAATGTCAAGGTGAACTAGGCATTAATATGGTGGTAGTAGGTAGGAAAGTAGGTACCTACCTTAGAATAACTACTCAGAGAAGGTAAGTTTCCAAACAACGCCTTCTCAAAACGTAAGCTACAAATTCGCTTTGTAGCTTACGTTTCGATTGGTATTTTAAACGATTTAAGCAAGAAAATTAATGGATTACCTGTGGAATGTCACACCGTAACTCTTAGGCTGCTTTTCTCATTTGTTGTGGTACGATTTCACCGCGCAAATTGCCATAGCAAAATTTTTATATTTTTTTTGGAGCCATATATGACACCATTTGAATGGCTTAAATTTTGCGAATGTACTTGGTTTCTTTGTGTAGTTATTCTAAGGTACCTACATTAATATTTTAGCTAGCTAGGCAAGAGCCTAGCTAGCTAAAATATTAACCAACATAGATTACCTAACATAATAATATTATTATTATTATTTTTAAGTTATTACTAAGGAGTTTTCATGCTTTACTATCTCTATCTAGATGGTATTTAATTAGACACATAACATAACTAAGTGGGTAGGTTACCTTCCAAGAGGGCGCGTTCTAATTCAGCGCCATCGACGCCGACAATGCTAATGAGAACCAACATGGCACGAAGGAAATGTGTTGGTTCTTATCAGCGCCTTTGGCGTGATTAGGAATTAATTTCAATCAAATAATATCTAAGATTAATTCAAGTTAGCTTTTTAATTGTCACACAACTCATCAAATAACATCAAAAGAAACAGAAATAAACGTATTGCTAAATAATTATCAATTTAAAATAAAAAACCAACTTCAAAATTAGTACCTAAGTACCTAGGTAAGTAAATACCTATCTACGCAATTTTGTTTACTTGGATGACATAGTTTTCCAGTTATTTTGATTTAAAATCCAAACTACTAAACCATTTTAATGAAATTTCTATGGTACCAATACCAATTTGAAGGTACTTATATATCCTTTCATATAAAAATTAATATGCAAATGACGGAGTTAAGAAGTAACAAACATTAAAAAAATTATTAAAGAGAGTGCTTTTCCTTTTTTGAAGTCGGTTAAAATATAAGTAAGATTTTCCACCAAATAAAATTATGTATCACAATGTTACATGATTCAAAAATTATGTACAAATCGGCATTAAAAATAAATCTTTATTGTGCAGCAAACATTTTTATTATTATATTTCTCCAGTTATTTGTTACCGCTTTATAACTGCTAATTATTAGCAGAATAGCTGATGCATGAACTTTCGCTTAAAATTACAAAAAGTATGTCACGTCACAAAACAATAATAAATCTTTCGACATCTACATACCTGCCGGTCCAGTCGCACTGGTCACCCATCATCGACGCCTCCGCGCAGCATATCACCAGCACCAATGTCCAAAATGTACCAGCGACATCCATTTTCACCAAAAATCCAAAAACACCAGTAGTTATCAAAATATCACATCATAAAAAAATATTTTTGAAAAAGTCCGAAGTTGTCAATGTTTACAACAGTAATCAAACCGCGTAAAATCGTCCAACAAGCGACACGTACAACAAATCGTAAACTCGATTGAACACTGAACTGAAGAGAGAGAAGAAGTGTGTATAAGAGTGAGAGAGACAACATTTTTGTCGAACACCAGTCTGTATATGGATGGAAAGAGACGGTAAACACAATGTTTGATAAGATGAGACACTAATAGCTTCTTATTCATTCACACGGCCAATTGGCAGACATATCGATTGCAACTTTATCACGCTAGACAAAGGGTTCATTTTTTTTAAATCAATGTAAAAGCTTAGCGGAGCTTTTAAATTGGCGGGAAAGTTTTTATCGAATAAACAAAAGGTGAGTTATTTTTCTTTTACAAATTCTGTCCTGGCTGTGATGTTCTTATGTTTACCGCAGCTAAAAGTGTCGGGTTTTCATGGCATTTTATGATTGAATACAGCGGTAAAAGTTAATTAAGCAATGTGGTTAGTTGAGCGTTGAAAGGTTTTCGAGCTGTGAAAACATACATTGTCTTTGCATAATTCACAACCAAAGGAAATAAAATGAGAATTTACTGGGGAAAAAATTGATGTTAGATTACTTTTTAACTCCCAATCAAAAATAGGTAGATACTTACCTACTTAGTAAGTACATACAATACATACTTAATTATTATTAATAAAAAAAAACATTTATATAATTATTTTTATTGTATTTTGTAACTCTAATATGTAATATCAATTATTTAATTAACTTCCCAATCATAATATAGTGACAAATAATTGACTTTGTGGTAATAAAGTTCTTTAAAAATTATATAATTACCTACACGACAAAACGACATTGGCGAAGAGAGACGGAGACTATAAAGTTATATGACGGAGACTATCTTTTCCAGTCGCAGTTAAAGATGATGTAAAACTAAATCACTGTTATTTATTATGATGTAGTGACCTTAATAATATGAATTACAATCACGACCTTTTAAAATGCATTCATGGTCAATTGGGCAGGTAGGGTAGGTATAAAAACAGGGTGGAAAGATTTGAAAACAATAATAGCGCTTCAAATATTGCTAAATCATAGTAGACAGCCCTTTATAAGAAACCCCATGTTTACCTTTAACTGCTAAGCATTATTATTAGCAAAAGCTACCTTTTATAATTTTCAAGCTTGGTGTTTTGGCGGGAATGTGAATCGGGGAAATACCACAACACGAGTATCTGAATATACCATGGAGCGCCATTTTTTTTTTTTTTTTTGTATTTGTTGTAGATTTCTAAAACTTGGAGTAGCCTGAATTTAATAGTAAATTATTTTGATGTCTTTATTAACCTAAACATCAATATAATGACAATCAATATAATGCAATATTAGGCCTTGTACTAAATTTTTCGAAATGCGAATTCATTATTCCAAATTCTTTTTCAAGTAAAAAAAATAAGACGATAAATCTTTTTGAACATATCGCGCCTAATATTAAAGTGTTAAATAATAGTTCACTCCACCTTCTAGGGTCACCGATCTAGATGAGTCAATACAAGATTTTATTGATGAAAAAATTCAAAATTTTCAGTCAGTTTCGGACCGCCTCCAATAAATAAACACTCACATGGCTTATTTTATTATTCGATATTGTCTTTTTGTTCCAATATTTATGTATTCTCTTAGATGTTGTCAGCTTTGGAATCATCCTTTACCTTTACAACAGCTTGACAACAAAGGGATACACTCACCACCATTCTTAACACACCTTTCGACGATCGTACTTGGAGGCAAGGCTCATTACCTGTAAAGTTTGGAGGACTCTGTGACTCGCCAACCCTTAACTCTTTGTAACCAAAATAAGAAACCCTAACTTACCTAATAACTTACTAACTAATAGTTAATAATAACCTAAACTAAGATACTAATAATGATAATGCGAATAGAATGATATAAAGTATTATAATGGTGTAGTATATTAATATGGCCAAGTGATCGTTTAGTTAGGAACCCTTCGTTGTGCTCGCTGTAACCCTGGAAAAGAGGCTGGGTGCTACCTAGCTTAGAACTACCTACTTCTACGATACAATGTTGTTCATCTACCTAACCTGTAATCAACCTAAGTAGTGATACCTAGACAATAGAGCTACTATATTTTAACCTATTCTGAAGACATTCAAACTTAAATTTCTTGATACATAAATAAATGTGTATTCTGATGATATTAGATAAGCTAAGAAGTAAATAAATTCTATATTATTTTGAAATCAGAGCAAGTGTAGGTTATTTTGAGTATTTAGTGTAACTATTATGACAGTAAAGAAAAAGATTGAATCCTAAAGATATACAGTGTAATTTTACTTAGTACTTTTGGAAAATGACTTTATATATATAATACCCTGAAATCAAGTGGCTAGCTTTGAAGCTAGGTCACAGGCCCCGCACTCCGCCTGGAACTATGTGGCTCATTCCTATTTGACTGGGCACCACTCTACCACATTTCAGGGGGAGAACTATTATAATTAAAGGGACGAGAGGTCTCTACCTAAACTATGTGTGTGAAGTCAGTCATATCGGATTGTCTTTGGTCCCTGTGCTAATCTGTCTGGTGTGGAGTCAGACAGTTGTTTTCTTGCGAGGTTCCACAGGACTTCACTTCTGTAAAATCCTACGGATCCTCTATAGGTACAAATAGATCTGTATATAAATAAATAAAGTATTCCTAAACTTAAAACTATCCTACTTTAATGATTATATACTAAGTGGTTTCCTTAGCTAGGGTAATGAGAACCCTAAATGTAAATAAATAGAAATATTATCCTTTAGACAGCTACAACGCCTCCAGATGACATCTTCCTTGAATTATAGTACCTACATACTATCCAGTTATGTGAGGAAAGATGTATTTGTTTTAAATATATGTGAATTAAAGGTCATTCTAGGTACTGCTTCCAAGTCTAGCATCGACTAAAGAATTCTTAGACAGACTTCGTCAACAAGTTTGAACATACAACTTTATGTACAATTTTCTAGTAAATAAAATCTATGTCGAAGGTTGTCATATCTCCCAGGTTCAGTAGAGATGTAATGACTATGCTTTGCATTACTATTTGATAGGCTCAATAGACGTATTTACAGAAAATCAGGCTTCTTTCGCCAACTGAATTATTATCAGGTTTTCAATGACTAAATTTTCAGTCTGTCATGATTCGATTAGTAACACCAGTCCAATTCACCAGTACCTAAACTGAACCACATTCCATCACAAATTACTACTTTGCAACGCGAGTATTTCCTTAATTATTATAAGAAACAAAACAGAATCAGGCTTTACCAAAACCTGAAACCGTAGACTAATGAATGACCAATATTAGGTGGGCTGTCAGTTGACATTTGACTTTGATTAAAGGTGAGAGCTTTCACCATAGACTCTAATTGAAAGAGAGGGTCTAAAATTCCATTGACTTTATTTATAGGATAATACCCATTTAGTCAAAATCTTTTACTTATTTATAAGATAAATTAGTGTCAGTCACTTGTTAGGTAGTTCTACCTTTATATTCAAGAGACTCCACTAGAGATAATCCAATTGTTTTTAAATTACCAATTATTCAATAATGTGAAATATTATGAGTTAAAACTTTGAAACCCAACAAGATCATTCAATAATCTACTTTGAACACCTTATTTGGCTGAATCCGACTCCAATGAAGTTATTACCGGAACAAGCTGAAAGGTAAAATCCCTACTAATTGGCCCTATGTCTCGCTGATCTGATAATTTCTCATACTTTGAAAATATTAGATCGACGAGATCTCCCTATTTCCTACACCTTTGTTTCCCTAAATCTATTCTAAAGCTGCACCAAAGTTGAACTAAGGACTCGCGGGTCCTGTATTTAACTAAGCACTCAAAACCCCACCTGACACAGAGTTTATTGGAAGATAGGTTATCCAATGTGCAAAACTCTTCTAGACTAGCTGAAGCCTACATGGGTGACTAGTCCAACTATCCTGAAGTCCACTACCTATCAACCCTACGGGAGTCTGTTTCAACAGGCCGAAGCCTAGGGTGTACCTTTAACACAAGGATCCACCCCTGGGGACTGAAACGGAACATCCACCTAACGTACAAGACAGTTTACATGGAGTCTGAGGTCCGGTCATCGGTGTACTTACAGATTCACCGGTTCCGCCAAGGAGCAACTTTGCGTTTGCAAAGACCTAGAGAGCCTCCGATGACCGTATACCAAAAACCATGCACCCTGGTGACTTATTGATCCCACATTTAAGGGGTAAAATCAACCTTGGAGCGTCACAAAATTCCAAGTCCTAACTATCGGGAAAGACGGAGATGACCAGCCCCTAATGTGGTCACGTAGTTAGGTCCTGGGGCTGGCCATTCCTCATACCATGATGAGGTAGAACACCATAGTCCAATATTTAATTTAAGTTTACTTTACACTCTACTATTACAGTTAGAAAAACTTGAATACGCTCAAAAACTTAACGCCAGACACGACCAATATAACATGGAATTGTCCCTGACGCCAAGATGAGCTGAGATAATTTCACAACACAATTGAAACTATCTAAAACTCTACCAACTTTATTGAATTATATATTCAGTCGGGCAGAGTTTCTGCGTAATTAATCAAACAAATATATTGGACGAGGATCGGGGCAGAGCTAAGTGTGTCAGTACCTTCTCGCAAGAGGTCTCACAACAAAAGGGCCCGACAAGCCCCTCTCCTTTCCTTATATACCCTCTCCCTAACTCTCGAATGACAAACAAACCCGACATTCACGTTATCGTGGTCATCCGTGTCCTTTCGGTAATAGTGGTAATCCCTGTCATTTTGGACCTATCGACCTTATTTGGACGTGTTAGGAGTCATTTTAGATCGCCCACACATTCCGGTAAAACAAGGCTTCGTGGACATCCCTGTCCTTTCGGTAATGGTGGTAATCCCTGTCATTCAGGTTATCGTGGTCATCCCTGTCCTTTCGGTAATGGTGGTGATCCCTGTCATTCAGGTTATCGTGGTCATCCCTGTCCTTTCGGTAATGGTGGTGATCCCTGTCATTCAGGTTATCGTGGTCATCCCTGTCCTTTCGGTAATAGTGGTAATCCCTGTCCTTTTGGACCTATCGACCTTATTTGGACGTGATAGGAGTCATTTTAGATCGCCCACACATTCCGGTGAACCAAGAAATAGCAATGATCGCGGCGATTTTGGTACTCTCAGAAATATTGACCATATTTGAATATGTTAAATACAATTTTGAATGAAAACAGAGTTATTTGTTACTTCTGTTTAACCTGGATTTAATTCGGTTTCCCGCCATTCCGAAAATGATTTATGTCAAAAATCCACCGGTTATTTTTCCTTCAATGTCTTCTGTGAGTTTTAGATCAAAACATATTTAAAAGAATCTAACTTCAGTTCTCTAAACTAATCTTTTCTTCGTGATCAAAAACCCTGATAAAAATCCAATTTAAAGTTCTCCGCCGTCAATCAGTGCATGAAACTACAATGAAATTGCATCCATGTTGAAAATCATCGAGGCTATAGCATTCCTTGTCAACACCAAATGCGAGCTTAATAAACTTCAGATCTTACATCTGCACCTGCCGATCAAGGTAAGCTTCTCTTCTCTTCAATACATCCTGATTTACTTGTAATTTTTCCATACATTTAAAATCCAGTTTGTTGTTGTAAAAGTCCCATATTTCACAACAGAATTGAATCAGATTTCATTCAGAAATTCTTCCTTCACATCCGAGAATCTGTTGATAAGAGTCTACTTCTTGTGTTTCTGTGATAAAGCGCTTATAAATTCTTTAAGCTTAACATATAACAAAGGTACAAAATGCTCAACTTTGACCCTTTTAGGTTAAGTCTTTGATGCAAAAGCTTGGGTCAGACATCTTGTTTTTCCCTTCAATTTTAACACCAAATTCTATTAATTTTCAGATAGCTCGTGTATCTTCACTGCACCAGGGTAACGCGAACTTGATGTCTTCATTTCAAGACTTGTTACAAAGACTGAATCTAAGTGGGTGCTGCACATTTCATTCTCCGGACAGATCATACCTGTACCAGGAATACCTTCTTTGAATGGATAATGATAATTTAATGTAGACAGTAAGCTCAGCTGTTTATAAGGTAACCTTTATTCTAAATACAATTCTATCAGTATTTTGTACTGTTATTCATTGATACAAACCAAATATACATAAAAGGTTAATCTTTCCTCCATTTATCTACTAGGATAAACTATGAGACAATATTCAACTAAAAGGCAAGGTTAAACATAATGTTTCTTCAATATTTTACTTGTTACACACAATTACACAACTTAACCAGTATTAAGTCTCAGTTTCAATTAAATACTTCAGTAATAACCTAAAGTTTAAAGTTAAAATATTTGTGAATGTTAACGTAGACATTCTGGCTCGTTACAACTCGGTATTCGCAAAATTTCTAGTGTATCTTTGCCAGCTTTCCTGTCATCAGTTTTCAGCACTCAAAAATTGGTAAATACTATTTTATCGCCTACACTACAAAATTCAGAAATCAGTTATCTTACTGACGCATTGGAAAGCTGGAAAATAGCTTGTCCGAACCAACCGTTGCCCAAAGCTCCGACTTCGCAGAGACAGTGGGACGGGCCGCTCTGTGAGATAGAACGTCAGAACTTGTTTGATTCTGCAAGTTCTTCCACAGAGCGCGCTCGCCTACTTGCTGTTACGCGATGGGAATCGGGGCTTTGGCTGCATGCCCTTCCTTCCAAAAACGTTGGCAATCTTTTAGATAATAATACTTTCCGAGTAGCCGTATCCCTCCGTATAGGTGCCCCTTGCCAAGTCCCTCACCGCTGCTCATGTAGTGAACTGGTGGACAGGCACGGGCACCACGCGCTGTCTTGCGCTAAGAGCGCAGGGCGCATACCGCGGCATGCCAGCCTGAATGACATCATCCGTCGGGCTTTCGTCAGCGCCGGCGTCCCGTCAGTTCTAGAACCGGACTGGACTGATGCGGGACGACGGCAAGAGACCCGACGGGATGACCCTCATCCCGTGGAAGATGGGGCGGCCTCTAATTTGGGACGCTACATGTGTCGATACATTGGCGCCGTCTCATCTTCTTGGGACAATTCTACAGGCTGGAGCTGCCACGACTAAGGCTGAAAACCTCAAACGGCACAAATATCGATTTTTAGACAGGGTGTATATGTTTGTGCCGTTTGGGGTCCAGACTTTAGGACCGTGGGGGCCGGCCGCTCATGATCTATACAGGGACTTAGCCAAACGCTTGGTGGGGGCAACATGTGTACGGAATGCTGGCGCCTACTTTGGTCAAAAAATTTGCATTGCCATCCAGCGTGGCAATGCTGTCTGAAAGCATTCCGGTCACTTTTCCCTCCACCTTTCAGGTGGAGGGAGGTTCCTGAGGGGCTTTTAGATTAGTATACCTATAGTTATTTTAAGTTTTAGTTTTTAGTTATTTATTTAAGTTTTCGTTAATTTTCTGTTTTTTTAAGTTATGCATAATAAAACTCACTGTAATATAATATATAATAATTATCAATAAAAAAAAACAGACTTACAAATTTGTAAATACACAATTTCGTTTACTTGGATGACATACTTACTTTTTCTAGTTAGGTATTTTGCCAGTTATTTTGTTTTTTTTTGAAAACTGAACCAATTTTGATGAAATTTCTATGGGACCAACCCGATAGAATATTCTTTACAAAAATAATTTTCTAAATCGGTTTATAAATGACGGAGTCGTGAGGTAAGAAACATAAAAAAACACTTTGAGAAACTCCTCTTTTTTTAGAGTCGCCTAAAATACAGGCGAACACTAAATACCTAACACCCTATTATTAAAAAACAGTTGAATTGAACATCGAACGATGAAGGTCTAGCTAAAGACAATCCAAATGCTCACAAACACAAAAAAATGATGTATTTTTTTTTTACTGGAATACGCCTTTATAAATTAAGCTTTAGTTAATAAAGGGACTTACCAGTAAAAAAAATAACATTATAATATACATAGGTAGGTACGAAGGAAGACGAAAGTATCTAAGGAGCATCGAACTCTATCTACCCTAATAACGGAATTTTTCGCGTCGCAGCGCAGATAAGTCGCATCGTATACAAACGTGGTCAATGGTTACAAAGCGACTATCTAGCGGCAAGCAAACACAGGCTATTGATTTAGTTTATCTCAGTTCAAAGCAAACACGGTCGCACGGTGTGCTTGTGTGGATGGGCTGCAAAGTAAGGGTCTGGGTAACATCAAAAATAAAACAAGGGTAGGTAGTAGGTACCTATAATATTACTAGCAACACCTTGTAACTATAAGCCGTTAAAGGTGATTTTTGGCAGTTTTGACGCCAACGTGGAAAAAAACATGTCGGCTCGTTGGATTATTTTCCTAAACTTGTGTATTTTCGAGTGTTAATGTGTACTAAATGGTGAATTTAAACGTCCTCGAGTGTGGACAAGTGATATAACGAGGTGAAACGTGTCTTTTCGTGTTGTTTCCAAAACTCCATAGGAGCCTCTTGTAAAGTCTCCACCACTTTACAGGGGCATGAGTTTGACTTGACCGTGACTTACTTAGCTTGACTCTGACTGTGACTTGTTTGACGCTATTAAGACTATGCAAACTGTCTAATATTACGACTAAAGGACATTGAATCCACGGTCATGAAAATTTTAACAAAAAAAAATAAAAAAATAAGCCGTTAAAGGTGATTTTTGGGAGTTTTGGCGCCAACGTGGAAAAAACATGTCAGCTCGTTGGATTATTTTCCTAAACTTATGTATTTTCGAGTGTTAATGTGTAACTAAATGGTGAATTATTATTCATTAAGTGCTCGTAAACGTGCTTGAGTGTGGGAAAGTGATATAACGAGGTGAAACGTGTCTTTTCGTGTTGTTTCCAAAACTCCATAGGAGCCTCTTGTAAAGCCTCCACCTTGACCAGACTTTACAGGGGCATGAGTTTGACTTGACCGCGACTTACTTAGCTTGACTCTGACTGTGACTATGACTTGTTTGACGCTATTAAGACTAAGTAAAAAAAAAAATACGACTAAAGAACATTGAAATTAATTGAATCCACGGCCATGAAAATTGTAAAAAATAAATAAAAAAATAAGCCGTTAGAGTTTAGGCGCGAACGTGGAAAAAGCATTTCAGCTCGTAATATTTTCCTAAACTTGTGTATTTTCGAGTGTTAATGTGTGTTATTGGTGGATTATAATTTATTAAGTGCTCGTAAACGTGCTCAAGTTTGGGAAAGTGAAATAACTGGGTGAAACATGTACCTATTTTCATGTTGTTTCCAAAACTCCATAGAAGCCTCTTGTAAAGCCTCCACCACTTTACTGGGGCATGAGTTTGACTTGACCGTGACTTACTTTGCTTGACTGTGACTATGACTTGTTTGACGCTATTTAAGACTATAATATAGGTATGTAAACTTGATTAATATTACGACCGAAGGACTCTGCATCCATAAGTATGGTCATGAAAAAAACTACTACTTACCAACAATAATCCGTTAAACAAAAACCAACTTATATGTACTCAAATAAATAAATAACAACGCTGATGATCTTCAAACTGCTGAACGGATTTTCTTACATACTTATAGCTCTCTTACATTTTCTTAGAACAATCTCGATCAAGTCACCTATTAAACAAACAAAAAAACTAAATCAAAATCGGTTCTGCCGTTTCGGAACGATAGGCCCTCTTTTCCGGCTTTTACCAACTTTGATCATTTTAGTGTGTGTGTACATACTTCCATAGTTAGCTTAAAATTGTAAAAATGAAGTCATATCAAAATTGAATGTTATGTCTATAACGCCCAAAGGCCGAAACACGATTAAGGACATTTTGGTGGATAGAAAAAAATATATGAAAGCTACACTGATTTGAGCTTTTCTCCCTGTTTATTTTGCATTCATACAAATACCTATTTATTAAATGATGTCTACGGTATCTTAATATAAAGTATTCATAATTATATAGAAAACTGCAAAAGCACATTTTACATTGAAGCTATACTTTTCTAAAAATATGAGAAAAACCTCAAAAATATAAGTATAGCGAAACGCACGACTGTGTGAAGGGGCCATCATTTTGCTCCACTAAATGCGACTTTAATGCATTATATTTTAAGCCTATATTAAGGTGATCAGTAGTAATATGCGTTGCTTAAAAGTGGTAATACCTGGCCTTAACGGGGGTGAATAAAAACTGCATGGTAGGTATAGGTAGGTAGTAGGTACTAGGTTGAGGCCTACCTCAATAAAAAGCACCGTTTAAGTATAAAAGTTCCGAGAAATTGTTTGGTGGCAATTTGTTTTTACCCGAACACAGTAAATCTAAAGGAAGGGTATATAATTATTATATTGCAGTTAACTCGTATTTATAGTATACCTACTAGCGACCCGCCCCGGCTTCGCACGGGTGTAATTTAAGTGCGAAGCTGGGGCGGGTCGCTAATATATAAACCTTTCGTGAAAAAATATCTAGCTAATGGTGAAAACCGCATCAAAATCCGTTGCGTGGTTTAGAAAGAGTTAGCGGTTATAAAGACTGACAGACAGACATACAGATAGACTGATAGACAGACAGGCGCGGAGAGTGACCAGCCGACCAACAAGTGGCCTAGCATGGCTTGGCATGTTGGTGAATGTCATGTCTTTGAACTTTAGAGGTTCTTTCCTTCACCGTTTTGAGCGATGACATCGAAACTGCACATAATTTAGGGCCGAGGACCGAACCGGGTGCCGTCAGATTATAAAGCACACATGCTACCGCTCGGCCGCTCGGCCATTGCACCATCACTCACACACTTGCAGGTATAACCCCTCTTATTGTACAAAATAAAATTATCCATAATATAATAAAATATAATTTAAATACAAATACTATGTAGGTAATCGGACATAGGAATTATCTATACCGGTCAGTACCACCTAGGTATACCTATACACCATAATATAGAAATCATTGTTAAGGTAGCATTCCGATTTCCGATGTTGGCGACCGTGACCGGCGGCAGCGGCCGCGTCGCGCGACCCATTGCTCAGTATAAATTTATATGGAGTGCTAAACAATACAAGCGACCGTGTCGCGCGACGTGTGGGTCGCGCGACGCGGCCGCTGCCGCCGGTCGCGGTCGCCAAGATCAGAATGCTACCTTTACTGATAACAATGGAATGTTTTAACTCGAAACAAAAACGCAAAACTTAGAACTCTACTATAAGTAGGTACACACAAAGCACGTTGTTATTAAATAACTCCATTTACAGAAGACAAGGCAGAATTTAGGTCATTATGAGGGCCAAAAAAATCTTCAATGGGGCCCTTGAAGCCCTCCACTACCATCTTATCTTATTTGTCGTCACACTCGTCACTGCTTATAGATTCTGCACCAATCAAGTAATGCGCCGAAAACTAAATTTAAATTTATGCATAAATATATTGTAAGTAATGATGTGTACGTAAAGACCGAAATGAGCGAAAGTGAGTGACAGAACATGACATGCTCATACTCTCTCATACTACTCTCATTGGCGTATGCGCTTAAATAACCATATAATTCCATCGATCTAACATACCTAGTCCATCTATGCATAAAACTAATAAAATTTCAAGTTTATATGTTTTTTCATGTTTTTTTTTTTTTTCTATCGAGAAAACGTGTTTTGAAAACAATAGTCCACCTATTAATGAATAAGTAACATTTTTGCTGCTTTTAAAATGAATTAAAAATATAACTTAAAATATGAATGTTTCTGAGCTTGTGGTACTCGGAGAGACACTGCAATCGTTCTCGATCAGTGAATAGTTATTATTTCGCTGTTCTTGATACGTCCCTGAGCTCAACCCACTGTTATTGTTCCTGCAATGGTTTATAAAATGGAGGTTCTATCTAGCTAGACCGTATAGACTACGAGTAACCTAGTCATAATGTTAGAGTGGACGTTCTTACTGTGTCTCACTGCTGTCGGTGCTTACGAAAGATCTACCATATATTATTGCCTGTGGCATAATAATACTTGTGAGTATTTATTACGTACAAATAACTCGAATACCTACATTTAAAATTGGTATTTATATAAATCTGACGTATTTTTTTACTTGGCTTCTGCCTCTTCGTGTCGGGGTAATAGTAAATAAAAATTAAACTTGGACAAGGTGTGGAATATGTTCTTGTTTGTTAGATAAATGATGTAGCAAGTTGTTGACTAATGAATGTGATGCCATTAGCTTCGATCGGCTATGTACCTAATGTCGGTAACTCTGTAAACTTAATAGCAAATTAATAGACCATGTTACAGCTGTGACTTTTTTCAAACATGAGGATTGAGTCATTTTTTTAAAGTTTCTTTGATATAATATTATGTAGTTATATATCCTAAATTTTTATTCGTAAATCTATGCAAATCTACGCTGTGTTTGAAAAAATGTGCTATACAGTTGTATATAAAAGGTACTCTTTGATACAGTTCTTGGGGGCAACTGAGTAGGGACTCATGTATTCTTGCCTCGGCCTAAATTTTCACGTTCGTCCATAAATGCATCTGTAGGCTTAGTCCCAGATTTGATAGTTTTCAAAAAGAAAAACGAAAACCTTTCAGCCCAGCAATTTATGGAACAATACGTAAACGAAAAAAGTTATCGAAAACTATCAAATCTGGGACTAAGCCTACTGTTACTTGCCTTTGACGAATGTTACCTATGTACCTACCTTATCTAAGACTGCTGCATAGATCCATGTTTATTATATGTACCTAAACTAGGTAATTATTGTACCTACTCGTATACCGTTACAGAGGTTTACTACTTTACCATATTTTAGTAGCCCAAATGTCAATTAATCGCAGTGTTTGTCTTTTAGGTGTTGATAACTGTCCAGAGGGAATGATAGCAACTAAGACCGACTGCAAGCAAACATATTGGATAGCACAGCGGACCTGTGAGCATCCAGAGCAGATGTTAGTGGGCACAGTCTGCGGTTTCTCCCGGTGTGACTGCCCTGACCCTACGGTGCTGGACACAGAGACTGGATACTGCTGTGATGTTGATAATTGCCCCACAAAACATGCTGTTGAAAAAAAATAAAAGTGGGTAGGTATACGTAGGTACCTACCTACTTTAATCCTAAATACGCCAAAAATGTGGCTGAATGCATATAATAAAGGTTTTTGAGCGAACTTGAGTTGATAATGTTACTAAAGACACTAAAGTCATTATTTGGGTTTTGGCTTTCGGCGTCAACGTGAAAAAATCATGTCGATAAATTATAATATTTCCAAAACTTACGTACTTACCTAGGTACCTACTTAATATGTTTGTTTTTTAGATTGATAATGTCACAGAAGAGAAAAAAATATTCGTTTACTCTTTCCTGTGGATAATGTTATGATGTCTTTGTCAGGTGGATTCATTTAGAGTTCGATAACGTGCTCAAATTGTAAATTTTAAAATTAAAACATGCCATTTTGTGTTGTTTCCAAAAGTCAAATACCTATATAATATATAAAATCCTTGCCAAAGGCTTCGAACAAATTTGGTCGAAGGCCAAAAGTCTATAATAGCACAGAAGACATTAATGATAATATCCCTGGGGTAGAGCGAGAGGAGCGGTCGCTCTAGGCGCCAGATAACAAAGGGCGCCAAAATGCCTAAAGCGAAAAAAAAATTGACTGTATAATATATTTTTTATAGTGCTTCGCGCCTCGGGGTGGGGGCGGCGTTGCAAACTTACATTGCTTGTGACCATTCTAAAATAAAATTTTAATGTGGAAATAGTAGTTTACATCCTCAGAGCAAATAAAAATATATTTGCTCTGAGTTTACCAAAGATCCAAAGATCTTGTATAATATACCCTAAAGGGACCTACTCCTTGGAGTTTACATCCTGGACACATGGGCCAATTTTTATGCCGGAAAATGATCCATTCATGTTCAATAGTTTGGAGAAATAAAACGTGCCGAAAGACAATCTCGCTCTACCATGATCAAAGGGCTAGTGCTGCACAAAAAATATAGAAACTCTGCGCTACTGTACTGGAGCATGACTTGGACATGGACAAGTCTAAGAATTCACTTAGTTGGCTTAACTTTAAGTGTGACTATGATTATAATGTTATTTATCTAAAACTTGAAATTATCGACTTCTTGATCACTGGCTAACTAGACAAGACGTCTGGAGCCAATACCAACAAGAATGAAAGACTTTTTAGTTTCTTCCATCAGTCAGTCAAATGTCAAAGATTCAAATTAATCAAATGACTCAAATGTCATTGTCAATTCAATCAAAATATAATTTATATTGTTTTATCTTTCTGAGTAAATGAGCGTGAGCTTTTAAGATTTTTCGGAAATAATATTATTTTGTGTACATAGTCTAGAATTCAAAACGAGTAAATATGCAGCGCTTGTGTTTAAGAAGTTACTCCCAAAACAAAATCTTATTTCAACCGGCACTAAAGCAACCAACCTCTCAATGGAGTGTCACAACATTAAATAACATTTTATCCAGGCACTACGCTGTAAAATTAACAGATGAAATCGAAACTAAATTAGAGGAAGTCTATATCGGCCCTCTGACACCCCAGATCAAAGCTGTGAAAGCGTTTTCATTGAGTTCCAGCATAGCAGGGCTGATAGCACAACCTATAATCATAAGGGAAGCAGCCAGTATAGGCAGCACATCTCTGATCGTGGCTCTATGCTCTGTAGTCGGCTTTTTCACATTCGTGACTCCTGTATTATTGCATTTTATTACCAAGAAGTATGTAACACAAATATTATATGACCCTGCTACATCAACATACAAAGCGACTACCATAAATTTCTTTTTAGTAAGAAAACAGGTAATTATTTATATAAGTTTTTACTATTTAATATTCTAGCTAAACCCATAAAAGTTCCAATGATTCAATTCTTAGAACGTACATGTATGTACATGTGTTTTATACTTTCAGCTTGAATTCAAAGTGGACGACGTCGATGTCCCTGAGATACCAGGTATGTTCACGACAATGAAAGCCAAAGGTCAGCCTCTGTTCATCGAAGCCAGATTCTTCAGTGACCCCATGCATTACGCTAAGATCATGGGCTATGACAAACCAATAGACTTCAAACTTCAAGAGTCCGAGAGTGAAACTAAGTAGAAAATAAGTAGTTATGTTGATTATTGTTAGAGGTTACTATAATATTTATGTTAGCTATTGTGTAATTAAATTTCAATGAAAACTTTCTTGTTTTTTTTATCTGCCCTTTAAAGTTTAAATTGGTGGCCTAGTATCAGTGGTCCGATTACTTAGTTCGATGATCAGACTAATGAGATTTTATGTCTCAGTAACTTACTTAACCCTCATTTTTCTTAACTCCTCGGTACCCTCAGTAGTCCTCTGGTTGCCTGGTACTTTTTATCCCAGAAACAACATGAATTTTTACAAATTCTAATAAAGCAATCAAAAAATCAAGATCTTTGAGCTGGTATTTGGCTAAACTGTCCATAAGTACCCAGTTGTGGTGGATGTTAGGTGGTGTTCGATGGTATTTAGTGAACCATCCCAAAGATGACAGCAGTAATTCACACATGATCTAACTTGAACTTGATATAGTAGAGCAGTAAGCAACTGCCCCGGTGTGAAATACTGCCTAACCTTACTCAGGACACCCAGCATTTTGCCAGCTAATTTAGCTTTTGACACGGTAGGTGCCGTGCTGTTGAGGGTCGGTGTAAGGGATGACCTTAGGAGTTGCTAGGTGATCTGTCAAAGGTACAGGAACATTCTGAAACAGTGGAAATAATGTACCTTTTTACGAAAAAAAAACAAGCTTGGGTTTTGTTGGCATTGAATTTGATGAGAATCTTTTGTTCATCATCCCAATTAGATATGGTATTCTTGGATTTCTGTCTATCCGACCATGGAATTGGATTTGTACTTCTGGCAACTATGCTATCATCTGCGTACCCAAAGATACCGGGTATAAGCAGGTCGTTGATATGATGCAGAGATACAGTTGCCGAGAGTACCACCCCTTGAGGTACCCCGGCATTGATAGCCATTTGAGCAGTTAACAAGGCCAACTCAAATAGATCGTTCCATCAGGAAATCTGCGATGTAGAAACACAGGCCAGCAGGTAGCCCATATGAAGGAAGATGGTTTATCAGGCTATAGTGCCTACATTTTTTTATAAATATATAAAAAGTTGTGTAATACATTAAAACAAACAACCAACTGTTAATTCATTATATTTAAAATCAAACTGCCATAATATTTAATAGATGGTTAGGTATTTCTTTATAATAAAAAAGCAAAATAACTTTCAAACAACAAAAAGACGAACTGACTAGGAAGTTTTGCCAATATATCAGCAGCATGATCAACAATTTGTGCTCGTATTAAGTCATTATTTTCAACAATTTACTATTGAACTTTAGTTCATTTGAGTAAAATCTTAAACCTACTTAGTATTGTATTAGGCTTAATCTATTTAAAAAAATATACGGAATGTTCACTTAAGGATCGATCACATTAGGACGGGCCGCAGCAGGCTGGGGAGCATCGTAATAATCACTTTCATACATTTTATATGGAAATCCGCCCCGCTGCCGCCCGGCATAATGTGCGATAATTCATATAAAATGTATGAAAGTGATTTTTTTTTTTTAAACTTTCGCGTTTAGAAAACATCGCAATTTCAACCGGGAAGATGGATTTAAGTTAGCGGCGTCGTGGAATCCCATAGTAAGCAAGTGTACAAACCGCGGTGTAGGTACTAGTACATTTACCGATACAGTCAGTGTTGTGTGTCGTAGTGACAACCCTGCCATTTTTCAAGATCAAGTGAGGGTAGGAGAACAAAACACCCGCTCTTCTCGCCGGACTCACCCGCAGTTTTCAGTCAGCTCGTGACCACGGCCATTGTAACATGGTCGAAACGTCGAGCGAAAGGTACATATTTTTTACCTAAAATAAATAATACGTGATAAGTCCCGATAAACGTTTAAAACATGTATGAAAGTGATTATTCCGATGCGGCCCGTCCTAATGTGCTCGCTACTTTACATCACAAAACTTTTAAATGCTTAATATTTCCAAATTCGGTACATTGTAACCTGCTGAAATGTTGAGACGAACATGGTCAAATAATGGTCTACCCTCTATATTATTTAGGTACATTTTTGTGCAGTCTAATCATTAGTTACCAAGTTTTGTAACTAGAACATAATAATCTTAATTTTTAAACTTACATTTATAACTTTACAAACATTTACAATAAGCACCTCTTATTTCTTTCTTAAAATTTGGAACATTAAGTTCACATTACATTCATAATTATATTATAATTTATTTAAAAATAAACTTCCGCAACATTCACTTACTTCAATATAGAAAATTTAATTTATTGCGTGTTGGTGATATACATTCAGGTTACCATAAAATAACAATATATTTCTTTATGTTCTAATACTTTTTTTATGTCAATACATTTCAGAATCAACAGTAATAATTCGAGATAATTTTATTTTTGATCTAATATATTTTTAAACCTCATTAATTAATTCGAATTATTCGATCATATTACGATAATGTCCAACGATATTGGCCGGTAGATACTTCTCAAAGATAGAGATAGCACCACAGAATAATAAACAGCATATAATCCGTCACAAAGCGTACAGGGCCGTCTGTCAAATAGTATGTAGCCTTTGGAGCCTGCAATTTGCCGTCATGTCAAAAATATATCTGTTTCGTTCTTGTAACAAAAATTTTGGCATATAAGTAAAGAATGTAACATGTTTAATTCGTTTAGCACTACTTCTATGCTTTTTTCTGGGGATAGTATAGCTTTTTTAAAGGTCATAATGTAAAAATTCTCATTACTAAGTCGCCACTTTAACAGTCTCCAACACCTTTTATGTATAATATTTTTGAGATCCATAACTTTTACGCACTTTGAGACGAGGGCTTCGCTTCACTCTTATCATAAATAACTTTTCAACACATAACATAAGTTAAGAGAAAATGCTGAGTCCGAATTCCATTTTCGATAAAATCGCCAAACTTTCCACACTGCATTCAAAAAAACTAGGTCAAACCAGAATTTTAGTGGATTGTCAAAAGCCATAAAAATATTTAGGAATGTTTTACAGGAATTTAAGTTATTTGACACCGTTGCACTTATAAATTTTACATAATATGTACCTATATATTGTATTACAGGAGTTGATTTGTCTTTATAAAATTGTAACAATTACATATTTTTCACAATAACAACAATATCACAAACCTGACAATACGAGAGTTACCGAGTAGCCAGTTTCTGGCTTGGTAGCTAGTGCTCATACAAGCCGAAAAGAGTCCAGAGTACCCATCATTAAAAACAATATTTACTAAGAGACCAACTCTGAAATGGCGAAATAAATATCAGCTGTACCATACATTTTGTCGAATGTGAATTAGTTTTCTAAAGGTGACCCAAAATTAATGCAAGATTTGAATTAAATAGAATATACTTACTGTTTTTTTCTTTAAATAGTAATTTTTAATTGAATCATAAAGTACTCAGGATAGGATTATGTGTGGAATAGTAAGGCTTTGAAATGCACCCACAACGTGTCACTGTTTGGTGCGGAATTTGGGCTGGAGGCATCATTGATGCCCTAGGTCATGTGATTTAACACCGTTGGATTTCATTTTATGGGGTTATTTGAAATCAAAGGTTTATCCCAACAAGGCCACAATCACCAGTGCATTGAAGGAGGAAATTCAACGCTGCATCAACGAAATTCAGCCACATTTATGCAAAAAGCCGTGGAAAATGTCGACAAAAGAGTGCTAATGTGCCAGCAAATCCTTGGAAGTAATTTGCCCGATGTACTATTCCACATATGGCCCTATCCAGATTTCTTTGATTCAATAGAAAAAAATACAATCTGAAGAAAAAACAAATATTTTCTATTTAATTCAAATTTCGCGTAAATTTTGGGACAACCTTTACATAAAGTTATATGATTATTTACGGGATATTTACCGTGGTAAGGTTGTGGAATGAGCTCCCGATATTTCGGCGCAGTTACATGCACCATGTTCACGGGAAGACAAAAAAATAAATAAAATATCCCGTAAATAATCATATAACTTTAGTGAACAACCGTGATAGTTTAAAACAGTGTTTTAACCTTTACATACTCTATTTATAATAGTATGTATATAGTTTTACTACGGTATTCGTGTTCACGCTGAGGATAGGTGTCCGTACGTGTTGACGACGATCCACACTGGCATTAGAGGAATCAATGCCTTAAAGAAGTCATTTATATTAACAGCAATTGATGCTAACACCCAATCCACTGTCCGCTAAATAATATGTATGGACGGAAAGACCTAGATTTATTACTGTCGATATAACGACAGTAATATGTACTATACTGGGTATACCTATACTATACTGGGTTATTTGTGAAGGGTATGGTTTTTATGGATAAATTTTACTATGGGACCAGCCCTGAAATGTGGCAAAAACAGCTATCCCATGGATAAAGATAATTTACCCTTGACGTTGGGAACAGCTGGTTTTGGTAGATTTCAGGGTTGGTCCCATAATAAAGGTTTTTTATAATGATGAGTAGAATAAGCTCTTTTTGATTCAGCATATCGTTTCAGAATAACCCTGTATAATAAATCCTTGTATTTCAACATAGTCGGCTAGCAGTTGTTCAGTCGTAGTGCAGCGCGTTAGCAGCGAGAGCGTGCGTGGCGGGGGAAATCTTGTCATCAATAGCTGAGAGTGCCGCGGCCCTTGCACGCGCCTTGCCCGCCCACTCCACGCGGCAGAATGTGGCTGTGCCTAGTGAAGCCAGCACGCCCAGGATTACCAGCTGCACGGACAGTAGCGCCTTGGATGAGTAGAAGAAACAAGCCGCGGCGGCCATCGACTGGAAAATAAAGAAAATCCATTAGGTTTTTCATCATGCGCTGCCTGTATACTGATCCCTGGTAGTTACAATCTACTGTCTTCAAGCCGCGAGTGAATCGGTTTCTTCTAGGCAAGCGTGCTCCATCGTAGACCGCATCATCGCTTAACATCAGGCGAGTTGGCGGTCAAACGCAAGTCTTTTAATAAATGAATAAATTTAGACAAAATATTATTTATTATTATAATTAAAAATTAAGTACCGATAGGATTAAGGAGTATGTTCGTACTTCGTAGCGCTCGAGAACTAGGGGTTCACTTTCGCACTATCAAAGCTAGTAGAGAAGCGTGGGTCTGTATGAATTACGAGTAACCCCACGGGCTATTTTTTGTTGTTGTTTACTATACGATTATTTGAACCAAGCTGGATTCGATTCGACTTTATGGCAACTTCCACTTTTAACCGCGACCTAGTTTTGTACGGTTATTAGTTTTTTTTACCGCCTTAAAAAAGGAAAAAGGGGTTTTCATTTCGGTAGTATTTATTCAAATACGTTTGTTACCTCAACTTCCGTCATATATAAACCGATTTGGAAAATTATATTTTCATTTGAAAGCCTAAACTTTCAGATTGACCACATAGAGATTTTAACAAAATCGGTTCAATGGTTTGGTTTTGAAAAATAGGTCATCCAAGGAAACGAAATTGCGTTTTTACTCATTTTGAAGCAGTTTCTTTTAAATTGATAATTATCCCATGTTTATTACTAAACTACACACACGTTGCCAAGTTTTATCACGATCGGTACAGGTACTAAGTAAAAAGTATTTTGTGTGAGTGACATAGGATACTTTTTACTCTGACTCCCAATTAGCTTTATACTAAAATTCACGTTTATCCGAAGCTTTGTTGCTGCGTGAAAGAGGAACTAACAAACACACTGTCGCATTTATAATATTGGTCATTCCAACAAGCAATCTCAAACTCACCTGAGTAAACTTGAAGAGCGCAAACGCCGAGGTGCTGTTATCTGAATAGTTGCCTCCCAAGATCGAGTATATTTGAGTGTTGAAGCACGCGTCACCGAATCCGAGAAGGAAACTACAGAACATCGCCAGGTAAGGCGAGGGGGTGATGTAGGAGACCTCGTTCGTGTCGCCGAAGGGTGCCACGGTGGGCAGGTTGATGAAGATCAGGAAGAATGAGGAGAGGTGGATGATGTAGCCCATTATGACGATCGGGTCGCGGCCCCAGCGGGTTGTCTTGTTACCGAGGATGCCGAAGAGAGCGCCACCTGGTAAACAAAAAAATAAATTTAAAAAAAAAACATATTTATTTATATTATGGAAACTCACTTCAATCTCATTCGGCGGACTTTTTCTAGGAGATAATGTGCGGGCGCGGCTGCGTCTCTCTTTACACATGCGAATTGCATTGCGAATGCGGTTGAAACTATAGTCGGAGTAAACGGCTTATCCGGTTTTTTTTTGAGTAAGTTTTTGTTATTGCAAAATTTGGAGTAACGTAAATTTGCGTTTACAGTTAATCATTTTGGTTCCAGCGTTGAAATTTTTTAATAATTTTTCAACGCTGGACTACAGACTTTATATAATTACTTACTGAATTACTAAATGGGCGAACACAAATATTGAAAATAGCTTACACTAGTATATAATCTTTGATTATATCCAACATTTTGCATTTTTTTTTTTTTTTATTATTGCTGCTTTATATATTTTCCTAATTGAGGTAACCTAACTAACAGAATTCGAATCTGCCCTGATAGAGGGGTCGAGAGGAAAGATTTTGCGTTGTTATAAAAACCCCACTAAAGCTAAGGCGGGAGCGAAGCGAAGTGAAGACTATATTATAGCCATGGACACTGCATGTATTTTGTAATCGATCGCTACCAGTATTGTTACCAATTGTTAATTGTTGAGATTGCGCAACTACTTATCTATTTCAATGAATAACTAGACCACGTTATTGATCATTATCGAGCAGGTTTTGTCAATAACTTTGACACGAGGTTGATGAGTTTTTGTCACCGTTAGGTGAGGTAGAAGTAGTTATACTTCTAAAGAACATGTAAACAAAGTGTCTTTATTTTTGTCATAATTTTAGTTTGTGTTTTGGCGTTTAGCTAGTAATATCTAATGGGAGAGGCCATTGGCTCCCGAAACACAGTATTTATTACTAGTTCGGAGTCAATAGGTTCATATTTTATTTTGTAATTTTTTTAATTCCCAATAAATTAATTTGTATTTGTATTTGTCTGCCCCTTAATAGAGACAATTAGAAACGTGTTATCGGACACATACTACTTAGTTTTATAATTGGATCCGTAGAAAACTTAATATTTGGCTAGATCATAATTAAATTAGGGGCGCCCTCATTGATAAATATATAGTTTGGATCTGCCTTAAACTCGAGCTAGAACCGAAAAATGTCTGCCAAAAACTGAAGGGGGCGAGGTAAACACACAGGGTATTGCATACACTGCTACTCTTACTAGTTTAACAAACGCACACTTCAATATTGAGCGGCACACAACTACAAATGGTGTGCTCGAAATGTAAACGAATAGACGTCCTAGGGTGGGGTGTAAGTGCTATAGAGGAAGCTGTAGGTATAACGCATCCATTTTTACTTGGGTGCGCTTTTTACAATCGCAAAAAAAAACACACCTACAGTTGCACTCTTTATGCTGTGTGAAATGGGATAGTTACCAAGTACTTCCCCCATGCCGATGAAGACCCCGGAGAGGCCGACCAGCTGCTTGGCGTTCTCTCCCATCGCGAGCGTGAACCCGATGCTAGAGCTGTACACGCCGCTAAAGAACGATAGCTCCACACCTGGAAAATGTAGAGTAGCTTATAAAAATACAGTACGTGTAACCACACGGAAAGGGTGTAAAAAAAAAGACTGAAAGGAAAACGTCTAACGTCACAGAAAGGATCTAAGGCCTAATGGAGCTCGCAATTTTAAGTTAGCCTCGAGCTGGAGGTCCCGTTTGGATATAGAATTTAGATATTAGAATTAAATCTGCTCTGGATGTCGGTGTTAATAGTTGACCGTATCTCTGGGAGTGTTTAATGGCATATTCGACATGGAATGAGGCTATGAGTGAAGCGTTTTTTTTTACCTACGATGTGCTCAACTCGTTCACCATGAGGCGGTATCACTAACTTACTGTTTCCTTTATTGCTCATCATCATCATTTATCAGTCTATCATGTTCCCACCCAGAGACGCCTTCTCTCAGAGAGAGATGGGTCCTAATCCACCATGCTGGCCCAGTGCATGTTAGTGAATGTCATGTTTTTGAACTTATGAGGTTCTTTGACATACCGGTTTCTTCGCGATGTTTTTCTTCACCGTTGTTGAGCGATGAATTTATTTAAGTTACCAAATAAGTGATTGATGTAGGGCCGGGGATCGAACCGGGTGCCGTCAGATTGTAAAGCGCACATGCTACCGCCCAGCCACCATCGCTTTATTTTTTCTAGTATGATCGTAATTCAAATCACGAATTCATCTTCACGCGTATATCACAAAACATGTTTACAAATCATGGCATAACTCACACATGCTTTCCAATAGTATTCCAACTTTCTGTTACACATCATTCCACTGAAAACAATAGCAATTTGCGAAACCGTAACACCTAAATAACCAACTATGTTTCAATCTGTGTAGCCTTTATGTCCTCGCTTCTCATTGTCATTCACGAAATGCCTCAAGCTAACTATCGGAAATCTGAATCGGCCTGAATGTATACATTGCACTTGAAAACCTAATTCGTTGAGATAGAGTTGAAATAAGTTTGATATTATTGTAAGAGGTGTGTCTCACCGGTGTAGATGAAGGTTACACTGAGTAACAGCATGTCTCGAGTGCAGAACAGTCTCAATGCGCCTTTGAAAGCTTCCATAGGTCCTTCCGCATCGTGGGTTACCATTTCGATCTGGAAACATAATAGTAAAACGGTTTCTTAGTCCAATATCAAATCAAATCGTTTAGTTGTCAATCAAGTTGACAACTGGCAAAAAGAAAAATCTAAACCTGGCGGAAATATTTTTCCTACTTCGATCATGTTTCTTATGACAACTGGCAAAATGAAAAATTTAAACCAGGCAGAAATATTTTTCCTACTTCGATCGTGTTTCTTACCTAATAAACTAACTAATAAACCCATCATCGTTATACGTACAAATGGCTATTTTAAACTGACCCCCGCGGTTTATAAATACCTAATTAAGCCATTGCAATATAACACTAATCAGCTAACAAATAAGTCACAATGAAATTTTCTATCGTAGCATTTGTAATTAGTATGTATCAAGATAAGATGGTACACGCATGTTTTCGCCACATAAAATACAACTAGAAACTTACCCATAAAAATAATACTGCTGGTAATCTCTAAGAAAAGGTTGTTGCCGCAAGTACAAGCAAAGAGAGATCCTATCGTATGAGAAAAAAGTTCAGTTTTGAAGTGCAGGTTATACCTATAGGAAATTGTGTACATTATGAGACTTCATTTCACGTCTCAAGACGACATAGTGATATAATTGCCGATGTCGATGTCCGGAAGCAGTGATTTAATAATAAACAATGTAATTGCAAGAAGAGTTTTTGTAAAATACTTTTTACTGTCACTTATCATAAGAGCTACTTTTTCGTAGGTCGTGTCCATGTACGAGCTTTTAGCACTTCGAACCTCGACATGTGTGACTGTTCTGTCAACTTTTACCGGCTTTAACTTTACATTACACAATATACCGGCTAAGCACGCCACAGAGGCTGTTTTAAGCTGTTTTATCGTGTGTATGTAATTTGTGGTGTGAAAAGTTTATCTATCTATATATCTATCTAAGGGCTCTGAAGATTAGGTATATTACGTGTCCCTAGAATTACATAGATCTGCTGTTACTTAGTTACTACAACATGTAACAACATGTTAAAACATGTGTTCAAATCGCGAAAGTTTAAAAATTACTAGTTACTAAGTGTTAACTTCATCATCATCATTAACATAGTTAACAGAAACTTAGAACTTAGTGGTGGTTTGGTCGGTATAAATTGCACTAAGAAGGTAAAGTTAACTTTTTTTTTGCTTCGTCAATAGCCGGGGCCAGCTTCAAAGGCTCCGAACTGACTTTTCCAGGCCTTAAATCTCCTTTATACGTAGAGCTATATAGAATAGTATTTTCTTCGTCATGAAGACGAAGTCGTCTTTTGTTTTTTAATTATATTTTTTTATACATATAATATTTATAAATATTTTTGTTTGTGTTGTCTGTATAATTTTATTCAAAATTAGCTTGGTAGTATCGTTAATTTTAGACGACACTACTGGTAGTGCGGCTAGTAGTGTCGTTGCCAATAAACGGTTCAAATTTGTAAAAAAAAACAACAAGACATAACACGGTGTAGTAACCATAGGATGTATACTCCGTCTTTTAACCCCCAACGCAAAAAGGTGGGTCTTATAAAAATTTACCAAGTGTATCTGTGTGTGTTCAGCCTTTTGAAGATCATCCAGCCCAACTCTATTATAGAGAAGAAAAAAAACAATATTTACTTGGTTATATTATGTAGGTCCCTACCCTCGTTTTATGTTCTATCATAGCCCAGGTTCTTGAAAAAAATACAATTACACTTTTCCTTTTTAAATGAATTCAAAATTTTAAGGAGAGAAAAAGACAAAACATGGTGTTACTATTCCAACGTAACTTACGCGGTTATTAATAAGGGAGTAGGTAGATCTTCTGTAAGCTTTACCTTAGCATCGTCTATAGCCGGGGTCCTTCTTATGGGCCTCAGCAGCACGAGAAACACCATTCCAACCGCGCACACGCCAGTAAGGGCCCCAAACACAACATTGCGTGTCTCCACGTCTATATGCGTCTTCCCTTGGAACTTTATGAACACGAAGAGGTTGCCGAAGAACATGCTGCAAGATAAAAAAAAACACATTATATTTATACTATTATTTATTATTATTTATTGGTTGCCTGGACGAGATCGTTCTTAGCTATAAAGTCACCTAGTTTTTTAAGCTATTTTGTCGTGTGTAAATAATTTTTGGTGTGTACATTTGTACAATAAAGAGTTTATCTATCTATATTTATCTTAGCTCTGGCAAAGTATAAAGTTTCAGCGTAAAAAAACTATCCAAAATATTCGTCATCATCATCAGCCAGAAAACGTCCACTGCTGAAAATGGGCCTCCCCCTTTAACCTCCACACTGAACGACGGCCTGCCTTTTGCATCCACTTGATGCCAGCGACTCTCACAATGTCGTCGGTCCATCTAGTGGGAGGCCTACCTACGCTGCGTCTTCCGGTTCGTGGTTTCCACTCAAGAACCTTTCTTCCCCATCGGTTATCGGTTCTTCGAGCGATGTGGCCTGCCCATTGCCACTTCAACTTGCAAATTTTAATAATAAATAAAAGATGGTGGTTCTTAATTCAGTATTATGTTTTATATGTTTGTTACCTCATAACTCTGTCATTTATAAACCAATTTGTAAAAAAAAATTATCTGAAAGAATATACAGTGTAAACTCAACACTTAAGGAACTGCCATTTTATGGCGTGTGTGGGATAGCACTCTATATGCTCTTGTGGAGATGTTAAACGGAAACACTGATGATGATAGTTTAGAAACTATTTAATAACTCAAATTATCTAAAGCTGATGAATGCACCGCGGTTGCTACTTAACGATGCACTGACGCGGCCCGCGTGCAGTATTGCTGCCTCAGCAGGTGATTGATTGTATCGAACATGGCGTTATTGAGATTAGTCGTTAAATGGAGAAAAGAAAATCAATTTTATTCTACTATTATAATTTGTAGTAAAGTAAAAAAATTACAAACATCAAACATTAATATTGATATAAATAACAACGCTTATTTCGTGTTATCTTCGTCTGACGTTTTTTGCTTATCCAGTATATTAATGGTATTTTCTTAATATGTATTTTACAAACATATGAACGAATTTCTTTGAATCGTCGATACGTATGATGCCGACAGTCGAAGTAAATAAGATATAAATAAGATGTTAGAAATTACTGTTTATTGATTTTTAATAAATATTGTTGTCGTTATTTAGAGTGGGTGTGATGCTACATAGAGACATGCATGGACATGTTTGGTTCATTGTATGGACAACAAAGGAAACCAACCAAAGTCAAGTAATTTCGACGTTTTAGGGAGTTTGTCGTTAAATCGAGTGTTAGAAAGATTATAGAGTTATAAAGTTTACACTGTAAATTTTATAACTTTGATCCCATTGAAATATCATCAAAATCAGTTCATTGGTTTAGTTTTTAAATCAAAATAACTGGAAATAAATCGTGATTTTTTTTCCAACCCTGGCGCGAGGACTAAGTCATTTGTTTTTTCATTTCATTACCCAAACAGGACTTTTTAGATTTTACAGACTACAATGATAAAAGACTACAATACGAACAGCATTATAGATTCAAAAATGTCATTGAAAAAAAACTAACAATAATAGAGTGACGACTGCTCTAACTGTTCGTGATCTAATAACGGTCACATTGCCATTAAAAGTGTCATTAATTATTCATTAATGTAAATGAGTACCTACGCAAAGGTGACCAAGTCAGATGGCGTCAATTCTATTGTAATTTGACAGGACTAAAATTATCGGCATCTCTTTTCAATACGTCAGAAAAGGATGGCAACAATTTTAGACCTGTCTAATTTAGTTCAGTTAGTGAATATTATATGTAGTAGGAACATCAGGATCCACGTCATAATTATAAAGGTATAATCTTTTTCGCCACTAAGATAGCGCCCTTTCTATTTTTCACCGACTTCAATAAAGGATGCGGTTTTCAATTCAGTTGAAAATTTCACAAGGTCAGTAATAAAGTTTCACTTTCAGTCATATGAATCAGCGGCACATAGCCTAAGCCAAACAATTAGTACGATAGCCGAGAAATTATGAAAATTCATACAATTTTAAAGTCATTGGTCGATAAATAAGCATACGAAGTACGTAATAGTAATTACTGGCACTACAGCTCAACAATTTAACTTCCCGAAGATCAAGGTCGATCAACCTTGTTTACATCTAAAAAATGTACTGAAACTTTTATAACATTACGTGCGTGTTTGTAGCTTTACAGAATCAGGGCCCTGGACGTCTGTCTCTAAATGTTTATTTTTCACAAAATGTGTAAGCTCTCCTCTTAACTTTGGTATTTTGAAACAGTAATGATATTTCAAAATAGTTAATTGATGTCGCTGCAAGTTTCTTAGTATGCGTATAACATTAGTGGAAAAAAAAAAGGTAAAGCACTGGTGACATTTGGACACGAACGATAATTGTACTAAAGAATATCTCCCTTGTTTGTCTGATCTGAGGGACAAACGCAAACCTATAGTGCATTTAAAACGCCTAACGTATTTAGGTCTCAGATGGACTTGTTCTGTTCCAAACTGTCGTAAAGGATGTAGCTAGAAGACCAACTCACCTGCACTGCAACATGGCCCAGAATATGCCCGAGTTCCGCGATATGGAGTCAGAGTCGCTGTTCATGGTGAGGTAGCTCCCCTGGCCGGTCCATATCAGAGCTGCTCCCGCGCCGATCAGCACGCTGGCGACGTATAGGAGCCACGTGCGTGGAAACAGGAATGTTACTATGAAGAACCTGTAACAATGAAAGCTGGTTGGTAAAAAAGAACAGTTTACCAAATAGATTCAAAGGTATTTCTAGTTGATTAGATTGTCCATGAAAGAAGTGCTATGGAGCCTTTGAATCAAGCAATTTACAAAATCATTGGTTTTTTTAAAATCCGTATTTCTCTCTAATTTTCATAGGAACACATACAAAGATACACACATACATTGATTCAAAGGAACACATAGCTAATCAGACTGTCTATGAAAGAAGTGCTATGGAGCCTTTGAATCAAGCAATTTACAAAATCATTAAGAATATTATTTATTTTGTTTGATTGTGTTTTGTATATACTGTACTAGCTGCGCCCCGCGTTTTCACCGCCCGCGTGGATAACTGCTTATATCATCAGCTATCAGCCAATGAAAGTAACGTCAAAATCGGTCTAACCGATTTGGAGTCAGATATTTTTATTAAAGAAAATATATTTTCTACGGTCAAACACAGTTCTTTTGGTTAGTGTTTGCAAGCCACACTTCTTGCAGCACTTAATTTATTTTCCCTATCCTTGAACACTTAAACTGGTAATTGCTCTACATATTAGAGTGATTGCCTACGAGTACATTCAATCTACCAGGCCGTTCACTTACTAAATAATATCAAGATAGTTGTCTTTTAGAATCAAGGCTATCGGACAGGTGTTTAAAAGTGTAATGAAAATATAATAATGGATGAAATTATTTAAATCTGCTCATAAAGTTCTGAGATATAATCGTATTTTGCTCGGATTAGGAAGGGATCATCTGTCTCTTTCTCGCAAAGTAAGTGACAGTATAGTTTGTATGGCGTACTCACAAGTGACGTCATGTGGAAGTATAGGCACTATCTATAAGTATAGTGCAATCTCTGTCTAGCAAGACATTGAAATGCTTTTATGTTTCTTAATATTGAAAAAAAATTAATTTTGTTTTCGGTGATCGGCTCTATTTAGGGTCAGCTTTTTATGATTTTAAAAATGTTATTGATGTCATTAGTGTAAATCGTTTTTGTGCGGTGCTAATTTGAAATAAATAAATTAAATTAAATTAAATGAGAGAAACATAAAAAAACAGTCCGATAGCCTATTATGTATTCGGCTACATTAAAGAAAGTCGCAGCATTACAGAACAAGTATATAGGAAATCGGCCCAATACCATCCATACATTGTAGATTTTCCTTGGATACCTACGTACCAAACGTTTCGATTCTACGCTTCTAATCCGTACGGCCAAGGAATTGAACAACCTTCCTTGTAATCCCAAAATATTGTCACTGTTGTAATCTGAGTCTTTGCAAGGCCAGACTGAATGGGTATTTTCTAAGCCTGCGTGCTTCATCGACCACATCGTATCTTAACAACAGGCGAGTTGTTAATCAAACGCGGTCTAGAAAGCAGCTCTCATCGCAAATAATTAAAAAATTATTATCTCAATTATACTTATAATAAATATAAAGTACTAGCTGAATCCCGCTACTTCGTACGCGTAGAGCTCGGCCTTCGGCATCGCTACTATAAACCTATATGCTATAAACCTCACGGAGCCCGAGACCTTTCCAACGAATGCAAAACCGTGGAAATCGGTTCGTGCGTTCTGGAGTTATAGCGTCAGGAAGGAAAACCCGACTTATTTTTATATAGTAGATTAGGTACGGTTTAAATGGAAACTTAATAATCAATATAAATTTACACAATGATATTTATTAGTAATCTGTTTAAAATGTCCAATATTAATAAAGACAAGGCCTGCAACCGCCTACACTTTTCACGTTTGGTCATTTATCAATAAAATACATATAACGAAATACTGAAACCAGTTATCTGAGTTTATGAGTATTTGCAAAGGGGTCAAGTGGATCTCGATTACGAGGACACAGACAGGTATTGGTCCTTTAAGTACCTACAATGTGACCATAGGTCTTAAAGATGTATGGCAGCATCCTAAGCTAGAAGTTTAAAAAGTTGTATGATAGTTGCAATATCGCCTTATGAGGAATTAAAATAACTTAAAAACATACCAATACAAATCTGACGCCGCTTAATTATGACCATCATTATGATTTAAGGGACAGTTTCTTAAAATCAATTCGAAAGTAGAAAGGTTTTTTAAGCGATCGAGCTTTATACTGGTTACTGATAAGTTTTGATTTCATATTTTGTCAGTGCCCCGAGGAAGAATAGGATTTTTAGGCAAACAGCCGGGTTGTTACAATCCTAGAACAACAATAGGCTATTCGGGCGGTCAAAAGTCTAATGACACTGGAACGACGTTGATTATAGCAGTGTCTACTAGACTCTACTTTTCTAATCATCTTGTAAACAATAACATTTAACTATATTAGATCTTCTATATATTAAAAAAAAAAACGTTTATTCATTATATGAGAGACAACGCACAGCCTAAGGCTGGATCTAGAAACTTAAAATGTTGTACGACTGTTACCTACTTATATAACGAAAATGAGCACTGAAAATTCGTCCCCTAAAGGGGTTAAATAAGAAATGAAAGTTTATATTTTTTTATTGGTTTCGTACATTTGGAAGAGAAAACCTTATGCACTTTGTTTTTGCAGGGTTGAAGACTAATTATTCACGTCAAACCAATTACACTAACTCTAGAATGTCATTCATAACAGATACATCAGTAAGTCCTCTCTTGAGGACTAGGAAACAAGCAAACTTGCTAATTTGCATAGTCTAATTACGTTGTATTGCGAACATGCACTATTCACTAGTCAAAATTCCAGCACATTAATGACGTTTTAATTTTAGATAACTCGGTAAAACCTATAGATTTAGCATTAATCATGCGGGCCGATAGTTAGTTCTTAACTGACTGCCCAGAAGGAGGGTAATGTTTTTCCCTAGCTCTTTTTAATGGAAAATTCTTTATCGTTTACGTTGTTAGTGCTATTAACCTTTGTTTTACAATCTTTATCAATAACTTATTTACTCTGTCTGCATTTTATATCAACACTTGTGTTATTCATTATCATGGCCTACTGAGTCATATTGAAAAAATCATGTCATAATAATTATGTATATAGTCTTCTTCCTTCTTCTATTTATTTATTAGCAGCGCCCCGCGTTTTCTCCTGTTATTTTATAGGAACCGTAATTTTAGGAAAAGTAGTTTGAGACAATAATTGTTTGGAATATTAATTCGAGCGTTATTATGTCAGACAGTCTCTGCCCTTGGCGGCTGTTTTGTGTTCTTGGATAGAACTATTCCAAAAACACGAATTCGCATTTACTTTGGAATTCGGAAGCATTTAATTTCTACGAGTTCTTGTACTCGCCACATGCATGTCACGCAGAAATATGATTTCGTCGCGAATGATACAATTAATTACAAGTCAATAATATTCATGTATCTTATGGTTTCTTAAGTTGTTTTATTACACCCTCTGTAAAACTGGTCATACAAAAGTAAATTAAATATTTAAAAACCAAGAGTAGGTTAGAATAGAATCTTAATTCAAGCATTTTTTATTTTTCAATCAATTTTTATTCTAACTTTCCTTATTTCTCATCATCATCAGCCAGAAGACGTCCACTGCTGCGTCCTACTTAGAATTCCACACCGAAGGACAGCCTGCCACCTGCATCCACTGGCTGCCCGCGACTTTCATGATGTCGTCGGTCCATCTAGTAAGAGGCTTACCTACACTGCGTACGTTTCTCCACTCCTCCACTCTCCAGTCTCCACTCAAGAACCTTTCTTCTCCAGCGGTTATTCTTCAAGAGATCTTTTTACAAATATCCTCATTTCTCAAACAATTTTAATTCTAACATTCCTTATTTTGCAATCTATTTTAATTCTAACATTCTTTATTTCTCAAACAATTTTAATTCTAACATTCCTTATTTTGCAATCTATTTTAAATCAAAACATTTATTTGCTAGAATACATTACATTAAAAGGTCTTAATATTATATTTATGTCACTTTCTACTCAGTCTCCAAGCTGACGAGCAAATTCTCATTTTTATTTTAAAGAATTTAAATAGGTATTCTATAATAAAATTTAAATAGGTATTTTAGAAACGAATAATATTAGAATTAAATTCCATAAATTCCTTAACACTATAAAAACAATGGTTAAGAAGCCAATTAGTCATTTCTTTTTTAAATTAATTAATTAATTCATTTTAATTCTAACATTCCTTATTTTGCAATCTATTATAATTCTAACATTCTTTATTTTGCAATCTATTTTAATTCTATATTTTTTTTCTCAAACAATTTTAATTCTGACATTCTTCATCCAAGAGTCTACGCATTTTCTAAGTGTTGGCTTGGTATATAATTATATAGGCGTTAGTTATTTCCTACTATCGAGCCTACAAACAAATACCTAGGAGGGTATTTAAAATGCAACCCACGAACACCCAGTAACGGCGCCGCATATTTCACATTCTCGTACTGTTTTATTAAAATAAAAAATAAAAACAGTTACTCAGAAACAATAAAGTATCTATATGTTGGAGTTGATCTCCCCTTATTTGGTTAGATTAGGAGTTAACTCGGCGGAAATAAACTCGGCCACGCGGAACCCTATTTTTACCTACTTACCTAATGGTCAACTACTACCATATTATCCGTATCCATACTACCATTTCCTGTGTTTTATCTGTTTTAATTAAACGCTTTACGTAATATACAGATTACTCACATTAAAGTTTATTTATTTAGTTTTTAAGATATACCTACCTATTTTACATTTACGGAATTTCCCTCTGTTCACTTATTGGTAAAGTCTCGTAGTTATCTCAATAGTACTTGTCCACAAGTGGTTAAAGTGTTGTTACTACTTAAAATTTCACTTTGAATGACATTATAGGTTAGTACACGTCAGCAGCGATAACAATCAAGGTTCAGACTTAGTACTTTGATATAGGTAATATTCATCCAAACTAATACCATATTATAAAAGCGAAATTAATCTCTCTATCTCTATGTCTGTTAGTTTGTTAGTTTTTCACGACTAAACGGCTAAGCCGATCAGCAGAATTAGAGTGTATCTATATCATGAGGACGGACATAGGGTATTTGAAGTAACTGGCTATTTTGGAATAACCGGCTTAGTCATACGTGAGTAATTCCCGCGTACTAGAAAACAAAATGTGTGAAAACCACGTCAGTTTCCATAGTAATAATATTTAAAAGTAAGTTCATACATTTTTATTTTACGCTATTCTAGTAGTTTCAGCCGTAATCGGCGGGCACAAAAACTATTAATCGTGTGAAAACCACGTCAATCATGAATTCAGATTTTTCGTATCGAATTTTAGCAGCATTGCTATATTGTCAGTTCTGGAAAAAATTACCAAGTATCTATCTATCTATCGAAATCTTAATTGACTTATTTAAGTTTACTTTAATACACGTCATCCAAACGATCATCGAAACGACGAACGATCCAATCAACTTGACTAGTTATAGACGCAACAATACCACCATTTATGAGAAACCACGGAACCCCATACATTACTTAGTGTAAAGTAGCAATTAGTGACAGTACTATATATTCGCACAAACGCGCTAATATTGCAGTAGACAAGCTAAGATTACGTATACAGACAGTGAAAGTATTCTCGACATTTACTGTGCAATCTAGCGGTTAGAATAGGCTTACGTACTTAGAGCCAGCCTTTGATACAGCCTGAGGCCTTACAGCCAACTGCTTACGCGGTATCAAACTAACGTTAAAATAAAACCGCGCAGTTTGGAAAATCACGCGAACGCGCCCAGATACGGTTTGCGGTCGCGCAACATTTTTTCATCACCTAAACTAGCTGTAAGCTGTTTTCCCGTCCGCAGGACAGTCGCTCGCAGATTTTCATCTATACTATTATTATAAAGAGGAAAGATTTGATTGTTTGTTTGCATTGAATAGGCTCCGAAACTACTGAACTGATTTGAAAAATTCTTTCACTGTTAGGAAGCTACACTATCCCCGGGTAACATAGGCAATATTATATTTAAAAAAAAATAAGGATCCTTACTAAAACTCCAATAATTTTAAAACCCAAGGTTTAAAAAAATAAGATTTACAATTTTGACTTTGCGTGTTTGACACAGACAGTTCTAAGACAGGACAACGTCTGTCAGGTCAGCTAGTCTATACTAATATTATAAAGAGGAAAGATTTGTTTGTTTGTTTGCATTGAATAGGCTCCGAAACTACTAAACCGATTTGAAAAATTCTTTCACTGTTGGGAAGCTACACTATCCCTGGGTAACATAGGCTATATTATATTTTCAAAAAAAATTGGGATCCTTACTAAAACTCCAATAATGTAACCCAAGGTGTAAAAAAATAAGATTTTCAATTTTGACTTTGTGTGTTTGACAGTTCTAAGACAGGACAACGTCTGTCAGGTCTGCTAGTCTATACTAATATTATAAAGAGGAAAGATTTGATTGTTTGTTTGTTTGTTTGTTTGCATTGAATAGGCTCCGAAACTACTGAACCGACTTGAAAAATTCCTTCACTGTTGGGAAGCTACACTATCTCCGGTTAACATAGGATATATTATATTTTCAAAAAAAATAGGGATCCTTACTAAAACTCCAATAATGTAACCCAAGGTGTAAAAAAATAAGATTTACAATTTTGACTTTGCGTGTTTGACAGTTCTATGACAGGACAACGTCTGTCAGGTCAGCTAGTAATATATAAAATCACTGAGTGTCACAGATATACACAACCAGATCGGCAATATATTTTAGTGAAAGAGACAACTTGATATGGCTCAGCACAAGTACGAAAAGGACTTAAATAGATTTTGTTGTCCTTATCGGCGTGACCTGTTTTTGGTACCTCAAGTGTCAAAATCTGTAATAATCAGTGACAAACAAAACGGGTCTGAATTATATTTATTGCCTTTTTTTGGTGATTTAATGTGATAAATGCGTGTTTCCTCTGAGAAATAATTGTAAAAGATATTTTACAATGGTTGGTTGTAGCATTTTGGGCTGCAAGAAGCGCAGTGAGCGAAAATACGATGAAATATCATTTCACACGTAAGTAAACATATAAAGCTTGTAACGATCACCTAAATAAATTCAGGATATCAATTGGCAAATATTTTATTCATAATTAGTCAGTTTTTAGGTCGATTTGTGGTCTAATTCTATGAATTTTATCAAATTATTCACTTAGAAAATAAATTATGAATGTTGCCAGTTTATGAAAGAAATTACCCACCGCAACTAACATAAATTATTCGTTCTGCAGGTTTCCAACTGATCCTGTCACATTGCTGAAAAAAGCTGGCACATTGCAAGAAGTGCAAAATACCGACCCTTTTATGCCCATATTAATATGGTGAATGTTAATATTAAATATATATTAATGAGGCCACAGTTATGAAGCTGGAAAAGCAAAAGGCGATTTCGGCGAACCGATTCAAAAAGCTACGCGCTGTTCGTGAAATTTGTACTGTAAACATTAAAGAGTCTATTTATCTAATTATTTGGAATGTTATACATAATATAATGTTATACATAACACATACTGACTTGTGTTCGACAAACTACAGATACAATTCGTACTTTATCCGAATTTGCAATACCTTTAATGCTAAGTATACCGAGCATGTTGACTTATTTACCGCTAAAAGAAATTTCTTCAAACGGTATGCATGTGCCGCTTTCTTCGAAACTAGTACATAAACCATTACTAATTTTCTACATTATTTTTTATTACTATTATAAACCTCGGTGGGCTGATGTGGCTTCTTTTCATGTATTATATCAATGTAATTATGTATACATAGTAATTACCGTTTAGCTATTATTTTTACATCTCTGTCTTAGGATCTGGACCGTAAACATCTTTCGATTTTATAAGTGAAAACTTTTTATGGCTTTTGTCTACTATCTATCTACTATAATTAGTTAGTTTCAGCTGTTTGTTTTCCGAATAGTGTAAAAAATAAAAAATAATTCCATTCATGAAAAAACTAAACTGACCAAGCGCGAGTCGGGCTCGCGCGCTGAGAGTTCTTTACAATCACAAAATACAAAAAGTTGTGCAAAAAGACAACATCACGCCCAGGCTGTCACCCATCCAAGTACCGACCGCGCCCGACGTTGCTTAGCTTAGTGGTAAACAGAAATTTGTCACTGACTCGCACTTGGCCAGTGTTTATTATTTGTTGTTTTACTTATGTTCACTATAATCCGCTAAATTTGACGCTTGTACGGATTACCGTTTTTACACTAGAACAAATCCAAAAATACGTTTAACGTTTGTTGCATGAGGGACCCCCGTTCCGTTTTAACTCTGACTTTTTTATTATATTTTATTAATTATAAAAAATCATGCTATGGTTACTTTTCAACCTTTTTTCTAGTACTATATTCTAATCCTAACAAATAATTATAATAAAAACGCAAGTAACTT
Organism: Agriopis aurantiaria; assembly: GCA_914767915.1. Taxonomy (NCBI): domain Eukaryota; kingdom Metazoa; phylum Arthropoda; class Insecta; order Lepidoptera; family Geometridae; genus Agriopis; species Agriopis aurantiaria. The sequence continues at coordinate 5,812,271 of OU611994.1, read as the reverse complement.
TCTGTCTGTTTTTACGAGGAAATGGCTAAGTCATGGTATAATAATATACTCCGCCAGGTATAGCAATCCGAGAAAAAATGTTTACGTGGGCGTCCCGCAATGATGTCATGATGTCAATTTACAACAGGTTCGAGAGAGATGACGATACACCACGTAACAGCTGATTGAATAAAGTGGCAACTGGACAGTGACGTCATTGCGGGACCACTCTCAAATTGCTAGACCTTGTTTTCTTAGATCATGGGCTAAGTCAAATTTTGTCAGGACGATAGGGGTGTGTCATGGGGACAGACAACGTACTTTTCTTCCCAGAAAATTGCAGGTAGCTCCGCGGGTTGCAGCAGATAGTGTATAAAATATAAATATTTAAAAGGTAGTATTGTTTCCAAAGTACTCATTGAAGATTCACACCCATCATAGTAGGTAAATTACCCTAACTTATAGCAAATCATTTTAATGTGGCAACACACCTTGTTGAAGCGAGAGGCACTGAGCTAGCCACGCTCATTGAAAATCTATAGGTAGTAGATCTGTGCTGAGTGTCGTAGAGGGAGCTGAGTGTGAACTGTGAACTTCCAAAAAGTGACAAAACTATATTAATTTGACGGAGTATACTGATTACAGGAAAGTTTTTTGCCTGTTACCATAACAGTCAAATTTGGTTATGACAGACAGCAAAACATGGTTTTGCCACTTTATCGAAGTTTCACTCAGTGATTTTATATCATTAATATTATGAAAATCTTCAATTATGTGAAAACGCGAGAGTGAGAAAACTGCGTACGGGAAAGCCGCCTTCCTAAGCTAAGTGTGCATTATTTCCGCTTTCGAAAACGTCTACCCCGAAAGTTATGCGGCAGATATGACCGGTCATATCGGTAACTTTGGATGTCAGGCGAATTACTTCGTTCCGGATACGACCTATCAGTGGCCGTGAATAATTGTTTTTCCACCGTTTTTATCCGTGCGTAGTCGCGACAAAGCTAGAATATGGATACGTTTGTCTCTTTCCAGAGGCCTACAGAGATTGAAAGGACTAAGTTCTGCTCTATCAAACTATATATGTGTACACTTATACAAGATTACACGGAAAGGTAGTACCTACTAAGCAGAAAGAAGGTCACTGTACTAAATTATAAACATCTTTTAAATTGGGACTAAATCTAAAAAATCGACACCGCTCGATATTCCAAAAACCCGTACGAAGCGCTTTGATTCAACTTTTATTGTGCAAACTGCTAGTCTTTAGAATGCGCTGCCTGAATGGGTGTTCTCCGATAATTACAACTTGGTATGGGAGTCTTTAAATCTTGGGAATCTTCTAGGCAAGCGTGCTCCATCGTAAGTACATTCCTACCATCGTAGACCGCATCATCGCTTGGCGAACAAACGCAAGACCATTATAAAATTTAAAAAAAAACCTGATATGGCGAAAAAATATCAGCTTTTCCATAAACTTCGTTGAGTGTGAATGAATTTTTTTTCTATGACAAAGCTGATATTTTTTCGCGATTTCAGATTCAAAGTTGGTCCTTTAGTTAAAGTTGTTTATTATGATGATTACAATTACCTTTCCGCTTAGTACCACAGTTCTGTGTGACCCTGTAACCCAGTATAGCAGCTGACAAACCCGTACTTTCTCGTGGAGTCGTAACCAATCGTACTACGAGGAATTGGATTAGATGCAATTTTATTGCAACACGGTACTAAACTTCTTTTCAAGTACAATTATTACTTATGATTATAAAGTTATGTTGTTGGCCTAGATTTCGAAAATCTTACATAAGGACGTATTTACCAAATACTAATAGACAACTCTGTCTAGAAGTGCAACTGGTTTTGTGTGTTATGAATAAAGCTTTAATTTCAAGTTCTTAGATGACCGGTTTCAAATGACCTATCATTGTATAATTAATCCACGATATTGACCTCGTTGATATACAAGCAGGAGTGTTAGCGGTTACAACTGATAACTTTATAACAACAAATGCATTGGCACTATTGGTATTTACTACATACTTTTATTACTTTGCGTGTATGTGACATGTCTTAAGTTGGATCAATGCTCCAACTAGTGCGCCGCATAATTCAGTTCGATCTCCGTCGTCTTATATGCGGTATGTGGCGCAGCCATTCATTCATTTCATTCATTCATTCTTTTTACTTTTACTTGTGTTTAGATATTAGCATTGGACTGGAGAAATAATTCATAAGATATGTACATACTGTATTGTACACACAAGAGGGCCAAAAGCTTCCTGATCAACCCTGTTTCAATAGCCTTGCTCAAAAAAGAGCGAGATGGGACGACAGACAGCAAGCCATCTATCGCAACACACATTTTTCGGAACAATACACATCAGCACTATATAGATGTGGACGAGCCGCTTCCGCTGTCATATTGGTTTCGATGAAAAAGTGTTCTTAGTAGAGATAGAGAGGCTACTATTCGGATACTTTTTTAAATATTCGGTATTCGGCCGAATGTTGCGTACTATTCGGCCACCACGCCCTGATTCCATAACTTTAAACACGGACGTAACGCGGCGCGTTAAGTTAACCTATAAAAGAGATTTTTTTAGAGGTTAACTTAACGCGCCACTTTACGTGCGTGTTAGAGTTACGGAATCAGGGCGTGGTGGCCGAATAGTACGCAACATTCGGCCGAATATTCGGTATTCGTCAAAATCACTATTCATGGCATCACTAGTCCTTAGCATCCCACAGATACTGTTTAAATAGCCTGTCACAGACGTATAAGATCATGTATACTCACAAGTAAGTAACAGCGCCAATGAACATTGCTCCTCTGGGACCTGTGAACGTGATGAGCGAAGGTGCCATCCAGTTGCAAATCGCCAGGGTGGCGTATATGATGGCCAGCGAAGTATAACCGTCTCCCGTGAAACTCGCGTCATCCTGGGTGATGCTGTCCAATATGGTTTTCTGGGGACAATGCGAGATTAAATATTATTGCCAAGGTGAAAGCCTTGATACAGTTTCGACTAATCTAGAGATCAAGGCAGCGACCTCATCTTTATTTATGACGTATCACCGAATGTAGATAAACATACCTACATTTACATAGACCAAGTACACTAGTAACAGCGTATTCCTTATAGAAATATGTTATTACATATTTACTAAATACTCCATAGTTACTATGGTTTTTTTTTTTTTTTTGAAAAATATTACGCCATTAAATCTTAATAGTTGTCGATCTAGTTTATCGATATAAGCGTAAAATACATTAGGACGGGCCGCAGCGGGCCGGGACGCATCGCAATAATCACTTTCATACATTTTATATGGAAATCCGCCCCGCTACGCCCCAGCATAATGTGCGACACTTCATATAAAATGTATGAAAGTGATTATTGCGATGCGCCCCGACACGCTGCAGCCCTTCCTAATGTGCGACACGTCATATAAAATGTATGAAAGTGATTATTGCGATACGCCCCGATACGCTGCAGCCCGTCCTAATGTGCGACACGTCATATAAAATGTATGAAAGTGATTATTGCGATGCGCCCCGACACGCTGCAGCCCTTCCTAATGTGCGACACGTCATATAAAATGTATGAAAGTGATTATTGCGATGCGCCCCGACACGCTGCAGCCCTTCCTAATGTGCGACACGTCATATAAAATGTATGAAAGTGATTATTGCGATGCGCCCCGACACGCTTCAGCCCTTCCTAATGTGCGACACGTCATATAAAATGTATGAAAGTGATTATTGCGATGCGCCCCGACACGCTGCAGCCCTTCCTAATGTGCGACACGTCATATAAAATGTATGAAAGTGATTATTGCGATGCGCCCCGACACGCTGCAGCCCGTCCTAATGTGCGACACGTCATATAAAATGTATGAAAGTGATTATTGCGATGCGCGCGCCCGCTGCGGCCCGTTCTAATGTGCTCGATCCTTCAAGGAACAAGTACAACGTTTTTAAAAAGACCTGTTTATCTTCAAACGGCTGAACATATTTTCTTGAATCTCGATTTCAATCAATTCACCATACAAACAAAAATAAAACTGGTCAACCGTTTGGGAGCTCCGATGCCACAGACAATAACACTCCTCTTTTTGCGTCGGAGATTAAAACATGTGAAAATTATATTCGAAAGTTAATTATATTCGAATGTCATCAAATAATAAATAGTATTTATCTACCAATAAAAATAAACAACACAATAATGCTATAAACGTTGGCCATTCACAAAACCGTACTTTGTTGTCAGTCACAGTCGGAGCATTCACCCGGCATTTAAAATTCAAAAAGCATCACAAGCTTTCAAACTTTTAAGTTATCCTTCGCCCAGTTCGTTAAAGGTATTTATAGCCATTGAACCAACCAAAAATACATAAGTTGGCTTTATTTTGCAATACCAATAAACATATGTAGTTGGATGTGCCCGAAGCTGGTATCGTCCAAAAGCTTTTGACACCGACTAATAAATATAAAGAAAAATATAAAAGGAGCCAGACAAAGCTATAAAAAATTTGGTAAAACCCGCCGTGTTGCAATGTCCTTAAATTTGGATTTCTCCTTTAAATTATCACTGATAATGTTACTACATATTTAGTTATTTAAAATTTGCAAGTTGAAGTGGCAATGGGCAGGCCACATCGCGAAGAACCGATAACCGATGGGGAAGAAAGGTTCTTGAGTGGAGACCACGAACCGGAAGACGCAGCGTAGGTAGGCCTCCCACTAGATGGGCCGACGACATTGTGAGAGTCGCTGGCATCCAGTGGATGCAAAAGGCAGGCTGTCGTTCAGTGTGGAGGTTAAAGGGGGAGGCCTATGCTCAGCAGTGGACGTCTTCTGGCTGATGATGATGAATATCTATATCTATGTAGGTAGATAAATTCAATGCTATTACTCCATAAGTTTCTACATAATATAAAATCGTATCGTATCGTTAATTTTATTTCTACATGAGTTTTGGACATGATGTATTTTTGCACTACTTTTACTTTCATAATCAACTATTTAGCTATGTGGTGGTATGGAGCGCGCGAAACGAACTCGCACTTTGCCGGTTTATTTGGTTTTTAACCTTATAGTCAACTACAAAGTTAAGTTTGTCTTTCAATATTTCAACTTCAGTTGGTTTTTTTTTTCGACTCGCGCTTGTCCTGTTTTTTTTAGTGGTGCCTTGAAGGAGTGTGTTCTTTTCTTAGCTATGATTCAAGAAAATCTGTTTAGCCGTTTGAAGATTATCAGCTGTTTTATGTAATAGGGTGTGCCGCGAGAGTAAAAAAAAACGTTTGTCTGAGTGAGTTATTACATCTGCTTTCCTCTTGTAAAATCCAACCTGTTACCAAAAAGAGTAGAAGAGCTTTCATTAGTCTATAATTATCAATTCTACACTATCTCATCGAATATCTGGATAACAATCAACATGTCATTGAAATAAGCCCTTGGATTATATCTTAGCGGTAGATCTGCCTGACCTAAATCGAAAACAAACAAATCCTTGAGTTTATCGAAAATAGACGATAAAGCATCGTGTTAAATGTCACAACGGTTTAAGGCAAGTGGGTACATGAAAACACTAATCAACGCTAGGTTGCGTTCAGGATAACCTTAGAGATTAGGGTTACGCAATTAATTATTGTCTGACATCATTGTTTTAAATATCCCCTTATTAATTAAATTTTCTTTTCGGGGTTCTGTCCCGAGTACCGTGACGTACCTACTTTGCTTGACTCTGACTGAGACTATGACTTTTTTGACGATATGTAATAAAACTTGATGTAATAAAACTTGAAAATATTTCAATTCTTGACACTGGCAGATACACAAGACGTGCTACGCCAAAATCCAAGCAAAAAAAAGATTAATAAAATTATTAATTTAAAAAACCTTTATACAAGCTTTTTGTATGCTTCTCGGCAAACCCTTTCATTTGATACCCATATCATGATGATAGATAAGAAAATGGTGTCCGCCATATTGAATTTAGACGATTCTGTTTAGATGATGAGAAAAGTTGCGCGACCGCAAACTGTATCTCGCCGCGTTAATATTCACGTTCGCGAGATTTTCCGAATTGCGCTGTATCAGCACTAATTCGAGCGTAAGGCGCCTGGTCTAAAATTCTGCTGGAAGATTTGTCCCACGCATACATCTAACAGGGCAAGTTAAAAGCTTGTAAATAGGCAGCTCCTATTTGTCATAAGCCTATTGCTACTTTGCTAGCGTGATAACAATAGCCTAAAGCAAGTTTAAGTACTATGCGACGTTTCTGTACCAAACAAAGGAATCCAACGTCGAAGCTACACTCGCGTTCTTCGACTGTGCAACATTCGTAACTAACTTACGTAACATAACTGCGACTGCAATTAACGTAACTTATGTTTTAGAAAATGCTTTGAAGGCATAAGATACACGTATTTATTGTTAGTAGTAGCAAGAACAATTAGTCTGTGCCAACAATAAACAGCAACGTTAGTATAGAATAGGTCGTTTCCAATAGAAGACAATATAGACGTACTTACCTATAAGACGTACTTAGATATTTTACAAGTTCAATCTTATGATTATGACCTTCAACGCCTAATTTTCACGCAACTTTGACCTAGAAAAATTGTAGGAAAACTGAGAACTAAACAGGAATAGCTTGATTTTGTTTTGCTAGTGGCATCAATTCTGATGTACTCTCTAAACTCTCACATATTAAAATTATAAGAGAGGCAAATAATTTTAGTCCTGTCAGATTGGTTTAGTTTAGTGAGTGGTATGACAGAATCGACGCCTGTGTCTAATAATAGAGGATTTGCTGTTAAGGCTACGCTCAACGGCCATAGCAGTCTCTTTTGCACGTTTTCAACATTTTCAAAAATAAAAAACCACTGAGTGAGAGTTTTACAAAACCGATTGGACATTATAAATTTTCGCGCTGATGTTTTATGGGATGGTCGAGAAGGAAAAAACCTCAAGCTTTTTTTTCTTGAATGGCTGAGAAAGAAGCCTAGAAAAAAATATCTCCTCGGCAATCCCTTAAAATTCACATTCTGCAATTTTTATCTTCAAAAACGTTAAAATGCGCAACTGAGATAGTCACGGGCCTTTAACTGCCCTGAATATCAAGACCGAAAATAGTTGCCTTGTCCAAGGCCGCTTACACGCTGCGAAGACACCCCACCGCAGTCAACGTTGGGCCTTATCGTTACACAATCGTAAATCAGTGACCACTAACCGCTGGCCATCTCGGCCGATGATCTCAATTACGATTGCATAATTTGCCACCTCGCAAATAAACTGGTTAATGTCAACATAGCATAATAATAAATTGTTTGTGGTCACATGCGACAGGATCGTAAATAAAATAATTAATGTATTTTTTATCAATGACACAGTTTCTTCCGAAATAAATATTGTTATATAAGGAAAGATATGGGTGTGGGTGTCCTTATTATCTCGGCAACATCCTTACCAATATCAGACGTCTGCAGTTATTAAATAAATGATGGCATTAAATAATATAACAATATACTTATTGCAAACTCTTTGTCGGCTATTTTGTGGTCGTCATTATGCTTATCCAGAGAGCCGCCGTCCTTTTCTACATCGCGGACTTTAGCTTTGGGACTCTGCGCTGTCACATCGTCAAAAACTGCGACATCCGTTGACGCATCGCCAAAAATCACAAAGTGATCAAAATACTTTCCTGTTGTTTTTTTTTATACCTTCTATTCTTATTAGGAATAGAAGTGCAACACGCTATATCCGTGGCACTAGTGGACAAATCCTCAATAACACTACATACATCCATGGATACGGTTCCCGATCCTCGAATGAATGGTTACCCAGTAAGACTGTATTTTTTTTAAATCGAAGAGTCTCGATATCTCCTCTCATTGCGGTTTTACATGTAGCGAATTCGCATCGCGGTTTTGAGTTTGAGCCCGACGCAAGGTATCCTGCGCTCAATGGACAGTTGAGACGGGGTTGCACCTTGTAAGCGGATGCGGAAAAGTCAATTCTTCCAGGTTTACCGTATGTTTAAAATTGTACCGTCGCGCCTCAACGGTTCTAAACTATTTTGAACCGAGCGTAAATCGAAAAGAGTTTAGTTTTCCACGGCTCGCATAAACTCCGCGACGACGCGTCGCCCGCCACCGCGCCTTGCTCGACTCTACAGTCGGGAGTCAGGCCTTAGATAATTTTGAGTTGAGTTTACTTTCAAGATTCACTGTTGGATTCTTCGATCAAAAGTTCGAAAGTTGGGTTAGGCCAAGGTCAACAATTCAGAAACAAATAAGAGTACATTCAGCCAGTATTTAAGTATTTAAATTGGAATGTAGCCTAGTATGTGCAGAATTTAGTAACATGACTAATTTAAACATTTAATAGTTTTTATCAGCTTTTGTTTAAAGAAATTTGCGTGTACAAATTCTAAGCTTTCCGTTATATCTACGCTAAAACATCGGTTACGAAGGCAAAAATTGTAAATTCAAGCTGACACGAACCGATAATTCGTGTTAAAGGAAAATGGGCACATCGGCGCATTTCGGATGACAGGACATTTACCTCTCTTGAGCAGTTTACCGAGAGAAACTTGCATGAAGCCCATTGACTTGAAACCGCATTAACTTGAAAACAACCGGATCCTACCATACTCGAAAATTCGATAATGTGCGATTTTTGCAGACTTGTAATTTTGAGGTACGCGGACCTTTGATAATGCAAGAAGCGGAGTTCAATGTGCTCGAACGCTTTTACTGTTGTTTTTTTTATTCTAATAGGTACTAGCTTTGAGAATTCAGATCTCAAAGGGTATTTGATCTGCTGTATTTGAGTTAGCTAGGGTAGCGTAGTAGCAGTGTAAGTGGCTATAGACCTTAGAACCGAAGTTTTAGAATACGGCTTCGGTATCTCGCCAATTAAAAGAGGACCTCCAACTCCTCTAAGCACGTTGGACAAAGGATTTGAGGATTTGAACTCACATTCAAGCGCGCCCAGGGACAACAACGGTGCAGTTCAGCTCGCGTCGTTATAGAGGGGTGGAGGGGAAATTCTCCGAGGGTTTCCCAGTAGTAGCCTCATAGGCAACGTGCTAGAGGTTCCACTGCGTTTTAGGGTTCCGTATCCAAAGGATAATAACGGGGCCCTATTACTAAACCTACGCTGTCTGTCTGTCTGTCTGTCTGTCCGTCCATCCGTCCATCTGTCCGTCGTACCTTTAATCGGATATGTATCTTTCGAACCGTAGAAATTTGTTTTGTGAATTTGTTTGAACAGTTGAAATTTTTACAGAATAAGTAATGTTAGGGCGGATTAACAAAAAATAACAAAAAAGTCTAAAAATTAAAATTATAGGGTATCCATACAAGAAACGTATTTTTGCGTATTTTTGTATTTGCTCTAGTGTAAAAACGGTAATACGTACAAGCGTCAAACTTGGCATGATTATAGTACGTGTACTCTTAAGTATATCAATAAATATAAATAATGGCCAAGTGCGAGTCTGTGACAAATGTTTGTCCATTACCAAGTTAAGCAACGTATTCAGCTACTTGGACGACTTATTCATTTCTTTCACCGAATCGAAATTGCATATTTTACTAATTTTGAAGTCAGTTTATTAAATTGATAATTATTGTAGTTTGTGGTGGTACAGAACCCTCAGTGCGCGAGTCCGACTCGCACTTGGCCGGTTTATTTTAAATTTGGCTGTCGTCATATTGACTCTCGTCACGTCGACTAGTTCGGGAGCCTCTGGTATCAACGCTTTTTAGCTAACGTTATATTATGCCCGAATACATGTTTTATATTTGTACGTAAATGATTTGTTTGACTACCATTCGAAACTTGCTAAGCTTGTTATCGACATATACCTACTAGAAATGCTAAGTGAACATGGAACAGTAGACACAAACTACAATTTCGAATAGCGAAGTGATAAATTACCACTTTTCACCTAACACCTACTGGAATACCTACATGACTTTACATACTGCAGTCGGTGCATTCGTTGGAGCATGTCCAATAAGGCACTGACAATCCAGACGATATAATAGACACGAGCGAAACTCACCTTACTTATAAAGCACTTGAGATCACTTTCGTTTTTCTAAAGGAGACATGCGTTTATTATTATGATTATCTTTAGTTTCCTCTAAGTGGTAACAACAAAAGAACTAGCGAAGCGTGGAGACAAGATTAATTGCATGTTTCAAGAAGTGGAAGACCGAGACCGAAATAAGGAAATCCGAGGAAGGAGAAAGTCAGGGATGTCAAAAACCGTATCATGTGCGCTGGGCTGGACACGTGGCTAGGCTTGCAGGCAGTGGAGTAGAGCCCTGACAGAATGGCTACCGATAGCAAAAGAGTGTTGTCGAAAGACAACCAGCCCGAAGGATCCATGACATCAGACCCACCTATTGCGGGTCATGTGTGCGGAAGATAGCCCGGTAGTTGGTCGATACACTCACATGACAGTGTGTGTAAAAATGTCGCAAACACTTATTATTATTATTTATTACATCACTGATTATGATGACGTTGATTGAGAAGGGCCTTATTGAATCGCTCGTATGATTTCGCGCGAAAAGAAAGATTTTCTATTGATAGAAAGCAAATCCGATTCGCAGACGACCTAAAAGAGACCGCAGGGAAACGCTGGATGCAGGCCGCTTCCAACCGGCCCTTTTGGAGATCGATGGGGGAGGCCTATGTCCAGCAGTGGACGTCCTACGGCTGAAATGATGATGATGATGATGATGAAATCCGATTCAAACGATCGTTAATGAGTGATGATTATTTATACGACTTCTGTTTGGGATTTTGTTCTAAAGTCAGACATTTCGCATGATATTTTCGATATTTAAGAGCGATTCTAAAATCGAGCCCCCTGATCTTGCGTGTAGCATAAAAGCTTATTTATCTGTCGTATAATATATACTTATTGGCAAGGTTAAAGGCAAAAATATAGATGCATTGTAAACTCTGTGTGATATTCTGTAACTGGATCATTTAGATTACGCAAATTAAAACTTAGTACACGGGCTACTATAGATACTACATGGGTTTTTAGATATTTAAGAATTTGAGACATGTGTTTTTATTTTATTTTGATATGATTAACTATAATTAATTGATGAAATAAGCAATACCTTTTTAATTCATAAATAAATAAGGGTATGAAATAATTACTTTTCTCAAACATGGTAGGATATGTGACCATTATTTAATGAACACGGTTACTTCGAGTTATATTAAACGTAAAGGACTAAGCCGTTAATACTTAACGGCCAATTTTTGTCACGTCTAAATCTTGTACATACTACATAATATCTATTTTAATATACAAAGAGGTTTGATAATTTTATTATAGAAACTGACGTGGTATTCACACATTTTACTAATATTACACGTCACTCACGTAAGACTAAGCCAGTAAAGGTTTGATGATGTTCTACCACAAATAAATACACAATAACGTGATTCCATCGACAACCAATTGCTAGCTGTACTGCATTTATGTGCACTATGTGTGCCTGTGTGGGCCAGTAACAAACAATTTTGTTTCGTATGCCCCATTTAAATATAGTCCTAATCTTCTATTACAAAATCCATCTTTTCCTTAGCGCGTTCATAATCTATAGATGTCATAATGATTTATTCCCCAAAGATACACTTTCCCCGTAGAGACACTTTTAGAAAAGTTTTGCTTCTGTTCCTTAGAGATCCACTTTCGGCTAATACACTTAAATAGAAAAGTCTTTAATCCCTATATAAAAAAAATATCACGCCTTACCTCTTTACCGATTGATTTGACATTTGTCGAACAGCTAAAAGCTATTCGAATAGCCAAGGTCGTGAATATCAGTAACGCCACGTGCGGAATGCGGTCCTTTCTAGTCAGCGGGGCGTGTTGTGTTGCGACGTATTCAGTAAACAAACAACGAGAAATATTTCATTGTACACCAGAAACATGAAAAATGAAATTTGTCCACCAATTTTTTTACCGAATTAAAATGATAATCAATTTATGAAACAGAATAACATGTATAATAAAAAACAATTTTCCAAATTGGTTTAAAAATTACGCAGTTCAGGTAACAAATATTATAAAAAAGGAAAAAAGAGAACCCCCTCCTTTTTTGTATGTACACTGATTATTCCAAGTTTTGTAAACCAATTTACGTGCACATTTTTTTATTTAATAGTAGACTTGTGTTTGGCCGCCACCTCGCTTTTTTATTATGTAAGAGGAACTTCTCGATGTGGTCGCACAAAAATTTCATAACTTTGGTTCTGTAGATTTCCACTTGCTCCAATAATATGAATAATTTTATTCAAGTGCATTAAAGTTTGTTTTTAGCCCCCGACCCAAAAAGAGGGGTGTTATAGGTTTAACGTGTGTATCTGTGTCTGAGTATCTGTGTATCTATATGCCTGTCTGTGGCATCGTAACTCCCAAACGGCTGAACCGATTTTGATTAAGTTTATTGGTTTGAAAGGTGACTTGATTGATTGTGTTACCTATGATATGAGCTTAGCTATGATATATAAAAAAACTGCCATTTGAAGGCTATTAGATCTTATCTTGTTTTTTTATTTAATACTTGTTTATAATATAAATTTATAGTAGTAATAAGAGCATGGAGAGCATGAAAGACAGGTAAAATAGATAGCAGTAAAAGATATTGATTACAACCTAATGCCTTGCACCTCGGAAAAATACAAATTTAGCATTATGGGTGTGAAAAGTTGATGCACAGGTCGGATGTGCACTTGGCCGATATTTATTTTTATTCCTTGTCCTACAAGAATAGCTCATTGCATGAATAGCAAGTAGTAAAATTAAATATCAAAAAAGATTTGCAGAAAATGTGTATCGATAGGTATATGTAGGTAGCTAACCTAGCCACATTCAAATGCAGGCAGGTATTTTAAAATGTAGAAAATTTCGATTGACAAAAGCAAAAGATATGTAGCAGTTTATACACAAATTATTACTATTACATTAAAAAATACAAATAATTAAAAACCAACAACACTGGATATTTTGATAAGACCTGAGATGTTATTACATCTCACTTCTATAAGACAAGCAAATTGCTAGTATAATAGTATCTTGCATGCATTATAATTAATTAAAATTGCTTTTAAATTTCAAACACTGTGAGAGCCAGCTCAGTTCATATAATGTATTAATAGTAGCCTTTAAAAACGTATTTATTAAGATCAACTAGAATTGTAGGTACACAAAATTAACACGGACTGATTATAATACAGGGTGTCCCGAAACTCAACGTCAAACAGGCACGGGTTGAGAGGGGGGGTCATACATACCAGTTCAGGGAATAATAAAATTCAAATTCCTTATCAGTTAGTTTGTCAGTTAAAAAAGTAAAAAAAAACATACATGTTCCCAGAAGGTGTTTACGTAGAGTATATTTTATGAGTAGGCATTTAATTATTGTGCAGGTAAAAGTTTTCGTATTGGAATTCACTTACCTCTATATTTCCCATAGTTTGGAAGGCCGTAAAAACGAACATAAAACCAAATCCAAGAAGGATAACGTTAAGAAATTTTCGTTCCATTGTTGAGGCGTATTATTTCTGCTGCGAAGAACTGACTTTACCACGTAACAACACGACGATATTCTTTTGCCAGTAACAGCAAACTGCAATATTTACGCTCTCTTGCATTGATAATACATTTAGCTTTTCATTCTCCCTCCACTCACTACGTAAGTGGCCAAACACGTACTAAATTCACTTTGTTTTGAAATGTAAATAAATCGTGATTCGTGACGACTACGACATTTTATCCCTTTTCATGTAGACGGAAAAATTTGGAAACTAATCTTTTTTACGGAAATTCAATGCCTTTGAGAAGAAAGTGGCGCTAATGGTACTCGCACAAATTAATTTTGTCTAAATCAATAAGCTATAGCCGCGACATGACATAAGTGATAAGAACCATCATAGCTGTCAGCGTCAGCTGTCAGTGCTGTTATTCTGACAGCAAATGTCAAACTCAAACTGACAAAATAGGGATGTGCATTTTTAGGGTTCCGGAGTACTACAAGAAACCTATATATTATGTTCATTCTATCCGTCTGCCTGTCTGTCTGACCGTCTGACCGTTCATCCCTCCAAATTTTTTGATTCTTGTCATTTTTGCAGTAATTATCATATATGTACATGAAACTTTGCACAAAAACAAGTTTTAAAAGTATAAAAAATATATAATGGTATTGTATTGAGGCAATTTTGCAATTTTTTTCTATCGATCTTTAATGTGATGTCACGTATCATCAGTCTATGTTTGTCTATGAAAAAATACCCAACTCTTTTTTTTTAAATAACTTATCCCATAGAGTAATATACTTATCCTGTAGTCTGTATCAAAGAGAATATAAATACTACGTAAGTCTGTATTGTGCGTGTCTATGGCTAATTAATTTACTTTATTTTTCTGATTCACCGAGATTCGTGTTGTATTTCGTTCCATTGCTGAACTGTAAATTACGAGTTTTATTGCATTTTATCTAAGTTTTTAAAGCAGGAAATGTAGTGCCTTATCGAATTAATCTGTGTGTTGTTATTAAATATTGTGTTGTGCATCATGTCGCGACGAGGATGATCTCACTTGCGTACTGACATTAGTCTGAAAATCTTGTTAGGTCATTTTTATTATATTACTATTGAGTCCAATGACCTTGTGGCGTATAAATAAGTTTAACGAAAGTAATTAAGCAAGATGAAGAAACAGTTCTATAGGGTGAAGCAGCTCGCTGACCAAACATTTTCAAGGTACCACTACTATTATCAGATAACGACTTGTGCCTCTGTATGCTCGTAAGATAGCTGCTTATTCTTGACACTTTTGTGCAATAAAAAGAGACGCTGCTATGGAACTTGTATTTTTATCACAGTAAATAAAATTCCTTTGTCAACAAAACAGAAACAAACAAATACAAACTTGGTTGTAGGTCAGGCAAAGGCGAAGCATTGACCGACGAGCTTCAGACAGCAGATAAGAAGGTGGAACAACTTCGAAATGCTCTTCAACTGGTCAGCAAACGTTTGTCGACAGGGTCTGGGAACACACAGGGGCAAGATCCCGCTGCTCGGGAAAAGAGACTAAAGAAACTGCCTGAGTATTTGCTCGGGCTGGCTATGTGTGAAGCGAGCAATTTCGATGATGAAGAAAGTATTCTTAAGTATATTTTACACGAATGTGGTAAGTATTATCTGCAGTCCAAAAATATTTTTTACTATGAATTTGGGATCAATACTTGAAAATTTCTGAACCAAAGGTAGACTAAAACTGTAGGAGTAACTATTTAGTAATCTGGGCTTTTAAATTACTTGCATTTAGTATATTTAATTTTTGTAAGCTAAATTAGACAGTCTTATAATGGCACAGAATTTAAATAAAATTCTTGGTATTTCAAAATATATGTAGCTAACATTTTCGGACACTTCGGACGTCTCAATCTCAAATCGTCAGATCAATGTAAAAACAGTCGTGAATATAGTCATTGCTATCTACAATTATTTTTTTACATTCATGTTGGTTATAGGTAAAACAGAAAAAACCTTAGCTAATGAAATAGCAGAACATGAAGTGAAGGTGGAACAGCTAGTTTGTGCTCCATTATCAATAATCTATGAACAAGACCTGCCAGCCATCATGAAAGCAAAGAAACAACTCAGTAGACTTATTAGCGAAAGAGAATCAGCCGCAAGTCGATATCATGTGAGTAAACCTTATCAATATTTCTGGATATCTATTTTTATCTATCAAAACATGAAGCTTGGAGCGCATGACTAATGTCCACAATTTAATCTTAAATAGTGGAACCAAAGTATCAATTTGTTTGAAAATGTAAAGTTATACATATATTATATTATAGCCTTTTATGCTGGTCAAGTTTCTTGCTTCTCATCTTGCAATGATGTCAATTATCTATTTTACTGTAAAATTTATTGATTATTATTTTTTTGTTATTAAAATATTTTAGTTGTCAGATTTTTATAATATTATTGATTAGTCATTGACATCGGCTCCGCTGTATTCTTTCCAGCTTGCCTTCCGGCATAGGCCTCTTCCTGGGACTTCCATTCATGCCTCTTTTGTGTTAATTGTTTCCAATTTATACCAGCCACTTTTTTAATTTCATCTTCCCATCTTACTTGCTGTCTTTTTTTATTTCGTTTTCCCTCCCTTGGGTACCATTCTAAAACCATATATCCCTATTCCATTTTCCTTGTTTTATTCAGTATGTTATGTTTCTAGTTTTTGTCTTCTTTTTGATTATCCCCAAATTTACTTTGTCGATTAATTTTATGTTAAGTATACTTTTTTTCATGTTGTTTTGGCATACTTGGATTTTCCCATAATTTTGCTTTGTCAGGGACCATGTAAAGTTATCAATACTTTATTATAATTTTTTTTTTTAATTATAAAGATTGGTAACCAACCCTGCGGTCCAACGATGGTAAGCAGAAGGAGACCTGCAACACTAGCGGTGTTGTCGGTGCTTTCCACTCAGATTGGATAAACAAGGGAGATATGTCTCAGTACAATATTATTGTTCATGTTCAAATGTCTTCGTGGTTCACCCACTTTTTTCACTATACTGCTAAACAGCTTTTTTAACGCAATGGCTGTAAGTCACACTTACTATTTTTTTACACACAGTTGGCGGTTAAACACAAGCCTATTCCTAAATAATAATTAAAAACATACTAAGAAACTTGCAGCAACACCAATTAACTAACTAATAGTCCAAATAAAAAGGCAGCAAGTTCTACCACATGGTGAGTTCGTTTTAGGGATTACACTCGAAATTTCTCATAGCAAGAAAAATCTAGAAATCTACTTAAAGACAAAATGAGAAAAATATTATTTTTAAACCCAAAATTGTGTTTCCACTTACTAAAACTTTTTTTTATCAATTTTAATATAGATGCCTATAGGTATCATTAATACCAAAAATGCAAGTCACAATAGTCTCTTAGTCTGTCTGTTGCATACTTTTCACACCTAAACAATTAAACCAATCTAGATGGGTAAGAAAGTAGTGAGGATCATGATGGATATGGGATACTTTAAATCTAGGAAAAATTTAGGAAAACAAGACAACTGGAGAGTGTAGCTAGTTCTTGATAGAAAAACTAGTACCTATTGTACACAGTGTATTAATATTAACCCTTTGAACGCTAACATCCTAGCAAGCCCCAAAAAAAAAATTGTACTGTAAACGCTAAGCGTGTGTTTCTGTGACAACTTAATTTTCTGATTTACAGGAAATCAATGAAATTATTGTTTTAATAGCATTTTTTATTCTATTATACTCTTTTCTAATAAGTAAATAAAGTTCACGTTTGATACTTAGGATTTGAAAAGTCAATAACACCCTATAAATTGATTTTTTAAATAAAGTGTTATTTGTGTATATGAAATCTAGCATAATATATTATCTTCCAGCATTTAGTACGTCAGAAAGAAGAGAACCCAACAAAAGTAACAACAGCTCGAGAGGAGTTAGAAGACGCTGGAAATAAAGTAGAGTCCGCCAGAGATGCGTTAGCAGCGGACATGTTTGCTCTAGTCGCCAAAGAAGCCCAGCTCGCACACACATTACTACAATACGTCAAATTGCAGAGGGCATATCATGAATCAGCATTACATTCCTTACAAGACACAGTGCCCGAATTGGAGAGAGTTATAAGTAAGTTGCATTTTACGAACTAATTAACGTCTTTATTAAAAAAACTTATACAAGGTGCAACAGAAAGATTAATTACACCTTTCTGTGCAGCGGGCGCGGCAGGTCCGACAAGTCGGCTACTTGTAGCTTCATACCTAAAGTGCTGAGTGCGCCAGGCCTATTCAATTGTTCACTTTGATGAATAGATCAAAACCATTTTTTTTTGTTTAAATTAGAATGGCTGTCAACGCAAATTGTTGTAGCCAGCTGCACCCATATAAACAGTTGCACAACAGTTGCACCCCAAGCGGGATGTCAGTGCAGGTCTTATCACCCCCACTTTGAATTAGACCCATATAAACGAATCATCAGCCATTCAAAATCAGTTAGCAACTGTGATGCGGACACAGAACTTTGAGGCGTTGATCTAAATAAGAATGTTCAATCAAGGTTCACTCATAATGCCTGGCGACAGATTTTTGTTCTCGTTCCGTTCTATTTACTTTTATGTAATCAAAACCCATTGTGTGTATTATTACTTTTTGTTACAATCATATTGTAGATACGATGAAAACCACAACGTCCAAGTCCAATGATGATGAGTTCCAAGTAGGGATGGGTGGGACCTAATATTCAAACTCATTCTCATACTTAGAACTTGTTTGTCTATTCAACGGTGTCATGTGAATGTTGGCTGCTTCCAAATTCGCCATAATTAAGCGATAATGATATTTATGCCGGATTCGGCCCCATGTTTCGGCCCTGCCGGATTTTTTTTTCTTCTTTCTGCCCACAAAACTAAACTTAGTTAAATACAGTTAGCAACAAATGTGAGGAAGTCATTGGTAAATTACATATTTAAACTTTAAAGTATGACAACTTGCCAAATAACATATTATTTATTTTTTGTGCTATGATAACATACGTTCTTGATTTGCTTTAAATTGAATTTTCCTGTTGTCTATACTAATAGTATAAAGAGGAAAGATTTGATTGTTTGCATTGAATTTTTCACATAAGTAATTAGGTTTTTCCTGGAATCACTTGTTACTAGTTTGGAAGGTATTATATAAAAATATATCATTTTAAACCTGTTCAATGCCATAAGAATTGGTTATTTAAATTTATTTAACAGAGAAAATGTATCCGTCATTAAAATAATTAGATATGGATCAGTGGTGAGAGCCAGTTCCCATTCCAGGCTAGGTATTCTTTGAACCCACTAGCAAAATTGACAGTTTTTTATATTTTTTATACTACGTTATAATATTAGGTGGTGGTATTTTTCTAGTATTTTTTATTAAACTGTCAATTTTGAGGCAATTATTTAAAAATGAAAATTTGGTTTAGTGGAATCCGGGCCCAGGTGAGTTGAAAATATAAATGTGATCTAGTCAAGTGTGAAGAGCTATAACTTCAACTGTACTAAAATAAGCAAATTACGCCTTCATAAAAAACTGAAATGGGCCCAATATAATAAATATATATAATAATTCTTGGTTCTACTTACCAAGAATTATTAATTCAATTATTTATGAAAATTATTTTAGAGTTGATACTGGCAACGGTTATTGGCCGAAACTGATTTTGTATAAGGGCCCCAAACTCTGTGGGTCTGAATCCGGATATTCGGAATTATTTTTATCGACATTTTTTAATGTTGCAGCAGTCACTAGTCAAAAAGAAAGAAAAATGTAGGTCAGGGTTTAGAATCGAGAGTTAGACGCGTTGTCGATGCGAAAGAGACGCGTCGCTGGCTTTTACTTGAGTTGTGAGGTTCTAAGAAGTGACGAATTTTATTAGTATATTCTTCAAGGTAATACATTACTAAGATGTCAAAAGACATTGAATTGTTCCGTCGCTCATCACGTCGCCCGTAGGATTATCTTGTTTCCTTCCGCTCGCAGCTAAGATCGGCCCTCCTATGACAGCACACGCCTTTGTATCATTCAATGCGACTTCCCCTGTGCGACCATAATTGAAAAACCAGGCACATACTGTCTTCAACTTACATTTGCATACTCATATGGTAATGCTAAATGTTTGTGAAAAGGCTCTTGTACTGTATAACGTCGGTATTTGGTTACGCAAACTGGATGCTTTACCCGCTTCCGTGAAAAGCAAATAAAACATCATCACTAGCACTACATAGTATAAAACAAAGTCGCTTCCCGCTGTCTGTCCGTCCCTATGTATGCTTAGATCTATAAAACTACGCAACGGATTTTAATGCGGTTTTCACCATCAGTTAGATAATTTTTTACGGAAGGTTTATATATGTAATAAGCGCCCCGCCCTGGCTTCGCACGTAAGTTACACCCGTGCGAAGCCGGGCGGGCGGGTCGCTAGTTAAAGATAAATGCTTTCATATAGTCGCATAATAGTGGCTATGCGAGCCATTTATTTCTGAGCATCCACCATGTGGATGTCGTGTCTAGTACAAAATTCTTGAGAAAACTGTCTTCTTTTTTTTTAAACATTGATAATCTAATTTAAATTATTATAAGTCGTTAAAACAATGTCTAATTTTGCTTGCAACAAATTCAGTCTCTGCACAGATTACCTACCATTATATTTTACATGGTTTTAGTTTACTTTTGGTTTTGAGCGCTGACGCAATCCATGATTTTAAATATTTTTGAGGACGGCCGAATCTATCTTTTTTTACACATTTGATGGAGAAAAATAGGAAACTTTTAATGTTTTCAGGTAAATACCTGAAAACATAGTTTTTGTGTTATGAGTTTTTTAGATAATTGCATTTTTGTACACATATACATACGGCCTTACTTAAAAACGTTACTTGAGTTAAACAGTGCTTAAAATTGTTCGGTCTCATTTTCGCGAGTGATTATTTCCATTAGAGAGAAGTTTGTCATCTTCGAAAAAAAAAAGTATAATATACAGCTACCGGGTGCAGCGATCTCGCTTGCGAATTTGATGTTTTCCCTCCGGTCAAGTTGTCCACGTCCGAACTTGTCCATTTCCAAAGTTGTCAACTTCCTGACTTTTTGAGATATTAAATGACTGTCTATTTTATTATGACCACAAGAATTGTTTTTCCCATTTAATCAGGTCATTATAAAAAATATTAAAACAAAAATTACTTAGTTCAAAATATTTTGAAATATTAGCGCGCTTAAAATATCCGAAGCACATTTTTTAAAATCAAACAGTTTTTTTTTTAAAATGCGCTAGTGAGATAGCGGCTCGCCATATTTAGTGCCTTAAATAAGTTTTTATAAGGCCGTACCTATATTATACTACAATCGAACTATTCGCATCTACGTCCTCTAAAGTTCCGGGCATTTTAGCAATTAGATAAAACGTTATGCAAGATAGCGCGATATGCGTGGTTAATGGCTTGCGTTAGGTACCTATCGATGTTAGGTATATGTATCATAATTTACATTCAATGCAACAACAGGATGTCGCTACAATAATGAATATCATCTCTATAATAAGCTACAGTAAGAGTCGAATGTTTGTCATAACATTCTAGTAAGAGTTCTTTTTCACATAATATTTAAGTCGGTCAAACCTGTAAATGCTGTAATTTTTTTCCCACCTTATTATCATCATCAGCCCTGAATAACCCACTTGGGTATCGGCCTCCCTTTGTTTATGCCACTCTCCCCGGTCTCTCACTAGTCGCATCCACTCGTTTCCGACAGTTCTTTTAATGTCAGTCCACCTTATCCTCGGGCCGCGGCATCTAGGCCCTAGATGCATAAACATTCAAAGAACCATCGCACTTTTAGGGCGTAATTCGCCGAAACTTAACAGGGCGATTGAAATGTTTAAGACTGTTTTTGACAACTCTTCTTTATGTAAAATGTCTGTTAACTAAATAGTTATCACGTTAAATTAGGGTAAACTTGGACTATTTATTAACTGCAAGAACCCAAATTGAAATCCACAAAACTGAAGGCAAAAGCTATTAGTAAAGTAAATTATTCACGCTAAAGTTCGGTGAACTGTTTCGCAGCCTACTCACGTCTACATATTTGGATTTATTGGATCATCAACTTGGAAACTTATCAAGTTAGAAAGTCTTCAAGTTTCAACACACAAATCTAAAACATGACGAAGAAATTATTGTGGACATAGCGTAAATATTTGTAATTCATAAGTGTAAATATATTTGTTAGGTTTTTACAGTTATAAATAGTGATTAATAAATTCCAAAGGGATATTTATCTAAACCACAGAAGACATAATCCTAAACAATAATAATACTCGTTTATGTCCCTTTATGCAAATAAAACATGTGTTTCTGGCTCAACGCATAAGCATTGCCATCCAGCGTGGTAATGCCCCCAGTGTGCTGGGTACGCTGCCAACTGGTAGTGGGCTTGACCATTTAGATTGTCTCTAGACCTTTAACGGTCTATGGGCGTACTATCTGTTTTTGTAGCGTTAATGTTAGCTTCATAGCTTATATTTTGTTAAGTTAACAAAGGCAATTATTATTTTAAAAAGAAGTTATATTAACGTTGTTAGAATCACACTGTCGCTCGTCGCCTGCGCATCTAATTGTTTATCTAATACTATATCCGTGGAATTTCCTCCTGCAAAAGGTCCTCAAAGTAAATTTTGAATAAAAACACTAACATTATTAATGGGAATATTTGTATGTAGTATCATAGATATATATATTCTGTAGTATGTACCTATTGGGTTTAGATTCCACAGAATAGATATTAGTTGTAAAGCCATTGATTTACAAACACATGGATGTCTAGTTCAGAATACACGAAAAATGTCTTGCATTTTATTAAATCTTAATTTCTTTCATTATTTTACTGACAGATTATTTCACTGACAGACAGACAATGCACAACATAAACCGCTGGAAGAATGAAATTATGTCCAAGTGTTCCTTATTCTAACGTAGATAGAATAGAGCAGTATGAAAGGTTATTTTTCTTTGTATCTATTGGCAATTCGGTATGTAAAGTTTTTTTTTGTATTTTTTTTATATTTTTATTTCGTAGATAAGGCTATTTTAAGAAACTAATTTCAATATTTTTGTTTTCTATTGAGTAGTTATTTTAGAATATTTTTTTTTTAAATTGAAATTATGTGACGTCACCATATAGCACAAAATTTCGTTGCGTTGAGAAGTCTAAAAAAGCACCCCATATTGGCAGCCCTGAAAAAAACCAGACAGTCAAACCACAGAAATGAAAAAATATTCTATTCTGTGTGACGAACAGTGTGTCAAATGTATAATATTTTTATTCTTAAAAGGCACAGAAAATAAAATGCTACAATGTGACGTCATTTAGAGGTCAATGAAAGTCGAATGATTTCTTAGTTTTATGTTAAAATAAATGGCATCTTATCGTTTTAAAGGGTCAGAGTAGAAAAATAAGGGTTAGTAAAATAAAATCTCGAAATGGTTTTGGAATTGGCATAGGTTAATTTTTTTTAGCATACCGAATTGGTGAGCGCGGCCTTAACGCGAGCGATAAGCTGTGAATACAATCGTAATGCCACTTGAAGATTGGATAACTACAGTGTTTCACAGCAGTTACATCAAAGACTGGGATTAATTGCTGCTCCAATTAATAGCTCAATCAACCGAATACACATCTAGTCAGCTAGAAAGATACATTATTCACGCACAAATTTAACCTTTATTCTTAAGGTCATATGGCCTGTATTCGGATAAGGTTTTTGTTATTGTGCGGACTAACTGATTGCTATCACCATGCGACCTAATAATAAAGTTTGGTTTAATTTGATGAGCAATCCTTGTTGCCTCACAATTTATTTTACATATATTTTAATGTGTAATCTTTTGTACATCATTACCAGGAAGCGGAATCTAGAGGCAAAACAATTGAAGTGTAATAGAGATGGGACATTGTTTTTTTTTTATCGAGTATTTCAGCTATCTCTTAAGATACTTAATATTTATGTTGACCTATGAGGTGTCTATCGACGCATCTTAATACTCCGAATGTCATAGGGTATAATGACGTCACACTAAATCAATATGGTGGATACTATAACCTAATTGCGCACATTGGAAAATATTTTTGGAGTAAATTTAAACTAGCTGACCTGACAGACAATGTCCCGTCTTTTTTTTTAAT
Organism: Agriopis aurantiaria; assembly: GCA_914767915.1. NCBI lineage: Eukaryota > Metazoa > Arthropoda > Insecta > Lepidoptera > Geometridae > Agriopis > Agriopis aurantiaria. The sequence goes on along the minus strand of OU611994.1, from coordinate 5,788,470 downwards.
AGGCAAAATCGACACTATTGAAGCCTAGCTGCACTCCGCGGTTGTACACGAAAATGTGGATTCACTCGGGGAACCCTACATTCCAGGAAAATAAACCCTATAATGGTACTCCGGCGAATTATCTCCATGCAAAATATCTTGAACCATTGCTACGTGAAAGAGAAACAAACGAACATACTTTCTCATTTATAATAGGATGATATGAAAACAGCCTTATTTTTATCCCCCGACGCAAACAGAGGGATGTCATAAGTTTAACGTGTGTATCTGTCTGTGGCAATGTAGCTCCAAAATGTTTTATTATCGTGACCTGGAAATGATGATTAAAAAGACATTAGCTTGAGATAACATCTCTCAAGCTAATGTCATTGTCAATGACATTTCCATACAATTTCATCTTTCCGCAGGCGTTAACGCTAACAGAAAGTGGGTGTTGTCCAACCCCCATAATCGAGTCTCAGCTACGATTTTAAAAAACTGCTGTTTGAAGATTATCAGCATTTATGTCGGGGGTTTTTTTATTTTATTTTTGTTGTTATAATCATAAGCTGCAATGCTAACTAACACTTCACATTAATGATGTTACGAATTCGGCCTATTGTTTCAGATGATAGCTCTGTGAAGCCCGTGTTCGGATACCCGCTAGAGGAGCATTTGCGAGTGGCGAGCCGCACCATCGCCTTCCCAATAGAGCTCTGCGTCTGCACGCTGCACGAGCTGGCCTTGAATGAGGAGGGACTCTTCAGGATCGCTGGAGGTATGTCGCCCAGTCCATGACCATACAAGCTACGGCGACCATACCTGTTGCTGTGCGATTACTGATACTTCTCACATGGCTAACTAGTAGCGTCCCTCGGTTTCACCCGCTATCCAGCTAACAGGAACCATTATTAAAATAAACCGGCCAAGTGCGAGTCGGGTCGCGCATTGAGGGTTCCTTACTAAAACAAAAAACAAAAAAATTTATCAATTTAAAAGACTTCAAAATTAGTAATTAATTTTGATTCGGTGAAAGAAATGATAAGGTCTTCCAAGTAACCGAATTACCAGTTATAACTTGGTAATGTACGGAAATTTGGCACTGACTCATCCCCGGGTGACATAGGCTATAATCTATACCCGTGCGAAGCTGGGGCGGACCGCTAGTTTGTTATAATTTAGAGTGTGATAATCATGCCAAGTCTAACCCTTGTACGTATTACCGTTTTTACATTAGAGTAATAAAAAAATACGTTTGTTGTCACCCCCCTTTCGTTTTTACTTTTTGGCTTTATTATTATTTCTTAGTTAATCCGCCGTAACATTACATATTCTGGGAAAAATTCAACTGGCTATCTATTACGTTTCGAAAGATACAGCCGTTAAAAAGGTAGGACGGACAGACTAACAGCGTAGGCTCAGTAACAGGGTCCCGTTTTTATCCTTTGGATATGGAACCCTATAAACCAACCAACACCGTCGATCATTATTATAAATTATGTCAATATCTATTTTATTTACCCAGCAGTGGATCAATACAGACTGAAGAAGATGATAAGTGTTTGAGTATCACATTTGCAAGGAAAATTCGGAAATCCAAAAGTTAATTTTGTCGTTTGTTTCAGGCTCATCAAAAGTGCGAAGAATGAAGTTGTCTTTAGACGCGGGTCTGTTTAGTGTCCCACTACCACAAGACTATCGAGACATGCACGTAGTAGCATCAGTCCTCAAGTGCTACTTGCGTGAGTTGCCCGAGCCGCTACTAACCTACCGCCTCTACGACAACTTCATGAATGCCTCGCGACACCCCACAGAACAAGCACGACTCAACGCTCTCTGGGAAGCAATACACTTGCTGCCCGACGCCAACTACCAAAACCTTAGGTACCTAATCAAGTTTCTGTCTACTTTGACGCAAAACCAAAGTACGAACAAGATGACACCCTCGAACCTGGCGATCGTGATCGCACCCAACCTTCTATGGGCGGTGGATGAAAGCACGTTTGACATGCACCTGACGGCCGCCATCAACTGCGTCGTAGAGTTGCTGATCAAGCACGCCGACTGGTTCTTCAGAGACGAGATCACCTTCTTCACGTCGTTCACGCGCGAGGACCTGCTGCCCGACCAGTGTGAGTACGGGTTCTCGCCGAGCTTCGGGCACGGCTGCAACCAGACGGCCGCGCTCGCACAGGACCACGCCAATGGTGAGTACCCGCCCATGAGCCGGTCCATGTTCGACTACGGCGGCGGCGGCGGGGAGCCCCCCGGCCGCCACTCGCGCAGCAACAGCCACGACACCAGCCTCATCCTGCTCGAACACGACATGAAAAAAGCGCAGTCGAATAGTTCACTTTCCGATCAGTCGAGCCCGCCGCACGGCAGCCCCAAGCCGATCCTCCGGCGGAAGAACAAGCCGCTCGCGCCCGTCCCGCCCAACTTCACGCCCGACAAGGCGAAGAAACCGGAGCCCCAGCCGCAGCAGCCGGCGGAGCCCGCGACGAAAGTGGACGACAAACCCGCGAAGCCGCCGCGGCCCGTGCTCTCCGACAGCGGGAAGGTGATCACCGGCGTGCAGACGATCAACCGCTCCACCTACCGGCAGAACAAAGCGCTGAAGGAGGAGGCGGCGCGTGCGCGCGAGCCGTTCGTGGACGCGCGCCGGCAGAGCCTCGAGCTCGAGAAGGACAAACTGGAGAGCCTGCGCGCCGCCGGCGAGCGCGGCGACACGCTCCTCGTCAACACCGTCACGGCGCAGTCCGGCGTCGTCGGCAGGATGAAGGTGGTGGGAGACGCGGGGATGGTCAGCGGACCCGCGTCGCTCGGCGCAACGCCCAGCGACCGCGCGGCCACAGCGCGCGCGCCCACGCCGTCCAAGCCGCCCGGGCAGCCCCCGCCCCGGCCGGTGGCCGCGCCGCGCACCATCGTGCCTGCGCCGCCGGACCCGGACGCGGGGGACGTACAGCTGCGCAACAAGCCCGCGGTGCCGGAGCGGCCGGCCACGCTGCGCCCGCAGAGCTTCCGTGCGCCGCGCGGCTCCGGCTCGGACGCGGAACCCTCGCCCACGGTGCTCGAACGAACGCACGTGTACACGGTGGACAAGCAACACCCGACCGTCATACAGGTAGGTGGCGCGGGCGCGGCCGCGGCAGTGGCGGCGGCAGAGAGCGAAGGGGGCGAGGAAGGCCCGCGCGCCACCGTGCAGCGCACCCACAGCTCGGGCGGCAAGGACTCGGAGCTGGACGAGCCGAAGGGTCTGAGCGTGGCGACGCGGCAGCTCTCGCAGTCGGAGGGCAGCATCACGGAGGCGCCGTCGCCGCGGCCCCAGCCGGCGCGGCCCCCGCGCCCGCTGGTGCCGGCGCCGCCGCCGCCCGTCGCCGCGCCCGCGCCGCTCGCGCAGCACGAGAGCACCGACCTCTAGTCGCGCCCGCCTCGAGCCCCGCCCCGCGCGCCGCGTACTCCGATGTCCACGCGACGCGTAGACGCAGAGGCTCGATGCTCGTTTCGCGGTTCCGAATCGCAAAGAGACTGACTTTTGCCGCTCGACAGCGCTAGACGTTCGGCTATGTTATCGGGAATTGAAAAAATTTAATATTTTTTATTTCCTTCGAAAAGTATTACGTATTTATTTTTGTATAACGGTTTACCGTCGAGGTGCATTGTGATAGGTTTGTGCGATCGTCGTCGGTCGTTGAAGTATCGCTTTTGCTGATAAATAATTATGAAGCTAAACACGCAAAAGACATTTTACTACTTCAATTCGCTTTTTCACTTTCTTACGGTTTTCTAGATTTGCATGATGTTACGATGTACAATTATAAATATTGCGATTGATATTTGTGATATTAGAGAAATTAAACGAGATCACATACTCGCCGCCGCGCTGCGAGCCGGCTCCGAGTGAAGCACAAATACGTTACTATTACAACTAGCCATATTTTATCGTACTTATAAAACGACAGTGCATTAGTAGTTTTATCGATGCTGTTTCAGTGAATATTATTTTAGGCATAAGTATGTTATGTAGTATTTATAACGTTTTATGTGATATGCATTTTATTATTATACTGCAAGTATACAAGCTTCTGTTGTAAGTAATTATAATGCCCGTAACATTACAAGTTTTTTTATTCATGAAAACCCGTTCCCGTCTTGGTAACATTCCGTCCTAATTTACTTACTCTTGTATTGTAACCTACCTGCCTGCTACGCTACCCTTTCGTTAAAACCTTCCCACAAAAAATGATTATTTTCTGTGACTTTCCCCATATTTTTTACGTATTTTTGTATTAACTCTAATGTAAAACCGATAATAGGTACGTCAAACTAGCAAGCTAGACTTACAAGCGTCAAACTTGGCATGATTATAGTACACACTAAAGTATAATCATCATTTCAGCCGTAGGACGTCCACTGCTGGACATAGGCCTCCCCCATCGATCTCCAAAAGGGCCGGTTGGAAGCGGCCTGCATCCAGCGTTTCCCTGCGGTCTCTTTTAGGTCGTCTGTCCATCTTGTGGGTGGACGTCCTACGCTGCGCTTACCAGTCCGTGGTCTCCATTCCAGAACCTTTCGGCCCCATCGGCCATCTGTTCTGCGTGATATGTGCCCTGCCCACTGCCATTTCAACTTACTAATCCGGTGGGCTATGTCGGTGACTTTCGTTCGTCTACGGATCTCCTCATTTCGGATTCGATCTCGTAGAGAAACCCCGAGCATAGCCCTCTCCATAGCTCGTTGTGCGACTTTGAGCTTGCTTATGAGGCCCATAGTGAGAGACCACGTTTCAGTGCCGTATGTCATCACTGGTAACACACACTGGTCGAAGACTTTCGTCTTAAGGCACTGAGGTATTTTGGACGAGAAGACGTTGCGTAGTTTACCGAACGCTGCCCAGCCGAGTTGGATTCGCCGATTGACCTCTTTCTTGAAGTTGGACCTACCTAGTTGGACTGTTTGTCCTAGGTAGACGTACGCGTCAACAGCTTCAAGAACTGAGTTCCCAACTGATACTGGGGTGGGCACAACATGGATATTTGACATGACCTTTGTCTTGTCCATGTTCATTTTAAGGCCCACCTGTTGGGAGACTCGATTGAGGCCTTCGAGCATCATGCTGAGATCTTCCATCGACTCTGCCATGACCACAATATCGTCGGCAAACCGAAGGTGAGTGATGTACTCGCCGTTGATGTTGATGCCGAGTCCTTGCCATTCCAGGAGCTTGAAGGCATCTTCCATTGTGGCAGTGAACAGTTTCGGAGAGATAACGTCTCCCTGTCTCACGCCTCTTCGCAATGGAATTGCCTTCGAACTCTGCTCCTGTACTCGGACCGACATGGTGGCGTTATTGTACAAACACTTGAACACTTCGACATACCGATAGTCAATACGGCATCGCTGGAGAGACTCGAGCACCGCCCATGTCTCGACCGAATCAAAGGCTTTCTCATAGTCCACAAACGCCAAACATAGTGGCAAGTTATATTCTTCGGTCTTCTGTATAACTTGGCGTAGCGTGTGGATGTGGTCTATGGTACTATAGCCTTTTCGGAAACCGGCTTGTTCGATAGGCTGGAAGTCATCGAACCTGCGATCGAGACGATTCGTGATGACCCTCGAAAACAGCTTATAAACATGGCTCAGAAGCGAGATGGGTCTGTAATTCTTCAGCAAGGTTTTGTCACCTTTCTTAAAGAACAGCACCACCACGCCTCTGTTCCATGCTTCTGGCGTTATACCTTCGAGTAAGACAGAATTAAAGAGCTTCTGAAGGACTCTGAGTACCGGTGTTCCACCCGCTTTCAGAAGCTCTGATGTGATTCCATCGTCCCCCGGCGCCTTGTTGTTCTTGAGCTGTTTCAGGGCCATCCTAATCTCGTACAGGCTGATGTCCGGGATATCTTCGGTATAGTGTCGGCTCAGCTTGGCTCTTGGGTCTTTGGCCGAGCTGCTCACAGGTTTAGCAACCGAAGTGTATAACTGTCCATAGAACCTTTCGATTTCCCCTAATACCTCGGCTTTGGTCGACGCTACACTACCATCTTCCCTCTTCAGCTTTGTCAGCTGGCTTTGCCCAATAGACATGTGTCTTGCAAACACTTTGGAGCCTCCAAAGCTCCAAAAGGCTCCAAGGCTCCAAAAGTATAATAACAATAATAAATTATGGCTAAGTGCGAGTCTGTTACAAATTTATGTAAGTCAGTAAATTACTATGTAGTAAGTAGTAAGAAGCTGCCTTAACTGTTTAATTATTATTTTTGTATTGCAAATAAGTCTACTTTTGACCACTAACTCACCTGTTGCTAAACGTGGTCGAAGATGAAGCACGCAGGCTTAGATTCACAACTTTTTTATGAAGATACTAGCCGAACCCTACGGTATTACCCGCGATATTCCTTTTGCATTTTCTGGGGGGGGGGGGAGTAATCCTTATGAAGCCCACTATCATCCTGCCAAATTTCGTTAAGTTCGTTTACTCGTGAATAGCAAACGAACAGATAGAGACAGAGTTACTTTCGCTTTTATAATATTAAAATTAGTATTCCATGGACTTTAAAGACATTTCGATGGGCATTAAATTTATTTATTTTTGTCTAAATAAGAAATAAATTTAGTTTTAGTTAAAACTTTTTTGATGTTGTTTGATTCTGTTTTTTTTTGGGATCAAGTCTCTATAGGGCTAACTTTGGAGATTACTAAACATAAAAAAAACTGAAAACTCATTTTTTGCAAAAACTAAATGCAAATCAAAACATCCATGGAACAATTTGTAAGGTAGTTTTCATGTCGCTATAATGTTTACCTCACCGTTCCTATTAAAGATTCTATTCAGTTATAATAATTCTGGGGGTAGTTGTAAAAAAATACGAAAAGTATTATGTTACTTTATATATTTTATGTTTGCCATTTAACAATGTAATAGTTACGCTTACCTACCCTAAGCAATGATATCAAATTAGGTAGTATATGAGCCGACTGCGTGATAGCCTCATCTATTTTGTTGATTCTTTGGTGATTGATGTAGAACCCGCCAGCTTTAATGATACGTATAGCATCGCCTAAAACAAATTGAAATTATTTAAAAAGTCTGATCTGATCTGCGTCTGCAAGTCTTTTTTGGTGTTATAAGTTTTTTTTTTTTTACCGGGCAAGTGCCTTTATTAACTAAACAAAATACAAGCTAAAACTAACACTACAAATATAATTAGACTGCCCATAGACCGTTGAAGGTCTAAAGACAGTCCAAATGTTATAAGTTTAATGTGTGTATCTGTCAGTGGCATCGTAGCACCCAAACAGTTAAACCGATTTTGATTTAGTTTTTAGGGTGTTGTACCCAATGGGTAAAAATGGGACCTTATTACTAAGCCTACGATGTCTGTCTGTCTGTCCTACCTATTAACAGCTGTATCTTTCGAACTGTAATAGATAGCTAGTTGAAATTTTCACAATATATGTAACTTTACCAAATAGGTAATAAAAAAGTCAAAACTAAAGGGGACCCACCCCCCTATACAACAAATGTACTTATTCACCTTATTTTTGTATTAGCTCTAATGTAAAAACGATAATACGTACAAGCGTCAAATTTGGCATGATTATAGTACACACTCTAAAATATAACAACAAATAATGGCCAAGTGCATGTCGGTGAAAAAATTCTATTCATATCTAATTGTTCGCCTACAGCAAAATAATTAACTGTGGCTGTGTAGCAATTGCTTCGACTATTTTGGAAGGTGTTATAATAACTGGTAATTCGGTTACTTGGATGACCTTATTGTATTTTGTGGTGGTACGGAACCCTCAGTGCGCGAGCCCGACTCGCACTTGGCCGGTTTATTTTTAATGTTTGACAGTCTAGCAAGGCATTTGACCACGTCTTTAGACACAGTAGTTTTGTAGACACAAGATATGGCCACTTTACATATTGTTGGATGCTTATGGTATAGTTGGCGATGCATAAATGATCATGCAAACTTACTCTCAGTCGGGAAACATTTAGCTTTCATTCCTAGGTCTAAAACCGTGATTCCAGGGGATAGCAGCAGGTTGACGACACTCGCGCCTGTGAACACCTGCTCCATCTCTGTCGAATCGAGGGTCACAAGAGAGGAAACGTCTTTACTGTATATTGCCTGTGTAGCTTTTAAAGCACGTTCAAGACCGGCCTCTGAAAAAAGGGCAAACATGTATACTACCAATTACTCTCCTATTTAAGTATAAAACACATTTGAGCACAATTACCAACTGCTTTAGGGCCAGCTTAAGCGCCTCCCTGACATCTCAGTTGTGCTAGATCTAACAAACAAAGGAGATATACCTTGGTACAATTATCGTAAAAAATTATATAGGGATTAAAAAACTTTTCTATTTAAGTGTATTAGCCGAAAGTGGATCTCTAAGGAACAGAAGCGAAACTTTTCTAAAAGTGTCTCTACGGGGAAAGTGTATCTCTGGGGAATAAATCGTCGTTTTCATGTCTATGTTTCACCCAATTTTTTCACTATACCGTTGGACCACTTAACGCAAATACTCTAAGTATGGCACATGTACTCATAACTCAGGCACACTAAAAACTTGCAGTGACACCTATGAACTACTTAATAGTCCAAGTAACATGCAAAAAAGGCGGCAAGGTGGTCTGCAGGGTGAGTTTGACTAAAAGCTTCAAGCCTGGTTTAGGCCATTGCCATATCTCCCTTGATTGTCTGATCTAAGGACCTAACCATCGTGGTAAAATCTCTAAAGCAGTCAATGCAGCTCTATTACAGAGAGTAAAGAACCAATTATTCTGCAGATACCAGTGTTCTTACCTCCATGAACCAATTTTGTTAGTTGCTCCGCCAAACAAGTCTGAGGGTACCTCTGATCAGGATGCTCTTTGTGTTTGAACATAATATCCTTTATTTCCCCAAGTGAGTAGAAAGAGAACAACTTCAACAGCCTTTCAACGTCCGAGTCCTTTGTCCTAATGAAATACTGGTATAGGCTGTATGCACTGGTTTTCTGGGGATCTAGCCAGAGAGCGTTACCAGCAGATTTTCCGAATTTGTCACCTTCCTCTGTGGTAACTAAGGGCAATGTTAACCCTGTAAAAAAAGGAACTTGGTCAAAAGAATAGTTCGAAAGCAGCGGCTTGAAATTTATCAAGACATCTTGTCTGAATTGAGGGTGGGTTTTTAAATTTTGAATTTATTTATTACATTGCACATGATAGCAAATTAAAAGACTTAATTTAGGTTTTTTAATGCGATATTTTTTATAACTTGCCATATACACTTTTCTTTGCTGTTCTGCTAATCAGTTCATGTCCAGCACTTATATTGCCCATTTGGTCACTTCCTCCTATCTGTAAACAACGTTTTACCAATGAAGTAACAATAATTTGCAAACATGGTATTGAGATGAATTATTCAATTTGCCATGAGATTTACCTGAAATCTACAGTCATACCCTTTTAACAGATGTAACCAATCATATGATTGAAATATCTGATAGGTGAATTCAGTGAAGCTCATGCCAACTTCTGAATTTAATTTGGTTTGGACCGTTTGTTTTAGTAGCATGGTGCCCATTCGGAAGTTTCGACCAATCTCACTCACAAACTGTATTGCATTGAGGTCCTTGTACCATGATGCATTGTTGACTACCCTAAAATAAAATAATTATATCTTTTTAACAAAAAATACCTATTTCACGGAATGTCGGCGAAATTCAATAAATGAGATCATCCCTAATTTTGCACCCTTAGGAGGGAACGGGATCGCCCCCTAGTCTAGTTATAGACTATTCAATAAAAAAGTGTTTTCTATGTGTTTGTAATTTTTATTTCTGGTGTACACATTAAAGAGTTTATAGATATCTATATACTTCACAACCGGCAAATATTGCGTAGGTAACATAGACCCAAAATAGAACGGTTAAATTATAAACCTATTTTGAAGTTTGTTGATCCAAAAAGGCTTGGGACTTAAGGGGGACTTAAGTTACCATAAGACAAATACCCTATAGATGGCAAGTTATAAGGGTACAGTGTATGAATTTACTTACTACAGTAACATAGCAACATAATATATTTTTTTAAATTCCTTATTTACCGAATAGGTTGAAGTTTGTGCTCATCACAGTCCCAAAAGTATTTTTTGTGATTTTCAAATACAGTTTCTAAATTTTTCTTGATGCAGTTAATATTGTGTTGTAGTGTTTCATTTTCCAACGTCACACGGTCTGTACTTCTCCCGCTGGGGTCTCCTATTTGCCCTGTGGCTCCTCCTAACTGATACAAGAAAAATAAATTAATAACCCTTGCTGTAAGACTATGACGAAACGGTTTACACTCACATTGTTCATCAGTTAAGACAGGTAAATGGTACAGGGAATACAGGTCTGGGAATGCACATATCCCCTCATCACGGAGCTCTAATAGCTCTGAAACCTGTCAGCTATTTTAGAGCTTCTTGATGAGGGAATATGTGCTGTACCATTTACCAGTCTTAACTCTAATTATTATAGAAACTTATGTGAGCGTGATTTATTATTTAAACTAATAGATGGCTAGCACTCACGGGTATTGCATGGGTATTCAGTTCGCATCGAGCCTTCGCCGCGCAATCTCCCTGAGCATGGGCGTCTGTAACGTCCGACCACCGGTCGTGATTTTCGACAGCAATACCCGTGAGTGCTAGCCGTCTAGTTATTATCTTAGCTCTAATAGCTCTGAAACAAGTCAGGAGCTTGCCTCTACCTACCATTAAACATAATGTGAGTGTAAACCATTTTGTCAGTTTCTGTAAGAATTACAATCATAATTATTTTGTTAATGTTACATAGATCAGATCCAAAGCATGCACTTAAAATAGTACCTACTGCAAAGGACCAATATTAGGTACTTAGCTCAACCATGGACGAGATTTGTAGAAGAGATACCATGAATTGGCAAACATTGTGAAGGACGTCCCATATATATCTTTGCAACCCCCTATTTTGCCCATTATTAATGCATATTTCGAGGTATTCATGTTGCAATTACTCTGGTCACTAGTAATTAAGTTATTCTGAATACTAACCAGTGCAATCACATTATGGCCTCCTCGCTGCCAGTGTAATAGATTTATTATAACTAAAAGATTTCCAACATGAAGACTATTGGCAGTAGGGTCGAAGCCAGCATAAACACATTGTGGGGCTTTGTTCAGTAGATCTTGAATCTCTTTTCTGTAAATTAAAAAATATATATAAGCTTGGCACTGTGCTGTGTGACTTCCAAACTTTTAAACTCTGATACCTTTGATACTCTTACCCAGCTGTATGAGGAAACATGTCTTGAAACATTCCTCTGTCGCTTAGTTTCAATACATTTCGGCTGGCATAGTGTCTGTTGGATACCCATGACCAGCGCGGTCTTAAAACGCAGGATATTTGCTGGAATATCTTCATATTTCATTCACCGTGTAAAGTTTTCTAACTCGATTACCCGACCAATATAACCTCAAATCATAACTTGAAATTTGTAAGTAGTTTATCAAACTATATTCTCCCACCTTTTTGCACAATACTTGTTGTAAATTGCAAAATATTTTTAACAATAATTATTTATTTTATTTTGCAAAATATTTAGTAAAAACAGAACAGGTGATAATCATAAACAAAACAAATCATCTGTCATTCAGTCATGTCATCTGATGATTTTTGTTTATGTCATTGTCACAGTAGTGTTGTTTTTTTTTTTGTGACATTTGTATTTTAATCATATGGCTTCGACGGAGAAACCCACTTCAACCAATCTACATTTCGATGGAGGAATCTGTTTTACGTAAACGAAAAAAGTTTTCGAAAACTATCAAATCTGGGACTAAGCGTACTTATACCTCGTTGCTCTCATTCCTATTGGAGCCAATCACAGACTGGGTAAAACTACTACTAAAAAGTGTTTGGAGCCAATATTTGTTATTCCTAACATTGGGTACAACGGCTACACTCCCAGCAAGGAACATGAGAGGGCCAAACAGTTCTCCACCGCCTCAGTCCACCGCTCTGCGTTTACGGTGATTTAACTTTAATATATAATGTAGAGGCTATGGGCTATAAATTAGTTCAGTGAAAATAATGGTTACCTTAACTTCGAATTTAGTCATATTCCCCCCTTTTTAATTTAAAACCAGCGAGTAAAAACACATGTGCAAACTTGGCAAGAGGAATACAGCTGTCTCCCCCTTGTAGGATCTACCTAAAGCACCCACGACCCAAGCTCTTTGAAGTAAAGTACACTAGCGTAGCTCCTGAAAGCAACGACGGAAATATTCAAGAGTTACACAAACATTTACATTAGTAAAATATTATTTTAAAAACACGAACTTCTATTCCACAAATCGATTTATTCATAATTTGACTTACAAAGTAACACATTGTAATGGGACCTTTTCATTCACACTTTATACAAAGGACATAGATATCTTATCACCGGATGATTTTACAGACTTAGTATGAAAAATATATCAAAATATTTAGTGAATATTTATACCCTTGCTTAACTACAATGTAATGATAGTATTTGATGCTATTTTCCGTGTCATATTAGAAAGTACAAATAACAAACCTAAATAACTTGTTGATTACCAACAAACTTACAAATATAACATGCTCATTAATACATATTTTATATCTTACATATTCAATACAGATTTAATTATCAACTTTAAAACAAGTATCGTAAACAGATCTCGATAAAACTTTTTTTAAATATTTGAATAATTCAACAGTCTCACTTGAGGAATTTGGTATGTAATTATGAGTGTCTTTTTAATACCAATTCGACTTGTAAAGTTTTGTAAATATCTCAGAAATGCACAAGAAATATTGAAGAAATGCGAAATCAACTGTTACAGATGATAAATTATGGTAATTCTAACACTTATCATACTTGTATTTAAACCTATACAGTAAGCTCTAAACCTTATTGCTGAAGCTAATATAGAATTTATCACTAGGAAACTAGGATAGGTGTTACAGGTCAACTAAACATAAAGGAATAATACAATAGAAATACAGGGAATAACATCTTTTGTAGACTTTTATAATTATCTAATGCAATCGGGTGGTCAACATGTTTTATTAGATGCAAGATGCAACATGTTTTATTAGATATTGGGTGCTGGAACCCAATATCTAATAAAACATGTTTGGCTCTTATTATGGATGTCCGTTCGTGATTCTGATTGTTATCACGATCAAATGCTATCTCGCTCACGCGCGTGGTGCGAGTAAGTAAATGGAATAAGATGGCACGCGATCGTGATCACAATTTGAATCGCGAACGAACATCCATTATAATCCCGCTGTTAGCTGAACATGTTTTGTTAGATTTTGGACACAGGAGACGTGGCTTTACGGACGTTTTGGTAGTGTCTGGCTAACACCAAACATTATACTTGGTTCTACGTTTTTTTTTTGCTCTAACTGCTACAGTAGATATATTGCAAAAACCAGAATGAAAACCGTAAATTCTGATTAGTTTGTTTTTTTAATGTCAAAATTGCAGCTTATAACAATGTTATATCAACTATCAGACCTTAAAATTTTTGGACCGATTATAGAAATTGCCAGGGCCCATCCTCTCTCTCTCTCTCTCTCTGAGAGAAGGCCTGTGTCCCAGCAGTGGGAACTTTACTGTCTGATAATGATGATATAAAGTTTAAGAACTTTTGTCTTTTAACAACATTTTTGATCATTTTTAATGGCACTAAATACACATAACTGTGTTGGGTGTGCACAACTGGTCCGAAGTCTCACAGACTGGCTCACTGAGCCGCACAACAAATACGCTACCCCGCTTAGAAAATATGAAGAAAAGTGATTCTTGTATTCCCTCAAACTTTTTTATCACCCGCCCAAAAGTATATCGTGTGCTTGACCACCAACCAGACCCAAACATTTTTAATCATAAAAGTCTAACAAAGAATAATACTTAATCAATACTATTACAATATACGGAAAGCTGGTGCATTAATCTTCCAGAGTAACGTTTTTGAAGAGATATGACATGGATTCCTTGTTGTGTATGCGCCGGATCGCTTCACTGAGGAGTACTGATATGTCGATGGTTTTTATTTTATTGCACTGCATTTTCTGAAGCTCGTGCGGGACCGTGTTGGTGACCACTACCTCGTCGATGGGGGAGTCTTCGATGAGGCGCGGCGCGTCAGATGAGAGCAGACCGTGGGTCGCCAGCACGTAGATCTTGTAGGCGCCGCACTCTTTCAGAACTTCGGCGGCGGCCACGAATGATTGCACGTCATCGATCATGTCATCCTAGGATGAAAAATTATTAAGCTGTACAATCTATTGATCATTTTTAGGCAAAGATAATATAACCACTTGATCGCGTATGTAGTAATTTTTTTTGCACGATAAGCCCCGTCTGTCGCTTGGGGGACGCTTTCGGTATCGATTAGCGCTTGTGATTGGAGACTCAAAAGTCATTAATTCAATTCGCGCCTAGGATTATGCCGCTCGAAAAGGATTATGCTGAAAATATTGTACTTTTTCATCGTGCGGGGGAAAGGATGTGCAGTCAAGTGTTTATATCGTCATTGTTTTTAGGGCTTAACGACCTATTATCCGAATCGCGTAGGCAACAAAACGCTCCCTCAGCCCCCGCCAAGTTATAGCGACGATGTATTTTGCCACGCAAGAGTCAGGACGCCCGCGGGGGGAGTGCAACGACAAAAACGAACATAGGTCCGACCTCGATGACGCCTGGCACGGTACTGAACGCGGCGCGCGCAATTTCTTGCGACCTTTTTACGCTTTTAATTTCACTAAAAAACGAAACTATTCACTATCAAAAATCTATCCAAATAATTTTTTTTTGAATAAAATTGTCTTTCAATACATGCAATTTCCAGGTTGTTACGAGCTTTCATTAGAGCATAAAACGAAAAAAAAAAAAACTAAATCGACTTTGTTTCAGATTTTTTTTTGATCGAGGAAAGTTTATTCTATCGTGTTTTGAACCAAATCATAAACTCAAACACAGATGTATCTGTGACATGTATTTTTTTCCACGTCAAATATTGTAATTTAACTGAATAAAACTGATTTAAAACCATTAAATTTGGTATAAGAGGCCGTTAACTGAGCCCTGATTTTCATATATTTTTTACGCACATTAACTTGAAATGTATACCATTAAGGGCGGGACCTGATTGTGAAACCGATGCTGGTTTTAAAGACTGAATTTGTAGAATAAAATAAAATAAAATAGTATTAATCATTAGTAATAGGATACTAGTAGCTAGTAGTTATTATTACAACAATACAAACATTCTGGTTACATAACATTTGAATAGCCCCTTACAACGGGCAATGGGATACTTCGCAGACGGCGGTGTACATCGGCAATAAGCTCATAGACCTTGTGCTGCCTAGGGCAAGACGTTGTGGCCGGCCAAAAAGGCGATGGCTCGACATCTTAAGATGAAATGAGAGCCAACATACTAACCAAGCAAGATGTTAACGACTGTACGAAGTGGAGGAGACACAGTAGGAAAGTACACCAGCTTGAACCAGAATACACGGTAATCAGAAAGATGGTAGATACTCACGACCATGATAGCTATTCTGCCTCCGACGTCACCGACGACGTTGATCGGTGGCTTCTCCTTAGCGGGGTGCACCGGCACGCCCACCGACACGTCCATTGTGCGGGACCTGTCGACACTGACACCACCACCCAGCGGTCGGCATTACGGACAAACTGACATAGTAGAGATCGAGCCAGAGTCTCACCAAACATGAACCTAAGACCTCGATTTTTTACAAACTACAACATAAATCAGGGGCCTTACAGCTAGCGATTCAATTTAGATGATGCGAAAAGTTGCGCGACCGTAAACCGTATCACGGCGCGTTAAGGTTCACGTTCGCGTGATTTTTCGCACTGCGCTGTTAAGAGGTAGCCGTAAGGGCCCTGGGGCCTTACGGACAACTGCTATTACAGGCACCTAATCGGCTCAGTTGGAAAATCACGCGACCGCAAACCGTATCTGGGCGCGATAAGGTTTGCGGTCGCGTGATTTTCCAACTGAGCGGATTAGGTGCCTGTAATAGCAGTTGTCCGTAAGGCCCCTAGACATAAAACATGGAATTTATGTATGGTATTTAAATTAATTTCAGCAGCTATAGTGCGAAACTATAGAGTGGTGTTCGATGAAATATCTGTGACTATGTTTAGACTGAGCATAAAGACGAGAAATATACTACATAGAGCTCCAAAGAACAGCAAAAAGCGCTATTGTATCCATTACTACAGTTATTCAATAGCAAACAGTTTAAAATTGGCTATACAGGGTTATAAGTTTGGGCTGCACTAAGCCGAAAGAAGGTTGTTGTACTCAACAACTTTTACTGTGACACGCAAGTTTAGCACTTTGGCTTGTCAATCAAGTAATCTACGACATTGAAAAAGTTTTTTGGCTTTATTGGTGACATCCTAAATGTATTTGTTCTTTATCTACTACATATTCATTGTTATTGTTTTGTGATTGTTGATTGTTATTGACATACTATGACCACAGACGTTGCCCTATCCAAATTGGGAATAGTGATGAGGTCGAACAAAAATCGCATATAAAAAAGGATGTTAATTTTTTCCGAATTTGAAATATTTCCAGAAAACTATTCTTAACTGAAAGATAGACGGAAAGCTTGACGGAAAAATTGCCAAATCGGTCCAGCCATTCTCAAGCAATACGTTTACTTATAGACAACATTTCATTTTTGTTTATTTTATGTTTATTTTAACTTATTAATTTTACAGATACTGATTGTATTAATAAATGAATATGAGTATGGGATCAATCCTAGAATCATGAAAAAAAATATCAGCTGTTCCATTGTTCATTGTTCCTCCAATTGTACATATCTACTTAATTTGTAAGTGTGCAATAAAGTATTAAATAAATAAAATGTCATTTACACTCAACGAAATGTATGGAACAGCTGCTATATTTTTTTGCAATTAATGGTTGATACCGTTGTAAAAGTTATTCATAATGATGAAGTACAATGACCTCCTTTCGGCATAGTACACATCAAGCGTACAACCCTGTAATGGACAACTTAACACCTGCCCGTGTTGGCACTACACTTTTCGTTAGTCTTTTGTTGTTCTTAAACAGTGACACCAATCTCGATAGCTTCCAGGAATAGCTAAAAACTAAAAAGCCTAAGTGATTTGAAGCGGTGTGTTCTGGACTGATACCAAAAACTGATCCCACGCAATTTATTTGAAACAAAATCAATATGCGCAGCGAGAGGGATTTAATGAATGGCTTGGCTTGACCTTTTCATAATTAAGAACCATTTACACCACACCATTTAACAAGCGATTCTTTTAATCTAAGCCACTAGGCCAATCAATTGCCATAGTCAACCAGCCATGTAATGGATTGTCCCTACTTACACATTGGCAATAATGGCTTGGCTTAGTATAATGGCACATCAAATGGCCCGGTGTAAATGGTCCATTATGTGGTACAACATTTACAGTAATAGCGTATGGGATCGACACATGGGACAGTTTACGTACTACCACATCTACCAACTAGTTTTGAAGTATCATACCTGGTTAATGACATAGATCTGTGAAAGTGGAAGTATTTTAGGTCTTTTTCGTAAATTGGATTTTATAGAATTGATTCTGATGATGGTTTCTGAGATACAAGTGTTTTCTACTCGTATAGGAGAGCACTCAGATTGTAGTTTACACGTTGCAACTTGAATTGTGTCTGAGTATAATTTTATTACAGTCTCATTGCAACAATATTTTATTTCATGAAACTTGTGCCGTTCGTTGTTTTTTATTGTGTATCATCCCACGTTTGACCACTAACTCACCTGTTAGTAATGCCTGTTGCAGACGATGCGCAGTACTCGCGCGAGTACTGCGCACCACCTGTAATGATCCACAACATTTTCTGCTTAGTGCCGGTGGCAGTGGAAGATGCTTAGTGGTCTTGCTGGAAGCAATAAGTGCTGCAGCTCGCCCCAAGCGACGCTCAGCACTCGTGCGAGTTTACTGCGCATCGTCTGCAACGGGCTTAAGCGATGATGTGGTCAAAGGTCAAAGATGGAGCATGCAAACTTAGAAGATACATAGGTATCTTCAATCAGAGTGAATTATCTCTGTAAGTTTGAAAAGGCGAAACGGGGTTACGCATTTAGATTGTACTAAGCCGAAGGGAGGTCATTGTACTCATAATTATGAACAACTTTTACAATGGGACCATCCATGAAGTTGAAGAAAATCTGCTGTTCCATACATTTTGTAGCATCAATTACCGTTTTCTATGGAACAGCAGATTTTTTTTCCGCGATTTTAGTGTTGGTCCCATAGCAAAAGTTGTTCATAATGATGAGTACAATGACCTACTTTCGGCTTAGTTCAGTCTTTATGCGTAACCCTGTAGATTTTTATAATCTCATAAGATTTTTGTAATCTCATGAATATTTTGATTTAAAACAAATTGAATTTCAATATTAGGATACTACCAAACTTTATGTTTTGAGCTTAGTTCTCACCTAGGTATACAGGGTGGTGGTGAATAGCGTCCGTCAACTTCATCACTCTCTGCTTCCTTCTGCTCTCCATGTATGACAGCAATGGCCAATCGGAGACGCTCGGAGTACGAAGTGGCTTTCTTAGCAGAGCCTGGGTTACGCGCCACTATTACTGCATTGCGGTAGTCTGGAATCTATAATTTTATTTTGGTAAGACTTTATCAGACAGTTAAAATAACGGTAGTCAATTTTTTTTAAATTAAATAATACACACACAAAACACATAAAAACAAAACATACATCACCATCATCAGCCAGAAGACGTCCACTGCTGAACATAGGCCTCCCCCTTTAACCTCCACACTGAACGACAGCCTGCCTTTTGCATCCGCTGGATGCCAGCGACTCTTACTATGTCGTCGGTCCATCTAGTGGGAGGCCTACCTAGGCTGCGTCTTCCGGTTCGTGGTCTCCACTCAAGAACCTTTCTTCCCCATCGGTTATCGGTTCTCCGAGCGATGTGGCCTGCCCATTGCCACTTCAACTTGCAAATTTTAACAGCTATGTCGGTGACTTTGGTTCTTTGGCGAATATCCACGTTTCGGATTCTATCGCGCTAAGAAACTCCGAGCATAGCTCTCTCCATTGCCCGCTGTGTGGCTCAGAGTTTTTCCAAAAGGCCAACAATTAAGGACCACGTCTCAGTACCATATGTCATCACTGGCAACACACACTGGTCAAAGACCCTTGTCTTTAAGCACTGTGGTATCTTGGACGAGAAGATGTCACGCAATTTCCCGAACGCTGCCCATCCGAGTTGGATTCTTCGGGTATGTTATCCGCAAATATGACACCATTCCAACTGGCTCCTACTTTCCGGGATGTATAAATATTCTGATACCTATCCAGCTTGAGTTTTTGGGCGTTTCTCTGACATCAACCCTCAATTTTGGTTCCTATATTAAGAACAAAGCTCATTGGCTGCCAAAAACCTTCTAAACTTTGTGTTTTCTTTACTGTTGCACCATAAGTTAACAAAAATAAAGTAGTACCGAAAGTACCGAAAATACCGGGAAATCCCGGTTCTGTTGAGACCAAGTACCGAAATTCCCGGTTCTTAAAATCAGTACCGGTTTTGGAAACCCTAATGAGACTATATTTAAAAATATGATTCAAGCTGGTATAATATACATATATATATAATTTAAAATAAAAAAAATCTATACATATATACATACATATTTTTTTTTTAAATTATTTAATAACTAATATCTGCAAAATATTATCCTTGATGTTCAGTTTTTCTTTTTCTTTTTTCTTTTCTCTTTTATGTTTTATTCAGAGTTGCTCCCATAGTAAAAGTAGTTCATAATAATGGGTACTATGGACCCCTTTCGGCTTAGTACACCCTTTCCGCGTAACCCATTGGAAAGAAGTAAGCTATCATGATTAGAGAGACAAGAAGGAATCCCCACTTCAAGGATGAAGTGGGGATTGAAAAAATGCTAATTTTAAAGCAATAGTACTAAGATTAACTGCTATAAATAGATAATCAATATAACTGTAACAATAGCAACCATTACACAAGGTTCATTTCACGGCTCAAACTTCAAGGTTGGCATATGATTACATGGTCTCATATAATCGAGTAATAAACTTAACTTGGCATTTGCCTGGTTGTCAATGCTGCAATGCAACTTACTATATTTTAATAGTGGGATGAATGAGTATTACGTGCTGGGTAGACAAAAGACTCTTTTGGTGGGTTGGACGGTGATATGCAGTTGTAAAGAGAAACCGCAGACCGTAGCTTGTAATGATTTTTTGCACTTACACTTTCCTGAATATACTGCAGCAAAAACGGAGACGCCCTGAGATTATCTACGGGGCAATCGTAGAAGCCTTGTATTTCCTTCTGGTGCAGGTCCATGGTTATGATGTGTGTTAGCCCAGACTTGCACATCATCTTAGCGAGCAGCTTAGTGACGATGCAGCCTCGCTTCCTCATCTTGCATTGCTTGCTGTACGGGAGGTATGGGATCACGCCGACAATGGAGCGAGCCGAGGAAGTCTTGCAAGCGTACGCCATTATCAGCAACTCCATTATGTTGTTATTAACATCTCTGGAAACAATGTTTGAGTATTAACATGGCAAGTTGTTTTTTTTTATTTTAGAAAACAGAACGGATTATTAACAGGAAACGTTGCTGTATCTCATCATTATCAGCCTTTCAAGTTCCCACTGCTGGGACAGGCCTTCTCTCAGAGAGTTAGAATGGGCCGTAATCAACCATGCTGGATCCACCAATGGCCCGGTGCACGTTGGTGAATTTCAAATGTCTTTGAACTTTTGATGTTCTAAGACATATCAGTTTTCCTTCATCGTTTTTAAGCGATGGCATCGAATATGCACATAATTTTGCTAAGTCCTAAAGGACTTTATCTCAGTGTGAAATTTACTGCCTGCCTTAGGATAACCTGCTCCAATCTATAAGCATCCATCTGTCCAGTTTGTTTTTGAATGCTTTTATTCACGAGACATCTTCAGGCAACCTATTCCAATTGTAAACAACTCTGTTGCTGAGAATTAAGAGAATGTATTACGGAATATTATATTATGGAAAAATCGTTGAGTACTTCAAATGTTAACAAACGAGGTTTTACCTTTTGAGGATTTTGAACTCAATAACTAAGCCACTAAAGATGAAGTTTGAATAAAACTTTGATCATAAATATGTAAATGAATCAGAATTTTTGCATGATAAATGGTTATGCTAAAACTTACTTGGTACCAGTTTGTACAATGTAGATGTTCTTTCCACGGATTGAGTCTGCTATTTCCACAATGGTCTCGCGGTTGGTTTTGTGGTAAACGGAGCATCCTCCCATATGCACTCCCAAGCGACTGTGAATAAAGACAATTTTTTTATAATAGAATCGTGCATCATCAACATTATTATTATCAGCCTATCACACTCTCACTGCTGGGACACAGGGTGACTGCTGCTCCGCTCAGAGAGAGAGAGGGAGGATGGGACCTAATCCACCGAGCTGGCCCAATACATGTTGCTGAATTTCATGTCTTTGAACTGTTTGAGGTTCTTGGACATACCGGTTTCCTCAAAATATTTTCCTTCACCACTTTTGAGCATTGGCATCTAAACTGCACATAATTTATTTAAGAACTAAATAAGTCATTGGCCGCATCCAGACCGACTGAATATGACCATAGATAAATAATGACTCAAGAGCGGCTCGCATGCCAATATGCCTCGGGCCGTATGGATGTGGCTAGACGTGGAGGGCGCTCATAGCCTCTACTAAGCATGTTTTGACTCTGAGACATTCAGTGTTGGTATACCGGACAGTCGGTCAGTTTGGAGGATTGAATCACCTGAGTAGGTATGTGTGTTAAAACACTTGTAGATGCATGCAAGATCAAGAAAATACTATACCGACAAGAGCTAGGCTCTGAAGGAGAGAGCATTACATTTTTTTATAGTTAATGTGATTTAATTCAAACTAAGGATATAATGTAAAATATTTTTTACATGGTAAATAAATCATAATACTAGAAACCACCTTGAAGTGTACCAATCTACAATGAGGTCAAATTACTTAACCTATATTTGACAAACAGGTTTGATGGGATTTAGATGGAAGGTAAATACGTACAGTACCTATCATAACTTTTTAGAAATTCACCGGTACTTACTTCGCCACTAAATCAGCTAACTCAGGGTGCGAATTTCCACTCAAGATCACGATATCAGACGTAGAGTTACCCTCCATGTTGCTCTTGCGACTTCGATTCGTACACCCAACAAGTCTGCAAATACATTATTACAGTCACTAAAGCATCAAATTATGTGTGAAATAAAGAATAAACACTCAGAGGAAAGGGACATCGCGTTGGATCAAGAAGAAAAATAATGAAACCTGGTTTTGTTGAGTAACATAATAACCTGAAGGCAATCTTATCAGAACTTTAATAAATACTGTTTTAAAAAGACACGCACAATCGTCGCTTTTCTAAGCCTTTAGGTTCTCACGCCGCTTACTAGTAGTTTTTCTAATTAAAGCAATTGTTAAAACCCACACGACAATCAAAAACCACCATGACAGATAAATAAACACCATAGACAATTTTCTTTCAATTATTAACTTTTTTACTATTGTCAATATCCGGAACCGGATCCATCTTCGAATAAGGGTCCATACCTAAACAGACAACAAACATGATTGCGTGCGTCGTGTCGTGTCGGGTACGCTGGCCAAAAGATTAAAAAAAATAAGTAAATTTTGTTCTACTGTCAAAGTCAACTGTCTTACACAGCCATCTATCAGCTGTCATAACAAACGTGCAAATGCAGTGCAAAATGCGTGTTTTAGTATTTTTGTTCATGTGATTTTAATATTTTGCTGAATTAAACCTATAAAAGAAACGAAATGGGCCTCACAAAACAATATTTACGCTACGCACCAAGTGGAACATTCAATGTAATTGCTAGTGCTGACTGTAATTGCACTCATGTCTCCTTGAATGGTATTAGCGGACGATACGTAGCTGTTGGAGCATGTGAACATGTCGTTATTTGGGATATGAGGCTTGGTGAGAAAGTAAGTTTATAGATATTATCATTTCCTACTCCATAGACGTGAAAATATTAGTAATTTGTATTAAAAAAATTATAACCTTTTTAGGCACAAGTGCTCCCCGGTGAGAATACAGTGGTGTCACAGATAGCAGCGAGCCCATCTGGTAACCACATCGCTGTTGGTTATGTTGACGGAAACATTAACGTGTATGAACTGACCAACAATGAAGTTGTATGCGTGTTCGCTGGACACAAGACAGCAGTATCATGTCTACAGTATGACGACCAGGGTCACAGACTGGTGTCCGGCTCAAAGGTATCAAACGTGTTTTACTAGCTTCGCCTTGTGGTTATACAGATTTTAGAAAGATTACACAATACCAAGGAGAACTTATTCTATTATATTCACATCACACTAATGTTGTAATTTCAACAGTATCTGTGTGTTTGTCCGCAATCGGTTGTGTTAACCGAAATACATAAAATTTTGTATGTCAGTATTAAGCCATGTATTCATGGAGAAACAATGTTTCCGACACATTACTGTAACATTACGTAGATGTTTACCAGGATCAATGTTTCAGAAAGAGTGCCGTCCACAACATCAGCTGCTTAAAAAAAGTCGCATACTATCTCCAAGCAAATGCAAAACGCGTCCACACTCATATGCATCTGTTATGAAACTGATTTGTTTCTGTGTTCCCCATCGTGAGCACAGAAACATGCCAATAAACATGTAGTGTTTACCGAAACAAAATTATTTGTTTTATATATTATTAAACAGTGTTTATAAACAATTGTTTCTCAATAAAATTCAATGAATACATGGTTCATATATCCTGAATTAACACAGGCTACTTTTTATCCTGAAAAATTTAATGGTTCGTGTAGGATATCAGATGAAACAATGGGATGCTGCTAGCTAAGTATATAATTTTTTCAGGACACAGAAGTAATTCTCTGGGACGTAGTCTCGGAGACAGGTAAAGCTCGGTTCAGTGGCCACAAAGGAGCCATCACTAGTGTCCTGTTTATCAATGCCAAGAATTGTGTTGTGAGCTCTTCTAAGGACACTTTTGTTAAGTTCTGGGACATTGAAACTAAACATTGCTTCAAGACTTTGGGTGGACATCAAATGGAAGTAAGTTGTTTGTTTATTACAAAATTGTTACTTAATCTATAACAGATTTGATACACTGAGCTAAATGACAATAACTATCATTTTCGGTGGAGTAGATAGAAAATGCAGCGCAGGGAGGCCTCCCACTAGATGGACCGACGACATTGTGAGAGTCACGGGCATCCAGTGGATGCAAAAAGCAGGCTGTCGTTCAGTGTAGAGGTTAAAGGGGGAGGCCTATGTTCAGCAGTGGACGTCTTCCGGCTGATTATGATGATGAGATAGAAAAAAACTTGAAAATATAGTATTTTGCTATCCTCTACCATCCTGTAAAATGTAAACTATTGCTTTGTACTGTTTCCAATGTTATTCTAAAGATAATGCCCAATCAGGTTCTTAAATTTTATCTCATGTGATTTTATCTCCAAAAACATTAAAATGCGCGATTAAGATAGCCGCAAGCCAAAGTCAGAGTCAAATCATTTATTGCACATTATGCTAAACAGGTGAAACTTGTATAAACATAATGACCCAGTATGAGCCTATAGCTGCCCCTTGATCGACAAGGGTAAATTACCCGGCTTTATTCTAGCATGTTCAAAGTTATTTCGGTTACTGTTTCACTCATTACATACGACAACGAAAGAAACAATTACCGAGATAATCTCAAGCGCGCCACAATAGGTTCCTTTGTTCCAAAACAAAATTCACCATGCTAGATTATGACCTGCTCAACCCCATTTCGAAACAAAAATTCACACTGTAAAGTTTACACCAAAAACAGCTATAAATGTTTTGAAACACAATCCTAAAGAAACAATTTTTTTAAGTTAGGATTGCCTAAAAAATAAACGTAATAAAAGTTTTTTCTCTAGTTTTATGTTGTTTTTGTATTATGTATGTCATTTTTGGTGTGAACAATAAAAAGTTATCAATTTATTGTTTGTCTCTAGGTTTGGTCAGCAGTCTTTCTAAAAGAAGAGAGATACCTGGTCACTGGGACTATGGACCAAGAGCTGAGGGTTTGGAAACTGAACTGGACTGAGGATATTAAGGATGAGGAGAAGCTTACCAGGCAAATGGAGATTGTTAAACTTGAAGAAACTGAGAATATTGAAGAAAGCTCTGTAAGCCACTATATATTTTGTTTTAGTGTATCTATACATCACACGAAAGTGTATCACACCTCTCAGAACAACTATTACATTTGACAGATTTGGTATGATAAAGCTGTCAAAAACCGTTGTGAATCGTTGTGAATAAAAGTAACTCATAATCCTTGATCAATTTTAAAGGTAAAGACTATTTCTCAAGTTTTCACGATTATTATGTACAATGATATTAAACACTTTTTGGCCGACTTGAAAAAGGTGGGGTTCTCAACTCTAGGTTGTGTTTTTATGTTTGTTACCTTAGAACTCCCTTATTTATGAACCGATTTGGAGAATCTTTTTTTTTTTTTTTAAATAATATTCTTTTAAATTGGTCCCATAGAAATTTCATCGAAATCGATTAAGTAGTTTAGCTTTTAAATCAAAATAACTGGAAAATTGTATATTTTACCAATTTTGTGACCTCAGTTTTTTTAATTGATAATTATACATTAAAAAAAGAACATGTACTTTTTATCATAGAAATGGAACGTATCTTTCAACAAAAATTCATATTAAATCTTAGACAAAAAAATATTCATTGTTTATATTGATTATTTCAGGTCTTGCAATGTCATCAAGTAGGCACTCTAGTCCGCGGCGGTAAAGGCCGCGTGGTGGGCCTCTCCACAGACTTGGGACAGACGGTGCTGGCCTGTCATGGCACTGATTCACTGCTTGAACTCTTCACCTTCTGTTCTGATGAGGAAGCCAAGCTGAGGATGGAGAAACGCGTCAAAAAGCAGAGAAAGAAATTGGCGTGAGTTGAATCAAACATATTCTATCATCTTATCAAACTTTGTTATGAAATAAAAGCCTGGAATCATAGTTTCTGAATCATGTTGCTATAACTGAATTAATTTTATCATCATTTTCCTATCTCGCAGGAATCAAGTGGAATCAATACAGCATAATATAAATATTCTGTCTCCAGATCTTTCTATCCGACATCATCTCTACATTCACTCTCTCCTAGTTTAAACACAGTTTATATAGTATGTGGGAACCTTATTTTTGGTCACCATCTCCCGGCAGGTTGGCAACATTATATTCATATAATAATGCTATATACTATTTATGTAAATAGCCCGTTGGTCCAGTTTGGTAGTGAACCTGCCTTCTGCGCTGCGCAAAATGTCGTAGGGGTTGTTACGGTTATAAACAACTTTTGACTTGGACTTTTTAAAATGCTAATGCGGTCCATAATTTTTAATATCTTTAGGTTGATGTGTCACTTAATTGTTTAAATGTCTAGGAAGTTAAAAGAAGCCAGTGAAGCAGACCCTGAAACGACACAAGTAGCTGAAATCTTGACACTTTCGGACGAGGTTCGTCGCCTAACATCCATGAAGCTAAATTCAAAGATAAAGTCGACCACGCTACTGCTGGGTACGACGGGCGAGCTGCGAGTCGGCGCCAGTCTCGCCAATAACACCGTTGAGCTCCACAGTGTTAAGATAAATGAGAACAATGAAGGTATGATACAATACTGTTTTAAATAAATATATACCCACACATGTTTGCACGGCTTTTGCGCTCTATATTAGTGACTGCAGAAGCTGATCATGCGCCTAATGGTAAGTGTATGCATGTCTGATGAGTAAACTCTCATCCTAGCTTAGACTCACCAAACCCCTTGTAATCCTCGCTAGAGCATGTATGTAAACATTCTGATTGTAACTTTTTGAGTTATAACAATAAAGCTGTAATAAATTCAAAATGTTCTAGCTCAAAGGTCATTGACCTTTTCGTAAAATGATCTTGACAAATAATGGTTCTCAAGTAGTTTTCTATTTGACTAAACCATAAAAAGTATATGTTATTATGTAAGGATGATACAACTCTGAAATTTGACTAAGTCCAGCTTAGTCATTAATTTTTTTTTAATGACTACCATGCAATTTCTGAACTAAGAATTTGACCACAATTATATGGCGTTGGTACCATACCATATGCCTGACTCGACACGCTCTTGGCCAGTTATTTATTTCTGATAATTTCTAAGATGGCTGCAATCTCATTGCATTTTGATTGTTTATATCTTTGTGGAAATTTCAGTAAGCTGTCTAAAACAAGTGACTCAACCCGGCCACCAAAAAGACCCGAGATGTGTAGCTATCAGCTCAGACAACTTGGCAATCATATCGGCATCTGCAGATTCCATCAAACTTTGGAACAGGTGGGTGTTTCTCAGTAATTTTAAAGTTCAGACAATTTTGTGCTGAGTTATAGAATTAGTTGCTTATGTGCTGTTGAGTGTAATATTTTTTTATTTAAAAATACTTTATAGATAGTCATCATCATCATCAATATCTTCCTGCTTTTATCACAATAGTGGACTTCGTCATTTTTCCATTGGATTTTCTGCCTTCCAGCGAAAGGCTCTTTAGTAAATAACAAAGCCCTTATTTGATAACCCGCTTGGGGTTTATTATGCATTTCGCCCTACCATCCTCTACCTGAACCAACCCAGCTCTTTGTAATACTGGAGTGAGGCTCTGGGGTGCTGCGTTGCTGTAGTAGCATAGATGATGATGAGAAGCAGTCAAGCTGTTGTGGTGACATGGATGATGATGATGCTTCCTCAAGCGATTCTAGTTTAGCAATACTAGTATCATTACCGAGTCATCATCATCATCTGCCAGAAGACGTCCACTGCTGAACATAGGCCTCCCACTTTAACCTCCATTACCGGGCCCGGGTCGTAACGCCTTAATTAACAAATGCAAAGTATAGGAATAGTTCCTTGTTTTGTCTTTTTTTCAATTTCAAATTTATAATTCGTTCGAAAAAGACCATGTTTATTAATATGGGAGTAAAAATGTTGAGTATCAGAAATGCAGCTCGAAGGACCAATTTTTTTTGTAACAATCATAATAATATTATAAATGCGAAAAGTTTGTTGGTTTGTTTGTTCCTCTTTCACACAGCAGCAGAGCAACGGATCGACCAGATTTTTTGCAGGGGCTGGAGAGTGACATAAGCTACTTTTCATCATCATCATCACCATTTTTCATCACTACGCGGGTGAAACCGCGGGGTGCAGCTAGTCTATGATAATTTGTAACCATGATTAAACTTTGTAGGCCAAACCAAACTTGTCTCCGCACAATCCCAGTACTGTGCGGCCGGCCCAGCAGTATATGCTTCGCGCCAGGCGACCGACACGCTCTAGTCGGCTGCGCGGACGGTTCACTGTTGGTCGTCGACATCGGTGCAGGAAGAGTGTTAGAGCAAGTGCCGGCGCACGATGGGGACTGCTGCAGCGTTGGACTCACTCCTGACATGGTGAGATATTGAACGTAGCCGTTTTCCGCAAAGCATGAGATTTCTTGCGACAACTTTGCAAATATTCACAATTTCAGGACCCTTGTTGTCTATGGTGTGAATCTTTTGGCTTTCGCCAGAATCCGCAGTTCTACTTATTAGAATCCTAGAGGTTTTATTAGAAATGTCCAATAGATCTGTTTTTAACCGACTTCAAAAACAGAAGGGGGTTCTCAATTCGGTTGTGTTGTTTTATTTATTTTCATGTTCTTTACCTCAGAACTCCGTCATTTATAAAACAATTTGGAATTTTAAATCGTAATTTTTTTTGAAAGGATATAATTAGTGTACTTTCATTTTGGCCCCATACAAATTTCCTCAAAATCGGTTCTGTAGTTTGGTTTTTAAATTAAAACATCTGGAAAAATAAGTCATCCAAGTAAACGAAATTGCGTATTTACTTATTTTACTTTGTCTCCATGTGAAGTTGACAAAACCCTTCATAGCATAGATTGGCTTATTGAATGTTTGTGATTATGAGAGTAAATGTGTGCTCTTTTTCACCTCTCTAAGGGCCAACGCTTACTGGCCTAGCGTAAACCTAAAATAGTTGACTTTTTCGTAGCCGCTTGCGGCGGAAAGTCAGAAAGTACTTTACGACTATAAGACTTATAAATATTGCTTTTTACAGAGAGGTTGTTACTCTGGCGGTGCTGATAAGACGGTGAAACTATGGCAGTTTGAGCTCATAGACGATCCTACGGGAGAATCCAAAGCAAAGGTAAACAAATAAACATTATTAAATTTTTACATTAAGGCCTTTGGAGCTGGCAATACCTCAACGCCGCATACGCGTTATCGTGCTCGAGTGTGGTCAAGTGATATAACGAGGTGAAACGTGTCTTTTCGTGTTGTTTCCAAAACTCCATAGGAACCTCTTGTAAAGTCTCCACCACTTTACAGGGGCATGAGTTTGACTTGACCGTGACTTACTTAGCTTGACTATGACTTGTTTGACGCTATTAAGACTACAAAAACTGTTTAATATTACGACTAAAGGACATTGAATCCACGGTCATGAAAATTTTAACAAAAAAAAAAACGCATACGCGTTATGCAGTCGACGATGGCGGTAGAAGGGTAGCGGGGTGCCTTACAGTTTATTTTTAACCACTGGCGCAAAAAGAGGGTTGTTATAAGTTTAACGTGTGTATTTTGTATCTGTGTGTCTGTTTGTGGCATCGTAGCTCCCAAACCGCTGAAATTATTTTAATTTAGCTTGTTTTGTTTGTAAGGTTGATCGAGAGTGATCTTACCTATGTTTAAAGAAAATCTTTTTAGCCGTGTGAAGATTACCAGTTTAGCTGTGTTGTGAACTAATTGAAAGATTACCAGTTTAATTGTATTAGCATTTATATCAAATGTTATTGTTTGTAAATCATTTATTGTTTTAGCTTTGTATTTTTGTGACGTTTCAAAATCATAGTGTACCTATTTGAAATAAAGATTTAGGATTTTATTGAATTTCTGTGGGTTTAAAAAAAACTTGTTTCAGGTGCTTTCGTTGCTTCATACAAGGACTTTAGAGTTGGAGGAATCTGTGTTGGCAGTGAAGATCAGTCCCAACAATAAGTTCATAGCAGTCGCCTTAATGGATTCCACAGTTAAAATATTCTTCCTTGATACTTTTAAGGTAGTTTTCTTTTCTATTATGTCTGTGTGATATTTTTTTGTGATTATAGTATCGCGATCTCATAGTAAAAGTTGTACATAATGATGAGTACAATGACCTCCTTTCGGCTTAGTACGCCCTAAGCTTCTAATCCTATAGATACAATCATCTGCAGTGCAAGTACCGTTCTTTATCGATCGTCAAATTCGCTAAAATGCCATAGAATCGATCACAGCGAGTACTGAAAAATGGCATATTATCGAATTTGACGACCTCAACTGTCAATTTGACAATCGATAAAAGAACGGTTCTTGCACCCCTGGTTCGTACGCCCAGCTTAGTCTGTCTTATGTTGTTTATTTTGCCAGTGTACACATTACATGAGGTACTTAAAGCTACATGTCGGTACAAAGACCCTGTTAGGGCGCTGCAACTTAACTTATTTTAACACATATATACACATTATACGTTTATATGCATTTATGAGCGCTCTCACATTTTTTGACCAAAAAGCAACGAAAACTGGATTTTTGGCTTTAATATTATCTGTGTTATTCATTGAAAAGAATGGCTCCGAATTTTGGTAAACTAAACATATCTATTACGTATTACATCCAATTTACTTCAACTTCAACTCTTATTTAATGGCCTCTTTTGTGGAGTGGGGCCACCACAATTTCGCCAATGCAACGTATTGGGATAAACCATCAAACGAAGGAGATTGTTCGGTTAACACAAATTTGGACGGTGATTATAATTCCATCCAATTTACAATAGTAGTGTTTCCTAAATCTCTCGGAGGGAAAGTTTGAGAGAGGATTTCGTTAATTACTGACAAAAAAAAAGTTGTTACATAATACTTGTTTTTTTTTCTCTCTCTCCGTTGTATCATAGACAAAAGGAATTGTCTATGGTTTATGCTCTTACTGATACCTAAAATTGAACGTTTTCATTTTGTAACACGGTTAACCTAAATCAACTAAAACTTCCACAGTTCTACCTATCTCTGTACGGGCACAAGCTACCGGTCCTCTGCCTGGATATAAGCTACGACTCGAACATCATCGCGACCGGTTCAGCCGACCGCAACGTCAAGATTTGGGGCATGGACTTTGGTGACTGTCATAAGTCGATATTTGCGCACAATGACTCCGTGACGTCACTGCAGTTCATTCCTAGCACGCATTATTTCTTTACTACGTCGAAAGATGGGAAGGTGAAGCAATGGGATGGAGATAGCTACGAAAATATTATCACCTTGAATGTAAGTATTTTTAGAGCCAATTTACACCGAGATCAGAAGCATTACGGCTAGCTGTAAGCAATCCAGTTTAGGTCTCGAAAAAATGTTGCGCGACCGCGAACCTTATCTGGACACGTTCCTGTGATTGCGCGGTTTTAACGTTAGTTTGAGACAGCGTAAGGAGTTGGCCTCTGGCCTGACTCACTCCGCACTTTAGGTATGAAGCTACAAGTAGCCGACTTGTCGGACTTGCCGCGCGATAGACAAAGATAACACAAGAGTTACTAAGAGTTATGTAATATATAAATAAATAATAAATATTCGGGACATTTTTTCACACACGGTCATCTGACCCCAAACTAAGCAAAGCAAAGCTTGTGATATGGCAGCCAGAGACTGATATACATACATACATTATAAAGAGGAAAGATTTGATTGTTTGTTTGGTTGTTTGCATTGAATAGGTGCCGAAACTACTGAACCGATTAAAAAAATTCTTTCACTTTTGGGAAGCTACACTATCCCATGGTAATATAGGCTATATTAGATTTTCAAAAAAAATAAGGATCCTTACTAAAACTCCAATAATGTAACCCAAGGTGTAAAAAAATAAGACTTATACCCGTGCGAAGCCGGGGTGCGTTGCTAGTATAAAGTAAATATAATTTGAATAATTTCTTCAATCGCGTGCCACTGTTTCATAATTCATTGCAGGGTCACGCCGGCGAGAGTTGGTGCATATCAGTAGGAGCGGGCGGACTGTACGCAGCTTCGTGCGGCGGAGACCGAGCCCTGCGATTGTTCGCGCGAACGGACGAACCTCTCGTGTTGAACGATACCGACGAGCAAGAAGAGGGGCTGGCTACCGGAGAACAACATGTATGAACATTACCCTACAGATACCTCACACAGGGTTATTAGCTTATTTTTGATTCGCCTATAATCTCTCGCAGCCAGCTTCCTGACAACTTGTGTTCCATGGCTATTCACAATCTATACTATAATAATATTATAAAGAGGAAAGATTTGATTGATTGTTTGTTTGTTTGCATTGAATAGGCTCCGAAAATACTGAACCGATTTGAAAAATTCTTTCACTGTTGGGAAGCTACGCTATCCCCGGGTGACATAGGCTATAATCTATACCCGTGCGAAGCTGGGGCGGACCGCTAGTACTTAACAAGTTCCCCAAAAAAAATGTTTAATATCTGTTTTTTTTGCCTTGTATTTTTTGAACCTAATTGTTTTGAAAATACAATACAATACAAATACAAATAATTTATATTCATCTTAGTACTTTCCAGAAATAATAACTGCGTTAACCATCGAAATGGGTTTGATCACCCGTAGGTGTTAGGCTTCCCTTACATGTCAAATAATTTTAAGTACAGTGTAAGAATTATAAATTATGAAATTAATTAAAATTGTTTTTTATTCACAGGCGCCAGTACCTGGATTACCGGGCCTGATAATGCCGACCAAGAAAACCATCGGTGCTGAAAAAGCTGTAAGTATTTCTGAGATTTTCATGTCAAGTTGAAAAAAGCCTGGAACCTCATAATCTCATTTAACTTTTAAGAGCTTGCGAAGATGAGACGAAAAGTTTGTTTACCCGATACAATGTTTCGACATCGCAACGTTGCTAGTCTGTTGGTTTTTTATCAGATAAATTTTGGAGTCGATCGGTTTCTTTTAGAAAAGCGTGCTACATCGTAGACCGCATCATCCCTTAGGGCCCAGAATATGTGCAGCGATCTCATTCGCTTTTTTTTAAAGAATAGATGGAAAGATCTGTTTATCCTAATTTTTGTGGTCATAATAAAAAAAATATTGTATAAAAAGTTTGTTTCAAATTAATACGACAATATGCCTGTTTTATTTATTACAAAAACAGCGAAGCGAAAGAATTAAATACATTACACATACAGGAAAAAAAAGTGATATGAGCGTTTAAAGTTTTTGGTGGGCATTGATGTTCTGTCCCTTTCCCGCAAAGCGTATATTAGCATTTGTATGGCGCGTGCAAGGCTTGACGTCATCTTAGGATAGTGTGCTCTTTCTCTAGCATGAAATTAAAATATTTATTTATAAATAATAATAAAAAAAATTGTTTCCGTTGATGGGCTCTATTTATAATCAGCTTTTTATGATTTAATAAAAATAATTAAGACACATGTACTTATTAGAAGTAGGTAGGTTAATATTGACTTTCAAGATTTGCACTTGCATCTCATGAAAGCGTGTTTAAAAACTTGTGTGTAGAAACAAACGATGCGTATTTTCAGGCGGACTCGATCCTCGAGTGCCTCCAGATAGGGGCTGATTACAAGCGCGAGGTGGGCGAGGCGCGCGGCCTGCCGGTCCAGCCGCCCGTGCTGATGGCTGCCTACAACTGCACCACGCCTGAGGACTTCCTCGTGGAGACTGTCAAGAGGATACGGGCCAGGTAAACACACCAATGGGCTATCGGACGGGGGTTCGATTTTGGATTCGCTCGTATGATACGCACAAAAATAAAATGCAAAAAAAACAGCTGTTCCATACAAAAATGTTCATTGACACTCGGCGAAATGTGTGAAATCGTTTAAAAATTTGGATCGAATTGAGGAAAAAAGTTGAAGTTCCTTTTGACAAAAAACATTACCTAAATATCCAATCGATTTCACCTCAGGTATATTATAATGACGCGCTGACGGTGAATGTGTTAAAGTATGCGACAAATTGACAATCTGCAATCTTGGGCGCATTCATTTTCGAATTGAGAACCGAAGTTAAAATTCCTATGAAGTTAGGTAAAAAAAATTGAACCTGAATATCAAATCCGTCACACCCACAGGCTAGAATATAATCAGTGGTCGAATTGGACTTACTCACGAACCGGAATGCATTTCCCTTCAAACCTTGCGAACTTTTAACCAATTGTCCAAGAAGGCGGGTAATGTTTTTGGGTGGTATGTAAGAATGTATGTTTCTGGGTACCTGTAGTACCTCCTGTAGCCTAAACGGCTTGACCGATTTTGACGAGTGAGGTATCGTTGGATTCCTTTACGAAACGGAACGGTGATTTCACGAACCGGAACGACGTTCCGTTGCGTTCCGGTCCATTTCGAGCACCGAATATAATGCTGCGCTGACAGTGAGTGTCTTGATTGATTGATTAACTCTGTATTGTTTACGCCATTAATTTGAAACAGAGGACTAAAA
Source organism: Agriopis aurantiaria (assembly GCA_914767915.1). Lineage (NCBI taxonomy): Eukaryota > Metazoa > Arthropoda > Insecta > Lepidoptera > Geometridae > Agriopis > Agriopis aurantiaria. The sequence goes on along the minus strand of OU611994.1, from coordinate 5,753,672 downwards.
CTCTTAAAAGCAAATGTAACAACTGGCGGCCTTATCGCTAAAAGCGATCTCTTCCAGGCAACCTTAAAGTATGCTACACCATTATTTTGGGCGCAATTATTATTTATATATTTATTTCAAAGGAAACCAACAGCCTTAAAAAAATATAACAATCTTAATGATCCAGAAGCTAATTATAGGTCCTCGCGAATAAAAATTGAAAAAGTAACAATTCTAGTGACAAAACTCAGTCACACAATATGTGTTTGTCGAAAAAATAAAAATTACATAACAATAGGCTTAAACAAAGAACTCCGCCACAACGCTCATGCAGAATAGATCCAACCCTAAGCGCTTATCGATGGTGTTAAAGTTCTTGCTCACTCGCAACATGTATGAATAAACTCTATAGTTAGTGTAGAATTTTGGTATACTGATAAGAGAACAAAAAAGAATAGGCTTATGAGGGGTATTAAGCTTGATCTTGCTTAAAAACTCAAGAAAGTCAATAAGGTTTGAGGTTATTTTAAACAATAAATTCAAGTCTGCAATCTCTCTTCTTTTATCATGTGGACATCTCATTTCAGTGACCTCGAGGAAGCCCTACTCCTCATTCCGTTCAGCGTGGCGTGCGAAATGGTCAAAATGCTGCCCAAGCTACTAGACCGCGGAGACAGCACTGAGCTGTTCTGTCGACTGTCGATATTCCTACTGAAGATACATCACGCGCCGCTCGTCGCCAACCAAGCGCTGCTCAAACACATGATACAGATACAGGCTAAAGCTGCGCTCAGACTCGCCGAGTTGAGGGTAAGTCACAACTTTACTAAACTACCCGAAAAAACAAGTAACAGGGCAACGGTTCGACGTATTTTGACGTGAATACATTTATAAATTTGCTTCCATTGTGGGAGGCAATTATAAAACTGATGATAACTAAATCGGGGGATACAGTTTGAAGCTGCAGTTACATATTTATCATCTGCATCCAAAATTTTACCCCACTCGATAGCTAAAGGATCAAAGAATTTGTAACGTTGAGTGAGAGTTACTAGCTGATGCCCGCGACTTCGTACGCTTGGCCACTAACTCGCCTGATGGTAAGCGACGGCGTTGTAACACGTTGATCTAGAAGAAATCTGTTCAATAGAAGAAAAGAAAGAAGATGCCTAGATTTTAGTTCTCGGAAAACATAGGTACCTCTCCTACTAGTGAAGGTTGGCAGCTAAGATCAGACATGACATTTGCTTGAGAGATGTTATCTCAAGCTGATGTCATTTTCATACAATTTATCTTTCCGCAGGCGTTAACGCTAACAGAAATTGGGTCTTGTCTAGCCCCCCAGAGCGTATAACTGTGTAATATATAAGAGGCGACATGTTTATACGTTTGCGCCAAAACTGAACCTGAGTTTATTCCTAGGATATGGTCGGGTACAACCTGCACGCTATACAGTGGCTGCGACGCGACACGGAGGCGGCTGAAGAAGAACAACTGTTCCGTGAGGCGACTGTCCAGAAGCGGGTACGGGACAAGCGACGCCGCACGAGGCAGGCGGTCAAGCGGCCCATCGTTACTGTTACTTAGTTTATATGTGATAATCTGATAGTAAAACGAAGTTATAAAATACATATATATTTTAATTCAGTACCTACCTATAATGGAGGACATTTGACTAAATTCAGAGACTATAGGAAGTAAGGAAGCCTTCCTTTCCTTAATTTAAAGTAACTGTCCTAGCTCTTATTTTAAAAAATCTCCTCCAACTCCGATCGGAGTCGTACAACAAACATTTTTGCATCATGATTGATACAAGATTTAATCGTTAGTACATTCTTTCAGTGTAACCCTGTATATAACTCTTTCTGACGGTGAAAAGCAAGACTTATTGTAGGTATTCAGTTAGGTAAGTTGTTTTGGGCAGTCAACAAAAAAAGTCAGTATTAGCTGCTATAATTTATTTGTAAAAAAATATTCTACTCACTACATAGCCAATATATCAGTTAAAACTTTAATAATTTAAGTATCCATCCCTGCAAAAGTCACTTTATTTATCATCTATACAACAATAACTAATGAATTCACAATGAGTATTCCGGCCACATACATAATTATATGTTCTTTCTATCAATCTCAAGAATTATCAATTTATGCTGAAACTTACATAAATACAGTTACATTATAAGTTTACAACATCAACGAATGGTCCATAAGCTTTCTATATTGGAAATTATTGCTTTCACCATACTTAATACTTCTTTCAGTAAACTTAGTTTTAATGGAAGAAATACGTAAAATTTGTCTACGGGTCATTTTTATAAATTGATTGAAATTTTGAGACACGATTACAGTTTGCGGTCAGTGGTCCAAATCTTAAAAATTGTCGGCTATATTAGGTTGGTTAGTGTTTGGCATTTAGTGACATCTAATGAGAGGCCTTTTGCTCCTAAATTAAGGTAATTTTGGTCTTAGCAATCCATTAATTGGACATGTTATTAGAGGTGGGTGATAAAGTAATAAATAACGTTACGATGAACAAGTCACAGTGATCAGCCGCTTAGGGATATCACATCCACTTTTTAGAACAACAACTTTCCAAAATAACGCTGTTCCTTTGTTTCATGTTCCAAGTGTCCGAAATAATCGAAGGACTAAAGGCGCTTGCAAACGGTGCGTAGTACAAGTAGCAAGTACAAGTTGCAAGCAGCTACTACGCATCATCTGCATCATTTTGCTTAATGCTAGTGGAACTGATACTAACCACTTCCACTTGCACTAAGCAAACCGATGCAGACGATGCGTAGTAGCTACTTGTACTACGCATCTTCTGCAAGTGCCTGAAATCACAGTGATCTCGAAGAAACAGCTAAGCCCACCTCTCCATGTTGTGTCCAATAAACGGATTTGTATTTATCGAAATGATTTGAAATGTTTTGCTTGAGTTGTTAGAATTTGTAAGATGAACCACTGAACCATGTTAAGTATTATTTAGATATAATTGACAATATTCATTCTACATTATGTCCATACAAATCACCACTTATCACAAAGTTATTGCTTTTCGGATACACACAACTACATTCTCAAACGAAATACATATCTCAATTGAATTAAAAATACTTTTACGTTTATCATTTTTCGAACTTTATATGGATGATGTTGTGAGCGTGAAGACGTTTGTGTCAGTCTTTGGGTCTTCGAAAAATGACGTTATCGAATGGAATTCAAATGATAAATACGAGGCTTACATTCCAGCATAAATTATAATAATACAATCAGAATTGGTACAGTCCGCGAGCGCAGATGAGACAAAAAAAACACAAACACATGCTTGTTAGAGAAGCACACAACACAACCGGTTTGTTAGTAACTACACATTATACATTGTTCATCAACTCTTAATACCGTTATATCCATAACTTAAACTAACATAATAAATAACCAAATTGGAAGATCTCATAACAGATATTCTGTTTCCCGTAATATGTCATGGACAAATATTGAGTACAATGAATTGATAGGATGGTTCCTGACCGAAGCTTTTTAAATCATACAATAGCTTTGGAAGGCAATCCCAATGATGCTCGACTTGCCGTGTGGCAAGAACTGCACAGTCCACCTCCCAATTACATTGTCACTGCCGAAGATCTCCCCCCCAGGCCATAAAGAACCATGGGTCAATTGGTAAACCCTGAACCGACTTCGGTCCCAAGTGGGCCGAAGTCGGGATAACATGGCAAAGTGGGATTATATAAAGGGCTCTGATACCTTATTTCTTTGTGGTGTAAACCGTCAAACAAGATCACACTTGATGGAGTGTGCAGCGTGTCCTACAACCTGCACACTAGGCGACCTGAATGAAGCCACGGAGAGTGCCATTGGGGTGGCCAAATTTTGGTCCAAAAACTTAATTTATTAACAAATAAATAATTTACGAAACATCGACTCGAAAGAAGAAGAAGAGGAACTTATTATTAAGTAATTTGTTAAGATTCAACCTGTAAAACCAATAGATACCAATATTTTAATCATAAAAAAGTCGGACGTCTGGATAAAAACTACGAAGGTAAAAAATAATAATAAGCCTAACACAAAATGTACAGAGTAATAAAATAATACTGTATCACTACTGCGAGCAGCAATATTTATTTATTCATGAGAATTTTAATTTATTTTGAGATTTCCATCACAAATGACTACTTCAATTCTGCTGCAATCTTACTGGTAGTGCTTATCCAGTATTCCCTAGAGTTAGTTTCTAAATTAAACTCGGTCCAAATATTTATGTGCTCTGAGAGCTATAATAACATTGTTAATGGCTGAACGAAAACCACGAATTCAGATCTTTTACGCTCGGTTTTTGAACGTAAGATAGTCTTACGTTCAAAAACCTGCTACAACAGCACTACGAGCAGGTACTTTAGTGAAATATTAAAAGCTGTTTTTATTCAGTTTTTCACTATGTTATTGCTGCTGTAATCAAATAAACAAATGGAAATAGTGTAGCTGCAAGCTGATAGAGAAAGAAGTAGTCAGCTAACACTAATAAATAAGCCGATTTAGGTACTATGGAGACGGGAGCTCCTATTTTAGTTAATAACTTGATGAGCGTATTTCTACTAAATATTTTAGAAAAATAAGCACATGTATGTGCTGATTTTGATGATCATGGAAAAATGACGATATAATATCGAAACAGAGAGCTATAAAGTTAAAAAATAGAGAGCGATAGATTGTTATACTGACGCGTCATTTCGTCTCACGATGAAAACTATCATGAATATTTATTGTCAAGGGTAAACAGCTACGAGAAATACAGAGCACAAGCAATACTAATCGGCACTCACTACCGACACAGCGACCGATCGCAAAATCGAATAAATAATCTCAATTTTAAAGCTTTATAAATACGAATAAGAATAAGCTTGACGTCATCGAGATACAATTTCTATAGAGTCACAATCTCTCAGTAAAAAAAAACTTCCGGGCGTCATTGTATATACATTGTATCAATTATATAGCTAACAAAGGCGTCGATTCTGTAATACCACTCATTAAACTAAACCAATCTGACAAGACTAAAATTATCTGCCTCTCTTTTCATTTTAATATGTGAAAGAAGAATTTTAGATCTGTCAAATTTAGTTTAGTTTAGAGTACATCAGAATCGATGCCAATGCCACATTTACTCAAATTTAGACGTTATGTCGCTTTCATAGTGTTCAACGTTAGTTGTCCGCTGTCATCGTAGCTCTGACATCGCGCGGCGTTGTAGTCGGATCGCGGTTACTTTGTAACTAACCAAAAAGTCTGTGCAATTCGTAACGTGCGCCGAGTTCTGGTTCGGACATTTTTTGACACGATTGTGACTCTATAAGTATTGTATCTCGATACTTGACGTGTAGAAGAGCTGCGAATGAATCACGGATTGAAGACGGCCGGCATAGCGCCGAGTCGTCTAGCTAAGTATATCACAATGTCTCTGAGACAGCTGCACTTTACTGGCCCGTGGGAACTGATAAATAAACCAACTAATACTAAATTAAGTAGACGTCAAGTAAAGGACGGTGACAATAACAGCTTCACAGCTTTACAGTGTGAGTTGAAGCAACAACAAAAACAGCCAAGTTGATAGACACGACGTAAATGCTTTCCGTTAAATATACGCAACACTGGCCCATCATGAGGTGACTCCGGTAAACTATTACTCAAACAAAATAATGCCATTAGTTCATGTTACACGCAGAGGCGTAGCTAGGTAACCAAAGGGGTGCAAAAAAAGAATTGGGGCCCTATCCGAACTGCAGTGCAAGTACCGTTATTTATCGATCATCAAATTCGATAAAATGCCATAGTGTCGATCATAGCAACTACTGATCAAATGGCTATTTATCGAATTTGACGACCTCAACTGTCATATTTGACGATCGATTGAGAACGGTACTTGCACTGCTGGTTAGGTTTTATCAAGTAGAAATATAAATTTATATGAATACTTTAAAGGTACAAAGCTACTTATTAGGTACATGTATGTGTATCAGTTATATTCTGGAGGTGGGAGAAATTTTCGCAAGTTCTGTTTGAGGTTTACTGGTCAGGGTCCGAGGGCCCCTTGAGTTTGAGGGCCCCGGTGCCCTGCACCACCTAGCCCTCCGATAGCTACGCCACTGGTTACACGTTTTGTTACAATGCTTATCGATCAAAATGCCCAAAAATATTAATATTGATCGAAACATTACTTCTTAAAATATTTAACTATGTAATGTATACATTTATGTACTATAATAATGCCAAATATTATAAATGATTTATCAAATGTAAGTATAAAGGCAACGTTTCGTAAATACTATGAGAATTGGGAAGCATGTTTTTACCACTAATCTCAGTCCAAGTTGTTTTAGCTCTGACATCTGCAATAGATAGTAAAAAGTCGAATGAAAAACAAATTAATAAACTCTGATCACTTTAGCTATGTTTTTAGCCCGCGACGCATAATGAGGGGTGTAATTAGTTTGAGGTGATGTGTTTTGTCTGTGGCATCGTAGCTCCCAAATGCCTGAACCGATTTTGGTTTAGTTTTTTCTGTTTGAAAGGCGATTTGATCGGAGTGCTCTTAGCTATGATTCAAGAAAACTGTTTGCCGTTAGACGATTATCAGCCCATTTACCGGAGGTTAAAAATAATAATAAATGTATACTTGTTTATTAAATACAGGTACATACTAACGCGATGTGTGTATTGTATGTATGTTCCCTTTTGACTCAGAAACGGCTGGACTGATTTTGACGAGACTTTCATTGGCAGATAGCTGATGTTATAAGGAGTAATCCCCACGGTTAACCGCGTGGCGCAGCTAGTTCTACATAAGATTGCAGCTGTTAGCCAATATACTACAGTGAATTATGAAAAATAAAATGTTTCCATTCTAGAATGTTATTGCGGCTGTAATAACTAAAAAAACTTGGATCGAATTTACATGGTTAAATGTTTAGCTTAAGATTTAAAATTAGCTGCCCGATGAAACTGGTACAGTGAACTATTTCAAAGGCATTTCACAAAAAAACATTCACTGCATACGCTGACAGCGTCTAACATTGATAGTTTGTTATATCATTGCTTCTTTCCACATTTTTACCTACACATAAGAAAAAATACTCGACAGAAATAAAATAAAAACAAAATACCTTACTGTAAATACTGACCGAAGTGGGAAATAAATTAAGATAACTAAAAAAATTAATGTAATCAAAATTACAGCTACTCTACCACTAAGTAAATAATAAAATTTACAATAATACCTATAACTAAACGAATACTTTCTTCCTGCAAAAGGTAACCGTAAAAATAATTTCAAAATCATCAAGAGAGCATTATAAGGCAAGGTTTTTAAGTTAATCGAATATCATAAACATTCAAACAGAGACTTCTACTCGAGAATTATAATTATCGATATCTATATTAGCATTTTAGATGACACAACTAAACTCCCTTAAAAGTTTCCTGTTTCTTTCATTGCAGAACTCGACCGTAATACTGCTACATACATACTGCATATAGATACTCTTTATTCTTTATGCCAGAAATTACATTCAAATGATAAAATAGCTTAAAAACTAGTGCAACAACGATAAAATATATCTAATCCAGGGCCCGGACGGACGTAACGCGGCGCGTTAAGTTAATCTCTAAAAAGTTGGCCTCTATTTCCTAGGGAATAAAAGCCAACCTTTAGAAGTTCACTTAACGCGCCGCATTACGTGCGTGTTTGTAGTTAGTGAATAAGGGCCCAGGCAGTTTACTTCTGTCATCTAAAACTTTTAAATCGACATCATTATATCTTACGATACTGAGAAAATCTTCCCCGTTCATAAATATGGCTGCAAAAATATTGCAAACACCATTTTTCCTGTAACTTATTTAATAAAATACCGTCTGAACGCCAATCATACAATATCACAAGTGGGGAATATATACACAGTTGGAAAATATTCTTTCGTACTTATTTCCGGTATATCCTATAATAACAGGCACTAGATAGGTAAATATTGCTTTTAAGTTACGTTTTTACTGAATATAATGCCTTGAACGTAATACTTGTCAAATCATTGTAATTAATGCATAATATCATCGCTATTAATTAAGCCTGTAGCAAAATGTTCGTGTCGATTGCAAGTACATTTGGACTATGTATCAAATTCATTAAATATGTAAGCAATATAATTTTATACGCCGGTCGGTTAACTCAGATCTCGCCGGCGGGTAAGACCTAATTAAAACTCATAACATTGCTACAGGCGCAAAATATCTGTTAAGTCATTAAAATATTTGCATATCATGTTATCTGTAAATATAATATAAAAACAATATTATAATTAAAAATCTTACGATTTTTAAACTATTGCCTTCAAACACTGGCCTCGCTATCACTAAACATGTTAAGTAATTTTACCTATTATCAAAACTTTATTATTTATTATTGCTTTTAACATTCATACTATGATTTATAATTGAATCAGATTATAATTGAGATTCTAGATAGAGGTGTGTCCACGCGATTATTTCACAAGAGTCCAACTGGCCTGGTGTTACAAAAATTGTACATTTTAACTTCTAATTAGTGAGAAAACTTTTGAAAAATATTCGCATTTACACTTGTTTTCTTTCAAGATTGAAATTGTAATATAAAGAGCAATGACTTTTAGAAAAAATATTTTCTTTTCTCAATAATGCTTGAACGAAAGAGATGCATGATTGGCACTTTATATGTACCAATCGATAAATCCTTAATAGTTGTCAGTGTGACAACTGTACTACCCTTCGATAATTCAAGGTTGTATCTTGACAGTTGAAGCGAACCCTTAAGGTTGTAATCCTAATAGCTGCAACAATACCTTGAGGTTGTAGAATTCCTTCATGTACCTGACAGTTGCAGCGAACTTTCAAGGTTGTATCTTGACAGTTGAAGCAATCTCATGAAGTTGTGTCGATCTCTCAAGGATATACCAAGAAGTTGCAGCAACCTTTCAAAGTTGTATCTTGACAGTTGAAGCAAACCCTTAAGGTTAGAATCCTAGTAGCTGGAACAATACCTTAAGGTAGTAGAATTCCTTCACGGATGAAACTGACAGTTGCAGCGAACTTTCAATGTTGTATCTTGACAGTTGAAGCAATATCATGAAGTTGTGTCGATCTCTCAAGGACATACCAAGAAGTTGCAGCAACCTTTCAAAGTTGTATCTTGACAGTTGAAGCAAACCCTTAAGGTTAGAATCCGAGTAGCTGCAACAATACCTTAAGATAGTAGAATTCCTTCACGGATGAAACTGACAGTTGCAGCGAACTTTCAATGTTGTATATTGACAGTTGAAGCAATATCATGAAGTTGTGTGGATCTCTCAAGGATATATCAGATAGTTGCAGCAAGTTGTATCTTCGCAGTTGAAGCGATCCAACAAGGTTGTATCAATCCCTCAAGGATGTACCTGATAGTTGCAACGTTCCCTCAAGGTAGTATCTCCACGGTTGTCGGTATCACAGTGCGGTCAGTGCGTCTCTTCAGTCGCGACGTGGCTGGCGACGAGGTTAAGCGGCGCGTCGTCATATTCGGCCGGCGCGTTCACACCCATCTGCGAAAACAAATTTGTTTTTACCACTTATTTAGGCATCATGCTCTCAAATATAAATCGATTTTTTACTATGAGTTTTTTTGGCGTCAACGTAAAACAAACATGTCATTTCATTTTCATAAATTAGCTTATTTTCGAATGTTAATGTGGAAAAAGGCGCGATTATTCCCTTGGCAGCTATACACTAATCTCTTCTTTCATCATCCATCTCACTCTCACACTGCTGGGCATTTGACTTATGCGCAGAACGGGGAGCGGTAGGCACTAGGTCTCTTCCTACTTCCCTCACCACTCGTCGAGTGTGCGGCTGCACCATGAGACGTACCTGCGGGCGGTGCGTGCGCGTGTTATGCGCGTGTAGTGCGGCCAGCAGGTGCGGCTGCAGTTGTCGCCGCAGCGCTGCCAGGACCGCCTCTTCAGGCGCGGCGCCTCCACCCCCCGCCGCCTCCGCGCCGCCCCCGCCGCCGCCTTCCGTCGCGGGACACGGGCCGCTGTTGCCGCCGCTACGCCGGGACTCTACAGGACATACGATTTCATTATAGGCAACGAATCACACTAATAACTTAAGGTGGGAGGCGCGCAGGAGTGGCGGCATCACTCACTTGGGGATCTGCATTGAAGATATACTATAAAATGGCTAAATGAGGGTTCGACACTCATAGTCGTTTGGGAAAGTGATGAAGTATTTTTTTTTTGTTGTTTTTTTTTACTACATATTATGTTAAAACTCGTTACCGTCAAAAACGGCCGTTTTTAACTAATTTGCGTTTTATACCTACGCAATAAAAAATAGACTTTAAAAAATCTTTTAGTAAAAATTACATTAATTCTGCTTACGTGATACCTACTTAAATGGCGTAAGTATACGTACTATTCCTGGCGTGCTTGGCGTCGTGCCGGGGCCGGCGGCGGCGCGTGTGGATCGTGTCTCGCCGCATGGCGGTGGGTCGCGGCACTCCGTGCAGCTTGTAGTACAGCCCACAGGCGTTGCACACCATCTCCCCGCGCGCGTCGCGTCGCCAGATAGTAGTAGTGTGCGTGCCGCAGTTGGTGCATGATAGTTCTACGCGCGGCCCCGACCGCCCGCCGCCTGACATCGCCTCTAACGGTTCCTGCTGAACAAACAACTCATAGATACATTTTATTATAGAAACTGACGTGGTTTTCTCACATTTTATTTGTATTACGCGGGAATTACTCACGTAAGATTAAGCCGGTCACTCCAGGACCGTTGACCGTTTAGAGTGACCGGCTTAATAATACGGGAGTAATTCCCGTGTAATATAAATAAAATCATATATAAATGTTATAAAAATATGAAAGTGTTTGAAAATCCCGCATGAGTGCAAATCACAATCATAAAGTTTAATAAATAAAAATTGTTTATTTCAGGCACTTGTTTGACCCATAATCTACAAACTAAGCCTACAACTAATATAAACAAGTATTAATTAAAATATTTTTAAGTCCCCGATAAAAAAAAACTAACCGAGACGAACCGAACAAAGCCGAGGTAAATACAGAGTAAAATATTTTTTCATAAGTGAAAAATGTTTTGAGCAACTGCTCTTGCAACATGTCACTTTGACAGTGACTTTTCGTGACATTTCTTTGTTTACATAAAATATCTAAGATTTGGGAACGGAGTATAAGGTAAAAATATTTACCGCCGAGCCTCTAGAAATAACCCATTTCTATTGACCATATTTCAATGAATGTATTGCATTAAGGTGGTACGTTTCACCTATGGCGGGAAATTCGAATTTCAAACAGTTTTTTTTTCCTTGTAGCTAGGCCGGGTAATTATTTTAAAATGACACGTTGTTTGCGCAAATCGTTGGTTGTTCTTTACATTATCAAGTACAGCTATTTAACAGTGTCTCACCATATTACTTACAGTTGTCTATAAACTGTTTGAAACTGCAAAAATGAGTAAATTGACATATGTTAGTAATAAGAGATAAATAGCATTACATGATTTTATAAAAAATAATAATCAATTTGCGCAAAAATTGTGTTATTTTAAAATAATTACTCGGCCTAGCTACTAGAACCAAAAAACTGAAATTTGAATTTCTCGCTATAGGTGAAACGTACCACCTTAACCGTTCATGAGAACACTTAGCTTGATGTATTAGCTCACAAACGACAACATTCGCTACAGTTATATGATTAATAACGGGATATGTACCGTGATAAGGTTGTGGTTGGAGCTTCCGATATTTAAATATCCCGTTAATAACCATAGAATTGTAGTAGTGAGCAACCGTGATAGTTTAAAACAGACACCGTCGCCGATAATCCTCTGCCATCGTCCTCGCTACACGGACATAACCTCGTGTCGATGAAAACAGGCCAATGATGAGTATGAAGTAGATATTTAACCAAAGTATAAAGAAACTTTATACGGAACAGATTTCATCGTCGTTTACAAACCGGCGAGTTGGTAGCCAAACGCGGACTAATTCGTGAAAGTAAAAAAAAAACGTATTTGTGAAGCCTCTGGTGTTACAAGTATCCATAAGCGACAGTGACTGTTTACCATTAGGCGGCCCATCTGCCTGTATGCCACCAAAAGCATAAAAAAATGTAAACAGTCTGAAATTACCGTTCATGTATTATCGAGATTTAAATGGAACATAAGGATTTTTAAAAAAAAACCAGTAAAAAAAAAATTTATGCTTTTTGATCCCGTTTCTTACAAGCGATATAATTTCACGTTATCTGATTAGGAGTACTCACGTTTTCCGAGGCAGGTTGCGGCCAGGGAGCGGCGGGCGCGGTATCGGCCGCGGGCACAGGCTGCGCACGCGCCGGGAAGCTTTGTTTCCTGCGCGCCGTGCCTGCCGCGCCACCGCACCGACCGCCACTCTGCCATTCACCGTTCTACAACATCAAATATCACTATTATAAATGTGAATAACTATGTCTCGTGCTCAACTAACTTAACTGCTGGCTTTTTGGAAAAACTCAAGAGTTGCACAGTGGGCAATGGAATGAACAATGCTCGGAGTTTCTTTGCGCGATAAAATCCGGAACGAGGATATGCGCCGAAGAACCACAGTCACCGACATGGCTGCTCAGATTTGCAAGTTGAAGTGGCAATGGGCAGGCCACATCGCTCGAAGGTCCGATAACAGCTGGGGAAGAAAGGTTCTTGAGTGGGGACCACGAACCGGAGTTACAGTTACAGAACTTACGAGGCCTCCCGGTTACAGTTCTCCAGAACACTTCCCGTTGTAAATGCGATAAACCTTCTGATTTCGTCAGCATTCGTCAGACACACGACAATAATGAGATGAAAGAGCCTTAGAGAGTATTATTTTTCACTTCGACAAAGTTCCCAGCTATGCAGTATATTGTTGACGCCGCACGATTGCATTCAAGGAAACCCGTGTTTACTTGCGACGAGGATTAACATATCGACCTTCGTGTCGTCAATAAAGCACCTAATTTATTCAGTTTTCCTATATTCACATAGCATTCAAAGAGAACGATTGTCAGTGTGAAGTCGGCGGGCATTGAACAGTGACAATAATTCTTTACGTGCTGTGGCTCGAAGTCACTCGTACGATTTTATTCTTTCAAGTTTTTTCTGACAAGCCAGTTTTCCTTAACAAGTTATTTCGTTTTTTCTTTTCTTTCCGGACTAGTTTTTTGCTGACTTTTATGAGTGCGCTTTTGAGGGGAAAAACCTTGCGTGTCTTGTAAAAGAAGTATGCTCAAATGGACTCGATTCACGTTCGTATTATTTTATCATAAATTAATGCTAAATCTCAGAGCTAAAATTATAACTGTTCGTTGTATTATGGAAAGAGCCGTGGTTTTCACATTTTGTTTATGTATACGGGAATTAATCACGTAAAAAAAGTCCGAATGCTGTTGAAACTATAGTCAGTCTGTCGGATTAACCGGTTTAATTTTACGAGAGTAATTCTCGTCTAATAAATACACACTGAGTTTGTTACTTTTTCATGACTAAACTACTGAAATTAACTATTTAAGTTATTTTTGCAAATATAATGTTGGTTAATATTACGCCCCATAACGGCTAAATAGATTTGAATGATGCTTTGTGTGGAGATGTGTCTTACGCTTAGGGTTACCATATCAAAATCTGAGTCCCAATTGAGTCCTGACCTAAAGTCGGATATTTTAATCACTAAATTCAAACACTGCACACGTTGTTAGAGTGGTAACAGAGCAGTGGTATTACATCGAACAAGCCAATAGAGCCGGACAAATTACAAAGCCGGTGAAAGGTTTAAAAGTCCGGCCGCATGGTAACCCTACTTACGCTGAATATATTCTGGGAAAACATAGTAACTATAGAATGGGAGTAAAACCACGAGCCAAAGTTAGTTAAAAAACACGTAAACCGAGAAGATACCAAACTAGATACTATATTTTTTCTTACGAGTCAACGAGAAGTATTCAAATGATTTAACTCATTCTGATGATAATAATCATTATCACCATCAAAGAGAGTTCAATGACACTAATTACTGCAAAAAGTTGTTTGTGATTCTACTGGCGGAGGTTAAGCTCGTCAGTTCAGGCTGTGGTCTTGATTAAAATCACGAATTTAGTCACATTGTCTAATTCCAATTTTGAATCAGAGTTGTTTTTTTCTTCTTTTTTTTAGGTGTACCTAATAATTTGGATTTTCATAGCTGGCTTGGTCTAAGAAAGAGGGTAGATAGTTTTGTCTGCACCTAACTTTGAACTGTTCTACCAACTACCCGCATTCTTCAGTCTTCCCGTGAACATGGTGCATTTATAACTGTGTTTCGAAAAATTGGGAGCTCCTTCCACAACCTTATCACGGCAAATATCCCGTTAATAATCATATAAATGTAGTGAACAACCGCGATAGTTTAAAGTAGTGTTTTCTGGTTTGGTCAGACTGAAGCCAGAATAAGAAATAGTAGTAAAACTCAGATATACGGAGTTACTCTTAGGTAACCTTTGTCCACCCCTGCTTACTATTATCCTACTTGGTGCGCCACTGTTCCTATCCATAAGTAATACTGTTATCGCGACGAAATTTTAGATCGGACAGTTTGACTGAATCACCGTGCAATCTAATCAGTATGTCATTCCATTTCATCTCTATTTTTTCTGGCATTTTCAACGGGGAGTGTTCTAAAGAACTGTTTGATCTGATGCCGGCGTCGCGGTTTTACCACCGCACTAGCCGCCACCGCCTGAAAGCTCATACAGATATCATCAGTGGAAATCGCACTGTGCTATTCACGCGATCTTTCTTGCCTCACTCCTGCAAAATGAGGAATGAGCTACGACCTTCCGCTGTGTTACCGAGAAGCTGCAACATGGGGCTCTTCAAAAGGCGAGTCAATAGATTCTTAAAGGGTCGGCAACGTAGTTGTGGTGCCTCTAATGTTACAAGTATCCAAGGCGACGGTGACTGCTTACCATCAGGCAGCCCGTCTGCTTGTTTGCCACCTATGGCATAAAAAAACATAATCCCTTCATTCCAATCGTGACAATGATTACGAACTGAACTGACAAGTGTAGCCCCATTAAATCCATTAAATCAGTAGCCATTTAATCACATGACATGTGTATGAGTACATTACTTTTAAACTTGTTACAAAAACAAGTTTCAAAGTAATGTTAAATTGTTTGTTACACTGCAAACCGATTACAATAAATTAACATACATAAGAATTTCTATGAATGAATGAAAAACGCTTTAGTATGCGAAGTTATTTTAAAAAACAAGCTGCTGTTTTATGACGTCCGCAACTTAATTCCGTTGACTTTTTTTTATGAAAAACGCAAAAGTATAAGCCTTTGTGATTATAAATATGTATTAATAGTATGTTAAGGAATGTCTAGACAAAGCTTTTTTTATATTCTTGTCATATTATTAAAGATGCAGGCACTTTAATAGAATATAAACTACGCAACCGGAGAACCGATAACCGATGGGGAAGAAAGGTTCTTGAGTGGAGACCACGAACCGGAAGACGCAGCGTAGGTAGGGCTCCCACTAGATGGACCGACGACATAGTAAGAGTCGCTGGCATCCAGTGCATGCAGAGGGCAGGCTGTCGTTCAGTGTGGATGTTAAAGGGGGAGGCTTATGTTCAGCAGTGGACGTCTTCTGGCTGATGATAATGATGATGATGAAACTACGCAACAGTTTAACGGTATTTTTGCCTTTTAGAATATAACAGTAATAGCAAGGTTATAAGGGATAATTTATTAAATAAAATCCTTTTCTTTGATGTTTTAGATCTGTAATGATTCTTGCACACAGCGCATTTAATTTGCGCAGCTTGAGAAGGATGGTTGATGTCCATAAGTTACTCTCTCACTTGCATCGTTTGTAAGAGGTCTTAACAATGCGCTTAAGGGTTGCTATATTTCAACAACTTGCCGGCGAGAGGGAGCCACTGATTGGCTGTCGAAAACTACTCACCAGTGAGACGGATCCATAGATTGGCTGACGAATCCTACTCAACGGTGAGACGGTACAATTGATTAGCTGTCGAAAACTACTCACCGGTGAGACGGAACCGTTGATTGGCTGTTGAAGCGGCGCGGGCAACGGCGACGGCGACGTTGACGCCCGTAGTGGTGATACTGTCATGCCGAGATGCTTGCTGTTGATCAACCGCCGAAGAAGTTGCGTCGCCTCTCCGCTACGACCTGTAATCAGATATTCACAAAGTTAATGGGAAATTCAATAATCAGGATTCATCTGTAATTTTCTACCTTTAGAGGTGAACAAAAAACTTGACCAGAAACTGGAACAAAACGCTTCGATTCCACTTTTATTGTACAAACCGCTAGACCACTAAGCTGCCCGATATGCGTGTTCCCCGATAGTCACAATCTGGGTGAGACAAGTCGAGAGAGGATCGGTTTATTTTTCTAAGCATGAGTATCATCGCTGGCGTACAATCGCAAGTAAAAAGATAAGCTTAAACAAAATAAAACAGTAAAATCTCGTCGAGTTGTTAACGTACAAGTTGGATTACCGTTTTGTCCGTGAAGGGCCTGCCATAGCGATTCTTTCGACTCTTGCTCGTGGTGCGTTTGTTGTTGCGGGGACGACTGCGTGGATCGCGCCGATTGCGTCTCTTCTGGGTCGTCCTGAAACAGTTACACGTACACGAATAAAACATCTTGTTGTTTCTAGTCTGTGGATTTACAACGCTAGGATAATACTTTCCAGACTGTTTCAGGGTGGATTTTCCCTGTCTTGTGCTGACATCTGCCAGCCTTTACGTTGTGCCATGTGCATGGTTTATGTTGATATTTAATAGGCATGATTTATGATGAGTAACAAATAATCACTGAAACTATGAAACAGGTGAGAAAAATTATAAAAACTGAATTTTAATTTTAAAGATAAAATTATGTTTTTATGTAAATCCGTCATGATAAGCCAGAGTGATTGATTTCACGATTATGAAAACAAACACCATTTTGTTTGAAAATTTGTAGAAACTTTAGTACTATTGACATGTAGTGTAAGTGTTAAAGATTGCATACGAGTGTTTTGACGCGAATTAAAAAATAATGTTATTAAACTCAAATTTTCTGCAGAAGAACATTATAGAACAGTATTTGTAAATCAATAATCATGCCTATTATACAAGAAGAAAATTGACTAACTTTGACTTTCCCTATCATTATTAAAAATGTTTCTTGATTCGTTTGTTGGATATTCAATCACGCTAAAATTGATTTGCATGTTAGTTCATATAAATTCTATAACTGTAACTTCCTATTTTGTAAGTGGGTTGTGCAATGTATATTTTCTCTTGCCAACATCTAAGTCTAAGCAAAACTATAATTTTCCTCTTACACGATTCTTCACTTCTACGATTCTTATGTATGTATTAGTTATGTCGTAAAAGGACTAACTGGTGGCCAAACCGCTAAACAGTTACCTATAATTCTCTTTACATGTTTGTGTTTTATTATTTTGTTGTTCTGTATTTGTGATTTTGGTAAAATTACATAATTAGCAATTATGTCAAGGTACAAGAGTGAAACAAAGTCACGTGAAGAATTATTTGTTGTGATCATTTGCATAACAAAGTTTGCGTGCACCTCAATGATGTCAACTTAAAATTCTTTTAACAAGAGGGTGGGGCTCATTTATAAAGTTTTTGACCCATCCATCTCTCTCAATCTTATAAATTGTATTCGCAGTGATAATCGTTACCAATTTAATTTTATTAATTGAAGCAAGTTCGATATACTAGTGTTTATTCTTTTTTTGATGTTATTGTCTATGTTGATGACCTTTACAATTACACGAAGTTTTTTAGTCTGAGTTATTATGGATAATAAAGAACACAGTTAAATATAATGCAGTAGGATGATGAGTGTGACCAACTCACCTGCGACATTTGAGAGATGTCCATTTGCAGCCGGTCGGGATCTGACCCGCTACTGCTCTGACTGCAATCTTCGTACACGGAGGAGTTATCCTTCGACGCCTTAGCTTTACTGGCCGCTCTAGCAAACACTCGCTGCTTGTATTCTTCAGCGAAGTTGTGCGTTGACCGACTGAAGTAGTTCTGTTCCCTGTCTCCGTGGTCGAGTTCCAGCTGCTCCGCCGGTTCGTTCTTGACGGAGCCGTACAGCGAGAGGTCCATCTCCTTGTCATGCTCGTCGTTGCTGCAGGGGCTGGTCGCCGCCTGCGTGCTGTACACGTATTTGTCGTCCGTGTAGTCGTGCGCGTAGGTGGGCTCCGAGCCGGCGAGCGGCGCAGGCGTCCTGTCTATCACGCTCGTGTAGCTCGGAGGGTACTTCTGCGCCTCCTCGTTTTCCCGCTGCGCGACCGCGACAGCCTTGCTTATAATATCGATGACGGCATTGCAGTGCATCACCTCTCTCGCTCGGTCCGAGGGCGGTAAACCTGGCCCGCTGTTGAACATTATTTGCGGCTCCTCTTCCGGTTTTACTGCATATTTACTGGGGTCGTAATTTTTGATCTGCAGTAACGTGACGGCCGCCTGCCGGCTCTCCAAGTTTTTCATCTCCTCGGTAGAGTCCGGCGAGCCGACCTCTGCGTAGTTGATTTTCGTCAGTCGTTCAAAATCCTCGTTTAGTGGCTTTATTATCTCTTCCAACTTTGCCGCCGTCACGCTGAGCACCTCCTACGAATAAAGACAATGTTTGAACGATAAACAACACCTTATTAGTCGTAGATATACAAATAAACAGCGACCAATAAGGCGTCCGCTCGTTCCGTGACACTCGTGATAACACCCGCCTGCCACTGATAAGATAAAACGGATTCGAGATCTAAAGGTGTGCTCGCAGTACCCTTTCTAATTTCGTGGAAAATGTGCTCCCAAACATGCAAAGTGAGTGGACGCGGTTGTAGTGACGTTAACGTTGAACAGAAGCCGTGTGTGTTGTAGAAATTACATAAGTGATGGTGTGTTCTTTGTTGTAGGTGCTAATGACATTATGCGTCCTAGTTTCTGTGGGCGCTGTAGAGGCCGCCGATAGCGGCGCCCCCTGTGATATCTCCGTCCAAGAATCGAACCTCACGCTCAACTGTTCGCGGCGAGACATCGACCGAGTGCCGAACTGGCCGGATCAAATAAACGACTTCCAAAAAGGTAACGCGGATTACAGAACAGGTTTCTTTATCGTGTGCCGCTATCACGCCCAGTGACGTAAACAAAACAAATAACCGCTCTGTGATCAACATCTTTTTATCGACTTCAAATAATTTACAATAAAATATGTCTGTTTTATCTACCGTGAGAAAACATTGCTTGTTTTTCTAATCTTATACTTGTTAGCATAACTATATACCTGAGCCTGCGTTAAATATTTTGGTAAATATAATGTTTGAGCTCGGTTAGTGGTAGGGGAATGATAACGTTTATTGCGAAAATAAAACTTGTGTTTATCGCAACGCGCTACCATTCTCTCCTAATCCTGATAAATAGAGCCGAACATCCTGTTTTCAGATTCTTTAAGAGCCCTATTACAAAATGCAATCGTTCAATTTTAGGTATCTAGATTTTCTGGCATAAAACGAATAAATAAAGCCGTATTTGTCAAGACGAACATAAAACAAGAAAGTAAACTATAACTTTGAAATTGTTTATTTTATGCCATTTAACGAATTCCACCCTCAAACGTATCCTCGTACCTTATTAATAAGCGTGGAGTAGTCTTGGAATAGTTACGCGGTTTTTTTATCTTCTTCTCTCTTTCACATTTTGAACTCGATCAAAAAAGACAAAAGACGGAGTAAATATTCCAAGGCTACTCCACGTTTATTAATAAGGGGGCGAGAGTGTTACGAAAACTTTTGTAAATTTCAGGTATTGATAAACTTATATGTTGTGAAACTGGAAGAAACCTTGCTCAATGAAAGGTTCCTTCCAGCTTACATGATTAGGAAATAAAGAACATGGATTCCATTCCATCACTTGCGAAACTAACTCTGTTTCTGTGTCGTTTATTTATTTATAACGGCTTAACCGTTGATGAAATATAGCAAAGAATAGTAGTATCTATCGTGAGGAAAGACAGATACTTAGTTATTATCCCAAAAATTTGAAAAGTTTGAATTTTATTCGCAAACCTTCGCCACTTTATGGTTATTTTCTATTAGGTACTTGATTTTTGGCGAAAATCCGAAGATCGGGCTGAGGGGCGTGAGGGCTTGGGACAAGCCTATGTCTAGCAGTGGACGAAAATAGTCGCATTTAAACGTGGCAAGTTCCCAGGCGACGGCGCTCCTGGTTGAAACCCCTGCGGGAGTAGTTTGTCTACAGCACCGCCCCAAATGCTGTCCAACTTCCGATAGGAGCGGAACCTAAAGAAGACTGTTAACGTCTAAATTTCACTCGCATACTAATATCTATAATCAAAAACTTTGTTTAACAGTAGCTTTACCTAGTCTGTTTCTGTAACCCTAAGGCGTTCAGCAAGGATTTGGCACCCCGAAGTGACTAGCATTAATATAATTTTACTATGCGAATTTTATTATATGCGTATAATTACTAGTATTTTGCAAAATAATTACAACTACACGTAAGTTCAATAAGCTGGATTCATCTCCTGATTTTCCAGTTGGAAAAATTTATTCAAATTAAATGGGGCCCACTTGAGTTTTCAATTAACAAAAATAATAAAGTCGGTTCACAATCGGCGAAGGTATCGCGTAACATACACATACAAAAAATAGTCGAAATGAACCTTCTGAAGTCGAAAATAGAGTTCTTCTAAGATAAAGCCCTCTAAAGCCTAAAGCCTCGTTTCTCTCCGCTTATCTTTGTCCCAAAATTCTATACTAATTATAGACTTTATTCATAGGTACATGTGGAGAGTGAGAAAGAACTTTAACACCATCGATAAGCGCTTAGGGTTGGATCTATTCTGCATGAGCGTTCTGGTGGTTAGGCAGCTGTTGAGTAGGGGATTCTTTGTTAAGCCTATATATACATAATTATGTAATTTTTATATTCTCATCAAATACATATTGTGTAACTGAGTAGTATTTACACTAGATTTGTTACTTATCCAATTTATATTAAGATTGTAATATTTTTAAGGCTGCTGAAACTTTACGGCTTTTTTGGTGGTTTTTTTTTACGGCGACCTTTTCACGCGGGCTCGAAACAGCGCAGTGCGGAAAATCACGCGAACGTAAACCTTCACGCGCCGTACAGTTTGCGAACTTTTCACAATTACCTAAACAGAATCGCTTAAAACAGGTACCCGTAATGCCCCTGGTCTTTCTTTGAAATAAATAAAGACGGATGTCATTTCAGATGGACACGTGTTGATCACGTTCTTCAACAACAGCATAACGAACGTGACGCAGCTGGCGAGGCTGCCGGGCACCAGGATCGCTATCAGCTTCAAATCAAACAAAATCGTCGAGATCGAGGATGACGCCTTCAGGAACATCGACCGGCTGGTCTACTTGGACCTCAGCAATAATCGCATCTCTGGTAAGCAAGACTTATTCCATAGCAATGATATTACAAACTCATTGTTCCATACCAACACAACTAAACACTTCTCTCACGGTTGACGTTGCTGTGATCATATCTATCAAGACAAGTTAGAAAATTACAATCAGTAGGTCTTCGGTAGGCCTAATTTTATTTTAATACCATAACAGTACCACTTCAGGGGTCTCAACGGCTAGTTGTGTTCAGCGCTTCAGTTTAGGTGATGAAAAACGCTGTGCGACCGCAATCCGTATCTGGGTGCGTTAAGGTTCATGTTCACGTGATTTACCGAACTGCGCTGTTTTAGCGCTAATTTAAGACCGCGTTAGGAGTAAGGCCGTAAGACCCCTGATCTGACAAACAATTCCAATAATCGTAGGTGTTGAAATGTCTCAATAAAATAAAAAAACACCGCATCGCTAAACTTAAGGCGAGGTTTTACCACTTTTAAGCAACGATTATTACTGCAGATGACCAAGGCTTGGTTTATTGTATTAAAATCGCATTTAGCTAAATCAAACCATGGTGCTTACACACAGTCGTGCGTTTCACTACTTCTATTTTTGAGGTTTTTCTCATATTTTTCGTAAAGTATAGCAGTAATGTAAAATGTACCTCGGCGGTTTCCTTTATAATTATGAAAATCTGTATATTAAGATATCGCAGATATAATTTACTAAATATTTATTTGAATAAATCCAAAAAAAAAAGAGAGAGAAAAGCGCAAATGAGTGTTATTTTCATATTTTTTTCATATCGAGCGAAATGTCCTTAATCGTATTTCGGTCTTTGGGAGTTCCTAGATAAAACATTCATTTTTGATATGAAAAAGTTTTTATAATTTTAAGCTAACCATAGCAGTAGAAACACTTAAACTAGAATGACCAAAATTGCTAAAAGTCGAAAAAGAGGGCCTTAAAGCAAAAACTGTAAGTATACCTAGGTACGGCTAATTTTTCACGCACGCTAAGAAACTTGTAGCGACACCAATGGACTTACTTATAGACAGTGCAAAAACATGGCGACAAAATCGTCTGCCGGGAGTTCGACTTAATGCTGCGTTAAAGCCACCTCCATCGCACGTTTTCAATATTTTGGAGAAAACATATCACAAAATGAGAATTAAAAAAAAAACAATTGGGCATTATCTTTGGAATAACATTGCAAACAGTGTAAAGCAATTTTTTACGTTGATATTGCATTATGCAGTACCAACATAACACTCGTGCAATAAAAACTCACTTTGCGCTAGATGCAACAATCAACTATGTATTTCTTTAAATCTTTCTTTCTTTGAAATCCGTTTACAATCAAAGACATTGCATATACCTACATATAAAAAATACAGTCGAATTGAGAACTGAGACTAAAAAGATAAAATTTGACAAGTAAGTAACGCTTTCTTCTACGTTACTAAAATTTAAGAGCTGAATTTTAGAAGAAATCTATGAAATCATCGCGACTTTACAAAATGAGTAATGTAGGTATTTCTTTACATACGTGAGACATCTCATGTCATCTTGTATTCCTACTTTATAAATAAACCAAAGGATACCAAGAGTATGGAGATCTAATCCGGAGCACTTTCACACCACACCAAAACATTGCTCATGTTCACTTGAGATTGAAGGCGATTGACAAAACAAAACGCTGATTTGTAAATGTATTCCCAAGAAAGCAATCAATTTAGATAACGTACGAAGAATAGAAGAACAAAGACTTTCGATATATGGAATCGCAAGATAGTGAGACATCCGTTACAATGTAACATGTTGATTATTACTGGTCTATAAAAATCTTGCATTCATACACTGACAGACTACGCGCTGGGTCTAGAAGCATGAAATTTGCACAAGTGTTCCTTATTAATCGAAGATGGACACGAAGGAAAGATTTTTAAAAATTCAAGCCCTAAAGGAGTTAATGGGGGGTGAACAGGGCCGTCTTTAACCTATTGGAGGCCGTGGGCTCATTGTGATATGACCTTGACAGAGCACTATTTTGTAAGAATAGACAAAGAAAGTAGATAAGCAAAGTTCTAAATTTATAATAAACATGCTGAAATCGGAAAGTCAGATTTTCGGGTGAGAGTAGGGTGGGTACCTTCGCGCATGCAAAAGCTAATAAGCAAGTAGGTAGGTACATATTTTAGTCAGTCATTATCGTTTGATTTTTTCGAAATAAATATGTTTTTCGGTAATAAATATTGGTTATCGTTTGGTAACCTGGCAGGAACTTGGGGGCCCCTATCGATCGCGGGGCCCTAGTCACGTGCCCAGAGTGCCCAGTGGGAAAGAGGGGCCTGGGGGTGAACGTTATAATGAAAGTTTGAAATTTTTTAAGTTTGAAAAGTTCGTTAAAGTTTGTTTTTAGGCTTCTGTTTACAAATAAAAGTCAGGTGTATACGCTTTTTGGAAATTCATCCTAAAGGAGTTAAATAGGGGTTGAAAGTTAGTATGAGCTTCATTTCCTATTTTCCCATCGGGCACACGGTTCGTATCATAGACATTTAAAACTACCGTTTCTACATCGACGCGCTAAAAACGGCAACAAAATACATTGTGTAAGCGGGAAACACACCATTACTCACAGTAGCGTATTTGAGAAATAAATCTTAGCAAATAGCTAACAATATTGTTGTTTTTTCCATTGGATGCAAAAGGCAGGCTGTAGTTAAGTGTGGGGGTTAAAGGGGGAGGCCTATGTTCAGCAGTGGACTTCTTCCGGCTGATGATGATGATGATAGTAGTTTTTTGTGAATAGTCGTTTATTTTAAAATCGGTCCACAATTATGATTTTACTGGTAACAAGCTGCGCCTAGCTGTTTCACACTCGGAAACAGTTCACTTTTTGGGGGTAAAAATATCCTATGTCACTATCTGGCCCTCCAACATTTATAATAATATATTAGTATCATGTTGAATCTTTTCGGTGAAGGAAAACATCGTGAGGAAACCTGCATACGTACAGAGAAGGAATTCAATGGCGTATGTGAATCCACCAATCCGCACTGGGCCAGCGTGGTGGATATGGCCCAATCACCCTTTCGGGGGTAGGCTAAAAGTCTGATTATGATGATGATGATGATGTTGTTGAATCTATAGTATTAAATATATTAGCTAAATATCGATTAAACCGTGGCAGCTCGCACGGCTCGAATCTACAGAATTCTAATGCTAATAGTCAGCTCGCTCACACTCGTAACTGAATATTTCCTTGCAAAATAATATATCTGACATCTATCCTCGTGAATAAAGCGTTTGTTAGCTGAGCTACATCAACACGCACAAGGCTTGAGTAGAAAATGCTAATACAATACATAGTAGTAATCTTTCTTCTTCCACCACCCATCCTTCCATACAGAAACTCAAAAAAGTAGCAATAGATCAAATGGACTTTTGTGATCCATAAGTGTGTAATATTTATGGATGACAAAAATACAAAGATGAAACATACGATTTTAATTTTATTTCCAACACTAGCCGTTGCCCGCGACTTCGTACGCATACTCGTAGACTCGTGTGAACTTTTAACACTCTTTTGACCCCTTTAATTCATCACTGTCGTTAAATCCTTTTTTGCGGCTATTTTTACCACTTGAGTCACATCATCAGCAGTCATTTAACGTCCACAGCTGAAAAAAGGCATCCCTCTTAGAGAGGGGTGTTGCCATAATCCCCACGCTTAGCATGAGGCTTGGGGATCGTTATACGTTCACCGTGTACTAATAGGACGCTGCTGCTCATCCTCCGGTGGATCTGGTCGCAGTTTAAGGACATACCCGGGTCATTACCCCATATTACCTTCAAAATTTTAAACTTCATAGATCAAGTAGTTTTCATGATTTTGTAATTAGTTAGTGAATAGTATTTTGCTTTTATACATGAATATATTTAGATTATATCTAAGTCAAGGCAAAACACAAGTGCATTCAGGTTAAATAGGGTACGGTACAGTCCTTTTTCGGATAAAACGAAATTGTATGTTTTATCTATGATATCACTAAACTAGCCGGTAAACCAGACGGATCCGACATTTACGAGTATTTTAATTATAATTTAAGCTAATTTAGACACATATTCATGTGATTTGCATTATTATTATTAAGGTTGTCATAACTACTATATTATCATGATAAATAGATCCTGTGATGTTTATAGTTCGATATGATTTGCTAAATTAGCTGTTCGTACGCGTAGTCTTTCATTATAAACTTTCAACCTCTATTTATACGCTGTTATTCGGTCCTTTCGCAAAATCCTTTCTTAGCGGACCTCTACACCCCATAAAGAATCTACCTGCCAAATTTTAGCTTCGTAGGTCAGTTAATGAGTCAGTCAGTGAGAGAGTGTTCAAGAAAAAATAAAATCTATTTTATCAGCCCGTCTAGATGATTATGTGTGTCTAGACATTAGACAAGTTAAACCATCTTTATATAGATCAAACAGAGATTAAACGTTCGGCAACCCTGGTCATAATTTGCTAATTTACATCGAAGTTATTAATATGCAAATAAATAACAGTTACCGATGGATTTAATCTCGATTTGCATTATTTTGTACGAATATTAACGTCACAGAGTCGTAAAGTTTTGGTGATTTATTCCATTCACATAATAAAGCCAAGTCATAGGCCTACCGCTTTCTCTTCGACTATTTCGTATTTATGCAAATGTTGACAGCAATCATCTAAAATACAGTCTACTGACATTACCACTGAGAAGCACATGAAGTTATGCAATGTTGGCTTCTATTGCAGTAGAAATACGGTTAGACAGTAGAGGTTTCTAAGCTCTTGACTCAAAAATGTCTAATCTACATAACAATTTACACCATCACGATACACATACCTCACATAAGAGCACTCAAAACAACTTCATCTCAACTGTACGAAACATCTATTTGTTTTATGGAAAAACCCCAAGATGCTTACACATTCAAAATTTTAATAATATTAAGCAACGTGTTTAGTGTGTTTTTATCTGGGTCTCGGTCTCGACTGATTTAGATGCAAGTTTTGACTTTTCTTTAGTAAATTCGGCAATGGCAGATAACTAAATGCCACGCGATAATTATGTGATACATTTAAATAAAATTAAAAAAACCGACTTCACGTGAAGGTCAATAAACGGAATTAATTATTTATTTTATTTTTTACCCTCAGAAGTGGAATATATTCCACATATTTACAGTGCATTATCAATAAAACATAATAACCTTTTCAATAAAAAAAAACATTAAATTCTGTTCACCTCAATCAGCTGAGATATCACGTAAAATACACACAAATAAATACAAAGTCCAATTGAGAACCTACATTTTTGAAGTCGGTTCAAAGTTATATTAAAGTAAGTAGTAAGTAGCAGTATAGACAAAACGAATTAAATAGTTTTCAAAACTGGACAAAATTGGCACAAAAGATCTCGATTGGTGAAAGAGGAACCGCTAGACTGTGGACTGCGTTGCCTGTATCAGCGTTACATATTGATTGTTACAATCTGGGCGTCTTCAAGCCGCGAGTGAATCGATTTCTTCTAGGCAAGCGTGCTCCATCGTAGACCGCATTATCGTCTAACATCAGGCGAGAGGGCAGCCAAGCGCAAACCTATCAATAAAAATAAACCAGCAAAGTGCAAGTCGGGCTCGCGCACAGAGGGTTCCGTACCACCACAAAATTAAAAAACGAAATTACTAGTTATATATAACTTGGTAATGAACAGAAACTTGTCACCGACTCGCACCTGGCCATTTTTTATTATGTGCTGTTATGCTTTAGAGTGTTTACTATAATCATGTTCAGTTAGACGCTTGTAAGTATTACCGTTTTTACATTAGAGCTAATACAACAATACGTAAAAAAATACGTTTGTTGTATGGGTTTCTTTCCCTTTCGTTTATACATTTTGACTTTTTTATTATTTGTTAGTCAATCCGCCGTAACATTACATGTTCTGTGAAAATTTCAACTGGCTATCTATTACGGTTTGAAAGATACAGCCGTTAATAGGTAGGACAGACAGACGGATAGACGGACGGACAGACAGACAGACAGACATTGTAGGCTTAGGGTCCCGTTTTTACCCTTTGGGTACGGAACCCTAAAAAGGAAGCTTATGCTAATCAATGCGTCCTAGAACTGTTGGCGTAGACGTGTTCAAAAGTGGAGACCGCGTAGCGCCAAACGTAGAGTAGGGCGTCCTGCAGCCAAGTGGAGCGCCGCGCGCTGCGCCGGCCAGCGGCAAGCAGAAGTTCGTGCCATGTGGTGTTCTTTGTAAGAGGCCTACGTCCATCAGTGAATAGGCTTATGATAATGCCCAGCTGTTGGTGGATTGAATTGTTAATGATGATGCTCTTTGGTACCGACAAGGAAAACCCTCTACGTCTTTGTTTCTCTGGCTGTTGGGAGAGGCCGTATTTATTACAAAGATCTATTAAGGCCGCGCTATCCAGCCAGACCTATTTATATATTTCGCACATTTTAAAAGACAAAAGGTAGCTAAAAAGGAATTAAAAAAAACTATTGATTATTATTTTTAGAACAACATTGCAAACGTTTTAATAGTAGTTTGTACGATGGGTGCATGAAACAGGCCAATCTAACCTAGACGTTTATCAGCCCGAGCCGAAGGAGAGGGCAGATATTTAAGTCGAGAATAAAATGGGTTTTATACACGAGTTATCCACTCGGCTTTTCATTTTAACAAGGAAATTAAACAGGGATTTTGTAAGGTTTTTTTTTTCTCCGCCTTTTTATAAAATACTAGCGGTCCGCTTCGCACGGATATAGATTATAACCTATGTCACCCGGGGATAATGTAGATTATTCCCAACAGTGAAAGAATTTTTCAAATCGGTTCAGTTATTTTGGAGCCTATTCAATGCAAACAAACAAACAAACAAACAATCAAATCTTTCCTCTTTATAATATTAGTATAGATCAACATGAAAATTGCTTTATACCATTTGCAATGTTATTCTTAAGATAATGCCCAATCGTATTTTTTTTCTCTTATCTTCGAAACGATTGAATATGTGCAAAAGAGACAGCTCTGGCAGGTGAGCGCGGCCTTAAGCAACCTATGTTATTATTGAGATCGTCATATCCTGATTATTATCCATTAGTCATCAGAGAAGGCGCGGCGTATTTTGGTCGGTTTCGAGAAAGCTATTAGTGTTGAGTTTTAGGTGATCGTACATACGAACCGCTTTATCAATGTTCATCACGAGCAACATTTTATTTATTTCGTTCTTTATTTTGTAACTAGCTGACCTGACAGACGTTGTCCTGTCTTAGAACTGTCAAACACGCAAAGTCAAAATTGTAAATCTTATTTTTTCACACCTTGGGTTACATTATTGGAGTATTAGTAGGGATCACTATACATTTTTTTAAATATAATATAGCCTAGATGTTACCCGGGGATAGCGTAGCTTCC
Organism: Agriopis aurantiaria; assembly: GCA_914767915.1. NCBI lineage: Eukaryota > Metazoa > Arthropoda > Insecta > Lepidoptera > Geometridae > Agriopis > Agriopis aurantiaria. Next base: position 5,724,657 of record OU611994.1, on the reverse strand, counting down.
CAACAGTGAAAGAATTTTTCAAATCGGTTCAGTAGTTTCGGAGCCTATTCAATGCAAACAAACAAACAAACAATCAAATCTTTCCTCTTTATAATATAATAATATCTTCTACTATATAAAAATAAGTCGGGTTTTCCTTCCTGACGCTATAACTCCAGAACGCACGAACCGATTTCCACGGTTTTGCATTCGTTGGAAAGGTCTTGGGCTCCGTGAGGTTTATAGCATATAGGTTTATAGTAGCGAGGCCGAAGGCCGAACTCTACGCGTACGAAGTAGCGGGATTCAGCTAGTTATAGTATAGATAAATATTTACCCGCATTTCCATAATTTTTGTTTAATTTTTAATTTATGGCAAAGAGCAGACAATGTATGTCGCATTGGACACGCGACATTTTCTGTATTGATGAATATGTATGTGCGTGCTGATCTATGTATTATTAATTTATTAGTCTTATATTACTAAATCAAATTTTATTGAATAAATTATTTATCGATAAATAAAACTCATTGAGAGGAAACAATTATAAATTGTTTTAAACTGAGTTGGAAAATTCTTTTTTAATTTTCAAATATATATGTACTTTCAGATTGGTTCCATAGAAATCTATTCAATAGTATGGTTTTCAAATCAAAATAACTGTTAAAATATGCATATGTAAGTAAACGAAATCGCGTATTTACAAATTTTGAATTCAGTTTTTATAGATACAAATCAAATCGCAGTCAGCGGATGTAGGAAACATGAAAGGTAAACTAGGGAATCATTAAGAATTAAATTGCGATTTCACAAAATAATTATACGACACACTTCCTGATTCCACGAAAATTGACTTCAATAAGATAACTAATTTCGATAATGGTAAGGTCGTGGTTTTAATTTCACGTTATATATCTCGTGCCACTAGTTTATTACTTTTACACAGAACTTTAGTGCTTTTATAAAAATGTGTTTATAAAGTTTGGGTTTACCTCATTACCCTCATCAGCACTGTGATAAATTCATATTTACACTGAATTTAAATTGTTAAGATAAATCCAAGAAATCATGGGACCGTGGGGTCCGGCCGCTCGGGGTTTGGTTAAAGAGTTGTCCAGACGCCTCGTAGATGTGACAGGTGACCAAAGAGCTGGTGCTTACCTTGACCAAAGAATAAGTTTGGCCATCCAACGTGGTATTGTCGCCAGCTTTTTGGGCACCTTACCCGAAGACAGCGACCTCAATGCAGTTTTTTATTTATAGTTTAGGTAGACAGTTTAATTTAGTTCTAATTTCTAATATATACAGTTATGTTTATTTTTATTGTATTTAGTAACTCTAATATGTAATATCAATTATTTAATTAACTTCCCAATTATAATATAGTGACTTGATTTTTAAACAATGATAATGTTGTGTTTATTTTGATCCAAGATAAATCTTTGTTTGTAATCGAATTCAAAATTTCGCAATGGAATTTTTTGGTTTCGCTATGTATAGTTTTTATTTTTGGACAACTTAGTAAAACTACAGTTATTTTAGGGCCCATTCATGCCAATATTGCAGCAGGCTGCGCTAATCTGATATAACATCTTTTGCAATGGAGATAAAGTTTCAAATGCAGTGCAAGACTCTTGGATACAATAAACTTTATTGACACCACAGAAAGGACATTACAAGAAGAATACATTGAACAGATGTACAAATGGCGGTCTTATCACTAAAAGCGATTTCTTTCAGACAACCTTCGCGGCTACTAGAATTCACAGCCAGGTACACAGAATTATAACCTACTCGCCTACGATATCGTATGCGTAGACTTTCATATAAACTGTCAACCCCCTTTTGCCCCCATTAATTCCGGACCTCTGCAGCCTATGAGGAATCTACCTGCCAAATCTCACCTTCGTAGGTAAAGTTCGTCGTAATTTCTTGATAGGTCAGTCAGAGAATGAGTTGTATTTCGCTTTTATAGATATCGATTAAGGTTTATATAGTACTAGCTGCGCCTCGCGGTTTCACCGGAGTGGATACCCTCGTTAAAAGTAGCCTTAATTACTCCTTATAACATCAGCTATCTGCCAGTGAAGTCTCATCAAAGTCAGGCCAGAAATTTTGGAGTCCATAGGGAACATACACACATCGATTTTTAGATAGATATCTTCGTTACATAACTGTTAAGTTGGATTAGCGTTGCTGAACGTTATCTATGATAATTTTGTGTTTGTTCTATAGCTGGGTTGTGAGTATCTATTAAAAAATATATATGTATGTATATCAGTCTCTGGCAGCCATATCACAAGCTTTGCTTAGTTTGGGGTCAGATGACCGTGTGTGCAAAAATGTCCCGAATATTTATTTATTTATTTAATTACTAGCAACGCACCCGGCTTCGCACGGTGTAAATCATTTTTTTTTTTACTCCTTGGGTCACATTATTGGAGTTTTAGTAAGGATCCCTATTTTTTGAAAATATAATATAGCCTATGTCACCCGGGGATAGCGTAGCTTCCCAACAGTGAAAGAATTTTTCAAATCGGTTCAGTAGTTTCGGAGCCTATTCAATGCAAACAATCAATCAAATCTTTCCTCTTTATAATATTAGTATGAAGTATAGATAAAGTTTCGTTTTGCCTACAGGTGAAGTACTAAGAAGCGAGATATTCCAAGGGCCGTACGAGGAGGGTGTATACCACGACATTGCCCTGGAAACGCTCAACCTTGGCTACAACGAGATCCACTCCCTGGACCGCTACCTGTTCCAGCACACGCCCTACCTGACTAGGTTGTACTTGAACAACAACCCCATTGAGATCCTCGATCATGTGACATTACTGGCACTGAATAGTGCTACTAATTTGGAGGTAAGATACCTTATCAATATTAGACTGCTGGCTCCGCAGTTTCATCCGCGTTATATCCGGGATAAAAGTAGCTTTTACTCCTTTTAGCATCAGCTATATGTGCCAGTGATAGATGAAAACAATGCAACCTCCTTTGACTTAGATGACAATATATTTATTGAACTTGGCATGATTATAGTACACACTCTAAACTTTATAACAACAAATAATAAATAATAGCCAAGTGTGAGACGGTGACAAATTTCAGTTCATTACAAAGTTATAACTGGTAATTCTTTACCTGGATGACCTCCTGGTCATTTCACCGAATCGAAATGCCATATTTTACTAATTTTGAAGTCAGTTTTTTTTAAATTGATAATAAATTATTGTATTTTGTGGCGGTGCGGACTGCGGAACCCTCAGTGCGTGAGCCCGACTCGCACTTGGCCGGTTTATTAGTTTTATTTCTATTGTTGCTATCCCCTATGACAAATTCAGACGCATCTGCTAAGAGAGGTGTAACATCTGAAAATGCTTTCAGGTCCTCGACTTATCCAAAACTGATCTCGACAATATCCCCCTAGACGCATTCCGTGGCTTCACAAAGTTACAGCAAATAGACTTATCTGACAACCGTTTCGTGACAGTGCCTGAAAGCTTGAGCCTGGTCGGCCACACTTTGAAGTACCTCACCTTCAACAACAACTCCATTGTAGAACTGAATGACGACAGCTTTGTGGGTAAGCAACCTTCGTAACGATGCAGTCGATTTTTTGAACCTGCCCTGTAGGGCAAAGCAGGTTTCTCAATCTCAATCTCAATCAAAATTCTCAATCAAGGATTATAATAAAATCTGGCCAATATACGGATAGTTGCTCCAAAAAAAGTATGAGTCAGTCTAACCTGCCAGAAGCTCCAACCCAAAGATTCAAGATTGCGATAAGAGAGGCCTGTGTCCGGAAACATCCGGTCAATGACGACCACAATTAAATGTACACGCTGTAGATGTTTTCTTCTATTATCAATATAATATAATATGCTATTAGCGGTCCGCCCCAGCTTCGCACGGGTATAGATTATAGCCTACGTCACCCGGGGATAGTGTAGCTTCCCAACAGTGAAAGAATTTTTCAAATCGGTTCAGTAGTTTCGGAGCCTATTCAATGCAAACAAACAATCAAATCTTTCCTTTTCATAATATTAGTATAGATTAGAATATAGCTATATTCAATGTCGAACTTTGCATACCAAACTTCTAAACAACTAGCTTTTACAGCGTGCTATATCGTTTACAGGCCTGACAAATTTGATAGAGCTAGAAGTCGGTGAAAACGAGTTCTTGGATGAAGTAAAAAGAAGCACTTTTACGCCGCTGAAGAACTTGAGGCTGCTGCATTTGTGCCACAACCCCAATCTTCGATACATCAGCCACAATGCCTTCAGAGGACTGAAAGACAAGTGGAGTTTGAAGGAGGTAAGTTTGCACCCAGTCAGACTAGCAGGATTCACCACGGCTCAGACTGAGGCAGCAATGATCACAAGAAACATCTTGAGAGAATCATAGCATGGTAGTAGGGCACTTTCTAGTGCTTACCTGGCTATGTCATCAAACGTTGTGTTCCGAGAGCCTTGCTTGAGCGTGCTCATATCTACGTCCGTCGTTTTACATCAGGTATATTGTGGGAAGGGTATAGCCTGTCAGTAGTAAAAAAACATACTAATAATAGATCTACAACCAATCTGCAATGTTCCTTCACCTGACACTATTAAATTGAACAGAATATACCTGCCTGCGCGATATTGTATCGCGCACATTTCATGCCGAGCATTTATGTCGAACAAACATATTTGTAAGAGCTAAATAGATAACGTGACTAATTCCGATGACGCTATTATTTATAGTGTACCATTATCACTCTGTTATCTCAGCGTAAATATCGGCTTGTAGGGAGAACTCTACTAAATAACTATTGTGCAGCAAATCATGGACGATAAAACGCATTTGTATTTTTATCGCACGAGATGATCTAGCGTGTAAACACCGTGATTTTTTTACAAAAGTATAATGTTATTCAGGGTGACGACACCGCAGCCCATGTTGTAACTGTGATTCTATTATTAGCCCATAGTATCTTCGCTTATCACGTTAATACATGATCCTATTTTAATTTACATCTGTAGGCATGTTTTAGTTTTATTCAGATGTGTGCAATACGATCTGGCCCCGTTAACAGGCGCTACACGACAGTCGGGAAGTGGGTCAGCTGATCAATCACTTCAGTTATGTTTTGATAATCAATCACTGATTGCAAAAATCTTAAATCTAGAACGGCGCCGATTATCTCTAATTCCACGGGTCATGAACTGAGGCTTCAGGAATTCTTTGTGATTTAACTAGCGACGCTCGATTTACTGTTTTGAGTTTTCCTTGAAATGCACACCTTACCTTAATCTTTCCAAATCATTCAAGAACTGTTCTAGCCCAGTAAAGTTTATAATTCATCGTTTAATCGTGAAAAAGTGACCAGATAGAGAGAGCTACTACTTTCGCATTTAGTGTGAAGTGCGATAAAGATCTATTCAATCACAGTGAAAATGATTCGTCAGATTATTAACCTGTGAGCGTTTTGTAGATTAATATTTTGTTTGTCCAGTTTGCTAAGCTGCGACTTTATACGAGATCGAGAAGCATCTATCGAGGTTACCTTATGTTGATCGGTCTATCTTTAAACATATTTTATCGCTTTGCCATTTTCACTGTGTAGTGGAGTACACAACACTGCCACTGCAAAATACCTTACGCTCTACATTTTACGGAGTCAGAAAACCCTACGTAGATGTACGTATCGTGTTTTCGGCGCGGGAACGTTTTTTGGAATTAGTCCAGTCTGTCACAGTTTAAAATAACAGTAACTGACTTATTATTTCTTAAAACTATGATTATGTGATCGAATTTATTTGAAATTGAACCTTATAGTCGTGCGTGTGTCGTAGAGGTGACTTGCGTTCGCATCTCTGCTACTATTCATATACAGATAAGAAGCACCTATCTAATGCAATATCTGATAAACAAGAGATGTTTTCTCTGCTTACTATCTATACGAGTGTTTACTAACACATTCAAAGTATTGTTATATGTGTTGAGCTCTTTGTTTCCATTGTCCGAATTCATGGTCCGTGGTTTTGATGGACAATCCCGTCTTGCGTTACCCGAAGGCTCCGCTTACTTACATGGTTTAACATTGTTATCTAGGCCTATTCTTTGAGATAACTAAGTAATTTGAGGCAGCACCAAACAGGGCCTGATTTAACAGTTCTATAAATGCAAAAGTATCTGTCTTTAGGTCCCTTTATTAGTTTCTACCATTTCACGACTAAGGTCTTGATCTCTAACCGACCTTGGTAAAATTTGCAAGGTATTTTATAATGAGGACAGCCAAAGTACTTTCGTTGGATCTTGGATCTCTCTTGCTTCACACACGGTCTCGGCCGACAAGAGACCGAGAGCGCAGCTTTAGCTAGCTAAAGCAGCGTGCTTTGTGTAGCTTTTTTAAAGAAAAAGGTATTAGCTTCTAAAACTTCTGTATTATGCAGCACATATGCTTCTGTTCAACAGGTGTACCTAGACGACAACAATTTGAGCGAGTTATCTACCGACTTGATGCCGTGGAATAAGCTTGACACCCTCGGCATGACTGGCAACAACTGGCTTTGTAACTGTGACCTCGCCAATATCGTCACAAACCAAGGAGCCGGCGCTAAATTCAAACCCGGAGAGGTGCCTTAGTAAGTATCATCATCAGACCATATCAGTCTACTGCTGGTCATAGACCATTTCTAAGCTATGCTATTCAATGACAATGGGAGCAATGTTAGCTCAAGCATGCAATGTTCCATAGTAAAATCCTTTGGTAATATTACTGTCCTACTCTGTGGATCTTTGTAATAAGATCTTTGCCAAAGCAAGAACAAAGTTAGCTCAAGTATGCAACGTTCCATAGTATAATCCTTAGGTAATATCTGTCCTTTTTGTGGATCTTTGTGTAGATCTTGGACAAAGGAAGACAAAGTTAGCAACATTCCATATTTAAATCTTTTGGTAACATCTCTGTCCTAGTCTGGGGATCTTTGTATAAGCTCTTTGACAAAGGAAGACAAAGTTAGCTCAAGTAAACAACATTCCATAGTAAAATCTTTTGGTAACATCTCTCTACTAGTCTGTGGATCTTTGCATAAGCTCTTTGACAACGGAAGACAAAGTTAGCTCAATTAAGCAACATTCCATAGTAAAATCTTTTGGTAACATCTCTGTACTAGTCTGTGGATCTTTGCATGAGCTCTTTGACAACGGAAGACAAAGTTAGCTCAAGTAAGCAACATTCCATAGTAAAATCTTTTGGTAACATCTCTCTCCTAGTCGGATGAATCTTTGCGTAAACAGTTTTAATTCATCAATAGCGGGTGGTTACACAAGCGATTGTCACATTATTTTCTGTTTTTTTTCCATTGTGGAAGTGTTCTATGGTCCCATGATGAATACTCATATTCAATTTTATCAATGTCGATTCAGCCATAAAGTTTCCAGACTGATCAGGCATGATGTGTAAGATGCACACTCTTTCAAACCACTATTTTAGTCTTTGCATAAATGTTAAGTCAGAGCGGTCTTTGGTGCTGGGGCTCTCGGTATGAATTGGCCCATTTGGTGGGACTGTGTTCTAATTTGTAGTAGGTACATACTTGCAATGAGAACATTATAGAACACTGATAAAGCTGCTTCAGCAATGCTTATCAGTGATTGAAGTGATATCATCAGCAACCTTCATTGCTTGAGTTCTTATAAACATTGCATAAGAGAATAGAAAAAGTATTGAAAGCAATAAAATTTATCTGTGATTTTCACAGTATACTCGGTCCAAACATATATTTGCTCGGACAGCTTCATTAGAAAGTAAAAAGAAAAAAAAAACTGATCATTTTCACAAGGTTTTTGAACGTAAGACAAGTAGGAGGTAACCAATATACTTCAGTGAAATATTGAAAGATTTTTGTTATTCAGCCTTTTACAATGTTATTTCAGCTGTCAGAGCAAATAAATGCTTGAACTGAGTTTAATAATAATATTAGTAAAAATATTTTTTTTAAATAACAAACAAGGTACGTTTTATTATCTTATCAACACAATGTTTGACTAATCACAAACTTTATACGAATAGTAAGCATTGTGAGAATAGATACGAAAATGCTTTTCATCTCAGTAAATAGAAAAATAGAAAATGGTTAGTAAAGCTAGGTTAGTAGTAGGTTAGTGAAGCGAGCATCTAGTACAAAATAAACAGTTAATTTCTGTGGTATTCAAATTGAGAAATATATAATTTTTATATACAGGGTGACACAAAATGTTTGTATTAGCTGAACCTAGTACCACCTTTCTGTGAAACCTTGTAAAAAGCACTTTTAATTTTGTTTTTTATTGGCAAGTAGATGTGTAAACCAAAAGATTGTGCCCCAACTCTGACCAACTGAGAATTGGCCTGAATTTCCCCACCAACTAGTTGGTCTGTAAGTCAGGAACAGTGGTGTTTACTAGGAGAGGCCTACACCCAGCATTCATTAAGATACAATTCCTATAGAGTCACAATCTCTCAGTGAAAACAGTCATTAAACGTCCGAGCGTCATTGTACATTGGATCAATTATATACTTCACAAAGCTACATTTACTGAATTTAGACCTTATGACGCTTGCATAGTGTTCAACGTTACTTGTCCTCTATTTCTTCGTAGCTCTGGAATCGCGCGGCGTCGTATTCGGATCGCGGTTATCTTGTAACTAACCAGAAAGAAAATCGGCGCAATTTGTAGCGAGCGCCAAGTTTTGGTTCGGTTTTTTTTTTGGCACGATTGTGACTCTATATGTCTTGTATCTCGATGCCAACAATCAATAAACATCAATGAGGCTTATGATGGTAATGATAATTTGTTTATTTCAGCTGTGCAGCTCCAATGAGATTAGCTGGAGCATACATAACCAACATAACACTTTCCTTCTGCCCTACCTTTGATACAACATTCACACCTAAAAAGAGCTTCAGCCTCTCGAATTTGAAGCCAAAGCATGTGCTATGGAGTATCCTCGGCGTGGCAACAATAGTGGCTATAGGAATGCTTTGTGGCATATTTGTTAATGCCTCGAAAACATTTTATAATAAGAAGATAAAGAGCCAGCCTATCCGCTACATAAACATAAACGCAGATTCTAGTTTTGCATAGCGTGCATTTATCAGTATTGTTTTTTTTAATATATTGCATTATACTTTTAGATAGAAATAAATTCATGTATATAAATAACTGTTACAACTGTTTTATTTTTGTATGATACAAACCCTTACCTCCAAACAGTTACTTTGTTTATCTTTTTAAACCAAGGTCATGGAGACCGAGGATTGTAACTCCAATGGAGTACCTATTCTAAGGCTATGTTTTTTAAAAGGTTACTCATTTTAAATGACTCACCTCTTTGGGCCCTGAGAGTGAATTGGCATACTGTAGAAATTGTTCCAACAATCTTTCCGATTTATGTGACAACTCTCTGAAGGTGTGGATTTCGCTTAGTTTGCGTGCACAGCTCCCACAGACAACTTGAGGCAGCAAGTCCACCGGGGATACCTAAAAATATTATTCACTACCTTAGTTTCACAACAACACTGTCATTAAGTGAGATGAGGTGGCCAGTGACCTTTCACAGGCGTAATCATAGATGATGAGTCATTCCACTCAATCTGATAACACAATACTTATAGATTCATACTTGTTTATTCCAACATTCGAGATTCTACTGAGACAGGAAAGGACGGATGAAGTCCCCCTGCAGATTGATTCCCTTAAAATATAAATCTAAATTTAGAAAATATAGAATTCTCAAAATAGCAGTGTAGAGTGCTGTGTAGGGTGTTTGCAGCGTGCAGGGCGCGGAGAGAGCGGGGCGCAGGCGGCACTGTGAGGTAGCCACTAGGTGATCTTGCGCTCCTTTGTTATCAGCGCTGATACTGCGCGCCTGCCGCTCGCTCGCATATCATTTCCACGAATGACATTAGTCATACCGCCGAGTACTCGACGCGTGGGCCGTAATATGATATCACAATGCGAAAATACCCAACACCCGCGAGAAAGTTAATGGCGCTTATCAGCATCCACAATCTCGTACGCTTACGCTAAACTTTCACACGAGAAAACTCCGCCTTCCATTCGATCCTAGACAAAAATATAACAATATCATTACCATTAACGACAAATGTGCCATTATCATCTCGGAAAGTCGTGATTTATCCTTATCACGATCGAAAATTGGAAGTTTAACATCACTGCAATTATCGCCACAGAATGATAAACAAAGGCGACACACTGAATGGAACTTCGGCGGCAAATTACACATATTTAGAAACGAAAACTGAGAAAACTAGTCACAATAAAAGAAAACATTGAGAAATTAATCGAGTAGGTAACTTAATTATAAACTAAAAGGTTTTGTTGGAAACTCAGCATGCGATGATGTAGAATACATCACATCGCGATTGTCAACCAAACGAGCAAGCTACACACACACTGAAAACTTCTATTGTTGTTTACGAAACGATGGCTTGATTTATGTTTGTGTGAGTAAAAAGCTGGTTCTTGTTGCGCACTGATAAAAATGATAACTTATCAGATTCCGTATCACACAAGTTTGTCATTATCAATCATAACAAAATGATATCTTGAATAATATAGGGTCATATATTTGTTCATTAATGAATTTATGAGATGTTTCAGCTGTGGTTTCAGCTAAGATAAAGGGCTAATGGGTAATTACAAGGCCAGTAAGCCCCAAAAAATAAAGATGTTTGGTGGTATTGTTTTGGTTTTAGGTATGGCAGTACTTCGCATCGCTCGACGAAAACTGGCCATAGACAATAAAAATTTGCTAATCACACAGATCTGTGGCTAATCAATGTCTATAATGCCGTGCTGTCAGCTGTTTAGTTTATTTCAATATCAAACGACATTATTCTGTCAATTTCAATAAGTTTTTTTTTCTCCGTTTTGGGGCTTGTGCTTCGCGTGATTGACGCAGGTGCCATGTACAAGTCGTTTGTTTTCTTATAGTGTTAACACACGTATGGATTTAGTTGACGGACCGCCGTCCAACAAACGGGAGAGAAAGAGTGAGAATATCATATTTCCCTCTCTTTCTATCCCGTTGGTCAGACGGCACTTGAGGTCAACCAAATCCATACGTGTGTTAACACTATTAATCTTTCCTCAACCCTCAGTTTTGGACAGCTTGGGACAGCTGCAACATATGAACAGGCGGCATGGTCATAAAGGCTTTAGCATGGCCGATGGGCGAATAAAAAAAATAAAAATTGGGACAGCTGCTGTTTACGCATTGCTGTCATGTCATTCTGTGTTCTGTGTTATTGTCTCGTGTTCATGGTTTGTTGTTTTTATCTTTTTAAGAATTAAATAAGTAGGTGACTATCCTTAAAATTCCCTTTAATTTAATTGTAATTATGTGAAAGTGCTTCGGCACATTCATAAGCAGACAAGTTGTTTTGCAACTTTACTCCTATTACCAAGTGATAAAGTGGTTTAATAAGTTACCATCCTACTCTTTCATTATCAATGAAGAAGGCTTAGAAAATGAGCAACTCATCTATGTCTCTCGTGGACGGTACTCCCAGTGAAGTAACAACATCGGATACGGCGCAGCTAGTCGACAATGAAGAAGCCACTACATCAAACTATGGGCAGCTCAACAAGTCTGTTGGATTTCAGGTAAAGGAAAATTATTTATGTGTCAGTCTATGCAAAAATATGTTGGAAAGCACATATGTACTAATACATTTTTACACTGTTGTTTGGAAACATTACTTTGTTGGATTGAATGGGCAATGTTTTCAGTGAATTAATGAGGCACTAGCTTTTGCCCGTAGCTTCTAAATTACCTTCTACAAACATACAAAATCACAAACTACACCTCATTACAATATTAGTGTAGATTAAGTGATTTATAATATATCTTAGAATGATGATTGCAGTATTTTGACACTTATGAGTAGAGTATTGAATCATTGGTGTTTATAATTTTAGATGCCATTGAACTTTTACGAATTAGTCTGATGTTAAGGGTTCATTCTTTTATCAGGATTTTTGCCCTCTTTTAGCCTTGGTCACATACATAGGTATATGTAAAAAAATGTGGCAATTTGGGACATGTTTAAAGCCAAAGCATTACAAAGTTGCTTGTTTTGTAATTGTATAAAATTAAGATCTCAAATAAATATTTTTTCTACGTATAGGAGGCTGATGATGATGATTTGCACGGCAGCCATGGCATCAGACGAAGACATCTAGTGCAGAAAATTGAACCTGGATCCATGAATATACTTTCAGCCAAGTATGAGGTCAGTATTAGTGTTATATTTAGTATTTTTATTGTCACTGCGACTCATAGTTTTACCCACGTTCTACAGGAACCATAATTTTTCCCAGGATAAAAAGTAGCTATTGTCACTTTTCGACCTTTGAACTATATCCATAAAATAAAACACATTGATCCGATGCTCTGTTGTTGTGTTAAAGTGAGATAAACTACACAAACTTTTGCATTTAAAATAAAAAGATTATAAAAACATATTTAAATTAATTTTCTAGTTAAATCTCGCGGTGTTTATTGAAATTTTAATTATTTCCTCATTTTCTGGAGGAAAAGTACCCTATGTCCGCCTTTAAAATGTATACTAGCATCCTGCTTAATTTCACTAAGATAGTTCTATCCATTTAGTCGTGAAAAGCGAACAAACAGACAGAGACAATGTTACTTTTGCTTTTATAATATTAGTTAGAATTAATTTATAGTATACTATGATTATTCATACCAAACAAAGTGCCGATGGGGCCGAAAGGTTCTCGAATGGAGACCACAGACCAGTAAGTGCAGCATAGGACGTCTACCCACACGATGCACAAACAACCTAAAAGAGACCGCAGGGAAACGCTGGATGCAGGCCGCTTCCAACCAGCTCTTTGGAGATCGATGGGGGAGGCCTATGTCCAGCAGTGGACGTCCTACGGCTGAAATGATGATGATGATGATTCATACTAAAAATGGGAACTTTCATGAATCAGCTCATGACAAACAAGGCCTGATGGTTTATCTACTGTATTGTTACATTTATTTGATTTCCTGCTATTCAAAGTCAACATACAATACAATAATCACAACATTAGGCTATCATGTTCCCACTGTTGGGACCAGGGATGTAACGGAGGTAGTTTTATCGGAACCGAAGGCGAAGTCGTACAATCTCGTACGCTTACGCTAAACTTTCACACGAGAAAACTCCGCCTTCCATTCGATCCTAGACAAAAATATAGCAATATCAAAATTGAATTTATTTATTTATTAAATTTGCTTTATCGGAGTCGGAGGCATTGTGTGGCGGTGGTGAACGTGTCGTGTGCGTAACAAATTAACAACAAGTGAAAAAATAATTGACGATAGAGTGCACGTAGTGGGAGTCGGGGGGGATTCCCCGCGCGACATGTATGAACCTGTTCATAACAGTCGACACAGGCCGCCGCCGCCGCTATGTTATGCTTCGACCTCCGATTAAAACCTTCGATTTAAAAGTGTCGGAACCGAGGGTGTAATAATAATCGGAAGTTCCGACTTAACGGAACCGGAGTCGAAGCTCCGTAACATCCCTGGTTGGGACACAGGCCTCCTCTCGGAGAGAGAGGACGGGCCCTGATCCACCATGCTGGCCCAGTGCATTTTGGCGTCTTTGAACTTTGAAATTCTTGGACATACCGATTTTATCGCGATCCTACAACGTTTTTAGTGATGACATCAAAACTTGTATTCTATTGGAATCATTTTAACCTATTTCAATAAATAAATCATGTTAGTGATATTTTTATACTGTTATCATGCCTATCGGCTAACTGTAGTAAATGTTTTTATGACATGTATAATATCATCTTTTTCAGAGCTTAGACTATGACACATGTGAAAATCATCTCCTATTAGATGAAGAGAGGAAGAAAGGATATGCATTCGTAGTCTGGAAGGATATGGCACGCTGGTTCATCATACTGCAGATTGGTATAATAACAGCCCTTATTGCCTTCTTCATTGATGTCTGCATAGAAGAATTCTCAAAAATCAAATACAGGGAACTCAAAAAATGTATCCTTTTCACTAATAAGTTGACACAAATCCTTAAAAAATACAATTATTATGATTATTAATAGGATATTTACCGTGATACAAATACAAAGATAAAATCATTTATTTGGGCATAATTCATGGTGAGCTATAGTAATAATCCCAGAGGCTCCCGAACTAATCAGAGACTGTGTGATGGGAGCCAATGGCTTCTCCTATTAATGTATCAACTAATTATACCAAAACAGCAATATAACATTTTAAAAGTTTGTAAATAATATTTAAAAGTAATTTGAAATAAGGTTGTGGTTAGAGCTCTCGATATTTCGGCGCAGTTAAATGCACCGGTACAACCCTAAACGCACAACAACCATCACCAGGTTGTAGTGAACAACCGTGATAGTTTAAAACAGTTTTTAACTTGTAGATATCTCAGGAACTACCGGTAGTACAGGTTGTAAATTATATTTTGGAACAATTAACACACTAGCTGCGCCCCGCGGTTTCATCCGCCATACAACCGAACCGATTTTTTTCAGCATTAAAATTAACCTATATGGTTATCCAGAATATAAGCTACCTTTATAAAAAATTTCATTCATATTCGTTCAGCCATTACAGAGTTGAGTGCTGACAAATCTTTCGAGATCTTATCTATGTAAATATAAATGAAAAGCTGTTTGTTGGTAAGTGCATCACTTGAGAATGGCTGGGCTGTATTAGCAATTTCTATTTTGAAAATGTTTGTAATATTCCGAATAAGATTTAAAAAAAGAGAAATTGGAAACGCTGATCTAAAAATTTTAACTTTCAAGAAAAGGTTAGAATCCTTTTTTACTATGGGATTTTTGTATGAACTAAAGACCATAAACCAAACCAATTTACTGATATTTGGACAGGACAATGTCTATCGAGTCAGCTAGTGATGAATTTCTCTTAAAAATACATCATGATTCCTTAACATCTCCCGCACAGCTGTGGACAAGTATATGTTGCTGGACCGACTGTACATTCCGTATCTCCTGTGGGTATTGTCCAACATCTCCATCGTCTTCATTGGCTCAATGCTGGTTGCGTATGTCGAGGTAAGATATCTTGAACATTGAACATTTTATCAACCTGATTCACTTAAACAAACATGTAATTTTTTTTTAACAGGGCCTTTATTAACTTTACAAAAACAAGCTAACACTAACACTACAAAAACAGTCTGCCCATAGACCATTGAAGGTCTAAAGACAATGCAAATGCTGGCAATGCCGCCAGCATGCTGGGCATTTTTTTGTTTAAGCGTAATGTTTCTTTGTGATGTACGGAGTTATGTGGAAAGGGAATTGAAAAAATCTATTTTACACATCATTATTAACAACGTTTACTAAGAAACCTTTAGAAAAAATAGGCTTGCTTTTAACCCCCCAACTCGCCTGATGTTAAACGATGATGCATAAATAAATAAATAATAAATAAATATTCGGGACATTTTTGCACACACGGTCATCTGACCCCAAACTAAGCAAAGCTTGTGATATGGCTGTCAGAGACTGATATACATACATATATAGTTTTAAATACATACTTAAATAGATATTAACAACCAGGTATAGAACAAACACAAATGTTCATCACATAAATATTTGTCCTAGGTGGGAATCGAACCCACGCCCCCAAGCTCAGAAGGCAGGTTCACTACCAACTGGACCAATGGGCTATCTAAATGCGGTCTTCGATGTAGCATGCTTGCCTAGAAGAAACTGATTCACTCGCGATTTGAAGACATTCAGATTGTAACTATCGGGGAACACCCAGTCAGGAGTTCGGGCAGCGCATTCCACAGACTAGCAGTTCCTACCCTGAAATCTCATTTTACCCATTTAATTTTGAAGAACGTTTTCTTTAAATTTAAACGGGACCACCTTCGGGATACAAAATATTTAATAAAAAAAGGAACCATAAAAATATATCACAATCGGCGATTATATCGCGTAACATACATTCTCAATAAATACAGTTGAACCTCCTTTTTTTAAGTCCATTGAAAAATAAGTTGAGTTCAATAAACTAAACTACCTACCTATTATGATAACATTTTACAAGTATTGAACTAATTTTGAACAATATAACAACTAGGAAATTGTTATCGACATTGTGCCAATTTTCCACTGATAAAACAATTTGCTGTCCAATTTAAGGCCTTATCAATTTGTAGAGTTTTCCTACAATATGCTCCATGCTGGTTGCAATTAATACTAAATCTATTAATATAAAAGCGAAATACTGATTTTAAACAGTCTAACAGCTAGTAAATTGTTATCAGCAATGTGCCAATTTTCCACCGATAAATCAATTTGCTATTCAATTTAAGGCCTTATCAGTTTTCCTATAATATTTCCATGTGCTGGTTGTAATTATTATTAAGTCTATAAATATAAAAGCGAAATAGTGACTCATTGCGTTTAAGTTCATTGAGTTTAAATTTGGTAGGTACATTCTTTATGGAGTGTAGAGGTCCACTTTGAAGGATTTTGCGAAAGGGCTAAATCAAGGGCGGCAAATAGTGGTCGAAAACTTATAAGAATAGGCTAAGCGCACGAAGCCGTAGGTAATAGCAGAAACATTAGCAATTTCATTAGCAAAATAATTGTTTTGTATAAAAGGGGCAAAAAAATTGTAGTTCCTAAAAATCAACCGAAAATACCTAAAATACTAGTAGAGTGGCAAAGATCGTAGATATAATTTCACAGAGGTGGAGTTGGGAACTGTGAAATATCACAGCTCTGCTGCTCTGATCACCTCTTTAGGTAGGAGTTTCTACTGAAGGTCGACAAAAAAAGAAAGAAGAGAAAGAGAGAGATTTTCATATCAAACTCCGTCTTCTCAGGTCACCTCTATTTGTTTGCATATTATTGCTATTGCACCTAGGTGAACTGTGAGCGGTACCTAAAATTGTATTTGCTTGGTAAAAGGTATCAGCAATAGGCTATCGGACTTTTATTATTGTCTTATAAAAGCAGACCATAAATATAGAGTCTGAACACCGAAAATTAAATTGAAATGTATTCAAAATTAAAGAAAATAAGCATTTAAATGTCTTGCTAGACAGAGAGCGCACTATACTTACGAATGACGTCACCTGTAAGTACGCAATACAAACTCCATACTGACACTCACCTTGTGAGAAAGAGACAGAGCATCCCATCCCAATCCGATAAATTTTTTAAAGCTTTTTTTTTACTTTATTCAATTTAAATATGTTCTTTAGTAAATGTAACTTTTTATTATATTTTTCACGAAGCCTGTTATTTCTAACAAATTAAACACTTGTCCTATGTCGGCACATGCTGCTGTTGTGCGGTTTCTGAGTACATTTAATAAACATATTATCATTGATTCCAGCCTGTAGCGGCTGGCAGCGGTATACCGCAGGTGAAGTGCTACCTGAACGGCGTGAAGGTGCCTCGCGTGGTGCGCTTCAAAACGCTCGTTGTGAAGGCGATCGGAGTTATCACGGCCGTCGTTGGAGGACTCGCGGGCGGAAAGGTAGGTTGTCTTTTTTTATGTAATAGTAGACAACAACCGAAGGGCCACGCCACTTGATGGTAAGTGGTCACCGCTGCCTGTCATCATCATCATCATCATTTTAGCCTATCATATCCCCACTGCTGGAACACAAGCTTTCTCTTAGAGAGAGAGGATAGGCCGTAATCCACCATGCTAGCCCAGTGCATGTTGGTGAATGTCATATGTCTTTCTTATACACTTAAATTCACCTTAATTTTCATATACACTTCGAGCCGCTCAGCATGCGCAGAGATGTGTCACTCTGTATCTTCCATCGCACTTACAAAGGGGAGTGTTCGATCTGATGCCGCCGTCGTGGTTTTATCATCTCACTAGCCGTCACTGCCCGATAGCTCATCCAAACATAGATGTGTGAAAATTGCACACTGTGCGTTTTAGCCGATATTTTTGACTCACACCTGCAATATATGCAATGATTTCTTGTGCCATTTCAGAGAAATTATAACATAAGGGTCAAAAATTGTTTATACCTGTAAGGCGTTACTTTGCGGAAGTTTGTCCTCAAACCTAATAATATACAAATATCTAGTCTGTTTCCGCTGTAATGTCGTGTCAAGTACAATAAGGAATAAGTCATCAATTATTTATTTTTCACTATAATATTAATTTACTCATTATCATCACTTCGGCAGCTTATTCGGCCCACAGCATAAGCCTTCTCCATTTTTCGTCATTTATCCTTGTTTAACGCACTTCATCTTGCCACCACAGGATTGGACGAATTTCCTAATAAATCAAATTTAGCCTAACCTTAATAAAAAAAAAAAAAAAAAACGTTTTTTGCTTCTGGTTTCGTTGTTAGAATGAATCAAATTTATTAACAAATGTTTGTAAAGTGTAAATAAATAATTAAATCCTTACTACTTGACATGATTCGTATAAGAAACAGTCTTGTAAATAAATTTACTCAACAAATTGACCAAAGATCTGAGCCAAATCATTACGGATCTGATGTACTACGGTGTAATGTACCAAACACATCGCATCAAAACTTTTGGGTTTCGTAACTTTATGAAATAACGCCCTACAAAAAGTCGATTCAAAAAATACTCGAATTGTCTTCTAGGAAGGGCCTATGATTCACAGCGGCGCCGTAGTAGCTGCCGGTATATCGCAGGGGAAGAGCACAACCTTCAACAAAGACTTCAAGATATTCCAGTACTTCCGGGAGGACCATGAAAAGAGGGACTTTGTGTCGGCTGGTGCCGCGGCGGGCGTGTCGGCTGCCTTTGGTGCTCCCATTGGTAAGACTCAAAACATCGCATCATACATCAGCAGCCATTAAATGTCCACTGCCGGATAAAGGCCTCCCTCATTGAGAGCCATAATCCCCACGCTTGGGAGGCCACTTGGGAATCGCAGTGCGTTCACCGCGTACGCTGACGCTGCTGCCCATCCTCTGGTGGTTCTGGTCGCAGTTTTAAGACTTACCCGGGTTCAACGGGTACTCAAAACATAGGTATCTCTAACTCTAGGTAGCTCAAAGCCTTTTTGGACCGTTTAAAGCAGTCATTGCCAAAGTGGTCTATATCGGCCCCAATCGTTTTAGTCGCATAAAAACTTCCTGAATAAAGCAGTCTCAAACAAATAAAAAAATAAAAATACTAAAATCGGTCCGTTTCCTTTATAAACTACAGGATGTCATACAAACTTACACACAGACAGACATGCTTAAAACAAAAAACATCTAATCCTTTTTTGCATTGGGCATTAACAGCTGAAGCAAAATCAGCGAATTCACCTTCCCAAACCTCAATTTGCATTATGATACAAAATGTTGCATGAATAAATTACTGGTTTTAGGTGGAGTACTATTTTCCTTGGAGGAAGGGACGAGTTTTTGGAACCAGGCGTTGACGTGGCGAACATTCTTTGGGACGGTCGTATCAACGTTCACTCTCAACTGTGCGCTGTCAGCTTACCACGGCCGGGCTGGCGAGCTGAGTTACCCAGGTAAGGTAAAGTCCGTAACCTAAAGGGCTTTACGGCTACCTCTTAACGTGGGCTCGAAACAGCGCAGTGCAGAAAATCACGCAAACGTGAACCTTAACGCGCCGAGATACGGTTTACGGTCGCACAACTTTTCGCATCACCTAAACAGAATCGTTTAAAACAGGGAGCCGTAAGGCCCCTGATCAGCATTGGGCAAATGCCGCTCAAACGCCGGCCTGCGCATTCCTACTCGTCGGATAGTGGAGTCGTAATGACTATTCGAAATATCCACATTTTTGCTATCACTGCTGCAAATTTAGAGCAGCAGTATTACAGAAGCTCTCCTCGTAGCTTCGGTATTTTGAAACAATAATGATATTATGCTACTTGTTACAACTACAAAGGCGTTCCATTTTGTATTTTTATGACTTTATTTATCTAATAAATATTTTGTTTTAGCTACTATTAGCGGTAGTTTTTATAATTTTGATAGAATCTGTGAACAGTGCTTTGGGCTGGATTTTTATTAAGTTTATTATTCTACCCACGTTATAGTTACATTTTATAATATTTTATATATAATGGCTGTTTGCTGTTCCTTAATAAATAAATAACAAATATGGTAAGGTAGCGTGACTGGACCCAACGCATCAGGGCTAAATTAGGCTTTATGCCTCTAGTGGAACTCACCATGTAGATTGCCAAATTTCAGCTTCGTGGATCAGCTAGTTTTTGAGATCAGTGCGTCAGTATTTCGCTTTTATGTA
Source organism: Agriopis aurantiaria (assembly GCA_914767915.1). Taxonomy (NCBI): domain Eukaryota; kingdom Metazoa; phylum Arthropoda; class Insecta; order Lepidoptera; family Geometridae; genus Agriopis; species Agriopis aurantiaria. The sequence goes on along the minus strand of OU611994.1, from coordinate 5,704,343 downwards.
TATAAGTTTTACGTACTCTCAAAACATATTTGCAGGTCTCCTAAACTTGGGCAAAATGGAGCCATTCCCATTCCAATTCTACGAGTTGCCAGTGTTCATGTTTTTCGGCGCTGTCGGCGGAATGTTGGGCGCCTTATGGAACTATATCAATTATAAACTATCAGTATTTAGAATAAGGTAAGCATGATTTGATAAGTCAAAACCTAGAAAAGGATGTAATTAAAAAAGATCATTAATGTTATCTTGAGAAAAAAAAAACTTTTAAGAAACAGAAAAACAGCGACTCAACTTATTGTGCGGCCAGTCTAGAAATAACAGCCCTCTTTTATTAAGACGCGTGGCGCGTTGGCCTCGTTTACGGACACATGGAGCAGTGCGTGGCGCGCAGGCCTCGTTTATTGCCACGAGGCGGTGCGTGGTGCGTCAGCTTCGTTTCTACGGATCAGGAGCGCCGACCTGGTTTATTGACACACGGAGCGTTGTGTGGCGCGTCATCATCGGGGTCGTCTTCCTCTCCTCTGTTGGGGCGGTAAGGAGATCGGCTTAGAGACGATCTCCGTGCCGAGGCTGGGCGCTCGGGAAACTGTCCCCAGGGATTTTGTCTTCGAAGGCGCGAGTGCCTCGCGGCGCCTTGAACGCCGTCAATGGTCTGGTGGGGGAGGGTGCGAGCGAGCGAGACTAGGCCGAAGCATCGGGCACTGCTGCGGTGACGGCTCGGCTTAACCGAGTCGGGCTGATCGTCGACGGGCGCTGCGGCCGGACAATGCTAGATAAAAAAAAAAACTAATATAAAAGCTAAACATTAAATAGGCTGATGATAATTAATATAAAAGCCCCTTGGTGGAAGGAAAGGAGGCCAAAATGCTAGCAGAATTGCCACGCTGAATGGCAATGCCAAATTTTTGACCAAAGTAGGCTCCCATTCTGGTCACTAATCGCCTCCACAAAACGTTTGGACGGGTCCATAGACAATTCGTATAGTCAAATTTTACTTATGATTTGTTTACAGGCATATATCAACACCTTGGTTGAGGGTGGTGGAAGCGTGCTTAGTGGCAGCCGCGACGGCAACTTGCGGGTTCCTTATGATGTTCCTACTGAACGACTGCAGACCGCTGGGCGAAGACCCTACCAAAGTTCCTTTGCAGGTACATTTATGTTATGATGTTGGTCGTAGTCTGTGCCCCAAGGATTTTTCAGTTTATGTATAAACCATGAGTCGATGGTCTGCAACCTAATCTCTTCACTCTAATAAATTCCTTGCGTTTTTTTAACCGAATTCCAAAAAAAGTTTCTGTTTGCAAGTTGTTTTTAGGGTTCCGTACCCAAAAGGTGTGAACGGGACCCTATTACTAAGCCTACGCTGTCTGTCTGTCTGTCCATCGTACCTTTTAACGGCTGTATCTTTTGAAGCGTAATATATAGCTAGTATGTTTGTTTTCACAGAGTATGTAATGTTACGGTGGATTAATTAATAAATTCAAATAGTAATAATTAAAGGCGCGTCCCCATACAACATACGTTTTTAAACGTAATTTTGTATTTGCTCTAGTGTAAAAAGAGTAATAAACTTGGCATGAATATAGTACACACTCTAAAGTTAAACAACAAATAATAAATACTGGCCAAGTGCGAGTCGGTGACAACTTTATATTCACCACCGGTTCTCGTACGATCACCGAAGTTAAGCAACGTTGGGCGCGGTCATTAATTGGATGGGTGACCGCCTGGGCATGATGTCTTTTTGCACTACCTTTTGTGTTTTGTGGTGGTACAGAACTACGGAACCCTCAGTACGTGATCCTGACTCGCACTTGGCGGGTTTTATTGTATTGACGTCTGATGTGATACTGCTAAGACGACGGAGATCGAACGACTGCTAATTGGAGTATTGATGCAACTTAAGACAGGTCATACTCATACATATAAAGTAGGTAAATAAATAAATATTTCGGGACATTTTTGCACACACGGTCATCTGACCCCAAACTAAGCAAAGCTTGTGATATGGCTGCCAGAGACTGATATACATACAATATAGTTCTAAATACATAGTTAAATAGATACTAACAACCAGATATAGAACAAATACAAACATGTTCATCACATAAATGTTTGCCCTAGGTGGGAATCGAACCCACGCCCCCAAGCTCAGAAGGTAGGTTCACTACCAACTTGACCAACGGGCTATCATAGGTCGCGGTGTCTATCTTGATAAAAGTCTCTGGATTAGATAAAAAGTGCTAGGCGCTGCCATCTCAGTGTGAATTGATTGTAAAGCACAATATCCCCAGTAACAAGACATATTTGTTTCAGCTATATTGCGCCGACGGTGAATACAATGCGCTCGCAGCCATCTGGTTCCAAACGCCCGAGGCGTCCGTACGCTCTTTCCTCCACGACCCGGTTGGCTCGTACAAACCGCTGTCCATACTGCTGTTTGTTATATGCTACTTCCTGCTGTCGACGTGGACGTTTGGCCTGGCGGTGTCAAGTGGCCTGTTCATACCTAACTTGCTGTTAGGAGCGGCGTGGGGAAGGCTGTTAGCTATCGTGATACAGTTGATTCTGCCTTCTAATGTGAGTTTTTTATGTTCAATATGATTGGAATAGGATATTTGACTGTACTGAAAATATAATTCGTGCTAGTGTAATCCTAGAAAATTATTGTTTTCTTATATTATTTAATTACTAAAAACTTAAAAATAAAGTACCGATTTTCAGAAAAATACAAGTAAAAAATTATTTTCATCGAGGCTGTCTCTGACGATTTAAGGAGCCCAATGTCAAGCATTGAGTCTCGGTGCACATGGATGCCAACAAAAAATTACCCAGCACTATTGTGCTTCTTAGATTTCTTACACTCGGGTATAAGTAGACGAGCGCCTTTTTACAGCGTGGTATCATTTTATTTGATTTTTATTGTTAGTTTGTATTTTATGGGTCAATTAAGTGCCTGAAATAAATCACAAGATTGCTTCATTTTAATACATATAATGAACTGTATAAGATGGTTTCATAAAATCAGACAAATACCCTATTACATATAGATACATATATGTGCTTATACGTCTGATAGACGATTCAAACAGTATCTGCGGGATGTTAAGGACACTTTCTACGGTGAATATACCTGGTGTAAAGGAAACGCTACTATCTAAACACAATCGAATACCAATAAACGTTTGCCTTATAATTGTTCTATGATGGTTTAGTATTTTGGAAACCAGCAATGTAAAGCGTACAAAACTCGGGGTCAATGCACCGCGTAGGTACAAAAGCGCTATAACGTGCGCGCGGCGCTGTGTGTGTGCACGTTCGTTGACCTCTAGCGTCAGCTGGATATTTTATTTGCATCACATTGCGAACTTTAAATAATTAAGAAATAATATTTTTAATTCGATTAACAGTTATATCTAACTCCCCAAAGCTAAGATTTTTGACGTGATAACGTCTTGTAAATCGTTGAACGCCGGCTGCACGCACGAAAAATTGTCACGTTCCGCTTGAGCCGCGCGTGCAAGCGAGAGCGCGGAACAAGCGATAGAGAGGCACGATCGGCCTAAGCGTTATCACGTAAAATTATCGTCCGTAAACCAACTTTACAGACAACTCCTTTTTTATTTTTTGTGATAATGTAAAAATAAAATTGGCTTTTTATGTGGTATTTTATCATTAACAAGGATCCATATGATACTATTACCCACCTGTCTTCGTTTTCGGGAGTGTTTCCCTTACACCCGGTAGCCCGGTATAAAGCAATACATCTAGTGCAGATGTGTTTTGCGATAGATGGATACGCTATCGTGATACAGTTCATTCTGCCTTCTAATGTGAGTTTATTATTACACTACTGTCCGTCAGTTCAGTTCATATATTTTCCAAATATTGGTACATTAATGTACACTGATAACGTCAAATTAGTACAGTATTTTTGTATTTATGTACGCAGGGTGGTCAAAGGGAATGGGATTAGCATTTCATCACGTGTCAAAAGTCTTACACATGGTAGGACGTTTGTCCCTAAACCAAAAAGTCTGGATAAAATCCGAACAACAAGTAAACATATCTGGGCAAATCCTGGTTTTCTGTTCCATATCTAACAGTTTTTATCTCTGTGCAGACAATAAACCCAGCTAAGTACGCGTTAGTGGGCGCGGCGGCGCAACTCGGCGGCGTTGTGCGCATGACGATATCACTCACAGTCATCATCATCGAGACCACGGGACAGATCTCCAACGCACTGCCTATCATCATCACCCTTGTTGTTGCTAAGTGGGTCGGAGACTTCTTTAACGAGGTAAGATCATGCACAAATCCGAGTGAATAGGGTCCTTCTGATTATTATATCACCCACAGTCATCATCATCGAGATCACGGGATTGATCTCCAACGCTGTGCCCATCATCATCGTCACCCTTGCTGTTGCTAAGTGGGCCCGAGACTTCTTTAACGAGGTAATATCAGGCAAAAATCCAATTGAATAAGTTATTTCTGACTATTATATTACTCACAGTCGTCATCATCATCGAGATCACGATACAGATCTCCAACGCACTGCCTATCATCGTCACCCTTGTTGTTGCTAAGTGGGTCGGAGACTTCTTTAAAGAGGTAAGTTCAAGCAAAAATCCAAGTGAATAGGTTATTTCTGACTATTATATCACTCACAGTCATCATCATCGAGTTCATGAGACAGACCTCCAACGCACTGCCCATCATCATCACCCTTGTTGTTTCTAAGTGGGTCGGAAACTTAACGAGGTAAAATCAAGCAAAAATCCGTGTGAATGTGTTTCTTCTAATATCACAGTCATAGTCACGGCACCCAGTCACAGTCCATCACAGTCATTATCATCGAGACCACGGGACAGATCGCTAACGCACTCCTTCAAGATAACGACATTTAACTAAAGAAAGACATCTCACTCCCGCCATACGCGCTCATAGAATTACACAATTACGATTGGGACTGACAATTAACAGAATCAGATTGCTACAGGGTTATTATAAATTCATAATTTATTCAAAAATATAAAAAGGTCTGACAAAAATACAAAACATAAGTAAACATAATTAGGTCTATAAAACACGTGAGCCTGAACTAGGTAATATGAAAACAATCTGTCGTGACATCGCGTTCGCGCTAACTTACTTTACCATGCGTGCGAATGGGATAACACGATAGCTAGTGTCAAGTTAATAACCCCGCTGGCCCAGACTAACTCAACTCATAATTATTGACGAAGCCTATCATTGCAGGGTATTTACGACATTCACATCCAACTAGCAGCCGTGCCGATTCTCCCGTGGGAGCCTCCGCCGCTAGCTCACAACATCTACGCGTCAGAAGTGATGTCTCACCCGGTCTTCACGCTGCGAACCGTTGAAAACGTCGGTCATATCGTCGAGATACTGAAGATGGTCTCCTACAACGGGTTCCCGGTCGTCGACCCGCCTTTAGCGGACGACGTAAGCATTTACTTCTTAACCAACTTTAGTTTTAACCGATATGCACATTGTACAAGCTAGAAGAGTTTTTTTTTATAGTAGATAGGCTTGCGCTTGGCCGCCATCTCGCCTGATGTTAAGCGACGATGCGGTCTACGATGGAGCACGCTTGCCTAGAAGAAACCGATTCATTAGTGTAATCATGTTGTTTGCCAATGTATATACATTAATTGTGAGTAGTTAAGGTTTCCAGTTTCTGAACAATGTTTTTTTTATTTATTTAGAATATATTGATTGATTGATTGATTAACTCTTTATTGTTCACACCATGAAATTTGATACAGAGGACAAAAAACTACATACATTACATTACATACATACATACATTACATTATATCTACATTTGGCCAGCAACTTCAGCCAGTCTTATGGTAAGACGGTGTGGCCGAGGATGGAACACGTACTAGAAGATATGTTTTTTATTAAAAAGTTAAAAATCTATAATATTCCTGCTGCATAAAGTTGAACATTACAATGGATTTGTTCGTTCATTTTGTGGTGCCATTATCCAAAAACGAAATACATTGAAAAAATATTAACATAGTGAGATTCTGCGCAGACTATCCTTGTCACATCTAATCTCGTGACCCCGCTGTCCCAACCTCTTTTGAAGAGAAGAGACTTGAAGAGACCCAGGTTGTATTTTATAGGGAACACCGAGGCAGGGAGGGAGTGCAGTCCATTCCCGAGCAGTTTGTATTAAAAAGGAATTTTGGAAACGCACCCTTGTACAACACTGTTTTAAACTATCACGGTTGTTCACTAAAGTCAAAAATGTCCCGTAAATAATCATATAACTTTAGCACCCTTGTACATTACAATACCTGTATAATATGACTATGGTACACACTAAAGTTAAACAACAAATAATAAACTGGCCAAGTGCAAGTCGGGTGACAAATTTCTATTTGTAACGTAACACAATAACTTCAAGGTTTTGCTAAGCCTTGATAAAGCACTTATTGCCGATAGATGGCGCTGCAATCACTATTGTATTTTGTTATGGTACGGAACCTTAACTGCGCGAGCCTGACTCGCACTTGAAGGGTTTCAAAATGGGTGTCAGCGTCTACTTCACCTGGCTGGCAAAGCACCGTCAACACCGCTAGTGTTGCTGGTGTCCGGGGCATTCACAGGCGGCAGTTTCTGCTTACCATCAGGCGGAACGTACGCGATTTACCGCTCTTTTTATAAATAACTAGCGGTCCGCCCCAGCTTCGCACGGGTATAGATTATAGCCCATGTCACCCGGGGATAGTGTCAGTGGCTTCCCAACAGTGAAAGAATTTTTCAAATCGGTTCAGTAGTTTCGGAGCCTATTCAATGCAAACAAACAAATAAACAATCAAATCTTTCCTCTTTATAATATTAGTATAGAAAATTTGGCCGGTATGTTTTAGTATCTTTCGTGTCCGCAGTCAGAAGTGCCAACATACAGGCGTCTCCGCGGCATCATCCTGCGCTCGCAACTTATCACGCTGGTCCAACACAAGATATACAACGAGAACGCAAACACCACATGGTCGAACTTCAATGTAGACATCAACATGTTCCGTAAGGAGTATCCACGGTACCCTTCAATAGAACAGGTGAGTCTCAAGAAGTCAGCCTACAATACCATATTTCGAATCAGGGGCGGATCCAGGATTTCATTTTGGGGGGGCCATTCTGGATTTCATTTTAGGGGGGGGCATTTTGCATTCTGACATAGTTCAACTTGACATAGTGACATAGAATCAAAACGAAAAATTGAGTCGAATGTATGGAAATGCTAGGTGTTTTGGGGGAGGCCATGGCCCCCCATGCCCCCCCCTGGATCCGCCAATGTTTCGAATGCGTTAACATACTAGACACGAAAAAACCACGACAGGCTCACTGAAGCACAGAAAACAGAATAAATATATAAATGGAAGTGTTACACCTACAGTTTCCCCTTTAGCATTTATTCAACATGCACTGGGCCAGCATAGTGAATCAAGGACTATCCTCTCTCTCTCTCTCTCTCTCTCTCTCTCAGAAAAGGCATGTCCCAGCAGAGAGAATATGATAGGCTGATGATGATGATGGTTATTGTCAAGGTATGTGCTAACAGGTATGTTTTTATGGCTGTACTTTTAGATAATTAATTAATATTATTGTATAGGTATATATTTTTTGCTGTTGGTCTTAAATAAAGATAATAAACTACCTTAAATGTTTGTTTTTTTTGGTATGTTTGTAATTTACCAAAATATCGTGACTTTCTCGAAAAGACGAAGATTCAGTAGAATGAGATTTTATAAAGTTTGAAACTTTTAAATGGGGAATTTAACTTCTGGTTTAAAAAAGTGGGATTACTAAATAGTATGGTGTATGGCCTTAGTAAATGCCCTATCGCATTTACTAAGGCCTGTTTCAACCTTCAAGTCAAGTATATTCACTATCACTTTCCAGAACAATAAAGTTTCTACATATAATATTCAGAGGGTCAGGCAGGGTTCAGATAGTAATAAAAACTTTGTGTTTTAACCGAAAGTCGATGTCGATTCTTCTCTCTTGCAGTTGGAAATAGAAGATTGGGAGAAGACTTGCATGATAGACCTGCGTCCGTTCATGAATCCGTCTCCGTACACGCTTCCGCACCGCGCCTCGCTCCCGCGCCTGTTCCGGCTCTTCCGCGCGCTTGGACTCAGGCACTTGCCTATAGTCAATGACGTCAACGAGGTATGTATGACGTCACTGCTTTATACACACCGCACTGCGCTTGTTCCGGCTCTACCGCGCTATAGAGCATGCACACCTAGAAGGTTGTTCACTCTGGCCTTTTTTTTTTTACTTTGTCAAAGTAACAATACAGTACACAGGGTTGCCAACTTAGCCCTTTCGGGGCTAGGTTAACCCTTTTTCTACTTGTACATCCCCGTAAATAATTATTTAGACCCTAGCCCAAAATTATCATCCGTTAAAACCATAGACAACCTGGGAATGAACCATATTGTACTCTATATTTTATTCTCTGAGTTACATTTAAACTGCTTAAATTATCTATTTTATTTGTAAGCGAAGTAAGTCACAATCAAGTTAATGTCATGCCCTAGTAAAGAGGTGGAGGTTTTATAAGAGGCTTTGATGGAGTTTTGCTAATAACACAAAAAGACATGTTTCACCTTGTTATATAACTCGTCTACATTAGAGCATGTTCAAAAACACTTAATAAATAATAATCCACCAATATTACTCAATACACAAGTTCGGGAAAATAATACAATGAGGCGAATTTTTTTTCTCAATTGGCTTTAAAAAACTAATACTTATGTCTCTGTAATCTCTGTAGTTTGGTTGAGTAGCTAACAGACAAGACGGATTTGGAGTCTGTTAGTACAAAAAAAACACAAATAAAAATCAAGGTAGTTAGTGATACTTATGTATGAATACTTGTTTCATCAGGTTGTAGGCATGGTGACTCGCAAGGACATCGCGCGATACCGTGTGTGGCGTCACCGAGGCCACATGGGCATGGAGGAACTTGTGCTCTCTAGCGAAATATGAATGTCGATGTGGGTTTAGTTTGACAGAACTAAACTATTCACCGTCTTCATCATTGCAGTCAATTAAACAAAGACAACAACACTTTTGCGTCTTACACACAATGCATCTAATCTGCGCAATTAGAGAAGAATGCAAATATTATACATATATGCATCTTGCTTTCAAGCCCGCAAGATGTCTTTACTGCCACCTCACCTGATGTTAAGCATTCATGTTTACAATGGAGATAAGTCTGCGACGAGTGGTAGTTTAAGTACTGTTATCTTAAAATCTTACCCTCTTATGCATAAACGTTCGATAAGCTAATCTGTTCTTTAAATATTTTTGTCTCGCTTTAACGCTTGACACTTCTCATCAGCTAGAAGTTGACAGACTATTTTATAGCATAGATTAGCTTATCGTTTATACGAGGGTTATATGCATAAGATATCTTACCATCATAGTTAAATATAAAGCACTTAGCAAAATCAAACTGTATCACAAGTATTTATTGAATTTATAAATTTTATAGTATAGACAATCCAAAAATAGTCGACCGGCAGGATTCCAACCCGGATTGCTCACCATCCAGGGTTATGTCCCAACCGCTCTATCTGCTAATAAAGGTGCGGTCGCTTTCCTATCAGCCTCCAAATTATTAAACAGCCTTCGGATCAATTTAAGGCAATTTTAATTTTTACATGTTACCGAAAGCATATCGCGCACCTATATTTCACCAAGCGTACTGATACTGTACCGCTGGTAGTCTCAGCATGGCAAATAAAAAAAAGCTCTCAAATTGAAAATCATAGAGTACTAAACTCGTTTCTTTCTTGTTTGTACCTACGTTCAATGTTTCTTAGCTTAGACAGGCAAGATAGTCAATAATGCAAATTGAGTTTTTGAGTGATGAGATAAACTGGAAATATATTTGTATTGTAGCATTGAAATTGTTTTCGCTGGCTGTATGATGGCAAAAATGTTTGTTGAGGAAAATTATAAATGTTGTTTGTTGAGGTTTAGGTAAGCATATTTAATATTTACGAACATTATACTTATGATTTTGGAATTATTCTTATGGATGAGAAATGCTTTAAAAAGAAATATAGAAGGAGGCTAAAAGAATAGGAATGGATTAAAAAATCTATTATTTATTGTTTTTTATATTTTTATGACCTATTAAGATATTGAATGTGATATTATTAAAATGGTAAGCTTAATGTTAACGTTATGAATAAAAGAGTTTATAGAATAGAAGTGTTTTATTTTTACAATAACATTTATGTGTATTTAGTCTTCTATTCTCAAAGGTATAGCTACATTAACATTATTTTGACCATAAGTCACAGTATTTTAAACAACATAGTAGATATTAGATACATAGTCTTGTCAAGTTCACCAGCACTGGTGCCAACTCATAAGCATCTTCAGTTTTTGATTGAAAATAATATACCTCTTAACATATCCTTAAATTTTCGAAGAATACACTAGTTGTTTACAAACAGCCCCCAACCAATGCCAGCCCATAGATTGAAGAATAACAGTACCGGCAGAAGTACAAGAATCAACAGAATGTAGTTCACGAATTCGTCCATAGTGGTCGCATTTCAATAGTAAATTGCAATGCAATTACAATAAATAAAACAGTTCTCCAATCTTCTATTAGTTATCGGAGATAGTTCTAACCTAAAATTAAGTTTTTTTTAATTATTATTCGCCCTTCGGGCAGGCTAAAGTTTTTAAGGCCATACCGCCTGTAATAGTAGTAGAATTGACTTGTTTTTTGTTATTTTATTATGACCATGGATATAATGGCCTTTAGTCATTTAACAAGTTTACAGTCTTAAATAGAGTCAAACAAATCAAGAGGCCTCATTGTATTATTTTCCCCCAGATCAGTAAGTGTTCCGTGCCTAGATCTATACTAGTCCCCTTGTTTATTTTTTGTAGTGTTCGAGAATGCGCTCAAGTGTGGAATAATGATATAATGAAGGTAAAACGTGTATTTTCATGTCGATTTCAAAATCCCCTTTAGAACTTACACCCCTCCCCCTCGGTCGTCCATTCGTTTACATTGTGTGCCGCTCAACTCAATACTCACTCACTGATTTTTTAATCTTCCAAAATGTTGAAATCATGTTAAAGAAAAGTGATAGCCATTGAGCATGAATATAATTATATATAACCCCTCTACGCAATAGTGGCAACAACAACCCACACTATTCGTTAATTTCCTACAAAGAATAAACTAAGTAAGAATAACTTTAGACTTTATTTCATGAAGAAAATACATGATATTATAACATCATTATTTGACATGGCAACAAAAAATCATTAAAAAAACCCCATAACAATACATGCAAGATTATTAAAGTACTTACCTATGGTTATGAGTAAATAATTAAATTAAACTACCATTATAAATTATATGTAAGGAAGAGGCAATTTATGGCTTGCTGGACATCTTCAAAGTATCTAGGCTTGTTGGCACTAATGATGCCATAATCAGGTTCCAGGGTAGGCATTACTGGGCTTGAATTATTATTACTACAAGCACTCATGTTCATAGAGTGGTTTGTATGAGAGATCTTCTTGAAAGGCTGGGGCGTCGAGAACTTGGGTTTGGAGTTGTGCTCCATACGTTTTGATCTGTCAACGTTGCCTTTGATGGTCACCATCATTTTGTGATTTTCGGGTATATGTAGAAATTCTTTTAAGTCCTGCAAAAAGTTTATAGGTAATAAAGAACCATTATCTGTTGTAACATTCTCTCTCCCTTTTTATTTCAATGTGTAAGAAGAGGACAACGAAAATGTTGGATCTGACTAGATTTAGTTAATCTTATAAAAGAAAAATTAAAACAACAGAATTTTTGGCGCATCATATTTCGCAAATGGTACACAAAAAATGATAGCTGTTATTTATTATATTTCTATGAACAAACATCGCTTTCATTCAGAATGGCCTATCCAATAATAATTATGTCACATGCAGTACCGGCGTTAGGGTAGGGCGCGGTTGGGCCACCGCCCAGGGCGCCAGATATAACCAGATAGGGCGCCACAGGCGCCCCTTTATAGCCATGTTATACCTCATGCATAAAAAAAAAGTTCTTTGAATTCTAAAACCGGCACTGGTCACATGAAGGGCTGCAGTATTTTTTTTTTATCCTCACTTTACTTATTGCCATCTTATAATGACGTCACATATAGTGACCATCGCTGGGGCCTTACGGACCCGCTCAGAAATAAATCCGCTCAGAAAATCACGCGAACGTGAACCTTAACGCGCCCAGATACGGTTTGCGGTCGCGTGATTTATCAACTGAGCGGATTTAACGTTAGTTTGGTGCCGCAATAGCAGTTGTCCGTAAGGCCCCTGAACTGAGAAATAATATGTTACATTATATGCACTATAAAGTTGAATCATACCTCTCGAATGTCGTCATATTTCGAGCACAGCCACAGATACGTCGCAAACTTGCAGAACAGTTGCTTCTCACTGTTGCTAAACCGCCACATGAATTTCAAAATCGACGAGATGCGGTCTCTCTATGAAAATAGAAATACAATATGTTAGTTGACTTTATGTTTTATCTCTATCTCTACATAGTATTAATTAAAGTCGCTTTCCAGGTGCCCACAGGCACGCAGCATAACTGCTTACTCCTCGTAAACCACACAACGGATTTTGAAGGGGTTTTCACCATCAGTTAGTTTTTTTTAAATTGAAGGTTTATATATGTAACTAGCGACCCGCCCGGCTTCGCACGCAATTTACACCTGTGCGAAGCTGGGTCGGGCCGGTCGCTAGTTCATTATAAATAACAGGAAACTCTGGAACAGTGTTTTTTAACAAAAAGTTTCTTACCGAGTATATCTTAGGCCCAGTAACTTTATGTCGCGCTAAGTTGACCATAAAAGCGGCGGCAAACTGCAGCACCACGATGCTGGAGATGGATCGGTTGGTGTAACCCATGTATAAGAAAACTCGCTTTATTACTGAAGCTGCGTTGTGGTCATATGTCGTTGGGGTCACTTCTGAAAGGAGCTCTGCAACAGAATTGTGGAGGTTTAGAGGTTTTGAGGTAGTGTTTAACGATTCAGTTAACATACCAAAACAATGGCCGCAACGTCGCTTACCATCAGGCGAGTAGGCGGCAAAACGTAGATCGATTCTATACAAAAAATAAAGACCCAAGTTCGTCGCGTTTCGGAGGCGACCTCAAGGTCTTTGAACATCTAGAAATAGGCTCTGTTTTAGGACAGTTTAGATTTTAAAATCCTACCTAAAGACCTACAGGCCCTGATGACGGCCTCTATACTGCACATGTTTCTCAGTACTTCTAGCGCGTCCTCGTTGCGCTCTCCAAGGGTTTGCTCTGTTGATTGCAGTGCTCCTTTGCGCCATCTAGCGCGGAGTTTCACGACGCGACTGTCGGCATTCTGCAAACGAGCGTTGTTCCCGCGCCATAAAGCCTGTTACAAAAATATACAGTATGAATTTCTTTAACTTGGTCTTTGTGGGCAAGTATAGGAAAATATCATCAATAGAAGGCATAAAAAAATAAAAAAATAAAATAATAAAAAAAAAATTATAAAAAAAAATATTAAATTAAAATGTACCTGTATTTTTGAAGCAGCCCAATTCTGTCTCTCCATTTCTCTGATCTTCAAGATATGCTCTTTCTTTGAACGCAATTCTTTCCGTACTAAATATCCTTTGGCCACAGACTGGATTTTGATTACAATCCGTTTCTTTTGCAAAAAATCACAACGTATCAGTCTTGTTAATAGTTTCCCTCTCCAAACTTCTTGTATGTACATTGCTTTCTGCCGCCATACTCTGTACTGTGACTGCACCAAGTATCGACGTACATGTTTCTGCAACATAATAGCAGCTTCTTCTCGTCGTTTTCTTTCGAATTCCCTTTGTCTTTTGAGTTTGTAGGCAATTTGAATGGCTGTTACAGTGGCGCGTAATCTAAGATATCTCTTCTTTGCAATGTAACTTCTCACGCAACTTTGCAGCTTTATGATTGCGTTTCTAAGGCGCATGTATCGTTGCCTTTCTTGTGTAGTCAGTTTGTAAGAGCGGTAATACTGTTGGATTGTCATTGTGGCTGTCTTGATTTCGCGGAATCTTTTACGGATAAGATACATTCTTACTGTAGATTGTACAGTAACTACGTGCTTTCTATACACCAAAAACACCTTGCGGCAAACATCACGCTTCTGAACTGATCTATACCAAGTTTGTATTTTCATAGCTGCTTCGTTTAATCTAATGGACAATGCCAACTGTTTATGTCGGAACCGTCTCTGAACCATGACAATTGTATTCTTCAACTGTAGATATTGAGTACGAACTGTTCTCATCTCAGTCAGCATCCTGAATCGTGTTTGAATTACAATAACAGAGGTTTTAATTCTTAAATATTCAGCTCTTTGCTTTTTACCAGCTACATACGCTCTGAAATATGTTTGTATTATTTTACAAGCTTTCAAAGTTTTTACATAGTCTTCCCTATGTTTTACCATCAAGTTCTTGGCTCTCAATTTACTTTGGATAGTAATTGCTGCAGCCTTTTTAACCAGATATGAGCGTCTCTCTTTCCTCATCGCCAGTAGAGCCTTGAATCTTGTTTGTAAAACTATAGCAGATTCTTTTTGTTTTAAGTATGCTAGTCTCTCTTTTGTACCAAGAATGTGGGCTCTGTAGTATCTCTGAATTGAGATGCAAGCCTTCTGCATTATAACATATTTAAGTCTCTCTTGCTTCATAAGACGTTGTGCTCTATATAAGGATTGAATGGTGACAACAGTAGACCGGAGTTTGAGGTAGGATTCGTGGTCTACCCTCATTAAGAGTAAAGCTCTGTATTTTTGCTGTATCATGATTGTTGAATGTTTTAACTTCAAGAATTCATTTCTTTGCTTTCTCATAGCAATGATGCTGCGATATCTTCTTTGTACAGTTATTGTTGATTTGCATAACTGCAAGTATCTCTTCCTAACACTTTGATATTCTTTGTATCTTTTGTAGCAATTTTCAATACATGACACGGCCGATTTAATTTCCAAATACGCTTTTCGTTGCTTGGTTGTTTCTAAATGGGATCGGTAAAATTTCTGGATTGTAACAGTTGACGTTTTGATCCTCATGTATTCTTGTCTAATTGTTTTCATTTCTTTGTATGATCTAAAGAATCTCTGAATGCAAATTGTGGCTGTTTTTATTCGAATGTATTCTTGCCTCACTTGTCTCCCAACTATGTATGCTTTATAGTATCTTTGGATAGTAAAGCATGCTTGTTTAGACTGTTGGAATTCCTGCCTTATTGTTTTACCATTCTTACAATTTCTTAACCATTTCTGGATAATAACTGTAGCTGTTTTATGTTTCATGTAGTTTTCTCTCTGCTGCTTTCCGATTCTGTATGCTCTATATGCGTGTTGTATCTTCATACATGAAGATTTCAACTTCAGATAAATAGATCTCTGTTCTCGCATTTTGATGATAGCTCGATACCGACGTTGGATGGAAACGGTCGCATTTTTGAGTTTTAGTAGCCATTCCTTATCCTTTCTCATAGCAATTTGTGCTCTATACTGTCTTTGGATGAGCAATGCAGCATTTCTTAGTTTCATGTAAGTTTTTTGTTCTTTTCTCATCAATCGCAAGCCTATGTAATGTTTCTGCAAAACAACAGATGCGTTTCGCAACTGAATGTACTGTTTCCTTTGATATTTGGCTAGCAAGTAAGATCGGAAGTATTGCTGAATCAAAACTGCAGATTTTTGCTGAGCGATGTATGCTTCTCTAACTTTCTTCATATTTAAATACGACCTAACATAAACTTGTAATACAATCGCTGCATTCTTCATTTTAAGAAAGTTGTCTTTATCTTTTTTCATTAGTTGGTGTGCTCTGACTCTTCTTTGCAGGAGGATAATTGATTTCCTTTGTTTTATGTATTCCGCGCGACATCTATTCCTTCTATGCAGGGCTTGCAAAGCAATTACAGACCTCTTTAGTTCTAAATAGTTGTTACGATCGAATCTCATTTCCTTCAAAGCAATATAAGAATCTTCTATTATTTTAGCAGATTTCTTTAGTTTTAAAAAAGCTCTTCGTTGTTTTATCATTCTGTATGCAGTTTGGATTATTATGGTGCTTCTTCTCTGTTCAACAAACTTCTGCATTTCCATTCGCATCAACAGCTTGCCCCTGAACATTTTTTGGACATACATAACCGATTTCTTTAGCTTGCAGTACTGCCTTCTCACAAGATATCTGCGTACTAAGCTTTGTACTTCAACTATCCTTTGAACAGAGACTTTGTAACGTTTCACACATAGCCAGCATCTTACTTGACTCTGGATAGTGGTGGCGCATTTGTATCTCAACTGCTCTCGCTCAGTTCTCAATCTACTGAGAGTTTTCTTCGCTTCTCTCATTAATTTAACAGAACTGAACCATTCTTCAATTTTTAGAATGCTAATTTTGAATTTCTGTAAACGACTACGACAGAGCCACATGCGACAATATTTCTGAACCACGATGGTGGCTGTAGTGATCTGCTGCATCCGCCATTCAACTTGGCGATTGTATTGAATTGTCCTCCACCAATGTTGGATCGTACTCGCTGCATTGGTCAGTTTGAGGCGAATCCTTTCTTCTTTCTGTCTTTCTTCCACAATCACTTGATACTTTTTTCTCCACCAAGTCTGTATGACATTCGCTGCTTTCATGAACAGTGGCGCTCTAAAGACGTGGATTATTTGCCACAGTAAAGATAGTGTCTTCTCTCTGTGACTGTCTGCTATGTCAGTTGCAGTTATTTCACCAACAATCACAAAGTTTGCTTCCTTCAGAGCATTCATTGCCACTTGTACGTTATGTATTTTCTGTAGTCGCGAAATAGCCGGAGTACGAAGCTGGTTCAACAAACCATTCTTCATCATAATTATCTCCATGACTTTGGTCAACCTGACCCCATCCCTCATATCTACAGCCAGGTTATGGACGGCGTATTTGTATTCATCCAAGTACGACTGCTTGTGGCTAACGACATAGCCAAGAGGCCGGAGATGCCTTGTAATGTCGCCGATGCCGGCAATCAGCTCTCTCGTGAAACTAATTATAATTTGTCGGCTTTCTTTGCAAATAGCGTTGCGACAGAATAAACACGGGTCGTGCGATATCAGTTTCCTCTGTTTAGCTTGATCCAAAAAGAACACCAGCATAAAAAACTTTTTTAGTGTATACTTTTTAATAGCTTCCATGTAAGCCGGAAGTAGCATGTTTGGTGCGCTTGATTTTGAGTTCTTACTTTTCAGATAGGGGTTTCTGAACATTCTCTGGATGATGAATGTAGTCAATCCTTCAATATCACTGTTAGATTTCAGCGGTAAAACAATGCCGTAAATAGCTTCCAAGCCGATCCTGAGCCACAGCGGATTGTAGGAAAGAAGTATTTCCATTATTATTTTCTGCAAACCCACATCCATGTGAAGGTTCTTGTCAGTTCGAATAGTTATTAATTTCTTTTCAATTTGAGCATTTAATTTCAAAAAGACTTGAGCCATCTCATTGGTCATGAGGAGATTTCTAGCAGATCGACGGAGACTCTCCAGCCTGTGACTGTTATGGTAAGCGCTGGACACTTGCTCTTTAGTAGGAGCAAGTGGTACTTCTTTATTTCTACTTTCGATCCACGCTTTGCCAACGTCGATCTTCTGCTCCACATTACTGTCAAGATCGGCAGGGGGAGTGACAATGCAGTTGAGCCACCTTTTGAATTCATTTTCAAATTTATGAACTGCTTCTTCGTCATAATAGTATGTTGCAGATAAAAACGGATCTACCGTCGATGTTTGAGAATAGATATTTCCGATCTGGTTTGCAGTTATGTTTTGATTGATTGATTTGTTACTTTCAATAGTGACATTGGCTATATTGGATAATTTGGTGTCCTTCAAGTCCTTAGGTTTAACTGCCTCTTTTTGTTTTAAGGATTTTTTCACGTAGGCGACGGGCACTTTCCAAACGTCGGGTACTGTCCTGACTTTCTTTTTAGACCAAGTTTGTCTTGTGCTCTTTGAACTTTTATCGTGTGTTCTATCAAATGTGCGGTCAATAGTAAATGTCGCCATTTGGTTGTCAGTTTTATCGAAAACCTGAGTATGTGAAAACTGGGCACTCTCTTCAGGAATCGATTGAAGAGGTGGCGTTATTGATCGAGGTGGCGACCTAGTGTCAACTTTATACTCATTTTGCCAGGGATTTGTGTAATGTTTATCGTAAATGTCTCGCTGATCTCTGAACAAACTTTGACGAAATTTTGGTTGTTCCCCCCTATTGAAATAGTGTGGTGGTTTATCGAAGGCTTGGTATGGCTGATTTGTGTAGTCCTTCGGAGTGTTTGGTGAATCCTTAGTGTAGGTATCAGAGCTCATCTTGTCATTGAGTAGTTCATGAGTTTCGTTGATCTTAGGGAAAATTTTACGATCTGTAGAGCACCGTTGAGGATTGAACGATAAGTCACTTATACGCGAAAAGTCCGTGTTAATTGAGAAATTCGGGCTGTTCATTTCTTTAGGAGAAGAAGTGTTTGGGTGTTTTTTGTTTTGAATAATGGGGGTCTCCGCACAATAGTTTTCAATGTGTGTATAGTTCACTGTTACCAAATTATTTTGCTGTTGAGATGTTATAGTCATGATGGAACGTGGCTGATTTTCCTTGTTAGAGGTCTTGATGTCCTGACTATCATCCAAATCACTTTCCGAGTTAACACTGATGATAACTCGCGGTCCTTTATCCAGCTTTTCTACTTTAGCAGAACTTTTTAGAGGTGTAAAGGTAAGGTTATCAAAGATATCTGTAGAAGGAGAGTTACAGTTCTCCTTGTTTGATGGCCTCAAGACATTATGAACATTCACCTCATTCATAACATTGTATGACTTGTCATACGTCTCTTGTAAAATGTTGGTCCTTTTCATGTTAGAAAATATTTCAGAAGTATCAAAATTCACGTTTAGGCCAGATGTAGAGCCGAATGGGCATTTGTCCTGATTTGAGTCCATGGTGTAATCATGTCTGTCAAAGTTATCTTTCTCATAAGTTTGGTATGCTTTGTGATGTACGGATTGAACCATATTAACGGTTTTCTCTATTTTTGTAGTTGTGTTGTAAATAATTTCACATTTCTTTTTGTATATTGAAACAGGCGATTTTTTTGCCTGAATTTTCTTTTTCTTCATTTTACCTGGCGATGTCTTGAAACCTTTGGGTTGAGCATTGTTCCTATTTATGTTCTGAAACAATTGTGTTTTTTTTATAACTGATATTTTATTTTTGCTAAAAACGTTGCAGGAAAAACATCATTAGAAAACCAGTATGTCCATGAACCTCAAAAGTTCAAAGACATGACGTTCTCCAACATGCACTGGGCCAGCATGGTGGATCTCTCAGAGAAAAAGAGGATGGGCCCCAAATCCTCTTTTTCTCTGAGAGAAGGTCTGTGTCCTAGCAGTGGGAATTGGCTGATAATGATGATGTTTTTTTTTGTGGAGTCTATTGCAGTCAGCTTGGGGAAGTACCACATATTTGCCAATTATTCAACCACCAAACAGTAGTGCGCAAACATTACTGTGTTCTGATTTCAAGGGCGAAGATTCAAGTGAAATTACTAGTACCATCTAGTACATAGGAAAAAAAAAATGTTGGATGACAAGCGCATTGCATTGCTGTGCAAGATTTTGAACTGTTGGTGGTCAAAATTCTGCATGACGAACCGTTATGGGCAAGCGTGACGCTTACCATCAGGCAAGTGACTTGCACATCTCAACACTCAGTGACATAAAAAAGCTATTTCATAACTCACCTGATGTTAAGATGTAGATCTATTGATAATCCAATGAAATATATTTTCAAAATTATTGTTGGTAGGTCCTTGTTTTAAAAATAGCAAAAAAAAAACTCTCACCATGACCGATTTCAGCACAACATTAACGTCATATCTGCCTCTACATTCGTTGGTGAACCGTATGGTCTCCCGCATGGCTGTAGGCTGGCTCGGAGTCCACATCATCACCAGTTCGTAGCAGGATTCTGGCTCTAATTCCATCCATTCTCCAGGTAGATCAATCACCAGACCCGGAGGTAGTGCTTTACCAAGGGTGATCTGAAAGGGAAAGATACTGTTAGCTGTAAATCAAAAATACTTATATGTATTATGTATTGAAATGTGATGATTAAATTTATATACCTATACCATTTTCAAAACTAAACTCATTTGGGATAATATTCAACTGACCAGCAGATATAGTAAACAACTTAAACAAGTATAAATAGTTTCTTTTTTAATCTCTGTTAAAAGAGCTGATGATTTTCAAATAGCTGACAAACAGATTTTCATGAATAAGCCAAGAACACTATCGATTGAGTCACCTTAAAAAACGAAATAAATATCCATTGCCACAGACAGACACAGATACACCAATGTTAAACTTATAACACCCCTCGTATTGCATCGAGGGTTAAAAATAATGGTAAAAGATACTTTATCCAAAAACAGTAAACGACCACAAATAGACATATTTAATTAAACATTTAAGTAACCAAAGGCCCTGGACCAAAAAAGAATGGGGGGGGGGTCCTATCTAAACTGGTTAGATTTAATGAGGTATAAATTTATTTGAATAGGTAGCTACTATTAGGTACATGTATGTGCGAGTTGCGAGTTATAATTCTGAAGCTGAGTTTTTTTATTTTAAGCAAACTAATATGATTATCATAGTCTTGTACTATTTTGTGTTATCTGGACAATTTTATCCAAAATGGGCCCGGTAGTGTCGTTAATTGTAGACGATACTACTGGTAGTGACGTTGTCAATAAACGGAAATTTTCATGTTTATTGTTTACTGGTCACTAGAGTCAGAGAGCCCCCTGAACTTGAGGGCCCCGGACCCCGGTGCACGGCACCACCTAGCCCTACGATAACTAAGCCACTGAATATAGGTACAGTACAAATACAGTGAAAAATGTAGGTCAAAAAGTTTTTCTCATTTGCTCATTCTGAAACTAAGTTATCAGAAAATAGTTGTTAAGGTCTACCTAACCTTTGATGATGATGATGATGACCTAACCTTTTGGCACTGGCTCGACTGCCTGAGAGTTGTTATGCTGTAAGCAGAGTTTTTCTTAAACAGCCAGATGTGATCGTCGCCGGGAACATTCAATGGTAAAGTTGTACCACAATCTTGTCACACCGAAACTTTTTGAGTAATTAAGAAAAATATTTTATTACCTGTTGAGACTGCTTGGAAGGGTTTATGACCTCCAAGGTCCTCTCACAAGATGTACCGATGAGAACATTATCAAAGACCACTTGAGGTGGCCTAGTGAAAGGTGCCAAAATAAGGCGCGGAGATTCTTCCTTCGGAGACTCTCTTGTTACTTTTTCTACTCGACGAGCTTTTCGTATGTGCTCAGGAGTATTTTCAATCTACAATACACGAGAATGCAGTTGTTAGATTTGGTAAGTTCGTTGTATAAAATACGAAGATTTAGTTCAATAATATGACTAGCTTTTGTAGTTTTTTTTACCTGGAAATACATTTTCACTGCCTAATGTTAGGAATCACGATTCATTTGCTGTTTAACTTGATAATTATCATTTTATCGTAACTTTCATACTTTAACACGAATCAAACTTTCAAACGAATTTAACAAATTTTACTTATTTTCGTGTACATAAAAGTCCAATATCAGTTTTTTCAAATCAAAATGATTTTCAAACCAACCGTCGTTTCGAATACCACAGACAATTTGTCAGAAATGTTAACAAAAAAAAAACTAGATCTGTTTGTTCTCCTTTGCTAGTAGATCAAAATATTTAATAAAGGCTAAAACACATTAGTAGTTTTCTTCCTACCATTTTTTTTTGCGTGTGCTGGCATCACTTCCTTTTTTTCCAGTCGCAGGCAGGCCGCGCTGTCTGTCCGTGTCCGCTGTCACTGTCAAACTCTTAATACAGCACTGCTGCAGCCCTGCGAAATTTTCGTCCTTTCCTTTTTTCTGCAGGTGTAGTAAATTATTTTATAACGTCTACGTAATATTTTACCACGTAATATCTCGCAGGGTATCAATAACTATTACATTTATTACAGAACCTCTTTATCAGTCGCTAAGCATGTCCGACCAGGCGAACGACAACACTTGCGTAGTGTGTTTCAAGAACGTTTTGTACTATTCGATTGGCGAATGCGACCATCCCGTATGTTTTGAGTGCTCGACTCGCATGCGGGTACTGTGCCTGCAGAATGAGTGCCCTATCTGCCGCCAGGATCTTGCGCGGGTGAGTTCTTGTAACTTGTTTATAATGGTTCCATACCACCTACTGCGTATACAGTTTACCTACGTATACTGGACTGCACCGACAAAATTACTGGAATTGTGCAATACTTCTTCACCCATTGCATTAAGCATCAGTTTGTAATTTTGCTATAAACTTTCGATGCACATGGTCTACTATGAGTGCTAAATACTTTCCCAGTGAGACATAAGTTAGTATAGAAATATATCAAAAACAACATAAAGTTACAGTACCTACAGTAGTAGCAAAACTTAAAATCTTACCTAGCCTAGATAATAATGATAACAAACATTTAATTAGCAGAAATCCTTAACTACTAAATAAATAATAACTGTTCTATCCCATGTTGAAGTTGCAGTTACAGTTTTAAATAGGGGAACCCCCAGATTTTCACTGAAGAGGAATCCCATTAGTAGATTCTTACACTGTTTATTGCAAATTGCTACATATTTTTTTAAATTCAATGCAACATTAAAAAATCATTTACAAGCATTGTCTCATTATAATAAATGCTAATATTGTTATGGGAAGTGGGTACAGGGATTGGAAGGAAACACCGATGTATGAATGTTCAGTTTATTTACTCAACCGTTTCACACAAATATCAGAGTTACGACTCGCGGCACCGGTCCCAAACCAGTGAAGAGACACTCGCACCGAATACTGACACTGTCCTTCCACTTTACACTGTTACTAGACTTTCACTTCACTTTCTTATTTTTCCTTTTCCTCAGTCCACCACTGGACTACCCTCAGTCCATCACCACTGGACTCCCCTCTATCATCATTGGTTGCTGTTGCAGCCTATTTGGGAGACCACTAGACTTGAAAGCGTGAGGTCGCGGGTTCAAACCCCGGGCCCGTACCAATGAGCTCTTTAGAGTTTATGTACAGATTTACATACCACTGGCTTTCGGTGAAGGAAAACATCGTAAAGAAACCTGCATACGTAGGGAGTAGAAATTCAATGGCGTATGTGAATCCACCAACCCGCAACTGGACCAGCATGGTGGATATGGCCCAATCACCCTTTGGGGGTAGGCTAAAAGTCCAGCAGTGGACTGTTAAAAGGCTGATTATGATGATGATGATGATGTTCATCAGTGGACTCCCCTCATAAATAAACTGCCACAATCCTGACACACATCTTTCGCTTCTTCTACTTTCATGAGAATTTTCATACAAGCTCGTAGTATACATGTGATAAACTATATTAAAAATATTTAATTGCAATGAGTCAGCGAAGACATTTATTTTATTTTTATTTTATAGCCTTTTATGCTGGTCAAGTTTCTTGCTTCTCATCTTGCAATGATGTCATTTAGGTATCTATTTTACTGTAAAATTAATTAATTATTATATTTTTGTTATTTAAATATTTTAGGTGTCAGATTTTTATAATATTATTAATTAGTCATTGACATCAGCTCCGCTGTATTCTTTCCAGCTTGCCTTCCGGCATAGGCTTCTTCCTGGGACTTCCATTCATGCCTCTTTTGTGTTAATTGTTTCCAATTTATACCAGCCACTTTTTTAATTTCATCTGCCCATCTTACTTAAGTCTTCCTTTATTTCGTTTTCTCTCTCTTGGGTACCATTCTAATATATCCCTATTCCATTTTCCTTGTTTATTCCTGAGCATATGACCAGTCCAACTCCACTTTTGTTGTTTTATTACATATGTTATGTTTCTAGTTTTTGTCTTCTTTTTGATTATCCCCAAATGTACTTTGTCGATTAATTTTATGTTAAGTATACTTCTTTCCATGTTGTTTTGGCATACTTGGATTTTCCCATAACTTTGCTTTGTCAGGGACCATGTGGGGCAGCCATAAGATAAAACTGGGAGGATGCAGCTGTTAAAAACTTTTATTTTGTTTTGAAGAGGTACTGATTTTTCTTTCATAATCTCTTTCAGTGACCAGAACCTGCGCCAAGAGTTTCCAATTCTTTCCTCAATTTCTTTATCCATCTGGTTTTCGCTAGATATTATCTGACCTAAATATTTATATTCTTCAACATATTCTATCTGATTATTGAAGTAAATCAATCTGGTTATAGCGAGGACATAAGACATTATTAAAAAAACATGTTATTCTCTTTTCAGGTGGTGTTTACTGACACGGTCCAACTATACAAGGATCTTCGGAACCAAGTTTTTACGGATCGGCTGTTTGAGCGGCAGTTCAAGATTGGGTTCTGCAGTGAGGACATCAAGCAGGCCTACGAGAGATTGCTGGAGAACTGCTGCAACATCTGTGATAAGACTCCACCGTTCCGTAACTTTAGCATGCTCAATGACCATATGAGGAAGGTCCACGAGAAATATTACTGTGATCTGTGCGTTAAACATTTGAAGGTAATTTCTATTTTACAAGCTTAGATTTAACTTGTATTGAACCTTTGTGTGATCAATGGTGGCCGATCACTAGCATGTGCACCTGCACGAAGGCGCTTCGATTACACTTTTATTGTGCGAACTGCTAATCTTTTTTTTTTTTTTGGTGGAATGTGCTGCCTGAATGTATGTTTACCACAACAACTAAAAATACTTAGATAAATCTGCATTATTATGTCACATGACACATAATGCACATGACTCACAATAGGCTAGTAGACTGGTGTTCCATTTATTATTACCAATAACACAGGCTTTGCGAAGGATATAATTAAATACATTACACATACTGAAAAAAATGTTTAAATTAGCTGATAAATTTCTGAGACGTAAGCGTGTGGGGATTGAGAGGGGATGCTATGTCCCATTCCCGCAAAGCGTGTATATTAGTATAGCATTTGTATGGCGCGGCTTAACGTCATGCTTGCTATAGTGCGCTCTCTGTCTGCAATGAAATTAAAATAATCGATAGGTTTTTTTTTTTTTAAGATGGATTCGATGCCCACAGAATCTGATGTATATCGTAGTACTGCGCGCGAAAGCTTTTGTTTGCTTTGATCTTCGGCCTCTCTGTAGTGGTTCAAAGCTTTTATTCAATCCAATAGGCTTGCGTTTGACCGCCAACTATCCTGATGTTAAGCGATGATGCGGTCTACGATGGAGCACGCTTGCCTAGAAGAAACTGATTTACTCTTGATTTGAAGACACCCAGATTGTAACTATGGGGGAACACCTATTCAGGCAGTGCATTCCCCAGACTAGCAGTTCGCACATAAAAGTGGAATTAGAGCAGTTCATATGGGTTTTGATTATGATTCAAGACAATCTTTTCTGCCGTTTGAAAATTATCAGACCTTTTACACGGGTGGGGGTTTAAAAAAAATATATTTATCGTTTTTATAATTTTTATACTTGTTTGTGTGTAACATACACATTGCTTGCAATGCTGCATTGCTGCCTTCGCTTCGCCCATTGTGAACAGATTTTAATGTTTTTTTTTTTTCAAATTCCGTCTGCCCGTGATCATTATTTTTTTTTGTAAATATTTGAAGATTATTTTTTATCAAAATAAGTTTATTTTGTCACGCTGCCGGCACCGCCGCTGTAGCGTCGTATGCCTACGCCTTATTTAAAACACAGACCATTTTAGCTTATCTGGTTTTTTTTCAGATTTTCACAAGTGAACGGAAGTGCTACACTCGGCAAGAATTAGCTCATCACAGGCGGAAAGGAGACCTGGACGACACTTCTCACAGGTAGCCAATGATTTCCTTTCAAACAATTGTGCAATTTGACAAAATTATTTTACTACTAGCTACTGTGCTACTACTCGCTATCCTACAGAAACCATGCATTTATCTTTTCATGCCAAAAAGTAGCCTATATATTAATCCCGATCATAAGCTACCTCCATACCAAATTTAAACTAAATCTGTTTTGTCTTTGCGGAGTTTAATAGGGTCAAGCACAGAGACATACACTGAAATTTAGCCATTTATCATATTAGTGTGATTCAGAGTATTGCTTGCAATAGGTGGGGAATTCCCCGAATGGCAGACCTGAGCAGTGAGGAGAGCGCAGGGTTAGATTGAAAGCGGGGAATTTTGGGAAATGCACAAATCATAATTTAACAGGTTTTAAGGCTTTTTTTGGAGGCCTTAAATATCTGACAATAGGGCTGGCGGCAACTGTCAAACGCGCGAAGTTAAAATCTTAGTTAAGTTTTCTGAAATTTTCCAAATATTCTGCGCAATTTCCTTATTTTTTTTTCAGTAACAACCTACAAAGTATTAAAAAAATATATGAATGAAATCGGTAAAGTCGTTATCATTTTTAACCAACTTCAGGAGGAGGTTATCAATTCGACTGTATGTTTTTTAAAATATAAATAGATGTGGTCTCGTGCTGTCTTGTCGAGATTAAATAACCAGGGTTGGGATTTTGAACATAACATGACCGTCTCTAGTGTTCACCTCTAGGGGTCACCCTCTGTGCGAGTTCTGCGAGGAACGGTTCATGGACGCTGACGAGCTGTACCGGCATCTGCGCAAGGAACATCTCTACTGCCATCTCTGCGATGCTGACGGTGAGAACATGACCGACGAAAACGCCACCCGATATTCTCAGTGGGCGAACTACGAATATTCGATACGTAAAATACGTATCGAATTCCATACTCATTTCAATATTCAAAATTTGTATTTATGGAATTTGTTAATTAAAATACGGATATAATTGAAAAAAAATTTTTGAATTTCGAAATGTATTTTTATGGAATTCGATACATAATTTCGTATCGAATATTCGTACTTCGCTTCGATATGTAAAATACATATTGAATTCTAAACGAATTTCAATTTCGAAATTCATAATTTGTATATAATTCGATACGCATTTTACGTATCGAATATTCGTATTTTCCCCTCAGCACTCAAATTTTTCGACATAATTTCGACAGCTCTTAAGTTTTCTAGATTCGACATATTTATATCCTTATTAGTTTTTAACCGACTTTGAAAAAGGAGGAAGGTTCTTAATTCGAGACAAAAGACACCTCAAGGATATGGAGGCCGATAGGACAGTGACCGTAGCTTAGTGGATAAAGAGCTCGGGGCGTAAATCCGGATAGCGCAGTTTGAATCTGTCTGTCGTCATTTCTGAATTCATCATCATCATCATCATCAGAAGACGCCCACTGCTAAACATAGGCCCCCTTTAACCTCCACACTGAACGACAGCCTGCCATCTGCATCCACTGGATAGACTGACGACATTGTGAGAGTCGCGGGCATCCAGTGGATGCAGATGGCAGGCTGTCGTACAGTGTGGAGTGTGAAGGCATTTGAATTGTCACATTAAAATCGTACTACAAACAGTTACGCATGGTCATGAAAAAATACGCGTCGACTAGAAAACGTCCTTCTTTTTTTCGTCGGTTAAAAAAGGTGTACTTTTCAGTTCTACTGGTACAAAGTTGTGTGAAAATTGTGGTTGAAGACTGAACGAGGGGAAGCCACGCTATGAGTGCTGCTAGCAGATGATATGAACAAAAATATATACTACAATAATATTATCAGCCCATCATAAAGCCGCTGCTGTGACACAGGCCTTCTCTCAGAGAGAGAGAGGATGGGTCATAATCCACCATGCTGGCCAAGTGCATGTTGGTGCATGTCATCTTTTCGATCTTTTTGAACTTTTGAGGTTCTTGAACATACCGGTTTCCTCACGATGTTTTACTTCACCGTTGTAGAACGATGGCATCGAAAATGCACATCATTTATTACTAAATAAAATAAATAAATAAGTACTAAATAAGTAATTGGTGCAGGGCCGAGGATCGAACTGGGTACCGTCTGATTTTAAAGCGCACATGCTACCGCATGGCCACCGTCGCTCAATAATAACAATATATTACACGGATATGTACTCGACAGGCAAGAACCTTTACTACGCGTCACACTCTGCGCTCGCGCATCACTTCCGGACGGACCATTACTTGTGTGAAGAGGGAGAGTGCGCCGGACAACATCTGACTGCTGTCTTTAGGAGCGAGATTGATCTCAAAGGTATTCTTTTATTTATTACTGTAAGGTATATATATATACCTCTAATTTTCTTTATTACATGTGGCTAACCTAACAATTTTATCGTTAAATAAACTGAAGACTTAGAGCCAGATTTGTTTCACTTTAAGCATAAAATGAAACATCTGAAAGTCATAAATCATAAAAATTTATATTATAGCAATAAAATTTAAAGTCCCTTCAAGATCGGTCTAGCCGTTTTGGAGTCCATAGGGGAACATACATACCGATTTTTATATACATAATACATATACATAATTATATAGATTGTCATGATTATGTTGCGTGGCCGGCTTTTCATTATGGTCCTTCGAGCTGAACTAGCGACCTATTTTGTTTTATTATTTTTCCAGCGCATAAGGCGATGGTGCACCAGCGTGGCATGAACCGCGGCGCGACACGGCAGGCGCGCACTCTCGAGCTTCAGTTCAACATCACGCCCCACCCACAGCAGAGGGCGCCACGGTAAATTAACTCTATTTTGGCGCCCAACTGGGGCTGCGGGAATTTATTTTTAAGCCACCCCTGCTATATGTTTTTGTTTTTAGAGTTCCGTACCCAAAGAGTTTAAACGGGACTCTATTACTAAGCCTACGCTGTCTGTCTGCCCATCCATCCTACCGTTTAACGGCTGCATGTTTAGAACCGTAATAGATAGCCCGTTGAAAATTTTACAGAATATGAAATGTTGCGGTGGATTAACTAATAAATAATAATAAAATAAACTACTTGGATGGGTGACCGCCTGGGCGTGATGTGTTTTTGTATTTTGTGGTGGTACGGAATTACGGAACCCTTAGGGCGCGAGCCCGACTCGCACTTATCCGGTTTATTTGATCTATTATAAATATAAATTCGTGTGGTCAATTGTTTTACTAGATAATTGCGGAGCTTTTCTTCTAATATTATCCACAGCCTTCTTTATCCTACTGCTTTATAGACCTGTCTTTTACTATGCCATTCTTACATAAAACTATGAACATGGACTAATTAGCATAACCCATGCAGGTCATGTGTTAATCAAGTCCAGGTTCCATCCGTAACCTCTTCAATAGCACAGAATACAAATATTAGTAAAAGTACAGAAGATTCACTTCGCAAAATCATTTAGATAAGTAGAGACTCTTGCTACTACAC
This sequence comes from Agriopis aurantiaria, assembly GCA_914767915.1. Taxonomy (NCBI): domain Eukaryota; kingdom Metazoa; phylum Arthropoda; class Insecta; order Lepidoptera; family Geometridae; genus Agriopis; species Agriopis aurantiaria. The sequence continues at coordinate 5,674,821 of OU611994.1, read as the reverse complement.
AATAAAGTGCAATTCAGGACGCGCGAGCGCTAACTTCCTACAGCTATATTAACCTACAAGTTGCCTCTCTGTCTATCGCGTAACTCTTATCGCATTTTCTCTGTCTATCGCGCGGCAGATCCGACAAGTCGGCTACTTGTGGTTTCATACCTAAACTGCGGAGTGCACCAGTTGCACTATGTTCATATACAGCGTGACCGGTGAGACTGAAAATATTAGGGGAGATCATTGTACTCATCATCAAGAACAACTTTAACGATGGTACCAACACAGAAACCGCGGAAAAAATCAGCTGTTCCATACATTTCGTCAAGTGTCAATGAACTTTTTGTATGGAACAGCATATTTTTTTACGCGTTTTTTTTAAAACTTTTTTCACTTATTGTTACTCTATAGGTTTTTTATATTTTTTTTATATTGACTTGTACTGTTGGCCTTTTGGCCTCTACAGCTTGACCGGACTAGTTAGCGAACGCAGAGTGCGTTCGGCATAACTTGATGGTTAAGTTTATAGGCGACTAGCACAAGGGCACCTCGAAGGTACGAACCTCGGCTTGGGCCGTCGCCGGGAGTGGGAATCAGACTTGCCCAGGCACCCCAGAGGGGGTATGCCCTGGAGCCCTAACGGTTTGTTGAACTGATTGATTATTTGGAGAGAATCTAACAGATCCTGTGGGTCTACGATCCTGCCGGCGGGATCGCTGTGTGTGTGTGTGCCTCTGGTAACCGACGCCTGTACCAAAAACGGAATATTTCCTATTGCTAGGAGCAGTCGGATCGGACTCTATAGGTATTGTATCTCGATGGTTAAATATAATAATATTCGGGACCTTTTTGCATACACGGTCATCTGACCCAAACTAAGCAAAGCTTGTACTATGGCCACTATAGAGACTGATATACATACATATTTATTTTTAAATACATACTTAAATAGATTTTAACACCCAGATATAAAACAACCACAAATGCTCATCACATGAAGTCATGAATGTTGTCCTAGGTGGGAATCGAACCCACGCCGCGCAGAAGGCAGGTTCACTACCAACTCGACCAACGAGGCTATCATAATAAATAAATAAATGTCATAATAAAGGTCATAGCCCACGTCTCAACTCGGAAACGGATCGTAACCGTATCAACTCGAGCCGTTCAGTATTCTTTGTAAGAAACTCCACGTATCGAAGCAGCTGATCCGCTTTGGTTACGTGCTTACGCGGTTTGACGGCGAGGCGAAAGGCGATACGGTGACGATCCCTTTCCGAGTTGATATGTGTGCTATGACCTTAATAAGGTAATGTTGTATGTTAGCAGTGAGTACAACCGGCTGGAGCGGTTGGAGCGGCCGCCGAGCCCGCCGCCGCCGCCGCCCGCGCAGCACATCGACACGCACAGCAACGAACAGTTCCCGCGCCTCTCCGCTGCGCCGCCGCAGCCTAGCCTGCTGCAGCCGGGAAACAATAAAGCTTATAAAGGTAAGACAAACGTGTATAGTAACCTTGCGTTTGACCGCCAACTCGCCTGATGTTAAGCGATGATGCGGTTTACGTTGGCGCACGCACTTCTTATTCTCTGATCTTAACTACTACATTACTACGACTTTGACGATTTCATTGATCTTTTTTTTTTAGTTTTCTAATACTTTGTAGAAGGTTCTTATAGAATAAAAAAATTGAGCCGATCCAACCGGGCCTTTTGGAGATCGATGGGGGAGGCCTATGTCCAGTAGTGGACGTCCTATGGCTAAAATAATAATGATGATGATGATGAATACTTAATTGTACAAACTCAGTCTGTAACGCCAGCATCAGTTTCACAATCAGGTTTTCCTCCCTGGACTGCCTCCTCTAGAAGTCGCCAATCTTCTCTATCTCTGGCTACTCTGCGCCTCCCTTTTGGTAAGTCATCCTCCCACCATCTCTGTGGTCGTCCCCTTGTTCTGTTCCCATCCCAGATATGACCTTTTTGGTCAATTTTTGTTTAGAGGATCTTAACTACATGTCCAATCCAGCGCCATTTCCCTGCGGTCTCTTTTAGGTCATCTGTCCATCTTGTAGGTGGGCGTGCTGTGCGTACCGGTCCGTGGTCTCCATTCGAGAACCTTTCGGCTCCATCGATCATCTTTTCTGTGTGATATGTGCCCTTCCCTGCCCACTGCCACTTCAACTTGCTAATCCGGTGGGCTATGTCAGTAACATTCGTTCGTCTACGGATCTCATCATTTCTGATTCGATCTCGTAGAAAAACCCCGTCTAATATACATAACCATAGGCATAACCGTCTCCATAGCTCGTTGTGCGACTTTGAGCTTGCTTATGAGGCCCATAGTGAGAGACCACATTTCACTGCCGTAATATATTATGTCGTTAGATTCATCTTCATTTCCTGCCACAGGCTGTATTGTGCAGTCGGGTATTTTAATAGACAAATTTTTTACTATGAAAGAGAAAAAAATTCATTTTGAGAACTAATGAAAAACGCACACATTAAAAATTGTTTTCATTTTCTCGAAATCAATGTCATTTTCTTGTAATAATCTACTTATTAACTTATTTGTTGAATATATAGCAGGTGCCCACAACTTGGCGCGTACAGACAGGAACTTCCCGACACTAGGCGGAGCCCCAGCAGGCCCCTCGCGCCCCGCCCCCGCGCCCGCCTCTGCCGGCAAAGCACCCACCGTCGCCGCTACCATCTTGAGGAACGGTTAGTTTTTTACGGTTATATTGTATTAATTTTATTTGTGTTTGTAACCCAGGAAAATAGGCACGACCAGGCAGCAGCATCAGACGATTTTACAAATTTCAAAGTTACTAATTACCTAATAGAAAAACAATAAATGTAAAAAATGCGTATTTTGTGTTGTTTATTGTTTTTGCGGAAAGATCGTACCAGAATGCCTTCTCTACGTGTACTGTGGGCAAAGTACGAATATTCGATACCTAACGTACGAAATGTAGGTTGTGAGCATATATGAAAGTCTACGTACGCGTACAGTGCACACTACCCATGCATCGACATTATAGGAAAGAATTTTTTTTTACATGATAATTGGGCGCTCGGTACACGCATACAATCTCATGTATATTGTAGTAATGCGCGCAAGAGCTTTTGGTTCAGAGTTTTTTTTAAATCCAGTAATAGGCTTGCTTTTGACCGTCAACTCGCCTTATGTTGAGCGATGATACGATCTACGATGGAGCACGCTTGCCTTGAAGAGACCGATTCACTCGTGATTTGAAGGTACTCAGATTGTACCTATCGGGGAACACCCATTCAGGCAGCGCATTCCACAGACTCGGAGTTTGCACAGTAAAAGTGGAATCAAAGCGCATCGTACGGGTACGGGCTAAACGCTTCCCACGCATGGAAATACCCACCTCTTTTCACAGCTTCGCTCCGCTTCTATAGAAACGCACTTTAAACTAGTTGTAATTTGCCCCCAGCTAAGCCAGGCGTGTCGATCCATCTCCACAGCCAGCCAGCCAGCGCGAGTAACTTCCGCCTGACGCCAGCCAGTGGTAACCGCATCTCCATCCCGCCGCGCCCGCGCCCTGTCTCTGATGACGACTTTCCTTCTCTCTCTGTACCGAAAGACGACCACCCGAGCTTAGGGGCGTCAACACTGCAGCCGCCTAAAGTAAGTTTCAGTAGCGTCCACTATAAAGTCCCCTTAACTAGGGTCTACACTTAAGTTACTTTGACTAGAACTCACAACTAACGTCAGCTTAGAGCAACGGCATCTCCCATCTCTCCGTGCCGAAAGACGACCTTCCGAGCTTAGAGACGCCAACACCGCAGCCCGCCTAAAGTAACTTAATTTTACTGGCTACAGCGTGAGTAACTTACATTAACTAGAGTTCACTCCAGTCACGTAAACTAGAGTCAACAACTAAAGTCAGGGAAGAGCAACTGCATCTCCATCTCTTTATGCCGAAAAACTACTCTCCGAGCTTAGAGCCATCAAAACTGCAGCCCGCCTAAAGTAACTTACTTTTGCTGGATAGAACGTGAGGAACTTGCATTAACTAGGGCTTGATAAAGATAAATATTATTAGGGCTCACACTAAAGTTACGTAACCTAGAGCCCACAATGACGTCAGTGGTCCTTCTGGCCGTATGCCATCTCTAATGAATACAATAAAACTAAAGTTATATGATTATTTACGGGATATTTACCGTGGTAAGGGAGCTCATTCCACAACCTTACCACGGTAAATATCCCGTAAATAATCATATAACTTTAGTGAACAACCGTGATAGTTTAAAACAATGTTTTACAATAAAACTAAATGAAATAAATATGTACTATGCTTTTCTATTAGCGATAGATGACCGCCCAAGCTTAGAAGCGTCAATACCGCAGCCGCCTAAAGTAACTGATCTCATAAAAATTGCCCGTGTTTTAACATCGTCATTTGCCATCTTTAGTATTATCAGAATTTTGATGGAGTTTTTATATGAACTTCATTTGTTTCTTAGGTCACGTTAATTAACAGCGAAGAGATGCAATCCTTAAAAAGCAGCCAACCGAGCTCGCAACACAAAAAGCTTCAACAGATGAGCTCGGAAGCTTTTCCCGCATTGTCATCATCGTCTGCACCAGCCGCGCCCCCGCAGTGGATCTCCGTCTCCAAGTCTAAAGCCAAACAGAAGCCAACAAAGCCGGAGCCGCCGCCCCAGCCCCGGGAGCCCACCTTCAACCCCGCAGCAGACTTTCCCACCCTCCCCATCAACATGAAACCGAAAAAGAAACCGAGCCCACAACCGCCGCCGCCCTCTCCCCCCGCTCAGCTAGAAATTAAACCAACCAAGAAGGAAAAGAAGAAGCTGAATCAACTCGCGAAGAAAGAGAACATCGTATCGGACGTCCCGCTCGTGAACGGTCTGGATAAGAAGTACGCGCGCGATCCGTCTTTCACGGACGTAACTATCAATAACAATAATGACGTTGGAAAGATTAAGACAATCGAAATGGTGGACGAAGCTGCGCCTACGCACGAGAAGAACCGAAACGGGAAGGGTGATTTCGCGCTCGCGTCCAAAGACTACCCTCCGCTTAACCCGAAAAGCGCAAACGCGAGGAGCGAACCGACAAAAAAAACACCGAACGGCAGCGTACCACCCGGCTTTGCCCCGCCCGGTTTCAAGGCGCGGCCTACCTGCAACGGAATGACTTTCACCAACTCGTCGGGGCAAACATTCTCTGCGCCAGTGCATTCATACATCTCACCCCCGGACTTCGAGCGAAGAAACCGAGACCTCGTCAACAAGTTAACCGTCGCGCTCGGCGGGCCAGCCGCCGTGCAAGACTTCAAAGTCGCGTCGCGGGACTTCAGACAGGGCACGATCGTCGCTGACGATTATTACAAACATTGTAGTAACGCGATGGGATCTCAATTGGACGACGTTTTTCCGGAGCTAGTTGCTCTGTTGCCGGATATCGGGAAGCAGCAGGAGTTAGTTGTGGGTCGGAGCTTGCCGGGGCTGGACGTGTGCGCCACTTGCGGGCAACTGGTGCCGATGAGTGATACGGGCGCGCACCACGCGGCGCACTGGCCGCCGCTGGCGCCGCGCTAGCTCTGTGATACTGCCGCTCATACAACGCTGTGTTCATTACATATACTCCGACAAGCTTTCTTGAAGGTGAATTACAATTACAATGAAAACTATTTTGCCAAGTTCGTCTCTCTTTTAACCGACTTCAAAAAAGAAGGGGGGTTCTTAATTTAATGCAGTAAGTAATAGTAAGCTTACAAGAGGAAAAAACAATAAATTAAAACCTAATCCACTACCAGTGGGAATCGTTCCCAAAATGCTGGCCCCAATATCACGTTGTATGGCAATGCTCACCCTTTGAGTTTATAATTGAATTGTCTTTTTTATTTATTTGTTACCTCAGAACTCCTTCATAAACTGATTTGGAAAATTATATTTTATTTAACGATATACCTTCAGATTGTTGCCATAGAAATTTTACCAAAATTGTTTCAGTAGTTTGGTTTTTAAATCAAAATTGCTGGAAAATATGTCAACCAAGTAAACGAAATTGCGTATTTACTAATTTTGAAGTTAGTTTTTTTATTTATAATTGTACAGCAAAGAGATAAGACAGCATCTGTAGTTTCACTTTTGAATCATCGGTGTGTAGTACACATGAGCGACAGATTTAGAATAATTCCCGTGTGGTAATTTATAATTTTATTTTGTAAATTCTTTAAATTCTAGCCAAACTGTAACTATAGGTTCAGAGTCCTTGTATAGCTAAGATTAGTATATATTTATATACATATATGCTCATTTTGATGCTGTTTTCCATATATTTATCTTGCCTTCCATCTCTTCAATGGTACTGAGTACCTATAGTATACAAGGTTATAAGCTTTGAGTATACTAACCTGAAAGGAGGTACTGTTCTCATCATTATGAACAACTTTTTAAAGATTTTAAGGTGTAATTTTTTTTTTCTTATATCAATGGGTGGGTGTATTGGGGCCCACTGTAACTGCCCACCTAATTGTGTGTTAATTAAATAAATTAATAAAAAAATACTTTTATTAGGGGAATACATGGCACTGAGACCAGAGTAAAATATTATGTGGATTTACAAAATTAGATGTCAATTAAATCACTTTATTGATAATATGAAAAAAATTCTTTGATGCTCACAGTGTCTGATTATGTAAAAAAGTCAGATGCTAATTATCACCACGCATCATAATAATTATCATCATCATCATCCTTTACTTGTTGATTATAAATAAGCCAGCACCACTAATGTTGCATGCCACTTAACGAGGCAAGTTTGTAGTCGGACCTAAAAATTACCTACAAATTGCAATAAATGATTTGAATTGAAGTTGTATTAACTGTTGCTTATTTTTGTAATATATGGTCGTCAACAGTATTTTTTTGACGCCCTTAGATAGACCACTTAGTTATTTTGACAAAACTGCTGTATAAAAGATGTGTGAATTAGTACCAAAAAAATATCAGCTGTTCCATGGAAAAATGTCAGTCACATTCAATGGTATGTATGGAACAGCAGATACTATTGCGATTTTAGGGTTGATCCCTAGTAAAAGTATTTCATAATGATGTAAAAACCCCGCGAGCTTATAACCCTGTATGCTATGTATTATTTATGTTTTGATACAGTAAGTATGACACATTTTTTATTTTTAGTCATTGACCAGTCTCCTTTATAAGGTGACTACAAAAACCTTTTGTAAATACTTCAATATGCTTTTGGTCTTTTATCAACCTCGGTTGACTGTCCAATGGTAGGTGCTTTTGACCGTAACTCCAAAAATGTTGACCGTTATATTACGAGTTTATTTTCTAATCTCAGGCGCCTTACGGTTACCTGTTTTAAGCGATTCTGTTTAGTTGATGAGAAAGGTTGCGCGACCGCAAACCGTATCTCGGCGCGTTAAGGTTCACGTTCGCATGATTTTCTGAACTACGCTAATTCGAGCCCGCGTTAAGAGTTAGCCTTAAGGCCCCTGGAATTATAATTACAGCTGTAACAAAGGCTTATATTGACACTATAAGTTGAATGTGATTAACTAAAAAAGTGTAATTAATGTTACAATATGTAAAAATATATTGTTGAAAAAATATATATTTTTGTACGTTCAAACTGAAAACTTTTGTTTGCCTTCGTATTGTGTAAAATATTTCTTTGTTAAATACACTTCATTAAAACTCATTTTATAAGACAAAACTTGTATCTATGATATCACCCTTCATACGATTTCCAATCTATGAGATCTTCGATAGGCTTTGGTCTCTAGATCGACACGCACAACGCTACGGTTAGCATTATCGAACACTAAGGCTTACCGTCCGCGTAGCGTCGCTTCATACGCACGCTTTTGTCATTTGTACGCCGCTTGTTCCTTGCAGTTTGCGTACAAGTATAAAAGATCTTGTAACTTCCGAATAAAGAGCTGATAATCATCAAACGGAAGAACAATTTTCTTGAATCATAGCTAAGAAAGAACACTCTCTATCAAGTTACCTTAAAAAAACTGGCCAAGTGCGAGTCAGGCTCGCGCACTCAGGGTTCCCTACCACCACAATTTTTTTTTACTAATAAAATACAGAAAATGTAGTGTAACAAGACTACCATCATGTACTTACTGCGCCCGACGTTGCTTTACTTTTGTGAACAAAAGTTAGTGACTGACTCGCACTTGGCAGTTTTATTATTTGTTGTTTTACTTTAGAATGTGTACTATAATCGTGCCAAGTTTGACGTTTGTACGTATTACCGTTTTAACACGAGCAAAAACAAAAAAGTTTTATGGTGATCTCCTTTTAGTTTCTTTACTTTTTGACTTGTTTTTATTTCTTAGTTAATTCGCAGTAACATTACATATTCTGTAAAAATATCAACTGGCTATATATTACGGTTCAAAAGCAAGTGTTCCGTGTTCAAAAGACACGGCCGTTAAAAGGTAGAACGGACATACAGACAGACAGCGTAGGCTTAGTAATAGGGCCCCGTTTACACCCTTTGGGTATAGAAACCTAAAAAATAACAACATTATTGGTATTATTAGATACAAAACTATGTAATGGTCTAGTTTTTATCACATTAATGTCTGGGAATTACGTGCCAGCGGCGTCCGTATGCTATCACCCGACGCGTTTCAAGGTGAACGGTTCAATGGCGTCAACAATTATAGCCCATCCCAGTTATGCCATTACACACATGCACACTTTGTTTTTGCTAATATTATTCCCGTTCTCAATCTCAACTAGTTTCAGTATTTCGTAATACGCGCACAGGCGCACATGTGCGCTGCGCTTGCCATGTCGGGGAAAATGTCTACATATTTATGTGCTCTATTGTGTGTTCTATTTACATCATCAATTTTTGTCAGCGAAGTAAATGCCAGAGCAGCAAAGTCAAGATATTATAGCAGCCATGGATCACAGTCACATTCGTCAATTCAAAGTGGAAGAGGCTCACCATCACACGCGTACCCTTCGAATTCCGGAAGAGCTAGTTCATCGTCTGCTCATATTTATCCATCATCAGCAGTGCATTCGTTATCTGGAAACTCAGGCAGTTCATCTGGACACAGTTATCCGCCATCAAGACTCTCGGGCTCAGGAAGTAAACCTGGATCTGCTTCATACCCTTCGACAAATTTTGGGTCAATTAGTGGATCGGCTACACATGGTTATCCAAATTCTCCTCCGAATTCCTTATCGGGTGGCGCAAGTGGTTCATCAGTACAAGGCTATCCATCGTCCAACGTACAATCTAATTTTGGCATTCAACTAGGATCCGCTCAGTACAATAAGCAAACCAACAATGTAAACAGTGGATCTGCGGTACACAGTTATCCAAATTCTCATCCGAACTCCTTATCCGGTGGAGGAAGTGGTTCATCAGTACATACCTATCCACAGACTAATATATTTTCCGGTTCGGGAAGCCGACCTGGATCAAGCTATCCACAAAACACACATTACACTAATACTTATCACAGCACAAGTTGGGGGTCCAACACGCAAGTTCACGCAGGTGGACGCCCGGTGGTTCATCACCACCACCACTATGTTTACAACCCACCAACAGTTATTCACTATGGATATGGAGCACACTCTTACAGCTACCCCGTCTACAGAGGAGTGCCACCGCCATACGTTTATGAATACAGGTCTTCTGGCAGTAAATATAGCCACCTGTTAGCAGGTTTGGCGCTCTACAACCTAGGAAGGATGTCTGCAACTTCCAGTTCGCATAACTATCACAGACACTATATCCCTGCACCAGACGAGTATTGTAAGTTTGGCGTCCAATATAGAACCGGCAATTTCGAAGAGATGGCCATCGACTGCAGGGCTATCACTTACTTCATATATGAAGAGCAGCCACAAGTTCAAAGTCCTATAACTACGAATATTGTTAATCAGCCGACAGTGACAACTCAAGTAATGTATTCTAATGGCTTTCCAAACACGCAAACCCAAGTTATTTCTGCAAATGGAGTATCTCAGCAAATTTTGAACAGCAATGGGCAAGTTGTGCCTAACACTCAGCAAATCAACAGCGTGACCACAACACAAGTGATGTCTGTGGCAGATCCTAGATATCTTGGAAGGCCTGTAGAAGTGAAACCGGATATGGAATGTTATGTCACCAGAAACACGAGGTACACCAACATGAAGAAGCCGGTACCTTGCGAGTTGTTGCAGAAATATTCCGCTTCGTCGTTATATAATTCAGGTGCTATGATAAAGTCATCTTTGACTGTGATTTTGGTAGAATTTGCCCTTGCTTTAAACTAGTAGGATTATGTTGTTGCAAACATAAGTTTATTTATTTATATTTTTGATTGTTCTCTAAATTATGGAGGTCAATTAACGACTTCATAATATTATATACATAAACACTTTCTTGTTCAAAAAGTTCAAAAGTTGTTTGTTACTTTTTCTAATCAAAAGATTATCGCAGTGTGGTAATTCTATGTAATTGTTGAATGTTTTAAAACTTTTCTATTTTGTAATTTTATAAGTATATCAGCACTTTTAAATTAATATATAAATTGGTACATTCTATGAGGAGGGATGACAGACTATGTGTACATATTGACAACAAACTACCAAGAAACCGTGAAAATTGTGTACTTATCTCTAATTATTTTATAACTATACAATTTTGTGTACATTGATGTTGTTATAAAATGATTACAGATCATGACAAAATTTGGCGCACTGCAGACTGATGTACTGATCTTGGTCTTCGATTCTATAAATAGTATCCAAGGCTACTTACGTACATCGAGATACAATACATAATAGAGTCACAATCGTGCAAAATATGTCCGAACCAAAACTCGGCGCATGCTACTAATTGCGCACTTTTTGGTTAGTTACAAGGTAACCGCGATCCGACTACAACGCCGCGCGATGCCAGAGCTACGATGACATAGCGGACAACTAACGTTGAACACTATGCAAGCGACATAACCTCTAATTTGGAGGTGGCAAGAGGTGGTGGTGGAAAAAATGTGGCATTGTGAAGTATATAATTAATACAATGTATGTACAATGACGCTCTGACGTTTTTTGACTATTTTCACTGAGAGATTGTGACTCTATAGGAATTGTATCTCAATGCTTCTAATATGTAAAGAATCACGCGCCTATTATTTGATGACTAGTATCGTAACTCTACAGTTACGATGCTGTACATCTAGACGAGATTAGGTAATTAGCTTGAGTCTATAGGAATTGTATCTTGATGCTTACGTACAATGCTGTATTAGATTTGCATTTATATAACTTTTAGTGGCGTTATTATATTACTACATCTTTCAAAATCGACTAAACTAAGTCGATGATGACGCTGTGTGATGGATACTTAATAGAAGTACTTAGTATTTTTTCATAAGAATTGAAATATTTTTTAATGTCTATGTGTATTTGTTACTGAAATTAAACTTTTTAAAAGCTTTTATTTAACTTGCAATACATGTAACTGTTTGTTAAGGTGGAATCTTGCAACTTAATTTTGAAAAACACTAAACTGGATAGATAAATTTTGTGTATTTGAACCATATAACCATACATAGCATAGAAAAACATACAAAACCCTCTCACTTGTCGCTCTTTCCCCATCCAAGGAAACCTTTAACGAGGCCAGTGAGCCCAGCACCTTGCTTCTTAGCGTCCGCCGCGCCAGTCTTATCATCCAGGTTGGGGAACTCTAAAAAGTTACAGGCCAGGTCAAAGAACAGCGGCTTGCAGGGAATAGCTTCCATCGGAGGAGGCATCTTGTACACATTCGGGTTTTTAGTAAGCAGCTGCGAGTCCTCCCGGTACTCATCGAGACGATCAACCAAAGGCTTCTTGTCTTTATGAGGCTTGCCCGAGTACTTATTGTCATCATCGTCATCATCATCTTCCAGTACAGAATCCGCATGGACTTGGAACTTGCAACTTTCTACGTCCTTTTTCAACACAAGCAACTTCGCCAGCAGTTGTTTGTCTTCGGGTTTGTTCTTAATAGAATCTGCAGCGTAGATGCTGCAGCGCTCCAGCATGGCCAATGCCTCGCGGAAACGCCTCAAACCGGTCAACACTTGAGCAATATAGTAGCACCGGAAGGCTCTGTATGCTTTCATTTGCATCTCTATCTCCTTCTGATAGACGGCGTCGTCTTCGAAGCCGGGCAGCTGCTGCAGTTCAGTAAAGTTCTGCAGAATGATCTCGTAGAGTCGCGTCAAGTCGTGGGGACGCACTTTCTTGCCGTCTATTTGCCCGTTATTCTTGCGAGCCTCCTCCGCCTGTTCCACCAGTAAGTTGTTACGTTCAATGGTTCTCATGAGACGGAGGTACATCAAGTAGGAGAGTAGATAGTTGACTCCGGAGAGTTCGGTTTCGGACGCGTTGCGAAGTTTAGGATCAGTTTTCATTTCGTCCTTGATTGCTGCGATGGCGTCCTTGCAGTCCATGAGAATGTTTTCGAGGATGTCGATCTTGGCCTGCGCCGTGGTCGCGGCGGCGGCTGACTTGTCCAAGTCCTGGAGAGCGATGAGGAAAAGGCGCACTTTCTCGGGACGCACCGGCACGCGCCGCCCGCGCCACTCCACCTCGTGCATCGCGCCAGACCGGGACTCCCTGAGGATGACATTGGATATGTAGGTTTAACAAACTACATTTGTGCTAGTCTATGTTTGGTCAGTAAGTCATTGTAAGCGACCATGGGCCGCAGGGAATCGCTGGATGCAGGCCGATTCCAGCCGGCCCTTTTGGAGATTGATGGGGGACGCCTATGTCCAGCAGTGGACGTCCTATAGCTGAAATGAAGACGAAGATGAGGCCGACGAAAGAATTAAAAAAAAATTTGAATTTGGCCGCCATTTCGCCTGATGTAAAGCGATGAAGCGGTCTACGAAGGAGCACGCTTCCCTAGAAGAAACCGATTCACTCTTGAATTTATCTACGTATGTAAAATCATTATCAGCCATCAGCCTATTATGTTCCCGCTGCTGGGACACAGGCCTTCTCCCAGAGAAAGAATGGGTCATAATCCACCATGCTGGCCCGTACATGTTGGTAAATGTATATGAAATTTTGAGATTCTTGGACACTGGCTCACGTTGTTTCCCTTCACAGTTTTTGGGTGATGGTATCATAAACTAGACATAGTTTATTTAAAATACTATACAAGTAATTGATGAATGAAACATAAGTCAATGTTGCTGGGTTGGAGATCGAACCGGGTGCCGCAAGATTGTGAAATGCACATGCTACCGCTCGGCCACTGACGCTCAGATGTAGAATGACACTGATAAATCTGTGCATTTACTCGAAATCGAATATCGCCATATTTTTAATGTGTTATGAAACACCAATAAAACCGGCCAAGTGCGAATCGGACTCGCGCACTGGGGGTTCCGTACCTCCACATAAATTGTTAGCTACTAAAGTTAAAAAAAATAATTGCAAAAATACAACATCAAATCAACACCTGCGTTGCTTCACTTCGGTGATCGTACGAGAACCGATGGTGAGCAGAAATTTGACACCGACTCGTACTTGGCCATTATTTATTATTTGTTGTTATACTTTAGAGTGTGTACTATAATCATGCCAAGTTTGAAGCTTGTACGTATTATCGTTTTTACATTAGAGCTAATACAAATATACGTTTGTTGTTTGGGGATTTCCCCCATATCTTTTTTACTTTTTGACTTTTTTATTTCTTAATTGATCCGCCGAAACATTACATATTCTGTGATAATTTCAACTGACTATCTATTACGGTTCGAAAGATACAGCCGTTAACAGGTAGGACAGACAGACATCGTAGGCTTAGTAATAGGGTCCCGTTTTTTCCCTTTGGGTATGGAACCCTAAAATGTGTCACTTTCAACTTCTGATATTGAGAAGATTACAATGACACAGTAAAATAGACCATCAATTGCAGAGATATTGGGGTCGATTCTGTCATACCACTCACCAAACTAAACCAATCTGACAGGACTAAAATTATCTGCCTCTCTTTTCATTTTACTATGTGAGAGAAGGATGGCAACAGTTTTAGACCTGTCAAATTTAGTTTAGTTTAGAGTGCATCAGAATCGATGCCATTGTATTGTTTCAACGAGCGTAAATACATCTTTCGCTAAAATGCTCGTATTAATAAATAAATATTTCTGGACATTTTTTGCACACACGGTCATCTGACCCCAAACTAAGCAAAGCTTGTGATATGGCTGCCAGAGACTGAAATGCATACATACATAATTTTAAATGCATACTTATATAGATATTAACAACCAGATATAGAACAAACACAAATGTTCATCACATAAATGTTTGTCCTAGGTGGGAATCGAACCCACGCCCCCAAACTCAGAAGGTAGAGGTTCACTAACAACTGGACCAACGGGCTATCATGTATTTTGTATATTACCAATGGCTTTATGTGTAGTTCATAAAATTACGGAGAATTTATGACAAAACATGATTTATGGGGCCACCTGCAGCGAGAAATTGAGTCATCATCATCATTTCAGCCATAGGACGTCCACTGCTGGACATAGGCCTCCCCCATCGATCTCCAAAAGGGCCGGTTGGAAGCGGCCGGCATCCAGCGTGCGGTCTCTTTTTGGTCGTTTGTCCATCTTGTGGGTGGACGTCCTACGCTGCACTTACCGATCTGTGGTCTCCATTCGAGAACCTTTCGGCCCCATCGGCCATCTGTTCTGCGGGCTATATGCCCTGCCCACTGACACTTTTTTTTTTACCTAAATAATATTCTTGCGTTTGAGCGCCAACTCGCCTGATGTTAAGCGATGATGCGGTCTACGGTGGAGCACGCTTGCCTAGAAGAAACCGATTCACTCGTGATTTGAAGACACCCACATTGTAACTATCGGGGAACACCTACTCAGGCAGCGCATTCCACAGACTAGCAGTTCGCACAATAAAAGTTGCTAACAACTTGCTTGAGAAATAGAGTATAGTGTGTAGTAATTACTTCGCCTGCGCCATGAGTGAGTCGAGGTTTGTTATGAGGCCCTGGCCGCGCATGGCCACCAGGTCACCGGCCGCGGTCTCGTCGCCGATGTTGTACGCACAGTAGCGCAGGCTCGGCTTCAGCTCCTCGATCTGGACGGACAATGTCAAACTGTAACTTATAGGTTTTGTTGAAATAAATTGTGCAGGGGTACCTTGGACGGCGGACTTGTGATCGCTTAGCCTCGCGGTTCCGCCCGAGTGGACAATCGCTCAGAAACCATATATTCTTCTGGGACAAAAAATATTTTATCGCGCAACATTTTTTCGTCACCAAACTGGATTGCTTTAAACAGCTTAGCCGTAAGTAGTTCTTTGTAAGTTGCTGCCTGCTGGATTACTTATTCTGTCTTTAGGGTGCTAGATTAGCCGCACGCATAAACACATGCAACCAGCTGTAGGTCTGATTCAGACCTACAGCTTGTGTAAGATGTCTCTAGGTTCAGACTGTTTGAACTCTGAACAAGCCTTGAAGCAGTGAAATGTTGCCTATAGCCCCAAGCCTCATTTATGTCGCGTCACGTCAGCAGAACTTAAAACAGTGGAGGAGGCTACAAAGCACCACACTTCAGAATTATACTTCTCTAACTCTACATAGTATAAATTAAAGTCACTTTCCGCGTCTGTCTGTCTGTATGGCTGCTAGCTCCTCCTAAACCACGCAACGGATTTTGATGCGGTTTTCACCATCAGTTAGATAATTTTTCACGGAAGGTTTATGTATATAATAAGCGACCCTCCCGCCCGGCTTCGCACGGGTGTAATTTACGTGCGAAGCCGGACGGGCGGGTCGCTAGTACACTTATAAATTATACTTGTCTCCAGCGTGACTGATTGATATTAAAATATCGACACAAAAAAAGACGTATAAACGAGACACAGTCAAAAAGATTGTAAACATCAATATTGTACAGGGTTACGCATATGCGTAAACTACTACTAAGCCGACTGTACTAAGCCGAAAGGCGGTCATTGTACTCATCATTATGAACAACCTTTACTGTGAGACCAAAGCTGAAATCGCGCATAAAAACAGCTGTTCCATAGAAAACGGTCACTGACACTCGACAAAATGTATAGCTACAACACTTTTGAAGTGAAAACTTATTTAGGCATGTAGGGCACTTTCTGGGATGGGAAATTTGGGATTTTTGGGGAAAAGCACCGAACTCGCGTGACCGTCACGCTCAGATACTCTTTCGGGTAAAGTCGGCTCGAGTCGAATATGGAAGCGAGAGAGATATAGTCAACCTTGATGAAGTTTTCACTTCTGTCGTGTGGTCACACATCAGGGGGGTAATGACATTAGCTTGAAAGATGTTATCGCAAGCTAATGTCATTTTCATAAAATTTCATCTTTTCGCAGGCGTTAACGCTAAAAGAAAGTGGGTCTTGTCTAACCCCCAAGTTCACATATTTTTTATAATTACAGTTGATTAGTGTTGTAGCTCGTTGCAGACAATGAAGAAGCAGTACTCGCGCTAGTAATACTCGCGCGAGTACGGCGCATCGTCTGCAACTGCGTCGTCTTACTGTATAGTTACCTTCTGTTGGTAGGGCGCGCGGTCCAGCTCCGGCAGCGCGGCGCACAGGTTGTCGAGTACGAGGCGCGCGCGCTGCAGTGCGTCTGCGGCGGCGCGCCACTGCTGCAGCTCCAGCAACAGAGCCCCGCCCAACCACGCTGCATACGCGCCCGCCTCGAGCGTGCTACGCGCGTCCACCATTCCATTTTGCTGGAACACGTTATATCCATGGGTTATACTTGTGTCACGGGTGACACAAGCCTACGTCAACGATGTTTAATATTTTAAACTTTGCTATGCTTAAGCGGTCAAAATGACAAGTTGCTTTGTATTTTATTTCATAGATTATTAACAGTTTTGTTTCCCAATTTCAGTGTTAGTTGCAATGCAGTGACAACTGCATTATTGTGTGTTAATATCTATTTATGTATTTAAAAGTATTATATATATATCAGTCTCTGGCAGCCATAGTACATACAAGCCTTGCTTAGTTTGAGGTCAGATGACGATGGTGTATGCTAAAAAGAAAAAATAACTGAACAGTGACGTGCTTACGTCACTCCCAGAATATCAGAACTTGTTTTATTGGATCACGGTTGTACCATACAACATTTAGAGCGACACACATAAAAGCGACGCGACTCGTGAACCTTGTTGGATGTATTTTCTTGTCTGTCATGGTTCATAGTAAGCGTATTGCTCTTTTGTTTTTAAAACGAACCATTTTGATTCCGTTTTTATTGTTCCAACTGCTAGTATGTGGAATGCGCTGTCTGAATGGGTGTTCCCTGATAGTTACAATCTAGGCGTCTTCAAATTGCAAGTGAATCGATTTCTTCTAGGCAAACGTGCTTTATCATAGAACATATCATCGCTTCAGCGAGTTGGTGGTCAAACATCATCAGCCTTTAACTGTCCACTGCTGAACATAGGCCTCTCCCAATGCACGCCACTAAGCTCGGTCGGCAGTTCTTTGCATCCAGTTTTTACACGCCGTTTTACGCAGGTCGTCACTCCACCGGCAGGGTGTCTTACACTACATTTGCCTAAATGTGGTCTCGAATCTTGAGCCTACCCTATCGGTTATTGGTTCTTCAGGCAATATGGCCAGCCCAATACCACTTCAGCTTACTAATCCTTAGAGCTATGTCGGTAACATTTTGGTCCTGTGTCGGATACTCGGATCACTTCATTCTAAATTTAGTTCTGTACAGAAACTCCGAGCATAACTCACTCCATAGCTTGCTGAGCGGCTTTAAACTTGTGGACCACCTTAACCGATCTCTATGGCTTGGCACTGTAGGCTGTAGGTCATAACAGGTAGGACACACTGATTAAAGACTTTTATTTTGACTTGACGTTAAACGTGCAGTCTACCTCAAACTACTACTATCAAACGCATGCCTATTATTTAGTAAAAATATATATTTATTATCAACGGCGTCGCCAAAGGGTGGCAGGGAAAGGCAGCTGCCCCCAAAGAAACCAAAGAAAGTCCAAAGGCCATGCAATTGTCTTGCATTGCTGATAAATCCGGCACGTCAAACCTCGACTGTACCCCCCCCCCCCCCCCCTGGGCCATGGGCTGGCAACGCCCTTGCTTATTATATTAAAAAGACTTATGTAGAATACTAAACAGAGAACATTCTGAATAAAGGGTTGTTTTATAATTTGCCGTTAATTCAGTAATACGGAATGTATGTTCTGTTGGATGGGATTTTGGTAGCAGATGTATTGTACATAGAATAAACCCTCACCTCACAAAGCTGCAGTAATGTCTGCGCATGAGCACAAGCTTTCTTGAGACGCGCTGCCAGATGGAACTTCTTTCGCGGTTCGGTGTTGGCTTCCTGGCGCAGCTGCATAGCATGCGCCCACGCTCGCTCCGCTTGCAGCAGTGGCACACACAGCAGCCGGCTCTCCGCAGCAGTGGCCGTCAGGTGGACGGTGGTCACATCACGACGACGATAGTGCCGCCTATCTCCCTGGAGTAACAATACTGTTTTATTATTTAACTTAAATTACCTTTCTCACTCATAGCTCCCCACTGGGATTCCCTGTGTCGGGATGCCATTGAACACACAAGACATGGGGGGTTAGACAAGACCCACTTTCTGTGAGCGTTAACAGAAAGTGGGCGTTAACGTTAAGATACCCCGATAAGACTTAACCCCGATAAGACTTAACAAAATAAGAAAAATCATGAGGATGGATGCTTCTATGGGCGTATTCCACACAAGACGCGTCACTCACTTAAAACAACAGTCCAAAATAAAGCTTATTTATTGTCTACAAAAGACAGATTGCTTTAAAAAAGGGATTTTAAGAAAACAAGCACCACCAATGATTTTACAGTAAAGCACTGTTTTAAACTATCACGGTTGTTCACTAAAGTTATATGATTATTTACGGGATATTTACCGTGGTAAGGTTGTGGAATGAGCTCTTGATATTTCGGCGCAGTTACATGCACCATGTTCACGGGAAGACTGAAAAAATATCCCGTAAATAATCATAAAACTTTAGTGATTTTACAGTTTTCGCTCATGGTGTCTAGAGATTGGCAAGACCTCTGGACAGTGACTATGAGTTTTTTGATGCTATTTAAGACTATGTAAACTTTTTAACATAGTCTCCATCTTTTCGACTTTGTATCCATGGTCATGAAAAAATATAACAACTGGCATTTTAATAACATATGAGTACATTCGTAGTAATGATATTGTGATGACACACTTCTAAAATCTGTCCAACTCTGTTCTCCAAATCTGTTTTATTCAACTCTACCTTAAGTATTCCTCGACATGCTTTTGAAGAATATTTTTTTCAATATCTATGGCGGTAGTTCCCAATTAGTGGTACGCGTACCCCCAGAGGTACGCGAAGTTGCATCAAGGGGTACGCGACGCGCGGCAATATCTTGACGAAGACAATTTTATCAGTATCCCGATACCTGTATTTCTTTTTTTATTTATTATTCCTGCAATAAAGGCTGGAGTGGGCCAATTCCAGTTGCAGTCCGGTCTGGTGCAGACGCAGTTTGAGAGGACCAATAAAATACACAATTCTATGAAAGACGTCACACTGTATGCAGTCCGTTTGTAGTCTGTCTGCATCCAACAGACTGGATACAGCGTGTGGTCTTTCATACTTTACTGGTCTTCATACTTTCATACAAACTGAGTCTGCACGGGACTGGACTGCAAATGGATTTGGTGTGCTTGAGCCGAGCTCGAGGGGTACGCGAGTTTGAGGTCTTTCTTGAAGTGGTACCCAAGAAAAACGAATTGGGAACCACTGTTCTATGGGATGTTTTTTTTTGCCCCTATACCATCTTGGAATAAAAATGATCAATGAAAAAAATTATTTGCAAGGTTTAACAAGATACAGTTAGGTGCCATATTAAAAAAAAAAAAAAAAACAGTTTCAGATGGTTAAGATTTTTTAAAGATTCCTTTGATTATAATGAATTGATTACGACTATAAAACTATACCTGAGGTATTTTGAGTACTTTCCGCAGCCTCCGGAGACGGCGCGAGCAGTAACCGCGGTATCGCTGGTAGTCCCCGTGACGTAGTCCATGCTGCTGTTGGGCATCCTTCGTCAGACGGAATACTGGCTTGGAGTAAAGGATAGTATTAGAAAAATTTAGTACAGGCAGCTGTATTTAACACTAACTAGTAGGTTATAGATTAGATAGCGAGGTATCTTACGTAGATAATATTATTACGTATGGTACAGAAACATTCAAGACAACTTTTGTAAAGGATACTTTCTAATGATAACAAGTTAGGTGACTTTGGTTCCACTTTTTCGGTTTCCTCACTGGTTACAGTGGTTGAATCACCAGATTGGCCTTCCAGTATCACCATAGCGAAATTCGGCTATAGCTTTCTCTTGATTTCGACCTTTTTTTATATATTTAATTTACAAATTTTGCAAATTAATTCCGTCTACACGATCACCGATCACGACACGAAGTACATGATAATGTTCCAGAACCAGACCGATTTTTTATTAATAGTATAATCCATTAGACTTAGAAAGAACAAGCATCATATACAATTTATCGAGTGTGAAAAGGTAAACATATAAGGCATGCTACATATTATACAAAAAGAAAGTATCTTCCTGAAAGAAAAAGAAACGTCACCATTGAAATGTCAATGCAACAGCAGACGACGTGTTTTTTTTTTCATCGTGGAACCTAAGGAGGTTTTGACTCCATCACGAAAAAACATGTTGCCTCAATTTACTATTTTCACACAGCGTAATTTTTTATTTGAGCGCTTCTAAAAGTTGGCCACGAGGTACTCTGGCAGATACATTATTATTGTGTGACTGTGAAACCCATACGTGAAACCATCGAAACCATCAATCTCAGAATACCTGTATTCTGAGCCATCAATGTGTAAAACAACAAACATATAGATTAGGTCGTTCACGTTCGTTGTAAATCAAAGAGAAATATCTGTGGAGAACACAGATCTAGTGGAGAATATCACGGAGAATATAAATACAACGTATGAGTGTAAAACACTCTGAAGCGACAAGTAAATTTTTTTTCCGCATTTGATTTAGTTTGGCTTCGCAATCCTGTGCATTTGTAAGTGTTAAGCACAGAGTCACAGATCTACCACAGAGTGGTGTTAAGTATTAAATTCATTGATATTACATAACAAGTTCAGTCAGTCAAAGTCAAGCAAGCGAATCACGGTCAAGACAGTAATGCTCAAGGACCTTATACCCTAAGGCCTAAGGTAAAAAATCCTTGGTCATGCCCTAGTAAAGTGGTGGAGACTCACATAGCAAGAGGCACACAAAAGGCTTTAAAAAAACTGTTAAAAAAATATATTGACCACTTTATTCACGCGGAGCCAAAATCCCGAATAAGGAGAAGAAAAAAACACTTTATTATTTCGACATTGACAATAACAATGTCAACAATGTATCTATTTTTATTTGACTTTGACGTTCGTTTACCTCACGTTTTTCTTTTTTCAACTCTTTCAAGTGTACATTTGTAGCAGTGCGTAGGTTAGTGAATATTTTGTTGTTTATTTCCATTATTATCAACTAAATCGTCTCATAAAAGCAATAATTGTAGTGAGAATATTATAGACCCTGTGTTGGTTTGTGTAAAAGCAAAAGTATTTTTGTTTCAGGAATATTATTTTGACACAATGGCAAAGTCGAAGAATCACACAAATCATAACCAAAGTGAGTAAACAAGTTAAATTCGTAGTAGATGAGACGAGGTATAAAAGTACTTAAAAAAAATTAAACGAATTATTAAACTGTTTGAATGGGTTTAACATAAGATAATGGTATCTAAAAGTTGTTTACCAGCCGGCTGCAACTTGGTTATGAGAGATTTGTTTTCTCGTTTTCAGGCCGAAAAGCCCACAGGAACGGCATCAAAAAGCCCACTAAGACCAGGCACGAATCTACCCTTGGTGTAAGTACCTCTCATCTTATAGTAGTAGTAGTTATCATTAATGTGCAGCCCTACTTGGGAGCTGTCCTCACACCCGCGTAAATGCTTTTTATTATTTTAAGTTTTGGATTTAAAATCGTGTCTATTTAATTATAATAGTAAAAATAAAATAGTGTTGTGTAGTTTAGTTAATGTTTATAAACAAGTCATAGACACAGTCCAAGTCATATTGAAGCTACTATAGGTGTGTTTGGATAGCTTAGTTAGATAATCTTACAAGTTAACAGCCCCCCGATTCTACTAAACAAATTGTCTTTAAATTGTTATTGTTGCAATTTCAATTGTTAAATTACTGCCTCAAAATTGACAGTTTTAAATATTTTTTATACTAAGTTATAATATTAAGTGGTTGTATTATTCTATTATAAAAAAATATATTTAAAACTGGCCATTTTGAGGCAGTTATTTAACAATTAAAATCGCAACAATTACAATTTAAAAACAATTTCTTTAGTAGAATCGGGGCCCAGGTGTGATACCTATTATGATATTGGCAGTGGATATAATTAAAAAAACTTATTCCTATATGATTTTAATTGTTAATGCTAGTGCATCAATTGAAGAATTAATAACAAAGGAAAGAATATAGGTACCTACCTGTCCATACTAATATAACTAATATTTGTTTAGTAAAATAGTTAAATTTCTCCCCCCTGTCTAATGTTGTGGATTTCCACTCGCCAAACTGAACTCAAAAAGCATGCTACACATAGTAATTTTTTTAAACCTGGTAATCTTGTCTAATTCCAGATGGATCCTAAGTTCCTCAAAAACCAGAGGTTTTGCAAGAAAGGCAACCTGAAGGCAGAAAAGCAACTTGTGAGAGCTGCCGAGAGGAAAGCCACCCGCGAGGCTAAGGCCAAGAAATGAACACCTAGCTCGTAAGATAATAAACTTATAAAATTCCCATTATTTTTTATTTATTAGAGGTTGTAACATTACCTATCTATATACATAAAAGGTGATCTCTGTATGCATGTTCCCTATGGACTTTGAATTGGCTGGACCGATTTTGATGAAATTTTTAGGCAATCTTCAGATTACCCCAGCGAGTGATCCTGTAAAGTTTGGTAGCGATCGGATCAATATTTTATGGGCTGGTAACCCCTTTGTTTACATAAAATATCTAAGATTATAAGATTTATAGGTACATTAATCCCATTCATTTATTTGCTTTGACAGCTGCAATAACATTGTTAAAAAAGCAGTATCAAAACATTTTCTTAATAAATCAATATTGTATTTAAAAAAAGACAGATCAAGGGGAAATGAGGTTTTAATTATTTTGTTGAAAGTTTTGCAATGACGAAGCTGGAATTTGGCAAGTAGATTTCTTTCGAGGTGTAGAGGTCCGCCAAGAAACGATTTTGCCCCTCCTTAATGTATCACTAAAGCATATTGGCTATCTGCTGCAGTCGTAACATTTAAAACCCTATCAAAAGAGACAAATCAGTTCATGGTTTTCATTTTAAAAAAAAACAGTTTTATTGCAGCTGTCAGAGCAAATAAATGGAAATAGTGTAGTGCCATTTTCATTGGGTAATTTTATTATAAATTCATACAAAGGTAAATGAAAAACAAAATAATTAGAAAACCTTTATTGGATAGTATTTATAAAATAGCTGGATAAACATGTTTATGTTACCGGCAATGCGTATAATCCGGAATTCTATACAATGCCTAGGCAATGTATAGAATGCCTAAAACGTTCAGGCAATGTATGAAATATTATTTTATACTTTGCCTAGGTATTCTATACAATGCCGATTGCGCAGCCGGCAATGTGTGTAAATACAAGAGCAGGGACACGTGAGAGCAGGCAGTAAAATCCTTGCGACGCGGGCGGGAGGCGTGATGACCCTCTAAAACAGCTTATAAACATGGTTCAGAAGTGAGATGGGTCTGTAATTTTAAAGCAAGGTGTTGACAAACACACGCGCACACGCACTCATCCACACACTCATACTCTCACACACACACGCACTCACACTCCCCACACACACTCATACTCTCGCTCACACACAGTCGCAAATTCAGAAGCACACTCACACACATCCACATTCACACCCGCACTCTCACCCGTACTCACACCAACACTCACGCCCCCACACTTACACTCACACCCACACTCGCACGCACACACACACTTAGCCGACTTCTACGGCACCCACGTGAAGAGAACGGGGGAGTACATTCTTAGGCCGGTGCATCCACGGCGGTACTTACATAACATTGATAAATATAGAACAAAATCTATTTACTTTATACATTGCCGGTAGAACAGCAGGTATTCTATACAATATATAGGAATTGTATACATTACCTAGGTAAAGTATGAAATGGTCAATAAAATTCATAATACTTGCAGCGTAGGTAGGCCTCCCACTAGATGGACCGACGACATTGTGAAAGTTGTGGGCATCCAGTGGATGCAAAAGGCAGGCTGTCGTTCAGTGTGGAGGTTAAAGGGGGAGGCCTATGTTCAGCAGTGGACGTCTTCTGGCTGATGATGATTCATAATATTTCATACATTGCCTGGACGCCCCAGGCATTCTATACATTGCCTAGGCATTGTACAGAATACCTGAATAATACACATTGCCGGTAACATTTATAATAAACAATAGGGTAACGGACAGTTTTTTTTTTTAATTGCCTTGTTAAAAACTGACTACAAATGAGAGCCGAACACCTTTTTTTTAAAAATGTTTTCAAAATTAAGGCAGATAAGTATTTTAATGTCTTGCTAGACAGCTAGCGCACTATACTTACGTATGACGTCACATGTAAGTATGCCATACAAACTCCATACAAATGAGACTTTACAGGATATACTCACTTTGCAGGATAGGGATAGAGCATCCCTTCTTAATCTAAACAAAAACTTTAGCTTACATCTCAGAACTAAGTCAATTTTAAAGTAGTTTTTTCAGTAAGTGTATCATTTAATTATAGTTATTAAACCTGCAGTTTGAATCGATCATAGAGAGTACTGCCCCTACTTGCATTGCTGTACTACTTGCATTGCTGTAATTTTAAACAAATCAAACGCCTGTCCGATATCCTATTACGACAACCAACATAGTCATAGATATTAACTTTAAAAAAAGCAAACCTACATTCTATTTGATCACAGATATACACAACCAGATCGGCAATATATTTTAGTGAAAGAGACAACTTGATATGGCTCAGCACAAGTACGAAAAGGACATAAATAGATTTTGTTTCGTTATAATGGTGTTGTTAGTTCATCTATACATTAAATGATTAAACTAAAGTTGTTTTACACATGTTCGAGAGAGATGACGATACACCACGTAACAGCTGATTGAATAAAGTGGCAACTGGACAGTGACGTCATTGCGGGACCACTCTCAAATTGCTAGACCTTGTTTTCTTAGATCATGGGCTAAGTCAAATTTTGTCAGGGCGATAGGGTGTGTCATGAGGACAGACAACGTACTTTTCTTCCCAGAAAATTGCAGGTAGCTCTGCGGGTTGCAGCAGATAGTGTATAAAATCTATAATCTTTGATAAAATATAAATATTTAAAAAGTAGTATTGTTTCCAAAGTACTCATTGAAGATTCACTACCCATCATAGTAGGTAAATTACCCTAACTTATGGCAAATCATTTTAATGTGGCAACACACCTTGTTGAAGCGAGAGGCACTGAGCTAGCCACGCTCATTGAAAATCTATAGGTAGTAGATCTGTGTATTTGATAAATGCTTTGACAAATATAAATGTCCTAATCTAAGGATAAATGTTGTAAGCTAAATCAATACAAACTACCTAGAATCCTCACTCGTGTCAGATTCACAATTGCGAATTGAACTTTTAACTTTATGTGATGCATAACAGAAGTGATTTCATATTGGACTAAAATTACGAGTACATTTCCATTATAATATCAAATAATGATATAATAATGAGGTTAAAAATATAATAACAGAGGCAAGTTCCATAAACCAGGCACAATCACTAGAATTGGAATTTATTGGATTGAACCAGACATAAAGACTCATTTGCACATACAATTTACATGATTTGAATTTTGAAGTGGAACTCCATAATTTCTGTGAAGTCGTAGTCACTAAAATTCATATATATGTGATAGATGTTTTTGCAAATAGCTGTAAGACTGTGGTATCTGCTGCCTGCAGATACTACTCTCTACTGATAAACGAGCCACGTGCCACCTGATGGCAAGTGGTCACTGTCGTCTACTGGCAAACGAGCGACGTGCCACCTGATGGCAAGTGGTCACTGCCGTCTGGCAAACAACCGATGTGCCACCTGATGGCAAGTGGTCACTGCCGTCTACTGGCAAACGAGCAACGTGCCACCTGATGGCAAGTGGTCACTGCCGTCTGGCAAACAACCGACGTGCCACCTGATGGCAAGTGGTCACTGCCGTCTACTGGCAAACGAGCGACGTGCCACCTCATGGCATGTGGTTACTGCCGTCTACTGGCAAATGAGTGACGTGCCACCTGATGGCATGTGGTCACTACCGTCTACTGGCAAACGAGTGACGTATCACCTGATAACAAGTGGTCACTGCCATCTACTGGCAAACGAGCGACGTGATTTTAGCCTCTCTTAATGTCCACTTACCCGTAGAGACAGCCAAATAAAAGAATTTAAAAAAATCTACTAATTCGTATCTATTCGTTTTTTAGTTTTTTTTATTATAAAGGATTTTATCGCGTGTTTAGTGCGCGCGAATACTGCGTACATAGGGAACTTTTTAATTGAAAATCATTGGCGGTACTTGTAACTCTTCTTCTCTTCGATTCGAAATGTAACTGTTATATTATTTGTGAAGCCCACAGAAACTGCGGTAGCGTTGGCCTCACAAAGGTATCACAGGTCACTTGTAACTAATTTTATAACATTTCTTTAGACATCTGTCATCTAGCTAGTCTACCTGTGACCACAGATACTGCAAATTGACACTCCGAGCACGTTAAGTTGTATGAAATCCCAGCGTGCCGCATTTTTTGTACCTACTGTAAAATCATGAGAGCACTTTAGTGGTAGTTTAACGCCATTCGAATGACAAATAGCTTTGGAAGTTTCAAAACTTCGAAATGACTGCTGAATTAGTATTTTTATATTGTATTGTATTGAATTATTATTTTTGTATTGTAGTCTAACACGGATATCGAACTGAATTATGCGGCGTGGTAATTAGTACATTGATCCAACTTAAAACAGGCCACAGACATGCAAAGTAGATGAATTCGAGGTATCTATCTATCCTGAAGGTCTGTGTTCCTGACCATTTGATTCTTGGTCGGTCACACCACACTATATCCAGTGCCAACATTAACTATAACGAAAAATAAAGGATCGTCCCATGACAACAAGAATTTCGTAGCCAAGTGGAATCACTTATCGGGCATTATATAAGTAATTTTTCCTTATATACCTTGTTCATAGCCTAAAGACAATAAATTTGTTTAATACCTATTATATAGGTAGGTCCTAAGTACCTCCTGTCACAACATGAAACCACCGCTTGCAACACATTATAGTAAAAATAGCAACCGCAATATAATCCGCACAAATAATGAAAACTTAGGTAGAAAGACAATAATTTCAAGAGGACTATTAAAACTGCGATATTAACTTTTACCTCCAATGGCAGCAAGTACCTATTGATAAGGTGTTCGCTAAACCGCAGCAACTAAAATAGGAACATATCAAGCCTAGTACCTATAAACCGTATCTACTTAACAAACATAATGGACCAAATATCTCTTGTTCAAAACCATTTGCAGAAGTAATAATAAGCAAAATTTTAAAAACTAGGCTCAAAACTTGTAAGCTTAGTGTGAATACATGCCTAAGCTCACATAGATTATTTTAAAGTTAGGCATGTGCCTTATGTTTGGGGCCTTTGGGTCCAGGGCCAGTATGCCCCTTAGGTCCAGCAGATTTTGGGTTGGGACCTTTCGGTCCAGGCCCCTTCGAATTTGGACCCTGATTAGCTGGCTTATTTTCGTTGTTGCCTTCGCCTTTCTCCTGTTTACCTTTAGGCTGGGTGGGGGGCACCCTCTTGATAAAGAATCTGAACGTTAACTTCCTATCCTTGATGAAATTCGATAGATAATCTAACGGAAGAACCGCGCACTTCCCCAGGCGAAACACTTCATCAGCTTTGATGGCATCGTTGAAGCAGTGCTCAGTGTAAACAATCTTTCTCCTTGGGTCTTGGTTGCTAGTCACATGTATTTCGTAGATGTGCTGCCTGGCTGCAATTTTGCTGCCGATATGCTGAATAGTCCAGTAAGCCATCTTCTGAAGAGTGTCCAGTTTGAATGTGATGATAAAAAGCATCTTGCCTTGAGATACCAGGAAGAAATGACGGTCGTCCTCCTTGATGTTAATGTTCTCGAGAACAATGTCGGCATCAGAGGAAGCGTTGCAGTAATCAGCATGACGCTCCTTGAAGTGGTCCATCATTTCCTTCACCTTACCTGGAAATAAAAATAATGATGACTTGTTACCCAAAACTTTACTTCGTAGTTTGACAGTATGCATGATAATCTCTTCGCCCACAGGCTAGGATCACATTGTTGGTAGATCTATTGTGTTGAATTGAATAAAAGGAGTCTTTGAAAGATGAATGTAGGAGCAGAGGTTTGGCTGTAAAAGCAGTTATGGATGGACATAACAAGGGCCTTACGGACAACAGCTAATTGCGGCACCTAATCCGCTCAGTTGGAAAATCACGCGACCGTAAACCGTATCTGGGCGCGATAAGGTACACGTTCGCGTGATTTTCCAACTGAGCGGATTAGGTGCTACAAATAGCTGTTGTCCGTAAGGCCCCTGGACGAGAAAAAAAGGGGGTAACTTAATTCGAGTGTGATGCATGCATAATTTGATGTATACAACCTGTACCCTCCAAATAAGAGGACAAGTAAAAACGTGTTACGTCCTCGGCCACACCGTCGCTTACCATCAGGTGAGTTGGTAACGTAGTTCTATAATGCATTAAAAAAACTCAACTGCAACTAAGAACACTAATAGTAGATTGTAACATAAGGGAGCAAAATAATATTTTACGGCGAGGGCGCTTTTTTGAATCCAGAGCGAAGTAAGGGATTCTAGAGTAGAATCCTGAACGTAGCGAAGGATTCAAAGTAGGTCGCCCGAGCCAAAAAAATATTTTGCGCCCGAGTGAGCACTCTACTTTTCATCACCCACTTTGAAAATAAAAGTTGCCTCATGTTTTATTGTAATACTAGCGGTCCGCCCCAGCTTCGCACGGGTATAGATTTGCGTTCGATTTCTTTGGCGCTGAACACTAAGATGTTCCAAATTTAAGAAGTGCGCGGCAAAGATAATTGCGGCACACTTATAAAGAGGATTAAAAACTCATTAGGTACTGCCCGCTAAAAAATTCTTATAGAATACACCACCTATGGGTGCACTTAAAGGCGAACCAAGTCGTCCTTTTCGAATAGATGGGATGAAAAATATTTTTTTCTTGTAATTGGCGCTTGTACAATAATAAAAGAAGTTTTTTTCTCTTTTGTGTGAGATGTACTCGTATCTATCTTAGTATAAAAGGCGATGTATTTATCAGTGTATGTGCCCCATAGACTCCGAAACGGCTGGACCGATTTTAACGTGACTTTCACTGGCAGATTGCCGATGTTATAAGGAGTAATCCCCGCTAATATACTAGCTGCGCCCCGCGGTTTCACCCGCTACTATTAAAACTAAATGCGACGATCTCAAAAACGACTTGACCTACGAAGCTGAAATTTTGCATTCGCTTACATATGGGGTGTAAAGATCCCCAAGAGTTTTGCGAAAGGGCCGCATCAAAGGGGCAAACAGGGCGAGGGTTGAAAATTTGGAAGTCGCGGGCAACAGCATCATACCCCGAAAAACATGACCCTCCTTTTTGGGCAGTCGTGTAAAATCTGATAAAATGATGATGAGGGTCTTACCTTGCCAAGAGCACTTTCCAAAGACAACGCCGAGCGGGCATTCCATCTCACGAAAGATGCATTCTTTGAGATGGTCATCGACATCAGCATTAACCATCGCGTATACACAACCAAACGACTTATTGGGGCATGGCACCTTCGCCTGAGGAAAAGTGGTCATATATTAATTATCATGATTCTAAAAATATAAAATTCTCTAATAGAGTCGATCTCGTTGATTTTCTAATAGAGTCATTTATCTCGATGGTTTTCACCCGCTATCCTAATCGTATTTTGGTTTTGATAAAAAGTAGCCTGTGTAAGCACCAAATTCCGAAAAACAAAAACCGACTTTAACACTAATGATGGTAGATCTGTGACCTACCTCACAGAGCAGAGTTGTGTATATCTGTGACCTATCTAAAAAGTTGAAAATGACAGTTAAACTTATTGTTGTTTAAAAAACTGGTCATCTTTTGTTTTATTGTATCGCGTTCGTTTTTTGCAAGGACGTTTTATACCCCTTTAAGGTATACAACGTCTTTGGTTTTTTGTTGACGTGACGTTGGCCAAAGTGCCCTAAAGGTGGGCGGTAGCCATAAAAAAAAAGTCCAAGTCATGTCCTACATAGTAAAGTGGTGGAAACTACTAGAGGTTTCTATTATTTGCTATTATTAAGGCTTCATAAAATTATAATATCACTTTCCTACACTCAAGCATATTCACAAATACCTAATGAATCCATCACAAAATACACAAGTTTACGAAAATAACGGTGAACCGTGCTTTCTGTGTACAGTTGTATCGTTTAAAGGTGTCTCAGCGAATCGCACTCGTGACTCAGTACAATGAGGCGACATGATTTTTTACGTAGGCGCCAAAACTAGAATACCTACCTATCCTGTGAAAAACAACATTAAAATACAATGAGCATTTTTTTAATGCCCTAGGTGGAAAACAAACAGACAGGCCGCCTGATGGTAAGATGGCCTGATGGCAGTCACAGTCGCCTATGTCTATGTCGCTTTATCAAATAAATGTATATGAAAACATACTCGTAACACCAGAGGCATCACAAATGCGTTGCCGACCCTTTAGCATGTGTTACGTACGTACCTTATGGACGATGTCTTCCAGTTGCCAATTCCGCATCTGCGTCATAGCCTGGCGACAGATGGGACAGACTGGCGGCACCAGAGTCTTGGTACAGGTGTTGCAGAGACTGTGCCCCGACTGGCACTGGAAGATGGGCGCTGTCATCGTCTCCATGCACACCGGACATTCCGGCAGATCCACGGCGATCGCAGACACTCTGCACACAGTCATGAAAAACGTTCAAATTCAACATAGCATACATTTATCCCTCAGAGAAGGTATCCTACACATGAGCGCTATAATCTGCTTTAGGTATGTCAGTATCATTTTCTGTCTCCAATGCTGCTGTCAGCGCGAAGTCCTTCATTGGTTAGTTGGTAGGTATTTCAACGTTTGCTAGGTTTGTCAGTTAAACAATAATAACCACACACAGCCAACTACCTACTAGATAGCACTGACCCAGATAATGGTCACGTCAGTGTATCAACATAGCATACATTTATCCCTCAGAGAAGGTATCCTACACATGAGCGCTATAATCTGCTTTAGGTATGTCAGTATCATTTTCTGTCTCCAATGCTGCTGTCAGCGCGAAGTCCTTCATTGGTTAGTTGGTAGGTATTTCAACGTTTGCTAGGTTTGTCAGTTAAACAATAATAACCACACACAGCCAACTACCTACTAGATAGCACTGACCCAGATAATGGTCACGTCAGTGTAGGTAGTACCTACATCCCTGTGGTTTTTGTTCAGTTTAAACAACCTAGATACTATACATCATTCCTTCCTTCCTATATACCATTTTAACCGATTAAAAAAAGGAGTTCTTAATATGGTTGTTTTATTTTATTTTATGTTTGTTATCTCAGAACTCCATCATTTACTTATAAACAGATTTGTATTTTTACTTTATTTGTAATAAAGCAATGAAAAGTCGCAGGAAAGTAAAATACGCAATTTCGTCTACTTGGTTAACATATTTTGTCCAGTTATTTTGCTTTAAAAAAATATGGAACCGTTTTTAATGAACTTTCTATGGGAATAATCTGAAAACAAATCCTTTCAAATATTTTTTTTTTTCCAAATCAGTTCATAAATGAAGAAAAATTACTACATGTACCTTT
This sequence comes from Agriopis aurantiaria, assembly GCA_914767915.1. Lineage (NCBI taxonomy): Eukaryota > Metazoa > Arthropoda > Insecta > Lepidoptera > Geometridae > Agriopis > Agriopis aurantiaria. The sequence continues at coordinate 5,642,578 of OU611994.1, read as the reverse complement.
GTGTAACATTTTAGCTGTATTGATAGAGAAATTACATTGTGAAATTTTCATTTTGATTCAATTGAAATTTTAATCTTCACTACATGATATAAAATAAAGTCGCTGTCGCTGTCTGTCCGTCCCTATGTATGCTTAAATCTTTAAAACTACGCAACGGATTTTGAAGCGGTTTTTACCATCAGTTACATAATTTTTCACGGAAGGTTTATATATATAACTAGCGACCCGACCCGACTTCGCACGTAAATTACATCCGTGCAAAGCCGGGCGGGCAGGTCGCTAGTGAAAAATAAAACTGAAAAAATAATGTACCTATCTACTAGAATGGATTTTTAAGTACGAAAACTGTTTGTGTGAATGTTTACTGATCTTTTATAATGCAGCTTAGATTTTACATAATTACCTACATTCAGTCACATAACGTTTTCAAAAATGTTGAAATGTGCAAGTTCGATGAAGACACGTAAATCATCTTGTCAAGCTTTGATAATATGACATAGGTCAGGTTCAACTGTTCAAGTAACTTACTTCTTATTCGCCTTTGCTGTTGCCATCTTGATGCAAATAACCCGGGGTAAAGTTAATCAGCACTGAAAGAAGTTTTACCACTGTTAAAATCATAATGCTGACTGAAATTTAAAATTACAGGTTCAAACTTAACATGCTATTGTAATTATTTTTAGTGTAATAAATTATAAGTTTGTTCTTTCTGCCCATCCTAATTCTATATAACCCTGTTATTTATTTTATTTGTAATTTATATTTAAGTTCAAAGGTTTTACACATCACTTTTTTGTCCTGTTTGTCCTATAGGAATTATGACCTGCCTGCACTTTAAAAATTGTCTACGGAACAACTGACTTTTTTTTCGCGATTTCAGTTTCTTCGGCCCCATAGTATAAAATTGTTCAAAGTAGCGAGTACAATGACCTCCTTTTGGCTTAGTACACCCATTCTGTGGAATCCTGTTTACGAAAGTAAAATGCTCGCTTACATGTTAATCTATCTATATAAAAGTCATGTTAGTTACACTATTTATAACTCAAGAACGGCTGAACCGATTTGGCTGAAAATTGGTGGGGAGGTAGCATTGAACCAGGAGACAGTCATAGGATACTTTTTATCATCATCATCACCATTATTCATCACTACGCGGGTGAAACCGCGGGACGCAGCTATTGAGTTATAAACAAAAAAGAGAAGAAAATATACAAACAATAATAAAATAAACTTATTTAAAATTAAATCAAGCAAGCAACTTCAAGCGATTCTTTTGTATTGGTTGTGAATTGTCTAATATATGGATAGAATAGATTGTGTTGGACTTGGGCCATAAAGAGACGGGATGAAAGAAGATTCCATGTTAGGGAGATGTGAATGCTTAGATGGTTGAATAGGGTAGGGTAATAGTGGTTTGGGGAAGTCTCAAAGAAAATTCAGTAAAAAAACATACAGTCTGATTGATAACCTCCTCATTTTTGAAGTGGGTTAAAAATTCAAAGTTATAGTCTAGAGCCTGGCCCACCAATCAAGTCTTGCCACAGAAACCATACTAAATTTAGTTATAATTCGGTTTTCAAGGGTCATTTAATATGTGATTGGGGGCACTGTGTTAAATCAACTTGAGTGGTGGTACGGCCTATCCTATGAAGAGAAGAGAACCATCAACAAAATGGACGATAGGTATTCCATGCATGCTGGTGAATGGTTTTTGGTAAGGCACGACTGCAGAAAGTTTTTTTTATGGTCAACATGCTAGGCTTATGTCCACAACTCGCCTTGTGTGATAGTAAACACGCTTAGCTTGGAATGGGAACAGTCTGTCATACGACACTGCTGGAACACACCATTAGGTGCTTGGCGACAGATTGAAATGTTATTAACATTGTGAAAGATGATATCGTGTAAAAAAGGGATGAATTCAGATCTGACAAATGAAAAAAAAAAAGAGGAAACCAATGATTTCAAATAGGTACTTACTATACTTACTTATCAAATCTTTGAAGGAAACGCACATATTGAACTGACTTGGTAAGTACCTACTGACCCTCTTAGGAGGCATAAGAATAGGAAGAAGATGCCCTCTTGTACTAGGTACTTATTTTCAGTTCTAGGTATATCTACCGGTTTATTGGTAAATGACAAATTATAGGCACTTAACAACTTGTGACCGAAGCAACTGAATCACAATGCCTCACACGAAACAAGTAGAAAATAAGTTATCAACGAAATCTGATACCTACCCAATCCGGAACAGGTAAGTTGTGGCAAAGATTATATACTAGAGGTTGTGGGTACTAATTACACAACGAAGCAGTGGTGTAGTGGCACGCTGGCATTATCTAGATACTACTTTTACATGACTTACCTTTTATATCTTTTTATGTAAGTAATACGAAACACAACGAGTCGGTGGTACGGTGATGCAAGCAAAACTAACTATATACTTATTAATCTACACTAAACTGACTGTAGGAAGACTGAATCGGTCAAATAGCTCACAACAAAATGAAAGCTAAATGCAAAGAGAAAAGAGAATACAATAGGGAAAATGATCGTCCTTTGATGTAGGTTTATAAATACTCGTTATCGCAGTATGTAGGTATGGTATGGAAGTGGTATAGTGCACACGCAATTAAGAACCGTATGTGAACTGAACAAGATAGATTTTTATAACTCAGAAATAACATTTTGTTTATAACGGGTATTTCCAAAGTATTTTTTTGAGTGTTGCCATCTGAATAATACTGTTGCCGGAACTTAAGAAAGATGCTGGAGTTTTGGCACCAACGTGGAAAAAACGTTTCGGCTCGTATTATTTTAATTTAATAAATTTATTTGTGCTTGTCTGTGGGTAAGTTATTTATCGAGGTGAAACCAAGGACGTTCGTTCCCTATATGTATAAATAAGATCTTTGGGTGAAACATTGTATTTTCGTAATGTTTCCAAAACTCCATAGGTTTGTATTCTCTTTGATTTCAGAGAAGCCTATTGTACAGCTTTCACCACTTTACTGAGGCATGAAATTGACTCGACCGTGACTTATTTACATTGTTTGACTCACTTGTTTGACGTTATTTAATAATATATTATGTAAATAAAGAAAATGGTTTTTTCTACTAGTCCATAAATATGATTGTGTATGTAAACTTGTTGAATATTACGATTAAAGGACTCTGTATCAATGGTTATGAAAATAATTTAACTAAAAAAATACATTCTGACGGTGGCAGCGAAACCAAAGGTGACAGTAGTTCGAGAGGTTCATACTTTTTCATAAATATGTGACTTCGGCAGTACCCAACTTATGTCTGTGCTTATGTACGTATTATTTATATTCAATAAGTGAACTCCACATACTAAAATAGGGTAGTGCTTTTAATTAGAAACAAAATACAAGCTAACATTAACACAACAAAATAAGTTAAACTGACCGTAGACCTTTGAATGTCTAAAGACAATCTAAATGCTCAGCGCACTATCAGTTGGCAACGTACCTACCCAGCATGCTGGCGGCATTACCACGCTGAATGGCAATGCTAAATGCTTATGCGTTGAGCCAGAAACACGCCAGCATTTTGGTCACGCGTCGCATTAACCAGGCGCTGTAAAAGATTTTTCAAAATAACCTGCTAATAAATAAACCTCGGAATAAATGGAAGCGTTTGAATATTGAAGGAGATTTGGCGCCAACGTAGAAAATGTCGGCTCGTTGTATTATTTTCCTAAACTTGTGTATTTTCTTGTGTTAATGTGTATTATTATTTATTATACTCCAGTCGAAATACTAAACAAAATAAGACTGAAGGACTCTGTATCCATTGTCATGAAATAAATCAACAAAGGATGGAATGCGGAATGTATGTAAAATAAAAGCGACCAACTGCTAGTCGGACTCATAGAGAACATTATATATAGGGAAGTCGGACTCACGCACTGAGGAGTGAGGTGCCGCATGTTTCCGGTTAATAAATAAAAGCACTTTGTAAACAATTAAGTATTTAATTTTAATACCTCAGAAAACCTGTGTTGTCGAGTAGGTTTAGCTATAGTAATATATATAATATGGATGTGTATCCATACCATCTCTATTATGTCTTCTGTGTCCATACATAGATGTAGGTATATACCTATATCCAGGGACCAAGCGTCGCCGTAACTCTCGCTCGAAAGTGCAGATGGCGCTATTTATTACTTTCCCGTTTTGACGCAGAGATAGGTCTCTATTTCAGTATATGAAAGGTACTCTTTGGTGCCACACCACCACATAAATAGTATCAAAAAATAATCATGCTCGGGCGGTCACCCATCCTAGTCCCGACCGCGCCTGAAGTTGCAGTGATCGTATGAGAACCAGACTCAGTCATGGTGAATAGAAATTTGTCACCGACTCGCACTTGGCCAGTATTTATTATTTTACTTTAGTGTGTACTATTATAACCATGCAAAGTTTGATGTTTTTACGTATTACTACAGGTATTACCCGTTTTCACACTGGAATAAAAAACAAAAATACATTTTTTTTTTAAGTTTGTTGTCTTGGTCGGTACTTTAGATTTCCGGACACCACCTTTAGATTTCGTAAACACACATTCAAGTAAACCTAAATAATGGAAGTATGAAAAGATAGTCAATAAGACAACAAATCTTTATGGTTTTAAACCATTATTTTTATTATATTCACGTTATAAAAATACAAAAATATAAAATACTTACGAATAGTTGCAGTAATGTATTACGTAACATTTAATGTTTGTTATATTATGGAAAATAACGACGAGGTTTTCACATATATTATTTATAAGACACGGAAATAATTCATGATGATTAAAACCACTACAGCTATACTCTAGACAGTTGGACTCTAGACTAACTAACTCTGACTATAGTTTCAATCACATTCGGCGGTATTTTTCAAACTCAGCGTCTCGCTGTGTGCGCAATTTCAGTTATTATTTTTTGGTGAATTTCATGAAGTAGTAAAAAGTTTTGTAATAGTGCTAACAGACGCTCAAACGCGGCTGACCTCAACCGCCGTCTGACCAATGGGAGAGAAAGAGAGGGAAATAAGATATTCTCACTCTTTCTCTCCCGTTGGTTGGTCGGAGGTCCGTCAGCCGCGTTCGAGCGTCTGTTAGCACTATAACATCAATCTGCCTACGGGCTATTTAAGGATAGACCCTAGGATATAAACTTGGTGATTCCTATCGGACTGACATGGTCATTTATGACTAAATGTCCCCTATAAAAATAAGAATAAAAAAAAAATTGAAGATAATATTAGATTTGTTTCATCACCAAAGTGTCCATAAACTACAATATGATTTTTGCTATCAAAAATAGTACCTATAGTAGATATCAGTGATCAAAAATTTATTAAAATTAATACTTTTTGAGATGTTCTTGATTGTATAAAACTAATAGGACGAAAAAATACAATATTATAGAAAGAATTCTATGCATTCTTCTAATTTAATTACTTTCATACTTTTACCAAATATCATCAAAATCTATAGTTTTCGAATCATATTGAATTTTGACTCGCTCTCTCAGCTAATGAGAGAGCAAGACTGTTATTTGAGATTATGCCATAATCTCATAATAACCACAGACTCCTTGACTGGGTTACCATAATCATTATGGTAACCCAGTCAAGGAGTCTACACACTGAAACGTTCAATACGCGTCGGCGGCTTCAGTGTGTAGAGCCCACAGAAACTAAAATTTAAAAAAAAAAACGTTTTTGAGGTATACTACAAACAGATTATCTTTTTGGAGTGAAAACGAACGTTAGGCACGTAAGGGCACTTTTTGGGATGAGGAAAAACACTGAACTCGCGTGACCGCACGATACTCGTTCGTGAGATACTCGTTCGAGTAAAATCGGCTCGAGTCGACTAAGGAAGCGAGATATAGTCAACCTTGAACTTTTCACTATTGTTGTGTGGTCTTAAGCGCACACACTTTTTTATTACTGTACACACTGTATATTATAGTATTGTTCTTATTATTTTAAGTTAGCTTTTATTGTTTTGTTTGGGGCTTTCGGTTCCAGACAGCCTCTTGATAAAGAATCTAAATGTTAACTTCTCATCTTTGATGAAATGAGACAGGTATTTCAAAGGGAAAATAGCGCACTTCCCCAGGCGGAACATTTCATCAGCTTTAACGGCATCGTTAAAGCAGTATTCATTGTAAACAAACTTCCTCACTTGGTCTTGGTTACTTGTCATGTGAATTTCGTAAATGTGCTGCTTGGCTACAACTTTGCTGCCGATACGCTGAACAGTCCAGTACGCCATTTTCTGATGAGTGTCCAGTCTGAAGGTGAGGATAAAGAGCATATCGTCTTGAGATACCAGGAAGAAAAGACGTTCGTCTTCCTCGATGTCAATGTCCTCGAGAACAATATCAGCATCAGAGGAAACGCCGCAGTTATCGGCGTGGCGCTCCTTGAAGTGGTCCATAATCTTATTTACTTTTCCTGGAAACATAAATAACGAGCTCTTAGTATACCAGTTATTTGTAAATTTATCAATGATAAAAGATACCTAGATAGTTGTGAAAGCGACATTCGCGTAATGTTGGGGACTACAATACAATACAATACAACTTTATTACACACCGAAAATACAAATGAAACTTAAACTAACATAAAAAAAAACAAATAAACGGCAGTATAATGGGCGGCCTTATCGCCTAAAGCGATTTCTTCCAGGCAACCTTTGGATGGACAGGACTAAAGAAGTTGAAAACTGAAAATTGAAGAGTAAAGAAGTTGAAAACTGAAAACGTGAAATAAAGACTGGCTACGTAGTAGCTTTACCTAGTCTGTGACGTGAAATAAGGCGTAAGTAAACGAGGGAATATGCGAAGCGTTAGGAATGAATGGAGAGGACCTAATGTTATATCGATATCGACTACTGATAAGTTGGAAAAGTTATGATGATGAGGGTCTTACCTTGCCAGGAACACTTTCCAGTGACAAGGCCGAGCGGGCACTCGGCGTCTCGAAAGATGCATTCTTCAAGATGGTCCTGAACCTCCGCATCCAACAACGTGGAGACGCAGCCTGCCGATTTATTGGGGCATGGCACCTTCCCCTGGAAAAATCCCGTTCATATGAAATCAAATTATCTTTATTTCATTAATTATAAATGTCTCGTGAAGTTGCGTGCTTTTACATAATTTTAACACAGCTCCAGCACCCATGAAATAATAGATTAAAATTTTTCAGCAATCAATTTTGAGCTACATTTCTACAACCTCACCTAAAATTATTCAGTAATGAATTTTAGGCAACATTTCTAAAACCTCACCTAAAATTATTTAGTAATCAATTTTGAACAAAATTTCTACAACCTCACCTAAAATTATTCAGTAATGAATTTTGGGCAACATTATTACATCCTCACCTAAAATTATTCAGTAATCAATTATGAGCTATATTTCTACAACCTCACCTAAAATTATTCAGTAATCAATTAAGAGCAATATTTCTACAAGTTCTACAACCTCACCTAAAATTATTTATTAATAATTTTTGAGCAATATTTCTACAACCTCACCCGCTCGCGGGGAAAGACGTCTACTACTATTAAATAACTATATAATATTAACTACTAGCTTTTTACCCGCGGCTTTGCATGCGTGATTTGAAGAAAACAATAGGTTTCGTCAGTAGAATATTAATATTTTAGGATGAGAGATAAATTGCCAAAATTTCTAAGTCTAGACAACAAATGAAAAATCATACTCCAGGATTTGTCAAATGAAATAATAGCAATATACAGCGTGTGAAAAATGATGACGATATTCATGAACGAACAGGCAGATCTACACTACGTATATACATATATATAATATTATAAAGAGGTAAAGTTTGTAAGTTAAAGTTTGTAAAAGTTTGTAAGTTAGTTTGTTTTGTAATGATAAAAGGTCATTTTCTATACTAAATAACCGTACTAGTAAAACATGGTGGAGAAAACTAAGCTGATCAAACCGTTAGGTCAGCGTACGCCGATAAAAAAGTTTATCTGCGTACGCTGACCTAACTAGTTTGGTCCTAGTCCTTTGTACCTAGCTGGTTTGAGATAAGTAAATACAATGTTTGACAAATATGTAGTTCTCAAGCAGGGTTAAAAAAAAGGTCTGCAGTAGCATAATTATATCTAACTTTTATAAGAAAACCATCGGTTTCTTCTAGGCAAGCGTGCTCCACCGTAGACCGCATCATCGCTTAACATCAGGCGAGTTGGCGGTCAAACGCAAGCCTATTATTAAATAAAAAAATAAAAGAATAACGGATATAACCCGTTATTGTGTTCAGAATCAAAATTATAAGGTTATGTTTAGATGTGGTTGTAGTATGTGGTTTAGTCGCACAGTTCCTAAGATAATGTAAAATTAAAATAACGCGACCATAATGATCCGCGCAGCGCCTTCATACTGCACATAATAAATAGGTAATAATTATAATAAAATAACTCTTTATCGACACCATAAAAAGATATTATAAGAATAATACATTAAATATGGGTACAAAAAAAGGTCTTATAGCTATGAGCAACCTCTTCCAGACTACCTTCAACTATGGTGCGCTGCGGTGGAGCGGTGTCACAGGGAATTTTATCCAACATTATAAATATTTTAAAAAAAAACATTACTACATAATTCAAAATTATTGATAATAGCGTAACGCGTTCTTGGGCGTTTCCCTTACACCCGGTACGTAGTGTGAAATATAATATTTAGTTACCGTCCTGTCATTAGAAGTAGACTCCTGATTCTTCACGTCTTCATCAGTGGCGATCTCAACATTCCCCTTTTTCATAATCTCCATTTTGTGTTTCAATGTTTCCTCTGCATCGGTATTTACCGTTTCTAAAATACATACATTTATTTTATTTGTTTTAAAAACTAAAAAACTAATATTTGAAAATATGAAACAGTCGTCACCTACAATATAAGTATCTACACAAATTCTGTATTATTTCTAGTATTGTAGGTATATAGTACATGCTTTAAGAATATATCAAGAAGATAATAAGTGTTGTGACACGCCCATGGCAAGATTTATGCGAAAGATACAGCCGTTTAATAAATAATAGTTTAAAATCAATCATTCAATGGCTAGATGACAATAACTTAAAAATAAATTTAGACAAAACGAACATCATCCACTTTCGGCAGCATACAGTACGTGATAAAATAGTTTTGCAATATAATGGTAGAGTCATACAGGAAGTAGACTCAACTAAATTTCTTGGATTGACCATCGATATTAAACTTAATTGGAAAGCACACATAGATATTACATTAACTAAAAGAATGGGCTCGACGGCATACGCACTATTTAAATTGTCATTAGTTATTAATCAAGAAGCTCTAACTACTGCATATTATGGCATGGCAGTATCTATTCTACGATACGGCATTATTTTCTGGGGGAACTCTACTGACAAAAGGATTGCTTTCAAAGCCCAAAAGAGGTGCGTCAGGGCAATGTTTCATCTTCATAAGACTGATAGCTGTAAACCGTTCTTTTTAAAACACAAGATTCTGACATTACCATCTCTATACATATTAGAAATAGCTACTATTGTAAAATTAAATCCACATCTCTTTGGTAGTTGGACTGATGCTGGTATTCGAACTCGCACACAGGCCGAGATGAAGCTCTGCCCACGTACGGCCAAAACTGCACTCATGCAAAAAAGTGTATTCTGTATGGCTCCTTTAATATATACTAAAATTCCTAAAATCATCAGAGAATTAAATGTTGGAATGTTTAAAAATAAACTAAAAACTTTATTAGCACAAAAAAACTACTATGAAATTTCAGAATTGTTTTGATATGTAATGTAGACATAAACAAATAAAATAATAATAATAATAGCTTAGATAGGAGTAATAATCATCTAATAAAGGTATAAAATACAACTAAACCAAAATATGATTCTAACAATATTCTAACATAGACATAATTTAGTTTATTTTTTTCCTTTTTAACTTTAACAAAAACTAACATTTGCACGCTGTAACAGGCAAGGACATGAGATACATCTCCATTCTTACGACCATGTAGGCTACTTTATATGTATGTGTACCTACCATGTTCTGACAAATAATTTGAATTTGAGTTTAAAGGTAGGTCAGACGGACGGACATACATCGTAGGCTTAGTAATAGGGTCCCGTTGTTGCCCTTTGGGTACGGAACCCTAAAAGCATGCTCATGTGACTCATTCAAATAAACCAAAGGAACCCAAGCTCGAGAGGTTTACTGGTAGCTATTAAGAAGTTCCGCAGAATCTACCTCTCGGCTCTATCATGAGATCCTTGTTATGAGATCTTTGGACTTCTGTTCACTTACCGTCATTTTCAGTGGAGACGCTAGTGACGCCGAGCGGCTTTTCGGCACGCACATAAACCTCCAGAGTGATGGAGTCGTCCTTCAGGTATCCCTGCTGGGGGTCCATGACCTTACTCCATAGCATGAAACTGGGGAAGCCCCAGTCGTTCTCTTTGCTGTAAAATAATTATGATTCAGAATTTTCATATAAGGTTATGCATAGAAATAAACAATCCAATAAAAAAAAGTCGGCAAATAAGCAGACGGGCGCCTGATGGTTCCCATGAAGGAAGAACCCCATGTTGTAGCTTCTCGGAAACATCATGTTAGGTGTATCCCGAGTAACTATAACATGGGGTTCTTTAAAAGGGGTGTTAATAGAGTATTTTAGGGTCAGCAATGTATCTGTGATGCCCCTGATGTTGCATGTATCCATAGTCAACGGTTATCGCTTACCATCAGGCGGCCCGTTAGCTTTTCGATTCAATATTGTTTTGGTAGAAGATTGGGATCAAGCACAATTACCACTCATGACTACGAACTTAAAATGCACACCACACTAAAAATGCTAAACTTTTGTGGAGTGGAGCCACCACAATTTCGCCAATGCTACGTATTGGGATAAACCATATAAACGAATTTCACGAATAACGTACAAGTATACCTACTTTTTATCCTTAATTATTGCGGGAAAACTAATCATAAAAGCGCAGGGAGCTGCTGGTTAGTTATCAAACTTATAGATATACAAGGTTATTTTTAATTCACCTAAAATCTCTCGCAGTCATTTTCCCTAAATCATACCTGAGCTTTTGTTTCAGGATTTTTCACAAAACTATAAGTACGTACCAAAAAAATAATATCAATATACCTAATATGTTTTTTTTGCCTTGTATTTTTTTGATGTACGTTGCGGCTCTTAATCTTTGCTTAGGCCTCCTTATACATCCTCATTTGAGAACAATTACATTTTTTGTTGTTTTTTGGTGTTAAAATAAACAAATTAATACAAGTGTTGGAACAAATTTTGTCCAGTATCATGTAGTAGGTTTGGGTGAATTAAAAATAACCCTGTATATATTGTGAGCAAGTTTGTTACACACATACGTCATGCATGCACTGTGTAAGTGTGTATGTTTGTTCCCATTTATCTCAGTACTGACCGGATTTAAATTAAATTAGTGTGGGTGGAGGTATATTATAGGATTAACACCAACAATCTACAACATATTACAGGCTTTACTTCTTATCTCAGAAAAATGTATGGTTCCTGTTTATAGGTAAAACCTCAGGGCGTTGCTGTAAATAGTTATAATACTGTTAATATATTAGTTTCATTTTATATTACAGTTTGATTTAAACAATAGGCTACCAGACAGTATAATATTATGTATTATCAGTTCCGGCGTTAGGGTAGGGACCGGTGGGACGACCGCCCAGGGCGCCAGATATAAAGGGGCGCCGCAGGCAATGCCTTTGTAGGTCGCCCCTTTTTTCGGTTTGAATGGCAGATTGGGGGGTGGTGCACCGTGCACCGTTGAAATCTCGCACAGAGCGCTGGTAGTGCTAAAACCGGCACAGTGTATTATCTGCGATATGCTATAAAATATGATATGAAGATATGAGTATGCGATATGAGCATTTAATAGTTTTGGTTGGAGTAGGAAAGGTTGCTCTGTCCTTTTCCCGCAAAATGACAATATGGAGTTTATATTGCGTTCTTACATGTGACGTAATTTTTAAGTATAGTGCGCTCTCTGACTAAGCAAGATATTATAATGTTTAATTGTTTATATGTTCCTTAGTTTTGAACACATTTCAATGTTGTTTTTGCTGATCGACTCTATGGTCTGCTTTTTTAAAAGACAATAAAAACAATTAGTCATGTAGTCTATTTATTCTACTGTACTATTTTAAGAAATAAATGATGTGTATTATATATATTTATCTATGGTATTATTAACCTGTAGAACTTGTGCTCTATCTCCCTTGAGAACGGTATAGTATTCGGCTTGTGCGAGATGAGTCGCAGTTCAGCCTTGGCTTGGCACGACCAGCTTGGTGATTTATTCTTGCCGTTACACTGCAGGTAGAACCCTGGAATAACAAGAGAATAATTAGAACATTTGAACACGAATGAACATGAATGCTAGCTATTTATACTTAGGCATATCTCCCTTGTTTGTCTGATCTGAGGTAGTTTAGGATTGAAACAGGCCTACTGTGGGTGTGGCTTGACAACAGCTATAGATAACAGTGAGTTATCAATTATTATTGTGATGTGATATCAATATCACAATTTATCAATTATTATTGTGTGTAATGTGGGAGTAAAAATTTATAAATGATGAAATATAAAACACATAGGAAACATGAATTACCTTCGCCATGCTGGAGCATTGGATGCACAGGATGCTGTTAAAATAAATCTCCCTAGATCCATTTTCAATCAATTAATTGTCAACTAGACAGAAGCAAAAGGTTAGAACATGGTCCAGCTCTATGCATCCAATATGCACAGATACTGATGGAATGAATCCCTGGAGATCTGTGTTCAACTAATTAATCAGCAATAACGCAGAAGCATAAAGTTAGAACATGGCACTTGTGAAATATGTCCCATATTCTGCAGGATAGCAGTCTTTCACTTTAATATGACTATGGATGGTGATGGAATTATCTTCAATGTGATGATCACCGCATGACCATCTGATGTATCAAAAGAGAAATGCCTAATTTATTATTAAGTACCAATGCTCTTCTGATTTTGCTTGTTCTGGTCCAGCTTCAACAAGATCTTCCAAGGCAGGTTACGTAAGTAGCACGGTGGCAGTAGCACTACACCTTCAAGGTTACGGATGTTGTGCACTGTGTAGCGGAAGGTGGCCTCGTCGTACTCCATCTCTGTGTCAGTCTGGACCTGGAAATTGCAAGTATGTGTACATATGTATTGATGCAGGAATACATGCTATATCTCGCTCATGAAGTACAAATGTATTATTGTGTTAATATTGTGATTATAGTTCATACTAAAGAGGGTTAAATCATGGTTAAATAAATATCCGTCAGCCAATATATTTACCTACTGACTGAGCATTCTAAAACGGCACAGTCGAAAATGGACAACTAGACCAAAAATTATGAATATAAATCGAGCAATCCAACCCTATTTGTAGGGCTTTATGGAGCAAAGGATCATATGGAGGAAAGGATTCAGAAGAATCACACTGCGTGGCACTCGTGAGTCAACCTGTTGTGCCTGTGAGTCAACGGACAAAATGTTCATTAATCACCCGCTAACCACCTTTGATGGGATCTCCACTGGCGTGACATGGGGTAAGATTTATCAGTTTGAAGCAATAATCTATGTATTATAAAACAAAGTTGTGTTAGTTACACCAATTATAACTCAAGAGCGGCTGGCTGGACCGATTTTCATGATCTTTGATTTGTTGGACTTCTCTCTTCAGAATAAGTATAAAATTTACACGAAAAAAAAACTCCCATACATTTTGTATGGAACGGCAACAATCAAAGAGAATACAAATACAAGAATTTAAGTCTTCTCAAGGTCAAACTAACGTTGAATCCGCTCAGTTTGAAAATCACACGAACGTGAACCTTAACGCGCGCAGACACGGTTTCCGGTCGCGTGATTTTCCAACTGAGCAGTTAGTTAGTTGGTGCCGCTATAGCAGTTGTCCGCAAAGAGTATTATAATATAGGGTTGTCCGTAAGGCCCCAGAGGTTGCTTCAAGGAAGGAGGTATGAATCCGCGGGGTGCAGCTATTTCACTATAAAATCGACTACTATTGGCTAATAAGTATTATGTGCTTCTATGAATATAGTAAAAATCGACCAAATTAGTACTTACAGTTTACCGACGCGTAATAGGCTCACAGAACAGTGGAGAAGTATCACAAATGTCACAACGCTTTATTTGAAAACCAACTACCAACTAAAGTACTAATTTGCGGGTGTCTATAATCAAAGATAATTATATACTAGCTATAATGTACAACATGATATTTGCCAACACGATATTCTACGGCATGATAATGTAAAGCATGATAATTGGTATACATGTACATCGAATATCACGCTGTACAATACTTGCTGTCAATCATCGGCTTGTGTCCAGGAAGTTTTGTCTTAGTACGGCAAGGAATGCACAGCCAGGTTTATACAGCCAATAATCCATGGACTTGGGAAAAGTCCACGTTTTATCAGGCTGTACATTATTATGCCGTACATTGTCATGTCGTGCAATACGGGCCGTGTTTTATTGAAACGGGCCGAAAATGTACGACCGATAATGTGCAACATGAAGGCATATAAAAGGTGGCATCGCCCGTATTGGCTAATATTGCTGAAATTTCTCTGCTCTTATTGCCTGTTGAGTCTATGACATCTTTCGATTCCGTGCTTCGTTTGAACAAGATAGTGTAAGATAGTCACAAAATATGAGAACCCTTTAAACTTTTTGGTGGTGTGGCGGAGAGAGGGGTACAAGTACAACCCGTACAACTGTGTTAGATCGGTCACTCATTTCGAACCTAACCAACTCAAGCCTGACTCCAGGTGGGCTCCCGCCAGAAGCTCTTGCGCTTTTTATATACACTCTAGGGGTAGTAGGGAGGGACCACAAGACTAGGTGGAGTCGGGGTGCTCTGTGTCGGTTCTGTGACCCATTTCGACCTAATACACTCGACGTGGAATGTCCACGTCTAAACGAAGCATCAGTTTTGAATTTTTATGGTCACCAATTATCATGCTGTACAAAATCGGGGTGTACATTATTAAGTAACGGCGGAGCAGGGGGTGCGAAAAATCTCCGGCATTTGCCCCGCTTCCACCCCCAACATAATTTGGCCCTGGCAACGCACAATGTTCGCACACTGAGGACCGACGAGAAGATTGTAGAGCTAGAGGAAGAATAGAGCAAAATACGATGGGACATCATAGGACTATCAGAAATCCGACGAGAGGGACAGGATACGATAGTTCTGGATTCCGGGAACATGCTCTTCTTCCGGGAAGGAGAACGAAAGTCCCAGGGTGGTGTAGGTTTTATCGTCCGCAGGTCAGTGCATCAACAACGTGATTAAGGTCGATGGTGTGTCGAGCAGGGTAGCATACGTTATACCAAAGTTATACTCAGAATAACCGATCGTTATTCGTTGAAGGTCATACAGGTATATGCGCCGACCTCGACACACCCTGATGATGAAGTAGAGGCGTTGTATGAGGAGATATCCAAGGCCATACATACCTCCGAAGCATACTTCACCGTTGTTATGGGTGACTTTAACGCAAAGGTGGGCACACGAAATGTCGATGAGTTAAGAGTGGGGTCATATGGGTATGGACGGCGGAATCCAAGAGGCCAGCGGCTGGTCAACTTCATGGAGAAGGAGGAACTCTATTTGATGAACTCCTTCTTTCAGAAGCGACCATCCAGGAAGTGGACGTGGATGAGCCCCGATGGTTCGACCAAAAATGAGATTGACTTCATCATGACGACCAAGAACCGAATATTCAATGATGTCTCCGTGATCAGCAGGGTGAAAACCGGTAGTGATCACCGTATTGTCAGAGGCACATTGAATATCAACATCAAGCTAGAGAGGTCTACTGCAAGCGGGTGGGAAACCGGTACTGTTGGTCATCCAGAAGTTATTTAATTCCGTCATACTCGATGGTACTACGCCTGAAGCATGGCACAAGAGTGTGGTGGTGCTCTTCTTCAAAAAAGGTGATAACACCTTATTGAAGAATCATAGACCCATCTCACTCCTGAGCCATGTGTACAAGTTTTTCTCTAGAGTCATTACGAACCGTCTCGAAAGCAGGTTTGATGACTTTCAGCCTCCCGAACAAGCTGGTTTCTGTAAAGGCTGGAGCACCATAGACCACATACACACCCTCCGCCAGATTATACAGAAGACTGAGGAGTATAATCGGCCATTATGCCTGGCGTTTGTGGACTATGAGAAAGCCTTTGATTCAATCGAGACCTGGGCAGTATTGCAGTCCCTCCAGCGTTGTCATATCGACTATAGGTATATCGAAGTGTTGAAGTGTTTGTATAGAAACGCCACCATGTCGATCCGATTACAGGACGAGAGCACGGAACCAATCCAATTGCAGAAAGGCGTGAGACAGGGAGACGTTATCTCTCCGAAACTGTTCACGAACGCATTGGAGGATGTTTTCAAGCTTTTGGACTGGAACGGATTAGGCATCAACATCAATGGCGAATACATCACTCAACTTCGTTTTACCGATGATATTGTCATCATAGCAGAGTCACTGGAGGACCTAAATACGATGCTTAGCGACCTCAGTAGCCTTTCCCAACAGGTGGGTCTTAAAATGAATATGGACAAGACAAAAATTATGTCCAATGTCCGTGTTGAACCCGTGCCGGTAGTCGTTGGGAACGATACTCTTGAAGTTGTTGACCATTACACCTATCTTGGACAGATTGTTCAGTTAGGTAATTCTAACTTAGGCAAAGAGGTCGCCCGAAGAATCCAACTCGGATGGGCAGCGTTCGGGAAATTGCGTGACATCTTCTCGTCCAAGATACCACAGTGCCTAAAGACAAGGGTCTTTGACCAGTGTGTGTTGCCAGTGATGACATATGGTACTGAGACGTGGTCCTTAACTGTTGGCCTTTTAGAAAACTCAGAGTCACACAGCGGGCAATGGAGAGAGCAATGCTCGGAGTTTCTTTGCGCGATAGAATCCGAAACGTGGATATTCGCCAAAGAACCAAAGTCACCGACATAGCTGTTAAAATTTGCAAGTTGAAGTGGCAATGGGCAGGCCACATCGCTCGGAGAACCGATAACCGATGGGGAAGAAAGGTTCTTGAGTGGAGACCACGAACCGAAAGACGCAGCGTAGGTAGGCATCCCACTAGATGGACCGACGACATAGTAAGAGTCACTGGCATCGAGTGGATGCAAACGGCAGGCTGTCGTTCAGTGTGGAGGTTAAAGGGGGAGGCCTATGTTCAGCAGTGGACGTCTTCTGGCTGATGATGATGATGAAAAAAGTAAGGCATGATATTGTACGAAATAATATTGCACAGTATGATAATTAGTGCACATGTACATGGAATATCATGCTGTAAATTATCTCTTGTGCATTATTGGGCCGATCTGATAATGTACGGCATGATATTGCATGGCACGATATTGTACAACATGATATTCCATGTACATGTGCACTAATTATCATACTGTGCATTATTGTGTCGTACAATATCATGCCGTACATTATCTGTGTCGTGCATTATTGCCTCCCAGCAAAACCGTATCTGAAAATTCAGAAATTACCTGGAAATTACCCGATTTGGACTTGGATTGGAATTACCCGTTTAAAAAAAGTTTTAAGTAGGTGTGCACCGCTGTAAAATTTAAAAATATTTTATTACTCATGCTGGAACCGATGGCCGCCGGATTAAGACACCATTTGCCCAAATTTAATAGTTTATAGTTTTATGTTATTTTGTAATAATATTGACTATTTTAAGATACTAATTTGCATATATTTATGTTCCTTACCGTAGTTATGTATTAAAAGTATTTTTAAGATTTTTTTAATGTGATGACCTCACCATCGGCGTTATGTTAGTTCTTTTAGATGTCTATACGAAAAAACATACCTCTGTAATAGTGCCAACAGACGCACGAACGTGGCTGACCTCAACCACCGTCTGACCAATGGGAGAGAAAGAGAGGGAAATATGATATTCTAACTCTTTCTCTCCCGTTGGTTGGACGGCGGTCAGTCAGCCGCGTTCTGTCTGCGTCTGTTAGCACTATTATATTATTATCTGTCAATGTCAAGTTGCACAGCGGTTTGGCTCCTTTTTTGTTTGTGTAAACGGCTAAAATTTTCAATATAACGCCAACGCTGACCTCATTCAAGGGTATAATAATATGAAGTCAATGATATTTAATCAATAATTGTCGTCATCGGCGCTATTTTTGAATTAAAATTGATTTAATAGACTGTAAATATATTGCCCTAAATGGTAAGAATATGAACAATACCCATTAACTATTAATAGCCGAATGAAAACGGAATGAACGTACGTCGTGGAACGTTATACGAAAACGGGTAAAATTACCCTGTTCCGGCAACACTGGTCACCGGTGATTCCCCTTTGCACTTTTTACTATAGGTAGGACAGTAGGGGTTCTAAACATTTCTGGCCAACGTTTGATTTGACCTCCATTTCCTCTAAAATAATAGTCAACGCCTCTATAAGCAACGCGATCTATTACAATCAAAGATAATGATTTTTATTAATTTTTTTTAACTATTAGAATATCCCCGCGCCGTTGTACCGCGCGAGAGCAGAGCTGAGGAAAATAGAGAGTAAAATATTTTTCATAAGTGAATAATGTATTGAGCAACTGGCATGCCACTTTGACAGTGACTTTTCGTGACATTTCTTTGTTTACAAAAAAATATCTAAGATTTGGGAACGGAGTTCACAGACGGAGTTAGTTATTTTCTTTAGTAACTTAACATCAGCTTACAGCTAATAGCTATAGAGAGGGCTCAGCTCAGAGATAGAACAAAATTGTTTGTGACGAACCTATATTTTTGTGTATAACGTTAAACAAGCTTTATCACTAGTCGAAATGGAACAATATTTCAATCTGCCAGAAGAAATTACCCCGTACAACACATTGAATGACAAACCAGAAGTGCTTCTCGGCTTCGTAGATAAATTTGTGAAAATACAATTGGTTAAGAACCATTCTTACAGTGGATTTGTCCATTCTATAGATCCTTTGTCACATAGGTAAGTTCTGATAAAATTCAAAACAAAACAACAGCTATTCAGAGCTCTAATCACCTGGCCAGAGATCCTTATAAGTTGGCTCTGACTACAGGCACACCTGTCGATACCAATGCTGTATTCTAATTGCCCCAGCACTATCGGCCTTAGGGATGTTCATTCGATAGTGATTGTATGCCATCCTGCATGTGCCAAGTTATTTCCAATGCTGGTGCAATAATTAAAAACGAATTTATTTTAATACTAAATAAGTTAGCGGTGCAGGGATGACGATTAGAAGGATTCTGATTTCTTCTGTATGAATGAGGCATTATTTTATGAAGTTCATTCTGCTTGTTCGGTAGATTTCTTTTAGTTCTGTTCTGGTCGCAAGTCAAGAGATATACATTAAACAAAATGTATATCTCTTGTCACAAACTGGCCCCACCTCAGCATGGTGCGGGTTGTAAATAATCAGAACAGAATCGACGGTTCAAAATTTATGATTATTAAATTGCAGATTTAATATTGAAAAGTATACAGACATCTTTTTAATACAATCATCATCTTCATCATATCAGCCATAGGACATCCACTGCTAGATATAGGCCTCCCCCAGCCAAAAACAAATAGGTACCTTATAATACAATACATTGCCCTCTAGATAGATAGATAGATGGATAGAAACTCTTTATTGTGTACACCAGAAATAAAAATTACGACACGATAGAAAACACTTACGAGCTAGTGACACAAGTGGCGGCCTTATACAAAACATTCAGCCCTCTAATACAAAACATTGTAATTAAACACTTTTAAGGTATTTTATCACGTGTATTTTACTTTAATTTAGTTCCTGACTCCTTATTTTATTCAGGTAAAAATAAGTACATTTCGCTCGATGTCTCAACCATGTTACAATGGTTGTGTTCATGTGCTGACCATTATGCAAAACTAGAAAACTTAATACATATAAATTCAAAAAAGTTCTTAGGTAGGGAAGTATGTAGAGAACCACCTGCGAGAGGTTGTTAACTAAACACCAATAACCCTGCTACACCGATAACCCCGTATAGATCACCTTTAAATTGTTTCAGCATCATTTTGTCAGTGCCCGTCGAAGATGCATTCCAAACCATACTCATCTCGGGCTACCACATAACGGATATTACCGAAGTTGTGCCTCAGACTGACATTAAGCCACCTCCTAGAAAAAAAGCCAGTGAAGATATCCCTATTGAAGAAATCATAAAGAAAAAAAAGAAAGTTATAGCCTGGTTTCAACAGAACTTGTTGCCAGTATCCGAGGCAGGGAACAATATAGTTGTAGGAAGTGCATCAATACTACCTCCTTATGCAGCGACGGACATTTGTACGGAAAACCCAGTTGTAAGCTTACAGTTGAAGAATCTAATAGTGAGCATGCCCGAAGACTTTGTGCCTAAGTGACTGAAAGGAACTGGTTTTGTATGATATATTTTGTAAATCTCCTCAAGTAATGAAGGAATAAAATAATTTTGTTCAGTTTTTTACATAAT
This sequence comes from Agriopis aurantiaria, assembly GCA_914767915.1. NCBI lineage: Eukaryota > Metazoa > Arthropoda > Insecta > Lepidoptera > Geometridae > Agriopis > Agriopis aurantiaria. Next base: position 5,621,883 of record OU611994.1, on the reverse strand, counting down.
ATAATTATATTTTCGCACATTTTGAATCACCTATATTATACTAACTAAACCAAAACTTCCGATGACAAAAGCATCAACATTGTAAAAAGTAGAATGAAAACATTTGATTAAATACTATTACAAGTGTTGTTTATGAATAACACATGAACAGTCTTTGCCAAAATAGAGACAAAAAGAATGGGGTTAATGGACTCGTTTTTAAATAAATATTATCTAGAAGTTGAGATTTGATCTGAAATACCTACCCTTGATTTTTTTTATATGATAAATACATTTAAGGGTGAAGGGAGGATTTGAAGTAGGTACCTTTATTTACGTCTATGAATATGGGGGCAAGTCTTTGGAGTACCTTCGCATTATGCCAAAATGCCAATATACTACAGTAACATAGTATATGTTTAGACATAAATCATTATGAAAAAGAAAATCATAAACAGTATTTGGGCATCAGGTACAGTTTGTATTTTACTTTTAAACTGTTTTTTTTTTTTTTATGTTATTGAAGCTGTCATCTGCATTGTTATTTTAGATAAAGTATAATTAGTAGAAGTATGATTTGGGGTTTTAAAATGACCTATTTATTGCTATTAAAGTACATTACAGCTATACTTTGGAAAATATGAAAAAACCCCAAAAATAGCAGTAGCAAAATGCACTACTGTGAGCATGTAAGCGCTGGTTCTTTTCAACTAAATATACAATTAATCATATGTAGTAACAAGCGTTGCTTAAAGCGGGAAAACCTCGCCTTAACCTTATTATCACTATATAGGGGCGTTTGGTACTGTCGGCAAGGGCGGATCCAGGGCGGATTTTTCTGGGAGGTTTACAAGGGGCGAGCGGGCAAAAAGTTCGCAATTCCAGCCGAAATAAACAAGAGTTTCACTCATGTTCTTTCTGTTATTTTATTCATATATTTTAACAACTGATAATTTGATTTGATTCTAAGTATGTACTCTGTGATGGACTCTCCACAGTACACAAAAGTACCGTCGTGCCCCCATGCCCCCCGTTAAATCCGCCCTTGACTGTTGGCGCAGAATAAAATAATAGTACACTTCAGTGACGTCATACATCGTTCGATGTACATACGTCCCTCGCGTGCAATTTCTGTCCTCTTTGTTAGTTTTGTTAAATGTAACCATACTTGTATGAATATTGAATACTAAACAGATAAAGGTAATACTAGTTTTTATCCGACTGCTCAAAAAGGGTAATGTGTTTACTAATATCGTAAGATACGAGTAGATGAAAAAATATTTACCCATAAATGGCATACAAATAATTTATACTTTGAGTAGGGTGGAAGTATGTCATACAGGTCATACTACACACTAACATACGGGGTTACGCGAAAAGGACGTACTAAGTCGAAAGGGGTCCGTTATACCCATAATTTCGAACAATCTATAATATGGGACCAAAGCTGAAATCGCGAAAAAAATATCAGTTGTCCCATACATTTTGTCGAGTGTGATTTTGTTTGTGTGGTTTTGATGACCGTTTTCTATGGAACAGCGAGCAGCTGATTTTTCTTTCGATATCTATCTGATATTTCAGAGTTGCTCTCATAGTAAAAGTAGTTCATAATGATGGGTTGTCATTAATAATAACCATCATTATAGTACCGTTAACCGTACCATGGGCTCCTTTCGGCTTAGTACACCCTTTCCGCGTGACCCAGTATATCACAAATTTTAAAATCATCATCAGCCATACATAAGACGTCCATTGCTGAACATAGGTATAGGCCTCCCCCTCACAATTTTAATATGCACAAAAGGGGTAGCACGCGAGCTGCGATAAAAAATATCCAGTCTTTTCATCCCGCGAGAAAGAGACTTATCCAAATTCTGGCTTGGTCGCGTCCTCAGATCAGACAAATAAGCAAGATATACAATTTTTCTGGCTTGGTCGCGTCCTCAGATCAGACAAATAAGCAAGATATACCATTGTACAATTATCGTTCGTGTTCAAATGTCTCCGTGTTTTATACATTTGTCCACTATACCGCTAAACTGCTTAAAACTGTAACAACGGCTAACTTTTTAACTGAAATATGTTCGACGTGATAACGTCTTATAAATCGACTAGCTGACCTGACAGACGTTGTCCTGTCTTAGAACTGTCAAACACGCAAACTCAAAATTGTAAATCTAATTTTTTTACACCTTGGGTTACATTATTGGAGTTTTAGTAAGGATCTCCCTATTTTGTTTGAAAATATAATATAGCCTATGTTACCCGGGGATAGTGTAGCTTCCCAACAGTGAAAGAATTTTTCAAATCGGTTCAGTAGTTTCGGAGCCTATTCAATGCAAACAAACAAACAATCAAATCTTTCCTCTTTACTAGCTGACCTGACAGACGTTGTTCTGTCTTAGAACTGTCAAACACGCAAAGTCAAAATTACAAATCTTATTTTTTACACCTTGGGTTACATTATTGGAGTTTTAGTAAGGATCCCTATTTTTTTTGAAAATATAATATAGCCTATGTTAACCGGGGATAGTGTAGCTTTCCAACAGTGAAAGAAATTTTCAAATCGCTTCAGTAGTTTCGGAGCCTATTCAATGCAAACAAACAAACAAACAATCAAATCTTTCCCTTTATAATATTAGTATAGATAATATTAGTATAGATGTACGCCGGCTGCACGCACGAAAATTGTCACGTTCCGCACCCGTGCGTGCAAGCGAGAGCGCGGAACAAGCGATAGAGACGCACGATCGGCCTAAGCGTTATCACGTAAAAATATCGTCCGTAAACCGACTTTACAGACCCCTTTTTTACGCTCACCAAGAAACATGTATCAACCATTGAACTTACTAATAGTCCACATGCAAAAAAGGCAGCAAAGTCGTCTGCACGTGAGTTAGACTAACGACATCAAGTCTTATAATTTAGGCCAGATGCGTTCGCAGTTCGCAGCCGCCAATTATTTATCTCCCTCGTTTGTCTGATCTGAGGTCGCGCCTAAGCGAGGATAAAAAAGATGGATAAAAGTGTACCTTAGAGCACGTGCAGGCTTGCTAAGTGACTTATGCTATGTTTTGTTCAAAACGCAGGCCAAGGCGCAAAAAAAAAACTTTGTAGGCAATAAAGTGACGTAGAAGTCGTCTGGCGTTATGGAGCGAGTGTTTTCCGCAACTAGGCCAATCACATGCGCATTTTGCGTGAACCAACTGCTGCTAGTTCAGTCACACGGTTTCCTCCAAAAGATCAGCAGCTTGCTTACGCCGACGCTGGCTTCTCGGAGCGTCCCAACTCAGTTGGGACGCTCCGGGTCATTTGGGATTCCCAAGTGACCCGAGGATGTTGTTTCGCTTTTACGCCACATTTCAGCGCACGCACTGACAATGCCCCGAGTATTTAGGTGTCTATAGGCAGCGGTGACCACTTACCATCAGGTGGCCAGTAGCTTGTTTGCCACTTACTCCATAAAAAAAAATCTGCAATGCAGCAGCAAATGCGTGGCCGTTTTGGCCCCTTTATATAGGTATAGAGGACTGTCTGTAACCACAATTTAAAAAAACTTTTGTTTATAATACTGCTTTTTAAAATTGTGGTTACAGTCAGTGGCTGTGACGATACCGGCAATTTGCCGGAGCTTGACATGTTTGAGGTTTACGAGTCTCCGCGAGGTCAGCTAGGGACTATCTTGAATTTAGCTCTGGGAACGCCTTCCTTGGACTGCCCACATTTTTTAGTACTTGCCCAGTATTCTTTGTGAAGTCTTGTCATAGTAGAAATATGGTCTTGTGGTACGCTGACGAGTCCAGAATCTGATTTGGCTAAAAGGCAGTGGGATCATTGGATCCGGTCCTATAGAGCGTTTTACAAAGTCTCTCCGTGCCAGTTCATCAGGCACGTCAGTACCCCTGGATCCACTTTGCCCCTTCATCGCTGTCTTTGACGGATAGATACAACATACGGCATAGGCAAAATACCACAGTGATAGTAATATCTTGTTGATAAGGAAACGCCTGCAGTAACACTGTTACCCGTATACGAATACCTGCCTATTTATTCGTCCAAATACAGGCACTAGGCAGTCTGCAATCTTCCGACAATCAACAATCTTGTGTCAGTCAGTCGTGGAGTGTGAGTCACTGCAGTCGTTTCTGCCGTAGAAACTCGTCACGCGACGCGACCACTCTGCGTGTGGCACTGCGTTGATTTTTGACGGTCGCTGCGCTGCAGACAGTCCGTGAAATGCTAGACTAGATAACGTTATCACAACTGCTAGTAATTCTGTTATCACTTGACTTGTTGTACTCATAATGACGGAAGTAAAGAACAGGAAAGTGCAATATTTAGCGGGAATATGCGGTGAGTACCTAAGCTTCCTTGTTTATTTACATTTTTGTGGAGTTATTTGTATTGCCACAATATAAATAAATAAAAAAAACGGTCGAAGCATTCGAGGTGCTTCGAGGTTGATACAAAAGAAAATATCAATTATTCATGAGTTCAATGACATAAAATTATAAAAGCAGTTACCTAATTATTTTTTAGGTATAAGTACTTGTACCTACTAATATGTATTCTGTGTTTCTGTAAATTGTTTATCCATATAATCCGGCCGCCGAAAGAATGCGTTCGACAGCTGCAATAACAGTAAAAATATGAACGAAAATAATTTACTGTGGTCTGTGGTATAATTAGCTAATCTCAAAAAGCTTATAAAAGTGATCAGAATTTACTGTTTTCGTTCTGCTTTTTACAATGTTATGGCAACTGTCAGACGCATTCTTTCAGCGGCCGCACTTTAGTTCCCTAACTACAAATATTGTAATGTGAATGTGTGTTTGTTTGTTCGTCTTTCACATAAAAGCAAATCATCGTGATTTTGCATTGCGATAGTTGAAGGGCCGGTCTGTGAGAGGATTTTATCTCAATAAAATGTACGGGGCAGTACGGGTTCTGGGATTGTCCTTGCGAGTGAAACCGCGCGCTGCTAGTAACTTATAAATCTTACATTATGTAAAGGTTTAATTTATGTTAAGATTGTTCAGTGTTGCGAACCGAGTCAGGTACTCAGGATTCACCGTATTTTACAACATTATCATGAACCATTTACCATCCACAGCTGGCGTCTTCTCTTCAGCTCGCCATTTTCCGGTCCTGTGCCAGTTTCATCCACTGATTTTGTGCCGTCTGTATACCTACTCTCATTACATTTCTCCTTATTCCAGCGTCAGTAGCATTTATGTTCACTGGAGCCACGTTGGCGTGGTCGTCACCAGCAATACCGAAGTTCAAAAGTGGAGAGGCTGGCGTGATCATCACTGATGTAAGTTACGCAATTGCCACGAGACTGATGAGACCAGCAAGTCGCTCGTCTGATGGCTAGCGACACCCTTATCCATAGTTATATTCGGTAGCGGATCCAGGCGGAAGAAGAAGGGGATCAAGCGGCCCTCCCCCCATCCCAAAGTATCTGATATATAAAAAGATATTATCTAACAAAGTCTACCCTCAGCTCTGTCAGGCTCCTCAGCCCCAATCGGTTTCTTAAATTTTCACACAGTGTTTTTTTTGTCTTAAATTTTTTTTGAAGGCTTAGTTAGGCCGGTCAAATCACAGAACATATCTAATAGTAAATTGTAACATACGGGAGCAAAATTATATTTTTACGGCGAGGGCGCTTTTTTTAATCCAGAGCTAAGTATTGAGCTTGTCGGTATTTTATAGGATTTTCCACGGAGAGTGTGCAACGGAACTTCACGAACTTGTTCCCCCATCACCTTTTCATTACCGGACGTCCAGACGAACGGCAAAGCGTCACCCTTACTTGGTCGAAATACCATTTATTCGCACCAAGCGTTTTGACTCCACTTTCTTAATTAGAACAGCAAAACAATGGAACGCCTTGCCCCTGTCTGTGTTTCCGCAGCATTACAATCTTGGAGTGTTCAAGTCTAGGGTTAATAGGTTATTACTGGGCAAACGTGCTCCATCTTCGACTGCATCATCGCTTTCCATCAGGCGAGATCGCGGTCAAAGGTTAGCCTAGTCCGATGTAAAAAAAAAAAAAAAAAAGTAAGGGATTCTAAGTAGAATCTTGAACGTAGCGAAGGATTCAAAGTACGTCGCCCGAGCCAAAAAAATATTTTGCGCCCGAGTGATATAATTTTTTTATTCAGCTGGCAGCGCGACTGTGGTCCGTCGTACCAGCCAGTCTTTATTCAAACAATATTTGCGTTCGATTTCTTTGGCGCTGAATACTAAGATGTTCCAAATTCAAAAAGTGCGCGGCAAAGATAATTGCGGCGCACTTATAAAGAGGATTAAAAACTCATTAATGCCCGCTAAAAGTTTCTTATATAAAACACCACCTTTGGTTGCACTTAAAGGCGAACCAAGTCGTCCTTTTCGAATAGATGGGATGAAAACGATTTTTTATCCATTTCTGTGGGTGAAATAGTGTAAGTAATGTAAACATTCCAGTCGCAGACGTCGTGGGCGGTGTCGCTGCACGGGCTGGGCGCGCTGGGCGGGTGCTACGTGGGGCAGGTTCTGAACGAGCGCGCCGGCCGTCGCCGCACGATATTCGGCTCCGCAGTGCCCGCCCTGCTCGGTGCGGTAGGTACGTTTTTTTTTCCATCCTATGTTTTACGTTTTGTTTCTCTGACTAGTATCTGGGTCTAGTATCTAGTTATCTGGGGTTTTGTTCGTCAATAAGTGCGAGCAAAGCAGCTTTTTTCCGATAGGGTTTTAATCTTCCTTTCTCAAAGTTTTTAATAAGTGCGAATAAAAGAGTTTTGAAATTGAAATATACTTTTTTTTTTAATAAATAATAGGCTTGCGTTTGACCACCATCTCGCCTGATGTTAAGCGATGATGTGGTCTACGTTGGAGCACGATTGTCTAGAAGAAACCGATTTATTATTTATTTCTTATTTATTCCGCAACGTCCTCAACCAAAGAGATTTGCATAGATTATTATTAGAGTAAATGCAAAATAAGTTCGTAACTAGACGCTCGAGCAAAAATATCCATATTATGCGACGAGCCAAAGTTTATGAAATTTTTGTGGGACCACCTCTAGAGTTTCTTCAACGTGATAAAACAAAAGAAACACGCAAATAGGGTCACATATATCTCATTATCGATGTACTACATACATAAAACATTTAAAAAAAAACGAAGTGAATTGATAACCTTCCTCCTATTTTGGAGTTGGCTAAAAACTTGAAATCCCTTCAATACATTGGCAAATGAACAACACGTGCGACGGCAAAATCCTCTTATAAGGAAAGAAAAAAGGTACTTATTTTTTTGTGATTTTCAGAGTCTCATCATGTTCACCAGCTCTCCTGAGGTCATGTATTTGGCTCGAGTTCTGATGGGGACCGCGACAGGAATCATAGCTGTTGTAAGTACCTAATTACCTATCTACCAACTGCAAAACAGAAACTTATGTACCTAGGTACAATAATGTGGTAAAAACTTAAAATAAAATAAGTTAATAGTAAAATAACATTACGAGCTTTTAGCTTTAAGAATATGTAATCCACCATCTTGGAGCGGCAGCCATACTGAATTTAGAGTGATGGTAACTAGCTTTATCGTTTTCTACTCTTCAAGCCCTTTCATTTGATACCTTCACTTAAAATATACACCATTCGTAATCTTGTGGCGGCAGCCATTTTGAAAATATTACAATATTGGATGTTGCATAAATTGTATCTATTATTATAATTATTGTAGGTATATTGTCACCAAAACTAAAGGCGTATGCAAAATTTCAGCAAAATTGGTTAGGAGGAACTCATCGGGAGGAACAGTGCTGTTCGGTTCGATTTCATACGATTACATTCCATTCTTTTTTTAAAGTTTAATGTTAGGTTACGTTACGTGGTTGATACATTTGACCGCGATGATACGGCCTACGATGGAGCACGCTTGCATAGATGAAGCCGATTCACTCGTACCGTGATTTGAAGACACCCCCAGATTGTAACTAGGTATTACATTCTATCTTATCATATCCTATCCTATTCTAATACCTACCCATTTGTATTATGCAGGTAACAATGATATACGTGACGGAAATAGCCGACAAGGAGATAAGAGGTGCTCTCGGCATGATAGTCCAAGTTATGAACAACCTGGGCAGTCTCACCGTGTACGGTATAGGCCCCTTCGTGTCCTACACCGCCTTGAACTCCATAATACTGACGATACCGATATGCTACGTGCTGCTGTGTGTTTGGATACCGGAGTCGCCGTATTATCACCTCAAAGATGGCAGAGTGGAGGCGGCTAAAAAGGAGTTCGTGAGACTGAGAGGCGTTAAAGATGAAAAGGTATACCTAAAGACCGTTGCAGAACACGCGTAGTACAAGTAGCAAGTGCCTGCTACGCATCGTCTGCAACGCTGTGCTTAGTGCAAGCGGCAGTGAAAGTGCTTAGTAGCACTTCGCGCTGGTCCTTGCGTAGGTGAAGTTTCGTTTCCCCGCGCTACTCACGCGACGCCCACTGCGCGTCGGTCCTCTCGTTCGAACACTCGTGTAAGTACGTAGGTACACGCACGCGAGTTGTTCGCGTCACCACGCGAGTGGCTATTTACGGTTGAACGCCTACTTGTACTTGCAAGCTACTTTGCATGGTCTGCAACGGGCTTAATTTTACGACACGATTGTACTGGATACACTGTGGGTCAGGGCGAGGTACATGTCCTATGGATTTGAAACTTTGCAAGTTTGCAATTTCACTTGCACACTCCACAAAAGGCATCGTAATAGGTACCTAACTATAAACTAGTATAAAATGTAAATTTTAAAAAGCCCCTGATATAAGAGCTGTAAATCTACGAACGGCGTATCTACGTACGTAATCTATGTACCTACGGCTGAACAGATTTTCTTGAATAATAGCTAAGAATACTCTCGATAAAATCACCTTTAAAAAAAAAAGAAAAACTCACTTAAAATTGGTTCAGCCGTTTGGTTTGGAAGCTACGATGGCACAAACACACACAAGTACACACTTTATACTTATAACACCCGTCTGTTGCTTCTATATAATGCGCAAGCGAGATAGTGGGCGCACGAAGCATAAACGAGTTGTCACTGTTTTCAGCAAAGATAAAGTAGGCCTGTGTCCCAATGTTTAATTTACCACAAATAACAGGCTTAGGGCAAACTACAATACACATACTGTTTTTTTTATTGGCTGATAAGTTTCCGAGATATAAGCGTTTAAAGTGTTTGGTAGGGATAGAGAGCGGATGCGCTGTCCCTCTCCCGCAGAGCATGCAACTTAGTATAGCATTTGTATGGCGCGCGCACGGCTTGACGTCATAATGTGCTAATGGGCTCTCTGTCTAACATGAAATTAAAATACTTATAACTTATTGATTATTGAACAAATTTTAGTTTTGATTTCGGCGATAGGCTCTAAGAAAATCTTTTTATGCGGTAATAAAAAAATGCGTATTCTTTGGTTTCCAGTGGGTGGACGACCAAATGTCGGTGATACGAGCTCACGTGCGGGAAAGTATGGAGAACAAGACTACCATGACGGAGCTGTTGACAAATACCAGATATAGAAAGGCGATATACATTGTAGTAGGTAAATATAGATAACACTACGGGCGTCTTCAAGGCCTCTTCAGACAGGGAATGTTCCGCAATTTATAGCTCGATAGCACAAAAGGTCGACCCTAAGATCAGACAAACAAGGTCTTCATAGTTTGTCTGATTTGAGGTCCATCATAAGTTACGCGTAAAGGGTGTCAAGTCCATACCCCTTTCGGCTCGTTTTGCTAGTAGCTTCCAGTAAAGTGGTGGATACTACTCGAGGCCCCTTTATTGAATAAGATGCGGATTAGAGATGAAACTGATATCCGGTAACTATCGGGTATCCGGCCTATCTGGCCTAAATTTACTATCGGGCCGAATACCAGATTATAAGCGAGTAGTCAGTCGGATCATGGATGCCGAATGTAAAAAAAGGATATATAAAATGTTTGGTACTTTTATATCCTTATAACCACAGGTTTACAATAACCTCAAGCGATCGAGTTTGCAATGAATTCAACAAGTCAATGAAATCAAAAGTTAAAAAAAACTTTCTAATGTGGCTAACTTCGCTCATAAACGAAAAGACCCGAATTCACCCGAGCCCGCCTGATACGTGCACCACCTACGCGAGCTTGCTCATTACGATGCGCCAATCGGCAATGTTCGGCCGGATTTCCGGCTTAAAGATTGGCCGGATATTCGGAATCCGGCCAAACATCTATCCGTTTAATCTCTAATACGGATCAACAAACAATACTATCAGCGTCTAATAATATGTAGTATGTTGACATTATTATTATCTATATAGTTTACAGAGAGATTTGAATGCTATCATTGATGTTTTAAAACAGTCATTGAATGCTATATTTTGTTTGGAAGGTAATAGCTATACTCTGTTGAAATGAAATAAACGAATGTAGAAGGTCTGCACACTACTATTCCTTCCTCGTGGAAATTCCAAAGATTCGTACTCAACTATTTGACAGCCTTTGATAAGGGTCGAGTGGTGCGTTTCATTTCTGGAACGATTACAGAAATATATCATTTAGTAAAAAGTAGCACATGTGCTAATGCAGGATGTAAACTATTTCCACATTAAAATTTTATGTTGGTTACAAACAACACAAGTGTGCTCCGCCGCCTACCACACTGCACCCACCCCGAGGCGCCATCAAAATTATATTTTTGGCATTTGGCGTCCCTTGCTATCTGGCGCCTAGAGGCCCTAGAGCGGCCGCTCTCCTCGCTCTACCTTAGGGCCGGCGCTGCTGATAGATGAGCATCAACTAAGCCGGATTTGTATTTCGTTGGCAGGTCTGAAAATGTTGCAGTACATGACTGGAATCCTAATAATCCAGTCATATTTGGAAGTGATATTCAGACAGAGTAGCTCCATATCAGGATCTCTCGTCAGCATCATATACGGATTTGTGCAGATCATTGCTGGTTAGTACCAAAGAAAATCTTGCCTTTATTATACTTAAAAACTGTGTGGGGTTTTTTAAGGCTGCGCTCAACGTCCACAACGGTCTCTGACACAAAATAAAAAATACTCAATGAGAATAAAAAATCGATTGGGCATTATCTTTAGAATAACATAATTATCAGCTCTTTTGTCAGGGGTTAAAAAAATTTATCTATTAATCATCATCAACATCAGCCTTGCATAAGTACTGATACTATATGCCTACTTTTGTTTATGCCACTTCCCCGGTCTGTCGCTAGTCGCATCCACTCGTTTCCGACAGTATTTTTGATATCGTCAGTCCACCTCTGATAATAATACCTACTTAACTTCAATAAATACTTGTAAAAATGTATGTAATACTTTTTCAGGTATTTGCGCGACGTTCCTGACTCGGTACATCGGTCGCCGCATTCTCATGTTTACTTCGTGTGTAGGGGTGTCAGTATCTATGACCATCTTGGGCACTTACTTTTACTTACAAGATGCTAAACAAGTCAGCCCTGAAACCCTACAATCACTCTCCTCTTTACCTCTAATAGGAGTTTTAGGTTTTAACATATTTTACGCTAACGGTTTAGGTAACTTACCTTACATAATGCAAGCAGAATTATTCCCTGTTAACGTAAAGGCCGTCGCTTCAAGTTTAGCCACTATGCTGGCTTGTGTTTTAAGTTTCGTAGTTGTCAAATGTTACCAAAATGCTAAGGATTTGTTTGGACACTATACGGTGTTTTGGACGTTTGCAGCGGTAGGGTATGTAGGTTTGTTATTTATTTACTTTTTCGTGCCGGAGACGATGGGGAAAACTCTGGAAGAGGTGTTGGATAATGTGCAGGAGAAACCCGAGGAACAAGAGGCGTTACGCAGTGGAAATGGTAGCATGTCGAATGATATACGAGACCCATAGCTTTGTGATCTTTCAAAATAGCTTGGAACCATAGACGTTCTTTTAATAGCCCTAACATACTGTGGATTTGGTTGACCTCAACCGCTGTCTGACCAACGGTAGAGAAATATGTTATTTGTAAACCAGCAGTGCAAGTACCGTTCTTTATCGATCTCTCAGTGTCTCTCCTGTTAACTTCTGTGTTTCGAACTATTTTAGAGATGTATAATTTAGTAAGTTATGAAAATTTCTGAAATGTAATATATCGGATACAGCGGAACAGAGAGAATGTTCTGTTGAACTTTCTGAATAGACAAACAAGGGAGATATGCCTTTGTTCATTCATTCGTATTCAAATGTCTCCGTGTTACATCAACTTCTTTAGTCACTATACATACCGCTAAACTGCTTAACGCAAAAACTGTAATTACGGCACATTTACTCATTTTTCACGCACACTAAGAAACTTGCAGCGACACAAATTAACTAATAGTTTACATGCACAAGGGCAGTAAAGTCGTCTAGAGACATCAAACCTGATGTGCCCGCACCCGCCATCTTGCATATCTCCCTTGTTTGTTTGATCTGAGGTTTAACTACTTTGTGCCAAGGTTGAAAGTTCCAAATATGTAGATTATTTTAGTTTGATCAACATCTACTTTGTATCGAGTATACAAATTGTTCAATGATAACATAGACATAAACATGATATTTTATAAACAAAAAGCACCACCAAGTTACGCTGAACGTCCGGTCAAGCTGTAGAGGCCAAAATGCCAACAGTATAAGTCAATATATATTTTTAAAAAAAACGTAGCAAATAAGAATATGTTCTATGTATTTTTTTACCTACCATGAAATTGATATAGTATTTGCTATTGGGGTGAGAGGTTGTGTGACTATGAAAACTATGTATATTTTTCTCTGAAACGGCTGGACCAATTCGAAAGCATTTTTTAAATTAGAAAGCAGATTTTATTAGAGTATTTTTAGCTATGTTTGATCATAATCCATAGAGCTTCACGGTTTTATCATCGTACCAGCCGCCACCGCCTGAAAGTTCACCCACGCATAATAGATCAATGGAAATCGCACACTGTGCGATTCACACGATCTTTCTTGCCTCATACCTGCAAAATGTGGAATAAGTTACCTAACGTGGTGTTTCCGAGAAGCTACAACATGGGGTTCTTCAAAAAGCGAGTTAATAGTCCTTAACGGCCGGTTATCTGAGTCGCGTAGGCAACAAAACGCTCCCTCAGCCCCCGCCAAGTTATAGCGACGATGTATTTTGCCACCCAAGAATCAGGACGCCCGCAGGGGGAATGCAACGACAAAAACGAACATAGGTCCGACCTCGATGACGCCTGGCGCGGTAGTGAACGCAGCGCGCGCAAATTCTCGCGACCTTTTTACACTTTTAATTCCACTAAAAAACGAAACTATCAAAAATTATCCAAATAAAAAAATGTTGAATAAAATTGTCTTTCAATACATGCAATTTCCAGGTTGTTACGAGCTTTCATTAGAGCATAAAACGAAAAAAATAAACTAACTCGACTTTGTTTCAGTTTTTTTTTTGATCGACGAAAGTTTATTCTATCGTGTTTTGAACCAAATCATAAACTCAAACACAGATGTATTTGTGACATGTATTTTTTTCCAGCTCAAATATTGTAATTTAACTGAAAAAAAAAGATTTAAATCCGTCGAATTTGATATATGAGGCCGTTAAGTGTCGGCAACGTATTGGTAATGTCTGGTGTTACAAGTATCCGTAGGCGACGGTGACTGCTTACCATCAGGCGGCCCGTCTGCTTGTTTGCCACCTATGGCATTAAAAAAAGCATTTCACAACTACGAACTTTTTTAACAAATTGGTAAGTTTTGTTTTAAAATTTAAATTTATAATTTTATGTAATCTAGATTTTATGTAAAGCGAGAAAATATCAATTATTAGGCTATAAATATATCAGTGTATTCCACCTATGAAGGTCGAAATAAAAACAAGTCATTGTGACTATAAAACTGTATTCTATTGAATAAAAATACAAAATACATAAATGATTACCAGAAACTTTGTATTATTGTATTGTACTTAGAAACCACTTTCTAAACAAGAATTGGAAGCGAATCTGTATAACGATATAGTGTAACGCCAGAATAATTACAATAAGGTCAATTGGTTATGTGATTTGCCACTGTATTGTCATAAAGTTAAGGGTTAAATTCTCTTGTTGCTTCCGTAGGAGTAAAGAGGCGCAAATGGCGTGTCAGCGGGTTCATCCCCGCTTTCTTCTGAGGCGTCGGACTCGAAAGTGTTGTCCGGGATGTCGTACAGACGGATCAGAGGCTTGTTGGGGTCCTTCATGATCAGATACTTGCCTGAGGAAGAAATATTTCACTGTAGCCACAGTTATTTAAATGATCGACACCCCTGGGGGGTTAGACAAGTCCCACTTTCTGTTAGCGTTAACGCCTGCGGAAAGATAAAATTGTATGAAAATGACATTGACAATGACATTAGCTTGAGAGTTGTTCTCTCAAGCTAATGTCATTTTCATACAATTTCACCTTTCCGTATGCGTTAACGCTAACAGCAAGTGGGTCTTATTTAACCCTCCTGTTGACATTATTCGTAGGTTTAGCATAATCAGCCTTTTTCACTGCTAGACTTGGGCCTACTCCCCGAAAGGGCTATTGGACCATATCCACCATGCTGGCCCAGTTGCGGGTTGGTGGATTCACATACGCTATTGAATTTCTTCTCCGTACGGAGGAAAACAGGAGAGGGCGGGGGGAGCGTGAGAGAGGGGGGAAGAGACACTACGTACCATCTTTCTGCTTCATGCAAATATCGATGATGCAGCGCAGGATGCCCCAAGCGTTGTCCATAGACAGGTTGATCTGCGCGGCAAACTCGTGCGGCTTGAACTGCTGCGTGCCGAGTATCACGTGGCGCGAGTTGTCGCGGACTTGGACGCGGGACACGTAGCCGAACTTGATCTGGTCGGAGCCAGCCAGCAGGGCCTGATCACGGGAAATACACAATGTTACCCTACATACATTTTATTTTATTTTAAAAAATAATGTTGTTGCTTTGATCATATTATATAGCTTGGATTTGCCTTAAACTCCAGCCAGTACCATAAAGTCTGCCAGAAACTGAAAGGGCATACACGTATTGCACTTACTGACATATTCTTACTAGTTTTACAAACGCACACTTCAATATTGAGCGGCTCACAATTGCAAACAAGATGATCAAACAATCGACCAAAGAGCTAAAGGGGATACTGTAGGTATAACACTTAAAAAAATATCTGAGGCTGATGCGGCTGGAGTTTGAAGACTGCGTTGGTAACGCATAGTCGCACGTCGGAGATAATCTTAAATTGGAAGCAAATTATGAAACGGACGCGACACTGATTCAGTCTGCATCAATTCAAACGTTGCACAAAACACGCGGAAAGATGACAAAAGGCTCCCCTTGTTTATCGTCATTCCCACATCCCCCTGTAACATCGCAAGCGATATCCGAGTTATGCATCTGGCCTATAGTCTTATTTATTCAGCAGTTCTCACCTGCACTGTCCACTTGGCCAACTTGCACGAGTTGTTTCTCAACTCGTTGGCCAACACAGCACCCCGTTGGGTGTCGAGTTTCTGACGCCACTCTACGCCATTGGCTACTTTGGAGTCCCATTCATTTAGCGCCTTGATTGATAGGAACTGCATCTCGCCCTGCGGACCCTGCATTACGGCATCATGCTCGCAACGGGCTACCAGCACCTGGAATTGATAGAATAATGATTAGCTAAGGCAATTTTGACTTTTGCCGCATCTGCCGCTTGTCAGTGTCAACAGGAAAATGGCAGTGCCAGCCTTAGGCTCTTTTGTAAAGTTATGATAACTTACCACACCGTTGTTGAGGTTCCACTTGCGGTAGCGGTACCCGACAGAGGCCACTTCACCGTCTTCCTCGGACACAAACGGATTCGGCTCCGGGAACTTGTATTTGGGCTCGGTCGAACCGTTCTTCAGGACCTGACAAAAAAATGAGACAAGATAATGAAAATAACATTTGAATTAAACTTCTCCCTGCAATAGAAAAATCGAGAATGAGAGTAATTTATTTGCAATGTAAGATTGAAATTTGGGAACTGGCTCTCAGTTCAGACTTCCAAGTTGCACATTGGTGGCATTGGTGAATTAAACTTCTCCCTGCAATAGAAAAATCGAGAATGAGATTAATTTATTTGCAATGTAAGATTGAAATTTGGGAACTAGCTCTCAGTTCAGACTTCCAAGTTGCACATTGGTGGCATGTTGTTTTATTAAATAGACCCGTGCCTGATATTAGGCGATAATGCATTCTATGATGGAGCACCCACATTGTAACTATCCGACAACATCTACTCAGGCAACATCTCATCTCCATTTATTATGTTATTTATGATTGATATTCCGAGAACCCGTACGAAGCGCTTTGATTCCACATTTATTGTGCGAACTGCTAGTCTGTGGAATTCACTGCCTGAATGGGTTTTCCCCGTCAGTTACAATCTGGGTGTCTTCAAGTCGAGAGTGAATCTGTTTCTTCTAGGCAAGCGTGCTCCATCGTAGACCGCATCGTCGCTTAACATCAGGCGAGATGGCGGCCAAGCGCAAGCCTACTATTAAAAAAAAAAAAAGGGCAGCGCATTCTAGTCTAGCGGTTTGCACAATAGAAGTGCACTCAAAGCTCTTTGATCGTGTTTTCAGAATTTCAACTTGAGCGCGCGTTAGGTAGCCAGAAGAGTACTCCTTATGATTTCCTCACGATGATTGGTTTTAGCTGTTGTAAAAAGGCTTTACAACCCGGACCCGGGTATGCCTTAAACTACGACCAGAACCACTGGAGGATGGGCAGCAGTGTCCATATAAAATGTATGAAAACTATTTTTGCGAGGGGCCCCAGCCTGCTGCGGTCCATACTAATGTGCTCGATCCACGATGAGTATACTGCGATCCCAAGCCGCCTGCCAAGCGGCTACACGGAGGATTATGGCAACACCCCTCTCTAAAAGGGAGGCAGTTCAGCAGTAGATGTTTACTGGCTGATGATATGAAGAAGGTTTTAAACATTTCTATCACACGAGTGAGCTCCACGAACCTGCTGACTGAAGTTGTGGTTGATGAATGTGGCTTCAAGTGCGAGGTTGCGCGGAGAGTTGATGGAGTTGCCATCGTCAGCCGGGGGCTCCACGGACGTCTCGTTCACGGTGAGCAGGTCAAACTCGGTGTTGTCGCGCTTGTCCAGGAACAACTTGTCGCCTGGATAGAGAAACAAAAAGCTATAAAGTGAGTGAGTAATGCTATTTTGGCCTCGACATTTTTTTTTGCAAGATGTTTAGTTTGTTTCTGTTGATGAATAAATAAATAATAATAAATAGTGAGTGTATGAGTGAGCTCTTGACTTGAATGACTTGCTCAAGTGGTGTTTCGCTTTTATATATACAGGTTATGCGGAAAGGGTGCACTAACAGATGATTTTTGTTTCACAATTTCAGGGTTGGTCCCATTGTAAAAGTTGTTCATACTGATAAGTATAATAAACCCCTTTCGGCATAGTACACTCTTTCTGCAGTAACCCTGTATAGCGGATAGATAGATATAGGTATGTTACCAATCTTCTCAATGACGATATCCCAAGAGTAGTTGGATCGGGTGCAGCACATGATGGTGGCAAGTATGGCGTCAGTGGCATACACCGTGCCAGTACTCTTACTCAGACGACGGATCACCGGGTCGTCGGTAGTTGTCACCTGTGTGCAAAGTACTCACAAATAAGTGCTGTAGCAATGTGAAGCCACAGAACAAACTAAAACCGCTGTCGAGTTGCAAGAGGCATCATCATCCATATCACCACATCGGCCAGACTGCTTTTCATCATCATCTACACTTCAATCTAAACCATTGGAGCAACTGTGTCAGTACTCTGGTATATCAAGGAGTTGGGTTGGCTTGGGTAGATGCTGGTGTGGAAGTGCACAATACACCGCCAAGTGGGACAGTGCAAGACTTATCGCCCCCATGTCGAATAAAAAACTGCTGGCAATATAATTTTTCCTCTCCTGCCGCAATTATGTTTTTTCTCTGCTTTTCCACGTGGCGGTTCTTCCCTTCCCTGCTAACTACCGTGATAAAAAAAATCCTTTTTTAAAATTATTGATGGGACTTTTTAACCACTTTGGACTATTTGCATAGGTCATTGTCCAAGGACAGATTTCTGGGAAAAAAAGTGCTGGCACTGAGGTATTTTGGACGAGAAGACATTAACAGTGCGAGAATTACGTAACTTAATTTTAGTTTTTATTTAATATGGATGCAAATCTGTCATAAAGCTATTTAATTTCATATCTTCAGAAATGTGAAAATGCTCGAGCAAGAGAACTGCAGACAGAATCAGCCTCCTTAAAGAAGAAGGTTACCGTATGGAAGATGCGGTCAATGCGCTGTAGCTGCTTTTCATGCTTCACGTTGACACGATCATACGCCTTGTCGTAGTATTCCAGGGTGCCGCTGCACACAATATCTTCCCCTGTAAATTAAAATATAGGTAACCTTTATTCTCTGATCTTAACTACTACCTACTACAGCACTACTAGCAGTAGCGGATTCGGGGGGGGGGGCTAAGGGGCTCAGCCCCCCCCCAAAAGTATCTGTCCAGCTGATAAATCTCAAATTAAACTAGACATTAGTCTACCCTCAGCTGGATCAAGCCCCTCAGCCACCCACCAAACCGAAATCCTGAATCTTTAAATCGCGTGTTCCATGATAGACCGTATCTTCACTTAACATTAGGCGAGGTGGCAGTCGAATGCAAGTCTATTTCCTCAAAACTCGCGTGAGGAAACATTATAAGTTATTACAAACGGCTTAAACTCACGATTATGTCGGGCGATCGTCTCAACCGATAAACATAACTGTTCGGGAATGGTAAGGCCGCCGTTTGGATGAATGGAGGTTCAGATTACCGAGGCTGTGCTGTAATGAGGTTTACCTTCTTTGATGCCAGGCAGAGAGAGCTTGGCAAGCCGCGGGAAGTCCATGTCTTCAATAGTGACCCAAGTGGGCCGCACGGTCACAGACGCGTCGCGAATCTTCATTGGAGCGCCACGCTGGCCCCATCGCTTGCCCATCTTGCGGTCACGTTGTTGCTGTAATGATAGAAGAGATTTACTTAAATGACATATTTTTTCCAGTTATTTTGATTTAAAAACCAAACTACTAAACTGATTTTTATGAAATTCTAATGGAACTAAGCCGAAAGTATATATTTTCAAATAAAAAAATAATTTTCCAAATCGGTTTATAAATGACAGTATAAGAGACAAAGTTCTGAGGTAACAAACATTTTAAAAAACATCCGAATTGAGAACCCAGTTCCTTTTTTTGAAGACTGTTAATAATGTTGTTTCAAATAATACAGGAGGTGACTGTGAGCTAAATAATCACTTGTACAATATTGGAGTAGTACATTATTTAAGCGTAACCCTGTATATTGGGATACAAGTAATTTTTTTTAATTGTATTTAATAACATAATATTTAATTTCCAGTCACCTTTGAGACCAGTTAGCCCCAATACACAACAAACATAATAATAAATAATAATAATAAATCTTTATTTACTATAATGCACATTACATATTAAAGTAGCAGCGGCCCCTGCACTAAGCGGGAGCTTGTATCGCAGGAACCAACAACAAGTTAACAACTTAGGTTTCATGGGCTGACAACCATTGTCTATTAATCAGATACTAAATAAATCAAAGCAGGCTATACAATACTAATTTAGTAGGATTATAATCTAAGTAGAATTATGAAAGAGAAAATAAATAAATTTGTTACGTAAATGGAAGTTACCTAGGACACAACACTTGGTTTGTGAAAAGAGTGTTGTGTGCGTATGTGTGTGTAAGAGAGCGAGTGTGGATGTGTATGTGCGGTGTGTATGTGTGTGTGTGTGTTGATGTGCGTGCGTGAGTGCGTGAACGTACTGTATGAGCATGTGCATGTTCTTGTGCTATTTAACAAGTAAGTGAATTTGGTAAGATGTTTTCTGTTTGTGTGTAGTCAAGACCGAGAAGCCATTTTTCTACAATTATTTTGACTTCTTTGGTTGAGCTACTTATCAATTGTCGCAAGTTTCTACAGACGGAATTGTAGAGGTAGGCCAATAAATATTGGGGAAGGCGTTGTGCGAAAGTAGTGCGAACCTGTGGTACCTTAATTTTTGCTACTCTCCTTTTCAGTAGGACATTGTAGTCAGGACTGACCAGTACAGTTTTGTGCATTGCGGTTACAGATCTCAGTATATAGAGTTGGCGAACACGTAAGACACCACATTCCTTGTATAAGCTATTTGTAGGGAAACGAAAGGGCTTTTTTAGCATAACCTTCAGTACGGCCCGTTGAGCTCGTTCGAGTGCGATAATTTTTGTCTTTGCAGCGCCTCCCCAGATCTTGATGCAGTACAAAAGTAGCGACTGACAAAGACTTTTGTATACCAAGATCAGTGTTTCTCTATCCGCTGAATGTCTCAACGATTTCATTATGCAAATAGTTTTTCTTATACGCCCTGACAATGCCGATATGTGTGGTCCGAACCCAAGTGTTTGGTCAAACAGCACACCTAAATATTTAACTTTATCGATTCGCTCAATTGTTTGGCAGTTGCATTGACGGTTCGAGTCAGTAGCAAGATCAGAGGGCGACGTTATCAAACAGTTACGGTAGTGAAGTTTAAGAGGGGCAAGGTTACGGGGTGCGGAGGCTTGCGTTTTGTAAAAGGAAATAAATTTTGTCTTTTTTACGTTAAGCGTCAAAAGGTTTCTGTCAAGCCAATCTGCAACCAGACCAAGGCCATTTTCAGAAGTTTTGAAAACATCTTTCCAATTTTTGCCCTGGAACAGGATTACAGTATCGTCTGCGTAGCATATAACCTCAGCATAAATTATGTATTTTTATAATATTTGTCAATAGCCTATAAAGAGACACATCTTTTTCAAGAATCAAAGGAGATGTCAAAAGATGCCTAGTTACTCAGAAATGATGCAGTAGGAGCAACGAGATACAATTCCTATAGAGTCACAATCTCTCAGTGAAAACAGTCACAAAACATCCGAGCGTCATTGTACAATGTACACTGTATCAATTATAAAGTTCACAATGCCACATTTACGTGCCTATTGAGATGGTACTTAATATTTTGTTTACCTTGTTCAATGTTGTCATACCGCCAGGAGTGCGAGCACCGCGCTGTCCGCGGCCTCTCTGTCCACGAGCTCGGCCGCGCTGGTATGGAGGCTTCTGCACCCTTGTAGTGTCCACCAGATGGAATGAACTCTCGTCCTCATCGTGGAAGTATGCATAAGACGAACCAGCGCCAAACTGAGATGCATACTTGTCTGTATAACATAGAGGTAAGGTTAATATAGGAAAAAGTACACAGCATCTAACGAAAGGAGATGAGCTCAATGCTGAACTAGCAAAAGCCATCATTAGTCTTTTCTTCAAGTCTAATCTTTCATTTATTTATTTCATTACTACTTCTTGTTTCACTTACTGCTGCCATTAGTTACCAAAAATAAGTTTGTACTGAAGGTACTGAGAAATCCCAGTTCTGGTGAAGTTCTAGTACTGAAATTCCCGGCTCTTAAAATCAGTACTGGAGAAAACCCCAGTGGTCACTAACCGCCGCCTAGGCCTACCAACAGTAAGATGTCACCTGATTGGCACCACTCAGTGATCATGTGTAGGGTTTCATAATAATGGTGCCTTCCCACAGACGAGTGTGGGTCAGTTCCTGGATTTTTTGTACTGAAATGTAAGGTAACCGGTCCGACGGCCAATCGCTATTTTGCGAATTTGGGGCGCGTGGCAGACGGCCCACCGGAAATTTTGCGCGAAATCGCCGCGTGTTACTAAAATCAAGATTTTGAAAATTGTTTATGAGTGACACTTGGAACACACAGTATATTCATCCTTGTTTTGTTTACTATCTGTCGTATAAATTAGAAAAGGATCAAACGACGTTTCACCTTACAATAAAGGCAAATAGAAAACAGTTGACGTTCGACCAGCTCCCGGCCGCATGCGTACTTTTCTTAAGCGACCGGCCGCAGGTCGCTCAACCACCAAGGGGATACGTTTAATGCTATTTCTAAAGGTCCTAGTATTCTAACCAATCTTCATTCCATAGAGACTTGTTTCTTACGAGGAACAGGATCAAACAGCATAAAAACGTTTTTGTAATAACCAAATTTTTTCGTTATCAAATGTACATTATTTTTTTTCATAAAAATTCATGGGATGTCTTTGGTAGGTTCTCAATCAGTTATAGTGGTTGCGATAGTTGCCCATACTATTCCTATAATATTGTAACATGTTAGCAACGTCAGTGATCAGTGTCAACATAGGAGGAATTCAAACCTGAATTTTTACTTAATATATTGGCTTTAATATACAAATGTTTAGGATGAACTAAACTTATGTTTCAATATATCCTTATTATTTGTTTCCATAATATATTATTATTATTTGCAAACGTATTTCGTTTCTCTCCTACGACGGAGGTCAAAATTGCAGGGGCCGGGGCCAAGTGCTTTTATTCTAATGACAAGAATTTCCTTACTATCCTACACGTGTTTAGTATGGTTGCTTTTTGTAGCAGTTTGTAAGTTGTATCTGGAATGTTGAGCGTTTCTAAACTTGTGTGCAAAGTTTTGGGAATAACCCCTGTGGTTGAAAGTACTATTGGTATTGTCCTGGTGCTATTGATTTGCCATTGTGTTTTGATCTCTATTGATAAGTCCGTGTATTTTGCAATTTAATTTTGTGTGTGTTGTTTGCAAATTGTGTGTGTTGCAGATGGCGATGTCTATGAGATAAGCAGTCTTGTTAGTCTTGTCTTATACTGTGACGTCTGGTCTATTGACATGGACTGTTTTGTCGGTTATAATGGTTCGATCCCAGTAAAGTCTATAGTTGTTATTTTCTAGAACAGATTGCTATTATTGTCCCAACACAACTTATTATTATACACAACTTATTATTGACACAACTATACCAAATACTAGCAGTAAACCTGCCTAATTTAGCTGAAACTATGTAAATGATGTGGGAATTTATACAGCTGTTGTACTACCAAGTTATAAACCTAAAAAATATTTCATTTAATGCAATAACAATATCTTGATAATGGGAAGAGCTAAGTTTTTTAAGTTCTAAACCATTAAAGTTAAGTTTAACGAGCAACTTATGGAGATGCTAAATGCTTTAAAAAAATATGAAAGCAGTCTGTGAGAGGCTGAAGGATTAAATAGCTATCGTAACGTCATCATAACCTCAAAGAATATAAATCTTACTCGACAAAACTTATTGTAACTACATGTAATAAGATGTGTTATTGCTTACTTTGGTATTTTTTGTCCTGAACCATTGTCCAGTCACTAATTTTGCCTAAGCGGTCTCCTTTGCTGAAGGGTTGGTAAGGCATGTCCCGAAATTGTTCCGGCATTTCGCAAGGACCCCATCCTGTAGGGTTGTCTTGAATTATGGGTGCTATGAACTTAATCGGCTCTTCAGCCGGTAATACATGTTCAGACATTGCGAACCTCGTGTAGAATTAATGGTATTCTTGTAAATTTTACATGAATGCCACGACACTTTCGAATCACAAATTGACAAGAATTATGCTTACAATTTGACAGTATTCTATCAAAGACAATCTCAATTATAGACTTTGACGTTAGTCAGATTCACAATAGACAACTTCCACAGATGACAAAAAATATTGTCGCAGATTGTACGAGTTTTGGTGCCAATATGATAAAAAAATAAATTTTTGACTACGGCCCCATTGGTTTTCGGGGCAATTTTGCCATTATCAGTGAGGGAGCTGGTGAGATTGTTTAATAGTGATAACACACGTATGGATATGGTTGAGGTCAACCGTCAACGGCGTGTGTCCATAGACAATTTGTCTATGGCCGTACCAAATCCGTCCATGTGGGGCGGTATTATTAGCACAGTCTGGTCCGTCGCGGTTGAGCGTTTTGCATTGTCAACGCGGTTGAGGATGGTTGAGGTCAACCATGTCAGCCCGTCTGGGCAGCGGTCCGCGGACAAACGGCCGTCAGTCGCTAACGAGACACTGAAGTGGATGGTCGTGCGTGCTTTTTTCGTACGAGTTTACGATTTTAATACTAAGTTTATTATATTTCAATAACAATTTAAAAAAAAAAACGTGATTCGTTCACTGGTATATTATTATGCGAAAATCGTCTTCGTCCAGGTTTTTAATATAAGTACTCAATTCTATAGGGCTAAATTCCTCATAAATTCTGCGCACCCATGAATAAAATGTTGTCCTATATGTTATTTTTGGTCTGTATTATGTATTCCTAATGCGGTAAACCGACACCGACACCACACTGAGGACATCCCAGACATCAGCTTGTACGAGATTAGAATGGCTCTGAAACAGCTTAAGAACAACAAGGCACCGGGTGATGACGGAATCACGACAGAACTACTGCGAGCGGGTGGAAAACCGGTACTGTTAGTCCTCCAGAAGTTATTTAATTCCGTCATACTCGATGGTACTACGCCTGAAGCATGGCACAGGAGTGTGGTGGTGCTCTTCTTCAAAAAAGGTGATAACACCTTATTGAAGAATTATAGACCCATCTCACTCCTGAGCCATGTGTACAAGTTGTTCTCTAGAGTCATTACGAACCGTCTCGAAAGCAGGTTTGATGACTTTCAGCCTCCCGAACAAGCCGGTTTCCGTAAAGGCTGGAGCACCATAGACCACATACACACCCTCCGCCAGATTATACAGAAGACTGAGGAGTATAATCGGCCATTATGCCTGGCGTTTGTGGACTATGAGAAAGCCTTTGATTCCATCGAGACCTGGGCAGTATTACAGTCCCTCCAGCGTTGTCATATCGACTATAGGTATATCGAAGTGTTGAAGTGTTTGTATAGAAACGCCACCATGTCGATCCGATTACAGGACGAGAGCACGGAACCAATCCAATTGCAGAAAGGCGTGAGACAGGGAGATGTTATCTCTCCGAAACTGTTCACGAACGCATTGGAGGACGTTTTCAAGCTCTTGGACTGGAACGGATTAGGCATCAACATCAATGGCGAATACATCACTCACCTTCGTTTTGCCGATGATATAGTCATCATGGCAGAGTCGCTGGAGGACCTAAATACGATGCTCAGCGACCTCAGTAGCCTTTCCCAACAGGTGGGTCTTAAAATGAACATGGACAAGACAAAAATCATGTCCAATGTCCATGTTGAACCCGTGCCGGTAGTCGTTGGGAACGATACTCTCGAAGTTGTTGACCATTACACCTATCTTGGGCAGATTGTTCAGTTAGGTAAGTCCAACTTAGGCAAAGAGGTCGCCCGAAGAATCCAACTCGGATGGGCAGCGTTCGGGAAATTGCGTGACATCTTCTCGTCCAAGATACCACAGTGCCTAAAGACAAGGGTCTTTGACCAGTGTGTGTTGCCAGTGATGACATATGGTACTGAGACGTGGTCCTTAACTGTTGGCCTTTTGGAAAAACTCAGAGTCACACAGCGGGCAATGGAGAGAGCTATGCTCGGAGTTTCTTTGCGCGATAGAATCCGAAACGTGGATATTCGCCAAAGAACCAAAGTCACCGACATAGCTGTTAAAATTTGCAAGTTGAAGTGGCAATGGGCAGGCCACATCGCTCGGAGAACCGATAACCGATGGGGAAGAAAGGTTCTTGAGTGGAGACCACGAACCGGAAGACGCAGCGTAGGTAGGCCTCCCACTAGATGGACCGACGACATAGTAAGAGTCGCTGGCATCCAGTGGATGCAAAAGGCAGGCTGTCGTTCAGTGTGGAGGTTAAAGGGGGAGGCCTATGTTCAGCAGTGGACGTCTTCTGGCTGATGATGATGAATGCGGTAAAAAAACTTTTTCTAAGTACGTTGGCATATCAGAACTTTGGATCATGGTAATCCCCTTGTAAAACAATTTGTATAGAATTTTGGCGCCAACGCGGAAAAAACGTGTCGGCTCGTTGGATTATTTTCCTAAACTTGTGTATTTTCGAGTGTTAATGGTGAATTATTATTCATTAAGTGCTCGTAAGCGTGCTTGAGTGTGGGAAAGTGATATAACGAGGTGAAACGTGTCTTTTCGTGTTGTTTCCAAAACTCCATAGGAGCCTCTTGTAAAGTCTTCACCACTTTACAGGGGCATGAGTTCGACTTCACCATGACTTACTTAGCTTGACTCTGACTGTGACTATGACTTGTTTGACGCTATTAAGACTATACAAAACAGATGAACAGGTGGTATGGTCTTAAAAGCTTTAGCCTGCCCGATGGGCGAATAATAATGGTGTGGTGTTACGAACTCTTTCATAACAAGTTTATAAAAGTGTCAAATGTGATGCCTTCATTCATACTACAAATTTTATTGAATAGGGTATTTGACTACTTTTGGGAAACTATTGCACATTATTGCCTGATATAATTTAATGTATACTGCATTTATATTTTCTGGATATCAGTCGTATTTGCGATATAAATCGATGTTAAAGTTTGAATAAAAAAATATCGCGCCAAAACGCAGACCTGCGTCATAGCTCCGGTCGAGCGACGATTGACGTCACACAAAACAAAACAGCTGCAGCCAGGCAGCAAAAGTTTGATAATCACTAATTTTCTAATAGAAGTAATGGTTTATAAATGTTGTGTAGTGCCACAATGTACAAATACTTCCATAAAACACCGGAAAAACTATTCGTTTCTGTTCCAATGGACCCCAAAACTCGCAAAAAGTAAGTAGCTCGTAGAGAACCCAAAAGTATTGGAGCTAATTCAAGTGTTTCTATGTGCGAAGATTATTTTGAGGTACATATTTGAGTCTATATATTTCTATTACAATTTGTGTTTTTATTGCATTACTATTTTATGTACTGTTACTTTCTTTTTAAACATTGTAAAGCTCGACATAACCTAACAAAATAGTGATATCCACTTACTACAACATACTTTTTGTACAACTTGATTGAATGTTTTGCTTGGAGAACAATTAAAAATTAATACTGACATTGTAGTTTTTACGTTTTGAGTTCTGCAGCGTAGAAACAATGACGTGGATTATTATTAAAGAAATATGCAACCATAAAAACATTAATTTTGGGTAAGTTACTGCTGTCTGCTTGCACAAAATGTTTCTCCATTCTTCTCACATTTAACCTCCGGAATGTTTTGGTAAAAATTTCTGGATAAATCGCTCTCAAAATAGCTTTACAACATTAAATTCGCAAATATCAATACAAAATCTGTTTGTTTAGATTTGTGTGACGTCACTAGGGATGAAGCCAGTTACAGACCGTTTTCGATCACGTGATCAAATGTCGAAAATACAGTTATTTTATTCGCGTTTTTTACAAAAAATAAGCATATTTTTATCAAAAAATCAATGAAATATGCTTTTTCATTATGTCATGTTTATGGATGGCGTCAATTGGCATAATATTTTTAATACAGTCAAGTACCCTATTAAAGCCTATATTATGGTTATTCTTGCGTTTCATATCGTATCAATTTAATTCAATAATAAAAACGTAGGTAAATTGTGAATCAAGGTACTTAATGTACCTTCTCTCCACGGAAAGTACTTGAATACCCAATAGCGATGACTTCTATCGAGCGGCTGTTAAGGCCAGAAAAATTTGACATCGATCCAGGTACTCCAGCGGCAGACTTGAAATATCGCTATTGGAAAGAAACGTTCCAGAACTATCTTGTAGAAACCAAGAATGCAGAGGTATCCGATAGTACTAAATTAAAAATACTGCTTAACAATGTGTCTCCCACCGTATACTGTTATATAAGAGAGGCTAAAAGTTATTCGAAAGCTTTAATTATTTTGGATAAAACCTACCTGAAATCAAAAAACGAGATCCATGCAAGATTTATGCTCACCTCAACTAAGCAAAAAGCTGATGAGTCAGTAGCGGATTATTTACGCACATTGCAGCAGCTAGCTTATGACTGCAACTTTAATTCTGTAAGTGCCGAGGAATACAGAAACGAGTATGTACGCGACGCGTTTATTGCCGGAATTAATTCTCAAAAGATACGTCAGAGGCTTCTAGAAAATTTAAATATAAATTTAGAAGACGCATTCAATCAAGCGACTTCACTCGAAATGGCACAGAAGAATGCCGATGATTTTAAATCTAACGATACTTACACATCACCGGGTCTCAACCAAATCGATGTCGCTGTGGTTCGTCCATCACCATCAACGCAACGCAAACAATGCTATTTTTGTGGTGGAAACGTACATCAACGTACGAAGTGTCCAGCGTTTCATGCCACATGCTCAAACTGCCAGAAAAGGGGTCATTTTTCGAAAGTATGTCGATCACAATCTGCTGCTAGTTTAGAATCAAGTGCATTAGCAATGCAATCAGCTGCATCTCCAGCAAGTGTAAGAAAAGCTACAATAGCAATAACTATAAATGGTTATAAAGCTGACGCATTAATTGACAGCGGAAGCTCAACGAGCTTTATCAATAAGGAATTTGCTCAACAACTCAAGTTAAAAAAATATCCGTGGAATGAGATTATACTACTGGCATCCAAGAGAAGTACTTCAAACGTTAATGGATTCTGTTATGCCAATATCAACATAAACAAGCATAGCTATAAACGGAAATTATGTATCCTTGAAGACTTATGCGCTGACGTGATTATTGGCCATGATATTTTGAGCGAGCATTCATCTCTGGAAATTGAATTTGGGGGTCCAGCAAAACCACTCAAAATCTGCAATGTTATGGAAGCCATGGTACCGCCAGTGCCACTGTTTGCCAATTTATCATCTAAAGTCAAGCCGATTGCTATTAAATCAAGAAAACATTCTGAAGCTGATAATCAATTTATCAAAGAAGAGATCTGCAAACTCTTGGAAGATAATGTTATCGAACCATCTAACTCACCTTGGAGAGCTCAAGTCCTAGTAACTGGAGGCACAACACACCGCAAACGCCTGGTCGTTGATTACTCTTTAATAATCAACAGATTCACTGAATTGGATGCGTACCCTCTACCTAACATTGAATCGATAGTATCGAAGGTAGCACAACACAACTTTTTTAGCCAAATCGACTTACGGAGTGCATATCATCAAGTGCCTATCCTGTCAAGCGAAAAGAAATACACGGCTTTTGAAGCATGCGGAAACTTGTACCAATTTACACGTATTCCATTTGGAGTTACAAATGGAGTTGCCGCATTTCAAAGAACCTTACACTACATCATCAATAAAGAGAAGCTGACAGGTACATTCGCATACCTTGATGACGTCACTATATGTGGAAAAACAAAAGAAGAACATGATCATAACCTAGAACGATTCAGGGAGGTTGTGAGAAAATATCATCTTACACTAAACGAAGATAAATGTATATATGGACAAAATTCTATTACACTTCTTGGTTACACTATTGAAGGTAACACTATCCGTCCAGACAAAGAACGCCTTGACCCTCTGATGAAATTACCAATCCCTACAGATATGAACTCTCTTAAACGAGCTCTCGGCATGTTCGCCCATTATGCAAAATGGATAAAAAACTTTTCAGAAAAAGTCAACCCTTTGACAACGGTCTCTGGATTCCCTTTGCAACAAAACGTAATTACCTGTTTCCAAAAACTAAAGACTGATATAATGAAATCAGCTCTAACTATCATTGATCAGAATGCCATATTCACTGTAGAGACGGATGCTTCAGAACATTCTATTGCGGCTTCTCTTTCCCAAAACAGCCGCCCAGTGGCATTCTTTTCTCGCTCATTGAATGACTCCGAACGTCGACATTCTTCAATTGAAAAGGAAGCAAGTGCTGTCGTTGAAGCTTTGAGAAAGTGGCGACACTACCTTGTCGGAAGACATTTTTTACTAATAACCGATCAAAGGTCTGTCTCATTTATGTTTAACCAATCACAAAACAGCAAAATTAAAAACGAGAAGATAGAACGGTGGCGACTTGAACTATCAAGTTATAAATATGACATAGTCTATCGTCCAGGCAAAGAGAATGTCACAGCTGATACTCTTTCTCGTGTATGCTCAAACATCACCAAAAATAAATTGAAGGAGTTACATGATGTCTTAGGTCACCCTGGCATAATCAGAATGACACACTGGATACGATCTAAAAATATGCCTTACTCAGTAGAAGACATCAAGAAAATGACAACAGAGTGTCGCATTTGCGCAGAAATTAAACCAAGGTTTGCAAAGAAGCATGGAACTCTTATAAAAGCAACTGCACCGTTTGAAAGATTAAATATTGACTTTAAGGGGCCTTTGCCTACTAAAACTAATAATCGTTATATCCTGACGATTATAGATGAATTTTCACGGTTCCCATTTGCTTACCCATGTAAAGACCTGTCCGCTGGCACCGTTATAAATTGTTTAAAGGACCTATTCAAAATGTTTGGAGCGCCACAGTACATACACTCTGATCGTGGAACTGCCTTCATGTCGAATGAATTACGAACATATTTAATATCTAATGGTGTAGCATGTAGTCGAACTACATCTTATAATCCCCAAGGAAATGGGCAAGTAGAACGCCTCAACGGAACTTTATGGAAAACAGTCAAGCTATTTTTAAGGACCATGAATCTTGACATAGTATGTTGGGAGCAAGTCTTATCATCAGCACTGCACTCCATCCGATCATTGCTATGCACAGCAACCAATGTCACACCTCATGAAAGGTTATTTAATCACCTTCGGCGCACGCCTAACGGAGATTCGCTACCAACGTACCTCCTAGAGTCAGGTCCTATACTAATGCGAAATAATCTAAAGAAATCTAAATATGATTCTGATGTAGAAGAAGTGGAGCTTTTGGAAGCCAATCCATCTTACTCTTACGTAAGATTACAGGATGGCCGCGAAACTACAGTATCAAACAGACAGCTTGCTCCTCTCCCACCTCGAGAGCTAGAGATTCAAAGTGATCAATCTGAGTCTGAAGATCACTTCGAGGATGCTGAGGATGAAGCAGAGACATCAATTGTTCAGACTCGTGAATCATCGAACGAGCATACTGAACAGCGTGAAACAGCGCCGGCTCCTCGTCGCTCGTCAAGAGAGAGAAGGGCTCCAGTCCATTTCCAGGACTATGTTATCTGACGGGGGGTGAATGTGGTGTTACGAACTCTTTCATAACAAGTTTATAAAAGTGTCAAATGTGATGCCTTCATTCATACTACAAATTTTATTGAATTAAAGTCACAGATATAGATCTGTGAATTAAAGCCTATATTATGGTTATTCTTGCGTTTCATATCGTATCACATGGAAAAAAAAACTACTTGTGATAAGTGATAAACAAATAGTTTTTTTTTCATCATAATTTTTGCGGTTAAATTCTTCGACCAATGTAATTTATAAATAAACTTATTTTTACGTAAGACACAAACAAAATAATAAGCAAAATTACGCTCAACAAAAGTGTAAACAAACCAAACTTAAGTTTTTTTATTCCAATTTAACTTTTATAACACACGTATGGATTTGGTTGACGGACCGCCGTCCAACCAACGGGAGAGAAAGAGTGAGAATATCATATTTCCCTCTCTTTCTCTCCCGTTGGTCAGACGGCGGTTGAGGTCAACCAAATCCATACGTGTGTTATAAAAGTTAAATTGAAATAAAAAACCAAAGTTTGGTTTGTTTACACTTTTGTTGAGCGTAATTTTGCTTATTATTTTGTTTGTGTCTTACGTAAAAATAAGTTTATTTATAAATGCGCTTTAAATAACATTACTTGTAAATTGTAAACAAAGGTTTCATCTTCGATCAGGATACCCATTGATGTTGATGTAGGTAAGTCATGGTCAAGGAGTAATAGTGTTCTGTGGTCATGGTATAATAATATTCTTGGATCATGATTTATGTAAATAGTAAACATGTTAAAGGATTTCGCTATATACTACGGATCCTTGCTTGTAAATAACTGCAATAATTTTGTCGCACCGATTTGTAACTTTTCAAGTATAATAATGTAAATTGATGAATATGAATTGAATACATAATGGTACAATCAAAGTGCATGATCTGATGATGGAGCCAGGAGGTGGACAGTGGATCTCTTTGTATAGTAAATCCCCCAGTGTGGGTTTATTTGGTCTGTTTTAACAAGTTGGATTCCAAGATTTCCCTATGGTTTGTTATGATGAGTCACATGAGTTTTTTTTAGGTTTTATACTAGTACCTAAAATCATTATAATTAGGTATCAATAGTCATGGTTGAATTGAAATCAATTTAATTAAACCTATATTAGAGCTGAAAAGCCATGGTAGCCTATTTGGGAGACCACTAGACTTGAAAGAGTGAGCTCGCGGTTTTAAACCGCAGGCCTGTACCAATGAGCTCTTTGGGAGTTTATGTATTGATTTTCATACCACTGGCTTTTCGGTGAAGGAAAACATCGCGAGGTAACCTGCATATGTACAGACAAGAAATTCAATAGCATATAATTATGAATCCACCAACCCACAACTGTGCCAGCGTGGTTGATATGGCCCAATCGCCCTTTGGAGGTAGGCCCAAATCCAGCGGTGGACGATTAAAAGGCTGATTTTGCTTATTTTATTACTGTATTTGAGAAACAATATTTATCTTGGTTTGTTTATTTAATTATCTAGCTTTTTCGACCAAAATAAAATGAATGGACGGGCCCAGTAGTAGCGTATTTTTAAGATTACAAATAGAGCGCCGGCTCTCACTTCGTTTCAGTCGGTCTCTAGCAGTAAAGTGCAACACGAGTCTATTGTTTGGTGATAACGAAACATCTGAAAAAATTATGCATTCGTATGCTTTCTCGAAGTGTAAATACACAAATAAAACTGATATCTATTTTTGTAACAAATACCTATACCGTATTTTTTTTTTTTAAATGATGAATTGGGCAAGCCTTTGACCACAACTCACCTGATGGTAAGCGACGATGCAGTCTAAGATGGAGCACGCTTGCCCATGAGGTGCCTATTCACTCTTGTCTTGAAGAGACCCAGGTTGTACTTTGTAGGGAATTTACTTTTTTTACATTTTTATAATTAGGTGTGAAGTATATTATGTCCGATGGTTTTGACTCGTTTTTACTGAGCAAGTTCTATGGTTAGGGCGTCCATTCATTTTATTTTGGTCGAAGTCTAGCTTAGCTAAGTAAGGACAGTGTGGTGATTTTTGCTAATAATTTCTTAGGTTATGTTATTGTGTTATGTATTGATGGATTATTGGTTGTAGCGAAAAGCCAGTTGATCATAATAATATTCAAAAGTAATAATTTGAGGTTCTTAAGCGCTTTTGTATAAACAAAGGCTTTAATTTTATAAGTTTTTTTTCTTTGATATAACAGTTTTCTAGTACCAATAATGACTAGGATGAGAGTAATGAACTTTTTCAATGGTAGGTACTAATTCAGTGGTGGTAACAAGTCACCTGCACAGGCTGCACATCAGTGTGTAGTTGGTCACTTGCTGACTTGATGTGCAGTCATATTGCTTGGACCTCTGGCATATAAGGCAGACTATCATAGCTACCGCGGAGCCATACCGGTCATCAACTAAGTTAAAGTACAGCAGATTTTTTGGAAACCAATTTTTAAAAAACGTTTTTTATTTCCACTTCATGCTCTAAATAAAAACAGAAAAAGCCATGTAAAATATGAGTCACAGTCAGTATGAGTTACAGTCTCTTTTGGGCAGTTAGTTTTTAATTTGAACCAACTTCATTGGTACAGTTCAAGTTACATAAAAAGACTACAGCCTATTGCTCCCTACTTATCTAATTATTTTGGCTTATCTACATCTTATCATTACTTTATTACTTCCTATCATTCTTCTATATGTACTTCCTATCTAACATTCATCCAAATCTACACAGTATTGTATAAATAGGTACTTTCCCTACCTGAGGGGTTCCCCAAGGTTTAAAGGTATTGGTTCATGCAATATAAGCAAAGCTGCTTTCATAGGGCATCCCCTTTATACTATTAGGGGATTTTTATGTGCCTGTTTTGGAACAAAACCGTCTTTATATTCGGACAGTGGCACTGGCTGGAGATATTTGGCATCTATGGTCGGCCAATGATAGACGTGGCCCGGAGTTTTGGAGGGAAATTCGATTTTGGAACAAAGTTGAGGACACATGACAAGAAGAATAAAGCCCAAGTTGCGACTCTAGTGCCAAAGAATATTATTTCTTACTGATTATTTGTTGTAAAATTGAAGTAATATCTGCAGAGAAAATGGAGCAAAGAAGTCGGAAGATCCAGTATTTGGTGACATTTTGTTGTGAGTAATTTTAATGTTATTTTATTTATTAATAAAAAAAAATACTTTAAATTTTTGGTAGATTTTAACCTCACGAATCACGATATGACTGAACAAAAAAGGTACATATTATTATGCGTATTTATAAACATGCATTTGGGGTAAGAAGTTGTCAGTGTGTATGTCTGTTACAATTGTTTAACCCTCGACGCAAAAAGAGGGGTGTTATAAGTTTCACCTGTGTGTCTGTGTAGCTGTGTATCTGTCTGTGCATCGTAGCTCATGCACGCCCAAACCGATTTGGATATTTTTTTTGTTTGAAAGGTGACTTGATCGTGATTTTTCTTAGCTATGATTGAAGAAAATCTGTTAAGCGGTTTGAAGATTATCAGCTCTTTTAAAGGGTTTAAAAATGTTATAACCCGTTGGTCCAGTTGGTAGTGAACCTGCCTTCTGAGCTTGGGGGCGTGGGTGTCTATTATGTCGTCTGTGACGTGGGTTCGATTCCCACCTAGGACAAACATTTATGTGATGAACATTTGTTTATTTAATATCTGGTTGTTAATATCTATTTAAGTATGTATTATTTTGCTTGTATTTTGTTTAGTTAATAAAGGCACTTGCCCAGTAAAAAAAAACATTTCAATGAATAATAAAAAATAAAAATAAAATTAAACTATATATTATGTATGTAGTAGTATGTACATATATCAGTCTCTGGCAGCCATATCACAAGCTTTGCCTAGTTTGGGGTCAGATGACCGTGTGTGAAAAAATGTCCCGAATATTTATTTATTTTATACTTGTCTATGATATAGTTGGACCCACAGACCTATATCCAAGTAGACGCCACAACTCGTCCTACCTTGCATGTCATATTTCCAATACAGTTATGATTAATTGTCATAATTGAGGCTAAAATCGGTCTGCTCAACCGGTGCCGCGACAAAACGTGTCCAGTTTGAAACACAAATATGTCTTTTCACTTTTAGGTACGATAAATTTGATATGCTAGTTTTCATACAGTTTGGACAGCTTGTGAAGTCTACTTAGGAACTGGTCTAGACCAATTAGAATGCATTTTTTATTTATTTAAGAGCTGGTTTTATTTTGGTGGTTCTTGTTTAGCTCTGCTTGATTAAAATCTGTCAAGTAGAATGTTATGAGCTCTTTTTGATAGTTGACTGTGGTTTGTTTAAATTTTAATTCATACTTGTAATTGATATACACATATTTTTGTCACACAGTGTCGCTGGCGTTCCTTGCTCTCGGAGCGTTGTCCTCCTGGCTAACACCTGTCATACACAAGTTTAAATTGTACGAAACTAACGTCAAAATCAATGAGGTAAGTACCATTGCCATTCGAAAAAGGGCATTTGATTCATCGATAACAGTGAATAAAACCTCTGTTTTATTCATCATCATCATCATCATCCACAGCCTTCCTTATCCCACTGCTGGGTATAGGCCTCTCTTGCTATGCCATCTGCCTCGGTCCTGTGCTAATTGAGTCCAGGTTCGACCCACGATAGTAATAATATCGTCGACCCATCTTGCAGCCAACGCAACGCTCCGCTTACCTTGCCTCGGCCACCACTCTGAAGATCTTACTCCACCTGTCATCACTGCGCCTAGCAGCGTGTCCTGCCCACTTTAATTTCATTACCGCGATTCCGACGTCTCGAAGCTTTGTCCTTCGTCGGATTTCGGTATTACGAACTCTGTCTTGGAGTTTGGTGCCTAGCATGGATCTCTCCATGGCTCTCTGTTTTAGTCAGCCAGAGTGAATAAAAACATTTTGAATTTGTAATTAGCACTAATTATATACACAAAATAAATCAAACGTGTTGAACTGGCTGGCTGAACAAGTTCCACTATCCACCTCCTGGCTTTATCACCGGACCCTCATCTCTTAGTGTCACCTGCTTAGTCGAAATGTGTGAAAACTATGTTTCCTTAATAAAACTAGTAAACCCATCGAGATTGGGTACTCTTTTGGTCTTTGCGGGATAGAATCTGGAATGTGAATATTCGCCATAGAACCAGAGTCGCCAACAACAACATAGCTATTAAAAGCAAGTTAAAGTGGAAATGGGCAGGCCACATCGCACGAAGAACCGATAACCGATGGGGAAGAAAGGTCCTTGAGTGGAGACCATGAACCGGATGACGCAGCGTAGGTAGGCCTCCCACTAGATGGACCGATGACATCGTGAGATTCAGTCCAGTCCAGTGTAGAGGTATAAGAGGAAGGCTTATGTTCAGCAATGAACGTCTTTTGGCCGATGATGATGATGTTTTTTAGTTATTTTTAAACTATAATTATTTGTCTGACAGGCTGGGATATCGTGGATGGTGGCTATGAACCCGGTCGGCTTTATAGTGGGTAGTTTTGTCACGCGCTACACTTCGGACAGATTGGGGCGACGCGCCACTGTCCTGGCGAGTGCTCCGGTGCAAGCCGTCGGATCGGTAAGTGCAACCGGTGTTTTTGCTTGGTCCAAGCTTAGTCCAGCTAGAGCAAAGATAATTTTAAGTAGGTGGCGTCGATTCTGTCATGTCATGTCTCACTAAACTAAACCAATATGACAGGACTAAAATTATCTCTCCTTTCATTTCAATATGTGAGAGAAGGATGGCAACAATTTTAGGGCTGTCAAATTTAGTTTAGTTTAGAGTACATCAGAATCGATGCCTCTAACTATCTACTTAAAATTATCTTTGGTTTATAGTAAAGTAATAAAGCGCGTTGCAGACGATGCGCAATAAACTGGCGCGAGTAATAAACCTGCGCAAGTACTGCGCATCGTCTGCAATTTGGTACTATACCATTTATAATGGTACGATATTGGTACTTAGTGGTTGGTTGGTAACGTGGGGATTATGGCAACACCCCTCTCTAAGAGGGAGGCCTGAAGTTTTGGCGCCAACGTGGAAAAAAACATGTCGGCTCGTTGGATTATTTTCCTAAACTTGTGTATTTTCGAGTGGTAATGTGTACTAAATGGTGAATTATTATTCATTAAGTGCTCGTAAACGTGCTCAAGTGTGGGGAAGTGATATAACGAGGTGAAACGTGTCTTTTCGTGTTGTTTCCAAAACTCTACAGGAGCCTCTTGTAAAGCCTCCACCACTTTACTGGGGCATGAGTTTGACTTGACTGTGACTTACTAAGCTTGACTCTGACTGTGACTATGACTTGTTTGACGCTATTAAGACTATGTAATCTGTTTAATATTACGACTAAAGGACATTGAATCCATGGTCATGAAAATTATAACCAAAAAAAAAGAGGGAGGCCTTTGTTCAGCAGTGGACGTTTACAGGCTGATGATGTGAGTGTGTGTGTGAGTGTGTGTGTGTGTGTGTGTGTGTGTGTGTGTGTGTGTGTGTGTGGGGTGTGAAGTACCACGCATCGTATGCTACTGGAACTATCCAACTTCCACTGCCACTGGCACTAACCAAAATGTGTTGCACCTCATTGCAGACGATGTTACAGTAAATTGACGCGAGTAATACTTGCGCAAGTACTGCGCATCGTCTGCAACGGGCTGCAAGATACAACCTTGCATTTTAGTAATGTCAATTCAACAGTAGGTGTCTATCTGATATTCTTTTCAGATTATAGCAGCGTTTACCGTGGAAGGTTGGGCGCTTGGCATCGGTGTATTTCTATGGAGCTGTAGTACTGGCATGCTTAGTACTGTGAGTATATCCTACTTTTTTAGGGTTCCGTAGACAAAGGGTAAATTTTTTTTACACCAGAACTCCATCATTTATAAACCGATTTGGAAAATTCCTTTTTTTATTTGAATATAATTTTTTCGGATTGGTCCCATAGAAATTTTATCTAAATCGGTTCAGTAGTTTAGTTTTTAAATCCAAAATAACTGAAAAAAAGTCATGCAAGTAAACTTAATTGCGTATTTACAAATTTTGAAGTCTTACTACAGCTAGGTACAAGTGGCAAGAAATGCCAATGCCACCTTTATTTCCTCAAAAACAGGGTCCTGTTTTAAGCGATCCTGTTTAGGTGATGCGAAAAGTTGCGCGACCGCAAATTGTATCTCGGCGCGTTAAGGTTCACGTTCGCGTGATTTTCCGAACTGCGTTGTTTCAGCACTGTACTGTATATGAATACTTAGCCAGTGTATCAAGTGCCTACTAAGGTGTCTACTTCCTACACAATATTAAGTGCTTACACTGCCTACTCATTGGTCTACACCACAGACCTATATCTAATATAGTATATATAGTAATATAATATATCTAAGAAGACACCACAAGTCGACCTACCTCTTGCATTGCATGTCATATTTCCAATACAATAGGCATGATGACTAATATTTTTTTATTACCTCATAAAAAAGCTGATCATAAATAGAGCACATCAACAAAAACAAAATTAAAATTAGTTCAAAAATAAATAAGATAAAAGCATTTTAATTTAATTTAATTTCATGCTAGTCAGAGAGCGCACTATACTGAGCCGTGACGTCACGGCTCAGGAGCGCCATACAAATGCTATACTAACACACGCTTTGCGAGAAAGGGATAGAACATCCCCTCTCTATCCCCACCTAAAACTTTAAATACTCATATCTCAGAGATTTATCAGCCAATTCAAATATTTTTTTCAGTATGTGTAATGTATTTACTTATATTCATCGCTAAGCCCGTTATTTGTAATAAATTAAACAATAGGAATCATGCCTATTATGACAAATAGTCGTAGTTGAGTCCGGCTAAAATCAGTCTGCTCAATCGGTGCAGCGACAACACTGTCAGTTGAAACGAAAACGGGTAATTGTGCAATACTGAGTTGTAAGAATACCACAAATAGAGTTGGCCGACTGAATAAAGACATTTCTTTTCACAGGTAAGTACGAAAAATTTGACACGCTTTGTTTTCATACAGTTTGGACCGCTTGTAAAGTCTACTAAGATATAGGTCTGTGGTCTACACTTACCAGCCTATTGTTTATGGTCTCATAGGTACTTGTAGCCTAGACGAAACATCCATTGTATTGTAAACAATTTGGTAACTTATGTTTTAGAATGCTGCATCGTAACAAGTGTCAAGTTACGAATATTAAACGCTTTTAAGTTAGAACCTCAGATAATACAAACAAGGGAGATATGCTTTAGTAAATTATGGTTCGTGAACTATACCTATACGTACGGCCGGCACACTTACTTATTTTCTTACGCACACTAAGAAACTTGCAACAACACTAATAAACTAATAGCCAACATGCAGCAATAAAAGCGGCCAAGTGCGACGTTGCTTAACTACGGTGATCGTACGAGACCCGGTGGTGAATAGAAATTTGTCACCGACACGTACTTGGCCACTTTGTACTTGGTAATTATATAATTATAGTAGTAAAACAACAAATAATAAATCCCAGCCAAATGCGAGTCAGTGACAAATTTCTGTTCACCAAAGTTTAGCAACGTCGGGCGTGGTTGGTACTTGGATGGGTGACCGCTTGGGCGTGACGTTGTCATTTTGCACAACTTTTTTGTACGTTAGTAGTTAACAATTTATATGGTGGTACGGAACCCTCAGTGCGCGAGCCCGGCACGCACTTGGCCGGTTTATTGTGTTTAGTGGTTTAGCGGTATAGTAATATTTTTTAATGAATAATGGCATCATTTGACAATAACGATAATTGTACAAAGGCATATCTCCGTTGTTTGTTTGATTTGAGAACAATACCTATTGTTTATCTACTTTTGTACGCTGATTAATGTGTTATACTATTTGCTATTTCAGGTTATAGGCATCTACTTCGCAGAAATAGCCGAGAAGGACCTCCGCGCTACACTAGCTCTATTCACCCGCTTCGCCTTCAGTTTGGGGAACCTCCTCGTGATGGCCATAGGGCCATTAATAACCTACGAAGTACTGAACTACGCGTTGCTGCCGCTACCGTTTGTATACTGCGCGGCTTGCTGGTGGATACCGGAGACTCCTTACTATCTGCTGAAGGAAGGCAAAGTAAATGAGGCGAGGAAAGAGTTGAATAGACTTCGAGGATGTGGAAATGAAAAGGTAAACTCTCTTGCCGACTATGAATGCCACACGGTGATGGGGTTGGCCTTCCTTGTCTTTCCCTCCATATTGTTTTATTCTTTAAAGTCAAAGTCAAAGTTTTTATTTGCTTGCCAATGAGTATAAAAGGTCTAAAAATACAATATGTTCATCCATTAACAGCTCTAAGGATAAGGGCCCGCATAATTGTATTAATTTATAAATATGTCAATAGAATTAATATTAATAATTAATTAAAACTATAAATTCATCAATAAGCCAAATCATAAGAATAAAAATGACATGCCATTTTCTTTAGGAATTCTTCCATTTCATAGAAGCACTCCTTTACCAACCACTTCTTCAACTGAGTACAAAAACGCCTATATGGGAAATCTACCACTTCTCCTGGAAGATAATTAAAAATTATCATATTAGAAAATCGCGGTAAAAAAAAAGGTAAATCCCGCGGTGTTACCGCGGGATTTACCTTTTTTTTTACGTGGATCATTCCGCGTTTGATCACCAACTCGCCATTTGGTAAGCGACGATGTGGTCCAGATGAAGCACGCAGACTTAGAAGATACCTATTCACTTTGGCCTTGAAAAGGCCCAGATTGTATCTCTCAGGAAACAAGGAAGCTGGCTGTTCCAATCCTTATTTAGAAACTGCAGTTTTGAATATGATTCATCGTACTCAAATGACCTAATAAGCGAATAAATATATGCAGACCAAATAAAAGGCGCTAATAATATGCGCTGAGTTCACTTAATAACTAAATGTAATCAAGTTTCTAAGAACGCTACAATGGTTTATTCACTACTTTGTAGAACTTATATTGCTGCGGTATATGATTGTGTTATCTTCGCTTAGATAAACTAAAAAATTAATAAGGCAACATGTTTCTAAGAACGCTACAATGCCTTATTATATAACTAGTTAGTAGAATTTATGTATTGCTGTGGTATTATGCTATCAATCTGTCAATGTAGGATGACGTCAGTAGTAAAATGTTTTTTTTTTTCATAATTAATCGGCTTGCCTTTAACCACCATCTCGCCCGATGTTAAGCGGTGATGCGGTCTACGTTGGAGCACGCTTGCCTAGAAGAAACCGATTCACTCGTGATTTGAAGACACCCAGATTGTAACCATCGGGGAACATATTCAGGCAGTGCATTCCACAGACTAGCTGTTGGCACAGTAAATGTGGAATCAAAGCGCTTCGTACGAGTTTTCGGAATATGAACCATAAAGCGGTGACGATTTTTTGTGCCCGTTCTGGCAGTCTTCAGGAGGGAATTAGATCGTGCAAATCCGCACACTCTCCGAAATGTATCCGATAAAAAACCGATAGACTAGCAACTTCACGTCGATGCTAAAAACTAAGAAGCTTAGTCCGAACTAAGGATTCGTTGCTGATGAGCTTCTTGGCACGTTTCGTTATCGACTCCAACGCCTCAAGCTGGTACTATAAATAATTTTAATTTTATAATATTGGTATGAATGACAAGACAGAGGCTCTATACTGTAGTGACGAAAACTCTGAGACTTAGTATATTATCATCTTCAATGCCATCTTATTAAAGTTTTGAGGTCAGTAGACAAAACTTCTTGTGGTCTCATACCATGTTCTTCAGATGCTGGTTCCTCAAATCTACTTCTTAATTCAGCCATTTACGTGTCGTCCTGGGTTTCTCTTTCCCTGAATTTTACTTAGCCTAGCTTATTTCTACTAAGACTATAGGCACCTGCAATACTAACCAAATTTTTCTTTTCGTCTATTGCTCTATTCCAGGGTGTTGATGAAGAGTTGGAGACGATTCAAGCAAGCGTCAAAAGCGAGATGAGCCATTCCAGCTCGGCGCGGGAACTGTTCTCTGGGCAGCAGTACAGGCGGGCCATCATCATTTCAGCTGGTAAGTCTCTTAAAGAGCTAGAGATGATTCAAGCAAGCGTCAAAAGCGAGATGAGCCATTCCAGCTCGGCGCGGGAACTGTTCTCTGGGCAGCAGTACAGGCGGGCCATCATCGATTCAGCTGGTACGTAAGTCTCCTAAATAAATAGAAATGAGACAAGAAGGCGTCAGATGCCATTCTGTTATGCAATGAAAACTGTCTTTGCCTCAAAAAAAAAACCCTAACATGCAATATCATAGTTTCGTAGTTGAAGTGGTTTGTATCCCCAAACGTAGCGATGGAGATGGAGAAAGAAATGTTGATGTTTGATTGTTTGCCGGTGTTTTATGTGTGCGAAGATATCACGTAGCATCGTGATATCTTCGCCGTCAACCATCCATCAAATCGACCATTCAATTCGCCAACTAACATTACAAAAAAAAACTATCTAGGTGAGGCGATGACGATTCATAAGACTTTGAAAACTACTGGCTTAGTTAGTAGGTCTATTTATATAAGTTTCGTTTTTTTTGTGCTATAGGTGGCTAACAAGCTGTCTGGCTGCATGATGGTAAGCAGTCACGTCGCCTATAGATACTTGTAAAACCAGAGGCATCCCAACTATGTTGCCAACTCTTTATAAATCTCTTAACTCGCCTTTTGAAGAACCACATGTTGTAGCTGCTCGGAAACACCGCGGAAGGTAGCTCATTCCACAGTTTGCAGGTGTGAGGCAAGAAAAATCGCGTGAATAGCACAGTGTGCGATTTCCACTGATCTATAAGTGGATGAGCTTAAATGCGGTAGTGCCTCGGTAAAACCGCGACATCAGATCAAACAGTTCTTCAGGACATTCCCTGTACCGAACGATAATTTTCGTTTTGACTTCCAGGTATCAAGTTCACCCAAATAATGACGGGCGGGGTCGCCATCAGGCAGTATTTGGGAGCAATCATGACTGAGGGTGGACTGAACAAGAATCAGACGCATTTGGGGTTCATCGCCTTTGGTGTCGTCACCGCTGTCGCCTGTAAGTGGAACTGCATATTTTTCAAGCACAGACCTATACAAAGGTAATATAACCACTTGATCGCGCGTGAAAACAAAGGATCTTGCCCAATATTCTATGGAAGTTAGGCTGAACTTGCGACTGGACCAAATTGTCGTCAAATGACAGAAAATGTACTAAGAATTATTATAAAAAAAGGAAACCGTTTAATTATTTGACGGGAAATTGGAGTAATCCAAATTTTTTAATCTGTTTTCTTTCACTACCTTCGTTTGAAAACTTGACATTTGCCGGTCGGCCTGTGGTCGCCGATACAAATCAAGCAACGTTATTATTATATTAAATTTTTTACACCCCTATTCCAATAGAGCTAAAAATAATAAAAGAATTCATAATTAAGACCAACATTTTAGGTGACGACGCATCTTCAGCCAGGTTTTGGGCAAGAGCCTTTGCTTTTGCACGGCCATTAATACAATCTGCGCCTAAGATTGGCCCGCTCG
The DNA here is from genome assembly GCA_914767915.1 of Agriopis aurantiaria. Classification (NCBI taxonomy): domain Eukaryota; kingdom Metazoa; phylum Arthropoda; class Insecta; order Lepidoptera; family Geometridae; genus Agriopis; species Agriopis aurantiaria. The sequence goes on along the minus strand of OU611994.1, from coordinate 5,578,124 downwards.
AAAAAGATAATGCTGAAAATTTAGAATAATTTCATCGAGGGGGAAAGGATTAGCTGTTAAGTGGTTATATCATTGGACCTGTATCACCTCGAGTTCATCTAGTTTGCATGTCTGTTTCCTGTCTTAAGTTGGATCAATGCTCCAACCAGCACACTGAATAATTGAGTTCAATCTCCGTCATCTTGGCAGTAGCACATCAGACGTCAATACACAACAAACCAGACAAGTCTAGAGGTCTAGACAAACTAGACTTCTTGTCTGTTTGTTGCTTTTTTATAATTACACGACGTGTAATGTGTTGAAATTTGGCGAAAAACATCAATGATTTTTTGGATCTGCATTATGAAATACAATATTTTCTTACCCCGGCTTTTTTGGAGAAAATGGTAAATTAAAGGTGCGTGCAGATGTAGCTACTTGCATGACATTTTAGAATTTGGGTGCTTATTGGCTTTTGGTACGTGCCATTGAAGTAGAAACCGATCATACAATATGAAACGCTATGTCATTGGACTATAGAATACATTTTTCTTTACAGCTATGGTGGGGTCCTTTTTGGTAGACCGTATGGGGCGACGACCGCTTCTCATCACCTCTTACCTTGGAACCGGAATCTCTCTCGTCACCGTTGGCATTTACTTATTCTGTCTTAACGTAACTCACATAGAGTTTCTTTATGACTACAAATTCATACCAATTATGGCTATAATACTTTCAAGCGTCATATCCACATTTGGCTTCGTCTCTCTGTCTTCTGTTATTCCAGCCGAAATATTCCCTCTAAACGTCAAAGCTGTGGCAATGACTTCCTTGAGCATCTTCGGAGGTGTTCTAGGATTTCTTTGCGGTAAAGGGTACCAAGATATGAAAGATTTGCTAGATTTGCACGGTGTTTTTTGGATTTTCGGCGCCGTTGCCTTTTTCGGGGCTGCGTTTACTTATTTTGTTGTCCCAGAGACGGGAGGGAAAAGCTTGAATGATATTCAGAAGGAATTGCAAGGGGATGCAAATGTTGATAGTGGGGAGTTAGATGAAGTTTTTTTGAACGATGTGAACATTGTGAAAGACGTAAAGGGAGAATATGTTAAGACTGATGTGGGGATTGTGAACGAAACGAAGGGAAAATGTGGGAAAAATGAAGGAGGCTCAGAGTTTGAGGAACTCACGAAAAAGACTGAGCAGCGATAAAAAAAATAAAAAGTTTCGAATGGTGCTAAGATTTCGGAACATATATATAAGAGTAGACGTGGTTTCTCGAACGCTGATCATCAAAATTTTTTGATAGACAATTCTATTCGAGAAATGCTGATAGATTCGAAACAGATCATCTTCGATATTTTGTAGAACAGTTCTGGGAGGTTATTTCAAGACCTGCGACATTATAGTTCGTAAAATATAGATTGAGTTCTGTGACAGTTCTCAAAGTGGAAAGTCTTAATACAAATCATAAAGCCTTGGCCAAACCAACGCGTTCAGACATCGATGCGTCTTCTGATTGGCCGCGGCGTGATCGCCACCGCGCACGCCACCGCGGACGCGAGCTGAAAGCGTTGGTTTGGCCTAGGCTCAAGAGTCGAATATTGTTTTTTTTTTAAATATTAATGATGTTCAACCCAAATCATCATCAACGCCATAATTGGATTCTGAATCGCAGTCCTGCAGATTAATAATGAATACATAATCAATAGTAAATATACAAAATTTAAAATCTAGTTTTTTTTTATAATTTTTTTTTCAATTCATTTTGTTTGCAAGATTGATATTATATAGTCTGTGCTGTGGTTCGTTTCAAAAATAAAGTATGACGTTGTCTCGCGTACATTTTAAACGTCGTAAATACGGAACTTGATGGGCGTGATTTGGCTCAAGCTATATTTTAAGAAGTATAGTTTTGTTACCATCTCATATTATGTTCGTAAGTGCGACGGAGACAAAAACTATATAGCATGCTGCATGCACAAGAAAAGTCGGCCTGATGATCGGCGTACGAAAAACTGTTTTTTTATAAGTAGGTATTCTTTATACCTGAGTTTGTATGAGCAACATTTTGTATTATTTTACTCTATAAATTATGCACAGATGTTTCTGTTTTCTACGTTTCCTATAAGATTATTTATAAATGATTGTTGTTATATTTTAAGGTATCTCTACAGGGTTACACCGAACTGCGCTACTAAGCTAAATGAAGATCAATAGACTCATGAATAACTTTTTCTATTATTATAGCTTTCAACTTTTTTCTCGCGATTTCATCGTTGGTCCCGTAGTAAAATGAGAAAATAAATGTTCGGTTTAATAACACCATTCCGTGCAACCTTGTATGACTGAACTTTTATATTGAGGCTCTAGTCAATACCAAACTGTTCAGTCTCCACCTTCACCCTACTGCTAAGATCTTTGCGTTGACGTGGAGGCGAGGTATGACAGCTAAAAGTGACTTATTATAGAGCTTGTTTATACTAGTGTTATTGAAGTGAAAACTTCTTTACGCGCTCGGGGGTTAGACAATACCTTTCTGTTAGCGTTAACGCCTGCGGAAAAATGTCATTTTCATACAATTACATCTTTCCGCAGGCGTTAACGCTAACAGAAAATGGGTCTTGTCTAACCCCCCCTGAACACATAATTTTGAGGGTTTTGAATGAGACACAGCCGTCACGCTCGGCTATGTAACGCTCGTTCGGGTAACGTCGGCTCGAGTCGACTTTGAGCGAGAGAGATATAGTCAATCTTGATGAAGTTTTCACTTCTGTCGTGTCGACTTAAGCACGTTTTTTTATTCATAGTAGTATATAGATAGGCATAGGTAGTATGCTGAGATGAAAGGGGTTCGTTATACTAATCTTTGGTTATACTCATCATTACGAACAACTTTTACTTGGAGACTAACCCTAAAATTGCGAAAAAAATATCAGCTGTTCCATAGAAAATGTATATTCACACTTGACAAAATGTATGGAAAAGCTGTAATTTTTTTCGCGATTGCAGAGTCAGTCCCACATACCTATATCTAAGTAGACTTCACGAGCGGTCCAAACTGTATGAAAACTAGTGTGCCAAATTTTTCGTACTTACCTGTGAAAAGAAATGTCATTATTCTGTCGGCCAACTCTATTTGTGGTATTGTTACAACTCAGTATTGCACAATTACCCATTTTCGTTTCAAACTGACACGTGTTGTCGCGGCACCGATTGAGCAGACTGATTTTAGCCGGACTCAACTACGACTATTTGTCATAATTGTATTGGAAATATGATATGGAAAGTAGGTCGACTTGTGGCGTCCACTTGGATATAGGTCTGTGGTCAATCCCATAGTAAAAGTTGTTTATAAGAAACCCCCTTCGGCTCAGTATACTCTTTCCTTATAACCCTGTGTAATTCAGTGAATTACAATAATGTAAATCTTCAGAATACTTCGCGTATTAGACTGGTTTGGGCATCACTGAGGCAAATACCGTATAAGCATGGTGTAATAATATACTCCGCCAGGTATAGCAATCCGAGAAAAAATGTCCACGTGGGCGTCCCGCAATGATGTCATGATGTCAATTTACAACAGGTTCGAGAGAGATTACGATACACCACGTAACAGCTGATTGAATAAAGTGGCAACTGGACAGTGACGTCATTGCGGGACCACTCCCAGATTGCTAGACCTTGTTTTCTTAGATCATGCGTATAAGTACATTTAAATTAGCCTCAGTCATTATCTCTTAGGATTACTCGCTATAAAAAAAAATGATCTCCTGCTTAATATACCTACTAATTTAAATAACGTAAATGATAAAAATCCCAATGTTAATGTATCAGCTTCGAAAATACTCATTACTTGCGTGTACGCAATTAATTTCAGTATTTCTTATTCTGTCTTGACTGTTGAATCTTGCACTCAGTTCATTCAGTTCAGTTCTGAAAATTAGACCAACCTCAGATCAGAAAAACAAGGGAGATATGCTTAGTACATTTATTGGTCGTGTTTAAATGGGTCCGTCTATTAGCCATTGTTTTAATACTGCTAAACAGCTTAATCCGGAAAAAAAAAATAAGGTAGGTTCACAAATTTTTCACGTACGCTAAGAAACTTGCAGCGACACTAATGAACTAACTAATAGCCCACATGAACAAAAGAGTAGCAAGGTCGTCTACAGAGTGAGTTTTTTTTTTAAATCAAGCCTAGAGCTCTATTCTAGCTTAGGCTAGATGCGTTCGCACCCGCCACGCCACCTTACCATATCTCCCTTGTTGGTCTGATCTGAGATAACAATAAAATGGCGACAGATTGCGACGATAACTTTTTTAATGGACACATTTGTATGTTTTTGTGCTCTCGCCAATTGTAATCGCAATGGAGTCTTGATTATTTTAATAGGTTTCCCAAATATTTTGGTGTATTAACGGTAAGTTTTTGAGAAATTGTACTAAATAAATATGTGAATAGCATTGACGAAGGACTGAGACGAAAACAGCAGCTTTATAAAATAAAATAAAATATATTATAATATTGAAATATTATAGCTGAAAAGTCAAGAGATTAAAAAATTTATGCATGTGATACGTTTTTGTAAGCTTTGTTAGTCTCTATATAAAGAGAAAAGGGTTGCGTTCGTAAAGCATCGACGTACTACGTGTTGTAAAACTCTGGGCGATCGAGCCCTCATAGCCGTTCGTAAACCATCGCCTGACGAAGCGCCGGCCACACCACGCTTTAAAAAATAAAATAGGCCTGCGCCTTATGTTAAGCGATGATGCGGTCTACGTTGGAGCACGCTTGCCTAGAAGAAACCGATTCACTCGTGATTCGAAGATTGGTGAGTAAAAGTCTCCCTGACGTTTCATTTGTAAAGGGGTTTGAAAATTTTCGGCCCCATTATTTTTTGTTCAAAATCACGTCACGCAATTCTAATCAAATCATTTATTTGTCAGAACGTGTTTCAATGAGCGACGCGATTTTGAAAAAAATATCTAAATGGCGTATGAAAGCTATGCCAGCCTCTATACAAAAAATTTCAAACAGCTTTGTCAGTTGACTCTTGAAGTTAAATATTTTCTTTTGGGAAATCGTTGATCCATTGTGATTTTCGTATATATAGTTTTCCCGGTTTCTGTTTAATAATTGAAAACGTCTGGCCACTGTTCGAAAACGTCTGCCGACGTTGAGTGTCGCGCGAGGTCGGACGACAATAAACGAACGCAGCCCTGATATAATCAAAATATTGTTTCATGTTGTATCTTTGTGACGTTTGAATGATCATCTCGAAGAGATGGTGATGTCACGCCTCTTAATTAAGCGTGAAACTGTATCCTTAACTGTTAGCTTTAAATAGCATTTATATTTTTATAACTCTAATATAAAAGATTTGAATAATCCTCACTTTAATTTCGACCTTTCTAGAGATTGAATCATCGTTTCTCGTATTACGTTTTTTTTGTCGTAGCTAGGCTAAGTAATTATTATAATTGATTACAGTGTTTGCGAAAATCGATGCATATTCTTTGCATAATCATGTAATGCTAAATAATTTCTCAGCCTTACCTTATTACTTGGTGTTTATTTCAGAGTTAATGAATTTTTTTTTTAAGTATGTTAAATTTCTCTTTTATTCAGGTTTGGCTAAATTTGCTTCTTTAACAAATATCTATAGAGTTAAATAATTTATCCCAAATTTCTTATTGTACTTAAAGTGACGTAAAAGCGGAAATACACTAGAGATTCGTCAGTAAAATAATTTTGAAGATGGACTTTTGCAAAGTAAGGCCTGATTTAATTAACTATTAACTTATTAATTATGTAGCTTGTTCTACCTTAAGTTAGCATTCCGATCTTGGTGTCCGCGACCGGCGACCAGTAACCGGCGGCAGCGGCCGCGTCGCGGGTCCCACTGCTGAGTATACATTTATATGGAGTGCTTTAAACAATGCAAGCGACCCACATGACACTAGACGCGGTCGCTTGAATTGTTTAGCACTCCATATAAATTCATACTGAGCAGGGGGTCGCGCGACGTTGCCGCTGCCGCTGGTCGTCGGTCGCGGTCGCCGGTCGCGGTCGCCGGTTGCGGTCGCCGGGCGCAGTAGTCGGTCGCAATCGCTTTAGTGTACCAACACTCTGATCCATACAACACGACAGGTCATATAAAATAAAATAAGTTTATAAAATATCACGTGGAGCATGAGTTTGTTTTTAACATCTACGTCACAATCTTTTGATTTTGCTCAATTATCGCGTGAAACGTAATGTTTCACAATGTTTTTATTTGCATGCGTAATACCAAAGCCAGTAAGATCGTGTTTAAACTAAGGTCGTAAGATATTGGCGATATATCGCTAATATATTGGCAAAATAGTTCACATCCAAAGATATTTCCGACAGTCAGTTGTGGCCTCTCGAAGATCACAGGGAGTGTTTTTTTAGTTTTTAAGTTAAGTGTCCGTCATATTGAAGGGAAAATGGAAGAAGTTAGTGATAGTAGGAAAATGCAGTATTTTGCAACACTAGCAGGTTAGTATTTACTTTTGTCACTTTAAACCAATCCTCTCTATGTATATTCTGCTTAGTTTGATCTCCCAGTTAGACGAGCATTAAGGAACCTGGGGCCTTACGCCTAGCTGTTTAAAGCAATCCAGATTAGGTGATGAAAAAAATTTGCGCGACCGCAAACCGTATCTGGCGGCGTTAAGATTCACGTTCGCGTGATTCTTAACGCGCCCAGATGAGCTCCCTATATTTCGGTGCAGTTACATTCACCATGTTCCCGGGAAGACAGCGCTGTCTTCCCATGAACATGGTGCATGTAACTGCGCCGAAATATCGGGAGCTCATTCCCTAACCTTACCTACTCCTTCCACTTACCGTAAACAATCATAGAACTTTAATTAACAAGTTTTTTTAACTGACCTTTATTCGCCGGTGGTTTTGCAAAAACTTCATATCTATGTCTCGTCAACGCCATCTATCGCATTTTTAAGAAAAATATATATATTGCCTTTTGGAAATCCTTCCATTGACATGTAATATTTATATATATAATAATATATATTATTTAGTTTTCATCCGAATGAATTCGTATATTTCAGTGTCGATAGCGGCGATGGCCTGCGGCGTGTCTATCTACTGGAGCACGCCCATGCTGCCAAAGTTTCACGACAACGAGACCGGCATCATCATTACAGAAGTGAGGTGCATCTAGTTGCCATATCACCTGGGGCCTTACGGCTAACTCTTCAAGCGGGCTTAGCGCTGAAACAGCGCATTTCAGAAAATCGGGCGAACGTGAACCTTATCGCGCCGAGATACGGTTTGTGGTCGCGCAACTTTTCTATCACCTAAGCTTGAAACAGGTAGCCGTAAGGCCCCTGGCATTCGTTTACTACATAATTATAAATTACTACATAATTATACATAAAATTAGTTATAACACAATTTTACTTTTACTTGGATGACATAATATTTTCCCAGTTATTTTGATTTAATTATCACCATCATCATTATCCGGCTATCATGTTTTCACTGCTGGGACACAGACCTTCTCTCAGAGAGAGAGAGAGAGAGAGAGAGAGAGAGAGAGAGAGAGAGAGAGGGATATTTTGATTTAAAAGCCAAATTACTGAACCGATTTTGATTACATTTCTTTGGAACCAATCTGAAAGTATTTCCTTTCACATATTAAAAAAAAAACAGTTACGGCCTGTACCTTTAGTACAAGTTTTGATAGTATTCGAAAACTTTTATCGTATTAGAGTGAAGCAATCTATACCGCCGAATACTACCGATTTCAGTTCCTCCGCGTTTCCGCTGTAGGCGCTTTACTAAAATGTATAGAACAATACGTAGGTAAACGAAAAAAGTTTTCGAAAACTATCAAATCTGGGACTAAGCGTCCTGTACATGTAACGGTTCTAGCTTAATATTTATATACCTACATGTAGCTTAAATTATAGATGACGTCACCAACTTACGATTAGATTGGTTGGTTGGATGGGTGTTCCCCGCCAATAGTTCATTATTGGTGTATTCAAATCGCGAGTGAATCGGTTTTGGAGTTTCAGATAAAAACAATTTATTAGGTATAATATAATTATCTTACTTAAAAACTCATTTATTTCTAACAGAAAAAAGTAACCAAATAAAACTATAAATTGATTACACCGAAAAGTAGTACTTTCGTCAATTACGGCGCGTACGAAATACATTTGTTTTATTTTATTTTAAAAAGTAAAATGGCTCACTCATAAATAAAGTATTTTGGAATAAAAAACAATGGAAAAAACATTGTAAACTATGACAATTGTCACCCAAAACAATATTGCCAAAGCGGGGGCAAACGCGACTGGCGTTCGACCGACTGATCCGAAATCGCTGTACGTACGCGACGTACGTGTCTATGTGTACGTACGTACGCGTCTTTGTGTACGTACGCCTGTTATCGTTTTATGGAGCCGGCTTTCTGCACCTATTTATTTTGTGTCGTTGTCTAGGTTACAGGATATCCTGGCGGGCGTCGTTTAAAAAAAACCGGAATAGTTCTACGTTAGGCTACCAACTCGCCTGATGGTAAGCGACGGTGTGTACCTATTGAATATTACATTTACAGGGGGAGATTTCGTGGATGGCTGCGATGTCTTCGCCTGGAGTGATGACTGGCAGTCTGGCGACCAGCTTCATAGCAGACAAGTTCGGGAGAAGGCCGGCGCTACTGGGGAGCGCGCTGCCTATCACTGTTGGCACGGTACGATTGACCTTTGCTCATAATACAACAAAATCTATGCAGATGTGTATACATTTGCGGTTCGATAAACGGGCCCTTTACAATGAAGACTGAAATATTTAAGTGCCTGATAGAAATGTAATAGCATATTCTGTAGTGGATTAAGCTAATTGGCAAATTGACGCAAGAGCTTATAAGTATCTACAAGCGCCAGGGAGCAGAGTACGCGTGAACAAATGCGTTTTCTGTGATGTAGACGCTATATTCATTAGATTTGGTGTTCTCCTTCAAATAAACTTTTATGTCGGCAGCTCCAAATCCAAGTTTTGCCTCTGCGTGAAACAGAGACAAAATATGCGATCTACGCCTGCAGGACAAGATAAGGACGAGTCGGCGCCCGCCTCAGAACTAAATAACGGAAGCGACAAATGCAAAATAATCCAAATTACTCAAGAACTAATTTTAAAAAAATTACATAAAATTTCGTTAACCAAATGACCATCAGAATATGAAAAATGAATTGTCAAGAACTTCTAGATTCGTAGAAAATACTGAAAACGTGCCTTACGGACAACTGCTATTACAGGCCATAGTATTTATATTCTCTTTGTTACAGGCACCTAAACCGCTCAGTTGGAAAATCACACGACCGCAAACCGTATCTGAGTGCGATAAGGTTTGCGGTCGCGTGATTTTCCAACTGAGCGGATTAGGTGCCTGTAATAGCAGTTGTGCGTAAGGTTGTCAGTTGTTTTCGCCGAATTATTCTATCCAATTGACGACATAATTATATCTACTCTCTTAAGGTTACGTTGGTGTGATTTTCCGCAATCACCCAAACTGAATCGCTTAAAACAGGTGAGGGTACGGCCCTAGGACTAGCTAGGCTATATGGACTTACTTTATTTACTTATAATATTATTTCAGGTAATATTGGTATGCGCCAACAAGCCATGGATGCTCTACGTAATGCGGTTTCTGTGGGGATGCGGAACTGGAATATTTTTAACAGTAAGTTTTCATCTGGGTCTCGATTGGATACTAGTCAACTTATTGTTTGGGCTCATTTTATAGCTAACTAGCAACGCACCCGGCTTCGCACGGGTGTAAGTCTTATTTTTTTACACCTTCAATTACATTATTGGAGTTTTAGTAAGGAACACTATTTAAAAAAAAAAAATATAGCCTATGTCACCCGGGGATATTGTAAATTCCCAACAGTGAAATAATTTTTCAAATCGGTTTAGTAGGTTTAGAGCCTATTCAATGCAAACAAACAATCAAATCTTTCCTCTTTATAATAATTTGGGCTCATTTTATAGCTAACTCCATTTGATGGTTTTAAAACCAGACTAATGTAGATAATTAAATACAAATGACCAGATTAACTTTTACCTTACCAGAAAAACCCACTTGACATTTCAAAAACTGTGGTCGAGTAGTCGTTTTCAATAGTAATTCCATTTGATGGTTTTAAAACCAGACAAATGTAGATAATTAAATACAAATGACCAGATTAACTTTTACCTTACCCGAAAAACCACTTGACATTTCAAAAACTAAGGTCGAGTAGCGAATAGTCTTACTACTACCATAGACAAAGGTATATATATTTCGTCTATGCTACTACTATGTGTGACTGGTAGGACTAATTGTAAGCATACTCCCAGTAGTTTTATCGAATATTTAAGAGACTACAAGATTATAAGCTTGGGATGTACTTAGCCGAAAGGAGGTCATTGAAGTCAGACTTAAAATTGCGAAAAAAATATCAGCTGCTTTATAAAATAATGTCATTCGCATTCAACGAAATGTATTTATTAACAGCTAGATATTTATTGCCGTAGTTGTTCATAAGATATTTACAGTGACCTTTAGGTTTAGTGCACCCCAATCATCGAGATACAATTCCTATAGAGTTACAATCTCTCAGTGAAAACAGTTAAAAAACGTCCGAGCGTCATTGTACACACATTGTATTGTACTTTACAATGTCTCATTTACTTCGCAATTCGTAGCGTGCGCCGAGTTTTTGTTCGTTTTTTTGGCACAATAATGACTCTATATCTATTGTATCTCGATGACCCCAATTCACTATTTGCCAACAGTACCAGTGGCGGTGACTAGGATATTTTTTCTCGATTGCCGTCAGTGGCGGCACTTGCGGCGGAGTTTGTGGTGGCAATCGGCAATAGATGATACTTATAACCCTTTCTAGAAATCACTTCGCAATAGACTTACTAGTAAGACCATTATGTTTTATTTAAATTTTAGATATCGTCAATATACCTAGTCGAAATAGCTGATAAGAACATCCGGGGCCTTCTGACCGTTGGCACACGGTTCATGTTCAACTTTGGCAGTTTCTCAGTGATGGCCATCGGCCCCTTCCTCGAATACCAAACCCTGAACTACATGCTTCTAGCATTGCCCATTGCTTACTTCGCGGCTTGCTGGTCGATACCTGAGACACCCTACTATCTGCTGAAGGAAGGGAAAGTGGATACGGCACGGAAAGAACTGCAGTTGTTGAGGGGATATAAAGATGATAAGGTAAATATTTTATCCGATTTTTTATACGCTTTTATTAGACATATTGACGGGATATTTACTTACCGTGATTAGGTTACGGTTGGCGCCGATATTTCGGCGCAGTTACTTGTATTATATTCACGGGCAGACTAAAGAATGCGGGTAGTTCGCAAACACTATTGTAATGACAACTGTGTGTGTGCGTAACTGTCTCGATATCTGTAGTGAACAACAATTATAATTCAAAACAACGCTTTTATTAGTTTCAATTGTAACCAATGAACTAACTAACAATGTAAACAAACCCATTTTGTAAACCCATTATACGCAAAAAATACTACTAATAAACTAACTAATAAACTAAATCTTGGAAGTCGATATTGACATAGAATGCCTACCCAATTTGAAAAGTATAATTATGGAACTCGGATGTCAATTGTCAGAGTCCCATACCAAAAGTTCCTCTATCTAGGTTCCTCCCTACTCCATCATAAGGCCTCGGGCAAGTGCAATGATCCTTTGTAATGTAAAAGTCCTAACAGTTTTTTATAGCACATAGTTTTTTTAAGTCATCACAGCAAACCAAACTATCGAAATGAAAGAGTTTGAGTTAAGTAGGTTCTAATTTCTTGTGGTATTTTTTAAGATAAAATATACTGCATAGCATAAACTGATGGTATTTGTATATCTAATATATTTTTTCACGACATAATTAGATGCAAATCGTACAGAGCCGAAAATTTAACTCGTGAGAAACTCGCGCCATGCCAACCTCTTTGCAGAGTTTCATCTAAAAAGGTTCTATTAGAGCTTAAAATGATTTTAACATAAAAAGATGATGAAAATTCATGAACAATTCTGCAATTTCCTCGTAGGTATGGCAGAAACACTGGGGGAGGGAAACTACAGATTATAAACTCGGGTGGATTACGACCCTCGCTATGCTCGTGCCGTAAATGCCAGTTTTGTTAAACATTTGTTCGTTTACCCCCACGTAAAGAGCTTCATGTACTCTCTGTTCAAGGTATTAGAAGACCAGCTAACTCAGATGCGAGCAGACGTGAAGAAGGAAATGCGCCATTCCGGTACTGCGAAAGAACTCTTCACTGGGAGACAGTACAGAAAAGCTATTATCGTTTCTGTAGGTAATAAACATATAACGAGAGATATAATCTAGCTCTTTTCAAGGTCAGACTGAAAAGTATCTAAGTCTGCGTTCTTCATCGTCGACCAAATCGTCGCTTACCAACAGGCAACTTGTTGGTCAAACGCGGATCTTAAGATAAGAATATTTTAAAAAAATGGCATAAAAAAAACAAACTTTTATTAACTTTTTTTATGGCTAATAAGTCCGCGTTTGACCGCCAACTCGCCTGTTGGTATATAAGAGAGTTGGTTGTTAAGCCTCAGCTTAAATATATGTTTTCTAGCTGTATGGCCTAGCTATACCATGCTCAAGTTGAATATTTTTCGACAAACAAAACCGTGTGTTTAGATAACCTCGCTTGAAAACCAGTTCCTATTTCAAGCTAGGTGCGTTTACCATCTTCGACCACACCGTCACCTAAAATCTGTTGTGGTCAAACGCCTAACCTGTCACGAAAATCTATAAAGCCCGTTACAGACGATCTACAGCACTTTTAGTTTAGAGCCAGTGGCAGTGGAAGTTGCTTAGTACCAGTTGCAGACGATGCGCAGTACTAGCGCAAGTATTACTCGCACCAGTTTACTGCGCATCGGTCTGAAGTCTAATTCTATGCATTATTTTCGTTTACAGGGATAAAGTTAACTCAAGTGATGGCAGGGTCAATACCCATCCTGCAATATTTGGGTCGCATCATGCAAGAAAGTAAGACTGATATAAAAGTGTCCACTGCGCTTATCATCTTTGGGGCAGTTCGATTTGTTGTAGGTAAGCCTGCATCTTCTCTAAATAAAAAATCATATATTAACTCATTTCATAGATAGATAGATACTCTTATACACCAGAAATAAAAATTACAAACAGATAGAAAACACTGACAAGCTAGTGCCACAAAGTGGCGACCTTATCGCTAAAAGCGATCTCTTCCAGGCAACCATTGGATGGAAGAATTTACGTAACAGGATCGACGGTTGATGCTAAAACACTTCATTCATTCATTCATTTTTGTCAACATTCTGTTGCTGCATTTGTTTCTCCGGGTCTCCTGTGCCGATTATCTAATAAAATAAACAAAACAAGTTTAGTATAACAGTTATATGATTATTAACGGGATATTAACCGTGATAAGGTTGTGAATGTAGCTCCTCAATTCCGTTAATAATCATAGGTACAACTGTAGTGATCAACCGTGATAGTTTTAACAGTGTTTTAAATAACATGTTAACAAAACAAGTCCTGCGACATTTTATTTATATTACACGGGAATTACTCACGTAAGATTTAGCCGGCTGCGACTTTTTGAACAAAAAGTCACTGAATTTCTAGATCCTTTTGCATTCGGTTAAAATTATTTTGGACGGAGAAGACCAATATTAACATCCTTACTCAGAAAAATCATATATTACTCAGAATAATCATATAACTTTAGTGAACAACCGTGATAGTTTAAAACAGTGTTTTATCCTTACTCAGACTTTTCGTAACCGATAAATATTAGGTCATACAGATGGACACGTATCTGTACTATTAGGCCAGGCTGTCCAGGCTATTTTGTATTAGAGCTAATACAAAATGTTTAAAAAAATACGTTAGTTTTATGGGTACCTTTCGTTTTTACTTTTTGACTTTTTTATTAGTAACGTTATATATTCTGTGAAAATTTCAACTGGCTATCTATTACGGTTCGAAAGATACAGCCGTTAATAGGTAGGACAGACGGACGGACAAACAGCGTCAGGTAATACGTACAAGCGTCAACTTGGCATAATTATAGTACACACTCTAAAGTATACAAATAACTAATAACAACAAATAATAAATAATTACCAAGTGCGAGTCGGTGACAAATTTCTGTTCACTACCAAGTTATAACTGGTAATTCCTTACTTGGATGACCTCATCATTGCGTCGACTTTGTCATTTCACCGAATCGAAATGACAATTTTATTAATTTCGAAGTCGGTTTTTTATATTGGTAATTATTGTATTTTGTGGTGGTACGGAACCCTCAGTGCGCTAGCCCGACTCGCACTTTATATTTATTATATTTATAACGCCGGTTTATATATAAATGGTTTCGAGTTTGACATTAATTTCACCTACACATAATGCATAAAACATACTTAGCTTGGCCGTTTTTAGGTATTGCACAATGCAAAGATTAAAACTGGGCATTAGCTGTCTATGAAACCGAATTTAAAACATAGGCCTCCCCCTTTAACCTCCACACTGAACGACAGCCTGCCTTTTGCATTCACTGGATGCCCGCGATGGGTTTCTTTGCGCGATAAAATCCGAAACGTGGATATTCGCCAAAGAACCAGAGTCACCGACATAGCTGTTAAAATTTGCAAGTTGAAGTGGCAATGGGCAGGCCACATTGTTCGAAGAACCGATAACCGATGGGGAAGAAAGGTTCTGGAGTGGAGACCACGAACCGGAAGATGCAGCGTAGGGAGGCCTCCCACTAGATGGACCGACGACATTGTGAAATGACCCTTACATTGTTTATATTTCAGGTATATTCTCATCAATTTTAGTGGACAAAGTTGGCCGGAGACCGCTCCTCATTAGTTCTTACATAGGATCAGGCGTTTTTCTCGGCATTGTTGGCTCCTACTTCTACTGCCAAGAAGTCGTCGGCATCGACATACAACCTTCCAGCCCACTACGCTTCATCACTCTCACTGGCATAATTTGCGCCAACATAATTTCTACGTTAGGCTACGATTCCTTACTCTTTGTAATCACAGCTGAAATATTCCCCATCAATGTCAAATCTATTGCCATGACAGCTTTGAATATCTTCGGGGGTTGTTGCACCTTCATCATGGTCAAAGGTTACCAAGAACTGAAGGAATTGACTGGACTGTACGGAGTCTTCTGGTTCTTTGCTATCTCAGCTTTAATAGGAGCCATATTTTCTTACTTCGTTGTTCCCGAAACTAAA
This sequence comes from Agriopis aurantiaria, assembly GCA_914767915.1. Lineage (NCBI taxonomy): Eukaryota > Metazoa > Arthropoda > Insecta > Lepidoptera > Geometridae > Agriopis > Agriopis aurantiaria. Next base: position 5,562,790 of record OU611994.1, on the reverse strand, counting down.
GGAAAGAGTTTGAGACAAATACAGATGGAGTTGCAAGGTGCTGATTACGACGGCGACGAAGCTGGCGAAGGTCTTAACAAGGTTACTAGTGTTCTTACGGAGAATGGCAAAGACGCACCAAATAAGGAATTAAAGGATATGACAAGTACAAAGGAGGTAGATAATAAAAACCAGTAAAAAAATTGGATACTCATAGTTAAGTTACTCATGTAAAGTAAGGTAGCGGAGTAATAAGAGATAAAAAAAATTACTACCGATAAAATAGACACTAGAACAATGTGATCAACAGTTAAATATACAAATAAATATCTACCTTCTTATTCTAAACATGGCATAGGTAGTTAGTACAAATAAAAACACGTAAATGCCAAAGAACTTAGCATGAGTTTTTTTTAAGTCCTTGATCAGCATAATTGTAATCAGGGGCTTTACGGACAACTGCTATTACAGGTACTTAATCCGCTCAGTTGGAAAATCACGCGACCGCAAACCTTATCGCGCCCAGATACGGTTTGTGGTAGCGTGATTTTCTAACTGAGCGGATTAGGTGCCTGTAATAGCAGTTGACCGAAGACCTCTGGTAGGTATATGAAGTTATCATTTTATTCAGACCGGGCTTTGAGAGAGGCCTACCTATGTCTAGACTAAAGTAGGCTGATTATGACGATGATGATTTATTAAAAAAATATTGGTAAAATCTTAGAAAAGAAAAGATCTTAGATTTGTTTCTTTATGGTATAAGTAGCGAACAAGTAGACGGTCTGCCTGATGGTGAGCACTCACTACCGTTGCGATACCAGAGGCATCACAAAACGTCGACCTTTCAATAACTCTTCTTATGAAGAAACAAATTGTAGCTTTTCGGAAACATTGTGGAAGGCGGTTCATTAATCATTTAGCAGCTGTCAGGCTCGGATCGTGTGAACAGCACAGTTTGCGACTTCTACAAACATGAGGGTGAGCCTTCAGGGGCCTTACGGACAACTGCTATTACTGGCACCTAATCCGCTCAGTTGGAAAATCACGCGACCGCAAACCTTATCGCGCCCAGATACGGTTTGCGGTCGCGTGATTTCCCAACTGAGCGGATTAGGTGCCTGTAATAGCAGTTGTCCGTAAGGCCCCTGGTCGGGGAAGCGGGAGTTTTGAGCGTGAATTACCGCTTCCCCTTATTGAGCACACCAAGTTTCTAGGACGCAAGCTTGGCTTTACTTGCGATCTGACCGTGGAACTGTATACTTATTTATAGAAATGAGCCAGGGGCCTTAGGCCAAATGCTAACGCGGTATCAAACTAACGTTAAATCCGCTCAGTTTGAAAATCACTTGAACGTGAACCTTAACGCGCGCAGATAAGGTTTGCGGTCGCGTGATTTTCGAACTGAGCGGATTTAACGTTAGTTTAATACCGCGTTAGCATTTGGTCGTAAGGCCCCAGTTTCTCTAAGGTAAAGATAAATGAATGTGTGTCAATAGTCAGATATCACTTTATGAATGTTAGAAAAGTCGGACAATGTCAATTATTTGAAATAGTCTTATCATTGATAAGCATAAGTTCGATTGATGTGTTTGTATTAAAAATCTAACCAGGTAAAGACCAGTTTCGGTTTTTGTCTACCACTAACCATAAAATCCGTGTTAAATGAACAAAGTCCATCAGAAACGTTTTTTTATGTCGTTTGACGATGGAACATGATCGGAATGAGAGATGAGTCATAATCAGTTTAAATCAACGCGGTGGGCAGACTATTTTACTTTGTGTGTCGATCAACTTTTGCTATTAAAATTGTAATTTTCAACTTGCATTCACAAGGCCATCTGATTACGTATAGGTACTACAAACATTACAAAGTGATAAGAATATTTAGGCATTATTTATATAAGTAGTATCTTGATATTTGTACTCGTTCGCTTCTGCAGTAAAAGGCATCCTAGCAACTAGTAATTTTATCACAGTGTTCTGACCTTATACAGTTAAAGATTAACGATAACAGTACTTAACTGTTTACAGTTAAATTACAATCGTGAAATTCTGACAACAGAATGATTTCATATATTAGATATTGATATAGAGCAATAGTGTGTGTAATTGTTTTTATTGTAATTTTTATATGGTGAGAGTGAAAAAATGGAACAAAAACGACATGTGCAATATTTGGCTACTTTTGCGGGTGAGTTTATTTTTTAAATCTATATGTAAATCTATCTTGTTCTTAATGACAGTTTTACATTCATTCATTCATTCAATGACAGACAACGCGCAGCATATAAACAGCTGGGCATGGACGTATACTATACTAGTGACCCGCCCGCCCGGCTTCGCACGGGTGTAATTTACGTGCGAAGCCGGGGCGGGTCGCTAGTTATATATAGGTATAAACCTTCTGTGAAAATGTATATAACTGATGGTGTAAACCGCATCAGAATCCGTTGCTTGGTTTAGGAGGAGTTAGCGGCCATACAGACATACAGACAGACAGACAGACGCGGAAAGCGACTTCAATTTATACTATGTAAAGAAAGATGAGCACGAAAGAAGGATTTTTTAAAATTCATCCCTTAAAGAGGTTAAAAAGGGATAAAGTTTGTATAGAAGTTCCTAATTTTTAGCGTCCCGTAGCCCGACAAGGAACCCGTATAAATTCGTTCTGTCCGTCCATCCTATTTTTTTAGAACCTTCTAACTTCTATAGTTATTAAGGCAAGTGCTTAAAACTTTGAACAATTTTAGAATAGATCTCAATTTAAAAACAAACTAAAGAATGTGTTTTAGCGGTGGCTCTAGTACCTACATGTGAAATGGAGATGAAATATTTTTTCGCTACACCCCCTCGTGTGGGATATGGTTGAATAGCTCTTTAAAAAGGAAGGCAGTTTTGATACATCACTTTTTTACAAAGTGTATACCTATTTTGTGAAATATGGCCTGCCAAAGTGGCAAAATTCGAATTTCTAAACTATTAGACATAGAAACTTGCAACTTGCCATGCTGATAGGTCATATTAAAAAACTTCATTTCAAACTACATAAACTTTATTTCAAGCATTTTCTGATATGAACTTTTTGAGATATAGCGTTAAAAATGTAATAAATTAAAGACGTTTTAGTTCAAGGGATTGATCTCTTAAGGTCATTGACATTTTCGTAAGAATGTTTCTCAAGTTGTTTGCTTTTTGACTAAACCATAAAAAGTCTATGTTAAAAAAAAAAACTTATTGAATAACATGCATGTTATTATAACACAACTCTGCCAAACTGCATAGCAGTGTGTAGGCAGACATCTACTCTCTTTACACAATTTCATCATCAATGAGTAGGAACACAACATTTTAGACATCAACGAGTAGGATTATGTTGTTATGTTGGTATGATGCACCTCCGAAATTTGGTTAAGGCGAAATGGTAGAGAACCGTACACCAAAGAGTACTTTTTAATATCGTACACTTGTTTGACGGTAATGCTTGCATAATCGGCGTGCGCGGTTTCAAATATTTATTTTTTCTTTATTTTCTACAAATAATCTAACGATTTTACAAAAAACTGCGATCACTAATGTATTTGAATGATTGTTATAGTTAGACCCAATTTTTTTTAATTAAAAATATCTTCTATAGAAACTGAATGAAGTTGATTCCACCCATCGAAGGGAACGTAAAAACGGGTGTTTTTTAGCAAAGCTTACGATTTTTATCTATCGAGCCAAATTTCTTTAATCGAGTATCGGTGAACACATCCGAATAAAATAATTCAAGAACATTTACTACACATAAAGAAATAATGTCAATTCATCGATTTTAAAGGTCTACTTTTGAAAATTCGTGAGGACGAATCGTCGAATTATTGAAGTTAGAAACGTGACAGTAGTTATAACAGCGTCTGATCACCTAATAAATACAAAACTAGGTACTTAGGCTATGGTGGAAGCTTCAGAGGGCATTCTAATCAATTTTGCTAGGTTTTTGAACGCAATATTGTAACTGGTATAATACTACAGAAAATCTATACATATATATAAGAAATTCGTGTTAGTTACTTTTTATTTTATTTATTTTTTATTTATTTATTGAGGCTTCACATTGATAACTACATTATTACATAGACTGAAATCTTATAAATGAACTTAGCTAAATGTGTTACCTTTTAAAGGAAGCACAGCATGCATTACTTGTTTCTTAATAATTAAATAGGTATATATTAATATGAAATAAAAATAATGAAAAAAGTTAAATTAACAATAATAAAATAAATTAACTAAACGTGATAAGTGGAGTTGGCCATTTCGGCCATGGATAAGTTTAATTTAATTTTGAATTTTGATAATGTGTCTCCGAAAATATCTAAATCTTTACTATGATATGTATTGACGAGTCTACTTATTCTTGGTACTGGTGAGTTGGCCCCCAACACAGTTCTGCGCTATATAGGAGCAAACGGAGTTATGGCTTTACGCTACACTATTTACACTATTTATAACTCAAGAACGGCTGAACCGATTTGGCTGAAAATTGGTGGGGAGGTAGCTTAGAACCAGGAGACAGACATAGGCAGCATCATCACCATTTTTCATTACTATGTGGGTGAAACCGCGGGGCGCAGCTAGTTAACATTAAAATAAGGTATTTTTATTCAGCTTTTTATAATGTTATTCCAGCAGATCTAAAACACTTGGACCAAATATAAGTAGGTATAGCTTATTGTACTGATTTTAAACAGATTTAAGAACCTAGTGTACAAATATTATTTTAAAATATAACTATGACTGATTTCAGTGGCATTAGCGGCCATGACAGCAAGCGTATCCTTTTCATGGACCACACCAGTGATACCCAAGTTCCACAGCAACGAGACAGATATCAGTTTAACAGATGTAAGTATGTGCCTACGACAAAATAATAATGTCTCTCCTTTAAAGCAATTTCAACCTTGGTATCCTTTAAAGCATCTCGTACACTTGAAAATTTAATGCTGGTCATAGTTGCGAAGAACGTTGTCCCTAAAAACATTTAGAATGAGTCGTCACGTCACTCCGAAAACTCATAGTATCGAACACCAATAGATCGAAAGACGCTAGTTCCAAACACATTACATATAGGTATTTGAATAATTCATTTTATCAGGTATAGGTTTATAAAGGTTTTACTACAAAATAAAGTCTACCTACGCTACGTTTTTTACATGCGCAATATTTACCAACGTTTTTCTGATCGTTTTGGCTTCGCGCTACTAAAATTGTTTCAATTCTTTTTCGCGGGTAAATTACGAACTAAGTAAGCTATTCGTTTTTGTTTCTACTTTTCACAAAATCAATGTTACAATAAGATAATATTTTTGTATTTATTTTAAGTTAAGATAAGAACCTTCTTGAACGTGAATCCGAATAAATAAGTTGTCACGACACGATGGAATCTCGAGTTTACTTACTCTCCGCGCTAGTGGAGAAAAACGACATAATTATGCGCGCATCCATTTGGTTACAATCTAGGTGTCTTCAAATCACGAGTGAATCGGTTTCTTCTAGGCAAGCGTGCTCCAACGTAGACCGCATCATCGCGGCATGATGGTGGTGGATGGTGGTCAGATATCGCAAAAAAATAAGTGTTCCATTTGAAAAAGTTATTATAGTAAGAAGGGGGGCAACTAAAAATATGATGTAACAAGCCAATATCCAAACCATACAAGAACAAATAGGGGAGCCTACAATTTTGAATTGAAATGGACCTTAACACTCAACGAAGTGCATGCAACAGCAGGTTTTTATCGCAATGTCAGGATTGGTATATACCAAAGTAAAAGTTGTTTACAAAGATGTACATATAATGATATTCTTGAATAAGTCCGTCATCTAGAGACACGACCGATATACTTGATATATTGCTGCGTTAGCATTCCGAGACCTCACATTCTCTATGAATTGTTTCTTTGGCATTCAGACCGAGATATCGTGGCTGGTGTCGTCCGCATCTCCAGGCGTAATGATCGGCTGCGTCGTCTCTCGCTTCACATCTGACAGGTTCGGGAGACGAGCCACTCTGCTGGGAACTGCCTTACCTTATAGTATCGGAATGGTAATTACGAAAATTTTGAAGACACTAGCTTAGCTATTGGATTTTTTTTGCAGCGATCAGTGGCGGAGCAAGATCCAAATTTCATGTGGGCAACATAAGTACCTACCTACATTTGCCCTCGTACGCCCTCTGGCACAGAAGACATAATAGACTTTGGTAACGCAAGATGGATTTGAAAAACAATAGATAGAACTTTAGACTTTACTAGAGGCTCTATGGAGTTTTGGAAACAACATGAAAATATATGTTTTACCTCATTATATCAGATTTCTACACTCGAGCTACACTTAATAATAATCCATTACTATACAGTAACAGTTAAAAATTTAAGGAAAGTAGTTAATACAGTAATATATAATACTGTGATATAATAATATTATAAAGAGGAAAGATTTGATTGTTTGTTTGTTTGTTTGTTTGTTTGTTTGCATTGAATAGGCTCCGAAACTACTGAACCGATTTGAAAAATTCCTTCACTGTTGGGAAGCTACACTCCCCGGTTAACATAGGCTATATTATATTTAAAAAAAAAAATAGGGATCCTTACTAAAACTCCAATAATGTAACCCAAGGTGTAAAAAATAAGATTTACAATTTTGACTTTGCGTGTTTGACAGTTCTAAGACAGGACAACGCTGGTCAGCTAGTACAGTAATACAATGAGAAGGCTTGTTTTTTCCGTGCTGGCGCCAAAAGCAAAACACGAAATTTTACTTATTTTTATCGCTCGTTATTGGACGGGCTAAGGCCATTAAGACCAAAGTTGGCGCTAAAACCTCTTTTTATTCGACAGGGGCCTTATATACCTGGGGGGGGGGGGGGGGGCATAATACCTTGGGGCCTTACGGCTACCTGTCATAGTTGACGAGTGACAAGTTGCGCGACCGCAAACCGTATCTCGGCGCATTAACGTTCACATTAGCGTGATTTTCCGAACTGCGCTGTTTCAGCGCTAATTCAAGCCTGCGTTAAGAGTTAGCCGTAAGGCCCCTTTTATTATTAAAGACCGAAGCAAACTTCCTACAAGTATTACAAACTGAACCTCTTTGAACAACTTTAAAGAGGTTCTGTTTGCATAAAAGTTTTACTTTTGTGCACTATAGCAGAGCCTAAAAATCTGTTTTAGCTCGCTGACCCAGGGCCTAAACAAGAACTTTACGAGCAGGAGAAGTGAAAATGTATTTCATTATTATTTCATTTCAGATATTCGTCATCACCGCAACGAAAGCGTGGCAGCTTTGCCTAGCTAGATTTTGCTGGGGGCTTGGATCAGGAGCTATTTTACCAGTAATGTACATTTATTTCCGTTACATTAATAGTTGATAATCGAGCGAAGAGAATCTAAGATTCTATTGGCTAATTGGATAACTCGGCATTTCGGCGTGCATGGTTTGTTTGACGTTAACTTGCGTATTGTTGATCCGATCTTCATGAAACTTTGTAGGCAAGTAGTTAATTTCAATATAAAAAAAAAGTATATATGGGTAAAGTAGATCGAGGGGTTCCGAAGATTTATTGGTCGCGAGGTCACAGGGGTGAGCTACTAGTTGGCAAAGAAAATATAACCAAGGTTAAGGCGTCACAGGACGAGAGCACGGAACCAATCCAATAGGGTGTTTGACTGCATTGAAAATATTATGCCAATTGACATCATCCATAAACATGACATAATGAAAAAGCATATTTCATTGATTTTTTTTTAAAAATATGCTTATTTTTTGTAAAAAACGCGAATAAAATAACTGTATTTTCGACATTTGATCACGTGATCGAAAACGGTCTGTAATTGGCTTCATCCCTAGTGACGTCACACAAATCTAAACAAACAGATTTTGTATTGATATTTTCGAATTTAATGTTGTAAAGCTATTTTGAGAGCGATTTATCCAGAAATTATCACCAAAACCAGTCCGGAGGTTAAATGTGAGAAGACTGGAGAAACATTTTGTGCAAGCAGACAGCAGTAACTTACCCAAAATGAATGTATTTATGGTTGCATATTTCTTCAATAATAATCTACGACATTGTTTCTACGCTGCAGAACTCAAAACGTAAAAACTACAATGTAAGTATTAATTTTTAATTGTTCTCCAAGCAAAACATTCAATCAAGTTGTACAAAAAGTATGTTGTAGTAGGTGGATATCACTATTTTGTTAGGTTATGTCTTTACAATGTTTAAAAAGAAAGTAACAGTACATAAAATAGTAATGCAATAAAAACACAAATTGTAATAGAAATATATAGACTCAAATATGTACCTCAAAATGATCTTCGCACATAGAAACACTTGAATTAGCTCCAATACTTTTAGGTTCTCTACGAGCTACTTAGTTCCAACCACTTTTTGCGAGTTTTGGGGTCCATTGGAACAGAAACGAATAGTTTTTCCGGTGTTTTATGGAAGTATTTGTACATTGTGGCACTACACAACATTTATAAACCATTACTTCTATTAGAAAATTAGTGATTATCAAACTTTTGCTGCATGGCTGCAGTTGTTTTGTTTTGTGTGACGTCAATCAGTCGCTCGACCGGAGCTATGACGCAGGTCTGCGTTTTGGCGCGATATTTTTTTATTCAAACTTTAACATCGATTTATATCGCAAATACGACTGATATCCAGAAAATATAAATGCAGCATACATTAAATTATATCAGGCAATAATGTGCAATAGTTTCCCAAAAGTAGTCAAATACCCTATTGCAGAAAGGCGTGAGATAGGGAGATGTTATCTCTCCGAAACTGTTCACGAACGCATTGGAGAACGTTTTCAAGCTCTTGGACTGGAACGGATTCGGCATCAACATCAATGGCGAATACATCACTCACCTTCGTTTTGCCGATGATAAGTCATCATGGCAGAGTTGCTGGGGGCCCACAATACGATGCTCAGTGACCTCAGTAGCCTTTCTCAACAGGTGGGTCTTAAAATGAACATGGACAAGACAAAAATCATGTCCAATGTCCATGTTGAACCCGTGCCGGTAGTCGTTGGGAACGATACTCTCGAAGTTGTTGACCATTACAATCTATCTATCAATCTATCTTGGATAGATTGTTCAGGTTAGGTAAGTCCAACTTAGGCAAAGAGGTCGCCCGAAGAATCCAACTCGGATGGGCTGTGTTCGGGAAATTGCGTGACATCTTCTCGTCCAAGATACCACAGTGCCTCAAGACGAGGGTCTTTGACCAGTGTGTGATGCCAGTGATGACATATGGTACTGAGACGTAACTGTTGGCCGTTTAGAAAAGCAACGGAGCGGGCAATGGAGAGAGCTATGCTCGGAGTTTCTTTGCGTGATAGAATCCGAAACGTGGATATTCGCCAAAGAACCAGAGTCACCGACATAGCTGTTAAAATTTGCAAGTTGAAGTGGCTATGGGCAGGCCACATCGCTTGAGTGGAGACCACGAACCAGAAGACGCAGCGTAGGTAGGTAGGACCCACGACATTGTGAGAGTCGCCGGCATCCAGTGGATACAAAAGGCGAGCTGTCGTTCAGTGTGGATGTTAAAGGGGAGGCCTATGTTCAGCAGTGGACGTTTCTTTTGACTGATGATGATGATGAAGGCGTTATGGTCGAACGAGGTAACTGTCATTTACTGCACTCACCGGATAGAAGTTCCGCAAGTTTTTTTTTTATGTAATCAATATCACAGTGTGAATTTTAAGGAAACAAGGGTGACGCCGCGCGTACCAAAAAAGCAATTTACAATGCACCAACTCATCCCTTCTTTCTTGCACAATTAGATGAGAATTTCACTCAACGCACGCGTTACAAGATCTTTTCCTGTTATTATGAGCTTTTCAAGATTGTCCGCCGGTTTTCTCGCAATATGCCCAGAGTACTGCAAAATCCTCCGGTAGAATACACCGGAGTATGAACACAAAATCTTTGCTTTTCTGTCATTTCAGGTGGTCATGATATACGTATCCGAGATAGCCTCAAAAGAGATCAGAGGAAGCCTATCGGTCGTCAACCGTTTCATGTTTATTTTCGGGACATTCCTCGTCATCACAGTAGGGTCTGTGGCATCTTACCAAATGCTGAGCTATATGCTCGTAGCTCTATCTATATGCTACTTCGGAGCCTGTTGGTGGATCCCAGAGACTCCATACTATCTGCTGAAGGAGGGCAAAATAGCAGCTGCTAAAAAAACATTAAGGAAGTTGAACGGTTATAAGGATGAAAAGGTATTGTTTATAAAAAATATATCCTGTTTTTTTAATTATAAAATAAACTTGTGCTTTATCGCCATTTCGCGTGATGCCTGATGCGGACTACGATGGAACACGCTCGTCTTTAATATTCGTATCGGTTTGAAACTTTTACAAGTATTTATATGTAATTCGTATAAAAATACAATAATTTGATACCATCGAACAGCCCCCCGATTCGACTAAACAAATTGTCTTTAAATTGTAAATGTTGCGATTTTAATTTTTTAATAATTGCCTCAACATTTCAGTTTTTTTATACTAAGTTATAATATTAGGTGGTTGTATTTTTCTAGTATAAAAAATATTTAAAACAGTCAATTTTGAGGCAATTATTTAACAATTAAAATCGCAACAATTACAATTTAAAAACAATTCTTTAGTAGAATCGGAGCCCCGATCTCATGATGGAGCCAGGAGGTGGTTAGTGGAAATCTTCAATAACGACTTGAACTAGTGTAATGACCACTCGAATTTGGGATCCTTTGTTTTTTTTTATGATTCATATAAGCATATTTTTTAGTTTTTAAAACCGTTAGGTATAACGTTATTTAAGTAGGCGCATAGGTAAAAAACCCAAACAGGCATATTAAAAAAAAAACCTAATGCTTTATAAACGCAATAAATTCACCTTGAGTGCTCACTTTGGGTTTTAAAAAAGGTTTCCTTTTTTGGACCTCCATGCACCCTAATATTTAGCATTGTTAGACGTCTCTCAAGGTTCTCCCTCATTCCACCTCACTATCAGCCATTAGATGTCCACTGCTGAAAAAAGGCCTCCTCCTCAGAGAGGGAGGCACCGCGGTCCACCTCAAATGACGATAATGTGAGACTTTACGTCATAAATTACGTCATCAGATCTGAAGACATCCTTTATTGAGTTACCTTATTTTATCGACTTACAAAACATATAGGGTAAGGGTAGGGCAAGGTCATGTCTATAAATATGACGATATGTCAGTCCGGACATGAAGATGAGTTTAAAGACATCTCGCACTTTTTATTATTATTTTATTATTTCATATATGCTTGCGCTAGACTGCCAACTCGCCTGATGTTAGAATATGTCAAGCCGTTTAAGCTACAGGAAGTAGTATAGAAACAGACAAACATATAAAGATCCGAAAAACATTACCAGTCGGTTTAAAGTATAGCTGAAAATATAGCAAGTTCTCTGTTAAAAGTACTCATCGCCCTTACTTTTGTGTTGCAGATTTTAGAAGAAAAATTAGCGGATATGCTCTCACACGTAAGTGAGGAAATGAGAAATTCCGGAACCGTCAAAGAACTCTTAACAGGAAAGCAGTATCGAAAAGCGATATTTATATCAATTGGTCTGTTTTCAGTATGTGTTTTATGCTCTAAGTTCTCGTTCTTATAGCTGAAGCATAAGGTACATTTCCTTCTTTAAATTTCAGGTCTGAGAGTCACACAGTTGATGTCGGGTTCGATCCCTCTCACACAGTATCTAGGCAGGATATTACAAGAAACAAACTCTGACATTTCTGTTTCAACAGGAATGATTATGTATGCAGGCCTGAGGTTTACGATAAGTAAGTTTTTTACTTAAACTTAATTTTAGTATAATCAGGTAATAGTTACACAGGGTTACACAGCACGGCGGTATGCCGCAAGATTTTTGAAGCTATCCTTCTTCATTATCTAAACGTCAAGTTGTCAGATAGCCTAATTAAATTAGACTGTATTTTTATTAATAAATTACTAGTAGATCTGTGACATAATCATATTATGAACTGTCCAAATCTTTTAACAAAATTTAAATTTAGATTACAATTGAAATATCCGCGTATTAGGCTATAACGCCGTTCACTCTCATATACCGTAAAATTGGGTTGGGGCCAACTGTCCCACGAACAAGGGGGCTCATTTTTTATTTTTTTTAAATCATTTCTCTAAAGCTCTTACAATTAGTTAAGTTGGTCTATAAGATTCCAGTGTATTCCAGTATAATTTAGTTATCGATGTGAGTGAAACCTTAAAAAATAAGGAAGTCATTGTACTTATCTTAACTACTTACTTATAGTAATATGTCTTTTGTGTCTTAACGGACAACTTTTACAATGCTACCTACTATTGGTACTCGTAATGGATATTTTACGAGTATTTAATTAAAATTATAATTTTCGTATCTCAACGGAGAAGTTATGATGAAAAAACTGAATTTAACCCTTTTTTCAAGATGGCGGATATTGCACAAGGTAATTTTGGTCGACAATTTGAAGTTAAGCTTTTCTAGGCCCTCCCCACGACATATCCAACATTTGGCTTACTCGGATTTTTTGAATTTCTAACCCGTTATTTCCGACGTAATAACTGGACTAGAGTATGTTTACTGCACAAGTCTCACTATTAGATATGTTTATCTATGTGTTTATCTATGCTATTAGTAAGTTGCCGTTTACATTAGCTCTCTATTTCAGGTATGATGGCATCGCTACTGGTAGACAAAGTGGGAAGGCGTCCTTTGCTTATCTGTTCATACATAGGCGCATCTCTCGCACTAACCTCCCTTGGAACAATCTTCTACTTTCACGAAGTCTTGAACAAAACTCCTAATTACTTCGGCTACGTCACCCTCTTCACCCTAATGACGTACAGCACAGTTTCTACTCTAGGCTTTGATACTGTAAACTTTGTTATCCCAGCTGAAATATTTCCTCTCAACGTCAAATCAACCGCCTTGACGTGTTTGAATCTCTCAGTTTCCTTCCTAACGTTTTTTAATGTTAGAGGTTATCAAATAATGAAAGATTTCAGCGGGTTACATGGGGTATTCTGGTTATTTGCGTGTTTTGCTCTATCCGGAGCAATTTTTTCATATCTAGTTGTGCCTGAAACGCGAGGTAAAAGCTTGAGGGAGATTCAGCTGAAACTCCAGGGAGATATGTATGACGAAGCCAATGAGAAGCTCAGAAAGGAACAAGATGACACTCAAAAAGTGAAGAGCATTGAAAAATGCGATGAGTTAACAAGTCTGAAAGTGTAATAAACAGGTATCAAAATATACTGCAAGTTTGTAATAAAATTTAAAATGTGTTTATTTATTAATTTTATTTACATATTATTATTTTTATTTCAATTAGTACCGCAAAACACGAATTACACTAATGACAATTTGTATTACAATATCGAATTACTTAAATAATATGAATTTATAAACAAAAACTACATAATCATATAAAAAATCAAAATAAAACACACTAAAAATATAAAAATTAAAAACAAAAAGAAGAATACATAAAATAAAATTAACATTAGGTACAAATAAGGATGAAAACCACAGATATACACAACCAGATCGGCAATATATTTTAGTGAAAGAGACAACTTGATATGGCTCAGCACAAGTACGAAAAGGACATAAATAGATTTTGTTGTCCTTATCGGCGTGACCTGTTTTTGGTACCTCAAGTGTCAAAATCTGTAATAATCAGTGACAAACAAAACGGGTCTGAATTATATTTATTGCCTTTTTTTGGTGATTAAATGTGATAAATGCGTGTTTCCTCTGAGAAATAATTGTAAAAGATATTTTACAATGGTTGGTTGTAGCATTTTGGGCTGCAAGAAGCGCAGTGAGCGAAAATACGATGAAATATCATTTCACACGTAAGTAAACATATTAAGCTTGTAACGATCACCTAAATAAATTCAGGATATTAATTCGCAAATATTTTATTCATAATTAGTCAGTTTTTAGGTCGATTTGTGGTCTAATTCTATGAATTTTATCAAATTATTCACTTAGAAAATAAATTATGAATGATGCCAGTTTATGAAAGAAATTACCCACCGCAACTAACATAAATTATTCGTTCTGCAGGTTTCCAACTGATCCTGTCACATTGCTGAAAAAAGCTGGCACATTGCAAGAAGTGCAAAGTACCGACCCTTTTATGCCCATATGAATATGGTGAATGTTAATATTAAATATATATTAATGAGGCCACAGTTATGAAGCTGGAAAAGCAAAAGGCGATTTCGGCGAACCGATTCAAAAAGCTACGCGCTGTTCGTGAAATTTGTACTGTAAACATTAAAGAGTCTATTTATCTAATTATTTGGAATGTTATACATAATTCCATTCATGAAAAAACTAAACTGACCAAGCGCGAGTCGGGCTCGCGCGCTGAGAGTTCTTTACAATCACAAAATACAAAAAGTTGTGCAAAAAGACAACATCACGCCCAGGCTGTCACCCATCCAAGTACCGACCGCGCCCGACGTTGCTTAGCTTAGTGGTAAACAGAAACTTGTCACTGACTCGCACTTGGCCAGTGTTTATTATTTGTTGTTTTACTTATGTTCACTATAATCCGCTAAATTTGACGCTTGTACGGATTACCGTTTTTACACTAGAACAAATCCAAAAATACGTTTAACGTTTGTTGCATGGGGGCCCTTCCTTTGCCCTTCCGTTTTAACTCTTTGACTTTTTTATTATTTTAAAAAAATCATGCTATGGTTACTTTACAACCCTTTTTCTAGTACTATATTCTAATCCTAACAAATAATTATAATAAAAACGCAAGTAAGTTTGTAACTTTCTGTCTGTTTTTTTACGAGGAAACGGCTAAGTCATGGTATAATAATATACTCCGCCAGGTATAGCAATTCGAGAAAAAATGTTTACGTAGGCCTCCCGCAATGATGTCATGATGTCAATTTACAACAGGTTCGAGAGAGATGACGATACACCACGTAACAGCTGATTGAATAAAGTGGCAACTGGACAGTGACGTCATTGCGGGACCACTCCCAGATTGCTAAAACCTTGTTTTCTTAGATCATGGGCTAAGTCAAATTTTGTCAGGACGATAGGGTGTGTCATGAGGACAGACAACGTACTTTTCTTCCCAGAAAATTGCAGGTAGCTCCGCGGGTTGCAGCAGATAGTGTATAACATTGCAGGTAGCTCCGCGGGTTGCAGCAGATAGTGTATAACATTGCAGGTAGCTCCGTGGGTTGCAGCAGATAGTGTATAACATTGCAGGTAGCTCCGCGGGTTGCAGCAGATAGTGTATAACATTGCAGGTAGCTCCGCGGGTTGCAGCAGATAGTGTATAACATTGCAGGTAGCTCCGTGGGTTGCAGCAGATAGTGTATAACATTGCAGGTAGCTCCGCGGGTTGCAGCAGATAGTGTATAACATTGCAGGTAGCACCGCGGGTTGCAGCAGATAGTGTATAACATTGCAGGTAGCTCCGCGGGTTGCAGCAGATAGTGTATAACATTGCAGGTAGCTCCGTGGGTTGCAGCAGATTGTGTATAAAATATAAATATTTAAAAGGTAGTATTGTTTCCAAAGTACTCATTGAAGATTCACTACCCATCATAGTAGGTAAATTACCCTAACTTATAGCAAATCATTTTAATGTGGCAACACACCTTGTTGAAGCGAGAGGCACTGAGCTAGCCACGCTCATTGAAAATCTATAGGTAGTAGATCTGTGATGAAAACAAATTAATAAATGTCACACAAATTAAATGTCCGTCAAAATAATGCTATCCTAGTAGGAAATGTCAATTCAAATGTTACTTAATGTCAATATAAATAACATAAAAAATACCCATAAATGTCATTACCTGAAAATAGTTGAGTGTTGTCGTGCTAAGCTAAGCTATGCTAAGTCATGAATAACAACAAACTAGGAGCTTATGTTTATGGGAGATTATTATTTATAGGGAGATTGGGAGATAACAAAACTTTTGTATTTATTTAAAAAGTAGTTTGTTTTATTTATCTACTTATGCCAGGACAACACCAGGATCGAGCAGCAGGAGTGTGCGTCGTAGTGAGCCAACACCGGCTCGCGCGTTAGCACCGCCATAAAGGCCCCAGTGCAGCCCTGAGCGGCGAGACGTTCTGAGGCGCAGGGCCCCAGCGAAAGGTTCAATTTTACCTTTATCAGTAAGCAAGTCGAGTTTATAGATCCTATATCCTAGGTAGCATACTTCGTCTTTGAAAAACTCACATTTTCGCAGGCTCGCTGTCTGAAAACCAAAAGTACCTACTGCTCTTAAATTTCACAAATGTATTTTTTTGTTAGGACTTGCTAGAAACAATTAAGTCGTCAATGAACGCAGACCACCATCCCAACCAGCGTTTCCTTGATAAGTTTTTGAAACATCTCCGGTAAACATTTGAGACCAAAAAGTGCTCCGCGGTATACAGATGTGTATAGTGATAGCCTTAAATATTGAAAGCTCTTATCTAACATACATTGTAGGTATGCGGGCTTATGTGCGTGTCCAATGACTCGTTTCGTATAATGTTCGGCCTCCCGGTGTGGTGCAGCCACTCCACGATGTTCGCGGAGGCCCGCTCTCAATGAATGAACTGGAAAAATTCTGTTAGCGTTAACGCCTGCGGAAAGATGAAATTATATGAAAATGACATTAGCTTGGGATAACATCTCTCAAGCTAATGTCATTGTCAATGTCATTGTCATACAATTTCATCTTTCCGCAGGCGTTAACGCTAACATAAAGTGGGTCTTGTATAGCCCCGCAGATCAGACTTCGCATTGCCCGATTTAGAGTCACACACTCTAAGCCGGGTAATGAGATTATAAGGAAAATTATACGACCACTGTTTTTACCTAGAAAAATATTGGTTCTAAACTTTAATGTTTTTAATTTTAATTATTATTATTCTACATGGATCTGTGTTATCTGAAATAAATGATTATTATTAGGATTGATTTGCTGGTTTTCACGCGTGGGTTCGAATCCCATCATCGTCTCCAATTTTAATCAAGATGCAAAATGAAACACGCCATAATCGAGACTGGTGTTTTAATAGGTAATGAGGATGGTCGTATTTTTTTTTATCGCGAATAAGTCTACCTTTCACCACCAACTCGCCTATTGGTCAGCAACGATGTGGTCGAAAATGAAGCACGCAGACTTAGAAGATACATATTCACAAAATTACATACCTTTCACAACCTATTTTCTAAAAAAGTTTACCAACATTACACTAATGCTATGCCACCTCTCTAGTGTTGTACGCCTCATAGGTGTGACAAATATTGTTTTAACTCGTAGGTATTGTGCATGAGTTTTTAAATGTGTACATTTATGATTACTCGTGTTCTGTGCAAATAAGTTATCTTTGTCGTCTTATCAGTCAAATAGGTTCAGTGAATTTTGATAATGGGAAATAGTTTGGCACTTTAACGATAGCATAAGTAATATTTTTTCTCAGTGTCTATACAAACTACAAAATTTGTCAACGGGTCTAGTGGACTAATACAAAATATGCAATATTATATCAACTGACCTCGCGGGCTCAGTTGACGTAGTAGCCGGCTGGGCGCAGCAACAATGTTATTAAACCACTAGAATTTGTAGTTTTATATAGATTATGAAATCAGTTTAAAACAGTAGTTGTATGGTGATACATTAGTTATAAGTGGTGCACAATATAAAAAAAAAAAAAAAAAAACATCTACTCGTATAATGGAGCGCGGGAACAGACGAATGCAATATTATATTGTTAGTGCGGGTAAGTAAAAAATATAATTATTTTATGTAATACTAACTGAATCCCGCGGTGCTACCCGCGATTTTCCAATTTTCCCGCATTTTCTGGCAGAATAAGTACCCTATGTCCGTCCATATGATGTACACTATCATCCTGTGAAAATTCGTTAAGATCGGCTTAGCGGTTTAGTCGTGAAAAGCGAACAAACATACAGACAGAGAGACAGAGTTACTTTCGCTTTTATAATATTAGTAAGGATTTTCATATAAAAAAAACATTAAGTTTGTAATTTTTATTAACGGACGTGTAATTTTTTGTTGCGAGATATGTACATCATCATTATTTCAACCTATCTATTGTTCCCACTGCTGGGACTTAGGCCTCTCAGAGAGAGAGAGAGAGAGAGAGAGAGAGAGAGAGAGAGAGAGAGAGAGAGAATAGGCCCTAATCCACCATGCTGACCCAGTGCATGTTGGTGAATATCATACGTCTTTGATCTTTCTAGGGCATACCGGTTTCCTCACAATGCTTTCCTTTAGCGTTTTTGAGCGAGCATCGAAACTGCACATAATTTATTTTAGGTACCAAATAAGTCATTGAACCGGGACCGGGTTCCGTCAGATTGTAAAGCGCACATGCTACCGCTCGGCCACCACAGCTCTCTTAATACATAGGTACCTACTCTAAATTCAAGAATTTATAACATATTAAATTAAATTATGGAAATGTTAGCGGAACACTGACTATTTACATATTATTATCAGCTATCAGATGTAGAATACGGAAATACAGAAGAATATTAATTTATCATTGTTTACCTACAATAACGTCAAGGCTGGTGTTATAATTTTAAGTTTAGTCTAAACTAAACTTAAGTTTTTTTTATATGTAAGTGTATGGTTTATATAAAATAATTTCATAGTCTATCCCCCCCTACTGCATACCTCGTCTTCTACGTCCTCTATACATTCTTTCCATACTAAGGTTGCCTCGAAGAGATCGCTTTTAGCGATAACGCTGTCAGTTGTTACATTAATTTTGAGTTTTTTTTGTCCTCTTATATAGAGAATGTGTGTATTTCAGTGTGTTCATCGGCGGTCACCGTCGGAGTTTCGTTCTCCTGGTCCACGCCAGTGTTGCCGAAGATCATTCAGAATGAACTCGGGTTCCCGATAAGTAAAGTAAGTGGCGCAACTCCTAACGGAAACATAACGTCACACTTATTATTACTATAGCAACGCCCCGAGGCTTCACCTACTACCCAATTTCATTATATAACCATAACCTCCATACCAAATTTCATTTAAATCCATTCAGCTGTCACGGAGTTGAGTGCGGGCAAACTTTACACATTTACACACTTATAATTGTATACTTTCTTGTTGAGGATGTCGGCGACACACGTCTTGTGCATTTGCGGTGTCAAGTACTTATTGAAATATTTCCAAGTTTTATTAAATATCTTCAAACAAATCATAGTCATAGTCAGGCAAAGTAAGTCACGGTGAAGTCCAAGTCATACTGCATTAAAGTGGTGGATTTTACTCAATAAAAAATTAAAAAAAAAAGCCAGTGACAGGAAGTGTTGTCAGTTTCCCCTTTAGCTATTACACCCCCTCTTGGTCGTCCGTTTGTTAATCTCGTTTGCAGTTGTGCGAGTCCATATTGAAGTGTGCGTTTGTAGAACTAGTAATAGTACTAACAGACGTGTGGATTTGGTTGACGGACCGCTGTCCAAC
The DNA here is from genome assembly GCA_914767915.1 of Agriopis aurantiaria. Classification (NCBI taxonomy): domain Eukaryota; kingdom Metazoa; phylum Arthropoda; class Insecta; order Lepidoptera; family Geometridae; genus Agriopis; species Agriopis aurantiaria. The sequence continues at coordinate 5,543,255 of OU611994.1, read as the reverse complement.
CAACGGGAGAGAAAGAGTGAGAATAACATATTTCCCTCTCTTTCTCTCCCGTTAGTTAGACGGCGGTTGAGGTCAACCACTATAACTAGCACTATAAGAATATATCAGTTTGTGCAATACGTATTTATCTTATCCCCTTCAGTTATATTTTTTTTATTTTTTTATTTTATCTTTATTCGAGACCAACAGCACAAAAATATATACATAAGTTTTAAATAGTTATTTTAAAATACAGCCATTAATAGGTCAGTAATAGTGTTAGTAACAATGTCGAAAATCACTACTAAAAATCATATATGTGTTGCATACTAAGCGCTAAATAACTCAAGCTTCAATAAGTTGATAATAAAGGTAATTAACAAAATTAAGCACATTTATACATAAGTAGCACATAAAAACCAATACCAGTTAAAAATTATGGTTAGGTATCATAATTGTAGAAAGTGCAGGTAATAACAATTTTTCTAATGTCATTGCTCAAAAGCAGTGAAGGAAAACATCGTAATGAAACCGGTATACCCAAGAACCATACAATTATAATGACATTTATAATGACATCAGCCAACACTGGGCCAGAATGGTGGCCCATCATTTCTCTCACTGAGATGTCCTGTGTCCCAATAGTGGGACCGTGAAAGGCTGGTAATGATGATGAAATTTACTTAAATATATACCTACACAACTATATATAATAATAATAATAAAATAATAAATATTCAGGACATTTTTTCACACATGGTCATCTGACCCCAAACTAAGCATAATATAATCGCAAACTATTATTATGAATAAAAATATAAAACATCTATAATATACGATGTATAGTATATATTGTACGTATTAATATAATAATTAAAGATAAAAATAACAAAATATTTCCTATATATATTTATGGCGGCCTTTTTTCGGTACTAACTCGAGTTTGAGGCAAATCCATTATTCAGAAAATTTACTAGAAGCTTCTATGGGCATTTGGACACAACATTATAAGATACGTTTTACTGTTTTTTTTTTCAGGATGCGATATCATGGATGGTTGCGATATCGTCCATTGGTTTCGTGTTGGGCAGCTGCTTAGCTCGCCTTACCTCTGACAGATTTGGGAGACGTACTACTATTCTTGCCAGTTCTCTGCCTATTTTAGTTGGGTCGGTAAGTTTCAAGTTATATTTCGTAAAATTGTAAGTCAAGCGCCAGCCCGACTAACAATAATAATTGGCCTAATGTTATTTTTATTTTTTTTTGCCGATTTATTTGCTTTATTAGCTGATGATCCCGAACAGAATATAAAAAAAATTGTAGCTGCCACCGAGCTATGTTTTAAACCTGTCTTTCGGCATACGAATATAACTCTCCCATATGATATAATAAATTGGCTAGCCTGTAGACAACATCAAAGGTAAATAAATAAATATTTCGGGACATTTTGCACACACGGTCATGTGACCCCAAACTAAGCAAAGCTTGTGATATGGCTGCCAGAGACTGATATACATACATATATAGTTTTAAATACATACTTAAATAGATATTAACAACCAGATACAGAACAAACACAAATGTTCATTATTGGTGGGAATCGAACCCAAGCCCCCTAGCTCAGAAGGTAGGTTCACTACCAACTGGACCAACGGGCTATCTGTATGTGACAAAATAGTATGGCAAATTTTATTATACTATGATATAGACACGTTTTAAGTTTAATGTGGTTTGTACATCTCCGTGTGTAGTGTAAGTGTATGTATAAGTCACCTTTGCGATATATATACACACGGGCTCCGAAGAGGGTTTGCTTAGGTGATGTGCGTGAATGCTTCGACCAAAATAAAATTAATAGATGGGCCCAGAAGAAGCGCATTTTTGAAGATTACAAAATGAGCGCTGGTGCTTCGTTTCTGTCGGTCTCTAGCCGTAGGAAGTGCGACACGAGACTATTGTTACATGATAACGAAACATCTATAAAGATAATTTTTAGAAAAAATAGAACCGACTTCATGATTATACCTTCATTTACAAACTAAAACTAAAAAGTAGAAAATAATATTTAAATAACTTCAAAGCAATGAGCATTAAAGGACAATCAACGAAATTATTAATACATATATTACCTACTTATATACATATTTACAATTTATAATCAGTAATTTTTGGAGTCGGTGCCAGCCAAAGCACATACAGATACAAAAACATACAGTCGAATTGATAACCTCCTCCTTTTCGAAGTCGGTTAAAAATTATGCCTTAGTGTGCTTTCTAGAAGTGTAAATACACAACAAATAACCACTATCTATTTTTTGAAACAAATGTACTGTACAATGTTCATGGTTATAATTAGGTGTTGAAGTATATGTCCGACGGTTTTGACTAGTTTTTACTGAGCAAGTTCAATGGTTATGGCCCGTCCATTCATTTTATTTTGGTCGAAGCTCGAATGAATGTTTTTTTTTTCTAAAACAATTTTCTTGCATAACATAATTAAAATATGCGGTGGTACGGGACCTTCGGTGGATAAGTCCAACTCGCACTTGCCTGCTTTATTGATGTTTTTTTTGTATGCACATTTCTTAGGTAGCAAAGATTGGTGTAGGTTCTATCATATCGCTCACTAAACTAGACCAATCTGACAGAATTAAAATTATCAGCGTCTCTTTTCATTTAAATATGCGATACAAGGATGGCAAAATTTTTACAGCTGTCAAATTTAGTTTAGTTTAGATAATGGTATAACAAATTCGCTTTGGCAGTCAAACGCAAGCCAACTTAATGAATAAAAATATATAAAGTTTAATTTAAACAATAAATCGCAATCCGAACACAAGATAGCGATCCTTATGTTAAACAAAAGGGTTAAATATTTTTGACATTTCAGATCCTAACAATATTTGCTTGGGAGCCGTGGATGTTATCTTCAGGCAGATTATTCTGGGGCTGCGGCACGGGGATGTCAGTTGCCGTGAGTTAATCTAAACGCCTGAACTACCTATCTATTTGTAATTTGTTATGCAACTGTTCCTTATATGCTTATACCCCTGCGAGCAAAAGACAAGAGTTTTCTACACAAAGTCCATGGTCTAAGAAAAGACGCAATAATAATTTTGAAGGATTTTTTCACTCCCGTTAGTATTAAGTTGTAGAAAAGACGTATCTACTTATTTATGAAAAGTAAGGAAGTGAATCCGGGTCAACAATTATGTTATTAATCTATTTAGTCCAGTGACTGCTGTCTGCAGTTTTATCGATAGAAGATAATTATAGGTAATTTATTGTGCTAAATAATATAATTATATTATTTTAACGAAATAGATAAATAGTGCACTATATATCAAATATCTCCGCAAGATTATGTAGGTAAACGCAGTGCTGCTAAATTACGAACATACTTATGACACAAGTGATGCGCAGCAAAAGCGTTTCTACTATGGGAAAAGCAAGTTCAATATATTTAGTCTAGCGACTGTAAGTTGTCTGCAGTTTTATCGATAGAAGAGATAATTTATTGCTACAATGCAGATTATGGACACATAAATTGCTTTCTGATAAGAAAAACTGATAAAGTGCCGACATGGTAACAATATTGGGGTTAGTTAGGTACCTACTTTCAATCCTATGACTTTTGTACAGAGGTAGACCTGAGACTCGAAACTGATGCCTTATTATAGATGTCGTATCGTGATTCGGATTGTGATCGTGATCGCGTGCCATCTCACTGACGCGCGTGGTGCGAGTGAGTAGATGCGAACGGGACAGCATGCAATCTCGATCACAATCAAACTTCTATAATACGGCCGCAGGTCTGGCTATACCGTGACATCAGGGGTTCAATTTTTGAATCGCTCGTATTGTATTTCGCACGAAAATTTCATTAATAGATTTTAATTTTTCCGCCGTTTTTTTGTGACAAAATTATCTGATTTGATTATAAGCTATGTTAGCTCCACATTATTACCTTTCTACATAGGTATTCTAAGTATGTTTTTTTAGGTATCTGCAATATACATAGCCGAAATTGCAGACAAGGACATCCGAGGGCGGTTGGCTCTCACCAACCGGTTCATGTTAAATTTTGGCTGCCTACTGGTGATTACTGTAGGAGTCTTCGTATCATACCAGACCCTGAACTATATGCTACTAGCATTACCAGTCATGTTCTTTGTGGTTTGTTGGTGGATCCCGGAATCTCCATATTACCTTTTGAAAGAGGGGAAAGTGATGGCAGCCAAAAAGACTTTGCAAATGCTGACTGGAATTAAAGATGAAGACGTAAGTTTTTAAAATAGCATAAAAATACATTATTGTCTAAATACTGATAAATTTGAAGTGAAAATTTTATAGTTATAGATGTGAAAGAAAAACATCTGCTTTACTTTTTTTTTTGGCCAAAATAATGCTATTTAGGTAACTACCTATGTACTTGAGCTCTTAGTTGCGTTTTTGAGAAATGAGTGAATAGCGTAATGTGGTTGTTTTTTTTAAATTGTTGTTTATTTTAAAATCGGTCCTCAACTTTAGTATGGTTTTATTGGGAATGTTAAATGTATAAAGATCACTTAAAATAAAAATTACCTACTCACCCACTCTACAAAGAGAAAAAGAGCAGAACAAGGGGTTGGGAAGAAATTAATATGTTTGTGTAAATTACAGGTTTTAGAAGAAAAAATGTCTCAAATACAATCTCACGTCAAAATAGAAATGAGACGATCTGGTTCTGTGAAAGAATTCTTGACAGGGAAACGGTATCGGAAAGCGATTTTCATTGTTATTGGCAAGTATACATTCTAGGAGGTTCTCAACAGTTCTTAATTTAAATGAAGCTAAATTCTGAATATTATTTGGGAAATGGCACTTCTTGACAATAACGAGAAAAATAAGTTTTTGTTTGTTTGTGTTATTCAAACTTTCACGTAAATAGTTACGTAGGTACACGGCGCTTTGACAACGAATACGACTGAAGTCGTTTTAATATAGTGTAAATATTTAAAAAAAAAATGTGGTTACTATGATAAAATGTTATGTCAATGTCCTGGACCCGGGTATGTTCTAAAACTGCGACCAGAACTACCGGAGGATGCGCAGCAGCGTCCTATTATTACACGATGAATTTACTGCGATCCCCAAGCCGCCTGCCAAGCGTAGGGTATGGTAACACCCCTCTCTAAGATAGGCCTTTGTTCAGCAGTGGACGTTTAATGGCTGATGATGATGATGATGATGGGTCGGTTGTTTGTCGATTATATCCATGTAAATTAGATAGATTGGTTAAGGTCAGGTGGGGTACGAGAAATTTAATACCGTAGTCAATAACTAACCAAATAGTTTTCTCTATGGTCACTAACAGACAAGGGGAAATCATAGTTTTAAATATCTATTATTTATTGGTTAGTTCATATTCCCCCATCGTTTTGCTCAAAAAATATCTGTGGCTTTGCTAGCCGCACCGTTACCTTTTTTTTTTTTTTAATTAAAGTTAATTACGTTAAAGTTTTCTTTTACTTTCCTATTTAGATTGTTTTTAGTAAGTCAAATTACTTTCGATACGAATTGTAATTAACGCCCTCTGGTTATGGAGCACAAAATTGGAAACTCCGCAACTCTGTTAGTCTTACCAAAGACTTTCAAGCTTTCAAGTAGCTTTATCTAGTCTGTGGTCTTACCTATCCTGTTTTGGTACAACTAAGTTTCCGTAGATGACGCTAAGATCTATCTAACTAGTTTCTTTGAAAATACCTTTGATTATGTATCGTCAAAGGAAAATATATACCAGATTTTTCTTATTAGGTGTGAATAATTTTTTAAGGTTAGGGCTCCCACTATCTGCCTACCTAATGGTATGTTCAAATAATAAAATAACATAAATATTTTCTGGATTATAGATTTTGCGACGCAGAATAATATTTTTCTCAATAAAATTTAAATTTGAATGAACTAGCTTATGCTTGTGGTTCCACTTGCATAGATACATGCTTTATCTGTTAGTTTGATATTCAAATGACGCAAAATTCAGATAATTAAATTTTTCAGGTTTAAAGGTGCCACAGATCTTGACTGGACTACACGCTATTCAGAATTATTTAGGTCCCATATTAATGGAAATCAACTCTGGGCTGAACATCACTATTGCAGTCATAAGTTTTGGAGCAATCAGATTTTTATTGGGTAAGAGAAATCATAAGCACTGCTTTCTAAAGCACAACTGTTCCTTCAAAACTAGGAATCAAACGCTATTTTAGTCTTACGATTGATATTTGTAGGGGCCAACTAATGATCTTATATGGGACCAACTCTGAAATTTGTATAAAACATTATTACCAAAAAAAAATTTTTTTTGTGATTACCAGCAATAATATCATTGGCGAAATCCACGGAACATTATTACTCCTGCGGAATCCATGGAACCTTATTTGGCGGAATCTAGTGGCAAAACAAATGAAGTGTATTAGAGATGGGTCATAGTTTTATCGATTACTCGAGCTATCGATACTTTTTATTTTTGAACTGTAGTGCTTAACTAGCAGCGCCCATTCTTTCACCGGCGTGAACAAGAATGAAAAATATTCGCAGTTTTATTCCAGGACTTAAAGTATCTATAAACGAAATTTCATCAAAACCCGTTAAGCCGTTTCGGCGTAAAGAAGTAACAAACATACACACTCACTCACAGAAATGGAATCTAGATAGATTGTACGCTGGGTACTTTTCATCACCATCATCATCAACTTTCGTCATTGTTCACGTGGGTGAAACAGCGGGCGTAGCTAGCCAAACATACAAACGTAGCAACAAGCAAGCGGCGCAGCTAGTTATACAGTTCAAAACTAAAAAGTATCGATAGCTTGTATACTCGAAAAAAATTACCTCTATAAAATTTCAATTATTTTACAGTTTTAAACTATCACGGTTGTTCACTAAAGTTATATGATTATTTACGGGATATTTACCGTGGTAAGTTTGTGGAATGGGCTCCCAACATTTTGGCGTAGTGACACGCATCATGTAACAGTCTTCCAGTGAACATGGTGCATGTAACTGCGCGGAAATATCGGGAGCTCATTCAACAACCTTCATCATCATAATCAGCCTTTTAACAGTCCACTGCTGGACTTTTAGCCTACCCCCGAAAGGGTGATTGGGCCATATCCACCACGCTGGCCCAGTTGCGGGTTGGTGGATTTACATACGCCATTGAATTCCTTCTCCGTACGTATGCAGGTTTCCTCACGATGTTTCCATTCACCGAAAAGCCAGTGGTATGAAAATCTGTAAATAAACTCCAAAGAGCTCAGTGGTACGGGCCCGGGGTTTGAACCCGCGACCTCGCTTTCAAGTCTAGCGGTCTTCCAAATAGGCTACCACGGCTTCCATTCCACAACCTTACCGCGGTAAATATCACGTAAATAATCATATAACTTCAATTGTTTTCTCATGAGGTTCCGCTCTGTAAAGAGTTTTTCTAAAGGTGTCGAATAAAATTTATTTTCTTTCTTTTCTTTCTTTCTTCTTTCTCTGTAACATTCGTGCACAAGTTTAGGAAAAATATACAAGGAGGTGACATGTTTTCATGGCGTTGGCATCAAAACTCCTTGTTTTACAACACCGAGTGTTGTCTAGAAATTTTCCGCCGTTTATTGCGAGCAAGGACTTTGTATACCCCAAAGGGAGTAAATATGCTGGTTTGAATTTAGTTTTTTTTTCAGGTGTATTGTCATCAGTGCTAGTGGACAGACTAGGCCGTCGCCCCCTCTTAGTTGGCTCTTTTATTGGGACAGGCGCCCTTCTCACCATTGTCGCAGTTTGCTTCGGAATCCAAGAAAATTACGGCACCAGCTACCCGTACAACCTTATTCCGTTCGTTGTCATCATCTTCGCCATAGTTATATCAGTCCTCGGCTACGAATCAGTTTGTTACCTAGTCCCTGCGGAGATATTCCCTATGAATATTAAAAGTATAGCTTTAGCAATGACAAACGTGTTAAGTGGTTTTACCAATTTTATTTCAGTAAAAAGTTACCAACAAATCAAAGACTGGATAGGGCTTTCTGGTTTATTCGGGACTTACGCGTTGGCGGCTTTTATTGGCGCAGGATTTACTTACTTACTCGTACCTGAAACGAAGGGGAAAAGTCTGAAAGAGATCCAGATTGAGCTAAACGGGGATTTATATGACGAAGAAGAGAAATTAAACAATATTGCTGTGAACAATGATAGGGATGAAAAGACTGGAAATGTTGAAACTAAAGATAAGTCGTCTCTACCGAGCTGAGATTAAACAAACCGTTTTTTTTTTGGTAAAGGAACTTTCAGACTACGCTACAATTAATCGCATCATAAATAAGTGTACTAACTACTGACTACACGGTCCTAATAATGTAACAGCTTGGTAGTGATGATTGTGTACAATGTTGTATTCTTTTTTTAGAGAAAAATAAACCCTCATTATAATAAGTAGCATAGAGTCTAAAAGCTCCTTTATAGTAGATAAATATTTTTCATCGTACCCGTTCCACTAGTTTATTAATCAGTGGTCATCTGATGAAATTATTTATTTAGACGAATAAATTATAGCTATCATTCTATCATTAGTTTATGGCTAAGAAAACTGTCGATAATTTATTCGAATGAATTATTGTATTAATCGATAATTTTAACAAAAAGTTGTTAGCAACCAAACTTCGGAAAAAAGATGTCTATTGCTTGTACTGTGGTGAGCCGATCACAGGATATAAGCCCATCTGGAAATGTCCAATATATTTTTCCAGCTAATTCTATAACCTCGTGTATTCGCCTTTTTGTGTAATAACATTAAACTTCTTTGCACAATTGCACATTGATTATAGTGTACGCAGGTACAATAGGCATGATGACATTTTTTTTTATAACATCATAAAAAAGCTGATCATAAATAGAGCACATCAACACAAACAAAATTAAAATTAGTTCAAAAATAAATAAGATATAAGCATTTAAATTTCATGCTAGACAGAGAGCGCACTATACTGAGCCGTGACGTCACGGCTCAGGTGCGCCATACAAATGCTATACTAACACACGCTTTGCGAGAAAAGGATAGAACATCCCCTCCCTATCCCCACCTAAAACTTTAAACACTCATATCTCAGAGATTTATCAGCCAATTTAAATTATTTTTTCAGTGTGTGTAATATATTTAGTTATATTTATCGCTAAGCCGGTTATTTGTAATAAATTAAACATAAGGGCTTAGAATAACTACACAAAGAAACCAAGTACATTCGCAAAATTTAAGCCATTCAAATGGTGTCATATTTGACACCAAAAAATATATAAAAAATTTACTATGACAATTTGCGCGGTGAAATCGTACTACAACAAATCAGAAAAGCACCATAAGAGTTATGGTGTGACATTCCACAGGTAATCCATAAATTTTCTTGCTTAAATCGTTTAAAATACCAATCGAAACGTAAGCTACAAAGCGAATTTGTAGCTTACGTTTTGAGAAGGCGTTGTTTGGAAACTTACCTTCTCTGAGTAGTTATTCTAAGCATAAGGGCATATGCCTATTATGTCAATAGATTCAACCTATATGATATATTTTATTAGAGGAGACAAAAATTATCTGCCAAGTACTTTAACAAAGGTCGAAACCTTATACTTAGTTAAATTTTCGTCGAAGTTTATTCTTCCAATTATGGACACACTAAATATTATCTTTGAGATGAATTCCTTTGTATCAATTATTGGGTATAGTAAGTAAGTAAAGGTGTATTATATAGCTGATAGCAATATCTAACGATAATTTGAGTGAGAGGCTCTTGTAAAGCTTATTGATGTGTTGAAAGTCCAACGATGACAGAGGCTCTTGATGGAGGGTCGCTATAATTACTGGCGGTGTAAACATACTCTTGGCATAGAAAACAGTGCATACAGTAGGGAAATTATGAAAAAAATACATACCTGGATGGCAAGAGCAAACAAAGATTAATACAGTGCGAATCTGTAGTCTTTATTGGTATCACTCTATACGCGGTACGCCAGCGAAAAACTGTATTTTGGTTCGTGAAGATTACCTCTAAAGAGGCGGTTAAAATCACAAAATCACGCGGCTGTCTCACTCGCCCATTTCTACGATTTAGATTAAAAGATCAAATTCACTGAGTAAAAATTTGAAAAACAAAAAACTATTGGGCATTATTTTTATGCCTAGTAACATTAGAAATGGTGTAAATCAATTTTTGTTTTGATATATTATAGGACGGCGGAGGAAATAGAACAAAAAAACAATTTTTCCGAGGTCTTTCTAAAATGACTTTATTTATTGTTTGTAATGTTATTTTTAAATTCCTCACTAAGTGTTTTTTAATAAAGAAAAAAAAAAACAAGTGTTTTTTCTCTGAAAAATTTACACAGCCTTTAAATCTAAACTAAATCTAAACTCTAAAAAGCAATTTTTTTAAAGTGATGTCTTTAAAATTATACATGATAAAAATGCAAGTTAAATATCTACTTACACACACACACCCACCCTCTCATGCACACTATCACCCCTCACACTCCGCCTCCTACACACGCACTCATAGCCACACACATGTACACATACATTTATTATAATATACGGCTGTAGGTATTTATTAGATTAGTAATATAATGTAAATCCATTATTGGCCGTAAGTTAAGTTCGTAGTTTATTGTTTTGTTTTTAAAGGGCTGTGGATTTTGTTAAATAAATAAAATGAAATAAAAGCAGCACATTGACATAAATTAAGAGAACCGACCCATGGAACTTTTCAATGTTAACAGTGAAATGACGACGTTATAACCACACGCTGCCACGACTTTATTGGTAAGCAGTTGTCGTAGTTGAGAGAGATGTGAAGTAAATTACTATCTATTTCGCATCAACAGCGAATAATGCAGCGTGGTTTGTTGAGATCTTGACTGATGGCGCTGGCTTTTAGGTAAGTACCAGCATTATACCAGCAGAATGTTATAACTTACTAGCGACCCGCCCGCCCGGCTTCGCACGGGTGTAACTTACGTGCGAAGCTGGGGCGGTTCGCTTGTTACATATTTAAACCTTCCGTGAAAAATTATCTAACTGATGGTGAAAACTGCATTAAAATCCGTTGCGTAGTTTTATAGATCTAAGCATACATAGGGACGGACAGACAGCGGGAAGCGACTTTGTTTTATACTATGTAGTGATTTAAAGTTATTCTACTGTCATATCATTCATTTACTGTTGCCTAGATTAGCTAAATATAGGCCGTCCACTTAGCGACTTGGATGACACACGAGCACTCGATCAGGTAAATTAATTAACGTTGTTATTAACGAAATACTATGAGAAGAAGGAAGGTAGGAATACGAATGCCTTCCTTACCTCTTTCATACTTCCGTCATTGAGGGTGATACTTTAAAACCCAGGAGTGTCAATTATTACATCTCTTGTATACAAATACGAAAGCTTGATTATAATTTTCAAAATTTTCTACTCAAATCTTCGGCCTAATAAATTTGAGTGAAATTTGGCATGGAGTTCGGTAGTTTTTAATATTAACGTAAACTGCACGTTTTTGCTTTTTATCCTGGCTATGACTTATCACGTATTATTTTATTTAGGTAAAAATATGTACCTTTCGCTCGACGTGTTCAAATCGCGAAAGTTAAAAAATTACTACACAAAGTTAGCTTTTGTTTCTTCTTTATCGATTCTCAATGTTTTGCTTGCCCGGCTTATGCGCCCCGAGTATATCGGCTAAGGATAATTGGATTTGCGGGAATTAATATGTAGGAAAAATATTGGTGTCGCCAACAATTTCCTTCCCTCTGCGGAATAGAAATAACAAGTGCGTAACTGCTGAGCAGGAGTGAACAAATTCGCAGATTTATCATATTTTTGCGTTGGATATTCTATTTCTGACGAATTTTCTTTTCTGTTCACAGGCCCAATTTTCCTGTGAGACCATTGCTATTAAATAACATGCATTCAGGAAGGTATTGCGATTATAAAACAATGAAATAAAACACTTTGAAATGATTTTATCGCCTTTACATTATTTTAACTCTAACGTTTCGAACACTGCACTCTTTGAACGTGATCTCAAGTAAACTAGACGCCGGATGTCTATAGAAATGTTATAAAATTATTTTTATTTTTAGCTACATGTTTAATTTTGTTCTTAAGAGGAGTAGAGCTAATACAAAAATACTTTAAAAAATACGATTGTTGTACCCCCCTTTCGATTTAACTTTTTTATTATTTGTTAGCCGTAGATATATAACATTACATATTCTGTGAAAATTTCGACTGGCTATCTATTACGGTTCGAAAGATATAGCCGTTAATAGGTGGGACAGACGGACAGACAGACATACAGAAATCGTGGGTCCCGTTTTTACCCTTTGGGTACGGAACCCTAAAAAGACCGCCGAATATGGTTGATACTATAGTTTATTTTATTTTATTTTATTTTATTTTATTAATGAACACCAACATGATGTACGTCCTTGCTTAACATGACGGAGACAAGGCACAAGAAGTAGACTAAACGCCACCACAATTATAGGTGCAGACTACATGCTATTAAAAATAATAATAATGAGAGTTAGTTTTTGGAATATAAGTTAGTACATTATACATTAAAAATATAAACATTACATTACATTATACATTATAAAATTAAAAGTTGAAATAACTATCTTAATCTTACGTGTGTATTTCCTGTCTAAAACAAAATGTAACTAAACCAATACAGTATGTTACGGAAATAACATTTCAGTAAATAATATTCTGGAAAACGAACCTTCTGTTTGGTCTTGGGTTACTAGAATTACTGTAGAGCTAAGCAAATATTGAGTGGCGGCTCTAACGTGCGCCGCATTTATCACGTAGCAGTTATTTGTCCTTGTTATTACGGCATTGCATGATACCACGAATGGTAATGCTTACTCACGAAATATAAGGAACTGTTTTTGAAACTAGATTATAAAATATGACAAAAGACTAGTTATTGAGCGGCCTCCGAAGTTGGCATTATTTTAGAATAACTGCTATGCCATGTGTATAACAAATTGCCAGTATATCAATAAAAAATATATACTTACAATAAACGTGATTGTAATTATTTTTATACTATGCTTCAGTGGAATGAAATTAATTTAATTTTACATCCGATTCTAATTAACACTTTACAATAAAAATATAACGTGAACATTTTTTTTTATCTACAACTGTTTAAAAATAACACACAAATTCAAACAAACAGAAAAAAAAATGCGCAGAATACTCCGTTTCTAACTCTGACTAACTCTGTCAACACCCTGATTATTCGAAACTTCCAGGAAGTTATATTACAAGCTTTCAATTATGTTTTGCATATATATAGAAAAAATGCTCAGCAGTAGGAAATTCCGTAACCACTAGGTTGAAAATAATCTTTGAATGTTCGCACGCTTAAATATTCAGTTCCCTTGTGCATTTAACATCCACACTTATATGCAGCACTAGAAGTAAAACGTTGTCATTTCAAGATTCTTGTGGAGTTATGGTACACGGAGAGTATTTACAGTACCTACAATCTGTTTGTGAACATTTCCGGTGGGTAGTACAAATATTTATAGCTGGGGGCCTACTACACCTTTCGCCATCATCACGATCAGCTTAACCTAGTCCACTGCTGGACATAGGCCTCCTGTGCACAGAAAAATGATCCTGCATACTGCGGTTAAAAGACGGAAAGTTGAGAAATACACATTTGTTGCGAAAAAAACTATGTACAGAAAATAACACAAATCGAGCTCACAATAAAACGATACCTAGGTAATACAAAGCTCACAATAGAACACTGGCATCTAGGCCTTATTACAAAAAGAAAGAAAAGTTATATGATTATTTACGGGAAAAAAAGAAAGGACAAAAGAAAGAAGAAAAAAAAAAAGAACAACACACAGTGTGCAGTGTTTTAAAAAGAAAGAACTCTGACTATATATATATATATAAATAAGGTTTTTAGGTTTTAAACTTGCAAAACTTGTTGGTTGATACATAAATATTTGATTTGATTTGATTGATAGGACTCTTCCAAAGCAGATTATTTAGCCCGATCAGTGTACTATTTTAGGTTGATTATGATAATGATAGTTTTTCCCTTCCGTAAGTTAGTTATAAGATTGAAATAAGCATGTTCTTAAAGTATAGGTAGGTGGTGTTAATTCCAACCACGATCTAACTTTTTTTTACTGGATTATTGTTCATTGTTGTTCTATCTGTCTCTACCTATAGTAGAAAAGCCAGAGAAAGTTCATCGTATGATTGAAATAAGAATATGATGTGGTGGTAGGCCTCCTGGTTCGGAATAGGCACGCACGGTATGCTGCCAGTTTGATCACGTAGCAGTAAAGCGGCTGCCGTACAGGGTTAAGCACCAGATTATCACATTGATTACTCGGATTTATGCACTGGCTGATTCACTGTCACAGTATGAATGACTAAACCAATAAAAGCTCCTAAATAACTTACGATAAATGTGTTAGGTTAGATTGCTAGTATAAATATTTATACTAAGAAAGGTAGCTTGTAATAATTAGGACTCCCTGATATGGAGTGACGATATAATAAGGTAAGTACCCTGAACGTGGTTGACGTGTAAATTTAAATTTATTAATTAATAAAAAAAACTGACTTTACTTTGGCAAGCTCTTTGGCTACAAGTATCTCTTTCGCACATTTTTTAAGGTAAAGATATACAGTGTGTCAATTTAAAAGGTTTGTTACCAAATACATAATTATATTCTTATGGAATAGAAAGAAACTTAATTTATGAAGTGTTTTTGTCCCCTGGATAGTTTGAGATAATTTGTTGGAGTACTTTGGAAACTACCTATTAAAATTATGTACTTATAGAATAAACATTGCATTTGTTATAAAGTATTTTATATACTGATATAAACAAATATTTATTTATTTTTTATTAAGAGACAAAACAGATAACAGTCAATTAATTCCTTAAATAAATACTTATTAAAATCTGAACTGGATTGTCACCCAAAATACAATAAAATATAGTACATACGAACTAATAATTAATTAGTTACACATTAATTTGTGTTGAACAGATAACAATCAAACAAATACTTAATAAAATCTGAACTAGATCGTCACCCAAAATACAGCAAAATGTAGTACCTGCGAACCAATAATTCATTAGTTACAAATTTATTTGTGTTGTTATTTTAAACGTTGGCAAAGGAGAACGAAAAACACTGTAAAATATATTTTCATCCATCTCCTCTGGAGACGAATAGCTGAGGCGGAAAAGAATTGCACAAGTTGTTTGTTTTGATGTACTGAGGCCGCCCTTAAGAGGATACTAACCGATTGCCAGTAACCCTGTATACGTCGCACCGTGGTTACCTAGGTAAGTATTAAAGAAAACTTACTTTTGAAGTATGCAAATGGCTTCGTTAGGTTATTTCAGAAAGAGGCAAGCTTTTAAAAAGTTTGGTAAGTCATAAGCACTGAATATTTAAATTTGACGCAATCCAAAACTTGAGTGCGGAGAAATTCTAAGCAAATGAAAACACTACAAGTATTTGGGTATAGATAACCTAGGCCGTAAGAATACTTAGGCCATCTCTATACCAGATGATTTGGGAATTTTTGTAAAGAGAGTTTTTAAAATAGACATGTCAATACCGCCAATGTAAATTCCTGATATTGCATTATTTTTCAAAATTTCATTCTTTTCTACAGCGATGTGGCCGGCGCATTGTCACTTCAACTTGCAAATTCTAATAGCTAAGTTTTAAATGTTTATCGGGACTTATCACGATACCGATCACCGGAGCCGTATCATTTACCGATACAGTCAGTGTTGTGTGTCGTAGTGACAACCCTGCGATTTTTCAAGATCAAGTGAGGGTAGGAGAACAAAACACCCGCTCTTCTCGCCGGACTCACCCGCAGTTTTCAGTCAGCTCGTGACCACCAGTGACCACGGCCATTGTAACATGGTCGAAACGTCGAGCGAAAGGTACATATTTTTTACCTAAATTTAATAATACGTGATAAGTCCCGATAAACATTTAAAACATGTGTTCAAATCGCGAAAGTTTAAAAATTTCTAATAGCTATGTCGATGACTCTGGTTCTTTGGCGAATATCAAAGTTCCGGATTTTATCACGCGAAGAAACTCCGAGCATAGCTTTACTGCTTTTTTCTGAGCTTTCCTCTATCTGGGAAGATAGTAGAACTCTTCAATAGCTACCAGTAAATCCCTCGAATAAGGCTGTTTGAAGTGGCAATGGGCAGGCCTCATTGTCTGAACAACCGATAACCGACGAGGAAGAAAGGTTCTCGTGTGGAGACCTTGATGGATTGACTTGAGGATGATGAGAATAGGTACTCGTAACATACCTACATGTGGTGTGGTCGTAGGTGATTATATATATATATTAAAATATAAAAGAGTGATGGTGGCAGAGCAGCGCCATGTGCGTCTTATTATCTGAAGCCGTCTTTGATCGTCATCACTGATTATCAAAGGTGGCTTCAGATTATAAGGTGAGGTGAGGTTTGATCGTCAGTCCTGCACCAATGACTTATTTAGTACATAAGTAAATTATATACAGTTTCAATGCCATTTCTCAAAAACGGTGAAAGAAAACATCGCGTGGAAACCGGTATGTTCAAGAACCTCAAAAGTCAAAGCAATATGCACTGGGCCAATATGGTGGATTAGGGCCCATTCTATCTTTCTGAGAGAAGGCTTGTGTCCCAGCAGTGGGAAACATGATGGGCTGATTATAATGAAGAATGTTTTTTTTTTTTTTTATATTCAATCGTTTGTAGAGCATTGTAGAAGCAGACTGATTTCATAGAGAAAAAAAACTTTCAAAAGATTAGTTACACCTGTAGGCTACTTCAACTGGTTAGTAGTCAGTCTCTGATAACATTTAACAACTTTCACTAAAATTTCAAAAGGTTATAAATCTGCGAGTTTCCAAGTATCAGCCCGTCCGGAACAACGCTTCGAATAAATCAAATCTTTTATTCAAACCGGTTTTACATTCTTATCTCACCTTCCAAAGCGTTTACTACAAAACTTTTTGATGGAAGATGTATTTAAGATTCATCAATAAATCTGCCAGAGTTTGATGTGCTCAAAACCAGGAGATAGCGGACATCGGGCCCATTTCTTACCTTACTGACTCTACCTTATAAACTTGTCACATAATTTTGGCGGTAACAACACGTCAGATTTTGATAAACCTTGACAAATTCACTTTGGATTTGGAGATTTCATCATCATCATTTCAGCCATAGGACGTCCACTGCTGGAGATAGGCCTCCCCCATCAATCTCCAAAAGGGCCGGTTGAAAGCGGCCTGCATCCAGCGTTTCCCTGCGGTCTCTTTAGGTCATCTGTCCATCTTGTAGGATGTCCTACGCTGCGCTTACCAGTACGTGGTCTCCATTCGAGAACCTTTCGGGCCCATTGGCCATCTATTCTGCGCGCTGTGCGCCCACTGCCCATATAAATTCATACTGAGAAGTGGGTCGCGCGACGTTACCGCTGCCGCCGATCGCGGTCGCCAAGATCGGAATGCTACACAATGGCGTCAATAATATTATTATTATTGATTATTATTATTAGCCTAGATAATATTTTTGTTGTAATTTTTATGTTATCCTTGTTTTGTGGTATTTTAATAAAGAGTTTTGTATTGTATTGTAATAATTCTTGTACCATTCTCTAAACTAAACTAATCTGACAGGACAAAAATTAACTACGTCTACTTTCATTTCAATAGGTCAGAAAAGGATGGCAACAATTTTAGAGCTGTCAAATTTGGTTTAGTTTTGAGAACGATACATCAGAATCGATGCCAGTGTGTTCCGGCAGACTCACTTGAGAGCCAATTCCCATTTCAGGCTCGGTGTGCTTACCATGTTGGACCACAGGTGCGGCCAAACGCCTACCCTGTCTGAGTTACTTTCTCAGCTTACAATAACACAAATAAAATGAAATACTTACTGGTAAAATATTCCCAAGTGCTCTCAGTTGGAGTCGGTTTGTCTATTTGCCAACTAAATAATGTAAAAGCGAACTTTTATGTTGTCGAGTCTTTCCTTTACATTGAGTCAACGAAAATAGAATAAAAGTGGCTTATTGACTGCCTCCGAGTTGCGCGGCCAATCAACGAGATACTCGTACCTTATGAGAATTCGAGAACTTAAAATACAATACAATAACTCTTTATTAAAATACCACAAAACAAAGATAACATAAACATTACAATAAAACTATTATCTAGGCTTTTAACAGGCGGCCTTATCGCTTAAAGCGATCTCTTCCAGGCAACCGCTAACATGCCATAATGTCGTTTAAATTTTCGCAACTTTGGTTGATGTATAGGTACAATATATTAGTTATGCCACAAATTGATAGTTACATTGTCTTTTTTAGAAATTTATTGCAGGCAACTATATATACTTACTATTACTACTCTAGCATAAATATTTTATAAAACACTGTTTTAAACTATCACGGCTGTTCTCAACCGGTTGTTCTAAGAAAGAGGGTAGATCGTTATGTCTGCACCTAATTTTTTAACTGTTCGACCAACCACCCGCTTTCTTCATTCTTCCCGTGGACATGGTGCATGTAACTGGGCCGAAATATCGTCGCTCATTTCACAACCTTGCCACGGTAAATATCCCGTAAATAATCATATAACTTTAATTATCGTATACTTAGGTATACAACCGTACTGCCTCCCGTGGAAAAGCAGCACCAAATTTTTCCACAAATTTAATTCACTGAATCTTGAAAAGACTGATTTTTTGCGGCGTTTATTGGTGGTCAATTTAATTTAATCTAATCCTAATGAGTATAGATGACATTGACTGTACCATTATTTATATCTAGCAGGGTGCGGTAAATTACAAAAAAATATTTAGTGTGATATTGGGATATAATGACCACCAATACAAAGGGTTCTTATTGGTCATATCAATATTACATACTAATGTGACCACCAATAAGCACCTGTTCTTTGTGTGTATGTTACATGATACCAGGGTGATATAGGTGGTACGCGATATCAGCAGGTATGGGGTGGTCCAATAAAAAAAAAACTGGACAAGTACGAGTAGGACTCGTGCTCTGAGGGTTCCGTTGGAAGGAACACTCAGAGCGAGAGTCAAAAAAAAAAAAACTAACTGAATTTGAAATATTGTAAGACAAACTTAACTTTGTACTTGACAATAAGGTTCTTCCATACATAACAACTACAAAATGTAAGTTTGTATTTGTAAAACAATTCAACAACTTCAAATTAACAACTTTCAGATTTATTCTTTTATATGTGCTGTAAGATCTTGCCTTTTGCCAAAATTTATGATTCTAGGTCAACAAGAAGTACCCTATAGGTTTTGATTCCCCTGTAAATTGCAAAATATACGACATAAACGTTCATATCTTTTGATTGCGTTGACTTACAACTTTTTTTACAGCCGTAAGAAACCGTAGACTCAAGTATTTGGTATACATTTCAATTTGATACCTTTACGCGTTTTTGAGAAAAAGGGTCTTGACAGACGGACAGACGGACAACAAAGCGATTCTATAAGGGTTCCGTTTTTTCCTTTTGAGGTACGGAACCCTAAAAATAAAAATAAACATGAAAGGGTTGAATATTAGAAGATTAATCTCGTTTATTGTACTTTCTGTGAAATCGCTTGTAATTTTTATGTAAAAAAATATTATTTCGGTAAAATAAACGGTTTCTGAGGGAATGTCCTATAGCGGGTGAAACCGAGGGGTGCTGTTAGTCATCAATATGCCATTGCACGGAACGTTTCTGTGTACTGATTCTCTTTGAAGCGCATCAGTAATGCAGTTTCCTGTATAGCAGGCAAGGCAGATTGTAGCTAGTACGGTTTTATGAGAGCTTTTTTCATCTTTGAAGTTCAGCCAGAAGAGTAACGAGGTTATTTTTTTGAAAATGTTGATGAATGGGTTAGTACCTACAAATTATCTATACCTTTGGGTAGTTCACATCGATTCCAAAATACCGATCCCAGTGAATATGTATTTCAAGCAATTGATTCCACATTTATATATATATATATATTTACAAGGAAAACATACACAGTTAGATATGAGCTACACAAAAGCTAAAAATATGTTTTCTAAAACATTGTTTGTTAACAAACAATTATGCAGGTACACGAACGAAAACCACAATGTCAAAACGAATGAATAATTTTCTTCTCCGTACGTATGCAGGTTTTCTCACGATGTTTTGCTTCACCAAAAAAGGAGTGGTATGAAAATCCGTACATAAACTTCAAAGAGCTCATTGGTACGGGCCCGGATTTGAACACGCGAACTCATGCTTTCAAGTCTAGCTGCGGTCTCCCCAAATAGGCTACCACGGCTTTTTTAAGATCCATTTGCCTCCCTTATTAATTCGGCCTATTCACAAAATATATTTTTTATGATAGGCATGGGATACCGAAGCCATATTCTTAGACCCCGTCTCCATTCGGCACGACACCTAAATGAAATGAAAATTTTTATTATCCTAAGAACCGGTACATTTTCTTAACTTTGCTTGAGTTTCCTGATATCTTATTCCTAGAATTTTAAAATTATTTACTTTTGTTGTGTTTCCTTTTCCAATATAAAGTAACTGAGTTGAATGAGCATTGCATCTGAAGCAGCTAGTCGGAATAAAATCGTTTTAAAAGGGCGAGGTGACCGGAACGAAAGCTGCACTTAGCTTTTTCTTGAATGCTATTTTAAAACTCGTCCAGACTGATACGGGGTAGATTGAAAAGTTTCCGTTTGCAAGCATTCCTGTGTTACTGTTTGTGTTAGTTTTGCATGAATATTAGTTATATATATATATATATATATATATATAACACAAATATTATCCAGTTAATAAAAACAATTTACCGATTAGACACTTAAACCAGATTATTTATATTATTGGAGCTGGTTCAAAAACTGACGGGTAATGATATTTTTCGGTTTACAAATGTCGAAGTAATCAGCGTAAATACATTAAAATATATGGCCAAAAGCGTGTCGAGGCACGTATATAACCGAGGCAGAATCTTTTAGCTTTAAAAAAATAACGTGATTTGGTCACAAATAAACTTTTTCTTTCTTTCTTTCATATGGTAGGGTTCCCCCGTAGCTTTGGGTTTGGCCAAATAATTATAATCACATTCATAGTTCAGGAATTAGTGGTTGGAAATTGTAAAATTCAGTGGACTTAGCCAAATTTCAGATATGTATCATACCGAAATAACATAAGTAAACTTTAGGTATATGGTTTAGTAAAACAGAAAAGTAGTAGTACCTCTAGTACCTAGGTACTAGAGAAACCTTTGTTTAGATCATTTTACGTTTGGCATCCCAAGCCAGTTTAATATGCCCGTTGGTGTGTGTTTTTTTAATCATATTGATAAGGTTATATTGCAATTACCAATTACTGGTAGATAGAAATTTCTCGCAGTGAGTCACCGTCTGACAACTTCTACATGACGGTTTTTAAGCAGATGGGCTGTCTGATGGGTAGCTGTCACCTTGCTATCTGTAGATGCATCACACCTATGCATCACACTCAAATTAATACGCCTGCCAACCTTTTAAGTCTCTAATCATTCGTCTTTTTATCTGACTTCAAAAAAGAGGATGTTCTCAATTCGACTGTATGTTTTTTTTTCATGTTTGTTACGTGATTACTCCGCCAATTATGAATTGATTTTGATGATTTTTTTGCTTGGTAGGTCATACTTTAAAAGTGATATCAATATAATAAAACAACAATAACCTGTCATCGACTATACGTTAGTTAAAAAGGCCATCCATAAGACTGACCAGATCGTCTGGATAAAAACTCTAATCTACGTAAGTATATAAAAATCGATGTGTGTATGTTCCCATGGACTCCAAAATTGTTTGACTGATTTTGACGGGACTTTCACTGGTAGGTAGCTGCAGTTATAATGAGTAACTTAGGCTACTTATATCGAGGGTGAAACCGCGGGGCTGTCATAGTAACATATATATGATACTACAGTAAAGGTTAAAAATCAGATTGGTTGACATAGTTGATGCGTCTAACAAGCCGACTTAATCTACGGCCGCGCGAGACTCGGCAAACACTAATCTTCAGCTTCGGGTTCCAGATAGATAAATACTGCTGCAGAAGGGTCACGAGAATTAGAAATATATCAGTTTCAAAACAGGTTTTTTATTATTATTTAGTAATAGGTTTGTGTTTGACCACCAACTCACCTGATGTTAAGCAATGATACATTGGAGCACGCTTGCCTAGTAACCGATGCACTCGTGATTTTAAGACACCCAGAGTGTAACTATCGGGGAACACAGTCAGGCAGCGCATTCCACAGACTAGCATTTCGCACAATAGAAGTGGAATCAACTCCTTACAAATCAACCGTTTAGAAAAGAGCTGGACAAGGAAAGCTTCAAGAAGTTGACTGCCAACCTTCATTACTTGCGAGGGTCTGATAAGAGATCGAATATTTTTAAAATACCCTATATCTTAAGTTTGCAAGCTCTCAAATGGCACCTCTGTTGCCCAAATCTATGTGATGAAAGCCAACAGGGACTTCATCCAGACTTATTTCCGGAGGCACTCGACTGGAATAAATAAACAAGCAACTTCCAATATTGGGACCTTGATTTTCCTTATTGGTCTCCAACACTAATCGATATGTCTTGATTAAATATGTAATGTGCCGATCCTTTCGAGTTAAAGGCGCTTGCAGACCATGCTTAGTACAAGTTGCAAGTGCCTACTACGCATCGTCTGCAACGGTGGGTTTAGTGCAAGTGGCAGTGAAGATACTTAGTAGCACTTCACGCTGGTTCTTGCGCAAGTGAATATTCGTTTCCTCGCGCTGCTCGCACGACGCCCACTGCGTATCGTTCGTCTCGTTCGAACACTCGTTTGAGTACGTACTCATATGCGAGTTGTGCTCGTCATCGCGCGAGTGGCTATTTATGTTTGAACGCCTACTTGTACTTGCTACTTCTGCTGGTTACTTGTACTTGCAAGCTACTTCGCATGGTTTGCAACGGCCTTAACACGAAATAGAGCTAAAAGTAAACTCAGATAGGATGTTGGTTTACTCAAAATTTTGCAGGAAAATGGCATCAAGGGACAGAATACCGAGTGCAGCGATCTCGCTCGCGCGTTTAATGTTTTTTTAGATAAACGTTCTAAATATTTTGATATAAGTACTTATTAACTTCGCAAAATAACAGAAGCACAGTTTTCAAAAGTACCTACCTATATAGACAGAATTTATACGCGCGCGCCATAATCTAAATCCTTTTTTTAGCTTGTTTACAAAACTCCATAGCAGCCTCTGGTGAATACTAAAGGCTGGAGTTTTGGAACTCCACCACTTTACTGGGGCATGACTCAGAGTTGACCGTGACTTAGACTATGACTTGTTTGAAGATATTTGCATTTGAAAATATTTAAACACTATGGCAAATGCATAAGACGTGTAACACTACCTATCCTTTGCAGATGAAAAAAAATACAATTGTAGCCTTTATTACTTGCCTGTGACGTCATAAGGACATTCGATATAAATAGAAACGTTTGCAGCCAATTTAAGTCACGTGATTACTGTAAATAATATTTTTATTTTGTATTATTCTGAAAATCTTAACATTATTGTGTACATTTTAGCAATAACATTCGTTTTTTTTAATAATAATCTTCTAGGTTTACACCAGCAGGAATCACATATATGACCAAAAAATATTTTTTTCTTTCGACCGTGTGTGCAAAAATGTCCCAAAAATAAAGTCAAATAAAATATTCTACTTGAAACTTCGAATAAGCAAAATCGGTCAGGGAGTTACGAAGATATAGAGGTCACGCGGTCACAGTTCGGGGCGAACTACTACTCCAGATTGTATTGATAGTAAAACATTCGTTTATCTTTGACATTGATACTATAAACTCAACAAAATGTTATAACACAATTATCTACGATCTTTGAAGCTTTTCTCGATCTGAAACTTCGCTGACATGTCTGTCTTGGGACGACTATCAGCCTAAACATGTTCAAATTCAATACGAAGCGGTCCACTGGGATCAAGCCAGTAAATTGATAACTTACTTTGTCTATCAATTTGAAATAGAAAGACGAGTAAACTTAAGACGAAATATGCTTCAAATTTGACGATTCGTCATCATGAATATTCAAAAGAGACCTTTATAATTGACTAATTGACATTACTTCTTTATATTTCACTAGCGGTCCACCCCAGCTTCGCACGGGTATAGATTATAGCCTATGTCACCCGGGGATAGTGTATAGCTTCCCAACAGTGACAGAATTTTTCAAATCGGTTCAGTAGTTTCGGACCCTATTCAATGCAAACAAACAAACAAACAAACAAACAATCAAATCTTTCCTCTTTATAATATTAGTATAGATAAATGTTCTTGGAATATTTTATTCGGATATGTTCACCGAAACACGATTAAATAAATTCGGCTCAATAGAAAAAAAAAGCCGGACAAGTACGAGTAGGACTCGTGCTCTGAGGGTTCCGTTAGACGGAACCCTCAGAGCGCGAGACCAGAAAAAAAAATAACTGAAGTTAAAATATTGAAAGACAAACTTAAGTTTGTAGTTTTTTTTTTTACTGGGCAAGTGCCTTTAATAACTAAACAAAATACAAGCTAAAACTAACACTACAAATACAGTTAGACTGCCCATAGACCGTTGAAGGTCTAAAGACAATCCAAATGCTCAAGCCCACTACCAGTTGGCAGCGTACCCAACATGCTGGCGGCATTACCACGTTGAATGGCAATGCTAATAATGCGTTGAGCCAGAAACACGCCAGCATTTTGGTCACGCGTCGCATTAACCAGGCGCTCTGAAATATTTTTGAAAATGAGGTGAGCTCCCGGTCCCCAAGGGCCCAATGTCTCGACCCCAAACGCCTCAAATATGTAACCACTGCCGAGGTTAGCATATTTTCGACGCTTGTGCTGCTCTGCTGAATTAGCAGCCGCGCCAGCCCTACCCTGTGTCTCAGGAAGATGTGACGGCGCCAAAGTATCGACACAAGTTGCGTCCCATACAAGGGGCCGCCCCAACCTCCAGGGCACAAGTGTCATACCGTCAGGCCTCTTTCCATCGCCACGCGCAAGACCACTCGGTTTGAGCACAGCTGCGACATTGGTGGTGGAAAGTGCCCTGCGTATGATGTCGTTCAGGCTAGCGTGTCGGCCAATACGACCAGCGCTTCTCGAGCAAGAGAGACCATGGTGACCGAGCTGGTCAACAGCAGTACCACACTGACAGCGATGGGCCTCACAGCACCTTGCACCCAAGCGTAAGCTGACTGCTAGACGAAATGCGGTTGGATCTAAAAGGCTACCTGTGTTAAGAGGGCATGGCTTGCAACCAAAGTCCCGATTCCCAAACAGAGACAGCAAGAATACGAGCGCGATCTGCAATAATAGGACACGTATCTAGTAGCGATTTCCATGCTAGTTCGCAGATCGGCCGATCCCACAGTCTCTGGGAAGACAACTTTGAAGTTTGTAGTTGACAATAAGGTTCTTCCATACATCCCAACTACAAAATGTAAGTTTGTAATAGCAAAATAATTATTTTTAAATACCTTCAAATTTATAACTTTCGGATTTATCCCTATATATGTACTATGAGACCTTGCCTCTTGCCAAATTTCATGATTCTAGGTCAACGGGAAGTACCCTATAGGTTTTGATTCCCCTGTGAAATCGCAAAATATACGACATATGGGAACCCTAAGAGCGCAGGACCAAAAAAAAACTAACTGAAGTTAAGATATTGAAAGACAAACTTAAGTTTGTAGTTGACAATAAGGTTCTTCCATACATTCCAACTACAAAATGTAAGTTTGTAATAGCAAAATAATAATTTTTAAATGATATACCTTCATATTTATAACTTTCGGATTTATTCCTATATATGTGCTATGAGACCTTGCTTTTTGCCAAATTTCATGATTCTAGGTCAACGGGAAGTACCTTATAGGTTTTGGTTCCCCTGTGAAATCGCAAAATATGCGACATAAACGTTCATATCTTTTGATTGCGTTGACTTACAACTTTTATTTTTTTACAGCCGAAAGAAACCGTAGACCCAAGTATTTAGTATAAATTTCAACTTGCTACCTTTACGCGTTCTTGAGAAAAAGGGTCTTGACAGACGGACAGACAGACAGACAGACGGACAACGAAGTGATCCTATAAGGGTTCCGTTTTTTCCTTTTGAGGTACGGAACCCTAAAAATGGTAAACTTTCCTAAAAAACAACAGTTTTTACGTTCCCTTCATTGGATTGAATCAACTTCATTCTGAATCTATAGAAGATATTTAAAAAAAACAAAAATTGTGTGTTATCTTAACAATCATTCAAATACTTTAGTCGTTGAAAGTACGCACGCCGCATTACCGTCATACAAGTGTACGGTTCTCTACATGGCCACATAAGATTTGATATGCCATCAACTTGAGATGCGTTTAAAATTTAATAGTTTATTTTAATTGAATTACTCGGTTATACCAATTACATTAATTAAATCAGAATGTCAATGTGGTAATGCCACCCGCATGCTGGGTACGCTGCCAGCTGGTAGTGGGCTTGAGCATTTGGATTGTCTTTAGACCTTCAACGGTCTATGGGCAGTCTAACTATATTTGTAGTGTTAGTATTAGCTTGTATTTTGTTAAGTTAATAAAGGAACTTGCCAATATTTAAAAAAAACAGTACAATAATAACAATTACAATAATATGCAGGCGGTTTTGTGGGAGCCGTGTTGGTGAGTTGTGACATCGTGTACCCCGATTCCATGGGGCTAAATGAGACCCCGACTTCCTGGGGGTGGAAACCGCAAGAACTAAGAACCTAAGTTCTAGGGTTGTTAAAGGGCATAACGCTGCGAGTAGCATTTAGTGAAAGTGCAGCACACCTCTCGACACCCTAAGCCACCAACGCCAATATTGCCCCTCCGGTTATACGGTAGCCTTTATGGGGGGCAAGTTGTCATCCGCCACAATATCTTAAAATGAAGCATAAATCGCGAGTGACGTACCTCATACCATAGACCAGCTCAAAACCATAGAAATAAATAATTACAATCACATCACATCATCAGTAAACATCCACTGCTGAACAAAGGGTATTGTTATAATCCCCACGCTTGGCAGGCAGCTTGGGGATCGCAATACGTTCACCGTGCCCTAATAGGACGCTGCTGCCCATCCTCCGGTGCAGGGGCAGATCCAGGATTTCATTTGGGGGGGGGGGCATTCCGGATTTTATTTTGGGGGGGGGGGGAGCATTCCGACAAGGTTCTAAGGAATCAAATCGAAAAATTGTGTCGAATGTATGGAATTGCTAGGTGTTTGGGGGGGGCATGGCCCCCATGCCCCCCCCCCCCCTGGATCCGCCAATGCTCCGATGGTTCTGGTCGCAGTTTAGGACATACCCGGGTCCTAAAGAATTACAATAATCAAGTGTTATTTAACAACATATAAACAAAATGTTATAAAAAAATTATCTTACTCAATACAACCATAAACATAAAATCGAGTCGATTAGAGAAACTCCTCCTTTTTTTCGGTTAAAATATAGTCTGTATAGCCTTGCGCTAACGGAATATAGTTCAGTCGACTAAATAGCTTTATCAAAGTTAATGTGTATATGAATTTCTAGTGTAATTCCGCTTCTACGTCGTTTTGAGTACAATAAAGATTTGGGACAAACTATTTTACTCTATAGATATTTGTGATGCTAATTTAAACCTAACCTGACATAAATATTAATTACATAAAAAAGTAAAATTAACCTAACCTGAAACAAATTGTAATTAAATCTGTAACAAAAAATTCTTTTTAACAATTTGTACTAATGATATTAATTTTTAAATATTTGTTAATCTTGAAATTACTATATTTAATTGAAATGTAAATGAAAAATTTAACAATAAATACTGAAATTTACATGAATTTACTGTAAATATTAATGAATTGAAATGAACTCTAAATTTTTGAATCTATTATGAAATTACTATAAATATTATTCAATTCTATTGTTGAAATATAAATGAAGTAAACAATTATACCCGTTTCCTCAGTGCACCTTGTCGACACGTGTTTCGCCTCTTCACGAGGCATTCTCAAGACGTGTTGACTCTCCAAGCGCGATGCCGAGTAAAACGCGTGTGTGTGTGTGTGTTTATCAAAGTTATTTATCATTCTATTAGAAGTCTAAAGTTATAATAAGTTCTGCATTGTGTCAAAGCTCATGCTGGCACACGTATCCCAGAAGCTTAAAAGCATTGAACTAGTCTTTCATGCAGCAATAAAAATACAATTTTAATTTCCTGAAGCTTTGAACTATAATATAAAGCTTAGAGTCGTTGTGGTTTCTAGCAAGTAAATTTACACAGAAGTGTGCACGTTATTAGCACTATCAGATTCGTTATTTTTCTCAGTTTTTATACAGATTTTTAGTTTGCGCTTGACCGCAACCTCTCCTAAATTTAGACGATAATGCAGTCTACGTCGGAGCATTCTTGCTGAAAAGAAACCGATTCACTCGCGACTTAAGACTATCTCAATTTTAACTATCGCTGAATCCATTCAGGAGTGCACTCCACGCCACAGTCTAGTAATAGTTAGCACAATTAAGGTGAAATCAAAGCGGCTTGTATTTATAAAATAAATTTTGAAACGGTGTCCCCTTTTCGTGCCTGCCGTGGACGTCTGAAAGATTTATTTTCTACATGATTTAATTCCCATTATTATCCTAAGTATACTTAGCTGGGCTTATAGTGTACCAATTCTAGCTACCCCTTTAATTGAAAGCTTAGTTCAAGGCAACAAATGTATCTGTTGAGTACCTAATCCATTATCCTCGAACCAGGGGATCAGTGTTTGGTGGAGCGCCAATGCACGTAGTTGCATTTTCATAATTTGCCGCGCTTTTTCTGAGGTGTCGATAGGTCGCACAGACCTGTCTGCTTGTCAATGATTGGCGGACAGACCAACCCACGCTCACTTTGGTCTCGGAAGAATAACATGGTGGATACTCGTATTTACGTGTAAACCTTTTTCATCGCTCTCGCTAAAATTATTAATAGAAAACCATATTCTGCTACCTATATAGGACTATAAAACTCTTGAGTGGACTGTGAAGTGGTGTGTCGTGATATATCGCATGTACTTGCGCTAAATAAACTTCTACATGAGAAGGTGCCGGCCGGCTAACCTGGGGTGCAAGTACCGTTCTTTTAGCGATCGAAAATTCGCTAAAATGCCATAGAATCGATCACAGCGAGTACTGAAAAAATGGCATATTATCGAATTTGACGACCTCAACTGTCAGTTTGACGATCGCTAAAAGAACGGTACTTGCACTGCAGGTGTACGTCTTTTTACACAAAATAAAAGAAGGAACCTGCAGAGGAGACTTGCCAGCCCCCTCACCGGACGATTGGGATGAAAGCGGGTCATTTACAGGTCAGTGCAGGTTTATTAGTGCTTCCATATCGACTCTCAGAAATTCTAGTTCCTAGGTGCTACGCCCCTATTTCTTTTCATAAAAAACCGTGAGCAATCACATTCAGGAAGGGCTATTTACACGCCCCTCCATAGTTTGGTCCTTTTCGAGTCACGGATTGTCCAGTGAACTGCAGATTCACGTAATTTTGGTGAATTCTCACAACATAATTCATACCTATATATTCACGTAATTTGGTGAATATCTTACGCAACGCCCCTTATTAAATTCAGATTTACGTAATTTTGGTAAATTCTGATAACTTACGCCTTATTTTACGTAACTTATTGGTAAAATCTCTAATATTTAACGCTCAAAGTTAACCTACGTAATTATTTGGTAGGCTAACTTACGCCCAGTTATACTAGGTTCAATTGATTTAGTTGTTAGAATTCTACGTATTAATTGGTAGAATTAATCTACGATTTAATTTCGTTCTATCCAGTATAAATACTTACATTCCGCTTCATCTAAACTATAAAAACATTTCGCCGCTTCGCCATTGGAGTTTCGCCATAACTCCGCTCCGCCATTTTGAGTCGTTTCCAAGTCGTTTGAATTTAACTTAGTGTGTTTGAATTTGTTTCAATACTACCTACTTACCGCTGACGATTTGTTTTTTCGTGTTATTGTCGATTTATATCTGTGAACATGACGGAAAAGCAAACCGATCGGGAAGTAATGTTAGTTTTAGTGAATCAAAAGAAAGAATTATTGTTTCAACGTATGAATCGATTGTATAATTTGTCAAAAAGTGTTATTTCTTTTGATTCATCTTCGCGATCGAATGAAAGCTTCCTGGCTGAGTCAGAAACTATTGATGTTTTACGTGATAAATTCGAGTCTTTGGTAGACGAATACAATAAAATAAAAATACAATTAAAATCAGACACAGTTCCTGATTACGCGTGTCTCGAGTCATTTGAAGATTTGTACATACGAGTGAAACGCGTTCGTAACAAACTCAGCGCCAGCGCTGCCGTAGCCGGGAATTCTAGGGTGTGTTCACATGGGGCGAGTAACTCGACTATGCCTGTATTGAAATTGCAACCTTTAGTTATTCCTAGTTTTGACGGACGCCCTGAAAACTGGAACCTGTTTTACGAGTCGTTTAAAGCAAATATTCACTTAAACGAACAATTGTCTGACGCGCAGCGAGTGCAGTACCTAATATCAAAGCTTACGCATGAGGCGCTTAAATTCACCGCGGGTATTGTTCCGTCTGGTGAAACTTATAGCATACTATGGGAAAGTTTAGTTAAAAAATTCCAAGACAAACGTGCATTAGGAAGTTTTTACCTGAATAATATTCTTGACTTGAAAGCAAGCTCGCACAATGCAAACACCCTCGAGGCACTGATAGGTAAGTTCTCGGCGTCGATTGCAGCGCTCAAGCAGTTACAAATCGAAGATTTGACTGATTTTATTTTTGTCCAATGCGCGCTTAGGAAGTTGGACACGCAGACCATCCAGTCTTTTGAACTGACTGTTAGGGACACTGAAATACCTACTACCAAACAGCTGATAAGCTTTGTACAGGATCAAGCGAAGATATTGGAACGTTCGCGACCTAACACTTTTAATAAACCGCCCGCAAATACATCGACTCGAGATTCACGTAGTCAAAATACCTACAAGTCTTTCGTCGCGACGGAACAAAGCACTCAATCACCTGTTGGTGCACCACCCGCTGCAGCGCCCTCTATGCAACGCAGCGGATGCGCATTCTGTGGTAGTAGTGATCACGTGCAACTTTATAATTGTCTACAATTTAAAAAAGGTGATCCACATAGTAGGTATCAATTCATTAAATCGAAGCATGGTTGTGTAAACTGTCTTAGTACAGTACATAACCTTCCGAAGTGCAATTCTACTTCCGTCTGCGAACGCTGCCGAAAGCGCCACCATAGTTTACTTTGTTTCAGTAAAAATAATGGTGAAAATAATAATAGTTATTCGCATACCGCTATGACACATAGTGACGTACATATTACGTCACCGTCTTTCACGCCCGCGCCTTGCGTGGATGCAGAAGTGAGCTCGCCGCCGCCGTGCATTCCGACAGCTTCGCTTGTTCTGGAAGCCGCTACGCAATTGCAACCTTACGCGCCCAGTCATAAGGGCCATGTTAGCATGCCAGTAGCATCAGATGCTGATAATAACGCTTTACCGTTTTCGCTGTCGCCACCATCATCTCATAATACCGCAGTGCTACTCTCAGCTGGATCGAAACTGAAGTCGACGGTTCTGTTGTCTACGGCGCAAGTATATGCACGCCCTAAAGGTTGTACGACGTCATCAGTAGTGAGGTGCTTGATTGATAACGGGTCTCAAAATAATTTGATCACGACTGATTGTTGCCGGAAATTGAATTTAGCAATAACGCCACTGCATAACTCCTTTGTAAAAGGTGTTGGTGCAGCTTCACGTCCGATTATTGGTTATGTTTACTTCGACATCCAATCGCGCGTTTACCCAGAGCAGCAGTATACAATTTACGCGCTTGCAGTTGAATGTATCGCGGAGCAGTTACCGACTCATTTTCTTGAGTGCGACAGTGGCATTTTTGCAGAACTTCCGCTCGCTGATTTGAGTTGGAATATACCGGGTGATATTGATGTCTTACTGGGAGCTCAACTCTTCCCATACATATATTTGGGTAATAGGGTTGAGTGTGGCTCGCATGCCCCACCCGCCTTATCGACGACATTTGGCTGGATTTTGATGGGTGACTACCCTCGTACGGATATTAAAACCGCCTCTTCCTTCTCCGCGTTGGCATTGAACGATTTAGTCCAGAAATTTTGGGAACTTGAAGAAGTGCCAACGAAGAAATTTCTTTCACCGGAGGAGACAGAATGCGAGAATATTTTTACCTCCAGCGTGAGTCGTGATGATGTGGGTCGCTACACAGTATCTTTGCCATTTTGTAGAGATCCTTCAGAGTTGGGTAACTCGCATGCTGCCGCTTACCGCCGCTTTCTGACGCTTGAACGAAAATTCCGCCTATCACCAATATTGCGCGAAAACTACAATAAGGTGATTCAAGATTATCTTGATAACGGGTACCTCAGTCCTGTTGAAGGTTCTGAGCTAACTCCCGATGGTTATTATATACCACATCACGCCGTGGTTCGGCCCGACAAACCGATGCCGCGAATCGTGCTAGACGCAAGTGCGAAAACGCACACTGGTCTTTCGCTCAACGATGTATTACACATTGGCCCAAATCTGCAAGCTGATTTGTTTCTTCTACTTCTAGATTTCAGATTATTTCCCATCGCTATGAACGCTGATATAAAACAACATTATTTACGTATTGGTGTACCGGTTGACCAGCGTAAATATCTTCGCATTTTATTTCGGTTCAATGAATCCGAAGAAGTTCGCACTTTTGCCTTCAATAGGCAACCGTTCGGTCTCAAGTCAAGCCCGTACATAGCTATGCGCACTGTGCGACAGCTGGCTTTAGACATGAGTCCAAATTATCCTGACGCCGCTAAAGTGGCTGAAAGCAGCCTATACATGGATGACCTAGTTCATTCAGTCCAAAATGAAGAAACTGCGATGCAGCTAGCTAAAGACTTAATTAAACTTTTCAAAGCAGGTGACTTCGACTTGGTCAAGTGGTCGAGTAACTCTCCAGCTCTCTTGGATAGTCTTCCCGACTCACATCGCAAGTCACTCGAGTTTGATGTTGGTAATGACGCTTCAAAGGTTTTAGGACTTTCATGGGAACCATGTGAAGACAATTTCTTCTTCACATCCGCCGCGATAACAGAAAAGTGCACGAAGAGAAATATACTCTCGGTAGTTGCACGGTTGTTCGATGTGCTCGGATTGGTTGCGCCAGTGATTCTCTACGCAAAACTGCTTATCAAAGAATTGTGGTTGGGCAGTTTTGAATGGGACGCTCTAGCACCAGAACATATTCGCACCCGGTTTGCCGCATTAACGCAAGAATTTCCTCTGCTAGACACGTTACGGATCCCACGACATATAGGTGTCGAAATAGATTGTGAACTACGCCTTGTGGCGTTCTGTGATGCTAGCATGAACGGTTTGGGTTGTGTCGTATACGCTCATTGCACTTACCCATCTGGCATTCAAACTCGCCTTCTCTGCGCCAAGTCAAAGGTTTCGCCAACTAAAATAACTACTCTTGCTCGCCTTGAGTTATGCGCTGCTTTGCTCATGTCAAAGCTAGTAAAAACTGTGCGAGATACTTACGCACCACGCATTCCTATTGCTGGAATATATGCGTTTTCTGATTCTACGATAGCTCTATCGTGGATTCATTCCTCTCCACACCGCTGGTCGATTTTCGTGAGCAACCGCGTCGCACAATGTCAGGAAAATTTGGCTGCAAAACATTTCTACCACGTAGCTGGTGCCATAAATCCTAGCGACTGCCTTTCACGAGGTATGCTCCCATCGCAACTTTTATCACACGATCTGTGGTGGAATGGTCCCCCGTGGATTCGCTGCGCTCTTGAGGAATGGCCGATCAAGCCATTCTCTCCCGCTGACTGTAATGAACTACCTGAGCACAAAGCAACTGCGATGGCTGTTACTACGCATACAGAGCCACCGTTGCTATATGCCCTAGCCCAACGGATTTCCTCGTGGGAAAAATTGCTCCGTATCATTGCATATGTGTTAAAATTCGCTCGACCTAAATCAATGGTTGACCCCCGGTCTGTATTGGGATTGGCAGCAGCAGAGAAGACTTTACTGCGTGCTGTTCAAGCTGTACACTTTGCTGAGGACATCAAACTGATAAAGGCAGGGAAGTTACTTCCGAAGAAACTACAAAGCCTTGCAGTCTTCTTAGACGAAGAAGGAATTTTGCGAATTGGAGGAAGACTTTCAAAAGCAGACCTTCCTTTTGAAGTCAAACATCCAGTCCTTCTCCCAAAACGCGACCATATCGTCGATTTAATGATACAACATCAACATGTTATGAATTGTCATACTGGACCTGGACTTCTTATGTCCATAATACGACAACGCTACTGGATATTAGATGCCAGAACGGTCATTAGATCGAAATTGCGGAAATGCAACACTTGTTTCAAGGTTAATCCAACGCACCCAACGCCAATGATGGCAGACCTTCCCGCGTATCGTGTCTCTGAAACTTCAGCATTTGCCCATACGGGCGTTGATTATGCAGGACCGATTCGCATAACGCTTTCACGACGCAGAGGCCAGCATGCACAGAAAGCCTGGGTGGCTTTATTTGTCTGTATGCAGACACGTGCTTTGCATACCGAGCTTGTATCGGATCTGACCTCTCAAACCTTTCTGGCAGCGTTCAAACGCTTTATCGCCCGTCGTGGTCCAGTCTCATGTCTTTATTCAGACAACGCTACAACATACGTTGGTGCGAAAGCCCAATTAGATGAGCTCTATAGCTTTTTACAGAGCTCTACCTTCAAATCTTCGCTCTCTAATGAATTGTTATCCCGACGCATTGAGTGGAAAATGATCCCACCACGGGCCCCGACTTTCGGAGGTTTATGGGAAGGGAACATAAAAAGCATGAAGACACACTTATATAGAGTGATTGGAAGTCAACTTCTCACTTATGAAGAACTTCAAACCGTTCTGACGCAAATAGAGTGCATTTTAAACTCTCGCCCTTTGTGCGTGCTGTCCTCAGATCCGCACCCAGAGGTATTAACTCCGGCGCATTTTTTGATGTCTACGCCATTGCAATACTTACCCGCAGCCGATATGTCCGATCAACGTGTGAACTTGCTAGAGCGAAAACAGTTGCTAGACAGTATGGTTCAGTCCTTTTGGAAGAAATGGCATCTAGAGTATTTGCATACGTTGCAAGTTAGACAAAAATGGGCTACTCCAGACAAACCGGTAGAACTAGGAACTGTAGTTCTCGTAGAGCAAGAGAATACCGCTCCATTGAACTGGCCATTAGGAATTATTACTGAAGTTTTCAAGGGTTCGAATGACACAATCCGTGTCGCAATTGTCAAAACCAAATTTGGTATTTACAAACGCGCTGTCACGAAGTTATATCCTATTCCCACGCAATAATAGCCAAGCTTAAACATAATAATTATCAGTAGTTAAGTATAATTCATAATTTTAACTGTTTAATTTTTTATTTCGCTATGTATTCTGACCAGTCATGAAGTTAGTTCGTTTTGAAAGATCTGACGACCTTCCAAGGCGGGGTGCATGGTGGAGCGCCAATGCACGTAGTTGCATTTTCATAATTTGCCGCGCTTTTTCTGAGGTGTCGATAGGTCGCACAGACCTGTCTGCTTGTCAATGATTGGCGGACAGACCAACCCACGCTCACTTTGGTCTCGGAAGAATAACATGGTGGATACTCGTATTTACGTGTAAACCTTTTTCATCGCTCTCGCTAAAATTATTAATAGAAAACCATATTCTGCTACCTATATAGGACTATAAAACTCTTGAGTGGACTGTGAAGTGGTGTGTCGTGATATATCGCATGTACTTGCGCTAAATAAACTTCTACATGAGAAGGTGCCGGCCGGCTAACCTGGTGTACGTCTTTTTACACAAAATAAAAGAAGGAACCTGCAGAGGAGACTTGCCAGCCCCCTCACCGGACGATTGGGATGAAAGCGGGTCATTTACAGGTCAGTGCAGGTTTATTAGTGCTTCCATATCGACTCTCAGAAATTCTAGTTCCTAGGTGCTACGCCCCTATTTCTTTTCATAAAAAACCGTGAGCAATCACATTCAGGAAGGGCTATTTACACGCCCCTCCAGTGTTCAAGATTGCTGCGATTTCTGGAGCGAATTAGAATCATGGCTATCTACATAGTATTTCTATATGTAGTATGGTGCACTATGGGCCTCATAAACAAGCTCAGTCGCACAGCGAGCTTTGGAGAGTGCTATAGTCGGGGTTTCTCTAAGAGATCGAATTAGAAATGAGGAGTAGAATAACGAAAGTTACGGCCCTTTTGGAGATCAATGGGGGAGAGGCCTTTGTTCAGCAGTGGACGTCCCACGATGTCCTATGGCTGAATCTTTTTTAAACCAACTTCGAAAAAGGAGGAAGGCTATCAATTCGGCCCGTTTTTTAATGTACGTATGTGCAGCGGTTACGCAAACCAAACCAATCTGTAAACCAATTTGCGTGTTTCTTTTTTTATCATTTAGGAGAAACGCACGAGGTCTCACAAAAAATTCATTAGTTTAGGGTTCAATAGTTTTTAAACCAGCTCAAATAATATGGATTTTTGCTAGTGCGCCTATTATATTAACATAAAATGTTTGTATTCGGTGGTTTTGTGAAGTCGGTTATTTTATAGATATTTTTTTATGTATAGGTAAGCTTGCTTTTGACCGCCAACTCGCCTAACGCGGTCTACGATGGAGTGAATAAATAATAAATAAGCATCATTATCTATTTACTAACCAAAAGTGGGACGTGGTTTACTTATAAAGACATAGTCGGGTTTTAGTTTTTACTGACTGGATATTTATAGTTTTGTGATGTAGATTTTGCGACAGTTGTAGGCTACAATGTAGGCCACACCTACATTTTATATTTTGTATTAAGCATATTTTGTATTTTGTATTTTATATTTTGTTTTTTTTAAGCGTTTTGAATGCTAAGACCAGTAAGCCCGGATGATTAAGGCGTCTGCGGATTTCTTATTTGAGTTTGATTGCTCTTGGCCATAATTCTAAATAATTATCTGAGTATTTACGTTTCCCTTTGAAAACTGCTTTTAGTTTTGGGAGATGGAATAATTTGTAAACAATAGGAGGCTGATACAACTTGCTCTAGAGATTTAAACTCTGGGATTAGGCTTAGTATTTTTTTTTCTTAGTGGATCTGCGGACTTTATTTAGTGAAATTTCGGAACAAATGTGATACAATTTGGTTACCCGTGTACTACTGGTGGTAAGGCTGGTAGTACCAGCCTTACCACCAGTAGTGGTACACACGGCAAATTTTTTTGGCCATGGCATTGGTTATTATTGATCAGCGGTGCCTGCGGTTTTATTCGCTATCCTACAGTATCAGTTGATTTTTTTAATACAAAGTCTTGGTAAGCGTAGTCTATACGGAATGGAGCACAATCTACCTGTTTACCCAATTTCATTCATACCCGTTCCGCCATAACGGAGTTGAATGCGGACAAACATGTTCACATTTACACAAACTTTCTCATCATCATTTCAGCCTTAAGACGTCCACTGCTGGCATATACATAGGCCTCCCCATCGATCTCCTCAAGGGTCGGTTGGAAGCGGCCTTCATCCAGCATTTCCCTGCGGTCTCTTTTAGGTCGTCTGTCCATCTTGTGGATGTGCATGGACGTCCTACGCTGCGCTTATCGGTCCGTTGTCTCTATTCGAGATCCCTTTGGCCCCATCGGCCATTTGTTCTGCGTGCTATGTGCCCTGCCCACTGCCACTTATACTTGCTAGTCCGGTGGGCTATGTCGGTAACTTTTGTTCGCCTACGGATCACCTCATTTCTGATTCGATCTCGTAGGGAAACCTTGAGCATAGCTCTATTCATAGCTCGTTGTGCGGCTTTGAGCTTGCTTATAAGGCCCATAGTGAGAGACCACATTTCAATGCCATATATTATGTCATCACTGGCAACACACACTGGCCGAAGACCTTGGTCTCAGGGCACTGATATATTTTGGACGAGAAGACGTTGCGCAGTTTACTGAACGCTGCACAGCCGTATTGGACATAAACTTTTGAATTGATAATATCAGTGTGGTTGGTGTGGCTGTATAGGCACCTATCTTTTTATGGTTGGCATGCTAGGTTTTTAACCACCTTTAACCTGATGTTAACACTGAAAGTCCTTTTCTTTGTCCTGCCCTTTGAGTATAGAGATCTATACCTACACATCTATACTCATAGATGTGGAACACGAATATGGTAAAACACTGACGAATATACTTTACGAATATGGTAAGCCTAGAATGCGGGAACTGGCTTTCAATTGAGGCTGCCGGTATTATGTTTAGACATTATTTAAATAGAAATGTAAATATACCTACTATTGAAGGCGGCTGTATCTATCTCGCACCCGACTTCCGTGTTCTCATCGACCAATATACGCTCTCAAATAGTAAACCGAACCGGGAGTTTCAGCATTTAATTACAACGAGCTGCAATTAAACTTAACATGCTCTACACCCACAACACATGCCGTAACATTTGAACAATCCCCTTCTATGCCATTAGGCGCAAAACCAACCACGAAGCAATACGCGCTAATAACATGACTTATTTTTACTTTGTGCCCACTATCCAGCTTTTAAATCTTGTTTTATGGAGAAACCTGCGGTAAAGTGTTACTAGGTATTCGGGTTATTTCTTAAGCCATTTTCTTAAATATATAATACTAGCTGACCTGACAGACGTTGTCCTGTCTTAGAACTGTCAAACACGCAAAGTCAAAACTACAAATCTTATTTTTTTACACCTTGGGTTATATTATTGGAGTATTAGTAAGAATCCCTATTTAAAAAAAATTAAAAATATAG
Source organism: Agriopis aurantiaria (assembly GCA_914767915.1). Lineage (NCBI taxonomy): Eukaryota > Metazoa > Arthropoda > Insecta > Lepidoptera > Geometridae > Agriopis > Agriopis aurantiaria. The sequence continues at coordinate 5,504,112 of OU611994.1, read as the reverse complement.
CCTATGTTAACCGGGGATAGTGTAGCTTCCCAACAGTGAAGGAATTTTTCAAATCGGTTCAGTAGTTTCGGAGCCTATTCAATGCAAACAAACAAACAAACAAACAAACAAACAATCAAATCTTTCCTCTTTATAATATTAGTATAGAAAAGTAACTTGTGACATTTTCTAAACGATTTTTCTAAGCTAGGTTTGACAGTTCTGAAATGTTTGCCGAGCTAAGCTAAGCCAAAAGGGGTTTGTTATGCTCATTATTATAAACAGATTTTTCTATAAGAATCTGTGAAATGCTAATATTATGGAAGACATGTTTTTTACTGTATACCGGGTTATAGGGAAAGAGAAAGTATATGCTAAGCCGAAAAGGCTCGTTATACTCAATATTATGACCTACTTTTACTATGAGACCAATTCTGAAATCACGTTCTATAGACAACGGTTATTCCCTTGACAAAACGTATGGAACAGTTAATATTATTATGCGAATTAAGGATTACTCCCACAGTAAAAGTTGTTGATAATATTGAGTATTATGAAACGAATCCCTTTCGACTAAGCATACCCTTTCCATATAACCCTGTATACCTTAAAAAACATGTTCCATATTAGCATTTCACACATTTCACAGCAAGACTGAAGACACAAAGAGTTCTTTTGACCCTCAGCTCTATCCTATTAACTCGACCCTGATGAGAATTTAAATATTTCAGTGGTGCTGCCAACGGTGAACAAATCCATTACCATGTAAACCTGGAATAACGCTGGCTGATTATATACTCGTACATGATTATATACATATATACTCGTATTCTTCTATATGACGTCCTTGATTGTAGATCTGTCGTACAGCTATTAATAAAAAAAAATATGCTTAAAAAGATACTGTAAAATAGTTCTACTATATATATGTATGTATAATTATATGTATATATGGGTAGGCTTCTCACTAGATGGACCGACGACATAGTGAGAGTCGCTGGCATCCAGTGGATGCAAAAGGCAGGCTGTCGTTCAGTGTGGAGGTTAAAGGGGGAGGCCTATGTTCAGCAGTGGACGTCTTCTGGCTGATGATGATGATGAGTTCCACTATCCACCTCCTAGCTCCATTAACATACATTCGTCCCCAAGTGTAATGTATGGGACTCGTTGAAACAAACCAAATAACTCGAGGGGTTTACCTACTATAGCTATTAAAGAGTTCTACTATCAACTTCCTAGCTACATCATCAGATCAGTCCGATTGTCCAACCAAATTTATACATTGTAATAAATGTATGTAATTTATTAGTTACGTATACATACTTGCATTTTTTCAATTTGAAATGACAATTAAAAGTACGTTAAAAAAACTTCTAAAACTTGTTTACATAGTTGGGTACTTGTCATTGTATTGTTCCACACTTGAGGAATTACTATTTGAATGTCAAAGATTTGACGACGGGCAGGATTCGAACCTTATCGCCATCAGATATACGCTCCAAGCGCTCTATCCACTAAGCTACGGCCCTTCTGTCAGCCTCAAAACTCCTGAGCCGTCTTTACAACCAATCTAAGCGTTGGCAATAAAAACTAACTAACCAGACGGAACACGAAAGACCACCTCTTATAAATCTCCTATTGTATACTTGCACAAGAAACTTATGCCTGAGCTGGATTGCGAACGTGAAATCAAATTTTGGTCCATATATTGGGGAGTACACTGTCTCTCTCTTTTAGAAAATAGCAATAAATATAATCAACATTTGACGTTGCTGGAAAACATTGCCAGACAACCTGCCAGATAGGGAAAGAGTGCTTCCTGGATATGCTATTTAATTTGGACAGTTTTTTTAATGGATCAATGTGATTAGCTAGTATACAGCGTAGGTATAGAATATTATTATAGGATATTGTTGTTTACAAGAACTTCTATATTTTACCATAGAAGCCGCGCTTGTTGGGTATAAAATCGTTACCTATGCACTGTATCCATTAAATCCTCGGTGATACTCTCTGCCTGGTGGAGGATATCAAGATTTCCATAAAATGCACAGGTGCCTCATAGCACTTTACCTGAGAAATACATCTCAGGAGAAATCTCACATCTTCCACTAAACAGAAACTGCAAAACTACACTCCAAGTGATTAGACCCCCGACTTGACCCAAAAAGAACCGACAAAGTTTCAAATGTTAGAATAACAAAAGCGCAAACACCTATAACCGTAATAGCTGTTATAAGTGCTCAGTTTCGAGGATTAAGCCTCAGCATTCCTTCGTTCCGAAGCCACAAGGGAAAATGGTTGCTATTTAAAGTCGCTCAGAAAATTCGCATGGAAGATAAGCCAGTAATTGCCAGCGATCTTCGGGGAATGAAGGCGAGGAAAAAAATTCCTAAATTTTTAGATGCTTTTGGTGGAAATAGTGCTGTTCGATCCTTGCCGTTTGATGCTGTGATGGAAGTGCTGTGGCGTAAATGTGATGAGCGATATGTTAAAGACAAGCGCGACGGATAAGCTGAGAATAAGCTGGTAGAGACGTAGAATTTTCCACAATATGAAATCTAGACAGAATCGCTTTGATGATAAGACAAATTTGAATTAGGTCGAATTGGACTATCTAAACAAAATACAAGCTAACACTAAATAGCTAAACTGTTTAGCCTATTATATAAAAAAACAAGGATCTCAAATCAGATTTGAAAATCGGTATATCGCTTTATGGTAACCGGTGACTTTTGTTTTAACAAAACGTTTTTTTAAAAGTATATTATAATATAGTACATTATGGTATAATTATAGGTACATAGAGCAGACCTATGGCATAATTCATTTGCAGGTTTTTTTATTTTCTATATCCTTTCTTGTTAGTAAGTTCATCAAGAAAAGGAAAGTTGGGTATCTTGGCCACGTTTTGCGACACGAAAAATACCAGCTGCTCCAGTTAATAATGATGGGCAAAGTTGAAGGCAAACGACGCGCTGGAAGAAGGAAAAAGTCGTGGTTACGCAACATCCGGGAGTGGACCAGCACAGCCAGCGTCGAACAACTATTCCGCTTGGCACAGGATAGAGAGAAGTTCGCTGAGCTGACGGCCAACCTCCAGTAGTGGAGAGGCACTTGAGGAAGAAGAAGAAGAAGAAGTTAGTAAGTTAGACTTATTTGTAATAAGCTATGGTGGCCAAGCGGAAGCATGTGCGTTTTACAATCTGACGGCACCAGGTTTGATATTGTTCTCAGCCCTGGATTTATTTAGTACATAAATAAATTATGTCCAGTTTCGATGCCATTGCTCAACAAAGATGAAGGAAAACATCGTGAGGAAATAAATATGTGTGTATATATAGTGAATGTCATATCAAAGACATGACATTCACTAACATACACTGGGCCAGCATCGAGGATTAGGGCCCATCCTCTCTCTCTGAGAGAAGGGCAGTGACCCAGCAGTTGGAATATGATAGGCTGACAATGATGGACTAATTTGTGGGGATTTTTCCATACAAGAACAGAGCATTTCCAAAACTGTTAAGCAATAGATAGAGCGTAGATTCAGATAGGCCATTGGTTCAGTTGGTAGTGAACCTGCCTTCTGAGCTTGGGGGCGTGGGTTCGATTCCCACCTAGGACAAACATCTATGTGATGAACATTTGTGTTTGTTCTATATCTGGTTGTTAATATCTATTTAAGTATGTATTTAAAACTATATATGTATGTATATCAGTCTCTGGCAGCCATATCACAAGCTTTGCTTAGTTTGGGGTCAGATGACCGTGTGTGCAAAAATGTCCCAAATATTTATTTATTTATTTTATTTTATACAAAAAAAAACTAGTCGAATTGGTAACCCCCTTCTTTTTGAAGTCGGCAAAAGAAGAGTTTTGTTGTTTTGGTAGAGGTTACAACTTTTATTTTACCAAGTAGATCCATGTTCGGATCTACAACGTCCTCAGTTGTAGTGCCTTCCATAAGGTGTTAGTGTCCATGTTACTGAATATGAAAACTAACATTCGCGATCAGATGAAGAAAATAAACTCTAAGTGGAAGCGAGAAAAATTATACGCAAGGTTCTGAGTCCAGTCCAAAATACTTTTACATCAGTTTCTAATCAGGCCCTGTAGGGGCTGACCTAGTTAAAGAAGTTGTTAATGATCGGTCATTGATTTTCCATAGAAATTATACCGGGCACATTTGACACGAAAGCTGACCCTGGAGGTATCCTTATATTTGTCAGGTTTTGACAAGCAATTAACGAAGCGTCACCGCCACATGTACTAATTACCACGCATTAATTGTAGGGACCGCAGTGCCACAGAATAGACAGCAGATATTACTAACAGGACAAAGTGATTTGTCTCGGTGGACAGTTTAATAAGACGCCTGAGATTTGGGCGAAGACAGACTTCCCGGGTCTAGGATTTACTACGTTGGATTGATTCGTTCTCGGCTCTAACATAATTGGAACAACTTTTATACACCATATTTTTAAACGGTACTGAACATTTCTTATTTCAACTCAATGTCTATATGTATCGTATTTTTCTAAATAATTATTGTAGTATTTTTATAGTTAAAAAAGCGTGTAACCATATAGATCGACGCGACATTTTAAAACTAATACCGGGTTTTAGCAATTTTATGTTACATTCTTTTTAAATTAAAATATTTCGAGGTACCTAGCGTTGAACAAATGTTGAGGGAATGATACGCCCGTTATCCACAAAAGCTAAGAGGCTGATATCTAAAAAAAAAAAAAAAAATCGTTCCTTTGTTTTAATTTTTAAAAAACTAGATATTTTATTCCAGCTTAAACTCGCTCTAAATAATCTAAATCAGTTTATGACACTTGATTGAGGCCTTCAAGGCTAGAGTGAATATAGATTTCTTCTAGATCAACGTGTTCCATCCTCGGCCACACCGACGCATACCGTCAGGTGAGTAGGCGGCCAAACGTAGGTCTATTGTATATTAATAAAACTATTTGTGGCATAATATTGAGACAAACATCAGCCCAAAAAAAGAAACTTTTAGAAAAAAAAGCGCCGTAATGTCTAAGTATTTCTAAAGAAACTGAAATCATATCTAAACAGGTATTGGATCATACAGACCGACGGAATGGTTGTTAACGTCTGGCTTTCACCTAGACAGGGTATTTTTGTACATCACAATACATAAAACTTAAGCACCAAGGACGTACTCAGGTGTTATTTTGGGGAAAGTATACAGTTCCACTTACGTAGGTAGATGTTAAGTGTCACAAAACATAAAATTTGTGTATTTTCATAATGACTGGATGAAATAACTAAATATAAATTAAGTAATGGTTGTTTGTACTTAGTTCAAACTCACTAATGTATGCTTGATAAACAGTTGAAACAACTAATTTTTAAATAACTAAAACAAGTTATAATTTTCAATAATTTTTCATTTATTTTATTTAAAGAGCATCAAAATATTCTCCATTTCCATTTCACGACGCGACGTTAATATTTCATAATAATTATTTAAAATATTTTATTTTTATTTTTATAATGACCACAATAAATTGTGGGAAATTTTCATTTTTATGGTCATAATGAAACCAAAAATTTATTCTAAATATTTTCCAAACACAGTTTTGAAAAGAGGTTTTTAAAAATGTACGAATGAGATAGCGGGTACAATCCGGTACATGCTTTTAGATCCAGCCCTGTTCATAACACACCGGGATGTTCACAGCCGACTCTACCTCATTTGAATGCAAAAGAAATAAATGTTATTTTTATCTTAGTGCCTAATCCGCAATGATGATGGCGAAGCTGTCTACATTACAGCGGATGTATTTGTTTTTATGTATTTTTTATGATATGAAAATTATCTTTACAGGCTTCCTGAAGACAACGAGCTAAGCTGATATTGTTGTTATTTTGAGGAAACATGGAAAAATAAAAGAAAATAGACAAAATAAAGAAAATTTTGGACATGATTTTCAGATAGCTTTGCTGTTGAGGTCTACGGGGTTGCACCGATTTGCTACATTAGTGTGACTACTAGTAAACAAAGCCTTTATTATCTAAACAAAATACATGCTAACTAATACTAAATAACTAGATTTTGCGAATTTTAAAATGTCGTAGGAACAATAGTCGTTGCTTATCTATCTATATAATATCTTCTCTCCTATATTTATATAAAAAGTCGTGTTAGTTACACTACGAGTATGTATAACTCAAGAACGGCTGAACCGATTTGGCTGAAAATTGGTGGAGAGGTAGCTTAGAACCAGGAGACGGACTTTTCACCACCATTTTTCATCACTACGCTGGTGAAACCGTGGGGCGCAGCTAGTATATGTATTTAATCAATTGCTGTTCGTTTGTCTCGCTAAAACTCGAGAACGGCTGGGCCAATTTAGCTAATTTTCATTATTAAATATTTATGGAAGTCCAGGAAAGGTTTAAACGGTAAGTAAACGGCTGGACCGATTTAGATGAAATTTTGTGTTCCTGGAGCGGGTCCTAGTAGCGATGCTGAAGGCCGAGCTCTACGCGTACGAAGTAGCGGGTATCTGCTAGTGTATAATAATTTATTCCTAAAAGTTACGGTTTGTGAGGGATTCACGCGGACACAACAGCAGGGCGTAGTATGTCAATAAAAAATAAATACCAAATGATTTTCAAATACTTTACCTTCCTTTTTAACCGAATCCTGGCTAATGTTAGAACCGATCGCGCTAAACGTTGACGTCATGAGGGTACTCGGTTCTTGGTACTTACCGTCCAAACAAATAGAGTGCTCTTCGCCGAGGCAGCCTCTTGAACTGATGGACGGACGACGAATGGGCTTTTTACTTACATCGGTTTTCACCCGACTGAAACCGGGATTGGGGGATATTATTACCTATATCCCCATTATATTTGGGGATATAATAATATGGAGCATTGGTACTACACACATTTTGTATATAGAGTATTTTTGAGTTGTTTTTATGTATTTAGAGTAGTTTTGTAGTCCCGTTCTTTTTCTTTTGTATTGTTTTAGTTGATCCACCGAAACATTATCATCTTAATTAAAATTCATCTGGCTATCTGTTACAGCTCAAAAGAGTCGCGGACTTCCAGTGGATGCAGATGGCAGACTGTCGTTCAGTGTGGAGGCCAATGTTTAAAAGAGGCCTATGTTAAGCAGTGGACCTCTTCTGGCTGATGATTATCACCGTATCATCGCTTAACATCAGGCGAGATGGTGGTCACTTAAACGCCCAGTTCGACTATATTTCAATTATTTTTAGGGTTCCGTACCCAAAGGGTAAAAACGGGACCCTATTACTAAGCCTACGATGTCTGCCTGTCGATCTGTCTGTCCGTCCGTCTGTCTGTCTGCCTGTCCTACCTATTAACGGCTGTATCTTTCGAACCGTAATAGATAGCTAGTTGAAATTTTCACAAAATATGTAATGTTATGGCGGATTGATAAAAAAAAAAAAGTCAAAAAGTAAAAACGAAAGTGAGGTCCCCATACAACAAACGTTTTTTTTAACGTATTTTTGTATTAGCTCTAATTTAAAAACGGTAATACTCACAAGCGTCAAACTTAACATTATTATAGTACACACTTTAAAATATAACAAAAAATAATAAATAATGGCCAAGTGCGAGTCAGTAACAAATTTCTGTTCATAACCAAGTTATAACTGGTAATTTCGTTATTGAATTTTGTTGTGGTACGGAACCCTCAGTGCGCGAGTCCGACTCGCACTTGGCTGGTTTATTTTAATGAACCGGGTCGGTTTGCTTCTTAGACAACCACGCTATCACTGCGCTAAACCGGTCAACAAAAGCGTCAAAACCGAACTTGCATACATATTCCATTTTGGAAACGGGCTTTATACCAAAAACACTGCGTGAATATTGTAGCTGGCAATTTTCAATTCAAATTAAGTCCCTAATCCGGTATGAGACACGGCTTATGTTGAATCGCTGTCGTATTAACTTGTGTCGCTTTCCTGGAAATACTTGTAATGCCTGCTTGTAAAGTAGGTATAAACGTACTGAAAATTGAGAGTTAGATTCAGGGCTGGGGAATTAAGTGTTCTCAAATTTGTAGGTTACCTCAGATGTGTGTGATTAACAATCGGGAGCAGACCCCAAGCACGCAGTGTACAAAATGAAGTTTGTTCATATCATCATCATCAGCCTATCATATTCCCACTTCTATACACAGGCTTTCTCTCAGAGGGAGAGAGAGAGAGAGAGAGAGGATTGACCCTAATCCATCATGCTGGCTAGTGCATGTTGGCGAATGTCAGTGGTCATATAATTATGTCTTGTCATATGCTATGCAAGGACCTTATATATTCCCTAAAGGTGCTATGTGTTTTTTGTTTTCTTTGTCTTTGAACTTTTGAGGTTTTTGGACATACCGGGTTCCTCACCGGGTTTCTTGACTGGTTTTTAGCGATGGCATCGAAACTGCACGAAATTTACTTAAGTACTAAATAAGGACGATACACTAACACGATAGACTAAATAAGGTGTAGGACCGAGGATCGAACCGGGTGCCGTCAGATCGTAAAGCGCACATTCTACTGCTCAGCCACTATCGCTCTGGTTCTTATAAAAGAAATAGTTTTAAAACGAAGAATATCACGTAATTATTAAAATTTTACATAAGTTAGTAGGAAGAGTTGTGACACACTGGAACCATTATCTTTGCTGGCAACCCATGTTGGGCGCCACACTGACCTTTTGTAACTCTGTATGTACCGAGCTTATTTTCCATCTGAAAGATTCCAATAATAGCTTCTGTAAGCTATTGAAACTATAAAAAAGAAAAAAAAATATATATAAGAACGAAATTCTTTTTGTAACATAATTTCTAGTTTCACACACTTCACACATCATCAGCCACTGCTGAAAAAAGTCCTCCCTCTTAGAGAGGGGTGTTGCATAATCGCCACGCTCGGCAGGCGGCTTGGGGATCGCAGTACGTTCACTGTGTACTAATAGGACGCTGTTGCCTATCCTCAGGTGGTTCTGGTCGCAGTTTTAGGACATACCCGAGGTAATTTCAAGTTTAATGGGCTTTTTATTGGTTATTAGGCTTGAGCTTGAGCGCCACCTTGCCTGAAGTTAAGCGACTATGCGGTCTACGATGGAGCACGCTTGCCTAGAAGCAACCGATTCCTTTGTGAATGTGACTTGAAGAAACCCACATTGTATAACTTCTGGAAACACCTATTCATGCCTATTCAGGCAGCGGGCAGCGCATTCCACATTCCTAGCGGTTCGCTCAATAAAAGTGGAATCAAAGCGCTTCGTAAGGGTTTTCGAAATATAAACCATGAAACGGTTTGCTTATCCTCATACAACGAGAATCATCCCACGCTAAAGTCCCCAACTCATGATTCCCTTGATGAGTCTTATTTCAGTCGATAATGTCATGTCACCGCTATTTTGTTTTCCAGTAAACAAGGTCTGTGACACTCCAGCATCATAGGGTTTCCTTGTATCGTAGAATGTTTGTTTCGGTAACACTCCTAGAGTGGGCAGGTTATATAGGGTCCTAAACTAACAGTGAGGCCGTTCGTGTACGAGGTGACTAAAGTGTCGTATGCTCGGCAACTTGAGCGACGCGACTGTCTACGCTGAATAGTCAGCATGTTGGAGACTACGCCGCGACCATATTGTGTTATATAATGGACAACATTTAATTTTCGAAAAAAAGAAGAAGAAGAGAGAAAGAGTCAAAAATTCGAAAACCATTTGGAGATTATCCATTGTTAACCCCTTAAAAAATTTTTTTTTTTTTAAACCCACTATTTTTCAATTTATTTGAAAAATTAATAAATATTAGAAAAAGAGGATTAACGAGCAATTGTAAATTAGCCAAAAACTCTAATTAAGAAATATGAATATATCTTGCCATATATTTCTATTACCCGGTATATGTTCAAAAATTTTAAATAATTAGTTAGTCATTAATAACATAACATCGTGTTCCATCTACATAATATGAATAAATAATATGTCTAGGCGATTAAAAGAACAATAAGTTGTGGAAGGATCATATGATTAAATCGCATAAAATACTTATGCCATTATTACTTTATCGTTAAATAACACTTAAATACATATAAATAAAAGCCGTGGTAGCCCATTTGGGAGACCGCTAGATTTGAAAGCATGAGGTCGCGGGTTCAAACCCCGGGCCCGTACCAATGAGCTCTTTGGAGCTTATGTACGGATTTTTATACAGTGGTACAGTGCTTTCAGGTTTTCAGGAAAACATCGTGAGTAAACCTGCACACGTACGGAGAAGGAATTCAATAGCGTATGTGAATCCACCAATCCGCACTGGGCCAGCGTGGTGGATATGGCCCAATCACCCTTTCGGGGGTAGGACTGCTAAAAGGCTGATTATGATGATGAGCACTTAAATAAATGGAAAATATAATTTGCGTCCTGATGGCATCCCAGTACATGTTGTTTTGCTATTTGATGTTGACAAATTTGACATAAACTTTTTTCATATTTGTCTGGCTATGGTATAAACAGCTATAAATTCTATAATTTATAATAACTTTTAAAAATTATTTTAAAAATAACTATTAGGTTAAAAATAAAAATATTAAACCAATAAAAATAGGTAGTAAAAAAAATAAAATGTTGTCCATTATGCGCTCATCCTGCCAGTTATACAAAATGTTTTTAGGACTTCAATATGTGGTGGCAACATCGTTGCTTTAATAGGTATATGCCATGCCAAAAGCGACAGTACGAGTGACAGCTTGCAATCAGCTAACGGACTCATTTTTTGAGCAGACAATTTTTTTTGGTGTAAATATGACTAGAATGAAGAATAATAATAATTATAACGGAATTTGAGCAAGAACACCAAGACTTTAAAAAACCCACAGTTTTTTAGTAAAATAGTTAATCACCTAAACCAATACGGTCTAACTATAAACATAAATAAAATTGATTTTACTTACCTCTAAATAGTAGTGCATAATATAGCTCCAGCCCAAACTCAATGGCCTCCGAAATATATAACGATGCTGACTTGCGTCGCCTCGTCTACGAACAGCACTCCGTAAGCACAACTGACGGAATGTTAGGTCAAAATGTGTCAACTCGGTGTATTATTATAACCCGTTGGTTAACCTCGTTGTCGGTCCGTTTTTGAAGGGAAATGTTAAGTGTTGGTGGCAGATGTTTGTTTGGATTCGAATATCGTTTAGTTTGTGCATAGTTTGGGGTTCGGTTAACGTGCGTAGCGGTAGTTGTAAGGGTTGTTTTTAACTGCGGCGGAAAAGGTAAACATTTAGATGTGAAGGTTTTCTCTTTTATATGCCCACGTAACCAAGTTACGCGTTATTTTATTGTTGTAACTTATGTGAAGTACCACATACAAAAGTAGAGCCGAGAAGGCGTCGAAGAGTTAAAGCGGTCCTGGAAAAATCAACTGTGCCCGGTTTACCGTAGATTCAAAACTGTCCAGCCGCGTTTCCGCGTCATGTCACGCCTCTGCCGCCTCGACTGTTTTTTTTCGACCACACTCCAGGTTTTTTTTAATTACTAATACATTTGTATATCCTTAATGTGTATCCCATAAAAATGGCGAAATTTAAAATGGTTTAATAAAGGTATAAATAAGGTAATATTTGATTGTACGATGATAAATATCCACAGTTTTTGACAAAACAAAGTAACTAATAATAAAGTTTCATTCAACCGGCACACATGAAATTGTTCGATAATATGACGACAGGAAATTAATTTCAGTCGAGCACACTCTGGCAGTCTAGTGCGGGTCTGTCGATGTGATATTTTTGACAGCAGTAACATCGAGTTTAATGGAACGTTTAGTTAATTTTAATACGAATTCGGTAATTATGAACCGCTTGCCCAAGAAGCAGGGTCATGTTTTTCGGGCGTGTGTGCTTGTATTTTATATAAGGTCTATTTCTTACGTACATTTCGTAAATTTTTGAAGATAAATATGAATTTAAAAAATAATTATGATTGATTGGTTTTCGTGTTGTTTTAAGTTTTTTGTGACCATTGAAAAACATATCCCGAAAATATCCCGAATATATTATATTAAAGGTCAGAAACATATCTGTGCTAGCACTGGTGTTACAGGTTATAGACGACGGTGATCACTTACCATCAGGCGACATGTTAGCTTGTTTGCCACCTCTGAAAAAAGCATGGGGGGAAAGTTTGCCGTCACGGGCCGCCCGGCAGATATGAAACATTACTTCATAAGAGAGCGTCATGCCATTTGCCGTTACGGCACACGAGTTGGTTTTACTGCCAAGGTGCGCAATATAACGTAAAGTAACATTTGAACAAAAAGTTACCTAAATCCAATTCTTTGCAAGATGTCTTCTTAAAGATGGATAGGATTAAAATTCAATAAGATTTTGCTAAAGAGATTTTAATGTCACCTGATTAATTTAGGCGGTGGTCTTTCGCGGAGTTAGCGACATCTCTCATTAAATCCACTAAATCGTATTTCTATGACCATGTAATCCTCTATCAGTGACTAATGTAGGTATCTACTCAACTAGCTTGAGATGTCGTTGAAAGAAACATAGAAAGGACTCATAGCATAGTCCTATACTTACTCTTTAGGGTTGATTTTTATCTGTTTTATGGGACAAGTGTTTAATTTGTTAAAAGTATAGTGCAAGATGGTATATTACGCTCTCTGTCTAGCAAGAAATTAAAATGCTTATATATTTGAACACATTTCAATTTTGTGGTCGGTGATCGGCTCTATTTAAAGTCAACTTTTTTATAAGAGAATAAAAGATAATCAGTCCGGTAGCCCATTGAACTCTGTGAGATTATTTTCAAGTATTATAAAATTAAAATAGTTAAATTATAATATTAGTTTATGAAGTACATCGTTTTGATTAAAGTAATAAAAAAAATTAGTTTTGAGTTAGAATAAGATAGTTAGTTTTGAGTTTAGTTTTTATTTCTGGTGTACACAATAAAGAGTTTCTATCTATCTATCTATCTATCTAATAACTACACAAAGAAACCAAGTACATTGGCAGAATTTAAGCCATTCAAATGGTGTCATATATGGCTCCAAAAAAAAAAAAAAAAAATTACTCTGACAATTTGCGCGGTGAAATCGTACCACAACAAATCAGAAAAGCAGCATAAGTGTTATGGTGTGACATTCCACAGGTAATCCATTAATTTTCTTGCTTAAATCGTTTAAAATACCAATCGTAACGTAAGCTACAAAGCGAATTTGTAGCTTACGTTTTGAGAAGGCGTTGTTTGGAAACCTACCTTCTGTGAGTAGTTATTCTAAGAGTTTTGATTAAAAATCATTGACGGTACTTGTCAATGATACGGATTTTTGAACTAATTTCTTAAATCTCACTTCAAAGTGTTCGAATTGTTAGAAATTATAATAATGTAAAATACACGCGATATATTAAGCTTTTCCCACTTTTAACAATTAAAATCATTCTAGGTTTAGTTTGTCTACTTTTTTTTTTTTTTTTTTTTTTTTTTTTTTTATTATTTATATATATATTAAATTAAAATGGTTCTACTTAAATAGTTAACTTAAAATTATAAAAATGGTGCCATGTCAAAATGGAACGTTTAAAAAAAAGTAACACTGATTTGCGCCTTTCTCCCTGTTATTTTTGGTTCATTGAAATACCTATTTACTAAATAATGTCTACGATATCTTAATATACAAATTTCATTATTATGTACAGCTATTCATTACTATGTAACCGTACAGCTATTCTTTTCGAAAAATATGAGAAAAACTACAAAAATAGCGAAACGAAGCAGCGAAATGCACGACTAAGCGTCATGGTATGGTTTGAGTACAAAAAAATTGCGAGTAACTAAATCAGTCGCTGTTTGTAATTACATTGTAGCTTCATCTACTTGGATTAGCCGGGATTCGGTAAGTCACCTTTATAATTAGGCCTTTGGATATATTAATTATGAAAGTGCCGAGGGTGACTGTTCCCAGGGAATGAGGAAAATGGAGCGCTTTGATATTCTTTATTATGGTGGGTTTGGAGTTAAAGTACTGAAGAAAATGCTGTAAATTAAATTCATACTATCACACTTATTTATTATCATCGGCGGAACGGAGAAATATGTGGGTTTCGGATAACAAGTTGTATATCTGTTACCATTAAATTTTTCTCCAAAACAGCGGACTGATTAGAATGTAATTGTTAAAGCAGGTTTTATTATGGAGGTCTTATATAGCTATATTTGATCAGTGAGTTTCCGTAGACTTCCAGATCTATTCACTTTGCTCGTCCAACAAACATTACGCCGTGAATTTACAGCAAAGTTTTAGCTTGGCGGATCTCTACAGCCAATGACGGTGGTTATATAATTATGTTTGTGTACAGCTGTGTTTAATTTAAAAGACCGATTTCATTCATCTTGTTTTTCAAAGTTTTCTAATACTTTGTAGACGGTTCTTATGGAAAGCAAAATTAAGAAAATTCCGCGGAAAGTTTCAGGAAATGTAACGACGATTTTAACTTCGCGAGTTTGACAGTTCTATGAGAGGACAACGTCTATCGGGTCAGCTAGTTCAATATATAAAATAATCCCATTTACCCTGGTCATGCCATAACTTGAGAACGAATTAACCGATTTCATTCATCTTTTTTGAAATTTTCTAATACTTTGTAGAAGGTTCTTATGGAAAGAAAAATTAAGAAAAAAAAATGGAAAATTTCTGAAAAAATATACTTGATTGAGTTTTTCGTTGCTTTTCAATTTATACTTGTTTCGAGTTTTTTTTCTATCTCCAAATTTCAGAGGTGCATCATATCAAATCAAATCATTTATTTGCTAGAATACATTACATTAAAAGGTCTTAATATTATATTTATGTCACTTTGTACTCAGTCTGCAAGCAGACGTGCAAATGCTCATTTTTATACTAAAGAATTTAAATAGGTATTTTAGAAACGAATAATATTAGAATTTAATTCCATAAATTCCTTAACACTATAAAACAATGGTTAAGAAGCCAATTAGTCAATTCTTTTTTAAATTTGTTACCGTCCAACATTTTTATATCATTAGGTACCTTATTATAAATGGATATACACATATTACACATATTTCTTTTGTACAAGTCTTTTCTGACAGTAGGTTGATACAATAGGTTAGTGAACTTGACTCTTTTCTGACGGGTAATAACTTGACTACGTTTTTTAAAATAATCTGGGTACTCTTTGGTGAAAATACAACATAACACATACCGACATAACATACACTTATTATGGTTTAAAAAGAAAACTACTTGAGAAATATTTTTTGTTCAGACAACTTTACGAAAAGGTTACGGGTACCTTTGAGTTAGAATGTCTTGAACTTTACAATTCAAGTACCGTTTTATCGCTATATCTCAAAAAGTTATATAATCAGTAAATGCTTAATTTTTAATATGACCTATTAGCATGGCAAATTACAAGTTTCTATGTCTAATAGTTTGGAAATGCAGGGGGGGGGGACCAACTTTTTGTCACTTTGGCAGGCCATATTTCACAAAATATACACTTGAATAAAAGAGTGATGTATGAAACCTTCCTTTTATTTTAAAATACCTATTTAAAGATATCCCACAAAAGAGGGTGCAGCCAATAAATATATGTATACTCATTTCACCTGTACCAGAGCCATCCCTAACACGGAAAATTTTATTCTTTTTATACTTTCAAAATGTACATCTATACATAAACTGTAATTGAGCAAAGTTTCGAGTTGCAAGGACGGATGGACAGACGGACAGACAGACAGACAGATATAACGAAATTATAAGGGTCCCTTGTCGAGCCACGGAACCCTAAAAAGTGATAAAATATTTACAATGAGCACCATCTAGTGCAGGCTACCTGAAGAAGGGCCCTAAAAAGTATTTATTCAAATGCAACGGGAGGTAACGCGGCGCTTGAAAGGAATTTGTACAGAGTCGCGGAAAACAGCTAATATCTTTCATGTTATAATTTTGAGCAGACTGACCATAATTATCTTGGCCGTTCAAGAATTCCTTGATTTTTTGCAAGCAAGGAATATCGTGTTCTATCTGTTAATTTGATAACGACACAAAATGAAATAATGAACGTCGTTAGCAAGTAAAATATTCTTTGGAAACTTCGTGCCGATGGTCTTTAATTAAATTAGAAAACAATTCGAAGAGTTCAAGAGAATGTTTGAAGTGTAATTTACAAGATATTGAACATTTATTTGGTTTTATGAGAGAATTTTAATGGAATACGAGGCGGTTAACAAATATCAAAGTGAAAAAGCGTGAAATAGGTAAGTACATTGAAATGACATTAGGAGCGAAGTAGAGGATAGATAAGGTTTACATTCTTATAGGAAGAGGCTCAGAAGAAGAACTAAAGCATAGTCTCTTGTTTGTACTATTGTACATATCTACTTAATTTGTAAGTGTGCAATAAAGTATTAAATAAATAAATAAATAGTCCTTCTTTTGAGGGAAGAGGTGATCGAAAAGAAACAAACCTTGATTTTGTATTTTAAAAAACCTGTATTTAACAGAAACTAGGTACAAAGTGCAGTCGCTCTCCGGCCAGACCCGATCTCACGTAATTTTTTAGGGTTCCGTACCCAAAGGGTAAAAATGGGACCCTATTACTGAGTCTACGATGTCTGTCCGTCCGTCTGTCCTACCTATAAACGGCTGTATCTTTCGAACCGTAATAGATAGCCAGTTGAAACTTTCACAGAATATGTAATGTTACGGCGGTCCAACCAACAAATAATAAAAAAAAATCCCCGTAAAACAAATGTATTTTTTTAACCTAATATGTATTAGCTCTAATGTAAAAACGGTAATATGTTCAAGAGTCAAACTTGCCATGATTATAGTACACACTCTAACGTATAACAACAAATAATAAATAATGTCCAAGTGTGAGTCAGTGATTTTTTTTGTTCATTACCAACTTATGACTGGTAATTTCGTTATTTGGATGACCTCTTTATTCTAACGCCATTTCACCGAATCCAAATGCCGTAATAACTAATTTTGAAGTCAGTTTTTAATTGATAATTATTGTATTTTGTTGTGGTACGGAAACCTCAGTGCGCGAGCCCGATTCGCACTTGGCCGGTTAATTAACATTTAATTAATTTAAATTAGAGTGAAATTTAATGAAATCGATTTTAATGTAGCATGTTGTCCAGCAATGTATGGAACAATATGAAAACGAAAAAGAAAATACGTAAACCTAAGATTCATACGTAGTATAGTATGAAATCTTTGACGTAAACTATCAAAACTTGTACTAGGTTAGCTATACTGAATCTATGTAGGTTAGGTATTGAGATCTGACTAATGGCTGTAGGCGCAACAATAAATGTCAAATGTAACCTACACAAACAAAATATAAAATATTAATTTTACTCCATCCCTCATCCCCATATTTATTATTCAAACAGCTTTCAAAGGATCACCTACCTTCGATAAATTATAAAATCCCGGCGGGGGCTTCATGTTGATGAGATGCAAATCACCTGACAATTTTGTAGGTAAATAAGTGGAGAAATACCGATTGACAGCTCGGATATATTGATGACAGTCCCTATGCTATGGCTAGAGCTAGAGGGGGTGAATGCAATCTTTATCAAAGGGCGAGGAAAGGGTGGGTCAGTATTAGAGAAGATTATAGGAAAAATGCAGGACTGGCGCGGTAAGGATGGGACGGAAGCAGAATAGATTATGGGACGGTATCAGGCCTGGATCGAAAAGAGCGGGAGTGGATTTAGAGGCGAATGCAGAACTGGAGCGGAAAGGGTGGTACAGGAGTATGGTGGATTAGGTACATGACGGATGCCAGGAAGCACAAAAAAATTACTGACTTTTTTATTGCCATATTTTTTATTTTAAGGATGTTTTGAAATAATGTTGATTCATAATAAATAATAATATGTGTTTCACCTCTGCAACTTGAATTTTTATTTATTTTACCTCTCTAACTCAAAATTTATAAGAATGAATCTCAACCTTTTTATGTCAAATCAAAATCGCCTAAGTCGAAATGTTCTATAAGTCGAAAACTCTATAAGTAGAATTTTTTGGCGTCTGCCTTGATTTTCGCATGATTAATAGTAAGCTTTAGTGTTGATTCCTGAGGCTCCCGAACTAGTCAGTGTGTGTGACGGGGCCAATGGCTTCTTCTATTTATATATCAACTAATTACATCAAAAAGACAGATAAAATTTTAAAATAAAGTTAAAAAATTATAATCTTAAAAGTCAGTTTTACCACGATTTTTTTTTCTCTTCTGTGGTTTTACCTTATATCTACTTGAGTCGGTTTGAAACTGCAAGTATCTGCAGGGTGATAATTATATTGTACTCGTTATTAGCATTAGCATTGATATAAATAATTATAAGTTATATATTTCAGATAATGTCCATTTAATATTACAAATTTAAAGTCAGGTTACAAAATTAAATTAGAATTTGTTACAAGCTTACAAAATACTAACCTTGCTAGTAATAAGGTATTTAAGATCACGTCATTACCAAATGGCTGAGTAAAAATCTCTATCTCCGTACGTTTTACACGTTGAAACCTATTAGGATTTCCCCGTTCGCTGCTTAGCTTTCAGCGGAAGCTTAAGGCTTCCCTAGAGCATTTTCTTTGACGACTTGCACTTACACACCCACTTTTCTGTCAGTCCCCACACACCCTTGGGACGCGTGAATGTGTAAAACAGAGATAATCGTGACAAGACAAAACAAAATGTGTGAAATGTAGGATAGTTACAAAATAATGAACCAGCCAAGTGCGAGTCGGGCTCGCGCACTGAGAATTCCATACCACCACAAAAATGATAGTGTCGACGCAATGATAAGTCATCCAAATAAGGAATTACCAGTTATAACTTAGTAATGAACAGAAATTTGTCACAGACGCACTGGCCATTATTTATTATTTGTTGTTATACTTTAGAGTGTCTACTATAGTAGACAATCATGCCAAGTTTGACGCTTGTACGTATTATCCTTTTTACATTAGAGCTAATACAAAAATACGTTAAAAAATACGTTTGTTGTATGGGGACTCCCCTTTAATATTAACTTATTGAATTTTTATTATTTATTACTTAATCCGCCGTAACATTACTATACATAATTATTCTGTGAAAATTTTAACTGACTATCTATTACGGTTCGAAAGATACAGCCGTTTAAGGTGTAGGTTAAGCCGTGTAAAGTTAAAGGTAGGACGGGCGGACGGACGGACAGACAGACAGCGTAGCCTCAGTAATAGGGTCCCGTTTTTTACCCTTTGGGTACGGAACCCTAAAAGGCAATCGTTACGAGCATATTTATGGCACATGCCTACCTTGTTACAATTGCTAAGTACAAATCTAATGCCTATTGCTTTTTATGTTATTTATTTCTGTCTCTTTTTTGAATTGATCGTTTTTCTGATGCATTAGCGTTTTCTCAGTTTTTTCTATCATTGTCAGTTGTCTCAAAGATATTCAAAACTGGATACGGATGGGGTGAATATCTTATCAGCACACAAACATGTCCAAACCATAAATAGACTACCAACTATGAAAATAATCTGCGCATTTAGTCTACATTTATTGCAAGCTAAATTAGATATTGTTATAATTACATAGGATTTAAAATAGTACGTCAGTATTTCTAAAATTTATCTAAATTCATACCTAAGGTAAACTCAGGACATGTTTTTATAAATTTTGTACTTGACCCAAAATCTATATATTTGTAGTTTTGTATATTATATGTTTTTATAGTTTTATTGTCTGAACGATAATTGTAAAGAGTTTTTCTTTATACCTACATAGAATACTGTTACCTCTAAACCCAGATATATCAATTTATTTGTACATACGTCACGCCTCAAAAAAGAAAAAGAATGTTCGCGCAACTTGGTACAAGCTGCTTCCTATTTGCCCCGTTCCCAGCATTTTTCCACATTTTTGCCGGTCTACCAACATGGCAAAACAAATTACGGAGACGGGCCGGGCAGCGGCCGCGGCTGTAGAATCATTCGTCAAGGGCCACACTTAGCCCCTACTAAACCCTTTATGCCTGGCCTTGAATAGTTAACCTCCTCTCTTTATGTTCTAGAGAAAAATAACGTAACACAAAAAGGCCCTTTCAACACCCGGATACGTCTGAATAATTTATTAAGAAAAATGTTCTAAACAAAAGAGGCTGAGTATTTTATGGCTGTTTTCTTTGCATAACGGCGCTGGTGTAATGTATATTCCGTGATACTTTTGATGGGTTTATTATTTTTAAGTGTTGTATCCAGTAAGGACCACTGAAATACGCTGATAGTACAAAACAGCCATGGCCGACAATTGCATGAATAAAGCTGGAAACAAATTATAGGACGCGGCTGACGGACGCGACATAAAGGTATCTAGATAATGAATGTACACTGATCTGCGCAAACTATTGGACGTAAGTCGTGGGCGTAACGTTGGGCTGACCTTGAGCGTTCGGACGTCCGACAGAAATCTGGCGCGCCGGATGTTTGTGTCAGCCGAAGCCACGTCTCAAAAGACTGTTCACACCTTATCAGTCGCGTCCGTCAGCCGCGTCCATCAGCCGCGTCCGATAGTTTGTTTCCAGCTTTACGCTGGATGGTCCAAATGCTATAGGTTGTCAAGACAACCGCGCATAATGGCGCTAAAGTAATGGCACTCCATGTGGAATCATGGTGGTAACCATAGCATCCGCACGGTGTTTTCCT
Source organism: Agriopis aurantiaria (assembly GCA_914767915.1). Classification (NCBI taxonomy): domain Eukaryota; kingdom Metazoa; phylum Arthropoda; class Insecta; order Lepidoptera; family Geometridae; genus Agriopis; species Agriopis aurantiaria. The sequence goes on along the minus strand of OU611994.1, from coordinate 5,483,360 downwards.
CCACCGGCAGCTCACTGCCCTACTCACTGATTTGAACCCACGATCTAGCGGTTTATGCTGTGCGCTGTCTGTCAGTGAATGAGAGAATTTATGATTTTTTGACACATGAAAAATTAAATAACAAACGTGTAATTTGTCACAAAGGTCATATCAGAAACATTCAGTTAATTTTGTGATTGACTGTACATAACATAATTTTGATGAGTAAGCTTGTGCATGCAATACAATCAAACCATAGTAATATAATACTAACCTCTAATTATAAATCTGCTGAGCAAACTGACTAAGCGAAGCATAATTTGCAAACTCAGGTTATTAGATCTATACAAACAATGATGTTTTACTACACAGCGTTAATTTGAACACTAATAAAATAAACCAGCCAAGTGCGAGTTGGGCTTGCGCACTGAGGGTTCCGTACCCGGTACCACCACAAACTACAAAAGTAGTGCAAAAAGCACAACATCACGCCCACGCAGTCATCCATCCAAGTACCGACCGCGCCCTTCGTTGCTTAACTTGGTGGTGAACTAAAATTGTCACTGACTCGCACTTGTTTTTTTTTTGTTGTTTTACTTTAGAATGTGTACTATAATCATGGCAAGTTTGACGCTTGTACGTAATATATAACTCTTATTTATATTTTCTTTTTACAAACAATTACCGTGAGAGAACTGGAAGAGATCGTTTTTAGAGATAAGGCACGCTTGTGGCACGCTAACTCTATTTGTAACTTTTATTTCTGGTGTGCACAAAAAAAGTTCTAATATCTAATTATTTTGAGTACGTACAACTAAAACCATTGGGTCGAGACATTGGGCCCTTGGGGACAGGGAGCTCACCTCATTTTCAGAAATCTTTCAGAGTGCCTGGTTAATGCGACGTGCGACCAAAATGCTGGCGTGTTTCTGGCTCAAAGCATAAGCATTGCCATTCAGCGTGGTAATGCCGCAAGCATGCTGGGTACGCTGCCAACTGGTAGTGGGCTTGAGCATTTGGATTGTCTTTAGACTTTCAACAGTCTATGGGCAGTCTAACCGTTATTTGTAGTGTTAGTATTAGCTTGTATTTGTTAAGTTTAATATAGGCACTTGCCACAGTAAAAAAACTAAAACATATATAGGTAAGACATTTTTGGTAAACAAATGAACGTTTCCTGTCGAGTAATAACACAAGAGAGTACCAGCGGCAGCTCCTAGAAAAAAATAAACTCATTTTTTCCGACACCAGTGCAAGTGTCGTAACAACTTGCAAAAACCTCTAAAGTATTCAAGCGGTGTGACAAATTACACCATGTTTTAGAGACGTCTCGGATTTATCGCTCCCCACATAGAAAGTTTCTAATAAATTCTTAACGTATCGATGTTATCGAAGTGATGTACTCAAGCGGAAAAATGGGCTCAATGTTTTTGTACCAAACAATACACGAAACTTCCGTATTAGAAATAAATTTGTTTTGTTCAATCATTTTGGATAGTATTTAATTGCACATCGGAAGTATTTTCAGCGCAATATTTTTTTAACCAATATCGGATAGAGAATAGGTATGTTAGAAGGGTTTCAAAGCCTCAGTGGGACAGATCGGAAATAATTTGTTCGATCTGTCCCCTTGTCGGCAACAGGGGGACAAATCGAACGCTTTTCCCCTGTTGTCCCCAGAGGGAACAGGTCAGCGGGACAAATCGGATATTCCTTAAAACGTAACCTATAGGTTAGTTAACCTGATCCATTATAGGTGAGTAATGAGTTAAGTCATCATCATAATCATCAGTCAGAAGACGTCTCCTGCTAAACATATGCCTCCCCCTTTAAATGAGTTAGGTACGTGATCTAATAAATAGGTTAAGTTTTTTAGGGCAATAGATCTTAATTAGTTTGAGAAGAAAGCTAAATAATAAATAAAAGTCATCCTCATTTTCGACGCGGTATAATTTTTTTCGATTTCAGTTTTTTGCTTCGGTACCGATTTTTTACCGAGTCCCTTTATTGCCATTTACCTATACCCTGACAAACTCTGTATATAAATAGAAGCGGAGCGGCAAGTCCGAAAGAAAAATACCGCATACCGGACCGCATCTGCACTGACAGATGTGGCAACAGCCTTTTAAATGTGATGGAGGAGAGAGGCACCGGATTGTTGCATGAGGTAACCATTCCTGATAAGCTGCTCCTTGCTTCCTCCACCCACACCACACCAGTCTTTTGAAAAGGTGGTCAGAATTGGAGATCTGAACATCTATTCAAAAGAGCGGCGACGAGTCCTAGATGGGAAAGTAAACAGCCATCTCCTCTAAGGCAAAAGAAAGAAAAAAACTAAAAAATTAAGTACCTAGTCGATGGAAGAAATTTCGAATTTAAAAAACCTAATCATGAGGCTATATTTGTTTGTATAGTTGGTACATTTTTGTACGTGCAATGAAATAACATCCAATTTTATCTTGTGTAGGTTATTAGTTACTTGTTACGGAGAGGGCATCACAAAATACTCTCTTCTCTTATTATCAGCAGGACAAATGATCCATACGAATCACACAAAATACAATTAAACGCAATCAAAAGGGACATAGCTGCCTTCATTACGACTCCTGATTTAATAAACATTCAAAAAGCTCTCTGCTCCCGAGCACGGGCTCTAAAATGAGATATGGCTCCCTAATTGTGATTTAGAAATTGCGTCCAAATATAATTAAGGTGAGAACCTACAGAGGTTGAAAATGTGTACGTACTTTGACCTAAATTTCTGTGAAAAAGAACACTAAGTGATTACCATAACGTCTGGACAATGTTGACAATTAGGGAAAACTGATCACGGGGAAGCTGGAAGAAAAGACACCGAGGTCCCTAAATTAAGAGGCCCGTGGTGTCTTTTGTCGAGCTTGTGATTTCAAGTTGTGTTTACCATCATCAACTACCTGTAGTAACCTACTAAAACCGATATTTGAGCTCAGGGTGATCAGATGTAGGGCTCGGATCAAAATCTGATGATCTGGGCAAATCCAAATCTGCTGCAGGATGACGACATTATGTGGCCCATGTTGTCATTGGTGGACAGTATGGTGCCGGGAGGAGCTAAGGCACAGCAATGAGTGCACCGGTGACTGGTTCTTCCGGAGATCTAGGGGGTGTTAGTGAGTAACACTCATCTGTGAGCTACCGACAAGTGGAGGAATCTTCTTGATGGCCAGTTCCCATTACAGATGAGACGTGTTAACCATTATTGTCTTCACCACTTAACATCAGGTGATATTATGTGGGAAACCGCAGGGAAACGCTGGATGCAGGCCGCTTCCAACCGGCCCTTTTGGAGATCGATAGGGGAGGCCTATGTCCAGCAGTGGATGTCCTATGGCTGAAGTGATGATGATGATGATGATATTATGTGGTAAAACCTCATATCAAACAAGTGAGATATGGGCGCGAAACAGTCAAGTTGGCGGCGCTGTAACTCAAGAATGCTAGCAGTGGTAGATTTTCACCCTAAAGTCCGCCCAAACGCTGACGCCATCTTGTTTAGGTTTTACACAGCAACACGCCAGAGAGGCTGGAGTAATGAGAGGCGAAAATTAATAAATATGATTACAAAAGATCTTATTACTTACCTTACCGAGCCAGGAATAATTAGTAAGAAATGGCGAAGATCTAAAGATCGACCCCCGGTGACAATGGGAAACTGATGGAAGGCCAAAACGCGAGAAAATTATTAGACCATCTTAATATTTTACGCCTGTTATACTGTGAGCTTCGGCCTTTTGAGGAAATCTTTTAGCGATATAGCTTTTTAAGAAATTAAAGCTTATTTCACTCGGCGCATTTGAGCAGGTTTAGGAACTGGCACAAGTTATATGCATCGTTTAAACTAGGGTGCGTGGGTCCTGTTACTGGCACATGTACTGGCGCAATTGTAGGGAAAGTAAGGGCTACTTTTTAATAATGTATAAGTAGGGCATAGAGTAAATGTATCGAAAAAAATACAGTCTACATTTTTATTTGTAAAGCTGTAAATACCAATTATAATAGAATGTCGTCTCAGATCGTTTTCATAAAACTATAACGATTGAGCCCTCGCTTTTCCTTGTAAAGTTTCCAAGCATTGAATCCATAAAACTATAAAACGTAACTAAATAAAAAAACACTCAGACACTATTTTTATGATGACTAGAACATAAAAACTTGCATTTATTGGGTCTGTACATTGTATGTTATCATCATCATCATCCAGAAGACGTCCACTGCTCAACATAAGCATCCCCCTTAGAACTCGATTCTGAACGACAGCCTGCCATCTGCATCCACTGGATGCCTGCGACTTTCACGATGTCGTCGGTCCATCTAGTGGGAGGCCTACTTACGCTGCGTCTTCTGGTTCGTGGTCTCCACTCAAGAACTTCTCCATCGGTTATCGGTTCTTCGAGCGATGTGCATGTGTGCGATAAGTGTTTGTGAAAAGCTTGGCACCAAAAAACAGAAGTCATACTTTTGATCAATTATTAACGCACTATGCCAGTCGACCTTCCATTCTTTTGCAGAGAATTCCAACCTCTTTTAAATATTATTCAAATTCAAGGCCACGGAAAATTCACAATCTGGCCTAATAAGTAATTCAGCCGCTTACTGCTGCAGAGCCGACCGCCTAGAGACCTGGAGCCCTACCACAATCCATTAGAGCATTTTTTTCAGTCTAAATTGGCTCCATTGACGCTCGCTCCATCAGTAGAAAGAGCAACAGAATTGTAAAACTGAAATAAGATAAATAATTGCTTACCCTACTTGACCATCTTTTGAATGTCGAATGTTATTTCATGGCGGGAATAAACACAACAATAACAGTAGTGCAACAACAGAGGCCGCACTGTCACCTGTATTAAGCGATTTAGTATAGGTGATTGCGGAAAACCATTAAAAATGTTCTTATGATCAATTCACAAAACGATAGAGTGAACTTTTTATTTTTCACACCAAACATTACATACAGATAGAAAGACCTACAACTAGTGCAACAACTGGCAGCCAGGTGCCATACCCTCACCTGTTTTAAGCGATTCTGTTTAGGTGATTGCGAAACATTGCGCGAATACAAACCGTATCTCACATTCACGTAACGTGAACGTTAACGCGCCAGTATCGGTTAACGGTTTGCGTTAGCGCAACTTTTCACAATTTTGAAAAACCTATAAATATTTTCGGTATTGCATATTGTATTGTCACCAGAACTAAAGGTTTTAAATGTTTATCGGGACTTATCACGTATTATTTCATTTAGGTAAAAATATGTACCTTTCGCTCGACGTTTCGACCATGTTACAATGGCCGTGGTCACGAGCTGACTGTCAACATTTAAACATTTAAAGCATGTGTTCAAATCGCGAAAGTTAAAAAATTTATAGAACTAAAGGTGTCTGAAAAATTTCAGCAAAATCAATTAGGCAGAAGTGGTTCTAATTCAGCTTTCATGATTTGACATAAACAAACAAACTAACATAATATAACATAATTCAAAATTTTCAGTCAGTTTCGGACCGCCTCCAAAAAATAAACACTCACATGGCTTATTTTATTATTCGATATTGCCTTTTTGTTCCAAAATTTATGTATTCTCTTAGATGTTGTCAGCTTTGGAATCATCCTTTACCTTTACAACAGCTTGACAACATTCAAAGGGATACACTCACCACCATACTTAACACACCTTTCGACGATCGTACTTGGAGGCAAGCCTCATTACCTGTAAGGTTTGGAGGACTCGGTATTCGCAAAATTTCTAGTGTATCTTTGCCAGCTTTCCTGTCGTCAGTTTTCAGCACTCAAAAACTGGTAAACACTATTTTATCGCCTACACTACAAAATTCAGAAATCAGTTACCTTACTGACGCATTGGAAAGCTGGAAAATAGCTTGTCCGAACCAACCGTTGCCCAAAGCTCCGGCTTCGCAGAGACAGTGGGACGGGCCGCTCTGTGAGATAGAACGTCAGAACTTGTTTGATTCTGCAAGTTCTTCCACAGAGCGCGCTCGTCTACTTGCTGTTACGCGGTGGGAATCGGGGCTTTGGCTACATGCCCTTCCTTCCAAAAACGTTGGCAATCTTTTAGATAATAATACTTTCCGAGTAGCCGTATCCCTCCGTATAGGTGCCCCTTGCCAAGTCCCTCACCGCTGCTCTTGTAGTGAAATGGTGGACAGGCACGGCCACCACGCGCTGTCTTGCGCTAAGAGCGCAGGGCGCATACCGCGGCATGCCAGCCTGAATGACATCATCCGTCGGGCTTTCGTCAGCGCCGGCGTCCCGTCAGTTCTAGAACCTAATGGACTGATGCGGGACGACGGTAAGAGACCCGACGGGATGACCCTCATCCCATGGAAGATGGGGCGGCCTGTAATATGGGACGCTACATGCGTCGATACATTGGCGCCGTCTCATCTTCCTGGGACATCTTTTCAGGCTGGAGCTGCCGCGACTAAGGCTGAAAACCTCAAACGGCACAAATATAGATTTTTAGACAGGGTGTATATGTTTGTGCCGTTTGGGGTCGAGACCTTAGGACCGTGGGGGCCGGCCGCCCATGATTTATATAGGGACTTGGCCAAACGCTTGATGGAGGCGACATGTGACCGGAATGCTGGCGCCTACTTTGGTCAAAAAATTAGCATTGCCATCCAACGTGGCAATGCTGCCAGCATTCTGGCCACTTTTCCCTCCACCGAAGGGCTTTTAGATTAGTATTTTAAATGATTTTGATAATTTATTGTTCATTTTAATTTGTATATAATAATTAGGTAGTGATAGTTTTAGTTCTTATTATGTAAAATTATATTATTATTTAAGATAGTTTTTATTTTAGACATCCCTGTAAAATATTCAACATTCGTATTTCACACAACGTTTAAACCAATCAAATATAAAACATCACATAATATACATTGTAAGATAAGTAAAAGCTTATAATAACGATAAGGTGCTGAGCAGATGAAGGACTTTTTGTCCACCGGATTGAAATGTCTGTTCATTTGCCATGGTAATCAGGCAGTCTATTTGTCTTATGTGTAAGTTATTGCATAGATTACTATACGTTTTATTGTGCCGGACAAATTGTCCGCACCACCGCTGTCCTTCATTTGCATAACACTTAAGCATGTTAAGCTGCGAGTTTATTTCAATAATGCTATGCTTTGCAATCATAGTTCGTTATTTTTATGCCATACAAGTTCTTCAAGGTGGCAAACAAGCTAACGAGCCGCCTGATGGTTAGCGATCGCAGTCATCTAAAGATACCTGTAACACCAGGGGCATCACAGATATGTTGCTGACTAGCCCTTTTGAAGGATCCCATGTCACACACACACACACACTACGCGCACGCACATCCCTCTCCACACACACATAGCCACACTCTAACACACACACACACACACACACGCTGCGCATAGAATAGCGCATACTGTTGCATTTAATGGTTTAAAAATTATTTTATCTTATTATTATTTTTCTTTTGGCTACTTATTGGCATAGTAATCAAAATTTTAAAATACCTTGAAATATTTTTTAACTTAATTTTAAAATGTTATATTGCTGTTTTGGTATAATTCATTGATACATTAATAGGAGAAGCCATTGGCTCCCGTCACACAGTCTTTGACTAGTTCGGGAGCCTCTGGGATCATTACTATAGCTTACTATAAATTATGCCCGAATAAATGATTTATCTTTATCTTATCTTATCATGTTATAGTTAATCGGAAATGCCGCAGAAGCGAGGTTATTCTACATATTGCAGGTCAATGCAGGTGTGAGGCAAAAAAGACCGAGTAAAACGCACACAATGCGATTTCCACAGACAGCGTTAGACAATTAGGGCAACATCTAAGGGAGTGGTAGGCCCCCTGACCAAGAGTAGTAAAAGTAACAATTCCGCTGTCTCCAGCAGATAACACGGGTTCATTAAACTCTTATCTCGTTACAATGATTAGCTGTCGCCAATCCCGCTTGCCCTTTGAGGCCGGCTCTGACAAAATTTGTATTAAAGGTTCAGACGCACTAAAATGCTAAGCAATTGAAGCCACGATCACGTAATGACTACCTAACACTTTTTTACCGACAAATTTTTTTTACCGTTGGAGGTTCTCAAGTCGACGCTTATACAGGGTTACTGGTAATCAGTTAGCATCCTCTTAAGGGCGCGGTTTCAATACGGCAAAACAAACAACTTTTGTTCTCGACTTATCAAAATTCGCGAGGAAAAAACAGCTTTTTTAACAGTTTCATATATTTTGTCGGGAGTTAACGATTTTTTTGTGCTGTTTTCCTTTTCGCGAAATTCGAAAAGTCTTAGTACAACGGCTGTTTGTTTTGATGTACTGAGGCCATCCTTAAGAGGATTACCAGTAGCCCTGTACAATATATTTTTTGTTAAACTCTCAGAAAGAAAGTTTGAGGGTGAACGTTAAATTACTGACTCACAATAAAAAAAAAAACATCATCGTTATTAGCCCTAATGACGCACTGCTGCGTATAGGCCTCTTCGTCTTGACAATTTTATTATAGCATTATTTATTTGCATGTTTTTTTTTGTTGACAGGGCGAAATCTTCAAAATATACCCAGCTGCATTGAGTTGAAGCCGGGTTATGTCAGATTACACTCACTAAAACCCCCTCGGTGGCCGACCTCTGTGCCAGACGGAGGGTACCGGGATCTCCATAGGAACGAACCGGTATCCTCCTAGCACATTGCCTGAGCAACGCTCCCGGGAAATGCTCAGGGCATTTCCGTTCCTTTTCTTTACAACGGCGTGGGCCACACCGCGCCGTTGTCTTCCCTGGGCTTGCTGAATGGGAGGTCAGATTCCCAAATCTGCCCACCCACAAGCCCAAAGGCCCCCTTTTAGTCGGCTGGCAGGGGATACCGAAGCAGTATTCTAAGACCCCGGCTCCAGGATATAGATAATCCAGATAACTAATATTAAACGATTGCCTCTTGTAATAAGGCTCTTAACGGCTGGTTATCCGAGCTGCGTAGGCAACAAAACGCTCCCTCAGCCCCCGCCAAGTTATAGCGACGCAAGCAAGAGTCAGGATGCCCGCGGGGGGAGTGCAACGACAAAAATGAACATAGGTCCGACCTCGATGACGCCTGGCGCGGTACTGAACGCGGCGCGCGCAAATTCTCGCGACCTTTTTACGCTTTGAATTCCACTAAAAAACGAAACGGACCACGGACCGGTAAGCACAGCGTAGGTCGTCCACCCACAAGATGGACAGACGACCTAAAAGAGACCGCAGGGAAACGCTGGATGCAGGCCGCTTCCAACCGGCCCTTTTGGAGATCGATGGGGGAGGCCTATGTCCAGCAGTGGACGTCCTACGGCTGAAATGATGATGATGATGATTAAAAAAAACGAAACTATTCACTACCAAAATCTATCCAAATAAAAAAAATATATAAAATTGCCTTTCAGTACATGCAATTTCCAGGTTATTACGTGCTTTCATTAGAGCATAAAACGAAAAAAATTAACTAACTCGCATTTGTTTCAGATTTTTTTTTGATCTAGGAAAGTTTATTCTATCGTGTTTTGAACTAAATCATAAACTCAAACACAGATGTATCTGTGACATGTATTTTTTTTCCAGCTCAAATATTGTAATTTAACTGAATAAAATTTAATTAAAACCGTCAAATTTGGTATACAAGGCCGTTAAAGGAAGAGACTTGTTTCGTGTACCGATGCGCCGCGCATTGCACTCTAGTGCGGCCGCACCCTAGCAATTAATTTTTTAAACATTATCAGAGCAACTCACTCACAGATTCAGCTCATTGTTTCAGCTAAAATTGTGTTCAAAGGAATTGAGTTAGGCTAAGATTGAGTTTGCATAAAGTAAACTTTCTCAATTAAAATGCAAATGCGAGTAGTGACAAGATTTGCGAGTTGATGTCATATAGATAACACCAAGTGGAGATGGTAATGGGGCCAGCATTTTGGAAACAATTTCAACTGGTAGCGGTTGACTAGATAATTTTTTTTATTAGTAAGGATAAACTTTTTTTTAATAAATAGTAGTTCTACGTTTGGCCACCAATTTGCCTGATGGTAAGCGACGTTGCGGCTGAGGATGGAACTCGATCTGGAAGTCATCTATTTACTCTTGAAGATACCTAAGATTGTAGTTCTCAGGAAATAAGGAATTCTTTTTATTCCTTTTACTGTTATTGGAAATACAGACTGATACCCAAACTATTGCAAGTATGGGCTTGCATCTTTGTGTTTAAAAAAAATTAATAATAGGCTTGCCTTTGTCCGCTAACTCGTCTGATGTTAAGCGATGATGCGGTCTACTATAGAGCACGCTTGCCTGGAACCGATTAATTCGCGACCCACATTGTAACTATCGAGGAACAACCCATTCAGGCAGCGCATTCCACAGACTAGCAGTTCGTACAATAAAAGTCGAAGTGGCATTATGACACGAGACAAATTTGCGGGTGCATACCATAAACCAGCTCCAACCCATTAAGAACTTATCCCAATAGCCCAGAATTTTCAAATCCTAGACTGTACAATAATTTCATATATTCCATACACATTCGATAATTGTATTTTATTGACTTGACTTTGGCAACCAATTCCTCTCAAAAGTCCGGACTGTCTGTCTGTTGTTTTTGTTTTATCTGTTATTGTCATGTTGTATCAAAGGGTAGAATAATGCTCGAGTCTTGGTCGTACCTGTTGATGAATCACTGCTCGGACTAGACTCGCAAATGAAAATAAATTATCCCTTAATTAGAAATATGTCTCTATAGATAACTAGCTGCGCCGAACGGTTTCACCCGCATATACATACATACCCACATATATACACACATCGATTTTTATCTCCATAGATAATTCTCTAATCCACGAAGATTCGACTTACACTAAAATTTTCATAGTTTCTTCAATTATCTCATCATCATCATCATCAGCCAGAAGACCACTGCTGAACATAGACCTCCACATGACAGCCTGCCATCTGCATCCACTGCATGCCCGTGACTCTCACAATGTCGTCGGTCCATCTAGTAAGAGGCCTACCTACGCTGCGTCTTCCGGTTCGTAGTCTCCACTCACGAACTTCTCTTCCCCATCGGTTATCGGTTCTTCGAGCGATGTGGCCTGCCCATTGCCACTTCAACTTGCAAACTTTAAACCATCGATTATCTTCAATTTCATTACCTTCAATTATCTATGTAAGTGTAATAATTGGCATTTTACGAGGAAACATCTGCAGGCTTGTTTAAATCAAATATACTACGTAAATGCAACGGTGGCGGTGCTACGATGCTACGCTTCATGATAGCTACGACCATGGGTCATAATGTTCTCAAATTTTACAAAGTAAGTAAGTACGCAAACATGTTTGACTTTATGTTTATTACTTCTATGCACAGGTACATTGGTATAGGTAAAGAAACTAGCTACGCAAGTGCTACAGTGCTGCGGTGGTCTACGTCAGCAACGCGTAGCAAGATTGGTTCACAGTTCAATAATCCTATTCAAATAGCGGTCAACTTTGTCAGCTCTAACTTGCAGTGGGTTCTGCAAACAGAATTAGGTCTATTTTGGTCCGACAAGTTTTTGGCTTGTTATTTAAATATAATGTTGAAATATTTTCTTTATAATATGTTATTTTAAGGTGAATTTACAAAGAATACTATGCTAAGCTTGCCAAAGGGAACTTTTGGAATAAGCCAAAAAGAGGATTTCTGTTTTTTTTACCTCATTTTACATTTACTAGAGGCATCCCTAAAATTCAATATTATGTATTTTTTACAATTTTAAATATGAGATCTATACTACAATTGCAATTATGCTAAGTTTCACAAGGTTCACTTAGGTTTCATGGGGGTTAAAATTAAGTGTAAGATTTATTTACTTTTTTAATAGTTAGCTATGATCGGTCCAAATATTTATATCTGACAGCTGCAATAACATTGTAAAAAGGTAATGAAAATCATGAATTCTGGTTTTTGAACGTTAGACTAGCAGGTACCCGATATACTTCAGGGAAATATTATAAGAAAATGTTTTAGCTTTTAACAATAATATAATTGCAGCTGTCAGAGCAAATAAACGACTGGAAACAGTACCTATAGCTAATGACAAACGAAGCTAATATAAATATAGTAAAAATTGCCTATCAAAGCAATTGTCAATTTGTATGGGGCTTTGATTTGTTGTTTTTGGCTGGTCTATGACCAGAAAATTAGGTCAACTAGACATTAACAATTTACAATATGGACAAAAGATTAAACACGTCGTATTTAGAGAAACATTAATGCCCAAACTTTTTCTTAACATTTTCTTACAAAAGCAACGCAAAGTTTATTTCTGAAGCAATCGAAAACGCGCAAAGTTTGTCGGCCTCCCAAGTCGTGAACAACAATACATCAAAATATACAGAGACATCAAAGGCGCGAACACATCAAAGCGTCTCTATGCCGAACAGTATCGCGCGTTTCTTTAATTAATCAAATGTGTTGGTTCACAGACCTTCTCAGAATATCCAACGCAACTACGTCTAGTTGTATGAAAACCCAGCGAGCCGCATTTTTTTTACTACTGTGTTGTCATGAGATAAATAGGGTCATCGCTTAACATCAGGCGAGTTGGCGGTCAAACAGAAGCCTTTAAATGAAAAAAAGGGTACTTCACTGTATTAAAACATGATTGGTGAAAGTCAAAAAATCAGAAAAGATTATTATAAAAAAAAAAAAATTGGTAAAAACTATAAAACTGTCTCCGGATTTTCAGAGAAATACAAAATTAAAATATAATTTTGATTGTTAACACGACTTTACTGCAAACGCTCTATTTAAGTCATATATGGCCTTATGACAACACAGGCAAGTAATAGAGGCAGCCGAGTAAGAACTTGTTTGCTTGCTTGTGACGTCACTGTAGTCGTGTGGCCTTATAAATGTCAAAGGGAGCGTTTACGTGGTAGTATACTAATTTGAATTTTGACAGTTTTTATGATAGAAATACTGAAAACAATTTGAGATGGTTTCGTAAAAACAGTCAAAAACCATATTTAGTTGTAGTAACTCCATTCGCAAAACCAACTGCTTTCGAAGGGTATATTTAGGTACTGTTTATTTACGTTTTAGGGTTCCGTACCCAAAGGGTACAAAACAGAACCCTATTACTAAGCCTACGCTGTCTATCTGTCTGTCTGTATGTCCGTCTGTCCGTCTCACGGTTGTATCTTTCGAATCGTAATAAGTAGGTAGCCAGTTGAAATTTTCTCAGAAAATGTAATGTTAAGGCGGATTAACTAAGAAATAGTTAATAAAGTTAAAAAGAAAAAGAATCAAAAACAATTCTAAATTGGCGGGGTAATCGCGTAACAAAAAAAAAACATACAGTCGAATTCATAACCTCCTCCTTTTTGAAGTCGGTTAAAAAGGTAAGCGATGTATATAATTTAGGGTTTTTTAACGTATTCTTGTATTTGCTCTAGTGTAATATAATATGAAAATAATAAATAATGGTCAAGTGCGAGTCGGTGTCAATTTTCTGTTCACCATCGGTTCTCGTAAGATCACCGAAGTGAAGAAACGTCGGGCGGCCGGTACTTGGATGGGTGACTGCCTGGGCGATGATGGGATGTTGTCTTTTTGCACAATTTTTTGTACTTTAGTAGCTATCAAGTTATGTGGTGTTACGGAGCCCTCAGTGCGCGAGCCCGACTCGTACTTGGCCGGTTTTATTATTTTTTGTGTTGTTTGTCTTGTGTTTGTCACAAATAAACGATTTCTATGTCTAAAGGCTATCTACTTTCTTTGTCTGATCTGAGGCTATTATATCTTCTGTGTCTGAGGTGTTGTGCTACATTCATACCAAATTTCATTCAAATCCGTTCAGCTGTTATGCAGTTGAGTGCGGACAAACAAACATACTTACACTAACTTTTCGCGTTTATATTATTAGTATGATAGGTAACAAGTTTTTTTACAAATACTACTCAGTGAAAATTTGAGCTTGCATGTCATTGATAGCTCTGTTTTAAAACTAAACTTAGCTCCAATAAAGCGCTATTCCGTGCTATTAAGTGTAAACTCAAGGGTTCGTCTGAAAACCAGCGCTGATAGTCCTTGACTATCAGCATTAATGCTGAGACGGACCCATTCGACACTGATTGTATCCTGTAGATATAAGTTTTTGTAAAGGTGTCGAATAAAATTTATTTTCATTCTTCTTGCTTCTTAATAAAACATGCCAGTGTCACTGTCTGTCTCTTTTCAAAGGAGAAAATGAAAACAGCACACTTAATGTTCGCCTGAGTGCTAATTTATTTATGTCCATGAATACTTGTAAAGCGTTTTATTACACGGTAACGGAAAATTTACAGGAATTATCGAATGCTCTCGTTTTTACTCGTGCTTTAAAGGCTTTCCATGGAGGCGATGTAAAAAAGTTAGTGTGTGACAAATCTTGCAACTGAATTTTAGACCAAGTTATCCTTAACTGATTGAGCTGACATTTTGCATACACGTTTAGTTTAGATGACAACGCATGGTTAGCTAAAGACGTCATTCAAAATCTAATATGGCTGACTCCAAAAGATGGCGGACCAGCTTTTTTTATGCACCTCTATTATATGGGTGTCAAATGAAAGGGTTTACTGAGAAGTATAGTATTTTTTTATGACGTCATACTTAATTTAATATGGCGGATACCCAACGATTGCGGATACAATCTTCTTATCTACCATCAAGATATGGGTATCAAATGAAAGGGTATGCTGAGAAGAATACGAAGATTAAAAAAATAATAAATATTAAAATTACTTATTTTATTATTTATTTTGACATTCTTATTCTTTGTTTTTCTTATGCCATAGGTGGCAAACAAGCAGACGGGCTGCCTGATGGCAAGCAGTCACCGTCGCCTATGGATACTTGTAAGCCAAGTAATAGAATATAAAGACCATCCAACCTACCATGACCCATGAAGTGTTTGAACTTTCTCAATAGTCTTGAACTTTAAAAGCAGTATCTTGTTATATTTGTGCAAGGTGCGAGGCTAACGAGCCGGCGTCTGGAGATGGCTATCTGTATGTAGCTTTGAACAACAGAGGGTCGGGGTAAAGAATCTCTTGTAGATACGTAGCTTGGTGTTGGAGATTTGTTGGACAATTTATCGGCTTTAAAGAAAATGCAGTTCAATACGAGTAATTATTATGTTATTATGGAGACTGAAGTTGTTTTTACACATTTTATTTACATGACACGGGAATTACTCACATTTGATTAAGCCGGTTACTCAATTTATAGTTTTAACCGCATTCGGCGGTCTTTTTCAAGGTGAATGCGCGCGTGCCGCTGCGTCTCGTCTTGCTCTGCGGGCCGAGCAGGCGGACGATCTATTACGGTTCCAAAAAAGATAGGACAGTCGGATTGAAAGACAGACATCGTAGGCTTAGTAATAGGGTCCCGTTTACACCCTGTGGGTATGGAACCCTAAAACATAGTATATGTCAGTCAGTAATCTGCCTCAAATGCCAATAACAAAAACATAACCGCAAAAGCCACGGATCAGGTAACGTTCAACACCATAATTGACTTCAAATTCTCGGCCACGTTTGAAAGTAATCTAATGGGTAGTGCATACTGCCATGCTACCGGCGACCGGCAAGTGGACGGCACGGTACAGTGGAAACTTTTTGAGTGTTACATGTAGTTTTCAGGTTAACGGGTTACGCGGATAGATTGAACTAAGCCGAAAGAAGTCCATAGTACTCATAATTATGATCAACTTTAACTATAGCACCAAACAAAGACTTAGTAGCTTCACCTGGTCTGTGGGACCAAACCTTAAAAAATATCAGCTGATCCGCGCTTCCACCCGCTATCCTACACACATACTTTTTTTTTTACTTATGACTGTGTTAATCCAGGATTTAAGCTTCCATAATAACAAATTTAATTCAAATCGGTTCCGCTGTTACGGAGTTGAGCGAAACAGTGGATAAACACAAACTTACATGAAAACTTGGTTATTTATAATATTAGCGTGAAGTGTAATCTATCTATATATATAATTAGAAATAAGCGAAATTCATCTACTCACTCACTCACTCATCACGAAATCTCGAAAACTACTTGACCTACTAAGCTGAAATTCAGCAGATAGATGCCTTATGGGGTGTAGAGGTCCGCTAAGTCCGCTAGGATTTTGCTAAAGGACTGAATTAAGGGGGCCAAATTAAGGTTGAAAGTTTGTATGAAAGTCCTTTGTTTTTAATATTAGGAAAATGGGCATTCAGGTTATTGGTTTGAAATAAAATAAATACTGTAGTAAATTTTTCCGAAAAAGACGGATTAAGGAGGGAAAATGGAGGTTTTAATTTTTTGTTGACAGTTTTGAAATGACGAAGCTGTAATTTGGCAAGTAGAATACTTATGGGATGTAGAGGTCCGCTATGAAAGGATTTTGCGAAAGGGCTGATTTAAAGGTGGCAAATTGGTTTTGAAATATTATAAGAAAGTCTACGCGTACGAAGTCACGGGCAACAGCTAGTATAGTAATAAAAGAATATATTTAAGAACTGATGGGTTACAACAACCTCAAAAACATTCTTACAATAACCTGACATTGAATCTTTCTTATTACCTAAGAGACCGAGACCAAGCTCAATGTAAGATGTAGTAGCCCTCTGGAAAGTTATGTTACTGCACTGTACGCTGTGTCAATTGGGTTTCTGCTCTCGATATGCAGATAGGCCCTCGTTAGGTCGCCGTCCGCTCGTACCTTTACAGCGTCCTAGCCGTAATGCGTTTACTTCGATTGGCATATCAAATTGTGTCGTGGTATTGTGAAAAGAGTGAATAAATATATGTAAGGGTAGATCTATTTACTGTTTTAAGTCAGGAGAAAGGTTAGGTCAGCTAAAGCGTTAATAATACCTACAAGCCTCGAAACCGATCAGCGTTTCAGCGTACAGTAGTTTCCAATTTACCGCGAGGGGCGCTGTAGTCGTTTTACGGCGCGTTTTACATCCAATCTCCGCGCGTTTACGACCACCGCAGTTATAGTCCGTCATGATTGGTAACGCTGGTATTAGCCAGCTTTGATCTAGCAGAAAATTAGATAAAAAGTTGTCAGTTGTAACGTTATTTTCAAATTGCTAAAATTCCTGGTAAACACTGTTCCTTGTATTCCTTGTATTTTTGATGGTAAATTTCTGTAGTCGAATAAGAAATGAGGGAGACCCGTAGACGAACGAAAGTTACCGAGATAGCCCACCGGATTAACAAGTTGCAGTTGCAGTGGGTAGGGAACATAACACGCAGAACAGTTGACCGATAAGGCCGAAAGGTTCTCGAATAGAGACCACGGACTGGTAAGCTCAGCGTAGGATGTCCACCCACAAGATGGACAGACAACCAAAAAGAGATCGCAGGACACAGGCCGCTCCCAACCGGCCCTTTTGGAGATCAATGCGGCTTATGTCCAGCAGGACGTCCTATTGCTGAAATGATGATGATGATGATTTTGATACTAGCAGCAACATAAAACATTTATGAACGAACGTGAAAATGTGAGCCGAGGCATAGCTGTACGTTCGTCCACAAATGCTGAATTGCCGTCAAGGCTTCCTACTTTGTTGTCATACCCATTCTGGGTCATAATGTGATACCTACCATAAAATCCTACATAAAATGTGTGCGTGAATTGCACTATATGTGTGTGTGTGTGTGGTATCATAGCTCTCAAACGGTTATGATTTAGTTTTTTTTGTTTGAAAGGTGACTTGATCGAGGTGAGACTTTGAGATACTTGATCTTGAGACTTGATTGTGAGACTTGATTTTGAGACTTGATCTATTCAGCCGTGCATTTGAAGATTATCAGCTCTTTTATAAGGGGCTAAAAAACAATTTATGCTTGTTTATATTTCCTTAAACGGGATTCACTCCCTAATTTTCCAGTGTTGAAGACATTATTTACTTGAAATTTTTATGACCATCCTCGAGAAATTTCTTAAAAAAACAATAGCTAAAAACGTCAAAGATATTACGTAGCATACACTCAACATACATTCGAATTAAGTATCTCCCTTTTTAAGTTGGTTGATAAATTGAATACATCATATTACATAATAAGTTAGGTATCTACTCGTAACTTTCTGGATCATCACAAATAAGAAAAGCTGTTGTATGTCTACATTTTCACGTATTTACAATAAGATTTATTTCCCAAGGCGTTGCCTGCCTGCGTTACCTTCCTTCAATCCTTACCTACTTTACAAGCCAGCCCTTAGTTACAACAATGCAAGTATACCATTTATTTCAGCCGCGGCCGACCGGTCCACAAACTTGCCTTGAAAAGCGTGAGCTACGTTTATAGCAGTTAGTAAGTATTTATTGAGCTTGTTCCTTACAGTTTCGTTTGTATAATACAATTAAATTGTATTTTCGTGGCCGTCGGCGAGCCGGGTGGTACATGTGATACGTTTCGAGCGACAATGTTAAGGCAGAGAAAATGGCACTTTTGATGTATTTTTTTAAAATGTAAAATTACTTTATGCTTTTGAAAAATGTGCTTCGGTCATTTTGCGAAGTAAATATTTCAAAATATTTATAACAAAACAAACAACAAACAAACACAAGCTTACACATACAAGCTAAAACGAACACTACTAATACAATTAGACTGCCCATAGACCGTTGAAGGTCTAAAGGCAATCCAAATGCTCAAGCCCACTACCAGTTGGCAGCGTACCAAATATGTATTTATAAAACAAATTTTCAACTTTTTGAAATCAAATTCAAAACGTTGTTGTTTCAATATATTTTATTATAACCACAAAAACCACACATTTGTTCTGGTCATTATAAAAATATCATAACAAAACAGTTTCCTACGTATAAATTAATTATAAATTAACGTCGTAAAATGACCAAAGCACATTTTCCAGAAGTAGAGAGTCATTTTATATCTTTTAAAAAACCATCCAATGCACAAGCGAGATCGCTGCACCCAGTATTCTGGCCCTTGAAATGTGCATATTTATAAACATAAATATGCACATTTCAGGGGCCAGTATAGAGCTAAATATCAGGAACCCTATCTTGATCTGAATATTTCGTCTCAATTTGTTTAGTAGTTGAAAAATTTGAGATGTGTTTCGAAATCTCAACTACGTCGCATTGTAGTATGCTTATAAATACGTGTTTATAGAATTATAATGTGTCTATTTTTATATGTTTCTGGCTCAACGTAAAAGCATTTCCATTCAGCGTGGTAATGCCGCTAGCAAGCTGGGTACGCTGCCAACTGATAGTGGGCTTGAGCATTTGAATTGTTTTTAGACCTTCAACGGTCTACGGGCAGTCCAAGTGTTATTATTTTTTATTTATTTTTTTGTCTTTTAGGCCACAACCACACCCGACTTTGTTTTAGGCCACAACCCAAAGGCTTTTGTCTGGTGCGGTTTCGTTGCGTAATTTTATTTCATTATCGGACATAAAGCACCATGCTAAATAATTATCGCTCGACTATGAAGCAAAATTATTGTGGCGGTTGAAACGCGAAGCAAAATAATGAGGAGAGGAAAACAAACAGCGTTTGTTCTCCATTTTATTTACCACTGACACGTTTTAGGAGGGAACATAAATTACTATACTAATTACTTTATAATGCGATGGAAATAATAATATCAGGAGCGAGATTTTAATCTTACAAATTGATATTAAAATAATGGGGAATTAGAGAATTGACGTCTTCTAATTAGTAACCATGAATTCCAAAAAGTTTAGTTATTGCTTACACAAAATGTTACTATTGGAAGATATAGCGTCATAGTTCTTATTTAATTTTTAATTTATTTATCTAAATTACAACTATAATTTTACGCTGGATGCAGTCCGCTTCCAACCGGCTCTTTTGGAGATCGTTGGAGGAGATCTATGTCCAGCAGTGGACGTCCTATGGCTGAAATGATAATAATATCATCATTATCATTACATAAACATTAAATTACTTTTTACACACAAAACACACTTCAAATAACATTGTCGGTATGAATTTTGCAATAAATCTGTTTTCTCGGCAACTAGGTTTAACTTATAAATGCAACACGCGTATAAAAGGTGACTTAGCCAGTAAATTAGTCCTCGCGCAGGTCACCGCAAACATGATGATGATGATGATGAACCGGACAAGGAAGAAACACCCTTGCACGTTATAACCAAATGCCCGATGTATGAAAAGAGCCCCCCCACCCCGAAACCGCAAAAACATACCTGTTGGATTAACTGTCAGCGAAAAGTGGGTGAATCGTGGGTGAATGTATTTATTGTGCCATAATCCTCTGAAGGTTGTTTGCTTGAATTGACAACCTCCATCAAAAGTTGACAGAGAATATTCTGACAACGTTAAGGGAAATAAGCAATGAATTCTAGTAGTACATTTATATCAATGGAAATAAGCTTTTGTGTAGTGGACCTAATTCTGTACTTTGATCGAGAATGGAAAACTGATTTACTAATGTATGTCGTTAAGACTGTGTTATCTAAGTTTAATTTTTTACGGGCAAGTGCCAACCAAATGGTCAAGCCCACTATAAGCTGGCAGCATACCCAGCATGCTGGCGGCATTACCACGCCGAATGGCAATGCTTATGCGTTGAGCCAGAAACAAGTTCCCCAAGGGTCCATTATCTTGACCCCAAACGGCTCAAATATGTAACCACTGGTATAAATATTTGCGCCGCTTGTGCTACTTTTTTTTCTTATTCGTTGTCGCTTCTATTCATCCCAGTTTACGGTAGTTTGTTTAATGGATATAGTTATTTCGCTACCAGCAGCGTCCGCACAACCTGATTACGTTTGTTTATGTCTCTCTTCTTCTTCCGTAAACTTTAAAACCTTAACTTACTTAGTTGATTTATCAAGAACAAGCTGCAAGTCGTGGCAAGTTACTTTATGTTTTTTCTAGGTCGTTAGCTCAGATACGTAGCTTCGTAACTGTAACTTTGTGATAAAACGTGGCTAACTTGCACCAGCTTTACTACATTTTAAAATATATGTTGAAAACATGAACTTTTATGAGTTCATGATTTGAAGAACGCTCTTCTACGGAAATTTGACTTTAAGGCCTTGATATTTAAGTAATTGGTGGATACATTTTGTCTTCTCTGAAAAGTCTTTAGGTAGGTACGTGCGTACATTTAGTTGATTTTATTTATTTGTTTATTTACAAAAAAATATCGGATAAGTTTTTACAAGATTTCATCTGTGAACGATATAGAACAGCCATCTTAGTTTTCCTCTCTCTGTCTGTTCGCCAATTCGACAAGAACTAGTCGTTATACGTTCAAGTTAATTACTTAAATCCAAGGATTTTGTTCCCTTTAGGGCATATATAACATCCTTGCTTAAATCATTCAAAATGCGTATTATTACGCCCACAGACCTCAAATAATCGTGTTTCGGTCTTTACGGTTCCCTACATAAAACATTCGGTTTTTATATGATACCATTTTTGTAATTGTAAGCTAATCATAGAAGTAGACAAACTAAAACTAGAATAACCAAAATTGCTAAAAGTGGGAAAAGAGGGCCGTAAGTATATAAAACTATGTTTAGAAATATTTGGTAATGATGGGAGGTGGTGTACAGCAGTAACCGCGTGGTGGCCGAGACTAGGTTGGCGGAACCCAGGCTGACCGAGGATGAGGTGGACTGACGACATCAAAAGTACTCTCAGGAACGAGTGGATGTGAATAGCGAGAGACCGGGGAGAGTGGCATAAACAAAGGGAGGCCTATACCCAGCAGTGGGTCACTCAGAGCTGATGATGATATCTACATGAATTAATTTGTTTTTAATCTCACGCTCAGTGATGCTATAGTTAGGAAGTTGACAACTTTGGAAATGGACAAGTTCGGAAGTGGACAAACTTGACCGGAGGGATTTATATCTATAAAAATATTGAAATGCGCAAGTGATATAGCTGCGCAATTTTAGCTGCAAAATGTTGAATAAATTTTTATAACGGCACTTCTGCGGCGCATGTCGAGTGTCGACCGCAAAACAAATTGTTCCCACCAGTACCTATACATGACGGAAATTAAACTTTCCAAAATACGCATCTGGTTAATTAAACTGTTTATCGTGCTAACCAGGTGACAGTAATGCGGGATCTGAAAAAGAATACTAACATTATGTAAGGTACAATTCACACGGTTAATCACAGAAAATAATAATTTTTTACTTCTCTTTCTGTAATATGTGATCTGATCAGTGTGCCTTGCGAGATTTTCCAATAAAATTGCGTTTACTTGCTCGATCACGTCAAACTCCGATTGGTTAACCACTATTATAATCGTAATCGTTGACTACGATCTGTATGAAATGAATTAGCTTCTAAAAAAACCGACTTAAAAATACCATAAACAACATTCTAAGTTAATGCTAAGTTCTTATTTACTTAGTAGGGTTTCACTAGAGCTATTATTACTATTACGGGCGTGTAGTATTGAACGGTCGGACAAACGGGCAGACGGGCTGACGGGCAGACGGACAGACTTAAAATTATTGTTATTGCCAAATCAACAGGCGCCTGTACAAAATTATTCATACTATTGGATCTAATAAAACACTACTAAGCCGAAGCTAATGAAATAATTGTGGGACCACTTTGAGAGCTTTCTCTACATAATATATATACCTATTATAATTAATCCCATATCCATTATTGTACTTGATACGACATTGAAGCGGAAATGCACTCAAAATTCGTCTAGAAAACAGTTATGAAAATGAATCTGTGCCATGTTTTTATTTTATTTTTTATCACGAATAAATCCGCGTTTGACCAGCAACTCACCTGTTGGTAAGCGACGCTGTGGTCGAAGATGAAGCACGCAGACTAAGAAGATACCCATTTACTATGACCTTGAAAAGTTACGCTTGATTCAATCTATATACCTATTTAATAGGTTTAGGTAATTTCTCTATTATTTATTCTAAAGTTCAGCGCCTCACTTCTACGAGAAAATGTTGCCTTGAACAGCTTTGTTCACTGTTTGCATACAAACGTATGTTGCTTGTACGTTATGATCTCAAGCAAGCGAAAACTTCGAACAAAGGAGCTCTCGGACGCGGTCAAGTGAGAACATTCCTGGAGATCCTTGAGAAGTTATATATTCCCTGGAGAGACGTCGTGGAAAGCTCAAATATACCAATCCTTTATCAAGCAAGTGAAACTTTGTAAATTTTGGCCGTGATGAAATAAGTATCGCAACAGTTCAACGGTTTAAACTTATGGTCAAAACCGGGAAAGTTCGAGCCTTTTCATGGAAATCACAGATTAGCTCTCAAGTGAAACTTAAAAAAAAGTACAACTTTGCCTAGTTACTATAAAGTACCAAAATTTGAAGTTATACCTTATCGCATAAAGAGGGGTGTAATAAGTTTAACGTGTTTATCTGTGTGCCTGTGGAGTAGTATGTGTATCTATGTATCTAGGCATCGTAGCTCCCAAACGGCTGAGCCGCTTTTGGTTTAGTTTTATGTTTTTGTTTGAAAGATGACTTGATCAAGAGTGTTCATGATTCATGAAAATAGGTTCAGCTGTTTGAAGATTGTCAGCTCTTTTATCGGGTATATTTTTAATTTGTAACTTGTTTTTTTTTTTATTATTTAATAATCTACTGTATTTCTTTACTGCTATGAACATACTGCAAATAATGATATTGAAACACACGTTACCCTTCGATTTCGAAAGATCAGAACTTGCTATGTGTGTATAATGCGAATCCTTAATCATAATCATTTCTGCCATAGGACGTCCACTGCTGGACATAGGCCTCCCCCATCGATCTCCAAAAGGGCCGGTTGGAAGCGGCCTGCATCCAGCGTTTCTCTGCGGTCTCTTTTAGGTCGTCTATCCATCTTGTGGGTGGACGTCCTACGCTGCGCTTACCTTTTGTTATACTTATCTAGAAATCGCTTCAGGCGATAAGGCCGCCCATTATACTGTCGTATATTTGTTTTTTGTGTTAGTTTAAGTTTCATTTGTATTTTCGGTGTATTATAAAGAAATATTGTATTGTATTGTATCTACAATTTTATTTTATTGAATTTACTTGAGCTATGCCTAAATACAAGGAGAGGAAAGTTAGTTAACTCTTCATCAATTTAAGTCATGTTATTACTAGTTTATGTGTATATCCCAAGCAGCACCCTATCACGAGAATGACACCAGTGCCAGCAATCGCCCTCCTCAACCATATCTGAGGGAAAAGAGCGACCCAACACACGGTGTCAAAGTGTAACTTTCATTCTTCTTCAATTACTTTCACTAGTATTTGACAAATACTGTTTGTGCATAAGTCCCTAAAAGATATCAGCAAACTCAGGCTCAACTTTTTTCAATTTTCATTTGCACTGATGCCCCGGGCAGAGGGCAATGCTGAGGAATCGGTAAAAGTTTCAATAAGGCGTCTTGATATATCGCTATCGGACCCATCTCACGAGCCGGAAGTTTCTCAATAAAACTGGACTAACTATGGATGTAGTCAGGATGCGCGGGGGGCTTATATTCAACCTTAAAATAAAATTTCAGAGGTAGTCACAATGCCTATCTTTTTCCATGACTGCTCAACTGTGACTGTAACTGACTGTGTCATGGTTTTTTAGGGTTCACGGTCATCTGAGCCCAAACTAAGCAAAGCTTGTATAATGGCTGCCAGAGACTGACATACCTACATCTTCTCTATCTCTATCTTCTCTATCTTCTCTATCTCTATCTCTATATAGTATAGTAAAATTAAAGTCGCTTTCCGCGTCTGTCTGTCTGTATGGCCGCTATCTCCTCCTAAACCACGCAACGGATTTTGATGCGGTTTTCACCATCAGTTTGATAATTTTTCACGGAAGATTTATATAATTATATAACTAGCGACCAGCCTCGGCTTCGCACGCAAATTATACCAATTAAATATAGATATTCAAAATTAAATATAGATTACAATTAATTGTCCTGTCAAGATTATTTAATTTTAAGAAATTAAATTGAACATAATTATATAAGTAGATAACATGCAACACACATACATAAAATAAATAAAAAAGTTAAAAATAATAATCGATAAGAAATAATAATACTTATATTATATAGTCAGCCAGTAAAAATAATACAAACATGATAAAAATAAAACACAACACGTTACAAAAACATAAAATAAATATTTTAGCTGAAAGCCAAAGGAATTTATTTCTTTGCTTTTGGTTAAGCCTTAAAGTAAATAAGCCTCACATCATCATTTTTCATCTTAAAATTTTATAACGTACTAAGTATTTTGTTATTAAAATGTTATAACTCCTTACTAACGGCTAATACTAACCGTAAAATATTTTCCTTTACGTCTACCATTGTGGTAAAATTTAATAAGGCCGAGAACTTAACAATTTTCTTGCCTTTACCTCAAGAGACAGGGCCATAATGGAGATTTACGAAGGTGCGGGAGATAAGGACATGGAACTGCGTAGGTACTTGACTCTAGGCTTTTTAAATCATAATAAACGACATACTGAAATAGTACGGATATAGTACGTTCATGGCCCGTACAGGACAGTGACCACAGAAGAGAAAAAAAAAAAACTACTTCTCTTTTCTGTGACAGTGACAGACAACGACGTGACACTATTTTTACAAGCCTTTATTTAACTAGTTTGGCTCAAATCTTGCAACTGAATTTTAAAGCAGTTGTGATTGTGATGTTGTTGAAAGTGCAAGGTGAGCTAAACGACGTCACTCGTAATCCAATATGGCGGACTCCCAAAGACACACATATTTGGTGGACCTGCTATTTTTTATGCACCTCCGTGATATAAGTATCAAATGAACGGGTTTGCTGAGAAAATACTAAAAGTAAAATGTCGTCACACTATAAATAGCTGTTTGCCAGTATAATGACGAAAAAAATAGCAACGAAAACTCGAACTATGGCGTTCTGATTCTATCAAATAGAAAGATCTATAGAACATTCAATTTCTGTAAAAAATATATTTGTATTTATTGAAAATAACGGCTTTAAATTTTGAAAAAACTGAACGTATCCTTGTTATCCAATTTACAAAGTAGTTTTTCATAAAACTCTCGTAGGGAAAGTTTGAAAGTGTTTTTCGTTAAGATACTAACATATAATAAACAACTTTAATGACTGTTATAGTTCTTGTTTTATATAAGACTTACCAGTTACGTTATTATAATTTTTTTTAAACCCTAAAACCAACTAGTTACCTAAAACCAAAGATTTCATACTATACTACAAAACTTATGATGGACATCGAATATTTAAAGACCTATCAAGGGCGACTGGTCGAAGCAACTCGTGACCAAAATGCTGGCCTTTATTTTGCCCAAAGAATAAGCATTGCTATACAACGTGGCAATGCTGCCAGCATTTTGGGAACGCTGCCCACCGGTAGCGGATTGTTAGATTAGTTTTAGTTTTAGATTAATTTTAGTTTTAGATTAGTTTTAGTTATAAATTTAAATTTTAGTTAGTTTTTATATTACTTGTAATTTTTATTGAATAAACTTATGATTGCATTTTTTAATATTGCTCTTAAATCAGTGGTGCTTTTATAAACACATAATATAAAGTTATAAATGACATAACTAAAGTTATATGTACTTTCACGAAGGAACCTTCCTTCCTCCTTTCCTTCGGAATTCGTAGAAATTATCATTCGTAGATAGGCCAAAAGGCTACTACGAATTTATAAGAATGATGTAATAAATAGATAAATAATAAAATTACGTTTACGTATATTATTAATAAAAAGTTCAACACGCACTGGGCCAGCATGGTGGATTTGGGCCCATCCTTTCTCTCTCTCTCTCTCTCTCCCTGAGAGGCCTGTGTTGGAGAAGTGGGAAAATGATAGGTTGATAATATAATAAAAAGTAAATGTTTTTTCTAATAACTTTAATCTATATAATTATATGGAAGCGAAATACCACTCACTCCACTGACTGACTGACTCATCACAAAATCTCGAGTACTAGTGGATCTACATAAGTACGCGTACGAAGTTGCGGGTACCAACTAGTTTGATATAAGTGATAGTCTTTAGTAACAAAATACAGTAGTCATTTCTGTGGTAACTTTTATGTATTAACCATATAAAACGTCCTTGGTATTAACTAAGTTCTTTGTCAAAAACATCAACAATAGAAATCAAATTGACATTTTAATATCAATAAATCCTTTGAATCAATAATGATGGGTCAACCTATACATTTTGGAGAAGGTTAGGATTTACCATTTACCTTTTACCTTCTTACCTCTTACCTTTATTGTGCAAAGCAAAGTGCTCATCTTCATTGACCGAACATGGATATCTAATGTGAACCCTGTATGGTCTAATGTCTGTAAATACCAGTATACTTCGTTGACCCTTTTGCAACAAAAATGACCCGATTCCGAATAGCCTACCTCTGATATCGAACAACATGGCCCCTGATCCTACTCCTTTAAAATTTGCAAGATTCTTGATGCAGATAAAATAACCCCACTCCCTGGGGATCCACTCGTCACAATCTTCAACCACGTTGTCGTCGGTCTTGAACTCTACTGAGTGCAAATAACAAGATTCTAAAATGTGTTGGTCGTCTTTAAATCCCAATGAAGCAAATTTTAATTCTCTTGGTAACGGTTCACTTGTGGTGTCGTAGTATGGAGTGTAAGTTGGCCCTGCTTTTATTGTGCTAGATCCTGTTTTGCTGTAGTTTTCAAAGGAATATTTTATTGGAATTCTCCAGATATAATCCGAATTGTCAGGCGAAGTAGGCCAAAAAAGTTTTGATGGTTTTAATACCAATAAATCGTGCAGCGGGCTATTCTTTTGTTCCATACCATGCCAGGGTTGATTGTGAATCTGTGGAAAATTAAGATTATTATTTTATCATATCACAAAACTAATGTCCAAACTGGATGTGGAAAACACCCATATCTTGGGAATTAGCTCTACCTGATTATAAACCAACTAGCTGTACCAGCAACTTCGTTTGCCTGAACTTCAAAATAGTCTGAACAAACGGAAACGTCGCAAATTGTAGTTATTACTTATTATTATGTTGCTAACAATATTGCCAGAGCTTTTCTGTTAACAATATTGTTAGTTACATTTCGTGGAGCGTACAAAAATAAGTTTGTGACATCGCTCACTCAGGGCCACGTACTGCTGGTCGTGAATAAAGCAGTTGGTGGAGAGATACACACCCGCAGTTTGCAGCCTGTCCCTGTGCCTTGTTGATTGTCATGGCAAAACTAAAGCGCGCAGAGAACTGCACACGCTTCAAGCGGAACGGGAAGTTTTGGGTATTAGCGGTATCCGAGGAACGAAAACGTGTTCCTCGGCATCATCCCTGTTAAGATCTCCACTCCAATCACGTTTCGCTGCATAGTCGTGCCTCTGAACCGTTGCACAATTTAGGTGGGCTCAGGTTGCGCCAACAGCATGATTATTGGTACTCCGACTTTTAGTTATATGTTGTGCGCTGGAAGCCCAGAAGCAGTCAAAGTGTAAAAATTCAACTGGACAGGTAGTGGCCTCGTCTTGATCCATAGTCCGGAGCATGCATACTATGTATAGCCCACACTGTACACAATAATTTTGCCCACGACACGCGTTAATAAAGCGCTGTTAATTGTAGCAGCTTGATTATTGCGTGGAGACAATATGGCTCTTTCACAGAGCCAAGATGTGTCTCGATTTATTATTCTTTCTACTTCACCGAAAACACACGAAAGTAGCCCCTCAGAAGAAGAAATTTTCTAGCACGAATAAGAAGCCAGTCTCACTTTTTCTTCTTTTGTTGGGAACGTGTCTTCACCAATTTTTAGTCACAAATCCGAAAACTCTTAGGCGTTTGGATTACCGCTTCTTTGTGCACATCTATTGGTAGGCATAGAGGTCAAATGAGGTCAAATGCAGCTATAATAATATGATGATGGGCAGAAAAATTGAATTTTTGAGCTAGGCGTTTACTTCGTCGATGCTAGTACCTCGTGGCACTACAGGCAGTGTCTATCTGAAATCTCCTCTAAACAATACCATAATGCCTCCCATTGGTTGTTTATTTTGCCGTATGTCTTGCATAGTCATATCATCTCTTTCTAGTAGGCATATTGGCAGTTTAATAACCATTACGATTTATGATTATTAGTTGCCTATCATAACGTAAAACATCACATGACGCGGTGGACGAGTCGTACTACTGCAAGCGCCAGTTGCGTAATGGTGCAAACGATACAAATAGTTGCATCTGCACCATTGGTCAATGGTGCATACGGTACGAGGTGAAAACGTTGGTTGCGTTTGAAGCAGGTGCGTTCACCACTGATGTTGCAAGTTAATGCTGCAAACGGTACAAAGTAAAAACGTTGGTGGTCAAACGCGGACAAATCAGTGTTAAAAAAAAAAACTTTAATTGCGTTTGTACCATTAATGGTGCAAGTCAATGGTGCAATCGGTACATCGGGAGACCAATTTGTAATTAACAATAGAAAAACAAATAAATAACAATGATAATTTAACAAAACATAACATTATATTAATTTTGACTTGCTCTCTCATTAGCCGAGAGAGCGAGAAAAAGCTCAATGTAACATTATTAGAACAATGTTTTTGAGATTGTGGTAGCTTCCCTGATCACAAAATTGTACGATAACGAAACCAACGAACGAATAATATAACTAACAACAATACTCTATACACCAAACACAATAGCGGAGGTCTCCATCTAGGCGCCACTATGCGTGGTAGCAGAACAAGTGCCCACACGCGCAAACGGTTCTCGTACTCCCGCGCTTGTCATCGACGGGGTCCAGCATGCTAGATGCAGCATGGATATGAGGGGGGGGCAGGTCTTGTGCTCCAGCCTCACCATTCGTTCGCGCTCCGCTTTGACACTACACCTGGAACCTGATAGTGAAAGTAGGACGGCTGGACGCGATGTCAACATGGGAGCGGTGCCATATGACTCCTTGTCAGGCATGACTTCGTCTCGATTCAGTTGACCACATAGTATTATACAATACAATGCAGTGCAATACAATAATACTTTATTGATACGAAAAAGAACATTACAGTTAGAATAAGTTAGAAATAGGTACAAAAGATGATCTTATCGCTAGAAAGCGATCTCTTCTAGATAGCCTGTAGGTTAGTGTACCTATGTGCGTTCGAATGCCACCGGTTGCCAAGTCTGACTTGACAGGAGATGGTTTTTGGATGACCTAAGATTATTTGATATGGAGAGTTAAATACTTACGACTTCATCCGGAATGATACCCCGAATGCAATCTACGCTGTAGTACTTGATGTTGTATGTAACATCCTTCCAGTTAGTGATAGTTCTTTCTAAAAGGACCGCAATTTTTAATTTGTTTTTTTTATAGTGCGACCCGATTATTTCTCTAAATGGGTTCAGCGATGTGAGTACTTGGTACGTCCATATCATAACTCCTGGTGCCATGTATCTACGTTCTCCATCATCATCATATATAATAATACAAAGTCTATCGAAGAATAAATCCATGTCTTGATCATCAGGATCCAGCCAGTCGACCCAACGTGGTTTCTGATCGTTTTTTGAGCTTACGTAAACATACTGTGCGATCATGATGTAGACGATCAGAACAAGCCTACCATTAACAAAAACAAAAAAAACATTAATAATTAATCAATAAATTTTTAATTTATTGGCAAGTACCTTAAAAAGACATGCAAAAACAGCCCATAGACTGTTAACCCTAGAAAGATAACCTATGTCGGATCGACGTAATCGATTTTGAAAAATCGATATAACTTGTTTTACTTTAGCGCCACGGCACTGGCCATTCCTGCCAACTCAGTTGGCCCACGGAGCTTGCGAGGTAAGTGCAATACTTTCGTCAATATATACCTACCTTACGTCGAAGTGACGTATGGTTAAGTGTGAGTTTATTTAACTTTTGTGACAATTATGTTGCTGTTTTTTGCGATATGAAATGCTCATTTTTATATATATTTTTTTTGCCATAACAAAACAACACAATGGTGTTATATGTTAAAAGTTTATGTTAAATTACATATTGTATAAGTAAAGCGTTAAAAGTTTATATATTATGTTAAATTATAAGGCTGATGAAGAGACTCCATCATGTTTAAGTTTTTTAGGGTTAGAAGGGCCATGCTTAGTTAATTCCAGATTTTGCTGATAAAAGTATAAGTAAACACTT
The DNA here is from genome assembly GCA_914767915.1 of Agriopis aurantiaria. Classification (NCBI taxonomy): domain Eukaryota; kingdom Metazoa; phylum Arthropoda; class Insecta; order Lepidoptera; family Geometridae; genus Agriopis; species Agriopis aurantiaria. The sequence continues at coordinate 5,452,082 of OU611994.1, read as the reverse complement.
ATGTTTTTTATTTATCATTAAGTTAATTGCATATTCTAAAGCTATTATTCAATCATATTCATAAGCAAAAGTTCTAGCATATGCACACTCAAACATTTACGTCGAAACGACGTAATCTTTCTAGGGTTAAATGTCTAAAGACAATCCAAGCCCACTACCAGTGGGTATCATAACCAAAATCGTTAGATTAGCGAATATCTATCTATATTATAATATAATTATACCACATTGAGTCAAACACCACCTGCCAAACAGCTTCATAGTTAATCAAGATATTAATTTCATTTGATTTCATTTCACAATTTATAATTCTCAATGTACTTAAAATTATTTGCCATGTAAGGGAAGCATAACTTCAAGATACGGGTGATCAAACCCAGTTTGATGGTTAGCGCAGTTATTGTTTCTGGAAAGTACTATAATGAAAATAAATTATTTGTATTTGTATTGTATTTGTATAGTTAAGTAGTTTTTAAAATTTCATGAGTATTCTGCGAGTGATATTTCGCCTTTTATAATTATTACCGGAAATTTATTTCATTAAAAGTTGACAAAAGGCACGGACCCAGGAGTCCGTGGAGAATTAAAATAAACAATTAAAAAAAAAAAAAAAAAAGTTACACGCAAAATAGTATGATTCGAAGAGGTCCCTAACTTAAAAGTAATACAACATATTCTACGCTAAAGTGTAAAAATTGTGTATACCACTTAACTGCAAAATTTATTTGCGTCTCGTGCAAATTTAATTCCTCACTTCGCTCAGGATCCTGCCTTAGAATCCTTCGCTTTCTCTGGATTAAGTACCACGTAGTACAACTTTGCAGCCTAGTACAACACATATCTATTAAGTTTAATAAGACTTACATTTTGTCTTGTGAAGATTATTTTTGCATTGTGTAGCTTTCTTATTCAATCAGTTTGTTGTACAAACTGATTGAATAAAATGTGTCACAGTTTGATGCTGAAATATTGTATACTGTTTATTTGTGGTTGTTTAATATTTTGCAGGCATATTATTGTATGAACTGATTTATTATGATTTCAATATTCCCGGTATGAAAGCTTGGTAAACAAAGATGTGAAACAATAACATAAGAATTTCTGCAAATTTTTTGGTATCGTCTTCCTTGGAATTCTACGCTACAGTGTCCAGATTCTTTCTGGTGATTTTTAAGTAAAGTAGTAGTAGTTTTTAAGTATTTGTTAAGTATTTGTCAAGCGAGGCTTCACGGAGGTGAGTGCTTGGCAGTGACAGCCAGAGCACGTGGGCTTGTTTCCTAAAAATACTCATACACGCCGTTTGGACGTATATCTGTTCAACTAGTTTATCAATCATCTACCTACATTAACCATAAACTTCAATTTGGTGCAATACTGAGAGGGGTTTCGCTCGAAGCGCCACCACGTCAGAAACCGATCCCGATAGGTTCCCGCTGAATAATGCAGCGCTCCTGGCTTCGACATAATTGAAATACGTGTTCTATACGCGCATTAGAGGTTTTTCAACCAAACTACTCAGCGCCTCTACGCAGGCACCACTAAATAACCAATACTTAGTATCACAAACGATATTTTATCATGCCCATCTTTTACTTGGCTCGCTCATCTTTTGCTCAATTCACTCTACCAAATGTGAAATGTGTCAAACAAACATCGCCTATCTTTACTATGCTTATAAGATTTGTCCTCTTGATTAACTTTCAAAAAAGCTTGGTATTCCGATATCTCCTCAATGTTTTCTACATTTCTGTTTATTTAGGTAATTCCACAATAGGGCAAGACGTTGAAAGGACAGAGAAAGAGTCTTGTAACCTAAATCTTTGCGTAAATATTGTTGTAACAGTGCCAACTTATTTCATCTAGCCTTTTGTACATTTTATTATTTGCTCACAAACAAATATTTTGATTTTATTTTGCTCACGGTTAGGAATACCAACAACAAATAGCACATTGTGTTTTTTTGTTTTACTGTTTTTTGCTGCGTTCAAAGGTATCATGTACATCGTCAAAAAAATGGCCAGAGTCACGGAACACTATTAGCCAGATCCCCGGTGTATATATATACTCTGCCAACATAACAGTGCCAACTTATTTCATCTAGCCTTTTGTACATTTTATTATTTGCTCACAAACAAATATTTTGATTTTATTTTGCTCACGGTTAGGAATACCAACAACAAATAGCACATTGTGTTTTTTTGTTTTACTGTTTTTTGCTGCGTTCAAAGGTATCATGTACATCGTCAAAAAAATGGCCAGAGTCACGGAACACTATTAGCCAGATCCCCGGTGTATATATATACTCTATGGCCAGAGTTCACAACAGCACACAACAGCATGTTGCATTCCAAGGGGTCTAGACAAAAGCCATACACTGTTAGCGTTCACGCGTACTTAGCCTATGCGTTCACGCCTGCGGAAAGATGAAATTGTGTGAAAATGACATTGACAATGACGTTAGCGTGAGAGAAATTATCTCAAGCTAATGTCATTTTCATACAATTTCATCTTTCCGCAGGCGTGAACGCTAACAGTTTGTGGCTCTTGTCTAGACCCCGACACACCCCCGACAGATGTGGTTGACGTTGACTAAAAAGGTGCGAGATTATAACAGATTGGCGTCGATTCTGTCATACCACTCACTAAACTAAACCAATCTGACAGGATTACAATTATCTGACTTTCTTTTCATTTTAATATGTGAGAGAAGGAAGACAACAATTTTAGAGCTGTCAAATTTAGTTTAGTTTAGTGTGCATCAGAATCGATGCTGTTGGGCGAGACTTGGCAAAGTTGCGGCAACACCGTACACAAGCCATGAATAAAAGTTGAAGTTGAAGATGGGCGAGACAAGTGGCACTTATGCATCGGGACCAATTGGCCAAGAATGTCACACCATAGGTGATGGACGACGCAATCGAGTAGGATCTAAGAAACGCAAGCGTGATGATCTTTATTTCCTCTTTGAAACGAGTTTGGTGGCGGAAATACATATTACATGCACAATGCATGTACTATAGCACTTCCAAGTACTAGGAAAGCCAAAGTGAGCAAATCTTTTGCATACAATTCTATAATAAATAAAATACGAAATTATATTCAAAAATTTACTGAAACATTATATTAATAAATTTTCAAGGAATGCTCACGAGGCCTAATATATAATGTTTCTGATTATTTGCAAGACTAACATGCTTGGGACCAGGACAAAGGTAAATAAAAACAAATGTAGTAAAGTACAAGTATATGTAATTGGATAGATCATCATCATCATTTCAGCCATAGGACGTCCACTGCTGGACATAGGCCTCCCCCATCGATCTCCAAAAGGGCCGGTTGGAAGCGGCCTGCATCCAGCGTTTCCCTGCGGTCTCTTTTAGGTCGTCTGTCCATCTTGTGGGTGGACGTCATAGAATTGAGCATAGAGTTGTGAATTGGATAGGTACACTCTTATATAATTAGGTCTTGAATTATCCAATTATCAGTTTTCGTATTAAGTTCCTATAAAAAATTATTATTTTCGGATATGACTTTTGGATCTTTATTTCTTCACGTCCAAGTTACAGTTTTCGGAAACAACTCGTATGCTTTTTATAAACAATAAAATATATATTTAAATTGTGAATGATAGTTTTTTAAGTAAAAAAAAGTAAATTACATCAGAAATAATATTGCCAATTCAAATACTTATTAAGTTCCATTATAATCTGAAGAGTAAAGTCCAATTTTTTTTATTGGTACATTTGTATGCAAAGTACTGTCCGGTCCACTCTAAAACAATACATGAATCACTGGTTCAGACTAAGCTCCATAGTCAAGAGCATCGGCGCAAAGTTGCTAGTCTATCGGTTTTTTATCGAATACATTTCGGTGAGTGTGCATCGGATCTGCATGATCTAATTCCCTCCTGCCCATTTTTCTATCGGACTGCCAGAGCGGGCACGAAAAATCGACACCGCTTTATGTTTGATATTCCGAAAACACGTACGAAGCGCTTTGATCCCACTTTTATTGTGCGCGCTGCTTGAATGGATGTTCCCCGGTAGTTACAATCTGGGTGTCTTCAAATCACGAGTGAATTGGTTTCTTCTAGGCGAGCGTGCTCCATCGTAGACCGCATCGTCGCTTTACATCAGGCGAGTTGGCGCTCAAACACAAGCTGTTTTTTTATTACTATACTAGCTGACCTGACAGACATTGTCCTGTCTTAGAACTGTCAAACACACAAAGTCAACATTACAAATCTTGTTTTTTACACCTTGGGTTACATTATTGGAGTTTTAGTACGGATCCCTATTTTTTTTAAAATATAATATAGCCTATGTTAACCGGAGATAGCGTAGCTTCCCAACAGTGAAATAATTTTTCAAATCAGTTCAGTAGTTTCGGAGCCTATTCAATGCAAACAAACAAACAAACAAACAATCAAATCTTTCCTCTTTATAATATTAGTATAGACTAGCTGACCTGACAGACATTGTCCTGTCTTAGAACTGTCAAACACGCAAAGTCAAAATTGTAAATCTAATTTTTTTTACACCTTGGGTTATTGGAGATTTAGTAGGGATCCCTATTTAAAAAAAATATAAAATATTGCCTATGTTACCCGGGGATAGTGTAGCTTCCCAACAGTGAAAGAATTTTTCAAATCGGTTCAGTTGTTTCGGAGCCTATTCAATGCAAACAAACAAACAATCAATCAATCTTTCCTCTTTATAATATTAGTATATATAGTATATATTAAAAAAACGGCGTCTCATATAATCTTATAACCTTGCATCTCCCATCATTACATTCATGAATGAATAATGAAAACACCGCAACTGAAGAAAAGTATCTTCGAAATGAAATGCGTAAGCTTAAAATACAGCAAAATACACTCAAGACCCACTCAACCTCATTTCGACGACAATATGACGAGTCGGCATTTTTCCGCGGCCTAATTGAAGAGGAAGATTGATTGAGTATGGAAATTGGAACGCGTTTCGCGAACAGTCTTTTATTGACTTCGTTCCCCTGAGATAAATTGAATTTGCCATACGCCGGGTATCGCGGCGGAGTTTGTTTTACGCAAAATATTGGAAGTAGAGCGTCTCGGTGCGAAAAAGCGAAATGACACGCTTGGTAAGTTAATTGATGCCGGCTTCTCATTCCGTTCTTCACGATGTTCATATCCTTTGCACACCCCTCTTTACCCGTAGTCTCAGATATGATAGTTTTCGAAAACTTTTTTCGTTTACGTATTGTTCCATACATTTTAGTAAAGCGCCTCCAGCGGAAACGCGGAGGAACTATAATAACTAATATAATAATAAATGAGGTAGTTGAGGTAGTAAGCGGCGGTATAGATTGCTTCACTATAAAACCATAACCTTTGAACTTGCTAAGTAAAAACGAGTCAAAACCGTTGGACATATACTTCAACACCTAATTATAACCTTGTACAGTATTTGTTACAAAAAATAGATAGTGGTTTTTTGTTGTGTTTTTACACTTCGGGAAAGCACACGAAGGTATAATTTTGTCAGATGTTTCGTTATCATGTAACAATAGTCTTGTGTCGCACTTCCGACGGCTAGAGACCGACTGAAACGAAGTTAGCGCCGGCGCTCATTTTGTAATCTTCAAAAAGGCGCTCCTTATGGGCCCGTCCATAAATTTTATTTTGGTCGAAGGTGTATCTGTGTGTCTGTCATCGTGGCTGAAATCTTTTTGATTTATTTCATTGAAGTGAAAACTTCTTTAGGCACGTTGGGCACTTTTTGGGTTGGGAAAATCACAGTACTCGCGTGACAGTCACGCTCAGATAGGTACTCGTTCGGGTAGTCGGCTCGAATCAACTGAGGGAGCGAGAGAGATATCAACCTTGAAGAAGTTTTCACTGTCGTCGTGTGGTCTTTTAAGCACACACATAAAAAAACGTCTTTTTGTTTGGATTGTGACTCGATCGAGTTTTCAGCTAATGGGGAGACACACTGCTTATTTATCACGCCAGGTGCCGCATTATAGCTGGTGTTGTTTCACTGTCAAAAGTGTCAAATATCAATAGATAATTTTAGTAATTACACAATAAATATCATCTGGTATTAAAACATGCTTCTGTGCATTTCAGTGTAAAAATAAAGGTACATACCGTTTTCCTTTCGATGAGAATAAATAATATTGATAATTTAATTGCATACCTTGCCACAAGATCAGCTTTTTACCAGCTAAGGAAGCATTTCTATTCTTTAACTCTTTTTTTAATTTCGCCACTGTCATTAGAGAAAACGTTTTACTGTTTAAAAGCAAAGTTTATTTTTATTGTTTCATTCAAGAGCAATGTTTATAACCTCAAATCACTTAATGACAGTACCAGCTAAGGTGGCACCATCTGAGATTAGTTTTGCCTGTGGCTTCTCATTAATTTAAGAAAATATCTTCAGCCATTTGAAAGTTATCGGATGTTATACAGGGGGTTTAAAAAATCAACATGGGTATCTTACAATCAAAGTCAGACGAGGACGCGCAAAAAACCTCCACCAAATTGAGCAAGCCGCGGGCTGTCTGTCTCCGACAAAGGCGAAGTAAATCAGTCTAGCCGCGCCCGCTTGTTTTGAATAGCCCCACGATTTGTCACAACAAATTATACTGCCGCCTTGCTGCGTTGAAAAGGGTGTCTTTTTTCTTCAGCGCGAAATAATTCCGCGATGGGAAGCGGCTATAATAATAAAATTGACTTTATTAGGCTCAGCTTTTGTCAGTCTGGTGCTCATTGTGTCGGAGCTTTATCATTTGAAGGCGGTAAAATATTTTATGTTAGGATTACCCGCGTAGAATCTGACACAAAAAATAAGCGCAGCCTGTAATTAGTATGGCAAGACCTTAGAATAACTACTCCTAGAGATAATATAATAGATAACTACTAGAGAAGGTAGGTTTCCAAACAACGCCTTCTCAAAACGTAAGCTACAAATTCGCTTTGTAGCTTACGTTTCGATTGGTATTTTAAACGATTTAAGCAAGAAAATTAATGGCTTGCCTGTGGAATGTCACACCATAACTCTTATGCTGCTTTTCTGATTTGTTGTGGTACGATTTCACAAATTGTAATAGTAATTTTTTTTTTTTTGGAGCCATATATGACTCCATTTGAATGGCTTAAATTTTGCGAATGTACTTGGTTTCTATGTGTAGTTATTCTAAGGGCAAGACATATTATTTCGTTTCTATGAAATAGATTTTCGGCAAAATCGTTCCACTTATACCTATAGGTACTTATGTAGGTACATAATAGACTTACTAAGGAGTTTATTGAGTAACTAGCAACGCATCCCAGCTTCGCACGGGTTTAAGTCTCATTTTTAGGGTTCCGTACCTCAAAAGGAAAAAACGGAACCCTTATAGGATCACTTCGTTGTCCGTCTGTCTGTCTGTCCGTCTGTCAAGACCCTTTTTCTCAAGAACGCGTAAAGGTAGCAAGTTGAAATTTATACTAAATACTTGGGTCTACGGTTACTTTCGGCTGTAAAAAAATAAAAGTTGTAAGTCAACGCAATCAAAAGATATGAACGTTTATGTCGCATATTTTGCGATTTCACAGGGGAACCAAAACCTATAGGGTACTTCCCGTTGACCTAGAATCATGAAATTTGGCAAAAAGCAAGGTCTCATAGCACATATATAGGAATAAATCCGAAAGTTAGAAATATGAAGGTATATCATTTAAAAATGATTATTTTGCTATTACAAACTTACATTTTGTAGTTGGAATGTATGGAAGAACCTTATTGTCAACTACAAACTTAAGTTTGTCTTTCAATATTTTAACTTCAGTTAGTTTTTTTTTTGGTCTCGCGCTCTTAGGGTTCCTTTATGTCGTATATTTTGCGATTTCACAGGGGAATCAAAACCTATAGGGTACTTCCCGTTGACCTAGAATCATGAAATTTGGCAAGAGGCAAGGTCTCATAGTACATATATAGGAATAAATCCGAAAGTTATAAATTTGAAGGTATTTAAAAATAATTATTTTGCTATTACAAACTTACATTTTGTAGTTGGGATGTATGGAAGAACCTTATTGTCAACTACAAACTTCAAAGTTGTCTTCCCAGAGACTGTGGGATCGGCCGATCTGCGAACTAGCATGAAAATCGCTACTAGATACGTGTCCTAGTATTGCAGATCGCGCTCGTATTCTTGCTGTCTCTGTTTGGGAATCGGGACTTTGGTTGCAAGCCATGCCCTCTTTTAACACAGGTAGCCTTTTAGATCCAACCGCATTTCGTCTAGCTGTCAGCTTACGCTTGGGTGCAAGGTGCTGTGAGGCCCATCGCTGTCAGTGTGGTACTGCTGTTGACCAGCTCGGTCACCATGGTCTCTCTTGCTCGAGAAGCGCTGGTCGTATTGGCCGACACGCTAGCCTGAACGACATCATACGCAGGGCACTTTCCACCGCCAATGTCGCAGCTGTGCTCGAACCGAGTGGTCTTGCGCGTGACGATGGAAAGAGGCCTGACGGTATGACACTTGTGCCCTGGAGGTTGGGGCGGCCCCTTGTATGGGACGCAACTTGTGTCGATACTTTGGCGCCGTCACATCTTCCTGAGACACAGGGTAGGGCTGGCGCGGCTGCTAATTCGGCAGAGCAGCACAAGCGTCGCAAATATGCTAACCTCGGCAGTGGTTACATATTTGAAGCGTTTGGGGTCGAGACATTGGGCCCTTGGGGACCGGGAGCTCACCTCATTTTCAAAAATCTTTCAGAGCGCCTGGTTAATGCGACGCGTGACCAAAATGCTGGCGTGTTTCTGGCTCAACGCATTAGCATTGCCATTCAACGTGGTAATGCCGCCAGCATGTTGGGTACGCTGCCAACTGGTAGTGGGCTTGAGCATTTGGATTGTCTTTAGACCTTCAACGGTCTATGGGCAGTCTAACTGTATTTGTAGTGTTAGTTTTAGCTTGTATTTTGTTTAGTTATTAAAGGCACTTGCCCAGTAAAAAAAAACTACAAACTTAAGTTTGTCTTTCAATATTTTAACTTCAGTTAGTTTTTTTTTTGGTCTCGCGCCGTGTGCGCTGCACGCGGTCGGGTTCCGTCTAACGGAACCCTCAGAGCACGAGTCCTACTCGTACTTGTCCGGTTTTTTTTTACACCTTGGGTTACATTATTGGAGTTTTAGTAAGGATCCCTATTTAAAAAAAAAAAATGATATAGCCTATGTCACCCGGGGATAGTGTAGCTTTCCAACAGTGAAAGAATTTTTCAAATCAGTTTAGTAGTTTCGTTGCCTATTCAATACAAAAAACAAACAATCAAACTTTTCCTCTTTATAATATTAATATAGATAAGGCAGTATGAAGGTTAGTAGGCCTTAATTATTTTTTTCAATTATTCATCAATTTTTTTATTTTTGTGTATAAAGTAAAAGTCTCACGGAATTCTTGGGGTCTCTACTCATTACGCTACATTCTGTACATAAAAAAAATTAAAAATTAAAAATCAAAATAAATTCTGATATAATAAAATAAAAAGAACCGGTATGAGAACCTCATTTCTGAAGTCGGTTAAAAATTTAATAGCCTATGACACTCCGAACCTTAAGAGAAATTCAACGACACTTCCCTAAAACATAACTCTTTCTTGGGCAGTCGGGTCAAGAATACATTCGTAAGCTGAGGCTGAGTAAGCCAAAGACAGCTTTAAAAATAGCCTTACATAAATTTACTTGATAAATAGACTTGCGTTTGACTGCCAGGCGGTTAAGCCTGATGTTTACCGATGATGTGATCTACGATGGAGCACGTTTGCCTACATTGGACGAAGTATAAGCGAAAATTTAATCCAGTTTTACCATATTGTCATCTGAAATTAACCCGAGTTCATTGAGATGTCAAAGCTACCTAGCAGTTATTTTAATTACTTACTTGAGGCTAAGTTTTACGACGCAAGTTTCAACATAGGTATAAAGTTTTAATGTCTGCTTTTATTCAGGCTCCCACAGGGTTATCATTAATTAGCTGGCTGGGTGTCCCTATAGACCGGGGCGCAATTTTGCTGATAGGTTACACAAGTTCACAAGAGAAGCTATGGATTCCAAACCTGATCATAGCCGTGTTTCATCATTATTAGTAAGAAGACGTCCTCGTTAGAACTCCATACTGAACGATAGGCTGCCATCTGCATCCACTGGATGCCCGCAGCTCACGATCTCACGATGTGGTCAGTCAATCTAGTGGGAGGCCTACCAATACGCTGCGTTTTTCGGTTCGTGGTCTCCACTCAAAAACCTTTATTCTCCATCGGTTATCGGTTCTGCGAGGATGGCCTGTCCAATACTGTCCATTGAACCCAATCCAATCCAATAAATCCATTAGATCATACCACCTCGTCATGTATTTTACTGACATAAGTAGGTCATCATCATCATCAGCCAGAAGACGTCCACTGCTGACCATAGGCCTCCCCCTTTAACCTCCACACTGAACGACAGCCTGCCTTTTGCATCCACTGGATGCCCGCGACCCTCACAATGCCGTCGGTCCATCTAGTGGGAGGCCTACCTACGCTGCGTCTTCCGGTTCGTGGTTTCCACTCCAGAACCTTTCTTCCCCATCGGTTATCAGTTCTTCGAGCGATGTGGCCTGCCCATTGCCACTTCACTATGTCGGTGACTGGTTCATTGGCGAATATCCACGTTTCGGATATGCATAAGTAGGTATGCACCAGTAATAAAATAGTGGATACTTTTTTACAGGATATGCAGTTATGAAAACAACATTAAAATACACATTTTACCACATCATATCATTCAACCACACTAAATCACATCTACGCACATTTATTAAATAAAAATCCACCATTATTACACTTTAACAGTCGAAAATACACTTGATTAAGAAAATAATACGACGACAATGAGGCAACATTTTTTTTTAAAGTTCGTACCAAAATTCCTCTATAATACTGCTAGTCTGTGGAATTCGCTGCCTGAATGGGCTTTCCCCGTCAGTTACAATCTGGGTGTCTTCAAGTCGAGAGTGAATCGGTTTCTTCTAGGCAAGCGTGCTCCATCGTGGACCGCGTCGTCGCTTAGCATAGGGCGAGATGGCGGCCAAGCGCAAGCCTATCTATTATTTAAAAAAAAATGCATTGAAAGCATAGATTCTAAATGGCGTTTTGCGAAAGAGATAGATTTACCCGGTGAGTCATCAGCATCATCATCATCATCAGCCTGTCATGTTCCCATTGCTCGGACACAGGCCTTCTCTGAGAGAGAGAGAGAGAGAGAGAGAGAGAGAGAATGTGCTCTAATCTACCATGCGGGCTAGTGCATGTTGGCAAATGTCATATGTTTTTTGAAATTTTGAGGTTCTGGGACATACCGGTTTCCTCACGATATGAGTGAGGCCATAGATTCATCATTCAAATCAGCTGAAAATCGTTCCCAGGACCTGCTCAGAAGACGCCTTACTGACTAAGCCATATTTGTACTTTCAAAACCACTCATCTTGTACGTTCAGTTTGTAGAGTTCGTGAAATACGACCTCAGTAGAATGTAGCCGATTATAATTTTGCGCCGTGTTCGCCTCGTTAAATGGACTCTGCCGTGTAAAGGTAATATAATAATGTTAATTAAAACTGTCTCTGTCGCCAGTCCATCAAGGGTGGAATGAACTGTTTATTTGATCTTACTAATATTATAAACGCGAAAGTTTGTATGTATGGATGTATGGATGTTTGTTCCTCTTTCACGCTGCAAAGGAACAACGGATCGACCTGATTTTTTGCATGGGTATAGTTCAAGAGCCAGAGAGTGACATATGTTACTTTTCATCATCATCATCATTACCTTTTTTCATCACTACGCGGGTGAAACCGCGAGGCGCAGCTAGTCTATACTAATATTATAAAGAGGAAAGATTTGTATGTAAGTATGTTTGTAACGAATTGGCTCAAAAAGTACTGGACCGATTTAAAAAATACTTTCACTGTTGGGAAGCTTCACTATCCCCGCGTGACATAGGCTATAGATAGACAGACATAGGCTAGATTATAGCCTATGTCACCCGGGGATAGTGTAGCTTCCCAACAGTGAATTTTTTTTTCGAATCGGTTCAGTAGTTTCGGAGCCTATTCAATGCAAACAAACAATCAAATATTTCCTCTTTATAATATTATTACTAGCAGACCTGACAGACGTTGTCCTGTCTTAGAAATGTCAAACACGCAAAGTCAAAATTGAAAATTTTATTTTTTTACACTTTGGGTTACATTATTGGAGTTTTAGTAAGGATCCCTATTTTTTTGAAAATATAATATAGCCTATGTTAACCGGGGATAGTGTAGCTTCCCAACAGTGAAAGAATTATTCAAATCGGTTCAGTAGTTTCGGAGCCTATTCAATGCAAACAAACAAACAAACAAACAAACAATCAAATCTTTCCTCTTTATAATATTAGTATAGATAACTAGCAGACCTGACAGACGTTGTCCTGTCTTAGAAATGTCAAACACGCAAAGTCAAAATTGAAAATTTTATTTTTTTACACTTTGGGTTACATTATTGGAGTTTTAGTAAGGATCCCTATTTTTTTGAAAATATAATATAGCCTATGTTAACCGGGGATAGTGTAGCTTCCCAACAGTGAAAGAATTATTCAAATCGGTTCAGTAGTTTCGGAGCCTATTCAATGCAAACAAACAAACAAACAAACAAACAATCAAATCTTTCCTCTTTATAATATTAGTATAGATTACTAGCAGACCTGACAGACGTTGTCCTGTCTTAGAAATGTCAAACACGCAAAGTCAAAATTGAAAATCTTATTTTTTACACCTTGGGTTACATTATTGAAGTTTTAGTAAGAATCCCTATTTTTTTTGAAAATATAATATACTTAGCCTATTTTACCCAGGGATAGTGTAGCTTCCCAACAGTGAAATAATTTTTCAAATAGGTTCAGTAGTTTCGGAGCCTATTCAATGCAAACAAACAAACAATCAAATCTTTCCTCTTTATAATATTAGTATAGATATATAGTAGCTATTGTGTTTTGTTTAGTTAATAAAGGAACTTTGCCATTAAAAAAATATAATAATTTTGTATTGACATAAACAAATGTTAAACCTTCATTACATTCACACCTTCATTTGTATTTCTACCGCACCACACCGATCTCAAGCAAACTCTACGTAAAGAAAGTACTTAACGCTTTTTTCTATGATGCAATAATGCAAGCACTTTACATAATTCTAATTTATAAAGTTCTTGTATTAATGTTAATATACAAGACTTCAGCTCTTGCCGTTCCATGCAAAATGTATAGCAAAATGAATTTTCTTCATATATGTTTTTATTCATGAATTTTCCTTAATTTGAATACTTATTCTGCTATTCGGGGCGGAAAAAAATCCAACAAATCAAAGATCATGAAAATCGGTCCAGCCGTTCTTGAGTTGTAAATGGTGTAACTGACCAGACTGTTTTATATACATATATTATAGATATTAAACATATTCGTGTCGATTAGGTTAGTATGTAAGTGTACTGAAAAATTCTTGAGAAAAGTGTTCTTGGTTTACTCAACCCTACACAATACATGTATAACACACACAGCAGAACATACCCACATATACGAACATTACAGAAAACACAATTACTTACATATTAAATACGTTACACAAGATAAGTCTCTACGATAAAACGAATGAAAAAAAAAAAACTTCAATAATTGTAATACTAATTATGTGTACTTGTATAATATTTGTGTTTATCAAATTATAATATGAAAGGTGATTATCGCCGAGAATCTAAAATACATATATAGTAAACTGCTATCCAATATGTTTGGTCTCCGACATGTGTCGGAGTAAGTATGGACGGAACAACAACAACTAAAAAATACGTTACATATTCATTCATCTATTCATACGTATTGTTTATGTGCATTTTAGAAAAACGATAAACTAATTAAAAACTTTGGCTCCAAACTTTATTTCGATATCCGGCGAACACAACATGTTCTATAGAAATCCATTCACATATATAACAGGTACTACTTACACACAAAATACTAGGAAAGTAAACCTACATTGCCAAAATTTCCTCACAGTTTAAGCTGGATGTCCACCAAATACTCTAAAGCTGTTTATAAAGCCGTTGAAGCGGCGCGACGCAGCGTAGTCCGGAAGCTCCTACCAACTCCATGTTTTTATTACAATTCCTGTTTTCTGTTCAGTTTTATTAGCAATGCTTTGTTCACCGCTAGTTGGAAATTGTAAAATCCCAAAGCCTTTTGTTTTAAATACTTTTAGATTAGCTGTGTCGACTTTATTTACCAGCTTAATGGCCACTGAAATGATTAGTCAGACAGCAAATAAATCAGCCAGCTTTGCATTAGATTAAATCTATTGTTTAAACCTAATACTTGCGCTACTTGCAACTACGCTGTTTCCAGTGACTTTGTACACGTTGTCTTTCAACCCTCTTTGCCCCCCTTCATTTTAGCTTTTCAAAATTCTTTCTTGTCGGATCTCTTTCATTGTAAACAAGTTTTACTTTAGACCCTGAAATTGCGAAAAAATATATCTTTTTTCATAGATAAATGTTATTAACATTTAACGAAATGTGTCAACATCATTTTAGCCTATCATGATTCACAGATCTTCTCTCAGAGAGACAGAGAGAAAGAGAGAGAGAGAGAGAGAGAGAGAGAGAGAGAGAGAGAGAGGATGCGCCCTAATCCACCATGCTAACCGTCCAGTGCATGTTTATTTTATTTTATTTAAAATGCAACTCCACCGACTCCAGGAATTCCAGTGTAGTCCACTGCATGTTGGTGAATTTTATTTATGTCTTTGAACTTTTGAGGTTTTTGGACCAACCGTTTTGCTCACGAGTTTTACCTCCAACGAAATGTATGCAACAGTAATTTTTTTCGCGGTTTTAGGGTTGGTCCCATTATAATGATGAGTACAATGGTATCCTCGAATAAGTCTGTCGTCTAAAAGAACACCCCGTATAATAGAATAGGTACATTACAGTGCAGTACTTATATAATTTTGTTTCGGAAATTTGGCGAGTAAATGGAAATCTATGAAACCGCAGCCAGTAGTTATAATATGGTACTGTTTTCTTCTAAAGCAACAGTTAGGCGCTGTTTAGCCATTACCTGGACATTTACGGGTAAGCAAGCAATTTGCGAATTGCTTCCGCGAGCGCTAAGGCCAATTACCTAATGGTTTTGTAAAGCACACCTTTGCAAAGGTGATGTTAGTACCTGTATTCATGGGCCAAAATAGCTGAAGAGGTAGGTAGTCTAAAACTTAAAGGACCTTTGGTGCATGGACTACACCAAAATGAACCCTAACATTTCGTTATTTAAAAGGAAAATATGATAATATACCTTCAAGGAAATAGAAAACAAATCCTAATTTAACTAACTATACATTATAATAAGTGACAACATTTATTGGTATGGGAAATTTGTTTGCGTGAGTTTTGTGGTCTGTAACCCTCAAATAAGTCCTTGTTTCTTTGGTTATGCGGACATTTTAACCGACTTCATATCGGAGAGAAGTTCTCGATTCGACCCGGTTTTTTATGTAATGTGCATTGCTTACGCCAATATTTTTGAACTAATTTACGTGTTTCTGTTACTAATTTTGATGCATATTTTCAAGCGAAATGTAGTGGTCTTATTTGATGTTGCAGCTTAACAAGCTAAATAAAAGATAAATTTACGTCATTGGGTTTTCACATATTTGTTTTTCTTACGCATGTTACCAGCTCCCGGCCTACACCGGCGCACCCTCGAAGTTCATGACTAGATGTTTGAGTTGGCGCCGCCAGCGACGGGCGAAGTTCTACTAAAACTACTAACGGCGCTCGGTCACGGTACGCCTCGCCTGCATGCACTGAAATAATGTGTGTGAACATTATTTTAAGTTACTTAAATGCGGTTTAAATACTTAAGGCTGCGCTTATTAGCCACAGCTATCTCTTTCGCACGTTTTCAAAATACGAAAATTTTCTTAGCGATAAAAAACAGATCGGGTCGCTCCATACATAACGCTACATACATACGTATCCCTATTGAGTCATTAAACGACAAAAAATATTGCAGATAAATATTACCTGCTTGCTTGGTAATAATTTTTTTTTAACAATTTACTTGTTTGAACAAATCACCACCGTGCGACATGGTCCCCAGAATGCTGGCAGCATTGCCCCGCTGGATCGTATAGCTTTAAATATTTCATACTTTTTTTTACATAATATTTATTTTAAAAAAACCATTTTTAAACATCAGTAAGTTACAATAAACATAAAAAGCGATTGGGATTTATCTTTTAGAATTACACTGCAAATTGCATTATTAATTTGCGATTTGATATTTTACAGGTTGGCGAAGGAGACTGAAAATAACCCGAGTAAATAGTATATCTTTATAAATTATCTGATCAGGGATTAATGTTCAAAATGTCCAAATCGAAATCAAATGTTCAATCTCGGCAAAACTTGAAAAGTAAGCCTTTTTTGTGTCCGCTAGTTTTATATATTTACTTCCTTGTCGAAACACAGCCCACACTGCCTCCAGGATTGGAGGGTGTGAAACCCCAGCCTGATGGTACTAACCGTGTGGCAATAGCGCACCCTCGTTCTTCAGTATGGTCAAGACGGCTTTATCTTGGTTTTGAAGCACTTTCTTCAGAAAAAGCCTTTAGAGATTAGTCTCTATATTTTGCAGTATACAAAGCTGACTTCTGAGTTTTTTTCCTTTGTAACCTCTAATCTTCTTTTTTCCTCAAATTTGGCCACAATACACCGCGACTGAAGCCCGCTGCAGACCATGCGAAGTAGCTCGCAAGTACAAGTACGGAAATTTTTATATGGCGTAAACTTCATCAATAAAACGTTTCTCACTCATAGCTCCTCAGTAGGATTCCCTAAGTCGGTAATGTCATAGAACACTTGCAGAGACGGACAACTAACGCGAGACCCAGTTCAAAGATCAATCTGTTCGGCCAGGAATTATACCCGCCTCCTGCTCATAAGGCAGTCACGCTACCACTAAGCCATACCGGTCGTCAATCAATAGTAAAACATATTCGATTACGAAGTGCATATTCACTTGTGCTTTTATTAGAATATATTGGACTTGTTTTGAAATTGAGTTTCTTTCTTCTTCATATCTGATAATAGGGTAGGAAATGACGGAAACATGTTTTTGTTTGTAGTAGCCAAGCAAATTATATCATGGAGAAACTCCACCTTTTTTCGTTGGTAACCCACAAATATGTGTTCCAAAATTGTACAGAATGGAAATGTAGCGACTATTTTGCATTGGAGGAACGTCGCTAGGAAATTGTGTAGCATTCATAAAATTCTTCGTGCCATTGGCTGTTCACAATAGACCGGGCATTATGCGGATGTCTGCAATTTTTGTCACTTTTGCAGAGTTTATTGTGGGGACATATTAGCCGTGTTGCGCAAATTCTAGCGTTTTTATTGGCATTTTCTATAGAGCTGATTTCAGTCTTTTTAATTAAAGAAAGTGATTAAAAATGTTAAAAACCCAACAATTACTGTCAATTTGGCAAATACACCACACAAAAAAATTGTACCGAACCTCACTTCCATTACAAAATATCTCTATTCCCGTAAGTTACATGAGGGAATTATTTCTTACTAAATCCGACGCATCATTACATATTCTGACAAAATATTAACTCGTTATATTTACATTCAAAAGATATAGCCGTTTAAAGGAAGGACATACAGTCAGACACCATAGACTTAGTTATAGACCCCATTGACACCCGGGTACGGAACCCTAAAACTTTTATAAATCACCATTTTAAGTTGAACCCTGGGAAGTACGAGCGCTAATTATATGCAAAGTTCGTCTTCAA
This sequence comes from Agriopis aurantiaria, assembly GCA_914767915.1. Classification (NCBI taxonomy): domain Eukaryota; kingdom Metazoa; phylum Arthropoda; class Insecta; order Lepidoptera; family Geometridae; genus Agriopis; species Agriopis aurantiaria. The sequence continues at coordinate 5,434,180 of OU611994.1, read as the reverse complement.
CTGGACCCATTTTGGTGTATTGAGAAAAACATGAGATTTTTGTTTTTTTAAATTCATTTAAATTGTTTTTCGTTGTGGTCAGGCCATGGAAATCCCAATAAATAAATATTCATGCCATTTTTGCACACACGGTCATCTGACCCCAAAGTAAGCAATTCCAGAGACTGTTATACATATTTTTTTTAAACATACTTAACCCAGATAGAGTACTATCACAAATGTTCATCATATGAATGTTTGCCCTAGGTGGGAATCGAACTCACGCCCCCCAGCGCAGAAGACATGTTCACTACCAACTGGGCCTTGCCCCGTTGGCCCAGTTGGTGAACCTGCCTCTAAAATTACGGATATTGATAGAAAAAGAGAAATAAAGTTAGGTACTAGTTTGTTTCTCTTTGCGTAAACAGACGAAAAATACCACTTTGCGTGTCTAATAAAAATAACAAATAAAATCGCTTCCTGGGTATGATTAGAACTACAAAGCTCGGTCAGTAGGCCAAAAGCATAAAAACAAATTGTTTCACTTTTTCATGTCCATAAAAATGTTTATCACAGTACGAGCTACTAGATTGACCGACAAATGTTAGGTAATTTTCCTCATCAGTGGAGTTTGTTAGAATAGTTTTATTGGTATTGAAGCGGGTATAGTACGTAACAAAGCAGCTCCAGCGCTTTCATATTATTCATCATCATCATCAGCCCGAAGACATCCACTTCTGAACATAGGCCTCTTAGATTTCCACACTGAACGACAGCCTGCCATCTCATCATCATCATCCAGAAGACGTCCACTGCTGAACATAGGCCTCCCCCTTTAACCTCCACACTGAACGACAGCCTGCCATCTGCATCCACTGAATGCCCGCGACTCTCACGATGTCGTCGGTCCATCTAGTGGGAGGCCTATCTACGCTGCGTATTCCGATTCGTGGTCTCCACTCGAGAACCTTTCTTCCGCATCGGTTATCGGTTCTTCGAGCGATGTGGGCTGGGCATTTCCACTTAAACTAGGTTTGTTACCTCTGAACTTTTTATACGAAAGAATATACTTTCAGATTGGTCCCATAGAAATTTCATCAAAATCGGTTCAGTAGTTTGATTTTTAAATCATAATAACTGAAAAATAACGTCATCCGAGTAAACCAAACAATATTATTAATTTAAAAACCGACTTCAAAACAAGTAAATATGCCATTTGGTTTACTCGGATGACGTAATTTTTCAGTTTATGTGATTTAAAAATCAAACTACTGAACTGATTTGGATGAAATTTTTTATACCTAGCTTTACGCATCAATGTTTGCTAAATATACTTGCTTGTGTACGTAGAGCTAAAATAACTTATAAATCAAGGTACGTCTCCGTACACAGTTCAAAAGGTTTTTTGCAAATTTGCATAATTAGTAAGACACGAGTTCTTTTACTTCCTCTCCCAGAATTTATTCTAGTGAATTTAAAAGACCTCCATTTCCATACATTTCCGTAAATAAGGTCTGGCGGTGAAGGTAAACACTTGAAGGTTTTAAGGTTTTTTAATATTTATTATTTTGCTTTCAATCTACAGAAAATGCAAAATAGAACTTTAAAACACTACAAACAGAAACTCTAAAATAGGGAATGTCCATATTTTTTTTTAAATCCAGTTTTATGTAATTTTCTAAAAATATAGCCAGTTTTAAGATAGGGTATTGTACTCAATTCTGTGGTACCATTCTCTGAACTAAACTAATTTGACAGGACTAAAATTATCACAGTCTTTTTTAATTTCAATACGTCAGAAAAGGATGGCAACAATTTTAGAGCTGTCAAATTTAGTTTAGTTAGACAATGGTACATCAGAATCGACGTCAATGGCATCGATTCTGATGTACTCTAAACAAAACTAAACTAAATTTGACAGCTCTAAAATTGTTGCCATTCTTCTCTCACATTTTAAAATGAAAAGAGAGGCAGATAATTTTAGTGCTGTCAGATTGGTTTAGTTTAGTGAGTGGTATGACAGAATCGATGCCACTGTCGTTCCTATTTTTTTTTTCTTGAGGATAAGTCCTTAAAAAGGGGTTTTCATGTCGACTATTTATACAAACTTTTATTTAACTTGCCTTGTCAAGGTAGCATTCCGATCTTGGCGACCGTGACCGGAGACCGTGAACGGCGGCGGCAACGGTCGTGTCGCGCGACCCACACTGCTCAGTATAAATTTATATGGAGTGCTAAACAATACAAGCGACTGCGTCGCGCGACGTGTGGGTCGCTTGCATTGTTGCGGTTGCGGTTTTTTTTTTTTTTTTGTTATAATCTTCATGAGCCTGGATTCAATGTCCTTTACTCGTAATATTAAACAGTTTACTTTGTCATAATAGCGTCAAACAAGTCATAGTCACAGTCAGAGTCAAGCTAAGTAAGTCACGGTCAAGTCGAACTCATGCCCCTGTAAAGTGGTGGAGACTTTACAAGAGGCTCCTATGGAGTTTTGGAAACAACACGAAAAGACACGTTTCACCTCGTTATATCACTTGCCCACACTCGAGCACGTTTACGAGCTCTTAAGAGGGGGCAACCGAAATTTTATGCTAATTTGCCATGATATTCTAACTAAACCAAATATCCGATCACCGTAATAATTGATATATGTGAATTTTCAATTCATTTTCTTTCCGCCATTAAGACAGAAACATAATAGCAAGATATTTACTCGATACTTTAATGTTTTGAAAATGGTGCCTTTTTGCTAATTTTTTTGATTTTACTTGGAAAGTACTTCAGTTACATATCTAAAATAAATACTCACCGAAGGAAAATATAGTTTGTTTTCCAGTGTTAAGACAAAATTTACCTAGATTAATTAGTACTCTCATAATAAATTATATTCGATTTGAGACTTACGTCCTTTAGTTCTAAGCAACTATTCGGTCAAACGGCAAGTCCGATATTCAGTCTTATTCTGTTGCGCTTTGCATCTAAATAGCGAAACATGCTCCGTTTAACCTCAGTACCGCACTGTGCCTCAACGGGGAAGGACGCACGCGCTTGCTTTTCGCCTTGGTTTTATCTTCCGAGTGCGATTATATCAACACCTACTGTATTTTCAAACAAAGGATAATATAAAAAATCGATGGCTCGAACGCGACCACTTGATGCGGCTACCAAGTGGTGACAATGACCTTAGAGCACAGACTAGGTAAAGCTACTACGAAAAAATAACATAGATACAAATAAGATGGATACGACTAGGCCCTAACGAATCCATTATTATGTATGCTCAGTAATATAACTATTAGAGTCGGAGTGTTTCTTTGTGACAGACAAACAGACAGAGAGAGAGAGAGAGAGAGAGAGACGGGGAGAAGCAGAGAGAGAGAGTCAGAAAGATAAAACTAAAAATTAAATGACATTATAAAATAATTTAGATTCATTATAATTTTATAAAATTAAAATTAAAAATCATTCAAATTAATGTGATGGTTAATTTAACTTGAGAGTTCCATCCACATTTTCTCACGTTTTTACGAGAAGCGGCTTTCTGCAAAAGGAGGAAGGTTCTCAATTTTAACAGACAAAAAATAGCTTGGTAATAATGGAAGCAAAAAAACATCTTCTAATAAAAAAAAATTTAAATGTGGAAAGTCAACCAATAGGTACTTATGTTTTTAACCGACTTCAAAACAGGGGCAAGGTTCTCAATTCAACCGGTATAAAAAAATACTAGTCGAATTGAGGACCTTCCTCCTTCTTTGAAGTCGGTTAAAAACATAAGTACCTACTGTTTGACCAGTTGGGTTGGCTCGGGTATGAGCTGGTAAGGGGAAATGCACAATACACTAGCGGGACTACTTACCTTAGTCAAAGTCAAATACTACTTACCTTTTTATCCGACTTCAAATAAGGAGGAAGGTTCTCATTTACCTTAGAGTACCTTCAATTCGACCAGTATTTTTTTATACTGGTTGAATTGCAGTCCACCACTGCGGTGCAACAATGCGGTGCAACACTGCGTTGCAACACTGCGGTGCAACAGTGCGGTGCAACAGTGCGGTGCAACAGTGTGGTACAACAGTGCGGTACAACAGTGCGGTACCATCTTTAAATATTTTGAATCAGTAGCATAAAATACGAGTTTCTCAGATCAAACGCTAGGTGGCACCACCAGTATTTCAGCAAAGTGAAGTTATATCAAAAAATAAATAGCTATTTTTGAATATTTTGAACTAATTGGTTGGAAACATAGGTGAGTTTTTTTTTGAGGATTAGGTGAGGTTTTGCGTGATTTGCGTCCAACACTAGATGAGAGCATTTATATTTCAGAGAATCTTGACTTGTATCGTAAAATATTTCTGCCATCCTTGCATATTTTAAATCAGTAACGGTGATTATAGATTGTTCAGTTCTAATACTAGAAGACATCTTCAATATTTCAGTGAAGACGTTAAATCAGAAAATATTTCAGCCATCCTTGAATATTTTAAGTCTGTGGCATCGATTAATGGCTGCTGAGGTCTAAAGCCAAACGACGGCACCAATATTTCAGAGATTTTGAGAAGTAGCTTCACTAACGAATTTTCTTTATTTAATTCAAATCCGAAAATATTTTGACCATCACTACATATTTTGAGTTTTATTCAGTGGTAAATGATTTCACAGGGTGAGTATTAGGGAACTAACGCAGTATTTTTCATACATTTTGGGTAATGAGAAGCCACAGGCAAACCACGGCAAAACTTATCTCAGATGGCGCCACCTTCGCTGGTGCTGTCATTTGTGGCTTATTTGAGGTTATAAACATTGCTCTTGAATGAAACAATAAAAATAAACTTTGCCTTTAAACAGTAAAATGTTTCTTATATTTCAGAGAATCTTGACTTGTATCGTAAAATATTTCTGCCATCCTTGCATATTTTAAATCAGTAACGGTGATTATAGATTGTTCAGTTCTAATACTAGAAGACATCTTCAATATTTCAGTGAAGACGTTAAATCAGAAAATATTTCAGCCATCCTTGAATATTTTAAGTCTGTGGCATCGATTTATGGCTGCTGAGGTCTAAAGCCAAACGACGGCACCAATATTTCAGAGATTTTGAGAAGTAGCTTCACTAACGAAATTTCTTTATTTAATTCAAATCCGAAAATATTTTGACCATCACTACATATTTTGAGTTTTATTCAGTGGTAAATGATTTCACAGGGTGAGTATTAGGGAACTAACGCAGTATTTTTCATACATTTTGGGTAATGAGAAGCTACAGGCAAACCACGGCAAAACTTATCTCAGATGGCGCCACCTTCGCTGGTGCTGTCATTTGTGGCTTATTTGAGGTTATAAACATTGCTCTTGAATGAAACAATAAAAATAAGCTTTGCCTTTAAACAGTAAAATGTTTCTTGACAGTGGCGAATCTCAGAAAAAAGTTAATGTTTCCTTAGCTGGTAAAAAAGCGAATCTTTTGGCAAGGTAGGTATGCAATAAAATTATCAATCACTGCGTTGCAACACTGCGGTGCAACAGTGCGTTGCAACACTGCGGCGCAACAGTGCGATGCAACACTGCGTTGCCACACTGCGTTGCAACACTGCGTTGCAACACTGCGTTGCAACACTGCGTTGCAACACTGCGTTGCAACACTGCGGTGCAACACTGCTTTACAACACTGCGGTGCAACACTGTGGACCAAGTAGACAGAGACACTAAGATTATACAAGTCGCATTGAGAACCTTCCTCCTTATTTGAAGTCGGATAAAAAGGTAAGTAGTAATACCTACTGTTAGACCGGCCGGGTTGGCTCGGGTAGGTACTGGTAGGTCAAACAGTAGGTATATTAGGCCGACTTCAAATAATGAGGAAGGTTCTGTGAAGGATGATGATGATATTTTTTAGTAAATTGAATTGAATGGAATGGAATTGAATTGCATTGCATTAAATTACATTAAATTAAATTAAATAAATCATACTTAAATAGATATTAACAACCAGGTATACTCGTAGAACAAACACAAAATGTTCATCACATTAATTTTGTCCTAGGTGGGAATCGAACCCACGCCCGAAGCTCAGAAGGTAGGTTCACTACCAACTGGACCAACGGGCTTTCGGGTATTTCGTTTCGCGTGTTTCGTTTAGTATAGTATAGCATAGCGTAGCGTAGCATAGCATAGCATAGCATTAGTTTAGTTTAGTTTGATTTAATGTTTAACGATCTCTGACTCTCTGTCTCAAGCGTAAAATTTTAATTTGAAAATTAATTTGGGCAATTTCAATTTAATTTATATAATTTATTAATTTTATATTGATATTGTAGAAAACTTAAAAATTAAGTTTAAAAATATACAACAAACACAATTTTGAAAATTGAAATAAACAATTTACGGTTTTGCGCGCCGCGACCGAACCCAGCTAATCGCCAAAACGCCAACATTATGCTTATCCTGTGTTTATTACTCCTTGCCGCATGACGAGTTCGACTACGCGAGTTATGTGTACTGGAGCTGCGCGCGACTGCCGCGCTGCCGTGGTTGTGTTTCACACTAATGCGGGTGATGCGAGACGCGCGGGTGAAATCAGAAATTTTCCTCGCTTTATACGCACTCTTAATGAATAATAATTCACCATTTAGTACACATTAATACTCGAAAATACACAAGTTTAGGAAAATAATCCAACGAGCCGACATGTTTTTTTTTTCACGTTGGCGCCAAAACTCTGCGGTTGCGGTCGCCGGTCGCGGTTGCCAGGATCGAAATGCTACCTTTAGATTAGGTCAAATCTTGCAACTGAATTTTAAAACAGTTATCCCCAACCTTGTTATAGTGTTAACACACGCATGGATTTGGTTGACGGACCACCGTCCAACCAACGGGACAGAAAGAGTGAGAATATCATATTTCCCTCTCTTTCTCTCCCGTTGGTCAGACGGCGGTTGAGGTCAACCAAATCCATACGTGTGTTAACACTATTACGATAGACAGCAAACATGGTTTTTGTCACTTGTTTGCAAATTCACACTCAGTGATTTTAAATTTTAAATAATGTAGTGTCTAAGCGAGAGAGCTGCTGTAGAGGGCAACAACCCCAATATAGACAAAAATATCCTCTTAATGAGAAAAATTAGGGGGTGAATCCCGTTTATTGATCTTCCCTTGAAATCGGAAGCAATTTTTTTTTTTTTTTAAATTTGATAGTAATTTAAAAAAAAAAGCGGACCGAGATTTATGGAAGAAAATGGGGGAGACCTTTGCCCAGCAGTGTGACAGAATAGGTTAAAAAAAAAAAAGAAAAGTGATTATAAATTAATTTTTTTTTATCTGACAGGCTTCAGTACATTAAGCGCTAAATGTCAAATTTGTGTAGACGCGTGCGGCGTTGTGGGTTTTTGTAGTCGTAGGACCCGTCACTGCCCGCAGGTAGGTAGAGGGTTAGGGTGCCGGCTAGGCAAAGAAACCACATAGAAACTATTTCAGGGTGTATTGTTCATTTTAACATTGCACGGCCGCACACTTTTCACACCAAGTAGGTAGATGTAGATTGGGATCACTGGCCTGAACGCTATTCACTCGCGGTCGCGTCGTGCCTTCAGGATGCGCTCCTGTTGGACGCCGTCAGGTAGTAGGTAGCAGTTGACCCGGGAGGAGCCGTCCAGACAATCCTGGGTTGCTCTCAGGTAGTGAGGCAACGCCCAATAGTAGTTCAATAGTGGGAGGTGAGTAGGTCGTGCCGTGAAGTGAAATCCTGGAACGAGGTAGGCATTAGTATTTCGTCCGGAAAGTACTGTCTGCCAGGTCATGTAGGGTAGCGTGAAGGTTAGTCTCCAGCGGTGGCGCGATGCGAATCCACAGCGACTCAGCGATCACAAAATACCCTTTAACTGCCGTCAGCTAGGCGCGGCAGAACAGCTTAGTAATAATTATACAGTGTGAAGAAAAGCACTGACATGACACAGTAGTACAAACAATAAAAGAAACTCACCCTAGAGGGATGATAGACTTTTTTAAATCACTTTATGCGGCACATCTATTTGTCAGCACAAGTAGATCGGCTCTGTTACTCCTTGCGCCCAGAGCGCGGCGTCGAATGCACAGCGGTCACAGTTTAGGTAATAGTAATTGCGTTGAGCGTTCCGTAAGGTCGCGGCGAAGAATTACGAAGCCATTTCGAATGCTCTCAAGACACTTGGTTCCGCATAATATTATTAATTTATTTTCTTAAATAAATGACGGCGCTAACCGCAACGTCACAGTACCCCGCCAAAAAACGTAGGATTTTTCGTCTAAAGAAAAAATCCGACTCGCTACACTAAAGTTCCATGCTGTCCTTCTCTCATACACCTTTCATACTCTCATACTTCACCTTTAATTATTTATTACATTCTGTCTATCGTCACTCGAGAGGTGCCTACAGACCCTAACATACAGAGTGTACATGCTCAGTAGCCATGTAACTCGAAACAGCATAGGTGAGAGTTGTTGTTTAAGTACAATGACTCGCTATAGTGTAGGTAGGTAGTTAATATTTTAGGCAGTGGTAGGTACTTTTCTTATTAATGGTTCTTCGTACAGTAATAATAATACCAGTTATTTGTAATAGCTACTAGGTACTATATGTTAAGCACTTAGTGAAGCACATGCGTTCGTATCGCTATTCAGTTAGATATATATGTAGTATAATATATCCTTGTATATAACCTAGGCTATTTCCCATTGTAGATAGGATAAGGTATGGTAACTGCATTAGCATGAAATTTACCATGACATAGCTAGTTATTTAGTTTTATAGCTATGACACTAAACTGGATCATTTACAAATTTAGAAGTACATGATCGTTTAGAAGTTTGAAGAACCATTTTTACTAATTTGCATAATAAAAATCTAGGGTAGTTTTCTATTATTATTTTTATAATATAGTTAGATATAATAGGCTATGAAAAAATTATTAGTTATTTTTGTATATTACCTACTTAGTCCTTATAATTAGTTAGTTTTATGTCTTTAATATGCCAGGTTCCCAGAATTTTACCGTTCATATCCGATAAATCGTAGACTAGAGGTGATTTCTTAGCAATGATTTTACATTTAATATATTTAGGTGCAAGTTTTTTATTGAAATATTTTTCTTTATCACTTTGGTAAAATGTTCGTCTCCACACCACATCTCCTACATTAAATTCCATAGGTTTCTTTCTTAGATTATAAGTTTTACAATTCCTACTATGCGATTGCAATAGAGATAACTGAACTTTATTGAATATTGTGGAAAGTATTCCAAAGTTTTCAGCATAATGATCACGTGGTTGAAATATTATATTATCAATGTCCGTTGGTTCAGTATTTGTGTAGTGAGAACCACAACTAATCAATTCCCGACCATAGACTAGAAATGAAGGAGTGTAACCTGTCACTTCGTTAACGGAATTGTTAATCGCAAATTGGATTTTAGGTATAAATGTGTCCCAAACACGTTGATCATCAGTAATAAATGTAGAAACTGCTGTCATAATAGTTTTATTATATCTTTCCACGGTATTCACATGTGGTGTGTATTTTGGAGTATAGTGTAAATTAGGAACATTATATTTAGCAAGCATTTGTTTTAACGTAGCACTGACGAATTGTTTTCCGTTGTCCATTATTACGGTATTAGGGATTCCGTGCACTAGAAAAACGTTTTCTTCGAGTATTTTAGTAACGATTGCTGCAGTGGCACGTTTGATAGGAAACAAAAGACAATATTTACTGAAGCAGCACGTTACTACGAGCAAGTAACTGTTCTGTTTTCGAGAAAACGGTAATGGGCCTACCAAGTCGATACTCAAAACTTCGTAAGGTCTAGAACAATGTTTAGGTCTTCCCATTTCACCTAATATAGCATGATTTTGATGCTTATGAGAAATGCAGTTGTCACAAGATGTGACCATCCTGACTACATCAGCATGCATTCCTGGCCAATAGTATTTTAGAGCTAATCGTTTGTAAGTTTTAAATACGCCAAAGTGACCAGCAATTAGTTCCGCGTGATTTTCCAGAATGATAGGTTCTCTAACCTCCAGTGGTACAACTTCTTTCCAGTCAAATTCCTGCGTTAGTGTACATTTGCTTTTCATTATACGGTATAGCTTATCATTTTTGACTGTATAGTTAGGAAATGAAGAGGCTGTATTCTGGCAACCATGGTAGATTTTTAGATACCATTGATCTGTAGTGTTGGTAGTATTAGGAGAAGTATCAATAGCTGAAACAGGAAAAGCACGCGATAGCGCGTCAGGTAGTACGTTATCAGTTCCACGACGGTATTTTATCTCAAAATTGAATGATGACAGTCGAATACCCCAGCGAGCAAGACGTCCCGTTGGATTATTAAGGTTTAAAAACCATTTTAGTGCAGTATGATCAGTGTAGACTGTAAATTTTCTACCGTTATCTAAGTAACACCTCCAATGTTCTAATGCTACTATGACTGCTAGAGCTTCTCGTTCAGTGATACTATAATTGCGTTCTTGTGGGGAGAGAGATTTGCTCATGTAAGCAATAGGATGCTCTATACCATCAATAGTTTGCGTTAATACCCCCCCTAATCCACAATCACTAGCATCTGTATGAACTTCGTAGGGCAAGTCAAAATTAGGGCAAGAAAGAATTGGGGCAGATACGAGGCATTCCTTCAACTTAGAAAAAGCATCTTCAGCTTCTTTAGTCCAAGCAAAAGGTTTAGCCTTCTTGCTTGTAGAAGTTAGGTTATTTAGTGGACTAGCAATAGCACTAAAATTAGGCACAAATCTTCGGTACCAAGAGGCGGTTCCGAGAAATCTTTTAACCTCTTTTTTGTTAGTTGGCACTGGATAGTTTAGGATAGCTTCGACTTTACCAGGATCGACATGTAGTCCTTGAGAGTTGACAACATATCCAAGATATTTCAACTCACTCCTAAAGAATTGCGACTTTTCAAAATTGACAGTAAGATTTGCCATCTCTAGTTTTTTCTGAACTTTCAGGAGGAGTGCGATATGCGTTTCAAAATCAGGCGAGCTAACTATAATGTCATCTATGAAAGCAAACACTGAGTTCTCAAATTCAGGGCCGTAAAACAGTAGATCTACTAGTCGTTGTTGAGTAGCTGGACCATTAGTCAGACCAAAAGGTACGGTAATGAAACGATAGGTTCCCCGATTAGGTATATAGAACGCAGTCTTGTCCCGGTCAGCTTCCTGAATTGGTAATTGCCAGTAAGCCCTAGATAAATCTATGCTTGATAAGAATCTAGAATTTTTTAGGTTATCTAGAATTTCAGATACATAAGGTAGTTTATATGCATCTTTTTTAGTAACAGCATTTAATTTACGGCTGTCAAGACAGAATCGCATAGAGCCATCTTTTTTAGGTGTTAATAATACAGGAGACGACCAGGGGCTCTCGCAAGGTTCGACTACTGCTAAACGTATCATTTCATCTAGCTCATTACTTAGTATACGCTGCTTTTCAGGTGAAAGTCGGTAATAACGCTGACGTATAGGAGATGAATCGCCTGTATCAATACAGTGCTGTACAAGATGAGTTCGACCTAGGCCACGTGTTTCTGTTGAGATAGCTTTAAACTGATCAACTATATTATCAGCAGTTACGCGTTGAACATCAGTAAGTTCATTATACGAACGTAGCATTCCCGAACAGTCGGTTAGCGCAGCGATGTTAGTCATAGTATCGTTTGTCAGAGTAATAGATTTGATAAGTTTAGGACATAATTCAAATTTTTGCCAAAAGTCAACACCTAATATTAGTGATGTCTTGACTGATGGTATGACAAAAGCTTTTAGGATATGAAATGTGTTTTCAAAGGTTATAGGTAGATTAATATAGCCTATAGCAGACATTGCTTGACCACTAGCTGCCACAAATGACTTAGAATTATCATTTTGTAATAGTTTTAGACCTGTTTTTAGTAATCGTAGGTGTGAGTTATCTCCCAGCACTGTGACTGCTGATCCGGAGTCAAGAAGTGCGCACATAGGTAAGTCACCTACTTTTATAGATACATAAGGACGTATATCATTTTTAGGTTTTTGATTCCAGATTGCTGCAACTATGTAGCTTTTAGAAAATATTTTTATGAAATTTAGCCACTGTTTCCATTCTGATTCGCTAGTTTTTGGTTCAGTATTACTTGTAGGTATGTTGCAACAATCTAAGCTATCTAGTTTTTTGGGTGTGCGGGTTGAGGGTTGCAGTTAGTGCAATCTGGGTATTTAACATCCTTCTTCCCACACTTAAAACAAATTATAAACCGCTCTTCCTTGCACTGATGTAGCTTGTGAGTGCTAGTGCGACATCGAGGGCAAAACCGCTTACCATCATTCGAGTGATTGTTGTTGATAGCAGCAACAGGTTTGGGGTAAGTGTTCCCGCTAGTATGCTGGGTAGTAGGTTTTGTAGGAGTATACCTGTTATGAGATTGGTATGCACTAGCTTGAAAATTATTATTATTAGTATATCTGTTCGAATAATAATTTTGCTTAGGATATTGTTTATTATTTGTGCTCTCTTGAGGTTTGGTAAATGCTAGGTCTGGTGCTAGAGTTTCCGTTGTAACTTTAGGTGGTTCACGAAACTGTGCAGACAAAGATTGGATACGCTCATAGTTACGAGCAAGCGTTCGAAGTGTATCTATTGAATCAATGCTACCCCCGTGTGAAACAAGTATGTTAGCATAACAGGGCCTAATGTTGTGTAGAAGTATTTCTAATTTTTCTGCTTCCGGTAGCGGTTTAGATAGCCTAGCAAAAAGTTCTGACATTATTGCAAGGTAGATTACAATATTCTCAGTGTCACCTTGAGTACGGTTTCGAATTTCAGTCATTAGTCTGTAGTCAAAATCGAATTGACCAAAATCGGCTATAAGTACTTTGGTAAGATCTTCCCAACTGTTCACCTCATTTTTCATACTACGATACCAGTGTAATGCGTGATCAGTGAAAATTTCAGTTGCATAAGTGAGCAATTTTTTAGAAGGTATACTTCTAGACGTACAGAACTCATTCACTCTTTGGATAAACACATGCACACATGACTTTCCATTGAACTTTAGTTTTTGCAAGTCCATAATATGATGACGGTCACCGCTTGACGGTTCAGTAGTTGGAACACCATACATTACCTGTTGGGTAGAAGTTGACTGCTCAGGCTGTGCAGTGTATGTTACGTTAATCTTTGCCATTTTAGCTAACAAAGAACATTGAGTGTTGAACTCTTTTTGCAGTCGGTTAACCTTATCAGCAATAATAGTTTTGTCAATTCGGCTTAACCGATAATATATGTGGTTCGCCAAGGCTTTAGTGCGTTCGAAAAGATTTGTTTCGTATTTTTCTTGTAGTGATTTTAAACGAACTCCTAGTTCCTTATATGTTATGATTACACCATCATAATCCACCTCGGCATCAATACCCGATTCCTGTATATCGTCTGATGGAATTATTTCGGTTAATTTATTTATTTGATTTCGTAGTTTAAGAACTGTGGCCGCTGGTTCTTCGCCTCTGATAAGAACTTCATATGATAGTTCATGTTTATTTAGCAGTAGGAATTTTATAGCGTGAGGTTCCATTATAGTTTGACAACAATTATATAAAAAAAATGGTATGTATGTTTACAATGCAACTAAATACGATGAAATAATCTAAAACACAATTTCTACAATTCTACATACAATACCTGTTATTTAGTGAGTTGTAGTGCCGAGCGCTAGAAAAATAATCAGCTGTTCTGTTACAAAATAAGAGAAAAAACTAACTACGAATAGGTGAATGTAAGGTAGTGATGTGTTTCGCAAGCTAATTCATGCAAAATCAGTCATGATTAAAAATTGCGAACTATTACGTATTTTTTTTTTTTAAGTAGGTAGTAGTGAAATTAAATGACAAAAAATATTTTTGTTTCTCGTTTTAAAGACAAGGTTTAGCAATTAAGAATCACAGAAACAATACATAATAGTTTGAATTTATAGTTTAAGAGAGAATTTGTAGTTTAAAAGAGAAATAAGTTACTACTATACACAATTAGATACGTACCAGTTCGCTGATCACCGCTCCGTTTACACGAACAATAGAAATATAGGCTGACCTGCAAGTTATTTTAGTGCGAAAAATGTTAGGCAATGCAATAATTCACGTTTTGGGGCGCCACTGCGGCGTTGTGGGTTTTTGTAGTCGTAGGACCCGTCACTGCCCGCAGGTAGGTAGAGGGTTAGGGTGCCGGCTAGGCAAAGAAACCACATAGAAACTATTTCAGGGTGTATTGTTCATTTTAACATTGCACGGCCGCACACTTTTCACACCAAGTAGGTAGATGTAGATTGGGATCACTGGCCTGAACGCTATTCACTCGCGGTCGCGTCGTGCCTTCAGGATGCGCTCCTGTTGGACGCCGTCAGGTAGTAGGTAGCAGTTGACCCGGGAGGAGCCGTCCAGACAATCCTGGGTTGCTCTCAGGTAGTGAGGCAACGCCCAATAGTAGTTCAATAGTGGGAGGTGAGTAGGTCGTGCCGTGAAGTGAAATCCTGGAACGAGGTAGGCATTAGTATTTCGTCCGGAAAGTACTATCTGCCAGGCCATGTAGGGTAGCGTGAAGGTTAGTCTCCAGCGGTGGCGCGATGCGAATCCACAGCGACTCAGCGATCACAAAATACCCTTTAACTGCCGTCAGCTAGGCGCGGCAGAACAGCTTAGTAATAATTATACAGTGTGAAGAAAAGCACTGACATGACACAGTAGTACAAACAATAAAAGAAACTCACCCTAGAGGGATGATAGACTTTTTTAAATCACTTTATGCGGCACATCTATTTGTCAGCACAAGTAGATCGGCTCTGTTACTCCTTGCGCCCAGAGCGCGGCGTCGAATGCACAGCGGTCACAGTTTAGGTAATAGTAATTGCGTTTAGCGTTCCGTAAGGTCGCGGCGAAGAATTACGAAGCCATTTCGAATGCTCTCAAGACACTTGGTTCCGCATAATATTATTAATTTATTTTCTTAAATAAATGACGGCGCTAACCGCAACGTCACACGCGCTATAATGATTTGCAATAATAATTGCAGGCGTAAGTAATACGCAATTTTTCCGATAAAATTGTGCCAAAAATCGGCAGCAAATAAGCCAAGTCACAAAAAATAATTAATTAATTATCATGACATAATTATGGCTCTCGTACAAAATTTCCCCAAACATCAAGATTTCTCGGTCTACTTAACTCATTAAAACTTAGCTCGCACCGCTTCACGGAACGAAAATTATCTTTTTTCACCCTCAATTAGAAAACTATTTCAATGTTCATTGAATCTGCACTTTTCTTCTTTAAATGGGACAGAGTTTAATTTAATTCAAGGGAAGTTTTGAGGAAGATTCTTGGGAAATTGAAGTGTGGAATGCGTCCGGAGAATGGAATGTTGGCAGTATCGGTGATTGCCAGCTCTTGGGTTTCTACTGTGCCCGTATTTCAAGGTTGAATCTTAATTCCAGAGATAATTTAAAGGGTCGCTGTCAAGGAAAATGCGTGAAAATGAGAGCCACAGGTGGTTTTGAAATGCAAAAAAATGCCGACTTTTGACTGATACCAATTTTTGTCATCAAAAAATTTGGCAAATTGAAAGATTCATAAAAGCCTTACTGCAAATACAGAAGTTTTTTTTTGACAAATATACAGGGTTACGTGGAAAGGATGTACTTAGCCGAAAGGGGTCTGCTATACTCATCATTATGAACTACTTTTACTATGGGAACAATCCTAACAACTAAAGCAACTCTGAGAGCAACACTGAAATCGCGAAAAAAATATCTGATATATTATAAATTGTTCATAATGATGGGTACTATAACAGACCCCTACACCCTTTCCGCGTAACCCAGTTAAATTTTTACCCAGTTAAAAAGTAAATTTTGAGGTTTTTAAATTTAATATCTATATAGATAGATATTGGTGGTTAAAGGGGAGGCCTATCTTCAGCAGTGGACGTCTTCTGGCTGATGATGATGATGATGATAGATAGATAGATATAAACTCTTTATTACAACTATGTCTTTTTCTTTAACTCTTTATTATTAACTTTACCACTCTTTATTATATAAATTGTTAGATTAATACAATATAATCTAACTTTGTTTTTCCGAAACTTTTATCCTTCAGCTACGAAGTATCTAAGTTGCGGCGCCTGGATCTTAAAGGATAAAGTAATTTCCCGAACAGATTAATATAGATTAGATAAACGAGTAGACAAAGTGTTTTATCCCGAAAGGAGACGTTAAGACTGTTTATAAAGAGTTCGTGGACTCTGTTTATCTATTCTGTTACTTTGTTACCGTAATGGCTATTATAGGAGGAAACGGGGCGTTAGATAACATTTCATGAATTGTTTTATCTGTAATCTGTAATTTACAGATAAAGCAATAGTGTAGCGTAGTTTTTATGTCTAAATATGTGTTTATTTTGAACTGCCTGTTGCCCGTGATTTCGTACGCGTAGACTGGTTATAAACCTTCATTATGCCATTCAAAAAAAAAAAAAAAATTTAGCTGTTCTATAGAAAACGGTCATTGACACTCGACAAAATGTATGGAACAGCTGGGAACAGCAGATATTTTTTTCGCGATTTCAGGGCCAGTCCCGTAGTAAAAGATGTTCATAATGATGAGTACAATTACCTTCTTTTGGCTTCGAGAGTGTTCCCCGTATAATATCAACAACAAAATTGCTACATATCCACTATTTCCAAAGTTATTTTTATGTCAAATTGTTTTTTTAAATTTTCACTCAGTGATAGCTATGGTTTTTGAGCGCAGTTTTGACTCGGCTCTTTCGCAAAATTCCGAAGGTTGTCCCGCCGAGTTTTAGCATGGTGCGTTTTATTTTAAAAAGGGCAGCCAGAGTGCTTTTCATGAAAGAAGTTCCCCAGACGCGGCGCAGTCATCGTGTTTAAATAAATATGAATATAATCATCATATAACTCTTTAACGATGGCAAATTAACAAAAATCTCACTAGCATCCATACACAGTAATAACACCTGACAACTACAATATTAGTTCTGCTGTTTGCCGTTACACTTTTTTCATGGAAAGCACTAACTCATATCTCTCCGGGTTGCCAAAGTATTGAAATCACCGCTATTGTTGCAAATGTCTTTCAGTGGCGTTTACAACAATTGTAACGTTAAGTTTGTAATTTTCCCTTTTTGACAGTGACGATTGCATATAATAGGTAGCTATTATTGAGATTGTGAATCCTTACAATATATAGTCAATGGGAAGAATACTAGTTTTTAATCTGTGACATCAGAGGACAATAATGGGAGCCGTCGTCGAATAAACTCCACAGACTAGGGACTCCCTAAATTGGCACCGAAGTTTGTGTTTTGACAGCTGTTCTTGTTACCAGCGATTCTCCAACCCGTGTATTGTATTAGCAAAACATTCTCGAACTTGTGTAATTTCCGTGTGCATAATGCTCCCGTATACTGGGCTCTAGCGAGATGTGTCCGAGAATTGAAACGACGTGGATGAGTTGGGAAATTAGTTCAGCTGTATTATTTTAGACATAGTATATGCAGAGGAGTATAAAGGAGGTATTGTTAGCTCTTACCCTATTTGTTAAAAGTTTTTTTAAGAGTAGAGGTAGCTGTTACCCCATTTAGCAGCTGTAACACAGGTCTTCCTAGAACAGCTGCTTACGAGACACCTACAGAAAGGTACTTATACTCATAATGAATTGTTAATTTTAGACTTGTTAAAAATGTTAGGTTAATATTGTAAAATTATAAATATATGAATTAAATTGAATTGAATTTCATGAAAGCGATCGCTAGAGCGAAAGTACTCATAACAAAAACAAAAACGGAAATATTAACCTGAACCAAAAGTTCCCGTTCGTGTTACGAAATCCGGTTTATAAGGATTTGCATTGAAAATCTTCAAAATATTTAAAGGCGTAAACGCCAAAATGTGTCGGATATAAATCCGGTATAAGCCGTCCCCAATACGCGCTGACCCTAAACTCAGAGTAACACACCTCAGTTGTTTTCACATTTCAGGGCAAACTAGGTAGGTGCGTAAATAGCAAGTGGAGGTAAAAGGTGTTTATTGTGGGTGTATCTCTAAATGTAACCGCAAAGATTTAGCGGCCTTTACACTTGGGAGTGAGTTACGGGCCTGCTGGTCCTGATTACGAATGTTCTAGAGCCTTTGTTACCAGAACACTGTTATTACACTTGTTACCTTACCAAACTGAGTAGTCTCTTGTAGTTTCTCACTTGAAAAATGTGTAGAAAAACGGGGCGTAGCTAGTTGAGAGTCCTCTCACTTTTTTGACATAAAAAAACAACGAAAACTAGATTTTTGGCGTTCTGATGGTTCTGATTCTATCAAATAGAAACATTTATAGATAATTCAATTTCTGTAA
Source organism: Agriopis aurantiaria (assembly GCA_914767915.1). Taxonomy (NCBI): domain Eukaryota; kingdom Metazoa; phylum Arthropoda; class Insecta; order Lepidoptera; family Geometridae; genus Agriopis; species Agriopis aurantiaria. The sequence continues at coordinate 5,415,754 of OU611994.1, read as the reverse complement.
TGGATTTGTATCTATTTGTATATGTATTTTTTATTCAAAATAACGGCTTACAATTTTGCAAAAACTCAACATATAGGTATTATCGTCTGTCCATGTTGTGGGTGGACGTCCTACTTACCGGTACGTGGTCTCCATTCGAGAACCTTTCAGCCCCAATAGACCGCAGGGAAACGCTGGATGCAGGCCGCTTCTTTCAAGCTTTTTGCAAGTTACTGTAAATGTCTCATGAATCCTCAATGAAGATGCCTAAATTGTAGTTCTCATGAAACTTATTACTTACAGCCTTGTAAAAACAGATACAGACCACTACGGTGGCGTCATTGCCACCTTTCAAATTTACCAACAGTTTTGGGGTAAACCACCTGAGTCAGGTGAACTATGCGTGCGTCCTAAGTAAATATATGCGGTTGGCACCATTCTAGCGACGGTACGGCGACACCGCAATGGGTCGCCATTGTGCAAACAAGGAGTTTCATTGCAAAGAGGTCATGTACGTCGACATCTTTATAATCTTGTCTCATCTCTGCTCGTTTCAGTAGGTTCTTTGAGCAGCACATACCGGATGCGTCCGTAAGCCGCGGACGTGTCTAATGGGCATGCATTGTTCAGACATCTATCCTCAGTAATCAGGGTAAGCAACATGTCAAATACCGACAGTAAAGACGAGTATTTTGAAAAAACGCAAGTTTTTCCACGTGCAGTAGTTTCGATGAATGAATTCCATTCTGACGTACACTTTCAAGTTAAGCATGCCACTTTTCTGAACCGAACAGCAAATGTGTGGAACTACTTACATGCGTCTATCTTTTCGAACAAGTATACAATCCGGGGTTGTTCAATAAAAAAGGTATTACGTAGGCAAGCGTGCTACATCTTCGACCACATCATCATATCCCACCAGATGAGATTGCCGGTAAAACGCGTACCTAAATCATTGTAAACAAAAAAAAACATCACTTAAAAAAGGTGAATATACCTTCACATCGTGAGGAATCTTGTAGATCCAAGAATCTCAAAAATTCAAAGTCGGATGACATTCACCAACCTGCACTGCGCCAGCATGGTAGGGCCCACCCTCTCTCTCTCTCTCTGAGAGCAAGCCTGTATCCCAGTAGTGGAAACATGGTGCTGGAGAGACCTGTGCCCAGTATCTAATACGTTATAATTATTTTTGTGTGTCCTATATTGAACAAGTGCAGAAAACTATCATCATTATTTCTCATTACTGTAATACAAGAATAAATTTACAATGTATGCGTCAGATAGCTTTGTTTACAGCTACTGTGTATATTTATTTAGGACATGAGAATAGTTCCTGGGTCAGTTGGTTTTGTATGTGCAAACAGAGCCGAAAACTTTCGCATGGTGATTTCGATGACCCCGATTTTGACATGTTCACACACTGATTTTGACATGTGAGCGAGTTATAGGGATATCTCATAAAATTAGTTTTTTTTTATTTTCATGTACCTAAGAGCCGTATTACAAAATGCATCGTTAGATTTTAGGTATCTGGATTTTCAGGCTTAGACGAAAAATATAGCCGTAATTGTCACGAATATAAAACAAGTAACCCGTGACATTTTATGTCAATAATATAACGAAATCCACTCTCTTACTTTTCCTACAGGGGTTGGCGAAAAACTACTTATGTAAATTGGAGGTTGGTAATAAGTTGTGTAGTATATCTTTTATGTCATTATCATCATCATCCTTCATCAAACCTTTTTTTTATCATATATTAACTCTTTTTTTTATGTTACACACAGGCACTATTATTTCAAATTATTATATTATTAGAAGACTGACCGCAAAAACGGATGATTCATCGGCAAACCTATAAAAGGAGTAGCTCAAGCCACGCGCATTCGTTGGATCGTAGACCCACAGGATCTGTTAGAAGATCGGTTAGATTCTCTCCAAATAATCATTCAGTTCAACAAACCGTTAGGGCTCCAGGGCACACCCCCTCTGGGGTGCCTGGGCAAGTCTGATTCCCACTCCCGGCGACGGCCCAAGCCGAGGTTCGTACCTTCGAGGTGCCCTTGTGCTAGTCGCCTATAAACTTAACCACCAAGTTATGCCGAACGCACTCTGCGTTCGCTAACTAGTCCGGTCAAGCTGTAGAGGCCAAAAGGCCAACAGTAAAAGTCAATCATAAAAAAAAAAAAAAAAACACGCGCATTCATTCTTGTTCGAGACTTTGTGCGGAGTGGACGTGTTTCTAGAAATACTTACCCATTGTATAATTAATTATTGTTTGTTTATATTAATGAATTAAATAATCTGTGTGATTATGAAATATAAATGTTTTTTAATTTGAACCCGCTTCTGTTTTCTAATAATATATTAAATATTATTGCACAGGCATATTTCAAATTTCAAAAAATTGTCGAATTCTAAATTGCCTGTGTGTAACATTAAAAAAAAAAGAGTTAATATATGATAAAAAAAAGGTTTGATGAAGGATGATGATGATAATGACATAAAAGATATACTACATTACCCCAGGTTATTATTTTGTTTCATATTTCATATTTCAAAAAATTGTCGAATTGTAAAGTGCCTGTGTGTAACATAAAAAAAAAGAGTTAATATATGATAAAAAAAGGTTTGATGAAGGATGATGATGATAACGACATAAAAAATATACTAGTTATTATTTTGTTTCATATTTCAAATTTCAAAAAAATTTCGAATTGTAAAGTGCCTGTGTGTAACATAAAAAAAAAAGAGTTAATATATTATAAAAAAAGGTTTGATGAAGGATGATGATGATAATGACATAAAAGATATACTACAGTTGATAATACCTCATCATCATCATCATCATCATTATTTCAGCCATAGGACGTCCACTGCTGGACATAGGCCTCCCCCATCGATCTCCAAAAGGGCCGGTTGGAAGCGGCCTGCATCCAGCGTTTCCCTACGGTCTCTTTGAAAACACTATGATGATATTCAAATTACTAAGTGGCACTGAACTGTAATGTGAAAGCTAGACGCTTACCATCGTGCGAGCAACTTTATCGTCTGCCATTTGAATTTAGAAAATAATTATACTGGGATAGAGTGTATTGGCTTATCTATACTAATAATAATATTATAAAGAGGAAAGATTTGTTTGTTTGTTTGCATTGAATATGCTCCAAAACTACTGAACCGATTAAAAAAATCTTTCACTGTTTGAAAGCTACACTATCCCCGGGTGACATAGTCTATAATCTATACCCGTGCGAAGCTGGGGCGGACCGCTAGTAGCTTATATAACTATTATTATCAGTGGACATGCTTACCTACTACCTATTTATTATAGTTATTGAAATGTATTGCAAGCGTGCCATAATAGGGCTTAAAATTTATATCCCATAAAACCCATCAAAGGGTGTGATGACTCATCTATGGGAGTAATAAACCCTTACATTAAACCGTGATTGTGGTGTAATTACTGTGGTCCGGTAGTGGTTGCTCAAACAAAGATAGAGTTTAGAGAATGTATGATAATATACTTATAATAATTTAGTACCAGAGATTTCATACTAGGTATACTAACTTTAGTACTATTTGGCATACTTAATTCACATAACTATGTCATTACGCCTCTTGTAGCACTAGCTCGTAAGTCTTTTCTATCTGTTTGTAATTTTTATTTCTGGTGCACACAATAGAGTTTTTTTCTATCTGGGCACCCAAGAGACAGGCTTCGTTGCCTAGTTTGGGGCCCGGAGCTAATAGTTTTACGCATTATTCTTAGCCTTAACCACTGTAAATTGTACCTTAGATCTAAACTAACTAATTGTAAGGCTTAGATGGAAATAAAGTTTATTATTAATATTATTTATTATTATATCTATCTACGTAGCTAATATTAAAAAAAAAAATTAAACCTGCGCAGAAATCAAAGCAAGAGAGGCACTCCTAAACACTAGTATTTTAAGTTCCATAAAAAAAAAACTTTCTACACCGACTTTTCAACGAGGAAAATATCTGGAATATCTGTTTCGACGTTCCAAAATCCCATTGAGCGTGTCAATGATGACCTTAAAGAGGGACCCTTCCCTTTGATCGGGACACTCGTAATCATTGCAGGAGCCCGATCAAAGCGGCTTATGGTTTGTCGACATAGCTTAGATACTACCTGGTAAGTGCATTGATATGTCGCTTTTAAAAACATTAATTCGAATTATTATGATAATGCTATCGCAATAAAACCTTACTACGGCGGTATCTAATAAGTCAAAGAGGATTAGCATCTATTTAATGACTGTTTTAGGCTAGGCATATTCTTTCTGATAAATCTCATTTATTAGAGGGGTGGTAGGGACTGAGCGGTACAAATTTATAACATCCATATGTTGTAAATTTGTTACCTAAACAGCACCATTACACATAGTCGCTTAACGTTAGGTGGCGAGGTGGCGGTCAAGCGCAAACTAAAACGGGAACCCTTGATTTTTACACGGCCTTAAGAACGCGATCGACATACCAGTGAGCAGTGCCAGTTTTAGCACTAGCAGCGCTCTGGGCGAGATTCTATGGTGCACCCCCCCCCCCCCCCCCCCGTATCTGCCATTCAAACCGAAAAGCGACCTATAAAGGCTTGGCCTGCGGCGCCCCTTTATATAGGCGCCTACAGCGCTCCTTTATATCTGGCGCCCTACCCTAACGTCGGTACTGCCAGTGAGCGCTGGGTCTAATGCAGTGCCAGCTCTGAGGTAGAACGAGAGAAGCAGTCGCTCTTGGCGCCTGATAATAAGGAGCGCCAAAATGGGTAAAGCGAAAAAAAAGAACGAGCAAAATATTTTTTTGGTGACGCTTGCTTGGCCTTTGGGGCACCCGGCACCACAGAAGAGAAAAAAAAATCGTCTCTTTCTGTGCCCGGCACACTTAGGTACATAGTTTGTAAATCAGCATAAAATGTGGAAATAGTTTACAACACATGAGCAACTTTTTATTCTGGAAAAATGATCGATGCCTTTCCTCTACCCTGATCAAAGGCTAGGGCCAGCGCTGGCCTTATGACACCTAATGAGGCTACTCGTATTCTTACTAATCAGTTTATAACGGTAGTTTATCGATTACTTTGGAAATACGCCATGTGAAGTATGTTCACTCAAAGAAGACAATTTTTCCTGGGCCCACCAAATTTTTCTTTCTTAGGCCCACCTAATTTAGCATATATTGATGGGACCAGCACTATAAAATTTGTCGTATTTTTTGTACCATTCGGACGAAAGATAAGGGAAAAATGAAACCGGAATAATAATATCAAGAATAAAATGTGTTGTTTTGATTTTAGCCACAATTCATTCATTTCCCTTATAGTCACTTGACCGGAACGTTTTTAATACGAAAAAGGATGCATGCTCAGGAATTTATATACAAAAATAAATAGACCATATTTTACAACAGTGGCCATAGTAATCGGCTTTTAAGTAAAAATAATTATACAATAGTCGCTAATGGTATTATAGACGCTTATAATTAGTGGCTTGAATATGTTTTAATCCTAGTTTTAAATATTTACTAATATTGATTTACCGAAACCGTAATACTATGGTTTCGTAAAATTATAGAGGAATGGAACGTAAATCCGCCATCTTGACGTTTGTTGGTTTGAAATTGACAGCAGTTATGACTTATTTCAAGTTACTTCATACTAGTGATGTCTCATACTTTAGTTTTTTTGACTCGAATTACTTAAGTAACTCGTGCTATTGACTCGAGTTGCAACTGGAGTCAACTTGAATCGGTGGTAGTGGGTTCTGGTGATGTGTCTCGTCAGTATTTGTATGAGTTGACACTGGAATGATTACTAACTCGATGCAAGTGTCAACGCGAATAGGTCCTGCTAGTTGGTACTACTCCGTTGATTGAACGTGGACCGAGGAACATGTGACACGCACTGCTTTCGTTTTTTTATTGGTTTGAACATCGCTCGGGTCAAATAACCCACTCAAATCGCTCGTACATAGCTAAGCGCAGTCACATCGCTAAGCGCATCCAGCTGGCCTGGCACCGACACGGAGCAGTTTATTGAGTTGAGTTGACTCGATCTCAGTCTTGCACTAGTGTCAGGCGCAGTAACAAACTGTTGACAGATTTGATTCGAATTGCACAAAACTGGTCTCGTCAACTCGTTCATGATAATATGTGAATAGTGATATAACTCGCACCACACATCACTATTCATACTTTCCGTTTGTTTCAAATCGCGTGATCGTCTGATAGTGCTCTCAATTTTTTCCGTATCATTATGAAACTACAATAAATCAACATGTACAATGTACAGCGTCTACTCCAGAAAATTGTTGTCAATACTGTGCAGTAAGATTTCAACGCGTAGACAATTGTGCGAAGACATAATTACTGTCCGAGACAACTGAAGATTTTCCCAAAGATCTTACCTATTTGATTTGTGCCGTTTGTGTGTGTGTGGATTTCTTGCGAGGTGAGTTTTTATTTAAGTAGGTATTAGCTGATGCCCGCGATTTCGTACGCGTAGGACTCGGCCTTCGGCTTCGACAATATTTCTTTCCCTGAAGGTTACAAACATTTTAAAAAGTCAAATCGGTTCAGACTTTCACAAATTATGCCGTTACTTAAGAACACCATTTGATTTTTATTTATTACTAGCTGCGCCCTGCATGCGGTTTCACCCGCGTAGATGACACACTCCTTATGACATCAGCTATCAGCCAGTGAAACTCCCGTCAAAATCTGTCCAGCCTTTTTTTAGGGAACATACATACACACATCGCAATATAAGAAAAAGATGAAGGAGGTATAGATAACAATGCATTTAAACGTCTCAAACCATGTTGGTATCCGTACTTGTGTTGCTTATAATATTACTAACTTTATTATCCCTGTTTGTTTTAACTTACCTGCTTTTATTTACAGCTAAATCAACTAGCAGTTTGCAGATACTGCTACTATTAATTTTGCAAGAAAATATCCATACTCCTGATGCAATAAGAAGATTTGGGTACCTATAGAAATATTTACATTCCATGTGGATGTTCCATTTTAAGAACACACCAAACACAGCGTTCTTGTTCTGCAGAAAGGAATATTGATTTTGCAGTTTTCAAATTATCAGGTAATTTCAAAAATTCTTAGTGAAATCATTGAAAATAAAGATATTAAGTATATCTAGTATATCTAGTATTAAGTAGTATTTTTGTTTAGTATATCTTTTTTCTAGTTTGCTATTTAGTACCTAGGTACTCCTGTATAGAGTGCAATAAATAAACGTTTATATACTAACCATCCCTTTTTGTGCAGATAGAACGCTCAGAACAAGTCTGTATGGCTTGGTGGCTGAAAGTTTCCAGCACTGTGAGCAGGCAGAGGCTACGAGATGGTAACAGAGCTGTGGCAATTCGTCTTATGGATATTGAAGACAGCAAGAATATCCCACAACCAACCTCTATGCCTACTCTTACTGTGCCCGGTATTTTCAGGGCAGCAGCAGCACTTACTATGTATAATTATAAGCGTGCTGCTTCTACTTTCCGTATTAGGGTCTAACGTAGGAACATTTCCGTATGTCCTAAGTAATGTTCTCTGGTGTTTTTACAATACCTACGATACGCGAAATTGCATCATGTGCTAGATAATGTATAGCTTTGCTGTCACTTTTCGAAGGTTTAAAGAATCTATTTCTGAGTGGGTTACCTATTTAATTATTATTATGATAATAATATTTTGTTACCTACAATGTCTTTTTTTAAATTCCGCCTAGCCATATAATATCGCAAGTAATCATTACTCGTGCTGATAATGATTATCAGCACAATTGCTAGAAAAAGTGCTGATGCAAAAATGCGAAAGTAACTCTGTCTCCTTATGCTTTCACTGCTAAACTGATTTTGATGAAATTGAATATGTACATAGTTTTAATTTTGATAATGACTAGGCTACTTTATATCCCGGAAACCTAGGTACATAGTTTTCATGGGATGATCACTTATTTTTGTGACAAACCAAATCGCGCAGGCAATCGCTAGTATTAGGTAGTAAATCACTAGAACCTAAGTAATAAAGTAACTTATATATAATTGTTCATTGTGAGGTTTTAGGTTATTGTGAGATTCATTAACTGATTTCTCAATACTCCGGTTAGATCGGATATAGCTAATATTACCACTGAATCTAGAGATTATGAGGAACAAATCGACATGAGTTTCATTACTATATGCTATAATTTGTGGGTGGCCTATTTTTCAAACAAAAGAAATTGTCTCCTTTATTTTAATGTGCCTTCGTAAAAATTCATCGTTCAAGTTCAATAGACACAATGTAAGCAGTTTTGACGGAAGTTATTCCTAAAGGTTATCGGAAAAAGCTTGAGGGAGTCACACTGTCACATGAGATAGTGATCGTCTAGCCTGAACAGACGTGCGGAGTAGTATCTTTAGTTTGGCACGGCATTTTGAAATACATTACGAGAGCACCTTCAAAGTATATCTTGGATAAATAGATATTATATAGGTCGTTGTTAATTGTTCAACGAGTGCATAAAACAAGCCATTTTGCCAAGATATTTATCAGCCCGAGTCGAAGGCGAGCGTGGGTATATTTTTCGAGGATAAAATGGATTTTATATGCATGAGTTATACACTTGGCTTTTTACTTTAGTTGTGAGGAAATTAAATGGCTATATTAAGTAATAATATTATGACTGACATTTTTACAATGTTTTATTTTTATGGAAAAACCGTATCAGTTTCCTGCGATACAGGCCTAGCCTAGTGCAGGAATCGTAGTATAAACATTTCCTATATCTCCTTCATAGCCAGTGTGTATTTCTAGTTGATAAACAAGTATGTAAGCATATGTTTATACAAATAAAAACGTTTTTCATTTTCATTTATTCGACAAAAGTTATATTTGGTATTTAATCATATCTATGGTATATGCATCTATGGGTATTATTACAGACCCAGGCAATTTTCCTTTATGAAATATTTTACAAACAAAATATCTTTGTTTATTTATATGAGTAAACATCTTTAAGAGCTAGCCTATTTCATATTGATAAATAGACTGATATGCGTAAGATAAGAGTCCTACGAGTAGCATCTGCTACTCCTAGGACTATTTTATCGTACGCATATTATCAAAGGAGTGGAACTCTTCCGTCATCGGTTTTCCATAACACCACTGGGGGTCTAGACAAGAGCCACACACTGTTAGCGTTCACGCCTGCGGAAAGATGAAATTGTATGAAAATGACATTAGTTTCAGATAATTTATCTCATGCTAATGTCATTGTCAATGTCATTTTCATACAAATTCATCTTTCCGCAGGCGTGAACGCTAACAGTGTGTGGCTCTTTTCTAGACCCCCTGGTGTCTCCAAAGACAGAGTACCTACATAAAAAGGTTTCTTCCTAGCAAGCGAGTTCAATCTTCTTTTTCGTCCAGACGAAGTGAAACTTAACGCAAATCCATTTAAAGTAAAACAATGGAATAAGAATCATCAGAGATAATCATCATCAACCAGAAGATGTCCACTGCTGAACGAAGGCATCGCCCTTAGACCTCCACTCTGAACGACAATCTGCCATCTGCATCCACTGGATGTCTGCGACTCTCACGATGTTGTCGGTCCATCTAGTGGGAGGACTATCTACGCTACGTCTTCCGGTTCGTGGTCTCCGCTCAACAACCTTTCTTCCCCATCGGTTATCGGTTCTTCGACCAACATGCATATGGTTATACACGTGGCTTGCCCATTGCCACTTGTACTTGCAAATTTCAATAGCTATATGTCGGTGACTCTGGTTCTTTGGCGAATATCCACTACCTGAATAAGACTAAACGAACTGAATAATTAACTTTTAATGTATACCTACTTTATGGATTATTTCACTAAAGTTATATGATTATTTACGGGATATTTACCGTGGTATGAATTATTTCGATACAATAAAAATGTATTACCTACATTACCTACATTAACTTCCAAACAGGAAGAGGGGGGAGATATCAAGGTTATTCAGAAAGTTTCACAGATAATTTGTCTTGCATGTCCCCGGTCCATGATCGATGGCGGCGGAAAAAACATGGGGGTTCAACATCCAGCGCGGGTTGCGAAGTCAGGTCATTTCAGGTCAGTCAACTGTAAATTGATAGTGACTTGGCGGTACAGCGACTTCCTGGATTAGAAATTGGTTGTAGGGTCGGATCCTATCCCATATTTTCAACCGACCTCAAAGTAGGGGGTTCTCAATTGTGTGTTACGCAATTACCGATTCCAAGCTGATTTTAATATTTCTTTTTTTAACCATCGACGCAAACAGAAGAGTTTCATAAGTATAACGTGCCTATATGTGTAACTGTGAATCTGTGTGTCTGTTTGTAGCATCGTAGCTCCCAAACGGCTCAACCGATTTTGATTTAGTTTTGTTTGTTTGAATGGTGATTTGATCAAGGGTGTCCTTATTTATAAGTCAATAAAATCTGTTCACCCGTTTGAAGGTCTCTTTTATCGAGGATAAAAAAAGGTATAATAATCCTAAAACACAACAAGAAATATAGCAAGATTCCAAGAGTGTAATCTTGTTGTATTTCGGATGACTATGATAAAAAAAAACACTGAGTAAGAATTAAACCGATAAATTGGGCATCAATAACTTGGTAAAATAGTAAAAACCAACCTTTTATTGGTTCGTGCTTTGGATGCTGTCATCTGCGTACCCAAAGGTACCGGCCTTTAGCAGATCGTTGATGTGCAGCAGGAGGAGCCTTGCAGAGAGCACCGGCCCCTGAAAGAGTCCACCAATAGAGTTGTTTTAAAATGTTTGCGACGTTATTATATATTTTTTTAAGCTTTCGAGATTTGAACACATGTTTTAAATAATGCGTGATAAGTCCCGATAAACATTTAGACATGTTTAAAAAAATATGCATAAGCGGGTTTTTAATTCATACTTAGTTATATATTTTAAATGTTAATCGGGACTTATCACCTATTATTTAATTTAGTTAAAAAATATGTACCTTTCGTAAATATGTTCTTTTTTCATACTTAGTTATTTTTAAATATTAAACAATGCTTAAAATTGTGTAAGCAAAATAATTGTAGCGGGAATCCTGTTACGTAGAAACCACTTACCACCTACCATTGGCATCATGTTACATAGAAACCACTAAAACCCTTTCATAGCAGCAACTTGACAGCGAAAAAAGACCAGTACCTAAAAACTTTACCTATTGCGAAATATACAAAAGTAAATTAATTTCTTTGTGTTTATTTATGGCTCCTTGTGATTTCACTCTGGATTGAATCAAATTAACTTTTACTTCTAAGTTGACATTTCTCGTGGGCGGGTTTCTTCTTATACTTACCTCATAATTTGTTTAACATGATTTCTGACTGTACTTTGGAACCTGAAAAAGTTAAAGGTCAACCTAGTTACAGAACTTACTAACATTTTGATATTTACAATTCCTACTTAACAAGCTTTAAGAGCCCTCTTACATTATTTGACGATAAAAGCACCAAAAATTGGATTTTTGGCGTTATGATTCTAACAATCCCAGGTATGTCCTAAAACTGCGAGCAGAAACACCGGAGGATGGGCAGCAGCGTCCTATATTAGTACACGGTGAACGCATTGCGATCTCCGCCAGGAGTAATAGTGTTCCGTGACTGCGATTCTCAAGCCACCTGCCAAGCGTGGGGATTATGGCAACACCCCTATCTAAGAGGGGGAGGCTTTTGTTCAGCAGTGGACGTTTAATGGCTGATGATGTGTATTTGTGATAGAAAATAACGGCTACACATTTAAAAAAACTCAACATAATCTACTTAATACCTCCAATTTACAAAGGTTGTTTTTCGTAAAATTCCAGGAGGAAAAGTTTGAGTAATATAAGAAAAATATATAATTAAAAATATTTGTTTTACTATTACAAACTTACATTTTGTAGTTGGAATGTATGGAATAACCATATTGTCCACTACAAAGTTAAGTTTGTCTTTCAATATTTCAACTTTTTTGCTGTTGTTTTTTATTTGGACTCGCTCTCTGAGGGTTCCATCTAACGGAACCCTCAGAGCGCGAGTCCTACTCGTACTTGTCAGGGTTTTTTACTGTTTTTACTGAAATATTGTGACTGTATAGGAATTGTATCTCGATGGTTTGAGCTAATTTATTTTGCTTTTAAGGTTGTTTGGTTTTTAGGTATTGTCCTTTATTATCTCTACCTAGTTAATATTATATTATTTTTGTTTACTAGGCCAAAAATGATAAATAGATTATAAAATGTAGGCTAGTTTATCATTGACGATTTGTGGCGACATACATATGATTGGATATATTATGTCTTTTACGAGCTCAATTAAAGAATTGGCCGATAGCTCGTATGACGAATAGTGGTAATGTCTGGCTGCCAAATATTTTACTTTATTGGTTTTAGCTTTGGAAGATCTATATCTAGAACATAAATATCTATTTAAGTATGTATTTAAAACTATATATGTATGTATATCAGTCTCTGGCAGCCATATCACAAGCTTTGCTTAGTTTGGGGTCAGATGACCGTGTGTGAAAAAAAATGTCCCGAATATTTATTTATAAATGACTCAATAAAAATGCCCCCAATTGGCTCGAGGTTATTAATAATTATCTAACAGTCTCCGAAGCAGCATTCTTACACCATACCGAGCAACTATAGTTCCATGGCTAATAATATTTTGTAATAATTTTCCTTCTCTAAAACTAGAGTCTCTAAGAGACCTTATATCTCTTAGAGAGTACTTATATCCGGGATAAAAGTAGCATAAGCTACCAGCTACCTGCCAGTGAGTTGAAAACAATGCAACATCTTTGAATCAACCTCTTTCGTAGCGACGTCAACCTCCTTTGACTTAGGTGACATTTTTATTATTATTTTTATGATGTACCCACAGATCTACTACCTATTACCGCACAGATGTACCGTGTATGTACCTAATATTATTTATGTATAGACTTTAATTCTTGTACCTACTTGTTTTTGTAAGGAAAATAATAAAACACCAAAAAAAAAGTTGATTCGATCGCTATCAAACTTCACAGGATCACTCGCTGGGCTAATCGAAAGATTGCCCGAAAATGTTATCAAAATCAGTCTAGCCGTTTCGGAGTCCACAAGAAACATACATACATACACACATCGCTATTTATATATATAGCTAAATGGATAGATATTATGGTTACAGTGTATTGACGGTATTATTGCTATAGTTAGCCTCGTGTTTAAAAAACAAAACAAAAAGAAACCCCTTATATTAAAGATCAATGTATACAAATATACCCAAGTATATTATTAAATGTAAGGACCCGTAATAACTTTACTATACTGGGTTAGGCGGAAAGGGAGTACTTAGCCGAAAGGGGTTCATAGTACCCATCATTATGAACAACTTTTACTATGCAGGTAATCCTGAAATCGCGAAAAAATGTCAGCGGTTCAATAGAAAACGATCATACACACTCGACAAAATGAAGGGACAGCTGATTTTTTTTGGATGCTGAGTTGCAGTTATTCATAATGTTCTAACTTGGTTATAAGACTAACTACTGCTACTTAGCAGTAAAAAAAAAACAACAGTTAGATTACCCATTGACCATTTTATTGACCATTGAAAGAAAATAATTCAAATACACTGATGCCAAGCGCAGCGTGATGCGCAGCGTAATGGCAGCGTACTCAGCATGTTGTAAGTAAGATCAAAAAGGCAGAGTATCGTATTAAAAATAGTCAACAGTTAGATTGCCCATAAACGTTGAATGACCATTGAAAGAAGATAATTCAAATGCATTGATACCCACTACCAGTTGGCAGCGTACTCAGCATGTTGTAAGTTCAAACCACAAAAATAATGGCTTTTACCTACCGCTTTAAAAAACACCTCTTCTGAAATCAGTAAAATATTTCAACAGCCATAAACTCTCACAAAAACAATTAATACAACCATGCGTTTTCACAAAACATGGCCCCAAATACCAATTAGCCACTGAAAAAAACAAAAGGATCAAATTCTATTAAATCAACGAGCGAATCATTGTTGTTTATCAATACAATTTACGTGCGTACATCGTATATTGGAACCATTGAACTTGTAAAGTAAAGATGAGGCTACTGATTCCTGTGTTTCCAATGCTACCAATGTGGTGGTGTTAATAAGTATACTGCACAGCTGCACACCAGTGTGTAGCTGTGTAGTTAGCTCACCGACTTCGCGTTGCTATCGTTTTTGCGATATAATTACGTATATAAATGTAATAATTATTAATTATTATCACGTGTCGCTCGCTACGGCTACTGGCTCGCTACAATGCGACATAGTTCGACAGATATGGTGCACATTTTCAACCGACTTCAAAAAAGAAGGTTCTTCGTGTGTATGTTACGCGATATCTTCAACGATTGTGAACCGATTTAAATATCTGTATGGGAAGGTGGTATCAATTAATTTTGATTTAAAAAATCCGCCTCTAGGTAAGGGTGAAAAATTAAGGAATGAATCCCGATTATTATGATTATTGAACTTCTCGTAAAGTTAGTTGCTATATTTTTGTAAAATTTTATTATTCAAGTACCAAACATACTAGAGCGCGTTCCTCGGATCGGCGCGACCCTGTCTTGATTATATAGCTCCACGATTGCAACGCAATGTATTTGTTTAGGACTCTGCGGCCTTACACGGAAAATGGAACGAGGATCATCAGCATTACTTGATCGATTTTATGTTCTAATAACAAAGGGACTTAGATCCTATTCTGTCCTCTGTTTTTTCTATGAGGAAATGGGTAAAGAAGAGCTGAAAGCACAATCTATTATTTATGATAATTGAAAATTTAACCACCCACGAGATGGACAGGCAACCTAAAAGAGACCGCAGGAAAACCCTGGATGCAGGCCGCTTCTAACCGCCCCTTTTGGAGATCGATGGGGGAGGCCTATGTCCAGCAATGGACGTCCTATGGCTGAAATGATGATGATGATGAAAATTTAAACAGTACAAATGAACACCAATAAAAAATGTTGTAAACTTATGTGCTTGCACAGGGTTTTACGGTACGGCGGTACTTACCCAATAGCAGGCCATCGTACTAATCATTATGCACAAATTCAAATTCAAAATATTTATTTGTCAGCACAAGGTAGGTACATATACATTATAAAGTAGCATACATGGTCGTAAGAATGGAGACGTATTTCATTTCCTTGCCTGTTTCAGCGTACAAATGTTAGTTTTTTTATATATATTTTATTATTATAAAAACTGACGTGGTTTTCACACATTTTATTTATATTACACGGGAATTACTCACGTGAGATTAAGCCGGTCACGTGAGATTAAATTTATAGTTTCAATAATATAAATAGTTAGCAACGTAAGTTGTATTTTATACCTTTTTAAAAATGTTTCTTATTTTAAATACTACCTATATTAAGTACTTTTTTTTTTCTTGTACCTATTCTCGATTTTATGTCAATTATTTAGTCTACATTACATAGTAGTAGCACAATTTAAACTATACGAGCATCCCATAAAACTGCGATAAAAATATCAGCTGTTACATATAAAAATGTTATTCACAGTTTACACTCAACCGAAATGTATAAACTCTTTCCATGTAACTTGTAGGCCCGCTAACTAACATCCTGTTTCTGGATTACCCAGTAAAAGTTTTTTTAAATGAGCTTCTTTCGGCTTATTGCAGCCTTTCCGCATAACCCGGTAGTATCAATTCCAATAAGCTATTTCATTTCCGCTTAGAAATTTATCAAGAAATAGAACCACAAATAGAATTAAAAACTCGATAAAAAGTTTCTTCGGCAACTTTCCCCGGTTCGATTCAAACAAATGTATCGTGTACTTTGAAAGTGCTCAGTTACTCCATTTCCTCGAAAAATTGTGCCAAGTTGATAAAATGAAGCTTAAGACTAGATAGAGATTTTTAATATACAATATAATTATTGTTATCTTTTTTTTTTAACGCTGATGAGTCCGCGTTTGACCACCAACCACTATCTAACGGTTTTTTTGTCTTTTCTGTGATTGTTATTAGTGTTAGTTAATGTAAATATTAAGTAATTTCTTAACGGCAATTTCAATTTGTATTTCGTTTTACAATAGTAAAAAAAACATTTATTGATGTGGATGAGGACCGCTTCTAGTTTGAGAGAAGGGCTCTTGTACTTTCAACCATTTTTTTTTAATACATAATAGGCTTGCGTTTGACCACCATCACGCCTGATGTTAAGTGATGATGCGGTCTACGTTGGAGCACGCTTGCCTAGAAGAAACCGATTCACTCGTGATTTGAAGACACCCAGATTGTAACCATCGGGGAACACCCATTCAGGTAGCGCATTCCACAGACTAGCAGTTCGCACAATAAATGTGGAATCAAAGCGCTTCGTACGCCAACCAATACCAGTACGTAACCAATTTTCCCGGTCCTACTGTGGTTCATTCTAATATTTTTTCGATATCTTCCTTCCATCTTATTTTTGGTCTAATAAGTTTTTCGCTTTCCTACATGTCCCTTGCCCATGTTGTAACTATTTGTATCCATTTTTTCTCATTAATTCTGGCTACATATTTATGTATACTAGATCAGATATTTCTGTATACTATTCGGACCATTAACGCCGTTAAAATATAGTTCATTATACATAGCAGGCAATCTATTCTTGTGTAAGCAATCCATGATTAAATAAAATTGTGTTTGTATCTAAAACCGTAACGTCATTCGCTATGAGTGGCTTTTCACATAATTATCATGATGGATAGCTGTATTTTATATTTTACCAAAAATATTTAAGATTGCTTTTAAAATTAAAACAGATCTGTGTTAGAATCTATCTAAGCTTTCATTATTTCAGATTGCATATTGGGTGCGTATTATCTGTTATAATGATAATAATTATGCTATATTTTAGCATAGTATTTTCGGAATACACTAAATACTTTTGTTTCAATTAAGTAGGTGGGTAGCGATATCAGTATCAATGTTTTGGTATTTTTATCAATGTTTGGGAATTTTACTGACCTCTACCTACACGATAACGGAAACCGAGTTTTTTATTACTTAACTTCAAAAATGTCATGTTTATTTCGCAGAGTTATTATGCCATGAAATAATTGCATCGTTTTTTTATTGAGTAATAAGATTACGTTTGACCGCTACCTCCAAAGAGCCTGATATTAAGGTGGTACGTTTCACTAATAGCGGGGAATTCAAATTTCAAATAGTTTTCTTGTCCTTGTAGCTAGGCCGGGTTATTATTGTAAACGATCACGATGTAAGCGCAAATTGATTAGTATTCTTTCAAGATCATGTAAAGCTATTTATCTCTAATGCACATTAATACTTATTATTATTACTTACATTTCTGGATAATTAAATTTTTGCTGTACCAAACGGTTTGATGACAAATGTATGTAATATGGTGCGTTACTGTTAAATAGTTGTTGGTACATTATAATAAAAAAAAACAGCCAACAATTTGCGAAAACACTGTGTTAATTTGAATTTCCCGCCATAGGTGAAAAACCACCTTAAGCGATGGAGGTGTCAAAGTTTTTTTTTTTGACCATGGATAGGGGGAGTCCGTCAGTCGTAATATTAAACAAGTTTACATACTTTTACATAGCATCAAACAAGTCATGGAGTCAAGCAAAGTAAGTAACGGCCAAGTCAAGCTCATGCCCCAGTAAAGTGGCGGAGGCTTTACATGAGACTTCTATGGAGTTTTGGAAACAACACAGAAATACATGTTTCACCTCGTTATATCACTTGGCCACACTTGAGCACGTTCACGAGCACTTAATAAATGATAATTTGCCATTATTACACATTAATACTCGAAAATACACAAAGCTTAGAAAATAATACAACAAACCTATTATTACTATATTATTGTTGACGCAATAGATGTCACTGAAAGTAGGTATAACGAGACAAAAAATAATTATATACAATATAAATTTTGTAACTTAAAATTAAATATTTAAGTTGTTATAGCATCGCTTTAGTTTATCTGTAATGGTGTTATAAGTGTTTTTAATAATAATAAATAAAAAAAAATATTTTTCCACGTTGGCGCCAAAACTCAGTGCTGTCTACGATGGAGCATGCTTGCATAATCGCTTAATATCAGGCGAGTTGGCGGTCAAACGCAAGCCTATTAATAATAAAAATAAATAAGAAACAATTTGACATGCCCTGTGTAACTTACCAATGTTACAAGGCCAATAAAGAACCATATTCACTCGCGATTTGACGACAGACCTGTAAATTATAAACAGTGGCGTCGATTCTGTCATACCACTCACTAAACTAAACCAATCTGACAGGACTAAAATTAGCTGCCTCTCTTTTCATTTTTACATGTAAGAGAAGGATAGCAACAATTTTAGAGCTGTCAAATTTAGTTTAGTTTAGAGTACATCAGAATCGATGCCAATGTCTATAGTTTAAATAATGTTATAATCTTGGTTACCTTCTTATATGTATGATCACGATGAAACAAAAAAATATTGAACGGCATCAAAAAATATTGTGAACATCACAGTTTTTATAATTGACTGTTTTTTTTTACCATCTGTAATTGTCAATCAATATGTCCTAAAATCTATAGAATGTCTTGTCAGACCGTTTTCATTTAACTCTACCTTTTAAGGTAGCTGTCCTTGCTGTTAATGGTTTTACCCTGTACACAGAAGACATAATAGCCCGTACTAAAACCACCTGTTTTCTCAAAACCACCGCGTCCCTTTGAATTAGATTTCCTTTTGCACAAGTTAAGGTGACAGCTCAGCGACAAAATTTTCACCCATTTTTAAGCTGGTAAAGCTTAAAATATTTACCATTTTTTGTTTTGTTTTGTTTTCCTATACGTACTACATTCGCAATACATAAATAAGGACATGCAGTTAACTAAAAAAGGGGTATCATAATTTTTTATTCATCTGCTGCTTTTGTAATTACATAATTGAATTTTTCAAGTACTGGCATTTCCTATAGGTACATTTCTAAGAAACTAGTAGGCTAACAAAATAAACAAAAAAGGCAAACTTTTCGTTTTTACTACACGTTTAGTTAAGCCCTTTAAGGTATCCATACAAAAATACCACAACCATATAACTTTTAACTGACTTCAAAAGAGGAGGGGATTCTCAATTTGGTTGTTTTTTATGTTATGTTACATAATATTTATTGAATAATAATAAGAACGGCTAACGCCACTTACACTTATTATCTAAATTACATTATTACAAAATTATTCCAATATATACAATGCTTATGTCAATTATTATAAATATTACAATAAGTTAAAATAGTATTCTTACATTTAACGGTCATATAAAACGTTGTTCACAAAAAGTCAAAATAGATTTCAGAATAGCAGGCAATTTATCACAAAAAATGTCACATTCAGGGTACTCTTTAAGGAATGCGTTGAGACCACGAATGATGCGGCACATCGGGCTAAAGTCACGCGATCAGTACTCTATCAGTACTACGATTACATCAGTACTCCGCCATTTATATATCTATTTGGAAAATTTAAGCCAAGAGGCTTGCAAGCTAAATTGTAGAGTTCCATTATCCTCCTTGCTCTATTATGTAGGCAGCGCATCCAGCATACTGGCAGCATTACTACGCTAAATGTCAATGCCTATTAATTGTCATTACAAGAATATTTCTTAGGTAAGACCAAAGAGTACTTTTTAATATAGGAAAGGTAAGACGTGGGTAAGACTGATGCACCTGCCAATTTGGCGGA
This sequence comes from Agriopis aurantiaria, assembly GCA_914767915.1. Classification (NCBI taxonomy): domain Eukaryota; kingdom Metazoa; phylum Arthropoda; class Insecta; order Lepidoptera; family Geometridae; genus Agriopis; species Agriopis aurantiaria. The sequence goes on along the minus strand of OU611994.1, from coordinate 5,395,951 downwards.
GCAGCACAAACGGCGCAAACATGGTAACCTTGGCAGTGGTTACATATTTGAGCCGTTTGGGGTCGAGACATTGGGCCTTTGGAGACAGAGAGCTCATCTGATTTTCAAAAATCTTTTAGAGCGTCTGGTTAATGCGACGAATGACTAAAATCCTGGCGTGCTTCTGACTCAACGCATAAGCATTGCCTTTCAACATGGTAATGCCGTCAGCATAATGCCAACTGATAATTTTGATTGTATTTATACCTTAAACGGTCTATGAGCAGTCTGTTTTTGTAGTGTTAGTCAGCTTGTATTTTGTTTAGTTAATAAAGGCTTGCAAGTAAAAAAAACATATTCTTTGTTCATTCATATCGCTCCCCTTCATTACTTTATCCCCATGTCATGTCTAACCAGCCATAACATGGAATACTATCCACAACTAATGGGGACGTAATGTCATGTCTAAATTATATTAAATAATAGCATTTTTGTGCCGCAGGGCGTTGGCTCGCGTGTGCTTGCGTGTTGTGCCACAGAATATCTAACATGATACCTTGTAATGTAGGCGATGTGGGCAATACAGGGTTACATGGTACTAAGTCGAAAAAAGTTTATTGTACTCATTATTATGAATAACGTTTGTTAAGGAACCAACTCTTAAGGCCCTCTTTTCCCACTTTTAGCTATTATGGTCCTTCTAGTTTTAGTTTGTTTATTTCCATGGTTAGCTTAAAGTTATAAAAATGGTGCCATAATGAAATTGAATATTGTTTCCAGGAAGCCTAAGGAAACGATAAAGGACATTTCGCTCGATAGAAATAAAAATATGAAAGCAACACTGATTTGTGCTTTTCTAACTGTTTTTTGAATTCATTCTATATAATATATAATATTCATTCTGTCTACGATATTTTATATACAGATTTCAAAGTTATGGAGGGAACCATAATGGTACATTTTGGATTACAGGTTTGCTTTACGAAAAATATGAGAAACACTCCAAAAATAGAAGTAGCGAATTGCACGACTGTGTGTAAGCGCCATGGTTTTGCTCTAAATGCTCTAAAATCAATGTATAAAGACTAATGATGTAGCTGTAGTAACAAGCGTTGTTTAAAAGTGAAAAACCTCGTCTTAAATCTAGAAAAAACTGCAGCTGTTAAAAAAGAAACTTTTGATATGTATTAATTATTGAAACAAATAATTCATTCTAAGGAACAGTAATTTTTTTGTGTTTAGGCAGTGCCGGTTTTAGCTCTACCAGCGACCTGGGCGAGACATCTGCGGTGGGCAAAGAATATATTACCTAGCTGGAATATAGATCTATAGATTTTTATATACCTGCGGTGCCCCTTTAGAGGTATCTTTGCCGCCCCTTTTTATCTGGCGCCCTGGGCAGTCGCACAACCAGGCCCTACCCTAACGCCAGTACTGTGTTTAGAGTTGCTTCTATAGTAAAAACTGGGCATAATAAAAAAATAAATAATAAATAAATAAATAAATAAATAAATAAATAAATAATAATTATAATATACCTAGTTATTAACACTGTTTATAACCTAAAATAGAATTATGTATAACATTGATATTGTTACCTAGTCCCCGTGGTCGATTGTTGCGCTTATAATAATAATAATTGTAGTTAATGTTTTATGTAGTTTTTTAATAAAATATGTGTTTCTAATAATTCTATTGTATGTTCTATATGAACACAACTGTTGTGACTAAATACTTAATAAGCCTAAGACCTTTGTACACAGTTGAGCAATAAAGTATTATTCTATTCTATTCTATTCTATACAATGATACAATGACCTTTCAGCTTGCCGTGTTACCCTGTATGTTTTGCATTTTCGTAAGTAAACTGATATTTGAGTCGTGTGTATTGAATTTTGTATTGAATTTAAGTGCGATGACCGCTATGGAAGGAGTTTGTTTGTTCGGGTACAGGGTTGATCAAATATTTGTTACGCGCCCCACGCGGAATTTTATTTACATATATGCCTGTGAAGATAAAATGACGCGTCTCATAGACGGACACATGTTTGTTTTCCGATATGAGAATCTTATTTTAGAACGTATTTTAAGTAGGTGATCTTTTTAATTATTGATTGTTAAATACAGGGTTATTTTTTATGTGCCAATAATCTCTCGCAGCAGGTAGCTTTCCTGTTGTTCCATGACGATTTTTCACAAAACTTAATTGGTACATTCCAAAGATGTGTGTTTTTTATAAATTCTCAAAATATGTTTTTTTTTTCATAAATAAAAATTTGTCTATTGTTATTGTCAAAGATGGAGATGCAGGTGGAGTAGAGCCCTGACAAAGTGGTTACCAATAGTGGATAAGCGTTCCGTAGGCAGACAACCAGCCCGATGGGTCGATGATATCAGACCCATCGCAGGTCATACGTGGATGAGTAGGCCCGAGACAATGATGGGATGGGATCAATGGTGCAAAGAAGAGAAGGCCTATACCCAGCAGTGGGTTCGCACAGGCTGATAATGATGATGATTGTCAAAGATAATAATTTTATATCGTCATTGATACATTCACTGAAATATATGTTTTTTCTGTGTGCAATCGTTCATTCTCATTTCAGACCGCGTAATGTAGGTAGAGCCGAATCAAAATATTTTAATGTTATACACAATTTAAAAAAATTACGACTTTTTATTCATTTTGTCTAACCACTGGCTTAATCTTACGTAATTCCTGTGCAATATAAACAAAATGTAATCTATAACATTTAAGAGTAAATCCAATAATGAGACACAACACTTCAAATTATAAAAAAAAAAAAATTAGACAAAAAATAAAAGACAAAGAAATTTATTTAAAAAAGTAAACAAAACTTGTTAGACACAATGTAAGAAAGCTGCCTGGGAGAGTTTTTTTTACTTTAAAATAGCCCTGTATGTATTCAGAAAACTCGTGTATAGCTTATTGTTGAAATAACAAACTATATCTATGATGCTGTATCTATATCTATGAAGCTGAACAACTATGTCGATTCTATAGAAAATACTTATCTTTGAAAACGATTCCCCAGTAACATACTAAAGTGTAACATACTTTGTTAGTCAACGCACACGAGAGACTTTAGTATCCGGACATAAATTCAACCTCACTCCTAACTGACCCCCGCTAACGCCGTAAGGGTGCGGCCACAGGGATCACCGCAGCGGTGACGGCGTAACTTTGAATGAGTTTTTGATAAATATGATTAGACGTACATTAATTTCATATCTCCGCAATCACACGCGCAATTTAAAAAAATATTTTTCTTATATAGAATAGATGTACGTGTGGCCACTTACTCGCACGATGGTAAGCGACGGTGTAGCCGAGGATGGCACACGTTGATCTAGAATTACGAGAAATCTATTCACTCTATCCTTGAAGATGCCTTGTTGGGCTAACATACGCACCGCTACAAAATTTAGTCGACACTTTTTATCGCGCCAAAGCTATAAAGACAGGCATAAATACGAAACAGTAGGCGCCTTGTCGCGTTTTCGATCTCCGAAGTTTTTTCGCGGTGTTAGGCATGCAGATTGTAGTTCTCAGGAAACAAGGAGGACAGCAGGGAAATCCATTCTTGGGCAGTACGTATCATAAATAACAACCCAAATTGTCGAGTACGAATCTTTGGAATTTCCACGAGAAAAAGGTGGTAGTGTGCAGGCGAAGTTAATATTTCAAAATTAATGTTTTAATAAGAGTAATGGGATAACATTTTTTCATTAAATTATTCTGTTAATTTATTATTTAAATTTGAAATATTAACGTAGTAAAATGACTGAAACACATTTATCAAAAGTTACCTACAGTCTTTTTATATTTCGTCAAATCGCTGCACCCGGTATTGAATCAGGTTCTGAGTTCAACTAAATCGTCCCAAAAGTTCAACTCTTAAAAAAATTACACGCAGTTCAATTACTGGTACAAAAAACTCCCGCTAATTCAACGATTGCACTTATCAGGTGTACTAGTGAGAACGAGTCAGTTGAACTCCAAAAAATTACGCTGTTGAATGGGACAAAAAACTCCTAATAGTTCAATAGTTGCACTAATCGGGTGTACTAGTGGGAATGAGCCAGTTTTTGTTAGTAGGACACCACAGAGGCAGCTGCTTGATTCGGGTGGGACCTAAGGCATCGGCATTGTGAAGAGGAGCCTGTTAAATATGTTAAAATCTCACGAACTTTAAGTACGTCGTGTGCGCAGGATATAAGTAAACGGCATACAAAAGTAAACGATGCGGTTCGCATGTTAGAATTTAGAGTTACAACTTGAAAGTTAGAAACAGTTCCAAAGGTAAGAAAACAATCAGAAGTTGAATTTATATAAGTTGCGGTATCCAGAGTTACTGCGCGACCAACTTATAGGTGCAGCTGGCTTAAGGACGGATATAAAACTTTCGATAGGAAACTTTCGGTTTTGTTCAGAGATTGCGACGGTGGCTCCTCGTTCAACTGTATTGATAAGTTGGCGGATCTGTAAAGGAACCCAGCTCGATTGCAAATTGGGTTTGTTGTTAACTTCGTAATTGCTCACGTGTTACTCTTATTCTGTATCTACGTTGTACGGTAGTTAGCATGATTATGACTAATTTTATGACTTCGTTTTATGTTATGCATTCAGTTTACATTTTAGCGTAGGTACGTAAAGGTGTGAGCATAGATTTTAATGACTTAGATATTTATTTGGTTTATTTTTTTAGTTTTCGCTCGCGAGATTTCGTCTATTTGGTAACTAAATTGACAAGATGTTTATTTAGCAAGATAAAAAAATTGCTAGTAGTCGATAATTTCCAGTTTAAGTAGATATCGTCAAACATGTAAGTGACCGCCAATACGGTTTTCGACACGGTCGATCTACTGGTGATCTTTTAGTGTATCTCACTCACCGTTGGGGAGAAGCTATCGAGAGCAGAGGCGAAGCTCTGGCCGTTAGTTTAGGTATCGCTAAGGTGTTTGATCGGGTTTGGCATAAGGCACTTCTTGCAAAATTACCATCTTACGGTTTACCTGAAGGGCTTTGCAAGTGGATTGGTAATTTCTTGAATGGTCGCTGCATAAAAGCGGTCGTCGATGGCTCTTGTTCTGCGACCATGACGATTAATGCCCGTGTTCCCCAAGGGTCTGTGCTATCACCCACGCTGTTCATCCTGCATATCAATGATTTGTTGCAAATTTGCAATATTCATTGTTATGCGGATGATAGCACGGGTGATGCTCAATATTCAGGCAATGCAAACGCCTGTAAGGACGAGGTTATGGCAAGGAGAGCAGAGCTTGTGTCTTCAGTTGAGTGCTCTCTTGAACAAGTAACTGACTGGGGCGTGCAAAATTTGGTGCAGTTCAACCCCACTAAGACGCAAGCTATCGCTTTCACTGCAAAGAAGAGGCCATTTACGGGTTCACCCTGTTTTCAGGGCATTCCTCTCACCCTGTCGACAAGCATCAGCATTTTGGGCGTCGACATTTCTAGCGAGGTTCAGTTTAGGAGTCACTTGAAGAGCAAAGCTGGGATAACGTCCAGAAAACTCGGTGTACTCAATAGAGCAAAGCGGTACTTCACGCCGGACCAGCGCCTTTTATTGTATAAAGCGTAGGTACGGCCGCACATGGAGTATTGCTCACATCTCTGGAGTGGCGCACCGAAGTACCAGCTCGATCCTCTTGACTCCTTGCAGAGAAGAGCCGTTAGACTTGTCGATGATTCGAACCGCTGAGCTTGCGCAGAGACGTTGGTTCGCTCAGCTTGTTCTACAGATATTATAACGGGGAATGCTCTGATGAACTTTTTGACCTTATCCCCCCATCCCAGTTTTACCACCGAACCGGCCGCCATCGCCAAAAATGCCATCCGCACATTATAGATGCGTGGAAGACTCGCACTGTTCGATTTGATCGATTGTTTCTGCCACGTACCTGTAAGTTGTGGAATGGCTTACCACCTTCGGTTTTTCCTCCGAAATATAATTTGGACTGCTTCAAACGAAGGGTGAATAGAGTCCTCAAAGGTAGGCAACGCACTGACAATGCCCCGGGTATTGTAGGTGTCTATAGGCGGCGGTGACCACTTACCATCAGGTGGCCCGTTGCTAGTTTGCCACTAATTCTATAAAAATAAAATAAAAACATGTTATATTCAAGTCAAGCAAAGTTAGTCACGGTCAAGTTCAAGTCATGCCTCGGTAAACTTATGAAGACTTTCCTATAGGCTTCTATGTTTTTTCGAAACAATACAAAAAGCCAGGTTTTACATTAAATTACTAAAATTAAAAATAACTGGCCAAGAGCATCAAGATTCATAATATGGTAGGATTTAGTAGCAAACGCTATATAATTGTGGATAGCAATCGGTATTTATAGAAAAATTCCAACGATTCGTTCGTTCGGTGGATTTAACCAAGTTTTAGAGATATATCATCGCGACGTAATATTTCTAGTATATATTTATCTATGGTGACATCAACTTTTTATGGTTAATTTAGAAAAGGTTTTTAAAATAACCTATCAGCATGGCAAGTTATAAGTTTCTATGTGTGATACGAACTTTTTGCTACTTTGGCGGGCTATATTTAGAATAGAAGAATATAATAATATTTATTTACCAAAATAAGTACAGAGGTGCTTAAATAATAGATTTAAACTTCAGTAGTTGGTGGTTCCGTACTACGTCTGAAATAGGTTGGCGATTTAGCAAAGGATACACCTCATATAAAGTGATGTATGAAACTTTACCCTTATGTCAAAAGACCTATAATATTCCTACCACCACCTATCCACCCTACTAGAGGATGTGCATTTAAAAAAAGTTCATTCCCAATTCACAAGTACCAGACGCTGGATGCAGGCCGCTACCAACCGACCCTTTTGGAGATCGATGGGGCAGGCCTATGTCCAGCAGTGGACGTCTTATGGCTGAAATGATGATGATGATGATCTGGTACATGTGTACCAGATCTACCCCTCAAATATTTTGTTTTATAATTGACATCTGTACCAAAACTGTAATTGATCAAAGATTCATGCACTTACTAACTATATAAGTAAGAAGGTTCTAAAAGATAAGGATGGACGAACGAGAGAAAAAATTTCCTTCTACGTTCTACGGAACCCAAAAAACATTAGATTATAGCGGTTACGTAAAAGCATGACATGTGTTTAGCAATTGTTTCACTGCAAAAAATATGCTAAGCAGTTGTCTAAAGCGTGCTTAAATCTTTTGTGGTAAGACAGTAAAGGTTTTAAGTTTTGGCGCGTAAAATTTACTTGAAATAAAGAGCTCGTAGTTGCCACCTATCGCATTAAACTAACATTTTTACTCCAAGTATTTCCTGCCTGAAAATATAGTGATATTCTCAACTACACTCTATGGATTTCCGTCGATATTTCCGCGAAAATGTTAACTTCGCGCCGCTAACGCAACTTTTATTGAATTGAGATGGTATCGCGAATGGCTTTCTCACGTTGGCTTGGCGCGGTTTTCCGCTTTTTCGGATCGAGGAGTGTCCCGGAATGCGACGTGAATTACGCTACGTAAATATGTTAGTGGGGAGACGTCTCATAGATCAATGAAAAGAAAATTTGTGTGTTAATTTACGTGGGTGACGTCGGTTATATTCAATTACTAGCTGCGCCCCGCGGCTTCACCCGCGAGTTAAATTGTTGTTAAGTTTTCTGAAATACTACAATTTTCTGCGCAATTTTCTTAAAAAAATATTCTGTGAGAACCTTCTACAAAGTATTAAAAACTTAAAAAAAAAAAAACGGTAAAGTCAGTCATTCTCAAGCTATTGCGTGACCAAGGTAAATAGCGATTAACTTTTATGTAGATAGATAGATTTTGTTTTTTCGTCATGCATAGATACTAATAAGACGTTTTGTTGAGTATAACAACAAATACAATGATATTTAAAACTGTGTTTGTAAATCAATGCGTGTAAAAGACCCTTTATCAAGGATTTAAAAAAAATGGTTTGTTTCTTCTTTTTGTTTTGTACTACAGTTCCATGTAACCCTGCATATATATAAAGAAATTGTAGCTACTTGTGAAAAATATTGAAATCATTGAGCATTGGGGTTTTGGTAAATTTCTTGATGTCAAATATGACACGAAAAGTTTAGTGGTATTGAAATAAGGTCGAGAATTGAACAAACTCTGAGCGGTTATGCGTGAACCGCGTGCATGCGAGTTTGTCTGTTGCGCGTTAACCCTACCTTCCCCCTTACCCGTTTTTTCACAGAAGAGAAAAAAAATCGTTTAAGTTTTTTCGTAAGCCGTTTTGTCTCTTTCACTTTGAGTATTTTGACAGTATGTGCATACTTTGACTTGTGTTTGCGTTTACGAAAAGTTTAGTGATATTGAAATAATGTCGGGAAAACAATCTCAGTTTTTTTTTTCTTGAATACAGTGAGTTGAATCTGTAATGAAATTATGAATGATGCGTTAACCCTTACCTACCTAGAGTTTATTTAGAAGCAATCCCCACAAAGGTAACGTAATTCTTGACAATAGTCATTACTTATTGACAGTTTTAATGTAATTGTGACTCTCTGAAAGAAACATATTGCTTCCCGACCCTTTGTCGAAATAGTCGAAAATCATTACATTACATTCTTGGTAGTCGGGTAAAAATAACTTATCGTAAAAACTGTGGTTTATGTTATTTTTGTAAGTCACACAATGGATATTTTATTTATTTCGTTACTTAGAACAAATAGAAAATGACTTATGTTATGATTAAATTAACATTATTACAGAACAATGGCGACTCTTGGCCTTTACTTTTTTACTGTTATGATAATTTTTTATTGACATAATGGAATTATTTAATGTAGGTATGTACATACTCATATTGATGTGTTATTGTGTTATTTATTATTTTATTTCTTGCAATCAAATTTACACTACAATAATAATGTTATATAACTAATTGTTAGGAATAACGAAAATGATTATGCAAATAGATAAAAACAAAATCGCATAGTAAAAGCGACTGCTTATCCGAAGTATTTTGATTTCATCAAGCTGCGCGTTAGAAGCGAGTGAATATCGTTCACTTTTCTGTATTTGTTTTCGTCGTCACGATTTTTACGAGCAAATCGACTGTGGGCTTTATTCCTCCAGATACCAGGCTTTAAAAATACGACGTGACGTCGACACGTTTGGGAGTTAATACGTAATGCTCTTTCGATGTCACGCGCCCTTATCTCGCTTCGCATACATTACGAAGGGGTTCAACTTTATACAGTCATCTGTAAAGGGACCTCAAATAAAACTGAAGTAACGAAAGTAACGAAGCCAACACTAAAGTTTCCTCATCAAACTTAAATTAAGGCCGCCCGTAATCGATACACGTTTTTTAATTATATCCGGGCGGGAGCACCCTAATTTCTCTCTGGGGGAAAGAAGGAAGGGTTTCTCTGTAGCGTCACGCGGAATAGATGGGCCCGCCGTGAGTCGTGGCTCGTGACCAATAGTCGTGGAGCGTTTGTATCGTCTGCTCGGCTCAGTTGCAAGTCCGTACTCAGTGTGGTCACACGCCTGTGAGTTGTGGACACGGTCTGTCACGTGGCCACCTGTCACGCTACCGGCACGTGCGTTTGTTTACATCCTACACAGATACCTACTTCTTAAACACGCGCGGTTTGACTTTCAATTGTTTTTGAACTTTGAAGAACGTTGTAGAATCCAAGTTTGATAATGAACGTTTAGTTTCAAGCTTTTGCAAATGATACTAATCGTGTGAACATGTGTGTGCGACCGTTTGCAGCTATCGTCGGGTTCCTGGCGCTCGTTGGCCCTTCCTGCAGCAACTCAGATAAATTAGGTCGGTGTAAGATTTATTACTAACATAATTACCGAGGGTTCCGCAGCTCTGCTAATGGTTTTAACTTAATAACAGTTAGTTGACAGTGTGCGCTTTCGCGGCTCGAGATCTGTTGCTATTAATTAGGAGATCCTGTTTAGTTACTTAGTTGGTTGTCTGCGGGATGATGAGTATGATAAATTGGATTTAGTTTGATGACTATGTTATGTATAGATACATTTTAATGTAGATAATGGGTAAGCTGAAAGCTTTGTTTGTTGTAGAACATAGTTGTTGTTGTAGTTATTTTGCATGTGTTGTTTGTTAAGTGTAGTTATTAACCCCCGACGCAAATAGAAGTGTGTTACTTATAAGTTGAACGTGTGTATCTATCTGTCAGTGACATCGTAGCTCCAAAAAAGAAGAACCGATTTTGTTTGAAAGGTGACATGATCGAGAGTTCTTATAAATCGTGCATCCTTTTTTTTTAAACAGCCTTTTGACGATTATCAGTACTTTATGCGGTAAAAATAAAGGTTTTAATGAATGTAAGTACCTACATATTGAATTCTAATGATAGTATTTTTGATTGTATTATTTTGTTTACAGTTTTCATTATTTGTGCTGCTTGGTTTACTTTTACATTTCTGTGTATTTTACTTTATTATATTATAATTTAGTATGATGGATGGACGCTTCTAACCGGCCTTTTTGGAGATCGATGGTGGAAGCCTATGTCCAGCAGTGGACGTCCTATGGCTGAAATGATGATGGTTATTATTTGCTAATGTACATAGAAATGTATAGGGAATTAGTGATTGCAATAAGGCTTATTTGAATATATTTTCGGTAATTTTATCTTTAACTATTTTTATGCTATATTTTCAGATTTTTAATCATATTCGTACTTATACTTTTTATGTCATTACTAATGAATTTACTGGAGGAACAATTTTAATAATATATTATACCAAAAAGGTATAAGCTTTCCCATAGTAATTAGTCATATCTGCCTATAGCTACGCCCCACATTCGCGTGGACATCACTGGACATTCTCTTAAGAATTTCAAATTTTTCCGGGATAAAAAGTATCCCGGAAAACCGGCAGTCACTCACGCCCTTCGACTATCTCTAAGCAAAAAAGTTGTATGTTGAAAGTTGTAAGTTGTTGTATGATACTATGGGAAAGAAGAACGAACGAACCAATACGTTCGCATTTATAATATTGTATGATGATATATTATGATAACAAAATTGATTTCAGTTTCTCTTACTTTAGGTTTTAGTATCCAATCTATACTTAATATTATAAAGAGGAAAGATTTGATTGTTTGTTTGTTTGCATTGAATAGGCTCCGAAACTACTGAACCGATTTGAAAAATTCCTTCACTGTTGGGAAGCTACACTATCCCCGGTTAACATAGGCTATATTATATTTTCAAAAAAAATAGGGATCCTTACTAAAACTCCAATAATGTAACCCAAGGTGTAAATAAATAAGATTTACAATTTTGACTTTGCGTGTTTGACAGTTTTAAGACAGGACAACGTCTGTCAGGTCAGCTAGTATAATATAATTTTCTTATAATTGACTTGCTAACAGTACTTATGTATTTTTTTACTGGCAATCGATTTGAATAGTGGCTAGTATTCATGAGCTGACTCAGAAAGGAGGTTAATTACCGAATTGTATGTGCAATGAAGTACAAATCTCATTTCATTTCAAATGATTGCAACTCTGCCTTTACATAATACATTTTGTCGCAATCTCCTTTACGATGTCGTAACTCGAGTTTCAATTTAGAATCATATAGCTTCTTCTACGAGTATGTTTACTTGAATAAAAAGTTTCTTTTAGCTGAGCCATTCCCTGTCACTGCATAGAGCACAATGCATTTGCTATCGGTACATCAGATGCTACGGAGTGCTACGAGTCGAGAATGTTAAAGCTACGTGGCTACGCTGTAGCACTCAATTGAACTTGAGATAGGGTCGGGTCACACTGTCTGGAAAGGGCGTACTAAACCTAAGGTCCGTTATACTCGTCATAATGAATATGCTATGGGACCAATCCTAAATATTACAACAAAAAAATTGCTGTGCCATACATTTTCTCAAATGGAAATTACATTTTCTATTGAACATATGATTTTTTCTACAACTACATGAAAGTTGAAATAGTGAAATAGAAGTGAAAGTTGCTAATAAAGATGGGTATTATGAACCCCTTTCGGCTTACCCTTTTCGTGTAGCCCAGTATATAGTCAGTCTCTCTGCCGGGGTCTGTGTTCTATGAAAAGTACAATTCGCGGTCTCTTGGTCTGACAGTGGCCGTGTGAGTGAGTGTCTATCTTCAAATCAAGAGGAAATATGTTTCTTCTAGGTAAGCGTATTTTATTCTAGTTTACAGCTTTGCTTAAGTAGTAATTTTTAAACTTTCGCGATTTGAACACATGTTTTAAACGTTTATCGGGACTTATCACGTATTAATTAATTTAGGTAAAAATATGTACCTTTCGCTCGACATTTCGACCATGTTACAATGGCCGTGGTCACGAGCTGACTGAAAACTGCGGGTGAGTCCGGCGAGATGAGCGGGTGTTTTGTTCTCCTACCCTCACTTGATCTTGAAAAATCGCTCATCATCTTGATCATTAAAACAGCTTTGCTTAAGATCAGGCATGGTATTATTATGGACAATAGCAATAAACAAAACGCCCATCATGAATGAAATGAAAATATTGGTTACAAGCCCATGCGCTTGCGCTGCAGTCCACTGTAAACCAGGGAAAAGGTTTGTTATCAATCAAAATACAAATACGCGAGAAGAAAGGCCCCACCCTTTTATAAGCAGACTGATTGGGAACCCTTGATTTGGATTCAGTACATAATAACGTTGTTATAATTAACCACAATGTGTTTATTATTATGACGTCGATATCGATTTAAGTCGATGACAAAATTCCTGATAAATTACCCAAAACTATTAATACTAATACTAAACTAATAATAATAGGCATGATGACTAATATTTTTTTATTACCTCATAAAAAAGCTGATCATAAATAGAGCCCATCAAAGAAAACAAAATTAAAAATAGTTCAAAAATAAATAAGATATAAGCCGTTAAATTTCATGCTAGACAGAGAGCGCACTATACTGAGCCGTGACGTCACGGCTCAGGAGCGCCATACAAATGCTATACTAACACACGCTTTGTGAGAAAGGGATAGAGTATCCCCTCCCTATCCCCACCTAAAACTTTAAACGCTCATATCTCAGAGATTTATCAGCCAATTTAAATTATTTTTTCAGTATATGTAATGTATTTAGTTATATTCCTCGCTAAGCCAATTATTTGTAATAAATTAAACATGAGGACACATGCTTATTGTTTAAAATGTTTTTTTTTTTTTTAAATCTATGGGATCTTCTGATCCCCAATCTATCGTGTATCTGATTCAAAGATACACGGACCCAAAGAAGCTCTCTTGCCTTGACAGTAGGTACTAAATTGAGCACGGTCGAGTTAAGTTCTCGCATAACATTCTGTTAATTCGAATCGAGCTTGAGTTTAGAACTCAATTAAAGTTTTCTTCTATTATGCTAATGAAAGATAGATAATGACAAATAAGCTCGCTGAGTAGTCGACGAGCTATACATATTCATGAGAATACTTCATTTTACGCTTTGTTTTAACTACTAAGTTTTATGAAATAAATCTGCTATGAAAATGCGGACTTTTGGTTCGTTTAAATGAATTAGATCTAATGTTATACATGTTATTTTAGCAAACCTATGTACGTTTAAAATATCAATGTTTGATTTTTCAATGATAGCGTTTTACAACATTTTGCGAAGTTGTGATAAACCAATTATTTTAACATAGTTACATGTTTTTATTTTCATTTAAAAGGTAAGTAAAATAGAATAATCTCAATATCAAATTTTATGTGAATAAAAATTTGGTACTGGAGAGTACCTATCCCAAAATGTACACACCTGCTACTAATATTATAACACAGATGACTAGTAATCACACTAAAATTATAAATGAGTATTCGGTGGTGAGTAAGGTTGTGTGTAAGTGTCTATGTTTCTCCGCACTAAACTCCGTGACAAGTGAATGGATTTGAATGATTGGTATGGAGCTAGGCTACAATACTTATTATAAAAATCTACTTTGGCGGGGCATATTTTGCGAACTATATACATTATACACACTTCGTAAAAAAGTGTAGTATATTCAACGGTAAAGCAAACGAGGAAGGGCAGCAAAAAAAACAATTATATTTTTGTATACTTCTAAAATTAAGATCTATTTCAAAACTCTAAATAAAGTTTTATACACTTGTAGTAAATAGAGAAGTTAGCCGGTTTTTAAAGGATTTGGATGGACAGACAGATAGACGGACGGACTGAAGAACGGACAGACAGACCGACGAACAGACGGATAGACAGACAGACGGATGGACAGACGGACGGACGTACTGATAGAATGAGCTTATAAGGGTTATTTATAATACTGCGGAACCCGAAAAAGTATACATTGTTTTTATAAATTTAAATTTTATTACTACCTCTTTTTATTTTTGTAAGTACTGAAATAAACAAAATGACATAGATACACGAATATTATTAGTCTTACGAGGATTAGTTTATTGCATTTTATAAGCCAAAAAATACCATATTTGCTGTAGTAGCTTTACCTAGTCTATGGCTGTAGTATCCAATAGGTTAGATTTGTTGGTTGGTATAGATTTAAAATAAATACAGATATATAAGTACCTAGCTTAAAAAAAGCAAAGCAGATAAAATAAAGCTGTTTCCACATTTTGAACGTATCGCGAACAAACTTGACATTTAAAGCAGATAACAAGTTTTCCGTATAAATAAAGTCTGAAAAATAGGAAAGCCTCTCCTCGTCTTGAGCAAACAGTGATCACGTGGCGTTTCCCGCGCATAACGTATACTTTGCCGCCCTTTGCCGCATAACCTGTACTTTTGCCGCCCTTTCCGCTTTACGCGTGAAAGACCGTGTATGGTGCAATAACTTTTCCGGCACACCCTGTACATTGTTTACGAGTTTAAGGAGGTTTTTATATTTTCAGGAGGAAATTTCCCAGGTTTATTTGTGCTGGTTAAAAATGTTCTTGCTTTTATAGTTATTTTAATCATAATTAAAGTTGTAGCCTCTTTGTTGTTAAGTGGGTAGGGTATGGTAAACAGTTTGCATGCAGTTTTCAGTGTTGGTGAATTAGGTCAGGTGCTTTAGCCAGCAAAGTTTTTTTAATAACTATAGTCTAGTCCGTACGTATAGTTACATCAAGTATTAGACCAACCGCAAATTACCATTGAATAAGGTGATTGTTCATTAGAAATAGTTATCAATTATTATAAAACCGATCACCGATATGACATAATACATTTTATTGAAAAAACAAAAATCGACTTCAAGTCTACATGTACAAACTTAACTAATAAAAAAAGTTGAAAATGACAGTTAAAACAGAGATTGAAAGTCCTCATCAAAACTTTTGCTGAAGGGCACTGAAGGGCATCACAAAACAAATCCAAAACGTCATCTGTGTATAACATTTTTGGTTTGAGTTGGTTTTGTAAAAGCGCCGGTTAAATTTTTATAAAAAAAATTATGTCCACTTTTGAAGTGGTCATATATAATATTTTCACTCACCATAGCATAGCTCGCATAGCTTTTTAACCTCCAAAGTAGCTGATGAGCAAATAAAATTATGAGATGTTGATTTAAGTTATCGCCCTTAATTCTTGACAGCTGTCACACCCATGCAAATGTAATAGTAACAGCCACTCCATAGTCTTCCTACCTACCATGACAAAATCCCAGGAAAGCTTAAATAGCAGTCAATTGCTTGTCTAGTCCGCGTCGTTAATATTCGACTATCGACTATTTGCACTCAACCAATTATCTCAATTTCACCCCTAGACCACAAACGAAAAGACGTCCTACTTACACCATAATGAAATGTAAATGTAAGTGGACCTTGCTAGGTGTCTAATTGATGAATTCCACATAAGGCCAGGCCACGGGTCGTGCGTGATCCCGGCCTCGCCCTCGTATATTAATTAAAAACGTGACAACCGTGAATTCAGCCCTTTTCATGCCACGAGTGAGCAAAACAATGGGCGGGATACGCGCGGCCGTTTTCGTGGATTTAAATGTTAATGATACCTGCTTCGGAAACAATGCGACGTTTGGGCAGTTCTCAGGTAGGATGGGTCTATTTATGGCCTATTTTTAAGCACCTTTGACCCGATATCACTCGTTATGTGGTAAATATTGCCTGTTGCCGTGGAATTGTTACTCGCATTTCCGTGACGTGTTTGCATGCTGTTATAGTATTAGATTTTATATGGGTGGAAAAATAGGGCATTGCTATGGGAATGATTATTTTAAGTAGGGCGTTACTATGTAGGAAGGTTTTGTGGCTTTTGCAAATAATGGGGAGGCATTTATATATAATGGGGAGTTTTGCCACAACTTCTTGAGTTTTTTTTGAAAAGTAATTACATATAAAATTAATAGTAAAAAAAGAGAAATAGAGATTATATATAAAATAAATAGGGACAGAAAGAAAGTAAAGAAAAAACAATCACGTTTTTTCGAACAGTAGCAAAAACTATTCGATGATGTAGCTAAAAGTTCTACAGCATAACCTAACCACCTGTTACAGTGCTAACACGTACGTCGTGTTTGTTTGTATAAATAAATACTTAGTATGAGCACAAGTCACAAACGAACTTCAGAACTAGAAGGCCTGACTCACTGGATTCCTTGAGAGTTTCCACCTTAAGAATATTTTTAGTAATTTACAGCTAACATGCGTGAGAAGTTCTAGCGAGAACTTCCCTAATAGAGTTGACGATGTCTTTAATTGTGTGAAATTAAAAGGATGACAAAATAAGACAATACATGTAACAAGCCAAGAATGTATGGAGACACGATAATGGTAGGGTTCCGTAGCCAAAGCCATAAAATAATTGTGGTCACAAATAAAATTCAGAAATTGGTGGTCGTAGAAAAATCTAACAAACCAAACTCAGTGGCCTTAGCCAAATTTCAGAGTGGTCTCATCCCGACATAACATTATACTTTTTATAGTTTAGTCAGAAATAAAACTGTTTTGGAATCATTCCTTGTTAAAAGATCATGTTACGAAAAGGTCAACCTAGAAGATCTAGAACGATTTGAATTTATTACAGTTTAAAAGTGTCAAAATAAGTCAACTAGCTACTAATTTATTCAAATTGAAATTGAAATTCTTATTTATTTAGTAAATAATATTACAGTTTTTACCCTGGCATTACTTACTTAATCTACGAATTTATACACTAAATTAACAATTATTTGTTACAAAAAAAAAACAAAAACGGCATAAACATTAAAAAAAAAAAAACAATCAAATCATAGTTTTTAACTATAAATTTGTGTGTAGCTCTATATGTGTATAGATTTTTGTTACAAATAAAATATTGTCTATTGTCAATCAAACTAAAAAAAATTAAACTCCTCACTGTACATCATAGAATTATTTAAAAATTACCATTTATCGGCGAATGTGTCGACCTGTGGTTGTGAAGATACAAGCGCATTGAGGTGGCGCTACGCTCGGCAGATAGAGGATTGTTCACGCGCCATGGCGCGCCACGGCGGCACGGGGGAGAATAGAGGCACGCATCCAATACGGAACTGTGCAAGTTGATCTGGTACAGACAAGTGGCTTGCTTCGGACAATAGTGTGTGGCTGCCAGAATGCCATGGAGGATACGGTACACAGTCAAAAGTAGATCGTTCGTACGGCGTGTTTCAAGGGAATTAAAGCCAGTGGCCCCCAGTAGTTACTTTGATGGATATAAAAAGGGATTTTCATGTATCGTCATATCTTATAGACACGCGTACTTAGTAAGTTCATCATAATTATTATGTACCACTACATTCCATTAGTATTTTTCAATGTAAGTAACTTTATATTTTGTTTTAGATATTTATCAAAAAAATATATGTAAAAAGAAAAAACTAAACCAAAAAACAAACTTATCGCAAGTGGCAATATGTATCACTAAGATTAAATTTACATTTACCGTGGGTGTTACTAGGCACTTTAATAAAGACACTTTGGCTGTATAAAAATGTTAATCAAATTCTAACACATTCTTTGTCCTTTGAGTCTGTTTGTGCTTTACTCAAAGGCTGCTTAAGTACCTGCCTAAATGAATAACAAATATTTTAAGAAATATTATTTGCGTATGGATTTTCAATCTTCATTTGCCAGGGCTAATGCTTCGCGTTAAAAATGCATAACTCCATAATGTAAATCGGTTCTTCATGTAAATTGTGGAAGCAAGTCTCTTTATGAGGATTCTCAGTATCCATTAGCGTTAAATAAAACGAAATTTATTAGATGCTTTCATTTCTTGACGTCTCGAAGTACGACAACGTGGAAATGTTTGCAATTTCGTTAAAAGCCGGGAATCTCGGCGGTGTTTCGCTAAAATATACCTTTAATGTAAGGGTTAGCACCTGGTTCAATTCTTATAATCTATATTAGCTTATATTAAAATTTGTACTATGATATCTTGAGATTTCTAAGATCAGGTTTACTTGGCCAAGAATGCCCCTGTCAGCATCATCATCAACCATTTTCCACCCACTGCTGGGTATAGGTCTCCTCTTCAGCTCGCCATATTTTCTGCTGCTATTTTACGTTCAGGTCGGTTGGTTGGAGTCACACAAATGGTTTTTTTTTTTCAGGTAGGTATAGCTAGGCAGTACATTTTTGAAAAAAATTAGGACGCAAATAAATAATACATTGAATTACCTTGAAAAGTATAACTATCACTCTTTAGTAGACGATCAGGCGTTCTTCAATTTTAAAATTCTAAACTCAGAATATCATTTTTATTTTTTATTCTTTCCTATGTGAGGATTTTGGCATCGCGCATTCTTGTGCATTTGCCAGCGTCAAGTACAAGTTTGATGTAATCTAGTCAAACAAGTCAGTCACAGTCAGAGTCAAGCAAAATAGGTCATGGTCAAGTCAAAGTCATGCTCATAGTAAAGCGGTGGAAACTTTACAAGAGTCTCCTGTGGAGCTTTGGTAACAACACGAAAATACATGTTTCACCACATTATATTATCACTTTGCCACTCTCGATCACGTCCACAAACAATAAATTATAATCCACCATTATAAGATACGCATTAATACGCGAAAATACACAAGTTTAAAAAAAAAAAAAAAAATTGGCTTGCGCTTGTCGCCAACTCGCCTGTGCGGCCTACGATGGAGCACGCTTGCCTAGAAGAAACCTTGAAGACACTCTCGACTTGAAGACACCCAGATTGTAACTATCGGGGAACACCCACTTATAGTCAGCGAATTCTACAGACTAGCAGTTCGCACAATAAATGTGGAAGTTTAGGAAAATAATATAATGAGACATGTTTTTTTTCTCATTGGCCGCAAAACTCCAAGTTATCATTCTATAAAAATTTTGGATTTTACCCTGATATTTGAGAGATGAAAAGTTAAGTTTCATTTTTTGACTTTTTTGCCGAGGTATATTTACGGAATTAAATAGTAAAAACAAATACAAAATGAGACATCATGCTAAACTCTTTTTATTTAACTTTGAACTATATGCTGTATTAAACAAGGGCAGAAAATAAAAGGCAATCTTTCTATGAAACTTGTAGTTATAAAAGTTAGAAATTCTCCGTGTCAAATAAACACTTTTTTTTTTAGTTTGTGACTTTGACCGAGCACCTGAGAAATCCAATTAGCAGAGGAAAAAGATTCTCACTGCATTTTAAAGTTTATTCCAGGTTAGTGCTGTATTTATTCTCTGTTTTGAGGAATGTATGCTCACAATAACTAAGCTAAAAGGTTGTTAGAAGCTTTTCCGTGTTACAAAAAGTTTAACCAAGGTCGCTGTAAAATGATTGCCAGGGTAACTAGGTCACTTACCTAACTCAGTACAGGTCAAAAAACTATCTTTAGCAGATATTGTAGTTGCTAGATTATAATTAAGAGAATACTAAACATTTCCGACTTAAAATTATTTAATTATTTAAAATTATTTGTTTCAGGTTAGGTTAATTTTACTTTTTTATGTAATTAATATTTATGTCAGGTTAGGTTTAAATTAGAATCACAAATATCTATAGAGTAAAATAGTTTGTTCCAAATCTTTATTGTACTCGTAACGACGTAGAAGCGGAATTACACTTGAAATTCATATACACATTAAAATTATTGTTTATTATTATTATAATATTATTATGTTAAACGTAAAAACATAGTAAAATCGAATTTAAAACATGACCGTGACTTACCTGACTGTGACTATTTATTTATTACCTTGAAACAAACAACTAAAAATTTAAATCAACAGCTTTACACCGGCTAAATAGCCTGAGCTGTCTTTAGCCAAAACTTAAAACGTTAATAGTCTGTTTTTAGGGTTCCGTACCTCAAAAGGAAAAAACGGAACCCTTATAGGATCACTTCGTTGTCCGTCTGTCTTTCCATCTGTCTGTCCGTCTGTCTGTCTGTCTGTCTGTCTGTCCGTCTGTCCGTCTGTCAAGACCCTTTTTCTCAAGAACGCGTAAAGGTAGCAAGTTGAAATTTATACTAAATACTTGGGTCTACGGTTTCTTTCGGCTGTAAAAAAATAAAAGTTGTAAGTCAAAGCAATCAAAAGATATGAACGTTTATGTCGTATATTTATATCCGTCTAACGGAACCCTCAGAGCACGAGTCCTACTCGTACTTGTTCGGTTTTTTTCTCTTATATAGGTACTCTTTTTGCCCTTCATCAAAACAAGGAGTCCGTATAAATTGCAATCCTTTTCCTTTGTCTCTAAGTAGGCAACAATAGAACACCCTTTATGAGTTCCTCTGTTCCTTTCAAATCTAATATTTTGAAACAGGGAATTGAAAGCGACCGTATAATCCAACCATAATAAAAGTGGGTAAGCAACTCGACGGAACTACACTATACTGACAGACAGTTACGCAGCTTGCATGAGCCTCTTTGTAACAAGTAGGTACAATCAAAGTAGGTGCTTATAGCCAAACTTTTTACTGCACTCAAATAACCATCACATAAATGGTTGCATAAGGCCGCCACTTATGGCACTAGCTCGTAAGTGTTTTTTATCTGTTTGTAATTTTTATTTCTGGTGTAGGTACTCAATAAAGAGTTTCTATCTATCTATAACCAAAGATAATATAAGCGCTAACGCTGACACATGACATGAAGAATAAGAGTTTTTTTAGAGAGACTATAAAACAAAGGAATAGTTACTGCTGACTCGATATTTGTCGATCTAAGATTTGACTTAATCAACAGTTTAGTATTTAAGGCCATCTAGTGAATCTTACCGGAATGAAGGCCCTAAAAAGTTCTTATTACCTATTGTATTTATAACCCGCGACGCAAACAATATCTAAGTGTTATAAGTGAAATGTGTGTATATCTGTATGTAACATCGTAGCTCCCAAATGAATGAACCAATTTTTATTTAGTTTCTTATTGTTTGAAAGATTACTTTGATCGAGAGTGCTATTAGCTAAAAGAAACTCTGTTCAGTCGTTTGAAAATCATCATCTTTTTTACCGGGTATATTTAATTATTTTTTATTCATACTATAAATAATATGGAAATCGTACACTCATTCTAATCGTTTAAATTTTTGGAGCCTTTGTAGTTTTTTTAAATAAATAATAGGCTTGCCTTTTACCACCTACTCGCCTGATATTAAGCGATGATGCGTTCTACGTTGGAGCACGTACATACGTCTACGTTACATGTTTTAATGTGTTCGGTTTCCCGGTTTTTTTGTCTTTTGTTTCATTTGGTGACCCGAAGTCCTTAACATTTTAGAACCTTAGTAAAGTAACTCCATGTTTTGTTTTATTCTCTCTTTGACATTCTGAATTCGTTCGAAGAAGACAAAAGATAGAGTAACTATCCCCAGGCTAAGTAGGTACACAGAGCCCAAGTTTGTTTACTGCAATACACCGCTTTGAACCGCGCAATCACTGTTTCCTACATTTTTTATCCGGGCTTCAAAGGAAATCTCAACAAGATTGTGAGATTTTCCTATTTATTGGAACTAGATCCCGTAGATACTGCTTTAGTGGAACTTCTGTCGAGTTTTAACGGAAAATAAAGTTGAGTTTAAATTGCGTTCGGATAGTTGTAATAAAAATCCAATGTTAGCATTCAAAGAACTACTATGAGTGGTAAGTGAGTGGTCACTTATAAGGTGGGCGTGCGATTGAACAAATAAACTTCTTGACACGATTGATGTCCCATTATCGCGGTCCTTACGAGACCCCAGCAACAGCAACAATACATACGCCCAGCGAAGTTATTATTTCGATGCATTATGTGCATTATGCCAATCAAAAATACACGAAGGTAATAAGCCTGTACCAGGTTTTTTCGTAAAAAAAAAATCATGACCATGGATACAGAATCCTTCACTCGTAATATTAGACAAGTTAACATATAATTATTAAATAGTGTCAAACAATTCATAGTCACAGTCAGAGTCAAGCAAAGTAAGTACGGTCAAGTCAAACGCATGCTCCAGTAAAGTGGTGGGGGCTTTACAAGAGGCTTCTATGAAGTGTTGGAAACAACACGAAAAGACATGTTTCACCTCGTTATATTACTGATCCACACCCGAGCACGTTCACGAATACTTAATAAATTATAATCCACTATGATTACACATTAACACTCGAAAATACACATGTTTAGGAAAATAATACAACGAGGCGACATGTTTTTTTCCACGTTGGTGCCAAAATCCCTGTGGCAGGATGCAAGTTCTTAACGACTCAAGAGGCTAAGTTTATTAAAAATAAAAAATAAAATGTGTTGTTTGTGTTCTTAAGTTTCTTTATCTGTATGTAACTATTATTTCTGGTGTGCACTATAAAGAGTTTTATCCATCTATCTCAATAGAAACAAATAAATATCACATTGAAAACGAATCGTCATAATACCAATATTGCCGAGCCAATTTGTGTCGAGTTCTGGTAAGTAAGTATATCACATTCCTTAGTACGAGTTTAATCCATTAGATATGATATTTAATTTTGGTATAGAAAATACGGCACAATAGTCGAAAAACCTTTTCTGTATATTGTTACCCGCAAACTAGCCTTTTTAGCCACTATGAATAACCTTATCTGTGTATCTGTGAGTCTGTCTGTGGCATCGTAGCTCCCAAACTGCTTCACCGTTTTTTTAAAACGTGACTTGACCAAGATTATTCAAGAAAATATGTTCAGCCGTTCGAAGATTTTCGGGTCTACTATCGGGGGCTTAAACGAAATATACTTGTTAATATTTTATTTAGTTTGTCTAACACTTAGAAATTACCATGCATTTCCACATTGGCTTATTGTAAGCCTGGCTTATCGATACGGAATACATACTGAAACGTTTTCCCGTTTTGTTTTTCTGTCGCGACCGTCGGCCGCCCTATTCAGGGCTATACCGCTGTATTTGGGTATAAGGATACATCTCTGGGGTCTGACAAACACATTTTACACGTATTATCTGTCGGGCTATTGTTTCACGCGATTTCCCTGATGGCGTCATTTGTATCGGGCTAGGGCTGACGTCTCGTCTGTCTTTTGTTTTATATGATCGAGATAGGGCAGGCCTATCTATTCTTGTGAGAACAGTGGTTGCTGTCAAGGACTCGAGTTAGTACTAAAAATGTTTACTTAGTACAACTTAGTACGCTGAGATAAATCTAGGGATTTGGGTTTATTGAACTATGAACGCCGGCTTACATTAAAAGCCAACAAAACTGGTTTATAGGTATTAAAATTCACAAAACCGATTTACCTATACTCATAAGAATTTATAGCAACATTACACTTTACCTATCTCGTAACGCTCATGGTGTGTACAACTAGACAATCCTATCAGATCACAGTTGCGCAATCTCACTTACACATTTTTTCTTAAATATTTATATTACTTTCTATTTTTGGAAATCCGCTTCGGTCATTTTACGACGTTGTTATTGCAAAATACTATGTTCATTTTTTTTGTGTAATATTTTTTATTATAACCACTAGAAATGGGATAAACAGTTTTTTTTATTTATATAAATATCGTCATATATTTTATATTAACACAAAAATTAACCTAATCTAAACCAAATAAGCACTAAACCGGAACGTTAACCGGACATTCTGAAACAAAGCTCATGCTCAGCATTGTTTCAGAATGTCCGGTTAACGTTCCGGTTAAAGCCAATTAGAACTTATCATAAACATTGTGCTCGTTTCACAATCTTTAAAAAGAATTAAGCATCAGATAAAGTTTCTATTAATTTATGTCTGATCAAGTTCCAAATAAAATGTAGCAACAAAGGGTCGACAGAAAAAAAAAATGCGTAAAAATGCAGGCCCGAGTAATATAGAACTAAGTATCCAGATGATGATAAAGAATTGTAAAACGCGATGTGAGATGCGAAAGTTTTATGTTCCACGTAATTTATGTGACAGTTAGCAAATAAGTATATAGGTACTTACTTAAATAGCACATTCTGAAACAAACCATATACTAAACTGATCTAATAAACCATTGCTAGCAGGCATCGTTCTCAAAATGCTGGCCGCATTTCCGCGTTGAGTTGCAATACTAAAGCGCTAAACGAATTATCGACCAGCATTTTGGCCACGTCGTTGTGTTTACCAGCTTTTTATTCTTTTGTTCCAGCTTTACTCCTGGACACGATGAAGCCAGTACACAGGTCGGTGTGTGATGACCAGCCCGTGTCGCTCGCGTGTCCCACCGGCACTGCCATCAGCATTCTGGTAGCGCAGTACGGAGACAACCCTCCAGCGGACCAGGAGTGCGAGACGGTCGTAGATCGGTCCTGTAAACTACCCAATAAACTGCAGGTGAGCTAAATCACATAAAAATGCCATTAATTTTGATTGCTCCTAATGCCAGATTCTTTACATATTAAAAGCACCTACAGTTACACTCACACGCAATCGCTCTCTCTCTATCACACACACACACGCACACACACACACACACACTCACACACACACACACACACACACAACACACACACCCATCCACACACGCGCGCGCGCACGCACGCACGTTACGCACCCCTGTCTGAGAGGGAAGCAGTGGACGTGATGATGAATTGCACTTATTGTTTCAGTACATGCTACTCCAACGAGTAGTGGAAGCGTGTCAAAAGAAGCCCAGCTGCCAGTTCAACACAAACCCAGGTGAAGATGACCCGTGCCCTAGTTCCAGAAAGTTCGTCGAGGTCATATACAAGTGCCGCCCCTGTAAGTATGTTTTATGCCCAACCTGCTCCAACTCTAAAATACGTCTGCTTAATGGGAACGCTCCTGGGACGGGATGCTAGAGTGCTTATCTAGGGACATTCGGAGTGCCTGAGTGAAAAGTGCGGTTGTTCTAAATTTTGAAATATCGAACTTTTGAGACTGTTGCGTGCCTTTTAGTTTTATAGTGTTGTTTATTGCATAGGGATGTTTTTTGGGAATTATGCTAGTTTTAAAGTAAAACTAAATAAGTTGTGCCCTAAGGTTAACGTTATTTTTACGTCACCAGAAGGTCTTCGAAATAACCTTACGATTATTTATCTAACATTCAGGGTTACGCGGAAAGGGTGTACTAAGCCGGAAGGTGTCCATTATACTCATCCTATTATATTCATATTTCCATATATCCATAGTTTCCTCCTTCATTTTTAAACCTATTTAGAAAATTGCGTCATCATCATCATCAGCCAGAAGACGTCCACTGCTGAATATAGGCCTCCCCCTTTAACCTCCACACTGAACGACAGCCTGCCTTTTGCATCCACTGGATGCCAGCGACTCTTACTATGTCGTCGGTCCATCTAGTGGGAGGCCTACCTACGCTGCGTCTTCCGGTTCGTGGTCTCCACTCAAGAACCTTTCTTCCCTATCGGTTATCGGTTCTCCGAGCGATGTGGCCTGCCCATTGCCACTTCAACTTGCAAATTTTAACAGCTATGTCGGTGACTCTGTTTCTTTGGCGAATATCCACGTAGAAAATTGCGTATTATTGATCAAATATTTATAGTTGATGTCTATATTGTGAAATAATGCTTGTGCAAGCATTATATTTCTACTTGATTAATTAATTATTTGTTAGTAACAAGGGAAGTATAATCCTTCAACATTGTTTAATATATACAACTTATCGATAAAACTATTACTACTAAAATATAATATTTACAGAGAATGTAAGTAAATATAAAGATAATTTTTAGAAAAAAAAGAACCGACTTCATGACTATAACTTCATTTACAAACTGAAACTAAAAAGTAGAAAATAATATTTAAATAACATCAAAGCAATGAGCATTAGAGGACAATCAACGAAATTATTAATACATATATTACCTACTTATATACATATTTACAATTTATAATTAGTTATTTTTGGAGTCTTATTAGGTAGTAATTAATGGCATAACATGTGTGTACAAATATATTAATATGAATAAATAATAAGCCTAGGTGATTAAAAACACACATTAAATATTAAGTTGTGGAAGGATCATAATGATCATAGTGCACTTTCTGTCTAGCATGCAATTAAAATACTTACAACTAATTTCACCAACCCGCGACTGGGCCAGCGTGGTGGATATGGCCCAAACACCCTTTCGGGGTAGGTTAAAAGTCCAGCAGTGGACTGTTAAAAGGCTGATTATGTTAATGATGATGAATACTTAAACAAATGTAAAATCTAATTTGAGTCCTGGCATCCCAGTACATATTGTTTTGCTATTTGATGTTGACAAATTTGACAATGCTCTTAACATAAACTTTTTTCATATTCGTTTGGCTATAGTATAAACAGACAGAGCCTATAATTTATATCATGTTTTAAAAATTATTTTAAAAATACCTATTACGTTAAAAATAAAACTGAAAAATACGTGTCCAATATTTTTTCATAATCTATCAATTAAACTCCTACAATTGGTAGTAAAAAAAATTAAATGTTGTCCATTGGCGGAGTAATCGCGTAACAAACATGAAACCAAATAATCATCAAATTGAATTGTCATCGAATTGATAACCTCCTCCTTTTCGAAGTCGGTTAAAAAAAGAGAAATTGAGATAGATAAACTCTATAGTCACAATCTCTTAGTGAAAATAGTCAAAATTAGTCCGAAGGTCGTTGTAGATACAAAGTCATCAATTACATAGTTCGCAATGCCGCATTTACTCCAATTTAGACGTTATGTTCAACTTGCTTGTCCGCTATGTCATCGTAGCACTGGCATCACGCGGCGTTATAGTCGGATCGCGGTTGCTCTACAACTAACCAAAAAGTCGGCGCAATGAGTTGCGTGCACCTAGTTTTGGTTCGGTTTTTTTTTGCACGTTAGTGAGTCTATAAGTATTTTGTACCTGGATAGAGACTTTTTGTGCCTCACAAAATAAATACTGAAGAACAACAGCAAGGCATAGCAGCTATAATATCACAATCATAACTTTTCTACATTAACAACAGAGGGAAGTATTAACACATTCGTTTAAGCGACGGCAATGCTACCCATTATATTTCTCCCCTCCTATATTTATAAGACTGTTATCTCACACCTTGAACACATTAAACTGAATTACGGAATGTGACTTTCCATTTTTAGCCCCCGAAATGGCTTGGTTTCTTAAGTACGATTGTTTGTTTCTATTTATGTAGAATTATTTGATGCAGTTATTTAAAAATGTTTTTTTTAAATAGTTTATTACTTCAGAGACATTTAGCTGAGGCCAGCTTACGTGCGCCCAAATGCCAAGTTTCAAAAGTTGACAAATACTTTTCTCAAACATTAAAAATACAATAAAAAAAAAAAAAACTGCAAATTTATACTAATATTAAAAAGAGGAAAAATTTGATTATATGTTTGTTTGTTTGCATTGAATAGGCTCCGAAACTACTGAACC
This sequence comes from Agriopis aurantiaria, assembly GCA_914767915.1. Lineage (NCBI taxonomy): Eukaryota > Metazoa > Arthropoda > Insecta > Lepidoptera > Geometridae > Agriopis > Agriopis aurantiaria. Next base: position 5,368,087 of record OU611994.1, on the reverse strand, counting down.
GATTTGAAAAATTCTTTCACTGTTGGGAAGCTACACTATCCCCGGGTAACATAGGCTATATTATATTTTAAAATAAATAGGGATCCTTACTAAAACTCCAATGATGTAATCCAAGGTGTAAAATCAATAAGATTTACAATTTTGACTTTGCGTGTTTGACAGTTCTAAGACAGGACAACGTCTGTCAGGTCAGCTAGTATAACTATAAATATAACTTTGTGTAAATATTTTGGGGTAATTTTCTTGCTTTATTGTAAAATTGAAAGCATGTTTTAAATGTTTATCAGAACTTATCGCGCATTAACTTAATTTAGGTAAAAATAGGTACATTCACCAGCTGACTGAAAACTACGGATGAGTCCAGAGAGAAGAGCGGGCATTTTGTTCTCCTACCAACCTCATTTGATCTTGAAACATTGCAGGTTACATTTAAAACATTTGTGTTCTAATCGCGAAAGTTTTGAAGTTACTTTCAAAAAAGTAAACATTGCCTACACAGATTGCCTATTGCCATTTTCGGATAGCTATGGGTGGTGCTATGAGCCAATACTTGGACACTAGCCAATGCCCTCTCTGAAACAAATATTCAGGAGAGGCTTCACATACTACCTGAATTACCCCAAAAATATGGAAAGAAAATAACCAAAATGGAAAACCATGGAATTGGGACTCTCCAGTTGGACCAGTTGAACGTACTCCGAAGGTCTACGGAAGAGGTCAAATCTTCTTTCGAAACCCCGGTAAATGCTCTACCATCTTAAGTAGTGTTTCCCGATGACTTAGACCCCACAACACTGGAATTAAATTAACAAGTAATACAAAACATGACGCAACAAATCATGTAAAATCACACTTTTACCCACCACCAACAGCACCGGCACCTAAAATTTTCCTGTCAGAGCACCTACGATCCCTATCCGAACACCTGAAAATTCTTGCGTGACAGTAAGTCAAAGGCTTCCAGTCCAACAAAGACGAGCCAGGAAATTGAACTTGCATTGCCATTAGAGGTCAAACAAACACTAGACTAGTAGTCACCACTTAATCAGTAGGTACCTAAATTTGACACAATTTTGACCCAGCAAATCTCGAAAAGTATACGCTTTTTAACCGACTTCAAAAAGGAGGAGGTTATCAATTCGACTGCATGTTTTTTTTTGCTTAGTAGTATCACATAAAATTAAGGAAATGCAGTTTAAAAAACTAATGCTCAAAGAGGCTTATAAAAATAAAGATATAAAGTCTGATATAAAGATATAAAGACGTTGAAGATATAAAGTTTGATAGCCCCGTTGGTCCAGTTGGTAGTGAGCCTGCCCTCTGCGCGCTTGGGGGCGTGGGTTCGATTCCCACCTAGGACAAACATTCATGTGATGAACATTTGTGTTTGTTCTCTATCTGAGTGTTAATATCTATTTAAGTATGTATTTAAAAATATATGTGTATATATATCAGTCTCTGGCAGCCATATTACAAGCTTTGCTTAGTTTGGGGTCAGATGACCGTATGTGCAAAAATGTCCCGAATGTGAAATACAAAAAATAGTTACTAGTAATTCAAATCTAAGTAGGAAGTTTAAAATTGTCTGATAGTAACAGTTATCAAACCACAAACATAAACCTAAAGGAGCATTTAGACCACCCGGAGGCTATGTAGAGTTTGACCAACTTATCTGTGCAGTTGGCGAAATGAAGCGACTACAAATGTTAAGTCAGTTTTGTGCAGAAAATCCCAAGGTGGCTCCCTCTTTTAACTCTACGTTTAAGTTAGCCAAACTGTATGGGAGTATAGGGTTGCTCTCATAGGCGCGAGAGGCCATTAATATTTGAATAATGACAATGATACCTCCATGTATTTGCACGAGGCTTAGTTACACCCATTAGTGGTACAATATTGAAACCCAGCTTAGGAGGACTTAGCTATCGGAGTATTTAGATTCTTTATGGATATTTAGTATCGCAATTAAGATTTCTATTGCCGTTTCTAAAATAATACACTTTTATTGATACTGCTGACTATAAAGGCGCTTGCAGACGATGATAATGATAATGATAATTTTTTCATAATAATAATTACATGTCAACATTTAAAAATTAGAAAAAATACATCATAGAATTAATAATATTAAAGCAAAAATATATTACTAACAATGTCATTCTAATTATAACTAGGCATCAATTATTCACTCCAGTTTTGGAATGAACTCCTCTACGCTATACGGCGCCATATCAGTCAGAAAGACCTTAAGTTTATTTTTGAATAAATACAGCGACTTGGCATCCCTTATGGATTTAGGCAAGGCGTTAAATAATTTTATGCCAAATATTCGGGTACATTTGTGAGACTTGGTTAGCCTTTGTATGGGCATAGTCCAAGTGTCATTCCTAGTAAATTTTTCGTGGAAATCGCCGAGTTTCACGAAGGATGCCAAGTTTTTATAAACTTATATACCGGTATGGTAAAAGTAAATGCTGGCAGAGTCATTAGCTTAAGGTCTTTGAAAATTTGTTTCGCTGAATTTAGTGGTTTGACTCGTGCGACTACGCGAACTGCCCGTTTCTGCAGCACAAAAGCCCGGTGCCACTCCGCAGAGTATCTCCACAAATCGACTCCGTACGTCAGCAGAGACTGAACAGTCGCGTAGTATAAGTAGCAAGTTGTTAGTAGCTACTACTCATCGTCTGCAACGTTTTGATTATTGCAAGTGGCAGTGGAAAGACTACTAAGCTATGGCAGCTATGTCAGTGGAAGTACCTATCAAGCTAATACTTGATTAAATTTCTGTTTTTTTTTTTTTTTTTTTTTAATTTATTTCTTGTAATCAACAGCGTTATTTATTCTATACAATATTCAACAATAGTAATTAAAGATAAGGCCAAAACAGATTACAGTAATTTAAAAAGTATATAATAATAATTTTACGACTAACATTGTCTTATTACAGGCACATGAACATCCTTATTATAGGTGTGTAGGTGTAAGGATTGGTGTATGTGTCAGTCGTCTCTAATCTAATCTCTGATCTAATCTGAAAGTATATCCTATCGAATAAAAAAAAGTTTTAATTTGTTTTTAATTGGTTTATGAATGACGGAGAATTGAGGTGACTAACATAAAAAAAAAAAAATATTGAGTAAATGTTAAGCAACGTGTTTTATGTTAATGGAAGTTCTGAAAAGGTTGATTAAATAGAAAAGACGTACGAACGAAGCAAAACACGTATTCAAAATATGTTTATTATTGTTTAACCTAAATTAAATCAAAGTTCCCAATCAATTGAACCGCTAATCACTGCAATACAAACACTGGCGGAATGCCGGAGAATGGCGGCTTTCGCAAAAACTTTAAAAAAGTTACGGTATAAAACAAATGATTAGTTTTTTTTTTTTTTTTTGTTAAAATCTTCATGAGCGTGGATTCAATGTCCTTTACTCGTAATATTAAACAGTTCATTTTGTCTTATTAGCGTCAAACAAGTCATAGTCACAGTCAGAGTCAAGCTAAGTAAGTCACGGTCAAGTCGAACTCATGCCCCTGTAAAGTGGTGAAGACTTTACAAGAGGCTCCTATGGAGTTTTGGAAACAACACGAAAAGACACGTTTCACCTCGTTATATCACTTGCCTACACTCGAGCACGTTTACGAGCACTTAATGAATAATAATTCACCATTTAGTACACATTAACACTCGAAAATACACAAGTTTAGGAAAATAATCCAACGAGCCGACATGTTTTTTCCGCGTTGGCGCCAAAATCAACAGATGATTAGATTTGTAGAGTGGAGCCAATCTAAAAAAAAAAAGAACTACCATTATTTAAAATGTATTTATGTTATTCTAAATCATAGTAGTTTAAACAACTTGTACATGGCAAATGCGTCAATCACGCGAAGCCAAAAGCAAGGAAATAGGAATTTGAAAAAAAAAATACGAGAAGAAAATATACAACTTATAATATTTGTGTTAAATGAAACAATAGAGGGGTGAAGAATTCTTCGATCGCGTGACTCAGCGCTTTATGAGGGCCGCAGAGTGTATTGATGTGATTTATACCACGTTAATAAATTCCTAGACGAGGTCACCGCCCTAGGGTGTGGCAGGATATGCAAGGTGCGGTAGCATAGCCGCTTGTATGGGTAAGTACATACTACAAGTAGAGTAGGTACGCCGCTAGGGCGTAGCGCAAACGATTATAGTTGATCCACACATCGTAAAAGTTTAGTAAGGTAGAGTACCTTTTCTCAAACACGATATTTAACGTGTCCATTCTTTGAAGATCCTACTTTGACGAAAATTTGACTTTAAGACCTTTATAATGAGATTGGTGGTTAACGTACGAGCGTACCGTTTTTTGCGTTTTTCGACTAAAAACGGAAATGCACAGAAGTTATGTGAGAATTTACAGACAAACAATAATTATCATTTCTATGTTATGGTATCCTGTGATTTGGTCATATAAACTATAGACACTTAAAAAGTTTTTTCCAAATTTGGTCAACGGGCATTTTACTGAAATGGGAAAATACACCCAAAATATTTTCATCCACGTAATGTTTGACAAAAGTACTGTAAAATACAAACCTTGGTTTATGCTTAAACTGAGAATTTATAGTTTCTAATGTTGGCTTTGATTAAGGCTCGACCCACATTTCCACCTTCATCCATAAATGCTTTTGTGGCCTGTCGCTGCAGTAATTGACCGAACGAAGAGTTCTCAGATTCTAATGGGGCGAGTCGGCTCTACTGTGTGCTTGTTTACAAGACTACAGATTGGTAATCAGTTAGCATTATCTATGATTTATGAACACGATGTTCTGAAAAGTGCTAAGAAATGTGTGTCTCGCCTTATTTTTAAACAAATCTCAAAATACATTTACACGAATACAGGTACCATGGAACTAGTCATTTTAATTGACAAAAGGCATGTTTCCTACGCATCCTAGATTGGGTGAAACAACAGCAACTGTGAACATCACCTTTATTTGCCCAACAATGGAAACCTTAACCCTTCCGGCCATTACCGTAACCCGACACCACACTACGATGAAAATGGAGTGTCTGTCAATTAGTGTCCGAGTGTTTTATTAGTAGACACTACAATGGCGGCTATAAATACAGTTTTACGTCTGTGGCTGGTGCGAGTACGGGTGGGCTGATTATTACTTCATTCAAAATTCAAATTCAAATTAATTTATTTCAGGCAATAAAATAACCCATACAATTCAATTATTAGGTACATCAAAAAATATATAAATAAATGAAGGCAATAAAATCTAAATAATAAAGTGACACAATACAATTCTAAAGTAAAAAAGTAATAAGCAATGTCCAATAAAATAATATGTCAAAATAATAATAGTTCAGTTAATTTAGTCAATCATTAATTAAATCAATACAAAAATCAAACAAAGATACAATTCAAATGTCCATAGTTCATTCATTCGTTCATTAATTCAGTCATTCTTTCTTTAATTCGTTTTTAGATCATAATCGGTGAGCATAGGCTTTTCATCATGTTTACTTGGAATGGCCAAGACGTCGATCGCTGTCGACAAGTCGACCGCAGAAGTATTTGCAGTAACCTGCGAGAGTAAGGCCCGTCTCAACTGGAATCTTCAGTCAACGTTGTCACTTAGTCAATTGAATTATAATAATTATGTATACTCGCACCACTTATTCTACTGTCGCGTTGCTATATAGTGTTTTTATTTATTTCAACACGGTGGTGGTAGACTACGTGACCACCAGTAACCTTTGAAATAATAACGTTTGAATTATTGTCATTTAGAAATTGTAATTTAGACCGCATTCTTCAAAAGTTTGTCCACCCCTAATGTAAGCTATTCTTCCGGTTTTTATGCATCCAAAATTTTTACAACATCGTTGACACAACGAGCTTTTCAGGATGGGCGTGCGAATAACTCAAATTTTATACACACACTAGATTGGAAAACAAGGTGCGCTGAAGTCAGCGGTGGGTGAAAAATTACCAAGAATTATAATGAAAAAAACACATTTTAAAAGAGAGCAATATAAACTTTATATGCATTAAAATGGAGCTATATGATTTATAGACACTTAGAAACTGTATATTGCTATGAGAACATTAGTAAAAAAAAATATGTTATATGCTTAGAATAACTACACAAAGATACCAAGTACATTCGCAAAATGTATGCCATTCAAATGGTGTCATATATGGCTCCAAAAAAAAATATAAAAAAATTTACTATGACAATTTGCGCGGTGAAATCATACCACAACAAATCAGAAAAGCAGCATAAGAGTTATGGTGTGACATTCCACAGGTAATCCATTAATTTTCTTGCTTAAATCGTTTAAAATACCAACCGAAACGTAAGCTACATAGCGAATTTGTAACTTACGTTTTGAGAAGGCGTTGTTTGGAAACCTACCTTCTCTGAGTAGTTATTCTAAGGTTATATGTTTTCGTTATATTAACGTTAAGCACTTTTCTCTGTGTCTAAACATATTACAAAATTTGTCAAAGGGTCTAGTAGACCAATTCAAAATATGCAATATGGCAACTGATCCCGCAGGATGAGTTCGAGTGGGATCAGTTAACGTAAGAGCCAATTATGAATTGAAACAGTTTAGAAGTGTTAGCATTTCAACCAAGAAATCACCTCCTGAACTATTTTACACACAATTCGTTTACAATTACTTGTTCTCGCTTCGAGGTTCGAGCACCGAAAGAGGGCGATTGCAATGCAACCGCAACTTATATACTGTGTTGGTTGACAGTTGTCAGCAGTCAACTGTCAACGAATACACATGACGTTTGCTAATACAGTTTTGATAAAATGATGCTGCCATTTATATACATTAAATACAAATTGTTTTACAGAAGTATAGTAACCAATACAATTTTTCTCTCCACGTAGGTACCTACCTAACCTTTTTCACAAAAAATTTTGTTTCTAATATAAAGCAAAACAAAAAAAAAACGTAGATATTCGCTAAAGAACCAGAGTCATCGACATAGCTGTTAAAATTTGCAAGTTGAAGTGGCAATGGGCAGGCCACATCGCTCGAAGAACCGATAACCGATAGGAAAGAAAGGTTCTGGAGTGGAGACCACGAACCGGAAGACGCAGCGTCGTTAGGCCTCCCACTAGATGGATCGACGACTTTGTGAGAGTTGTGGGCATCCAGTGGATGCAAAAAGCAGGCTGTCGTTCAGTGTGGAGGTTAAAGGGGGAGGCCTATGTTCAGCAGTGGACGTATTCTGGCTGATGATGATGATGATAAAAAAAACTATGTAGTATTTCCTATTAGTATTCTACCTCCTATATATTATATCCTACTGGTATTAGTACCTCTAAAATATTGCAAAACGAGCGACGTATTTCAATCCTAAAGGCCACCCAGCGGTTTCAAGATCTAATTATCACAAGGATCCAGTGGGCAGGCGTCCTAAATGGGCCTAGGAAGTGGCACAAAGAGCAATGGCGAAACCTCGATAAAAGAATATAAGAGTGTTTTAAAGGAGAATGGCTTAAGAATATTAAATAAGATTGATAAAGAATACTGTACACGCAAAACAGAAACTACTGCGACTATATTGGATCACGTTTGTACTTCCTTAAAAGATAATAGTTTTCATTTGGCCATCATTGAGACTGCCTTCTCTGATCATAGACAAATCTACCTTGAGGTGAAGAGAGTTAAACCAGAACCAATAAAACGAGTAGAATATGAAGCAATGAATTACAATAACTTATATCAAACTATCAAGGATTCCACATTGGCTAAATTACATAATGAATATACAATATTAGAAACTGATCTGTTGAAAGCAATTTCACAAAACAAAATTACTAAAACTAAACTACAAAATCCACCTACAAAAGATTGGATCAACAAGGACTTACTATCATTGATAAATAAAAGAAATATTCTGTGGCACAATCTGAAGTTATCACCTGGAGACGAAGAATTAAAACAGAAGTATGTGAGACAAAAGAATACCGTATATATAACTATCCAAAAAACTAAGAATCAGTATTACTATGATGCTTTTAAAAATTGTGAAAAGAATCCTTTAAAAATGTGGCAGCTTATTAATAGTTTAGCAAATAACAAATTAAAAAATCAATCAACCTGTTTAAAATTAAAAACATCTAATGGGCAAATCTCAGATACAAAACAAATATGTGAATGCTTCAATATTTTTTTCTCAAACATAGGTGCTGAGCTTGCAAATCAAATACCAAAAGAATATCACATTATTCCGAAAACGCTATTATCTGAAAATCAACAATATAATGAACAAATTATTACTGATTTCAAACCTGCTACTATTGACGAAGTGGCAAAAATTATCACCAACCTAGACTCCAACGCAAGCACTGGTATAGATGGTATTAGTACAAAAATGATCAAATGTGTCAAAGATCTTATAACAGAAAATCTAACGAACTGCATTAACAAGTGTCTAGCTGAAGGAACATTTCCAGATTCCTTAAAAATTGCCAAAGTTAGTCCCATTTACAAAAATGGCAATAAAATGGAACCTGGGAACTATCGACCGATATCTGTATTACCAATACTATCAAAAGTTTTTGAAAAAATTCTACATAATCGACTTAGTACATATCTGGAATCAAAAAATTTTTTGTTTGAAAAGCAATACGGTTTTCGGCCCAAATCTAATACTCTTACGGCAGCTATTGACTTAGTGACATCGATAAAACTTAACATTGATAAAAAACTTATAAATCTGGGGATCTTTATCGATTTAAAAAAAGCGTTTGACACAGTGAGCCATGCAAAGCTTTTATTAAAACTAAGATCAATAGGACTAACTGGTTCTGCCTACGAAATTTTTCAGTCGTATCTTTCTAATCGGTATCAGATTACCAAAATAAATGGAATTGAAAGTGTACCTCAACTAATTACATATGGCGTCCCCCAGGGTTCTATCCTTGGGCCCTTGCTGTTTTTGATCTACATCAACGACATAAACAAAATAGGTTTAAAAGGAGATATAACCTTATATGCCGATGATACTAGTCTATTCTACAATAGCAACTCCATAGCTTACATAATAGAACAAGCACAGCATGATCTCGATCTCCTTCACAAGTGGCTGCAATCTAATTTACTCACTATCAATACCTCTAAAACTAATTATATAATATTCTCTGCTAAAAATAAAAAAATCGGCCAATTCAACCCCCTAACCATTAGCGGTAAATTAATTAACGAAATCAATAAAGAAAAATATTTAGGCTTAATTCTTGATAAACACCTCACTTGGAAACCACATTTGGAGTATATTAGAAGCAAACTTACATCACTAATAGGTGCGCTCCGTAGCATGGCCCGATGCCTCCCAAAGCGAGTACGATATACAATTTACAATTCGATGGTAAAACCTCACATAGATTATCTGATCGAAGTTTGGGGAACGGCAGCAAAAATTAATCTTGAAATTTTGCAAAGAAGTCAAAATAAGATTATTAAAACACTATTTCGATATGACTACCTAACGCCTACTACTAAAATTTACAAGGAAACTAAAATTATGAATATACCTCAAACATACAAATATAATACATGCGCTCTAATAAGAAAAATTTTAACAAAGGACATACATACACAATTAACATTTACAAAAAAGATTGATATACAAAAAAGAATAACGAGACAAGCAAATAACTTATGTTTACTGAAAAAACCTAGAACAAATTATGGCATTAATAATATAATGTATGAGGGTGCCTATTTGTACAACAAATTACCAACGGACATAAAACAGGCAAAATCATTTTATACATTCAAAAAATTATTAAAGTTACACGTATTAAGGCGCCGTGACTAGCTGACTTTTATGTTTTTGAGGGGGTGAAGCAGAGGCAGTGGCGGCCGACTACAGCGGGGCGCACCGCGTGAATCTCGCAGAAACGTGACGACCTTCACCTATACACAGCTAAACACATGTAATTTCGTCGGTCCACAGCAAAGCTCTGTTGGCCTAGTGGTCTGGCACCGCGCTGGTAAACCACGAATGCCCGGTTCAAATCTAGTACTATGTAGATATTTTTGGACTCAATTTTTTATCATAACATTACGCATTATGCAAAGGAACCCTCCCTTACTTATAGACTTACTCCTGGTATAATTCTACTAACTTGATGGTAGAGTTCGGAGACTGCTAAAACTGCTAAATAGGGAAAGCGAGATAAGTCAAGGTTGGGCTCGTTTTTTTAGTCTTAGTGAGAAGTGTTAGTCAAGGAATGTTTTGACTGACCTGATCGAGGATTTCGGAGACTACTACTGGAACTGCTAGACGGAAAGACATAGAAGTGTCGAGTTTGGGCTCGTTTCATTAGTCATGATGAGATCTTCTTCTAGGAATATTTTGACTGACCTGATCGAGGATTTCGAAGACTGCTACTGGAACTGCTAGACGGAAAGACCTAGAAGTGTCGAGTTTGGGCTCGTTTCATTAGTCGTGATGAGATCTTCTTCCAGGAATATTTTGACTGACCTGATCGAGAATTTGGAAGACTGCTACTGGAACTGCTAGACGGATAGAGATAGAATGGTCGAGTTTGGGCTCGTTTCATTAGTCGTGATGAGATCTTCTTCTGGGAATATTTTGACTGACCTGATCGAGAACTTCAGAGACTGCTACTGGAACTGCTAGACGGATAGAGATAGAATGGTCGAGTTTGGGCTCGTTTCATTAGTCGTGATGAGATCTTCTTCCAGAAATATTTTGACTGACCTGATCGAGGACTTCGGAGACTGCTACTGGAACTGCTAGACGGAAAGAGCTAGAAGTGTCGAGTTTGGGCTCGTTTCATTAGTTGTGATGAGATCTTCTTCTAGGAATATTTTGACTGACCTGATCGAGGACTTCGGAGACTGCTACTAGAACTGCTAGACGGATAGAGCTAGAAGTGTCGATTTTGGGCTCCTCGATCAGGTCAGTCAAAATATTCCTGGAAGAAGATCTCATCACAACTAATGAAACGATCCCAAACTCCACGCTCCTATCTCTTTCCATCTAGCAGTTCCACTAGCAGGCTCCGAAATCCTTGATCAGGTCAGTCAAAATATTCCTGGAAGAAAACCTCATCACGACTAATGAAACAAGCCCAAACTAGACACTTCTAGCTCTATCCGTCTAGCAGATCCACTAGCAGTCTCCAAAATCCTCTATCAGGTCAGTCAAAATATTTCTGGAAGAAGATCTCATCACGACTAATGAAACAAGCCCAAACTTGACACTTCTAGCTCTATCCGTCTAGCAGTTCCAGTAGCAGTCTCCGAAGTCCTCGATCAGGTCAGTCAAAATATTCCTAGAAGAAAACCTCATCACGACTAATGAAACGAGCCCAAACTCGACACTTCTAGCCCTATCCGTCTAGCAGTTTCACTAGCAGTCTCCAAAATTCTCGATCAGGTCAGTCAAAATATTTCTGGAAGAAGATCTCATCACGACTAATGAAACAAGCCCAAACTTGACACTTCTAGCTCTATCCGTCTAGCAGTTCCAGTAGCAGTCTCCGAAGTCCTCGATCAGGTCAGTCAAAATATTCCTAGAAGAAAACCTCATCACGACTAATGAAACGAGCCCAAACTCGACACTTCTAGCTCTATCCGTCTAGCAGTTCCAGTAGCAGTCTCCGAAATCCTCGATCAGGTCAGTCAAAATATTCCTGGAAGAAGATCTCATCACGACTAATGAAACGAGCCCAAACTCGACACTTTTAGCTCTTTCCGTCTAGCAGTTCCAGTAGCAGTCTCCGAAGTCCTCGATCAGGTCAGTCAAAATATTCCTAGAAGATCTCATCATAACTAATGAAACGAGCCCAAACTCGACACTTTTAGCTCTTTCCGTCTAGCAGTTCCAGTAGCAGTCTCCGAAGTCCTCGATCAGGTCAGTCAAAATATTCCTAGAAGATCTCATCACAACTAATGAAACGAGCCCAAACTCGACACTTCTAGCTCTTTCCGTCTAGCAGTTCCAGTAGCAGTCTCCGAAGTCCTCGATCAGGTCAGTCAAAATATTTCTGGAAGAAGATCTCATCACGACTAATGAAACGAGCCCAAACTCGACACTTCTAGCTCTATCCGTCTAGCAGTTCCAGTAGCAGTCTCCGAAGTCCTCGATCAGGTCAGTCAAAATATTCCTAGAAGAAGATCTCATCACAACTAATGAAACGAGCCCAAACTCGACACTTCTAGCTCTTTCCGTCTAGCAGTTCCAGTAGCAGTCTCCGAAGTCCTCGACCAGGTCAGTCAAAATATTCCTAGAAGAAGATCTCATCACAATTAATGAAACGAGCCCAAACTCGACACTTCTAGCTCTTTCCGTCTAGCAGTTCCAGTAGCAGTCTCCGAAGTCCTCGATCAGGTCAGTCAAAATATTTCTGGAAGAAGATCTCATCACGACTAATGAAACAAGTCCAAACTCGACACTTCTAGCTCTATCCGTCTAGCAGTTCCAGTAGCAGTCTCCGAAGTCCTCGATCAGGTCAGTCAAAATATTTCTGGAAGAAGATCTCATCACGACTAATGAAACGAGCCCAAACTCGACACTTCTAGCTCTATCCGTCTAGCAGTTCCAGTAGCAGTCTCCGAAGTCCTCGATCAGGTCAGTCAAAATATTCCTAGAAGAAGATCTCATCACAACTAATGAAACGAGCCCAAACTCGACACTTTTAGCTCTTTCCGTCTAGCAGTTCCAGTAGCAGTCTCCGAAGTCCTCGATCAGGTCAGTCAAAATATTCCTAGAAGATCTCATCACAACTAATGAAACGAGCCCAAACTCGACACTTCTAGCTCTTTCCGTCTAGCAGTTCCAGTAGCAGTCTCCGAAGTCCTCGATCAGGTCAGTCAAAATATTTCTGGAAGAAGATCTCATCACGACTAATGAAACAAGTCCAAACTCGACACTTCTAGCTCTATCCGTCTAGCAGTTCCAGAAGCAGTCTCCGAAGTCCTCGATCAGGTCAGTCAAAATATTTCTGGAAGAAGATCTCATCACGACTAATGAAACGAGCCCAAACTCGACACTTCTAGCTCTATCCGTCTAGCAGTTCCACTAGCTGGCTCCGAAATCCTCGATCAGGTCAGTCAAAATATTCCTAGAAGAAGATCTCATCACAACTAATTAAACGAGCCCAAACTCGACACTTCTAGCTCTTTCCGTCTAGCAGTTCCAGTAGCAGTCTCCGAAGTCCTCGACCAGGTCAGTCAAAATATTCCTAGAAGAAGATCTCATCACAATTAATGAAACGAGCCCAAACTCGACACTTCTAGCTCTTTCCGTCTAGCAGTTCCAGTAGCAGTCTCCGAAGTCCTCGACCAGGTCAGTCAAAATATTCCTAGAAGAAGATCTCATCACAATTAATGAAACGAGCCCAAACTCGACACTTCTAGCTCTTTCCGTCTAGCAGTTCCAGTAGCAGTCTCCGAAGTCCTCGATCAGGTCAGTCAAAATATTTCTGGAAGAAGATCTCATCACGACTAATGAAACAAGCCCAAACTCGACACTTCTAGCTCTATCCGTCTAGCAGTTCCACTAGCTGGCTCCGAAATCCTCGATCAGGTCAGTCAAAATATTCGTGGAAGAAGCTCTCATCACGACTAATAAAACGAGCCCAAACTCGACACTTCTAGCTCTATCCGTCTAGCAGTTCCGTAGCAGACTCCGAAGTCCTCGATCAGGTCAGTTAATCCGTTTCTGGAGAAAGTAACATCACGATTTACCAAACTAGCTCAAACTAAACTAAACTAAAAATTGGTGCTGATGATGACGACGATGATGAAAAGCAGCATTTTTTCCTCTCGCTATAACATCAGCTATCTGAGAGTGAAAATCCCATAAAAATCAGTTCAGCCATTTTGGAGTTTATACGTAATATCATCATCATCATCATCAGCCTTCATAGGGAACATACATACATCGCTTTTTATATGTATATAGAAGAAAGATATACTCAAAGAAGACTGTAACACCTTTTTAGGGTTCCGTAGAATTACAAGGAACCCATATAAGTTCGTTCTGCCCATCCGTCTGTCTGTCTGTCCATCCCAAGTTGTTTAGGACTTCCTAACCATTATAGTAGACTAACTGCACCCCGCGCATTCACCTGCGTAGTAATGAAAAAATTGTGATGATGATGATGATGAAAAGTTGCTCGAATTTTTTTCAACATCAGCTATCTTACAGTGAAAATCCCATCAAAATCAGTTCAGCCATTTTGGAGTTTATACGTAATATCATCATCATCATCATCAGCCTTCATAGGGAACATACATACATCGCTTTTTATATGTATATAGAAGAAAGATATACTCAAAGAAGACTGTAACACCTTTTTAGGGTTCCGTAGAATTACAAGGAACCCATATAAGTTCGTTCTGCCCATCCGTCTGTCTGTCTGTCCATCCCAAGTTGTTTAGGACTTCCTAACCATTATAGTAGACTAACTGCACCCCGCGCATTCACCTGCGTAGTAATGAAAAAATTGTGATGATGATGATGATGAAAAGTTGCTCGAATTTTTTTCAACATCAGCTATCTTACAGTGAAAATCCCATCAAAATCGGTCCTGCAGTTTTCGAGTCTATAAAGAACATTACAGACATACGCACAAGACGAAATATTTCAAAAACATAAAAATAACAAAAATAAAATGGAAATGTGAGAATTGAACCCGGAGCCTACTGAGTCACAGGAACTAATCCATTGCGTCAACCACTCTTCTAATTGAACTATGACGCAAGCGGTGAAATTATGCTTCTTAATCTATAAAATAATATAAATGTACAAAGAAATCGTCACAAAATGTAATTTTCATTCGCCTGCCTGTTTAGTACTAAGTACTTACTTGAAGCCTGACCAAAGGAAGTAAGGGTGAGACCAACTTGTAAATTTTACGCGTAAATTACGTACTTCTCAAGGTATCAACTGGAATGTCTAATTAAACTGGACGGAAAGCTATTTTGTATGATAACGTCGCTGACTGTCCACTTTGTGTGACCTCTGCAAATGCTCGAGACTCTTTTTTTTTGTGGTACATCGACCACCGATACTTGGAAGCACAGATATATAGGTAGTAGATCTGTGCTTGGAAGTAATTATTATGCCTCTCGACTGATGTCACTCCACTCTCCTCCCCCGCGCAAACCGTGAAGACTAGGTCCGGAATGCAACTACACCGAAACCGTATCACTATGTAATGAATCCCTGAACGTTCAAAGAAGAATGTAACACCTTTTTAGGGTTCCGTAGAACTACAAGGAACCCATATAAGTTCCTTCTGTCCATCCGTCTGTCTGTCTGTCCATTCCAAGTTGTATAGAACTTTCTAACCTTTATAGTATCGTAATAGAGTCCTAAAGGGTCGGCAACATATTTGTGATGCTTCTGGTGTTACAAGTATCCATAGGCGACGATGACTGCTTACCATCAGGTAGCCCGTCTGCTTGTTTGCCACCTATGCCACATAAAAAAACCGGACAAGTACGAGTAGGACTCGTGCTCTGAGGGTTCCGTTAGACGGAACCCTCAGAGCGCGAGACCAAAAAGAAAAACTAACTGAAGTTAAAATATTGAAAGACAAACTTAAGTTTGTAGTTGACAATAAGGTTATTCCATACATTCCAACTACAAAATGTAAGTTTGTAATAGCAAAATAATTATTTTTAAATGATATAACTTCAAATTTATAATTTTCGGATTTATTCCTATATATGTGCTATGAGACCTTGCCTCTTGCCAAATTTCATGATTCTAGGTCAACGGGAAGTACCCTATAGGTTTAGATTCCCTTGTGAAATCGCAAAATATACGACATAAACGTTCATATCTTTTGATTGCTTTGACTTAACCGGACTTATATTTGACAACTTTTATTTTGTTACAGCCGAAAGAAACCGTAGGCCCAAGTATTTAGTATAAATTTCAACTTGATACCTTTACGCGTTCTTGAGAAAAAGGGTATTGACAGACGGACAGACAGACGGACAACGAAGTGATCTTATAAGGGTTCCGTTTTATCCTTTTGAGGTACGGGACCCTAAAAAAGTAGACTAACTGTGCTCTGCGGGTTCACCTGCGAAGTAATGAAAAAATGGTGATGATGATGATGATAAAAAGATGCCAATTTTTTTTCTCCTCATAGCATCAGCTATCTGACAGTGAAAATCCCGTCAATAACGGCCCTACCATTTTCGAGTAAAGAACATTACACACATGCATACAAACACAAACACAAACACACACACACCCACGCACGCACGCACGAACATGACGAATTATTTTAAAAACATAAGAAAAATTACAAAAATTAAAATTATTGGTGACTATGAGATTTGAACCCGGAGCTTACTCACAGAGTCGCAGAGAACTTATCCATTGGGTCAAACCATTCGGCCAACTGGACTATGACGATTGTGGTGAAATTATCATTCGTAAACTAATAAATACAAACAAATCGTTACAAAATGTAATTTTCATTCGCCTGCCTTTTTAGTACTTATAATGCAAGAAAACATTGCAGATAAGGTAGGTACTTACTTTACAACTTGCGTCAAGGTGTTTTTGTGTCATAAAGTTGAGATTATATTTTGGAGCGGTTAGCGGAACAAAGCGACACACGTCCGTCTAGCAGCGCGCCTCAGCGGTCTCTGTCACATCGCGTAAAAATAAGAGAGAAGTGAAAAGACGCCGCGGCGGCACGACGTTTCGTTCGACACGTTCGAGCCAATTTATGATTAAATTAATTAATAGATAGAAAAATTGAATTTTAATCAATAAATAAAATTAATGATGTTATTTGTTACAATATTTAACATCATTCTTGTAAATTTTGTAAAGATTTGTTCATCAATAGTCGAGATAACATTGTATGCGTTTAGGTAAATTTCAAGGTTAGAGGTTATTTCATGATTTTTTTCTATCGAGAAAATTTATCGGAAACGTGTTTTGGAACTAATGGTACACTCAGAAATATGATCAAGATTACCACATATTTTTTTTACTGCTTTAAAATGAATATATTGTCCTAGAAATTTTTTCTGTGAAGCCTTTTTTGTCCGTAAGACCGCCTTAAAGGATTTTTCGTACATAAACATGAAAATATAAAAAAATTAACTATATCAATTATTTATGACCAACTAACTAACAGTGTGACAGAGGCTTTAGACGGCAGTCTATTGTTATCGGTTCCGTGCGAAGCGCAACAGAAACCGGATCGAGTGGTCGACATAAAATAGAATAATCGCGAAGTACCTCACATTTCACATTTTATTTTATTTCTTAAGGAAAATTTGTTTGTTTTTATCTTATTATTTTTATTTTCTCGATTGTTGCACGTGTCTGAGCTCATTGGTTTTGTATTTATTTTTGATATTAGTATTGTATTGTGTTTATTACTATTCTTAAGTCTGCATGCTGCGCTAAGCGGCACATATATTTATCTACCTACTAAGTTTAATGTGTAATCTCAGTAAGTGAATGTTATATTCTTATGAGATTAATAAAGAATTCTGAAACCGTAATGGCGAATGGTAATTGAATTTTACTTCTTTTTTTCACAAGGTCATTTTGCTATTAATTTTATATAATGAGAAACTGACACAACGTATGTTCTGCGGTTTTTATTTCACAAAGGTTTTTACCAACGAATATTAAACTCACTTGGAATGGAATACTATGGCTTCTACGAATGTAATTTACTTTATTTCTATTATGTTGTAATTCTATACAACCTCTTCCTGACAAGGAATAGAAATTGCCCTTTATGGTTTCTTCGCGATTTTCCTTTACCGGAAATACAAGTTAATTGTTAGAATTTGAACCCTCACCCTGCATCGTGGCGTTCGTCCGCGCCAACCACTGATCTAGCATCGTTTTAGTTAGCCCATTATTTTATTTATAGTTATATACACAGAAAAGAGAAGTAAATAGAACGGAAATGAAAAGGAAAATCTGTCGCCAGGCATTATGACGGAACCTTGATTGAACATTCTTTTTTATGGCAACGCGTCGAACTCCGCATCCAAAGAACTTGGAGCTTACCTTTTTGGGTTAGGTCTCAAAGTTCTTTGTCCGCATCACAGTTGCTAATTGACGCTTAACGAATAACTGACGCTTTGCGTTTATATGGGCGCAACTGGCTACAAAAAACTTACAAAAATGCATGCATGCAATCGCATGCCTTGACAGCCGATCTAATTAAAAATATCTTTACTTTGGTTTTATACCTACATTTTTATACACGACAGAATGGAAAAGGTTTGTAAATATCTAATTACTTATGCGTTTGGGATAAAAGGTCAGTCATGTTTGTCACCATTTTTCTGCTAAACAATTAAACCGATTTAAATGCAGTTTTTGATGTGAAACATCTAATGTCGCGCCTTGTCAGTAAAACCGACTCGTATCTGACGGCAAACGGCATGACGTTTTATGCCGTTATATTTCACATCCGCTGGGCGTATCGTGACGGGCAACTTATTTTTATTTGAAAGATATTTCACTGCAGTTGTTTTTAGCCATTTGATCCGAATATCTCCAGAAATACCACTGATCAGTCCAGGCGGCTTTCTAGCACGATAGCCTGATGTTCGCGATTCGCATTTCCTTGACCTCTGATAAGTCACGAGTCGCTACTCGCGACAGCACTTATCTTACGTTCTTACGCGCGTCACAGAAACTAACCATTAACCTTTCAAGATACCAGTGATACAAAGATTTGAAGAAAAAAAAACAGGTGAAATGCTGGTTTATGAACAAGTATCATTACAAAAGCAAGAATTTGTAAATTATTTACAATTAGTTAGAAATCACGGGTTGAATATTGAATCAACTGCTCTGTGTCATCATCATCATCATCATCAGCCTGTAAACGTCCACTGCTGAACAAAGGCCTCCCTCGTAGAGAGGGGTGTTGCTATAATCCCCACGCTTGGCAGGCGGCTTGGTACTGCTCTGTGTACTTACCCGTAATAACTCAAAAATATTTCAAAATTTTTAATATTGCGTAAGAAAGTTTGCAATAAAACTGTCAACGTAATTTTGCAGTATTCTTTTCTTTGACACAAAAATAATCAACTTCAACACTTTTTAATGGCATGCAAAAGAATTAAAATAAACATTGTCTGTCAGCTTGTATTTGACTCGCAAAAAATGGCAGTTGACACTATCGCCGTAAACGAAAGGCTGGATTTCGGCTCGATTTGAACCAATGGGACTTTAATACCTTTAGAATTAGATTTATTTTATTAGCTACAACTTTCTAAACTCGGTCCAATTTATTTTTCTCTGACAGTTGCAATAACATTGTAAAAAAGCTGAATGAACATTTTCTTTTAATACGTATTTCAATGATGTATATCGAGGTTATATCATAGTCTTATGTGGTTATATGTGTACTTCATTGGGATATATGTACACACGTTTAAAATCCCAGTGAAAGTAATCAAAATTCAACAATGTCATTTAACTTTTTACAATGTTATTGCAGCTGTCACGGACTGATGAATGGAAGTTTGGTCGTTGGTTATTAATTTCAGTATCAGTCTATCATGTTCCCGGTGCTGGGACATGCCTTATTTCACACAGAGAGGATGGGATATTATGGAATATTATGGATATTAAATACATGCGTTAAATGTTTGTCGGGACTTATCACGTATTATTTGATTCAGGTAAAAATAATACGTGATAAGTCCCGATTAACATTTAAAACACGTGTTCAAATCGCGAAAGTTTATAAATTATTATTAAGTACATGAACCTTTTTTTTTTCCGGCGCCTTACGATGTTTTCCTTCGCCGTATTGAGCGATGGCATTGAAACTACACATAATTAATTTAAGTATTACTAAATAAATTATGGACCCATTCGAGTATGTTCTAAAATTGCGACAGAATCGCCGAATGATAGGCAGCAGCGTCCATTAGAACACGGTGAACGTACTGCGATCCCCAAGCCATCTGCCAAGCGTAGGGATTATGGCAACACACCTCTCTAAGAGCCTTTGTTTAGCAGTGGACATTTACTGGCTGATGATGTGGTGTGATGTGAAATAAATAATAGATGCAGGGCCACGGATCGAACCTGGTGCCGTCAGATTGTAAAGCGCACATGCTACCGCTCGGCCGCCATCGTTCTAAAGCTATTTAAAATGTTATGTACTATCTTTGATACCACGATCACGAAACGGAAGACGCAGCGTAGGTAGGCCTCCCACTAGACGGACCGACGACATAGTGAGAGACGCGGGCATCCAGTGGATGCAAAAGGCAGGCGATGTCGTTCAGTGTGGAGGATAAAGGGGGAGGCCTATGTTCAGCAGTGGACGTCTTCTGGTTGATTATGAAGAATCGACACCGCTTTATGGTTGATATTCCGAGAACCCGTACGAAGCGCTTTGATTCCACATTTATTGTGCGAACTGCTAGTCTGTGGAATTCGTTGCCTGAGTGGGTGTTCCCCGATGGTTACAATCTGGGTGTCTTCAAGTCGAGAGTGAATAGGTTTCTTCTAGGCAAGCGTGCTTCATCGTAGACCGCATCATCGCTTAACATCAGGCCAGTTGGCGGCCAAGCGCAAGCCTATTTATAAAAAAAAAACGTTATTACTACGGTTTTAAGTTGTTACCTTTCTAAAGTTAAGTTTATGTTCACAGTCGAGTTCCGAAGCCTGAACGCGTGCAACGAAGAAGTTGTTAAACTGAGCTGCAATCCGCACTCGAGGATCACGGTCTTCGACGTGATGTACGGGAGAAACATACTTCATGCTGTGACCTGTCCGCAGCCACAAGGAGTGCCTGATGAAGGTATGTATGAATTCCTGGTTATTCCATTTGCCCATGGTCTTAGTCGTATCACAAGCGCACTAATATTATAAACGCGAAAGTTTGTCCATTCAACTCCAAAACATCGACCAGACTGGTTTGGCTCGGTGGTACCACGTCTGCCTCATGAGCGGGAGGTCCTGGGTTCGATTCCCGGCCAGGAATATTCAATTGAGTAAAACTGTCTGTCAACGATCCAGTTTTTAAAATTTAATTTTAAACATAGGTATACTTTGAAAGTAATTAAAAAAAAATCGTAGCACCATTCTCACTGCTTAGATGCTTTAAACCAAGTGAAATAATTTCAGTTTTGTTTAGTCGTTCTAATCAGTTCAATAGTCCTAAAACATCGAACTTCGATGCGAGAAATAACTATACCAACTTATCTACTTGCCTGATAGGACACAAAATAATGGATAGAAACCACCCTAAAAAGCCCACCCCGTAGTTCACAGTAGTTTTTTTATTTCGTTTCGGTTTACCTTCCACTCTTTATGGGGTAATGTTATAAAAATGAATGCTTTACATCCCCAAGGGAAGCGATATGGAGGAAAACTTGACCATGGAGAAAGGAGCGTTTATATTTTGGAATAAGTTATCAAAATGTAAGAATAAAAAATAAAAAAATAATTAGAAAGCAATTTTAATGTTGTTATCCGAAAGCGAACGAAAAAAATATGCTAATTTAGATTTCTTTTATTAGAAACTTTTTTGACCGACCGAATAGAGGCTTCAGATACTAATGGGACAAGTCAGCGTTTCTATGTACAACCTACTTATCATTGATCCGATCTTCATGAAATTTTGTAGGTATGTATCTCATTTAAATATATTTTTTAAATTGAATATTGGTATAATCGTTCAAGGGGTTGCGTGGATATAAGACTCGCCAAATATTCGGCGCAAACAACTAGACAATCATATTCTTAAGAGAATGACTAATCAATTTTTTATATTACCCAACAAGTAAATTTTTATGTTAAACTAGCGGTCCGCCCCAGCTTCGCAAGGGCATAGATTATAGCCTATGTCACCCGGGAATAGTGTAGCTGTAACAGTGAAATGATTTTTCAAATCGGTTCAGTAGTTTCGGAGCCTATTCAATGCAAACAAACAAACAATCAAATCTTTCCTCTTTATAATATAATAATATAGAAGAATGTAACGCGAACTAGGCTCTTAAGGCTAGCTATCCGATCATCGGACTAAGTAACAACTTATACTAGGCCAAAGTTTTAAGTTTACAAGTACGTAATAGAACTAGGTAAGTATTCGTCCTAACTAAATCTTTTGTTAAAATCGCATCCATTTGTTTCAAACAGTTATTTTGATATCATCGGTCAACGGCTATCCCCCCCGGTCGGCAGAAATAAACAAACAAAAGCCAATACCCAGCAGTGAGTAACTCTGGGCTGACGATGATGATGATAGTTTTAAAACTATATTACAAAATAAAGCCATTTAAATATTTTAATTATGTACGTACTATCGCTTTTTAAAGTCACTTTACATTTCAAAATGCTAAATCTGTATAGAATTAAACTGGAGTTTTTACTGTGAAATCTATATCACATACATTTTTATGTGAATGCATATTAAAGCTTACTAAAGAGAAATTCTCGTAAAACGTGGCTAACGCACGATGATACGGGAATGAAATGAATTTTTACTATGTATCGTAGGACGGCAATCGCGACCGTTTTGGCTATATATTTGATAGTCTAATTTCCTTGGAGTAGGTAAAGTGTCACTCCATTTTTGGAATGTGTCAATTTTGTGCGTTTCTTTGGTTGAATTGGAACTTAGTTTAAAGGGGCAATTCAGCGTTTTATTTTTACAAAAGTATCCCCTTAATGTTTTCCTTCACCGAAAAGCCAGTTGTATGAAAATCCGTAGGTACATAAACTCCAAAGAGCTCATTGGTACGGGCCCAGGGTTTGAACCCGCAACCTCACGCTTTCAAGTCTAGCGGTCTCCATGCCAAAACCATAGAACCATAGATATCTATACTCGGTCAAAGCATTTATTAGCCCTGACAGCTGTAATAACACTCCATCAAAACTCGCAGCGTGACTATTAATTATTAATTCCTAGAACAACGGCTTACACTCACGATTATGTTTATCGGTTGAGACGAATGATCGGTTTCGGTGTCATTAGAGCTCCTTCATTAGACAATACGCGCGGTTCTGGTCAACTCTCAACTCTTCTGGATTTTTGCAATAACTTTGTAAAAATCTGAATTAAATCCACGAATTCTGATCAGTTTCGTTAGGTTTTTGAACGTAAGACTGAAGCAGGTACCCGATTTACTTCAGTTAAATATTAAAAGATTTTCCTTTTTGAACTTTTATATTTACCCTAACCTAAGCATACTTATCGTACCAACTTTGGTTTCAAGTTAAAAATCTTAAAATTCTGGCATCATCCAAAACAGTTATTAACGGTTCTGACCGAAAAACTTAACTTTGTTTCGATTTTGTATTATTATCTTAGAATATTTTTATCTTTGGCAACTGTAGATCAACATCGACGACGACCCCAGATACAAAACGTAGTAAAGTGCTTAGGTGGGAAGCACGTCATAAATCACAGTCGCGCATTTGAGAAAAAAAGCCCAATGTAGCAAAATTTTTTTTTTTTTTTTTTTTTTTTTTTTTAATTTCATATATAAAACATAATTGATCTAAATTAGTATCGAAAACTAAGCTGTTTGTATCGATAATAAGTTACACTACACGCACTGACATTATAGCGCAAACTTAAATAAATTTCAAATTTATAAATATACTAGCGGTCCGCCCCAGCTTCGCACGGGTATAGATTATAGCCTGTCACCCGAGGATAGTGTGGCATCCCAACAGTGAAATAATTTTTCAAATCGGTTCAGTAGTTTCGGAGCTTGTTCAATGCAAACAAACAAACAATCAAACCTTTCCTCTTTATAATATTAGTATAGATAAGTTAAGTATAAAAATACACCTATCCCTTTTTAACACCTTTGTTTTTGTGAATAGTCGTTTATTTAAATATCGATAATAGATCTGTTTTTATTGAAAATAACGGCTTAGTAAAAAAAAAACGTAACAACTTATTACCTCTAATTTACAAAAGTAGTTTTTCGTAAAACTCTCGGAGGGAAAGTTTGAGTAAGGATTTCGCTATACTACTGAAATAAAATAAACAATATTAATGTTATGGTTTACTTGTTTTATATTCGTATTGAAAATTACGGCTTTTTTTTCGTTTCATGCCTAAAATCCAGATACCTTAAAACGAACGATTGTATTTTGTAATACGGCTCAAATAATACCATGATCTATGGGTGTTATTATAGACCCTGGCAAACTTCCTATAAGAAATATATTACAAACTCAACTTTGATGTTTATGAGTAAACATTTCTGTTGAGTCTGCTTTTTTATGCACTAGTGCACGTAAGCACGTACGTAAAACTCTATTGACATTCTACAAAGAACAACACTATATTCTCCTTTGAACATTATTAGCCCGACATGGCTTAATATTTTTACCGTCGCTTATTGCTCCGACAGTAGCTGAGTTTATGTGGCCTAGCGGAAAATGAAAAACAGTGACGTTGAATAATTTCCCTCCTTCCTGACTATAGGGAAGTCGGAGCATAATTGAATTATTAACATCTCTCTGTGAAAGATGCATTTTTACTATGATTACACTAGTTAAATGGGTATTATAAAATGTTTATGCCAATGCAGAACCATAGAAAAACCACTGAAACTGTAAACAGCATGGTTTTAGAACGGACTTTGATCATAGAGCAAAAACTGAAATAAATCATTAAAAACGCTAATTAAAAACGCCGATGTTGTACACTAAAACTGCGTAACAAAAATCACATTTCAATTAAGTAGGGTTTTCGATTGATAAACTGCACCTTTAAGGTGGTATGTTTCACCTATAGCGGTTTTTTCAGTTTTTTTGTTCTTATAGTTAGGCTGGGTAATTATTGTAAACTATTATGGTGCTATTATCCTTTACAAAATTATGTAAAGATATCAATATTTAATTAACATTATTACTTACATTTGTCGATAAACAATTTTTTGCTGATTCAAACGGTTTATTGACAAATGTAAGTAATATGATGCGTTACTGATAAATAGCTGTACAAGATAATGTAAAAAAACACCCAACAATTTGCGCAAATACCGTGTCATTTACAATAATTTCCCCGGCCTAGCTACAAGGTCAAGAAAACTGTATGAAATTTGGTTTTCCCGCCATGTGTGAAACGTACCACCTTACAACCACCAAGTGCGCTTGTCACAATCCACTCATAAACTCCAATAGTGAGCAATGATTGCATAACTAACCCGAACAATAAAGCCTGAGAGTAATAGTTGCTTTTTCGTTATCACCTGCATTCTAGTTTTGTAACATATCGTCAAAAATATTCTATACAAGACTACTAGGAATCAGTTAGTATAATCTTAAGAGCGGTCTGAGTACAATAAAAAAAAATACTTTTGATTTACAGCATTTCGAAATTCGCCAAAAATAATCTGCCGTTCCAAATAAAATAAAAAATCATTTAGGCCCGAAAAATATATGAAAGAGCTGATTTTGTTCGCGATTCTTGATACATTGTAA
The DNA here is from genome assembly GCA_914767915.1 of Agriopis aurantiaria. NCBI lineage: Eukaryota > Metazoa > Arthropoda > Insecta > Lepidoptera > Geometridae > Agriopis > Agriopis aurantiaria. The sequence goes on along the minus strand of OU611994.1, from coordinate 5,342,609 downwards.
AACAAAGTTGTTTGTCTTGATGTATTGAATCCACCCTTAAGAGGATGCTAACTGATTACCAGTAACCCTGTATATAATTTTTAAATATATATTTTTTTCTGCCACAGTATGCTCAACGCCCTTCGCGTTAGAAACAGTGATGAGGCTCTGCCACGGGAAAAGAAGATGTCAGTTCATCGCTAATAGAAGCACTTTTGACACATTCTGCAAGCCGTACACGAGGCCGTTTGTGAAGGTTATATACGCATGTGGTAAGTTTTAGTACCTTATTATCAAATAGTTTTTTTTTACTAACGGTCAAATATGTATGGGTAACAAAGCCGTTAACTTATAACAAGTCCCGTACGGAACAATCCGCGGCACTGTGAAACGATGTTCTAGCGCCTCACCTATGTCTCCGCTCCGGGAGCGTACGGGCGACCCGCGTGGGTCTGCCGTATAGCTGTAAAACCAGCACCAGCACCGCTGTTTCCCTGTTTTTATTAGCAGCCGTTTTCACTTATTATATTTTTTCTCAAATGTAAAAAAAAAAACAACAACAGAAAACAGCGTTTCGATTCTACGTATCTAATCACGGATCGGCCACGGATCGGCTTCCTAATCGCCTGAGAGACATAATCTTGAATAAGTGAGATTGAATAAGTATATTCTAAGTCTGCGTGCTTCAACTACATCGTCGCTTAACAACAGGCGAGTTGGTGGTCAAACGCGGACTTATCCGCAAAAACAGGTTATAATAATAGTTATATCGATTCTACTCCCGACTGCGAATATTAGGTTTTTGCGTTATTACGACAGTGTCATTTTATCCTTATTCATATATAATTATATATCTAATCATAATAAAATGTTCATGTTCAGCTTTGTTTGAAAAAGACCTGAAAATAAAATAATCTATTAATAAACACCTAATAATAGGTCTAGTTTCCAAGCTTGTTAAAAGACAGATATAGGCAGAAATTAATTCGCGTACCGTCATTATAAAAGCCCTGCCCTCAGAATACAGGCCCTGCCATTTCTTTTGAAAGCGTAGATCTGACGAAAATTCAGGATTTCAAAAGATGTTTAATTCTATTAATTTTCTTGTTAACGTATCTCCTTACGCTAACGAAAATAAATATCAAGGAATTTCAAGGTACAGCGGAAAATCCCGCTTTATATTTTCTTTAATTTGGGAATATGGTGGAACCATAATAAAGAAAATTTTCGTCGATTATTTTCTGCGAGGGTTTTCGCAGAAACTTTTTATTTTTGTACAATAGATACCGCCATTATTTAGGATATTTATTTGTTTATTAAAAACAAAATAAATTTTATTATAGCTCGTTTTAAATTTAGTATATGGTGAGTAGATGTCAAAAATCCCTTAGAGCAAGCAGTATCTGCTAGGATTTATTATTTCCTTTGTGTATGAAACAAAGTAAAACCAGCCAAGTGCGAGCCAGGCTCGCGCACTGAGGGTTCCGTACACCCACACAAATTGTTAACTACTTAAGGCGGTCTTTCAGACAAAAAAGGCTTCACAGAAAAAAATATTAAGACAATATATTCATTTTAAAGCAGTAAAAAAAATATGTGGTAATCTTGATCATATTTCTGAGTGTACCATTAGTTCCAAAACACGTTTCCGATAAATTTTCTCGATAGAAAAAAATCATGAAATAACCTCTAACCTTGAAATTTACCTAAACGCATACAATGTTATCTCGAGTATTAATGAACAAATCTTTACAAAATTTACAAGAATGATGTTAAATATTGTAACAAATAACATCATTAATTTTATTTATTGATTAAAATTCAATTTTTCTATCTATTAATTAATTTAATCATAAATTGGCTCGAACGTGTCGAACGAAACGTCGTGCCGCCGCGGCGCTTTTTCACTTCTCTTTTATTTTTACGCGATGCGACAGAGACCGCTGAGGCGCGCTGCTAGACGGACGTGTGTCGCTTTGTTCCGCTAACCGCTCCAAAATATAATCTCAACTTTATGACACAAAAACACCTTGACGTAAGTTGTAAAGTAAGTACCTACCTTATCTGCAATGTTTTCTTGCATTATAAGTACTAAAAAGGCAGGCGAATGAAAATTACATTTTGTAACGATTTGTTTGTATATATTAGTTTACGAAGGATAATTTCACCACAATCGTCATAGTCCAGTTGGCCGAATGGTTTGACGCAATGGATAAGTTCTCTGCGACTCTGTGAGTAAGCTCCGGGTTCAAATCTTCATAGTCACCAATAATTTTAATTTTTGTAATTTTTCTTATGTTTTTAAAATAATTCGTCATGTTCGTGCGTGCGTGCGTGAGTGTGTGTATGTTTGTGTTTGTATGCATGTGTGTAATGTTCTTTACTCGAAAATGGTAGGGCCATTATTGACGGGATTTTCACTGTCAGATAGCTGATTCTATGAGGAGAAAAAAAATTGGCATCTTTTTATCATCATCATCATCACCATTTTTTCATTACTTCGCAGGTGAACCCGCAGAGCACAGTTAGTCTACTTTTTTAGGGTCCCGTACCTCAAAAGGATAAAACGGAACCCTTATAAGATCACTTCGTTGTCCGTCTGTCTGTCCGTCTGTCAATACCCTTTTTCTCAAGAACGCGTAAAGGTATCAAGTTGAAATTTATACTAAATACTTGGGCCTACGGTTTCTTTCGGCTGTAAAAAATAAAAGTTGTAAGTCAAAGCAATCAAAAGATATGAACGTTTATGTCGTATATTTTGCGATTTCACAGGGGAATCTAAACCTATAGGGTACTTCCCGTTGACCTAGAATCATTAAATTTGGCAAGAAGCAAGGTCTCATAGCACATATATAGGAATAAATCCGAAAGTTATAAATTTGAAGTTATATCATTTAAAAATAATTATTTTGCTATTACAAACTTACATTTTGTAGTTGGAATGTATGGAGTAACCTTATTGTCAACTACAAACTTAAGTTTGTTTTTCAATATTTTAACTTCAGTTAGTTTTTTTTTTTGGTCTCGCGCTCTGAGGGTTCCGTCTAACGGAGGAGTGACATAGTAATAATTTACTTCCAAGTATCGGTGGTCGGTGTACCAGGGCAATATAAGAACAAAGCAGTCTCGAGCATTTGCAGAGGTCACACAAAGTGGACAGTCAGCGACGTTTTCATACAAAATAGCTTTCCGTCCAGTTTAAATAGACACCCTCCAGTTGATACCTTGAGAAGTACGCAATATCTAGCTAATTTCAAATGGCACGCACCCTTTCTTTCTTTGGTCAGGCTTCAAGTAAGTACTAAGTACTAAACAAGCAGTCGAATGCAAATTACATTTTGTGTCGATTTGTTTGTATATTTATATTATTTTATAAATTAGAAGGATAATTTCACCGGTTGCGTCATAGTTCAATTAGACGAGTGGTTGACGCAATGGATTAGTTCCTGGACTGAGTAGGGTCCGGGTTCAATTCTCACTTTTTCCGTTTATTTTTGTTATTTTTCTAATGTTTTTGAAATAATTCGTCGTGTGCGTGTGTGTGTCCGTAATGTTCTTTATAGACTCGAAAACTGCAGGACCGATTTTGATGGGATTTTCACCGTAAGATAGCTGAAGTTGAAAAAAAATCGAGAAAAAATTTAGCAACTTTTCATCATCATCATCACAATTTTTTCATTACTACGTAGGTGAATGCGCGGGGTGCAAGTCTACTATAGTGGTTAGGAAGTCCTATACAACTTGGGATGGACAGACAGACAGACTGATGGGCAGAACGAACTTATATGGGTTCCTTGTAATTCTACGGAACCCTAAAAGGGTGTTACAGTCTTCTTTGAGTATATCTTTCTTCTATATACATATAAAAAGCGATGTATGTATGTTCCCTATGAAGGCTGATGATGATGATGATGATATTACGTATAAACTTCAAAATGGCTAAACTGATTTTGATGGGATTTTCACTCTCAGATAGCTGATGTTATAACGAGAGGAAAAAATGCTGCTTTTCATCATCATCGTCATCATCAGCACCAATTTTTATTTTATTTTAATTTGAGCTAGTTTGGTAAGTCGTGGTGTTACTTTCTCCAGAAACGGATTAACTGACCTGACCGAGGACTTCGGAGACTGCTACTGGAACTGCTAGACGGAAAGAGCTAGAAGTGTCGAGTTTGGGCTCGTTTTATTAGTCGTGATGAGATCTTCTTCCAGAAATATTTTGACTGACCTGATCGAGGACTTCGGAGACTGCTACTGGAACTGCTAGACGGAAAGAGCTAGAAGTGTCGAGTTTGGGCTCGTTTCATTAGTCGTGATGAGGTCTTCTTCTAGGAATATTTTGACTGACCTGATCGAGGACTTCGGAGACTGCTACTGGAACTGCTAGACGGAAAGAGCTAGAAGTGTCGAGTTTGGGCTCGTTTCATTAGTCGTGATGAGATCTTCTTCCAGAAATATTTTGACTGTCCTGATCGAGGACTTCGGAAACTGCTACTGGAACTGCTAGACGGAAAGAGCTAGAAGTGTCGAGTTTGGGCTCGTTTCATTAGTCGTGATAAGATCTTCTTCTAGGAATATTTTGACTGACCTGATCGAGGACTTCGGAGACTGCTACTGGAACTGCTAGACGGAAAGAGCTAGAAGTGTCGAGTTTGGGCTCGTTTAATTAGTCGTGATGAGATCTTCTTCCAGAAATATTTTGACTGACCTGATCGAGGATTTCGGAGCCAGCTAGTGGAACTGCTAGACGGATAGAGCTAGAAGTGTCGAGTTTGGGCTTGTTTCATTAGTCGTGATGAGATCTTCTTCCAGAAATATTTTAACTGACCTGATCGAGGACTTCGGAGACTGCTACTGGAACTGCTAGACGGAAAGAGCTAGAAGTGTCGAGTTTGGGCTCGTTTCATTAGTCGTGATGAGATCTTCTTCTAGGAATATTTTGACTGACCTGATCGAGGACTTCGGAGACTGCTACTGGAACTGCTAGACGGAAAGAGCTAGAAGTGTCAAGTTTGGGCTCGTTTCATTAGTCGTGATGAGATCTTCTTCTAGGAATATTTTGACTGACCTGATCGAGGACTTCGGAGACTGCTACTGGAACTGCTAGACGGAAAGAGCTAGAAGTGTCGAGTTTGGGCTCGTTTAATTAGTCGTGATGAGATCTTCTTCCAGAAATATTTTGACTGACCTGATCGAGGATTTCGGAGCCAGCTAGTGGAACTGCTAGACGGATAGAGCTAGAAGTGTCGAGTTTGGGCTTGTTTCATTAGTCGTGATGAGATCTTCTTCCAGAAATATTTTAACTGACCTGATCGAGGACTTCGGAGACTGCTACTGGAACTGCTAGACGGAAAGAGATAGAATGGTCGAGTTTGGGCTCGTTTCATTAGTCGTGATGAGATCTTCTTCCAGGAATATTTTGACTGACCTGATCGAGGATTTGGAAGACTGCTACTGGAACTGCTAGACGGAAAGACCTAGAAGTGTCGAGTTTGGGCTCGTTTCATTAGTCGTGATGAGATCTTCTTCCAGGAATATTTTGACTGACCTGATCGAGGACTTCGGAGACTGCTACTGGAACTGCTAGACGGAAAGAGCTAGAAGTGTCGAGTTTGGGCTCGTTTAATTAGTCGTGATGAGATCTTCTTCCAGAAATATTTTGACTGACCTGATCGAGGATTTCGGAGCCAGCTAGTGGAACTGCTAGACGGATAGAGCTAGAAGTGTCGAGTTTGGGCTTGTTTCATTAGTCGTGATGAGATCTTCTTCCAGAAATATTTTAACTGACCTGATCGAGGACTTCGGAGACTGCTACTGGAACTGCTAGACGGAAAGAGATAGAATGGTCGAGTTTGGGCTCGTTTCATTAGTCGTGATGAGATCTTCTTCCAGGAATATTTTGACTGACCTGATCGAGGATTTGGAAGACTGCTACTGGAACTGCTAGACGGAAAGAGCTAGAAGTGTCGAGTTTGGGCTCGTTTCATTAGTCGTGATGAGATCTTCTTCCAGGAATATTTTGACTGACCTGATCGAGGACTTCGGAGACTGCTACTGGAACTGCTAGACGGAAAGAGCTAGAAGTGTCGAGTTTGGGCTCGTTTAATTAGTCGTGATGAGATCTTCTTCCAGAAATATTTTGACTGACCTGATCGAGGATTTCGGAGCCAGCTAGTGGAACTGCTAGACGGATAGAGCTAGAAGTGTCGAGTTTGGGCTTGTTTCATTAGTCGTGATGAGATCTTCTTCCAGAAATATTTAAACTGACCTGATCGAGGACTTCGGAGACTGCTACTGGAACTGCTAGACGGAAAGAGATAGAATGGTCGAGTTTGGGCTCGTTTCATTAGTCGTGATGAGATCTTCTTCCAGGAATATTTTGACTGACCTGATCGAGGATTTGGAAGACTGCTACTGGAACTGCTAGACGGAAAGACCTAGAAGTGTTGTTGTTGTGTGAAGCAGTTCCAGTAGCAGTCTCCGAAGTCCTCGATCAGGTCAGTCAAAATATTCCTGGAAGAAGATCTCATCACGACTAATGAAACGAGCCCAAACTCGACACTTCTAGGTCTTTCCGTCTAGCAGTTCCAGTAGCAGTCTTCCAAATTCCACCATCAGCTCAGTCAAATTATTCCTTGACTAACACTTCTCACTAAGACTAAAAAAACGAGCCCAACCTTGACTTATCTCGCTTTCCCTATTTAGCAGTTTTAGCAGTCTCCGAACTCTACCATCAAGTTAGTAGAATCATACCAGGAGTAAGTCTATAAACTATAATATAATAGGTAAAATATTTGGTGCAAAAAAGAAACATAAAATATTGAAACGTACGACGAAAGTAAATTTTAATAATTAAAACTAGCAATATGGTTTGATTTTTTTTTTTTTTTTTGGTTTACTAAATTGATTTATTTAATATCAGTTTAATATACAGTTTTAACTTTACTCTATTTAAAAAAAAACAAAAAAAAAATAAAAAAATTAAAACCTAACTATATGGTTTGATTGAATTATGGTTTGTTTGTTGTTTGATGCAAAGGGTCCCTTTGCATAATGCGTAATGTTATGATAAAAAATTGAGTCCAAAAATATCTACATCGTACTAGATTTGAACCGGGCATTCGTGGTTTACCAGCGCGGTGCCAGACCACTAGGCCAACAGAGCTTTGCTGTGGACCGACGAAATTACATGTCTTTAGCTCTGTATAGGTGAAGGTCGTCACGTTTCTGCGAGATTCACGCGGTGCGCCCCGCTGTAGTCGGCCGCCACTGCCTCTGCTTCACCCCCTCAAAAACATAAAAGTCAGCTAGTCACGGCGCCTTAAATACAAATAGTCGTGCAAAAAACAACCTCTATTTACATTTTGAAAGATATAGACAGACAGCGTTGGGTAGGCGTTAGTAATAGGGTACCGTTTGCACCCTTTGGGTACGGAACCCCATAAACTAGTATAGTTATTTTACCTACACGTACGATGGCGCCTTTTTTAACTGTAGCATCGGGGTGAAGTATAAATATTCGATATCGAATTCCACACAAATTTTGAATAACGAAATTAAAATTTGATACGTAATTTACGAATTGCATAATTATAATTGGACTGCGATATGTAAGAATGAACGAAGCGACGTTTTACAAAAAATTTGAAAATTACATTCAAAGTTTCAGAACTTCGTTTAGTCGCTCTGTGGACTATATTATTATATTTATTAAGTGATTTTCATAATATATAAGTTTTTTTTTAATGTAAGTTTATTATAAGTCATTCAAGAACATTATTTTGATTCGATGTATAGGTATATTATAAAAGATATATGCATTTTTCCGCTTCATTCGTTCTTACATATCGCAGTCCAATTATTCGTACATCGCACATAGCTAACAAAGTATACAAAAATGCTAACGTACACAATGACTTAGGTTATAAAGAATTTAATCTGTAATAGAGACTGCCCGTTACATGAAAATACACTAATGTGAGTAACTTCAGACTACGTTATTGATTTTTTTTCTTTTAGTTTTCACTTTAAGTATGCTCGAACGTTTTTCCGGCATTGTTTTCCACCTGACTCGCAATATAGTGCCGTAGGATGTAAGTAATAAAATTTTGTTTAATACCCAAAGGGTAAAAACCGGACCCTATTACTAAGCCTACGACGTCTGTCTGTCTGTCTGTCCATCCGTCTGTCCTACTTATTAACGGCTGTATCTTTCGAACCGTAATAGATAGCCAGTTGTTTTTTTTTACAGAATATGTAATGTTACGGCGGATTAACTAAGAAATAATAAAAAAGACAAAACTATTTTTTTTTCGTATTTTTGTATTGGCTCTAGTGTAAAAACGATAATACGTACAAGTGTCAAACTTGGCACGATTATAACAACAAATAATAAATAATGGCCAAGTGAAAGGCAGTGACAAATTTCTGTTGATTACCAAGTCATAACTGGTAATTTCTTTACTTGGACGACGTTCACTTGAACGTCGACCATCATTTCACCGAATCAAAATGCTATATTTTATTATAATATAAATGTTATAGGTATGTTTTAACGTTATACTTTTTTTTAAACCTACTTCAAAATTAGTATTTTGAAGTAGGTTTTTTAAATTGATAATTCTTGTATTTTGTGGTTGTATGGAACCCTCAGTGCGCGAGCCCAACTAGCACTATTTTTTATCACTTTGGCTACTAACTCGTTTGTTGGTAAGCAACGATGTAGTCGAAGATGGAGCACGCAGACATGGAATAAGCTTATTCATTTAATTATGTGTTATAGTTACATTCAATTAGGCTTTAGATTAAAGCGTAGTATGAAAAACCCTTAACCCTGTTGCTAACCAATCTTCAATAACAAATGAGTTGAGTTTCGAAGCACCGAGCCGACCGACCGCAGCGCTTCGCACGCAGTTAGATCAAATAATTTATGGCTATAGCCGTTAAATTATAGCCACCTCAGAATACTAACTGGCTGTAAATAGACGCGTCTATTGAATAAGGTGCTTTGGGTAAATAGTGATTGATCAACGAAATTAAGCAGCTCAGGTTGGCGTTTCAATAAATATTCTATTGAAATTGGCTAAATGCATTGAACGTGCGGCGCGAATTCAAATAAAATCACGCCTTTAGGTTTTATTTAAAACCGTCAATTACTCAGCGCTGTCTCGATTTCACACGTGACAATTGCTCAAAGCGTGAAGTTGACCGAGCATTTTTAAGTTTTTTACTTTGCTTGACTTTGACTGTGCATATTTATTTATTCCCCCTATGCGCTACAAAACGACCCAAAACTGATTTTGACGGGAACTATTATAATCCACGCGGGTGAAACCATGAGGCGCAACTAGAATTAAATAAAACAGGCCTAGACAAAGTGACGCGTTTCAAATCAAACCAATAACGCTTACAACGCCAACTGCAATATAGAGAACATAAAGAAATATTTTTCGTTCCGTGTTAGTTTTCGTTAGCGCTGTTGGGAGGCGATGTTGGCTTGATTTGAAACGCGTCCTTAGTTTGCATATCAAATTTTTTGGCACTGATATATTATAGACTAGGTACATTGAATTAATTGATTCTCGGTATTGTAATTCAACATAATGTTAACTTTGTTACAGTACCGTTAGGTGTGCTGACAGACCGGTATGAAACCCCTGCAGGAAGAGACGAAATAGCAGTCAGCAACGAAGTTGGAATTACAGACCTGAGTCCCTATGATGGTAAACTTTTTATTGATTTTTAATGGTAGGCTTAAAAGCCTTCTTTATCGGGGTCAAGAATGGAAGAAACTTCTACCTAGACCCCCTGGGGCTTAAATGGAATTTTCTATTTCACAGTTTCACGAAATATTTTCTGAGAAAACATAGTTAAACAGAAGAAAAAATTTATTTCGTTTTTGTTAAAGCCATGTGTGGTCTTTGAACAGATGGCCGATGGGGCCGAAAGGTTCTCGAATGAATACCACGGACCGGTATAAAAGCGCAGCGTAGCTCGTCCACCCACAAGATGGACAGACAACCTAAAAGAGACCGCAGGGAAACGCTGGATGCAGGCCGCTTCCAACCGGCCCTTTTGGACATCGATGGGGGAGGCCTATGTCCAGCAGTGGACGTCCTATGGCTGAAACGATGATGATGATGCGTGTACTTATATTAGATCTAGTGAAAGCATGAAAATATCAAAGTGAAGGCAGGTAAACCTATGAAATGTTGTCTGAAGATAAACAATTGTGATTCATGAGTACTTCCAAAATTGTTCAAGAATTAATCGAAACGCGCATTCTCCTAACCTTCGCTTTTGAGACATAATCGCCAACTTGTTAGCTCAGTAGCACTTGTTAGGTTAGGTTAGGTTAGGTTATGGTCAAGTTGACCATCGGAGAGTGGAGGCACTCACCTTATGGAAAGCGATGTTATGGCCGAAGATGGAACACGTAGACCTAAAAGGTACTTATTGCTATGGCCTTGAAGACACCCAGGCTATAGTTTTCAGGAAACAAGGACGGTGGTAAAACATTCCAGTCACTAGAGGTGAAGTCAAACTGCAGGCTAGTTCGAACCGGTGCATGGCTTGTCGACTATGTAAGAATAGTATTTATTTATTTTTGTTTTTTTCTCCGACTTGTCCTGTTGTAGAAGGGGGAAGAAGAGAGTATAGGTCTTGTGGCTCAAGTGCACAATCACCGAAATGCAGCCTGTTTTAGCCAGTTTTTCATCGCATATTAGCCTCACAGCTTGTCGCTGTACGGATTTCATTCACGGCTTATACAGAGAATAAAATCAATTCGAGTTTTTTTTTTCTTTCATACAAAGATGCAGCCTACAATCTCTTGACTTTCTTAGGTGATGCAGGAGAAAGGTGGCGAGAGCCGTATCCTGCGTCTCCAGTAGCAGACCCTGCATTGCAGTCACCAGAAGAAACTACTACCGTTCAAAATCCTGGCAAAAATGGAGTTTTATACAAACCAACCAACAAGGAAAACGATAATGGTAAGCTAATCACAGCTTTTACGAGTTTGGAGCCAATTAATTCAACATACTCTGGTGCATTATTGTTAAGGAATAATATATATTTTTAATAATAGGCTTGCGTTTGACCCCAAACTTGCTTGATGCTATATTACAAGGTATACCAAGCATTAAACTATACATTAGTGATAAGAAAAAAAAAACAACATTCCATACACTTATTTAGTTCAGTGTTAAGGTTTTTTTTCTTTCGAATAGTTGATATTTTTCGCGATTTCCGGGTTTGGCTAGGTTTCAAAGATCTTAATTATGGCGAATGCAATGACTTCGTTTCGTATTAATTTCGTTCCATGTAACTATTTATATCCCCCTACGAGCAATCAAATCTCAACTAGCAGTGAATTGATAGTGCACTTAGTTCCCAGCTCTCCGTTATGTGAATTGGTCCAATTATGGGGCAAACAACCATCCAAACTGTAGCTCGGGTCATTATTCTTACAATTGATAGTTCCGCTCAAACTCGCAGCAGCTTGGCAAATTAGTCGTTCGTTGCCAAAAGAGTGGGATTAGGTGAATACAAATCATAATATAATTATGATATTTTTAACTTCCGATGACTGAGTGCATAGTGCGTGTTTTTTAATAGTAGATTATGCAATAAGGGAATTAAGCAGTGGCTTAAGTCGCGGGCGGCATATTGAACCCTGAGTGTAGCGAAGGGCTCAAGCTGCCCAAGACGAAGACAGGCTTTATTCCAGAAGAGCATACTCTACTTTTCACACCTTCTGCGAGACAATAAAAAGCCAGGTTTCACTGAAAATCACAGCACCAAACACCGTCTTTTGTTTCACATTCTTTGTAAACCACTTGTAGATGCACCTTATTCTTTTTTTGAGTTAAATTGCTTATGGTGGCCAGTTCGATTTTCGAACAAACCTCTTTACTATGCCATATGGGTATTTTTTTAATTAGAGTTTTCCACGAGTTTCCACACAAATTTGACGTTCCAAATTCAAATCACTTTTTTCCTAAGGAAGTTTTATGCAACATTATATCCCTTAAGAGATAATGCTTTACTTTACGTTGAGGTTGCATGGTATGTAATTGAACATTGTCGAGTAGGTGGTGTGAAAAAAGCGTTTACCTACTGGATCCCGATAAGGTTAACTATAATTTGTATGAAATAAGAATAGCGCCATCTGGCGCCATGTAGATGGAACTGCCCTTACTTAATTCAAATCGCAGTTAATGTTAACGCTAAGTAAACGCTATTTGAAAAACTCGCAATAGTCTGAGGGGTGTGACACAGGCGTCTCACCCAGTGTAGAGATTACAACAAGTACCTGTAAATCTATTAAATTAACTCGTTCCTGCCTACCTTAATGTACTTAGCCATTTTGTTTCCCCCGCGGTTTCACCCGCGTAGTGATGCAAAATGATAATGATGATGAAAAGTATTTATATTTTATTTCAGGACACAAGCTATCTATATTCTAAATTTCATCCAAATCCATCCAGCCATTTCGGTGTGAAGGAGTAACAAACACACACACACACACACACACACACACACACACACACACACACACTTTCGCATTTATAATATTAATGTGATTGGACATATTTCTTGTTGAATGAGATTTTATACTTCGGGTGCTATACGAGTCATCTCTTGTAGATGGATATAGGCCAATGATGGTGATGATGGTAATGAGATTGTATTATTTTTTACAGTAAAAAATTACACGTTCTTCGTCTACGTGGGCCTCGGTATCATCGCAATCATCATCATAATCCTTATCGCTGTCGCAGCCCGCTGCTATTGCATCAGAAAAGCCAAAGAAATTGCCAAAAACGGAGAAATGTTCACCACTGAAGGACCAAACATCTTCAACGATGCCGCATCGGATATCGACAACGATGTTGAAGTCAGCCACATTTCTGGAACTTTCTACGATCCTGTTCACCCTGACATGATACTGTATAGAGATATGGATGGGACTAGAAACACGCTGAGGGCGATGAGGCCGTTGTCTACGATATACCCTTGCGCTGGTCCAAGAATGTATGGAAACGCTGATTGTATACCTCCTCAGCCGAGAGAGTTCGGTAAATTTACAAGAAGTAGAAGCAAAGAAGAGCCTGAACCTGAACTGATGACAAGTCCAAAAAGTCTGGGAGCTTATTCTTCTTCTCAGTTCTATTATGGTTGACTTAAGTAAAGTGATATAGACTCCATGATCATAGATTGTTCTTGAAGAAATGAGGTAAGACGATGTTGTCTCAAAAAGTTCAACTATTATACCTAAAATTATAAATATAAAAAGTTGATAGCTTATAAAGCTTAAACTTAGATGTAGTTTTGCTGTGAAAGTAAACCATGTACTCATAATGAAATACTGCCATTCCTAATTCTAGTCAAATGACTATTTTGTTAGTGATAAGAATGATAACAAATAATTGTAATTTTGTCTTCTAAAAGGTACGGAACTTAATTATTGTAATGTACGCGTCTTTCACATTACATGCAGGTTGATGCTATTTAATTTATTTTAGTCTTTATTTCTATAGCCTTTAAAATCTAATTTGTTTAATCGTTTAGCCGTTTTGTCTCTCTGCATAATGCATATTTTCAACAGAATACAAATAATAAATAATGACCAAGTGCGATTTGGTGACAAGTTTCTGTTCCCAACCAATTTAAGCAACATCGGGCGCGGTCGATTCTTGGATTAGTGACCGCCTGAGCGTCTTTTTGCACTACTTTTTGTATTTTGTGGTGGTACAGAAGCCTCAGTTCGCGAGCGCGACTCGCACTTAGCGTTTTTTTTTTTTATTGAATTGGCTATATATATGGGTCAAATTTAAATTTCAAGAAAATATCCACCTCTAAGGGTCAATAATAAGCGTATGAATATATTGAGTATATGTATGAGTATATATGAGTAATATATGAGTTTATTGAATTTCCTGTGAAGTCGCTTGTTATGTATTAATTATGACAGTACCTAACTGTGCATACTTAGGAACTGTTATTTTGCTTTTACAAAAATTTAAGTAATATTTTAATTGAAATTAAGTTGACAATAATATAAGCTAAGAGCGATTTTCGCGTAAAACACGTGCAAATGCATCAGTAATGTGAACAACGCGTTATCCAATTGTAAACGTCAATTTATTCAACAGTCCAATCTGCACAAATAATAAATCACTTTACCAGTAATAATTATTATTAAGGTGCTATTCCGCTGCCGGCAGTTGATCGCAGACTGTAGATCGCAGAAAACATCGGGACCGTATATTTACTAAATTAAACGTGAAAAATAAAATAAGCCTTCAAAAAAACTATTGATTTAGCTACGATGCCCACCGAAGCAACATGGCATGGCATGTGATCTGACATTTTTTTCTCTTAGCAAAAGCCACACGCATACCACATCATATTGTAACACATTCAAAGCTCATATACGTACAAATCAGAAGACATAAAAGCCACGTCTGTTTCATGCTAAGCTGGGGCTGGGGCCAGATTGTGGAATACTGTTTAGTGATGTTCTTATTATAATAAAGATATATATATATAAACTTTTTATTGTGCACACTAGAAATAAAAACTTACAAGTGACTCAAGTGGTAGCCTTACAGCCATAAGTGATCTCTTCCAGGCAAGCATTATTATTATTTGTTTGTTTACGTGTATAGTCATAGATAAATATTTTGTCTGCAAGCATGACACATAATTCGACACCGGGGATAAGAACGTATGAATTAAGTTTAGAATTCTTGTACAGTTCCAATGGTGTCTGCGATCTCCAATCCGTAGTTGTCATCGGAAAAGCACCTTTATTATCATGCATATCAATATCAGCACTTATCATTGCGTCTGTGATTAAATCTGTAAAAAGCTTGAATTTTTATTCGGTTTTTAAATAAATGATTTCTAAAATGGCTTTTTATTGCTTGCTCCATTTTGATAATACACAAGAGTTATGGTTCTGTCATTAGCCGCGATATTTTCTTTTCTTTTTATTAAAATGTCTTGTGAAGGAAGTGGAATGTAATGTTTTGGCCGGAGTCTATTGGCCGGATGCATTAGGCACAAGACTCATTTATATGACGTGGTGCGGACGCAAACACAATTAGCCCTACCGTAGGGAAGCTCACGGTGTTCCTTTTTTTTAAGGTATTATACAATATTAATGTTAGTATTTATTATTTAACAATATTATGCAAGTTCTAACTGAGAAGACCTTCATAAGAAGAAAGAAGAAGATCATAACCAGTGGAAAAAAATTACTGCAGACGGCATTAAAATCACGATGACGCCTGGTTGGAGGTACAAAAGCGTGCACGCAGGCATAATATTAACAACTTAGGTTTGCCAGCGGTACTGTCACGGTTGCGGGTCCCGAATCGCCCTTTTCAGTCACCAACGCAAGTGTTACTCGAACTCCTGTAGTAAGCTACCAGGATTTCAAGTAACAATCAGAGACACATCTGATAAAGATAAAAAGCAAGTAATAAAGCTCAATTTATTGATTATTTAAATACTTCATCGTGTAGATGTACCTTTCCAAAACTTAAAAAAAACTACTCGTCCAAGTTACACGCTCAGCTGCAGAATTATTGAGTAAATCCACCGGATCACCCCACCGGATAGATAGAAAGTGGCCGGAAATCCGCTACATCCTTATTTATAATGGTTCGCGTGGTTTATGTCGTTACTCATGGAAATTAGGGCCCCAGTGGCTATCAGTCAAAAGCTAAGTGAGGGCCGATGGGGCAGTCAAAAAGTTATGGAATGTCGGTATGGATTCTATAAAAAGTTTAGGCCTACAACAACTCATGTCTTATCTTCAGTTTGTTTGGGTAAGTAAAAGTACTGCTGCATTTTCTTATTTCATAATAGAATTAGGTTTGTCCCCGAATTCGTCAAATAATTAGCGATGATGCAGTATACGATGGAGCACATTAAACTTGTCTAGAAAAAACAGATTCACTTTCGACCTAAAGGCACTCAGATTGTAATTATCGGGGAACACCCATTTGGCCGCGTATTACAGCGGTATATTTTTATGCTTATGTAGATTTTTTTATAATTATGTAGATGCGATGACCGCGATCTTTATTGGTAACATTACAATTATAAGCAAGGTAAGCGCCAGGAATTCGTTTGTTTACGCACACTTGACTTGTTTGTTTGTTTACGCCAGTTTTCCGGCTGGATTATTCTTACTGCAATTAGGTAGAGTTATGTTTATAAGACACAGTTTTTTTTTGTAAATGACGCCACAATATGCGTCTATCTATAACGTCGTGTGTTTTACATACATCATTCACTGCCTTTTTTCCTATGACGTAAATCCAAAAGGGGCGTTTAACGTGTAGGTATGTATGCACACATATGCTTGTTTTGACCTACGACTTAAACGCCTTAACTACTTTTTATAAATAAGTTACCAATAGATTTTTCCCAATTCAGGGCACTAGGGTAAAAGACTATTTATAATAAATAGAAGTTGTGACATGTTATCATTAAAAAAGGTAATTTCAAATTAAAGTGGGGTTTAGTACATAATACTGTGAAAAAGATCCGCCAGAAATATCGTTGTCGAGTTTCAGAATGTTTTTAAAAATATACATTTGTAATAAGAATAAGATATATTTATTGCCAAAAAAAAAAAACCAATGGTCATATACTATAAGAAACATAAGGAGATACAATGTTTGGCAATAGGGGTACGCTCAGCGCTGTACTGCGCGTAATCCCGTTGTTGTATTGAATATGACCTAACTCTTACTTTGATTCGGGCTTTGTTATGATAAACAAGCTGGCGATGGTTACAATATCATAGTGTTAACCCATATCGCAGCTAGACAACCAAATATAATATAAATGTCTATAATATTATACTGATTCAGATTAATATGTAGAAAGAAAGAGGAAATAAATATAATTTTATTTTGTAATATCAGCAACATTAATCAATATAGATAGGTAAGCAATATTACATATCGATAGATAACCTTTATCCTTTATTAACTAAACAAAATACAAGCTACTAATACTACAAATACAGTTAAACTGCCCATAGAACGTTGAAGGTCTAAATACCTATAACTATAGCTTAATTAACTTACATATCTATAGTTAACCTATAGCTTAATTATTAATGTCCTGTACCACAAAAATGCCCTCAACTCAGCATAATGCTGCTTACCAAATCACGCTGATCTTCCGGTGAAGCTGTTCAGTGAAGTCATGAAAGGCCTAAACAGCTCAACGTTGAATCTATACTTAGGTACTACATTAAATTTAACAATCTTAAAATTAAGTATAAAACAACCGCTAGGGTTCGTTTTAACAAATTTTTGTTTTATTATTTAACCTTAGAAATTTTGGAGTCAAAAGTAAAATAAGTTGTTCTTTTTTCGCCACTATGCGTACATTTTCCTTTACAAATCTGATCTCTACTTTCAACTGAACTAACAAAACATTCTCATTGTGATTAATAACTCTAACAATCGAAGTGCGAGACGAGTGGAAAAGACTATCCAATATTCAAACAAACAAATAAATACGTTCAGTGTGGAGGATACAGAACCGAGTCATAAGTAGGTATTCATAGCGCGGCGTTTCCTATCATTTCCTATCTATTGGTTTCTCTTTCGGATTTACATTCATAGTACAAAAACAAATGGATCCTATAACGATAAATCACTAACCCTTAACGACATGGAAAGAGGCCAAATGGGCCGGATTTTTGAATCGATTACTAGAAAGGGAAACGAATAGTTTCCTTTAGGAATCACTAGTTTTTTACTCGATCTTTATTTAGTGAGGTCTTCATAATAATAAACCTAACAGGATTTTTTCTGCTTGGTATATTTGAGAGCTCAAAACACAGAAAGAACATTCTGAGTTTGAGAGTATATCTTATACAGTTGTTTTTAACGAGAACTGAGACTAAGAAATGCAAATATTTTGCACTATGATAAAAAGTCCGCTGGGAACTCATTATATTTTCAAAAACTATGCAACGCCTGTTTTTATCTTTATATAGTTTCCTTTTATTTAGAGATATTTAAAATTATGCCAAAATGCAACAAAAACTGCAAAAAATGCATTGTTTATTAGACAGTAATCACGTCAATACTCATAGTAAAAATAAACAATGGGCTCGCTGTTGACCGCCAAAGATGATAAGGTCTACGATAGAGCAGAAACCGTATTGAATTCTCAGTCTCACATTTGAGAAACGAGACGTGTCCGTATAAAGTTATAGCAATAGTTGGTTCTTGTTAAGACATTTATCTGAAAATCAGTCTACAATTTTAATACGGCTTATTGGTCTAGGATTCATACGATCCATCTGAATAACCTCTGTTGTGGTTGCATAAAGGAGAACAACACTAAAAAGCACATGCTGTGGCATTATGAAATACAGAAGAAACTAGAATTGCTATCTGGTTGCATGAGACAGCATCGTCCATGTCACCACAACAGCTTTACTGTGACTTCTTATCCTGTACATTTCAATCTACGCTACTGAAGCATCTGGCACCAGCATCGCAGAACCTCAGTATTTCAAGGAACTGGGTTGCTTTAGGTAGATAAAAAATTCGGACATTTTTGCACACACGGTCACAGATATAAGGGAAACTGCAGAATACACCCGAAGAGGGATTTCATTGCAGGGCTCATTGCCCTCATCTCGAATAATAACAAGGAACGCCTTTTTCTTCTTAGGATTTTCCAATGTTAATTCTAGGAATTCTGCTGTTATCAGATGTAGAGTATCTTTCTAACTATTCTGGTGTCACAAGCTCTTTTTCTGACGTGATAGTGCTGCGTCCAAGTGGGTTTGCAATACCCAGCAGTGCTGCAATAGTGTTGGAGGAGAAAGAGGCAGAAGCATAGGTACTCGTGACCAAAATGCTGGCCTTTATTTTGCCCAAAGACTAAGCATTGCCATACAATGTGCAAATGCTGCCAGCATTTTGGGAACGCTGCCCACTGGTAGCGCCTTGCTAGATTAGTTTTAGTTATAAATTTAAATTTAGAAAATACAATCTTATTTATTAGTTCTTGTATTTTAGCATTGTACTTATAATATAATGTAACTTGTTACTCTTGTTAGTTAGTTTGTATTTTATTAGCCTACCTTAAAAAATATATTATTGTCAAAATAACAACAAAATAATTTCGTAAATATTTCCTTCGCTACAAACTTGAAAATTACTGAAGGTGTAACAAGAAATGTCTTCCTCAGACTTTTTAAGAGTTTTGTTAGCTTTATCTCGATGTAAAATTCGCAAATTTTAAAACTTGGTTACCTTACGACTGTCTTGAAGCCCAGAAGTATTCTAAAACTTTTTATACGGTTTTTGTTAATTCTTTACTGACACGTCTGAGAGCGAAGGGTCTGTTCTCGTTGTCTTGGAAACTAATAAAACCTGACCTCGAGTCTACAACAATTTATGAAGTTACAGATGTAATAAATATTTATGTAGCTACGTAGTAGCTGAAAATGAATTTTTGAATAGCTATGCATCATGGACATAGTGAATCTATGATCATGGATGAATTCAAAGAAGTCGGTGTTTTGGATATAAAGAAGGAAAAGTAAAAATCGACAATTGTAAAAACTCGAACACAACGGCTACCTAAAATTCATGGTGTTCTGCGCTTATACAGGATTTCGCTTAATCCACTAATAAAAAAATAATACTAAGTGACTATTTCAATAAATAAATACTGCCAAAGTTTGAGACTACAATATTGAATACAGTTTTACATCTGATGGCACCTGGATTGATCCTTGGCCCAACACTAATGATTTATTTAGTAATTAAATAGAACATGTGCAGTTTTGATGTCATCGCTCAAAAATGGTGAAGGAAAACATCATAAGGGAACCAGTAGGTATGTCTAAGAACTATTATTTTAAGAATTATTAATTAACTATTTTTTACCTAAATTAAATAATACGTGATAAGTCCCGATTAACATTTAAAATATGTCTAAGAACCTCTAAGTTAAGACATGAAATTCACCAATATGCCAGTTTGGTAGATGAGGGCCTATCCTCTCTCTCTCTCTCTCTCTCTCTTAGAGAAGGCCTATGTCCCAGTAGTGGGAACATACTGAATAGACTGAAAGTAATGAAGATCCTCCCAATTCATCTTCCACTGTGGAAACACTTGGAAACTTTACCGACGCGAAGACTGAGCCTTAGAACCTAAGGCTCAGTTTCCACGTCGGGAAAGTTCTGGAAAGGCTTATGAGTTGGGTCGGCATGGCGTCGCGTGGCTTGAATTAAAACTAACGATACCTAGTTTGGAGACAAGAAGGAAGAATGACATTCTAAATAGGTAAGAATATTATAATAAGGTTAGTTTGGTGCTTTACATTAATTAAACAAAATAGTACATTAAAGAATAGAATATTATGCAATTAGTGAATAAAGGACGGATTTAAAGCGAGGGCCATATATGAATCACGAGCAAGTGAAGGATTCTAAGTGATTCATGAGTGTTAGAATCCTGAGCGACGCGAGTAATTAATTAAGTAAAATGTAAGGATATAAATTATGATTTTTTTTTAAGTCTGTTTTTAAGCTCATTTATTTTAGAATTTGTAGTAAAACAACGACCATGATAGTGGATGCTTTAAACCTTCTTTAACTCTGTTCGGGGCCAACTACTAGTTTATTTATAGATACGATTACACATCCATGCATGAATACCTATTTGTTTTGACTCGAACAAAGCGCCTGAACAAAAGTAGTGTAGTTATAGTTATTTTTTATCGTGAAATTCGTAGGCGCTCGAGCAAATTATCCATACTATTCGAGTTGGTTAAAAAAACTACTAAGCCATAATTAATGAAGCTTTTGTGGTTCACCTCGAAAGTTTTTTCAACATGATAAAAAAGAAACACGCAAATTGTTTTACAGATGCTGGCGTAATCGACGTACATATATATATATATATATATATATATATATATTTTTTAAACGGGCCTAATTTATAATCTTCCTCCTTTTCGAAGTCGGTAAAAAATATAAAACCATTCAAAAAAAGTGACGCGGAAGCGATTTTAAATTTTTATTGGTAAAGCAATAAAAAATCTTCACCTGACCTACCAGATACTGTGGCAGTTGTTATTTCGCTATAAGACCTATTTTGAGAATAACATTATTGCAAATAGATTCTTGGATTGTCAAAATATGTAAACAACAGACTTTCACACACTCAATTATGTAGATATCCATACGAAAAGGTATTGTGTCCATTTCAGATATTTTTTAATCCAGCATGCACAGACATACTCACACCACGTCTCTTTTATTACGAGTATGCATAAACGGATCGAGGTTCTCACTTAGCATAATGTATTCAGGGATCCAATATTGTGAGCAAAATAGTTTTGATACAACTATAAGTCGCCTCGGGTGTGACGCAGGTTGCTTGTTAGATTAGAAATGTGAGAAGGAGTTTAAGTTAAGAATAAGTGTTGTTTTGTTTGTTCTATCTCTCTATCTACTTATACTACTACTTATGTTGACGCAGCGACCCAAAATGTGTCTTGGCCTCCGATACTAAAAAACGCAATTCTTCTCTATCTTGCGCAAGTTCACGCCAGTCATGGACGTCCAGTTCCTGTAGATCTATTCCTAGTTCATCTTTCCATCTATACTTCCTTCGGCTTCCTTCTTCTATCTTCCTTCGGCCCTCAGGCAGTCCCAAATAAGCCCTTTTTACGGCGCGATCATCTCCCATTCTCTCGAAATATCCGAGCCAACGGAGTCTATGGGATTTAATTTCACCAATGATGTTGGGCTCCGCTACCAGCATTTCGATTTCTTGTTTTTTTCGGATCCTCCAACTACCGTCTTCCCGCTTCACCGGCCCTAGAATTTTTCTGAGCTCCTTGCGCTCAGCCACTAACAGCTTTTGTTCCTCTTTTTGGGTTAGCGTCCAGGCTTCACAACCGTACATAAGTAAAGCTACCAAAAAAAAAGCTACCGCTATCTACTTATCCTCTACCACCGTACCTGGTCTGCCCAAAGTTAGACACGAAATGCGCCTGTCCTGGCTATTTAACGCATACACAAATACAAATTGTAAAAGTAAACATGGAATTGCAATAAAAAAAAAAACTTCGGGACATTTTTGCACACACGGTCATCTGACTCCAAACTAAACAAAGCTTGTAATATGGCAGCCAGTGACTGATATACATCCATAATATATATATTTTTAAATACATACCTAAATAGCTTAACACCCAGATATAGAACAAACACAAATGTTCATCACATAAATGTTTGTTTTAGGTGGGAATTAAACCCACGTCCTTAAGGCAGGTTCACTACCAACTGGACCAACGAGGCTATCAAATATACAAAATTAAAGCCATTAAAAGCATGAGGCCTGATTTAGGCCTGATGCGTTTGTATCCGCTACGCTTTCTACAATATCTTCATTTTATAGCTGATCTGAGCGTTAGACCCCTAATATATAAATTATAACGCTCCACTAAGTTAAATTTGCTTCGCCAAAATATAAGCCTCTAACTGAAGTATAGAGTATCCGTTTCTAGGTACCCGCAACCATGACCTAGAGGCCGATTAGGTGCACTGCTTGTATTGCAATCCAAGCAAACACCAGTCCAAGTGTAATTTCGCAACGCTAACATTCGTGACCAGCAAATTTGGCTTGGATTTGGAGCATAAGGCCTATTAAACCACCCGAATGGATGCATAATTTATGCAGTACATGTGTCCGTCTTGATAGATGTAGACAATCTAAAATCTAAGTCAAAATTTATAAGGCCCTGCTTTTACTATCTCTCAAAGTTAGTTGGGATTACATCGCGTAGAATAGAGAACATCCTTGGCTGAGACAGCAATTATCTGACGCCCATCGCATGCATTCACAACTCAGGTTGATTAAACCAAAACCATAGGTTACCGTGAATTGGAGATACTCTGATACATTAATCAGAAACTCGGATGGCATAGGCTGATCCTCCATTATACCGGCTTTATCCCGTAGATTACTGTTATCTAATAGTTTACTGCTATCTCGTTGTTGGGCACTTGTGTTTGTTGTGGATTTGTAGATACCTATTATAGAACTAGGCTATTATAGAGGTAGGCTGCAGGCACAGTAACTGTTTATTTAGCCGGTAAACTCGGTCTAAGCATTTATTTGCTCTGACATCTGCAATAACAGCAGCTGCTGCGGCTTATAAATCCCCGACGCAAAAAGAGGGGTATTATAATTTTAACGTTTGTATCTGTGTCTATGGCATTGAAATTCCAAATCGGCTGAATCGATTTTGATTTAGTTTTTTTTTAAAGGTGACTTGATCGAGAGCAATTTACAATGTTATTGCAGCGGTCAGATCAAATAAATGCTTGGACTGAGCTTAGCTTGTGCACGAGGCTTTGACCGCATTATGTACAAAACATATATATAATAATTAAGTCACTAAGGGGTGGTATAGCTTTCTATTGGTGGAAGAACTTTCGGAATCGGCTCAGTAGTTTTTGAGATTATGTCTTACTATCATACAAAATAACATGATGATAATTCATCTTATTACAAGCTTTTATTTATCTTGCTGTTAGTTTGTACCTATGTATGTGTGAGAAAAATCTTGCAACTGAATATTAGACCAGTTACCGCAACCAATTGAGCTGAAATTTTGCATACACGTTTAGTTTAGATGACAATGCATGATTAATTAAATGACATCAATCAAAATACAATATGGCAGACTCCCAAAGATGGCGCACCAGTTATTTTTTATGCACCTCCATGATATGGGTATGAAATGAAAGAAATTGCTAAGAAGAATATGAAAATAAAATGACGTTACACTAAATTCAATATGGCGGATACCCCACAATAGCGGACACAATTTTCTTATCTACCATTATGATATTCATTCATCATTTCATATTTTTATACATTATTTAATTATTTTATTTTTAAAAACCTTTTACAGTGCCTGTTGGAGCAACGTATAACTATAACATAAAAATCTTGAATTTTTCTGGCTCAACGTCGTCTGGCTTTGCCATTCCCCACTTCAAATTTCCTTTCAAAATCTTAAAAATGTGCAAAAGAAAAAGCTCTTCTCCAGGCAAAGCTTTTTCATTTGCTTGGGCTCTTAAATTGCAATGTTGCAAATGTCGAATAATTCACAAACGGTGAACACCCTTGTCTAATAAATGTCCTTTCCCTAAAGGGTCCCATCACATTCTCGTACTTACGAGCTGTAAGTAGTTACCTACTGGTATAAACCCTTTACACACTACACTTCACAGTACATAATACCATTACAAAGTATTATCTTCAGAGTAAGTGCTCACGAGTGTGTCGTTACTCTGCGTGAGGGTAGTTTTAAAATTTCGCAGACGCAGACTTTTGACGTCTCGCAATTTACAGTGTAAGAGATAGATGTAGTTTTGTAGTTTTTTTAATGGGATCAACTTTACTTTGCAATCATCTATGTGATTTATTCGGTTTTTCGATGGTTGCAATACATAAAACAACACACTAATAAAAAAACAACTATCACCAATGATACTCATGGCTTTATTGCTGTAAGGTACATTTGCTCTATCGCTGTGTAAAAAACAAAAATTGTGTCTTATGTCCATTTACCCGTGCTGGTAGTCGTTGGGAATGATACTCTCGAAGTTGTTGACCAGTATTATACCTATATTGGACAAATTGTTCAGTCAGGTAGGTGCAACTTAGCCAAAGAGGTCACCCGAAGAATCCAACTCGGATGGGCAGCGTTCGGGAATTACGTGGCACCATTTCGTCCAAAATACCACAGTGCCTAAAGACAAGGGTCTTTAACCAGTGATGAAATAATTATGGTACTGAGCCGTGGTCCTTAAGTGCTGGCATTATTTTAAACTCAGAGTCGCACAGCGGGCAATGTCTCTCCATTGCAATGCTTGGAGTTTTTATACGCGATTAAATCCGGAACGTGTATATTCGCCGAAGAACTAGATTCACCGACATAGCTATTAAAATTTGCAAGTTGTAGTGGCAATGGGCAGGCTATATCGCTCAAAGAACCGATAACCGATGGGGCAGAAAGATTCATGAGTGAAGACCACGAACCGGAAGACGCAGCGTAGGTAGGTCTCCCACTAGATGGACCGACGTCATTATGAGAGTCGCGGGCATCCAGCGGATGCAGATGACAGGCGTCGTTCAGTGTGGAGTTCTAAGGTGGAGGTCTATTTCTGCAGTGGATGTCTTCTGGCTGATGATGATGATGATGAGCGTAATGAAATCTGATTGCAACAACAAAATCGTATACTCTTATTTGAAACGCATAAACATTCTCTCAGCAAAATAATACAATGAGGTGACATGTTTTTTCACGTAGTAAGTCCGTAGTAAGTCATAAATACCGTAATAGCCGTAAATACCTATACTTAATATACGATCCAGAACATGTCAAAACTATCATATATTCCAAAAGCTTTTTTCGTAAATAAATATGAAACGCCTTGAAAATGTAAAGCGCAAACACAAAACTTTTATGGAACAGCATTGTTTTATGAAATCTTTTCAACCACGCCCGGCTAGTGAGAGACTGCACACATAACGAAGATAAAACTTGGTTATATTTTTGAGCAACGCTAGTAGTACCTCATTAGCACGTGTTTAAAAACACGATAGAAAACTACTTGGTACGTTGGTGAAATATACCTTATTATTTAGCTTTAGCGTTCAAGATTGTTTGACAGTAACAAGCATTGTGGAGTATGTGCGAACTTTCTTGGTATCCGATCCGATATCGGAGTCGGAGTGTAACAAAACGGTTTTTTGATTGAATCAGGCGTTACTTTGCGGAAGTCCATTTTTAATGTGCATCATCATGCACATGTCCATTCATATAGACATTAAAAACGGTTTTTTATTTAATTTAAAGGTGCACGTGAATCCCTCGCACAATATATAATAATTTAGACATACAACAGATGATAAAAGAGAAATGAAAAATAAATGGTCACCAAACATAAACATTGCCGACATACAAAAAAAAACATGGCGTCATACAAAATTTGATATTTCTATGAAGTAGAGTATCTGCGTCCGCGCCTCGTCTTATTATGTCTTTCATATTTATCGCTGTGTATATTGAAGCAGTTTGCTTCATCAAACTAGTCACTAGACAGAGACGGCTTAAAATTTGTCAAACTAAGAGATGCACCTACTCGCATATTGACATACAAAATTGTAAGTAGACACCTAGTTATCATATAATTATTTGAAGTGACCATAATTTTATAAACAAAGTATGCAATCAAAATTGTAACATCGTAAATAGTATATTTCATAAATCTATCAAAAGATTATTTTGGAGGGTATTTTTAGGGACAGCACTTGAAAATAGTTCAGGAAGGCCAGAAAATTAGGGACACGTGAGGCGGTGGGCAACCCCACACTTTCTCAATCAAGTGGATAAGTGAGAGGTGCGGAGGTGCCCGCCTCGCACGGTCCCATTTCCCACTTGCAGCAAACGTAGTCCCTAATGTTAGTGTGGAGACAAATCAGTTTTTGTTACAAAGCACGCTGAAACACTAAACTCGGTTCTAGCTTTATTAGCTTAGACCGTGGCACGAATACTGTAAAAAATTTGAATGACAACATTTTCTTTTAACGTTAGTATATCGGCTACATTACTTCACTCAAAAGACCTAGCTATCATGATCAGATTTTATGATATTGATTCTCTTTTTTAGTCTACTGTAGCTGTTCATCATTGACGGCTTATTCAGCCCACTGCAGGACCGTCCTCCCTCTTTCGCCATTTTTCCCTGTTTAACGCCAGTCTCATATGGATGAGGATCCATGGGTAATTCCGAAATATTTGGTTATGTCATCCCGCCACCACTGGACTGGTCTTTAGGGGCTGCGATTACCCTCGCGTGGCCACTGTTTTTTCTTCTGGGCAAGTGTCCTGCCCAATGCCGCTTGATTTTATTTTATACGGGATCCGATATCTTCCACTTTGGTCCTTCTTCGAATCTCCGTATATTTCGAACTCTGCGTAACGTTTCTCATGTCCCGCTCCATGGCTCGTTTGTAGCTGTTACTGCTAAATAACTTGACCGAGTATATGATATCGTGTCGCATCATGTAAAACACCCCACAGACACCGTTCTGACAGATACTAACCATACAGAACGGTGTGGACTGGAAAAGCTTTCTCTGATATTCAGTGGCGACGTGCAACGGACTCTTTATTAACAGTTTACGATCGACTTCTACGTGTCGATGCTTTGTACGTATTTGGCT
This sequence comes from Agriopis aurantiaria, assembly GCA_914767915.1. Lineage (NCBI taxonomy): Eukaryota > Metazoa > Arthropoda > Insecta > Lepidoptera > Geometridae > Agriopis > Agriopis aurantiaria. Next base: position 5,315,313 of record OU611994.1, on the reverse strand, counting down.
GAATTTTACATTGTTGCAAGAGATATCGTATGATTTAAAGATTGGACGTTTTATCTGTTTTTCGTGACGGCTATAAATCGATTTGTGAGGAATAACTGAGGATTGGGATAGGATGTCTGCCGTGAATTTATTTACATTCTTTCAACCAGACTGTCCAAGAAGGATCATGTTGTTTGGATGTATGTAAGTATTTCGATTATATAGGGTTACGTAGAAATAATGTACTAAGCCGAAATGGGTCCGTTCTAATCATAATTATAAACAACTTTTCTTATGAGACCAACCCTGAAACCGCGAAAAAAAAACTGCTGTTCTATTTTACATTTTATTGAGTGACAATGGCCGTTTTTTATGGAATAGCTGATATTTTTTTTACGATTTCAGAGTTGTTCTCATAGTAAAAGTTGTTTATAACGATGGGTAATATGGACAACTTTCGGCTTAGTACACCCTTTCCGCGTACCCCAGTATACGTTGATTAGGATATAGGTTTATAAGAAGTTTCCTTAAATAGAATTAGTACTTTAGATTATATTTTAAGTCTTGTTTCAGAGAACGTCCCAAGACATTGATTAACAAAATCTGATTAACGTCGGATCTGTTACAGTCTCAGATCAGACAAACAAGAGAGATATGGTAAGGAAGCGTAGCGGTTGCGAGCGCATCAGGCCTAAATCAGGCTTGATGTCTGTAATCGAACTTACTTTACAGACGACCTTGCCACCCTTATTTGCATGTAGACTATTAGTTAGTTCATTGCTGTCGTTGCAAGTTTCTTAGTGTGCGGGAAAAATTAATAAGTGTGCCGAAATTACAGTTTTTGCATTAAGCGATTTAACGGTATAGTGAAAAAAGAGGGTGAAACACGGAGACATTTGAACACGAATGGTTATTGTACTAAACTCGGTCCAAGCGTTAGTATATTATGCAATTTGTGAATAAAGGACGGATTTAAAGCGAGGGCCATAGATGAATCACGAGCAAGTGAAGGATTCTAATGACTGAATCACGACTGTAGGGAGTGATTCATGATTATTGAACCTGGAACGTAACGAGTGGTTCAAGTGTTAGAGCCCTGAGCGACGCGAGTGATTTATGGTCCTTGATATAAGTCCGTTTTATTCAAGAGTTGCATACTATACTTTATACCATGACTACGAGAAAAAAGAAGAATTTAAGCGAAAATAGACATTTAATGAAGAAAAAAAGGAGCTTGTATAGCACTGAGATGGAGGTCGAAATGTTCTAAATACAAACACCAAAATAATGATTAAAAGTGCTTTTATTCACTGAAAACAATGAAGCTTTTAAAGAGGGGAATGGTATAAAATATATTTGCTCTGACAGTTGTAATAACATTCTAAAAAACGTAATGAAACCACGAACTCTAATTACTTTCGGCAGATTTTTGAACCTAGGAAAGGACAAGAGTGTAGCAGGTATCCGATATATTGCAGTGAAATAAAGAAAATGTTTTTATAGCATTCCCCCTCTAAAAAGCTTATTTTATTTACTGAAAACAGCGAATAAAAAGCAATCTTTTAATCACTATTTTGGTGTTTGAATTTAAAACACACCGCTATATTCGACCTCCATCTCAATGCTATACAACCTCCTTGCAAAAATACTCACAAACTCCTTAAATCTTTATTTTCTCGTAGTCATGGATAAAGTATAGTATGAAACTCTTGATAAAACGGATTTATATCAAGGGCCATGAATCACTCGCGTCGCTCAAGATTCTAACACTTGAACTTGAGTCGTTAGAATATTTCACTTGATCGTGATTCATCTATGGCCCTCACTATACATCCGTCCTTTATTCACAATTGCATCATCATCATCATCGTTTCAGCTGTAGGACGTTCACTGCTGGACAAAGGCTTGCCATCGATCTCCAAACGGGCCGGTTGGAAGCGGCCTGCATCCAGCGTTTCCCTGCGGTCTCTTTTAGGTCGTCCGTCCATCCTGTAGGTGGACGTCCTACGCTGCGCTTTCCGGTCCGTGCACTAATTGCATAATATACTATTATTCAGCTGTTGATAATTTTATTGCAAAATAAATATTTTATGCTTAAGCTCTGGTTTCCTAGGATAGCGGCGCCGTCACGTAGCGTACGCAATATTATAGACGCAACGACCGTAATGCAAATAGCAGCACCATATTTTGACGTTACGGTGTCAAATACTACGCTAGTCTAGGAAACAGCGTCATTTTGTTTACATAGACAACGTTCTGTTGAGTCATTCACCCGCTGTATTACGGGCGTGTAATGACGGCACCGGTATCCTTAGAAATCAGAGCTTTATCCCGAATTTTAGGCATATCGCCTTTGTTAGTCTGATCTGAGATTACAGTCGTAGATTAGTAGCTAATCAAGGACTGGGATGATTTCCAACAAAAGTAATATAACTTTCCTTATTGAGTAGATATACTTAGTTGATTAAGTAAAATCGGAGTCGGTGAAACGTGTAATGGGACCACAAACTTCGCGCTTTAATCTTTTATGTGTCGATGCTTTGCCAACTGCAAAAAGATAGGAATACTTCGAAGTTGTTTATATCTGAACATCAAAAAGCCAGCCTAATTTGTCATACTCTTATCTAATATCATTGATAAAATTGTATAGCAGCGCTGTTCCCGAACGGTCACTTACCAAGTAATATTATAGACGGCCCAAGCTTTTGTTTAGTTTTGGCAGCTAAACTTTAAGAGGTTAACTTAAGGCGCCGCTTTACTTGCGTGTAATGGCTCAGAGGGGTGTTATAAGTTTAACGTATGCAATTCTGCATCTGTGTGTTTGCCTGTGGCACCGTAGCTCCAAAAAGGTGGAACCGATTTTGTTTTTTTTTGTTTGAAATGTGATTTGACCGAGAGTGTTCATAGCTATGATTAAAAAAATCTGTTTTGCTATTTGAAGATTATCAGCTCTTTTGTCGGAAGTTTTTATTTATTTTTTATTCATACTTGTATACCTTTAATATTTAATTGTAGTATGTCAGCTATCGGCTACAGTTATATCACATTTGAAAACCCAGTAAAATATTATAATGTATTTTAGATCTTTACCATATACCTACTGCAGCTGTCAGAGCTACAAAAAACTTGGACCGTATATAATTAGCCCATATATCAGATAAAGAGCCGTGGCCAAAAAGAACAGTAGTACAGCTATTTACCAGAACCAACCCTTAAATAGTGTCAAAATTTCAGCTGTTTCATATAATTGAGAATCAATGAAATTTTTCTATGGAACAGGTACATTTATGTTAGCGATTTCTAGGTTGGTCCCAAAGTAAAAGTTGTTCATGATGGCGTATTCAATGACCTACTATTAGCTTAGTACCACCGTGCTATGTAACTCGGTATAATGCAGCAAATGCAGCTTTCCAACACTTGCATTGAAAAGAAAATTTTGAGCAATTCCGTCTTATTTTACCATTAACTAACTTTTGCAAACACAATTAGTTTAAGCCTACATAAAATACTCAGTCTATATTTCATGTCAAATAGGTATCTCCTGTCTAAATGGAGTAGTTAGCCTTGTACATTGTCCAGCGGTAAGTAAATTTAAGCCTTGCTTAGGATTTAGGTCGTGTAACTAAGCTAACTAAGCTTCTCAACTAGTAATTACGGTCAAGTTTATCAGTTAAATTAGTAGTTAAAGCGGGTAAATTGCGCAGAATAAATAAGTGTTTCAACCCAAGATGGACACTCGTACAAGTGTTTTTGCGCTATCAACGAATACGAGGTTACTCAGAAAGGGATACTAAGCTAATTAAAGCAAAAAAGTGATTTAAATTTTTCATACATTAATAATATGCTTGCGTTTCACCACCATCTCGCTTGGTGTTAAGCGATGATGCGGTCTACGATGGAGCACGCTTGCCTAGAAGAAACCGATTCACTCTCGACTTGAAGACACCCAGTTTGCACAATAAATGTGGAATCGAAGCTCTTCTAGCGGGTTTTCGGAATATGAATCATAAAGCGATGACGATTTTTCGTGCCCGCTCTAGCAGCGAACAGCTGATATATTTTTTGCGATTTCATAATTGGTCCCATAGTAAAAGTTGTTTATAATGATGAGTACAATAACCTCCTTTCAGCTTAGTATGAAATTTCTGTGTATCCCAGTACATACTAAAGGAATGTTTTCCGCTCTAGTATTTTCTTGTTTAAATGAAAGAAAAAATTGGAGTGGTTGCGTATTTCGACTTAGTGTTAAGAGCCCTCTCCTTTGAGTATAGATCTACAGAGTACAGATCTACAGAGTATAGATCTACAGAGTATAGACCTACAGAGTATAGATCTACAGAGTATAGATCTACAGAGTATAGATCTACAGAGTATAGATCTACAGAGTATAGATCTACAGAGTATAGATCTACAGAGTATAGATCTACAGAGTATAGATCTACAGAGTATAGATCTACAGATCTATACACAAAGACGGTCTTTGCTACTACTACAAACTGCAGCGGAAACTATATTCGGAATAATCAGCTTAATCATAATTATATTAATTATGAGTTAATTCATGTGTAATATAAACAAAAAGCCTGTATCAACTTAATTATTTATGGACAAAATATATTAGGTAAGCGAATTTGACTATAAACAAAACGAGCACCTCTTAACTAAGCACAACCTTATCTAGTATGCGAGAGATTTTGTCATTGAAAGTGATTGCAAAGAAGGCTCTAGAGCGGTACATTTTGTATTCTCTCAAGCTGTAAATTGCTGTCTTAGCATACAGTTTCTAATCTTAAATGCTTTATGAGCAGTTAATGGGTAAAGCACCTTCGTTTTACATCGTAAACTCAGTTAACGGGAATGCGAGTGCCATTTTATGGTTACACCATACAGCGTTATAGAAAGTTCCCAGATATATTTTCATAAGAGTAAGGGATGATTAACAGTAGAATAAAACAGGCACATTATTATGGCCAAATGATAGAAAAACAATGATGGACTAGGAGTGTACCTAACTATCTACAACTCATTAAAATATCCTTTTTAAGGTTCCTACTATCGACTACAAACTACAATGAACCCTTATAAGTTTGTTTTGTCCGTCCGTCTGTCTATCCGTACATCTGGCCGTCCGTCTGTCTTAATACTTTGGAAACTTCAAATTTCTAAGTTGTTGAAGTAAATGTGTGAAACTTTGTACAATTCCAGTTATGGTATTGATCTCAATTAAGTATGCGGCTCTAGTACATTTTAAATAGGGATGTTTTTTTCGTTACACCTCCGATCGTTTGTTGTATCGTTGAACAAGTCTTTTGAAATAAAGGTTATACTTTTCTCTTTTATCAAATGTATCCTTTGCGAAATATGGCCCGCTAAATGACAAAAAGGATGCCCCAACCTCCATATATAAACTACTAGCTGCGCCCCGCGGTTTAACCCGCGTAGTGGTGAAAAATGGTAATGGAGGTGATGAAAATGCTCACTCTCCGGCCATTGAACTATACCCATGCAAAAAATGAGATCGATCCGTTGTTCTGTTGCTGCGTGAAAGAGGAACAAATGAACCAGTAAACTCAACAGTCAGTAAACAGTAAACTGACAAACTTTTCGCATTTATAATATTAAGTATGGTTAGACACTTCAAACTAGCCGATAAGTCATATTAAAAATTAATTCAAGACAGGTCATTGAACTTTCCATAAAATTATCTTAACAAAGAATATTTATACTTAGTAGTTTTTTCTTTTGTAAACCATAAAAAGTACATGGTTATGTTGGAATGATACATCTCTTAAATTCGGCTACCTCAAAAATACTATCGATATAACGATGTTTTAGGTAGTAGCTTTGACCAAAATAAAATGAATGGACGGGCCCTGACGAAGCGCATTTTTGAAGATTACAAAATGAGCACCGGTGCTCACTTCGTTCGAGTCGGTCTCTAGCCGTAGGAAGTGCAACACGAGGCTATTGTTACATGATGACGAAACATCTCACAAAATTATGTCCTCAAGTGTAAATACAAAACAAAAACCGCTATCTATTTTCTGTAACAAATGTACTGTACATGTTATAAATAGGCGTTGAAGTATATGTCTGACGGTTTTGACTCGTTTTTACTAAGCAAGTTCAATGGTTGTGGCCCGTCCATTCATTTTATTTTTGTCGAAGGGTAGTAACTTTTTTATCAATCACCATGCGAAGGTATTTTTCACAATGCCCCGAGATGTCGTACATGACACCAAATCAGTTTCACGTACATTACAAAATTAGAAATGAGGGGAAATCGGAACATCTCCATACTTTTACGATATTATAGAAAGTGGTTTTTACACATTTTATTTATATTACACGGGATTTACTCACATCTCCATACTGTTTGTATAGTATCAACCCTTTCATTTGATGCAGGCAGTTTATGAGGCAGCATTTGTCATCCCCCTAAATGTAGATAGTAAATTATGGTGACAGTTATGGTAGGAACTATGTTCGTGAACGGATATCCGAGTGATGCTGTGATTTCCAAATATGAATTTGATGATGTTAAATTAAAAATATTTATGCTTGTCTGTGCAATGCGCTGCCTGAATAGGTGTTCCCCGATAGTTACACTTCTTGTCTTCAAATCACGAGTGAATCGGCTTCTTCTAGACAAGCGTGCTCCACCATAGACTGCACCATCGTTTAACATCAGGCGAGATGGCGGGCAAACACAAGCCTATTATTAAATATAAAAAAAAGTTTATAGAATCCTAAAGGATCGGCCACGTATTTGTGATGCCTCTGGTGTTATAAGTGACTGCTTATCATAAGGCGGCCCGTTTGCTTGTTTGCCACCGAAGGCATAAAAAATATATATTTAGTCCTCAACAAGCACTCAAATCCATCTATCAATCTTGGAGTGTTCAAGTCTAGAGTTCGTCATCATCATCATCATCATCATTTCAGCCATAGGACGTCCACTGCTGGACACAGGCCTCCCCCATCGATCTCCAAAAGGGCCGGTTGGAAGTGGCATCCAGCGTTTTCCTGCGGTCTCTTTTAGGTCGTCCAGTGCAAACGTGCTCCATCTTCAACCGCATCATCGCTTTTCATCAAGTGATAATGTGGTCAAACGCTAGCCTGGTCCGATAAGAAAACACGTACTCACAAACTTTTGCATTTATAATATTAGTGTAATTTTCCAAATACAAGAAAAAACCTTTTGAAAAGATTCTATCTAAGCACTGATGTTTTTGGACATAAATAATACCACCTTTGATGGATTATTGAAGACTAGCGACCTGCCCACCCGGCTTCGCACAGGTGTAACTTACGTGCGAAACCAGGGTGGGGCGCTTGTTACATATATAAACCTTCCGTGAAAAATTATCTAACTGATGGTGAAAACCGCATCAAAATCCGTTGCGTAGTTTTATAGATCTAAGCATACATAGGGACGGACAGACAGCGGGAAGCGACTTTGTTTTATACTATGTAGTGGTAGTGATAGTGATAGTGATTATTCAATTATTAAGGAGCACACAAAATCAACGTCTTATATAGCTTGATAGCGATCAGGAATGAAGCAAACGAACGAAACTTTTTACTACAGACACCAAAACCTAACAGATTGCATATTGCGTTTACATATAAGATCATTGATCGCACAGATTATCAATTGCTAACAAGCACTGTCAGTAAAAAGTTTCCACCCTAGTAACAATTAACATTTTAATCGTGTGAGGTTTCTTTAGGATTTTCCATTCGATTCATGGGGTGTACCTACATTTGAATCGATACTCAAATCGTCCTGCGGGGTGGGGTCTTGGAGGACACAATTCTGCTTGCTTGCAAAAATAAATCTGTCAAGTACAGTGTCTGTTCCGGCGAGATGGCTTTCAAGCGTAAGCCAACCTCTCAATGAAAAAAAAAAGTAAATGTGCTGCATTTTCGTTAAGGCAAGCTAACATTTTTCACGAAAAGATATTGCAATAGTTTTCTAAAGGTTCTTTTGCATTGAAATAAGTGTCGTTATGTCAAGAGTAATCTAAGTTTATTGGTGCCAGAGCAATACCTAGGATCCCGTTCCAATAGCTATTCAAAATTGATAATGTGCCTGAGCGAAATCGAAATTACCCACAGGTACATAACAGTACTGCACAGCTCTATACCGAAAAACAGTAAAATACATTTTGAGGGGATTAAAAAATTACATTCTGACTTACTACCAAACACTACATAATGGTGTCATCCTTGTAGCTTTATGTTGTATTAAACCAGCCAAGTGCGAGTCGCATTTGCACTCCGAGGGTTATTTTACCACCACATTATAAAAAAAAATATCATCATAATCAGCCAATACTAGTCCACTGCTGGACATAGGCCTTTCCCAAAGCTCCCATAGAGCAAAGACAAAAATACGATACGATTTTTTTTATAAACAACGGACTTGCATTTTACCTCAATCTTGCCTGATGTTAAGCGATGATGCGGTCTACGTTGGAGCACGCTTTCTTAGAAGAAACCGATTCACTCGTGATTCGAGACACCCAGATTGTAACTATCGGGGAACACCTATTCAGCTAGCGCATTCCACAGACATAGCAGTTAGCACAATAAATGTGGAATCAAAGCGCTTCGTACGGGTGGTGTTTGGGTGGTGTTTTTTTTCCTTTTTGATTTTATTATTAGTTCTTAAAAATTTTTAATTTTTCGTTATTTAATTTTCCGTAACATTACTTCCTTGAAATTTTCTACCGTTTATCTATTACAGTTCAAAAGATATAGCCATTAAAAGGTAGGAAAGGTAGACCTAGTAATAGGGTCCTGTTGACACGTTTTGACATAGACATAGATATAGGTGGACTTATAAAATATAGATATGGACCCAGGTATGTCCTAAAACTGCCACCAGAACCACCGGAGGATGGATAGCAGCATCCTATCAGTACACGGTGAACGTACTGCAATCCCCAAGCCGATGTGTGATGTGTGTGTGATAGATATTATACAATTGTTTATTTTGACCAAAAAAACTGGACAAGTACGAGTAGGACTCGTGCTCTGAGGGTTCCGTTGGACGGAACAAACAGAACGCGAGTCAAAAAAAAAACCGAAGTTGAAATATTGAAAGACAAACTTAACTTTGTAGTTGACAATAAGGTTCTTCGATAGATTCCAACTACAAAATGTAAGTTTGTAATATCAAAATAATTATTTTTAAATGATATAACTTCAAATTTATAACTTTCGGATTTATTCCTATATATGTGCTATAAACCCTAGTATTTAATATAAATTTCAACTTGATGCCTTTTCGCGTTCTTGAGAAAAAGGGTCTAGACAGACAGACAGACGGACAGACAGACAGACAGACGGACAACGAAGTGATCCTATAAGGGTTCCTTTTTTTGCTTTTGAAGTACGGAAACCTAAAAAAACACCTGTCAACACAAAAAATTAAAAACCAACCTAAACCAACCTTCTAACCACCGTACCTCTCGGTACAGAACCCTAAAAATTATATAGGTTTCCTTAAGACAAGAGTGAATAGATACCTCGTGGTTAGTTGTGTCGTATTAGTTATCAAATAATAAATCTCATGGGTAAGCATCATCTTACGCTGGTTTCACAGCTGTGCGGGTGACCCGTGCTGGTCGCTCGCCTTAGATCCCATTATCACTACATCAAGTGGGTTGTGTCAAAAAACGAGCCCATTTAATCATAATAAAAATGATTTTATCAATTTTAACAAATATGTCTTACTGTGTTTTTGTCTAGGACTGCTGTATAGCCTTCAGGCCAATATAGGCTACCCTAGGGTCCTAAGGTGGAGGTTGAAGGGTCGAGTTGATCGGCAGGTCAACTGTTGCGGTTCAGAGGGCAGCCAAATTAATGAGGTACCTACTGAACATTCAAGGGTGTTGTTGGTAATGATCAAGGTTATTTATTCATTATTTAACTTGCCCTTTTAGTATGTTCGTATGTGTGGGAAAAATCTTGCAACTGAATTTTAGACAATTATTCCCAACCGCGTGGTGGATATGGCCTAATCACCCTTTCGGGGGTAGGCTAAAAGTCCAGCAGTGGATTGTTAAAAGGCTGATTATGATGATGATGATGGTAATCCCCAATCGATTCAGCTGAAATTTTACATACTTATGTAAGTTCGCTAACAATTGCAATGGTATGGCAATTGGTATGGTACCATTGAGCTAGTCTGATGATGGAGATAGAAATGGCCATAGGAATTCCTAAACGAAACGAATTAACCTCGTCAAGTTTGGGTTCGCTGATTTGTCTTCCCAAGCAGTTTGGTCCTAATGTTGAACGGACGCCTAAAAGCTTGTTAAAAAAATTAATATATTAACAGTTTTTTATACCCCTTGTAAAAGAATTGCTAATCAGCTGAATGGCTGAACAGATTTTCTTGAATTAGCTAAGAAAACTTTCGATTAAGTCACCATAAAAAACAAATCCAAATTGTTTGGGAGCTACGATGGTACAGACAGACACACAGATATACAGATGTACATGGTAAACTTATAACACCCCTCTGTTAATGCAGAGATGAGCAATAAGCTAGCGCTTTATATTGGGTTACGCGGAAACGGTGTACTAAGCGGAAAGGAGTCCATAGTATTCATCATTATGAAACTTTAACTATGGTAGCAATTCTGATATCGCCAAAAATATATAACAGCTGCTAGACAGAAAACGGTAAGTAATTCACACTCGAAAAAATGTATGGAGCAGCTGATATTGCAATTCAGCAAATAAACGAAAAAGAAGTAGCGTAGTATTTTTTATTTTTTTTTAATAATTAATAGGCTTGCGTTTGACCACCATCACGCCTGATGTTAAGCGATGATGCGGTCTACGTTGGAGCACGCTTGCCTAGAAGGAACCGATTCACTCGTGATTTGAAGACACCCACATTGTAACTATCGGGGAACACCCATTCAGGCAGCGCATTCCACAGACTAGCAGTTCGCACAATAAATGTGGAATCAAAGCGCTGTAGTTGTAGTTTAGCAAATAAATAGATAACCACTACCGATCGCCACCAGACCTGATGGCTGCTTGACTGTTCGACCCGCATTCTTCAGTATTCCCGTGAACATCAAACCAACTCATTCCACAACCTTACCACGGTAAATATCCCGTAATTAATCATATATAATACCATAAACAAAACCATTGATTAAGAATCAAAACATATTACAAAACTAAACTTCGAATAAAAGCCTTGAATTAAATTAGTTCTTGTTTATCTTATTAAAGCTGTTTCTCTTTATTCAACACATTTATTGAGAACAGTGAGTATAAATCCAGATCAAAAGTAGATTAATATTAATTTAGGCCATCGTTTTCAGAACTCTCCCCGCTGGGGCCTATTCTATTCGAATTGTTTGTGAATTCAAAACCCTGAATATTGACAACTTTGAATTTACGGAGTTGTTAATTAAGCGTGAAAACAATGAATGTTTCACTTTATTTTGTTAAATATAACAGTGTACGATAAACAACAGACAAATGAGATAACAGTAAAAAAATGTAAAAATAACAGCAATAAAAACACATAGGTGCTAACCACAACTAATAGTGCTAACAGACGAGACGCACTTGGTTGACGAACCGCCATCCAACCAAAGAGAGAGAAAGATAATTTTACTTAAAAAATTCATCCGGTTGGTTGGACGGCGGTACGTCAACCAAATCCATACGTCTATTAGCACTATAAGAGTTGTGTAATATTGTGCTCTCTATTCTAATATACTACTAACATAACACCTACCTACTTATACAGTAAACACAAAACTTAAAAAACTAAACTAATTGAAAATCGTTTATACTATCTAGGTATATAAGCAACGAATGCCTATAGATAGTTCAAATGATCTCTTATTTCGGGCAACGTGCTCAAACTGCTGGCTGCATTACTTCTCTGGATAGCGAGGCTAAATTTCTGACCAATATAAAGGCCAGCATTTTGGTCACGCAAAAAAGTTATGTCGTTTTACGTCATGTTATTTCGAGTCATCATCATCGGCCATAAGACGTCCACTGTCCATAAGATGAACATAGGCTTTCGCCACACTGAACGCCAGCCTTTCTGGAGTTTCTGCTTGTTATTTCGAGTGCTAATGTGTAAGTGTTCGTGGACGAGCTCGAGTGGGCAAGTGATATAATGAAATGAAAAGTGTCAGTTCATGCTTAGACCAAAATAAAATGAGCGGACAGGCCATAACCATTGAACTTTCGCAGTAAAAATGAGTCAAAACCATCGGACATATACTTCAACACCTAATTATAACCATGTACTGGAATGTACAGTACATTTGTTACAAAAAATAGATAGCTGTTTTTTGTTATGTATTTACACTTCGGGAAAGCACAAGAAGTTATAATTTTGTCAGATGTTTCTCAATAGTCTCGTATTGCACTTCCTACGGCTAGAGACCTACTAACACGAAGTGAGCGCCGGCGCTCATTTGGTAGTCTTCAAAAATGCGCTTCTTCTGGGCCCGTCCATTCATTTTATTTTGGTCGAAGAGTTCCTGGTGTTCCCAAAACTCCAAAGAAGCCTCTGGTATAATCTCCACCACTTTACAAGGGCATGATTTGGACTTGATCTTGGCTTTGCTGGACTATGACTTGTTTGATGGTATTTTACAAAACTTGAATATATTTCAATATTTGAGACGCAAACGTACAGGATGTCCGATACCGAAGTCCTCTCAAAGACAGTTTCTATACTATGTTGTTGTCAATCAGTTCTCAATCATCTTTATTGTAAAAAGATGATTGCTACTGTAGCTGAATAACCAATATCTGACCCAGTAAAAAGTTTTATTTGTTTAAAATTTTATTTAAATATGATAATAGTTTTCGAAAAATATGTTAATATAAAAATATGTTATATTTTTGGAGCAATTTGGCCTGTGTTGATAATTTAGACCATGGTTGAACTTTTGGCTATCTGGCAGATAAATCATATTTTATCTGACAGATAGTTTTATTGGAATAAATGAAAGCAAACTTTGTAGTAGGTATCTATTAATAATACATACATATTATATTAGTTTATACTAGCAACTAGCTATCGTCCAGACGTTATTGGAAAATCAACGACCCAAGCGTTTTAAGTTGGTTGACTTTATATAGTTTCAAACTATATCATCGTCATCTATCGTTGACTTTGTATGATAGTAAATTATTTTTGAACTTTTTTATGGCCAACGGACCGCCCGATGTAAGCTATCACCGTCGCCTATTTACTAGCAACCAGGAATATCACAATTACGTTGCCGACCAATAAAGACATAATTAACAACCATTATGAAAGCAACGTTAAACATACTCCGAAATGCCGTAAGAAGGACTCACTCATTCCACATATTGCAGGTGTGAAGCAAAAAGATGACGTAAAATGCACAGTGAGATAGCTCACATATTTGAAGAAATAAGGAATAACGCCCTAACTTATCAAAAACTAGCTGACCTGACAGACGTTGTCCTGTCTTAGAACGGTCAAACACGCAAAGTTAAAATTGTAAATCTTATTTTTTTACACCTTGGATTACGTTATTGGAGTTTTAGGAAGGATCCCTATTTTTTTCTTGCAATTAAAACAGCCTATACTAATCAGTTATAATGTAACATTCAGATGGTCAAAGAATTTTTAAAATCGGTCCATTACTTTTTGAGCCAATTCGTTACAAACATACTTACATACAAATCTTTCCTCTTTATAATAATAATTAAAATTAATAAGTATAGAAGTATAGATTACCACACAGTCACCCAAATAAATTAAGAAGGTTTTTAAGGAAGGTACCTCAAGGTTTATCAAATCAAGAAAGCATTTTGTGAAAATGAGGCTGGATGCGTCAATGGGCGCATTCCACATAAGACTTTACTTAAAACAACAGTTACAATATTATAAAGCTTATTGTCTTCAAAATACAGATTGCTTTACAAATTAGGGATTTATTTATTTATTTATTTATAATAATATAATTTTACATAATAAGAACTAAAACTATCACTACCTAATGACCGGAATGCTGGCGCCTACTTTGGTCAAAAAATTAGCATTGCCATCCAACGTGGCAATGCTGCCAGCATTCTGGCCACTTTTCCCTCCACCGAAGGGCTTTTAGATTAGTATTTTTAATGATTTTGATAATTTATTGTTCATTTTAATTTGTATATAATAATTAATTAGGGATTATATTTAATAAATAAATATTCGGGACATTTTTCACACACGGTCATCTGACCCCAAACAAAGCAAAGCTTGTGATATGGCTGCCAGAGACTGATATACATACATATATAGTTTTAAATACATACTTAAATAGATATTAACAACCAGATATAGAACAAACACAAATGTTCATGACATAAATGTTTGTCCTAGGTGGGAATTGAACCCACGCCCCCAAGCTCAGAAGGCAGGTTCACTACCAACTGGACCAACGGGCTATCAAAATAAAACATTTGGTGATAGGCATTCAACGCTTCGATCAAAATAAAATGAATGAACGGGCCTTAACCATTGACCCTGCTCAGTAAAAACGAGTCAAAACCGTCGGACATATACACACCTATACACCATATACACCTACTTATAAAAATGTACAGTATATTTGTTACAAAAATAGATACCGGTTTTATTTGTGTATTTACACTTCAGGAAAGCATACGAATGCATAATTTTGACAGATGTTTCGTAATCACGTAACAATAGACTCGTGTTGCACTTCCTATGGCTAGAGACCGACTGTAACGAGTGAGCACCGGCGTTCATTTTGTAATCTTCAAAAATGTGCTTCTCCTGGTCCCGTCCATTCATTTTATTTTGGTCGAAGATTCAACGGTAAATTGTAATCGTATTTCCAGTGTCCGTGAATTCTGAGCTCGCAGGTTGGTATCACGTCCTGAAATCCGTTTGCTTGTCGTACCATTATTTATCGTTAGGTTAACCATTCGGCGTCACCGGCAACACCACATGTTTGCATTATCCAGTAACATGGCTGACGTTTGCTCAAGGTGGCTTCGATTGTGACTTGTGTGCGAATCTTAGAGAATTTGAAAATTATAATTGACTAATTGTACCTATTAAGTTATGCTTTCATCAATTTTTTTCATCTTTATCAGCGTATCATATTTCCACTAAGAGGATGGGCCCTAATATCATGCTGGCCCAATGCAAGTTGGTGAATGTCATTATGTCTAAGAACTTTTGAGGTTCTTGGACTTACCGGTTTCCTCGCGATGTTTTCCTTCACCGTTTTTGAGAGATGGCACCGAAACTACATAATTTAAGTACTATACAAGTTACTAGCTGACCAGACAGACGTTGTCCTGTCTTAGAACTGTCAAACACGCAAAGTCAAAATTGTAAATCTTATTTTTTTACACCTTGGGTTACATTATTGGAGTTTTAGTAAGGATCCCTATTCTTTTTGAAAATATAATATAGCCTATGTTACCCGGGGATAGTGTAGCTTCCCAACAGTGAAAGAATTTTTCAAATCGGTTCAGTAGTTTCGGAGCCTATTCAATGCAAACAAACAAACAAACAATCAAATCTTTCCTCTTTATAATATTAGTATAGATAGTATAGATTGGTGCAGGGCTATGGATCAAACTGCATGGGTGCCATCAAATTGTAAAGATTGTGAACACAAACAAAAGACACACAAGCTATTGCTCGGCCACCAACGCTACCAGAAAGTACTATCGCTACCACCAATGACGTCAGACATTAGAAAATCTTTGGCTACCACCTACAATCTACAGTTTACCTATCTATCAGGCGAAAAATACGAAGTGCTGCAGTTTCATGGGTCGAAATAGTGAAAGATTTTTACATTTTCTGTTGTTCTATCTGACAAAAACCTCTGTGGATTTTACGCACAAGGCCGGATGTGGACGCGGCAGGAACATAACTTTTGGGGACAGAACCGAAGCCTTTTTGTCCCGAATTTATGTGTACACTTTTGTTTGTTTTGTTTTAAACCTGTACTGCGATTCGGATAAAAAATAATTAAACAGAGTCTGTTTGGAACTACATTGAATATATTCTAGTACAGTTTATAAAACTAAAAACGATCTAAGCATTCTACGTTAGAAAAATTTACCAAAAGCGTTCAAATTCGAAGGATTTACTTACTTATAAGTATTTTACGCGTGACCAAAATGCTGGCGTGATTCTAGCATTTTCGCGCCAGCGTGGCAATGTCAGCAGCATGCTGGGTACGCTGCTATCTGATGGTGGGCTTGAGCATTTGGGATATTTTAAGACCTTTAACGGTCTATGAGCAAGCTAACTGTTTCTGTAGTGTTAGTTTTAGCTAGTATTTTGTTTAGTTAATAAATGCACTTAAGTAACTAACCAATAAATAATAAATATTCGGGACATTTTTGCACACACGTTCATCTGACTCCAAACTAAGCAAAGCTTGTGATATAGCTGCCAGAGACTGATATACATACATATATAATTTAAATACATACTTAAATAGATATTAACAACCAGATATAGAACAAACACAAATGTTCATCACACAAATGTTTGTCGTACGTGGGAATCGAACCCACGCCCTCAGGCTCAGAAGGTAGGTTCACTATCTATGAAGGTACCACATTATTGTATTGCAAACATTACCACATTTACTTGCAAATGCAAGTTTCAAATTGACACGACAATTAAAAGAAGGTTAAATTCGACTTCAAAGATTTGTTTACCGTATTAATGACAAGTGAACATAATAATAATACAAGAGCTTTTCGAAATAGTAGACTGTCCTAATAATGAGTAAGAATGAATGATAGGGCTTTCTAGTGCTTCTCTTATCTTTTGTCAGACGCATTCTTTCAGTGGCTGGATTGTATATAATTGCTAAACTACTCGACATTTCATAGCCCAAGCATACCGTGTATATATAAAACCACACATTTGACTCAGCATGGTTAGAACTCGCCAACAGTTTGTTAGACCATCGGGCGATATTGGTATCATGTATGCGTTCGGGGATATATTACGCGTGATATACGATCGTTGCCGACAGGAAAATACCGACGAATTTCAAATGCAATTAGACTTAATTAGCCATCTACACAATGTCAACACAAAGGCTAAGTGTAAATAATTATGCTCTAGCAATATAATCACTTATTTTAGCCTTGTTTGTTGACCGCCACACAAATACAACACCAAGGCTAAAATAAGTATTAATAATTCTCTAGCATTTTAACTTTTATCGTAGCCTTGGTGTTGACATCTCCACAAATTTAACACTATGGATAAGAAAAGCGTTATTATGCTAGTCTGCTAGAATATACCTAATTTATTAACATGCTAGAACATACCGCTTATCTTAGCCTGGTTTTGATAATTACATAAAGTCAATAGTTGATTGAACACCAAGATTGATGATTGATTTTTTTTGATTGTTGATTGTTGTTGTTTGTTACATAAAGTCAACACCAAGGTGTTAATAATTATTTTGTAACATAATCTTCTTATGTATAAAAGGCGTGTGTATGTATTTATGTCTGTATGTATGTATGTATGTATGTATGTATCAGTGGGAGTCCCTATGGACTCCGCAATCGCCATACTAACCTTCGAATTTTACTTACAAAGTACTACCCACTGTAATACGAGTATAATTACAGCACAAAATATCAAATAGAAATTAAGAATTAGAACAGATAAACTGAATATAGACTGGTTAGTTAGGACTTCACTGATAATTGCATATTACTTAATACGAGAAGGTTTTACGTATAATTAATTTGTAATTCAGTTCATGTAGGTAATATAATGCTGCAATTGGAAATTATCACAATAATAGATAAATCGCTGACACCACTGTTATACCATATACTTAAACACAAGTGAGTTTTTATTACACAATAAACAGGTAAAGTTAATTATTGGAAAAATATAACCCGACTGCATTGTATAAATACTTAATAGGTAACTGAAAAGTAACAGTAAAAAAAGAGTAGCATTGACTGTAACTGAGTATATAAAAATACAATTTTAACAATATTCTAACATAGTCTTAATTTAGTTTTTTTAATTTTAATAAAAACGAATAAAAATATAATATATATAAAAAACTAACATTTGTACGCTGTGACAGGCAAGGACATGAGATACGTCTCCATTCTTACGACCATGTATACTACTTTATTATTATTTGAATTTTGGATTTGAATATATGGAATCACGTATGCTGGCCTTGGCTACGCCTCAGCTCACATTTCCACGTTCACCCATGAAGTGCTTCTTGATTAAATCAAGTCTTTTTCCAACAGCTATGTTAAAAATTCTGGATTCAAAGGGCTAACACAATCGTTCCGAAACAAAGCCAAACTAATAACTGTTTAGCGGTTAGTGTACATCCAATTACCCCAATTGTTGGCCCATTGGCAGTTATCGCTGCGATACACTTGGCTTGCTTAACTTTTAGGGTTGCCGTATTTAAAAATACTCCGAAATATTAGGGACAGCCTGAAAAGTATAGAAATTTTACTAACATTTTAGTTGAAATCACTCATCGGCGGTAAATCTATATTTGTATTTCATAATGTTTGGCGATTATTTCACATTGAGTTCAAACATTTTATTTTATTTATTTAATGAACAGCAACATGATGTACGTCATTGCAGTACATAACGGAGACAAGGCAAAAAAAATAAAAAACAACAAAACGCTATCACAATTAAAGGTGCAGACTATGTGCTGTAAAAACAAGAGTTAAGGTTTTGCTTATAACTAAGTATAATACATTAAACATTACTTAACGCTTCGGATTAATTGACTTCGTATAAGGCGAGAGCGATGGTGGCTGAGCGGTAGTATTTGCGCTTTACAATCTGACGTCACCTGGTTCGATCTTCGGCCCTGCACCAATGACTTATTTAGTAAGTACCTAAATAAATTATTGTTTAGTTTCGATGCCATTGCTCATAAACGGTTAATAAAAAACATCGTGAGGAAACCGGTATGTCCAAAGTTTTTCGATTAGAACACGAATGATGATGATTATTAGTCTTAACCGAAGTAACACTTACTGGCAACACTGAAATATATTCAGTAAGTTGGCAACCCTGAGGCATAAATTGTGCCCAATAGTCCGTTATCAAGTGTTAATCGCGAGTTAACTGTGGAATACAATTTGGCCGATTTTGTAGCAAATGTTATAAGCCATTGGTCGAGTTAACGCAAAAACGAAACGCTCAGTTTGATTGTGTAGAAGGTATAAGAGCAACTGTGAATAATAATAACAAAGGCAACTAACACCCAGGCTTGTGCCAATTATTTAAATTTGAAATAATTATCTATTGAAACTTTCTCAACAAAATTTTATTGAGAAAGAATCACGTAAATTAGTAGACACATATCGAAGTAATAATAGTTATTTATGAAACAAGTGCGGAAAGTTGGTTATTACAAACGAGTAGACGAATGTAAGCCCGAGACGAAGTGAGGGCTTACCATAGTCACGAGTTTGTAATAACCAATCCGCACGTGTGCCATACAACGTTTTACAACAAATTTGCGAGAAAAAAACAAAAAATGGAAATTAAAAAAATACCGTAAAGTACACGCACGGTGCTATACAACGGAGCGTGCGGACAAATTCATTACAGCACGCTCCGTTGTATGATCCGTAATGTTTAACTTTCGAACGATGTATACAGGCTTCGTAAGTGCACTTTTTGAGCAAATGTGTTGTAAAAAATATTTATAGAAAAAAAACCAGATCGAATTAAGAACCTCTCGAATATAAAAATAAAAAACTAAACAGAAATATAAAAATGAACTAGATTTCATTTTTCCGAGGAGCACATTCTGAAGAATGATTTTATTAAATTTTTATAATCATTTTTACTGATAAACAGATTTCTTAGTTTTAACTTAGAAATCGGTTTATCAAAGATCAATAAAAAGTGCAAACACAAAGTTAATTATTATTGTTAGGAGCCTGCTTAAAAAGGGGCTTACGTTATCTCTTATTTGAACCAACACAGCCGTTCAATTGAATAAAATTGTAACAGCGGCTCCGATGCCCCGCTAAGGGAATAATTATCATAGTAAGTGCTCCCACTGCGTGTTAAATTAATTCCGAAGTGGAATTACGCCGATTAGAATATTCTTCAAATAAGGAAACTCGGGTAATCTTGTTTGCAGAACTTATAACGGGGTTTGAAAACTTTTGCACCAGACGTTTTCTGAATTCACTCGTATTTGACTGTATGTAGTTAAAATAATCGTTTGACATTGCATAATACCAATGCTTGCCAATGCTTGCCATGCCAAAGTTTTGCCCGCTCCCTTATGAAACCATTCGTTTTCCCGGGATAAAGCCTGTGTTTTGTTTTTTTGTTAAAATTTTCATGACTCTGGATTCAATGTCATTTAGTCGTAATCTTAAACAGTTTACATAGCGTCGAACAACCCAAAGTCAGAGTCAAGCTAAGTCACGGTCAAGTCAAACTCATGCCCCTGTAAAGTGGTGGAGACTTTACAAGAGGCTCCTATGGAATTTTGGAAACAACACGAAAAGACAGGCTTCACCTCGTTATATCACTTGTCCACACTCGAGCACGTTTACGAGCACTTAATGAATAATATTTCACCATTTAGTACACATTAACACTCGAAAATACACAAGTTTAGGAAAATAATCCCACGAGCCGACATGTTTTTTTCCAAGTTGGCGCCAATGCCTCAAGCCTATGTGTCAATCCAAGGTATTGCCATACCCAATTACATTCAAATCTGTTTGCTGGTAAGGAGTTGAATGTAGACTAATATACACTAAGTATTTAAAATTTTCCATTAAAAAACGCATTTATTACATTATTCTGATATATGTACCTACCTATTTAGTGAAGTATTCAACTAAAAAAATATTAAAGCTGTTATGTATATTATATTGATAGATATGATATCAGACCTATTGGCAGAGTTTTTAAAGCATCTGCAGACGATCGATATGGACAGCAGATTATTTCAAGGGATACTCGATCCCCATTGAATGTTGTCCTTTAAAATTGATTACTAGAGTAGTAATTTTTTCTCTTAGCACCAAACCATTTGAAGAAAAAGTCTCTTTGATTACAATCACAGAAAATATATTTTTTTTGTTTTAATTAGCTTTTGTTAATTTCTACTTATTTATCAAGATCCTTTTTTATCACTGGAAAATAGGGCGTGGTCTTGGTGTGGACAAGACTAAATACAAAAAATAAAAACTAAATAGGTTTTCCCATACAACAAACTTTTTACAAACGTATTTTTGTATTTGCTTTAGTGTAAAAATGGTAATACGTAAAAGCAAACTTGGCACGATGAAAGTACACATTCTAAAGTAAAACAAATAATTATAAATACTGGCCAAGTACGAGTCAGTGACAAAGTTCACCAAAGTTAAGCAACGTTGGGCGCGGTTGGTATTTGGAGATAGCTGTGCGTGATATCTTGTTGCAAATTTTTTTTGTACTCGAGTAGTTAACAATTTATGTGGTGATACGGAACCCACAATGCGTGAGCCTGACTTGCAATTGGTCGGTTTTATTTTGGGATTTTTACAAATTGGGAATAAGATCCTTGATAAACCCACAGCTCTCGAGCATTTATGACAGTTCACAACCGCATTGTCAGTGATGTTATTTCGGTAATTACTCTGTGATTCTGCATGACATGTTCTGTCACTTATCCAACACAGGGCTTACGTGAATTGGTGTGCACTTTATCATACATAGGATTGTGGGGAGCGAAGAGTTAAATACTGGAAGTGGTATTTGACTTCTAACTGTTTTAATATATAGATAGAAACTCTTTATTGTGTACACCAGAAATAAAAAAAACAAACAGATAGAAAACACTTACGAGCTAGCTTTAATACTTACACCAATGCTTCTAACCAATAACCCTGATCATACTTACCTATATATACATATACAGATATACCGATTCCATAATATTTTTTTTTAAAGTTTTCTATCTCTTTTTAGAAGGTACTTACGGAGAGAAAAATTTAGAAAATTGCGCTGAAAATTGGAAAATTTCAGAAAACTTAACGACGATTTTAACCCGCTGGTGAAACCGCGGGACGCTGCTAGTAATTTAATAAAAGGCGATGTATATAAATGTATGATCCCTATGGACTCCGATCTCCTGATAAGTCTAGCAAGTGATCTTGTGAAGTTTGGCAGCGATCGGAATAACATACTTTTTGGTAAATTAATATTTTCCTTACAAAAACATAGGTAGTAGATCTGTGCAAAAACAAGAACAAAAATTGAAGTCTTTACATCACCTTTACATTCATTTATTACATCATAGAACAAACTGTGACATGTATGTCAAAGGAGGTTGCTGTCGCTATCAAGGAGGTTGCTTCAAGGAGGTGTATAAGGAGTTAATACTAACAGTACTATTAATTATTCTGTGCTTTAAGGTGGTACGTTTCACCTATGGCGGGAATTTCATACAGTTTTTTGGTCTTTGCTAGGCCGTGTAATTATTTTTAAATGACACAGTGTTTGCTTAAATTATAAGATGTTCTTTACATTATCATCATGTACAGTTACTTAACAGTAACGAATAATATTACTTACATTTTTCAATAAACCGTTTCAAACAGCAAAGATTAGTTTATTGACAAATTTAATGTAAATAATAATGTGCATTAGAGATATTATGATTTTGTAAAGAACAATAAACAATTTCCGCAAAAATCATGATCGGTTACAACAATTACCCGGCCTAGCTACAAAGACAAGAAAACTGTTTGAAATTTGAATTTCCCGCCATCGGTGAAACATACCACCTCAACGTAGTGGGTACGCCAGGTACGCTCATACCACATCCATCAGTCCCTACATCCCTAAATAGTTTCAGTTTGATTGATGATGCGGCGTATCAAGGCGAGTGACGCCGGATCATCGTGCCTGTGATTGATTACTCCGGTCCCGAGCTTCTTGATTCTAAACCTACCTGCGTACCTACATCGACGTGACGTCTTGTTTTACTAATGAAATGTCAAAGCTTGCAAGAACATTGTAAAGTTAATTCGGCACTTTGCATTTTCGCACTGAGCGCGAAGTTTTAGCTTGGAAGACAGGTATATTTTTATATATATTCAACTGACTTCAAATAAGGAGGGAGGTTCTTAATTCAATCCGTTTTAGGGCTCCGTACCCAAAGGGTAAAAACGTACCCTATTACTAAACCTATGTCTGTCTGTCGGGTTGTCTGTCTGTCTGTCGGTCTGCCTGTCCGTCCTACTTTTTAACGGCTGTATCTTTCGAACCGTAAAAGATAGCCAGTTGAATTTTTCACAAAATATGCAATATTATTGCGAATTAACTAAGAAATAATAATAAAGCTTACATCAGGCAAGTTGACAGTCAAAAGTAAGCCTATTATGAAAAAAAATAAACAAAATGACAAAACTGAAGGGGGTCCCCATACAACATAGGTTTATTACGTATCTTTTGATCTTTTAAAATGCACCATTTGCGAAATGAACAAGGCTTGCAGGTGAGCTGTGGTCAAACGCCTAGCTTGTGAACCATAAAATACCAGGGTTGCGGGTTTTAAATTTTTTGAAACGAAGTAGTGGACAAGTAGATGGATTGCATACTACCAACCCTTCCTCGTGGAATTCCAAAGTTTCGTACACAATGATTTGGGTCATCATTTATGATACGTACTGCCCAATAATGGAACTTACTTGACTGCCATCCTCCTTGTTTCTTGAGAACTATAGTCTAGGCATCTTTAAGAATAGAGTGAATAGACTTCTTCTATATCTACGTGTTCCATCCTCGGCCACACCATCGCTTACCATCAGGCGAGCTGTTGGCCAAACAAAATATAAAAAAAGTAACTTGTTTCATTTCCAGCAGAAGGACCACAATTAGGATGCTCCATATTTACAAGCAAAAATTAGTTTCCTCACAAAATATAAAAAACACAAGTAATACCTAGAATAAAACCTAAAAGACAGAATTTCGGTCAAGAAATCACACGATCGTGACTCCAAAATGCGTATTGAGCGCAGGTGCGACCGACCGTAGGGGCCAATATTGCTGGATTGAAAAAGAAAACGACGGTCAGTGAGCACTTAAAACTGCTATAAAACTACCTCTTATATTTCCAGAATGGCTGGGACTCGTAGTTTTTGCGTAGACATTATCATTGTTGATGCTGATTTACTATTATCCGTTTGTATGACTATTGACATTAGAACAATTAGAATTTGGTACCTACGTTGTATAAAGTATCTTAAGACAAAGGTCTTCGACCAGTGTGTGTTGCCAGTGATGACATACGGCACTGAAACGTGGTCACTCACTATGAGCGTTATAGGCAAGCTCAAAGTCGCACAACGAGCTATGGGCTGTGCTTGGAGCTTCTCTACGAGATCGAATCAGAAATGAGGAGATCCTTAGACGAACGAAAGTTAACGACATTACCCACCGGATCAGTAAGTTGAATTGGCAGTAGGCAGGGAAAATAGCACGCAGAACAGATGGCCGATGGGGCCGGACCACGGACAGGTAAGCGCAGCGTAGGACGTCCACCCACAAGATGGACAGACAACTTAAATGAGACCGCAGTGAAACGCTGGATGCAGGCCGCTTCCAACCGGCCCTTTTAGAGATCGATGGGGGAGGCCTATGTCCAACAGCAGTGGACGTCTTATGGCTGAAATGACGATGATGTTGTATAAGAAGCGATCGTGGCCAAGCGGTAGCATGTGCTCTTTACAATCTGATGTCACCAGTTTGATCCTCGGCCCTGCACCAATGATTAATTTAATACCTAAGTTGGGTATTCAATTCTAAATTATTTATGTACAGTTTCGACGCCATCGCTCAGAAGGAAAACATCGCGAGGAAACCGGTATGTTCAAGAATCTCAAAAGTTCAAAGATATATGACATTCACCAGCATGCGCTGGGCCAGCATGGTAGATAAGGGCCCATCCTATCTCTCTGAGAGAAGGCCTATGTCCTAGCAGTCGGAACATGAAAGGCTGAAATGATGTGTAAAGAATTACTTACTGCAAATCCAGAATATAATAAGGTAAGGCAAAGCAGTGCAAGTAAAGTTACATTTTAAATCAAAATATTGAGAACTAGTTCTATGCTTTTTTTATTGTATAATAATCTTGCGTCTAACCACCAACTGCTAACTTTTGTAAGCGATAATGCGGTCTACGATGTAGCACGCTTCCTCTAGGAAAAATAACCAAGCAACTTCCTCTCTTCAAGTCGCAAATGAATCGGTTTCTTCTTAGGAACCGATTCATTTGCGACTTGAAAACACTCTGATTGTTACTATCGGTGAACACTCATTCAGGCAGTGCCAAAGATTTCATACTACGGCAGCGCATTGCAGTCTAGCGGTTCGCAAAATAAAAATGGAATCAAAGCGCTTCGGTTTTCGGAATATCAACCACGAAACGGTGTTGTCTTTGAATTATAAATATTTATTTTAGTTATTTAAAGTTTTCATAGCGACAGTAGCTCGCCAATCAATAAGCTTGAACTAACGGTGAATGAAAACATCCTAAGAAAACAAATATCATGTATGGTAGTAAGTACTTTCTGATGCCCAGCTGGCTAGCTACCACCTAGTTCAAAATTACTTCATTAAAACTCGCGTTGGATCAAGCCGGTGATATAATCTATACTAATATTATAAAGAGGAAAGATTTGATTGTTTGTTTGCATTGAATAGGCTCCGAAACTACTGAACCGATTTGAAAAATTCTTTCACTTTTGGGAAGCTACACTATCCCCGGGTAACATAGGCTATATTATATTTTCAAAAAAATAGGGATCGTTACTAAAACTCCAATAATGTAACCCAAGGTGTAAAAAAATAAGATTTTCAATTTTGACATTGCGTGTTTGACATTTCTAAGACAGGACAACGTCTGTCAGGTCTGCTAGTAATTAATAATTGAAAATCTTTCGACAATCACCTAACGGTGTGTTCCAGCCACAGAAAAGAGAAGTAGAAAACGAAATTTTTTTCTCTTCTGTGGTTCCAGCAGCCTTACTTGGGAGCCCGTTCCCATTCCAGTTTAGGTGTTTACCCTATTCGACCACACTGACACTTAACATAAATCTCATTACACTAGTAAGAAAATAAACATTATTATAATAATATAAATCGAAACAAACGAAACAGTAATTAAAAGTTTCAAGAGGAACTGAAGTTAGCCCTACTCGTAGGCAAAAGCTTGAGCATTTTTTGAAAAATCTGAAAAGTCATAAAATTTACATTATAAGTATCATTGCTAAGTTTGATGATTGTTAGTGGAAAGTTTTAAGTATTTTTTTGTTTACTCTGTGAATAGTATCTGTGAATAATAGAATCCTCAAAGATAGGCAACGCACTGACAAAGCCCCGGGTATTGTAGGTGTCTATAAGCAGCGGTGGCTACTTACCATCAGGTGACCCGTCCCTAGTTTGCCACTATCTATATTAAAAAAATACTACCAACGCCCTGCGGTTCCGTCTGCTAATCAGACTTCCTTTTATCAGACAAATTTAGCCCATGACTATGTCTATGCATGTAGCCGAAATATCAGGAGCTCCAGACTCAATATATTCTAATTACAGTAGTTTATTAATACTTCAAGATAATTTTATTTGTGCAGTAAAAAAAAAAATTTAAATTAGGACGGTCACTCCGCCAGTCCGGCAAGAGATGGTGGGCAGAAGTTGACACTCATATTAGAGACTGGAGTACTGTAGTCCAGAAAAATGGAACACCAAACAAGGCTCTACACTCTTGCCAAGCACACCTACAATAAAAGCTTGTTTTTTATCTGCAAGCTTAATAACTTTAGCTACGATTAAATGCCTGTGATTTTGTACGCGTAACTGCAGTGCAAGTACCGTTCTTTTATCGATCGTCAAATTGACAGTTCAGGTCGTCAAATTCGATAATATGCCATTTTTTCAGTACTCGCTGTGATCGATTCTATGGCATTTTAGCGAATTTGACGATCGATAAAGAAAGGTACTTGCACTGCTGTACCAAAAGTTTTTTTTTTTAATCCTTCCTTATTACGTTATTTTAGGAACTCTTGTGCAAAATTGCATGCTTCTAGATCCAGCGACATGTGCTTTGTGTTGTCTGTTATGATCAAGGACTTTTTACCTAGTTCCCTTTAGGGTGTATATATAAGGTCCTAGTTGGGTCCTAGGCTATGATAGAGAATGAGTTGATTTTGAAGGCTTAGTTGACAATTTTAAACTTAAAAGCTTAAATACAGGCTTACAAACTTTACATCTTTATAATATTAGTGTAGATTGCTGTATTTTTTATTTCAGACTATGAAATAAAAACAGCAACACTGTCAAACGCCGATCCCAGTAGGAATCGTAATAGCACAGATGTATATCTGTGCGTTCAATTATTAGTTGCATTTTTTTTTTTTTTTTTTTTTTTTTTAAATTTATCTGGGCATGTGCCTTTATTAACTAAACAAAATACAAGCTAAAACTAACACTACAAATACAGTTAGACTGCCCATAGACCGTTGAAGGTCTAAAGACAATCCAAATGCTCAATCCCACTACCAGTTAACAGCGTACCCAGGATGCTGGCGGCATTACCACGTTGAATGGCAATGCTTATGCGTTGAGCCAGAAACACGCCAGCATTTATTTGCTTGCTCATTTTAATGTAATAATTTCTGTAATTTCAATCGTCAAACGCTTCTTAACTTCTCAATAAGCCTTAAAATTATAAATGACGTTGAAAAGCTAAACAGATCCGAGCTTAATTTAATAAAAGCAATTTCGTTATAGACAAAAGGCACGAGTCAGAGATCCATACAAACGGGTCCGAGGAACCATGATTTTCATTGGTAAATTAAATTAAATGGGCCCTGACATAAATAATAAGCAAAGGGTATTATTATTCCTTTATCTTTGGAATCAGTTTGAAGTTAATCCAAGTTTATATTAGCGGAAGTCTAATATATTAGCAGTATACTTTTTATAATAATAGCAGGAAGTAGAGGCTTTTTATTTTTTAAATCGTTTAGTAGAGCAACTAGATTTTGTTTAGGTTTGGCTGCTGAGGTAAAATTGGTTGATCTGAATAAGAATGTTCAATTAAGGTTCACTCATAATGCCTGGTAACAGATTTTCCTTCACATTTCCGTTCTATTTACTTCTCAGAATAAGAATCAGTATAGTCTTTATTGTAAAAAAAAATATTAGGTATAGTAGGTAGGTGTTATAATATTTTAGCAGTATTACAGTTTACCCATTTCGGGCATACAATGTTTTGTTTGTTACTTACAAATAAATACAAATATATATTTTTTTATTATGACGTTTTAGTACTAATATTAATTTCACATATAATAAAAAAAAAAAAGAGAATATTATTTTTTACTACTCTTTTCTGTGCTCTAGACTAGCTGGTAAAATCGATCGGCATAGCTAGTAGTAACTTCAATAGTACGCCCAATTCCCAAGTAACCTACAAAGTGAACTGAAATCCGACCGGTCGGTATTTCCGACCCATGATTGATGCTCTATTGGTTTAATTAATCTTGCTCAAGGCGCGTGTTCACGTTGATTACGACCGCTCCTAACCACTTCTAATGTTTGTCACTGGATACACTCTACTTGGCTAATGCAACTAACTTATTTTAGTAGACTTGAAATATTTAGGAGTTAGCAAAGCTAAGAGTATTTTTTTTTATTTCAAAACCTTTTCAGGTCGTGCTTCTACCAATATAAAATGAATGGACAGGCCGTAACAATTGAACTTGCTCAGTAAAAACGAGTCAAAACCGTCGGACATATACTTAAATCATCTAATTATAACCATGTATTGTACAGTACATTTGTTACAAAACATTGATAGCGGTTTTTTGTTGTTATTACACTTCGGGAAAGCACACGAAGGCATAATTTTGTCAGATGTTTCGTTATCATGTAACAATAGTCGCGTGTTGCACTTCCTACAGCTAGATACCGACTGAAACGAAGTGAGCGCAGGTGCTCATTTGGTAATCTTCAAAAATGTGTTTCTTCTTGGCCCGTCCATTCATTTTATTTTGGGCGATGGCTTAGCCCGGACATTCGTTAGGCATGCTGGCTGGCCGAAGCCAACGCTAAGAGAGGCCTCTTGGCGTTGGCTTCGGCTTTGTTAAATATAAAAATACAATTATGGAATGTGTGTAAAATGGAATATGAAAGTATTGTACATTAAAGAATTAAAAAATCTGGGCTATTGAGACTCATGCGTTTAGTCAAACAGAGCGCTCATTCCTCTCCTTAACGACTGCTGCATGTGGCGCATTCATTAGCAATGAGACGGTTGCTCCTTAATGACTAAATTTAATGTAAAATGCACTTATAAGGTTCGTCTGAATTGGCGAGCAGTTGAACGAGCTTAGATCCGATGTTGACTGATACTACGTGACTTTTCGCTTTGTGGAAATGCTTTAAAACATGTGGCAGGCGTGTGACTATATACGCGCCTGAACACTTGACAGACGACAACCAACGACATGGCATGTTGCTTAGGTGGACACCGCGGTTTACATTTCTATTTACGCAGTACTTATAGCAAATATTTATAGTTTTTTTACATATAATTATAATATAGAAATTGTCTGCTGGTCGATTCTCAAAACTCAAAAGGTGGGTTTTGACGCCATCGTGAAAAAAAACCCCATTTTATATGTTTAATAATAATGGATTAATATTTATTAAACTGACCCTGAAATTTTGAATACATGTTTAGTATGGATATGCATATAATGAGTGAATGGTAAGTTGAGTGACGTCTTTCTAAAATCAATATCGCGGACTCGCAATGATAGCGGACCAGTTATTTTTATGCACCCCCATCAAAGGTATAAAAGCAAAAGGAATTGCTGGAAAAAAAAATTATTATAAAATTACTTCACACTAAATTCAATACATCGAAAACCTCAAAGTTTGTTTGTAAAAAGTTTTATATTATTATTTATTTTATTAATTTGTCGCTCTCAAAAGTTCTGTTTTGCCACGTTAAAATTTTCAAGGTAACTCGTTTTCACGAATACGCGAGTCTGGGGTTTTGTAAGAAGTTTTAAAGAAACACAAAAGTCGCCAAGCGACCAGGATGTGAGGAAATGGAATAGGTAACTTCCATTTGAAAGAATTCAGTACACTGTGAAAACCGAAATTGAAACGATTTTGGTAATATTGTTGTTTTACTCGTAAGTACTTATTTTATGGTGAAAATCAAATCATTTCGAGCGTTAATCTTTGCGATGAATGGTTCTCTTGTTCATCAACCGACTGCTACAAATATCTTAGATTAATTGACTATTCAATTTACACTTCTAGGTATTTGTTTTATGTGTGCTTAAATCCGGACCAAACAATGCTGAAATGGGGTTAAAATAGTGATTGCGAGACCTAATACATCTGTAGTGTGAGATCTCCTATAATTTCTCACTACGACCTGTACTTTAAACAGCTTGAATGAGGACACGGAGAGTGCCGTTAGAGTGGTCCAATTCATTTCTAACATTTTAATTTAAAATATTTTTTACGAGACATCGGCTTATAAAGCAGAAAACTAAACAGCCAGGACATGTAGGGTTTCACCTACTAAAACCCCCGCGGTGATTTGCTTTTTTGCCTAAAAGGTATCGGGCGACTTTAAACTTGTTGACCGATTCAACTGTCGACGTGTTCACGTTTCGGCACAGAATGCTGCCAGCACGCCTAGACAAATAGAAATTACGTAAACGTTCATGGAATATAACCGAATTGTGTAGGACTGACATTATCAAATGAAACGCCATAGAACGATAATTTAATTGGTAGACAATGTTAATAATTTCATGTACCTACGCAATTTTGTTTCGTTTTCTACAGGTCTTCCTGGTATTCGCTAGCTTTTGTTCATCTGTCCCATACAATTCCGTTTTATTCCATAAGTGTTTACGTTTTCTAAAGCTTACTTGTCTAGGCCTGCAGACGAGCTCTAAACGACGACGAGTGTCTAAATTAATATTCGAAGAAAGGCACTTACTTCTTTTGTAGTAAGACCGCAAGAAAATAATAATATATTATAGTGTTTGCATCGATATTTCATACTCGAAAAACGTCACCTTCAAACCATTTCCAAAATGTTAGTGGATTTCCTATACTATGTCATAAACCAATTGTGGCCCAACTGACGTTTGGACACTTGCGCAGTGGAAATGCAAATTCAGCAA
Source organism: Agriopis aurantiaria (assembly GCA_914767915.1). Lineage (NCBI taxonomy): Eukaryota > Metazoa > Arthropoda > Insecta > Lepidoptera > Geometridae > Agriopis > Agriopis aurantiaria. The sequence continues at coordinate 5,284,053 of OU611994.1, read as the reverse complement.
GTCGTAACTCAATGGTCAAACTTGTGGATTTGGCCAGTCATCGGACAGGCAACTTTGCCAGATAGCAAATGAGAGATTGCAATGCGACTCTAGAATTTACCACGAGTAGCACAAAACGATACTGCGGGTAACAATAATAATTATCAATATGAAAATCTGACTTCAAAATTAGTAAACACTTTAACAAAATTATATGTTCGTATTATTGGGTGCCTTACGTACCTTAAAACTCCGTCAAGTATAACTGAATTTCGAAAATTCTTTTTTATTTGAAAGGATATACATACTTTCAGATTAGTCCCATAGAAACTTCCTCAAAATCGGTTCAGCAGTTTGGTTTTAAATTAATATAACTGAAAAAAATATGTCATCGAAGTAAATGAAATTGCATAGGTATGTTGCATTTTTGTGACTTTAGAATCTCGGTTTTTTATATTGAGAATTATAATATCGTATAAAAGCCACTTCCTATCAGGTGATTATAAATTGTAAATATGTATATAAGTAGGTAATATATGTATTAATAATTTCGTTGATTGTCCTGTAATGCTCATTGCTTTGAAGTTATTTAAATATTATTTTCTACTTTTTAGTTTTAGTTTGTAAATGAAGGTATAATCATGTAGTCGGTTCTTTTTTTTTCTAAAAAATATCTTAATTTTTAAATTTTTAGTGTGATTTATTCCGCAGAGATAAAAAAGTGCGTGTTGGGCTCGCGCACTGAGCGCGCTCGCGTACGTTCCGTACCACCACAAAATACAAAAAGTGCAAAAAACATCACGTCCAGGTGCCATCACCCGTCACCAAGGATGGTATATATTATACCCTAATAACCCCCCGCCCCGTCCCGTCGTTCCTTGCCCCGTCACCCATCCAAGTATCGACCGCGCTCTACGTTGGTTAACATGGTATTGAACAGACATCGAAGTACATCGTATTGTCATGACTCGGATACCACCAAAAACGTCGAAGGATGTATATGACATATCTATGAGTCTAATTAGAATGTCAATAATATCACTCGCGCCGATACTAGCGGACCTCTTTAACATCTGTTTGATGGAAGGTTCTTTTCCTGGTTCACTTAAAATTAGCAAGGTTTCTCCCCTGTACAAAGGAAAAGGGAAGCGTGAGGTCATCGACAGCTATAGACCGGTCTCCATTATCCCTGCAGTCGCTAAAATCTTTGAGAATGGCCTCAGCTCTCGTCTCGTATTGTTTCTGTCCGATACGCGTGCGCTATCCGACAGGCAGTATGCGTACCGCGAGGGGCGCTCGACCACGGCGCTAACGCGCGAAGTGGTTCGCCGGGTTATGGCGGCTCGAGACCACAGACCCAAGCTGCAGGTGGCGATCCTCTGTTGTGACCTGTCAAAGGCGTTTGATGTCGCGGACCACGACGTACTCGCTGTTAAGATGCAGCATTACGGCGTGGTGGGCGCTTCACACGCTCTTCTGACGGGTCTGATGCAGGAGAGATCTCAAGTGGTCGTCGGATGTGGTGGATCGCTAAAATCTGATCCCATGAGATCTGAAATGGGCGTGGCGCAAGGATCATCAGTGTCGAACATCCTGTTCTCTTTGCTATTGAACGACCTGCCGGACGCCGTGACCGCTGCCGATGTACTGATGTACGCGGATGACGTGGCTGCAGTGGTCACGGCACCGACGGTGGACGCGCTGGAGCGGAAGTTAAATGACGCGACCTCACAGCTGTCGGGGTGGTTCCACACGAACGGTCTCGCTCTTAACCTTTCCAAGACTCACTTCATTCAGTTTAATCTGTCGGGTAGGTCTCTGCGACCTTTGACAGTGCTCGTGAATGGAGTGAGGATTGAAGAGCTGGAATCTACAACATTCCTGGGGTTTGAAATAGACCGGGGATTAAAGTGGGACCATCACATAGAAAAGGTCTGTGGAAGGCTTGGAAGTGCGTGCTTCGCATTGAGTCGGGTGGCGAGGGTGGTTCCGAGAGAGGTAGCACGAGCGTGCTACTTTGCAACGGTGCACTCTCAGCTGCAGTACGGTGCTGAAATGTGGGCTAGAGCTGCGGACTGGGAGCGAGCGTTCCGCATGCAGAAGCGTGCGGTGCGTTTCGTGGCGCGTGTGCCCTGGGACACTCCAGCTCGCCCACATTTCAAAGAGCTGGGTATCCTGACGTTACCTGCCATATTGATTTATCAAGTGGCAGTGTACGTCAGGGTAAACCTGGATACGTACGCGGAGCGCGGCTCTAAGCACGAGTACCCGACTCGTGGTAGGCACAAGTTGTTGTCCATCCCGCGATCCTCGGTGAAGTCCTCTAAGTTAACGCACGTCATGGGTCCCACCGTGTACAATCACCTGCCGGACGACGTCACTGCAGCCGTCAGCCTGCACTCTTTTAAGTCGCGTCTCAAAAAATGGCTGATCGAGCAATCTTTCTACACGTTTGACGAATTTTATAAATGTATAATTTAATTTAATTAATGGATTTTATTACATTAACTGTAATTTTTATTTTATAACTGACTTATTTTTTTATTATGTAATTGATTGATATAATTTTTTATTTTAGTCTAGTTCTAAATTATTTGGTTGATCTAATTTATTATTTGATTGACATAATTTATTATTTGATTTGTATTATTTTAACAATTTTATTTGACATGTAAAATAACATTTTATTAATAAAATGAATATGAATATGAATATGACATTTGTCACTGACTCACACTTTGCCATTATTTATTACCTACTGTTATACTTTAGAGTGTGTACTATAATCATGCCAAGTTTGACGCTTGTACCTACATATTGCCGTTTTTACATTAAACCAATTACAAAAATACGTAAAAAATACGTTTGTTGTAGGGCCACTTTTAGTTTTTACTTTTTGATTTTATTATTATTTGTTAAGTTAATACGCTGTAATTTAATAAGGGTCCAAAACTCCATAGAAGCCTCTTGTAAAGCCTCCACCACTTTACTGGTGCATGAGTTTGACTTGACCGTGCATGATTAGCTCTGCTTGACTGGCTTGTTTGACGCTATTGAACACTATATAAAATATTTAATACTAAATACACGACACTATTTAATATTACGACTCAAATACTCTGTATCCATGGTCATGATTTTTTTTACGAAAAACAACAGGGCATGGTCGCCATGGAGACAATTCTTTGTTTTTTGAAGTCTGTTCCTCTATGTTTGCTGTTTAGTTGACAGCACAGGTTGACAGCGTCGCTAGTGGAGAACAAAGTATGAAATTCACTTGTTGTTTGTTAAAATCTTCATGAGCGTGGATTCAATGTCCTTTACTCGTAATATTAAACAGTTCATTTTGTCTTATTAGCGTCAAACAAGTCATAGTCACAGTCAGAGTCAAGCTAAGTAAGTCACGGTCAAGTCGAACTCATGCCCCTGTAAAGTGGTGAAGACTTTACAAGAGGCTCCTATGGAGTTTTGGAAACAACACGAAAAGACACGTTTCACCTCGTTATATCACTTGCCCACACTCGAGCACGTTTACGAGCACTTAATGAATAATAATTCACCATTTAGTACACATTAACACTCGAAAATACACAAGTTTAGGAAAATAATCCAACGAGCCGACATGTTTTTTCCGCGTTGGCGCCAAAACTCCCCCTATGAAATTCACCAAGTAGTTCCAATGTTGCCCACCTTAACAGCTAAGTTGGTGGCACTGTCCAATGTTTACAATGTACATTGAATTTGTAGATATTTTTGTAGATTTTACAAAAAGCACTGAATCAATGTCGATAAAAAAATTATGGGACCACCTATGAGCTATGACCTACCAACCAAAAAAAAAAAAAACATCAAAAACAATTCTAAATTGGCGGAGTAATCGCGTAACAAACATACAAAAAAAAAAAAACATACAGTCGAATTGATAACCTCCTCTTGAAGTCGGTTAAAAAGGGTAAATCTACCAAGAAAACCGAGATTTTAATGAGCCTAACTAAACCCTTTTCTACAAGACAAATTTTTGACGAAAATGTTTTACAAATAATTACGTATTGTGAAAATAATCCTTCCTTGATCATTAATAACAAATTTCATAAAACGAAGATTTAGAGGCAAAAAAGGTAAGCAAAAAAACGAGCGGTAACATAATATGCGCTTTATAATCTGACGGTACCCAATTCGATCCGCGGTCCTGAACCAATCTTTGGCTAAATTGAATGGACGGGCCCTAACCATTGAAATTGCTCAATAAAAAGTCAAAACCGTCGGACATATACTTCAACACCTAATTATAAAAAATTACAGTATATTTGTTACAAAAAATTGATCCCGGTTTTATTTGTGTATTTACACTTCCGGAAAGCATATGAATGCATAATTTTGTCAGATGTTTCGTTATCACGTAACAATAGACACGTGTTGCACTTCCTACGGCTACAGACCGACTGAAACGAAATGAGAGCCGGCGCTCATTTTGTTATCTTCAAAAATGCGCTTCTACTGGGCCTGTTCATTCATTTTATTTTGGTCCAAGGCACCAATGACATATTTAGTACTTAAAAAGTGCAGTTTCTATGTCGTCGCTCAATAACAGTGAAGGAAAACATTGCGCCGATGCTCAAGGCTAAGAAGACTAGTCTGGGTTAGGGATTCGTTGCTGATCAGTCTCTTTGGCACATACCTTCTCACTGAGATTATAATAATAATTATCCCGCCTATTTGTGTATTGTTCTCTAAGTGAGCATTAATCAATTGATTATGGCAAATTATTTACTCTCCTTACTAAGTAATTCGTTGCTACGTTTCAATTTACCACGGATTCCACATTATTATACTTAAATGCAAAACCTCCCAAGTTAAATAGACCCATCCTAACCTATACTCGTAAAGCATATCACGTTCACGATTTATTGGTCCGTGGATCATCTAAATAACTATTATGTAACCTTGTATTACCACTTTAGTTCGACCTGTAATTGTAACTGTTTCTATAACAAATGACATATCAAGGTTAAATGGTTTATCGTATTTTATTTGTCGTCTAAACGCAATCTCGAGATTTCTATGTTTAATGTCGCAGTAAGATGTGGATTTGGGAATTAGACGCTTAACATGCCTATCCCGCGGATTTATCTAGTAGAATAATGCCAGAATTTGAGATGAACTTGATTACAGGATTAATGTAGTAATCGAATATTGGTTAACAAGACTAGTGACATAATAACGTATATGAGGATATGGAATGGGTCACCGTTGCCAATTAACACGGTGATGGTTTTATAATAATTATAATTAAATGCATGTCTATAGAGGCAATGAAATATATATTTTTAGTAAAATATTATTTAAAAAAATTATGTTTTGTGTATAAGTAATAACAATAGGGATGTTTCCTAATGTGTCATTTATTACAAAAAATAAGCTGAGCGATGAATATAATTAAATACATTGAACATTATGCACTGAATACATTAATTAAATTGGCTAATAAATATCTGATATATGAGCATTTCAAGTTTTAGGTGCGGATAGAGAGGGGATAATCTGTTAGTATAGCATTTGTATGACGCGCATGAGGCGTGACGTATTAACTCAGTATAGTGCGCTCTCTGTCTAGCATGAAATTAATAGTAATAGAAATATTTTATTGATAAAAAATTAAAAGACAACAATATTGTTAAAAAGCAATCGAACTGGACATAATGATAACATTTAAAAATTTACAATGTTGTTTGTGTGTGGATCTGGCTGGCACCCGTACTAGTAATTAAACTGTGCTACAGGCACCAGCGTCCTCCGTTTGAACACACAGAAGGTTTATTTAAAAATTAAACAAAAAAAGACATATATTACATAATTAGGTCACGTAATTTAACAATTAAACTATGTAAATAATAAATAATTATAAATTATTACAGGTATAAAAAAAAAAAAACACACATTATATTATATAAATGAAGCATGCAGTGTAGTAAACTGAATGTCGAGGTGAAATAAGATGTGTGTGTGTGTGTTCGTGTGTGTGTGTGTGTGTGTGTGTGTGTGTGTGTGTGTGTGTGTGTGTGTGTGCGTAAAATAGAACTTATTTATTTTCGAGCAAATTTTAATTTTGTTTTTGTTCATGGGTTCTATTTATGATCAGCTTTTTAATGAGGTAATAAAAATATTAGTCATGCCTATTGTAGTAAGTTTTTTTAAAATAATATCCCGATCTCAATATTTGGATAACCTTTCGCTGAACTAATGTTTTGCTTAAATTATAGCCCGTAGCCTATACGCCCTTCAATTAATAATAAAAAAAAAATTTAAGACCATTTTTCTCCTTTTTACTACGAATAAGTCCGCGATTGACCACCAACTCACGTGTTGGTAAGCGACGATGTGGTCGAAGATGAAGCACGCAGACTTCTAAGTCTATCTTTTAAGATACCTATTAACTCTGGCCTTGAAAAGGCCCAGATAATATCTCTCAGGAAACAAGTAAGCCGGCAGGTTGTTCCAATCCTTGGCCATATACGCATTATTTGTTTTGAATTTTACGCGTCGCACTCTTGTGCATTTGCCAGTGTCAAATATTAAATTACTATCAAGTTTAATGAAATGTAGTCAAATAATAATTCAGTTATAGTCAGAGTCAAGCAAAGTAAGTCACGATCAAGTCAAAGTCATGCCTTAGTAAAGTGGTGGAGACTACAAGAGGCTTCTATGGAGCTTTGGAAACAACATACAGTGACTTTCATCAAAGATTTCCGTGTCCAAAAGTGACGTTTTACTTCTCAAAATACCATCATCTATCAAAGCCAAGCCCATTTAGCTGACACAAATCAAAAGTCCGGTCTCTTAATAAAACCGCATCACCGCCAACCGCCGAACAGCCGACGTCCATTTATCCCTTTATTATTATAAAATCGGGTGCTGTTCAAAGTTTTCTAATAACTTACCAAGTCTCGTTTAAATTTCAGGTAACGGACGCAGATCTCAATCAAACTTCGTCGCTTGAGAAGCGTTAAGTTGGGAAGTGGCACGGTAATTTCTGGCAAAGCTTCGTCTTCTGCGATGGTCTTTGATTATTTCAGGTAAATAATCAAAGGCGATGGTGTAATTAGTGATTCAGCTGTGGTGTCTTAGACCAGACAAACAAAGAAGGTATGGTAAGGTCAAAACAAAGGAGGTAAGGTTGAGGCGTTAGAGTCAATTCGGTATGTAAAGTTTTTTTTTGTATTTTTTTTATATTTTTATTTCGTAGATAAGGCTATTTTAAGAAACTAATTTCAATATTTTTGTTTTCTATTGAGTAGTTATTTTAAATATTTTTTTTGAAAATTGAAATTATGTGGCGTCACCATATAGCACAAAATTTCGTTGCGTTGAGAAGTCTAAAAAAGCACCCCATATTGGCAGCCCTGAAAAAAACCAGACAGTCAAACCACAGAAATGAAAAAATATTCTATTCTGTGTGACGAACAGTGTGTCAAATGTATAATATTTTTACACCGTGACGTCATTTAGAGGTCAATGAAAGTCGAATGATTTCTTAGTTTTATGTTAAAATAAATGGCATCTTATCGTTTTAAAGGGTCAGAGTAGAAAAATAAGGGTTAGTAACATAAAATCTCGAAATGGTTTTGGAATTGGCATAGGTTAATTTTTTTTAGCATACCGAATTGAGAAGCGTGCCAAGAGGCTCATCAGCAACGAATCCCTGGTTCAGACTAAGCTCCTTAGTCTTGAGCATCGGCGTAAAGTTGATGGTTGCTATTGGTTTTTTTATCGGATACATTTCGGAGAGTGTGCATCGGATCTGCATGATCCTTCCTGCCCATTTTTCTATCGGAATGCCTGAGCGGGCACAAAAAAATCGACACCGCTTTATGGTTAATATTCCGAAAACCCGTACGAAGCGCTTTAATTCCACTTTTATTATTGATATTTGATAGCCCGTTGGTCCAGTTGGTAGTGAATCTGCCTTCTGAGCTTGGGGGAGTTGGTTCAATTCCCATCTAGGACAAACATTTGTATGATGAACATTTGTGTTTGTTCTATATCTGGTTGTTAATATCTATTTAAGTATGTATTTAAAACTATATATGTATGTATATCAGTCTCTGGCAGCCATATGCTTTGCTTAGTTTGGGGTCAGATGACCGTGTGTGCAAAATTGTTCCGAATATTTATTTATTTATTTATTATGCGAACTGCTAGTTTGTGGAATGCGCTGGCTGAATGGGTGTTCCCCGATAGTTACAATCTGGGTGTCTTCAAATCACGAGTGAATCGGTTTTTTCTAGGCAAGCGTGCTCCACCGTAGACCGCATCATTGCTTTACATCAGTCAAGTTGGCAGCCAAACGCAAGCCTATTAAAAAAAGGTAGCGTGGCGGGTGCAAACGCACCTGGCCTAATCAGGCTTGATACTTACAGTTTTTGCGTTAAGCAGTTTAATGGCGTAGTGTTTTCTTTAATGAAACATGGAGACATTTGATCACGAACGTTAATTGTACTGCGGCATATCTTCTTTCATTGTCTGTTCTGAAGTTGGTGTAATGTGCATGTTTTTGATTAATCTGCACATCAAAATGGCCACAGTGTTAAAAAAATATACAAGCAAACTTTTTTATACATAAAATGTCTTCGGAGAAACATCAGTATTTTCGGTTTATTTGTATTATTAGTGTAGGAAAACTCAAAATGGTAATTCTTAACAGTTTAAGTACTAAATAAGTCATTGGTGCAAGGCCGAGGATAAAGCCAGGTGTCGTCAGATTCTAACGCTCAGCCACTGTCGCAGCATGTAGCTGTTTAATAATTATAAATATTAAATATTCAACCAACTGCAAATACATTTGGTCTTACAATGTCGACACAAATTATAGACGGAACAACAATAAACTATTATCACCTAATAAGCACTATTAACCTAACCAGAAATTAGAATAAAATAATAGTCCAATCGGAACTTATTTGATTACTAGTAACTTTACCCACTATACCTATACATACCTGGACGTGTCAGGGTCTTGAAGTTTCAAGACTCTTCGACATGACATGTCTTAGCGAACTTCGATCCCTATGGATCCGAGTTTCTGGATAAGTCGTCAACTCAAGCGGACTATCGATTTTGCCGAATTAACATGATCACATTTAGAAAGAATTAGAAAATCAGGTTTTATTCTGGATCAAGACTTAGAAGTTTATCACGGACATAAATCTATATTATAGAATCGTTATATTTATATATTATTTTCAAATAAATTCGTGTGTGTGGTTTGGGAATTATTCATTATTAAATTAATAATTTCGTATAACAGGCCCGCCCATTTCATCATTTCAGCCATAGGACGTCCACTGCTGTACATAGGCCTCCCCCATCTTCGAAAGCGCCGGTTGGAAGCGGCCTGCATCCAGCAATTTCCCTGCGGTCTCTTTTAGGTTGTCTGTCCATATTGTGAATGGACGTCCTACGCTGCGTTTACCGGTCCATGGTCTTCACAGGCCCACTTATATTATTTTTAACCTTATCCCTCCATCCCGGTTTTACCACCGAACCGGCCGCCATCACCAGAAATGCCATCCACACATTATAGATACGTGGAAGTCTCTTTGGACTGTTCGATTTAATCGATTGTTTTTACCACGTACCTGTAAGTTGTGGAATGGCTTACCACCTTCGGTTTTTCCTCCGAAGTTTAATTTTGACTGCTTTAAACGAAGGGTGAATAGAGTCCTCCAAGGTAAGCAACGCACTGACAATGCCCCAGATATTGTAGGTCTATAGGCAGCGTTGACCACTTACCATCAGGTGGCCCGTAGTTTGCTTGCCAATTATTTTATTAAAAAAACAGGCCCATTAGAAGATTGACCGTCAACCTAGCGAAAATGTAGAAAATACATTATTAATGATATATATTATGACCTTATTGTTTCTTTGTTTTGTCAAATAGAACCAAACCATTATGTTTCTATTCAGGCGTGTAAATTTCACCAAACTTATTGTTTTAGTACATTTAATAATAATAATATATTGATATACCCGTAATACTCGTCAATAAAACTAAATTGCTCTCCCTGCAATATAATCTTGTATTTATATAATTACTATTCGTAGGCATTTCCTCAATTTTGACCAACTCTGGCTAAACTTCCTAATGAACTTAACCGAGGTGTTCCCTTTGATGGATGTTTAATTCCAGCGTTATCAATTAGGAAACCAATTCGGAAGAATGGTACAGTAGCAAAGCTCGCGTTTTTTGGGTATGAGTACATTTTATGGCCGGGAATTCATCTCCAATTAGGGTTGAAAAAAAAATCATTGATTTAAGTAAAGGAAAAGATAATCTGATCAGAAATAATTAGAAACTGACGTGGTTTTCACAAATGTTATATAATAAAATAAAATAAATTAAGATTAAGCCGGTCACTATTCGTTTTAACCGCGTTAGGAGGTCTTTTTCAAGGTGAATGCGCGCGCTCGGCTGTGTCTCTCTATGTCTTTATTGTATAATTCTAATGTCTTTACGTAAAGTAATTTATAAATTACTAGCGGTCCGCCCCAGCTTCGCACGGGTATATAGATTATAGCCTACGTCACCCGGGGATAGTGTAGCTTCCCAACAGTGAAAGAATTTTTCAAATCGGTTCAGTAGTTTTGGAGCCTATTCAATGCAAACAAACAAACAAACAGTCAAATCTTACCTCTTTATAATATTAGTATAGAAAATTAAATTTATTATTGACTTGACGAAGCGCGAGGTCTCGGAGTCCGGGACGTTTTAAGATTTTTGTTCGAGGATAATTGGCACACCTCATAAATAATTCTTCGTGTTTTTTTAGGCAAGTAGGTCATAAAATACAATTTTTAAATTACATTATTAGCAATATCAGTTAAAGGGTTGCAAAGATATTGGTGCTAAAAGAAACAAAGTTAGAAAATATTAAACAAAATGGATTTATGCTCATGTCATCTCCCATAATTTTGTCGCGCATAAAAAAAAACTGGTTTTTGCCCTCATGTAATGCCCGTTTCGACCCTAAAACATTTTTATAATCAATGTAATAGACAATTCAAAAATTTGACGTATGACACGATTCAAACCTGCGCTATCATAGAGTATACGCCACAAAAACTCTATTCCCTAAGCTACGGCCATCTTCCTGTCGGTCTGTTCCACTTTGATCACCCGTCGACCTCCAAATTCTTAAGCTGTTTTTGCAACCAGTCTAGGCGTTGGTGACGTCATATATAATTCTTGCTGCCGGCAAGTGAGTACTCAGCTGCTGCAAGCTGACTGAGAAATGACATCTTTTTACTGAATCGAAAGTTTATTTATTTATTTAAAGTGTTGTTCCACACTTAAGGATTAGCTAATTAGACTTTAAAATCCGCGTAAAAATATTATTTTGTTCTTTGTAGTGGCATAATATTTATTAACTTGGAATGTTTGGTTTTTTTAAAGAGATAATTTATTTTAGGTTTATTAGTGAAATACCTGGAATAGTCTCTGTTCGGGGCGAACAACTTGTTTGTTTATAGATACGATTGTGCATGAATACCTCCTTGTTTGGAATCGAACAAAACGCCTGAACAAAATACAAAACAAAAGTATTGTTGTTACAGTTATTTGTTATTTTGAAATTCGGAGGCGCTCGAGCATACTTATCCATATTATTCGAGCTGGTTTATACCCATTATTAATCTGGCTAATTTGATACCCACATTAACAGGGTTGATAAAAAATATGTATACATCATCCGCCTGTGTTTGCCGCCATTTTGTGGCAGCGGCCATTTTGAAAATATTACAATATTGAGTATTGTATATATTGTATTGTCACCAGAACTTAAGGTGTATCCAAAATTGCAGCCAAATCGGTGAAATACAACTGGTTTTGCAATATTTGACCTCACCAAACTAACATACAAACATTGCAAGTTAAATAAAAGCTTGTAAAAATGGAGTGCATAGTGTTATAGCATTTAATTTTGTTTTCATTCATCTTGCAGTCAGGTTTTTATTTAAATCTGCTTACTTAGTATAACTGCATTGTTTGGATTACGTCATCGCACCCGCTTGACACCAGACGGGTTTCAAGGTGAATAGTTCAACGGTGCTGATATAATTTTATTCCTTTGTTTTTTAGAATGTTATTCCTGGCTTTAACTGGCTGATAAAAAAAACTAGTTTTAGTATTTCTTGATATTCCTGTACAAGCGCACGCGCTCGTCGCTTGCTATGACAGGGAACAAATCGGCATATTTGTGCGCTATATTGTGTGTTTTATTTACATTATCAGTTCTTATTAGTGATGTGAATGCAAGATCAAAACAGTTACGCCATTCGAAACATCCAGGTTCTTCAAAGCATCTTCAACCTTCAAAACATCCAGGCCCTTTGAAACATCCACGCCCTTTTAAACATTCAAGCCCTTTGAAAAATCCAAATCCTCCAAAACATTCACGCCCTTTGAGACATCCACGCTCTTTGAAACGTCTACATACTTCAATACATAGACCTCTTCCAAAACATCCACATACTTCGACACATATACCTACTCGAAAACGTCCACATACTTCGACACATAGACCTCCTCCAAAACATACACATACTTCGACACTTAGATCTCTTCTAAAACATACACATCCTTCAACTCAATTACCTCCTTTGACACATCGACCCCCTTTGAAACATCTACATTCTTCAACACATCCACCTCCTGTAACATATCCATATATTTCGTCACATCCACCTCCTTTGACACATCGCCCTCTTTCAAAACACCTAGACCCACCTCCTTCGACATATCCGTATTCTTCGACACATGCACCTTCTTTGAGTAATTTCACCAGGGAAGACTTAAAAGTCAAACATGAAAATTCACAAATACACACATACTTTTCTACAAACTCCAGAGAAGCCACCTCGTCGCCTATTCATAGCTATCCATCTTCATCGGAACGTTCAGTTACTGGTTATCGTACACATCCAACAACACACTTACCTAATCTGACACTTCCCTATCCTTCAACACGTTTCCCTTATTCTACACATTTACACCCATTAAACATTTCCACTAAAGAAAACATAATGATTAAACATGAAAATTCACAAATACACTCATACCTTTCTTCAAACTCCGGAAAAGTTACCCCTTCGCCTGTTCATAGTTATCCACTTTCATCGGAACGTTCATTATCTGGTAAACAACTATATCTTACAACACCTCCTCTGAAGTATCCTTCTACACATTCATATCCTACGACATATCCACCTCCTTTGACTCATCCTAAGCGAGAAAATTCAATAAATCAGATGGAAAAATCACACATACACTCACACCCTTCTTCGAACTCCGGAGGAGCCAGCTCATCGCCTGTTCATAGTTTTCCACCTTCATCAGAACGTCTGCTGTCTGGAAATTTAAGCAGATTTGCTGGAAGGCAAAGATTGAACACGCAAGTTCATAACGTCAATACACAGCATCCAGTTATTTATCACTATCACTACATTTACAACCCACCGAAAGTAATTCTGTACGGATCATACGAAACGCAAATTATCAGTTACCCCGTCTACACAGGACCGCTGCCGCTGTACGTTTATGAATATAGATCTTCTGGTAATAGATATAGCCACCTTTTATCGGGTTTGGCACTCTTATAACCTAGGAAGGATGTCGGCAACTTCCAATTCGCATCACTACCACAGACGTTATATCCCTAAAGAAAACGAGTATTGTAAGTTTGGCGTACGATACAGGACTGGCAATTTTGAAGAGATGGCCATCGACTGCAGGGCTATCACTTACTTCATATATGAAGACCAGCCTCAAGTTCAAAGTAATGACAATACTCATATTGTTAATCAAACGACAGTGATGTCTCAATTAATGTTTTCTAATGGAACTTTGATGGAGCCAGCTGTGCGAAACATGCAAACACAAGTTCTTTCTGCAAATGAATCATTACTATCTCAGCAAATTTTAAGCAACAACGGGCAAGTTATGCCTAACACTCAGCAAATCAACAACGTGACCATGACTACAACACAAGTGATGCCTGTGACAGATCCTCAATTTGCCGGAGAACCTATTGATGTGAAACCCGATATGGAATGTTACGTCACCAGAAGCACCAGGTATACTAACATAAAGAAGCTAGTCCCCTGTGAGTTGCTGCTAAAATATTCCACTTTAATCAACAATTCAAGTGCTATGATAAAGACGTCATCTTTGACTGTGATTTTGGTAGCATTAATCTTTTTATTGTACTGAATCTACCGGCGGGCGGGTCGCTAGTTACTAATATAAAAGTTCTGGTATGCACAAGTAGATATTTAAAATAAAGAGGATACTATGCATACACAATACAAACGATACGAAACCTGTAGTACAGTAGCACAGAAATCGTATTTGCTTTTCACAAGTAGTCAAAAGCAGTTATAAATATGTATACTTACTTAAAAACGGTGCCTAAAAGAAATATTATTTTTAGCACACAAGTTTTATAATCAATATTTATGAATTCATAGCAAGATGGTGATAAAGTTATCAAAAATATAGCTTTCTCCATTTACGGCAATATTGTTGCAGTATTATGTAAGTAAGTACACACAAATGTATATTATTGAAAATTAGAAAATTTACCCTGAAAACTAATAGAGCATTTTCTGACGCATAAAATTTTGTACTTAAATGTTTTGTATTTGCTTAATGTTAAATTATAACATAAATACCCGTTTTTATAGACTTCTACAAATTTGACGTCTAGTTTTTTCAAAACACATAATACGTGTTTTTTTTCGATTAAATTTGGTCTTTTTTTTGATCCAAACTGTATATTTATCTTATTTTTGACATTTTGGCTACTCAATGCAAAAAAAAAAAAACTGTATCGTCGTTGTCATAGTATTAGAATAGAAAAAAAATACTTATACGTTAAATAGTCATAAAATTATTACATTAAATATACCTACTTTTATACAGAATTTGATGAAGATTTGTACACTTTTACCATGAAAAAAATTGGCAGTATTTGCCGCCCAATGTATATTGAACTTGGTATTTGATTCTATCGAATGATAAGAATGCGAATAAAATGCACGGCAGGCTGCTTATGTACCTATTAAGAATGCTGACAATTACATAACAACGTACATACAACGTTACAATTTACATAATTACGTTAAATATTTTTAGAATAAGTTCACTATTATCAGGATAAATCCTCTTTTAAACATGTTTAAGTTAGACGCTGTGTGATGAATATAGTATTAGTTTTTTGTCATTTGTTTTTAAAATTAAACTTTTAAATTAATGGCCTTTTATGGTTTTATTATATTTCCTTTTATAGATACAAATAACCTCAATGAATGCTTAAGTATTCTTAGGTATTAATTTACATTGAAATTAAACACTTTTAATGTTTTTTTATTTATTTAAATAGTTTCTTCTGTAGTGTATTCACTTTTATTATATTTTCACTAAGCTTGTTCTTTTAGACAAATCAAACTGTCCGATAGTCTATCAGGAGAGTCACAACCAATAAAGCGGTGAAATAAATCTCACAACATTTATGTACGATAAGATTTTATTTCAATGCAGCTCGCAGTTTAGTTCGGAACCTCAAAAAGACCTTCATATCAATTTGTCAGGTCATAAAACCAGAGCTCTAACAGTCCTAGTTGGAGCTACAATACGAACACGTTTTTCGGCTTCTAGATTCAAGCCAAAAGCCAAGGTGATGGTAATGGGAGAACCATGTCGACAGGTTATGCGGAAATATCGGAAAGGCACTTCCGATATTTCCGTGCTATTTATGCTGTGCATTACGGCAAGTGACCCGAGCCGTGTTGGTGGACGTGGCCCGGACCTGGCCACAGTACACTCACTCATACAGTAAGATGCAAGGCTGTGCAGAAAATGCGCATGGTGGAAGAAAGTCTTCAGACTCCTACAACGCGCCGTGCGAGCAATGGGGAGACACACTACTTATTTATCACGTCAGGTGGCGCATTATCGGTGGTGTTGTTTCACTGTCAAAAGTGTCAAATATCAATAGATAATTTTAGTAATTACACAATAAATATCGTCTGGTATTAAAACATGTCTCTGTGTAGTGCATTTCAGTGTAAAAATAAAGGTACACACCGTTTTCCTTCCGATGAAAAAAATAATATTGATAATTTTTATTGCATACCTACCTTGCTTTTACCAGCTAAGGAATCATTTATTTTCTTCAACTCTTTTTAATTTCGCCACTTTCATTAGAGAAAACGTTTTACTATTTAAAAGCAAAGTTTATTTTTATTGTTTCATTCAAGAGAAATGTTTATAGCCTCAAATAAACCACAAATGACAGCACCAGCGACGGTGGCGCCATCTGAGATTAGTTTTGCCTGTGGGTTCTCATTGCGGGAGTAACCCAGGAGACCCACGAAAAACCATATTTCAAGAGCTTAGGAATTCTTACGCTGCCTTCAATAACTATATTGCAGGTGGCAACATACGTAAGAATACCTAGGCTCTTCCGAGTTGCGTGGTAGCACTAGCACAGCGGGTCAAGTCGCCAGCAGCGAACACTGACCAAGTCAGCCAAACATACTTAAGTCATGGGCCCCGACGTGTACAACCACCTCCCAAAACATGTTACTGTGGTCTAAGTCTGCAATGTTTTGAATCACGCCTACAACCTTGGCTTGTTGAGAAAGCATTCTGTTACGATAAATTTTATGAATTTATTATGCTAAATGTAGAAGTAGGTATTTCACTTATTATAGGGACTTATTATTTTATTACCTATTTATTTCTTTTTAGGGTTCCGTACCCAAATGGTAATAACGGGACCCTATTACTGAGTTTAAATTTTTTATGTAAACTAGCTTTATGAATAAACCAATTATGATCAGCTTTATAACGAGGTAATAAAAAATAAAAATAAATAAATAAATTAAAATTAAATTAATTATGAAATTATTAGGACTTAGTACTATGAGAATTGGCTAAAATACAATCCTAAGATTTGATTACATTGTTATTTACAAGTGAAGCTAATAAAAGCGTGCTAATAGAACTAAATTGTCCCTCTGAAACATAATATTGTATTTCTATGATTGTTCTTTGTAGGCATTTCCTTAGTTTTAACCAACTCTGTTAAACTTCCTAATTAACTTACCCGAGGTGTTACCTACGATGGATGTTTAATTCCAGCGTTATCAATTAGGGAACCAATTCGTAAAAATGGTACAGTAGCAAAGCTCGCGTGTTTTGGTTATTTGTTTGTTTGATGGTGGTGAATACTGAATGACTGATTGACTGAGAAATTCAGCTCCAATTTTATATTTTAACTGAAGTAATTATTCAGATACTTGTCCACTAGTAAAATTCTAGTGTTTAACCTTGTTTGTCTGTTCCTATTCGTGACCTCTTGCCACCTAAACGGCTGAAATTATTTTAGAGAGCGGCATTACATCCGTCGTTATATTTGGAGTATCATACATTTTACAGCCGGGTTTCTGTTTTAAGATACCTACTTGTTGTACTGCAATGTTGTATCTGCTTCGAGTTTCAGTCATTCTTGATATTACCACACAAATGCACGAGATCTTTGCTTGCTATGATGGGGAAGAAATCGATGGAGAGTTAAAACTGATCTTATCATACAAATTGGATTTGGATTTATTTATTCATTCCGTTAAAGTACGACATTATAATTATATATCCTTTAAAAAAATTAAATACGTAGCTTGCCTTTTAAGTTTTGTCGTTTGAAGAAAAAAACACAACTAGAACCTTATAGTACTTTTTATTGTTTTTCAAAGTATTCACCACGTAGCTTGATACACTTTTCCATTCGCTCAAACCAGTTATTATAACATCTATTCCACTCTAAAGTGGGGGTGTTAAAATGGCTGACTTGAAAGCGTCGACTGCTTCTTCACCGGACTGGAACCTTTGACCACGAAGACTTTTAATCAGAGAATTTGTAGATACCCTTTTTAAACGCTCCAATTTGAAACTCCATAGGTGTTGGTATCCATAGGCAGCGATTACCGCTTACCATCAGGTGAACCGCATGCCTGTTTGCTGCTCTAATTCTATTAGAAAAGAACCTAATGATTGTCTGCATTCAATATTGTAGAAAGTTCAATCTCTGTCTTTCCATTGAAACAGATCCTTCGAAGCGGTCATATAACTTGAGGAATTGATCTATAAATTATGCTGGAAGCTCTTGACAGAAGTAGTTGGCGTAGATTGATATAGCACGATATCTACGTCACGGCTGACATTCAAATTTATGGTGGGGATAAACAGATGAGCTTGGGCAAGGAATGATATCAAAGGCTAAAAATAATGGGGTATGAAAATTGTTTCGTTACATCCATCAAATATATTAGGTAAAAAACAATTTAAATGCTTAACGCCTTAATTAGGCGCCTAATTTTAACACTCTATCATCACTTTATTATTTATTATTCTTCTAGTTTCACATAATCAAGGACAAACTTAAATGTTCTAAACGCATACATACATAAATATTCAATAATATGAGATTATTAACATTAACTGTGGCTTATGCATTCTAGATATAAAACAAAATTAAAGTAATCGAGACCAAATCTAAAATCTGTCAGGCCATTTTTAAGGTTCCGTAAGTACTACAAGGAACGTATAAGTTTGATCTGTGCGTTGATCTGTCTGACCGTCTGTCCATCCGTCCCAATTCATTAGCACATTCCTACTTCTACATGAAAGTTTGCACAATAACAATTTTGATATACATCTCTACTTTAAAATAAACAAAAAAATATAATTTTGTATTCTGCGACTGTCTCTGGCTCTGATACATATGAAATAGGGTCGAATTTTTTTGCAGTACCTCCTCGTGTGGTGCATCGTTAAAAAGTTTTGAAATAATAGCCTATGAACATCGCATTTTAATAAAGTGTACTAGCAAAATATGGCCCACCAAAGTGACAAAAAATGGGCTCCATTCGTTTCTAAAGTAATAAAGTTGTAACTTGCCATACTTATCATTAAAAACCTTCCTAACCCGTTATATTAAAAACCTTCCTAACCCGTTATATTAAAAACCTTCCATGATTACATCCTCTTAAGTTATAGCGATAAATAACACTGTAATAAATTCAATATGGTCTAGCAAAAAGATCATTCACCTTTTTGTAAAACGAGTTTTTTCTTCGGCTACTATACAACTATAAAAAGTATATATGCCGGATGATACATCTCTGTTTGGCTAAGGCCACAGGAGGTTTGTTTGTTAGATTTTTTCAAGGACTTTGTATATTATTAGGTTATAAAAAAGTCCTTGGATTTTTTATAAAACTACCAATTTCTGAACTATGAATGAGACCAAAATTATCTGGCTTTGGCTACGGAACTCTACCATAATTATGCTTGTCTCGACATGCTCTTGACCAGTTACATCTTAGGATCTTTAACAATTCTAGTGGCTCATCGTTTTAGGGAGTCAAGAGGCTGCAGCTGGTATTGCGGTGCGCTATTCCAGAAGTGGGAGCAGAACTTCGTACTTGCTGCTTTATGTAGATATATCATGATATATCTACATAAAGTCACATATATCTATCAGTCTCTGGCAGCCATATGGCAAGCTTTACTTAGTTTGGGGTCAGATGACCATGTGTGCAAAAATTACCCAAATATTAATTAATTTTAATAAAATATTTTAAAGTGTTACATTTAAACATTACGTAGATGTTTTATTAAGACATTCTAACGCTTTCAAATGTAGTTGAAAATATTCATAATAGATTTATGAATAATTTTTTTTCATATAAAAATAAAAGTTTTGTATATTTTTTTTCATATAAAAAAATTATATGTGAATTGCTGTATTCTGAGGTGAATTGTGAAACAAAAAAATATTATGTATACTAATATTATAAAGAGGAAAGATTTGATTGTTTGTTTGCATTGAATATAGGCTCCGAAACTACTGAACCGATTTGAAAAATTCTTTCACTGTTGGGAAGCTACACTATCCCCGGGTGACATAGGTTGTATATCTATACCCGTACGAAGCCGGGGTGAGCCGCTAGTATATAAATATTGTGGTAGAATGAAAGTATTCGGCTCAACTACATGCAGGCAATATCTTTTAATTATTTATGATATTCGACCTTTAATAAAAGTTTAGTGCCCAGAAGGTGGGTAATGTTTTACAAGTAACCTAACTGTATTAGTATGTATTAGACAAACCTATAAAGAATTAAAAAAAAAAAACTAAATAAACCTCCTACCACTGCCAAAATAGGTTGGGGTGTCATTAGATTCGTTTTTAAATGCGGAGTGTCAAACATTTTAAAGCCATGTTTTTCTTATGATTAACCCAAAGATTTTCTAATGTCTAGATGGTGACAGGAGCCGGAAACACAGAGAAAATAATATCCGGGAACTGTAGGCGCCTATGCCTTTTCTCACTGCTCATTGTTAGTCGCGATGTCACATCATAAACATCAAAATCGTAAACAACATTATTATCATAAAATGCATTGTGAAATCAATTTATGTAGAAACTACAAAGATCGCACAAAATTATTTAAAAAACCTTGACCTATCAACGGTAATTAACTTTATTTCGTATTAGTTGCTACAAAATAAGGCATTGTAATTGTACGAAAATAAATGGTTGTTTTTTTTGCGTTTGTGGTGTTGCTTGTATATGAACTCAACTTTCCCATTAATTGAACAGTCCCAGTAAATTTTGGACTCGATATATTGAAGTTCGAGAAAGGTAGTGGCCATGTTATTTTTGGGGTTCTGTACCCGGTACCATTAAAGGCAAACTCTTGTAGGATCTGAATGTTGAGACAGATTTTCTCAGAAAAGGGGTAAAGATATCAACTTAAAAATAATATTGATAATTGCAGAATACCAATCTACCCAATTAAAAAGAGTAGATGGATCGAAATAATAAGAAAAAGCCGTAATGAGCAACTTTGGAAACCCTCTAAATATTTTTTTGGTACGGAACCCTCGGTGCGCAAGTCCTACATGCACAATATAATATTATTTGCCTGCTTTTCAATGTTGATTACATAATTTAGGTTGCAATGGTACTGTCCCAGCTTTTTTATTTTTATTATTTGTAACTATTTGTAGTGCAGATATCTCATTACTTCTTTAAATGTTTATGTTGTGTTTGGTATAATTACTTTTTGACTGGTTTTTAGTTGTTTTGTTAATAGTGTTTTTAATAAAGCACCAATAATCCAATTATTGTTATGTCATTTGCACAAATGGTGCACCGTTTGTGCATTCGCCGTCAAAAAATGTTAAAGAATTAATCCAGTAAACTCCTAACTATTATTTTTCCAATATTTAATGTTTAGATTGCCTAACTTCATTTGTAAAGAAAAAAATTAAAAACAGATAACATCTTCTTCGTACCTGGTGAATAAATATGTTATTTTTTTTTCTTCACATTAGTATGTACCTACTAAAAACGTTTTTTTTTTGTTTCCTTCACTCAACTCTATAGCACTGTTAAGATTTTTAACGTAATTTCAGCGTCCGTCTCATAGTATAAAGTTTTTCACAGTGATGAGTGTGATGTGTTCCTTTCGGCTTAGTACCCCCTTTTTGCGTAACCCGGTATAGCTATAGCCAAGTAAATGTAGTAAAAATCATAATTGTAATACGTATTTTACTTTAACAATTATTAAAAATACTCTAACTAAATCATTACATTTTCCCCCTAATTTTATGGGAAATGTCCAGTAGCTGGCATCACCCAACATGCAAGCTTAGATGCGAGTTTTGGCGCCAACGCGGAAAAAACATGTCGGCTCGTTGGATTATTTTCCTAAACTTGTGTATTTCCGAGTGTTAATGTGTACTAAATGGTGAATTATTATTCATTAAACGCTGGTAAACGTGCTCGAATGTGGGCAAGTGATATAACGAGGTGAAACGTGTCTTTTCGTGTTGTTTCCAAAACTCCATAGGAGCCTCTTGTAAAGTCTCCACCACTTTACAGGGGCATGAGTTCGACTTGACCGTGACTTACTTAGCTTGACTCTGATTGTGACTATGACTTGTTTGACGCTAATAGGACAAAGTGAACTGTTTAATATTACGAGTAAAGGACATTGAATCCACGCTCATGAAGATTTTAATAAAAAAAAAAAAAAAAAAAAAGCTTAGATGCCAAACAATGACAGTGACGCGTGGCGCATGCGTATAACGCACCTAAGAGTTTCAAACCGTGTTCAAACCTAACCTGCTTTTTTACTGCGATTGTTTTGCAAGAGTCTGCTAGACAGGTATGACGTCATTGGATTAACCCTATTTGTTAGTTATGTTTGAATATCGTGATGGGTTCCTCAAGCCAACAGACGAGCTTCAAGGTGAATGGTTAAAAAACGTTTATTAATAGCCCATCTCAGTTGTCTGCAATAAGCACGCTCGCATATAGCTTTTGAGAATGTTTTTCCCGTGACCGGCGAATAAAAAACTAGTTTTAGTTATTCGTGATACCCTGACACAAGCGCACGCGCGCACGCTTATTATGATGGGGAAAAAATCTGCGTATTTGTGTGCTGTGTTGTGCATATTATTTACATTATCAGTTCTTATTAGTGACGTGAATGCAAGATCGGCGCGGTTACGTTCTTCGAAACATCCACGTCCTTCGAAACATCCACGTCCCTCAAACCATCCACCTCCTTCGAAACATCCACGTCCTGTGACACATAGACCTCCTCAAAAACATCCACCACATGCATCGACACATTCACCTCCTTTGACACATCGACTTCCTTCAAAACATCCTTCAACACATTTACCTCCTTTAACACATCGACCTCCTCCATACCATCCAGATCCTTCGACACAGCTGCCTCCTTTGACACACCGACCACTTTCAAAACAACCATTTTCTTCAACACATTCACCTTCTTTGACACATCCACCTTCTTTGGCAAATCCCAACAAAGAAAAACTAATAATCAAACATGACAACTCACAAATACAATCATACCCTCCTGTACATTCCGGAGGTGCCAGCTTATTGCCTGTTCATAGTTATCCATCTTCCTCAGAACGTTCGTTATCTGGTAAACATTCACACCCTTCAACACATCCACCTCCACTAGCTCATCCATATTCTTCAACACATTCATATCCTTCGACAAATCCACCTTCTTTGAAAGATCCCAGCAGAGAAGATTTAATTGTAAAACATGAAAAATCACAAATAAATACATACTCTCCTTCTAACTCCGGAGGAGCCGTCTCATCGCCTGTCCAAAGTTATCCACCTTCATCGGAACGGTCGTTACCTGGTAAACTTCCACATCCTTCCACACATCCACCTTCACTGGCTCATCCATATTCTTCAACACATTCATATCCTTCGACAAATCCACCTCATTTGTCACATCCCAGCAGAGAAGATACAATTGTAAAACATGAAAATTCACAACTACACACATACCCTCCTCCTAACTCCAGAGGAGCCATCTCATCGCCTGTCCAAAGTTATCCACCTTCATCAGAACGTTCATTATCTGGTAACTATCCACATTCATCAACACATCTACCTCCTTTGGCACCTCTATACCCTTCAACACTTTCACCTCCTTCCGTGAACTCACATCCTTTGACATATTCACCTCCTTTGACAAATCCCAGCAGAGAAGATTTAATTGTGAAACATGAAAATTCACAAATACACACATACCCTCCTTCTAACTCCGGAGGAGCTATCTCATCGCCTGTTCAAAGTTATCCACCTTCATCGGAACGTTCATTATCTGGTAACTATCGACATTCATCAACACATCCACCTCCTTTAGCACCTCTGTATCCTTCAACACATTCACCTTCTTCCATACATTCACATCCTTTGACATATCCACCTTCTTTGAAAAATCCCAGAGAAGACATAATTGTAAAACATGAAAACTCACAAATACACACATACCCTCCTTCTAACTCCGGAGGAGCCATCTCATCGCCTGTCCAAAGTTATCCACCTTCATCGGAACGGTCATTACCTGGTAACTACCCACATTCATCAACACATCCAACTCCTCTCTCACGTCCAAATCCTTCAACACATTCATATCCTATGACCCATCCACCTCCTTCAACACACCTTAAGCAAGAAGACTCAATAATTCAGAAGAAATATTCACAAATGAGCACATACCCTCCTTTGAACTCCGGAGGAGGCAGTTCATTACCTGTTCATAGTTATCCACCTTCATCAGAACGTTCGCTGTCTGGCAACGCTGGCAGGCAAGGATCGAACACGCCAGTTCATTACGTCAACACAGGTGGTCTCCCGGTTGTTTATCACCAACACCACTATGTTTACAATCCACCAACAGTTATTCACTACGGATCATATGGAAATCAAGTTAACAGCTACCCCGTCTACACAGGACCGCCGCCACCGTACGTTTATGAATATAGATCTTCTGGTAATAGATATAGCCACCTTTTATCAGGTTTAGCACTCTATAACCTAGGAAGGATGTCGGCAACTTCCAATTCGCATCACTACCACAGACGTTATATCCCGAAAGAAAACGAGTATTGTAAGTTTGGCGTACGATACAGGACTGGCAGTTTTGAAGAGATGGCCATCGACTGCAGGGCTATCACTTACTTCATATATGAAGATCAGCCTCAAGTTCAAAGTAATGACACTACTCATATTGTTAATATAACGACAGTGACGCCTCAATTAATGTTTTCTAATGGAACTTTGATGGAGCCAGCTGTGCCAAACATGCAAACACAAGTTCTTTCTGCAAATGAATCATTACTACCTCAGCAAATTTTAAGCAGCAACAGGCAAGTTGTGCCTAACACTCAGCAAATCAACAACGTGACCATGACCACAACACAAGTGATGCTTGTGACTGATACTCAATTTGCTGGAGGGCCTATTAAAGTGGAACCGGATATGGAATGCTACGTCACCAGAAACACCAGGCACACAAACATGAAGAAGTCTGTCCCATGTGAGTTGCTGCAGAAATATTCCGCCTCAATTAATAATTTAAGTCCAATCAAGAAGTCATCTTTGACTTTGATTTTAGTAGCATTAGTGTATATTTTCTTATAAATGTGCTGATAATTTTTTTATTATAAGTTGGCATCTAGAAGTTTAGGTCAAACTAATGAGTATAATTAATTGACAATTCTTTGTTTAAATAGAGTTTTGGTTATTTAAAACAAATTGTTTCTTACATTTTGCAACTAAAATAACACTTGCGTGTTATTAATTTTTTAATACTGATGTATGTATATACAGCTTTACTGTGTGTGTTAATTATTTGCATGACTATGGATACAAAGTCGTAATATTAAACAAGATTACAATATTAAATAGCGTAAACAAGTCATAGTCAAAGTGAGAGTCAAGCAAAGTAAGTCACGGTCAAGTCAAACTCATGCACCAGTAAAGTGGTGGTGGTGGTGGTGCATTACAAGAAATACAGAAAATACAGAAATACAGAAATGTTCAAGAGGTTTTTATGGAGTTCAGGAAACAACACGAAAAGACATGTTTCGTCTCGTTATATCACTTTCCACACTCGAGCACGTTCACGAGCACTTAATAAACAAAAATCCACCATTATTACACATTAAAACTTGAAAATACACAAATTTAGGACAATAATACAACGAGCCGACATGTTTTTTCCACGTTGGCCTAATGGCCAAAAAACCCCTAATGATTTACTATAATAAAAGAGTTGTTATTATCAAAGGAAAAAAAATAAGACTGTCACTTTGCATACTTAATATAAACTATTTGAAACATGTACCGTTATGCGCTTGATTACTTAAATGTCTTTTATATTACGAAGATTATAGCATCACAGTCATTGAAGTTACATAAATAATTTTAGTTTATCTTAAATGCATATTTTACAGATGTAAAATTATAGCAATAAATAATGTACCCACTTGTCCTTGATAAAAAATTGGCACACTTTGCCGACCAATGTTCTGAACCAGGTATTGAATTCTATAAATAAGATCCACGACTGTTTATGTACCTACTTACAATTTGTAAAACATTTGCATTTATTACAATACCTATGTTAAAAGTGTGAAAAAACATTAATGTTAAAAATAATATTCTAAAGTCTCCTAAACTAAGTTTGACGTTGTGCGATGAATAGTAGGGATTTTTGTAATTTGTTTTGGATATTAAACTTTTGAACTAAAATGCACCAGTTTCCTGTTTTAATCCCCTTAATTTTATTATATGGAAGAATAATTTAATTATAAGACTGTAAAAATAACATGAGATAAATAATACGAGTACATATAAAACAAGACATGGAGCAGATAATACATGGATTTATTTTTTACTGACTACAACATTCTTTGTAAGTAGGTAGGTACGTTATTACGCCGAAAATAAATAATGGAATTTATAAAATGATAGACATCTTCATGCGTTCCCTGAGTTACTACCAGCCTTATTAGTATGGCAAGAATCAACTTGAAACTTGAAGTATGTATGTACCTCTTGCATGTATTTTTAACTTCACGTGTTTGTATGTATGTTAAGAACAAATCTTGCAAGCCTTATTTGACGCACTTCCCGGCGGCATTAAAATGAGTTGAAATTTGTTATACCTATGTAACTTGGAAGAATGGTACAATGAAGTTTTTCTGATGATGGAGTCAGAAGGTGGTCATAAGGACTAATGAACGTAATAAGGTCGTGTTTGGACTTTGGTTGTTTGTGGTAGTGGTCTTGATGAGTACTATAACCCTTAGGTGATATTCAAGATCTAACGATGATGATGGAAGGTTGCCATAGAAACTACTGAACGCAACAAGATACGTCTACTGAACATAGGCCTCCCCCTTTAACCTCCACAGTGGACGAAAGCCTGCCATCTGCACTCACTGGATGCCCGCGACTCTCACAAAAGGATATTCAATAACTAATAAATATGCTATGGCTATTAACCTATTTTAATATCTTTGGCGTCATCAAAATTGAGTAGGTAATTTGTATTTATTTTTAAACCATCACACTCTCTAGATAACCTCGACCAAATGATGCGGATGGAAATTTTTAAACAATTATTCTCAGTCCACGCATTTTTTTTGCTCTGGCAGCAGCTATAACATTGTAAAAAAGCTGAATTTACTTTCGCTATTTACTTTTACTTTCGCTAGGTTTATGAACGTAAGTAGCAGGTATGCGATAGTAGTGAAATATTAAAAGAAAATGATTTATTTAGCTTTTTATAATCTTATTGTAACTGTCAGAGCAGTTAAATGTTTGGACCGAGTTTTTATTTATTTTTTAACGCGGATATCTCTGCTTTTGTCCACCAACTCGCCTGTAGTTAGTGTAAAATTTGCCTAAGTTATGGACAAAGAAGGATACAAGGTAAGTAAATAACGGCTAAACAAAATATCTTTTCATTAGAAATTTTTTGACAATCATTGGCCTATTTCAGCAGTTTTACTCTCCCGAAAGTCTTGCCACCTAAAGTAGGTCCAATTTATTAGATAACATTTGACACTTCATGAAAATTCAACAACGTAACTTTGTAACCCTTTTGAGTTTTGGTTTTTGAGTGGAGACCACGAACCGGAAGACGCAGCGTAGGTAGGCATATCACTAGATGACTAGATGGACCGACGACACTGAAAGTCACGACGATCCAGTGGATGCAGATGGCAGGCTGTCGTTCAGTGTGGAGGTTAAAGGCTATACGGGCCTATGTTCAGCAGTGGACGTCTTCTGGCTGATGATGATAATGATGAACCTTGTAACTTTATTTTATTTTATTTTTAAATTTATAGTGTGAAGATGTGCTGCACAATTATTATTGCTTAAGTTAAAAATACATAGTTATTATAATAATTACAAAAAAGGCGAGTTTACGATTTACTTTGAATATTAAACAATTGACTGACAGATGTCAAATATGATCCATTAATTGGCCCTACTTTCGTTTCAACATAGAGCGTTTTTATAACCACCTCTTTAGGTTTCCACTACGTCTCTGAGTTGGTTGATAATTCAAATTCAAATTCAAATTATTTATTTGTCAGAACATGGTAGGTACACATACATATAAAGTAGCATACATGGTCGTAAGAATGGAGAAGTATCTCATGTCCTTGCCTGTTACAGCGTACAAATGTTAGTTTTTTATTAATATTTTTATTAGTTTTTGATCAAGATTTTTGATAAGCGGTGATTACCGTTTACCATCAGGTGGACCACATCTGTTGATGCTCTAATTATATTTTTTTAAATCTAATGGATATCTGCATTCGCTATTATACAAAACTCAAACTGTGTCTGTCCACTGAAGCAGATTTTTCGAAGCAGTCATGTAACTTGAGGAATTCATTACATTTCATGCATTGAATTAATTTCTTGTTTTGTACCGTTAAATAATATGTAACTTGGCAAATTGTAACAATACATATTGAGGTGTACTTAATCACAAGAACATATATGATATATGAAAATTTACATTATTTAACTCAAACTCCATAAGAAGCCAAGTATTTCCTTAGTAGTTATACATAATAACTACTAAACTATGTTCAGATAGTTTTTGAGTTCTTTAGCCACATGCCCGTAAGTCTGGTGACAAGTTCCAAAAACTGTTCGTCACCGGAAAAATAGAAGGCAATGGACCAAGAGGAAGGAGCCCAATGCGTTGGATAGATCAAATCCGCACCACCCTCAACATCAACGTTGCCGAAGCGGTTCATGCTGCTGAAAGCCGGAACACAAAGCTGAACATCATAAGGGAGAAGTTGATGCCGTGATGGGTCACGACCCCCAGCAGTGGAGAATCGACGAAAGGACCTCCTCCTTTCGTCGGTTCCCTAATGCAAAGAAACGTGTAGCTACACCAATGAACTAAGTATAATATTAAACATACAAAAATATTGGGGCAAGATCGTCTACTGGTTGAGTTCGACTATAGGTATCAAGCTTGATTTATGCCAGATGCATCCGCGCCCGCCATGTCACATTACCATATCTCCCTTGTTTGTTTGATTTGAGCTGGACAGACACAATTGCAAGGCTAGAGCATAACTAGTTATATACGCAATCGCTTGACCTGACGCACTACCGTTCTTCAATTCAAACTGGAAACAAAGATTACGCTAATTTGAAAAATGTATTTCCCAAACAATAAAATTATTCTTAGATTAAAGTCTTAAAAGAAAGGTTTGTATGTCATATACCTGACCGACAAAAAAAGAACTTTTGTGGGATTATCCCTCTTTACCTGCTTCGCGCATAATTTTATACGACGCTTTGTTGTCTACCCTCATCTCCTGCAAATTTGTTATAAAATATGCTTTTACTCGTATGCTAGAAAACATGTGTTTTGTACAAATATAGGTACTCAAAAATATAATAATTAACTAGCTGAATCCCGCGGCATTACCAGCGATTTTCCAGTTTTTCCGCATTTCTGGGGAGAAAAGTATCATAATATATCCGTCCTCATGATGGCCGCTATTTTCCTGACAAATCTCAATAAGATCGGCTTAGCCGTTTAGTTGCGGAAAAAAAAAACAGAGAGAGAGAGAGAAAGAAAATAATTAATAAATAAATAAAATAATTAATATTCAGGACTTTTTTGTACGCACTGTCTTTGACCAAAATAAAATGAATGGACGGCCAGAAGAAGCGCATTTTTGAAAATTACAAAATGAGCGCAAGTGCTCACTTCGTTTCAGTTGATCTCTAGCCGTAGGAAGTGCATCACGAGACTATTGTTACATGTAACGAAATATATGACAAAATCATGCTTTCGTGTGCTTTCCCGAAGTGTAAAAACCGCTATTTTTTCTCTATCTATTTTTTGTAACAAATGTACTGTACATGGTTATAATTAGGTGTTGAAGTATTATGTCCGACGGTTTTGACTCGTTTTTACTGAGCAAGTTCAATGGTTATGGCCCGTCCATTCATTTTATTTTGATCGAAGCGCACAGTCATCTGACCCCAAACTAAGTAAAGCTTGTAATATGGCTGCCAGAGACTGATATACCATTCATATATTATATTTTTAAATACATACTTATCTAGATATTAACACCCAGATATAGAACAAACACAAATGTTTATCACATAAATGTTTGTGATAGGTGGGAATCGAATCCATGCCCCCAAGCGTAGAAGGCAGTTTCACTACCAACTGGACCAACGGGATATATTAGTAGGACTCATTAAAATCATAAAACGCTTGATCGATAAGCAAGCGTCTTAATTTAAATTTAAAACAGCTCAGATTGAGCGCATCTGTCACTGTTTTTGGCAACCGGTTGTACACCATCGGCCCCATAACGTGCGTCGACTTGCCGGACTTCTTAACTGTTCGACGTGAACCATGTTTTTCCGGAACAAAAAATAGCGTAAGAAGCATTGATGTATTTTAAAACTGTCATTGGTAAAAAGTGTATAAAATGGAATATAAAACTATTGTACAGTATGACATTTATGAAATCTGGGCTATTGAGGTAAACAACTTGTGGATGGGATAACAGATCTTTAGGATGAGAAACGGCATCTGCCTTATCCTGTCTCATCTCAAAATATATTTAGGCAGGTGATGACTTGCCAGTTGCTACCCACTGAATGGGCTCCCCATAATGGCTGCCGCATATTGACACTGGAGAAGTGACATTGGCGTGGGTGACTTAAGGTGCCGAGAGGTGTGCTGCACTTTCATTAAGAGCTACTCGCGGTGTTATGCCCTTTAATACTTCCACCCTGGAGCTTAGTTTCTTAGTTCTTGTGGTTTCCACCCCCAGACGGCCGGTTAAGGCAAGCCAGGAGTCAGGGGTCTCATTTAGCCCCATGGAATTGGGATACGCGGAGTTGCCACTCGCCGATGACTCACCATAAAGTCGCCCTTATATTATTATTATTAATTATTATCTTATAAACACGTATAGATAGGCATTGTTACAAGTACTAAATTTGGAACGAAAAATCGGATCATCTTGTTTTAGTAATTTTTAAACTCTCGCGATTTGAACACATGTTTTAAATGTTTCTCGGAACTTATCACGTATTATTTTATTTATGTAAAAATATATACCTTTCGCTCGACGTTTCGACCATGTTACAATGGCCGTGGTCATGAGCTGACCATCTTGTTGTGAAATTCAGCTATAATTGGTTAAAGCTTTGACGAGGTACTGATAATCACCCTCAAGATCAGACAAGCAAGAGAGATATGCTTCATTACAATCATCGTTCGTGTTCAAATGTCTTCGTTTTCATCCACTGTTACCGGCGCTGATAGTTCCTGACTTTCAGCATTAATGCCGAGACGAACCCACGACGAAGGTGCCGATTTTTTTTTTCTTTCTTTCTTTCTTTGTTTTCACTATAACGCTAAACTGCTTAATGCAAAAACTGTAAGTACGACACTTAATAATTTTTTTCATAATCTTAATTTAGTCTTCGGTAGTAAAAGTTGTTTACGACCTTTGGCTAAGTATCACAACGAGGCGATACAAATTCTTATCTTCCAGAAATCCCAGTGACCGCTTTCCAGTCTATTCAGAGATTCAATTTGCACGTATACCATCTCTGTAAGAATACGAGCGAAAATTCACGAGAGCAAATATTGCGTCCCCCGCGGTTCTTTTCTGGGAAACCAGCTTTAAATGTCTGTGCATTTTCGAAAGATAGCATATCACTCTATCGTTGAGCGTATTTATTTGATTTGGGTTGCTTTTATCGTCAAATTCAAACACAGTCAAAGAAATTCATGTCATATCTAGTACTAGCTGTGCCCGACGGCTCCGCCCGCGTAACCAGCCCCACTGGTTTTTTTTTCGGCATAAAAGCTTAACTATGTCTAACATCACATATTCTGTTAAAATTTCAACTGGCTATCTATTACAGTTCGCAAGATACAGTCGTACGGACAGACAGACGGACTGACGAACAGACACCGTAGGCTTAGTAATAAGATCCCGTTTTTACCCTTTGGGTACGGAACCCTAAAAACCTCTTATTGGTGTTCCCCCTTTAGTTTTTGACTTCTTGACTTGTTTTTATTTCTTAGTTATACTGCAGTAACATTACAATTAAAAAAAAAAAAAAAAAAAAAGTAGTTTAATTTTTTTAATATTATTCTGTGAAAATTTCAAGTGGCTTATATATCACTGTTCCAAAGGCACATCCATTAAAAGGTATAGGATGGTCATATAGATAGACAGCGTTGGCTTAGTAAATAGGTCCCTGTTTCCACCCTTTGGGTACGGGACCCAAAAAATAATCACAAAATTATTGGTATTATTAGATACAAAACTAAGTAATGGTCTAGTTTTTATTACATTTTATGTTTGGGAATTACGTGCCAGCGGCGTCCGCGTGCTATCACCCGACGCGTTTCAAGGTGAACGGTTCAATGGCGTCAACAATTATAGCCCATCCCAGTTATGCCATTACACACATGCACACTTTGTTTTTGCTAATATTATTCCCGTTCTCAATCTCAACTAGTTTCAGTTTTTCATAATACGCGCACAGGCGCACATGTGCGCTGCGCTTGCCATGTCGGGGAAAATGTCTACATATTTATGTGCTATATTATGTGTTTTGTTTGCATCATCAATTTTTGTTAGTGAAGTGAACGCGAAAAGTCTGACAAAGTCAAGACAGTATAGCAGCCATAGATCACAGTCACGTCATTCGTCAATTCAAAGTGGAAGAGGCTCACCATCACACGCATACCCTTCGAATTTTAGAAGAGCCAGTTCATCGTCTGCTCATAATTATCCATCAGCGGTGCATTCGTTATCTGGAAACTCGGGCAGTTCATCTGGACACAGTTATCCGCCATCCAGACTATCGGGCTCAGGAAGTAGATCTGGATCTGCTTCATACCCTTCGACAAATGTTGGCTCACTTAGTGGATCGGCTTCACATGGTTATCCAAATTCTCGTCCGAATTCCTTATCGGGTGGCGCAAGTGGTTCATCAGTACAAGGCTATCCATCGTTCAACGTACAATCTAGTTTTGGCACTCAACTAGGATCCGCTCAGTACAATAAGCAAACCAACAGTGTAAACAGTGGATCTGCTGTACACAGCTATCCAAATTCTCGTCCGAACTACTTATCCGGTGGAGGAAGTGGTTCATCAGTACATACCTATCCACAGACTAACACTTTGTCCGGTTCGGGAAGCCGACCTGGATCAAGCTTTCCACAAAACACACATTACACTAATACTTATCACAGCACTAGTTGGGGGTCCAACAAGCAAGTTCACACAGGTGGACGCCCGGTGGTTTATCACCACCACCACTATGTTTACAACCCACCAACAGGTATTCACTATGGATATGGAGCACACTCTTACAGCTACCCCGTCTACAGAGGAGTGCCACCGCCATACGTTTATGAGTACAGGTCTTCTGGCAGTAAATATAGCCACCTGTTAGCAGGTTTGGCGCTCTACAACCTAGGAAGGATGTCGGCAACTTCCAGTTCGCATAACTATCACAGACGCTATTTCCCTGCACCAGACGAGTATTGTAAGTTTGGCG
Organism: Agriopis aurantiaria; assembly: GCA_914767915.1. Lineage (NCBI taxonomy): Eukaryota > Metazoa > Arthropoda > Insecta > Lepidoptera > Geometridae > Agriopis > Agriopis aurantiaria. The sequence goes on along the minus strand of OU611994.1, from coordinate 5,250,507 downwards.
TGCAATATAAAACCGGCAACTTTGAAGAGATGGCTATCGACTGCAGGGCTATCACTTACTTCATATATGAAGAGCAGCCACAAGTTCATAGTCCTATAACCACGAATATTGTTAATCAGACGACAGTTACGACTCAACTAATGTATTCTAATGGCTCTATAATAGGGCCAGCAAACGTGCAAAACCATAATGTTGGCCCATTTGTGCCAAACACGCAAACACAAGTTCTTTCTTCAAATGGAGTCTCTCAGCAAATTTTGAACAGCAACGGGCAAGTTGTGCCTAACACTCAGCAAATCAACAGTATCACTACAACCACAACACAAGTGATGTCTGTGACAGATCCTAGATTTACTGGAAGGCCTGTAGAAGTAAAACCGGATATGGAATGTTACGTTACCAGAAACACGAGGTACACCAACATGAAGAAGCCGGTACCTTGTGAGTTGTTGCAGAAATATTCCGCCTCGTCGCTATATAATTCAGGAACTATGATAAAGTCATCTTTGACTATGATTTTGGTAGCATTTGTCCTTGCTTTATATAAGTAGGATTGTGTTGTTGCAAATAATAGGTTTATTTATTTATATTTTTTATTGTTCTCTAAATTATTAAGGTCAATTAATGACTACATAATATAATATACATAAACACTTTCTTGTTCAAAAAGTTCAGAAGTTGTTTGTTACGTTTTCTTATTAAAATATTGTCGCAGTGTGTTAATTTTATCTAATTGTCGTACGTTTTGAAACTTTTCTATTTTATAATTTTATAAATAAAGCAGCACTTTTAAATTAGTATACTCATAGACTGAAATTTAAAAGATGACAGATTATGTATACATATTAACAACAAACTACCAAACCGCAAAAATGTTATACTTATCTCTAATTATTTTATAACTAAACAATTTTGTGTACGTTGATGTTGTTATAAAATTATTACAAAAATAACTATACCTACAGTATATCATGACAAAATTTGGCACACTGCAGACTGATGTACTGATCTTGGTCTTCGATTTTATAAACAGTATCCAAGGCTTCTTACGTACAATGCTTTATTAAATTTGCATTTATATAACTTTTAGTGGCGTTATTCTTGGCATTTATCAAAATCGACTAAACTAAGCTGAACGCTGTGTGATGGATACTTAATAGTAGTACTTATAGTTTTTTATAAGAATTCATACATTTTTAATGTCTACGTGTTACTGAAATTAAATTTTATAATATATGACTTACATTTTTATATCGAATATAGATCTGCGTTTGGCCATCTACTCGCCAGATGGTAAGAGGCTGGTAGAAGGCTGGGGCAGATATATGTAGAAAAAAAACTATTTACTAAGTTGCTTAGATTGTAGTTAGTTTACAATTTTACAGTTTACAGAAAGTAACGAGGCCGGCAGGTTCCATCAGTTAATTGCATCACTTCATTGCATCAGTTCATTTTATTTTCCTTTAAGCAACACATGGAACCTAAATGGTCAAGGTGAACAATTAGTATTATTAAGGTTTAATAATACTAATTGTTCACCTCAACCATCCTGTTGTCTTCAGAACTCAATACCGATTATAGGTACTCATTCGTTGAATTTATTTTTATTTAATAACCTTAGAATAACTATTCAGAGAAGGTAGGTTTCCAAACAACGCCTTCTGAAAACGTAAGCTACAAATTCGCTTTGTAGCTTACGTTTCGATGCAATCAATGGATTACCTGTGGAATGTCACACCATAACTCTTATGCTGCTTTTCTGATTTGTTGTGGTACGATTTCACCGCGCAAGTTGTCATAGTAAATTTTTTATATTTTTTTAGAGCCATGTATTTGAATGGCACCATTTGAATGGCTTAAATTTTGCGAATGTACTTGGTTTCTTTGTGTAGTTATTCTAAGTTCATAACCCTTTTTTTAACAAGCGTTTTCGTATTATTCTAAGCATATATAGCATATTCTAAGCATATATATATCCCCGGGTGACATAGGCTATAATCTATACCCGTGCGAAGCTGGGGCGGACCGCTAGTCTTCTTATAAAGTCAAGGAGAAGATTTTTATTCTATCTATTTTTGAAACGCAGACGATAGTTTTTAGTCATTATGGTAGTTAGTAGTGGTAGTAGTTTTAGTTTTCAGCTCAATCTCAGGACTTTCCAAATCAATCTACAGTATGTATCCATGGGTTTATGTATTGAAATACACGTGTACTTGTTATTATGTCTAATTTCGATATTAGATCAACCCTAATGTCGTGAATAAAAATAAAAAATGTTTAAAAATTTGTCATTCATACTACGAAATGTATGGAACACTTGATATTTTTATGATGATTTCGGGGTTGGTCCCGTAGTAAAAGTTGTTGACCTACTTTATTAGTACTATAATTTTTTGTTACTCTGTAGGTAATAAAATAAGCAAAATTCTAAATAAATACTAAGTGACGTCATTGTCGCTCCCAACTTTTTAGATTCAAGGAGTTCCTTAAATGCAAAATATAGGGTACAATAATTGTACAATGACTTTATTATATTATTTCTTGTATAATAACATGTAAACAAAACAACTTACGAAATAAATGAATTATGAATACCTAATCTTAATTTTACTAAACTGGATGGTATCAAAAATATTTCTTCAACTCACATTCGCATTTATGATAAGTGATGTACTCAATCTGTGAAGCGATATTACCTAGCGCAAATAACCCAAGTGCTATAAGCGCGAATAACGCAGTCATGTGCGTAAGTGTTTTAGCCAGCAACTAAGTGCTGGAGGCGGTGAAAATTTCATTCTCAAAGTGCGTCCATTACGCAGTCATTTAACTTTAGCCGTTAAACTGTGAAGTAATATTAAGGGCTGTGGTTTAGTCCCATCAGCTCAGGCTTGACGCCTTGTGTTCCTAGCAAACTGTGAATTTGTTTATAAGATTTAGTAAAAAAAACTCAAGCATGTTTGTTTCATATAGAAAAAATAATAAAAAATAAAAAAATGGCAAGGGACTAGTTTGATTTTTAAATTAAGTTACCCCTCTAGAGGTAAAGTGATATTTTACTATCATAATCGTTGCCTATTTCCTATTGGCAACGACTTTTATATCTAGTAATAACTTCCTTTTACGCATACCGTGATTAGGCACACTGCGTTTTAGGTACGCAGCGAGCAAATGGTTTTTCCGTATAAACTAGCTGTATGGAAGTTTTTAAGTTTGATATTACATGGATATTTAATTTTATCATCAATTTAGTTGGTAAAAAAAAGTTTGTACAGCTCATTGTCTGAGTTTTTTGAAGGCCGTCCGAAAAAAGCATCCCCATCCGTACAAACTCTTGTGTCGTGTAATATAATTATCTGTTTACCCAAATTATCAGCTCATACATATTTCTGCCATCGGTACAACTTAGCGATTCGTACAACTTGTATTTTTAGCAGTTTATACAAATATAGCTAACCGGGATCATACTAACATAGATTTCACGAAAAATTTATTTAATTTTTATAATGGTAATGCAGACACCCCTCTCTAAGAGGGAGGCCTCTGTTCAGCAGTAGACGTTCACTGGCTGATGATGTGTGATGTGAATGGTAATGCCGCCAGCATGCCGGGTACGCTGCCAACTGACAGTAGGCTTGAGCATTTGGATTATCTTAGACCTTCAACGGTCTATAGGCAGTCAGTTTTAGTAGTGTTGCGGTGTTAGCTTGTATTTTGTTTAATTAAAAGGCACTTGCCCTATGAATTAAATTTCATTTTTAGGGTTCCGTACCCAAAGGGTAAAAACGGGGCCCACATTAAGCCTACATTGTCTGTCTGTCCGTTTGTCTCTCTGTCTGTCTGTCCGTCCGTCCTACCTTTAAACGGCTGTATCTTTCGAGCCAGTTGAAATTTTCACAGAATGTGTAATATAACGGCGGAATGACAAAAAAAATATGTGTAAAAGTAAAAAAGTAAAAATGAAATACAACAATGTCAATGTCAATACAACAAACGTATTTTTTATCATATTTTTGTATTAGCTCTAATGTTAAAACGGTAATTATCTACAAGAATCAAACTTGGCATGATTATAGTACGCACTTTAGAAAATAACAATAAATAATGGCCAAATGCAAGTCAGTGACAAGTTTCTGTTCATTACCTAGTTATAACTGGTGATTTCCTTATTGAATTCGTAAATATACTTGCGTTTGACTGCAATCACTTTGTCGTCTTTGTCTACGTCAGAGCGCGTTTACCTAAACCGACTCGCTGATTCACTTGCAACTGGAATATATATATACCTACCATATATATTCCAGATAGTAAAATCCAATTTGAAATTTCCATAACGTCATATAAATTAAGCGTATATAATATTTATCATATACCTAACTAGTTGAATTATCGTTACATTTTGCCTAAACATTTTGGGTTAACACAGACGTAAGTCATCGAATTAGTAAATACCTAAATTAAATAAATAACGTCAATTCTTTTGTATCGTACCTACTAGTTGATAGCCCGTTGGTCCAGTTGCTAATGAACCTGCCTTCTGCGCTTGGGCGTGTGGATTCGATTCCCACCTAGGACAAACATTCATGTGATAAACATTTGTGTTTGTTCTATATCTGGATGTTAATATCTATTTAAGTATGTGTTTAAAAATATATTTGTATTTATATCAGTCACTGGCAGCCATATCACAAGCTTTGCTTAGTTTGGGGTCAGATGACCGTGTAGGTATGCAAAAATGTCCCTAACTTTTATTCATTTATTATTATTATTTATTATATATGTATCTATTATTCACACATTTATTTTTCTTCTTAAATTAAAGTTTTTTTACAATATCTATACAAAAACAAAATATTATAAAAAACTTAAATCTAGGGTGCCGCCGGCAGCGGGGCAGGGCCCAAGCTACCGGTGGTTAGGGCTGCGGGGTGTGGAACCTCCTGACAATACGTGCCGTGTCAAGGATTACCGCCTTCTGCATCTGACCCTTGACACAACCATCTAGCGAGTCTCTTAAGATGTTGATCGAGGCTCTTCGCTATAAGGCCGTTCACCGATACGACTATCGGGACAATGATCGTCGAGTCAACATCCCACATGGCGGTAACCTCGTGAGCCAAGTCAAGGTACTTGCCGAGTTTGTTCTTCTCGGCCTTCACGAGGTTCTCGTCATGTGAAATGGTGATGTCGACGAGCATTGCCCGGCGCTGGGATCGGTCGACCAACACGATATCAGGCTTATTGGCGACAATAGTCCTGTCCGTGATGATAGAGCGGTCCCAATAGAGCAAAGCACGACCATTTTCAAGAACTGGCACTGGTGCGTACTTATAGTACGGCACCTCAGACTCGACAAGGCTGTATCGAAGGGCAAGTTGCTGGTGGATGATCCTGGCCACCTGGTTGTGCCTGTGCAAGTACTCGCCGTTAGCAAGATGCGAACAACCGGAAATTATATGTCGGAGAGTCTCTCCGGGACGGTGGCATGCCCGACAGATGTCGACCGTACCGTCCTTCATGATATATTTCCGATAGTTGTTCGTCTTGATAACTTCGTCCGCAATCGCACAGGCAAAACCCTCGGTTTCCCCAAAGAGGTCACCGAATCGTAACCAGTTCACCGACGAAAGCAGGTCCACATTGGGCCCTGTTAAGGCCCGATAGAACCGCCCGTGCAGGTCCTTGCCTTTCCATACGTCCCTGCGGTCTTCGATGCTCAGCACCGATGGTTTGCGCCAATTCTCGTTTGTCAAGGAGAGCGGCGTGAGGCCCCTGTCAACTGCCACAACATTACGATGCATCCCACTCTCGCTGTTACGGAAAAAATCCCTGAGACTGCACACTTCGCGGTTGTGTAGGTTCTTGGCATTTAAAAAGCCTCGACCCCCCCTTACCTATTATTATTATATATATTATTGTTATTTTTGTATCTATGCCTAGAACGTGTATTGCCACAACGTGATTAAAAATTAACTCCAATGTCGTATGTCAGAAGATTATTTTTAAATAAATTATAAATAGAAAGAAAAACGTGTAGAGAGAACACAGAAAAGAGAAAGGAAAAAAAATCTGAGCGAGAGACGCTTTGTCGTCGTGACGAATGACCTCATCGACCCTATGCACTACAAAATTTGTCATGCTACTACTGCTAATGCTACTAAGCTAGGGATCCAAAGAGGTATTATACTACCTAAATCATCATCATCATCATCATCATTTCAGCCATAGGACGTCCACTGCTGGACATAGGCCTCCCCCATCGATCTCCAAAAGGGCCGGTTGGAAGCGGCCTGCATCCAGTGATTTCCTGCGGTCTCTTTTAGGTCGTCTGTCCATCTTGTGGGTGGACGTCCTACGCTGCGCTTACCAGTCCGTGGTCTCCATTCCAGAACCTTTCAGCTCCATCGGCCATCTGTTCTGCGTGATATGTGCCCTGCTCACTGCCATTTGAACTTGCTAATCCGGTGGGCTATGTCGGTGACTTTCGTTCGTCTACGGATCTCCTCATTTCGGATTCCTACCTAAATACTTAAATAAAAATCCTAAATCCATTCAATCACTGAAAGACTACCCCATAGCCTAAGCCGCTGGGTCTAGAAGCATACAATTTACACAAAATGTTCCCCATACACGACAATGTAGACGAGCACTAACCAAAAAATATAAATTGGAAATTCATCCACCTAAAAGGGTTGAAAATATTTTTGATGGATTAAAATTCGTCATTTTTGGAGTTAGAAACGTGAAAGTTATTACTTAAGCTTCTGTCTCTGAGTAAAAGTTAGTTGTATCATCATATTTTGGAAACTGATTCTCTGAAAGGGTTAAAAAGGGGATAAAACTTTGTATGGAAGTTTTGGACGTTTAAGTTGGTATCAGCTGTTTATGCGTTTTTGGAAATTTATCTCGTAAAAGAGTCAAGACAGGCTCCGAAACTTTTATGCTGATTTTCATGGTATAGGTAAAAATAATAACATCGGAAGATACACATACATAGTACATCAGAAAAATAATACCTCCTTGGACAACTTCGTTTGATTACCCCCTTAAAGTTCGGTCAGGTAAAAAAAATCATAACTTAGTAATACCTACTCGCTGGCGGTGACACAGTTACTTATAGTGTTACTTATTCTGTAGCATCATGATTAATTACTCCAAAAGAAATTCGATCACGTGATAATCTTCAAACACGGTCCTACTCATTAGAAGACATATTTGAAAACATTTCAGACCAAAAGGCGTTTATCCACTAGAAATAACGGCAATGACCACGGCAACGCTTGTCGTCGCCGTGTAGTTAGCGTCACGGCCTGTGTCGTCACACAGGTGGGACGCAAAAATGTATAAAATATAAAATGTGAGATGTTTTTGCGCTGTGCCGTTGCCGTTGCTGTGCCGTTCCCGTTGCTGTGCCGTTCCCGTTGCAGTGACGTTATTGGCCAGTAGAATATCCGTGGGAGAAATACATTATTTATGTCATATATACTAGCTCGAAGCTCTTGAATTGGCAAACCAGCGCGCTTTTCAATTATAGCGATGAGAAGTTAGCGTAGTTGGCGTTTTGTGAAGTTAGTCGTTAACAAACTTTTTAGTCCGATACACTGCCGTAAAGTAACGAGTCTGTTTATTTTCAACAGAATTCACAACGGAGAATTGGAGCTACACTTTATCCTACCATACCTTCTCTACTACAAGACAGTCAGTAGAAAGATGGCCTACGATCATTATGTTTCTAATCTGTGCAGCCAAGGAATAGAAAGAAATGGATGGAAGGGAAAGCATGCTGAGAGACCCCTTGTCGTCGTATGACTTATATTATACGCGATATAGTTTCAATAACTAAAGAGAAAGCTTTAGTGGCTCGTTAAAAAACAAAGGAGACCAAATTTGAGGGGTTATTACACTTGGTAACGAGGGTCTGATGATGGAGCTGAGAATTGATAAAGCCGTGGATAGTGGTACCTACTGTTGGTATGCGACTTGTCAAAATAAACCAGATGAGTCCTCGAGGTGTAGTAGCTATTGTAGAATCCCACTATACACATTATAGCTCCATCATAAGATCAGTTCGTCAATATTAATCAAATTATTGTATTGTCATCCGAATTATACATAGTTGTAAAGTTTCAAATGGATATGCATGACAATTAGATATAGGTTAAAATCGACTTCCAAGATTTGTTTACATTGTAAATTAACTAGTTAACGTAATTAGCTAGTGAAACTAACGTAGAGTGCAATGAAAAAATATTCGCATACACGGCTGCCGTGTCCTCACCATGCCGTTGCCGTGTGTCGTCTAGTGAGAAAACGCCTTACTTTAGATGGCTGACTGAGCCGTCATTCAGCACAAAGTATTTTATCACCCCTCGCTTCGACTCCCTCCCTAATTATTTCTAAACAAAAAATACCTCCGACGCGTTTAAGCATCAGATTTTGTGATAAATATAGCTTCCCTTTGGAAACTTTTTACTCCACACTGGGTTATAATTAACAGCCCTGTCTTTATTTTTACAAGATGCATTTCTTTAGTGAAATCAGAGTCAGAGTCAATAGACCTATTTTGGGGAGACGCGGGCTTATTTTATCCTGGATCGGCTGGTAACAGCTGTGGTGATTCATCATTTTTGTTTAAAATTACGCTCTTGTAAGTTCGTTTTGGTTGAGTGGCTAGCCTAAGAGTTTTAAGCCGCTCGGAGGCATACATTTTGAAACCGCCGAGATTATTATTATTATTAAAACACTTTATTTCAATATAAACACGGGTCTAGCCCGGACATTTATTATTATTATTATTTATTCATTTAGCACGGTTATACACCAATTACACTAAAGATACAAAATTATAAAACACTTATAACCTACAAAATAACTAATTACAATATTATGTCAAAACGAAAAGCTAATTACATTAGTTATTAAAATGAATACACAATTATTTAAAATATTCAGGTACGAATAATGTCAAATAAGTAAGTAAAAACTAGTCAATATTGTATAAAAATAAGATAACCAAAGAAAGGTATACAACAATTGTAAAATTTTGTCATAATTCATCATCATTCATCCATGTCATACACCTTGCACGCCTTCCTCTCACAGATTTGTGACTTAAATTGTTATCCGACCCAGGGTAGCAATCAGTTGTTAATGCCACTCATGGTCACCTATCCGTAGACTTTGACGACTACGGGTTAAACTTTGGTGATGTTTAAGATACACTTACCACTACACAACTAACTGTAGTTAGAGGTTTAAATTTAAAGTAAGAGGTAAAATAATTACAATTAAATATGATATAAGTAGTGCTTAACAAGTACTATGCATAAATGTGTAGCATAAGTTACACATACTTGTATATAACTAATGCTCTAGCACATAAGCTCAGTAAATTCAATAAAAGAGTTCAACACTATAGTCTCAAATATTTCAGCGTGTTACGGTTAACACCACCTGGCGAGCCATACCAATTGCCCGGGCATGGTGACTTTACGGGTTCACTGCCCGGATATTATTGGCCTGACTGAATTATTGTGATAGCTCTTATTGAGATTGGTCTAGATTTCGTTACAATATGAAACATTGGAGTTAGTTTGGGGTCCATGTAACAAAAAGTTTTTTATTAAAATTACGCCACGATTAGTCGACGCCGCTGGTGATAAAGAGAGCTGGGTCATTCCTCGCGCAGATAATTTCTTTGGCAATTAAACGCGGGGGATGCTTGGTCGGTACTTTACCACAAGAACAAACCCTTGCTTTTGATTTTTAATTATTTTTAATAATTAGTCATATTTAAGGCTTTGTTATGTTTGCTTCGTATATTATACTAGAGGTCCGCCCCAGCTTCGCACGGGTATAGATTATAGCCTATGTCACCCGGGGATAGTGGAGCTTCCCAACAGTGAAATCAGTCCATCACGTCACGTCCCAAATCAGTCAGTAGTTTCGGAGCCTATTCATTGCAAACAAACAAACAAACAATAAAATCTTTACTTTTTATAATATTATATATATATAGTATAGAAAATGAATAAAAACTACTTGACCCACAAAAAAAAAGTTTTGTAGTAGCATTCTAGGTAGATCCTATGTGTGAATTACATAATGTGCAATAAATTATTGAATAATGAAATTTGATGTGGTAACTATGGTTGGAATAACTGGTTTAATCATACCTGAGTAATACCCGTGCTACCTATCGTACACAAAATGATTGGTATTGAGGATAGAACAATTTAAATCACTGTTTTAAACTATCATGGTTAGATGATTATTTATGGAATATTTTACCGTGGTAAGGTTGTGGAATGAGCTCCCAATATTTCGGCGCAGTTACAAGCTTCATGGGAAGACTGAAGAATGCGGTGGTTGGTCGAACAGTTCAAAGTTAGGTGCAGACAAAACGATCTACCCTCTTTCTTAGTCTTTTGCTACTGTTATCACTAGAATTTGAACTCGAACCTAAGTCCCTACAAAACATCCCACAACCTTACCACGGTAAATATCCCGTAAATAATCATATAACTTGAATAATTTAAGTACTATATTTGTTAACTATGAGAGTTTTTTCTACTCTTATTAGGAATCATGATCGATGTTTTAAGCGTAGTTTTCTATATTATAGATCTTATTTTGCAGATATTGTTAAGCTTGATGATTAAGTAAGTTGAAGGTGAGACTAGCCTTATAATTCCTGAAGAATCGATGCTCATAGACCGTTGAAGGTCTACCCACTAAAAACAATCCAAATGCTCAAGCCCACAACCAGTTATCAGCACGCCCAACAAGCTGGCGGCATTACCGCATCATAATTATCATCCCCATCAGCGTTTTATTGTCCACTACTCATCATAGGCCTCTACTAATGCCACGCCACTGAGCTCGGTCGGCAGTTCTTTGCATCCAGTTTTTACCCGCTTCGTCAGGCGAATTCTAGATTGGAGACCACGTTTAGGGAAACGTAGTGGAGGACACCCTACGGCCTGGTGGAGTGACGACCTGCGTAAAGCGGTAGGCATTACTACGCTACTACGATGAAAAAGATGTACGAAATTTAATATTATTCTTACAGCCATAAGGGTAGCTAAGTTTATTTAATATTATTGTATTAAAATTTAACGAAAAAATTCTATCTTTAAAACATATACAGGAATCTGGTTTGGTTCAAAATTTTATAGTCTATACTTAGTTTTAAATTGTTTTGACCTTATTTTGTTTGGTATGCCAATAAACGAAATAAATAAATAAAAAACGGTAGCATTTTCGTCAAAACTACCTACCGTAGGAGGACACTCCTACCTGTCACGACAAGCTCTTGGCCAATAATTAGTATTAGTGTGACAAAACCAACTCTAATTTCCTCACGGTTAAGTTACTAAGCTAAATTTTAACATTTTTCGCACCATCCACGGAAGACTGGCGCAAACACACTTGCGTCATTTTTTTAATTTCACCATTGGTTAGAGGATAACCTAATACACGTACTCAAAATTCCTCAAATTAATATTCCAATAAATGACGGATATAATATGATTCAAAAAATTCGTACGAAAATATATGTTTCATAAATTCCCTGGTAAACTTATGTAAGTTTTGTTACGCTTATTACTTTTGTAGACTTGCCTCTTAATATTAGCTTAAACAAAGTTAAGCAATTATTAAATGTCTTTAAAAAAAACTTATTTACATAAATGAACTTACATACTTTTTCCACGAGATAAAATACAGAAATATACGGGTATATACAAGTTACTATAAATTTCCGCATAATTTTCCCATGGAAGAAAAGAGTATAATTTTTTACGTACAAAAGTTTTATGAAAGTGGACTGGAATAAAGGCGCAATTCAAAATAAAACCATGTAGTTCGTCTAATTTCCGTAGCAACAAAGCGTTAACTTTAGATGTTTCTAAATTTCATATTGTTATTCCGGGGATTAATGGAGTAACCACCTTATTTCAAATTTCCGCAGAAACTGCTAGTTTTTCTTAAAAATAAAGTAAATAGGTATCTGTAAGGTAATTTTAGCCAGCATGTTGCTAAAGAAACCAATTGTCTAGGTCTTCTAATTTCTCCGCAAATCAGTTTTTTGACGCCCCTGAAAAGTTGGTGTTTTCAACTTACGCCAGTCTTCCATGGGTAGTGCGTTGTATGAATTCTGAGACTAGTTATAACTACCTATATTATCCTACTATAATACCTATATTATTAAACACGGTGAAACCAACAAAGCGATAACATTTTCCTTCCCATTTTAATTAGCTCCACTTCGTATATTCTAATTTACCTACTTCTAGTTGTAAACAATAGAAATGGGCAACACACTGTGGTCTCGTTATCCTACAAAAATCGTTAATTTTTGGGATCATAAATAACTTGTTATTTCAGTAACTTAAATATCAAGCCATCTTTAACTTAACAACATTAAAATTTAAATAACAAACTTATATGTTTACTTTGTAAGTAAAAAAGAGTCAGGGATCAATAAAAAAAACTGTCATCATCATCATCATCCAGAAGACGTCCACTGCTGAACATAGGCCTCCCCCTTTAACCTCCACTCTGAACGACAGCCTGCCTTTTGCATCCACTGGAGGCCAGCGACACCAGCGATGCCAGCGAAAAAAACTGTACCTAGAGTAGGTAAAATATATATAATAGATCTATAATTCCTTAGTGTACTTGATACGTCTTTAGAGAGGAAATACACTAGGGATTCGTCAAAGAAAAAGTTTGAAAGATGAACTTCCACAAAGTAAAGAGTTATTTAATTAACTATTCATAAAGAGCGACTAACAGGCAAGTGGTCCACCTGATAAGGTGGATAAATCGCTCAGGTGAGTCCAGTGAAGTTTCATAAATTATAAGGAAATTTAATTTCGTCGCAATAAAATTCCGGTCACGAATCAAGGCTTATTAAAGGCCACACCTTGCCAAAACACTCCAATATTGCTGAAAGAATGAGCTATCATTATTTCCCTTTTGTTTTATGCCCTCAGAAAATTATTTCCGGTCATGCCATCGCCTTGAGTTATTATTATTTTTATCGGATTAATAAAATTAATAGGAACCATTCTCGTCATATTAGTTTCGCTATGATTATTGTGTAATAATCTGGTTTTATGGAAGATGACCGTTCAGAGGCAACTAGCTGCAGACCGTGATTCTGTCTGCAGAATTTCTTAGCGTTTCAGAGCTAACTGCAGACCGTGATTCTGTCTACATAATGTCTTAGCGTTTCAGAGTAAGCTGTAGACCGTGATTTTGTTTCTTGATTGTCATCTACTATTTTGCGCAGAACCTAAAATAGAAATGTTTACTGGGCTCAGTATACTGGGTGATATTTCACCCAAACGGAAAAATAAGGATGTGAAAGGTACATGAAATAGAACGCAATAGCATTGTTATTTCACACATTATGCAGTTTTCAAAATTTTCTGTTGTGTGAAAAAATCACCATAACCTCCATATCATCATCATCATTAGAAAGAGAGAGAGAGAGAGAGAGAGAGAGACAAAAATCTGACTGTAAACTTTTACTTTATGTACTTGTTACACTCTTTGACTCTACTTAGCTTGGGCCCTTATTCTCTAACTTATATAAGATTCCGCGCCATAAACACGCGACGTGTTAAAATGAAAATTTTATTGAACAATTGACTCTGTGCCCTTTGTTTTTATGAACAAATCCGCGTCATGTTATCTGCGTAAAATTGGTAATCTCAAGTTTGCTATCGCGATGAGGTTCATAACGCAGTCGTTTTGAATAGTCAAAATAACGTGAGGCAAGCTAGCGCGTCACGTGCACGTTTGTCAAGAGAATGTAGTAGGTATCCAATCGAAAGACGCGTTTGATTCATTTGACGCGTTTCAATAATGTCACCATGGTTACTGTGTAATTACACGTTTGCAATGTGTTATTGCCACAGTGCCTAAAGACTTAGGCCTAAGGGTCTTTGACCAGTGTGTGTTGCCAGTGATGACATATGGTACTGAGACGTGGTCCTTAACTGTTGGCCTTTTGGAAAAACTCAGAGTCACACAGCGGGCAATGGAGAGAGCTATGCTCGGAGTTTCTTTGCGCGATAGAATCCGAAACGTGGTTTTTCGCCAAAGAACCAAAGGAACCGGCATAGCTGTTAAAATTTGCAAGTTGAAGTGGCAATGGGCAGGCCACATCGCTCGGAGAACCAATAACCGATGGGGAAGAAAGGTTTTTGAGTGGAGACCACGAACCGGAAGACGCAGCGTAGGTAGGACTCCCACTAGATGGACCGACGACATAGTAAGAGTCGCTGGCATCCAGTGGATGCAAAAGGCAGGCTGTCGTTCAGTGTGGAGGTTAAAGGGGGAGGCCTATGTTCAGCAGTGGACGTCTTCTGGCTGATGATGAATGTGTTATTGGCGTGCTTTGTGTTTTCTTACGGAATCAAGGCCCTAATTCGGTAAAGGAAGTCGTAATGCTATTCAACTTTACGTGAAATGCCATAGGCATTAAAATTATTCAATTAGACACCTAGGTACAGACAAACACATCTATAACCTCTCAGTTTTTTTCAATGTTAGGTTAATAGTTCTGGCTCTTAACTGCTTACGTTTTGACATTGTTTGACCTAATTTCCGAACTTTTACAGCCTATGTTCTACGGTTATGATTCGTATCATGTACGTTGAGAACTATAATAAAGATAACTGTTATGAAGGGAAAAGTCATTGTAACTTCCATAAATAAAATCTTTTGTGAAAACAAACAACCAACTATTTAAGAGTCATCATGAATAAATAATAATATTGTTAAACCATGGGAGTCATAATCATTATTTGAGCATTTTTTTTTTAAATTATTATAACATTGGCTTGCACTCACGATTATGTTTCTATCGGTCGAGACGATCGACCGGTTTCGGAGCCATTAGAGCCCTTTCCTCAGGGAATACGCGCGGTTCTGGAGAAGGTCGCCCGATTGGCGATGCCAAGGCCGCGGTGGTGGTGCGCGCACGCGCAGAGCGTGCAGCCGCTCTTGCTGCCCTTGCAACCACCCGCCTGCACTGCGACCTTTGCCTCCGGTCTGTCTAGTACTGGTCTATTGTCTTCCGTTTCGCTTGTACATGGTGACACTTGTGTTACACATTTACCCCCCTATTAATAAACGTAGAGTAGCCTCGGAATAGTTACACTGCCTTTTGTCTTTTTCGATCGAGTTCAAAATTTGAAAGAGAGAAAAAGACAAAACACTGCGTAACTATTCCAAGACTACTCCACGTTTATTAATAAGGGGGTTAGGGTCTACGCACAACACACTGACCGTGTTGAACGTATTTTTATTTTTATTTAGAACGGACAGAAATGCAGCATAAAGACAGACAGCGTAAGCTTAGTAATACGGTCCCGTTTGCACCCAATGGGTACGGAACCGTAAAACACCGATTTGTTGATATTTTTTAGAATAACAAAGCAAATGATAGATAGCAATTTTCGCGTTGATATGTATAGGACGACGAAGGAGATAAAAAAAAAACGACTAATATTTTTTAAATTATATTACGAATTTTTGTCTCTTAAAATTTTAAATATGTGTGCAAGAGATAGCTCTGGGTGGCGAGTGCGGCTTTGAAACATCATTTTCCTGTCCAATGATGATCTAATTCACGCCCCTTGCCCTGTAGCTCATTGATATTATCTTCTTTCCACCTGGCTGGTGGTATGCCTCAGTCTTATCATCTCCTCCGTTCCACCATTTTGAGGCTGCTTGAATCTACCCACCATTTAAAAACAGCTTTACTACATATATTATTTACCTATTAATTTAACAGCTATTAGAAAATCCATCATACAATTTGTTGATAAAATATCTAGAAATAACATTGATTTTTTTTGGAGTTCAATAATGTTCAGATGGGAAGGAGATTGATCGTAAAGTGAACAAACATCCCGGGAACGCAACCTTAATTTTGCAATGTGACTTGCCTCCTCCACTTGAGCACCGTAATTAGCAGTCATAATTATTGGAATTGAAGTGTACTAATTAAAACTTATCAGTTTTATTAGCAATTTGTAAATACGTGAACATACGATACCTACGTAATTTGATTAGTAAGAGCAAGGCCATATTAATTTAAAACACTCCCGGTTTTTGCGATAATTCAGCTGTTTGAACATAACACTTTAATCAGGGACTTAAAAAAATGATTTTAATTTGTTATTAGGCTTGTGTTTGACTGCCACTTCAGTTGATGTTAAGTGATGATGCGGTCTACGATGGAACACGTTTGCTTAGAAAAAGCCGATCTACTCGCGAATTAAAGACCAGATTGGCTACTTTGGCCAGTTTTTTTATATTACTTATTACCTTTCTCAGCTTTGTATAACTATAACACAAGCAGTCTTTAAAAAGTAAAAGACAAACTGAATAAAAAATGCGTGCCTTTTATTTTACCCGTATTTTGGGAATCCTTCGCCGACGTAACCGCAGGGTTGTAGCGTAGGAACAGTATACTATCAACTCAGTGCATCTTATATTTGTCAGTAGGTGAACAGATAAGTTCTGCGCTGAACAGATACTGACTCTTACAACACTCTCTACTCTGCTGTCTCTACAATATAATTTGATGCACCACATAATTATAATAGTTCAAACTGTACAAGGCTAGTAGTTCCATCGTTTATAGACCAGCGAGTTACCTAAGGTGAGCAAAATCCCTCTACAGATGATGCAATGCACTTAAAACTGGTTTTCTACTTGTAGCCCCATCTCATCATCATCATCATCATTTCAGCCGTAGGACGTCCACTGCTGGACATAGGCCTTCCCCATCGATCTCCAAAATGGCTGGTTGGAAGCAGCCTGCATCCAACTTTTCCCTGCGGTCTCTTTTAGGTCGTCTGTCCAGTTTGTGGGTGGACGTCCTACGCTGCGCTTACCGGTCCGTGGTCTCCATTCCAGAACCTTTCGGCCCCATTGACCATCTGTTCTGCGTGATATGTGCCCTGCCCACTGCCATTTCAACTTGCTAATCCGGTGGGCTATGTCTGTGTCTTTTGTTTGTCTACGGATCTCCTCATTTCGGATTCGATCTCGCAGAGAAACCCCGAGCATAGCCCTCTCCATAGCTCGTTGTGCGACTTTGAGCTTGCTTTTAGCTCCATCTGCTTCCAGGGTTTATCAAAAGACCTCCTTTTAGTACAGTCCTTTATAACACGCTAACACGGTTGTTGATAAAGTTGAATATATTTAAGCGCAGTTACATTTCCCACATGGCCCGGTATTAAAAAAAATACGTTATTGTAAATATCCCGTTGATAATCATATAACTGCAGTGAACAACCGTGATATTTTAAAACAGTTTATTGTGTAAAGCAGTTGTCAGAAAGTGGAAGCGAAAAGAGATGGATGACGTGCCTTTAGTGTGGGTCTTAGTGAGTTTAGTGAGGTCCAGCAGTGGACTAAAGTAGACAGACCATGTGATGATGATTAAGATGAAGCTCGTTCACTGCTTCACATTACACTTGTAACGTAAAGGTAATAATGGAAACGAACATTTAGATTCATGAGCGAACCGAGATCACAGCTGTGTAATAAAATAAAGGTACGCTACACAATATATCTCTATATTGATGAATAAAGAAACGGGGACGATTTCAGTAAGTATAAGTTATTTTTTGTTTGTAGGTCAGTGTTTCAACCTTTTTAGGGTTCCGTACCCAAAAGGTGAAAACAGGACCCAATAGGGTCCTGTTTTAGTAATAACCAAACCTACGATGTCTGTCTGTCTGTCTGTCCTACCTTTTAACGGCTGTATCTTTCGAACCGTAATAGATAGCAAGTTGAAATTTTCACAGAATATGCAATGTTACGGCAGAATAATTAAGAAATTATAAAAAAGTCAAAAAGTAAAAACGAAATGGACCCCCATTTGGGGACCCCCCCCCCCCCCCCCCTCATACAACAAACGTATTTTTGTATTAGCTCCAATGTAAAAAAAAGTAATATGTATAAGCGTCAAACTTGGCATGATTATAGTAAAAACTCTAAAGTATAACAACAAATAATAAATAATGGCCAAGTGTGAGTCGGTGTCAAATTCTGGCAGCCATATTACAAGCTTAGCTTACTTTGGGGTCAATGACCGTGTGTACAAAATGTCAAGAATATTTATTTACAAAAAAAAAAAACTCTCGGCGGCTTGAAGATGTTAGCTCTTTTATGAGGGATTTTAAAAATTACATATTATACTTGCTGTTTTAGGAGACATTCTTCTTATTGAATTAGAAGATAGATAATATAAAAACTACGGACTGAATCGAGAATTTCTAAAGTTGGTTAATAAGACGAATATAATTTTATTTATTTACGCGATTTGAAAGAAAACAAAGTAAAAAAAAAAAAAATATAATTATGTATAGATAGATTATTATTAATAGTAAATTAATTAACAAAACATAAAAGAAAACGCGGCCACACAAAGCACATCAGAAACAACTAAACAGGAACCTTATTTATAACCAGCACCACTAATTCAATTAGTAAGGAACTAGGGAAGTCCATCGCAGCAGGATATTAAGTTGAAGACAAATCGCCACGTTTCACGCTTCTCGCCACTAAATCCTTATGGATAGTAATTTGACATCGGACTTTTCCTTCAGGAATATCAAAGGGAGCATAAAATATTACGCTTTCAAGGGATCCGGACAGTTGTTAAACGATTTACGCTTTTGTGGTAAATTATTTTCAATTCAAGTAATTAATTGAAAAATTGAGGTATTTTTTTGTTATAATTATACAGAATCGATCTACGTTTTGCCACCAATTTGCCTGATGGTAAGCGACGGTGTGGCCGAAAATGTAACACGTTGATCTAGAAGGAATATGTTCACTTTATCCTTGAAGATGCCTAGATTGTAGTTCTCAGGAAACAAGGACGGCAGTTCCACTTTTGGGCAGTACGTATCATAGATGACGACCTGAATCGTTGAGTACGAATCTTTAGATATTCCACGATGAAAGGCTGGTAGTGGAATGCTGTAGAAAATTGATAGACTCGCTACTTTACGGCGCTGTTCTAGATTGAGAAGTTTCTTAGCCACCAACTTATCATCGCCTATAAGTCGAGCAGCACGCTGGTCTACCGAATCAAGAGCTTCGAGCTGGTATTTGGCTGAACCGTCCCATAGATGACATCAGTACTCCAAACAAACATGATCGGACTTATACCGCAGATACATAATATACTATAATAATAATAAATAACTTCATTATACTTACACCGAAATAAAAAAACTACTGCCGCGGTCTTTACGTTATAAATGCACAATGATGCGACATGTTTTCTTCACGTTGGCGCCAAAACCTCTAATATTCGAAAGGTTATGTCTGGGTTTCTAATAATACCCTGATCTATGAGTGTTATTAAATACCTAGGCAAACTTCCTACATGGAGTATAATGATGATGATGATGAATTATGATATAATTTTACAATTGTTGTATACATTTCTTTGGTTATCTTATTTTTATACAATATTGACTAGTTTTTACTTACTTATTTGACATTATTCGTACCTGAATATTTTAAATAATTGTGTATTCATTTTAATAACTAATGTAATTAGCTTTTCGTTTTGACATAATATTGTAATTAGTTAATTTTGTAGGTTATAAGTGTTTTATAATTTTGTATCTTTAGTGTAATTGGTGTATAACCGTGCTAAATGAATGAATAAATAAATAATATGACAAGCTGAACCAGTATCAACAATTTAAGAAAATATGTACGTAAGTATGTCGTTGTGCATAAAAAGCAGTTGAAGTCCGCATACACCGCATATATAAACAAGAACTTTACGAGCATGGGAGGTGAAAATATTATTTCATACAAACAGAACCTGGCTACGGAATGATTATCATCTCTTAGCAATTCAAATAACGTTTCTAACCTCCAGACATGTAAAGAATCTAAAATAATCTGCCTACAGATATTATACAAGTGTTTGCTCTATAATATTACGCAAATTAGAAATAGATTTTGTTTTTATTAGTACTGAAAACATTTAGCATTATTTACATTTATATATTTATATTGACATTGTACTCGTACAAAAACATACCAATATCATTGACATACAAATACATGGAGGTTAGCACTAGTGCAATATTCACGACAATAGTGTCTTGAATTTACATAAAATAAGTTTGATTTATTAGATTGATTGGACCCTGGTATGTCCTAAAATTGCGACCAGAACTACAGGGGGATAAGCAGCATCGTCCTATTAGTACACGGTCAATGTACTGCGATTCCTAAGGCGCCTGCCAAACGTGGGGATTATGGCAACACTTCTGTCTAAGAGGAAGGCCTTTGTCCAGCATTGGACGTTTAATGGCGGCTGATGTGATGTGATGTGATTTTTATCGCGAGTACCTATTTTAGATTATTTTAATTCCTGGTAGGAAAGGGAGTCTAAACATGTGTGATGTGACCACGTTGACTGTAAAGTGTACAAATCGTTAGGAATTAATACAATGTAAAATATGCGTATTAAAATCTGTTAAAAGTAATTAAATCTAGATGGGTATGTTTAGTTAAACCGACAAACTAATGTCAGTATGCCAGTGACGCTGATTATTTTGTTTAATTGCTACACTAAACAGCTCTAAGAACAGACAAAATGAGACGCAGATAATTTAAGTCCTATCAAATTAGTTTAAGTGGTACTTATAACATAATCCACGGCAATATCTAATTAAACTTGCAACAAATGTAAATTTAGTGCATTTTAGTATGGCTTTAGGCTAATATTAATTTTGTAATTTTTGAGCCCTGGCGTGATATCTATAGATTAAATGATCTATGTCCAATCACCATACTTAATATTATAAATGCAATAGTATATTAAATATAACCGTATATATAAATGTAAATTAAATAAACCAACAAATTTGTCTTCTTTCACGTAACAAAAGAGCAATGGATCGACTCGATTTTTGCGTAGAGTTAGTTAGTATGTCTTCTGTGCCCAAACTAAGTAAAGCTTGTGATATGGCTGCCAAAGACTGATATACATACATATATAGTTTTTAAATACATACTTAAATAGATATAAACAACCAGATATAGAACAAACACAAATGTTCATCACATAAATGTTTGTCCTAGGCGGGAATCGAACTCACGCCCCCAAAGCTCAGAAGGCAGGTTCACTACCAACTGGACCAACGGGCTGACTAAAATAGGAAAATAATGAATGACCTTTGGTTATTGATGTCTACGAGTGATCTCGCGAAGCGTAGCTAGTACAAAGTAATTTTCGCAACGTCCTCAATATTGTAGTACTATTTCTGACTACGAAATCAAGTTAACTTCCATGTTCATGAAATCTTTGAAATCGGATATTCAGTATTGAGATTTGCGTTCAATATTACAGTATTGGATTCCATCATGGCACGAAACATCTGTTCTCGATGAATCGGTAGCATGCAGTCGAAGACGAGAGATCTGAAGTGAATAAAGCTATTACCCACGAAAATTTCTCTAGTTCTGAACATAAAGATAGATAAATATCTTCAAACAGAAGAATAACTTATGGATACATGAAGTAGTATGTTCTTGTATAAACTTTGAAACGAATGGAATAACTCGCTTTGAAAATGGCCCTTTAGGGTATACAAAGTCCTTGGAAAATGGAAATACAAGTTAAGTTATTATTGAACTAAATATTTTGACAAGAAAACTCAATAAAACTTACCGAAGTCCTGCTAATAAAATGCTTTCCTGAAATAGTAGGTACCTAAATCGCATATCGTCGTGAAGGATAAATTTGTCAGGCGTTTTTGGCAAAATGAGGATTACGGAAATTTACGAGTTTTTAACCTCCGATGCAAACAGCAGGGTGTTATAAGTTTAACGAGTGTACGTCTGTGGCATCGTAGCTCCTACCTCCGTACCTCCGTTTTTTTTGTTTGAAAGGAAACTAGATCGAGAGTGTTCTCAGCTAAAATAAAAAAAAACTGATCAGCCGTTTGAAGGTCAACTTTTTGTCAGGGTTTTTCATTTATACTTGTTTATCAATTTGAGTGCAGTAATATTATGTGGAATGTTTGTATAGGATATGCATAAAACAAACCTCTGAGAAAACTCTATACCTACAGGTATCTACGTAAAATCTTTGCAGAACCTCTGCAAAATTTACAATTATTGTAGTAAATTTTGAGGCTGTTTGGGTTGAAACCATGTGCCCGTGAGGATTGAGAGTCAATTTTTTTAAGACTTGTCGTGACTTCTGGTCAATGCAACTCGTGACCAAATTGCCTCTACTATGATCAAAGGCTGAGCATTGCTATACAACGTGGTATTGGGGCATTTTAGGAATAAATCCCATTGGTAGCGGATTAATTGATAGTTTTTGTAGTTTTTTTTTTTTCTGAACATCAGAAACAAAAGATGTACGATATTAAGAGAGCGGGCAAGAAAAATCGACATCGTTTTATGGTTGATATTCCGAAAACCCGTAAGAAGCGCTTTTCCACATTTATTGTGCGAAGTGCCAGTCTGTGGAATTCGCTGCGTGAATGGGGTTTCCCCGTCAGTTACAATTTGGGTGTCTTCAAGTCGAGAGTGAATCGGTTTCTTCTAGGCAAGCGTGGCTCCATCATAGTATCTACTATAAAAAAATAAGAAAATAAAAACGAGTTAAAACAGCAAAATAATAGTTTCTGTTACAAGCCGGTCTCAACTCAGCGTAGGACCGTATTTGGATGAGTGACCGCCTGGGCGTGCGTGATGTCATTTTGCAGTAATTTTTTGTACTTTAGTAGACAATTTATGTGGTGCTACGGAACTCTCAGTGCGCGAGCTGAGGCTGCAGACTTGCGAGCACTCAGGCTGGTTTTATTTTACTGTAATGAATATCGTATAGTTGTTGGATAGTAGGTACATTATACTTATTTTAACTTCATTTACCTCCTAGGCACCGTAAAATTCTACTAAAACATGTATTTAATACGTCATGTGTTAACTTTGTAGGTTTGTCTACAGCAACCTAACTTACCCTGTTGGGAAATTAACAGAGGGTGGATTTTACACGTCTGGGAAATACGAACTATTTCAAGTCCAAACCATACAAATTTTTTGCTCTACCTAGTCCATTACACTAATATTTAAATGTGAAAGTTTGTGTGTGTGTAAATAAGTATATATTTTTGTCCGCACTCAACTCCGTAACGGCTGAAACTATTTGGATGAAATTTGGTATAAGAATTTTTTATACCCTGGATCTTTTAATTAAATAACAGGCTTGTTGCGTTTGACCGCTACCTTGCCTAGAAAAAACCGATACATAAACATACACTTTACACACAAAGGTACTTTTTATCCCGAAAAATAAACAGTTCTTAGGATAGCGTGTGAAACCGCGGGATGCTAGTTATGAACAATTTAGATTTCTATTTCGAAAGTACGGGTACGTCATAAAACTGTGACCAAACCGCCGGAGGATGAGCAGCAGCGTCCTATTAGTACACGGTGAACGTACTGCGATCCCCAAGCCACCTGCCAAGCGTGGGGACTATGGCAACACCACTCTCTAAGAGGGAGGCCTTTGTTCAGCAGTGGACGTTTACTGATGTGATGTGTTGTAAAAATGTATCGGCTACCTGCTACAATTGTACGTAAAACAGTATCAGAATTTACATTTTCCCTTCAGCTTTTTACGATTGCTGCAGCACAGATTAAAAAATATATTGGAATCGACTTAAGAGTATCATTTTATTGTAAGACTATTGAATGCCGTTTGCGTTCCTCTTTGCCACGCTTTCAGCAAAAAGTAACCTTCAGCAAGATGAAACGCAGTGGAAACTAAAAGTAGATACAGTTAACGACATAACTAGGTTACTAGAAGTGTTGGCCACGCAGCGTTAAAGCCAGTCGTCCTACACCAGCCTCCTCGGTAGAGTGCAGCCTTCATGGGCGAGTAGAAGGCTGGCGAAGGACGACAGACACGGCGCGTCAATATATTCAAATTCATCAATCGAATACCTATAAAAATATGGAACAGAGTTTTTCCTCAATAAACAAATTTTTGGTGGTTTAATAAGCTTTTCACTCGCTTCTGCAACCGCCGGTCGCTAACAAGAAGTTTAATGATTTTTTAGGGTTTGTGGTTATTATACACATTAAAATAAAACACATATCTGTTTTTTATATCCTATAGAAGTTTGTTATCAAATGCGATAGTGACGATAAATAAATTATTTAATTCTTGTGTTACTTTTGATAACCTCAACCCAATATAAATATTTTTTGTCAATTTACTTAGTTTCATATTTTTAATTTTATATGTTGTTTCATATTAGGATATTTGACTGATTTTACGAAATCATCTTAAATTGTATATTATATTAAATAAAGCAATCTTGTGATTTAATCCTCATAATTTTCAGTATTTGTGTTTTAAATGGCAGATTAAAATTCAAATTTTTAAATTTGAAAATTTGGATTTTATTAAATTCTACTTTTGGCATTTATGGGACCATGTGACATTAGTGGCGTCACACACGTAATAAAGACATTCGACCTACATGAGTGTTTACAGTCAAGTCACGTGATCAATGAAAATCATATATTTTTTTGTATTTATATATTAAATATTTTTTCAAATAATAGTCTTCTATATGTATTCTAGTATGAATTATATTTTTAATACAGTCAAATACCCTATTCCCCTCATTCCTCACGGCCCTTACGCCCCGCAAAACTTAACATTTCTATAGAAATCCATCAATTACTCTCCCTGTGGCCATGGACACTGCAAAGCATTCGAAACGTCAGGAATTAAAATATTATAACTAATAAAATAATGTAAAATACACATGATAAAATGTATTAAAAGTGATAAAGTTTAACCTACCAGTTATTTCTGTCCCTGACTGTCTCTTAAGAACTTTCCGCGAACGTAACAAGAATGATGGATGATATTCAATGAGCTTCCAGTAGTGAATATTATACGAATTATTTATCATACCAACTCCGATACAGAACCCTTCTCATTGGATACAGATGGAGAAATAATATACCTAGATATCTGTAGATATTATGTCGCAGCGCCCCGCGGTTTCACCCGCGATATATATCTCCTTGAAGCAATCTGCTCGGTAGCGACAGCAACCTTTGACTTACATGTTTTTTTATCATGTAATATTTCAATGTGTAGACTTTAATGCTTGCCGCGTTCCATACAAAACATATGGGGAAATTAATTTTCTTTTTCTCGTGAAATTTTCGCTTATTTTAATACTTATTCTGCTATTAGGGGTGGAGAGGAATCCAACAAAATCGTTTGATCATGAAATTCGGTCATACTTGAGTTATAATGGTGTAACCAGCCCGACTTAGATCTTTGGATATAGATAGGGGCAAGTCTTTTTTTATTCAGGCAAGTGCCTTGCCTTATACCTTCACTATCCCCTTAGACGTAACACATCACACCACAGCCTTCCTTATCCCACTGCTGGGTATAGGCCTCTCTCTTGCTATGCCAGCTGCTTCGGTGCTGTGGTGGATCAAAGTAGACGGAGGGTGCTAAGCTAATCCATCTTGCAGCTGGACGACCAACGTTCCGCTTACCTTGCCTCGGCCACCACTCTGTAACCTTACTCCACCTGTCATCACTGCGCCTAGCAACGTGTCAAACTCGGTTTACAGATATGATGTATAAGTGACATATAGGCATCTCATAGGCTAAATATACTAAGAATTTATTACTTCGCAAGGACATACCCTATAAAACTTCTTCAATGTCAACTCAGTGGTGTCAACAAGTCTATTTGACAATGATTTGACACAGTGTCACCACTCAATTACAAGTTGATTTCGTCAATGAGTGGTTATATTATTGAGAGCGATGCAACGTAAGTAGTTAGAATGAATTTCAACACATGGCGTTTATTTTCAAGCACTATAAACACACTGGGGTCAGGGACGTAAATGTTTGCATATCCTTATTAATGAGATCTTTGTTCAAACAAATTTTTGTTTACTACGCGTTTGAAGTCGGGGCAGTACTTTAATAAATGTAATAATTCGCACCACATTTTTTTTACTAGTACCTTGTATCTCACCTCAGTATCTCACCTTCCTATAAGTTTGGTTTCGAATTGATTCAGTAATTTCATCTTCTAAGAACACATTAGCAAACTTCTGTTTTTTTAGAATTATAATTTCCTAGAACTATTGGAAATTTATAATTTTAGAAATATAAACAGCCAAGTTATTAACTAGTTACTTAATAATTAATCGCACTTTGTCAGAGTTAGACCGAAAGGTGGTACTAAGCTGAAAGGGGGTCATTGTACTCATCATAAATAACTATAAGAATGAGACGAAACCCTAAAACGCTTTGCGTTTGAAAAATTCAATATGAAATTAGCACTTAACGACATGATATGATATGTATGTATTTTTTCATATTTTTAAATGTTGACATGTAATTATTATTATGAATAAAATTATCATTATCATTATGGAACAGCTGATATTTTTGGTGGTTACAAGATAAGCCTTACAGCTTAATATCACTGTTACGTTCAACTATATACATAGTTATTTATTTAATTGTAATGATATCTGATAATATATTGTGAAATTTCCAAATAAGTTTTTACTTCGAGCACAGTTCCCGAGCTCCACTTCCAAGATTGCTTATTCATAACATCAATCACAAAATACTCCTTAGTATGGGCATTTTTTCATGCAGCACCCCGTTGCCACCACTGAAGCTCAACGCCCTTTCTATCTGCCATTCCCTCAAAGTTTTTACCCTAGTCCCGGGCACGACGTTGTCATCCACATACTTAGCTCGATATAGCTCCGTCCTGTATATTTTCAGCTGATCTTTTATGTAATCCACGGGCACTTTTGATATAGCAAGCAGTCTAGGCTTGTACGCTCCTATATCAGGGATATTTTTAGCTTCATACAGTTCGTAAACTAGATACTTATCGTGGGCTTTCGGTGCTCGAAGGAAAACTGCGTACTCTACGCCAACGTGGAGAAACCCTAGGAGGTTGTTCTCTGATTTGTAGGCGTCTAGGAATTGGAAAACCTTATGGAGACGAGCGGCGGTCGTTGGTTTGAGCAGGCATAGTGTTAGGATGGCGAGTAGCGGTATCTGAAAAACAAAAGTTGGCATTAGGTATCTACGTATTGAACTATAACTATAACATAAAATACGGACCAATCAAAATATATTTTTTATGTAGAATTTTGCGGTAATTTTGAAGTAAAACACTGTTTTAAACTATCACGGTTGTTCACTAAAGTTATATCATTATTTACGGGATTTAATATCCCGTAAATAATCATATAACTTTAATTTTAAAGTAGACTTTGTCTGAGGCGTAAGATTAAAGAATATTTGGACAGAATATTTTTATTGGAACTTGAACCGAGCATGGTTTGTAAGTGATAAGTAAAGCTAACAAAATTGCGTTAAAAAGAAACAATACTTTATAGCCAAAATACCTCGTTACAAGAGCGAAGCATTCCTAACAAATATTGAACTTACGAAATTCATGCTGAAAGTAGTAAAATAACCGACATCTATAACTGCCTCTCGTAGGTGTGGTGCCCAGAATGATTTCAATATATTAAATTTTTTACATCTGCGAAATAAAAATCTTGCGTGCCTTTTACGAGGCTTTAAATTTTTTAATATAATAAAACGTTATGCATTTTGTTTTGGCTTTTAGGGTTCAGTGATCTTGCCATATAAACGAAAGATACAAAAAAGTATTAAATTTAAATCACGATAAAACGATGTCCTCGAAATGAACCCTGAATCTGTGATTACTGCCGGTTGAATGGATGTTCGGTTGGATGTTTCCGGTAACATCACTTAAGAGCCAGTTCCCATTCTAGGCTAGGTGTATTCACCGACCACACCGATACTTAACTAAAGTTGTCATACGTCCGCTTCACCTCAAATCATTAAAATAAAGAACTTAGGTGGGCAGCTGGATTATGTGAGATTGCACCCTAGTAAACACTCGGTGATCCTGGTCAGCTGTGTCAGGTGCCTAATGGATAGATAGATAAACTCTTTATTGTTCACACCACAAATTTCATACACACGATAAAACAGCTTAAAACGGACTGGTGCCCCCACTGGTGAGGCAATCCACTGGACCCACTTAGCATCCGAAGAGATATGGTTTCCCTCTGCATTTTCTATCGTTTATTTTTCAGTGAATGCTCTTAAAAGCTTTTTGATCTCATTCCTGTGTCGGACTTCCACTACCGCACATCCCGGCACCGTAAAAAGCTCACCCCCACATCTTGCAAAGTTGGACATCTCACACCATCCAGTTTTTCTTCTCCTTTCTTCCACAGACTTGCAAGGTGTGGAATTTCCTTCCAACAAAATTTTTCCCGCCGAGCTTCAGCATGAAGTGTTTCAAAAAGGGTGTCTACAATTACCTTTACAGGCTGGCATAGCACCGTAAACACCGCTAGTGTTGCAGGTGTCCATAGGCGGTGGTTTTTTATTAGGTACCATCAGGTGCCATTCCGGCAAAGCACCGTCTACACCGCTAGTGTTGCAGGTGTCCATAGGCGGTGGTATCTGCTTACCATCAGCAGACCACAAGCTTATTTGCCGCTTTTTTTATGAAATAGAGGTGGATCGCATGCTTGTTAGCATCTCTTTAAATATATAAATAACCGGACAAGTACGAGTAGGACTCGTGCTCTGAGGGTTCCGTTAGACGGAACCCGACCGCGTGCGGCGCACCCGGCGCGAGACCAAAAAAAAAACTAACTGAAGTTAAAATATTGAAAGACAAACTTAAGTTTGTAGTTTTTTTTTACTGGGCAAGTGCCTTTAATAACTAAACAAAATACAAGCTAAAACTAACACTACAAATACAGTTAGACTGCCCATAGACCGTTGAAGGTCTAAAGACAATCCAAATGCTCAAGCCCACTACCAGTTGGCAGCGTACCCAACATGCTGGCGGCATTACCACGTTGAATGGCAATGCTAATGCGTTGAGCCAGAAACACGCCAGCATTTTGGTCACGCGTCGCATTAACCAGGCGCTCTGAAAGATTTTTGAAAATGAGGTGAGCTCCCGGTCCCCAAGGGCCCAATGTCTCGACCCCAAACGCTTCAAATATGTAACCACTGCCGAGGTTAGCATATTTGCGACGCTTGTGCTGCTCTGCCGAATTAGCAGCCGCGCCAGCCCTACCCTGTGTCTCAGGAAGATGTGACGGCGCCAAAGTATCGACACAAGTTGCGTCCCATACAAGGGGCCGCCCCAACCTCCAGGGCACAAGTGTCATACCGTCAGGCCTCTTTCCATCGTCACGCGCAAGACCACTCGGTTCGAGCACAGCTGCGACATTGGCGGTGGAAAGTGCCCTGCGTATGATGTCGTTCAGGCTAGCGTGTCGGCCAATACGACCAGCGCTTCTCGAGCAAGAGAGACCATGGTGACCGAGCTGGTCAACAGCAGTACCACACTGACAGCGATGGGCCTCACAGCACCTTGCACCCAAGCGTAAGCTGACAGCTAGACGAAATGCGGTTGGATCTAAAAGGCTACCTGTGTTAAAAGAGGGCATGGCTTGCAACCAAGGTCCCGATTCCCAAACAGAGACAGCAAGAATACGAGCGCGATCTGCAATACTAGGACACGTATCTAGTAGCGATTTTCATGCTAGTTCGCAGATCGGCCGATCCCACAGTCTCTGGGAAGACAACTTTGAAGTTTGTAGTTGACAATAAGGTTCTTCCATACATCCCAACTACAAAATGTAAGTTTGTAATAGCAAAATAATTATTTTTAAATACCTTCAAATTTATAACTTTCGGATTTATTCCTATATATGTACTATGAGACCTTGCCTCTTGCCAAATTTCATGATTCTAGGTCAACGGGAAGTACCCTATAGGTTTTGATTCCCCTGTGAAATCGCAAAATATACGACATAAAGGAACCCTAAGAGCGCGAGACCAAAAAAAAAAACTAACTGAAGTTAAAATATTGAAAGACAAACTTAAGTTTGTAGTTGACAATAAGGTTCTTCCATACATTCCAACTACAAAATGTAAGTTTGTAATAGCAAAATAATCATTTTTAAATGATATACCTTCATATTTCTAACTTTCGGATTTATTCCTATATATGTGCTATGAGACCTTGCTTTTTGCCAAATTTCATGATTCTAGGTCAACGGGAAGTACCCTATAGGTTTTGGTTCCCCTGTGAAATCGCAAAATATGCGACATAAACGTTCAGATTTTGATTGCGTTGACTTACAACTTTTATTTTTTTACAGCCGAAAGAAACCGTAGACCCAAGTATTTAGTATAAATTTCAACTTGCTACCTTTACGCGTTCTTGAGAAAAAGGGTCTTGACAGACGGACAGACAGACAGACGGACAACGAAGTGATCCTATAAGGGTTCCGTTTTTTCCTTTTGAGGTACGGAACCCTAAAAAACAGGAATTGTGAAAAAAACACAGTTCCCTCGTTCCACTCGTTTCACAAAAACAACGCGATCGACAACGTTTGTCTTCGTTCATTGTTGATGTGGGATATTACTTATTATTTTGAAAAATAATTGATCAGTGATTCATTTGAAAAACATGATATTTGGCACCAACCTCACCATCGTCACATATCCGAGTACTAGATCAAAACATAAACTTCCATCAATAACAGTATAACCGCAACGATCAATCGCTGTCCCGAAGGTTCCGCGGTCGTTTACAAAACTAGCCTCTCAGATAAGCCGGGTTAGGTCTGTAATGAAACCGATTCAACCGGAAGAGACAACGATAAGGTAATTTGGCCCTAACCGCGGTATAGTTCTAACCAGTATGGGCTGTGTTACCTATATCTAGATATCACGCGCACACTCGATGGTCGTCACTTGAAATTCTGCTGTGCGAGACGATATAAAGCCGGCCACAGACTGCTGCGCGCGACTACGTGTGACGTGTGTTAGCTTCACAGAAAAGAGAAAAAAATATACTTTTCTGTGGTTGGTTTCGTTCAATACGAGCAGCCATACATTCTTTCATCATCATTATCATCATCAACAACAACTATTTTCCACCCAGTGCTGAGTATCTCTTCAGCGCGCCATCTTTTCCGGTCCTGTGCTAGCCTTGTCCACTGCTTTCCTGTTATTCCTCAATTATTGTAAATAGACTTGACTTTTTTGTTTAATGATTTATATTGTGGCTGGTCACAAACTAGACCACAGATAAATTACATACCTACACATAGTCAGCTACGCAAACGCTATGCACGGCTGCGTGGATATGTTATGCTATAAGCCAATTTTCTTCCCCCGACCACTCACTTCTGCTTGCTTTTCCCTCCTGTTGACGTCGCGTAGGTCAGATATCAATGTGGCCACAACGCTCCATCGAGCTAAATAGAATTTCTGTTCAGTTCTTCAGTTTTGACAGACAACGTCTGTCAGGTCTGCTAGTGTTCAATACATCGATATAGGTACATTCTAAAATGTATGAGGAATAGAAGATCATTAGTGTCATTGGAATAAAATCAAAATATCTAAAGGCATTTCACAAAAATTTGAGCTGCGCTGTTGTGTATTAGGTACGAGGGTAAGCTTAGCTAAGTTACTGTAGGTAATAATGCTTGTACAGTCCACAGGGTGAGAGTGCTGGAACAGCTGTAACCGAAGGTGTATATAAACTAGAGTTGGGGTGCGTTCAAATCACGCCAAGAAAGCCAACGCCGCCCACATCGCTAACGAGAACTAGTTTACTTTGTGCCATCGTAAAAAACTCGCACTATGATTCAGGCATCCTGCAAGTTTGGAGCTCACTCCGTATGTTAACACTATAACTTGTCTTTATTATGTAGTGAGCAATCAGCCATACTGTGATCATAGTGTGTGTACGCAGGGATTCAGACCCTTACGTGACCACGAATGTCGTCGAAAGTACTAAGTATGTATGTAAGTTTTAATATAGTTATACGTACCTAGAAGCGATAATTTTGTGGAGTTTCTATTTAGCACGTTTCACAGGTAAGAATTACATACTCTTGACTTGAGAAAAAACCCTCAAAATAGTCAAATGTGTGATAAAAAGCAGCTAGTGGTAATTTATAACCGTGAACAGATTGTAAGTTCAATGCAACGTTATAGTTCGGTATAATTTCGATAGATTGCGCTATTTATTTATTTTTGTAAATAAATGATCGATGAGGTATCAAGGTATCAAGATTAGAGATGTATATGTATCTCAATGCCGTATACACACATGAGGTAAACAAGTCGGTGACTCGAATAGGGAGCAAGACACTCTCTTTACATGGGGCGCCATCACTCTCCTTCATAGCAATTTCAAGCTTAGTCTAATTTTAATGTGACACGTAAATACGTTAAGGTACACTAAAGTTGCAATTGCTTTGAAGGAGTTCAATCGCATCCATGTCCTGTCCTATCATTGGCTGAATTGACCGAGCGACTCAATCAATCATTTATTTTATCAATTTGGTACAGTTATGTACACTTTTGAACGTCAAAAGCTATACAATGCAAATGATTTGTAATAAAAATGTATGAATAATAAATATCTTAAATAATTATGTCAAATAAATTATACTTAATTAAATTCTATACAATGTCAATATTAGTCAAAGAGTCAAAGATTTCCAAGCCCGTTTGTCCTCTAAAAAGTAATTAACAGTATAGTATGATTTTTGAATGAGTTTTTTTTTTATTGTTGTTTTAAAACATTTGAGTCTTAGTAAGTAGAACTTTGTAAGTAAAATTGCATTATTACAAAATATAGATATGCAAAAAAGCATAGTACCATAATTGACCGCCATAAAATGCGTTTATGTTTACAAAACAGTCTGTAGCAAGCAGTGTAGATAGTTACTCCTGCAGCTCATAACAATTTCTGTCACAAGCGAGGCGGGCATTGCGACGATTTGAGCACAAATTGAATGTAGGAAAGCGCAAGACGGCAGTTTCCGAGATAGCTCTTTTACAACTCGTTTTAGTTAACAGGTTGTAGAAGGCTGTGCTTTTACATACTATTGTGTATACTGTGGCTGTAGATTTTTGAAGTACCTTATATGTATTTGAAGTTCTTCCATACACCAGTCATAAAATCAGACCAAAAACATGTACTTAGGTATAAATTATTGCATTTACTTTCTACCACAAAAGGTAAAAAGGTTTTAAAGGACGAATGTGATATTTTTGACGAAGATCTTGATTGTAACGTGATCCATCAATGATTAATTCAACATCGTCCAGAAGACATCAACTGCTGAACATAGGCCTCTCCCTAAGACCTTCACACTGAACAACAGCCTGCCATCTGCATCCACTGGATGCTCACGATGTCGGTCCATCTAGTGGAAGGCCTACGGTACCTACTCTGTGTCTTCCGGTTCGTGCGGTCTCCACTCAAGAACCTTTCTACCGCATCGGTGATCGGTTATTCGAGCGTTGTGGAATGGTGTGGTGTGTCTGAGAGAGAATGCCTAATTGCTTGACAGTAATGAGCCAATAATCGATCAAATTAGAGCAAATTATATTAATATTAAAAATCAATGATTGTGAAAAGCCTGAAATAGTTTCAAAGCCAACTTTTTTATAAATGTAATACTTTGGGTTCCAAACGGTTTGAAGAAATAATTGGAACTTTTATGTGGATTTTTTTTGCCCAGCTTTGGGATGATACATATTTGTTTAAAATTATGAATCAGATTTTTTTTTTATAATAAGAAATTCAATCTCTCTAGATATGCTAACCCCGCGCAATGTGATAAGATTGTCTGAAATATTTTATCAAACCAATTGCTACAATAAAATTTGCATAGCAATAGCCGTCCTAGTATTTTAGTATGCTTTATAATCCTGTCAGATTTTAGCAGCCATTGAAATGTTCTAACACTTAACAAATTTATAATTTATACTAGCGACCCGCCCGCCCAGCTTCGCACGGGTGTAATTAACGGGCGAAGCCAGTGCGGTTCACTTGTTATATATATAAACCTTCCGTGAAAAAGTACCTAACTGATGGTGAAAACCGCATCAAAATTCGTTGCGTGGTTTAGGAGGAGTTAGCGGCCATACAGACAGACAGACGCGGAAAGCAACATTAATTTATACTATATAGAGAATAGCGGTCCGCCCCAGCTTCGCACGGGTATAGATTATAGTCTATGTCACCTGAGGATAGTGCAGCTTTCCAACAGTGAAAGAATTTTTCAAATCGGGTCAGTAGTTTCGTAGCCTATTCAATTCAAACAAACTAACAATCAAATCTTTCCACTTTATAATATTAGTATAAATAGATGACAAACGTTAGAACAACAACTAAGGCCCGTATTCCAAAACGACGCTCAGTCAAGATTCTCTACTTAAAACTAGTTTTAAGTAGAGATTTTATTCTAGAACTAAACTTGGGTCAAGATTCTACGATCGTAGTTCACCTGTATTCTAAAACGTCACTCAGTTGCCAATCTGTACTCAAGTTGACATATGATCTGCGATCACGCAAGTGACGTCTGTATCACGCTTGAGCAGAGATTTCTGTGTAGTGTACTTGGTTTGGTTGTTATTAAACTTGTTATTATTTGCTTTGCACCATGGATATTTCTGAAGATATCGAATATTATGATCAAATTTTCCGAGTGAATAGACAGATCACTGTTAGCATTCCAATGCGACACTTGAGAGATGCTGAAGATCCGTATGCAATGGATGCAAATAATTTTAAAATGCGCTATCGCAGGAACATCTGATGGGTTTGCAATTAGAGCTTCCATTATTAGCAGTTTTGATTGACTGAAGCATGGTCTCCTATACAACTTTAACAAATTGGTTAAAAAAAACTGTCTGTATTAATTAACTCATTTGTTAATCATATAGCTTTTAAATGAATATAAAAATTAAACAATACTACTAAGTTATAAGGTCAGTCTTTTATTTATAATCATTTTAATTACTAGGAATAGTAATATAATATTACTAATATTTTTTTAATAGACATTTTCTTTCCAAACTGAAGGGGAAATCCTAAAAATATCCAAATATAGGCAGGATAAGATACTACTATTTCGTAGCACAGTTACTTCCTTGATTTACTTGAATTGAATTAAATTTCCAAAGAAAATCGCGAAAAAATAAACAAGACTAATGTGACATTTCACAATACATTGACATTGTTGACGTTCCGTATTACATAATTTTTCTTGAAATTATTTGACGAAAAATGCTTTGAGTAGATTCTAGGGTTTTAAGCATAAAAATGTATAAAACCTTTATGATATAGTGTAGATCATTACCTAAATAGTTAAATAATAAAAATTTCAAACTACATTACTGTTTATTTAATTAATTAAATTATTGTAACATTTTAAATTATGCGTTACGCGGAACGACATTGTTAAACTAAAATAAAAATGTAAACGAAAACAGACTGATTCATAGACAAAAAGAATATCCGCTTGAAACTCTACTTAAATCTAGATTCAGCTGAGTTGAGTTTAAGGGCAGTTTTGGAATAAGAACAATACTTAAGCAACGATTCTAGGCTCAAGTAATAATCAGGTGAACTAAGATCAAACGATACTTGAGTCTTGTTTTAGAATACGGGCCTAAGACTGGTGTTCTAATGATTGTCAGATGAAGTGAACAGAACATGCGTGCAATAAACGTGTGACACGGCGTACAATCAACGTAGTCAAAAGTGAAACACTTCCATTGACTACTGCTCTTTTTAGGGTTCCGTACCTCAAAAGGAAAAAACGGAACCCTTATAGGATCACTTTGTTGTCCGTCTGTCTGTCCGTCTGTCCGTCTGTCAAGACCCTTTTTCTCAAGAACGCGTAAAGGTATCATGTTGAAATGTAAACTAAATACTTGGGTCTACGGTTTTTTTCGGCTGTAAAAAAATAAAAGTTGTAAGTTAACGCAATCAAAAGATATGAACGTTTATGTTGCATATTTTGCGATTTCACAGGGGAATCAAAACCTATAGGGTACTTCCCGTTGACCTAGAATCATAAAATTTTGCAAAAAGCAAGTTCTTATAGCACATATATAGGAATAAATCTGAAAGATACAAATTTGAAGTTATATCATTTAAAAATAATTATTTTGCTATTACAAACTTACATTTTGTAGTTGGAATGTATAGAAGAACCTTATAGTCAACTACAAAGTTTAGTTTGTCTTCCAATATTTCAACTTAAGTTTTTTTTTTATGACTCGCGCTCTGAGGGTTCTGTCCAACGAAACCCTCAGAGCACGAGTCCTACTCATACTTGTCCGGCTTTTTTTTAATTATTAGTTTGTTAATCCGCCGTAACATTACATATTCTGTAAAAAAATCCACTGGCTATCTATTCCGGTTCGAAAGATACAGCCGTTTAAAGTTAGGACGGACAGACGGACAGACAAACATCGACGGCTTAGTAATGGGGTCTCGTTTTTACCCTTTGGGTACGGAACCCTAAAAAACTATATTAACATGAGCCTTGAAAGTTAACCACTTAGCCATAAAACGTTACTTAAAATAAAATAAGTTGCCATTAAGTTTCTACGCGCCTATCTTTAAGCAAGCTATAAAATATCCTAGCGAAAAGTTAGTAGCACCATTATATACCATCATGTGTGCCTTTACGTTAAGACACCTCCAGATAAGGGTCGACGCGGCTGTCGCACGTTAAAATTTATATTCTGAACAAAAATGGTATAATAGGTACCTATCCTTTATAAGGTTGGGGACAGTATTAGCAGAGTGACGGCGGGTGATATATTGTTTTAATTAATATCTTGTTGTTTACGGCCCTGAATTCTATAACGAGCGATATTTAGAAACTGCTGTAGCTATTAGATATAGACTAGACCAGGGGTGTCCAACAAAATTTTGTGGCGGGCCGGATTTATTAAAACACTGTTTTAAGCTGTCCCGGTTGTTCATTAAAGTTATATGATTATTTACGGGATATTTACCGTGGCAAGGTTGTGGAATGAGCTCCCGATATTTCGGCGCAGTTACATGCACCATGTTCACGGGAAGACTGAAGAATGCGGGTGGTTGGTCAAAAAAATTGGCGGATTTATTAACTTTGTAACTATGGCGGGCCAAGAGATGCTTCGTAACTGAGCAAATCAAGACTAATGAATAAGTAAAATGGTAGAAAGGGTATATTAGGCCTGTACGTTGCATGCGCGGAGGGAGTGGGTGGGTGAGAATGGAGAATGGCGTGGGCGGTAATGCTAACGGTTTCGCGCCCAGGTGTTGTTCCATGAATTAAAATGGCATTTACGTTTTATTTTTGGGCTTATCCCGATATGCTAGTCCACGTTTTCGCTGAGTCGTATTGTGATCGATCGAGGTATTTTTTTAAGAACAGCGTTTTAATTTTACGAACATAAAACTCGTCGTTCTTTACAAAATGTCGTCTAAAAAGTTAAAAGATACCCAACTTTTGACTCATGCGCGGGCCGGATTAGGAACCTTGGCGGGCCGCATTGTGGCCCGCGGGCCATATGATGGACACCCCTGAACTAGACGGACAGATTAGCCTTTATTATGTACTGGTTTATTTTAAGCAAACGTGCTCTATTGTAGACCGCATGATCGCGACGACATAAGCAAGCCTAGCCTAGCCAAGCCTAGTTTGATTTAAATTCTGGCATTTTGAGGTTTCAATAGATTCTTGTCCCAACTCCGTGTATCCAAGCCTCCGGAGTTGTGGTACCAAGCCAAAAAGAGGTACGCATTTACCTACTAATATTTTAACTAACGCTGATATCACAAAAAACAGATCTTCATGAAAAATTACATTCACCCTCAACGAAACGGAACAGTTGATGTTTTTTTTTTCGCTATTTCAGGAGATTTTTTTTTATGTTTTCCTCTGCGAGGAGTTTGGCATCGCACTCCTGTGTATTTGCCAGTCTCAATATTTAAATTATTATCAAGTTTGATGAAATATCGTCTAACAACATCACATAGACACAGTCAGAGTCAGAGCAAAGTAAGTTACGGTCAAGTCAAAGTCAAGCCCTAGTAAAGTGATGGAGGCTTTAAAAGAGACACTGTTCTAAACTATCACGAATGTTCACTAAAGTTATATGATTATTTACGGGATATTTACCGTGGTAAGGTTGTGGAATGAGCTCCCGATATTTCGGCGCAGTTACATGCACTATCACTTCATCAAAACTCGCGTGAGGATTCATTGTAAATTATTATAACACCGGCTTGCACTTACGATTATGTTTCTATCGGTCATAATCGTGAGTGCAAGCCGGTGTTATAATAATTTACATGCACCATGTTCACGGGAGACTGAAGTATGCGGGTGGTTGCGGCTTGACAAGAGGCTTCTATGGAGCTTTTGAAACAAGACGTAAATAGATGTTTCACCGCGTTATATCACTACCCACACTCGAACACGTCCACGAACATTGAATAAATAGGTAATAATACGCCATTATTACGCATAGGTACAAGTTTTGGCAAAAAATACGAGAAATGTTTTTGTAATGTTAGCGCTAAAACTCCCATTTCAGGGTTGGTCCCATATAGTAAAAGTGGTCACTTGGACTAGATGCCATGTTTTGTGCTAGCTTTTCGGCTACCAGATGGCCTTTAGCAATCATCATTAGGACTAAACATGCACGGTCTATTAGTTAATGTTACCTAAACGGTTTCTTCAACTACTCTCGATCATCCATCCGAAAACAGACAGGATTCCCATTGCTTAAAATTGCTTATTCATGTCACGACTTTGCAAAATCTACTGGTACAGTCGGAATGCGTGAAACATGTCTAGAAGGCCAGTTTAATATGCTAAGAAATAAGATATTGTGTCGCGTTTTATCCAAAGTAATTCCTAATACCAGCGCC
The DNA here is from genome assembly GCA_914767915.1 of Agriopis aurantiaria. Lineage (NCBI taxonomy): Eukaryota > Metazoa > Arthropoda > Insecta > Lepidoptera > Geometridae > Agriopis > Agriopis aurantiaria. The sequence continues at coordinate 5,211,592 of OU611994.1, read as the reverse complement.
AGCGCTGAGCGTACCCCTATTGCCAAACATTGTTTCTCCTTATGTTTCTAATAGTATAATTATGTCAATTATTTTTGTTTGTTTTTGGCAATAAATATATCTTCTAGTAAAGACCCACTCTAACACTCCCCCGTAATTCTGTAGTTCAAGTTATGAAACCTGTTGTTCAAGATGTCAATCCTAACATTCCTGGTGACCGCTCTTTGTGCGGAGCCAGTCGAGGGTGACCCCATTGTGTCGTCTTGCGCTGTAATGTAGTATCGGTGCAGTTTCCAGACGAGAAGCTACGTAACCAACTAGCTCTTGAGTCAATGACTAAACCCTACCAGTGTGATATTGGTAGATAAAAAACGATGAGACAATATTATCATTATAAGTTGTATAGATGTTATATAAAACTAAGGTAGATACGTTTTACCGAGGTCTGGACGGCGATACAAACACGAGCTAATTAGCTTGAGTGAACTCAGTCCGCCCTGTGTCTGGCAACGACGCAAACGTACGATGCGCAATTTTGGACTATGAAAAATAATCAACAATGCCATTTTGTGTGTTTAGAAAGTTAAATACTTATACTGGGACGGCTGTAAAAGGCTGTGTGGCTATAAAGTTCTATGGGGAGGACCCCATAGAACTTTATAGCCACTTAAAACCTAGCGGCATTTTACTATAGCTACCTACATAGGAATGTAGGTAGCTATAGTAAAATGCCGCTAGGTTTTAAGTGCTTTTTTAGTGAGTATGATGTCTCTATTGGTAAAATCTCATTATATTTTATGTTATTGTAACGTTAATAATTATTTTTTTATGAAGTACTTAGATTTCAAATGTGTTAATTGATTTAAGGGTCCTATCACATTTTTGACGAAAAAAGCATCGAAAACTGGATTTTTTGTATAATTTTTCTTACGATCTGTAGAAAATTCAGTTGCTGTATTAAATAGATCTGTATTTTTTATAAAATGAAGCGGCTTCAGCTTTTGGTTAAAATCAACATATTCATTTGTTAGTTCCAGTTTACAAAAGTAGTTTTTCGTGAAACTTTATGAGGGAAAGTTTGAGAATGGATTTCGTTAAATTACTGTCATAAAATAAACATTTTTAGGTTATGGTTTACTTATTTTATATTTATCTTGAAAATTACGGCTTTATTTATTCGTTATAATATTCCCGAAAATACAAATACTTAAAATTTAATGATTCATTTTGTAATATACCTCTTAAATAGAGGTAAAAAAATTGAAGTAAAAGAATCGTGGCAGGTTTTTTTTTGTTTATTTTTTTTATTTTTTATAGAATAAGTGGCAAACAAGCAACGGGCCACCTGATGGTAAGTGGTCACCGCCGCCTATAGACACATACCCGGGGCATTGTCAGTGCGTTGCCTACCTTTGAGGACTCTATTCACCCCTCGTTTGAAGCAGTGCAAATTATATTCCGTGATACATACACCTAGTACGTATGGTTAGCTTAAAATTATAAAAAAGTGTCATATCAAAATAGATGTTTTATCTAGGAAACAGTGAAGACCGAAACACGATTAAGGACACAGAAAAAAAAATAACATTTATTTGCGCTTTTCTCCCTGTTTTTTGGATTAACTCAAATACATATTTACTAAAATGATGTCTACGATATTTCTATATACAGATTTAATAATTATAAAGGGGATCGTAAAGATACATTTTACATTACAGCTATACTTTTCGAAAATATGAGATAAACCTCAAAAATAGAAGCAGTGAAACGCACGACTGTGTGTAAGCGGCAAAATGCAACTTAATTACAATGTATTAATCCTTGTGGTCACCTTAGTAACAAGCATTTCTTATAAGTGGGAAAACCTCGCCTTAATTTATTTCATCTGTAACGGAAGCCGGTAAACATTTGCATACTCTTTCACGCCTTTTAATTGTATTAAAATGGAGCCAATACCCGATCCATAAAACAACTGGTAATGTAAAACCGTGCCCTGATTAAACAATGGATCGAGGCGTTATGGGTAGGGATTCAGTTGTTGTCGGCAAAGTAATCAAAGAATTTCACAAATCAATTGTTTTCTTACTTAGCCTGGACATGTAAAAAAAACCTTATTATTCACAAATTTCGTCATGGCATTTAATTCGTAAAAAATTCGTAATTTATCAATGTTAACCGTTGTTTGAAAGCCGTGGTAGCTATTTGGGAGACCGCTAGACTTGAAAGTGTGAACCCGCGATCAAACCCCGGACCGTACCAATGAGCTCTTTGGAGTTTATGTAGGTACCTACAGATTTTCATACCACTAGCTTTTCGGTGAAGGAAAACATCGTGAGGAAACCTGCATACGTACGGAGAAAAAAATCAATGGCGTATGTGAATCCACTTACCCGCAACTAGGCCAGCGTGTTGGATATAGGCCCAATAATTTTCGGGGGTAGGCGTGAGACTTAGCAGTGGACTAGTAATTTTTTAACTTTCGCGATTTGAATACATGTTTTAAATAATGCGTAATAATTCCCGATAAACATTTAAAATAGCAATGGACTATTAAAAGGCTGATTATGCTAAGTCGTTGTTAGATATATGAAAAAGGTGAATAGAGCCCTTAAACCGCGAAAAATAAAAAAATAAACCTACTTGGAATCGCATCGTTTTCTTATTTTTTAAACATAATCGTGTTTAAAATTTAACGGGCCGTACGCGGAAAGCTATGAAACAACGTGTGAAATGAATTTGAAAAGCCACGCTTATAAAATATTCTTAGACCACATAATATCACACAGTTATGCCTAGACAAAAACGAATTACACAGTTACATTTATCTTACATTAAATCCATCTTATGTCATATAACTTAATTACAAGTAAAAATAATATATAAATGTTAAAAAAACAGTTAATTTACAAAACGTTGTCTTTGTCAATGTCATTAATTGTCAAAACAATTACAAAATTCTATTTAGGTGGCAGGGCTTTTTGCAGCTCCCAATTCTCATCCCATCGTCCCATTGATGTATTAAATTCTCACGAAACTTTATAAATTAACTGTTTGACGACTTGGGAACGGGTTTCCATCTCTAATCATTCTCATCCTTTTTCGAGAAAAATCCGGCAAAATCTCAAGAGACCTCCTCCCTAGTAATTTGTTAAATGACGCCATTACTATGATTGTGATGCTAAAAATTAATATCCGGCCGTTCGACGAAACGAGTTTTTAATTTATCCGGGTAATGCGAACACTGAAACATCCGGACTGAAGTTAATGAATGAGGCATCGATTGCGTTTGCCGTCATATTTCAGTTTGTTTGAATTAACTTTTAATTATGCTTTTATTTACGAATATAAGTGACTGGAGCTTGCAGCTAGCGATTGTGATTGGAACCGTTGTTGTGAAAAACTAAACCCTGTGATTAATTGCATTCATACATCGAGAAACAATACTTATAGATTCACAATCTCTAAGTGAAAACTGTAGCGAAAACAATGAATAATCGTCCGAGCGTCGTTGTACATACCTAGACATCAATTAATTTATATAGTTCGCAATGCCACATTTACTCTAATTTAGAGGTTGGGTTGCTTGCATGGTGTACAACGTCGTTTGTTCGATATGTCATCGTAACACTGGCATCGTGCAGCGTTGTAGTAGGATCGCAGTTTGCTTACAACTAACCAAAAAGTCGGCGCAGTGCGTAGCGTGCGCGACTTTTGGATCGAAAATTTTTTGCACGTTTACTCACAGGTTTACTCACACGCACGTGACCCTATATGTATTTTATCTCGATGCATTCATAACACTTTTTTTTGCTGTTTATAGTGATTTTAGAATACATAAGTACAGTCAAATACGTATATTACGAGTATGTAATAAAGAACGCACACTAAAGGGATTCGAACCAAATGCTCCTAACAAAAACAGCAAAAAACTATTTGTTGTCTGCAACTTCATAGTTTGTTTGTACTTTAAAATGGCACAGTGTGGGATTCGCTATCGAAATGTCTAAGTAAAACTGATTGCCTATAATATAACATTTTAGCGCAATTATTTGAGCCAAATGCTGGCGTCTTTCTAGCTCAACGCAAAAGCATTGCCATTCAGCGTTGAAATGCCGCCATGCTGGGTACACAGCCATTACTGATAGTGGGCTTGAGCATTTGGATTGTCTTTAGACCTTCAACGCAGTCTATGGGCAGTCTAACTGTTTTTGTGGTGTTAGTGTTAGCTTGTATTTTGTTTAGTTGATAAAGGCGCTTGCCCAGTATTAGTGGACCATTTCTATAGAAAAGCAAATCGCACTGTAAGGTACGTTGTAGTGGGTATTTGAGCTATTGAGTACCTATGAGTTCAAGAGGCCTATCGAGCCTGACTCGCTTCTGTTTGTATTGGAATACTGGGAGCAAAGTCCCGTCTCATGTATGGAGAGGATTTTATCTGACGACACGATGTCGTTACCTAATTAGGTGATTTTTGCAATTGATATATTCAGATAAAAACTAAACTTTCAGCAGTCTTTCGTTTTTAACCGACGAAAGGAGGTTATCAATGTAACTGTATGTTTTTATGTATGCCTGTTACGCGATTACTCCGCCAATTATGAATTGATTTTGATGATTATTATTTTGTTTGGTAGGTCATACTTCAGGGGTATATTCTTTTTAGGTAGGTCATACTTCGGGGGGGGGGGGGGGGGCTTCATAAACTATGATAAATTTTATCGAAATTAATACATCGCTTTTTGAAGAAAAAGAAACAACAAAAACCTAAAATATATACACAGATGATGTTTTGGTTTGTGGTTACCTTCGCAAAAGTTTTGATGAGGACTTTCAATATCTGTTTAAACTGCCATTTTCTACTTATAGTTTAAGTTTGAGTAGGCATAGTCTTAAAGTAGGTTTTTTACTTCTAAAAATTTAATTAATTTCGGTAAAAGTTCAAAAATATCAGAAATAGTATAGGTATTTTTTTTAATGAAGGGACAAATTTTTTGTGAAGTGGATTAACACTTATTGGTTCGTATACGCACGTAATAAAAAGAGCTTATAAGCGACGAAATATTGATACTAAAATTCTCAATTTCATACATGACAATTGCCGTTAGTAAAAAGTTGACGGGACAATAATTTGAAGTACCTATTGTTCAACTTAATAAAAAAAGAAAAAAAACATATAAGACTGTAAATGTTTATAATTTACTAATTACCATGTAGTCTTGTCGTGTCCGTAGGTATACAATACATCTCCAAGGCTTAGGAAAGCCATTGGCTTCCTAACAATAGTAGTATCGGTGAACTTGACAAAGTCAAAGGTGTTCAGAGTACGTTGTCGTGGGACATTACTCCCGTGCCTATTTGTATACTTACCAACCTTTTCTACTTACTTGAAAAAGAGGTTGAATACCTTAACCTCCTTATTAATAAACGTGGAGTCTTGGAATAGTTACGCAGTGTTTTGTCTTCTACTCTCTTTCAAATTTTGAACTCGATCGAAAAAGACAAAAGACGGAGTAACTATTCCAAGGCTAATCCACGTTTATTAATAAAGGGGTTAGGGTCTTCAAATAATATTAAAGAAAAAAGTTAATGAAATAAAATCGAATGAAATAAGTTCGGGGAGATTTGGCGCCAACGTGAAAAAAACATGTCGCGTCATTGTATTAATATAGTCCTAAACTCTGGATTAGCAAGTTGAAGTGGCAGTGGACAGGGCACATAGCACGTAGAACATATGGCCAATGGGGCCGAAGGGTTCTCGAATGGAGACCACGGACCGGTAAGCGCAGCGTAGGACGTCCACCTACAAGATAGACAGACGACCTAAAAGAAACCGCAGGGACACGCAGGATGCAGGCCGCTTCCAACCGGCCCTTTTGGAGATCGTTGGGAGATACACACAAGTTTAGGAGTTATTATTTCATCCATAAGACGCCCACTGCTGAACATACGCCTCTTCCATATATTTCCATACTGAATGACAGCCTGCACTCTGCATGAACTGGATGCTCGCGACTCTCAAATTGTCATCGGTCCACCTATTGAGAGCCCTACCCAACGTTGCGTCTTCCGGTTCGTAGTCTCCACTCAAGAACTTTCGAGATCGGTTATCGATTCTTGCAGCTGTTTGTGGCTGGTTTAAACACAAAAACAAAACTATGACTGTGTTTAAATAATTCTGCGTCATTTACTTTGAATCTCTCTAAGACGCAACTAAGATAAATCCTTTTTTAAATGTTTATCGGGACTTATCACGTATTATTTTATTTAGGTAAAAATAAGTATCTTTTGTTCAACGTTTCGACCATGTTGCAATGGCCGTGGTCACGAGCTGACTGACTTTTACTTAAATAAAATAATACGTGATAAGTCCCGATAAACATTTAAAACATGTGTTCAAATCGATTAATCGTAAATCCAAGTTCCTCACTTAAGTGGTAACACGTTAATTACCTAATATCAAGTCTAATTAATACCTTTTGATCCTAAATATCAGCTGACAATGATTGATTATAGCCATACCTACAGGAATAGAAAGTCAACTTGAAGACGAATAATATAATTTTGACTCGACTTATAGTCAAGTCTAGATTAGGTTACTCGTATTTAGAGTTAGGGTTAGGCCAGTGTTAAGGCACCGATTCGATTCTTGGCCCTGCCCCCCGATTCTACTAAACAAATTGTCTTTAATTGTCTGTAATTGTTGCGAATTTAATTGTTAAATAACTGCCTCAAAATTGACAGTTTTTTTATACTAAGTTATAATATTAGGTGGTTGTATTTTTCTAGTATAAAAAATATATATGAAACAGTAAATTTTGAGGCAGTTATTAAACAATTAAAATCGCAACAAGTACAATTTAAAAACAATTTCTTTAGTAGTATCGGGGCCCTGTATCAATGACTTATTTAGTACTTAACTGACTTAAATTACTAAAATAAATTATGTGCAGTTTGGATACCATCGCTCAATAACGGTGAAGGAAAACACCGTGAGGAAACCGGTATGTCCAAGACCTCAAAAGTTCAAAGACATGACATTCACCAACATGCACTGGGCCAGCATGGTGGATTAGGGCTCATCCTCTCTCTCTCTGAGAGAAGGCCTGTGTGCCAGGAGTGGGGACGTGATGGGCTGATAATGATGATGATGCAGTGTGAAGGTGTTTTTAGGGTTGCGATTTATTTGACCTAATAACCTCCATCTTATTGATAAGCATGGAGTAGCACAAGTAACTGATACCTGTGTAAACATCACGTCGGCCCTATGCTTTTATGCTGCCTGAAAAACAGGTCAACCAAACCAAAACTTATGCATTTATAATATTAGTTTAATTAGACAACATTGCGAGTATAACAAAATTTATAGTTGGATAAATCGTATCAGTTTCCTGCGATACAGGCCTAGCCTAGTGCAGGAATCGCAGTATAAACAATTAGTGTTTCTCCTTCATAGACATAAGCCAGTGTGTATTTCCAGTTGATAAACAAGTATGTAAGCCTATGTTAATGAAAATAAAAATATTTTTCATTTTCATTTTCATTTTTCGTAAAATACAACTTTTATTTCCAAAAGCATTTCAACAGCTAACGACAAAATGTGTCTCGGAATTGCAGATATCATTCAAGCTTATTAGCCATGCAGGAGGAAAGCAAACCACCCGGGTAGTTAGAATGTGGGAGATAGCTGTGGCATCTAATTAGTATGTGTAGAATGCAGTACAGCTTGCAGTTTGTACAACATGTGCAGGAAATCACATATTGTACAAAGGATTGGGTGAGGAACTCTGTACATAGTTACTTAATTAATGTAAAAGCTATTTGTTGTCCTAAGTTTGAAAGTTGCTTTTTAGCATAGGTAAGTGACTGGTAATTGAATCCAGAACAAGCGAACAATTTTTGAAACACCGATTAAAAAAACAGCTAAGGTCATTCATTGTATTCAAGCTTTTGAATAGTTTTTACTATAGGACCAACCCTAAAATCGCGAAAAAAGAAAAACAACCGTAAAATGGCGGTATCTATCGTGGTATTTAAAGGTATTTTTGTTTATGAATTTATATGATTAATTTCGGGATATTTACCATGATAAGGTTGTGAAATGAGCTCCCGATATTCCAGTTTTCCCGTAAACATGGTGCATGTAACTGCGCCGAAATATCGGGAGCTCTTTCCACAAACTTACCACGGTAAATATCACGTAAATAACCATATAACTTTAGTGAACAATCGTGATAGTTTAAAAGAGTGTCTTTTATATGGTTGACAGGCTAGGCGTTTGACCACAGCTCACCTGATGATATTAAGTGATCGTATAGTTGAAAACGCACTCATCTAGCCTGAAAAGAGAACTGGCTAGTATGTAGTGCATTTGTCAGTTTTTTTATAGTGGATATGAGTGGTACCTTGTTTTACAACTTGTAGTTGCGCAGACCCACGTTTTAATAGCACCGCTTTTGTTGTGCAAACGCACAGGTGTTAAAATAGTTTAATTTAGTTTAATATAGCAGAAAAGGCTTTAGGTAAAACAATTTTCAGCTAATGAACATAAACGCATGGACTGAACAGGAAATTTGCTTTCCTATCTGCCAACAACAGAGTAGAGTGGATACGATTTGGGGTATCAGATAAACATTGGAGTCTATGGTAATGTTTCTATATGGTTGGATTAGATTGCAAATTGCAATCGAGTACTGTACCTAGTCTCGGGCGTTATTTGTCCATGGTTAGTATCAACTAACCATGGACGAATAAAATCCGAGACTAGGGACGGCTACTATTAAGACAAAACAATTTGTCTTATGAATTAAAGCTACCACCTTGCTTGGTGGTAGCTTTAATTCACACCATAGTGCTTGATGCAGCATCATCAATTAAAACCTAGGCTAAATATAACCAACACAAGGTTTAAGACTGACCTTAAGTCAGGACGACGCCTTGTTGGAGGTTTTGGCCCAAAAGCTTGACAAAACACAGGCATGACGCTAAAAACTCAGCGCCTCCCACGAACAGCTAGTATTTGGTTTGCCAGCAGTGCGGCCGTGGGTCCCATATTGGCCTCTTTAGTCACCAGCAAATTTTACTTGAAATATTGACATTACTTAAAACATTCGTTTTAAATAAAAAATATGACCAAAAAGCACAGAATAATGATGTCTTTGGCAAGTAGTAAAATGGCAAATTGCGTGATATCTTCTCGTCCAAGATACCACAGTGCTTCAAGACGAAGGTCTTTGACCAGTGTATGTTGCCAGTGATGACATATGGTACTGAGACGTGGTCCTTAACTGTTGGCCTTTTAAAAAACTCAGAGTCACACAGCGGTCAATGGAGAGAGCTATGCTCGGAGTTTCTTTGCGCGATAGATTCCGAAACGTGGATATTCGCCAAAGAACCAGAGTCACCGATATAGCTGTTAAAATTTGCAAGTTGAAATGGCAATGGGCAGGCCACATCGCTCGAAGAACCGATAACCGATGGGGAAGAAAGGTTCTGGAGTGGAGACCACGGACCGGAAGACGCAGCGTAGGTAGGCCTCCCACTAGATGGACCGACGACATTGTGAGAGTCGCGGGCATCCAGTGGATGCAAAAGGCGAGCTGTCGTTCAGTGTGGAGGTTAAAGGGGGAAGCCTATGTTCAGCAGTGGACATCTTCTGGCTGATGATGATGAAAATGGCAAAAACAGCCGAACATGTCCCAGTTTTTAATTCGTTTAAGGTTGCCACGGGTGTAATATAAGCTTGTATGAAACTAGTGAAGTCTGACATTGTAACTGAATACTACAAAACTACAAAGTATATATTATCTAAGTTTTCTCGTACTTTAGAAGAACTGATTTCACCAGATACAGCGAGATCCATCTCAACATATTGACTTTAGTTTATAATTATGAGCTTCACTTTTTAGTTTTACTAACAATGTTAACAACTAGGAAGTCGATTTTTACCTACTTCTAATTGACGTATATCTTGCGTATATACATTTGAAGCTTTGCAATTCATCATCATCATTTCAGCCTATCATGTTCCCACTGCTGGGGCTCAGGCCTTCTCTCAGAGAGAGAGAGAGAAAGGATGGGCCTTAATTCACCATGCTGGCCCATTTCATGTTGGCGAATGTCATATGAGTTTGAACTTCTTTTTTAATGTTTTTGGTCTTGGACATACCGGTTTCCTCACGATGTTTTCCTTCACCGTTTTTGCAATTGTAATTATGTAATCCGGGAGATAAAAAAATTATTTGTTACCATCGAACTGATCTGATTGAGTCAGGACAGTGGCAGGAGGTGGACAGTGGAATTGTTCAATCATCATAATCAGCCAGAAGACATCCACTGCTGAACATAGGCCTCCCCCTTTATCCTCCACACGGAACAACAGCCTGCCTTTTGCATCCACTGGATGCCAGCGACTCTCACAATGTCGTCGGTCCATCTAGTGGGAGGCCAACCTACGCAGCGTCTTCCGGTTTGTGGTCTCCACTCAAGAACCTTTCTTCCTTATCGGTTATCGGTTCTTCGAGCGAAGTGGCCTGCCTATTGCCACTTAAACTTTTTGGAATTGTTCAAAGGGTTCCAGTAAACCTCTCGATTTTGGGCTAATTTGGTTTCTCTTAACGAGTCTTATATATTATATGTACTTGGTGAAGCGAGTCTGATGATGATAAAGATGATGATTTTGAGTTTTTTAAACTTAAATAATTTATTTTAGGTTGACAGGCAAGACGTTTAACTACAACTTACCTGGTGGGCTACCATAATCACAAAATCACTGTTATAACCTTACATAGAGCTTGTCTCGCTCTCTCACCTAATGAGAGAGCAAGACTAAAAATCAATGTAAGGTTATTATAATAATGTTTTTGAGATTATGGTGCCTGTGGTTAAGTGAAAGCGTGGCTACTATGGCTACAAAATCGCAAAAAAATGCTGTTCCATACCTTGACATATGTCATAAAGAAATGATTGGAACAGCGATATTTTTTCGCAATATCAGCGGCCTTACGGACAACTGCTATTACAGGCACCTAATCCGCTCAGTTGGAAAATCACGCGACAGCAAACCGTATCTGGGCGCGAAAAGGTTTGCGGTCGCGTGATTTTGCAACTGAGCGGATCAGGTGCCTGTAATAGCAGTTGTCCGTAAGGCCCCTGGGTTGTTCCCATTGTAAAAGTTGAATGATAAGTTGACGACCTTCTATTGACTTAGAACTACCGTTCTGTGTAACCCTTATAAATAATACATCGATGCTTTTGTACCGTGAAACCAATTAGTTTAAGCTATAGGTTTCGCGAAGTGACGAAAGTTTGTTCATTAGCCATGCATTTCTCGAGATAATTCGTATTTGGAGTTGTTAGAATTAATCACTCGAGAGAAGCGGTGTCGATTCAATGATGGACCGCAAGCCCCTATAGAAACTAGCAACTATTCAATTTAACTACGAACAACTAACCCAAGCTGATAAAGGAAATATATAATTGGTACTTGTACTTGAGTACATAATTTTTTTACAAAAAAAGGCCCTAACTCTTTATCCATGTTTTTTTATTATTTTTTTCGTCTTTCCTCTGTGATGATTTTGGCGTCACACTCTTGTGCATTTGCCAGTGTCAAGTATTAAATTAGGTAAAGTGCTTTTCATGAAAGAAATCCCACGGCAAACAGCGGAACTAAATTTCCATGTTGTAGTTGTCAGGTGTTGTTACTGTGTTTGGACGCTAGTGAGATTTTTATTAATTTTCCATCGTTAAAGAGTCGTGTACGATGCCAAAAGTTGTTAAAGTTCTACTCGAGAAATGATACTGATAGTGATTGATACGCGATGACAGCGCCGCGTCTGGGGGACTTCTTTCGTGAAACGGACTCTATTATTAAATTTGGTTATAATATGTAGTTATACAAGTCAGTCAGCCAGAGTCAAGCAAAGTAAGTCACGGTCAAGTCAAAGTCATGCCCTAGTAAAGTGGTAGAGACTTTACAAGAGGATTCTGAGGAGTTTTGGAATCAACACGAAAATACATAGTTTCACCTCATTATATCACTTGTAGTGAACGTGCTCGAGTGCGGTTACTCGCGCATGTTCACGAACACTTAATAAATAATAATTCACCATTATTACCCATTAACACTCGAAATAATTCAATTTTAGAAAAATAATACAATAATGACATGTTTTTTTCACAGTGTCGCCAAAAACTCCAAGCTCCAACTTCATATAGATACCACATCGATAAAAAAATATCTAATCTATACTCATAATTAGCGGGTTTTTTCGCCATTACTGGACAGACTAAAGCCATTTAGACAATATTTTACTGACATTAAGAAGTATGCCATAATCAATCTGACCACGAATACCTAACGTAGTATAGTAGTAGAGACTACCAAAGACTTTGTGGGAATAACTCGAAAATACACGTTTCACCTCATTATATCACTAAACTTGCCCACAGCCACACCACACTCAAATACGTTCACGAATACTAAACAAGTATACATTGATTTTTATGAAACCCCCGATTAATGGCAAGCGTGCTCCATCGTACACCACATCATGCGAGTTGGCGGTCAAACGCAAGCCTATTACTATATATACATTTATATATATATATATTTCGTATATATATAAAAATTCGAACTGGAAGAGTATTTGCTACAAAATACGTATCGAAATTCATATAAATATTGAACTTCGAAATTGAAATTTGTATGGAATTCGATACGTATGTTATGTAGCAAAACTTCGTACTTCGCCATCGAGATACAATACATATAGAGTCACAATCGGGCCAAAAACATGTCCGAATCAAAACTCGGCGCACGCTACGAATTGCGCCTACTTTTTGGTTCGTTACAAGGTAACCGCGATCCGACTACAATGATGTGCGATGCCAGGGCTACAATAACATAGCGGACAACTAACGTTGAACACTGTGGAAGTGACATAAAGTCTAAATTGGAGTAAATGTGGCATTGTGAACTATAATTATTGATAAAATGTATATACAATGACGCTCGGACGTTTTTTGACTGTGTTCACTGAGATATTGTGACTATAGGAATTGTATCTCGATGTACTTCGCCCACTAATAACCTTGAAAAGGCAACACAGAATTTAGATCATCATCGCATCATCGCCTAACATCAGGCGAGTTGGCGGCCAAGCGCAAGCCTATTTACAATAAAACAAATAGAAAAAAAAAATTTTTTTTTCTTCTTTGAATCTTTGATCAAGTAATCTTTCCAAAAAAATAAAAGATTAACTATATCAAAATCGGTTCTGCCGTGCCGTGCTTTTCTGTGGCGGCACGTTTTTTCACGTTGGCGCCAAAACTAAATAAATTTGGAGATAGTGTATTTAGAGGACCAGCCATAGCCACTAGGAAAAAACTAATAATGGCAACAACGTATAACGCAGAAAAGCTTCCCGTACCTGCACAAAAGTAAAAAAAAGTAATTTCATTTTGTCTAAATACTTCACACATGCACACCGATCACGTGTCTCAAGAGATTATGTAGATGGAGTCATTTAAATTAATCACGCTGGGGAGGTATTGTCGATGCGATGATCGACCGCGAACCCCTACCAAGGGTTTTACACAGGAATAGAATTTAATCCGGTCGAGAGATTATGTACCTTCGAATTATGCTTGGTTGCGGAAATTTATATTTATCTACTTAATAAAGTGCTGCTAACGAAATCAAGCCTGAATCTTTTTTTCGGGTAATATTAAAATGTTTTGTTTTGGCGCCAACGTGAAAAAAACTGTCACTTGATTGTATTATTTTCCTAAAATTGTCTATTTTCGAGTTAAGTGTTAATGCGTAATAACGGAAGATTATTATTTTTATAATAATCAAAAGCTATAAAAATATAATAATAAAAAGCTGCCAAGCGTGGGGATTATGGCAACACCCCTCTCTAACAGGGAGGCCTGTGGGCAAGTGATATAACGAGGTGAAACGTGTCTTTTCGTGTTATTTCCAAAACTCCATAGGAGCCTCTTGTAAAGTCTCCACCACTTTACAGGGGCATGAGTTTGACTTGACTGTGACTTACTTAGCTTGACTTTGACTGTGACTATGACTTGTTTGACTCTATTAAGACAATGTAAACATATTAATATTGCGACTAAAGGACATTGAATCCAAGGTAATGAACATATTAACAAAAAAAAAAAAACAGGGAGGCCTTTGTCCAACAGTGGACGTTTAATGGCTGCCGATGATGATGATGACTATTTTTATAAGTAGCTTTAGTCAACACAATGGGCGAAAAAACAAAACAAACATGCGAAAACGTAAAAAAACCGCCTTGTTGCGAATACATTTCTTTTGGCTATTATTTTATTTTATTTAATGAATTTTGTTGCTTTTGTTGGCTACTAATAATTATTTTACCTAATATCAATATTACCTACATTTTTATTAGCTAGATATAAAAGTAAAGCATCTTTTTTTTAACTAAAAATATGAATATCAATATATAACCGTACCTGCACAAATATTCAATTAAAATATACAGAAACTTAAATGCTAACGTAATTCCTAGAATATAAAAGTCATTTATTGCAATAACTTGTCATAGTTTTTAGTTGTTACAATTTTAATTCAGACATCACTGAAACTCAATACAACAAAATTATAACTTACCAAAATTCAGTATTTTTATTAATAATAACTTTACTCTGATTAGTTACCAATGAACTTGTTATTATGAAAATAATGCAAACCTTAGTAGCGGCTGTGCGCAGGGCGGGAATCTGTACAGAGACTGATCTGAATGAAGGCAGTCGTGCTCGCGTCACTGCAGCGTTCGCCCGTGTAGAGCGCGCTTTATTCCAATGTGTTTCTCACGTAAACGTGCTGGCTGAAAACTCAACATGAAAAGAAAAGAAAATTCGTTTTTTGAAAGTGACAATGTGTAATTTCAAATTAACTAATTTTGTTTTGTGATAGTGTCGTGTTTTGCGAGACGATTTAAACGTGGAATTGTTAAATGGATTCAATTCGTTTTTGGGCTGATTAGTGTTTAGTTATTGGATTGCAAAGGTAATATTCAACTTAATTTCTATTTAAAATTACAATTTTATACTAGGTAAGTAAAGCTACTATGCAGGTTTCACACTACTCTACTTACATACTGTAACTTCTTAGATAATGATTATAATTGATGATTTCTTAGTTATTTAGGTTGTCGCGGTTATTACCTTAACCCTCATAACAGATTTTATCGCATGTATTTTATATTATTTTAATTCAAGTCGTTTCGTTCAACACTTTGCAGTGCAGGGTCACAGGTTGACTAAATGGCGGATGCATGTATAGACACGTTAAGTAAGTATGATATTATTTACAAGTATCAAGTATTAGACTGTATCAATACAAACAGCTTAGTTTTTCGATACTAATTTAGATTAATTATGTGTACATAATTATATGAAATAAATGAAAAAAAAAGTACCGTCAATTATGTTTAATCAAAACATTATTATGTACACAGAAGAGAAAATTTTTTCGTCTCTTTTCTGTGATTATGTACGTACTTACTTAGTAGTCGCTCAAGTCAGTGTCCAGAAGTCTTACAGTGACGCCGAGCTAGAGAGTTTATTACTTTGACGTATGAAGCCCAAGCAGGTTGGACTTGCCAACCATCTTCTCTATTAAAATTTCTATGTTTTTAATTATTATGATTTTCATCATACAAATTTAACCTGAAGTAACTGGATATTTGAACTTTAACTTTCTGTGATAGCTGCGGGTTATCTCCCACTATCATACTGTATGTTAATATAATATGTAAGATATGAGAGCAAAGTGCGGATATACTCGACTCCTTACCAGCAGAATGGGTTTGAATAAAAATCCACTGTCACTTAGTATGAAAGTTTAGGGTCCAACGTGAACTGATACTTAGCAATTCAATGGTTTTCTTCTGAACTTGATCCCTGGGCCTGAAATGGATATTAGGATCGATTCTGGTGTACTCTAAACGAAATTTGACAGCTCTAAAATTGCTGCCATTCTTCTCCCACATATTAAAATGAAAAGAGAGGCAGATAATTTTAGTCCTGTCAGATTGGTTTAGTTTAGTGAATAGTATGACAGAATTGACGCCATTAATGGAATGATGGATATAAATTAATGCCAAATTTAGTTTAGTTTATAGTACATCAGAATCGACTTTTTTTTAAATGAGGTAGCTTTTCCAAGGTTTCCAGGGGTTTGCTTTTTCATCCCTTAAATATTTACAGGAAGATAATTAGCAGGGTTTACCTACTAATGAAATTCTATAAAATGATTTTTAAAAAAAAGAGTTATCGAGTTTTAACTTGTTGTGAAACTACGTACCTTCATAGGTACATTCCATATTAGTTATGGTGTGAAATAGGTAAGTTATAAGTAAATAAGTATATATTAATATATTTTGTGAAATTAATGAGCAGGTACTTAAACTCGGTCCAAGCATTTATTTGCTGTGACAGCTGCAATAACATTGCAATAATGTGAATAGTGACTTTCTTATTTATACATTACGGCATTATGCTGAGCTGGGGCCAGTTTGTGGCAAAAGTCCGACGTTTTTTAACTTTAAAAAATATTCGAGACTGGTTTAATTTATGTCACAGAGTTGAACTGTATTTTCTATTTTAAATTAGACAAACTTAGGCTACATAGAACAACGCAAGAATTCTAACGATACCATTCATACCAAAATCGATCCAGCCGTTCAGGAGTTATGGTAGAATTAAGAAACTCACATTTATACCCTTTAATGCATGCATCTATAAAAACGATGTATGACCCTATGGAAAACGCTAGGACTAATTTTGAAGAGACTTTCACAAGCAGATAGCCGACGTTATAAGGAATAACTTAGGTTACTTTTACGCGGGCGAAATCGCAGGGTGCTTTAGTAATCCCTAAAAAAAGCCCTACTGTCATATGGCAACCATGTAAAAAAATAAGGTTTGAATAGTAAATAGACATAACAGAGAAAATAATCACATATTATAGAGTCTGTGCAAAAATAGAACCGTCATGGCAAAACGAAGAACTAAAAACATTAAATTTGCACAAGTGCGACCTCAACACTACCACGCTTCTCTTTTTGCACAGACTCTACCTATTGATATATTATACAAATAGCAAGCATCTATTATACTTTTTGTGTGCAACTGTGTGTTGCCAGTGATGACATAATATCTACTGAAACGTGGTGCTTAACTGTTGGCCTTTTGGAAAAACTCAGAGTCACACAACGGGCAATCGAGAGAGCTTTGCTCGTTTCTTTGTGCGACAGAATCGGAACGTGGATATTCGCCAAATAACCAGAGTCACCGACATAGCTGTTAAAATTTGCAAGTTGAAGTGGCAATGGGCAGGCCACATTGCTCGAAGAACCGATAACCGATAAGGAAGAAAGGTTCTTGAGTGGAGACCACGAACCGGAAGACGCAGTGTAGGTAGGCCTCCCACTAGATGGATCGATGACATTGTGAGAGTGCGGGCATCCAGTGGATGCAGATGGCAGGCTGTCGTTCAGTGTGGAGGTAAAAGGGGGAGGCGTATGTTCAGCAGTGGACGTTTTCTGGCTGATGATGATGATGATGATTATTACACTTTTAAGCCCCCGAAGCAAAAATAGGGGTGTTTTATTCAGTAAATTATTACACACGCGCTCTCAATCCTACGTTGGTTCTCTTTTGATAAATTATAGTGAAGGTAAAAAATTGTACCTATAGGTAGATTGAAGCAAGCATTCTAAGCCGATTCGAGTAAAGCCCGCACGTTTCCGTTCTTCAAAACTTTCAGGAACTTTAAATGCGCAATTCTGGAGGAACAATACAGGGCACCCCCGTTGCAATTTCTCAAAGAGCGTTTGCGTTCTACATGGCATTACGAGGATTTTCCTCTTAGAAGAAAATTTGAAGAACATCCACTGCAGTATGCGAAGCTTTGCAGATTATTTTACTTTTTAAACTAAATGTTTTAGTTTTATGATTCCTGCGGTGGTAGAAGAGCTCTTTTGCAGTCTGCTTGGAGAAGTACAGTTGCTTGCAACCAATGACGTTGTAACCACTTGAATGCTCAAAAAACCCCCGTAAAACAAACCGCCGTAAGCCAAAGTTACACTTTTTCAGCATTATCTTTTTTGAGCGGGCCAATACTAGGCGTGAATTGAATGAATGACTTTTGAGTCTCCACAAGCGCCATAGCCCCCCGCCACTCCACCCCGCGACCAACGTGGCTTACATCGTGCACAAGCAAATTATGACTCGTGTGTATACATTTCATATCTTTTTTAATAATGTCATGTCACCTACTCTGTGTATTACTAAGTTTAAAATTTACGCAGCATAATTTCAATAATTATGTCGTCATCAATTTGTGGGTAGCATTAATATATAATCCTGGGTATAGCCTGACTCCATACCGAATTTCATACAAATCCGATGAACCGTTACAGAGTTGAGTGTGGTCAAACACATCTCACACACATCTCACGGACACACACAACCGTATGCATTTATAAAATAAGTAATATATTATCCTTAAAAAAAATAATGTAAAAACCACAAAACTTGGCACTACAAAGAACAAAATAATATTTTTATACGGATTTTGAAGTCAGGCGGGAACTGTATTTTACTATTAAAATATTTTTTTCAATTTATTTTGTAGTTGTCCTCCCTTAATTCAAAATCCGTGTTAAAATATTATTTTGTTCTTTTTAGTGACATATTAACTTAGAATATTTGTGATTTCTGGTTTTGTTTAATTTATTTAAATATAATTTTTCTTGTTATAAAAAACAAAACAAGGAAACTTCCTTTGTTTATATTTTCCTTTGAATATCATAGACCTTTAAATTTCATTTCCTACACAACAAATGAAAACCATCACACCAGCCTCAGGTCTTTCATAACAAGCGTTTTAATGTTAGACGCCTTATAAATGATTCCTTTACAGAAATGGTGAATTTAATTTAAACAGTTCCCATTGTTTTGTTTATGTTGGATATCCGTGCTTTGTTTAAAGAAGCATTACAGGAAGGGTTAAGGTATTTAACACTCGAAATGAAGTCTGAGATGAATGAACTCTCTGGGTAATTCTTTATATTGTTAGAGGAGCAATCATCAATTGGTAATTAAACGGATAACGTAACGCCTAACTTTCACGCAACTTTGGAGTGTAATAGTAGGTTTTTACACAAGGGGTGGGTGATTTTTTGGCACCCAACGAGCGAAGCGAGGAGCGCGCTAATAGTTTGACGGTGTTAAACATCATCTACTAGCGTATGTAAATAATCCACTTTACATCACTAGTGTAAGGTAAGACAAAAAAAAACCTGAGAAAAATCAGGTTCATTTTTAATTTCCCGCCAAATAAATGAAAGCACCAGGTTCACATCACCTAGGTTTTACATAGTCTGTTGTTAACTTCATTTCACAGAGTGAAAAGTATCTGACATGGTACGAACCTACATAACCGAAGAAAATAAAAAAGTAAGTAGCGGTATTTTTGGAGTGGGACTAGTTCGATTTTTAAATTACTTTACCTCCCTTGGGAGACAAAGTGATATTTACCTCCCGCACTTTGACACATCAATGACCCACTTACCGAGCGCTAGTAATGAAAAATATTCAAAATTACCTGCCCTTCCCTCCCTTTTTGACGCCTTGCTTTTTACAAGGTTATTGCAGGTGTCACAGCTTAAAACTGCACCGAGTATAGTTATTATTTTAACAACAACCCTTAATGTATTCACTGATAGAATCTATAACAAATTTCTGAACGTGTGCCAAAACTCAAGTGAAAAGTAAATGAATGATAGGCCATCTATATTATACACACTCGGGTAATGTATTCCGTCCTTGGATAAGTATCGACTTTGGAGGGAAACAAATTGTACTATGGTCTAAGATGAAAGATATAACTGGATTTGAAGTCCGAATATCAATACCAGCAATGAGCGAAATAAAACTTACTACATTTTTTCGCGACTTAAATGCAGTTAATTCGTTTAATGTTGATGATGAGATGACAGGCAATTGAAACAAATGCAGTGTTACAAAACTAGAGGGACAAATATTTCTACTTTTTTGTCAAACGTTTTCTGGTTTGCTTTTCATTCGGTTATAACCTAAATGTAGTTGACTGGTAGTGTTTTACGTTATTAGAACACAGAAAAAATTATGCACTATTTGGCTGTAATAGCTGGAGTGAACAAAAATTTAAATTAAGTACAACTTACAATAATTGTAGTACTACTAACTTGTAGTATTTTAGTAGTCATTTTTTCTATTTTAAATTTGTGGATATATACTAAGTCAATGGATGTCTCCTACTGGAGTGTACGCAAACGCCAAATCCATTGTATTCAACATCCTAGTAATCCTGTGTGTTTTATCAACTGAATTTTGTTTTTAGACATAAACCGATGTCGTAGATATTTGATTAGGTAGTCTGAATTTTACTCCATGATATGTTATTATGCTACTGACTTTTTTATTTCGTTTTGAGAACATTTTGCATAGTGAAAACTTCTTACACTTCTCTTCAAAACCGCTGCCTCGATGAACATTTCAACCCTAGAGCGGTCGTGGGGACATATAATCTGCAGTGCACATGGTGGTAACATAAAAAATGAGTTGCAGGCCTTCCAACAAAACCCCACGTTACAGTAGTTTTTTTATATAAATTAGAATCATAAACTAAGGAAACTAGACTGCGGATATTAGCCAAACTTAAGAAACAAATAAGTTATAGCTAAAGTTTTTCCTCATATTTTAAGGATCTATCTATTAGCAAATATCTTGCTGTTAAAACACTGTCGGATACTCTATCTTTATCATTATTGCGTCTCGCTTTTTCTAAGATAAAATATATTCGATGACAATATAAATTATTTATGTTAATGTTTTTCCATCAAGGACTTTGAGTAGGCTGGGGAGGAAAGATTTACTGGCTAAATATATCCTTTATCCTGCGACTAGTCTTTTGTTTTGGGAGATTTCTTACAAAAAAGAAGGTTGAACAATACCGAATTCATGTAGGAAAATATTTTATCATCTTTCCTGTTTACGCTATCGTTTTGTATATACTTCGAGAAAAAATATTTATGTTCTTTGAAAATGTGCGACTAAAACGCTATCCCTTATGGGCAAAGGTCTTAAATCTCTTTCCCAACTCCCTTCAGAGTCGACCACTCGGTTAGTAATAATTTAAAAACCTTTTATCTTTCTTTAAGTATGTACATAAATTACATTAAAAATATACAAAATAAACTATAAAAAATACCTAAAGTCGTAACCCGGCCATTCTCAGCCAAATGTCAAATATAAACGAAAAACTTTCCTTGCCTTTTCGGAGTTCGTAAATAAAGCCGAATTTTCGCACAAACCGTGTCAATTGCTCGATATCTTTATGCGAAGTGGGACTTTTCGTAAATTCACGATTGGTTATTAACATTTTTTTCTGATATTGACATTTCTTTGTACTCGGGCTTGGCTCAATCTTGTTATATCCACACGCTAACAGCGTTTTCTAGATTCACTTGTTATCTTAAACCGGGTCTCCTGCGCCCAAAATATAACAAAACAAATGAATGAACATGTTTAATTGTTTAGCTAATATCGGGCTTTTAATGGTTGTCCCAACGATCTAGACATACGTAGTGTATTATGAAATCTTTGGGTTGTCCGTTGTCTATTCGTGATTAAGATTTTGATCGCGATTGCGTGATACGGTTAGTTTTTTTTATGCCATAGGTGGCAAACAAGTTAACGGGCCGCCTCATGGTAAGCGATCACTGTCGCCTATGGATAATTGTAACACCAGGGACATCACAGTTACGGTGCCGAGACCCTAAGCCGTTGCTTGCACTCAACAGTTGTATAGTTATATATAAATTTTGTATAATGTAGCACTTTATAGTAAAACTCTTATTATTTATCACTAGCGGTCCGCCCCAGCTTCTCACGGGTATAGATTATAGCCTATGTCACCCGGGGATAGTGTAGCTTCCCAACAGTGAAAGAATTTTTAAAATCGGTCCAGTACTTTTTGAGCCAATTCGTTACAAACATACTTACATACAAATTTTTCCTCTTTATAATATTAGTATAGATTGTAGCAACGATCTATGTATGAAATCTTTGCATTGTACCTTTAAAACACGCCAATTTTGCAAAACAGTGTTTTTACAAAAATGAAGGCAGAACCAAATTTTTTACATACAAATCATCATCATCATCCAGAAGACGTCCAATGCTGAACATAGGCTTTCCCCTTTAACCTCCACACTAAATGACAGCTTGCCTTTTGTATCCATTGGATGCCAGCGACTACTACAAACAATACATACAAATGTTTATCAATAAATAATTATGTTTTTTAAATGTGATATTGAAAATTATTATTCAGGTGTATATCGTTTGCGAAATAATAAAATATTGGAATTTGCCTAATATACCAATGACCGTTGTATAGGGTTTCTAATATTTTTAAGACAGAAGCTTATTAAGTTTACCTTCTCAGTTTATGAAAGTACGACCTAAATGCCTATCGTAACAAAATCGTAAAATTTTCAGAAGCGGGTGTTAGCTCAAGCCTGGTTATAGAGCAAACAAAGTAGATATGAAATTTTAATCAACTACCCTATCCCGTATTTTCGTTACTACGAAAACCCTAGAGTTTTCCTTGGAACTTTTTGTGATATGCTTTCTAAAGCAGCCTATTAACTTTTCAGGACATTTTGGTAATTGGAATTGTAGAACTTATTTACATTAGGAAAATTGTTATTTGAATTGCTTCTCCAAGCTGGGATTCTCCTAGATAATATTTTTATTCGATTAAATAACAAGTGGAGAAAGTAGCTTCTATGATTAAAAAGAATAGGCTTGTTTTTGACCACCATCTCGTCTGATGTAAATGCCACGCTTTTGCATATCATTTGGATTGTCATCCAGAATTCTTAACTGCAAAACGCTTTGCGGCACTGTAAGGCGCTGTTAGTCCTTAAATTCGAAGAACTACCAAGCCTAAAGAAAATCATTGTACTCATCAATAAGAACATCTTTTACTTAAGAGCCAACGCTAAAATGGCAATAAAAAAAACAGTTGTTTCATACATTTATTTCGTAATATTTTTCGTGATATTGTGTGACATGTCATAGTAAGTCGTATCTTACCTAATTATCTGTTTGTCTGATTAGCTTTTGCTAAATAAATTAAGCTTCAAAATTTAACTATAAGCACACCACTATTTGTGGCAGTGGGCAAGGCACAATTCACGCAGAACAGATGGCCGATGGGGCCGAAAGGTTCTCGAATGGAGATCACGGACCGGTAAGCGCAGCGTAGGACGTCCATCCACAAAATGGACAGACGACCTAAACGAGGCCGCATGGAAACGCTGGATGCAGGCCGCTTCCAACCGGCCCTTTTGGAGATCGATGGGAGAGGCCTATGTCCAGCAGTGGACGTCCTATGGCTGAAATGATGATGATGATGACACCACTATTTACATTTAAGGCCATGGTTACACTTCGCAACTCTAACTCCATAAAGATTGGCGCCAAATGTGTTAGTCAGCGTCGGTGCGTTTGGCACTGGTGCAAGAGAAACAACTGATTTTGGGTGACGTAACATAAGAAGTCGTATTTTTTCCTAATTATCTGTTTGTTTAGATAACCTTTCGCTCAATAAATGAAGGTAAAAAATTTAACCATATTCACCCCACTATATTTGTACCCGGGTATGTCCTAAAACTGCGACCAGAACCACCGGAGGATGGGCAGCAGCGTCCTATTAGTACACGGTGAACGTTTTTCAACCCCCAAGCCGCCTGCCAAGCGAGGGGATTATGGCAACATCCCTCTCTAGGAGGGAGGCATTTGTTCAGCAGTGGACGTTTACTGGCTGATGATGATGACCCACTATGTTACAAATTTACAATTAAGGCCGTGTTACACTTCGCAAGTCTAACTCAATAAAGATTGGCGCCAAATGTGCCACTCCGCGTCGCCGAGTCTGGCACTGGCGCAAGAGACACTGTTGAAATCAGGTTACAGGTTCATAAACACACAACTAGGCACGCCAGCGGTTTCACTCCTGTTTAACACGCTTTTATCAGCTGTCTGGTAATTAACATTTTAATGAATTCTTGGAAGTCGATTTTAACGTACTTTTAATGTTAATGTACCTACATCGAGATACAATACATATAGAGTCACAATCATGCCAAAAATGACCGAACTAAAACGCAGCGCACACTACGAATTGCGCAGACTTTTTGGTTAGTTACAAGGTAACCGCGATCCGACTACAACGCCGCGCGATGCCAGAACTACGATGACATAGCCGACAACTAAAGTTGAACACTATGCAAGCGGCATAACGTCTAAATTGGAGTGAATGTGGCATTGTGAAGTATATAATTGATACAATGTATGTACAATGACGCTCGGACGTTTTTTGACTGTTTTCACTGAGAGATTGTGACTCTATAAGAATTGTATCTCGATGTGTACCTACTTGTAATTTGGATGATAATACAATATTTTAGAACGATCGAACTAATCTAAAGATGAACCTAGGAGATTAATAGCGGAACTTATCAATGGTGTGAATCACAATGACAGAGCCATCTAGCGGGAAAGATGCCAACTATCACGCGCCATTTCTTCCTTCTCTCCTTGCCTTCCCGTCACTGATCGCGTCACCAAGTGTCAATTCCTTGAGTTCCTTTGATTGCAATTAACGGGTCACATATTTTTTTTGGTTAAAATATAATTTATGCACTCGTTGAATAGTAAAGTTCATATCGTGTTTTGTTACTTAGCGAAGATGTTACAGGAGCTTTTTATTTATTGTTGTTTTTTCCACATGAATACTTGTATGCATTTGTATTTTAATTTCTCGTGGCCGGATACTACGGGCATAAAAGATTTAAGGCGAGGTTTACCCACCTTTAAGCAACGCTTATTACTACTGATGACCATAAGGCTTGGTTTATTGTATTAAAGTCGCATTTAGCGGAGCAAAACCATGGCGCTTACACACGGTCGTGCGTTTCGCTACTTTTATTTTTGAGGTGTTTCTTATATTTTTCGAAATGTATTTCTGTAATGTAAAATGTAATTTTGCAGTTTCCTTCATAATTATAAAATCTATGTATCAAGATATCGCAGACATAATTTAATAAAGAGGTATTCGAATTAATCCAAAAAAAAAAACAGGGAGAAAAGCGCATATATCAGTGTTACTTTCATATATATTTTCTATCGAGCGAAATGTCTTTAATCGTGATTCGGTCTTTGGGGGTTCTTAGATAAAATCTTAAAATTTTGAAATGACACATTTTTTATAATTTCAAGCTAACTATGGAAGTAACCACACTTAAAATTTGATTTATTTGTTTTATTTTTAAATTAGATTATAATGATTATTAGATTATAATAATTCATGTTATTATTTATCATTATTTATTAAGCTCTTTTCGCCTGAAACACAGGATTACCTAGTTCAGGCTCACGTGTTTTATAGACCTAATTATGTTTACTTATTTTTTTGTATTTTTGTCAGACCTTTTTATATTTTTGAATAAATTATGATTATGATTAAAGTAGAATGTTCAAAATTGCTAAGAGTCGGAAAAGAGGGCATTAATAAGAATTTATTACTATGTATCGTCCGGGCACTGCAACTCATCACGAGTCATGAGTCATAAATCTTGCAACTCCATAAGATATCTTTGTTCTTCGCGTTCTACTTAATTTGCATGTTAAAGTAATGTTTGCAAAGGATGTCTACATAACGGTTGATTGTTTATGGGGTAGTTTGTTTGTATTTAGTTAATGGTCGTTGGATTCATTGAGCAAAAGCATAAAGAACAAGTCCATAACTACATTATAAAATGACCGGGTTTTAAACACACTCGATATAAAAAAAACGGATAAGTACGAGTAGGACTCGTGCTCTGAGGGTTCGCGAGTCCATAAAAAACTAACTGAAGTTGAAATATTGAAAGACAAACTTAACTTTGTAGTTGACTATAAGGTTCTTCCATACATTCCAACTACAAAATGTAAGTTTGTAATTTTAAAACAATATCTTTTATATGATGTAACTTCAAATTAACAACTTTCGGATTTATTACTTTATATGTGTTGTAAGAGCTTGCCTTTTGCCGAATTCATGATTCTAGGTCAACGGGAAGTACCCTATAGGTTTTGATTCCCTTGTGAAATCGCAAAATATGCGACATAAACGGTCATATCTTTTGATTGCGTTGACTTACAAGTTTTATTTTTTCACAGTCGTAAGAAACCGTAGACTCAAGTATTTAGTATAAATTTCAACTTGATAGCTTTATGCGTTCTTGAGAAAAAGTGTCTTGACAGACGGACAGACGGACAACAAAGCGATCCTATAAGGGTTCCGTTTTTTCCTTTTGAGGTACGGAACCCAAAAAATGACGAAAAACTTACAATAAAATAGTTTTTTGCGGTTGTTGCTAGCAAATTTTATACCATATATCACACCGTCGCTAACCATCAGGCGAGTTGGTGGCCAAACGTAGATCTATTCTATAAATATATTAAAAACCTTATAACTTTTTATATGGGTGATTTCTGATGTTCGCTAATGATAAATGTTGTTATGTACATGCGTAAAACAAAGGTTGTTTACTTATTGGCAATAAAGCTCGGAATGGAATGACCCACTTCACGTTTTGGCCTCAGGGGAGAAGGAAACAAAAGTAAAAGCATTCGTCATAATAAATCACGGTGCAACTCTATCTGATTCGAGTAGTTTTAGAAAAGTTTCCGCTCTCTAAATAACTACAAATATGCGTATAATTAGTACTGTCTAGCCGTTGATGGCGTTATAACTTGGCATATAAATAATAATATCATAGTTTTTTCCTTTGTAACGGGACCACGTTTTTGCCCGCGTGATGTTTAATCCCTGACGCAAAAAGGATTGTTATAGCTTAGCGTGTGTATTTATTTCCTCTCAGCGTAAAATGTCACGTTCGTAAAATGGTGTATGTCTGTGGCATCGTAGCTCCCAAACGGCAGAACCGATTTTGATAAAAACATATTTTTTTTACGTTACTTGATCGAGAGTGTTCGTAGCTATAACTCAAGAAAATTGACCCGTTTGAAGATTATCAGATCGCTTATCGGAGGTGTTTAAGGTTCCGTACCCAAAGGGTGTAAACGGGACCCTATTACTAAACCTACGCTGTCTGTCTGTCTGCCCGCCCTACCGTTATCTTTCGAACGCTAATAGATAGCCAGTTGAAATTTTCACAAATGTAATGTTACGGCGGATTAACTAAGAAATAATAAAAAGTAAAAAAAAAAAAAAATTGGTAGGTTTGTGGTGGCACGGAACCCTCAGTGCGCGAGTCTAACTCGCACTGTGCCGGTATATTATAAAAATATTTCATTTTAAACCTTTTTGCTATAATCTTTTTATTACTCCATTGTCTATATATCTCCAATACTATAGTATCAAAGTTTTTTGACCTCAAACGTGACACTAGGCTTAAGATTGAGATTAAGCTCAATATTTATTGACAGCATCTAAGCATAACTCTCTGTTGTTACAGATACACTGCAGTACATAAGCCAGCCCCGCTCCGAAGCTACGATGCTTACTCAGACCGAAATCACTGTGCTCACTGAAGTGTACGCGTCATATTGACAGTTTATACACGTGTACGCAAGATGAAGAGGAAAACAGGCCTCCTGGTAGTGCTTTGGGTCGCTATATTCCCCTTATATCGTGCCGATAATCTCGGTAAGTTCGAAGAATACATCTTTGTTTCTGTATTTTGTTTGCTTTCGGCTCACGCACGAGCGATTTCCCGAGATACGCGAGATTTTGTAGGCGCAGACGGGGATAAAAGGACTTTTCCGACTTTGTGTTGCGCGTTAATATTTTCAGATTCTGCGACGTCAACAGAAGACTTCCGGTTGGAAAATCAGGGATATAAAGGTTGAAAACACTTGGCGGCTTTGGATTGTCTAATAAAAAGTTATAGGTTTATTTTTAGGAAGACATAGAGTGGTGTTTATTAATCTGACATAGAATAAAAGGTTGTCCTTTTTTTGTAATCTGAGATACATTCAAGACATACCTAGGTGTGTCAAGGTTTCGTACCGAAAGTATGTAAACGGGACCCTCTTACTAAGTCTACGATATCTGGCTGTCTGTCCATCTGGCCTACCCTTTAACGGCTGTATCTTTCTAACCGTGATAGATAGTTAGTTGACATGTCACAGAATATGTAATGTTACAGCAGGAACTAAAAAAGAATAATAAAGTCAAAAAGTTAAAACCAGAGGAACACCATACAACAAACTTTTTTAAAGTGAATTTGTATTAGGTATGATAAATATGCTCCAGTATAAAAACGGTAATACGTACAAACGTCAAACTTGGCATGCATATAGTACACGCTTCAAAGTAAAACACCAAATACTGGCCAAGTGTGAGTCGGTGACAAATTTCTGTTCACCAAAGTTAAGCAACGTCAAGCGCGGTCGGTACTTGGATAGATGACCGCCTGGGCGCAATGTTACCTTTTTGCACAACTTTTTTGCACTTTAGCAGTAAACTATTTATGTGGTGATATGGAACTCACAGTGCGTAAGCCCAATTAGGCCGTTTATTTTATGAAACTAAAAATTACGATCTTAACTTGCGGCCAATTACGGATTTACGTTCTATTACAAATCTAATAACTGTACGGTCGTATATTATATATATATATGTGTGTGTGTGTAAGGGAGGGTAAAAGTGTGCATAAGGGAGTGTGTGTAAGTTCCTACTCAACTCGATAACGGCTGCACGGATTTAGATGAAATTTGGTAAAAGGGTAGTTATCCTGGACTAACACATGTCTTACTTTTAACCCTGAAAAATTACCGGTTTCTGTAGGAAAGGGGATCTGGAGGATGCTGCTAGTAATATCACAATCTCTATGTTTTTTTTACCCCAAGTTTTTTAAAACATCTATGTTTTCAATTCTGATGTAGATAAGTATAGTAAGAAGATATTCAGTGAGTTTTCCTCCAAGCCATTGAACTAAAACATCCCAGATCAGAACGTTAGCTGGTATGATTCACTGGCTTTGCCCATATTACTATTCCGATTTTATAATTTATACTATAATTTATCAATTATGTGTTTGTTGAGATGAGTAAACTTTTATTAGGATTCCACCACCAACAATTTCTTAACTATGATTGTGACGAAATTATAGCTTTGGCTTTGGAACTTACAGTCTTAGATGCTCTGAGCTTTGAATCATTTAAAAACCCACTAAAAAGATGGCTTATTACTTAAACATTATATACCTAAATACATATATAAAGATTTCTTTGAGATTTATATAAGTTATACCTGTATACAGGGTGTAAGGGGAACACTCTCGAAGCCAAAATAAGGTAATTGTACTCATCATTATGAACAAATTTTACTATGGGACCAACCCAATTTTTTTATTTGTTTTTTTTAACCCTGAAATCGCGAAATAAATATCAGATGTTCTATAGAAAACGGTCATTGACAGTCGACAAAATGTATTGAACAGCTGATATTTTTTTCGCGATTTCAATGTTGGTCCCATACTTAAAGTGGTTCATAATGATGAGTACAATTACCTTCTTTTGGCTTCGAGAGTGTTCCCCTTACACCCTGTATATAATGTATTATGACATTATGATAATTATATTTTGATAACTTTAAACTAATAATATCGACTTCTAATTGTATACCTACCAATAAAGTATAATTATGACCCCTACTATATATGCGTGTCTCGACAATGCTCTTGGCCAGTTATTTTAACAAACTAAATATCACTTTGATAATTCAAAACATTTCATACAAATATTTATTTTCTATTTATTAGAATTTCGATCCATTTGCGTAGGAATGCTTGATAAATCAATGATAGACAGGATATTTTGTTTCTGCTCACTTTACAATCTTACTTAATAAAATAAAGACAATAATACTGTAAGATCCATTATCATAGCCCATAATAGGGAGGGCAATTATAGTAATTTGGCTGATTATTGACGAGGTAAACGCTTTTGTTGTTTAGACAATAACTGATGGTTACAATGAATGGACGAATCAACGAGAATCGGGAGCTATCAAGTTATTAAGGTCACACGATCTCTTGCGCACATTTTTATCATTTTTAATTATAGGTAATCACAGAAGGGAAATAAATAAACAACGGCCAGGTGTGAGACAGACTAGCGCACTGAGGGTTCCGCACCCTTTATATGTGTTTCCTTACATTACATTCGGAATCTTTAGCGCGCGCCTGTCTCGCACTTGGCATGTGTTTATTATTTGTTGCTTACTTTAGAGTGTTTTGTGTACCTACTATTATCATGCCAAGTATGAAAAGTATGATGCTTGTACGAATTGCTGTTTTTACACTACAGCAAAGACAAAAATACGTTTGTAGTATGGGAGACCCTTTATTTTTTGATTTTATTATTATTTCTTATTTCATTTCAATAACATTAAAAATGAGGTATTTCAAACGGCTTACACTCACGTGAGTTTTGATGAAGGGAGCGTCAAAAAAAAATTGGAAAAATAAAAAAAAAAAATATTATTTATTTATGTGGTCAGACAGGTGACATAGACAGGTGACATCATGACCTTCCCTGACTTTATAAGAATTTATCGACACCTCATTTATCAAATTCGGTTGAGATATTAATGCTGTAGGTATCGTATATATGCATTTTTCTTTCGTGCTTTTTGGGTAATGAGTACTTCAACTCAGGTGTTCTTGGGTATTAATCAAAGTTTCAAATTACGCACAAGCATCGAGGCTAACAAAACATTATTATGCTTATCAAGTTTCAGTTTATTTTGGCTCGCACAATACCCGTTAAGTTGAAAACTTACAGCCATCTTTACAAAGTTAAACCAAGCTGAAATATTATTGTTGTAAAACAACCCCAATGTTTGTTCAGTTTCGTCATTCTCGCTTGTAACATAGTAAAATTTTGCCAGTAGGTATATACCTACTGGCATATACCTGCAGGTATATACGCATGACAAGTAGCTGTGCATCCAATAGATATGCTGTAAAAAATATCATAAGTGCCTTCTTGTGCACCGTGTCAACAGTGCGACGGCTTTTAATGATGTGGTCAGAAGAGGAACTAAAGCTTTTGACTTTTTTCTATAATGTGAAATGGGTACAAACATATTATTTCCCCTTCAGTGGTCTCAACCACATTTATTATGAGTCTTATGGCATTTAAATAAAATTGTTTTGTCAAGCTAAAGCAAAGAATTTAGAAAAATGGGATATAATTTGCTTTACAAAGTTATGTCGTCGACTATGTATGAGCTGTCAAAAAGCGATTAACATAATGAACAGACTATAAGTGGTGACTTGGTGAAGTCTGATACGTGTAGGTGTATGTATTACGTACCTGAACATACTCTTCATACGAAAGATCTCTACGATGGTGCTATTCTACTTCCTCTATAGTGACTGCACCTGCGTCCGCATAACACGACTGTCACTCAAGCCGCTGTAGATCGTATGTCAAAGCCAAACTGTCCACTTCTACCTTACGTAACACATGGTCATTTCCACTATTAACTCAGGTGACATCTCAAAATGACTTCGTTTTAAACAGGAAACTAAAACCTGCAATTTATTAAACACATGAAAAAAATAACAGCTTTAAGAGGCAGTTATGTCATTTGACTGACGCGTAATCACAGATTACGGAAAAATTGCAGCAAAAATTATAGACGCTTAAATTATAGTACGCTCAAACGACAAATGGTAGGGCGGGATGATCGACAAACAACTGTTGAAAACGGATGATTTAAAAAAATACTGTGTAATTTGAGGCTATGGTCAGTGCGTATATAGCTGGCGGTTTCTTCGTGGCGTGATACACTCTCACACGATGGGACAGATACAGCGGCTGACGATATTGGTGGTACTGGTGGCAGTAATAGCAGCGGCTCCTCCGCCAATGGACGAAGACATGGCGGAACTTGCAGCAATGGTCCGCTCTAGCTGCGCTGGCGAAACAAGTGTAGACTTAGCCCTGGTGGAGCGTGTCAACGCAGGTGCTAGTCTAATGGAGGACGCTGCACTCAAGTGCTACATCAAATGCGTGATGGAAACAGCTGGTATGATGTCTGATGGAGTGGTGGAGGTAGAGGCTGTGCTCGCGCTGCTGGATGATCATACCCGCGCACACAACGAGGCAGCGCTCCGTGGTTGCGGTACAAAGAAAGGCGCTGACAACTGCGATACGGCGTGGCGCACTCAGCGCTGCTGGCAGGATGCCAACCCGAATGACTACTACCTCATCTGATGTACGGATATGCGTATCCCAGTCAACATAGCACGGGACTGCATGTGCGCATTAGTCGTAGTGACCTCATTGGGTAAAATACCAAATTTTCACAATTAACAATCATCCTCGTCTATAAAAATGTTAATGCCCGTTATTCTTAATTGTTTGTTTGTTTGTTTGCATTGAATAGGCTCCGAAACTACTGAACCGATTTGAAAAATTGCTTCACTGTTGGGAAGCTACACTATCCCCGGTTAACATAGGCTATGTTATATTTTCAAAAAAAAATAGGGATCCTTACTAAAACTCCAATAATGTAACCCAAGGTGTAAAAAAATAAGATTTACAATTTTGACTTTGCGTGTTTGCAAGTTCTAAGACAGGACAACGTCTGTCAGGTCAGCTAGTGTAATATATTTCAGATGTTTTTATTATTTTTCTCGCTGATGTTGTACAATAAGTTTTCGTATTTTTACCATCAATTATTTCTAAAAAGTTAAATTTTGAATGGGGTATACTTTTTAATTCTCACGTAGACAAAAAAGCGAAAACAAACGTACATTTAATTCTTACTTATACAATATACAAAGAGGTGAAAACAAAATGTGCATATACTTTGATAACAATAATTGTTCAATTTCAATGATTGAGTAGGCTTTCTGCTTTGTATACTCAACTAACAGTGGTTAAGTTTATGTTTATTCGCTTTTGTTGTTTTAGGACCGATTAATTTCATGTTGGCCTCACATAGCATTGTCTTGTTTATGTTTGGTACCTACACTAAATAATATTAAAATAATTAGTGAGTATATTATAATAAACTAAGCTTAAGATTAATTTAATTTCAAAGCCTTATTCCCATTAATAAAATATCTCGTGAAATTAAAAATTTACAATTATTTGCAATCATTCGTAGATAATTATACCAGACGTTAGAAATTTCAAATACAGTAATTGTGACAAAGTTTTGTGACACGAAACGATGATTTAAGCCGAAAAAAGTCCATTAATCATAGTTATAATTTACTTTTGGTATGGAACCAACACTGAAATCGCCGAAAAAAATAGCAGTTCCTTTGAAAAGTTTCGCTTAACTCAAAATAATGTAATATTATTTCTTTATGACGAGTAGACACAACTACCTCTTATTATGGTTCCGTGCCCAAAGGGTGTAAACGGGACCCTATATAACAAGGGCTCTCTGTCTGTCTATCCGTCCGCGTCCGGATGTATCTTTCGAACCACATTAGATATCCAGTTGAAATTTTATAAAATATGTAATGTCACTGCAGATAACCTAAAATAATAATAAAGTCAAAAAGTAAGACTAAAAGGAGGTTCCCATCGATATCATAGTAAATAAGAGAGATAAATTTTTTATTACACAGAAAAATAACAGTATACAATAACAAAGAATACACATAAATTTTTAAGAAACAGCTTAATAAGTAAACACAGGGTAGTTAAATTCTGAGTTTATGTATATGAGACTAATCGGTGAGCCCCAAACTAAGCACGAGGCTTGTATCTTGGGGCCCGAGTGCAAAGTTAACAGAGGTTTTATTGTGTGTAAAAGATCAAAATGTTTTTTTTTTTTTTAAGTAGCGAAATGACAAAAAGTTAAAAAATTTAAATAGGTGTATTCCTATTTCCAAAATATAAATAAAAATGAAAACGAAAATAAAAAATTTACCATGTACGGCATCACAATGAAAGGAAAGGAAAATGGAAAGTGGAAAAGGAAAGGAATGCTGCTATTAAAAACTACTACTCACTGTATAAGCTATGGATAATTCCCTCGGTCTCTTCATAGGACAAACCTAGAAGCCACTCTCTGATGTTTCTTTTGAAGGCAGATATTGTAAGATCGGGGTGGTGGCAAACTTTTCTGCATATGTTGTTATATACACACGGAAGAGAGTACGCAGGACAACGTTTTGCAATCAGCGAACTAGCTCGTGGAAGCGGGAGTCTACACGAGAATGCACGTTTATTTTTTAGAACATTGTATTCTGAATGCGTTTTTAAACTTTTACGAGTTTTTTGTGCAGCATAATAGAGGAAGAGTTGTCGAACTCGCAACACTTTGAACTCACTGTAAAGTACGTCAGTGGGAAAGCGAAAAGGTTTGCGTGTAATTACTTTTATCAAAGCTCTTTGTGCTCTCTCCGCTGTCATGAATATAGTTTGTCCAGCACTACCCCAAACAAGAACACAGTACTGTATTATTGGTTGGCACAACGCAAAGTAAATTTGCCTCAGGAGAGGCATGGGGGTACAGTCTCGGAGGTTTTTCATAACGTATTTCAGTTTGCGTGTGCGAGAAGCCATGTTTATTATATGATCCTTGTAGGAAAGATTGCCATCAATGATTATGCCGAGATACCTAATACTATTGACACGGTCTACAGGGATACACGAACAAGAGGAAGATGAAGAGATATCAAAAGATGAGCAATAGTGGATGCGTAGCTTTAAGTTTGCAGGTGGTAGGGAAACACAAGTCTTAGTGAAGGCAATGAACTTAGTTTTCTTGGTGTTTAAAGTTAGTAAATTCCTGTCCAGGCTTTTGGCAATAACAGACAATCCGTCTTCCGCTAGGCTGTAAACCTGATCCCACGTTTTCCCATGAAAAATAAGGGCTGTGTCATCTGCATACGTAATAATTTCTTGTACCACTAACCTTCGTTTTTAATCTGAGCTTGGAAACCGGTACCTTTCCTGAATGCTGGAAGGTGGCAGCTGTGTCTCCCATTCATAAAAATGGACCCAAAAATATTCCAGACAATTATAGGCCCATCGCGCTACTCAGTGTAGTCTCCAAATTGCTAGAGAAATTGGTTAACAATAGACTGGTTAAGCATTTGGAAAAACACAACCTAATCTCTAACAACCAGTTTGGTTTCCGACGTGGCAAATCAACCGAGGACGCTGCTTCGCTCCTTGCTAACTTTGTGTCATCCTATGTTGACAAAGGAGATAGGTGTATTGGTGTATTCCTTGACTTGGCCAAAGCCTTCGACACGATCTCGGTTGGTCTGCTTTTGAAGAAGCTGAACGCCTCCGGTGTCAGAGGTATAGCACTGGAGTGGTTTAAAAGCTATTTATCCAACCGAATGCAATACGTTAAAGTTGGTAACCAATCTAGTGACCTTTTGCCTATCAATTTTGGTGTTCCGCAGGGTAGTATACTCGGTCCTACCTTGTTCATCCTGTATATAAACGAAATATTAAACTGTAAACTCCCGAATAGTGTAGTATTAAATCTTTGGGGTTCCCCATACAACAAACTTTGTTTTTGCTCTAATG
Source organism: Agriopis aurantiaria (assembly GCA_914767915.1). Classification (NCBI taxonomy): domain Eukaryota; kingdom Metazoa; phylum Arthropoda; class Insecta; order Lepidoptera; family Geometridae; genus Agriopis; species Agriopis aurantiaria. Next base: position 5,175,925 of record OU611994.1, on the reverse strand, counting down.
TAAAAACGGTAATATGTACAAGTTACAAACTGGGCATGATTATAGTATTATACTCTATAATATAACAACAAATGATAAATAATAGCCAAATGCGAGTCAGTGACAAATTTCTGTTCATCGCCAAGTTAAGCAACTACGGGTGCGGTCGGTTCTTGGATGGTTGACCGACTGAGCGTGTTTTTTTTTGTTGGTGGTATCGATGTGAGCCCAACTTGCACTTGATTGGTTTATTTAGTGTAGAACCACTGTTCTGTGTACCACTGTGAGATTGAATTATTTTTTTCAGTATAATTTTTTAAGCTCCGTGTAATAATAAAATTTTAATGTTTATCGAAATCGTAGACCGTATCATCGCTTAACGTCAGCCGAGTAGGCGGCCAAAAGAAACCCAATTATGAAATTAATAAAAAAAAAAACTGGTTCCATTTTGTACTTTACTTATTTAATTATTTTTTACGTTTTAATAACTTGAACTGTGTAAACAAATACTTTTCCTTCTAAGAAAACGGAAACATACGAAAGCATATTTACATAAGCACCTCAAAGTTTTATGCCAAAACAGAAATAGATAAAAGCTACCTTCTCGCATTTACATTTGGCAGTGTTTGTACTGTAATTTCAAGAAAACCTTTATTGCTAAGTCGTGGAGTTCAAAATCGAAATTCTACTAAGCTTTACTCATCAAGAGTTAAGAAAGGTAAGTATGTGAAGTGGAGATGACCCACTTGACAACTGAATCACTTGAGATAAAATATAGCCCGCCTTTAATGTCCTCTTCGCCAAACTTGAAGTAAGCAAAATGGGTGAAAAGGAAAGTAGGTACTTGCAAGACGACGTGGGACTAGTGATGTGATGAAAGAGACTTAGCTCATTTTTAGTGACTCACGACTAGACTAAGTCTTTTAACCTCATGCCTATAAAACTAAGTAATTACTTAAAAGGCTTATATGACTAAACGGACTCCCGCCTTATCGCCTCAGAGTCGCGAGTTGTGAGGCTCGTGCGTACATAGTTCAATGAAATTTCTAAAGTAATTCAATTATAACTTGATTATTATGTAATGTAAATAAAATATGATTATATACTACATACTCCGTATTTTTTATTTACAGGCTTCGGTTTTATTAAGACAACATATATTATAAGTCTTTTTAGTTTAAGCGTTTGAGCTGTTTTAAATATCTTGCACGACTCTGGCGCGAGTCCTTTAAGAACAACTCGAGTCGCTTAAGTCTTTTAGTATAAAGACCGAGTCGTATTTAATAATAGCTCTAACCTCCAGTCTTTATTTTAGAGTCGAGTCCTGTAAAATAAAGTCGAGTCTTTTTAATGGGCCTTAAAGGAGTCTCTTTCATCACTACGCGGAGCTTTTCTTGGTCAAAGCCTTTTACGCGTAATATGATTTAGTAACAAACGAAAATCAACTAAAAGGCTTGAAAGATATTTTTTTTAATTATTGAAAGGTTAAGTTAAGCTTCTTCGCTATCATACGGTCTACCGTAGAGCACGCTTGCTTAGTAGAAACTGATTCATTCGCGACTTGAGGACACTCAGATTATAACTATTGGGGAACACTACATTACACTATTCAAGCAGCGTATTAAGTCTGGTCTTTGGCCAGTGTGTGTTGCCAGTGATGACATATGGTACTGAGACGTGGTCCTTAACTGTTGGCCTTTTGGAAAAGCTCAGAGTCACACAGCGGGCAATGGAGAGAGCTATGCTCGGAGTTTCTTTGCGCGATAAGATCCGAAACGTGGATATTCGCCAAAGAAGTCACCGACATAGCTGTTAAAATTTGCAAGTTGAAGTGGCAATGGGCAGGCCACATCGCTCGAAGAGCCGATAACCAGTGGGGAAGAAAGGTTCTGTAGTGGAGGCCACGAACCGGAAGACGCAGCGTAGGGAGGCCTCCCACTAGATGGACCATTGTGAGAGTCGCGGGTATCCAGTGGATGCAAAAGGCGAGCTGTCGTTCAGTGTGGAGGTTAAAGAGGGAGGCCTATGTTCAGCAGTGGACGTCTTCCGGCTGATGATGATGATGATTAAGTCTAGCAGTTCGCACAATAATACAATACTTAATACAATATTTTAATATGATGATGTTACTGGGATGAACAGATGCTTGCTTCTGAAATTGTAATACAGGGTACTTATTTGTTAACTTTAGGTCTTAGAATAACTACACAAAGAAACAAAGTACATTCGCAAAATTTAAGCCATTAAAATTGTGTCATATATGGCTCCAAAATTTTTTAATTTTACTATGACAATTTGCGCGGTGAAATCGTACCACAACAAATCAGAAAAGCAGCATAAGAGTTATGGTGTGACATTCCACAGGTAATCCATTAATTTTCTTGCTTAAATCGTTTAAAATACCAATCGAAACGTAAGCTACAAAGCGAATTTGTAGCTTACGTTTTGAGAAGGCGTTGTTTGGAAACCTACCTTCTCTGTGTAGTTATTCTAAGCTTTAGGTGTTTTTTTTTTTTCATTTTTAATATTTCATATTTAAATTTATTTAAGTTTGCGCTAATATGTTAGTGCGTATAGCTTAGTATCGATACTAATTTAGATCAATTATGTGTGTATATATGAAATAATGAATAATAATATATATATATTTATACTCTATTAAAATACCAGGAAACAAGGATAACATAAACAATTAAACATTACAATAAAACTATTATCTAGGCTGAATAAAAATCTAAAAGTGTTATCAAAGCATACCTATGTCTAAAGATGACTTTATTGTTCTAAACACAAGTAATCCCGTACGAAGCGCTTTGATTCCACTTTATAATATGAATACGAGTTGGTTTTACTGCCAAAGCACGCCAATAGATGTTTTACATCAAAAAACCATAACACTCCTTTTTTGGGTAGTCGTATGAAAAGGATATGAATATAAAATTTACTTACATTGTTACGAAAAATATCAAGTAAGAACAGTATTTTTATTTTATTTGTTTTAATTGAAATAAATCCGAGCAGATTATGCCGAGTCACGTATTTATTAGCCATTTTCAGTGCAGCGACGGCCGGAAGCTGCTGATTGAATGTGCCGATTTGCAGCACGCGACGTGTTAAAAGAAAAAGTGCTATTGAAGGAATTGAATTTTTTATCTTTTTCGCAGCACTGTTATAGTCAAAATCATGTGGCACATTTATAACCAGTAAACATTTTAAAAAACATACAATAAGGTACGTTTCACCTATGGCGGGAAATTCAAATTTCAAACAGCTAACTCTTAAATAACTGTACATGATAATGTAAAGAACAATCAACGATTTGCGCAAACATTGTGTCATTTTAAAATAAATACCCGGCCTAGCTACAAGAAAACTGTTTGAAATTTGACTTTCCCGCCATATAGGTAAAACGTACCACCATAAAAAATCGCCTTTACGATGGGGAAAACTGAAACACCGAATTGCGATACATGTGGAGTGGAGGAAGATGTATACCACCTACTGGTAGAATGTGTCCGCCTCCAGCATGAGAGAAGAAGACTTGAGGTGACTTATCATCTGAACAGACTAGACGTGGGTCAGTTTAATGGGTTACTGGCTGAACCCAATTCGGACGCAACCGAGGAGCTGTTCCGATATGTGAGTCACCTCAAGTAACCATTGACCCTGTGTTTGTTTGTAGTCTGTGTTTTGTGTATTAATTTTGAGTTTTCTTAATTAGAACATACAATGGGAATGCTATGTAGTAGAATGCTATAAAATAGGGGGAAAAACTGGTTTTTTTTTTTTTTTTTTTTTATGCTATAGGTGGAAAACAAGTTGACGAGCCGCCTGACGGTAAGCTATCATTGTCGCCTATGGATTCCTGCAACACCAGGGGCATCACAGATACGTTGCTGACCTTAAAGACTCTATTAACAGCCTTTTTGAAGAACCCTATGTTATAGTTACTTGGAAATGCCGCAGGTAGATTAGAGCTCATTCCACAAATTGCAAGTGTGAGGCAAAAAAGATCGCGTAAAACTCACTGAGTTCGATTTCCACCGATCTTTGTGGATGAACTTTCAGGCGGTGGCAGCTGGTGCGGTGATAAAACAGCGATATCAAATTAAATAGGTATACAGTTATATAATCTACATTACAACTAAAATTTAGTACAATAGGAAAATAAAATTCAGAATATCGATTTCTTATGTTGTGTACTCTGTACACACATTCGATGAGAAAGTATTTTGTGACGTGGATGCATTAAGGGGGTCAAAGGATGTTGCAAATTGAAATGAAAATTGAGGTAAACAATAACAATTGAGACATCGCACCATTGCTTCAATTCATTTGTAAAAAAAAAACAATTTAATTGATTTTAAAAACGTCTGAATTATGAAAAAACTTAATCAACAAGAGTTGATTGGGAGCTTTGACATCAAAGGAAAATAAATTATAACATTTCTTTAATCGTTAAAAATTATGACTTTAAAAATAAATAAGTTATTTGAGCAAGGAAAATATACTGACTTTTGTATACCTACTTAATTAAAGTAAAATTTTTAAGGCCTGAATTTATAAAATTTAAGCTTAATATCGATAAATATATAATTAATCACTGAGAGTATTTTAAGGGAGTAATTTGAATGTCTAGACAAAAACTTTGTTATAAAGAAACAATGCCCTATTCTTTCTTTGTTCCAAGTTCGTTAATATTTGATCTCAATTAAAACGTTGCCTTAGACTAAAATAATACCAAAATGATTCAATCAAAAAACAATAGATGTTGTTTTAGGAGTTAAATTAATATTTTAATCACTTTGCATACTAACATTTTGTGTAGTTCAAAGAAGCATAGAATTCGGAAACTCAGTCGGCAAGTAGAAAATTATGTTCATGCACAAATAAGTTATTATTATGTTTAATATACTGATGCATTTTATTTTAATGACACGGGAATTTCTCACTTTTGATTAAGCCGGTTATTCCACCGCCGAACGACCGCCTAATGCGGTTGGAACTATAGTCGGAGTAGCCGGCTAAATCATACGTGAATAATTCCCGTGTCATATAAATAAAATATGTGACAACCATGTCAGTTTCCGTATTATTATGGATACACAATAATATTTTATAGAAAACTTAAAATTTATGAAGTCCAGAGAGTTTTTATGATTTTTTGTAATTTTTTATGATCTTTTATCGTGGGTTTAAATAAACAATATAAGCTTGGTACAATGTTATTGCAGCTGTCAAAGCTAATAAATGTTTTGACCGAGCATAAAAATGTAAAGGCCTAGCCGGTAGCGTAACTATAAAAATAGCTTTTAAGTAAGTACTTCCTGGTATTAATATTGAATAAGAAGAAAAACCCGGACCCGAACCGGGTATGTCCTAAAACTGCGACCAGAAGTACCGGAGATGGGCAGCAGCATCCTATTAGTACACGGTGAACGTAATGCGATCCCCAAGCCATCTGCCAAGAGAGGCCTTTGTTCAGCAGAGAACGTTTACTGGCTGATAATGTGAAGAAGAAAAAACCCAGAACGACAACGATGTAAATGGCTGGGCGATATTAAGAACTAGTGGACTAGATTAAGGTTCCAATATCTGAAGAACTCAGCTTGGAGTTGCAAGATTTTCCTACTGACCTCCAAACTACAATATGAAGATGGGACCCATGGTGATAACCTAGTAATAGACAAAACTAATAAATCCAGTTTATCATCTCTTCAAACAAGTTCTAAAATCGGATTGTTAAACGATCAAACTTCAAACTGAATCGCAATTTTATTCAGTTCATCATGTCGAGAGGTGCATCGTTTCATAAGCTCTTTTTGTCGCATTGCCCGCATTCCGTGCTGTAAGTGCGAACGTGGAAAATCGGATAAACGTGCACATTAACTAGCTGGATCTTCCTGCAATTCATTGCATGTGCAATTTGCCATATGTGGCAAACAAGCAGACGGACGGATGGTAAGCAGTCACCATGGCCTATTGGTACTTGTAACACCAGAGGCATCAAAACTACGTTACCGATCGTTTAAGAATCTATGAACTCGCCTTTTAAAGAACCCCATGTTGTATAGCTTCGCTAGCTTCTCGGGAACACCACGAAAGGTAGCTCATGGTATGATGAGTATTGCAATTTAATGGATATAGGTACTTTCAGATTAGCACGGAAATAAAGCAGATATATTATGGTACAGCGAGGAGATGTCTTTACCCAATAGGAAGGCTGTAAACGATGGTGATGAGGCACTTTTTGCCTACCGTTTAGTAGTCCTACCTATTTACTTATCATCATCATCAGCTAGAAGACGTCCACTGCTGAACATAGGTGTAGAGCCTAGGGTCCGAAACAGTATCTGCTATCTGCATCCACTGGATGCCCGTGACTCTCACAATGTCGTCGGTCCATCTAGTGGGGGCCTACCTACGCTGCGTCTTCCGGTTCGTGGTCTTTACTCAAGAACCTTTCTTCCCCATCGGTTATCAGTTCTTCGAGCGATGTGGCCTGCCCATTGCCACTTCAACTTACAAATTACTACTACCACCTATTTACTGCTCCCAAAATATTTTACTTCGTGAATAAAAAAAACCGGACAAGTAAGAGAGCGAGTCTAAAAAAAAAACTAACTGAAAGTTAGTTGAAATATTGAAAGACAAACTTAAGTTTGTAGTTGACAATAAGGTACTTCCATACTTTCCAACTACAAAATGTAAGTTTCTAACAGCAAAATAATTATTTTTTAATGATATAACTTCAAACTTATAACTTTGGGATTTATTCCTATATATGTGCTATGAGACCTTGCTTCTTGCCAAATTTCATGATTCTAGGTCAACGGGAAATACCCTATAGGTTTTGATTCCCCTGTGAAATCGCAAAATATGCGACACAAACGTTCATATCTTTTGATTGCAATGACTTACAACTTTTATTTTTTTACAGCCGAAAGAAACCGTAGACCCAAGTATTTAGTATAAATTTTAACTTGATAACTATACGCATTCTTGAGAAAAAGGGTCTTGACAGACGGACAGACAGACGGACAACGAAGTGATCCTATAAGGGTTGAGTTTTTTCCTTTTGAGGTACGAAACCCTAAAAAAACTAAACGTATCTAAATAATAAAGAACAGATCCATTTTAGGGTTAATAAAATAACACAGACGATAAAAGGACAACATTGTCTATGACAGATTATGAATTGAGCTGTTGTTTTTGACAGGGCGTCTTCCTATACACGGGACAGACTACATAATAATATATTTAAAAACCGGCCAAGTGCGCTGAGGGTTCCGTACCACCCGTACCGTATAATCATTTTGACATGTGTACCGTAATTCCCTTTTTACATTAGAGGTAATACAATAATACGTTTGTTGTATGGAGGGCCCCCCTTTTGTTCAAACTTTTTGACTTTTTTATTATTTCTTAGTTATTCGGCCGTAACATTACATATTCTGTGAAAATTTCAGTTGGCTATCTATTACGGTTCGAAAGATATAAACGTTACAAGGTAGGACAGACATACAGACAGAAATCGTAGGCTTAGTAATAGTATTTCGTTTTTACCCTTTGGGTACGGAACCTTAAAAAGGACGATAAATTGTTATTATCTTTGGTTCTACTTATTATTTCTGAATATCACAGAAAATTCAGCGAAAATTGTTATTGTGTATATAGTTATTGTCGATATAGATTTTTCGTTTTTACCTTATGATTATGATGATCATGATTATTAATTAAAAAGCTTTGAGGCATCCGCCATATTGAATTTAGTGAGACGTGTTTTTTTTTTTCGTAATTTCTCAGCAATCCCTTTCACTTGATACCGACCTTGCATAACAAATAACTGGTCCGCGATCTTTGGGAGTCCACCATGTTGTAGAATAATATCACTTTCTTAGCAGTCATCCAAACTAAACTCGTATGCAAAATTTCAGCTCAATCGGTTGGGGATAACCGTTTCAAAATCCAACTGCAAGATTTGACCTATACTGACAAGGAAAGTTATATAAAAGCTTCTAAAAAGTTCTAATGCATTCAAGAACGAGAGATACTTGTAAAAGCCTGAACTACAATCATAATGATTTTTTTACAGGGCAAGTGCCTTAACTAAACAAAATACAAGCTAATACTAACACTATAAAAACAGTTACGACTGCCCATAGACTATTAAAGGTCTAAAGACAGTACAAATGGTCAAGCGCACTATAATTTGGCAGCGTACCCAGCATGCTGGTGGCATTACCACGCTGAATGCAACAATTATCATAATGCTTGTACTGATTTTTCATATATCCACGTGGAGTTTTCTGGGCAACTTATCACGATAAAATTTGAACTGGATTTAACTTCATTTCATATCACACTTCACACTTCAACTTTGCATGCCTTTACATGAAACCGGAAGTAGGTCATGCTTAATTCAATTAGTCTGAACCAAAATTGATTAAAAGTCCGTAACAAGTCACGCCGTATTTTAATTTAAATTCAAACCATAACAACGCAACTTTCGCACCAAACAAACTAACTCCACCGAATCAAAATTCCCAATGAATCCTTTAATCAGACGCTTAACTCGACATGCAATCACGACTTGGCTCAGTTAAGTAATAGTTTCATCTCTTTAGGAGGGAATCGGAAAGTGCTTGAAAGTTTAATCGAAATCACGCTCAGCGCCGAAGTTGGGCAGCGAATGCCATTTCCAGGAGCGAGAAAGCACTGGCGACAAGAGATTTAAAAAGAGTTAGTGATTGAAAGGAATCACGTGTTCGCAAACATGGTGACTCGGAGAGATTTCAACTGAGTCGCAGCTTACGTTTGCAGTTGAGCATTCATGAAAATTATCAAGAGACTTTTACGGTTTACAATTTTTGAGGGTTCAGTATTCTTACGTGGCTTAACGAAACGAACGGTAAATTTTAGTAGATTTTTTGGTGAAAACATAATCCTTTGATATTTTATAGGTTTTAACGATTGTTACACACGCTTTTAAACTCGGCCCAAGCATTTACATGCTCTGACAGCTTAGATGATATTGTGAAAATCTGAATAAAAACCACGAATTCTGATCACTTTTGTTAGGTTCTTGAACGTAAGACTGTTGTAGCAGGTACCATGTTACTCGTGTAGCAGGCATATTCCGCAACTAGGCCCATTTTGCGTCACCCGGCTGCAGCAAATTCAGCCACCCGGTCTCCTCCAGGAAAGCCAGCAGCTCGCTGGTGCTGGCTTCCCAGAGCATCCTCGGTGATCCTCGAATAGTGTTTCGTTGTTCTGCCACGATGCAGCACTTCAGTCTTGATGCAGATGCACCCTTTACATTGGGGACTGTTTGTAACCCAAATTTTGAATAGGTGTTTATTAAATATAGCAGGCCCAATTATACTTTAGTGAATTATTACGAGGAAATGTTTTTATTACGCTTTTTACAATTTGTTGAGCTATCAGAGCAAATAAACGAATGGAAATAGTCTATGGGACTTAAACGCGTGAATTTTACATTGTTTCAATTTCTCACGTTTCGAATACTTTGCAGTATCCGTGGTCAGGTCACAAGCACTACCTAGCCTGTGTCACCGGTAGACTAAATGACGTAAGTTTTTCAAACACAGATTGCTTTACAAAAGGATTACAAAAATAATAATTAATTTGAAAGTTTTAAGTGTGACGACATACCGCCGAATGAAACACGCTTACTTAAAACAATAATAATTCCTTGGGATTTAAATATATTTGTTTTAGTTATACAGATATGTGCATCTATGCATGTATTTAAGTAGGTTTTTTTAAATTATTTTATAGGTTTGCTTTTAACCGCTTGCATATTGGTAGGTGCCAATCTTGACTAGGTACCGCTGTCAAATGTACCTAAGTTCGACCGATCCGTTTGCCCTCTTTACCCTTAAACCTTTATCTATTTCCGGAGCAGATCGACTCTGACAGATGTATAGACCGACGATTGATTTTACTAGGCTTCTCTTTCTACTACAAAGCTTTATGCGTTAAGCGTCTTCTTTAATTTATTCAAATCGTGATTCTTGATAGTGTGTAATTTCAATTTGCCATGATCTTCTACCACTCTATTATTCTTAACTAAAAGTAGAAAATGACAGTTAAAACAGAGATTGAAAGTCATCATCAAAACCTTCTTTCTTTTGCGATAAAATTTATATGGAACTCCCTCTGAAGTATGACCTACCAAACAAAAAAAGAATCATCAAAATCAATTCATAAATGACAGAGTAAAGGCATAACAAACATACCAAAAAAAAAAAACAGTCGAATTGATAATGTCCTCCTTTCGTCGGTTAAAAATATTTATAATATAATATCGTTTATTTGTTCAAATGATTACAAATATAGGTATGCATAAAGTTATATGAATATTTACGGGATATTTACCGTGGTAAGGTTGTGGAATGAACTGACGATATTTCGGCGCAGTTACATGCACCATGTTCACGGGAAGACAAAATCATATAACTTTAGTGAACAACCGTGACAGTTTAAAACAGGTATGCATAATATTGAAATCTTGTGAAAGTTAAACCAATAGACAATATATTTTACAACACATTTGCTCAAAAAGTGCACTTACGAAGCCTGTATACATCGTTCGAAAGTTAAACATTACGGATCATACAACGGAGCGTGCGGAAATGAATTTGTCCGCACGCTCAGATGTATAGCACCGTGCGTGTGATTTACGGTATTTTTTTAATTTCCATCATAATTACATAAGAATTCCACAAAAGAGTTTCATATTACGAGAATAAATAAGCTGGAATAAATAAGCATCAAACCTCCTTGGAAGCGCTTTTGCTCAATACGTTTGCCTCAGTTTAATACTAAAGAGAAAATGAGACGAAAGATGTAGTTCTAATTTTCACCACGTGATAGTGGCGCTATTTGCATGTTCGCGCCATTTTCTTATTATATTATAGAAACTATTGTTGTGACTGATATTAAGTTATAAACAAAAATTGTTTCATTTGTAGCCTTTTTTTCTCGCAAATGTGTTGTAAAACGTTGTATGGCACACGTGCGGATTGGTTATTACAAACTCGTGACTATGGTAAGCCCTCGACTTCGTCTCGGGCTTACATTCGTCTACTCGTTTGTAATAACCAACTTTCCGCACTTGTATCATAAATAACTATTTAAACACTTTATTTGTATTTTGTTTCACAATTGTATTTCGTTTCGTACTTTTCGTAAAATTTAATGAAAATATCAAAAACACGGTGCCGCGTACTAAACTTCGAAGTTTAGTACGCACCACTGTGTTTTTGGTTTGCTAAACGCTACCTTATAAATATTATACGATACAGTGTAAGAAACGCGCTCGCGTCGCACTGAAACCCAGTCAAATAAAAGTAAAATTAAAAGTATGTAAATGATTTACAACAGTTGTACCTATAGTGCTCTTTGTCTACTCATGAGGCGTCTTGTTATCTCGTAGAAACAAACATTACGTTGTACATAATAGGTGCTTACTTGTGAAATAACTGTTTCAGAATAGTTTATTACGAAGTAAAATGTTTTGCGTTATACTTAGAACTCCAAATTCAAATTAAAGAATTGACATTGCTTTTTTTATATCATAAATAATTATATTCTTATGTTTTTGGTTCGGTCATTTTTTGGCACGATTGTGACTCTATATGTATTGTATCACGATGCCTCTGTGCTATTTATGAAATAAAATCACGTATTTTCTGTGAGCGCCGTAGTAATTGATGAACCAATTCACGCAATACAAGACGATTTAATGAAGGCAAAAACTATTAATTTTTCTATAATACAGTTTGCTAAAGCAAAAACTTATTACATAATTTTTTTATTATTATATTTATTTTAATAATGATAGGCTTACCCGGGCATGTCCTAAAACTGCGACTAGAACCACTGGAGGATGGGCAGCAGCATCCTATTATTAAACGGTGAACGTACTGCGATCCCCAAGCCACCTGCCAAGCGTGGGGATTATGGCAACACTCCTCTAAGATGGATGCCCTTGTTCAGCGGTGGACGTTTAATGACTGATGATGATGAATAGGCTTACGTTTGATCGCCAACTCGTCTGATGTTAAGCGATGATGCGGTCTACGATAGAGCACGCTTGCCTAGAAAAAACTGATTGTAAAACCTAGATTGTAACCATCGGGGTACACCCATTCAGGCAGCGCATTCCACAGACTAGCAGTTCACACAATAAAAGTGGAATCGAAACGCTTCGCAGGGGTTTTCGGAATGTCAACCAAAAAGCGGTGACGATTTATCGTGCCCAACATATTTATTAAGTTGATGTTTAATCGAAACTTTTCATAGTTAACATAACCTGTGTTCTCTCAAAATGAATGTTAAGTTAACCAAGCGAATGAAAAGTTAATTTTTAACAATAAACAATTCTTTTAAAAAAAACGTGTTCCTTTAACGGCTGGTTATCCGAGTAGCGTAGGCAACAAAACGCTCCTTCAGTCCCAAGTTGTAGCGACGATGTATTTTGCCACCCAAGAATCAGGACGCCCGCGAGAGGAGTGCAACGACAAAAACGAACATAGGCCCGACCTCGATGACGCCTGGCGCGGTACTGAATGCGGCGCGCGCAAATTCTCGCGACCTTTTTACGCTTTTAATTCCACTAAAAAACGAAACTATTCACAATCAAAAATCTATCCAATTAAAAAAATGTTGAATAAAATTGCCTTTCAGTACATGCAATTTCCAGGTTGTTACGAGCTTTCATTAGAACATAAAACGAAATAAATAAACTAACTCGACTTTGTTTCAGATTTTTTTTTGATCGAAGAAAGTTTATTTTATCGTGTTTTGTACCAAATCATAAACTCAAACACAGATGTATCTCTGATATGTATTTTTTTCCAGCTCAAATATTGTAATTTAACTGAATAAAATTGATTTAAAACCGTCAAATTTGGTATATGAGGCCGTTAAATTCAATACAGTCGACATTCGAATTGCGAACATCTTTTTTGAAGTCGTTTAAAAAGTTTGCGTACTTATAAAGTAAAAAAAAATTGTATGCAAAGTTTGAAGACTTATGCAGAAGTACATAGCTATCTGAACTCAAGTAATGAAATTATACTCGGTCCAAGTCTTTTTTAGCTTCGACAGCTGTGATCACGTCAATAAAATACTTAATGGCCTGACGACTTGCGAAAATCACCGCGGTAAAAACTGGATGCTGAAAACTGCCGACCGAACTCAGTGGTGTGCATACGATAGGCATAAGTCCAACGGTGGGTGATAAAAGGCGAGAGGAAAAAGGGTAAACGGTGGAGGCTGATGATGAAAAACTCCTTATATAATATACTAGTGGTCCGCCCCAGCTTCGCACGGGTATAGATTATAACCTATGTCACCCGGGGATAGTGCAGCTTCCCAACAGTGAAAGAATTTTTCAAATCGGTTCAGTAGTTTCGGAGCTTATTCAATGCAAACAAACAAACAATCAAATCTTTCCTCTTTATAATATTAGTATAGATTTTACTGTAGTATAGGTTACTAGCTACACAATCTTAAGAACAAAACCCAGCAAAAGTGATCAGTTTTCATTCAACTTTTTCTATCAGCTGCAGCTCGAGCCAAAAAAACTCTGACAAGTATCGCAGTTAGTTTTTTGTCTTTAGAACAACTCTCTACTTAGTAGTCTGTTTCTTGTCCTCTTTTCTACTTGGTACGAGTCGATGTCAAGAACTTTATTTTACCGTTAACAGTGCGTTGGAATGCAGGAAAGTATTTTAATCCCATCAACTTCTTCTTAAGCTATCTATTGGAAAATGGAACGTTGTTGAACGTTAAAATGTAGACTGAATTTATTTAAGTTACTTTGAAACAGATTCCGTTGGGGGTAGATGTTTTAGAGCGAAAACCACGAAATGAAAATCAGCAAACGTAGCGTAAGACGCCTTAATTAAATATATATAATATATATTCATATTAATTGCATATCTATTAGAATATTTATTTTAAGTAATAGTGTGTATTACTATTAGAATGTATGTGTATGGTAAAATATGGTAATATAAAATTTAATTGCCATTTTTTATCATTTCATTTATCATTTATTCCTTTAAACATTATACAAAAAGTTACATATTATTGGACTAGTATTTTGGTACATAATAAAATAAGTACACTACCGCCGAACTAGGCTTGAAGCCTGTGTAACAGCGTGCAGCGCCCTTCCCACAGGGATTGAGACTACAAAGGATTAGCTCTAAAACATAATAATCAATAGTTATGTCATTTAAGTACATTATATAATTGTATTTTTAAATTTTTATTTTTGCCTTGAGTGTCGATGGAGTAATGATATACAGAGAAACATAAAAGTAAGGGAAACGCTCCCGAAAACGAAGACCGGTGATAGAAATAGTGATTGCAAAAACGATGCCAAAAAAAGCTTTTAAAAGAAGTTCTCTGTGTAATGCAAATAAAATATCAGCTGACCAGATGTTAATGAACGAACTAAGATATGATTACCATAATATAAAAAATTGATATGTGAAGGGGCCTTACAGCTACCTGTTTTAAGCGATACTGTTTAGGTGGTTGCTAAAAGTTGCGCGGCCGGAAACCGTATCTCAGCGCGTTAAGGTTCATGTTCACGTGATTTTCCGCACTGCGCTGTTTCGAGCTCGCGTTAGGAGGTAGCCACAGATGTAACCACGGCCTAATTTAAAAAAAACTCATTCATCTTTAAGGTCTATGCTGCTCTATTTGTATCAAAGAGTCGGCTTTTCAGTTTTAAAGTACTATTACGTTCATATGCTATTTATTCTAACTTATTTTAACTTACGATTCGGCACCTAGGTTTTCCTAGGCTAGTGCTGCAGTGTAGTCTTAGGTCACAGTGCTTGCGGGTCGTTTGCAATGTTAACTGGGCCGTTGTGGAGTAACCATTAGTTAAGCAATAAGCAGCTCCTTATTATTAAATATTTTTTATCAATGTTTTTCTGACGAATTTCTAGTGTATTTCCGCTTCTACAGGAAAACAGAACACAACACCACAGAATAGTACAGAAAGTCGGCTCTATACATCAAACGTAAATAGACGCACGCACACAAAGACGCGCACTTACAGCGATCTCGAGTCGCGAGGGCACTACACGTAAATTTCGCGCAATAATTCGCCCGATAAACACAACATTATAGCTGCTTTGCGTAAACTGGCGCTACGGCGAGTCGGTAAATAAAATTAAGGTCAGCCGGAGTCGATTTTCTGTACTCTTATTACTCTGTGACAAAACAGAACAGAAAAGGACATTTAAACAGTTTTGAAGATGGACTTCTGCAAAGGAACGCCTGACTCAACCAACTACCTTTATTACTACAAGCAAAAATACTTTTCATCACTAGTGCTCCATAAGTGGGTCACTAATGACTCAAAATGCGGGCGGTTAGTATCACTCTATCTCCCTAGGGATGTGAAATTATTTAAAAATCGCACTAGTCCCATATCAAAAAAATACCATACAATGTCATTGTGCATGTAACAACGCAAAAATATTGAAATATACATAACCTTATCCCGTTAAATAACATCATAATTATAAGATATAATCTCGAACAACTGTGATAGTTTAAAATAGTGAATTAATACATTATGATATTTTTATCCTTGAAATATTGGCCACCACAGATATTACTTTGTAAGTTAAAAAACTAATTAAATTATCATCATTAGCCAGTAAACGTCCACTGCTGAACATATGCCCCCTTAGACCTCCACACTGAACGACAGCTTGCCATCTGCATCCAGTGGAAGCCCGCGACTCTTACTATGTCGTCAGTCCATCGAGTGGAGGCCTACATACGCTGCGTCTTCCGTTTCGTGGTCTCCACTCAAGAACCTTTCTTCCCCATCAGTTATCGGTTCTTCGAGCAATGTGGCCTGCCCATTGCCACTTCAACTTGCAAATTTTAATAGCTGTGTAATTAATAGTTATTAAATTTTAATCATCATCATTTCAGCCATAGGACGTCCACTGCTGGACATAGGCGAGATGGTGGTCAAACGCAAGCCTATTACTTTTATTTAAAAAAACAGGCCTCCCATCAATCCAAAACTGCCGGTTGGAAGCGGCCTCCATCCAGCGTTTCCCTGCGGTCTCTTTTAGATCTGTCCATCTTGTGACGTCTTCATCATCATCATCATCAGCCAGAAGACGTCCACTGCTGAACATAGGCATCCCCCTTTAACCTCCACACTGAACGACAGCCTGCCTTTTGCATCCACTGGATGCCAGCGACTCTTAGTATGTCGTCGGTCCATCTAGTGGGAGGCCTACCTACGCTGCGTCTTCCGGTGTGACGTCTTACGTGTATTAAATTATAGACAAAATAAAATACATGATACTTTAATTAATTAAAAAAATTGGTTTTGATTTACCTTCACGTACATTTCGCACAATATGTTCATATTCGTTTTATTTTAGGATTCCACATTTTCATTTTATTTTCGGATTCCCAACGTTTTCATACTTCATACATTTTGGTCACCCCATTCAGTTTCCACATTAAAAAAAACAACCGAGATGTTTTCTCAACAATACGGACGTCCGTATTTTTCTACCTGTGCCATTATGCAGTTCCCCTATTTCCTCTTTTTCACCCTGAGAATATAATCCAAAAAAGCTTGGCACGTATCCTCTGTTTAACAGGGAAACTTAGTTATGTCGACCTTTCTACTAGTTTTTACGTTGTTGGACGAATGTACGAATGCATTTGGAGTATAACACTTCACTGCGTGCACAAACCTTTTGAATGTGTGGTACCTATATTTTTCAGGTCCGTATTACTAACTACGATTGGCGAACTGGCTTCCTAGCTAAATATTTCAGTTTCAGACATTTTCAACGAAAGCGGAAGTTTTATAAATCACTATGTCATCATCATCAGTAGCAGCCATTAAACGTCCACTGCTGGACAAATGCCTGCCTCTTAAAGAGGGGGACTGATCTCCACGCTTGGCAGGCGGCTCGGGGGTCGCAGTACGTTCACCGTGTACTAATAGGATGCTGCTGCCCATCCTCCGGTAGTTCTGGTCGCAGTTTTAGGACATCCCGGGTATGTCCTAAAATATCCAACTATTATAAATAATAACTAATAAATAAATAAATATTCAAGACATTATTACACACACGGTCATCTGACCCCAAACTAAGCAAAGCTTGTGATATAGCTGACAGAGACTGATATACGTACATATATAGTTTTAAATACATATTTAAATAGATATTAACAAACAGATATAGAATAAACACAAATGTTCATCACATTAATGTTTGTCCTAGGTGGGAATCGAACCCACGCCCCCAAGCGCAGAGGGCAAGATCACTACCAACTAGACCAACAGGCGCTATCTAATAAAAATAAAATATATAGATAAATTTATAATAGTAACTGTTATAAATTTATATATAGGATAGTTTTTATTTTCTTGTAATTTTTATTGAATAAAATTTAAAATAAATCTTGAAAAAAAAATTTTTATATAGGCACTATCTTTAAAATAACATTGCCACTATGTTACTCTCCGGCCCGCCATAAGAAACAATAATGCTTTGATCATAAAATTATTTGTCTATCTTTGATTAGACCTCGTATTTGATTCAATCTTGCTTAACTTGATAAAATTTTGTTTCGGCCGTGACTTTGGAATACCATAAACATACAAAAAATCTACAGTGCTTTCTTTCTACAAATTCTTTTACGTACAATAATAAATTGCTTTATATTGCTTGTATTTCAAACTTTTTATGCGTACAGTCGTATATTGTGCAGTTACGAAATCACCCAGAGAACTTTGACTGAACAGTAAAGTTCGTAACCCAACATTTGCAATAACTTTTCAGGGAAAAACCTCGTTGGCAACTCGAACAGGTTTTCTCAAGTTGTTGCGACATTCCGGCCTTTTACACGACTGCCCAAAAATAGGAGTTGAAAGTTTTTAGATATAAATTAAGTATGTATGAAACAAATTATATGAAAACAACTTAAAATCATACTTAATATTATAAATGTGAAAGTGTGTTTGTTTGTTGGTTTGTTTGTTCCTATTTCACGCAGCAACAGAGCAACGGATCGACCTGATTTTTTGCATGGTAAAGTTCAAGGGTCGGTGAGTGACATAGGCTTCTTTTCATCATCATAATCATCATCACCATTTTTCATCACTACGCGGGTGAAACCGAGGGGCGCAGCTAGTCATATATAAACAAACTAGCACAAAAATATAAAACTAAACTAATCTAATAAACTGCTGCCAGCAGGCTTCTAACCCAAGATGCTGGCCGCATTGCCGCGTTAAATCGTCAATACTAATGCGTTGCGCAGGATATCGGCCAGCATTTTGGTCACGAGATGATTCAACCAGATGAGATCATTTTTAAAAAATGCACCTTTTGGCGTCGAAACTTTCAGGCCTAAATCAGGCTTGATGTCTTTAGTCGAACTCACCCAGTAAACGAGCTTATCGCCCTTTTTTGCATGACTGTGTACTATTAGTGTGTTGGCGCCGCTGCAAGTTTCTTGGTGTGCTTGTAAAATTAGTAACTGTGCCGATCTTAAAGTTTTTGCATACTCGGTTTAGCGGAATAGTGAAAAAAAAACATGGGAGATATAATTTGTACTACGGCATATCTCCCTGGTTTGTCTGATCAGAGGTCTGATAGCTTTCATTGGAATATTATACGTCTATTTTTAGCTTAGTGAGTCAATATTGAAATACTTTGGGCTCTATACTTTATCAAAGACAAAGATAAATTTTGCATTAAGATGAACTAGAAAAAAAAAACCGGACAAGTACAAGTAAGACTCGTGCTCTGAGGGTTCCGTTGGAAGGAACCCCCAGGACGCGAGACCAAAAAAAAAAAAAAAAACTAGCTGATGTTGAAATATTGAAAGACAAACTTAAGTTTGTAGATTACAATAAGGTTCTTGCATACATTCCAACTACAAAATGTAAGTTTGTAATAGCAAATAATTTTTTTTTAAATGACATAACTTCAAATTTATAACTTTCGGATTTATTCCTATATATGTACTATGAGACCTTGCCTCTAGCCAAATTTCATGATTCTAGGTCAACAGGAAGTACCCTATAGGTTTTGATTCCCCTGTGAAATCGCAAAATATACGACATAAACGTTCATATCTTTTGATTGCGTTGATTTACAACTTTTATTTTCTTACAGCCAGAACAAACCGTAGACCCAAGTATTTGATATAAATTTCAACTTGATACCTTTTCGCATTCTTGAGAAAAAGTGTCTTGACAGACGGACAGATGGACAGACGGACAGACGGACAGACGAAGTGATCCTATAAGGGTTCCGTTTTTTCCTTTTGAGGTACGGAACCCTAAAAATACATACTTATACAGTATCGCCTCAATGTCCTACAATCAGCCACATTGGCCTTAACGAACCAAAAGTTTGTGATTGAGCGTAAGTTTCTTACTAACTCGATTTTACTCACAAACAATACCCATGTGTTCTTGGTTACGCAAACATTTGAGTCGGTAACGAAGTTCACTGTGTTGGCTACGCTAAGTATTCTTGATGAAGTTTTCCGAGGTGCTTTTTGTAATTCACCTCCAAAGTTGTAAAGTTTTGCATAGATATTGCCCTCATTTCATATCTATGCCTTTTGTTGTTTGAAACTGTTTTAACAATGTATTTAATTTAAACGTTTAATATCACAATTCGCCTTGTTTGCAGAGATAAAAGAAAATCTCGAATCTCGTTATCTTTCGTTGAATTTCAAAGACTTTTTGACGAAGTATTGATGCGTAAAACGTGTTTTTATTACACGTTTTTATTTTTGTTTTTATGCATTTTGCATTAAATAAACTTTCCCGCGTAATATAATATTATAGTATGAAAAAGTACATACTATGCTACGTAAACATGACGTTTTGTGAGAAAAATCAAGTTTATGTTGCAAATAAAAACATATTTCGATGGAAGGATTTTGAACCCAAAAATAAGCTTTTGCTTTGAAGTGTAGGTAATCTAGAAGAAGAAAAAAACGTTGGAGAGTAAACGTGTTATCGTTTTTTTTTTAGATTCATTTTGTGTCTATACCATGCTTCTGAGTTTGACGCCTCTAGTATATACGGGGTGTTTCTCTAGACGACAGATATATTCAAGGACATCTTTGTACACATAATTATAAGCCACCTTTACTTTGGGATCAACCTGATATCGCGACAAAAAATCTGTTGTTCCATAGAAAAATGTCATTACTACTCAACGAAGTGTATGGAACAGCTGATTTTTTTACACGATTTCAATGTTGGTCCCAAAGTAAAAGTTGTTTATAAAGATGAGCACAATAATGTTTTTGAATATTTCCGTCATCTAGAGATACACCCTGTATACCTATCAGCTTTGTCTACAGCTGATTGGTGTAGAACTAGAGCTCCATGTTTTGTTATAACGCAAGACTGCTATAACCTAGGCTAGACACTCACGTCAAATCTCTCAATAATCAATTTTAATCAATTTTAATCAGCAAACATAATAGTAGGATGTCGTTCGACTCGATAAAGCAATGATATACGTGCCTTATGCTATAAACTGTATTGTTTGTGAAAAGTAAATAAAAAATGTATAAAAATAAGCAATTATCAGTAACTAAAAATGAAAGAATACATCAGGCTACATTTAAATGAATTTTACACTACTTGGTACGTATTGAGAGCCCACGTCTGTGGCTATAGACGTTTGACATGTCAATCTATTTAGTATATTTGATTTAAATTTTTATCGAGAGTACGCATTATTATATTCAAGGTATAAATTACCATTACCGATGTTAGTGGTGTATGTCGAAGTGACAACCCTGCGTTTTATCAATATCAAGTGATGGTAGAAGTACAATACACCCGCTTTTCTCGCCAAACTCATCCGCAGTGTTCATTAATCTCGTCACAATTCTCGTGACCACGGCTATTGCAGCATGGTCGAAACGTTAAGCAAAAGGTACTTAATTTTACCTAAATAAAATAATGTGCAACAAATCCCGCGATAAACATTTAAACTTGTGTTTAAATCGCGAATGTTTAAAAGTTACTTCCATTTAGTATTATCGAGCATTCCATACATCTACAATTCTACAGCTTGTGGTAAACCAGCACAATAGTTAGGATATCGTCTTAAATTTATGATCGGTCAGTGCTCGCATCAATATTCATTTGAGGCAGGCATTACATCCCGTAAATGGAACGAATTCTGTAGGTGTATTGGTTTTTGGATACAAACTATGATAGACAAGTTATAGTATAAATAGAGATTATTTTTTACCGCGTTTATAAGTCGCTATCAATAAAACGTTTGCACTACATTATATTTTATTTTTTTTTGACCTTAATCACTCGTCTCTCCCATCATACATCATGTGTGCCAGTAAAACAATTTTTATCGTTACAAAAACCGAAAACATCTCTTACAGCTCAGAGGGCTGGAGGGGCAACCAACAACATTAACTGTGTTCGACCCGTCTTTAATGCCCCATTAGCAGCTAAATATGTCTACAGCTGTATTCTTTATGTTTTTCAACGGAAAGGGCTTAAATCAGTCGTTTCTGTTGACCATGTTTGTCGTAAAAGCATTTGATGGCGCGTATGGGCCGCGCGCTCACCCGACGTTTATGGCTCTCCTATCAGTCTATTTTGACAGATTTTAGCGTTCCTTAAGGAGGCCAATGGTGCAACTAAAACGTTTATAAGCTGATGGGATGCAGAAGCTCGTGATGCGTTTTTGTAGGATAAATCTTTGAAAGCCCCTTCACTTTAATCTGTAGCATGAATAAATTGTTAGCTTATCGGTGCAAAAGTAGAGCAATGAGTAAATCTTAAGATATAAATAAATAAAACTTTTGGGTTGTCATTCAGCCCGTAATTTTCACAAACCTTTGACACACTATTACAAAAAAATATGGAAATGCGACTGGACTTTACGTCTTATTTTGTAGGTAGGTATGTAAGCAACGGAAAAAATGATAAAACTTCTAATAAACTAATACGTCTTCTTTAGAACACCAACGGATATTACAAAGGCAGCGTCAACTTAAGAACAATAATTATTATAACTTAAGTCCTAATCTTTTAGTAAATATTAACTTCTGATTTACCTACTAAGCCAGTGACCGAATTTCCAACTTAGCAATATTATTTGTTATACAGATTCTACGCATGCCTGTTTACAAAAATGTAATTCTAGCATCTACAAAACTGACAGTTTTTTTTTAATCAAAAAAGTTCTAAATTAGTAACAGGTCCGACACAGGGCACCCCAATGCTATATAATATTATCTATTCTTGTGGTCCCTACCCTAGTGCATATCAAAAGTGCGGGTGCAAGCAGCTCGAGGGGCGACTTCAAGAGCTTCTAGCGGGAGAGCCCACCTGGAGCCCACCACAGGGCACTCTGACATAAGTAAAATGTATGTTGAGTTATAAAATTAGATGTTGACAATTTTTTTATTGATGCTATGGACAATTTTCTTCTACATAACTAAGCTAAACAAACACTCAAGTGCTTTTTGAGTTGACTAATGAATTTTAAGGTTTTAACTCAGCGACAAATTATCACACAAAGTCACCGCAACAACTCAAAAATTATACAGCTGTTATATTATTATTTATCCTACTAAATTCACAAAATCAAAGACTAGAGGAAAATAAATAAAATAATCGCAAAAAAATACGCTAAAATTATTGCTAATATTGTTATCCGACTAGTTTTACATAATCAAAAATAAAACAAAAGAGGTTATCCTTTTCAAGCTGTTGTGGGATATGTATGAATATTAGTATACAAATGAATGAACCCCTTATGATCCATTAGTTAACCCTGTAAGATCCATTAGTCAACTCAACAAACACCTGATAATGTTTGCTTAGTTTAGTTTTATAGAACTATCAAGCACAATCAAATTTTTCACAAAATCATGGACGAGACTGGCGTTAAAAAAAGAACATTGGCGAAAGAGGGAGGAGGCATATTCCCTGCAGTGGGCTAAATTATCTGTCAATGATGTTATTCAAACATGAAAAAGAAGTTTTATTTTGCTTTGTCTCCTTGACGCAAAAAATGTGATGTCATAACATACGGAACCATTGACGCAATAGTGTTAATCTCTCCCATTTTTTGTTCACACAACATCGTCGTACGACTTCTTTGAGTGATTTCTCAGAATGTAATTTACTGCTAAAGTGACTTCAAAAGGATGTGTAATTGTTTAACCAGAGATATAGTGTTCATAATAACTGACTTTGAAGTTTAGGACGTATCATTTTGAGAGCGGCATTCTTTGAAATTGGAAATAAACAGAATTATTTCAAACTAGGAATCATAAACTTGGATATAATCTTATGCAACAACGTATTTGTAATTCTACCATTCAAATTTTCAAGTTGACAATATATTTTTTTTTATGCCATATGTTGCAAACAAGCCGACGAGCTGCCTGATGGTAAGCAGTCACCGTCGCCTATGGATAATTTATTGACAATACATTTAAAAAAATGCGGTTAGTGCTAATACTATATAGTGAATTTTCAACAGAATTATAGAAATAAGGTTCTTTCTAAGCACTATCATAGAAGAAATTTAATAATCAACCTACGAATGTACTACCAAAAAGGGTCCTTAATGGAGAAAATTACTTTATTATTCAATATTCCAACTTCCAAATTTTAACAATCCAAATTGGTGAAAATATTAAATTATACTCTTCAAAGACTATCCTATGTTTGAATTGATAGCTATATCTCCCAACGTCCCTAAGTACAAGCGCTCATTGTTGGATAAAAATACCTACCACAAAGCGTTTTTGTTCGAGTGAGGAGGGTAAAAATAAAACCGCTTAACGTTCGAGAGTCTTGAGTGGTGTAGGTAAGTAATACGGGGGAATAGATCGTTAATGAAGACCGTATGGGTTTGGCGCTAATAAATGGATTATTTTGTGCCAGTATTCAGTTAGACCAGGGTGGATAATTTTTGAAACGAAAAAAAAATTATAATAGAATGAAACCTATGGAATGGAAGGGGAAGGTGGTGTATTTTTAAGGGTAAAGAAACGGTTTATCTCGATTTCTGCCAGAATTACAAGTCCTATGGAAAAAAGTTTAATGGCAAAGTTGTAGGTAATAAAAAAAACCTACAACTTTTATCGATACAATTTTTTTACATAACTTCAAAATTTATGTGAAAAATTCAAATAACCAAGTTTTTTGGTTTTTTATTTTCCTTTCCGACCTAAGATCGCCCGTAATTTTTTTTCTTTGAATTTCTTTAAAATGTTCTTCCTTCTTCAATGGGTTTCATCCTACAATATAATATTTTTATTTTTATTTACAATTTTCTAAGGCTTCAGCCCTGGTCTATATAATGGACTTAACGCTAATGAATGGATTACTTTGAGCCAGTATTCAGCTTATAGATTTTGTTAAATGTATATTTTTAGCATATTTTGTATGAAATCATACTAACTGTGTTTCTTTAATGTTGTGTTTTGTTCCTCTTTTACGAAGCAACAGAGCAACGGATCTATCTGATTTTTTGCATTGATTTTTTTGAAGATAGTTTATCGCCTCTTGACGCATTACAACATAGAGCTACCAGAATTTTCAACGACCCACAGCTTACTTTTTTTTTTACTTCGGATTAGGCTAACTTTTGACCACGATCTCGCGATGATGGGAAGCGATGATGCGGTCGAAGATGGAGCACGTTTACCCAGTAAGACCAACCCGCCCGTGTTACTGAAGACCTAGACCCGCTTAGCATGCGTACATACCAAATACATAGTATCTCTTTGTATATTCGATCGCCTCTATAAGCGGGGAGAGTTCTGGAGAACTGTTTGATCTGATGCCAGCGCTACGGTTTTATCACCGCACTAGCTTCCACTACCAGAAAGCTCATCCACATACTCGTATAATTGATTTGTGGAAATCGCACACTGTGCGATTCACACGATATTTATTGCCACACATCTGCAAATTTAATGTGGAATGAGCTATCTTCCGCGGTGTTTTAGAGAAGCTACAATATGGGGTCTTTTAAGGTCTCATTTTGAGGTCGGCTACGTATTAGTACATAGACGACAGTAATTGCTAACCATCAGGCAGTCAGCGTCCTTTATAAAAGTTGTAAAAGTTTATTTAATTTTCACCTTTATTTCTATCGCTTTTAAGATTTCTTTTGCTTAATCGTAAACCGCTTCTCTCTCGCACGTTGCGTTGACAGTACCAACTGTACTTTATATTTGGCAATTTTGTGATTGCTTGTGCGATTATTTTTTTGCTCTATTGAGGTAAGGTCGGTAGTGGAAGGAACTGAGAGAGGCTTTTGCGTGAAACGCGTGCGATGCATTATTAGGGAAAAATACCTGTTAGTGTTTTATTAGAGTATTTTAATACTTAAGTAAAGAAAGAATTAACTAAAAAAAAATATAAATATGAATAACTTTAATTTTAGGGTTCCGTACCCAAAGGTTAAAACGGGACCCTATTACTAAGCCTACGACGTCTGTCTGTATGTCTGTCTGTCCGCCCGTCCGTCCGTCCGTCCGTCTATCCGTCTGTCCTACCTATTAACGGCTGTATCTTTCGAACCGTGATAAATAGCCAGTTAAAATTTTCACAGAATATGTAATTGTACAGCGGATTAACTAAGAAATAATAAAATGTCAAAAATTAAACACGAAAGGGACAACAAACGTATTTTTTCACGTATTTTTGTAGTAGCTCTAATGTAAAAACGGTAATATGTACAAGCGTCAAACTTGGCATGATTATACTCTAAAATATAACAACAAATAATAAGTAATGGCCAACTGCAAGTCGGTGACAAATTTCTGTTCAATTACCAAGTTAAGCAACGTATTTTGCTATTTAGATGACCTCATCATTCGTCTCACCGAATCAAAATGCCACCATATTTTACTAATTTTGAAGGCGGTTTTTTAAATTGATTAGTTATTATTGTATTTTGTGGTGGTGCGGAACCCTCAGTGCGCGAGCCTGAGTCGCACCTTATTTGTATTAGTTGAGTAAAGTTATTTTGATAATGGAGAAAAAACGCTTATCAATACAAAAATATGCTAATAAAAATATCATAAATATCTTTTTACACCAACAAAATCTGTTTACTCGTCAAAATTAAAGATATCCAAATTAAAACAGTTCATCTGATGAAAAACATGCAAAAACAACCTAATTAAGGTTCTTCTAACAGTGTTTTAGAGGTATTCATTAACCCAACTTCTTTTTCCTTTAAAACCGAGACTTTGACGGCTTCTCCGTTCAAATAGGTACTTTCTTTTCATGATGCCTGCTGGAGCTTTTTTAGCTATATCGTTTTTCCATGATATTTCCTATATCAATTTTGAATCCTTTGAATATTTCTGTTGTGGTAATTTAGTCATTTATTTGCAAAACATAATATATTATGATAATAACACAGAATCCAAACCTAGCATAAATATGAAGTTATCGAACCATTATATATCGATTACATTTTACTCTGAATACCAAAACATGTAGTTTAAAAAAGGTTGCCTTATTTGTAAAAGGTATGCTTTTTAAATTTATTGAATTTCACTCGCGCAAATATTATTGTAATTTTATTATTCAAATATTCAATTGCAAATTTATTTGTCTAATAATTTATCTACCTATTCTTGGTCTAAGATAACAGCTCTAAAAGTTGAAAAACATTATAAAAATAGAAGACAGCTTTGTTTCAAACCCTAGCAAAAGTGATCAGAATTTACCAGTTACATTCAACGTACAATAAAAAAAAACTTGGCCCGAAACTAAATAAGAGCTGTTAATAGACACAATCTCTATTTACTAAGTAATATTCTAAAGCTGAAAGTAGGTACAGAATACCAAGATTATATTTATCTCGAACAATTTACTGCTCACGTAATATTGTCCACGCAAACTAAACTGCTGGATGCAGCTAGCTATAAAAATAGATTGGTTAGCTGTTTCGTGACATACAAAGTGATTTTTTTAATACTCGTCTCGATTTTTTTGTTTTATTATATCACATATTTTTTTTAATAAAATGTATCTCATTTGTGTCCTTGAAATACATACTTACCTGGTAAGAATGTATTAACCCGGTTCGTAAAAAGAAAAAAAAAGAAAAAAAATTACCCGTAATAACCCGTTGCAGACCATGCGAAGTACAAGTAGCAAGTACCCACTACTAAGCACTACCACTGCCACTTGCACTAAGCAAAAATTGTGTAGCTCGTTGCAAGCGATGCGTAGTATATGTATTAATTTATACTTGTACTTGCTACTTGTACTCGCTATGTGTACTTGGTACGTGTACTTGCTACGTGTACTTGCTACTTTTATTTGCTACTTTTATTTGCTACTTGTACTTGCTACTTTTGCTTGCTACTTGTACTTCGCATGGTCTGCATCTGCAACGGGCATTACTTTCTTATTAAAATATTAGCGTGAAACATAGTTGCTTACGTTTTTCCCGTTTTATTGTAAAAAGTTGTCATTGCGTATTCTGTGACAGAGATTAATAGGGTTAACCGCCTCCTTCGGGTTCAGCTCGCGTTCCAAAGACGCGCCTCGATGCATGATGATGCATGTTAACTGTTGAGTCATCTTCAAGGTTTTCTTTTAGTTTTAACGCATGACACACAAGCATACAAACTTGCTCTCAATGAATATGTTAGTGTTGACTCATACAGAGATAAACGTAGTCATACATTTAACACCTCTTGGAATTTTGTTCAGACCAAGACGTTGTTTCAGAACTTAATTATTGGTGGGATTCTTCGATTAAATAACCAAAGGATATGGCACTAACCGCCCGAACACGGCCTACCTAAAACTCCGTCAAATCGCGCCGGTGCAGCAGTTTGCATTCAGCTACTCGTTACCTAGCGATGCGCAAACATGACGTGGCATAAACAAATGTACAATAAAAACAATTAAATTATATATTTAAATATAGAATAGATCTACGTTTGGATTGTCTGATGGTAAGTGATGGTGAATGGCAATAGCTAGTATTTATTGACAACTGTGCCAATATTTACGCAGTGCAATATCCCCCTGTTTATTTAATCAAAACTGGCATTGAATAATTTCTTCATTGAATCTAGATTTACACAAGCAGTGCACAAAAAGGCTTAAATAGTTTGCGCTTTGGTTTAACTGTAAGCATTCTGTTGATGAATAAATAAAATAAAATAAATAATAAATAAACAAACGTTTGTCCAGATCTTCCTATTTTAACACAGTCACCACTCAATCTGTATAATTTTCAGGGTTTCGTAACCAAAGGGTAAAAACGGGACCCTATTACTAAACACGATGTCTGCCTGTCTGTCTATCTGTCTGTCCTACCAATTAACGGTTATATATTTCGAAATGAAATTTTCACAGAATATGTAATGTTACGGCGGATTAACTAAGAAATAATAAAAAAGTCAAAAAAGGTTCCCACTCCCCATACAACAAACGTAATTTTTAACTTATTTTTGTATTAGCTCTAATATAAAAACGGTAATACATACATGCGTCGACACGATTATAGTACACACTTTAAAATAATATAACAACAAATAATAAATAATGGCCAAGTGCGAGTCGGTGATAAATTTCTGTTCATTACCAAGCAACAACTGGTCATTTCGTTATTGAATATATAGGAATGATGACTAATATTTGTTTATTATGACTCATTAAAAAGCTGATCATAAATAGAGCGCATCAACGAAAACAAAATTAAAATTAGTTCAAAAATAAATAAGATATAAGCAGATATAAGCATTTAAATTTCAAGCTAGACAGAGAGCGCACTATACTGAGCCGTGACGTCATGGCTCAGGAGCACCATACAAATGCTATACTAACACACGCTTTGTGAGAAAGGGATAGAGCATCCCCTCCCTATCCCCACCTAAAACTTTAAACGCTCATGTCTCAGAGATTTATCAGCCAATTTAAATTATTTATTCAGTATCTGTAATGTATTTAGTTATATTCCTCGCTAAGCCGGTTATTTGTAATAAATTAAACATGAGGACACATGCCTATTTTGTGGTGGTACAGAAACCTCAGTGCGCGAGCCCAACTCGCACTTGGCCGGTTTATTTCCTTCTTTTGGTTGCTTGTATTATCTCGTCATTGTCTCCTAAGTGACAATGATTGATGGACACGTGTTTCATTGCGGTTAAGGGGAAGCGAGGCGCGCACCATCACAGATGTTTCTTGTTCAGAGTATTTTGGTCTTGTATGTGAGATTATTTTTGAAGTTCTAATTGATTTTGTGTCAACACGAAAGACATGCAAGAAGCATTTTTTAATGTAAGTTAGCTAGTACCCAACAGACGTTGTCCTGTCAATCTGATACCGGGATCCGTGGATACAAACCCAAAATTTCAATAACTTAGTTTGAGTTATTTTCAATTCATACCTACTAAAATCCGTTTTTTAGGCCATTTTTTGTTTCCTTAGAATTCTTTATCGGACTATTACGAACATCAAAAAAAAAACTAACCAATTCGAAAAAAAAACTAGTTAAGGCGTAAAATTATGCCCAAAATTAAACGCGGAGTTGTTACGTCAAGTACTGAATTTTCTGATACATTGTAAATTTTAAGTACTAAATTTTTTTAATAAAATTGATTTCGATGACCCTACAAAACTGCCGCATCAACTTTTGTCTTACGATTTCCAACACAGTGTGTGTCCGACCAGACACGTGCGGCCTATTACGCCTCTCTTCACGTATGAAATATGAGCTTATTCTGCTTCTATAAATAGATGGCAACCCCTTAATGACCCGTTGTTAGCTGACGTGATTATACTCTCGATGGTTTGCAGTCGCGTGATTTTTCTGTAGCTTATAAATCGGGAGTTATTTGATTACGCTTAGCGGATAGAACGTTTGGGGCACAACCCCGGAAGGTGCAGGTTCATATCCTGTCTGTCGTAATTTTTTTAAATGTTTATAATATTTTAACAGTTTGATTATTTAGAAGCAGTAGCAGGAGAGTTTTTTTTAGCTTAGTGAATTTCAGACTACAATAATTCTAACGCCTAATGTAAGAGCCTACCACAGGCTATCTTGTGCGTGCGTTTTCAATCATTTTGATTTCTTGCAGTGTTAAGAACTGTAAAAACAACACAAAAGTAAATAAGAAGAAGGATGGAATATTATCACTTATTTTGATGAATTACACGACACGAACTTCGACTACGCACACATGTTTCAAAAAGTGGCTTCATTTTTCGTGTTCGCGGTAGTCCCTCTGTATTTTTATTTGCTCTGAGGTGGAAATATAAAAAAACAGGCATTCTTTAAAATAGCATCGCAAATGATTTAAAGTTATTTTTAAGATGTTTTTTTTTTGTTAAGGAGAATGAAGAGGAAAATATCTGTAATTATATTTATTTATTATTATTATTTATGCCACAGGTGGCAAACAAGCATACGGGCTTGATGGTAAGCAGTCACCGTCGCCTATAGATACTTGTAACACCAAAGGCATCACAAATACGTTGCCGACCCAAGATGATTGAGCTAAAGCTCAATGATCATATCTCGATGCTTTAGCTAGTTTATCTTATTTATCTTCTGCTTGGCCAAAATAGAAAATTGCGAATGTAATTTTTTGTATTAAAATTTTCCACAATAGTTTACCCAAATCGCAGTGCAAGTTCGAATCCGGTCGTAAATTACCGATTTGTCAATAGAAATTTAAAAAAAAACAACATCTAAATGGTTCTAAAAGAATTGCCATGTTACTACAAATATATTGCTTGTGACTTTTATTCCACTTAAAATTTTGCCAATGAAGCGGATTTGTTACCAAATATAAATGCCAGTTACTCAGAATGAAGTGATGAACAATTTTATTGTTTTATTTTAATCTTTTAGGGCGCCTAGTTTATGTCACGCGTGAACAAAGTGCTGACGTTTTTCTGACTCAACGAAAAAGCATTGCCATTTGGTGTGGTAATGCCGCATGCTGGGTACGCTGCCAACTGATAGTGGGTTTGAATATTAGGGTATATGGATAATCCGTTTTTGTATAATAGAATGAGTAGTTAAGGTATTTATTGTTAGTTATTAAATTAACAAAATACAGAGCTTATATTTTGTTAAGTTAATAAAGGCATTTGCTTAACCGTATATAGTTTCAAAGTTTATTCAGCCGTAGTCATTGCACAATTTCAGCATAAATAATCACCAATAACCTCAATAGGTAATATACTTATTAATTTACGATAACGTAAACATAGTTATTTATGATACAAGTGCGGTAAGTTGGTTATTACAAACGAGTAGACGAATGTAAGCCCGAGACGAAGTCGAGGGCTTACTATAGTCACGAGTTTGTAATAACCAATCCACACGTGTGCCATACAACGTTTTACAACACATTTGCGAGAAAAAAACAAAAAATGGAAATTAAAAAAATACCGTAAAGTACACGCACGGTGCTATACAACGGAGCGTGCGGTAAAATTCATTACCGCACGCTCCGTTGTATGATCCGTAATGTTTAACTTTCGAACGATGTATACAGGCTTCGTAAGTGCACTTTTTGAGCAAATGTGTTGTAAAATAAATTACCCACTATTTTATATTACTATTTTAACCGTTGTTTCAAAGTTTGACCTGCCGTTATTGTTGCGTAATTTCAGAAAATTATCACACATAACTTAAATATTCTAATAGTTAATATACTTGATATTTACGAGATAGTAAACAAATTAATCACCCACTATTTTATATTACTTACCCACATTTATAATATGCTTTATAGAACTTCATAGATACCGATAAATTAGTATCCAACATACGCTTTAGAGTGTGTGGTCTGCTCATAAATCTCGCTCATAAAATAATGTAAACATTTAACAATCCGCTCAAATTTTATTACCATCTATTATGAATGTTCACGTGTAAACTTTGGCTTATATTTATAAAAGCAATTAAATTAGTAGTTTTATTACTGTTTGACGTTGTAAATTCACATGGTAAAATGCATTTTGGGAACCTCACATTTATGGCTTTTGTATGGACGTTTAGTTGAATTCATTGTCATCATCATTTCAGCTATAGGACG
The DNA here is from genome assembly GCA_914767915.1 of Agriopis aurantiaria. Lineage (NCBI taxonomy): Eukaryota > Metazoa > Arthropoda > Insecta > Lepidoptera > Geometridae > Agriopis > Agriopis aurantiaria. The sequence continues at coordinate 5,143,789 of OU611994.1, read as the reverse complement.
TCCACTGCTGGACATAGACCTTCCTCATACTCCCATAACCCATACATACATTGATAGCCTGTTGGTCCAGTTGGTAGTGAACCTGCCTTCTGCGCTTGGGGGCGTGGGTTCGATTCCCGCCTAGGACAAACATTTATGTGATGAAGATTTGTTTGTTCTATTATCTGGGTGTTAATATCTATTTAAGTATGTATTTATAACTATATGTGTATGTTTATCAGTCTCTGGCAGCCATATCACAAGCTTTGCTTAGTTTGGGGTCAGATGACCGTGTGTGAAAAAATCTCCCCAAATATTTATATTTACACCCTATATTACATTGGGGGAAATTTGCTGATAGTTTATTTTTACCTAATGACGCAAAACCAAAAGTTGTAGTTAGCGTGAAAGTTTAAGTATCAAGGCTTGTGTAATTCTACTTACCACCACCTACCACGTTAACGTGGTAACTACTCAATCGATTTTGATAAAATTAAATCAAGTGACGGTAGGTAGATTCCTGTAGGTTCACAGATGGCACAGGTAGATGACGTCCAATGATGTTATATATAAACTGAGGTAGGTTCGTTTTACCGAGGTCTGCGCGGCAATAAGTTAATTAGCTTGAGTGAACTCAATCCGTCCTGTGTCTGGAAACGACGCAAACGTACGATGCGCGGTTTTGGAGTATGAAAAATAATCAAAAATGCCATGTGGTGTGTTTACAAAGTGAAATACATATAATGCGACGCCTGTAAAAGGCTGTAAGGCTGTAAAATTCTATGGGTCCTATGTAGGTACATAAAGTAAAATATCGCCATAGAATGAGTGTGACGATCTCTATTGGTGACGTCATTATAAATGCAAGATGGCGTAAAGTGGGGATGAAAAAGAAGTTTGATTGCACCAATAATCTCATTGGATTGCACCATATTATGTGAAGTAGACATTTAAAAATCTAACAGAGGTGAACTGGTTCATAATTTTTTGTTCAGTTGTACCATTTGCAAAACATGATAATTATGCTAAAATAACACTGAAGAGTTTAGAGTTTATAGTTTTTTATTAAGGGAGATGGTCGTTTCTTTTTACAATGTTTTTATTTAACGTGTTAGTAGGTATGGGTCAAATATTGCAATTGAATTTCAATACAGTTATCCCAAACCAACCGATTGAGCTGAAATATTGCATACACATTTAGTTTGGACAATGCATGGTTGGCTACATGACGTCATTCTAAATCCAATATGGTGGACTCCCAAAGATGGTGGACTTGTTATTTTTATGCACACCCATGATATAATTTTTTATGGGTATCTAAATTATGAAAGAGTTTGCTGTGAAGAATACGAAAAAAGCTTGTATTTTATTTATTCATTACTAGCTGCGCCTCACAGTGTTCCCTTGTGCATCATTTCTTATAACATTAGCTATCTGCCAGTGAAAGTCCCGTCAAAATCAGTCCAGCATTTTTAGAGTCCATAGGGAACATACACATATATATTTTTAAATATTATGTATAATATAGTTAAAGTAATTGTTACTTCTGCGACTAAGATAATTTATAATACCAAAGGTCCACCCTTAGTCTATCTTCCTTGACAATACTCACTTGAAATACCAACTTCATTTATCTTTTGTTTTATTTTTTATCTTGACACTGGTTTCAATATCTTTTTCACGATCATTCTAATAACGGTGACTGCACAAAAATATTTCAGATCAACAACAAAATAACTAAGAGGAGACCAAATCGAAAATGACTCTGCTTAAAATTTTACTCCGAAGATTTTGTGACACTTTCTTTACCATTGAAATTCGCGGAGTTTTCTCATTTCTACCCATTAAATTCATATCGGGTTCCAACTTATCTTCTCGCTCCTTTCATTGGGATTTCAAAGGCGACTTATCTGTTTCGATAACCCGAGTTCCTTTGTTCTAACTCATTATGGACGTATTGGTTTACAGGAAAAACATTGGAAAAGTATTCCTTATTAACTTCCTTGGGCTCATGAAAAAGTGTTACGCAATAGAGCTTACGAGTTTTGTTGACACTTTAAGATGGATGTTTTGTAAACTGAGTTTTGTTTTGTTATTACCTTATTGTGCTTGTTTATGACACGCAATTTCTTGTTCCGGTTGTTGCTTGCCCCAGTAAGCTCAGCGTAGGACGTCCACCCACAAGATGGACAGACGATCTAAAAGAGACCGCAGGGAAATGCTGGATGCAGACCGCTTCCAACCGGCTCTTTTGGAGATCGATGGGGGAGGCATATGTCCAGCAGTGGACGTCCTACGGCTGAAATGATGATGATGATTTCTTGTTCTTGTTTACGTTTAAAAATAATATATATATATTTTTTAATGGAAAGGCCGATGGCGGCCAAGTGGTGGCATGTGCGCTTTACGGTGACGACATTATATTATATTATCTTTGGCGCTTTCCAATCAGATGGCACCCAATTCGATCCTTGGCCCTAAGCCAACAACTTATTTAGTACTTAATTAACTTATGTGCCGTTTCAATGCCATTGCTCAAAAACAAGGTAAATATCGCGATGAAACCGATATCTGTAAAAACCACTAATATTCAAAGACATGACATTCACCAACATGCACTGGGGCCATCGTGTGTATTATGTATTAAAAAGCATGGAACAAAAGTTGTTGTAGTTTTGATGCAATCTCTCTGCGAGAGGTCTTTGATACTTTAAAAATAACCGTGTATTAGATTTATTTTATTTTTTATTTTATTAATGGACACCAACATGATGTCCTTGCTTAACATGACGGAGACAAGGCACAAGAAGTAAACTAAACGCCACCACAATTGGTGGTGCAGACAAAAAAGTGCAGACTATACATGCAATAAAAAAATGAGAGTAAGTTTTGGAATATAAGCTATACATTATACATTAAAAATTTCAATTAATTTTTGACTGATTAAAGGAATCTAAGAATAAGAGAAAAACATTACTTATTACAGCAGTTTGATAGTTTGCTACGAATAGATAGTTTGAACCTACCCACGCCACCAGCGAATAAGTCCACTACGTCATCTCGGGAGAAAACATCAAACTCCCTGGCTAGTCTGTTAACAGGGGCATTTTTGCCCAGATTCGTTTTCCAGTTGGAGCAAGCAGCTCAGAAGCTTATAACGCGATGGTCTAATCGACCTAGTTGGCGCAGAGACTTTTGTAATGTAGAGACAATCTAGAGCTGTTAAGTAAGTTATCTGTTTGTAATTACAATTCCAGCACGCCAGATAATTGTTATTAAGGCAATTAAGGGTTTATACGCACGCCTAAGTGGTGTTACGGAGCTTCAACCTCTTACTTACATTATCTATGACAGTTAGTCTCTTAGAATTTGATTGTTTGAATGGCTAAAATGTATACAATGTTTTAAAATAAAACTGTTAATAGAAGTTGCCCCAAACTGTGACCTCGCGACCCTGATACACACCTAGAACTATAATCGAATATTAATTCAAACTTAAAATTATGTTTGCAAAACTACGTGCTTACAAAACTTTATGAAGATAGGATTGTAAGGCAAATGATGCCGATTGGTTCCTGTAGACTCTAAAACCTTCACTTGGCTCGTTTACAGACTCAAAAATACTTACAAAATGTCACTTCATCAATCTAACAGAATGTATGTAGCTAAAGCAACTTGATTACGAATAAACGGAGCGCTTACTCAGTCATGACATAAACACAAACACGCACATAAACTACCCACTATAAATTTAACACTACCTACTAACTATAAATTCGTAAAAAAATACCCCGACTTATTTAAAAGAGCAATCGACAAGCCGCGTAAAATTAGATCACAATATAGACATAAACTTATTGAACCGAAATCTAATCTAGCAATTCATAGTTCTGGCCCTACATCTATGGCTGTAAAAATATTCAATAAACTACCAAATGAAATAAAAGACACAGAGAAAGAAAACAGCTTCATTAATGTTCTCAAACATTTCTTGGAATCTAAATGTTACTACACCCTAGACGAATTTTTCAAGGATAACTTCGACGATGTACAAATAGACCGTTCCGTTCTTTCTGTTGCCATACCCTAACAGGGTCATATGTACTACTTGTAATTTTAAAAATATAAACATGTTATTTAAGGTTTGCATGCATACATATGTCGCAATAAACATATTGAGTATTGAGTATTGAATATAATTTTACTATATAAACTGTTTAGATAAATAACTGTGAAAATATTATGTAACAACGAAAGAGCGGTCTCTCCTAATATAGGTAGACAAAAGTTAACATGAGAAACCAAACCCATTAAAAAAAAAACCCAGATAAATGAAGAAACTTGAATTTGAATTTTTAACTTAAAATGTAACCATCATCATTAGCTAGAAGACATTCACTGCTGAACATAGACCTCCCCCTTTGAACTCTACCCTCAACTAAAACCTGCCAACTGCATCCACTGGATGCGCGCGAATCTCACGATGTCGTCGGTCTATCTAGTGGGAGGCCTACTTACCCTGCGTCTTCCGGTTCGTGGTCTCCACTCAAAAACTTATCTTCCCATCTGTTATCGATTCTTCGAGCGATGTGGCCTGCATATTGCTACTTTAACTTGAACGTTTTAATAGCTCTGTCGGTTTTAAAATTTAATACTTGTTACCTATAATTTTGGGATACTTACGCAGAGATTTTGGTAATAAAGCTTTTTAGGCATGTATTTGGTTTTCTTAAAAAAATTAAAAGGCTAGATTTCAATTAATCCCGTCTCGCTTTATATTTTTTTCGACGAGGCAGTATTATTTTTGATATTAATTTAGTACGAGGTGACTTTCAAAGTTGCCTTTCAGAAGTAAGACTGATTATAAATTTTTAAATAAACCTAATCTCACATTATTTTTATTTTTGCATTTGTTATTTAATATCGTTCATTTTGGATTGTTTGGGTTGGATCACGAAATGAAACTTAAGCATGGTAACACAAGCAAAATAAGCATGGTAACATTTGAACTAAAAACACTTATGGCGTGTCATGTAAAAATATTGCAGTATCTGCGAACCTGTGCTGCGAACTTTCGAATAAAATAGTGTTCCATACCAACATGGAACACTTATACATGGTTGTGAAGTTAGTAAATATAGGTACTTATCTTTAGTTTTACTAGGTACTAAAACTTCGGATAGTGAACCCTGACTCTTACACTAGGTGAGTCCTGAGAGCGAGCAGTACTTCATGCACGACCGAACTTTTACTTGGTACAGTGATAGCAACTGTTTCGACGTGAATTACCATCGCCAAATTACCGTGTTTTAATTTTCATTTAATTTTTATTGATGCGAAACATCCATTGGCGCGTCTTGGCAGTAAAACCGATTCGTATATATGCCTTTAAAAATTATTACTCTCTCTTATGGCGTCATATATCATGTGACGAAATCTGCATCCGGGCGTCCCGTCACGGCCACTTTATTGTTTTGTGTATATAAATTACTAGCGGTCTGCCCCAGCTTCGCATGGGTATAGATTATAGCCTATGTCACCCGGGGATAGTGAAGATTCCAAACAGTGAAAAAAATTTCAATTCGGTTCAGTAGTTTCGGAGCCTATTCAATGCAAACAAACAATCAAATCTTTCCTCTTGATAATATTAGTATAGATAGAGGTGATTAATTAAATAAATAAACCCATTGAAAAACATGATTCTGTGATCTTTGTTAATGCTATCATGCCTATTTTCTAAGCTAGTTCAATCTTTGCCAAGTTCATTAGATTTTATCTACGGTTATAAATATACAACAATATTTGGTTTACTAATAAGTTAAGACTGTAATTTCAATTCATCTTGCAATCCATCACGCGTAATTGGCTGCAGAAACTAGATCTGATTATTTTGATAGACGAAAATTGTGGAGTCATCTCTGAAATGAGAGATAACTTATTAACTTTACTGTATATAAGTAGAATATTATTAATAAGAAACTATATCAAAGTACAAAATGTTTTTAATTTTAAAACATCTTTATTTACCACTAGCTGACCTGACAGACGTTGTCCTGTCTTAGAACTGTCAAACACGCAAAGTCAAAATTGTAAATCTTATTTTACTACACCTTGGGTTACCTTATTGGTGTTTTAGTAAGGATCCCCATTTTATTTGAAAATATAATATAGCCTATGTTTCCCGGAGATAGTGTAGCTTCCCAACAGTGAAAGAATTTTTCAAATTGGTTCAGTAGTTTCGGAGCCTATTCAATGCAAACAAACAAACAAACAATAAATCTTTCCTCTTTATAATATTAGTATAGATAAGTATATAAATAGGTACAAAGGCCAGTGTAAATGGACGACAACGAATGTTTTATTTATTTAAAAATATGTTTAGCTAAGTTTTTTTTTTTTCATAAATTCATTAATTTTAAAAACAAATCGCTTGTTTTTCTGTTTATGAGCCTACAAAAATAAAACCGATACCTGGATCCGTAGATACAAACCCTCCTAAACACTGATTGAACTAAATTATTTTTATTTCTTCTTCAAGTTACTATATATATAGTTATTTGTTATGCATGGCTGCAAAGTTGTTTTTTAGCTGAGTACTTGTATTGAAACCTGAGTAAGCGGAGTATTCTAGGATCCTGAGCGTAGCGAGGGTTTCAAAGGTACGAGACGCAGAATAACTTTGCTGCCGAGCGAATCACAATTTTTCTTCGCACCTTAGCGGGGCAAATATTGTAATTCTTCTAAGTTAAGATAGGAACCATGAATCAACTTATTTGTGGTGCTATTCAACGAGGTTGAAATGTTTTAACACTGAAAAAATTTAAAGGTTCGACAAATTCATCGCGTTTAAATTTCGAATTTACTTGCCACGTTAACGGCCAAAAACGACTTTTGCGCGCAGATTTGAAACGATAAAGAAAGCCTTTCCGACCTGTTGAGATGAAAAATATATTTTTGTATGCAACTAAGGAACGAGACAAACAAGTCACTCGCTTGATGGTGACGCTTGCCCACCGCAGCTTAGTGTCACACAGAATTTTATACTGCAACAGTTCAATTTGGCATCGCACTTCTCTCGTCATCCTGAGATAATATTTATGATGTTAAATCATCATCATCATCAACTTATCATGTTCCCGCTGCTGCAGGCCTTCTCTCAGAGAGAGAGAGAGAGAGAGAGAGAGAGAGAGAGGAAGGATGGTCACTAATCCACCACACTGGCCCAGTGCATGTTGGTGAATGTCATATACTTTTGAACTTTGAGGTTCTTGGACATACCGGTTTCAGCACAATGTTTTCCTTCACCATGAGCGATGGCATCGAAACTGGACATAATTTACTCAAATACTAAATAAGTCATTGGTGCAGGGTCGAGGTTCGAACCGGGTGCCGTCAAATTGTAAAGCCCACATGCTACCGCTTTATTACTAGTAATTTCACTGCTAACATTGTCATATACAGTAATGTTTGTACACTTGCACAGGCACACTACTAGCTATCATTACTTCTGTGCTACTAGGTAGTACAGTACAGTCCCTACGAAAAAAATATTAATTATTAAAAATATAAAAATGTGTAACAAGCCACTCAACGAGTCCCTACGTGATGGCCATCAAAATCTATAATAAATTACGGAACTCAATCAAAAATGAAACAAAAGACCGACACTTCTATAAATCATTAAATAATTTCCTGATAAATAAATCTTATTATTCCATTGAACAACAGATAAAAAAGAAGTATTTATTGCTGTCCTTCTCTCTTCCATATCATTTAGCTGTGCCCGACGGTGCCACAATTGTAACTAAAATACTTTTCTACCACCCAAGAAACATTGTGGAATGCTAAAATAAATGAATATGAATATGCACCCACAAAGATAAAACGGGTAGTGGCTTTTAAAAATGAAGCTAGACTCCTTCAAGTAAGTACATCTTTTTTCTTTACAGAACTTCTCTTGAACACTCTGCGGACGCACCAGAAAGCGGCATGCGACGAGGAGACGGTCACTCTCATTTGCCCTCGAGGGACAACCATCAGCATACAAGTAGCGCAGTACGGGGCGTCAGCCTCGCATGGCTCTTGTGCCTCCGATCTGACGGAGTACCAGCCAGTCGCTGTGGAGGTCGTCGGTGACACCTCTTGTATCTGGCCTAGCACTTTGCAGGTAATATGAAATTGATCAATTGAATAGTTTGTCAAAAAATATTATTTAGGTACGGGATATTTGCCGTGGTAAGGTTGTGGAATGAGCTCCAGATATGTGGGCGCAGTTACATGCATGTATGGTGCGTGTAGCTGCGCCGAAATATCGGGAGCTCATTCCACAACCTTACCACGGTAAATATGCCGGAAATAATTATATAACTTTAATGAACAACCGTGATAGTTTAAAACAGTGTTGTATAGTTTGATATCAAGAAAAATAAGTCAATACCAATCATCTTAAATTTTATTTGATTTGACGTAGCTATTCCACATGGATTTGAGAAAGATAGGTATATGAAGCATGAAGGAATCGACGTTTAACTGTTAATCCGAAATAGTTTATTCAGTTTCAACTGCCTTAGTAATTATCTTAGTAGCAAAACGAGTTAGTTGCTCAATTAGTAGTAAACTTTACACTTGTCTTTAACACCAGCAGTTCCACACAGAATTCTAAACTGTACTATAAGAGGTAACGCTGCAAAAGTAACGAAAAACTAAACTATATTGTCAAGCTATTGTTGACTTTCAGTCCAAAATAAATAATCCCAAATTCAATTATTGAAAATGTAGCCATTCGTATTTATCAAAGTATATCCAACATTTTACAAATAACACGAAAGCAATCTCTCAAGGGAAAAATAAAGTTAGCGTTTTGATTGAATCGTATATTGATCAAAGGAAAAAGATAAATATTCGTTAGACACGCAGAAGAGGCCAATCAGTTGACTAAAGCCAATAGATATTAATCCCAAGAGTACCATGACTGTAAAAACTAATATGTTTAGCTTCCTTCCTCATTAGTCACTGCCTTAATGCTTAGCGCTGTAATAATCCTGATCAGTTACTTTCTGAACAATAGGTCAACATCTAGGTCTATGCTGATCTGTGGCGTCATTATTGGCTTTACTAGCTGTGGTGTTAAGATGCTGATTGCTGAGGCAAGTCTGACCAACGTTCTCGGCTATGGCGACCTTCCACCAGACGATTTTGTTCCACCGATTTTCCAGCAATGTTCCCAAAGAACTGCTAAATCATTTATGTTAGCTTTGTTTGAAAAACTAAAGTTTTAATATCTACTTGATATAATTGAATTGTTATTACGCCTATTAAAAGTTATCACGACAATAAAGTAATTTCCACCATGAGCCCCTTCCACATGATGGGCAACACTGTCGTTTCGCTCCAAGTTAGACTTTATGGCTCATTTACCAATATGTTTACGCAATATGGCAACTTAACTATGTCTATGTCTATAATATGGCAACTTTATGAGCAGATGTCGATACTACGAAACGTATAATCCTTAAAAAAAAACACTGGGAATGTTGCTGCTATTTTAAGATGTTTATATTTGGGTAGATTTACCCGTCGGACTTTTAAGTCGAATGGTAATCTTTATCGGTAGATGTTTCGGATTCTTTTGGACATTTAAATGAGGATTTATTTGTTTGGAAGTAAAATAAGGCTGCTGTAATATCGAGTGGGGAGTCATTTTGGCTTTTTCATCGATTTACTAAGCTCGCGGCCTCGATCAGGACGTTTTAAAAATAATATTATTCTGTTGTAGAAATTTCTAGCTCGGACCTTTATACGGCATCAATGGGGCCAAAGCCAACACTGAGAGGCCTTTTTGTGTATGAAAATATATTAAATTATGTGGTATTAGGATGATGTTGGTAAATGGACTATAGATGCTATGGGATTATAAATAAACTAGGCTATTGAGGTGAACAACTGTGGATGGGATAATACTATGATCTATAGGATGAGAAATGGCACCTACCTTACCCTGTCTTATCTCAAAATACACTTATAGACATGTTTAGGGTTGCCACCCACTAAATGTTCCCCCCCCCCCCCCCCCCCCCCCCCCCCCCCCATAAAGGTTGCCATATATTGGCACCGGAGGGGCAACGTTGCCGTGGGTAGCTTAGGGTGTTAAGAGGTGTGCTGCACTTTCACTAAACGCTACAACAACCTTTAACATTTCCACACTGAAGATAAGATTAAAAAAAAAAAGTTTATTATTATACACCCTGTTTCATCACAATCACAGTTTCTTTTAACGGAATTTTTGGCTCAATATATGATGATATTACCCAAAAATTGCACCTGAACAAAAAAAAATTGCAAACTTTACCTCTTATTTTAAAAACCTATTTAATGATATTTTCTGTGAAGGTGTGCAGTCAGATGTTGTTTCTTCTCCACTTGTTATGTCCCTATCTTAAATTTACGATGACTTCAACTACCCAGTGACCATTCATTAACTTAGAGGACACATTCTATCGACCCATGATTTATCAAAACCTGTTTTTTTTTTTTTTTTTTTTTTTTTATTGGAAAACCAACAGCTTTTTACACTAAAATATACGATGATTAGGCTACACGTTTAAATATAGCAGCCATCTTGCGAAAAAAATATTTTTCCCTCATTTCACAACAGGCTAATGAAGAGCCTTTCATTAACTCCGAATGAAGTTCCTTAGCTCGCCTAATTAATAATCGATTGTTTATTTTGGTAAAGCTCTTGGTAGCATGGGAATGGGCAACTTTTCCGATCTTTTATATTCCTTTCATATTTGTGTCCCAGTTTTTGTACAAAGTTTTGTGCGAGAAGCGTAGCTTTTACTGCTAAGATACAATAATAATTGGAAATACTAAGGTAAAGAAAATAATGTTTATATTTCATACGTACTCTACTAGAAGCATATGTACCTATTTACCTCATAAGGGAGCGTTACTTTCGAAAGTATAATGTTAGTACGTTAAAACCACCGTATATATTTACATATAACCACTGGCTCAAACATACTTATGATACCATTTTTATTTACGGGTATATAATGAAAAAATGAATCCGTAATTGCCAAGACAAATATAAAACAAGTAAACCATAATATTATTTATTTTGTCAGTAATTTAATGAAATCCACTCGCAAACTTTCCCTCCAAGAGTTTACGAAAAACTAGTTTTGTAAATTGGAGATAATGAGCTGAGATGATGATAAAAGTACGTCACTATACATGATGAGTATTTTTTTTAATGACCACTTTGTAAGTAGTCATTTTGTATTTATGACGACGTCACATTGCCAGTGAATACCCGAACCTACACAAATCTATCAACGCCTCATTTATCAAAATCTGTTAAGGCGCGATATGATACATGTCCCATACTGTCCCACTGCCTGGACAAAGCCTGCTTCATTTCCTCTCATCCCGGTTTCCTGCTACCTCCTGCAAACTTCTCTGGAATGAGTGTAAATCATTGCCCAAGTATTATGTAGGCCTAGGACTTTCTCGTCCATCAGACACTATGTGACGATATAATTGTTCAAAGTGTAATTTAAGAAAATATGTAAAGTGAAATATCAGCATACTTAAATTGACACATACAATATACAGATAGAGACGTCGTCGTATAAAAACACAATGAAATAAAATGCAGCAAGAGGTCAATTTATACAAGACCAACAGAGTTATAAAAGAGCGGTATCGCGTTTTCCTTGTGTTATCTGCATCACAAACATAGAATACTGTGAAATATTTATTTTATCTAGAAAGGAGTTGCAGCAACAAAATAAACAGAGAACAAGGTGCAATTTTGCCAATCACGATAAAATTCAAACACCAACATTTTACTTTAAAATTGTCAGACGAAGAAACTTTCACGGTATGAGGTCCATCAGATCAGTGATCAGTAGCTTCTGCTGCTTTTATAGCTGGCAATGTTTAATCTTACTATTATTGATATTTATGTTGTTGGCAAACTGTTGAAGGTTTGAAAATAACAGCATAGTGTTTAGCTGTTCGGAAGTGTCGATTTAGTAATACATTGACACTAAACTAAACTAAACTAATATATGCAAAGGCACTATCGGTCATACATCGTGGATGTTAACTTGGGCTACCCTTCTATTTGAAGTTAAAAAAGCAGTATTTTGGCATAAACCGTGCATCAGGTTATATGTCACGGATGTGCCTCGCCCTTCATATTTTTGCTAGCCGAAAACGCATATAAGCAAACTGTGCATCAGACTCATCAATCGCTTTCACGGATGCGTCCGATGATTTGCTACCTATGCCACATTGCTTTTGGTTGAAAATAATATTTCATATTTTTTGTTTATTATGCGGAGTCGTACTATTTATATCTCTTCATCAAAATAATACCGCACACCGTTCTCACAGATGACTAATCTTTGAAACTTCGAGATGGAATATGTTAACTCTTTCAAAGTTCGTATAGTATTTGCATAAGATCGATCTTGAACGAAACTAGCTCGCAATTCGTGACCAAAATAACACAGTTAAGGTAGTTACTGCTTGATATTCACCGCTCAAGTTAAGTCTTGGTGAAACACTCATCCAAGTTTGTCACTGAAGGACTCCAAGTTTGCAGCCATTAACACAAAACTTAAAAGAGTTTCCGAACTACGTTGTATAAATACAAGGCTAAAGTTGTAGCTCGGTGATCAATATTACTTTCAGCACCTTTTGATTTCGTGATGAAACTTATGATTGGGTTATTATTTTTACACTCTGGTAGTAGCGCTAGATTGGTTGAAACTGGGAGATCAGTCTATGGGAGTAGACCACAGAAAAGAGAAGTAAATAGAACGGAAATGAGAAGGAAAAACTGTTAACAGGCATTATGAGTGAATCATGATTGAACATTCTTATTTAGATCAACGCGTTGAACTCTGCATCACAGTTGCTAACTGATTTCGAATGACTGACGTTTCGTTTATATGGGTGCAACTGGCTACGTTACAAATTTCTTATAAAAATGCCTTGACAGCCGTTCTAATTTAAACAAAAAATTTTTTTTTTTTTTTGAGTAGACATCCCAATTGTCAATGCCGATATAACTGCAACTGCAACTCTCTACCCAATAGGCTTTTATCCATTTTTTTTTATTGATCATCATCATCAGCCAGAAGACATCCACTCTGAACATAAGCCTCCCCCTTTAACCTCCACACTGAAAAACAGCCTGCCTTTTGCATCCACTGGATGCCCGCGACTCTCACAATGTCGTCAAGTTTGTGTGTGTGTGTTTGCAAGTTGAAGTGGCAATGGGCAGGCCACATCGCTCGAAGAACCGATAACCAATGGGGAAGAAAGGTTCTGGAGTGGAGACCACGAACCGGAAGACGCAGCGTAGGGAGGCCTCCCACTAGATGGACCAACGACATTGTGAGAGTCGTGGGTATCCAGTGGATGCAAAAGGCGGGCTGTCGTTCAGTGTGGAGGTTAAAGGGGGAGGCCTATGTTCAGCAGTGGACGTCTTCCGGCTGATGATGATGATGAATTCTGGACATGATTCTGGTCTTACTTACCATAAAAATGCATTGTAATCAGAACTGAAACAACATGTAAAATTTCATCTCCGTTGGATAAGAAGAAGTGGTTTTAATTATTTTTGCAAGATTTGACCTAAACAAACAAACTAACATACAAACATTTCAAGTTTAATGCTGGCGTTTCTGGCATTGCCATTCAGCGTGGTAATGCCGCCAGCATGCTGGGTACGCTGCCAACTGGCAGTGGGCTTGAGCATTTGGATTATCTTTAGACCTTAAGCGGTCTATGTGTAGTCTAACCTAGTAGTGTTAGTAATAGCTTGTATTTTTTTTAGTTAATCTAGTTAAATAAAAGTTTGTATAAACATATTCATATTTTTTATTCATAAAATGTTATTTTACATGTCAATTGTATTATAAATTAAATTAAAATTATACCAATCAAATAATAACTAAGAACAAATAGGTACATACACGAATCAAATAGTAATGAAAAATCATAAAAAGTCAGTCACAATGAATTAAAACAAAAATTACAGTTAATGTAATTATTTAAACCATATAAATTAAATTAACTTAACTTATATAATACATTTATAAAATTCGTCAAACGCATAAAAAGACTGCTCGATCAGCCATTTTTTGTGACGAGACTTATAGGAGTGCAGGCTGACGGCTGCAGTGACGTCGTCCGGCAGGTGATTGTAGACGGTGGGACCCATGACATGTGTTAACTTAGAGGACTTCACCGAGGATCGCGGGATGGACAACAACTTGTGCCTACCGCGAGTCGGGTCGGCTAAACAGACTCCAATCCAACAACAAGTTTAGGCGTTTTTATCCTACTAATATTATAATCGCAAAAGTTTGTATGTATGGCTGTATAGATGTATGGATGTTTGTTCCTCTTCCACGCTGCAAGGGAACAACTGATCGACCTGTTTTTTTGCATGGGTATAGTTCAAGAGCCAGAAAGTGACATAGGCTACTTTTCATCATCATCATCATCACCATTTTTCATCACTACGCGGGTGAAAACGCAGGGCGCAGCTAGTTTACTGATATAGGTATATTCGCAACTGGGTTTCTGTACTAAAAAAAACTTATTAAAAAAAGTATGAATGGAAATGCTATCATATTCTCAACTTCTTTTTACAACGAAATTTTCCTTGTTTTTGAAATATTACGTCCGTCAAGAAAACCTTTAAGAAAGATCTCTATTCACCATCTTACGTAATCTACGCAAGTATCTCCTGATCAAATGTTTGGATTCATTAAACGTTCCGTAAGCGGAAATAAATTGTCAGAAAATCTTGAAAAACCATTGGAAAATAAGGCACGTAAAAAATCGTGAATTTATGAAGAAGTTCGTGATTTTCAGTGAAAATTCCCCTTTGAAGTTGAGTTCAGGATGGAATACCGTGAAAGTGTTTTTGAATTAAATTAGAGATTTGGAGGATTTAAAACAACCTTTTTACGTAATTATCTAATGGTAATAAAATCTTATTTACAAAGTATCGTAAATCAAGCTAATTTTGTACACGATCCAATCCAATCCTAATTAATTTCTATGAAACAAAATTAATTAAAAATTCAATTGGGTTGCCCAACTTTACTTTATCAAAAAAACATTAGCCAAATCGCGACGACGCTGATAGAATATTAATTTCTCGTGAAATTTTTACTTATTTTGAATATTTAGGCAGTATTTTCATTAAAATCTGCCTAACAGCCTTCGCTATGCAATTTTCCAGGTTAGGAATATATTCGAAGAGATGATCAATCGTCTAGGATACATATATAATATTTTTATTAACGTGAATTTTTGAAAATAAAAATGTTCAGTGAATAATAAAAGTCTGTTTACGCCAGAGATGGGTTACATGCTAACAAGAACCGGTTCCGGTTCCGGTTCCGTTAAAACAGTGTTTCGGTTCTGTCGGTCTCACTTGCACCTATTGTTAGAGCAATGCTTACTTACTTTGTTCGAATTGATTGGTTTGGACGGCCGATTATTCGCTGAATGTTTCTGCTAGGTACCTCGTACTTATAATACTTATAGGATATTTTTGATGAAAGTGTAACTGGATTGTTTTGGTATATTTAGATTGTTTTTGATTTTGTATTTTGGAATTACACCTACCCACCGCGGGAAGAAGTCTGCTCCGGGAATCAGGTCTCGTTGTGCGGAGTACGACGCATTATAAAAACTGTATCCACAAAATGTTTATCCAAATAAATTTTTATTATTATTTTATTATTATTAATGTAATAAAAAAATATGACCAAGTGCGAGTCAGTGACAAATTTCTGTTTATTACCAAGTTATAATTGTGTTATGCTCGAGCGTCACTGCAGCAGAGTGTTAAATATGCGATTGCCCCAACTATTTTCGAAAGCTATAAACCAGAACAATAACTAATGGTTGTAATTTGTGGTGGTACGGAACCCTCAATGCGCGAGCCCGACTCGCACTTGGCAGGTTTATTGTGATTTTAGAATAGATAATTACTGCTGAGGAAACTTTAAAATAATTTAACTAATTAAATTGTCAAACTTTAAAATTCGAACTGTCTGTTTTCCAAGATCAGTTTATATCAGCGAGTGTTTGCTTCATCAAAAATTAATTGCCCCTTTGCTAGTGTTTATCAAAGTTTTAATCAGAACAGAACAGACTTACTAACTAATTTTCGTAGTATTCATTGTTACAGACGGTGGTAGAGGCTTGTCAGAAGAAGCGACAGTGTAAGTTCCACACAAACCCTAAGGTGTTTGGCGTGGACCCTTGCCCCGGTTCTAGAAGATTCGTCGAGGTCGCCTATAAATGCCGTCCGTGTAAGTTATAACTTTAACTTATAACTTTGTAAAATAATATACTATATATATATATATAATATAATAATATACCTACATATATAATATACCTACTGGATTACGCGGAAAGGGTATACTAAGTCGAAAGGAGCTCACTATACCTACTCATCATTATGAATAACTTTTACTAAGGGGAAAAACCTCTGAACACCCTTACCCTAAAATCGTAAAAAAAGAATAAGATGTTCCATACATTTTGTTCAGTGTGACTGATTTTTTTCTATGGAACAGGAGATTTTTTTCACGATTTCAGTGTCAGTAATGATGATTATAATGACCTTCTTACGGCTTAGTACACCCTTTCCGCGTAACCCTATGTATAATACTCACTCTCTGAGAGAAAGCCTGTGTCGCAGTAGGAACATGATAGGCTGAAATGATGATGATGATAAAGGGAAAATGAAGAGTGAGAGACACAGACCTTAATCACGATAGACCTCGCGAGGTTTATTAATATGTCTTAAGTTGGATCTATGCTCCAGCAAGCACGCCGCATAGTTTAGTTCGATTTTCGTCGTTTTGGCATCAGGGCCCTTATTCTTTAATTTACGTGAGATTCCTTGCCTTAAAGACGCGACGTGTTAAAATGAAAATTTAATTGAAAAATTGACCCTGTGCCCTTTGTTTCCATGGCCACATAAACCCGTGCGGTCGCTTTAGGTGCGTGGAATTGGCAATGTCAAGTTTGCCAACGTGATGAGTTTCGTAACGCGTTCATTTTAACAGTCAAAATAACGTGGAGCAAGCTAGCGTGCTTCGTGCGCGTTTGTCAAGATAATGTAGTATCCAATCCGAAAACGCGTTTGATTCCTTTGACACTTTTCAGTTATGTAACCATAGTTACCGTGTTACACGTTTTCAACGTGTTATTGGAGTGTTGTTTTACGGAATTAGGGCCTTATGCGGTGGACGTCTATACAAAAATGACAAACTGGGTCATGTATACTGTACACATTCTTTTAAAGCAGTTGGCCTTGCGAATGAAGTTAATCCTGTGCTTAATAGCTATAGCTATCTTGTTCGCGCATTTTCATCATATTTGAAATCATGCCGAATTATTATTTAATTACTTTTTCTTCTTCTTGAATTTTTTTTTCCTTCGTCGTCTTCAATTGTTATATACTATTTGCTATGTTATTCTAAAAATTATGCCTTATCGGTTCTTTTTAATTCTCACTTAGTGGTTTTTTATCTTCGGAAACGTATAAATGCGCGAGTGAGGTAGATGGGCCTTTAGCTGCTCTTTAAACTACCACTAAGTTACTCTCGTGACGTCAAAGTAGGTACTTTTTACACTTTTTAGTGTCCCGCTGGGTTTTCATACAATTTGACATGCTTGCGGTGTCTATCTTGCTATAGGTCTTTTGTCGTGGTTATATTTCGAGGAAATTTGTAAAGTTTTAATAGCGCGCGGGTATTTTGTTATATGTCTCTATTTGCTTATGTACTCGTTCCACATTGTCACCGATGCAGTACGACTCACCTAAATCAAAACATTTAACGACTCCCAGGATAGATTTCTATGCACTATTCAGATATACAAAACGGTATCTGAAATAGAGCAATGTTCCTAACTAATGTTTTAATGCTTTGGTTCTATAATACAATGACAAGAGAGAATTGCGTACAGACATACTATATGGGCACATAAATATATTTCAATCCCAGATCAGACAAATAGGGGAGATATGGTAAGGTTACCAACGTTTGACCGAACGATACATAGTATGTCATGCATACTGTTAAACACATCCTTTGGGTTTTCCGTAGTTGGGTAAAATTAAAACTTCTTCTCCATACATCAATAATGAAATGGAATAAAAGGTCATTTGAAGACGTGATTATTTGAAGAAAAAAACATGTGGTCCTAAACCGCCTAAACCTTATAAAGTAATATCCATAAGTAAGTAATCCATAAAGAGCAAGAAAATCTTTCCAGAAGTTCCTAAGATATTTTTACATCAGAAAAAGACAAGCTAGAAACTTTGTTACATAAGTAGAGAATCCAAACTTTTTCATTTTTGAATTATAGCAACGACCTGGGAAAATGTGACTTTAATACTTATTCCGCGGGCACAGCGACCCAAAGTGGGTCTTGGCCTCCGACACAAAAGAACGCCATCGGTACCGGTCTCGCGCTGTCTCTCGGCAGTCGATGACTTGCTCGTGCAAGTCCTTTTTTAATACTTTCAATTCATTTTTACCAGATGAATTCCGGAGTAAAGTGGGATGCGAAAACGACGTGCTCCATCTCAGCTGTAACCCTCACTCCAGAGTGGCCATCTACTCAGCACAGTATGGGCGGACCGAGTACGACTCAATACAATGTCCGCAGCCAAGAGGAATGAAGGAAGAGAGTAAGTATTTAACTTTTTTATGCGATGTGTTAAAACTCAGCGAAACTGATATTACGGTTCTGAATCCTGACATAGAATCTTCCTCTTTTTATCTGACTGTGCAAGTAGGATTATGTTTTTTATGTATGTATGTATGTTTTGCGTCGCTTGTGCAGAACAGCACAAGCGACGCAAATAATTATACTAATATCGGCAGTGGTTACATATTTGAGGCGTTTTGAGGTCGAATTATGGGGCGTTTGAAGACCTGGAGCTCACCTCATTTTTAGAGCGCCTCGTTAATGCAACGTGTGACCAAAAAGCTGGCGTGTTTCTGGCGCAACGCATAATCATTGCCATTCAACGTGGTAATACCGCCAGCAATGCCAGCATGCTGGGTACGCTGCCAACTGATAGTGGGCTTGAGCATTTGGATTGTCTTTAGACCTTCAATGGTATATGGGAAAGTCTATTTGTTTTTGTCGTGTTAGTGTTAGCTTGTATTTTGTTTAGTTAATAAAGGCACTTGCCCTATTAATACTTGTATGTACTTATGTATATATGATAGTTTCATTGGCCCGCCCTACAGCCTAAATGGCTTAATAGATTCCAACATGTGATGTGTCATTTGAATCTTTTAATAGTGGAAGTGACATAGGGTACAAAAAATTCCGCGACAGTGAAAAAATAAATAAAGGGAAAAATTTAGAGTAAACTTTTCAGCAGATTAAAAAAATCTAATATGAAATACTTAGTAGTTTACGAGATAAAGCGGTTTAAAAAAGCTCTGTATAGAACTCTCTACGAGTAGGTAGAGATAGGTACGCAGCGTGCTGCTGCTGCTTTTCAGTTACTTACCTACTATTTATATACCGACTGCATTGTATAAAAAGTAGGTAAATAGTAAGTGGAATATAGTAGTTTATATTTTCTAATAATTTAAGTTATACTTGTTGCGTGTGTAATGTTCCAATGATTATGACGTAATTTGGTTAGTTTTTTAGACAAATGCTTTGTGGATTTTTTCATTAGGATTCGAAAATGTAATTTTACGCCATTTCCAGCTTATATCTTTACATCAAAAGCACTGACTATACGTTTTGCACATCATATAAACTTGTTTACCTTTTCAAAGCCAGAAAAACGCAAATCAGCAAATTCCCTCGGTCGTTTCAGCTGAATCACTAATCCTAAATCTCGTCGTGCCAATCCAACAAAAAAGTATTTTCAATGCTGAGAGACAGTATAATGAGCTTCGTCATCGATTAGGTTTTTTTCTCGAGCTTAGAACCTACGCACACTCTGAACATTTACACGTTTTGTTTTTTAATCGTCAATGCTTTGAGTAGTTAGTAGGTAAACTTTTATTTATCTATACGAAGGTATAAACAGTATTTTTCATTACTCATACTCGGAAAGTAGGTCTGAAGTTGCCTGAAGAGCGGGTTGAAAGTAATACATTTCAGCCCTAGGGAGAATCACTTTCAACTGACAGTGACAGTTGACAACTGACACAATCAAATTATTAAAAAAATACTAGTTTTTTTTTTTCTCCTCAGAGGTTTATGGTCCTGCACTTCCAGTGCATTTGCCAGTGTCAGGATGTTAAAAAAATTGGTGGAAATCCGATCACCATTGTAGAATTTTGTTTATACTTCCGTATAGCAGATTTGTATTAACACAATGAGTTCATCTGATTCCGATATGGATTTAACGCCTGATTTCATAAGAGAAGAGGCTAAAACAGTAGTGGAAAACCTTTTATTTTTAATTTTCTTGTATTCGTAATGAAAAACACAGTGTTTACCTCGGGGTTAAAGACTTATAAACCCCATCTCGGGACTAAATAATTACTTTCACCCCTAGGTCAACAATGTACTATTGTAAGAAGAGCGCAAACAATCCATTTTAGCCGAGACGTTAATCAACTCGAGCCGAAGGCACGGGCGCATATTATTGAAATCGAGGATAGAATGAGTTTTATGCAAGTGTTATTCACTCGACTTTTAACTTTAATTGCGAAGAAATAAAGCAGTGTAACTGCAAGTAATATCTCTTTAATTACAATTAAAACTGAAAAAAACGAAAAAAATATGTCTGGGTCTTTAATAATAACCTGATATATGTGTATCGTTAAAGACCCAGCCAAACATCCTACATAATTATGAAATAATTATATTACAAACTGAACGTCTTTGAACAATAATTTTAATGAGCATAAAGTTTTATGTTCTAATGCAAAACCACCAGTCTTTTATGCACTAGAACATAAAAAGCAGGTTAAGTCAGCTTACACTGACCTACGGTAAACCGGGACGAATTGATTTTTCCACTGCCGGTTTTACGACGTTACGCCCTCTCGGTTCTTCTGTGTTCGTTTGACCTAAGTTTTTAATAGCTAAAAGCTGACAATCAAACACTTAATAATACCTACTAGACGAAAAAAGTATAGAGTGTGTGTCGATCGTTGATTTTCTTTCTGGCGCTTAGCCCTCACTTAGAGAGATGTGGGGTTACTTCAGAACGAGGGCTGTCGGAAAGGGAAACTAAGTTGTAGGCAGATGAGCTCGAGTAATTTATTCAGTACGAGCCGTTTGTTGGCAACTTTGCAAGGGCTTTTTTGATTGTTTTTATGCTTGGATATTTTTCCGTGGAGACGTGATGTTGGAGATGTCAAAGTTATTGGAGACGGCTCAAAGTTTTCTAATAAAGGTTTATTCAAGGTATTATTAGGACAATAACAATTCGTTTGTTATTCGCAGTGCCAATCTTTTGTGACTCTCATTAAAAATATTTCTAAAATGTTTGTGTTTAAATTCGGACCTCCAAAAAAGCAAAAATATGAAATCTAGGCATTGTTACATAGATTAACTAGCCAGCTTTTCTCAGACAGACAATATATTATTTCAGAGAATAATAAAAGCGAAGACGGGCTTACTAGAAACAATTTCAATTGCTCTATAATTATATTTTACTAGCTGCGCCCCGCGGTTTCACCCGCGTAGTGATGAAAAATGGCAATGATGATGATGAAAAGTAGCTTTTGTCACTCTCTGGCTCTTAAACTATACCCATGCAAAAAATCAAGTTGATCCGTTGTTCCGTTGCAGCGTGAAAGAGGAACAAACATCCATACATCCATACATCTAAGTATACACCCATACATACAAACTTTCGCGTTTATAATATTAGTAGAATTAGCATCTCTAATCTCTATCCTATAGATAGATAACTATTTACGGGATATTTACCGTGATAAAGCATGATAGGTTGGGGATGGATACTTCGGCGGAGTTACATGCACCCTGTTCATGGGAAGACCTCTGGCTTGACATAAAATTCAGGTATCCAAACAACCTGAGACTCTACCCCACATCTTCAACATTAAAACCTTTCCATAAATTGTATTAGATAATGAGACAATGACATGCTCTTATTAACTAAACAGAATACAAGTTAACACTACAAAAACAGACTGCCCATAGACCATAGACCGAAGTCTTGTCTACCGATTGCGTAAAGACAATCCAAATGCTAAAGCCCACTGCCAGTTGACAGAGTATATTATCTACTAGCATGCTGGCAGAGAAGTGGAAAAAAAAAAGTTTTTTTTTCTCTTCTGAGCTGGTGGTATTACCACGCTGGATGGCAAATCTTGTGCTTTGTTTATTGTTTGTTATTAAGAATAATTTTTAAAGAAATGTTTATTTCCCAGCATGTTTGGAGCCTTACGCGACAGAGAAGGCGATGCGAGAGTGCCATGGGAAACGACGCTGTGTACTCTCAGCTGATAGCAACATGTTCGGCAAACCTTGCCGGCAAGGCAGCAGGACCTACCTGAAAGTCGTTTATACCTGTGGTGAGTCAACTCATTATACTTCACCCTCGAAACCTCCCTCGTACCCTCTTCAAACCCTTTACCAATTTTGGCCAATACGAACATGAAAATGAACTAGGCAAGTGCCTTTATTAACTAAACAAAATATAAACTATGTAAGCTATGTTCAGTCCAAGCTTTTATTTTCTCTGAAATCTGCAATAACATTGTCAAAAGCGGTATAAAAATTCTTACGTTCAAAAACCTATCGAAAGTGGTCCAAATTCGTGCATTTTATTCAGCTTCAGCGTGCTAGCTGACAGATCAAATAAATGATTGGACCGAGTTTGATGGTTTTATGAATCACAAGTTCATTTACCTACATAATTAGTTTCACTAAGTCTTTCTTGTTCTTGCCAACTGTATTTGACTAACCCTGTATTACGACCCTGAATGGGTGTTCCCCGATACTGATAATCTGGGTATCTTCAAGTCGCAAGTGAATCGGTTTCTTCTAAGCAAGCGTACTCCGTAGACCACATCATTGCTTTACATAAGGTGAGGTGCCATGCGTAAGTCTATTAACCACTTAAAATAATGACTCAGGTTTTACTAAATGCCCACAGAATATTTCTCACGGGTTTTAGTAAAAATATCCAACCTTCGTATATAACTGAAGTAACAGTTTTTATTGCACTTTCCTGTTTGGTTTAGTTGACAGCTTCCTGCAAGTAATTTCAGGCGAGGCATATTACGTAATATTATGTAGGTATATATCTTAGCTGACCAAATTTACTTTACGAAATTTTTTATGATTATGGGCATACATGAGGGCGCAAAATTAAATTTTAAAGCGATTATATTCCAAAGGTCTTGGGTATAAAATTCTCTACAGATAAAACTCCAACGTAGGACCTAAATAATTATAGCTACCCGGTATAGGAAAATCAGTCAATAGGCATGATGATTAATATTTTTTTATTACCTCATAAGAAAGCTGATCATAAATAGAGCCCATAAACGAATACAAAATTTAAATTAATTCAAAAATAAATAAGATATAAGCATTTAAATTTCATGCTAGACAGAGAGCGCACTATACTGAGCCGTGACGTCATGGCTCAGGAGCGCCTTACAAATGCTATACTAACACACGCTTTGTGAGAAAGGGATAGAGCATCCCCTCCCTATCCCCACCTAAAACTTTAAACGCTCATATCTCAGAGATTTATCAGCCAATTTAAATTATTTTTTCAGTATGTGTAATGTATTTAGTTATATGCCTCGCTAAGCCGGTTATTTGTAATAAATTAAACATGAAGACACATGCCTATTGTAAGCTTTACCTGTGAAAATTTTAAGTGTGCTCTATGTACTGGATAATAAGACAGAATAGAATTATACATATAGCATTTCCTCAGATTCTTTATAGCCAAATCGTGCGCAAGTGCTAAGTGCTACCATCAGTTTTCTCTGAGAACCCAGGAAACTACTTAGAAACTAAGATTTATATGGACACTTTATTATGTCCTACGCGACTGTGTACCTAAGTTGGTATTTAAGTAGTGCTACAAAACTTAAAGTGAAGCCATTAAAACAAACCTTTCTAAAGCATAATCACATCTCTTCAATCGATCGTTATCATGCTGATAAAAAATAAAAAGCTTCCTGCAAACAATTTTCCCTGGAACATAATTTTTTTTGTGATTTCAAAGTTTTTTTAACACAATTTTGTAGTAGTCAATTGATTTTGACAACTAGTTTTTTTCACATCGTTATTCATGTTAATGAGTACAATGACTTCCTTTCGGTTTAATATCACCGTTCCGTATGACCTTGCATAAAACAAGTGATTTTCAGAGATCCTGTTCATATACTGCTTACACTGCGATAATTATATTCCGTGAGAATGTACCATCGTTGACTTTCCTTGCACCCTTATTTTGAATCTTATGCAAAGATAATAAAGATGAACTGTTGAATCACAGATAACACCCGTACTCGCTTTGAATACTCCCGAAGTTTTATCACGATTTTGATCTTATTTCGCTGGTCTTAAGGTTTGTTTAGTTTCACCAAGTCTCGATTGCACGTAACTTAGGTGTAAGTAAAAACATCGTTATGTTTTACTACGCTATAAAAACGATGATGAATAAAGTCAAGGTGCTTATATTTTTGGTTTACGGGCTAAAAGGTCACATATAATACATTAAAAATAAATAATTTCTAAATAAACGATTGAAAAAATTATTGCCAAATCAACAGGCGTATTAGAGCTAGTTAAAAGCCACTTAGCCAGTCTATGAATTTTTGTTTGACCATCTCAAGAGTTTTTCTACATAATAATAAAGAAACACCTAAATTGGTACGCAAATGGCGGAGTATGTTTTTTTTTTAATAAGAACCTAATTGGAACCATCCCTCCTTATTTCAGATAAAAATATTTTCGTGACTAAATAATGCCGATTTCAAAACAAATTAATTCGTCGCATATTGAAATGGAATTTAATAAAAATTTAAGCACTTAATTAAAAACAGGTCTATCTTTTTTTAAATAAAATTGAAATATTTACCAAATTTTAAAGCAATAACGATAGCTGTATTGCTTCACTGATTGCTTTTTCGTTGCAAACGATATTCCTTCAAAAAATATAATATATTCAGCAAATAAGTTACAACAACAACAACAACATAACAACATAACACGTTAACATTGATTCGCGGCAACTATTTTACAGAGCTGCGACTATAGCTTCTATAAAGCTGGCTAGCTAGACATTAACTCAGGATTCATACATTTTTCCGCGATATAGAGTACTAGCTGTTTTCGTTGCAAACGATATTCCTTCAAAAAATATAATATATTCAGCAAATAAGTTACAACAACAACAACAACATAACAACATAACACGTTAACATTGATTCGCGGCAACTATTTTACAGAGCTGCGACTATAGCTTCTATAAAGCTGGCTAGCTAGACATTAACTCAGGATTCATACATTTTTCCGCGATATAGAGTACTAGCTGCGCCCCACGGTTTCACTCGCGTGGTAGCTTATAATGTCAGCTAACTGCCACTGAAAATCCAGTCAACATCAATCCAGCCGTTTGTTTGTATAGAAGACTACCAGTGAGTTGCTGTTTAACCCGTTTTCTTCGAGGATCTGTTTATTTTCCGGGATACACATATCACATCACACATCAGCAGCCAAAAGGCCTCCGTCTTAGAGAGGAGTGCTGCCATAATCCTCCACGCTTGGCAGGCAGCTTGGGGATCGCAGTACGTTCACCTTGTACTAATAGGACGCTGCTGCCTATCCTCCTGTAGTTCTGGTCATAGTTTTAAGACATACCCGGGTCCATTCCGGGAAAGAAAGTAGCATAATATGTGTCAATTCAGGTTAGTATACTAAATTTGATTCAAATTAATTCAGCTAAACTTTGCAATTAGTGAGAAAGAGTGAGAATAACATATTTCAATATTTTTCCTTCTCTTTCTCTCCCGTTGGTCGGCGGTTGAGGTCAACGAAATCTACACGTCTGTTAGGGCTTTAATATTTGCTCTAGTTTCTACCTAGAAATGGCAGTGGGTATTGGTATGTTGGGTCCAAAGAGTTGTTAAAGTTATATGATTATTTACGGGTTTTAAAAAAAAAGTTATTTTAAGAGTTGTTATTTTGGCTCAAAGTATAGTTTCGGTAAGCGGCACACGTAACCGGCGCAGTCCCATTTCAGGCTAGCTGTGTTCTATAATACGTTATGCCCATGATTTTTATTTGGGAGCGCAGTGTAGTAATCATACCAAATGCGACATAACGAGCATCATAAATAGTACAATTAGCTCCATATCACGTTAACAGACCTCGATTGCGAACTTGAACTTTTGATTTGATTTGACATAATTTAAAGATAATCTTCATCAGCCAGAAGATGTCCAACTGCTGAACATAGGCCTCCCTTACAACTCTACACTGAACGACAGCCTGCCACTGGATGTCCGCGACTCTCACAATGTCGTCAGTCTATCTATAGTGGGAGGCCTACCAACGCTGCGTCTACAGGTTCGTGTACTCCACTCAAGAATATTTTTTCGCCATCGGCTGTTGGTTCTTCGAGTGATGTGGCCTGCCCATTGCTACTTTAACTTAGCTACGTCGGTGACTCTGGTTCTTTGGCGAATATATGTTCCGATTCTATCGCGCAAAGAAACTCCGAGCATAGCTCTCTCCATTGCCCGCTGTGTGACTCTGAGTTTTTCCAAAAGGCCAACAGTTAAGGACCATCAAAGTTGAATTATACTTTTACTATCTGTGCCTATGGTTTTACCCACGTGTATACACTGTACAATTCCCCGGGATAATCCTAATCTCTTGCCCTCAAATTATCTATTATCTCTATCCAAAAAATACGTGCTCTCTCAATTTCAATTCGTGAAAGAGGAAAATAAACACAGTTTTGCATTTATAATGTTATTATTTAATACAGTATGATGATAAATTTATATGATTATTTACGGGATATTTACCGTGGTAAGGTTGTGGAATCATATAAATTTAGTGAACAACCGTGATAGTTTGAAACAGTATGATGATAGGCCGATGTTCTTGTCTTCAATTTCATCCCAAAGAAAACTTACGCGCAATATGGATCTAGAGAAAGATCTATTAAATATTAATGTAAATATCTCGACAACTTCATTTTGAAATCTCCGTTTTGTACACTGATATTGCTTTTGAAAGATATTAAAATGATTTGTAAGTAAATAAGCTAACAGATTTGAATTTCATTATAAAACAATCTACTTTTTTAAAGGAAGCGCTCCGAGACGGATTTTCGTTTTCCATTAAAAAAAGTTATTCTGCCGCCGATCAGTCAGAAAGTTGTCGGGTATTTTTACTTGATATTTTTTCAATGTTTCGTTCCAGTTTTCCTTGTCAAATATTTATTTATGGAACGTTCGTTCGACGAGTTTGCCTTCGAATTTAGTTTTATCTCGATTCATGTTGTTTACATCCGATTAGATACATGGATCGATTCGATTCGTATTCGTATTTCGTATTCACTTATTCTTATTCGTGACGTCTATTGGACCGACTTACAGTCTTACATTAAGGCTAAAGATTTCCCACTTTTAAGCAACGCTTGTTAGTTATAAACTGAGTCTCTTCTAATCACGAGTGAATCGGTTTCTTTTAGGCAAGCGTGGTCTAGTTTGCAACATGTCATTGATATGGAGAACAGCGTCGGCGATAAAACAGAACCTTGCGGAACGCCAGCATTAATAGAAAAACTGTCGGAGCAAGAACCATCGAAAACGACCTTGATGCTCCGATCAGATAGAAAGCTGGCGATGCAAGTGCAAAGTCCCTCCGGAAGGCCGTAAGATGGTTTATGAACAAAAAGCATTCGCGCCAATTATGTCCCTTTTAAAGTTAGAAGAAAAAATTATAAACAGCTTCCGCGCTTTTATCTGTTATCATTTAAAAAAAAAAACAGAATTGATAGTACCCATGTTTTAAACCAGGATATAAAGTACCTTTATGCCAAATTTCATCCAAATCCGTTGAGCCATTACGGAGCTAAGTGGGAACAGACATACACAGACATGCACGCACGTATATAAACACATGAATACTTTAAATAATTCGCATTTATTATATTAATACGATATTGATACAAGATTGGCCGGATTCAAACAATGTATTTAACTTCTTCAAGCCAGACAGTGAATCGTCTCGAATGGAATAAACGTCAATTTCCGTCCGATAAAATAAAGCATTTACCTAAACCGATAAGCTCTCTAAACCCAGACGTAGAAGTGCATCCAAACACAACAAAAGTCTTAAAGTTGCTGCGAACTTTGGTGCAGTCCAGCAAAGTACCGTTCATAGTTCACATTATCTACCAGCGGAAGGCAGCACACTGAACTTTATCGGAAAACAGACTTTGAAATCTTTCTTCTAAGTTTCCGGAATGATGCTGTGGTTTGGAGTTGAAAGCGTAAAATTCATTTTGAACGGTAAATAATATACAGGGTAAAAGAGCAACAGAGCACAAAACAAACACAGCTCAAAGAGCTCAAAGAGTGCAGCATAAAGAGTGTTTATTTTTCTATACTAATATTATAAAGAGGAAAGATTTGATTTTTTGTTTGTTTGTTTGCATTGAATAGGCTCCGAAACTACTGAACCGATTTGAAAAACTCTTTCACTGTTGGGAAGCTACACTATCCCCGGGTGACATAGGCTATATTATATATATTTTATTAATGGGGATCTTTACTAAAACTCCAATAATGTAATTCAAGGTGTAAAAAAATAAGACTTAGAAGCCGGGGTGCGTTCCTAGTATTTAATATTAGGCACCGCCAACTCGCTGATGTAAAGCGATGATGAGGTCTATCCAAAACTAGTCCGTTATACTCATCATTACGAATAACTTTGACTATAAACCTAAAATCGTAAGAAAAATATTAGCTGTCCCATACATATTGCAGAGCATGAAATACTGCTTTCTATGAAACAGCTGAGATTTTTTTCCGTTCCGCGTAACCCTGTATAAGCTTTAAGTTGTGTTACAAAATTAGAACATTTTATATATATTGTGTGGTTAGATAACTACTTCTTTTGTGTTCCCTTAAGACTGCGATCACCAGCCACAGCTGTCTTTTTCGCAGATTTAAATAAATTGGAGGAAAAAAAATCACAGAATGAGAATAAAAAAAGACTGATATGGAATTACCTTTATAATAACACTAATAACAATGTTTGATTTGTGTATATAAATTACTAGCGGTCCGCCCCAGCTTCGCACGGGTATAGCCTATGTCACCCGGGGATAGTGTAGCTTCCCAACAGTGAAAGAATTTTTCAAATCGGTTCGGTAGTTTTGGTGCCTATTCAATGTAAACAAACAATCAAATCTTTCCTCTTTATAATATTAGTATAGATTACAAATAAGATAGAATATTTTTTATGTTGATATTTTATAGGATGGTGGTGGAAATAGAAAAAAATAATTAAAAAATTGCCTCAGGCCTCAGTTGTCTTGCCGTGAAGGAGGCCACCTCAGAATTTTCTGTATTCTGAGGAGGCCAAATTAATTGTCTACTTGAGCTAGGTATTCAGCATATAAGACATAAAATTTTATAAGATTATAGCTTAAATACAATTAAATACATATACCTACTATTTAAAATAGAAAAACTATTCCTACATTTTGTTAAAGCTCTTTAATAATCCAGTCTCAAACATCATGTCTTCAAAGATTGTCTTCGCTTCAGCGATCACTCCGTCCGTCCTTTGCTTCAAAAGACATCACATGAGGACTCTAAATACCCACTTAAGAGACAGGTAAAGGACTAAAAGAACCTTTTCTGGTATTAACGTCCATTTCCGAAATATTTCCACTTATTTTCGTAAACACGTAAAAATGTTTCTCAACCAGTGAGTGAGTTCCCAATATTCGGTTATTCGCGTTAGTTCGCTGTAGCGAACATCGAAAGTAGGCACGCGTAAAATCTGTCGAGCAATATTCTCTACACTTCTTCCAAATGTAAGGTTTTTTAGTGATTCGTACCCAAAGGGCGTAAACGAGACCCTATTACTAAACATACACTGTCTGTCTGTCCGTCCTACCTTTTAACGGCTATATATTTCGTACCCTAATACAGAATATAGAATGTAACTGCAGATTAACTAAGAAATAATAATAACGTCAAAACGTAACAACCAAAGAGGGGTCCCATACATACAATTAACGTTTTTTTAAACGTGTTTTTGTATTCTTTCTAATGTAAAAAGGGTAATACGTCCAAGCGTTAAACATGGCATGATTATAGTACACACTGTAAGTAAAACAAAAAATAACAAATTATGGCCAACCGCGAGTTGGTGACAAATTTCTGTTCACTAAATTAAGCAACGTCGGGCGCGGTCGGTACTTGGATGGGTGACTGGCCTGGGCGTGTATTGTCTTTTTGCACTACTTTTTATGTTTTGTGGTGGTACGGAACCCTCAGTGCGTAAGCCCGACTTGCACTTGGCTGGTTTGTTTATATCTAAAAAAAAACATTCCTGAGCTATTAGCGCTATGGTGGCCAAGCAGTAGCATGTGTGCTTTACAATATTATGATGACACCCGGTTTGTAATCTTCAACGGAGTTGACAGATTTTCTTGATTTATAGCTAAGAGTGTTCTCAATCAAGTGACGTCTCAAACAAAAAAACTAAATCAAAATCGGTTCAGCCGTTTGGGAGCTCCGACGCCACAGACAGACATACAAATACGTTAAACTTATAACATCCCTCTTATTGCGTCGGGAGTCAAAAATTGAGACATTTGAACACGAACGATATTAATTATTGTCCTAAAGCATTAAAGGCATTTCGCTTGTTGTCTGATCTGAAATTAACACATGAACAAATTTTTGTTCCGATATACTTAACGGTTCCTCTAGGGTAGCGGATAAGATCGCGAGACGCTACTAATCAACATAAAACAAGCATATCCCAAGAGACCAAGTACATTCGCAAAATTTAAGCCATTCAAATGGTGTCATAAATGGGCTCCAAAAAAAATATAAAAATTTTACTATGACAATTTGCGTGGTAAAATCGTACCACAACAAATCAGAAAAGCAGCATAAGAGTTATGGTGTGACATTCCACAGGTAATCCATTAATTTTCTCGCTTAAATCGTTTAAAATACCAATCGAAACGTAAGCTACAAAGCGAATTTGTAGCTTACGTTTTGAGAAGGCGTTGTTTGGAAACCTACCTTCTCTGAGTAGTTATTCTAAGCATATCCCTTAAACTTTTTTTGGATAACAAGCTAGAATTGTAACTGGGAGAGTTACTTTATTTAAGACACTAATTATTTATGACCATTATTTAGAAGACACAAACTTGACTAAATTTATTGCCATTCGGGGCGTGGTAATGCCACCAGCATGCTGGGTATGCTGCCAACTGTAAGTGTGTTTTTTTTTTTTAATTCTTTTTTTTGGGTGGGGGCTTTTAGTCAACATGTCTATGTCAGGCCCATCGTATCCTGAACATTTGGATTGTCTTTAGACCTTCAATGGTCTATAGGCTACCTAATTTTTTTGTAGTGTTAGCTTGTATCAAGGCACTTGCCCTAATAAAAAAATAAATTTAAAAAAAAACACACTAATCTAATAAACCGCTGTCTGTAAGCATAATTCTCAAAAGGCGCATTGTCGCGTTGGATTGCAATACTAACACGTTGCGCAAGAAACCGGCAAGTATTTTAGTCACGAGATGCATCGACCAGACGCTTAGATAATTCTTTAAAAATATATTTTCAAAGAAAGGAAAGTGGGAAAGTTATAAAATGAGTTGGTATCATTTCTTAGAATTGTAGCACTTACTAGTAAAGTTGAACAAGCTAAATTCACCTCAGCGATTCCACTTCCAAGATTTGCGTAGTTACAAGACATGCTGGTGCCCTGGTGCCCTAGGTCTTACGTAATACATCTTTGTTCATGCGCCAAAGTTTACGGAGTGCCTCATTACGTACCCGAGACTTGCAGAGGATAGAACAAAAAAAAAACATCAAAAGATTTATTGTTTTTTTTTTTTTTTAATATACTGAGCTATTTTTGGCCAGTTAACATCCTCTTAAGGGTGACCTCAGTAGGTTTATCAAAACAAACAACTTTCAATGTGGTGGCCGAAGATGGAGCACGTAGACCTAGATAAGAAAGAATGACAGAAAAATATTTATTTATGACAGAAACAAAATATACAGACATGAATAAAATTAAAACAACAAAGTAATAGTTTCTGTCACAAGCCGATCCCAACTCAGCGTATTGCTGGTTGATAAGGTACTTATTCACTCTGGCCTAGAAGACGCCCAGGTTATTGTTTACCTAGATTTTATTTCAAAATGTTTTTGATTTTTCAAACGGAATCTCACGGACACTTTTTCTGTCAAGTCTGAAATTTCCAGGAAACCTTATCTATAGGTATCAATTTTAAATAACAAATTGACGCCTAAAATGGAATTCCATTATTAGCTTAATTAACTGACTTGATGACACGTATAATCTTTACTGACAACAAAAAGACGATCGATCTGAAAACAACACTTAAACTTCGCCAAAGTCAAAACAAATGAAGTGCTGTAATTAAATCGGATACGTACCCCTCTTAAACTGGAAATCTTCATCAGTTCAATAACTTCCGAAATGACGGACAGACATTTCGTTCTATCGGAATTTGGACCGTTCGTTTTATAGAGTTTCGTTAGATCGAGGTTATCGTTGATTACTGTCAATCGAGCTCAGACTATCTTGTGCAATATCGCTTCTGGCAAAATTTATATTTTCATGGAATCAGATGGAGAGGAATTGCTTTTAACTTTTCCATAAAAAAAAATTTATTGGTCCAAGCTGCTAATGATCTCCACTAAAACTAACTCTAACTCTATCTAACTCTCACTATTATTAACTCTGTTAATTAAGACCGTTAGTTTCTCTAAGATAATAAAAAATAAAATAAAATAAATAAATAAAAGTATCAATTTATTGTAAAATATATTCACGTAGAATATTTCTGAATTTGCTACATACTTTCTCAATAGAGTCACAACAAGAGATCTGTAAACGTACAAGTAAACGTACCATCGTTCTAATAGCATATTTTTTCCAGTTAACAATTACATAATTATACTAGTTGCAGATGAACAGCGTACTAAAGCGTACATACAATTCTTCATTGTAAGGTATTGCGGCAGTTCTAGTTACATTCAATTCCATGCTATTTCTAGTCTGGCTGGCGTCTGCAATAAATCCGAGTGATATAAAAATACGGGACGAGGTCCGGGCAGTCGAAACTGCTCCCATCTTTATTTTATTATCTTGCAGAATACTGGCCGAGCCGACGAGTCTTTTATATCATGGCTGGACCTCCTTGTAATAGCACCTACAGTTCTCATGATGCTTACTTCATTCTCCTGAGCGATGAGCCTTTTCTATTTTGGGTCGTAAACTGATGAAAATCGTCCTATCTCTACCGGCCTAGTGACCAAGTTAGATGAGGAATATGACTCCTTTTTGGCGTCCAAATTGACGGGCTTAACTAAAGAGGCTCATTCTATGGTCCCATCTATATTTTTTTTTTTTTTTTTATTTTTTTTTTTTTTTACTATCCTTCTAGTTCAGTGGCTAAGGCTTACATGACGCCTCCTCGAGATACAAATTCAGTCGTAAACATATTTTGCCACATTTTTTTGGTACGGGTGAAAATATCAACGCTGTTGTGAAATATTTGGCCCACGACACTGCGGGCCATTCAGTAATCTTTGAAACACATTGACAAAACGAATTCATGAATTTTAGTAAGTAATGTATGCGTTTGTTTTAATATAGAGTTCAATACTGAATAATTTATTGCAAATTATTAAGGAAGATAATATGAGTCCTTGAAATTATGAAATTTCCATGCAGATATTTGAGATTTTTCAGATAAGTAGTAAGGCCGAAATCACAGGTCTCAAATCGATATCTACGTGAAATAAAATACATAACTCATTGCTTTACAAGCACTTGTTTTTATACAACATTCACGAAAAATGTCCTCAATACTCATATTTATTGTAGGTAATATTCTTCGACCAAAATAAAATGAATGGACGGGCCATAATCATTGAACTTGCTTAGTAAAAACGAGTTAAAACCGTCGGACATATACTTCAACACCTAATTATAACCATGTACAGTACATTTGTTACAAAAAATATATAGCGATTTTGTGTTGTGTGACACTTCGGAAAAACACACGAAGGCATCATTTTGTCAGATGTTTCGTTATCTTCTAACAATAGTCACGTGTTGCACTTCCTACGGCTAGAGACCGACAGAAACGAAGTGAGCCAAGGCGCTCATTTCGTAATTTTCAAAAATGCGCTTCTTCTGGGCCCGTCCATTGATTTTATTTTGGGCGAAGGTAATATTTAGTTTTTGAATCTTTACAATGAAATGTAAACACTGGAACAGTTGTTATGAATAATGATATAATGAGTATAATGATATAAGATTAATATATTTAGCTACGTTCTTGAAAGTTCGGCAAACTGATTTACATCCTATGTTGTTTTAACATCTAATTTAGCTTGCATCAAATTAAAACTAAATATTCAGATAGCTTTAATAGTTAGTATGGTTTAGTTGACATTTTTGAACCTTGACCCGACATCATTGTTCTAAAATACCTTTGAACTTACTTTTAAAATTGCCCCAGAAAAAAACACACCGACATACAATATAAGTACTCATACTAAATGTTCCGGAATAAAATGGGAC
This sequence comes from Agriopis aurantiaria, assembly GCA_914767915.1. Taxonomy (NCBI): domain Eukaryota; kingdom Metazoa; phylum Arthropoda; class Insecta; order Lepidoptera; family Geometridae; genus Agriopis; species Agriopis aurantiaria. Next base: position 5,108,935 of record OU611994.1, on the reverse strand, counting down.
CCAAACAATTTGTTTCTTCCAAAAAATATCTCGGCAAAACAAAATGCTCCTGAACAATGTCTGTCTAATTCAGCAAAACGCAGCGGACCCAAAACGGCCCCATTTCCCATATGTAGTACCGTTGTAGCTGAAGTAATTTGCATTCAATATTTCGATATATATTAGAGTTGCTATTCTATTTCTTGGACAATTGTTAAGATATATGCTTTGGAAGTAGAGTTACGGGTTTTGCAAGTCAATTGTTAGAATTCTCATAATTTTGCGATGGAGCTTTGAATCACACGGCCAATATTTTGCTCTGTCAGCTGCAGCTGTGGACTGTAAAAGTCGGAATGAAAAAAAAAAAAACTGATCAATTTTGCTAGATTTTCTACTTATCATGATAGCGGGTTTAGTTAATTTAGTTAATAGTTAGTTAATTTAATTTAGTTTTAATATCACTATAGTAAATGAAAACAATGTCGTTTTGTTAAATGCTAATATTAAAGTTTTGATTTCGCGTGATAATGCAGTTGTTAGACCTAAAGAACACTGCCCGTTGTGAAGTGGCTCGTTGCTGATTTAACTGAAAAACCTATATACCTAAATAATGGATTTATTACTTCTTTAAGAAACACAGAACTACTTAAAAACTGCAATTATAAATAGTTTGTTTATAAATATTTGAGGATACAAATAAGTTAAGTATAATTTTAGAAACAGGATTGGTGTAACTTTTCTTGATAGAATTATTCGGATAGACCAGACCTTCTAAAACAGTTTAAGTTTTAATTATTTTTTTCTCCGAATTCAGAAGTTTTGTCAATTATTGTGTTTTCTTATTCTAATGGCCATTTATGGAAGTCAATGTAAATTTGTTTTAGTTTTAAACTTAAATAGTTTTTGAGTAATTATCATTGTCGCTTACGATAATTGGTCTTGAGGCGGGCACTGACTCGTGCGTAGGTACATCTTTTTGAAGGCGTAGATAACATAGATTTAATTTGGTCGCTGTTTTCTACAGGGGTAAAGCTTGGGTTTGAGTTGACCACAATGGTATCGAGTATCGACTTTAAACCCTCCGCAAATGGAATATTCGGAAAAACGTTTAATGATTCATCTCACAATAAGTACGCATAAAACATACGTAGAGATTTCTTTGAACCCCATCATACTCTCAGGTAGGCCCTCTTTAAGCACAAGTACATCTCCAAATATAACCAATGTACTGCAAAAGCTTTGAACGTCAGTTCTCAAATGTCGTTTGACAGTATACCACCACAATACAGTTTGATTGCCAATTAGGATTGGATATTCCGTCATTTCATGTGAGTTTTGTTCTGCTTTGAACCTACGTAGCGGCCTATTGTGGACGTTAAATGGTTCTGTTAATAATTCTGGTGAAATGAAATTTGTATAACATGCTTGGTAAATTGGTTTTTATAAGAGTTTGTAACATTTATCAATGTTCAAGAAGTAAGAAATTACTCAATAAACACACAGTAAAAGTTTCACTTAATTTATTTACACACTTTTGAGAAGTTTTTCATTACATAAATGTTTTATTCTATTTTAAATAACTACAGTTATTGTTTTTTTATATACAAATAGTTAAATAAAATTGAATGCCACAACTAGTTACTTAAAATTAGATGGTGTGTCAAATAAACACTACAAGTTTCTCCAGGAAAGTATTAAGGTACCCACAGGTATTTTCATTATGTGGCTTCCTTACCCGCCCGTTCACACTCCACACCCAAAACTGTCAACCCATGTCTACAAAACTCAATAAAAGATTTCAAAATAAAATCCCAAGCCGTTAGACTTGGGTTTCCGTAAAAAAAAAACTACGTCTGCTACAATCGAGTCACGTTCAGAACTCGAAAGCACTTCAATATAAAAATAGGAGCTTAGTTAAAAACGCACCCCAAATATATTCTAAAATTAACTTGTTCTTAACGAACCACTTGAGGTGTTGCTAACCGATGTTTCGCTTACTTCCATTGGTGTTAAAGTGTATATTTCATTGCAGTTCCACGGACGGTCCTTAAGGAGAGGTACGAGAGCGCTCCTGAAGAAGACGAGGTGGCTCACGTTGCATCAGATCTTGAGCACGACGATGTCGGTAAGTGGTTTTGATTATTTTGTTTCGTATGAAGTAGCAATGTTTTCAGAGACTGTGTCTGTTGTGTGTGAGAGATTTATGTAAGAGGTCTCAGTACATTGTCATTTCTACTTGCCTCGCTATTAATAGCCCGGTTCCCGGCCAAAGCATTTCTGCCAAAAAATTCAATATTTTTGAGAATAAAAAAATCAAAAATCAGAATGGATCATCCTCAGAAGAGAAAGCATCATCCTTAAACAATTTTTAGTTCGATATTTTAGGTTTAGGTGGAAACAGTAGTTATCTACATGGCGAACATTAAAAAAAAGTATAGGCATTTGTACAAAGTATGTTCTATACTTTGTGCATTTGTAATTTTTATCAGCGCAGATTTAACAAAATAAATATTCTAAATTAAATATTAAATTACAATTGATTGCCATCATTATTTGATTCAATTTAATTTAATTAAAATTGAAATTGAATTATTATTTTTTATTTATTAATTACATAAATAGCATGCAACACACACAAATAAAATAAAATAAATTTAAAATAATAATCATAAAACGGCACTGAAACGTGGTCTCTCACTATGGGCCTCATAAGCAAGCTCAAAGTCGCACAACGAGCTATGGAGAGGGCTATGCTCGGGGTTTCTCTACGAGATCGAATCCGAAATGAGGAGATCCGTAGACGAACGAAAGTCACCGACATAGCCCACCGGATTAGTAAGTTGAAATGGCAGTGGGCAGGGCACATATCACGCAGAACAGATGGGCGATGGGGCCGAAAGGTTCTGGAATGGAGACCACGGACTGGTAAGCGCAGCGTAGGACGTCCACCCACAAGATGGACAGACGACCTAAAAGGGACCGCAGGGAAACGCTGGATGCAGGCCGCTTCCAACCGGCACTTTTGGAGATCGATGGGGGAGGCCTATGTCCAGCAGTGGACGTCCTACGGCTGAAATGATGATGATGATGATGAATCATAAAACAAAAATATATCAAAAGTCAGTTATAATAAAAATTCAAAAATGATAAAAACAACACACCGCCACACGATAAAAAAAAGAATAAAAATATATTTTTTATTGAAAGGCAACAACAACAAGACACAACAACAAAAACAAAACACGACAACAGAAACAACAACAAGACAACATTACAGAACAACAACAAGAAACAAACACAACAACAAGACAGAGACGAGACGAGTTGTTGTTAAGTAACATAATAGAATTGGTATATAAATAATAATATTGAATTTTAAAAAGATCTTCTCGGAAAGTGATGCGAAGGAAGACCGACAGACAAGACCGACAAGAGACAGTAGGTACCGAATCTACTGTCAGGGTACAGGCAGAGGCTAGGGTGGCGCGGGCAGTGGCGCGCGTGACGTGAGCCGCCGCAACTGCGGCCTTGGCAGTGCCAATAAGCGGGCGTCTGTCACCTGGAGTGCGTGTAATCCCTGATGAAGGAGTTCTAATGGCTCCGAAACAGGTCGATCTTTTCGACTGATCAACATAACGTAAGATTAAGCCGTTTGACCTAGCTATTATTGCTTCCGTCAAAATCTAATTCGAGTTCACGCTCGCTGGGTGGCACTAGTTGCTGTGTTTCTTTTTGCAATTAAAAATATAAACATGTCACAAATACCTCTGGAAATTGTGGTACGTGACCTGCAGAGGACTATACAAGACATGGTGAAGACAATTGGCTCCTTGGAATCCACTTTACGCGACCACACAGTGACGATTTCAAAACAAGGTGAGAAGATTTCCACACAAGTTGACATCATTACACAGTTAAAATCCCTAGTAGAGGGTAGTTTTAAAACACCCGCACCCGCTGTGGAAACGACAACTGTGATACCCCCGGCAGCGCTGCAGCGACCCGCCCGACAAGCGAAGCTAAATGCGGCGGCTAACATTAAAAATACTGGGAACTATTCAGCGGCAACCAAAAAATCAAGCGCAGTATCTGCTGACAAACCGGTTGTCAAAGCCGATATCATCACAAAAACTCCCGAGGTAAGCCGAATAGAACCGAAGAAGATGACGCTCACTTCTGATATAATGACCCGTACACACGAACGAGAAAACGCTGCATTGCCCGCGCCATCACTCACACTAACTCAGCAGACGGAAGGTGAAACAATTGACGACTGGCAACAAGTCACACGCAAACGTGTGTCAAGAATTCAACGGCGGATAGTCACGGGTTCCGGTAAGGAGGACGAGACATTGCAAGCGGTTGAAAAACGCAAGCACATACAAGCTTGGTCATTCAAGCCCGACACAACTGTTGACTGCATTAATAACCATGTCAAGAAAATTACTAAAAGTGAAGACTACTCTGTATTGAAGAGAGACATTAAAACGGACTTACATGCCGCTTTCGTCATAAGTGTCCCTGAAAGCCTATATGAGAAACTCTGCGATCCATCAGTCTGGCCGCCGCGTGTAAAACTGGCAGAATGGTGGTTTCCGAGAAAGCCCCGTAGTGAGCGGGGCGAGCAGGCAGCCGAGCGCTCCAGTCGTGCCGGCCCACCGCAGCGAACGCAAGTCTGACTCAGCAAGGAATGACACGTCACCGAGTGTAAACAATTACTCCCGCACTATGGTCGTATGCCACCAAAATATTGCGTCACTAGGAGTAAAGAAATCGCAACGAATCGAAGTGTTACTGCAGAGTGAATTAAAGTGTACCGTCTTAGCTTTGACGGAGCACTGGCTATCAGCTGATAAATTAAAATACGTTCATCTCAGTGGCTACAAACTTGCTTCACATTTCTGTAGAACGGAGGTAGGACATGGCGGTTCATGTATTTTTATTAGAGACGACGTACGATGTTCTGAAAATCATGACATAATTAATTTAAGTGTTGAGAGATACTGCGAGGTATCTGCAATTGACTTAATTGACTACCAGTTGACAATTATTTGTATTTATAGGACCAATTTAATAAGTGTGAATGACTTTTTAGAGTATTTTGAGCGTCTGATCGACAAGGTTAGCGACTTGGGTTTGGACTGCTTGATAGTCGGAGATACGAACGTAAACGCGTTGGATGATGCGGGCACAGACTGGAAAAAGCTGTGCGATATACTGTCGGCCCATGGCATGGTGGCTGAGGTCAATTTCCCGACTAGAGTGACCGAGACAACATCTACGTGCTTAGATCAGGCATATAGTAACCTCCCGGGCGGTTCGGTCTGCACATCGCCCATCTCCACAGATCTGAGTGATCACCTCGGCGTTAGGGTCGAGTTGACGTGTAAAAAAGTAGTTTCATCTAAACAAACTCACTGCTTTTCGAGATCTTTTTCCCGGGAAAATAGCGCCAATTTCCTGGTGTCACTCCATAGTGTAGATTGGGGCGCACTATTCCTACGCTATAGGACTGCTGCGGAGATAGCTAGCTCGGCAATTAATATACTTCGAAATAAATTTGAAGCATGTTTTCCATTAAGGAAAACAAGCTGTAGGAATAAAAGTAAGACGTGGGTATCACATGACATTAAATTTTTTAAATCGCTTCTATTCGACATTATTCAATTAGGTAAATCAAATCCTAATAATGACATTATGAATTCTTTGATTTGTGACATGAGACAAAAATATGATAATTTATTGACATTTACAAAATCGAATTACTACACTAAGATAATTGAAAATAGTGGGAACTCTTGTAAAGCCATGTGGAATGTGGTTAACTTAGAAAGGGGGAAATACAACTCCACCGATCTGGATTTTACAGACGTAATAAAAAACAGCGATGGCACCTCGTTTCCTTGCAAAAAAGCTGCCGTGGATACTTTAAACTCAAAATTTATAAACGCGGCGGTAGCGTCCGGAGCACCCCGCGCTGACGTCACGCGTGCACTTGTCGTGCTGCGAGCAGCGCGCGCGCCCGCTGACCGCTCGCTGAGGATCCGCCCGTTCACTGCAGATGAAGTCCACAGACTCATCACCTCACGTATTCCTCCAAAAACTTCCAAAGACATTTATGGATTGAACATGAAGCTATTTAAGGTAGCAGCAATCCCACTCGCTCCAGTACTAGCTGAATTGTTTAACGTGTGTATACGGGAAGGAACCTATCCGGAAGTACTGAAGGCTGCTAAAGTATCACCTATTTTTAAGGGTAAAGGCAAGAAGGAGGATATGGACGGCTATAGGCCCGTTTCAATAATCCCCGCAGTCGCTAAGATTTTCGAAAATGGCCTTAGCTCACGTCTTATGACCTTCCTCTCAGAGACTGATCAGCTTTCAGACCGACAGCACGCGTATCGAGAAGAGCGGTCCACTACCACCCTGACTCGAGAACTGATCTGGCGAATTGTCGATGCTCGCGAGAGGAAGCAGCATGTCGCTGTGATCTGCTGTGACCTCTCAAAAGCATTCGATGTCGCCGATCACGACGTGCTTGCTGGGAAACTGCACCACTATGGGCTAGGAGGTGTGGCGCTAGCGCTGGCCACGAGCATACTGCAGGATAGATCTCAGATTGTAGTTGGGAGCGGAGGAAAAGTGAGATCGGACCCTTTGCACTCCACAATGGGTGTCGCGCAGGGATCCTCAGTCTCGAATGTCCTGTTTTCGCTACTGCTGAATGATTTACCGGACGCAATAACATCAGCCGAAATTTTAATGTATGCCGACGACGTAGCCGCGCTTGTCACTGCTCCCACAGTGGATGAACTGGAGGCGAAACTGAACGAGGTGAGCGCACAGTTTGACAGTTGGTTTAGAGTCAATGGGCTGGCTCTGAACTTAAAAAAGACCAACTACGCTCACTTCAATCTGTCGGGAAGAAAACTGCGACGGCTTAAAGTGCTCGTGAATGATGTCGAATTGACACAAACAGAAGCCACAAATTTTCTCGGGTTTGAAATCGACTCTGTATTGACTTGGGAAAATCATATCCACAAAATATGTGGTAAAATTGCTAGTGCTTGCTATGCGCTCCGGCGTGTGGCGCGAGTAGTATCGGTGCAGGTGGCGCGTATGTGCTACTTTGCGACGGTGCACTCGCTGCTACAATACGGCGCCGAGCTATACGGGAACGCTGCGGAGTGGGAGCGTGCGTTCCGTATGCAAAAAAGGGCCGTACGAGCCATAGTAGGCATTGGGAGTGACCAAACTGCAAAACCACAGTTTAAAAAATTAGGAATCCTTACGCTGCCCTGTATTGTCATACTACAAGTGGCGTTGTACGTCAGGAAAAATTTACATATGTACACGGCGTATGGCGAACTTACTCGACGTGCAGGGCAGCTTAAGCAAGTTCCTAGGAACCTGGCTAAGTCTGACAAGCTCACTCATGTTATGGGACCGACGGTTTATAACAAACTGCCAAGTGACGTCATTGCCGCTCCCAACCTGGTGCGCTTTAAATGTCGCTTAAAGTGCTGGCTCGTCGATCAGACGTTCTACAGTTTCAAGGAGTTCCTTGAATGGAAAATATAATGTAATTGCTGTATAATTGGTATACCAATATTACCAATATTAATATTTAGATTTGTTAGTGTACCAATGTTTTATTAATTTTTTTAATTATTATTGTTTAATAACCTTTTTTTCCTTTCCTTAATAATTTGACGTGTAAATAATATTTACAAAATAAATGAATATGAATATGAATATGAATATAAAAAAAACTTGATTCATATTTATGTAACTGTCTAAGTAATGCCAATATCTCTACTTTTATTGCCATTCAAGTGTTCATTATATTTTATGAACACTCTGTTTTATATGAGAAACGTATCATAAACATTTCTGGTGAGCCATAAAACCGACCAAAACTAGGTTTCATAGGCATTCAATAACCTAACAAGCATATACTAGTCAATTTAGGCATACTCATTTACGAGTAATAAAAAGAAATAATGTATAATGTGGAAGAAAATACTTCCAAGACGTCGTATTAAACATACTTGTAAAACTCAATATTACAAGGCAATACGCATTACATCCACAACAAAGTTCTGTTAGGGTAAAAGTTTTTTAGAACCAAACCAAATCAAAAGATTCAGACAAAGATTAATTTACATAAATTCATATTGTTAAGTATATTATTATTTTACATGTCACTTTGCAAAAACCAAATTAAATAAAGTCCGTATAATAACCGGTCCGTGGTCTCCCATTTTAGAACCATTGGGCCATCTGTTCTGCGTTATATGTGCCCTGCCCATTGCCATTTCAACTTGCTAATCTGGTGTGCTGTCGGTTACTTTCGTTGGTCTACAAGATCAAGCTATCACCAAGAAAAATGTTATAAATGTACGAATAAGATAGTTTTGACCGATGAGCGTTTTTTATAAAAAAAGAGTGACAAAAACATTACCGGTAAACAGAAACCTCCGCTTATGGAAACTTGCAACACCAATAGTGCTGTGAAAATGTTTTTTTCTTTTTATAACAAAATAATTGTAACACAAATTCGGTTTGCTGGCTTTAGTCGGAGTCAGTCGAAACCGAGATCGAACCGTAATATAGTATGGTAGGATGAAACTGTGCCCTCACTAGTGGTTAGAAAGTCGAATTAAAAAAAACCTATTTAGCATGTCTAAACTAATATTGGTATACCTTGACAAACCAAATTTGTAAACTCTGAAGTACCAGTCATGAAATTAAAAGTTACAATTCTAACAAGACACTTCTAAAATTTCAAGTTTAACACCTCGAAAGCCTTAACGACGTTCCATCGCCAAGTTGCCAACCAAGACGCGAAGTACCTTAACTTTACAACCTTGCAATAAAACTTGCAAAACTCACTCAAAACTATCCGCTAGACGGTTTGCAGAATCATCTACTTTTGTAAGAGCAATCTGTTAAGTCATTTGTTGACTTTGTAGAACAACCCATTACTCTCCGCAAGACGGAGTTATGTTACTTTCCTACTCTCTAATAAATGCTTTATCGCTGCATTTACCTATTCATTTTTCAATCTCTAACTGGGTCCGCTGTGTCCATGCGGTTTTTTTTGTTATCTCATGTGTTTACAGAAATTAAATTAAACTTAACTGAAACTGATAGCCCGTTGGTCCAGTTGGTAGTGAACCTACCTTCTGAGCCTGAGGGCGTGGGTTCGATTCCCACGTAGGACAAACATTTGTGTGATGAACATTTGTGTTTGTTCTATATCTGGTTGTTAATATCTATTTAAATATGTATTTAAAACTATATATGTATGTATATCAGTCTCTGGCAGCCATATCACAAGCTTTGCTTAGTTTGGGGTCAGATGACCGTGTGTGCAAAAATGTCCCAAAAAATATTTATTATTATTACTTTACCAATTTCAAAAAGAAGGACGACCTTTTTTTGTTTACTTGTCTCAGTAAAACAAACTTAATATTAAAATTACATAACTCTGCCAAACTGAGTAGCAGAAATCGATTCTCATTACTATTTTCATTTCACTGTGTACTTACCAGTGGGTATACAACATTATTTAAGACATAATACCGGGGGGATGAGTCCAAGGTTAACGGAATGCGATTTTGAGACCTCCAAATTAGTTATCATGAAAGTTGAGTAAAATACCAAGGTTTCTTGTTTAGATCCAATACAATCTTGTTACTGTTTCTTAATTCCCTTTACAAGTCCGCTATAAAAGTGGTAGGAACCTCGTAAACTATTCTCGCTGGTCTGCGGAATCGTATAGTTTACAGCTGAGTTTGTAGCCGCTTCACCACTTTGTGGAAATGGCTGACATCAGGTTACTCGCAGCGAGGTGATATTGTAACGCTTTGAGAAAAATAGTACTCAATATAGCGATTTGGCACTTTTTCAATGGTAAGGATTGGGTAACATTTATTGGTGGTTTTAAGGATTCCGTACCCAAAGGCTAAAAACGAGACCCTATTACTAAGCCTACGATGTCTGTCTGTCCATCTGTCCATCTGTCTTACCTATTAACGGATATATCTTTCGAACCGTAATATATAGCTAGTTGAAATTTTCACAGAATATGTAATATTACGGCGAAATAACTAAGAAATAATAAAAAAGCCAAAAAGTAAAAATGATTGGGGGGTCTCCATACAACAAAGGCCAAATTATAATTATGTACAAGCCTCAAATTTGGCATGATTATTATAGTACATACTCTAAAGTATTACAACCAATAATAAATACTGGCCAAGTGCGAGTCGGTGACAAATTTCTGTTATATTTGTGTTTTACACGAGCGTCACTGTAGCAAAAATAACTATGTGACTGCGTGGCAATTGCTTTGACATTAATAATTTTGGAAGGCGTTAACTACTAATTCAGTTACTTGGACGACCTTATTGTATTTTGTGGTGGTACGGAGCCCTCAGTGCGTGAGCCCGACTCGCACTTGGCTGTTTTTTTTTTAGGCTGTTCTTTCAAGTTTTTTTTTTTTTTTTTTTTGTAATTAGTATGCTTGCCGTTGACCACCATCAGGCCTGATGTTAAGCGATGACGCGGTCTACGTTGGAGCACGCTAGTTAGTCTAGTGTTAGTTGGATGTATTTGTTAATAAAAGCACATTCAATATTTTTTCTTAATTTATCTAAATAATACAATACCTACCTAATATTCCAATTATTGTTAAACATCTTGCATAATAATGTCATCATGTTACGTATCCAACCTTGTCCAAGAAGCGGACAGGATAGGCAGTTGGAACAAATTAAAATGTAACCACTGCCGATGTCACCATTGTGTTCAAACTGGCTCGTTAGTTGCAAATAGCTGACAGAGGAGCTACAAAGGTTTTCCTCGTATTGTTGTTGCTAATTTCGTTTCTTGATTAAAACAAGATAATCTAGTATAATTGAGATTAGATTAATATAGTTGTGCCAGGCGGTTTTATCCACGTAGACAATCCCACAGGAATCGTATTTTTATGGGATAAAAAGTTTCCCCTATCACTTTTAGGTCCGTATCACTCTAATGTACACACCTCTATCACATGGGATTCTTCAAGAGGCGAGCTAATCGAGTCCTAAATGGTCGGCAACGTATTTGTGACGCCTCTGGTGTTACAAGTATCTATGGCGACGGTGACTGCTTACCATCAGGCAGCCCGTCTGCTTGTTTGCCACCCATGGCATAAAAATAACTATCTATAGTGGTGGCAGTGGTTACATATTTGGGTAGAGGTTACCGTTTGGGGTCGAAAAATTGTGCCATTGAGGATCTCCACTTCATCTCATTTTCCAACATCTTTCAGAGCGCCTGGATAATGCGACGCGTGACTAAAATGCTGGCGTGTTTATGGCTCAACGCATACCGCCAGCATGCTGGGTACGCTGTCAATTGGTAGTGGCTTGAGTATTTGGATTGTCATTAGACTTTCAACTGTCTATGGGCAGCCTAACTGTTTTTGTCATTGACCTATATGTATTGGTTTTTGTAGTGTTAGCTTGTAGGTATTTTGTTTGGACAAAAAATGCACTTAAAATCTATCTAAGTTTATTTTATGTAAAAAAATCACATCGATCCGTTGATAGCCCGTTGGCCCAGTGGGTAGTGAACCTACCTTCTGAGCTTGGGGGCGTGGGTTCGATTCCCACCTAGGTTGTTAATATCTATTTAAGTATGTATTTAAAACTAAATATATGTATGTATATCAGTCTCTGGCAGCCATATCACAAGCTTTGCTTAGTTTGGGGTCAAATGACCGTGTGTGCAAAAATGTCCCGACTATTTATTTATTTATTTATTTATAGCTGCGTAAAAGAAAGATACACAAACCATTAAACACGCTTTCACGTTTATAATATTAAAAGTAGAGAATTGGTAGGGATTATTTAATTTGTATCTGTGATTAAAACAGTTCTGTCAAGCAAAATTGTCTAAAATCATAATTTGGGGACCCATTTGGCCAGTGTTTAGTGAATAAGTAACACCTGCGCCTTCTACGCCAGAGGTCCCAGGTTCAATTACCAGTTATATTTTATCCGATTTGAATGATGAGTTTGAATAAGTAGGTATCTATTTTCTTGATCTACGGCTACCTCTTAACGCAGGCTCGAAACAGCTCAGTGCCGAAAATCACGCGAATGTGAACCTTCACGCGCCGACATACGGTTTTAGGTCGCGCAACTTTTCTAAACAGAATTGCTTAAAATAGGTAGCCGTAACGCCCCCAGTCCATGACATTCCCGATACAAGGAAGCCTAGTGGGAAATAAAGTACGAGGGTATGGTCGATTATCCAAAAAAAATCTTTTTCTGCTATAAATTTTTAATTTTCTGGATCTTTTGAACAAAAGAGCACTAAGCAATTATTTTACAATCAAAGTTGCGTTTTTTTTTTCATACCATACCTACACTTGATTTACTCGTATACATGTACCTACTTAATACCTACCTACCTACCTAACAAAAATGTTAGAGTAAAAATTCGAGTATAGAAAAAACTTTCTTTGTTCAAGAGTAAAATAGCATAATCTCTTTCTTTGAAAGTCTTCACGAACTTTTGATCTTACATTACCTCTTTACAAGGATACTTCACCTTTAAATCAACTTTGTTTTCAAGTTGAAGTAACCTTGTAAAGAGGTAATGCTAGATCAAACGTATTTATTTGTAAGGGATATAATTCGCTAGACGCTTAACAAAGTTATTCCGTCAACTTTGTATGAGCTGTCAAAAAACAATTAACATTATCGTATATTCATACTATCTGCGCCACGCGGTTTCAGCCGCGTAGTGATGAAAAATGGTAGCCTATGTCACTCTCTGGCTCTTGGACTACACCCATGCAAAAAATCAGGTCGATCCGTTGTTCCGTTGCAGTGTGAAAGAGGAACAAACATCCATACATCTATACATCCATACATACAAACTTTCGCGATTATAATATTAGTAGGATATCTCATTTATAATATCTCTAATATGCAATAATCCATTTGCATAATGGATAGACTTTAGTAACGGATGTCATTTTGAGCAATCAACGTGCCACACATCACTTGACTGACTTGACCTTGCGTCCTATCCACCAAAGAGAATATTACCACTAACGCTGAAGAGGTTGGGACTTCCATAGAGAAAAATATTTAATAAACGGGTGCGACGCCGATAAGTCAATGAGATTCCTATAGAGACAACCTTAATACGTTAGAGTAGGATAGACAACGTTGAAGTTTGATTGATTGATTGATTAACTCTTTATTATTAACACCATGAAATTTGATACAGAGGACATTATTTTAAACTAGTGTAACAACTGGTGGCCTTATTGCTAAAAGCGATCTGTTCCAGGCAACCTTAGTTTTATGTCGCACCCTTTTCATACGTCCGTTTGTATTGAAGTTGCGCTTGTTTGCTACCCACTACCCCAAAGAGAATCCTTGTATAGTTTGCCATTGTGTTTTGTTTTAATTTTATTTTTTTCTCTTTTCAACATCTCCGGAATGAATCAAGATCATCACGCTAGCTTTTCTCAGGCATTAGGATCCTGGACCTTCAGTCGGGAGGCATAGGTATAGCAAAAATTATGTTTTAATGACTCAAATTGATATGGACTAAAGCTGCTTCTTATCTAAAAGCAGCTATTTATCTCTTTGAGAGTGAATAGGTTTCTTCTAGGCAAGCGTGCTCCATCGTAAGCCGCATCATCGCCTAACATCAGGCGAGTTGGCGGCCAAGCGCAAGCCTATTTACATTAAAAAAAAAAAAAAAACTGCCCACAATTCACAGTTTAGCCTTAAAAATATCTAGCAAATATTAAATTTTATGTAAACGGAAACCGAGCTCCGATCATTCAGAGCTTTTGTTTTTACCAGCGAAAAAGTTGGCGCTGCACCCCATTGTTTTCCTTTGTGCTTTTTTCTTTTGTTTATTTTTTAAGCTCTACAGTCGTCCAAGCTCACCTGTCAATCGTTTTTCACTTTTAGTTCTTGATACTCGCCATTTTAACGTTCGTTCGTTAGTTTTGTTCGTTTCACACAGATAAAAGATAGTTAAAACTAAGGGCTTCAGAACAACGCTTAAAAATGTGCAAACCAAAGTAGACTGAAACCGAAACTATTTAGTTTTCCGCGCAAGTAGAAAGAAAGCTAGAGTAGAAAGAAAGAAAATACATAATATTGCTACAAAAAACTTATATCTAAAGGATACAATCAGTGTCAAATCGTCAGTTCTCGATATTAATGCTAAAAGTCAAGGACTATCAGCGCTGATTTTCAGGTGAACTCGCTTAGAACGTGCACTTTATAATGTAGCATGTAAAAATGAAGCAAGAAGAAGAGAAAAAAGAAAATACGATATTGATAAATAAAATTGCTCTCCACCGTATTTTTTCCACTGTAGCGCCGTATTTCCCAGCGCGGTCCATGACGCGTCGCGTTGTTCCTATCTCCGCAACGCGCGCGCTTCTATGCGTACCTACCTAGTTTTATACCTATACGTTCGAGCGCTATTTGCCTAAAGTGTCTGGAAAACCTCGCCTTAACACACATTTGTATAAAAATGGTATTTCTATGCAATTAAAATAATATGGTATAGGAAATAGAATAGGGTAAGATGAAAAATATTTAGTAAATATAGTCGTGACCACATAGCACTTTAATTAGACCTTCAACGGTCTATATATTATGGGAAGTATTAGTATTTTTTGTAGTTTTAGCTTGTATTTTGTTTAGTTGATAAAAGCACTATAGATAATATTTTTTACTGGCAAGTAAAAAAAGACCATTAAGTTAACAGAAAAGTACAGTTCGTTAAAGAAAATTCTGATATGCATCAGTAGCTAGATGCAAACACAGCTTTACAAATCCTTTTTTTAAATTAACCTTTTACATTCTACCACAAAGCAAAGGTCTCGACCGTTTGGTCTATTAAATTTCTCACAATTAGTAGGTACTTTTTGCTAAACAAAAAAAAAATGCCGACGGGTGGCTGCACTAAAATTATAGTACGAAACTACAATACCATAAAAAGTTCCACAATACCTGTACAAAAGTTGCAAAATGTAACACAATTTAAAACTTTCCTTTGTGACGTAAACTCCTGCAATAGACGTGACAAATTTTCATCCGCAAAATGTGAACTATGTTACTGCTACAGCGAATGGAAATACGCAGCTCATATTTCATAAGTACAATCAGATACGAATTTAATTAGTAGTTAAAAAGTTAAAATAATTTATACCGTTCCCCCTCTAAAAAGTTTATTTTATTCACTGAAAACAGTGAATAAATGGCACTTTTAATCACTATTTTGGTGTTTGAATTTCGAACATTCGACCTCCATCTCAATGCTATATAACCTCCATGCGCAAAAAACACTCGATACATACTCCTTAATGATCGCTTACAATAATTACCGGGCCTAGCTACAAGGACAAGAAAACTGTTTGAAATTTGAATTTTCCGCCATAGGTGAAACGTACCACCTTAAATCCTTATTTTTCTCGTAGTCATGGTATAAAGTATAGTATGCAACTCTTGAATAAAACGGATTTATATCGAGGGCCGTGAGCCGCTTGCGTCGCTCATAGGTTTCTAATACTTGAATCATGAAACGCTACGCTACGCCCTACGCTCGTGATTCAGTCGTTAGAATCCTTCACTTGCTCATGATTCATATATGGTCCTCGCTTTAAATCCGTCCTTTATTCACTAATTGCATAATAAACTATTTTTAATATTTTCTTAAGTGTACTTAAGAAAACATATACCATCATAACAGTAGCTGCATATGACATAACAGTAGGAGCATAAGGATATATTAGATCTCGTGCTGCTCCTAGTAGGGGTACTCAGTAGGAGCATGCGGAATGAAAAAGTAAACACGTAAGTCATGTTTGTCACAAAGATGGCACACAAAGACGTTCCAACAAATAAAAAACCTTTCACAGTAAAAAACTACCATACAAACGAACTACGCGTGTAAAAGACATGATAAATTGTCGACCGCAACAACACCCCAAACTCGCAACAGAATATCTGCCCAATTCATGTGTGTGTCTACAGATTCTGATTGTGCTGCCTGGTTTTTGATTTAATTTTAAAAAAGTCTTTGTGTTGTAGATCTACACTAAAATAAAAAAATAAAAAATAAAAATTGTAATTTAATTACTTTATTTTTACTACTTAATTTAATTTAATAACTTTATACTAGACAGACAGATGGGAAAATTATTTATTTTAAAATAACTTCACTTGTAAATAACTATGTAACTTATTATGTCATCTAAAGTCATTGGTTTTATTTTATAATAGCAATAGTAAAAAATAATAATATATGTAGTATGTACAAACCTACGAACTCAATTTTAATCTACAAGCCATAGGAGAGTTGTACGATTTGTGAAATATAAAAGACTAAGCCTAAATTTAATACTTATCATGAAGAAATTATTAAAATTGGCTGATAAAATTCCGAGAAATATAATCCGACCACAACCTTTAAAAGGTTGTGGTCGAATTAGGAATGCTCAGTCCCTTTCCTGAAAAGTGAGTGTCAGTATGGACTTTATACAACGAATTGCAATTCGGTATGTAAAATATTTTTTTAGTATTTTTTTTATATTTTTATTTCGTAGATAAGGCTATTTTAAGAAACTAATTTCAATATTTTTGTTTTCTATTGAGTAGTTATTTTACAATATTTTTTTGAAAATTGAAATTATGTGACGTCACCATATAGCAAAAAATTTTGTTGCGTTGAGAAGCCTAAAAAAGCACCCCATATTGGCAGCCCTGAAAAAAACCAGACAGTCAAACCACAGAAATGAAAAAATATTCTGTTCTGTGTGACGAACAGTGTGTCAAATGTATAATATTTTTATTCTTAAAAGGCACAGAAAATAATATGCTACAATGTGACGTCATTTAGAGGACAATGAAAGTCGAATGATTTCTTAATTTTATGTTAAAATAAATGGCATCTTATCGTTTTAAAAGGTCGGATTAGAAAAATAAGGGTTGGTAAGATAAAATCTCGAAATGGTTTTGGAATTGGCATAAGTTAATTTTTTTTAGCATACCGAATTACAGATACAGAAAAAGACAATAAATGCACAAAATATATGATAATATTATGACCATAAGAAACGGAGCAGAGGAGTAGGTGCTATTGATAAAGAAGTAACTTGAAGCCGTCAGTCAGTCTTTGCAAATAATTTATTAACAAAGCTATACAGTACTTGCACGTAATTCTTACATGGACGCTTAAAATCAGCTAAAATTAAAGCAACTCGGAAGTAAATTAATTATATGTATTCCTCTCCCATTTTCAAGCACCAGAACACTGTAGCTTAAAATTAATCCAGTCGCTTCTGTAGCATATTTTCGTACTACAGGCGAGAGACACAACCGAAGAAATTTGCTTAATCCCATCTTAATTTGAACTCGCAATCTAGAGGATTTGTTTGTCTACGTCAACCCGCTCCTTGCTTTGTCAGTGTAAAAACGGATTAATGGATAAAAGGTTTCCATCGAGAGGGTTCACTTGAACTCTATTAATATCTCTACTTGGAGTTAGAGCCTTTTTGCCTAGGATTAATCTAGAAATGAATAAAATAATTATTTTTCAATATTTTCAATGTCATTAACTTTCAAACAAAATAGACAATTTATAAAATAAGTAGTCAATATCGAAGCATGCTGATGGGGTTCCGTAGATAATTATACCAAAATGATCGAATAAAGCTCCTTTGAACTTGAGTTGAATTTTAGTGCTGTGTCATCACAACAAACTACTTTTTATGATTTATGACTTTTATGTTGGATCGGATATACACTACTATAAAAACATACGTACAAGGATATTTTTTCTAGGGTTAATGAACCCAAAACTATAACCTACATCTTAAGTATTTTGCTGTTTTCTCTCAATAGCTCAAGCGTCATTTCCATTTTACGAAAAATAGAGTTTTACTGTGATCTAACATCGTAAAAACTGACTAAACACCTGAAAAAAGTGTTTACCTTACCTTACTTTTAAAAGCCTTATCTAACGATACCACACACGATAATGACAAAATGAAAAAAATACAATTTTAAGGGAGCACTTAAAATACAAAAGCATGCTTTAATCAAATTTCATGTTTCACTTTGGTTCTCTAATGTAGGATTTATGATACGGACTGGAACGGATGGACGGGCATAACGATCTTATAAGGATTCCTTGTTATACTACGGAACCATAAAGAAATCAAAAAGATCTTTATTATCTTTCCTGAGTGAAAGGTTTATTATTCTATTAAAAGTATAAATCAGCTGTTACCTTACCTTTTATAGTGCGATAATTTTCACTTACCACCAGCATCTTGAACAACTTTTCTTATTTATATTTTATTCATACGCAGGGTATTCTCGTTAAGTTCAGGTTTAAAAAATATAGTTATTTTTATTTCTGTTCTTTATATTTTCAAAGCTCGAAGTTTTGTGCTGAAATGAGATACTTGGTTGTAAATACTACTAACCAGCGTTTAAAAAAAATGCGTTTTACGTTTGTCTGTAGCATGTTATTTGTAGGTACATTTTAGAACTGTAGGCAGAAAAGGAAAGAGCTCCCGATATTTCGGCGCAGTTACATCTACAACCACAACCTACAAATCAACCACAACCACAACCTTACCACGGTAAATATCCCGTAAATAATCATATAACTTTAGTGAACAACCGTGATAGTTTAAAACAGTGTTTTTGTAGGCAGAAAAACCCAATGCCGCTGTGGAGGTAAGGGAACAGTGTCGCGGCGTAAAAATTGTCCTATAAATGTATTTTTAGGGTTCCGTACCTCAAAAGGAAAAAACGGAACCCTTATAGGATCACTTCGTTGTCCGTCTGTCTGTCTGTCCGTCTGTCAAGACCCTTTTTCTCAAGAACGCGTAAAGGTAGCAAGTTGAAATTTATACTAAATACTTGGGTCTACGGTTTCTTTCGTCTGTAAAAAAATAAAAGTTGTAAGTCAACGCAATCAAAAGATATGAACGTTTATGTCGCATATTTTGCGATTTCACAGGGGAACCAAAACCTATAGGGTACTTCCCGTTGACCTAGAATCATGAAATTTGGCAAAAAGCAAGGTCTCATAGCACATATATAGGAATAAATCCGAAAGTTATAAATATGAAGGTATATCATTTAAAAATGATTATTTTGCTATTACAAACTTACATTTTGTAGTTGGAATGTATGGAAGAACCTTATTGTCAACTACAAACTTAAGTTTGTCTTTCAATATTTTAACTTCAGTTAGTTTTTTTTTTGGTCTCGCGCTCTTAGGGTTCCTTTATGTCGTATATTTTGCGATTTCACAGGGGAATCAAAACCTATAGGGTACTTCCCGTTGACCTAGAATCATGAAATTTGGCAAGAGGCTAGGTCTCATAGTACATATATAGGAATAAATCCGAAAGTTATAAATTTGAAGGTATTTAAAAATAATTATTTTGCTATTACAAACTTACATTTTGTAGTTGGGATGTATGGAAGAACCTTATTGTCAACTACAAACTTCAAAGTTGTCTTCCCAGAGACTGTGGGATCGGCCGATCTGCGAACTAGCATGGAAATCGCTACTAGATACGTGTCCTAGTATTGCAGATCGCGCTCGTATTCTTGCTGTCTCTGTTTGGGAATCGGGACTTTGGTTGCAAGCCATGCCCTCTTTTAACACAGGTAGCCTTTTAGATCCAACCGCATTTCGTCTAGCTGTCAGCTTACGCTTGGGTGCAAGGTGCTGTGAGGCCCATCGCTGTCAGTGTGGTACTGCTGTTGACCAGCTCGGTCACCATGGTCTCTCTTGCTCGAGAAGCGCTGGTCGTATTGGCCAACACGCTAGCCTGAACGACATCATACGCAGGGCACTTTCCACCGCCAATGTCGCAGCTGTGCTCGAACCAAGTGGTCTTGCGCGTGACGATGAAAAGAGGCCTGACGGTATGACACTTGTGCCCTGGAGGTTGGGGCGGCCCCTTGTATGGGACGCAACTTGTGTCGATACTTTGGCGCCGTCACATCTTCCTGAGACACAAGGTAGGGCTGGCGCGGCTGCCAATTCGGCAGAGCAGCACAAGCGTCGCAAATATGCTAACCTCCGCAGTGGTTACATATTTGAGGCGTTTGGGGTCGAGACATTGGGCCCTTGAAGACCTGCTCACCTCATTTTCAAAAATCTTTCAGAGCGCCTGGTTAATGCGACGCGTGACCAAAATGCTGGCGTGTTTCTGGCTCAACGCATTAGCATTGCCATTCAACGTGGTAATGCCGCCAGCATGTTGGGTACGCTGCCAACTGGTAGTGGGCTTGAGCATTTGGATTGTCTTTAGACCTTCAACGGTCTATGGGCAGTCTAACTGTATTTGTAGTGTTAGTTTTAGCTTGTATTTTGTTTAGTTATTAAAGGCACTTGCCCAGTAAAAAAAAACTACAAACTTAAGTTTGTCTTTCAATATTTTAACTTGAGTTAGTTTTTTTTTTGGTCTCGCGCTCTGAGGGTTCCGTCTAACGGAACCCTCAGAGCACGAGTCCTACTCGTACTTGTCCGGTTTTTTTATGTTTTGTCGTAGGTTCAAAATAGCTTTGCTTTGTTAAAAATAACAGGCTTGTTTTTTATGACGAAATAGGGAAGCGTTTAAAAAGTAAGTATATATAGTTTCACTTGTGTAAAATATTCACGACATGTAGTAGATTTAGTAGTTTATGCTCACTTTGTACTACATTTTAATACGAGTAAAAACAAAACGCTGGTAAACTAAATTCCACCAAGAAATGTATGTCGCCATCTTGTCGTCTTGCAAAATAAATGCACGTTTTCACATGCACGAAAACAGCGCAGCAAGCCACTTGTGAAGTCTGCACATAATCACGAGCTCCTGAGACGGTATATTTGAGATTTTATTTCGAAATAAATAATTTACCAGTCACGCGTACTTAGATCTTCTATTTCAACCTATTGTTAAATATGATATGAAATAATACTCGTAGATACTTATACATTAACTGTAAACAGGGTTAAGCGGAAAGGGTGGACTAAGCCGAAAGACTCATTATGAAAAACTTTTACTATGGGAGTAACTCTGAAATAGCGAAATAAATATCAGCTGTTCCACAACGGTCCTTCACACTCGACTAAACGTATGGGTCGTTTCGAATACAGGTATATCAGCTTAAATTAAATAGCATTTTAAATTTAAACTGCAATAAAAACCGTACACAACTTACCTATGTATAAAATGTGTTTTTTTGATCGATGTACCTAGTAGAGTAATTTTTAATTTATCGAAGCAATTTATTATAAGACAAAAATCTACATAAGAACATGTCTCTGGGATCACTTAAGTCATCGTATGTATTACACATTCTAGTAAGAAGATGGCTCCTAAAGCATCGAGATACAATTCCTATAGAGTCACAAGATCTCAGTGAAAACAGTCAAAATACGTCCGAGCGTCATTGTACATTACTTCACAATGCCACAGTCATTTACTCCAATTTAGACGTTATGTCGATTGCATAGTGTTCACAACGTTAGTTGTTTGCTATGTCATTGTATATAGCTCTGGCATCGCGCGGCGTTGTAGTCGGATCGCGGTTACTTTGTAACTAACCAAAAAGTCTGCGCAATATGTAGCGTGCGCCGAGTTTTGGTTCGGTTTTTTTTTTGGCACGATTGTGATTCTATATTATGTATTGTAGGCAGATGGCATATTAAATAGCTATAAATTGTAAACATGACGTGAGGGACTTTAAAATTTACATTTGACAACAATTCTCCATTACCCATACCATTAACAATCTAAGATTGATCTATCTTATTATTTTGACCATACATTGGTTGCCAGTTGCTTATATATATAGGTTAGGTTCTAGTCTGTGTATAGTATCTTTGAGTTCAACCCTTTTGTCTATGGTTCAACTTACCAGTTCTACTTGTTTATTCAGTCGCTGACCCACATGTCCAGCGTGGCTTAGATCAGACAGACAAGGGAGATATGTTAAGGTGGCGTGGCGGATACAAATGCATCTGATGCCTCTAGTCAAATCACACTTCTTACGTACTTACAGTTACTCATCAAGCAGTTTAGTGGTAAAGTAATTGTACTAAGGCATATCTCTCTTGTTTGTCTGATCTGAGGGACCAACCCTCCTATGGACAGTCACAATTCAGAAGTTGATTATGATCATGATAATGATGCCTTTTTAAATTAAATTTATATACTGTTCTGTCATCATCATCATCATCATCATTTCAGCCGTAGGACGTCCACTGCTGGATATAGGCCTCCCCCATCGATCTCCAAAAGGGCCGGTTGGAAGCGGCCTGCATCCAGCGTTTCCCTGCGGTCTCTTAGGTCGTCTGTCCATCTTGTGGGTGGATGTCCTACGGCTGATACGATACTGATGGCGATACTGTTCTGTATAAAAACAGAATTTTTTTAAACGTATTTTTTGTTGATTTAAAATTGGGTTGCGCTTGACTGCTGACTCGTCTGATGTTAAGCGACAATGCGGTCTTTGATAGATCAGGCCTGTCTAGAAGAAACCAAATTCACTCGCGACTTGAAGACACCCAGATTGTAATTATCGGAGAACGCCCATTCAGGCAGCGCATTTTACAGTCTAGCAATTTGCACAATAAAGGTAGAATGTTTCCTTCTGATTTTTGAAATATCAACCATGAAACGGTATCATCTTTTCATGCCCGCCCTGGCCATCCAATAGAAAAATAGACAGTAGGGAAATTAAGTCGTATAGATTCGATGCACACTCTCCGATTAAAATCATTAAAGGTAATCATCAAAGCTTATATAAAGAAAGTGTACCCATTCTTTTCATATAACATTCTTGCATAGGCCCATTATTCCAATTGGTAATATACAATTTATATTCAGTGTTAAGAAAATATATGGACAAAAGACTTCATTTATCATGACCCCGTATCTCGGAGATTGATCTCAACCTCTGTTTTCCAATATCGACAGCGTCTTTACTTTCATCGCAGTTACCTATTTCTTTTGTAGAGATATAACAAATCGCGGTTTTTGTTGATGCCGGTATCCGAAGCCCAACTATTTGGCCCTGATTATTCAGTTCAAAGCAAACGTATTGTTAAAATGTAGATATAAGCATTCGCAATGAAATAGATGTAAGGAAAAGTGATTTGTTTGTTGTAACATCTCTGTTGTAAGATTTCTGTTATTTGGCTAAACAATTTTCGTTTATGATTTTTACTATAGGAATTGATAGAAGCTCATCATGTTGTTAAAAATCAATAAAAGATAGTTTCATCATCATCAGCATAATATGTTCCCACTGATGGGAGACGGGCCTTCTCTCAGAGAGAGAGAGACAATGGGCGCTAATCCACCATGCTGGCCCAGTGCATGTTACTGAATGTCATAATTATATTTTCGAACTTTTGAGGTTCTTGGACATACCTCACGATGTTTAACTTCACCGTTGTTGATCAATGCCATCGAAACTGCACATAATTTATTTAAGTACTGCAAGTACTTTTTTTTTAATGTCACAAAATATAATTATAATAGGTAATTAAAATTATACATGTAGGTATGTCATTAGCCGCTGTTGCTTAGCGTCAATGCACTCCTTTCCGCCAACACAGATTTTGATATTATTTCTGACAATTGGAAAACTGTAACGAATGTGTTTTTGACTTATTGTGAAAACTTAACTGACCAATGGGACAGGGGCACAAAAGCCGATGACTATGATCATAGATTGCATCACATATAAAAAAATTGTTGACATATTTTTACAGCAATTTGTTGTATTTATTATATTAGCTTTTAATTTTATTTCTGTTTTTCTAGGAAATCAATTTTAGTTTAACAGTTTGTGAGATAATTAATGTTAGTGGAATTTGTCCGTTTTTATTCTAAATAAATAATTTGAATTTGAATTTGAATTTGTCAATTTGTGGTAGTCGCTTCTTTGGCGTAGGCCTCCCCCAACATTTTACATGCATTTTTGTCTCTTCGGCCACATCGGATCTTCGGCCATACTGTCACTTAAAATTTAGGAGAGTTATGGTCAAAACACTTGTCCTGATACCGGGATCCATGGATACAAACCCGGCCTGTCAACTTTTACGACCACAAAATAATTTGACTCCTATTTGTGGCCGGAACACTACATCACTAGACTTTCAATTCGAACAAAATCTTTAGTGCTCATTTTTCGTGTGAGCTATTGTGATAGTAGCAATTTCTCTCTCGCGGGCAATCCAAATCTCAGAAATATTCAGACCCGTATGATTTTATATCCTACTTCTAGAACAGACACGTATATTTTCACATAAAATGTTTGGGGCTGTCTAGGCATCGATTCCGAAGCCAGTCGCGACTGTTCATGAAATAAAATTTTACTGCCACATCCCATTTCTGTACATAGACATGCTGATATCCGTACTTAGTAACGCTTAAGAAACAAAAACGCTTCGTTTCCTTTTCTATATTATACATTTTTTATGTTGTATACTTTTGTTATAGACTTTTTATATTATTGTTTTGAATCCAAAGAACCTCAACTCAGATAAACAAGTTATATATGTTGTTATATGGCCTAAATCAGAATTGATGCATTTATTCGAACTCAGCCAGCAAACGACCTTGTCGTCCTTTTTGCATGTGAACTATTAGATCATTGGTATCGCTATAAGTTTCTTAGCGTGCGATAAAAATTAGTAAGTTAGCAGTAAAGACGCGACGCGACGTGGAAATACGTCGGAACGATTCTGAACCTACGGAAAACAGAAAAGGATTAAATTTTCCACGACCGCTTTTACCAAAATTTCACAGAAAAATAAAGTCACTTCTTTTAAATACGAGCACATCAGGTAAAATAAGCATCTTACAGGATACACCACTCGGCTTGATTTTAGGATTTAGATGAGAACGTAGAAAAATATATTAACGGTAAAAATTTCTTTCAGACGAAACGAACGACCGTTGGTGGGGAGAGTCAGCAGTTCCGCCAGCACCAGCAGTCGCAGCCGTGCCTCCTCAGCGACCTTCCGTGTCTTCGATCCTCAATATTACCAACATCAATAGAGACGAACCAGCCGCTGTGCCTCCAAGGCATTTCTATCCTCAAGAAGGTAAACATTTCCTCATAAGTAGTGTATTTTCTAATGTTCAGCAGTGGACGTCTTCTGGCTGTTGATGATGAGTGTATTTTCTAATATATATATTTATCTTCTACTCTTAGAATAAATTATTCTAAGCTTCTACTTTAACTTCTCTAAAACACAGCTGTTCCATACATTTCGTTGAATTGAGAAAAACTGTTCCATAGAAAAATATAATTGTAAATGAATGTAAAGGAAAGTATTATTTTAATGTTGTGAATGAGTTTTTTCGCTATTTTAGTGTTGGTCCAACAGTGAAAATTGTCCATAATGATCAGCAAAACCGTTTGGGCTAACTACCACGGTATCTGTAACCCTGTACGTAAAACTAGGACTAGCTGTTGCCCATGACATCGTACACATAGATTTTCATAAAAAATCATATAACCTTTTTGACCTCTTTTTAATTGATCCTGAGAAGTCTTTCTTAGCAAATCTTTACACCCCTTGAGGAATCTACTTACCAAAGTTTAGCTTCGTAGGTCAAGTTTTTTCGAGATTTCGTGATGAGTCAGTTGATGAGTGTCACAAACCTATATCCAAGTAGACGCCACAAGTCGACCTACCATATCATATTTCCAATACAATTATGATTAATCGTCATAATTGAGTTCGGATAAAATCTATTCTATTCTATTCTATCAGTCCGTTCCTTTGGTGTCGCGACAACACGTGTCAGTTTGAAAAGAAAATGGGTAGTTGTACAATACTGAGCTGTAAGAATACCGCAAATAGAGTTGTTCGACAGAATACTGCTAGTCTGTGGAATTCGCTGCCTGAGTGGGTGTTCCCCGATAGTTACAATCTGGGTGTCTTCAAGTCGAGAGTGAATAGGTTTCTTCTAGGCAAGCGTGCTCCATCGTAGGCCGCATCATTACTTAACATCAGGCGAGTTGGCGGCCAAACACAAGCCTACTTACAATAAAAAAACGATATTTATTTTCAATTTTAGGTACAAAAAATTTTACACGCTTAGTTTTCGTACTGTTTGGACCGCTTGTGAAGTCTACTTAGATATAGGTCTGTGGTGAGTGTATTTTTATTGCAAGTGCAAGTATTTGTTTTTTTACAGATAGATCTCTAATCTCTAAAGTAATACATTGCAAGATTGCATGAAATCTACGTTAAATGGTAAACCTGTGCCAATATATCATCCAATAACTTTAACGCGCAGTACCATCCGACCGACGTATTGTAATTTATGGCCCTTGCGAATACAATTACCCATTTCAAGAAACTATACAGTGTGTTTCTGACAGTAAGGATAGTAGGTACTTCTCATATTATGATGCTAAATATTAACAGTGTTAATTAAAAACTTCTATTTTTTTTATATACTGTTGAACTGAGGATCAGTGAAAATTCTACCTAAAAACGCAATTCTAAGTTGAGAGGGCTTTGAGAGTTCTTAACCGTCAAGCGTCAAGACGTTGTTACACTTGTTGTTGTAGACACTTGAGAGGCAAAATGGCGGCTGACGATTGGCGTGATTCGAACTTGCGCAATCTGGGTAAATGTGAGCTGTCTAACCTCTAAGCTTTTCTGTCAGTTTTCATGTTCTTGAGCTGTATTTTGCAATCAATCTAAGCGTTGGCCACCGACACAATAAACTCCATCGATAATTCTTGGTACATGCAAGTAATTACTCAGCTAGAAACTTTACAGTTTAAATCGACTTCAAGACCATACCTACATGTAGAAACTTAAACTAAAAATTTGAAAAAATACAGTTAAAACAGAAATTTAAAATCCTTATCAAAACTTATGCTGGAGGGAAAAATCAAAACATCATCTGTATATATATATTTTTTGTTGATTGTTTCGGTAATCGCTAAATCCATTTCGATATAATTTACACGGAACTACCTCTGAAGTATGAACTACCAAACAAAAAATAATCATCAAAATCAATTCATATTTGGCGGAGTAATCGCGTAACAAACATACAAAAAAACATACAGTCGAATTGATAACCATCTTCTTTTTGAAGTCGGTTGAAAATAAAATTACTGATCTAATTACATTTACTTTCAGCCTATAATTTGAAACTCAAACCCAGACTTAAATATTTGAAGCGTCAAACGCAAATCTTTGCCTACTTTATTTACTATGTCCTTAGAAAGGTAATATACGTCAGCAGAGTAAACTAATAATAACGTAGCATTGGTAATTACTTATCTCTATTTACACAATGACTCATTTACGTAAGTATATTTGGGATGAGATTCCTGTGGTTGTATTTAGTTAACTTGATATTAAGTACTAAACTGAGTACTTAGCTTACAAGTGCCTGAAATAATATGCCTGAAATATTATTATATCTTAAGGTCGTGACGAGTTAATGAGAGTGCCTTAAAATAGACTGACGAGGTATGATTATACAGGGCTATGAGGAAAGGGTATGCTAATCCGAAAGGAGGTCATTTCACTCATTATTATGAACAACTTTTGTGATTTCATATAAAACGGTAATTGACACTCGACAAAATATATGGAACAGCTGATTTTTTTTTTTTCGCGATTTCAGGTTTGTCCCATGGTAAAATTTGTTCATAATGATGAGTATAACGAACCCCTTTCGGCTTGGCATACCCTATCCTTATGACCTTGTATAAAGTTAAACGGAATGGTAGTATAAAGCCGAAAGGAGATTGTACTCGACATTTTGAAGTTTTTCAATGGGACTAACACGGTTTTTTATCAGATACATTTCGGAGATTGTGCGTCGGATCTGCATGATTTAATTCTCACCTGTCAATTTTTCTATCGGACTGCCAGAGTGGGCGAAAAGACGACACATTTAGATCTATTATTTATATAAATAAAAAAATACGAAAACCCATACGAAGCGCTTTGATTCCACTTTTATTGTGCGAACTGCTAGTCTGTGGAACGTGCTTACTGAATGGGTGTTTCTCGGCCGATAGTTACAATCTGCGTCGCTAGCTCACGGGTTGTATTGGGTTTCTTATAAGCAAGCGTGCGTCATCGTAGACCGCATTATCATTTAACATCAGGTGAGGTAGCGGTCGTCTGCAAGCCTACTATTTCATTTAAAAAAAACTGAAATTACAAAAAAACACGAATTGTTCAAAACATGTTATTGATAGTGTGAATTGCATTATTCTATGGAACAGCTGGATATTTTTCGTTATTTTAAAGATACATTTTATTTTAAAAGTAACCCCCTTTTTGCTTACTTCCACATCTCCACCACTCAGCATAACCCTGTATTAGCGTGGGCGACAGCTTTTGCGGAATTAGGGTAAATGTTAATTACATTACTAAATAATTTTAACTTGTTAATTTCTCGTCTCGTATGCATATAGACTAGACCCCAGCCTTGTCTGATATTTTAAGCCATACCTTGAAAGCTGTGATGTATTGCTGTTTTAAATTTTAAGCATATTTGGTGTAACTACCGCCTTTATGTACGCCGATATGTTCAACACTTGAAAACCAATTTGCGTGCTTCTTTTCTTATTATGTTGAGTAAACTCAATAAGTGGTCCACAAAAATTTAATAAGCTTTGGATAAGCAGTTTTTAAACCAGTTTCAATACTATGAATAATTTTGTTAGGGCACTTGTTGATTTGGCAATATCATAGTTACTTATTATTATTTGAATGCCTACTCATTTTGAAGGAAGTTAAAATAATGTTTGTATATATCAGCAGAAATGTATGCATTATGAATTGAAGAAAAACACAATAGGTATGTGTTGTAGGTTCTTCTATGGGCCCCTCTGTCAAATTATAAGCGAAGTCACCAAGGAGTTTTAGTGGGTGTAATCCCTCATAACCCAGCTGCACAACGTGGCCAATCTTGTAAAGATCCTTTCGTAATCTATTTATACCATTTCTTAATGGCAAAGAGCAAAGCTGTCGATCTGAATGATTGTTGGTCTGTTTTAGACTTCGTAAGGATCACTTTTCGATCATCATCATCATCATCAGTAGAGCCACTATTTTAGCGGTCATGGAGTAGCAGGGCGGCTGCAGTGGTCACTTAAACCAAGTAACTAATTTTTCAAACATCTGAATTCCACTTTTCTTTCAAGTAGTCGACTGTAGTTCACTTCCACAGCTTTTGCTAGGTGCTCCCACGGATCTCTAGGTCTTTTTAATTTTTGTTCTGACATCAAAAAGTTCTTATTTCGAAAAACACTGAAAAAAAGGTACATTACAACTCATACAAGGACATTATAACATAGAAAGGAGGCGACGATAATGATTAAGAAGTGATCTTACATTGGTGAACCTCACAACCTCCATGTTCTCATTATTTCTTTAAAAAATCTACGTTATTTTTAACATGCTACTTTTTTCCACAGAATCATTCGACATAATGTACGTGTATATCATCGCCGGTGTCTCCGTAGCTTTACTGCTCTGCATCATTGTTACAATAGTCAGATGCGTCCTCAACAAACAACACTCCGACCAGCCCAAGGGGCCTGACGTGTCCGCCACTACTGAAATACCCAACGGGTTCAACGACAGCATTTCAGAGGTAGACAACGATATAAATATTACCAGTCTATCGGGACCCGTCGACTCTGTCGACTCCGGAATCAAGCCTGACATGCAGTTTACTAACGTGGCGTTAAGCCCCAAAATCAATAGATACGTCGGTAGACCCGTGCCAAACACATATCCTCATGTGAGCACCAACATGTACGGGCAGGTGGCCGAATACCCAATAGAGATGCCCCTACGAACTATGCCGCACGGAACGCTAGGACGCGGAGTGGCTGTCAAAACGCTCCCGCGTATGCAAATGCAAACAGAAACGGACCCTAATACTAGGAGTTTATATCGGTATTCCAACGCGCAGTACTACTTTGGGTGACAGCAAGACAGTGAGTGCCCGGACGTGTCCAGAACTTACTGTTTCTAGTTTGTGTAGTGAAGTGTATAAAATAGTTCGCGTAATAGTGCCGTGAATGTACTTGCAGTATCTTAACTGTCATTTACACCGCATTTGTGCAAAAACGAAGACATTATCTCACATGTCAGTGTCATAATAATGCGGCAATTTGCAGATTATAAAAACAGCTGTGCCAGCTACACATGGCCTCCTTGTCGTTGCCCATTATTTTAGAGTTCTTAATTTACATTGGCATATTTTTCCGCATAATCATAATTTACTGAAGTTGTGATTTTGCTAATTTTTTTGCTAGCATAACTTAATTGTTTTTTTTTTGGGTTTTAGACAACATGTCTATGGTCAGCCCCATCGTATCCTGAGAAATCATTAATTTCTTAAATAAATGTATTTTAAACATTAAATATGGTATAACTAACACTGGCATAACATTGATGATCATAAACGTAAATGTTGTATGCGTGTATTATTGAAACGTCTATGACACGATATTTAACGTACGTTTTTACGTACGTTACGTATAATCTGAGGCCTGCAGATGGTAATACTAATTGAAATTATGAGGGGAAAAAACGATACCTAAGTATTTGTGCAATTATGCAAGCCACTGTAAATTATGACTTCAAGTTTTATGCATACCAATAAAGACCCCTTGCGTTGCAGTATAAACCAGTTTGTGTAATTCAGTAGTAATTTATCGTAAAGCGTCGTAACTTGAGACGTTCTGCCACTAATCCAGGAAAACGAGTCAAAAACAATAAACTAACACAACAATAATGGTTTCATAGTAGCGTGAGGTTACTGTGCAAGAAGTTAAGGTACTGCTCGTACTAAGTATAGTGCGGCCAAAGTTTGTAATGTCCTACTTTTAAATACGGAAACTGTGATATTAATTGAAAACTTTCCTATTGTACTGCGGCTTTCCAACTGTAGACACAGAAACTGTTGTTGGTGCGAATTGAATGATGGAAGTTGTGTGAAACTTGGCCACTTTGTGACATTTTGACACGGTAATAAAACAATGTAGGTAACCTACTGTTTTAACTTTGCTAGCTTGTGCCAAAGTTGGCGTCACTTTTGTAATAAAGTTATGTCATAGTAGCCAAACAGTAAAAGTGCATGGCTCAAAGTGAATTTGGAGTACAATGTTTGACATAACTTTGACTGTATACAAGTTCAGTCAAATGAATTTACTGCCATCTCTAATATGTAACTATTTATGTTTGTTATAAAATGTAGGGATGTAAATAAGTTTCTGTTTTTACTTCTTGTTCTTTTTCTTTTTAAACAATTGATGTTTTATATACTTTGAATTATTAACTGTTGTTTCTTATCATCTTCTTAGTTAGAAAAACAAAAAAGATACGTTTTTTGTTTGAAATCATGATTATGTCTAAACTTTACCGCAGTATAAACCTTAAGTATCTATCATTGTTATATGAAAGCATTTAAAAAAATAGGGAATGTTAGCTAGAATAATAATTACTGTTGTAAGTTTTTGTGTCTAGAAGTCTGGAAAATATCGTATAAGAGAGTTGACATGTTGTAAAAAATATTTATGATTGTTTGTAACTTCGAGTTATAGTTGACAATTAATTTTATGTACCAATAACTCTATTTACATGAATAATGTTTTTATTTAAATAAAATATGTTTTGAATGTATTTGACGTGGAAATAAAATGTTGTAAATACTGTCTCCAAAGATTTTACAGTTTAAAGTTATGAAAAGTCTTGAAAAATATGAATTCATAATGTTTCTCAATAAAATTGTGGGTAGTTTAAATTAAGCTACGGGCGTAGCGTTAGTGTCTACGGCGTAGTTGATTGCTACGAATTCGTAGGCTTTTGTCTTGAGGAACTAAATCTGAATAATTTGATTTTATTCATAAATAAACCATAATAAATTGCTACGCCCGCATAAAAACATCCACTTCGAGTAACTTGTTTAAGTCGTGAGTATGTAAGAGAATGTCTTACGACTGTAGTGCCTATAGTTGAAGCCTAGGCTTAATCTGGACGAGTGAGTTTATATTTTCGATACGACTGACTTAAGCCTATCCAGAACCCTTGTTAATATTTTAATTTTAATGTTAATAACTGTGTACAGATAATTTTTTTATGTGGTACATCGATTTAATAATAAAGTACTTGCACAGGAATGTTGGTTTCATTTTCGTTTTAGGAAAGGGAAACTGCTACTGCACATGTATTATTCACTGGTTCATTTTCCTTACTACGTCTGTGGCCTTAATTTGCGCCTGTTTTTTCAGCTTTGTATTTCCTGGTTTTGAGCAACCAGTATTCAACTATATGAGATCTAAAATACGACTAAAACTCACATATTTTAGTAAAAATAAGAACAGGTGATAAAATAAAAGCGTAGCATTATAGCCATTTCGCAGGTTGTCATGTTTGAAAATCGACAAGTAATCAAGTGGTCATAAACTTATAGAGTAAAAGTTTTTTATCTTAGATTTTACAAAACGTTGGTTAGTGCACATACTATTTAGAATATTTTGTAGAACAGTCAACGATTTGTAACTATTTGCATGACTATTAATTAGGAAACTAAAGTTAAAAAAATTGTGCTCAAGGTACCCAACACAGCTACTACCGACCTGATAAACTTACAGATAGAGCATGTCGTAATACTGGGTTACGCGAAAAAGGTGTGCTAAGCCGAAAGGAGTGCAAATTAGTCATCATTATGTACAACTTTTACTATGGTAACAACTCTGATATCGCGATAAAAATATCATCTGTTCCATAGAAAACGATTTTCGCGATTTCAGGGTTTGGCCCATAGTAAAAGTTGTTCATAATGAAGAGAGTTTTGACTTAGTGCGCCCTTTCTTCGTAACCATGTAAGACGCCACATGGGTCAAGGGACTATCTCGACAAAACTGATAGATGACGTCGTTGAAATTGTAGGTGCAACCTGCAGTGTCTAGTTCAGAATCACGTTACACGACAAAGCTAGGAGGAGACCTTTATTCAGATTTGGGTTCTTTGAAGCTGTTACATTTCAAGAAATATTTAAAAAAGTTTTACGTCTTGCAAATCTGCAAATTCTAAAACGTAAAATTGTGTTCGCTACTTTATTCTGTGGACCAGCAATGTTTGAAATATTTAACCCCAAAAGCCTTCCCGCCGAGCTTCAAGGAGGTCTATAACAACTACCTCTCCGGGCTGGAAATAGCATCGGCAGCATTTGCTTGTGTTGCAGGTTATAACCTGCCTATAGGCGGCGGTTACAGCTTACCATCAGGTGGGTCAAACGCTTGTTTGCCGCCCTTTTTATTTAAATAAATCAGAGCAACTAATGGCTGTTGAGTAAATTTTTATATTGAATGTGAGTATTTCAGAGATAATTCTATACCTTCGAATCGCAAATACCCAGATCGTATTACTAAGAAACGCGACTAACAAATTGGTGCTTAAACAATTACAAATTCTCAGTTATGTTCCGCAGCAAAAATCCTTTTATTTAAACCAGCACAAGTGAAAAATGGTTTAAAAATAAATTAAAACGGGCGACAAATTTACACAAAACTGCAAAAATAAAGCTCATAGAGTGCTTTGTTCTTGACACAAGAGAGGAGAACGGAAGTAAAACATTTCAGAATTTTAAGCTCAGTTTACACTCATAAATCAGAAGAAAAAGTACCCTATCTTGATTTATTGTTCCAGAACTCTTGGGAAAAATTCAATGTAGTGAAAAATTTCGTTTAACTTTGTGTGTGACGCGTGGTTATCTCACTGCGAGAGGTGAATCGAGTTGGACGGCGGTATGGTTGGTTTCTAAGTCAGGATAAATACCATCAGATTCCAATTCTAATAAAGACCTTTATTAATCGTAGACTTTGGAACACACACACACACACACACACACACATTTTGATACACACTTGAGATAAGCTTTGTTATAGTATAGATCTTCGTTTGGCCACCAACTCGCCTGATGGTAAGCAACGGTGTGGCCGAGGATATAACACGTTGATCAAGTAGAAATCTCTTCACTCTACCCTTGAAGCAGCCTAGATTGTAGTTCTCAAGAAATAATGAGAACGGCAGGGAGTTCCTTTCTTGGGCAGTACGTATCATAAATTAATGAAGACTCAAATCGTTGTATACGAATTTTTGAATTTCCACGAGGAAGGGGTGGTAGTGTGCAGTATTTCTACTTGTTCTGTAAAAGAGGAGGGTGGAATAAGGTCATGAAGCTCTTGCGGCACACTCACCGAAATGAATTCGATAGAAAATAGACAGAGGTGCTTCTTTACGGCAGTGCTTGAAGCTCTTTTTGGCGACTAGTTTTCTGTCGCCAATCAGCCTCAAGCACCATCGGTTTACCGATTCTATAAAGCTTCCAGCTGGTACTTAGCTGCTCCGTCGTATAGGTTAATTTAATTATATTTACACGGGTGTAATTCGATTTGAGTACTTATAGCTTTTTTATGTGATTTATATACAAAGTATAAATTTTCTAAATATAGTCAGCTTACTTAATTAAAGGTCGTTTCGTATCATGCACAGAAAATAATTATAAGTAAAACAGTGAGAAACAAAAACGCCAATTAGATAAAATATAAATGAGCGTGAACAATTTTTATATTAGAATAAAATGTTTAAATTTCATTAGGCCGACGTCCCGTGCTCGCAATGTTTTGAATAATGCAAAAACGAGGAAAATTAAATTTATGCAGATGTGAGAATAAGAATGCTTCCATTATGTGACTGTGTTAAAATATAAAAATTGGAGTCGCAGTTTGTGAGTTTTTTTTATTTTTATTGGCTAAACAGTTATTTTGGTCGAATTTTAAACCTATATATAGTTTCACACACATTGAATTTTAATCCACTATACCTACAAAAAAACACTGCAATTGAGCATTGATGGCTGAGTGGTACCATGTCTGCTTTATAATCTGACGGTACCCGGTACGATCTTTAGCCCTGCACCGATGACTTATACCTAGTACCTAAAATAAATTGTGTGCAGTTTCAATGCCATCGCTCAAAAACGGCAAAGGAAAACATCGTGATAAAACCTGGGCCCCGATTCTACTTAACCAATTGTTTTTAAATTGTTAATGCATTTAATCAAAAATTACACTTAAAGGATAAATAAGTGTCATAAGTGGCAATTTGTGCGGCTAAACCAATTGTTGCTAAATTGGTAATGAATTGACTCAACATTGACAATTTTGACACTTAAAGTAAAAAAAAGTGTTAAAAGTGTCAATTTTGAGGCAATTCATTAAACAACTAAAATTAAAACAACTACAATTTAAAAACAATTGGTTTAATAGAATCGGGGCCCAGGACCTATGACAAAGAACTTCAAGATACGTATGACATTCACCAACTCGCACTGGGCCAGTATGGTGGATTAGGGCCCATCTTCTCTCTCTCTCTCTCTCTCTCTGAGAGAGGTTTGTGTCCCAGCAGTAGGAACATAAAATACTGATAATGATGAAAAAGAATACAATACAAATCTCTTCCTCCTATTTTTGCAACACGAACCCCACTTTTGCACTAAATACCTACTTCTAGGTACATTTGTACCATCTGGCTAAAAGTACGGAGAGAATGTAAACACATGGGCACGAAATTAAAATTTATGGAAGAGCTCTCCAAGCCTAGAGTATGTTCAGGGAGAGTGGGTAGCGTACTGCAAATCTCAGCCAGCCTAATACCAAATATTTTTAGCCAAATCCCGGGATGAGTTTTTTTATGTTTTATACTGCGGTGAATTTGGAGTTATCGAGGCTTTACAACTGGTTTGGACATAACTGATTAGTTAGATGAGACGCCGAGTCTAGTTAGAGGCTGCAAACCCTGTGGTAATCAAACTGTGGTTTTGTAAAGGTATAGTCGCATGCTGTGCTTTTAGAATGAACGCTGAACGTTCCCTATATAATATTAATAGTAGTGTTAAAGGTGCCACATTAAATCAGTGAACCGAATAAATAAATAAAAACACTGATTTAAACTATTACGGTTGTTCACTAAAGTTATATGATTATTTACGAGATATTTACCGTGGTAAGGTATTGGAATGAGCTCCCAAAATTTCGGCACAGTTATACATGCACCATGTTCGTGAGAAGACAACCACATTCATTTCACAACCTTACCACGGTAAATATCCCGTAAATATTCATATAACTTCAGTAAAAAAAATGTTTGCAAGGCTAGCTGCTGTGTGCTGCTGTGTGCTGCTGTGTGCTGTGCTGTGTTACGTTGGCGTAAACTATTCTTAAAATATTTATCCCCCATTTGATTTCTTTCATTTGGCCCTTTTCTCTACACCCCTTAAGGAATCTACCAGCGTCAACTAGTTTTCGAGATTTTGTGATAAGTCAGTGAAAGAGTGAATTGTATTTCGATAAATACGAGTATTCGCTACGTAAAGCACGTATCGTATTCCATACGAAATTCAATAAATAAATATAATAAATAAATGAAATTCAATATAATAAAGTTATATGATTATTTACGGGATATTTACCGTGGTAAGGTTGTGGAATGAACAACCGTGATAGTGGATAGATGGAATTAAAACAGTGTTTCAATATAATACTTATTTTCCGTAGAAACATTCGTACTTCGCCCACTGGTCTAACTTGTATTGAAACTCGATTGGGCGACGCATTCGTCCGAAAGTCATGTGACAACATTTTGACCAACTGAACTCTCTTATTCTCCACTCCCATTTATAAACAGAATCAATATCTCTCTGTAGCAATAAGCAATCCTCCATTGATTATTTCAAGATACAGTTTCATTAAACTTGCTGTACGTAGGTAATTATTCATATCCTTGACGCAACCTTCAACACAACTGCCTCCTAACTAAAGTCCACAAAGGAAATGTAAAATAAAATGACCCTAACTTAAGAGACGCAATACACGGTCAAGCAAACAAAATTAAACCCTCCCTCCCATATGCCGTAATTTTCAATGCGACCTAATAATCGTCTACCATCGAGATTCTACGTGGGTTCTATGCTCAGGTAAATTTTCCTGTCCCATCTTACAGGAAGGGCTTGCCAATAAAAATCATTAAATTGTGGGTCGCGTTGGCTGTCCGGCATTTTTGATACCGACGTGCGTACCATACACGACAAATACTCGATAAATACTTTGGAGGTACACTGTTATATTCCTATTTATGTATGAATAATAATTATTAACTTAAAAAACCGTCTTCATAAAATTTGTAAAATACGCAATTTCGGTTATTCAGATGATATAATATTGCAATCCAAGTAACCGAACTTTCCAGCTATTTTGATTTAAAAGCCAAACTACTAAACCGATTTTGATAAAAATTCTATAGGGCCAATCTAAAAGTTTATTCTCTCTATAAAAATAAGTATCAATATTATTTTTTCTAAATCGGTTCGTAAATGATGGAGTTATGAGGTAACAATTTTTTTTTTATTGAGTACCGCCTCCGTTTTCGAAGACAGGTAAAAAAAGAATGTTTGACAATATTTATCCTAAAATATGTTTTACGTAACGATAGTATACCTACACAGAATCTTATGAAACGATATTGTTATTCTCGGTGCAGTTTTATTTTTTTGCCTGAACATAGGTAAACTAAACAGATTTTTAGAAACTTATACTTATTTATGACTGTAAAAAGGTTGTGTTACCGCATCTCTATACCTTTTACTTTTAATTTGGACTAGCTTCACAAAGGCAGCGACGCGGCACGGAAGCGCGACTGTTTTATGCTACTCTATCTATAGACTCACTAACTCTACTATGAAAATAAGGTACAATTTTGAACCTAGCGTAATTCGAAAAGAGTAGATCTAATCCACAGATACTTGCACGCTGCATCGCCTAAATTTTAGTCGGTAACGGGCCTAAGATGTTAAATCAAATCGACCTTACAAGTATCGATACTCTTATTTAATCGAGTACGCAATACCAAATTCAATAAGCGAGTATTCGGTACCGATACCTGAGAGTGACACTTCAATCCCTACGCTTGACCGGCCCAGGTGGGGTGCAATATGCCGGAGGTCCCGCATCCATAATGTTGATATCACACAGTGGGCGGCACATTTTTCTCTCGTTATGAGCATCTTTTTTGATGGAAATAGCTAGTAACCTTTGTATACATAATACGGGCCTAAAAGCTAGGGAGTTTATCGTCGCTAGTATTAAACATTTGTGAAAATTGTCAGGTAAATTCAATTTGTTGGGATAACTTGGGAAAATTAAAGCTTGGGTTTTGACGACTATTTGCTTTTAATTTTTCCAGATAGAGGTATGCACACAAACAGTGTTTTACCTAATAACTTAAAACCAATAATAGGGCATAGTCATTAACGTGTATCTATCTATGTATGACTTATTCCTCCATACAAACTAAATGCCTGGACCGATTTTTATTTAAAAAATCTTCGATAAATTCCTCTAAGTTCAGGAATGGTCACTGGTTGTGACATCATCGTAAAAACAATTTGGCGACTAGTTCCCTTACAGAAGATAATTTATATTTGTGAATGTATTCTCATGTGGGACATTATTAAATACTAGCTGTTGCCCGTGACTTCGTTCCCGACTTTCACATAAACTTTGTACCCCGTTTTGCCTTTCTTAATTCGGCCCTTTCGCAAAATCCTTTCTTAGCGGATCTCTACGCCTCATAAGAAAGTGGTAAACCAAGTGGTTTTCGAGATTTCGTGACGTGTCAGTGAGTGAGTGAGTAGATTAATTTCGTTTTTATATGTATAGATTAAAATTATATTGTATCCAAAACATCTCTTCTCTCACATCAACATCTTTCTAAACTCTTACGCAAAATTCGTTCTTAGCAGACCTCTAAACCCCCTAAGGAAACCCACTTGTGGTGATGGGCCCCTTGGAGGTTCGCATGGACACAACCTCCTTCCTTCTAAAGCGTGTCGCTAAATATCATTGCATCAAACAGTGATGTGTTCCGGCATTTTGAGCAGAAAAAAAAACCCCTATTAAATTCAGTTTTGTAAGTCAAATAGTTTTCGTGATGAGTCAGCCAATAATTAATAGAATGAGAAATAGGTATTTTGCTTATAAAATGTATAGATTAAAAACATTTGTACCTGTCGAAACTGCAGTGCAAGTACCGTTCTTTTAGCGATCGTCAAATTGACAGTTGAGGTCGTCAAATTCGATAATATCCCATTTTTTCAGTACTCGCTGTGATCGATTCTATGGCATTTTAGCGAATTTGCGATCGCTAAAAGAACGGTACTTGCACCCCTGACCTGCAAATACATTTAGCTACAAGAACCTGCAACTTTTTTTTAATTCCCAACGAACCCTTCTTAAAACGTGTCTTGAGAGTCAATGGTACGTATTCATGAGGCGTCATTCTGGCGACCTCAACGGCAGGATTTGGCTGTAAGGGTCTAGCACAATTTAAATGTTTATAGCTTAGGACGCGAGTCATTCCGTACGAATAAAGTGGTTACGTTACGTGTATATTTTATGCCAGTTTGAATTTAAACAGCCGTTTTTTGTATGTATGATTATTTGGGGCATTACCTTCAAGAGTAGTGTTTAGGCGCTTCTGGTGTTACAGTTATTCATAGGCAGTGGTGACCACATACTATCGAATGTCTTTCTGACTGTACTTTTTATAGAATCGGGTAAGTGCGAGTTGGACTCGTACTCCAATGGTTCCGTATCACACAATAATGATCTGTCCAAACATTTAGCCGGTTCTATTTAGCTACTTAACCCCTCAAATGTGTTACGCACCGCATGTCGGCGTAAGGAAAAAACTGCTCTGATGCGCGTATTGTGTGTAAGAAGACCAATACCAATGGTATATCATATTATGCACGTATTTTATACTTTTTTAAACTTTTTTTTTTAAATTATCTGAAATGTAAGTGAAATCCCCCATTTTAGCCATAAAAAACTCCTTCGCACGCATTCGAAGGGTTAAAAAAAAAAAAACGGCTTTTTTTGTTGTATCTGTATTTTTCTTGGTGGTTTGAAATTTGCGCCTCAACATTCTGCTAATCAAATCTACTCTACAAATGTATTGAAGTTATTGCAATAGATACTACGAGTCTAAACTGTGTGGGATTGGCAGACTGCCCGACCTGCTTGCAACTCTTGCTGTGAAGACTATTTTGTTTTGCTAACTTTTCATTTTGATACCTACACTAGCAGAATGTTAATGCTGTTTTTTTGTTACGATTTGAACTAGTACATGGACTTGATCAAACGTGGAGGTGACTGGTGATCGGAACGTTGGCGGCTACTTTGGCCAAAACTAGACATTTTACCATTCAACATGGCAATACTGCCAGCATTCTGGGATTTTTTTTAAGATACAGCCTTTAATAGGTGTCCTACCTACGGAAGGACGGACAGACAGACTGACAGACTTTTATTTTGTGATTTTCAGTAACGGTGAAGATAGCAAACACGCCTAGCTTGGAATGAGAACTGGCTCGCAATTAAAACAGCCACAATCTATTGCGAAAAATGGTCCTATCACAATTTACGGAGTTTTTCTTGGAATTAGATGTCGTATTTTTCCTCAATACAATGAGGAAAATGATTTTGTTGTCAATAATCTCCCATCATCCTACTTACATTAAACCTTCGGCATTTCTAAGAAGTAAAATTTTCTATACTCAGTAAATGGGCGAGCGAGCTCAAGGACCGTACGGTTACCTCTGAAACAGCGCTGGAACAGCGCTGTGCCGAAAATCACGTGAACGTGAACCAAGATGGAGCATTTTTTTTTTTTATTACGGTCTTGCCTTTGGCCTCCCCTTCACCTGATGTTAAATGATGATGCAGTCTACGATGGAGCCCGTTTGTCTAGGAAAATTCTGATTCACTCCAAAATTTAAGACCAGAGTGTAGCTATGGAGTCGGCGATCAAATGCAAGCCGCGTTTGATCTTCAACTCGCCTGATGTTAAGCGATGATGCTGTCTAAGAACGAACACGCTAGCTTTTTTTAAACAATAGGCATGCGCTTGGCCGCCTACTTGCCTGATGTTAAGCGATGATGCGGTCACGATGGAGCACGCTTGCCTAGAAGAAACCAATTCACTCGTGGTTTGAAGACACCCAAATTGTAACTACTTATCGGGGAACACCCATTCAGGCAGCGCATTCCACAGCCTGACAGCTCGCACAATAACATTGGAATCAAAGCGCTTCGTAACTAAAGAAAACGATTCACTCGAGATTTGAAGACACAAAGCAAACCCAAACAGGAAGCGTTGTTTTTAATTTTAAAAAAATCGTGACTAGGATTTAAAATGAAATTGGACTACGTGCCTCTGGGCTGGTAGTCCACTCCAACTGTGTCGTTGGACCACCGTCCTTCCGTCCGTCTTTGGTTTAACTCGTTAGATAGAAGAGTTCAACCAACACCACGAGAACAAAATTATAAAACAATACGAAACAAAAAAAAACAGTGACTTTGGATTATGTAAATAAATAAATATTCGGGACATTTTTGCACACACAGTCATCTGACCCCAAACTAAGCAAAGCTTGTGATATGTAAAACTATATTAGTTCTCAAATTCTTTCAAGTCGTAGCTGATTAGATGTGTAAAAGTCACTGTCCTAAGACCACATTCTTATTGCGTTTTTATGCCATAGGTGGCAAACAAGCTAACGGGCCGCCTGATGGTAAGCGATCACCGTTGCCTATGTATAGGTACCGGTAAAACCAGAGGCATCACAGATACGTTGCAGGCCCTTAAAGACTCTATTAAAAGCCCTTTTGAAGAACCCCACGTTGTCGGAAACACTGCAAAGGTAGCTCATTCCACATTTTGCAGGTATGAGGCAAAATAGATCGCATCAAACTTACAGTGTGCGATTTCCACAGATCTATGATATGTGGATGAACTTTCAGGTTTTAATGAAATCAGTTAATGTTAATTCACAGTAATTGTAAATCAAGATAAATAATGAAGCACTGTTTGTAAAACTCTCTAGAAAGCTAATCACTCCACTGCAATTAATGTGTGGCCAACTGTGAACTTAAGTGTTATTTTAACTCATTTAATCCACCTCGCGTGAGGCATTAAACGATCTCCAATTGATTCTGACCGGGATTAAGCAGGATTACAATCCAAATCTCAATAAACTGTATTTTCTAAGAACCACGAACAAATGTTTATTCATCCAACTTGAATCGTTCTGTTTATCTGACAAGACGTGGCCTGTATAAATTTCAAAGATTCGCAAAGGTGCTATGGCCTTTGTAGGCCTTTCAGGAATCACGTTAGGGTCGTAAAGTACCTTAGGAAATTGGGTATCCTTACGGAGGCTCACGTAGTAACCGCGTCGTTTGACATTACAAACACAATACTCTTGGGATAGTTTGGGTTGCGATGCTAACTCAGCCTTTTGACTTGAACGTCGGATTGACGTTTAAATCAATGATGATGCTGTATTTTTATTGGATTTCTCGACTTAAGCTTTTATTTTGCTACTATACGTTGGAGTCGGTAGTTATTTAATTTATTCGAATAGCAACACTGCTCAAACTTCATAGGTAAAGTCCTTTTCATGAAAGAAGTCCCACGGCAAACAGCGGAACTAAATTTCCATGTTGTAGTTGTCAGGTGTTGTTACTGTGTTTGGACGCTAATGAGATTTTTATTAATTTTCCATCGTTAAAGAGTCGTGTACGATGCCAAAAGTTGTTAAAGTTCTACTCGAGAAATGATACTGATAGTGATTGATACGCGATGACAGCGCCGCGTCTGGGGGACTTCTTTCATGAAAAGCACTCTACGTTAACTAGGAAGGAACTACACGTTTTAAATAGTCTGTAGCACTAGAGAACTAAATACAAAGATCTTATATATACCGTAAATATAGTTAGAACGTCCTTGACTCAATATGAAGCGGAGCGAATGAGTAAGTGTGAAGCTCAGTGCCAACGTCATATCGGTCAGTAGTGCGTTAGTTCGTTCGAGATCGAGACTTAATTCTAATTGATCGAGACTAAATATACAAAAAAAATACATACATTCCTCTTTTCGTCGGTAAAAAAACACAGTATGTTTGATAACCTCCTCCTGTGTGAAGTCGGCTAAATAAGTTATAAAGCTACAAATTATGCCAATAATATATGCCCGAAACATCGCCGGGGTGATTGGCCACATTTGGCCGGACGCCATAGATGGAGCATACAGATCGCAATGTTGAAAGCCACGGCGTCATAATGAAGGATGTATTGATTTGGTACGGGTGTCAAAGACCGGGGTTTGTTAGACTTGTCTTTGTTAGTGTTTGGAGAGAATACTTTGAAGATAGTGCCTTGTATAACCCTACGAGTACATATAGATTTTGGTTTGAACTACCCAAATTGGCTTTGTTGTAATCTTACGCCTTCTGTTTTGGATGCTGTACAATGTACAATATGTACTTACATCCTTGTTGTATGTCACTATGGTAGCTTATTTCATCAAATTTATGAAATTTGTTGAGTAGTCAATTATCAAACTTGTTAAATTCTGTCATATTATTTCTGTACGACATCTATAGTGCGTTATAATTTTCTAGATTTTCTATATTTATTTTATTCTATATTTATATATTTCTATTTTCTAAATTAAAATAGACTTTTTTAGCTGGAACACACTTAAAATGGGTATTATGAAAGCGCATATGCCTATATCACAGGTTTTTAACCTAGCATATATAGGCATCTGAGAGATATTGTAGGTTGATATAATTATTATTTGTTGATAAATTTATGGCAGTGTTTGTTCGGCACATAATAATTATTTCAATAAACAAATTTAAATTTGATAAGATTCATATTACTACTATTATTTTACTTAATATTAAAATTGACATGGCTAGTAGAATTCCAAGTGCATTTATTCTCTGTCTCATATACCATGAAAAAGTAAATGAAAATGGACTCTGTGCCCTTAGTCTCTATGACCACATAAACTCGTATGTAATGCGACCGCGCTATGTTGTCTGCGTTGAATTGGAATTTACAGTTTGAATATTTCAATGTCCAGGGGCCTTACGGACAACTGCTATTACAAGCACCTAATCCGCTCAGTTGGAAAATCACGCGACCGCAAACCGTATCTGAGCGCGATAAGGTTTGCGGTCGCGTGATTTTCCAACTGAGCGGATTAGGTACCTGTAATAGCAGTTGTCCGTAAGGCCCCAGGTTTGAAAATGCAAAGAGGTGTGTAACGCGCAATTTTTTTGA
This sequence comes from Agriopis aurantiaria, assembly GCA_914767915.1. Lineage (NCBI taxonomy): Eukaryota > Metazoa > Arthropoda > Insecta > Lepidoptera > Geometridae > Agriopis > Agriopis aurantiaria. The sequence goes on along the minus strand of OU611994.1, from coordinate 5,064,629 downwards.
ATGCGTTTGACCGCCACCTCGGCGATGATGCGGTCACATCGTAGACTATATCATCGCTTGCCTAAAAGAAACCGATTTACTCGCGATTTGAAGACATAATTATATATTGTAACTATCGGGGAACAACTTCAGGCAGCGCATTCCACAGAGTAGCAGCTCGCAAAATAAAAATGGAATCAAATCGCTTCGTACGGGTTTTTGGAATATCAACCACGAAGCGGTGTCACATTTTCATGTCCACTTCGGCAGTCTCACAGATAAACCACTACCACTGCCATTTGAACCTGGCAGATTACATTAATTATGTATATGACTTCTGCAATTCAACTTAGTTTGAAGTTACGGAGGCGGTATTGTCTTTTATTTCCAAGGATACTTATCCAATAAACAAAACTCAAGCATATATCTAACAAGTGACTCTAATAACGACAAAGGTCTCACAATCCGTACATTTTCCTTATCCCGTCCCACTCATTCACCTTTATGGTTTATTTATCAATCAATATCTCGTTTCTCGCAACGCAGCTGTGTTCTGTGATGTCTCCTTGCTTTGCATGTCATGTAAAAGTCAGTCTTACTGAGAGAGATATTAGGTTGTTCCAGGAAACGAGCAAATATCTAGGTAATAAATGTTGCAAAAGGATGTAATGATCCACATAATCAGTTCTAACATAAGTATAGCATTTTACTACCTGCACCCCGTGGTTTCACCCGCTATCCTGCAGGCACCGTATGCTTTCAGGATAGTTGTATTTTTTCCAATTTTTAAGCTGCCTCCATAACCAAACTTCATCCAAACCCGTTCAGCTATTACGGAGTTGAGTGCGGACAAGATAAGTATACACACTTAAACATAAACTTTCGCATAAAAAATGTTAGTTTAATGTGATTTTCATTCGTTTGTATTTATGGTCCTTAAAAGTGCGTGGTACATAAAAGTTTTTTCTTTCCTGAGAGGATTTTGGCGTTGCACATCTTGTGTATTTGCCAGCACCAAGTATTTAAATATTTTTAAGTTTTATCAGATATAATCCAACAAGTCAGGAGCACAGTCAGACTCAAGCAAAGCAAGTCACGGTCAAGTCCAAGTCCATACCCTAGCAAAGAGGTGGAGACTTTACCTGAGGCTTACATAGAGTTGTGGAAACAGCACGAAAACGACATGTTTCACTTTGTTATACCACTTGCCCACACTCGAGCTCGTTCACGAAAACTTAGTAAATAATGATCCACCGTAATTACTTGTTTTATTGATGAATACAAAGGCATATTTTTTTTCATGTTGGCGCCAAAACTTCCAGTCTAATTTTTGCATTTAATTTTTTTAGTATGAAATGATTTTAACTTGTTTCCATTCACGGTCCATAAAATTTAAAAATAATACATAACAGCCTTTCTATAACTAAATAATTGAAGTTATTGATCAGTAATTCTTATTCAAATTAAGTTTTATTAGATCTTTTGTGAGCCATAAAATTAATTTATGATTTCATCGCACAATAGAAACTGAAATAGTGATGTCGATCGCAAAATTGTTATTGGAAATAACCTAACTCATCACAACTTCACGGTAATTTCAATGTGAAATTTAACGAGTTTCATAATGACCAATATCGAATCGTATCTAGACAATGACATCGAGTCATAAGTTAACGCATAAATCGATGAATGGTCGGTAGAGGAACATTTTGCCCAATGACCCATAGAAAAATGAGGCCATTTTTAACCGACTTCATTTATGGCCCAGTGCATTTTGGTGAACGTCTTCTTGGTTCTTGGACATACCGGATTCCTCACGATGTTTTCCTTCATTTATTTTGAGCGATATCAGCGGACCCTGCACGTAATTTAAGAAGTCATTGATGCAGGGCCGAGGATCAAACCAGGTGCCGTCAGATTGTAAAGCGCACAAGTCACTGCTCGGCCACCAATCGCTCTTCAAACGAGAATTAAAAAAATACTGGACCTTCTCATGTAAAGATTGAATCTTTTTTTTTAAATAGCGTAATTTGATGTATCGTTTTTATTTGGGAGTACCGCTGCGAAATAATGCAATGATCTGCCAAAAATATCATAGTACTTTGTTTTTATGAATGTAGAAATTTGTTTATTGTGCATTTGCCAGTGTCAATTATTAAATAATTATCAAGTTTGATGATAATTATGTAGTCAAATAAGTCAGTCACAGTTCACAGTCAGAGTCAAGCAAAGTAGGTCACGGTCAAGTCAAAATCATGCCCTTGTAAAGTGGTGGAGACTTTACAAGAGGCTTCTATGGAGCTTTGAAAACCACACGAAAATACATGTTTTTTCGCGTTATATCACTTCCCCAGACTCAAGCACGTCCATGAACACATAATAAATAATAATATACCATAATTATGTATTAACATTCGAAAATACACAAGTTTAAGAAAATATACAATGAGACGACATGTTTTTTCATGTTGGCGCCAAAACTCCAAGACGTACCTATATTTGAAAGTACGAGCTTACTACTCAAATTGTTTTTGTTCGAATCATAATATACAGTACACATTAGGGAATGTTCTGAATGAATAAATTAGTATGTTGGGACTTGTGACTAACAGGGATCTTGTGCGACACATGGATATGTAATTTAGAGAATGAAAATTTTATTAAACGTATATTTATACAACGTGTAAAGAAAGGTGTAGTAAATATGGCACGACACCATCTCACTCGCGCATTAGATGTTTTTAAAACATCGAGATACAATTCCTATAGAGTCACAATCTCTGTGGAAATAGTCTAAAAACGTCTGAGCGTCATTGTACATAGACATTGTATCAATTATAAAGTTCACAATGCCACATTTACTCCAATTTAGACGTTATGTTGCTTGCATAGTATTCAACGTTAGTTGTCCGCTATGTCGTCGTAGCTCTGGCATCGCGCGGCGTTGTAGTCGGATCGCGGTTACCTTGTAACTAGCCAAAAGTCAGCGCAATTCGTAGCGTGCGCCGATTTTTGATTTGGTATATTTTGCGCGATTGTGACTCTATATGTATTGTATCTCGATGTTTTAAAAGAAATAAAAGGACTGTCAACTTTTGAAAATGTGCTTTGGTCATTTTGCGAAGTTAATATTTCAAAATATTTACAACAATTTTTTTTATAATATTTTTTTTATTCCATGTGTGATAACATTGTGGAGAGCCGGCTACTAAAATCTGATGTTAGGCATTTAATGAAGCAGTGAGTATACTTTATGCAAATTAATCAAAGGGTAAAAACCCACCAATACAGATAAATCTTCAACACGGTTTGCTTGAATCTTGCGTCTCTTTTCCTACGCTTAAGAAACTTTGACTTGATACATATTTAAGAATAAGGAATTACTTATTAGCTATGATGGATTTTAGTCGCTTGCTTATACGCGTCGCTCGAAAAAAAAAGAATTTCATCTCATGAGGAATTTACTATGCTAGAACAGAGAGAATGCGTCTGTCTAAAAAAAAATTGTTTTCATACAAAATGGATCACGTGATCGTACATTTTGTATAAGGATATCACACATCATCAGCCAGTAAACGCCCTCTGCTAACAAAGGCCTCCCTCTTAGAGCAGGGTGTTTCCATAATCCCCACGCTTGGCAGGTGGCTTGGAGATCGCAGTACGTTCACCGTGTACTAATAATACGCTTCTGCTCATCTTCCGGTGGTTCTGGTCGCAATTTTAGAACATGCCTTCGGGTATGTGACACCCTTAAGTATCATTCATCGAGATATAATACCTATAGAGTCACAATCTCTAAGTGAAAACAGTCAAAAATTGTCGGGGGGTCGTTGTATACATACCTAGTGTTAGCTTTTCAGCCAAGAAATCATCTTTTAAACTGTTTTACACACAATTCGTTTACACTTGTTATCGCTTCGAGGTTCGAGCAAAGAAAGAGGGTGATTGCAATGCAACCGCCACTTATATACTGTGTTCGTTGGCAGTCGACAAAAGACTGTCAACTGTCAACGAACACGTGTGAACTTCGCCAATACAGTTTCATTATAATGGTGTTGTTAGTTCATCTATACATTAAATGATTAAACTAAAGTTGTTTTACATTCGGCCATCCGACTCAATTACACGTCCTCGTGTATACGTGTCATGTATTATATGATAATAGACATTATACGTGTTAATTAAATGTGTACTTTACAATCTTATTTTGAAGTCTTATACTATCGTTTTATGTTACATAATATCAGAATGCAACTGCATACTGAAAAGCACATCATATCAGACTAAAACCGAATCTGGTTTAGTTAAGTCAGTACGCAACTGCGTACACTGTCTCTTACGCAACTGCGTACATCGGCTCTTACGCGACTACGTACACCGGATCTTACGCAACTGCGTACAATGTCTCTTACGCAACTGCGTACATCGGCTCTTACGCGACTACGTACACCGGATCTTACGCAACTGCGTACAATGTCTCTTACGCAACTGCGTACATCGGCTCTTACGCGACTACGTACACCGGATCTTACGCAACTGCGTACAATGTCTCTTACGTAACTGCGTACTGGAGGCTCCGCTGCAGGCTCAGCTGGCAGGTTCGACGGCAGGCTCAGCCGCAGGCTCAGCCGCAGGCTCAGCCGCAGGCTCGACAGCAGGCTCAGCCGCAGGCTCGACAGCAGGCTCAGCCGCAGACTCCGCGGCAGGCTCCACTGCAGGCTCCGCTGTATGCTCCGCCGCAGACTCGACCGCAGGCTCGACAGCAGGCTCAGCCGCAGGCTCGACAGCAGGCTCAGCCGCAGGCTCGACGGCAGGTTCAGCGGCAGGCTCGACAGCAGGCTCAGCCGCAGAATCGGCGGCAGAAATTTGCATATATAACAATAAGTACACTAATCGGATATATAATCTGAAGAACTTTTAACATGAGCACAGTTATTTAGTAATTAGTATTAAATTAATCATTAGCAAAGAAATTATAATCAAGAAAACGCAAGGAATAAAACAGCCACTTTGTACAATAACTATTAATTAGGGCTCTAAAAAAAACATGACTAGCAAACAGGTTTTGAACCACTTAACAAAAGACAAATTACACTCTGTGGACATGGGAAAATAAGAAGACATCTGTAACTTATTAATCCCGATTCTGATTTGTTAGCTTTTCAGCCAAGAAATCATCTTTTAAACTGTTTTACACACAATTCGTTTACACTTGTTATCGCTTCGAGGTTCGAGCAAAGAAAGAGGGTGATTGCAATGCAACCGCCACTTATATACTGTGTTCGTTGGCAGTCGACAAAAGACTGTCAACTGTCAACGAACACGTGTGAACTTCGCCAATACAGTTTCATTATAATGGTGTTGTTAGTTCATCTATACATTAAATGATTAAACTAAAGTTGTTTTACACTAGATACTAATTATATAGTTCGCAATGCCACATTTACTCCAATTTAAACATTATGTCGCTTGCATAGTGTTCAACGTCACTTGTCCGCTATGTCATCATCGTAGCACTGGCATCGCTCGGCGTTGTAGTCTGATCGCGGTAGCCTTAAAACTAACCAAAAAGTCAGCGCAATGCGTAGCGTGCGTCGAGTTTTGGTTCGGACATATTTTTGGCACATTTGTGACTCTATAGGTATTGTGTCTCGATGGTATCATTACACTTTTCTTTTTAAACGTTGTATAAATATTAAAAATGTGTTAAAGACTTAATTACTAGGTAATTATAATCATCGATAAACAACATGGCATGGTTTTTGCTAATTTTATTGTCTTGTATTGTAATCTCAGTGTGCTTGGATCCTTATAAGACCCGCTCGCTCTGAAATTCCAACTATTTCGAACAACAACACGTAGGGAATTTTATTAGCTCGAGTCCAGTCATTACTTCCATCGTGAAACTTCCATGAAACCCTCTTTAGTCTTGCTCTTGACGTGAAAAATAACATTTGCATAAAACATGAATACGTTTTGTAGAGAATTTACCTTTTTTATTCGGTCAATTGAGCGTTTTGAGTGATTTATTTTATTTATTTAGTGACGTTAGAGTTAGACACACGTTAAACTTATAACAACCCTCTTTTTCTGTCGAGACAGGCCTGGCGCACTCCGCACTTTAGGTATGAAGCTACAAGTAGCCGACTTGTCGGACCTACCGCGCGATAGACAGAGATAACGCGACAAGAGTTACGTGATAGACAGAGAGGCAACTTCTAGGTTAATATAGCTATAGTCAGAGCCCGCGCGTCCTGAATTGCACTTTATTGTGTAGTAGCAAGAGTCGCTACTTATTTAAATGATTTTTGGAGTTTGGTCGGGGTCGAAAATTAAAATATATCCAGTTGCTAGGAGTATATCCACGCAGGTGAATCAGCGGCGTAGTTGGAGCATTCATCTCTTTTAAGACATGCCACAGACTTGCAAAGTAGGCGAATCCGCGTTGTTTCAACTTATAAAGGTCTATTACCAACACGCAAAAAATCAACTTGTGTTTTGTCAAAAGCTCCAGCGATTTACTTTTAAAAATTCAACACAACCACAACTTACAACGTGTTCTTAAAGTCTGTCAAACAGAAATGGATGTGGTATTTTACTCTCCACGTCCACAATATAATTTATCACGCTTTAAAGGATAAACTTTGGACGTAACATTTCTAGAAACTTTTTATAGGCACGCAACTGTGGCTGGGTATTGTTTAATTCGGTTTTCACTGTGCATTAGGTTTGCTTGCAAAAATGGGTTTGAATGGTCATGCATCGCGGGAGCTACGTCTCACGTGATTCGATTTGTCTTTTATATCGGAGAATAAAAATTACTCTTTATTGGCTATGAGTTCTGTGAACCCATCATCATCATTTCAGCCTTAGGAAGTCCACTGCTAGACATAGACCTCCCCATCGATCTCCAACAACAACAGGGCCGGTTGGAAGCGGCCTGCATCCAACCAGAGCATGCCTGTGAACCCATAGACAAAAATTACTGGCTAAAAGCGTGTCGAGACTCGATACACGCATATGGTAGGGTTCCGTTCTTCGTAGCCAAAGTCATATAATTGTGCTCACAATCATCATAGTTCAGAAATTGAAGGATACAGAAAAAATCTAAAGAATGAATTTCTGCGGATTTAGCCATATACCATATGGTTTAGACAAAAAGAAAACGACAATTTTACGAAAAGATCAATGACCTTTGAGTTCGGACATCTTGAATTTATTACAGTTTTATCATTATCTCAAAAAGTTATAATCAGAAAATACTCAAAATAATGTTGAATGGAGATTTTTAATATGACCTACACAAACTGAATTGATACATGTATGTTTTAAACGTTTATCGGGACTTATCACGTATTATTTAAACGTTTTCGGTATCTACGTTTTTTTTTTAGTTTTTTTTTTTTCACGTATTTTTTTTTTTGTTTTTGGTTCTTTTTTATTTTGTTCAAATCGCGAAAGTTTAAAAATTACTGATACATGTATGTTGATAGTTCATCCATCCCGGTAATCAATTCTCGACGAAAACAGGTTAACCGTCTTACTACAAAAGATTTAAGAACGCTTTAGACATGTGTTTAACATATTTTTGCAGTGAAACAACTGCTAAACACATGTCTAAAGCGTTCTTAAATCTTTTGTAGTAAGACGGATGTTTAATATATTTAAGGAAAAACTTAACTTTGTAATTGGCAAAAAGTTGCTCCGATACATACCAACTACCAAATTTAAGTTTGTAATAGCATTTTTTTTATGTTGTGTAAATTCAAATTATAAATTACAACGAAAATAATACCTACTATTAGGAGCATTCTAATATGAGTAAAAATCTAATATAGTTTTTTCTTATAAAGATATAACTATGGACAAGTGACTTTAATAACTAAACAAAATACAAGCTACTTAATACTAACACTGCAATTATAGTTAGACTACCCATAGACCGTTGAAGGTCTAAAGACAGTCCAAATGCTCAAGCCTACTACCAGCTGGCAGCGCACCCAGCATGCTGGCAGCATTACCACGCTGAATGGCAATGCTTATGCGTTGAGCCAGAAACACGCCAGCATTTTGGTCACGCGTCGCATTAACCAGGTGCACAATTTTTTTTTTGAAAATGAGGTGAGCTCCCAAGGTTCCAATGTCTCGACCTAAACTACTCACTGACTAAACGCCTCAAATATACATACATATATAACCACTGCCGAGGTTAGCATATTTGCGTCGCTTATGCTTCTCAAGATATAACTGTATTTAACGCAGCACTTTCAATGTAAATAGCTCCTGAAGTTTGAATAAGATTTTATTGTAAATACGGTACAAGATAGCACAGCGGAATACCAAGTAGTTTGAGATCGTGCAATAAAAAAAACCACGAACGTTTTATCTCGCCCACATAAACATTCTAATGTCAGCAAAAAGGCCAGAAATAACTTTATTAGGTTTACTTACGAAGTAAACGTGTCCGTTGAATTTGTTCCCGGGAAAGCATAAATAGAATTTGGGACACGGATCGGCTTCCTTGTGCGAGGAAATGAAATTACTCATTTCACGCGCTACACGCTCTTGATTGTGAAAGATATAGGTGAAAACGTTCCTTAATGCAATTGCTGTTCTGGTGGAAGAGTTTAAGACGATAATGTTGTTTTCTCGAACATGGTATTTAATGTGCCTATCATTTAAAGAGCGGTGGTAGCCGACTGGTAGCACGTGTCACCTTTTGAAAAACCCCACGTTGTATGTTCAGCCTGTCTCATCCCACTGCAGGTCAAATCAAAAGCCTTCCTCATTTTCTTCCACGCATCCTACTACTGTTAGTATTTTTTCTTTTCTTTTTGGTAGTGTTTAATAATCATTTGTTTAAAAAGCCGACTTCATATTTAGTTTAATTCACAAGAATATTGTCATCGAAGTAAATGAACTTTCCAGTTACTTTGATATAAACTAGATCAAAGAAAAACAGATTTTTCCAAATCGATTTCTATGACGGAGTTCTGAGGTAACAAAAATTAAAAATACAACCAAATTAGGAACTGTTTTGAAGTCTGTAAAAAATTGTTGTTAATCAGAACAAATAGTTTTTTTTTAAATAATATGCTTTTGTTTGGCCGCCAAACGATTTTTATCAGTTCAAAAATAAATAAGCTATAAGTATTTTAATTTCATGCTAGACAGAGAGCGCACTATACTGAGTTATGACGTCACGCCTCAGTCGCGCCATACAAATGCTATACTAACACACGCTTTGCGAGAAAGTGACAGAGTATCCCCTCTCCATCCCCACCTAAAACTTAAAACGCTCATATCTCGGAGATTTATCACTCAATATATATTTTTTTTAATTTGTGTTTTTACACAACATTTAGTTATATTCATCAGTAAGCCTGTTATAAATTAAACATTAGGACACATGCCTATTATCGTGTATACCTAAAAATTTCGTTTAACCACTATTGATTTTAAAATGTTCGCAGTTTCACACAAAACATAAATATGAACAACGTTTTCGCTTTCAGGGTAAAATATCTTCATAAGGTTAGAAGTTCAGCTGATTTTACTCAAATGCTCATCGGGCAACCATTTTGCGCGTCGTCGCCCGTCGTCACAAACACAAATGTAAATTCACTACCGGAAAGCGATCTCGATATTTAACCGTTCGAGAATTAAATCCATTTTGGGGTATGCACCGAAAGGGCAGTCCCATCGGGGCTTTACGATGGGATGCCGCTATAAAAACCAAAAGAGATAGCCTCTGCCCGCCTCTACAGACTTGGAGAAGAGCAGACTCCTAAGAGATGATGAAAAACAGAAGACGGTAGAAGTTCTCAATAGATTTAAGCAGCGGTGCCACATAAGCAACACGACACGGCATGGTATGGCTCTGACAAGCTTTGAGTACAAGCTTTTGAGCCTATTTGTTTTTGTAATGAATTGTATGAGTGTGTGTTTGTGTTTGTTGTGCTTGCGTTTATGTTTATACATTCATCATCATCATCAGCCAGAAGACGTCCACTGCTGAACATATGCCTCCCCCTTTAACCTCCACACTGAACGACAACCTGCCTTTTGCATCCACTGGATACCCGCAACTCTCACAATGTCGTCGGTCCATCTAGCTAGTGGGAGGCCTATCTACGCTGCGTCTTTCGGTTCGTGGTATTCACTCAAAAACCTTTATTCCCCATCGGTTATCGGTTCTTCAAGCGATGTGGCCTGCCCAATGCCCATTGCCACTTCAACGAGCTATGTCGGTGACTCTGGTTCTTTGGCGAATAGGTATCTACGTTTTAGATATGTTCGTTTCGTATATTTATACATATTAGTATAGTAATTGGCAGAATAATATTAAACAAACTTAAAAATGGTAATGAAACTTGTATCCACGGATACCAGTATCAGCGGGTAATGTGTTTTTTTTTAAAGAAACGTATCCTGGTTACCATGAATACAACTCGCCGGGATCCGTGGATACAAACCCAACATAAGACTATAACATAGAAAGGCTAATGACATCTGTTAATCAATGACCAAAATACTATAAATATCTTTAGTACAGTACTAACAGTTTATTTGTCATTGTAGTAAGTACATGAGAGTCTAACTTACCACTTGCCATGGCATCATTATCGATAACACGTGCTTGACTATATAATAGATCACTGCAATCCATGATTTATGACCGGCGGGGTCAGCGAAATATTGATAACAGACCACTCAACTTCTGAGTATGAGTACACATACACTACACTAGTTTTTGGCTACGGTTTCGCCTTCTTTCTTGCTAATTAATATACTCGTTACGACGTACGTAACGTTTGTTGTGGTACGATTTCACCGCGCAAATTGTCATAGTAAAATTTTTATATTCTTTTTGGAGCCATAATTGACTCCATGTCAATGGCTTAAATTTTGCGAATGTACTTGGTTTCTTTGTGTAGTTATTCTAAGACTATTATACAGTTTGAATACAAAAAGTCTGGGCTATTGAGGTGAACAACTTGTGGATGGGATAACAGATCTATGGTATGAGGTACGGCACCTGCCAATGCCTCATTTCAAAATAAAAGGCGGGGTGATGACTTGCCCACTAAATGGGCCCCCCATAATGGCTGCCGCATCTTGGCACCGGAGGGGCAACATTGGCATGGGTGGCTAAGGGTGTCGAGAGGTGTTCTGCACTTTCACTAAGAGCTACTAGCGGCGTTATGCCCTTTATTATTATTATATTCACTTTATTTATTTTGAGTCTTAATTTTTAAGTTTTTTACATCTAATAATAAATAAAAAATACATAAAAAACATAAAAAACTTAAAAACTAGGGTGCCACCGGCAGCGGGGCAGGGCCCAAGCTACCAGTGGTTAGGGCTGCAGAGTGAGGAACCTCCTGACAATGCGAGCCGTGTCAAGGATTACTGCCTTCTGCATCTGACCCTTGACCCAACCGTCTAGCGAGAGCCTCTTAAGGTGTTGGTCGAGGCTCTTCGCTATAAGACCGTTCACCGAAACGACTATCGGGACAATGATCGTCGAGTCAACATCCCACATGGCGGTAACCTCGTGAGCCAAGTCAAGGTACTTGCTGAGTTTGTCCTTCTCGGCCTTCACGAGGTTCTCGTTATGCGGGATGGTGATGTCAACGAGCACTGCCCGGCGCTGGGACCGGTCGACCAACACGATGTCAGGCTTATTGGCAACAATAGTCCTGTCCGTGATGATAGAGCGGTCCCAATAGAGCAAAGCACGACCATTTTCAAGAACTGGCGCTGGTGCGTACTTATAGTACGGCACCTCAGACTCGACAAGGCCATATCGAAGGGCAAGTTGCTGGTGGATGATCCTGGCCACCTGGTTGTGCCTGTGCAAGTACTCGCCGTTAGCAAGATGCGAACAACCGGAAATTATATGTCGGAGAGACTCTCCAGGACGGTGGCATGCCCGACAGATGTCGACCGTACCGTCCTTCATGATATATTTCCGATAGTTGTTCGTCTTGATAACTTCGTCCGCAATCGCACAGGCAAAACCCTCGGTTTCCCCAAAGAGGTCACCGAATCGTAACCAGTTCACCGACGAAAGCAGGTCCACATCGGGCCCTGTTAAGGCCCGATAGAACCGCCCGTGCAGCTCCTTGCCTTTCCATACGTCCCTGCGGTCTTCGATGCTCAGCACCGATGGTTTGCGCCAATTCTCGTTTGCCAAGGAGAGCGGCGTGAGACCCCTGTCAACAGCCACAACATCACGATGCATCCCACTCTCGCTGTTACGGAAAAAATCGTTATTATTATTATTATTAGATTTTACTTACCATTCAGTTAGGTAGTAGATCTGTGCCATTCAGTACATTTTTTGTAGGTATATCTGACACTACTGATCGTATGAATCACAGTTTTGTTTTTGTTTAAATTATTTTTCTGTGGTATGAATAATGAGTGTGAGTATGGGTATCACGTTCCTCCCCGGCCCGTTCCCGTCTCACCCCGCCTCGTTCCGCTTTTATCCCGCTCTCGTTTCAAACCCATACGTGGCTCCCGTTTCGTGACGTACTTAGTAAATAGTACTTCAGGGTTTTTTTTAACGCGGATAAGTCTGCGTTTGACCACCAACTCGCCTGTTGGTAAGCGATGATGTGGTCGAAGATGAAGCACGCAGACTTAGAAGATAACTGTTCACTGTGGCCTTGAAAAGGCCCAGGGTGTCTTTTTCAAAGTGCCCCTCTGTTTTAATCCGTGAAAATAGCCCCAGCCCGTATTCGTTTAATGAAGTAAATACCCTCGCGAAATATAAAACGTTTCGTTTACTTTGCTATCCACTTGATAACTTTTCTGACTGTAGACAGCTTAGCTGAGCTTAGCAAAATACGGGTGGTAAATTGAACGTGTACGTTTTGATACAAATTGTTTTTATGGTTCCGTACCCAAAGGGACCAACAGGACCCTATTACTAAGCTACTAAATACTACTATCAAAAATAATAATAAATGGTTGCCTAGAATAGATCGCTTTTAACGATAAGGCCGCCACTTGTGGCACTAGCTGATATAACGTGATATACCGAGGTAAAACATGTCATTTGTATTTTCGTCCTGTTTCCGAAACTCTAATAAAGCCTCCACCTCTTCACTAGAGCATACCTTTGACTTGACCCAAACTTACTTTACTTGACTCTGACTTGTTTGACGACTTCGACGATAACTAATAAAAATTGGAAATCTCAATACTTGACACTGGCAAATGCACAAGACGTATAACTACGAATTCTTTCCAATAGGAAATAATAAAAAATAAGTTATCTGTTGCTTGTCTTCTCTGTCCTGACTATGAGGTATTTTATTAAAAAAACAATGAGGCCTATTCTGTCATACCACTCACTTAACTAAACCAATCTGACAGGACTAAAACTATCTGCCTCTCCTTTCATTTTAATGTGTGAGATAAGGGTGGCAACAATTTTAGAGCTGCCAAATTTAGTTTAGTTTAGTTTAGAGTGCATCAGAATCTATGCCATTGTTCAAGCAAAATTTTAGTTCACTAATTTGTTCAACGGCGGAGTATATTAATATACCATAGTTCAACTCTAAATAAGTTGATGGCTGTATTTTCTAGAGATTGCTTTCTTCAATTTAAAACTTGATTCTATTCGTAACATATCACCATTTTACAGCCAAGTTTTTTAATCAAGTTATAACTTTCTTAATTCCACATACGCGTATTTTGGGTACAAAGTTTTCTCAAATTGTCATTTTTATTACAAAAGCGAATAAATTTCTTCATGTAGCTCACATGAGAGGAAAATTTTCTTTTCATGACTAAGGTTGAAGTTAAATCTCTAAACGCTGTAACTAAAATAGAGATGCATTCGCCAAATTACTTTTGAAATAGTGTATTTCAATGAATCGCATACGTTGAGAAACTTAATTTAAAATCTTTGAGCTTGATATATTTGATATTTTAGTATTAAAATTTCTAACAATTAATTTAAACATAAAGTTTCTTTGCATTTGTTTCAATGTTCATAATGAAGCCTTAAAAGCATTTTTTTTTTCATTTGTATATTGCCACCATCGAGATACAAAACTTATAGAGTTACAAACGTGCCAAAAAAAACCGAACCAAAACTCGGCGCACGCTACGATTTGCGCAGATTTTTTGGTTAGTTACAAGGTAACCGCGAATGCAATCGACATAACGTCTAAATTGGAGTAAATGTGGCATTGTGAAGTATATAATTGATACAAAGTATGTACAATGACGCTCGAACGTTTTTTGACTGTTTTCACTGAGAGATTGTGACTCTATAGGAAATTTATTTTCTCGATGATTGCCACTTGAGTTTTTATAATTATCACAGTGCCTACTGATTTACAAACTCAATAATTAAAGTTACTTAAATATAAATACTATGTTATGACTATGTCGTTTGAACAATGTTCAATTGAGCTTGCAACAAAATGTAGATGCACAGAAATGCTCAGGTAGCCAGTATTTGTATTTCGGACATTCTATAATTTTTACGCATCATTCATTCGTTTTGTCTGTCCGTCTGTCCGTCCGGATGTCCCATCCGTCTGTCCGTCCGTCTGTCCATCCGTCCTAATCATTTCATTGCATGGAACTGCTAAATTACAGATTTGCTATAGAGAGATATCAATTTCAAAAGTATAAACATGGATAGCCCTTTGGGTTTTGGATATACCTTGTAGCCTCTTGAACATAGACTGCGTTTCATTATTATGCAAGGACGTTTCATAGAAATTCAAAACCAAAACACTAATTTTTGTTTAAAAAAAAAGATCATGCATCACTCAAAATGTAGGTATATAGGTACATATTTACCGACTACTCTCAATACAAATAACTTATTTGCCCAAACGTTTGTTGATCACACCGACTGCTTATTTCAAATTTATTAACCGTAAAGATAATCAAATATAAGCAGAAAACCCTTTACCCCAAAAACGGTTTTTCTAATTTTATTTCGGATCCTAGGTCGGATCGGAACGGATTGGAGGTAAAAAAATCCATTAACTCGAATACTTCACGCACCCAGTGGATTAAGTTGTTATTGTAACGAGATGTTTTTATACACATTTAATATTGTAAAGTTTCTTTTTTTCCGCTGCCACGTGATGGCGGATAGTGTATATTTTTTTCGACTCTGGTAATGTGGGTATCAAATGAAAGAGGTTGAAAAGTAGGAAACGGTAGAGGGACATTACAATAAATTCAATATGACCGCCGTTCCTAGATGGCAGTTTACATTTTCTTTGCTAATACTAAAAGCTTGTTTTAAAAAGTGATTTTTTTTAACAATCAACTTATTGTAATAATAAGGCTCTGACCATTTATCGTTAATTTTTGAGCATAATGTAATAATAAAACTATGGCCGATTTTAAGGGCCGGGTTTCATGAATTGTTTATACACTAGATTGTTTGCTAATTTCTATGTCACAATCTTGTATTTTTTTAACTAGCCACTGGATTATTTTATTGTCAATATCACTGTTGTCTTCATTGTCACCGAGAAGCTAATGTCAGTCAACGATAACTTTGACTGGGATTTGTTTTGGACCCTACACATATTTGCTCAAATCACAGATATACACAATAGATCTGTGGCTCAAATTAAATTATTGATCCTACTTGGTTTTGGCAACATACACAAAACTTGTCGAGCCAAAATGTGAATTTAGACAGAATAGCCTGACATTGACAACAGCAACCATTCTGACGCCGAACTTCGTCGTCATCTATCAACACTCTATCAAGCTCTTCGGTACTAGTTTATTTTTTAAAGTTGGCTTTGTGAAAAACCTTCATTATAGAGTGCTTTTCATGAAAGAAGGGGACCAGACGCGGCGCTGTCATTGCGTATCAATCACCAAAGAGAATATAAATACTACGTAAGAACTATCAGTATCATTTCTCGAGTAGAATTTTAACAACTTTTGGCATCGTACACGAGTCTTTAACGATGGAAAATTAATAAAAATCTCACTAGCGTCCAAACACAGTAACAACACCTGACAACTACAACATGGAAATTTAGTTCCGCTGTTTGCCGTGGGACTTCTTTCATGAAAAGGACTCTACAGTATATTTTATAAGAAGGCATAAAGCCAAGAAGACAAAAGCTAACCTTCAAAAACCAAACCATTTAAAATATTTAAATAAATATGATTTTGCTAGTTATAGGTATACCTAGAACGTTCGATTCAACTGGTGTTTTTCTTTCTGCACCTGCTTTCTACAGAAATATTTCCATAAATGATTCTAAGGCTTCCTCTCAGCGTGAATTCAACATTAGAATACAAACCTATTTAAGGTAAAGTATTGTGTATTTATGCTCAAAGGTGTAAATAGGTCTACCAGGAAAACTTTTTTCGGGAATTCAGGCTAATGTGTTTTTTGTGAACGTGCGAGTTTAAGGCGGATTTCACAACAGTGGATTTATCTGCGGATCATCTGTGTAGAGAAATAAATACATCGCAAAAAAGTAAGCTTAAAAATGAAGCATTTGGGCAAGCCACATCGCTCGAAGAACCGATAACAGATGGGGAAGAAAGGTTCTTGAGTGGAGACCACGAACCGGAGACGCAGCGTAGGTAGGCCCCCCACTAGATGGATCGAATACATTGTGAGTGTTGCGGGCATCCAGTGGATGCAGATGGCAGGCTTTCGTTCAGGAGTGGACGTTTTTCGGCTGATGATGATGATGACATTTTAGTTTATTGTAAATGTAATTTTTCTAATAAACAGATTTTCTGATTTATGGATTGGTCCCATAGTAAAAGATTTTCATAATGACGAGAACAATCCTTTTGGCTTAGTACCACCAACCCGTGTAACCTCGAACCTAAGCAGAAAACCCAAATCCATATGTAAGCAGAAAAACCGAATCCAATTTCATCGGATAGCATTTTCATCAATATTTTTAGCAACTTTTAACCTATAAATTTCGGAACGGAAAAAGTTTTAACTTTTCGCGAAGAGGGTTGGAGCCACCCGCAACTTGGTTGGCAGTTTAACTCTGGTTTTCAAGCCCGGAAAGATTAGTTTCAGCACTTTACTTGTCAAATTTTAATGTGAAACTTTTTACGTACTACGCAAAAGGAGAACGATAAGTAGTCTTACTTCGTACAATAAATTCGTCAAAACGCGAATAAAAGTCGCTTGGCGAAGGTCCCGTGCGTTTTTTTTATTCGTTAAAATATATTATTATACCAAAACTAAGTTTAACTTTTCCTTTCAAATTTGCCTGCTCAATTTTTTCACAATTCGGCCATAAACTTCGGAGATAAGGTTATATTTTTAATTCTTCGGAAATATAAAAAAAAAACAATAATAGAGAATATAAACTTTTTAAATGTATATATTTTCACTTCTTTCAAAACTCACGAGAGACAATAAAAAAAATTACTGATTCGAGTCTTCGTTACGTACAAAAACTTACAAAAGGATGGTTTTGTAAGTTTTTTGTTCAAATTGTATCATGTTAACCATAATGAGTCTGCGAGTTTTATTATCCGTATAAGTTAGCAAAAGAAAAATTTCGAAGCTTTTCTTAAAGCCCCAAGGTACGATAGCGAATTGTATTTGTGTTACAAGCATTGGGTAAACGAGGAGAAACTCTAACAGGAATCAGTTCTTAGTAATTTATAAATTTCTACGAAGTATAGGCTTATTCACATATATGTTTGTTTAATAAGAATACCAAATCAGTATAGTAGGTACATAGGCGAGCAAACATAATTACAAATGTTTAATCAATTTGTAATGTGTGTTCTCAAAAATGTATAATTTTTTTTTCTTCCATAAATAAAAATTTGTCTATTGTCTAATCACAAACTTCACAATATTAGAGCTGGTTCTAAAAGACTACTCAACCATAATTGGTATTTTTAGGGCTCCGTACCCAAAAGATAAAAACGGGACCCTATTACTAAGCCTACGATGTCTGTCTGCCCATCTGTCCTACCTTTAAACAGCTGTATCTTTCGAACCGTAATAGATAGCCAGTTAAAATTTTCACAGAATATGTAACGTAACGGCGAATTAACTAACAAATAATAAAAAGGTAAAAACTTAAGTCATCTTACAACAAACGTATTTTTGTATTAGCTCAATAATGTTAAAATGGTAATACGTACAAGCGTCAAACTTGGCATGATTATAGTACACACTAAAGTATAACGACAAATAATAAATAATGGCCAAATGCGTGTCGGTAACAAGTTTCTGTTCAATACCAAGTTATAACTGGTAATTTCGTTTTGTGGCGGTACGGAACCCTCAGTGCGCGAGCCCGACTCGCACTTGGCCAGTTTATTTATGAGATAATTTCAAGATTTTTTTCTATATTATAAAACAATAAAAAACGGAATACATAATTGGTAAGCGCTAGAAAAAAAACTAGTGCCAAATCAACTAGTTCCTACTCGTTGATGATGAAATTTTGTAAAGAGAGTAGATGTCTGTCTACAAACTGCTATGCAGTTTGGCAGAGTTGTGTTATAATAACTTGCATGTTAGTCAATAAAATAAATAATTAAAAACAAAAAAACAAAAAAAGGCTGATTCAAATATTACTAAGCAAAGCTAATGATTTTCTTGTGGGACTACCTCGAGAACTTCAACTACATAATAAAATAATCACCTAGATTGGTTCACAAACTTCAGAGTAATACATAAAAACAAATAATAATTACACATTAAAAATATATCTGTAATTATGTTCGCTTAAAAGCGCCGATCTTTTAGAAACACCTAGTCGAGCCACGAGCGAAGGAAAGTAAAGTAATTTTGTGTGAAACATCTCAGTCTTACTACAATACATTTATATTAGGTACGCATGTTTTAAAGCTCTTACATTCAAAGAAATGAGACGAAGATGAAAAAATATTAAATCTTTACAGTTTTCGAGTCTTCTAATTTAATTTCTCACATAAGTAACTCAAATAACATAATATGCCATCTTTAACTTCGGAACATTAAATTAAAAATAAAAAACCACAAATTAAAACCTAACTATTAATCTATTAAACCGTTACCAGTGGGAATTGTTCCCAAAATGCTGGCCCCATTATCACGTTGTATGGCGATGCTCACCCTTTGAGCAAAGTAGAGGCCTGCATTTTGGTCACAAGTTGCATCGACCAGACGTGAAGACAAATCTTTGAAATTGTTTTTGGCTCTTGATCCCCACGGCCCCTTGGTTTCGACCCCAAACGGCTCAAAAATGTATCCACTATATTAAATTGTATTTGAACAATCGTAGCATTAAAAATTTGTTTTTTTTTTTGATCATTTTAATGTTATATTGAGAAAAGGCCCAACAATGCATGAGGTGTCTAGCCCAAAAGATACAAGTATTTTAGCAAACACATCCGCGTTTGTTTTCAAATGTTTCCCTCACGGCTATTTGTTTTAGGAGTTCGGGGTTCTTATGTTTATTTTGGCAAAGGAGTCAAGGGCAACGTTTATTTGGAAATAATTTCCGCTTCCGAGGCGTTGTCATTAAAATTTGGCATGGTGCCGAAGAATTTTCGCAGCGGCAGGTTTATTATCTAACTAACTATTTTGAATGCGATAATCGCAATTGCGACAATACAAATAGTATTTTTGACGTTGATTTGTGACATACTTACATCACATACATTGACAGCCAGTAAACGTCCACTGCTGAAGAAAGGCCTCCCTGTTAGGGAGGGGTGTTGCCATTATCCCCACGCTTGGCAGGTGGCTTGGGGATCGCACTTCGTTCATCATTTCAGCCGTAGGACGTCCACTGCTGGACATAGGCCTCCCCCATCGATCTCCAAAAGGGCCGGTTGGAAGCGGCCTGCATCCAGCGTTTCCCTGCGGTCTCTTTTAGGTCGTCTGTCCATCTTGTGGGTGGACGTCCTACGCTGCGCTTACCAGTCCGTGGTCTCCATTCCAGAACCTTTCGGCCCCATCGGCCATCTGTTCTGCGTGATATGTGCCCTGCCCACTGCCATTTCAACTTACTAATCCGGTGGGCTATGTCGGTGACTTTCGTTCGTCTACGGATCTCCTCATTTCGGATTCGATCTCGTAGAGAAACCCCGAGCATAGCCCTCTCCATAGCTCGTTGTGCGACTTTGAGCTTGCTTATGAGGCCCATAGTGAGAGACCACGTTTCAGTGCCGTATGTCATCACTGGTAACACACACTGGTCGAAGACTTTCGTCTTAAGGCACTGAGGTATTTTGGACGAGAAGACGTTGCGTAGTTTACCGAACGCTGCCCAGCCGAGTTGGATTCGCCGATTGACCTCTTTCTTGAAGTTGGACCTACCTAGTTCGACTGTTTGTCCTAGGTAGACGTACGCGTCAACAGCTTCAAGAACTGAGTTCCCAACTGATACTGGGGTGGGCACAACATGGATATTTGACATGACCTTTGTCTTGTCCATGTTCATTTTAAGGCCCACCTGTTGAGAGACTCGATTGAGGCCTTCGAGCATCATGCTGAGATCCTCCATCGATTCTGCCATGACCACAATATCGTCGGCAAACCGAAGGTGAGTGATGTACTCGCCATTGATGTTGATGCCGAGTCCTTGCCATTCCAGGAGCTTGAAGGCATCTTCCATTGTGGCAGTGAACAGTTTCGGAGAGATAACGTCTCCCTGTCTCACGCCTCTTCGCAATGGAATTGCCTTCGAACTCTGCTCCTGTACTCGGACCGACATGGTGGCGTTATTGTACAAACACTTCAACACTTCGACATACCGATAGTCAATACGGCATCGCTGGAGAGACTCAAGCACCGCCCATGTCTCGACCGAATCAAAGGCTTTCTCATAGTCCACAAACGCTAAACATAGTGGCAAGTTATATTCTTCGGTCTTCTGTATAACTTGGCGTAGCGTGTGGATGTGGTCTATGGTACTATAGCCTTTTCGGAAACCGGCTTGTTCGATCGGCTGGAAGTCATCGAACCTGCGATCGAGACGATTCGTGATGACCCTCGAAAACAGCTTATAAACATGGCTCAGAAGCGAGATGGGTCTGTAATTCTTCAGCAAGGTTTTGTCACCTTTCTTAAAGAACAGCACCACCACGCCTCTGTTCCATGCTTCTGGCGTTATACCTTCGAGTAAGACAGAATTAAAGAGCTTCTGAAGGACTCTGAGTACCGGTGTTCCACCCGCTTTCAGAAGCTCTGATGTGATTCCATCGTCCCCCGGCGCCTTGTTGTTCTTGAGCTGTTTCAGGGCCATCCTAATCTCGTACAGGCTGATGTCCGGGATATCTTCGGTATAGTGTCGGCTCAGCTTGGCTCTTGGGTCTTTGGCCGAGCTGCTCACAGGTTTAGCAACCGAAGTGTATAGCTGTCCATAGAACCTTTCGATTTCCCCTAAAACCTCAGCTTTGGTCGACGCTACACTACCATCTTCCCTCTTCAGCTTTGTCAGCTGGCTTTGCCCAATAGACATGTCTCTTGCAAACACTTTGGAGCCTTTGTTTTGCTCAATCGTCTCTTTAATACTGTTCGTATTAAAGGTACGTATGTCGTGCCGCAATGACTTCCAAATTTGTCTATTGAGCTGCCTATATGAGTCAGCGTCATCGGAACATTGTAGTTGTAACGAGCGTCGATCAGCCATGAGGTTACGGGTATGGTCGGATAATTTTTGAGGTCTATCTGTGCGCCGGCCAGGTCTAAAAAACTTAGAACCTACCGCATGGACAGTTTCCACTAACCTGTTATTAATCTCATCCACGGAAGCAAAATTCTCCAGGCAATCAAAGCGATTAGACAGCTCGAGTTGAAAGCTCTCGGGGTTTTGAATATGGGCATGGTTCGGTCGGAGCGTGGACTTCATTAGGCGGGACCTCTCAATTTTAACGTTAATATTCAATGTGCCTCTTACTATTCGGTGATCACTACCGGTTTTCACCCTGTGAATCACAGAGACATCATTGAATATTTGTCTCTTGGTGGTCATAATGAAGTCTATCTCATTTCTCGTAGAACCATCGGGGCTCATCCAGGTCCATTTCCTGTGAGGCGGCTTCTGAAAGAAAGAGTTCATCATAAAAAGTCCCTCTTTCTCCAGTAAGTCGGCCAGCCTCTGTCCCCTAGGGTTCCGTTGCCCACAGCCAAATTTCCCCACTTTCAACTCATCATCACTTCTCTTGCCCACTTGCACTTCGTTCATCGTGTACTAATAGGACGCTTGGTTCTGGTCGCAGTTTTAGGACCGATTTATGACAGTTCCACTACTTATTTTTAAGTCGTGTCAGAGGCCTTCTGACTTTTTGTGCTCCATATAAATGTTCTGAAAGTTAAGATTTGAATGTTAATTGTGCGTCAAGTTCATCATCGTCATTGGCTTCTCATTCTACAAGGAATAAGTCTTCTCCCTCTTTCAACGATTTCCCCTGTTTAGCCTTAATGTCATCAATGTATCCCACTTTTATAAATCCTCACGCCATCGTTGACAAGTTACGACCAAGAAAACTTGTTGGATCACATACCACACCATGCCACGTTACGGATACTCCCGCGTTGCGACATTTTAGCGTCTGATAGCACGACCGGTCGCTGTCGCTCGGTTTACCTAATAAGCGCATTCAAGTGAACACTCCGTGTCAATGGTTCACGAGCCATAACTTTTTTTGTAAACGTGACTTTGGTCGGAATTGTTTGGAAGTACAGGGACCTGATTTTCGCGTACTCGAAATTGACTTGGTCATTCTCACTCTAACGTAATTTCTAGTGAGAGTTTCAGAGACCTAGGTAATCTCGAGCATGCGAGAATAGGGCTATATGCGGTCTCGCCTAATCACCTGTGCCCAATTGATGTTCCCAACTTATTGCTTTATTACTTCTCCGCGATTTATGTACGATGTGGGAGAAAAAGTTCAGTGGATTATACTTGTATTGGTAGTTTGTTAGAGTTTTGTGAGTTACCCCCGTAGTTTGAAAAGAAAGAGAAAAAGTTTAGTTTACTTATGGCAGTTTGGTAAAGGGTTAATACCTTTTAACTAATGGATCTTAAATAATATTTGAAATACATTGTCCAATTTGTATGGAAAGTGTTAGAGAGGCCTAAACTACTTATCCGATATTGATAAATGGGACGTCAATACATAAATGTAGGTTCAAGGATGGATCATAAATATTATACTAATCCATGTGTTTTGTAATGCAAATAACACGTATATTTGGGATGTTTTGTTTATCTGTTAAATAATTGACTAAACAAAATACAAGCTAAATAACACTACGAAAACAGTTAGATTGCCCATAGACCGTTGAAGGTTTAAAGACAATACAAATACCCAAATACTCAGGCCCACTACTAGTTGGTAGCGTACCCAGAGTACTGGCGGTATTACCACGCTGAATGCTTATGCGTGACACAGAAACACGTTTCGCCACAAAAAAAATATGACTGTACCAAAGGGTTCATCATCATCAGTCTTTTAACTGTCCGCTCCTGGAAATAAGTTTCTCCTAGTAATGCGCGCTACTGAGCTCGGTCGGCAGTTCTCTCCAGCCAGTTTCTACCTTCCGTTTAACCTAACCTAACCTTTTTTTTTTTTTTTTTTTTTGTCCAGGGAAATCCTTTATGGATGCCACCGGCCCCGGAGCGGGCAGGGTGGATATGTGCGACTCCCGCCAGAAGGGCGGCCTACTCACTAAAACCCTGGAGTGTTCCACCTTCGGCGCAAAATGTCGAGGTCACGGGTCCGCTTTCGCACTCCACCGTGACCTCGACGCGCTAGCCCTTTCGGGCTCCACCTCGAGGAGCTAGGCTCCACCTCACAAGATGACGATGTGTCGGAGCACCAGACACATCGTAATCCTCCTCTGGGACCAGACCAGCAAATGGGCGTCAGACAGCTCCGTGCCCGGACGCCCTTGGTCCCCGTGCAACGGGTCAGGTGAATAAGTGGCCCCGTGCCTGCCACTACGGTCGCAGAGGATAGGGAGAGCGGCTAACGCCATAACGACACTCCTCTTCCCCTGCGTCCCCACCGCGTCCGCCATCAAACGGTGGCGACCCCGTCAAAGCCGCGGAAGGTAGGGAAAGTGGCAACGACACACCAGCAGTCCTCTCCCGCCGCGGCTTCCAACCTTCAGCTGCATTGCCGCCCATACAACGCTGCAGCCCGCCTCAGTTGCAGTGCCTCCCATACGGCACTCAACCTACTTGGCCACCTCTACACGGGGTTGGGAGAAAAGCCCGGAGAGGCAGCCCCACCTCGGGTTCCTCTTAGTTTCGCCGCAGTGACCCCGTCTGCGGCTACTCAGCCCCCCCGCCACGACAAGGCGGGAACCCACGGGGGGGAACCTAACCTAACCTAACCTAGCCAAATGGCTAGGTGGAGTACGACCTGCGTAAAATCCTAAGCGTCCAGACCTATTCAGTTATAATTATCTTCAAATAGGTATTTTAGAATGAAATTGAGATTTGGTAGGTAATTATTTTGTTCAAGTGTAACGGATGCGTAGTATGCTCTGACTAATAAATAATGTTTTTCTTTCGTTGTAGGGTTTTCAACTTTTTAAAGTAGGTGCTTGATATCTGGGCCTGAAATGGAAAATAGCATCAATTCTCTTGTACCAATTTCTAAGCTGAACTAATCTGACAGGACTAACATTATCGACTCTTTGCAACAATTTTAGAGCTGTTAAATTTAGTTTAGAGACATAACAGAACAGAAAACAACACAATAACAACTGAACAGAACAGACGAACAGAACCTATGGCAACGGTGACGATGATGTCGATAATGGACGTCACTGTCTTTCATCGAAATCATTTCAGCGGTTACGAATTTGGGTGATAACCAACTTTTTCATTCGTAGGGTTTTATATTTTAAGATTTATGAACATGAATTATTTCCCAGATTGATAGCCCGTTGGTCTAGTTGGTAGTGACCCTGCCTTCTAAGCTTAGGGGCGTGGGTTCGATTCCCATCTAGGACAAACATTTGTGTGATGAACATTTGTGTTTGTTCTATATCTGGTTGTTAATATCTATTTAAGTATGTATGTATTTAAAACTATATATGTATGTATATCAGTCTCTGGCAGCCATATCACAAGCTTTGCTTAGTTTGGGGTCAGATGACCGTGTGTGCAAAAATGTCCCGAATATTTATATTTTATTTTTATTTAAACCAAGTAGTTTAGCATCCAAGCTTAGCTGAGACATCATATGGAAATAACATGGAAGTTCCTTGAA
Source organism: Agriopis aurantiaria (assembly GCA_914767915.1). Taxonomy (NCBI): domain Eukaryota; kingdom Metazoa; phylum Arthropoda; class Insecta; order Lepidoptera; family Geometridae; genus Agriopis; species Agriopis aurantiaria. Next base: position 5,039,426 of record OU611994.1, on the reverse strand, counting down.
GCTCAGTAATCCCTAAACTAAATCGAGTTGATAAGCAAACTTCAAAATATAATAGCCGAAAACTATAAAATGTGAAGTAATCTATGAGATTCGAATTCGGTAAAATTTACGAGAACTATCGACCGGCTATCTCTAAATTCACAGCGTTTATTAGACGCTTCCTCTCGCTTCGAACTGAATTTTACGACTTCAATCCTTTGCATTAAGAAAACCTAGCGATTGAAAATGAAATTCAGTAGCCTAATCCGAGAAAACTACCTTTTTTAATACCTAAATGTGTATGTCAGGAATTTGTATTTTATTAGCTGCAATTCCCGGTTTTTGAGTTAATAGTTAGTTTCCGTATAAGTGGTATTTGGCCTGATTCATCATCATCATTCATAATTTCAGCCATAGGTACGATGTCCACTGCTGGACATAGGCCACTTCCATCGATTTTCAGAAGGGCCGGTTGGAAGCAGCCTGCATACAACATTTTCCTGTGGTCTCTTTTAGGTCGTCTGTCCAACTTGTGAATGGACGTCCTACGCTGCGCTTACTGGTCCGTGGTCTCAATTCGAGAACCTTTCGGCCCCATCGGCCATCTGTTCTGCGTCCTATGTGCACTGCCCACTGCCTATTGGACCTGCCTAGTTCGACTGTTTGTCCTAGGTGTCAACAGCTTCACGAACTGAGTTCCCAACTATACTGAGCCATAGTATTATTACTATCAAAATGGTTCCGCGATTATTTGGCTATACAGAATTAATTTTTCAAGTTTAGTGAGCGTGGATGTCCAAATTAAGTTTGCCGTATGCTTAGATTAGACTTACGAAGTATATTATGAAATCTTTGGCCGTATGTCATTATTTTTCAGAATTTGATCTTTATTAGCGACACTATTGAATTGTGTAATAAAGCAGTGTCAACGGGAAACAAAAAATAAAATCAACGGGTTCGATTCCTGGCTAGGAATATTGTTTTTTTTTTTTTAAAGAATTATGCAGTGTTTCTCATCAAAATCAAAATTGAGACTCTTTTGAGTACTTTTCGTTATACCTCATAGTTTCGGATTTAATAATCGACACCCACTTGAAAAATTCACCCTGATACATCGCGATGACATGAATAATCATTTGCGTCATCATACGACATGAGGCCTAACATAAAAAATATTCTATATGCTTACTTTTCACTCAGATTTATTTTCAATGTTTTAAATTATTCTGACGTCATCAAAATCCCAGGTACCCACCCATTTGCAAAAAGGCTGATGTCACTGCAAAGATGTCACGTTGTATGATTGATCGTGTGTACATCAGAGAAGTGTGTACCTTTATGTATATACGATGTTATATCAACTTATAACAGGCTCGTTTACTGAAAAACTGATAAATTGTTTTTTTTAGGGTTCCGTACCTAGAAAGGAAAAAACGAAATCCTCATAGGATCACTTTGTTGTCCGTTCGTCTGTCCGTCTGTCCGTCTGTCCATCTGTCAAAACCCTTTTACTCAAGAACGCGTTGAGGCATCAAGTTGAAATTTATATGAAATACTCGAGTTTACGGTTTTTTTACCTGTGAAAAAAATCAAACTTATAATTCAACGCGATCAAAGCTTCAAAACTTTGGTACGGAACCTTAAAAATATTATAATCAATTCGAAATAGGACTATCAACCACTATAAAAAAACAATCACTCAACCATTACAAAAGCAAAAAAAAAACTTAACAATATTGAAGAAATTCAAATAAAATGCGAATAGTAAAATTTATATACCACAATTGTTCCGCACAATGATATAAAAACCAGAAACATTAAGCTTTTGTTCCACAATTTTCTTTTCCCCTTAATGCTCGAGCTAGGGAGAGCACCACAAAAAATACTATGTTAGTAAGTTGAAGATCGAGATTAGACAAGGTTGTCTTATGAGTCCGCTGTGTACAATTGCAGGCAGAAGTTAAATGTAGCAAGAAGTGGGGGAAATAAGGAAGATTCTACTGCTTGTACCTACTTGTTTTGTATAAGGGAGCAGTTTTGATAGAACTAAACGACATTGAACGTAATATAAAGGTTTTTTTCCCCTAACGTAAAAGCAAGTTTCGCTATCCCACTGGTGGATATAGCAACTCATTTGATACCATCGTCCAAATCGTCATGTCGTAATAGGTGACAGTGAAACAATTTTTGTGACGTTGGTCTCCACTGGGGGACATCGCAATTTTTTTACAGAAGTCCCCCAGTGGGGGACAAAAGTGGTGGATAACGGATATAGACGTGACTCTCTCAACACCATTCATGTCCCTCCACTTTCCACAGATCCTCACCAGACCAGTTTTATGGTACCAATTTATTTTATTATCATCCAAATTACATATACTTCCTCATTCATAATTTCAGCCTATCATGTTCCCACTGCTGGGACACAGGCCTTTTCTCAGACAGAGAGGTTAGGTCTTAATCCACCATGCTGTTATCCTTGATGGCATTGAAACTGCGCATAATGACTTTAAGTATTAAATAAGTCATTAGAGCAGAGCCGTGGATCAAACCGAGTACCGGTAGATACTAAAGCGCACATGCTACCGCTTGGCCATCATCGCTCTCTTATGACATAATTATACTTGCAAAGTTTCAAAATGATACGACAATTAGAAGACGGGGCATTATCAGTGCGTTGCCTACCTTTGAGCACTCTGTTCACCCTTCGTTTGAAGCAGTCCAAATTTTACTTCAGAGGAAAAACCGAAGGTGGTTAGCCATTCCACTACTTACAGATACGTAGCAAAAACAATGCCACGCATCTATAATGTGCTGATGGCATTTTTAGTTACAAAAGAAGGTGATTAAAACCTGTAAAAAGAAGGGTCCAGCAAAAAGCCTAACTAGAGCGTATAAAGGACAGAAAAGGGCAGTTTGAATTATCCTAAATTAATACACAACATTTTGGCTCGTCCCCTCAGGAACACTACGTTCAGAAACAGGGTCAGTTGGCTGGCAGATGGGCACAGAAAAAATATTAATTGTAACTTGGTCTCGGGAGTTTAACGAACATTTTTTCAGCTTAAAATAGACCGCTTTAATTTTCTGCTGTTATTTATGCACATTTTTGAGGACATACTTAATAACAATAATGCCTTTATTTTCGATATCCTTAATATACATTTCAAATGTTGTTAGTAGTTGAATGTTAGTAATTTGCTTAATAACTAGATAGTACAGGTTAGTTATTTTGTTGGGTATGAAAGTGTGTGTTTCCCGAGTGAAGGCTGCCTCCAGTTTTTTCCACACGTCTCTGTCTTTGCCAATAGCTTGCCCGTAAAGTTATTTCCCGCTATTTCTGATAAATCGTCAGCCCACCTTCTTTATTAATATATATTATAGGATTATTTTTGTTAGTGATATTAAAACTTACTGTGTTTCGGATTAAAAAGTGACGTTTCCAATAAAATTACTGGGCATACAGACATTTTAACACCTTATATATGTCAAGGTTATATAAATATTGGATTAGGGTACAAGATCTTTGGTTGGCGCTCAAAATCCGGTATGGTTGTCATTGATTGATTGTCATAGTATTTGTGCATATTGCCGACTGGAGAGAGACAGCGTGAAACCGGGACAAACACACAGATTTTAGTTCTAGTACGTAGGTACAATATTCACGAAAAACCTGACACCTTACTTATACAAATTTATAAGTAGTATTTTAGAAATACTCACAAACTAATTCAAATTCTATTTAGTCTAATTTAGCTTGCAACAAATGTAGACTAAATGCTCTACCTTTTTTTTTTTACAAAGTGGGCACTTATATGCGACGCCATTTCATTCTTGTTATTCAGAAAACCCGACGAAGTGCTATGATACAATACTTTTGTTGTACAAACGGTGGACTGTGAAATGCACCAATTCACCGTAACATTGCATATGAAAATTTCAATTGGCTATCTATTACGGTTCGAAAGATACAGCTATTAAAACGGACGGACGGACAGACAGACAGCGTAGGTTTAGTAATAAGGTACCTTTTGCACCCTTTGGGTACGGAACCCTAACAACTATGTTCGGCGGAAAAATGTACGGTGCCAGCAGTAAGATGAGTAAACCAAGGTGCAGCACGTCACTAATATACCAGGGCACCATGGCCGTATAACTGTGTTCTGTATCATGAAGCTTCATATTCCTTTCCATTACATCCTAGATTTTACAACACCTACCACCTAGTTCCATCGTTTATTTCCCCAGACGGTTGCCCGGTTACCGTTTTGCCTGTAGTGTGATGTATGTTCAGGGTTGGAAGAATAGTTCGATTTTCAAACCGGTTAAATAAGCTTTAATTATATTGATAATATTCCTTTTTGGTTTTATTCTTCTCTATACGGTTTTACGGCAAGAACGATTGGGAAACATTTTCGTTCAATAAAATGATTTATCGGTTTAATTTGGTTTCGTCGACGCATTGGCAGCAGAGTAGAAACAAGCGTGATGACTGTCAGTGCGCAGCGCAAGCCCTCTTTGGCCCCGCACGGCAGTGGTCCTCGTTGGGTCTTGCTGAATTAACCCGGTTAATTTAAATCTGGATAAATTTCGTTATTTCGCCCCGTTGCAAACAAGATATCTTTATACTAAATAGACCGCTTTGAAACGGTTTTTCTCTAACCGGTTTCAAGCCCTAATGTTATTTACATTCGTAACTACAAGTGAGTTGTTAATCAACTACACCGAGAGCAACTTGTCGTTCAATATCAGTTGTATGATACAGAACTCTTGATTAGTTAGGAATATTGTTTTCTGTCTCGATCACCTGGCGTTGTAGATATACAGGGTTATATAGAACGGTAGTACTAAACCGAAAAGAGGTAATTGTATTGAATATTATAAAAAAGTTAAACAAGTTCCATATAAAATTTCAACGAAGCTCGACGAAAAATGTATAGAACCACTAATATTTTTTCACGATTTGGGGTTGATTGTTTTAGTTAAAAGAGCGGCAAACATAATATTTGCAGTCCATCTGATGATAAGCAGAAATCACCGCCTTTGGACACCTGTAAAACTAGCGGTGTTGACGGTGCTTTGCCGGCCCGGAGAGGTAGTTGTAGACGTCCTTTTTGAAAAAGCTTCTCATTAAAGCTCAGCTCCTGACATGCAGGTCCGCGGAAGAAAGGAACAGAAAAATCGGATGGTGTACAATTTCCAGCTTTGCAAGATGTGGTGTTTTTGACGGAGTCGGGAAATGTGGTAGATGGTAGTGCGGTTAGCTCCATTGTTAGAGTTATTCACAATGGTGAGTACCAAGTAGTCCTTTCAGCTTACAACCACTGTTAAGTTTAACCTTGTACCTATACGACAGATTTTTAGTACGACGTATTTAAAAATCTGTGGAAGTCAGTCAGCGCCTCGGTGCTCGGAGTTGTTATTATGACGATCGTTTGACTTAAGTGCATCGCAGAGTTTGCCGTGACGTTGCGCCTTCTTGAAAGTGTATTTTGTAAGCTAAGTAAACGTGCAACTGAAATGTACGCGTATTTTTCTTACACGTCTTGGACTTCGCAGATTGTAAACTGATTTCAGTGACAGTTTTTTTGTATTTCAGCTTTATCGCATTAATTATAATAAGGAATTTGGGATCACTTATTTTTGTTTTACTGTACATAAATTTGTCAATGACGCTAATTTAACCTCATCGTCATTATCATCATTTCAGCCATAGGGTGTCCACTGTAATTTAACTTCACGTGAAACAAAAACTATTGCACCTTAACAATAATATCTGTAAAATAACCAGAAACAAGGGTTTTGATAATTAACTGCCGCAAAGTACTTCATTAAAACTTTCGTGAGGATTCATTATTAATTATTATAAAATGGCTTACATTAACGTTATGTTCTATCACTATCAGGCAGACGGTAGGCTTGTTTGCCGTTCTTGTTAAAAAAATTAAAATATCTATTGGTCGTACATAACATAAAAATATTACACGAGTGCATGCCGTTTTATTACTATTAATTTTTCACAAAGTAATGTCTGATTCAATCAACTATCATGTACTCTACCCTAAAATGTAAACAATGTCTCTCGCATTTAGTATTTGGAATGAGTAAATGTTGCCAAATGTATGTATCCAGTTGAACCTAGTTTTGTTGCCGGCTCAGGTGTAACAAGTTACACTGTCACTTCTAAACTTATCTTAACGACTGTTTCTCAAGGACAGCAACCAATTAAGCTATTCTAAAGTGGCTCTAACAATAAAACACGAATATGTTAACGAGTAACAATATCTATGGGATAAATCTGAAATCATCATCATCGTCATCATCTAGAAGACTTCCACTGCTGAACATAGGCATCCCCCTTAGAACTTAATTCTGAAAAACAGCCTGCCATCTGCATCCACTGGATGCCTGCGACTCTCACGATGTCGTTGGTCCATCTAGTGGGAGGCCTACCTACGCTGCGTCTTCCGGCTCGTGGCCTCCACTCAAGAAAACTGAAATCAAGGATCTGAAAGTATATCCTTTCAATAAAAAAAATCAATTTCCAAATCGTTATATAATTATTATGACGGAGTTCTGAAGCACCAAACATAAAAAAAACTGAGAACCCCTTTTTTTGAAGTTGGGAAAACTGTTACAATGAAGTTGTAATAAGCTATAGAAAAATCTGGAGAGACATTAAATATAATAGTCAAATCCAGAAATCAATAAATAAATAAATCAAAAGTTGCTTCTAATCTATTAAGTAGGTATTACAGTAATCGCATTTATTTGTATCGCATTTTGGTTTTAAAATTAACTCTACAAAAATGATAAACGTGCCGAAACTTTTTCCTTTTCTCCTTTATTTTTAAAAACTTTTTAAACTTTCCTCAGTTAACGTTTTATTCCGGTTATTCAAATTGTAAATCTGCCGGGAAAATCGGTGTTAATTATTGAATAAACCGAATCCCTCTTAATTCCAAAAGAAGTGATATAAAGTTCTGAATAAGTATTTATTCGTTTCGATTCCCTTGTGGTGAAACTCCGTATAAAGTTGGAGAAATAATTCATTTTCGTTTCGGCTGTTGAAAATTAAAGTCTTACGGAAATTTTGATTATTATGGCTTATGGTTGACATTTAATGGTCACTAAGATTACTTTCTGGTACCACTGGGGTCAACCACATGTACCATTGTTTTAATCGACTTCAAAAAAGGAGAAGGTTCTCAATTCGAATGTTTTTTTTTGTATGGTAGTTACGCGATGATGGTTCTTTTTAGGGTTCCGTACCTCAAAAGGAAAAAACGGAACCCTTATAGGATCACTTCGTTGTCCGTCTGTCTGTCTGTCTGTCTGTCCGTCTGTCAAGACCCTTTTTCTCAAGAACGCGTAAAGGTAGCAAGTTGAAATTTATACTAAATACTTGGGTCTACGGTTTCTTTCGGCTGTAAAAAAATAAAAGTTGTAAGTCAACGCAATCAAAAGATATGAACGTTTATGTCGCATATTTTGCGATTTCACAGGGGAACCAAAACCTATAGGGTACTTCCCGTTGACCTAGAATCATGAAATTTGGCAAAAAGCAAGGTCTCATAGCACATATATTGGAATAAATCCGAAAGTTATAAATATGAAGGTATATCATTTAAAAATGATTATTTTGCTATTACAAACTTACATTTTGTAGTTGGAATGTATGGAAGAACCTTATTGTCAACTACAAACTTAAGTTTGTCTTTCAATATTTTAACTTCAGTTAGTTTTTTTTTTTGGTCTCGCGCTCTTAGGGTTCCTTTATGTCGTATATTTTGCGATTTCACAGGGGAATCAAAACCTATAGGGTACTTCCCGTTGACCTAGAATCATGAAATTTGGCAAGAGGCAAGGTCTCATAGTACATATATATAGGAATAAATCCGAAAGTTATAAATTTGAAGGTATTTAAAAATAATTATTTTGCTATTACAAACTTACATTTTGTAGTTGGGATGTATGGAAGAACCTTATTGTCAACTACAAACTTCAAAGTTGTCTTCCCAGAGACTGTGGGATCGGCCGATCTGCGAACTAGCATGGAAATCGCTACTAGATACGTGTTCTAGTATTGCAGATCGCGCTCGTATTCTTGCTGTCTCTGTTTGGGAATCGGGACTTTGGTTGCAAGCCATGCCCTCTTTTAACACAGGTAGCCTTTTAGATCCAACCGCATTTCGTCTAGCTGTCAGCTTACGCTTGGGTGCAAGGTGCTGTGAGGCCCATCGCTGTCAGTGTGGTACTGCTGTTGACCAGCTCGGTCACCATGGTCTCTCTTGCTCGAGAAGCGCTGGTCGTATTGGCCGACACGCTAGCCTGAACGACATCATACGCAGGGCACTTTCCAACGCCAATGTCGCAGCTGTGCTCAAACCGAGTGGTCTTGCGCGTGACGATGGAAAGAGGCCTGACGGTATGACACTTGTGCCCTGGAGGTTGGGGCGGCCCCTTGTATGGGACGCAACTTGTGTCGATACTTTGGCGCCGTCACATCTTCCTGAGGCACAGGGTAGGGCTGGCGCGGCTGCTAATTCGGCAGAGCAGCACAAGCGTCGCAAATATGCTAACCTCGGCAGTGGTTACATATTTGAGGCGTTTGGGGTCGAGACACTGGGCAAGTGCCTTTAATAACTAAACAAAATACATGATAAAACTAACACTACAAATACAGTTAGACTGCCCATAGACCGTTGAAGGTCTAAAGACAATCCAAATGCTCAAGCCCACTACCAGTTGGCAGCGTACCCAACATGCTGGCGGCATTACCACGTTGAATGGCAATGCTAATGCGTTGAGCCAGAAACACGCCAGCATTTTGGTCACGCGTCGCATTAACCAGGCGCTCTGAAAGATTTTTGAAAATGAGGTGAGCTCCCGGTCCCCAAGGGCCCAGTGTCTCGACCCCAAACGCCTCAAATATGTAACCACTGCCGAGGTTAGCATATTTGCGACGCTTGTGCTGCTCTGCCGAATTAGCAGCCGCGCCAGCCCTACCCTGTGCCTCAGGAAGATGTGACGGCGATAAGATTAGTTTAAGTTTAAAGTTGTTTTTTACCATTATAAATATTGTATTTTTTTGCCACAAATAAATGATGTCTATGTCTATGTTTGCGGCTCTTTTTATAAAAAAATACAAAAAAACTTTATATTTTGTTCCATTATCAATCGTATTTTTCTTTCATTCCAATTAAAATAATCGTAAGTATTGTATATCAGACAAAGTTTGTCTTTCAATATTTTAACTTCAGTTAGTTTTTTTTTTGGTCTCGCGCTCTGAGGGTTCCGTCTAACGGAACCCTCAGAGCACGAGTCCTACTCGTACTTGTCCGGTTTTTTTGTTTGGTTTCAGAAGTGGTCCCATATAAATTTTATTCAAATTGATTCAGCGCTTTTTGAATGACCTCAACAAAACCATAAACATATATACACAGATAACGTTTTGGTTTCGAAAAAGTTTTGATGAGGAATTTCAATATATGTTCATATGTATGTTATATGTTCACTGTAATTTTTCTACTTTTTATAAATATTTAATAATACGTGCATCCTTCACTCGTTGCGCAAGTTAGTTGCACCGTGTGCTATATCTATCAGTCAGGCAAAATGAGTGAAAACTGAAAATTTTAGGTAAAACGGAGAAGCACATACCACAACCAACATAAAAAACGTGCATATATTTTAAACCAGCGTGCATTCAACGTAAATTAGTCTGAAAATACCTAGGTATGTTTTATGTCTAGGGAACAACTATTTTAGTTTCGCAGTTTCTCGCGTGTGAAGCAGCTGTTCCCCTCACATTCTCTATTAGACGAGGAGTTAATGCGCAATTTTATTAAGATAAAAGCCATGCTTTCATATGTCTTGCTATGTTATGTTACACTGGCATCAATTTTGTTGTACTTAAACTAAGTGTATCTACTGATAGCACAAAAATATGTAGTATATTCCCGCCTTTTGTCTTTTTCAATAGCTTTCAAAAAGAGCGAAGACGACATAATACGGCCCAACTATTATAATATGGCTCGTAACTAGGTAGCCTTGGTACAGTTAGGCCGTATAAATCAAGGGGTATGGCCCTTTTTTCAGTTCCCTATAAATATAAGTGTTCAAGGAAAACCTCATGATAGGTAAGGTAGTACGGCTTTTTCATACCAAAGTTTGGTCATGAGAGATGACAAATTAAAAATTCACGATGCAAAGAATGGTGCCCTAGAGATAGCAAGTGAAGTCGAGGTACCTAAACTAATCAAAAAATTGCTTGCCCAGGATGTTAAAATTTTGAGAGACAGAAAAAGATAATTAGATTTCGGAGAAGGAATTAATACGTTTATTTTCTAAAACAACAGTATTTATTTATTTTAGTCTCCCTAACATCAAATACATTTTCAAACTCTATTTGGCCCTTTAATTCGGCCCTTTCGCAAAATCCTTTCCTAGCGGACCTTTACACCCATAAGGTACAAAATTTCGGCTGCGTAGGATATTCAGTTTTCGAGATTTTGTTATGGATCAGTCAATGAAAGACTATTTTGCTTTATTTATTTATTTTATTTTGCATTTTTAGGGAAACTTACAGTCTAATATTATATAAGTAAACAAAAATAATTAGGTGACTAGACCAATTAATAGTTTCCGCCTATGGAACCGCCGCCGTTCCCGCCTTTTTTTAACCGACTTCCAAAAAGAGGCGGTTATCAATTAGACTGTGTTTTTTTTTTTTTTTGGTATGTATGTTACGCGATTACTCCGCCAATTTAGAATTGTTTTTGATGATTCTTTTTTTATAATTATAATAAACATACTTTACTTAACTTTACTTAGAACTGTCACATTCGTTAAAACTGGTACAACAATCGGAGTTATCGTTTGGCAAAACATTAAGTACGTTATTAATAACAATAACACGTAATGCTATTTATTCATTCCTACACCATAATAATATATATTATATTTATACATACAACGTTCACTCGATATAAAAAACCTGACAAAAGTTTGTTCAGAGTCGGGACTACAATAATGGTTATTTTTGTTTTAAAATTATATTTTCATTTTAAACTCTTAAGCTTTTAACGCAATAGTACAGCGCAAGCAACAACATACATTTTGAATAAAATATCTACCTACAATGCAATTTCATTTCAAGATTATGGAGCGATGCGTAAAAATGAGACAGTAGCAGTCGTCAACTCCTTCTCATAGAATAATATATTATAGTATTAGAACAAGTACTTCTATGATACTGTACAAAATCAGGTTTTGGGTTATTTTGATGGCATGTTGTGTAAAAAAAGAAGAAACAATAGTTTATTCAAGTAATAAAATTATGCGGCGTCTCAAAACCTAAGCTAGCGAATGTGCAACGAACCTAATTTTGAGCAAGACACATTTAGCCGTGGTTGAGCTTAATCCACACTGTCACTCGCGCATATAGTTTGAGTCAGAACTGATCATTTTAGTAGGTACTTTATGATACGCAGTATACGCGTTACGAGTTAAAATGGTTATAGAGACTAAGGCCACAGAGTCCATTTTTGAAATACATTTTCATGTTATGACGTCAAGCGTTTATGGCAAGAAATCTCATGTGGGATAGAGAATAAGGGTCCAAGATCGCTTGGACTTGCTCATATTGTCACTGGGGTGTTAAAAAAACTACTTTAACTTGCTTTATAGCCGTTCAAAGACATCGCGTAATAAACAAAATACAGAGTCACTTTTTTATAATTAAATCAGAGTTTCTTAATCTGTGGTCTGCGGACCCCTTGGGGTCCGCGAGTATATGTAAGTGGGACCGCAGTCTCATCTATGGACCATTTTAACAATCGTAAATAAATGCCACCATTACAACATAGTAGTAACATTAACCCAAATATCACTAATTTAGTTGCAAAAAAGCAGCACCAACGTTCACATGAACATATTTTTTTATGAAAAAGTTTTTTTTTTTGTTGTAATTGTGGTAAATCATAATCCAGTTCTCACTTTTATATAACATGATTCATATTCTTTATTCCTACTTATTACAGTTTTCAGACCAAAATGCTTTCGCTATGAACGCTAGCGTTCATACATCATAGCGTGGCTTGAACCAGACTATAGTCCCTCTTGCCAATATCCTACCGCATTATCTTTTTCTTACCCCCTATTCGCACTATTGCCGAGACTCCCGAGTCAACACGTTTCCGACCGCCATTTTATATGAAAAAGACTGTTAGTCAAATTAGATAGCAAATGGTTTAAAACCAAGAAATCACAAAGAAACAATTGAAATAAGTTAGAAATCATGACATATGTGTTGTATCTGTGGTTGTAATTAAATAAATGGTCCAAAACTTCCTGCTTTTTTTGTTAGAGAGGGTAAGTCCTTAAAATTGTGCTTAATTTCCTAGGGGTTAATTTCCATGGACTGAAAAAAGGTTAGGAAACGCTAGATTAAATGATACATTTCCACCAAGTCTTGGTGGAGACTCAGCTTTGGTGGATTCTTCTCAACGTTTTAAACGCGATTGTCCCCAAGATCGAGCCACCGATAGTAAACGCGCCTTTGTTTCGCAGCACGCAACAGCACGCTACAGGAATGCAGTGCATTTCGCATACCCACTACAGTCATGTAACGGTTTTATACATTGCGGAGAATTCCTTTGAGTTCGTTTTCATGCTTGAATGAGGATGAGTGACGTTTTTAGTTGAGAATGCAGATTTATAGAACTAAGAAATCCTTAACATACAATGCAAAAAATATTGTTCTACGACAAAAATAACGAAGTTATGATCAAATTACCAGCGAAATTCACTGGTCGGCCGGCGCGATAGCTTGTGACGTCACTGGGACGTTCGTCGCCAGTTACCCGTTGACAGCTATAAGGCGCGCAGTGTTTTGGTTGGATAACTGTGACTTTCGATACAAATTAAGTGCCCGATTAGTGTCCAATTGATCTTTTAACTATGTACAAGTACTGTATAGTGCCGAAATGTACAAACACCTCTTTTAAAACGCCAGAAACCGTGACAGATTTTTCTATGGAACAGTTGTTTTTTCCGTAATTTCAGGGGCTTCCTTATAGTAAAAGTTACTCATAGTAATGACCTTTCGGCTTAATAAACCCATTCCGCGTAACCCTGTATTAATTGTCACGTTTCAGATTATTTAAATGAGTATAATAAATCAGTCTAACAAATAAAATGTATACTAGTTAGGCTGCGTTCCAAAACAGGCGAATTTCACCCGATGAGAGTGAAATTCACTCGATGCTGGTTCCAAAACACCTCGTGGAATTTTCCCCTAGTGTTTTGGAACGCCTTCGAGAGAGTAAAAATTCAACCGGAAGGTGAAACAAATCACTCGACAAAAATCGGGGTTGAAATTCACTCGGCTGTCAGAAACAGAATATGACAGTTACACTTATGTTCGTTTTTGTCACGATTTTAGGTTTTTATAATTTTAAATTATTGTAAGTGTACGTGTGGTGTACGTAAATATAGTCGTTTTTCACACAGTTATTCTCATAGTTTATACTACCATACTACGCTTCGGTAAAAGCCAAAGAGGATATAAATTAGCCAACGTAAAATATTTTCTTTGACAAATTAAAGGTACGTAATTATGTTCCACTGAGTTGTTCGTATTTTATTTCTAATCTATGACTTAATTACTTCTTAATCTATCGCCGCCGTAACAAATAACCTTAGTTTGGTTGTTCGGGCGACTGAATGTGATGTTATGGTCCCCACAACAAGAAATCACCAAGCACAAATTCTACTCTGAATCGAACCACCATTTGGCTTAGTGAGAGTTTTTTTTTGGAATAGTGATGCCATGACTTATCGTAGGGCTTTGCTCCGGATGCGATTTTCGTCTCCGGGGATATTTTATCGGTTTTCATAAATCTCCAGAGAAATCTCTGGATATAACCCTAAAAAAATCTACATGTTTATTTTCAATGAATACTCGAAAATAATCAATTACAAGAACAAAACAAGGTAATGCAATAGCTGTAGCCACTAAATACAATGAAATATATTTCTACTCCATCTATTTTCTTTTTAATTGGTCGAATTTTGAACAAACAGTGTTCTTATCTATACGAAAGAATCGACAACTGATCGTCCATAATGAGAAGAACACTGTCAGTGACGCCCTAAATTAGAAATTGTGTATAATTGTAGTGGCAAAAAGACAAAGATTTTTTCGAACAATTACATAATATCTATTCTTTGCAGAATCTATAATTTCCAGTGATTCTCCAGTTTTTTCGTCGCCAGAGCAAAGCCCTAACTATCTCTAATCTAAGTATTGCTTTGTTGAACGGTAATCCATTGAACTTTATTAACAAAAATCTACATCGATCACAAATATTATATGTAAGTAAGTACCTACTCTTTTGGGCCAAAATAGCAACATATTGCTGTAGAATTTCCTATGAAAGCTATTGAGGAAAGGAACTCCCTCAGTTTTAGAAGTTTGTTTGTTTTCAGACCATGGAAGTGGAGGATGATTTGGATCAGTTACCACCTATATGTTTCGAACCGACTCTAAAAGATTACAAGCTTGCAGTAGATCACAGTGGCGCCCCATTAATGCAGGACGGCAAACTAGTGTTAGTTGATTCATCAGGTAATCAATACAAAAAAAAAAAACTATTTACATCATATTCATCATTAACATACCTGAAGAGCTCTTATTTTTTTGTTGGTTTATTGGGAACAAGCAATATGAAAGAGATGCCATCCCAAGCTTTGGGTCGCCCATAGATAGCCCGTTGGTCCAGTTGGTAGTGAACCTACCTTCTGAGCTTGAGGGTGTGGGTTTGATTCCCACCTAGGACAAACATTTATGTGATGAACATTTGTGTTTGTTCTATATCTAGTTGTTAATATCTATTTAAATATGTATTTAAAACTATATTATATGTATGTATATCAGTCTCTGGCAGCCATATCACAAGCTTTGCTTAGTTTGGGGTCGGATGACCGTGTGTGCAAAAATTTCTCAAATATTTATTATTTATTTATTTTGTAGTACTTGTATTTGCTCGACACTAAACAATTTATGCTTTTTTTAAAAGCTTTCCTTTAGATTTACCTTAAGTAGTATATTATGGCAACAAAAGAATGAGAGGGGAGAGAGCAAACAGTATGAGAAATTTAAGAAATCACAACTCGTCACAGATGAGTATATTTGTATAATGTGTCCACAGCTCACCTGATGTTAAGCGACGATTTGATACATAATTTTGGCACAATAATTCTTAACAAACCCTCATATACTGATACGGTTTGTTCATAACAAAAGGGACGTTTTAATTTCAAAACATCTTCCCTAATCTTCATTAGCTAACATGGATATTTATGTTATCAAAATAAAAATGTACAAATCAAAATTTTCTGGTCAAATAAATCAGTCATATTAGCAGGGAATACTAATTATATCAAATATGTGTATTACTAAATATTGAAATTTTTACAGATGAATTAGTAGCTGTGTTGGACTGCCAAGCAATAAGAGACTTTTATGGCATAGGTTCCATGCAATCTACCCAGCAGTCACCCAATACACACCTGCCGACTAACTCCTCTATCACGCCCCAGCCACCTATCACGCCCCAGCCATCTATCACGCCACAGCCACCTAACACGCCCCAGCCACCTATCACACCCCCGCCACCTATAACACCCCAGCTTCCTATCACGCCTCGGTCCCCTTTTAAACAACCACGCTACAACCAGCTTCATAACAAACAACAGTTAAACCAGTTACCGCTTATCGAGCCATCCATAAACCATCCACCAACCAGCCTGCAACCATTACCCAGCTCACATCCACCATTCAGTCTGCCATCCACCGCTTCCTCCCAGCCAATGCTTGAACAGACTTGCAGAAAAGGCAAAATACATTATTTTATTTTTGTAGTGCTAGTATGAGGATTGTTTCGTATTCATCCTATGATGATTCGTCCTATTCTGTATAAGTTCTAAACTCACCCTAAACTTAAAAAAACATGCTTCTAACTCAGCGACTTTATTTTATTACCAACTAGCTGTAGCCCGCGACTTCGTAAGCGTAGACTTTCATATAAACTTTCCCCTTTTTGTCATCCTTAATTTGGCCCTTTCGTAAAATCCTTTCATAGCGGACCTCTACACCCCATAAGGAATCTACCTGCCAAATTTCAGCTTCGTGGGTCAAGATGTTTTCGAGATTTCGTGATTAATGAGTGAGTAGATGAGTAGATGAATTTCGCTTTTATATATATAGATAACTGATACTGATGAAATTTGCCTTGGACTTATTGTTTTATTGGTTTAGAATGTTGCAAACCAGCAATGTAAAGCGTGCGCGCAGAGCAGGTCGTTCATTGGTCTGTAGAGTCAGCTGATATTTTATTTACTTTACATTGCAAACATTAAAAAAATGAGCTTTTTTTTGGTATCATACATATCAGCAATCATCAGCACTATAACCAGTCTTCGTTTTCGGACGCGTTTTCTTACACTCTGTATACTTAGGATGAATATGGTACAATCCAATCTTGAGTAGCTTAGTATTAGCATGTATTAGGTAGCTTAGTATTGATAGTAATTATGATTGATAATAATCGATATTTTGTTGATTTGAGTGTCGTTTATTTATGCTTACCATCTTTTTTTTACAGGACAGTCGAGGTGGACTCACGCTGCCACATTATATCTAATAGAGCTGTGGCGCCAACAACGCGAAAGATTTGAGAATAACATTGACAGGAATGAAGTAATTTGGGAGGAAATATCAAATGAAATAAAAAAAAAAGGCCAGGATTTCTCCCCACAGCAAGTGGAAAATAAATTTAAGTATTTAAAAAAGAAATACACTGATTGTGTGGATACAAATCGAAAATCAACTGGGGAGCCTGAGCGGTTTTGTAGCTATTATGAGGAGCTGAATGAGTTATTTGGGAGATCTCCACAAATTCATCCCCCAGCACTAGCTGCAAGCCGATTGCTGAACGTCCAAGAAAGAAATGGTATGATGAAAAAAAATACATGTTTAAGCTATTCCAAAAATTACTACAAGAAGATTTTGAGAATCAAGTGTGGAACAATAAACCCCAATATTAATGACTTTGGTACTAAGATTCTTAACAATAATAGAGAATGTTTGTTTGATGCTCTTCTAGATAGACATCATTCTCTTGCCTCTTCTGCTGCAATGCAGGAGTTTATATCCATTTGTATTAAAAAAAGATAGTAGTTCTGGGAAGAGTCCACATAATTTAAACCTTGTCCGTCTTACTACAAAAGATTTAGAACGCTTTAGACATGTGTTTAACATATTTTTCACAGGGAAACAACTGCTAAACACATGTCTAAAGCGTTCTTAAATCTTTAGTAGTAAGACGGGACGTGTCTAATTCTAAAATTTTGTTGTATTTTTTTTTTCAGTTTCTTGTGAGAACTCCAGCCCGGGTTTAGGTAGTATACATTGTATGTAGTGATACTATTATAAGTAAATAAAATAAACTAAACACTAACTAAAATTTTACAGAACAAGAAAGTGAGCAGAATCTCTTAGAAGCACAAGAGACAGGTGGTCTAAGTACGGAGTCTTCAACCCAAGGTATTTTTACTAGGTTTTATTTAGTTTCCCATCTCCAGTTAGATTGTTTTTGCTTGTAACTTGAACTGTACCTATATATTTTTTTTAAATAAAAAGTAGCCTAGGGCTATTATTAGGCTACATCCAAATAGTGCAAATCCTTAAAAAAAATTGAACTGATTTTTTTTTTATAGTGCCCCAAGGTCCGAGAAGACGTACCAGAATGGAGAGAACCGTTGGACGCTGGGCAGAAGAATTTCGTGTAGAAGCACGGCAGCGAGAGGAGGCGAGGGCAAGGCGCCATGAAGAGTTATTACAAATTTTGCGAGACAGTAATGCTCTATATGAGAGGCTGACAGAGCGCTTAATTGAAAAATTATAATTTTACCTTGCCCTGTTTAACTAACTGTACATAATATCTATGTGTTCAGTTGATAACGAACCTGTTAACTAAAGGGGTTCGTTAACAAAATTACATTGTACTCAGAAAGTAGTTGCCTTGATTTAAATATGATTGATGAAGATGATATGATTGAAGATAAAAAAAGTTGAAATCTGAGTTTGCTTTTTTAAAAACATGTCTAGCAAGTGATTTATTTAAAGTTCCACCATCTGAACTAAAAATGTCGGGTTGACAACATAATTAGTGTTGATTAAATCAAGTATTATTGTAAGTAATAAAGATAGTCAAATTATATTTTTGTGGTTTTTTTTTAATGTGTAATCGGGATGACATAAATATGAAACACTCAAGACTGGTGACTACTTCATTTATTTAGCAATCGAAATGAACAGAGAGATAGCTTTTATACACTCCCCTCATAGGCTTGGCGAGCTTGGCGGCTGGCTGGCTGTCATTCGTAGTTTCACAGGCAACGTCGCGTCCGTTTTGTTACACTCGACATCCTGCAACAATTGCTCCCGCAATTGGGAACAAACAACAAGGTTTAGTTTCCTAAAGGAACTTCTCTAAAGCTGAAATTAAACTGAGTCTTCGATTGAACCTTCAACGATAGCAGGGTGGAATAGATTATCTATACAGGGTAGAATTCATACAGGGTGACTTTAAAGTTAAGTTCCAAAGTTAATAAACAAGTTCGTTAGCTACTCTAGTATTCCCCAGTGGCTAGCTTATTGACAGTGTGTTCTCAAAGCTAGGTCCACAAGCCCCTCCTTCGCTTGTGGAGATGAGACACTTCCTTAGACCTGGGCATCTCTCTCCCACGAAGTGGGGAATATAGCTTGAAATAGGGACAAGAGGACATTATCTTTTAGCTAGCGAAATGTCTAGTAAGTCTGTTTGTTCCTGAGTCATCTACTTGTCACCGCCAGTGTGGGGCTGGCGGCGTTGGTGGTGGTAGAAGACCACCTGTTTCTTTGCGAGAACCCACAGGACTTAATGTATAAATCCCATAGGTACTCTATCGGAACATAAAAAGAGTATATAAATAAATAGATAACTTATTCCTTAAGCACACCCTACATTATTACAAACCATATGGTACCCAGAATCCTAACTGAGGTAAAGAGAAAACCTATCCTTAAAAAAATACAATTATTATCTTTTGATCGCCGTGACGTTTATAGGTGTAAGTATTTTGACCTTCGCCTACCATCAACACTCTGGCAAACCCCTCTGTACCTATAGTTTCATAAATATTTAATGGATAGAAAGTGACCGTAGGTATTTGTTAAACATTTGATTAAACACAAGTACTTTACAAATGGTTACTAGGTTTATTATCAACTATAAAATCTGTAGACAAACTTCGCCAACAAGATTGAAAAATACCCATCTTTATGTAAAAGGTAAGTAAGTAAGTAGGTAAAACTTTCTAGTAGACAAAATCTATGTGAAGATGTCAACATCTCCCTGTTTTAGTAGAGATCTATGACTAGGCGACTGCTTTACTAGGCTTAGTAGAGAAAATCAGGCTTTCTTTCGCCAACTGAGGATTATTAAATTCTTAACAAAGTCAAAAGGCTTGGCGAGCTTGGCAGTGGCATAGCATGAGGGGGTGTGTCGTGGTGGCTGGCTGGCTGTCATTCTTAGTTTTGCAGGCAAAGTCATGTTCGTTTTGTTACACTCGACCATCCTGCAGCAATTGCTCCCACAATTGGGAACAAACAACAAGGTTTAGTTTCTAATAAATTAACAATGTGTTCAGTCTGAGGGCGACTACACTACTGGCAATAATAAGGGCTACGGGCAACATTAAGGGCTAGTGGTAATATTAAGGGCTAATGGCAATATTAAGAGCTTCTAACAATATTAAGGGCTACTGGCAATATTAAGGGCTAATGGCAATATTAAGGGCTTCTGGCAATATTAAGGGCTTCTGACAATATTAAGGGCTACTGACAATATTAAGGGCTACTGGCAATATTAAGGGCTAATGGCCATGGGCATGTTCGTTTTGTTACAAATGACAAAATAGTACTTATGGCTAATTGTTTACAAGATTTTTTAAATAATCTCGTTTGCTGAGTGCAGCAGTTGAGGATTGCTCATTGATAAAATCTTCATGAAGAAGTTCAGTATTTTCAATTTCGTGTATTTGCCCTTCAATTATGTAGTTTTCGATATCCCGTTGAGACTCATTCATGCTTCTCAAGCACAGATTGTGTAAGACACATGATGCCACTATAGTGGATGCTATCTCGTCAGTCCTAAACATAGGAAGATGTTTAAGACGTCGGAGTCTACCTTTAAGCAGTGCAAAAGCCCTTTCTATCACTTGCCGTGTCTTTGATAACTTTGTGTTAAAGTTTGTTTCAGCTTGTGAAAGGTGTCCGAAATTTTTATAAGGTGGAATACACCACAACAACACAGGATAGTAGGCCTTGTCACCTATTATATACTCATTACCTTCAAACAATTGAGATAAATCTCTGTAAAGAGGAGAATTTTTAAAAACTCTAGCATCATTTACTGAGCCCGGATAACCTGCAAAAACATCAGTGAACAGAAGTTCTGACGTACAAACTGCTTGTAGTTGCATGGCATATTTCTTTTTACCAGTACGGTAAGCTGCTGGTTGTTCTTCTGGAGCATCAATTTCTATGTGACATCCATCAATTGCTCCAATGACATCAGGCAAACCTGCTATGTCTTGAAACTTACGTTTAATATGTTGTTTTTCTGATGTTGATGGCCAGTAGATTATTTGAGGTGTCAATTCGATCAAGGCTTTGTACACCCGGCGAAAGCAATGGTGCAGTGAACTTTTGCTCATACCAAATTGTTGACCGATTGACCTGTAACTATCAGGAGTAGCCAGTAACCATATTACTGCTAGCATTTGTTTGCGCGGGTGTATGGTTTGTCTCCCTTCGTCACCATGGCGGATCAAAAGTGGGGAAATAATATTTTCCAACTCATTTGCCGTAGCAGGATGCAGTCTGAAATGACTCTGAAATTCCCTATGGTTAAATTGTGGAACGATAACTTCTGTGTAACCATATAGCTGAGGCGGTTGACGTCTGTTGGGGCGAGATCGATTGTCTGCTTCTAATCCTATCAGTTTCAAAAGTTCTTCATCTTCAGAATCTGTGTCGTTTTCTACGAGTGCCATGGTTACGCTTTTGATTGTTTTAAGTAACTCTTGAGACAGTTTGATGGTGGCAATAACTATTTCTCGTCTATTATCCATTTTAAACTCAAAACTATCACCTTGTTATATTACTTTTAATTTTAATAAAAAATAAACAACAAACAAGCAAGTACCGATCACGTATATTTGAGGTTATAGTAGTATATTCCTTGATTTATGACAATTGACAAAATGTCAAATCAATTGTACTAATCCTTATTCTGAATGCGCTCGAGATTACTTAGGTCACTGTCACACTTAAGATATTCACAATGAGACAGACCGATACTAAGATAATCTCGAGCGCACCAGAATCATGAGGCGTTCCAAAACATAATTCACTCCGCGTGAATATTACCCGCAAAAGCCCAGTTCCGAAACCAAAATTCATGCGACGAATTTCACTCGACAAAAGACTGTGTGTTTTGGAACGCAGCCTTAGTAAGACCTATAAACATACTCTCTGTTTGGTATCCAACTACTTTAGCATAAACAAAACAAATCAAGGCCGAAATAAAGACCTTGATAAAAATATTCAAATCTCTTGGAACTGTCCCGACCATATTTTTGTTTCTCCTGACAAAGGCCTCCGGGGGCTATGCCTGCATGAATACCGTTTTGTCCAACATCCTTTATGTCTACGCTTCTATCACTTTATGCGTCGTGACCATCGAGATCGATACTTATAGAGTCATAAACGTGCTAAAAAAATGTCCGAACCAAAACTCGGCGCACGTTTATAGTGCTAACAGACGCTCGAACGCGGCTGAACTCAACCGCCGTCTGACCAATGGGAAAGAAACAGAGGGAAATATGATATTCTCACTCTTTCTCTCCCGTTGGTTGGACGGCGGTCCGTCAGCCGCGTTCGAGCGTCTGTTAGCACTATTAGCATTTCGCGGACTTTTTGGTTAGTTTCAAGGGAATCGTGATCCGACTACAACGCCGTGCGATGCCAGTGCTACGATGCCATAGCGTACAAGCGACGTTAAACACTATGTAAGCAACATAACGTCTAAATTGGAGTAAATGTGGCACTGTGAACTATATAATTGATGTCTAGATATGTACTACGACGCTCGGACATTTTTTTGAGTATTTTCAGTTAGGGATTGTGACTCTAGGTATAGGTATTATATCTCGATGGTCGTGGCCTCCAATTTTATGAACAAATGTGGTATGTGACAACCCTTTCGTGTTTGTGCGGTCAAATGGTAAAACTAAACTTTTATATTGGCGTTGATATCGCGCATAATGTCCAGTTGACTGGTTCGAGATTCAGTGTGAAATGTTCCAAAGTCAAATTTTATACAGTGATTTTCCATACAGGGCTACGCATACGCATGTGCCCTGTACCAAGCCGAAAGGAGGTCATTGTACTCATTATTATGAATAACTTTTACTATGGGACCAACCCTGAAATCGCGAAAAAATCAACTGTTCCGTAGAAAACATGCAAAGGCGGTAAAGTCGTTTGCTGCGTGAGTTCGATTAAAAGCATCAGGCCTAAATCAAATTATCAATCTATATGACTATTATAAAGAGGAAAGATTTGTTGTTTTGATTTGTTTGTTAGTATGTTTGTAAAGAATTGGTCAAAAATTACTGGACCGATTTTAAAAATTCTTTCACTGTTGGGAAGCTACACTATCCCCAGGTGACATAGGCTATAACCTATACCCGTGCGAAGCTGGGGCGGACCGCTAGTATATGAATAAAATAACAGAAAGAACATGAGTGGAACTCTTGTCTATTTCTGTCTGGAACTGCGAGTTTTTTGGCCGTCCGCCCCTTGTGCCCCTCCTAGAAAAAATCCTGGATCCGCCCTTTTAAGTACATCTAGATATTGTGGAATGCGCTGCCTGAATGGGTGTTCCCCGATAGTTACAATCTGGGTGTCTTCAAATCACGAGTGAATCGGTTTCTACCAGGCAAGCGTGCTCCATCGTAGACCGCATCATCGCTTAACATCAGGCGAGTTTGGCATTTAATAAAAGTTACTCATACAGCCTATATAATTATATATTTATTTAATGTAATAATTTTTTTCTAATAAAATATTCGGGAAGTTTTTGCACTCACGGGCATCTGACCACAAACTAAGCAAAACTTGTAATATGGCTGCCAGACTGATATACATACATGTATATTTAAATACATAGTTAAATATATATTAGCACCCAAATATACAACAAACACAAATGTTCATCACATAAATGTTTGCCCTAGGTGGGAGTCGAACCCACACCCGAACACAACTGGACCAACGGGCTATCGAATAAATGTAAATTTTGGTTTAAATCTAAGACGATACCAGGGGCGCATCCAGGATTTCATTTTGGGGGAGCCATTCTGACAAGGTTCGAAGATAATAAATCGAAAAATTGAGGCGAATGTATGGAATTGATAGGTATTTGGGGGGGGGCATGGCCCCCATGCCCCGGATCCGCCAATGGACGATACATCTCTATACTCGTACAACAACGTCATAAGCTTTGGCCTCGTGTTAGATCTCACTAAGTTATTATTTTGCTCTATTCTTGTCGCGTAAGTGGACACATCGGAAACCTAAGCATGAAGCATGTTGACCTTCCCTAAGATAAAGAAGCTTTTATACACTTCAACGCTGTAGCCTTTTAAACTCAATGGTATATTATTTATTTGTAGCTTTTCTGCCATTTTATTCGACATTTTTCAAAGGTCGGGTCGGATCGTGCCGAATTCAAAGTAACTACGTACTAATCCGAGACAATTTATCACATAGTTTGTGTGAATTTTGCAGAATCTGATGAGATCAATGCGTACGAAGCGGACAAGTGAACACCTTCTTTTACACTACATCCTTGCTACTTTATCAAATCAACTACCAGACCTAACAGACGTTGTCCTGTCTTAGAAATGTCAAACACGCAAAGTCAAAATTAAAAAATCTTATTTTTTTACACCTTTGGTTACATTATTGGAGTTTTAGTATAGATCCCTATTTTTTTGAAAATATAATATAGCTTATGTTACCCGGGGATAGTGTAGCTTCCCAACAGTGAAAGAATTTTTCATATCGGTTCAGTAGTTTCGGAGCCTATTCAATGCAAACAAACAAACAAACAAACTAACAATCAAATCTTTCCTCTTTATAATATTAGTATAGAGGTATAGATTAAATGAGGAGCATAGTAACAAAAAAGACATAAATTTTCGACTAACTTCGTCTTTTTCTTCTTATCGTCTTTCAATTCGGTATGCTAAAAAAAAATAACCTATGCCAATTCCAAAACCATTTCGAGACTTTATCTTACCAACCCTTATTTTTCTACTCCGACCTTTTAAAACGATAAGATGCCATTTATTTTAACATAAAACTAAGAAATCATTCGACTTTCATTGTCCTCTAAATGACGTCACATTGTAGCATTATATTTTCTGTGCCTTTTAAGAATAAAAATATTATACATTTGACACACTGTTCGTCACACAGAATAGAATATTTTTTCATTTCTGTGGTTTGACTGTCTGATTTTTTTCAGGGCTGCCAATATGGGGTGCTTTTTTAGGCTTCTCAACGCAACGAAATTTTGTGCTATATGATGACGTCACATAATTTCAATTTTCAAAAAAATATTGAAAAATAAATACTCAATAGAAAACAAAAATATTGAAATTAGTTTCTTAAAATAGCCTTATCTACGAAATAAAAATATAAAAAACATACAAAAAAAAAATTCATTTAAGAATTTCATTCCCTTCGGTTATCGGTTGTTTAAGCTATGTGGCCTGCCCATTGCCACTTCAACTTGCAAATGTTATCAGCTATGTCGGTGCAGTTCTTCGGCTAACTTGTTCCGGATTCTATCGCGCAAAAAAGTCCTTGCATAGCTCTGTCCATTGCCTGCTGTGCGACTCCAACTATTCAAATCTATCTAATTTAGCCATTTCGGAAGGATATTCCGAAATTCAACTATTTTTTGAGTAAAATTCTATCTATAAGTTATTTCGTTGAGGCGTGTTTCGATGAACCGCGGTATCGGCAAGTCGTAGTATCGGCCTACCATTTATTTATTTGATCGTTAAAAATCTATAGGCTTATAATTTTTTCGTTCTACCATCCAACGGCGAACCATGCTTTCTGTGTACGGTTGTATCGTTCAAAGGTGTTTCGGAAAATTGTATGTGACTCAGTTTTTTTTAAACCCAGTGTTACCCAAGTCGTATTACTGAAAACTCAATTTAAAACATATATGTATTATACAAACTGCGGCCAGTCAGAGTATCTGTTATATTTTACGAGTATCTTTTTTTGCTTAATCTTCTTATATACATAGAGAGTCAGTGCATGAATGAATGGAATTAAACGAATGAAAACATCAAAGGATCTGGAGGATTTAAACCGTTAAGTACGGGATTAAAATACGTTAATTAAAGCATATTAAAGGTATAGGAAGTTGGATTCATATTATGAGAAGAGGGACTTAGGAACTCTCCATGGAATTTGATGGTATTAAGTAGTTAAAATGTTTGATCCCATTTAGATAACATGTACATGTTCTTAAGTATATGTCCATTTTAACTTTTAAAAGGGCCCATACTCAGATCAGACAAAGGGAGATATGCCTTAGTACAATTAACGTTCGTGTTCAAATGTCCCCCGTGTTTCACCCAATTTTTTACTCTACTGTAACACAAAAACTGTTAAAAAAAACTAATAACTAGGTGTTAATATTTATAACAGATGGTTGCTACTTTCATTAGAGCTTTTTTTATTTAATAATATGGAAAGTTGTTGTCCAAAAAAACATTGATTTAATTTTGATTTTATTTCCGCAGTAGGCTAGGTCTGTATCACCAAACCCAATACGATTCCCTTACTTATATAGGTATCAACATCATCAGCCTGAAGACGTGCAGATTGCTGAACATAGGCCTCTCCCTTTAACCTTCACACTGAATGACAGCCTGCCATTTGCATCCACTGGATGCCCGCGACTCTCACAATGTCGTCGATCCATCTAGTGGGAGGCCTACCTACGCTGCGTCTTCCGGTTCGTGGTCTCCACTCCAGAATAGGTATCGTAAATATTGGTACCTATAAGTATAGGTGTAGTAGTCAGGTGGTTAGGTGAATAGGTATATACCGATTCATAATCTAATCATATAATCAATTCATATTTGGATGAGTAATCGCGTAACATACAAAAAACAAACAGTCGAATTGATGACCTCCTCTTTTTTGAAGTCGGTTAAAAAGTAATCACAGTACACTTACTTATTTTTTATAAGTACATTAAGAAACTTGCAGCGATACCTATGAGCGAATTTGCTGATAGTCCACATGAAAAAAGGCAGCAAATAATTTACCGGTCGTTTTGCATCGAGATATCCTATAGTCACAATCTCTCAGTGAAAATAGACAAAAAAAAACGTCTGAGCGTCATTGTACATACATTGCATCAATTATATACTTCACAATGCCACATTTACTCCAATTTTTTTGCAACATCAGTTCAGGCCGGCGCCGCCGCCGCTCAAGCCGAAAACCTCAAACGGCGCAAATATGCACACCTTGACCGGGTGTACATGTTCGCTCCGTTTGGGGTGGAGACGATGGGTCCGTGGGGGCCGGCGGCTATGGGCCTTTATCGGGACTTGGCCAGGCGATTGGTGGAGGCGTCGGGTGTCCAGAATGCTGGCTTCTATTTCGCCCAGAAATTGAGCATTGCCATTCAACGTGGCAATGCTGCCAGCATTCTGGGGACCTTTCCCTCCACTAATGGTCTTTTAGTTTAAGTTTTTAGTTTGTATTTAGTTATTTTAAGTTTTAGTTTTTAGTTATTTATTTAAGTTTCCTAAATTTTCTTTTTTTTTGTTGTGCATAATAAAGTATTAATTCTCCAATTTAGACGTGATGTCACTTGCATAGTGTTCAACGTTAGTTGTCCGCTATGTCATCGTAGCTCTGGCATCGCGCGGCGTTGTACTCGGATCGCGGTTACCTTGTAACTAACCAAAAAGTCTACGCGGTTCGTAGCGTGCGCCGAGTTTTCCTTCCAACATTTTTGCACGATTGTGACTACATATTATGTATTGTAACTTGATGCCGTTTTGTAATAATTTATAAAGAAT
The DNA here is from genome assembly GCA_914767915.1 of Agriopis aurantiaria. Taxonomy (NCBI): domain Eukaryota; kingdom Metazoa; phylum Arthropoda; class Insecta; order Lepidoptera; family Geometridae; genus Agriopis; species Agriopis aurantiaria. The sequence goes on along the minus strand of OU611994.1, from coordinate 5,012,147 downwards.
ACTAGAGAGTTTGATGAAATGATGTAATGTTAGGTATTATTTGCCTAGAGTTTAGTATAAGCAAAAATCGCCAAGTTCTTTGAAGCAGCTTAAAACTGAAACTAATAGCCATATACCCGGATGCGAGCGTAGCTTATTGATGATAGCAATTCAAATTATCAAGCGAATTTATCTGAAACTTGATGAGTTCGCCAGAACAAAGGCACGATGCTCTATTTGTACAGACATACCGAGGCTATCGCAGCAAATCTTTTGGTAAACTTAAATCAGATGCGTGTGAAAAATGCCAGCTATTTGTAAACGTCTCAGCAGAATTCGCGCGTCTGTCTGAACTTTTTTCGTTTGCGTTTAGAAACAATGATAAATACGGGGTGGCTGTTTAGTAGACCGATTGCGCGAGTTAGGAAATGTATTTTCGAAATCACTGCAAAGATTATGTCATAGTACCAAGCACGAATTTGAATAAATTTAAAATTGTCTTAAATGTAATGTAAGAAACCAAGTGACGAAAAATAACAAGCGAAAGATATGCCAGATATTAAAATAAAACTAAATCAATTGTTTTTTTTAACTTCTTCATAATCTCATTAACTCCTTTCTATGGCTTTTTTAAAAAGCTAAATAAAATCCTACTAATATTATAAACGCGAAAGTTTGTATGTATGGATGCATAGATGTATGGATGTTTGTTCCTCTTTCACGCTGCAACAGAACAACGGATCGACCTGATTTTTTTCATGGGTATAGTTCAAGAGCCAGAGAGTGACATAGGCTACTTTTCATCATCATCATCACCATTTTTTATCACTACGCGGTTGAAACCGCGGGACGCAGCTAGTCAGGCATAATGTAAGAAAAACTCCAAAACATATTTTTTTCTTTATGTTATCTAGCTCATGTTTCTCCCAGACCGTATGTCATCCGATATTCAGATTCACGCAGATATCCCGTGATTTATTGTCACTTTTTTCTCGTATAAACAACAATACCCGTGTCATTTGCGTGATAAATATCGGCTTGGTCTGCATCCCTAATCGTGGGCAGCATTAACAATAAAAGCTTTGTAGAGTGACGATTAAAATAAATAAAACAGCCACGTGCAAGTCGGGCTCGCACATTGAGGGTTCCGTACTACACTACCACAAAATACAAGCATCAGCTATTGTTCAGGCTTAACGCCTTCCAAAATAGTCGAAGCAATTGCTAAGCAGTCACATATTTAATACTTTGCTACAGTGACGCTCGAGTGTAACACAATTATAAATTGGTAATGAACAGAAATTTGGTACCGACTCGCATTTGGCCATTTTGGCCATTATATATATTATTTGTTGTTATATTTTAGAGTGTGTACTATAATCGTACCAAGTTTGACGCTTGTACGTATTACCGTTTTACATTAGAGCTAACACAAAGATACGTTAAAAAATACGTTTACTGCATGGGGACCCCCTTTCGCTTTTACTTTTTGACTTTTTATTATTTGTTAGTTAATCCGCCGTTCTTCGAGCGATGTGGGCTGCCCATTGCCACTTCAACTTGCAAATTTTAACAGCTATGTCGGTGACTCCGGTTCTTTGGCGAATATCTATGTTCCGGATTCTAGCGCGCAAAGAAACTCCCAGCATAGCTCTCTCCATTGCCCGCTGTGTGACTCTGCGCTGTGTGTGTGTGTGTACAATAACCGATGGGGAAGAAAGGTTCTGGAGTGGAGACCCCGAACCGGTAGACGCAGCGTAGGTAGCGGCGTAGGCAGGTAGGCCTCCCACTGGATGGACCGACGACATTGTGAGAGTCGCGGGAATCCAGTGGATGCAAAAGGCAGGCTGTCGTTCAGTGTGGAGGTTAAAAGAGGAGGCCGATGTTCAGCAGTGGACGTCTTCTGGCTGATGATGATGTATCCGCCGTAATGTTACATATTCTGTGAAAATTTCAACTGGCTATATCTATTACGGTATTTACGGTTCGAAAGATTCCTACAGCCGTTTAAAGGTAGGACAGACAGATGTACAGACAGACATCGTAGGCTTAGTAATAGGGTCCCGTTTCTACCCTTTGGGTACGGAACCCCAAAAAGAAACGAATTAAGAATCCATTACAGTAAAGTTAGAATTTCAGGTGACACGACGCATTTATTAATAAAATAAAAGAACATCACCTTAGAAGCGAAGAAGCTAGAGCTGTCTGGAACTAGCATGAATCTATCTACGGATTTGAATGCAAACACAGAAACTCGCTCCACGGGACTTGTCCTGGAAGTCGTTGAACTGATTGTTCGCCAGCCATAGTTCGATCAGCCGATTTATTTTTTAGGTCACCTTTTGTAAGATAGTAAGATTTAACTCTTATGGTATCGAGACATGATATAATTGAATAAGTTTTTAAGCCAATTAACGATTTACGTACTAAATAAATAAAACCTGTTTTTATACCTAAATAACATATTGATAACATCGTGTTTTAATTAGATGCAACACATGGTTTCAATTTAAGTGCACTGTTGACGATGTCTTGGTAAGTGCTCGTATTTTAAACAATCTAAATTCCATTCTTATTGCAAATTATAGCAATTAAATAATAATTTAAAAAAATATAGCATATAAAATAACATAAACGGAAATTTTATTTTTGTATATTTTGTGTGGAGCTGTAACTAGCCGTATATATTTTATACGCAGAGATATTTTTAATGACAATACAATATCATTTTATTATCATCATCATCATCATCATCATTTCAGCCATAGGACGTCCACTGCTGGACATAGGCCTCTCCCATCGATCTCAAAAGGGCCGGTTGTAAGCGGCCTGCATCCAGCGTTTCCCTGCGGTCTCTTTTAGGTCGTCTGTCCATCTTGTGGGTGGACGTCCTACGCTGCTACATTTTATTATACACCGAAAAATACAAAGTTACTCAAAAATACATACAAAAAAATGGCAGTATAAATAAATAAATATTTGGGACATTTTTGCACACACGGTCATCTGACCCCAAACTAAGCAAAGCTTGTGATATGGCTGCCAAAGACTGATATATATACATATATAGTTTTAAATACATACTTAAATAGATATTTACAACCAGATATAGAACAAACACATTTGGATGCTTTTTTAATTCATATTATTTTAAGCAGTTTTAGTTCTTTCATAAACTATTATTCTAATCTATAAATATAATATTATAATCTATATACAAAAGCGAATTACCACTTACTCTTTTACTGACTGATTAAAGCTGAATTTTAGCAAGTAGATTACGTATGTGGTTTAGAGGTCCACTGTCAAGAGATGTTGGTAAAAGACCGCATCAACGGGGCTAATGGAAGTTGAAAGTTTATAATGAAATTTAACACGTACGGAGTTGATCGGTCAACAGTATTTCCTACTTAATAAACTATGATGTTTTAATTGGTACATTCATCTTTCAAAAGCAGGCGTGCATGATTACATAAACTGATAAGTAGATTAGTCATTCTTGTTGATATAAGACATTAAAATTACAATCGATGTGGCACTAATAGGGAATCATCGATTGCACATGAACATTAAATCGAAGCAAATAAAGGCAATCTGAACAGATTGCCTTTATTTCGTATACTTTGATGTTTATTTCATTAACTTAAAGAAATATTGATGTTCTACGATAACTTATACATCTCATATGATCGATGCCTAATTGAAATTAATTGTGCATGCATGAATAAATCAGATTATAATGCAGGTCGCAGTAGCAGGAAGTTGGTAGAGGCTGTGTTCGGCAGTGTACTAAGAAAGGCTGAATGATAACGAAAATCAGTTTCCAACAATAAAATCACATATGCATAAATGATGCTTGGTATTTTACCTTAGCTTTGATTTCTGTATTATAATGATTTTTTTTACTTACGAAAAAGAAGAAAATGTATTTAAGGTTTCGTTGAACTTAACGCAATAAATGGAATATGTGAAGTTGTCAGGAAACGTGTAATGATTGTATTCGCCTGTTGGCTTCTTCATTACCTATTTTCTGGCATTATGAAAAAAGTCTTTGATGCTTTGCTAACTCTTTACGCTTTGCTTCAAATGAATTCTTTGAACGCGGCATGAGCATGACGATGAAAAGCAAAAATGAGAGTTCGATGTATATAAGTAGGTATGTATGTGGTTACATACCCAGCCTTAAGCCTCAACAGATTTTATTAAAATGATGTTTTAATATTGTAATTTCGTAACTATTTGTTTTTGTTATAATATTTATAATAATGTTACATAAGTAGTTGTGAGCAGACTCATATAATATATTGGTACGACAATGAGCGAAGCGAGGAGGAGTGTTAGCGGTTAATGTACCCTTAGTACAAGTTTTGATAGTATTCGAAAACTTTTTTCGTTTACGTATTGTTCCATACATTGCTGGGCTGAAAGGTATTCGAAAACTTTTTTCGTATTAGATTGAAGCAATCTATACCGCCGATTACTACCGATTTTAGTTCCTCCGCGTTTCCGCTGGAAGCGCTTTACTACAATGTCTGGAACAATACGTAAACGAAAAAAGTTTTCGAATACTTTCAAAACTTGCACTATGTCTTCTGTGCTAAGGGTCAACTGGTGCGTCAAAATGCGCGAGCTGAGCGAGCAAAGCGAGCGTGCCGCGGCAGTGGCCAGCGACGCGGCAGAAGAAGAATATTGAGACAATTCTATTGTAATCATTTTCAAGACTAAGTTTTATATTGGTGTCATGACAAGCGAATCGATTAGTATTAGATTACTGGTGACCACAACGCCAGAAGAAGCTACTGGCATTGCTTAGCCCGGTTTATGACAGGCGTTTGCTTTTTATGATTGAAATAATTAAGATTTCGATGTTTAGTTACATAGGTTTTTTGAAGTTCTATCAAACATAAGTATGAGTAGTGAATTGTATCTTAAATGATAACTATTTCATTTGCGGAGTATCACATGTATTTTAGAGTTTTTGTTTAGATTTATTTTGAAATGATGTGTGTTACCGACGCGCTGCCTATGATCATAATTAGGTACTTGTATTCTGAAAGGAGACGCGCGGGGTGCGTGCTGAGGTAGGGGGTCGCCTGGTTTTGCAGGCAGTCGTCGATGCACCGCCTCCACGCACGACTCGCGTTGCCTTACAATTCTTTGTTTTTTTACCTACTTTAACCAAATAAATATACAGTCAAAAAGTGCTCAGTTTCATCATTTTCCTGTGGAGTCACGACTCCACCAGCAACAATGTGTGATGCTTCGACCAAAATAAAATGAATGGACAGGCCCAGAAGAAGCGCATTTTTGAAGATTACAAAATGAGCGCCGGCGCTCACTTCGTTTCAGTCATTCTCTAGCCGTAGGAAGTGCAACACGAGACTATTGTTACATGATATCGAAACATCTGACAAAATGATGCCATCGTGTGCTTTCACGAAGTGTAAAAACAACAAAGAACCGCTATCTATTTTTTGTAACTAACGTACTTGTACATTGTTCTAATTAGGCGTAGTTATATATCTGACGGTTTTGACTCGATTTTACTGAGCACGTTAAATGGTTATGGCCCGTCCATTCATTTTGTTTTGGTCGAAGGTGTGATGTATTAAATTATACAAAATGTCTTAAGTTAGTATATATTTTAAAAATCGATCATATTACTTTACCCATCCAGTAAATAGTTTTTTTGACAAAGTTGCACAAACAACCAAGTTGGTCTGGTCTCTACTTATGATACTAAAACAGCTGGCACCAAAAATTCAGACGAAATAGAGCCATAAATATTTCACGCTTTTGCGGTTAAAAGGGTGTTTCGGCCAGAATTGCTCTGCAGGTACTTATTTGAACAAGCGCCTGTTTAAAAATGTTGACATTGCTAATAAAAAAGGTTCGGTACACTTTGTGAAAGGGGCTGGCCGTTGAAATTATGCGCTCCATTTAATCCTCGTTGGTTTAATCCGTTCGTTTATGAACTTAGGCCGGTTTTTTAAATGTCGTTTTAAAGTTAACTGCCAGTATTTGTGTAAAATAATGAGAGATAAAAGTGAATGGTGTTGGTCTTAAGTGAAAAATAAAAGAGCTGGTTGAACCAAAAAATTATCGCTTTATTTTACACTAGCTGTGCCCCGCGGTTTCACTAGCGTAGTGATGAAAAATGGTGATGATGATGATGATGAAAAACATATGTCTCTTTCTGACTCTTGAACTATACCTATGCAAAAAATTAGGTCGATCCGTGTTTCCGTTGCAGCGTGAAAGAGGAACAAACATCCATACATCCATACATCTATACATCCATATATACAAACTTTCGCGTTCATAATATTAGTAGGATTAATATCAATTACCCCGTCCAATATATTTTTGACGCAGGTACGAGTAAAGACGGCATTTAAGTTCGAATTATTGAGTTTGACGTTTTTAATTAAGAATTTCATACTTAACTTTTCAATTAAATGAATAGTGACGTTCCAAACTATCTAAACTAACGTTTGTCGATTTTATAATTAAATTATCGATACCACATGAAAACTATAGAGTTCACACTTTATCTTGATAAGATCTAAGTGGAGATGAGACAAAATAATATTACAACCTTATACTCTGAGCTGGAACTTTTTATACTAAACAAGAATAGAAAAACATACGCCTAAAGCAAACCTAGTAAATTAAATACAAAAAATAATTATCCCAAACATCACACTATTATGTTGTTCGATCAAGTGAACTAATAATTTTGTATATGACGAATTTCTAGTGTAATTCCGCTTCTACGTCGCTTCGAGTAAAATAAGGATTATGGGATAAATATTTTATATTTTAACCTAACCTGTAATAAAATATTTATTACATAAAAAAGAAAAACTAACGTAACCTGAAACAAAAATGTATTAAACCTGTAACAAAAAAATCGTTACAATAATTTGTACTAATGATATTAATTTTAATTAAAATATTTAAAACTTATTGAAATTAATATGCAATGACTATAAATATTATTTGATTGAAATGTAAGAGTAATAAAAAATTATACCCATTTCCTCGGTGCACCTTGTCAACACGTGTTTCGCTTCTTCACGAGGCATCCTCAGGACGTGTTGACTCTCCTAGAGCGATGCTGAAAATAAGTAAAGAAAAAATTAATGAATGAATGTGAATAATGTGAATACTGTGTGTACTGTGGGGCAAGGTGGGGCGCTTGTCCTACTCTTGCTGTCCTGGCTGGCCCTGCCATAATCTATAGAGTGACTAGAATTGAAAAAAATACCGATAATTTTTGTGGGTACTATAATTTACATCAACGAGGAAACAACTTTTCTTTGCTAAGCTGCTTTTTGGTATAATGAATGGAGGGGAAAGAATATGTAACCCGAACTAAAAGAAATATATGTAGAACAACTTTAGTTTAATCATTTAATGGATAGATGAACTAACAACACCATTATAATGAAACTGTATTGGCGAAGTTCACACGTGTTCGTTGACAGTTGACAGTCTTTTGTCGACTGCCAACGAACACAGTATATAAGTGGCGGTTGCATTGCAATCACTCTCTTTCTTTGCTCGAACCTCGAAGCGATAACAAGTGTAAACGAATTGTGTGTAAAACAGTTTAAAAGGTGATTTCTTGGCTGAAATGCTAACATATACCAACGTGTTTTTTTTAACTTGTAAAATTAAACCTTGCACAGCCCTGCACAACTGCATTATCGAAAGATGCTCTTAATTCAGCACTTTGGGCCAGGTGAATATTGGGTTACGGTCAACACCAACAGAAAGCTGGCTTGTTGGCTTGTGTATGATAAGTGAGCAAAGAAAAGGGATTCTAGAAGCAAAAAATAAATTAGAAGCTGAAATTTCGACAAAATTTAGCCAGAACCCTCGTTGGCTAGTTTTAAAAGAAAGTTCCAATGTTAAGATATTTCGTTACCAACAAATTTTTTTTCTTCCACCCTTTGTCAAAATTTGGCTACGCCCATGAGAGCCTATTCATATTTTGCTTTCAAGAACGACGCAACGTGCATCGACCTCGCACTAACAAACTCGGCAAGCAACTGGTGTGCAGTATACACTGAGTTTGTATCACTGGGAAAAATCATTCGCCCTGTCTTTTTAAGTCAATGAATAACAAACAGCATGTAAAGCCGTATAATTTAAAGGTAACTGAAACCAGCCAAACCAGTAATTAAATTTTTATGATGACTTCAACGTATTTATTGCAGACTATAAATTTGTTGTTATCTACGGTTTCGCGTTCTTTATGTTATATTATTATACGCATGACTTTTCTTGATCAAAAAGAACTATAGATAAAATCATCATGGGCACTGCTGAACATAGGCCTCTCCCTTAAAGCGCCATACTGAACGACAATCTGCCATCTGCATCCACTGGATGCCGTCAACTCTCACGATATCGTCAGTCCATCTACTGGGAGTCCTACTTAAGGTGCCCTTTCCGGTTCGTCGTTTCCACTCAACAACCTTTTTATCCCCATCGGTTATTTGTTCTTCGAGATCGGATAGATACAAATGTCTGAAAAGTTATCCGAAATTTTATGCAAATTTGCCATGATATTATAACTAAACCAAATATCCTATCAACGTAATAATTAATACATATGATTTTTCAATTCATGTTCTTTCCGCCATTAAGACAGAAACATAATAGCAAGATATTTACTCGATACTTTAATGTTTTGAAAATAGTGCCTTTTTGCTAATTTTTTTGATTTTACTTGGAAAGTACTTCAGTTACATATCTAAAATAAATACTCACCGAAGGAAAATATAGTTTGTTTTCCAGTGTTAAGACAAAATTTACCTAGATTAATTGGTACTCTCATAATAAATTATATTCGATTTGAGACTTACGTCCTTTAGTTCTAAGCAACTATTCGGTCAAACGGCAAGTCCGATATTCAGTCTTATTCTGTTGCGCTTTGCATCTAAATAGAGAAACATGCTCCGTTCAACCTCAGTACCGCACTGTGCCTCAACGGGGAAGGACGCACGCGCTTGCTTTCGCCTTGGTTTTATCTTTCGAGTGCGATTATATCAACACTTACTGTATTTTCAAACAAAGGATAATATAAAAAATCGATGGCTCGAACGCGACCACTTGACGCGGCAACCAAGTGGTGCCAATGACCTTAGAGCACAGACTAGGTAAAGCTACTACGAAAAAATAACATAGATACAAATAAAATGGATATGACTAGGCCGTAACGCATCCATTATTATGTATGCTCAGTAATATAACTATTAGAGTTGGAGTGTTTCTTTGTGACAGCCAAACAGACAGAGATAGAGAGAGAGAGAGAGAGAGACGGAGAGAAGCAGAGAGAGAGTCAGAAAGATAAAACTAAAAATTAAAAGATAATGTAAAATAATTTAAGTTCATTAAAATTTTATAAAATTAAAATTAAAAATCATTTAAATTAATGTGATGGTTAATTTGATTTAAGAGTTCCATCCACATTTTCTCACGTTTTACTAGAAGCGGCTTTCTGCAAAAGGAGGAAGGTTCTCAATTTTAACCGACAAAAAATAGCTTGGTAATAAATAGAAGCAAAAAAGTGCTTCTAATAAAAAAAATATGTAAATGCGGAAAGTCAAACAATAGGTACTTATGTTTTTAACCGACTTCAAAACAGGGGGAAGATTCTCAATTCGACCGGTATTAAAAAATACTAGTCGAATTGAGAACCTTCCTCCTTCTTTGAAGTCGGTTAAAAACATAAGTACTGTTACTACTGTTTGACCAGTTGGGTTGGCTCGGGTATGTGCTGGTAAGGGGAAATGCACAATACACTAGCGGGACTACTTACCTTAGTCAAAGTCAAATACTACTTACCTTTTTATCCGACTTCAAATAAGGAGGAAGGTTCTCATTTACCTTAGAGTACCTTCAATTCAACCAGTATATTTTTTTAATATTGGTTGAATTGCGGTCCTCCACTGCGGTCCACCACTGCGGTGCAACAATGCGTTGCAACACTGCGTTGCAACACTGCAGCGCAACAGTGCGTTGCGAGTCTGCGTTGTGACACTGCGGTGCAACAGTGCGATGCAACACTGCGTTTCAAAACTGCGTTGCAACACTGCGTTGCAACATTGCATTGCAACACTGCGTTGCAACACTGCGGTGCAACACTGCGCTGCAACACTGCGGTGCAACAGTGCAGTGCAACACTGCGTTGCGTCGCAACACTGCGTTGCAACAGTGCGGTGCAACACTGCGGTGCAACACTGCGTTGCAACACTGCGTTGCAACAGTGCGGTGCAACACTGCGGTGCAACACTGTGTTGCAACACTGCGTTGCAACACTGCGTTGCAACACTGCGGTGCAACAGTGCGGTGCAACACTGCGTTGCAACACTGTGTTGCAACACTGCGTTGCAACACTGCGTTGCAACACTGCGTTGCAACACTGCGGTGCAACAGTGCGGTGCAACACTGCGGTGCAACACTGTGTTGCAACACTGCGGTGCAATATTGCGTTGCAACACTGCGTTGCAACACTGCGGTGCAACACTGCTTTGCAACAGTGCAGTGCAACAGTGCGGTGCAACACTGCTTTGCAACAGTGCGGTGCAACACTGCTTTGCAACAGTGCGGTGCAACACTGCTTTACAACACTGCTTTACAACACTGCGGTGCAAAACTGGGGACCAAGTAGACAGAGACACTAAGATTATACAAGTTGCATTGAGAACCTTCCTCCTTATTTGAAGTCGGATAAAAAGGTAAGTAGTAATACCTACTGTTAGACCGGCCGGGTTGGCTCAGGTAGGTACTGGTAGGTCAAACAGTAGGTATATTAGGCCGACTTCAAATAATGAGGAAGGTTCTGTGAAGGATGATGATGATGTTTTTTAGTAAATTAAATTGAATTGAATGGAATGGAATTGAATTGCATTGCATTGCATTAAATTAAATTAAATTAATCATACTTAAATAGATATTAACAACCAGGTATACTCGTAGAACAAACACAAAATGTTCATCACATTAATATTGTCCTAGGTGGGAATCGAACCCACGCCGAAGCTCAGAAGGTAGTCCAGTTGGTAGTGAACCACTACCAACTGGACCAACGGGCTAATGTTTAATGTTTAACGATCTCTGACACTCTGTCTCCAGCGTACAATTTTAATTTGAAAATTAATTTGGGCAATTTCAATTTAATTTATATAATTTATTAATTTTATATTTATATTGTAGAAAACTTAAAAATTTAGTTAAAAAATAAACAACAAACACAATTTTGAAAATTGAAATAAACAATTTACGGTTTTTCGCGCCGCGACCGAACCCAGCTAATCGCCAAAACGCCAACATTATGCTTATCCTGTGTTTATTACTCCTTGCCGCATGACGAGTTTGACTACGCGAGTTATGTACACTGTAGCTGCGCGCGACTGCCGCGCTGCCGTGGTTGTGTTTCACACTAATGCGGGTGATGCGAGACGCGCGGGTGAAATCAGAAATTTTCCTCGCTTTATACGCATTCTTAAGGATCATAATTTTCTTCTTTCTAATCGTGTCGATGATGGTTCAAATATATTATGAACAATGTTTAACCACAGGGAAAAAAACCATACAACCTCATTGTATGATTTTTTCCCAATGGTTATTACACTGCGACTCTTCAGAAGTAAGTCTTGGGCACTGTGCTGGGTTAATGAAGGCACAAAGCAGAAGTATAATTGAAATTTTCTACAAACCTCCTATATAAACGAACTGATAATCTTCAAACGGCTGGATACATTTTCTTGAATTATAGCTAAGACCACTAACGATCAAACCACATTTCAAACAAAAAAAATGTATGATGAATGATGGCTGAAATGATGATAATTGGTTAAGCCGTTTGGAAGCTACGATGCCACAGACAAACACACAGATACACATTACACATGTTAACTTATAACACCCCTCTGTATGAGTTGGGAGCTAAGTTCCAGAATATGGTGCGTCGCTATCTCATTCGCACATGTTATTATTAATTTATTTAAAATTACCGTCCACTTTAGAAAAATGTGTTTTGGCATTTCCTTCAGTAGAACATTACTACTCCATGTAAAATTTTCTAACATAAGCAGTGAAACAATATTATGGTGTAATTATTGTAAGTACGTTTTTTATATGTGGTCTCTCCGGAACCACATGTCGAAATATTTTTTTAACTTTATATATATTATATCCGCAGTGTATTTCGTTATCTTGTAACTGCTTTAAAATATGTTTTACTAAATGTCAGTATACAAAATATGCCAGTAAACTATGTATTTACCCAGATTTGTAAACTGCAGCGTGAGAACTGAGAGACCACACTTTGGGTAGCATAACTTTTTAATAAATTCTTTGCAATTCCCAATATGAGTTTTACAAATTTTACTAAATAATTCAGATACTAAAACTACAAAAAATAGTTAGAGATCTATGTGGTCTCTAAGTCCACACACACATATTTAACTCTTATGCTATCGAGACAATATGATCAAGTGCCTAATAAATAAGTTTTTGCCAATTAACGAATAAAGTAATAAATATATAAAAACCAGTATTCAAAAATAACATTTGATAACTTCGTGTATTAATTAGATGCAACACAGGGTTTCAGTTTAATTACACGTTGACAATGTCTTGGTAAGTGCTCGTATTGTTAACAATCTAATGCCAATATTATTAAAATTAAATATACCAGCGAATAAAATAATATCACGGAAGTAAATTATATTCATTTCACAATTATTTTAAATGGTGCTACAACTCGACGTATTTATACGCAAATGTCTCTTTTTGCAAGCTTTTATTAAACTTGCCTTGTTATTTCGGGTCAAATTTTGCAACTGAATTTTAAAACAGTTAACTCCAACTGATAGAGCTGAGTTTTTGCATACACGTTTAGTTTGGATGACACTAAATTTAGTTATTCTAAATCTAAAATTATGGCGGACTTCCAAAGATGGCGGACCATTTATTTTTTATGCACTCCCGTGGCATTGGCATCAAATGAAATGGTGAACGGTAGGAAAATTTAAAAATCTTTAGCTGACAACATTTAATGTAGTATAACAAAGTTCTTGGTTTGTTTGTTCAACATCAACCATAGTAGTCTATGATTAAAATATAAACTATATTTTATATTATTTTATTCGGTAAACACAGTGATAAATTTCTAGATTACGGAAAGATTCATTATTTAAACACTATTTAGCAGTTTTCGTATATTGAAATTTTGTGACAAAATATACTTATTTGACCATAGATTTTTACGTAGCAAAAAAATGCGAGGTCTGTGCATTTGACTATACAACCAGCATCATCATCATCATCATCATAATCAGCCTTTTTAACACTGCTGGAGTTTTAGCCTACCCCCGAAAGGGTGATTGGGCCATATCTACCACGCTGGCCCAGTGCGGGCCCAGATGCAACCATTGCCCCGCGTTATTACCCGCTATACCTTGTGTGCGTTATTCCAGGGTACAAGCTACCTCCATACCAAATTTTATTCACATCTATTACGAAGTTGAGAGCAGACAAAAATACATACTTCCACACAAACTTTCGCATTTTTCATATTAATGTCTTTCCAAAATAATATGGAAATCTGTGGAATAGTTTTTATTTTTTATCAGATTCATTATACATTATATTCTATTATTGGGTAAGAAAACTCAACTGTACCTTGTTTCTTGTTTTAGTTCTGTTAATGCTAGTTGCTCGTACCCAAGTACTGGAGCAGCACCTCAGAATTTTTCATCAGCGTTGCAATTTTTTGCCGCCGCACAATGCTTTATCAATCCAGATCCCCTTCCGGAAGCTAAAGCATGCAGTAAGTATTTCAATAAATATGACCAAAAATTATAAAATTCACTTACTTGCTATAAAAATACTTTACTTACGCTACATGTAGTCAGATTGCATAAATCCTAAATAAGACTCACAAATGTGAATCAACACAATGTCCAACGAAAAAACTACAAATGACTACATAAGAAGAACAATTGTGTTTTTGTTTGATAAACACGTATATCGCTAGTAACATCATTGAAATCAGAATGTTGAAGATAAAACTTAATTTTTGGTGTTTTTTTTCAGGTTGTCAAACTTTTGATTTCATAATAGTAGGCGCAGGTACTGCAGGTTGTGTTGTTGCAAATAGGTTGACTGAAAACAAGAAAATAAGTGTGTTACTCATCGAAGCTGGAGGAGATGCGCCGGAAGAATCTCGTGTTAGTAATCGTGATAGCAATGACAACTTATACCTTACACTTTATAGTAATTGGTTTAAGTAACACACATTGTACGTTCAATGATACTCGTTTTTTTTACAGATCCCAAATCTGGATGGTTACGTTTACGGAACTAAGTACGATTGGCAGTATCTTACTACCAATGATGGAAGAACAAACAGAGGAAATAAAAACGGATCTATTAGTTGGCCACGAGGAAGGATGCTCGGTGGAAGCAGTAACTTAAATGCAATGATTTACATTAAAGGAAGGCGGTATGAATATGAAGAATGGTACAACGCTGGTAATGAAGACTGGCATCCTGATGTAGTCAAAGAATATTTTAAGAAAGCAGAAAATTATCAGTACCAAGACCTGTTAAAAAATGAGGCAGTCAATATGGAGTATGGACATAAAGGTTCCTTAGTTATAAATAGGTTTAATTCAACGGACAGACTTACAACGGATAGAATCGTTGAATCCTGGGATGAACTCGGTTTTACTAAAGTCATAGATTTAAACCTTCCTGGGAAGTTCAGATCGGGCATCACATCATGTACTGCAGCTAATGGAGCTAGACAAAGTTCTGAGATAGCTTATATTTACCCTATACAAAATAGACCTAATCTTAAAATCCTAAAAAATGCTTTAGCAAGAAAAATATTGATTGACAATTCTAATAAAGCATACGGCGTTGAAATAGAACAAAAAGGGAAAATCATTAGATTATACGCAAATCTAGAAGTAATATTAAGTGCAGGCGCAATTAACTCACCCCAGTTACTTATGCTGTCAGGTGTAGGACCAAAAGAACACTTGGAGTCTAGAAATATAGTTTGTAAAGTAGATTCTCAACAGGTGGGACAGAATCTACAGGATCATTTATTAATTCCAGTCACAATATATGGTAACTTCCCCGACGGACCAGATGTAGCCACTCAAAATTTTGGTGCCATTCAGTATCTTTATAACCGCACTGGCTATTTAGCTCAAAATAGTTTTAGTGATGTCATTTCATTTTATTCTTCATCAAAAAATTCAACATACGTTGAATATCAAAATCATATACGGTTCTTCTGGAGAAATACAAGTTCAATAGTTTACGACTTTTTTTCTGAAAGATTTCGGTATAATGATCCCATTCCGAGCCACATTGTAGAACTTAACAAAAATCATACTCTGTACTGTTTCTACTTTCATTTGTTACATCCAGAATCTCGGGGTAATATAACTTTGAGAACAAATGATCCAAATGACTACCCATTCATATATCCTAATTATTTTTTAAACGAGAATGATCTTAATTCCGCTGTTATTGGAATAAAACAGCTCACAAAAATTGTTGATACAAAATATTTTAAGTCCATCGACGGATTTTTGGGAAGAATGAAATGGCCCGAGTGTGATGATTTAGAACTAGATAGTGATGATTACTGGAAGTGTGTTTGTATAAATATGGTAGTAACTGTGTATCATCCTGTGGGTACGTGTAAAATGGGACCTGATCCAAACACATCTGTAGTGGACAGTCATCTAAGAGTACATGGTGTTAAAAACCTTAGAGTCATTGATGCTAGTATGATGCCGATATTAACCAGTGGGAATACTAACAGTCCTACTTATATGATAGGAGAACGAGGAACCGACTTGATAAAACGAGATCATAAACTATAAAAACTTTTTTTTTCTTTTTTTTTCTAGTTTTACTATGGTCAGTTAGTCTTGAACTTGTTTATTGCTAAGTATTTAAATGGAATTATTGCCACCTTTACAGATGAATGCATCTTTATAACATTGTGTAATTTGAAACTTGTTACAAATGACAAAATTTTCTCCATCATTTATTTATTCTGCGCTTGTCAGTGGAAACTTGTTTATTGTTTTTAATGTATCATATTTAGTTGCATATTGTCATATCTCATTGATGCTTAATTAGATATACTTACTCTTAATTATATTGGTGGGTCTAAAGAACCCATCTCATCATTTTCGACAGCTGTAAAAGCAGCTGTGAGTGACGCAGTATCCGCTGCTCTCTAGTACTCATCTAAAATACGTTCAAATTTATGCTGTGATATAGATGAAATGCAGTCTCTACTCCTTAGGTAGACAATACTTGATCCACGCTTGGGTCTAATGGACCCACCACTATTATTACAGTTACATAACGTTCTGTTCCTGAATTTTCTTGTTTTTATACAATATAATTAGTATTACAGAAATAAGAAAACATATTTGTGTAATTTTACGTGTGCGTTTTTTTTATAGTTAATTTTGATGAATACTATATATAATATGTTAAAGTTTTGACAAGTTGTAATGAAAAAAAAACTTATTACATAAATATTATTTTTTATGTTACTTTAAGTTTCATTTGTATTTTCGGTGTGTAATAAAGTTGTATTGTATTGTATTGTATTGTATTGTATTAAAATTTAGTTTTTATTGCTTTTTAAATGCCTGGGCCAACTAGATCTATCACTGGCCCAGACATGTATTTTTTTTTTCTCTAACACAAAGATGACATAAAAATACAAAAAAAAAAAAAAGTTGTAGATGAAACACTGTAATAAACCCTTAATTTTCACTGAAGTGGTTGTAGCAACGGTATAACGAGTTACTTACAAAGATAAGAAGACGGAAAATTATAGGATAATGTTTATTTAGTTTAGGTACTAATGACAAGTACTCAATACAATCTCTTTTATAACAGCACCTCAAATTGTTTCATCTATTTCAACCTTCGTATATCACGTTTTAGTATAAATTGTCCTCGACCGCGTTTCAGAAAGCAATGTACATACAGGAAGTCAATAAAATACGTTGATATTTAACTAAGACTATATTTGAACAAGGACGTTTCATGGTATCGCCTTTAACAAAACAAACCAGCCAAGTGCGAGTCGGGTTTGCGCACTTCGGGTTTCCATACTTCCACAAAATAAAAATAAATTGTGCAAAAGACAACATCACGCCCAGGCGGTCACCCATACAAATACTGACCGCGTCCGACGTTGCTAACTTGGTGGTGAACAAGAATTTGTCACTGACTAGCACTTGGCTATTATTTGTTGGTTTTACTTATGAGTGTGTACTATAATCATGCCAAATATGACGCTTATACGTATTACCGTTTTTACATTAGAGCAAATATAAAAATACTTTTAAAAATCGTTTGTTGTATACCGGGGCCTTTAGTTTTTACTTGTTTACTTTATTATTAATTTAATTGTGGTAAGTGGTTAATCCGCCGTAATATTACATAATTATTCTGTGAAAATTTCAACTGGCTATCTGTTACGACAGTTAGGACAGACAGCGTAGGCTTAGTAATAGGGAATAGGGTCCCGTTTACACGCTCTGTGTACGGATCCCTAATATGCTGCATCTTTTAACGGTCGTATCTTTTGATTGCGTTGTCTTAGAAGTTTAATTCTTTCAGAGCTCCAAGGTATCACAGACCTGGGTACCTATTTGATATTAATTTCAACTTGATACTGCTACGCGTTCCTGAGAAAAGGGGTTATGACATAAATATACAGACGGACAACGAAATGGTGCTAGAAGGGTTCCTTTTTTTCTTTTAAGATACGGAACCCTAAAAATAATTATATACGTCGTTCCATTTATATTTATTGTATTGGTATGTAAGTGCGGTGGTGTGTTTGAGTTAGGTATATATAAAATTTCACAGTCTACGGGATATTGGCTCTACATAGCCGGAATTCAAAAAGTATTTTTGCATTTGACTCAACACTACCAGCTTGATTGTTTAGTTGATATAATAAGTATTTTGACAATGTCTTGGTAAGTACTCTTATTTGAGGATTATTTTGAGCATTTACCTACATTTTTATTCTTAATTACTAATAATAATTATACCTATTAGAATGTGAACGTTAACTTCTTTAGTTTTCTTTAAGTTCTTACTTCAGTTACTACTATACTATATACTAGCAACGCACTCCGGCTTCGCACGGGTGTAATTTTTTTTTACACCTTGGGGTACATTATTGGAGGTTTGGTAAGGATCCCCTATTTAAAAAAAAATATAATATAGCCTATGTCACTCGGCGATAGTGTAGCTTGTGTAGCTGAAAGAATTTTTCAAATCGGTTCAGTAGTTTCGGAGCCTATTCAATGCAAACAAACGAACAGTCAATTATTTCCTCTTTATAATATTAGTACAGCTGATACATTTATACCAGGATATTTTGAAGTTTAATTATAATATTAATAATGAAAATTTTATGAGTACAAAAACTTTGTTTCTTTACTGAAAATTGTTTAGGTGAAATATATTTTAACAATCTTATGCATGTCTTTTCAGTTATTCTAATGCTAGTTGCTCGTACGCAACTACTGGAACAGCGCCACAAACTTTTTCATCAGCATTGCAATTTTTTGCCGCAGCACAATGTTTTATTAATCCTGAACCTCTTCCTGAAATCGACCTATGCAATAAACAATTTAGTAAGTAAAGCTCTATTAACACCCTAATTAATATTAAAACAGTGAAAATAACTCTCTATTTTTATGTCTGTATGTTTATAACCTTATCACTATAATCAGATTTAAATATTTATGCATTTTCTCAAATAAATGACCGAATTAATGGTGTTGAAATCTTTTCAACATTATCCAAGTAAATGTAGGGCACTGATTTTAATCAAATGCAAATACATAATGAATGAGCTGCGCTTCGTGGTTTCACCCGCGTAGTGATTAAAATGGTGATGATGATGATGATGATGATACTGTTTGATAAAATTAGGATATATCCTTAATATATCAGAAAATAATAAGAAAACTCAACTTATGTGTGAAACTGCGGGGCCCAGCTAGTATCAAAATAATTGAGTATTTTACACAAAGATTCATATTATGAAAGATAAAAAAAAAAAAAAATAGAAATAGACAAAAAATATTCAAATAGTTCAATTAGCTGAATTAGAATAAATTTATTTTATAAGCTCAACTGGCATATAATGTAAAAATAAAATGCAGTATAAAAATTATAGGTATTTTTGTTACAGATATTGAATATTTTGATTTTATCGTAGTCGGAGCTGGTACTGCGGGTTGTGTTATTGCTAACAGACTAAGTGAAAATAAGGACATAACTGTTTTGGTCATTGAAGCTGGAGGTGATGCCCCTGAAGAGAGCCGTGTAAAAACTCACTTTGATAATTTAATATTGATTTTAATACAAAATTATATGAAAATCATTGATTGCAATGACGCATGTTATTTTTTGCAGATTCCAGGCTTAGACAAAGGGGTATTTGGTACTAAATACGATTGGCAGTACCTAACTACCAACGACGGAAGAACAAACCAAGCAAATAAAAATGGATCTATTAGTTGGCCGCGAGGAAAAATGTTAGGTGGAAGCAGTAACATAAATGCAATGATTTACATTAAAGGAAGGCGGTATGAATATCAAGAATGGTATAACGCTGGTAATAAAGACTGGCATCCTGACGTGGTAGACGCATATTTTAAGAAAGCAGAGAATTATCAGTACCAAGAACTCTTGAAGATTGAAGCAGTCAATATGGAATATGGACATAATGGTTTCTTAAATATAAACAGGTTTAATTCCACATTGAGAGACTTAACAGACAAAATTGTAGACTCTTGGACTGAAATCGGTATAAAAAAGGTTGTGGATTTAAACATTCCTGGTGAATTTGGGTCAGGTATAACAGTAGCTACCGCAGCTAATGGAGTAAGACAAAGTTCCGAGATTGCTTATATTTATCCCGTAATAAAAAGATCAAACCTTAAAATCTTAAAAAAGACTCTCGTACGAAAAGTCCTTATTGATAGATTTAATAGAGCTTATGGTGTTGAAATTGAATGTGAACGAAAAATTATTAGAATTTACGCACGTTTAGAAGTAATATTAAGTGCAGGAACAATTAACTCACCTCAGTTACTTATGCTGTCAGGTGTAGGACCAAAAGAACACTTGGAATCAAAAAATATAGTTTGTAAAGTAGACTCTTCACAGGTGGGGCAGAATTTACAGGATCATTTATCAATTCCAGTCACAATTTATGGCAATGGTCCAGAAGGACCAGATATGAACACCCAAAATTTTGGTGCAATCCAGTATCTTTTTAATCGAACTGGTTATTTAGCTCAAAATAGTTTCACAGATATTTTGGCATTTTATTCTTCGTCAAACCATTTAGAATATCCAGAATATCAAAATCATTTAATATTATTCTGGAAAAATACAAGCTCAGCTATACATGGCGCATTTTCAGAACGATTTAGATTTAAAGAACCCATTCCAAGCTCTATCGCAGACCTTAATAAAAATCATACTCTTTATAACTTCTTGTTCAATCTTTTACACCCAAAATCACGAGGAAATATAAGTCTGAGAACTAATGATCCAAATGACCACCCATTGATATATCCTAATTATTTTTCTGATCCAAAAGATCTTGACGCCGCTGTAGTTGGAATTAAAATGCTCACACAAATTGTTGATACAAAATATTTTAAATCCATTAACGCATTTTTAGGAAGAATAAAATGGCCAGAATGTGATAGATTAGAACTTGGTAGTGTTGAATACTGGAGATGTATTTGTATAAATATGGTGCTAACTGTGTATCACCCTGTAGGTACTTGCAAGATGGGGCCTAATCCAAGTACATCTGTTGTAGATAGCCATCTAAAAGTGCATGGAGTAAAAAACCTTAGAGTTATCGATGCGAGTATAATGCCAACCATAACCAGTGGAAACACGAACGGGCCTACTTTTATGATAGCAGAACGAGGTGCCGACTTAGTAAAACGTGATAATAATATGTAAATGAAATCTTTCTCGATAATTTAAATATTCATGCATGTATCAGCCTTTCATGTTCCCACTGACCACAAAGGCTATCTCTCAGAGAGAAAGAAGATGGTCCCTAAATCCACCATGCTCACTCAGTGCATGATGAGTGAAACGGTGAACGTCGTTAGGTCTCAGAATTTTTGAGGTTCTTGGGCATATTAGTAATATAAATAAAGCTCTATTATCGAAATTCTTTGACCAGTATTTAATTTTTTATTTATCATTCCTGCAATAAAGGCTGGAGCGGACCGAATCCAGTTGCAGTCCGGTCCGGTGCAGACGCAGTTTGTGGCGAACAGCAAAGTATAAAATACTATGAAAGACCGTTTGTAGTCCGTTTGTATCCAACGGACTGCATACAGCGTGACATTTTTCCGTATTTCATAGAATTTCATACTTTACTAGTCCTCACAAACTGAGTCTGCACCGGACCGAACTGCAAATGGATTTGGTGTGCTTGAGCCGAGCCCGAAGGGTATACGAGTTAGAGGTCTTTCTTGAAGTGGTACGCAAGAAAAAACTAATTGGGAACCACTGACTACGAAAACCCCGAGCATAGCCCTCTCCACAGCTCGTAGTGCGACTTTGAGATTATCATGTTTACTCGCATGTTATTAATTTAATTTCACTAACGTCCATACTCCATAAACCATCTTCATTCTATCATCAAAAGGTTGTCAATTAGAGATCGCCGTCAACGAAAAGAGCATATTTTGTCATAGATATTAATATTAATTTCATTTGATTTCATTTCGCAGTTTATAATTATCACTGTAGTTAAAATTATTTGCCATGTAAGGGAAACCTAACATCAAGATACTGGTGATCAAACCCAGTTTGATGGTGAGCGCAGTTATTGTTTCTGGAAAGTACTATAATGAAAATAAATTATTTGTATTTGTATAGATATTTCAAACGTATTCTTCTTGTAATGTTATTATTATGGTGTCAATACAGTGTTTATTGTATTTAATGTCGATGATAAACAAAATCTCGTCGATGAAAAATAAGGGTCAACATACTTTTCATTAGCCCATAATTTTTGTTTTCAATAAACCTAATGATCATTTCTATATTCATTTAATAGGCTTTTAGGGTATAACCATCAATTAAGTTGATATCAGACAAGGGCGAAGAATATTCAACTTCTAAATGAGTATAGAGACGATTTATTAGCTTGAATTATATTTGGTACATAAACAAAAAGTCCATCAAAAATTACACTGAAATTAGTTATTTCTACCTAAAAACTAAGTAACTGCATTCGAGATTGAACTTAATACTTAATTAACTTAGTTAGTAGCCCGTGTCTTTGTGTAATTGTGCATGACACAAGTCTGACTTATGTCATGCACAATTATAATTCGATCGCGAATCCAGTTGCTTAGTTTTTAGGGTACTAGGATTTCATGTAAAATTTTCAATTTATTAATAATTGTATATTTTTTTTTTTTGAAGCTCCGATAAAAGGTCTGATAGTCTTCAAACGGCTGAACATATTTTCATGGATTATAGCAGAGAACACTCTCGAACAAGAAGAAGAGAATTAATCACATATCAAACAAACAAAAAAAACACAATCGGCTACATACAGACACTAAACTTATAATACCCTTCTTTTTGCGTCGGGGGTCAAAAAGGGAATTACCTATGCCAGCAAAAATACATAGAGATAGATCACTTAATCGTTTTTTTTTTTGCTAAGTAGTACAAAAATACTTCTCCATACTCGGTCCAGGTTTTGTCAGCTCTGGCAGCTGCAGCAGATTGCAAGAAATCTGTTTACTTTTGCAATGTTTTTGACGTAAGATTACCTATAGCTGGTAGCGATAGAATTCGCGCACCGAGGGTTCCGCACTCGAAAATTTGTTTTCTTTAATTTGTCAGGGATCTTTAACGTGCGGCCGACACGCATTTGGCAAGTATTTATCATTTATTGTTTAACTTTTGAGTGTAGTACTATAAACGTGCCAAATATGGCGCTTGTATATAGATATTACTGTTTTAAATTAGAGCAAAGAAAATACGTTTGTTATATTTTTGGGGACCTTGGGGTCTAGACAAGAGCCACACACTGTTAGCGTTCACGCCTGCGGAAAGATGAAATTGTATGAAATTGACATTAGCTTCAGATAATTTATCTCATGCTAATGTCATTGTCAATGTCATTTTCATACAATTTCATCTTTCCGCAGGCGTGAACGCTAACAGTGTGTGGCTCTTGTCTAGACCCCCTGAGATGGAGATGTTATTTATTAATTCCAATTTCTTAGTTCGGCGTTATATGGCATATTCTGTGAAAACTTTAATAAATTAGGGTGTTATGATTCTAAAGATACAGCTGTTGAAAGGTAGGACACAGACAGACAGACAGCTATTATTGAATAGTAATAGGGTCTCGTTGCAATTTTTGTGTAATTAAACCAAGGAACCCTAAAAATGGTTTCATTATGCATTTTACAATATCATAAGTTCAGTATTTCTTAATAACAATTACAGTTACATTTCATTGGAAACAAATTGTTGATCGTATCAATTAAAATCATTACTGTTGTCTCAGACAAGAAAACTTTGACCTAGTATAAATGCCTAAAAATCTCCTCTAAATTCTACATTAGCTATTGTAGAATCCCGACCGCGTACACTTCAACAAAATTAACAATACGTACAACATTTCCCATTACAACGAAAATATTGTTAGCACAGTACCCTGAATAAATTAGGGTAAAGGGACCAAACGTTGACCTCTCTGTTAGGGGTGCCGCATATTCGTATAATCGCCGAGATTAAATCCTACTCGAATATTCAGTACGATAAACGAGCGCCGTCCCTGAGGTGTATTTTTATTATAATTCTGGTAATAAACGTGGAAAACCGCAGAACACACATAAAAATCATTAAAACAAGCATCCGTATTTGTACTACTCTGTAATTTTAACGTTTTGTTCCTTTGGTGGGTTAATCTTTGGTTGAAAACAAAAGGCTGGAATTTAAAATAATTACGTTTACAAAAAAAAAGTAATTTTTACAGAAAAAACCTGAGTAATTCGCGTATTCGGTAAGCAAGTAAGAACGAGAACGTAATAGAAATTTTGCGTATATTATGTGTATCTATTGGGTACCTAAGTACACTTAGCAGTTTTAGTGTCTTTTTAGGGTTCCGTACTCAAAAAGTATAAACGGGACCCTATTACAGAGCCTACGTTATCTGTCTGTCTGTCTGTCTGTCCGTCTGTCCGTCCGTCCTACCTTGAAACGGCTGTATCTTCCGAGCCGTAAAAGATAGCCAGTCGAAATTTTCACAAAATTTATGATGATACGGCGGATTAACTAAAAAGTAAACGTCAAAAATTAAAACTGAACGGGAGGTCCCCATACAACAAACGTTCTTTTTACGTATTTTTGTAATTGCTTAATGTAAAAACAGTTATACGTAGGCACAAACGTTAAACTTGGCATGATTATAATACACACTCTAAAATATAACAACAAATAATAAATAGTAGCCAAGTGCGACTCGGTTACAAATTTTTGTTCATTACTGAGTTAAGCCGTCTCACCGACACGAAATTCCATATTTTACTAATGTTGAAGTCGGTTTTTAAAATTGATAATTATTGTATTTTGTGGTGACACAGAAACCTCAGTGCGTGAGGCTGACTCGCAGTTTCCCGGTTTATTTGTTGATGAGGGGGAAATCTTCACAAGGTAAGCAACTAAGTGGGTAAGTAACTGATATAATATTATGTAGGGTTTTACCAAAGAAAATATAAATAATTATCGTCATTGGTTCATTAGGTCATATTCAATTCGACAAAAATTATATCTGGGTCTTTAATAATACCCTGTTATTATTAGATACCGAAGGAAACTTCCTACATGTATTACAAACTAAACTTCTTTTAACAATCACTTCATCAACAACTTCAAAGAAGTCCTGTATCATGCACAAATCAGAGCAGTTCAGAACCTCTTTCAGCAATTTTAAAGAGGTTAAGTTTACTTTTATGCACTAGAGAAAAAAAGTATTTTTTTGTCCTAGAGCATAAAAATAAATTTTAGTTCGCTTACATCGGGCATAAACAAGAACTTTAAGAGCATGAGAAGTGAAAAATAAAATTATCTTGCTCCGTACATGTAATATCAAATAAAATGTACGTACAAAAGTCTATAGTTAGATGCTTTGTAGATACATTTTCTAAACATTCACCTCATGTAACCTCAGATGATCATTAATTAAGACCGATTCCCCCGATACGCTTTAAATCCGTATAATCTTTAACTACGCGTACTTAAGATCTCAACCGTTCATTCAAATTGGTTGAAGTTAAGCTAGGTTTACAAGAAATATTATAGAGAATCCATATTAGGTAAATTTAGGTTGCTAACCTAATTTTAAACTGAAAAGTTTACAATTAGGTTTGTAGAGGAAATTTTGTTAAAGACACTATCCCATTTTTTTTAATGTTATGGACAATTCAAATTGACCCTTGCACCATCAAGTTATGCCGAACGCCCTCTGCGTTCGCTAACTATTCCGGTCAAGCTGAGCTGTAGTGGCCGTAAGGCCTGTTGGCGTAAGACGTAAGTCAATATAAAAAAACCGGACAAGTACAAGTAGGACTCGCACCCTGAGGGTTCCATACGAACTTAGTAAAAATATTGTAATATGTATGTAGATCCATCCCGGGAATCGTTTGAATGACAAACTTAACTCTGTAGTTGGCAAACATGTGTTATGATACATACCAACTACAAAATGTAAGTTTGTAAATGAAAAAAAAATTATGATGTAATATCAAATTTACAATTTTTGGATTTTTTCCTTCATATGTGCTATAAGATCTTGCTACGTGCTAAATTTCATGATTCTAGGTCAACGAGAAGTACCCTATAGGTTTTGATTCCCTTGTGAAATCGCAAAATATGCAACATAAACGGTCATATCTTTTGATCGCGATGAATTACAAGTTTGATTTTTTCACAGCTAAAAGAAACCGTAGACCCAAGTATATGATATAAATTTCAACTTAATAGCTTTACGCATTCTTGAGAAAAAGGGTCTTAACAGACGGACAGACGGACTGACGGACAACAAAGTGATATGTGAATGATACCTATAAGGGTAAGTACCGTTTTTTTCCTTTTGAGGTATGGAACCCTAAAAAAGACCTCCTTTGGGGACAAGGAGCTCACCTCATTTAAAAAAATCTTTCAGAGGCTGGTTAAAGCGACGCGTATTGCGTAACACAAATGCTGGCGTGTTTCTGGCTCAATGCATAATCATTTCCATTCAGCGTTGTAATGCTGCCAGTACGTTAGGTATGCTACCAATTAGTAGTGGGCTAACTGATTTTGTAGTAAGTATTATTGCTACTACAAAATCAGTTTGCTTTTATTTTGTTTAGTTATGACAAAATGTTAAATATGTAGCTAAATCAATGAGAACTATTCACAATTGCGTACAGTCAACAGTACAATACCAGTAGTTAGGTGACTCTCCTAAATTCTATAGTGATAAAGTCCAAAGTTGCTCCATTCTACGCGGTTGTGCAGTTACTTCAAAGAGACGTATTTTATCCTTCGAAACTTTGGAACAAGAAGTTGGATAACTATCACGTGAGATTACGACGTACAATTAATGGTTTATCTTAGCATCTTATCCGCAATTTTAGACGTTCTCATTAATATTGAGGATCTCGGATTTTAGTACTGCTGGAAGAATCGATAAACTATAGTTTAACGAGCTTTTATTAGCTCCACTTGTACGAACGATGTAAATAAATCTTTGTAAGTGGATTCTAACCCACTTCTAGTTACAACCAATATATACGGTACCAAATAATTACAAGGATTACCATATAGTTGGCAAATTTCAAATTGATACGAAAATTTTCTAATATAAAATATCTCAAAAATAATTATATTAGTAATTAAAATGACACTTGTATGTTATTAGCTGATGTTGCTTAGATTTGTCAGTAGTCAGTCACCTCTTTGGCGTAGGCCTCCCCCAGTATTTTCTATTCATTTTGATTGATATTGACAGATGATTATTTCATCATGCCTTTTTCTTTGCAAGATAAATGAAAAAATGGTAAAAAAGCCACAAAAATCATCACCTGCGCGCTTACCGTTAATTATGCCTGAAGCTCGCACCGTTCTCAAATTCCGGCATAACTTCCGCTAAGTACACTTCTGACAAACTACCAACTGATTCATTGGGATGTCGAGTCGACAGAGGCATTAGACCTCTAATTTATTACCTCTGAACGCGAAGTTACAACGAGGAACCATTGTGCTAAAATTACAACTATAATGTAAATTTGAAAGTCTCCGAGTTTTACGTCGTCGTTTTCGAGAGCTTATGGTAATGAGGCGATGTTTTATTTTCGGATTCTTAAAAGGTTTGCTCTTTTGAAAGGCTAAAAACAGATTTTTGTTTGATAAGTAGACAAGTTTCTATGAAAAAATTAATTTAAACCTGACGACGGTATTTCACATAATTATGTTGTTATCCTAATTTTTCTGACAAGCCCGTAATGTCCAACTTTCTTCTAGTTTTCTTCTCAGACACATCCACCAACATTGTCAACTTTGGTGGATCATATTTTGTGAACGGTACACCCTAACAAAAAATTATGTATGAACGAACCAAAGTGTCAAATTAGGGAAAGTGTTAACCCGTTTCTGGACCCACCTGGAGTACCGATGACTCCATAATCATAAATTAATTTAAAAAATAATATAATTTTAAAGTGTGATTATGATGAAGATCGTTCACAGAGTTTTTTTTAATGCCATAGGTGGCAAACAAGCAAACGGGCTGCCTGGTGGTAAGCAGTCACCGTCGCCTATGGATACTTGTAACATCAGAGGCATCACATTCACAACTACGTTGCCGTTAAGAATATATTAACTCGCTTTATGATGAATCCGATGTTGTAGCTTCTCGTTGTCAATGTTGTAGAGTTATTCAATGATACGTCCATCGTAATTGATCTAGTTTTTCAAAGTGTACGTCACATACATGAAAGGGTGTTTTTTTCTCGGATTTTCGCTTTCAGGCAATCGTAACATAATCTAACTCAATTTAATTTCAGAGGTAGTTAAAATATTACAGCACTCACTATTCACTACTAGCGGTCTACCCCGGCTGCGCACGGGTATAGTTATAAAGCCTATTAAAATTGCCGATATTCATCAGTGATAATGTAGCATTCAAATGGTGAAAGAACTTTTAAAATCGGTCCAGTACTTTTTGAGCCAATTCGTTACAAACATACATACAAATCTTTCCTTTTTATAATATTAATATTAGTAATAAGTATAAGTATAGATTAGCTGTCTATTTTAACCACAGAAAAGAGAAGTAGATAGAACGGAAAAGAGAAGGAACATCTGTTACCAGGCATACGAGTGAACATTCTTATTTACGTCAACGCGTTGAACTCCGTATCACAATTGCTAACTGATTTTGAACGCGTAGCTGCTCCATCGAATTTATTCCACAATGCATTCTTGCGCTGTAATTACGTGTCGCCTAGCTAGCAAAGAATTTATTTAAAAAAAAGTAAGCATATCCTATCACCGGTATGTCTAAATTGTTTATAATTTTATTATTTCACCGTGTTTTAATTACAAAGCTGTTGACAAGCCGTTGACAATAATAGTGGTTACCATTATTTTATCGATATCGATACATTTAGATTTTTCTTATAGTACTAACAGACGTATGGACCAAGTCCGTTTCGTCTATTAGCACTATTACATTTCCCGTAATTTTCTATTTTATAAATAGACATTGAATTTATTACAGTTTTCCAGGCAATCCGTCTACTAGGCAAAAATGGATTGATGCAACAGGAAGACGTGATTGGATTCCTACTAAACAAGCACAATCTGTTCACAAAATTTTTGGACATATATGTATCACGACAAATAAAAGATACTTGAAGCCATTAGCAATATCACAAAAATAAATTATTTATTTACATTCAGTGGTTAAAAATTAAATCACATCACCAACACCAACGTCTTCATACTACTCTCAGACAACCTCATTTGAATCTCCAAAGAGGCTTAAAATAGCTTCACCTGCCTGTTCAAATTCTTCGACTCCCAAGAAAACGCAAACTAAAGGAAGTTATAAAGTTATAAATTATTTTTCTTTATAGATATTTGTGATGCACATTTGAGACTTCCGTAAAGTGACGCCTGATTCAATCAACTAACTTTGATATTCATTATTGATAATTTTATACAATAAAAAACCTAGCCAGCTT
The DNA here is from genome assembly GCA_914767915.1 of Agriopis aurantiaria. Taxonomy (NCBI): domain Eukaryota; kingdom Metazoa; phylum Arthropoda; class Insecta; order Lepidoptera; family Geometridae; genus Agriopis; species Agriopis aurantiaria. Next base: position 4,982,775 of record OU611994.1, on the reverse strand, counting down.
CAATTGCGATCCCGAAACTTTAAACTCCACTTTTTAAAATATCCCGGTTGTTCGCTATTTAGTTGTATGATTACGGAATATTTACACATTATTTATAACGTTTTTGAGTCATTTCCTGTGCCGAAACATTAGGAACTCCATATCCACAACATAATCACGGTAAATAAGTCGTTAATAATCATACAAATGTACTAAAACTCTACGTTTTTAAATAAGTCACACCCACGATTCCATAATATTTAATGGTATAGACAGACGGACAGACTTAGTAAGTTAGTAGACTTAGACTCGTAGGCTTAGTAATAGGGTTCCGTTTTTACCCTTTGGGTACGAAACCCTAAAAAGTCAAAAAGTTAAAACGAAAGAGGCGTCCCCATACAGCAAACGTATTTTAACGTATTTTTGTATTAGATCTAATGTATATGCAATGTAGTGTAACGATAATACGTACAAGCGTAATAATTGGCATGAATATAGTACACAGACACACTCTAACTAAAGTATAACAAAAAATAATAAATAATGATCAAATGCGAGTCAGTGACTAATTTCTGTTCATACGAACTAAGCAAGTCAATCTTGCTATTTTTTTTAAAGGACTAGTGTAATTCCTACCATCTAATATGCTAAAGTATATAATTGGCATGTGTCCTAATGTTTAATTTGTTACAATTAACCGGCTTAGCGATGAATATAACTAAATACATTACACTTAGGTACTGTTAAAATAAATGAAATTGGCTGATAAATCTCTGAGATATGAGTGTTTAAAGTTTTAGGTGGGGATAGAGAGGGGATGCTCTATTCATTTCTCGCAAAGCGTGTGTTAGTACAGCATTTGTATGGCGCTCCTGAGGTGTGACGTCACGGCTCAGTATAGTGCGCTCTCTGTCTAGCACGAAACTAAAATGTTTATATCTCATTTATTTTTGAACTAATTTTTATTTTGTTTTCGTTGATGTGCTCTATTTATGATCAGCTTTTTTAAGAGGTAATAAAAAAAATAGTCATCATGCCTATTACGATTATTGATAAAATTAAAACTGCACACAAAACTTTCCCATCACTAGCTGTGATACCACATTCTAAATTTTAGGATGAGGTTTTTTTTTAATGGCTCCTCACGAAAATAGCATTTAACCGTATCAAGTAATATATTTATTTTTCTACCCATTTAAAGTCACATAAAACGAACTCTAAACATAGCCTACGTCAATATAATGGTCAAATCATGACCTAGTAAGGTCATGGAAACTTTTAAATCAAGTTTCTATGGAGTTTTGGGGCAAAACAAAAAAATCACATTTGCAACTTCCCATTGTTTGCCTACACTCACGCAAACCTACGAATTTTCCTTAATCTTATTTAACGGATAATAATTCAATATTATTACACAAGCACATGCGTTAATATACTAGTTGTGTTAAATAAAAAAAGCAAAGTCGATGAAAAACTCTTAGCTAAATTATTTTAACCCTCGTGCTTATCGTGCAGTTTAATTTGGAACTATTTTAACTATGTCGTAGATAAATTTACGTTAAGGACTGTTGAACTCGCACTAGTTTTTTGAACTGCACAAGAATCGTGCAGTTTTTTTGGAATAGCAGCATTTACCGAAATAATTGCGCAAAATGCACAGGGAACTGAACCGTATTGCACCACGAGAAGGTCAGTTTTAAACTTTAACAAAATGGCGTTCATTACCTTTTGGATTAATAATAATCTTGACGAATTATTGCATTCCTTCCTATGTAGTTATATTATGACGTTTCATTTACATGTGTGCAACTGGCTACAACGGATTTCTTGCAAAAATGCCTTGACAGCCGTTCTATTTTAAACGAAAAATTTTTCTCTTCTGTGATTTTAACATCTGTCATAACCATAATCCTCCTCAAAACTTTATTTGACAGTAAAATAAACCCAACCAATGTACGCATTACCCCATCCGTCATCAACCGCGGTTTGGCAAAAGGTAATATTTCCACTAAATTATTTGCAAAGACTTCCCTTGTTCTATGATTAATATTTTGACCTAAGCAGATAAAAGGCTTAGCCTGTTTTCGGTTACAATATTATCAGTATAAGAACTTCAACATATTTTTTTTTATTTAAACGAGCGAGATGTGACGAGGCAATACATAGTACACTTTATAGAGTAACTACTTATTTTGTTGTTGTCGCAGCAGCCAAAAAGGCGTTTGATAAATGAAAAAAAAATGTGGGCTATGGCAAAACTGAGGCTTAAAAAAGATAGTATTGCGATCTTGGCAACTACGACCAGCGACCGCGACCGGCGGCAGCATCACTGCTCCCACCCACTGCTCAGCATCAATGAATAATTACCGCTTGCAAAGACTATACCTGTCTCTGTTATACTCATTACACATTGCTATGTATGCGAGCGGGAGGCAAACTGCCGTCCGAGTCACAGTTTAATCTAGTTCGGAGGGTAGCATGAATCCTAATCAAATACCAGCCTATTACAAATCTGTTAATACTTACTAGTTATAAGCAAAAAGATCTTTGAACCTCACCTTCGCTATCGAACCTTTTCAAATCAATCCATGATGTACCTACATGTTAGTGAACACCTTGTTATCACACTTTGCCTTCTAACTTTAAACTAGTGCATTGTGAGTTCACTAACTTATGTGCCTACAATAGAAAGTGTTTTACCAAACAAAAATTCAATTACCAATTAGCTAGGTACAACAAACATAATTATATTCAACAACATAAATATCTTTCGTGAATGTAGGTATGTTTTTATCAAATGTTTTTATCAAATGTCTGTTTACCTACATAACTAGTATTTATAAGTTATCTAAGAGTTAACCATAATGCTTGTAGTAATAGGTTAAGATTATTAAATAAACTATTGATTGATTGATTGAATATGGAGTGCTAAACAACGCAAGCAAACCACACGTCGCGTGACGCGGTGCCTTGCATTGTTTAGCACTCCATATAAATACATAACTGGATTAGCAAGTTGAAGTGGCAGTGTGCAGTGCACAGAACACGCAGAACAGATGACCGATGGGCCGAAAGGTTCTGGAATGGAGACCACGGACCGGTAAGCGCAGCGTAGGACGTCCACCCACAAGATGGACAGACGACCTAAAAGAAACCGCAAGGAAACGCTGGATGCAGGCCGCTTCCAACCGGCCCTTTTGGAGATCGATGGGGGAGGCCTATGTCCAGCAGTGGATGTCCTATGGCTGAAATGATGAAGATGATCATGATGATAAATACATAGTTTATGTTAGCTAGTATTATTTTATTAGTCCTATCAATCCAAATGTTGGGTGGCAGAAACTGCTAAAATGCCAAGGCCGCCCATTATACTGCCGTAGATTATTTATATATATTTTTGTATTTGTATTTTCAGTGTGTAAAAAAGTGATATTGTATTGTGTACATTTCTTCTTCCTCCTTTCTTCACTACAATCAGCTCCGTGTCGCTTTTGATTCAATTTTAAATTAGGATATCCACAAATATTCCAATTCCACGAATGTTAATTAGAACACCCTGAACTCTCGAGGAAATTAATCAAATCCGAACAAGCAGTGTTAGGTTGGTATAAAATAAGTTATCTTGCCTCTTCACAGTACACTTAACGTGTAGTATGGATATTATTTTTAGCCCCCGACGCAAAAAGAGGGAGTAATGGTACATTGTTAACCTAGGGGTGTAAGTAACTTATTTAGTCCCGAGACGGGGATAGTTCGAGGGACTAAATAAGTCTTTAACCCCGAGGTAAACACTGTGCTTTTCATTACGAATACAAGGAAACTAAAAATAAAAACATAAACTGACTACAGAAAATATGAGTGAATTTTATTTTACCTACATAAATCAACATTGTTGGTTGAGAAACGATGTTAGTCTCTCGAAATCCTTTAAATGTACATTGTGTTTAGTACTTAATAGTCTTTAACATAGAATACACGCTCCATAATGTTGAAGGTTTGTAAGTCTTTGATAATTCGTTGAAATATAATAGCTAAATGTTTTCTGATAACGATTTCACCTTTTTCTCAGCGCACCATTTCATAAAATTGTCGTACGATTTAAGTATCTTTCTTTTGATTTAGGTGGTAAAAGGTTTTCCGCTACTGCCTTAATAGCCTCTTCTCTTATGAAATCAGGCGTTAAATCCACATCGGAATCAGATGAACTCATTGTGTTAATACAAATCTGCTATACAGAAGTATAAACAAAACTCTATAATGAAGATCGGATTCCCGCCAATTATTATTTTTAACATCCTTACACTGGCAAATGCACGAGTAGTGCGGGAACATAATCATCTGAGGAGAAAAAAAAAGAAAAAAAGTTGGAACATGATTCAATACAAATGTGAAATTAGAACAAGTATTTTTTTTTATAATTTGAGTGCCTGTCTGTTGTCGACTTTCACTGTTTGAAAAGTGATTTTCCCTAGGGCTGAAATGTATAATCATAATCATCATAATCATCATAATCATAATCTTTATTTGGCACAAGGAAAAATACAAACAAAACAATTGAATCCACTGGCTCCGAACTAGTAAAACACTGTGTTTCGGAAGCCAGTGGCTTCTCCCAGTATTTAAAAATTAAATATTATGTGTTAAATAAAGATATAAAATCAAATTTAATTAGTATAAAATTTAGAAAAAAAAAGAATAGTAAAAAAACAAATATAACACACATTTAGTACTTAATAATTTCTAAATAGAAAATTATACAATTATAAATGAACTGTGAGTACAGTACAGTTGTAATTTATTAAGAAACATTATATTACGAAATTTAACGAAATTTATAACATAGCTATAGCCATAGCATAGGTATGCTAGTATTATATATTTTTAAGTATCATTAATAACTTAACTGGCAAAATTGTCAGTGATATACAATTCAGTACCTTTATAATCCATGCCTTTTAGTATTTGGGTAGTCTTACTTTTACATTGAAAATAGTTTAGGTTGTGTATCTTTGATACCGTATTGATTTTATTATATAAGTAAGGGCCCAAGTAGTGGCCAAAACGATTTGCAAAAGCTGTATTGGTCTGACGCACCTTGCAAATTCTAGAAGTTTTTTTAGTTTTTAGTTTTACTTACAACCTGCTCCTCAGGCAACTTCAGACCTACTTTCCGAGTATGAGTAATGAAAAATGCATTTATGTGTCTGTCTGTGGCATCGTAGCTTGTGGCTGAACCGATTATGATTTAGCTTTTATTTTGTTTGAAAGAGTGTTATCAGCTACGATTCAAGAAAATCTGTTCGTTTGAAGAATACCAGCTCGTTTATCGGGGGATTAAAAAAAACAATTTATATTTGTGATGGAAATACTTTTAAACACATTCCATTTAAGACATAGGCTAAGTTTACTCTCCCTCTACGATTTAAGACCAATTTATTTTTTATTTTTTGTAACGTAACATTTTGACAACGAAACTTGACAGCATCGCCGCATTCAAAAACAATATTAATATACATATTTATTAATTTAGCTGATTTCTCAAAGAAATAACCACTATTTCAATTAAGACCATAAGCTACAGTGGATCTATAATTTTACTTTAATGATAACATTGCATCGAGATACAATACATATAGAGTCACAATCGTGCCAAAAAACATCTAACCCAAAACTCGGGGCACGCTACGAATTGCGCAGACTTTTTGGTTAGTTACAAGGTGAACGCGATCCGACTACAACGCCGCACGATGCCAGATCTAAGATGACATAGCGGACAACTAAAATTGAACACTATGCAAGCGACATAACGTCTAAATTGGAGTTAATGTGGCATTGTGAAGTATAATTGATACAATGTATGTACAATGACGCTCGGAGGCTTTTTGACTGCTTTCACTGAGAGATTGTGACTCTATAGGAATTGTAGATACCGATAATCGATCGATGATTGTCGAGATCGATGTAACATTGTCATCTAATTATCGTCAAGTTTCATCAAAAATAAATTTAAATCAGTCCTTACTCATCACCGATCTGTATTGTGCTTTTAGCGGAAAGGAAGACACCAAACAAAGACTGGGTGAGGCAAGCTACACGATAAAACGAGCTTAATATAATTTATACTGACTCGAGGCTTATCTTGGAGACGCGGAAACAAGGTATTGAATTTAGTCATCAAGAAGACGGAAACAAACGGTATAAACAAAATGGTGTTTGTTAAGTCTTTATTGCCAAGCCACGTGGACAGTTTAGCGGCATATTTTTATGTAGGTATGATACACGAGTCAGTCCAGTAGGACCAGGGTATGTCCTAAAATTGCGACCAGAACCACCAAAAGATACGCACACACTATTAGTACACGGTGAACGTGATCCCCAAGCTGCCTGCCAAGCGTGGGGATTATGGCAACACCGCTCTCTAAGAAGCCAAGCCAAAAATTTGTCGCCAATTTCCTTAGGCTTCAAATAATGAACACATTAGTTACCATGTTTGTGAAAAAAGTATAAAAACAGTCTCATGTTCTATTCATAGAGCTCTATCCATCTAGCTCAGCTAATACAACTTTATGCCACAAACAACTTATTTCTTTGTATCATGACGTCACGGGTGACAAACGAGCGAACTGACACCACACTGATGGTGGGTCACTCGCTAGAAGCAATTTCGTGTTACAACGATTTTTTATCGTTGCCGTCAAACAACCATGTCTAATGTGCCCTTTATTAGATCGTGTTTTGTTACTTTTTTGTCGACTAGCTTTTTTATTCGGCGATCCATTTGAAACGATAGTTGCGTTGAGGCAGTTCTTTCCTTCTATTTGTATGGTAAACTTAGAGCCCAAAGTTTTCAGGGCGTTTATGAATTTACAGATGCCAGTTTTTTGGTGTTTGCGTTTGAACGGTCAACTCGTGATGCGGTCTACGATCGAGCACGCATGCCTAGAACAAACCGATACAAATTGTAATTTCAAATTTTTAAAGACACCGATATTGTAGCTTTAGGGAACACCAATTCAGGCAGCGCATTCCACAGACTAGCAGTTCGCACAATAAAAGTGGAATCAAAGCGCTTCGTACGGATATCCGGAATATCAAACATAAAGCGGTGTTGATTTTCGGTGTTGTTCGTGCCCCCAGATTGGGCATTTATGACAATTTATACAATGGCTTCAACTCTACGCGAAAAACAGCTGTTCCATCCATATATTTTGTTCTTGTGAATGGCGTTTTAGTATGGAACAGCTGATTTATTTTTCGCAATTTCGGGGTTGGTTAGTATAGAAAGCAGTTCATGATAATGAATATAATAAACTCCTTTCGGTTAGTATAACCGCTCCGTGTAACATTGTACAATAAGGTTCCATATATTGAATATTTTTGCTACGGAAAAAATCGTTAAAATAATCTCACTTTGCAGACGATCCAAAAGTTTTTAATCAGGGCCGAACGTTAATCGAAAAGGTTTGTTTGCCTAACCTTTTCGTACACATAGGTATGGGTTTTGAGTTAGGCCTCACAATACGTACCAAATATATTAATTCTATACATGAACATTGAACAAGTGTGGGCAGTATCAAACAAAGAATCTAAAACAGATTACGAAATAATACTTTGTGCCCCACTTAGAAGTTGTCTGATTTAGAATTGTATTTTACAACACATTTGCTCAAAAAGTGCACTTACGAAGCCTGTATACATCGTTCGAAAGTTAAACATTACGCATCATACAACGGAGCGTGCGGTAATGAATTTTACCGCACGCTCAGATGTATAGCACCGTGCGTGTACTTGACGGTATTTTTTTAATTTCCATTTCCATAAAAATTGTTTCATTTGTAGCCTTTTTTCTCGCAAATGCGTTGTAAAACGTTGTATGGCACACGTGCGTTTTACAACGGAAATGGAAATTATAATATAAATTATATATGTATATATATATACATATAAATATATACACATATATGCTATTATATGCTTTATGTCTGGGATAAACAAGGGATATATGCCTTTGTACAATTTTATCGTTCAAGCTCAAATTTCTCCGTGTTTCTCCCACCTCTTTCACTATACCGCTAATCTGCTCTAAGTAAAAACAACATTTAATTTCTGACTTACTGCACCCCGCAGTTTCACCCGCGTGGAAAATCTTTCACATACCGCTATTTTCTCGAGATACAAGTATAAATTGAGAGCAATGGTGGCCAAGCGTTAGCATGTGCGTATACAATCGCACGGCACCCGGTTTGATCCTCAGCACTGCACAGTACTTAAATAAATTATGTGCCGTTTCGATGCCATCGCTCAACAACGGTAAGTTGGCACGCGTATATTATGCAATTCTACAACCAATCGCGGAACTAATAAGGAAATTCATCATTATTGTCATCCTTATTTCAGCAGAAGGACGTCCACTGCTGGACATAGGCCTCCTACATCGATATCCAAAAGGGCCGGTTGGAAGCGGCCTGCATCCAGCGTTTCCCTTCGGTCTCTTTTAGGTCTTCTGTGCATCTTGTGAGTGGACGTCCTACGCTGCGCTTACCGGTCCGTGATCTACATTCGAGAACCTTTCGGCCCCAACGGTTATCTGTTCTGCCTGCTATGTGTCCCGGCCACTGCCACTTCAACTTGCTAATCCAGTGGGTTATGTCGGTAACTTTCGTTCGTCTACGGATCTCCTCATTTCTGATTCGAGAAACTCTGAACATAGCCCTCTCCACAGCTCGTTATGCGAGCTTGCTTATCAGTCCCATAGTGAGGGAACACTTTTCAGTACCGTATGTCATTACTGGCAACACACACAAGTCGAATACTTTCATCTTAAAGACACTGAGGTCGAAACACCCCATGTTCCGTGAAATAAATAATTTGAATTTGAATTTGAGGTATTTTGGACGAGGAAGGAAATCAAATAAGAAAATTATTCAAAAATTATGAGAAATCTTCCGAACAAACTGCGACACCGCTTTATGGTTGATATTCCAAAAACCCGTACGAAGCGCTTTGATTCCACTTTTATTATGCGTACTGCTAGTCTGTAGAATGCGCTGCCTGAATGGGTGTTCCCCGATAGTTACAATCTGGGTGTCTTCAAATCACGAGTGAATCGGTTTCCTCTAGACAAGCTTGCTCCATCGTAGACCGCATCGTCGCTTTACATCAGGCGAGTTGGCGGTCAAACGAAAGCCTATTATTAGTTTTTTTTAAAACAGCACAGCAACGCAAAAAACCTCTACCGGTTTGAGAACTAATAGATAGGCTTTAGAAAGACGTGCCAGTTCAGAATATTATAAGTACTCGTAGTATCAGGGTTTTATGAGTTTCATCGCAAAACTGCAATATCCAAAATATGTTGGACCATTCATTTCGGATATCTATTCAACGATTTTCATATCGCGGTATTCGAGGTACAGAACGCAGATACGCTCGTAATCTTCCTTTCAATCGACGATTATTGTGAGAACTGCGGGAGAATCCGTATATTTTCAACATAAAATAACTGGCCAAGAGCGTGTCGAGACACGCATGTGGTAGGGTTCCGTAGCCAAAACCATATAGTTGTGGTCACATGTATTTTAGGGTTATTTATATAAATCTATTTACAGTACGTTCCGCGTGGAATTGAGCTAACAATTGACGAGCTTATAGAAATGCGTAAGCATTACCAAAACATTGAACAAACTGATTCGCTAGACCCAGTTGAATCGGAAAATCAAATGAAAATTGCAAACTAAACAGAAGGCCTCAATTCAATTGAAAAGGGATTACAAATTTTAGAAAAAATTTATTCTAATGAAGAACGCGTTTCTACTACAAAACGGGGCTTAAAAAATTTACTGGTTTGCGACGAGGAAATTTTGCGTAACAAGAAGAAAAACTTAACTCGTCAGGCAACATTGTTAGAATATCTGAAGCCTTCGACATCAAAATAGCTGCGGTTTAGGTTACTTTATTCATAACAATGTAAATTGTTTTATTATCTTACATTTTATAAGCTTGTATTTAATTTACCCTGTTAGTATGTATATTCGTATGTGTGGGACAAATCTTGCAACAGAATTTTAGACCAGTTATCCTTAACCGATTGAGCTGAAAGGCATGCTTATGTATGTTTGGTGACAATGCAATGTTATGGTACCATCGTCTGATGATGGAGACAAAAGGTGGCCATAGAAAGACCAAAACAATACGACGTAACTCCGTCGAGTTTGGGTTTGTAGAGTTTGTCTTCCCAAGCAATTTGGTCCTAGATGATAAATTCAATATGGCGGACGCCCCAAGATGGCGGACAAAATGCTCTTATCTACCATCATGATATGGGTATCAAATGAAAGGGTTTGAGAAGAATAAAGAAAAGTTTGTCGAGAATAAGCTTGTTTTTAAAAAGTATTTCTTACATTAATAAATATTATTAACGTTTAATCAAGGACGTTGTATACCCTCAATAGGGAAAATGTCCTTGGGTTTAATCAAAGAGAAAACTACTACAGAAACGTTCTTTGACAATAATTATTTTACTAAAATGTCAATAACATTTGAGTTGGAACGTTGCAGTTTTATCACAGTAATTCAAAAGGATGTAATCGAAATAATTTTGTACAAAGATTTTTAATTTCAAGTTACATGTTTATATGTCTTACAGTTTGGACACGCAGGGAAGGACCAACCTTCGTAAAAGGGTATACTTGATAATAAAGTCATGTATGAAACTTTAGTACGTACTTAGTACCTTTTTCGAATTGTGTCCAGAGAATTTGAGAAAAACAGATTAAAATAACATTTTTCAGCCATTATCGCCAGTGCAATACCCGGTTCCCATGAAGTATTATACTTAGTGGAATAAACTTTCAGGCGCTGGAACGGTATAAAGCTTCGTCCTCAAAGGCTGATTACATAAGTATAAATAAAAAATATCAACCGTTCCAATCTGTTTGCAGATTTTGCCGCGCCAATTAAAAGCTTTGGAGAAAATTAATTGCATTTTTTGCTATATTATTTCAGTTTATTACTTTAAATGTTAAACTATTAGGATAACAAGATAAAACAACAAAAAAATACAAAACCAGTTAGAATAGCTTTGTCAGAAAGTGAACGGATTTTCTTGTATCGCTAAGAACACTCTTGAAAAAGGCAATTAAAAAACCTAAATCTAAATTGGTTCAGCCATTTAGAAGCTAAGATGCCACAGATATCTTTATGTCTGCAGACATAAAGATACTCACGTTAAACTAATAACACTCCTCTTTTTGGGTCGGGAGCTTCGAGATACAATACATATTTCTAGACGTAAATAAAGGATAGCTCGAATCCTTACGTCACCCTCAAGTGGTGTTTTAGGATATAAAACACCACTTGAGGGTGACGCGAGGATTCGAGTGAACTTTATTACATCTACGAATATGAGGGTAAGTATGCGTGCTTCATCTTCGACCACATCGTCACTTACCAACAGGCGAGTTGGTGGTCAAACGCGGAATTATTCTAGTTACATTATAACAAATGAACATCGCTTTGCATCGGCAGTGTTGAAATAACAAAGCCACCAACAATGTGGACCGCGCCCTACCATTGCATATTCAGAGAAAAAACGAATCATTAAAATTTGCCAGCGCGAGATAATGATAATGATCAACTCGGTATCTCGGGAGTAATATGATATATAACGAATTTTAAATGGTAATGGAACGAGGCGGTGCTTCTCCGTTATTAAGGCCATTAAGGAGCCGTTTCGAGTTTCAGATGAGAATAAGACCTTGTGTTAGTGCGATTTGTTGGGCGTTGCGTGGTTCTGAAGAATTAAATCCATAATTAAGCTCTCACAGGTTGTTACCACTAAGTGCATCAATGGTTCAGATGACACGTTAAATTTTAGGTTGATTTTGATTAGTCTATAACAGGGATTCCCAGAATGGTCGATATCCCTTAGGGTCGAAATCGGTTTCCCAGGGGTCGACATAAACGAAAACTAATTTTGGGAGTCGACGAGGTCTAAAAATCAACCCCTATATTTTGTTAAATTTTGATGAGAAAATGATGTGAAGTTTAATCACTTAACCAACCGCAAAGTTTTTAAATTGGTAAGTATTTTATCAATAGAAAAAAAAAAAAACTAAAGATTTAAGAGTATCTTAAAGTAATTTGGCTGTGAGGGTCTGAGGTATCAGTCATTTTGGATTTTGGTCTCTTACCCAAAATATTTTGGGAATCTCTGGTCTATAATTAAACACTTACGACGATTGGTCTTTGGACTTTGGACGATTGGTCTATAATTAAACAAAACGTAACATAACATAAAATGGTAAATAACATTTTTATTTTCTTTGTTTGTTTATATTTCACATTTCTGTTCAAAATTTGTAAATACGACTAATTCTTATATTCTGGTACAAAAATAATGTACATGATGGGAAGGCTACCCACCAAAATACAGGTGTTGCCACACCTGTTTGGTGGCTATGGCTGCAATCTTAATATGTTGTACTTTAAAGTAATAAAATGATTTTTAATTTTAATTTAATTTAATAATCACCACTATAACAATAACCACCTATATAGCCATGTCAGAGGCATTCAGAAGGCCTAGTTGTTTTTTTAAAATTATGGATCAGTAGATATTTATAGAAACTTTTTATTGTGCACACCAGAAATAAAAATTATATAGAAAACTCTTACGAGCTAGTGCCACAATTGGCGGCTTTATAGCTAAAAGCAATCTTTTCCAGGCAACCACAACTTACATTACACACGGAGAGGTACAAACCACACTAAACTTAAAGCGTGTTTATATCATTAAAATTAAATTTGCCATGCATACTAATTTTGTCACAAATGACGTTGTCTATAGGCTAGCCAATATCATAGGGGAGAGTTACTTGAATGCCGAAAGACAGGTTTAACACCTAACTCGGCAACAGCCACTCATATACTTAGCAACCATGTAGCCTGATATTAGTTTCTATTAATTATGTAATTGTTTATTAGCGAATAAAGATTTATTATTATTAAAGATTTATTATTGCAGGCAATGGTTGCCTGCACCCCCTTTCGACTAAGCATACCCTTTTTATAACCCTGTATAGTTGTAAAAAGTAAAAGTAAAAAGCCTTTATTTTGTGCTGCAGTTGGCTTAAAACTATGCACTTAAATAATATTTTAATGTATCGCAGAAGTTGCTCCTGCAGCATAGGCCTCCCCTAGCCATCTCCATTCTCTGCCCCGGTGGCCCAATTGGTAGTGAACCTACCTTCCGCGCTTGAGGGCGTGGGTTCGATTCCCACCTAGGGCAAACATGCATGTGATCAACATTTTGTGTTTGTTCTATATTTTAGGTAGGTAATTTAAAAAAGTATGTATATCAGTATCTGGCAGCCATAGTACAAACTTTGCTTAGTTTAAGGTCAAATGACTGTGTGCGTAAAAAATTCCAGAATATTTATGATTTTTTTTTAATCGAAAACCGCCTTCTAGACTATTACTTACATGGTTCTCAGATCTCTCAAAACAAAGATTGAAAGTCCTCATCAAAACTTTTGAACCACAAACCAAAACGTCATTTTTGTATGTATTTTTGGTTTTTGTTAAATTTTTCAAAAAGCGCTAAACCAATTTTTTGAGGTATAATCTACCAAACAAAAAAGGAATCATCAAAATCAAAACATAATTAGCGGAGTAATCGCGTAACAAACATACAAAAAAAATACAGTCGAATTGATAACCTTCTTCTTTCGTCGGTTAAAAAAACCTCCCTCTCCCTCGCCTTCTGCATCTATTATGATCCACATATTATTATTTTTGTAAAAATGTCTCTCCATCTTTGTCAGAGATAAATCTTCCCTTGTTCCGTTTTCCATCGAGAGAGATAAATTCTGCATAGATGTACAGAACTTCAAATATTTAAAATGCAACTCACTCTGGTATTTTACAATGTAAACAAACCAGTAAACCCCACATAAAACCTCATAACCAAGCAAAACCAGTGACCTAAAGTAGAACAAAACAGGCTTATCTTTTAAAAGCAAGTTTAGTGTAACGTTACCGCAACTACCCAAGTGTAGATATCGCGTGAACTTTTCTCGACTATCTCGTAATTGAATAAGGTTAAAACTTGGATTACATGTGTCCTTCAGACACACGGGCGGGAAGTTCGACTGACACTGGTATTCTTTATTTACAAGCTTTTATTTGACTTGCCCTGTTAGAGTCTGGCTAATGAAAGTAGAGACTGAAAAAGCGCGGCAAATTTAATTGAAACCCCAAAAATTAGTATGAAATGCCTGGAATAATCTTACCCGATACTTGTAAGTTATTAATTTTAATTGTAACACAGTCAGAACACAGTATTTAAAACTTTTTATAAGACCTTATTCATTTTTACATTCTAATAAATAAATAAAAAACACAACTAAAAACTACTTAAAAATACGATGCCTGCTGGCAGCGGATTATTAGATTAGTTTAGTTTTATATTTTAGTACTAGTTTGTATATATTTTTAAGTAGTTTTTAGTTGTGTTTTTTATTTATTTATTAGAATGTAAAAATGAATAAGGTCTTAAAAAAAGTTTTAAATACCTGAACACAGTAATGTTGTCATTTCATATAAATTTTGGGGTAGCAATGCGGATTTTTTTTTAAATTTTAGCTGGCGTTTTCAGTCTCTACTTTCATTAGCCAGACTTTAGTATGTATGTAGGTATGTGTGGGACAAATCTATCAATTTGATTTTAGACCAGGGGCCTTACGGCCAACTCCTTACGCGGTCTCAAACTAACATTAAAACAGCGCAGTTCGGAAAATCACGCGAACGTAAACCTTAACGCGCCCAGATACAGTTTGCGGTCACGCAACTTTTTTCATCACCTAAACTGGATTGCTTAAAACAGCTAGCCGTAAGGCACCTGTTATCTTGAACTGATTGAGATTAAATTTTGCATAGAGGTTTAGTTTGGATGACATTGCATGGTTAGCTAAATGACGTCATTCTAAATTCAATATGGTGGACTCCCAAAGATGGCTGACCAGTTATTTTATATGCACCCTCGTGATATGGGTATCAGTTAATAAAAGGGTTTGCGGAGAAGAACACGAAAAATAAAAAGACGCTACACTAAATTCAATATGGCGGACGCTCCAAGATGGCGGATAAAATTTTCCTGTCTACCATCATGATATGGTTATCAAATGAAAGGAGTTGCTGAGAGGAATACGAAAAGCTTGTAAAAGGTTTTGTTTAATAATAATTTTCATTTTACTTTTTAAACAACAGATTTGAGACAGAAAGTAGAGAAAGTAGAGTTTCTTTGCAAAGACCTGATGAAAGACCATAAGCTTACCAATTATTCAACCATCAAGCAGTAGTGTGCAAATTAATGTTATTCAGATTGAAGAACAATATTTGCGCTGAAACTGCTGGACTAATAAAATATTTACATCTAAAATCTCAGGGAGACAAGACCAGGGGAAAACGATTTCTGAATTCCACATGGTACTCAGCTGTTATGGGCAAGTGTAACGCTTACCATCAGGCAAGTGACCTGCTCGTCACTCATCATCATCCTTATCTCTCACTCGTCACTCAGTTCTATTCAAATACGCAATCTTTTCATTATAATATATAAATCACGTACTTACAGATGCGATAAATATCAAGAAGCAGGTAAGGTATAGGGTGTTTTATCATAGAATGAAGTACGAAGTTATGAGATTGATTAAAATGATACCCGATATGACAAAGGTCCAGATAATGGGATGAGCTGGCACATAATGAAGTAGGGCGGGACAAAATGGGAAGAAAATCGATGAGAGGATAAAATATCTTAAGATCCTATTTACACTCAAGGCTGTGAGCTGCTATCTTTGACCACTATCAATGAGCTCCTTTCACTATCAACATACTTACTGTAATTACACTGTAATTATAGTAGTATCTAAGTGTCGTTATCGTAGTTTCATCATAATGAAAATTTGAATCACTACCTTGTTCAAGTGTTATCAGATTTTTTTTAAACCAAAAATAAATTTATCTCTATTTATATTTGTATTATTACACACACATAAATGAACAGGCTTAACGATATATAAAATGACAACAAAATATTTTTAAATAATGATATTTCCTATTTTGGCAAAGTAAAACGAAAAATTTTCTCTCCTTCTAAAGGCGCTTGCAGACAATGCATAGTACAAGCAGCAAGTACAGTTGTTAGTAGCTACTACGCATCGTCTGCATCGTTTTGCTTAGTGCACGTGGCAGTGGTAGTGGTTAGTAGCAATCCCACTGCCACTTTATAAAACCCTAAAGGTTTTTATAAAACCCTAAAGGTTTTATAAAGTCCTTGGATACTACCACAGATATACACAACCAGATCGGCAATATATTTTAGTGAAAGAGACAACTTGATATAGCTCAGCACAAGTACGAAAAGGACATAAATAGATTTTGTTGTCCTTATCGACGTGACCTGTTTTTGGTACCTCAAGTGTCAAAATCTGTAATAATCAGTGACAAACAAAACGGGTCTGAATTATATTTATTGCCTTTTTTTGGTGATTTAATGTGATAAATGCGTGTTTCCTCTGAGAAATAATTGTAAAAGATATTTTACAATGGTTGGTTGTAGCATTTTGGGCTGCAAGAAGCGCAGTGAGCGAAAATACGATGAAATATCATTTCACACGTAAGTAAACATATAAAGCTTGTAACGATCACCTAAATAAATTCAGGATATCAATTCGCAAATATTTTATTCATAATTAGTCAGGTTTTAGGTAGATTTGTGGTCTAATTCTATGAATTTTATCAAATTATTCATTTAGAAAATAAATTATGAATGTTGCCAGTTTATGAAAGAAATCACCCACCGCAACTAACATAAATTATTCGTTCTGCAGGTTTCCAACTGATCCTGTCACATTGCTGAAAAAAGCTGGCACATTGCAAGAAGTGCAAAATACCGACCCTTTTATGCCCATATGAATATGGTGAATGTTAATATTAAATATATATTAATGAGGCCACAGTTATGAAGCTGGAAAAGCAAAAGGCGATTTCGGCGAACCGATTCAAAAAGCTACGCGCTGTTCGTGAAATTTGTACTGTAAACATTAAAGAGTCTATTTATCTAATTATTTGGAATGTTATACATAATTCCATTCATGAAAAAACTAAACTGACCAAGCGCGAGTCGGGCTCGCGCGCTGAGAGTTCTTTACAATCACAAAATACAAAAAGTGTGCAAAAAGACAACATCACGCCCAGGCTGTCACCCATCCAAGTACCGACCGCGCCCGACGTTGCTTAGCTTAGTGGTAAACAGAAATTTGTCACTGACTCGCACTTGGCGAGTGTTTATTATTTGTTGTTTTACTTATGTTCACTATAATCCGCTAAATTTGACGCTTGTACGGATTACCGTTTTTACACTAGAACAAATCCAAAAATACGTTTAACGTTTGTTGCATGAGGGACCCCCGTTCCGTTTTAACTCTGACTTTTTTATTATATTTTATTAATTATAAAAAATCATGCTATGTTTACTTTTCAACCTTTTTTCTAGTACTATATTCTAATCCTAACAAATAATTACAATAAAAACGCAAGTAACTTTCTGTCTGTTTTTACGAGGAAATGGCTAAGTCATGGTATAATAATATACTCCGCCAGGTATAGCAATCCGAGAAAAAATTTTTAAGTGGGCGTCCCGCAATGATGTCATGATGTCAATTTACAACAGGTTCGAGAGAGATGACGATACACCACGTAACAGCTGATTGAATAAAGTGGCAACTGGACAGTGACGTCATTGCGGGACCACTCTCAAATTGCTAGACCTTGTTTTCTTAGATCATGGGCTAAGTCAAATTTTGTCAGGACGATAGGGTGTGTCATGAGGACAGACAACGTACTTTTCTTCCCAGAACATTGCAGGTAGCTCCGCGGGTTGCAGCAGATAGTGTATAACATTGCAGGTAGCTCCGCGGGTTGCAGCAGATAGTGTATAAAATATAAATATTTAAAAGGTAGTATTGTTTCCAAAGTACTCATTGAAGATTCACTACCCATCATAGTAGGTAAATTACCCTAACTTATAGCAAATCATTTTAATGTGGCAACACACCTTGTTGAAGCGAGAGGCACTGAGCTAGCCACGCTCATTGAAAATCTATAGGTAGTAGATCTGTGGATACTACAATCTCTTGACAAACGCATAAGCAGCTCGTTAGCGTGCTTCACGTTATTTGGCAATTCAAAACAAATGTTTCACACCCCAACGCGTTAGCAAACTTGATATTACCACATCCACTCGTATAACGTAACGCGGCCGCGTTACAAGTTTATATGGTCATAGATACTAAGGACACAGAGTAAATTTTTCAATTACATTTTTACACACAATGTCTGTAAAATTTAATTATTATATTGTGGATTGGAACACAATATACAATATCCAACGTTTATACGTTTGATTTTGTACCCGCATGTATATCATGTTATTTGTAATCATGGTTACCGTGTTATTATATGCATATTATATGGTTTCATACAGAATTAGTGCCCTGTAGGTTTTTTTTGTGTTCGACCTCTAACTCGCCTGATGTTAAGCGATGATGCTGCTCTGCAGCAGCAGAGCATGCTTTCCTAGAGGAAGCCGATTCACTCGTGATTTGAAGACACCCAGATTGTAACTATTGGGGAACTTTCATTCAGGCAGCGCATTCCACAGACTAGCAGTTCGCACAGTAAATGTGGAATCAAAACATCGTACGGGTTTTCGGAATGTCGACCATAAAGCGGTGACGATTTTACAGAGAGATTTTAGAGAGGGAAATAGATCATGCTGATCCTTCATTCGACAAAGGTATTCTAACTAGTCACCACGTGTGTATTAAAACGGTCTGTGAGCCCACAGCCCTGAGCAGTGCTATTAAGATAACAGCGGTCGCCAACGATACGAGCAATAATGTGCTCCTAAGTGATTGTGAATACTGGACCCGCCCCACCTCTCTGGACGTCTTTCGATGGCTGCTCTTAGCCAGGGATCAATTGATTACATGACAATGTGTTTGCTGATGGTCTGGATCTCTGATCAGACAAACAGGAGATATGGTAGGATTGCGTGGCGGGTGCAACGCATTTGACCTAAAACAAGATTGATGCCTTTAGTCCAAATCACCCTGCAGACGACTTTACCGCCCTTTTTTGCATGTTTTCTATGGAACAGTTGATTTTTTTCGCGATTTCAGTGTTGGTCCCGTAGTAAAAGTTGTTCATAATGATGAGTACAATGACCTCCTTTCGGCTTAGTACAGGGTACATGCGTATGCGTAGCCCTGTATAGAAAATCACCATATAGACCTTTTTTAGAGTTCTGTACCGTAAAGGTTAAGCCGGACCCAGCGTTAAAATGTAGGACAGACGGACAGACAGAAAAACAGCGTAGGCTTAGTAATAGGGTGCTTCATCGTAGACCACATCACCGTTGTGATCAGGCGAGTTGGCGGCCAAATGCAAGCCTATTTTTTTTAATGGACAAATATGAGTAGGTCTCGTACATGTCTCGGTCTCAGAGCACGAAACCAAACAATAAATATATTGAAATATTGCAAGACAAACTTAACTGTGCAGTAGACAATAATGTTCTTCCATACATACCAACTACAAAGTGTAACTTTGTAATTGCAAAACGCTTTTTTTATTTCGTATAACTTCAAATTAACGACTTTTTGATTTTTTACATTATATGTTATATGCTACTTTGTGTACTATGTTACTTTGCTTCTTGCCAAATTTCATGATTCTAACTCTACGTGAAGTGCCCTATAGGTTTTGATTCCGTTGTGATATCGCAAAATATGCGATATAAATGGTCATATCTTTTGATTGCGTTGACTCACAAATTTGAGTTTTTCACAGCTGAAAGGAACCATAGACTCGAGTATTTTACATAAATTTCAACTTGATACCTTTACGTGTTTTCGAGAAAAAGGGTCTTGACAGACGGACAACAAGGTAATCTTATAAAGGTTCCGTTTTTGGCTTTAGAGGTACGGAACCCTAAAATGGGTCCCATTTTTACCCTTTGGGTACGGAACCCTATTTGGAGCTAAAACCAAATTGGAGAGAAATACTTTCACATACTTATTTCATTAAAATAATTAGTGCAAGTAATGGTTATAAATTAAATATCTCGTTCGATTCCACATCACAACACTGTTCTAGGAAAAGCATGAAAAGCTTTTCTGTCAAAATAAGCTGGAAAAGCCGTACCTCTGGCCATTTTCTCTTAACGCCCGACATTGATAAAGTAAGAAAATAGAAATACCCCGTAGTTAGTAGATACAGATCCGGCAAAAAAAATAGACCATGGGAAGGAAAGATCACGTATTTCTGTAGTTTGTTATGGGATACGTGACCGCCCTAAACGTGTAAAAGATCTCTTTCAATGCCATCAAAGAAAGGTATCGTTAGTTTCAATGTCAAGGCTCCGTAAATGGTTGTGATCGTTCATGAAATGATAGCTCAATCTAAAGCATTTTATTATGAAAGAAAATGTATTTTACCTGACTGCCTAAGATGGAGGATAGTGTTTTTGGGATGTATAAAAGTATTTATATTGGTAGGTACATAAAATTCCTCCCGTAGATTAAAATATTTCACTAATTTTAACAAATGAGGTGTCGTTGTTCTTCTACTTAAAACCGGAGTGTCACTAATATGCTACATTTTGAGGTCGAGTTTTTTTAACATTATTAGGTATTTTTAAGTAGGTAGGTATGCTTGAGAAGATGATAAATTTGTACACTAGTTTTTTCATTAGTTAAAATCGATTTACTTTATTCGTGGTTTTTCAAATGGACCATCTTTATACATTCGTAATGTAATAAACAAAATTAATAATCAAACGAATTGATTAAAGCATCCAATTGTATGTAAACAACTTAAGATCAAATATAAACGAACTAGCACAACTTCATCAAATCAAACCAAAATCATTTTGTTACACAAGTTACACAAATCATAATAATGAGTAATAAAGAAAATGTGAATACAATACAATACATCTATATTTCACACCGAAAATACAAATGAAACTTAACTAAAATAAAAATATAAACAAATATACGGCATTATAATGGGAGACCTTATCGCCCGAAGCAATTATAAAAATAAAAATATATATTACTGAAAACGTGTGGTTTTGGTAGGGTGTCTACAACTACGATGTTTCCGCTTGCTTCTACTGGGTACTCCTACTAGTAGGAGCACGAGGACTAATTATGTCCTTATGCTCCTACCGGTAGGACCATAAAGATAATAAATCATAGTGATCCTACTAATGGACTGTCACCTGTAAAAGTCGTAACTAACTGTTAAGAGAAAACACATCAACTATACCTCTCCGGACTGGCAAAGCACCGTCAACACTGCTAGTGTTGCAGGTGTTCATAAGTGGTGGTTTCTGCTTACCATCAAGCAGACTGACCGCATGCTTCTTTTCCGCGCAGCGCCGGTTGTTTACGACCGGCGGCTTGCTGAGTTGGAGCCGGTTAGTGACAAAAAAATCTAATAAGCTCTAGTTAAGATTAGTTTAAATTTAAAGTTGTTTTTTTACCATTATAATTATTGTATTTTTTTGCCACAAATAAATGATGTCTATGTCTATGTTTGCGGCTCTTTTTAAAAAAATAAACAAAAAAACTTTATATTTTGTTCCATTATCAATCGTATTTTTCTTTCATTCCAATTAAAATAATCGTAAGTATTGTATATCAGACAAATTTCGTGTCTAAATAAAATTGTTGGCCGGGAGCATTACACCATTCTTACAAAAGAAAAATGTGATACGAAAAATTGGAACTGTGCCATGTTTATTGCTCTCAATTGTAAAAGCCTAGTTAGCTGGTAAGTAGTGGCCGCAAGAATCTTGGGACAAAATTAAATACATAGACTGATATGGAGACGAATTAGGCCAGTCCGTCTAGATTCAGTAGTTCCTTTCTTTACTTATATAAAAATAAATAAATAAATTATACCATAGGTGGCAAACAAGCAGACAGGCTGCCTGATGGTAAACAGTCACCGTCGCCTATGGATACTTGTAACGCCAGATACATCATAACCATACGGTACTGACCCTTTAAGAATCTATTAACTTGCCTTTTGGAGAACCCCATGTTGTAGCTTCTCGGAAACACCACGGAAGGTAGCTCATTCTACATTTTGCAGGTGTGAAGCAAGAAAGATCGCTTGAATTGCACAGTGTGCGATTTTCACTGATCTATGATAATATGGATGAGTTTTCAGGCAGTAGCGGCTAGTACGATGGTAAAACCGCGACGCTGGCATCAGATCAAACACTTCTTCAGAACACTGAGTCACGAATAAATTTCAGAAAAAATAATAAATGTCAGCTTACGCTAGGGTGCAAAGTGCCCATCACAGTCAGTATGATATTGGTTGACCAGCTCGGTTGCCATGGTATCTTTTGCTTGAGAAGCCCTTGTCGAATTGGCCAATGTGCCACCTCAATGACATCATACGCAGGGCTTTTTCCACAGCTGTAATTGATCCGAACAGTTTTGCGCGTGACGATGGAAAGACGGTATAACACTTGTGCCTTGGAAGTGGAGACGGCTCCTTGTATGGGACGCGATTTATGTTGATACTTTGGCGCTGTCATATCTTCCTGAGACACAATGTAGGGTTGCTGCCGCGGCTAATTTGCCGGAGCAGCACACACGGCGCAAATATGCTAAAATCAGCAGTTGTTACATATTTGAACCGTTTGTAGTCGATATTTGGGCCCTTAGGAGCTCATCTTATTTTCTAGATCTTCCAGAGTCTTCCAGAGTGCCTATTTGATGCAACACGTGATCAAAATGCTAGAGTTTTTCTGGCTCAAAGCATATAAGCATTGCAATTCAGAGTGGTAATACCACCGACATGCTGGTTATGCTGCTAACTGGTAGTGGGCTTAAGAATTTGGGTTGTCTATAGACCTTCTACGGTCTATTGGCAGTCCAACTGCTTTTGTATTAATAGGCCAAGTTACCAAGTAGTATATGAAGTAGTAAGTACCAAATAGGTATTTAATGTTAGTTAGCTTGTCTTTTGTTTAATAAACTGTAATAAATGGTGCTATTATAGGTATTTACATTTCTGTTAGAAGTGCATTGGTATACTCAAACTAGGAAGGCGTGTGAGATTGCACACTATTACCTACACCATCAAACAAAGTTGGTTGGTTCAATTTAGAGATCCATGACTACTATAACCTAGGTATTTTATGGTTTTATGGTATAGGTGTACCTTTAGTCCGTTTATTTTTTGTACCTTGTTTAGATATTGGTATGTTCGGATCTGCATGATCTTCTTCCCGCTTATCCATTTTTCTATCGGGCTGCCATAGTGGGCACGAAAATCGACACCACTTTATGGTTGATATTCTGAAAACCCATAAGAAGCACTTTGATTCCACTTTTATTGTACTAACTGCTAGTCTGTGGAATGCACTGCCTGAATGGATGTTTCCCGGTAGTTACAATCTGAGTGTCATAAAATCACGAGTGAATCGGTTTCTTCTGGGCAAGCGTGCTCCGTCGTAGAGAGCATAATTTCTTAATATCAGGCAAGATGGGTAAAAAAAAAAAAAAAAAAAAATTTTTGTTTTTTTTTTTAAATTACTTGTGTACTTAACCTAAAACGTAGATAAACTTAAACTACTCTTAAACTTCATAACTTGACTGTCAACTACACACGGTTTTTTGAAATATGATCGTAATTAAGAGCACATTTCATATAGGGTTCCACATGACCTATTCGCTTGCCGTGAACGAAATTCATATTCCGTGATTAAATTCATCTACTGATTAATGTTGCGTAGGGCAGAGCCGAGGTGAAAGCGGTGGAGAGTTTTATATACAAGTTGGTGAGCTTTAAACAAGTTTCACTAAACCCTTTAGTGAAACTACTGCTTGGCATAATTGGCCATACTCATAAAGGTTTGCTAAGTTAGTTAGTACAAAATTACTGTCTCGTTTTGGCGATAGAATTCCCATAAGCAAACAGTTATTAAAGCAGGAAACCATTCTTTGTCATGCTGTTTACTCAGTTCGTTTTTCTTTTGCGTTTTCTACTGTAAATATATAATTATATAATACACGTATACACTTTCGTACACGCGTTTGTATTCAACTACATTCTTTTATTACCTCTATAGCTTTTCGTAACAAAATACTCAAAACTGTCTCATCTCTAATGTATTTTTGCTTCGTCGCATCAAGTACAATAAGGAATTAGGAATCAAATATAATACGCGTTGAATAGAGAACCTCCTTTGCGTAAAAATTAAAATAAATCAATTACACTTTATTTTTTTGAATTGGATATTTATCCACGTTTGGCCTCCTGATTATAAGAGACTGTGTGACCGAGGATGGAGCACGTTTTAGAAGAAGTCTCTTCATTAGTACCCTAGTCTTGCATATGCGTTGATTATAGTTCTCAGGTATAACAAAAGGGATAGCAAGGAGTTCCATTCTTGGGCTGTACAGATCATAAATAAGGAACCAATGGTTCAGTAAATACTTTTTTAAGCTTCTCAAGAAGCAGGTGTTTATGTGCAGTCTATCAACTTGTCCTGTAGTAAGAGGGATAACTCCTTTCTCCTGACTCCAACAGATTACTTGTAATTTACTAATATATCCGCTGTTCTTATAATCTATGCACACTTCCTAAGAAAGTGACGGCTCACTATATATTTTTCCACGCTCTAGAAAATGTTTCCGTTGGCCGACTCTGGGGGACGGCAAACACGGCGTATGAACTTGGTGTTTGCTTTGCTGAGTATGTTCCATAAACAAACAGCTGTTCATTTAACGTGGTAAATAGGTATGTAAGAGTAAACAGGTAGAACTTGGTGGTTTGCAAATAAAAATAGAATAATGTTTATTTCCTGTTAAACAAATTGCATGAAACCTTATACTAGCATTACGTAGATATATCCCGTTGCGACAGCATAATAGCGCGGTCCTGTTATCCTTACGCAGACATGCACTGCGTAAGGCATTTCGGGGTTAAGAGCTATGCCTATGAGCTATGAGCTACTGTTACATTGTATGGAGCGGTGAAAGATACAGAAATCTGTTTGAGATTATCTCTTTCGCATTATCCGCAACGGGCTTTACTTATGCTTTCTGGGTTAACGTCACTGATTGTAATTAGAGGACACCAAAGATCCTCTATGGTAGTAGATAGGACAAGGTCAAGTGATGCGCGATATCTGTGGATGCGCGGCATGTTTATTGCTCAAAATGGCGTCTCTCACTAGCCATGTTCATTGTTTTGACAGATAATGTAGGTACCGCTTGACAAGTATACAAACATGGCCGATTTACCGCTAGAAAATCACAAATTGGTACTTTCTGGCACGTGCACTCTACCGACTCTACGGAGCCTCCTTGAAGGACGCCTATAAAAGGTTGACTATACTTTAGTCACCTTACCAATGTTTATACTAAACCGTGGTGGACACGAGCCGTGCTTCGTACGAAGCGCAGACGAGGTACGGTTTAACACTTCACGAACATTTTATATGAAATCATACGTGCTGGGGCACAGCCGAGCCGACACACTGTGTGTCTCTGTAGCATGAACTGCAACATATAAATAATGTTAGTTGATTGCATCAGGCTTCACATTACGGAAGGCCATGTCTAGTGTAATTCCGCTTCTACGTCGCTTCGAGAACAATAAGGATTTTGGGATAAAATATTTTTCTCTATAGATAATTATTTGTGATGCTAATTTTAACTTAACTTGAAATAAAATATTAATAACATAAAAGTGAAAAATTACCCTAACCTGAAATTAATATATCTGTAACAAAAAGTTCGTTATAGTAAATTGTACTAATGATGTTATTTTTAAATAAAATATTTGAAACTTTTAGCAATTAATATAAATATTATTTAATTGAAATGTAAATGAAATAAGCAATTATACCCGTTTCCTCAGTGCACCTTATCGACACGTGTTTCGCTCCGTCACGAGGCATCCTCAGGACGTGTTGACTCTCCGAGCGCGATGCCGAGAATGAGAATGAGTAAGCCGCTACTGCAGTGCAGTGGTCGTTTACACTAGAGATTTGTCAAATTTAATATTATACAAAAAAAATGTTCCTGAAGTTATCCATGCCTCGTCCGCGCCTCGTATGGGTCGCGGCTCCTGCCCGTATTGGTCTAGCATAAATCACCCTTTAATCTTTGTGAGCTCTTCAAAATATCTTCCTGCAGTTCCGCTTTAGTGGGTGACAGCTTACAATTATATAATACGATCACCGCGCAATATTCGTGAAATTACCATAATGAAGTGATTTTGGTTCATCAATTTGTTATTTCACCCGTAGGTAGGGCCGAATGAACTGATATTAATGTCGTCGGATTTAATTAAATACTCTCCAGTAGTATTTAATGCAACAATTGTGCCACCGATATTATGCGATCAAAATGAGTTCATAGGCAGTATTTTACGAATGTTTTTATCATAAGTTCGTATTCGATTATAATAAGAGCCATTCAAGCATCTAGACACAGTTCCTATAGAGTCACAATCTCTCAGTGAAAACAATCAAAAAACGTCCGAGCGTCATTGTACATACATTGTATTAATTATATACTTCACAATGCCCCATTTACTCCAATTAGTCTGCGCAATTCGTAGCGTGTGCCGAGTTTTGGTTCGGACATTTTTTTGACACGATTGTAACTATATGTCATACACTGTTTTAAACTATCACGGTTGTTCACTAAAGATATATGAAGTTATGTTGTGGGAGCTCATTCCACAACCTTACCACGGTAAATATCCCGTAAATAATCATATAACTCTATATGTCATGTCTATATCTCAATGCATTCAAGGCATATTTTCAGGAAAGCTTCACTATGTGGAGTTAATAACTCATCATAATTATCATCAGCTAGTAAACGTCCACTGTTGAACAAATTAAGGCCTCCCTCTTAAAGAGGGGTGTTGCGTAAATAGGACGTTTAGGACATACCCGGGTCGTTTATAACACATTTTAAATTAACTGAATAAATTTTAATAACAAAGGAGACAATTTCTTTTGTTTGAAAAATAGGCCACCCACAAATTATAGCATATAGTAATGAAACTCATGTCGATTTGTTCCTCATAATCTCTAGATTCAGTGGTAATATTAGCTATATCCGATCTAACCGGAGTATTGAGAAATCAGTTAATGAATCTCACAATAACCTAAAACCTCACAATGAACAATTATATATAAGTAACTTTATTACTTAGGTTCTAGTGATTTACTACCTAATACTAGCGATTGCCTGCGCGATTTGGTTTGTCACAAAAATAAGTGATCATCCCATGAAAACTATGTACCTAGGTTTCCGGGATATAAAGTAGCCTAGTCATTATCAAGATTAAAACTATGTACATATTCAATTTCATCAAAATCAGTTTAGCAGTGAAAGCATAAGGAGACAGAGTTACTTTCGCATTTTTGCATCAGCACTTTTTCTAGCAATTGTGCTGATAATCATTATCAGCACGAGTAATGATTAATTGCGATATTGTATGGTTAGGCGGAATTTAAAAAAAGATATTGTAGGTAACAAAATATTATTATCATAATAATAATTAAATAGGTAACCCACTCAGAAATAGATTCTTTAAACCTTCGAAAAGTGACAGCAAAGCTATACATTATCTAGCACATGATGCAATTTCGCGTATCGTAGGTACTTATTGTAAAAACACCAGAGAACATTACTTAGTACATACGGAAATGTTCCTACGTTAGACCCTAATACGGAAAGTAGAAGCAGCACGCTTATAAATTATACATAGTAAGTGCTGCTGCTGCCCTGAAAATACCGGGCACAGTAAGAGTAGGCATAGAGGTTGGTTGTGTCTTGCTGTCTTCAATATCCATAAGACGAATTGCCACAGCTCTGTTACCATCTCGTAGCCTCTGCCTGCTCACAGTGCTGGAAACTTTCAGCCACCAAGCCATACAGACTTGTTCTAATCGTTTTATCTGCACAAAAAGGGATGGTTAGTATATAAACGTTTATTTATTGCACTCTATACAGGAGTACCTAGGTACTAAATAGCAAACTAGAAAAAAGATATACTAAACAAAAATACTACTTAATACAGATATACTTAATATCTTTATTTTCAATGATTTCACTAAGAATTTTTGAAATTACCTGATAATTTGATAACTGCAAAATCAATATTCCTTTCTGCAGAAAAAGAACGCTGTGTTTGGTGTGTTCTTAAAATGGAACATCCACATGGAATGTAAATATTTCTATAGGTACCCAAATCTTCTTATTGCATCAGGAGTATGGATATTTTCTTGCAAAATTAATAGTAGCAGTATCTGCAAACTGCTAGTTGATTTAGCTGTAAATAGAAGCAGGTAAGTTAACAAACAGGGATAATAAAGTTAGTAATATTATAAGCAACACAAGTACGGATACCAACATGGTTTGAGACGTTTAAATGCATCGTTATCTATACCTCCTTCATCTTTTTCTTATATTTATATATATATATATATATATAAGATGTGTGTATGTATGTTCCCTAAAAAAGGGCTGGACAGATTTTGACGGGAGTTTCACTGGCAGATAGCTGATATCATAAGGAGTGTGTCATCTACGCGGGTGAAACCACAGGGCGCAGCTAGTAATAAATAAAAATCAAATGGTGTTCTTAAGTAACGGCATAATTTGTGAACGTCTGAACCGATTTGACTTTTTAAAATGTTTGTAACCTTCAGGGAAAGAAATATTGTCGAAGCCGAAGGCCGAGTCCTACGCGTACGAAATCGCGGGCATCAGCTAATACCTACTTAAATAAAAACTCACCTCGCAAGAAATCCACACACACACAAACGGTACAAATCAAATAGGTAAGATCTTTGGGAAAATCTTCAGTTGTCTCGGACAGTAATTATGTCTTCGCACAATTGTCTACGCGTTGAAATCTTACTGCACAGTTGACAACGGTTTTCTGGAGTAGGCGCTGTACATTGTACATGTTGATTTATTGTAGTTTCATAATGATACGGAAAAAATTGAGAGCACTATCAGACGATCACGCGATTTGAAACAAACGGAAAGTATGAATAGTGATGTGTGGTGCGAGTTATATCACTATTCACATATTATCATGAACGAGTTGACGAGACCAGTTTTGTGCAACTCGAATCAAATCTGTCAACAGTTTGTTACTGCGCCTGACACTGGTGCGAGACTGAGATCGAGTCAACTCAACTCAATAAACTGCTCCGTGTCGGTGCCAGGCCAGCTGGATGCGCTTAGCGATGTGACTGCGCTTACGAGCTATGTACGAGCGATTTGAGTGGGTTATTTGACCCGAGCGACTGTTCAAACCAATAAAGAAACGAAAGCAGTGCGTGTCACATGTTCCACGGTCCACGTTCAATCAACGGAGTAGTACCAACTAGCAGGACCTATTCGCGTTGACACTTGCATCGAGTTAGTAATCATTCCAGTGTCAACTCATACAAATACTGACGAGACACATCACCAGAACCCACTACCGCCGATTCAAGTTGACTCCAGTTGCAACTCGAGTCAATAGCACGAGTTACTTAAGTAATTCGAGTCAGAAAAAAACCGGACAAGTACGAGTAGGACTCGTGCTCTGAGGGTTCCGTTAGACGGAACCCTCAGAGCGCGAGACCAAAAAAAAAACTAACTGAAGTTAAAATATTGAAAGACAAACTTAAGTTTGTAGTTTTTTTTACTGGGCAAGTGCCTTTAATAACTAAACAAAATACAAGCTAAAACTAACACTACAAATACAGTTAGACTGCCCATAGACCGTTGAAGGTCTAAAGACAATCCAAATGCTCAAGCCCACTACCAGTTGGCAGCGTACCCAACATGCTGGCGGCATTACCACGTTGAATGGCAATGCTAATGCGTTGAGCCAGAAACACGCCAGCATTTTGGTCACGCGTCGCATTAACCAGGCGCTCTGAAAGATTTTTGAAAATGAGGTGAGCTCCCGGTCCCCAAGGGCCCAATGTCTCGACCCCAAACGCCTCAAATATGTAACCACTGCCGAGGTTAGCATATTTGCGACGCTTGTGCTGCTCTGCCGAATTGGCAGCCGCGCCAGCCCTACCTTGTGTCTCAGGAAGATGTGACGGCGCCAAAGTATCGACACAAGTTGCGTCCCATACAAGGGGCCGCCCCAACCTCCAGGGCACAAGTGTCATACCGTCAGGCCTCTTTTCATCGTCACGCGCAAGACCACTCGGTTCGAGCACAGCTGCGACATTGGCGGTGGAAAGTGCCCTGCGTATGATGTCGTTCAGGCTAGCGTGTTGGCCAATACGACCAGCGCTTCTCGAGAGAGCAAGAGAGACCATGGTGACCGAGCTGGTCAACAGCAGTACCACACTGACAGCGATGGGCCTCACAGCACCTTGCACCCAAGCGTAAGCTGACAGCTAGACGAAATGCGGTTGGATCTAAAAGGCTACCTGTGTTAAAAGAGGGCATGCCTTGCAACCTAAGTCCCGATTCCCAAACAGAGACAGCAAGAATACGAGCGCGATCTGCAATACTAGGACACGTATCTAGTAGCGATTTCCATGCTAGTTCGCAGATCGGCCGATCCCACAGTCTCTGGGAAGACAACTTTGAAGTTTGTAGTTGACAATAAGGTTCTTCCATACATCCCAACTACAAAATGTAAGACAATAATAGCAAAATAATTATTTTTAAATACCTTCAAATTTATAACTTTCGGATTTATTCCTATATATGTACTATGAGACCTTGCCTCTTGCCAAATTTCATGATTCTAGGTCAACGGGAAGTACCCTATAGGTTTTGATTCCCCTGTGAAATCGCAAAATATACGACATAAAGGAACCCTAAGAGCGCGAGACCAAAAAAAAAACTAACTGAAGTTAAAATATTGAAAGACAAACTTAGGTTTGTAGTTGACAATAAGGTTATTCCATACATTCCAACTACAAAATGTAAGTTTGTAATAGCAAAATAATCATTTTTAAATGATATACCTTCATATTTATAACTTTCGGATTTATTCCTATATATGTGCTATGAGACCTTGCTTTTTGCCAAATTTCATGATTCTAGGTCAACGGGAAGTACCCTATAGGTTTTGGTTCCCCTGTGAAATCGCAAAATATGCGACATAAACGTTCATATCTTTTGATTGCGTTGACTTACAACTTTTATTTTTTTACAGCCGAAAGAAACCGTAGACCCAAGTATTTAGTATAAATTTCAACTTGCTACCTTTACGCGTTCTTGAGAAAAAGGGTCTTGACAGACGGACAGACAGACAGACGGACAACGAAGTGATCCTATAAGGGTTCCGTTTTTTCCTTTTGAGGCACGGAACCCTAAAAACTAAAGTATGAGACATCACTAGTGTGAAGTAACTTGAAATAAGTCATAACTGCTGTCAATTTCAAACCAACAAACGTCAAGATGGCGGATTTACGTTCCATTCCTCTATAATTTTACGAAACCATAGTATTAGTTTCGGTAAATCAATATTAGTAAATCATTAAAACTAGGATTAAAAACATATTCAAGCCGCTAATTATAAGCGTCTATAATACCATTAGCGACTATTGTATAATTATTTTTACTTAAAAGCCGATTACTATGGCCACTGTTGTAAAATATGATCTATTTATTTTTGTATATAAATTCCTGAGCATGCATCCTTTTTCGTCTTAAAAACGTTCCGGTCAAGTGACTATAAGGGAAATGAATGAATTGTGGCTAAAATCAAAACAACACATTTTATTCTTGATATTATTATTCCGGTTTCATTTTTACCTTATCTTTCGTCCGAATGGTACAAAAAAACGACAAATTTTATAGTGCTGGTCCCATCAATATATGCTAAATTAGGTGGGCCTAAGAAAAAAATTTTGGTGGGCCCAAGAAAAATTGTCTTCTTTAAGAAACATTTTTACTAATGATGTATAATTCTCTTAGTTTTTCCTATGATTTACGATTTTGTAGCTGTTACATTTATTTTAGTCCATACTTTAGATTTAGTTGGCAGTGTTATAATCGCCATATATATATTCAGCAGGAACTGTTTCTTTTTAAATCTTTTCTCTAAGCTTTTTAATTTTTCCAAAGACGATATTGCGGACAAAGGAAATTGTTTTTTTTTTAAATTACTAGTTTTTTGTTTTCTTCTCAGCAAACCCTTTCACATGATACCCATAATTATCATAATAGTATATAATAAAATTGTGTCCACCATCGTGTCGTGTCTTCCATATTGAATTTAGTGTGACGTCCTATACCATATGGGTATCAAATGAAACTCATTTGATGCCCATATTATGGAGATGCATAAAAATAATTGGCACGCCATCTTTGGGAGCCCGCCATACTGAATTTTTAATGACGTCATTTAGCTAGCCATGCATTGTCATCTAAACTAAACGTGTATGCAAAATTTCAGCATAATCGGTTGAAGATAACTGGGGCCTTACGGACAACTGCTATTGCGGCACCAAACTAACGTTAAATCCGCTCAGTTGTAAGCTCACGTGAACGCGAACCTTAACGCGCCCAGATACGGTATGCGGTCGCGTAATTTTCCAACTGAGCGGATTTAACGTTAGTTTGGTGCCGCAATAGCAGTTGTCCGTAAGCCCTGGTCTAAAATGTTGTTGCAAGATTTGTCCCATACACTTATAAATAATATACATACTAACAGGGCAAGTTAAATAAAAGTTTGTAAAAACAAGAAAAGTTGGTCACCATTGTGGTGTATTATAGCTATGAAGGAAATTAAGAAAACCATTTCTAGGATATTTAAACAGAAAACGATACTCCATAAGCTTATCGCATTTTAAAGGTCGTTAAGCACGCAAACAGGTGTCTGGAATGCAGCGAGTGTTCACGAAGATAAGACGTTCTATATCACCGGTACAACACAGCTTCTCTATGAATAAATAGAGATGAGAATCGGTTAAATAAAACAGAGGAGTACCGGAGATGGAATAACTCACTTTTATAGCAGAAATAACTGCACAAACTCCCTAGTGTTGGAAGGGTGAGCCCACAGATTGCATAGTCTTTGGGTGAATCCTATGGGAAAGCTGATCGGTAATTTACGCTGGATATAAGTAAAATACAACTTCGTTATTCTTAAATAATTATATTAATTATTATTTTATTTATTTTAAATATTTAGTTTGTATTTAAAATTTTAATTTGTAGGTAGTTTGTTTAGATTTTATTATAAGTTTTAGTTTTTAGTCATTAATTTAAGTTTTCGTAAATATTCTAATGTTAAGTTGGCTTGTAATTTAAAAATAAAATTCCTTCTATTTGATATTAATTATTAATAAATAATATTAATAATATAATAAATTTATATTATTAATTAATAATATAAATATTATATCTCAACTACAGTGCCTAAAGACAAGGGTCTTTTACCCAGTGTGTGTTGCCAGTGATAATAATAAGGTACTTAGGCGTCCTTGCCTTTGGAAAAACTCAGTATCGCAAACCGGGCAATTAAGAGAGCCATGATCGGAGTTTCTTTATTTTTTTGCAAGTTGAAGTAGCAATCGATAATCGATGGGGCAGAAAGGTTCTTGCGTGGACACCAAGGACCGGAAGAAGCAGTGTAGGTAGGCCTCCCACTAGATGAACTGACAACATCATGAGAGACGTGGGCATCCAGTGGATGCAGATGACAGGATGTCGTTCAGTGTGGCATTTTAAGGGGAAGGTCTATCTTCAGCAGCGGACGTCTGACGTCTGATGATGAAGTATCTCAACAATTACATTGCCATATTGCCGGGTCAGTAGCGTTGAAAGCTCAGCCAATTAGCGGACTCTTGTAGTGATGTTCCACGCCGCTTGTACGGTATAGTCAACACTCTACAATAAATACATTATTATGACCACTTGAGAGCTACTAGGTACTTCCCCCTCGCCAAAACAGTACTTACTCTCTCATAACAGCACAACCGTGCAAGGAAATACTTTCAGTTCGTGCTTTTGTAAATACTGAGAACTTGGTACGGAAAAAAAATTAAAACAGTAACAAAAATAGCTGCTTGCTAAATTAAATGGAGCGGAAAAAAAAACAATATGGTTTGCATTTTTAATTTTTATATACGGGAATAATGAAATAAATCAGAAATCAAAAAAGTACACAGATGCATGTGCTTCATACTATCCCGTACTCGTACGTTACCCATTTCTTGTTATTTATTAGTATTATATAGCGCCATATATGTCACATTAATCAAGTTGATGTGGAAAAGAAACTTTTTTTAAATAATTCTTTAAATATTATTTTATATTTTGATATTCAGTCAAAGTTACCGTTATGTATAAGTAAAGGCCTTGAACTTTGAATGAGACGAGATATCGTAAAAGTTGAAGAGTAATTCTAATTTCAAAAACCATTCGGGATACCAAGCACTGAACAGTTTCCATACTCATTACCATAGAAAACCAATTGAGAATCGACAAAAGTTTTTCGACAAAACCGAATTCTGCCTTTGCGTAACCATTTTTCCATCTAACCGCTTTCCCGGCTATAAATAAAGGGGGGCCGGGCTCCAACCAGGGTATAAATATACTGCATCCTCCCCAAGGCACCATAAAACCATGGTGTAACCGTGTTAGCCCTCGTTAAACGCTCTACCGGCCACCACAAACAAATTAACCGATTTTACTGTTAATAAATGGTCGCGATAAACGTTTATTGTATTGATTTTGTGCTTCGGATCAAGACTTAGTTTATCGTAAAATATTGTATTGTTACGCTTAGGGACGATGTAGGTTATATACTCGTAAGTGGGTCAATTAGGAGATTTTTTTCTACCCATAATTTATGATTAGTGGCTGTTTTTGCAACATTGCATATGGCAACACTAACTGTGCTCTGCGGGTTGGGAGCTTTGGCGCCAACGTGGAAAAAATTACGACCGAAGGACTCCAAGGATTCGTAGCCATGGTCATGAAAACAATAAACAAACGATCTGCAGTTTGGTCCGTTTTCCTACAGGAAACGTACCTGTACCAATACCGTACCGTACCGTTTTGGTGATAATTACCAATACAAACGGGACGACTTCAAAATTAGTAAGCGCTCGAACAAAATTATTGCCAGGAACTGGCTAAAACTACTTAGCCAAACTTAATAAAAATATTGTGGGACCGGATCGAGAACTTCCTCTACATACTAAAAAAAGTACCACGTAAATTGGTTAGCAAATTCGGTAGTAGACGGTGTTCACACATTAAATAAACCGGCCAAGTGCGAGTCGGGCTCACGCACTGAGGGTTCCGTACCACAACAAAATTCAATAACGAAATTACCAGTTATAACTGGGTTATGAACAGAAACTTGTCACCGACTCGCACTTGGCCACTTTTTTTTTTTTTTTGTTATACTCTAGAGTGTGTACTATAATCATGTTAAGTTTGACGCTTGTAACTATTACCAGTTTTACAGTAGAACTAAAACCAAACTACGTTAAAAAAAATAGGTTTGTTGTATTTCGTTTTGACTTTTTGACTTTTGTATTATTATTGTTAGTCAATCCGACGTAACATTACATATTCTGTAAAAATTTCAACTGGTTATCTATTACGGTTCGAAAGATACAGCCGTTAATAGGTAGGACAGACAGACGGACAGACAGACGGACAGACAGATAGACATCGTAGGCTTAGGAATAGGGACCCGTTTTTACCCTTTGAAAGAAAAGAAAGAAAGAAAGAAAAAGTTTATTTGTGACCAAATTACGTTTTTTTTAAACAGTTTAAAGACACACGGTGTATAAGGTCACAAATCGGGTACGGAACACTAAAAACAGACTGACTTAAGAATCTCCTTTATAATAATCTCCTTTATATTAATTATATTTAAAATATTAGAGAGATGTGACACAACCCGCTTTGCATCTCAAAATATGTCACTGTTAATCCTCTTGAAATCGATAAAATATTATTTTTATTGACACGGAAACAGCTTTAACATGGGACTTATATACTTGAAAATCCGAAAATGGCAGATAATTGCGTCAATCACTAGAACTTCTCCTTGACGTTGTCACCCGTTAAGGATTTTTATTTTCTCGACAGGTAAGATATTATTGCAGTATCACTGAGTTGATTTCTTTCCTCCTTCTTCTCCTTGAGGGCAAATTAGATTTTTGTAGAAGTGTTTTCCAATAATACAACAGTGTTTAGTATTTTGTTTTCATTGTAAGTAGTGATTTGTCTCTTTGAAAGCAACAAAGGAATAAAATATTCAAGATCTTTTCTAGGTTACGAACTGTGTTATTCAGCTCAGTCGTTTAGCAAGTTTTTTTAGCGAAATTGCCTAAAATATTTTTGTCTGGATAAAACTATAAATTAATGTTATTGTCGAACCCACTCCCCCTATTTTTATTTATTTTTTGTTAAACTGTTCATGACCGTGGATTCAATGTCCTTTAGTCGTAATATTAAACAGTTTACATTGTCTTAATAGCGTCAAACAAGTCATAGTCACAGTCAGAGTCCAGCTAAGTAAGTCACGGTCAAGTCAAACTCATGCCCCTGTAAAGTGGTGGAGACTTTACAAGAGGCTCCTATGGAGTTTTGGAAACAACACGAAAAGACATGTTTCACCTCGTTATATCACTTTCCCACACTCGAGCACGTTTACGAGCACTTAATGAATAATAATTCACCATTTAGTACATATTAACACTCGAAAATACACAAGTTTAAGAAAATAATCCGACGAGCCGACATGTTTTTTTCCGCGTTGGCGCCAAAACTCCCACTCCCCTATTTTTTTTATTTTTTTTTAATCTTCATGAGCGTGGATTTAGTTTCCTTTACTCGTAATATTAAACAGTTTACTTTGTCTTAATAGCGTCAAACAAGTCATAGTCACAGTCAGAGTCAAGCTAAGTAAGTCACGGTCAAGTCAAACTCATGCCCCTGTAAAGTGGTGGAGACTTTATAAGAGGCTCCTATGGAGTTTTGGAAACAACACGAAAAGACACGTTTCACCTCGTTATATCACTTCCCACACTCGAGCACGTTTACGAGCACTTAATGAATAATAATTCACCATTAACACTCGAAAATACACAAGTTTAGGAAAATAATCCGACGAGCCGACATGTTTTTTTCCGCGTTGGCGCCAAAACTCCCACTCCCCTAATTATTTAAGTGTAGCCATAGTGTAGCTGCTTAAAATGAAATAAAAGTTTATCCATGTTACGCTTGCAAGCAAAATAAATATAGATGATCATTGTGACGATCGATTGTGTGTTTCGTATGATCATCATCGTAAAATTATTATTTCTAACTCCGGCTTTTTCGAAAGTACATCCCATTGCGTGCCAATTGTCTTGCGCCAAGCCATAAATAAGCAATGTACAAACTATCTAAAAATATACCCATAATTATAAACCGCATTTTGTCGTTTAATATTATGAAAATTGTGATGAAATAGCATATCGCATAATTTTATTTACAGTAAAATTATGAATTATAAATGAGTCAGAGTAGATTTTCTCATTCGTTAAATTAGCTGAAGTACCTACTGTGTATTTTTTTACATTTTCTCCTTTATGCCATCGTGAAAGCCGTTCAACGACTTTTCTTCAAATAAGTTGGAATCTTTTTCTTTCATCTTGCGTGTGGTTTTATTCGATTGTACACAAAAGGTTTGTTTTTACGTGTTTACCGAATTATTTAGGTTTTCTTGAGACATTGATATAATGCGTAAATATAGTGTATTTAGACCAAAGTGTATATAATCTCATTGGTTTTCACATTAATACACATTGACTTACATCGAAACATTTGGGTGCTTCAATATTTGAAATGCGTAGTTAAGTTTTATTCATTGAATGCGTGATTGATACAGTTATGTTCGAAAAATTTATATATTTTAATAATGTATATAAATATAATATAGGCTGTTATAATGTATATATAATAAGTGTATGTATGTATATGTACATGTATGTGTGTCAGCCTGCACTCCTTAAGTCACGTCTCAAAAAATGGCTGATCGAGCAATCTTTCTACACGTTTGACAATTTTTACAAATGTTTAATTTAATTTTTATTTAATGGATTTTTTTACATTAACTGTAACTGTCTATTTTTTTATAACTTACTTAATTTTTAATATGTAACTGATTGATATAATTTATTATTTTATTTGTATTATTTTAACAATTTTTGACATGTAAAATAGCATTTTATTAATTAACTAGCGATCCGCCCCAGCTTCGCACGGGTATAGATTATAGCCTATGTCACTCGGGGATAGTGTAGCTTCCCAACAGTGAAAGTATTTTTTAAATCGGTCCAGTACTTTTTGAGCCAATTCGTTACAAACAGACATACAAATCTTTCCTCTTTATAATATTAGTATAGATGAATATGTTAAAGCGTACCTACTGTACTTATTGTTGTGAGATAAAATTTTCTGTTTTGTATATTATTATTTTTTGACTTATTACCCGTTGCGGACTATGTATTTTTGTAAGATTAGTTTGCGCTACTGGGTTATATAAACGTGTAACGGTATTAATGAGGTGAACGCTTTGGACGTCTACGTAACTATAAGGTGATTCGTAACTTTCAACGGTCAAAATTTCAAAAAACAAGGCAAAGTTAAATAACAGCTTTTAAAAGGAGGTAATTGTTAGTCATCATTATAAACGAAATGGAACCAATCTTTAGAAGAAAAAAACAACTGTTCGATATGTTTCGTTGAGTGTTAATGTCATTTTTATATGAAATTAGCGGTCCGCCCCGGCTCCGCACGGGTATAACTATATAGCCTATTAAAATAATCTATATTAATCAGTAATAATGTAGCATACAAATGGTGAAAGAATTTTTAAAATCGGTCCAGTACTTTTTGAGCCAAATCGTTACAAACATACATACAAATCTTTCCTCTTTATAATATTAGTATAGATGAAAAAAAAATTACCTCCATATTCATTAAAAACTAACTACATGAACAACACATACCTATACTAATATTATAAAGAGGAAAGATTTGATTATTTGTTTGTTTGCATTGAATAGGATCCAAAACTACTGAACCGATTTGAAAAATTATGTCTACTATGTCTATGTCTATTCACTCACTCAATCACTCACTCACTCACTCATTAAACACGAAATCTCCAAAACCACTTGACCTACAAAGCTGAAATTTGGCAGCTAGATTCCTTAGGGGGTGTAGAGGTCCGCTAAGAAAGGATTTTACGAAAGGGCCGAATTAAAGATGACAAAAGGAGGTTGAAAGTTTATATGAAAGTCTACGTGTACGAAGTCGCGGGCAACAGCTAGTAGGTATATATATGTGAGTTGTTGTGGAACAATTGATACTTTTTTCACGATTTCAGTGTTGATACCAGAATAAAGGTGGTACATAATGCAGCACAATGATTATTTTCGCTTTAGTTAGATTTTGATAATAAGCCTAGAATTTTCTTTGCCTAAACTTGATTGTTCTGTATCATGCTTGCTATATGTTTTTCTACGAAAACTCAGCGACATCTAGCTAAGTACAAAGTAAAGTTATTGAGAATGTACGCTCACTTTATCAGCGCTTATTCAGAAGTTTCGCTTCATTTGCCGCCGATTTCTACGGTTTTAATGACTTCCATATCTCTGTTTAAGCAGTAAATAACCAAAAGTTTAAACGTACAGGTAAAACTGTAGCTC
Organism: Agriopis aurantiaria; assembly: GCA_914767915.1. Lineage (NCBI taxonomy): Eukaryota > Metazoa > Arthropoda > Insecta > Lepidoptera > Geometridae > Agriopis > Agriopis aurantiaria. The sequence continues at coordinate 4,942,985 of OU611994.1, read as the reverse complement.
AGCTCACGCACACTGATGCAACTTTCTACGTGAAGTATCGCCATGTTTGCCGGAACGAGTAAGGTGAGGTTGAAGGCTTTTGCTGAATTAAAAGCCGTATATAATGCAATTTACTTGACTTTGACAACTTGATTTCCTCCTTTATATGCTGACTTCATGTAATCTCAGCATGCACGATCTGCTTAAACAACTGCCCTTAAACTTAGATTAGGAACATATGACGTCTATGCCCTTAAAGAAAGCGAAGTATGTATGTACGCGACACTGACATCAGCGATCGAAGTCAGCGTATGATGAAATGAAACCATAAAGTGCTTTTCATGTTTGTAGTCCCCCAGACGCGGCGCTGTCATCGCGTATCAATCACTATCAGTATCATTTCTCGAGTAGAACTTTAACAACTTTTGGCATCGTACACGACTCTTTAACGATGGAAAATTAATAAAAATCTCACTAGCGTCCAAACACAGTAACAACACCTGACAACTACAACATGGAAATTTAGTTCCGCTGTTTGCCGTGGGACTTCTTTCATGAAAAAGACTTTACAATGAATGACAAATGCAACTGAATAATTTCCCTTTGCTTTTCACTTTAAATATTTTTAACTATAGATCGTAAAGATTTAGATTCATCTGCTAAAAAAATATATCATACTGAAATTATTTTATACGTCAGCATATTACTATGGTCGGCCAGCATTGTCCGAAGACTAAAAGAAACGTGTTTCTCATACTGTCTATGAAATGTATTTGTATTTGAAACTTGTTTATCGTTAAAACTTATTTATCTGACAAACACCGATCGCGTTCACTTCGCCGGCTTTGTCGTCGAATCCAATAACTTGCAAGGAATAATAGGCAAAGAGCTTTGTACCAACTTTTTATATGCACGTTGATATTTTGAAGTGGAGCCAACGAATATTTAAAACACCAAATGTATTTAAATAAACGATAAAATTCAAAAGCATTCATTCATCATCATTAGCCGGAAGACGTCCACTGCTGAACATAGGCCTCCCCCTTTAACCTCCACACTGAATGACAGCCTGCTTTTTGCATCCACTGGATACCCGCGACTCTCACAATGTCATCGGTCCATCTAGTGGAAAGCCTACTTACGTCTTCCGGTACGTGGTCTCCACTCAAGAACCTTTCTTCCCCAAAACTTGCAAATTTGTAATTACGTTATTAATCTAATTTAACTAAATCATTAAAAAAATCAAATTATTTCGAAAAAGAACCTCCCTTCGATTCGACTGTATTTTTAACAAATTTTATTTTACTTGCAATGTCTGTATGTGTGTTTGTTTAGGTTAAATCTTGCAAACTGAAATAAAACCACTTCCAAGAGAAAGTGGAAAAATCTAATTTTCACGTCTTGGTTCAGTTCCAATGACAATGCATTTTTTTGGTAAGTTTGACCTGAATCAACATCCAGAATTAGCTCGCAGATATACTAACACTTCAACGGTCAACAGCATAGATACATAATCATACATATTGTATTAAAATTACTGGCTTTTTCCACAGCTTCGCTCATTTTGTAAACAAAGCATAGCTTATGAGTGACTGTAGCTTTCTAACAGGGAAATTAGGCATGTGTCCTCATGTTTAATTTATTACAAATAACCGGCTTAGCGATGAATATAACTAAATACATTACACATACTGAAAAAATAATTTAAATTGGCTGATAAATCTCTGAGATATGAGCGTTTAAAGTTTTATGTGGGGATAGGGAGAGGATGATCTATCCCTTTCTCACAAAGCGTGTGTTAGTATAGCATTTGTATGGCGCTCCTGAGCCGTGACGTCACGGCTCAGTATAGTGCGCTCTCTGTCTAGCATGAAATTTAAATGCTTATATCTGCTGATATCTTATTTATTTTTGAACTAATTTTAATTTTGTTTTCGTTGTTGGGCTCTATTTATGATCAGCTTTTTTATGAGGTAATAAAAAATATTAGTCATCATGCCTTCAGGTTCAGTATTCTCAAAGATTACTCATACATAAAACTAAGTCACAAAGTCAAAAAGTTTACCTTTTTATAACATTATATTGTAGAAGCATATATAGTAATTTTTAAGCTTTTGCGATTTGAACACATATTTTAAATGTTTATCGGGACTTATCACGTATTATTTTATTTAGGTAAAAATAGGTACATTTCGCTCGACGTTTCGACCATGTTACAATGGCCGTGGTCACGAACTGACTGAAAACTGCGGGTGAGTCCGGCGAGAAGAACGGGTGTTTTGTTCTCCTACCCTCACTTGATCTTGAAAAATCGCAGGGTTGTTACTACGACACACAACACTGACACACTGACACTAAAATAATACGTGATATTTCCCGATAAACATTTAAAACATGAAACGTATATAGATCTATCCTCCCTTTAATTTTTAAAACGACTAGCTCTCCGTCTATACTGCGAGAAATAATTAAAGTTTAGCATTCGAGTGTGCAATGCATTAAGAAGTGCTTATCTTCATTATAACTTTTGTAATATACATCTATCTATTGTGTTTGTTAGGTATTTTCCTTTAGAACTAGTGATATTAAGATAATCTTCTACTGAAGCTGCAATCACAAATAACTATTCTACGACTGGTTAAAACCAGAACGCTGTAAAGCTGAAATACACCAGATTAACATCGTGGTGTTATGGCATTCTACAGTATAAGGTGTATATACATAAATAAGATCGGTATCATACTAATAATATAAATGTGAAAAGTTTGTTAGTTTGTTGGTTTGTAGGTTTGTTTGTTCCTCTTTCACGCAGCAACAGAGCAACGGATTGACCTGGTTGTTTGCATGGGTATAGTTCAAAGGCTGGAGAGTGACATAGGGTACTTTTCATCATCATCACAATCACCATTTCTCATCACTACGCAGATAAAACTGCGGGGTGCAGCTAGTATGATTATAAATACAATATTATAGGTGTTCCATACATTTTGTCGAATGAAATAGACCGTTTTCTATGGAACAGCCGACATTTTTTTTGCGATTTCACCGTTGGTCCTATTGTAAAAGTTGTTTATAATGATGGGTACTAAGAACCCCTTTCGACTTAGTACACCCTTTCCATGTAACCCAGTATAGGTATACAATAAGATCTTAAACAAGGATAATACAATTTAGATCCTTAAAACCATCGAAAAAACAATTAAGTCAGAGTAAGCAGTAAAATCCTTTTTCTCTTTGACGATTCGACACCATAGCAAAAAAACCGGACAAGTACGAGTAGAACTCGTGCTCTGAAGGTTCTGTTGGAAGGAAAACTTTGTTGGAAAGTGAAGATGAAATATTGAAAGACAAACTTAACTTTGTAGTTGACTATAAGGTTCTTCCATACATTCCAACTATAAAATGTAAGTTTGTAATAGCAAAATAATTATTTTTAAATGATATTACTTCAAATTTGTAATTTTGGGATTTATTCCTATATATGTGCTATGAGACCTATGTGCTCTTTTGCCAAATTTCATGATTCTAGGTCAACGGGAAGTACCCTATAGGTTTTGATTCCCCTGTGAAATCGCAAAATATGCAACATAAACGTTTATATCTTTTGATTCCGTTGACTTACAACTTTTATTTTTTTACAGCCAAAAGAAACCGTAAACCCAAGTATTTAATAAAAATTTCAACTTGATAACTTTACGCGTTCTTGAGAAAAAGGGTCTTGACAGACGGACAGACAGACAGACAGACGGACAACGAAGTGATTCTATAAGGGTTCCGTTTTTTTCCTTTTGAGGTACGGAACCCAAAAAAAATTACATCATTTTTATTTTTATTTTATGGATAGTTTTTATTATGCAAACAAATAGTATAGCGGTCTTTTTCTTCGTTGTAAATTAAGGCGAACCCAGTTTTATTTTCTTAAAACACACCTTTAATTTCAGAAGTGAGATTCTACAGAACATACTGTGAAAGGTCTTGATAAAATCTTTTAGTAATTACGAAGATATTAGGGTAACCATCTCAGGTACTAATGGTGTCGTTACAGTTCTAGTGGGAAATGCTCGCGACTTGAGGCGAAATACCTACTCGCACTATACTCGATGCTGAGTAGAAAATGTACAGAAAAACAACCCCTATAAGTAAGAGCGTAGATAAATGATAAAGTACAGTTTCAGAAAACGTATACTCCGAAATACATTTTAATGAAAAGAGACTTTCGCTACATCGCAATAAAGTACAAAACTTAATAAATACCTACAGACGCTCGAAGCGCGCGTGCAACAATTTTATTTTTTGTTTATATTTTCTCTAACCGTCACACAATCACTGTTTCGCTTTTGCACTTGTTAGGTTACATAAATAAAAGCGGCCTTTTACAAAATGCTGTCAATGCTTTATTACATACGCTTCGCATTCGCAGTGAGAAACACGTGGTTAGAATGCGTAACTTAGTATTTACTTCACTGCAAACGAAGCGATGTGAGCAGTACTTACCAACTAGTTCAAGATGTGAGGTTGATAGGTGACTACTGAATTAGTATGCCTCTTCCACATCTGCGTCTATCGCCACGAAGCTTTGTCGATTTTTTAGCGATAAACGCAAGTGTGGCAGGCGTGACAATAGACGAAACACGATGTGGTTTGTACACACTTAATAAGAGTTAAGCGGACGAAGCAATGGAAGCTTCGTCAAAGTGTGAGCGCTTAACTGAACATTTATCATGATTAGTTTGGACGCTAATTTTAACACAACATGTAAAAGAAGCTTTGTCACGCAGTTTTTCTCCAACGAAACCACGCTTACGTATACAGAATTATAAGTCTTCGCTCGTATCTAGTATCGAACAAAACATAATTTTGCTTCGATCGTAACTGGATACGTAGGCAACTGTGAAGTGATAGTAGAGGCATTATGGCGCTCATAGACATGTGTGTTCTCTGATTACAAAACTTAGATATCTGAATTCTTAGCTGTCACTTGCTATTGTAATCGTGTTATCTCGCTCGAACGCTGAGCATAAGTAATGTTTTAAGTGTCTATTTTTTATTTATTTCTTATCTAGTAATAGTTTTTAAGATTTGTTTGTACAAACACAATGTATTTAGTTGTCCTAAGATAATTACTTTACATTTTAATTTGATAATGGCGCCAACGGTGATTGACAGCCGTCTGTAGCTAACGTCATTGTACTGCATTTTTATCAGCGTCTTCGGGAGTTATTTCTCTGTTAGATTTTCTATTGTTGCTACGCATGAGGTGTTTACCGAGCTAATGTCGCAGTTAAGGGCGTATCGCCGATAGCACATTAATGGTGCGCAACATGATGATACGTTTCGTTTGTAAAATTAAATACAACATGATGTAATAATGTAAATGTATGCTTCACATTTCCCTGTATCATTTGAATATTTTTTCTAATTATATATTAAATTGATGGAATGGACAAGACAAAGGTCATGTAAAATATCCATGTTGTGCCCTCCCCAGTATCAGTTGGAAACTCAGTTCTTGAAGCTGTTGACGCGTACGTCTACCTAGGACAAACGGGTAGGTCCAACTTCAAGAAAGAGGTCAATTGGCGAATCCAACTCGGCTGGGCAGCGCTCGGTAAACTTCGCAACGTCTTCTCGTCCAAAATATCTCAGTGCCTTATGAGGAAAGTCTTCGACCAGTGTGTGTTACCAGTGATGACATACGGCACTGAAACGTGGTCTCTCACTATGGGCCTCATAAGCAAGCTCAAAGTCACACAACGAGCTATGGAGAGGGCTATGCTCGGGGTTTTTCTACGAGATCGAATCAGAAATGAGGAGATCCGTAGACGAACGAAAGTCACCGACATAGCCCACCGGATTAGCAAGTTGAAGTGGCAGTGGGCAGGGCATATATCACGCAGAACAGATGGCCGATGGGGCCGAAAGGTTCTGGAATGGAGACCAAGGACCGGTAAGCGCAGCGTAGGACGTCCACTCACAAGATGGACAGACGACCTATATGAGACCGCAGGGAAACGCTGGATGCAGGCCGCTTCCAACCGGTTCTTTTGGAGATCGATGTGGGAGGCCTATGTCCAGCAGTGGACGTCCTATGGCTGAAATGATGATGATGATATATTGAATAAATTAAGTCTTCCTAAATTGACAACAATGCGCTAAATTTTTACACAATGCAATGTTATTCTAAAATTAATTGTTGTTTTAGGAAGTGATAAAAAAATTGCGTACGGGATTGCTTTGGCCAGTGAACACATCCATAAAACCACGGAGCGTTAACTATATAAAAAACAAAGTTGGGTTAGTTATACAAGAACGGAGGATCGATTTTCATTATCTTTGATTTGTTGGATTCCTCTCGGCCCCGAATAGCAGAATAAGTAATAAAAATATCGCAAAATTTAAAGAAAAAAAAACAAGAAAATTCATTTTTTCATACATTTTCTATAGAATAAAGAATTATTACATCTTATTTATATTACACGGGAATTACTCACGTAAGATTAAGCCGGTCACTCCGACTATAGTAAAAAAAAGTAAAGTAAAGTTTCTATAATAAAATTATTACATCATAGAAAAAAAGAAATTGTCATCTAAGTCAAGACAATTTTTTTCTATGATGTTACCTCAGAATACAGAAAAATTCTGTGGATGTTACAATTTGTTTCTTGAGGTTGCTGATGCTACCAAGGAGGTTGCTTCAAGGAGGTTATAACGCGGGTGAAACCGCGGGGAGCAGCTAGTAATTTATAAACAATCAGATGCACACGGTACTCCTAGCTATGCGATACGGCAACTCCCGTATTGCGGCGCTTTTAATGGTTATCCTCCCACACTAATTGATTCTGGGCGTCGTTTCACCACAAGATACCGTTAAAACTAATTGCTAACCGTCTACTTTGAAGAAAATGCTTCAGCGCTCCAGAGTTCAGTGTAAGTAAATACTTTAAGTGAATTCTACATGCAATTCTTAATAACTCGTTCGACAGTTTCTATAAAAATATAGTTTAAGCCGTTAATTTCGTCATTGAATAATACAATCAAATAAGAGAAAAAAAATAGATGAAAATCATCTAACGCATATAGAAATTGCAAATACAGAAGTGCAACAAATTTAAGAATTTAGTAGTTGTAGAAAATAAGCCAAGCATTTATAAAGCTTATTCCATTTTACAACTTTTGCCTTGCCTCTGGTCAAATCTTTCAACAAAATTTTAAAACAGTTATCCCCAACCGATTGTACTGAAATTATGCATACACGTTTAGTCTGTAAATTTGCATACAGGGTTAGCTAAATGACGTCATTCTAAATCCAATATGGCGGACACCCCAAGATGGCAAACCAGTTATTTTTGTGCACTCCCATGGTAAGGAGTATCAAATAATAAGGTTCGGTGAGAAAAATACAAAAAAAAATAAAAAAAATGTCAAACTACAACTGAAATATTGAATACCTAAATAAAACAAAGTCGTGTATGTAGTCGTGTATGTGTGTGTGTGTATGGCACCATATATCACTCAAAAATTGCTAGACCGAATTCATGATCTTTAATTTTTTGGATTCCTCTCCGCCCTGAATAGCATACATAATAAGTAATATAATATCGGAAAAATACATGAAAAAAATAATTATGAAGAAAATTAAATTTTCCATTCATTTTATATGGAACGGCAAGAGTTAAAGTCTTACATATTGACATATTTACATCATAGACAAAAAAAAAACATCTAAGTCAAAGGGAATTGCTGTCGCTACCAAGAAGGTTCCTTCAAGGAAGTAAATAACGCGGGTGAAACCACGAGCGCAGCGACTATGACAAAAATAAAAAAAAAACGGGAAATTTTTGCACTGAGACTGATATACATACACATATAGTTTTAAATAGATAGTAACAACCAGATATAGAATAAACGCAAATGTTCATCACATGAATGTTTGTCCTAGGTGGGAATCGAACCCACGCCCCCAAGCGTATAAGGCAGGTTCACTACGAACTGGACCAACGGGCTTAATAATTGGCAAAGGTGGTTTTAAAACGTTTCTTTTTTATTAATATTTTAGTAGATAGGTACTTACGTAAAGCTAGTCCTGGGGCCTTACGGACAACTGCTATTACAGGCACCTAATCTGCTCAGTTGGAAAATCACGCGACCGCAAACCTTATCGCGCCCAGATACGGTTTGCGGTCGCGTGATTTTCCAACTGAGCCGATTAGGTGCCTGTAATAGCAGTTGTCCGTAAGGCCCCTGGACTCCTCGTTGTTTGTTCTAGAAATACAAATCATAAAGAAACAATAGTTTACCAAGTTTTGTAACCATTGACACTAGGGTTCGCCACTCTGCTAACTTACTTTAGTACCTAGTAAAGTGACGAAGCACTTGAAGCTGAGCTTAACCACACAACTTAAACCTTTCTGAGATAAAGTTAGCAGACATCATACAAATTTAACAATACTGCCAACACCGCAACACTAAGCGCCAACATAATAATAAAATCTTACGTGCGATTAAGGCGGGACTATAAAAATTTTAATTACATAAAATACAAGTATGATACTTGACTCCCTGACGCCAACCGAGAATTTTTCGGAAAATTGTAATAATTTGAACGCAGTAATTACACGGTATTTCCGTGTATATACTATAATACTAAATAAAAAAACTGACGTGGTAGTGATATTGTTCTCTAGTACTATAATTATTTACTCTCTTTTATATAGAATAGATCTACGTTTGGCCACCAACCCGCCTAATGGTAAGCGACGGTGTGGCCGAGGATGGAACACGTTGAGCTAGAAGAAATCTATTTACTCGTAAAAAAATCTTCACCTGATGTTAAGTGTAGTGTGGTCGAAGATGGAAAACTCGCCTCGGCTGGAATGGGAACTGGCTCTGAAGTGATGCTTCTTCAGTGCCCGTTTCGTTTACTCCAACAGCTTGTTGTCCGTCTGTCCGTCTGTCCGTCCGTCCGTCGGTCTGTCAAGACCCTTTTTCTCAAGAAAGCGTAAAAATATTAAATTAAAAGGAGACAATTTCTTTTGTTTGAAAAATAGGCCACCCACAAATTATAGCATATAGTAATGAAACTCATGTCGATTTGTTCCTCATAATCTCTAGATTCAGTGGTAATATTAGCTATATCCGATCTAACCGGAGTATTGAGAAATCAGTTAATAAATCTCACAATAACCTAAAACCTCACAATGAACAATTATATATAAGTTACTTTATTACTTAGGTTCTAGTGATTTACTACCTAATACTAGCGATTGCCTGCGCGATTTGGTTTGTCACAAAAATAAGTGATCATCCCATGAAAACTATGTACCTAGGTTTCCGGGATATAAAGTAGCCTAGTCATTATCAAGATTAAAACTATGTACATATTCAATTTCATCAAAATCAGTTTAGCAGTGAAAGCATAAGGAGACAGAGTTACTTTCGCATTTTTGCATCAGCTCTTTTTCTAGCAATTGTGCTGATAATCATTATCAGCACGAGTAATGATTACTTGCGATATTGTATGGCTAGGCGGAATTTAAAAAAAGACTGTATGTAACAAAATATTATTATCATAATAATAATTAAATAGGTAACCCACTCAGAAATAGATTCTTTAAACCTTCGAAAAGTGACAGCAAAGCTATACATTATCTAGCACATGATGCAATTTCGCGTATCGTAGGTATTGTAAAAACACCAGAGAACATTACTTAGGACATACGGAAATGTTCCTACGTTAGACCCTAATACGGAAAGTAGAAGCAGCACGCTTATAATTATACATAGTAAGTGCTGCTGCTGCCCTGAAAATACCGGGCACAGTAAGAGTAGGCATAGAGGTTGGTTGTGGGATATTCTTGCTGTCTTCAATATCCATAAGACGAATTGCCACAAGTCTGTTACCATCTCGTAGCCTCTGCCTGCTCACAGTGCTGGAAACTTTCAGCCACCAAGCCATACAGACTTGTTCTAAGCGTTCTATCTGCACAAAAAGGGATGGTTAGTATATAAACGTTTATTTATTGCACTCTATTAGGAGTACCTAGGTACTAAATAGCAAACTAGAAAAAAGATATACTAAACAAAAATACTACTTAATACTAGATATACTAGATATACTTAATTTTAAATGATTTCACTAAGAATTTTTGAAATTTTGAATTACCTGATAATTTGAAAACTGCAAAATCAATATTCCTTTCTGCAGAACAAGAACGCTGTGTTTGGTGTGTTCTTAAAATGGAACATCCACATGGAATGTAAATATTCCTATAGGTACCCAAATCTTCTTATTGCATCAGGAGTATGGATATTTTCTTGCAAAATTAATAGTAGCAGTATCTGCAAACTGCTAGTTGATTTAGCTGTAAATAAAAGCAGGTAAGTTAAAACAAACAGGGATAATAAAGTTAGTAATATTATAAGCAACACAAGTACGGATACCAACATGGTTTGAGACGTTTAAATGCATTGTTATCTATACCTCCTTCATCTTTTTCTTATATTTATATATATATATATATATAAGAGGCGAAGTGTGTATGTATGTTCCCTAAAAAAAGGCTGGACAGATTTTGACGGGAGTTTCACTGGCAGATAGCTGATGTCATAAGGAGTGTGTCATCTACGCGGGTGAAACCACAGGGCGCAGCTAGTAATAAATAAAAATCAAATGGTGTTCTTAAGTAACGGCATAATTTGTGAACGTCTGAACCGATTTGACTTTTAAAAATGTTTGTAACCTTCCGGGAAAGAAATATTGTCGAAGCCGAAGGCCGAGTCCTACGCGTACGAAATCGCGGGCTTCAGCTAATACCTACTTAAATAAAAACTCACCTCGCAAGAAATCCACACACACACAAACGGCACAAATCAAATAGGTAAGATCTTTGGGAAAATCTTCAGTTGTCTCGGACAGTAATTATGTCTTCGCACAATTGTCTACGCGTTGAAATCTTACTGCACAGTTGACAACGGTTTTCTGGAGTAGGCGCTGTACATTGTACATGTTGATTTATTGTAGTTTCATAATGATACGGAAAAAATTGAGAGCACTATCAGACGATCACGCGATTTGAAACAAACGGAAAGTATGAATAGTGATGTGTGGTGCGAGTTATATCACTATTCACATATTATCATGAACGAGTTGACGAGACCAGTTTTGTGCAACTCGAATCAAATCTGTCAACAGTTTGTTACTGCGCCTGACACTGGTGCAAGACTGAGATCGAGTCAACTCAACTCAATAAACTGCTCCGTGTCGGTGCCAGGCCAGCTGGATGCGCTTAGCGATGTGACTGCGCTTAGCTATGTACGAGCGATTTGAGTGGGTTATTTGACCCGAGCGACTGTTCAAACCAATAAAAAAACGAAAGCAGTGCGTGTCACATGTTCCACGGTCCACGTTCAATCAACGGAGTAGTACCAACTAGCAGGACCTATTCGCGTTGACACTTGCATCGAGTTAGTAATCACTCCAGTGTCAACTCATACAAATACTGACGAGACACATCACCAGAACCCACTACCGCCGATTCAAGTTGACTCCAGTTGCAACTCGAGTCAATAGCACGAGTTACTTAAGTAATTCGAGTCATAAAAACTAAAGTATGAGACATCACTAGTATGAAGTAACTTGAATTAAGTCATAACTGCTGTCAATTTCAAACCAACAAACGTCAAGATGGCGGATTTACGTTCCATTCCTCTATAATTTTACGAAACCATAGTATTACGGTTTCGGTAAATCAATATTAGTAAATATTTAAAACTAGGATTAAAAACATATTCAAGCCGCTAATTATAAGCGTCTATAATACCATTAGCGACTATTGTATAATTATTTTTACTTAAAAGCCGATTACTATGGCCACTGTTGTAAAATATGGTCTATTTATTTTTGTATATTATTTCCTGAGCATGCATCCTTTTTCGTATTAAAAACGTTCCGGTCAAGTGACTATAAGGGAAATGAATGAATTGTGGCTAAATCAAAACAACACATTTTATTCTTGATATTATTATTCCGGTTTCATTTTCCCCTTATCTTTCGTCCGAATGGTACAAAAAAAAACGACAAATTTTATAGTGCTGGTCCCATCAATATATGCTAAATTAGGTGGGCCTAAGAAAAAAAACTTTGGTGGGCCCAAGAAAAATTGTCTTCTTTATACCAAATACTTGAATCTACGGTTTCTTTCGGCTGTAAAAAAATAAAAGATGTAAGTCAACGCAATCAAAAGATATGAACGTTTATGTCGAATATTTTGCGATTTCACAGGGTACTTCCCGTTGACCTAGAATCACTAATTTTGGCAAAAGGCAAGATCTCATAGCACATATAAAGGAATAAATCTGAAAGTTGTTCATTTGAGGATACATATATCATTAAAAAAAAATATTGTTTTACAAATACAAACTTACATTTTGTAGTTGTTATGTATGGAAGAACCTTATTGTCAACTAGAAAGTTAAGTTTGTCTTTCAATAATTAAACTTTTTAATTAACGTTTTTTTTTGTACTCGCGCACTGGCTGTTCCATCTATACTAATATTATAAAGAGGAAAGATTTGATTGTTTGTTTGTTTGTTTGCATTGAATAGGCTCCGAAACTACTGAACCGATTTGAAAAATTCTTTCACTGTTGGGAAGCTACACTATCCCCGGGTGACATAGGCTATAATCTATACCCGTGCGAAGCTGGGGCGGACCGCTAGTAATCTATATATATAAAAATGAATCCCTATTTCCTTTGGTAACGCTATAGCTTGAGAACGACTTTACGGAATTCATTCATCTTTTTTTAATTTTTCTAATGCTTTCTAGAAGGTTCTTACGGAAAGAAAAATTAAGAAAATTGCGCAGAAAATAGGACAGTAACTTAAAGACGTTTTAACTCGCGGGTGAGACCGCGGGGCGCAGCTTGTTCTGTATAAAAACATCAGTTGTGCTATCATAATGGTATAAATTCTACTTTCATCTGGTACCAACATCAAGTAACATCTAAACAGAACTTATACAATTGAATAAGATCTATCCTACATCCATCTATGAAGTACTAAAACTACATACACTGACCACACAATAGCTCAAAGGCGCCGCAGTCTCTACAGCGCTGGCTTAACACAGCGGCCATGTCTTGCAAGGGATGATTGCTTCTCATTGTTTGCAGTGTCTGCTCTTATTGGCTTATTGACGGTTTACTTGGCTTTGCTTCAGCTTGTGACTAGTAAATTCGACTAATGGACAAACTATAATACAATATGTTCAACGTTATAGGTACCTCTGAGTGCTTGAGACTCGATATAGGGCCGATATACGATAGAACAAACGGGAACGACCCGCTGATACTGGAAGCGAAAAGCCGTAAATCGGACTGGGTGACGTTCCTTGGGAGAGGCCTATGTCCACCAGTAGACCCAGATAGCCTGATTATGATGATGATGATAATAAGAGATGGAGTGTAAACTAGAAGGCTTGACCAACCTATCTTACTGTCTAACTCGTGAGAAAACCGGTATAATTATGCAAGACCCTCATTAGTTCAAAGACATAAACTAAAGATACCTATAGAGACTCAAACATGCAAACTTGGCGCACGCTACGCATTGGTTAGTTGTAAGACAACCGCAATCCAACTACAACTCGACGCGATGCCAGTGCTGCGATGACATTTTTTTGCTTTACAAAGCGCAAGTCCGACCTCACATGGAGTACTGCTCCCATCTATGGAATGGAGCACCCAAGTATCAGCTTGACCCACTCGATGCATTACAGCGTAGAGCTGTCAGAATTGTCAACGATCCCAAGCTCGCTGAACACCTTGAGCCACTCAGCATGCGCAGAGACGTTGGGTCTCTTTGTATCTGTTGGGAGTGTTCTGAAGAACTGTTTAATCTGATGCCGGCGTCGCGGTTTTACCATCGCACTAGCCGCCACCGCCTGAAGGCTCATCCACACATCATAGATCAGTGGAAATCGCACACTGTGTGATTCACACGATCCTTCTTGCCTCATACCTGCAAAATGTGGAATGAGCCTTCTACGGTGTTTTCGAGAAGTTACAACATGGGGTTCTTCAAAAGGCGAGTTAATAGAGTTCTAAAGGGTCGGCAACGTATTTGTGATGCCTCTGGTGTTACAAGTATCCATAGGCGACGGTGACTGCTTACCATCAGGCAGCCCGTCTGCTTGTTTGCCACCTATGGCATTAAAAAAAAAAAAAAAAAAAGACATAGCAGACAAGCTACGTTTAACATTATGCAAGCGACATAACGTCTAATCTGGAGTACCTGTGGCATTGGGAACTATATAGTTGATGTCTATGTATTTACAACTAGCGGTCCGCTCCAGCTTCGGACGGGTATAGCTGATTATAGCCTATGTCACCCGGGGATAGTGTAGCTTCCCAACAGAGAAAGAATTTTTTAAATCGGTCCAGTACTTTTTGAGCCAATTCGTTACAAACATACTTACATACAAATCTTTCCTCTTTATAATATTACTAGCAGACCTGACAGACGTTGTCCTGTCTTAGAACTGTCAAACACGCAAAGTCAAAATTACAAATCTTATTTTTTACACCTTGGGTTACATTATTGGAGTTTTAGTAAGGATCCCTATTTTTTTTGAAAATATAATATAGCCTATGTTAACCAGGGATAGTGTAGCTTTCCAACAGTGAAAGAAATTTTCAAATCGGTTTAGTAGTTTCGGAGCCTATTCAATGCAAACAAACAAACAAACAAACAAACAATCAAATCTTTCCTCTTTATAATATTAGTATAGATATAATATAATATATAAGATAATTAGTAGTATAGATGACAGTCAGACGATTTTTGACTGTTTTCACTCAGGTATTGTGACTCCATAGGTATTGTATCTCGATGCTTATTAGGTATTTCCACGTCTGCACTCCCTCAACAATGATTGGCTGTCGGTTGGTTGTTAGTTGATACCTTGTGGTCATGACTTGATGACGTCAGTTTGATATGAATCATATTAGCTTCTCTTGATACTATTGTTATAAAAAATCTTCCTTCCTTGTTACTCGGATTACTTTTCATCCCGTGATAACAGGCTTGCGTCCTATTTTTTTTATATCTCATAAAAAAAGCTTATCATAAATAGAGCCCAACAACAAACAAAATTAAAATTTGTTCAAAAATAAACAAGTTGTAAGTAATGTAATATCATGCTAGACATAGAGCGCACTATAGCACGTGACAAGCACGTGATGACGTCAAGCCATACGCGCGTCATACAATACCTAGTCTATGTAACACACATGCTTTGCGAGAAAGAGACAGAGCAACCGCTCTCTATCCCCACAAAAACTTTGGAAACTCATATCTCAAAGATTTCTCAGCTAATTTCTTTTTTTTTCCGTTTGTGTAACGTATTTAGTTATATATTTCGCTAAACCTATACAATTAATGAAATATTTGGACATTATGCCTATTGAAAGAAAACTTGAACATCAGAGGCAAAACCATGGGGCGCAGCTAGTATCAAAAATCCAATATGTCGTTTCTCTCGATACATCCCACGCATGTTTGTTTACTGACCGCAATTTTCGACGGCAAGTAAGCATAATCATACACAGCCAGACGGAGATCGATCAATCTTTAAAGGGAGACATTCACGGTCAGTCTTGTCATATATTCTGCCAAGGTCATGCATGATGGACGACAAAAATAGAAAAAAGGCAGACTTGGCTTTGAGGCGTGTCTTTTTTTTCTCAAATTTTGACTCAACGTCTCACATCGTTACTAAATGTTACGTATTATGATATTTCTAGTAAATATAGTCATACAATAGATTCAAGATTCAGGACGACCACGACTATGGTCGAAACTTCGAGCGAGAGGAATTTTACCCAAACAATAGTAATGTGCGATAAGTCCCAATAGGCAATTAAAAACATGACGTGTTGAAATTGCAAAAGTTTAATATAGTCACAGACAAAGACAGTTGTCGTTGACTGTGACTAGCCGCAGCTTAAGCCACGCCTCATACGCCAATAATGTAGAAAATAAAGGAATTTAAAAGAAAGGTATCCTGTAGAGTAGTGTAGAGCGTTGGAGAGTACACTTCGATTGACGAAATCAATCTTATTGTATAGTCGCGGCGGCCTTTTGAATTTGATTGCCGATTTTCATTGCATCGTACGTGGCCATGATAGGTCATATAGCGTGATGGACCGTGAATAAATCCCTTTAGATTAGAACTTTAGTACTTACCTACATACATGAGTGGTTTGATTATCCGTAGAAAATAGAAGCTAGGTATCCAAGCTATAATCATTAATCAGAGTTCTAGCCTTCAATGCTTTGATACGAATCTTATATGAATGAAAGGTTCTTGTATAAAGCTAGGCTTTTCTTCGACCATCAATGTTTCTTGTTAGATGACGTGTCGGGAATCCTATTAAGTCTGGAAAAAAAATTGTACATTAACGGACGAAGGGAAAATGTTCAGGCACGTGTGTATATAAATGCTCAGTGGATGGTATAGATTGGTGTAGTAGGTACTTAAAAAAAATTGTGTGCATATTCACGAAAATATACATAAATATTTCGGGATAATTTGGGTTTTTTATTAAAACCTTGCCTGTAGTGACCAAACCGAGCATGTTCAACAGCCAATCATATAATACCCAGCTTTAACCATCTGGAAAAAACATAATTTTTTAAGTTGGTTAAATAGAAAAGATAAAACATAATTTAAATTAAACCAACCAAGTGTCAGTCAGGTTCGCGCACTGAGGTTTCCGTTCCACCTCGTAAATTGTAAACTACTAAAGTTAAAAGTAGTGCAAAAAGATAAAATCACGCCCAGGCAGTCACCCATATATTTTATTATTTGTTGTTTTACTTAAGAGTGTGTACTATAATCGTGCCAAGTTTGACGCTTGTACGCATCTACGTATAACTGTTTTTACACTAGAGCAAATACAAAAATACATTTGTTGTACGGGGACCCCATACAACAGTTAAGTTTCTGCTTTATGATTTTATTATTTTTGTAAGTCAATCCGCCGTACGTAACATTACTTATTCAGGAAGAAATTCAACTGGCTATCTATTACGGTTCAAAAGATACAGCCGTTAAAAGTGAAGACTGACAGACAGCTTAAGCTTAGTAATAAGAGCCCATTTGCACCCTTCGGCTACGGAACCCTAAAAATATAAAAATAAAGCCGTTGTAGGCGCTCGAATTCAGTCGTTTCCAAAGACTTCTAAAAATATCTACAGGTCAAAAAGGTTGTTTCTATGTACATGTAAGGCGCCTAATTTGATAAATAGAGTCGCTCTGGTTGCGATTCCGGCAGGATATAGGCTCAATCGAGCCTCCAATGTTTTGGATATAGAATTTCGTTTGAAGTCTTGTTACGGTGAGTGCATTTACCGCTCGCTCTCTATTTATACTAGGAAAAGGCGAAAATACGATAAATTCAATGTAGGATTGAAACAAAAATGCTATAAAAGTGAAATATAACTAAGATTTTGTGGTTAGTTAAGTACATACAGTGCAATACAATTTTTACCATGCGATCAATCTTGAACTGTCGAAAGATATTTAGTCAATGGTTTTCGTTGACTGTGAATTTTTCTATGGTATAGCTGATTTTTGTTTTTGGAGACTGCAGGTTTAGTCCCATAATGATCTTGTGGGCAGAAACAGTAGGTACTAGCTTTTGTTGGATTACAGCTGCAGATAGTTATTTTAAGTCTTACAAAGAGCAATCAATCGACGTTCTATCTTGAGAATGAAGTAAATTAAAATTTACTACAGATAAAAAAATATTGATTTCTAGCACATCATTCAAGTTATTCATAATGATGAGTAAAATTACCTTTTCGACTTTAATACACCGTTCCGTTAACCCTTCATCTATTGATCTGCGTATAATACTCACAAATTTTTTATAACTTCACTACGTGACTTTACCTGCGGCTTTTTAATAAACAGCTTTCAATCAACATCTACACATTAAAAAAAAACATTACAAAACGTAAACCATGAAAAAAAATCGTTTAAATCTTTTGTTATCATAATTGAAAATTAATGAAGTACACAGGTGTTCTATTTTTCGTCAGTATTAGATACTATGACCTTCACGAGAGTCCAGAAGCAAGGGTCTTAGAAAACGTCTCCAGGGCATTGTTACCCCAAATCCAAGGATTTGAGCAAACAATAGTTCACACAATCTATGGAAATGCTTTAGGAACTTTACGTATTTCCGATAACTTGGTAAAGGAATTTTGACGTTGTCTAGTGTAAAGTAGAAGTAATATTACTAAAGTACGATATAGTATTATGTCTAAGAATTCTAAGAAAGTTTAACCTTCTCTGTGCTGTCGTGGGTAAATTAATTAACGGAGATAGCCCGTTAGTCTAGTTGGTAGTGAACCTGCCTTCTGCGCTTGGGGCGGGGCTCAATCCCCACCTACAACAAACATTCATGTGATGAACATTTGTGTTTGTTCTATATCTGGGTTTTAATATCTATTTAAGTATGTATGTACATTATCAGTTTCTGGCAGCCACATTACAAGTTTTTTGGGGTCAGATGACCGTGTGTGCAAAAGTGTGCCGAATATTTATTTATTTATTTATAATCAGACTAGTAAGATTTCTTATTATTTTAATTAACGTGGTCATTGCGTATTTCAGTATTAGTAATATTAGTATTCTATAATTATAACAATTAAATTATGTATTTGTACTATCCTGCATTTTTTAATTCAAAATTCAAAAAAAAACATAAATTCAGGCTGTGAAAGTTGTGTGAAAAATAAGAGTTGAGTACCTTAAGATAAAAAACCTATATTTGAGAATAATTTTACTAATAAAAGTTTCACTTTTTTCTTTTACAATAGGCTTGCATTTGACTGCCATCTCGCCTGATGCTAAGCGAAGATTCGGTCTACCATGGAGTACGCATGACTAGAAGAAACCGACTCTCTCGCGATTTGAAGACACCCAGATTATAACTATCGGGGAACACCCATTCAGGCAGCGCATTCCAAAAGAGAAGCAAGCCTATTATTGAATAATAAAAAAGCAAGTCGAATGCATTACTTACAATGTAATGCTCGCAAAAAAACAAGAGAAATCAAAGAGCATTTTAAATTAACCTTAAAGGTAGAGCATTTGGCTTACACCGACTCTACTAGGCTAAGAATGGGTTTAAAATTATCCTCAAAAGGTTTAAAACAAAGCGAAACAGCTAGACAAGGTGCTCGTTAGAAAGAAAAGAGCTAAAGGAAGCGGAGATTTTATTTTAATTTTTGTCTTTTCTTGAGAACTAGATTGTAAGAAAATAATGAGGTGAGCGCAGTGAGTTAGAAACTTATGTTTTAGTGCAAGTTAAAAATGTTTTTAGTTGAAATTAATTTTAAATACCAGCATAAATTTGCAAAATATTTTTTTTGTTATTCCTTTAGTTTTTTTTTTGTTAAATCTAGTGGTTTCAAAGTTGTTAATTAAATAACCCAAAAAAATATACATAATATTTGAAAAGTATCAAACTTACCTAAACTATCATCATCATCACCTTAGTAAACATCCACTGCTGAACAAAAGCCTCTTTTTTTTGTTAAAATGTTCATGACCGTGGATTCAATGTCCTTTAGTCGCAATATTAATAAGTTTACATTGTCTTAATAGAGTCAAACAAGTCAGAGTCAAGCTAAATAAGTCACGGTCAAGTCAAACTCATGCTCTTGTAAAGTGGTGGAGACTTTACAAGAGGCTCCTATGGAGTTTTGGAAACAACACGAAAAGACAATTTTTACCTCGTTATATCACTTGCCCACATTCGAGCACGTTTACAAGCACTTAATGAATAATAATTCACCATTTAGTACACATTAACACTCGAAAATACACAAGTTTAGGAAAATAATCCAACGAGCCGACATGTTTTTTTTCACGTTGGTGCCAAAACCCTCCACAAAAGCCTCTTAGAGAGGGGTGTTGCCATCCCCCTGGCAGGCAGCTTGGGGATAGCAGTACGTTCACAGTGTACTAATAGGACGCTGCTGCCCATCCTCCGGTGGTTCTGGTTGCAGTTTTATGACATACCCGGTTCCATTTTAGTCTGTATCAAGAGAACGTGCATCAAATATCCGTATATTTCGGAAAACAGAAAAATCTTTTCTAAAATCACGCAACAAAAAAATGAAAGTAAAAAATCATATATTATGTTTCCAGAAAAATACATCACATAAAATTTATAATAAATGTGCGTATCGCTTAAAGCAATCCCTTCCAGACAACCATGAGCTGCTCCCTTAACCTCATTAAATAACCACTTTTCGTAATATAGTACGAAGAACTACTCAAATATACTGAATTTCAGATTTCTTTATATACAGAGAACAATGAGGATCACATTTTTGGGTTCTATTATTTTCCGCCGTGAGATGAAAGAAGGGCGGAAATTCCACCGCCCTCAAAGGAAATGCCGCGAACGTCAAAGTCCGGACTCAATAACACATTCTTGTTGCTCATACTTTCAAAATTTGTCTCGTGAACTTGAATCTTGAAGTTTTGCTGCCGTCGATGACGTAGCCTAGAGACATCCCATCTCAAAAATCGACTAGCAGGGCTAGTATGTACTGTACACCGCAACAAAATCTAGTCGTCACTTATCGAGCTAGAGCGTGACAAGGATCATACGTTTACGTACATCGGCTTGTCTCGCTTTAGCACGATAAAAAGAGTCGACAAGATTTTGTCGTGACACGCATACTAGCCCTGCAGGCGAAGCGAAGATTAAACTTGTTACCGCAGACTCTCGGCAGAATCCGATCCACCTGAAAGAAAGAAAGTATTTTTTTTTTATTCGACACCTTTACTAAAAACTTATATCTAAAGGATACAATCAGTGTCGAATGGAACACCGCGGCCGCACCTGATGCGGACGATGCGATAAGGCGCGGATTGTACAAAATGACATTAAAAACGTAGATAATGCGTTCTACTCAATCAGTTTACATTTTTTCGCCTTTATGGGCAAAAATTTCTTCGCAGCGATTTCATTTTTATGTTCTTATTTGTTTAATCGTTTAACAGGTTTGTCTCTCTCGCACAATGCGTATTTTGACAGTTCTGTGTATACTTTCTCAATTTTGTTTCCTTTTGCGCAAAATTTAAGCGTATGAAAAAAAATCTGAAATATAATAACCTCAGAACGGTTTTCACGTGGAATGCGTTAATAATCTGTTTGTGTGATTGCATCAGTTCAAAACCATAACGAAGTATAATTATTTCTCATTGCAAAGTTTAAGCATCACTTTTTGAACAAAATGCGGAGTTGGTAAAAAAAAACTTCTTATTTCAAATATTTGGACTTCGAACTGAAAAACTGTTTGATGGGACTTCAAGAATCACTACGATATTTTAATTCTCATCACATTAAGAATGCATTGTCTATGGCGATGTCATCAATGTTTCGAGCTCAAAAATTTCTTAAATAAAAGAAGTTTCTTTTCAAATGATAAACGTGCTTCCAAGGATGTTCTAGTACCATTTAGTAGGGTATATAAAATCCTTGCGTGCTTCATATTACGAGACATCGCATGAGCGTTAAATATTATTTTTTAACATTGTGTCAAGAGGATTCTCGAAACCTTGTTAAATATTTTTAGAAGGATATTATCACTTTTAGGAACAAGCTGTTACAACAAATGTTTAAAATCACAATCTTGTCATTATTACATTATAATCAATTATAATATAATAAGGAAGTTGTCACATTTATGTAGGAACAAGCTATCAAGAAATTATTACTTATTCTGTATGTAGTTATGGGAAAATTTTCAACTATGTAAAAATTACTTTAGCCAATTTCATTTATAGTTTATTTTGGTAATTTGTTTGGTAAGACACAGGCTTTTTTTCAAGGAGAGAGAGAGAGAGAGAGCCCTAATCCACCATGCTGGCCCTGGGCATGTTGATGAATTATAAAATGCCTTTGAACTTTTGAGGTTCTTGGACATACCGGTTTTTAACCCCCGACGCAAATATAAGTTAAGAGTGTGTATCTGTATGTCTGTCAATGCATCATAGCTTCCAAACGGCTTAACAAATTTTGATTTAGTTTTAATTTTTGAAAGGTGACTTGATCGATAATGTACTTAACTATGATTCAAGAAAATTTGTTCAGCTGTTTGGAAATTTTACCGGGGCTAAAAAAATTGTCATTCAAGCCAAGGATCGAACCGGGTGCCGTCAGATTGTAAAGCGCACTTACTACCGCAACCGCTGCTCAATGATTGGTTTCCTAATTTAATATTTACAGTTCGATTTACCAAAATATTTTTTTTCTAAACAAAAAAAACATGTCTACCCTTAGAATAACTACACAAAGAAACAAAGTACATTCGCAAAATTTAAGCCATTCAAATGGTGTCATATATGGCTCCAAAAAAAATATTAAAATTTTACCATGACAATTTGCGCGGTGAAATCGTACCACAACAAATCAGAAAAGCAGCATAAGAGTTATGGTGTGACATTCCACAGCTAATCCATTAATATTCTTGCTTAAATCGTTTAAAATACCAATCGAAACGTAAGCTACAAAGCGATTTTGTAGCTTACGTTTTGAGAAGGCGTTGTTTGGAAACCTACCTTCTCTGAGTAGTTATTCTAAGTGTTTATTCTAAGTGTCTAAGTGCCATATTCGGTTTGCATTGCACGCAAAGTGACAAAAACGCAAATATTAGGTCATTAACGTATTTAAACGATTTTATAAGTAATTTCAAGCATGCAATAATTTAGACCATTAGTCTAGTCACGTCTTTGCTCAAGCTTGAAGGGACAGATTATTTTTGCAATGAAATTACTTATCGCAAGCCAACGAAATCATGTTTATTTTAACAATTTTAAAATAAAACCTAATTAGTATGCAGAAAGGCGCCCATGGAGAGCTTTTAAATTGTTGAATCTCCAGAGGCTAGCCTTAAGAGCCCGTTTTCTGCCACATCTATCACAGTTGCACATCATTATTAACCTTCTTTGCAATATAAAGTAATCCAATTTTTGAACGCCTCCGAATCGAACGTAGGTACATTGCTAGGTACATCATTTGGCCTCCACAAACGGGCCATGAACCTAGCGTAAAGTCGATAACTTAATTTTTCTGTAATATAAACTACTATTGGTCTCTTTTGGTATATTGTTATTTATCATCCTCAACTTATATTCTTAATAGGGAATATGCATGTTGTTTAAATTAGGCTGAAATATTTTTTTCCGAATCTTTATTGTTCTGACTTTATATCTAAAAGATATTTTTTTATTTAGTTGCATTTTAATTGCTTAAAATATTAAATAAAAAGTATGCAAAATATAAGATGTAAACAGTTAATTAAAAATATAAAAAAAAAACATGCACATTTCCTATTCATCCGATTACAATCGGATGTTTTTATAATGATGGTTTTGAAACATTTTTATAGTTATTTTTAAGTTAATCATCTTTATCTGCCTATCATATTCCCACTGCTGGGACACAGGTCTTTTCTTAGAGAGAGAGAGAGAGAGAGAGGATGGGCAATAATTCACCATGCACGACACAAGGATGACTCCTATAGTGAGGACTGCTTCGTAAAACTTACCATTTTTGGCTCTCATCTTTGTTATGATAATTTACCACGCTAGTTAAGGTGAAATATTTAAGTTTAACTATTATATCTTTTGTTTCCATTGCGTGTGTAAATAAATAAACTACTCAAATAAATAATACAAATAAATAATAATAAATAATGTTGACTCGACGATCATTGTCCCGATAGTCGTATCGGTGACCGGCTTTATACTCGACTCGGCTCGACCAACACTTTATGAGGCTCTCTAAAAATCCTTGACACGGCATGTATAGTCAGGAGGTTCCTCACTCTGCAGCTCTAACCACCGGTAGCTTGGGCCCTGCCCGCTGCTGGCGGTACTCTGGTTTTTAAGGTTTTTTATGTAATTTTTTATTAGTTATTTGATGTTAAAAACTTAATAACGTATAGAAATCGCGAAAGTTTAAAAATTACTAATATATAGAAAATAAATAAAGTTAATAATAATAAAAACTACTGACACAGACATTGACTGAGTTTTTTTTTTTTGTGTTCTAAAATGTGTGCAAAGGATAGCTGTTGAGAACGGGCCCTTAACAAATTAGAGTACCACATCTATTTAAGTGATAAACGACGAAACTTAATACTATTTCAGTAAAAACAACTCTCTAGGTGCGAGGGCATCGTTTAAAGTTAGTAATTATGTCTGGTGACTCTAGTATCTATTTGAAAAGATAATGAGGCAGATCAAGTAAGTGAATGTTTTATAATTAATTCTTTATATTTTTTTTGTTATTTGAAGAAAAATTACGATATTTTTGGTACATAAGCTTAGTTTTGCGTAGCAGGCTACTACGCCAAACGCTACAAGGAGCTACGAGGCGCTACAAGGCTCTACGAAAATTATTTATCAGCCTGGAGGATGATGGCAATTTATAGGTGGGTACTATTAGACGTAAGATAATATAACTCTTTATTAAAAGACTACAAAAACAAGGATACATTGCAAGAACATATCATCATCATCATCAGCCTTTTTAACAGTCCACTGCTGGACTTTTAGCCTACCCCGAAAGAGTGATACACGAACATATACTTACAAGACCAACACATACATTACACAACATATACAACACAATACATGTACATTACAATAAAACGTATATTTAGGCTTTTAACAGCTTTTTTTTAACCCCGAATTCTAAAATAAGATATTGTATTTTAATTCTGACATATAAGTACCCACAGTATGTAACTATAGACTGCAACAACAAAAGTACCACTACCTATATACATTGTGTAACAGAAAGGTAAAGGTTAGTAATCTGCCCATCAAAATGAACAACTTTTACAACACAAGTCTGCTAAATTCGAAAAAAAAAATGTATACTCATGTAATGTGTGTTTAACACCCTTATACTATACTTCTTTGTTACGCCCCATCTAATATTCAAATCACTTTAGGTATGAAGCAAGTAGCCGACTTGTCGGACCTGCCGCGCCCACTGCCACGCGATAGACAGAGATAACGCGACAAGAGTTATACGATAGATAGAGAGGCAACTTCTAGGTTAGGCGAGGTTTTCCCACTCCAATGCTTATTACTACAGATTACCATAAAGTTTGTATTAAAGTCGCATTTAGCGGAGCAAAATAATGGCGCTTACACACAGTCGTGCATTTCGCTACTTCTATTTATGAGGTTTTTCTCATATTTTTTGAAAAATATAGCTGTTATGTAAAATGTAACTTTGCTGTTTCCTTCATAATTATGAAATCTGTATATTCAGATACCGCAGACATAATTGAGTATATAGGTATTGGAATGTCCCCAAAAAAACAGAAAGAAAAGCGCAATTTAGTGTTACTTTCATAATATTTGTTTCTATTGAGTGAAATGTCCTTACTCGTGTTTCGGTCTTTGGGGGTTCCATAAAACATCAAATTTTGGCATGACACCATTTTTAAAATATTAAGCTTGCTATTGAAGTTGACACACTTAAACCAGAATGACCAAAATTGCTTAAAGTCGGAAAAGAGGGCTTTAACATAGCTGTAGGTAGTTAGAGCTTGCACGTTCTAAATTGCACTTTATTGTGTAGTAGCAAGAGTCGCTACTTATTTAAATTATTGAGTGAATCTTCTGTACTTGTACAAATATGTATTCTGTACCTATGATACAAATCTCCTTAAGTATTATTACTAACCATTATAATGATATTTACATTCTGTAATAAGTAAACAACAAAAGAACAATTTATTTGCGCCAACGTTTGACAAATACCTACGTAATCCAAATTGAATAAACTTTACGACGTCATAAAGAAATAACCGAGCGCAATTTTTTTAACAACCCTATTTACAAAATTGAAACATTCTACGGATATCTCCAGCCATTCGAGATTTTATTTCATTTGTTGTGTTTAGTAAAGATATAATGTTCCACTTATTGCTCTAGAAATGTTTACAATCATTTTTGCAACATCGGATTAAGGTGACGTGTAATACACATTTTTTTTTACATTATTTTAAAATGATTGCTCGTGTTATTAGATTAAGCAGCAGATAGGAATCGAACTCATGCCTCCAAGCTCAGAAGGTATGATTACTTAGTTTATTGGTATCTTTGTTATATCGGAGACATTTTGGAGAGTGTACATCGGATCTACATGATCTAATTCCCATATTTTTTCTATTGAACTGTCAGAGTGGGCACGAGAAATCGACATCAAGTCATGGTTGATATTCCGAAAACCCGTACGAAATGCTTTGATTCCACTTTTATTGCTTGAACTGCTAGTCTGTGGAATGCGCTGTCTAAATGGGTGTTTACCGATAGTCTTCAAATCGCGAGTGAATAGGATTCTTCAAGGCAAGCGTACTCCATCATCGCTTATCATCAGGCAAAGCGGGGCGGTCAAGCGCAAGCCTATTATTCTAATAAAAATTCTATATATAAAAAAATCTGCTAGTATCTGAGTGTGTCGTAAACTACACATATCACATCACACTATCTATTGCTATAGTTCGATTGCAAGCTTTTAGAATGACTGATGTTTACATGCCCAATGGAAACCATTCCTAAAATTTAATGACTTTTTTCGGTGGTGTCAAAAAACAAATTTTTCGCCTAAATTAAAATCTCGCGCAACTCATCAAGTGGCGTTATTCAATTTCCAGTTTAACATAATTCGTGAGGAATTTCGAGCAAAGCAAAGAATGCTCGAATTTAATGCTCATTTAACATTTATATCACGTATGAAAGGCGAGGTCGCGCCTATCAACTTTCATTTATTACAGCCGACAGATACGGCCGTGCCAGTTTATACAAGCCCCAATTGCGACGTAACGAGATTTTGACAAGTGTGTGTTTTAGGGTTAGGAAATTCAATTTCCTTTTTGCTAGGATCCTCTATACCCTGGATCTGACATTTACATGCCATATGCAAACACATATCCGCTAAAAATATTTTATACAAAATGGCCGCCAAAACGTAAAATCAACAGTAAATAATGAATTCTACATTTGGACCCGGGTATGTCCTAAATTTGCAACCAAAACCACCGCAGAGGATGGGCATTAGCATCCTACTTGTATGGTGGAACGTTCTGCGATCCCCAAGCTACCTGCCAAGCGTGGGGATTATGGCAACTAAATGACAGACAAACTAATATTACGGCCCCCAGTCCCCGGCAGTCCTCCTCTATCCCTGCCAAGGTAGTGAGCCAGGTAACGGTGGAGCAGGGGATGCTAAAAATAACCGGCAGTTGCCCCGCTACCGGAGTTGCAAAACGGGCAATGGCGAGAGCTATGCTCGGAGTTTCTTTGTACGATTGAATCTGGATCGTGGATATTTGCCAAAGAACCAGACTCACCGATATAGCTATTACAATTTGTAAGTTGAAGTGAAGTGTTGAAGGAAGTGCAAAGGGCAGGCCACATCACTCGAAGAGCCTATACCCATACCTATGGGGAAGAAAGATTCTTGAGCGGAGACCACGAACCGGAAGACGCACGTAGGTAGGCTTCCCACTAGATAGACCGACAACATTGTGAGAGTCGCGGGCATCCAGTGGATGCAGATGGCAGGCTGTCGTCCAGTGTGGAGGCCTAGGTTCAGCAGTGGACGTCTTCTGGCTGATTATGATGACATTTAGATTGTTAACTACAATGATAGGTAAAAATTTCCAGCTATCATAAGTATGTGTTATGAACACGTGAAAATAGATCATTTTAATAAAGAATGAAAACCAAACCTGAAACCAATTGTGTCCAGCCGTTGTAAATCCCTGACTAAGAGGAAATAAATGTACATATCTGGTTATCTGTAATAGTCATACAGTATTCATACAGTCATAAAGTACAGTCGTAAGCATTTCTGTTCACGTTTATTTCGCTCATCATCACCATCGTCGACCTTCCTCCACCCACAGCTGAGTAAAGTTTCTTGCCACCTTAATGACGTTGTCCAGCCCAACGCCTGGTGGTCTGTCTGGTTATCGTTTTCCGTTACACGGCCACTGTTTCTCATTCTTGGTATTATATTTCGGATATCAGATCCAGTTACATACTAGGTCTTAGCCATTATAGAACTTTTTAATTGAAAATGTCAATTCAAAAAAATGTGAGCAAAAGAATTAGCAGTATGATCGATCACTGTTATTATTAATTTTTTATCGCATCTAAGGTATACGATTTTACCAAATTTTTTTTTTAGATCCAGCTTGATCTGCAGTTATAAATTATACTTACCAAAAAACCATCACGTTCCGGAAAAAATTCACTCTAATCTTTTAAAGCAAAACTTTGTGTATGCGCGTGTATGTTTGTTTGAATCCACTCATCTCAGAAATGGCTAAAAAGATTTGAATGACATTTTTAAATTGAATTAACACGTGGTTTCTTTCCCGGAAAAATAACACTGCTTGTATAATAGCGGGCGAAACTGCGAGGCGTTGCTAGTGAATGTATTTAATATTCTGAATTGAAATACAGAAATGTTTATTTGAAAATGAATTGCACAAAATACAATAATATTTTACGAGTACCTCAGTAATTTATGCGATTTACGTGTCACATACATAACACATCGTAAATATCTTACAGTGCATTGATTTACAAATACGTAGATGTTGGGTCCAATAATAGTTTACAACATATGTAGATATACAGATTACCCTAATTGTAAGTATGAGTTTAGTCTACTTTCCCAAAAAGTGTTAAAAATCTTTTAACGGGGTATTTTCAAAAAGTTTTCGATGACTAATATTCATACCAAAAGTTGCAAAACAGACTACATTATTATTGGTTTGCACTGTGATTTGACTTGATTTTCAAAACTGTTTTAAGACAAATTTCTAGTGTGTTTTTTCTTCAATAACACAATAAAGTGCAATAAAGTATAAGGGATTAATTTTCTATTTTCTTTTCCGCAAAGTAACGTCTGATTCAATCAACAATTTGATATATTACAATTAACAAAAATTTGTAATTATATATTTATTTTATTATTTATTGGTCCAAACATTAACGATGATCCTATGTTCACAATATTGGACAAATCGTGGAGCCAAATTTTGGCCCAACGTTGGGTCGCTTGCTCCAAGCCCCGGGCGGTCACGTACAAACTGCGGATATCAAGGGCTACAGAGATTGCGTCGTTATTGCCACTCCGACGCCAATACTAATTACTGCTACGTTGGCCCGCTGGTCGCCGCAAGATGCTATTATTACGTATAACAGTCGTGCTGTGGTGATTAATGTGAAAAAAGTCTACGAAATCTAATAGCGATACTATATGGAGAACAAAAATTAAGAGTTAAAATAACCGTTGAAAATATTAACAAACTATTACATACAACTAGTACAAGTACAAAGTACTAACAAACTAGTGTTATTTTTTTTCGTGATTTTAGGGTGTCTTTCATAAATACAAAAATACAGAAATACAGATATGTTTATTTTATGATAATGAAATTTAAAGACAAACACAATTATCCAATAATGAAAGTTGTTCATAATGATGGGTACGGGCCCGTTTCGGCTTAGTACACCGTTTCCGCGTAATCCTGTATAAAAAATACTAGAATTATTTGAGTATGAAAACTTGTTTGAACCAATTTAAAAAATGTACTTACCATTTGTTGTATTATTTTCTCTATTCGTATAGCTTCGATTTTACACATATAATTATACGTATACCTTCATTAAAGCATTTTATAAGTAATTTCGGCGTCTTCTTGACTAAACATACTTTAGGCAATCACATCATTAGTTTTATGCTATGGGAGATTCCATTGCAATGTCATCTAAAAAGTTTTCTTACCAGAAACATAAAACCTTTTTCCTATTTATAGACAAAAACAGCAGACTTGCCGACGCCTGACGAATATTTTATTGAATACTGCTGACTGATGGCTCCAGTGGCCAGATTTAGCTCTAGGGTAGTTTAGTTTATGTTCTAGCTCTAGGGTAGCTTCTAAATCTGCTTTTCAAGCTAAAACTGAAACACTAAAAGAATAGAAAAATATTTTGGAAGGATTTGATTAGCTTATTAGTTTTGTGCTAAATCTCAACTTTATTTTATAAGCGCTGAAGTTTTCGCAGAATGAACATGTCAAACTGACGGACCGCATACAGTTTACTACGCTCGAAGATACAAATCGCTGACGTTGGGGAAGAAGCCGGAAAACTGAAGCGGGACTGGGCTAGCCATGTAAGTAAAATGTCGGATAAGCTTAGTCTCATTTCGAACCTTGGCGACCACGGCCGCGTTGCGCGACTCACTGCTCAGTGTGATTTTAAATAGAGTGCTAAACAATGCAAGCAACTCACACGTCTCGCAACGCAGTCGCATGCATTGTTTAGCACTCCATATATTATTATTTGAAATATAAATAAAAAATTGTGCATATTCTGGCTCTAATTGTAGCTAGCCAGCTGAGCAGCAGAAAGTGCTCTACCACCATGCTATGGTTTCTTCGCGCTGTTTTTTTTATCAAACAACTCAAGGTCATTTCTGGGATTCGAACCCACGCCTACGGCCGTGGAAGTCGAACAAGCCAGCCACTGAGCTGTCATCGCTTCAATTTACTTTAGTACTTAACCTGTATTTTGTTTTCTTATTTTTTTCATATTCATATTCATTTATTTTTTATAATAGGCTTGCATTTGACCACTAACTCGTCTGATGTTAAGCGATGATGATGTCTACGATGGAGCACGCTTGCCTAAAATAAACCGATTCACTCGCGATTTGAAGACACCCAGATTGTAACTATTAGGGAAAACTCATTCAGGCAGCGCATTCCACAGACTAGCAGTGCGCACAATAAAAGTGGAAGTGGAAGTTTTGTTTCTGTTAATACAAATAAATGGTTTTCTACCTTCGCAATAATTTAAATTACTTACTCAAACAGGTGCTCTTAAGCCTATGTATTAATATAATACACCGATACCTATGTATACCTACTATATCAACGTTTGAAATTAAAATGCTGAATAGGCAAATATATAGACAGACGGTTTCATACCAAAAATGAGAGTCACCGCTCAAGTTCCCACGCAAAGCTTAACAAAGCTATAAAAAATGCCTACACGCACTAAAGCCGATCTGTGAAAACATTTTTATTCCATCACGATATGAATCAAATTAAAAAATAAATCGTTTCGTGCTATTTCTTGGTGCCTTTTTTATGAAACTTTTTACTTAACCAAACGTTTGTACGATGGTGGTCGAGCGGTAGTTTGTGCACTTTACAATCTGACGGCACCCGGTTCGATCTTCGACCCTACGCCAATTACTTATTATAAGTACCTTTTCTTCACATCGTGAGGAAACCGGTATGTCCAAGAACCTCAAAAGTTCAAGGAGATAGATAATGACATTCACCAACATGCACTGGGCCAGTATGGTGGATTAGGGCCACTCGTCTCTCTGTGAAAGAAGGCTAGCAGTGGGAACATTGATGATGACAAAGCGTTTGAACAAAAAAAATATATTCTTATAGAAATTAAAAATAACAGCCAGTAAAATGTATAAGCAAAATACATAAGAGTTGTAGTGGCAGTAGGCAGGGCACATCACGCAGAACAGATGGCTCATGGGGCCGAAAGGTTCTCAAATGGAGACCACGGACCAGTAAGCGCAGCGTAGGACGTCCTCCACCCATAAGTAAGATGGACAGACGACCTAAAAGAGACCGCAGGGAAACGCTGGATGCAGGCCGCTTCCAACCGGCCCTTTTGGAGATCGATGGCGCCGAGGTCTATATCCAGTCCAGAAGTCCTACGTCCTACGGCTGAAATGATGATGATGACATAAGAGCACGAGGGAGCTTATTAACAATGCAGTCATTGTAATGCTTGTTGACCTTGTCGACTAATGTTAGATTATGATAGGTCGTAACCACAGAAAAGATTTTTGTCGTATCTGTAATAGTGAGTGACGTTTAAAAATGGCGGGCGTTCGACCGTCGCGTATAGTCGGCGTCATTCGCAAATTATTAAAATTGTTCCTGTATTGTCTGCAGGCATATTGACAAAGTTTGAAGTTGGAAGTTCGCCGTTAATTTAAATGTCGAGCTAACATAAGCCGCGGTTCTTTTTTTTTTTTTTTTGTTAAAATCTTCATGAGCGTGGATTCAATGTCCTTTACTCGTAATATTAAACAGTTCATTTTGTCTAATTAGCGTCAAACAAGTCATAGTCACAGTCAGAGTCAAGCTAAGTAAGTCACGGTCAAGTCGAACTCATGCCCCTGTAAAGTGGTGAAGACTTTACAAGAGGCTCCTATGGAGTTTTGGAAACAACACGAAAAGACAAGTTTCACCTCGTTTTATCACTTCCCACACTCGAGCACGTTTACGAGCACTTAATGAATAATAATTCACCATTTAGTACACATTAACACTCGAAAATACACAAGTTTAGGAAAATAATCCAACGAGCCGACATGTTTTTTCCGCGTTGGCGCCAAAACTCGTCAGCCGCGGTTCGACAGCGTAGTGTTGCTAGATAAAACAAATTACCCATGTATCG
Source organism: Agriopis aurantiaria (assembly GCA_914767915.1). NCBI lineage: Eukaryota > Metazoa > Arthropoda > Insecta > Lepidoptera > Geometridae > Agriopis > Agriopis aurantiaria. Next base: position 4,910,380 of record OU611994.1, on the reverse strand, counting down.
GTGTAGTTTTAGATGTTATATTTTTTTTTTTTGTAAGTTTAGCCAAAATTTGTACACCAAAAATAAAAGCAATGTATGTAGTGGGGTTTGCCAAACATCGTTTGTTAATAGGCTTGTTTCCTACTTCTTTTATGATCACATGTTTGACCATCAACTCACCTGATAGTAAGCGACAATGTCGTTGAGTATGGAGCACGCAGACCTAGAAAATATCTATTTACTCTGACCTTCAAGAGATCCAGATTCAGATCCAGATCTTTCAAAAATCTAGGATACCAGCTAAGTATTCCATAATTACATTCTTTGGACGTACGAATTCTGAATGAAGACTTAAATCTGTTATTTATTCGTATATTACCTAACATGTGATATAAGTATTTCTTTAGCTAAAAGCACACAAAATTTAGAATTAGTATTTTTAATCTTCTTCCTGCATCAATGGCTTATTTATTACTCAAATAAGTTATGTACAGATGCCTTATTATAGATGTCTTATCGTGATTCGGATTGCTTCTACTTAGAAGCGAACGGGACGGCATGCAATCTCGATCACAATCAAACTTCTATAATACGGCCGCAGTTTCGATGCCATCGTTCAACAACGGTGAAGGAAAACATTGTGAGAAAACCGGTCATACACTGATGGGCCAGCATGGTAGATTAGGACCTATCCTCCGTCTCTCTTCCCCTCTCTCTCTCCCCAGCAGTGGGAATATGATAGACAGATATAATAGTTTTTCGATACTAATTTAAATTAATTATGTGTATATATATGAAATAAATGAATAAAAAAAAAATAAAAAAAAATGAGCTGTTTTTTTTCTTCTGATTTTCTAGATCGTGAAATGCCCTTAACGGTTACAGTTGCAATGATTTTAGAGCGGTGGAAGATGATAATCGCTGGCAACACTGCAGCGACAACGAGTTTCTTTTAAAAGATTACGTACGATGCGGGAGCACACAATATTTGCATACCCAACGCTTTCGGAATTTAATCATGTTTCACGTCGGAAACTGTGACACGAGATTTCGAATTTCGTTATTTGGAGCGTTAGGTGTGCTTCCGTAATCCAATAAAAATCTGCTAAGAGCCTGTTCCCACTGCCTGCTAGCACATATTAGGGCTTTTACCACATCTGGCGGAGAAAGATTATAATGCCCCTATAATGGAAACTACTTTGCAAATTGAAAATAATTGAAATACACTGACTGCTACACTATTTCCATTCGTTTATTTGCTCTGTCAGCTGCAATAACATTGTAAAAATATTTCACTGAAGTATATCGGATACCTGCTATGTATCTTACGTTCAAAAACCAAGCAAACATTATCAGAGGTCGTGGTTTACATTTTGTTTGATACAATGTTATTAAATTTCACCTGTCACATCAAATTAATACTAAGATTGAGTTTAGGTACATCTTAAATAAATAAATATTCGGGACATTTTTTGCACACATATTTTTTAAGCACAAATGACACCACAATCCTTCACACACACACAATGCACATCACACAAGCACACACACAATGATGCGCAATGATGTGCATTCATCACATTATGTTTGTCCTAGGTGGGAATCGAATCCACACCCCCAAGCTCAGAAGGCAGGTTCACTACCGACTGGACCAACGGGCTATCTGACTAAATGTACCTTTGGTAACTGTTTTCGCCAAAGAAACAGTTTTGAAGATGAACTTCCACAAAGTAACGCCTGATTGAATCAACTGTAACTTTGTTGCTATCACAGAAAAGAGAAGTAAATAAAACTGAAATGAGAAGGAAAATCTGTTACCAGGCATTATGAGTGAACCTTGATTGAACATTCTTATTTAGATCAACGCGTCGAACTCCGTATCACACTTGCTAACTGATTTCGAATGACTGACGTTTCGTTTATATGGGTGCAACTGGCTACAACAAATTTCTTACAAAAATGCCTAGTTCTAATTTAAAAAAAAAAAAAAAAACTGTGTTTGCTATATAGGTTAGAACAAATTCATCATGTAGGTTCACTCGCGAAAACGAGGACGTTGTCACACGTTTTCCCTGTTGAGTCACAAGAAGTCAGTTGTGTGACACTGGAAACAGTATGCTTTCCGTAGTGTCACATCTGTGATATGAGCCCTTTGAATTATTTCCGTGTTGCCAGGAACAAATAAAATAAATAGGACACCGAACAATGACGTCGAGAAAAAAGAAACCATTTTCCTCACTTGTTACCAGTTATTTATATATTTTTCATAAACCTCATCACTCTTTCATTACATACACATGTTGTCGGTGCAATATTCTTAAATAATTTGCATACCCTTCCAATTTTTTTCATGACCTCGTTTGGCAACCCTACGTATGTAGATCGTAAAACGCCAATAACAGAACGTTATTCAAAAAGCTTGGTCGGCTTCTCTTTGTGTGGGAACGTTTATACAGACAGGGCTACCTACTGTTGTAGTTTTGGAAAAGTTTCCGAAGTTTGTGACACAGATCGGAAACGATCTATGTCACAAGGTCTGAAAAGTTTGGAGTAGAAATATATATTTCGTAAAAATAGTAATGGGAAACCACCCACAAGATGGACAGACGACCTAAAAGAAACCGCAAGGAAAAGCGGCATGCAGGCCGCTTCCAACCGGTTCTTTTAGAGATAGATAGGGGATGCATATGTCCAGCAGCGGACGTGCTATGGCTGAAATGATGATGATGATGAGTAATGCAAAAACCATTATCATTATATTGAATTAACGGTAAATTATTTATGGTGTTTTTAGGGTTCTATACCCAAAGGGTGTAAACGGGACCCAATTACTAAGCCTACACTGTCTGTGCGACTGTCCGTCTGTCCGTCCGTCCTATCTTTTGAACCGTAATAGACAACCAGTTGAAATTTTCAAAGAATATGTATTGTTACGGCGGATAAATTAAGAAATAATAATAAAGTCAAAATGTAAAAACCATGTACGGTAACGGTAAACGGTAATACGTACATACGTCAAACTTGGCTTAATTATAGTACACACTCTAAAGTAAAACAACCAATATGATAAATAATGGCCAAATGTAAGTCGGAGACAAATTTCTATTTGCCACCGGTTCTCGTACAATCACCGAAGTACTACAGCAACGTCAGCCGCAGTCGGTATTTGGAAAGATGACCGCCTGCAAAAAGATATGCCATCTTTTTGTACATAAGTAGTTTACAATTTATGGTGGTACGGAACCATCAGCGCGCGAGCCTGACTCGCATTAACAGCTTTTATTTTTCTTCTTTTTTCACAAAACTTATTAATACGGGGTTAGGTACTCAGTAATCAGCTTCAATACGTCAAAACAAACAAAATTTTTTCAATGACTTATCAAAGTTCGCGGGGAAAAAACAGCTGTTTCATACATTTTGCCGGGAGTAAATGTTTTTTTTTTTTTTTTGTATGGAACGGCCAATTTCTTTTATATATCAAATTCATTTTATCACGGAACAAAAGATTTTTTCGCGATTTCGGGGTCTTCTCATAGTAAAAGTTATTCATTATAATAAGTACAATTACCTCCTTTTGGCTTAGTACGACTTTCTGTGTTTGTTGCCAGGGTAAAAAAAAGTTGTGCGTGGTCATACATAAAAAAGTTTACATGTTGACTAGAGAACCTCCTCCTTTATAGTAGGTTAAAAATTAGATATTATTCTTAATCTCCCACGTACAAGTAACTCTTTAAAATTCATGTCTCTTTTTTCTGAGTATCGATAGAATGATATCTCTGAGTTCACATTCTGCCATCTAAAGGTTAAGGTGAGGTTCAAATACGTATAAAACTAACGGTAATCCTTCGATTTAAATTTAAATGATGCTAGTCTTCAATCAGGGTAGACAAAGGGCGCCAGAGTGGAATTACACGGACCCCGGTCTAACTTGTTCAATTACGTTAGCTCGGTTAGTCTTTGAGTTCGGATATTGTGATCTACTATTTAGCTTGGAAATAAATTGGTGAAATTTAATAGGTAGGTATATTTAAAAAAACATTCAGATATATTCTGGGTGACCGTGATTCTGTTTCAGACATTCTTAGCGTTTCAGAGTTAGCTATATAGAGTTGGGAGCAGTAAGCGATTATTGACATCGTTTTTAGAGTTCCGTACCTAAATAAAAACGGGGCCCTATTACTAAGCTTGCAATGTCTATCCGTCTGTCCTACCTATTGACGGCTGTATCTTTTGAACCGTATTAAATGGCCAGTTGTAATTTTCACAGAGTAATGTTACGGCGGATTAATTAAGAAATAATACAAAAAATATAAATTTAATGGCACCCCATACAACAAATGTATTTTTTAACGTATTTTTGTATTAGCTCTTATGTAAAAACGGTAATACAACAAGCGTCAAACTTGGCATGATTATAGTACACACTCTAAAGTATAACAACAAATAATAAATAATGGCCAAGTGCGAGTCGGTGTCAAATTTCTATTCACCACCGGTTCTCGATCACCGAAGTTTAGTAACGTCAGCCGCGGTCGGTACTTGGATAGGTGACTGTTAGGCCTGGGCAACTTTTTTGTAATTTAGTAGTTTACAATTTATGTGGTGGTACGGAACCCTCAGTACACGAGCCCGACTCGCACTTGGCCGGTTTTATTACCTATTTTCCAACTATAATGCGGCTGCTGGCAGAATGTGTATGTAGTTGCCTTTACACTGTAAAAGCTAAAAAAAACAGTACATTCTCACTTTTACTAGCTTTTTGAACGTAAGATTGTAGCTGGTAGCTACTAATATACTACAGTAAAAATAGAATAAAAGAAAATTCATTCGAATTTTTACAACTAGACTACATTAGACATATTTGTATTTACATTAGGACGAATATTCATGAAGAGCTGTAGGACTTGGTAGGACAGCGGACAACTTGTAACGGGGAAACCCCGGGCCGCTGCTTGTTGCACTGTAAATAAACAAAAGTAAGATTTACAGTTCACAATAAAACACGAAAATACAAACCACTTCAGTATTTTCATTCCATTGCCGAATATAATAGCATTTGTCGGACGACCGCTGTTCCAGTTCATACCAGTTTTTTCCAATTCTCCTTTCTCAACGCGCTGTGCAATCGAATAAAAAAATAAAAGATCGTAATTTGTCATTCTTAACACAGGGCGCTCCGTGTTTTTGCGTATTCATTGCTTATATGGCAATTCCTCATGAGACGAATAGGTGGCGTGCGTGTTTCATTTGTTCCTTCCGCTTTTTATTAGCGACCGAGTTCCTCTATGCCATCGAAATACTTAGTTTTAATGAGTAATTTATCAATTTCGTACAAAAGGGCGCACAGTGTTTTGGATTTTTTAAGCGATTTTGGCTGAGCGGTAGCATGTGCACTTTACAATCTGATGGCACCCGGTTCAATTCTCGGCCCTGACCAATGGCTTTATGTGCAGTTTCGATGCCATCGTTTAAAAAACGGTAAAGGGGTATCGTGAGGAAACTGGTATGACCAAGAACTTCAAAAGTTCATACACTGGGCCAGAATGGTGGATTAGGGCCCATCCCTTCTCTCTCTCTCTCTCTCTCTCTCTCTCTCTCTCTCTCTCTGAGAGGTCTGTATCCCAGCAGTGGGAACATAATAGGCTGAAATAAATTAAATGTAATGACCTTAATTTTAGTGACACTCTTCGACAAAATTGAAATAGGTATAAGGTCAAACTGGCGGCCAAAATATAATTGACATTGCCAGATGACTAAGCGCATAAAAAAATCGCTTGGATGCGTGACTGTAAAAGTCATAACCATCTGGAAACTTTTCGATGTTTGATTGTTAAGCAACGATTTAGTGTAATGTGAAAATTACCCCAAATATTTATGTAGTTTTACCTCAGAGCAAATAAAAATACAGAGGGACTACCGCGAACACAAAAAGTGAAGCCACTTTTTGAAACATGTGTGCGTAGTCGAAGTTCGTGTCGTGTAATTCATCAAAATAAGTGATAATATAAATACTTAAGTGTGGATATATTCCATCCTTCTTCTTATTTACTTTTGTGTTGTTTTTACAGTTCTTAACACTGCAAGAAGTCATTGTTTCTTTTTAAAACGTATGTTTTCAGTACGACGTTCTGACAAGAAATTCACGTAGTTTTGAATGCTTATGTGTGCGTGAGTCGTGTATTTATTGGGAATTCACGTAGTTTTGGAAGCGATTTTGGCGTCACTTTGGCAGTGCGTCGTAGGGACTCTGTATTTTTATTTGCTCTGAGAGTTTTACATGAACATTCACTTAATTTTCAGTAAATGAATTATAAAACTGAGCTTTTATTATGGGCTTACGTATCTGTGCGACATTCGGCTGCAAATGCTTTTGATGTCTGGCCAATGCAGAGTATACCTACGCAATTTTATTATTACTTAAAGTTGTCTAAAATAATAACATTTTCTCAATGACTCAGCTCTACCAACTATTTATATTTATATAGATGAATTCTATTAGATTATCTATAGATTTTCATAATATTTATTCAATGCAATCTCTATCTATCTCAAAATTAATAAATCCATTTGCAAAATGTCAAAATTAAATTTATAAATATTACACACTACTTTGGTCCAGTGTTTTGGTAATAAAAGCGAGCGTGTACTAAGCCGAAAGTTCCGATAATTATGAATAACTTTGAGTATGAAACCAACATTAACATCACAAAAAAAATATTAGATCAAGAAATCTAGAGTGACCCGGTTTTTTCTAGGCTAGCGTGGTCTATGCTCCATCGTAGACTGGATCGTTTAACATCAGGGGAGTAGGAGGACAAACGCAAGCCGATTTCAGAAATAAAAAATACGGGCAAAATTTAGAACCTTTATACAATTTTTTTATGCCATAGGTGGCAATCAAGCTGACGGGCCCCCTGATAGTAAGCGATCACCGTCGCCTAGGGATAACTCAACACCAGGGGCATCACAGATACGTTGGCGAAACCTTAAAGACCTATTAACAGCCTTTTTGAAGAACCCCATGTTATAGTTGCTCGGAAATACCGCAGTTCATTCCACAAATTGCAGATGTGAGGCAAAAAAGATCGCGTAAAACGCACCCTCTCCTTTTTCGAAGTAGGTTAAAAAGGTGTTTCATAGAAAATGGTCTTTCTGATTGAAAATGCGATTTGTAGGTTGATCCCATGTAGCAAAAGTTTTTCATCGATGAGAATAACGGCTGCCTTGGGCTCAGTACACCCTTACCGCATAACCCTATAATAGTCTTGTAATTTCACTTGTTCAGCCAATGATCTTGATAAAGACAGGAGTGGCACTGACTTCAATACCCAGCGTACCAGGGGTCAGCGGGACCCGTCTCATTCATCCATTGTGCTCCTAACTAAACAATAGATTAAACAAATCAGCTCAACGTTTAACTAAACGCTTTGTTCAAAACTATTTTGCACCATTTTGAGAGCAATCGCTGAAAGACATCAAGGTACAACTCTTATAGAGTCACAATCTCTCGGTGAAAACAGTCAAAAAAAAACGTCTGACCGTCATTGTACAAACATTGTTTCAATTGTATAGTTCACAATGTCACATTTACTCAAATTTAGTCGTTATGTGGCTTGCGTAGTGTTCAACGTTAGTTGTCCGCTATGAAATAGTAGCTCTTGCATCGCACGGCGTTGTAGTCGGATCGCAGCTACCTTGTAACTAACCAAAAAGTCGGCGCAATTCGTAGCGTGCACCGAGTTTTGGTCGGTTAAAATAAATAGTAATCACTCACACACATATATCCGGGCAGTTAATTTTCATAAATTTCACAAACATACCATACGTTTGTTCTTTTCCACTTTAAGAAGCAATCGCGTTAGTAAAACTGTATAAAATCACAATTTTACAGAGATTAAAGTACAGAAATAGGGTACCTACTGCATTAGCATTTCAATTTTTGCCATTTAGTGTAGCCGCCGTCGTAGGTACTATCGGAGAGAATAAGTAAAGCGTGAGTAAGATTCACTAGACGGTTCCTGACGTAATTCAGTATTTTCATTGCCTTAAAATTTGGTCTTGTTCACTTATTAACTGACTTCAAAAAGAAGGACGTTATCAATTCGACAGTATGTATTTTTTATTTTTTTTCATAAAAGTTTTTGACAATTTCGGTTCAGTTAAGCTGTCATAATTTATTGTTAAAATTTCATTAGTAAAAATCTGAATAAGGCTGGATTTCATCACACGTAATTCAGTATTTTCATTTTTATATGAAGTTTTTGTGTCTTCGTAATGATTGCTCATTTTATGTTTTGTGCGGTAAGATACTTTTTATTGTGTCAGAAGCTAGTTCTTTTTTACCGGCAAGTGCTTTTTATAAACGAAATACAAGCTAATACTAAAAACCTTAAATAATTGGCATTATATACAAAAACTGTTTTGACTGCAATGCAGATATATATATATAGTCGATGGACTAAAGACAAGCCAAAAAATTTCAAGCCCGCCAGTAAAATTGTATTTGTGCTTGTTATTTCGTTAATTACAGTTTGATACCAGTTAAAATATTTGAATGTAGGTAATTAAAATTCAAGACATACGTTGTCAAATATCATGTTACACCTGAAGCATCGTTGTGTGCGAATTTATTTTATTTTATTTATTTCTTGTAATCAACAGCGTTATTTATTCCATACAATATTCAACAACAGTAATTAAAGATAAGGCCAAAACAGATTACAGTAATATAAAAAGTAAATAACAATAATTTTACGACTAACATTGTCTTATTACAGGCACATGAACATCCTTATTATAGGTGTGTAGGTGTAAGGATTGGTGTATGTGTCTGTCGTCTCTACGATACACAAGTCCTCAAAAGAGTCAGGGTTCGTAGAGACGTGTGTAAATGCGTGTGTGTGTGTGTGTGTGAAGGTGTGTGTGGGGGTGTGTGGATGTGGGTGAAGGTTTGTGGATGTGGGTGAAGGAGTGTGGTGATGGTTAGAATTACTTACCGAGCTTGTGACACTTTTTAATTTCGATTTTTAGGGCATTTTTTGTTAAATGAAAGAGGTCTAGTATAGAGTAATGAATATTATATATTTGAGCAACGCGACTAACAAGAAGTTAACAAGAACAGAATTAAATAATTCAATGAATAATTCATAGTTGACTTGACAGAACGTCTTACTGTGTGGTGTGTTGTCGCCAGCGGTAATAACACTGAGTTGATACAAATACAACGTTGTAGCGATTATAGCTCAGTAGTTAGCGAGTTCGAATTGTAAACTGCAAGGTGGGGTCCTATCTTCGACCAAAATAAAATAAATGGACGGGCCCAGAAGGAGCGCATTTTTGAAGATTACGAAATGAGCGCCAGCGCTCGCTTCGTTTCAGTCGGTCTCTAGCCGTAGAAAGTGCGACACAAGACTAGAAACATTTGACAAGATTAATTCTTCGTGTGTTTTCCCGAAATGTAAAAAAACAACAAAAAACCACTATCTATTTTATGTAAAAATGTACTGTACATGTTATAATTAGGTGTTGAAGTATATGTCTGACGGTTTTAACTCGTTTTTACTGAGCAAGTTCAATGGTTATTGCCCGTCCATTCATTTTATTTTGGTCGAAGGTTCTAATTCCAGTTAATATTATTAAAACTGAGTCATAAATTTAAAGGGTTTTCTATTTTGACCAGTTGATCTACAAAAATCGTCCATTACATCGGCGTCCATGAATTTATGAATAGGAAATGCCGTCGACGCGTTCCGAAATGGCACCATTATCCATAGCTATTACGCGTTTGCTTAAAAGCTATTTAATCGGTGCTTAAGCGATTTCCTTTATTTACAGAAGCATCGTTGAACTTGATTCGATGTCGTGTCATCTTGTTTGGTTAAAATTTAATACCTTTTTTTAGTTATGTATTGAACAGTAGACTTGTCGTGGTAAATAAGATTGACAAAAAGTAAACTTAAGTTTTGTAAAGTATAACTTTGAATTGATAAGCGATCAGCCAGATACCTTTGGAGATATCTTCGATGTGTTGAATGCTTATAGTTATACAGGTTTAAGGGAAACGCTACTGATAATGAAGACTGGTGATTGCTGATACGATACCACATATTTTAAATGTTTTATTGTTTTTTTATTTTATTTATGTGATGCAAATAAAATATTAGCTGGCGCTAGACGTCAACGAACGAACTGCCCTGCGCTGCGCCGCGGGCACGCTTGTACGCTTTACATTGTTGGTTTGCAACATTCTAAACCACAAAAACAACAAGTATAAGGCTATTAGACATTTTTGCACACACGGTCATCTGACCCCATACTAAGCAAAGCTTGTATTATGGCTGCCAGAGACTGATAGACTTTTATATTACTTATATATTTTTAATAGATATTTAAATAATAATATATTAACACTAAGATACAGAACAAACACAAATGTTCATCACCTGAATGTTTGTCCTAGATGTCCACACCCCCAAGCGCAGAAGGCAGATTCACTACCAACTCGGCCACCGGGACAGTTTACATACCTAAAATGTAACCAAACATACCCAAATGAACCCTAGAACATAACATTCCTACCTACAGTAAGTAGAGTGCATTCCCAAGCTTAACAAACCTCGTATAATATAATCCGACAAAATGTAAACATAATTTCCCAAAAAACACATTCGCGAGACCGGAATCGCGGACAAAAGCTAATTCTACTACTTAAATAATGTACAAACTCTGTTTCCCCAAGTTTTCCAGTGCGATTCAGATTCGTTTTCGACGTTATTAAATTCGTTCCGAATTAGCGACGTTCCGGGCTTTCTAAAACAAACAAACTTTCATTCATCAAATCTCGGAATAATTTATATTTTCGTGATTAAGTTTTCGTGTCGGAAACTCGCTTTGTGGATAATTTAGTACGTGGAAAACTGTATGTCATTACTGCTAATAATTATGCGCATATTTGATACACTGCGGCATAATCAAGCTTTTGGTTTAGACAAGCATTAGTGTTGATTATCCTTCAACAGTTTAATACTTTGCTGAGAGCATTGAACTAGGTCTTGCAAAGTTCAGAAGAAAACAATTGAACTGATAGTATGCTCGCACTGGGCCAACCGTTCAAACAAGAGAACAGCAGCAGTTTGCAGATTCACTTATCAACTGACTTCAAAGAAGGAAGTACTCGATATATTTTTTATTTATTTTATATAACACAGTACGTTTAACACCAAACAGAGAGTATTGTCAATTATACGTCCTGATAATAGCAAGTTCAGAAGAAAACAATTGAACTGATAGTATGCTCGCACTGGGCCAACCGTTAAAATAAGAGAACAGCAGCAGTTTGCAGATTCACTTATCAACTGACTTCAAAGAAGGAAATACTCGATATCTTTTATTTTATTTTATACTAGCAGACCTGACAGACGTTGTCCTGTCTTAGAACTGTCAAACACGCAAAGTCAAAATTGTAAATCTTATTTTTTTACACCTTGGGTTACATTATTGGAGTTTTAGTAAGGATCCCTATTTTTTTTTGATAATATAATATAGCCTATGTTAACCGGGGATAGTGTAGCTTCCCAACAGTGAAGGAATTTTTCAAATCGGTTCAGTAGTTTCGGAGCCTATTCAATGCAAACAAACAAACAAACAAACAAACAAACAATCAAATCTTTCCTCTTTATAATAACTTGACTTCTTGGGTTAATGGCCTCTGCGACTATATAGTCACACTCTTTATAATATTAGTATAGACTAGCTGACCTGACAGACGTTGTCCTGTCTTAGAACTGTCAAACACGCAAAGTCAAAATTGTAAATCTTATTTTTTTACACCTTGGGTTACATTATTGGAGTTTTAGTAAGGATCCCTATTTTTTTTTGAAAATATAATATAGCCTATGTTAACCGGAGATAGTGTAGCTTCCCAACAGTGAAGGAATTTTCCACATCGGTTCAGTAGTTTCGGAGCCTATTCAATGCAAACAAACAAACAAACAAACAAACAAACAAACAAACAAACAAACAAACAATCAAATCTTTCCTCTTTATAATATTAGTATAGATAACACAGTACGTTTAATACCAAACAGAGAGTATTGTCAATTATACGTCCTGAAATAGCAAGTTCAGAAGAAAACAATTGAACTGATAGTATCTGCCCACACTGGGTCAAACGTCCAAACAAGTAAACAGCGGCAGCTTGCATTTTTACTTTTCAACTGATTTCAAACAAGGAGGTTCGCGATATATTATTATTTTATTTTATTTAACATATTAAGATATTTAATACCAAGCAAAGAGTATTTTTAATTATACGTTATGCAAATAGCAAGTTCAGAATAAAACAATTTTACTGATAGTATATCTGCCCGCACTGGGCCAAACATCCATATAAGTGAATAGCGACTGTCTTTGCAGTTTCACATTTCAATCAATTGAAGGAGGTACATTATTTATTTTATTTTAATTTACACTTTTATTCGTTTGTTGTATAACAATTTGAACTGATAATATATACACGCACTGGGCCAAACGACCAAACAAGTGAACAGCGGCAGTTAGCAGTTTTACTTTTCAACTGACTTCAAAGAATAAGTTATATGTTTTCTTATTATTATGTTTAAAAAAAAATATGCTAGTTTAGTTGTATTAAAAACTATGTTAGATTTAACTATTAGACAACCAGCCTGATACAAGTTTTATTAAACCTTAGAGCTGATAATCTTCAAACGCCTGAATAGATTTTCTCGAGTCTAATCTATAACCAAGAACACTGCATCAAATCACTTCTCAAACAAAAAAAACGTAATCAATATCGGTTTACCCGTTTGGCAGCTACAATGCAACAGGCAGTCACACAGATATACATATACATAGACACACAGGTACACACGTTAAACTTATAACCCCTCTGTTTGCCCACAATCACCCCGCTTACGTTCGGAATCAGAATCAGAATCAGAATATAATTATTGCAAGAACTGTGTACAAAAGATGTTCATAATAACTAGGGTATCAACAGTTTACCCATTTCGGGCGTGCAATTTTTTGTTTAAAATTATATAAAACTAACGAAAACTATATAAAACTTACGAATAATAATTACACATAAAGCATTTACATTACACATAGAACGAAATAATAATTATACATAAGAGTAAGTATTTACATTTGCTTGGCTTAACTTGTTATAATTCAATAAAACTAAATATCTAATTATCATCTAAGTATTCTTTAAGACTCTCTTCGGGTGACCGTGATGGGTATATTTATAATCTATCATCATCATCATCAACCATTCTCCACCCACTGCTGGGTATAGGTCTCTTCTTCAGCACGCCATCTTTTCCGGTCCTGTGCTAGCCTTGTCCACTGCTTTCCTGCTGCCTTACGATATCGTCCGACCAGCGGGCAGGTGGTCTGCCCGGTGGTCGCTTTCCGTTCCGCGGCCACCATTCTGTGACTGCTTTGATCTACCGTCTGTCTTCCTTATAATCTATGTAATGTAAAAACTAATCTATGTACCTATATAGCGCGCATGTTCTTAATTTTTCTTGGGCAGCTTTATTATACGAGTACTTTAAGCTCCTGCTCAATTTAGAAGAAGAGCGCACGTGCGATAGCATTATGCATGTATTTACGTGCCTTCTCTAGTTGCGCAGATTAGATGTGCAAGATGCAAGCTGCTTTTTCCCCTTGGTGAATAATCTACTATTTTTACTAAGCCTATTTAATCAACAAATCAATCATCTCTCCGATAGCCCGTTGGTCCAGTTGGTAGTGAACCTACCTTCTGAGCTTGGGGGCGTGGGTTCGATTCCCATCTAGAACAAACATTTGTGTGATGAACATTTGTGTTTGTTCTATATCTGGTTGTTAATATCTATTTAAGTATGTATTTAAAACTATATATGTATGTATATCAGTCTCTGGCAGCCATATCACAAGCTTTGCTTAGTTTGGGGTCAGATGACCGTATGTGAAAAAATGTCCTGAATATTTATTTATTTATTTATAGCCTTATTATTGCAAATTATCGTAAATATCATTAAAATATCAACTTTATATGACCACAGAATACATAATAGCACATTATGACCAAAGATATAATGCGACATTTTCGTAAGATAATCTCATAAAGTCGCCAATTTTTCCGAGTCCCAAAAACAGTAGATAGGAATGTAATTTCGGACAATTGTAGCTTATAGTGATCCCAATATAAATAACAATGTCCAAAATAATCTGTGTCAGAACATAACACAAATAAAGATTAGTCTAGAGCTAGACAACAAATTGCTTTGCTTTCTTCTAGACATATTGAGTAGAACAAGTTCATTATGATTTTGAGATTAGTGCAAAGGCTATGCGATTATATTGGCTGGAAAATTGAGCTGGCACTTAAAGTGTAATGAAAAAAGCTTGATACGATTTCAGAAAAGTAAAATTTAAGCTGTTTTTAGAGAGCGTCTCTCTCGAGATAAATTTACATGTATATATAAACAGGGCTACGAGAAAAGAGTATACTTAGCCGAATGGAGTTCATATTACCCATTATTATTAACAACCCGCTCGAAGAACCGATAGCCGATGGGGAAGAAAGGTTCTAGAATGGAGACCACGAACCGGAAGCAGCGTAGGTAGGCCTCCCACTGGATGGACCGACGACATTGTGAGAGTCGTGGGCATCCAGTGGATGCAGATGGCAGGCTGTCGTTCAGTGTGGAGCTTAAAGGGGGCCTATGTTTAGCAGTTGACGTCTTCTGGCTGCTGATGATGATTAACAAGTTTTGCTATGGGACCGACCCTGTAATCCTGAAAACCGCGGACCGCATAATATAATATAATGGAAATATAATGGAATATGGCAGTAGGAATGTGGCATTTTACTTTATTTTAAACTTGATTTTAATATCATTCCAAGTTAGCAATCTAAAGTTGCTTTCTCACTACTTACCTGTGCATTAATAATATATCGAGTATAATTTTATTATAATAACCTGCTTCTGGGGACGCCAGAGAATACGCATAATGCCTACGTGTATATATACGACACGGACAACTGATAGAGTTTTAGATTTCACGATATGTATTGTTTCTGAATTTTTTCGAGAATTCTCGAGAGAAATTTCTCGAGTTTCTCAAGTTATTCATGAAATCAACCTTAGCAATTATCCAGTAATTTCATAACGAAAATTCTTTAGAAATAGTTACTCTGTTTTAAAATTCCATGTTATTTTCTTTTTTGGTCCATATTTCTGATTAGTTAATGAATGCGACGGTGAATGAGATACTTAACTGTCCACCTGACAATATTGGTCCAAAGTTATTAACTCAAACAACTCCCTAGAAAACACAATTTTGTGTTACAAAAATCAAATGTTTATTAGGTTCTTTCTAAGATTTTTCTAACAATTTGAAGACATGCGCCGCTCGGTACTATCCTGCCTCGCTCCTCCGTCGCCTGCGCGTGGATTTCGCACTGCGTACAGCCGGAGGTAGTAAACAGCGCGCTTCTGGTACGACTTTATGCATTTTAGTTTATAGATGTTTAATTTCTCGAGTTCTCGACTACTTGTAGTGATTTTTCTCGACTCGTCTTCAAGTAGATTTCTCGATTTTTCTTGCTACGAGAAACCTCAAGCGATAACAGCCGAGAGTCGAACCCGCGACAAACTGCCTGAAATATATCGTCCGCCGTAAAAAGACAACAGACCGAGATACAGAGTTGTATAATACTACAAATAGTATGATTTCCGAACGGCTGCAAAATTCCATAAATTTACTCCCCACAGGTGCGGCAAAGTGTTTAGCGAATCGCCCATTCCATTCCAACGCACCAAAATCTAGACTATATAGGTATCTAGTTAATAAAGTACCTCTACGCAGTTGTTTTATTCATGTTCATTTCATTCCAAAACCCTTTTTATTTGTGCTATTTCAACATAGGGATGGAGATAGGGCACTGACGTGTCACCCTGGGGAAAGATTTTTCCTTTTTGTAGGAGTTCTTAAAATACTGGTTTTTCGCTGAAGTGGCGTTACAACCTGATTATCTTCAACTAAAGTAGGCTAGTTCTGTGGTTGTATTATGGACCTTAGTTCTAACATTTTGTCATTGACAATTTTTAGGGTTCCGTACCCGAAGGGCAAAAACGGGACCCTATTACTAAGCCTACGATGTCCGTCTGTCCGTCTGTCTGTCTGTCCGTCTGTCCGTCTGTCCGTCTGTCCGGTCCGTCTGTCCGTCTGTCCGTCTGTCCGTCTGTCCGTCTGTCCGTCTGTCCGTCTGTCCGTCTGTCCGTCTGTCCGTCTGTCCGTCTGTCCGTCTGTCCGTCTGTCCGTCTGTCCGTCTGTCCGTCTGTCCGTCTGTCCGTCTGTCCGTCTGTCCGTCTGTCCGTCTGTCCGTCTGTCCGTCTGTCCGTCTGTCCGTCTGTCCGTCTGTCCGTCTGTCCGTCTGTCCGTCTGTCCGTGTGTCCGTCTGTTCGTCTGTCCGTCTGATAACGGCTGTATCTTTCGAACCGTAATTATAATGCACTAACTGCTGCTTACGACTTCGGGCGCGTAGACTTTCATTATAAACTTTCAACTCCCGCTTTGACTTTGAACCCTTTCGCAAAATCTTTTCATAGCGAACCTCTACTCCTCATGAGGAATCCACCAGCCAAATTTCAGCTTCGTAGATCAAATAATTTCAAGATTTGGTGATGAGTCAGTGAATGGTACTTCGTTTTTATTTATGTCCATTAGAGCGCACGGTTTTAACCGCTACCACCAAACACGGCAAGTATTGCGCTTGGTCACAACTGAAAACAAGCCAGATTTGTGTTCTGAATTTACAGTCGTATTTCAATGTTACCAAGGTTTCTTTTCATTTTCGTAAAAGCTAAATTATAAAACTGAGCTGGATCAGTTAGTTCTGCATGGTTATTAAATAATTAATTCAACGAATTTTGTTTTTTCCACGTCTCGCGGTTTTATAGCGAAATTTCCACGCATCCAATAGCGCGCGTGCGCATTTGTTTCTAATGATAGTGGCATTTAAGTATATTGAATTAGTCAATAAGCTTTTAAAAAACTTTTAATTAAAATAAAATAAGTAGAGTACCTAATTATGAGTCTCGAATCATACAAACTCATGCAAGATACCAATCGTGCAAAGTTGAAAAAACGCAAAAACAAAGTAGCCCCGGTTTGAACTGAAATCTCAGAATGTATTCTGAGACTGAAATATACACTGGAATGTATGCAGAAAAAAGAGTGGAGAAACATAAAACGTCTCAAAAGGAGTGTCTACAACGACCCCTCCAAGCTGGCAAAGCATCGAAAAAAAAACGCAGCAACGTATAGTGTAGGGACGACAATCAAAATCGCCTCAATCATAAAATCAGGTTATACTAAGCAGGTATTGATTCACAATATCGAAACTCAATACCTCTAACACTACATACATCAGTGGAATCCCGGATTATTGTCCCAATATTCACGGACACGACACCAAGGGGATTATAGTAGACCCTTTGTCAATATTAATGTATGGCTTCAATAGAGGAAATGTTATTACTTTGTATTATTGCCTCGAACTTTGTAAGAGTAGCGCAGCGGATAGAAGTTGAAAAGGCATGGAGAAAATAGTGTATCTCTGGCCACGCTCACTTATTAGAGCTATCTCCTTCGCACGTTTTCAGCATAATATCTATACTAATATTATAAAGAGGAAAGATTTGATTGTTTGTTTGTTTGTTTGCATTGAATAGGCTCCGAAACTACTAAACCGATTTGAAAAATTCTTTCACTGTTGGGAAGCTACACTATCCCCGGGTAATATAGGCTATATTACATTTTCAAAAAAAATAGGGATTCTTACTAAAACTCCAATAATGTAACCCAAGGTGTAAAAAATTTGATTTACAATTTTAACTTTGTGTTTTTGACAGTTCTAAGACAGGACAACGTCTGTCAGGTCAGCTAGGTTGAAGATAAAAGCTAAACGAACTGTGTTGACAAACTTCAAATTTTTACAAGGTTTTATTTAACTTGCCTTCTTATTTTGGGTCAAATCGTGCAACTGAATTTTAAAACTGTTTTCCGTAACCGATTGAGCTGAAATATTGCATACACGTTTAGTTTGGATGATAATAGATAGTTAGACAATAGGTGTCCTTTTAAATCTAATGGCGAGAGCTCCCAAAGATGGCGGACCAGTTATTTTTATGCGCCCCCGTGATATGGATATCAAATGAAAGTTTTTGCTGAGAAGAATACGAAAAAGTAAATGACGTTACACTAAATTCAATATGGCGGACCCCAACAGTACGTTTTTTTTCTTTATTTCCATCACAATATGGGTGTATCAAATGAAAGTTGTTGAGAAGAATACGACAAGCTACTTTTTGAGTTAAAAAAAAATCACTCTCTGTGGCACTTGGACTGGACAAAGGCAAAGGCATCGTCGTTTCTAAAAGCTAAACATCTTCATAGATAAAAAACAAAAACAACATTTAAAAACCCTGATAAAAAACCTGATAATCTTCAAACTGAACATACTTTTTTGAATCATAGCTAAAAATACTGTCTACCTTTGCACCTACCTACAAGTCACCTTTTCAACAAAAAAAGCTTATACAAAATCTTTTCAGCCCGTTTGGGAGCTACGAAGTCACAGACAGACACACAGATACACATATACAAACGTTAAACACTTCTCTCTTTGCGTCGGGGGTTAAAAAGAAAATAAAAGTTTAGTTTCTATTTAAAACTGCACCTACATCCCGTCACGTCACGTCCCGTGACATCAAAATCACAAATCAAAGTGCAGAAATCTTATATAAAAATGAATCCCTATTTTCCTTGGTCACGCCATAACTTGAGAAGGACTTTAACGATTCCTTTTTTTTTTTAGTTTTCTAATACATTGTAGATGGTTCTTACGGAAAGAAAAATTAAGAAAATTGGATAATTTCAGAAAACTTAACGACGATTTTAACTCGCGGGTGAAACGCGGGTTTTATAAAAACGCATACCTACCAATTTTTTTTTTTTTTTTTTTTTATCTACAGGTAATTGAAAGACTAACCATCAATAAACATCATATTATTTCCTAAACCAAACTGATGGTCTCAAAATGTGAAGAATTTCAGTTCCAGTATATGACCAACTTAACAAATAAGTTTGTTACAATAAACTACAGAATTCGTAGGTACATCCTTCTTTTCACAATCTAGTAAAATAAAAACTGCATAATTTCGCTTGATTTCCACAGATTCAGTTCAGAGTTTATTCAGAACCGACAAGTCCTAGTCTCGCCTCCAGCCTTTCCTACAATTTGTCAAACCACGCGTGAAATCCTCAGAAGTTATGTTCCAAGTTTCCGAATGGGGGCCTTTTGTAAACTTGCTTATACGGAACAACAAACTTATTTGCACAGTTGGCCAAATGACAAAACTAGAGTTCTTCACGGGCAGCTATCAAGTTTGTATGGAAAATTCGCTAGTAGCTCCCTCACTCAACTTTATAAATAAGTTGGTCGCACTATATGGAGGTTGTAAGCGCGTTGTGATCACACAGTGAAAGGGCATGCTTGTTTGTGAAAGGGCCCGTTGACCTTTATGACTTTCGTACACGGAATTTTGATGGTTTAACAAAGTCACTGTTTAGAAGATGAACATTATGGGACGTCATTTTATATGCGCTCACGTTATTCTCTCTCGATTCACTGAACTTTGGAAGCAGTGAATTTAGAGCGCATCGATGCTTTTGACATGTTTTGCTGGAAGAGTATAAGTAGACAGTCTGGACAGTCAAACAGTAAACACGACAAAACACAGGTCAAAGGTCACAGGTCACAGATCAGGTAGTAAAACAGGTCAAATTCACATGACTCAACTATGTCTCAAAGACGTGTCCTTGAGTATATCGGGCATTTACGTCATTTACTAATTTCACTAATAGTAAAAAAAGTATCAAATGCTGCCAACTGGTAGTGGGCTTGAGCATTTGGATTGTCTTTAGACCTTCAACGGTCTATGGGCAGTCTAACTGTGTTTGTAGAGTTAGTGTTAGCTTGTATTTTGTTTAGTTATTAAAGGCACTTGCCAGTAAAAAAAAAAAACTAAAAATTATAGTGGGTTTGAGCATTTCGATTGTCTTCAGACCTTCAACGGTCTATGGGCAGTCTAACTGTTTTTGTAGTGTTAGTGTGAGCTTGTATTTTGTTTATTTATTAAAGGCACTTGCACAGTAAAAAAAAAAAAAGTCGAAAAATTATAGTGGGTTTGAGCATTTCGATTGTCTTCAGACCTTCAACGGTCTATGGGCAGTCTAACTGTTTTTGTAGAGTTAGTGTGAGCTTGTATTTTGTTTATTTATTAAAGGCACTTGCACAGTAAAAAAAAAAAAAGTCGAAAAATTATAGTGGGTTTGAGCATTTCGATTGTCTTCAGACCTTCAACGGTCTATGGGCAGTCTAACTGTTTTTGTAGAGTTAGTGTTAGCTTGTATTTTGTTTAGTTATTAAAGGCATTTGCCCAGTAAAAAAAAAAACGAAAAATTATAGTGGGTTTGAGCATTTCGATTATCTTCAGACCTTCAACGGTCTATGGGCAGTCTAACTGTTTTTGTAGAGTTAGTGTTAGCTTGTATTTTGTTTAGTCAAAATTTAATAATATTGATTGTGCTTAATTTTGTTAATTACTTTTTTGTAAACTTATTGAAGCTTAGCTCTTTGGCGCTTATATAGTTTGCAATATATGTTTTTAGTAGTGATTTTCCACGATATTGTTACTACCACTATTATAGACCTGTTTATGGCTGTACTTTAAAATAATTAATTAAATTATTGTGTAAAATAAAATAATTTAGAATATAAAATAGTTTCAAAATATCGCTAGAACACATCCGGCTATGCATAACTATGAAGGGTTCTATACATGCAAGGTTATAAGGTTAGGTTAAACCTAACATACAACTTTTAGTATGAAACCCTGAAATCGCGAAAAAATTATCACCTTATCCATAAATGAGTGTAAAAGCATTTTTCTATAGAATAACTGATGTTTACGCGAATTCAGGGTTGTTACCATAGTAAACGTTGTTCATATAGATGACTACAATGACCCCCCCCCCCCCCCCTTCTCTATATCTACATAGTATAAATTGAAGTCGCTTTCCGCGTCTGTCTGTCTGTATGGCCGCTAACTCCTCCTAAACCAGGCAACGGATACTGATGCGGTTTTCACCATCAATTAGATACATTTTCAAGGAAGGTTTATATATATAACTAGCGACCTGCTCCGGCTTCGCACGTAAATTACACCCGTGCGAAGCTGGGCGGGTGGATCGCTAGTATATTATAAGTATATATAACTTATTAGTTTATTTTTATATTATTATCTATGTATTCTATAAATCATGTCATTGTTGTTTATATTATCTGTGTTGTACGCACCTGTAAATGACTGGTTCACAATTATTCGAATATTTATCTTAAGCTAGCCTTTAATGTTTTGTGAATTGTTCGTTGGTGTGTCTAAATAAATATATTATGTACGTGGTCCAAAAGAACACTCCGTATAGTTACTAGGTCTCCTACGTTAGTTAAACTTGACGCAATGTCACATATGAATGGGTGTTCCTCCATGGTTACAATCTGGGTGTCTTCAAATCACGAGTGAATCGGTTTGTTCTAGGCAAGCGTGCTCCAACGTAGACCGCATCATCGCTTAACATCAGGCGAGATGGTGGTCATACGAAGGCCTATTAATATTTTTTTTTAAAACGTTAAAGAAATACAACCTGGTATCCGACCAACGATTTTTGCAATATAAATCACAGAGAATTTGGGATATATTTATCGCTATCCAAGGATATATACAGAGTTACTGGTAATCTACGTCAAAACAAACAACTACTCAGCTGTTTCGTATATTTTGTTGGGAGTAAATGATTTTTTTGTATGGACCGGCAGTTTCTTTTTGCGAATTTCGAAAATCTTAAGTTGAAGTTTTTAACTGATTACCAGTAACCCTGAATACCACAAATACGTCTAGCTATAGTACAACTACCATCGAACTTCCAATATTGTAAAGGTATTTATTTGCCTCGCCATTACCCAAAATTCCAAAAACGTTGTATCCCGCAAATGTGAGTAGAGATGAGCTGACTACTAGGCAGTATAATAAAATATTCGAATCTATTTAGTATATACGAATTATTTATTTGAAAACAAACAGGTACTAAATAAAACACATACAGAATTGTAGAAAAAATACTGTCGAAAATATTCGATAGAGAAAATAAACTTTTCAGTCTAAATATTTATCATTTTGATTATGTTAAGGGGGTCGCTTATCACTTAAATGTTTCAGGTATTTAAAATGAAACGTTGGTTGCTCAATGAAATATTCGAATCAAATAAATATTCCGATGTTTTATTCATCAGTTGTGTAGTGGACTTGTGAAAAAACATTCGAATAATGAATTATTCATTCGAATTGTGATAAAGCATTCGAATAAAATATTGTTGTATTTGAAATGCCCTAATTCGAAGTGGGCATTAGTAACAACACGAAGCGGTCGAGTGTGCCCGCATTATGTTATTGTTTGCCCACAAATTGCAAATCCCGCGAGCCCTTTGTTGTCGGGATTTGTTCGCCTACTTTCGGGAGATAATTATGAAGATTGTTTCTGCAAATAATTTTAAACGTGCATTTGAGAAGCATAGAATCTTATTTTTTCTTTCTCTCAATATTCAGGAGAGATATGAGATGCAGTATTCATTTGAATACAAATATTTTTTTCAGAATTATTTGTTCACAGAGACGTACCACTCACTAGGTAGCGCTATAACCGCCATCCTATAAAATCTTAGTTATTTTGAAGAAAAATAACTAACATTGTATCTTGCTTGTGCTTATTATAGTCATGATGATTAGGCACAAGAACGATTTTACGTATCTCCCTGTAAGTATGTCTACTTTAGCGAAGAGTTCTCAGGAAGGCAAAGGAAATGGTCCATTTGAGAAAATAGCGGAAATCTGCGTGAGATTGCATAATGCCGCGAATTTTAGCTCAGCTGTGTGCAAAGTGGCCATCTCCATACTTAAAGCAGAAATAAATCTCGTATAATTGCGTTTTTGAATAAAATAACAGATTATGCACAAAAACGTATTTCCCGTTTGTAGAGAAAAATTTACTCAAAAGCCCTACGAATACGATACGAATATGTTTTAATTTTTTTTTTCCTGGGCAAGTGCCTTTAATAACTAAACAAAATACAAGCTAAAACTAACACTACAAATACAGTTAGACTGCCCATAGACCGTTGAAGGTCTATTTGGTTATAAGGTTTTGTATATAAGATTGTTTTACTTATGTTGTGATGTTTTATAATATTAGTTATTACTAACCAAAGGTAGGTACAGAGGAAAATCGTGAGGACAAAGCAAGAAATATGGCACTGAGGTAGCCTCGTTGGTCCAGTTGGTAGTGACCTGCCTTCTATGCTTGGGGGCGTGGGTTCGATTCCCACCTATAGGGCAAACATTCATTTGATGAACATTTGTGTTTGTTCTATATCTGGGTGTTATTATCTATTTAAGTATATGTATTTAAAAATATAATATAATGTATGTATATCAGTCTCTGGCAGCCATATTACAGGCTTTGCTGAGTTTGGGGTCAAATGACCGTGTGTGCAAAAATGTCCGGTATATTTATTAATTAATTTTACTTGCTCTTTGGCTTTAACAAAAACCATTCAAGTCAGCGAGGTCTTTAGGCGGCTTAAAAACCGTCCATCATTGAACACCGCTGTGGCTCAGTAGATAGTAGCTCGATTGTCTTATGAGCAGGGAGTCCCGGGTACGATTCCCGGCCGGGCAGATATTACAATAATGAATTTAATTATCTGCTGTGGGTCTGGGTGTTTTGTCCGTGTCGTTGTGTGTGTTCTACGGTATCCCCGACCCAAGATCAAACAAACAAGGGAGATATGGTTTGCTGCGTGGCGGGTGCGAACGCACCTGGCCTAAATCAGGCATGATGCCTTTAATCGAACTCATCCAGCAGACGACCTTGTTGCCTTTTTTACATGTGGACTATTAGTTAATTGATGTCGCACTAAGTTTCTTAGTGTGCGAAAAAAAAAAAAAGACGTACTTACAGTGCAGTTTAGTGATATATAGTGACAAAATTATGAAATATGTAGACATTTGAACACGAACAATAATTTTACTGAGGCATATCTCCCTTGTTTGTCTGATCTGAGTCTCCGACAAAGTAATTCTATTCTGGTGTTAAGAAGGAAGCTACGAGTATATAATTATGAGAATGTGATTTGGCGCCACAAGAAAAAAAACATGGCTCGTATTATTTTGGTAAACTTGTGTATTTTCGAGTGTTAATGTGTAATAATGGTGAATTATTATTTATTAAGTGCTCGTGAACGTGCTTGAGTGTGGGCAAGTGATATAAAAAGGTGAAACATGTATTTTCAAACTCCATAGAAACTCTCTTGTAAAGCCTCTACCACTTTACTGGGGCATGAGTTTGACTTGACCATGACTTACTTTTCTTGACTATGACTTCTTGACGTTATTAACACTATGTAAACTTCTTTACAGAACTATATTTTATCTTTCTCTTCTTCTTTTTTCCTTATTTGTCTTTTCTTTTTTCTTCTTTTTTAAGGGGGAGGCCTGTGTTCAGCTGTGGACGTTTTCTGGCTGATGATGATAATGAAACTTCTTTAATATTATAACTGAAGGATTATGTATCCATAGTCATGAAAAAATTAACAAAACAGTTATTAAGCGAACGTTAGGTCTCGGCAATCTCACTATCGCATATGTAGCGACAGTAAACTCAGACCAAACGAATGGCATAATACCAAAACGCGTAATTGAATTAAAAAAACAAACTCATAAGTAAAGAAAAACCACAAAAGAGAAAACATGAACCCCTGAAATATGCATTGGATACACTCATGGCTCAAGTAAAGCACTTTGGCTAAACAGCGAAAGCTTTTTCCATTGTTTTTGCTATTCATCTTTTGTCGGCGCATAATGAAAATATTATGCCTTTATGAATAGGTACCATAATTTGTTTTGTAGACGTAATAATATATTGGGGCACACTTTCATGCTTTTAGATTTGAATTATGGAGAAGTTCTTTGTAACTTTATGCTTCTCATTGCAATGCTCGTTTTAGTGGTATAAAGTTAGTACAGTTTTTCATAAGCACAGTTTTTGAATATTGTAACCAGAAAACGATTTTTTTTGTAAGATTTAGGACTAGAATGACGATTATCTTGCATAAATATCAATACTTATTAGAGACAAGGCTGGGACCTCAGCATTTTGCCTCGAACGTATTGTTTACGGCTGCACCGTATAACAATACGTGGTGTCGTGATTTTTCGTGCCTGTACGCTTAGTCCCAGATTTGATAGTTTTCGAAAACTTTTTTCGTTTACGTATTGTTCCATACATTTTAGTAAAGCGCCTCCAACGGAAACGCGGAGTGACTAATTTCGGTAGTAATCGGCGGTATAGATTGCTTCACTCTAATACGAATAAAGTTTTCGAATACCTTTCAGCCCAGCAATGTATGGAACAATACGTAAACGAAAAAAGTTTTCGAATACTATCAAAACCTGTACTAAGGATACTGATACGTTTATAGTATTGGCTGACGCTTTGGGCCAAGACTACAAAAGGTACCGAGTAATTTTTAATTCGTTAGTAACCTTTTTTATTTCACAATTTGAACTTTGGAGCTACCTTCCTCCTCACTCAACAACACCTACCTACCTTCAAAACACAAACATGACACACACGAGACAAAATTGGGCCCTAATCCACAATTATTTTAGTATGCAAGTAGTACCTAATTAGTAAATAGTACCTAGTTAGTAACTTTAACTATTTAATTGTTATTTTCTGCTCGCTTTTTATTTTTATTTTTATGTTCTTTGTCAAAGGAAGAGCCTGAAGCCCACAACACAGGTCACCCTAGTGTGGGTTTCAGTGCACACCGATGAAACATTCTTAGTAGTAAGGGTCAAATTTGTTACCTTCTCAGCATCCTCTGTTAATTCGGTGTATGTATTTAGTCACTAAGTTATATTGAACTAATAAACTTTAACCGTCATACCACAAAAGATTTAAGCACGCTTTAGACAAGTGTTTAGCATATTTTTCGCAGGGAAACAATTGCTAAACACTTGTCTAAAGCGTGCTTAAATCTTTTGTGGTAAGACGGAAATACTTTATACTTTGATTCTAAGGATCAACTGGAAGTAAAAACTTGACATTCTTAATTATGTTAGGCGGTACTTCTCACCGGGGCTTGCTTCAACTTGTATCAAGCACAAGTCTAAACGTGTGTGGAGTACTGCTGCCACCAATTTGACGGAGTACCAACTGAAACCTTTAGATTCGGTAGACCAGCGAGCTATGAGGCTGATTGGTGACAACAAACTAGTCACCAATTTGTTTTAAGTCTGTATCGACGCCTTAATGTAGCTTGTCTGTCTAGTTTCTACCCGATACGTTTCGTCGAGTGTGCGCAACAGCTTCATGACCATATTCTACCCTCCCCCGTTTACTATAGGACAAGTAGAAGGACTGTACACTACCACCCATTCCACATGGAAATTCCAAAAAATCGTACGCAACTATTTGGTTCTACATTTATGGTACGAATTGTACGCAGGTATACTGCCCATGAAAGGAACTCCCTGCTGTCCTCCTTGTTTCCTGAGAGCTACAATCTAGTTACGATATGTGTGTTACGGAAAGTAGGTGAAACACGGACATTTGAACACAAACGATAATTTTTGTACTTACTAGACATAATATATCTCCTTGTAGGTATGGTTAATGGAGAAATGTATGTAATAAGCTGCGTTACTGATAAATAGCTTTACGTGACAATTAAAAGAATAATCATCGATGTCGCAAACTCCGTGATCTTTTACAATAATTACCCAGCTAATAATTAAGGACGAAAAGCTGTTTGAAAGTTGGATCTCCGCCATTGGTTTAACGTTTCACCCTAATGTGCTGACACCGCAAGACTCTATTAACGTGACATATTAGGAATCTCTCCTCGCGTACTTCCTGAAGCCGACTTGTGGTTGTACCAACATAATAATGCTAATTAATTACACCTAATTATTATCATATCCGCCAAATGTTTTCCGGGAGAAAATGGATTTACGAGGTTTTCGCGGAAATCACGACATTCTGCTGGATTATCTCTGTAATAATATTTGAAAATGAATGGAGCATTTCATAATAATATAATATAATATAATATTTATTTCAAGTAAATTAACTCATAGTTTCAGAATTCAAATTAATTAATACAGTCACATTACAAAAATTACAATACACAAACAAAACTAGTTACAACTTAAATACTAACACTACTTTTAATTCATTAAAATATCAAAATAATAATCATTATACCTACATAAGAATAAAAACCTAATCAATTTTAAAATATATTTACATTTTCAGAAAACTTTTACAGATTATCTAAAAGCTCTTTGTAAATATTTTACCCACTTTAACAACTTTTCAGTTTAATCCGTTACGAGTTTATTCGCCAAAGAACCACAGTCACCGACATAGCTGCTAGATTTGTAAGTAGCAATGGGCAGGCCACATCGCTCGAAGAACCGATAACTGATGGGGAAGAAAGGTTTTTGAGTGGAGACCACGAACCGGAAGACGCATCGACTCCCACTGTATGGACCGACGATATAGCTGAAAGTCGCGGGCATCCTGTGGATACAGACTGCAGGCAGCTCAGCAGTGGACGTCTTCTGGCTGTTGATAATAAAAAAAAATTATTTACCTAGCCTTTAAAAACGTGCTTCTAACCTACACAAAAAATCTAAATGAAATTAGTTCCTTAAATGAATATTATACAGATTTGTATAATATGTTTAGTTGATTTGGATTTTTCATTACTAATCGAGTAGTAGTCAAATTGAAACCTCCTTTTTTGAAGTCGGTTTAAAAAGTAGGGATGACTTATGACCTGCCAAAATCTTTATGCGCAGCCGATATCAAAAATATCACCCCCATTCACAACCAGAAACATTCACCAAATTAATGAATATACAGATCACAAAAATACAACCAACCTTGATGACCCTTATTTTCATCGTCCTACGATTCACAGTAAGTACATTTGTTTGTCTACTTTATTTGCAGAGCAAAAGTTTTTGCTCAATATTAAACATGCGCACGGAAAAGCATTTGAAATGCAGGTGTGGTGGCGAAAATGAGGGATGAAATTTAATGTGAATTTCTCTTTTTTTCGTATCATTTCAAAGACTTCTACATCTGCTTTTAGATTTAAAAAATAATGCAAGCTTGAGCTTGGTAGATACAGTTTGTACAAGCAAAACAGTCTGAACAATAACTTACATCAATGAGTCTGAAGGAAAGATTACATCTGGTCGGGTCGAATTCAATAATAGGTACTTCACAGGTAGGTACATGCTTAGGGCAATGCAGCCAGCATTCTGGGGACCCTGGCGCACCGTGGTGACTGACGGATGGACGCGTGTTTCATTAGTAAATATTAATTTTAAAAGTTCTAGTAAGGTATTTTTTATTTTTCTTCTTGCGGCATTTCCGAATAACATAAACATGGGGTTCTTCAAAAGGGCTTCCCAACGTATCTGTGATGCCCCTGGTGTTACAGGTATCAATAGGTGACGGTGATCGCTTACCATTAGGCACCCAGTTAGCTTGTTTGGCATATAAACTGTAAACTGTAAATAATATTTTTCACCGATTTTGATTTAGTTTTTTGTTTGAAAGGTGACTTGATCGAATGTGTGCTATGATTCAAGAAAATCTGTTTAGCTGTTTGAAGAAAATCAGCTCTTTTATCGGAGGTAAAAAAAAACAATAAGTATATACTTGTTACAATTTTGTTATTTTCATGACCGTGGATTCAATGTCCTTTAGTCGTAATATTACACAGTTTACATAGTCTTAATAGAGTCAAACAAGTCACAGTCAGAGTCAAGGTAAGTAAGTCATGGTCAAGTCAAACTCATGCCCCTGTAAATTGGTGGAGACTTTACAAGAGGCTCCTATGGAGTTTTGGAAACAACACGAAAAGACACGTTTCACCTCGTTATACCACTTGTCCACACTCGAGCACGTTTACGAGCACTTAATGAATAATAATTCACCATTTACTACACATTAACACTCGAAAATACACAAGTTTAGGAAAATAATCCAACGAGCCGACTTGTTTTTTTCAACGTTGGCGCCAAAACTCTCCTTGTTACAATTTTTTTTTTGTTAAAATGTTCATGACCTTGGATTCAATGTCCTTTAGTCGTAATATTAAACAGTTTACATAGTCTTAATAGCGTCAAACAAGTCATAGTCACAGTCAGAGTCAAGATAAGTAAGTCACGGTCAAGTCAAACTCATGCCCTGTAAAGTGGTGGAGACTTTACAAGAGGCTCCTATGGAGTTTTGGAAACAACACGAAAAGACACGTTTCACCTCGTTATACCACTTGTCCACACTCGAGACCATTGAAGGTCTAAAGACAATCCAAATGCTCAAGCCCACTACCAGCTGGCAGCGTATCCAGCATGCTAGCGGCAGTACCACGCTGAATTGCGATGCTTATGCGTTGAGACAGAAACACGCCAGCATTTTGGTCACACGTCGCGTTAACCAGGCGCTATGAAAGATTTTTGAAAATTAGGTGAGCTCCCGTTCCCCTAGGGCCCAATGTCTCGACCCCAAACGCCGTACCTATTGATAAAGTTTTCTTTAAGAATGGGTACATATTAACGTAGGTATAATTATAAATTAAACAGAGAAAATACCCTGTGTACCTACATTACACCGAGATCTCGTACTAAAATACCTAACCACTCTAATCCGAAGTCCTAAACACAGTAAATCTCTTAGTACGGTGCAGTCAACTCTGACAGGTCCACAATACCTCCATTTAAATGCTGATGCACCTGCTCCAAATGATAATGAACTGGAATTACAATATTTTAATATTCTCTGCTGGTTGCACAAGATTTTTAACCCTCGGGACGAAACGGGTACAATATTCGAAATATTTTCCAAAACCAACAAAGGTTTTAGTCTTAGAATAACTACACAAAGAAACCAAGTACATTCGCATTTAAGCCATTCAAGTGTCATATATGACACCAAAAAATATATAAAAAATTTACTATGACAATTTGCGCGGTGAAATCGTACCAAAACAAATCAGAAAAGCAGCATAAGAGTTATGGTGTGACATTCCACAGGTAATCCACTAATTTTCTTGCTTAAATCGTTTAAAATACCAATCGGAACGTAAGCTAAGCAAATTTGTAGCTTACGTTTTGAGAAGGCGTTGTTTGGAAACTTACCTTCTCTGAGTAGTTATTCTAAGGTTTTAGTTTATCTTTGTTAGAATATTTGCTTTTGAGCTGAAAAATATTACGCGTACGGATTCATAGACAGGGTTGGTCAGTTTTTTTTTTAAAACTTTTGTGACTCGCAAATCTAAAAAATGCCAGGTGCCCAACTGGTAACGCGGTATCAAAGTGACGTTAAATCCGCTCAGTTGAAAAATCACGCGAACGTGAACCTTAATGCGCCCAGATACGGTTAGCGGTCGCGTGACTTTCCAACTGAGCGGATTTAACGTTAGTTTGATACCGCGTTAGTAGTTGGCGGTAAGGCCATAATGCCTGGTAACAGATTTTCCTTTTCATTTCCGTTCTATTTACTTCTCTTTTCTGTTGAGAGAATAGTAGAAGGCTTACCTACGCTGCGCCGTCTTCCGGTTCGTGGTCTCTACTCAAGAACCTTTCTTCCCCATCGGTTATCCGTTCTTCGAGCGATGTGGCCTGCCCATTGCTACTTCAACTTGCTAATAGCTATATCAGTAACTCTGGTTCTTTGGCGAATATCCACGTTCCGGATTTTATAGTGCAAAGAAATTCCGAGCATAGCTCTCTCCATTGCCCGTTGTGACTCTGAGTTTTCCCAAAAGGCCCACAGTTCAGGACCACGCTTCAGTACCATAAGTCATCACTGGCAACACAGACTGGTTAAAGACTTGTCTTTAGACAGTGTGGTATTTTGGTCCAACCCCTACACTTGCTATGAAATATTCACCATCTACCATTCACAGAAACACTCAATACTTCAAGCACTTCAGATACTTGCTTAGACAAAAGCCAATCTTGTGGTAAGGTGGTGAAGCCACTTGTACAACTAAATTACAGTCTGTCTAGCGCTAGAGAGTAAAGTTTCACTTCATAAAGACTTAATAGCGTAAATTGTATTAAACACGGTGAATTTACTCACAAACTAGTAAGAAGTACGGCAAACCTCGGCTCTCATTATTCTCTCTGGATTAAGTTTAAGGGTATGGCCGCACACTACGCTTAATTGTTGGTAACGATTTTGTTTAGATATCATCATCATCAGCCAGAAGACGTCCACTGCTGAACATAGGTCTCCCCCTTTAACCTCCAAACTGATCGAAACCGATGGGGAAGAAAACCGGAAGACGCAGCGTAGGAAGACCTCCCTAGATGTACCGACGATATTGTGAGAGTCGCGGGCATATAGTGGATGCAGATGGCAGGTTTTCGTTGTTTAGATATGCAAGTAAATAATCTAATAATATGTAATGCGTAGAGCCTAATTTATAATCTTTATAACTAATTTGTACTAATTAAGGCGGTAGCCTAGTGCTTACTTTTAAATCGATAATTTTATGAAAAGTTCCATTTTACTCAAAAACATAATTCAGCGATTTATTTACTAAATTTTCATGTAAAATTACACCACAGACAAAAAAAAATTAAGTGCCTGCTCCCTAGACTGATAAAATTGCGTCAACTTCGACGCCGTGTTATTTATCCGACCTCTAATATTATTTGTGTCTGACATAATATTTAATTCTTTCCTCTGTAAGGATTTTGGCGTCGCACTTCTTGTGCATTTCCCAGTGTTAAGTATTAAAATATTATCAAGTTTGATGAAATGTCGTCAAACAAGTCAGAGTCAAGCAAAGTAAGTCACGATCAAGTCACAGTGATGCCCTAGTAAAGGACATGATATTTAAGAGCCAGTTCAATAATCGGTCGCGGTAAAGCTGCTATTGCGCTTAGGTGACATAATGACCATTGTCAAAAAATAAAGTGAAATGAGTAAGTAAACTCTACTAAAATAAACTACAAAGATAATGGTGTTAGTAATTTCTTCTGGGTTACGCGTAAAGGGTGTACTAAGCAGAAAGGAGTCCATAGTAAGTACCTATCAGAAGAACTTTTTATCGGAGCAACTCTGCAATATCAACTGTTATATAGAAAACTGACTGTTGACGTTGACTGACTGTTTGACTCACACTTGACAAAATGTATGGAACAGTGGTTTTAAACGTCTGCCCCCAAAGATCTTGTATATAGGTACCCTAAACTTCCATGTCTGCCCCATATTAAAAGTTGTTCAAATAGATAAGTATAATGATTTCCTTTCTGCGTAGCCCTGTATACTCAGTCCATGCTTTTTTAGCTCTGACAGATACAATATCAATGTAAAAAGTAGATAAACAGAAATGTTGGCTTCTCATTGTAGTATATCGGGTACCAGCACTGCCAGCTACAATCTATGTTCAATATAGCGGGTACCTGATCCTATTTTTCTCAAATATTCATTTTTAACTAGAGGATATTTTTAATACTTTCACAAAGTAAAACAACATGAAAGTTTATTTGCATTATTGATTTATGTGTATCCAGTATGAGGGACTCACTAAACCGTTTTTTATTTTCAAATGTTCATTTTTTTAACATTTTGGTAATAAAAAAACAACAACCGACTTTACTGGAACGAGATAGATGTGGTGAGCTCTTAATTCAATTCAATCTTCCTTACAACTTTCATTTATTCGTAGAACCAAACACGACAAAACTTCACCTCCACTACCACAGCCACTACCAGCAAAACACTGAGAACATTAATTAAAAACGCCTTTGACTTCTTTTAAACGAACTCAAATGCAAACTTTGTAAGTGGAAAATAATCTTTGAGGAAGGAACTATGGATGAAATAATTTAGATTGATAACTTTGTTACTTGTTGTTATTTATTTAGTTATGTATTAATTTTTTATGAATAAGGCTGCGTTCCAAAACCGGCGAATTTCACCCGATGAGGGTGAAATTCACTCGATGCTGGTTCCAAAACACCTTGTGAGTTTTTCACCTGGTGTTTTGGAACGCCTCCGAGAGAGTAAAAATTCAACCGGTAGGTGAAATAATTCACTCTGCAAAAACCGGCGTTAAATTTCACCCAGCTGTCAGAATCGAAATGATTGACAGTAAACAGCATGTTTATCCGTAGAAATGAGAAATTATCTATCTTATCTGCCACTAGCCCATAGCTTAAACAAAATAAATAGAGTAAAACAATTTAGTTTTTATACTCAATTTTATTTTTTAAGGCAGTTGAGGTTATTTTGATATGACAAAAATGTCAATGGTATTATTGACAAGGGTAAATTTCCTGCGGTCTTATTCTAGCGCGCTCGAGATAATTTCGGTCACTCTTACACATAATGACAATCCCAACGAGAGAGAATAAGTCCGAAATAATCTCGAGCGCGCCAGAATGGAGTCCTTCGTTCCAAAACATAATTCACCCCGTTTGAATATTACCCGCATTAACCCAGTTCCGAAACCAAAATTCGTGCAACGAATTTCACTCGACAAAAGACCATATGTTTTGGAACGCAGCCTAGATGACTGAATTAAGACACATCTGGCAAAAAATTTAGAATCAGACGCCTCAACGCGAACATCATTGCATAAAACAGCTTATTTGTACCGTGATAGGAAGACCATGAAGCGGTTGTCGTCGTTTTATTTTATTTATAGAGCTATTTTGATCGTTGTGAGACGCACTCCAAGCAGGTGGACATATTTTTATACAAGTGCAGCCGCTCCATAGTTTTCCTATCAAACATGACTTGCACTGACGCTAGGGACGCCCAGCTACGACACTGTGTAGTTGCTTTCCTAAATTAATTATTAATCGCAATCAAGAACGCTGTCTACGCATCTACGTACATGATATTTTTTATTTTTTTATTTACGTTCTATCTAATTCTTAAAAAAACCCTTTATTTTCCCAATTTAATATTGTTACAAGTAGAAAATAACTTTCTAAGATTATTATGAGATTAAGATTCAAAAAAATATTTTTTTCACATATTTACTTCCATAATAACACAAAATTCGTTTTGTATTTGATCGAGTGGATTGATTACTTACCTACACTGAAATTTTAATAGTCCTCGATTCAAATTGTCTCCACGTAGTTACTCGAAAGTAAAAATGTAACACCAAAGAGAAAATAATTTCCATGAAATCAACATTGTATTCAAATTTAACCCTAAAACCGAGATACGAAGGCAAAGTTCATTTACGGTTATTAATAACAAAGTTGGCGTCGATTACGGATTTACGAACGCACGACTCCGGAAAGGGTTTATCATTTCCGGAAGAAGCTTATAGAATAGAGGGCATTAATGGCATTAATGAACGGGTGTGATCATTAAAAACAGAATTTAAAAAGACACGATAGCGGCAAAAAGCTATTTACGAATGTGTAAGTATAAGTAAGGTTTTCTAGGCTGTAGGTAAATAAACAAAGCTTTTCATTAGACTTTTGATAGCAAAACTTAGTGTTACACCTGCGAGGTTTTTTTTTTTTTTTTTTTTTTTAAGTCTGTATCATATATTTTTATCTTATTTTTTAGGTTTATTTTCATTATTGAGGATGTTGGTGTCACAAGTCGAACATGAATTTTTATGTTGTTTCCAAAACTCCATAGTAAGGTTTCCACAACTTTATCTGGCGTGAACTTCGACTTGACCATGACTTAATTTGATTATAACAATCGTTTAGCTTGTTAGCCAATAAGCCTTACAAAACCTGACAAATGCACAAGACGTGTGATGCCAAAATCTTCTAAAGAGGAAAAAAATATCTGTCAATTTTCAAATTAGTATGGTAGTATGTAGTACTGGTAGCATAAACTAAGTAGATACTAGGTTCATGATTGGTAGTATCGTGTCACTTTAATACTCTGATTTCAAGAAACTGGGTTTGAATTAATTGAAAATAAAATGTTGTGGGCAAAGCTCGTTAGTAAAAGTCGCAATAAATCCTTTTATACTCGAAAGTTGATATCAAAAGTTTCATTTCTCATTCAGAATTCAACTTAGCAGTAAAAATACAATCAAAACTTTAAGTAGGGCGGTATCAACTATCCGATGAATATCCTGAAAAACGTTAACTTTTAGTAGAGTGGAGAAAAACAATTCTGTTAAAATAAAAAGATTATAAAAATGCAGACAGGAAAGTTTTAACGATGCCTTTAACGATCTGTGGAACTTGTTATAGGACTAAATGGCAGGAACAAAATTAAAAGTCATTTCGCTTTGTTCCCCTCTTTAATAATAGGGATGTGGATAATATATCGATGTCATTATTTTCTTTTGGCCTCATTCAAAATGAAATGTAAGTATATGAATGTTATTGAAGGTACATTTCTTACCGAACAAAGAACAATAATAAAACCACTTACCACTCGCCTCTAGCCACCACCTGCCACTTATTAAAATATGAGACTAAATCAATTATTCCGTGGCGGCGAAATCAAAACCATACAGCTCTTTATAGGTACGACAGTCAGCATAGCTTTAGTAATAGGGTCTAGTTAGCACCCTTTGGGTACGGACCCCTAAAAATTTATTCTATGACATCCCGAACATAACGTCAAATCTAACTACACCTTATTACACTTCAAAAACTGTCAAGCCGTTTAGGCCACAGGAGGCAATCAGACAAACATAATATATAAAGTTATATGATGATTATTTACGGGATATTTACCGTGGTAAGGACCGGGATATGTGCCGTGACAGCTTAAAACAGTGTTAAACATAATATATTATCTTAAACACACATTTTTATTTTAAAACATGCAGATTTAAACAAAAAAATACATTAGTAGGTATTAATTTGTACATTTTATTTATATTACACGGGAATTACTCTCGTAAGATTAAACCGGTCACTCCGACTATAGTTTCAACCGCATTAGGCAGTCTTAATTAATACTAAAACTAATAAAAATACTAAATATTTTAAAAAAAACTAAAATTAATACTAATTAATACAAATACTTTTTATTAATTTGTACTCTATCGATATTTCTAATCAATTCCGTTATCCATCCCTACCAATTGATGAGTTCGGTGATCTAGGAAAATATTTTCGTGATAAAGTCGTTATTATTCTATTATCAGTGTTGCAAAGTTGTAAAAAGTTTTCTGATAGATCAAATCGATCGGTGGGGTGACTGCCTTTTGTGATTGTTTTTATTTATGAGTTCCCGTTGCTTGGCTCACAATGTCACCGAGATTGTCCATCAACGCTTGATTTGCCGGCCGCGCTGCAGTATAAATCTGTCAAACAATGGCTAAAAGTTGCCTGAAATAACATTGTATGATACACAATTTTACTTTGATAGGTACCTAAATAAAACAAAAGAATAACAAAGTGCTCATAAACCACCAATCCAACAAATGGAGGACTTAGTGCCGATAAATGTTTTATTTTAGGTACACTCGGAGCGAGAAATATGTGTGCTTCCTCTAATATTTGAGAAAGCCTCGAGTGAGGTCAGCTGAGGAATTATTCACATTGCCTAAAGTTATTTGAGTTATCATCATCATCATACGCTAGAAAACGTCCACTGTTTAACATAGGTATCTATAATATTTTATATAACTTAACCCCTTAGACCTCCACACTGAACGACAGCCTGCCATTTGCATCCACTGTTTGCCCACGACTTTCACGATGTCGTCGGTCCATCTAGTGAGAGGCCTACCTACGCTGCGTCTTCCGGTTCGTGGTCTCCAATCAAGAACCTTTCTTTCCCATCAGTTATTGGTTTTTCGAGCAATGTGGCCTGCCCATTGCCACTTCAATTTGCAATGCAAGCTATTAAAATATAATTATTGAGGTAGTTTAAACTTTTGATAAACACCAATATGGGTATTGGTATTGGTGTTTATCAAAAGTTTTTTAAAGTGAGTATATAAGCTTAAAACAAATATTTTAATTTTTATCCCAGAATAATTTACGGTTTCTTTGAGCGGGCAAAACTGCAGGGCGAAGCCGTAGATGAATAGATAGTATCCTTCAAAAGCCACCATTTAAAAAAAAAACAACATTAAAAAAGTCATTGCAACTTCACAATAATTGTGAGGGCGAATGTACAAAACAACAATATTATTTTATTATATCTTAGCAATAAAGAATGACATAATTCCACGTGAATCGCTTCCTTTCATTGCAGTTATGTTACAACGCGTTTTACTACATGTACTTATTCTGCAAAAAATCAAAGCACAAACTTTTAATTTCAGGAGTTCAAAGGTGGAACAATCTTCTGTCTGTCATCCCCATAGATGACAGAAGGAAGATTGTTCCACCTTGTACAAGGCGAACAAAAGGTAGGAAACGGTAGGTGGGTTTTTGGCGCCATCATCATCATCATATCAGCTTATGATCCCACTGCTAAGGCACAGGCCTACTCTCAGAGAGAGAGGATAGGCTCCTTATCTACCATGCTGGCCCAATGCATGTTTTTGAATGTCATAATAATAAGTCTTTCAACTTTTGAGGTTCTTGGACATCCCCGGTTCCTCACGATGTTTTTCTTCGTCGTTTTTTAGAGATGGGATCAAAACTGCACGTAATTTAAATACTAAAAAGATCATTGGTGTACGGCCGAGGCCGAATCGAGTGCCGTCAGACTGTAAAGCGCACATGCCACCGTCGGCCACCGTCGCTCATCCATTTGGCGCCAACGTGAAAAAACATGTCACCTATTTTTGAGTGGTAATTGGTAAAAATGGTGGATTATTAATTTTATTAGGTTTTCGTGAACGTGCTCAAGTGGAACATGGCGTTTCGTGCTGTTTACAAAATTCCAAAGAAGGAAAATAAGTCACGATTAAGTACAAGTCAGACCCTAGTAAAGTGTTAAGTAGTATTTATAATATTCTCTTTGGTAAAGTGGTGGCGGCTTTACCAGAGGTTAGCCCTAATCTGACTTGTACTTAATCGTGACTTATTTTGCTTAAACATGACTGTGACTATAACTTGTTTACGCAATTTCATCGGTTTCATCATTTTGACAGCTTTGAAACCAAACTTGTCAAATACGTAATCTATCAAAAGAAAACCGTCGGTGTCGTTACGAAAAATTTGAATAACAAACCAGTTATAATTATTTGTATTTCGAATTTTGGTGACGACAGTAAAATATTATCCAAATACTTGAAAACACTTAAATACTTTGTATTAAACATTAAACATGTTTAGTTAATAAAAACACTTTATCAGAAAAAAATAATTAATACTTGATACTGGCAAATGTACAAGACGCGTGACGTCTAAATCTTCTCATGTAGGAATGAAAAAAAAAGGGAAAAAGGCAAAAGGTCGAGCTGAATTTTTATCTATCTTTGTGACACATTAGGTGATCCACAGCATATTTTTCCGACAGAACAAGGTCTTTTTTATTACTCGAACATGCTATCTTTCACTAATGTCCTACAGCTTGCGGTGCTTTATGACCAAGTCTATTCTATATATTTTTTACTTACTGATGATAAGAGCTTAACGATTTTAGGCTCTAACGTTTTGTATTAAGGCTCTTAGTTACACTTTTTTTTGTTTAACGTAACCTAATGGAATAAATTGCAAACAAATCCCTTTAAAATAACTTAATGTGTTCAAAATGAAAAAAGCATTACTCTTTATGTCACCCGTGATAATGAAGATTCAAGCAATACCACACACATCTAATCAACGCTCTTTATTTATAAGGTTTTCGACAAGTTTATCAAAATTCGGCATTAAACAAACAGTTAAGAAAAGTATGAAAAAATATATCTGGCACAGCGTTGAAAAGCAAAAGCAAAGGCAGCGACACAAAAGTCGCGCGACGTGGTCTCTTGTACCTATTGTTTAGCACTCTCATATAAATTCATACTGAGCAGTGGGTCGCGCGACGTAGCCGCTGCCGTCGGTCGAGGTCGTTAGTCGCGGTCGCTAATAGTGCTAACAGACGCACGAACGCGGCTGACCTCAACCGCCGTCTGACCAATGAGAGAGAAAGAGAGGGAAATATGATATTCTCACTCTTTCTCTCCCGTTGGTTGGACGGCGGTCCGTCAGTTGCGTTCGAGCGTCTGTTAGCACTATAAGATCGCAATGCGTGGCAAAGCTACCTTTATTTAAATGGACATGGGATAGGGAACCTATAAAACAATGTTGGTTGTTCTAGAATCAGCCCGCAGGTAAAGAAACCGTAAGTAGGTACATAAGTTAGGTATCCTACCGCAGAATAGAACTTTTGTAATGAGATTTAGCACTTGTGTTACTCGGTGAGAGAGGACAGGTAAATGTGGATTTACGGTCTAATGATTCTGTTCTGTGAGGGCCAACTTTACAGAGAAACTAACCTACAGTAATTCGTGATCCTTTTTATTGTTGATTTTGAGTTACCTATTTCTCGGGCTTAATACAAATCATGGGTGAAATATATCAGGGGCGTATCCAGAATTTCATTTTGAGAGGGGCCATTCTGACAAGGTTCGAAGGAATCAAATCGAATCCTTCGAATCCCCTGGATCCGCCAATGAAATATATCATTGGTATTTTAGTGTCAGAAAATATGACGCCTACACTATTAACCGTAAAAACATGATTTTAATATTTATGGATTTGATATTGCAGAGAATGTAAAATAATGTGTATTCAGATAAGACGACGGGAGACAGGTGGTTGCAAATGACATGAAACTGAAGAGAGTTGTGACTCTGACCTGTGATAGGTATTACCTAATGATGTATTTTAGTAACTCAGTTCTTAATTATTCTCTTGTCTTTGGTTTTTTTTTTCTTTCGAATCAAAGAGACATCTAATTCCAACAGTGTACTTAGAGACTATGATAATTAGTAATAAAAACATCTGATTACTCAACGCCTTTGCGTTCAGTAATCTCCACGGAAAACTGGCCCTTATGGCTTCATAATTTAGAGTCATTGATTTAATCCGAGCTTTCTGCTCGATTATTATGCCCATCTACGACAAAAGAGAAAAAGCTGCCTCTTCACAGAGAAAATGCGGACTCCGATCAAGATTACGATCATAAAATATTGTGATTACTCAGTTAAAGGAAATCGGAGACAGAAAATTTGGTTAACGTCACAAAAGGAGACCCTGTGACAGTAATGCCAACTGAGAGCAAGATAGCAGTAATGGAGTAGAAACCTTAA
Source organism: Agriopis aurantiaria (assembly GCA_914767915.1). Taxonomy (NCBI): domain Eukaryota; kingdom Metazoa; phylum Arthropoda; class Insecta; order Lepidoptera; family Geometridae; genus Agriopis; species Agriopis aurantiaria. The sequence continues at coordinate 4,869,972 of OU611994.1, read as the reverse complement.
ATCGTGGATCTTATGATTATTACGCTTGGTCTATCTAGTGACATTTCTATTACAAGGAGCCGGAAGTGGATATATTCAGAGTTATGTTGGTAGCCTTGACAAGAATCGTAACCAGAACCCTTATTCTCTAACGTACACGAGGTTTCTTGCAATAAACGCACGACGTGTTAACATTATAAAAGGGATTTTGTGCCAATTGACAATCTCAAAAGCCCTGATTTCGTAAAAATACACAAAACATGCCAATAATATGCCAAACCATTACACAGTAACCATTGTCACTAACAATACGGTTGTCATGTGACAAATGAATCAAATGCGTCTTCCAATTGGATACCACATTTTCTTGACAAACGCTCACGAAACGCGCTAGCTTACAGGGTCCTTATTCCCTAACTTACATGAGATTCGTTGCTATAAGCGCGCGCTTTGGTTGAAAAATTTATAAATTTGTCTCCTATGACCACATTTACTCTTAACGCGGCCACGTTATCTTTCACGTTAACTTTATCTGCGTGGAATTGGTGATGTCAAGTTTGCTAACGTGATGAGTTTCTCGCACTCTTTTTGTACATTCAAAATAACGTGGAGCAAGCTAGTGCGTTCCGTGCGCGTTTGTCAAGAGAATGTATTGTGTAGTATCCAATCGGAGAACGAATTTGATTCGTTTGAATTTTGTAACCATAGGTGTTATACCACGTTTGCGGCGTGTTATTGGCTTAGATTGTGTTTAACACGGAAATAGCGCCAGGGAGCGTATTACAACCTCAGAAACATTCTCATATTAATCTTACATTGTGCTCTCTCGCTCTCTCGATGCATGCTCGAGCAGGACAAAATTCAATCTAAGATTAAAATAAGAATTTTCTTGAGGTTGTGTTACCCAGCATGCTGATTGCTGATGTCAATGCATTGTGTAATTAGTGTAAAGTTTAGTATGTGTGTTTAATTTAAAACAGTACACAATTAACGTTTTGATTATACGTTTCTAATACGTACGGCCAAGGATTGCAACAACCTGCAATCAGGGACTTTTCAAAGCCAGAGTGATTAGGTTAGATATCTTCGACCACATCGTCGACACTTACTTGAAAAAAAACTATACTTATTTGGATGAAATATATTTATTTACTGCAGATATTCCTTTATATCTGTGTCGATATGACTTGGGGTGTTTTGCACACATGTTTTGATACGATCCACATCTATATTCAGAATTTATTCCATGCATTTACTCCAAACATTCCGTTATGATCAATGTTTTGTGTCTTGTTCAGCGAGAGTCCTTGAAAGATACTCGTGCACTCCAATCCTTTGGAAGACCATCGATACAAAATGTATCTTATTGTAAAACTTGGAACTTTCTCAAACTTGTAGACAACCTACACAAAACCTACAAGTGCGAATACAAGACTTGTGCTAGACTTTTATCTAGTAGGTCTACGTTTATCCACCAACTTACCTGATGGATGATATCTATGGCATGTAGATCTAGAAGACATTTATTCACTCTGGCCTTGAAGACACCCAGGATATAGTTAAATAAATTACACGGTCTTTGGTACGAAACCGAAACGAGATCATTGTACTCATCGTTATGATAAATTTAAAATTTTTAAACAACGGCGATAAAAGAGCTTCATACAACAGAACAGACTGGCGTCGATTCTGTCATACCACTCACTAAACTAAACCAATCTGACAGGACTAAAATTATCTTTCTCTCTTTTCATTTTAATACGAGAGAAGGATGGCAACAATTTTAGAGCTGTCAAATTTAGTTTAGTTTAGTTTAGAGTGCATCTGAATCGATGCCAATACTAAAAACACTCGATCAAGTCACCTTGCACACAAAAAAACACGTAGCTACGATGCCACAGACAGATACACAGTCGTTAAACTTATCACACCCCTCTGTTTGCGTCAGGGGGATTATTACCATGAAAAATTGTGTTTTTTTTTTTGTTATTTATTTGGTCCCCATACAGACAAATTACATGAACATTTAAAAGCACTTACCAAGATGATTACCTACAGCCTACAGCTACGCTAGGAGATTACAGCCAATTACACAACGTCTTGCACATAGAAGTTCAATTGGAGCAGCCCAGAAGATCATGTTCTACAAGTTCAGCTAGACTTATAATAGCAAGAATTTGTAACTTTCAGTACACTCGTCTCCTATCGCAGAAATATCTACGGGAAGGATATCGGAGGCTCTTCAACCACTTGTATAGAATCGATGCCGACGTGAGATGTAATGCATCGTGCAAGTGCAGAGAAATGCTTTATATATTATAATAACCCGGGTGCGAGTCGGGCTCGCGTACTGAAGGTTCAGTACCATCACAAAATACAATAAGGTCGTCCAAGTAACCAAATTACCAGTTATAACGCCTTCCAAAATCGTTTTGATACGTGCGCTCGAGTATAACACTGGTAATGAACTGAAACATGTCACCGACTCGCACTTTGCTATTATTTATTATGTTTTGTTGTTATACTTGTTGTTGTTGGGTGTGTACTATAATCATGCCAAGTTTGATGCTTGTACGTATTACTCATTTTACATTAGAGCTAATACAAAAATACGTAAAAATTACGTTTGTTGTATGGGGACGCACCTTTCGTTTTTACTTTTCAACTTTTTTTTTCTTTGTTAATTCGCGACGTAACATTACATATTCTTTGAAAATTTCAACTAGCTATCTATTACGGTTCGAAAGATACAGCCGTTTAAAGTTAGGACAGACGGACGGATGGACGGACAGCGTAGCCTCAGTAATAGGATCCCGTTTTTACCATTTAGGTACGGAACCCTAAAAAGGAATATGTGAAAATGAGTTGCCGAAATGCTAACTACAAGTATCCTACTTAATATACATGAATAATCAAATACGTGATGGGAGTAGTCAGGAGTAGGTATTCTAATAATTAAATATAAATATGCTGTAGGCAGCACTAGTTACTGTTATTTTGACAAACCCCTTATGAGGCGCCCCTTGAAGGCGTAGAACAATCGCAAAATTAACCAAAATAAGATTCAAAACGCTGAATGCTGGCCGCTTCCAAACGGCCCTTTTGGAAATCGATGCGAGGCCTATTTCCAGCAGTGGACGTCCTATGGCTGAAATGATGATGATGATGATGATGATGATGATGATGATGAAACATCACTGACATTTGGTTTCGTCCAAAAAACCTTATTTCTCCTAATAGGTACAAACAACCATGGTATAATAATATACTCCGCCAGGTATAGCAATCCGAGAAAAAATGTCCACGTGGGCGTGCCGCAATGATGTCATGATGTCAATTTACAACAGGTTCGAGAGAGATGACGATACACCACGTAACAGCTGATTGAATAAAGTGGCAACTGGACAGTGACGTCATTGCGGGACCACTCCCAGATTGCTAGACCTCGTTTTCTTAGATCATGCAAACAACGATCTATACGTAGTAAACTATCTTTAGGTACAAAATATAGCTCTACCTCCCGACTCAATAACTTCTACTCTTAACAAATACAACCCAAGAGGTATTCCATCAACATATTAATTCAATTCAACAGAAGCCAGACAATTATATACAACAATAAACAAACCTTAATACTTTCTCCTAAGATACAAGATAATTTATCACAGGGGTTTGCTGTTTGACCCGCGATGCGGGATTCGATAGGGAATGTACCTATATCACGATGTGAGGTTATTTTCTTTATTCTGATGCCATTTCTTACTTAAAGTCTGACAATATTACGTTTTTTGTATACGATCGGCTTGCATTTGACCATGATCTTGCAAAATGAATAGTAATAGTGCGGTCAATGATGTTATATATAAACTGAGGTAGATACGTTTTATCGAGGTCTGCACGGCAATAAAAACACAAGCTAATTAGCTTGAGTGAACTCAGTCCATCCTGTGTCTGGAAATAATGCATGCAAACGTACGATGCGGGATTTTAGCATAGTAAAATACTTTAGTTAAATATCGCCATTTTGTAGTGTTTTAATGAGTATAACGTCTCTAAGCAAAAATCTCATTAAGTGCGGTCCATGAATTCCACGATGAAGGAACTTGCGCAAAAAATTCTGGTTTACAAACCACGTCTTTCTTTGGACTTATCAGTGATTTCCATGATTTGTTTGACGTTTTTGAAGACAAAAATCAGTGAGTAAGAATTTGAATGGGTATTAGATATCTATAATAATATTATAAAAAGGAAAGATTTGATTGTTTGTTTGTTTGCATTGAATAGGCTCCGAAACTACTGAACCGGTTTGAAAAATTCTTTCACTGTTGAGAAGCTACACTATCCCCGGGTGACATAGGCTATAATATAAACCCGTGCGAAGCTAGGGCGGACCGCTAGTAATCTACACTAATATTATAAAAAGGAAAGATTTGATTGTTTGTTTGTTTGTTTGCATTGAATAGGCTCCGAAACTACTGAACCGATTTGAAAAATTCTTTCACTGTTGGGAAGCTACACTATCACTGGTTGACATAGGCTATATATCTATACCCGTGCGAAGCCGGGGCGGCCTACTAGTCAAGAATAAAACTGCAAATATACAAAGCAACTTCATGTTGATATTTTAAAACTATTCTAAAATTCTCCTCATTCCAATCGCCAGTACAAATACAAATACAAATACAAATAGTTTATTGATCGAAAAATTAAAAGACAACAATATTGTTAAAAAGCAATCGAACTGGACATAATGATAACATTTAAAATTTACAATGTTGTTTGTGTGTGGAACTGGCTGGCACCCGTACTAGTAATTAAACTGTGCTACAGGCACCAGCGTCCTCCGTTTGAACACTCATTAGGTTTAGTTAAAAATTAGACAAAAATGATATATATTACATAAATTTGGTCACGTAACATATTATTATTATTATTTTTTTTTTTTCGGATACAATTAACATTTTTAATTAATTAAGAATTTTAACAAATTAAGTATTCAATCAAAAATTATAAATTATTTCAAGATTTTTTTTATATTTTTAATCTAACACTTTATATTATAAAATAAGCATGCAGTGTAGTAAACTTAATGTCGAGGTGAAATAAGATGTGTGTGTGTGTGTGTGTGTGTGTGTGTGTCTCAAGGATACTCCAGGCCTCATTAGAGTCAGGGTTCCAGGAGACAACAAGTATGTGTGATTGTGAGTGTATCTGAGTGAGTAAGAAAGAGTGTGAGAAGTGTAAGGGGAAGAGTAACTGTTAACTAACCAACAATACCTAATAATTTTTCGGTTTCTTTGTAAGATAAGGTCTTAAGCCATACCTCTACGCTTGATTTAACTTTCTTGATGGGAAGTGGATAGATCTGGAGTTTCTTATTAACGATGTTATATAGATGATTTGACAGATGTATATAATGTCTGCTGGCTGATTTAGTCCGATGAGGTACGATAGAACAGATTCTTTTCTGTTTTCTGGGTTCTATGTCTGGATCGTAGGGTAATTGCTTGTGCTTGCGCATTACAACATGAAGAATAATCAACTGCCTAACCGTCAATACATTTACATCCTCAAACAACGTTTTAGTCGGGTATCTGATGGGTTTCTTAGTCATCACCTTAAGTATGGCTCTTTGAGCTCTCTCTAGTCTGAGGAGGGTTTCCATACAAGCACCACCCCAGACAGCATCGCAGTATGTCAGAACCGACTGTGCTAGAGTGAAGTATACAAGTTTGAGAGTATCCAGATCTGCAGATGATCTAAGTTTTTTGAATATATAAATAAGACGCCTCGCTCTATTGGACAAGTTTTCAATTTGAAGTTGCCAGTTGAGGGTACTATCTATCTGCACTCCAAGGTATCTTATATTGTCAGTTCTGGATAATGCTATACAGTCACAGGCAGTTGAGATTTGAGGTTCGCATTTATGCGCAGTGATTGTGAAAGAGTTTATAAGAGGTTGGAAATCAGATCTGAGGGAAAAGGTAATATATTTTGTTTTAGGGATGTTTAAGGTTAGAAGGTTAGCAGACAGCCATTTCATGATACTTTTTAAGGCGTTTTCTGCATGAATTTTGACCTCACACCAAGTCTTACCTTGTATGATCAAAGCGGTGTCATCTGCATAAGTAAAAATATTACAGTGAGGAATTTTAAGAAGACAAAGATCATTTACGTAGATAAGAAATAAGACTGGACCTAAAATACTGCCCTGGGGGACTCCAAAACTAAGAAACAAGTCATTACTTACATGTTCATCAATTTTTACACACTGAGAGCGATCGGTGAGGTAATTTTTAAAGATTTCCAGGGCAAGACCCCTGATTCCCAGTCTTTCCATCTTCGCTAGCAGCGTCGGGACAGAAACAGTGTCAAAAGCTTTGGATAAGTCGAGAAATATGCCAATTGTTTTACGTTTATTATCAAGAGAATTTATTATAGTAGTTGTTAAGTCTAAAATTGCATCTTCAGTAGATTTTCCTTTACGAAAACCATACTGGTTTTTAGATAATAGGTCATATTTATCCAAGAATTTTGTGAGTCTATAGTTTAGTAGTTTCTCCAGAACTTTGGAGAAGGAACTTAAAATCGAAATAGGTCTATAATTATTGACACTGTTCCTGTCCCCACTCTTGTGGACCGGGAGAACAAGTGCTTTTTTCAAGGAATTAGGAAAAATGCCTGTTGTGAGACAAAGATTGAAAATATAGGTTAAAGGGGGAACTAATATATCACAAGCATCTATAATTAGGCTAGAGGGAATGCCGTCCCATCCAACTGCACAGTTTCTTCTTAGCCCTCGAATGATACGCGCAACTTCAGTGCAGTCAGTTTCGAAGACTGCCATAGTATATGAACAAGTGTTATCATTTGTAGCAGCTTCACTCATATAATTATCATTAGATGTGCGAGTAAAATTGCTAGCTAATTTGCAACCAATACCAACAAAGAACTCATTAACTTTATTTACAGATATTTTAGGATTAGTCAACTGGTCAATTAGCGAAGAAGATGATGATTTCGTTTGGGATATATTAGCAATTTTTTTGATAGTATTCCAGGTTTCTTTTGGATTACCCCTGGCTCTCCGTAACTCATTTGTTTCGTATTGTCGCTTTAATCTTTTTAGTAAATTATTACAAAAATTTCGGTATCTAAAATAAGTAGTTTTGTTTATATTGTTATTAAGGTCAGATTTATATTTCACATGTAATTTATCACGATTTCGAATGCATTTCAGAAGGCCAGGAGTAATCCAAGGTCTAATAATAATTTTCCGTCGTGCCATCTTAAGTGTTTTAGTATGCGAATGAATGATTTTAGTAATAGTCGTTATCAATGCGTCCATCGCGAGGTTGGCGTTTTGAACCTGATAAATATTTGCATAGTCATTGTCTTTTAGCTCGGCGATTACTGCAGGGTAATCAACTCTGTTGTAAGTCTTATCGCCCTTGTAACATAAGGTGCCATAATCACAGCATAATAAGGTAGCCGCGTGATCGGTCACTGTGTTTGCCAGGACAAAAGTAGAGGCTTCGTTACGAGTACGGAGAATCACGTGATCCAAGCAGCTTGCCTCACGCGTCGGATACAGATGAGCAGGTAACATTCCATGAGAAGACAAAATAGAGAGATAAAAATCGGAAAACTTATTTTTATATTTGTCTTTGTCATTAGGTCGAATATTTATGTTTACATCTCCTATAATAGCAACAGTCTGATATGCAGGTAATTGGTTTAGTAAAATATTTAAACTATCTAAAAAGGGATCTAAAATGGACTCAGATGGAGAGCGATAAACTGCAACTATGGCTATTTTATTTTGGCAGGTAAACAACAAACAGCTGGCATGAGACAAAACAGGTTCAGTTATAGTACACTGGATATTTGACTTTACATAAATCACGACACCGTCATTTTGGTTCATGAACCCTGACCTGTGGCTGACATACCCATCTAGGATAGGAGTCTGCGAGCATGAGCTCAGCCAACATTCCGAGAAAATTAGAATATCGCAGTCAATGTTCATCCTAGTAAGTAACACTTTTGCTTCGTCAATATTACAGCCAATACTACGAATATTTAAGTGAAATACTTTCAAGGACCTAAAAAGTTTATTATCACTTACCAATTTATAACATAGCTCTGGGGTACATTTAACTGATTTAGAGACTGTTATGGAGTCGAGTTCATTTGTAATTTTATCAGCGTTATCCATTATATAAAGATATTTTGATAGGTAGCAAAGCTTGGTTTCCGTTTCCCAGTAGGGAAAATAGGCCATATAATACGCGTTCAACCCTGATAAACAAACGGGTTTCAAGGTCGATCAAAACAATAGATCTATGCATTTCTTTTGTAAAGTGCCAGTTACTCAGAGGCGTCCATATGATGTAGTTGTATGGAAATGTGTGTAATATTTTAGTTGTGATGAAACCGGGACGAGTTATGTGAGTGTATTCTATGTACATATAATAATATATAATATTGTGAGTTAACAGAAACAGTGGGTGATATATATGAAGGTTCACGAAAGTGAACCTTATAATAGAGAAATTACATACAATTTGATAAAAATTTTGATAAGCATGCAAAGTATTATTTTTAATTAGAGATGCAACCACAGAAATGTAGCGCCTGGAGACTGCAATTAGTCATTTATTCGCTGCTAGACTGTCCAAATCTTTTTCACTATCGACGCGGACCGCAGGAGCCTTATCTTTCTCTCGTAGGTATACTCGTCCGTGGGCCACCCAGCAGTATGAGTAAGTGTTTGCTTTTGCGAATTCTCGAGCCAAATAATGAAGTTTTTTAACTTTTGGTGTGAGGACTTCGGAGATAAAAACAGCAGTTTTCGGGCAGTTTAGCTGAAGATGCGTTGTGTTGAATCTATTTCCAGGCTGATTCTTGTTATAGATTTTAGTAGAATTTATAAATTTTTCCTTCAGTATGACGCTAGTAAACTCAGCAATTATAGGTTTGATACTACCGGGCTTAGCATTTGAGCGGTAGACGTCCTTGAAGTCAGAAGGATGAAGATCAGAACCAAATGTCTTTCCCGCCTTGATTATTAAGCTAAGTAGATAGTCTTTGGTTTCTGGTTTTTCACTAAATGATGGAACATTTCTAACTTCGACACAGGTAGCTCTGGAGCTGTGGTGGAGCTTTTCAATCTCTTTTTCTAGCGTCTGGGTACGATTGGCAAGGGAATCTTTTTCTTTTTGTAGAATGTCGCATTTTTCTTTCAGATCTTCATATTGAGAAGCAATAAATGTGAATGATGCTTTAAATTGGTTACAATTTTCCTTAAAATCGTCAATAATTTGTTGAAAAACCATAAGCTTTTCTTCCTGTTTTGCCTGCCATCCCTCAAACATTTTTTTCATCTCAACCATATATGTTCCCATATCATCATCATTATTCCTCTTTCTCTTATCTCGAGCTTTTCGTAATTTAGTTCGTTCGTCTGAGTCGCTAAGTGAAGTCACGCTCGTAACTGAGCCAGAAGGATACGGTATAGTAGCCGGAGGAGTGCGCTGGAGTGACATTTTTCAAGGTAAAAACGTTATCCGTCGGTAATACAACGGGAGCGTAGGCCTATTTCTCGCCCAAGTAGCTGATAAATCAGGTAGGTACGTATTTCGCTCGCCTTCGAAGGTAGTTATGAGCGGTTGTTATTAGATAACTTTCAAGCAATGAGTATATAAGTATATTGCACTCCTTCTATCTTGATGCATAAAGTAAAATATCCTTTCACTCGCTCATGCCTCGTGCAGCGTGCTATCCATTCATGGGCGTACCTGTTTCGTAGCATGTGGTGGGGTGAGCGCTCGCAGTCTTTACCGAAGTACAGTGTTCGCACTTATTTTCACTAGTCTAAGATACGTTTTACGTTGTAATTAAAATTTAGTTTATTTTATTTATTTACAACACAGAGACAAGGTGGAACACGTCTACTCGCTTTCGCGGTCCAAACGGAAGGGGAAGGGGGCCAGTGATTCTTTATCATCAAGAATAATGAAAACGTGAGAAAAAATCGACTATTTACAAAAAATCCCAATTACAAAAATGATAGGAGCGAAATTTCATTAATGAGAGAGCACTCTAAAGATATCGACCCACGAGTATAAAGTAAGACACAATACCTGTCAGTTCCAACCGCTGCTTGAATATCGGTCAATAAATCCATTATTCGTTGCTGCATTGAGCAGATATTGCCCCAGGCCGTGCCAGGTAGCATTACCCGGTTCAGTATTTAACGGGGCCGATCCTGAATCCTGCCCAATTAGTCGTGGGACAATAATCAGGCCGACACGCGGCGGTGTTCTATCCGAACGAAATCCAATTCTCTAAATTAATAAGGAATGGATAGTGGGATAACATTAAGAAATGTCTATCTGTTAATACTTTAATAATTATTGATATTGTTCATCATCATCATCAGCCAGAAGACGTCCACTGCTGAACATAGGCCTCCCCCTTTAATCTCCACACTGAACGACAGCCAGCCTTTTGCATCCACTGGATGCCCGCATCTTTCACAATGTCGTCGGTCTATCTAGTGGGAGGCCTACCTACGCTTCGTCTTCCGGTTCGTGGTCTCCACTCAAGAACCTTTCTTCCCCATCGGTTATCGGTTCTCCGAGCGATGTGGCCTGCCCATTGCCACTTTAACTTGATTGATATTGTTATGACTACTTAATTAATTTCTAGTATTTTTTAATGTATTTTTAAGATATTGATTGATTGATTAACTCTTTATTGTTCTTTGTTGATTTTTTCTCTTGTTGTATATATATAGATACTACTTTAGCCATGTCTCTAAATTTATACGCCTAAGGCAAAACATGATACTAAATGACTAAGATTGTTTTAACACCTAGGTATTTATTGTGCATGCGTTTTGAAACATAAATAAATAAATATTTCGTTACATTTTTCACACACACGGTCTTCTGACCCCAAACTAAGCAAAGCTTTTGATATTTTTTTATATTGACTTTTACTGTTGGCCTTTTGGCCTCTACAGCTTGACCGGACTAGTTAGCGAACGCAGAGTGCGTTCGGCATAACTTGGTGGTTAAGTTTATAGGCGACTAGCACAAGGGCACCACGAAGGTACGAACCTCGGCTTGGGCCGTCGCTGGGAGTGGGAATCAGACTTGCCCAGGCACCCCAGAGGGGGTGTGCCCTGGAGCCCTAACGGCAAAGCTTGTAATATGGCTGCCAGAGTCTGATATACATACATATACAGTTTTAAATACACATGGGTACATGGGTATTACTTACTCGTGTTTTTAGGGTTCCGTACCTCAAAAGGAAAAAACGGAACCCTTATAGGATCACTTCGTTGTCCGTCTGTCTGTCTGTCCGTCTGTCAAGACCCTTTTTCTCAAGAACGCGTAAAGGTAGCAAGTTGAAATTTATACTAAATACTTGGGTCTACGGTTTCTTTCGGCTGTAAAAAAATAAAAGTTGTAAGTCAACGCAATCAAAAGATATGAACGTTTATGTCGCATATTTTGCGATTTTACAGGGGAACCAAAACCTATAGGGTACTTCCCGTTGACCTAGAATCATGAAATTTGGCAAAAAACAAGGTCTCATAGCACATATATAGGAATAAATCCGAAAGTTATAAATATGAAGGTATATCATTTAATGATGAATGATGAAAGAAAATGATTATTTTGCTATTACAAACTTACATTTTGTAGTTGGAATGTATGGAAGAACCTTATTGTCAACTACAAACTTAAGTTTGTCTTTCAATATTTTAACTTCAGTTAGTTTTTTTTTTGGTCTCGCGCTCTTAGGGTTCCTTTATGTCGTATATTTTGCGATTTCACAGGGGAATCAAAACCTATAGGGTACTTCCCGTTGACCTAGAATCATGAAATTTGGCAAGAGGCAAGGTCTCATAGTACATATATAGGAATAAATCCGAAAGTTATAAATTTGAAGGTATTTAAAAATAATTATTTTGCTATTACAAACTTACATTTTGTAGTTGGGATGTATGGAAGAACCTTATTGTCAACTACAAACTTCAAAGTTGTCTTCCCAGAGACTGTGGGATCGGCCGATCTGCGAACTAGCATGGAAATCGCTACTAGATACGTGTCCTAGTATTGCAGATCGCGCTCGTATTATGCTGTCTCTGTTTGGGAATCGGGACTTTGGTTGCAAGCCATGCCCTCTTTTAACACAGGTAGCCTTTTAGATCCAACCGCATTTCGTCTAGCTGTCAGCTTACGCTTGGGTGCAAGGTGCTGTGAGGCCCATCGCTGTCAGTGTGGTACTGCTGTTGACCAGCTCGGTCACCATGGTCTCTCTTGCTCGAGAAGCGCTGGTCGTATTGGCCGACACGCTAGCCTGAACGACATCATACGCAGGGCACTTTCCACCGCCAATGTCGCAGCTGTGCTCAAACTGAGTGGTCTTGCGCGTGACGATGGAAAGAGGCCTGACGATATGACACTTGTGCCCTGGAGGTTGGGGCGGCCCCTTGTATGGGACGCAACTTGTGTCGATACTTTGGCGCCGTCACATCTTCCTGAGACACAGGGTAGGGCTGGCGCGGCTGCTAATTCGGCAGAGCAGCACAAGCGTCGCAAATATGCTAACCTCGGCAGTGGTTACATATTTGAGGCGTTTGGGGTCGAGACATTGGGCCCTTGGGGACCGGGAGCTCACCTCATTTTCAAAAATCTTTCAGAGCGCTTGGTTAATGCGACGCGTGACCAAAATGCTGGCGTGTTTCTGGCTCAACGCATTAGCATTGCCATTCAACGTGGTAATGCCGCCAGCATGTTGGGTACGCTGCCAACTGGTAGTGGGCTTGAGCATTTGGATTGTCTTTAGACCTTCAACGGTCTATGGGCAGTCTAACTGTATTTGTAGTGTTAGTTTTAGCTTGTATTTTGTTTAGTTATTAAAGGCACTTGCCCTGTAAAAAAAAACTACAAACTTAAGTTTGTCTTTCAATATTTTAACTTCAGTTAGTTTTTTTTTGGTCTCGCGCTCTGAGGGTTCCGTCTAACGGAACCCTCAGAGCACGAGTCCTACTCGTACTTGTCCGGTTTTTTTTACAACTAATACTACTTTTATCTGATAAGTTATCTTAAAAACGTTTATTAATTATTATTTTTAAGATTAGAACTTGTTGAGTGGCATTAAAACTATAACAAATTAAAGACCTTCTAGCTCAAACGTCCTTTTTGTGAAATGACCAATAAAGATTTTTTCCCCGATTATTTTTACCATAAAAACTATAGGTATATAATGTCGGATGAAACCTCTCTGTTTGGCTAAGTAGTACATATAGTTACGTTCGTGCGAATTTTTCTAATCCATTTTGAACTATGGCTAAGACCACTATTATACGGTTTTGGCTACGGAACCCTTATGCATGTCTCGACACGCTCTTGGCCAGTTATTTGTTCAGATGTATCGTTTGCGAAATATGAGCCGCCAAAAGTATATTTCTTGGGTTAGACCATGTTACATAGCGATAACAACGCTAAAGCGTCCCAAGCATTTTTCGTTTCAAGTGTTGTTTTAGCCTTGGTTAAAAAGACGCTTCGAACAAAATATTTATGCATGTAAAATAAATGGACAGGCCCAGAAGAAGCTCATTTTTAAGTTCATAAAATGAGCGCCGGCGCTCACTTTGTTCCAGTCGGTCTCTAGCCGTAGGAAGTGCGACACGCGTCTATTGTTTTGTGATAACGAAAAATCTGATCAAAATTATGCCTTCTTGTGCTTTCCCGAAGTGTAAATACACACAAAAAACCGCTAACTATTTTTTGTAACAAATGTACTGTACATGGTTATAATTAGGTATTGAAGTATATGTCCAACGGTTTTACCTTGTTTTTACTGAGCAAGTTGAATGGTTATGGCCCGTCCATTAATTTTATATTGGTCGAAGCTTGTAGTCACAATATTAACCTATAAGTAACGTGCCTTTTGACGCTATATTTCATCATCGAATTCCATAGGTGTTCTGATCGACAAAGCCTTTCGACAAATGTGGCCCGACCCGCGGAAATAAGAAAAATCACACATTTCCATGCTGCACGAAGATTTACGCCCTGTCGAATAAGCCTTACATTTACATAGGCTTCTTTTATGGTCCGAATATACCGTAAAACATCTAAGCTGAGTAACGTAACATTCCTACGATTTTCATGCCAATATGTTATCGACTAGACGTTTTTATGGAAGGATGAATGCATAGGCTGTGTTTACGGGATCCCGGTTAAATTGGATAGTGACCACGCGCGTACCGGAGCGCAAATATAGAAATTGTTTTATCTTTTATCGGATTACTTTGGAACGTTTAACTTTTTCGAACTTGTTGGGTATTGCTAAGGTCATCATTGCTAATGAAATTAAACACTACCGCGCATTGATGACAGGTGGAGTAAGGTTTTAACAGAGGGGTGGCCGAGGCAGGGTAAGCGGAGCGTTGGTCGTCCAGCTGCATGATGGGTCGACGATATTATTACTATCGTGGGTCGAACCTGGACTAGATTAGCACAGGACCGAGGCAGATGGCATAGCAAGAGGCCTATGCCCAGCAGTGGGATAAGGAAGGCTGTAGATGATGATAATGATGACCGCGTGTATTTTACATTATATTTATTCGTGACGTTTCGAATTGACGCTTCCCCGCTAGATAGCTCTGTCAGTATGATTCACGTTATTGAAGAGTTTAATTTTACCTCCTGATCCTCATCAAATAAGTTCGATGGTATCAAACTATTGTATTACATTTTTATTTATTTATTTAATAATAGGCTTGCATTTGGCCGCGTACTCGCCCGATGTTAAGCGATGGTGCGGTCTACGATGGAACAAGCTTGCCTAGAAGAAACCGATTTACTCGTGATTTGAAGACACCCAGATTGTAACTATCGGGAAACACCCATTCAGGCAGCGCATTCTACAGACTAGCAGCTCGCATAATAAAAGTGGAATCGAAGCGCTCCGTACGGGTTTTCGGAGTATCAACCATAAAGCGGTGTAATTTTTTTTAAACATATAGTTATATAGGTAGGTACATATAATTACATATACTTGTTTCAAATCAATACGACAATATTAGAATTAGGTTAATATCCACTTCCAAGATTTAATTACTTTGTTAGTTAGTTAGTCAGAACTGAAGCTAATATAGGGTTACGCGGAAAGGGAGTACTAAGCCGTTAGGGGTCCGTTATACACATCATTATGAACAACTTTTACTGGAAGACCAACCCTGAATATGTAACCAAAATATCAGCTGTTCCATACATTTTATCGAGTGCCAATGACCGTTTTCTATTGAGCTGATACTTTTTTCACGATTACAGAATTGCACCCATAGTAAAACTTGTCCATAATGATGGGTACTATGAATCCCTTTCGGCTTAGTACACCCTTTCCGCGTAACCCAGTATAAAGCGTGTAAAAACACAGATTGGTGGTCATTCTGTGTGTTTTAATGAAACAATTTGTGAAAACTGCGTTTAGACCCTATTATTTTGTCTGTGTTCAAAAGGGATTGTTTTTATGTAGTGTAGTTACGAGCAAGACTAAACAAATAAAGATAAGAAAAATACTGCAAAATAACAGACATTTTAAACTAATTAGGGACGTTAAATTAGATAGAACAATACGTTTGCACTGAAACCTTTTTTGGAGAGCCTAGTTCAACCTCATAAAGATAAGTTCAGTCAATTATTTTCATTATTGTGCACATTAATAAAGATTTTACGTTTTTATCTAATATTGTAGCTTTATTCGTGTAGTATCTTCATTTATTTGCCTTAATTTTAGCTCACTGTAAATAACAGAAAATAATTATACGGAAAATGTTGGCGTCGTGTGGAGCCATATATTGGATACGGGTCAGGTCCACAGATCTACTTACCTATAGATTTTCAATGAGCGTGGCTAGCTCAGTGCCTCTCGCTTCAACAAGGTGTGTTGCCACATTAAAATGATTTGCTATAAGTTAGGGTAATTTACCTACTATGATGGGTAGTGAATCTTCAATGAGTACTTTGGAAACAATACTACCTTTTAAATATTTATATTTTATACACTATCTGCTGCAACCCACGGAGCTACCTGCAATGTTCTGGGAAGAAAAGTACGTTGTCTGTCCTCATGACACACCCTATCGTCCTGACAAAATTTGACTTAGCTCATGATCTAAGAAAACAAGGTCTAGCAATTTGAGAGTGGTCCCGCAATGACGCCATTGTCCATTTGCCACTTTATTCAATCAGCGTTACGTGGTGTATCGTCATCTCTCTCGAACCTGTTGTAAATTGACATCATGACATCATTGCGGGACGCCCACGTAAAAAAAAAATCTCGGATTGCTATACCTGGCGTAGTATATTATTATACCATGACTTAGCCGTTTCCTCGTAAAAAACAGACAGAAAGTTACTTGCGTTTTTATTATAATTATTTGTTAAGATTAGAATATAGTACTAGAAAAAAGGTTGTAAAGTAACCATAGCATGATTTTTTATGATTAAAAAAAAAAAAAAAAAAGTCAGAGTTAAAACGGAAGGGGGGGTCCATGCAACAAACGTTAAAAGTATTTTTGGATTTGTTCTAGTGTAAAAACGGTAATCCGTACAAGCTTCAAATTTAGCGGATTATAGTGAACATAAGTAAAACAACAAATAATAAATACTGGCCAAGTGCGAGTCAGTGACAAATTTCTGTTTACCACTAAGCTAAGCAACGTCAGGCGCGGTCGGTACTTGGATGGGTGACAGCCTGGGCGTGATGTTGTCTTTTTGCATAACTTTTTGTATTTTGTGATTGTAAAGAACTCTCAGCGCGCGAGCGCTTGGTCAGTTTAGTTTTTTCATGAATGGAATTATGTATAACATTCCAAATAATTAGATAAATAGACTCTTTAATGTTTACAGTAAAAATTTCACGAACAGCGCGTAGCTTTTTGAATCGGTTCGCCGAAATCGCCTTTTGCTTTTCCAGCTTCATAACTGTAGCCTCATTAGTATATATTTAGTATTAACATTCACCATATTCATATGGGCATAGAAGGGTCGGTATTTTGCACTTCTTGCAATGCAGAACCTGCAGAAAGAATAATTTATGTTAGTTGCGGTGGGTAATTTCTTTCATAAACTGGCAACATTCATCATTTATTTTCTAAGTGAATAATTTGATAAAATTCATAGTATTAGACCACAAATCGACCCAAAAACTGACTAATTATGAATAAAATATTTATGAATTGATATCCTGAATGTCTTTAGGTGATCGTTACAAGCGTTATTGTGTTTACTTACTTGTGAAATAATATTTCATCGTTTTGTCGCTCACTGCGCT
The DNA here is from genome assembly GCA_914767915.1 of Agriopis aurantiaria. Taxonomy (NCBI): domain Eukaryota; kingdom Metazoa; phylum Arthropoda; class Insecta; order Lepidoptera; family Geometridae; genus Agriopis; species Agriopis aurantiaria. The sequence continues at coordinate 4,852,629 of OU611994.1, read as the reverse complement.
TCTTGCAGCCCAAAATGCTACAACCAAGCATTGTAGAACCGTTTTTGCAGTTATTACTCAGAGAAAAGACGCACATAACACATTAAATCACCAAAAAAAGGTAATAAATAATATTCAGACCCGTTTTGTTTGGCACTGAACCGTCAGATTTTGACATTTCAGGTCCAAAAAAGAGGCCACGCCGATAAGGACAAAAAAGTCTATTTATGTCCTTTTTGTACTTGTGCTGAGCCATATCAAGTTGTCTCTTTCACTGAAATATATTGCCGATCTGGTTGTGTATATCTGTGGTCAGGGAGTCTAGACAAGAGCCACACACTGTTAGCGTTAACGCCTGCGGAAAGATGAAATTGTATGAAAATGACATTGACAATGACATTAGAATGAGATAAATTATCTGAAGCTAATGTCATTTTCATACAATTTCATCTTTCCGCAGGCGTGAACGCTAACAGTGTGTGGCTCTTGTCTAGACCCCCAGGTCGCATTAGCTTGGCATCGCACGTCACTTTGCAAATGCTGCATCCGTCAAATTCCAGTCAATAAATCACTGTCAGGCGCGATTCCCGCCAATTTTACCTTTTTCGAATCAGGCTCAAGACCACACTCAAGACGATGAAACAAATAATTATTTTAACCGACTTCAAAAAAAGGAGGTGTTCTCAATGTTTTTTTTTTTAATGTTTGTTACCTGGTGATGAAAATTATAATAATTGAAAGGATATTACGGATAGGTACTTTCAGATTGGTTCCATAGAAATTTCATCAAAATCGGTTTAGTCGTTTGGCTTTTAAATCAAAATAAGTAAAAGGACGCCAACCTACGCTGCGTCTGCTGGTTCGTGGTCTCCACTCAAGAACTTTCTTTCCCATCAGTTATCGGTTCTTCGAGCAATGTGGCCTGCCTTTTGCCACTTCAAAAAGATAATTATGTTTTCATCTGACCAGCTCGGAAAGGTTTTCTTTATCGTTTAAAATCTGCGCGCAAAAGTTGTTTCTGGGCGCTAGCGTGGAAAGTAAATTCGAAATTTAAACGTTATGAACACAGGTTATGAATTTGTCGAACCTTTACCACAGATATAAGAACCTTTAAAAAAAATTCAGTTTTAAAACATTCTAACCTCGTTGAATAACACCTCAAATAGTTTGATTCAAGAAGGTTTCTATCGTAACTTAGAAAAAATACAATATTTCCCTCGCTAAGGTGAGATGAAAAGTTGTGTTAGGCAGCAAAGTTATTCTGCGTCTCATACCTTTGAAATCCTCGCTACGTTCAGAATTCTATATTTGAAACACTCAATAAAAAAAACAACTTTGCAGCCTTGCATATCAAATAACAATTAATCATTCGGTATTCCAGTTACTTTAGCGGTGCCATTCTGCCGATTTCATGCTGGTGACGCTGCCAACTGATAGTGGGTAGTAGGTATTTAGATTATCTTCAGATCTCCAATGGTTTATGGGCAATCCAATATTTTTTTTAAATAATAAAAGACAAAGAAAGTGTGTCTTTAAAAGAAAGTGTGTCTTTGTGTGTGTGTGTGTTTTCTATCTGTTTATAATTTTTATTTCTGGTGTACACAATAAAGAGTTCTGTTCTGTTCTGTTCTCCAACCACCCGCATTCTTCAGTCTTCCCGTGAACATGGTGCATGTAACTGCGCCGAAATATCGGGAGCTCATTCCACAACCTTACCACGGTAAATATCCCGTAAATAATCATATAACTTTAAAGAGTTTCTATCTATCTAAGTTCAGGTATTTAGTGTTATCTTGTATTTTGTTAAGTTAATAAAGGCACTTGCCATTGAAAAACCCTTAGCACTAAATAAAATAGTTTATTCACAATACCGCCCAGGTTTGGTTCCAATCCGCCCTAAATTACCCTCAGTCCCGCCCGTCCCGGGTACCACGTTTTTGTCACAAAAACTTTTCAGTCATCCATTTTAACGAGAAACCAGATTAAACAGGTGGATGATAACGAGTGCCGAGCTAAGTGGATGGAATACTCTACTCAACTAGATTACGATACCCATTTGGAAATAGGTAGGATTCAATTTTTGGATTGGCTCTTAAGCCTTGCTCAGATTATGCGAGGCGTTACTTTACCCGTTGAAGGTACTCGTACGTGATTAAAAACTTTGCAAAAGTAGAAAAGTGAACCGAAAAATTTATTTTTTTGTTCCTGGGTTAACGAAAGTTACGGTGTAGTTGAAGATGGTAAACATACTCATATAACAAGAAAATCCTGGCTACGCCCTTTTCTAGGGCGTAGGATTTTCTAAAAGACGCGGCGGCAAATGCAACGTTATTTAAAATTATTTACCGTTAGGTTTCGAAAGTTTTTAAAAGAGCGTTTATCCACACTCTAGGGGCGAGAGGAAAAGGAACCTAGCCTGGAATGGAAACTTAATACTCAATCACCACGATACCCTCTTTTTACCTTTGTCGTCGTCGGGTTAAAAAAAGTCAAGTCAGGTACCTCTGCTATATATAGATATTTCCAACAGAAGAAATAAGTGTAGTGTCTGCAAAATTCGTAAATTTGTGCAAAAACCACATGCCTGCAAAGTTCAACTGCAGGTTTTGCAGCAAACGTTCATTAGAAAAAGCCAGGCCGGAGGAAAAAGTGTGGAATCACGGCATTCCTCTCTGGCACATCCAGAGAGCGTTCCCGCTTGATACAGTTTCTTAATTGAATTTACTCTAGACGAGAGCTTGGTGCTAAGACCAAGCCAGCGAATAAGCGGTTTCCAACTGCAATGCGCACAGACTGTTATAAACTTTCAATAGGCTATCTTTTGACAAATACACCAGATCTAACCAGATCCAGAATCCCGATGAAACTAAATTTGACAGCCATAAAATTGACGTCATCCTTTTCCCACACATTGAAATGAAAAGGGACGCAGATAATTTTAGTCCTGTCAGATTGGTTTAGTTTAGTCACAGTTAGTAAATGGCATGACATCGACGCCTGTCTCGCTAGACATAGAGGCCATTAAACTTACGTATGACATCACATCGGTAGGTAAGTGTAGAAATTACCGGATTATAGTCTAACTTCAAATATAGGTATACCTAATATTATTCTCGATCCATGCATTTAATAGATATGACATTAATTCTTCAAGCCCGGGCGCAGAACTGCATTACCTCTGAACATCGTGAGCGACAAACTTCGTACATAGGGAACGTTAAACACACCACGCCATACAAACTCTTTTTATTTCATCAAAACGTTCCCTATGTACGAAGTTTGTCGCTCACGATGTTCAGAGGTAATGCAGTTCTGCGCCCGGGCTTGAAGAATTAATGTCATATCTATTAAATGCATGGATCGAGAATAATATTAGGTATACCTATATTTGAAGTTAGACTATAATCCGGTAATTTCTACACTTACCTACCGAGACGTTATTATACTAATTGAGCACTACCGCTTTTCGGATGACAAGTTTAACGGGATATTCTTTATTCTATTTATTTTTTTAATAATAGATACGCTTGCGCTTGTCCGCCACCTCGCCTGATGTTAAGCGATGATGTGGTTAACTTAACAGTTTTATCAAAGGCTCTCAAAATCTTTGTACAAGAGAGCAGACCACACAGCCTCTACTCTTTAACTTTTTTCTAAAAGTCGTTGTGTTAGTGGCTCCACGCAGTTTTTATTGTAAAGTACGAGCAATTACTTCGACGTCGCATTTTATTTTCAGATAAACTTTAAAATTGAGTCAAAAACACCTTCAACGAGGCGTCAAACACTCTTGTTATACATCAACATTATTTTGGTGGTTATTTAATTTGGTTTGCAGTCCAACGCGGCATTTTGGGAACGATGCCTGAGGAGTGAGGGCTACATAAATAAGATATGGTTTGTTGTATGGGGTCCCCCCGGTACACCAAATTTTTTTTGAAGGAACGTTTTTTTAGGGCGAGAAAAAAGACAGCGTTACCGTCACGCTCAGATACTCGTTCGGGTATAGAAAGTCGGCTCGAGTCGACTAAGGGAGTGAGAGAGATTATAGGCAAACTTGATGAAGTGTTAACTTCAGCTCTGGAGTTTTGGCGCCAACGTGGAAAAAAACATGTCGGCTCGTTGGATTATTTTCCAAAACTTGTGTATTTTCGAGTGTTAATGTGCACTAAATGGTGAATTATTATTCATTAAGTGCTCGTAAACGTACTCGAGTTTGGGGAAGTGATATAACGAGGGGAAACGTGTCTTTTCGTGTTGTTTCCAAAACTCCATAGGAGCCTCTTGTAAAGTCTCCGCCAATTTACAGGGGCATGAGTTTGACTTGACCGTGACTTACTTTGCTTGACACTGACTGTGACTATGACTAGTTTGACGCTATTAATACTATGTAAACATGTTTAATATTACGACTAAAGGACATTGAATCCACGGTCATGAATATTTAACAAAAAAAATGTTAACTTCTGTCGTGTGGACTTAAGGACACACTTTTTTTATTTGTTACCGTCTAACATTTTGATCTCATTGGGGTGGGTACCTTGTTATAAATTGCACATATTATGTACATTTCTACTGTACAAATCTTTACTGACAAGAGGTTGATATAATAGGTCAGTGAGCTAAGGTCCACAGGATCCACAAAATACGCAAAAAACATAATGAGCTTTTCATCCCCTCGTCTCATATTTCGAAATACTCAAATTTACCTTTAAAAGGTATGAGTGACATCTAAAATAATTAAAAATAAAGAATTCTGAAGCTCAATTAATAATTGTCTAATGGTTTCTCTCTGTCGCTGAGATATTAAGTTTCAGTGACTATGCGCTTTTCCATTCATTAATTTCTTTAGGCGAACGCCTCTGTGGACGATAGATAACTAATCTTGGGAGTCTGGGGTTTATGAAATTCAATTACAAATTTAGGCTTTGCTTGGTTAAGATAATCCACATCTGTCTAGTAGTGGCTATACCCTAACACATATTTTTGGAACTAACTTTAACAAAAAAAACTCAATATCGCACAGCGGATAATGGAGAGAGCTATGCTCGGAGTTTCTTTGCGCGATAAAATCCGGAACGAGGATATTCGCCGAAGAACCAGTCACTGACATAGCTGCTAAAATTTGCAAGTTGAAGTGGCAATGGGCAGGCCACATCACTCGAAGAACCTATATCCGATAGGGAAGAAAGGTCCTTGAGTGGAGACCACGATCCGGAAGACGCAGTATTGTGGCTGTATATTGTCCATCAGAATTATTTCCTTTTTTTTATATCGACTCTCTGAAAAACTCTTATTGAGATATAATTTTTTTTCGGGCAAGTGCCTTTAATAACTAAACAAAATACAAGCTAAAACTAACACTACAAATACAGTTAGACTGCCCATAGACCGTTGAAGGTCTAAAGACAATCCAAATGCTCAAGCCCACTACCAGTTGGCAGCGTACCCAACATGCTGGCGGCATTACCACGTTGAATGGCAATGCTAATGCGTTGAGCCAGAAACACGCCAGCATTTTGGTCACGTGTCGCATTAACTAGGCGCTCTGAAAGATTTTTGAAAATGAGGTGAGCTCCCGGTCCCCAAGGGCCCAATGTCTCGACCCCAAACGCCTCAAATATGTAACCACTGCCGAGGTTAGCATATTTGCGACGCTTGTGCTGCTCTGCCAAATTGGCAGCCGCGCCAGCCCTACCTTGTGTCTCAGGAAGATGTGACGGCGCCAAAGTATCGACACAAGTTGCGTCCCATACAAGGGGCAACATAAAGATATAATTATTTATATAGATTGTGAAGTACAAAAGATGGTGGCTGAGCGGTTGTATGTGCGTTTTACAATTCGACAAAACTCGGTTCGATCCTCGGCACTGCCCCAATGATTTATTTAGTACCTAAATTAGTTATTTGCAGATTCGATGCCATCGCAAAGGAAAACATCACGAGAAATCCAGTATGTCTGAATCTCAAAAGTTCAAAGACACAAATTATGACATTCAGACACTGAACATGGTGAATTAGGGTCCATCCTCTCTCTCTCTCTATCTCTCTTCGAGAAAAGGCCTGTATCCCAGAAGAGGGAACATAAGAGGCTGATAATAAAAAAACACTTTACTGATTTTGTTTACTCTGGATTATCTTATAATTATATTACTTTTACTATAGATAAATCAACGTTTTCACCGCCACCGGGCTTAACACACTATGTATTTTTAAACGACCATGCATAGAAAATCCCGGGGTTTTGACCCCACAGTAATAACTTTCACATTATGTTCGACATAATATAAAAACTTTTTTAATCTCATTTATATTCATGGACTTATATGAGCCCATTCATGAATATAATATGCCTAATTCATGTTTGAGCTCCGCAAAAAGAATCAGAATTTACGACCTCTTTAGTGGGATAGTCTATGTAGGTGCCAGCAGGTGAAATAAATTACACTATCCAAGTGTAAGTAAACTTTTTTCTCTAGTGTTATCATCAAATATTTACTTTTCGTATTTTTCACGCCTAATGGTAACGTGTTGTTTTTTTTAATAAATAATTTATACTCTGATATTAACAAGTATAAATGATGATTTAATTCCCTCCTGCCCTTTTTTCTATCGAACTGCCAGGGCGGGCACAAAAAATCGACATCGTTTTATGGTTGATATTCCGAAACCCCGCTTTGATTCCACATTTATTGTGCGAACTGCTAGTGTGTGGAATTCGCTGCCTGAATGGGTTTTCCCCGTCAGTTACAATCTGGGTGTCTTCAAGTCGAGAGTGAATCGGTTTCTTCTAGGCAAGCGTGCTCCATCGTAGACCGCATCGTTGCTTAACATCAGGCGAGATGGGGGCCAAGTGCAAGGCTTTCTACTATAAAAAATTAAAAAATAAAAAAGTTTTCTTAAACCTTGCTGAGCAGATTTTCTTGAATCATTAAATAAATATTTTTTTTTAATATTTAGCTCCATTAGCTCCTAAAACTCCCGATCACGTCATCTTTCAAACAAAAAATTAAAACCGGACAAATGTGAGTAGACTCACACCCCGAGGGTTCCGTACATTATAACTTAATAAATATGTATGAAGATAGTTCATTCATCCCTATGGAATTAAAATGTAAGATTGTAATACTATAAGCATTTTTTTAATATGAAGTAACTTCAAATTAACAACTTTCGGATATTTTCCTTTATATGTGCTGTGAGACCTTGCTTCTGCCAAATTTCGTTATTCTAGGTCAACAGGAAGTACTCTATAGGTTTTGATTCCCTTAGTCTTGACATACAGAAGGACAGACGGATAGACAGACAACAAAGTGATCGTATAAGGTGATCCTATATGATCCTTTTTCCTTATGAAGTACGGAAAATATTTTTGAAGTCTATTGAAAAAAGAATTCAGCAATTTACAATCTAAAATCTGTCAAGCCTTCTAGCTACAAGGATTCACATAATAACAGACAAATTTACATCTAATGCATACATACAACTTAATGACATTACCTTCCATTTAAGGCAGTTGGTAAAAAATATATAAAAAGTCTACACAATTTCGTAGCGTCGTAGCACGTCACAACGAAAGTCCGTAGCGGGTGCCTACTTTCAAGATTAGTTCTCCTTTTAAAAAGTCATCAACTTCCTCTGTCGCTTGACACAAAAAATAGTTCAGAACACGGAAAATAAAACAGGAGGTGCTTTTAAACCTGTCGCAGCCTTAAGCTACCTTTTGTGTCGCCACGGTGAAACTGGTGGCGACGGCTGAAATTTTCAAAAGGATTCAGGAATATGATAAATCTGCCACCGGAATATCGCCCATATTGCTTATAACTTTACTACTAAAACTTGCATGAGTGGATGAAAAATGTTGCGATTGTGCTTTTAAGATTTGCGCGCGATTCATGGCATTTTTCACTTCACCGCCTTTTCGCAGTTTTCCCCATGGACAGGGATTTTTTCTCTAGTTTTCCTCTTTTACTTTTTTACACCTTTGACAAGGTCGTGCAAACAAAGAAATCCATGGGTGCCCGAGTCAAAACAATTTGTAGGAATTCAATACTCCATTGACGATATGTAGCGAAAAGTGGAAGATCGAGCCGAGTGCTTTGCGAGAGGCCTATGTCCAGCAGTGGACTAATGTAGACTGATTATGATTTTTTATTTTTTTTATTTTTTGCATTATGAATGGAGAAATGGAACTACTTGTTTGGCTTCAATTCTCTTCTTTCGTCATAGCCCAGTCACTAGAGGTTTTTGCCTTGCAAAAGGTGGTGTAGTAATGATTTTCACATATTATGTTGTTTAGGTCTAGACTCTGATAAAAAATCAAGTTGTCGACCTTGAGGAAGGTGAGCGCAAGCCGCCATCTTGGATTTTAGGCAGTTGTAACTCATTAAGTATTAGACTTACAAAATTGATTTATGTAACTAAATGTAAAGTATTTAGTTTTCTTAATGTTTTCCATACACGTGTTTGTTGAAGATCACAAGATCAACACTTTGGGAGTAATTTTGAGGAAAATACCCAGTATAGGGAGTTTTTTGGTAAAAAGTTCATCTTTTAGCCGCTGTAACAAATTAGTTATAGGAATTACAAAAAAAAATTATACAAAAATGTAAATCTTTAACATTGCTTTTGACATTATTGACGTAAAAATTAGCCGTTGGTGAGTTATCTTGATTAAACCAATTTTTCACACCTAAAATCCAAAATGGCGGCTTGCGCTCACCATCCCCAAGGTCGAAAACTTAAATTTTTCATCAGAGTCTAGACTTAAACAACATATGTGAAAATCATTACTACACCACCTTTTGCAAGGCAAGGGTCTTTTTTTCTCTACTGACTGGGCTATCATGCTATTTCTACGTACTGTTGACTATACTAACATCTAAAGATGTTGATAGACTGGAGTATGTAGCTTCATTTTTTTTTAAATAATAATAGATACAAGAGTGAATCTCTGACTCCTATGCTAGGTAGATTACCTGTATTATAGGAGTTAGTTCTTAACTAACTTTACCAACAGATATTAACAAAATTATGAATATTTTTTTTCGGGCAAGTGCCTTTAATAACTAAACAAAATACAAGCTAAAACTAACACTACAAATACAGTTAGACTGCCCATAGACCGTTGAAGGTCTAAAGACAATCCAAATGCTCAAGCCCACTACTAACTATTAATTGATTTTAGTATAAGTATCCATTCGGTATTTGTAGGTATTTGTGTATGTGTTGGGGTGTGTGTGAATGTGTGTGTGTTGATGAATGAAAATAAGGCTGAGTGTATGTGGTTGTATGTGAATGTAAGTCAAGTAAACAAGTAGGTATGATCTGATATGAGGTATAAGTATAGTTCTAGCGCCGTTAACTCGTTTCATACAATTTCGTCATTCCGCAAACGTTAACGCTAACAGAAAGTGGGTCTTGTCTAACCCCTACGAACAACTAACTATTATCTGTAAAGGTGACCAAATGAGAGAATTAAAATAGTCACAAAACGCTACCAGTTTTGTTCTGAAAATACGATTGCAACTCTCTCGCTGAACTCCATCGATAAGTTGGTTGTAATAGCAAAGTTTCACTGACCTCTATAGGTTTGAACTTCTAAACTATTTCTTACTTTACGAACGAGCGTCGAACAATTCTAAGTTCTGTAACGGGGCTCGAATAGAGCTGCCATACTTGCGGTTATTTGAGACTTGGATAGGTGCCAATAGAACTAAAACGCAACGAGTTTAGATTCGGGAATCCACATTTACCAATCATATTAAAGCCCTGGGCTGGGGCGGTACCATCACCTGTTTTAAGCTATATAATTTAGGTGGCTGTTAAAAGTAGCGCGACCGCAAACCGTATCTAAGTGCGTTTTAATGTTCACGTTCGCTTGATTTTCAACAGTCACTTAAACTGAATTGCTTAGAACAGGTGACGGTAAGGCTGGGTCGCCCCCGGACTGAACTGCTGGCCCTAGACAGATACCAGTGGAGAGAATTAGGTTAGGCCTTTGCCTAACAGAGGGACAATAAAGGCAAACTTTAAAAAAAAAACTTTTTTGCATTCTGGTAACGTTTTGACTTCGTTTTGCCTTTACCGCCTTCTAGGTGTCAACCTCAGTGGCAGTGGGCAGGGAATATCACGCAGAACATATGGCCGATGGGACCGAAAGGATCTGGAATGGAGACCACGGACAGCACAGCGTAGGACGTCCACCCACAAGATGGACAGACGACCTAAAAGACACCGCAGGGAAACGCTGGAAGCAGGCCGCTTCTAATCGGCCCTTTTGGAGATCGATGGGCGAGGCCTATGTCCAGCAGTGGACGTCCTATGGCTGAAATGATGATGTTGAGATGCCAACCTATCAAGGGATTTTGGGAAATCTAGAATAATGTGTTAGTCATATCTACCTACATGCAGATGCTTCAGTTGTAGCCCCTATGGAAGTAAAGTAAGCCAATGAGCGGCCATTAAATCGTCTCATATCATGTTATGTAAAGTTTTAAATTTTCCAGTGCCAAATCTCTAACAAGTCACAGTCAAGCAAAGTTAGTCACACTCAATTCCAAGTCATGCACCCAAATAGCATCCTTAGAACAATTAGTTAAGTTTAAAACTACTGTCAAGTTCTCGCTGGCGTAAATTATCACGCACGAAAACGTGACAGTTTTAAGCATAGATTAATTTCTAACATTTTTAAGTAAGGCCGTAAGTATTCCACTCACCAATTTACTTGCAAAACTTTAAAGAAAACACTAGAGCGCAGTAGACAGACACACTTCGTATCATCAAGATACCTGTCGCTGGCACGGAGCGGATATTAAATCCTCAGAAAAATGATAAATTAAACATCTCGGCAGCTGGTTCCTTTCAGTGCCACTTACGTTAAGAAATTGAGCTGAGTTACAGCCTCTGGAGCTTCCTGGCTTTACGTCGAAATTTGCCAGAACTGCGCTGCCTTTATTGTTAGTGATTTTTTTATGATGAATAGCGTTGACCGGCGGCTTACAAAATGGAATGAACTGACTTGGCCAGGATTTTTTAATATACACTTGCATTAGCTGCGGGCTTTACCTATTGTTACCTCACGATTTTTCTTTTCTAACAATGCAGGGTTACACGGAACGGTGGTACTAATCCGAAAGGAGGTCATTATACTTTTAGTTAGTTACAATGACCTCTGTAGTAGTAGTTTTTCGTAAACTGACGTTTTAGAGTGGATATCGATAAATAACTGACAAAAAAAACATCTTTAATGTTATGGTTTAATTGTTTTATATTCGTCTTGACAATTACGGCTTTACTTTTTTCGTTTTATTCCCAAAAATCCAGATACCTATAATTGAACTATGCATTTTGTAATAGCTGCTCAGCGTCCCAATTTTTGTTTTTTTAAACACTAACTTCTATAGTTTTTTATATAAGTGCATGAAACTATGTACAATGACAGTTTTAGTATATAGATCTAAATTTTAAGACTATAAAAGAAACCAATTTTTTGGGGTGGCTCTGATACATCTGAAACGGGGATGAATTTTTTTTTTTTACTCTTTACCCTTGTGTGTTTTATCGTTGAATAGGTATTTTAATATGAAGGTAAGGTCGTGGTAGCCTAGTTGGGAGACCGCTAAACTTGAAAGCGTGAGGTTGCGGGTTCAAAACCCCGGGCCCGTACCAATGAGCTCTTTGGAGTTTATGTACGGATTTTCATAGCACTGGCTTTTCGGTGAAGGAAAAACATCGTAAGGAAACCTGCATACGTCATCATCATCATCATCATCAGCCAGAAGACGTCCACTGCTGAACATAGGCCTCCCCCTTTAACCTCCACACTGAACGACAGCCTGCCTTTTGATCCACTGGATGCCAGCGACTCTTACTATGTCGTCGGTCTATCTAGTGGGAGGCCTACCTACGCTGCGTCTTCCGGTACCTGCATACGTACGGAGAAGGAATTCAATGGCGTAGGTATGTGAATCCACCAACCTGCAACTGGGCCAGCGTGGTGGATATGGCCCAATCACCCTTTCGGGGGTAGGCTAAAAGTCCAGCAGTGGACTGTTAAAAGGCTGATTATGATTATTATCCGATTATGAATTATTGAGATATAGCGATAAAATTGTAATCAATTTCAAACGTTTTAGCTAAGGTCATTGACCTTTTCGTAAAATGATCTTAACAATAAAAAACCTACTGGTTTTCTTATTGACTAAACCATAATAGTTATTTATGATACAAGTGCGGAAAGTTGGTTATTACAAACGAGTAGACGAATGTAAGCCCGAGACGAAGTCGAGGGCTTACCATAGTCACGAGTTTGTAATAACCAATCCGCACGTGTGCCATACAACGTTTTACAACACATTTGCGAGAAAAAAACAAAAAATGGAAATTAAAAAATACCGTAAAGTACACGCACGGTGCTTTACAACGGAGCGCGCGGACAAATTCATTACAGCACGCTCCGTTGTATGATGCATTTCATTACAGCACGCTCCGTTGTATGATCCGTAATGTTTAACTTTCGAAAGATGTATTCAGGCTAAGTGCACTTTTTGAAATGTGTTGTAAAAAGAAATAGCTATGTAGGGATCTTTAAAGTTTGGCTAAATCTACAGAGCTTCGATCGATGTTTTCTAAAACCATCGATTTCTGAACTATGATTGTGACTACCTCTGTGTGATGGCTTTGGTTACGGAACCCTAAAATATGCGTGGCTCGACACGCCCTTGGACGGTTATTGGTATAACAGGCTAAGTAATTTAGGTAGTTTGTTTAGTTTTTAAAAGCACTTGCTTAAATCATGGCTTTATAACTTTATTAAAGAGCATGATTTCATTTTTCCATTAAATATAAGTACAAAATGTTTTTACGCCACACGTTTGGGTTCTAAAACTTTGTTTTGGGTCACTTGAGCGCTAGCATCTGGCTTAAAATATCAAACAAACATTACTTTCCCAAAGTTTTTTTAGTAAATTGAATATGTACGGGCATATTTTTAACATGTGTTCATAATTATACTGCTGGATTTTTAAAGCATATGTTTTTGACTCGTCTTTGGTCTTTGTTTTGGGGGAGAAGATATAATAATATGATTTATTGTAATTTTACTAAAATCAATAACCCTTGAAGACACAGCGGAGCACGAGATGGTGAGGCACGAGGCAGCTGCTAAGGCCCCAGGATGCACGTATACAGGGTTATTGGTTATTAGCTAATAATATTATAATCAAAGATTGTATAAGAATAGTATGAAATCTTTGATTATAATGAATTAAAGATCTCTAAAGATCAGTAAGGATCCTTTACCATGATTTTAAATTTAAATTAAGCAAAGCCTCATACAAATGCCAGAGATACATGCAAATATGCAAGCGATTAGTAAAATGTCAATAAATCATTTAAAAAAAATGATGACAAAAGAATCCATCGTCAGCCCAAAATACCTATCTTCAATATTTATTTACAAAATTCCGGCTATACCCGGCGCTACTGTGGGGAGACTCGGCAAAATTGGATTGTCGCTTACCGTCCTCCGGACAGACCACCTGCACTCCGTTCTACCTTCAACACTGCCAGGGCTATCACGACAAACAAAACTTAATTATATTTACAAAAAAAAGGAATAATTTTAGTCGTTAATTCTCTAGTTTTCCCGACTTTTCCGGTAAGATTTCTTTAGCTTTCTTAAATTTTTACGCTTGCACTAGCAGTGCCCCGTGGTTATGCCTACTATCCTACAAGCTACCGTTATTTAACATTAACTACTTTTATTTCGGGAAAAATAGCGGGTATAAGCGGGTAAAAAATAAAAACAATAAGCAAAGCGCTGCGCGTCAAGAATGATTTTAAAGTGCGATCGCTGAAAGAATGCGTCTGACAGTTATCATAACAATGTAAAAAGCTGAACGAAACAGTAAATTCTGATCACTTTTGATAGCTTTTGAACGTAAGATTGTAGCTGATAGTAAAAAAATACTACAGTAAAATATTAAAAGAAAATGTTTTCATTCGGTTTATGTAATATTATTGCGCCAGTCAGACGCATTTTTTTAGCAGCCAAACTGCAGTGACAGCACTGTTCTCGAGTCAAAGACGTATTAACATTGATGTCTTTGTTGTGACAGAGGCAACCCTATTTGTAACTGGAAGACACCGAGGTTAGTACTCGACGAAATATTTTATTTGAAGGCAGACATTCCTCTTAGTCTGACAGGAAATAAGTAAAAGGCGAGGTTTCTGAGTACTACTCTGTTGTCAGACATCTTGATTCGGTGACTTTATATTTGGTTGTTAGGTATTTGAATAATACTTTTTACGTTGTTTACGGTGAAATAGTGGCACTAACTTTAATCGTCTTTGGTTACGACGCAACCAGTGGTCCGCAGGAGTCAAAATATGGTCCGCGAACGATTTCAGATTTCGCGGGCGATGCATCGCCGTGCTCCGTGCGAGAACGCAGATTTAATTCACTTGAGAAGTGTTGGTGTAAAAAGCAATTACTTACACCAACATTCGAAATATCGCCTTATGGTATCTTATGGTTTTCTCAACAAATTATGCGAACAAGGGTTTTCTGCTTTGTTGGTAATTAGAAACAAGGCCAGGGGCCTTGCGGCCAACTTCCCACGCGATCTCAAATTAGCGTAGTTCGTAAAATCACGCGAACGTGAACCTTAACGCGCCCAGATACGATTTGCGGTCGCGCATAATTTTTTCATCACCTAAACTGTAGCTAGCCGTATAAGGTCCCAGGAATCGACTGAAAGTACTCGATGATTTGCGTGTAGCTCTGAGCAATAATGATTAGTTCTACGATTACTGAACTTGTGCAGAAGATGCAAAAACACGTTGATTTAAAATTTACCTATTTGAATTTCTACTAAAAATTTAATAAAAGCCATGCCCGTAGAAAAAAAAACAAAGTCAGATAAAAAATATATCATAAAAATGTTGCTGTAAGAACCAACAATACGTACGAAAACAACTCCACCCAACGACTGTTGTTTATTCAGTGCATCGACATAATCTCCAGACAATCACACATTAGAGTTCGACTTAGCCTTCAGAGCATCATGAATTCACAAAGGTTCCTCCCATATTAAGTACCTAAATCCTCTAAGATCAAGGTTATCCATTGCAACCATCCCCAGGTCACCCCCCGTAAGTACGACGTGTTCTGAAAGACAACAAGTACAACCAGTGAGTCTATAAGTTGTCAGACAAAACTAGGACATGTGTCTTATTAAACACCCTAGGCAACTACCACTACATGAAAACGGAGAAAAAGAATGTCTGACAATTTTGGAATTGCTTATCAGCATTTAGGTAGGTACAGACTTTGGAAAAAATACAAAGGTACAGTACCTACATTACCTATGAACTGTAGATTGAGTAAAGTATTCTGCAATTTGTATTTTATAATAAAACCGGCCAAGTGCGAGTCGTACTAAAGTACAAAAAAGTATTGCAAATAGACAACAATCCATCAATGCCCGTCCAAGTACATACCGACCGCGCCCGACGTTGCTTAACTTCTGTGATCGTTCGAGAACCGGTGGTGAACAGAAATTTGTTACCGACTCGTACCTGGCAATTATTTATTATTTGTTGTTATACTTTAGAGTATGTACTATAATCATGCCAAGTTTGACGCTTTCATGTACTACCATTTTTATATTAGAGCTAGTACAAAAATACGTTAAAAAATATGTTTGCTGTATGGGATCCTCCTTCGTTTTTACTTTTTTATTATTTCTTACATAATCCTTCATAGCATTACATATTCTGTGAAAATTTCAACTAGCTATCTATTACGGCTCGAAAGATACAACCGTTTAGGTATAGGACGGACGTCACAGACATCGTAGGCTTAGTAATAGGGTCCCGTTTTTACCCTTTGGGTACGGAACTCTAAAAACGATGTATGAAGATTTTATTTCCTACAAAAATTTCTTTTTTTTTTTCTTCTTTCTTTGTTGATTGTTTCAAACCGGGAAAACAAGTAACAAAGGAACACCCTACAATACACATTAAAAAAAAGAGTCAATTTTACACCATCGCGCATTTTGATAAAGTATAAAATTCTTTGTCTCGGGAAATGGTGGAACAAAGAGACGTGGATTATTACAATATTGAAGAGATTGCAGCAATGAATGCAGTATAGCGTTCCATTGATGCCTTTGTATGGAATATTTATATTTTATATTTAAACAGTATTTATGATACGGATATTCCTGGGATCATTCGTTATGACAATATTTTATTCGATGTGTTCACAGTGCTCGTTTTAATTATTAAAGTCCGGCTGCTGAAAGAATGCATCTGACAGCTGCCATAATTTTGCAAAGGGCCGAAAGAAATCTTTTACGAACAATTTTACTAGTTTTTTGGACGTAAAATTATAGCTGGTAGCCAAAAAACTACAGGCAAATATGAAAAACGTAAGTAGGTTTTATTTTAAAAGCGTTAATATATTTATTTCTAGTTAAAGCATAGATTTATTTATTAATATTCTTGATTCGACTAATTCCAAATAAGATAAAATAAATTCTATTGAATGTGGAATTAGCCTTCGACCAATATAAAATGAATGAACGGGCCCAGAAGAAGCGCATTTTTGAAGATTACAAAATGAGCGCCATCGCTCTCTTCGTTTCAGTCGGTCTCTAGCCGTAGGAAGTGCGACACGAGTCTATTGTTACATGATAACGAAACATCTGTCTCCGTGTGCTTTCCCGCACTATTTAAAAAAACGCATCTATTCTTTGTAACAAATTTATTGTACATGGTAATAATTAGGTGTTGAAGTATATGTCCAACGGTTTTGCCTCGTTTTTACCGAGCAAGTTCAATGGTTATGGCCCGTCCATTCATTTTATTTTGGACGAAGGAATTAGCTACCTTCCGCGGTGATTCCGAGAAGCTACAACATGCGGTTCTTCAAAAGGAGTGTTAAATACACTCCTATAGTTTTACAAGTATCCATAGGGGAAAGTAACTGCTTACTATCAAGCAGCCTGTGTGCTTGTTTGCCACGTAGTATAGTATAGTGTAGTGTAGTATAGTATAGTATTAAAAAAACAGTCGTGAAACTCATTTTAAACTCATTTCATTTTTAACTCATTTTCATTTTTATTTTTGTATTATATTATATATTATATTTTTTTTATTTTGTAAAGTACCCAACGTCACAAGGAAGTAAACTAAAAACGAAATTCAAACAAACTTAAACTTGATAAATATTTTTCTCCAACCCCTTGAGCTTAACTTCCAGTCGACTCGGTATCATAAAATCTGAACTGTCAAGGATTAATTCCTGGACAGAGCTAATTTATTTCGCGTCATCGTGAAATAAGGGATAATTTAACCGCGAGGAAAGGGTAACTTTAGTAGAAAAACTAGTTTGGCAGCTACTGGATAAATTGATAACGAATTATATTTTATTTTATTTATCAAGGAACAGTATAAAATGTACAATAATGTGGATAGATTAATAAACTTAATAATAATACAGCCAACAGCACTATTCACAGATTACTTACAGAATTATATAAATTTACCGCTAGGAAAAGCTAGCTTGCAAAAGACAATATTTAAATACACATGTTTTTTTTTTTAAATAAATTTCGAATGAGTTTTAGGAATACTTATCAGCGTAAAAATCTCTTCGAAGTTAAACACAACGTTTTTGATGGCTATTGGCGCGCCTTGGTAGTAAACCGGGTCGTATGCCGTGGCGGTAAACGACATGACGTTCTCTCATGCCATTATATTTCACATCAGCCAGGCGTCCCGTGACGGCAAATTTTTATAAGGTTGCGTCCACTGGCTACAGCTATCTATTTCGCACGTTTTTAACATCTCAAAGATAAAAATCACTGACTGAGAATTTAAAAAACCGATTTTTGCGTTTATATTGTATAGTATGGTTGAGGAGATAGAAAAAATATTGTTTATCTCCTCCGCCATCCTATCATGCATTCGTTTATCTGACGATTGTCATATCAGCCCTTACGTAATTAATTTATGCAGCATCTCTGTGTCTATTTCAGACATCAAAACATTAGACAAGATTAATAATGCTAAGGGTGCGGCGATTTTTCAATCACGTGATTTGTTCAACTTGTAGAAAAGGGAAGGTTAGGGGAGTGTCAAAATTTATATTAGGCCAATTTCACAGCTATGCGGATTTATACTATGTGAAATAACCAGACAATCTCGTGTTTCATCATATAAAGTTTAGGAATCGTCGTCAAGCAAGGTACTCATCACCATCATCGTCAATCTGCCCATATCACACTGTTGGGCAGGCTCGACATGAGATACGTTTCCATTTGTAAGACCCAGTGTGCTACTTTATATGTATGTGTACCTACCATGTTCTGACAAATAAATGTTAGATTTTACACCCCGACATCGTTCATTTTCATCAATGACGAAAGAATCCATAAGCTCATTGGCATCGATTCTGATGTTCTCTAAACTAAACTAAATTTGACAGCTTTAAAATTGTTGCCATCCTTCTCTCACATATGTAAATGAAAAGAGAGGCAGATAATTTTTGTCCTGTAAGATTGGTTTAGTTTAGTGAGTGGTACATCAGAATCGATGCCAATGACTTTCATACAAATGTTCTAGTCATTTTGATGACACTTGGTAAATGTTATATTGACAGTACAAATGACTAATCTTCTATTTATATAAAAGTGAAATTCACTCACTCACTCACCAGGAAATCTCGAAAACTACTTGACCTACGAAGCTGAAATTTGGCAGGTAGATTCCTTATGGGGTATAGAGGTTTTTTAAGAAAGGATTTTGCGAAAGGGCTGAATTAAGGATGAGAAAAGAGGGTTGAAAGTTTATATGAAAGTCTACGCGTACGAATCGCGGGCAACACCTAGTAATCTATATATATAAAAATTAATCCTTATTTGCCTTGGTCATGCCATAACTTGTGAACGACTTTACCGATTTCAATGTATAAGTATTTTAAATGAGCAGCCAAACTATTTCATGTTTTATTTTTTGAACGCTCTCTTTCCAATCTATAGCGAAGTGAGAGCTCTCAACTTCCAAAGCTGCGGTTGCGGCGAGTTGGTACATTACGCCGATTGCTGCGCCATCTTTAAATCCGTTTCCGTCTGTTAGCTGAACTGAACATTTTGGTTAACACGGAACTTTGGTGGGATACTATTTGTTGAACTCAATTTAGCCCTATTTATACAAATAAATACGTCTCAGAAAATTTGCTTATTAATATTTTATCTCATTGCATTATACCAGTAAGGAAGTAAGAGAAACTCTCTCGAAAGCAAAAACTGGTGATTGCTAATAGGTGCAATACCACAAAAATGCGTTTATTTTTTTAATGTTTGCAATGTTATACCTATAAAAGACCGCTGACGCTAAAGTTCTCCAAACGACCAGCGCCGCGTGCCAAAATGTCCATAGGCTTTCGTTTTACCGCCACGTCACCTGATGTTAAACGATTATGCGGTCTACGATGAAGCACGCTTGCTTAGAAGAACCCGATTCACTCGTGATTTGAAGAATACATTGCTGAGGCCTTACGGCTACCTGTTTAAGCAATTCTGATTAGGTGGTGAGAAAAGCTGCGCGGTGATTTTCCGAACAGCGCTGTTTTAGCGGGGGCCTTACGGCTAGCTGTTTAAATCAATCGAGTTTAGGTGATAAAAAAATGTTGATCTGGGCACGTTAAGGTTCACGTTCGCGTGATTTTCCGAACTGCGTGGTTTTAACGTTAGTATATGATACCGCGTAAGCAGTTGGCCGTAAGGCCCCTGGTTTGTTTGGATGGATCTTATCGCATCAAATACATACCATTTTTTTACTAATATGTGGCAATTCATCACATCACAACCTATTAAGTAGTAGGTCTGGTACATATTAATTCGGCGTAAGCTGACCCACGCGATGCGTACGCTTCGAAGTAAAGCAATCGCGCATCCCGCCACCCGCATCGCAATTGCCTTCTACAATTCGCAATAATGAAACTATACAACGAGATTTCTTAGATATATTTTAAGGATACTACACGTTATTATCTGCGCCATTCTATTTGAGATTAACTCATTTGCGGAGCCTCTCAGACCTCTCACAAGGGACTGGGGATTTCTTGGCGCAAATTTGCCATAGACTGCTAATAGTTGGATTTTATTTTGTTCTGAAAAATGGGAGAAATAACATGGAGTCTTTGAAAAATAAGTTAATCATTTCTAGGTGTTATTAATATCAGTATAGGAAAAGATCTGCAGAAGCTGGACGTTCATGATGTTCGGTGTTTTTGACTTGACCGTGACTTACTTTGCTTTACTCTGACTGTGACTGACTTGTTTGACTACATTTCATCAAACTTGATAGTAATTTAATATTTGACACTGACAAATGCACAGGAGTGTGACGTCAAACTCCTAATAAAGGGAAGAATTAAAAAAAAAACAATCATGCCAGTGTTTTCTTCTAAATACATCTATAGTAAAATGCAATAGATCTGTGGTAAAATGTAAACCTCAAACCACTACTAGCGCTGATGTAAAATCAACATAGATACGTCCGTTAACTCTACCTATCTACTCTTATTTACACAAAATGTTATCAATCAAACTAACGCCGGGGTATCTAGCGTTTTCCATATTCTACCTTCGGTTAGTACCTACTGTACCACTGGCTATGTGTTGCCAGTGATGACATAATGGTACTAAGACGTGGTCCTTAACTGTTGGCCTTTTGGAAAAACTCAGTCACACAGCGGGCAATGGAGAAAGCTACGCTCGGAGTTTCTTTGCGCGACAGAATCCGAAACGTGGATATTCGCCAAAAAACCAGAATCACCGACATAGCTGTTAAAATTTGCAAGTTGAAGTGGCAATGGGCAGGCTACATCGCTCGAAGAACCGATAACCGATGGGGAAGAAAGGTTCTTGAGTGCAGGCCATGAACCGGAAGACGCAGCGTAGGTAGGCCTTCCACTAGATGGACCAACAACATTCTGAGAGTCGCTGGCATCCAGTGGATGCAGATTGCAGGCTGTCGTTCACCTATGTTTAGCAGTGGACGTATTCTGGCTGATGATGATGATGATGTACCACTGGCAAATATAATTATATAAGCACTAAGTACTACATTGGTATACTATTGAATTTGATTAACTTCTTTAGGCATTTTTTTCTTGGGATCAAACGAATTTTATCGGGTACGGACAAACATCTTGTGCATTTGCCAGTGTCAAGTATTGCAATATTTTCACACCAAACAAGTCATAGTCACAATCAGAGTTAATCAAAGTAAGTCACGGTCAGGTCCAAGTCATACCGAAACCGATTAGGCATTATCTTAAGAATATCCAACAATAACTACTTTTGAAGTGCTGCCAGGTAGGTACTGTGAATATCAATAAGCCGGCCAAGTGCGAGTTGGGCTCGTGCACTAAGGGTTACGTACCACCACAAAATAAAATAAGGTTGTCCAAGTAACCGAATTACCAGTTATTAGCAGCTATTCGAGGCGGAGAGGAATCCAACAAAGATCAAAGATCATGAAAAATCGATCCAGCCAGTTTTGAGTTATAAATGGTGTAACATACAAGACTTGTTTTATATGTATAAGATCTGAAAGAGAGAAGAGTTTGACCAGAATGCGAGAATATTATGAAAGAAATAAGAAAACTGCACGAAAACACAGGTACAGTTTGTATACCTACAGAGGATTAATCTAATTTAAATCTAATTAAAAATAAACAAAATATTCTTACTTCTGGCAAGGACATGTGATACGTTTTCATTTGTACGACCCTGTGTGCTACTTTATATGTATGTGTACTTACCATGTTCTGACAAATAAACAATTTGATTTGATTTGACTAGTTAAACTAACTGTTAATATTAGCCTTAAATTATTATTAATCCCAAAGCTAATGGCAAGTATTTTCAAGGAACTTAGTTGATAAAATTAACGAATTTACCATTTTGTCCATGGTCCATTCGACATTAAGAGGGGGCAACCGAAATTTTATGCTAATTTGCCATGATATTCTAACTAAACCAAATATCCGATCACCGTAATAATTGATATATGTGAATTTTCAATTCATTTTCTTTCCGCCATTAAGACAGAAACATAATAGCAAGATATTTACTCGATACTTTAATGTTTTGAAAATGGTGCCTTTTTGCTAATTTTTTTGATTTTACTTGGAAAGTACTTCAGTTACATATCTAAAATAAATACTCACCGAAGGAAAATATAGTTTGTTTTCCAGTGTTAAGACAAAATTTACCTAGATTAATTAGTACTCTCATAATAAATTATATTCGATTTGAGACTTACGTCCTTTAGTTCTAAGCAACTATTCGGTCAAACGGCAAGTCCGATATTCAGTCTTATTCTGTTGCGCTTTGCATCTAAATAGCGAAACATGCTCCGTTTAACCTCAGTACCGCACTGTGCCTCAACGGGGAAGGACGCACGCGCTTGCTTTTCGCCTTGGTTTTATCTTCCGAGTGCGATTATATCAACACCTACTGTATTTTCAAACAAAGGATAATATAAAAAATCGATGGCTCGAACGCGACCACTTGATGCGGCTACCAAGTGGTGACAATGACCTTAGAGCACAGACTAGGTAAAGCTACTACGAAAAAATAACATAGATACAAATAAAATGGATACGACTAGGCCCTAACGAATCCATTATTATGTATGCTCAGTAATATAACTATTAGAGTCGGAGTGTTTCTTTGTGACAGACAAACAGAGAGAGAGAGAGAGAGAGAGAGAGACGGAGAGAAGCAGAGAGAGAGAGTCAGAAAGATAAAACTAAAAATTAAATGACATTTTAAAATAATTTAGATTCATTATAATTTTATAAAATTAAAATTAAAAATCATTTAAATTAATGTGATGGTTAATTTGACTTGAGAGTTCCATCCACATTTTCTCACGTTTTTACGAGAAGCGGCTTTCTGCAAAAGGAGGAAGGTTCTCAATTTTAACAGACAAAAAATAGCTTGGTAATAATGGAAGCAAAAAAACATCTTCTAATAAAAAAAAATTTAAATGTGGAAAGTCAAACAATAGGTACTTATGTTTTTAACCGACTTCAAAACAGGGGCAAGGTTCTCAATTCAACCGGTATAAAAAAATACTAGTCGAATTGAGGACCTTCCTCCTTCTTTGAAGTCGGTTAAAAACATAAGTACCTACTGTTTGACCAGTTGGGTTGGCTCGGGTATGTGCTGGTAAGGGGAAATGCACAATACACTAGCGGGACTACTTACCTTAGTCAAAGTCAAATACTACTTACCTTTTTATCCGACTTCAAATAAGGAGGAAGGTTCTCATTTACCTTAGAGTACCTTCAATTCGACCAGTATTTTTTTATACTGGTTGAATTGCAGTCCACCACTGCGGTGCAACAATGCGGTGCAGCACTGCGTTGCAACACTGCGGTGCAACAGTGCGGTGCAACAGTGCGGTGCAACAGTGTGGTACAACAGTGCGGTACAACAGTGCGGTACCATCTTTAAATATTTTGAATCAGTAGCATAAAATACGAGTTTCTCAGATCAAACGCTAGGTGGCACCACCAGTATTTCAGCAAAGTGAAGTTATATCAAAAAATAAATAGCTATTTTTGAATATTTTGAACTAATTGGTTGGAAACATAGGTGAGTTTTTTTTTGAGGATTAGGTGAGGTTTTGCGTGATTTGCGTCCAACACTAGATGAGAGCATTTATATTTCAGAGAATCTTGACTTGTATCGTAAAATATTTCTGCCATCCTTGCATATTTTAAATCAGTAACGGTGATTATAGATTGTTCAGTTCTAATACTAGAAGACATCTTCAATATTTCAGTGAAGACGTTAAATCAGAAAATATTTCAGCCATCCTTGAATATTTTAAGTCTGTGGCATCGATTAATGGCTGCTGAGGTCTAAAGCCAAACGACGGCACCAATATTTCAGAGATTTTGAGAAGTGGCTTCACTAACGAAATTTCTTTATTTAATTCAAATCCGAAAATATTTTGACCATCACTACATATTTTGAGTTTTATTCAGTGGTAAATGATTTCACAGGGTGAGTATTAGGGAACTAACGCAGTATTTTTCATACATTTTGGGTAATGAGAAGCCACAGGCAAACCACGGCAAAACTTATCTCAGATGGCGCCACCTTCGCTGGTGCTGTCATTTGTGGCTTATTTGAGGTTATAAACATTGCTCTTGAATGAAACAATAAAAATAAACTTTGCCTTTAAACAGTAAAATGTTTCTTATATTTCAGAGAATCATGACTTGTATCGTAAAATATTTCTGCCATCCTTGCATATTTTAAATCAGTAACGGTGATTATAGATTGTTCAGTTCTAATACTAGAAGACATCTTCAATATTTCAGTGAAGACGTTAAATCAGAAAATATTTCAGCCATCCTTGAATATTTTAAGTCTGTGGCATCGATTTATGGCTGCTGAGGTCTAAAGCCAAACGACGGCACCAATATTTCAGAGATTTTGAGAAGTAGCTTCACTAACGAAATTTCTTTATTTAATTCAAATCCGAAAATATTTTGACCATCACCACATATTTTGAGTTTTATTCAGTGGTAAATGATTTCACAGGGTGAGTATTAGGGAACTAACGCAGTATTTTTCATACATTTTGGGTAATGAGAAGCTACAGGCAAACCACGGCAAAACTTATCTCAGATGGCGCCACCTTCGCTGGTGCTGTCATTTGTGGCTTATTTGAGGTTATAAACATTGCTCTTGAATGAAACAATAAAAATAAACTTTGCCTTTAAACAGTAAAATGTTTCTTGACAGTGGCGAATCTCAGAAAAAAGTTAATGTTTCCTTAGCTGGTAAAAAAGCGAATCTTTTGGCAAGGTAGGTATGCAATAAAATTATCAATCACTGCGTTGCAACACTGCGGTGCAACAGTGCGTTGCAACACTGCGGCGCAACAGTGCGATGCAACACTGCGTTGCCACACTGCGTTGCAACACTGCGTTGCAACACTGCGTTGCAACACTGCGGTGCAACACTGCTTTACAACACTGCGGTGCAACACTGTGGACCAAGTAGACAGAGACACTAAGATTATACAAGTCGCATTGAGAACCTTCCTCCTTATTTGAAGTCGGATAAAAAGGTAAGTAGTAATACCTACTGTTAGACCGGCCGGGTTGGCTCGGGTAGGTACTGGTAGGTCAAACAGTAGGTATATTAGGCCGACTTCAAATAATGAGGAAGGTTCTGTGAAGGATGATGATGATATTTTTTAGTAAATTGAATTGAATGGAATGGAATTGAATTGCATTGCATTAAATTACATTAAATTAAATTAAATAAATCATACTTAAATAGATATTAACAACCAGGTATACTCGTAGAACAAACACAAAATGTTCATCACATTAATTTTGTCCTAGGTGGGAATCGAACCCACGCCCGAAGCTCAGAAGGTAGGTTCACTACCAACTGGACCAACGGGCTTTCGGGTATTTCGTTTCGCGTGTTTCGTTTAGTATAGTATAGCATAGCGTAGCGTAGCATAGCATAGCATAGCATTAGTTTAGTTTAGTTTGATTTAATGTTTAACGATCTCTGACTCTCTGTCTCAAGCGTAAAATTTTAATTTGAAAATTAATTCAGGCAATTTCAATTTAATTTATATAATTTATTAATTTTATATTGATATTGTAGAAAACTTAAAAATTAAGTTTAAAAATATACAACAAACACAATTTTGAAAATTGAAATAAACAATTTGCGGTTTTGCGCGCCGCGACCGAACCCAGCTAATCGCCAAAACGCCAACATTATGCTTATCCTGTGTTTATTACTCCTTGCCGCATGACGAGTTCGACTACGCGAGTTATGTGTACTGGAGCTGCGCGCGACTGCCGCGCTGCCGTGGTTGTGTTTCACACTAATGCGGGTGATGCGAGACGCGCGGGTGAAATCAGAAATTTTCCTCGCTTTATACGCACTCTTAATATTATAACGAGATAAAGTTTGTAGCTTTGTAAGTTTGTTTGTAGGACCTAATCTCCGGAACTTATGATGTGTATTATCAATTCTTTCAATAATAGAAAGCTACACAGCCGCATTCCTGGATGCCTGCGTGGTATAAAAATTGCCGGTATATTTCTATTAAAAAAAAAACTAAATAAGTTAAGGAAGGTTATTCGTGACTTAATAATGCTAATAGTTTTATACAGAACTAGCTGTTGCCCGCGACTTCGTGCGCGTTGATTTTCATAACAACTTTTAACTCCTTAATTCGCGGCCCTATCGCCGGACCTTTGCATCCTGGAATCTACCCGCCAAATTTTAGGTTCTCAGGTTAAGTCGTTTTCAAGATTTTGGGATGAGTCAGTAATTATCGCGTTTATAAGACATAGATATTGTCTAATACCGTTACTTAGCACCTTTTTAAAATGATCCAACAAAAACTTGCAACGTAAGCCCTTGTAAGCCGCCGTAGACGTTTATCAGTGCGGGACAGAAGGCGAAATTGCCAACTGGTTTATTACATGATTACAGTGTAATTACGTGCCAGACCCCATTTAATACGAGGGGTGGTCCTTTTTATTCCTGTCTGGCGCGGGACCGCAAGGAATAATGCTTAGTGATCAAACTTGGGCGCGCCAACGGAGGGGGGCGGCGACTGGCAGTTTCAGGACGACCGCTGTAATTTTGTTAACGTTATTTATGTTTTCTTGCTCAGACTGGGGTGTTATTTTGTTATTTTTGTGCCGTTTGCACTTTGGTCAAGAAAAATTGATAGTTAAAGACTCTGCATTAGTGTTGATTAAAAGGGAATGTCCGAAACATTGGTCGTATTTTACCGGCTTAAGATATATTTCACTTTATTGTCTATCGGTAGGCTACTGAAAAATCAAAGGTTCATTAGGTATTTTGATACATTTTTTTTTTTTTTTGTTATAGGTTCACAGAACTGGAAATACACATATAGAACTTAATTAAACAATACACAATATGAGCGTCAGTGTATGTCCTACTTGGAGTGAACACGGCACAAAAAAAAAGTTTAGTACCCTTTTACAAAATGGGTACCCAGTCAACATTAAATACTTATACAAAAACAAATGCCGGATTTAAAAATTGTATCACAATATTGTATAAAAACCACAAACATGCCGATTTTTAGAAAGCACTCTATCAAATTCGTATTATAACTTTCGGAAACACTGGACAAGGTTGGTCGCAGGTCCTATTAATTATTTAAAAATTACCACCTGTCTTAGATTGTTAATAAGACGAGGATAAGATAAGATAAGATGGGGCGTTTCATCCAAATAAGCCTACCTATTAGATAGATTTAACTCTTGTCGAATAGGCTGCTAATGTCATAGTTTTTATAGTATATACCAGGAATTCAAATTGCATTAAGTACAGAACCTTAAGACCCATCTCTCGCTAAAACCAATCTCTTCCAGGCAACCATTGGAGAGAAAAAAATTACGAATGCGTTTGTATGATTTTCGTATTTGGTTGGTAATATACAGTTGTGTTGTTCTTAATAAAAAAATATTTTGTTTATTTTGTTATTGAAGAGTGTACTATATAGAACAAGAACAACCGGATTGCAACTACTCGCGTGTGGGGTGCTGACTACTGCAAACAATAAGACAGTCACCAAGTCCTATAAGACAATTAATAAAAGATCGATATGAAAAGTGAAAACGTTTATCCCTTACCTATAAGGTCAGCAGTTTCCGATTATTGAATAGCATTACCAAAAAATCCCCAAACTCTAATGACAGTCATTTACCAAATGGACGGAAGCCCATCTCAAATCCGTGTATCGATCCGCAATATATTGTCAATCAATTCTATAGAATACAGACACAATGACCTATTCACGAACGGAGTGAATAAAAACTGGGGTATTCCATATCTTGCCCCATACATCCGTATCTTGCCTCCATAACCGATACAATGAAAAAATGTATCATGTTTTTTTTTCTGGACGACATCGACGTTAACGTTTGTTTACATACCTTTTTTTTATTAAAAGCTTTATTTAACATGCCCTGTTTGTATGTATGTATTTTGTTTTTGACGAGACATAGCGTGCACCACATGGGTATTATTGCTTTTAGGCAATGGTATTTAGGAGTGTTCGTTATTTGAATAAATTATCTTATCTTATAATGTGTGGGAAAAATCTTGCAACTTAATTTTACACTAGAGGCCTTATGTCTTTACGCGTTCCTTACGCGTTCTCAAACTAACGTTAAAACAGCGCAGTTCGGAAAATCACGCGAACGCGCCCAGTAGAAATTAATAACCAGATATAGAACAAATACAAATGTTCATCACATAAATGTTTGTCCTAGGTGGGAATCGAACCCACCAGACCAAGACCAACGGGTTGTCATAAAGAGGAAAGATTTGATTGTTTGTTTGTTTGCATTGAATAGGTTCTGAAACTACTGAATCGATTTGAAAAAAAAAAACACCGTTGGGAAGCTACACTATCCCCGGGCGATATAGGTTAAAATACATTATTTTAAAAAATTGGGATCCTTACTAAAACTTCAGTAATATCCGTGCGAAGCCGGAGCGGACCGCTAGTAGATTATAAGTGGGTGAATACATTTTTGCTAGGGAGCCTATCACAATGTGGCCGCTAGTGGTCCTTTCGGCTTAGTATAGTACACCCTTTCCACGTAACATAGTATAGAAGTTTTGGCCCAGCGTGGACAAAATAAAATCAGTCTAATCCTTTGCTTCTGAATTTACTGGTAGTCTATAATAGGCAGTGCTCTTTTTGAATAATTGAGCAGGCACCTTCAGCACTAATTATTATTGATTCCATAAAAGACACCTCACTCAAACTTAAGCTAAAGTTTCCGAACCCTTCGTACCCTTTTCAACGCGATCTCGTCTCGATTTCGCTCCAATCGCTAACGAAAACAACACGCAACTTCCTGATAAGTTTCCGGGGAGTTAAGAAGGCTTTGTATAAGTTGCTGATAAGATTCGAGAAAAAACTTGGTGACGTAAAAAGACATGGCTTGGTTAGCGTGGTTCGGAAAGCTCACTAAATATATGCATAGAAAAGTCGTAAAATACAACATATGCAAACATATGCTATGGGGCTGAAAGGTTCTGGAATGGAGACCACGGACCGGTAAGCGCAGCGTAGGACGTCCACCCACAAGATGGACAGACGACCTAAAAGAGCCGCAGGGAAACGTTGGATGCAGGCCGGTTGCTACCGGCCCTTTTGGAGATCGATGGGGGAGGCCTATGTCCAGCAGTGCCTACGGCTGAAATGATGATGATGATGATGGAAAAAAAAAAACATTGCATGACAAAGCTAATAAACAAACAACAAACAACTTAAAAAAACTGTTTTGGTTTTGTGAGTACAGAATCTTAGGTCCGAGTATTATATACTTTTTCTTCTCTCCTACCATTATTCTGCATCCAGGTATTTCTGATTTCTAAGATTCGGGAATTTTCGGTTAGGGGACAGGTAACTTTGTCTGCCAATCGAACTTCGTTAACGATAGAGCGATAGCGATTGCAGAAATAGAATCACCCTAAAGCGAATGCCGTTTGTCTAGGCCTGCAGGTGCTGGACTACTGAATTTAAGAATCAATGATAAACAAAAAATACCTATAAACAAAAGAACACACCAATATGTTCATTAGTATTTTTTTTTGCAAGTAAGTTCAAAATATAAATAAAATCTTAGATAAGTTACCTCCTTGGTGGCAGTTTCGGAATATAAAGTTTCCGTTTTTAAATAACATGACTGTTATGAATTTTCATTGTAATTTGTTGGGCCTGCTAATGACAGCTGGGTCGCACGCCCTTTAGGGTATATACGAGATCTTTGGTCGCACGCGGCTCGCGAAAGCCGCCGTTGATCTCTTCACATCACAAACTTTATAAAAATAGCAAAAAATATGTTTTTATTTGCTACGACATGGTAACTTCTTTGAAAACATGCTGTTTACTCAACAGTTTTAACAGACAGAACAGTTTTGACAGTTTTAAAATATTTACTTACATCAATGTGTTTACTTATCGATTTCCATACTAACTTCGCCGTCCTGCTTGCGCCGCAATTTCGATTTATCTCAAAGAAAATAGGTAATGATTAAATTTCCAAACATATATGAGAAAAGATCATTTTACGTCTCCAAACTTAGTATACTTAGCCTATGTCTCCAAAGGAATAAAAAGGCAATGTCATTATTTCACAATGAATCAATCGAGCTACGTCAATTTTCAATTAAGCAAAACAAAAAGGACAGGGTGAGGAAACGGTATTGAACTTTTTGAGGAAGAAAATTGAAAAATTCTAATCTAATCGCTTTTAAAGGGCGTCGTGACGTTTATAAGAAAAACCTTAATTACTTTAGATATAAATAGATACTCATAATGAAAAAAAATGTGGTTCTTTCAAGGTTGCCTGGAAGAGATCGCTTTTAGCGATAAGGCCGCCAGTTGTTACACTAGTTTTTAAGAGTTTTTTGTCTTCTGTATCAAATTTCATGGTGTGAACAATAAAGAGTTAATCAATCAATCAATCAATCAACACACATCTATTATAAAAATATTTTTGTTCCTAATAAAATTAAATAATTACCCCTATAACCTCCTCGTTTCCTCGTGGAATTTCAAAAGATTCGTATACAACGACTTGGGACGTCATTTATAATGGAACTCCCTCGTCCTCCATGTTTCCTAAGAACTACAATCCAGGCGTCTTTAAGGCTAGAGTGAATAGATTTCTTCTTTGTCAACGTTATCCAAATTAAGGTGTTATGTACACGATGCAACCAGTTACAAACTAGTTAGTAACGCGTTAGCAACTAATCATGTGCGGCTCGACGTGCTATATAGACGCGCGCTACTGATTTCGATTAGATTTTGGTAACTGTGCTGCGGTAAAATTAATATTTTAGATATCGTGTTCGCGCAGTTCATTTTCTGCAGTTGATGTCATTATCGATATAGGGGTATATATCCAAAATCTGTTGCTTCTTCGTTGTCTATGATAGTGGATTTCATCGCTCGAATCACCAGGCTTGCAATGTCCATTATTCCTGTTATCAACACTTATGCACAACACCTGATACTAGAGTGACTGCTGTTTTTTTTTGCGGCACGCGCCGTGTACGACTCGGCGTTACTAATTAGTTTGTAACATTACTAACCCATTCCGTTACTATTGAGTAGCGTCGTGGACGACGGGCCTTATATAGATACGTCATATCAGTTACTGGGGACGATATTGCCTCTAAGAAGGTTCATGTTTTAGAAAAAAAAACTTGTAAAATATCTGATATACAGACAAAATCTATGATATTTTTTTTGTTATTTCTTTTTTGCGCGCCAGTAGCTACGCGAAACAATAATTTGTTTGTTACGACAAATTTACATGGGTAGCATGGGTTAGTTACTA
This sequence comes from Agriopis aurantiaria, assembly GCA_914767915.1. Lineage (NCBI taxonomy): Eukaryota > Metazoa > Arthropoda > Insecta > Lepidoptera > Geometridae > Agriopis > Agriopis aurantiaria. The sequence continues at coordinate 4,821,176 of OU611994.1, read as the reverse complement.
CAATTTGTTTATAGGATCCAAAGTTTCTTTGATATAAATGTAATTTTATGAAGTCTGACTTTAGTTTGTTTTTTGCCCTTGAACCACTTCATGAATATTATGATTAGCTTTCAAGTTTCCATGAGTGGGTGTGAACAGTGGGCTCAGTAAATAGAACCCTAATTTTCTAGCGAGTAACTTATTGAAGTAAAGTACTTTGATACGAAAAGTTTGGCCCCAAATGATAGGTACGACATTACGAAGTTTGCCCAAACTATACTCATCATTTGGAACTGATTCCAAGACTTCCAAGCAGGCGCCTGTAACTGAAGATAAGTAATCTCTAAGTTGCCTACCATCTTCAGTTCTCTATCTCGATGCATCTATTCTAATGAAGATTGAATGTAAACAAGTTTGTGTATCTGATTGTTTCGCCACAAAGGTTCGCCTTTGTGTTTCTAAAACTTCGTATTGGCTGAGGTTTAATACTTTTCAACCATAGTTCCCCCTCTAAAAATCTTATTTTATTCACTATAAAACTTTATTTTCAATAGTGAATAAACAGCACTTTTAATTACTAATTTGGTGTTTAAATTTAGAACACACCAATATATTCGACCTCCATCTCAATGCTACAACCTCCTTGCGCAAAAAATACTCGACACGACCTCCTTAAATCTTTTTTTTAATTATTTCCTCTGTGAGGAGTTTGGCATCGCAGTCCTGTGCATTTTTCAGTGTCAAGTATTAAATTACTATCATCATCATCATCATCAGCCAGAAGACGTCCACTGCCGAACATAGGCCTCCCCCTTTAACCTCCACACTGAACGACAGCCTGCCTTTTGCATCCACTGGATGCCCGCGACTCTCACAATGTCGTCGGTCCATCTAGTGGGAGGCCTACCTACGCTGCGTCTTCCGGTTCGTGGTCTCCACTCCAGAACCTTTCTTCCCCATCGGTTATCGGTTCTTCGAGCGATGTGGCCTGCCCATTGCCACTTCAACTTGCAAATTTTAACAGCTATGTCGGTGACTCTGATTCTTTGGCGAATATTTACGTTTCGGATTCTATCGCGCAAAGAAACTCCGAACATAGCTCTCTCCATTGCCCGCTGTGTGACTCTCGAGTTTTTCTAAAAGGCGAACAGTTAAGGACCACGTCTCAGTACCATATGTCATCACTGGCAACACACACTGGTCAAAGACCTTCGTCTTGAGGCACTGTGGTATCTTGGATGAGAAGATGTCACGCAATTTCCCGAACACTGCCCATCCGAGTTGGATTCTTCGGGCGACCTCTTTGCCTAAGTTGGACTTACCTAACTGAACAATCTGTCCAAGACAGGTGTAATGGTCACCAACTTCGAGAGTATCGTTCCCAACGACTACCGGCACGGGTTCAACATGGACATTGGACATAATTTTTGTCTTGTCCATGTTCATTTTAAGACCCACCTGTTGGGAAAGGCTACTGAGGTCGCTGAGCATCGTATTGAGGTCCTACAGCGACTCTGCCATGATGACTATATCATCGGCAAAATTGATACAAGCGTACTTTTCAAGCCCGAAAATAATTGTCTCCAAAAGAAATGTCTACGCGGGTGAAACCGCAAGACATAGCTAGTACAAATAAAAGAGAAAAAATTAAATACACTTTACAAAATAGAACGAGAATCCTTGACAAAAAATACGATCAAAACAGTAAAAACTAACGCAAGCCAAAGATATTTTGCTGCATTTCATATTCCATTACTCCGCTTATAAAATTATATGAACCATGAACTTGCGTGAGATACACTTACGACCGATTTTAATATGTCATAGGTGCCTTTATAAAGGTAGCTATTACGAAGGAAGGCTGGACTTAAGAGGGCCCTAAACTTTACTATATTTATAAAAAAAAAAAATACTTCATCCATGTTTTTAAGGTCTGATAGCTGCAATATAACGGCGGAAGTTTTTTTTTCCTCTTGAGAGGACTTTGGCTTCGCACATCGTGTGCATTGGCCAGCGTCGAGTATTGAAATATTTTCAAGTTTTGTTAAATTTCGTAATAAGATAGAGTAAAGAATGTAGGTTAGGATCAAATAAGTCATGCCCTAGTAAAGTGGTGGAAACTTTACTAAAGCTGCTTTTATGGAGTTTAAGAAGCAACACGAAAACCCTCGCTCCCCCCCACCCCCCACCACCCCCCTTGCTCGCACTAGTGCTCTAGTGCACAAAAACTTAATAAATAATACCACCATTATTGCCCATTAATACTCGAAAATACACAAGTTTAGGAAAATTAATACAATGAGGCGAGATGTTTCACGTTGGCGCCAAAACTCAACCTTTTTTTTTTTTCGCCCATCGGGCAGGCTAAAGCCTTTAAGGCGTAACGCCTATAATCTATAATTATCCGTTCAAAAACCTAGCATAAATGATGGGAGTTAACGATTAGCATTCGCTTTTTATAATCTAGGTACTTCAATTAATTATATTAAATAAAAATAATATTAATAACGCAAGGTTTTGGCCCCATCAATGCTTCTCAAATGGCTGGGTAATCTGGATTAGACCCGGGAAACAAAGTAATATTAATAATATTAAATTACATAAAAATACTGCAGCAGAGTAAACAAATGCTTAGACCGAGATTAGTGGTTTTATTAACAACAATTTATGCTCGGCCAATGTTTGTAAAACTTGGTTACTCATCCAGTTTCAAATTTATAATTAGTTGGATACTTTCCAACTACAAAATGTAAGTAATGTAATGTAAAATAATTATTTTTAAATGATATAACTTCAAATTTGTGACTTTCGGATTTATTCCTATATATGTGCTATGAGAGCTTGCCTCTTGCCAAATTTCATGATTCTAGGTCAACAGAAAGTACCCTATGGGTTTTGATTCCCCTGTGAAATCGCAAAATATGCGACATAAACGTTCATATCTTTTGATTGCGTTGACTTACAGCTTTTATTTTTTTACAGCCGAAAGAAACCGTAAACCCAAGTATTTAGTATAAATTTCAACTTGATACCTTTACGCATTCTTGAGAAAATGGGTCTTGACAGACGGACAGACAGACGGACAACGAAGTGATCCTATAAGGGTTCCATTTTTTCCTTTTGAGGTACGGAACCCTAAAAAGAAAAAAATGAGTTTTTGAGATTTTATAAAGATGTCTAGGGTAGGTACGCGCGTTCATGTCGTGTCGTCACTGCGATAAGATAACGTAGTCTAATCATTACAAACATTCATTCAAAATCACACTAAAGATAATATGAAAAAATGTAAGAGTGTATGTTTATCTGCACTCAACTCAACAGCTAGGTTGGATTTGAAAGATATTTGGTATGAAAGTAACACTTATTACTTGCCGATATTATATCAAGAAGTATTCAAAAAAAGTAAATGTGTTTTTTTAATTAATTTAATTTGTATATTTTTATGACATTTTATTTCTGATGACATAACTATTTGATGTATTATTTTATGTTTGTGACTTTATTGTGTGTGAAATGTGACCTGAATTGCGTACTGCTTTGCTGTATGTGGGTTTATAAGTACCTGAAATAAATGAATTATTATATTATAATGAAAACGGTTCGATGTCCGGGGCCATCTTAAGGCCTCAAACAAGATATCATAACGGCCTTTCTGGGTAAGAGGACCGCAATAATTTCTATAATCAAGTGCCTAACGGCAGAAATCTGGTTAAATGATATTTTAATAACACTTATGTGTGCAGGTAAGTGTGTGAGTGGGTATAAATATCGCCCTATCACCGTAATTAAGAAAGCTTGAAGCTTTTACGTGGGATACTCTACATAAGTATATTACTTTCCCGAATTTAATATGACATGAAATAATAGGGTTTTTAAATTAAAATCGGTGGGTGATGTTAAAGAACATGCGTGCTAAATTCGTCTTAAAATAAACCCGACGGGAGAGATTATGGTACTATTTATATTAGCGTAGTATTGAGTATTGATAGATAGATCAACTGTTTATTAATACGATATTCCTACCAGCTTAACCAGCCGCAGCGTAAGTAGGCCTCCCACTAGATGGACCGACGACATTGTGAGAGTCGCGGGCATCCAGTATGGATGCAAAAGGCAGGCTGTCGTTCAGTGTGGAGGTTAAAGGGGGAGGCCTATGTTCAGCAGTGGACGTCTTCTGGCTGATGATGATGATGACCTACCAGCTTTAAAAGTAGTGTAACAATCGGCGGCCTTATCGCTAAAGGTAGCATTCCGATCTTAGCGACCGCGACCGGCGGCACCGACCGCGTCGCGCGACGTGTGGGTCGCTTGCATTGCTTAGCACTCCATATAAATTCATACTGCAATGAGCAGTGTGGGTCGCGGTCCCCAAGATCGGAATGCTACCTTATGAGCGATAAGGCCGCCTTTGCTTAACATCAAGCGAGAGGGCGGACAAACGCAAGCCTATTTTAAATAATTAAAAAGTGACCGTTCTCCATAAATATCGCTTTTTCACATTTTCAAACTTTTTGACTGGGAAAAAATAAACAGATTGGGCTTTTGCATAACATTGCAAAGGGTTTAAAGCTGTTTTTTGTAATGTTATTTTAAAGGATGGGGGTGCAATTAAAAAAACTCGAAAAATTAGTTTTTTTTTTATCGCCTCCGCCAAAATGAAACATCTCAAATCTCAACGTAAAAATTGCTTTAATGCGATAAACTAGGTATATGCTTTAAATTATATTCTAAAGATAATGCCCAATCTTTTTTATTTTTTTAATAAGTAGTATACCTACTAGCTTTTTATTTTCAAAAATATTTTAAATGTGCGAACGAAATAATTACTTAGTTATGGCGGAGAGCATTCTCCATTTGATCAGAGCCGGTTTTACCACAGATTATAGACTGGCAGATCTTCTTCCTCATGTCGATGGTTCGTTCGAACGTTCACGTTCATTACGTTCAATTTCCCGAATGTCTAGCCAATAATTTCCCGAAATGTGCAATTTCACAAATAGCGAATGCGCAGCTGTAGTAGTTAAATTTGTAAATATTATATTAAGATAATAATCTTGCAGAATAATTTCATAAATTTAACCTAAATTGCTTTTAGTTAAGTACAATACCAATGCATCCAATACTAAAATAACATTATTATTTAAACCCCACACTACCCACAATTTGAGACAATCCCATCGCTGTTTGTTTACAGACCAACTTAGTGTAGAATTGGCCAAATGACGAAACTAAAAATTGTTTAAAGATGGCTGTTAGGTTTGTTGACAAAATGCGCCAGTGGCTCCTTCATTCAACTTTACAGATAAGATACTGTTTATCCGCCACCCGCAGGAGATTCTGAAGCAAATAGCTACCTATTGGTGTTGCATTTTACATCGAAAACCAATTGTACCGTGCTGCTTATTGGGGCTTATTGTATATTTTCCTCATGTGTGGATGTGTATCACACCGACGAGTAACGTGTAACAACAAAAACATTTAGCCCCCTCGTATTAATAAACATAAATACGTAGTAGCCATGAATAGTACCTAATAAGACTAATAGTAATAGACTATAGACTAATAGTACCTACCTAATAAGACAAAAGACGGAGTAACTACTCCAAGATAGATAATCGAGCAGCAAGTGCGCGTATCAAGTATACAGCATTACTACGACGTCATTATCTAACGAAAAGCAGATTCCGTTTCAATTGAACCTACTTTAAAAAAAGGTTACAACCTCCTTTATTGACTAAGACTAAAAACGGTTTTTTAACATAAATCTCGAGAGTGGTCCCAAAGAATATATTCCACCACTATTCCACAAATCTTAGTTTTTTTTTTTCAAATATTAACGTAAACACGAATTCCACCAATTAAAATAAATCTCTTTGTCGAATGACGGTTGTTTTTTTCATTGTGTTTTCATTAGGTATACTTATTATGAAACCTTTCTACAGTTCACTGCAAGAAAGTCTTACGGGAACTTCTAGCGCGCAAACAAATCCACAGATTTTCATAGAGAGTGTGGTAGTTATCTTGAATTGCCGTATCAATAACGTAGTTTATGACCCTTCTACTAATCATTCCATGTGATATGAGGAAGCGTGACGAGGATTTTGTAAATAAGGAAAAACTCAAGATGAAAGCTTATTTTTGGCATACAGTACATACAAGGAGAAATTGAGAGGAAATAAGTACGATCTTATAAGCAAGTAAGACGCTTTATCTGCCTGTATTTTTAACCGACGAAAAGAAAATTCTTTGATATTACCTTTGCCATGTTTTTATTCCGTAATTTTAACTTGTTAACTCATAGCTAAACAAAACAAAATTTAAGTTGACACTACAAAAACAGTTGGACTGCCTAGAGACGTTGAAAGAGACAGTCCAAATGCTCAAGCCCACTACCAGTTGGCAGCGTACCCAGCATGCTAGTGGCATTTGGCATTTGGCCACGCCGAATGGCAATGCTTTTGCGTTCTGCCAGAAACACACAAAGGTTAATTATTCCTAAAATCAAACAATTTTTATTCTCAGAAGAAATATTTCAGGTAACCTAGGACGCCATCTAAGAAAATCTATTACCTACTTAAATTAAACCTTAGTCATATAAAAAAGTTGTTGATTATGGTAGTATAAGTGGTTAGCCAGTAGAAATGGCAGTGGGCAGGGCACATAGCACGCAGAACAGACAGCCAATCGGGCCGAAAAGTTCTAGAATGGAGACCACGGACTGGTAAGCGCAGCGTAAGACGTCCATTCACAAGATGGACAAACGACCTAAAAGAGACCGCAGGGAAACGCTGGATGCAGGCGGCTTCCAACCGGCCCTTTTGGAGATCGATGGGGAATATAATAGCAGCAGTCCAAAAAAACAGCAGTGGACGTACTATGTCTAAAATGATGATGATGATTATTATTATTTTCAAAGGCTATCTATGTACATAATTAAACTAGTGTATGTAGGTAGGTTACTTATTTTTAAATTAGTCTCACTACGCAAATGTTCTCATTTAATTTATCATTAAAACGTACAACAAGAACTATCAAAATTAGGTTCGCCCACATCTCGGGTCAGGTTATAAAACTGGCTTAGTGGTATTTAATTTCATCAGTGTTTGTTGAAAGCCCTCCGACGTAACCGTTCCGTTCTCATTCCGCTTTAATTAAACGACAAAGTCTAGCAAACTCTGCCGGTGTAACGGAAAACCCACAGAACAGTCCGCTGTTTCAAGGAACGTATAAATAAATATAAGATTGGATTAACCCAAGTACTGGGTCCTAAAACGGCACTGTCTGAGAACTGGCTATAAAATCGATGTTTGCTCACACCAGTGAATTTAAAAACCAATGAATTAAATAACGCGCAACCGAGTTGTGATTGTCTGTGTATATACCTGTAAATTTTTAACAGTATTCAGAAAACGAGCTCCGATACAAAAACTGTATATTGATAGAATTTTAAAACGCATGCGAATGTGTTTTTATTTTTTGTTTAGCTAAAAAAGGGTATGCAAATACAAAAATTTCGTATAGCTAAAAAAAAACTTTTCTATTGTTTGCGGTGTTAGATTTTGTTTGTTTTTTTAGACTGACTTTTTTGCTGTAAGTACTGGTTTTAGGATGAAACGATCATAGTACTGCTCTATTAAATTTACATTTATGAATTTTGAGTATAGCTTCCGAGTCACAAATCAAACTATCAATAGACAAAACGTTGTTGTTTTTTTTACATTTTGATAGTTTAAATATTTTTAGCACACAGACCTCTCTTTTTTGTCTACGCAATCAATCTATGATTTTGCAGAACATTTTAGGTTTGATTTACATGCGTGGTTTTGATTCGGTTTATATAAACATAATATATAAAATTATTATCTATGTTTAATGGTTTTTTTTTTGGCCAAAGTTAGTGCCAGCCTTCCAGTCACCAGTAACCACAAAACGTTTGACCAGGACCCCGATTCCACTAAACGAATTGTTTACAAATTGTAATTGTTTCAATTTTAAATTTCCTCAATATTGACAGTTTGTAATATTTTTTTATACTAGAAAAATACCACGTATTATTGTAACTTAGTACAAAAAAAATTACTGTCAATTTTGAGGCAATTATTTAAAAATGAAAAATGAAACAATTACAATTTAAAAACAATTTGTTTAGTAGAATCTAGTATATATTTATCTATGGTAGAATCGGGGCCCAGTTCTCTATACAGTTCGAGAGCGGCCGGCCCCCACGGTCCTAAAGTCTCGACCCCATCGCAAACGGCACAAACATGTAGTATCCTGATTCCTGTCTAAATATTCATATTTGAGCCGTTTGAGATTTTCAGCCATATCAGCTTTTCAGATTTCAGCTTATCGGCAGCACCAGCCCGATCGTGTTTTGACTATATTTAAGTGTATGACCAAAGCTTAATTTTTTATGGTATACAATACGCTCACACAATACATCACATCACCGTCGCAGGGCAACAGCACCATCAGTAACGTGACGAGGTCTATACCATGTTTCATCCACAACAATACTCGTTTTAGACATGACGATGCCTAGCCGGTGACTGGACGCACTGGTCGTGACGTGTTGACTATTGGTCTTGGTCACTAGTCGTCCAACTACTAAACAATATTTGTGCCAACGACGTGCCTGTGTATGCACATCCCTTAATTACGGAAATATTTATAAATATTACTTTAGATTATAAGTATACGACCTAAACTTTCTAGAGATTGAGCTGACCAAAAGAAAACTGATGCTTTGAGTTATTTATGTGTTATAACATTAATTATGTGATGAACATTTGTGTTTGTTCTATATCTGGTTGTTAATATCTATTTAAGTATCTATTTAAAACTATATATGTATGTATATCAGTCTCTGGCGGCCATAGTACAAGCTTTGCTTAGTTTGGGGTCAGATGACCGTGTGTGAAAAAATGTCCCGAATATTTATTTATTTCTGTTAAGGTAACAATGTTTACCTATTTATCAACGCATCCCTAAAGACGGCATGTTAGCAGAAATTTTAGAAAAGCTTTTCCGCGAAATGCAAACTGTATTATAATAAAAATTAATTCAAAATTACTCTGTAACAACCACAAGCGGCTTAGGCAAGTTGCAATTTTAATAATACGCGTTAACGCTGGCTGATCCCTCTTGACACTTGTACAACAAATTTGAGCAACAACAAAGTTTTTCATTTCCCCTCGTGGATTAGCAGTAATATTAAATAAGTTCGCTTCCCACTTCATTTAGGGGTATTTTCTTTTGTTAACACCAAATTTTTTGGGAAAAGTGGCTGGGGATTCTTACGGGCACGAACAGCTAACGGCAAGGTTGTTTTGTTCATAAATAAGTACCTACTTTGCATTTTTTCCTGCCATATAAAAAAATGCTATCTTGAAATTTTATATCTTAAAATAACTTTTTGTTAGTCGTGTTTATCCGACATCAGTCTATCAGTCAATTACTACTACGGTCTCTATCAGTCTATAACTACTACGAAGACAGGTATGTCGTTATCTAAGTGGACATTATTATACACTATTATGTATGTTATGTATTTTATCCAAGGATTTTATATAGGTACCCTAAATGGATTTTATGATATGAAGTTTTTTTTTTGTGACATGACGGTTGACAAATCATGCCAGTTTTTTGACACATTATGAAAATTTAATAGATAAATGGGATAGGTGCAAAAACATCGATATAATGTTGTGTTTGTTTTGCTGATTTACGACTTTAGTTTAAGACTTTTTAACCGACTTCAGGAGGTTAACAATTCGACTGTATGTTTTTTTTTTTAAATTACCCGCTTGACAATTTATTTTATTAATTATTTTATTTTACTTGTAGTTTCGTTATCAGTAAAGTCCCAGACAGATTTTTGACGAATACAAATAGAACATTCTTTGAGAATTCAAAACTGGAGAAAAACTTCTGTCTCCTTTACTTAAAACGGACCGCAAATATAATATTGCGACTATGTGATTCAGCCAGCCATATCATTTACTATGGCGTCATATATTCAGTTTAATTTCGATTATGACCTACCAATTGCCAATTATTCAAAAGTTTAATTAGGCACGACGGTTTATTGCGACATTTGTGCGGTATTTGCGATATTATTGGCTACTGATAATTGCGAATTCAATTTCACTAATAAAAACGTCTGGCAAAAAAAACAGTATATTATTATATTAAATCGATGGATTGTTCGGAGTTCCGGACACAGAACAATCCACCGATCGAAAAGTCCGTCAGTCTCATTTCATAGAGATGCTGACACTTAAATAAGTAATAAGTATATTGTATATCTTATTCTGTGCGTGAAATTCATAATGTGCAATTCAATGATTGAAAATTGGTATTGGCTATCAAATAATAATATGAATTCAAGTCAAAAATCACCCCAAAGACGCTCGACCGCGTGGCAAGAACTGCACAGTCCACCTCCAAATTACCTTGTCCCTGCCGAAGAGCTTCCCCCCAGGACATAAAGAACTATGGCCCACTTGGAAAACCCTGAACCGACTTCGGTCCAAGTGGGCCGAAGTCGGGATAATATGGCTAAGTGAGGTTATATATAAAGGGCTCTGGTCAGACATATGACAAAACGGAAACTTTGAATGTCTTCGTGGTGTGAACCCTCAGACAATGACACACTTCATGAACTGTGCAGCGTGTCCTACAACTTGCGCACTAGACGACCTGGGCCCCAATTCTACTAAAGAAATTGTTTTTAAATTGTAATTGTTGCCATTTTAATTGTTAAATAACTGCCTCAATATTGGCAGTTTTAAATATATTTTTATACTAGAAAAATACAACCTCCTAATATTATAACTTAGTATAAAACATTATTAAAAACTGTCAATTTTGAGGCAATAATGTAAAAATTTAAATCAAAACTATTACAATTTAAAGACCATTTGTTTAGTAGAATTGGGGGGCTGAATGAAGCCACGAGGAGTGCCATTGGGGTGGCCAAATTTTGGTCTAAAAACTTAATTTGAAAATAAAATAATATTTTACGGAACATCGACTCGAAAGAAGAAGAAGAAGAAGTCAAAAATAATGAATTTTAATAATGAAGTCCATTTGTTTAGACTACTCTAATTACAATGCCACAGGAGAACCCACACATATTGCCTTTAAACGTCATACTTTCTGCTTCGTTCACATTACAGACGCAGGTTGATGCATTCTGCTCACATAAATTATTTTATTTTTACCTATATTTCAATCGTCTATTTGTTTAATAGTTAACCGGTTTGTCCGTTTAACCATTTAACATACTTTGGCAATTTTGTCTTCGCTTTTATAAAACTTTAGTGCCAGTGAAATAAAATCGAGACTAAAATAAACTCAGAGCGGTATTTTTTTCGTAAAACGCGTGCAAGCGCGCCTTTTGTGTGAACGACGGGTTAGTTTATTGGCAGGGTTTATTTTAATAACTATTTATATTAATTAGCAAAGAAAATGAAATCCTCGGTCCCACTTTGTCCCAAAGGACGATATAGTAGGTACTGTCTAAGCTTCTAATTCGGAAATTGGGCAAAAATTGGAGCAATCATTCGATCCAAGGATGCAGCCTTGGTATCAGCTATTGCTCTATATTCCCGGAACTTACCCACAACATATGTATTTTTTTTTTTTGTTAAAATCTTCATGAGCGTGGATTCAATGTCCTTTACTCGTAATATTAAACAGTTCATTTTGTCTTATTAGCGTCAAACAAGTCATAGTCACAGTCAGAGTCAAGCTAAGTAAGTCACGGTCAAGTCGAACTCATGCCCCTGTAAAGTGGTGAAGACTTTACAAGAGGCTCCTATGGAGTTTTGGAAACAACACGAAAAGACACGTTTCACCTCGTTATTTCACTTTCCCACACTCGAGCACGTTTACGAGCACTTAATGAATAATAATTCACCATTTAGTACACATTAACACTCGAAAATACACAAGTTTAGGAAAATAATTCAACGAGCCGACATGTTTTTTCCGCGTTGGCGCCAAAACTCACCAACATGATATGATAAGTTTAGGGCTGCCAGATAGTGGCTCGGATAACTTAGAATGTGACCGGCTGAAATAAAGTGCCTTAATTTTTCGCGCTAAGTACTGTATATATTTTGTTACTGTTGCTTCAAATCAAGATTGCGGAACACTTTTCACGAAGAATTGTTATTGTGTTATTTTATTGTACCTACTCACAAAATACAGTAAGATAGTTTTTCTTTGTAGGTGTGGTAAGTACACTTTTCTTGACATACCTACTTAAGAAATAAAAGAGTTCGCTTACCAAACAAACAAACAAACAAAAAGTAATTTATTTTGACATAAATTTAGTTTTACATAACGTGGTTTTCCATAGGCTCCCGAACTAGTCTGGGACTGTGTTTCGGGTGCCAGTGGCTTCTCTTATTATAACAGTATAATTATGCCAAAGCAAACAGTTATATCATGCAAAATACAAAACATAAGATATAATTTAGAATGTAGAATTGTTATATAAATTTATCTATATTTATAAAGCCAAAAAGAGAAAAAAAAAGAACAACTTACAAAATAATAAAAATATTCGTAAAAAATATATATATATATATATTATAACATGTTTGTGTGTTTTTAGTAGGGTTAAGTGTTTCACTGATCCATTATATTTTATTTTATTAAATACGTAGACTGTCCAACCACACCTGTTGTTACCACAAACTGTTATTGCATTATATTTTTATTGTTAGGTACTTTATTTTTATCTTACTTTCTCTTTTTCTCTACTGAAAAGAAATCCAGAAAGTTCATTGAAAGATTTAGGGTCACTTGGGTCTGGCTAATGCACAAGACTTGCGATGCCAAAATTCTCTTATGAGGAAAGATTTAGCCAAAGAGAATTTATGGCGCCAACGTTAAAAAGCATGTTGCCTTATTGTATTATTTTCCTAAACATGTGTATTTTCGAGTGTTAATGTGTAGGTAATAATGGTGGACTATTATTTATTAAGTGTTCATGAATGTGTTCGAGTGATATAATGAGGAAAAACGTATTTATATGTGGTTTCCAAAACTCCTTAGGACCCTGGTAAAATCTCCACCTTTGTTTGCTACAACCCCGTCTCCGCTAATCTGTTGGGATACCAATCATACCAATCATACTTATTTCAGTAAAATACATAAAACGATGAGGTATAGACACAGATCTACTACCGGTATAGACAAAAAAAGATTAAGTATAGATATTTACAACTTATAGAGGTAGAGCCTCCAAAGTTTAATAGACGAGAAGGATTTAAGTAGTTGACGTACTTAAGTACCACCGTCCAACCAACGGGAGAGAATGAGAAAATTTTCTCTTTCGATCCCGTTGGTTAGACGGCGGTCCGGCGTACCAAATCCATACGTCAGTTAGCACTATAATATAATGCCTAATTTAGGCGCGTCTATAGCGAATCCTCCCGTTATATGCAATAATATCTTATCTTATCTTATGTCCAGAGTCCAGACTGATTTTCAACCCATCTCGCAAAACTATTTACAAAAGCAGTCTAACCTGGCAAGCGGTGACCCTACGTCCAAAATTAGATGCTATGCGCAACCAACATAGATATCACCCGTATAATATGATTTGCTTAATGCTATGCTCCTCTCATTTCCGCCAAAAGGGCGGATCTCAACAGATGCGACCCTGGCTGGCTCCTTATTAATATTTACACTATATAAACCGCTTATGTGCTGAGTATGTTTAAGGGACAGGCGTGGGCTTATTAAAGAGTCATGTTGTCAGGTAGGATGAAGAGCTCTCATCAATCTTAGTCAAGGGATTTTTCATTGTGTACGTGAAGGCAGAGGCACGTAGGCTTAGTCCATTTACGCAGGTGAGGTTATTAGAAGTCGATTTAAACATACTTACCTACCTAACCTAAACAAAATGAGCCTGATGTAAAAAGACGTGATTTTAATATTTTTTAGGCTTATTTTAGAATTAATACATGCAAAATGTGTAGGTAAATAAGTACCTATACATATAATGTTGCACCCCGCGGTTTCACCCCCGTGGATATTCTCTCAGTATTCCTAATTTTTTTCCGATAAAAAAAGTATTCCCGATACTCCCGAACACACTTTCGTATTTATTTTATTAGTAGGTACCTATTATTTAGTATAACCGAAGCAAAGATGGCCGGGCGGTAGCATGTGAGCTGTACAATCTGACGGCACTCGGTTCGATCCACGGCCCTGCCACCAATGACTTACTCGTATTTAGGACTTAAATAAATCATGTGCAGTTTCAATACCATCGCTCAACAACGGTGAAGGAAAATATCGTGAGGAAACCAGTATGTAAAGAACCTCAAAAGTTCAAAGATAGAACCAATCATCAACATGACGTACCTACTGGGTCAGCATGGTGGAATAGGGCCCATACTCTCTCTCTCTCTCTCTCTCTCTCTCTCTATCTGAGAGAAGGCCTGTGTCGCAGCAGTGGGAATATGATAGGCTGGAACATTTAACTTTGATATATTACGAATTTTGACGTATTCAATATGGTAAAACTATCGAAACTGGACGAAATTTGTGAATAAGCCCCCTGAGTTTGTGTGTCAGTAGTGGCACCCCCGATACAGGTAGCCTAGTTGGGAGCTGTGATTATGAAGCTTTATCAATAATTTACTAGCTGACCCGACAAAAATCCTGTCCAAATTTATTATATTTGCTTAAGTTATGCTCTTTGAGTCCATAGAAAACAGCACTTTTTCCCCCCCGAGTTTCCCAATTATCCGGCCAACTTTATCTAGCAATTTTTATTTTTTTTAAACTTTATTTGGACTATTCATCATAGTTTCAGCCATAGGACGACCACTGCTGGACATAGGTCTCCCCCATCGATCTCCAAAAAGGTCGGTTGGAAGCGGCCTTCATCCAGCGTTTCCCTGCGGTCTCTTATATTTTATATACTTTATTTCAATATAAACACGGGTCTAGCCCGGACTTTGATAGGCATATTTGATGAAGAGACCCTGTTGAGTATAAAATGTACAATTAGGTATGTATAAAATGGAATATAAAACTATTGTACAGTACCCTTAGTCCTAGATTTGATAGTTTTCGAAAACTGTTTTCGTTTAGGTACGTATTGTTCCATACATTGCTGGGCTAAAAGGTATTCGAAAACTTTTTTCGTATTAGAGTGAAGCAATCTATACTGCCGATTACTACCTATTTTAGTTCCTCCACGTTTCCGATAGAGGCGCTTTACTAAAATGTATGGAACAATACGTAAACGAAAAAAGTTTTCGAAAACTATCAAATCTGGGACTAGGCGTACAGTATAGGATAAAAAACCTGGGCTATTGAGGTGAACAACTTGTGGGTGGGATAACAGATGTATCGGATGAGAAACGGCATCTGCCTTATCCTGTCTCATCTCAAAATATATTTAGGCAGGTAATGACTTGCCACTCACTAAATGGGGCCCCCATAATGGCTGCCGCATCTTGGCACCGGAGGGGCAACATTGGCGTGGGTGGCTAAGGGTGTCGAGAGGTGTGCTGCTCTTTCACTAAGAGCTACTAGCGGCGTTATGCCTTTTAACACTTCCACCCTGGAGCTTAGGTCTTAGCTCTTGCGGTTTTCACCCCCAGACGGCCGGAGGGGTCAGGGGTCTCATTTAGCCCCATGGAATCGCGGTACACGGTATCGCCACTCACCGACGGCTCGCCATAAAGCCGCCCCTGCGTTTTTATACTTATCATTTGGACTATTACGAACATAAAAAAGAAACATTCCAGCTGTTCTGAAGTGATTTGCTTACCAACGAACAGCATTTAATTTTTATATACTTACAATACAATTGAAGACTATTTAATTGAAGACTAGCTGAATCCGTTAGCCGCAATTATCCAGCTTTTCCGCTTTTTCGGAGGTAAGTACCCTATCTATGCAGTACGCCCGTCCTTATGATGTAGAAAGCATCATGGCAAATTTCGTTAAGATCAGCTTAGCTTTTTAGTCGTGAAAAGCTAACAAACAGAGAGAGACAGACTTAAAGACAGAATTACTTTCGCTTTTATAATATAAGGAGTATTTTCTTAAATTTGCAGTATATCATTACTTCACAGAATTCGATCCTTATTAGCTTAAACCCACAGTGTGTTGTTGTTTTTAATCTACGGGTTCGATTCAAGGAATATTGAATTTACAAAAATCCATTGATGCCGTTTTAGTTTTCATCAAAATCGGGCCCGATACTCCTTTACGGCTCCGATACTTTTCGCTATTCTTAAAACTCGCGGATTTAGTCATCCACGCCTAGTTAAAAAATTCACGTGTATAATAATTAGGTATGTCATATATTTATCTATGGTCATACGTAGGTACATTGAATTCACAGGTATTACGGTAATAGGTGCCTACTATTATTTCATAATGTCTGTACTCCATCTATTTAAATAGTTATATGGTAAAAATACAGCTACCTACGCAACAGAAGACATAATAGCACACCTACGCCTACCTAATAATACCACCGTTGTTCTACGCCTTTAAGTACTTTGTGGTAGCAATGTGGTAGCTGTAACTACCTAATAAAGTTTCTTTATGAAATATAGCATTAAAATGGCGCCTTGTAGCTATTCTGAAACCTCAGAGCTAAGGATGCGTGTTATAACCGCGGAAGGCGTGAGTTAGAGGTGCAGCAGGCTGTAAGCGCAGATGTGCGCGCTAAGTTAGTGGCTCCCAGATACATACGGGACATGAAACCTCATTTTACACGTTCCGCTTGCGATCTTCTTGCTCCTTGTTGATAACTTTTTAATTTTATATGATTTTTTAATCTGTAAATGAACACAATAATTTTTGTTGTTTGTTTGTTTTTCGTTCATTAATTATTACCATATACTGACAACAGTTTGGCAAAAAAGTCTTGAAACGATTGTGAAACGAAAACTTTTTTTGTTCTGATTGAATACTGCAACCACAGACTGCAACACATTAAAAATAGTAAGTCTGCAAAGTTTAAAATTGCATCTCGATTGTCTTGGTTTAGAATTGTAGGTAGTTTTTTTTTAAATTTTCTTGACCGTGGATTCAATTAGTCTTAATAGCGTCAAACAAGTCACAGTCAGAGTCAAGCTAAGAAAGTCGCGGTCAAGTCAAACTCATGCCCCTGTAAAGTGGTGGAGACTTTACAAGAGGCTCCTATGGAGTTTTGGAAACAACACGAAAAGACACGTTTCACCTCGTTATATCACTTGTCCACACTCGAGCACGCTTACGAGCACTTAATGAATAATAATTCACCATTTAGTACACATTAACACTCGAAAATACACAAGTTTAGGAAAATAATCCAACGAGCCGACATGTTTTTTTCCACGTTGGCGCCAAAACTCTGTAGGTAGAAATGCTTTCGGTGTAGCCATTAGAATATTTTTTTACACTACCATGATTATTTTTTTTAATTAAAAGTAGGTATTTATCACATAATCTCGTGGTTTTTGATAACTATAATTAAAAATTTATTTGTATATAATTTATTTTTTACCTGGAAAACACGTCAGTGGAATAATTTCATCCAATCATCTTCCTCAGGTGTACGGTGTACCTACTACAGGGTTGCTAGAAGGTAACGATTTGCGATAGTGGCGCTCCCATTAATTTCTACTCTTTTTTGCAAAGCTGTTAGTATGCCCCAGTACCTAATTAAAGTAGAGGAGAATTTACGAGGGGTTTCTATGGAGTTTTGGAATTTGGAAACAACATGAAATTACACATTTCACTTTATTTATATCACTTGTCCTCACTTGAGCACAGTCACGTTCCCAAGCTGTCGCCAGAAAGCGAAAACTCGCTCGTCGAGTTCACTTGTGAGCTAGACTAGCGGTGCAGGTAACAGAAGAAATTGTTATGGTAACTAAAAAAAAAAAGGCGTGCCAAATTTACTAGAATTTTTTAAGTGCTTTCCTTACCGTTGCTGAGAAAATCGCACATGACATACCTACTACAAACGCTAGTCACACCCAACCATAACGGGTTGCTCTTTACCATTTTGGTCTGGAACCCTATAAAGTCAAAAATCCGCAAGTAAACCCAGGATGCACAGTTATCAAGCCAAATAAGACATGCCACACTCTCGCATTGCGATCACGTTCGAAAGCCCAAACCCTGTGTCCCCTAGCTAAATCATCACGCTGTAACAAAACGGAGCTGCGAACATGTTTATTAGACAAGGGGATCACTGCTAGGCCCGCAATTTTCCTACAGGCTTGTTGCTGAGATAGAAGATCGAGGCCTTACTATATACCTACCTACCTACATTAAAATCAAATTAAACCTGCCTATCTCGACAATATAAACTTAAGGTGGTACGTTTCACCTTTGGCGAGAAATTCCAAACAGTTTCTTTTTCTTGTAGCTTGGCCGAGTAATTATTATAAACGATCACGTTATTTGCGCAAATCGATTAATATTCATTACCAAATCATGTAACTATATTTATCTCTAATGATTATTACTTACTTACATTTGTCAATATACGCATTTTTGCTGTTTCAAACGGTTTATTGACAAATATAAGTAATATAGAGCGTTACTGTAACTGTACACGATAATGTAAAGAATGAACCAACGATTTCCGCAAACACTGTCATTTTACAATAATTACCCGGCCTAGCTACAAGGACTAAAAACTGTTTGAAATTTGAATTTCCCGCCATAGGTGATAACATTCCGTTGTCGGCGACCGCGACCGGCGGCAGCGGCCGCGTCCCGCGACCCACTGCTCAGTATCAATTTATATGGAGCGCTAAACAATGCAAGCGACCTACCGTCACGTGAAACGGTTACTTGCATTGTTATAATAATAATTAATAACTAAAACACAAACATATGACAAAAAGGTTTTTTTTTTCAGACCAAAAACGACTCCATTCATCCGCTCCGCCTAGCCTGGCCCGCAAACGGCGTGTCGTACCGCTGGTAATACCGCCTGACGCGACGGTCCCCACTTGACTGCCTCATCACGGCGTCGCTCAGCTGATCCACCAGCTCCATGGTGCTGCTGCTGATGGTTACTTCGTGGGAGAAGCCGAAGAACGAGGTGCGCTCGTCTTCGAGCTCGTTACTCGCCTTTTAGAAAGAATAGTTATTTATGATACAAGTGCGGAAAGTTGGTTATTACAAACGAGTAGACGAATGTAAGCCCGAGACGAAGTCGAGGGCTTACCATAGTCACGAGTTTGTAATAACCAATCCGCACGTGTGCCATACAACGTTTTACAACACATTTGCGAGAAAAAAAGGCTACAAATGAAACAATTTTTGTTTATAACTTAATATCAGTCACAACAATAGTTTCTATAATATAATAAGAAAATGGCGCGAACATGCAAATAGCGCCACTATCACGTGGTGAAAATTAGAACTACATCTTTCGTCTCATTTTCTCTTTAGTATTAAACTGAGACAAACGTATTGAGCAAAAGCGCTTCCAAGGAGGTTTGATCATTCAGCTTATTTATTCTCGTAATATGAAACTCTTTTGTGGAATTCTTATGTAATTAGGATGGAAATTAAAAAAATACCGTAAATCACACGCACGGTGCTATACATCTGAGCGTGCGGACAAATTCATTACCGCACGCTCCGTTGTGTGATCCGTAATGTTTAACTTTCGAACGATGTATACAGGCTTCGTAAGTGCACTTTTTGAGCAAATGTGTTGTAAATAAAATGATGGTTTTACGAGGCCTATTACAAAATGAACAGTTCAATTTTTTAAGTATTTGTATTTAGGGGCATAAAACGAATAAATATAGCCGTAATTTTCAAGATAAATATAAAATAAGTGAACCATATCATAAAAATGTTAATTTTATGACAGTAATTTAACGAAATCCATTCTCAAACTTTCCATCCTCAAGTTTTACGAAAAGTACTTTTGTAAATTGGAGGTAACAAATGGATATGTTGAGTTTTACCAAAATCTGAAGCCGCTACATTCAATAAAGAATACAGATCTATTTAATACAGCAACTGAATTCAGATCTTATTAGCTGTAAGAAAAATTATACCTACTAAAAATCCAATTTTCGATGCTTTTTTGCGTCAAAAAATGTGATAGGACCCTAAGACCTTTAGATCTTGTGTTAGTAAAAAATGGCGTTCTTAGTCTTACCTGCTGCAGTGTAAACCTACTTAGTTTAGTTTCATCAACTAAAACATACAAAATCAATATCCACCAAGATAGAGAGCGGATGCTCTGTCCCTCCCCGCAAAGCGTGTCTTAGTATAGCATTTGTAAGGCGCACGCACGGCTTGACGTCATAACGTGCTATCAACTTTATATCCCTAAAAGGATAATGCTTTACTTTACGTTGAGGTTGCATGATAATATATGTAATTGGAGATTGTCGAGCAGGTGGTGTGAAATAATACTTATATGGTAACTATTTTTTTTTTTTTTTTTTACCCTTTGGGTACGGAACCCTAAAAAGAATACGAACGCCATTTTTAACTGTCTCGTTTAAAAATTATGCCATTAGATACTTACCACATTTTTAGGGTTCCGTACCCAATAAGTAAAAACGGGACCCTATTACTAAGCCTAACAGAATATACCTATGTAATGTTACGTTATTATTACGAATACAGAATATGTAATATTATTATTTGTTGTTGTACTTTAGTCATGATTATAGTACACCCTAAAGTTTAGTATGTACCTACTATAATCATGCCAAGTTTGACGCTTGTACGTATTACCGTTTTTACAAGAGAGCTAATACAAAAATACGAAAAAAAAATACGTTTTTATATGGGGACCCACCCCGCTTTCGTTTTTTGACTTTTTTATTATTTGTTACTTAATCCGCCGTAACATTACCATATTCTGTGAGAATTTCAACTGGCTATCTATTACAGTTCGAAAAATATAGCCGTTAATAGATAGTACAGACAGACATCGTAGGCCTAGTAATAGGGTCCCGTTTTTACCATTTGGGTACGGAACCCTAAAAAATGTGTTACCAGTGTCACTGTCCATGAAAGGACAGCGGGTCGTAGACAACGGGAATGATCGGATAATAGAGACCAGGTACTCACAACTATAGTAAACAAAAGACAAATAGCTAACGCAACACATTTCTTCGATAGTGTTATCATTTCACAGTTCACTACATTATTTTTAGAGCAAAACTATTTTGGCGTCGTATCGGATTTTTACTGCTTTGATTTTATTACCTTCCTGGTAATAAACATTTCAAACAATACCTGTATTTTATTTTGTGTACCAAAATCAAGACATAAAAATATGTACGCATGTGTTATGGTTGCTCGATACCAGGAGCCAGGCGGACAACTGCTATTGCGGAACCAAACTAACGTTAAATCCGCTCAGTTGGAAAAACACACGATCGCAAACCGCATCTGCCCCCCGATTCTACAACACAAATTGTATTTAGTAAAATGAAAAAAATATCTAAGATTTATTCAATAAAAATAACAAGTAAAATAAAAACTATCTTAAATTTATAACTAAAACTAGTCTAAAATTGTAATTGTTCGATATTAATTGTTAAATAATTGCCTCAAAGTTGACAATAAAAAAAAAACACATTTATAATATTAGGTGGTTGTATTTTTCTAGCATGAAAAATATTTAAAACTGTCAATTTGGAGGCAGTTATTTAACAATAAAAATCGCAACAATTACAATTTAAAAACAATAGGGTATTTGACTACTTTTGGGAAACTATTGCACATTATTGCCTGATATAATTTAATGTATACTGCATTTATATTTTCTGGATATCTGTCGTATTTGCGATATAAATCGATGTTAAAGTTTGAATAAAAAAATATCGCGCCAAAACGCAGACCTGCGTCATAGCTCCGGTCGAGCGACTGATTGACGTCACACAAAACAAAACAACTGCAGCCAGGCAGCAAAAGTTTGATAATCACTAATTTTCTAATAGAAGTAATGGTTTATAAATGTTGTGTAGTGCCACAATGTACAAATACTTCCATAAAACACCGGAAAAACTATTCGTTTCTGTTCCAATGGACCCCAAAACTCGCAAAAAGTGGTTGGAACTAAGTAGCTCGTAGAGAACCTAAAAGTATTGGAGCTAATTCAAGTGTTTCTATGTGCGAAGATCATTTTGAGGTACATATTTGAGTCTATATATTTCTATTACAATTTGTGTTTTTATTGCATTACTATTTTATGTACTGTTACTTTCTTTTTAAACATTGTAAAGCTTGACATAACCTAACAAAATAGTGATATCCACCTACTACAACATACTTTTTGTACAACTTGATTGAATGTTTTGCTTGGAGAACAATTAAAAATTAATACTTACATTGTAGTTTTTACGTTTTGAGTTCTGCAGCGTAGAAACAATGACGTAGATTATTATTGAAGAAATATGCAACCATAATACATTCATTTTGGGTAAGTTACTGCTGTCTGCTTGCACAAAATGTTTCTCCATTCTTCTCACATTTAACCTCCGGACTGTTTTTGGTGATAATTTCTGGATAAATCGCTCTCAAAATAGCTTTACAACATTAAATTCGCAAATATCAATACAAAATCTGTTTGTTTAGATTTGTGTGACGTCACTAGGGATGAAGCCAATTACAGACCGTTTTCGATCACGTGAGCAAATGTCGAAAATACAGTTATTTTATTCGCGTTTTTTACAAAAAATAAGCATATTTTCATAAAAAAATCAATGAAATATGCTTTTTCATTATGTCATGTTTATGGATGATGTCAATTGGCATAATATTTTCAATGCAGTCAAACACCCTATTCCTTTAGTAGAATCGGGGCCCTGGAATAAGGTTCTCGTTCGCGTAATATTCCAACTGAGCGGATTTAACGTCAGTTTGGTGCCGCAATAGCAGTTGTCCGTAAGGCCCTGGGCCGACTTACACCATAGCATTGAAATGTAGACCCTATCCCATGCCGGATTTCAAATGATCAACTTTGACGCGAGTCTGCTATGACCACTGTAGTATGAAGAACTCTAAAAAACTAGAAGAGGAATTAGCGTAGGTACCTTAAATTCCCCTTAGCCAAAGTAAATGCGGCAGGCTCCTTAAAGTAAAGTTTAAAGTAAAGTTAAAGTAAAATAAAGCTTCCTTGAGTATGCCGTCGTACGTGACTACGGCGCATTACACGCACATTTTTGTTGTTTCATTTTCCTGAACCCCCGACACTAAATACGTATGGTTGGGGCGCCAAAGTCAAGTTTGTGCCCCCGCTCTGAAAAATCGTAAATCCGTGACTGAAAAAATGTACAAACTATCGCCACCTGTAAAGTTTCTGCACATTAGCGCCGCGTGGCACCATTTGAAAAAATCTCCACTTTTTAAACTCAACATTAGAAGGGAAAACCTGGAATATTTAGAATTGTAATCTAAACAACACATGGTTTAAACAAAAATAACTTTCAATTTATTTACAAAAATACTGTATCAACGAGACATAAAACATTAAATAATTAATTGTAAGGCATTAAACATGATCTTTCAGGATAAACATGGTAAGTACTTAGTTCAAATCACATAGGTGAGTATAAACCACAAATGTATCTATTTAAAAAAACTGACTTGAAATCGCCAAATTAAGGTGGTACTTTTCACCTATGGCGGGAAATTCAAATTTCAAACAGTTTTTTGTCTTTGTAGCTAGGCTGGGTAATTATTGTAAAATTACAGTGTTTGCGCAAATCGTTGGTTGTTCTTTACATTATCATGTTATACAGCTATTTAACAGTAACGCCCCATATTACTTACATTTGTCAATAAACCCGTTGAAACAGCAAAAATCCAATGTCCAATGTAAGTATACATTGGACAATGTCCAATGTAAGTATACATTGGACAATAATGTGCATTAGAGATAAGCTTTACATGATCTTGTAAAAATTAGTTATCAATTTGCGCAAACATCATGATCGTTTACAATAATTATGGCCGGCTACAAGGACAAGAAAACTGTTTGAAATTTTCCCGCCATAGGTAAAAAGTGCCACCTTAAACTTTCGCAATTTGAACACATGTTTTCAATTTTAATGTAACGCGCGATAAGTCGCCATATTCTTCGGGGATCTGAAGATCGCTATTAGCACAAGGGTGTTGTCCCCTCCAAATTAGCTGCGTTTCAATCTTTCTGTTACATGGAACGCTGTGATGTTCAGATTGGACCAGACGATCGGATCACATTCTGTATGCAGAGGCTCTTAGCTCTTAGCAAAGACACAGTGGATATAATATAAGCTAAAGCAGTAGTATGACTTTATACAAACGCCCAAATCGAGTGAAATTGCTACCATTGAAATTGCTGATTTTTTTATGACTTGCTGGTGATGTGTTGGTGATTATAATAAAGAATTAGTTTCTTTGAGTCCCTGTGGGAGACGTAGCTTACTTTACAGTGTTACACGAAATGGTGGTACTAGTTCGAAAGGAATTAATGGGTAATAGTCTTCAAATCACGAGTGAATCAGTTCCTTCTAGGCAAGCGTGCTCCAACGTAGACTGCATCATCGCTTAACATCAGGCGTGATGGTGGTCAAACGCAAGCCTATTATACTTTTTGTTTTAATAATAAAAAAAATACTCATCATTATAAACAATTTCTACTATTTTATATAATACTAGCTGTTGCCCGCGGCTTTACTCGCGTAGTATTTAAAATTTACTTTACTACCTTCTATATAACATCCACCGTCGACCGCATCATCGCTTAACATCAGGTGAGTTGGCGGTCAAAAACAAACTTATAAAAAAAACACTTTCGTCGGAATTTATGGAGCAGGTGTTTTTTTCGCAATGTCTGGGTTGGTCCTATAACAAATCTGATGATGAATACACTTACCTCTTTTTTTCTTTAGTACCATTCCGTACAACACTGTATACTGTGACGCGGAAAGTGTGTACTAAGCCGAAAGGGGTACCTTGAGGAAAGACAATAGCGGAACATTAGAGCGTAGCTCGGAAATTTGCCTAAAAACGGTATAAACTTAGATGGCACCGTAATTTGAGCGTGCTCTATAGCACGCTCAGCAACCTATTTTGTCTCGAACGTCCGTAAGCGCTGCAGTCAGATAGCGTACGAAAGGGTTCTATAAATTAGCGTAGCGCTAGTATCGCAGATGGCGCTTTTCTTTATTCTCTTGAAATGTTGCGAAGCTTGACTGCGATACCAGCGCTACGTAGCGCAGCGTAGGACGTGACAAGAAGACAAGACAAGATGGACAAGCAATCTAAAAGAGACAGCAGGAAAACGCTGGATGCAGGCCGCTTCCATCTGGCCCTTTTGGAGATCGATGGGGGAGGCCTATGTTCAGTAGTGGACGACCTATGGCTGAAATGAGGAGGATGATTATAAAAGAACCCCTTTCGGCTCTGTACACCCTTTCCGCGTAACCCTGCAGTGAGTTCATGCTAGGGCGGCTGATCTTTCACCCCTTAACAGTGAGAAGAGTGTTAGCGTATTGGAATTCCGGGCTGTTCTCATATTCTGACATGTCGAGCGCCACCTCACAACTTTCTCGGACTACACGTCTCGGGTCTGTGAGGTATCTGGAATTAATAAACAGTTGGTCAGACGTTGGCATCGATTTTAATGTATTCTAAACTTAAACTAAACTAAATTTTACAGCTCTAAAATTGTTGCCATCTTTCTCTCACATATTAATATGAAAAGAGAGGCAGTTAATTTTAGTCCTGTCAGATTGGTTTAGTTTAGTAAGTGGTATGGCAGAATCGAGGCCATTGTATTACAAACACATTGATATTGTTTATACAGGGTTAAGCGAAAAGGGTGCACTACGCCCAAAGGGGTCCATAATACCCATAATTATAAACTTTTACTATGATCAACCACAAAATTGCAAAAAAAAACTTTTCCTTATATTTTGTAGTGTGAATGATCGTTTCTGTGGAACAACTGATATTTTTTTCGGCGATTTCAGGGTTGGTCCCATAGTAAAAGTTGTTCATAATTATGGGTACTATGGACCCCTTTCGGCTTAGTACATCATTTCCACATAACCCAGTATTATACGGGAATAGGCTACCGGACAGTTTTTTTTTACAAAATTCATTTGCTTATAAAAATGCTGACAATAGACAACAGACAATAGAGCCAATCACCAAAAAACAAAATGAAAGCATTAACAAAATTAAGGAAGCTATAAGCATTTTAATGTCTTGCTAAACAGAGAGCACTATTCTTTCAAAATGACGTCACTGGTAAGTATGCCATTCAAACTACATACTGACAATCGCTTTGCGGGAAAGGGACAGAGCATCTTTTCCTAATCCAACCACCATTAAAAATCTTTAGTCGTATTAAGTTAAATATTTAATTCCATTACTAGTTTATCAGATATCTTTGAAACAAATTAGGGTCCTGGGACACCCTGTGTGAGCAGTTGTAATATTTTTTTCATCCAAGTCCCCCCACCTCCCATCAGTCTCTCCTTTATGATCTTACGCCATCTTCCCTTATCCCATGTCCCGGCGACATGCAAGTAGTGAAGGGTTAAGTCTCCCATTCGCCCATTACAAACCAATACTGGCTTATGATGTTAGATTAAAGCAACAACTACAAGACAACTTACTTTTTCAAAACTTCAGTGCATTCATCCGTAGCAATAGACCCCAGTGCCTCAGCTGCCTCGTGCCTCACCATCTCGTGCTCCGCTGTGTCTTCAAGAGTTTTCTTCAGGAATGGTACGCTTCTCTCATCTTGCATCTGGCCAAATATGAAAGCTACCTCATGACGGAATAGAGCACTAGTTGCTTTGAAGCCTGAAATAAGGTGAAAATAATGTTATAGACTTGGTTGATCGTCCAACTGTGACCTCACAATCCCTATTATGTCCATAACCCCTCCACTACACTATTACACTGGACAGGCAATAAAGGCATTTAGATATCACCATTTTGGCACTGCTACTTTTGGTAACTGTGGTAGTGAGCATCCATGGAACTAATGTACATGTAATGAGATAGGAATACCTATTAATATGCACATTTTAATATTTTAAATATGTACAACGACGACATAAAAAAAAGACTGCTTGAAAACGCAGGATGCAGGCTGCTTCCAACCGGTCTTTTTGAAGATTGATGTATGTCTTATCATTATAAACAACTTTTACTAGGGGACCAACAACCCTGAAATTGAGAAAACAGTATCAGCAGTTACATATATTTTGTTCAGTGTGAATGACCGGGCATCCAGTGGATGCAAAGGGCAGGCTGTCGTTCAGTGTGGAGGTTAAAGGGGGAGGCCTATGTTCAGCAGTGGACGTCTTCTGGCTGATGATGATGATGATGAATGACCGTTTTCTATGGAACAGCTGATATTTTTGTCACGATTTCAGAGTTGTTCCTATAGTAAAAGTTGTTCATAATGATGGGTGCTATGGACCCCTTTCCCATAGTACCTTTTCCGTATAACTCAGTATACAAGATAAAGAAATTCTCAAGTAAACAAAAGAGGTATAATGATTTCTTAGGTTGTCGTGATTATTACACATTGAAATTAAACACTTTTAATGTATTTTATAGTGTATTTTATATTATTTTAATTTCTGACGTTTCAAACACTGTGTCCACGGTCACAGGTAGACAGTAGTTGGTCTACACGTCATGATAAAATTCTTTAAGTGTTTAATTCATGAGATAGCTGGTATAAAAATAATTTTATGAAACGTACCTTCTCCCAAAGCATTAATACTCTCCGTTGTTCCTAGGTTCCTCAAACTGAACATTGCTCGGTACCTGTCAAACAATGACTTCGATTCATCTAACATAAGTTTTTTCAATGTTTCTATATCACTTTCTGGGCTCGGCGGTGCAGGATCTATCGATGTAAACAGGCTTTTAGATAGGTTCTCTTTAGTGTCGTCGTTGGCAACCCAATGTAGTCGCTGCAGGGCAATCTGGCAGGTTTCAGCCACTTCCACGGCTGGGTCGTGTTGGTACTTTTCTAGAATTTCCTTGAGATTTGGATCGCCTATTGCTCCTAATGCTTCACCTGAAATGTTATAAGTAGAACTTTTTATTTCTTCGTCATCATAATCAGCCTATATTAGTCTACTGCTGGA
The DNA here is from genome assembly GCA_914767915.1 of Agriopis aurantiaria. Lineage (NCBI taxonomy): Eukaryota > Metazoa > Arthropoda > Insecta > Lepidoptera > Geometridae > Agriopis > Agriopis aurantiaria. The sequence goes on along the minus strand of OU611994.1, from coordinate 4,793,067 downwards.
CATAAGCCTCTCCCAAGGACAGCCCGATCTTCAGCTTTTCACTCCCAGCTGCCTTAACATGATGAAATCAGTTTAATGCTCAGCTCGTAGTATTTAATCATACTAAGATGTTATGGAGGCATGGAATCTGCTAAGTCTCTACACAGAAAAAGAACAGCAAAATATTTGGCTCTGTGCCGAGGCTGTCTACAGGAGAACGAGACTGTGGAGCATTTACTACTGCATTGCAAGGCCACAGAATATATACGATTCCTTGAAGACTCAAGACTCCTTGAAGAAACTCTACAACAACAATAATCCAATACCACAACACCTGGCGAAATAGGAGTAGAGCATTTAGTCAGCAACCCAAAGCCGTGCTTTGTTATTTTAGGGAGCTCGGCTGGTTTGGGTAGACTAGCAAGGGCAAAAGCACAATACACCCCAAGTGGGATGTCAGTGCAGGTCTATCACCCCCACTTTGAATTAGAATTAGATACTAAGATGTTTTAAGTCAACCTATCAATAAATTATATTCATTTCTATTCTTAATTATATTGTCAGTTGATAGTCTCCGGGTGTTTTGGGAAATGGTTGCCGATTCAAGGTCTTCACTCTTGAAAATGTCTACCCTTCTGACTATCACTTCTGTGACAGTTATAACTGGCGCACTGCCACTAAGCTTGCTAATATGCTGAGCTAAGTATATAACTTTGATTGCATGGCGAATAACTTCGTTCTGGATATGACAGTGAGCTTCATAATATCAATGTTTTTAAATTTGTCTGGCACATGTTGGCACATGGCACAACTAGAGGTGGATGCACGTTATACACAGTCATGAATCCTGCTCTCGAACGCGCACCATTGTTCCAAGTAAACTGGACCTACTCATATAACTATGAACAAACAGATTCTTTTGAGGTTCCTTTGATAATCAAAGGAGGACATAACATAAAAGTTGTCGTTATCACAGGTGCTCATGAATCAATATACGCTTAACTCGCACGTTTAAGTTATCTTTTATCATGTACGTGCAAAACTGTTGTAGATAAACGTGACAGTCTAACCTGCTTCATGTCGCACTATGGGGTCTTGATTTTTATCTTCCAGTACGCTCCTGAGCACGGGAATTGCTCCTTTGTCCTGCATTTGACCCAGGCAGTAAGCCAGCTCGTGTTTCAACAGAACTGATTCATCTACAAAGCATTGGCTGATGTTTTCAATGGCAGTTTCTCCTCCCAGGTTTCTCAGGGTGAATAATGCCCGAAAACGCTCTTTCATGGGACGTGCAGGATCGTTTAGCACTTTTCCAATATTTTTAACAGCAGTTTCACTGACGTTCGTCATTTTTATCAAAAATAAATCGAAATTCACGTGGAATCCTTACGGCGCGACTCGATTTTGTTTTTAAAGTATTTTTTAAATGTAGGTAAGTTAGGGACGACACGAAGTTAGATTCGAACATATCGACATTTTGAATTTTTGATTTATTCGATTTTCACAAAAGATTTTTCGAGCAAAAATAATATTTACATTATTCTAAAACAATATTTTTTAATTTTTTCGGAACTTGTCACTTAATTTTTATTAATAAAATCCTGTTTTACTTTTTTGTTTCATAATTATGATAAACTTGTATCAAAAAAAAAACGTGACTGGATCCGTTAAACTATGAAAATAATACAATCATTGCAAATGTGTGATATCGTAAATTACTGGGTTAAACAACCTTGCAAACATTTTAGGAACTGCCGATAATTATATTATTAAATAGGTAAGTGATAATGATAATGGTAGTAAGTACGCTATGACCACGATTATTTCTGTCGTCTTATTTTAATATCTAGTTTTAATGAGAGATTAGACGCGCACACACACTGGCCCTGCACCCATCCACAGCCCGTCATCGTTGCTCTCACCCATATTCATTATAACGTGTGTAGCATTCTTAATAGTTTTTTCATTGAAGTTTAACAAGAAAATTCAAAATATATCGCTTGAGCTCAGAAATGTATAATTATTAGGATCAAACCGCTCGAGTTAAATGTGCGTATTCGAATAAAAAACCTCTCTTTGTTCGAACAATCGTAAGTAGGAATAATTACCCACCTCTACTACCATGCCATGTCAAGATTGTCAAGTGATGCTGACACTAAAATCTGATATGTAGAAAAATATTGGAGTGGCTGTTTTCATTACGAATTTGTCAGCTATCGCAGTCACTATGGAAATTGACGGAAAGCACGGAGGTAGAGACTAGGCTAGATGAAATATTATATATTCAGACATAATTACGGCACTGGATAGTTAGCTAATTAGCTTGGAATCACCATTTTTTTCCGGTACAAAGTATGCTCCATAGACTTCCTACATATCATGCACTAACTACATCACTGTCACAAGAAATGTCAAATTTAACTTTTTTTTAGTTTTGGCTTCAAAATTCTTATCTATTTAACCATAAATGAAATAACCAAGTAGTCAATAATTTCAAGATCTAAAAGATCAAACTTAGTACTACTTTTGATAGTATTCTAAAACTTTTTTCGTTTACGTATTGTTCCATACATTGTAGTAAAGCGCCTCCAGCGGAAACGCGGAGTAACTAAAATCGGTAGTAATCGGCGGTATAGATTGCTTCACTCTAATACGAAAAAGTTTTCGAATACCTGTCTGGCGCAAGTGCCTAGTAAAAAAATTAGACTTGAATATGTATGAAACGTGTACTAGAAATTATGGCGGCTATCGCTGTCTTACTCTATCGATGTCTTGACTCTATCGCACTCGTCTACCTAAGCCACAGACCTAAGCCGGCAGCCGCCATTCTAACCATTCTTGTTAGTTGTGGTTGTCGAAAGACGTAGTGATTATATTCTCTTTGTTTCAGCCAAGTACTGAATCCACAGATATACACAACCAGATCGGCAATATATTTTAGTGAAAGAGACAACTTGATATGGCTCAGCACAAGTACGAAAAGGACATAAATAGATTTTGTTGTCCTTATCGGCGTGACCTGTTTTTGGTACCTCAAGTGTCAAAATCTGTAATAATCAGTGACAAACAAAACGAGTCTGAATTATATTTATTGCTTTTTTTTGGTGATTTAATGTGATAAATGCGTGTTTCCTCTGAGAAATAATTGTAAAAGATATTTTACAATGGTTGGTTGTAACATTTTGGGCTGCAAGAAGCGCAGTGAGCGAAAATACGATGAAATATCATTTCACACGTAAGTAAACATATAAAGCTTGTAACGATCACCTAAATAAATTCAGGATATCAATTTGCAAATATTTTATTCATAATTAGTCAGTTTTTAGGTCGATTTGTGGTCTAATTCTATGAATTTTATCAAATTATTCACTTAGAAAATAAATTATGAATGTTGCCAGTTTATGAAAGAAATTACCCACCGCAACTAACATAAATTATTCGTTCTGCAGGTTTCCAACTGATCCTGTCACATTGCTGAAAAAAGCTGGCACATTGCAAGAAGTGCAAAATACCGACCCTTTTATGCCCATATGAATATGGTGAATGTTAATATTAAATATATATTAATGAGGCCACAGTTATGAAGCTGGAAAAGCAAAAGGCGATTTCGGCGAACCGATTCAAAAAGCTACGCGCTGTTCGTGAAATTTGTACTGTAAACATTAAAGAGTCTATTTATCTAATTATATGGAATGTTATACATAATTCCATTCATGAAAAAACTAAACTGACCAAGCGCGAATCGGGCTCGCGCGCTGAGAGTTCTTTACAATCACAAAATACAAAAAGTTGTGCAAAAAGACAACATCACGCCCAGGCTGTCACCCATCCAAGTACCGACCGCGCCCGACGTTGCTTAGCTTAGTGGTAAACAGAAATTTGTCACTGACTCGCACTTGGCCAGTGTTTATTATTTGTTGTTTTACTTATGTTCACTATAATCCGCTAAATTTGACGCTTGTACGGATTACCGTTTTTACACTAGAACAAATCCAAAAATACGTTTAACGTTTGTTGCATGAGGGACCCCCGTTCCGTTTTAACTCTGACTTTTTTATTATATTTTATTAATTATAAAAAATCATGCTATGGTTACTTTACAACCTTTTTTCTAGTACTATATTCTAATCCTAACAAATAATTATAATAAAAACGCAAGTAACTTTCTGTCTGTTTTTACGAGGAAATGGCTAAGTCATAGTATAATAATATACTCCGCCAGGTATAGCAATCCGAGAAAAAATGTTTACGTGGGCGTCCCGCAATGATGTCATGATGTCATTTTACAACAGGTTCGAGAGAGATGACGATACACCACGTAACAGCTGATTGAATAAAGTGGCAACTGGACAGTGACGTCATTGCGGGACCACTCTCAAATTGCTAGACCTTGTTTTCTTAGATCATGGGCTAAGTCAAATTTTGTCAGGACGATAGGGGTGTGTCATGAGGACAGACAACGTACTTTTCTTCCCAGAAAATTGCAGGTAGCTCCGTGGGTTGCAGCAGCTAGTGTATAAAATATAAATATTTAAAAGGTAGTATTGTTTCCAAAGTACTCATTGAAGATTCACACCCATCATAGTAGGTAAATTACCCTAACTTATAGCAAATCATTTTAATGTGGCAACACACCTTGTTGAAGCGAGAGGCACTGAGCTAGCCACGCTCATTGAAAATCTATAGGTAGTAGATCTGTGACTGAATCTATGTTTCAGCCCAACAATGTATGGAACAATACGAAAACGAAAAAAGTTTTCGAATACTATCAAAACTCATTATTCAAATCTAAAAAGTACTCTTTGGATCGGTCCATATTATAAAATGATGCCATAACATTGTGATTATTTTCTCAAAAAATTCATGACAGATTGTATTAGGTACAGTTCTCTTTGGTACAGTTAAGAGCATAGAGTTACTTGACCAATACGTTTCTAGAATATGCCTAATCAATGTATAATAATAATTATTATAAATACAGCTGCAAAGAATTCAGTAGATACACATAGATCGATGTACAGGTGTAGGTAATAATCTTACAAATATTACCAAAAAATACCACCAAACCGTGTCAAAATACTCATTGGTCAAAATATCAAAATGGCTTCCACCGAAAGGCGCGCACGCAAGAGCATCGTTTGTCATCAATGATGATGGTTGATGGCTGTGGTCCATATTGCGTAACCAGCTTAGAATACCTTTATGTAGTTATTCTAATAGTGCTAACACACGAGACGTACTTGGTTGACGAACCGCCGTCCAACCAACGAGTGGGAAAGAGAAAAATTTCTCATTCTCTCCCGTTGGTTGGTAACCAGTCTATAATATAGGTACTTATTTAAAGAACTTACTCTACCTAGTTAGAGCCAAAGAGTGACATAATATGATAAGTAGGTAGGTACTTAATAGCCCGGAAAAGGTTATGGTTTCTGAGGAAATATCAACGTGGATGAAACCGCAGGGCACAGCTAGTAGTAGGCGATAAAGTTCAATTCAAATCAAACCGATATTACTTGTTATTAATTGTTTTATTGTTACTGCTACATAGTGTACCATCGTAGACCGCATCATCGCCGAGGTGGCGGTCAAACGCAACCCTGTTATTCTATTTAAAAACATTTAATAAAAAATATAGTGCACTGAACTAAAGTTCCTATTAAATATTCCAATACCTAAAGCCAACGACCAACGAGGTGACAATAACACATAAATTAGAATCGTTCAAACAGTGCATGTGACATGCGTTATAATGCAATAGTAGGTAGGTAGGTATAATATGAAATCTTTGTTTTAATGATTGTGGGTGAGGGCCATTGAAGGCCTGTCCCTTTCTATCTTTGTCTCTTTTTAACAGTTATGGTTCCACTTTTGACCACAATCATTATGATCTTTGTAGCAGTGCGGCTACTGGCATCGACATGTTTACCACTTGCGATGCGTGTCGCGGCACTAGCTCCGCCAATCGATCATAACCATGCACTAATGAGCCATTGTTTGGTCACTCAATGCCCCGAGCGTAGCGTAGGATATGATGGAATGAAATGAACTTTATCGATGGCATACTGATGGTTTGCGAAGAGATGGGCATTGTTATCGATGCATTGATGCTTTCATTATGAATACCCATTCATAATAAACCCGTTGGTTTGTCGAAGTCTTCTTATTTAATTTACTAGTGCACTTACATAATTATGGTAGTTTTAGAAAAATATAATGTAATAGGTATACTTAGTTATTCCAGATTTTTACATCAATATCTATAAATAAAAAGGAACTACATAGGTACTTGAGAACGACTGTACCGATTCCATTAGTTTTTTTTTTAAGTTTTCTAATACTTTGTGGAAGATTCTTACGAAAAGAAAATTTAAGAAAATTGCGCAGTAAATTGGAAAATTTCAGTAAACATAACGATGATTCGCGCCTTTTCAGTTCTAAGACAGGACAACGTCTGTCGGGTCAGCAAGTAAGTACCTATAGCTATATTAAGATTAATATAAAATTAATATTACATTACTAGGTAGGTACAGTACACCTTTACCTACGTTATTTTTTGGGGCAAAATAATGTAAAGTTACGTAGGTAGGATTTTTTTTTATCAGTGGTTAGCGCCGTGATCTTATAGCATATTTTAGGTTGGTAGGTAGGTATACCTACTGTAACTTTTGTGGTCGCAAGCAAAGCGCTTCTAATTAGTGAGGTTGGTTCCACAATACCTACTGCTTATTTATTGCCCACTGGCTTTACTTTGGTGAATAATCTATTATTATTCACGCCGACTTTAGTCAACAGATTTCTCTCGGTGAGGGCACGTGAGGGGTAACGACAGCAGTACATGCAGTGCTGCGCAGGATTTTGAGGTTGCGCACTGTGTACTACATGTACACTGTGGCAAATACTCAATGACTCAATGCTTAAAAAAACGTTTTATTTTACCTATCGATAAAGTTGGTGTCCATCCCTATAGATGCAGATTTGTGCACCTGATGCACTTTGCTGGAGCGATGCCCTTTTATTATAGTTATATTAATAGTCCTTTAGTAAGTAACTAGGTACTTCAGCCTTTGTATCATTGGCGGATCCAGGGGGGGGGGGGGGGGGGCATGGGCCATGGCCCTCCAAAAACACCTATACCAATTCCATACATTCCACTCAATTTTTCGATTTGATTCCTTCGAACCTTGTCAGCATGGCAAAATGAAATCCAGAATGCCCCCCCCCCAAAATGAAATCCTTGATTGTAACCCTGTTTTGTATTATGTCTGACATAAATGGTTCGTAATTCGTAAGTAATGGAAGTATTGTTAGTGAGTGCATATAACATACTTAGGTAGATATATAATATCCAATACCTAGTAAACTAAGGGTTTAACTAAGGGTTTGTTAGTCTCTTCCAAAATTTTACATAGTTACATTTGTTACCTATCGCTTGTAGATACCACAAGACTAGTAAATTAGCAAAACAAAATGAATGGACAGGCCATAACCATTGAACTTGCGCAATGAAAACGAGTCAAAACTGTCGGACATTTATATACTTCAACACCCAATTATAACCATGTAAGTATATACATACAGTACCTACATTTGTTATAAAAAAAATATAGCGGTTTTTGTTGTGTTTCGGTTTTTCACTTCGGGAAAGCACACTAAGGCATTATTTTGACAGATGTTTCGTTATCATTTGTAACAATAGTTTTGTGTCGCACTTCCTACGGCTAGAGACCGACTGAAACGAAGTGAGCGCCGGCGCTCATTGTGCGCTTCAAAACTGCGCTCCTTCTGGGCCCGTCCATTCATTTCATCTTGGTCGAAGTGAAACAGAGTAAACAGACCCCCTAATAACCAAGTGTAAATTAATCAATAGTTATTTATTGGGATATATCTACATATTGATGAGTTGTGACACGATTAATTGATATTCCTAATTTGTGGGCTATCAAATGCATAATTTATTTTAACCAAAACTGTTGAATTTGAATTCTACATGCATTTCACGATGATTGACATGAGTCGGACATGAGTCACTTGGAATCGGTGTACCTACCTATTTCCAAGATAATATTGATGTTTTTCTTTTGAGTATACTCATCATCATCCTCCTCATTTCAGCCATAGGTCGTCCACTGCTGAACATAGGCCTCCCCCCCCCCCCCCCATCGATCTCCAAAAGGGCCAGATGGAAGCGGCCTGCATCCAGCGTTTTCCTGCTGTCTCTTTTAGATTGCTTGTCCATCTTGTCTTCTTGTCACGTCCTACGCTGCGCTACGTAGCGCTGGTATCGCAGCGTTTCCCCGCGGTCTATTTTAGCTCGTCTGTCCATCATGTGGTGGACGTCCTACGCTGCGCTTACCGGTCCGTGGTCCGGTAGTGTGAGTATACTAATATTTTAATTTTGAGGTGCTATTCAAGGAGGGTGAAAAGTACTTTTATTTCCTTTTTGTGTCTGGATGCAACAACTTTACCATATCTACCTATAATTAGGTAACAAACAAGTAAGAGGAGGTGTCTAGTTGTTCATAACTAGAAACAGATCTATAAATCTCAGTAGATAGGTATATTAATTTAGGTAAATTTAAGGGTACAATCTATACTAATATTATAAAGAGGAAAGATTTGTATGTACCTAAGTATGTTTGTAACGAATTGGCTCAAAAAGTACTGAACCGATTTTAAAAATTCTTTTACTGTTGGGAAGCTACACTATTCCCTAAATGTTTGTCCTAGAATCGAACCCACGCCCCAAGCGCAGAAGGCAGGTTCACTACCAACTGGACCAACGGGCTATCTATTATTACGTGGCTTTTCCTAGTAGGTAAGCATACCCACCCAATTTAACCGCCCTATCCACCGATCTACATATATGTACGCCCTATCGCATAAACATACCTATCGTAGTTTACTTCGTAAATAACATCGTACCTACTCGGAATATCAGTTTGAAATTACTACTAGATGTCCGCGCCACCACTCAAGTCCGATGGAAGCAAGATGGAAGTGGCATCACAATCGCATATTTTATGTGGCTCTTGAAAACCGAAACACGAAAACTACATTTAGTTCCAGTTTTCGCCGCAGGACTTGAGTGGTGGCGCGGTCTCTACCAAGGATCATTTGTCTATGCTACCATGGATCATAATTATGTTTGTCTATGTTAACAAGGATCATAACATTACTTTTGTCTATGCTACTACTAAGATTATAACTAAGTTACCTACTAACGTGTACACACTGTACGCAGTTCGCTTACTGTCCATATTTAGGCATCACTAACGATGTTTGTCTGCACCTCTTTAGCAATTACCGATAAGGAAAGTGCTAACTGTTCATGGGTGTACACGCCCACTACATTTAATCGTGTGAGAATAAACACGACATCGACATAATACGACATCTACTTCATCATCATCATCATCATTTCAGCCGTAGGACGTCCACTGTTGGACATAGGCCTCCCCCATCGATCTTCAAAAGGGCCGGTTGGAAGCATCCAGCGTTTCACTGCGGTCTCTTTTAGGTCGTCTATGTATATATATATATTTAGGTGGGCTATGTCGGTGACCTTCGTTCGTCTACGGATCTCCTCATTTCGGATTCGATCTCGTAGAGAAACCCCGAGCATAGCCCTCTTCATAGCTCGTTGTGCGACTTTGAGCTTGCTTATGAGGCCCATAGTGAGAGACCACGTTTCAGTGCCGTATGTAATCACTGGTAACGCACACTGGTCGAAGACTTTCGTCTTAAGGCACTGAGGTATTTTGGACGAGAAGACGTTGCGAAGTTTACCGAATGCTGCCCAGCCGAGTTGGATTCGCCGATTGACCTCTTTCTTGAAGTTGGACCTATATACCTAGTTCGACTGTTTGTCCTAGGTAGACGTACGCGTTAACAGCTTCAAGAACTGAGTTCCCAACTGATACTGGGGTGGGCACAACATGGATATTTGACATGGCCTTTGTCTTGTCCATGTTCATTTTAAGGCCCACCTGTTGGGAGACTCGATTGAGGCCTTCGAGCATCATGCTGAGATCTTCCATCGATTCTGCCATGACCACAATATCGCCGGCGAACCGAAGGTGAATGATGTACTCGCCGTTGATGTTGATGCCGAGTCCTTGCCATTCCAGGAGCTTGAAGGCATCTTCCATTGTGGCAGTGAACAGTTTCGGAGAGATAACTTCTCCCCGTCTCACGCCTCTTTGCAATGGAATTGCCTTCGTACTCTGCTCCTGTACTCGGACCGACATGGTGGCGTTATTGTACAAACACTTCTTATTGGACATCTACTTACGCCTTTGATAATAAAATAGTTCGGATCTGCCTTCAACTCGAGCTAGTACTTACCAAAAAAAAGACAGAAAAGTTTTTTTTTTATAAATTAGAACGGCTGTCAAGGCATTTTTGTAAGAATTTTGTTGTAGCCAGTTGCACCCATATAAACGAAACTTCAGTCATTCGAAATCAGTTAGCAACTGTGATGCGGAGTTCGACGCGTTGGTCTAAATAAGAATGTCTAAACAAGGTTCACTCATAATGCCTGGTAACAGATTTTCCTTCTCATTTCTGTTCTATTTACTTCTATTTTTCTGCCAAAAACTGAAGGGGGTCAGGTTAACTGAAGGGGTGAGGTTAACTGAAGGGGGTGAGGTTAACACGTATTGCACACACTGACATTTTATTTCTTTCTTTTTCTTTAGTCGGAGTGACCGGCTTAATCTTACGTGAGTAATTCCCGTGTAATATAAATAAAATATGTGAAAACCACGTCAGTTTCTATAACAAAATATCCTTACTAGTTCTACAAACGCACACTTCAATTAAGCGACACACAACTTCAAACGTACTAGTGTTCAAAGTGTAATCAAATGGATGACTAATGGGGTAAAGGTGCTAAAGGGGAAACTGTAGGTATAACGCTTGCATTTATTTATTTTTTCTGATTCTTACGCCCATGTATTCAATTTCAAATAAGTAGTATTTATTGATTGTAAATAACTAAAACCATTATTACAAACCATCAATTATTGTTAGACAATAATGACACGACTTAATTATTACATATACTTTCTGAATCTTAAAAAGAAGTAAAACAGTGGCTGAGAAATAATATATTTCTTACTAGCGACCCGCCCGCCCGGCTTCGCATGGGTGTAATTTACGTGCGGAGCCGGGGCGGGTCGCTAGTCGAAAATGTATCTAACTTATGGTGAAAACCGCATCAAAATCCGTTGCGTGGTTTAGGAGTTAGCGGCCATACAGAATTACAGACAGACAGACAGACATGGAAAGCGACTTTAATTTATACTATGTAGAGAAGAAATAGAGAAGAGTCATAGTCCGCACAAATGCCTCTGTAAAGGCGAGGCACGTGAAAGCCATTTGTGGTGCTGTTGTGACTTGTGACTTCCACGCACCCTCCTGATCAGTGATGCTTTTTGTTCGTCCACTGGGTAGAGTACCCCCTCACTTCATCAGTGATGCATTTTTCCGAATGACGGCATCTTGCGAGAACAATTTGGAGCCACAGCAAAAGCGCAATCCCTCCTGCCCATTTTTCTATCGGACGGCCAGGGCATGCCAGGGTGGGCATGAAAAGGCAACACCATTTCATAGTTGATATTACGTACGAAGCACTTTGATTCCATATTCCACTTTTATTCTACGAACTGCTAGACTGGAATGCGCTGCCTGAATGGGTGTTCCTTGATAGTACAACAATCTGGGTGTCTTCAAGTCGTGAGTTAATCTGTTTTTTCTAATCAACAGCGCTCCATCGTAGTCCGCATCATCGCATAGTCATCAAACGAGGTGGCAGTCAAAGGCAAACAAAATCTTATTTTTAAAAAGTTCTGCAAAATATTGCACCATTCGTACTTTGTAATAACTGGAACACGATTGATCTGACATCACGATTGACCGATATTTCATTCCCAATTGGGAACTGTAAAACAAACAATTACCGAATAAAATAGTTTTGGCTGAATACCAAACCCGATGGGAGCCAAAGTCACGTATTGACTGTTTTGCTTAAGATTGAATGAACCAAACGCTCATACCTACATAATTCGGTATGCTAAAAAAAATTAACCTATGCCAATTCCAAAACCATTTCGAGATTTTATGTTACTAACCCTTATTTTTCTACTCTGACCTTTTAAAACGATAAGATGCCCTTTATTTTAACATAAAACTAAGAAATCATTCGACTTTCATTGACCTCTAAATGACGTCACATTGTAGCATTTTATTTTCTGTGCCTTTTAAGAATAAAAATATTATACATTTGACACACTGTTCGTCACACAGAATAGAATATTTTTTCATTTCTGTGGTTTGACTGTCTGGTTTTTTTCAGGGCTGCCAATATGGGGTGCTATTATAGGCTTCTCAACGCAACGAAATTTTGTGCTATATGGTGACGTCACATAATTTTTAATTTTTTGTGGAGATTAGTTAGATATGTATTAAACCACAAAAAAAATGCTTAATGATTTAACAAAAAACAAGGAAGCTAGGAAAGCTGAAATATATCTACGAAAAGTGTTAATTAAGTGTCAATACAAACCACGCTAAAGTTGCCGGTAAAAGGGAATACTGCGACGCGTAGGTACAATATGATTGTACATAAAAATCATGCACGCGCCAAGTATTTTCTTTTCAGGAATTTCTGGTTTTACGTTGCAAAACATAGATTAGGTACATGGACGAAGCACCATTGTTCGAACGCAATAAAACAGGCAATACATCAGAATGGATTAGACAAGTTGAGAGAATAGCCAGCTTAGCAAATTGGTCATAAAATCTAACACTAAACTTGTCAATGCATCCAGCACAGAATTGGCATAAAGTATTAGGCAAAAATATAAACAACTACCTGCGCCCCACGGTTGCACGCGCCGCGCGTGATAGCTTACATAATCATAAGCTATCTATCAGTGAAAGTCCCGTCAAAATAGGTCCAGTCCTTTTGGAGTCAAAATCAAAATCAAGATATATTTATTGGAGTTTGTTGGTAAACCTAGATGTAACATACAGAATATACTCGTAATCAGCTCCGAAAACAAACTTGTCCATAGGGAACATACATAGGTACATATACATACATAGACATTGTGTTTGTACATATACATCGTCTTTTATTATATAAGAACAAGAAGAAGATTGGCTTGAATGGAAAGAAGAAATTGCGAAGCATTTCAAACATAGAATTAGTTTTGCAAGATGTATAGTATTTCAATGACAATTTAAAGAACCTTACGTCAAACCAAGTCAAACTGAAACTATATCTGATAACATGTAAAGAGTGCTCAAGGTTGCGAGGTGGTCGACTTCATTTTGCTGTACATTAGGTAGGTACCTACAGTGCTGCAAAGGGGTATGACCACGATCATGAATAAGTACCTTCTTGGTCTACGTCCTCCATCTTCGGCCGCAACATCGCTTTCCATCAGAAAAGTTGATAGCCAAACGTTTTCTACGTTTGGCCACTATATAAATTACTAGCTGAATCCCGCGGTGCTACCCGCGATTTTCCAATTTTCCTGCATTTTCTGGGAGAATAAGTACCCTATGTCCGTCCATATGATGTACACTATCATCCTGCGTAAATTCGTTAAGATCGGCTTAGCGGTTTAGTCGTGAAAAGCGAACAAACATCCAGACAGAGAGACAGAGTTACTTTCGCTTTTATAATATTAGTAAGGATATTAAAAAAAGCTTGCAAGCGCAGCGTATTAGTTGTCATAATTAACATGCCCATGCTCATTAACGATATACAGGGCTACGCATATAGACTGTACTTAGCCAAAAGAAGGTCATTGTACTCATCATTATGAACAACTTTTACTATGGGACCAACCATAAAATCGCATGCATCGCGGCATATCTACGGACCTCTTGCCCTCTGATTTTTCTCTAGTTGGAAGTAAGCTTTTTTTTAAATAATAGGCTACAATACCTAACAGTAGATGATGTTATGTATTGTATAAACTAGGTTAAAATTTGTGGCATTCTTTCTTTCTTAATCCTTCTTTCTTCTTCTTTCTCTTTGGTACCGCCTATACTTACTGTCTAGGCCCGCTGTGACAAAAATATAATATAAAATAATATCCTAAAATAAAAAAATATCCATAATATATATATAATATCCTTGCTTACTGCCCATGACCCTGCAAATTTTATAATTATCTGACCCTCTATAAATGTTAGACTTGGATGATTTTATAATTTAATGATTGATTTTACTAGTTTTTTTGCTTATCTAAAAGTGTATTAGTGAATGTATGTTAGCTTTGTAAATCAATGAGGTTTTAACAATAGAGACGTAATTCTCGTTAAAAAAGCAATAAAACATGGCAATAATTTACTATACCTACCTACATAGGATGCATAGAATTTATAGCCTTACAGCCTGTTACAACCGTCCCGGTTTTACACTCTCATAACACACAACGTGGCATTTATGAAAAATGTTCATACTCCAAAATCGCGCATCATACGTTTGCGTCGTCGCCAGACAAAGGACGGACTGAGTTCACTCAAGCTAACTAACTTGTGTTTGCATCGCCGCGCAAAACGTATCTACCTCATTTTATATATAACATCATTGTTGTAAATAAATAAAGTTTGTTATAAATGTTGTTGCTATATTCGATCCAAGTTTTCTTAGCTCTGACATCTGCATTAACATAGTAAAAAGCTGAGAAAACATTATCTGTAGTTTATAAACTACCAGCTAAAAAAGTTTAAAACAACTTCCAATTTAATTTTTAATATTAATTATCTTAATTTTCAATTTTCTATCTGTAATTATTTTTTTTTTTTTTTTTTTCTAATCATCAATTAATTAATGTAGGTACCTTAGAATAACTACACTACTACTGAGTAGTTATTCTAAGGTAGGTACCTACTTAATTTGTATAATAAGTTATGGATGCAAATCCGTTTTTTTTTTCATTGGTTATTTTTATGTTATTAGTAGCAATATTAGGATAGATCATGCTTTTCTTTTCTTTTTCTATACATAAAGAGGAAAGATTTGATTATTTGTTTGTTTGCATTGAATAGACACCGAAACTACAGAACCGATTTGAAAAATTCTTTCACTGTTGGGAAGCTACACTATCCCCGGGTGACATAGGCTATATTATATATTTTTTTTAAATAGGGATCCTTACTAAAACTCCAATAATGTAACCCAAGGTGTAAAAAAAAGATTTACACCCGTGCGAAGCCGGGGTGCGTTGCTACTGTTGCTAGTAATATTATAAATGTGAAAAGTTTGTTGGTTTGTTTGTTCCTCTTTCTCGCAGTAACAGAGCAACGGATTGATCTGATTTTTATAGGCTACGCGGGTGAAACCGCGTGGCGTAGCTATCAGATTATAAACGGTGCTTGACTTCCAATCGTTCGCTTCTTTTTGTATCACTTCAAAAGAGACTGCCTACACTATATGGCAAAAATACAAACCACCTGTGATCTTAGATAAGTAGTGTGTAGTAAGTACCTACTCTTATTTGCGTATCTTATAAATTGAAGGTTAGCTCGTGTGCAACTTGTGCAAGTCGTAAGTATAAATGGAACGTAGAACTTATCGTTAATTTAGTTATAGCTTGACTTCCAAAGTGATTGCTTCTTTTCGCACAGGATTAGCACAAATACAGTGAGCATTTGAATAATTTTCCAGAAAACTTTTATGTCCGCGCCAAAGGTTTTTACTTTTTCGAGTAGCAGGTACTGGTACTAGCGCTTTAGCGAGGTCGATTGCCTGGGCTACGGGTGACCACAGGGTGACCCTGACTACGGTGAGGCCCAAGACCGAGCCTCATATACTTACAAGATCAAAAGCCGAGCAGCACTGTAGCTCGGCTTTTGATTTTACATGTGTGATGCATTATTGGTCTCTACACAAATGTTATAACATTATAAGTAGAGGCAAAACTTGTGAACATGAAATTACTTATTGAACATGAAAGTACATACATGAAAGTGAGTGCCTATAGGTACCTACACGTCTACATACTCCAATATCTGGTTCTACCATAGATATCTAAGAGACTAGTTCATCAGCGGTCCAAACTGTATGAAAAGTAAGCGTGTCAAATTTTTCGTACATAAAAGTGAAAAGAAATATCTTTATTCTGTCGGCCAACTCTATATATTTGCAGTATTCTTACAACTCAGTATTGCACAATTACCCAATTTCGTTTTAAACTGACATGTGGTGTCGTGGCACCGATTTAGCAGACTGATTTTTGCCGAACTCAATTATGACGATTAATCATAATTGTATTGGAAATATGAATGCAAGTTAGGTCGCCTTGTGGCGTATACTTGGATATAGGTCTGTGGGTGCTACCACCCTATCTGCGGGGGTATGCCCCCTGGAAGTGACTTTAGGGAATCAAACCATATAGGCTTGCACTTGACCGCCACCTCACCTGATATTGTGAAATGATGCGGTCTACGATGGAACACGCTTGCCGCTTGCTTAGCCGATTTACATGAGATTTAAATATAAATTCTATTGAAACAGTGCGATAGAAGTAGAATGGGTTTTGGAACAAATGCGGAACTAGAGCGTGAAAGGTGAGACAGGAGTAAAAAGAATTACAGGATGGTTGCGGGACTGAAAAGGAAAGGACAGGATTAAAATAGAGTGGATTATGGTATGGGTGTGGAGTAGACGGATGTGGGACTATAGTGGAAAAGGTGGATGGGAGCGGAGTGGATTACGGTATGGGAGAAGAGTAGATTGTTCCCAATTTCTTTTGAAATTTAAATTGGGTTAGCTAAATATTGTTAAATTGAAGTACTAATTAGCACGACTCCTCAACCTAATGGCCCATTGACTAGTCCTGGGCATAGGTAACTATAGAGCTATAGCTATAGAGGCACCAAGGTAAACTTTTTGGACCTAATACATAAATGTGAAGCTACACTCAGTGAACAGTTTGTTTTATTATGTTTAAATACCCACTTTAATCATGCGACGCATTTTTGGAAGTTATCCAAAACAGCTCCCAAAACTTTGTAACCCGCCACAAAATATTGTAACCGTTCGCAGTTAACAATGGGAGGCTGGGTCAGCCATGTGTGGTGGGGCGGAGACCCTGACGCCGTCCATCCTTTCTCCAGACTCACAAAGAGGGAAATCTACATTGTCCAGAAGTCCTGGGCAGCAGTTCATTCCAATGCTCTCGCTAACGGAACTGAACTTTTTAGGCGGTAAGAATTTATCTAAACCATAAATAAATTGAAAAAAATCTGTCCTAATAAAAAATAAAAATAAAATAGTAATAAAAAAAACGTATATAAAGTTGTCTATACTTAAAGAAAAATATAAACACTACAACTTGATACGCAGTATGGAGGGTATAGACACAGAAAAGAAAAAAAATATGTGGCAGAGGCAAGGACGTTATATACCTACGGTAGGTATATAACGACCTCGGGCAGAGGTAAGGAGAACTGTCTATATATGTATGAAAAAGTGTCCGTCGAAATGCGTTATGTTAGGGTGGCGCTATAACTCACACACACTCACACTGGCTGCAGGCCTATTGCGTAACTCGGTTGACAGTTCATTGTGAAGATCTTTCAAGAAGTCTCTCTTACAAGAGGTTTCATAATACGCAGTACCCTAATCTAAGACGCAGTAGCTATACGCAGTAGTATTACCATCGGTAAAGGATGTACTTATGTAGATTATTCACTATAATAAAGCAATGTCTTACGTCGTGGGCGGCATATTGAACCCTAAGCGTAACGAGGAGTAGTATATTCCTTGGTAACGAGGGACTCTTAAACTCTAGAGTTAACTCTGGAGTTATATAGAGTCCTGAGTGAAGCGAGGGGTTCAAGCTACCCAAGACGAAGGCAGGCTTTATTCCAGAGGAGTATACTCTACTTTTCACACTTGCGAGACAATAAAAAGCCAGGGCTCCATAAAATTAGTATTTAAAAATCAAAAGTGCATATTGATGTTAGACCAAAGATCTTGTAAATACCCTATTATGGAAGGATAGAGTAACATTTTTGTTCGGTTGTAACGCACCTTTTTTTTTTTTTTTGAGTTCTGCATATGGTGGCCAGTTCGATTTTCGAACAAACCTCTTGGGCATTTTGTTACTTACGAGTTTTCCACTAGTTTCCACACGAATTTGACGTCCAAATTCAAATCACTTTATTCCCTAGGGAGTTTTATACAACTTTATATCCCTTAAGAGATAATGCTTTACTTTACGATGAGGTTACATGATTTATGTAATTGGACATTGTGGAGCAGGCGGTGTGAAAACATTTTTTTTAATGTTGGTGACTTCTTGCATTTACATCATATGGCCCTTCGTATCAGGCTCACAACCTTCATATTGTAACATAATCAATAAATTCTTATCAGGTTATTCAATGCATTTCCCGAAACAAAAGAATTCTTCAAGGTTGTCCGCAAGCTGCCCGAAGAGAAGTACATCAACAGCCCCCAGTTCAAGGCTCATATCATTAACCTGATGTCGTCACTCAACCTGGCTATCGTCAACTTAAACCAACCTGATATTGCTGCTGCGATGATGAACAAGCTCGGAGAGTCGCACGCCAAGCGGAAGATCAAAGAAATACATTTTATGGTAAATAAATTTTTGTACCTAGGTTATTCACCGCGTCGTATTATTCCAGTACAACTCAACCGTATTCGAAATCACAATCACATCACAATACACAAGTTCAGGTTAATACACAAGTTATTTTTAATTCACCTTAAACCCCTCATTGGGAGCTTCTCTACGCCATACAGGTAAACTTTACTTGTATTAAGGCTCTCTGTTTTGCTGAAAAACAGAAAAAAAAATCGTTCAAGTTGAAAAACATTCCTTCAAGTTGAAGTGGCAGTGGGCAGGGCACATATCACGCAAAACATATGTCCGATGGGGCCGAAAGCTTCTGGAATGGAGACCACGGACCGGTAAGCGCAGCGTAGGACGTCAATACACAAGATGGACAAACGACCTAAAAGAGACCGCAGGGAAACACTGGATGCAGGCCGCTTCCAACCGGCCCTTATGGAGATCGATAAGGGGAGAGGCCTATGTCCAGCAGTGGACGTCCTATGGCTGAAATGGTGATGATGATCAGTTTATGAAAATGTGAATTCCATTTATGTTTCAGGATCTCAAAGAAATGATGGTGCAGATGTACATTGAAGTACAGCATCTAGACAACGACACGCTGGCGGCGTGGGGCAAGGTGGTTGACTTTTTGTACAAAAGTATATTTGAAACTCTCGACGGCACGGAGAGCAATTAGCACGACGACGTTTAGTTGGAGAGGCGCAACACATAGGA
The DNA here is from genome assembly GCA_914767915.1 of Agriopis aurantiaria. Taxonomy (NCBI): domain Eukaryota; kingdom Metazoa; phylum Arthropoda; class Insecta; order Lepidoptera; family Geometridae; genus Agriopis; species Agriopis aurantiaria. Next base: position 4,773,748 of record OU611994.1, on the reverse strand, counting down.
GCTACATTTTGAGAGGCGGTGACACCGCCTGGCGCTGACACGCGCAAAATGCCGCGGAGGGGGGACACACTTAACGGTATTTCGTATTTCGCGTATTTCCTGTCTGTTTTAATAATAAATAAATAAATATTCGGGACATTTTGTCACACACGGTCATCTGACCCCAAACTAAACAAAGCTTGTGATATGGCTGCCAGAGACTGATATAGGTACCATACAAATATATTTTTAAATAGATACTTAAATAAATATTAACACCCAGATATAGAACAAACACAAATGTTCATCACATAAAACACGGTCTACCGAAAATATAAAATGTAGTAAAAATTACCTACTTACCATACTTTGTACTACATGTTTATTGTCATGAACTCGTCACGACTATACACGCAAATAGCACAGAGACTTGCTGACTGATGTGACTTGTACTGTTAAGTATTTAACAAAACCTTTTTTCATTTAATAATAGGCTTGCGTTTACCGCCTCTAGGTACAAAGGTCTTTAAAGTAGTTAGGTTAGAACACACAAAACAGGTGTTCAAATCGCGAAAGTTTATAAAATACATTAGGTACGATTAGTTACGGTATAAATGTTTATAAATTGTAGAGTTTTTTATGAAATCCACTAATAATTTTACTATTGGACCGACGACATCTTGAGAGTCACGCATGCTTCTAGTTCAGTGGTTCCCAATTAGTGGTATGCGTACCCCTAGGGGTACGCGAAGTTGCATCAAGAGATACGCGCGGCAATTTCTTGACTAGAGAAATTCTATGAAAGACGTCACACCGTATGCAGTCTATTTGTAGTCCAACAGACTGCATACAGCGTGACGTCTTTCCGTCTTCCATAGAATTTCATACTTTACTGAACCTCACAAACTGAGTTTGCTTGGTGTGCTTGAGCCGAGCTCGAGGGGTACGCAAGTTTGAGGTCTTGCTTGAAGTGGTACGCAGGAAAAACTAATTGGGAACCTGAAAAGTTAAAAGTTAAGTTAAACTGATCTAGTTGACGCAGATGGCAGGCTGTCGTTCAATGTGGAGTTCTAAGGCGGAGGCCTATGTCCAGCAGTGTACGTCATCTGGCTGATGATGATGATGATTATGTTGATTAACGATTTAATAAATATTGACTTTAATATACTTAGAAATTAGGGAACCCAATTGACTAATAATATTGATAAACCTTAATTAAATTTTATAAAAAAGTTTGAGTGTTATCATTTAATTTTATCAAATAAAATTAATTCATAGAAAATTCAATTTATGTAAATAATAAATTAGATCTGCATTTTTTTTTCTGAAAAACGGCTTCATATTTTGGAAATAAACCGGTCAAGTGCGAGTCGGACTCGCTCACTGAGGGTTCCGTACCACCACAAAATTCAATAACGAAATTTTTTACCAGGTATATAACTTGGTAATGAACAGAAACTTGTTACCGACTCGCACTTGGCTTTTTTTTTAAAGTTATAATTTAGAGTGTGTACTATAATCATGCCAAGTTTGAAGCTTGTACCATATGTATTACCGATTTAACAATAAATTAAATACAAAAATACGTTAAAAAAAAATGTATGGGGTTGTGCCCTTTAGTTTTTACTTTTTTTATCATTTCTTAGTTAATCCGCCGTAACATTAGCATATTCTGTGAAAATTTCTACTGTATATCTATTACGATTCGAAAGATACAGCTCATACAGCCGTTAATGGGTAGGACTGACAGACAACAGACGGACAGACAGACAGATAGCGTAGGCTTAGTAATAGGGTCCCGTTATCACCCTTTGGGTACGAACCCTAAAAACAAGCCGAAATAAGTTCATGTCGCTTCCTAGAGTCGCCTAGGGTCCTTACTGTTCGCACGTAGCGTATGTACGGTACAACGTAGCCCGCCTACGGCGCTGTGGCGTAGGGCGGGCGGAGTACTCCAAATAAACAACTGTCAGACTGTCACCAGTATCGCAGTATCGGCCCACAAATCGACCGAGCCGCACGCGACCCACACAGAATTAAAGGAAAAACACGTGCGCAAAGTTACGGAAATTCCGACAGTGACTAAGTTATGTTTAAGTGAATCTGCTGGCGGGAATTTTTGGTAAGTGTAGCTTATTTTGTGTTATATCTACGTATGAAGGTCAATTCCGCACGTGAATCACTGAATTTCTACTGTAATACCAGTGCAAAGTCTGTGAAAGCAAGTGTTAGGATGTAGGTATTTCTTTTGTACCTATAAACGTCCAATTTCTCTAGAACTAATGCAATATGTATTGCACTTTGTTATGAGAACGGTAAAACGATTTTATTTACTATCGTATTACAAAATTGTTATTAGTAATGTATTGCTTATTATCTTTTACTATCGCTTAGTATTGAATATCGAATTGAATATCTTCTTTAGATACAGCTGATAGTATTTACCTATCTAGATAAATAGATTTGCATTCGGTTAAAATTTTTGTTTGTTTGTTGTTTTTGTTTTTGTAACGAGGTTATAATAGACAGGTATATTTTGGCGGTCTGACTGATACAAAGAAATTGGAGTGGTACTACCACAGATCTACTACCTATAGATTTTCAATGAGCGTGGCTAGCTCAGTGCCTCTCGCTCATCATCGTATTTTCGCTCACTGCGCTTCTTGCAGCCCAAAATGCTACAACCAACCATTGTAAAATATCTTTTACAATTATTTCTCAGAGGAAACACGCATTTATCACATTAAATCACCAAAAAAAGGCAATAAATATAATTCAGACCCGTTTTGTTTGTCACTGATTATTACAGATTTTGACACTTGAGGTACCAAAAACAGGTCACGCCGATAAGGACAACAAAATCTATTTATGTCCTTTTCGTACTTGTGCTGAGCCATATCAAGTTGTCTCTTTCACTAAAATATATTGCCGATCTGGTTGTGTATATCTGTGGGTACTACCCAAAATCCTGTGCCAAAATCCAATTTCTTTGAAGCAATGACTGTTTTTTACTTACACCAATGCTTTGAAGTGATAGAAAATATCTTGCTTTTTTCACCTATATAGAAGGTTTTTGGCGTCGCACGCCTTGTGTATTAGTCAGTATCAAGTAAGACTTTTTTGAGCCTACTAACCTAAGGTCAAAGAAGTAAGTATTTGAATATTTTAAGAATATGCACAGTAAAACCAAGGATCTCTCTATAGAGTGTCTTTACGTCAAGTAAGTCATTATTACAGTTATTTTCTCTTTCTTAATTTTTTGGTTATGTGCTCAGAATCTTAATTACTATACTGTCAGCACTCCTGTACGTCGCGGTCTACTACTTTCGCGAAATATTTCGAGATAATAAGTAATTTTTTTTAAACACGACCAATTCGTAAAAGAGCTTATAACTTTAAAACCGCTTGACATATTTTGATCAAACATAGCTAAAAACTAATGCGTTACACCAACATTTAAATAAAACAATTCAAATCGGCCCATACGTGTTGGAAAAAAGTGTTAACAGACTTTTAAATAAATATACACACTAACCTTGGGTTTCTCATATTGTGTATTTCTATTGTTAATTTTTATGTGCTCTTTTTTGGAAATAAATTTCTTATCAATAATAAAAAATACCTAGTCAAAACCTTAAACCTTCTCCATTCCGTCGTAGATAAAAGGTATGTCATTCCTCGCGTCCTGTTTTGTTAAATTCTTATCAAAATTGGTTCCGCTATATTTACTGTAGAAATACAATAAACTGAGGTAGATAATAACTTCGCAGTTCGTTCAAAATTATTCGCGCAATTGCTAAACCTATATACAAAAACCAAAATAAAAATTACCAATTGGGCTAGAAGTAGTATTTGTTTTTAAAAAATTGTAAAGGGATTGCCCAATTTTTCTGACAAACAAAATGAACGATCCCCATTGTCTGAATGAGATTTCTAGGGATAGAAATATTAGAAACAAAGATTTCATAATATACTAAGTATGTTAATTTAAGATTTGAAAGTTGCCCAGCTAATTGGAAAATTGGGGGAAAATTTAAAATGCTTTTTTTCTATGAGGTTTTTGTGTGAACTATAAGTCATATACTACATTTATATAAAAGGCGATGTGTGTGTGTGTATGTATGTATGTTCCTTGTAGACTCCAAAATGGCTGGACCGATTTTGCTGAAATTTTCAGTCAATCTTCAAATTAGCCCAGCGCGAGTGATCCTGGTATTTGAGTGAAGTTTGATAGCGCTAATCTACAGATCTTTTTGTGTCTGAATATTTTCCTTCCTAAAACAAGAACAAGAATTGTTATTGAAGTCTATACATTGACATACTACATCATAGAAAAAAAATCATCTTAGTCAAAGGAGGTTGCTGTCGGTACCAAGGAGGTTGTCAAGGAGTTATATAACTCGGGTGAAACCGCGAAGTACAGCTTGTAATTTAAATTTTGGCAGGTCAACGTCTGTCCGGTCGGGTAAGCAAGTGTCAAACAAAATCCATCATTCATCGGTAGAGGTATACCCAATGGTATATCTTGGTATATCTAACATATAAGATCATTAGGTATCTATTTTCTATACTAATATTATAAAGAGGAAAGTTTTGATTATTTGTTTGTTTGTTTGTTTGCATTGAATAGGCTCCGAAATTACTGAACCGAATTGAAAATTTCTTTCACTGTTGGAAAGCTACACTATCCTTGGGTGACATAGGCTATAATCTATACCCATGCGAAGCTGGGGCGGACCGCTAGTATTATATAAAAGCGAAATTCATCTACTCACTACTCATCACGAAATCTCGAAATCTACTTGACCTACCAAGTTGAAATTTGGCAGGTAGATTCCTTATGAGGTGTAGAGGTCCGCTAAGATTTTGCGAAAGGGCCGAAGGGGGGCTAATGGGCTGAATGACTGAATTTTATATAAAAGTCTACGCGTACAAAGTCTCGGGCAACAGCTAGTATCTATTTATAATCGTTTAAAAAATGTGAACTTCAATATACGGCAAATCCACTCAAAATGCTATAAATATTTGACCTCCTGACCCTGCATAATTATCTGGCTCTAGCATAAATATTTGACTACATAATGAGAGTTGACTTTACACTTCGGCATTTGATATCATCTTTTATTTACTTAAAAAGTTTATCTTGAATTTGTGCCACCCACGTAAATAAGTAGAGTCAGTGACAAAATCAAATGTTATATATTTGCACAGTCGATATATTATATCGTTCACAATTCTATTACATAACATAATAGCTTTCAATGGTTATGTTAATTGAAAAGCTAAAACTACAGTCTACCTACATACTTAATTCTATTGACATTGCACCTGTACCTACAAAACGGCAACTGTACCTACGTGGCAAAACGGGGCACGTTTTTCATACGACTTTGTACCAAAACTAGGCCCTATAATATTACTGTTGATATGGATGGAACAGTTTTCTACCTCTCTGCCAAATTTCATAAAGATCGGCCCAGCCGGTTGGAAGACGTAACAAACATACAGGGCCCTGATTTACTAACTAGAAATACGCTTGTAACGCGGTGCTTTAAGCTAACCTCTGAAAGTAAGCCTTTATTCTCTAGGTAATAGATGTAATTTGTTTTTAAGTTAACGCGCCGCCTTACTTTCGCGTTTTACTTAGTGAATAATAGGGCCCAGGCTGGAGTGTCAGTGTTGCATTTTAAGTATAATATTTTTAATATTTAGCTACAAGCAGATGTACTTAATAAATAATAAAATAAAATATATAAATATTCAGGACATTTTTGCACACACGGTCATCTGACCCCAAACTAAGCAAAGCTTGTGATATGGCTGCCAGAGACTGATATACATACATATAATATATATGTTTAAATAAATACTTAAATAGATATTAACAAATACTAATGTTCATCACATAAATGTTTGTCCTGGGTAGGAATCGAACCCACGCCCCCAAGCGCAGAAAGCAGGTTCACTACCAACTGGACCAACGGGTTACCCTACCAACTGGACCAACGGTTTTGGTTTTTAATTGCATTCGAATAATTGCAATATTATAAAAAAAATGCTTGCATAACTCGTATACCTATACGTTGCTTCTTAACATACGGTACTGCAAGAAAAGAAACCTATTTAAATATCAAGTTTAAATATATAAAAAGTCCCGATAAAAAAGCTGATTATTTTCAAACGGCTAAACAGATTTCATTGAATCCTCTCTCGATCAAGACACCATTCAAACAAACAAAAAAACGGTTCAACTGTTGAGGAGTTAAGTTTAGGACACATCAAACTTATAACACCCCTTTGTTTGCGGCAGGGGCTAAAAAGTAAAGGTGCTAGAACATTCACACTTTAGAATTTTTATGCTAGCTACTTTATACGGGATAAAAAGCAGCGTCTCTTTCCCGCGGGATAAAAACAGTGGATAGACAATTTATCCACGGCCCGTGCTGGCCTACAGGGTAGCCAGCTTCAGCTGTCACGGAGTTGTCTGTATTTGGCTTTAGTTTTTTTATTGTTTGAAAGGCGACTTGATCGAGAGGGATCTTAACTATTATTCAAAAAAATATGTTCAGCCGTTGGAAGACCATCAGCTATTTTATCGTGGATTAAAAAAAATACTTGTACCATTCGTTGTGTTGAAATTTTTCTGCAAAGTACTTACTTAAATTATGTAGGTATTGTATTTACTTACCATCTGTGCCTCCCATCGTAAATAATTCAATCTGATGATGGAATGTGTGTTAAATTGATTATACCGTACAATATCGTTTGTTTATGCGATTTAACGATCGTTTGTGTGTAGAAAATAATATTGTGTAAAATCGCTAGGCATGATAATTATGCTAATACACTCCTAGGGAACGAGCTTAGGTGTGTTAAGTGTGTTTTATATACACTTGTGTGGGTCAGCATTGCTTATGGCAAGTTTTTTCAAAAATGTCGAAAATATGCTCATAGAGATAGGCTTTGGCCGGTGAACCCATATGCCCGTGGCTTTTATTTGAGTTTGCGTAGCTTAGTATAAATCAAGTATAAATACACAACCAAAGTACACAACGTAGAGTTTTAATCATATTTTTACATCGGACAACAGGCGGTCGAAGATGCAACACGTTTGCCTGCTAATCTATATATATAAAAGCGAAATTCATCTACTCACTCACTCACTCATTAAACACGAAATCTCGAAAACTACTTGACCTACGAAGCTGAATGTTGGCAGGTAGATTGCTTATGGGGTGTAGAGGTCCGCTAAGAAAGGATTTTACGAAAGGGGTTTTTTTAAATTAAGGATGACAAAAGGGGGTTGAAAGTTTATATGAAAGTCTACGCGTACGAAGTCGCGGGCAACAAAAGGTATTATATAAAAGCGAAATTCATCTACTCATCGCGAAATCTCAAAAACTACTAGACCTACGAAGCTTAAATTTGACAGGTAGATTCCTTATGGGATGCACCCGTTTTACATTAGAGCTAATACTAAAATACGTTTGTTTTATGGGGCCCTTTAATTTTTACTTTTTGACTCTTATATTATTTCTTAGTTAATCCGCCGTAACATAATATTCTGTGAAAGTTTCAGCTGGCTATCTGTTACGGTTCGAAAGATACAGCCATTTATAAGTAGGACGGGCAGACGGACAGACAGACATCGTATGCTTAGTAATAGGGTCCCGTTTTTACCCTTGGGTACGGAACCCTAAAAATCATTTCAATTGTCGTTTTGTTTAACCGCTCAAGCGAAGCAATTTAATTACACGAATTCAATATATCAGACCTTTAGACATTATTTAAATCATAACCACATAGTTTTGTCGGATTCCCATAGGTACCTAAACACGGAGATTGCGGAGTTATGATTGTCGATAACGTAAGCTTGTGTCACCCACGTGGCGTTCGTCTCGGAATGACATAGGCGAAGTATATAATATATATTATTATATCCACAGCAAAGATTTTTTTCCATACAACCATCTAGCTTTCAAGCGATTATCTGTCAAACGTCAAAATTTTTCAACCACCTCATCCACACCTTAGATCAGGAACGTCATTGATCCACACATATATATTATTGTGGAATTGTGGACCTCATCCACAGGACCTCATGCTACCGCAAACATGTAGCTACCGCAGGTGTGTCACGGGCTGAAGATTGACAGGTCAAAGTGAGTCGTTATGAAAACCGGGTCATATATACTCAAGTATGTAATGTAATGTAAAGTAAGAAATTTACCATCTGAGCGAGTTCGTGGCCAACTGTAGATATCTATTCTGCATTTAAAAAAAAGTTAATATAAGTAAGACCTAATCATAGGTTTAATTGTGTAGTAAATACCTACCTTTTTTGGTCATGAGGTGGTCATCGTCTATTAAGTATTTATTTAACAATTTTCTTAGAAAGTTTGTTAAATTCATTCGATATTGTAGTATATCTTTTACTTCATCATCATCATCATACTTCATCAAACCTTTTTTTTATCTTATGCTAAACTCTTTTTTATGTTACACACAGGTACTATTACGATTCGATAATTTTTTGAAATTTGAAATGAGAAACAAAAAAAATAACCGGAGATGGACTCGGAGACGGGCTTTGAAGCAAGGCGGAGGTCTCTGATAATATCCAAAATTTAGTATTTAGGTTGTTTTTTTTTTAGTCCCAGACCGATCCTGCTCATTATGATCAACCCACACTCGAGCACCGTCACGAACACCTAATAAATCTACAACCACCCGAAAATACACAAGCCTAGGAAAATAATCCAAAGAGGCAACATAATATTTTCAAGTTGACCGAAACACAACCAAAGTTATTTTGTCGTTCTATCTAATTCGAATTATTATAATAACATCAAGTTAGTAAGCCAATCGAGTAAAATTGAATTTCCACCTATTGAATTCAGGAAAAGTACATTACGCCAACATACTTTGCTCCTTAGACCCTTACCTATTGGTATTCATACGGCGCCTTTTCCTTTCATCGGTGGAAGGGAACCGTACATAACTGATCAGGGAAGGCCCCGACTTACCTTACCTACTATATTAAGCTAGCATGAACTCTATAAAAATTTCACATTAAATATGTACGGAGAAAAGTTTTATTATACTCAGTCCACTTTTCTCTTTTTGCGACTGCCCAAGGAGGGTAATTTTTTTCAAGCGTTTGTATACATAGGTACTTAAAAACTTACACATTACTAAAAAGAGCCATTTTATACCTTAAAAAAAACATTGTATGCGCGAGCGAGATCGCTAGCGTTATAAAGTGAAAAAGTGGGTGAGACACCGTAATCTGAGCTCGCGACATGATGTGTTACAAATATTGACATTTAATTTAGTTGTTATAATAAATTTATTTTATAACTTTCTTTTATTCTTTCCTCTTAAGATAATTTTGGCGTTGCACATCTTGTGCATTTGCCAGTGTCGAGTATTGAGATTTTCAAATAGATCCTATGATAAAAAATGCGAGGTCTGTGAATTTTCAAGTTACATAAGATATCGTCAAAATATAAAATATATGGTCACAGAATGGTGGCCGCGGAACGGAAATCGACCACCGGGCAGACCACCAGCCCACTGGTCGGACGACATCGTTAAGACAGCAGGAAAGCAATGGACAAGGCTAGCACAGGACCGGAAAAGATGGCGCGCTGAAGAGGAGACCCATACCCAGCAGTGGGTGGAAAACATAAAATGATTGATGATGATGATGATGATAAGATATCGACAAATAAGTCAGAAACGAGCAAAGGAAGTGACAGTCTAGTCAAAGCCCTAGTAAAGTGGTGGAGGCTTTACTAGAGACTTCTATGGAGATTTGGAAACAACACGAAACTGCAAGTTTCACCTCGTTATATCACTTCCCACAATCAAGCACGTCCAAATAAATAATAATCCACCATGATTATCCATTAACACAAAATACACAAGTAAGTATAGGAAAATAATGCAATTAGGGGGGGACATGTTTTTTTTTAGGTTGGCGCCAAAACCCCTTCTAAGACGTTACGATGTGTGAGTGAAAAGAAGATCCGGTTATAAAATTATTATGATATCTAACGAACTATTTTTAGATAAAATTATATAATGTATAAAAACTATTTGAAAACATGCTAAATGCATGACTGGACAAAAGTATGATAAAATTTATTATGTATAGTTACGTACAAAAAAATACTCTTATTACTTAGTTTTGAAGATCCATTATCAGTAATTACTTTTTTTAAATGATAAAATGAGGTAGCCTTTTACCCCAACTCACCTGATGGTAAGTGACGATGCAGTCTAAGATGGGGCACGCTTGCCCATGAGGTGCCTATTCACTCTTGTTTTGAAGAGACCCAGGTTGTGCCTTGTAGGGAACACCGAGGCAGGAAGCGCATTCCATTCCTGTGCAGTTCGTATTAGAAAGGAATTTTGGAAACGCTGCGTGCGGACTTTACCAAAGTTCACGACGTAAGGATGGAATGTCTGCCTCGATGACTTATTTATTATTATTGCTTATTATCATCATTGTAATAATGTAACAAAATATTGGTTTTATGAAACAGTGTTTTGTTGCAATACTGCCTTTGTAAAATAATTTGAAAAAAAAAAGCTGTATAAAATTATTATAATGTCCCTACCTTATTCCCGCCAAAAGCGACGTTAATACAGTTTTTAATCGATTTCAAAAAAGATGGAAGGTTCTCAATTCTTTTATTTTAGGGTTCCGTACCTCAAAAGGGAAAAACGGAACCCTTATAGAATCACTTCGTTGTCCGTCTGTCAAGACCCTTTTTCTCAAGAACGCGTAAAGGTATCAAGTTGAAATTTATACTAAATAGGTCTACGGTTTCTTTCGGCTGTAAAAAATAAAAGTTGTAAGTCAACGCAATAAAAAGATATGAACGTTTATGTCGCATATTTTGCGAGTTCACAGGGGAATCAAAACCTATAGGGTACTTCCCGTTGACCTAGAATCATTAATTTTGGCAAGAGACAAGGTCTTACAGCACATATAAAGAAATAAATCTGAAAATTGTTAAATTGAAGTTATATCATATAAAAAATATTGTTTTACAATTACAAACTTACATTTTGTAGTTATTATGTATTGAAGAAACCTATTGTCAACTACAAAGTTAAGTTTGTCGTTCAATATTTCAACATCAGCAAGTTTTTTTTCGACTCGCGCTTTGAGGTTTCCGTCCAACGGAACCCTCAGAGCACGAGTCCTACTCGTACTTGTCCGGTTTTTTACAGTTCATTGCTGTGTTTTCAACTTTGACTTTGATTGTCACTTTATTTTTTAATATCTTCCTACACTTCTCAGATCTACCAATATCATAGGCTTAGTATACACAATATCGACTATTTTTTCACACTGACTAAATATACAAGAAGTCAGGAGCCAAAACTTCAAAGAAAAAAAAAATCTTAACAATTTATAGCAGTCATGTGATCGTTTGTAATTATTTGAAATCATGTATGTTATCAGTCAAGTGACCTATCAGAAGTGATGTTATCACCTCGGGACTGAATAAACATGTATTATTATTTCATAAAGTTTATTCATTGTGACATGATAAGGGATTCAATGGACGTTAAGAGTACAGATAGGTTCTGAACTTAGATCATACAAACAAAGGGAAGTAGATATGCCTTAGTAAGTAGGTACAATACGATCTATACGTAGTGGTTTAGTCTACGACCAAAGCAAAATTAATGGACGGGCCATAACCATTGAAGTTGCTAAGTAAAAACGAGTCAAAACAGTCGGACATATACTTCAACACCTAATTATATCCATGTACAGTACATTTGTTACAAAAATTAGATAGCGGTTTTTGTTGTGTTATTACACTTCGGGAAAGCACACGAAGGCATAATTTTGTCAGATGTTTCAGTATCATGTAACAATAGTCATGTGTCGCACTTCCTACGGCTAGAGACCAACCGAAACTAAGTGAGTGCCGGCGCTCATTTTGTAATCTTCAAAAATGCGCTCCTTCTGGGCCCGTCCATTCATTTTATTTTGGTCGAAGAGTATAATATGAAAAATATGTGGTAAGTACAATAACTATCGTTCGTGTTCAAATGTCTAAATTTTTCATAAACGTTTTTCACTATAGCGCTAAACCGTTTATCACAAAAACGGTTATCACAAAACAAAAAAAAGAACCTTCTATAAAGTATTAAAAAACTTTAAAAAAAAGATGAATGATATCGGTAAAGTCGCTCTAAAGTTATGGCGTGACCAAGGTAAATAGGGATTCATTTTTATATATTACTAGCGACCCGCCCGCCTGGCTTTGCACTGGTGTAATTTACGTGCGAAGTCGGGTCGGGTCGCTAGTTATATATATAAACTTTCCGTGAAAAATTATGTAACTGATGGTGAAAACCGCTTCAAAATCTGTTGCGTAGTTTTAAAGATTTAAGCATACATAGGGACGGACAGACAGCGACTTTATTTTATACTATGTAGTGATAGTGAAGTATATAGATTATGTGTTTTTTGCTTTGCTTATTTTGGGGTCAGATGATCGTGTGTGCAAAAATGTCCCAAATATTATTTATTTAATTATTTCCAACTAAGCCCCGCGCCCCGCGGTGTCCCCCGATATTGTTGTTGAACCATTTTTTTTCCGGGATAAATAAATACAGTCTATGTTTATCCAGGATATAACCTATCATACCTCTATACCAAATTTTATTCAAACCTGTTCAACTGTAACGGAGTTACCACTTAAACTCGGCCCAAGGATTTATACGCTCGACAGCTGCAATAACATTGTAAAAGGCTGAATGAAAACCACGAATCCTGTTCACTTTCGCTAGGTTTTTGAACGTAAGACTGTAACAGATACCCGATATACTTCCGTGAAACATAAAAAGAAAATGTTGTTATTCAGCTCTTTACAATGTTATTGCAGCTGTCAGAGACAATAAACGAATGGAAATAGTGTACATATAAACTTTCGCATTTATAATATTATTAGTTGTTTCCGACTTACGTATAAACTTTCAACCTTCCGCAAAATCCTTTCTAAGCGGTTCTCTACATTTCACGAGGAATCTACTAATCAAAACTATAACCATAGTTTCCCTGCAAAGCGAAACGCAGCCGCGCGCGCGCATTCACCTTGGAAAAGACCGCCGATTGCGGTTGAAACTATAATCAGAGTAACGCTACTCGCGTTACTCTGATTATGTTCCCGAGTCGTATAAATAAAATGTGTGATAACCAGTTTCCATAATAATACTATTGGGGCCTTACGGCTAGCGATTCTGTTTAGGTGATGCGAAAAGTTGGGCGACCGCAAACCGTATCTCGGCGCGTTAAGGTTTCCATAAGGTTAAGGTTAAGGTTTTCGTTAAGGTTGTATTAGGTGTGTGTTAGTTTAGCTCTATTTTATAAATTTTAAATATGTACCAAATTAATTTAAATTTTATGTTTTTATTGTTTTATTTAATAATTGTATGATCTAATTGTCGATCGAAATAAATGAATTTGAATTGAATTGAATTGAATAAGTCCCCAGGCCTTTAGAAGGACTTTCAATTACATCTTTATTTCTTTAGCGGTCACCAATGAGTGAACGCCAAAGACAAATATATCGTATACTAGCTGCCCCCCGCGGTTTCACCCGCGTAGTGATGAAAAATGCTGATGATGCTGATGCAAAGTAGCGTCCGTCTCCTGGTTCTAAGCTACCTCCTCCCAATTTTCAGCCCAATCGGTTCAGCCGTTCTTGAGTCATAAATAGTATAACTAACACGAGTTTCTTTTGTATAAGATTTTGGCGGTCACCCATTAATGTCGGCAGACCTACGCTTTGCTACGAACATATCTACGCTACGTAGAGCGACGGTTACGGTATTGAGAACCTACTCCATAGTACCCAGTGCCCACCATTATGAATAACTTTTACCACAGACCTATATCTAAGTAGACTTCACAAGCGGTCCAAACTGTATGAAAACTAAGCGAGTCAGATTTTTTGTATATACCTAAAGGTGAAAAGAAATATCTTTATTCTGTAGGCCAACTCTATTTGCGGTATTCTTACAACTCAGGATTGCACAATTACCAATTTCGTTTCAAACTGACACGTGTTGTCGTTGCACCGATTGAGAGAATGATTTTATCCGGACTCAATTATGACGATTAATCATAATTGTATTGGAAATATGACATGCAAGGTAGGTTGACTTGTGGCGTCTACTTGGATATAGGTCTGTGACTTTTAGCAAGTTCAACTGGCGTGTTTCTGGCTCAACGCATAAGCATTGCCATTCAGCGTGGTAATGCCGCCAGCATGCTGGGTACGCTGCCAACTGGTAGTGGGCTTGAGCATTTGGATTGTCTTAGACCTTCAACGGTCTATGGGCAGTCTAACTGTATTTGTAGTGTTAGTATTACTTTTTATTTTGTTTAGTTTATAAAGGCACTTGCCCACTTAAAAAAAGTTCATACATGTACCTACTCGTAGGCTTCGACCAAAATTTATTTTAGTCGAAGCTCGTAGGTATAGTCTTGAAGTCGGATTTTTTTGCTGAAAATTAAATATGTTGTTCAGCTTTTTTATACGATAACTAGCAACGCATCCCGGCTTCGCACGGGTGTAAGTCTTATTTTTTTTACACCTTGGGTTACATTATTGGAGATTAAGTAATTTCCCTATTTAAAATATATATATATATATATATATATATATATATATAGCCTATGTCACCCGGGGATAGTGTTGCTTCCCAACAGTAAAAGAATTTTTCAAATCGGTTCAGTAGTTTCGGAGCCTATTCAATGCAAACAAACAAACAAACAGACAAATCTTTCCTCTTTATAATATAAGTATAGATAAAAATAATCAATCGAGGAGCCTATTAAAGTAAATGACATAAAACGATAATTTGCCATATATTATTATGGTCACATTGCGTTGCGGTTCACGACGAAGATTTGTATTCAGCCAGAGATCGACCGGCCTGAATTAATTGAAGTTTGATGGCTGGCCGGCGTCAAACCAATTGAACTTCAATAATTGCATTAACCCGACGGGTTGCTTTTTACGATCCACGCCAATTGAATAATAAACCTATCTCGACGAAAGGTTAAGCTAAATCGATCTGTTGAAATGCTGTTAAACTTCGTCAAAAATTGCCTTTGGAAAATAACTTGTGAGTAATCGAGGTATAAACACTACAAAGGTAGATACTAACATTACAGGGTTACAAGGAAAGGGTGTACTAAGCCGAAAGGGATACCCATCATTATGAACAACTTTTAATATGGGACCAACCCTGAAATCGCGAAAAAAAATCAGCTATTCCATAGAAACCAGTCATTGCATTGACACTCCACAAAATATATGGAACAGCTGATTTCGGTTCCTGATATCAGGGTTGGTCCCATAATAAAAGTTGTTCATAATGATGAGTACAATGACCTTCTTTCGGCTTAGTACAACCCGTATATTATGCGTAACTATGTGTTGTTAACAGCATTTTTTTTATATAGTGCGAGCGAGATTACTTCAGATGAGAAAAGCCCCCCTGGGAGGCAATGTATATTCGTAAAATAGGTTACAAATTTTTCCCTCATTGTTCCGCGAGTCAACGTTAATTAACCTTCTAGGTGCTCTAGTTTCGTAGCTTTAGTCATTTAGGGCGAGTCCCCACGGACCCAGCAAAGTACATATTTGTCCAAACTATTTACACCAAATTGTGTACACCATAGCTTTATTTACTGTTGTCTGTTACGGCACCAAATTTACCTTTGTCTTGTGACTGAGATAATTTCACTTAACATGTTTACCTGATGAAGTACAAATGTTATTTTAATTTAGTAAGTCATTAGTCATTCTCGGTGTTCCATAGGAAGAGGTGCTTTGGATAAATCATGCTGTTCTTTGTGTATTTATCTTCGATATTTTTACTGCTCTCCGCGGTATTGGTGCTGAAGAAAGTTAAGATCGGCACGAATACTCAAAAGGTACATATTTAAGCATTGATTTACAAATACATGGATAGTTGATTGAATTGGGCGTTACTTTGCGGAAATGCATCTTTAAAACTGTTACTTTAACGAATATCTATAATAGTGTATTTCAGGTTTATTAAATACAAAAAGTTTTTTATTCCAAATTTCTTGTTGTAATTTAATTAGAGGTTAAAGAAGAAATATACTAGAGATTCGTCAAAGAAATAAAGTACATGGATGTAGGCTCTGTACAAAATTATTGGATAAAAATCCTGAGTTTTTTTAATAAACCGGCCAAGTGCGTTTTGGGCTTGCGCACTGAGGGTTCTGTACCACCACAAAATACAAAAAGTAATGCAAAAAGACAACATCACGCCCAGGCGGTTACCCAGCTAAGTACCGGCCGTGCTCTACGTTGCTTTACTTGGTAATGAACAGTTTGTCATCGACTCACATTTGACCATTATTTGTTGTTATACTTTAAAGTGTGTACTATAATCATGCCAAGTTTGACTTTGCACGTATTACCGTTTTAAAATTAGAGCTAATACAAAAATACGCAGAAAAAATACGTTTGTTGTATGGGAACCCCCCTTTCGTTTCTACTTTTCGACATTTTTATTATTTCTTAGTTAATCCGCCGTAACATTACAAATTCTGTGAAAATTTCAACTGGCTATCTATTACGGTTCGAAAGATACAACCGTTAATAGGTAGTGCAGACAGACAAACAGACGGACAGACAGACAGACATCGTAGACTTAGTAATAGGGTCCCGTTTTTATCCTTTGGGTACGGAATCCTAAAAACGGTAGTGTAGCGACCAACAACGATTAAAATTATCTTTGGCAGCGACCCACCCCGATTATTATTTCTACTCCCCGCGATCTCGCTGTACAAAACGTTTTAGTTCTCGGTGATTTACCTAAAGCCATAAAAAGTAGGTAATAATTATGTCTAACAAGCCAGGAATTAACTTTACAACAAAAACTGACCTTTTGTGGTTTGAGTTTAAGTTTTGCCGGCTTTTTGCAGATTGTTTATGCCTTCGGTCAATACTCGCACAATTGTGTTTCTTCTCACCTAACAAGGAAAAACTTAACTAGGTACTTACAGAACCCTAAAAAGCATGCTACGCTAATAAAACTCGGGTTATATCACGGAAGAGGAAAATATTGAAAATAAAAACAACAAAAAAAAAGGAAGTATCACAGGATATTTTCCATGTATTGGAGTGAATTACATGAACTTACTTCAACTTACCTGTTTGCAGTTAACAATGGGCGGCTGGTTCAGCTACGTGTGGTGGGGCGGAGACCCTGACGCCGTAAACCCTGTGTCCGGGCTCACGAGGCGGGAAATCTACGCCGTCCAGAGGTCCTGGGCACCAGTCAGCGCCAACCCTCTCGCTAACGGAACTGAGATTTTGAGGCGGTAAGAATTAAAAATTCTGAAAGAAACCACAGGTTCAATTCAAAATACATTGATATACAGTTGAAATAGTGTAGGACATTAGATGTTCCCTTGCGGTGCACCAAAACTAAAAACCGACTGTGTTTAACATTGAAATACAAACTTTCGTAAGTAAAAGTAAATTATAAAATGTTCTAATCTTTTTTTGGATTTATGCCCGATTCGTCCCCCAGAATCTCAGCCCACATAAAAAGTCTGGTTACGGCCCGCATTTTATGCCCGTTTCGGCCCTAATACTATGCGCATGAAGCTAATCTGCTAAGGTTAGCTTATTGTAATATTTCTGGCCGTGAAAAGCGGTTTAAATTTAACACTAAAAAACCAGACTGCCCAGTGCCCATAGACCGTTGAAGCGATAAAGACAATCCAAATGCTCAAGCCCACT
Organism: Agriopis aurantiaria; assembly: GCA_914767915.1. Lineage (NCBI taxonomy): Eukaryota > Metazoa > Arthropoda > Insecta > Lepidoptera > Geometridae > Agriopis > Agriopis aurantiaria. The sequence continues at coordinate 4,755,944 of OU611994.1, read as the reverse complement.
ATCAGTTGGCAGCGTATATAGGTACCCAGCATGCTGGCGGCATTACAACGCTGAATGGCAATGCTTATAGATGCGTTGATCCAGAAACAAAATAGGCACGCCAGCATTTAGGTCACGCACTGGTGTACTTGTTTCATATTCATCTTGACAATTACGTACGGCTTTATTTTTTCATTTTGAGTCCGAAAATCCAGACACCTAAATGGAACGATTGCATTTTGTAATACGGCATAGCTGACGATACTGAATATTTACCTATTATGACGTGCTGAAAGTAAAACCCCAGTAGGTAAGTAAGTTGGTGGGTAATAAAGGGTAATGTTCGTTATACCCTTGAAACGGAGTGAATTGACATCTCATGTTACTACGGCACGTTAGGAATCCCTCGTGAAATGCCGGCCTGTCGTGCCTTCAGACGAAATACCTACTGCTTACCTACACAGAATTTGAAATCGAGTTTCTAATTTGTTTTGGGTTAGTGCAAAGTTTTTTTTCTTCTTTGGTAACAGGACAAACAATACCTATGTAGTTTGTAGATATGTATTTCCAAATGAATGGCATTCACCGTAACAAACCAACATCATGAGACTTTTATTTCATTAATTACTTACGCCACACGAGGAAAAGGTTTTAATCAGGTACAGTTGGGTGAAGCGTACCTATTAATAATACCTAGAATACCTAGGTCAAAGTTATAATATTTTTATCCCCTAGGGAGGAAAATGCCGTCTTATATTAGTGGTGTGTGTGTACTACGTAGCTAGCATTCCCATTTGCGTCAGTAGGGATTGCAAAGCAGAAATGTCCACAGACTGAAAACAATAGGGAAATGAAATTACCAAAGAAACAGCTCTGACTGTCCCATTCTCGCAAAGTGAGTGTCAGTATGTAGTTTGTATGGCGTATATGCATTATGCAAACAGTGGCGTAGCTATCGGAGGGCTAGGCGGTGCCGGAACCCGGGGCCCTCGGGCCCTGACCAGCAAACCTTAAACTGAACTTGCGGAAATTTCTCCCATCTAATTACTATAGTTATATGATTATTTACGGCATATTTACCGTGGTAAGGTCGTGGAATGAGCTCCTGATATTTATAATCATGAAATTTTAGTCTACAACCGTGATAGTTTAAAACAGTGTATTACTATCTTCTTAAGGTCATAATTCAGGTAAGGTAGGTAAGGTAAGGTAAGGTAAGGTAAATACAACGTATTCAAATATATTTATATTTTTACTAGATAAAACCAAATAAAACCTAACCAAATTTGATATGGCCCCAATTTGTTTTTTCACTAAGTATAGGGCCTTTGATTACCTAGCTACGTACTGCTTGCAAGTGACGTAATTTGTATCTAAGGGTTATAGTGCGCGTTTTGTCTAACAAGACATTACAATGTTTAGGTATATCTGCCTTAATTTTGAAAACATTTTAATTATATTTTCGGTGATCAGCTCTATTCATGGTCATCTTATATAATATACTAGCGATCCGCCCGCCCGGCTTCGCACGGGTGTAATTTTCGTGCAAAGCCGGGGCGGGTCGCTAGTTATATATATAAACCTTCCGTGAAAATGTATCTAACTGATGGTGAAAACCGCATCAAAATCCGTTGCGTGGTTTAGGAGGAGTTAGCGGCCATACAGACAGACAGACGCGGAAAGCGACTTTAATTTATACTATGTAGAGAAGAGATAAGTCAATAAAAATTATCAGTTCATTAGCCTTATAAGCGGCTAAACTATTGAATAAAATAGAAACTGACAACCTATCTCCATCTGTGAATTCTGTGACTTTAGTTGGTTACTATGTCTGATAGTAAATTAGCTATTCACATTTCTACACGCTTCTATGTTAGTTTTAGAATAATTCCCATGTGGTATAAATAAAACCCCACTAAAACCACTTGAAACGCCCTTACCAATGTTATTGAGAACCAATAAAAAATCTAATAACAACCGTGAACCAAAACGAAACCGATAGTAAACTTTAACAGCTCTCTGCATCATAATAACTGTCCAGGTTTATAGCTCTCATAGGAACCAGAAACAGATGTAGACTCGTTTCTAGGGAATGTTATTGCTCTATTCATTTAATTTTGGTGGACAACAGTTTCGTGTGATGCATGCCTATTTACTACAATATCGAAAATATTAAAGTAGATGCCAACCAGTGCCAGCCTAAAGGGCGGGTCCGCCTCGGGTGCCAAGCGTCTAGGATTGAATGCAGATAGAAAATATTTAATATAATACCTACCCCACTCGCGGCGATGGCCCAATCCGAGGTCCGTACCTTCGAGGTAACCTATAAGTCCGCGTTTGACCACCAACTCCCTGTTGGTAAGCGACGATGTGGTCGAAGATGAAGCACGCAGACTTAGAAGATACCTATTCACTCTGGCCTTGAAAAGACCCAGATTATATCTCTCAGGAAACAAGGAAGCGGGCAGGTTGTTCCAATCCTTGGCCGTGGTATCGTTTCCTTTACGATAGTTTTCAGAAATGAATCGCGCCGAAAGACAATCTGGCTCTACCCTGATCAAAGGTTACGGCCGGCGCTATTTCGGTTGAATAACATTGTGATAATCGAAAGTTGGCGATTATCTATTAGCTCTACAACTTTATTCAATGTCATATTTTTACCCAATCTGTATCTCGTATGTAGTACCTAAGTAACTCCAATTTCATGATCATAATGACTACAACTGAAACAAATAAATACATTACACACAATTGGTTGGTTCAATGATGTCAATTGGACTTTAAGCTTTGATTTTATGCTATTGACTAGTAAGTATATTAAATTCAAGCAAGGTCAATTCGTTGCTCTGATCAGACAATCAAGGGAGACCAATAGAAACCTTTGATGTCAAGACAATACTTGCTCTACATTCACCTGAACGTTTGTAACATTAAATCATCAAAGCAGGATTTGAAGGTATTGTTCCGCTCTAATTAATAAAGTAAATGATGAATGTAAAATAAAAAAATATAGCAACAATGCGATTAAGAAAGTTATACGGTCCTAATCCTGCTAGATGGCACATCAATGCGTACATAGGTAGGTACCTATATGACTTTTTTAACCGACTTCAAAAAAAGGAGGTTGTGGTCGAGTGTATGTTTTTTTTGTTTTTTTTTATATTTACGATTTAACTACTCTATTATGATGAGGAAACAACCTGTAATGATAGATGTAATGTTTTAGTGAATAAAAATAAATAAATATTTTTATTCTTTGATTCTTATGTATTTACCGAGTCCTTATTAAGTGTATGTATTTGATATTAAAATTAGCCAGTATTTGCATATTTTTTTAATTGTTTTTGTCATATTTTTTTATATTATTTTAGCCTGTGTTTTGGCATTTAGTTGGTAATATCTAATGACATTGGCTCCCGAAACACAGTATTTATTACAAGTTCGGAGTCAATGGGTTCATATTTTATTTGTCTAATTTTTAATACCCAATAAATAAATTTTTATTCGTATAGGATTGCCACCCGTCCCGATTCTGCCGGGACAGTCCCGATTTTGATGATATTACCCCACGTCCCGATAACCTATAATTTTGTCCTGATTTTTTTATAACTTATGCGACGATCGCCCAATTCGTTCAGACACACAGCACAATAACGCGTCGTCGTACTGATTAGAGATTTTCGATAATTCAGAAATATTGTTCTAAAAACCATTAATTTTCAACAGGTTATACAAGTCATTTCCCGAAACCAAAGAATTCTTCAAGATGGTCCGCAAGCTACCCGAAGAGGAATACGTCAACAATCCGCAGTTCAAGGCGCACGTAATTAACCTGATGACGTCGCTCAACCTGGCCGTCAACAACCTGAACCAGCCTGAGATTGTCGCAGCCATGTTGAACAAGCTAGGAGAGTCGCACGGCAGACGGCAGATCAAGCAGAAACACTTTATGGTAGGGTTTTTATGCAAGTTTTTTTTAGGTAATTACGAAAATCATGCATGTTACTGGTAATCAGTTCAGCATCCTCTTAAGGGCGGCTTCAATACCTTCGTCAAAACAAACAACTTTTGTTCTACGACTTATCAAAATACGCGAAAAAGAATTAGCTGTTTCATATATATATGTGATAGCCCGTTGGTTCAGGCAGTTGTTTGTGGGCGTCGGTTCGATTCCCACCTAGGACAAACATTTATGTGATGAACATTTGTTGTTCTATATCTGGGTGTTAATATCTACTTAAGTATGTAATTAAATACATACTCGTATGTATGTATGTATATCAGTCTCTGGCAGCCATATCACAAGCTTTGCTTCGTTTGGGGTCAGATGTGCAAAAATGTCCTGAAGATTTATTTATTTATTTATATATTTTGTCGGGATTGAATTATTTTTTTGTAGAGGTAGATTTTTTGTTAGTAGAGGCGACTGGTGACCAGTATGCTGTCGCTTACTTTGGCTAAAAACTAAGTACTTATTGGCATTCAACGTGCTGGTGCTGCCAGCAACAGCACGTTGTAGAAAAGGGATGGATGAGGTAATGTACCTCCGATACACATTCTCCGAAATGAATCCTGTAGAAAATTTACAGACTCGCTACTTACGGCGGTGTTCCAGACTGAGACGTTTCTTAGCCACTTACTTCTCGCTATAATGTAGCTAAAATTGTTGTAGGTTCTTAGTTTTAATTTTAACCACAAAATAAATACAAAATCTGAACCTAAATAAAGTTAAAAAGCCCAGTTTTAATTGGAATGCTGCCACTCACGCAAGAGCTTTTTCCAATTCGTTTTCCACTCCAAGCCCCACAGGATGATTATGAAATAAAATCGAGTGACATTTATTTAATTACTTCTCCGCCCATGACGAGATGAGCATTTATGTAGATACCGATACCTACCATAGGGTATAATACTTACCTACGTAAGTATTGGACCCATGAACTCTTGCTTGACTACCGACAATCCAACAATGTGCGCTCTATCCCTAATTCATCTCTAGACCCTGCCATCGTGAAGTGTTATTTTTTCATTGTAATCTATCTTGAAAAGAGCAAATAGATTTACTGAGGTAAGCGTGATAAAGCGTGTTTCATCTTAGCTACTGTTTAAAAAACATATTTAGTAAGGACAATAGCTCAACGGTTCCACACTCGGTTTTACCTATGCTCTTCATCAAATGAGATCGAACTTTCGATGTTATTTATTCTGTAAAAATTAAACGTAGACCCATTTTTTTCTCCTGGGGCCTTACGGACAACAGCTATTGCGGCACCAAACTAACGTTAGATCCGCTCAGTTGGAAAATCACGCGACCGCAAACCGTATCTGGGCGCGTTAAGGGTCACGTTCGCGTGATTTTCCAACTGAGCTGATCTAACGTTAGTTTGGTGCCGCAATAGCTGTTGTCCGTAAGGCCCCTGGACAAAAGTATCCACCATTTCTTTACAAACAGAGCGATGACCCGCCAGATTCGGCCAGTCTGCCTGGAACGCGTCGAGCGTTTTTTCCGCCTGCCTTTTTACTGTAGTTAATTTTTTCCCATTTTCAAAGTCACATTTTAATTTTCAGGACCTAAAACAAGTGATCGTGCAGATGTTCATCGAAGTCCTGCAGCTAGACAATGACACTCTGGGAGCGTGGGGCAAGACGGTCGACTTCTGGTACAAACACATATTCGAAACTCTCGACACATCGGAGAGTAGATAACACGACCGCGCCTTTGATGAAACGTAGCGGTCATTGTTGGACAATTTACGTTTTATTGTAGCTTAGAATATTTGAATTGATAGGTCGGATCACGACTATTTTAATTTATAAATGGCCTATTCATGTTAACGGTTCGTTACTTGAATGGTCTAGATTAGTATAAGTAGATAGTTACTTACTGGCTTTTGTTGAATCTTTGGGCCTACCTATAGCAATGAATCTGAATTTGAATGCAAGGTATTAGACGTTATTAGGTACTGCAACGTACAGTCAGTATCAAATTGTTTTAACATCCAGAGTACCTAATCAAAACAATCGAAAAGGCCTAGCAATTTTTTTTGTTATGTACCTAGCTATAGTCAAAATACGCATATTGCTGTAAGTATCCAAGTTAAAAATTTACTTCAATTTTATCGTTTAATGCAAGGTAAAAGACATTATTAGGTACGTACTCCACCGTGCAGTCAGAATCAAATTGACTGGGTACCTAATCAAAACAATCAAAAAGGCATAGCTAAATTCTTTTTTAGGGTTCCGTACCTCAAAAGGAAAAAACAGAACCCTTATAGGGTCACTTCGTTGTCCGTCTGTCTGTCCGTCAGTCAAGACCCTTTTTCTCAAGAACGCGTAAAGGTATCAAGTTGAAATTTATACTAAATACTAGAGTCTACGGTTTCTTTCGGCTGAAAAAAAATAAAAGTTGTTAGTCAACGCAATCAAAAGATATGAACGTTTATGTCGCATATTTTGCGATTTCACAGTGAAATCAAAACCTATAGGGTACTTTCCGTTGACCTAGAATCATGAAATTTGGCAAAAGGCAAGGTCTCATAGCACATATATAGGAATAAATCTGAAAGTTACAAATTTGAAGTTATATCATTTAAAAATAATTATTTTGCTATTACAAACTTACATTTTGTAGTTGGAATGTATAGAAGAACCTTATAGTCAACTACAAAGTTAAGTTAGTCTTTCAATATTTTAACTTTAGGTTTTTTTTTGGACTCGCGCTCTGAAGGTTCTGTCCAACGGAACCCTCAGAGCACGAGTCCTACTCGTACTAGTCCGGTTTTTTTTTATGTACGCTGTAAATATTCGCGTACACATAAATTAATTCATGCCTTTTCAATTATTTTGACCACTACTACACTAAAATCAATTTGTATTTGTAATCAACTGTACTACATAAAAAGGTCCAATCTACGATCAAGATATTTGTCGTAGTCTAATATCTATGGATCTAATACATAAAATTGCTAGATAACCAATTACTTTATTTAGGGCTTTAGGGTCTTGGAAATTACAATGGGACGGCGATTCCAAGTTTTACCAAAAGCAGAGAGGTATAGTTTTCATTCTCCAAATAAGAATTTTTATATGTATAAAATCGTAGAGACCCAGGCTTTGTTAGTTCAAGTGACTGTATGTATTCGCTTTTGTATCAGCAGTGCAAGTACCGTTCTTTTATCGATGGTAAAATTGACAGTTGAGGTCGTCAAATTCGATAATATGCCATTTTTTCAGTACTCGCTGTGATCGATTCTATGGCATTTTAGCGAATTTGACAATCGATAAAGAACGGTACTTGCACTGCTGATTCTGATAACATCTAGACTAGTTAATTTTTTAATGCAGATTTTAGAAGTCTTGGGTTTAAGGCTATTACGTTTACGCTTGAATTCTGTAAGTTGAATTGTCTCTGTATATAGCGAAGTTTTATATTCGAGCGTCATTTTGTAAATACTTTTAATATGCAAATTTTTACAAATTGTACAATTTTTATGAAAATTAACATTATACTTATAATAAGCGGTTATCAATATATTATGTCGACGAATATTATTATTGACGAATATCATTAAATTTTATAGTTAAATACATTTTCGTTTTCTTTTTGACAGTGATAAAATATACCTAACCTCATTGATTTTTGACGACACAAATTAGATAAAGAACTGGGTAGGAGAATACAATTTTGTGTATACCTACTCCTCCTAAACTCTCTAATGAACTAGCATTACCGATAATATAACTATGTAGGTATATACCTACTTACATAATAATGTTTATATACTTAGATCGATAAGTTAAGAAGTGGAAATAGTTGACTCGAGGGATGTGCTCTAGCAATGCATTATAATAATATGTATAGCAACATTTTTAAGACGAATAAAATAATACTTAGGTACCTACCAACGAAAGGTCTAGACATCTACTTTTATCAAAACGTAAAGGAAATCAGTTTTACTAATGTAAAACTAATTTCCATTGTAATTCCATTCCGTTATACGTTATACATAGGAAATACGATTTTACTCCTCATTCCTCACGTAAGGAACAATCCTAATATTATAAAATCCAAATAAATTCTGTCTTTCTGTCTGTTTGTTTGTTCGCTTTTCACGACTAAACGGCTAGGCCGGATTTAACGAAATTTGGCAGGACATCATAAGGACGGACATAGGGTACTTTTCCCCTAAAAATCATGCGTAACATCGCGGGATTCAGCTTTTGAAACTATAAATTCGTTTGTAAGCAATCTGCTATTAGTGTTACGCGGAAAGGGGTCCGTTATATTGTTATATTCATCATTATGAACAACTTTTACTGTGAGACGTACCCTGAAATCGCGAAATAAATATCAGCTGCTCCATACATTACGCCAAGTGTGAATGACAGTTTTCTATGAAACAGCTGATATTTTTTGCGATTTCAGAATTTGTCTCATAGTAAAAGTTGTTCATAATGATCGGTACCTACTAGCGAACTTTTTCGGCTTAGTACACCCTTTCCGCGTAACTCAGTATTACGTGTACAATTCCACAATAGTACAAATAGGTAACTCAAGTGGCGCTGGGCAGGGCACGTGGCTAGGCGTGGTGACGGCAGGTGGAGTAGAGCCCTGACAGAGTGGTTACCAATAGCGGATAAGCGTTCCGTAGGCAGACAACCAGCCCGATGGGTCGACAATATCAGACCCATCGCAGGTCATACGTGGATGAGTTAGCCCGAGACAGGGATCAATGGCGCAAGGGAGAGGCCTATACCCAGCAGTGGGTTGATACAGGCTGACAATGATGATGATGACAAATAGGTATCTCAATAATAATAATAAAAAACGAAAACCTATCAAAATACCTACATAGTTAAAACAGAGATTGATAGTCCTCATCAAAACTTTTGAACCACAAACCAAAACGCCATTAAATTTGTGTATGTATTTTTGGTTTTTGTAGAATTTTTCAAAAAATATCGAATCAATTTTGATAAAATTTATATGGGCTCTGAGGTATGATCAACCAAACAAAAAAGGAATCAATAAAATCAATAGATAATTACGGAGTAATCGCGTAACATACAAAAAAAAACATACCTAGTCGAAATGATAACTTCCTTTCGTCGAATAAAAACAATATTTACCACAGATGTTTACCTCAGAATGAACCTAGTTACATAATAAAGGAGTTCCCTAACCCAGTCTGTTCAGCAGAAATCTCTTTAAGCGATTATATCCTCTTTCCTCGTATTTCTATCCAGATGAATAATGCCCACAATACGCTCTTCGATTTGTTTCGAGTCGCGAAGGGCGAAACGAGAGTGCCTGCATTATTCAAGTTCCTCAATGCTCCTGCATATTTAACGCGCTCGTCGCTCCTTCACGCCTGCCTTGTTTCAGAGACGCTCATGTTTTTTAAAAGCACCATCGTATGGGGTGAAGAAACAGTCGTGTAGCCGAGATTCTAACACATCCTTATCCTAAGTACCTACCTAATATTATAAAATCGAATGTAGTTGTCTCTCTGTTTGTTCGCTTTTCACAACTAAACGGCTGGGTACATCATAAGGACGGACAAAGGGTACTTTTTTAATGCCATAGGTGGCAAACGAGTAAGCCGGCTGCTCGATGAACATACAGGAACATACATACATACATTACGTACCACACACACCACACCACACGATACGTTGTACCTAAACATAATAATAATATCGTCATTGAACTCACCTGGTGAAAAGCGATGTCGTGGTCGAATATCGCACAGCTGGACGCGGTCGCGGGGTAGTGGTCAGTGATAATATAACTTGTTCTTGACTTCACCTGTAACATTTTTGAATGGTTAACCCATTTTACGAGTAGAAATAATCACAGACTTCAAAATTAGTAAAAACGCAATTTCGTTTACTTGTAAGATATATTTTTCCAGTAATTTTGAATTAAAAACCAAACTCCTGAACCGATTGTGATGAAATGTCTATGGGACTAATCAGAAAGTAAGAAAAAAAGAATTTTCTAAGGTAACATACATTAAAAAAGGTGCAATTGAGGACCCCTTTTTGAAGTCGGTTAATAATAAATGAAGATGATCATAAAGTTTTACTCACCATAGCCTACATTTTGCAGTGTCATTTTTGGCACTCATTTTTATACTGGGTTACGCGGAAACGGTGTACTAAGCCGAAAGAGGTCCATGGTACCCGTCATTATGAACAACTTTTACTATGGGAGCAACCCTTAAATCGAGAAAAAAATATCAGCTGTTCCATAGAAAACGGTCATTCACACTCGACAAAATGTATGGAACAGCCAGCAAAATGTAGTTGATATTTTTTCGTGTTTCAGGGACATAGGGTAGTGTGCCCCTTCGGGCACACTACGCCCACGGCGTGGTGGTTTTTGCCACGGAACCCTGTATGTAAGTATGATTTGAAAGTCCTTCATATTGCACTATGCCACTACGTTTTACTATTACTTCACACTAATCATACTAATATTATAAATGCGAAAGTGTATGTTTGGCTGAACTCACCGCCGAAACTAATCAACCGATGTTAGCTTATACCCTGGATTAACACGCTTTTTATCCCGAAAAACATCATCATCATGTCAACATTTTCATCATCATCATTACCATTTTTCATCACAATGCGGGTGAAACCGCGGGGCTCAGGTATTTCGACATAAATCTAATTATTTCAATATTTTTTCCCAAAGACTGATCCTATTCGTTCAACTTTTGATTGATAAGATTTCAGGAAAAAAAATATGTTTAAATATATTTTTTTTTTCTGTCCAATTACTTCATATCTTTTACTTATAACTTAGTGGAAGTGGTGTTCATCATTATAGCAGAAACTATAATAAACGCCAAAGCTATTCCTAAACATAACATAGGCAATTAAAATTTGGATTTAAATAAAACCACAGATTTATTGATTTTTCTTTATTTTTTTTACAATTAAGTTAACATACATATCAAACCAGCCAGAGTTTGGCTAAACCCATTTAATATCTAAACTTATGAACAATACAAGAATTGATAATTTCCAAATTCACTTAGTTTATATAATATAGAATAATATTTATGCATTCACACTAATATAATCTACATTCTACTTACTCATAATCTATGTTTGCATAAATTCAAAATAATATGCCCAAAAGAAATTATCGTTATCTATGCATATAGTATTTTACTTTTTGGCAATTCATTGAGTATCATCTCTGTTCATACTGCATAGCAAAATTAATTTTCTTTAACATGTAACTTAGATCTTATTCGTAAAGAGGCCACAAATATAACATGCGTTTCTGACGTCAGTTCAAATACATAGGGACTTTTTGTTAATAATCATGTATTGCCTACAAACTATAACATACTCTTATCCGACTTGTAAGAAAAATATCCTTACTTGCAATAACTGAATTATACTAGCAGTGCTGGGCAGCGAGGGCGGCAGCGCAGGCGCAGCGGCGGGCCGGGCGACGCGTCGGCCGACCCCGCGCGCCCCGCCGGCGCCCCTTGTGCGTTGCGTACACATTGCGCTAACGATATTACACAGTACGATACAACACTTCACATAATCATCAAAACAACTATGTCATCTACATAAAATTTGCTCCAAATGTTATATTAAAATATGTCTACTTATTGTAACTTCTAAGTTACAGCCAACTTTACAAATAATTGATACATTAGACTCTCAAATAGATCTCTACTAACTACATATATTATTAATTAATGGTAAAAAATAAAGAATAAAAATACTTCTAAACATTGCATTTCAATCACATAAGGTTTAGTTTAATTATACGATAAGTAATAACATCTTTTTTAAACCCGAAAATAAGTATTAATTACAAGAACAGTTATCGTTGAGTTATGGAATGGAAAATAGCACGCTTATATTCACTAACTGTTACACTTACATAATAATTATTGTTCTCCTGTTTTGTTTGTATTATACAATTGCTTTTAGGTAGTATTCAGAAAAATAACGTTAAAATATATCGACTATTTGTTACACAGATAAAAAGTTCACGATAAATACCTTAAAATATAACTTAAAGAAAGTTTGTGTACCAAATAACAGTGCAGTGCGCGATAGGTACGGAGGCGATAATTAAGTTTAGTCTGCTAGGGGCAATGTGAGGTTATATTATGAGGTAATAGAGACATACGAAGAGATTTGACCTGCTGCCGGCGGATGCGGCTGCTCTGGTGCCGGAGTCAACTTGCCACCCGTGGCTACTCGGCTACCGCATACAGGATTATTTTTAATATACCAAAAAAACCCTCGCTTCTCTACAGGGCCCTGATTCCGTAACTTTAACACGCAAGTAACGCGGCGCGATAAATAAACCTCAAAAAATGTAATCTCTATTTCCTAGGGAATAAAGGCCAACTTTTAGAGGTCAACTTAACGCGCCGCGTTACTTGCGTGTTTGAAGTTGTGGAATCTGGGCCCTGCATATTAACATGCGTTTCGCAAACGTTATAAATTGAACAAAATAGAATCCACGACTTATCTCAATTGTAACTTTTAAACTACTTTTAAACTGTACTTTGTAAACTTTCGCTATTTGAACACATGTTTTAAATGTCGCAAACGTTATAAATATAACAAAAAAATCATTTCAAATATATATTTTTTTATCGGCACAGTTGCGCCCGCGCCCGCGTTCTTCTCATTTGAGACCGCGTAAAGATATTGCTATTAAGGGCTCATTATTTTAAAAAGAAAACTAGCATTTATTATGGAATCACATAATAAATCCTTGATATAGAAGTTAACTGTAAGAGGTTTTTGATATATATTAAAAATAACCCTGTATAGTATATCGGGAGCACACGACTTGGCAACCGTTCCCGGCACCAGCTACGCTATTATTTGGTACGTGACGGAACATAACCGATTCAAAATAGAGAATCGTGACGGAACTCGCTCGTAGGATGGTGTTCAGATAGTTACATAGTATAAGGCAGCCGTACATACACTTACCAAGAAACGTAAAGGCGTGCACATTACGATACCAATATTTATTAGATAAAAATATTTGTTTAATTTTAACTTTACTAAATAGTCAGACAATGTCAGTTAAGAACTTTCAAATAAAACACCCAACGAATTTGAATAAGAACACAAGGAACACTACAGCAGCAATCAAATTGCGAACACATTTTGTACTACATAAAAAATAATACACAACCCTTTGCGCGAAAAAGACTGAAAAGTTCAACTTTTAAAGTCACAGAGAAACTCGGGTCTTATATTGAGAGCTTTACTGACTAGTTTGGCTTGCGTTGTAGACGCGCGCAGCCCGCGGGCCGCGACGTCGTCAGCGCACGCCCAGCTCACCTCTAGGACCCAGGCTTCATTTTCAGTTAATACTACATCTTTAGAATTATTTTCCCATCACAGAGATTTGCAGAGAAATATTTATATAGCCTATTGATATAATTATGTCATTAATTTAGTATCCGCCTATTTATTAAGTGTCTGAATAGAAATACGATGAGATATTAGATTTATTAATTGGTGTATTATTTACGAGACGAGAGATGAGACAGCTTACACCTACTCTTAACTAATCGATTAGCTTCACTCTTGATATTGTATGTTACGATCGAAACGCGAATGAAATATGATTTAAAACTACATTGTACTTTAACTCAAAGGTGGTACCAAAATATAATTTTTCCTATAAAACGCCAATCGTTAATTTTACATTTAAAACGTGTCACTCGTTAGTCATTAGCATTACACTAAAAGGCGATCGTAAATGGTTTTTTAATTACTATTAATTTAACTTAAAGTTACAAACTTAATGCACACTATGGAAATACGGATATGAATACAACAAAATATTTCGAATTAGAAATGTAATCGATATGCAACGTTCAAGATCAATGAGTTAGTCAAGGGAAACTAAATTTCAAGTGACGTCGGTGGTATCTGAGAATAATTTGTCAAAATCAGTCTCTGTCCGAGCAGACGGTGAGGTATCGAGTCGAGTGACCGGTCGCGTCCTACTACTACTTACTCGATATCACTGATTCATTGGGATCGGTGCGTTATGTACCTAGTTGTTATTGGTGGGGCTCAATAACTAAATAGACTTGTTCGTTTGTACAAGTAACCACGGCGGCTTTGCGAGCGGATACGTCACTAAATACGATATTATACGAAGCAGTTCGCGACGTCTCGCGATCGGCCGCAGGCCGCTGGCAGTAGGAAACCTCTAACAAAATAAATATTTTCATCCGACTCACTGGATTATATTAAAAATATTTTCTTAATCACAGATATCAGTCTGTCAAAATTTAAATTAAGTATATTTCAGAATTGGATTATTCATTCCTCACTTAGTTACATAGGACATTATTCAAGTACAATCAAGGTACAAAAGTGACTAAGACCGCAGAGTATTGTTTTAGAGGCCAATAGGAATATCGACGAATCGAGAGGTTACAAAGTGGAACATACGAAAATTTGGTCGAACTACATGATTACGTATAAAGCACGGCTAGTCTTCGAGACTGGTTCGGTTCACTTACAGTACGAATGAACGAATATTAATAACGATTTGACACAGGTACAACAGAGATCTAATGAAAGAATAATACAAGCTACTTTATAGGATATGATAGTTAATTATGCTCGATTATAATCGCTCGGGGAGCGCGAGAGAGACTAGAGGTGTCTTGTGCGAGTTAGTGAGCAGAGTCTACTGCATCAATTAACTGTGGTGGGGGGTTGGCTCCATACACGTACATAAATACATAATAATATAGACTCTATATCGATATAACGAACAAAATGCAATATGTTACTGAACAACTACTAATACAGGAGGTGCGTGGAGGATGCGTGGTCGCGAATCGTCACGATCACGCCGGCAGTGTGCTAACGGCTTTTTTCACGGATAACGGCGTCTTACTCAACTATTCAAACTATAATACAGCAGTTAAAATATTCTCAGCAATCACAATAGTTATATTTACCACATAGAGAAATTTTCTTAGCTCAACATTTTTCAATGGCCCTCTCTGTTTACGCGTAAGTCACTCAGTACATTTTTTTTTTCATTTTTTTTTTTTTTGTATTTAATCAGTTTGTGTTTATATCGAGAACACCTTTGTCTTACAGCTATATACCAATAATAATACAAAATCCATTTACTATAATTAAGGTAAATTTTAGATATTTAAACGCTAAAATGTAAAATATTATACCTCCTAAATAAAATCTGATATTCCAATTTTAGGCATTAGCATAATTAATATAATAATATGAAAGAGTGACTATGACAAGTGGAAATAAATGCAATACAATAATACTACCAACTCGCCCGGTCCCAAGCTGCTCGCGGCGACCTAAACTAACTGTCAAAAGCCTTCGTTATTATATATTTGGTATTCATTTATCGCACCACATAACAAGACTAGAGGAGTGATTGCCTCTCGTGCCGACGCGCGACATCCCCCCCACTACCCCGCTCTAACCCCACATAAATAAGGAAGACTAGTATCTTTGTAGAATATCACCTATCATGCTATTGTGTCGGGACGTCCACGTCTCCTAACGTACCTACAAAAATATATATCAATATAAATAAATACACAACAAGCTATATTACTTTAAAATTAAAAGGCCCTGAATATCAAATATCATTATCACTAATTGGACTATGCTGGTAGTATGCGACGAATCGCGTCACTGAACAGTGTGCATGTCTTTTAGAACGAACGGCGTTAGAGGTACTGCAAAATTCACACGCAACCTGGCAACTTGGTCCCTATAACCGAGTAACTGTAGAGATGAGTAATGCACTGCATACAGCGTACTGCCGACTAAATTATGTCACGCTAAATACAGAATTTCGATCGATATTCAAACCAACCCGTTACCTGCCGACGGCGCATACGAAAAGGAGCGTTCATTTCCAGTGCGCAAGTTGTATTTTTGTACGTACGGTTTGACCGATATTATTCGAGCTACTTGATCCCGTCGAGTTGTTACTACTAAGGCAGTGTTGGATATTACTTTTACGCGAGGCTAACGGGCGGTCTCATTACTCGAGAGAACAGCACAAGCGTAAACAAAACAAACGAGTATGCGACCGTTTGAACGCATATTAGGCGGTACTTATAAGCCCAAAGCGGTTCGCAGCATTGGTCTGAACATTATTAAACTAATTTGGAGATTACAAGTACAATTTTAATTCCACAAGGAAGTGTTAAAAAACAATAAGACGCTATAAAATATTAAAATTAACAACAATAT
This sequence comes from Agriopis aurantiaria, assembly GCA_914767915.1. Classification (NCBI taxonomy): domain Eukaryota; kingdom Metazoa; phylum Arthropoda; class Insecta; order Lepidoptera; family Geometridae; genus Agriopis; species Agriopis aurantiaria. The sequence goes on along the minus strand of OU611994.1, from coordinate 4,739,690 downwards.
GAGCAAACTATTATAATAGTTGAGCTAAAATAACACCAGAGCAGCTTGGATCGAACGATGACTCGCGTCGGCGGATGTTTCAGTAAATGGCTCCCTTTTGTACGAATATTTTGTGATGTTAAATATCTACGCTGAGTAAGAACATCAGTGGTCGTTTAATGGCATTCAGATATCGACTTTGGCATATACATGTTACGGATTAGATGCATCGGATCGAGCTAAACTAGCTTCAGACGGATTCGTAGTGCAACTTATTTGTATCGTTTAAATTCGGGTAAACTTCATGAAAACCAAATATTAAATAGTTAGATAAAAATATTTACACGTAAATATATATAAAATGATCGATGAAGTAACACTTACAATAAAAGTAAAACAGCTAAGCTCATTAATGATTATTAAAAGGCTTCGGTCGCGGCGCGTGCGCTCCGTGTATTGTCTACCGCTCTCTATCGAGCGAATCACGAACGAATAGCGCACAATTCATTACAATATTATATTCTCCAAGGAAACGATTAAACCTGCCATCGGTTACGGTAACGTACCACAGTTCATTGAGGCACAATCATTGGTTGCTTTAATTGCTTTTTATTTTTTTGTTTTTTTTATTTTTTTGTTTTTTATTTTTTATTATTTTTTTACTTAAATAGTACACCTACAATAATATAATTATTATAATTACTTTTAGGTACGTAAATTTATTCTAAATAACAAAAAACAAGTCACGAAAAAATGTTAAAAATGAAGCACGAAGCGTATATTTTTTCTTTACGAATATAATTCACAATATACATATACAGAATATAATGTAAGTATTATAAATACACAACAACTTAATAACACAGACGAAATTGCACATGGCGCAATAATTGTGTGCAGGAAATAATGATGCAGTCATTGAACCGAAAGGAGATTCAGTTATTCTCACAACCATGCGACGTGCGAGCGCGCGTCGCGTGTCCGCGTGCGCCCTCCGAGCAGTCGAGCCGTACGGGCCGCATACGAGGGCCGCAGCCGGCCGCCCGGGCCGCACGCGGCGCGACCAAGCGCCGACGCGACTAAATTACCGCTACACCACGACGCCTATACGTTTACTTTATGACCGTACAAATATATTAAATATACCCATTTATTTTTAAGTACTGATAACTTTAACTGACTAAAATTTGAAGGCATGACACGTTCGTCTTTCGTTTAAACTATGGACAACGTATTCTAAAGGGCACTGGAACGTTACTCTACGTTTCTTCGGCTTGTCTAAATTTAAAATGCTAATTTTATAAAAATTATAATAAAGTATTAGTTATTGCTGTGATTTGCACCAGTGAACGACTGAGATTAGGCGTAATCCGATATAATCCACGTGGACAGAACGATATCGATTTAAATAATAAATATCTCTTTTTAATCTATGAAGTCGTTAAAAATAAAGACCCTCACGTACATTGAGCTTTACGACAATAATAGAATTGACATCAGCTAGTTTAATGCAGCTGTGTACGAGACGCCGCGCAAGGCGCCATAGGAACATCAGATCGTTAACCCGTACAGCAAAATTGCTTAAATTTGGAAGAATCATTGCCAAGTAGAGAAATGCAAATCGTGTCTGGATATCTTTGATATAATATCTTTGGCACCTAGCGTGCGACATCGTCGCGATGTCGGCACGGCCCTCGCGGGCGAACCATTTGTTCGGTGGCATGTATCGTGCCTTCCTCCCTTCAATTTCCACGCGCGAATTGTATTCGAATGTAGACAAATTATTTATATACAGTCGATAAGAAAATATACGATCGTGTTAGAACTAAATCTGCAATCAATCGAGATATGCAAACAAAGGCAACGAAGAATATGCGGTTCGCGGTAGGTATTAAAGTACCGTCGGTCCCTACGATAACAAGGTAGTAACACGATGACACACACTAACTGTTGTCACTAGATGAACACATCACACATAGAAACATTGATCACTAGACTAAACAGGTCCGAAGCGATTAGAATATTACAAGTACAAGTCCGAGGTCGCGTACGCTAACTTATAATATTAATTTGTAAGAGGCGGTCAGGGCGCGAGTGCCCCACAGCGTCCATCTAACGTTACGTCACTACATCACTGGAAGATGCGGCCCGAGAGCTATCCCGTAATTATTGGTAATGATATAGTTTGGCAGAGTCACTCTGTGGCACACCATCGATAAATTAAAAAGTAAATAAAATTGTAAATAAACTATCTCATATCGAAGAAACACTTACGCCCCTTATCGTTGCCATCAATATCGTAGTTATCTCTAATACCGAGACTGAAGTAGGAGTTAGACTATCTTACAGCTACATTATAATACCGACCAGACTAAGGCTACAAGTATATGATTAACAGAATACAATGTCTAAAGCATTATTCCACTTTAAATAACGTTGAAATTGAGCCTATATAAAATACCACATATCTTTTCTATAAGTTATTGATATGGCTAATTTTAAGTTAACTATACACAAAAGTGTAATATTTAAATTACGGTTAATTATAGTACTTCAGTAACGTTTTTCACAAATGTAATATATAAAATGATAAAACAATCTTCATTATGTTATCCTTACATTAATCGTATAATCTAGATAATCGTTTCAATATAACTTAAAGTGGCACTTGAATCACAAATACTGGAAAAAATTTGGGGAAATCGGCGTCGACCGCCGACCACTCGCTAGAATGATACTTCAACAAAATAGATTATTATCCTTACTTAGGCAAGATAACTACATCACAGGATCGCGTCCGAGCGACCTCCTACCCAATATTTGTATATCTCAGACTATAAACGCTGCTTAAAGGAATTTACCACTAGAAGAATGCACTTCAAATCTCATAATTTCAAATTTTGTAATTATTATAAAAATACAACTAATTATAAAAACGGCGCCGGGTCGCGGTCGGTCGCGCGACCACGAGGCCGAAACCCGACGCGACCCAGTGCCGGCCAAAATGCTCTTATTATTGCTCAATAAAATATCACTAATGGAAAACGGAGGCTCGCGATCGACAATTCAAAACAGAATAAATAATCAAAACAAGACATCCGGCTACACAACGAGGGGGAAAACTAGCACAAATCAACTGCCCACGGGGCGAAACAGCAACAGCCCCGGGGCGCAACAAAATAAATAAGAGGGATCATCAACGACTCGATACCCTATAGACATCACATCGAACTTATTAGCAATGCACATAGTTCACGTTGATCCGATCAAGGTCACGACGTCGATGTCGCGCCATTGGTGCGTGGAGCATTTTTATACACGTTATACTAATGTGTTGACTGAAAGTGTCGCTGTCTACAGGGTGTGAAGTCGTTGGGGAGTGCATACAGGGCGCGGGGTGCTCACCGCTGACCACGCTCTTTCGTGACTAGTTAGATGGACTCGCCGCCGAGCAGGTCCGGCGGCAGGAAGGAGTTGAGTGAGGAGGGCGTGGCCCGGGCGTCGTGGGACTCCGCCCAGAGCGCGGGGAAGCCGCCCCAGGGCGCTTCCTTGCCGCCGCCGCCGCGCCACGCGCCGCCGCCGCCCGAGCCCAGGTGCTGCAGGATCATCTGCACTTCGGACTCGGCGGGCGACTCCGCGAATATCGTCGTGTTGCTCAGCACGCAATTGTTTAGAGCCATTTGGGCCTGAGGAGAGAACAAACGGGTCACTTTCACACTCTGAACAAGTGGTAGACAATCCCATATAAAGTAAGTAAATTTGTATACTGGGTTACGCGGAAAGCGTGAACAAAGCCGAAAGGGGGCCATTGTACCCACCCGTCAGTATGAACAACTTTTACTATGGGACCAAGGCTAAAATCGCGAAAAAAATATCATCTGTTCCATAGAATACGGTCATTGACACTCGACAAAATGTATGGAACAATTGATATTTTTTTCGCGATTACAAGCTTGGTCCCATAGTAAAAGTTGTCAATTTTGTAATATTGTGCTGTAATTCCCATTAATTTATATTTCCTGCCATAACGTGTGACATAGTAAATAGTACACCAATAAATTATCTATAAAAAAACTCTAGTTCAAAAAGTTTTTACCTTAGCAGCCTCCTCGCGCGTGGAGTACCGCGCGAGGGCGAGGCCCTGGTTCAGGTACAGGTGGAAGTTCTGCAGCGGTCCATGCTGCAGGCACAGGGTCTTCAGGGTAGACCCGTCAATCTAACAAAACAATTTAGAAAATAAGTCACAGAAACATTTTGAATCTTATCAGACTTAAATCTTATTTAATTGCAAAGCTTAATTCGATTCAATCTGGGATATTACTTTTCATTCCCAATGCGGCGTTCTATTGTAACCAATTCCATTCAACTCAATTGTATTTATAAACAAACAACACAAGGTAACAACCAAACACCACTCAAAGAAGTTAACACGACTGTAGCCAAGATGATTGCCACATTTCTAAGCTGCGCTAGAATACGGCGCAGTCTGAAGGTCAGGCTTCAGTCTTTGAAAAAACATTGCAAGTGGTACGAAACTGACATCGCGCACATTGTGCTCCAACTAGTTACGTTCTAAATTTATCCTGTCAAACGCAAGGTTATTATAAAAAAAACATCTACCCTATTCAACCCGGACTTATTTTTTTTTACTTCCAACCAACCTTAGATTGTCACTACATCGAATCTCAGAACGCCTTACGCTATTTGCCGATTCGTTGTCCCCAACGTTTTTTTTTTTGTTGACTGGGGGATCTTCAAAAGATACCCAGCTGCATTGGGGTGTAGCCGGGTTATGTGAGATTGATTGCACCCAATAAAACCCCCTCGGTGAACGACTTCTGTGCCAGACGGAGGGCACCGGGATTTTCATAAGAACACACCGACACGATGGACCCACCCTAGAACATGTTTACCTCAGTTATAATTTAATAATTATTTACCTGTGCGGTGAGGTTCTTGAGCAGCAGCCAGGTGGAGGCTTGCCAGGAGGGCAGCGCGCGCGGCGGCGCTCCGCCCGTGGCATGGTGCTGCGGCCACGGCTTGTTGATGCCGGGCGGCGCCGCGCGAGGCTTGGATGCCCACGCGTCTGCGCCCGTCTTCACGCCGTTACCACCTGCACAATATACATTCAGTTTAGGTGATTGCCAAATGTTGCGCTACCGCAAACCATATCTCAGCGCGTTAAGGTTCACGTTCGTGTATTTTCCGCAATGCGTAGATTCGAGCCCGCGCTACGAGATAGCTGTAAGGCGCCTGACCTGGGTTAACCTACAGACAGAGTGTCCTTGACAAGGCAGCTCCCGAGTACACAATGTAGGAATGGAAGACAGGCCCAGGCGTCATGACGTCACAGCTTGTTATCCACTCATCTCCAGTAGGTGCGTACTACCAGGTAGAAGAGACTGATCTCCGCCCGGCAGAGAAGTCATCCCTCCCAACATCTCGCAGTCCTTGATCGTACCAAACGAGAGACGAGTGAAGCCCGGCCTGGGTGTAATAACGTCACAGCCTGTTATCAACTCACCTCCAGTAGGTGCGTACGACCAGGTAGAAGAAGAGAGCGACCGCTCTCCACCCGGCGGAGAAGTCTTGCCTCCCAGCATCTCGCTGTCCTTGATCGTGGCGAGCGAGAGAGGTGAGCGGACCACCGACCCGGGAGTCATCGCCGGATCGTCTTCCACATTCTTCATCTGATTACCCTGCGTGAAAGAACATAATTAAATGTGGGTTTCTCTTCTCTTCTCGTCAAAAGCACATGAGAGAATTTCTAGCAAAGCACCACACTAAAGTGCAGTCGCTGCTAAAAGAATGCGTCTGACTGTTACCATAGCATTGTAAAAAGCTAAACAAAAACACAAAAAAAGAACAGGGAACAAATTTTTTTTATGATACGATTTTTTGGATGTTGGAAAATTCTTGAAAATTCTTCTAGAACTTTCATCAAAATCGGTTCAGTTGTTAAGGTTTGGTTATTAAATCAAAATAACTGAAATTTTTGTTGAAGTAAACGAAATTGCGTATTTTACTAATTTTGAAGTCAGTTTTTTAAATTAATAATTGCTATTGAATGTAAGATTGTAGCTGGTGATTTTTACAATGTTATTTAAGCTGTCAGACACATTCTGTCAGCAGCCGGAATGTTTAGCTATTATTGTGCTTGCGATATTGCTTCTCAACTCACCTTCCATGGTTTGCCAGGTTCGAACTCTGGCACGAGGTCATAGACGGGCTGGTGAGAGTGCGAGGAGGGCCAGTCCTTGCCGTCAGCCACGTCCGCGCTGCTGTCACCCCAGCCTTCGTTACCGCGCCCGACACCCCAAGTGCTGTCACAAACGAATATCAGTCAATATACATACAAGAACTGATGAACTCTATAAAGTATGTTTTGATCAGGAAAAAGAATGGATATTCCCCAAACCCGACATAGCTGTTAAAATTTGCAAGTTGAAGTGTCAATGGGCACGCAACATCACTCAAAGAACTGATAACCGATGGGGAAGGTTCTTGAGAAGAGACCACGAACAGGAAGACGCAGCGTGGCAGGAGGCCAACCTCTCCCACTAGATGGACTGACGACTTCGTGAGTGTCGCGGGAATCCGTGGATGCAGATGGCAGGCTGTCGTTCATTGTGGATGTCTAAGGGGGAGGCCTATGTTCAGCAGTGGACGTCTTCTGGCTGATGGTGATGATAAGTATGAGCTACTGTTGGTTAAAGTAGCTGCACATGATAATAGATAGAAAACAAGAATTATTCTGGGCGACGACCTCTGCTTCAGTGAGACAATGAGTTTTCGAATGGTGACTAAGCGGCGGTGCCCAGGTCTCTACTACTCCGAGTAGTCTCCCTCAAGATCTTTGTTTAGAAATGGCAGTTTCCAGTGGACAAAAGAAAAGTGACTCTTATAGTACAGTACTTACGAGTCAGGCTGCAGTCCTAGTTGATTCAGCTGTGGGCTGGTGGTGGACTTGGCAGTGCCCGGAGCTCGGCTGAATTCCGAACCTTCACCGTCCTTGTCCAGGGAAGGCAGCTTCCATTGGGTCAGCCTTGACTGCTGACCACTTGTGCCATAACCCTGCACATTTGGAACAAAGGGTCAGTTTTCTGTGGTTATAAAGATTACAAATGAGACTAAGATATAGGGGTAGATCGTTTTGTCTGCACCTAACTTTGAACTGTTCGACCAACCACCTGCATTCTTCAGTCTTCCCGTGAACATGGTGCATGTAACTACGCCGAAATATATAACAACCTTACCACAGCAAAAATCCCCTAAATAATCAAATAACTGTATGTAGTAAGACTATCGCTATTTCACCTCAAACACAACACAAGTAGTCCATTGCTTTTCCACTTGCGATTCAGACATCGCCGTCTCGCTTGATCAACAGCGGTTGACTAGTTTTGACGAAGAGAACTCAAATTGGAGAACTGAGCCGTAAATGTATAAATATACAGTTTGTTTTGGTAAAATAGTTTTGTTTCAATGTAAATTGTATATAGCTATAATGTTTATAATTATGTATATGCTATAATTTATGAAACTGCAGATGTTTTCTGACTATAATTTACTACAAGTTGTGCATTCTATGTATAATGTTTAATGTATAAGTGCCTAGTAAAGGACCCCAAGGCCATTGGAGTGTAATTATGAAGATGACTCACCGGCTGAGATTCCTTGATGGACATATCATTAAAGTTGCTCTGCAGCGGCACGAGCGGGTCGGGCGCCGGCTTGAACAGGTCGGTGCCACCTGCTTGCTGCTTCATGTACAGCGCTTGCTGAGCTGCTATCTGGTTCTGTATACAACACAGAGAAATGTGTTAGCCCAATGTTTTATTTATTTATTTAATACACATAATACGTTACATTTCCTGTAAGTTGTCTTAAAACCTATGTTAGATTTATCCATGGTTCTCGGGACTTTTTAAATTAACTACCTACATTGCACAAAACGATATAAGCAAAGTAAAACCGGTTGTGAATAGTTTAACCGACTCGTATAGCAGTTGCAGCGTTAGCGCGCCGTGCAAACAAATATAGGATGCTCCAGGTGACGTGTTAGAGAACAAACTGTAACTGCATTTTGAACAACGCTAGATTGTCTAATTCATATGTATGGCAATTTAGACAAAGTTTGTTGAATTTTAGCTTATATTTTACATGCTTATGTAAAACTAGGCTTTGATAACTTACCTGCAGACCAGTAATTGACTGCTTAGCTTTGGTAATCTGCATAGTGTATTGGAGAGTGAGGGAAGAGTGTCCCTTTGTCATGGCGATAGAGTTCTGTTGCATCAGTTGTTGAAGTACTTTGATCTGGAACAAAAACCATTATTACTATGTGGCTACATGGCTTTTTCATCTGTAACAGATCAAACAGCTTTTACATCGTAAACAGTATCTGGGGATGCCTAACAATACTTTCTTTTGTGACTATACTTACATAACTTTACGTAAACTAATACGAGAGTGGCAAGTTCGTTCACATCTAGTGCAGCGGGCCTAGCACGGGAGGTAGGCAATTTTTCCACAGGCAGAGAAATAAACCACTTTCAACCGGCTCTTTTGGAGATCGATGGAGAGGCCTATGTCCTGCAGTGGATGTCCTATGGCTGAAATGATGATGTTGTGTATAAGAATAAGTTACCTGCTGTAACAGCTGATTGAGCAGCACCAGAGTCTGTGGCGCGAGCGGCTGGTTCAGTATCTGATGGTTGAGATATCCAGCTGACACTGCCATTTGTATTTGCACTACCAGCGTGCGAAGTTGAGCTGCACTGGGCTGTGTGCTGTTACCCCCACCGCTGCGGATAGAAAAAGCCATGAAGATTTGTTAAGAGAGAGCAAGACGGAAGTATTGTTGACGCATGTATAGGTTATCTGGAAGGGTGTACTAAACCGAAAAGGGGTTGTTGTACTCATGATTATATACAACTTTTACTATAGGCCAATCCTGAAATCACTGTAAATCGTGTATGATACCGCTGTTTTTTTTTGCGATTTCTGGTCAACCTTACAGTAAAAGTTTTTCATAATGTTGAGTACAATGACCTCCATTCGATGATGAGTATAACGGCGGTCCTTTCTGCGTAACCCTGTATTTTCCATAAAGAAAGAAAATACAATGCAACTCTATTTCTTTATTGATACCACTGAAAGGAAATTAAATACAAGAGCAGCCTAAAAGACGGTCTTACTGCTAAGAGCTTTCTATCAGACAGTGTTCCAACGTTCCAGCGTTCTGTCGGTTCCAAGGGAAGACCAGCGCTGGTTGTTTACAACCAGCATTACGCTGAGTTGGCACCGGCTTGTGACAGAAACTATTTTTAGGGTTCCGTACCTCAAAAGGAAAAAACGGAACCCTTATAGGATCACTTCGTTGTCCGTCTGTCTGTCTGTCCGTCTGTCAAGACCCTTTTTCTCAAGAACGCGTAAAGGTAGCAAGTTGAAATTTATACTAAATACTTGGGTCTACAGTTTCTTTCGGCTGTAAAAAAATAAAAGTTGTAAGTCAACGCAATCAAAAGATATGAACGTTTATGTCGCATATTTTGCGATTTCACAGGGGAACCAAAACCTATAGGGTACTTCCCGTTGACCTAGAATCATGAAATTTGGCAAAAAGCAAGGTCTCATAGCACATATATAGGAATAAATCCGAAAGTTATAAATATGAAGGTATATCATTTAAAAATGATTATTTTGCTATTACAAACTTACATTTTGTAGTTGGAATGTATGGAAGAACCTTATTGTCAACTACAAACTTAAGTTTGTCTTTCAATATTTAAACTTCAGTTAGTTTTTTTTTTGGTCTCGCGCTCTTAGGGTTCCTTTATGTCGTATATTTTGCGATTTCACAGGGGAATCAAAGCCTATAGGGTACTTCCCGTTGACCTAGAATCATGAAATTTGGCAAGAGGCAAGGTCTCATAGTACATATATAGGAATAAATCCGAAAGTTATAAATTTGAAGGTATTTAAAAATAATTATTTTGCTATTACAAACTTACATTTTGTAGTTGGGATGTATGGAAGAACCTTATTGTCAACTACAAACTTCAAAGTTGTCTTCCCAGAGACTGTGGGATCGGCCGATCTGCGAACTAGCATGGAAATCGCTACTAGATACGTGTCCTAGTATTGCAGATCGCGCTCGTATTCTTGCTGTCTCTGTTTGGGAATCGGGACTTTGGTTGCAAGCCATGCCCTCTTTAAACACAGGTAGCCTTTTAGATCCAACCGCATTTCGTCTAGCTGTCAGCTTACGCTTGGGTGCAAGGTGCTGTAAGGCCCATCGCTGTCAGTGTGGTACTGCTGTTGACCAGCTCGGTCACCATGGTTTCTCTTGCTCGAGAAGCGCTGGTCGTATTGGCCGACACGCTAGCCTGAACGACATCATACGCAGGGCACTTTCCACCGCCAATGTCGCAGCTGTGCTCAAACCGAGTGGTCTTGCGCGTGACGATGGAAAGAGGCCTGACGGTATGACACTTGTGCCCTGGAGGTTGGGGCGGCCCCTTGTATGGGACGCAACTTGTGTCGATACTTTGGCGCCGTCACATCTTCCTGAGACACAGGGTAGGGCTGGCGCGGCTGCTAATTCGGCAGAGCAGCACAAGCGTCGCAAATATGCTAACCTCGGCAGTGGTTACATATTTGAGGCGTTTGGGGTCGAGACATTGGGCCCTTGGGGACCGGGAGCTCACCTCATTTTCAAAAATCTTTCAGAGCGCCTGATTAATGCGACGCGTGACCAAAATGCTGGCGTGTTTCTGGCTCAACGCATTAGCATTGCCATTCAACGTGGTAATGCCGCCAGCATGTTGGGTACGCTGCCAACTGGTAGTGGGCTTGAGCATTTGGATTGTCTTTAGACCTTCAACGGTCTATGGGCAGTCTAACTGTATTTGTAGTGTTAGTTTTAGCTTGTATTTTGTTTAGTTATTAAAGGCACTTGCCCAGTAAAAAAAAACTACAAACTTAAGTTTGTCTTTCAATATTTTAACTTCAGTTAGTTTTTTTTTTGGTCTCGCGCTCTCAGGGTTCCGTCTAACGGAACCCTCAGAGCACGAGTCCTACTCGTACTTGTCCGGTTTTTTTAATTGTGTTTAACTCGTAATGTCTTTGTATCTTTTGTTTCTGTCATAAATAAATATTTTTCTGTCTTTTCTGATGTTTAGGTAGAAATTATAGTTGGAAAGAGTTTTCCCTGCCTATAATCACCTGTTAGGGTTGTACGACTGGTGGTGCTGATGAGGCTGCGGTGGCGGCTTGTTCAGCAGGTTGTTGACCACCGCGGGGGACACGGTCGGCACAGAGGGTGGGGGCTGGAACGGCGCTCCGGGGTGGAAGTCATCCCGGCCGCGCCAGTCTCCGCGCCCCGCGAGCATCTCTAGCGCTTCTTCGGCGTTCATATCGCTGCGACGGAGCGCTGCTTCGGCTTCTTCTTTTTTGAAGCCCAGCTCCACCAGAAATCTGAGAACATGATTAAGACCAAGTTAGTAATTAGCTTTAGTAACAACTTTTATAGTTAAAAATCATGTTGTGTACACATATTTTGGCTTTTAAAGTTGACCTTACTTTCTGTATGTTAACACTATTGGCACAAAATAAATAAGCACGGAAGGCCAGCTGCATACAACGAAGGCGCACAAGCACACAGAGATGCCTAAGTAAAATTATAATCATACAGAATTAATTACAGGCCATAAGTGAAAACGCTCAAATGGTAGTGGACAGGCCATGCAAGCCGATTGCACCCGGACTAGTATGCAAAGGTCTCCACAGAGTAAGTGCGAATAGTTGACCCCCAGGTCTTCCCTGGGCAAGATAAATTTGGACAGTGCTGGCCCTGGACAAAGACAAGTAAAAGCTCAGGGAGACCTTCTCCTAGCAGTGGGACAACAAAGGCTTACATAAAAAAGTGGAATGGTGTAAATGAGCCAACTCAGGTTAAGATTCTACAGTTACATATTGTGACAGTTCATGGATAAATAATAATGGAATGTAGATTACCTGAACTGCTTGCTGCCCCAGACAAGCTCCTTGGGCAACTGCTTGCCGAGGGGACCGCCCTGCGGAGGTTTCGGTCCGCCCCACTCGCCAATATCGTCGGGCCAGCCACCAGGGCCGGCTTGCTTGGGCTTCGGTCCGGGCCAGAGAGCAGGGGCAGCGGCGTCGGGCCAGCCGGGTTCGCGCTCCTGCCACCCGCCACCAGTGTGGGGCTCCTCCCACGAGCCGTTGCGCTGGCCATGGGCACCCCATACCGCGTCCGGTTTGGTGGGAGTGGGCGGGATGCGCTGCGGCGCCGGCGGGCCTGTGCCGCGCCCCATGCCCATGCCCCCGCGTCCCGTCCACAGCGACGTGCCGTCGTCGAACCCAGCCGCGCGGCGCGCCGCCGGCGGGGACGGCTCGTCCCACCCGCCACCTTTCATAGAATCTTTTGGACCCTGATAACGAAAACATCCACCTCAAAATTTGACAACTATTAACTAAACAAACATAATGGGGAAAGAACAAAATAGCAGATATTCTCTATGCATTTTGGCACCATGATTGCAAGGTGGTATAGACGTCCTTTACGCTTTTAATTATTTAAAAAGATCTGGCACCACATTATATGTGATAAACCAAACAGCACACCCTTCATCTACCATGAAATAGGCGTTGTAAAGACTACTCACCTCAAAATAAAAAATACATTCCTCTCTCTGCTTTCTCTATAAAAGAATTGGGCATGTAGCAAACCAAATTAATTATAAAATGTTTTAGTAGAGAAAAGAAGTTACCTGTGTACCCCACTGGTTGACGCCTGCGCCTCCCGAGGAAGGCATCATCTTATTAGGAGGCTGCGAGTGAGGGTGGTGCTGCTGCCACATATCGCCGTTGAGGCGGCCCGAGATGCCGCCACGCAGGTCGAGCGCGCGCGGGTCAGGCGGTGGCGCACGCGGGTCGCCACGGTGCGGGTCAAGCCGCGGGTCGGAACGATGGGGTTCCCCCCACGCGTTCCAATCGTCTTTTTTAGGCACGCTCCATTGCTGAGCATGCGGAGGTGGCGCTCCGCCCCACTGCTGCGGCGGCGGCGGACCCGTCCAAACATTCGCAGTGTCAGCAACATCGTCATCTTCCCCCCATGTGCCCCCGATGTTGGTGGTCGGTGTGTGCCCCCAGGGAGTTTTGGACGCAGGCTGCGGCGGCGGCTGTCCTCCATTGCGAAGGTTCGCCTCCCACAAATCAGTGCCAAGGAAAGCTCCATTGTTAGCGTTTGGCTTCCACGGCGGCGGTCCACCACCGGCAGCGTTAGGCTCCACCTTCGATCCCGGTTCAGGAGATCCGGGCACTTCCCAATTGGTGTCTTGGTTTACGTGTTGCTATGAGAATAAAAAAATATTTTGTTAAAGATTTTTTAAACATCACAAAAAGTTAAAGGATGAAGGCCTGCGCTGACGAGAATTTTTTTCATCATTATGTCACCACAGTATGTTTTCTTTCTCCACTTCAATCCATCTTCCACACAGTCCATTTACACCTTGGGTCACCCCCTCACGTAACCGACACTACCACTTTTGGCAGGGTGGTAAATCTTAAATTCTGCGCGAGTCAAAAAGATAAGGGAAAAAATATAACGTGATTAAGAGCAAGAGAGACAAGTCCGCGGACTAGTCTCTTGTCTGGCAGGCCTAGAAGTTTAAAGACACTTACGCCGCCCCAGCCGTCCTGGCTGTAGAGAGCCTCCCGCATGGAGCTGAGTTGTTCTATTTTGGCAGAGTTGTTGTTGGAGCCGCCATTGCTCCCATTGGGAGAGTTCCCATTGCCATTCGTTGCCGCATTCGGAGCGTTGCCACCGTTTCCGTTTCCTCCATTGTTCGTACCTAGAGAACAAACAATAGCAAGTATTATTAAAACTGATAGTTAAGTTATTCGCATTTGCAATATGATCGAAGCCACAGCGATTCAAAAATAGAGCCCCAGATCTGTATTAGGTTAGCTGCCTCAAGTTCACTTTGCGTCTGTTTACCGTCTTAAGTTGGTCAGTGCCAGTACTTCGAACCCTGTCGTTTTGGCAGCTTAGACGTCAAAACAAAAATATCAAATTGCGCCATGGTAAACTTTGAAACCCTTCGAAAGCAGTTGGCCTTGCGAATGCAATTAAAGTAAAACTAAATTAATCAAGCGGCGTAAAAAAAAATGCGGCACGGTGGGTTTTCATACAATTTGACGCGCTTGCAGCTTCTAACTTAACAAATATCTGTGATCGAAATAGTCTTTTAGTCGATTTAAATCATAAAAATTATAAACGCCCTATACTGAAGAAACAGTAACAATTTGTAAAATATTTAGTTGTGGGACATAATATGTATTTTTGGAGAGTAGCCAGAAAACATCACCGATATTGTACTTATGCTATAATCATGTTTTTGTTACTTTCCGTTGTTTGCGCTTTATAATTAACCAGCCCGCATCGTTGCATCTCTACCATCCAAACATACGGTAGATCGTTACTGAATCCATCGTGAAATCTCGATATCTATCGATTATTCGATTTGTGGTCCGTTTATTCGATTCATTCATGTCATGCGCGTTGGCGGGCGAGAACAGACACGACCAGTTACAGCACGAAGACCGCGTGACGACATTCTATTTATAGATTTCGTATTTAGCTTGTTAATTAACATAACAATAGATCCAATGCGATTGTACGTTGATGGTTTGGTAAAGGTGGTCGCACTTAGAACGAAGAAACGACTATTTAGTACATTTATAAATTTTCGATACTTCTAATTCAAAGTGGGGGTGATAAGACCTGGGGGGTTAGACAAGACCCATTTTCTGTTAGCGTTAACGCCTGCGGAAAGATGAAATTGTATGAAAATGACGTGAGCTTGAGATAACATAATTATCTCAAGCTAATGTCATTGTCAATGTCATTTTCATTTATTTTATTTTATTTATTTTATTTATTCATCAACAGAATGCTTACAGTTAAACCAAAGCGCAAACTATTTAAATAACAAAATATGATGTATACTACTAAATACAATCAACCAATCTTAATTAACTACTAAGAAATAACCCTAAACATGAGGAAATTATATTAACATTGTCACAAAAAATGTCAACATGCTGGAATTCACGCGCAAATGCGTTGAGTAGCGCCACAGCCCGCCGCGTGGGCGCGTTGTTGGCGTGGTGCGTCCGCGGCACGGAGCACGCGAACATCTGATGCCGGCGGCGGGTTCCGCAGCGCAAGTAGTTGTCAGGCACGTACAACCCAATATTGCTCAAAGTTTGTGGACTGTTCACTTTACTGCGCAGGATTAGTATGTAGTGAGTGACCAGCTGCTGCTTCCGTCTAAGCTCCAATGTATCAAGCCCTATCATCGCAGATACAAATAAGGATGGATACAGATATGGATAATACCCGTATCTCCGCTTGTATACATATCGAGCGAATTTCCGCTGGAGCCGTTCCACCAGCAAAGTATATTTGGCCTCTCTTGGGTCCCAAATCATGGCACTAAACTCTAATTTGCTGCGAACGAAGGCGTTATACAGCACCATAGCAATTTTAACATCCAAGAACTGAGATGCCATACGCATTATAAACCCAAGAGTTTTATTTGCTGTTTTACAGGTAGAAATAATATGTTCACGGAAGTCAAGACGGGAGTCTAAGGTAACTCCCAGGTCCCGAATGGAATTTACTCTCTCCAGTGCTGAGCCTTCTAGAGCGTATGGCGAGGTTAAAGGCACTTGTAACCTAGAGAAGGTCATTGTTTTGCATTTGGCAATATTAAAAGAAAGCTTATTTAAACGGCTCCACCTCTCCACAGACTCTATATCCTGTTGCAAGTCTGTACAGTCTGAGACTTGATCCACTGCGCTATAAATTTTCAAGTCGTCAGCAAACATCAAACATTGAGCTGTGTTCAGTACTTTAGGAAGGTCATCGACCACAAACGAGAACAGGCTTGGCCCAAGAGTGCTGCCCTGGCTTACGCCTGATCTTGTGTAAAATTCATTTGATCTATGCGTATGTAGTTGCACATATTGTCTACGATCTTTTAAGTAGCTGGCAAAAAAAATTAAGAGCTTCGGAGATGCACCCATCCTTGACAGCTTCATTAACAGTACATCATTATCTACCAAATCAAATGCACGCCTAGCATCAAGGAACACAGCATCGACCTGTCTGCCAGCATCCATGTGTGCAGAGACATAGTCCACGAAGGCGATGTGGTTCGTGGTTGTCGAGCGGGTGGTACGAATACAATCAATCAATCAATCAATCATACAATTTCATCTTTCCGCAGGCGTTAACGCTAACAGAAAATGGGTCTTGTCTAACCCCCCTGTACTGACATCCCGTTTGGGGTGTATTGTGTATTTGCCCAAACCAACGGAGCTCCTTAAAATAACGGATCACGGCTTTGGGTCTCGTGACTAAACTGTTTCGGTACTTATTCCAGGGTCCGAGCTATAATGAGAATAATAACTGACCAAGAGCGTGCCGAGATACGCATAATTACGGTAGGGTTCCGTAGCCAACGCTATATAATTGTGGTCACATTCACAGTTAAGAAATGGGTGCTTCTGAAAAATTTTAACGAACGAAGCTCTGTAGACTTACACAAATTTCAGGGATGTACATCTCGCCATAGCAAATTAAAACGATTGTCACAATGATCGGCAAACTTCAAAAATGACCTTAAATGAGATATCGTCGGTTTTAGTTCATTTTTGAGGGACCGAAGGGGTATTCCCCAGTAGTCGACGCCGCCTATTGACCTCTTTTGCGCCTATTGATCGCCTTTGCGGTTTATTGTACTATTGTTTATGAATCAAATCTATTAACGTGTATTTTTTTATAATTGATAGGCTTGCGCTTGGCCGCCATCTCGCCTGATGTTAAGCGACGATGCGGTCTACGATGGAGCTCGCTTGCCTGGAAGAAACCGATTCACTCTCAACTTGAAGACACCCAGATTGTAACTGACGGAGAACACCCATTCAGGCAGCGTTTTTTTTTTGTCTGTTCGTTTGTAAAAACTAATCAAACCGACCTTGATGAAATTATACAAGGAAATAGCATGTACATCATGAACGAGGAAGAACACAGCATGTTTTTCGGTTAGGTTGGATAGGTCCTTATTGCAATATGCCACGGATTATCCCGGAAAATAAAGAATAATTACAGATCATCCTCAATTATTTTTCATACTAAACTGCTAATTGTAAATATATAATTATAGTATATAAACCGGCCAAGTGCGAGTCGGGTTCGCGCACTGAGGGTTTCGTTTTCGTACCACGACAAAAAACAACATCACGCCAAAGCGGTCACCCATCCAAGTACCGACCGCGCTCTACATTGGTTAACTTGGTAATTAACATAAATTTGTCACAGACTTACACTTGGCCATTGTTTATTGTCAAGATTGGCTCTTGTGCGTATTACATTTTTACATTAGAGCAATCACAAAAACACGTAAAAAAAAATACGTTTGTTGACCCCCTTTAGTTTTTACTTTTTGAGTTTAATCCGCCGTAACATTATATTATTCTGAGAAAATTCCAAGTGGCCATCTATTACGGTTTGAAATATACAGCCGTTTAAAGGTAGCAGACAGACAAACATACAGACATCGTAGGCTTAGTAATAAGGTCCCGTTTTTACCCCTTTGGTACGGACCCTAAACGGGTAAACCTAACCTAACTTTGATAGCACATTCTAAAACAAACCCTAATAGCATTTGATAATGATAATAAATTTATTTCCAAAAAAAGAGCACATAAAAATTTACAATAGAGATACACAATATGAGAAACACAAAAAAAAATATGACTGTGAGCCCCAAATTAGGCTATAATTTAAAAAAAAATTAAGGCGTCTATGATACTGACCATTAGTTGCAGGTGCACCGTTATTGTTCGGCTGCGAATTTGGCATGTTGGGCTGATTAGTCTGCCAACTCTGGGAGGCCGCGCTAGTCGGGGGCAGCTGATTGCCGTTCCCCTTGTTGCTGTTCACTGCAAGCAGTAACTCTGACTTATCAATAAGCACACCGTCACAAGATTAGGCTTTCGTTTGACCGCCAACTCGCCTGATGTTAAACGATGATGCGGGCTACGGTGGAGCACGCTTGCCTAGAAGAAATTAATTCACTCGTAATTTGATTGTTTGAACACCCAGATTGTAACCATCGGGAAACACCCATTCAGGCAACGCATTCCACAGACTAGCAGTTCGCATAATAAAAGAGGAATCAAAGCGCTTCGTACGGGTTTACGGAATATCAACCATAAAGTGGTGTCGATTTTTTGTGCCCGCTCTGGCAGTCCGATAGTAAAATGGGCAGGAGGGAATTAGATCATGCAAATCCGATGCAAACTGTCCGAAATGTATACGATAACCGATAGACTATAGCAACTTTGCGCCGATGCTCAAGACAACTTATTTTATTGCAGATATACAGGGTTACGCAGAAAGGGTGTCCGATTCCGATAGGAGGTCAATACTCATCATTAAAAACTACTTTTACTATGGTCCCGACATTGAATGCGCAAAAAAAAAACTGCTGTTCCATACATTTGTGATAGATAATTCTTTCATAGCTTCTACCTCCTGTATGAATCCTCTCCATCCTAAGGTTGCCTGGAAGAGATCGTTCTTAGCGATAAGGCCGCCGATTGTTGCACTAGTTTTTAAGCTGTTTTATCGTGTGTATGAAATTTGTGGTGTGAACAATAAAGAGTTTATCTATCTATCTGTACGACCGTATGCGTCGCGGTTTTATCACCGCACTAGGCACCATCGCCAGAAAGCTCATCCACATCTAATTGATTTGTGGAAATCGCACACTGTGCGATTCACACGATAGTTTTTGCCTCGCACGTGCATAACGTGGAATGAGCTACCTTCTGCAGTGTTTCCGAGAAGTTACATGGAGTTCTTCTAAAGGTATGTTACTAGTCTTAAAAGGTCAGCAACGTATATGTGATGCCTCTGTTGCTACAGGTCCATAAGCGACGGTGACTGCTTACCATCAGGCAGCCTGACTGCTTGATTGCCATAAAAAAGAATATTAATAACTCCCTGGAGTTCCATTATTATCATACAAACATATGTGAAAAACGGTAAAAATTGTCATAACAGTCATATATATATAAAATCAACAAGACCCAAGCTTGTCTTTTCTCCGCCAAAAAGAGTCAGTTTTCAATTGTCTCCTACTTTCCTATGTTTCCATACCTCTGGCAGACCATCTAGAGGTACTAAGACTTACCCTAACGCCTACGCTGAACTTTGGAGCCTACCTCGAATCTAAGGCTAAACCGGCTAGTAAAAAACTTGGCATCCTCAATAAGGTCAGGCGGTACTTTTCGCCGAGGCAGTTGCTTTACTTGTATCAAGCACAAGTCCGATCGTGTATTGAGTACTGCAGCCACCTATTTGACGGAGCAGCCAAGTATCAGCAGGAAGCTTTAGATTCGGTAGACCGGTTTGCTATGAGGCTGATTGGAGACAGCAAACGTATCGCCAAATAATTGCAAAACCTCGAGCACCGCCGTTAAGTAGCTTGTCTGTATATTTTCTATCGGATACATTTCTTCGAGTGTTCACAAGAGCTTCATGACCATAATCCAACCTCCCCTTTTTACTACAGGACAAGTAGAAAGACTCCACACTACCACCCCTTCTACCTTCAATTCCAAAGATTCGTACTCAACGATTTGGGTCGTCATTTATGATACGCTCCCTGCCGTCTTCCTTGTTTCCTGAGAACTAAAATCTAGGCATCTTCAAGGCTAGAGTGAATAGATTTCTTCTAGATAAACGTGTTCCATCCTCGGCCGCAGCGTCGCTTACCATCAGGCGACTTGGTGGCCAAACGTAGATCTATTATATGTAAAAAAAATGTTTTGAACTTTTTTTAAACTATATATTAGCACTTCTGTACTCAATAGAGGATTTAGCTCCACACAAATAAATTTAAATCCGATAGTTTGCATGTTTTGATGTGGAGGTATTTCATTCCAAAATCTTAATTTGCACCTTCTGGAAGTGGCAGAAGCTACTTATTATCCCGAAAAATGTACAATTCTGTTTGTAGTATAGGACGTCAAACCGCGAAGCACTATTGGTACATAAATAGGACAAGTAGTAATGCACACTACCACCCGTTACTCCCAGTAATTCCAAAAATTCTTACGCTATGATTTGGGTCGACATTTATGAAAGTACAGCCCGATCATGAAACTCCCTGCCATCCTCATTGTTCTTCTAGAATTCTAGATCAACGTGTTCCATCCTCGGCCGCAACATCGCTTACCATCAGGCGGGTTGTTGGCCAAACGTAATCTATTCTATCGAGAAAAAACTTCACGAAGATCGGTCATCAGTTAAAATCAGTCCACTACGAAAAGGGTGCTTTAAACGAACGTCACTTACATTCATACTTCATTTTATACCATTTTAATGTGTGGAGGTTACTGGCAAAAATCGATAGCGGCGTGAGAAAACTGCAGTCGGGGGTGAAGGACAACTTCTATATACGGTAATTTGTAACAAAATGGAGTTATGAATAATTACCGAACATGTGGAAGGTGATTTGTGGTGTTATAGTTAGCATTTTACTCATTTTCCGCCCACCCTTCGTGCCCTAAGAAATTCGCACGAGAATCTAGCATGGCGTGAATCATGTTAATCTGAAACCTATCTAAAAACTAAACAAAGGGAAATAATTATTGCAAGGAATGCTGGACTAGTCATTTTGTGATGTCATGTGACAAGTAGAAGTAGGCAAGACCAAATCTACAAAAATTTGGATAGCCATGGTAATTCCAGCAAAGATTCTAGTTTAACGAAAACCGTAAATGTACTTTTCTAAAATTCATTCATTTAAAATCTTTGAACTGGTATTGATCAACGAAAAACCTGACTGCATAATGAAAGCCTATGATGCTCCAGACATAAAGACACCTTGCACTCCGAAATCTGTTAAGCCGTTCAGGCTACAGACTTCGCCCATAAAAGCAATGCTACTGTTACTTGAACCAGTGCATTGGAGTTAAAATTTCCACAACAACACATGAACAGGCCAAACTGAACAAACCAGCACCAATTTGACCTGACGCCCTGTCCTGCGCTTCATTTAGGAACACTGACGTGGTACGATTTCATATCAGCTCAGGTGGAACTGAAGGTAAAACTTATCTGATTGTGTATGGTGATATTGACATCTCAAACACTTCAGACGTCATTATGAAATAGTTATGGCGTAGTCACAGACTCCAGCCTTGCAGGGTAAAACCGTTAAACGGCCGCGAGGCCGATATGGCAAAGGTAGATAAGACCTTAGACTTGGCGAAAGTAGGCTAAATAAAATAGCGGTCAGAGAATGATGATCATCGACAAGGATACAAGAGCTACATACTGTCTGCTTGAGAAGTAGGCGGCCGCTGAGCTGCGTTGTTCCATTGTTGAGTATTGTTCGAGTTATTCGTCTGTCCACTGGAGTTGCCGCCCCAGTTCCCGGCTGCCAACCAAACATTACAGTCGTCAACTAAACATACAAATAAAACATGTCACTACAGACAAACGAATCTAAAACAATCATGAGAACGTAACAATAGCATTCTTTCAACGAGTACTGATGTACTAAACTTTTGACGGCATTGTGGAGCAAGAAGAGATCAATTGTTTGTCGTGATTATGTTTGTATTGCGCCTCTCGGTTACACAGCGTGTCTTGTAAACTACTAATAAAAATAGAATCAAATCTTTCAAATATGACATAAATGAATATACCTACGCACTGGAAAAAGAACTTTTTACTCACGTTGGTATGCACTGCAATTAATGACTATGAGCAAATCATAATGCAGTGCCACCGGAGAAAAAGTTTGAAAAATACTGTTAGAATGAGTGTGATGGAGCATAGAGACGATGGCTATTAAATCGAAATGGAGAAGGAATAAACGATGTGCCGACTCCACTTAGAGTAGGAAAATGTATAACTGCAACGATTGACCTACGTACCTAATATATCATGTACAAAGAAAATTCTGTTGACAAAGATGGCATGATAAACATAAAAGACAATGGTGTAAAAAAAGGCAGTTTAATCCACAGAGACGCGCCTCACCTACTAGCAGATGGCAGAACATCGCTAATTTCGGGAGTGGTCTTCGTGTATTGAACATGTGTACTAACCATTGTTGGAGGCGGGCGGGCTGCCCCAGCCACTGGCAGCGTTGAGCGAGCTCTCGCCGCCGCCGCGCAGCCGCAGGCACCGCGGCACGCCCCACCGGTCCGCGAGTCCCGCGCCTCTCATCGCCTCCAGGATCCTCCCCTCGTTCCTCGAGAGTTCGACCATCGCGCCGAACGTGAGATCACCGTTGTCGAACGTCGTTCGCTCTTTCGCTTCCTTATTGTCATGGTATATCGAAGACATCCCTTCGCGATCCATCATCATGATATGCCTCGTCAACGTCGAATTGCCAGGCTCATTAGGTATACGTACCGAGGAATTAAAAGCATAATCAGACTTGTTCATGTACTTTAGCGCTCCGAACGCCATCTTATAGTTTAAGTTAAAGCTACTGAAATATGGGTCACTGTATGAGATACCCTGGACTGTTATGGCGTTTGTCGTACAAGGAATGTCGTTAGGCGTTTCGCCAATCATTTGGTTTTGGTGAATACTTTCAACAAATTCTACATTATAAATACTCTTATCTATCATCCTTAGTCTAGAAAGCTTATTTTCATTCTTCTTAACTACTCGCTTAAAAGCACCAATTATATTTGTGTCACCACCGTCAGGTGGAGTTATTACATTGCAATGGTTCAGTAACAGTAATTATCTTGAACGTAACACGTAGGTATCCTTAACTAATCATGGAACACATTACAGAATATTATTATAAATAGATAGTTTTTCTACAATATCTCTTAGATTATTCACAGATCGCATGTTATTATACACTAAGTAACAATGGTTTGTCGTGATGCAGTCAAGATTGCAGGTATCAGTGTTCAGTGCCTCAGTGGCTAAGGGCAAGTGAGATCACCACTGGAAGCTGCTTCGGACTCGCCTCAAGCCCTGAGTGGCCCAGCCCTAGAACACAATATTTACAATGTCAGTCACCTTCAATCACTTCTACTCTTCTCTAAACTAATGCCCGGTGCAGACGACGCGCAGTACTCGCGCGAGCACCGTGCACCACCTGCAAAGAACCACAACACTTGGCATAGTGCCAGTGGCAGCGGAATATTCCAGTAGTCATGCTCTAAGCAAAAAGTGCAGAAGTTCGCCCCGACAAGTTCAGAAGAAAAAAATTACTTGCTAGTCCGCACTGGGCCCAAGCATCAATCATCATCATCATCAGCCAGAAGACGTCCACTGCTGAACATAGGCCTCCCCTTTATAACATCAATACCATGGACATAATGTGTACTTTGTACAACTTGATAGCTGACTCGTTGATACAAATATGGTCAAACCATTACTATCACAAAAAAAAGGGAAAAAGAAGTCTTTGTGAGCTGATCTATCTCTCTACTTTTTTTTGTCCACTAGTCACCTTGAAGAGAAATGTAAAAAAAAATTGACGATTGTGTTGGCACCATAATTTGAAAGAGTCAGAACTGCTCTTACAGTTTTTTTTTTCAAGGCAAAATAAATATGTTCCAAATACGTATTTGAAGATCTCTCCTAAGTCCAGTTGCACGAAGTTCATATCAAGTCCATGTACCATAGTTTTTTTTATGCCATAGGTGGCAAACAAGCTTACGAGCCGCCTGATGGTGACGGAGTGGGACAGTGTCTAAAAGAGTCGACAATTTTGTAGCGGCGCGCATGTTTCACAACAGAATCAGCATCATTATTGACCACATATTTTTTTTTGGTTAAAATTATTTAATTTGCATAACATTAAAGTTGACCTTAATATTTTATATTCAGTATTTTAAGTATTTTAATTAGCATAAAAATCAAAACCCAAATCAATGGTCTGTGTTCAAAAACTTTAGTGTAAGAATAATTACCTATCAATCGACCGACTTCACAAAATAAGTTAAATACGCAATTTCGGTTACCGATGTTTCCAGTTATTTTGATTTAAAAGCTAAACTACTTGACCGATTTTGATGAAATTTCTATGGGATCAATCTGAAAGTGTTTATCCTTTCAATGAATAAAATACTTTTACATCCAAATCGGATTATAAATGACGGAATTTGTTGCCACAGAGGTAACAAAAATATGTTTAAAAAATATGGGAACCCCCTTCTTTTTTGAAGTCGGTTAATAAACTTGAAACATCAAGTAAAATCATGATCCAAATAAATAAAACTGCATATCTTTTACAAACAAACAGAATTGCAAAGATTTGCTAAACAATGCATGTTTTGATAAACAATTCAAGTGACCAAATTATGAAATTGCAACATTTGTAGCCTCATTAAACTGCTGACGTTTTGTTGTCACATAGTTTGATATCACTTATTTAGTATGAACCTTTGCTAATAAATATTGAAATGGTATTAATTTTGTTGTTGTTTTGTTTGTTGTTTAACTAATCTAAAAAACACAAAAATTGTCTGCATCTCTTTTCATTTTAATATGTAAGAAAAGGATGGCAACTTGTGGGTAGGGGGCGTCCATTAATTTCGTGAGGCTTTGGGGGGGTACAGCAATGCAGCTGCAGCCTCGGAATCATACCTTTATCCAGGGTCAAGATAACTACACCTCTTAAAATAATCCAATATTTATCATCATCATGTGTGCTGTGTAGGTAGGTAAGGACTTCCACCACTGGACTAGGCATTTCTGCTACATGCACAAGTAACCCTAAGAAACTAGATAAAAGAGCAGATAATCTTCAAACAGTTGAACCAATTTTCGTTAATTATAGCTAAGATTGATAGTCCTTTAAAACAAAAAAAACTAAATCAATATCGGTTCAGCCGTTTGGGAGCTTGTTAGTGGAGATTGTTAATGGAAGACTAATATTTTCTACGCATACCGCAAGGAAACGCTGGATGCACGCCGCTTCCAACCGGCCCTATTGGAAATCGATGGGGGAGGCCTATGTCCAGCAGTGGATGACCTATGGCTGAAATGATGATGATGAATATTTTCTATAACCAGTCCGAGGGCCAATCGCCATTTTGCGAATTTGGGCACGTATGGCAGACGGCCCACCGGAAATTTTGCGCAAAATCGCCGCGTGTTACTAAAATCGAGATTTTGAAAATTGTTTATGAGTGACACTTGGAATACAAAGTATATTCATCCTTATTTTGTTTACTATCTGTTGTATAAATTAGAAAAGGATCGAACGACGTTTGACTTTCGACCAGCCGCTTGCCGCATGCATACTTTTCTTAAGCGACCGGCCGCAGGTCGCTCTACCACCAAGGGGATAATGCTATATTTACATTGGAGAGCCATTGAGTTGATTGGATTGGTTGATTCGCTCTATATGGAAGAGGCCAAAACACTGTAGTGCGACAACACTGCAACACAGTGCGATGCATTGACGCAATGCAAAAATTACATCACATAGGTATTATGGCTCATATGGCATTGTATGAGACAAATCTGACGTTTAGTTTCTAGTGAGACATGAATTGATTGGACATGGAGTGTAGATTTTTACGGTGCGTCCTCATACTGCAGTGTTGTGGCCTCGTATTATATCAATGTCTATAGTTAACTTTTTTTCTAGTCATTAGTACTACAATACAAAGTTTAATTTTGACCCACACATTTAGTATCCCTGAACAGAAAGCAGCTTTACTGATTAAACCATTTAATAAAAGCAGTATTTGTTCCTTCATATCCAAAAGCGATAAGTCATTGGTGACATTTACAATATCACTTGAATATCAAATCAGATTCCAATAATCATTGTTCTTCTAACTAGAAACAACATAAAATTATGAACAACATAGGTACCTTATAGGACGGACGATAGGCTGAGCTGTATATCACAGATAATTCGGGCTCGGCAAATCCTTCGGAGCAGCTTGGCAGTCCGCTCGTGAAGTTTTAGGTTCGGTATCTGAAAACAACACATTTTATTTCAGTATTTTATGACTTTTTTTACAAACTAATCAATAATAAAGTAAACTTTTCTTTTTCTGTGCCTTTACTAAATTAATGAGCAAGGGCAATATTGTAATATTTACATTTTCTTCCAACCTATTAGGCAAAGATCATCTATATTGATTTTTAAGAATTTAACCCTGAAAGGGACTGGACCACCTTAACAAAACCATAGTTTTGAGGTTATATCAAAATTAAAACACAGACACGTCAAACATGTATGATGCTTGGTACCATGAGCATTTTGTATATTTCCACTTTTCCATCACATTATGAGCGTTTAACTATATTCGCGTCGCGTTGATTCGAGAACGGATACTACATTTTATTTAGGGCCAATATCCCCATTATACACGGTCGGGCTCTAATGTAACTATACAAATAATCACTGACAATGATATATACCTATTTGGTAGAGCCATATCATATCAAAATCCTTTAAAAATCTCGGAGAAATCTTCACAGTAACATTCTTTTTCTCAATATTCGAGTCGAGGTAGGTAGGCACATAAGTATTTGTATATTTCGGCCTTGAGACTCGACGACTTGATGTTGAATATCTACTTCGTATAAATGTATCTATCTATGTATGCTATATCATCTACACAACCTATCTATAGTTAGAGTGAAAGTTATCACGACCTATATCACGACATCCAGGAAAATTATCTTAAAACAAATTATCACATATTCAGCACATACACTGAATAAAGATAATAAACACAATTTATTTGCCAAAATCACTCTAAAACCAAGCAAAAAACATAAAAATCTTACGTGACACGACCGAGCACAACGGTGTTATATTACTAGAGAGAAAGAGAAGGAAAACTAAACGCGTCGCAGAAATTCTTCAAGAAAGAATGAGACAAATAATACGGCTGAAGAAAGCGATGCCATAAATGCTCATATCCATTATACGACAACGTATAGAATAAATTTCTACGAATGTGGATATTTAACTTGCATACCTTCGTTTTAATTAGTTGTTGGCACATCAACTTTGTAATTTTTTGGAAAAGTCGTATTCCCAAACCCCCGAGAACACCACTTCGACGGCTGGATGGAATGATTTCGTCGTCGGGGTTCGCACGAAGAACTTCGAAACGCGCCTAATTCAAGATGAACACTAGAAACGCCCAAAGCATTCGGAATTACATGTGCTTATAATTTAGTCGAATAATAACAATTTGCTACATAAAATTATATGAATATACCTAGGTAGGCATATCAATGTATTGGTATTTATTATCTACTGTGGCATCTATAAATACCTACATTTACATTAGGTAAACGAGGTAAACAGATAATATAGGTACAGAGGCGAAACCTCAGTACCTACTTACTTATTCTTCAGCTCATCTTGATCCGCCTTGCTTGATCCCATCATCTTTCTACCAAAGAGAATAATAAAACTGTCTACTAGGTATGTTCTTTTCTTTCAAACTATTTTAAATCATACATACATTACATACATACATATTACCTACTCTAAACCTTAGCCACACTTTTTAGCCAAGGCTCTAGCTCTAGCCAATTATGAACTAAATGAAAACGCTACACTCTAGACATAATAGACTCTATCTAGTTACAGAAGAGGTAAGGGGGATGGAAGTGAAAAGTAGGCGAGACTAGCTGCCACACATAAGCGGAGCTCCGCAACAAAGGCATTTATTCCGCCAGTTGACTCTAGCTCCGGCCTCCGCTATCGATTTCATGATCCGCTACTTCACTGCTGTAACAATAAATAATATGCCTAAAGCTCGTTGCAGACCAGGCGCATTAGCTTGCGCGAGTAAGTACTAATTATAGTGTTAACACACGTATGGATTTGGTTGACCTCAACCGCCGTCTAACCAACGGGAGAGAAAGAGAAGGAAATGTGATATTTTCACTCTTTGTCTCCTGTTGGTTGGTCCTGGTGGACGGCGGTCCGTCAACCAAATCCATACTTGTGTGGCTACGCATCGTCTGCAACGAGCTGCAACATTTTCTGCTTAGTGTAAGTAGGAGTGGAAGTGCATAATGCTTATTATAGCATTCGTTCAGGGCAACACAGTCGCGGCTTTTTGAACACGTACCTATAAGCAGCGACTGAACGCTACTTACACTTGTGGTTACAGAAAATAGGTAATCGAAAGATCGAAGCTGAACTTATCGGAGACAGAAGTGCATCCAAAGTGCATCATACACAGATCTACTAGCATCATACCAACATAACATACTTTTATGGTTTAGTCAAAAAAGAAAACTACTTGAGAAACATTCTTTGTCACCTTTGTCAAGACAATTTTACGAAAAGTTCAATGACCTTTGAGTTAGAACGTCTTGAATTGCTCTTGAATTTATTAAAGTTTTATCGCTATAACTCAAAAAGTTACTATCAGAAAACGTTCTCGAAATAATTTTGAATGAAAGTTTTTAATATTATGACCTGTCAGCATCGCAAGTTACAAGTATCTATGTTTAAAAGTTTAATAATGCAGGGGCATCTTTTTGCCATTTTGGCGGGCCATAATGGACAACATTTCATTTTTTTTTACTACCTATTTTTATTGGTTTAATTGATAGATTATGAAAAAAAATTGGACATCTATTTTTCAGTTTTATTTTTAACTTAATAGTTATTTTTAAAATAATTTTCAAAAGTTATTATAAATTATAGAATTTATAGCTGTTTATACCATAGCCAGACGAATATGAAAAAAGTTTATGTCAAGGGCAATGTCAAATTTGTCAACATCAAATAGCAAAACAACATGTACTGGGATGCCAGGACGCAAATTATATTTTCCATTTATTTAAGTGTTCATCATCATCATAATCAGCCTTTTAGCAGTCCTACCCCCGAAAGGGTGATTGGGCCATATCCACCACGCTGACCCAGTGCGGATTGGTGGATTCACATACGCCATTGAATTCCTTCTCCGTACGTGTGCAGGTTTACTCACGATGTTTTCCTTCACCGAAAAGCCCACTGGCTTTTCGGTGAAGGAAAACACTGTACCACTGTATGAAAATCCGTACATAAGCTCCAAAGAGCTCATTGGTACGGGCCAGGGGTTTGAACCCGCGACCTCACGCTTTTAAATCTAGTGGTCTCCCAAATGGGCTACCACGGCTTTTATTTATTTATATATTTAAGTGTTATTTAACGATAAAGTAATAATGGCATAAGTATTTTATGCGTTTTAATCATATGATCCTTCCACAACTTATTGTTCTTTTAATCGCCTAGGCTTATTATTTATTCATATTATGTAGATGGAACACGATGTCATGTTATTAATGACTAACTAATTATTTAAAATTTTTGAACATATACCGGGTAATAGAAATATATGGCAAGATAGATTCATATTTATTAATTCGAGTTTTTGGCAAATTAACAATTGCTCGTTAATCCTCTTTTTTAATATTTATAAATTTTTCAAATAAATTGAAAAATAGTTGATAGTTTTTTTTAAAATATTTTTTAAGGGGTTAACAATGGATAATCTCCAAATGGTTTTCGAATTTTTGACTCTTTGCTAAAATGAAATGTTGTCCATTCACAAAAACACTTGTTAAAAAAGTGATTTATGAAACCTTACCTTCATTTTAAAAGAACACAAAGGGGCACAGCGAAAAAAATAATTTCATCCCCTTTTCAAATATACCTGAGCCACTTCCAATTTTTTATATTGAGATCTTTACATGCACTTGCCAAAACATAGAACTTAGAAGGTCCTAAAAAAAATTGGACAGACGGACACACAGATAGACGAACGGATAGAACGAACTTTTAGGGGTTCCTTGTACTAAGGGGACTACAATACGGACCCTAAGGATGTCAAATACATAAAATAAGGCGGCATGGCCTTAATAACATTAGCTCGTACAGTAATGAAAAAAAATTGCCACCATTATTGTCAATTGTCATAGTCACTTCGTGTCAGTGATGTTTTATTTTTAAAATTTTATTTTGAGTTGTTTTTAAATCTTGTTTTCATCAATGATTTTAGATAGAAAATTTATGAAAAATTAGCCATTGCTGCTTCAGATAGCCGGCAGATATGTCGTGTGCTATATATATGCTATGCTTCGTCGCTTTTGGGGTATAAGAAGGCTGCTAAGAATGCCTCTTACGGAGGCTGGTGATCAATATTCAGTATGGGTAAGTCTATGTTTTCTTATTTATTCATATATCTTAATACATAACTGCATTAAACAATCAATAGTATTCAACATATGGTGAGATATTCTAATATCTTATGAGAACTAAATGATCAACAAGGTACTAGACCAAAATATTTGACCTACATCTATAGATCCCTTTGTTCAAAGTTTGTGAACTACTACACTACACACACACACTATACATTTTACTTACTCTCTGTTATATATCTCCCTTAGATTAATGGATAACCTGCCAAGTCAACACTCAAAGAAGGAATAATAGTCTATTATATTTCCATGAATCAGATCATTGCTATATAAAAATAAGTATGTTTGCTACCTATGAATTAATACAAATGTATTATTGAAATAGAACCGACTACTTTTAAAAAGTATTTTTCTTTCTACTCAATATATACTACGTACTTTTTTTGCATGTTGTTATTTTTATTATGGTGGTCTTTTTACTGTTTTAGTTCCATTTTTATTCTTTGAAAGCTTAATACTTTAATCAGATGTCTCCTAATGCACAGCACTGAGTATGGTTGGATGCTCTCTGCACCCCCTGCCCCTCTGCCACCTTGGCCAGGAATAGCGAGTCTACTAGAAACTGAGGTCTGTTTTTGCTAGTGCTGTGCGTAGAAGGTAAATGCCCATAATCACCACGCTCGGCAGATGTGTTAGCAATTGCTTAAACGCATTAGGGATGCTGCTGTTAATCCTCGATCTGTAGTATTTTAGTAACGTTTGGTTCGAATAGTTATATGGCCTTTTATCAGTTCTCCAGAGCCTTGAGACTAAAGAGATAACAACAGAAAGAAAGAGAGATACAGGTACTTTGTAGGTATGAGGTTCATATTATAAATATAAGTTAAATTGATGCAGTTAGGGTTCGCAAAGTCACAACTTCAGGGTGAACAACTAGGTCTAAAACTAACAGTTGATAAAACACTGTTTTAAACTATCACGGTTGTTCACTAAAGTTATATGATTATTTACGGGATATTTACAGTGGTAAGGGTGTGGAATGAGCTTCCTATATTTCGGCGCAGTTACATGCACCATGTTCACGGGAAGACTGAAGAACAGTTAACAGTTTTAACAGTAGATATTTTTTGTCCCAATTTCAGGGTGGGTTCTATAGTAAAAATTTATCATAATGATAAATAAAACGACCACCTTTTGACTTGGCGCTACCATGCCAAACTCTGTACAAAAATTATATTATTTGTCTTTTTCTACCTGCCATTGCCACATCTTAGTCCCCAGCACCATTTGAGTTGATACCATACAAGATGAAGTTTTTGAACCCCGATGCAAAAAGAAGCGTGTACATGTGTGTATGTGGTGTCTTAGGTTCCAAACGGCTGAACCGATTTTGATATAGTTTTTTCCTTGTTGAAAGGTGACTTGATTGAGTGTCCATAGCTATGATTCAAGAAGATCTGTTCAGCCATTTGAAGATTATCAGTGCTGTTGTTTTTTTTTAAATATTCATATACTTGTTGTCAGGTGGGTTTAATTTATATCTTCAACCTGATTGTGGGCACGGGCGCCCTCACGCTGCCGGCTGCGTTCGCCCGTGCTGGTTGGGGCCTCAGCACTATATCCCTGGTTTTCCTCGCCTTCCTGAGCTTCATGTGCGCTACGTATGTGATCGAGACCATGGCCTGTGCAAATGCTGTGTATAAGTGGAAACGCTTACAGGCTATTAAGAGAGACAGTGTAAGTATACTTTAAATGTTCTTTACTAGCTGTTGCCGGTGATTTTGTACACACAGATATTAATTTAACGGTGAAGGACAACATCTTTTAATGCTGCTCTAACTTGGCATAAGTTACTATATCTGGCAATATGATGTACCCTTCTGGGCTCATAATGTGTGTTGTGTAATGTATTTAGCCATATTTTCCATTTGCAATAGGCTAGTGTCCTAATTTTTATTGAATATCCCATAAAAAGCTGATCATAAACAGCAACGAATACAAAATTATAATTTGTTCAAAAATAAGTTATTTTAACATCTTTTGTGCATGAAAATGCACAAAATTCTCATGTTGTATGCAAATAAATGATCTTTATCCTTATCTTTATCTTTAAAGATTACACGGGAATTACTCATGTAAGATTAAGCTGGTTACTCCGACTATTGTTTCAACCGCATTAGGCGCTTCAATAAAATGTGTGAAAACCACGTCAGTTTCAATAATAGAAGTTATAAACAAGTATTTTAATTTCAATTAAAATGGCAAGTGCCTTTAATAACTAAACAAAATTCAAGCTAATATTAACAGTCTAACACTACAAAAACAGTAACCGTAACATAGACCGTTGAAGGTTTAAAGACAATCCAAATGCTCAAACCGATATCAGTTGGCAGCATACCACGCTGAATGGCAATGCTTATGTGTTGAGCCAGAAACAAGTCAGCATTTTTTAATTTCATGCTAGACAGAGAGCACACTATAGCACTTGATGACGTCAAGCCGTGCGCGCGCCATTCAACTGCTATACTAACACACGCTTTGCGAGAAAGAGACAAAGCATCTGCTCTCTATCTCCACCAAAAACTTTAAACGCTCATATCTCAGAAGTATATAATCCAATTCAATTAGTTTGGTTTTATATGTGTAATGTATTTTGTTATATCCTTCGCTAAGCTTGTTATTTGAAATAAATAAGACAAGCCTATTTATTATGTCACAAATCCAGCAAACACATTCTTTACCTGTTTTGACACAGTCTAAATTCGTAATTCCGACAGATCCAAGACCATGAGTCTGAAGAAGAACAAACTACTTCCCAGCTGAGCCATGGGGACCTGGAGGAGCCCCTAGTGTGCGGAGACACTATACCCTCGCGTTATTACAGCTTGGACCGCCGAGTGGAGCTAGGGGAGATGGCCAACTTGTTTCTGA
The DNA here is from genome assembly GCA_914767915.1 of Agriopis aurantiaria. Classification (NCBI taxonomy): domain Eukaryota; kingdom Metazoa; phylum Arthropoda; class Insecta; order Lepidoptera; family Geometridae; genus Agriopis; species Agriopis aurantiaria. The sequence continues at coordinate 4,706,512 of OU611994.1, read as the reverse complement.
GTCGTTGGGGCCGGACCACATTCTATTGCACACTTTGTGTCTATCTTTATGGGGACATGTCTATCTATTCAGCCGCTGTGGCGAAGTCTATCATGGATGTCATTTGGTGAGTTAAAATTGATAAGATTTTTATTTTGCTACAAATTTTGATAGCAGCCGGCTCATACATCAACTGGTCCCACCTCATACCTGACATTTTACTACTGCTCAAAAATATTAGTAGGCTAGCTGCGCCTCGCGGTTTCACCTACGTGTCCTTCATGATCATTGAAGTTACTATACATTGTATTTTTATCTAAGGAGGGCATTCCGTCCCAATATAATTAGAATGAAAAGGTGCGCCGCTTGTTGAAATCTCAACTATGTTACATCGGTGCATGCCCATACATTTTGTATGTGCCTGCCTATTAATTATGTTTGCTCGCAAGACTGACGCGACGTGCAATGACTGCATACCAACGAAGTCCGCGGGCAACTGACTTCATACTGGTCCTCAGTATCCTATTGAGCACCACTGTGGTACCATTGTAAAAGTCTTTTCGCCATGTCCTCATTATTTACTAGCTGCGCCCCGCGGTTTCACCCGCGTAGTGATGAAAAATAGTGACGATGATGATAAAAAGCCTATGTCTCTCTCCCATGCAAAAAATCAGGTCGATCCGTGGCTCTGTTGCTGCGTGAAAGAGGAACAAACAAACCAACAAACTTTCCGCATTTGTAATATTATTATGATGTAATTTATTGTTTATGATGCAAAATTGCATCAAGGTCAGATCAGCTAATTACACTATTTCCATTGCTTTATTTGCTATGTCAGCTGCAACAACATTGTAAAAAAAAGCCGAATAAAAACTTTTTCTTGTAATAGTTCACTGAAGTATATCGGATACCTGCTACAGTTTTACGTTCAAAAACCCAGCGAAAGTAATCGGAATTCGTGCTTTTCATTCACCTTTTTACAATGTTATTATAGCTGTCATATCAAATAAATGTTTGGACCGAATCGGGCAAGTAGACAGAAATTCGTATTTAACGTTAGCGGGATTATCGCTGAATTATAGCAAAGTGCAAGCATCAATAAATCAACTAGCAGCGTTTATTCAAGTGTGTTTTTATATTATCTGCTATATTTGAGTATATGAGTTATTGAAAGACATAGTTACTGCTATAGCCAACAAATTAATTTTATTCAATTTTTGTATTACAAATGTGTTTTATACGAAAAAAAATCGAGGAATATCGCTACTGAACAATATTTGCTACTGAATTTTAAAATAGTTATCCCCAATGACAATATATATTATCTTTGGCTATCCCCAACCTATTGAGCTGAAATTTTGCATACACGTTTAATTAGATAAAAATGCATGATTAGCTAAATGACGTCATTCTAAATCAAATATGGCGGACTCCCATAGATGGCGAACCAGTTATTTTTTATACACCCCATGATATAGGTATCAAACTCAGTATCAAATGAAAGGCTTTGCCGTAAAGAATACGAGATAAACCGACCAAGTGCGAGTCGGGCTCGCACGGCTCCAAAAAATACGTATGGTGATCGACCCCTCTTTAGTTTTTACTTTTTTTAGTTAATCCGCCGTAACGTTACATATTCTGTGAAAATTTCAACTGTCTATCTATTACGGGTCGAATGATATAGCCGTTAATAGGTAGGACAGACAAACGGACGGACAGACAGATACACAGACATCGTAGGCTTAGTAATAGGGTCCCGTTTTTACCCTTTGAGCATGGAAACCTAAAAAAGACGTCAGACATGAAAAATATTTTTTTAAATTAACAATTTTCTTTAATTTTAGTTCACCGATCCCGTCAAACCTGTCCACCTCCCAAGACTGGGACTCGCTCCCCTGCTTCAACTCCACATCGTCAGTGCCAGGATATACAAGACTACACTTGTACCGTGTGGCTCTGATCACTTTCTTCTCTGTTATGGGGCCTTTTGTGTTCTTCAATGTGCAGAAGACGAAGTACCTGCAGTTGCTTACTTCCGGCATGAGGTGGCTTGGTAAGTAATATTTGGAATCATTTAAGTAATGAAACATAATTCATTTGCAAAAACTTTCAAGTGATTCGGAAAAAACTTCTAAGTTTTAAACAGTTTAATTGATTTTCATTAAACATGCTAAAAACCACATAAATTAAAGCAGCTTTCTAATAATAACCTAGTTGTTATTAATTAAAAAAAAGTGAAAACTTCATCAAGGTGGACTATATCTCTCGCTCCCTTAGTCGACTCGAGCCGACTTTACCCGAACTAGTATCTGAGCGTGACGGTCACGCGAGTTCAGTGCTTTCCCCTCCCAATAAGTGCATAAAGAAGTTTTCACTTCAAAAATTAAGGCTGCCATCCGTCCGGGTTTCCTAGGATTTGCGCTACTTGGGAAAGGCGCCCGGGACGGGAGAGAGTTTTCAAGTAGTTTCCGCCTCGCACACATTGCATTGGCATTTTCATTCGTTTTCTATTCTAGTTCACACACACACACACACGCGCACACACACACGCACGCACACACACACGCACGCACGCACACGCACGCACGTGCATTATAATACTTAATATGGTTATTGAACTTCCAAACCAATGGACAAAAAATTAAATTACTATAATGGTAGTGTGTGAGGCATTGCGTAATAGTGTCTCAATCACACCTGTAGGCGACTGTGCTGGTGTTTGTGCTGGTGTGGTTGGTTAATGTAAGAAGTAGCCTTGGTGTGCTAATCCGGCATTATTAAATATAAGGAGGTGCCGGATTATTGGAATATGTGTATGACTGGATTATATAGGGGAATTCAAGGTAAATAAAATGTTACATAATATGGTAGTACATATTGTATTTATATATTACTTTCTTTTGACAACTGTCTAAGAGGAGGTACTCTGGGGAGTAAAGTGGGCGTAGGTACCGACTGAGGAAAGAGGAAGGCGCGGGCGGAGATAGTAGGACCCGTGGGTGTATAGTGTCGGACTACTGGACGTGCCGATGTACTGAAGTGCCGGATCAGTGAGACTCTACCTACTGTACCTAGCTAACCTACAGGCTAACAAACAATTACAAAGTTTAAGCGAATATGCAAGAGTAAAACAGCAAATAATGCACATAAATTGATTAATGGACACGACAAGGCATATACAGTTCCACCAACTTATCTGTACAGTTGACTGCGGAGCCACCACCGTGTTTTCTGAATAAATTGATAGGCTTTTATAGCAAATTTTTCTTGCCTCATTTGGCCAACTCTTTTGATAAGTTGGTTATTGTATTTGCCATTTGCGATAACGTTAACTATGGAAAGATAAGAAAATAAACCGGCCGGCGAGTCGGGCTCACGCACTGAGGGTTCCGTACCACCTCAAAATACAAATGTAGTGCTTAAAGGCAACATCACGCCCAGGCGGCCACCCATCCAAGTACCGACTGCGCCCGACATTGCTGGTGAACTTGGTGGTGAACAAAAATTTGTCACCGTCTCGCTCTTGGCCATTACTTGTTATTTGTTGTTTTACTTTAGAGTGTGTGCTATAATCATGTCAAGTTTGATGCTTGTACGTATTACCGTTTTTACATTAAAGAGCAAATAAAAAAATACGCTTAAAAACAACGTTTGTTGTCCCTTTAGTTTCAGCATTTTGACTTTATTATGATTTCTTAGTTAATCCGCCGTAACATTACATATTCTGTGAAAATTTTAACTGGCTATCTATTACGGTTTGAAAAATACCGCCGTTAATTATAAGGTAGGACGGACAGACAGACATCGTGGTCATAGTAACAGGGTCCCGTTAACACCCTTTGAGTATGGAACCCTAAAAATAAAATAGAATGGTATTTGACGAATTGATTATAACATAGATCATGATATTTGTAATCATTATCTGTTCTTTTAATCAAGAAGCCCTTATCGGACCGGGATATCTTTAGTAAATAATATTGCTTTTAACTTCTTTTGATTAGCTTCTTTTTTGACTAACAGACTATGTAAACAAATCTTGAGAGTGGATTTTTTCATCGTACCTTTTCTTTGTAAAAAGAGAGCTAAAAAATGAGCGATAAATGAGCTTGCATTCCGCCTGTTGGTAAGCAGAAACCAACGCTTATGGACACCTGCAACGCTAGTGATGTTTTCAATGCTTTGCCAACTCGGAGAGATGTTTGTAGACGTTTTTTAAAACGCTTCATTTTGGAGTGTGGATAAAGGGTTACCAGATGGAAAATTTTAAAATCCGGAAAAAAAGTTTGATTTCCATCGAAAAGTACTGAGATTTTGTCGTAATTTGCAATCTTTCTTACAATTGACAAGTTTCTGGAAAAAATTCAAATTATAACTGGTTTCTCACTTTAAAATCTGGCCGGAATCCTGAAAAAAGCCTAATCAATTCTGAGATATGGTAACCCTAGGCGGTTAGACCTTTGGGGATAGGACATTCCACACCTTGCAGGTCCGCGGAACAAACGAATGAACTAATTTTTGTTACGATGTGAAACTTTGCAAGTACATAATTATATAGTAATCCGGATGACAATACAATAATTTGGTCGAACTGATCTGATGATGTAGTCAAGAGGTGGAACTCTTCAAAAGCTACTAGTAAACCTGTTGAGTTAAGTCTCATTTGGTTTGTTTTAACGAGATCGATACCAAAACCTCCGATAAAAGAGCTGATAAGCTTCAAACGACCCGGGTATGTCCTAAGACTGCGACCAAAACCACCGGAGGATGGGCAGCAGCGTCTTATTAGTACACGGTAAACGTGCTGCTATCCCCAAGCCGCCTGCCAAGCGTGGGGATTATGGCTACACCCCGCTCTAAGAGGCCTTGGTGGAGTTTTGGCGCCAACATGGAAAAAAACATGTCGGCTCGTTGGATTATTTTCCTAAACTTGTGTATTTTCGAGTGTTAATGTGTAATGGTGAATTATTATTCATTAAGTGCTCGTAAACGTGCTCGAGTGTGGAAAGTGATATAACGAGGTGAAACGTGTCTTTTCGTGTTGTTTCCAAAACTCCATAGGAGCCTCTTGTAAAGTCTCCACCACTTTACAGGGGCATGAGTTTGACTTGACCGTGACTTACTTAGCTTGACTCTGACTGTGACTATGACTTGTTTGACGATATTAAGACTATGTAAACTGTTTAATATTACAACTAAAGGACATTGAATCCACGGTCATGAAAATTTTACACAAAAAAAAAGAGGCCTTGGTTCAGCAGTGGACGTTTACTGACTGATGATGTGATGTGAATCTTCAAACGGATAAACAGATTTTCTTAAATCAAAGCTTAAACCATTCTCGTTCAAGTCACCTTCATCATCATCATCATCCACAGCCTTCCTTATCCCACTGCTGGGTATAGGCCTCTCTCTTGCTATGCCATCTGCCTCGTCACCTCGTCGTCTTCGTTTGTAAGTCACCTTACACAAAAAAAAAAAATCAAAATCGGTTCACCTGTTTGGGAGCTACGATGCCACAGACAGACACACAGATAGACAAACACACAGTTAAACACATTAAACTTATAACACCCCTCTTTTTTATTAGTATTTTTTTTACCTCGCCAGCTATAAGTTTATATCTTGAACTGAGCTTGAAAACGTATTATTGTATTATTTCTTAGTACCTCTAGAACTTAATTAACACTAGAGATGCCTAATGTATAAAATGTTTATGTGAAATAAAAATATTTAATAAAAACGAAAAACAACTCTTTTTGCGTCGGGGGTAAAAAACTACTTTCGAAGATTGACTAATTATCAATTTGTCTTTTTCAGCATTCACCATAATGATATCTTTGGCGATTCACCTTCTGGTTGGGCGCGGGGCTCGAGGTCACCCGCCTGCCTTCGATGTGACCGGCATGCCGACTCTGTTCGGGGCGTGCGTGTATTCCTTCATGTGTCACCACTCTTTACCCGGACTAATCAGCCCAATCCGAGGAAAAAACCGAATAGGCTTGCATCTAGCACTAGACTACGCTCTCATTAGCATCTTTTACCTTCTACTTGCCTTCACAGGTGCGTTCGCATTTGCCAATTTAAGCGACCTTTACACTCTAAACTTCATCCCCGCTGACAACGAAAACATATTCCTCGAAATTGTTGATTATTTCTTAGCTCTCTTCCCAGTGTTTACTCTCTCTACTAGCTTCCCCATAATAGCAATTACATTGCGGAATAATTTGCAGTCTCTGTTCTTAGATATGACGCGTTTGGATTCATACAATTTCGTGTCGAGGAAACTGGTTTTTCCTATAGTCACTGTTATACCGCCGATGTTGTTAACGTATTTTCTAGAAGATATAAGTGTTTTGATAGAGTTCACGGGTTCTTACGCTGGTACGGGGATCCAGTATTTGATGCCGACTTTTCTGGTAGTTTCTGCTAGGCGGCACTGTGTTAACTTGCTGGGTCTAGGTGTTGTAAATAACTATAAAAGTCCATTTTCGCACGTAGCCTGGGCTATATTCGTTCTATTATGGTCTGTCATGTGCATAATACTTGTGTCTGTGCATATATTTGAGAAAAACACATGAAGGTAAACATTGATTTACAAACTAATGGATTTGGGCCTAGTATCTACAAAAGTCACGAAAAGTGTTTCGAGTTTACATATATAAATTTGATAATTTTAACCCTGTGTTTATATAATTGTGGCTTTTGTTACATATAATTTCGTTTTACTTAATTGCCAGCTTTTAAAATTAGCCATGGTAACTCAACAGATATTTGTGAAGTAGCTCAGCTCACGGTTCATACACTTGAGTCAGATCCGTGATCTGACTCACAGATCAGCTCACCGCTGCGCTCAATCAACTCGGTAGGTACTACCTGTTTGGTTAGCGCGCTCTCTCTCTCACTCACGCGCTATCTATCGCTTTTATTTTGTCACGCACGAGTTGCTTCAGTCAGTTCGGCTCGTTTCGCTGTTTTTCGCGTGACATAATCTAATAGTACAGTGCATGAGCGAGCTAGTGTGAGCCGCGAGCCGCGAGTGACCTACCTGTACACCTGAGCTGTGATCTGCATCTTTGAATCAGATTAGACAGAGCTGAGTTACACACGGCTATTTAAAATTAAGCTCTATTAAACATAGTGAGAGCTACAGCAGAATTGATGCCAATAATGGTGTCGATTCTGTTGTATCATTATTGAAACTTAACTAAATTTGACAACACTAAAATTGTTGCCATCCTTTTATCGTATATTGAAATGAAAAGAGATGCAAATAAATTTTGTACTGTCAAAATGGTTTAGCTTAGTGTGTGCTACCACAGAATCGATGCCAATTGCGACAAATGTACACTAAATGCACAGATTACCTTAATAGTTTTAATCTAGTAATATTTAAACTTTCCCGATTTGAACACATTTTTTAAATGTCTATCGGCTAGTGCTTATGTTTGTCAGCTCGTGACCACGGCCATTGTAACATGGTCGAAACGTCGAGCGAAAGGTACATATTTTTTACCTAAATTAAATAATACGTGATAAGTCCCGATAAACATTTAAAACAGGTTTTAATCTACTTTTAGTTCGGAAGTTTTAGAAGCTTCCATAATTTTAAATATCTTTGACAGTAAGATGTGAATTTGCGACAATAATAACTGTAATTTTACTAGTAATGCGATACTCATAATAATATGGAAACGTTATTTTTTTATTGTAGTATTTTTATAATAATGCGCAAGCGCACATACCTAGGTAATCAATATATTTAAGGCAGCTAATGTTTAGAAATAGTTCGGGTTGCATTTATAATTTGTGCAAATACAGGTATAATAGATCAATGCAATTTTCTAAATAAAACAATTCCAATTCTAAATGCAATTCCAATTCTAAATGCAATTTTCTAAATAAAACAACCCATCAATCAATAATTTAATTTTGTCGTCATATTTAATTTAAGTATATGGGCTCCGCCTTTCTATAGACAAAAATTATGTCCAATGTCCATGTTGAACCCGTGCCGGTAGTCGTTGGGAACGATACTCTCGAAGTTGTTGACCATTACACCTATCTTGGACAGATTGTTCAGTTAGGTAAGTCCAACTTAGGCAAAGAGGTCGCCCGAAGAATCCAACTCGGATGGGCAGCGTTCGGGAAATTGCGTGACATCTTCTCGTCCAATATACCACAGTGCCTCAAGACGAGGGTCTTTGACCAGTGTGTGTTGCCAGTGATGACATATGGTACTGAGACGTGGTCCTTAACTGTTGGCTTTTTGGAAAAGCTCAGAGTCACACAGCGGTCAATGGAGAGAGCTATGCTCAGAGTTTCTTTGCGCGATAAGATCCGAAACGTGGATATTCGCCAAAGAACTAGAGTCACCGACATAGCTGTTAAAATTTGCAAGTTGAAGTGGCAATGGGCAGGCCACATCGCTCGAAGAACCGATAACCGATGGGGAAGAAAGGTTCTGGAGTGGAGACCACGAACCGGAAGACGCAGCGTAGGGAGGCCTCCCACTAGATGGACCGACGACATTGTGAGAGTCGCGGGTATCCAGTGGATGCAAAAGGCGGGCTGTCGTTTAGTGTGGAGGTTAAAGGGGGAGGCCTATGTTCAGCAGTGGACGTCTTCCGGATGATGATGATGATGATATGGGCTCCAAGCTCACACGTTGCATTCAAAACCCTAGCTAAAGGTTTGGGTCCCAATTTTTATTTAATATCTCATAAAAAAGCCGATCATAAACAGAGCCCATCAACAAAAACAAAATTAAACTTTGTGCATAAATAAATAAGTTATAAGTATTATAATTTCATGCTAGACAGAGAGCACACTATATCACGTGATGACGTCATGCCGTGCGCGCGCCATAAAAATGCTATACTAACACACGCTTTGCGAGAAAGAGACAAAAAGCATCCGCTCTAGAGAACGGATGCTTATTTTTATTGGATAGATCCCCACCAAAAACTTTAAACGTTCATATCAGACATTTATCAGCCAATTTTTTTTTTTTTTAGTATGTCATTATTTATATTTTTCATTAAGCCTGTTTATTTGTGATAAATGGAACATTAGGACAGAAGCCACGGTGTTCACGGTTTTCATTCAGATTTTTGGAATCTAATGCCGTTGTCAGAGTTAATAAAACTTAGGTCTGAGTATAATTTCTAGTTAATGTGTTACCGTAGATTCCAAAGACTAAAACATGATAATAATACTTAAAATAAAAACCACTTCTTCAAAAACGAACTCCTGACTATCAAAGGTTTTGACATGCATGCGTTTTTATTTTAACTATTTATAACGGCCTGTCACTGAATTCAACTTAATATGTATAGCGCATTATACATAGCAGCGCACACAAGACACTTGTTCGCGGACTTTATGCTAGTCAAAATGGAAAACTAGTTCAGGAGCCTATGGAAAGTCAAGTTATGTAAAACTAAATTTGTGTCAAAATATATTACTTTGTAGTTTTGATTGTTAATGTGTAATAATGGTGGATTATTATTTATTAAGTGCTCGAGTATGGGTAAGCGATATAACGAGGTGAAACATGTGTTTTCGAGTTGTTTCCAAAACTCCATAGAAGCCCCTTGTAAAGCCTCCACCACTTTACTGGGGCATTAGTTTGACTTGACCGTGACTTACTTTGCTCGACTTTGACTGACTTGTTTGACGCTATTTAATACTATGTAAGCTTGTTTAATATTACGACTGAAGGCAGTGGCGTAGCGTGCCTTGTCGGGGCCCCGTATAACATTTTTTTTGGAGGCCCTTATATGGAGTAAATAAACAGTGCACTGCACTCCGTGGTTTAACATCCAATGCAAAGTACAACAACGTACACGTACATCGCGATATCGATGAAGGATTCCCGGGGATTCCCCGCTGAGTTAAAGATGAAGTAAGTAAAACGGGGAAGTCCCGCAGCCCGCCATAACGATGTAGTGTTGCCAACTTTTGAACGCACGCTTAAGGCGGGAAAAAAAGGAATTGCTTTATAGAATTTTGTCATTTGTAAAATAAAATAAATTAGAAAGTTTTTATTCTTTTTCCTTACACACTTTGGGGGCCCCCGTGGCCCGGGGGCCCCGTATAATTGATACGGCAAATACGGCGGTAGCTACGCCCCTGACTGAAGGACATGAATAAATAAATAAATTGTCAGCACGACTAAAAATGTTTGATACTTGGAATGTATATACTCAGTACTCACTAGTACCAAAGATCTAGTACTCAGATGCCACTCCTAAGTATTATTGTGCGAACTGCTAGTCTGTGGAATGCGCTGCCTGAATGGGTGTTCCCCGATGGTTACAATCTGGGTGTCTTCAAATCACGAGTGAATCGGGTTCTTCTAGGCAAGCGTGCTCCAACATAGACCGCATCATCGCTTAACATCAGGCGTGATGGTGGTCAAACGCAAGCCTATTAATTATAAAAATTATTAGGTTATAAAGATACCTTCACATACATGCCGACTAAAATTTAGTTCACCGTTATGCCACGACGATTCTCTTTTTGTACAGACCAATCGCATGATACACAGTGCGGCTCGGTACGCGTTCTCTTCCGCAAAAAGTGTCTCGTGTGCGCTGGCTCTAAATCGTGGTGTTACACGAATCTACTTTTTATCATTGGTGTCATGTGCCAAAACCATAATATTTGTATGTATCACTTATAACGATTATGTATTATTTTAGCTGTGATAGAGAAATAAAATCAAATATTTTTTATTGTTTGTATAAAATCATAGGGGTGCGGACCCGTGCTCCACATGGGTTCTCCAAATCGACTGATTTGTTCATGCATAAATATTTTTATATAATAAATTAGTGTGTTCCACTCCCTTGTTTTATTTCAGATTTCCTCGTGTCCAGACTAGTTTACAATAATCTATTGCCCCAACCTGTATAAAGTAGGTAGAGATTTTTCATTCTAATAGTGCTAACAGACGAGACGGACTTGGTTGACGGCCCGCCGTCCAACAAACGGGAAAGAGAAAATTTTCTCGTTGGTCAGGCGGCGGTCCGTCAACCAAATCCACACGTCTGTTAGCACTATAAATGTGCTCAGCCTGTTATTTGTGATAAATGAAACATTAGGACACAGCCCTATTGACTATTGTGTCTGTTGGTTTGTCTTAACTGCTGCAGATTTTGGTGCGCCTTAACTCAAGGATATAGTTGAAGAGCGTCCACAAACCTTATAAGCAAAAGTGGTGTATAAGGAATTGTTTATTCCAATTTGTTAGACTGGTCGAACAATTTGGACACGCAAATTTTGTTCCAGATAGAACTGCCAAGAATATTAAGATACAAAATGGTCTTTTACCGTTAACTAGCTTATACAACGATACAAGGTGGACGGTGGAAACTAAATATTTCCCAAGCCACACCCAGGTGAAAAAAGGTGAGCCGTTGTAAAAAAAATACTTTCCACGGTTCACCCAGATGGTCTAAGGTGGTGGACCGTAGGTAAGAACTCGATATGGCGGCCTCATAACTCAGGATTTATCCCGTGATCATCTTTGTCACCTTGTACACCTGTAGCGTCGCGGTCGAATGTTGAGTTACAAAGGCGGTCTATTTATTACACTTAAAGAAAAAAACGACAGAATAAGTTGAAGAAATTATTTATTTATCCTCATCATAATACATGTTGTCACTTATCGCATACACAAGCGACAAAAGCCTTCCATAGCTCAATTGACTTTGGCATGAAGTTACATCATTTTGTGCTGCGCGGGCGTCGCACATCGTAACTATAAGCATAACAAACGGGAAATCACTAAAGAAAATCACAAAAATTCCGACTTATCACTAACAAGCATGAAACTCACTGGTTAACTTCTATACTCGGTATTATAAAGCTCACGAATCACGAACGATGACCGCTTACACTTGATACTTTATGTGTATGCGCCAGACATCCGATGTTTTAGTTGCTGTCGGTACGGCCATACGTAGCGTTATTTACTGGATAGGTCATAAATATAAAAGCATAAAAACAAGTTCTTAACAAGGAAATCAATTTAAGATTCAGCTGAATATGTTTCACGAGTATAGATGCATAGACCCTTAATTTTAAAATTACATGCAAATTAGCAAGTTAACTATGTTCACATTACAGATGCAAGTGGATGCGTTCTACTGGCTGAGTTTATTCCAATACAATTATGACAAATAGTCGTAATTGAGTTCGTCTAAAATCAGTCTGCTCAATCGGTGGAGCGACCACACGTGTCAGTTTGAAACGAAAATGGGTAATTTTGCAATACGGAGTTGTAACAATACCACAAATAGAGTTGGCCGACAAAATAAAGACATTTCTTTTCACAGGTAAGTAAGAAAATTTTTACACGCTTAGTTTTTATACAGTTTGGACCGCTTATGAAATCTAGTTAGATATAGGTCTGTGGTTTAATCATACATCATTCTCTCTCGCATATCGATTATTTCGATAATACTGTGCATACTTAGACAATTTTGCTTTTACGGAAACTTGAAGAGCCTTTGAGATAAGGTCGATAATGGAACAAACTCAGAACAATTTTCGCTTAGAGCGAGAACATCTGCAATATGAACGATGCGTTACAAATATTGTTACGCTAATATCGTAAACAGATCGATAAACCTATGTATTTTAATAGCATAGATACTAACATGACGGAATATCCATGGTAACAAGTATTTAGGCATTTTTAACTATTCAACAAGAAAAAAAAATCGCTATTGTGCTGGAAAAAAGAACGACGCTAATATGCCAAAATAGTTCAAAGAATTCATTGTTGCAAAAATAACATATCCCGCGTATAAAAAACAAAATAAAACTATAATTACATACAAAATGAGTTAACGAAATTTTTACACTCAACACGCGTCCGCGCGCGTTCATTAGGATCGCTGAGACGTAGTTTTTCTATAAAAGCTTAGAGCCAAGCTTCAACTCAGTGATACACTGATGCGCGCGTGCGCAAACGTGATATACACACATGCATGAAAATGATGAAATATTCATATTACTCGCATATACACTCCTATAAATGGACTTTCATTTACCAAAACGAAAATAAGACTATGGATGTTAATCTAAAATGACCTGTCTTTATTTTTATTGTAGATACTTCAATAAATTAGTGTAGAAAAAAATCGAATAACAGCAAAAAGCATCGCATCGTAAAAAGTATGCAACCTTCAATAAGTACAGTATTCTGTTGGAATTACAGAACTTGCTTTTAAATATCAATAACTATTTAACTATTCAATATTATTTTATCTAATAACAAAATCATACAATTCGCATAAGATGTTTAATTTAGAATTTGATTTAAGTATTTATTATTATCAGGTGACTTTTTGTACAGAAACAAAAAAAAAATAGGGTGTTGTAGAATTCTATGGCATAGTTATTTCGAACATATCTGTTGTATTTAATAGCGGCTAGGGGGAGGGGACAGTTTTTTTTAATAGCGTTGATTTGCCCCCAAATAACCCCCCCCCCCCCCCCCCCCCCCAAAGAAAATCCTACCTACGCCCTTGGCCTTCGCACCCCAATTGTACCATTTCGGTAAAAAAAGTCACTCGGTTTGTTATAATAGTGGACTGATTACTATCATATCAGACGAGTAATTTGATCAACATATCGGACTATCCACAGTACTAATTAGTGAATTATTTTATAGATCAGTAATAAGAAATTTTATTTAATGAGACAAAACAAGAGATAACAATAAATATACCTATCGCTCGGTTCGAACGTCTATAATCCTAGAATCGAAAAGGTACATCAAAATAAATACTATGACTACATATTTTTCTAACAAGTTGAGATAATGCAGTGTGGGATTAGACCTAGCTCGACTGTCGCTTCGTGACGGGGGTGAGATACTTCTATTTCAACTACGACGATTGCCACAATCGTTCCGAATCGAAAACTGTAAAACGTAATCAATGAACTTGCTCATTGAGTTCAATATCCTACTAATATTATAATCGCGAAAGTTTGTATGTATGGATGTATAGATGTATGGATGTTTGTTCCTCTTTCACGCTGCAACGGAACAACGGATCGACCTGATTTTATGCATGGGTATAGTTCAAGAGCCAGAGAGTGACATAGGCTACTTTATATCATCATCATCACCATTTTTCATCACTACGCGGGTGTAACCGCGGGGCGCAGCTAGTTTTACATAATTATACTTTAATATGCTATCGGACTGTTTTACATTATCTAGTAAAAAAAAACTGACCATAAAAAAAGCCGAACACCGTAATCAAATGTGTTCAAAATTAAGGAAGATGTATACGCATTTTAATGTCTTGCTAGACAGAGAGCGCACTATACTTATGTATGACGTCACATGTATGCCAAACAAACTCCATACTGACGCTCACCTTACAAGAAAGGATAGAGCACCTTCCTAATCCAAACAAAAACGTTAAACGCTTATATCTCAGAACTTTATTAGCCGATTTAAATAGATTCTTTAGTAAGTGTATTAAATTTATTTAATTGATTCAACTCTTTTTTTGTGGCTTTTGCTTCACAATTCCGCCAATGTCACATAGACCGTTAAACGGAAGGTTTTGTTCTGTTGGCCTTCGGAAATGAGAGTAATTTTTTTATATTTATCACTAGGCCTGTTATTTTTGACAATTCAAACACCTGTCCGATAGCTCATTAGACGTTTTTTCTCAAATAATCAGAGACATAGCTGCTGGATTCAATTTCATTTTCGCTGAATAGGACTTGACCTATTTGTTCAGCAAAACAATAAAGAACTATTGTAGACTGAGACGCTGCATGCAGATCGCAGCGCAGTCTAACCGAATCACTTTTTTACATTGCGTTTGCGATATTTATTCAGAGTAATTTAAGAATGCTTAACAGCTGCGGTCCGTTCACAATGTTGACTAGTTTTACAAGTATCACAGTGAAAGTGGCGATGGCTCGACGTGATATGTTATAACATAAAAACTCTGGTTCTCTAGGATAGCGGTGCTGTCATTAGGCGCCCGTAATACAGCGGGTGAATGACGTCACCAGAACGTTGTCTATGTGAACAAACTGGCGCGGTTGTCTATGCTTTGTCAAATTTAGGATGATAATTTTGACTGGTCACGGCCATGAAGTTTTGTATTTTTTTTGCCGGTAAAGTGTACTACAAATAATGTAGTACTTCATTGATGGGCACCGCCCACTTAGTGATGTGCCACGCACAATGAACAACCACAGACTATCAAAAATCGTCTTTGAAATAAAATTAATTAAACAATTAATAATTATAATATGTTCTTCCTCTCACAACAATGATTCCGACTCGCGCGTATTCCACGCTGAATATACCGACTAATCGAATAAAAATACGAACGAGTCGAAATCGTCGTGTTGGAGAGCTTTCGTAACTAGTCATAATAATAAACTATTAATTTAACAGAAAAAATAAGATTTGTTTTGTATTATAATCTGACCATACAGAATAACCATGCAACTATCGATTCCAAGTACAATGAGAATAATATCGATGATCGAATGGCTTCATTAACGATTGTATTCTCTACCTCATCCATACAGTGAGCTGTCAAAATTATCATACTAAATTTGACAGAGAGAGAGAGAGAGAGCGGTACTAGACACCGTAACGTCAAAAAGTGGTTGCGGCCATTTGCATGACGGCCGTAATATTGCGTGAACCAAAGCTTAATAACTCGAGACGGAATAGTACCTAGTGGAGGAAATATAGCAAGAAAGCAGTCCCAAGCTCGAGTCGGGCAACACTTTGCAGAAAATCATAAGTGTGTGAATCGTGGCAATCGTCTGTTTAGTATGTGAGCGTTTGAGAGCGATACATAATTACATACTAGGGTGTGTAGCGCTACAAGCTTGGCTATAAAGTGGAGGTCGGCACGGTGATTTCGTAGCGACGCAGCGCGTTCCTAAACGAGTCGAGCGACGAGCGGAGCGTCAGGCAGAACCCGCGAGACGCCGGGATCAGAGGGTAGTCGGGCGGAGTTATGTCCTGAGAAGGGAAGAGCAATGTTAGATATGTAAATTGCTAGTCTATCGGTTTTTTATCCGATAGGTCTAGACAGATAGACTGGTGGTAGCATATGCGCTTTACAATCTGACGGCACCCACTTCGGTCCTCGGCCCTGCATCAATGAATTTTAGTACCTTAAATAAATAATTGTAAAATATCTGCTTACGTAATACTGGCCCCTAACCCTGTATAAAACTATCTTTTTACCAAGTATTACATCAATCCGATGCTGTGTAAAAAGCAAGCTTTTGCATTTATAATACTAGTAGGGGTATATGCTGAGGGTCAATGAGTTTTAGGTGATTGATGAACCTTACAGCTCTTTCTTGCTGTAACAATAAGATACCTCTTGGGGTTGATATAAATTAGGCTAAATATGAAATATATATGTTATCGCAGATACAAAATCCGTGTTGCGGAGATGCTATAGTATTTATCTTTATATTACCTGTGGTGTTTCCCCGTTAGAGAGCGCTACGAGCCCTTCAAGCCGGTGGCACAGCTCCGCCGCGTTGTTGCGGAGATGCTGCAGTATTTATCTTTATATTACCTGTGGTGTTTCCCCGTTAGAGAGCGCTACGAGCCCTTCAAGCCGGTGGCACAGCTCCGCCGCGTTGTTGCGGAGATGCTGCAGTATTTATCTTTATATTACCTGTGGTGTTTCCCCGTTAGAGAGCGCTACGAGCCCTTCAAGCCGGTGGCACAGCTCCGCCGCGTTGTTGCGGAGATGCTGCAGTATTTATCTTTATATTACCTGTGGTGTTTCCCCGTTAGACAGCGCTACGAGCCCTTCAAGCCGGTGGCACAGCTCCGCCGCGTTGTTGCACAGATGCTGCAGTATTTATCTTTATATTACCTGTGGTGTTTCCCCGTTAGACAGCGCTACGAGCCCTTCAAGCCGGTGGCACAGCTCCGCCGCGTTGTTGCACAAATGCTGCAGTATTTATCTTTATATTACCTGTGGTGTTTCCCCGTTAGACAGCGCTACGAGCCCTTCAAGCCGGTGGCACAGCTCCGCCGCGTTGTTGCGGAGATGCTGCAGTATTTCTTCGCGGAACGGCTCCGGAGGACTCGACAGCATCTTGCTCATTGACTGAACTAGTTTGAGGAGAACCATCTCGTTGTACATGCGAGAGTTCTCCGTGCCTTGTTGGGTTCCTGGAAGATAACATAATTTATTTACACAGCGAACTCACCCATACAGTATATTCGATATATGCATCCCGACCGATGGGCCAGGATCGTCACGCAGTGGATGCCCGACGGACGGCGCAGTCAAGGCAGGCCCAAGAAACGCTGGCGCGACGATCTTGACTCATTCCGGAGAGGTTGGCAAGAGGTGGCGGAGGACCGAGATTTGTGGAGGAAGGTGGGGGAGACCTTTGCCCAGCAGTGGGACAGTATAGGTTATTTTTTTTTATTAATACATCATGTTTAAAAGTTATAGTATAGACAAAAAAAACTACAATCGGGCTTCGAACCGGCGTCATTCGGGTTTACGCCGTGAATCGTTAAATATTTAAGACTGTATTAAATAGTACCTTTTTGTTTCTCATATCCCGCCTCGTTGAAGTAGGGCTCCGCATTGAGTATTAGCCCTTGAAGCGAGACGATCACTTGCAGCAGCGAGCTGTCCTTGCCCCACACTTCCACCCCGCGGCCAGACCACGTGCCAAGAAGAGATACGCACACCTGAAACGTAAACAGTCATGCATGTAGTCTCGCCGAGACACCCCGAGAACGACCGAGGGCGAGTGCACTAGGCGCTCTCGTCGAGGCTCGCCTTGCTTAGATCGAGAAGTACTCGGGCGAGGAAAGCTAATGTAAGACAAGACAAAAAAAAACTTTCCTCATTAGCTTACTGATTAGATTGGTTTAAAGCTTTAAAACATCTTTCCGTCAAGGAAAAAAAAATTGTAAACTGTTTTGTTTTAAAATTAATTATAATCATAGTCAGGGTCGGTCGTTCTTACGTATAAAGCTTTTGTGGCTAATAATCCTAACTAGAAGCGAACTTATAGAGGAACATCGCTACAACCCGATGTGTACAAAAATCTTTCAACACTATCGAATTTCACTGTCAAGGTTAAAGCAATTTAGTTTTTAATATTCTTGCTAACCTTTCCATCTTCATAGAGATTGGGGTTGAGTCGGTCGGTGCAGTACGAGTGGTAGTGGCAGAGCGGCGGCGCGCGCGGGTACTCCCCGCCGAGCTGCACGTCGAACACGAATAGACCGCCCTCGTAGGGTGTCTTCTGCGGGCCAGCGATCATCACTGACAGGAGATCGATACGGTCTTCGAATCCTCGCACCCATACCTGAAACATGTGACGAAACATCTGAGTAACAGAAGAAAGCAATATAAAATTTTGTTCTTATTTGAACAAAGTAATGGTATTTTCTTTTAGTTTAGATCTGTTTAGGCCGTCTATGAGCAGAGTTGCATAAAAGGCACCATTTTCTATAACATGCTGAATTTACCTATTATTGGCGTGTAACATAGGTCCCCATAGCACATATTATGTCATATATTTAAACAATGTTGAATCATCCTGTTGGTGAACCAATAAAAAACTATTTGGGAATATGTAGTACCTAAGTTGTGGCATTTGTTAGCCAGTCAGTATTCAGTCTAGTCTGCATTTGAACTGAATGCTACGGTATTGGATAATGGCATGAATGGAATTTGGTTATTTGTTCAAAGTTTAGAAAGACTGACCAGCCTATACAAAAAGATAAGATACTTCCGCACTCAGAGACGTTACTTAAGCAAAGGAATACTTAAATTGCTCTGTCAACTTCTCGTTAACGGAAATTGTCACACATGAAAACGAGACAAAGCAATTTTAAGTATTCCTTAGCTTAAGTAACGTCTCTGAGTGTGGCTGTAAGTACTCATTCTGGGTGGGACGTCACTCTTCAGAAGCTCGTTTCACAGCTGCATAGAAGTTGAGAAGTAAGTTGAGATGACTGCAATATGGACCAGCGGAAGCGATTCGCGGCGCTTATTCTAGATCCTTGACTATCACCCACCCCATACCACTTGTCAAGTGGTATCTCTAGTTGGATACTCACTCCAGGTGGAAGGTCGCTCTTGAGGAGTTTGATCTCTCGTTTCACAGCTGAATAGAAGGTCCTCGGTTCAGACGGTTGAAGCATGGATAGACGGAAGCGATGTGCGGGCGGCGCTGATTCCAGGATACAGAACCCTTCGCCACCAATTTGTTCACCATCGTCATCCGCTTCGGCGCCTTCGGCTTTGGCTAGCGGCGCGGTATCTGGAGGTTTCACTGGAAGAAATAATCAAACTTGTTGTAACACTAGCTGCGCCCCGTGGTTTCGCCCGCTAACAGTTCATTTTTTCGGGTTTAAAAGTCATCATCATCAGCCAGAAGATGTCTACTGCTGAACATAGGCCTTAGAACGCCACTCTGAACGACAGCCTACCATCTGCACCCACTGGATGTCGACTCTCAGGATGTCGTCGGTCTATCTAGTGGTATCATACCTACGCTGCGTCTCCCGGTTCGTGGTCTCCACTAGAGAACCTTTCTTCTCCATCGGTTATCGGTTCTTCGAGCGATGTGGCCTGCCCATTGCCACTTCAACTTGAAAATCTTAGCAGCTATGTCGGCTGTGGTTCTTCAGCGAATATCCATGTTCCGGATTTTATCGCGTAAAGAAATTGAGCGCGTTTGTTTAGAAGAAACAGGCTCACTCGAAATTTAAAGATTATCGATTGTTTTTTTTATTCGATTTCGAATTTTTATTTAATTAAAAGCATATAATTTCATATTGATCCTTCAATGGTTTATCAAAATCGGTTCAGTAGTTTAATTTCAAATCAAAATAACTGGAAAAAATATGTCGTCGGTATTGTCGTGTGTGTATAAACGAAATTGCGTAATTATTCATTTTGAAGTCGGTTTTTTATTAAATTTATATCATCGTGTAGTTTCTTTTTTATTAGTCTGGAATAAATAATAATAATATATATTCGGGACATTTTTGCACACACGGTCATCTGACCCAAAACTAAGCAAAGCTTGTGATATGGCTGCCAAAGACTGATACATACATATTATATATTGTTAAATACATACTTAAATAGATATTAACACCCAGATATAGAACAAACACAAATGTTCATCACATGAATGTTTATCCTAGGTGGGAATCGAACCCACGCCGCCAAGCGCAGAAGGCATGGTCACTACCAACTGAACCAACGGGGCTATCATTGGGAATGCATTGTCATGTAGACTAAGCGTGTAAAACCGGGGGCGTTGCTAGTTTCATATAATCAAAACACAAATTCAACTACGGTTTAATACTTTATTAATGCAAAACGGTCATACTTCCAAGGTCATTACCAAGAACACAATACAATATGTTCAATTATTTAACCTTGACAGTTTATTCACCTATTTTATCTGTTAGCGTCTGTTTTTTTATTTAGGAACATTGACTCTGGTACACAATCTAATTAAATTTATATGATTATTTACGGGATATTTACTGTGGTAAGGTTGTGGAATGAGCTCCCGATATTTCGGCGCAGTTACATGCACCGGAAGACGTAGAGACGGAGTTCACGGGAAGACTGAAGAATGCGGGTGGTTGGTCGAACAGTTAAAAAGTTAGGTGCAGACATAACGATCTACCATCTTTCTTAGTCTTTTTCTACGGATGTCACTGGAACTCGAAACTAAGTCCCGACAAAACACACTCACTGCATCACCCGTAAATAATAATATAACTTTAGTGAACAACCGTGATAGTTTTAAACAGTGTTTTACAATCTAATTAGGTCTCACTTATATGATTCGCAAATTATTCTGTACAAACTTGCCCACCTAGGTAGCATTCCGGTCTTAGCGACTGCGGCCGCGTCGCGCGACCAACTGCTCAGTATGAATTTATATGGAGTGCTAAACAATGCAGAGACCGGGGAGAGTGGCATAAACAAAGGGAGGCCTATACCCAGCAGTGGGTCATTCAGCGTCGATGATGATGAAACAACGCAGGCAACTGCGTCGCGTGATGTGTATAGCTTGCATTGTGTAGCACGCCATATAAATTCATACTGAGCGGTGGGTCACTGAGTCACCAGTCGCGGTCGCCAAGATAGGAATGCTGCCTTTAGACATACACTCAGATCAGACAAATTAAACCCTAGTTGCAACGGTCACATAAAGACACCTTGGACTTTTTCATACAAACATACTAGTGCATTATGTCGGAAATAGCTTCTCGGATTTTGATGGTAATTGGTATATTCAAATAGGGTTTGCAGGTAAAAACTTTTCGTATATATGCACACGCTCTAAAAACACTACCATCCTCCAGCGTCGTTTGACAACAAACGGCATTATGCTGAGCTGGGGCCGGTTTGTGGCAAAAGTCCAACTTTTTTTACTTTTAAATTTGTGTGTAGCTCTAAGTGTGTATGGATTTTTGTTACAAATAAAATATTGTCTATTGTCTATTGTCTATTGTCTACATACATAAATATATGAAAGCTATAAGAAGAGGTAGAGTCTCATAAGCTACATTTAGCAGTTATATCTTATTTTTAATTAAACAATCTCCTTGTTTCTTTTTAAGTTTAGCTCCAACTGCCAACAACCACATTGGCTATATATGACTTTTGTAAATGTTTTTTCAAAACGTCACTCATCACAAATATGTAGGTAATATACTAGTTACACCTCGCAGCTTCGCCCGCGTGGAAATTGATGTGTCGCAAGCGGAGAAAAATATCAGTTAAAAAAATAAAATATAAATAGATTAGCTTGTGTTATTCCAGAGCCTAAACTATCTACATTCTAAATTTCATCAAAATCGGTTAAGTAGTTACGGAGATACGTGGCAACAAAATTCACACAAGGAGTGCGAGGCTTGGGTAGAAACTGGATCAGAGAACTGCCGACCGAGCTCAGTGGCGTGAATTAGGCGAGGCCTATGTCCAGCAGTGGACAATAATAGGCTGATAATCCTACTAATATTATAAACGCGAAAGTTTGTATGTATGGATGTTTGTTCCTCTTTCACGCTGCAACGGAACAACGGATCGACCTGATTTTTTGCATGCGTAATGGGTATAGTTCAAGAGCCAGAGAGTGACATAGGCTACTTTTCATCATCATCATCACCATTTTGCATCACTACGCGGATGAAACCGCGGGTCGCAGCTTGTGATGAATATATTGTCAATTTAGGTATACTCTAAGTTCCATAAAAATTTAATGATAATTTCCCGCAATAAATCAGTCATACAGTCAACCTTAAGAACTTCGAAGGTCGACTGGAGATCACAGCTTGATTGGAGAAGCAATGTTTACCCAAATAGCAGCTATATTTAAAACGGTGATATAGTTTTATAAATTATAATGAAGTGAACTTACCGGTTTCGGGAGGTGGCGCGGGCGCCATATCGACGTCTTTTGGCGCGTCCGTGCCTTCAGTTTTGCTCTCGCCCCCGTCTTCACCCGCCATGCTCACTACTAACGCGCCATATTGTCTGTATGTATACATAACACACGTTAGGGCTAGGAAATTGACATTCATTCTGTTGTACCTTTGCTCTAATCATCTGACAGCACTAAAATTATTTGTGTCTCTTTTCATACATGAAAGGAGAGGAATAATTTTGAACTGGCAATACCAATTTTGTAAATGGTACAACAGATACAATGTTATTGTACATTAGTGTGAGCTTGTTTGGTACAATGACTGATAATAATTTAATAGTAAAAACATACTTTAAAACAAGCTTTTATTTATATGCTCTAAACTGACACTCAGAATGGGTTATCATAATTGAATGCACATACATTTCATATCTGGGACCTTACGGCTAGCTGTATAAAGCAATCCAGTTTAGGTGATGAAAAAATGTTACGCGACCGCAAACCGTATCTGGGCACGTTAAGGTTCACGTTCGCGTGATTTTCCAAACTGCGCGGTTTTAACGTTAGTTTGATAGCGCGTAAGCAGTTGGCCGTAAGGCCCCTGTGCTGCTAACCATTGAGGAGTTCCCTAGTCAGGAACCAAACCTGAGTGCAGCAACCATGTCATGGTAAAACTAGAAACCGGCTATCATATTTATTATGATATTATGCGTACACAATATTTCGTGTGCTGTTGAAGAGTTCCTTTATCTGGAGCTAAAGGACACCGATTCTCAAATCAAATCTGAATCTGTAAAAAAGTGTTGCTAAAACTGTACGAAAATATAAATATGGCATCAGATGTTTTGCTATATTAGTTACAAGCTTACAAACTTTACCTCTTTATAATATTAGTACAGATTATTGGAGGTTTGGTTTTCAAATTAGATTATGTTAAGAATTACATAAAGACCAAGTATATTCTAAAGCTATTTATATTCCTGAACAAATCTATATTTATTAAAACATTTTCTATAGCGCTTTCTTAAATAATAAATATGACGACTACTTATTGTAATGATATGTACATTCAGATTCTCTCATAAGAACATCATCATTATGAGATTTGGATCTAGGACATTAAAGACCAAGCCTATTCTTAGCAATTTAATATATTTTATATTCGTGATCAAATTTATTTCAGACAAAATACATTTAAATTTTCATTATAAAATTGATAAAATTATTAATTAAAAAAATACTTTATAAATACAAGCTATGCTGGCGTGTTTCTGGCTCAACGCATTAGCATTGCCATTCAGCGTGGTAATGCCGCCAGCATGTTGGGTACGCTGCCAGCTGGTAGTGGGCTTGAGCATTTGGATTGTCTTTAGACCTTCAACGGTCTATGGGCAGTCTAACTGTATTTGTAGTGTTAGTTTTAGCTTGTATTTTGTTTAGTTAATAAAGGCACTTGCCCAGGGAAAAAGCTATTTCGTATTGATGGTACCAACTTACAAAAGTATGCAAAATTTCAGCTCAATCGATTGAGATTAACTGATCTAAAATTCAGTTGAAAAATTTGTCCCACAAATACGTACGAACGTACATTAACTAACAGGGCAAGTTGAAGTAAAAAAAATCTTTTAGTATACTTTTTTAAGTGCGTAAAACATTTTTTTTTACATGTATTCAGGTCACAGTCATTGTAACAAATAAGCAGAAGAATGTTATTAAATAGATGAAGCACCACTTTTTGGACAAATACCATCCACCATACCATGCAGGGGGCTAAGTTAAAAGGGTGACTATGCAAGACTTACATTAAACAACATTAACATATAAGTAACTTTGATTTTAGATTGTTCTTTTTATATTACTAAAGGATTTTCGAAACTCAGAGAAATTAAGTTACCACTTTTTACAGTCATCTACAAAAAAAAAAAAATAGGAAACAGAATTTGTGTAACTAAATGAATATAGTATGACTTGATTAATATAATTATGGCCCTCGAGTTGAAACACTTTCACCTCAGATCATTCAAACAAGGGAGATATGGTGAGGTGGCGTGGCGGGCGTAAACTGCGAACGCATCCAGTCTAAATGAGTTTGAAGGCCTATTGAGAGTTTTTACAATTGCGTTTACTTACTAGATCGCGTCAACGTTAACGATTTGTATGAAATAAAAACGGCGCCATCTAGCGCACGTAGATGGAACTACTCTTTTTTCATACAAATCGTAGTCTAGCTTATAATGAAAGTAGAGACTGAAAAAGCGCGGCAAATTTAAAAATATCAGCTTTGGCACCCCAATAATTAGTATAAAATGCCTGGAAATAATCTCACTTGACACTTATTTTTTATTGTAACACAGTAATGTTTGCATTTCATACTAATTTTGGGGTTGCAATGCGGATTTCTTTTAAAGAAAGCGCGTTTTTTCAGTCTCTTCTTTTCTTAGCCTTCTTATAACTCTAGTTAACGTTAACGCGATCGAATAAGTAAATGCCACTGGTAAAACTCACACTAGGCCCTCTGGATGCTTTTAAGGCCCGTATGCACTTTGATTAGCGAGTGCAAGTGTTTATTGATTAGTAATTTTCCGAGTGATTAAAGTATACACTCGCACTACTCAGTTATGGTCCAAATGTGTTTAGAACTAATAACTAAGCACCTGCATTAATCACTCGCACTATTCACTAATCAAAGTGCAATCGGGCCTAGTTGAACTCACCCTGCAGACGATTTTGCCCCATCTTGCCAATTTTTTTGCATGTGTACTTTTAATTAGTTCATTAGTGTCGCTGCAAGTTTCTTAGTGTATGTGAACTAATTAGTAACCCGTACTTACCGTTTTTGCGTTAAGAGGTGCAGTGAATTTTTTTTATTGAAATATGGTGAAATTTGAACACATACGATAATTATACTACGGCATGTCTCCCTTATCGTCTGATCTGAGGCTCTCACCCACCACGCGTAAGGCGTCTGCGGAGGTGAGCTACTGATAACTCCAGGGGTCTTTTTAGAGTAATAAAGTGATACACTGATTGAAACTAAATACACATACATATATACCGCACAAGGAGTTTATTAGACACATGCATTTAGTAAGAGACATCACACTTTTCATAAAACTTTCGATTCACTATTATTCACCAAATAACTTTAAACACCCAATGTTACATAAAAATACCTCATTCCGAACAACCACGTAAAAAATTCGTAAATCATTTGTTCAGCGCACTTAATGCAAATGTTAAAAAGAACGAAATTAATATAATAATGATAAAATGAGGAGAACGCTGTCTGTAAAGGCGAGAGGCGAGTTTGGTAATGTTTTTGTTTAATATAAGTGTTGCAAGGTTACTCAAGCGAGGTAGTGGGTAAGGAAGGCAGCTTACGTCTTCCTATGAAGCGTGTTAGCTGCGCCCCGCGACTTTACCCGAAATTGAGTAGTTTTTACATATTTTCCGGGGTAAAACCAAACGTTCCCATGACATACACTATTTCTTTGTCTAATTTCATTAAGCGCCCTTTCGCAGTCTTGAACGAAACTAGCAACGAAAACGTCTTTTTTGGGGTTCTTATTCTATCAAATAAGATCTATAGAAAATTCAATTTCTGTAATATATAGATCTGTATTTTTTATTGTAAATACCGAATTAAAATTTTGGAAAAACTCAACATATCAACTTTATACCCACAATTTACAATAGTGCCGATTCGCAAAAAAAAAATTGAGTGAATTTCTTTAAATTACTGACAAAATAAACATTTTAATGTTATGGTTTACTTGTTTTGTATTCGTCTTGACAACTACGGCTTTATTTTTTCGTTGTATGCCCGAGAATCTAGATATGTACCTAAAATTTAACTATGCATTTTGTAATACGGCCTTTAAAACTAGTACGGTGGTAAAATCATGAACAGGAAAATTCAGAAATAAATAAATAACTAAATGGAAGCGTTATACCTACAGTTTCCCTCTATCACTTACACCCCTCCGTGGTCGTTCATTTAATTACATTTTGACCATCTCGTTTGCAGTTGTGTGTCGCTCAATACAGCAGTGTGCGTTTGTTGAACTAGTAAGAATATGACACAATACGTGTTTACCTCGCTTCAGTTTTTGGCAGACCTTTTTCGGTACTAGCTTGACTTTAGGTAGATCCAAACTATATACTATCAAAGGGTCGAAACATACAGAGTGACTTGCGCATCCATAATATTAGTGTGACGAGTAAGATCAAAACAACAGTCAAAAGCGGGCAACATTTTTATAAAATAAGCTAACAGATGCAGATTTTTCCCGTGATTCGGAATATGTTGCTATTTAGTTAAGCCTCTATTACAGTTTTGCAGGCATATTAGAAATCATTTACAGCGATAGATCTTTTAAAAAATTTGTGATAAAATATACTACAAGAAATAAGTGAGAATGTTGAATAAATTGTTAACATAAATATAAACAAAAAGTAAAAGCTTATTTACGATATTGTACATGATTATAATTTGGAACATGATTTTGACTTCCTATAAATAAATAAACAATAACATATTGCAAAAGACATTTAAAATTATGGACATTGAGTCAGTGCTCAAACATGTCCCAACCAAAATAGACTAAAACTATACCATTATGGTAGACTACTCGTATCTATCTACCCTAAGGGTTGACTTCCGTGCATTGCGGCCGATCGCAGCCACGCGCGTCTGACGCACGAGTCTAATGCGCGTCTTGTGGCTGATGCGACAAGTCTTCGCACTATGAAAATGTATGGCGCTGCTATCGAGGTCACTATGTATAGCCATACATTTTCAAAACGCATCAGCCGCGATGTACGAAACTCAACCTTTAGGGTACTCTGCCTATATTTGTCTTGGACATGAGATTTCAATTAGTCCGTCGGCATGTCTCTATATTTATTCTAGATGACTGGTTAGACAGTAGACATATTTGAGGATATCATTGTACTCATCGGTACAACCCTGAAATCGGGGGAAAAAAAACAGCTGTTCTATAGAAAAATGTCATTGACACTCGACGAAATGTATGGAATAGCTGATTACTTTTTCGCGATTTCAGTGATGGTCCTATAGTTAGTTATTCAAAATGAGTACAATGAGTATCCTCGAATATTTCCACTGTCTAGTCAGTCACCACTAACTTAATTTTGTACCCTCCATGTGTTTGTAAATCAATATTGCATATTTAATGAATAGGTACAAAATAGAGAAACATTATGTTGTTGTATGTTTGATAAGTCCAATGTCTATAAAGCAGGAATTAATGAATATTTACTAGTATTATGACCTTCACATAATATGCAGAACTTTGTTTAATATCGCCAAGAACTGGTTGTTAGGTAATTGATGGGTTACGAAACGAGTCTACCTTGACTTGCATTTTCAAAACATTATTTATAATTAATGGGGATTCTAAAAGTGTTTTTGAGTACATTAGTGAAGCTGTTTTCTTTTTCTATGTTTTTGTTTCATAAAACAGTTTCCGACAAGAAAGAGTTAAAGGCCATGTACAATATCCTAAATAAAATATATAATACACAAAAAGATAGAAATAAAATAAAACATGGAGGCTCACACTGAAAAGTGGTACTGTAAAGTCTCTTCAGCTGTTATTTTCTTTTTCATTAGGCTGTTAAGGAACTCGGCCAACTCGAGCGGCCTTCGCCTGCGGAACAAATCAGTCTTTATTTCTATTTCATTATGGTATTAGTTTGAATGGTATATATTGAAAACTCTAACTTATTAGTTACGGATAATAACATCTAAGAATGATGTTATTATCAGAAATGTTATGAAAGACTGCCATGAGATTTCTGCAGCGAAGTTATGGCCGTCGCACACGATTTCAACTCTACACTGACCCGACTCAAAACAAGGTATTGAAATGCCAGCCTTATATCTCATCTCCATAGTCATTACCTCTCTCACTCTCTCTGGCTATGTATCCAACATGGTGGAAAAGTGTCACTTTCTTTTCACTATTAAAAAACTTAAAAAAAAGGCTTTTTTTTTGATGTGAAAACTTCTTTATGCACGTTGGGCACTTATTGGGGTGGACAAAAGCACTGAACTCGCGAGACCGTCACGCTCAGATACTCGTTCGTGTAAAGTCGGCTCGAGTCGACTAAGGGAGCGAGAGAAATAGTCAACCTTGATGAAGGTTTCACTTCTGTCGTGTGGTCTCAAGCACACACTTTATTGTGTGTATTTTCGCGATGACTTCGCAGTGTATGATTATTTTTTGTTGAATAGGGTAATCTCTACAGTGATTACATTTCAATTTGAAGAAAATATTACACCTCTAAGAGTGGACAATTCAGGACTGAATCCCGTTACTACTTATTTACTTTCTTTAGTTTAAACGCCGTAAGCGTAAACATGCAAATATGTATTATTTACATTTTATCGTAACGCACCTGACCTGCGCTATCGCCAGGTGGGCCATAAGCGTCATTATAAATTCAGCCATAAGGTCCACAATTTCAATACTATACAGGGGCGGATTTGATACCTTGGCTGCCCTAGGCCTATGGAAGATTGCCGCTCCCTACACACTGTAGAGCACGAACATTGTTGATTTAGAAAACCGGCCAAGTGCGAGTCGGGCTCGCTCACTGAGGGTTCCGTACCACCACAAAATACAAAAAGTAGTCCGGAAAGACAACACATCATGGGTCCAAGTACCGACCGCGCCCGACTTTTTTTAACCCTAAAAACAACGAAAGTCTATATGATAAAATTATATCAATCAGCGTCTTTAGTGTTCACAGACGTGAACTACTAGGGCGCGACTACAAAAGAAAAACTCGCTGAGTTTTGTCGCCCTACTCGGCCTTTTTTTTTAAAAATATAATAGTCGACAAACAAGCGACGGGCCACCTGATGGTAAGTGGTCACCGTCGCCTATGGACACCTACAATACCCGGGGCATTGGCGGTGCGTTGCCTATCTTTGAGGAATCTATTCACTCTTCGCTTGAAGCAAGCCTACAGGGAAATCCGCCCCTGATACTCCCCCCGAGTCGAGTCCGTGTACAGTCGATACCAATGCGTGGTTTGCGACGTTCCACAATACAGAAGTACATGAAACATAGACGTATAGACAAAGCGTGCGTAACATACCGGCTAACTTCGGTGTGCGCCTTCACAAGTTGCGCGTGTATCAGCGAGCACAGCTTATAACAAACGTTGCGCGTCTGCAACGCCTCCAGTTCAGCTTCCGACGCCGCTGCAATGAATTGAAGCTAGTTTGTACGTGTTAATTGCTCGGTGATAAATGTGGCCGATTATTAGTTACAAGCACACGGAATATACACATTAAAATAAAATAAAAATATTAAATTTTGATTGTAGATCATTATTTTTTACCTAGTTTCTGTATGTTTCTGTATGGTGTGTATGTTCCAAAACGGCTGGACCGATTTGACGGAACTTTCGCTGGCAGATATATAAATATTTTTATCATGGGTATAATTTAGGTGCCGAAGCCGGGGCGGGTCGCTAGTTATATATATATATAAACCTTCTGAGAAAAATTTATTAACTGACGGTGAAAACCGCATCAAAATTCGTTGCGTTGTTTAGAAGTTAGCGGCTTTACAGACAGACAGATGCGGGTAAAACAGCCGGGCGCAGTTAGTAATAAAT
Organism: Agriopis aurantiaria; assembly: GCA_914767915.1. Classification (NCBI taxonomy): domain Eukaryota; kingdom Metazoa; phylum Arthropoda; class Insecta; order Lepidoptera; family Geometridae; genus Agriopis; species Agriopis aurantiaria. Next base: position 4,676,422 of record OU611994.1, on the reverse strand, counting down.
AAGCCAGCACTTAACTCACTCGTTTGTACTGGGACAAAGTTTTTTTTTTTTAATTCTGTGCTTTAATACCTGTAATGTGCAATAAATGTTTTGAATTTGAAACACCTGCCGAGCCGGAAATCGAGCCCGGGACCTCCTGCTCATGGCAGACGTGCTACCACTGAGCCAAACCAGCCGGTCCTCAATCTCAATGAAAATACTCACGTGGTTCAGTCTTAAGTGCACCGTCGGCGCTCGTTTCAGATCCACTAGCAGGCATCGAGTCTTGACCGAATTTAAATATATTCCGGAGAGCGATAGACTTTTCCATCTGTGTGACAATTATACAGATATTATTGCAAATATGTATTTGTATTCTTTTAAATATCATAGATTTCGTCACATGGATTTTGGGTCAGAAACGTCTGAACCTCAAATTAGACACACAAGGAAAATATAGCAAGGAGGCGTGGAGCGTGCGAATGCATCTGGCCTAATAATGATGATGATGATGATGACCTGATTTAAATCCGTGTGTTTATAAGTCTTTGGTGTTATGCCCACTTTCACTAACCCTAGGAGTCGCTTAAATCGGATGCCTAAATATTTGCTTAGGGCAAAAAAACGTTTCACCAAACTTAAGGTGATAACTAGTGACGTTAGGCGTCACCTTAAGTTACGACACCGATTCGGGGGTGCCTAATGATAGGCAACTCTTAAACTGACAGCTGGCGCCGCGCTCGCTCACTCACATCAAAATCATAGATAGCTGTCAATAAGGCAACCCTTCGCTTAGCCCCCCCTAATTGTACTTGAAAAGAAACCGCAGGGAAACGCTGGATGAAGGCCGCTTCCAATCGGCTCTTTTGGAGATCGATGGGGGAGACTTATGTCCAGCAGTGGACGTCCTACGGCTTAAATGATGATGATTATCTGTACTTGAATCGACGTTGAAGCGGAATTACACTAGAGATTCGTCAGAAAAACAAAAGATTACGCTTAAAGCTCTGTTTAGATCATGAGTTCCTTAGTAAGGCGTCGCATTGTTCGTGGTTAGTGAAAAGAGGCATTAGTGTTATGTCTAACCTCCATAGGTTCAAGCGGCGAGTCTTGGTCTGCCTCGGTTTCGATCGCGCTCGGATCGTCGTCGGGAGTGAAGAGTCGCGCTAGCTGCTCATGCACACGTCTCTCTCCCGCGCGTGCCGTACTCAGCCCGCGCTCTCGGACGCGCTCCAGCAGGCCCTGTACACATATTATACCAGTTGGTGCAAAGATAATTTATGTTGTCATTCAGTTGGTGCAACAATAGGCTAGTTAACTGGTGTTTTATTTATTACAAATAACAGGCTTAGCGAACGATACTATTAAATTACTTATTACACATCATCATCATCAGCCAGTAAACGTCCATTGCTGAACAAAGGCCTCCCCTCTCGAGAAGGGTGTTGCCATAATCCGCACGCTTGGCAGGCGGCTTGGGGATCGCAGTACGTTCACCGTGTACTGATAGGACGTTGCTGCCCATTCTCAAGTGATTCAGCTGACGCTCTAGCGTCAACGATCGACTTGTACGGCGCGCACGCTTGTACGCTTTACATTGCTGGTTTGCAACATTCTCAACCACAAAAACAACAAGTATAAGCCAAATGGTTAGTGGTATTTGATTGAGTTTAGGTAGTATAATAATAGCGTTTTGGTTTTGGGAGCGTTTCCCTTCAAATAGAAATACAAATTCATTTATTGGGCATTAAACATGACAATAAAATATAAACCCATTGACTCCGAACAAGTAATAAATAAATTCACCCAGTATATGATATTAGAGTGATATGTCACTTACCAAAAAGTGGTCTTCGTGGAAAAATGACGTCCCCATAAGGCGGTCGAGAAACCGACAATCCTTGTACAGGTTGAGCAGCTTGCGCATAATCTAAAAGTAAATTGTCGATTAAGATTATTTAATTTATTTGGGATTAGTGCCTTTTCTACAGTGAATGCTACATGATAAAGAAAACTGGACTAACAGTCAAAAGGTCATAAAAAATTGTTTCTCAAGTTGAATATTTGGGGAATAACTATACTTACGTACCAATGGGCGAGACAGTGCTCGGACAGCAAAAAAGGAGAAAATCTCTGGATTGAACATTTAGTTAGACGGTGTAATAAATTTATTGAAGGTGTCTCTGGAAATGAGATTGATGTCATCTCAAGCTAATGTCATTTTCATACAATTTTTTCTTTCGGCAGGCGTTAACGCTAACGGTCTTGTCTAACCCCCCAGGGTTTCTGGACTTTTGCAGTGCTTGATTTAGGGATGTACTACCCGTTTAACAAAGTCTAAGGAGGACAATGTCGTTTTGGTGAGTTGCTATGGAATGCCATCAGTCCCATTCAAAGGCAGCTACTAGCTGTACCCGCAACTTCGATTGCGTGAACTTTAAAATAGCGCTTGAAGAAGGCATTCCATAGCACATAGTGATTTTTTTTGAGTGCAATCCTAACTGATCTGGCCACTTTGAGGTGAAGTCTGATATTTTTATTTCCTCAAAAATGGGTATCTACTTATCTATAGTTACCACAAGTCAAAAAAGTCAGGACTCCTTGAAGATATTTCACAACAAATGTCGATTGATACCAACAACAATTGATAAAATGGAAGTGGGACAGCCAGCGACCCAATGGCATGCTCTATAGACAATGCTGGTCTGACCCCCAATTAGAATTAGATTTTTCAATATTCCAGTATGGAGCCAAGATATAGGCATTAAAAGCAACAGATCAATGGCGCGTCATTGCTTTGGCGCAAAATTTTGTGTTGGAGGAGAATGCTGAGAATACCATGGACATCTCAACGGACCAACGCACCAACACTAAAACAACTCCTAAATCTCAACTAAAGAATCCACCATTTTTTTTAAAATAATTATTAGGCTTGCGTATGTCCACCATCTCGCCTGATGTTAAGCGATGATGCGGTCTACGTTGGAGCACGCTTGCCTAGAAGAAACAGATTCACTCGTGATTTGAAGACACCCAGATTGTAACTATCGGGAACACCCATTCAGGCAGCGCATTCCACAGACTAGCAATTCGCACATTAAATGTGGAATTTGTCACTCGGAGTTAATCTTAGTTATAGTATATGCTTCATCTTCGACCACATCCTCGCTTACCAAAAGGCGAGTTGGTGGTCAAACGCGGATTTACCAGCGTTAAAGAAAAAAAAAAAGTAACTGTCATGTTGCATACAGAAAATACAATTAAAAAAAACGAATAGTGAGGCAAAGTCTATGGTCGATCTCGAGGCTACAGCCCGATGCGTTGATCCGACCAGCATCGCACCACCTTAGGCGCTACATGTCGTAATAACATAGGAAAATGGAGTATGATCATCAAGGAAAGACTGATGGGAGGTGGGGGTCACGACTCTTACACATGAGGAGGACGACGATAGAAAGAGGAAAATTATATAATTACCTCCTGGCTCTGTAGTGCGGGGTGTTTAGCGAACATCTCCTCGAGCCGGCGCATGGCGACACGCCCGCGCTCGATGTGCGCCGCCACTCGGGGCTCCAGCAGTCGCGGCACGGCCGGCGTGGGCTCCGGCCGGGTTCCGCTGGCAGCCTCGCCCTCACCCGTCGCCACGGGCAACGCCGGCGCCTCCAGTTTGAATACTTCCACCACTGTAGGACACAAACATTGAATCTTAACCGTGACATCACCAAGCGGATCCAACGGAAGACCAGCACTGTTAACAGCCCGCATTATGCTGTATTGAGGCCGATTTGTGACGTCTCCTAGGTGCCGTCTTTTGGTGAATTTTACAACGTTGTTTGTCACATTTTTTTTTCTTTTTTAATGGAGAAATCTTTCAATTTAGGAGAATATTTTCACATTGCGCTACCAATAAACGCACTTGCGACCGCTACACAGCAAACTTTCCGTAGCACTAAAGCCGTTTTCTCTCTCGCACACAATACGTATGGAGAAACAACAACGGGTAGAAACATATATTTTTTTTATAAATCCTCGGCCCTCGTCTTTTTTTATTCCTAAACTCGCTCCGAGCATTTGATTGCTATGACAGCAATAACATTGTAAAAATTGTTGAGCAGCTGTCAGAGCAAATAAATGAATGGAAATCATCTTCATTATCAGTTTATCATGTTCCCACTGCTGGGAGACTGGCCTTCTCTCAGTGAGAGAGTGAGTGAGAGAGTGACCCTATTCCACCATGCTGGCCCAGTGCATGTTGGTGAACGTCATAATATGTCTTTGAACTTTCGAGGTTCTTGGATATACCGGTTACGTCACGATGTTTTCCTTTACAATTTTTACTAAATAAGTTAATGGTCAATAGCAGTGCCGAGGATCGAACCGGGTGCCGTCAGATTGTAAATTGCACATGCAACCACTCGGCCACCATCGCTCCTATGAATGGGAATAGTTTAGTGTAATAATAATAATATTTATTTATTTAAGACAATGTCCATATGTTACAACTTAAAAGTTAAATTACAAAATTCTATATCATTACTTAATAAAAAATGACAAATTATAAAACAATAAAAACAAAAACAAATTAAAAAACAATAATGCAAGGTATTAGAAACAAATAGAGAATTTTTTTTTTTTTTTTACACAGGAATTACTCACGTAAGATTAAGCCGGTCACTCCGACTATAGTTTAACTAAACTTAAATTATCTTAGCCTAAACTTCGGTTAACAAGGTAAGCGCAGCTTTGGTCGTCCAGCTGCAAGATGGGTCGAAGATATTATTACTATCGTGGGTCGAACCTGGACTCGATAAGCACAGGACCGAGGCAGATGGCATAGCAAGAGAGAGGCCTATACCCAGCAGTGGGATAAGGAAGGCTGTGGATGATGATGATGATGTTTGGATCCGGAGTGCTCGATATGCACACTTGTCCAGTGCTGCATTGTTGAGCAGTCCAGATCCATCCGCCAGGCGAACAGCTGCAGGTAGCTGTTGTCGCTGCGCACGCGGCGCGTAATGTTTTGTATGTACCTGCGTGGTTGATGGCGGGCGGGTCGCGGTCCACGTCGTGCGCGGAGCTCTGCGTCTCCCACGAGTCCTCGGAGCCCGAGCCGTCGGAGCCCCACAGCTCGCCCTCGTCAGAGTCGTACTCACCGACCTGCTTGCGATATTAACTTTAACTATGCTCAAGTTTTCATCATACCAAAAAAATTAGCCAACTGCAAAGAAACCAAAGTGCAAAAGGCCGTGCAATTGTCTTGCTTTGCCGATAAATCCCGCACGTCAAAACTCGACTGAAACCCTCACGTCAAATCTTGACTGTACCTACAATTTATATTTTTCTCATCCTCCATAATATTAACTTGCCCCCGTCCCTGGGCCATGGTCTGGCGACGCCCTTGCTCAGGGTTATAAACCATAGTCATTGCGAAACAAGGACAAGGGCACATTTTACTCTTTAGCATCATTCAAGATAGATACAACAATGCAGTATTAGGACACACTTATGTAGTGTTGAATAATGTAAGCGAATGGGAAATGTTGGAACCACTTAAGGGTATAAAATATGCATAAATAATACCTTGTATAGATCCTGTGGCCAGCACATGCTAGTGTGTCCATCGACCCACCACACTTTCACTCGGCCCGTTGGGAAGTTGTCTATCACCTGCCGAAATAAACATAATTAGAAAATCACAGCACGGTGCATAACACTGACAACTGAGCTGTTCCATACATTTAACTGAGTGTGAATGAAAATTTTCGATTACGATTTTTTTTATTCGCGATTTCAGAGTTAGTGCCATCTAAGAGGAAAGACAATAGCGGAACATTAGAGCGTACTCCGGAAATTTGCCTAAAAACGGTATGAACTTAGATGGCGCTGTAATTTGAGCTTTCTATAGGTTGTCTCGAACTTCCGTAAGCGCTGCAGTCAGATAATGTACGAAACAGTTCTACAAATTACCGTAGCGCTAGTATCGCAGTCAAGTTTCGCAGCATTTCAAGGGAATAAACAGAGGCGCCATCTATTGGTATGAGTTGCTCTTCTCTTGAAATGCTGTGAAACTTGACTGCGATACTAGCGCTACGGTAATTTGTAGAACTCTTTCGTACATTATCTGACTGCAGCGCTTACGGAAGTTGGAGACAACCTATAGGAAGCTCAAATTACAGCGCCATCTAAGTTCATACCGTTTTTAGGCAAATTCCGGGGTACGCTCTAATGTTCCGCTATTGTCTTTCCTTTGGTGCCATATAGTCAAAGTGGTTCATAATGATGAGTACAATAACCTTCTTTCGGCTTAGTACCACCGTCTTGCGTGGTCCTATATTAACGGCCTCATATATCAAATTAGACGGTTTTAAATAAATTTTATTCAGTTAAATTACAATATTTGAGCTGGAAAAAAATACATGTCACAGATACATCTGTGTTTGAGTTTATGATTTGGTTCAAAACACGACAAAATAAACTTTCCTCGATCAAAAAAAATCTGAAAGAAAGTCGAGTTAGTTTATATTTTTGGTTGTATGTTCTACTGAAAGCTCGTAACAACCTGGAAATTGCATGTACTGAAAGGCAATTTTATTCATTATTTTTTTATTTGGATAGATTTTTGATAGTGAATAGTTTCGTTTTTTTGTGGAATTAAAAGCGTAAAAGGTCGCGAGAATTTGCGCGCGCCGCATTCAGTACCGCGCCAGGCGTCATCGAGGTCGGACCTATGTTCGTTTTTGTCGTTGCACTCCCCCGCGGGCTTCCTGATTCCTGCGTGGCAAAATACATCGTCGCTATAACTTGGCGGGGGCTGAGGGAGCGTTTCGTTGCCTACGCGACTCGGATAACCGGCCGTTAATTACAAATTACCTGTCCAGCAGTGCAATTAGAGTCTTCCCCGGTGAAATTGGCAACCCTGATGACGACGGTCCCAGGTCGGTACTGGAAGTCCGGGTGGTCTTTCAGATCGTATACACTCATCTCGCTCTCGTGAAGCATTACAGGCCTGCAATATGTATGGGTTTATTGAATTGCTGTATGGTTTGCGTAGCGGTGGAAGGTAGACTATTTGGGTCATAGAATGGGATAATGAGAAAATACAAAGCGAGATGTACCTCATATGGCATATTTTTATTTTTTTTTAATAAAAAGAGCGACAAATAGACAAGCGGTCCACCTAATGGTAAGCGGTAATCGCACCCTATGGACACTTCCGGTGTTTTCATTGTTTTCCCAGCCCGGAGAGATGTTGAAGACACCCTTTTCAAAACGCCATGTTGAAGTTCGGCGGGAAGATCTTCTAGGGAAGGACATTGCAGGTGCGCGGAACAAAGCTGCAGAACCAGACGTTGTGGGATTTTCAGCTTTGCAACCTTTTAGTGGTAGTGGAATTCAAACGCGGGAAATGAGATCAAAAAGATCTTCAGAGCGTTCCCCGAAAAACTATTTTGTAATGTAACTCCATAGATACTTACACAGGTTCGTCAGTACTGGTATAAGTGCGATACCAATGCACGATGGCCGTGCGTCCGTGGTGGTCGACGCGCTGTACCACGCCGTATTCTCTATGCTTGAGCTGCTGATAGGAACAAATATTTATATTTCAGTTATTTCTGAGGCTGATATTTTTAAATTTATATGATTATTTACGGGATATTTACCGTGGTGAGGTTGTGGAATGAGCTCCCGATATTTCGGCGCAGTTACATGCACCATCAGATCACGGAGCTTCCCGTGAACATGGTGCATGTAACTGCGGCGAAATATCGGGAGCTCATTCCACAACCTCACCACGGTAAATATCCCGTAAATAGTCATATAACTTTAGTGAACAACCGTGATAGTTTAAAACAGTGATTTTTTCTAAAGTTCCTTACCCAAAGAGTGAAAACGGGACCCTATTACTAAGCCTACGTTGTCTGTCCGTCCTACCTCTAAACAGCTGTATCTTTCGAATCGTAGTAGATAGCGAATATGTAATGTTACAGCGGTAATCCGCTGTAACATTACATATTAAGAAATACTAAGATCTAGTTAATACTAAGAAATAATAAAAAGTCAAATAGTCAAAACTAATGGGGGGTACCCATACAACAAACGTATTTTTGTATTTGCTCTAGTTTAGTAACGGTAATACGTACAAGCGTCAAACTTGGCATGATTATAGTACACATTCTAAAGTAAAACAAATAATAAATACTGGCCAAGTTAGAGTCAGTGACAATTTTCTGTTTACCGAAGTTAAGCAACGTCGGGCGCAATCGGTACTTAGAAGGGTGACCGCCTGGGCCTGATGTTGTCTTTTTGCACTTTTTGTATTTTGTGTTGTGGTGGTATGGAACCCTCAGAGCGCGATACCGACTCGCACTTGGCCGGTTTATTTATGCTAAATATAGAACAAACAACCAGACGGCCTAGGCTGTATGATACCATCACTACAACTTGCCTAGCTTAAGTTTTTGACAAGCCTTTTGAAGAACCCTATTTAACTCTCAAGATTTCTTATTAAGCTTAATTCACACATTAATAAAAATACATACATACACTCAAAAAACAACCCTCTTATTTGCGTAGTCGGGTAAACACTGAAGAACCGCAAATCGAGATTGTGCAGATAGCAAACAGCTTGTGCTAAATATCCGTTCTACGATCGTAGCTTACCTGTTGATTCTCTTCTACATTAGCTGCACCGCTGACGACGAAGTCTCCCGGGAAACACTCCTGCCCGTCGAGATGATGGATCGGGTATAAGTGGGTCGACGGTATGCCGCGCTCTATGGTGCCGTCCTGTAAAGGAATACATTTGATTTTAATACACAAAGTGTAAAGAAAATGTCAAAAATAGATTTAAGAAGTAATAATCTGGCACGTTAAGCGATTTCTAGTAAGATTCGGCAGTGGCATAATATCTAGTGATATTGAACGAGGTTCAGCAACGTCAAGTAAGGTTCAAAAACGTACATGGAGTGGCTGCCGGTCACTGACATCAACATTTAACGTATATACTTTTTTATTTAGTAACTAGCTGACCCGACAACGTTGTCATCTCCAAATTCCATAGAAAAAGCACTCAGTTTTCCCGATTTCCCAGGCAAATTTTCCAATTTCATTTTTCTTCTAAACCACACCTGTATAGAGGCGAAAAAAACAAAAAATGTATTCAAATAGGTTAGTTTTCGAGTTGTAGCGAGACTAACAAACAACAATTGATTTTTATAGATAGGCTTGCGTTTGGCCACCTCCTACGATGATGCTGTCTACGATCGAGCATGCTTGCCTAGAAGAAACCGATTCAGCTTGACTTGCCAGATTGTAACTATGGGGAACATTTTAGGCAGCGCATTCCTCAGACTATGCCTATAGGGGGAGGCCTATGTTCAGCAGTGGACGTCTTCTGGCTGATGATGATGATGATGATTTCTCAGACTAGCAATTCGGACAATACCAGTATAATCAAAGCGCTAAGCGCGGTTTTCGGAATATCAACTATAAAAGGTCAACCATGTCACCTTTTCGTGCCCAGGCAGTTATAGAAAAATGGATAGATCTAAACTATTTGCGATTTGCGAAATCCAAATAAAATTTGTCCACCCACTACCCGTATCTCTAACCTCCAAAACAGCTGTGAATAAAAAGGTGAAATGGCCACCCTTGAGAGTTGTCAAAACCATACAAAATCAATGGCAAAACTCACTTCAGCCACATTATAGTCTTCCTACCATGGCGACAGTTATTGTAGAACATCGTGAACACGTGTCTGGTGACGTCTCGCTACGTAAATGGTTCATCAACGTCCCCCTGAGGTTCAGTTGCATCGCCCAACGTTCAGAGGCACCGGCTGAACGTCACACGATCTTGAATGCCTATTGAGTTACCTGCCAGACGACGTTGGCGCGGCTAGTTGTGTGCAACGTTTCGACGACGACGCGGTCCCCGCGGCGCGGCGGGGGCGCGGGCGGCGCGCGCCGCACCGTGCGCTTGAGCCGCTTGCCGCGCAGCAGCCGCACCGCCAGCTGCGGCGACCGCTTGCCGCGCGTCGACGCGACAGACGAACACCGAGACGACCATGTCGCACCACTATAACCACAGAACACATTATAGTACAACTGCAAATTCACTCCGCAAAATCATTTAAATATGTTGCAACTTTTGCAACACAATAAAGTGCAATTCAGGACGTGCGAGCACTAACAACCTGCAGCTATATTAACCTAGAAATTAACTCTCTGTCTATCGCGTAGCTCTTGTCGCGTTATATCTGTATATCGCGCGGCAGGTCCGACAAGTCGGCTACTTGTAGCTTCATACCTAAAATGTGGAGTGCGCCAGGCCTGCTATAACCAACACATATATTTTTATTTAATACCCGACAGACGTTGTTCTATCCAAATATAAATAAGTTGTCCTGAGTTCAAACAAATATGCCATATTAAAAAACATATTTTTTCCCACGAATTTTCTAATTTTACGGGCAATTTTTCCAGTCTATTATAATCCATATAATCCTGTTCTATTTACTTACTCGCACCACGCGCACGAGCAAGATGGCTGGCGATCGCTATCACAATCCGAAATCCCTAATAAGGCAGATGTTAGCAAAGTTGTTTGTTAGTTTTTGGGAGCAGGATTTGCGAGGCTTTAGTTAAACAATAATTGTGTGTATTGCTTTACATATATTATTTGTAATGTGACTGTCCTAAATTTAATTATTGTGCATATGAGTCTGTGTTACTTGAAATAAATAAATATTATTATTATTATAATAAATAACCAACCTATAAACAACAAACATTTAAAATATAATGCTTCAGGCTCGAGGACATCAGGAAAGGCCGCAGCGGGCCGAGGCGCATCGCAAAAATCGCGATTATACATGCGGCCCGTCCTAATATGCTCGATCCTTTAGTGTACAAAGTTTATTTCAAGGTTATCTCCGAGTTGTGTCTAACCTGTCAGTATCGCTGCCATCGCTGCTGGTGTTCTCCCAGTTATCAGAGTCATCATCATTGAGGGCCTGATCCGATTTACTGTCGCCATTAAGTAGCGAGCTTTCCTCTCGGTTCGGCTCGGGGCTGTAATCAGAAAAATACCCGATAAATCAATAATGCTTTACATTCATTACGGTGCTCTGCCACAGAATATACACAGTCTCGTTTTCCCGTAGACAGCTTCGGCACAGAGGGCTGTCTGTGGCTCTAATCTTCTATATATATATATATATAAAAGTCAAATTCACTCACTCATAACGAAATCTCGAAAACTACTTGACCTACGAAGTCCTGAACTGACCTGAACTTTGGCAAAAGGATTTTGCGAAAGGACCGAATTAAGCGTGACTAAGGGGTTTGAAAGTTTATATGAAAATCTACGCGTACAAAGTCGCGGGCAACAGCTAGTTATGTATAAGTGATTGTTTAGCTCAAAATGACCTATGATATCTATCGTTAGACGGAGGTCCGACCTAGTTAACTTGAGTAGTTTGTTAGTCACTCTCTTATCTATTGATGGGTAGAAAGCTTTTGCGTGTTTACAGTCTTGTTTTATTCCAAATATTTTGCTATTCTTTTTCTGTGTGGAGATTTAGCAGATTCCGTGCTTCCATAGCTTTTGGTTTACACAGCTCTGTAACATCTGCACTGATTTCCTGCTTCGCGCCTTTCTTAGCGAGTGAGTCTGCCTTATTGTTTCCCTCATCACATATGCTATGGCCTTTTGTCCATTGCCTTTAACATTATATGTGTCTGCTAAGTTTTTTAAGGTAGATTAGCATTTTTTTCTGGCATTATTTATAAGACTTATAGAGGTTCCTTGTAATACTACGGAACTCTAGTTTCCACCATTTTACCGGGGCATGGCTTTGGCTTAACCGTGACTTACTTTGCTTGACACTGACTGTGACTTGATTGACGATATCTGATAAAACTTGACAATATTTCAATACTTGACACTGGCAAATGCACAAGATGGGAGAAGACAAATTCCTCTCAACAGGAAATAAGAAAGAAACTAACCTTATCCCAGAGTCATTCTTCTCTTCAGTGACAGTATCTTCTTGGCTGCTCGCCGTGGGCAGCGACACGTCGCCGATGGGCCGCTCGATTTTGATACTTGGGCAGATGGTGTCAGCTTTCAGGGCATCATCGAGAGATTCCATCTTCTCTTCCGCGACGTCTACTTCCATTTCACTCTGAAAATTACAATTTTGATTCAAATTTTGGAAAACAACCTAGCAAGTCTTTAAATTTTATTTAGAGATCTCATCTCACTTCTGAGTGAAGGTTTCAAATATTAGAAATACCAACAAAACTATACAATGATTAGAACCTACAACTTTCGGTCACATTTGGATCTCTCGTTCCACCGTCGGCTTTTCCTCCAAAATATGACCTCAATTGCTTCAAACGAAGAGTGAATAAGAGTCCTCAAAGGTTGCCTACCTACACACCGCCAATGCCCCGGGTATTGTAGGTGTCCATAGGCGACGGTGACTACTTACCATAAGGTGGCCCAATGGTTAATTAAAACTATCACGGTTGTTCACTAAAGTTATATGATTATTTACGGAATATTTACCGTGGTAAGGTAAACATGGTGGTGGTGTTACATGCACCATGTTCACGGGAAGCTCCGTGATCCGATGCACTGTGTTTACCTTACCACGGTAAATATCCCATAAATAATAATATACCTTCAATATTACTTTTTTTATAAAAAAAATACAAATAGGAAAGCGCCATAGAATAGTAGACATTTACTTCTTCACGTTTCCCTATTTCAAAATACGTTTTCGCCATTGGTTATGCTGCGTGATTGCTCATTGGTGATTTTTGAGAAAGTATCAAGATCTTTTAACCTATTTAATTTAGGGACGAGTTCTATCAATACCTATGTGATCTATCGAAATATCTCTTATTTATTGTTTTACTAGCTGCGCCCCGCGGTTTCACCCGCGTTATATCCGGGGTAAAAGTAGCCTAAGTTACTCCTTATAACATCAGCTATCAACCAGTGACGGATGAAAACAATGCAACCTCCTTGGTAGCGACAGCAACCTTCTTTGACTAGATGTTTTTTATGATGTAATAGGTACATATGTCAATTTATAGACTTCAATTCTTATTCTTGTTTTTTAGCGAAAATATTAGAACATCAAAAAAACTGCTGATCTCATTTGCTACCAAATTTCACAGCATCACTGGCTGGGCTTATCTGAAGATTGTCTGAAAATTTCATCAAATCGGTCCAGCCGTTTCGGAGTCCATAGGGATAATACATATATACCATCGCCTTTTATCTATAGAAAGCATCTAATGATACTCACATCTACAGACTTGAGTTTCCGGTGTGAAGAGGCGCGCTTCTTAGGGCGCGAAGGAACATGCTCCGCGATGCTATTGTCAGTTTTCGACGGTTTCTTTATAGGGCGGGTTTGCTTGCGAAGGTTTCTATAGATCTTGCCTATGGGACAACCAGACAGATTAATGGTTATGCTTACTTAAGACCATTTGCCTAAGCGTGATTCCAGTAGCATATCTGGGAATAGATTAATAATATAGGAATTATAAAAACTCGAAAAGTTGTGTCAGAAAACAGTGGATAATCAAATGTCTACTTTCTAAGCAAACCAGTGAATCTATAATTGTTCTGTTGTCTATGTAAACAATAGTGTACTTATATTGTTTTTTTTAAACCCCGATATAAGAGCTGATAATCTTTAAGTAGCAGAACAAATTTTCTTGAATCATAGCTAAGTTAGAGATAAAGAACACTCTCGATTAAGTTACATTTAATACAAAAAAACTAAATCAAAATTGATTCAGCCGTTTGGGAGCTACGATGCCACAGACAGACACACAGATACACACGTTAAACTTATAACACCTTATACTACTTATCTTTTTGCGTCGGGGGTTAAAAGAGGGCAAAAACTTTTTTTTTAATTCTATGTTCGATACAATCGATCACCTGCTGAGGCAGCAATACTGCACGCGGGCCGATAGTTTATGTTGAAAGCTGTGTTTCCGTCTACCATCTCCACAAGCGCACATCGCGTGCTATCTCGCACACTATAATTCTACAACAAACCCATAATAAGTTCGTTCTGTCCGTCCGTCTGTGTGTCCATACAAATTATTTACTGAGCCTCAGAGTTTTTCCAATATTCCTGCTTTAAATGTCTAACTTGTACAATGTCTGTTGTAACTAACTTTAGTTTAGTTTAGAGGCATTCGGTTAGGTTTATAGACATTTATTCTCATATAAGATGTTACATCACTTCCATGAGAACACTGCTAACAATAAATTTACAGTTCGTCGTCGCAAAAATAACTAATAACATTACAAACATGTAGAACAAAATAATATAATATAGCATACAGTACATAATATCCATCTAATTAATCGTCCATCACATTTGCTTTAATTTTATGTTGTGTTAACATGCTCAACAAGTCGCTTTTTAAATGCGTTGAACGACTTAGTGTTTTTAATTTCCGAGGGTAGTTTGTTATAAAGGCACGCTCCTTCAAAAGTAATCATAGTCTTGCCGTAGTTAGTTCGTATCTTCGGCAGGCAAATGAAGCTAGCGCGGCGAGAGCAGGGGTACGAAACATTTTGTTTCCGGTTTAGTGACTTAACCATACTATGAATGTACTAGACACGAAAAAACACGACAGGACCACTAAAGCGATATCAATAACGCTGTAGATTTACTATCATGTGACGCTATAGTGTTGGTGATGGTTGATGACGGAATAATCTATCGGGTGAAGTTTTTTTCTTTATGTTTTGACTATATTTGTAAGTATAAAAGTATTCTATGTTTTTACTATATATATACACACTACTTCCTGGCCCAAATCAATCAGGATTGGTGCTGCGCGACGCGCAGCGGGCCGAGCGCGCTTGTGTGGGTGGCTAGTTTATGACGAGTTCTTGTTGCTGGCTGTGAACTGCTGAGCGCTTGTGACGCGACAACGGCTGATTCGTTCACTTCAATAAACTTGCCAACCTTCGGTTTTTAAAAATTAAAAAAATTATATGATAAAAATTTAATGCTCTTACTAAAGCATACATAATTATGTATTTTCCTAACATTGTACCATCAATATTATATTTTTCAATTTATTTAATTTATAAGTATTTCCCGTTTTGTAAGTTTTAAAAGAGCCTGCGTGCCCGATAAAATGTTTATAACACATTGCACTGTACTACCAGGATCCATGTACACTGGTAATTGTATACATTTGTTACACTTATGATTAATAAAGATATTTTGAAATTGAAAAATTGAATCAAGATTGGTATGGCTTTTTGGCCCTGAAAAGGTTACAGAAGAGACGATGTTACTCGTATGACCCTAGGAGTTGTGGACATCTTACTTTGCTGTTTTCTCCATTGTTTCTTACTGATGAAGGTGTCTTCGGGGCCGACGACCAAGAAGTTCCTATCACCGACCTGCAGTGTGCATGGCTCGAACACATTTAGCAGCTTGAGGTTCTTCAGATCTTCCCCTGTGTAGTAAAACATTATTATTACTTCAATTATTAGCACTGGTCACATAGCTTGAATATGTGTTCTTCATCATTCATCATCATCATTTCAGCCATAGGACGTCCACTGCTGGACATAGGCCTCCCCATCAATCTCCAAAAGGGCCGGTTGGAAGCGGCCTGCATTCAGTGTTTCCCTACGGTCTCTTTTAGGTCATCTGTCCATCTTGTGGGTGGACGTCGTACGCTGTGCTTACCAGTCCATGGCCTCCAGAACAGACGGCCCCATCGGCCATCTGTTCTGCGTGATATGTGTCCTGCCCACTGGCACTTCAACTTGCTAATTCGATGGGCTATGTTGGAAGCTTTCGTTCAGACCGGCTCAACACCATCAATAAATTCACCACATAGCCCAGAGCTTTTTAATCCTATACTGTACAATCGTTTCATAATTCCCATTCACACATATCCTATAATTGTATTTTATACTCAACAGGGCCTTTAGACCCGTGAATTGTATTAAATGGTTTACAATGAGCTTGTCTGCAGAATTTAGTAGTCCGAATTTTGACAAACTAATATTTTAACAGGTAAGCGATGACGTAGTAGGCCTCTGCAAACCATCAGCGAAGGGAGTACGAGAGCTACTGTGTCATCACACCGAAAAAGAACAACAGATTCTGTGGGACAAGAAAGATGAATGTAGGCATGCTAAAGCAGCTTTCCCAGTTCTTGACAAGAAAACCACCACAACCTATTGAAGGTGCAACGACAGGACCTTCGCCTGATAGTAGGCATTATAACCAGTCATTGCAACTTGAATAGTCACTTGTATAAGCTAGGAGCCACGGACAGTCTACTGTGTCATGGCTGCCATATAACTTCCATCCTGGATACCTCAAAGAATTGCTGCGCATAGCTTTAAAAAATTACTAACCTTCAACTAGGAACTTGGGTTGTTGAGTGGTGTTGGTGTCGGCTGGCTGGGTGCTGAGCGCGCGGCACTGCCAGTGCACGCTCACGCTCTCCGTCACCACGGCTTCCACGGTGAACTGGTGACGACCACACATACAACTAGTAGTTATAAGTAGACTACAGTAATTTTAAATAAGTTCGGTGTTCAAGTTTGCCAGGGAGAATGAGAATAACATCAGCCTGAGACAGATATATGGCGCAAGGGAGAGGCCAATACCCAGCAGTAAATTAATTGTATCGATTGATCAGTACAAGCATTGATGATGTATCACACAAATAAAACACAGTGTTAACTCTATATAATGACACTCGATGTAACGACAAACTCCCTTAACTCCCAAAAGCCACATGCCATCCACACTACATGCACTCAATTTAACAACAAACTCCCTGGCACCAAATGCCTTCCACACCATACCACATGCACTTGATTTAACGACAAACACCCTAACACCACATGCCCTCCACACCACACCACATGCACTCGATTTAGCGACAAATTCCTTAACACCACATGCCCTCCACACCACACCACATGCACTCAATTTAATGACAAACTCCCTAACACCAAATACTTCCACACCACATCACATGCACTCGATTTAGCAACGAACTCCCTTACACCACATGCACTAGATTTAACGACAAATTCCCTAACATCACATGCCCTCCACACCACACCACATGCACTCAATTTAATGGTAAACTCCCTAACACCACATGCCCTCCACACCAAACCACACCACATGCACTTGATTTAACGACAAACTCCCTAACACCATATGCCCTCCACACCACACCACACGCACTCGATTTAACGACAAACACCCTAACACCAAATGCCTTCCACACCACACCACATCACATGCACTCGATATAACGACAAACTCCCTAACACCACATGTCCTCCACACCACACCACATTGCTACCACACTAAATGCACTCGATTTAACGACAAACTCCCTAAACGCCACACCATGCCACACCTCGGAAAAGCACTCGAAACTTTGTGCATGTTTACCTTGTGATCGTGCATCTTGTGTTTCCTCGCAGCCTTCATCTCCTTAGTGACGTTAAGCCAGTTAGCACTGTCCAGGGATCCAAGAGGTCCGAACACCACCTGCCCAGGGTAAAACTCTGAAGAGGAGTAAGGTGTGGAACGACGCCGCCGCATCGAGTAGTCTTCTAGCGGACAGCTGTCCAGGTCAGGGTACTCCAGCCGGGAGCCATCAGCAGAGACAAGGCGCAGCTTGCTGTGCACTGCCTGAGGAGGATTGAGATAGTTTTGATCATTTCTAGATAGGAAATGCATAAATTCTTATAGGATTTGGGCATGACAAGCTCTGCATGGTTCGCTTGAGTTATTTTAAGTTGTTATTCACCGCGACTACATTACTTTTCAATATGAACAACTTTTACAATGGTACCAATCCCGAAATACCAAAAAAAACAGCTTTCCCTTACATTTCATCAATCATCACACCACAGCAATACATGCAGCTATGGAGCGGCATAGATAATTACACTAGCAGTTTGTCCCACTTAATGACGCAATGGTGTGACCATATCTTCAGTAAGTCAGTGGAGGATCAAGGTCAGGGAGTAATTATTGCCTTGAATTTGAAATGGGAAGAACATAATATCTCCACAATGGTCAAGAAAGCCTACTCCTTTATCTATGTCATATGCAATCAACCATAATACAAAACTTTACTCATCGTAAATCATACACAGACAGAGTATGATATGATACATAGACAGATTATAAGCTCTGTGCAACATCTCATAAACTTGGACTCTTATAAAATCTTAAATTTAATTTTACATCCCTGACATACGAGGCATATACACAACAAAATAAAGAAGAGAGTGATTTGACCTGATGCGTTAGCACCCGCATCAGGCATATCTTCCTTGTTTTTCTGATCTGAGGCTAATATGTATGATCGATGTATTTTAATGAGCCTTTTATTCATGTTTATATATTTACACTGAGACATGGCCAAAAAGTTTAAGCCCCTTAAAAAACATGACATTTGTTTAAATTGCGAAAGCTTAAAAGTTTCATCTACAGAAGTATGCAAGTACCTTAGATGTTCCAACCCATGAATCGAGACAGACGGCCAAGTCAGGTGTGAACTCCTCTAATGGCTGGAGTCTTTCACTGGCCACACTCGGGATGACATGCTTGGTGCCCACAATCTGCAGAGCTGCTGTCATGATGATGTCACGGCAGTAGCCTCGCTGGGTGTCCTTGCCGGCGATGAGGCGACGGACGACATCCCCCGGCATTAGAGAGCGGTCGGCTAGCCCCACCTATATTAGGATAATTTGGGTAATAAATAGGAAGAATGACTTTGCATTATCATCAGCCAGGAGACGGATGAACATGGGCTTCTCCCTTAAAACACCACACTGAATGACAACCTGCTATCAGTATCTACTGGATGTCCACAACTCTCACAATGTAGTTGGTGCTTCTAGTAGGAGGCCTACCTACTCTGCATTGCCTGTTTTGTGGTCTCCACTCAAGAGCCTTTCTTTATTATCAGTTTGGAGCTGTGTGGCCTGCTCATTGCCACTTCAAACTTGCAAATCAAACATAGTCTTTAGAGATTATTGAAAGAATTTTAAAAATGTTGTGTATGAATATTCTTTTCTAACTTAATCATAGTTCTTTTCAGGCTATGACCATGGGTGCCGACTGTTGTGTTCAAGAACTAGTCAATAAATTGAGTTTTCTTCCGCTCTAAAAAAAAACTGCAGAGTAACTATGTCATAGACTCCATGTAGCATCTGTACCTGTCACACCCTAATTTTTCCGTTTCAATCAATAGACACTCAGTATATTATTCATTTATTAATAGGTGAGCAGCATAAGATGATGTGCCTATGGTTGTGTGAAATTATAATAAAACAATTTGAAGCATCGGGGTAACTTTGCCTACCTGGTAGGTGAGTAAACCTATTTATAGTAAAAGTTGGTAGTTAGCTATTGAAAAAGTTTAGCTGAATATGTATATGAAAGTTTGCTCTAATCACAAAGATTAAGAAATTATCAACCATAACTTCTGATTAGACTTTCTCCAAGCCAGTATTGGAATAGATGCACTAAAAAGCTAACTAAGTGTGAAATAAATTAAATTCATCCAATTAGTCTGTCTTCTGACCAGTCAAGCACAAAGAGACATGGTATTGAGGTTACTTCATGCATCTTGAGGGTATAAAACGAATTATAGTCCCAATGACACAGGGTTCGATTATATTGATTTTACAACATACAGAGTATAAATTATGCAAGAA
This sequence comes from Agriopis aurantiaria, assembly GCA_914767915.1. Classification (NCBI taxonomy): domain Eukaryota; kingdom Metazoa; phylum Arthropoda; class Insecta; order Lepidoptera; family Geometridae; genus Agriopis; species Agriopis aurantiaria. Next base: position 4,656,673 of record OU611994.1, on the reverse strand, counting down.
GATCCACTGCCCCCAAAGGCCGACGGACACCCTCTCTATAAGAGCCACAAAGTGCTGTTCGATACTCTGAAGATGCTGATAATTCTGATAAATAAATTCATGGGGCGGCGGCGGCGTCAACTGTCAGAAAACATGTTTTTACTCACCGATTTCTCGGATATCACCCGTTCGGTGCCCGAGGGGTGCCATACAACTCGGATTTCGCCTTTTTGTATGGGAGTTTCAATGTCGCTCTCTTGATCGCTGGAGTTAGCCTCGTAGTTCTCGAGTACGAGTCCGAAAACCACTTGCCCGTGATTGTTGATTTTATACACTTCATCCTCGTAAAAATACTGAAAGTCAGTCGGCGAACCTGGATTTTGCCCCGCCATATTGACGGGAATTATCTAAAGACACAAATAATTTTGTTTTTTACGTGATTATGTTCTTTCTGACAGCTGATTGCAATGTGTGGCGCATGCGTCAAATAAAGTAAAATATGCAACGGAAACGCCATCTTGCGAGTTCGATGCAAAAAATATTGCGTTCCATTTTACGAAATAATTTTGGAACAATGAAGACTCACAATGTGATTTATTCTTTTCCAAAGATCTTTTAAATACCCTAAAGTACTTCCTAAAATAACATCTTTTCTAACTGTCCTAAATCTAACGTGTAAGTGTAACGTTTTAAATTAAAATTGACGTGTTTCTTTTTTTAAAGTATGTATATTTTCTACCCAATAAAATATAAATCAATACGTTCCTGTAAATAAAATAAAAAACAAGCAGCACGTCACTCAAACATCTGTCAAGTCGATAACTAATGTCAATAACAAATTTCCGCGTAATTCAAATCAGCGCACCCAGTCATGCAGGTTTTCTAAATTAAAAAGAGTACCTATAAAATAAAAAAGGACATTTCTCTTTGACTAGTATAGTAGATACCTATCTGTGGAAATTTCCGGATAATCCTGCGGCCCCAGACTAGGCCCCAAAGACTACTATACATATATACTAGGCCCGTAGACTAGGGACTTGAAGACCAACAAAACGAAAATACTACATTTTTTTTATGAGGCGTCCTATTGTTAAATCCTAGCACAGACTAGATATAGCTACTAGTCTTTACATCCTAGCTCTTTAGCAAAGATTTTCTAGGTTATTCGTCAAAGCTCTTTAGCTATTAGCTCTATTGCGAAAGTTATGAAAACCTAACAAGTAAGTTAGTTAAGTAAGGTAGTTAAGTTTTCATAACTTTCGCAAGTAGATAAGTAGGGTAGGGCGTAAGGCAAGTAGCGTTAAATTTTTCTTCAGCTATTGACCGCCGAGTTTCCAGAATGCCTTGTATAGGTACCTACCAGCTAACTTTTCTTTTTACACCTTGTTTTCATCGACTTTTATAAAACAGTTTTCTGTTACCTACCTCATCTCTTTGGTAACCTAACTAGTTTTTCTGAACCTAATTTATAAAATACTAAATGCACCCTGCGGTTTCACCCGCGTGGGTAACAACCCCCTCCCCCCCCATCATCAGGTGTCATCATCATCAGCCCTGAGTGACCCACTGCTGGGTATAGGCCTCCCTTTGTTTATGCCACTCTCCCCGGTCTCTCGCTATTCGCATCCACTCGTTCCCGACAGTATTTATGTCGTCAGTCCACCTCATCCTCGGCCGGCCTGGGTTCCGCCAACCTAGTCTCGGCCACCACGCTGTTACTGCTGTACACCACCTCCCATCATTACGTCTGGCCATGTGTCCTGTACAGTTTCACGTTCCATCTAAAAAAAAAAAAACTTTTTCTAAATATTCTATAACAATGCAGTTTTATCAAAATCTCTTTAGTTGTTTAGCCCTGATGAAAGACCTCTTTCAATTTCACATTTCTTTGGTAATACGTAGTAAGATTTGAAGCGATGGTGGCCGAGCGGTAGCATGTGCGCTTTATAATCTGACGGCACCCGGTTTGATCCTCGACCTCGGCCCTGCACCAGACTTATTTAGTATGTAGGTACCTACCTACTTAAATAAATAATGTACCTACAGTTTAGTTGCCATCGTTCAAAAACGGTAAAGGAAAACATAGTGAAGGGAAACTGGTATGTCCAAGAACTTCAAATGTCCAAATATGTAACATATTATCTCAGATTTATTTGCTTTGAGCATATTATATACGATATTCACCAGCATGCACTGGGCCAGCATGGTGGATTATGACATATCCTCTCTCAGAGAGAAGCCCTAGTCCCAGCAGCGGGAACATGAAAGACTGAAAATAAATAGGTACTGGCTACTGAGGTAGTACCCACGACCTACCACTGAGATAGTATGTACTACGTAGTACATACTACCTCAGTGGTAGGTACCTGTCTATAGTAATATAAAAATACCTACCTACCTCCAGTTTGGTAGTTGTTACGAAAAAAGCTATACCTTTCCAACATACTTCCCTAGATACAATAATAGTACCTAACTAGGCATATACCTACACTCAACCGAACCATTTCCGTCTAATCAATAAAAATTATATTGAGTTGATTTAGTGAAACATTACATTGTGAGCGTTTGCACCGCTGTGACGTTAGCCGAGGATCCGAGGCTATTCTAGTCCGGATCAATACGCGTTATCAACATAGCTGTGTAGGTGTTTACATGCGCGTAGTACACACTCCGCGCCGCTTGAATGAGGTCCTCGCGAGTGATAACGCACCAAATATTAAAGGAAATGTGAACTGCCGCGACGATGCCGCTGCCAGAACTGCTGAAGCGAGCATCGAGCTATTTCCTTGGCTTAGAGTTCGACGAACAGGAGGAACCGCTCGACTACGTCGACAATGAAATACTATTCTGCAAGAACAACGTCTGTGTGCACCCACCGACTGTCGCCCGACACGAGTTAGACATCGTGCACCATCCAGGTTACTTAACAGTTACTACAAAAGTCTTCACTGACCAGCACAATAACGCTAAACGCCCTACTTTGTTCCTACACTGGATCCCTAACTCAACCCTGCGGAGATGTCCTTCGGCCGTGGAAACCAGTCCGAGCGACGAACTAGGATGCGCAGTAAATATAATTGCGAAATGTAATGAAATTCCACAAATACGCAACGAAAAAAAACGTAAGGATGCGGGCGATAATGCGTTCTCCGATTCGTCAGAAACGACCAGTCTTACATCGAACTCTGATAAACAAAGCATTCAGTCTTCCGATACGCGGTACACGAATAATGATACAACGGAATTGTCCTCTAGTTCTAAACCGACGGTTAAATCCATGGACTCTAATAAGGAGGAAACATACAGCAGTTTCGAGAAAGAAGAGTCTAAGGACGAGGTATTTTTCGATAAACACGTGAGGTCACAATCGATGACTTCCGTGAACATAACAATTGCAAATCCGACGATTGAGAATGTAGATTTGACTCCGGACTCGGTTTCTGGCGAAAAGTTCATCAGATCTCTCTCTATGAGTTCGTGCGACGAAGGAAACCCCAACTGGATGAGCACACCGGAGTTCCTTGCTCTGAAACATAATCTGGTGTTTCCAGATAGTGTCCACAGCTCGCCCGTTCCTCAAAGAAGGGCTCCAATGAAATGTAGACGGTAAGTTTTATTCATATCCTACAGAAGTAAAGAAATTGAATAAAACGTCTATTCCTGGTTGCCACCATCTCCACCGCCACGGTGGCAATAGGTAGATAGAAAAAAAAAAACAGTTGCCACTAGTGGCGGCGCTCAAGAATTTTATAATCCCAGTCGTCACCAGCTTCGCCACCAGCGGTAGCAATAAAGAATAACATAATATTCCAAGTCGCCACCAGTGGCGGCGACCCTTCGATTACCGTCAGCTATTTAAAGATATTTGATTCGTTTGGATTATAGTTATCTCAACTAATCCTGTCTGTATATTTCTTTTAATTTCAATCCAGTCTCTTGTACGCCTTTTTAAGGACTAAAGACTGGATTTTGAAGTCCGTCGACACCTGTGCCAAATCTTTCCCATGTAAATTTTATCATAATTCGATCATAGATTTCTAAAAAACCTTTAAATGCAATCATATTTATTTTTTGTGAAAAAATATATATGGTGGAGTAGAAAAAATGGTAAACATTTTTTTTTCTTCTTCCCCGTACTGGGGTTTTTGGCTCCACGTGATTGACGCAACAAAGGTAAACATGCATTTTATTCATACCCGTTATCCTAACCAGCGCCTGATATATTCGTATTTTTTTTAAAATACCAACAACCATAAAGTATGTACGTATATCAACAACCTAAATGTATGTATGTGCCTATGTTTAGTACGATAACGTTTATCTAGTGGAGCTAAAACAGCTAGATATTCCAATAATATAGCACGCTTTTAAATTATCGTCGATTACCTACATTATATGGAAAAAAACTTACATGGTAAACCGCCAACTCATTTGCATTTTAAAGCGAAAGGGTAAATAGTAACTATTATGTCTTCTGTGGTAGTAAGTAATATGGGTCAATTGAATACGATGATGAAATAGGTAGTTTCTTTTACTTACCTCTGCATAATACGAGTAAATAGGTAGTAGCTTACCTAAAGATTCCGCACACACATGATCCTGTTTTTTGGCTTAGGCATCTTACCATCATACATACCATCTTCTTTATCTAGAGCTATTAAATCACGATTACGCAGTGGTGATCAGTAGATGTACCCAATTACCGTTGATGGAGCGACGAGACGAGCGTCGGCAAAGTCGGTTATTAGTCGTCTTTTCACCGCCACGCTGGTTTGCACATGCCTTTTGAAAGTCTTCTTCCACTTGATTAAATCTTCCCAGAATATCGATTAACTTAGCAAACGTGAAAATTACCTAAGCCATGCGATTCAAGGATAACTGGACGGCCGAGATACCTCCGACACCAATAACACGCATAGAATTCGATTATTGCTTTAGCAAGATCCATATGTTCTTTAAAAAAATGCCTATTTGAAGTATTCTTTGGGTATTTCGTTTTCAATCTTGAATGACAAGAACTTATTCATTAAATTTTATGGTATCATAGACATTCACACACATTCTGTATCTATATTACTTGCACACGAGTTGTAATTAGGTCAGGTTGTCAGACAAACAAACATGCTGGTTGTCTTTTCGGCATCTGAGTTGACCTCTGATCGTATTGGGTGAGCTTAGATTAGAACGTAGTTGACCTTTGACATACTTGTACCTTACCTACTTATTACGTCCACTTCAACAGGTTTTCCGTCGACTTGAGCCAAATGCGCTCTCTGCGCCTTTTCTTCAATGATGACAGCTGTACTTGTGGACAATTGGTCGTAGCTTCCCGAGAATCGCAATATAAGATTTTGCATTTCCATCACGGTGGATTAGACCACTTGGCGCAAGTCCTGCATCGGTGGCATTCGCTTTTGCACACCATCAAACTTACTCCAGGTAATAATTGTAATGAATTTGCATCTTGTTTCGTTCACGAGGTAATTTATTGTTTACAATATGATGAAGCGTTTTCAGGTTCAGAAGAACCGAATCTCCCGTATCGTCATTTCATGGTATGCCGTCCAGAAGTACAAAAATCCGAACAACATCCCGAAGAAGGAAAGGTACCAAAGATAACCCCAGAAATATTTTACGAGAGGGTGATGAATTCCAAAGGTGTTATTGAAGACGATCTCTATTTGAGGAAATGTATTTTCTTTGGAGGATTAGACAAGGAACTGAGGAGAGAAGTGTGGCCGTTCCTCCTACACTGCTATCCATATAACTCTACTTATGACGAAAGGGAGATAATACTCCAAATGAGAGCAAGAGAATACGAAGAAATCACGAAACGAAGAGTTGAGAGAATGACGCCAGAGCAACACGCAATGTTCTGGAAAAATGTGCAATGCGTGATCGAAAAAGACGTAGTTAGGACTGATAGGGGTAATCCTTTCTTTGCCGGAGAAAATAATTATAACGTAGAGATAATGAAAAATATTTTATTAAATTATGCTGTCTACAACCCTGTATTGGGGTGAGTACGACCACTTAAATGTCAGACATTTATTAAATTCTCGGGGGCGTTATTAGAACATAACTCGGGTGTAATTTTGCAGATACACGCAAGGAATGAGTGACCTTTTGGCGCCCGTTCTGTGCGAGATAAAATGCGAAGCGGAGGCGTTCTGGTGTTTCGTAGGGCTCATGCAGAGGACTATATTTGTATGCACTCCTACAGACAACGACATGGATAACAATCTAGTAAGACTAATATCATAATGGCATGAGTTAAAGTCATGCTTCAATCGATATTCCATCAAAACGTAGCCATGCCTGAAGTGATTTAACTTAGCATATTTTATTGATTTCAGAGCTACCTTCGTGAATTGATTAGATTAATGGTGCCGCATTTCTACAAGCATCTGGAAAAGCATGTAGATGCCATGGAATTGCTCTTTTGTCATCGTTGGATACTCCTGTGAGTAACCATTCACCATTTCATTTCAGGTTTCTCCTCTACTGTACTCTGAGACACCCTGATATATGTCGCAGTGTCTGGTATTCAGCTTTTGCAACTATCCGCAACGGAGCCTGTAGCTGTCATACAAATGTATCTTATGCCTTATTCAACACCATATAAGTGTTTACTGAGCATTTTTCGTAAGCCTTTCAGTAGTATTAACATACCCCAAACTCCAGAGTTGTTCCATTTTTTGCATGGCAGTTAAAGATCTGACAATAAAGATTGGTTTGTCTCATTTCAGCTGCTTCAAGCGCGAGTTCACCGAAGCAGTGGCCCTCCGCATGTGGGAAGCGTGCTGGGCGAACTACCAGACTGACTACTTCCACCTGTTCCTATGCCTGGCCATCGTGGCCGTGTACGCTGATGACGTCATAGCACAAGACCTGAACACTGACGAGATGCTGCTACATTTTAGCTCTTTAGGTAAATTTTATTCCTAAAAACTACTTCAGCTCTTATTAATCTAGAAAAAGGATTTTCCAGATCGTTGTCAGTTCTAGAGTGAGGTGAATTTATATATTAATTTTATTCTTGAGAATATCATCGAAGCTTTGACGAATGTACATGTCATCGAAGTATATTCTTTCGTACTAATCATTGACGTGAGAAAATAAACACAATTTTTAAAGTATACGATGTCGTTATATAAATTTATGCATAATTATGACAGTAGACGTTGTCTGATATAATATTATTAGCTTATCGAAGAATGCCATCAGCTGTATAACCAAACGCATATAGGAACGTTACTGCTACATACATCCACGAATTCCACGATTTTGTATACCACAGACGAATTTCTCTATAGGTTTCTTAAATCTCTTTTCATACAAAAATATTAGTCGCTTTTAGGGTTCCGCACCCAAAGGGTAAAAACGGGACTCTATTACTAAGCCTACGATGTCTGTCTGTCCGTCTATCCTCCCTATTAGCAGCTGTATCTTTCGCACCGTAATAGATAGCCAGTTGAAATTTTCACAGAATATGTAATGTTACGGCGGATTAATAATAAAAAAGTCAAAACAAAATGGGGGTCCCCATACAACAAACAACAATACGTATATTTTTAACGTATTTTTTAATTAGCTCTAATGTAAAAACGGTAATAGAAGCCATAATAAAAAAAGAATAAAAGTACAAGCGTAAAACTTGGTATGATTATAGTACATCTAAAGAATAACAAAAAATAATAAATAATGACCGAGTGCGAGTCAGTGTAAAATTTCTGTTCACCACCAGTTCTCGTTCGATCACCGAAGTGAAGCAACGTCGGGCGCGGTCGGTACTTGGATAGGTGACCGCCTGGGCGTTAATGGGATGTTGTTTTGCACATATTTTTTTTTACTTTTGTAGCTAACAAGTTATGTGGTGGTACAGAACCATCAGTGCGCGAGCCCGACTCTCACTTGACCGGTTTTATTATTTGAACATCTCGTTTCCAGCTATGTACATGGACGGGCGACTCATCCTCTGCAAGGCTCGAGGCTTGCTGCACCAGTTCCGGCAACTGGTCAGGATTCCCTGCACTCTAGCGGGGATGTGCCAGCGATGCGGCCCAGGTATATGGGACTCCACCCACCGACCCAGCGTGGAATGCACCGGAGCACACGATATATGCCAGTACGCTGTACAATAGTCAAGTTTAATTTATTAAGCTGGGTTTTCACCTCGTGCGCTCGTATGCTACTCATATCGTGTAAATACGTCATGCGACATCCGACCAGAGTTGAACGGTCTTCAACTTTGACAAGCTAATTAACGGATGAAACTGTCAAAAAATGGCGTCAACTACGACAACACAAGCGTCTCATGGAATAAAATAATGTGGTGCAAAGAAAACAACAAGTTAAATATTGCTCGGACGCTCAACTCGTAACGTGTAAACTACTATAAGAGTGCACTCCTATACAAGCTAGCTCGTATGACTACCTAAATATAAATAAATAAACTATATATTGTCCGAGCACACTATATTGAAAACTCGGCTTTATAGAAATTCCAACAACGTGCAGTTACTAGTCAGGATTTCCAAACCATTAGACGCTTTTAGTGATACATAGTAAATTGGAAACTGCATTGACTTTAAATTACTATAACAACGGCTTACACTCACGATTATGTTTATCGGTCCAGGGGGTCTAGACAAGAGCCACACACTGTTAGCATTCACGCCTGCAGAAAGATGAAATTGTATGAAAATGACATTAGCATGAGATAAATTATCTGAAGCTAATGTCATTTTCATACAATTTCATCTTTCCGCAGGCGTGAACGCTAACAGTGTGTGGCTCTTGTCTAGACCCCCAGAAGCGCGCGTATTTCCTGATGAAGGATCACTAAATGGTACCGAAACCGGTCGATCGTCTCGATCGATAAACATAATCGTGAGCCATTGTTATAGTAATTTATAATGAATCCTCACGCGAGTTTTGGTGCAATGACTTTCTCGTTAGGGTCCAGTTCAAAATAAAACATGTAAAAAATTGCTTGGATATTGAACCAAAATGTTAGAGGATCAAAATAGGAGGTGATGTTATATTTTCATTAGCAATTGAAAGAACGGCTGCTGTAGTTTGCGATCTACACACACCTTAAAATAATCTAACGAGGAAGAAATTTTGCGTTTGTATTCAAATTGTGAACGAAGAAGTGTTTGGTTAAATCTACGTAGGTAGGAGAAAGATAGAGTTCAATTATTATGGCTTAAGTTTCTTGTCAATACGAAATCGTTTGTAAGTCGGATGAGCAATTAAAATTAAAGATAACGACATACATGTACAAAATTATTATATTAGTACAAATATCAGTATTAATATTGCTTCTGTTATAAACGTTTACATTCCAAAAATGGATATGCCTAAACATATCGCTGCGGAAGGATTTTAGTATGTTCAAAAGGACATTGGTTTAATATTTACACGCTATGAAAATATATTAGAAAATGTAATGACAAATTTGTCGTAGGTCGGCCATATCAACTTATGTAAGCATTTAAGAAATTTCTTGCCGAATTTTATACAGGTTAATAACTTCAACTAAGTGAATAGATTCTTATATACCGTGATAAAATATACTTCGATTCAATATACGTAGTTTTCGATTATGACCTGTATAATATTTTAATTAATTAAAAACATAGTCGACATATTAAGAGTAAATAATAATAATATTGCTATACACAGATTTAAAAGTTATTTTGTCAATAGGAACTAATTAATCTTCGTTGTAGCTATGGTTTATATATCGACTTTAGATTTAGCTATGTAGTTAGGAATTACTATTATACTTTTTTTTTTTAGTTTTTGGCACGACTGATATTTTTTATGAATGCATGTAGATAATGATACTGTACAAATAGATTTCATGTTGCAGCAAAATTTTGGTTATATTTTGGACTGCTGTTTTGTTTGCTACCGTTGATAATATATTAAAAACTCTTTAAACATCGACTAATATCGCCAAAGTTCAAGGAATGTTTTAAATACAGTGGGACGAATTGGTAACAAGAAATTGCTAACTTGTCCCAATAGGACGAGCTTGTTGTGGGACGAGCTGACGAACGAGTCGTGCTTTGTTAAATGATGCAATTATTTAAATAGGCTCATAAAGTACTGAGATATAAGCGTTTTAATGTTTATGGTCGGTTTAAGAAGGGATGCTGCGTCTCTTCCCCGCAAAGTGTGAGTGTCAGTATGGCATATAGATAAGTGACATAATTTTTTTCTTTTTTTCTTTCTTTATTTACTGATTTTTATAAAACATAGGTGTTTGGCCTCTCCTGTTAAGTTTTGACAACCCGTGTCAGGAGAGACCGCTCTTTCGTTGTTACATCGTAATTTCACATTTATATTTATGAACAGTTTATAATTATGTAGGGTAGTTTTAAATTAAAGTGGGTGGTTAATGTGCGTGTATGTGTTTATGTCAATGACTGAGTAAGTGCGCTGTTTGTATTTGAAAGTATATTGCGGTCTCTTTCAATCAAACCATTAAAATGCTTGTATTTTGTATAGTTAAGTGATTATTTACGGGATACCACAACCTAATCACGGTAAATATCCCGTAAATGATCATATAACTGTAGTGAACAACCGTGATACAGTGATTATTTTGTCTGTTTCTATTATTTTATGCCATTCAATAGTCCGTAACGAACGTATCATGGCCACTTTTACAACATTGAAAGTGTCTAACAAAATCATTCTTGAATGAAAATCATGAAAATGATGTTGAGGATAAACAATCCAAAGCAAACAAAGAAGCAAAGAAAACAGCAGGGGAACAGACCAGGGATAATTAGTTCGATCTGTCCCCTCGCCTGCAACAGGGATACAAACCGAACTGTCGAACCGTCCCTCCGAGGGGACAGAGCATGGGGACAGACCGGAATAATCCGTAAAATTCAATGAAATAATTTGTGTTTTAATATTTCACTGTATTATCTACGCTATTTTAAGTTCAAAAACCTAGCAAGAGTGATCAAAACTTGCTGTTGTTTTTCTGCTATATCTACAGATGCAAACGAGCTGAAAAAAAAAACGATCGAAAAACTTGTCGAACTTCTTGGATAGAAAATGTATAGAAAAAAAAAAAAAAAAAACAACTTACAGTCGAATTGATAACCTCCTCCTTTTCGAAGTCGGTTAAAAATAGGAGCGCCTCTAACGAGCGTAAACTGAAATTAAACTTTTCGTACTTTTCTTTTCATATACGATTTTTCGATAGTTTTTGTACTAGGGGTACATAAACAGGTATTGTCAAATGTTTAGATCTGCCGATTTAGCTAACCAATGTAAAGAGATCCTAAAGCTACGTATGAATAAAATTTATTTTCGCATATTGTGAATTGTTACGCGTATTCTGTGATATGTAACGTTGATCTGCTTGTATTATATTGTGTAAAAGTTAACCTGAGACGTAAACAATGGTAATGGTATAATGATGACAAATTGGATAAGTCTATCGTGTTAGAAGTAAATGTACCTACAAGCATCGAATAAGCATTTCATTTACCTTCTTATTCATTGAATTGGTTTTTTATTTATTTTCAGAGTAAACCCTACAGCTTCACACAAAAAAATATTAAGATAAAAGGCAATTTAAGGCGAGGCTTTCCCATTTTTAAGCAACGCTTATTGCTACAGATGATCATAAGCAGGCATGGCGCACTCCGGACTTTAGGTATGTTTGGCCGGTGTCCCTTCCCAAGAGGGTCATAGCAGGGTTATCAGTGGCCGCTCGGCTCGCGCCCGGCCCGCACGCTACGCTAGCCACGTCGCGCGTAATTAAGCATCTTTTCTGTCAGGGACCTTGACCAATTATTTTCAACAGAATCTGCAAATTAGGTCTCCCAAATGAGGTCTCCATGTTTCATGTAGTTTTTACCTAAATATGCATCGGGATGATGATCTTGTAATAAGCCTCTTAAACTTATACTTTTGCATGATTGTTATTGGACCAAATTCAGAATAAGCGTTAGTTTTTTTGTGCAGATTAAATGTCATTCTAATTAAAGTAGAATATAAGTGTGGCATTTAAGTAAATAAAGAATGCACAGCACAACGGATGACGCGACACACCCGAGCGGTCATTGGTTCGGAGCGGTCGTCTCCGGCGTGCGGTGTAGCTTACTGAATATCATTTGGTGTTTCACTGACTACGCAATCCCCAAAGATCGGAGTGGACACCACATTGGCGACGAGTAAAAGCGCAGTAAGTAAAATTACGCTCAAATTACGTGCCTGCTTGCGGAAATTGGTCAACAACAAAATTCAAATTTATAAAAAAAAAAAAAAAAAAAATATATATACATAATGTGAAATATTTACAGTAATTTAGTGAAAACATAATATTATCTTTAAATTATACATGTATTTAAAGTTATTAATATCAACGTTAATCACAAACCTAAATCTACCTACAATTTGTCAATATTTTTTACAATACATTTAATTTACATATTTTATATTTTAATACAGTAATTGGTGACTACTAATGATAATTATGCGCCTGTCTACCTACAGATGACAGGTAAAATGTAGGATCAGATGACAGGTAAAATGTACAGGCACAAACAGTCATGTGTGTGTTTTGTTAATAAAAGCAAAGATAAAAGTACATTTACATAGTAGATATTTTATAGGAATCGGTTATAACAAAACATGCTACCTTCACGTTATGAATGATGACCAAAATCCGTTTGCAAATACCTATCGAATAACAATATTCGATCAAACAACCAAATGTTCCAACGATTACATCGTTAATTAAGAAGACTTGCCTAAATACCTAAAGTACCACTTCGATAATATTGAAGTTATGTAATTTTGTTACCACAAAACTGTTAATGTGTCATGAAACCATGTGGCTAAGTATTGAACCTGTCAAATCAATACACAAATGCACTGTCTATCCGTAATGTTCAAATAATAATGAGCCGACACAAACATGTGTTTATAATATCAGGTGACTATTTTTGTGTTAGCTGAAATGCTTATCAACGGACCTTTGTTCGCCGACTTTGGTCGAAGTTGTTTATGTTTGATCTTTGAGAGATTTGAAGTACGGGTTATTAGAATAATTAAACCCTTTTTATTTTCCGTATTGCCGTGAAGTAAATAATGTTAGTAAGATAAATTTAGTTACAAAGATGAAACTTAGAATTAAAATAAACGAACAATTGAAAAAATTATAACCGAAGCAAACTCTCTAGAAACCGTTGAACGACAATTAACAGATTTTCAGGATAGACAGAGCAAAAATGCAAGTACCAGCCTCAATAAAATTGACACAAAAACAAAAAACCAACACTCTAAAAAAGAGGTTGATCTCTGCTGCCGGTGTGGCAGTAAAAACCACAAAGGTGACAATAAATCGTGTCCGGCAATCAATGCCAATTGCATTAAATGTGGTTACAGAGGCCATTTCCAGAAACATTGCAGAACGAGGGCTAATAAAAGAAAAAGTACCAGCCTCCCTTCAAATGACAACAAAAAATCAAAGCTGGAAACTTCCAAACCTAAAGAGCCTACAACTGTAGACTACATTTTCCACATCGATGACGATGCAACAATAGATTGCCAGGTACTGGAGCTAATATCAAAATGCTGATAGATTCCAGCAGTAAATCTAACATCATTAATGACAAAACCTGGGAATTTATGAAAAAATCTAGAGTATTAGTTTCTAACCAACAAAAGCCTTCGGACAAAACGTTCCTGGCCTATGGTGCCAAACACCCATTAAAGGTATTAGGCTCATTTGATGCCCAAATAAAAGTGGGTCCGAAATCATTGACAACAAAATTTTATGTCATAGAAAATGGGTCTAGGAATATTTTGGGTAAAGAAACTGCTATCTCCCTCAACATTCAAAAAATTGGTTTTGACGTAAACTCAGTTGAACAAAAGCCGTTTCCCAAGTTTAAAGATGTTCAACTAGAAATCACTATTGACAAATCGGTTCCGCCAGTTTCCCAACCGTATAGACGTGTTCCGATTCCCCTAGAATCAATGATTAATAATAAAATAGACGAACTGGTAAAAATGGACATAATTGAACCGGTCAATGAGCCATCCACTTGGGTTTCTCCGATGGTACCAGTGCTGAAGCCTGACGATGACGTACGTATTTGTTTGGATATGCGCGCAGCTAACAAAGCCATTATTAGAGAAAACCATCCGTTGCCTACAATGGAACAACTCATTCCTAAATTTAGAAAAGCAACAGTTTTCTCAAAACTAGACATAAAAAATGCATTTTTAATGCAAAAAACTATTCAGTTTTTAGGACATGAACTTTCATCGTCAGGAATTAAGCCACTGGATAAATACATAAAAGCAATCGAGACTTTTAGGCCACCGGAAACCATCGAAGAAATCCAAAGTTTCCTGGGTTTAATCAATTACGTGGGAAAGAGGATTCCGCATTTATCAACTTTAACGGAACCCATTCGGAAATTGCTCCGACAAAAAGTTACCAAAAACGCCAATATTACGGCATTTTGGCAAAATGAGCAAGAACAAGCTTTTCAGGAATTAAAAAAATGTCTTTGTGCGATTCCTACGCTGGGTTACCACGACCCTAAAGATCGTACACAAGTAATTGCCGATGCAAGTCCTGTATGTTTAGGGGCCGTGCTAATTCAATATGATGACAAAGGACCACGCATCATTGCTTTCGGCAATAAAAGCTTAACAGACGTAGAAAAACGGTATTGCCAAACAAAAAAGGAAGCATTAGCATTGGTTTGGGCGATTGAACATTTTCATATGTATCTTTATGGTAAAAAATTCGAACCGACCACAAGCCTCTAGAGGTCATATTTGGTACAAGGTCAAAGCCATGCGCACGAATTGAACGTTGGGTTCTTCGATTACAATCCTATGATTATAAAGTCATTTATAAACCCGGAAAATCAAATATAGGAGACCCATTATCCCGTTTGTGTAGGAGTACCAGTGCCCAAGACAGTTCTCTTGAAGACGAATATCATATAAACCAGATTGTTCAATACGCGCGGCCAGTAGCATTATCTCTAAAATCAATTGTGGAGGCATCAAATGACGACAATGAGTTTAAGTTAGTCAAAGACGCCTTGATTAATGATAACTGGGACGCGTCAGTGAATAATTATTTATAAGTTGTTTCAACACGAACTATGGTTGCATGATGGAGTCTTATTAAGAGGATACAAAATAGTTATTCCCTCTAAGTTGCGGCAACAGGTTTTGGCAGCGGCTCATGAAGGGCACCCAGGCATTGTCAATATGAAAGCTAGGCTGCGTACAAAAGTTTGGTGGCCTAAAATAGACAAAGATGCCGAAAATACTATAAAAGGTTGCAGGGGGTGTACCTTGGTTTCAGCTCTCAATCTGCCAGTACCCATGAAAAGGCGTGAACTTCCTTCGAAAGCTTGGGTAGATACAGCTATTGATTTTTTGGGTCCACTGCCAAGTGGGGATTATCTGTTGGTGATAATCGACTATTATAGCCGATATAAAGAAATTGAAATTTTGAGATCTACAACTACTCAAGACAAAATAAAAATACTGAAAAAAATATTCTCACGGACGGGTAATCCCGCTAGCATAACAGCTGACAACGGCAGACAATTCTGTAGTCAAGAATTCAAAATAATTTGTACCGAACAAGGAATCACCTTTTTTAATACCATTCCCTACTGGCCTCAGCAAAATGGTGAAGTCGAGAGACAAAATAGAGATATCCTTAAACGACTAAAAATCAGTCGATGCGAGAAATCAGACTGGAAGGATGATTTGTTGAAATATTTAATTATGCATAACAGTACACCTCATCCCTCCACAGGCAAATCACCGTCCGAGTTGTTCTACGGAAGACAATTTAGGGACAAATTACCTTTTTTAACAGACCTCGAAAATAATTATGATGATTCTGAAATTCGAGACAGAGACAAAGAAAGAAAAGAGAAAAATAAGTTGAATGAAGACAGAAAAAGAAAAGCTGTGGACAGAGATTTAGAAATTGGAGAGAAAGTGTATGTAAAAAGCTTAATAAAAGAAAACAAATTAGCTTCAGAATTTAATCCAACACCCCATACAGTTATTAGTGCTGATGGAAGCGACATAAGCGTAAGGAACGAGGAAACTGGTCAAGAGTTCAGGAGGAACATTGTTCACCTAAAGAAAGTAGAAGGTCAATGGAAAGTCATGGATCACAATGAGACTGATTGTAATTCTGATAAGTTAAATTTAACAGCAAATAAAAATGTGTAATATAATAATAATAATAAATAAAATAAAAAGTTAATTTAGGTACTAAGTATTAAGTGTTATAAATGATAAATAATTTAATTAAGCATATTTCATAATTAAGTTTCATAACCTTAGTTAGTTAATTAATCTACAGACTGATTATATTACATACTATTATTTTGCTTTTAATGTAGAAAAATAATTATATAAAAAGGAAGAGATGTGGCATTTAAGTAAATAAAGAATGCACAGCACAACGGATGACGCGACACACCCGAGCGGTCATTGGTTCGGAGCGGTCGTCTCCGGCGTGCGGTGTAGCTTACTGAATATCATTTGGTGTTTCACTGACTACGCAATCCCCAAAGATCGGAGTGGACACCACAATAAGTAATAGGTAAGTACTACATAGGCTACATAGCTAGTAAGTAAATACTAATAAGTATTCTGTATAACACCCCTCTCGAAGAAGGAGGCATGTGTTCAGTAGTGGACGTTTACTGGCTGGTGATGATGATGATTCTGTGTAAATATCAAGAAGACAACCCTAACGTTACACGTGGCGCGTCAAGAGAGATAGAGCTACGTGATAGAAAGAGGGCGGCTTTCTAGGTGAATATAGGCGGTATCCAGCGCTGAACGAGTTGAATTGCTACTTTATTGCCTCGTAGATAGAGTCCTTATTTATTTAAAATTCTTCGCGGAGTGAACCTTCTGTGTCTATTATGTCTTCTGTGTCATAAGGCTTGGTTTATTGTATTAGTCGCATTTAGCGAAACAAAACCATGGCGCTTACACAGTCGTGCGTTTTGAAACTTAAAATTTTGAGGTTTCTCTCATATTTTTCGAAAAGTATAGCTGTAATGTAAAATGTAACTGCGGTTTCTTTCATAATTATGAAATCTATATATCAAGATATCGCAGACATAATTTTATAAATAGGTATATGAATGAATCCAAAAAAACGGAGAAAAGCTCAAATCAGTTTTACTTTCATATTTTTTTTCTATCGAGCGAAATGTCCGAAATGACCGATGTGTGTGACGAAATCCTGTTTCGGTCTTTTGGGGTTCCTAGATAAAATATTCAATTATGATATGACACCTTTTTATAATTTTAAGCTAACCATGGAAGTAGACAATACAGCTGAACTGATTTGGATAAAATTTGACGTGTAAATAGTCTGTAAACTAGATGTTGATCTATGTTGTTGTATCTATGTTGATATATACTTTTTATCCCGAAAAAACGTATGGTTCTTGTAGCACGCGCGTTTAAACGATAAATTATAAGTATACAAAAATTCAAATTGACAATCGTATTGGGAATTATGTATACTGTGGATCGGACAGAACCCCAAGACAAGGCTATAACTAAATACACCTTTTTCCATTTAGTTCATTGTATTACTAAACTTCTTACATCACTTACCCACTATTTGAAAATATTCGGTGCCAGTACATAATTAAACGTATGACGAGTTAATTACCAATTAAACTATTAATAGCACATGTGCCGGTAAACATTTTAGAATTCTGTAGTATCATTGTTGTGAAAGACGCGGCATGTTGGGCTATAGTGCGCGACTTATCGCTTTTATTTAACGATAACAGATAACAAGTTTTAAAGTCATCGCAAAAGTTACATCAATATTAAATCAAACTTAAATATTACAGTGTCTTATCTGGACTAACAAGTGCAAGTCAAATATATACAAAATAAAAACAAAGCCAATAGTGATGAAATAAAACAGACTTTTATATAAAAAGTTACTCAGTGTTAGTTAACGTAGCATCAGTTACAATCACAGATATACATACAGATTACAATGGCCAGAAATTTGCCAAGAACTATGAGGGCCGTAGGCCTGCACAAGTACTTGCCAATCGCCGACCCGAGCAGTCTCATCGATGTAGAAGTCAACTTACCGACACTCCTAAAGAAAGATGTCTTAGTGGAAGTGAAAGCAGTAGCAGTGAACCCCATCGACACAAAACTACGATCTCCAAAACCGACTATTGAAAGCCAGCCGAGAATTCTCGGCTACGATGGCGCTGGTATAGTGGTCGACAAGGGACAAGAAGCAACCATATACAAACCAGGCGATGAGGTATTCTTCACGGGTGATTTTAGAAGAAACGGATCTAACGCTCAATACCTCGCTATAGACGAGATGATAGTAGGACCGAAACCCAAGACCCTGACATTCGAACAAGCCGCTGCAATGCCTCTTATATCTTTGACTGCGTATGAACAACTCGTCGACAGAATGCTACTTTCCGAAAAAGACGAAGGCAAGACCCTGCTTATAATCAACAGCGCGGGTGGAGTGGGTTCTGTGGCGTCTCAACTGGCAAAGAACATGGGACTGCAAGTGATCGGGACAGCATCCCGTCCCGAAACTGAGGCGTTTACTCGTGAGCATGGAGCTGATGTTGTATTGAACCATACTTTAGATTTAATACCTCAATTAGAAGAAAATGGTCACGGAAGTGGTGTAGACTTTATTTTAGTCAACTATGACCCTTGTCCTTACTGGGATACGCTAATGAAGGCGATCAAACCCCAAGGCACTATAGGTGTGATTGTAGATGGCAGTGGTTCAGTAGATTTGGGACCACTTAAAGACAAGAGCGTGAGGCTGTGTTCTGGATCTATATTTACAAGAGTGAAGTATGAAATGGAAAGGTACAGACAGCATGAGATACTGAAGAAAGTTTCAAAGCTGATCGACAGCGGAGTGTTGAAGTGTAGCTTGACGAAAACTCTGTCGCCGATAAATGGTGCTAATTTGAGAGAAGCTCATAGACTTATAGAGGAGCAGAAAATGATTGGAAAATTAGTTCTTACTGGATTCTAATTAGAATTAATTGACTAAATACGGCATCATAGTGGCAAAAAGTTGGTCGCCCCCTGCATTTCTAAACTATTAGTCATAGAAACCTGAAACTTGAAGTATTGATAGGTCATATTAGAAGCCTTTATCAAAATTATTTCAAATATTTTGTAATCCAACTTTTTGATTTATAGCGATTTAGATTATCATGTCAGAGTAAATAAATGCTTGGACCGAGCATAATGAGCCAAAATTATATTTTGACAATCGAGTATCGAAAATATACTGGAACAATCGAGTTACAAAATGAGTTCTGCAAATTGCGTCATACACATTATACCAAACCGGCAAGTGCCGGCAACTCAATCAATTATGCCCATGAATATTACGCGTGCCTGCCAGAGAAAAAGCTTGTTGAAACGGTTCAGAACTGGAACTGACACTACCTTAGTAATAGTTTGTATTGTGAGTATGGAATGGTATGGAATCTGATACCGTAATAATAGCAAACTTGTTTCAAAACATCTATACGCGACAGATGTTTTCATTTGATTGCGCAAGTCATGTAGTGTAGACTCGTTTTTTCTCAATATATCAGTAACAACGCGGCGATAAAGGCGTGAGTACACGCTCCGTGTTATGTCAAACTTGCAACCGCGGTCTCCGATAAAAATAAGATTACACGGGAAATACGATTACAATTTGATAAGTCACCGTCTGAGATAATAGCTCAATGTTTCTCACTAAAACTATCATAACTCTGCTTACATTCGGTGCAGCAAGACCGACTTCATCAACAAATTTTGCAACAAAAACAATGGCGAATTTGCCAGAAAAGATGAAAGCTGTGGGCTTGTACAAATATTTGCCTATCTCGGATCCGGACAGCCTCATTGATATTGAAGTGGACGTGCCGATTCCTCAAGATAACGAAGTTCTAGTGGAAGTGAAGGCGATTTCAGTGAATCCTATTGATACGAAACAACGTGCGCCGAAGTCAACTGTAGAAGTGAAACCGAGGATACTGGGTTGGGACGGAGCAGGCATAGTGGTGGCCGCTGGGAAACAAGCCGACTTGTTCAGCGTGGGTACTGAAGTGTTCTTCACTGGCGATCTGAGAAAGAACGGTGCAAACGCGGAGTACATTGCTCTTAATCAAATCCAAGTCGCAGCTAAGCCGCAGAGGCTGACATTCGAGCAAGCGGCCGCTATGCCGCTGACTTCAGCGACTGCGTACGAAGCCTTACACGACCGCTTGTTGATCTCAGAAAACAGAGGCGATAAAGACAAATCTCTATTGATCATTAACAGTGCAGGAGGAGTGGGTTCCGTAGCTTCTCAGTTGGCTAAAGTCGCCGGACTCAAGGTCATCGGAACGGCTTCCCGGCTGGAAACTACCGCTTATTCTTTTGAACATGGCGCCGATATTGTTTTAAATCACACTCAGGACTTAATACCCCAACTGGCGGCTAAAGGGTACGAAGCTGGGGTAGACTTTATCTTAGTCAACTATGACCCTTATCCTTATTGGGATACCTTGATGAAGGCCATCAAACCGCAGGGCAAGATATGCCTGGTCGTGGATAGCAGTGGTTTGGTGGACATTAGGCCACTAAAAGACAAGAGCGTGACCTTAGTTTCTGAAATGATGTCAACAAGAATCAAGTATGATACGGAAGATAAGTTTAGACATCATGAAATACTGACAAAGATCTCGGAATTGCTTGATTCTGGTAGTTTAAAGTCTACTTTAACAAAAACCTTGTCCCCGATAAATGCAGCTAATTTGAAGGAAGCCCATAGACTTTTAGAAGAGAAACATATGATTGGAAAGTTGGTACTGCATGGATTCTAATTTAAAGAAGCTTCAACATAATTAACTCATATCTACGGACAAATAGGTAAAATGTTACCAGACTGTTAAAATAAAGATAAGAATTGTTTAGCAATATAGTGTTTTCTTGAAATTTTATCAATTTACTTAGTTTTATCATTATCAGTAGAATTTATTTATTTGTTAGGGCGTTACCAAGCTACATAGAAATTATATGAGCAGATGTTATAACATACAAATTAGTATACATTTCATTCAGCTGTTGTTTTTTTTCTATTTTTTTAAATTAACTTTTGGAATGGGGTTCCGCTGGATCACTTGCCACTTGACGACAGCCTGGTCGTATATATCGGTAACACCTACTGCCTCTAAAACATTCCCATATTAATTTTACATTGAGCATTGTTTCGCTCTCTCGCCTAATGAGAGAGGAAGATAAAATTCAATGTAAGATTAAAATTAGAACGTTTTTAAGGTTTTGGTAGCCCAGTAGGCAGTAATTTCAGTCTAGCGGTTTTCAATATCGAGAATAGGTAAAACATTCAAGCATTTATAATTGGACTGTTGAAATAAAGATAATAAAATATATCCAATAATGTTTTATTGAAAACCTTATTATTATACTTGGCATGTTGTCTTAATCAGACGAAAAATTTCATTTATAAACGACTTACCGAGCTAACAATTAATATCTTGAGATACTTTTTATGACCAGAGATTATGATGAGCTTCATTTTTTATTAGTTTCACTGCTCTTGCGGTGGGAATGCTGAGTTTGAGAGCACACTTGGGTCGAACTCTTGGCCTTGGAATGGCGAACCGGGAGCGTTCCAGGCCTTCTTCAGGATCTCTATGTTGCGCAGTTCATCTGAAGTTGGTAAACCTTTCATCTTCCTCTCTTGGTTCCATTGTAACTCCCTTACCTGCCAAAAAATAACGATATTTAGATTAAAAGAAGACTTATAAATATGATGTCGTCAGAATAATTTGATTTAACGATAATCTTATATTAAATATTCGGGACATTTTTGCCCACACGGTCATATGACTCCAAAATAAGCAAAGCTTGTACTATGGCTGCCAGAGACTGATATACATACATATATATTTTTATATACATACTTAAATAGATAATAACACCCAGATATAAGAACAAACAAATGTTCATCACATGAATGTTTGTCCTAGGTGGGGATCGAACCCACGCCCCCCCGGAGTTGGTTTACTTTAAACACCATACATTGATACACTCTTTATAATATAAAACTGGCCAAGTGCGAGTCCGGCTCGCGCACTGAGGGTTCCGTACCACCACATGATACAATAATAATCAATTTAAAAAACCGACTTCAAAATGAATTAAATATGGAATTTCGATTTGGTGAAATAAATTATAAGGTCGTCCAAGTAACCGAATTACCAGCTTAACGCCTTCAAAAATAGTCCTAGCAATTGCTACGCTGTCACATAGTTAATATTTTGCCAAGCTTTGCTAGTAGACGTCCTATGGCTAAAATGATGATGATGATGAGCATTTTGGGGGTCAACTCTTCAGCGATTTTAATATCCTTTTATTAAAATTTACCTTGTCAATATGGTCTTCTGGCAGTTCATTCAGAGGTCTAGAAGCATCTATCTTGGACAGGTCTATTGGCTCCTCGTCTTTCAACAGTCGATCCCACCATCTCTCTTGCACTTTTTCTGTAAATTATACCTAGTTTAAAAAACTAAATAACACAATTGCAATGAAAATTATAAATTTAAAAAACCCAATAATTTTCTAATTCAGTTCACCCATTTGTAAGCTACAATGCCACAGAAGACACATTTGTAAGCTACAATGCCACAGAAGACACATTTGTAAGCTACAATGCCACAGAAGACACATTTTAAACTTAATAACACCCCTTTTTGCACTGAGGGTTAAAAAGAACTCTTAAAAAAAGCCCTATCTCGATTTGGTTATAAATAAACCGGCCAAGTGCAAGTCGGGCTCGCGCACTGAGGGTTCCGTACTATCATAAAATACAGAAAGGAGTGCAAATAGACAACATCACGCCTAGGCAGTCACCCATCCAAGTGCTGACCGCGCCCGACATTGCTTAACTTGGTAGTGAACAGAAATTTATCACAAACACGCACTTGGGCATTATTTATTATTTGTTGTTATACTTTAGAGTGTGTACTATAGACATGCCAAGTTTGTCGCTTGTACGCATTACCGTTGTAGGGCCTGTGAGTCCCACCTACATCACGTCATTGTTATTATAAACATTTTGATAAAAGCGCACCAACATTCAATGTTTAACCAGTCATTCGCTGGCGCTCAAATAAAGCGCAAGTACTTAATCCATCTACTAGAGTTTCAATTACCCACGCACATACATTTAGGATAGCCTTCTGCATCAATCATAAGTCAGATCACAATCAATTATAAGTCAGATAATACAACCCAACAATATATCCTAAACCGTTTTTACATTAGAGCTAATACAAAAATACGTTTATTGTATCCGGTGTTTACCTTTCGTTTTTACTTTTTGACTTTTCTTGTTCAAATGGTTAGTGATCTCTAGTGCACGACTCTCACGTTAAGCTGGACACTATCAGCAGGTGGAGTGTGTCCACATCTAACTTCGACTAACCACCCGCATTCTTCCCGTGAAAATGGTGCATGTAACTGCTCTAAAGTGTCGGAAGCTCATTCCACTACCTTACCACAGTAAATATCCCGTAAATAATCATATACATTTAATAATAAATAATAATAAATATTAGGGACAATTTTACACACACGGTCATCTGCCCCAAACTAAGCAAAGCTTGTGATATGGCTGCCAGAGACTGATATAAATACATATATATTTTTAAATACATACTTATATAGATATTAACACCCAGATACAGAACAAACAGATAAATAAGCACATAAATGTTTGTCCTAGGTGGGAATCGAACCCACGCCCCCAAGCGCAGAAGGCAGGTTCACTGCCAACTGGACCAACGGACAATAATGATAGTTTAAAACAGTGTTTTGTCCAGAGAACTTCCGGTGGAAATATTGACAGTAAGCCAGTTCCAGTTTCCACAATAAAAGTATCCTATGCGTGCACCCTACTGTCTTGACAAACAGTGGCGGCCCTAGGGAGAGCGAGAGGAGCGGTCGCTCTAGGCGCCAGGGGCGCCAAAATGCCAAATGCGGAAAATATCATTTTAATTGCGCGTTTGAGAGGCGCAGGGCAATTTATGATGTGAAACCGTCGACCATAAAAATGGGCGCCGAAAGGGAATCTCGCTCTACCTCGATTATGAGCTAGGGCTGCCACTGTTGACAAATTTTAAAAAGATGCTCAGCTGTTTATTTGCAAAAATGTAACAAACAGATGGACATAGAGACATTTAATTATTAGTATAATACTTAGACTTACCCATATGAATTAGCAATTTTCCCTCGCTGATGCTCCAGAAACTGTCCATGGTTTTAACTTTATATGGCAGCAAGTCCTTAATAATGATGTGGCCATTACGGCGAGCCACACTGATGTCTCCTGCATTAATGGTAACCTTCAGCTCCTTAGACGACTTGATGTCAGAAGGTAGTTTTACAGTTACATCTGAAAATTAAATAATTGAAGTCATTAATGATTGTAAATAATTGGGTTTTTCACTGCAATGACACTGTTCAGACCTCAGATCAGACAAACAAGGAAGATATGCCTTAGGACAATTATCTTTCGCGATCAAAAATGTCTTCATGTTTCACCTAGTATTTTCACTAAACTGTTAATATGCTAAGCGCAAAACGAAGTAAAGGCATGCAAAAAAAAAAAAAAATGGCAAGATCATCTGCCAAAAAGAGAGTGAGTTCAAATAAAGGCATCAATCCTGATTAGAGGCTGATGCATTCGCACCCACCATCCGCCACACCACATTATCATATCGCTTGTTTTTATTTTAAATAATAGGATTGCGTTAGACTGCCGTCTTGCCTGATGTTAAGCAATTTTTTTGTTCTGTATTTATTTTGGGGACTTTTGCCAACAATGGCATGTCAGTCCCATGATGCGGTCTTTGATGATGTTTATTTGATTTAAGGATCAGACCTTGGTAAAATTATCATCAGCACTAAAATACTGTAATTTTGCAAGTCAAGATACTGTCGGATCATCCACTAGTACACAATCCAAATCAGATCAGTGTTGATTTGCAAAATAAGGTATCTCTCTCTAGGTATTATGTAACTCATTTCAGGGAAATTCTAAGCAATTTTTTTTAAATCAAAACACATATTATGCTATCTGTCTATAGATTTGTACACCTACTAGGCAAAACATGATACAAAGTAATTAATATTAATGTTTTAACATCTATTGTGCATGTGTCAGCAGAAGGTAAACGATAAGTAAGATAGTCGATTAATAATATCAATATCAAATCGAAACTATATGTCGATATTTAATATTGAATTTCAAAACTATATATTTCCTGAAACCATATATTTTTGAAATGTGGTAATTCAAGGTTAATAAAATAAAGCATTCATCATCATCACCAGCTGGAAGACGTCCACTGCTGTTCAGCAAGAAAAATTAAGAATATTGCGCAGGAAAATTGGAAAATTTCAGAAAACTTAACGACGATTTAACTCGAGGCTGAAACCGCGGGGCGCAGCTCGTTTAATATAAAAATCATCATCATCAGCAGCTGGAAGATGTCCACTGCTGAACATAGGCCTCCCTCTATAACCTCCACACTAAACAACAGCCTGCTTTTTGCATCCACTGGATGCCAGCAACTCTCACAATGTTATCGGTCCATCTAGTGGGAGGCCTACCTATGCTGCGTCTTCCAGTTCATGGTTAACCTGTTGTTAACCATGGTTAACCATGGTTAAACCTTTAAAGCATAAAAAATAAAGCATTGCATTATGTTAATTTACATGTTACAAATTTATTTATGACAACTATCATACCAAAATAGTAATCTGGGGGAAGAAAGAGCGTTGGCGGACATAGGTTATGGCTGAGGAATGTGGAAGGTGCGGATGGAAAGAGCGGGATCTGTGGGCGTAGAGTGCTGGACTACTGGGCGTGCTGATGTACTGAAGTGCGGGATTAGTGAGACTAATGTTACAGACTTTGAACATACCCAACTCCATTATAGTTTGTGACCACCAATATTTCTCCCTCTCCGCTCCATTGTACGTCTCACTGTTTTGTTGTACTGGTATTATGGGCGGTTCATAATCATCTGGGATCACTTTTGGAGGGCTTGGTTGTTTAGCTGCTTCAGTATCAGGTTCGTTTTGTGGAATTTTATCTGTATACTGAGTTTTAAGGGTTTCTGGAACTAGAGGTTGGTTCTCATTTGACGGTTGGTCTTCGTTAATGTCATCTGAGTCTTCTTCGGCGATTACTTCGACTTCATGAGCTACAGTTGAGCACATTATCTCATTGTTGACTTCTACCGGCTTTCTTGCACCGTTCGGTGCTTTCCAGCTCTTCGGGTCGCAGGTTCTGAGCACTTTGATAACGAGCTCTTCTGCGACGCCCGGCGGAAATCCCATGTTCTCGTAAGGTCCTTCCGGGACATGGTAAAAATCCGTTCTGGAACAGTACAGAATACCAGTTTATATAAACTGTATATTGCGCTAAAAAAAAATCTTCTTACATCGTCTGCATTTAACACTAAAGGTGTAGTGATAATACATACAATGTGATAAATAAAAAACAAACCGTCTGGCCAAGAAGTTGAAGATAGCCGACAGGAAACCCAAAATTGACTTCTCGTTTACTAAAATCGAAGACAAAACTTCGTCATATTTAGTTTGGTCGTTGGAATTTGCCATTTTCTTACATATTTTGCACAAGCAATGGATTTGTTTGAGATGAAGATAAAAAGAAAATCAGAAAACAAACCACACCGACCGAACGGAAATCACTTTACTTGGACATGACATTGACATTTGATGATTTGACAGTGATATAAAGCATGCAGCTCATTTTTGTATATAATTTATATGACTATGGATACAAAGTCCTTCAGTCGTAATATTTAACAAGTTTACATAGTATTATAGAGCGTCAAACAAGCCACAGTCAAAATCAAGTAAAGTAAGTCACGGTCAAGTCAAACTCATGCCCCTGTAAAGTGGTGAAGACTTTATAAGATGCTCCTATGGAGTTTTGGAAACAACACGAAAAGACACGTTTCACCTCGTTATATCACTTGCCCACACTCGAGCACGTTTAAGAGTACTTAATGAATAATAATTCACCATTTAGTACACATTAACCCTCGAAAATACACAAGTTTAGGAAAATAATCCAACGAGCCGACATGTTTTTTCAGCCTTGGCGCCAAAACTCCTCTTCTCGGTCAAAACGGCCAGTATTTCTAGTTTAAAAAAGCCACCTTACAATAAGCATTTTTAAGGCTGGTAACAAAATAACCTGTATTTAATTTACATTCCAGCCACTTGGAGGAGTTGCTTCGCTTTCGAAAGTTTCACATCCGCAAGAGAGCGGCAAGGCAAGGCGACGTGAAGTAGGCAAAGAAGTCTCGCGCGCGAACTCTGTATAGGCTGCAGGCGATGACCGCATTCATATGAGTTTTTATTATATTATTGTGAGTGTGCTGTCGTGTTCTCCGTTCCGTTCAGTGTTTTCAAAAATGCTTCATAGGTGAACGTTAGCGATTCAAGTGTTGTGGTTGTGATAGTATCCTAGCTATTCTATCTTTATTTGTTTCTTGAAGGTTGTAAAAATGCCTTGCTCAGCAGTAACTTTGTCTATAGCGACCATTACGGCTATCGTGGCCGCTGCTCTGATGGCTATAGCATTCTCGACAGATAACTGGCTATACATTGAAGTTAAACGCACCAACATACAGGTAAGATTTTTAAAAATAAATGTATGAGAAAAATGCTTTATATAAAACCCAAAAAAAGAATTAAGACTAAAATTTATGGAAACACTTCTGAACGCTTTAGATAAGTACCTAAATAGGTAGTGCCTAGTTGTAAGCATTAGATTAGTAGGTAAGTAGTTTAATTTCTACCCCCCAAATTAGTATTTTGTTTTTTTATTACCTACCCTCATGCTTACCAAAAATGCTGCCGGAAATATTTTGTTGAAAATTAAATTTTACTTAAAAGTAGGTAACTTGATGCTTTCCTACTCGCTTGACTGAAAATTTAACTGAAGAAGCGATAGGTACCTACGCGAAATATCTTCTAAAAAGGTTTCCATTATTTTTGACACTTAAACTTTACATAACTACAACACCACCTCAATACCACCTACTTATCTTTTATTTACAGTAGGTATGCTGTCTTTATTTATTTGTTTGCGAACACACCTAGTTATCTTTTCTTCAAAACATTTTAAAATATTTCTGCAAGCAGTTATTCTTGCTAAACCTCCTTTGTTTCATTACCGCACCTTTTACCTCTGTTCTGATCAAAATATAAATCAATGTAACACTTATTCTTTCGAGTCCTTGCCGAGACCCCGTTAGCAGACACGTTACGCATAAATATGCACGTACCCAATGGCACGAACAAAATGTGCGTAACTGTACTATTCCGTGAGTATGACTCCAACTCCTGGCTGCACACGAAGATAAAGAAATGACGACCGCCGACCGATAACATTTATCTCAAGCCACTAAGTAAGCTTGCCATATCAAGCTATGCAAGTTTCTCAACAGTTTAATAAACTACAGAAAGCGCGTAATTTATAAAAACTGGAACATCTCACGGTTAATTCGCTTGTTATTTTACCAAAGCCAGTTTTTGTTGGAGATTTGGCTAACTCAGTTTAATTTTCCTAACAAGTCGGCGCGGCTCGGCTTCACTGTTTTTTGCAACGCTGCGCGCTGGGAAGTGACGTGACGGAAGTGTCGAATTCTACCTGCTCCCACGTCCCTTCTATTCTTTACACATTTAGGTGTCGTTCCTACGCTACGTGAGGGTTTATTGTTAGAAACTTGGATAACGACCCATCTTCAATGTTATGAATTTGAATAATAAGTCCATTAAGTCTTACGATTTGCCGACATTAACTTTCAAATTTGTTTCGCAACAGGTATTTTACACGACTTGTTTTTAGGTACACTCGCAATTTGCCAAATTAATGACTACGAAGAATGTCGTAGTTTTTTGGCTGTGACGAAAGATAATTTTGGTGTCTTTTTTTTTTTTTTTTACTGCCTAGTATTTTCATCGAGTCTAAAACATTTACGCGAGTAATAACATACCTATGTAAAACTGGTTTTGATGTTTTAGGTAACTGGATTTTCTTCTAATTACAATTCCGTATCCCTTTCTAAACCATAACTTACGGATATATAATTGCCTAATCTTATGGAAACATTCTGTAGACCACAATGAGCCAATAAATCCTTCAATATCATAGAGATATTAAATTCAGCAGCAAAGACACATTTGAAAGCTCGAGAGAAATCGATCGAGAAAGTGACGAAATCTGTGTGAAGATCTAATGCAAGTTATATACTAAACTGTATGACTTGCTGTTCAACTGGATAATTGTACATCAGTTATTATACCTACTAATTATTAGTTAACAAGGTGCTAAGGTATTTTGACGCACCAAATTCTACTAACTTAATTACGACTCATGCATGAGGTATCAATAAGCATGAAAACTTTAAAGAAATCTGCAGGACATTGAAATAGAACTATAACATCTGAATCTACAACGGATACTTCACCGATTTGTCTAGAAAGTTCCCAAAATATTAGAATGTGTTCTGAGAAATCTTAAAACAAAAAAAGAGCTACCTGCAGGGAAGGGAACGGATGTTTGCTTGACAAAATAAACAAGGAAAGTAAAAATAGAAGGATAAAAGGATGTCTCTCTTTATTTACATAAAATACAAATGCTTGATGGACTTGTTGATGGAAATAACCGTATTCCGAGATATTTTGTTGATCTACCTGCAAGAAATGTGGTGTAAGAAGTCGGTTAGTGGTAATGGTGGTCATAAGTCGATAAGCATTGGGCCACATGTTCCGTTTAGTATGTTCAAAACATTTACCCTTTTATAAGCCACGAAAGAGTTACTCTATCGTTTGTCTTTTTCAATCGAGTTAGGCTCATCATCATCATCATTTCAGCCATCTAGGACGTCCACTGCTGGACATAGGCCGCCCTCATCGATCTCCAAAAGGGCCGGTTGGAAGCTGCCTGCAGCGTTTCCTACGCTGCGCTTACCGGTCCGTGGTCTATATTCGAGAACCTTTCGGCCCCATAGGCCATCTGTTTTGCGTGCTATGTGCCCTGCCTACTGCCACTTCAACTTGATTATCCGGACGATGATGACGATTATTATTTACAAATAGTTACGCTTACGTTACGCCTACAACCGTTCGTGAAATCAATAAACAATAACATCGAATTCAATAAACTACGACTGCGGTGAAGATACGGTGACAATGGGTGACTACAATGCGGAAACCTGCTTTCTTGGCGGCGGGACCACCCATTTCTCACGACTCTGGCACTTCTATTTGATTCCGCTTTCATAGGTAAACGTAAAAGGCAATTGAAAGTCGGTAGTTTGTTGAAACAATGTTCATCTAATTAGTAATTACAATTTCTGAGTGACTCATCGCGTAATCAGGTGGTCTCCTCTTTACGTGGTCATACCATCGCAACCTACTCTCCTGCATTTTGTCGGGGAGGTGACGTACGCCCAGGCATTAAAAATTCCGAAATGTTCTGATCTTACCATAGCTTTAAAAAGCAATATGGATGGATGGATTTCACTCTAAGGTGCAAGATGCGTTTACAATCTAAGACAGTGGAGCGTTCAACAATCTTCCGACATGGAATCGACTTCCCTTTGGCTACGAATGAAATTATCGAACTTATATTAATAGTCTCGTAAAAATATTCTCTAATGCTGTTATTGCCACGCTGAACTGTTTGATCAAGTATTCAGCTTTGCACTTACTAATAAAATTGTAAGTTCTTTAAATGACGTAACAATTTAAAATTACCGTAAAATATAAAACAAATGAACATTGCAGATCTTGGAAAGTGTAGATAATCTGCTAATCCGTGCTTCGTTATTACCATTGCCTTTCACTAAATATGCTTACACTTGTCGGACACTGCCCTGCCCCCAGAGCAATCATTATGCTTTCTGGCTTGATCTGCAAAAATACTGTCTACGTGTCTTTCTCAATTACAAAATCTCAACAATAGCAAGCCAAGGCCCATTTGAAAAGGGTGCGCTGAGTCTTGTACACTCAAGTCCCGCTTGGGTTGTATTCTGCATTTCTCCTTGCCTGCTACCTTATCTATCTCAGTTCCACGAAGTAGATATCAGAGCATGGGTCTTAACGGGGGCCTTACGGGTAACTCTTAACGCGGGCTCGAATTAGCGCTAGAATAGCACTGTTCGGAAAATCACGCTACCATGATACGCTATATATTGCGGCCGCGTCTGTTCGCGGTTCCCAGCGCGAACACTAATTTATTAGCTAAGTCGCCTTTGATACGCATGTTGCATCCAATGGGTTAAATCGAGTTGACGAAAAAATTGATTTATTTGTCTGCTTGGTTGCAGAATTCAAAACTACGATATTATTAGACGTATGTTTTTGTGTGTAAAAATTAATTTAATGTGTTTAATTGTGTTATAAGCTAGGTTTATAAATTATTATGTTGACATACGCTATTGAATTAGGACATTCCTGTAATGATAGTTGTAATTTGGATAAATAAATAAAATAAAATAAACTTTTCTCGCCCTTCTCTCACAGTTGTTCCAGTCCCTACTCCTATAATATTTGCGCTTTTACAAGACTCCAATATAAACTTCCCGTTTCTCTTTTATCTTTTCCTTCATATAAATATACGGATTATTACGGAATGTACCTACAATATGTTATGAGAAGTAGCTTTACCTCTCTTCCTCCGAAAATATGATGCAAAAACGCATGCTAATATTTGCAATCTCCGTCTTCGCGGAAACTTCGGAGTTTCTCTAAAACGAGTTCCTTTGCTAAGTTAAAACGCTATGCTGATATTAAATGTATGACGCTTGCATAACACACCAGTTTTTGTTTTAGAACTCGGCACTCTCACGATTATTGAGGTTGTGTCACTTGGAATTTGCTAATTGCACTCAGTAACTCAATTTTTGTAAAGAAACTTATGAGAATAATACAGGCTCTAAATGATGGATTACTGTTGAGGTCACAACATTATTAAGCTTACTTTAGCATATTTTGGTATAATTTTATCGAAACAGCGATTTATCTGTGAGCGACTAATGCGTACATAGGGAACGTTTTGTTAAAAATCATTGGCGGTACTTGTAAATAATTTCATAACATTTCTACAAGGACGTTTTATAAATAAACATTTATAAAATAAACGTCCTCGCATTTCTATACACATCCGTCATTTACCCTCATATTTATAAACGTAATAAAGGTACCGCGAATCTTCACGTCACCCTCAAGTGATGTTTTTTATATGCCAAAACACCAAGGACGTTGTATACCCTAAAGCAGTGTTTTTCAACCTTCTTGAATACGCGATAGAAATCTGGCGATCCCCCCAGGGCCTTAATAAAACTACATTAAACATAATAGGCTTCAATCAGAAAATGATCGTTGTCTCAAAAAAGAACTACGTTTTGTCAAACAATTAAAAAAAAACAGGCACAGCCTTCTTACTGAAATTGTAGTTTTTTTATTGTAGTAGTGTAAAACCCACAATCATTTTGAAAAACACTTTACTGCCCTAAAGGAAAATACAACGTCCTTGCAAAATACCACTTGATGGTGACGTGAGGATTCGAGGTACTTTTTATAATTTACGTCCATGAATATGAGGGTTAGTCTACCACGGATACCGCAAAATTTACGAAACGTCAGGAAAAAAAAAAGTTAAATACACGCGATAAAATCCGTCAAGTGTTAAATTACCTTAAAAACCATGATGAAATGTCTCCATTCAAAGATTGTCGTACCTAGTCATATGAGAATTTTCTAAAGGTATAGAGCAAATTTTTTGCAAGGTTCAGTATGCCTAAAGGATAGTTTATCGGTGTATTATAATATAGCTTGTATGTGCAGATTTATCTTTCAGGAAATTACACCTACTTAATTTATATATAAAAAAACCCGTGAATCTATCTTATCTATACTATCGTACTAGAAGTAGTAGGTATGTGACTGTTTGTTTGTAGAGGGAAATCACTGGAATCACTGTACTGATTATGAAAATTCTTTCACTGATGGAAAGTTACAATAGCCCTGAATGTTTTGAAACAAAGCTAGTCTTTAATATACGTACCTAATCTATGTCATCATCATCATTTCAGCCGTAGTACGTCCAGTGCTGGACATACATGTGGGACATGTGAGTTCGTTTCTACCAAATGTATTGTTTGTAAATTATTTCTTGTATTAGGTTTTAGCTTTGTGTTTTTGTGACGTTTCAAAAGTGTATCATAGTATACCTACTTGAGAAAAGATTAAATGAATGAATATATAGGCCTTCCCCATCGATCTCCAAAAGGGCCGGTTGGAAGCGGCCTGCATCCAGAGTTTCCCTGCGGTCTCTTTTAAGTCATCTGTCCTCGCGGGGGTGGACGTCCTACTTTGTAATTCCTATGTAGCCTGGGGGCTTTGCAGCTCAGGCCCGCAAACCTTTTTTTATGTTGACATATGTTCGGACGACGCTGCGGACACGAGTTAATTTTATGATCTATTCGCATTGAGATAAGATCCAAAAGAAAACCTTGACTCTATATGTAGTAGCTATTGTTTCAATACATGGCACTTGCGAATTAATGGCAGGCTGTCAACTGCCAATGGCTACTTGCTCCTTGAGTTGCAAATTATGGGATACTTAATACGCACTTACAACATAATGGCAGGTGGCAGGTGTATGCTATTTCTGTACCTTATAAAAGTTATAAACCATACCTGCCTCTTACTTGAGCCGGCTTACGTGGATGAGTAATATAGCATAAAAATTCTCGAAGATAGGGTCATATTGATACCTACATAAACAGTACTTAAATCAATGTTAATATATATATTTTTTACTTATAGGACATAGCCAGCCTTCTTACACACATATATAGAAATAATTAAAACACCTAGGCCAACATACATATTATAATTAAGCTATCTTTGTGCGTTGGAGGCTTTCCCCGTCTGCAGTTATTAGCATTTTCACTTTATTAGGCTATATAGTAGCTCCCCGTGCTTTTGCCCGATATCCATCGAGATACAATACATATAGTCACAATCGTGCCAAAAAAATTACCGAACCAAAACTGCACACGCTACGAATTGCGTAGACTTTTTGGTTAGTTATAAGGTAACCGCGATCCGATTATACGATGACATAGCGGACAACTAACGTTGAACACTATGCAAGCGACATAATTGGAGTAAATATGGCATTGTGAACTATATAATTGATAAAATGTACGATATGTACAATAACGCTCGGATGATTTTTTGACTGTTTTCACTGAGAGATTGTGACGCCAATTCGCCAATTTCATTCAATTCCATTAAAATCTGTTTGACTGTTACGGAGTTCAGTGTAGGAACATACTTACACACTTACAAACAAAATTTCGCACATATATGTAACAATAGTGTGATTAGAATAAAATTTGACCTTCCACAGTTTGACCTTCCATAAAGTTAAAACCATGTAGTAGCTATCATAACATTAAAAACAAATGAATGATGGTTTTCATATCTTTTAATTTAACGGAATAGCATGGGAATAAGCAAATCCGTTGGTTACCATTTTACTCCGTCAAATTAAAATATACCAATTTTAGGGCGTATGTATATCCGTATGTGTTAGTATTATATAATGTTTCCTATTAGTATTTTTAAGCCTATATATGGCTTTACTTATTTTGATGTCTTAAGTGTCGTTAGGAGTATTTCTCAGTCGGGTTCTTTATTTTTCTTTTAATATGTTGGTATGTAAAAGCTTGAGAGAGGAGGACATCCTCCGTATTTTTTGCCGGTTATAAAACATCACATTCTCAGTTCAGAGAGGCTCAAAACCGTCTGTTCTCAGATTACGGTTGGCATTGCAAGGCAAACGGGTCGGGTCCTTGTAGGACGACTCTCGGCAGGATCAAGTGCACGACCCCGCATTATAAAAACGTTGACTCCGCGCCTGACGAAGGAACTGCGCCAAGGGCACTCCAAATATACAATGTGTAACAAAAAAGTTTGGTAATACTGAAGGGTATGCATCTATGCATGTAGATGTACTTATCATTATGAACAACTTTTACTATGGGACCAATACCAAAATCGCGAAAAAAAACAGCTGTTTCATAGAAAACGGTCATTGACACTACAAAATGTATGGAACAGCTGATAATTTTTAAATTTAACAGGTTTTTATTTGGTTTAAACACTAAACTTTTCCTATTTATGCAACAATGATTTGTACCTACTTATCAGCATAGGATGAAATTTAGTAAAAAAGTTGATACAAAAAGATATTTAAAATTATAGACATGGAGAAAGCACTCCAAAATTTACGAACCAAAAGTGGAAAACCAAATTTAACTCTTAATATAATTTATCCAATTTAGTCTACATTTGTTGCAAGCTAAACTAGACGTTGTAATTAAATTTGTCTGTATTCTATCAAAATTTATACTAACAGGACACTTTTCGTAATATTTGTATCCTATTTCTATATTTTTAAATCAAATATCTTTTGATTAATCTAAAGTTAAGTTACTTTCTTAGGTATTAGTTACATTCTTTAAGAAAAGAATAACAATCTTGGTCCTCTAAAAGCAAACGAAATGATGTTCATTTCGGTCGTAAAAACTAGTTTTAGTCAGACGATAGTTTCTAGCGCTAGAATGAAAATATCCACGTTTGTGTTCCCTTTAACAACAAAAAGTTAAGGTAAAAATAGTAGCCGTGACAAGTTTAGTTTTTAGTCAGTTTTTAGTAAAGCATTAAAACATTGAAAATGAATAAAAAAGATAACCGAGCCTCTTAAAACATATTGGTAAAAAGTTCTGTAAAGAAACTACGCAATACTTAGCAAAACAAACGATGTTCTTTCGTGCCGTTCCTAAAGCACGCTTCCAGTTGTAATACCGGTTTTAGATCTACAGTTGGAACTGCATTGTAAATTGCGTCTTACAGTTTGGTATTAAAGTCGGTTTATGGTAATAAGTTGACCTCGTCGCCTCGGCCGTACGTGCTCAATCATATATCGACGAACGCCTGTCTTGTCCACGCATTCGCATCAAATCAATGGAATGTATATTCGCATAG
Organism: Agriopis aurantiaria; assembly: GCA_914767915.1. Lineage (NCBI taxonomy): Eukaryota > Metazoa > Arthropoda > Insecta > Lepidoptera > Geometridae > Agriopis > Agriopis aurantiaria. The sequence goes on along the minus strand of OU611994.1, from coordinate 4,620,454 downwards.
AACCGTTTTTTCATCTAAGACGACGCTCTTTGGTTCAAATATCCAAATCAACTTGTACTTTCACTCGAGTTTTGCTCGAACGATATCCGCGAAGAAAAGACATCAACGCGCGCGCTGCTATTTTGGCAGAGATTTGGCACGCTTACAAAGTCGTTTGTTTTTATTATTTCCTTTCATTGAAATAAGATTATGTCATTGTAGGAAGCTACATAGTAACTTTTTCATCATCATCATCATCATCATTTCAGCCATAGGAGGTCCACTGCTGGATATAGGCCTCCCCCATCGATCTGCAAAAGGGGCGGGTGGAAGCGGCCTGCATCCAGCGTTTACTACTACTTGTAGTAGTATGCGTTGTAGTGTGTGTGTTGTACTTGTTGTGTGTATTACTTTTTACCTGCAGGTAATTTTCATGTTGGCTTTCATTAGGGACCCTCAGAAACTATTCCTTGCCAGTCCTCAATTATGTTTGAAAGGCAAACTTCAAATGCGTAGATTACTACGAATACGAGGATAAAAATATCAAATCAATTCCACTAATTCTGTCTTCAAACCCCGAATTTTAGTTCTAATCAGTACCCAAGTCTCGCCTTACCCAGTTTACTTGCCAAACCCGGTCAAATATTCTAAATTGCGGAAGCGGTACATGTTTAGAGCGAAAGTAGACAGACAATGGGCGGGTCTTGTAATTATTGCTACCCGAGGCGAGATGCGTGGCGAAAGTGGCGAACTGACCGCAGGGGAACTGGTGCTTGCTTGAACACATGCTTGCTCTGAAAAGATGACATCAAACATTTTGCACAGCGGCGAAAACGACAAATCTCCGACTATAAATTCTCGGTCTCGCCAAAGCAAGTTAAGACCTTCCTATCTATACCTGTTTAAAGATAGATAAATTCTCTTCTATTGCAAGATAGAAATGTTGTATTCGTGATTAGTCAATTAATCTTAGTGTAAATGACTACAATACACAGTTAATTGTGTAACAAACGATAGAATAGAGCTCAGAGATCAGCAAAACATTGTGCTCTTGTATTGTATGAAATTAGATGCGTGTTCGTGGATTGAACAATCTCTGTCTTGGAAATGTCAATTGAGGGTGTTAGCAATAATTTTCTTTGTCTCGTTTTTGCGCGTGATACATACATCCATCGGTGGAGCTCACAGGGCAGTTTTAATGTTTCTAAGTAAGACAATACATGTGTGAGCTAAATAATTACTTATACACAATTGGAGCTACATAAAGTCTTCTGTGCCGAGGCCGTCTACAGGAAAACGAGACCGTAAAGCATGTACATGTACCTACTGCTGCACTGCAAGGTCACAGAATACATACGTTCCTCCGGGACGTACGTTCGTTCGTTCGGGACTCCTTAAAAAACTCCACAATAAGTCTCCAATACCACAACGCCTGGTGAAATAGGGGTAAACGACCAAAAGCCGTGTTCCGTTATTTTAAGAAAGGCTGGTTTTGTAGGCTGGCTGGGGCAAATACACAATACACCACAAGCGGGGTGTTAGTGCAGGTCTTTTAACTCTCACTTTAAATTAGAAAGACTCATCTCTTACTTCATATTTTAAATGCAAAAGTGTGTTTGTTTGTCCTTCTTTCACGCAGAAACCGATCGACTATATTTTTTGCGTAGAGATAGTTGAAAGTTCGGACAATGATATAGAATACTTTTTATCCCGGAAAATGTACGACTCCTGTGGAATTATTTACGTGATTGAAACTGTGGAGCGCAGTTTATTAAAGACCCACATTTGAATAGAGCAAAGTTTGAAATATTGAATGTGAATTGATGGAAAAGAGTATGTCACGTTTGCATAGTCATTTTGATCAAGTCTCCGGGCAACATTGATATATCATTACAAGTGCATTATAATGCTTTCATTAGACTTTCTCATCGATTATCGTCATCCGATACCAACGGAAAAACAACGAGCGATGAACTCCCGGAGTTGAAGGAACGTTGCGCTCCGACGACTGATCGGTGACGATAGAGATTAGACCAATCTCAAGAAAATTATGATGATCACTGATTTAACCGACTTACAAAAAAACAAGGTTCTTTGGCTTTTTTTGTGTATGTTACGCATATGTTACACGATATCTTTGCCGATTGTGAACTGATTTTATTAATGGTTATTTATTGACTACTTTGTTTATTGACTAGAGAGTATATCTCGAGGTAAATTTAAAGAAAATATTCCTCTAAGGGTAGAAAATTTGGGATATTAGAATCCCGTATATTGAAACGTGTTTTTTTTAACGTATATTGTTTTTTTTTTAATTTTTACCCACGATGTAACGGATAAGGTAAGAAGTTGTGTATTAGTGTGTCCCTCTTATAATTTTTCTCTAAACTGGAAAAAAAACTGGACTAGTTTGTTTTATTTGAAAGCAGTGTTCATCTCTGTACTTAGTATGTAAGTAGCTATGTTCGATCAAAATCTATCCAGTCGATTAAAAGTTATGAGGTTTCGGTCATAGGCTTTTTTGAACATTGTAAAGCAAGTGCGTGTTTTAGGACAATGTATGTAGCAAGTGTGCAACGGCAAAAAAAAAATTAGCGGATTATTGTTTTGGCAAGGAATTATCCGTATTAAAAAAAATGGCTTGTATATATTTTTTTATTAATAGACTTGCGTTTGACCTTTGCGATGGATCATGATTGCCTAGAAGAAACCGATTCATTCGCGACTTGAAGACACCCCGATTGTAACTAATGGGGAAAACCCATTTAGGTATGTATCGCATTCCACAGACTAGCGGTTCGCACAATAAAGGTGAAATCTAAACACTTCATACAGATTTCGGAATATCAACCATAATCGCCTTTTCGTGCCCACTCTGGCCGTCTGATAAAAAATGGGCAGGAGGTAGTAAGATCATGATAGAATAATAATGTTATGCAGGATAATCATCAGAACCAATACCAGTGCGTGCGCCGCTGTTTCTTTATTGTCGTTTCGACATTGGCTGCATTGTCGCAAGCAGTATTGCTATGTGACTAATAGGCAGTTATTATGTGTGTAATACCATGCAATATATTTTTGCTTCTATCATATTGTGTGCAATCCTACGATCGCGTTGTCATCGACTTATCTCGCCTTCGGTGCTCACCGTATTCGTTTTTTCTGACCGTATCCTCACCTCTAAGGTAAGGTCTGACAAAATACGGTAACCTTAGGGATCCCTTCTTAAGGTTACCTCAATAAAGGATGCGCCATAGTTCTGATGAAGTCATCTATGACGTAGTTAATATCTTACTATGTCCTTATTTGAAGTGGACTGAACGTCTTTTGAGAGACGACTAAACAATGCCAAACAAATGGGAGACTTAATTGAAACCACCAACAATTCAAGAAATAGTTACAAACATCCATCTAATCTAAACTGATATACCACTGATCTACGTTGCGTGTGTGTCCATCAAAGTCATTGATCCAAGCCTGCTTTCTACAGAAATCGAATTTTAAACTAACCAGAAGAGGTGTCAGCCACACCGTCTCAATGGTACTAGCATCAATAATTCAACGCAGGTGTCGCTTCGATAAGTAAATAGAATGCTCACCTACAACTGTAATACATAATGCATGAATTATTCACAAATCACATAAAATTAACAACTATCTTCAAACCAGTGCATCATTAGGATTTCAAAATTGAAATTTTGTATGGAATTCAATGACTGCTAATTATTTACTTACATCCAACATCAATCATGGAATTCTATATGTATATTCGTAGCGAATATTCGTACTTCACCCACAGTATATTTTGACTCCAAGTCATAGATTCAGTATAACCCTCTACGCTCCAAGTACTTTTGTCTATGGTAAAACTCAAACAAACATTCCAAGCACAGATCTAGGTGATTCCAAGTGTCGAAATTGTTTGAAAGAAAGAAAAATATTTATTTATGACAGTAACAAATGTACAGACATTAGGAAATATAAACAACAAAATAATAGTTTATGTCACAAGCCGATCCCAACTCAGCGTAGTGCTGGTCAAAGACTACTATATATATACGGGTGCTGGTTGCTGTGGCTGGTTGTAAACAACCAGCGCTGGTCTTCCGTTGGAACCGACAGGTGACTTCACACACGTCAGACAGCAGGTGTGCGTTGCTAACACTATTATTACCAACTAGCTGAAACCCGCTACTTCGTACGCGTAGAGCTAGGCCTTCGGCCTCGCTACTACAACCCGTTATGACCTATGTGCTATTCTAATGTATAAGCTATATTATTGTAAACTTTCATAAAATCCATTCGGTAGTTTTTGCGTGAAAGAGGAACAAACATCCATACATCTATACATAAAAACTTTCGCGTTTATAATATTAGTACGATGAGTATTTACACATACAAACACGAAAACAATTTTATAAATACCTACTCAAAACCTAAACATAAAACATATTAAATAAACTAATAATAAAACTTGTATATATATATATTATATATATATATATATATATAAGATTGATGCAGAATGAAATGTAAAATTATAAATATTCAATGACAGTTTCAATTACTTACATCAATGTAAATATTACTTTTATTTAAAGTTTAAATCATGTTTAAATTATTACTACATTTAGTGTTATCATCTAAAGAATTTTAAGTTTACCAGCGTAATGTGACAAGAAGACGCCGGTTTGACTAAAACTATTGTTTAAGAAGTATATACAAAACATTCATTCGGTCCTTAAGAAAAAATTTTTTTACTCACTATTACACTGTGTTATTACAGTTAGTAACTGTATGGATAATAATATCTTCCTCCGTAGTAAGGGTATCCATAACCTCTTCCGTAACCACCATAGCCGTTGCTGTAACCACCGTAGCCGTTGCCGTAACCACCGTAGCCGTTGCCGTATCCATCGTAGCCGTTGCCGTAACCACCATAGCCGTTGCCGTAACGACCGTAGCCGTTGCCATAACCACCGTAGCCGTTGCCGTAACCACCATAGCCATAGTATGGTGAATACAGGGTGTTTCCTTCCAATTTTACTATATCAGCTGGGGCAGAAATTTCGTTTTCTGCTGCAGCCGGTGCTGAAGGGATAGGAGACCAGTTTTCTTCATTGCTTTGAACGCTTCTGGGTGCAGGTGAATGCCAAGCGTAGTTATTTCCATCAACGACACCGTCGCTAGTGTCACGTGAGTAAGGAGAAGTTAGGCGATAATCCGCAGCTACGCAACCCAGGACGAGAACAACGCAAAACTTCATGTTGTAACACCTGATATGAAGGCCAATCACACGTATGTCTTTGACTATACGAAGCTAAACCTTTTATACAAAACGCTAATGAGACTCCATTAGGGGGTTTCCTGCGCTAATGAAAATAGTAATAATTGATTTCATTGTCAATCGACCGTAAAATACCAATGTAATTTTCCATATCTCGTCTCGATAAACGAGTTCGTATTTAGTCATTTATGTTTATAGAGTGGAAAGTTATATTGTTGTAGTTATACATTGTTACCCATTCATTCTTCATGTGTACGGTCCTATGCGTCGTTGGTTACTTTTATACTACAAACTAAAAAAAATGGCACTAAATTGGCATTATGAATATTTAATAACGATTTACTTACTAATTTGAAAAAAACAAATCAAATTCGGATGAGTAGTTTTAACCCGACTTTTGCCGTAGTCGGGTACATTAGCTAGTATATTAGTATGAAAATAAACTGATAGATGTCCGGGGCGTGAACTACCTATAAAATCTGTCAGAAATATGTATCTATCAGATAAGCTGATAGATACATATTTCTGACATGTCAGTTCTCTTTTGCGACAGTATACGTCATCCTCCTCTATAGGAATGTGCCGTGACTGCAGTGAAATAAACCCGTATTCTCACTATGAATGAACTTTTGTTCTGAGAGACGACTAAACAAGCAACTGGATTCCAATCACTTTACGTGATGTTGGTTTTATGGAGGAAATTCATTACTCTATGAAAATCGTGAGACAAACACGAATAGATACGACTCGGGTGCTTTGTTTAAACTTCCTAGCTATACATTGAAATTGAACACTTTTAATCGGATTTTATCGCGTGTATTTAGATTATTAAATAAATAAATAAATATTTGGAACATTTTTGCACACACGGTCATCTGACCCCAAAATAGTAATGGAACGCCGCTGTCAGTCAATTGTTGATGAAATTAATTATATTACAAGTGGTTCTATCGTCGACCGCACCATCGCTTAACATCAGGCGAGGTGGCAGCCAAACGCAAGCCTATTATTCAGTTTAATAAATAACCCAGTTGTTAAGAGATCAAAAGTCAGATTATGTCATATGGTATAGCAAAGAGAATATAAATCTATAGTTTCTATGGTATTTTCTAAAATCGTATAGTTTTACCTTTGAGTTTTACAAAAACTTCTTAGGTAACCAGACAAACATACGCGATTAAAATTTTAGAACAGAGGTCATAGTTTTATATTATATTCTGCTTGCTTTAAGCAAATAAGTACATGTCTTAAGTATAAAAAGAAAATATCGATGCAGTAACAACGCCCTTGGATATAACATAAGAAATATAAAAAAAAGTGATTCAAAATTATAATAATAATAAAAACGCACTTATAGCTATTGGTAAAAAAACTAAACGTCAAAAACAGTTTCAAATCATCTTCAAATAAGCTCATTGTGTGGAGGCAAGGCAAGGCCTTCTCAAGGTGATCTGTTTCGTCCCTGGAGCCGCGGAATGCGGTTCAAAGAACCAGTAACTGCCGTTTCCTACTCTGTAATTACCGATTCCGATCTTTGAAAACGTCCGATGGGTCGAGCTGTTATTCAAAGCAGTTTGCTTTCGCCTTGTTTTCAAGGAGAACAAATAGCCTGGATCGTGTTCTGAACATAGATGCGTAGTAATAAAACATAATAAAAGATCTATGGCTTCATATTCTTATTCGAGATGGGGGCGATAAGTCGGGTGTATTGTGCATCTATGGATCTATGGCTTTTGGATTACTCGTGCGATGGTGGCCGATCGGTAGCATGTGCGTTTCACAATCTGACGGCACCCGGTTAGATACTCGATCCTGCACCAATGACTTATTTAGTAATTTAATAAATAATTACTTAACATAGTAACTAAATAAATAATGTGCAGTTTCGGTGCCATCGCTTATAAATGGCGTAGGAAACCATGGTGAGGAAACCGGTATAAATGTCCAAGAATCTCAATAGTTCAAAGACATTCTAAGATGGACTAGACCAGCATGGTGGATTAGAGGCCCATTATCTCTCGCTGAGAGGGAGGGAACATGATAGGCTGGAGTGATGAAAAGCGAAAGATGTTTGCCACTTGACTTCGTAAAAGCTGAATGGATTTCGATTATTTTGGCCCCTTGAAGGAGCATAGATAAATATAATTTATTTGCACAAAACACGAGTAAATCATACACACACATTCAAAAACGCATGCACAAAGTGTTCTCTTTGTATCAAGTTTTGCTTAGTAGGCATACAAAAGAGAGGTGGCATAAAACTATCGCAATTAAGTCATGTAATTGTAGATCTACAATTAATTGACTTATAAAAATAAAATAAAAATATTAGAAAATCTCAGAAGTAAGAAAATGCTAAATAATGTTCCAGTATGTATCTAGTACTTGAAAAAATTTGCGTCATTTGTAATAATTATCTAACATCACATCGCTCGCAAGTACAATGAGAACAAAGTACAAAGAAGTCGGCGTGAGTCGGTATCTCAGAAAAAGCTCCATTGGCCCAGTCCGTCTGGAAAAATCATTGTATAAGTCAATGGGAGGTATCTTAAATCCTGGATCAACAAATTACCCATTTTTGCCTCAAAATACCCTTCCTGTTTGATAGTGGGTATAAAAGTATAACGGAGCCAAGCTAGTTGAAAAAAATATGTACAATTCAATGCCCCATTTTGCGCAATTTCTGTAATCTCCGAGTTACTTGCAATGCAAGTAGCAATTAGCAAAATATGTATTGAAGTTATGTTTGTTAATCAATAATTGGATATTATTGTGTTAAAGTGTTACACTTCGAATCTTGGGTAATATTTTTTTCATTACGTAAGTTTACTGTATTTTATTCTACTTTACAAAACAGATGAATGCCAGTGAAATTTATCTACAATTGAATCCTGGCGATGGAGTGCGGATTATAAGTTAATCTGTAGGTCCTGTTTGTTTGCTCTCAAGTCTAGAAGGCAAGAAACTAGTGGCCGTGGTCAGATGAAACTAACAAACCAATCTGACCACGGATACCTAACAGAATAGGCGACGACTTCGGGTGGCCTGAAAACTCAGATGCTAAAGTTGGCGTGCACTACCGTAGCAAAATGGATATCGGCTAAACATAATCTAGAGATAGGTTAATGCATACCGGGAAAGGTACATAGATAGAAGAGAAATAAAAATTACATACATATAGCAAGTGGCCGCTTTATCTTTAAAAGCATTCTTTTGGAAGGAGGAGGAGACCAAGGCAGCCATTGGAAGGAGATAATTTACGTGATGGGGGATGTTAGATACACGTTAAGGGGCTGAGCAGACGAAGGACTGTTGTGGCGTAGACAATTGTCCACAACGATAGAACATGGAAATCTATGCAAGAATGCACACTTGGCCGGCTTGATTTTATTTGTCCTGTGTACAAAAAGTCCTTCGTTTGCTCAGCGCTAAAATGATACCATTACACAAACATGATATTTGATATTTTTAGTTCAATAGATTGCTAGTAGAGTTAACTTGGTTTAATGTTTACAGTGTAGCTTATAGTGTTCATAGTTAAATTTGCTTAAATTAATTTGTATTGTTTCAGACTCGCGCAGCGGAGAACCCAGCTGCTAACCAAGCAGTACTGGACAGCCTGAACAACAAATACTACTATTACACGAGAACGCGAGGACTCTTCCGGATCTGCTACCCGAAGGAACGCCCGCCAACCGGTAAGACCATAAGACATGTTGACCATATTACGAATACCAAAATTTTAAAAAGGAACGATATTGTGTGTGTACTTTTTGGGGTGTTGCGATGACTCCAAAGTGGATCTTGGTCTCTGACAATCAAAGACGCTACTCTCATGGCACTGCGCGACCTCATGCCAATCGGGTAGCTGGAGCTCACGCAGTTCAGTTTCCCAGGCATCAGACTTGGGACGCCCATTCGAGCAATGTCCTGTCCAGTCGGCCGTCCCAAATATTTTCTCTTCAGGGCCCGATGTTTTGCTAGGGCTACGGTTTATTTCGAAGAAAAACATCTGAAAACACCGAAGAGCATTGTGCTTACAATGACACTTTATGAGACTACATACATTTAATAAATCTGGGAGTTTAATATTCACGAGGATACGAATGCTTTTCTTCTGGACAACAACGATATATGTAGCGTTTACATTATTGCCCTGAATATGATGCCACAATTTTCTGTGCTACTTTGTTCTTTACCGATGTTACTTTCCACAGCTAATTATAGTCTGTCGATCTCAGCAGATATCATACATAGATATACTGTACTAAATACCTATAACGCTAATTATTACTATCCGCAACATTCAAGAAAACACAACAAAACGGTAATAGTAGTGTTTACTCCAATTGACCATAGAGCGGTTATTTGTTGCTTATTGGCGCATAACTACTGTAGACCGCGACGTGGAATTTTAAATTCTATGTCCGGGCACATGAGTCACAATTACAACGCTACTGTAGAAATCATTAAATTGAATTGTGATCTTTATGTCCATAGCATTAAAGTTGACGATAGTGTCGTTGTACTTGCTATGGTCAGGTTTACGGTACTTCGGCAGATGTCTAATGCTTTAGAATAGGGATGTTACGGATGTGGTATTATCGGAACGTGAATCGGAAACGGAGTCGAAGTTAGAGGCGGAGGCAGAAGTGAGATGTGTTAAGTCTAATAAAAATTTACAATACACACATTATTCAGCTTCTTTAATAAAAAATAATAATACACCTACCAAGGCATTGAAAATAAAAATAATAAAATCTAAATCTTTAATCATTAATATGAATAATATGATGTAATACATAGTCATATTAGTCTTCCCGTGAACATAGTGCATGTAACTGCGCCGAAATATCGGGAGCTTCTTCCACAACCTTATCATTAAATATTACGTAACTATACAACTATACATATTATAACTGTAGTGAAAGAACATAATCAAATGAAGTAACTCCCAAAGTACTCCAAATGATTTAATTAATTGTATTTAATAAACAGAAGCTTGGGAGGTTTATCTCGCCGTCCAATCTATTTGCACCTCCGATTCAAAAATGTCGGTGCGGAAGTCGGAATCGATTGAAAGTTTCGACTTTTCGGAATCGGAATTGAACCTCCGTAACATCCCTATTTTAGAACACGATAAACGTAATAGCTCTAAAAACTGCAACAACAAGGCTGAGGTTAGGATTGCCCTAGTCGTGTTTTCTTACACGTAATCTTTAAACTTTTCTATTCTTTTGTTTCACGTTGGTCAGTGTTCAAGGCTTTTGGTATTCACCGTTGTTCACCATTTGTCCACATCGTACGATTCTGCCAAATTCATTCATTTAGGTACTTACTAAGCTGTGAAAAAATTGTCACAGATAAGTAAGCAGTCAGATAAGTAGGTAAGCTGTGAGAAATTGCCACGAATTTGTAAGTAAGTAGTTAGTATGAATTCGCGCAATCCGATCCGTCCGATGCAGCCAAGTGTATCTTTACATGGTTTTCAAGGAGCTCTTTTCAGGGAAAAAAATTGCATTCAAAAGACAGCTACATCTGGTTAGATTATCACACGACTGCAGGCTTATAAGAAACGGTGATATAATATAGTAAACCGAAAGAAGGTCCCGAACATTTATTTATTTATAATTATTTACATCATTATACTTTTAGATGGAATCGTGAAAAAATCATTAGCTGTTCCATGGTATAATAATATATTTCACTAGGTATGTGATTCCGAGGCAAAAATGTCGCATGGGTGACACAAGATGTCATCGACGCTGTGTTAGCAGCATGAACCATAACTCGCCAATCTCTGTGTATTACTTGTGGGAATTTAATTTGAACAATGTTTCAAATTTTTAAAATGCATTCTACAAAAAACACTGTTTTAAACTATCACGGTTGTTCACTAAAGTTATATGACCCCCGCATTCGTAAGTCTTCCCGTGAACATGGTGCATGTAACTGCGCCGAAATATCGGGAGCTCATTCCACAACCTTACCACGGTAAATATCCCGTAAATAATCATATAACATTCTACAATAACTAATATTCTACTTAATTTACTGTAATCTGTAATCTACTTCGGGTTTAATTAAATTTTGTAGTAGTTTTATTAAATCATTCTTTAATTATTATACTATGGGAGGTATAATTAAAACAGCGCTCCATGTCATAACAGTTATCTAAGCTAATTAATAATTTACACAAGTCTAGTCAACACCACGACTAATATATAAACATAAACATGCATTTAGAGATGTTAATGTATAATTAGGTAATAGGATTTAAATTAACTTTCTACAGTAACGTAACACACTCATCTTTCAATTTGACTTCATTTCCTACTTCCGTTAGAAAAACCTGAAGTACTGAGAATCGATAGTCTGCACTGAAAAAAATTCCTGACTTTCCTTCTGAGCCTTGTCTTCTAAAATATGTCATTTCCTTCCTAAACCGAGGACTGTATTAGCCACGGATCCCGGAGAGTGGTATCAACCGATCCCGGAATCCGATTCTTTAAAAATATATGCATTTTTTTGCTCTTCTCTGTTTTTGTGCGTATGTTGCGCGATATATTCGCCGATTGTAAGTCTTTTAATGAGTCCTTTTTATTGAATGACTATTCTATTACGGTTGTTCTCAGTGGCGTATCGGAGGGCCAGGTGGTGCCGTGAACCGGGGCCCTCAAGCTCAGGGGGCCCTCAGGCCTTGACCAGCAAACCTCAAACTGAACTTGCGAAAATTTCTGCCATCATAATCTTAATAATTACTGTTAATATCTTCTTAAGGTCATGTCATCTTATTAAGGTGCACACCTTTAAAGTATACATAAATATTTATAGGTATTTTTACTTGATAAAACTTAACCAGTTTAGATGGTTCCCCAATTTGTTTTTGCACTAGGGCCTTTGGTTACCTAGCTCTACGCCACTGGTTACTGAATCAGGTTGTGGATGAAGCTCCAGATATTGCGGCGCAAGTTACACGCACTGTGTTCACGGGAAAATTTAAGAATGAAGGCTGGCATAAAATCTACCCTCTTTCTTAGTATTTTTCTACGGTTATCACCGGAACTCAAACTTGAACCTACATAAGTCCAAAATCAACCATCCACATCCTTGTCACTATATTAAATATCTCGTACTTATTATTAAACTAGCTGACCTGACAGACGTTGTCCTGTCTTAGAACTGTCAAACACGCAAAGTCAAAATTGTAAATCTTATTTTTTTACACCTTGGGTTACTGTTTGAAAATATAATATAGCCTATGTTAACCGGGAATAGTGTAGCTTCCCAACAGTGAAGGAATTTTTCAAATCGGTTCATTAGTTTCGGAGCCTATTCAATGCAAACAAACAAACAAACAAACAATCAATCAAATCTTTCCTCTTTATAATATTAGTATAGATTATACCAACATTTATAAAATTTCTCCCACTTTCTTATAAAAACAGTTTAATATGTTTTTGTATAAAAATGCTTTCAGATAATAATCATATAACTGTAGTGAATGAGCTGTATATCTTGAGAGTAATCCAAAAAATATTAAGAGTTCTTTTTTATTTTTTGTATAAAAAATGGCTTTGCTCATTGATTTTAAATAGTTTGGATTTACCTCAAAGTCGAGCTAGTACCGAAAAAAGTCTGCCAAAAGTTGTAGAGTGCGAGGTAAACATGCATTGTACACAATGGCATCGATTCTGGTGTACTCTGAACTAAACTAAATTTGACAGCTCTAAAATTGTTGTCATCCTTCTCTCACATATTAAAATGAAAAGAGAGGCAGATATTTTAGTTAGATTGGTTTAGTTTAGTGTTCTTTATGACAGAATCGACGCCACTGACATTCTTACTAGTTCTACAATTTGTTTCTAGTTCTAGCGGCATACAACCACAAACGAGATGATCAAAATGTCATCATGTGACATTTTGGGTGTAAGTGCTAAAGGGAAAACGCAAGTAAGGGTAATTATAACGCTTCCATTTATTATCTGAGCATTGTTCTATGTCTCAACATTCAAAGCATTTGTATGGAGCGAAACACTCGCGTAGTGTCTCGACACCGGGCCTATCTATGTAACTACTTATTATAGTTAAGATTGATTTCTCTCCGTACATACCACGTAATTGCAGAGCTGCAGGCTTGATATTAAGTTGTATGATGTGCGTAAAATATAAATAAATCATAAGTGCGCGTAGAAAGTATGATTTTGAACCTACAATTAGAAAACGGATTCATTAGCATAGCAAATGCATGGACCCATATACACACAGGGTTACACGTAAAGGCGGTACTAAGCCGAAAGAATTTGGTAAAAAAACATATAAACATAAACCCCCTTATTAATAAACGTGGAGTAGTCTTGGAATAGTAACGCCGTGTTTTGTCTATTTCTGTCTTTCAAAATTTGAACTCGATCGAAAAAGACAAAAGACGGAGTAACTATTCCAAGGCTACTCCAAGTTTATTAATAGGGGTAAAAGTGTTTTAGCATCCTCCGTCGATCCTGTTACGTAAATTCTTTCCATCCAATGGTTGCCTGGAAGAGATCGCTTTTAGCAATAAGGTCGTCACTTGTGGCACTAGCTCCTAAGTGTTTTCTATCTGTTTGTAATTTTTATTTCTGGTGTACACAATAATACGCGGGTGAAACCGATGGGCGCAGCTAGTAAAAATTCATTCATCCTAAAACACATGTACCCGTGGGAGGCTAATATGGAGAAGCCTTGAACTCCTTCCTCAATTCAAGACGACCTCTACCACAGTATAAATAATAGTTGTTGTGTCTACGTCACAGTTCCTTGAACCAACACTAACGCGACGCGGCGTCCTTTCCACACGAAGTTTCCACACGTTCGAAAGTTACCACCACACCATACAGGTCTTACGGCTGCCTGTTTTAAGCGATTCTGTTTAGGTGCCGCGAAAAGTCGTGTGACCGCAGACCGTATCTCGGTGCGTTAAGGTTCACGTTCGCGTGATTTTCTGCACTGCGCTGTTTCATTTCAGCGCTGTTTTCATAATTATTAGTAGTTCATAATTTGCACACCTTTAAAGACAAGTTGACACTGCGATTATATTGCTCGCACATTTTGACAAAAAATAATTCAGCTGGGATTTTGTCGCGTGTCTATGACCGTTTTCTATGGAAAAGCTGATATTTTTTTCGCGAGTTCCAATTTATGCACATAGGAAAAGTTGTTCATAATGATGAGTACTATCGGTTATGTACACCCCTTCCGCGTAACCCAGTACAATTAAATTCAATATTCAACTCGGGTAAAACAGCACCGCAATAAGTATAATCTGCTCGCTGATTTGCTGTAAAGTATTTGGCCCAAATTGCTCTATATTTGGTAGAGTTTCTAAGGTCTAGGTCGGACGTGTGGTCGCCAATAGATTTCGAATTAATGTAGCTGCTGAGCTGATAGTTATGATACTCGCGGTAGTAGGTATGATTTAGTTTAGAACTAGGTCGCTGTAGCCCTGAGTTTTGGATTGGGAAAGCACGTATTGGCGTTTTGACGTCTTTGATTTTTGTTATATTCATCAGGCCTGGGTCTTTATTCGTCATGACGGTTTTTGACAGCTTTAACATACTGAATTTGTTGTATTCGTAATTTTCCAAAGTTAAACATCGTGTTGTTACGAATTGATTAGGGCAAGTGCCTTTATTAACTAAAACAAAATACAAGCTAAAACTAACACTACAAATACAGTTAGACTGCCCATAGACCGTTGAAGGTCTAAAGACAATCCAAATGCTCAAGCCCACTACCAGTTGGCAGCATAACCAACATGCTGGCGGCATTACCACGTTGAATGGCAATGCTAATACGTTGAGCCAGAAACACGCCAGCATTTTGGTCAAGGCGCTCTGAAAGATTTTTGAAAATGAGTTGAGCTCCTGGTCCCCAAGGGCCCAATGTCTCGACCCCAAACGCCTCAAATGTGTAACCACTGCCGAGGTTAGCATATTTGCGTCGCTTGTGCTGCTCTGCCGAATTGGCAGCCGCGCCAGCCCTACCTTGTGTCTCAGGAAAATGTGACGGCGCCAAAGTATCGACACAAGTTGCGTCCCATACAAGGTCCCGCCCCAACCTCCAGGGCACAAGTGATAAGGCCGCCTGTTAAAAGCCTAGATAATATTTTTGTTGTAATTTTTATGTTATCCTTGTTTTGTGGTATTTTAATAAAGAGTTTTTGTATTGTATTGTATTGTCATACCGTCAGGCCTCTTTCCATCGTCACGCGCAAGACAGTAGTCTTGCGCGTGACGGTTCGAGCACAGCTGCGACATTGGCGGTGGAAAGTGCCCTGCGTATGATGTCGTTCAGGCTAGCGTGTCGGCCAATACGACCAGCGCTTTTCGAGCAAGAGAGACCATGGTGACCGAGCTGGTCAACAGCAGTACCACACTGACAGCGATGGGATATTGTGGTTATGAATAATGTGAATGTCCTCTCCATGTACGAGAACAATCTCGTGACAATTTCGGCAATAAATTGAAAATAAAAACCTATTTTAGCTAATGGGATGGGCAAAATAAAAAGTTTTTCCGTAATCACCTAACAATCGCTTAAAACAGGTGATGGTATGGCCCTTGGACTTAAAGAGTGTTCCACAAACGATTGTGAAATAACTCTTGCTGATATACATGAAAAATATAGACTGGTGTCTTAAAAAAATTAAATTTGTGGATGGCCAAAAAAAATACTTCATTTGTTTTTATAACAATTATATCTTCTATTACCATTATTTCGTACTTAAACCGCAACAAACATTTTGCGTCACCGCCAAGGCACTAAAGTATGTAGGTAATCATTTTACTTAAATACTTACCTACTTAGAATCAAATTAACTTCACACATTTTTCAAGGAAGGTCACAAAGGCTTTAAAAAGTAACTGTATTTTATACTTTTCTGAGTATATTTGTAAGTTTTAACGGATTTTACTCATGCGAGCTGTGACGCATACGCAAACGCATCACATCTCCTTGAAAGAGACTACCGGATATGCTTAAAACTGTATTAAGACGGGCGAAATGGTTGGAATATAGGTACTACATGCGAAAACTTGCAAAATCTTTCTTCTTCGTCTTCTTTCTCTGTTCCTGCGTTAGGTGGGATCGGCTTTCCTAATTAGCCTGCGCCATGATGCTCTATTCTGGATTGTCTTGTCACTGGGTCCAATTAGGTCTTTTTCGAAGTTTGGGTAATACTCGTCCAGTAGCCCTTTGTATAGCATGCTCATCGTCTTTTGCCCATGCCATTTCAGGTTATCATCCGTCCGAATTTGTCCGAACATTTTTGGACTTCTTCTGGACATTATCCGGATTTTTAATTTGTTCTGTTGATGACTTAGAAATAAAATCTCTGCAGCGCGTTACGTGGCTTTTTTCTTCATGCTTCGACTAAAATGTCGGGACTTTTTAAATGTCGAGATTTTAGTCAAACCTTTTCGAATTTAAAAATGTTTACCTTAATCTCAGTTGACTTTTAGTATGAGGTATGAGTAAGACGATTCTCTCTCTGTGTTAAAATGACGTCAGTAAATACAGCTTCCGATTCACCATAACCTTTCAATGGAGTTCTGTTTATTGTTATCGGAATGTTATCAATTGTTGATTATAAACGCCAATTCAAAGTAAATACGCGTAGCTGCCACATAGAAGTGTCAAGGCCGCTTCCTATGGTAACCCGCCATTGTCACATTAGACACAGTCATCAAGTAATTTTGTTGTAAACTATTGATTCTAGCTGATTTGGTCATTTGTTTGAAAACAAACACTCTTAATATAAACATAATACTCAATAAAATACCAAATTACTTGGCATGCACATTGTAGGACTCCCGTAATTTTGTTCTCAAAGAACTTCAAATTACATACCTATTACACAGTTCGAATCAGAGATTGATTTGTCGATTCTGCAATTGCGAAAACTGAAGTTCTAAAGACAAAGTCTAATTATTAAATTGTCAGTAGGCGTACTACGAATATTTACATGCGTAGAATACGTATTGAATTCTAATTTGAAATGTTAATGTGTTAGGGCACGTTTTCAAAATCGAGGCTGCAGTCACCGTTGCTGTCGCCGACCCGACTTCATTAGGAACTATTCAGTTCCACCTTAGTGCGATGAAGTCGTCACAAAAACCACCCCCTTCCATTCGAATCTATAGAGTTGATGATCGATCATGAGCTCTTTTCCCTTACTCCTATATATAGTCCATCAAAATTCAATACCATTAACAGCTTCATTTTGGACAAATTTCATGGTACGTACCAAGCCATGGTAGAAAGCAGCCATACAAAAGAATTAGACTGTAATGTCTAGGAAGCCCGGTTACGTCAGTTATTGTAACAATGCACTGAAAGCGTCATGACCACGAATCGTCAAGTTACAATAGATAATTATTTCAATTTTTAGTCGCGGTGTTGCCTAAATTCAAATTTACTGCAAAGGTATTTAAATAACTTTAAAATAGTAAAAAGATAATACGCGACATAACTGACAACAAAAAAACAACCATAATTATAAACTTACCTCACGTAGTATAAGTAAAAGATCGTTGCTTACCTCATTCTAAAATACTACCTGCCTAAACAAAAAAGTCGGTTAATAAAGCTTACAACCTTCGACCAAAATAAAATGTTTGGTCGAAGCTTACAACAGTTTTACACCATATTAACATCTGTAGTTTTGGTAAGATTCCAAGGTCCTTTGAAACTGTCTTTTCCTTTCCGTAAATCCGTGATCAAACCTGGCTTGATAGTTAAGGTAGTTAAGAACCCAATCGTTAAGCCTAGTTATTAAAAGTTAATCGTCATCGGTCATGCGAACGGTTTATTTGGTAACCGGTCCAGAAGACCAGTTACCAAATAAACTTGTGGGAACTTAATGCAATCGACATTATTCAAAGTATGAGATTATTCAGGCCTAACTATAGAGTCTAACATAGTAGTAGTATACATAATATTTTGTTATTTAAATAGTTTGCGCCTTGGTTTAACTGTAAGCATTCTGTTGATGAATAAATAAAATAAAATAAATAAATAAATAAAATAAATAAGTGAGTACTAAATGAACCTATTCATCGTTTTGGGAACTCGCTTTTCATGGTACTTATATAAAAATGAGCTGGAATGTGCGTTTGGCCTCCGATACTCTTTCGGATCTTAGAGAATTGGGAATTTGGGACAGGCCCAATTTTGGTATTCGATTTGTCAGACTTGAGAATGAAAGAGTTTTGACCGAGCAATTAGTTACGTCTTCGTTTTGTTTTCGACTGACTTCGTAAAATTCGTCAAATCTCGCCATTTTATAATTGGTCCGAGTGTTCTTAATTGGTCCTAGAAAGCATTGATTGAAACGTTCCAGATAAACAATCAATAAAGACTATCTAGTCCGAATTGATCAATCTAGTCAAGTAGTCATGTCTAGCAGTCCCAGATATCATATCAGATTCATTTCAATCTTAATTGTTATCACTTCATCAAAACTCACATTAACAAAAACTGTATTGGTAATACAAGGTTACGCAGAAAGGCACTAAGCCGAATCAAATTAGTATTGAACAAAATAAAATATACATACCAACGCTGATCTGTTCTCGTACTCTGAGATATTCGCTTCGCGCGTTCAAAGACTATACTTGTTCTGAACTGTGACCTTGTGACGACTATATACCCCCTCTACCGATTTTGCACAAATTTGAACTTAATAATTTTATTGAAATGAACTCCTTTCCTACATAATGTCATGAAAATCGGATCGACGATAAGTTGCGTCGCGTTGATCCGTAGAAACGACTTGTCTCATTAGAATTCTCGTAGCTCGGTCAATTACAGCAAGGAGTCTATGAATCCTTGATTACATTCACGTTAATTGCCATATCCTGTACCACAAAAACCCAAGATTTTCTAAAATTCTTCCTATTTTCTCTGTCAAAGATAAAGATAACTTATTTACACACATTTAAAAACGCAATGTTTTGCTAAGTTAGTAGGCGCAAAAACCTAGAGATGGCCAAAAATACCGTAAATATTATTTGGATATATTTTTATATATAGTTATATATAGTTTCTTTGCGCGATAGAATCCGAATCGTGGATATTCGCAAAAGAACCAGAGTCACCGACATAGCTGTTAAAATTTGCAAGTTGAAGTGGCAATGGGCAGGCCACATCGCTCGAAGAACCGATAACCGATGGGGAAGAAAGGTTCTGGAGTGGAGACCACGAACCGGAAGACCCAGCGTAGGTAGGCCTCCCACTTGATGGACCGACGACATTGTGAGTGTCGCGGGCATCCAGTGGATGCAAAAGGCAGGCTGTCGTTCAGTGTGGAGGTTACAGGGGGAGGCCTATGTTCAGCAGTGGACGTCTTCTGGCTGATGATGATGATGATTTTTATATAAAACGAGCTGCGCCCCGCGGTTTCACTTACGAGTTAAATCGTCGTTAAATATTCTGAAATTTTCCAATTTTCCTACGCAATATTCTTAATTTTTCTTTCTGTTAGAACCTTCTACAAAGTATTAGGAAAAAAAGATGAATGAAATCGGTAAGGTCGTTCTCAAGTTATGGCGTGACCAAGGTAAATAAGGATTAATTTTTGTATATATATATATATATATATATTTATATAGATAGATAAATATATTAAATAGTAAATAAGACCAATAGTTAAAACAACTTGTTATTAATCTTGTTTAGTGTGTGGTAAAAATTTACATTTAATTTATGTTGAAATAAATGTTACCTCGGTATTCAAATTATTTCGTTATACGGAAATGGATAATAAAATAACTATTGAAAATAGAAATAGTCTAGACTTAGTTCATTGTAAGCTGATAGAGCAGGATCCATAAATAATACTTTCACAATAAATTTTGCATTCGAATTTGGACGAAAGAGATGCAATTTAACAGAATTTGCATTTTCAATTAAGTACCACTAATGCAACTTTGTCAGAAACAGGGTCACAGACTCTAGCAATGTTTTTTTTTAATGCAACTTTGTGACGTTACGAGCATAGAGATATAATAACCAGGGTTGTATATCGATGGTCATGAGTAACTCACTCGCCTGATGGTAAGAGCCAGGCTTGCCCGTATACTTGAATAGTTTAAAATCCTGCGAGGCAATGCACTGCGCTATCACACAGGTTATTAGTATTTAGATGGATGGTAAATATATTTAAATACCGGATTAGCAAGTTGAAGTGGCTGTGGGCAGGCCACATATCACGCAGAACAGATGGCCGATGGGGCCGAAAGGTTCTGGAATGGAGACCACTCCAACTGGTAAGCGCAGCGTAGGACGTCCACCCACAAGATGGACAGACGACCTAAAAGAGATCGCAGAGAAACGCTGGATGCAGGCCGCTTCCAACCGGCCCTTTTGGAGATCGATGGGGGAGGCATATGTCCAGCAGTGGACGTCCTATGGCTGAAATGATGATGATGATGATGAAATATCTTTGTGTCTGGTAATTTCACTGAAAACACAACATCTTAACACCAAGCGAGGTGGAGGTAAAACACAAGCCTATTATTTAAATAAACCTTATTACTTAATTTTAAAAATAGTTTTATATGAAATAACAGACCATTACGAGATTTAACAGCTATAGGACGACGACCATAGAGCAAGGCCCCGATTCTACTAAACAAATTGTTTTTAAATTGTAATTGTTTCAATTTTAATTTTTAAATAATTGCCTCAAAATTGACAGTTTTAAATATTTTTTTATACTAGAAAAATACCACCACCTAATATTATAAATTAGTATAAAAAAATATTTAAAACTGTCAATTTTGAGGCAATTATTTAAAAATTAAAATTGAAACAATTGCAATTTAAAAACAATTTGTTTAGTAGAATCGGGGCCCAGTGCTGTGCAAAGTTATAAACAATTATTTTTCCGAGGCCTTATTTGCAATTTTTGTAGACAGTGTTTTTAGCTTTACCATTACAAACATGTCAAAATTCGTAATTTATCGATGTACGAAAAATGTGTATAGGGGAACAATTGTGGGTGAAGAATTTGCATGTACTTGCTCGTTTCGTCAAGCAAACGTAGAAAATAGCCAATCGTATCAGCTATTTCGCGTGGATTCAATTTTTTTATCAATCAAATTCTTATTCGACTTTATGCTCTGTCTCGCCTCAAACTCACAGCTCACAGTGAAATCTCCGTTCCAGAAACCGAGACAAGCACAAGTTTTACAACCGGTCTGTGTCTCGATCGGACGGAGATGCGCCGCTCCGAGATTCGATCCAACCTTTTTTTGAGATAGCTGGGAAGGTCGAGAGAACTTGTAAAAAACACACCTTGGTAGAGTAGCCATTATTTGGGCTTTTGATTTAAAAAGCAAAAACAAATATTTTACTTGTGTTTTGGTAAAGATTTGGATTGGCCGAGTGGGTAATAGTAAGTAGGTAGGCTGTTTGTTATTCAAACATTTTTGATTCATGAATTCCTAGTTGTAAAATGGATTCCTATTCGTATATACGAAGGATGTTTAGATTCTTATGAAAACACCACTCATACAATAATCATCTTTCCTTGTATAGTTATGCCACCATTGTGTTCATGTTCATCAGACTTATTGTCCATTTTAATACGTCATAATTTTCTCATAACATTCTGAGTTGGTGGCGTACACATTTATGAGTGCACCTACTATTATTTTGTACTCGTAATATTGGCTATGTATGTATGTACGTTTCTGTCATAAATAAATGTTTTTCTTTCTTTCTTTCATTTTTTCTTTCTTTCTTTCTGTTTACGTTATGTTTCCTACTAATAACTTTTTAGGGTTTCTTCTTTGTTAGATATGTAGATAAAATCGGGTAGTAGTCACCCTACTGTTAACATCTGGTTGAAAATTTGTCTATTTCGAAGCCGGTGTGGTGTGTGTCAAAGTTTTTATCATTAACAGATACATGTCAGTTGTCGAAGAGTGCTAATGCTCACGTTTTCCTTATTCTGTTGGTAGTTCAGTAGCTTAAATATCAGGAAGTGTGTACAAAACATTGTACATTGTACCTATTTGTGTTTTAATTATTGCCATTCAAATCAATGTCGTATTGCACATAATTCCTGCACACTGTATTATATTATGTACCTGATAATACATAGAGTGTTTCTCAAGTGTAGAGTTTTTGCATATTGGTAGATAGTAGAGGGAATAATTCTGCATAAGCATTCAAAATTTGAGTGGGTAGGGAATATCTCACGTGCTTGTTGACCAACTTCAAAAAAAGAGGGAGTTTTTTTTTTTTACCTGGGAATTCCGCTATTTAGAAACCACTATGGAAATTTCGTTTTTTTTTATTCGAAATGATATTAGGTACTTTCGAATTGGTCTCATAGAAATTGCATCAAAATCAGTTCTGTAGTTTGGTTTTTAAATCTAAATATCAGGACAAATATTGTCATCTAAGTACCTAAACGAAATTGCATTATTATATACTAATTTTGAAGTTTTTTTATTGATAATTATGTGATTGAGTAGATAAGAGAATCGTTCATATAAGAGCTAAAGAAAAGAAATAGGGATTGTGCTTGACAGGTACCTATGACTCAGTCACAGCAAAAAGTCTTGTACGGAGGAACCTGATACGAGAGGTGGAAACTAGTTTAGATTACTCATTAAAGAACCGGTCTTACGAAATGAAAGTTAACAAGATAAGTCTAGATATATGGCGGGATAGAGTCAGATAATACGACTATGCATACAATTTGTCGCAAAAACAAACGACGTGAGAGCGCAAGACAAAAAAATAAATTTCCATTAGTAGAATATTTCCCATGTGCAATTTATTTTACATTGTTATTGATTCTGATCGCAATAATTGAAACTAGATGAAGCACAAATCGTAGTAACAGATAAATTTGTTGAAAAAGCAACACTTATATTTACTAGTGAATTTGGTTCCATTATCCGACGATTTGGTACGCGGTGTGCCTGAAAAACGCCGTCAATGAAACAAGACGGTTTCACTTTGCGCCAAGTGTCGTATCTCACGGATTAAATAATTAAACTCATTAAAGTATAAAACATTGTTTGACGACGATGAAGGCCGTTGTCCGATGGAGGACAATGACATCATTGTTTTGTACTTGGCCCGTAAACATCGCCAATTGGTAGGCGGTTACAGGAAACTGATGATTTCTTGATCATTATAGTGCTATGAAGATGCTTAGAAGATTAGCAGATGCTATTGTTTGAAGGAAACTTAAATGTCTGATTATGATTGGTCAGATTTGAGGCACATTACGATAATTATGGGGACACCAGACGGTCAAGGGTCAGATACAGAAGGCATAATCATCCTCGACTCGGCACGTATCGTCAGGAGCTCTAGTCTGTAGTGTGTTATTATGTCTTCTGTGTATGTAGCATAGACCACGGTTGTACGGATTTTGCCCCGCTGCCGGAGTCAAAACAATATGTTAAGGATTTGTGTGCAACCCGCCCCGGCTTCGCACGTATGTAAGGATAATTATATATATAAACCTTCCGTGAAACATTATATAACTGATGGTGAAAACCGCGTCAAAATCCGTTGCGTGGTTTAGGAGGAGTTAGCGGTTATACAGACAGTCAGACGCGGAAAGCAACATTAATCTCTTATACTATGTAGATATATAGATAGAGATAGAGAAGATATAGAGATATAATTTAATGTGTAAAACTTACATTTAAGAAAATAAACGAATACGGGAAATTATCACACATTGCCTCTATGATCCAAAAATCAAAATCAAAATCAAAATATATTTATTGCAGTTTGTTGGTAAACCTAGATGTAATACAGACATAATCTGTTCTTAAGAGCTCCGAAAACAAACTTGTCTCTAAATGGACGTGCAATATTAGTACTGGCATTCATAACTCACTAATTATAAGTTATTAGTATTGTTAGTTTACAAAGGATCCAGTGGTAGATGTTGATTTACTTAGACGATAAATCAATTTCTAATGACAATAAAGTGGCTTGCTTGCCTGATTTATTTCCAAGTGTCATGATAGCTTATACTGCAAGTGCAACACTTATCAAATCATAAATCATTTACTTATATGTTAACAAAACTAGTATAACTTAACAAATAACATTGAAGGTGAAACAAGTAAATCAACGTTTCACGACAAACGTGTTCTGAATGTTTTGGTTCTGACCATGAAATCGTCACACTAAATTATTTGTCAAATAGACGCCCAGTTTTTATTTCGGTATCTCATAATTTTACCTACCCGCAAGGAGTTCTCCGCTTTCAATTGGGTGTCTTATTTCATACCGCCAACATGTCAAACATTTTGTTGCTTAGCAGTCCTAGCACAGTTGTCCACAGAGCCTTAGTTCATTAGATTTTGTCTATAACCAATAATTCCTGAACTACGAAATGACAACAAATGGCTTGGCTTTGGCTACGAAACCCTACCATATAATATGCGTGGTTTGACACATTCTTGGCAAGTTATTTGTTTTATTCTGTTTGCCCACTAGTTTCAAACAATTATAAGGACATGCCATTAAATGAAAATTTTATAAAAGTTTATTGTACAATGGCCGCCAGAGACTGAGATGGATACATATATCTACATTTTTAAATATTATTATTATAGTAATGCCACCAGCATGTTGGGTACGCTGCCAACTGGTAGTGGGCTTGAGCATTTGTATTGTCTTTAGACCTTCAACGGTCTATGGGCAGTCTAACTGTATTTTTAGTGTTAGTTTTAGCTTGTATTTTGTTTAGTTAATAAAGGCACTTGCTCAGAAAAAAAATAGTTAAATAGATATTAACTCCCATACATAGAACAAGCAAAAATTATTAATGTTTGTCCTTGGTGGGATTCGAACCCATACCCCCAAGCGCAGAAGGCAGGTTCAATACTAACCGGGCCACCGAGGCAGTCCTTAGGCAAAATGATTGACTCGCTGATCATCATAACATGCCATTTTAAGTAATCTATCAAAATAACTCTAGTTACGAATGTATAACAATTGAAAAGAACCAATTGTTAGGCAACTAAACAATAATGACTCGCGGTTATTAATTTATTGAAGACATTCAAAGGCCGACGCTTCAATGTCACGTTTGAATAAGTCTACTAATTTGTACCTCATACAAGAACCAAGACTTATTCATTGACTAAAATCGAAAGAGAATACTAGAGTAAGTACATAGGAAGGTATGTTAAAAGAACGTGCAATTAATATTCTCCACTTATGGTATAATAGAGGTATAGTGTCCTCAATAAAGCAGGTGTAATGACTCATACTGTCTGATAGCAAATGCCTTTATACACTGAACAACAAGCACAATACAACCTAACACAAAATTTATAAAGTATTTAGCCTATTATACAAAATAAAAAACCAGTTGGATTGCCTATAGACCTTTGAAAAAGTCTAGACTTCTAGAGACCATCTAAATAATTAAGCTCACTACCAGTTGGCAGCTTACCCAGCATGCTGGTGGCATTACTACGCTGAATGTCATTTACTTTAAGCCAGAAAACCGCCAGTATTTTAGTCACGCGTCACAAAAGATATTTGAAAATAAGATAAACGTCCAGTCCGCAAGGGTCTAATGTCTCAACCCCAATATAATACACTGCATCGATGATAGATATCTGCAGGGAAAACAAGGCATATACGGCATTCCTAGTTCTATACTAGAGCCAGATCTTTGAAAATATAGAGACAATCTAAATGTTTAAGCCCACTACCAGATGGCAGCTTACCCAGCATGCATTACCATGCTAAATGTCATATAGTTGAGTCAGAAAAACGCCAGCATTCTGGTCACGCGGTCCCAGTCTGCAAGGGCCCAACGTTTCAACTTCATTACAATATACTGCATCGATGATAGATATCTATCTGCTGGGAAAACAAGGCATAGACGGCATTCCTATCCTAGTTCTAAACTAGAGCCAACCATTGTCCCTTCACTTGGAAGGTATGCTATTCTTATTGTCTCTGGATCGTTATCGCAGTGACGTTATTAAATTCTTTCATAATGACGGTCATTATTTCTTAACAATACAAGTTTCTTTCTTTAAAACAAAAATCCGATTACTGTATTTTAGGCAGGTTATACTGTGCACCTGAACAAAAATGATGTACCAAACCTTACATTAGTTATAAAAGACTATAACATTGACGTATGACGGCACATGAGGGTGCAGCAAAATTTAACTTTTTCTTCTCCACTTTACATGTCGCCATCATGTATTTACGATGACGTCACTTACCCTGAACATAGAATAATTTATCGATATCTCATTTATCAATATCAGTTCAGGCGTTTAGGCTGTAGGTGGGACCAAGCAAAACATACCCTCCCTTTGGCTTTGCATTGTTGGGCAAACATTTGGTAGGATTTTTGGAATCTACTTAAAAAAATGTTTCGTTCTATTTGTAGGATAGGCAACTATATTATTAGTCCCAGATTATACCCATACACTCAGTCAGCACCAGTGGAAAATTAATAAATATCAATAAACATACCATAACTATAGCCTTGGATCTCCTTGGATGCTTCTACATACCATTGTAGTATCTTCTATATAATTATATCACTAGATGACACAATCGCTGACGCCAATACCGATCTCAAAGATATGTGCGTGATGTTTTTAAATATCACAATCAACATAGACTGTGATCTACGATTACACGCATCGCATGTTTGCACAATAGGCTTTTTCTGCTTAATCGTAATCGCATAGCGAACGTTGATAATCGGTGACTGACTTATTGCCATCGCTGAGTCTGAGAACAAACAATACACAAACTATCCTAGAAAGTATTGCTTAATGCGTAGCCATGGTTTCTAGGCTTAGCAGATTTATCAGCCAGCAATAGCGAAATGATTACTAATTGAAACTTTTGCCCTTTTCGTTGATAAAACAATTCCAAATAAAGTCAAACTTTTTTCTTTCCATGGGAATTGGCTAGTCTTTTTGGTTGAGGCAACATCTTGGTTTCCTTTAACGTGCTCCTAGAGACCCAATCAAAGGTGTGATCCCTTGGTTTGAGAAGCAACGTTGCGAACCGAATAGCACTGTTGTCTTTTCCGGACTCGCTCGAACGGGAGACGAGCATCGGGGTTTTATATCATCGCACTAGCCACCACAAAGCTCATCCACTTATCACAGATCTGTGGAAATTGCACACTTGGCGTTTACGCGTTTTATTTTGCCTCAAACCTGCAATTTGTGGAATGAACTCCCAGTAACTGCCGCACCTCCTTCCGAGTAACTATAACATTAGGGTTGTTCAAAAGAGCTGTTATTCGATTCTTTAAAGATCAGCAACGTATCTGTGAAGCCCCTGTGTTACAGGTATCCATAGGCGACGGTGATCCCTTACCATCGGGCGGTCCGTTAGCTTGTTTGCCACATATGACAAAAACATAAAATAGTGCCTAGGTACTGTAACTGCGAATCTAGTAATCACACACGACCGACTGTCGACAAGTTTCCGATGAAGGAGAAAACTGTACCTACCCAGTCGTAACTAATGGTAGTTTCGCAAACCCACTGGCGGGTCTAAGTCCACGCCAGGGTTGTGCAAGGAGTAGCGTACCGTGAAGGCATGTACTAGGAAGGAGGGACCTTCGAGGCTTGCTTCATTCGAAGATGGGTATCGCTTGACCATCGTGGTGCTTGATTGTTCGAACAAATGCAACCCTGAGCTGTGCCTTGCCTAGCCTCGGCCCCATTTAAATAACTTAACTATAACGCAGCTAGAAAGTAGCAGTCCTACGCTGTTAGCAGGAATGTCTTTATTGAAGTAAAATTCTGTTATTCGCAGATCGTGCGGGGTAGTAGCAATTTCTTCACATTCCTAAGTTTAACAAACACAGCTGAAGTTCTGTTATTTGCGATTTGGCACAGTTATGTCTATTATAACAGAATGTGGTGGACCAGCGGGTTTATTTATACGAAACGGGAATCTTACTGAACCACCTTACTAACCTGTTATTACTGTCCGAAACATCAGTTCTCAAAGTATGTTTTGCGAACGAACAAGTTATAAAGAAAGGTTCGCTTAACCGCAACTGGAAGAACAATCTCATGTATTAATTTGTTTATAACTAGATAGGTAATGATTTACTTTACCACTAGTATCATCATCAAGCGTAAGCCTATATAATTAATTTAAAAAAATCAAATCTTTCACTTCCTTTTTATCCTGTTGCTGGATATTAGAATCTTCTCCTTTTGATATTCTGGCTCGGCTGCCATGGTTTTGTGTTTAAGGCCTTGAACTTTATCATCATGACAGCCTTCTCTATCCCACTGACAAGTGTGCTAGATATTAGAGATGTCTGCTCTTGATATGCCATCTGCCTCGTTTCTGTACATTCGAACCACTATGTTGACGACGTCGTCGACGCATCGAACTGCCTGAACGACCTACGCTCGCCAATCGTTCACTTCACGGCACAGTTAATTAGAAACCCACATAGATATATAATGCAAAAATCACGGCCAACAACACTATGGCGTTTTGACCGTATGTTTATATCTACGAACCAATGTCATTCACAAACTTTGTTTCCCATGGTCTCTTCCTATTGGTCGCAATTTTGAACAGTTTGTCATTGAGTGCTTACATGCTTAGTGCTTAGGATAACCGTTTAACGTTGCGTGATGTCTACCGACTACCGTGTCGTTAGATTGCGGAAGACAATTTGCAGTACCTCGTGTAGCAGGGTTAACCGCAAGTGGTCATTACATCCTATATTTTTCTACTTGTATTACGATAAAATAAGGATCAATTTTGCGGGACATTTTGTTGAAACTGCTTGCAGAAGCTTGCGTACTTCTGACTCGAAAAAAATCATTGATGTTGTTATTCGCACTACCTAACCTAGAGTTTCCCCTTTAGCACTTACACCCACCCTTGGTCGTCTTTTTGATTATTTCTTTGCAGTTGTGTGCCGCTCAATATTAAAGTGTGCGTTTGTAGAAATGGTAAGAATATGCTAGTGTGTGCAATACGTGTTTACCTTGCCCCGTTTAGTTTTTGGCAGACCTTTTTCGGTACTAGCTCGAGTTAAAAGCAAATCTAAACTATATGATCAAAGATTTCTGAGGACTTTGTCTGTGTGTTGTTGCCAAAAGCTTTTAAGAGTAGTTTAGAAAAAAAATTGTTGCATGATTTTACGCTACTTTTTATTGTATTTGATACCAAAAATAAATGAGGTGATTTACTGAAATGGTGATAATGTAAATGGCTTACAATTACAGCCTGATGGCCTTCTTATGTCAAAAGGCTTATAGATTTCTTAAGTTTGTTAAAAGGTAAAGACATTGTGGACCAATCATCAGAGTTTCATATTCAACATGCGCGGGCGCAGCGCGTGCGGTGTCCAATACCGTTGGTTGACCGCGCGCTGTGGCTGCAAGCGATGAGCGAAATTAACAGCTGTCATGCCACTTCTGGTTTCCAGTGACATACATGGCCACACGGACTGAGGGAGATTTTACTTGGCCACACATACGTTGAGCTGAGGGAAGATAATATTAAATCACTTTTCAACGGACTTGAAAAAAAGATGTTATCAATTGCCCTGTTTTTTTTTGTGTATGTTACGCGATATCTTCACCGTTTGTGAATCGATTTAATTTAAAAAAAATTTAGGTTTCCGTACCCAAATGGTGTTAAGGAGACCCTATTTATTATAAGATGCTAAGAAGACTACATAGTGAAGCTTGCCCTGGACTTTCCAACCAGAAAACGTACTCGTGGACAGTAGAAAACTAGCAGCCAAAAGCTCATGACTTTTAATTAGAACTGCAACAAGTATATCACGCTAACCTCTTTGCGTATCAATGAATGCTTGAACAGACCGACCATTCGTGCAGACTTGTAGCGTGCTACTTACATATCACGAACTCACGCCACGCTTCGCACCAGGGCGGTAATGGCGGTTCTTTACCTGCTTAGCGCTGTTATTATCGGACTACCGATACTTTGTGAAACGGAAGGCGACTAGAAGAAACGGTACCTGTCCAAGCATGCACCACTTATAACCATAGGGCCATTAGAACACTTGTTTGTGGTTAGTTTCTTCTCCTAGAATTTATTTTAATACGCTGCTGAACTTAACAGCTCTCCAGTGCTCGGTAAAATTACAAATCCAATTGTATCTATACTAATATTATAAAGAGGAAAGATTTGATTGTTTGTTTGCATTGAATAGGCTCCGAAACTACTGAACCGATTTGAAAAATTATTTCACTGTCAGGAAGCTACACTATCCCCGGGTGACTTAGACTATATTATATTTTCAAAAAAATTAGGGATCCTTACTAAAATTCCAATAATACCTGTGCGTAGCCGGGGCGGACCGCTAGTTGTATAATATACATAATTATATTATACTAGCTGCGCCCCGCGGTTTCACAGTGATGAAAAATGGTGATGGTGATGATGAAAAGCTTATGTCAGTCTCTGGCTCTTGAACTATACCCATGCAAAAAATCAGGTCGATCCGTTGTTCCGTTGCAGCGTGAAAGAGGAACAAACATCCATACATCCATACATACAAACTTTCGCGATTATAATATTAGTAGGACTACAAACGTTGTCCTGTCTTAGAACTGTCAAAAGCGAGAAGATAACATCGTTGTTAAGTTTCCTGAGTTATTCCAATTTTCTGCGCATTTTTCTTAATTTTTCTTCCGTTAGAACCTTCTACAAAGTATTAGAAAACTTTTAAAAAAATGATTGAAATCGGTAAAGTCGTTCTCAAGTTATGGCGTGGCTAAGGCACATGGAGATTTATTTATCAGCAGTGGTTACATATTTAAGCCGTTTGGGGTCAATCAATCAATCAATCATTTATTTTATCAAGTTGGTACAGTTATGTACACTTTTGAACGTCAAAAGCTATACAATGCAAATGAGAGACATTGGGCCATAGGGACCTGAGTTTACCACATTTTCAAAAATCTTTCAGAGCGGCGGGTTAATGCGACGCTTTTAACCAAAATGCTGGCGTGTTTTTGGCTCAACACAAATTGGGGGAGCGATGCGAGCGATGGTGGCCGGGCGTTACAAGCATTATTTACTTGTTAAAAATACCTATATGAACTGTTGAAAATTAGGTTTTTCATAAAAGTTATACTTATGAACAACTTTTACTGTTGGACCAACCTTCAAATCGCAAAAAAATCTCAGGTGTTCCTTAGAAAATAATCATTCTCACTCGACAATATGTATGGAACAGCTGTTTTTTTTTGCGATTTCTGAGTTGTTCCCATTGTAAAAGCTGTTCATAATGATGAGAAGATCGGACCCCTCTTGGCTTAGCCCCTTTCCGCGTAGCCTTGTATACCTACCTGCCTATCCAGTTGGGGCTACCTATATTAGATTTGTCTTTAATTCAACCACTGACAAGTTATTGCAAATGGTAAATTGTGGCATTTGTATTCAAGACCTACTGCATTTCGGTTTGGGTTAGCTAATCGACCGTACAATCCTGTACTTGCCCAAATTGCGGCCGAATACGCAACGGTATTCAGGTTAAGCTGGACTTAATACAATGAAATCAAAATTATTGGACACTGCTACATAATTTGATTCTGGTTTTATTAGCAATAATAGATGTCAATACTAAACTTTATGAATATTCTGTAATCGGCTAGGCAGCGTTCGGTAAACTTCGCAACGTTATCTCGTCCAAAATACCCCAGTGCCAAAAGACGAAAGTGTTTTTTTTTTTTTTTTTTTTGTTAAAATCTTCTTGAGCTTGGATTCAATGTCCTTTACTCGTAATATTAAACAGTTTACTTTGTCTTAATAGCGTCAAACAAGTCATAGTCAGAGTCAAGCTAAGTAAGTCACGGTCAAGTCGAACTCATGCCCCTGTTAAGTGGTGGAGACTTTACAAGAGGCTCCTATGGAGTCTTGGAAACAACACGAAAAGACACGTTTCACCTCGTTATATCACTTTGCCACACTCGAGCACGTTTACGAGCACTTAATGAATAATAATTCACCATTTAGTACACATTAACACTCGAAAATACACAAGTTTAGGAAAATAATCCAACGAGCCGACATGTTTTTTCCGCGTTGGCGCCAAAACTCACGAAAGTGTTCAATGAGTGTGTGTTGCCAGTGATGACATACGGCACTGAAAACACGTTACAGCGTTAACAAATTAACAGAAAACTCAACCATTAGTAACATTTAGTAACAAGTATTTTAGTTTACCAAACCAAACAATATTTGGACCAAGAAACAAGTAAATCGCTTGCCTGCTGGTTAGTACCACGGTAGTTATATTATCTTTGGTGCCACGTTTGTCCGTTATAATTGCAGTGCCACCCAGAATCAAATGAAATGCCATGACGAGTCATAAACCCAAATAAAGAGTAATTTCAAAGAGTAAGTTTTACTGGTTACAAGCTGAACCCATGATTCCGTGGTCTTCGAAAGTAGGCTTCGCACCTGCCGTCGGTAATACCCGATCATCTAATGCCAACAGCACTTTCTTCGTGCCACTTCCCCGCGTTTATCTTTAAAACATTTGTCATTTGCGAACCGCACCCGCAAGGGTCACGATTAGCATGAGACGACGAATGGGCTGGATCGCTCGAGGCTGTTCTAAGGAAGAAAGCGTGTGTTACTTGTCAATGTTCTTATTTCTGGGTATTGTACCGATTAGTAGCGAGACATTAATAATGGTCTAATGCGGCAGGGCTTTCACTCAGAAAGAGATATTACGAGCCATAATTCATCGAGCTATGTGCAGACTGTTGGGGAATTGGGGGACATTTAACTGTGGCCCAGTGCCTTCTGTGCTTGGGGGCGTGGGTTCGATTCCCACCTAGGGCAAAAAATCATGTGATGAACATTTGTGTTTGTTCTATATCTGGGAGTTAATATCTATTTAAGTGTATTTAAAAATATATACCTATGTATGTATATCATTCTCTGGCAGCCAGAGTACAAGCTTTGCTTAGTTTAGGTTTAGATATCCGTGTGTAATAATAATATATTTCTTAAAAAAAAAAAAAACTGACTTTAAGACTATACATATGGGATGTATTTTTGTTTTTTGTTGAATTTTTTAAAAAGCGCTAATTCAACTTTGATAAAATTTAAATGGGACCACCTCTGAAGTATGACCTACCAAACAAAACAAAAAAACATTAAAATCAATACATAATTAGCGGAGTAATCGCGTAAGAAACATATAGTCGAATTTGACAACCTCCTTCTTTCGTCGGTTAAAAATGCCAAATTAATACCAATTTCGTTGAGATAAGGTTCTTTTAAAGAGTCCAACTGGGGAAGTACCATACCTTTGCCAGCTATTCAACCACGAAGCAGTAGTGTGCAATCATTACTGTGTTTCTAATTGAAGGGCAAAGTTTCCAGTTAAATTACAGGACTGTGATGTCAAATATTATAGGCTAGCTCACACGACAAGTGACCAAAGCTTTGCAAAAACCTGATGTAGAATTGTGCGTTCAGATCAATAAGGCGCGCAAGTTACCTAAGTGTTTGCATAGAGTAGAGGTATGAAGACTTGTTTATTTAATAACTTGACGGTATGTTAGAAAACCGTGAAAGTGAAACTAGAGACCAGTACTTAACGGGAAAAGTGAGCCGAGGAAATGCTGGACCGCAGTTTTACATTTTCTTTCCTGCCGTTTGCATCGATGAGAACTAAAACTTGTTTTTGTATTCAGAAATTACAGAAATGACCCGTCTCCAGCGAACTAAAAGTTCGCTGCCCGTCTCAGATATTTTACAATGGATTGTTATTAAAACACGACTAAACAAACCTTTTCCTTGTTCCATCTATATGATCTATATAGGAAAAATCATAGAAAACGAATTAATCTGGCAAACATTTTATTACTTGTTCAAAAGCCAAATCAAGGTTGGAACGCAGTTAAGTATACGAAAATAACCACTTTGCAAGGTTTAAATACCAAACATTAAGTACGTGATTGTTATATTGTTTTAAATCCAATGTCAATGGTAATTTTGCCACATATAAAACGAGTACTTACCTTTATTAAAGTTGTGCTAAAATACTTTCTACGAAGTCTTGAAAATTAGCTACTCTTCACCATTGGTTCAGGGTTCTTTCTACCTTTATAATTTAAATGTTATTCACAACAAGCAGCTGCTTGCGATTTTTTTATTATTATTATAGGCTTGCGTTTGGCCGCACATTGTATGCCCATTTCGACCTTAAAACATTTTTATTAATTTTCGAATTAAAAACTCTCGTTTCGTCCCGTTTTCTACTCCCTTTACGTTACTAGTTTAAGATATAAAATGCTCATTTTAGTACAGCTGAAGTCAAACTCATAACACCTGACTTATTTCACATTTAAATTTTGCCTGCGTCGTCTCGTTACCGTGTGATGTGACGTATCATTGAATAGGTCTTTTGTTACATCATGTTTTGTTCAAGTGTACCGTTTGCTAAATATGATCCCCAAAAAACCCTTGTCGGGCTTATAACTTTAGAAAAAACTGTTTTTATGTGTGTTATGTGTGTGTTTTTTTGTTATTAATGCGTAATACACACGTAACACGAAGCAAATAAAAATTATATCGCTTTCAAACATCTCATTAAGGCTTTATGGTTTGTACTAAAACGTAGTAATCGCACCTTCATAATAAAATCTCTCTATGCAACAATGAAAATAACAGGAGACTTTCCCTTTCCGCTCCTCCCTATTTATTTACATGGGTCACTGTACACCGACAAAACGACGAAGAGGATTCATATCTTTTTTTTTATGCAACGAGACTAGCAAGTCGTGATGGTTAGCGTCAGCCCATACTAGTTCAGCGCTAACCAGAATTTGGAACTTCAGCATTTCAAAACCCTGCGAGGCAATACGATCGTCGCCCTGAAATATTTGATAGTATCGCTATTCCTTGTTTAGCTAAAAAGCATTCTTCTATTGAATTAGAGTACCTTCTTCAGTTGTTACATTAATAGGTATTTAGCCATAGAATAGACTTAGTCTATCACCTAGAATTACGAAACCAGCCCCACACCTGAGCATAATGAACTAGGCCCAGCAAGGACGACAATTGGCGACTTTCTCTGCCTACGGACGACGAAATGCCGCCGGCAGACCGGGTCACCCAATTGCTGCCTTTGGGCATGGCGCAAGCGAAGACATGATGCGGATATGAAAAGTTTTTACAATGTTCATGAATACTTGATTGTTTGTATTCCTTATGCACAATTTTTCAACCGACTTCAAAAAAGAGGTTCTCAATCAGAATGTATTTTGTCATAAAGGACTTTGACAGCAACGTCTAAAATAGCTGTCAAAACGTCGTTGCGAAAACTCTTAATTAGGTCCCTGAAGTAAGGGCAAAAATACTTATGTTAAAAAGCAATTAGTCAAAAAATACTAGCGGTAAAGAGACCCGCTAGCGATGTAATAACGAAAGCTATATAGGCTAAACCCAAACGTTTTTTTTTCTTTTCTGTGCTTTAACCAGCAGTGGGTCGACGGATTTGTCGGTAGCGAAAAAGGAACTCGAAATTTTGGTTAGGTACTTGCAAATAATTGTTATAGTGCCTTCTGCCTCAGGCTCAAGTGTCAATTTTACTTGAGTGTTCCCTAATATAGGTATAGATACAGTCTTCAAATCGCGAGTGAATCTAAATGCCGCACATCCTATGACTTTCACCCCACAAGCGCAGGTTTGTCACTGCATTCCTCAGTGCTGTAGGCAGAACAATGCTTCTATAATAATATGTCGGTTATTAATATTGATGTTCATTGAATATTCATAACTAAATGGACTGACAATAGGTGCAAAGCTGTAATCGGCCTTGCAGTAGGACTGATGTTTGATAGTAATATTTCAAGATTCGTTTGCGCAAAGTGACCTTTAGTTTGAAATGGATCCTTACTTGAATTGTAATGTGGCGATTCGCAACTTGTAAGGCTATATTCAAATAGCATATTTAGTGGAACTATTTCAACTTCACGTAGGATTACATAAGCGATGAAACCGATCGGTATTACCTGTCCCAAATCACTACCAATATATGTGGAAGAATGACGGACCTAATGGACCACCTTGAGGTACTCCAACTCTTACGAAATTTAAGGTCTTATTTGGACGGACCTTTGTTCTTCTTGCATAGAAGTTTTTGCTAATATAATCACACCAATATTATTAAATGCTAAAGTAACTCTCTCGGCTGTCAATATTTTTGTTACCATTGACGACAAAACGGCTGGGGCGATCTTTACAAAATTTGCAGTAAAGAAAATTCATTTATATAATTGTTAAAATAGAAAAGCGTTCGTTAGATGTAATTTTAAATACATCAAAAAGAGTTTATTTTTTAAAGTCACAAGTAAGAAAGAGACCATCATAATTGTGTTGGTTTATAGAATGGCCTGTGAACTGTCTGCTGATCACAATAGCATTTTTTGCCATAATTTTATCTTAATTGTTATCAGTACGAAGTAGGTTTTTAGGATGCGATGATTTTTGTGTTTTCCTCCGAGAATAGTTTTGAAATAATTACGTGATTTTTGAAGAGGAAACAAACTGCTGACAAGATTAGCTTTTACCGTGATCTACTATTATACATATTTAACCGAGAATAGCTTAAGGCTTGCTAGAAATTATCCTAAATCGTTATCACTGTAATTTTCTTCGTCCATCTTCTCGTTATAAAATAAAAATAAAATATTCGGAACATTTTTTGCACACACGGTCATCTGACCCCAAACTAAGCAAAGCTTGTGATATGGCTGCTAGAGACTGATATACATACATATAATATATGTTTTAAATACATACTGAAATAGATTAGCAAGTTGAAGTGGCAGTGGGCAGGGTTTTATATTTTTTGTGGCAAGTGCCTTTATTATCTAAACAAAATACAAGTTAATACTAACACTCCAAATACAGTTAGACTGCCCATAGACCGTTGAAGGTCTATGGGAATGCCTCCAAGCGCAGAAGGCAGGCTCACTACCAACTGGACCAACGGGCAATCTGCTATCAGCTATTCTGTGTGAGAATTTTAACGTATTCCTCACTTTGGTGTTCCTCTTTATAGAGTTGATTGTAGTACCGAAACTCTGTCTTTTTTCTTGTTTGAGTTCGCATCAACAGAGCCGAGTGCGAAACAATAGGGTGAGCTTGCCCCGCCCCGCATTGTGCACACACTTCCTGGTTCATTGCATCTGATGTTACACAAAGCCCAGTTATGGGCTTCGATGATGGCATCACAGTATAAGTCGACGGAATATACTCCGGTCATAAAAACAAATAAAAACTA
This sequence comes from Agriopis aurantiaria, assembly GCA_914767915.1. Classification (NCBI taxonomy): domain Eukaryota; kingdom Metazoa; phylum Arthropoda; class Insecta; order Lepidoptera; family Geometridae; genus Agriopis; species Agriopis aurantiaria. The sequence goes on along the minus strand of OU611994.1, from coordinate 4,582,856 downwards.
TGAAACTAACAATAGGTAGAGTTCTTCTTCCACTGCTGCTGTTAAAGAAGCAGTGTCGTTACAGAACTGTGGTAAATGAAAAAGAGTTTTCATAATTATGACCAACTTTTTCTATGGAACCAACCACGACATCATGAGCGGTGGTGGCAAAATGTGCGTTTTACAATCTTACGGTACCCAGTTCGATCCTGCACCAATTACTTTATTTAGATCTTAAATAAATTATGTGCAGTTTCGATCCCATGGCTTAACAACGGTGAAGCACAACATGGTGAGGAAACCGGTATGTCCAAGAACCTCAAAAGTTCAAAGACATGTCATTCACCAACATGCACTGGGCCAGTATGGTGGATTAGGGCACATCGTCTCTTCTCCTTTCTCTTTCCTTTCCTTTCTCTCTTTCTTCTTCTTTGTGAGACAAGGCCTGTGTCCCAGCAGTGGAAAAATAATAATGATGAAGCACGACATCGCAAAAAAAATCTGATGTTCTACTGTGATTTTTTACTCGAATTCAGGGTTAGCCCAATAGTAAAAGTGGTTCGTAATGATAAGATCAATGACCGCCTATCGGTATAGTAGTACCATACTTCCTTGTAGCTCTGTCTTATCTCCCTGTATGGTCTGAGCTATTCCTCCTTGACTGCAGTTTTAACTCCACCTCAGGGCCTTGACAGCGCTGAAACAGCGCAGTGCGGAAAATCACGCGAACGTGAACCTTAACGCGCCGTGATACAGTTTGCGGTCGCGCAACTTTTCACATCACCTAAACAGAATCGCTTATAAAAGGTAGCCGTAAGGTCGAGATGTCTTTTGCCTTTTGACCTTTCACTTTCCGAGTAAACGGTTAACTGGAGGTACTACTAATGCATCCAAAGAAAAGAGAAGTAAATAGAACGAAAATGAGAAGGAAGATCTGTTACCAGGCATTATGAGTGAACCTTGATTGAACATTCTTATTTAGATCAACGCGTCGAACTCCGCATCACAGTTGCTAACTGATTTCGAATGACTGACGTTTCGTTTATATGGGCAATACAACAAATTTCTCACAAAAATGTCTTGGCAACCGTTCTAAATTAAACAACAACAAAAACTGTGAATTTATCAGTAAGTTTGATTGAAAGTATTAAGTTGAATAGTGTGAGTTATGAATATAAATACGCGTGTGTCCGCGGCCGATACTAGAACTACCAGACAACCTTCACACTTTCCATTGCTCATAAAAGGTCATCTTAATTTGCACATACGTCGCGGGTAGTGTACGTGAAAGCAACTTACTTTCAGTTTTCATTTTCGGTAATGAGAAATTTGACTACGCACAGGAAGTACACCTATTATGCCATATGCAGATCTAGGGACCAAGCGAACGCGTATGGGCGAATGTACAGTCCCACCATCTTAGCTGTTCAGTTGACAGCGTCGCTAGTGGAGAACAAAGTATTGCCACCTAAGAAATTCACTAAGAAAAAACAGTAGTTCTAATTTTGCCCGCCTGAACAGCTAAGGTGGTTGCACTGTATTCAAACAGATAAATGAGAAACCGTATCGTTCGCCATCGATGTTGCGATCGCGTTCCCGCTTGCAACATACATTCGGCAAGCACTGGCGAACGCGAACAAATCCTTCTTTCACTCGCTCGCTTTCGCTGATCTACCTCTAAACCAATTCGTTCTCGACCTACCCCTAAACCAATTCTTTCTCTTGTGCTCGTTCTCCAGATCTATACACGGAATTGCATACATAGTACCTACGTCATAACTTCTATAGAAGTAAGAAGCAATACTTATAAGTACTTATTGCCTTTCTAGCTGGGATTTTCTCAGTCTTAATTCGGATTTTTATTGCCTTTTGGGGTCGAATATCCAACACTGTGTAATTTTCATATCCATCTTATTCAAATACCTATGAATTCAGCTACGACTTATACAAAAAATACGATCTTGAGCAAGGATGTTGCAAATTCGTTCTTTCAAAACGCAAGTCAAGTGAGGTGGTGACTCAAACATTTGGCATTTGTTGTAAACATTTGTATTTCTCAGTATTTGTGTGCAGATCATGTTTATGTATGAGCTAAGCTGGTATTTTGGGACTTCACGTTCAATTTGTTTAATTAATAACGCTACATTGTACCGTGATGTATTTATTATGTATTTCGCTCGTTCTCATCGATGACCCACTGAATAAAACCAGCTTGTAACTTCGAGCTGTATTTAGCCGTTTTTTGGGAAATACGATAGCCAAGTTATCATGATGAGAACGACGCATGTAGGTATATATAGCCTTTGATAATGAATCAGGCCGCTCGTACACAAGGTGACTAAAACATCGAATTGATACTCCGCAACTCGAGTAGCGTTTTGTGTCTCGCATTGATCGTGAACGGAGCCTTCAGGTGAACGCACACTTATTTGCGAATTCAACTAACTACTTTCTAATCTGCGGCAATTCATCACAGCTTAGTAAATAGCTAGTTTAGCTAGTTTAGCTAGCTAGATATAACTGGATTTCGTTGACTGCGTCGTGGATAAGTGCACACTTATCCGTATACCGTTCATACACTAATCGACAAAATCTCGTCGACGACGTGTAACAACGCTATTCGAGTCGCCAATACATGCCGCCTTGTGTACGAATACAAACCACCTCAAGCCAACTTCTACTGTTTAAGTAAGTAATAAGGCTGAGTTCCGTGAATCTAACAGCGTATTTTGTTTTTTTTCCAGTGGAGATCTACCTATCGCCTGTGGAGACTCACTGCAGCAATGTGGACTACTTCATACCAGATGAGAACAACGAGACGAAAGGTTTCTCTGACGACGCAATGAACAGGTAACTTTTTAAAATAATTAATAGGCTTGCGTTTGACCACCATCTCGCCTGATATTAAGCAACGATGCGGTCAACCAAACCAATTCACTCGCGATTTGAAGATTCCCAGATTGTAACCATCGCGGAACACCTATTCAGGCAACGCATTCCACAGATTAGCAGTTCGCACAATAAATGTGGAATCAAAACGCTTCGTACGGGTTTTTGGAATATCAACGATTTTTCGTGCCCGCTCTGGCAGTCCGATAGAGAAATGAGCAGGAGGGAATTAGATCGTGCAGATCCGATGCACACTCCTACATTTAAAACACAGAAGCCAAATCACCAGCAAACCGTACCCATAGATGCCAGTATTCATAACAATTGAACTACAAACCCGTTTCCGTTAATAAATCGGCGTCCAACCGAAGGCCGCACCATCCCATGACAGCAGACAAAGTAAACAAATCAACATCTAACGACTTCCCCTGCGTGAAGTCGATCATTCAATCAATGCAATGAGACAATGGCTGCGATTTGTTCCATTAAGATTGATCTATGCATATTGGCAGTTGACCCAGATCACTTTGATTTGGCTCAAGGTCTTTGAACTGTGATTAAATTTTTGCTGGAGGTTGAATGGCATATTTCGCGGATTGGCACCTAATCGATTACTAATACCTTAGCCAAAGTAATATGTATATGACACTTAATCACTTACTACAACCATATTTCACAATCATTCACCATTTCAGCATCTCAGAGTAAGAGAATGGGCCCTAATCCACCATAATGGCCCAGTGCTTGTGTGGTGAATATTGTCTTTGAACTTTGAGGTTCTTGGGCATACCGGTTTCCTCACGATGTTTTTCCTTCACCGTTTTTGAGCGATGGCATAGAAATGGCACATAATATATTTAGGTACCAAATAAGTATTCGTCGAGGATCGCACCGGGTGCCATCAGATTGTACCTAAAGCACACACCATCATTTAACAAAAAAAATATAATTTATTTATTTGAAACATAGATTCAGTACGATTTGAAACCATATTTGCTAATCGTCAATCGATCAATATGATTTTTATTTGTGGGTGATAAAAATATTTCGTTGTTAATCATTATTGATCATTTTATCACCCACAAATAAAAATCATAACCAATAGCCCCATTGACGATTAGCAAATATGGTTGCAAATAAAAGCGATCGTGGCCAAGCGGTAACATGTGCGCTTTACAGTCTGACGGCTCCCGGTTCGATCCTCGACGAATACTTATTTGGTATCTAAATATATTATGTGAGTTTCGATGCCATCGCTCAGAAACAATCACAGAGGCAAGTGCCTGATGGAACACGTCATGCCGCTAGAATTTTACAACGCAAACCAGCCCTTAAATTACAACTGGCCCATGTCAGAAGTCGATTCATACTGCTAAAGCCAAAGTTCAGCTTTCCAAAGGTCACATTAACCATATAATATCGTAAATCTGGTGATAGTGCAGGTTTCCACCTCACCATAAGTTACCACATACCTACGTAAAAATATAGCATCGAATTACAGCCGAACGCAAATACATATTTTTTTTTAAAGTTTAGCAAGGTCCAGTAAAAACCATCCTGAGACTAACTAAACGTACTCATTCATACTCAACATCTTTGATAAAGGACTGACAGGTGTCATAAGACTGCCTTTAATGAAAGAAGTCTGGAGACGACCTTTGCCAGTTGGAATCTACAGGCTAGAGAGAACAGCAACAAATTCTTACACTCCAATTGTTGCATTCCAGGTTACACATGGCTCGGTCGACGGTAGCGCTGTTCATCGTGGCGTTCTTTTCGCTGTTCATCGCTTTCTGGACTGGCGTGGTGGGCTGCTGGAAGCGCAGTCCAGGCAACATCACCGCTACGGCTATACTTATGCTGGTCACTTGTAAGTACCATATACACACCACAAGCTCACTAACATGCTGGACCCACTTAGCCTCCGAAGAGATTTGGGTGCCCTGTGTATCTCTTCTCTACATAGTATAAATCAAAGTCGCTTTCCGCGTCTGTCTGTCTGTATGGCCGCTAACTCCTCCTACGCCACGCAACGGATTTTGATGCGGTTTTCACCATCAGTTAGATAATTTTTTACGGGAGGTTTATATATATAACAAGCGACCCGCCCCGGCATTGCACGTAAATTATACCCGTGCGAAGCCGGGCGGGCGGGTCGCTAGTTTTCTATAGCTTGTTTTTCAGGGAATGCTCTGAAGAGCTTTTTGATCTCATTCCTGCGTCAGACTTCCAATACCGCACATACCGACACCGTCGAAAAGTTTACCCTCCACATCTTGTAAACTGAAAATCCCAACCCGTCCGATATTTCTGCTCCTTTCTTCCGCAGACCTGCAAGGAGTGGATTGTCCTTCCTAAAGGTCTTCCTGCCGAGCTTTAACATGAAGCGTTTTAAAAAGGGTGTCTACAACTACCTCTCCGGGCTGGCAAAGCACCGTCGACACCGCTAGTGTTGCAGGTGTCCATAGGCGGCGGTTTCTGCTTACCATCTGGCGGACCACAAGCTTGTTTTCCGCTCTTTTTATTTAAAGTGTCTGTCAGTCTGTAACTTTCAATAACGAGGCCGGTTAGACTGTAATTACTAGCTGTACTAGTGATATGCTGAGCTGCTAAGTCAAATGAAAGTCTAAAATGGTTAGTGGCTTTCAAGTGAGGCTGAAGATACTGTTAATCGTTTTGTTACAGATTTTCGATTTGCGGCTCAGTTAGCCAGGCGACCACTATAAAGTACCCTGCCACCATGCTATAGTCTGCACACAATGTTTTTTGACCAGAAGCCTGTTGGGGTTTGTACCCACACCCGTGGTTGTGACTCCTGACTGCAATAACCATCTGCTATTATCATTTCAAACACGTTAATCGCCGAGAGTTACTCTACTGAGAAATAAATAAAACGGGACATTTTTGCACACACGGTCATCTGACCCCAAACTAAGCAAAGCTATATACATACATGATTATTGACTCGTTTCTCACTAGTCCCGAAAAGTAGAATCGTTTTATCTGCATGATTTCGCATGACATGTGTTCATCAATCTTACTAGATGTCTTTACGTTCCAGGCCTACTTGCAGCGGGTGCGATGGCGTTGTGGCACGGAGTGGAGTTCTACGAGAAAGAGAAGGCTGTCGGAGAAGAGTACTACCAGCAGTGGCCTCATGTAAGTCACGAACCATTTACCATAAAGACCAGCTCATTTGTAGAGATGCCCAAATTAATAATTTTCTATGGCGATTATTAATCTTGTTCAGAAAACACTACAGCGAGTCCCTCAACTAATTCTACAGATAAGTAGCTATTTTGATATTACTTTTCTTCTGGTTTAAATGTGTCGTAACCGGACCGGGACTTATTATACAGGAATATAATGTTTACATTAAAAAAACACACTTATAGAAAGTTTAAAATTTTCACTTCCTACATCTGTGTCTGGAAGTGCTGGGTATTATGGATATCCGCATCGTCATTTACAATATTGTATGATAAAAAGCTGCGATCAGTAATGTAAAAAAAAAAAAAAAATGTAAAAAGAAACATAACAGGCCCAAAAACACTGCTTTAGAAACTTGTTTATTGGTTCCTTTTAATAGTGTTACTTATCTCTCGTCTCTACATTAATTCTTGGGGTGAGAAACAAAACAAAACAAGAGACTTTTTTTTGTAGAAGTGAAATTTATTTGATTGCCATATCTTCTTCTTATATATAAAAAGCGATGTGTGTAGGTATGTATGTTTCATATGAACTCCAAAACAGCTGGACCGATTTTGACGGCACTTTCACTCGAAGATAGCCGATGATAGGTATATAAGGAGTAATCCACGCGGCTGAAATCGCAGGGCGCAGCTAGTTACCTATATTTCTTTCAGAAAACTTTATCAACATCTATAGAAAGTAGAATTTTCTAATCTTACATCCTTAGCAATGATTGACTGACTGTCCACAACAGGTGCTAAAAAACAACTCGTCGATTTGGTACGACTGGTCGTACATTCTCGCCTGGTTGTCCGTCGCTGTGTCCTTCGGCAGTTCCATTCTCTTCTTCTCCTCGGCGATATGTCTGGGGAGGGAGAAACGTCGCGAGCAGCAGAATAACGTGCAGTACATAATGCCAGGTTAGGCGGCCATCTTGTGCCGGCCTTCTTGTATGGCGGCCATCTTGTGCTGAGGTTAACGCTTCGCGGTTACGGATGGAGACTTTTGTACAATATTTCGAGGTTTTAGATTTAAGGTTCCAAGTTGCAGCTATATCATTATTTTATAACATTTATACCTACCTACTCGTTTTTATGTACGTATTTATTCACTATTTTTGATATACCTACCCCTTTCAATAGATTTTAAAATTGATAACAGTCTTTTTTAGAGCAGAAAATTAGAGCGAGCTATTTAAAGATTTTTTAAACATATAGAGAGACCACCTTAGAACTACGTGAAATTATCTTTTGTATAATTTTTTTGATTCAATAAGTTTAAATTATTTGTATTAGTATTTGATTTTTTTATATATGTCGGAGAACACCCGGTACTAGGATGTTTTTTTGAGCTGAGACGTCATTAGTGCTGATGATACTGTTTCCATCACTGGGTTCTACCATTTGGAGATAAAACCTTAACTGGCAGAACTACTCTCTTCTAAGCAACTGTAGTTTTTAGGCTGTACCAAACTGACTTATTCACGGGGTAGGTCAAAGAAACACATTGAAAGTTCTCCTTGTTCTTTTATTTCTGCATAGACCCTAAGAAGGTGCTCTATGCTAATGCTAATTTACCGCCACGTTCGTAAAACCCTAGACGCTTATAGAAGAAGGGCAAGAAACTACAGCGCCATCACTTTATCACAATTATTACAGAATAACACTTTTCATAACACTTATTGAGCAATAAATAGTAGTTAACAAAATAGTAACAGCACTCTAAGTGCACCGGATATCGCTTCAAGCAAGACTGCCTGTTTCTGCACTTTGTACTGTGCTCGATGAATGCCTCAAACAGACTGAGCCTGGCTCCACAACAGCTCGCCATTTTATAACAAAGATGGCGTCATGTCGTTGTGAAGTCATAACACTGTTCATTAAATATCTACAAATAACCTACTTTACAGTAGTTTATAACTTGTTAAATAATCTTAACTATTTACAGAACTTAGCTCTTATTAACACTTAAGCTAAACATTTAAATAATCGAAACAAGGCGCCATGTTTTTCGTTTTGTAAATCGAATATCAAATCAGCTGTCTTTTAATGTAATCATTAACTAATGATTTTAAACACAATGTTTATCGTTTACAAATCAAGACATGAATTTAGCATTAGATAACTTTACATTTAACTAAAGATTAAATAGTCTTGTGTCATTGTTTCCTGTCTGGAAAGAGAACAAAACATATTTTTACATTTTAGTTTTCCACAGTTAACTTTACGCTTAGAAAGGTAAACAAATTACATCAATCAGTTTGTTAACCTTTCTGCTCTTCATTTTAACGGACATTGTTGAATTCGACGTTATTATTTAGAAGCTTATATTGGTCTTGCGCCGACACGGCCATTCTGACAGGTGGTGCGTGCTCTGCACCAGCCACATCAGTCTGTTGTTAGTATTCTTGAGAAACTTGCTGCTGGTACTTAGGGGTGGATAAAGATTTGGTATTGGAATTTTCTAGAATGTTCTTGAAGTGTATAAAGTATTTCGGGGGTCTCGATGTGTCTAGAAGATTTTAGTACTGTACTGTCGGAGAGTGTTGGAGTATCTGAGTGAGTAGAAATGAAATGAAATTAAAATTAATCTGGGTGGTTCTCGGAGTGTCTTGATGTGTCTCGGAGTGTCTCGGAGGTTCTCGAAGTGTATCGGCGTGTCTCGGAGGTTCTCGGAGTGTAACGGAGGGTCTCGAAGAGTCTCGGAGGGTCTCGAAGTATCTAAAAATTAAAACGAGTTTCTCTGAGCTAGGTATCCATTCATAAGCACACTAACCGATAACTTATTTGTGGTCGGTGTTTCAGTTGTTTCAAAATAAGAAACTCAGCATGATTTCTGTTGAATATCTTTTAATGATAACCGATTCCGATTATCAGTTATCAGCGGATATTTTTCACATCTTGACAATCATAAATGAATCAAGTTTAAAGTATATGGAGGTAGGTAGAAGTTTACTGTACATGGAGAAGTAAGCGAAGATGTTGTAGTTAATGCTCCACGCATTGCAAATGTCCCTCGCTTATGCGCAGTTATCTGCAAGCTTTTATTTCTTATCGATAGGAACAATTTTATGCTCTGCTATTGTTTGCATATTCAGCAGCTGGGCAATAGTTTGCTGTTGTGTCTACAGCCACTCGATGATGTCATGAATCATCGTCATCATTATTATTATACGAAAAGAATTCTGAAGGTACATCACCAGATTGTAATAGCAGCACCAGGTCCGCTGCAGGTCCACTCGTCACTGTGCATGGTGTAGACACGTCTTAACTTGTCGCACCAGGCATCAATCGGTTTGAAATCCTTCCACGAGCATTAACACTGTTCTCGTGGGCGTTACTAGGATAATCTGAAACATAATAAACAGACAGAAGGATCATCGGATTCTATCCCACTTCTGATGTCGGAGAACACCCGGTACTAGGATGTTTTTTTGAGCTGAGACGTCATTAGTGCTGATGATACTGTTTCCATCACTGGGTTCTACCATTTGGAGATAAAACCTTAACTGGCAGAACTACTCTCTTCTAAGCAACTGTAGTTTTTAGGCTGTACCAAACTGACTTATTCACGGGGTAGGTCAAAGAAACACATTGAAAGTTCTCCTTGTTCTTTTATTTCTGCATAGACCCTAAGAAGGTGCTCTATGCTAATGCTAATTTACCGCCACGTTCGTAAAACCCTAGACGCTTATAGAAGAAGGGCAAGAAACTACAGCGCCATCACTTTATCACAATTATTACAGAATAACACTTTTCATAACACTTATTGAGCAATAAATAGTAGTTAACAAAATAGTAACAGCACTCTAAGTGCACCGGATATCGCTTCAAGCAAGACTGCCTGTTTCTGCACTTTGTACTGTGCTCGATGAATGCCTCAAACAGACTGAGCCTGGCTCCACAACAGCTCGCCATTTTATAACAAAGATGGCGTCATGTCGTTGTGAAGTCATAACACTGTTCATTAAATATCTACAAATAACCTACTTTACAGTAGTTTATAACTTGTTAAATAATCTTAACTATTTACAGAACTTAGCTCTTATTAACACTTAAGCTAAACATTTAAATAATCGAAACAAGGCGCCATGTTTTTCGTTTTGTAAATCGAATATCAAATCAGCTGTCTTTTAATGTAATCATTAACTAATGATTTTAAACACAATGTTTATCGTTTACAAATCAAGACATGAATTTAGCATTAGATAACTTTACATTTAACTAAAGATTAAATAGTCTTGTGTCATTGTTTCCTGTCTGGAAAGAGAACAAAACATATTTTTACATTTTAGTTTTCCACAGTTAACTTTACGCTTAGAAAGGTAAACAAATTACATCAATCAGTTTGTTAACCTTTCTGCTCTTCATTTTAACGGACATTGTTGAATTCGACGTTATTATTTAGAAGCTTATATTGGTCTTGCGCCGACATATATAATTTCAATGTAATTATTACAGAAAAAAAACCCTTAAAAGTTATAATCAATCGTTTGTAGGTACTTAATACATTTATTATCATGACTTTATTAATACATTTACAGGTTTAAAAATACAATAACGTAACTACTTATAACTCCTTAAAAATAAATAAAACAGTGTAAGTAAGTATATCATACTAACAAAATGCTTTTCTTTCTTTTCATGTTTCTATGAAATTGCTACTGCGTCACCACGAAACGACCGGTCGAACCTTATAAATAATACAATAATGTATAATATCAATAATCTATCTTTTAATAACTGGTTTATGCCACGCAATACTAACTCGCTTACAAACATTAACATGACTTTTATCTGGTGTTGTACATAATTCGACATTGATATTGTACCTTTTTCAATATTACACATAAACACACTTTACTTGCATATAAACAAACACATACCTATCTCTGCCATCACAAACACAAATATGACCGGCATAAATACGCTCACACACGTTTCATCTCGCGACACACATTCCGGAATCATAATACAACGCCTATTTTGTATCCATTCTGCATAATTATCACTGACAAACTATTTTATAAAATTTTGAACACTCACACCCTCCCATACATAACTCACAAACAATCACACCTAATAAACCACTTGTATTTACCTGACTCAAAACACATACTTTTCCCCACACACAACTCATACTAACACTCGTCAAACAACTGCTATTTTATACATACATAATTCGCAAACAAACCGTCTTATAACCGGTATGCATCTCATCCCAAAACATACATCCCAAACACACGTGACATACCCGGTATAAACCAGCTATTACGTGAGAGCGCCCGTGTGTGGTACGACTGGTCATACATCGTGGCGTGGTGCGGCGTGGGGCTGGCGCTGCTGTCCGCCATCTTGTTTTCCTCCTCCGCCATTTGCTTGCGCGGCGAGCGAGAGAGGGAGGAAGCGCTTAATATGCAGTACCTCATGCCGGGTAAAGCTTTACATTATAAATATCCATCTTATTTTATAAGACATCGCCTGAAAGCTCATCCACATATCACAGATCTGTGAAAATCTCACACTGTGCGTTTTACGCGATCTTTTTTGCCTCAAACCTGCCATATCTGGAATTTCCCATCTAAGGAATTCTCTAGTAACTAGGGGTTCTTCAAGAGACTGTTAATAGAATCTTTAAAGGTCAGCAACGTATCTGTGATGCCCCTGGTTTTTTAAATGCCATAGGTGGCAAACAAGCAGACGGGCTGCCTGATGGTAAGCAGTCAGCCGTCGCCTATGGATACTTGTAACACCAGAGGCATCACAAATATATCCGTAGGCGACGTTGATCGCTCACAATCAGACGGCCTATCAGCTTGTTTGCTACTTATAGTACTACTTACAGTGCCGGTTTTAGCACTACCAGCGCCCTGGACGAGATTTCTACGGCGCACCCGAATCAGCAATACAAACTGAAAAAATGCAAAAGATTTTTTGCGCCCCTTTATATATGGCGCTCTGGGCGGTCGCCCAACCGCGCCCTACACTAACGCCGGTACTGCATAGACCTATGTTATAAAAAAGACAGTTGAAAATCACCAAGTGCCCAAGACAACAGTTTAATTACGTTACCTGTCCGTCGCAATTTCAATCTAGTCATCTCGTTTGCAACCCTAAACATAGAGGAGCGGCGATATATTGACCAAAAAATGTCAAATTGCATTATTATGTCCGCGAGGACAAAAGTACGGTTGCAAAAATATTTAACAATAAAATTGTAGTTCTCAGTTTTACACAATAAAATATATTCATTTACAATGTTGAAAACAGTGTTTTGCGATTTTATTGGCCAAGATCTCGCCTTATATTTAGTGGATTTCGATTTCTGGTTCCACAAACCGGTAATGAGCTTTACTGGTTACATTTAAGTAAATATCTATTCTATTTATATAACAGTACAAAATCTACCGGTGTGGCAGGTTCACTTGAGAGCCCGTTCCTATTACAGGATAGGCGTGTAACAGATCAAACATCACACATTAATACGTCTTTTGTAAATATTCATTTCAAGATTAATGCTTATAATGCATGAGGGGGTCGGATATTAAATCCAATATAGATCATAAGAAATATGTAAATATAGCGGCCAAGTGCGAGTCGAGCTCGCGCATTGAGGGTTCCGTACCACCACAAAATACAATAGTTGAAGCAATTGATACGCAGTCACATAGTAAAGTGACGCTCGAGTATAACACAATAATAATTATAACTTGGTAATGAACAGAAATTTGTTACCGACTCGCACTTGGCCATTATTTATTATTATACTTTAGAGTGTGTACTATAATCACACCAAGTTTGACGATTCATAAATCTATTTTACGACTGATTTAAATAATTTCCCCACCATAAAAATCGCAACTTGATTTTCCATCAGGCAAGAAAGCGGCCACTAGAAGCTTATAAATTCTTTGATTAAAAAGTTAGTATTATAATCAGATTACAAGTCAGTAAAAAAAAATTGAGCATTATTTTTATAATAACATTGCAAACGTTTTAAATTACTGTTTTTGTTGATAATATTATGTTTTATTTTAGTCATGGGAAAAAAACATTTTTTTTCGACTGTCATATATCCTGTAATATATCTTTTCTTGTGACAAAATAGGTTTAAAACTATAGTTTTTTTTTAATAACGATATCGACTTTTATTGTCTTGTTGGATACGTATGACACTGATGATGTACTAATACATGATTTTGTGCTGCAGTGTACCCCCAGAAGCAACAATACGCGTACGCGGGGTACCCCCCGCCCCAAGCGTACCCCGCGGGCCCCTACTACCACGGCTCTCAATACGGCCCCTATAACTACTGAGCACGCGACCAGATGAGGGATCTTGTGGCGGCTCACTTCGCCAACACCCCCGCACCACAAGCGCCCGCCCGCAACCCCTCCCCCACCCCCGACAGAACGCAATCTCCCGCATTATTCGACACGTACAACTCCCACCGGAAGATCAAACGACCCAGGATAGGAGACAGAAAAGTGTACAGACCGGTGCGACGGCACACGCTCTCTAGAATCGACGAGACGCCCCAACAGCCGCGACCACGATCGAAGAGTCTCCAACACTCCACTGACTTCTCATCGACGCGACGGATTCTAAGATCCAGGTCGAACATATCAGCCGATACGAGCAGGAGCGTGCCCGTGTGCAACGAGAGCCAGGAGGTCGGAAACCAGTTGGAAGGCAGCAGTCCTCAGTACGCCGAACCGAATCGCCATTCTGATTCCGGTTCATCATACGAAGACCGCCCGGAATCTATGACAGACCTCCCCATAATGGTTCCCATAGACCCGATCACGGGGGCTTATATACCGTACCCAGAATACACGTATTACCATGACGATGGCTGTAGACTAAACAGATACAGAAAGAAAAAGAAACTGAAAAAATTGTCTTCAAAGAGTAATTTGTATTTAGCGTTCATGTATTAGGGGGGCAGCGGACCCAACCGACAAAGGTAATGAGTTTCGACCGAATGCCGTTACAGTGTATGAAAACTACCCATAGATAGTGATTTCTCCATTCAAAGTTCTCCAGCTGTTTTCTATATCATACACTGACTATAAGGGTGGCCCGAATCTGGTTGTAAGAATTATTTAGTTCTATTGGCACATTTTATAGCGACCGAAGCTAAAGTTCGACTGACTGTAGAGATCTGTAACTTTAAAGCAGTGCTGCCAACTCTTTCAAGCTAAAACGAGCTGCCAGACCTTTTGAAAAGGCGCTAAATAGCAGCTTGGGAAAAAACCACTACATCAGGCGCCAAATTAAAAATACCAATTGCATTAATTTTCCATATTGCATAAGTCAACAAGAAAAAAAATAACGTAAAAATAAAATAATTAAAATTACAGAAATTTGTATATTTAATTTTGTGAAAAGATAAACGTTTCGTTATCCGCATGATTTCAAAAAGCGCTAGATTTATCGCTAAACGCTAAAAAGCGCTTGATCTGGCGCCAAAAGCGCTAAGTTGGCAGCACTGCTTTAAAAACATATCAAGATTAACGCTTCGGTCCCTGAGCACGGCTTTGCGAAACTCTGACACCACAGGCTTCGAAACTTCGACGTTTCTCGAACAATGCGAATTGTAGTTTGAACATTTCATGTACTTATTGCAGGTAATTTAATTTAGGAGTAAGTTAGAACTCCGCCATAATGTATCAAATTCGACAAACAGTTTAAGTATTTAGGTTTATCTTTAAGGGTGTAATGATAGATATCAAATGAACAAACCGATTCTAAGTGTTTTTTATGCTCATCAATTACTTGTAAATTTTTGACAACATACTGGTTCAAGATGGCTTTAATCAATGTTTTTACTAAACGATATATATTAGCAGTGCCGGATTAAGCAAGCGCGGGGCCCGTAGCAAATTATTTCAAAGCCCTTGGTCTACTATGGGTTCTTTGAAAGTATAAAGTGGTAAAAAAAGTTGGTAGGAAAAGATGTAATGTTTCACGTTTTTGTGACATCAAGTAACTTCAATATACCACATCTTAATAAGTTTCACTCAAAAATTTACGCTCAGGCAGAGATCAGGTTTAAATATGCGGGGCCCCCTTTCGCGCGGGGCCCGTAGCAATTGGTACTCTTGCTACGTGGTTAATCCGGCTCTGTATATTAGCTTCGATATGAATTAATATCGAATCACAAAATCACAACTCGAATCACTTTGAGCCAGTATGTAAAAATCAGCATATTATATTACATATCTAATGACCTTCGTACCTATAGTTAATAACTTTAGCTCAATACTCTATTATATACTTAACAATTATATAGGATAATCCAAGACGAGAGGAAATGGTGTATCTATTTTTGGATAATTATATTTCTTTCTATTGATAATTAATAAGTGGAAATATAGATAAGAATGACTGACGATTACCGTCCCTGATAATAATAAATATTATACATATTATTTTTAACCCGTCCAGTGTTTTGCATTCAACGGGTTAAGAATAATGTATAAAATTAGTCAAAATGTCGAGGTCACATTAAAGGCTTGGTAGGATTGTACTATGTATAAATTAATTAGAATTTATATGATTGAACAATAATAAGAGATTAGAATAATTTTCCACTTGTATTTAAATTTCCAAAATAAATGTAATAAATAGAAAAAACTTTGTTTCCATTTGCCTTTGCCTTTATACTTTTTGGTCAAACGATAAAGACGTCGTTTGCATTTCATTTGCACCATATTTTAAATTAAATTAAAGAGCTCTAAAATTGTTGCCATCCTTTTCTGACATATTGGAATGAAGAGATGCAGATCATTTTAGTCCTGTCAGATTAGTTGAGCACTTTTATTCAGTACAACAGATAAAAGTATGAAGGGTTACGCATATAGCCTGGAAGAAATCGCTTAAGGCGATAAGGCCGCCTATTATACTGCCGGTTTTACATTATTTTTAAGTTACCTACTTTTGTATTTTTTTATTTCGGTGTAAGTATAATAAAGTTATAGGTCATTGTAGGTCATCATTATGAACAACTTTTACTGTGAGACCAACCCTGAAATTGCTGATTGAAAGCTGTTCCATGTATTTTATCGAGTTTGAATGGCAGCTTTCATGGTAAAGCAGTTTATTTTTTCGCGATTTCTGGATTTGCCCATAGTAAAACTTGTTCATATTGATAAAATATAACGGAGCCCTTTCGGCTTAGTACACCCTATCCGCGTAACCCAGTAGAGAATAATTAATTCCTGACTACAAAAAAATATTTAGGTACAGATAAAGGCTGGATTAGTGTTTATAGAATGGTATAACTGAATGGCGCCATTATCATTGCTGTCCTGCCTATGAGGTAAGGTTGGTAATTTTAATGATAAACCATTTACAAATTGTACAAAATACTCGTATATTATTCCATAATTCTGTACAAAAATAGTATAATATGGCTATGACTTAATTGGACGTAATACATTGGATGGAATGGACACTCATTTCGTGAGACATTTAATTATACTACAAAATAAACGATGAGGTAAATACATTTGCACTCAAATTAAAATCACCTGAATGGTATAGAGTCCTTTTCATGAAAGAAGTCCCACGGCAAACAGCGGAACTAAATTTCCATGTTGTAGTTGTCAGGTGTTGTCACTGTGTTTGGACGCTAGTGAGATTTTTATTAATTTTCCATCGTTAAAGAGTCGTGTACGATGCCAAAAGTTGTTAAAGTTCTACTCGAGAAATGATACTGATAGTGATTGATACGCGATGACAGCGCCGCGTCTGCGGGACTTCTTTCATGAAAAGCACTCTAAGTACACTTTTATAAGTGCGTATTTATAAAGTACCTACGCGTTAAAGCCTGCTATACACGGGTAGAGGGAACTAACACACTACCAGTTTTAGTACACATCTTACGTACTCTATTGTCTACATTGGTATAGTTAGTAGGGATAGTAATCTACCGTTTATTCTACCCGTGTACAGCAGGCTTAAGAGCCAATGTTTCGTGCGTCCTCTGTCGCTCGCACATTTTTTTTGAAGATTTAAAATAATTTAATATTTATGTTGAAATAAGCTGTACGAATAATAAATAGTACGGTTCAGCTTATGGTGCACCACACTTCGCTGTATTGCAATCACGTATTCGTCACGTGCATAGCTGTGTCCCTTTTTATTTGTGCATGATATGATATGATATGATATGCAGATAGAGATATCTCTTCTCTACATAGTATAAATTAAAGTCGCTCTCCGCGTCTGTCTGTCTGTATGGCCGCCTACTACTCCTAAACCACGCAACGGATTTTGATGCGGTTTTCACCATGAATTCATAAATTTTCACGTAAGGTTTATATATATAACTAGCGACCCGCCCCGGCATCCCACGTAAATTAGACCCGTGCGAAGCCGGGCGGGCGGATCGCTAGTTAGAACTAAAATTGAATTTTTCAATTGCACTTTCGGAATACCCCCACGTCTGGTATCGTTGGATTCCTTGTGGTGTCAGGAACACGAAACGGTCGTAGAGCAACAGAAGAAAAATAAAGCGCCGAAATTGTGGAGGGGGAGCTACCCCATCAAAGATGGCGCCCGGGCAGTTTCGTTTTTACACCATAACTTGATAAATACTGCATCGATTTCAATGATATAAATATAAAACAAATAACATTACAAATTTTTTACCTCAAACCCTCATAATTACGAATACATACAAATAAATTATTTATTCGATTAAAAAATAACCGACTTCACAAAATTAGTAAAATATACAATTTCTGTTACACACAAGGCACAAACTTTGGCTCTTTATAATATTACAGATAATGTTTGAATCGCAACTTATCATTGCAGTCACTATGAAATCTACCTACCTACATGTTAATGATGAAACACTGCAACTCCAGGGGCCTTGCGGCTAACTCTTAACGCGAGCTCGAATAAGTGTTGAAACAGCGCAGTTCGGAAAATCACACGAACATGAACCTTAACGCGCCGAGATACGGTTTGCGGTCGCAACTTTTGTTATCACCTAAACAGCAATTCAAGTACCGTTCTTTATCGATCGTCAAATTTTACAGTTGAGATCAGGGGCCTTACGGACAACTGCTATTACAGGCACCTAATCCGCTCAGTTGGAAAATCACGCGACCGCAAACCGTATCTGGGCGCGATAAGGTTCACGTTCGCGTGATTTTCCAACTGAGCGGATTAGGTGCCGCAATTAGATGTTGTCCGTACCCTGGGGTGTTACGAATATTCTCATCCGCATCCGCGAATGCGGAGCTTCCGCCTAGATTTGGACATCTGCATCCGCATCCGCAATAATCAATGCGGATGTTCATGCGGATGCGAATGTAATATAAATTGAAATACATGCCAAAATGCCATCTGATCAGTACTCGCTATGATCGATTCTATGGCATTTTATCGAATTTGACGATCGATAAAGAACGGTACTAGCACTGCAGAATCATTTGAAACAGGTAGCTGTAAAAGCCGGTAGTCACATAAATCAAGCATAAATCCAATGGTCGGTTGATTTCCGCGGCGCCGGCTAATGGACGTCGCGGTTAGTTAATCTCATGAAAGTCTCCTCTAAAGAAACGGTTATAAAGTGTACCTAGCGGTGGAAAATGTTCATTTTATGGATACTTTATTGAAGAAAGTGAATTACGAGCTAAAAGAAAAAGTATTTTGGAACTTTCATAGGCATTATCCGCAGCCTTCTAATGCTGGGGTAGGCTTCTTTTGTTTTGTGATAATATAATTCTTTCGACTCGTTGATACTTAAATAATGGTTATTTTTTTTATTTAGTCATTATGACATTTCATTGTTTTTAGGATTCCGTACACAGAGTTTAAATACTGGACCCTATTACTAAGCCTACGATGTTTGTCTGTATACCTGTCCGTCCGCCTGTCGTTTAACGGCTGTATCTTTCGAACCGTGATAGATAGCCAGTTGAAATGTTCACAGAATATGTAACGTTACGGCGGATTAACTAAGAAATAAAAAAGTCCAAGATACCACAGTGCCTCAAGACGAGGATCTTTGACCAGTGTGTGTTGCCAGTGATGACATATGGTACTGAGACGTGGTCCTTAACTGTTGGCCTTTTTGAAAAGCTCAGAGTCACACAGCGGGCAATGGAGAGAGCTATGCTCGGAGTTTCTTTGCGCGATAGAATCCGAAACGTGGATATTCGCCAAAGAACCAGAGTCACCGACATGGCTGTTAAAATTTGCAAGTTGAAGTGGCAATGGGCAGGCCACATCGCTCGGAGAACCGATAACCGATGGGGAGAAAGTTTCTTGAGTGGAGACCACGAACCGGAAGACGCAGCGTAGGTAGGCCTCCCACTAGATGGACCGACGACATAGTAAGAGTCGCTGGCATCCAGTGGATGCAAAAGGCAGGCTGTCGTTCAGTGTGGAGGTTAAAGGGGGAGGCCTATGTTCAGCAGTGAACGTCTTCCGGCTGTTATGATGACGATGATGATGAATAAAAAAGTAAAAACGAAAGGGGAACCCCATACAACATACATATTTTTTTAACGTATTTTTGCTCTAATGTAAAAACGGTAATCTTGGGTGTCTTTAAATCACGAGTGAATCGGTTTCTTACCTTTTGACCTACTAGCCGTAAGGCCTCTTTACAGTTTTACAGATGTTGGTTACTAGGTCTATATAGCTGTATCTGTAATGGGTCCAGGGTGCGACAACGCTTGCTTCCTTTCTTGTACCGCGGTCACCAGCTTCCTGTATGGTCCCAGCGGCAGACCCAGGGTCTTCATGTCGCTCTCGGTGAGCAGCATCAGAGCGTCCAGGTCTATCTGTTCGTCTTTGAACTTCTGCACGTATTGCGCCAGCCCCCAGGCTGTGAGGAACCGCTCTAGCGACGCGTAGCCTGACTCTTCAGGCTCGTTCTCTTCGTCAGACGTTATAGTTGAACTTTCTGGGAAGAATTATTAAAAATTAGTAAATACGCAGTTTAGTTAACTTGGATAACTTTTTTTTTTTCAGTTATTTCGATTTGAAAACCTAACTCCTGCACCGATTTTGATGAAATTTCTATGGGACTAATAAAGAATGTCGTTTGTTTTTTTTTTTCAAAATATATAATCCAGGGCCCCGATTCTACTAAACAAATTGTTTTTAAATTGTAATTGTTTCAATTTAAATTTTTAAATAATTGCCTCAAAATGGACTTAAAAAAAATATTACTAAGTTATAATATTAGGTGGTGGTATTTTTCTATTATAAAAAAAAAATTACTGTTAATATTGTGGCAATTATTTAAAAATTTAAATTTAAACAATTACAATTTAAAAACAATGTGTTTAGTAGAATCGGGGGCCAGTACAGATAAGACAGAAAATGAAAATAAATTTGTCTAAACCCTAAAAGACATATTGCTTGCAAAATATTACTACAGCTTAAACGAGTATTTAGAAGACAAATCAATTATGGAATAAATTGACCTGCTCCGCACTTTGTTGTCATATCCAATCGTCACCGCTTTATGGTTGATATTCCGAAAACCCGTACGAAGCGCTTTGATTCCACATTTATTGTGCGAACTGCTAGTCTGTGAAATGCGCTGCCTGAATGGGTGTTCCCGATAGTTACAATCTGGGTGTCTTCAAATCACGAGTGAATCGGTTTTTTTTAGGCAAGCGTGCTCCAACGTAGACCGCATCATCGCTTAACATCAGACGAGCTGGTGGCGCAGGCCTATCTATATATATAAAAGAAAGAGTCGTGTTAGTTACACTATTTATAACTCCAGAACGGCTGAACCGATTTGGCTTAAAATTGGTGGGGAGGTAGCTTACAACCAGGAGACGGAGACTTTTTATCATATCATTATCATTATCACCATTTTTCATCGCTACGTGGGTGAAACCGCGGGGCGCGGCTAGTTATATATAAAAAAATACCTTAACATTAAACTTGGACAGTCCTATGTACCTGATTGTGCGGAGGTCCACTCAGCCGGTTGGTAGTGCCTGGCGGCGAGAGAGCCCGCCGACCCGATAGATAGGTCCTCGCCCGCGCCGACCGCGCCCGCGTGCGGGATACCGCTTAAAGTCGCTGTTATAGACCGTCTGAAACACACAAAAATATATTTTTTTGACGTGATAACATCTTATAAATCGATGAACGCCGGCTGCACGCACGAAAAATTGTCATGTTTCGAAGTCTTTTTTTAAGTTTGCTAATACTTTGTAGGGGATTCTTATGGAAAGAAAAACTAAGTGATGATCATACGCCAACTTCATCCATCCTCAGCGACATGCAGCACATCGTATACCGATGTGTTCAAAATGGATTGATAAATAGATAAACTCTTTATTGTTCACACCACAAATTTCATACACACGATAAAACAGCTTAAAACTAGTGCAACAATCACCGGCCTTATCGCTAAGAGCGATCTCTTCCAGACAACCTAGAGCGATTTCTTCTAGTAACATTCTTTTTCGTTTCTTTTTGTAACATTGTAATTAGTTGTTACCTAAAAGCGACGCTGCCGAAGCCGGGCCGGTCGAAGATGCTGGCGGGCTCCTGCAACAGCACCTCCTGCCCGATGCCGCTGTCTTCCCCTGCAGCCACCGCCAGGAAGTCGGGCTGGCTCGCTGATCTAAATACACAACAAAGGGTACATTTGAATACTTGGAATCAGTTTTTTTTAAGGCGAATAAGTTTGCGTCTGACCTCCAACTCGCCTGTTGGTAAGCGACGATGTGGTCGAAGATGAAGCACGCAGACTTAGAAGATACCTATTCACTCTGGCATTGGAAAGGCCCAGGTTATATCTATCAGGAAACAAGGAAGCGGGCAGGTTGTTCCAATCTTTGGCCGTGCGGATTAGAAACGTAGTATCGAAACGTTTGGTACGTATCCAAGGAAATTAAACTTGCACGCACGCTCGACTCGCACTTGGCCGGTGTTTATTATTTGTTGTTTTACTTTAGTGTGTTTAACCGTGCAAAACAATAATAAAAATATAAATAAAGGTTTTTTAGGAGTCCGCCATATTGAATTTAGTGTGACGTCATTTTATTTTTCAGTCACACTGTCAAAGAGCCCTTTGAGAGTGCTTTGGACAAGCTTTTAAAACCGAGTCTGGTTTTAAACAACTTTAAAACCAAGACCAAGGCTTTTAAAACCAAATCTAGGTTTAAAAAACCTTCAAAACAAAGACCTTTAAAACTGAGTCTGGGTTTAAACTACCTTTAAAACCAAGACCAAGGCCTTTAAACCCTAGTCTAGTTTTAAACAACCTCTATAACCAAGACCAAATCCTTTAAAACCAAGTCTAGTTTTAAACAACGTTTAAAACCAAGACCAAATCCTTTAAAACCAAGTCTAGTTTTAAACAACGTTTAAAATCAAGATCTCGGCCTTTAAAACCAAGTCTGATTTTAAGGGCCTTGTGACGCTACTGAGGTAACTTGTGCTTATGAAGCTACTGAGGTTTTGATGTCGGTGAGGGCCCGCATAAACGGAGTGAATAGCATTCGGGCTGCCACTCGATATTAGGGCTGGCCACTTAGTCTATATTATTTCATTTTAACGGGGTAAATAGAAATTATGGGGGTGAAAAGAGACGATACTTAGAAAGTTATGTTGTTTAGGAAATATATAAGCGCCCCACCCCGGTTTCGCACGGGTGTAAGTTTTATTATATTTTATGTATAAACCCGAAATCGGACCCGGAATCGGATGGGGCCGAAAATTTCTCAAATAGAGACCACGGACCGGTAAGCGCAGCGTAGGACGCCCACTTACAAGATGGACAGACGCCCTAAAAGAGACCGCAGGGAAACGCTGGATGCAGGCCGCTTCCAACCGGCCCTTTTGGAGATCGATGGGGGAGGCCTATGTCCAGCAGTGGGCGTCCTATGGCTGAAATGATGATGGTGATTATATATAAATCTTCCGTGAAAAGTTATCTAGCTAATGGTGAAAACAGCATCACAATCCGTTGCGTGGTTTAGGAGGAGTTAGCGAATATATAGAGAGAGACGCGGAAAGCGACTATAATTTAAACTATGTAGAGAAAATTCACCCCGTTTCACGGTACTTTTGAAGTCTGTACCTTGTGAGGTTACTCTTGGAGGTCCTAGCTTCGTGTGTTTCCGTGAAGACATCGGCGACGTTCCCACGTTTCTGCGGGCCCGCGCCGAACGTGCCGACATACATCACCTCGGAGTCGCGCCGCAGTCCGCTCAGGGACGTCACTGACCGACGACCGGTCGTTTCCACTTCCCCCACCTGGAATAACGCAAATCACATCACTATGGCAGAGTACCCAAACTTGAGTCTGTACTAACATATAATAATCATAATCATAATCTTTATTTGGCACAAGGAAAAATACAAACAAAACAATTGAATCCACTGGCTCCGAACTAGTAAAAAACTGTGTTTCGGAAGCCAGTGGCTTCTCCCAGTATTTAAAAATTAAACATTATGTCTTAAATAAAGATATAAAATCAAATTTAATTAATATAAAATTTTGAAAAAAAAAAGATTAATCAAAATACAAATACAGTAGGGCCTCGTTAATCCGGACTCCCGCTTGTTCGGTGATCGCTGTAATCCGGCCGAGAAATGGGCTTCGCGGGGGAGCCGGGCGGGTATAGGTGCGGGCTGCCATGAGCCAATGCGTCGTCAGTCTTTTGTTTATCGCCTTTCGTGTAGTACGTACAGTGTCAATTTAGCGCGCTCGCTAACATCATGGCGCTGCCACGTAAACATTCAGCATTAACATTAAAAGTGTAAATATGGCATACTATAATCCGGACGCCTCGATAATCCGGAAAGGGTCTTGTTTTTGCCTCTCCGGATTAACGAGGCCCTACTGTATAACACAAATTTTGCACCTAATAATTTCTAAATAGAAAATTATACAATTATAAATGAACTGTGAGTACAGTACAGTTGTAATTTATTAAGAAACATCGAAATTTATAACATAGCTATAGCCATAGCATAGGTATGCTAGTATTATATATTTTTTAAGTATCATTAATAACTTAACTGGCAAAATTGTCAGTGATATACAATTCAGTACCTTTATAATCCATGCCTTTTAGTATTTGGGTAGTCTTACTTTTACATTGAAAATAGTTTAGGTTGTGTATCTTTGATACCGTATTGGTCTTATTATATAAGTAAGGGCCCAAGTAGTGACCAAAACGATTTGCAAAAGCTGTATTGGTCTGACGCACCTTGCAAATTCTAGAAGTTTTTTTAGTTTTTCGCTTTTTGGATTGAAGAGTAAGAACGTTGCATTCTTTAAATAACTCAGCAGTAGGGTAAAGACGTGGCTTTAAGTTTGCTACCTTTAAGATAGCTCTTTGGGCACATTCTAATGGCAAAAGATTTGTTTTGCAACTCCCTCCCCAGCTAGAAATGCAACAGGTTAATAACGATTGACATAAAGTATAATAAATAGCCGCCGGTAGTCGTTGGGAACGATACTCTCGAAGTTGTTGACCATTACACCTATCTTGGACAGATTGTTCAGTTAGGTAAGTCCAAGGCAAAGAGGTCGCCCGCAGAATCCAACTCGGATGGGCAGCGTTCGGGAAATTGCGTGACATCTTCTCGTCCAAGATACCACAGTGCCTCAAGACGAGGGTCTTTGACCAGTGTGTGTTGCCAGTGATGACATATGGTACTGAGACGTGGTCCTTAACTGTTGGCCTTTTGGAAAAGCTCAGAGTCACACAGCGGGCAATGGAGAGAGCTATGCTCGGAGTTTCTTTGCGCGATAGAATCCGAAACGTGGATATTCGCCAAAGAACCAAAGTCACCGACATAGCTGTTAAAATTTGCAAGTTGAAGTGGCAGGTGGTTGAAGTTGAATGGGCAGGCCACATCGCTCGGAGAACCGATAACCGATGGGGAAGAAAGGTTCTTGAGTGGAGACCACGAACCGGAAGACGCAGCGTAGGTAGGCCTCCCACTGGATGGACCGACAACATAGTAAGAGTCGCTGGCATCCAGTGGATGCAAAAGACAGGCTGTCGTTCAGTGTGGAGGTTAAAGGGAGAGGCCTATGTTCAGCAGTGGACGTCTTCTGGCTGATGATGATGATGATAATAAATAGTCTTCAGTAGATCAGAGTCAGCTATGTCGAAGAGTTTTAAATATAGGAAGCAGTTTTCTTACTCGACCTTTTAGACTTATAATATGTTGCTGAAAAGAGAGATTACTGTCGATAATGATTCCTAAATACTTAATTGAACTAGTTCGTAGTAAAATTGGACAAGAACAATAAACAATAAAATAATAACTTCTACTTGCATTATAATCCTGCAATTAACTTTTTTTCATTCTCTCTACTGTAGACAAAGCAAGAAAAAAAGAGTATGTCATAAGTTATTCATAAATAAAATTACAATTTACATGTCAATATTTCACATAAAAGGCGAGAAAAAAAATTAAGCAAAAAAAATTTATACAGCTATAATAGGCTACTATTATAACAAATAAAACCAACCGCAAAATGTAGCCTATGACATTTCGGATATGAAAACAAATCTATCGCCTCAGACCTCACACTTGAAAATCGGTCAAGCCGTTTAGGCTATCTGATATAGAGACAAGCCCCGAAAACCATAATCCCTTGTCGAATTACAAAATTTAAAACAAATACTCTAACCCCCATATTCATAGACTAAAATATACTCGAATCTTTCTTTTTATATGCCAAAACACCACTTGAGGGTGACGTGAGGATTCGAAGTACCATTTACCATTAACAAGGATTTACGTCTACGAATATGGGGGTAAGATTCTATTAAAACAGGCATTGCAAAACTCTAAAATACATACTGCACGATTTTTTTTTATTATTGCCTAGACGAGTACATAAACGACAAATTAATTGATATAGGAGATAAATAAGATCTGTTTTTTTTTTTTATGAAATTGAAAAATTCTGAAAATCTGAAATTTCCTGATTGGTAAATTGCCTATTGGTATTGCCTTACCTACTTGGTAATTTACTAATCTGGACACAATTGGAAATCTGAAAACAATCGGTTCCAGATTAGTAAATGACTTACTTGGTAATTTACTAATCTGGAAACAATTGGACAATTCTGTGTAGTTAGCTGGCACAGTTTTTTTGTTTATATTAGAACGGCTGTCCAGGCGTTTTTGTAAGAAATTTGTTGTAGCCAGTTGCACCCGTATAAACGAAACGTCAGTCATTCGAAATCAGTTAGCAACTGTGATGCGGACAAAGAACTTTGAGACTTAACCCAAAAAGGTAAGGTCAAGTTCTTTGGATGCGGATATCGACGCGATGATCTAAATAAGAATGTTCAATCAAGTTTCTGTCATAATGGCTGGCGACAGATTTTCCTTCTCATTTCCGTTCTATTTCTCTTTTCTATGATAGCTAGCTTATTCCATGTGTATGATTGATTGATTAACTCTTTATTGTTCACACCATAAAATTTGATACAGAGGATAAAAAACTCTTAAAAACTAGTGTAAAAACTGGCGGCCTTATCTCTAAAAGCGATCTCTTCCAGGCACCTGATGGAAAGGATTTATAGAAGACTGTATGGTAGGTACCTTAAAATCGTCGTCGGCCACGGGCCCGTTCCTGCCTATCGTATTGTTCTTCAACTTGCTCGCTAGCACTTTTTTGTAGACCGCGCCTCTCCCGCGCGCGCCCGAGTTCACCGTGCCCACCAGGTCGCTGTATGTTGGACGGGGCTGGTCATCTGCCAAGAGGTTCCCTGCAAAAATACGTATAAAAAT
Source organism: Agriopis aurantiaria (assembly GCA_914767915.1). Taxonomy (NCBI): domain Eukaryota; kingdom Metazoa; phylum Arthropoda; class Insecta; order Lepidoptera; family Geometridae; genus Agriopis; species Agriopis aurantiaria. The sequence continues at coordinate 4,556,030 of OU611994.1, read as the reverse complement.
GCAGACTGAGAAAAGTTTATACTGATTATAATTGTTGTTGTACTCGAGCTGGGTTTAACTTGACAGTTTTCCCACCATTGAGTTTTTTCTTAATTTTTATTTATATATATAACGGGGCAACAGAAATGTACGCTAAGCCAAACAATCTATACTAGGTCCAAGTTTTTTACCTCTAACAGATGTAATAGCATTATGAAAAACTAAAAGAAATATTTTTCTTTGAATCACTATAGTACAGCGGTTATTAGCTACAATTCTACGTCCGAACACCTTGCATACAGATCAGAATTTATGTTTTCATTCACTTTTTTATCATATTAAGTAACAAGCTGAAGTGGCTAGAGTCCTAGAGTGAAAATAACAAATCGGCAAATGTAGCACAGGACACCCTGAGATTCGATGGAGTGACGATATATGTAAGGCAGTGGCTAAAGGGAGAGATGTATGTCCAGGAGTGAGCTAATATAGGCTGATTGTGATGATGATTTCGTTTTTTTACGATCTAATGCAACTGTCAGAGTAAAAAAAGGCTTGGAATAGCCACTTCATTACTCAATTGTATAAAAAGACGAACCTTGGCTGGTAGACCTGGTCATCTTCTGCTTCAATGCCATCAATACATTGCTGGGTCGGTGCGGCATTGTGCTGATCTCCTCGGTGTAGCCCTGCTCCCATTCCTTGGCTAGTTTCTTAAGTTCCTTCTCAGCGAGCACCTCTGCTTTGCTCTGCCGTTTTTGATACTGTTTGTGCGATTTCTCATAGTCCTTTTTGGCTTTCTCCTTGAGAGATTTTGCTTTTTTTCTGTAATAGGCATATATTTTAACTTAAAATAAATAAATATTTAGACATTTTTGCACACACGGTCATCTGACCTCAAACTAAGCAAAGCTTGTAACAACTAAAAAATTTGATTAAATTTTTTTTGAGATTTAATCTGTATGTTTGATTTGATAGCTTATTCCAATTCTATATATCGCGGGCGTGACATTTTGACAACTCGTAGTGACTCATTACAAAAGTCTGGTTCTGACATCGTTCTCAGTATTTTTCAAGGTCAAGAAATAAATCAAAGATAAATTATAATGACACAAAATTAGTATCCTAATAAAGGCATGTTTTTAAACTTAGTATAAAATTATTCATTATCATCCTTCACAGCTTTCGTTATCCTACTGGGTTTAGGCCTCTCCCTTGCTGTGTCATCTCGCTCCTGCTACTCGGTCTTGTGCTAATCGAGTCCAAGACCCGCGATGGAGACAACATATTCGACCCATCTTGTAACTGGACGACTAACGCTTCACTTTATAATTTACTAGCGACCCGCCCGCCCGGCTTTGCACGGGTTTAACTTACGTGCGAAACCAGGGCGGGACGCTTGTTACATATATAAACCTTCCGTAAAAAATTATCTAACTGATGGTGAAAACCGCATCAAAATCTAGTTTTATAGATCTAAGCATACATAGGGACGGACAGACAGCGGGAAGCGACTTTGTTTTATACTATGTAGTGATGATAGTGATGCAATCAAATATTTGTTGGGTCACAGTCCTATAGGGAGGGAGGGCAAGCAGAGGGCAAGCCCTCCCTTGCATGACCTGCGCCTCCACAAACGCCTAGGCTACTTACCTACACTTACTATTTCTTATGCCTGTTGCAGACGAAGCGCAGTAGCTTGCGCAAGTATTTGCACGAAACCTACTAAGCATCGTCTGCAATAAGCTACAACACTATTTGCTTAGGGCAAGTGGCAGTGGAAGTGCTCAGTAGCACTCACGCTGGTCCTTGCGCAAGTGAGGCTTCGTTTCCCCGCCCTACTCGCGCGACGCCCACTGCGCATAGTTCGTCTCGTTTGAACACACGCCCGAGTACGTACTCGCACGCGAGTTGTGTGAGTCTCCACGCGAGTGGCTATTTACGTCTAAACGCCGGCGTGAGTACTTGCGCAAGCTACAGCACATGGTTTGCAACGGGTTTATGGATAGGTTACTTATCAGTTGGACTCACTTGTCATTATTCTCGAGCTTGGCTGTCGCCTGGTCGAGGTACCGCAAGATATCTTCTCTCCCGTTGATGGCTGCTAGTTCCTGCGACGTGTGCCCGTCCACGTCTATCGCAAACACGTTCGCTCCGAAGTTGACGAGGAAGGTGACGCATTCCTTATGGCCTCGAGCCGCTGCGAGGTGCAGCGCTGTGTTGCCGAAGTAGTCAGCTTTGTCTGGCTCGCCACTGGAATTGCGAAATAATAGATACGTGAATATGTGTAGAAAAGTACTTCCCTCTAGTAACAGGTGCTGTAGGAGCCGAGTTGAGATTGCTTGAATGTGTTCATCATCATCATTTCAGCCTATCATTTTCCCACTGCTGGGAAACATGCCTTATCTAAGAGAGAGAGAGAGAGGGAGAGAGGAAGAGAGGGTGTGCCCTAATCCACCATGCTAGCAAGTTGGTGGATGTCATATGACTTTGAAATTTTGAGGCTGATTTTTATTTAGCGATTTACGGTCGGTTCCGGCGTTATTTTTAAATAAAAATATTAGCAAACAAGTTTGATGTCCACCTGATGGTAAGCAGAAACCGCCGCCTATGGACACCTGAACACCAGCGGTGTTGACCGTGCTTTACCAGCCCGGAGAGGCAGTTGTAGTTGTGCAATTTTATTGATGAGTTTAATGACCGCCTTTCGGCTTAGTACGCCCTTTCTGCGTAACCCTGTATTGACTCACAATAACTTATCTACGTAACGTCACGTCACAGACCACTTGCGCAGACGTCATACATTTTACAATAATAATGCAATAAAATAACTAAGTAACCTTAATCCACTATAATCTTTACATACCCAGCCATAAAGATTTAAAACCAATAGCATAAGCACTTATATACACCTATAGGTACACCTAACTAATATTTGGAAGATCTGACGAAACACAATTTTTATGTTTTAACTTTGAATTTTTTGGGTTCTTCTTACGAGAGAAGTCTCGCGGCAATAACTGGAACTATAATATTAGTAAATACGATACCTAATTTTCTAAATCAATTGTATTTAGTAAAACAATAAAAAAAAGCCTATCAATAAAAAAATCATCCTAATTTTTAAATTTTTTTTTTAAATTAAATTTTTGGAGTGTAGATTCGAGCGACATTCCGTCCCATGACTTATGGTACTGAGTTTGCGAGACTTCTTTCGTGAGACCAAGGATAGATTATTGATCGTCCTTGGTAAGACCAAAGATAATTTACGGAATAAACCTTTTTTAAATAGCCTTTTGCTTGATCGCCGATGATGAGGTATAATAAACCTTTTTTTAAATAGCCTTTTGCTTGATCGCCGTAGATGAGGTATACGATGGAGTACGCTTGCTTGGAAGAAACCAATTCACTCGCGACTTGAAGACTTCCTGATTGTAACTATCGGGCATACCTAATGGGGCAGCGCCTTAGACTAGAATGAGCTATACTCAAAAAAAACTGAGAACAGCCCTTTTTTTCAGAATTTATTTTTCATTGAACCGCAAATCACAATCTACTGCAGCTGTCAGAGTTTAAACTTGTACTGAGTATAGTTACACTATTAAGTTCAAGAAGTACGTAAGTACTATCAGAAAATCTAACAATATTAAGAAGTGAGAGAAGTACAAGTGAGAGAAGGACAATACACGTAGTCTAGTTTCCATTGTTCAGCGCTATCAATACAATATTTCAATGTAACTATCAGATGTAGATAAGAATAACAATAAATATTTGGGAGTATACGAACTTATACCGTAACTGCTAAATAGGCAAAATCGAACCCTGATCGATAGAAGATATATATTTATTTCTTTTGATTCGTAAGACAAACCGGACTTTTAATTTTCATGTCTTTTGATGTCATGGGTGGCAAACAAGCTGACGGGCCGCCTGATGGTAAGAGACCACCGTCGCCCATGGATACCTGCAACACCAGGAGCCTTACGGCTAGCTGTTTAAAGCAATTCAGTTTAGGTGATGAAAAAATTTTGCGCTACCGCAAACCGTATCGGGGGGCGTTAAGGTTCACGTTCGCGTGATTTTCTAAACTGCGCGATTTTAATGTTAGTTTGATATCGTGTAAGCAGTTGGACTTAATCCCCCAGGAGCATCACAGCTCTATTAATAGCCATTTTGAAGAACCCCATGTTATAGTTACTCGGAAATGCCGCAGGAGCTCATTTCACAAACTGCAGGAGTGAGGCTAAAAAGATCGCGTAAAACGCACCGTGTGCGAGTTCCACTGATCTATGATAATATGTGGATCAACTTTCCTTTATACCTATATAAGCAGATAGCCAAAGCCAATACTGAGCTTTAAATTAAACTATGTGGATTGGTATAACGTTAGAAAATTGACTATTGATACGGGGTTTTAATAAAAAAGTTAAAATAAAAAAATTAAATTAAAATTGCTTTTTTTACTAAACAAAATACAAGCTAACAATATAACACTACAAAAACAGTTAGCCTGGCCACGGACCGCCGAAGGTCTAAAGACAATACAAATGCTCAAGCCCAAAACCAGTTGGCAGCGTACCCAGCATGCTGGCGGTATTACCACATTGAATGGCAATGCTTATGCGTTGAGCCAGAAACACGCCAGCATTATGGTCAAGAGTAGCATTAACCAGGCACACTAAAAAAAATTGGTACTTAAATATAATTACTACATTTTTCGAGTCTCCAACAAGACAGGTATCACGGAATGCGAACACCGCTTCGACGTCGCACGCACGTCGCATTTCTAAATCGTTACTTGGGTAGTTAAGTTCACGTGCATTATTATGTAAGTAGGCAAATAAAGGCCCAGTAAAATAGCCACAGTAATGAGTTTCAACGCTATTATTCTTGAAATTACTGAATAGTTTCCGGCCGTTTCATGATTAAAATCCGAACAAGCTTAGTATATTTAACTTTAATTAGTAAAGTTATCATTCTACGTGGCATTATGCCAAGATAATGTATCCATTCTTACCCACGTCCACAGAGTAGTCTCAGTGCTTCTATGTGTCCCTCGAAGGCAGCCCACAGAGTGGGCGTCATGCCCGACTCGTCCTTGTTGTTGCATTCCTTTCGCGTCGCCTCGCGCAGGACCTCTAGTAAGCCGTCTTTGGCTGCTCTGAAATAGATAATTGGATTTGACGTTAAGCTAAAAAAAAAATAGTTGCTTAAGTGAAATAAGTTTTCGCAAACGCAGCATAAATGGTAATTTTTCTTATCATAATCATCAATCATAATTCTTGTTGGTCCGTAACAGTTCGTTCACCGAATAAAGGACATAACGATAAAAGCCTAGCATGTACTGGTGCTTTGTGTCATCGTGACAGTTTTGTCTCTCGTCCACGATCCGCCAGGACTTCAACTCCATAATAGATCTTCCCGTGGAAATTACTCTTAGACCATCTCTGGTCAGGACCAGCAGGGAGACAAAAGACACCCGTGCGCGCTAGGTCTAATACTAGGCAAGCCTTTTAAGTTCTGTCGTTTCCATATTTCCCGGCAATTTTGAATTTGGAACTGTTCTACATTCGAATGTGTTTAAATTTTGAATCTCAAAACAGTTGAGAGTATGTTCGTGCAAGAATTTTCTACAACTTTAGAAGAGGCCTGACACGGCTTCAGTGTTCTGAAGTGCTAACATCTGTGTTCAGTGATGAAGCCCCATGTTTGCCGACTGTAAAACGCTGGTATTTAGAATTCCAGCGTGGACATACTAGTGTTAGTGACAAATCTCGCGAAGGACGCCCAAAATCCGCCTTCACTGAAGATAACATCATTGCTGCTCATTTCTAAATGTGACATTATTTGTAATTGTTTAGTTATTTATTTAATGATGAAAAGTGATGAATAAATATAAAATATAATTATGATGGTATATGTAGGTATATAAGAGTGGAGCCTACAAGACAACTAATTCTCGAAGATCGTCATGTGACGTGTCGAGAGATAGAGGCTCTATTAGGCATCTCAGGGAGAACCATTCAGAAGATCTTGCATGAAGCACTTGGTGTGAGAAAGCTAGTTTGCCGTTGGATACCGCATCTGCTTTCCGACGATCACAAGGCGGCCCGCGTCAGATGGTGTAAGAAAACTCTGCAAAGGTTCTACCGAGGAGAGTCAAATCACGTCTACAACATCATCAGTGGTGACGAATCTTGGATCTATGCCTACGATCCTGATTCCAAACAACAATCTACAATCTGGGTCTTTCAAGACGAGCCAAAGCCGACTAAAGTTGTTCGTTCTCGAAGCACTTCAAAGAAGATGGTGGCGACGTTCGTTGGAAAAACCGGCCATGTTGCGACTATTGCACTTGAAGATCGTAGAACGGTTAACGCAGAGTGGTATACCACAGTTTGTTTACCACAAGTCATCGCCGAACTTCGAAAATCTAACTCAAAGCGACGCATCATCCTGCACCACGACAACGCAAGCTCACACAGCGCTCGTCAAACGATTGAGTATTTGAAGCAGGAAAAAGTAGAAATTCTTGACCATCCTCCATACAGTCCTGACCTAAGCCCTAACGATTTCTTTACATTTCCTAAAATTAAGAAAAGTCTTCGTGGTCAAAGGTTCCAGTCCGGTGAGGAAGTAGTCGACGCTTTCAAGTCAGCCATTTTGAACACCCCCACTTTAGAGTGGAATAGATGTTATAATAACTGGTTTGAGCAAATGGAAAAGTGTATCAAGCTACGTGGTGAATACTTTGAAAAACAATAAAAAGTACTATAAGGTTCTAGTTGTGTTTTTTCTTCAAACGACATAACTTAAAAGGTAAGCTACGTAGGTGTCACAGGAAGAAGGCGATACAAAAGTAAAGGGAAGGATAAGAGAATATGAGGAATAGGAGAAGTTAATGTAGTATGAAGTTAATTGAGTAGTTTTATTGATTCTAAAATAACCTGGGAAAAAACTGAACCTACATAGTTTAGTTAAATGATATTATGTTTCTTCTTAGTTTTAGTATGTTTGACGAAGAACAGTCTCGGATTCTGGAAGTGGATAGGCCCTATAGGATATAAGGAAACTTTCCCGAGATGTGGGAAAACCCGGGAAATGTGGCCAATTTATGTATATAGTTTAATTTTATTGAGGTCGGTGACGAAATACATCTATTAATCTTTAAGAATGTTATACTGTATTATTACTGTATTTCTTTATCAACAAAACAAGAATGTATAAAATTTGTGATAAGTTTTATCTGTGAGTTTTAATCTATTCCTGTTATAAATATAACCATAGATCTGTATCAAATTATATAGCGCGAGTTCACGTACTTTGCATGTCTGTTTCTCGTTTGAAGTAGGATCTGAGCTCCAACTTATTTCTGTTCGACCTCTGTTGTGTTGGCAGTAAACCGCCACTCGTCAATACAAGAATGTTAAATTATACTGAATCTATGGAAGTAGGTAACAGACATGACGGATTTGGTTGATAGACCGCCGTCCACCAACGGGACAACCGGTCGACGTGATAGAAAGAGTAAAAATCTCTTTCTTTCCGACACGTCTGTTAGGGTTTTAGCACCCCTTCGAAAACAGTTAGCCTTGAGAATGGATAATAAAAAGCCGCATGCTGGGTTTTCATACAATTTTATGTGCTTGGCTTTTAACTTTATGAAGATCTCTGAACTTGACAGAATTAGCAATCACGGCCTTTTAAGGCACAAGCTGGGCTAGTGGCTACTTAGACGGGACTGGCAAATTAAATACAAGATTTTTATAATACATATATACTGCCCGATACGTCCTGGGGCGTACCGGAAGGCGGCGCTAGGGAGGCACCGGTACAGTTTCATGGAGATACGAAGGGCCTCTGAAAAGAACGGAGGCAAGACACCAAGAGCGTTTCGGTTGGTGGTGAATGTGTTGAAATGCAATGTTCCAGTGAAACTACGACACAAAGATTATAATATATGTAAAACTAATAATAGTGATTATATATATAAAACTAATAATATTTCAAGGCGTTTGACAGCCAGCATCCTGTGCCGTGCAGGCTTTGTGCCGTGCCGTGCAGGCAGGCTCTGTTACCAGGAAACTGTTGCTATATCAGGCGCTTACCATCATGCGAACATGTCCTAAAATATGACAGAGTATCTTTCACATATAGGTAGAACGTCAAGGGTGGCCATTTTGCAATTTTATTCACAGTAATTTTAGGGTTGTACGCGAGGATAGTGGGCGTGTGAAAATTATTCTGACATCAAGGACTGGTTTCGTATAAAACATAAATCGTATTAGGGTATAGCCGCTCCGTAGACTTCCTACCTACTATGATCATGCCACTTATTTACACGTTCACTTGTAAATGAAAACAATGTTAAAATAAGTGTTCAATTGTTTCTTGGGGGACAATAGGCGTGTGGTTGTTACCGCATTTGACCTTTTTGCAACACCACGTGGGAATGAAGATGCTTATATTAAGACACCATTCTAATGAGTGCGAATAACTCATTGTTTTGAGATTTAAATGTAAATTAATTTGGAGTGAAATAGATAGTTAAGAGTTATTTACATTACGAAATTATAAATTGTAACTTGTAATCAGTTATACTTGTTAACAGAAACTTGTCATCGACTCGCACTTCGCCATTATGTATTATTTGTTGTTATACTTTAGAGTGTGTACTATAATCATGCCACGTTTGACGCTTGTACGTATTACCATTTTTACATTAGAGCTAATAAAAAATACCCAATTTCAACTGGCTGTCTATTATGCTATTACGGTTCGAAAGATTTAAGAGAGCCGTTTAAAGGTAGGACGGACAGACAGACAGACGGACAGACAAACAGACAACGTAGGCTCAGTAATAGGGTCCGTTTTTACCCTTTGGGTACGGAACCCTAAAAACTGGGCCGAGTATAAACAAAGTATTCACGCGCATTCGTCCACATTTACGTGAATGTAATCTCCATAGGTAAGATGTCATTGAACTTCACACTTCCGGTACTTCCGTGGTCGCTGGTCGGTCACCAAGGGCGACAAACGTGCATGACTCACAATCAATAGACTGATAACGTGACGCCACACGATTTTGAACCCTAAACATAAGAGTCAGAAATACGATGACGTCGCTAGCTGGAATTACCTGGTGTTTTGCCCCCTTTTTACGTGTGCAAGCTAGCGTGAAGGTGGTTTTAACCGCGAATGTGACTACGATAACATGGGGTTGCTAAACAAGAGAACTGTACAGTGAACTGTATACTGTATACTCGTTACGCGGGACCAAACTAACGTTAAAACTGCGCAGTTCGGAAAATCACGCGAACGTGAAGCTTAACGCGTCCAGATACGGTTTTCAGTCGCGCAACAATTTTTCATCACCTAAACTGGATTGCTTTAAACAGCTAGCCGTAGCTGGCCCCTGTTTGGCAGCCCTCGGTCTGCATTATAATATAGCCAATGCTAATCAGGGGATCCAATGACTACCTCTAAACGCGGGCCAGAAAAAAAAACCCTGAACCAGCGCAGTGCGGAAAATCGGCTTCATAATTCGTGGTGGCTAGCCACTCGACTATGCCTCATCATCATTTCAGCCATAGGACTTTCACTGCTGGACATATGCCTTCCCCATCAATTTCCAAAATGGCCGGTTGGAAGCGGCCTGCATCCAGCGTTTCCCTGCGGTCTCTTTTAGGTCGTCTGTCCATTTCTTGTGGGTGGACGTCCTACGCTGCGCTTACCGTTCCGTGGGCTCCATTCGAGAACCTTTCGGCCCCATCGGCTATCTGTTCTGCGTGCTAGTGCCCTGCCCACTGCCACTTCAACTTGCTAATCCGGTGGTCTATGACTTTCGTTCGTCTACGGATCTCTTCATTTCTGATTCGATCGAGTAGAGAACAGTTCTCTTTTTTTAAGTCTTTTTAAAATGACTTTCGGTTTTGGCGTTTGAATCGCGGTTGTATCGCTGGAAACACGCTGCCAAAAAACGGTGGGAAAGTTGGTAGGTACTACCATACAAAATACTATGGTAGGCAGGTAGGTTAGGCACATGACTATCAGTAACAGTAGGTACGGACGCGAAAAGCAGCAGGAAGCACGGTTCACGCAGCACTGCCGAAAAGCCCGTACCTATAGGTGAATACCCTTGTTGGAGCTGATTCTCACAGCCCTAGCTATACCTAATAGGTACATGCATACGCATTGGCAGTATCGGATTTACCATAGAGATGGGAGACTATGCTGTTTATCGGCGGCAAGCTTTAGCCGCTTTGGCGGGCGGGTGGTAGATTTTTGGGGTGGCGAAATTTTAGCTGCGTGAGTCTTGCTGGAGTCTAAACTACTTTGCAATACGCTTCATGGAGTAAAGCGTAACAAAAATCAAGCGTAGAGTATGCGCATGAATTTAGGTTTACATTTTGATATCAAACTTCACTTCTTACGATTCCATGCTGTATTCTTTAAGATTGTTGCCACAGGAAGGTGAAGAGACATAGGTATTATGATTGTCATCAGATTTCGTGCATATGACAGTGAGAACGAAAGTGAAACTAGAGATTAATTAAACCGCCTCGTAACATTGGAATAGTACTAACTTACGCAGTGTTTTGTCTGTTTCGCTCTTTTTTGAACTCTATAAAAAAAGACGGAGTACGTACTTACTTACCTACCTATAACTACTCGAACCTACTTGGCGTTTAAAGGGGCATAGGATGTTAAGGAAATTCGACAACAATTTTACTGGAAAAAGCCTGATAAAAGAAAAAAAATGTACCTAGGTATTACGCAAAACGTCTCTAGAATGAATGGTCATTGAACTTTTCAGTAGGTACCTGTCCAGTTTCATTCACTCAATAAATAATTATGAATGGGGTCATTCAAGGACCACCGAACACCGCTAGGGTTGAGAAAAATAAGTCTTGCAGTTTTTAGGGCTTCAAAAATCCGATTTATTACTTTTTTACCCTGCGTTTTTGCCTTTTGGTGACAGAATGAAACTTATGAAACGAGCCAGGGCGTAGTATAACATAGGTAATATTATGTTATGGAATAATATTATGCATATTATCAAAGTAGAAAGTGGTCAGACCGCTTTGTTATTCGGCATTTATCTGCAAATTTCATCACAGTAATGTGTTTTTATTACACACAATAAAAATACTGGAATTAAAGACATTCATGATTATATCAGAATATCAGTCATAAAATACTTAATAAGTAAGTAGGCACTACAATCTTATCAGAATTTTCGCATTGGGCTAGATAGACAAAGTAGGTACCTAGGTAAGTACTTTTTGTACTTTACTTACTTATGAAATCTGTCCGTAGTCATTTTACTAGTATCTCACAACACTAAAACATCCAGTAGCAGTTTATGTAGTAATACCTTCAAGTTTGTTCAACTTTGGTTCAACTCATTTTTACAGTTTGCCACAATTTTGGTACCGCGAAATTGATAAGCCGAGAAAGTTTTCGTCAGTTTGTCACACTTTACACTTCACTAATAATTAATGTTAGGTAAGCTGAGTAGGTACTCTCTTTCAACAAAATAATTATTGTCGTTGCATCAGACAACTGTTTTTATCTAGTGAAGTAAATAATATTTTCATTTACGGCTACTTTAATTCAACACTTGACCACTCAAGTGCAAAACAGATACACGCACGCACACACTCCAAAGCAAATGCCAAACTAGATTTTTTTTGTCACAGATAAACCAAAATGAATGATCAAAATAAGCACGCAACAAAGCACTGTAAAGTGCAATGGCCTAGCCAGTAAAAAAAACCTAAGTAGCGCCATCTATCGGTACATTTTATACTTATTTGTTATCATAGAAATTCTGAAGAGACATCTAGCGTGAAGTAGTTTTTAATAAAACTTATTCTACCCGTCACTAGATGTCGTGCCAAGTTAGAAAATAATGTGAATAAAATTAAATTTAATAGAACATAGTACTCTCTGAATTTTGACTATGTTTAAAGTAGGAATTATAAAAGAATTACTCGAGATTTTTTACGCCTGCTAGTTATCATTCTATAATTAAATACTTTTTGCAAGTATTGGTAGCACTAATTAAATAGGACTCTACCAGCAATATGTGGTTTCCTTACGATGGTTTCCTTTATCGGTAGTTCGAGCTCATTGATTGGATTAGAACCTACACCTGCAGCGAGGAAGTCGAACGCACCAACCACTGAGCTATCGTCGCTACAACGATGTTATGGGACCAGCTGCTGTACCAGCCGTTGGGAACCAGGAATTTTTGTATTTTTTTAAATGTTAACCTGTGGTACCACTTCTGGTCTGCTGGGTAAAGGTCTCCCCCAATAGACCCGTGTCCTAATTTTTATTACCTACTTAATGATATTATGTAAATGAAATAAACAATTATACCTACACGTTTCCTCAGTACACCTTGTCGACAAGTGTTTCGCCTCTTCACGAGGCACCCTCAGGACGTGTTGACCTGTTGACGCTGCGAGAGCAATGACGAGAATTTTCAAAAATTTTAAATGTATTACCTATTAAGTTTCAAGTATTAATTTCATTTTTATTATAGAAACTGACGTGGTTTTCACACATTTTATTTTCGGAGTGACCGGCTTAATCTTACGTGAGTAATTCCCGTGTAATATAAATAAAATATTAATTTCATGCTAGACAGAGAGCGCATTATAGCACAATATGACGTCAATTAGTTATAGTGATATAAGTAAGTGTGCTAGTGATATAAGTAAGTGTGCTAGTGATTTAAGTAAGTCTGCTAGTGATATAAGTAAGTCTGCTAGTGATATAAGTAAGTCTGCTTGTGATATAAGTACCTAAGTCTGTTAGTGATATAAGTAAGTCTGCTAGTTATGTTAGTCTGCTAATGATATAAAAAAGTCTGCTAGTTATATAAGTCTGCCAGTTATATAAGTAATTCTGCTAGTTTTATAAGTCTGCTAGTGATATAAGTAAGTCTAAGTCTGATAGTGATATAAGTCTGCTAGTGATATATTAAGTAAGCCTGCTTGCAGCGCTCAGACGCGTTGTCCCAGCGGCCGGACTAAAAGTTATTACAATACAGGGCTACGCTGAAAAGGTGTATTAAGCCGAAAGGGGTCCATTATACTCATCATTACGAACAACTTACTACGGGACTTTAGTATGGGGAAAACTCTGTAATCGCGAAAAAAAAAACATCTGTTTCATACATTTTATCGAGTGGCAGCTAATAGTGGCAATGACCGTTTCCTATAGAACAGCTGATATTTTATTCACGATTTCAATTTGCTCCCATAGTAAAAGTTGTTCATGATGATGGGCACTATGGACCCTTTCGGCTTAGCACCTTTACCGCGTAACCCAGTATAGTATTTATGTTACTGGTACCTAAGTATTTACGACAGCAAACAACTAAAATCCCGGTAATATTGCTATTTACGACCCCCGTCACCATGAAGAGCGTCCCGACGCCATTCTACTTAGCACCGATGTTTGCAATCCATTAGAGGCATTATATCATTAATGTGCTTTACATGTAGCCCTCAAGTGCTACAATCTAGCCAATATTGCAGCCGATGACTGATTTATACGCATTATCTATTAATATTTGAAACGCTGATAAAGCCTTTTAACCGCGCGAAGTGGCAGCGTCATTCGATTATAGATTAACCGTTAATGGAACTAAAATGTGTTATTCGGTAATCTCTAGTGCTATCGATATCGAAACATTTCTATCTATCGACTGTCGATATACGAGCGCAGCGTCCAAAGCTCATTTATCAACGTAAGTAGGTAACACTCCCTCAATCGAAAAAGGTAATTAGCTCGAAACATTCTCGATAAATCCACATGAAACAGTGTAATAATGTCGTAATCCTCGTTTGAGATGATTGCCTCGCCCGACGATATATCTTTTTTATGTCCGTTTATCGCCCGATAATATAATAATCATATCAAGCTGACAATAATGGCATGCCAAATAAAATCTACCTACCCTATATTACACTTACTTAATGTTCCAACAACGCAATGGATTTTGTTAAAATGTTGATGGAGAATTTTTATTTTTATCAAAACGAAATAGAGTTAAAAATGCGGACTAAATGGAAAGAACGTAAGGCGTTTACGAATTTAAGAAAAATTCGGAGGTTCGAAAACGGAACGCGTACAAATTGGGTGAAGTCCGCGCGCGCGGGAAACCAATATGTTTTTATTTCTTTTTAATTTCCGGTTCGTTTTAATGGCGACGAAATCAATATAAGTGATGGTGAAGCGGGCAACGCCATTTCACATTTTGTGGTTTTGCTCATTTGGCGTCATTCATTGAGTATGGTCGGGTCGCGCTGCTTAGGGACTGTCCATTAATCACGTGAGGCTTGAAACGATTAGCAAAAATCACGAAATATCACAAGGGGGAGATGTAGTAAGATATCACGTGTATAACGTGCTCGATGCTCATATTGAGTCTATTGTCGCCAAAGCATCACGAGCTTTAGGGTTCATCATGCGTACTTCTGGGGACTTCAAGCGAGCTAAAACATTTAAAATCCTTTATTGCACTTTTGTTCGGAGCAATCTGGAGTACGCATCTCAAGTCTGGAACCCCCGGTATGATAAGTACACCTCAAGAATCGAACGAATCCAGATCAAATTTCTAAAATACCTCTGCTATCGTCTTCGAATTCCTTACTCGTCCGATAAGTACCTCAACATTTGTAGATTAATTTCATCTTCTACCTCTTTCAAAAAGACGCGAAATTGCAGACGTCGTATATCTTCTTAACATTACAAATAATACCATTGATTGCCCAGACCTCACATGTAAAATCAAACTAAATGTTCCTTTTAAGACAACCAGACTCTATAAACCATTACACATTCCTTTAGTGTCAACAAATTATAGACAGAACTCTTACTTATGGCGAGCAAGCGACAACTTTAACAAACTGAGCAAGCGCACTGACCTTGACCTGTTTAGCACCAGCGCTTCCTCGGCGAGGCGGCAACTAAGCAGTGAGTTTTTCCTATCAGACGGTCAACAATCGTAAAATGTCGGGCTTGAATTATGTGAATTTTATTTTTAATTATTACCTTGTTATTCTTATTTTATTTTATCTATACATTTTTTGTTTTTCTTTTGTTATCTAAATTTTTCTTAGTGTTTGCACATGTTTAACTTCTTACATAATCTATATCTACTCGTGAGAACCTGTAATTGGCTTCCTATCGTTTTTCCATTGTATATTTTAGTGTAAAAAGCTGTTGGTTTTCCAATAAATTAATAAATAAATAAATAAATAAATAAATAAATTTTTTCGTCAAACGCGCTATTTCTAATCCGAAAAGCGGTGTGTGGTGTGACCTTGCCAATCAAAAACAACCTGCAACCTTTCTGTCTAGACATTTTTGTTATGGTCCTTAATTTCAGAATAAAATTAGATACTTTATACCTGTATTTAAAGATAATATAAAAAAAATAAGATTCTTTGTAGGTACTAAAAATACACGTGATTTTTTGGGTAATCTTAAACCTCACCATGTATCACCAAGGGGGAAGGGGGGTTAAAAAATGCTAAAAATACATCACGTGATTAATGGACGGCCCCTTACGCTAATGAGCGCTGTCGTTACCTCACCAGTAGCGGGATATGGAAATCGTACAAGTTTTTGTATGAATTTATCCGCAACCACAATTATTATGATTATAAGCATTATATGCAGACAGTGATTATTAAAAACAGTTTTGAAAAATAACAACAGAAATATTTTTTACTTACTTGATTTATTTACTGGAAGAAGATGTAGACCAACTAACCTAGGTCTATAGGACCTAGATTAATTGGTCTACTGGTGGTAGACATGGTGCAATCGCCACCCATATTTTTTATAAATAATAGGCTTGCGTTGACCACCATGGCCTGATGTTAAGCGATGACGCGGTCTACGTTGGAGCACGCTTGCCAAGAAGAAACCAATTCACTTGTGATTTGAAGACACCCAGATTGGACCTAACCATCGGGGAACACCCATTCAGGCAGTGCATTCCACAGACTAGCAGTTCGCACAATAAATGTGGGAACCAAGCAGCTTCACACGGGTTTCCGGAATATTAACCATAAAGCGGTGACGATTTTTCTAATGCATGCTCGATCATCACTTCATGTCTTAGAAAAGTTCAGTTTAAAAACAAATAGTTTACATTTTCACAAACCACTACATCCAAAGAAGTAAGAGCCTGATTAAAATTCAGTCCTGCTACCGCCGATCCATCGACCGATTGCGCCTTCATTTTTTCTTCCCGCATTTTATCGAGCGTTGAACAACTTTTATCATCATTCTACCCATATAGAAAGGCTCATAGACTTGTAAGTGTAAATGTGGTCTGTATATAAGCTAAGTTTTCCAAAATTGTACGTATACTTACCTACCTATAAACCAAACCAAGGTCGACCATATTTTTGTTACAATTTGGCCCTGAACCATTTTTCTCACAAAGTCGAGGAGCGTATAACTGTTTTTTTTTGTTTGGCCACCAACTCGCCTGTTGGTAAGCAACGATGTGGTCGAAGATGAAGCACACAGACTTAGAAACCAAAACTCGCCTACAAGTTCGCCTGCTTGGGAAGGGTATGTATATTTCACAGTTGCTCGTGAAGATTTACCTACACAAGTCCGTCGGTCTCTCGCGAATTCATTTTAGCTGATTGCAAGATGATCTAACATAAACTGCCTGACATTTTTTAAAGTAGCAGGAGACCGTAATTTTTTTATAACATATTGGAAAGCATATTTGCTAACAACGTGAAGTTTACTTTGTAATTTTTTTGGCACAGGGGCCTTACGGACAACTGCTATTACAGGCACCGTATCTGGGCGCGATAAGGTTTGCGGTCGCGTGATTTTCCAACTGAGCGGATTAGGTGCCTGTAATAGCAGTTGTTCGTAAGGCTCCAGGAGTCTTTACCTCAAACAGATGCGATCGTTTTCAATAGGTAATTCAATTATATCTATCTATATCTTAAACTTATCTCAATGAGAAGCGGTAAGAAATCGAACTCATTGGCTGAGAAAAAGAGCCATTTCCTTATATCATTTACTTAGGTATTAGGTATACTTAGGAAGGACTGGGCGAATAACTTTTCCGATGGTGCAACCAAAGATTTTCTAGTAAATATAGTATGAAATTTTTGGGTGCAACTCAATGGTACTAATCGTACGTTGCCTTCTTTGGTGCGGGGTCGTAGCGCGTCCCCGGCTTTAAAAATTCGAGTATTGAAAATGAAAATTCCTGTAGGTAATTTACATCCGACGCCAAACAATTTTGTATTGATATTTCGACCAGATTTGATCGATTTGATCAAAAATTTAGTCTTGCGATCCAGCGACCAGCGTCAGCAGACCTTGTTTTATTGGATCATGGAGGGCACCATAAAGATACAGAGCTAACGCCGCAGGGCGCAGCTATAGTAGATCAATAAACGTATACTGTGATCATGATCAATATGGAAACTTAAAAATCAATTCATGACCCGTAGGTCACGGCGATGACGGCTCCGATACGGGCCGAGACGCCACGATACCCAAGTCGGTCCATTCCACAAACTATAGTTTGCACCGGGAATCGGCCGCTAAGTGGCCATCATGCGCATCGATATTACCAATAAATTCTTCGACCAGCACCAATAGATAAGACTCTATGATCCACAACTCTCTTCCTAGAGCTACAAAAGTGTTGAGAGAGCTTCCTTTACAACGCTACAACAGGCTTGTGTCCTAATGTTTAATTTATTAAAAATGACAGCTTTAGCGAATTGAAAAAAAATATGGCTGGTACATTTCTAAGATATAAGTGTTTAAAGTTTTTGCGGAGATAGAGAACGGATACTCTGTCTGTCCCACTCCCGCAACGCGTGTATTATCGTGTCATAACGTGCTATAGTGCGTTCTCCGTCTAGCATGAAATTAAAATACTTATAACTCATACTTATAACTCTGAACAAATTTAAATTTTGATTTCGTTGATTGGCTCTATTTATGATCAGCTTTTTTAAGAAGTAAGTAATATAAAAATTAGGACACATGCCTATTGAAACAGCAACCTTATGTAAAATTGAAATAACTATTTGCCTGTTTTTCTTGTACCCACCTCATCAAAATCTAGCTTTTCAGTTCCCTTCATATTCATATTAATTTATTTTGTAAGTGTTATCGGTATTATTTACACGTCAAATTATTAAGGAAAAAAAGTCATTAAACAATAATAATTAAAAAAAATAAAATATTGGTATACTAACAATTCTTACATTCCATCATCAGTCCAGGGGCCTTACGGACAACTGCTATTACAGGCACCTAATCCACTCAGTTGGAAAATCACGCGACCGCAAACCTTATCGCGCCCAGATACGGTTTGCGGTCGCGTGATTTTCCAACTGAGCGGATTAGGTGCCTGTAATAGCAGTTGTCCGTAAGGCCCCAGCACTGCTGAATACTGGCCTGTCAAAAGCCACATTATTAAGCCAGATCTTTTTAACTCTGCTCTTTCCCTTCACTGCCTGAAAAAGCCTGAAAAACATTCGGTGTTGTTTTTTTTCAGGATAAAAAAACTAATGCCCCAGCTGATTGTATTAATAAGCATAAAATTATTTAATCACTGCTAGTCTGTGGAATACCTACACTGCCTGAATGGGTATTCCCCGATAGTTGCAATCTGGGTGTCTTCAAATATTAGTGAATCGGTTTCTTGTGCGTGCTAAATCGTAGACCACATCATCAGGCGAGTTAGCAGTCAAACGCAAGCCTATTACTAAATAATACAAAAAAACAACCAGCTCAGCTGCTGAGATTTGTGTATTAGTAAGCATTCATACTTCTCGCTGTTCAACTTAAAATTATAACTACAGCAAATGTTTTGATACAAAATGTAGCCAATGCTATTCCGGATATGGAGACAAATCTAATGACACCTCACATTTCGAAATAGGTAAGCCATTTAAGCTACAGTACAGGAAGTAACATAGGAGCGCACTTCCATACACCCGAAAAACAATACTCTCCCTCTTGGGCAGTAGGCTAAAAAGACAACATTGCAGTTCAGTCGTGTAAGATGAAGCTTCGTCCACACCACAGAGCCCAGTGTTGTAATGAAGACATACTGTGCCCGACCACGCCTCCTGTAAGCGAGTAATTGAGTCATTATACTTGCGCGCGCGCACGCGGTTATCTGCGATCGAGATACCTACTCGTAGCTGATCCGACGATCGGGACATAGAATAGTCAGTAAGATGACTCGACTACTTGACTTAGCTGTGATACAAACTATGCAGGTCAACCAGTATCTCAAGATACAAAAATCTATTATTTTGACAGGTTAGCACGAATTACCACCACTGGTCTTTAATTTTTTCATTCTTTGTTCGTGGTCCTACTGCGTAGTTCTACTGGTCCAAGAGCATTTTTGCCCGCTTGTTCCGTACCCAAAGGGTAAAAACGGGACCCTATTACTAAGCCTACGTTCTCTGTTTGTCCGTCTGTCTGACTGTCTGTCCGTCCTACCTTTAATCGGCTGTATCTTTAACGTTAATGTTTAATGTTACGGCGGATTAAGAAATAATTAAAAAAGTCAAAAAGTAATAACGAATACAACAAACGTATTTTTGTATTAGCTCTAATGTAAAAGGGGTAATACGTACAAGCGTCAAACTCGGCATGATTATAGTACACACTCTAAACTAAAGTATAACAAACAATAAATAATGACAAATTTCTGTTCATTACCAAGTTATAACTAGTAATTCCTTACTTGGATGACCTTATCATTCGAACGTCGACCTTTACGTTTCACCGAATAGAAATCCCAAATTTTATACTAATTTTGAAGTCAGTTTTTTAAATTGATATTCATTGTATTTTGTGGTGTAACCCTCAGTGCTCGAGCACGAAACGTAATTGGCCGGTTTATTGTAAATAGTACACTGTAGTATTGTATATCGACTTACTAAAACCAAAACCAGAACCAAAACCTTTGTACAAAAACCAGATATGTACCTACTTATATACGGTTTTAATTCCGCTTTTTATAATCTAATCCAGTTGTCAGACAGAGAAAAAAGTGTCTATTTTATTATCTTTCTCTATTTGTCTCTCTATCAATCTTTAGGGTATACAAGATTTTTGCTCTCTATCCATCTTTCTATTATTTTTTTGTCCATTCTTCATTTCTATCTATCCATCCAGCAGTTTCTCTTTCTCCGGAAGTATCTGTGCTTGTTACCTTTTCAAGATTAAACACTGAACCCATTTTGATGGAATTTGGCAAGAAAGTAATGTCTTTTTCGATTCAGAATAAAGCGAGAAAATTTGAAAAGCGTAGATTACATCCGCGGGACATAGTATAAAACTATCAGAGAATGAAGCCTGCGACTGTATAAGAATTCCTTACACTGTGACAGTTGTCCAGCCCAAGGTGGAGGGGCGTCGTGGAAAATGTTATAGCTTCATAGAAACACGCTTGTAATTAGATTAACAAGACTCAATACGAAAAGATTACGTTATTGCAGGCATGTTTTATCTACGACTGGCCTCTTCCAGCGTTATGTGAACTTTGGAGGCTACCACTGCAAGGCGAGACTGAAAATTAAGGAAGCTCCAAAAAGAAGGAGCGTCAAAAATTAACATAGTCTAGAATCTCCTTACGGCACATCGGCCCTATTTGATACCTGCAAACAACCTTTAACGGTACTTGTAAATAGACGCCATTTTAAGTTATCAATCACATCAATAAAAATAAAAAATAGCTGAAAATAGCTAGTGTGAAAAATCATAAGAGCTCTATACTAGAGCCAATTGCATTAATAAGAAACGACACGGTACAAATAAATTTTCTACGTGCCGTGTTAGTACGTTTGTTTCTATTTAAAACTTGCAACCTGACATTATGCACTCATGACTACATAATTATCTATGCCACTTTACACTATTTATTCTTCGTTTATAGTCCAAAAGTTTATAAAACTTTTTGAAGAGGTTGACCTTTCTGGTCATAGGGCAAATGTACGTGACTCATATGAGGCAAAATGGCGGCAAGGGTTTTGACAGCTGTCACTTTGACAACGTGGGTCAGCTTCCGTCTTCGAACTTCAATTTCCGGTGGGTGTCGCGCGATTTGAATTTAATTTGAGAACGGATCAATCATAATCTAGAATAACGATGGGTGAAAGATAAATTGTTCGTTTTCATAAAAGCCTTACTTTAATTTAACAAAAATGAAGATTTCTAGGTTCTATACTATTTTACGTATTCTGAGGCGTCATACACTGCAAACTGCAACGGGCCGGAACATACGAGGAGCATGCGACTTCGCTGCTAGAATAAATCACACTTGATTTATTTTTATTCGGTTGGCAACACTGAGCATCGTGCACAGTCCCGCCATGTTCTTTCCATGCTTTATTTAAATTATTTTTCTTTTATTTTCGGCCAGAGATTAATCTAGTCACGTTCTTGATATTATGAATTACGTGATTGAGCTGTTACAAAAATGAGAAATTAATTTAAATTGCAGGTACTTGAGAATTGAGAAACCCATAAATATTAATAGATAATGACCTATTGTACCTACTTTAGTTACTTAATAAAATCTGAGTAGCGGACACGAAGCCCTGAATTTACTCATGAATTTACCGTCCTACCAAAGTTGTTTCCCC
The DNA here is from genome assembly GCA_914767915.1 of Agriopis aurantiaria. Classification (NCBI taxonomy): domain Eukaryota; kingdom Metazoa; phylum Arthropoda; class Insecta; order Lepidoptera; family Geometridae; genus Agriopis; species Agriopis aurantiaria. Next base: position 4,534,368 of record OU611994.1, on the reverse strand, counting down.
AAAGTATCGCGTACCAAGTAGGTACCTATGTTGGTCAATGACGATTATAACCACTTATCCTTGATGTTGGCTTCGACCAAAATAAAATGAATGGACGGGCCCAGAAGAAGCGCATTTTTGAAGATTACAAAATGAGCGCCGGCCTTCACTTCGTTTCAGTCGGTCTCTAGCCATAAGAAGTGCAACACGAGACTATTGTTAAATGATAACGAAACATCTGAAAAAATATGCCTTCGTGTGCTTTTCCGAAGTGTAAATACACAACAAAAAACCGCTATCTATTTTTTGTAACAAATTTACTGTACATGGTTATAATTAGGTGTTGAAATATAAGTCCGACGGTTTTGCCTCGTTTTTACTGAACAAGTTCAATAGTTATGGCCCGTCCATTCATTTTATTTTGGTAGAAGTATATGGTACACCCTTGGTACATCCTTAGTAGAGAAACAGAATAACAAATACACCGACAACGACTCGAATTGGTAAATACAAATTGATAAAGCTCAAACAAAAAAAATTGTGTAATCAAGTCGGTACACTCAAACAAAGAAATCTGGCGCGACATCTGTCCGACCTAAAAAGCCCAGCCTCAATTATAATTGCGTCGGTAGAGATATTAATATTCAATAAACATGTTATCAGCGGTCACTTGAAAAAGACTGCTTCGGTAAATTATAAGGCTCTTTGATAACCTACGTATCGAGAGATGAAATGCTTTGGCTAAGGAAGGTGACCGTTTTGTTGGAGTCCCTTGGACTTTCATCATTCGATTGATGGATCCAAATATTGATCCAAATATATAATTATAAACTTTTTTTAAACCATAAAAGACACAGTTTTTTTTTCTTAAACGGCTGTCAAGGCATTTTTGTAAGAAATTAGTTGTAGCCCAGTTGCACCCATATAAACGAAACGTCAGTCATTCGAAATCAGTTAGCAACTGTGATGCGGAGAAAGAACTTTGAGACCTAACCCAAAAAGGTAAGGTCCAAGTTCTTTGGATGCGGAGTTTGACGCGTTGATCTAAATAAGAATGTTCAATCAATGTTCACACATAATGCCTCGTGACGCGATAAATTTTCCTTCTCATTTCCGTTCTATTTACTTCTCTTTTCTGTGCGGTTCAAAGCGATCATCCAAAAGTGGTATCGCTAGTTGACTTTGTCTAACCGCAAATTAATACAAGGGAGTTATCTCTGGACCTCTCACCCCGTTACAACAGTACATGCCTTTATCGTGTTCTGATTCTTGCTAACTACTAATTATCACTTGTTTTCGAGTTTTCTATTTTTGTACAGTTATTGATTTCGTTTTAGGTATTTGGGACGAGATGGGGCAATAACGTTGTTATTTGCTAGTGTTTTTCCTCTTCTTTTTGAGTGCTTTGTTAGTTGTAAAGAACACTGTATACATAATCAGTGTTCCCGTTCAATCGTTTTTTTTTCTTCTGAAGGTGATTTGATGACGTTTGACTGACTGCGTCAGATTTTTGGGTTTCATTGCCACTACGTTTTAGAAACAATCTCGAAAAGGATGTAGTTTTTTGGTTAAATCATTTGTAAATTCATTTAAACATAACTTAGAAATGTCGATCACAATGGAATCTGTAACCAAGTTAAGTCGGTCCAGCCAGTTTGGAGCAAAATGCTTACACACAGAAACATACAACCTTTTCCCCCAAAACATGAAAACTTTGTATTTGAGCTTCAAAAGCAGACCAAACCAAAGAATGTATTTACCACAGAAAAGATTTCAACATTAATTTTTTCTTTTCTGTGGTATTTACCAAAGATAATGGTTGTATCGTCTTGGCAAATACCTCGTTCCATCGTGGCTAAAATATATATAGCCATTCTCAGTAGCGAAAAGCTAAGACCCTAACCGAATGAGTTGAACGTAGTAGATCATTTGGATTTGTACTTACTAACATCTCTTATCCTTTTCCTTTATTTTTATTAGTTTGACCACCAACTCAAATGATGGCAAACGGCGTTGTGGTGGAGGAAGGAAACATTAAAGGAACATTAACAGGAAGAAAATATTTTCCATTCTTTTCTTTGACTTCTACGTCTAATTTTACTTTTACCTCCAGTTTATGATTATTAAGTGAAGTATTATTAAGAGAGTTGATTATTTACCGTGATAAGGTTGTGGAATGCTAATGTAAATATCCCGTTAGTTATTATTTAACTATAGTGAACAACCGTGATAATTTAAAACAGTTTTTGCTTTTACTTTTCCTATTTAGGTACTTATCTGAGGAGTGCGCTGCTTCAACGGGTGTTCCTTGATAGTAACAATCTGGGTGTCTTCAAGTCGCGAGGAAATCGGTTTCTTCTGCAAGCATGCTCAGCTGCAAGCGTAGAATAAAAACTAAGACACAGTTAAAAAAATAACATGAGTAAATTCTTTTGTAATACAACAGTATAGCTGTAAGCGTGTCTACTGTATACGGAGGCCATAATTCAGGAAATTGCCGAAAAGCGCCGCCGGAATGGGCCATAAAGATGATTCATACTGGAGACATACACCAATAGTTTTACTCTACATTACTGTAGGTTTGCTTCTAGTGTGTTCAGTATTCGTGTATGTTTTTGTAGTGGCCACAATGTAACGCTTAAGGTGGCAAAGTAGCATTTAATTTTTACACATCTTTGGGGTACAACAACTCGAAAAGTATAAACCTTGGTTGCACCATATAGTAGTTAAAGTAAAGATGTATGACAAATTTGACAATAATAGTAACGCTGACTTTAGTAGCACGAGTGTATTCACTAGCATAGTTAAAGTTGCCAGGGTTGCATATCAAATGGGACCTTATTTTATCCAGATGCATAGCTGGAATCACATCTGACATAATTATATTTAACATATACAGTTTAAGTTATGACGTCATTGAATTGTCAGATGGAGCAACGAATTTTTTGCCTAACCGGTACTTTAACTGAAAAGTCGATGTTTGTTAAAGCTAAAGTAAGATGGTACAACCTAACCTAAGTATACATCTTTTGTTTTATCGTGTTATCGTACTGCTTAAAGATTTTCATAATCAAGGACATGACATGTGGCGAAGAAAGGTTCTTGAGTGGAGACCACGAACCGGAAGACGCAGCGTAGGTAGGCCTGCCACTAGATGGACCGACGACATTGTGAGAGTCGCGGGCATCCAGTAGATGCAGATGGCAGGCTGACGTTCAGTGTGGAGATTAAAAGGGGAGGCCTTTGTTCAGCAGTGGACGATTACTGGCTGTTTGTTGATGTTGATATAAATGTTTGTATGTTTCCGTGGCCGTACATACGTACACCATGAGTTGCAGTGCCATATTTTCAGGCGGTGCTATCGGCGCGCCTGTATAAATCCCGGGCTGTCGGTTTCGTCCTGCGGCGCTGTGATCCGCGCTCGTAGCGCTAACTTATGGCTCCCTGGTGACTGCGAACTGGAACTTGAACACTACAATGGTATTACAATTGGCGATTTGGAATAGTGTGTACACGGAAAGTATACGTAGGTATCATACTTCACACTTACTTTAATACTAGCAACGCACCCCGGCTTCGCACGGGTGTAAGTCTTATTTTTTACACTTTGGGTTACATTATTGGAGTTTTAGTAAGGATCCCAATTTTTTTTTGATAATATAATATAGTGTATGTCACCCGGGGATATTGTAGCTTCCCAACAGTGAAAGAATTTTTCAAATCGGTTCAGTAGTTTCGGAGCCTATTCAATGCAAACAAACAAACAAACAATCAAACCTTTCCTCTTTATAATATTAGTATAGATTATTATAGTAAGTATAAGTATATAGTATATATAAAATATTATAAATGCGAAAGTGTGTTTCTTAATTTACGTAACACCTCTGAAAAAGTACCTACCAAACAAACAAAAAATCATCAAAATCAATTCAGGGGTGCAAGTACCGTTCTTTTAGCGATCGCAAATTCGTCAAAATGCCATAGAATCGATCACAGCGAGTACTGAAAAAATGGCATATTATCGAATTTGACGACCTCAACTGTCAATTTGACGATCGCTAAAAGAACGGTACTTGCACTGCAGAATTGGCGGAGTAATCGCGTAACAAACATACAAAAAAAACCATACAGTCGAATTGATAACCCCCTCCTGAAGTCGGTTAGAACTAAAGAGTCCTTTTCAAAGTGTTCTTCTTACTCTTAATAGTCCATTCCTTGGTCGTACGAAATTAGAATCTTTTAGGACGTCATTTCGCTACTCAACTTCTGGGGAATTGATGAACTTGGTACTCATTTTTTAATGGAAAAAAATTATAAATTTATTAAAATAAATTAATACCTATCTATTTAAAACTTACTTAAATAAAACCACATCCCGATACAATAAATCCTGATGAAACATCAGAACATGTATCGACTCGCTAATTGGAGATAACGCTATCAGCGAGCGGATGCAGCAAATGAATCTGATAACCTATTGCGAGACGTCCATACGAAATATTATTATCGCAATAACCAACAGCTCCTTTGACTCCGCTGCGCCCGCGCATGGCTCGCACAATGCAAAACTGCGCCAACGTCTTGTAACTCAATGGATTTATGTTACCTACATCTAGTGTTCCCGAAACTTAAGATGCGAATTCGGTAGATGTTCCCTTTAAGATTTGATATATTTAACATCAGGCGAATTAGGGGTCAAACGCGAGCCTATTAAAAAAAAAGTTTTTATACGCAAAATTGGTATAGGTATGCATAAAAATTCACAATTTTAGTAGATACAAATATGCCTATAAACCTTAGATTTTATGGTAGCCTACCAAAAAATTAAGACGGATTAAACCTCAAATCCGTAGAAATACCGAAAAATCTGTAGGTTTTAGGCCATTGGTTATACTCACAAATATTGTAAATGCTATACAGTTTGGGTTTGGGTGAACATAGATTAATTGCTTTTAGCAGTTTTGAGCGATGGCATCGAAACTGAACATACATTTATTTAAGTACCAAATAAGTCACAGGTGCAGGGCCGAGGATCGAACCGTGTGCCATCAGATTGTAAATCGCATTATGCTACCGGTCGGCCACCATCGCTCTATGCGCAAAGAATGGTTTTTAAATGGTTTTTGAATGGTTTGGTATCCTACTGTCGCTAACAAATGTGTTATAAAAAAACCATCTAAAAAGCACTGAAAATATTTTAAGCTATTTAGGTGGAAATGCTATAAAGAAAGTAATAAACAAATATTACTCAAAAACTCAAAAAAACCGCAGATGGGGCATTTTGTAGAGTTTTTAGTTTGAGTATTACACTTTTCGTTTTAACTTTACCTTTTTGAACACCCTTTGTGGCTTATAACGTTTCAGCAGTGCAAGTACCGGTCTTTATCGATCGTCAAATTCGATAAAACGCCATAGAATCGACCATAGCGAGTACTGATCAAAAGGCATTTTATCCTATTTGTTGATCACAACTGTCAAATTTGACGAACGATAAAGGACGGTACTTGCACTGCTCATCATGATCGACAATGAAGTACATTCGTATAAACATAATTGTCTTCCTGTTTTGAATAAAACTACTGCACAAGGCCATCCCGCAAACATAATTGGACAATAAAACATGCTCGGCGATTTGTGCATCGATAGTTTAATTATTTAGTGCTCTATGGTCTGTGGTTCTAACTCATTGAATAACAGTTTCTTATCGCCGGCTTTCATTGAGGAGTCATCATTCAACGAACGCTGGCCTACATATTGGGATTGTAAACAAATTCAGTTAGAAATGTACTATTAACTTGTGTAATAGGCGTGTGTCCTAATTTTTGTTCAATCATAAAAAAGCTGATCATAAATATAGTCCATAATCGAAAACAAAATTTAAATTTGGTCAAAAATAAATGAGTTATTAGTATTTCAATTTCATTCTAGACAGAGAGCGCTCTATAGCACGTGATGACGTCAAGCCGTGCGTGCACCATACAAGTGCAAAGTACCACACGCTTTGCGACAGAGGGACAAACCATCCGGTCTCTATCCCCACCAAAAACTTTAAACGCTCTTCGCTTAGCCTGTTCTTTGTAATGTAGGTAACATTAGAACACATGTCTATTATCTAATATTTACATCCGTACTATAGTACAAGTGGCAAGTACGTACACAAAATGTTGTTTCATCACAGTTATAAAATATATCTATACAGATAGCAGGAGAGCCTGCTATCTTTCACGTTCCCAAAATGCTGGTGATTTCCTGGCTCAACGGCTACCAACCGGTATCGATAGTGGGTTTGGGCATTTGGATTAGGTACCTTTCTTTGGTTCTTTCAAATCAGAATCGAGGATATCTGTAGACGAACGAAAGTTACCGACATAGCCCACTGGATTAGTTAGTGGGCAGGGCACATAGCACGCAGAACAGTTGGCAGATGGGACCGAAAGGTTGTCGAATGGAGACCACGGACCGGCAAGCGCAGCGTGGACGTCCACCCACAAGATGGACAGTCGACCTAAAAGATATCGTAGGGAAACGCTGGATGCAGGCCGCTTCCAAACGGCCCTTTTTGAGATCGATGGGGGAGACCTATATATGTCCAGCAGTGGACGTCCTACGGCTGAAACGATGATGATGATGAAGACTTCATCACCATCAACCATCATCATAATCACTATATCTAAATAAAGTGAAGCGTATTTTATTCTCTTTTGCTTTATTTATCTCCCTGAATTGTTAAAACTAAATTATTACATTCTATCTGCCCCTTAACAATATTGCGTTTGTAAAAAACGATGAAAAGTAATCAATTCAATTCATTTCGCGCCGAAATAACGACTCCAATGCTTTTGAAAATAATATAGTGGTTTATTTATTCATGCGATTATTTATTAGTTAAAAATGGGCAAGCACAACCTACATAGTTGCGATCAGTGTTCCATCTAAAAAGGTATTTTTATTAATATTACTGTATGCTCAAATCGCTGCCCCCCGTCATCCGCGTAGATTTTCTCAGGAACCGTAAAATTTTCAGAATAAATGTCCTTAATAATGTACCTAGAGTGCTTTTCATGTTTGAAGTCCCCCAGACGCGGCGCTGTCATCGCGTATCAATCACTATCAGTATCATTACTCGAGTAGAACTTTAACAACTTTTGGCATCGTACACGACTTTTTAACGATGAAAATTAATAAAAATCTCACTAGCGTCCAAACACAGTAACAACACCTGACAACTACAACATGGAAATTTAGTTCCACTGTTTGCCGTGGGACTTCTTTCGTGAAACGGACTTTACAGCCATAAATCACGCTGATCTGTCCATTTATTAATGTTGCGCCAAAGAAGGACAAGCAAACACACTTTAACAATTTTGTAGTGCTAGTTAGTATTTCGTAAAGTTGATGAAATCACATTCTTTAAAAAAAAGTAAGTAGTTAGGCACACCTGTGTTTTAGTTTAGTGTCTTACTTTATTGTATCTGCAATATAAGGACAATTTTTGAAGCACATATTGCTTTGCTTGTTTTACTTTATCTCCTAACAGACACACTCATTGTGTCATCTGCCACTTGTAGATACCAGTGGCAAAAAGTCTCTAAAACATCTACTCCCATAGTGCAATGGCGTTCCGTTCATTGCACACGGAACTCTAAAATAAAAATAAGATCCTGCAGGTGTAAAAGAGGTGTGGCCAGGAACATAGCTCCAGGGAATGGTTAAGGGCTGTCAAAAGGTGGAAAAGGATGGGGAGTTCAATTTATAATTTGTGTAAACGAGACAAAATATAATAAAGATGGCGTTGGCAGCGATAATTTCCATTTTATCTTTGAACGTTAATTGAGAGGAGTGCAAATGTTTTTCGCACACGTGTTAATTAAGGATTGATTTATGTTTGCACGCTACCGTCGATTATTTTACTTTAACATTTTGAGGCGAATCGATCGATATTTTAACTTAACTATTAGCTTGAACATTTTTAATTACTGTGTCTATACAATGTCAACCTATGTTAATCTATAAATGCCTATATTTTTTCTTTATACCAAGGGTATAAAACGTCCTTTGAACATAATGTAGATGTGACGGGTGACCAAAGAGCTGGCGCTTACCTAGGCCAAATAATAAGTTTGGCCATTCAACGAGATAATTTTGCTAACTTTTTGAGCATCTTACTTGAAGACAGCGAGCTTAATGCAGTTTTTTATTTTATAGTTGAGGTAGTCGATTTTTTACTAGTATATAGGACGCTGCTGCCCATTCTCCGGTGATTCTGGTCGCAGTTTTAGGACACAGCTGGGCTTATTAGTAGTTGAACGTACTGCGATCTCCAAGCTGCCTGCCAAGTATGGGGATTATGGCCACACCCTTCTTTAAGAGGGAGGGAGGTCTGAAGAGTTTTAGCGCCAATGTGGAAAAAAACATGTCGGCTCGTTGCATAATTTTCCTAAAATTTTGTATTTTCGAGTGTTAATGTGTATTAATGGTGAAATATTATTTATTAAGTGCTCTTTAAGGTGCTAAATAAAAGTGATATAACGAGGTGAAACATGTCTTTTCATGTTGTTTCCAAAACTCCCTAGAAGCCTCTTGTAAAGCCTCAGCCACTTTACTGGGATATGAGTTTGACTTGACCGTGACTTACTTTGCTTGACTGTGATTATGACTTGTTTGACGCTGTTTAATACCATGAAGACTTGTTTAATATTACCACTGAAAGACTTTGTATCCATAGTCATGAAACAAATAAAATAATAAAATAAAGAGGGAGGTCTTTGTTAAGCACGTTTACTGCAAAGAGAATATAAATACTACGGTTTACTGGCTGATGATGTGTGAGGTAGTTGATTTAATTTACTTAGATAAGTATTTGTTTGGTTACATAAGTTTGTAGTAAGTAAAAAAAAAAAAAACAGAAAAATTACCTGTTAGTTGACATTATACGTAGTTATTCCAAAAATAAAGTCATAATGTAAAAATAAAAAATTCCCACTCATTGATTTTGGTCTTCAAAGTTTTTGAAAATGTGCGTTTTTTATATCTCTTATTCTTTTATATCTTTCCAGGTGAGCGCGGAAAAAGTATGAATGCATAATCAAAAAAACGGCAAGTGTGACGTTAGGCCACACAGGTACCGATTGATTTATTTGTCACATAACTTTATGATTGCAACTCATAAAACTATATACATAATCAGTGCACATTTATCTAAAACGGCCTAATTTAGTGGCCCCTGACCTATGCATTATATTGTTTCCGTTCCATTAACTGGTGAACCCTGGCCTTTAATTCATCAATAAGTATTGATATGACTACGTTAGTGGCATTTTCGATACCTAATTTAACTGTGAATGAAGTTGAATGAATATCGCATTACATACTGGACGTGATTTTACGATCTTCCACTTAAAGGAGAAGTAAATAGAACGGATATAAGAAGGAAAATCTGTTACCAGGCATATGAGTGAACCTTGATTGAACATTCTTATTTAGATCAACGCGTTGAACTCCGCATCACAGTAGCTAACTGATTTCGAATGACTGACGTTTTGTTTATATGGGTAGAACTGGCTACAGCTTTCTTACAAAAATGCCAGCCGTGTTTTTTTTTTCTGTTTTCATCCCCGATGCAAACAATGTAATGTAAATAAAATATCAGCTGACGCTAGAGGTCAACGAACGACGTGCGCCACGCTGCGTGACGCGCACGCTTGTATGCTTTACATTGCTGGTTTGCAACATTTTAAACCACAAAAAAAATACAAGTATACGGCAAAGGGTTATTGGTATTCGATTGAGTTTACATGGTACAAATAATTGAACACTAAATTCGTTTTTATAAAAACGAATCGATATTTGTGTTTTATGTTTTTTATACCATACTAGGCTGTGATACTAGCTGACCCGACAGACGTCCTGACTTAGAACTGTCAAACGCGCGAGGTTAAAATTGTCGTTAAGTTTTCTGAAATTTTCCTATTTTCTGCGCAATATTCTTAATTTTTTCTTTCCGTAAGAACGTTCTACAAAAATTTGAAAATAAGATGAATGAAATCGGTAAACTCGTTCTCAAATTATGGGGTGACCAAAGTAAATAGGGATTCATTTTAATATAATTATATACATTAAAAATCAACCACTAAATTTATAGTAAGTATATATTGTAATTGTGTGTAGTAATTATAGTATATACATTTTTTGGTTTAAAGTTAAAGTTTTTATGAAAAAGTTTAAATAAAAATTCGCCACAATTAATCGACCCCGCTGGTGATAAGAGAGCTGGCTCTTTCCTCGCGCAGATAATTTCTTTGGCAATTCAACACGGGGTGAATGCAGCCAGCGTTCTTGGTACTTTACCACACGGACAACATCTTTTTTTCGATTTTTGATTATTAATAATATTAGTGATAATTAGTAATAAGTAATAACTAAGGGTTTTATATTTTCTTCGTTTGATATACCTTTGTACTTTAATAAGTATATAAAAAATTACACTAAATGAGTTTATATACATATCTATAAAATATATCTACATATGTAATTATACATATGCCACTTGTGCCACTTGTGGCACTAGCTCGTTCTTCAGTCTTCCCTTGAACATGGTGCATGTAACTGCGCCGAAATATCGGGAGCTCGTTCCACAACCTTACCACGGTAAATATCCCGTAAATAATCATATAACATGAGTGAACAACCGTGATAGTTTTCTATCGTGTTGTAATTTTTATCTCTGGTGTACACAATAAAGAGTTTCTATCTATCTATTTATCTACATATCTATATATATATATGTATAAAAACGAATGTATATTAGTGTTAAATTTTTCAATACGGAAGTTCAGATAATGTTGACTTTGATAGTGCGTATATTTTAGCGTTTAATAAACCTATTGCCAATAGGTTTATTATATTTCAATTTTATTCGACAATAAAACTATTTCCGCTCGTAAAAAGATAGTGCTAGCGTTCAATAATAAATTTGATGAAAGCGAGAATTATGATTATACGTTAGTTTAAAGATATGAGATTTTTAATTGCTCAACCAAAACAATTACAAAGAATAGAATATTAGAAAATGCCAAAAAGAAGTCTAAGGAAGTAAAGATCTTAATGGTTAACAAATAATATGGTTACAATTATTGGTACCCATGTAATTTGATTTTAAATCTTTAAAATTGAGTGTTGTATGTTCGTAAAATTTTATTTATTTATTTGCGGTAGAAATATGAATACCAAAATGATGTTTATGTCGTTATGTATACAAATATCAGCGCTAAAACAGGTATCTGGCTAAGTATATAGTTTAGGGCCTGTTGACTTCTCTTTCAGGCGCATACTCAAACTATTGATACCACTAGGCCCTGATTCCGTAACTTTAACAAGCACGTTACGCGGATCGTTAAGTTAACCTCTAATAATTTGAACTCTATTTCCTATAGAATTTAAAAAAAAACAAAAAAAACGGGACATTTTTTCACACACGGTCATCTGACCCCAAACTAAGCAAAGCTTGTGATATGGTTGCCAGAGACTGATATACATACATATATATAGTTTTAAATACATACTTAAATAGATATTAACAACCAGATATAGAACAAACACAAATGTTCATCACATAAATGTTTGTCCTGTGGTGTCCGGTGGGAATCGAACCCACACCCCCAAGCTCAACTCAAGGCCAACTTACCTTACAGGTTAACCTAACGCGCCGCGTTACGCACCAAATTGAATCAACATTTAAAAAAAAAAACGCCCTTCCCTCGTAGTTATGGTAAAAAGCACTAAAATTCATCATTTGGGGGAAACTATAGATTTGAACTCAAGGGAATAGCAGCACTTGCTACTCTCGTGCCGCAAATGCCACCCTCGTTAAAAGTCGGGTCATTTAGGTAAAGTAATGTAATGCCTCTGGTAATACCCCCGTCATTTGTGACACTAGTTTAATGTAGTTTTATGCCTACTTTTATTTTCTCGGCTCTTAATCATAAAATTTGTCATAGCGGTAGTAAAAATATTCGCTTGATCACCAGACAGTAGCCATTACCATCTGGAAATGTTAATTATTTTTGTCTGGAAATTTTACCACATTTTAACTTCTTTTAAGTGTTTTTTTTTTATAAAACCTCTTAACAGATTGTAATATTGTACGACACACGTTCGAGATAGTAGAGAAGACAAATGAGTTTTTAGCGCCAACGCGCAGTACCTAATAGGCGGAAAAAGAAAAGACAAAAATTTCTCAAATTAATTAAATAACATGTTTGAGAAAAAACCTTTTAAAGCGAGCGCACAACAATATAATTTCTAGAAGTGACATTAATTATCGAACAAAGCTGCAGAGCACAGCGACTAAAACCACTCAAATACAATCAAAGGTCTCTAATTACTTTAATTAGGTGTTTAGTAAGCTGAAGAAAATTAGATTTTTAACTAAAATTAATTACTAAATTTAGTAGACAACACAACCAAGGAAGCAGTAAATACTATTTTAATTAGTAACAATTTCTATAAAGTACGCATAATGAACAATAAACTGATAATATTTATCACTCCTCGGTTAGTTAATACGCAAAGCACCTGCTCGGCACATAATTTAGATTTGGTTAATTTATAGAACTAACGAAATCAAGTTCAATTTAGTTTAAATAATAATGACTCGTTCAATAATTACAAAGATACTAATAGGTTTAATAAAATAAAGTATGCACTTCAACCTAATTTCAAAACATTGGTCCATGTATCAAAAAGTTTTTTAAACAAATTTCGCCACGATTAGTCAACGCCGCTTGTGATAAGAAGCTGGGTCATTCCTCGCGCAGAGAATTTCTTTAGCAGTTCAACGCGGGAATGCAGCCAGCTTTCTTAGTACTTTACCAAACGGACAACTTCATTTTGATTTTTTTTTCAGTGTAATTTAAGGCTTTTTTTGTTTGCTTCGTTATATGTACCAGTGTACCTACTTGACTTAAATTAAAGATGATTTTATGAACTTCATCCTTTGTTTTGATCACTTTTAACATAATTTTAATTTACACCAGTGAGTTGGCAAAGTACGAATATTTACGTGTAAATAAGGATCAAAGTTCATACAAATATCAAGTTCAAATTTGTATGAGATACCAATGTTACTTACGTGTAGGTATATGAATATTCTTACTAGGCTATAACCTAGATATTAAAGGTTGACTTCCGTGCATCGCGACCGATTGCGTGCATATGCGTCTAACGTGCGCGGTTGATGCGATTTGAAAATGTATGGAGACGTCAGTCGTGGGCCACACGCGTCTGAGCAGATCTCGGAAGCGCACAGACTAGGTAAGTAGTACGTAGTATGGCTTTGGGCGCTCATTTCGGCATTAGTTAATTCTTCTAGGCAAGCGTGCTCCACCGTAGACCGCATCATCGCTTTACATCAGGCGAGTTGGCGGTCAAAAGAAAGCAAATATTATTAAATAAAATAAAAAATTACAGGTTACTATGTTGATTTTAAAATAATGTCAAACAAAACTACCTGGGAGATTATGTACATAGCGTGCATAGTATTTTCGTTGTAGCACAATGTTTAAAAGCTCTGTAAGGATTGCGAAACCAATTAATTTTTTTCCCAACTTAATTATTTCCCAAAAAGGCATTTTAACCACAGAATGACATAGGATGGAATGTTCTCAATTACCCACTCGTAGTCGATTCGATACGGTTAAATACATTTAAATCAATTTGTGGGACTGAGGAATACAAGGAATTGTAATAATAGAGTGGCCACTTTGTCAGGTCATTCCAGGACAAGATTCGTTATGTAAAAAAAATACTTTGGAATAAGTTCTTGTTTAAAAGATTTTGCGCTTTTTTAGCGCATTATTTTATTTAGATAAAAATAGGTAGGTGTTACCTTACACTCGACATTTCGACCATGTTACAATGGCCGTGGTCACGAGCTGACAGAAAGCTGCGGGTGAGTCCGGCGAGAAGAGCGAGTGTTTTGTTGTTCTACCCTCACATGATCTTGAAAAATCACGGTGTGTCACTATGACACACAACAATAACTGTATCTGTAAATGTCCTATTAGTACTTACACCGTTGTTTGTACACTTGCTTATTATGGGATAAAGCGCAATAAGCCCCGATAAACATTTAAAACTAACAAATTTTCTGTGCATTCCTTAGTGCAGCTTCTTTAGTGGAAAAACGTAATCAAATCTTTTTCTACATTGAATTGATTGAGTTAATCAGAGGATACAAAGCATACCTCTAAATTACTCTAGCAACGGTCGAGGCCTTAAAGTTCAATTTTTATAGAAGCGTGTTCTTTAATAAATATACACATCAAATACCATGTTTGAGAAAAGGTACATAGTATTACTCCAAACTCATGGCGGCCCTACAATCAGGACGGCCCCATGCAGAGAGCAGGGATCTCTCTCGCCATGACGTCTCCGGTGTTAATTAATACCATCGACGCACTCCTTGATGAGGTGATACCTGATTACTTAAACAGCACGATTGATAAATAAAAAAAATTTAAAAGTTTTAAGGTTTTTTATTGCACCTTATAGATAGCTAGTGTTTTTTTAATAATAGAGCTGTCTTTCAGCTTTTTTATACTATATAATAGCCGGTCACCTGACTGTGACTATAACTTGTTTGAAGCTACATATTTAATACTATGTGAACTTGTTTAATATTACGACTGAAAGACACTGTATACATGGGCATGAAAAAATTAAAAAATAAAAACCATTACGGAATATCTAACCAAGATTCGTACTTTTCAGATAGCTCGATTCATCAGATTCACCTGACCCGAGAAAATTCTACGAGATGTTTTGAAAACGCTAGGAATGCGCGTAACAAATCGGCCGAAGCGATCGGAAATCGATAAAAAATCGATGACGGGAATGACCAAACCACGACAAATGAGAATGGCCCCAGAAATTGAATAAGTCGATATCACCAAAGATAGAATTGATTGACGATTGTCTGAAAAAATGGTTCGATCGATTTGCTTCTAGCGTTAACTGTGGAAAATCGGTTGGTAGAGATGGGAAAACCTATCGTTAGTTAATTATTTCAAATTGGATTGTAACTTGTTTTTTTCCAGGCCTTTGGAGTTACTAAATCTAATCTCACTGGGAAGGTGGTGGGTGGGTGTAATTTCGAAACGTCGTCGTCGGCTGAGAGGATTTATTAAAAAACAAGACTCTATAAATATCAATATAAAAGGATACTTAATTACCATGATCCAAGAAAACAAGGTCTAACGCTCTGGGAGATGTACCGCAATGACGTCACTGTCCAGTTGCCACTTTATTGTAACAAACACAGATACTGGAAAACTATATTTTAAATAATCTATTAAATAAAATACAAAAAGCATTTTAATTGTCATTTGGTTTGTCCGCTCAAGCAAGTTAAGCACGAATTAAATATATTTAACACAATTTTATCAAAACCACATTGATTTGTTTGATTCGGATATACGAATATTGGGGAGTTATAATTTCACGCTACTGTTAACACAGAAAATCATAGAGTCCGCCAGAGTTTTGGCGCCAACGCGCAAAAAACATGTCGGCTCGTTGGATTATTTTCCCAAACTTGTGTATTTTCGAGTGTTAATGTGTACTAAATGGTGAATTATTATTCATTGAGTGCTCGTAAACGTGCTCGAGTGTGGGCAAGTGATATAACGAGGTAAAACGTGTCTTTTCGTGTTGTTTCCAAAACTCCATAGGAGCCTCTTGTAAAGTCTCCACCACTTTACAGGGGCATGAGTTCGACTTGACCGTGACTTACTTAGCTTGACTCTGACTGTGACTATGACTTTTTTGACGCTATTAAGACAAAGTAAACTGTTTAATATTACGAGTAAAGGACATTGAATCCACGCTCATGAAAATTTTACCAAAAAAAAAAAAATTGAGTCCGCCATTGTTTCGTGTATCGTCATCTCTCTCGAACTTGTTGTAAATTACTTATTCTGCTCTTGCTTATGCACGTGTACGACTGTACGTGTATCCATGACATTGACGACATCATTGCGGGACGCCCACGTGACATTTTTTCTCGGAGCGCTATACCTGGCGGAGTATATTATTATACCATTATTACTGCTGGCAAGTAATTTAAGAGCACTGTTAACATTTTCAAAAATAATATTTGGATTTATCACGAATGTTGCTTATCTTTTATGAATTGACTATGAAATAAAAATGTCCGATGAGCAATTTTTTTATTCAGTACCCTTAGTCTCAGATATGATAGTTTTCGAAAACTTTTCTCTTTTACGTATTGTTCCATACATTTTAGTAAAGCCTCTCCAGCGGAATCGCGGAGGAACTAAAATCGGTAGTAAGCGGCGGTATAGATTGCTTCACTAAATACAAAAAAATATTCGAATACCTTTCAGCCCAGCAATATATGGAAAAATACGTAAACGAAAAAAGTTTTCGAATACTATCAAAACTTGTACTAAGGGTACTGAGGTAAAATTAGACATTACTTGCGACCTGATTATGAACGTCCTTTCTTGATTACATGTGATTGTGATATTAATCATGTGTCACTTACGACTTACCCTTACTATGTGCTCGAGCGGGATAGGACGCGATCATTATCACAATCAGAATCACGAACGGACGTCCATAATAATGCTGTTGTCCCAGCTCTTCGCGTGCGGCAATAAAACTATCGACACCGATTATCGACTATCGATATCGATTATCGACCTTTGACCACCACTCTACCGGAATGACATTTGGAAACGGTAGCCGCTCCGCAGGGGGGCGTAACCGCGCCATCTTTATTTTATTATTTTTTCCCTTGTTTATCCAGTGGCAGGCGTCGCGGATGAGTGGTCGGCGCAATCAATAAAACGCTGGGACCGAAACCACGCCGGATTAAATACAACCGTTTATACGATACCCAGCACCCAATTTATCCGTAAAGTTGGTTGAAGGAGCCACCATCGTATTGTCCGTCCAAAACTGACACCTTATAGAATGCTTATAGTTAGCCAACTGTACAAATAAGTTGGTCGATCTGTACCTAGGCGGACGCTGTACAGGTATAAAAACAGGTTCAATTAGTTAAGGAATAGTACAGCGTGACCAATTTATCTGTGGCATTGAATAAGGGAGCCACTACAGTAAATTCTGCCCAAAACAACTATAAGTCTTCTGTAAGAGTCTTTAGTTCTCTTAATTGGCCACCTCCACATTTATGTTAATCGGGTTGCAAGTAGTCAAAGAAGAGACAAATTAGAGAGCATCATTATTTTGTTAACGACCCATTGTGGCTCTACCGACCATACCGACTGTAGATCTCTATTTTCTTCCATAAAAATGTATTTTGTTATGATTGGTATGTTGTCTTAATTTTTTGATGACCCTTTTTTTGGATGCAAATAAATAATTGGTAAATTTTGACAAAAATACAGTGCATTTTAAACGTTCGTAGCACTCGTAGCACACGTAGCGCTCGTAGCGTAGCAGTGTTACAAGATAACCAACAGACATGCTAAGCGTGCTACGGCATTATCTTTATGTTGGTAAGTAGTTAAGTACCATACTTAAATTTATCCTAGGTTTTTATATAGGTTGTCATATTATGTCGAAGTTTCGTAGACTTCAGCTTTTCTACAACAATTTTCTTAGTATAGAAAACTCATTAATTATCATTACATTGACTACCCCACAGTACTACATGAACATCAAACGATAATTCCACAAAGCAATCTAATTCGACCACGTTCAGCTACCCGGGGGAAACCGCTCAAAAAACATAATAGAGAATTATAACAAACACCGTCGGTGGCAATTTCACACTTTATTAATGCAAGTATTACAGCTAATTCCATCGGATGACACGTGCCGAATTTGCTGTTCCCATAAAACCCCAGTCTCCCCTCAATGCAAGTCAACTTACGTATTTCACGCAACCCTCATCCAATTTTCAATCTTAGCTATCTGACAATACGCTCTATATGATTTGAATAATTAATTTCAAATCTTGCATGTGCTTTTAAAGCTTTAATCGCAAAGCAAAAAGGTTCAATTTCCTTTGGTTTGGGATTTGGTGACAGTTTGACGCGAAATTTTTCCCTCCAATTTTTGACAGATACGCGCGACGATCTATAGATAAACACTATTCTCTGGTCCATAGATCATAGAGTAAAGCGGTCATGGTCTATGGTATTATGTGTCAGTTATCGTCTCGGGGCTTACTTTTGGTTTATTTTACTTTTATTTTTACATATACGCCGCGTTTTATTTTTGCGGTTAGATCAAAAATCTTGGAATAAATGTTCATAATAATATGAAAGCATTTAACAAGTTTATTAGGTTTCGTAGGTCTTGATGTACTAGAATTTGGCTAATGACAAGTAAATGGTTGAACCAATCTTGTTAAAAATTTACAAAGAATTAGGAAGAATATAGATACGTAGAATACTACGTATATATTTTTTTCAAATATGCGTAGTAGGTATATATGAAATGTTTGAAAAATTGTATGTTTTTCAAAAAAGTTGCGGATTTGTTCATGTTTTTTATTTATTTTTTATATTTAATAATTGGCTTGGGCTTGCGACCGCCAACTCACCTGATGTTATGCTATTTTTTTTACATTGGCTTTTATGTTCTTCTTAAATAATAAACTTCCTATTTTCATGACCCGTTTCAAAATTTTCGACGATACTTTTAACATCTACTTTAGAACAGCCCACGGAAGCATCACGTGCATCTCTTACCCACCTAACAACAAACATATTTATAAAATTATTTGAGGGCACCACCATCGTTACTTTGAAACAAAATTGACAGCCACCAGTAGAAACTTTTAGTTCCGTCATTTTACCACTTTTTCAAATAATTTTTTGTGCGTATTGCACTCTCCCCTTGTTAGAATAACATGAAGTGAGCCTCGGATTGAATACGGCATTATAATGAAATGATTCATATTTAAGTGAGTGCTCCCCTCGTCTCACGGTGTGGGGATCGGAAGCAATGTTTCTTATTAAAGTGCTGTTATGATTGTCGTTTTTATTGTATTCAGCAAATTGGCTTCTTTTGGATTTTGATTATGATTTACAATGCAATTCCTTTAAGTAATTTGTATCAAATGCATGTTCTTAGAATTGTTATTGCTTAGTACCTAAGACACAGTTGCTTAGTTTTGGGCCCGGAGCTAAAAGTTTTACGCATTATTCCTTGCCTTAAATTGTAACTTAGATCTAAGATGACTTACCTACTGGCTTAGATGGAAAATAAATGAAGTTTATTAGCGCTAGGTAAGGTTAAAGAAGAATGTTAGGTACACCAGAAGTTAGAAATCAGAAATATTTATTTTTTGCTTTTGACTTTATTATAATTCTTAGTTAATCCGCCGTAACATTACATACTTAATATGTGAAAATTTTGAAAGATACATCCGGACAGACAGACAGACAGCGTAAGCTTAATAATACGGTCCCGTTTAAACTTTTTGGGTACGGAACCCTAAAAAACTGTAAAAAGTAGTTATTTTTCCTAAGAAGAACAAGAAGGATTAGGAGGGACACTGTTTACTCTTCTCGCCTTGACCGAAACTTATGCAAGACGAAGTTTAATATGCAAATCAGAAATCCCACACGTTCCCAGACCGCACATAATCCGAAGATAATCTCCGAAGATAACGCGATAACGGCCTAGTAATAGTGCAGGATATATCCTAATATCCCCTGATACATCCAGATATCAGGAGATATCTCCTTAATGCGTCGGTAATGGCGGGCCGCGTGCCGACGCGTGGCGTGGTGAGCTGTGGCGTCGCGTGGCGTTGTTTGCGAAGCGGGATTTACCGGGATTAGCACTTAGGGACTGGAGTCAGTGTAACTACGATTGTTTGTTTTCTTTGGTTTTGATTGGATGATGTTTGAGTTCTTGAGTGTTGCCGGTGGTTTGACAGAAAATAAGCATCTACACATCGAGATACAATACATATACATTCACAATCGTGCCAAAAAATGTTCGAACCAAAACTTGGCGCACGCTACGAATTGCGCTGACTTTTTGGTTATTGTTACATGGTAACCGAGATCCGCCTACAACGCCGCGCGATGCTAGAGCTACGATGACAATAGCGGACAACTATTAACGTTGAACACTATGCAAACTATATAATTGATAATGTATGTACGACGCTCAGACGCTTTTTGACTGTTTGATAGCCCGTTGGTCCAGGTGGTAGTGAGCCTGCCTTCTGAGCTTGGGGGCGTGGGTTCGATTCCCATCAAGGACAAACATTTGTGTGATGAACATTTGTGTTTGTTCTATATCTGGTTGTTAATATCTATTTAAGTATGTATTTAAAACTATATATGTATGTATATCAGTCTCTGGCAGCCATATCACAAGCTTTGCTTAGTTTGGGGTCAGGTGACCGTGTGTGAAAAAATGTCCCGAATATTTATTTATTTATTTTATTGTTTTCACTGAGATATTGTGGCTCTATAGGAATTGTATCTCGATGCATCTACAAAATGAATTGAGTGCTTAGTTGACCCCTGGACCAGTGAGAATGAGAATGTACCTACTAAGCTGAAAGGGGTCCATATTACCCATTATTATGTTTTTTTTTCTATGGGAGTAACTTAAATCACGATAAAATATAAGCTGTTTCATAGAAAACAGTTTCACTCTCGACAAAATGTATCGAACAAATACATATATTACATATAGAATATGTTTCGCGATCTCAGAGTTACTCCCACAGTAAAAGTTGTTCATAATAATGGGTACTATGGCTCCTTTTCGGCTTAGTATACCTTTTCCGCTAAAACCTGTAGTGTGATCAAAACCTGTTCAGCGTTTCGAAACTTATGAGCTTTTTTCTTTCGTAGATTTTTAAAATTTTACTTGCAATACACCTCATATGAGTGACAAATAGGTATCAATATGTATTTAAAATTGCAAAAAAAAGTATCAAAATCCATCAAAGTATTACCATCGCGGCGGCACGACTGTACAACGCAGCTCAATCTTTAATTACTGATTGATCCGCCCGATACGCCGGTTATATCGGCCCATCGTAAATTAGACAAAGGGATTCTGCGCAATACAACTGTAATACAATCATGGTGGTGTTTTTGTAAGGAGATTGTAATCGTTGTGGGAATTAAGAGTCCTATCCCCGGCATGAGTAGTATCTCTTTCGCACATTTTTTTAAATAATAATTTTAGTCTTAACCCTCGACGCAAAAAGAGGGGTTTTATAAGTTTAACATGCGAACAAAGAACTTGGACCTTCTAGGTTCGAATTCTTTGCATACGAACCTGTGTATCTGTGGCATTATACCTGCACCAATTTTTTGACTCGTTCATTCCATTCTGTCCGACTAGTAGTTCGATGATCGAATTGTTTGGACAAAAATATTCGAATTTGTTAGACTGGCTAGTCGTACAATTTGGACACGCAAATTTTGTTCAAGATATTACTACTAAGAATGTTACGATACAATCAATCTGAAAAGTGATTAAGTACTTTTTGTAGGATTATTATCATTTATCTTTGAAGTAAGTACTTCACACCAAACACTTCTAACAATGAATCTATCGTATTTATAGTATGTATGTATGTATGTATGTTTCATCATCCTCATTTCAGCCTATTAAGTTCCCACTGCTGTGACACAGGCTTTTTCTCAGAGAGAGAGAGAGAGAGAGAGGGGATGTTACGTAATTCGAGAAATAAACTTCCTACATGAAACTATCGTACGAGAAAACACATGTAGGTTGAACTTTCTTCCTCCCACTTTTTTGTATCTTTAAACTTCGGTACAAACCACTCTTTGCACCCTTTTAAACAAAATAATAATAAATATTATATATTTAAATAAAACTTTTTTGTAACAAACTTTTAGGCGTCATATATATTTAATTTAGATGACGTCATATTATTTTTCGTATTCTTTTCAGTAAATCATTTCAATTGATACCTACCTATATTAATGGTAGTGCACAAAAGGTTACTGGTCCGCCATATTTGTGAGTCCGCCATATTACATTTTGAATGACGTCACTTACCTAACCATGCATTGTCATACAAACTGAACGTGTATGCAAAAAATACAGCTCAATCGGTTGGGGATAACTGGTCTGAAATTCAAGTGCAATATTTGTCCCACACATAACAGGGCTAGTTAAATAAAAGCTTGTAAAAATAAACCTACATAAGACAATAAGAAAAGGTAACATTGGCACCTTTGAGATATATTGTAGTTACCAACTCACATATACTTACTGTTATAGCCGTTGACATGACAAAATAGAGGGATAGCATTGTACAAAGATGAAGCACGAAACTCTGGTGACTAAAATACGTAATATAATCTTTCGGCGTTTGAAAAAACTACAGACTGCAATCTATTTTCTTACTCGAGTAACTGAGATTTTGGGCTATATACAAGGTTCGCATATAGACTGTACTAAGCCGAAAGGTCATTGTACTCATCATTATGGACAACGTTAACTATGGGCTAACCCAAAAATCGCGAAAAAATTAGCTGTTCCATAGAAAACGATCATTGACACTCGACAAAATGCTGGGTTCTTTCGCGATTTCAGGGTTGGTCCCATAGTTAACGTTGTTCATAATGATGAGTACTATGACCTTTCGGCTTAGTACGGTCTATATACGTAACCCTGCATATTGCATATATGTAAATTATTATTCTGTGTATATTGACGTGAGGATTCAAGTGACTTTTATTACGTCTATGAATATGGGGGTTATTCTGTGGAATGCGCTGCCTGAGAGGGTGTTTCCCGATAGTTACAATCTGGGTGTCTTCAAATCGCGAGTGAATCGGTTTCTTCTAGGCAAGCGTGCTTCATCGTAGATCGTATCATAACTTAACATCAGGTGAGTTGTCAGTTAAACGAAAAACATTATTAAATAAAAATAAATCAAACCATACGAGCTACTATTTTTTTACCTCCAAATCGAAGGAGCATAACTTGGTACATAGTGCATACAAAGTCCAGTAGTACTAGTGTAGTAAACACGGGACATAAGCTGAGCTCAGCGGGACACAAGGCTATTCAATTCTGTTTTACAGGTGAGTTGTCAGTTAAACGAAAAACATTATTAAATAAAAATAAATAAAACCATACGAGCTACTATTTTTTTACCTCCAAATCGAAGGAGCATAACTTGGTACATAGTGCATACAAAGTCCAGTAGTACTAGAGTAGTAAACACGGGACATAAGCTGAGCTCAGCGGGACACAAGGCTATTCAATTCTGTTTTATGTCCCTCTGTGCCGGGACACCGGGATGCCTTGCTGATTTGTGCACTATCTGTTGTTGAGGCAGAATGTTTCGTGGCTACAAAGGTTTTGTGTTCTGTTCTAAGAATAATGCTCATGTATTCAGTTTTAGTTTTTAGAGAGACCCACTCTCTCCGTAAAAATTATGAACGGAATTGATGAAATTTGGTATGTAGGTAGTTTTGGACCTTGGTATGGAATAATACATATATGTATTTAAAACTTTTTATTTAAAACATCTTTAAAACAATGCGTTTCCTCTGAGCTAACTGGTGAAACTGCGACACGAAGCTTGTAGTTAATTAGCAATATTAGTTGTTACTAAGGTTGCTTTTATTTTTAGGTAAAGGTAAAAGGCAAGTTTAGTCCTGGTTGGTCACCAACTTGCTGGACCGACTCCATCAAAAATGCCACGCAGTCTACCATGGTGCAGTGTGCTCGCAATGCAACCAACCGCCAGAAATGGAGAAGCATTGCGAGACGAGTGGCAGCTCTGGAAGTGACGAAGATGACAGCGAGGAGCCTTATTGTACCATCAACGCAATCACGACCAGCCTGCCAAAAGTGCACGACTAAGAAGAAGATTAGCACATTAGTAAGACTAAGGCCCGTATTCTAAAACAAGTCTCAAGTATCGTTTGATCTTAGTTCACCTGATTATTACTTGAGCCTAGAATCGTTGCTTAAGTATTGTTCTTATTCCAAAACTGCCCTTAGACTCAACTCAGCTGAATCTAGATTTAAGTAGAGTTTCAAGCACAGATATACACAACCAGATCGGCAATATATTTTAGTGAAAGAGACAACTTGATATGGCTCAGCACAAGTACGAAAAGGACATAAATAGATTTTGTTGTCCTTATCGGCGTGACCTGTTTTTGGTACCTCAAGTGTCAAAATCTGTAATAATCAGTGACAAACAAAACGGGTCTGAATTATATTTATTGCCTTTTTTGGTGATTAAATGTGATAAATGCGTGTTTCCTCTGAGAAATAATTGTAAAAGATATTTTACAATGGTTGGTTGTAGCATTTTGGGCTGCAAGAAGCGCAGTGAGCGAAAATACGATGAAATATCATTTCACACGTAAGTAAACATATAAAGCTTGTAACGATCACCTAAATAAATTCAGGATATCAATTCGCAAATATTTTATTCATAATTAGTCAGTTTTTAGGTCGATTAGTGGTCTAATTCTATGAATTTTATCAAATTTTCACTTAGAAAATAAATTATGAATGTTGCCAGTTTATGAAAGAAATTACCCACCGCAACTAACATAAATTATTCGTTCTGCAGGTTTCCAACTGATCCTGTCACATTGCTGAAAAAAGCTGGCACATTGCAAGAAGTGCAAAATACCGACCCTTTTATGCCCATATGAATATGGTGAATGTTAATATTAAATATATATTAATGAGGCCACAGTTATGAAGCTGGAAAAGCAAAAGGCGATTTCAGCGAACCGATTCAAAAAGCTACGCGCTGTTCGTGAAATTTGTACTGTAAACATTAAAGAGTCTATTTATCTAATTATTTGGAATGTTATACATAATTCCATTCATGAAAAAACTAAACTGACCAAGCGCGAGTCGGGCTCGCGCGCTGAGAGTTCTTTACAATCACAAAATACAAAAAGTTGTGCAAAAAGACAACATCACGCCCAGGCTGTCACCCATCCAAGTACCGACCGCGCCCGACGTTGCTTAGCTTAGTGGTAAACAGAAATTTGTCACTGACTCGCACTTGGCCAGTGTTTATTATTTGTTGTTTTACTTATGTTCACTATAATCAGCTAAATTTGACGCTTGTACGGATTACCGTTTTTACACTAGAACAAATCCAAAAATACGTTTAACGTTTGTTGCATGGGGACCCTTCCTTTGCCCTTCCGTTTTAACTCTTTGACTTTTTTATTATTTTTAATTAATCATAAAAAAACATGCTATGGTTACTTTACAACCTTTTTTCTAGTACTATATTCTAATCCTAACAAATAATTATAATAAAAACGCAAGTAAGTAACACAACTTTCTGTCTGTTTTTTTACGAGGAAACGGCTAAGTCATGGTATAATAATATACTCCGCCAGGTATAGCAATTCGAGAAAAAATGTTTACGTAGGCGTCCCGCAATGATGTCATGATGTCAATTTACAACAGGTTCGAGAGAGATGACGATACACCACGTAACAGCTGATTGAATAAAGTGGCAACTGGACAGTGACGTCATTGCGGGACCACTCCCAGATTGCTAGACCTTGTTTTCTTAGATCATGGGCTAAGTCAAATTTTGTCAGGACGATAGGGTGTGTCATGAGGACAGACAACGTACTTTTCTTTCCAGAACATTGCAGGTAGCTCCGTGGGTTGCAGCAGATAGTGTATAAAATATAAATATTTAAAAGGTAGTATTGTTTCCAAAGTACTCATTGAAGATTCACACCCATCATAGTAGGTAAATTACCCTAACTTATAGCAAATCATTTTAATGTGGCAACACACCTTGTTGAAGCGAGAGGCACTGAGCTAGCCACCACAGATCTCTAGCCACGCTCATTGAAAATCTATAGGTAGTAGATCTGTGGTTTCAAGCGGATATTCTTTTTGTCTATGAATCAGTCTGTTTTCGTTTACATTTTTATTTTAGTTTAACAATGTCGTTCCGCGTAACGCATAATTAAAAATGTTACAATAATTTAATTAATTAAATAAACAGTAATGTAGTTTGAAATTATTAAGTATTTAACTATTTAGGTAATGATCTACACTATATCATAAAGGTTTTATACATTTTTATGCTTAAAACCCTAGAATCTACTCAAAGCATTTTTCGTCAAATAATTTCAAGAAAAATTATGTAATACGGAGCGTCAACAATGTCAATGTATTGTGAAATGTCACATTAGTCTTGTTTATTTTTTCGCGATTTTCCTTGGAAATTTAATTCAATTCAAGTAAATCAAGGAAGTAAAGAACTGTGCTACGAAATAGTAGTATCTTATCCTGCCTTTATTTGGATATTTTTAGGATTTCCCCTTCAGTTTGGAAAAAAAAATTCTATTAAAAAAATATTGGTATTATTATATTCAGATATTTATTTTCCTTCTTAAATTTACGTTTTTTTACAATATTTCCTATAAAAACAAAATATTTAAAAAAAAACTAAATCTAGAGTGCCGCCGGCAGCGGGGCAGGGCCCAAGCTACCGGTGGTTAGGGCTGCAGAGTGAGGAACCTCCTGACAATACGTGCCGTGTCTAGGATTACCGCCTTCTGCATCTGACCCTTGACCCAACCATCTAGCGAGAGCCTCTTATTATATTATTATTATATTACTATTCCTAGTAATTAAAATGATTATAAATAAAAGACTGACCTTATTATTTAGTAGTTTTGTTTAATTTTTATATTCATTTAATAGCTATATGATTAACAAATGAGTTAATTAATACAGACAGTTTTTTTAACCAATTTGTTAAAGTTGTATAGGAGACCATGCTTCAGTCAATCAAAACTGCTAATAATGGAAGCTGATGTTCCTGCGATAGCGCATTTTAAAATTATTTGCATCCATTGATCTTCAGCATCTCTCAAGTGTCGCATTGGAATGCTAACAGTGATCTGTCTATTCACTGGGAAAATTTGATCATAATATTCGATATCTTCAGAAATATCCGTGGTGCAAAGCAAATAATAACAAGTTTAATAACAACCAAACCAAGTACACTACACAGAAATCTCCGCTCAAGCGTGATACAGACGTCACTTGCGTGATCGCAGATCATATGTCAACTTGAGTACAAATTGGCAGCTGAGTGACGTTTTAGAATACAGGTGAACTACGATCGTAAAATCTTGACTCAAGTTTAGTTCTAGAATAAAATCTCTACTTAAAACTAGTTTTAAGTAGAGAATCTTGACTGAGCGTCGTTTTGGAATACGGGCCTAAGACTCGGGAGACAAGTATCTGCTGTGTTTATGGTTACATTTCTTGATTCTGTACCGCTTTTGGGTTTGTCGCGTAATTGCAGCGCAGCTGATAAGGCAGTTTTGGCATCAGAGTGGATTCTTGCATTATTATGAAACATCTTATTGTTGATATATCACGCTTGTAATAACACTATATAACATCGTAATAACACCATATAACATTGTAATAACACCATATAATTTACAAGGTGTTGTTATCATAAACACAAATCCCCATAAACCGTCTAAAGCCCATTCAATTTGTAAAGTAATCCAGCTTAAATGTGACCGCATTGTTACAACCACCACCTACAATATTCATTGTGCACATTCTATAAAAAATAATAGCTGCATTTGAGCGTATATCGTAATAAAAATAAACAAAATGGCCGATATAATATCGGGCCAAGCCCTGGGGCGATGAAAAATAAATAAAAATGAGAGGCCGGGGAAGCGAGCGGGGAAAATGAAAAGCCACTTAGTGTCCCCTTTCCGCCCCCACGGGGAAGGATTCCGGTACAAACTAGCACATAAAGAATAACTCTTGTAGGCTCAGCGGCTTGGATTTTCACTCATTGCGTGTTTTCTTTGATATTTGGAGTGAGTTCAAATCTTAAGAATTTTCCTCTCATTTTATTACGAAAAAAGCAACGGATTTTTGGCGTTCTGATTCTATCAAATAATAATCAATAGAAAAAATAATTTTTATTATAAATATAAAATACTGTATTTTTTACCGAAAATAATACGGCTTGAAATATTGGAAAATCTGAACACAGGTATCAACTTATTACCGACAATTTACAAAAGTAGTTTTTCCCTAAAACTCTATATAGGGAGGAAAGTTTAAAAGTGGACAGTATAATAAGTGATATAAAATAAACAATTTCAATGTTATGGTTTGTTTTATATTCATCTTGTCGTCGTTCGTCGTTTCTGTAGTCTTCGGTTTTATTTTTTTGATTTACGCCTGAAAATTCAGTTACCTAAATTGATAATTGCATTATGTAATAGGTACGAACGACTCTTATGAATATGCTTGAAGTGTCGGAAAGGAAAACTCAGAGCAGAAACCCTTACATACTGGTAGAGCACTCTAAATCGCCGGCTAACTACTACCCTAAATAAAGATAATGTTTAGAAGAAGAACAAAGTTAAAACTGACTTCAAGACTATATAGGTATATAATATATCTACGTGTAATAACACAAAAAAATGGCAGTTAAAACAGATTGAAAGTTTTCATCAAAACTTTTGCGGAAGGAACCACAAACCGAAAATATAATTATATATATGTATATATATTGTGTTTTTTAAATATATATAAAAAAATCAAGAAGTCTTTTGAAGTCTTTTGAATAATCACCGGTGTGTTCCGGCAACTTCATTTATGAGCCAGCTCCAGGCTAGTCGTTTACACTTTTGACAACGCCGTCATTTAATTTTCATATCATAGTTTTAAATTGGACATCTTTTGTGCACCATGTATCCAATACTTACAAGTTACATACCTACAAATAAAAAAATCATAAGTCCTGATTTATCACCTTTCATGAAAGGTGATAAATCAGGACTTATGATTTTTTTATTTGTAGAGTGAGAAGGAGTCTTTCCAATATTCTCTCTTCCTCAAAAAGAAAACCATTTAAAAAACCATGCGCCCAAAGAAGCTTGTAAGATTTCCCGCCGAAGTATTTTTTCCGTTATGTTTCGCGGGAATATTTACGAGCGCTAATGACATCGGGCGGTGGGCGGGCGGCGGGCGGCCATAACTTATGATTTCCCACTTTCCCAGCTTTCCAGGGACGATATTTTTTCACCGTTACATGAAAGGTTGGTAGAATATCAGATGCGCAAGATTGTTTATATAGGCTGATTATTAAGATTGATTGCAGCACTTTATCTGCTTCGGTTCTTGTTTGAAGACATTATCATTGGAATTTTTCATTGTTATTAGAACTGTATGACTCGTAGTTTGATTTCAATGATTGAGCAGGACTTAGATTAGAATAATAATCATTTAACACCTTACATTTTTAAATTAAAGTGTTAAGTTATTAGATTCTTTCCGGCTGTATTGATCGGGCTGGCGTTACCGCGACAACTGAAAACCGCAAAGCATTTAGACAGGATGGACAGGATGTTTGTGCCGTTTGGGGTCGAGGGGCTGGCTGCTCGCGAAATGTATTGGGACCTGGCCAAACGTTTGGTGGAGGCAACGGGTGACCGGAATGCTGGCGCCTACTTTGGAATTTCTATGCAGCTAAGCATTGCCATCCAGCGTGACAATGCGGGTCTGGATAGCAACGCTGGCGGAATGCTGGCATTCACGTCTCTTTTCTCTCTACCGAGGTATTTTTATCTTTAAGTTTTTATAGGTACACTGATATAAAAATCCTGGCTTTCCTGCCTTTCAAAACAGATTCAAAATAAGCCAAAAGAGAGGCAAACGAAAGTAAGTAAAAGGAAGGCAAGACTCAGTAGGAAAATCAGGTTTTTTTCAGTATATATTTTTATTATATAATTTTATTCTCAATTTGACAACACATACGCAATAAAAAACAAAAATATACCTATTACAATTCGCGAGTCACTTGGACAATTGAATACCATCAATCCCCCCACAGATCCATGCACCTACATACCTTAAGCATATGATAATTGATATTAATTCTAAGTGGTTAGGTTTTTTTTTTTTCTACTTATTTATCTTATTTCATGTTACCTTTTACTATAGAAGCATTAGTGGCTGCCAACCAAAATCATGGTAGGTATTCTTTTCCAAGCTCAGCCACTAGCAATAGTCAGTTACAATTTTATTGCTCTTACATTTAAATAAACTTGTCCAAACATCACACAATTTAAATCGTTATCAACAAGTGCAATCATTACAGCTGTTCAACAATTCAAATTAAATAGTAACATGACAACACTACCGGTTCTAACCCTTGACTGCACGAGCGTAGTCTCTCCGACCCCATTGTAAAAATAATATTTGCCAGATGTGACAATTATAGAGTCGGTTTCGATTGCGGCTGAATGCAGGGAGATAATGTTCTAAATGGACATCAAAAACTGTTGTGATGTGTTTTTTGCTGAAGCAATGTAATGAAGTGTCACAGCAAGTTTATTGTTAGGTTTTTTGTTCATATTAATAAGCTTGCGTTTGTCATCATAGGTTGACACAGACTAGGTTATTTTGTTAGTTTTGTTTTAGCACCTAATTTTCATACAGCTGTGATCAGCTAAACTTGAAATATGTCCTTTTTATGTAATTTGTATTACTTTATGTAATTTGTATTTTATGTAATTTGTATTTGTATAACTTAAAACAAAAATATTAATTAAGTCCTAATAATTAAATTTTCAGTTGGCGGTCAAGTTTTGGCTAATCAGAGTTGCGTGAAAATTTAGCAGGAACTGAGTTTTTGATGTGCGTAAGTTGGTTATTATATGTTTTTAGTTCCTATAGTTATTGTTAATCACTCATGTAAAATAGCACATAGAGGAGTTAGTAGGCAAAAGTTCTTAATTTAGAGTGCTTAGTTATTTAGCCGATTTATGTACCGCTAAATTAGTATTAGTATTTAAGCCGATTAAACGTTTTGTCATAACGCCGCCCTAGTGCTTGAATGTCCAACAGACCAATTCCACCCAAAACAACATTTTTGTTTTAAAATTAAGAGAAAAAATTTACACTTTATACCATATTGATTATTTTATTTTATTTTCTATATTAGTCGTACTTTTTGCAAAAATAAAATATCCTATATCCGTAATTAAAATAGTCTTTAGTGCTTGTATGGCCTAACTCCATAATTTGCTCAAATAACCGCATCCAAATATCAAGCTCCGTTCTTGTTTGTCCAACCTCCATAGGCCAACCAATCACAGCTAAGTATTTACGCTGTGAGCTGTGACGTTTCGCCGTCTTGTTTGCATAATATTAGTTTTGTCAATGATTTAGCAACGTTTCTAAGATCCTGTAATAAATAAAAGAGTTTAAATAGTTTTTAAATGAGTGCTTGAAAATGTCAGTAACAACTAAAAAACATCAATAGACGTACTTACGTACGTACGTACAACTGAATTTAGAAAGGAACGTTGGCATTTAATTTGTTTAACAGTGATGGAATGTTGTATGTCACAGTATACCTACAGGCTGATTTAAAATCTAATGAATTAAAGCAGTTCATTCTTCGCTTAGTATATATGTAAAAAAACAAACACGCGAGTGCATTTTATCCTACTTCCAAAAAGAGGGTTTACCATTCGATTGTATTTTTTTGTTTTTATGTTACACGATAAAATTAATAAAATATTTTTTTTTTTTATTATTATTAAATATATAAAATATATAAAAATATATATTATATTAACAATAAGGAAAATTAATTCATGATTAGGAATATTTAGGAATTAGTATATGCTAGGGTTATGTTAGGCTTTTGATAAGACTACGATATAGATTGCTAGTAATGTATTGTAGATATATTGTGTACTGGGGCCTTGCGGACAACTGCTATTGCGGCACCAAACTAACAATAAATCCGCTCAATTGGAAAATCACGCGACCGCAAACCGTATCTGGGGGCATTAAGGTTCACGTTTGCGTGATTTTCTAACTGAGCGGATTTAACGTTAGTTTGGTGCCGCAATAACAGTTGTCCGTAAGGCCCCTGAACCTTGCGACATAATATGGAACGTTAAAATATATACCATTTGAATAGATTAGAGATAAAACTTGGTTACAGTGATATGTTGGCTTAACTAGCTTAGGGTTCAAACATCGTCTTACGCTAGGTATTAGTCACATAATTCGCTTACAGTACATAGCACTAAATTGCCATGGATTCTAGCAAGTTCGTCTAGGTAAATATTGCGTCATCTTGCGGCTACCTGTGGGTCCAAACTCAACGGTACATTTTGGCAGGGTGCGTGTAACGGGACCTTACGGGACTCATAAAATGCCCCATCTCCGCTTTCTCATGAAAGAATTATACCTGGACAGAATAAGTGTCCTATTATCTTTGGGCAAGTATAAAAATTTATTGCCGTTCTAACGGGATCGCAGATGTACGGAGTTTGCGTAAACTTCCAAAGACTTTATCAAAACTCGTATAACCATTAATAATAACACCTATTATTATTATGTACCATAGATCACCTCAATCCACCACTACCACCATTCAATTCACCATCCAGTCACCTCACAAGTCTCAAATTTAAATGCCCACTATACCCAGTTTTTTTTAATGTACTCATCTAAATTTTGACTTTCTTCAGTCCTGGCGCAAGGGGGACACAAAGTACCCCACGAGACCCTAGGGCTATAATGTAAATATGCTCTAATTAAATTCATTAAAAATTTGAACATGCTGTATACGTCTTGATGGTAGATAGGACAAACAAGCACTGAACTCTCTAATCATTTTCATGGGCTATCTCCATGTCGTTATGTCCAACCTCCAGTTACATAATTTCTACGGAGGCATTTTGTCCAACCTCCACAAATAAATGAAAAAATATCGGTTTTACGCTTATCATATTAAAATACAATATAGACAATCTTATAAATATATACAACATTATCCCTAAATCATCAAATATTTAAAAAAATATCAGATACATTAATAACAAACTAAAAAAAACGTCTCCTGTAAAATTTGGTAAATGGTTGCTTGGCCATTCAAGCACTAAGGCGGCGATAAGTCAATTTAGTACTTACAATTTCGAGGCCTATATCCGACCCGCGTTGAACCCGAAGTTGTGACGGCTGCAGTGACATAATAAGCAGTGTAAAAAGCTTAAAGAAAACTGTAAAATCTAATCACTTTTGCTAGTTAGGGTTCTGTTCTCACCCAAAGGGTGACAACGGGACCCCATTACTAAGCCTACGATGTCTGTCTGTCTGTCCGTCTGTCTATTTGTCTGTCTGTCCTACCTTTAAACGGCTGTATCGTTCGAACCGTAATAGATAGCCGTAATAGTTTTCACAGAATATGTAATGTTACGACGGATTAACTGAGAAATAATAAAAAAGTTAAAACGAAAGGGGAAATGGGGAAAACCCCATACATAACAAACGTATTTTTTTAACGTATTTTGTATTAGCTCTAATGTAAAAATTGTAATACGCACAAGCGTCAAACTTGGCATGATTATAGTAAATAATCTAAAGTATAACAACAAATAAATAATGGCTAAGTGCGAGTCGGTGACAAGTTTCAGTTCATTAACTGGTAATTTCGTTATTGAATTTTATGGTGGTACGGAACCCTCAGTGCGCGAGCCCGACTCGTACTTAGCCGGTTTTTTTAACATAAAATAGTAGCTAGTAGCCGATATACTACAGAAAAAATTGAAAAGCGTTTTTAGGATTGACTGCAGCTGTCTGAACGCTTATTAGAGCGGCTCGAGTGAAGGGTCTAACGGACCCACAAGCAACATGAGAACAACGAGCATCTCTACGGGTTGGACCAGCTCAATTGTATGGATGCGTAAGGCACCGCTACACTTTTATCAATAGACAACGGCACAATATCTGATAAGAATAATTGAAACATGTGTTGTGGTGTCGTTTTGACAGACTCGCGTATTGTCTACGACTCTTTTAGCGGTAACCGAAATACGTTATCTTTATCATCACTGGGCCCAATAAAAGCTGTTAACTCGACACCTGTCGTTCATATTTGGTTATTTCGGTTATCGTTAATGCCGTTAATGCTTAATAGACTGTCGTTAACGTTTTAAGTTTATCTTGAAGGGTTGTTGCTTAGTACTTAACTGATTAGGTACTATGCTGTCGTAATAGGTTGGTAATAGTTATTTATGATACAAGTGCGGAAAGTTGGTTATTAGAAACGAGTAGACGAATGTAAGCCCGAGACGAAGTCGAGGGCTTACCATAGTCACGAGTTTGTAATAACCAATCCGCACGTGTGCCATACAACGTTTTACAACACATTTGCGAGAAAAAAAGGCTACAAATGAAACAATTTTTGTTTATAACTTAATATCAGTCACAACAATAGTTTCTATAATATAATAAGAAAATGGCGCGAACATGCAAATAGCGCCACTATCACGTGGTGAAAATTAGAACTACATCTTTCGTCTCATTTTCTCTTTAGTATTAAACTGAGACAAACGTATTGAGCAAAAGCGCTTCCAAGGAGGTTTGATCATTCAGCTTATTTATTCTCGTAATATGAAACTCTTTTGTGGAATAGGGTATTTGACTACTTTTGGGAAACTATTGCACATTATTGTCTGATATAAAATAATGTATACTGCATTTATATTTTCTGGATATCAGTCGTATTTGCGATATAAATCGATGTTAAAGTTTGAATAAAAAAATATCGCGCCAAAACGCAGACCTGCGTCATAGCTCCGATCACATGACTGATTGACGTCACACAAAACAAAACAACTGCAGCCAGGCTGCAAAAGTTCGATGATTAATTAATTTCTGATAGAAGTAATGGTTTATAAATATTGTGTAGTGCCAAAATGTACAAATACTTCCATAAAGACACCGGATAAAATATTTGTTCCTGTTCCAATGCACCCAAAACTCGAAAAAAGTGGTTGGAACCAATCTAAGGTTGGAACTTAGTAGCTCGTAGAGAACCCAAAAGTATTGGAGCTAATTCAAGTGTTTCTATGTGCGAAGATCATTTTGAGGTACATATTTGAGTCTATATATTTCTATTATAATTTGTGTTTTTATTGCATTACTATTTTATGTACTGTTACTTTCTTTTTAAACATTGTAAAGCTCGACATAACCTAACAAAATAGTTATATCCACTTACTACAACATACTTTTTGTACAACTTGATTGAATGTTTTAGTTTTTACGTTTTGAGTTCTGCAGCGTAGAAACAATGACGTGGATTATTACTAAAGAAATATGCAACCATAAAAACATTAATTTCGGGTAAGTTACTGCTGTCTGCTTGCACAAAGTGTTTCTCCATTCTTCTCATATTTAACCTCCGGAATGTTTTTGGTGAAAATTTCTGGATAAATCGCTCTCAAAACAGCTTTACAACATTAAATTCGCAAATATCAATACAAAATCTGTTTGTTTAGATTTGTGTGACGTCACTAGGGATGGAGCCAGTTACAGACCGTTTTCGATCACGTGATCAAATGTCGAAAATACAGTTATTTTATTCGCGTTTTTTACAAAAAATAAGCATATTTTTATCAAAAAATCAATGAAATATGCTTTTTCATTATGTCATGTTTATGGATGGCGTCAATTGGCATAATATTTTTAATACAGTCAAGTACCCTATTCTTATGTAATTATGATGGAAATTAAAAAAATACCGTAAATCACACGCACGGTGCTATACATCTGAGCGTGCGGACAAATTCATTTCCGCACGCTCCGTTGTATGATCCGTAATGTTTAACTTTCGAACGATGTATACAGGCTTCGTAAGTGCACTTTTTGAGCAAATGTGTTGTAAATTATTTTATTTAATCGTAGTGAAGTTTGAAAGTAACTGACTATTATATTTCTTAAATATAGATAGAGTTTCTTAAATAGAGATAGCCCGTTGGTCTAGTTGGTAGTGAACCTACCTTCTGAGTTTTGGGGCGTGGGTTCGATTCCCACCTAGAAACATTTATGTGATGAACATTTTTGTTTGTTCTGTATCTGGTTGTTATTATCTATTTAAGTGTGTATTTAAAACTATATATGTATGTACATCAGTCTCTGACAGCCATATCACAAGCTTTGCTTAGTTTGGGGTCAGATGACCGTGTGTGCAAAAATGTCCCGTAATATTTATAGTATTATTGTGTCCATTTTTTGCAGAAAACTGCTACGAAAATCTCTTTTTCGAAAGTTATTGGCAGCCAATTTTTGTTTTAAAGTGAATATCCACACAATGTTTGAGAAAATTACTGTACAATCTTTGGCAGCAGTTGAACATTTATGAATAAATGCTGACCTCGGCCTACTTATTCATGTTTGTCCATAAAGCCCATGGCTGCAGACGCTGCAGTAATGTACCTACTATTATATCACCATTAACACTAAAAGGTAATAAATTGATCTATTTATGCGCTAAAAGGCTTAAAATTATGTTTTTTTAACATATGTTAAATTGCGTAAAATTTGAATCTATTTGTGTCACGTGGTTATTGTTGATTCCAATAAAATGCCTACTTCTAAGATTTTTTATAAAAATCGTACACTAGCCTACTCGTATCCCTTAAGCACAATTTTAAAATCAATTTGTCGATTCGGTTTTAATATAATTAGGTATTTGAAAAATGCAAATCTGCATAAAATTGCAAGACCGTATCCGAAACACTGAGATACGATGTCGCACCAAGGTTGCACACGTCGTAAAAGGGTGACGGAACTTAAGTGGAACTGAGCAGGACACATGGCCAGACGTTATGATGGGGGGTGGTGTTTATCAGTAATTTCGTGGTGGCTGAGACTAGGTTGGCTTAATCCGGGCCAACTGAGGATGAGGTGGACCGACGATATTAAAAAGAACTGTCGGAAATGAATGGATGCGACTAGCGAACGACCGGGAAAAGTGGCAAAAACAAAGGGAGGCCTATACCCAGCAGTGGGTTATTCAGGGCTGTGGATGATGATGACTGAAAAATGTGGCCTGAGCTAGAACCCATGTAAGCACTTGTTACCTATGTGATTGTTAGGAATAACATTAGTTTAACCATTCTCCATGCAGACATATGTAATTTAAACAATCTATAATCCATAACCGCTATAATAAATCAGCGACAACGAGGAGCAGTAAAACGTAATGACGCGAAGGGCGGCCCAGATGACGTCGCACCATCGCCATGAGGCATGAGGCAGGAATGGCCTCTCGAGACGGCTTCCCCGACGTGCCATAAGCTTAACTAGCGCATCTGTCTGCGTGCCAACACCGCTGACCCGGTGATGCGCCCGCTTGTAACTATAGCTTACAATACATCGTCTTCTGTGTAGAGCGAGTATTTATCTTTTTTTAGGGTTCCGTACCAAAAGTGTGTAAACGATACTCTATTACTAAGTCTACGCTGTCTGTATTTCCGTCTGTACGTCCGGCTGACCGCTGGCGTAACGGCTGTATCTTTCGAACCACAGAAGAGAAAAATTCGAACCGTAATAGATAGCCAGTTGATTTTTTCACAGAATATGTAATGTTACGGCGGATTAACTAAGAAATATGTAGTAATAAAGTCAAAGAGTAAAAACTAAAGGGGCGGGTTCCCATACAACAAACATTTTTTAACGTATTTTTGTATTAGCTCTAATGTAAATCGGTAATAAGTACAAGCGTCAAACTTGACATGATTATAGTACACACTCTAAAGTAAAACAACAAATAGCCAAGTACGAGTCGGTCACAAATTTCTGTTCACCACCAAGTTAAGCAACTTCGGGCGCGGTCGGTACTTAGATGGATGATCGCCTGGGCGTGATGTTGTCTTTTTGCACTACTTGATGTATTTTGAGGTGGTACGGAACACTCAGTGCACGAGCCCGAGTTCACTTGGCCGGTAAATTTTTAACCATTGACAAGTGTCTTTATTAACAAAACACAAGCTAATTATAACACTAAAAACAGTGATATTGTCCTAAGACCATTGCAGATCTAGAGACAATCCAAATGCTCACTCCTACTACTAGTTGGCAGCGTACCCAGCACGCTGGTAGCATAACCACGCCGAATGGAAAAGCTTACGCGTTGAGCCAGAAGCGCGCTAGCGTTTTGTTTACGCGTCGCATTAACAACGCGTTATTATACAAGTATGGCTCTATGATTTTAATTGTTGTCTATTTTTACTTACCGCACCACAATATGCATTTTAGGTAAATGCGGATACGGAATGATACAGTAAGAAAATGCTTTTAAATTTCAAATTACTTATTACATCTGATTGTTCCGCAGCGTTTAATTTAAGTCAGTTACATCTCTTTGATCGTCTGAGAGTAGAGTTTCAAAGTAAAAGCGGTGTTTAACAAGAAATGTCGTCGCTAATATGGACCGGCTTAAACTCACGCAAATAATTAGGTATGTGAGGAGGATGGCGCGCGTCAGTCTATTTACTGAAGCGACGCGGAGAGGTAGTATTCTGGAAAAGCATTAATAAAGGTAGAAATTAATTATGTGGTGATGAAAGAGGTACCTAGAGCAGGCGGAGTTTCAGCTCTGCGTAAGGCCCAACGCCGCCTTGAAAGTCAAGGCGGTGTACAGAGGGCCTAGTGCAAGTTTTTTCAATTGCGTTTACTTAACTACGATTTGTATGAAATAAAAACA
Organism: Agriopis aurantiaria; assembly: GCA_914767915.1. NCBI lineage: Eukaryota > Metazoa > Arthropoda > Insecta > Lepidoptera > Geometridae > Agriopis > Agriopis aurantiaria. The sequence goes on along the minus strand of OU611994.1, from coordinate 4,495,808 downwards.
ACGCCATCTAAAGCATGTAGATGGAACTGCAGTTTTTTTCATACAAGTCGTAGTAAACGTTAACGTAATCGAATAAGTAAACGCCACTGGGTAAACTCGTACTAGTCCCTCTGGGGCCTTACGCCTAGCTGTTTAAAGCAATCCAGTTTAGGGGATGAAAAATGGTAATGCAAAAAGCAAAAATGCAAAAGCGTACCTGGGCGCGTTAAAGTTCATGTTCACGTGATTTTCCAAACTGTGCAGTTTTAACGTTAGCTTGAGACCGCGTAAGGAGTTGACCGTAAGGCCCTTGGTGTACAAGCGGGCGTGACAACGGCCACATCTTTCGCACTAATTCAACGATTTGAAGAAAAAAATCACTGAAGCGCGGTGCGCAAATGTGGCGGGCGAACTTCGACCTTACGGTAAACCAGCAAGAGTTATATTTTCCAGAGCCACATGTACGCCGCCGCCTCGACTGTTCTAATTCTAACAATTTGATTTACAATTATGAACCAAGCAATTAACCGAAAAGAGCTTACTTTTCTACAACAGCTCAGACAGTAGTGTGGCAATTTGAGAAGTTAATTCCATGAAAAGATAAACCACCCTTTCTTCTAATTGCATAGAGCAGAAAATAAATGACGTTGCTACTAAGCTATATTGTAATTGCTCTATGCAGCGAACTTTAGTTCGCTGGCTCTATGTTATTAGGTAAATGAAGCTACTAGGTACACTATTTCTTGACTACTAGTCAAATATGACTGCTAAACTCTGTCCAAGCATTTATTTGCTCTGACAGCTGTAATAACATTGTAAAAAGCTGAATAAAAACTACGAATTCTGATCACTTTTGCAAGAGTTTTGAACGTAAGACTGTAGCAGAAACTTCAGTGCTTCAGTGAAATACCAAAAGAAAACGTTTTTCTTGAGCTTTTTACAATGTTATTGTTTCTGTCAGATCAAGTGTATGCTTGGACCGAGTTTAAGTAGAGTTAGTCAAGATAACATAGCACGGCCAATTAGAATAAATTGTCCCAAGCTCTGAGACATATTAGACGACTTGATTAAATGCTTTGTCGTATTCCATCTGCCAAGAAAGTAGGTTTTTAAAGAGATCCATACATACCAGACATAAATTAATTTGATTTATGAAAATGAATCTTACACAGACAGAAATGCCTATAATACTATCTTGACTGAGTCATCCTTAATGATATAACATGGTGCGCTTATACAAGGCGTTCCAATCATATTATTCTAACAAAACATTATTATGAATACTAAGAATATGTCCAATTACACGTTTCTTAATTGTCTCTATAATATTGTTATTCATTATTTAACTTTATATTTTCGGGACAAGACTGGACCTTTATACCGCATCAATGAGACCAAAACTGACAATGAGCTGAGCCTTTTTGCAAAATTTTCAAAATTGGGTTGATTTATTTAATCTAAGGCGATGTGTGTATGTATGTATGTTGTGTATGTACGTTCCCGGAAAATCTAGAAGACCTTGATTTTCCGTGTATTTTATATATTTTTATTACTCCTTATTACATCAGTTATCTGCCAGTGAAATTCCCGTCAGAATTGGCTCAGCCGTTTCGGAGTCTATACTGTGACATTCAGGGAACATAAATAAATACATACTACATACACACATCGTGTTTTATATATATTAAATAGATTTAAAAAATACCAATATATAATTTCATTTAAATTATAGTTAAGTCACGGGATGCATTTAGTTACATTCAAAAGACATCTACAAACTTCAACCACAAATAGAACACGCCAGAATACCCCTCCTGGAGAGCAGCCACGTCTCCCACCCCAAAGAGGGGGGAAGCTATTAAGCCAAGCCAAAACTAATTTAAATTAAATCCTAGTGAATTACCCGACGAGGAAATTGTCGAGCGTACCCTCGATGCTCCCTGAGATGTACTGTCGACGACACACGTGAAAAAGGAACGTTTTTTTTACTACTGAAACTAACGATACTGACAATCATACTAATATTATAAATGCGAAAGTGTATTTGCTGGTTTGTTTGTTTGGGCTTCTTTCGGCAACAACAAATTGACGGCCGGAGAATGACATGGGATAGGCATAGATATTAGATACCTACGTAGTTTTAGAATGGGATACAGATCTTTGAAATGCAAATTTTACACCGTCACCGATAATATACCGATACACCGCTAGTGTTGCAGATGTCCATAGGCGGCGGTGTCTGCTTACCATCAGCAAGCATATGATCCGCACATGCTTGATGCCGCTCTTTTTATACCTATATAATATTTTTTTTTAAGTATTGTATTCTGTTTTGTATGTTTATTGAATAAACGAAATCTATACTTATTAAAACACTGTTGTAAAATATCACAGTTGTTCACAAGGTTACGGTATATTTACCGTGGTAAGGTTGTGAAATGAGCTCCCAAAATGTAAACGCAGTTACATGCACCACATGCGGCGCAGTTACATGTTCTACATATTATATATTATGTATGATCACTGATAATTATAATATTAATCTTGATCCAGTACCGACCTACTACTTACCTCAACAAACGAACTATGACCTCGCGGTACCTACATCATCCTATTCTTCGACCAATTTTGCTCATGGTTTTTAAAATCATTGGAAAGAACTTCTTGCCCACATAGTTTATTAAGGACGGATGAACAGCACGCAAGTTATCGTCGAACAAAATATACAAACATGCATACAGACGCGGATTTGTTACCGTAGACTCATACTCTGAGACTTTCGCTTCGCTCTAGCAATTATTTCAGCAGTCCTCAGTAGCTTTCAATTTAATTAAAATTGTGCTGGCCTATGGTCATATAATATTTAAAAACAAACTTTGCGCTTTCTTCATCGACTGTACCATCTATATTGGTTGCGGGCGGCGCGGCTTGGTCTCGGGGCGCATCGTTACATGTACCATTTGAATATTATCTCCCCCCACCCCCACCCCCGGAGTTTAGACGTAAGCGAGGGCCTCGCCTTAATTAATGCAAATTTCAGCGCTAACAAGATTATGAATCCCGCTTTTTGACTCCGACACTTAAGGACCGTGGATAGGGCTGATAACACCTAGGCTGCATGGTTTTTAAAACAAGACAATATTTTTGGTTGACATAGTTACAAACACATCCTACAATCATACATACCTACATATAGTAAGATTTATAGATTTAAACTTACAATTTCAAATAGAACATTGCAATTTTCTGTGCTACATTACAAGATCAGAAAAAAGGATCAAGTTATAAATTAGTTCCTAAAATGTTTTTATTTGTAGATGCGTGCTCTATATATTAGCAACATAAAAAAGCTTCCGGTATGTTAGGAGCGATTTTTACGGCTGGTACACCTATCCCTTCATTATGACCACCAAGAGACAAATATTCAATGATGTCTCTGTGATTCACAGGGTGAAAACCGGTAGTGATCACCGAATAGTAAGAGGCACATTGAATATTAACGTTAAAATTGAGAGGTCCCGCCTAATGAAGTCCACGCTCCGACCGAACCATGCCCATATTCAAAACCCCGAGAGCTTTCAACTTGAGCTGTCTAATCGCTTTGATTGCCTGGAGAATTTTGCTTCCGTGGATGAGATTAATAACAGGTTAGTGGAAACTGTCCATGCGGTAGGTTCTAAGTTTTTTAGACCTGGCCGGCGCACAGATAGACCTCAAAAGTTATCCGACCATACCCGTAACCTCATGGCTGATCGACGCTCGTTACAACTACAATGTTCCGATGACGCTGAATCATACAGGCAGCTCAATAGACAAATTTGGAAGTCATTGCGGCATGACATACGTACCTTTAATACGAACAGTATTAAAGAGACGATTGAGCAAAACAAAGGCTCCAAAGTGTTTGCAAGAGACATGTCTATTGGGCAAAGCCAGCTGACAAAGCTGAAGAGGGAAGATGGTAGTGTAGCGTCGACCAAAGCTGAGGTTTTAGGGGAAATCGAAAGGTTCTATGGACAGCTATACACTTCGGTTGCTAAACCTGTGAGCAGCTCGGCCAAAGACCCAAGAGCCAAGCTGAGCCGACACTATACCGAAGATATCCCGGACATCAGCCTGTACGAGATTAGGATGGCCCTGAAACAGCTCAAGAACAACAAGGCGCCGGGGGACGATGGAATCACATCAGAGCTTCTGAAAGCGGGTGGAACACCGGTACTCAGAGTCCTTCAGAAGCTCTTTAATTCTGTCTTACTCGAAGGTATAACGCCAGAAGCATGGAACAGAGGCGTGGTGGTGCTGTTCTTTAAGAAAGGTGACAAAACCTTGCTGAAGAATTACAGACCCATCTCGCTTCTGAGCCATGTTTATAAGCTGTTTTCGAGGGTCATCACGAATCGTCTCGATCGCAGGTTCGATGACTTCCAGCCTATCGAACAAGCCGGTTTCCGAAAAGGCTATAGTACCATAGACCACATCCACACGCTACGCCAAGTTATACAGAAGACCGAAGAATATAACTTGCCACTATGTTTAGCGTTTGTGGACTATGAGAAAGCCTTTGATTCGGTCGAGACATGGGCGGTGCTTGAGTCTCTCCAGCGATGCCGTATTGACTATCGGTACGTCGAAGTGTTGAAGTGTTTGTACAATAACGCCACCATGTCGGTCCGAGTACAGGAGCAGAGTTCGAAGGCAATTCCATTGCGAAGAGGCGTGAGACAGGGAGACGTTATCTCTCCGAAACTGTTCACTGCCACAATGGAAGATGCCTTCAAGCTCCTGGAATGGCAAGGACTCGGCATCAACATCAACGGCGAGTACATCACTCACCTTCGGTTTGCCGACGATATTGTGGTCATGGCAGAATCGATGGAGGATCTCAGCATGATGCTCGAAGGCCTCAATCGAGTCTCTCAACAGGTGGGCCTTAAAATGAACATGGACAAGACAAAGGTCATGTCAAATATCCATGTTGTGCCCACCCCAGTATCAGTTGGGAACTCAGTTCTTGAAGCTGTTGACGCGTACGTCTACCTAGGACAAACAGTCGAACTAGGTAGGTCCAGCTTCAAGAAAGAGGTCAATCGGCGAATCCAACTCGGCTGGGCAGCGTTCGGTAAACTACGCAACGTCTTCTCGTCCAAAATACCTCAGTGCCTTAAGACGAAAGTCTTCGACCAGTGTGTGTTACCAGTGATGACATACGGCACTGAAACGTGGTCTCTCACTATGGGCCTCATAAGCAAGCTCAAAGTCGCACAACGAGCTATGGAGAGGGCTATGCTCGGGGTTTCTCTACGAGATCGAATCCGAAATGAGGAGATCCGTAGACGAACGAAAGTCACCGACATAGCCCACCGGATTAGTAAGTTGAAATGGCAGTGGGCAGGGCACATATCACGCAGAACAGATGGCCGATGGGGCCGAAAGGTTCTGGAATGGAGACCACGGACTGGTAAGCGCAGCGTAGGACGTCCACCCACAAGATGGACAGACGACCTAAAAGAGACCGCAGGGAAACGCTGGATGCAGGCCGCTTCCAACCGGCCCTTTTGGAGATCGATGGGGGAGGCCTATGTCCAGCAGTGGACGTCCTACGGCTGAAATGATGATGATGATGATGACACCTATCCCTACCAAGGTATCCTTACTGGTAGGGATAAGTGGATTGTGCAAGGTATCGCCCGATTTTTTATTCGTAATGCATTGGTCAATGAAGCTACGGCTGGTCGTCACCAGAAGTCGCAATAATGCTGTTTGTTAGTGCAACAGTGTTGACGTATGACGCGTCTAATATAAAACGTCATAGTATGCATGGTCATCCTGTGTAAATTGACTTTTCTAACAGTTTATTTTCAGAAAACTTATCGAATCGGGCGTTTAAAAGAAAAAATAAATCTATACAAACTTGATAAAAGGAAATCTACCCATTTGATAAAAATAATTTTATAATAGATGAATAGTATCTCTGCCTCTAGACAAGAAGTAAAGAATTTCTGCTTAGGTATACTCGATGAAAATATTTTTTTATCTTTTAACGAGACGTTTAAGTCAATTTTTCACTGTCACTCAAAATGCAGTACTTCAATAGTTCAAAACTATGCGTTGCGTCGCAATGCATTGCGCTCGATCGTCACCCTGCATGCGATATTAAATGTTAAATCACTACCCTGTAAGTAATCTAGAAATTACTAGTGAATAATAATAAAGATTATTTATTTTATTCACATTTATTTCCCGTAATCACTTTGAATATTCATGGAATATTTTGATAACAAAAATAAACAGGTGCCAACCCTACCCCTACCTTTTAAGTGGTTGTATCTACATAAGGGTTTTAAGTACCTTGTAGCAGTTTTGCGCGCGAGTGCCTTATGTGCTTAAAGTTTAGATGCGAAGGCAGAGAGCTTTAAATTAGATTTGTTTCTTTGTAGGTTACTATTTTGTAGCTCTGTTTAAATGGAGATGAGATTTGTTCTAGACTTGAGTCTATTTTGTGGTAGAGTTATTGGGTGAAGTCAGGAAGAACTTTTAGAGCCAGTAAGATAAATTCATTGTCTATAGACATACGTAGGTACAGGAATACTACTCCTAGAGATATAATGAGTTCAATCTCTTGGAAGTGATACTATTGTATTTTAAGAATTGAATTCTTGAAGCCTTTTCAGACTGCTAGAAAAAAATACCACATTTCTTATAAAAAATGCATCAGATATATATAGTTAGGTTTTCACGAAGGTATAAACTGTCGAAATTTTAAAAGTCCCTGACAATTTAATCAGTAACAACTAGCACAGAATACATATTAGTAATACATATTATCAGTAATACATATTGGTGTATATAGTATACAACCACTAGTCAAACTTTTTTAATACCATTTTCTTGATTGTTATCTCACCGAGCTTAAGGTTCTAAACACAACCACACCTAGATTCTTTCCCATCTCATCTTAAAACCATTAGCACCAACCGAAAACCAATATAATATCCGTCCTGGGAACTATGATTATCCTGTTAATGATCGTACCCGGTCAACCTTTACTAAACAACGGACAAAAAACCATTTAGCAAACCCTAACCCGTTGAAGGAAGCTGGGGCGTGACGTCACACGGCCTGACACTCCATCAATCATGGCGGCGATTTGATTTTGGGACTCTAGTGCTGAAAGTTATCGAATTTTTTATCGATATCGGTGACGGGACATTTTTTAACTAAGAAAGCTTAATATATTAATAAAAAAAATATAAACAATAATTAAAATAAAATAAAAATCTTTTAATGCCGAGCTCCGTACGGATTTTCACTTTATAAAGCTGAATTAAATTTTCTATACACTGTTTTAATCTATCACTGTTTTTAAATATTAAGTTTTAAAAATTTTATTTACACAAAATTTTGAAAACTTAATATTTAAAAACAGTGATAGATTGATTGAGTGAGTGATTTACACCTTCACCTGTGGCCTTAGATAACCACATCACCAGTCCTGCCTGTAGCTTAGAAAACGAACTAAAAATTGAAAATAATGACGTTAACGACGTGGGTATATAGGTATACTTATCAACAGTAGTGTCGAAGTTCATAAATGTTGTATATATAATATGTTTCTGAGATTTTATCGACATTTCGCACATCCCTAATTCTATTACATTTTTAATCAATTGTTCGTGCTCGTGCCCTCCATCCATCTTGCGTTATCAATATTTATAAAGCATTAGCAGACGGGTTGACTTAGACAAGAGGAAATTAAAATGGCGATTGATTTGCACGCACGTTCGCCGTAACCGGTAACTGGCCGAATCGGGTCTCGGGGATGATTTATTATTAAATACACAAAACAAATTACAATCTTACAAAACATTATATCTCCTATTATAGGTTATCAAATCTATGACCAAAGACCAACCCAAAAAACCTTACCAAAGATTTCATAGTAACCTACTACATATATAATAATATGTCGTGTAAACATAAAAAAACCAAATTAAAAGACATTAATGAGGTCAGTCCTATGAGGTTAGTATTATTTTTAACCGACTTCAAAAAAGAGGAGGTTATCAATTCGACTGTGTTTTTTTTGTTACTGTTAATCTATAGTTAAGCGTTAACCTACTACTTACCATAAACAATAGAAATTTATGTATCATAAAAAAATAAGATTGGATAAAAATATTTTGAATACTTAAAAAACTTACCTACTAAAATAACAGTACTTAAGTAGGTGCTGTTATTTTTTAACTTTGCATCAATTACCTGAAAAACGTACTTTCAAAGACAGTTACTGCATGCAACTTCGAATGGTTTTACTGCATGCATGCAGTAAAAAAATGCATAGATACAAAATAATGCAAAATATACCTGCATAGATAATTGTGCATGTTTCACCAGAAATAAAAAAAGATACAAATAAAATGCCAAGGTCAACTTTATCATGTAGAGTTGGACGAGCCCTACGACAATTTTTATCCCAATATTTTTTCCAAAGTTGTTTAAATTTGTGTTGAATGTACCTAGGTACTTATACCACGTATAACAAATAAAAACTATATGGAAACATACCTATTTGTTAAAGCTGCGACATAGCAGACTGGAACAAATCGTCGGCGATGACGCGCGGCACAGCAACATCAATCAAACTGTCGCGAGTTTCACCACTCGCTACAGAGATACCTACAGCTACAATAGCTAGGTAAGATGGCTAGATTAATGAAATTTTACCACTAGAGACGTCATACTCGATAAAAAGCACAAAAACATGGCTATATTTTACTACATCCACACTAACTTAACATTCACCAAACCCAAAAATGTTGTCGACCGCCGAACTCGGCGAGCTAGCTTCCTTGTCATACCCAAGCGTCGAACAAATTACGGTAAAACAATGCTTACTATTGAAGGAGCGCGACTGTTTAACCAACTACCCTCACACATAAAAAATGTAAACTCATTTCACGCATTTAAAAAACAATTGGCTCAACACATTATCTCAGATAAATCATTATAATAAATGCGTGAAGTGGGTACTTCGCAAATTGTTAAGTGTGTATTAGTTATTACCATTTATTTATTTAGCGTTTAAGTATTTATGGATTTTTTTTTTAAATTTTTAGTGCATGCGACGACGAACCCTATTATTTTATATAAATATGTTATCACTTAAGTGACAAATAATTGTCTTTGTGGTAATAAAGTTCTTTAAACCTAAACCTATAGGCACCAACATAGACCATAGAACTTTACAGCCTTACAACCTTTTACAGCCGTCCCAGTAAAAGTTTCTTTTTATGCGATAGGTGGCAAACAAGCAGACGGGATGCCTGATGGTAAGCAGCCACCGTCGCTTATGGATACTTGTGACACCAGAGCGTCATAAGTACGTTGCCGCCTTTTAAGACTCGATTAACTCGTCTTTTGAAGAACCCCATGTTGTAGCTTCTCGGAAACACCGTGGAAGGTATCTCATTCCACATTTTGCAGGTATGAGGCAAGAAGGATCGAGTGAATCGCACAGTGTGCAATTTCCACTGATCTATGATGTGTGGATGAGCCTTCAGGCTGTGGCGGCCAGTGCGATGGTAAAACCGCGACGCCGGCATCAAATCAGACAGTTCTTCAGAACACTTAATTCACTTCACTTTATAAACACACAACATGGCATTTTTTATAATTTTTCATACTCCAATCGTACGTTTGCTTCGTTGCCAGACACAGACGGAGTTTCACTCAAGCTAATTAACTTGTGTTTGTATCGCTACGCAGACCTCGGTAAAACGTATCTACTTCAGTTTATATCTAACATCGTTGAGCTAGATTGGCTATCTCAGCATTAGCATACGATCCTAACACTAAACAAATAAGTATTATTTACTTAGGTTTTTAGGGTTCATTACCCAAAGGGTAAAACGGGACCCCATTACTAAGCCTACGATGTCTGTCTGTCCGTCCATCCGTCTGACCTACCTATTAACGGCTGTATCTCTCGAACAGATAGATAGCCAGTTGAAATTTTTACTGACTAAGAAATAATAAAAAAGTCAAAAAGTTAAAACGAAAGGGCCTCCTACATCAAACGTATTTTATTAGCTTTAATGTAAAAACGGTAATATACGTACAAGCGTCAAACTTTGCATAATTACAGTAGATACACACTCTAAAGTATAACAATAAATAATATAATAATAAATAAATAATTACAGGTTACAATTTATCGCGGAGTGTCCTCGGTACAGATAGACGTATGTTGTAAAGTTTGGTACTTATTTACCTGCCGTCAATTATTTTTAATCAAAACGTTCTTTATGTTCCCAGTTATCGATCACGGTATCCAGAGGTCTTTCAGTTCTGTTCTGCTGTTAGTTTGTAATTCCGAAACCCTCAAATCAATAATAGATCTGATACATGTTAATAAGTTAGTTTTAATTTACAAGTCAATATACAGTTTTAACTTTACTCTATTATAAAAAATAAAAATATACATATAAAAATATACATATAAAATATACATCTGATACATCATATTTGGGTACCTACTTATAATCAATACTTATTTGCCATAACATTATACGCAACTAGGTACCTTTAAATCAGAAGCAAAACTCAATCACAAAATAAGTACCTTATAGCACTAAACATAACTTCAAAACCGCAACAATACAACTCAACAAAAACAACTAAAGCTAGCCATTCACGAGCATACATAGCGCGGGGCTCGCAGTAATGAGGAGAAACGGCGCGAGCGTGCATGGCACTCTTAACTCGTTAGAACGAGACAGCGCTATGTTAGAATTAGTAAGAGAGAAAGAGAGACAAGATGGTCTAGTGATGTCGGTTGAGCGGAAATTGGTGATAGATGCGGTGGAATGCGCTGGAATACGGAAGTTGGAAGTATTTGTTTCTATCTGAAGGATTTTTGTAGAGCACTACTATTTTTTTATTAATGTTATTTTAAAATATAGTATTTTTAATGTACAAGATTTTTACTTATTACCATAAACTTACCTATGCTTCCTACTTAGTTGTGTGCAGGTACGTTCAAACATACTACGCACTTTGCTCAGAAAAGAATTGCAAAAATGTACTATTGACAATTATTAGATATGAAAATATGAATATTTGATTGTTATTGCAATCGCCAGACACGAACAAAAATCTTATCGCTTAAAAAGAAAAACCCGAAACGAATCCTACAAAACTCTCATTATCCAACCTCTAATTAAAAAGTAATTAAATTCGCGAGAGAAAAAGAGACTACGACATTTAACTGATACCAATAAGATCGTCAAACAATTACGACTGGCTAATCCCTGTGCCAGAGCGGGACGGAGTTACTTTCCAAGTCACCTCTCGCTTGCACACACCCCACTCTCTATTTAACTTTTAATTTATACTCATTCCTTTATATCTTTTATTGCTTCGCCCATCGCGACTCCTAATGCGCCCGAGGTGCTCCTCACACTAATTAAATTCATGCAACACTAAGCTTTCCCGACACCCCCTATAGTACGCGCCTCCCACTTCCCCCCTCCCCCGAGCGGTGGCCAATCAGCGCGTGCGGCGGCAGTGCCACAAAGGAGGGGCGGGCCGCCCGGTACAGTCAGTGTGAGATTCCTGATAGAGCTGTCATGTCGCGTCCGAGCGCTCGTTACGCTGTCTTGACATATTTTATTATTATTTATGTCAATTGCGTTATTACCTTTTTTGTTTAATGGAATATGGAATTGGTTGTGAAATTGATTGCCTTTCGGTCGCTTATGATTCATCACTGTCCAAAATATAATCTGAAACGTGTTAATTTTGTATGATTGATTGTTGTTCCGTCATTAGCCGCAGACCGAGATGTAATCTAGTTTTACGTAACACTATTGTTTCAGCATATCCTCTTTCTGAGGAAATTAGTTGTTGATTGCTCACCACCAGTCAATCACCTGTCAGGAATGTTAATAATCTTTTGAATTGTCTATCCATTGGATAGATGAAAATAATTTTTCATTCGATAATGACTTTCATTAGGTACATACTTTTTTGTAAAGTTTTGTAGGTAATACAATGTTGTTCCCAGCATAGTGAAGCTATTTTGAAGTTCTAATTTGCGTAAAATAAATAAAACAATGATAAAGGTTTTTTTTTCGTAAAAAATATTGTTAAGTACATTATTTCCCCAGAAATCTGTAATATCTACAACTGAAGCCGTAAATGGGAAAGCTTACAAACGCATTTATTCTGTGGTGAAGTTCCATCTTCCTTCAGAATCTCTACATGTATCTTTGTAGCGGCGCGCCATGCGGCTAAAAAAGATTATGACAGCCCGCTAGCCGTCCATGCAGACCGCAACTTTCAACTCCTATGTTAAATTGATCCACGAACGATAATAAACGCTATCAACAAAGAATAAAGCTTATTTTAATTCACACAAACAAGTCGTCTACGCCGCCGTTAATTCAATGTTTGGCTGCCCTTAATTTATTATACGTTATTCAATATCAGTCTCTAACTTCAGAGCATAAGGTCTGAAAGCGTTTAGCGGCCACGCGCGTACCGTCAGAGGAATAAATCTATAATATGAAGGAGGCGGAGAATTAATTTGTGTTGTGGTAGGGGTAGGGGGAACTCGCCCCGCCCAGTGACCGGCGCGCCATCTCAGTGCTGGGCCAGGCTCGCGCGAGACCGACACACGGCCCGCAGTACACGCGCGCGTAAACACAACCCGAGTGTTATCAACAACACAAGAAAAAAAAGTGTCAGTGATATAAACGAAAAAAATAAACAATTGGGATTGGATTGAATGTATGTGTCAACGATTTATTTATTATAATGACAGTTGAGAATGCGTGTTGCCGTCGGTGAAGCGGTGGGTTTGTGTCAAGATATCGGGCCGTGGTTGTTACGGCCCTGGCATGGTGCTGGAGGGCGGGCTGCCAGCCCCGCTGCAGCTATACGCGGCGGCGGCGGCACAGCTGGCCCCGCGCCCCGCCTGGCCGCCGTTCCTGCCCTTCTTCGGCGTCCCTCCGCCGTTCCTGGCGCGCCCTAGGCTGCCCCACCCGTTGCCCAACAGGGCACCGCACGGACCCCCCAGTGAAGACTCCAATGAAGATGGTGGAAGTAGTAAAGGTAGGTGCAGCTTGCGTGCGGTGAAAAAGTTTTTTTTTTGGATAATCGCGTCCACGTTTGACCACTAACTCGCCTGTTGGTAAGCGACGAGATGAAGCACGCCGTCTTAGAAGATACCTATTCACTCTGGCCTTGAAAAGGCCCAGACTATCTCTCAGGAAACAAGGAAGCCGGCAGGTTATTCCAATCCTTGGCCGTATATGGATTAGAAACGTAGAATCGAAACGTCAAAATCTGTATGAAATAAGGCCTATAAGTACTTATAGCTGTATGATCCAAAATATATTTTTACACTTTATGAGTAACCATGATACGATAAGGTATTTATTGTTAGTGAATACAGCTATAGTATCAAACGTCGCTCGTTCAACATAGTTTGCAATTTTGGCAAAAAGTTAGTAAGGTTAGAAAAGTAAGTATAAAGGATCGAGCACATTAGGACGGCCGCAGCGGTCCGGGGAGCATCGCAAAAAACGCGTTCATACATTTTATATGGAAATGCGGCCCGGCATAATGTGCGATACTTCATATAAAATGTATATGACAGCGATTTTTACGATGCGCCCCGGCCCGTTGCAGCCCGTTCTAATGTGCTCGATCCTTTATAGGCCCTGGATTAAAAAACACAATTTTCCATGCATTTGCATTAATAAAACGACTATTGTACGATTTTTAGGTGGTTATTAAAGCAGTAGGTAATTTGTTTCATGGTGTATATTAAAGAGAAACAAATCATAAAATATGTATTAAGTGCGTGTCTTTATACGCTCATTGTCGGGTTCTGTAGCCATTTCATATCATATTTTATAATTTTCCGTTGTAGCGGAAAATATTAAAATTACCTAAGTACTTACCTATCTATATAGCTGTGTTAAATTTCAGCACAATAGGCCTCGAATATAAATATTTACCTACTCTGTAAATAAAATTACCGAGACAATTTTTTTAACAAATACGACGGACGGACTCAGCGAAATATTAAGAGTTTGATTTTTTACGGAGCCCTGAAAAGCAATAGATTTCCTCGAACATGTCCTTATAAACAGCATAAATTAATTTTGCTATCAATAACTATGGAAAATTTCTGTGCAATAAGTACCTAACTTATAATAGTGTATTTTTTATTGAATGATGGGATTGCGCTTGGCCGCCATATTAAGAATCTCGCCCTAAGCCCTTTTGTAATACAACAAAGAGTACCTACCATGGTGCCGTGCAGAAAATGTATTTCTTACCGCACTAGGGATAAAAAAATTATAACGTTATAAATATTTTTTTTTACTTCGACATAAATAAAGGCTTCCGAAATTATTAAAATCGATTTAGTACACAATGATAATAAAAGGATGTCGAATTTTTGTGACCATTAAAAAAAGCACCAAAAAATTTATTTAAGAAATCTATTATTCAAACTCTTTAGTCTAGTGCCTACCATTTGCCTCATTTCTCCCGATTGTATTGAAATATTTAAAGTGATAGGAAAATAAACACGTTAAATTCATCGGTAAAAATCTAAGAAATAATTTTCCCACCCTGATATTTATAATATAGGTACAAGTAAAGTAGCAATATATGCTTATTTCTATTAAATTGATTTTACTTTAATAGGTAGTAGATCTGTGACTTTAAGTAATACCTATACACATACCAAGGTATCTATAGGTAGGTAGGTACTTTATTTTGGCAGACGCAAACACAGATTGCTAGGAAAATAGAATGTTTAGAATGTTATTCAGTTTATTCCACTACAACAGTAAAACGCTCATAAAATATGGCCTTGAAAGGCTCTATTTTATATTATGGAATACCCACTTTAGGTACTCTTAGCATTAAGGTGCTGGGCTTGTATAGATCACTAGGGATTGGAAGCGTTAATACCTAAAAATATTTCTTACTTTTATAATATTATTTATAATTTGAACCTTTAATAATTTGAAATAATAATTATATAAATTTAAGTAATTCAATTATTGGGGACATTTGTAGGAATCAGAAATAAATACTTAGAGTTAAATTGAATAAAACGTCTTCAGGTGAAGATATATTTATTTACGAGGTCTTCTAGGTGAAGATATATTTATTTACGAACGTAATTATGGTTATTTATTATTTTTCTCTAACATATTTTACATTATTATTTTATTAACAGTAGATATACAAAGGTATACATAAAACATACTAAAATAATTTCATTGACACCAAAAATCTATTTACTCGTATGTTCAGTAGAGTTGTGTTTTGACTTTTGAGTAGGTATTTTTGAGATATTATTTAAATAATTATGCCCGTGTGATGCCCGTAAATATTTTTAGGGATGGTATTAAATGTCAAAAAAAATACTGTTTTTAACCCCCGACGCAAACAGAGGGGCGTTATAAGTTTAACGAGTGTATCTGTCTTGCCATGGCATCGTAACTCCCAAATATATTATCTGAACCGATTTTGATTTAGTTTTTTTGTTGTTTCAAAGTTGACTCAATCTTGAGTGTTCTTAGTTCTTAGCTATGATTCAAGAAAATTTATTTAGCCTGTTGAAGATAGCATTTTCATTTATTAGGAGTTTAAAAAACCAATTTGTACTTGTATATTACTTGTCACTAGTAAAATATTATTATATCTATTTAAAAAACAAAATAATGAAATGGGTGTTTTAAATGGAAATAACTTTACACAAACTTCAATGAGAAGAAACGTGTGGGCCCTGTCAAAGCTAAGAAGCAGACTTGCTCTTAAAAGCTTAGAAGCAACACCATCAAAGGTGCCAGAGTCTGCTTTTAAGGTTTGCCAAATACAAAAATGATTTAAGGTTTGCCAAATACAAAAATTAGAAAGCCATATAAATATTAACTTAAAAAAGTTCGATAATGTTTTGTGAAGAGTTTTAAAACAAAACTTGTTCAGTTGATGTAGGGAAGTTATATGCAAGAGATTTTTGGTAAATTAAAAATAATGGAAAAGTCTGTATAATTTTTTTTAAAGAAAATTCACTTATTTAATTATTCAATCATTTATTTTAATTTAAGTTTATTGTGATTCCAAAAAAGTATACTTTTCTTGCCGAAATAAATATTATTCGAAGCTATCAATTTCAGGTAAAATAGGTATAATTTTTTTGACAAAAGCTTCAAATCCATCTTGAAATACTCACAATGAATCAACATTATTCAACATTCGTTAACGAGTAACAAAATGTTAATCAGCCGAGAAGGTCATTTATTTATTTTCTAATCCAATACCAACGTATTTTTTTGAATGGGTGTGTTGAAATAAGTGTGGCATTCTTGATGTTAAGTAAGCCCATAGCATGATTAGGTAAACCGTGGTATAATAAGTACCTACAATCACATACGTCTGCTTGACATCAGGCATGCAGAGTGTAGACAAACTCGAGCCTATAACGAATAAAAATACATAATACTAATTTCATATGCATATATCAAGCATATATAGTTATAGGTAGTTATTTACTTTAAAGTGGTAAAGAGAGCATTTAACAATACCTTTGATAAGAGGATTTTGCCATTATGACATTTGATATATTCCAAATACAAAAAGAAAAAGAATAAAAAATACAGAAAAGGTACAGGTTTGCCGGCCAACCCAATTGTTGTGAAAGAAAAAAAGGGCATATTTACAGCGTATTACGCAAAATCAATCGCTACACAATCGCTGAAAATAGTGTTGATTTTTGAACAAGGTTATTTTTAGCTATATACATATTACTTAAATTATGTTCCTTAAATTAACAGGATAAAAATATTATGAAAGAGTTATCTTAACATTTATTTTTTTCGATGAAGTATACTTTTAATACAGATATTTAAAACCTAAAACGATAACTAGCAATTATAAAAAAAAAAACAACAAATTAAACCCAACTATCATTCTATTAAACCGCTACCAGTGGGAATTGTTCCGAAAATGCTGGCCCCATTACCACGTTGTATGGCGATGTTCAACCCTTTGAGCAAAGTAGAGGCCAGCATATTGGTCACGAGTTGCGTCTATCAGACGTGAAGATAAATCTTTGATTTTTTTTTTGTCTCCCGATCCCCACGGCCCCATTGTTCCCCCATTAACTTACATATACGATACATGTCCAATAAGCACTTCAATTCACACTTTAATCATTACCTACTACAAAAAAATTAGTTTATAAGAATGTGTGTGTATATTTGTTTTAACTCAACTCGGTAACAGCTTAACGGATTTGGATGAAATTTGGTAGCTTACACTCTAGATTAACACATAATAACTCAATTTTTTATTCGGGAAAAATATGAGAACGGTTCTTTTAGGATAGCGGGTGAAACTTTTCCTAAACGAGACATTAACTTTATCCTAGCCTATAACACAGAGATACCTATAGGATCTCTGTGTTTTTGTTACGTTTTATCGCCAAAACGGCCAAACTAATCTAATTTGTTAAGGAGTTAGTTTAACATCAGAAAGATGAACATAGGGTACTTACTTTTGTCCCAAAAAAGTACGGAAAAAAATATAAAAATTACACCGGCACAGATAGTTTCATAAAAAGTTTAAACTTAAACAGAACATTCGACACTGTCATAGTTAATATATGCGGTGAAATTGTGTTTTTTCTTATACCCATGTGATTAAAATGTATGTTCACAAGCTGGGCTCAAATACACGAGTAGGTACTAAACTCGGCGTAGCCCTTTAAACACATTTGACCTCAGAAGATCAAAGCAGCATTCGAATAATGGAATAAATAATGACAGGCTAACGTGCCCCGTCGATACACTTATCCTTCTAGGCGTAACATATTGCTTTCGAGGTATTATTCCCGAAATATGTTCGGGTTTGAATAAATTTTGTATTAATAAAAAATAAACGTCGGGCAAGGTGCTAAGAGGCTAACGAGCGTAATCCGAATGTAAGTTATTAGTTGGTCGGGCGGCCGCCTGCTGCGCGCGAGTCGCGCCGCGCTCTCGCCCGCTGCTCGATGTCGATACTCAGATTTTATCGACCTTTGTCGGCACTAGCTGAAGTGTTACTCACGAAATTAGGATGTTTAATGTTTTGTGGATGACGCATAGTCCGTCGCATTGTCACAGAATAAATAACAGTTGCTAGGCTTTGTGCCCGATATAAGTTTTTTTGTTCGGGTAATAGAAATATCAATGGGTTTTTTTGGGACCGCAATAAATTGTTGGGATGATAATGTGTGAAATTATTAAGATGTCTCTGGTAGAGATGTTTTTATGGGATTTTTAATCAGTTAGGAATGTTAGAATTGGATTTGTATGCTTATGATACTACAGATGTTACGATAGAGAAGAATTTAGATTATTATGTTTATTTTATATATATTGAACCCATAGTTTCACTTGTAGATTCATTTCAAGTTTGCTAAAGAAGTTTAATATTGATTACAACTCTTTTTTGCTCTGTTATTGGAGGTTGTTTATTTTTTTATTGCATGGACATTCAAATTTATTTCCTAGACTAAAACGGATAATATAGAAAATTATCCGTTTTAGTCTATTAGATATAATTATTTTTATCATCATCACAATACACAGAATTATTTTTATGTTTGTTTTTACAATACACTCGTTTGCTAATTTAAAAAAAAAACAGTTTTTTTTCGTAACCTTTTAAACGTTTAAGCGAATTTCCGTGGAAGTTAATATTATGT
This sequence comes from Agriopis aurantiaria, assembly GCA_914767915.1. Classification (NCBI taxonomy): domain Eukaryota; kingdom Metazoa; phylum Arthropoda; class Insecta; order Lepidoptera; family Geometridae; genus Agriopis; species Agriopis aurantiaria. Next base: position 4,477,054 of record OU611994.1, on the reverse strand, counting down.
TTTATGGAAAGAAGTAAAGGTTTTTAAGTAATAAAGCACGACAACGTTTTTGCCGTCGGGAAACGGTATGTCAGTCTACCGACGGAGCGACAGAGCGCCGCTCGTTGGGCCGACAATCGGTTGTTACAAGCTTAGATCAAAATAAAATGAATGGACGGGCCCAGAAGAAGCGCATTTTTGAAGATTACAAAATGAGCGCCGGCGCTTACTTCGTTTCAGTCGGTCTATAGCCGTAGGAAGTACGACACGCGTCTATTGTTACATGATAACGAAACATCTGACAAAATTATGCCTTCGTGTGCTTTCCCGAAGTGTAAATACACATCAAAAACCGCTATCTATTTTTTGTAACAAATTTACTGTACATGGTTATAATTAGGTGTTGAAGTTTATGTCTAACGGTTTTGCCTCGTATTTACTGAGCAAGTTCAATGGTTATGGCCCGTCCATTCATTTTATTTTGATCGCAGACAATCAGCGTCGCCATTCTTGAGTAGGTATGCTCGAAAGTTTAATTTGTAAATCATATAACGAAAACTATTTTTTTTACTGACGACAAAAGAGGAGGTTCTCTAGTGTCGAATTGTATGACTCGTATTTTTTTTTCTGGTCTCAACGGCATTTGAGCTCAGCAAAAAAACCCGAAATTTCTACCACAGAGGATAAAATATTGTCATACCAGATCAGCTTTTCTAGTTGGACGTTTTTATACTTTGACTTTGGGTATTGTTAAGCTCTTGGACATTTTTATTTTTGGACATTAGTCGTGTAAATAATTATTTCTGGATCGTAGACAGAAAACTCCGTCTACAACTTCTGACTAATTTCTATATTAAAGGTAAGTACATGGAACTTAACAGAATTACAGCTTTGGCATAGATCTCAATTTTAAAAGTACATCAAAAATAATTTTCTATGTAAAGCCACCCCTGGCTTTGGAATTGTTAAATAAATAACAATAATGCAATTTTCCAACATATTTCATGTTAATTGGATGTACTTTTAATAAGTAATTATACACGTAATGTGAGATAGGTACTTAGTTCATTGAATGAATGCATATAGTTACATGTAAACACTTGTTAATTGTTATTGGGGTCACTATTATCTATTTCTCATTAACGATGATTGTATGCACTTGTTGTTAAAGCGGTTGTTTGTAACATCAATAAGTCTTTTTTAATTGCTTGTTCTTTGTGTAAAAATAACGTACCAATTACTAATAATAAAACATAACATCAATTTATAAAAAAAAACATATGCATACTTTAAATAAATAAAAACTTGCAACAATGGAGGTGAGATTTAAGCCGGTGCATATTTACCGTGGTAAGGTTGTGGAATGAGCTCCCGGTATTTCGGCGCAGTTACATGCACCATGTTCACGGGAAGACAAATAAACATTAAAATATAGTACTTGTATGCATGTTTTGTCCCAGCACGGTAAGATACTAAGAGTTAAATTGTTTTGTTCTAAATTTGCTGTTTTCAGTGCCGATATAGATTTCTAGCTTCGGTTTCACCCGCGATATATCCGTGATAAAAGTAGCCTAGAAATTATACCTTATAACATCAGCTATCTGCCAGTGAAAGATAAAAACAAAGCAAACTCCTTGGTAGTGACAGCTACCTCCTTTGACTTAGATGACAATGTTTTTTTTTTTCTGTTATGTAATAATGTCGATGGTATATACTTCCTTCAATTCTTGCTCTTTTTTGTAGGAAAAATAATAAAACACCAAAAAAAAATTGTTGACCCGATCGCTACCAAACTTCACAGGATAGCTCACTATGGCTAATCTCAATATTGCCTAATAATTTCATCAAAATCGGTCCAGTAGGTTTGGAGCTCATATGGAACATACATAGGTACATAATTATATACACACATTGCCTTTTATATATAGATGTTTTCTTGAGCATTCCGTACCGAATAAATACTATGGAATTGCCTTCAAGTGGTTAATTAATTTCCTACTGACTTATTGAAAAGTATCAACAAAAAAGTTAACCACTCAACTACAGGCAAAATAATACTCAACTTAATCCTAGCATTCAAAGCGCTACCCCAAAAACACAATCCTTCTATAAACCAAGATCCCAATATAAACACGGCTAAATGGCGTAATAAACAGAAATCAGAACTAGTCAAAAGTACATCAATAAAGGGCGCGAAGGGAGACTGGGCTGCAATAGAACAACGCATAAATTACGAGCCCTCGAGAATAGAGCTGGTTTAACGTTCTGTTAGATTCGGATGTGAGATGTAGAATACTTTACAGGGTTAGATGGAACTGTAGTACTATGCTGAAAGGAGGTCGTTGTACACATCATTATAAATAGCTTTTACTATTAGATATACCCTGAATACGCGAAAAGAAAAATATACCCACTGGGTTTTTTAAACCATTCAACGATAAAAAAAAATAGAATAGATTTACGTTTGGCCACCAACTCGTCTGATGGTAAGCGACGGTGTGGCCGAGGAAGGAACACGTTGATCTAGAAGAAATCTATTCACTCTAGTCTTGAAGATGCCTCGATAATGTTCAAACGCCTGAATATATTTTCTTGAATCATAGCTAAAAACACTCTCAATCATGTCACTTTTCAAACAAAAAATCAAAGTAAATATCGGTTCAGCCGTTTAGAAGCTACGATGCCACAGAAAAACACACAGATTAAACTAATAGCACCCCTTTTTTGCATCGGGGGTTTAAAATTAGCTGTTCCATAGAATAATACCAATGACGCTCAATGATACATATGACTTGGGTAGTTATAGATGAGCTGGTCGAATTCAAAAAAGCTATGGGACGCACAGTTTCGAAGGAAATATGAAGTTTTTGACTAGTTGTGAATGTGGCTTGTACTATAAATTAACGATCGAAGAAATTGCATTTTTGATCCAAGAAGCAGTTGTTGCAGAAGCACAATAGTTATTTTTAATCAATTAGTTTTTTTTTTTAGTCAATTTTACTTGTATTAAAAACATACTTTAAAATCTGACAAAAATAAAAATCCAACTGAAAATAGCATCACTACGGTATTGTCATGACAAAAAACATTGTCACCTTCTTTACAAAGACTCGTAAAAAAGCACATTTACCTCGAGAAGTGACGCAGCATAGCCCAAAAACGTCTATAATAAAGGCTATAATGGCCCAAAAATGTCTATAATAAGGGCTATTAGTCAAGTCGATGCAAGGTGCGCGAATTGTAACCGAGGCGGGCCAATTTCAGGGGCCATTTCCTCACACACCCACAAGAGGGTGACGTCGGCGTCGCCTTTATAAATAAATCGATGCCTTTTTAGCCACATTTGATGCACAGCTGTTAGTGACTAACCATGGTTAGTTATTATTTTTGACCGACAAGAAAAAAGAGGAGGTTATCAATTCGACTGTAAGTTTTTTTTGTATGTTTGTTACGCGATTACTTTGCCAATTATGAATTGATTTTCTCAATTAGATTATTTTTCTTAATGTTTGTTACTTCAGAACTCCGCCATCTAAAAACCGATATGGAAAATTATTTTTATTCAAAAAGATATGATGAACTTTCTATATATTTCAGATATAGACATTTCATTAAAACTGGTTCAGTAGTTTGGGTTTTAAATCAAAGTAACCGGAAAAACATATGTCATCAAAGAGAACTAAATTGCGTATTTACTAATGTTAAAGACGATTTTAAATTGATAATTTTATTATTAATCAATCTAATGCAGCTGTCAAAGCTAAAAAGCATGGACCAAGTATAGTAAAAGTCAATATGTTTGTTATCATCTTGGCTTTTCTAGCTGGCCACTGCACTAACAACTTATTTATGACAAAATTAAGTAATAAAACATGATGGAATTACTCTGTTTGATTTTGCCTTTAACCATTATTTACTCAATACTCATTATCTGAAGTCTATTAAAAGATCTCAGACAAAACAAAGAAACAGCGTTTATTTTATGAAGCATAAACCTGAAACGTACCACAGCGCCGATAATTGCCGTCAATTTCGCTTTGAAATCTATTGAACTTGTGACGACGTAAAGTTTGATTGCCTCTATAAATAGGGACACACGGTCGTTGCATCTTGTGTCGCGCGATGCGTGTCAAATCGCGCGACGCGTGCCCCAAAACACGCATTTGTCACATTCGACACGCTTTTTTCTTGTTTACTTTTTTCCTGGTGCCGGATTTGGTTGGGGTTACCCTTAGAAATTGGTCGCGGGAGAGTAGTGTGATTTCGCGCCAATATGTCGCATAGTTTAGCGATTATTGGGTCTTGAATTCGATTGGTCTCCAGGGTGCTCGAGTAGGTCAGGTATTAAACGCGAATATGGGCTTTATGTTATGTTTATAGTACTAATATTTCACGCTGATTTGATATTGGAACGAACTGTAATTTAATTTAAACGTCTACATTAATAAAAAACACGAAAATGTTTGCTATAGGTATGTACATAAACTTAGCCTAAGTTTTTTAGAGTTACGTACCCAAAAGGTTTCGACCCAATGTTTCCCTATTACTAAGCCTACGTTGTCTGGCTCTGTTTTGTATCTGTTCTACCTTTTAACGGTTGTATCATATTGGTAAACACACACACACACACACACACACACACACACACACACACACACACACACACACACTAAAGTAAAACAAAATGACTCACACTTGACTGGTTTATTTTAGATCTGACACCAGCAATACCATTGTGAAAATCAAAGAAAACTTTTTCGTTTTACTTTGGGTGTGTCTGTAGGTACCTACTATAATCATGCCAAGTTTGACGCTCGTGCGTATTATTGTTTTTACACTAGAGTAAATAAAAAAAGAATCATCAAAAACATTTCTTAATTGGCGGAGTAATCGCGTAACAAACATTTTAAAAAAATACAGTCGAATTGATAACCTCCTTTTTTTGAAGTCGGTTAAAATACGTTAAAATGCATTTGTTGTATGAGAACCCTTTATTTTTTACATTTGGATTTAATTATTATTTCTTAGTTAATTTGCCGTAACATCACATATTCTTGAAAAATTTTACTGGCTATATCTATTATGGTTCTAAAGATACAACCGTTAAAAGGTAGGACGGACAGCCAGCATAGCAGTACAACGTACAACAACAAGTTAGTAATAGGGTCCCGTTTACACCCTTTGGGTACGGAACCCTAAAAATGTGGGCCGCATATAAGTGACTTTAGCGCTGTTTCACAGGGACAAGAGCAATCTTCTCTTATTTAGGTAACCTACATTTTTACTTCAGTTATGTTATAAGAATTAACACCTACAATTACTAAGTTACTGGCTCTAAGCAAATCAGACATTACTTACATAAATTAATTTTCGATAATTATTATTAAAATATGTATAAGTATTATAAATCGTCATTGTTTTTCTATGATTGAAACGAATCGATTATGCCTTTTTAAAACGTTTCTTCATGGGACTTGCTTAAAAAATGTCACCCACGTTTTTTTCGTACAAAAAACAAATAACTAATTTCATGCTCCAATATTGTGTGCTATGAATAAATTAATATAATGTATTAGTGCATGACTTGTAAAAAATATGAAGGGTGCTTTTCACGATAGAAAAAAATATTATATACTTCGTAGTAGGTAGGTAAGTTTTTATGGGATAATTACTTTATTTAACATTGATATCAGTATCAAAAAATGTTTTTTGAAAACTGCAATCCTAATATCCTATGAATGTTTAACGAATTGAACATACACCGTTTGATTTAGAAATATATTTGCTTTTCAACTCGTGCTTATATATATATATTTTTTATTATCTTAGAGAAAGTAACGGTCTTAATTAACAGAGTTTATACCTACCAATTACCTTTAAACTCCTAAGCGCTTTAAACTATTCAGTACCTTTAAACTAGCGTGAATTAGAGACGAAATAAAAGAGTTTTTATTTAAGAATTTTCTGACATTCATTAAATTTCTGACTGATAAGGTTTCCAGTTTTTTCTATTTACTCAATTTTAAAGAAAGCAATGTAGACCATTAACTCCATTGACCATTGACCATGACTCATCATCATTATCATTTCAGCGTCAGGACGTTCACTGCTGGACATAGGCCTCCCCCATCGATCTCCAAAGTGCCGATTGGAAGCGGCCTGCATCCAGCGTTTCCCTGCGGTCTCTTTACGTCATCTGTCCATCTTGAATGACTATACTTCATAATGTATTACAAAACTATGTAGTCATTATGCAAATGTCCGTCTATGCTATCCTACTGTATTTTCACACACATCTTAACATCGACCTTGTCTAATCGCAAAACAAGTACTTCCACAGATAACAATAATCCTGTAAAAACGAGTCGACTTATCACAACACGGCCAGCTAATCCTTTCATCCCGAACATATTGCTAATCCACGGGGTCTGTGGGACCCGTGCACCATAACTAACCCCATTAGAAGACTGCAGCCCCCCGGCATTAATGTAGCATAAAATTAACCCGAGCGTCACGCTCGCTGCGCGCAATGTTTTAACTAGCGGGTCTGGGGGACCGTTAGAAGTTTTGGTCAACATTTGACTTTTTGAATGTCTTGTTTTTAATCGAAAGCTACTTTTGCAACCCTATCTTTACCATGTGTAAAAAAATGTTTTTTTTTAATGGGGGTATTGGGGGTATTTAGACTTTATTGAAGCTGAAGCGGAAATACACTATACAGATTCCTCAAAAAAGCATTTTCTACAAAACGTATCAAAACTGTAAATCTAAAATATATCGAACAAATCTTTTAATCCCCTCACCATCTCTGTGTTTTGCGTGTTATACCACCATACTTATAGCTGAGTGTAGAGCTCTCTGGAGGGTGATAGATCAGAAGTCAACAGCGCGGTTTGTTCGCCTGACGTTTGCAAGGGTCGGTTTCAACTTTCCACTTGTATGAAAAATAAATTTAATGGAATTTAATAAAAGTGTAACTAAATTGTAGGCTACTATCCAGTTAATGTAGCCAATTTTTTTTTAATTCTTTGTTCTGGTAGTATCTAAATAATGTCTAGATTAAGATTAAAGGATTTTAAGATAAGGGTAAATTTTTAGGGTTAGATATATTTAGGCATATATACCTTCATTATTAATAGAACTGATTCCGTGTTAGTCTAAAAACAAAAGACAAAAAAATATGTGATAATCATTTATTTTGTCTCTTGTTTTTAGTTCTTGTTAAGGCTAACAACTTTTGTTATTCTAATATTCGAAAATCACAAAAAAACAGATGTTCCATACAAAAAAAAAACATTCACTCGCGACAAAATGCATGAAATCGTTTTTTTGCGAATTTCAATAATTTGTAGAGCAAAAGTTGTTTGTCTTGATGCACCAAAGTCACCCTTAAGAGGTTAACTTTGACCCAAACACAAAAAAAAGGATTAAATCTTTGAATAAACAATCTATCTATATATATAAAAATTTATCCCTATTTACCTTGGTCACGCCATAACTTGAGAACGACTTTACTGATTTCAATCATCTTTTTCATAAGTTTTCTAATACTGCGTAGAAGGTTCTTACGGAAAGAAAAATTAAGATAATTGCACAAAAAAATTGGATAATTTCAGAAAACTTAACGACGATTTTATCTTTGCGCATTTGACAGTTCTAACAGGACAACATCTGTCGGGTCAGTAGTACAAAATGAATATAAAGTAATATTAGGCTACTTGCATACTACAGTGTTGAGTGGCTGCTGCCGAGCTAGGTACCAAACCTGTCTTTCGGCATAAATGCTACGCAACGTGATACGTGAGCCTTTGGTTTTTAGCTTATGCTGAATAAAAACACTGCTTTTAATATTTCACTCAAGTACAGTCTTGGTTTCAAAAACCTAGCTGGGTGCGCTGTCATCTGATAGTGAACTTGAGCATTTGGATTGTTCTTAGACTTTCAACGGTCTATGGGCAGTCTAACTGTTTTTGTTAGCTTCTATTTTGTTTTAGCTTCTATTTGGTTTAATAAAGGCACAGGCCCTTTCAATATAAAACCTAGCGGAAGTGATCAGAATTCGTGGTTTTCATTCGCCTTTTTACAATGTTATTATAGCTGTCAGTATAACATACAACAACGAGCTATGGAGAGGGCTATGTTCGAAGGTTCTGAATCAGAAATGAGGAGATCCATAGACGACTGATAGTCACCGACATAGCCCTTCGGATTAGCAAGTTGAAGTGGCAGTAGGCAGGGCACATATCACGCAGAACAGATGGCCGATGGGGCCGAAAGCTTCTGGAATGGGGACCACGGACCAGTAAGCGCAGCGTAGGACGTCCACCCACAAGATGGAAACGACCTAAAAGAGGCCGCAGGGAAACGCTGGATGCAGGCCGCATCCAACCAGCCCTTTTGGAGATCGATGGGGGAGGCCTATGTCCAGCAGTGGATGTCCTACGGCTGAAATGATGATGATGATAGCTGTCACTGCAAATAAATACCTACTTGGACAGAGTTTAGTATGAATGCTACGGTTGCTACCGCTCTTGTCACCATCAAACAGTAAGTGCGATTTAATTTATTAATCTATTAATAAACCAAACAACGAGAGACCGCAATCCAAAACAAGCCTATAGTCAGTGTTTGTCAAACATTCCCCCCGCAAGCGCAGTACCAACATTGAAATATTGCCCCCATGGGAGCCACAGATAATGCTCTGCAGAACAACTTGCAAAAATAGTGCTGCCGACTGTGATACGATGATGCAAGTATACGTTTGTTTTGTTTGAGGATAACTGCAAAAGTTTTTAAGATTTTTTTTTTTCTTTTTTTATTTTTATTGTTCTATGTTATGTCATGCCTAAATGATTGATATCTTTATAGAAACTAAAACTTGTAATAGCTCTGAGAATATGTGGCTCGGATATGAGGCAGGATCTTAAATACTCATATCTACAGCTAGAGAGTTTTGGTGCCTACGTGAAAAACATGTCGCGTCATTTAAATGTGAGCAAGTGATACATGTATTTTGTTGTTTCCAAAACTCCGTATAATCCAGTAGTAAAGTCTCCAGGACTTTACTAGGTCATGACTTGGACTTGGCCGTGACTAACTTTGCTTGTCCAGTATGGACTGAGACTATGAATTGTATGATGATAAAAAAAACATGAAAAATATTTCAATACACAGTACACACTGGCAAATGAACAAGACGTGCGACGCCAAAAACCTCTCAAGAGGAAAGATAATAACAATACTTAATAATAATTGTATCTAGGAGGAGTTTGTGTTGATATCTTATTTATTTTACGATTTAAATGAGCCTGTTATTTCCACATAAAAAAGAGATGTTTGTCACTCTGCAGCTCTGACCATCGGTAGCTTGGGTCCTGTCCCGCTGCTGGTAGCACCCTAGTTATTTTTTTAATTATTTAGGTTTTTTAAATGTATATATTTCATAATAAAATCATAAAATTTTTGTTAATTAATAAATACTTAGAATAATAATAAAAACTTTTGTGTTAATTCTGGGCTCAACTTTTATCTACGAACATACCTTTTCCGGTGCAAAAAACATCAACGCGCTACCTTTTATGAATATACCTGTTAGGGCTCGTATAATAGAATTATAGCAATGAGTACACACGTTAGAAATGAACGTAGGAAAATAGATTAACACTTTGACATTTGAATAATAAAACGATAGTCCCTTTACTTAATTTAAATCAGGCGAGTTGGTGGTCAAAAGCAAGCTTATTAATAGATTTTAAAAAAAAACACAAATTACTACGCACGTATTTTCCAATTCTGTAAAAGTTATCTGACTAACTTTAAATTGAGGTACGTATCTATAATTTTATCGACAAGTGCATCACTATAATGTTGCCACTGTCCATCGACAGCTCCACCCGACATTAACGTAAGGAGATAACATCCACTCGGGAGTAATCCCCTAATAATTATCGCGGTACGACTGTTTGCCAGCCAGATGTGCAGTTTGGACCGAGCTGAGGTGGAAACTTGGACAAAGTAATGAATTTGTCTATTGTTATTTATGGATTTTCATTTGGTAACAGGAAGAGGAACGAAATTTTTAAACTTTAGGACGGTGATTTTCCGATTTTTCGCAATATGCACTGGCAGTAAAAGCTCGTCTTGAAAGTGTTTTGTTAACTGACCTCAAAAAAGGAGGGATTGTCAATTCCTTCATACAAATTTTGTTTTTTATTTGAAAAGAAAACACTTTTAGATGGGTCGCATAGAAATTTCATCAAAATCGGTAGAGTAGTTTTCTTTTTGAATCAAAATAACTGGAAAAAGTATATCATCCAAGTAAACGAAATGCGTATTTTCTAATTATGAAGTCGTTTTTTTTATTGCAAGTATATTTCTGTTTAATAATTATAATTTTCAGATTAAACACTTATAGGAAAAGCTTCCATTGCGCAGTACCGTGGCCGTGGTTCCCGAGCATTGATATATGATGTTTCCGAGACAAAAATCTTTAAATGCGACAGGGTTAATTTATCTTGTAAATTTTAAGACTTGGAAATAAATAAATATATTGGTGATTAAACAGTGATTATATATAACAACACCCTGTAATTAACTATTCAATGAATATTTGTTTAAAAATTGATGATTTTCGTTGACGTTAAAATGAATGAACGTAATTAAACAAGGTGAACTTAAAAATAATTAAATTTCATTTGCTATCGCTATTTCTACAGAAAAGTTATCCGAATAATTACTTTTAACAAGTAGTACCTACGTTCAAGGTGTCCAACTCCATTAACGATAAAAAACCACATTACACCTTACCCATAAACCTACCTTTAGTACCCATAATATATCACATTATGTATAATAAATATTTAATAACTTTATTTGCCTAATTGCAAACAATCGCTTCATCAGATCGGCGCGCCATCCGAATAGCAATCAATATTGTTTTCGTAAAATATTAAAATTTTATTACACCTATATTATCACGAGCATAAAATTGGCGTTCGGAACGGCAGTATAATGTACAGTGTTTTATAGAGGGATCGATTTATCATGTTTCAATCTTCGGACGCGGCGCGGCCCGGGGCGGTCCGGAGCGAGGCCGGGCCTACGAAATATTACGCCGCATGTTGAGAACCGCATGAAAAATAGTAATTTTCTATTCAGATTTTTTTGAAGATACGCTCGTATAAGTAGCTCATTATGTGAGTTGTTAAGGTTCAGCGTTGATGGAGTATATTCCGACAGAGTTGTTCTGAAACTCTTCGCTCTTTTAGTTGTTCAAAACGATTACCTACCATACATACATCAATACCTCAGTAAGACAAACAAGGGATATATGCCTTGGTACAATCATCGTTCGTCTTCAAATTTTTGTAAATTTTTTACCGTACCGTAAACCGCTTATCGCGTTTTGGACCCGGGTATGTCCTAAAACTATGACCAGAACCACCGGAGGCTGGACAGCAGCGTCCTATTAGTACACGGTAAACGTACTGCGATCCCCAAGCCACCTGCCAAGCGTGGGGATTATGGCAACGCCCTTTTCTAAGAGGGAGACCTTTATCCAGCAGTGGACGTGTAATGACTGCTGCAGTGTGACACCAATGAACGCAAAAACTATGAGTACAGCACACTTGCTTATTTTTTACGCACACTAAGGAATTTGTAGCGACACCAATGAACTAATAGTCCACATGCAAAAAAATGGCGACAAGGTCGTTTGCTTGATGAGTTTGACTACATAAAGGCATGCATTCAAGCATTCAAGCTTGATTTAGGCCAGATTCGTTTGCACCCGCCACCTTACCATATCTCCCTTGATTGTCTGATCTGCGATCAATACGGATGTGTTGTGTTGTAGTCTAGCTTGTTAACTGGACTTTTTGCTGTGGCTTTACTAAATAAACTGCTTCAGCTGTTCATAATTAAACACCGCGGTATAATTTATTATTTTAGTCTTTGTTGCAAAGAAGTTTTTTAGATAAACCGGCCAAGTGCTCGTGCACTGAGGGTTCCGTACCACCACAACATACAATAATTATCATTTAAAAACCGACGTCAAAATTTGAAAAATATGGCTTTTCGATTCGATGGGACGAATGATAAGATCGTCTAAGTAAGGCCGAATACGTTGCTTAACTTGGTAATGAGCAGAAATTTGTCACCGACTCAAACTTAGCCATTATTTATTATTTGTTGTTAAACTGTATTTGAGTCTACTATAATCGTGCCAAGTTTGACGCTTGTACGTACGTATAAATAACCGTTTTTACATTAGAGCAAATACATTTTTTTTAATGTTCATTTGTTATTTGTTGTATATTATGTTTGTTTCATATCCTTTTTTTAATTTTTTCCTTTTTTAATTTTTTTTTTTTGACAATCCACCCTAACATTAAATACCTAATCTGTGAAAATTTCAACTTTCTATCTATTGCAGTTCGAAAGATACAGACGTTTAAATGTAGGACGGACGGACAGACAGACAGACAATTTAGTAATAGGGTCCCGTTTTTACCCTTTGGGTACCTAACCCTAAAAAGATGTCGAGTAACGGTCACTTAGGCCTTAACTTTTTCCTCGTCGCTTATTGGTTGAATTCATCGATTATTTCTTAATTAATTGGCACAAATAAGTATCATAAGTATGTACACCTCCTTATTCACACCGTTATCGGATAGAGTACTTAATAGGAAAAACTACTTTAAAATTATGTCAAGGTTCCAGTTAAAGGAGATTTAAAGAACGCATGTTTGCATACAAATATCACATTTTAGCTAAAATGCCGGGTCTCTGCATGTTCTGATCCATAATAAGCGCTAATGCCTTCATAATGATATGTATATTGCTAATATTTTCAGCGTTCCCTTTAATAATCCGCCATTAGTTTAGTAGCCGGCTATTATTGGAGACGGATAAAAACTGCAAGAGCTTACAATTTAGCTGAAAGGCAGGGTGAAGTGAACCTATATACAGTAAACAATCTGACGCTCTTTTGAAGATGCACTAATACAATGTGTTCATCGAGATACAATATATATAGAGTCACAATCGTGCCAAAAAAATGTCCGAACCAAAACTCGGCGCACGCTACAAATTGCGCAGACTTTTTGGTTAGTTACAAGGTAACTGCGATCGGACTACAACGCCGCGCGATGCCAGAGCTACGATGACATAGCGGACAACTAACTTTGCACATTATGCAAGCGACATAGCGTCTAAACTGGAATAAATGTGGTATTGTGTATATAATTGATAATTGACGAAACGTCAGTCATTCGAAATCAGTTAGCAACTGTGATGCGGACAAAGAACTTTGAGGCCTAACCCAAAAAGGTAAGGTCCAAATTCTTTGGTTGCGGAGTTCGACGCGTTGACATAAATAAGAATGTTCAATCAAGGTTCTGTCATAATGCGTAGCGACAGATTTTCCTTCTCATTTCCGTTCTATTTACTTCTCTTTCTGTGAATGTATGTTCAATGACACTCGGACGTTTTTTGACTAAAACAGTCAAAAAACGTCCGAGTGTCATTGAGAGATTGTGACGTATCTCGATGAATGTGTTACAAAAAAATTGTAGTAGCTAATACTTAAGGATGTTGAACAACATTAAAAACATATATTTGCTAAATTAATAAAATAAAAAAAACCTTTTTAAGAACAAGACTTATTTTTTCGTATTCTTCTCAGTAAACCCTTTCATTTGATATTATAATCATGATACTAGATAAGACAATTTTGTCCGCCAACACGGGGTGTCCGCCATATTGAATTTAGTGTGATTTTATTTTATTTTTCGTATTCTTCTCAAAAAGCCCTTCCATTTGATACACATATCATGGGATTGCACAAAAAATATTGGTCTGTCATCTTTGGGAGTCATCTTTGCTGGCAGGCGCTGCTGCGGAGCCGGTCGGCCGCCGCGCGCTCCGTCCTGCACCGCTCCGATAACCCTTTGGTGGTTGCGGCGCGAAACTGGCACTCTAGTCCCCTGCATCGTACATGGAGAGCACACGCCCATTACTTAATTTTAATATTTTTATTTGTCATTTCTTACTGTTTAGTTTTTAGTTTCTAAATTAGTTTATATGTAAATCTGGAATAAAAACATTTCATTTCATTTCATATAAGCTGAGTTAGCAGCTCTAACTTCAGATTGTAGGTCTCCTGAAAGCCTCTGACTTTGCTAGGCGGGAGTTGTTATAGGTTCTAAAATGATTGTTTTTATTTAATTATCCTAATATTATGAAAGCGGAAGTAACTCTCTCTCACTGTCCGTATGTTTGTTCGTTTTCCACGACTAAACGGCTAAGCCGATCTTAACGAAATTTCAAGAAGATCTGTTCATCATAAAGACGGTCATTATGGTACTTTTCCTTCCAGAAAATGCGGAAGAACTAGAAAATCTCGGGTAACACCACAGGATTAGTTACCCATACATAGTGTACTCGCATTTTTCTTGACTTGAAGAACTTCGTTCAGAAAACACGTTCACGTACCTATCACAGTTCTGAATACCATATTAAATTAACATTAAAATTGAATATAAGTTCTCTCTTAATAATATTTTTCCTCATCCCTCGAAGTGGTCCATAAACGTCAATATATCTGGCGACATAAAAGGATTCAATTTACGCTGCGGACGCGAGCAAGTGCTTCGCAGAACCGACGTAATGAAGCCACTTTCGAACCAATGTCTTCATCGCAAACTCAGCAGGGGCGGGCGGACTAAGGCCTGATATCTACCGAAGTTGAGCAAAACCGAATATAATTTTTTTTAAACGGTGTTAATGATTTGTCAACTATTTAATTTAAGTCTATATTTTTAAAATATAATATTTACGGTACTAAATTAATATTATGCTAATTCTCTATAGATTTGTACACCTAATAGTCAAACAAAATTATAAAGTTACTAATATTATTTTAAAACCTATCGTGCATACGTTTTTGTGTATTGTTTACTCGCGTTTTGTGCAATTAAATTATATTTATCTGTATTGTGTATTATAAAAAAAAAGTGGTGGAGTTTTGCGTAAACACAATTTACTAGTAAAGAGCTTTTACAGAATTGGTACGGTAAAATGTGAGATGACAATGATTAAGAGCCATACCAATGTGGAGATGAAAAGCGGTGGAATATTGAAAAAATGCACTATATAAAATACTACGTGACTTCACATCAATTTTATATATATTTTTTTTACATCTGACTAGGCTAACGTTTGACCGCGGTTTCGCCTGATGGAAAGCGATGATGCGGTCGATGATGAAGCACGTTTGTCCAGTAATAACCTATTAACCCTAGACTTGAACACTCCAAGATGTTGTGGAAAACTATTATATAAATATTGGTTGAAATTATTGAATTATTGGTTATTATATAAATATTGGCTGTTGCCGCAGCTTCGCTCACGTAGTATAGACATCCACTTTCCCATCTTGTTTTCATTCATCTATTTACAATGTTATTTCAGCTGTAAGGACTTAAACAAAACATGGACCAAGTTGATAATATGTTAAATATATCATATAATTGAACAATATGCAAGATTTATTTTAATCAAGTGCATCTCTGCAAACATGCCTGTCTTTGCGAGCAGGTATTTAGGTTAAAATTATAACTTTATTCGGCGAGTCATTTTGAAAATTAATTTCCCGGGATCGATTCGAAATTATAGTGACCATGTTCTTGGGCCAAGCAGAACTGGTTGTTGTGGGCCTTTTTTCTTTTTTTTTCTTTTAGCTTTCAGGTAATGAGTATTTGTTTAAAGTTTGCTTTGCACTTCGATTTCATCTACGCGTAGGAAGAACCTTATGATTAAAAATAAGTAAATATTCGGGACATTTTTTCACACACGATCATCTGACCCCAAACTAAGCAAAGCTCGTGATATGGCTGCCAGAGACTGATATACATACATAGGTATATAGTTTTAAATACATACTTAAATAGATATTAATAGAACAAACACAAATGTTCATCACATAAATGTTTGCCCTAGGTGGGAATCGAACCCACGCCCCCAAGATCAGAAGGCAGGTTCACTACCAACTGGACCAACGGGTTATCTAAATAAAACTGGAATGTGTGTAATTATAAGAAAATCGGATGTACTTGTGATGGCGATGCCGAAAATTATTTTAAAAATTATATATTAGGAGCAGAATATTTTATGCTTAGAGTAAGTAGGTGAGGTTAGATTAGCAAAAACTTCCTGCAATTAATTGCACGAGCGAGTTATTTTAGCTGCCTCATAATCATCGTCATCATCATTTCAGCCATAGGACGTCCACTGCAGGATATAAGCCTCCCCCGTCGATCTCCAAAAGGGCCGGTTGGAAGCGGCCTGCATCCATAGCGTTTCACTACGGTCTCTTTTAGATCGTCTGTCCATCATGCAAAAATCTTTTATTATTTTTGTTATTTGCACACGTCACGTTTCCTAACTATAATGTATACAGAGGTGTCAATATTGAAAATTAATCGAATCGCTCACAAAAACAAAAATCAAGTACGTACTTCACATATCAAAGAGTTTATACCTGACCCGTAAGACCATAATAAAGTCACTTTAAACAGTGTGCTCAGTCTATAATTTAATCAACAAGGCAAATTCAACACCGACCCAAAATAAGTAATTTATCACCGTCACCATATCGGCAATGGGCCGATGCGCCCATAACCGTCGGACGTCAATTAACCAATTACGTACCTGCTTACGTAACCCGCAATTTTGAATAACCTCGCGCGAATTTTCTTGATCAACCTGATGTTATTCATTGTTATAGCCATTTCTATTTGATTATTTCTAATTATTTACTAGCTGCGCGTTCGGATGCAACCACTATCCACAGAAACTGGTATTTTTTCGGGATAAATATTTTTAGTTATTTCGGGGTAAAAATTAAATGTTTTAATTAAATTAGAGATAGTTTGAAATATGTATATATGTGAGTATGTTTTGTCGGGACTTAGGTTCGAGTTTCAGTGATAACCGTAGCAAAAGACTAAGAAAGAGGGTAGATCGTTATGTCTGCACCTAACTCTTTAACTGTTCGACCAACCACTCGCATTCTTCAGTCTTCCCGTCAACATGGTGCATGTAACTGCGCCGAAATATCGGGAGCTCATTCTACAACCTTACCACGGTAATTATCCCGTAAATAATCATATAACTTTAATATAAACGATGTTCAATTAGTTAGTTTAATTTTTGTATTAGTAATATAATTTTCTCCAGTCTTCTTGTCTTAATCCAGAGTATAAGCCACCTCAATTGCAAATATCATCCTAATACCTTCAGCCTGTACACAGAGAGAGGGACAAGTAGGTACACACATACAGACAAACTTTCGCGTTTATAATATTAGACTAATTTTAATACTCAAATTGCTCTATTGCGTTTTAATCACAGAAAAGAAAAAAAAATTAAGTTAGAACGGCTGTCAACGTCCATTCATTTTATTTTGGTCGAAGGCTGTCAAGGCATTTTTGTAAGATAGCCAGTTGTTTTGTAAGATAGCCAGTTGCACACATATAAACGGAACGTTAGTCATTCGAAATCAATTAGCAACTGTGATGCGGAGTTCGACGCGTTGATCTAAATAAGAATGTTCAATCAATGTTCGCACTTAATGCCTGGTAACAGATTTTCCTTCTCATTTCCGTTCTATTTACTTCTATTTTCTGTGGTTTTAATAATGTTCCTAATTGGTATGCTAAGATCTACTACTATGTGATCGTATACATGGACGAGACACGCAAAGAAGAGGCTGTAGGTTTCCGGAATAAGTAAATTACGTTAGAGTTGAGTGCTTGGCGACAAATATTCAACTTGAGATTTGGGTTTCTAAGGGTTTTGTTTTCTTTTTTAATCTTAATTTATTTCGGGACTTTTGCCAGCTATGGCCGATCATACCTGAACCTAAATTCACATTGATACAGATTCAGAATAATATATTTTAATTTTGATACATTTAAAACTTAAAATATATTATTCTACCTACACTACTGAGCGCGTCCCTAACATTCCCCACCTTGTGCTGGAATAGCACTACAACTCGACGGAAATACGAGTGACGCGGGCTGCCGATCGCCTCCATACGCCAGTCCTAGTCTTCACCTAACAACAACAACAACAATTAACCAACAACAACAAGAACCTATAACAACCCTAACCTATAACCTATTAACAATTTGATACAGACGAAGAGTAACGCATACGCGATTGTATCTATCCTTCCCGCTCTTCAATAAACCGCTGAGCCTGCTTTACAAGCTGTTTTAAGCAATCCAGTTTAGGTGATGAAAAAAGTTGCGCGACCGCAAACCGTATCTGGGCGCGTTAAGGTTCACGTTCGCGTGATTTTCCGAACTGCTCCGTTTTAACGTTAGTTTGAGACCGCGTAAGGATTTGGTTGTAAGGCCCTGGACAGAAAGTATAAAGGCGGATGGTTGAGCTTGTCGGGCTAGCGCTAAAAGAGTTTATATATATATATATTGAGCTTGCGTTTGACCGCCATCTCGCCTGATGTTAAGCGATGATGCGGTCTACGGTGGAGCACGCTTGCCTAGAAAAAACTGATTTACTCGTGTCGTGATTTGAAGACACCCAGATTGTAACTATCGGGGAACACCCAATCAGGCAGCGCATTCCAAATACGGCAGTTGAAGAAAGATAGCAGTTCCCATAATAAAAGTGGAATCATAGCGCTTCGTACGGGTTTTCGGAATATCAACCATAAAGCAGTATCGATTTTTGTGCCCGCTCTGGCAGTCCGATATAAAAATAGGCAGGGGGAATTAGATCGTGCAGATCCGATGCACACTCTCCGAAATGTATCCGATAAAAAACCGATAGACTAGCAACTTTGCACTATCTTTTCGAAGTTATCACTCAAATTAAACAAAATTGTTGATATCTGCCGAAAGCTCATAATATCGTTCTCAGCATCATGCGCAAACTTCAGACCAGCAAATAATATCTGACGAGGTTTACGGCTTTGCAACCCACAATTTCGCAAAATAAACTATTTTAATCGGTTGCCAGAAACAATCGTCTCACTTGCGAGTGTGAACGCCGGGTGAAATGATCGGTTGCATCCAACGCGATGTGGTTATACGTGCTTACAACGGTGAAATTCGGCAGTTAGAGTCCGGCCCTTGGCGAAAACCAAGGTTCAATTGATTCTTGGAATAAAGAAATTACTTACTTACCTATAGAGCGATGAGTCCAGTATTTTGATTGGTCACACCAACATTTACTCGCGGCTTGGCCGTGCCACTCTGCCGGCTATTCACTCTTTACTTTACGATTAATAAAGTATAATGTCATTTAATGTTACAGGCTTTACAGCGGTCGGACAGCGAGGCTAATTTGTATAAAAATAATTCAATTTGCATAATTTTTACATAATGCAATCAGCGTTTCTTATTTTAGTAATCGGTGTTAAGGTTCCGGACCCAAATAGTGTCAATGAGACCCTATTACTAAGCCCTCGCTGTCTGCCTGTCCGGCTATTCTAACTTATTTTGTATCTTTTGAACCGTAATATATAGCCAGTTGATTTGTTCCAACGACGTAATCCATAAGCTCATTGATTTGTTCCCAGAATATGTAATGTCACGGTGAATTCACTGAAAAGTAATATTATAATCAAAAAGAAAAAAGGTAGGTCCTATTTCCCAACAACTTTACAACAAACGTTTTTTATTACGTATTTTGTCTTTGCTCTAGTGTAACTTGCCATGATTATAGTCAACACTATAAAGTAAAACATAAAATAATAAATAACTAAAATAATAATAACGGCCAAGTGGGAGTCGGGCGCCCGGTGAAGATCCCGAACTGAATGATAGAAAACATATTATTAGGGTGCTGAACCGTCGGTGCGCCAGACCGACTCAGTGGTCATCATCATCATCATCATTACAGCCATAGGACGTCCACTGCTATACATAGGCCTCCCTCATCATCTCGGTAGTATTTGTTTTCAATTAGGTTGTGTTGACAAATTTTTGCGCTACTTTTCGGGGACATGTATTTACCATTATGAATTGCATTGGTGACATATTTGGGTATCATCGAAATTGATATATTATTTCTGCTACTGCATTTTTTTTTCTCATTAAGTGTGCGGTGAAATGTAACCATCTGTGCTGTAAAGTATGTTGGAATGTCAAATGCACTGCATAATATGCTATAAAGTCATAAAGTCAAGTATGAAAATATAAAATCAAGTACGCAGAGAAATCACGTACTACTCAAAAAGTCATGAGAGGTAAGAAAAATCTGATGTCGTATGCCGTGGCTCCGAGCGACGTTTCGTAGGTACTTATTAGGCATTTCCCAGACAAACTATTACGGTTTTTTATGCCCTCTACC
The DNA here is from genome assembly GCA_914767915.1 of Agriopis aurantiaria. NCBI lineage: Eukaryota > Metazoa > Arthropoda > Insecta > Lepidoptera > Geometridae > Agriopis > Agriopis aurantiaria. The sequence continues at coordinate 4,456,693 of OU611994.1, read as the reverse complement.
ACAGGAACATAATGAAAATAAAGGAAACCGACATAAAATGGGACCACTAACAGCAATCAAAGTCCATTCATCGGAGCAGTTTGATAAAACTACCGAACTAATACCAACTCAACGTCGCCCATAAAACTACAATCAACAATAAAGATCTATATCTCACCAAAATAACCCATAAATTATACATAAATACCAGAAATACCAGCTTTGTCATTTCAATTTCCCCCTTACTGTCTTTGGTAATGGAAAAATAAAAGGCATTGCGAAATAAAATCGCATTTATTGAATAGAAACATTTAATTTTGGTCTGCGATGTCGTGAGATAGTCTGTGGATAAAATGGAAATATAGTCTATGGTTGTGCTTTTCTCGATCGAGAGCTGATAAAATGAAGGCAGTAGAATTTAAAATCGGATGGTAGAGCTTTAAAACTCTTTTTAAGGTTTTACTTTTTAAAAGCAGTTTTCTAATCATCTCTAAGTAAAAAAAAAAAAAAATAAGCAACGAGACGTAAATTTAGGTCTGTGGTTGTACCACGTTTTACTTAAAACGAGTGCTCTAAAAGTATTTGACATTTAATTTTTGGCAAAAAATTATAATATTGTCGTTGTCGTTGTTAAAATATGCCTTTTTTATAAAATTGAAATTACTATGTTACGTTTACACAGGATAAATTGTCTATCTCTCTTAGGCAGTAGCCAATAAAAACCTAAACCTATATCGGCTTGTTGTTAAGCTTTTTTCTCTTCTCTTCATTATGGATAGTTTTTCAGTAAACTACTTTCATTAGCAATGTTAGCACGAATCAATTTTGATAAACGATATTTTTATCGCCACTTTGATCGCCACACACAAAAACTTATTGAGGATCTAATGAGAAAGACAACTTTAACTTTTCGTATTAAGCCTACACATAAATTATTATCAACTGTACGAATTTATTAACTGCTCTGTACTACCCTCAAATAGATACTTAACCCCCTCCCCCTTCCCTAGTGACATTAAAACATTGAGCAGAGTAGACTAAATTAAAGCACACCAAAACTGTAGGTTGCGGGCCCAAGGCGGTCGTTTGTTTTAATACAATAACTACATCCGTCCCTTTCGCTCCCCAATTAAAACCAATAATGCCGTCTCACTCGCATGCTGTAATTTAGCCTTCTCTCTTAAGGCGACAGCGTAACGTATCTATCATAATAACAAGTTTGAATCAGCCTTCGAACTATTGAGGGAAGTGATTTATTTTGAGGATAATTGATTAATCATCGACAAGGTTATCCACTTTTGACACTTTGGCTGTCGAATAAGTGTTTAGAAACAAATAAAATGTCAAACACTATTATAATGTCTGTTGACATTTTAAATTATCTTGCAAATAATTTTAATTGCTTTACAAAGAAAAAAAAAACAATCGGTCACTATTAATTTTATCATCGACAATACGTTGACGTAAAACATATTCTCAAACACGTTCAATAAGTTAATCAACCACAAAACTTAATACACCAAATTATGAGTAACAAAACAACGATACGTTGAACGCAACAGAAGCGCGTTCCTCTTAATCACTTCTAATTTATTTAGTCCCTCCGAGGACCGACCGGGTAATTTATTGCCGTCCCTTTCCAACCCCCAAAGCGGCCCGCTCTACCCGTCTCGTTCTCCCGGGACCATTTTTAATTAAAATCACCGGGAGAAAATTAGAAATTATATTCTATTTTCAAAAACTTGTTCTGACGGTTTGTTGGAGATTATCTCTTTTTTATGAGCCCCCGGTCGGGGCTTTGTTTTAACTGTCGAGGAATTGTCTAGAATGGAGTTCGCCGTGTCTTTTATGATTATGTCTTATTCATTTCAATCCGAGAGTCGGCGATTGGAACGTTCGACTTTATTAATTTAACGTCGGTCGATATAATGCTATGATTTATATTCGAACCGTGTGAAGTTTTAATCGCTGCAGGTTTACGAGTTGCGTAGTCTACGTGTGAATAAACTTCGTAGAGATAATTGTATTTTTCTTGTTGCTTTTCAATAAAAGATTTCAAATTAAGAGGCAGCCAAGTAGTAAATTGGCACGTACCTACTTTCACTGTTACGCTCTAGCATCTAACTAATGCAAATTAGGAACAATAAAATTAAGTAACGTAAAAACGAACTTCCCCAAAAAACTGTGACTCATGTTTTACTAGCAAAATTGTTAGGCGCAACGCCTACTGGAAAGTAAAGGCAGCGCAGCGGCGGCGTTGCCGTGTACAAGCAAACAGGAAACTCTTTTCTGTTTACGCTTGTGCTTAGTAATTGTCTCATCCTCAGTTACTTGAGCTTCGAACTCTGACTTTTTGGAAACTAAGGTTAACAGAAAAGAGTTGAATTTTCCATGACCGGACGCTACCGCCTCTGCGAAGAATAAATCTCTATCGTTTAAATTTAAAACGATTGTTTGAAAAACAATTCTCCTTTAAATTGTGCTGGCCGAAAAGAAAACGATAAAACCAAAATATGCTAAGACCAGTTCTCATTTCAATTTTTTCTTTATCAGGTGGAGTTGGTGACGATGATGGCGACAGTGGGAAGCGGCGGCGATCGCGGACCAACTTTAACTCGTGGCAGCTGGAAGAGCTGGAACGAGCGTTCCTCGCCTCACACTACCCCGACGTGTTCATGAGGGAAGCGCTGGCCATGCGGCTTGATCTCAAGGAGAGCAGAGTGGCTGTAAGTTACTTTGCGACTTTATCTCAAAGAGAGCAGAGCGGCTGTTCGTTCCCAAGCAGTTTATCACAAAGAGAGCAGAGCGGCTGTTCGTTCCCAAACAGTTTATCGCAAAGAGAACAGAGTGGCTATAAGTTATCGTGCCGCTTTATCTCAAGAAGAGCAGAGTGGCTGTTAGTTACCATTCTGATTTATCTTAAGGAGAGCAGAGCGGCTGTAAGTTTCCATGCGATGTGATCTCAAGGAGAGTATAGAATGTATGTAAGTTATTGTTGCTTAAACTCGTGACAGGTAGAGGATATAGAAGGATTTATAACAATGCTGCATGTAAGTAGGTAGTCGGGGTTTTGACACCAACGTGAAAAATACATGTCGAGCGTAGAAGGAGACTGAATCTATGATGTCGAGTAAAACAATTTTGAGACTTGGTTTGTTTGTTTGACACAAGGACGTTTTATACCCTAAAGGTTTGACATTAACCATAGACAAAATGTGGCCATTATCACAGAATAATAATAAGCATAAAATCCGTTACGTGATTTACAAAGTATAGCACGCCATCTGTCAAATAATATGTAGCCTTTGGAGCCTTTTACAGATCCCTAGTCTAGTACATTAAAACAGTGCACAACCCTGCAATTTGCCGTCCTGTCAAAAATATATCTGTTTCGTTCTGGCAACAACAATTGGCATATAAGTAAAGAAAGAAAGAATGTAAAATGTTTAGTTCGTTTATGCTAAATTAGCACTCCTTCTATGCTATTAGTCCTTATTCTCAGAAACTACTGAACCGATATGAAAAATTCTTTCACTGTTGAGAAGCTACACTATCCCCGGGTGATATAGGCTATAATCTATACCCGTGCGAAGCTGGGGCGGACAGCTAGTTCCATTATAAAGAAATGACCACTGACAAAATGTTATTGGTTTGACCAATTTATTGTTAGATAGCCCGTTGGTCCAGTTGGTAGTGAACCTACCTTCTGAGCCTGAGGGCGTGGGTTCGATTCCCACGTAGGACAAACATTTGTGTGATGAACATTTGTGTTTGTTCTATATCTGGTTGTTAATATCTATTTAAGTATGTATTTAAAACTATATATGTATGTATATCAGTCTCTGGCAGCCATATCACAAGCTTTGTTTAGTTTGGGGTCAGATGACCGTGTGTGCAAAAATGTCCCAAAATATTTATTATTTATTATTTATTGTAGTTTAGACACCAAAAAAATAACGTTAGTGAAAACCTGCTCGTAACACATTATAGCCCACAGTAAATAAGGAAAAAAAACTCGAAACACATTAAAACCAGTTCACTTGTAGCTACTAACTATTAAACTACGCATAACCGTTTAGCTATAGTAGGTACTATTAAGCCATCAAACCAAAATTGTAGCCGTCTCATTAAACATCGAAAATAGCCAATCCAGAATTGAAAGCAGGAAACGTAAATCAAAAAAACTTGAAAATGAGCGTTGCAGTCGGCCGTTGACGATTCGATTTAGTTATGGTGCTCAAACACCGCATTAAAACCCTTTGTGCGTCGTGGATAGGTTATTAAATATAATATATTTAGCGCAGACGAAAGGACGGGGCTTCACGGATAATGTCTTCATTTCCTTCGTGGTTCTTGAGGTAATTTATGCGAGGATGCTGTACTGAGTAAGATTTAATGAAAGATTTGTACCTACTGCCTGGTATACCATAGGTGCCGTAGTAATTTTTAAACTTCCGCGATATGAACACATGTTTACCCATGAAATTATGTTTACATGTTTGTTTTGGTACCTATTTTTACCTAATTAAAATAATTAATGATAAGTCTCGATAAACATTTAAAATATAGTTGCCGTAATGTAAAATGGGGTATTGGCGCCAACGTGGAAAAAACATGTCGGCTCGTTGTATTTATTCTCCTAAACTTGTGTATTTTCGAGTGTTAAAGTGTACTAATGGTGAATTATCATTAACCAAGTGCTCATAAATGTGCTCGAGTATGGATAAGTGATATAACGAGGTGAAACATGTCTTTTCGTGTTGTTTCCAAAACTCCATATACCTAAGCCTCTTGTAAAGTCTCCACCACTTTACTAGGGCATGAGCTTGACTTGACCGTGGCTTACTTTGCTTGACTCTGATTGTGATTATGACTTATTTGGCGCTATTAATATTATGTAAACTTGTTTAATATTAAGATTAACGGACTTTGTATTCACGGTCATGAAAAATTTAACATAATGTAGTGTAAAATCTTGAATGTAATAGTTTGTTCTTTTGTGATAAGTTTTTAGTATGTTCGTTCGCGGTATGTGTGGGACAACTCTTGCAACCGAATATTAGACTAGTTATCTTCAACCAATTGAGCTGAAGTTCTACTTATGTAAGTACGGTGACAATGCAATTTTATGGTACCATCGAGCTGGTCTGATGATGGAGACAGAAGGTGGTCTAATCGAAACGACCTAACCCCATCGAGTTTGGGTTTGTTGGATTTGTCTTCTTAAGCACATTGCTCTTAGATGATAAATTCAATATGGCGGACGGCCCAAGATGGCGGATTTTTTTTCTTAGTTTCTTTTTTTTTTTTTCATCATGATAAAAGGGTCAACAAATAAAAGGGTTTGCTGAGAAGAATACGAAAAAGCTTGCTTTAAAAAAGTATCTTTTAATCAATGAAGCTAATTTATTAACGTATTTGGGGCTTCTGGTTTTCGTTTAAATTTTATATTAGATTTATTTTTAATTTTTTAGTTATAAACAAAAAAGACGAAGAAAGCGTATGGTGGTCTTAAAACTTGCTAATGATGACGATGAATTAATAAAACTCTTTTATTCACTGAAAACAGTGAATAAAAAGCAATCTTTTAATCACTATTTTGGTGTTTGAATTTAGAACACACCAATATATTCGACCTCCATCTCAATACTATACAACCTCCTTGCGAAAAATACTTGATACAAACTGCTTAAATCTTTCTTTTTCTCGTAGTCATGGTATAAAGTAGGTATAGTATGCAACTCTTGAATAAAACGGATTTATATCGAGAATATTATGTATGCACGTAAGAACCTTTACAGGTTAAAACAACAAAGTGACATACATAAGTACTCGACAAGAAAAAAAGTCTATTACAAAAAGGGTAAAAAATTAAAATGTTTATAAGTCTAATTATTGAATTGAGTACCTATATTGTACTAATATAATTAACTAGCGACCCGCCCACCCGGCTTCGCACGGGTGTAATTTACGTGCGAAGCCGGGGTGGGTCGCTAGTTATATATATAAACCTTCCGTGAAAATGTATCTAACTAATGGTGAAAACCGCATCAAAATCCATTGCGTGGTTTAGGAGGAGTTAGCGGCCATACAGATATACAGACAGACAGACGCGGAAAGGGAATTTAATTTATACTATGTAGAGATAGAGAAGAGATATACTACTACTACTATGTAGAGATGACTACGTAATGATAGTTACAACGATATACTCGAATTATATCCGTCGTATAACCGAATACCTACCCCGTGCCCTATACCTACCATCCATAATTTCTGACTGAGGAGATTAATAAGTCAATAAATGAATAAGGAGATGAATAAGTCAATAAGCTAGATAGTAAGCGCCTCTTCTGCAAATTTTTACAGTGGATCTATAACTATTGTTTCCGAATCACTCAAAATTTTAAACTGAAATACGCAAATCGCACGAAAGTAAGTTGCAAATTTTACGCGATCCCATCCTATCCTCGCAATCGGTACCACATAAGGCTAAGTAAATAGCCAAAGGTTTCCTTTCAATATAAATGAGGGACGATTTCCCTTATTTTTCCTGGACCTCCCGGGCTAAGCGGCCTACAGGGACCGCCCTGTGGCCACACAACTTTTAGAGACAACGTCTTGAGATAATACAGTTTTGGTTAGACCCTCTTTGGCTGTTCGGGAGACCTTTGTAAACTGTCTAAGAAAGGCTCGAGTGGTGAACTTTCTGTTTGTACCTCTTACGAATTTTTAAAGGCATTTTGTACAAAATAGTTTACACTAATGGTTCGCCCCGAACTGTTACCTCGTGACGGCTATATCTGCGTAACCTATGAAATTGTATGGAAATTAACTACTTGCCTACAAAATTTCATGAAGATCGGATGAATGATACTCAAGTTAGACTCGAACAAATATACACACATACATAGAAACGCCGTCTTTTCCCATTAGATATATTTATATACTTAATGCCTTATATACAAATATGGTCGATACAACAGTCTGTCATTATAGAACAGGACAAAGTTAATTTTAGTTAAAACAGACGTTTCTAAATACGAAGGTAATTTTAAACATATACCGTCTTACCACAAAAGATTTAAGCACGCTTTAGACATGTGTTTAGCAATTGTTTCACTGTGAAAAATATGCTAAACACCTGTCTAAAGCGTGCTTAAATCTTTTGTGGTAAGACGGATAAAGTTCATTCCAATCAAACTCTTAATTTAGGAATTTCAGGAAAAGTCCTTAGGTAACCTTGTATGGAGCAGTGGCGTTGTTTTTCTTTTCCACTTCTAAAGAAAAGTTTTTTTTTTTTTTTTTGGTTGAAGGCAATGTTATTTTGACCAGTGCTCATTTTTTTATAAGAAAATTATACAATAACTTCATTAGTTGCCATGTCCATTTATCATACAAGATGGACAGTTTAGTATAACAAGATAGCCCAACGGACAAATCTTATAGCCTTTTGCGGTCAGAACAAAGAGTTTCATCTATATAAAGTATAACCGAGATAAGTTATAAGTTAATCCATTTCTATAATCAGTACTAACGTCGATTGTATGAGACGTTTATCGCAAAGGATCTCGTTTCAAGAGACAGAGTATCCCGCACGCTCCTAATAGTTGGTATAAATCAAAAGATTGCAATCTCGGAGGCACCCCTGGGACGCGAGCGAGACGGCACGATTGAATAGCATAGATTTAAATGGGTGGGTCAGATAAGGATGGCTGCAGGTTCCGCCGCTCCGACATCGGCGCGCCGCAGCCAGGGACGTCACAATTCGATTACAACTCAATAAACTTAAAGTGACTTGTTTGCGTCTGTAAAGTGGATTTTTTCCTCTCCTTTGATTTCTCTATTTTCTTTCGTTCTCTCGGCGAACCCATCTTTTATGTCACGGTTTCGCAATCACTTTTGCTTTATAGGCTGTAATAGCGTAACCATTATGATGTAGATATTTCTGTCTTTAAAACTATGATATTAAAGGAATGATTTGCACTTGAGTGTTTCCCAGAATTTACTACTAATTTAAAAGTTTATTTTCTCATTATTACAAAATACAATATTTTTAAGAAACAGGAGAAGCTGGAATATGATTGAAATAGGTATTTTTGCGGTTTTAGGTGGAATGTTTAGTACTTTTACGATTAGATTTTGTTTTTATTTTTGTAAATGTAGTTTTGTGGTATTGTAATTTTTTATGTACGTTTACGTTTATATTTATTAAGTTTTTAAAGATGGCAGGCTTGCGTTTGATCGTCTGATGTTAAGCGATGATGCGGTCTACGGTGGAACACGCTTGTCGAGAATTCCGACCCCTCATTTTGTTCAAGACCTCCTCGCAGCCGTTAAAATGCAATTTTTTACCGAAAGTGGCGTATTCTAATCTAATTTCATCCTCGTCTAAAGTTAACTTGCGAAAACTGCTCTCCACCGAAAGCGCGGAAGTATCGACTTCATTTTAAAATTCATAGCATAAAATTTACATTTATATGCCAATTTCATTCCCTAACAGGGCGTCGGCGGTTGCACGCACACATCAGTATTCCGCACACATCCTACGTCCCGGTACATCCCAAAAGTAAAGAAAAAATATAAAGAAAATCGCCTTACATTCCCCGCTCGGTGGAGAAGAAAAAAGAATGGCGCGAGGCTTAAATATGGAACACTAAATGGAACGCTTAGGCGACAAAATGCGGATAGAATATAAAATTTAAGGAGTCACCTTCGTCCCTATCGCTCTTGCAAGTTTTCCATTTGCTGTCTCTCTCTGTGAGATATCAGACATGAGCCCACTTCGCCGGAGGCTTACGGAGCGGTAAAAGATAGACACGAGCCCAGTAGGGCTGTCCCCGAGGCGTTGAATTATCGCACATGAATAATTTCGCGGCGGCAAACAAGGCTTACTCCTTAATAAACTGCCTTAATGTAATTACTGGAGCAAATGAGATGCAGTGTTTCGCCATTGAGTTATTCTGACAGCTATTGCATGATTCAAGTATAGCTTTCATGTCGAACTTCTTTATTATGAACCTATATATTCTCGTAGAGATCATTGATGACTGCCGCCAACGTTAATTTTAAAGTACATGCGCACAATTTGAAAAAATAAAAGCCCTGCTATGCCTACATAACTTGTTTTTTTTTACTTTAGAGTGAAAATGCCCAAGGATTAAATTATAAATAAGTAGGTACTGGCCCAAATACCGAAATTTATCTAGAAGGTAGAAAAAAGTCGTACACATAAACAATTCTTTGGGCGCAAGTTTAACGTACCTTTAAGTTTTTATACCTTTGACTTTGTAAAGTAGTAGTAAAGTTCGCAAATGAAATACCCGTATTTTATTTTATGTGCGGTAAAAATACTATTGACACCCCTAATAAAATATTGCTTAGCAAGCAACTCGAGAGGAGCGTGTGAAATTTATATCTGTCTCTATCTATCTCACCGCATTCCGATATCAATTTCGGGGCTGAAACAAAAGAGATAGCATAATCGTTTCGAATTACAGCGCTTTAAGTGATATGCGAGTGTTTTTGGCCATTTTAATCAAATCAGGGAATGTCTCGAAAACGTTTTTTCAGCTAGATTATGACAGTTACAAAAATTTTAAAACCGCAAAAATAAGCTAAAGCCTAGGGTATTCTTACGTAGGTAAACTCGAATGTAACATGAATAAAATAATAAAAGTTCACAATACCAACTTCGGCAAGTTATTCGCAACTTTTACAAACTACATCAGTTTTTCATACAGGCCTCAAAAATTGCAATGGCTAACGCATCCCACTTCTGACACCTAACATAGATTGACAAAAAAACGCTTCAAGCGCTACCCGATCAAAGAGCGACAGAAAAGGAAATCGGTTTCCAAATCCCGGGAAATGACACGACCAAAATAGAAGTCCATGTATCCACCATCGAGGTGACCCCTTATTTACCAGCATTTACCGGGCTTAAGTAAAAGGGGAGCCGGGGGTAAGGCCGACGCGTCAATTGTGGACGCGCAACGATTTCCACAAACGGTTTTCGTATTTTTGTTAGCCAGTTTTTTGAGGATTTGTCGAGGGGTGAAAATGTTTGCAGACAAATGTTTACAAAGTGATGATTTGTTAACAAGGCAGCTCAATGAAATAATTGACTTGTTTTTTTGTAGATAGTAGTTTTCGACCGGGTAAAAACAAGTGTAAGTAAAGTTATATGATTATTTACGGGATATTTACCGTGGTAAGGTTGTGGAATGAGCTCCCGATATTTCGGCACAGTTACATGCACCATGTTCACGGGAAGAAAAAGTGTAAGTAAATTTAGGCACATTGATGGAATCCAAATATTTTTTTTACACACTACGAAACGGAAATGTTAGGTTACCTATTCTTTGATTCGTTCGAGAGTAGGTTACCTGCCGTAAGTATTATGCGTTCGGGGAAAGAGAATGTTTTTCTTTAAAACGGTTGCCGAATTTGATTGCAATTTTTTTACATTCAAACTCATATATTATGTTCAAAATCTGTCCAACAAAAGATGTCCAGCGTTGTAACTATTATGGATTCTTTTATGTAACGGTCTCAAGTTTTTTGCACCATGTAAGATGTTCTTAGACTTGCCATCCTCATTCATATTCTATCAACTAACAAGTACAGCACTATAGTTTTCACAAATCTTTCAATTTCCTCACGATGTAAATAATAGGGACTGAATTATTTTTATTGTCTTATAAAAAAGCCGATTACTAATAACAAAACTATAATGTGTTAAAAACTAAAGAAGATTTACTTACCTACTTACGCATTTTAATATCTTGCTAGTTGCTACCTTGCTAGACAGAGAGCGCACTATACTTGCTAATGACGTCACTTTTGAGTATCCCATAAAAACTCCATACTGACACTAACTTTTTAGGAAAGGGGCAGAGCATCTTTGCTTAATCCAAAAAAATATTAAACGCCTAAATGTCAAACCTATTACTTTTGTAAATGTATTACATGTAATAATATTTTCCATTGCACTAAATGTGATATTTTTAACAAATCAAACAACTTTCCGGTAGCCTATTACAAATAAATATTACTGTACTACGAATAGCATATACATATTCACTGCATTTAAATGTGTGCAGTACATGAACGTATAGATAACGTTTTAATTAAAGCGGGCCTTTCTTCCTCGTAATCGAAACACATTGATTACGGAATAGAATCCGAGCTGGTAATGGCCATCGGAGGCTCGCCCCCTTCTAATGAACGGTTGTGGAACTGCAGCACAGTGAATTGACTTTTGTGTAAATTATTTTTGATAAGTTGCTGGTTACTTTGTTGCTAGTCATGGCGAAAAACAAACAAAAGTTTAAGCTAAGAAATAAATAAATATGTAAATACCTAGGTACCTTGACGAAAAAAGATATGGCATTCTTTTTAAAATAACTTCAAAAAAACGTTTTAAGGTAATTTATGTGGATATATGTTTCATTTTGGCGGAAAGGAAAAAAAACTGTTTTTTTTTTTTTTCTATTTCCTCCGCCATACTATACAATATTAATACAAATGTGGCTTTATGCCCTTTGAAATGTTATTGTAAATATATATTTTACTAGTATATTTGTATTTCCACTCGGTGCTTTTTTTTCTTCAAAAATGTGTGGTAGATGTTGCTCTAGCGGTGAGCGCAACTTTAAAGCCGTAAGGCCTTTAGGCCTTAAACTGTGTATGTATAACATAAATACAATTGTTTCGAGCAACTAAATTAAAGTTGAAATACTGTTTCTAAATACATTGTGTGTTCGCCTCATCTAATGAGGGCCGAAACACCCCACCTTCCCCTACCTAGGCCATTAATACGGGGAATTGATGCGGCTTTGTGAATTTATTTCGTGACATCTTAATTACCTGCGTTTTAATAATATGAAATTGTATTTTAATATACTTAGTGCATAAAATAAGCTAATTTATTACAATGGTTAATTGGTTAATCATGTAATAGAAAGTTCGAATGTGATTAATAAGGTACCTACTGTTAGTACTAATATCACGTTTAAAGGATTATTTATGCTAGACCGTGGCGGGTACGAGCCGTGTCCCGTATGAGGCGCCGACGAGGCACGGATTATCACTTCATAAACATTTTATACGAAGGCGTAGGTGCTGGTGTACGGCCGAGCCTCGTCCGAGACGCAGGCAAGACACGGTGTAGCATCAACTGCAACGTATAAAATGTTCCTGAAGCTTTAAATCCATGCCTCGTTTGCGCTTCCAACCGACCCTTTTGGAGATCGATGGGGGAGGTCTATGTCCAGCAGTGGATGTCCTACGGTTGAAATGATGATGATGAGACACTGTACTAATATGTATTCTGTGCATGACACTACTGAGATTTTCAGTGTATCATATAACACTGCGTAGACCGTCTACGCAGGTTTCGTAGACCTTTATCAGTTTGTAGACTTTGTCATTTTGTTATAGCATTGAACTATTTAATTAGAGCAAACCTTATTTAATGAAATTGTGAAGATTAGCGCAGTATTGGTTAAATAGTTACTTAAAGTTGGTACTTATTTTATATCCAACCTATTTAAAAACTACAAATTTGGATGATATGGGAATTTGATCCATTTTGAGATTAATACACACAATTTAAAACTAAGTTGTCAATGCAGTGCCTTATTTTCATGTGAGTTTATTTAGTCCGAATAACTTGAAAAGCATACCTACCTATTCTGTTTTATTTGTCATCCCACTACTTTCATGCATTATACTAGGTTTGTCGTGGACTAAAAAAAAGATAATTACTTCATTTTTTTGCTTCGTTTATGTGAAACTACTATAGGTTGGTAAAATAAAGGTATGGTTTCCGTTTTGGTACTACAAAGTTGAGTTAAATTTAAATAATAAATTAGGTTAGGTAGGTAATTCCCCGGTTCCAGCCACATTTACCTTGTAAAAATAAAAAAGCATATTAGACATTAATTCTAGATTGCAAATAAATATTTAAAATATTTTTTTTAATCTTTTGTGCCACTATGTAAAATATGAACATGAAAATTGACAATTTTATTTAATTTTTTTAATTTAAACAACATTTTTTTTCATAAAAAAAATATTGATTTTTTTTGAAAGTCAACTCAGACCACAGAAAAGAAAAAAAAACTCTTGCTACAGAAAAGTTTTTTTTAAGCTCTGACCTCAGAGCGGCTTCTTAATATGAAACTTAATTAAAGACAAATGAGCTAATTCCAGCTCAATCCGCTCCAACCGAGCTAATTGAGTTCTCAAACTGTGATAACTTTCAATTTAATTTACGAACTATAAATAAAAGGCTTCCACTAATTGTTCGAACATTACAACTGATGGTCGGCAATTACGCCTGAACATTTCGGAGCCCGCAAAAGGCGTTAAGTCCCATTTTATTAAATTAATCCTTATTAATCCCACTTTTAATACATTTCGCAGTAAAACGGGATGGTTCCCTCGTAAACATGACCTTTGTATTTTGCTCTTATACTTGATGGGAGGGCAAACTCATTTATTTTATTCAATCGCCCTATTGGGAGAAGTATTTGAATGTATAGGTTTGAATGTGGTCGGAGTAAGGTTGAATAGCTACATATTTATGTAGCTATTCAACCTTCATTCCTTCATTCCCATCAATATCTACTTATTGATGGGAAAGGGCTGATTTCACGAGCTACGGTTATCTATGGTATATGTACTTAATCTGGGTTATAAATGGACTTATAAATACTCGATACAACTTATGACTCTTTGAAACAAATGTGATCATACTTAAGCTAGCATTTGAAAAACAAAAGGTGAAAAGGAAGTCGTCTTGAACGAATCTGCTTCTAAATTTTCTCTACTTTGTGTTAACTTTAAAAAATAAGAGAAAAACACTTGACCTTAATTAAATTAACCTTAAGAGTGTTAACCGCTCTTCACTTTTCTTTTCCGCTTGAAATTTTAAAATCCATTTTGCAAGGTCAAATATTTAGGTTTTTAATATATCTTTGGAGATTTCAGTCCAATTGTACTATGTTTGAGAGGTTATAAATTTTAATGGTGTTTTCAGCCATAAAATATATATTTTTCTGTCGTAAAATCCTTTCTAAGCGATCCTCTTCAACCCGGAATCTATTGCTTTTCAGCTTCGTAGATCAAGTAGTTTTGAGATTTCGAGATTAGGGAGCTTATTTTACTTTTATATGTTTTTTTTTGTTGCTCTTTTTAGCCTCAGATCAGACAAACGAGGGAGATATGCTATGGTGGCGTGGCGGATGCGAACGCACAGGCCTAAATCAAACATGCCATATATTTCATGCCTCTAGTCAAACTCATGCCGCAGGTGGCATTGCCACCCTTTTATTTTGCATTTGGACTATTAGTTAGTTCATAAGTATTGAAAATTAATTAGTGTGCGTGAAAAATTTGTATATATACCGTACCTACTTAAAAATATTGCGTTAAGGGGTATGAAAAAAATAAGTGAAAAGCGGAGACATTTGCACACGAACGACACAAACGATACCTAATTGTAGGTACTAAGCATCGAGATACAATACATATAGAGTCACAATCGTGCCAAAAAAATGACCGAACCATAATCGGCGCACGCTACGATTGCGCAGACTTTTTGGTTAGTAACAAGGTAACCGCGATCCGAATACAACGCCGCGCGATTCCAGAGCTACGATGACATAGCGGACCACTAACATTGAACACTATCTAAATTGGATTAAATGTGGCATTGTGAAGTATATAATTGATACAATGTATGTACGATGGCGCGAGGACGTTTTTTGACTGTTTTCAATGAGATCGTGACTCTATAGGAATTGTATCTCGATGGTACTAAGGCATATCTTTGTTTGTCTGATCTGAGTATATACAATGGTCTGAGCCTTGTAATAAATTTATTAGCAAACGTTGTGAGTTGGTACTAATTTACGAGCATCGGTTAGTATTATTGTAATCCTCTATATAGGATTATGACTAAGGCTGACGTACATGTAAGCATCTCGTAGATCGCCATTGAATTAATTTCCAATAATAGGTTATCGTAATGAGTTGTAATCTTATAAATGAGAATATTTACATAATGATATTATTACTATTGTGATTTAGCTTCAAGAGGCTTCTTTCTTTTCACGAGTGCCTACTTAGGCATCGCTTGACTCGCTAGAGAATGCTTGTTGGTTATGTGACTCAAGAATCTATGAATCTTTGGTTATAAGTAGTTTTTACAGTTCCGTAACCAAAGGGTAAAAACGGGACTATATAAGTATATAATATGTATATACCTTATTAATCTTAATAATCTTAATTAACCTTAATTTTTAATGTTAAATGTGTTATTTGCGTATTTTAATTTTCTATTCATCAATTAATTGATATAATTTTTATTTAAATAAGTTATGTATGCAAATCTGCAGCGCAAGTACCGTTCTTTATCGATCGTCAAATTTCATGGAATTGATCATAGCGTGTGTGCAAAAATGCCCCGAATATTTATTTATTTAATTATTTATTTATTAATGATCAAACTGCATTTTATCGAATTTGACGTTCTCTGACGAACTGTTATTATTGAAGATCGATATGGAATGGTACTTGCACTGCTGGACAATATAACTTTTTTTATTTCATATACCCTATGCTCAAAAAGGTGAAAATACGCGAACGAGATAGAGGATGCACGAACCTTGGGTTCTTAATGAAAGCGAGCCTCAGAGCAAGTCCCATCTAAGGTGCAAATGCAAGCGCACGCACGCATCGAATTAGCATGTAAATGCGCCGGAGTTTAACGTCTCAATCTTCGATGAGGCACTTTACATACCTTTGCGGCGGGACCCCGCCATTTTATACAGCTGTTTAAGTGTTTAATCACAGTTAAAGTTCAATTTAGCTGAACCACCTACGATAGCTATTTCTGTCACGACTTTATGTTCTGCGAATAGAAGTTTTGTAAAACAATGTTGAGGTATATTCAAAATAGTAGTTATATTTTGGGTTAAACTGTTTATTCTATTTAAACTTATAAAGAAGCACAAAATACGCAGCAGACATTTTGCAGTTCGGAGAGAGAGAGAAAGAATATATGTGAGAGCGAGCAAATAGACATTACTTGTCATAGAGTATAGATAAACTAGTAAGGTGCCACAATGAATCGTACAGACAATAGTAATCGACTAAAAGGTTTGATTTGACGAATACTACAACACTCTCACCAAAATTAAACCTTATTTCAAAGTTATACATGTTCAAATATAATACATATTAAATAATTATAACGCTCTCACTAAACTAGCATATACTTATAATTAAACAATTATTTTTAATATCAGTACCATGAAATTATTACTTTCTACTAGAGTTTATATCAATAGTTTAAATCTTACATATTTATGTTAATAATACCAACTTTCAATCTTAGGTACTGAAACTGTTGTTTAGATAGAGCCTTTGTAAAGATATCAGCATATTGCTCTTTAGTACAAACATAGTTTAAATGAATTTGTTTTTCTACATATTTCTCTTTTATGAAATTATACCGAACATCAATGTGTTTACAGCGCTTATGATTGTCTATATTCTTAATTAAACAAATGGCACTTTGATTGTCAATATTTAAACACACTGAATCTTGATTAAATTCACCGATGTCTAGTAATAGCCTTTTAATCCAAATGGCCTCCTTTGTACATAAACAAGCGGCCATGTATTCGGCTTCAGTAGTAGACAACGAGACACTTTGTTGTCTTTGTGTTGCCCATGTTACGGCTGCACCATTTTTCATAAAGACATATCCAGATAATGACCGCCTAGTACTAATATCTTTGGCATAATCTGCATCACAGTAAGCCTCTACCTTGTTTTCCTGGGATGATGTGTAGCATAGGCCATAGTCTTTAGTTTCCTTTAGGTATCTCATTATCTTCTTGACAACATCCCAATGTGTGTGATCATAACAATTTAAAAATCGACTTACCAGACTCACTCCATACATGATGTCTGGTCTACTCACGATTGCCAGGTGCATTAGCGAGCCAACTGCTTCTCTGTAGGGTAGACTGGCAACGGATGCTGTGGCGTTCTTTTCTAATGTTGTGTGAGGGTCGACTGGAATTTGAGTGCCATTGGCATTAGACATATTAAATTTCATCAACAGTTGCTCGATGTACTTCGACTGGTGAATGAAGATATGTCTGTCTGTTCTTTCTATTTCCATGCCAACAAACACTTTTGGTTCAAATGATTTAATTTCAAAATTATCCTTTAATTCAGACAGAATATTAAGTAGAGTTTCCTTTCGTTTTGAAATTAAAATACCATCATCCACATATAATAGTAAATAAATTTTCTCATTATTTACATTCCCAATATAGACACATCTGTCCGCATGACTATTTTGGAATCCAAATTTCTTCAAAGTTGCATCAAATTTATTGTTCCAGCACCTTGGTGCTTGTTTCAAGCCATATAGTGAACGATAAAGTTTACATACCTGGTTTGGTTCTGTATTCAAACCTTCCGGTGGAGTCATATAAATTTCCTCGCTGATGTCTCCATACAGGAACGCTGTCTTCACATCGAATTGAATCATTTGAAGATCATGTTGTATAACTTCTGTGAGCAATACACGTACAGAGTCATATCTTACTGTTGGTGCAAATGTTTCAGTATAATCTAGTCCATGTCTTTGCGCACACCCTTTGGCGCACAGTCTTGATTTGTAAAGAGGACCCGAAGGTTTGTCCTTTATACGGAACACCCATTTGCAGCCAATCAGTTTAACTCCAGGGGGTTTCTCAATTAACTTCCAGGTTTTATTTATAGTGTGTGATTTCAACTCTTCTTTTATTGATTGTTTCCATTTTTCTGCATCAGCACACTCTGGTGATGTAGCTTCACTGTAAGTTTCTGGAATGCACGTTATCTTATTATTTACAGGTTGTGCTGTTAAGTAAGTTTTTCCTACTTTACTTAATTTGCTTTGAGATCTTGTCGTTATTACACTTTTAGGTATTTCTGAAACGATAGACTCGTCTGGTAGATATTCAGATATATCAGGAGACTGGTAAGAGTCATCACTTAACTCTTCGTACTCATCTCGAGAGGTATCTACATTTTCATCAGTATTTTCTGAAATATTCTCCGATAACGGTAATAAAGCATAATTTCTTATCACTGAATTTTCTAAAAATATTACATCTCTGCTAATCAATACTTTTCTATTCTTTGGATCAAATAATTTGTATCCCTTTGTATTTTCACAGTATCCAACAAATATCAATTTAGTTGATTTTGGATCTAATTTCTTTATTTTTTCCTTAGGCATTTTCATCATTGCTTGACAACCAAATATTTTCATATGTGATATGTTTGGTTTCTTACCCGTCCATTTCTCCTCTGGTGTAGCATAGTCTAATGATCGCGTCGGACATCTATTTGTTACATATGCTGCAGTAGCGACTGCTTCTGCCCAATACTGCTTTTGTAATTGAGCATTTACAAGCATACATCTAGCTCTGTTTAACAATGTACGGTTCATTCTTTCTGCTAGACCGTTTTGCTGTGGTGTAAATGGGGTTGACGTTTGATGTATTATTCCAGACTTATTTAAAAGTGATTTAAATTCATTACTTAGATATTCGGTGCCATTATCAGTTCGGAGCTTTTTGATTTTGCAATTAAGTTGATTTTCCACTAATGCTTTATATTGAGTGAATTTCTCATAAGTTTCTGATTTATTCTTTAGAAAATAAACATATACTTTCCTTGTATAGTCATCGATGAAGGTGACGAAGTATCGAGCTCCTCCTAGTGATGGTGTTTCCAACGGTCCAACCAGGTCAGAGTGAATAACTTCTAGCTTTGTCTGCGCTCTGGAGCCATCCACTGGAAAGGGATTCCGCGTCTGTTTTCCTTCGGAGCAGGTAACACACACCATCTTTTCTTTATTTTCAATTTTTACTCCTGTGCTGTCAGATAGTTTTCTTAAATCATCAAAATTTAAGTGAGCCATCCTTTGATGCCACAAGAAGGCATCATTTTTGTTCCCTTCAGACATGTATGCTTTTTGTTGTTGAGTGTTAAGCCGGTACATGTTATTAGCTAGGGTTGCCGATGCCACTTGAACTTTCTTTTGGTTCAATATTTTACAGCCTTGTTTGTCAAATTGTACATGACAGCCATTTCGGATCATCTGACTAACTGATAGCAAGTTAGTAGCTAACTCAGGTACATATAGTACATTTTGAACTTGGATTGTATTCGTTTCACCCTTTTTGTTCAATACTTCCAAATTTATCTTTCCGCAAGCTTTCACAGGTAGTTTCTTGTCATCGGCTACCTTTATCGTAGTAATCGGAGGTGAAATTTCATCGTAGAGCCAGTCTCGGTGCATTGTTAAATGCATAGATGCTCCTGAGTCGATGTACCAGCCACCATCATTACTTGTAGATGCGGAGAACACAGCCACATATCCAGTGTCTTCTTTTTGCTTCTCTTTCTTTTTGTTTCTGCAGTTTTTGCTTATATGTCCATATTTGTTACACACATAACATCTTGGACCTTTCTTTTCATTATAATTATTGTTGTTATAATGTTTGTTCTGTGTCTGCGACTTATTGTTGCCTTTATTTACAAATAATGCTGTTGATTCGGCTCGTATATCTTGAAGAAGCTTTGTTTTTACCGAATCAGCCGTGACTGCTACACCTGAACTTTCAAGGGCCATTATCATGGGCTGATACACCTCTGGCAGCCCTGCCAATAATAAAGTGCCCAACCACTCGTCATCTACGATGAATCCAATATTACGAAGTTTATGTGCAGTCGTCATTATTTTGTTTACGTATTCTTCAATGTTTTGGCAACTTTCTAAACTGGTGTTAGTCAATTCTCTTAGCAAACCGACTCGTCGAGTCAATCCCTTGTCATCAAATGCTTTTGCCAAGTTTTCCCACACTTGTTTTGCCGTTTTAGCTTCTTGAACATGTATGTAATTGATAGGATCGACGAGTAAAATTAATTTTGACTTTGCTTTTGTGTTTCGTTTGACATCTTTTTCACTTCCCTCCACGCACGTCCATAAATCTTCGTGTTCCATGTAGCTTTGGACAGCAAATCGCCATGTGGCGTAATTATTGCGTCCAGTGAGCTTTTCTATTAGAGTCATTGTATTATTTGACCCCATTTCACAAAGATTTTTCGCCGGTCACGGCGTGCACGTGTTTTTGAGGTTATGCACTTTTCAACCACGTTTTTAATGAACAAATTTTTAACACTGATTTGTTTATTTAGCGGGTCTGGGCCCTTAACCTGTTGAGGTATATTCAAAATAGTAGTTATATTTTGGGTTAAACTGTTTATTCTATTTAAACTTATAAAGAAGCACAAAATACGCAGCAGACATTTTGCAGTTCGGAGAGAGAGAGAAAGAATATATGTGAGAGCGAGCAAATAGACATTACTTGTCATAGAGTATAGATAAACTAGTAAGGTGCCACAATGAATCGTACAGACAATAGTAATCGACTAAAAGGTTTGATTTGACGAATACTACAACAAACAAACTAAGTTATTTCTATTTTTATAAGTAGGTAAGTTTGTAACCCTAATGTCAGAGTTTTAGGTTACCCGAAGGACAAAGACTCTAACATTGCTAGGCTGTTAGCAGACAATCAACGAAATTTTTGCTGGTCATCCACCCCGCAGTACCGCATTGTTGCAAATGCTACTCATTTAGTGAATGGGTGAGCACATCCATCGGAAAACTAACCGGATTGTCCTTCGGTAAGCATTAAAAAACATTTAAAAGAAAAGAAAAAAGAAGTTTATTTGAGACCAACACCATCCATCCTATAGCCATTTAGTCGGGCTATGCAACGAGCGCTATATACGTAACGTAGATTTTAGAGAAGGAGGACGCTATATATAATTCTAATCATCCGTATTTACTTACGTAATATATTTTCTTATCGACAGGTATGGTTCCAAAATCGTCGCGCGAAGTGGCGGAAAAAGGAACACACAAAGAAGGGTCCAGGGCGGCCCGCGCACAATGCGCACCCGCAGTCCTGCTCCGGGGAGCCCATCCCGCCCCACGAACTGCGCGCCAGGGAGAGGTGAGGAATTTACAAAATGGATCTTCCAATACCCTGACTTGATCTATCCAACTATATAGACTAGGTTTAGAATAGGTTAGTTTCCCCAAGCCAAGGTTCGTACCTTCGACGTGCGTTCGCTAACTATTCCGGTCAAGCTGTAGAGGCTGTGTTTAGTTCTATGTTTGTGTAAAGTGGTGCAAGAGCTGCGCGCCATGGAGAGGTCAGGAATTTACAAAATGGACTCTCTAACACCTTGGCTGGATATTTTATAGACAGGCTAGGTAGGTTTAGGATAGGTTGGTTAGTCACATGGTGGCTAACCTCAAATTTTCTTTATAGAATTTTAGCACAGGTTAAACAAAAACATTGCGAAGCGAATACCGAAGGTTTAAGGTTCGCTATACGTAATGCAGGGTATCTACGTTGTTCTAAAATATTCATACTTGATCTCACGCCACAAAGAAGGATTTAAGTCCTAAAAGAAAAACAAGAAAAGTGCAACTGAATTTTTTTATTGTTCTTTTCGAGCAGCAAATATTATGATAAAAACGGAAAATGTTTAGTATTCTTTAAGAGATTGATTACTGCAATCGGCAATCAAACCTATAAAAGTAAATCTGTTAGCTAAATCAAATATGAAAATAGTTGTGTTATCGTTCATTTTGGCAATTAAATTCATTAAAACAATGTACGTGTGTGTTCTCAATCACAAATTCAATTTAGGCGTATATTACGCAAGTTAGTTGATAATTAGCAAATCTTTGTACTCGCTCATTTCAGTACAAACTCTTCGAGTGAACTCTTATCGCGTCATGATGTTATTGAAATAACAAGACGATAACTCAAACGACTTGTGTATAATTTGTACATGTTTGGTCTTTTTGGTCGAATGCGTTATCTTTTTATGGCGTCGACTTCTGTCATACCTACATTGATTGGATTCACTTGACCTCAATATCAATACGATCCTATGTATTCATAGAATTTTTGCTTTGATAAGAGAATAAGACTCGTCAATTTATTGTAATTTGCTTACAAAGTCAACTAAGTAATATAATATAGGAATTCTTAGCTAAACTTATTATTCTTGTCGTACATCTTTATCTAGCCTTCTTAGCTTCTTTATAAGTATCATAATATGTATCAGCGTACACGGATTCTAAAATATTTTAAGCGAGTTTGCTAGGTTCTATACTAATTGGGCCCTTTGATTTAATCACAGGGCGAGAAGAAGAAAGAAACTGGCAAAAGCGCTAGATCGTCAGGCTCGGAAACTGCGAGCTAAAGGCATCGCGGTGGACCTGGAAGCTTTAAAGACGGAATACTTGGCACAGCACAGAAATACCGGCATTTACTCAGATTCAGATGGAGATGGCGACGGAGAAGAATGCATGATTGACGTGGTCGGTGGAGATTCTTGCCACGATTCGGGTCCGGAAGACTTTTCTCTGACCGGCCGCCTGCGCGCGCCATCTGGGGCTGATGGAATCAACAACTCGGACAGTTCCACTTCCGACGCACATTCCGGAAGGCACTACAGTCCCACTCCGGACCCTCACACATCTTTCTTCCAGCAGTTTGGAGCCACGAATGGAAAGTACGAGAAGTTTGACTTCGACCCAGGACGAGCTGTCTCTTTAGACCTAAGTGCGAGTACAGCGACTCAACAGAACCTCTCGAAAGAGAGGAAGCACAACCCGTTCAGCATAGAATCTTTACTTAATAATACGTGAAACTTGCTGCCACCGTAGAGGCTCTCAATATTGTGTACCAGTGACTTTAAAGGCATTTTTTTTAATGTTCCTTTGCTTACGTAAACTTTCTGGCTTTGCATTGCTAGACAAAACTGATGAATTTCTAATGGCCGTTAATTTCAGGCGCTTTTGAGTCTTATAATATTTACTGATGATATAAATGTTAAGATATCAGTTAACAATTCCTTGTATATCACCAATTTTATCAGGGTTAAGATCTCACAGTTCATATTTACTTAGAATTGAAATTGTTTTATCTTGCGTTTTTTGCAAATTTAGTGAGTTTCGTTACTATTATGCATACTATTATAGGACTACGTGCATTTGACTTCATTCGCGACAAAGAACTGAAATTAGCATTTTTATTCGGATCTGCTTAGCGCTCTATAATTTTGTGGAATGAAACCAGATGCATTTAGGCATTTCTCAGCTGTTAGCCACCAAAGTGGAAATTGTGGAGTAGCAAAAAATATGTTTTTGCTCGAGTTCATTATTTATAAAGTGTGTCAAAAATACACTTAAAAGGCTTGCTGAATTTCTACTTTTATCCGTTTTTGGTGGAAAGCGCTCTCTATAGACAGGTATCCTTAAGCAGCTTAAAGACTTAATTATGTACCATAATAACTACATATCTCGTGTGAATATTAGACGTAGCAAATGTATTATATAGTCAGTAGTGTACATACTCTCTCACTTTATTTATTTTCAAATGTTAATATTTCTTTTTAATTGGAATAACCATAGATTTGTTGACAATGTCGTATTTTATTTTTTTGTGAATTTCAAATTTTATTGTTTGTAGTTTTATCAATTCTTTAAATTGCAATTGGGACTTGTTTCAACTGTATTCTTAGTTAGAGCATCGAGGCTGACTTTTCTTTGCTTACATACTTTAAACTGTAACTGAGCCTTATGTTATGGATATACCTTCTTATTTGTTTGTGAACATAAGAAATAGATTAAAAGAATTCTCACTTAGAATTATTTGAAAATCTGAAGTACCAAATCTGTCGCAAAATAAACTAACAATTTCAAATTCCATAGAAAATATTTATTAAGAGTACAAGCTAGGTAATAAGTGTTAATAATACCTACCTAATCTCATCATGTATAATACATATAGCTCACACAATACATGCACTGAACTGTGGGCGAAGTACGAATTTTCGTTACGTAAAATGCGTATCAATTTCCATACAAATTTCAATTTTGAAATTCAAAATTTGTATGACATTCGAAACGTATTTTACCTAGCGAATACTCGTTTTTTGCCATCTGTCACAATGATGTTTTACATCTAGAGGACTGGAAAGCTTTTTTTCGTAATTTTCCTACGCCGCCGCGTTAACTAGGTATGTTTATGTAAATTTTTTCAACTCCTGTGAGATGTTTCTACCCCTCGCCAATAGTTATAAGAAATACAATATCGCGTCGTAAAATAACAACAATTAATGAGCGTTTAATGCATAACACCGATAAGAGCGCCAATTAGCCAAACAAAATGGCTGACTTTACTGCCATTTTTACTCACATTGGTAGGTGCGACTTTAGCCTTTATATAGAAGTGTTAAAGTTCATAATTGTGATATGTGATTGTAACAATGTGTACTGTGATTGGTCATGCACGCATTGTCTGGAGCCGTTGACACGTGAAATTGTATGGATTTGTATGAAATTGTCCTTTAAACTCGCCCGCAAATATTGTTTAGGCATAATGAATACAAAAGGTACCAAATATAAATTCAAAAGAAAATTAGTAGTTCTAATTTAAGAGGCCGCTCTCCGTCATATTTGAAGAAAGAAAATCAGTAAAGTTGGAATTAAAAATAAACTATTGAGCATTATTTTTAGTTGCGTTTACATTACAAAGTTTTAAAGAGATTGTTATATTGAAGTTTTTAAAACTGCGGCCGGGAGCGTGGTGGCCTTATTTCTGGTGGCAGAGTTATCATTTTATTTTTTTTACTTATTTTCGATCTTGTTTTCTTCCTATAAAATATCATCATTAAAATTGCTTTAAATTGCAGTTTTTGTTCCATATGTATATTGAAAAATCTGCTAAAGAGGTAACACTGACGAGGACCTTTCGAAAGTGTACTTGTATTTGTACCCAATTGAAATAAAGATACTGAACTGAACTGAGGAGCGGGCTCTTAAATATCACGGGCACAGATTATTGCTTGTTATATTTTTTTTACCTTTAATACTGGTATTGAAGCTTTTTAAGATTCAAGTCAGTTCCTTTAATTTTTTAATATCTACCCTATTTATGTCTACATTATGTAGGTAATATATTCGTCAGAATTGATGTATTTTATTTTGTTATATAAGTTTTAAGATCTCCTCTTACATGTATAATAATAATTATATAGTCACAGATTGTTAATTTTAATTATTTAAACATAAGTTATTGGTGTACAAAACGTACTTAACATACAAAACTACTTTTGAACTGCACATGACTTCTCTAATAAAATGAGTAGAATTATACTATACTCGGTCCTTTTTTTTAGTTCTGACAGCTGCAAGAACACTTTCAAACTATCACCGTTGCTCACTAAAGTTATATGATTATTTACGGGATATTTACCGTGGTTTGATTGTGGAATGAGCTCCTGATATGTATTTCGGAATACTGAAAAAAGAACCAAGAACCGACCATATGTTATGAAGAATGCGACCAACCACTGTGCATATAACTGCGCCAAAATATCGGGAGCTCATTTCACCACCTTACCACGGTAAATATTCCGTTAATAATCATATAACTTTAGCTGCATGAACTTTGTAAAACTCTGAATAAATAATTTTCTTTTAATATTTAGAAAGAAAGAAAGAAATGCTGGCCCAGTGCATGTTGGTGAATGTCATGTCTTTGAACTTTTAAGGTTCTTGGATAAACCGCTTTGCTTGCGATGTTTTCCTTCACCGTTGTTGACCGATGGCATCGAAACTGCACAATAATTTATTTAACCAAATCATTGGTGCATGGCCGAGGATCGAACTCGTTGCCGTCAGATTGTAAAGCGCACATGCAACCGCCCAGCCACCATCGCTCACTATTTTACGACTTACCAGCTAAAACGTTTAGGAAAAGTGATTAGAATTTACGGTCTTGATTCACTTTTATGCAATCTATGTTAACAGTCAGAACTAAATAAACTTGACAGAGTACAATTGTACATTGTTGTAGTCCGAAAGAAATATACTTAGGTACAAAAATATATTTAAGTTAATTTATATTTATAGATGAATGCGAAGTGATACATGGTTATCTGTAAATTGATTATAACGTTAATGTAAGCTGTAAAAAGGTATGTTATGTGAGTAATTTATTGAATCAAAATATAACACACGTAAAACGCAACAATGTTTATTTTTTCACCCCATAAGTACCTAGGTAGGACTGTGAACGAAGTTTGAATACTCGATACGTATCAAACTCAATACCAATTTCAATGTCTAAATTCAAAATTTGTGTGGAATTCGACTTTTTACAACCAACCATAAACCATATTGATGTTTGGGATGACAATATAGCAGTTTTTTTGCCCCTCATAAAAGATCTGAACTCTTAGAAATCTTTGAACGGCTGAACATATTCTCTTGCAGTATATAAGATCACTCTTGTGGTTCCTGCTGGTAAAGGTGGCGCAGATTCTGGATCTGCGTTACCTAAACCACGTTCGAGGCGATGTAGCGTCCGCGTCAAATAATATGACCGTATGTATCTGTGGCTCTCGAATCGGCTTATTTAGCCTCATGGCTAAATAAGCCACTCAGCATGCGTCAATACCTACATCTGTACATCGGACTCTACATAAATTATCTCTTGTCCATGGAAGTAAGCCGATGATGATGTACAAGGTGCAATATAAAATTAGAATTAATTTTTACTCAATTTTACCTGGATATAGACATTCACGCTTACCGGTCCGTGGTATCCATGCATTCGACAAACTTTCCTTTCTTTTGCGTGCTATATGCCCTGCCCACTGCCACTTCAACTCACCGCAGGGAAACGCTGGATGCAAGGCGCTTCCAACCGGCCTTTTTGGAGATCGATGGGGGAGGCCTATGTCCAGCAGTGGACGTCCTATGGCTGAAATGACGATGATGATGAGACATTTACGAAATTTATATTTATATTTTTATACAGTTTTTATAACTCATCTCATGGGTACGATAGTTCCACGAACTACGTGTCACATTTAAATACGTAGGTAGGTATATTTCAGCCAAAATTCTCACACGTTTCGCTTTAACCCACGCCTATGATGAATGCTCAGACCAACCACGATAATAATTTTAAATGTGGCCAAATTATCCGCCCGAATTCGCACCAGCTCCGGCAGGCTTTGATATGTGATAGCCGTGTAATGCACTCAGATTTGGTCACGGTGCGGCTTGACACGATTATTTGCCGAAATTTCTCCTGATCTACCAAGTAACCCAGATGTTAAGTGCAGTTATAGGTAAGGAAACGTATCAAAAGTTTAGCTCATACCGCTCGATATGCAAAGTGAGTGAAGATACAAAACGATGCTGAAATGAAGACACAAAATTAAATTAAGTAAATAGGTTAGCTCAGACAGGACTCAAATTATATTTGCTCGTGTGCACAATAAAGTGATTTAAAAACACCGTTTTCAACTATTACCGTTGTTCAATGCAGTTATATGATTTTTTTAGATAAATAAATACCAAGAATACATAAATACCGTACCTGTAAGTTGTGGAATGGCTTATCATCAGGTGGCCCGTAGCTTGTTTGCCACTTATTCTATAAAAAAAGGAATATCCTGGAAATATCCAATAAGCTGAAAATAACTGGAAAAAATATGTTATTTAAGTAAACTAAAATGCGTATTTACTAATTTTAAAGTTAGTTATTTTATTTGATAATTATATTATAATTGCAGCGTCTTTGCGTTCGATAGACCTGTACACTGCATAACATGTTGAAATAGCAGGATTAGGTACTTAGTTACTTAATAGATACATATGCTTATTATTATTAAAGCCACAGTTTTTTCATGTTTTTTTTTGGTTAAATTATAATCGCTGTAAAGGCATTTTTGTAAGAATTTTTTTGTAGCCAGTTGCGTCTATATAAACGAAACGTCAGTCATTTGAAATCAATTAGCAACTGTGATGCGGAGCTCGACGCGTTGATCTAAATAAGAATGTTCAATCAAGTTTCATTCATACGCCTGGTAACAGATTTTCCTTCTCATTTCTGTTCTATTTACTTCTCTTTTCTGTGGTAAAATCCTGTCATATAATAAGTATACAAAGAATATGCAACATTTCCGAGTAAATAATCTGCAGAGATGTGCTGGTGGCCGAGACGAATCAGTAATAACAACTTCTAGCCACGCTGATAATCAACATTGGAACGAAAAGCGAGCTTCCACTCTACTGAGATTAGCCATATTAGCACTATGCTAAACGAAAGATGAAATCTGTGATACGATGAATGTGAATAAAGAAAAGGTCTCACTAACTACTATTTGTAATAAATAGCTAAAATAAATACGTAAACTAAAATTAAAGAAAGTAAATCATTAAAATAATACCATAAGTAAGTCAAAATAAAGTACTGTTTAAACAACCTCACATAATTAAGTACTTAAATAAACTAACAAAAGCTGTATAAAGGTAGTATAAAGTAACACAGTGCGTGCGAACAAACTATAATCGCACAAAAGGTAAACTCAACCCGGAAATACAATAAGACCGCGAACGACTTGATAAAGCCGTTATGATGCTTAGAATACACATAACAGTGCTACGTATAACACTATTATAGCACTATTAAGAGTGATTAAGCCGTGCTTTCTGAGCGATACTTTCACAAGAGTCATCCATCTTCGTATGAATAACGCGCGAGTCGCAGCGCAGGCGCAGTGGCACTTTAGCTATTATTTACTTGTATACCACCAAGCGAAGCTTTAGGTAATATATTTAGCTTTAGCCTGTACGATATGTCACCAAGACTATACGCAGACTCGGCAATTTTTATATCGATTATGGATAACTTTACAATAATATTCCCCTTCTGTTCGTTGCAGCTCTGAACTATGACTGAAATATTACAAACACTTAGATAATATTGTAGATCTTATTAAGTTCATCTCCTGTGTAAAAAAAACCTTTGTATGATAAACCGGATACATCAGTCATTTAAAGGGCTAAATCCTAATTCTCATACCTACGTCGTTCTAAAACTTTTAACCAATGCAGATAGAGAAGAAACTAAAATCAAATAGTAAGTACGATAAACATAACCTTAAAACCAACATCAGCTGGAAAAGCGAATTTCTAAAGAGGATCCGAATTTAAGTTGACAGATTGCGGATCAAAATTGTGCGCAAGACCAAGGCAGATGGTGTATAAGAGACAGATATGTCAATGGAATAAAAAAGGGAAGGCTCAACATCATAATAACAAGAACGTTTCGCTTGATGTTTGGGTCAAAGGTGAGATACAGATGGCAGTCAGCCTGAACGCGGCCAGCATCGTCAGGAGGTTCCTCAATCTGTAGCCCCGACCACCGGCAGCTTGGGCCCTATCCCACTGACAACGGCACCCTAAGGTTTATGTTTTACGTTATTTATGTTTTTATTGTATGTTTATTATTTGAAACAATAACACATAAATAAAATAAATAAATAATATAAACAAAAATTGTTTTTTTTTAACCTCGTTATATAAGAACTGATAATCTAATAAAACTAATAAATAATGACTGAACAGATTTTCTTGAAACATAGCCACACTCTCGATCAAGTCACCTCTCAAACAAAAATCTAAGTCAAAATTGGTTCAGCCATTTGGGACCTACGATGCCACAGACAGATACAAGGTTGAACTTATAACCCCCCTCTGTTTGCATCAGGGCTTAAAAAACTAATAAGTTAGTCACATCAATGGGGCAAGTACCTTTATTAACTAAACAAAATACAAGTTAAAACTAACACTACAACTACAATTATACTGCCCATAGACCGTTGAAGGTCTAAAGACAATCCAAATGCTCAAGCCCACTACCAGTTGGCAGCGTACCCAGCATGCTGGTGGCATGACCACATTGAATAGCAATGCTTATGCGTTGAGCCAGAAATACGCCAGCATTTTGGTCACGCATCGCATTAACCAGGCGCGAAAGATTTTTGAAAATGAGGTGAGCTCCCGGTCCCCAAGGGCCCAATGTCTCGACCCCAAACGCCTCAAATATGTAAACACTGCCGAGGTTAGCATATTTGCGTTGGCAAATTGGCAGCCGCGCCAGCCCAGCCCTACCCTGTGTCTCAGGAAGATGTGACGGCGCCAAAGTATCGACAAAGTAAGTTAGTTAGTACCTACTAACATTTAATATTAACGTAAATAATTTTAGAGCCCAAGTTTAGTCGGAGTGGTTATTTAGCCTAATGATAAAGTGGCTAGTGAAACTGCACTGGATCATACACATCATGTGCACACCTAGAGGATTACAGTAATTTTATTAAATGGCTTAGCAGTTTAGCCGTAACATCTATGTTTGGTAGTGCGCATATTTAGCTTGATAACTTTAGTAAGCGCAGCAATCTGCGGAATCTATCACGTGGAAATAAGTTTGTCTGAAACCATCATCATCATTATTATCTCATCTCACTGCTGGTAAACAGGCCGTCTCTCAGAGAGAGGGTGAAGCCTAATCCACCACGGTGGCCCAGAGCATGTTGATGAATGTCATTGTCTTTGAACTTTTGAAGTTCTTGGATATACAGGTTTCCACACGATGTTTTCCTTCACCGTTTTTGAGCGATGGCATCGAAACAGCACAGTACCTACTTACTAAATTCATCATCACCAGCTTTGTCATCACCCGCTGGTTAGGTAGGTTGCATTCTTTTGATATGCTACTCTCTTAAATCCTTTCAAATCTATTGTCACTGGCAACCGTTTCCTACAGTCTTTTTGATGTCGTTGGTACTTCATTCCCTATCAACTTGAAGCCCTCTGATCATCACCACTTGAATCATCATCATTATCAGCCTATCTTGTTTCCACTGTTGGGACACAAGTCTTTTCTCATAGAGAAAGAAATGATAATGAAAAATCATATTAAAAGTTCCACGGAGCTCTTCATACTTAAAGGATTAAAATATATGAAATTCTCACGTTTTTAGACGATAAAAGCATCGAAAACCGGATGTTTGGTGTTTTAATTCCACCAAAAAATTCAGTTTCTTTTTGAAATAGATCTGTATTTTTTATTGAAAGTTTTGGCTTCAAATTTTGGAAAAACTCAAGATGTCCACTTGTTTACCTTCAATGTACAAAAGTAGTTTTTCGTAAAACTCTAGAAGAGAAAGTTTGAGAATGGATTTCATTAAATTACTGATATACAGACATCAAATAAACAATTTTAATGTTAAGGTTTACTTGTTTTATATTTATCTTGACAATTACGGCTTTATTTTTTCGTTTTATGCCCTAAAACCAAATAATTAAAATTTAAATGTATTTTGAAACACTCTTCTGTGAATTAGATATGAAGCGCTCCATGGATGTTAACTTATTGCCTTAACACACTCAAAATCTTCTCAAGCTCTCAGTGATTTCGCCTACTTATTGCCTATTTACATTTACATTTAGTGTTCACGAATTACTAACCATGATCTACGACGTAATTACACATTTATATATTTGTAATGGTATAATTAAGTCGGAAGATTATTTTTAATGTGCAAGTCCGGTCTGTTAAATCAGCAGAGCGTAAAAATAAATAGAATAGAATGGGCTTATTTGTTAAGACATCGTATGAAATAGGTTCTCAAAAAGCATAACTGTATCTGCAGGTACAGTCAATGCCAAATATTAACATATTCAGTGTGCCTGGTTATTGTGACCTCTGACCAAATGTGTGGCGTTTTCCTGGCTCAACGCATAAGCAATAACATTCGGGCTTTCTTTAAGATTTACTAATTAAATGTTAGACAATTCAAAAATATGACGTTGATGAATATTTTTTGATATTGTTATTTAGTTTTAGCTGGCTGGCTTGGCTTGTATTTGGTTTAGATAACAAAGTAATTTGACCGCTTTTAGTTTCAGTTTTATTTAGTTATTTTAAGTTTTAGTTTTTAGTTAATATTTTAAGTTTACGTTAATTTTTAAAGATAATGCTCAATCGTTTTTTTTTATTCTTCCTCTGTGATTTCATATCTCAAAAGCGTTAAAATGCGCGAAAGAAATAGCCGTGCGCTTTTAGCTGCCCCTAGAGTTTCGCTGGTCGTGAACTTGAGTTGCGTTACATAAATTTTCGCGGTTATGACAAACAGTACCAAATTCATATTCTGGTTATAAATAGTTTAGAATATAAATAAGTTTAATGTAATTTTAGAAACATGATTGAAACTTTTCTCTCTCTCTCCTATACTCTATCTAACTATATCTCGGCGAAAACAGCCCTTCTAAAACATGTTATTAGTTTTTCTCCGATGTCTTGACAATTCGTTATTTCACATTCCAATTGCCATTTATTAAATGTAATTTAATGTTTATTCGCTATATTATTATTTTAAAATTAAAATGGTTCCTGAGTACTCCGGAGTTTTATCATTTGTCGCTTACATTATTTAGTTCTGAGATGGGCGCCGACTCGTAGGTCGCATAGATTTGTTAATGTTTCGTGCAGGGGCAAAACTTGGATTTGAGCTGACGACGTGGTATCTACTATCGACTCTTAAGTACAATAATTGTGTACATTAGATTTGAGTTTCAAGCTATAAAATCACAGGTTTCTAATACAGAATAAAAAGTGTATTCCAAACAAACTTTGAACTTGTGAATAATTCGTGGCTTCTATCCGTACAGATTATACAATAGTAAATTTACGTGAGGCTTAATTTGAGTTCGATACTTCCTTTCGCAGCCGACTGTACTCTAGCATGAATTATACTAATTACAGAGCATGCAAATTAAGGCGTTGGTTTCCAAATGATTCAATTCGGAGCGAGTTTTCATTTAGTTACGTTATCGTATGGTATTAATCTCTACTAAAATTGGCTGAAACTAATCTATTTCGGGGAAATGGGTAGCTTTTGGATTCGTATTTGATTTATATAACTTTAATGATATTGGGTACGCTGCCAACTGGTAGTGGGCTTGAGCATTTGGATTGTCTTTAAACCTTCAACGGTATATGGGCAGTCTAACTGTATTTGTAGTGTTAGTATTAGCTTGTATTTTGTATAGGAAAACAAAAATTATATTCGATAAAGAACACTTAAGTACGAACTGTGAGTCAGTTTGGTATATAGGCTTTTTTTTAAATATAACAAAAATGACTTGTGACACTCAATAATGTGTGAAGCCAAAAAAATATTTTTTAATTTAGAAGAATATAATTATTATGTCGACAATTATCAAATAAGCAGTTTACTCGTGGTCTTTTAAAGGGCAAGTACAAATCCTAAAAAAATTAAACTATTAGACTAAAAAACCTTTTGAATTCCCATAGACTATTGAAGCTCTAGAGACAATCTAATTGCTCAAGCCCACTACCAGAAGCAGGCCCAGGATGCTGGCGACATTACCACGCTAAATGGCAATGCTTTTGGATTGAGCTAGAAAACCTATGGTCTATAACCAACAAAGTAAATAAATCAGTAACCATTTGATTTTTCCCTTTTCCTGGCAAAAAGAATAAGACGCGTCGACCCAAAACATAAAAAAATTACACGAAATTCAAAAGAAATAACATTAATCCGCAATGAAATCATTAAAACAAAAATAGAAACATTAAGGGCGCGACTACACACCCGAAATGCGCCATTAAAAAGCGACTTTTCGTTTTACCTAATGCTCGTAACGCTCAATCAGATAAGGCTAAGTTCACATCGTGGAAAGCTGGAAGGGCGATCCCGCAATTATAAAGGAATTAGGCCGAAATTGTGCCTTCAATGGGTACAAATTGATATAATAAAAAGTAGTATGGTTAACGTTGGTGCTGCGGCATAGGGCTGTGGTCTTCACCTTGTGTGTTAACTTATTTTCAACCGACTTCCAAAAAAGAGATTTTCAATTCAACTGTATTTTTAAAGTGAAAAAATTTGGGAATTTTTGTAGGGCAAAACTTATTGGTTCACGTCACCGACATGCGACATGCTAATGTGACGTATTAGTGTTCACTTCTGTTGGTCCCCATGACTGCCATTTCGTTTTTGCATCTTCGCAGATTGTGAACAGATTTTTAATGATAATTTTTCATTGATCAGGCTATATCTTAAGTAGTTTGGGGCTAATGAAAAAAATCGATGTAACTATTCCAGCTCTAAGGAAAATTAGGGGATGACTTCCGTTTATTGAATTTCACCCATTTCCCGTGAAGTCTATTTTAATATGAAAACTAGCTGCACCCCGCGGTTTCGCCCGCGTAGATTACTCCTTATAACATCAGCTTTCTGCCAATGAAAGTCCCGCCAAAATTGGTCCAGCCTTTTCAGAGTCCATAAGGAACATACATATTACATACATCGTTTTATCCAGTAAATTTGCACACGCTCAATCTCAATCCCTACGACGCTTCTCTTTTGCACAGACAATCACGCTTCATGGCAATGCTTATGCGTTATTGTTAGGTTGGCAACCCTGCACGCAGGTAAGGTGTCGCTCAATAATTAAGTGATTACGTTAGGAACGCGTGTCGGTACCCGATTTGTATCAATGCGGCCATCATTAGCATAGCGTGGAACGACCCTTACGCACGGCCGCGGTCTTCGACTTTGGAAATCACACTAACATTTTAATGCGAAAATTTACTTGTATCTGTAGAAATGTATCAGCCCCGCAGCAGTTATAGGTGTTTTAATAGGTATTAGAAAGAAATAGATATAAACCACCATGATCAAAACTTACGGATTCTAGCAACCCACGTCTAAAGCAATTCATTGTGCAAAGTACGCATAATCAATTAGTATTGATTTCCATTTAAAAAAAGAAATTCGAAATTTTAATTGATACGTAATTTAATTATCAAATATTCGTACTTCGCCCACGGGTGTTTTAAATCTACATACCTATATAGGTATATTATGAACCATAAAAGCACCATGTCTTAATCTAAAGTAAAAAAAACTCGATGGTAGGAACCGTTGTGAAGTAATTTTATGACTTTTTAGCGAAATTGAAATTTGTATATGGAATTATTCTTTAGTTCGCAACAGTGTCCGCAACATAGCCCACGTTCCATATAAGGTGTGGTTGCCGTTGGCTAAAAAGCAGGCACATAAAAATAGAATTAGGTGGGACATGTGGTGCGTATGCATTCCGATCGATATGGGTCAGGATAGTCAAACGGTACCTGATGGACGGCGCAGTCAAGGAAGGCAAAAGAAACGAAGGCGAGACGATCTTGACTCTACCCGGAGAGATTAGCAAGAGGTAGCAGAGGACCAGGATTTATGGAAGGAAACGAGGAAGACCTTTGCCCTGCATTGGGACAGTATAGATTAAAAATAAATTATATTCATCGCCGACCTAAGCAGTAACCTACATAAAATACAGTGGGCAAAGTGCATACCCACGATTATAAGATACGTTAAATACTTATCGAATTCCATAATATTTTTGAATTTAAAACTTGTATTGAAATTCATAGGTCGTTCGATTATCGAATAATCGTACTTTGCACTCAGCAAAAACGTAAAACATTGAACAAAGAACGAAACAAAGTTTCATACAGAAATTAAGCTCGTTTTCTTCAAACCTATTATCCTCTCCCTGTGCTTAAAAATTCAAATGAGCAAGGAAAACAATTTAAGCGGGTCGCGTGCTGTCGTGTGACGCCTGTGACAATCCTGCGACACGCCACCTCCAGTGTGCTACTGGCTTTATCTTGAAACTTTTAGTTTACTGAGTGTTTTTTTTTTTTGCTTGATGCTTTATGATTATTGATTGTCATGATTAATATTAAGTATGTATATATATCTATTTAAGTATGTATTTAAAACTATATATGTATGTATATCAGTCTCTGGCAGCCATATCACAAGCTTTGCTTAGTTTGGGGTCAGATGACCATGTGTGCAAAATGTCCCAAATATTTATTTATTTATTTATTTATTGTACTGACATTCTAATTTAATTGATGTAATTTGTAAAACAATGATATTTAAATTAAAATATTTAGTACACATTTAATTAACGACGCAATTTTTTTTTTTTTGAATGTTTCTTTTTTTTTATTGTGTGCGATAAGTAACTAGATTTACCTATCATGGGTCTACCTTCTTATTCCAATAGGGCAAAAAAAACGGATTCATAATTAAGACCAACATTTTTGGTACATGATGCTTTTTCAGCCTGGTTTTGGGCAAGATTCATTGAATCTGTCACCGACTTCCACTTGGCCATTTTTTTTTATTTTCTTTGGAGTATGTTCTATAATCATGCCAAGTTTGACGCCTGTACGTAGTACCGTTTTGACATTAGAGCAAAAACAAAAATACTTTCTAAATCCGTTTGTTGTATGGGGACCCCTTTTAGCTTTAACTTTTTGACTTTATTATTATTTCTTAGTTAATCCGCCGTAACATTACAAATTCTGTAAAAATCAACGGGCTCGAAAGATACAGCCGTTAAAAGTTAGGACTGACAGACAGACATATAGTGTAGGCTTAGTAATAGGGTCCCGTTTACACCCTTTACGGTACCCTAAAAATCACAAAGTACATTTTGCTACTAAGCAATAATTTTTCTTCTCCAGACGGAGAGCGCGCTCTTAATGTTTAATAATCTTTGATGTGGGCTGCGAACAATATAGTAACTATTGTTTGGTATAACAGTTATATCTAACGTTACATTTTTGATACTGATGTATTTTTAAAACCAAAATTTGAAGCGTAAAAATGTATTTTAAAGTTTTCCTTTATATCAATCCATAACTCAGGAAACCACGCCTTCCTATAAAATCGTGACTTTCGGAAAAATCATGGAAAATCTAAAGTTAATTAAGTTGGAACAGGAAATTAAATGTGTACGGGAAAACTAATGTTTCAGTCATGAAATTATAGCGGTCGGAAATTATTTTAAGCTGTACTACGAAGTTATCGAACACGATCTCGTAATGAGTTGCATGCTACGTCAATAGGAACGTTATTTAAAAAATATGGCAGACAGGTAAGTGCTCTGAAGGAAACTTCTTTCCTACGGAAGACGAGGCGATATGGTTGGAACGGCTTGAGCTTGCCCTGTGGGCGAACTAATATCTTTCAGCCAATAATTTAACTTTTTTTTTTTTTTTTTTTTTTATGCCATAGGTGGTAAACAAGCAGACGGGCTGCCTGATGGTAAGCAGTCACCGTCGCCTATGGATACTTGTAACACCAGAGGCATCACAAATACGTTGCCGACCCTTTAGAACTCTATTAACTCGCCTTTTGAAGAACCCCATGTTGTAACTTCTCGGAAACACCGTAGAAGGTAGCTCATTCCACATTTTGCAGGTATGAGGCAAGAAGGATCGTGTGAATCGCACAGTGTGCGATTTCCACTGATCTATGATGTGTGGATGAGCCTTCAGGCGGTGGCGGCTAGAACTACATTACATTACACTACATTAAACTATTCTCTTTTCACCTGCAAGACTTTAATTTTGAAAACCCACAGTTTTACTTATTATCAGCGTCTCGATTTTGCACGTTACAATTTCGCCGAGTAGTTGACACATCAATTGATAAAAATATTTAAGTAAGGCTATGGCCATCAGGAATAACAGGTATTTAAGTAAATGTTCATACTTCATGAACAAATAAAAATATTCTGCTATTTTCACGTCTCTGTTTGTTATAAATAGATTGGTCCTACATATACGTATTCTATACGAAAGTTTATATGACAGTCTATAAGAATGTACACATTAAAAATGTTTTATTCCTTTAGTTTAAAAGACATCGTAACAGGCCATAAATAAGTGAACTAGGTTCTGAAACAATCCTAAATTCGTTCACATAAATTCAAAACTAGGTCAGAAACTACTACCGTACCGTTACATGAAATATTATTTAAATAAATTGTGGCAGTATATCACACAACCTGAATTTCCCATATCGTCCGCGATCACTACCGCAAGTTAACAAGAAGCAATTTTTCGCCGTTTTCCATTCTTTTCTTCAACGCGATCGGCTAGGGTAGCCATCGATTTAGCGAGACGGTCTCGTTCCGAAATCCATGACGGAACGACCAGACTAGAACACCCAACACAGGCAAGAACGCGTTAAAGCAAACACCAACTACCTTTCTCGCTCTCTTTTATTAGGATTATTACCAATTTAATAAATACGCAATTTTGTTTACTTGGATGACATATTTTTTCCAGTTGTTTTGACTTAAAAACCAAGATACTGAATTATTTAATTACTATGAAACCAATCTGAAGAATTTTCTAATATGGTATGGTATTTATATATGAAGGAGTTCAGAGGTAACAAACATACAACCGAATTAAGAACAACTCCTTTTTTGAAGTCGGATAAAAATGAGAGAAAAGTAAAGTATCATTGATATAAAAAAGCCGTTAGAGGTTGTAGAAGTTATAGAAAAGGTGAAACAAAATGGATTTAAGAGCATGCCTTTGTCGAGCTGTGGAAGAAATCTGGAAATACTTATCACATGGATTTTTTTTGTCTCGGTCGGGACTTTGTTTACAAAGATAATTTTTAACTTCAACAAATATATATTGAACATTTTTCAAACCCCTCGACAAAAAACTAATAATCTTCAAACGGCTGAACAGATTTTCATAGCTCACTCTCGATCAAATCACCTTACAAACAAAACTAAATAAAATTCGGTTCAACCGTCTAAAAAAATTCTTTAATGTCTGTAATGTCTGAAATGTTGGTCGAAAAAATATCTGTGTTTGACCATCAGTCATCATACCATCTGGGAGGTACGATGTCACATGATGACATGACTGATGGTAAAACACAGATATTTTTTCGTGATTTTAGGGTTGGTCCCATAGTAAAAGTTGTTCATAATGATGGGTACTTTCGGCTTAATACAACCTTTCCGCGTAACCCAGTAGAATTTCTACCACATACCGTAGTCGGTATTTTTTGTTGTTAAATTATACTTATTGTCATCACAAATTAATGCATTGAACACTGAAACACAACATATACTTTCAGTAGACCTACAAAACTTCAAAATCATGGTCCCTCCAGCATCTGTAGTATGTATGGCACTACAGCACGATATGCAACTTTTATTTATTCTATTCTGTGACGTCATGTGAGGTGCCATTCATCATCATCATCAGCATTAAGATATCCACTGCTGAACATAGGCCTCTCTTGAGGTGCCTTAGGCGGCGCGTAATGAAGAAATTACCACACCGTTTGTATGGGACACGATATGAAAAAACTGTTCAGTTTACATATTTCTACTATAAAATTATTTAGTAGTCATAGTCTTTTTATTCAAGCAGGTACAATGGGCTATCAAACAGGTGTTTTATTTGTTAAAAAAAGGATAGGTGGAAAACATAATATAAAAGTACCTAGATACTGAAAAAATTATTTAAATTGGCTTATAAAGTTCTGAAATCCTGGTACTAAGTTGCGTTTAAAGTTTTTGTCGGATTGGGAAGGGATGCTCTGTCCCTTATCCGCAAAGTGAGCATCAGTATGAAGTTTGTATGGCGTACTTACAGGTGACGTGAGTGCGCTCACTAAACTGTGTAGCAAAACAAAATTAGCTTCCTCAATTTTGTACACATTTTAATTTTGGTTTTGGCGATCGGTTATATTTTATGGTCTGCTTTTTTAGAAAACAAGCAAATAATCAGGCTTATAACCTATTTATGAACACTTTTGAACGTCAATTCACAATTTCGACAAAAATCGAAAAACATTTAGTTAAATATTGATTCTAACAAATTTTATATGCTTTTTAAAGATTAGGTTTTTGCAAAGCCAGTCCACACGTCCTTGTCATTATAGTGATTAGAATACCTATATTATACCTTTACAACACATTTGCTCAAAAAGTGCACTTACGAAGCCTGAATACATCTTTCGAAAGTTAAACATTACGGATCATACAACGGAGCGTGCTGTAATGAAACGCATCATACAACGGAGCGTGCGGTAATGAATTTGTCCGCACGCTCCGTTGTATAGCACCGTGCGTGTATTTTACGGTATTTTTTTAATTTCCATTTTTTGTTTTTTTCTCGCAAATGTGTTGTAAAACGTTGTATGGCACACGTGCGGATTGGTTATTACAAACTCGTGACTATGGTAAG
This sequence comes from Agriopis aurantiaria, assembly GCA_914767915.1. Lineage (NCBI taxonomy): Eukaryota > Metazoa > Arthropoda > Insecta > Lepidoptera > Geometridae > Agriopis > Agriopis aurantiaria. The sequence continues at coordinate 4,416,575 of OU611994.1, read as the reverse complement.
CCCTCGACTTCGTCTCGGGCTTACATTCGTCTACTCGTTTGTAATAACCAACTTTCCGCACTTGTATCATAAATAACTATTTCAGTACGGGTATTGTTGACTTTGAAGACATGCAATAAGTTTTTTAAAGTGAAAGGTGGCCTGGTAAGTAATTTTTACCGACCTAGCGAAATTTAAACGGTTAGGTTTTTGTAGAGCTAGCCATACGTCATGGTCGTTTATATATTGATTAGAACCATAGTATACCTTATCAATAAGGGTGTGTTTAATGACATGAAGTAAGTTTTTTTATGGAAAGGTCAGCCTGGTGAGTAATTTTTACCAACCTACCGAGTTGGTTTAGTAATTTTGACTAAAGAGCCTTCTGAAATTGCTTAAACTTTACTGCTGGAAGCCTTACACGAAACATGTATGGTGGTATGATTTTCAAGTGAATTTTTGACAGCATTCTTAATGACACTTAAATTACAAATAAATAGTATATTATGCAATTAGTGAATAAAGGACGGAATTAAAGCGAGAGTCATAGGTGAACCACGAGCATGTGAAGGATTCTAACGACTGAATCACGAGCGTAGGGAGTGATTTATGCTGATTGAATCACGAGCGTAGGGAGTGATTTATGCTGATTGAATCACAATCAAAGCGAGTGATTCAAGCTTTAGAATCCTGAGCTACACGAGTTGGCCCTCGATATAAATTCGTTTTATTCCAGAGTTGCATACTATATTTATACCATGACTACAAGAAAAAGAAAGATTTAAGGAGTTTGTATCGAGTATTTTTTGCGCAAGGAGGTTGTATAGCATTGAGATGGAGGTCGAATATATTGGTGTGTTCTAAATTCAAACACCAAAATGGTGGTTAAAAGCTTTTTATTGACTGTTTTCAGTGTATAAAATAAGCTTTTATAGGGGGAATGGTATAAATAAATTAAAAACCACCCTTACCTAACACTCATATCACCCACTAGGATTCGTTGTGTCGGGGATATTATGAACACAAACAAACACACACACAAATTAAAAGCCTTTAAATACTGATTTTTTTTATACATTCTAATAACTATGTACTTATCGAACACAGATTTGAACACCTTATAGAGATAACAATTTTGATATCATAATTTCATAAACACTTGTTTCAAATGATAAACGATTTTATAAAGTGGGTATATAAATCACAATTTTACAAGATTTACAGCAAGCATCATGGTTCGGTTCCGATGCTTCGATTGGTCATATTCTGGCGTTTATATAACGTAGGCGGAAGATTATCCACGATTATGGCGCCAACATCTTTTACGGTGGATCGGTACTCTACTAGGTACAGTCATGCATAATATTCTATTACAACGGTTTCTAACCTACTACGTTCACCACTCTTATCATCATAAAATTGACTATTTTTGCACTGTTTTAAACTATCACGGTTGTTCACTAAAGTTATATGATTATTTACGGGATATTTACCGTGGTAAGGTTGTGGAATGAGCTCCCGATACTGCACCGAAATATCGGGAGCTCATTCCACAACCTTACCACGGTAAATATCCCGTAAATAATCATATAACTATACTTTGTACTTTCATATCCATATTCTATCTTAGTAAATTTTATGCTTTTGATAACGGCGCGTGTCGCAGACGTCGATCTTAGCGTGCGTAACGTTGATCGTCATGTTTGGATGCTTTATAGGTCTTCCTCGAGAGTCATTGGATAGACACCTGTTGAGATCTAAGTCTATCGGTTGGAATCCACGTAGTCCATTTTCCAGTTAACCCCAATTCAAATCTAGCGTCTATTTTTGCCTAAATTTACAACATCTTCCGAAGAATTTCGGGGAAGAGTAATCCAAGAAAGCAAAGACATACCTAAGTGATGGAGTGGACCGCGTTGAGTTACCAGGGTAGTCAAAAGTTCTTGAGAGGGTTCTCAAGAACTTTTGACTACTGACTGACCGACCTCCATACCACAAATATTTTCTGTCCAAACTTCAATCTGAAGATGACACCTAAAGTTGATGAAAAACACCTCGTATAAAATGCAACGTCCACAGATATACACAACCAGATCGGCAATATCTTTTAGTGAAAGAGACAACTTGATGTGGCTCAGCACAAGTACGAAAAGGACATAAATAGATTTTGTTGTCCTTATCGACGTGACCTCTTTTTGGTACCTCAAGTGTCAAAATCTGTAATAATCAGTGACAAACAAAACGGGTCTGAATTATATTTATTGCCTTTTTTTGGTGATTTAATGTGATAAATGCGTGTTTCCTCTGAGAAATAATTGTAAAAGATATTTTACAATGGTTGGTTGTAGCATTTTGGGCTGCAAGAAGCGCAGTGAGCGAAAATACGATAAAATATCATTTCACACGTAAGTAAACATATAAAGCTTGTAACGATCACCTAAATAAATTCAGGATATCAATTCGCAAATATTTTATTCATAATTAGTCAGTTTTTAGGTCGATTTGTGGTCTAATTCTATGAATTTTATCAAATTATTCAGTTAGAAAATAAATTATGAATGTTGCCAGTTTATGAAAGAAATTACCCACCGCAACTAACATAAATTATTCGTTCTGCAGGTTTCCAACTGATCCTGTCACATTACTGAAAAAAGCTGGCACATTGCAAGAAGTGCAAAATACCGACCCTTTTATGCCCATATGAATATGGTGAATGTTAATATTAAATATATATTAATGAGGCCACAGTTATGAAGCTGGAAAAGCAAAAAGCGATTTCGGCGAACCGATTCAAAAAGCTAGGCGCTGTTCGTGAAATTTGTACTGTAAACATTAAAGAGTCTATTTATCTAATTATTTGGAATGTTATACATAATTCCATTCAGGAAAAAACTAAACTGACCAAGCGCGAGTCGGGCTCGCGCGCTGAGAGTTCTTTACAATCACAAAATACAAAAAGTTGTGCAAAAAGACAACATCACGCCCAGGCTGTCACCCATCCAAGTACCGACCGCGCCCGACGTTGCTTAGCTTAGTGGTAAACAGAAATTTGTCACTGACTCGCACTTGGCCAGTGTTTATTATTTGTTGTTTTACTTATGTTCACTATAATCCGCTAAATTTGACGCTTGTACGGATTACCGTTTTTACACTAGAACAAATCCAAAAATACGTTTAACGTTTGTTGCATGAGGGACCCCCGTTCCGTTTTAACTCTGACTTTTTTATTATATTTTATTAATTATTAATTATAAAAAATCATGCTATGGTTACTTTTCAACCTTTTTTCTAGTACTATATTCTAATCCTAACAAATAATTATAATAAAAACGCAAGTAACTTTCTGTCTGTTTTTACGAGGAAATGGCTAAGTCATGGTATAATAATATACTCCGCCAGGTATAGCAATCCGAGAAAAAATGTTTACGTGGGCGTCCCGCAATGATGTCATGATGTCAATTTACAACAGGTTTGAGAGAGATGACGATACACCACGTAACAGCTGATTGAATAAAGTGGCAACTGGACAGTGACTTCATTGCGGGACCACTCTCAAATTGCTAGACCTTGTTTTCTTAGATCATGGGCTAAGTCAAATTTTGTCAGGACGATAGGGGTGTGTCATGGGGACAGACAACGTACTTTTCTTCCCAGAAAATTGCAGGTAGCTCCGCGGGTTGCAGCAGATAGTGTATAAAATATAAATATTTAAAAGGTAGTATTGTTTCCAAAGTACTCATTGAAGATTCACTACCCATCATAGTAGGTAAATTACCCTAACTTATAGCAAATCATTTTAATGTGGCAACACACCTTGTTGAAGCGAGAGGCACTGAGCTAGCCACGCTCATTGAAAATCTATAGGTAGTAGATCTGTGGCAACGTCAAAGACGCTATAAACAAGCTTCAAGCTTGTTTGTCTTTTGAACACTGTCAAAGCTGTAAATTTTAATATTCGCCAAAGAACCAGAGTCGCCGAAATTGCAATTAAAAAGTGCAAGTTGAAGTGGCAATGGGCAGGCCACATCACTCGAAGAACCGATAACCGATAGGGAAGAAAGGTTCTTGAACGGAGATCACAAACCGGAAGACGCAGCGTAGAACTAGATGGACCGATAATATCGTGAGAGTCACGGGCATCCAGTGGATGCAGATGGCAGGCTGTCGTTTAGTGTGGAGGTCTAAGATGGGAGGCCTATGTTCAGCAGTGCACGTATTCTGACTGAAGATGATTTTGAAAGCACTAAAAGCACTTAAGAACATAAAATCTTGGGTCAAATAATTAACATGTACATTCTGTATAGTGTAGTCATGAAATGTAATGACTTGTTCAATTACCATACTTGAGTAGAGATCGTGGCTGAGTTTTGAAAACATTTTACTCAGTATTTTTTACTAAAGCTACGCAATGTTGCATGTCTCTTATTTTTGCATGAGTCACTGTGGTTTACGAATTGACGTTTTGTTAACTGGCGGGTATTGCAGGAGCCTTACTGTCACTCTTGTAATTTTCATTGATGTTGAGATGTTAATGTTCATGACTGTACCACAGAATATTATAGAGGGAAAACTGTGACGAAACATTGACAAGCAACATGCAAGAAAAACTTCATAAACGACAGATGTAATGTCTTGAAATTAAATTAAATTCATTTATAATGGGCACAACAAAAAATTATGTTATGTACCCGTGAATAATTTATTAGATAGATAGATAGATAGATAAACTCTTTATTGTTCACACCACAAAGGCGTGAAAAAAAAAAAAAAAAATAAAAAAAAAAAAGGCGTGAAAAAAGGTGGCGTGATTTTGAAAACTAGCAGACGTCGATACATGTTGACAGAATCAACAATCGTAGCTTATTCAATCCGTATATACTAAAGAGGTGGTAACGGTAAAGACAATGCGCCCGAACGCTGATTTTTTTATGGGTTCTTAATAAAGAAAATGAGCCCCAGCGTTTCTTAAAAGGTATCCGTGACAATTATTAGGGTATTATTAAAAAACAAATTAGAAAGTTTTAATCGAATACGGCTCTTACATCAATTGGACCCACAACAAACTGGGCCCGCAGATGAGTTTGACAAATCCAAAAATGGATAGTAGAATAGTACATTGTTACCCCAGGAGTGAAAGTAACCTATTTAGTCCCGAGATGGGGTTTGGCGCCCGAGCGTAGCGAGGGCGCTAATAGTTCGAGGGACTAAATAAGTCTTTAACCCCGAGGTAAACACTGTATTTTTCATTACGAATGAATTTATTTCATTCATTTATCACAAAATTGTATTTTTCGTTTTTTAAACTAAAAACATGAACTGACTAAAGAAAATATAAGTGAATTTTATTTCATAAAATTGTCGTACGATTTTATGTATCTTTCTTTTGATTTAGGTGGTAAAAGGTTTACCACTACTGCCTTAGCCTCTTCTCTTATAAAATCAGGCGTTAAATCCATATCGGTTGATCATCTTGACACTGTCAAATTCACGAGAAGTGCGGGAACATAATCCTATGAGGAGAAAAAAAAAGTTGGAACATGGTTCAATACAAATGTAAAAATAGAACTAGTTTTTTTTTTATTTATAATTTTTGTGTTTGTCACTGTCAGTTGAAAGTGATTCTCGCTAGGGCTGAAATATATTACTTTCAACCCGCTCCTCAGGCAACTTCAGATCTACTTTCTAAGTATGAGTAATGAAAAGTCACAAAAATACTCGTGTTGTAGATTTTTTTTCGTTCGAGCTAATTATTACGAGCCGTGATTTTACTACCAGCAAGATCAAGGTCTGAAAAACAATTAATTTTTTAGAATTGAATTCCAGGTGCCTTACGGCCAACTTGTTACGCGGAATTTTATTAGTATTTCCAACTCATTCAAATTTTTATTTGTCATAGAAACGCATTTTGTATCTCATCAGTGATGGTGGTTGGCGTAAGCTCGAGTCGAATCCCATCAAAGGGGAGACTCCCAGTAGCAATGGGGATTCTTATTAAATAATTATTTACTTAGTCTAATCGAAGTTTTACATCTGGTAATTTCTATGATCCGTGCCGGTACTGGCTTGTTAATATTTATTGTTATTTATTAGGCTCTGTTTTACGCCGCGGACCATTCGGGACCGAATACAAAGTGATCGTTTAGAGATAAACGTGGAATGGAATACGGGTTATAGAGATGAAAATAGATACACAATGATTGTAGCTGGAAGACTTGTAGAATGTTGCCACTGTGTGCCTCCTTTTATTTCTTAATTTGAGTTGTTCGAAGAAATAAATGATTAAATGTCATGGAACTAAAGTTCTTAGGTTTGATATAGAAAAGCAGTATCTGACTATAAAATGTATTCACAATATTCGTATATGTATTATACGTATTTAAGTATACAGTATATTTATTCAGATATTCACATATACAGTAATATTATGTATTATCTGACAGGTTGTTACCAAATTATCAACAACCCTGTATACAAACCGCAAGTAAGCAAGCGCTTTGTACAGCAAGTGTACAAACCGCGGTGTAGGTACTAGGACATTTACCGATACAGTCAGTGTTGTGTGTCGTAGTGACAACCCTACGATTTTTCAAGATCAAGTGAGGGTAGGAGAACAAAACACCCGCTCTTCTCGCCGGACTCACACGCAGTTTTCAGTCAGCTCGTGACCACGGCCATTGTAACATGGTCGAAACGTCGAGCGAAAGGTATGTACATATTTTTAACTAAATTAAATAATGCGTGATAAGTCCCGATAAACATTTAAAACATGTGTTCAAATCGCGAAGGTTTAAAAATTACTAACTCTGTATAGGTATATTTATAATCTTCAAAATAAACCAAGCACCTAAACAACAAGCACACCACTAAGTACTATATAAAAGTGAAACAAATTACTTCATTGTATCCAATAACTGCATAATGCGTAATCGTTCACTGTTCGAAACAATTTCACAAAATCTGAGGCCAAATAATTGTATCTAATGGCCGCCAACCGTATAATCAAAAGCGTATCAGCCGAAATCAATTTTTCATCGCAGAGCCCGATTTAAAAATTATCATACAAACTCGGTTCGGATCGAAGCGACCAATTTAGAGAGATACCTCGACGGTAATCGAGTTTGTTGGAAGATTTTCTAGTTTTTCAAGAATTTCTAGTTGACTTCTAATTTCCTATCTTATCTGGATATAAAACTGTGTGTCGGAAGTTTAAAGTTTATAAAAAGTAACTTATACTATAACCGTAACTTGTACTGTAACCGTTTTATTCGGGACGTGGATATCCGCAAAAAAACAGTCACCAACATAGCTGTTAAAATTTGCAACTTAAAGTGGCAATGGGCAGGCCACATCGCTCGAAGAACCGATAACGAAAAAGGTACTTGATTGGAGACCACGAACCGGAAGATGCAGGCGTAGGTAGGCCTCCCACTAGATGGACCGACGACATTGTGAGAGTCGCGGGTATCCAGTGGATGCAGATGGCAGGCTGTCGTTCAGTGTGTAGGTTAAAGGGGGGGGCCTGTGTTCAGCAGTGGATGCCTTCTAGCTGATGATGATGATGAACTTATGCTACGTGTAATTTATATTCTTCCATAAGATTCATAAAAAAGTTGTTTAAATCTTTACAAAATTTTACGAAGGTTGATTCAGCTGTGAAAAATAAGGACTGAACGATAGAAGAAGAGAGAGTAAGGCCCAATGGCCATTGTAGAGTTGAGGGTTCAGATCAGACCAACAAGGGAGATATGCCTTAGTACAATTTCATTATCGTTCGTGTTCAAATGTCTCCGGGTTTCACAATTTTTTGGTTAACAAAATACGTTAGATGTTTGGGGACCCCTTTAGTTATTACTTTTTAACTTTTTTATTATTCCTCAGTCAATCCGGCATAATATTACATATTCTGTGAAAATTTCAACTGGCAATCTATTACGGTTCGAAAGATACAGCCGTTTAAAGGTAGGACAGACAGACAGACAGACATCGTATTAGGCTTAATAATAGGGCCACGTTTTACCCTTTGGGTACGGAACCCTAAAAATAAAGCCCTAATTGTCAAGACAAGTATAAAACAAGTAAATCGTAACATTACAATTGTTTATTAATTTAACGAAATCCACCCTCAAATTTTATACTAGAGTTTTAAGAATAACAACTTTTGTAAATTGGAGGTATTAAGTTGATATTATGTTAAGTTTTCCAAAATTTTAAGCCGTTATTTTAAAAAAAAAATGCATATGGTCTATTTAATACAGAAATTAAATTTTCTATAGATCTCCAAAAAATCCAGTTTGCGTTTGTTTTTTCGTCACAAAATTTGAGAGGGCTGAACTGGCTGCTAAACGTCGGTTTTATAATTGCATTTATAATTATGTGTAGAGTTAGATTTGATATTAATACATCAATCGTACGCTTCACATGTCTTTCCAAGCCCTTGTCTACAGAGACCAGGATCTATCGCTCCAATGCCCTAACAATACCAAACATCAATTTTAAAAACCCCGTAGGACGTAGGTCTCACTGAGCTGGTCGATGTAATTACTTAACAAGTGCGCGGCGCTACGAAGGGCCAATCAAATTGATTTAGATTCACCGAGACCATCATTCTGAATAATCGCCGTATGGGATACGAGAAGAGCTCAGGTAAATTCTTGAGTGCTTAGTGCTTACAAACACTTACTCAGATACCTTCCATCAGTGCTGCAATCATCGACTTACATAGTAAGGACTGGGTAAATGGGTACTGGGGAATGTTTTCATCGATATAATTATACAAGTTATATTGCGCACCAGTGTGAATTCACTCGCTCGACTTTGTTGGTGAAAGGTCATTGCGCGACACACCATTCTTGACAGAAAACATAAATAAGTACATTTAAATTTTATACTAGCTACGCCCGTGGTTTCACCCGCGGGGATTACTCCTTACAACATCAGTTATCTGCCAGTGAAAGTCCCGTCAAAATAGGTCCAGCCACTTCAGAGTCTATAGGGAACATAAATACATACGTACATGCACTCATCGCTTTTTATATTTATATAGATAGATTAATTGATATCTCGACAGACGTTGCACATGTGTACACGTAGTAAAGTACTGAATGCCTGTCTTAGAACTGTCAAACGCGCGATGTTAAAATCGTCGTTAGGATTTCTGTTTTTTTTTTTTACTTAGTCTTAGAAAACTTTTAAAAAATGACGAAAGAAATCGGTAAAGTCGTGCTCTAATTATGGCGTGACCAAGATAAATAGGGATTCATTTTTATATTTATAGATAGATAAGATAATCAGAGTAGGTTAAATACTTTATGGATACAGTGGTGGTATTATACTTACCCATAGGTAATAAATAAAATATCAATTAGAAAAAGCAAAATAATTCTACTTTCTACTCCAATTGAGTGTTCAAATGACAATTGATAAAGCTGTGAATAAGGGCGGTGTCACACTGCGCGTTGCGTGACCACGGCGCGGCGCGGCGCGGAGGCGCAGCGCGGCGCGGCAATTTGCACGTCGCGCGTCCGATTAAGCAATTTAGCTGTCAAGCCGGCCTCTTCGCGCGGCGTGTTGCAACTCAGCGATGCAGCCGCTTAAAGGTTCCCATTTTGAAATTGTATTTTATGTGGGGAAATGGCAATAAATACGAAATGGATATGAATCAGAAAGCGATTCTCAAAATACGTAAAATGTGTTGTTATTCTTGACTCCAGTTTCCTAATATCTTGTATGTTTGTATTACTTATCCCTATACTCATGACTATGTAGACAGATAACTTTTTATTGTTTACACCAGAAATACCATACGTAGGAACAAAAAATTTACTAGTGTAACAACTTGCGGTCTTATTCGCGATATTTCGCGATTATCGATATTTCGCGATTATTCGGTATTTTCTTAAGCGATCTTTTCTTGGGATGTAGCGTCAAAAAAAGCTCATTTAAAATAGTCCTACCATAGTTCACAAATCTCGTTACAGGACGTGTTGCATGACTAATTTAGTGGAAAATTGAGTAAAATATCAAAATGTTTACATTAAACACGCCCTGTAACGAGATCAGGGGCCTTACGTCTAGCTGTTTTAAGCAATTCAGTTTCGGTGATGAAAAAAGTTGCGCGACCGCAAACCGTAAATGGGCGCGTGAAGGTTCGCGTGATTTTCCGAACTTCGCTGTTTTAACGTTAATTTGGGACCGCGCAAAGAGTTGGCCGTAAGGCCCCTGTAAATACGTACGATAGGCCTATTTTGAATGAGCTGTTATCGATGTGATCGCTTGGAGTACGGCAGCACCATAGCACCGCTTTCGCTGCTGGATCGCACTAGACATGACCGACATCAACCTCATTACAAATTAATTTACACCTACAAACTCATACGCGCAAGTATCACGATACGTGAGAGAACGTTACATAAAAACATTCAGATTACAAACCAATTTAAATGTTTCAAAACACATACGAGAACAAACTCAATACGTGACGATACACCGACGTAGTTAGAAACGCACCCGACAATTAGGGCACCATCACATTCAATCACCTCTACCTAACGACCGCCGGCAAAAAACCCACGACAGACTCTCAGGAAGTCGGACAACAATAAAAAAACAAATAACGTAACCCGAGCAAATTAAGTTATAATCTAAAACACGTATGAAGCCATCATCCGAACGGTGTAATCATATTAACGACTACAAAAGGAGCGGCAAAAAACACAAAAATTAGAGGACCGAGAAATGTGGGCCAAACAAAAACGTAACGTATCGTCTAATTATAGCTCTGAGTCAAAAAAACAATTTTATGTGAGCCGGGTCGGCGCACACAGGCGCCTTTTACGAGCCCTGATTATACCATACAGCCTGCTAACTCCTGTTCGGTGATAAAACTAATGTAAAACAGACATGAGCCTAGTTTTCTTTTGGGGAAATAGCCAAGTATTCTACAAGTGAAAATAACCATAACTTCTGATCACGTTCGGACGACTTCGTTCCTTTCTTGTTTATTGAGATATAGATAGTAGTCATGATTTGCTGGCAGATAAACAAATTCATTTTCGAAAAGCTTGTTTTGTAGGTAATAAATAATTGTTTGGCAATTGTTTTGTGTGTAATTACTTCTATACTGCTCTACGTAAGTTCTACGCGTTTCGTAGAGGTGTTCGTAGAACAACATTTATTTTTTACTTTTGCTGTGCTTAAAACATTAATAAAAACCATTACTACTACATAATATAAGTTTTTATTAATTTTATATTTTTAGTTATAGAAATGTTCACTGGTAAAAATTTCATACAGTGTCAAAAACTAAACTCAACCTCGACCCTACGCCTTCTTTCATCCAAAATGTCGACCCGTGTCTTCCGATCCTCGGACGAATCCTTTATTATTTCGACGTGTATATTTTTATTTTGTTTCTTCCACGATTATTATTTATGAATTATTATTATTTGGGGATTTATTATTAGCTTGGCTCGGGAGAGCAAGCGCGTCGTTTTCAATTTGCCACAAGGTGCGGGGCGAACCTCTCAGGTATCCAAACCATCTTTTATTTTTTTAATACGCTTTTGGCATTTCACGTCTTGGATAATTAAATTCGTTTCTCAGATGATACAAATTGATTTGGGATGTAATTTAATTAAATTTTTAATGTCATTGATGTTGAGTTTAACTGTTTAATTTCGTTTAATGATCTGAGATGACGTTTTACGATAAATTAAGGTTTTCTGAGCCTGATATCTTGTTTAACAGTTAAGTAACCTTCACATGAGATTCTATATCAATGTAATTACGTACCAATGTAGAGTGAATGTTTGTAGATGGTATCATTAAGTATGCACGATTTGGTAGAGACATGCTGTTCGTATCAAAAGCAACATAGAAGATTGCGAAATAAACTCGAACTAAAACATTCTACTAATGTACTAATAAAATATACGTATTTTAAGGATTCGTGTACTTCTTATTGGTTTTAGGCACTACGTTTTTCATTAACCCCCGATGCAAAAAGAGGGGTATTATTGAACCCTATTTTGTGGCTGTTTTTTATTTAAGCTTGAAGAAAATCGGTTAAATCTTTTGATTTTTTTTAGTTTTTGCATCAACAAAAACATGATAAGTATAATATAGATTTATCACGTTGTTTTTTTTAATTGTCAGCAGACTATACATGTCTCGGGATTTTTATCCACAGACAAAATTGTAATAGTTTTACTATACTTGCACATTTTATTATTAAACTCATGACCGTGTTTCCATCGATAAACAATGTAATTTAATTTCCCTTATAGCTCGAAACTTCGCAGTCAGCTCACTCCGACGAGCCTATCTCAGCTATTTTAATATTACAAAATTTTATCATTTAATAACTTTACGTGCCGCCATTGTTTCCTCGTTCGTTGCTGTAGTGTTGCCAGAATATATGCGACCCCATAAATCGGGACTTCTTTGTATTTGAAATTCTCTGTTGTTATCTGACTTAATTACATTGAACTTACTTACAGTATCTTTCGATGTTTAATTTAATTTTACCACGTGTTTATTCAAAATAGGGAAATTACTTTTAAACGAATTATTGAACTAGCTTCCCGCTAGTTCAATAATTCGCGCTAGAGACTTGTAACATAAAATGTAGTTGACTGGATAACAATGTAAAATTTACATTCTTTAAAATGAATTATCCGTTTTATTTAAATTATCATTAAAGTAAAGTAGTTAAGACTTTACTAGAGGTTCCTGTGGAGTTTTGGGATCGACATAAAAATACACGTTTTACCCCATTATATCACTTACCCATACTCGAGCACATTCATGAACTCTTAATAAATAATAATACATCGTTATAACACATTCTCAACAATACAAAACTTTAGGAAAATAATAAAATGAGGCGACATTTTTTTTCCACGGTTTGAGCCAAAACTTATAGTTTCATAATGATTCTAAACAAAACTGACAACCATATGACAACGACCTGTATTTTTTGTCTCATTTGGCCGCCTCTACAGATAAGCTGGATGACGAGCAGATGAAGCTGATAACTGGAACAGCTTCCTAACAGGAAGCACCGCCCTAGGTTACCACTCGAGAGAACTATATGGAAGGATACAATCGCACCACCACCTGACTTTGTAGCACCTACCGAAGAACTCTCAGCAAGCAGTGACCTCTCCTGGCTCACGTGGAAGTCATTAAATCGACTCCGGACCCAGGTGGTCCGCTGCAGAGACAACCTAGCTAAGTGAGAGCACAGTGCGGTTGTGGAGCATCTGCGCAGTTCATGTCACACCTACTCGCGTGACCTCGCTGTCCAAAACCTTATACATAACAGGACCTGTATAAATCATCCCTTGCGGGGTCACTGTGGCTAAATACTTACTGGGAGATGACCTTATGAGTTTTTGAACCATCGACACAACGAAGAAAAAGCTAAGTCTGATGTCAAACTTCAATCCAGGGCGGAGCGGTAGCTATTACCTAATTGGTTTCTTTAATGTTAATAATAAATTATTTATCCTTGTTCAAAATGAACTGGCAGCACTATCCAACCTACTTCGCGGTCGGGCGAAGCTATTTAATTTGTCGGACGCTACGGGCGAGGCGCGTATTTGAGAAATGACTAGCCGATACAGCACATATTGTTACTGGTTATAAATTACCTAAGTTTATTGAGCTGATAACACCCGGGGTGGCTGCCGCGTCGGTTTGCATGCTAAATAGTCTAGCATCTTTGGGAGCAACTATATGATGCAAATACAAACTAAGTTCTGAGGACGACTTTGATTCGGTAATTCATAATCTATACATAATATACCTAAACGCGAAATACTTACGGACATACACATTTAAAATGGACTTCCGCAAAGTAACGCCTGATTCAATCAACGTACGGACACTTATGGACTCATCACGAAATCTTGACCTATGACGCTAAAATTTGGCAGGTAGATTTCCTAAGGGGCGTAGAGATGCGCTAAGAAAATGTTTTCCGAAAGGGCCGAAATAAGGTGGGCAAAATTTATTTTTAAAATTTACGCGTTGGCAGTCAAACGAAAGGTAATTCGATTTTTTTTTAAATATTGCGATGTCCTGGGCAATAGTATATAGTATATAGCTAGTATTATTATAAAAGCGAAATACTCACTGGCTGACTGGTAAGAAGTCACCGTCGCCTATGGATACTTGTAACACCAGAGGCATTACAAATACGTTGCCGACCCAAATATTTTGCGAAAGGGTCGAATTAAGAGGGGCAAAAGTGGGATGAAAGTTTATATAAAAGTCAGTTTGATGATACCTAATTATTATTTTGTCAGCCGGATTACCAATCCATTTCAAATTTCAAATCAACACGACATTTAGAGTTACTTTCGAGTTACAAGTAAAAAAACAGCTGTTACACTGAAAAATGACATTAATTTTCAATTAAATCTCAACAGCAGTTTTCGCGTTTTCAGGGTTCCCCAGTAAAAGTTGTACAATAACCTTTCGGCTTAGTACCACAGTTCCGTGTAAACCTGTTTTTAAGTGACTATGTTATGAATATTCTAATTGTCTTCGACCAAATTGGAGTCCATTATATTTTACAGCGTCTATAAAAACTTAATAAAAATATCCATAAGCCATTGTAGATCGATTAGGTTTTACAATATTTGCTTAGGGTCCCTATAATTTGGACCGAATTGGTTTTATAGGGGTTATAATTCTATTAACTTTTTGTTTTGTTTAATCGCTCAAATTTTATTTGAAAAGGAATTGATGTCTTTCTTTGAGTTAATAATTCCTGTTGAAAATATTTTGTCGAATAACTAGCATAGCCTTGCTGCCATATCCACTATCCTGTAGGAACTTTTAATTATCCGGGATATAAAGAAGCCTGTGTTAATCCAGGGTGTAAACTACCTCTTGAAAAGGTTATAGGAAGAGGTCACATATGAGGCAGGGTCCTCCACATATGCTCACACGGCTAGACACTGACTCCAAGAAATTAGGTGTAAATCACCTTTTGAAGTGTTCTCAAAGTATTACTCATACAAAAATAACTCCATTCACATAATTTATAATATTATTAAAAGTATTTGACAGTAATCTTTTTGAAATAAGAACCGTGGAATGCACTTGCTGCGCCCGCGCATATCTGCGATCGCCTCCACCCCTCCATTTGTAAAGCGCCGAACGGCGGGAAAGGGCCGCGAAATTGTTTAATTTATTGACCGCTATTACTCTTTGACGCCTCGCTATTGTCTTATTGATGGGAAAGAGGAGAGATAAGACTTCAATTTACTGTTTTATAAAGCTTCAAAAGGCCGAGAGCCAAGGTACCTACTAGGACTCTCGCAAGGCACCCTACTTAGCAACGGTTTACTATCAAAAATGCATCATATGATAATGCCGACTTTTTGGACCTTTATTTGTTTAGGTATTTAGTGTTTATTGTATTTTGCTTAGTAAATGTAATAAGCATGGCCTCACTTTATCCATGCGTCTGTTATTCACTCCTAATAATATTTCATGTGAGAATATCTAAATGCTATTTTCAATTTATAAATCCGATATGAAAACTGCCGCTTTCATAGTAGCAGCCCGTTATTTTTCATTGTTACAATTATAACGGTCAGTATTGTTAGTACTCGCTGAAACGCTTAGCAAACTATTAAAAAGGTGTTCCCATAACGCCTTATTATTCTGATTCATTTCAAAGATAGTACTAGAACTTTCCTTCTTAATAAGATAATGTTCCAGGTGAGATATCAAGTTTCTAGAAAATTGCTTTTAGTTAATATCCGGTCTCTGGTTCTGCAATAAAATAAAAGTAAGTATTGTGTAAGCAGGCCTGCGCATTCTGTACTTTAGGCATGAAGCTACAAGTAGCCGACTTGTCGGACCTGCCGCGCGATAGACAGATATAACGCGATAGACAGAGAGGTAGCTTCTAACATAATATAGCTCGCACGTCATGTATTACACATTATTGTGTAGTAGCAAGAGTTGCTACTTGTTTCAATGTTTTTGCGGAGTGCACCTTCTGTTTGGCTCGTGTATTTTAATTATAAAAGCTTTTCTTTATAAAAACAGCTGACCTTCGCTGGAAGTGAAAACCCAAAGATCGAGCTGATTATTTTAGGAAACACCTCTGTGTAGCAGTGGACGAAGATACACTGATTCTGATAATACTCGGAGTCTCTAGAGCGGCGTATAAACAGGTGGCCTATGTAATGGTAAGTTATCACCAATACTGACATTTAAAATACAACTTTCATTTATATGTTACTAGCTACGCCCTGCAGTTTCACCCGCGTAGTGATGAAAAATAGTGATGGTGATGATGATGATATAAAGTAGCCTATGTCACTCTCTGGCTCTTGAACTATACCCATGCAAAAAATCAGGGTGATCCGTTGTTCCGTTGCAGCGTGAAAGAGGAACAAACAAACCAACAAACAAACACACTTCGCATTTATAATATTAGTATGATACTGGGTTACGCGGAAACGGTGTACTAAGAACGAAAAAGGTTCATACTAACCATCATTATAAACAACTTTTACTAAGGGAGAAACTCTGAAATTGCGGGGAAAAAATCAGCTGTTCCATAGAAAACGGTTATTCATACTCGATAAAATGTACGGTACCTACTTTTTCTATGGAACAACTGATATTATTTCGCGATTTCATGGTTGGTCCGGTAGTAAACGTTGTTCATAATGATGGTTAGTATGGACCCCTTCAGCGTAAGACAGCTCAAAGGACTTGGAAAACGACAGGAAGCGACCGTAGCTTACCGATTACAGAGCGCTATATAGAGGCATAAACTCAGATGGCACAGATTCGAATCCTGCCGTACGTCAAATTATTTATTTGTTGTTTTTTGTTTGTCCCGATTTTTTTTTTTTTTTTTTTTTTAAGATATAAATAGTAAATTCTAGAGTGTGGAACAACACTTAAATTTAATAACCTCCTCTTTTTGGAAGTCGGTTAAAAATATTACTTACAATGTACATTGTTCATGCGTTGTCGCTGGGAAAAACTTTTTACTTATTTTTAATTAATTTCCCTTTATTTTACCTATTACCTACATACTAATGTTCAATAATTTTCTAGAAAACCTAGGTTTAAAACTAAAGGACCACTTCAACCATAAAATAAATTAAGTCATGTAAACGTTGACTGTTAATCGAATTTATTTCACTCGGGCTCATTTCACGAAGCTATAAACGTTTACAAAATAGCAAGTAGCCTACAAGTAGCGGGTAAACGTACTAGCGGTGACATTTCCATCCAAATGTTATCGTCTAGAGTCAGCTTAACGTTTTTTCTCGTTTGGTAATCGCATTCCGACTGTAAGAAGCCGATTAACTTAATACTTTGAATGTGTTTTTGTTAGTCATTGTTACAAGACTTGTGAGAGGTGGTTGTCTCGGGGCGCACAAGTGTTGTGCCATGCAGCCAATAATTTACACGACATTCCAAAAGATAAAGTAAAAAAGCCTTTAATTTAGTAGTACCTACCCAATGAAATTATTCTTATTCAGTAATATTTATTGTTTTACATGATAAGCTGATAATGATGACGACGATTCATTTCTTAATCATATAAAAAAATATTTAAATGTAATTTTTAAAATATTGATAACAATTTTAATGAAGGATATGCTGAGACCATATTGTATTGTAAATATAATGTATGTAAGTATCAACATGTGTATATCTTTGATAACAGTAGGTATGTTAAATATTTTTGATGTAGTTTATTAATTATGTAGGTAGGTATGTAGTATGTTATTTATATTATGTAGTCTATGTATATGTATGTATTAGTATGTAATATTTATTTGTAGTCTATTGATTGTTTGTTGTTATTTGCATAGGTATTTACTTTCTATTTTTTTTATTTTTAGTTAAGGCCACACATTATTAAATATAATTCCTTTCCGTGCACGGTTGCCTGGAAGAGATCGCTTTAAGCGATAAGGCCGCCTGTTAAAAGCCTTGATATTATTTTTGTTGTAATTTTTATGTTATCCTTGTTTTGTGGTGTTTTAATAAAGAGTTTTTGTATTTGTTGTTTGTTGTATATAAATTATAAAGACCCAATATTGTGAACAAGTTTAGTTCTAATGGCATCAATTCGTCGGTGTACAAACGCATCGTGTGCACCGATGTGACGTCAGTCGCTGACCAGTATTGCTAGTGTGCGGTCGCCCAAGTGAGAGTAAAATACTCAAATGACATTTGAGTATTTTACTTAAATTGTACATTTGACAAATGTACAATTTAAGAAACCGGCTAGCGGTGATATAAATGTTAACAGACTGTACCTACGTTGCGACGTAAATCAATAGAATTTAAGTTCTGTTTTTTTCTTCTTTGAAGTATTAGATTTTATGGTAATGAATATTCGATAAGACATCTCTAGAGATAAATATGTCATAGACTGGGATGCGATAATATAATTTAAAATTACATTCCAATCCATTCAATATATTGCCATAGCAAAGACATTACCCAAATTACATCTACTCGGTCCAGGTTTTTGCAGAAAATTATAAATATCAGAATGAAAACCGCAAATTCTGATCACATTTGCTAGATTGAAAGTAAAATTGTAGCCGGTAGCAATACATTCACTTATGAAATGAAAATGTTTTCATTTAGCGTTATACAACGTTATTTTGCAGCACACTTGAAAAACTGTTACAAGAGCAACAAGAAACTTGTGAACTTGGTGAAATAATACTTGGCTCGATGAAGTTGTACAACGTCTTGAAATAGAATAGGCAAATGAATTGGAATTAAAAAAGTGTTGTAAGAAACTATTTAAAGCGTTGTGACATTGTTGTGTCAGAGAACATGATAATAAGTAATTGCTTTTTGCGGCTAAATGGTATAATATAAATAGGGTAGTTAAGTTAGCGTAAAAACGAACTCATAGGTATATTGTAGGTAAGTAAAACGGATGAAAGTTTTTTTTTTCATTCAGCCAACCTTTCCAGTTCCAGCTCATTCCACAACCTTACCACGGTAAATATCCCGTAAATAATCATATAACTTTACTTTCCAGTTTCCATACTAAAGTTTATTTAAACGACCTAAGGGCATTTTAGCCATTTTAGTATTAGTATGTATATCTGTCTGACCCCCATATTCAGACTTAAATAAGGGTACCTCGAATTACGTCACCCTCAAGTTGTGTTTTGGCATATAAAAACACCACTTGACGTGAGAATTCAAGGTACCTCTATTTACGTCTATGAATATGAGGGTTAGTCTCTGGTGTGCCTATTATTTATAGTAAGTCCTCACTCAATTTTTTTTAAATATACATTTAAATTTATATTTTTTTTATGTTATTTTTTTCTCGTAAGTTTATAGTGTTAGTTAGCACACTATTTATTTTATACTTATTTATTTCTACTTTATTTTCATAAATGGTTGTAATATCCCGACTATTATCTGACCAATTTTCCAATCGAGACTTTCAAACTTATATTATTACAGGGTTACGCGGAAAGGGTGTTCTAAGCCGGAAGATGTCCATAATACCCATAATTGTGAACAACTTTTACTATAGGGTTGCTATGGGGCCAATCCTGAAATTGCGAATATATATCAGCTGTTCCATAGAAAACTGTCATTGACACTCGACAAAATATATGAAACATCGCGATTTGGGTTGGTCCCATAGTAAAAATTGTTCATAATGAAGAGCAATGACCTCCTGTCAGCCTAGTACAGTCTATATGCAGAACCCTGTATTTATTTGAATATGGTGTAACATAAAAATCTGTAGGTAAATGGAAAAAGGTGAAAAAACTAATGCGGAACGCAGTTACAACATTATTTCAGTATTCGCCTTTCTACATAAAAGAATTGAGGAAACCTATAGGCGCTGTCTTGTAACTGCCAACTTCAAGCAATCCGACTGCTGAGAGATAAGTATTTATTTTATTACCAAAGCACGATGCTCGCGGGATTTATAACCCGAACCGGAATCGAACCCGCGATGGTATCGCGAGGGGTCACACAATGACCACTCCGCCACACTCCGCGGCATCAAATGAAACGCTTTTATGTAATTGGCCACGCACAGTGGGCTCGGATGAAGGTTTGTGGTCCTAAAATGTGCAAGGGTTTATTTTTATTTTTATTTCCTCATACAAAATCAAAAATCGAATTGTATTAATTAACTAGCTACGTCCCGTGGTTTCACCCGCGGTAGACCCCCTAAAAGTAGCCTAAGTAACTCCTTATAACATCAGCTATCTGCCAGTGAAAGTCCCATCAAAATTAGTTCAGCTGTTTTGGAGTCCATAGGGGGAACATACACACATCGGTTTTTACATTAATAGATAGATTTCCTCTCAAAGTTAGTATTAGTTATGAGTCTGTTCCCGCTGAATAGTGGCGTATACCCCATTTTTACTATGGTAGCGGGAAGGGATAGACACCAGCGACGGAAACATAGGTTGCTAATTCCTGATCAAAGAGTGTGTGTATATAGTAAAAATTTATACAGTATGGCTATCAGCATTTATAATTAATTACCAGATAGCTTTTAAGGAATTGAATTAAAATATTCTAAAATGTAAATTGTTTAAATTTTTAATTGACAAGTGTTATTATAAAGTTGATGATTTTTAGGGTTCCGTAGGTACCCAAAGGGTAAAAACGGAATCACACACATCGTAGACAGACATCGTGGCTTAGTAAAGCCTACGATGTCTGTCTGTCTGTCTATCCATCCATCTTTCCTACCTTTAAATGGCTGTATCTTTCGAACCATAATAGATAGCTAGTTGAAATTTTCACAAAATATACAATGTTATGGCGGATTAAGAAATAATAAAAAAGGCAAAAACTAAAAACGAAAGGGATCCCTATACAACGTTTTTTTAAACGTATTTTTGTATTAGGTCTAATGAAAAAACGGTAATACGTATATAGTAAGCACTTAAATATAACAACAAATAATAAATGATAGCCAAGTGCGACTCGGTGTCAAGCTTCCGTTCATTACCAAGTTATAACTGGTAATTTCGTTATTGAATTGGTGGTACGGAACCATCAGTACGCGAGCCCGAGTCACCGGTCGGTTTTTTTTAATATACACTGAAACAAGTAAATATTCTATAATTTAGACAGACCAAGACCGACAATAATTTATGACAATATTCTTAAAATAAACTAATTTTAAAATAATTACATATAAACTGATTTTGATTTGATTTGATTTGATTTGAAAATCCATTCTCCATTTAGATTAGTTTATAAGGTAGTTCCGTCCATGGAGTTTAAATAGATGCTTATATTATATAGCATAGGCTGACAGAAAAAAAAAAATTAAATGTGAAAAAACGATTACCATATGCACCACAGTGTATTGCTTGGGGGCGGTATATTAAGATTCGTATCGAACTTTGCTGCGGCGTTTTGCAAAATTACAATACTTCTGATAATAATTATCACTGATTATAATTACCTGGCCGCTTATTGATTATAAGGTCACCGATTGTTTTTGACCTCTGCTAGAATTGGAAACGGTTCATTATGTTTTATTTGTTGCGTCCCGTGTCACTCGCTATCCTATAGGAACAATTAACTTTTCCGGGACAAAAAATACTACCCTCCATATCAAATTTCATTTACTTAGTTGTTACAGAGTTGAGTACAGACAAAATTACACACAGTCGTTCGTATATATAATAAAAGTAATTATAATAATAAATAAATAAATAAATATTCGGGACATTTTTGCACACACGGTCATCTGACACCAAACTAAGCAAAGCTTGTGATATGGCTGCCAAAGACTGATATACATACATATATAGTTTTAAATAGATATTAACACCCAGATATAGAACAAACACAAATGTTCATCATATAAATGTTTGTCCAAGGTGGGAATCGAACCCACGCCCCCAAGCTCAGAAGGTAAGTTCACTACCAACTGGACCAACGGGCTATCTAAATAATAATAGTGTAATAATTATCATTTTTTTATTACTATCTTGTACCTGTACGATAAATTATCCATACTAATATTATAAAGAGGAAAGATTTGATTGTTTGTTTGTTTGTTTGTTTGTTTGTTTGTTTGTTTGTTTGTTTGCATTGAATAGGCTCCGAAACTACTGAACCGATTTGAAAAATTCTTTCACTGTTGGGAAGCTACTCTATCCCCGGTTAACATAGGCTATATTATATTTTAAAAAAAAATAGGGATCCTTACTAAAACTCCAATAATGTAACCCAAGGTGTAAAAAAATAAGATTTGTAATTTTGACTTTGCGTGTTTGACAGTTCTAAGACAGGACAACGTCTGTCAGGTCTGCTAGTATAAAATAAAACGAATGAAGCCTTACTTATAAGTAAGTAAATACGTGGGCACGTAACTTTTTTTTAAATTATTTTTTCTAAAACGGCTGTACCCAATTTCTTTTTAATTTTCAACGGTTATGAATCCCTAATTTTATCACCTACTGACAAGTTAATGTTTAAACAAACCTAAGTTCCCACGGAAACGTTTTGTAGTTCATAAATAGTTTCCAAATTGTGATGACAAGCAATCACATCTAACGAGAATCGAAGAACTTCGATTGAATTGGGTGTTAATAACATTATTAGTAAAAAAAATAAAAAAACTCGAATAGCGGTGACATCACATTGGTTTTCTCAATGCGTTCTTAGTGATATGTTTTTAAATTAGAAAGTAACTAAAAAAGCAAGACCAACCTTTAGTAGGTATAAGTTTAGATAGGTTTCGAAAACTATTTTCGTTTTTGTATTGTTCCATACATTTTAGTAAAGCGCCTCCAGCGGAAACGCAGTGAAACTAAAATCGGTAGTAATCACCAGTATTTATTATGTTCCTTCCAAAGATTATTTCATACTAGCTTCACTCAAATACGGAAAAGGTTTTCAAATAGCTTTCAGCCCATGCAGTGTATGGAACGATAGGTAAGTAAACGAAAAGTGTTCGAATACTATTAAATCTTATAATAAGACCTCAGAGCTTTTTTTATATCATAATATAGGGATATTTTTTTTTTTTTTTTTTTTTAACACAGATAAGTCCGCGTTTGACCACCAACCCGCCTGTTGGTAAGCGACGATGTGGTCGAAGATGAAGCACGCAGACTTAGAAGATACCTATTCACTCTGGCCTTGAAAAGGGCCAGGTTATATCTCTCAGGAAACAAGGAAGCTGGCAGGTTGTTCCAAACTTTGGCCGTACGGATTAGAAACGTAGAATCGAAACGTTTGGTACGTATCCAAGGAAAATCCACAATGTATGGGTGGTAGTGGGCCGTTTTCCTACTTGTCCTGTAGTAGAAAGGGGATGGCAGGATAAGGTCATGTAGCTCTGATGCACATTCTCCAAAATGAATCCTGTAGAAAATTGACAGACTCGCTACTTTACGGCGGTGTTCTAGACTGAGAAGTTTCTTAGCCACTAACTTCTCATCGCCTATAAGACGAACAGCACGCCGGTCTACCGATTCAAGAGCTTCGAGCTGGTATTTGGCTGAGCAAATATATAAGGATATATAAAAACCTTAAACCTTAAGTATTATGTTATGTATTTTACTTACTCGTTTTGTTATAGAAAAAGTTAAGCTATTAACGACTAGGAAGTATTTACCTAACTTTGTAATTTGTCAGAGACCTCGCATTTTGTAGAGTAAAGCTTTTGAGAAAGCATAAAAAGTTTTTGACTTAAAGTTAATATTAATTCAACCGAAAAAAAAGACGAGCAAAGAGGATCTTCATTCGACGTAGTATTTATATCTTAGAAAACAGATTATAATGACCGAGAGTTTTGGCGCCAATGTGAAAAAAGATGTTGTCTCATTGTAATATTTGTGACGTTGTTTGTTCTAATTTGTGTATTTTCGAGTATTACTGCGTAATAACGGTGGATTATTATTTATTGGAGTGTTCATGGCGTGCTCGAGTGTAGGAAAATGATATAATGAGGTGAAACAATATTTTCTTGTGGTTTCCAAAACTCCATAGAAGCCGCTTCTAGTCTCCGCCACTTTAGGGCATGACTTTGTCTTGTCCGTGACAAACTTTGCTTGACTCTGACTGTGACTGACTTGTTTAACTACATTTCATCAAACTTGATAACAATTTAATACTTGACACTGGCAAATGCACAGAAGTGCGACGCCAACATTATCACAGAAGAAAGAATTATAAAAAAACCTTTTAAAAATGGTTTTAAGGTGGTACGTTTCACCTATGGCGGGAAATTCAAATTTTAAACTGTTTTTTAGGCTGGATAATTATATTAAAATTACACAATGTTCGCGCAAATCGTTGGTTGTTCGTTACATTATCATGTTCAGTTATTATTAATAGTAATACACCGCATTACTTACATTTGTCGATAAACCGTTTGAAACAAAAAAAATGGTTTATTGGCAAATGTAAGTAATAATGTGCATTAGAGTTAATAGCTTTACATGATTTTGTAAAGAATAATAATCTATTTGCGCAAACATCACGATAGTTTACAATAACTAAGTACCCGGCCTAGCTAGAAGCACAAAAAACTATTTGAAATTTGAATTTCCCGCCATAGGTGAAACGTACCACCTTAAATTACTTACATCAGTTCATCAACACCTTAAATAATTCATGTGGGTACTAACATAGTTTATGTAAGATTCTCATACTGTTATTTTATACAGTGTAGAGATTTATAGAAGAGTTAAATTATAATATGAACGCGCCCACTTATTAGCAAATCTATCATTCTACACCTTTAATTTTGAATTATCAACTTTAACAAGTCTATTCCTAACTCGTTTGACCAGAATGTGTCGGGAGTGGCCGACCTCCGTCCGGTTCTGTGATTTATATGCGAAAATTAATAAATTTTGATAAGTGAAACTTAATAATTTAAACAAGCGTTAATTGGTTGTATATTATGTCGTACGAATCATAAGATTTAGCATTTTATTTGTACCTAAGTTTTGTTAAGTAGTCCCGTTCACCGGTCTAATGAAGAAATATTTGTCGTATTGGTCGGCTCTTTCATGGATTAAATAATTTTCCCGTGGTCCAGTCAATTGTTCCCAAAAGTATTAAAAATGGTACAGTCAAAGAAATTACTGTTAAAAAATGAACCATAGTCCTAACCGGACTACGCTACTCGATTCTAAAAATCATATTCTTACTGTTTTTGTGTGCATAATGTTATGCTATTTCTTCTTTGATTGTAAACCCATTTCAACTATTATTTATTGATTGTATAGTCAATATCTCGTATGTAGTGTCATTTAAATTTGAAGAAAATGTTCCATCTTTAAAGGTGGAAAATTAGGAGATGAGTTATGAATTCCCAAATTGAACTTCACCCAATTCCGTTTTTTATCAGTAGGTATGTTTAATGTATTTAGTTATATCTTTAGCTTAGCCTATTTTTAGTAATAAATAAAATATTAGGACACATGCCTATTGTTTTTTTGCAACCAATGTAAGTAGGTATTGGCAGCGCCATGTTTAATTCTTGCTACTTACAATGAAAGCATAATCAGACAGAGAGATGTCGCTTTTGCTAACTCGAAATAACTAGTAATAAAAATAAAGTTTTTGAGATAAAACTGTTTTTGGGTTTTTGTTTTATCATAATCATACAAAAGATTTATGATTTTGTAAATGTTTATATCAGTTAATGTGTGCATTTTCCTGAAACATACGATATTTCAATAAAACTTGTTAGCATACGAGTATAACACTTAAACCGCGTCTAATTAAGTAAAAACAATTTTAAACTGTTATAATGTTCGTGTCAAATCAGATATAGCATTTAATAATATGGTAGAAACTGAATGCGTGGCGTGCCGTGCGAAGCATCGAGTAAATTTAAAAAAAAAACAGATTCCAAGACTGCCAGTGACTATTCTAGTAAAGTCAGATCAAGAAAAGGAATCAAAGGAAAGGAAGGATCAGGAAGTTTTTTTTTGTGAGAAGTTGGTCGCACTGCACCTTTTTCTAAGACATTTTTTGTATGGCATAAGATTTAAGAGTCTAAAAGAAAACGTACTTCTTATTGTTCTACACGTCGCAAAAACTCCAACACACCACAGCGCAACCTTAATTAATTACCTACTCGTGATCGACATAACCCCGCCATGTTCAACTGATTAACTCATCAGCCGAGCCCGACGGGATGAGCCACGTTATTATTTAGCCGGCTAATAATGGAGTCATCATTTCGCCCGTGACAGCTTCACACCTTGAAACCAACGAGTGGAAAATCTACAGAGATACATATCTTTAAAATGTTAAATTGTTGCTAAAGTCACTGGTGTATTATCTACGTACAAGAGGCTAGGCTTATTATTTTCATTAGCTTTGTTTGCACCGCTCTATTCCATGTATTGTATAATTTATCCGTCAGTGTCCGTACACGTTCGATATCCATACCTAAATGGGCTTTCCAGATCTATTCGTATTCCCCACATCTGAGGGTCGTGACTAAGTAGAAGAAAAACTCCTCTTAGAGTTTATCACTAATATGTTCCATAGCTATCTGATTCTAGGCGACATAGAGCGAATTGTACACTGATATAAAGCTGTCAACATTGATTTAAGCTCGACCACGTATAGATAACCCTATTCATATCAAATGATTAAAAACGCTTCACACTCATTGCTCTACATCAGGACTCTCTGTGTCGGATGCCATGGAACAAGCACACATATCTAACATCCAGACCCAGATCAGATATTCATCATTCAAAACATCTGCCTTGCTGAGAATCCAATCCGGGCTGAGCCATTTTGACGCGTTACACTTTTAATCATGATAATAAAATATGCCGTTATTTGGCTTCTTCCATTATAGTCCTATATTACATTCAATGACTGTGGTCCCTATCTGGTCATTCCAACGTATCAGCCTGCAATCTTTAAATAAATCTTGTCTTGGAAAATATAGTCAACTCGATCAATTAAGGATCAGCTGCCATATTCTGAACCCGATCGGAATGTTTCGATTCAAAATCTACATTCTCCATCTCTATCATTCTGAATATAAATATGACGTTGACAGAAAATAAGACCTCGAATCTAAACTATCCGACTGGGTTTGGATTGCGGTGGCTGTTTCTCTGAATGCTTTGCTACTCTCCGTTGAAACGGAGCGAACTCTCTTTATTATACTCGAGCTTTTTTATTCTATTTTTTCGTCATGTCGAGTTTTACGACGGGCTTTGTGCGCCGCCTGCGCCGGCTAATCGTGAGGTGTTAAACAGACGCCGATGTACGAAGATAATCTAAATTGTTATACGTAATGAATCGGACGTTCGTAATTAAGATAATGAACGATTTGTGGTGTGTTGACGACGTGGAAACTGTTGTGGGTGGTGACGCAGTTGTGGCGGTGGGAGGAGCGTTGCTTTTAAGGGAAATGCTCCATCTGCAATTTTCATCCAGATACCTACAATTCCTATAGAGAAAACAAACAAAAAACGTCCGAGGGTCATTGTACATACATTGTATCAATTATATACTTCACAATGCCACATTTACTCCAATTTAGACGTTATGTCGCTTGCATAGTGCTCAATGTTAGTTGTCCGCTATGTCATAGTAGCGCTGGCATCGCGCGGCGTTGTAGTCGGATCACGGTTACCTTGTAACTAGCCATAAAGTCTGCGAAATTCGTAGAGTGCGCCGAGTTTTTTGGCACGATTGTGACTCTATATGTATTGTATCTCGATGTCTGTTTTCAAAAAAATGCAGTTCCGTCTACATGCGCTAGATAGCGCTGTTTTTCATACAAATCGTCGCGATCGAGTAAGTTAGTAAACGCATTTGAAAAAACTCGCACTAGGCACTCTGATCTTGTTATGTATCTATCATTTGGGTATCGAAAAGGTGGATACTAACATACCCCTCATTTTACAGAAGTTTAATTATACAAATAGTTATTTTTAATGTACCAAAAACTTTTCGGCAGCTTCCCTGTATCACTCTTTACAACTTTGTCCATTACTTTGTACATATGTACAGTAAAAATCAATCATACACACATTTAGAAGCATTTGAAGAAGCATATTAAACTACTCTTTCGAGAGAACCATACGACGAGTTGTACCATGGAAAGAAGAATAAGCAGATGCATTCAAGAGTCAAGAGGATAAAGGGCAATAAGTTGTTGTAACAGCAGTGCAAGTACCGTTCTTTATCGATTATCAAATTCGATAAAATGCCATAGACTCGATCATTGCGTGGCATTTAATCAAATTTGCCGATCGATAAAGAACGGTACTTGCACTGCAGAATTCAGAAAGGAACAAGAAACCACATCTTGATTATGAAATAGATTTTGATCAACCATGCAGCGAATTTATTTGCCTAATTTTGTTGTTCAACCTAAAGAAAGTGCCGGGAGGCGATTGAAATGTAAAAAGAAAACGTTTAGAAACAAGGATTGTGTGGGTACCATCGAAGGCACCTTCTTGCGGCGGCGTCATTTGTCGGGTCGCTCTTTTCCCTCAGATATGAACATTAAGGGGATGATGATGATGATGATATATAAGAAATGCGATGGCTGGCACATAGCGATTCACTCGTGATCGGGCTGCTTGCGGGTCGCTGATCTGTTCCCGGTGTACACACAAACTAGTAATAGATAACATGACTAAATTGTTTTAACCTTAGATTAAATACTAACTAACTTTTCTCTCCCAGTATTGTGTATAGCATAAGTAATTTCAATTGTAGTAAAGTATTATAACAAAAATCACGGACCCCGTTGTCAGCGGATTTAATTTTTAACACTTTTTTTGAGATGGTTAAAAATAAAAATCTTGATACATTTTTTAAAATAAACACCAAGTTTTTAAGAACTTTTAGCGTACAAAATGATAAACCATATCCAAACTCCCAAAACTCACAACACCTCCATCTCGTCTCTCAACTCACCGAGCTAATCGTTTGCCCGATTCAATCACACCGTCCGGCTCTATCGCGCCATCACCAATCATTACATTATATTGTGATAAAATATCTCTATCGAAACGTTTGTCAATAATATTTTATTAGCGGGCGGTTTGTTCGCCTTACAAGTAACAAGCGTCTTTTCGAGGCGTTTGATTTCACGCTGTGATTATCGCATGCGGTGTTACTTACAAAGGAGGTTGGACTGATGAGTAGGTAGAAATAAGTTTGAGGAAAGTTTGATCACCAAAAAAAGTGGTTGTCTGGCACTGGCCACTAAGAAAACGATTATAAGTTAGTTTATTTGACACTGGCTATATGTAGGTACCACAGATATAGATCTGTGGTAGGTACCTACGAATAACTCCAAATGAGATGTTGATAGATTTCTGTAGGTTCGGATATAGACTTTTGTCTATGGAAATAGTCACTGGGTAGGTGACGTCATCATAAATACAAGATGGCGACAATGTAAAGAGTGAATGAAAAAAACGATTACGAAAATACCTATTGTATTTTTAAAAGAAAGTGAAGTTTGGTACATACATTTTTGTTTGGGTGTATATGTGCCGTTAGCAAAAGAAACTTCTTTTTTAAAGAACGAAACATGTTTCTATTTACAACAGCATAACCTTTTTTTGGACAACAGCTTAGTCGTAGATTTTTACGTAAGATCTGATCTGATCGCCACTTGCAGGTAAATATTCTAAGCTTACAGATGTCATACACTCAGCCCTAACACCCCACCTCACTATTTGACACAACCAATACACAATACGCAATGCAATCAAAAAGAGCAGCAGTAAAGGCCAGCGCGAAGCGAATTGTAATCGCGCGCACCCCAAAACAAATCGTCACTATCGCAAGATCAAAATAACATTTGTACTGGAATCATTTATCAGTGCTGATTCTCTTTCCATTTGGCGTCCCCCGGCTAAAGGCGTTTATATCCCGAGTGCTGTGATTATTAGGGTGAGATTCCGACCTTAGCGGGCAGAGAGGCGTTTCAGTGACAGCACCATGAGCATGACAGCAAAACGCAGTGAGAATTGAAAAAATCGATTGGGATAAATTGTAGGGAAAAAAAATTGTTTATATCTATCTCCTCCGCCATTCTGTATAATATCAACACGAAAAATTATTTAACGGCCTGTTATCCGAGTCGCGTGGGCAACAAAACGCTCAAGTTAGAGCGACAATGTATTTTGCCGCGCACGAGTCAGGAGGCCCGCGGGGGGAGTGCAACGACAAAAACGAACATAGGCCCGACCTCGTTGACGCCTGGCGTGGTACTGAGCGTGGGCGCGCAAATTCTCGCGACCTTTTTACGCTTTTAATTTCACTAAAAAACTAAACTATTCACTATCAAAAATCTATCCAATGCAAAAAATGTTGAATAAAATTGCCCGAGCTTTCATTAGAGCATAAAACGAAAAAAATAAATTAACTCGACTTTGTTTCAGATTTTATTTAAATCAAGGAATCTTTATTACACGATATGTTTTGAACCAAAGCATAAACTCAAACACAGACGTATCTGTGACACGTATTTTTTCCAGCTCAAATATTGTAATTTAACTGAATAAAATTGATTGAAAAACCGTCAAATTTGGTATAAGAGGCCGTTAAACTGTTTGCAATTTTATTCTAAAGATAGGTAAGTATGTAATGCCCAATAACTTTTGCAGCAGTGTGATACCCCTGAGAGTACCCGTGAGTGTGCTCCTTTAGCTGTCCTTATTTTTTAGAAGGTTCTCAATTCGTAAGTTTTGTGTATGTTACGCGATATCATATACTTATTTTAATGATTCCTTTTTACTGAATAGGATCTGAATATATCTCAAGGGTGGTCATGGTAAAAAGTGGTCAATATTAAAATTAAAAAAACAATTTCTGCCAAGTTGGTTGTTCGTATTTTTTTATAAAAAACTATATTATTTATAACTTAAATTTTGGCTCCACACTCAAGTGTACCCAGAAAGTACTTATATTTCTAGAAAAATTACATTCACGAAATATGTAAATGGCAGTTGATATTTTTACAACGCTTTCGAAGTTGGTTAATACTAAATGCAGTTCACATCGATGAGTACAATGACCTCCTTTCGACTTAGTAACCACGCGGTATACCCAGTGTATACCTACCATGAATTTGTGAAGATCGAACGCCTATAGTAATAGCTTCCTTCACATAATACGGCACTTTCTATACTACATATGAGTATAGCTAGCTATAGGTAGGTAGCTCCAAATCGCTCCCGCTTATGACAGTGTACTCTCCCCAACCCCTAACACGCAGTCGACTAATGCGTTTCAAGGGAATAGCTTCTTCGCGGGGCTTTGCTCGTTAATACTCGTCCACCGAACGAGGATTAAAATTTAATGTTTGCATTATATTTGTCATGAATATAAAAATTTGGGCATGTTTTAATTATTAAGTTTACCGCTCACTTTTGTTTCACGAAATCATTTACTAACTTATATAAGTAGTGTATTTTCGTAAGCCTTATATTTGACTTGGTTTTATCTTGCATTCCAGAAAATATGCCTAATAGTGTTGAGCCCGAATCACCTCAGTTCTGTCTAAATAGGTATATTCAGTTTTAAAAAGCGATGAATAGTATATGGTTTGTCCATAATCTCGCTCGTGCAAATACATTTTATAGATGTAAAAGTTATTGAATGCTCTCATATGAAATATAAGCACAACGAATAAAAAAATGAAATGACAAATGTCAGTAAAAAAATTATTTTGATTTACGAAGTTATAATCTTCACATTGCAGAATATTTGCAAATTCAATTCAAAATAGAGGCAGATTCCAGTGTTTTGAAAAATGATTCTTCTATTAAAAATTATTTAGTCAAAATAATTATGTGCAATTGTATAATAAAAAACATCAGGAACTTATAAACTCTGTGAACTATTTTCGGGATCTCAGATAATATTTGATGGTATAAAAAATCGAAAAATCTATCTTTTAAGTTTTAGTAACACAAATACGTGTGAAAAATTTGCACTGGTTTGTCACTATAAACGGTTTTCATTATAATAAAACCCAGTCCCAAGTAATTTTGTACCCCCTGAGTAAAAACTTTCCTCAGGTCACGATCTGCAATGGCTTATTTAGAAAGTCCATAAACAAGCTCGAGTACAAGTATACTTCAGACATACACAATTTATGCAAATGGGGTCTAGCTGATCCTCCAGTGGAACTGTGTGACTGCGGTGCAACCTTCCAGACCTTAGAGCATCTGCTCGTCAGCCAATTGTGCCCCAACAATGCACACTGGGCGACCTTGTGAGGCCAACGTTGCCGCAGTTTCGGTCGCCTCCTACTGGTCTGAAATAATATAACAGTAACATTGCGAATCGCTGAATACAATAAAAATGTTCTTTTCACAAAAAACATGGTCCTGTCAATAAAAACTGTAGGTACAATCACAGGAATTCCGGAAACCCCTAAAGGAAAGTCGTCCGTAACTCAACGCGTCGGCTTTCTGCGCCATCGACGGAATCCACCCCATCTAAATGATAATTCGAGTCCCTTCTTACAATAAAAATTATTGAGGCCTGTTTATTTTATTACACTTCGTATTGTGTTCGAATACTCAAACAAAACCACTATTCAAAAAAATTTACCCTAACCTAGTTTGAACGATTATATCCTTTACTACTATTGAGATAAAGGTTATAGGATAGTGGCGGGTAGTTTTTGTCTGATATAGGGTAAGTTTGGATCAACCTGTCACACCCTGTTGTGTTCGGCAAATGGACAATGATTTCGCGCCTCTTACCCTTTGACCAATTCTGATTTGCCGCATTTACATTTTGTAAGGGCAAGCTTTCTCGTTTCGGTTTATGGATCTATCGGAATAAAATGTTAGTGTACTGGCAAGGACTGTTGACGTTTGTTTTCTTCTTTGATTTCTATATTTCTATAATTGAGAATCGAAAAAATTTGCGAATAACCGATTGCTGTGTATTAATTGGCAAAAGCATTCCTAGTGTGCGAAGTTACTGAGATATAAAAGTTACTGTTGATGGGGCGTTTCTTCTAGGCGTTCGAGTTCCATTGTAGACCGCATCTTCGCTTATAACATCAGGCAAGATGGCAGCCAAGTGCAAGCCCATATAAGATCATTGAGCAGACCCATCTTTCAATAAAAAAAAACAAAAAAAAACGCATAGTTACTTGGTTACAAAGAACGGTGGCCCTAACCCAAAAGGAGGTCATTGTATTCGTCATTATGGACAACATGGAACCAATACAGAAATCATATGAAAAAAACTGTTGAAAAAAAAAAAGGAAATTTACACTCAACGAAACGCATGGGACAACTGATATTTACCTCTAAATTTTGGGTTGGATTGTTGGTTTGGTTGGGATTTGGGTTCTATTTATCCTTTTTTTTTTTTCTGTGTGTTCTATACTAAAAATAGATCACAATGATGAGTATAATAGCCTCTTTTCGGCTTTTTACCATGTAACTTTGTATAGCATGCCAATTGCTAATGAGCAGACATTGGTAGATGTAGGTATAGATATCTTCTGCTATTTTGACTGTTGGCAAAAAAAAACATTTCAAGATTTACCCAAAGACAAAATGAAAGCCCCCGAAATGACACTGTCTGAATTCAACTAAGCAACAATTTTCGTTTTAGTCAAACTAATTCAATTGTTTGCCTTTAACATCAGTCAGATGTTGTTATACAATACACATGCTTGACTCAAGTTGTTTATTATTCCATAGGTGGCAAATACGCTGACGGGCCGCCTAATGGTAAGCGATCACTTTCGCCTATGGATACCTGCAACACGAGGGGCATCACAGATACGTAGAATCTATTAACAGCCATTTTGAAGAACCCCATTAAATAAATAAATTGAGTTAAATAAATTGATTGTATAAAAACATATTTTTCAAGCTTTTTGTGTCTGTTATATTAACAGTTGAGGAGAGGGCTTGTTAGAAGCTAACCTTGAGTGCAGTAAGCATGTCATAGTGATACTTCTAATGTTTTATAATAAAATCCGTGCACAAAATTGCGAGCTCGGTAGAAGTTAACCTTGAGTGCAGTAAGCATGTCATAGTGATACTTCTAATGTGTTATCATAATAAAATCCGTGCACAAAATTGCGAGCTCGGTAGAAGTTAACCTTGTGTGCAGTAAGCATGTCATAGTGATACTTCTAATGTGTTATCATAATAAAATCCGTGCACAAAATTGCGAGCTCGGTAGAAGTTAACCTTGAGTGCAGTAAGCATGTCATAGTGATACATCTAATGTGTAATCATAATAAAATCCGTGCACAAAATTGCGAGCTCGGTAGAAGTTAACCTTGAATGCAGTAAGCATGTCATAGTGATACTTCTAATGTGTTATCATAATAAAATCCGTGCACAAAATTGCGAGCTCGGTAGAAGTTAACCTTGAGCGCAGTAAGCATGTCATAGTGATACTTCTAATGTGTTATCATAATAAAATCCGTGCACAAAATTGTGAGCTCGGTAGAAGTTAACCTTGAGTGCAGTAAGCATGTCATAGTGATACTTCTAATGTGTTATCATAATAAAATCCGTGCACAAAATTGCGAGCTCGGTAGAAGTTAACATTGAGTGCAGTAAGCATGTCATAGTGATACTTCTAATGTGTTATCATAATAAAATCCGTGCACAAAATTGCGTTGACTGTTGAAAAGTTCCTTATCTGGAGCTAATCCTGGATCATCATCATCGTCATCATTTCAGCCATAGGACGTCCACTGTTGGACATAGGCCTCCCCCATTTCCAAAAGGGCCGGTGAAATCCTGAATTTCATACCATAAAAATGCATTAACATCGGAACTGAACCAACATGTAAAAATTCAACTCCGTAGGATAAGAGGAAGTGGTTCCAATTCAGCTTGCAAGGTTTGACCCTAAAAAAATAACTAACATACAAACATTGTAAGTTAAATAAAACCTTGTATTTTTTTTACAACTTTTGACCGTGTTGGCGGCTCTTTAGGAATGTGAGCCAGCACTCGGAAGCACTTCCCGAATGGGCCAAGCACTGGCACGTGGCCGCTCCATCAACCGCTTCCGCCACTTAGCACTGTTTGTTTGTGGTAACACCATTACCGAGCTAAATGAGTCCAAGGACTCTAAGGTAAGATGATTCGGATATTTTGACATTGGTTTAGGGTGCGAAGTTCCTTCTTTGTTCCGGTCATAGATATAGACTTATGTACTTATCGCGTTCGTATTATGTGTGTATATGTATATATGGCTATATTGTGGCACTAGCTCGTGTTTTCTATCTTGTTGTAATTTTAATTTCTGGTGTACACAATAAAGAGTTTCTATCTATCTATTTTCTTTGTTTGGTTTATCTATATAGATAAACTTATAGGTATACATTTACACAAGTTGTTATAATTTTTTTGTATAATCATCGACAAAAGAGCTGATGATCTCCAAACATCTGTACAGATTATTTTGAATCATAGGCTCATAGCTCTGCCTCAATTTCTTGAATCATTACACTCTCGATGGAGTCACCTTTCAAACAAACAAAACTTAAATCAAAATCAGTTTATCCGTGAGATACACAAACGTTAAACTTATAACACCGCTCTGTTTGCGTCGAGGGTTAAAAATCATCCTCTTCTTTAGCGAGATTTAAGTCTATACATATCAAATAATAAATGAGATAAATTGTAAAACCATAAAAATAAGGTGATAATCATGTACCACTAGAGTTTTTTATGGTTCTTCAATCTCAATATTATGTGACGTAATTTTGTTTAATACCTTTAGAAAAAGATGTTGTAATTGACTTGTAACTTGGTAGGCACATAAGTCAAAACCTTTAGTTACTAATAAACGCCGCATGGCGCTCCGATTTACCGGAAGTCGGTAGGAAATGGGCACTAATGGCGGCCGCACCGGAAGCGCCGCCATTACGACCCTAGTGTTGCTCAAATAATTACATAAGCTCGTTTATTTCGCAATATAGGCATGATGGCAGCAAAAAGTATCTTTGATTATTATATTTGCCACATTTTGTAGAGCGGTATTCGCAGTGGCGGATTACATTATTGCCGCCAGTAGGGTATTTAAATTTGCCGCCCCTACCAACCTCTACAATTCGATACCCTAGTTCACAGCCATATTAATTTCATTTTTTTTGTCAAAGTAATTCTATCTATACAATTTGTGCGCTATCGTCTTAATTACACCACCTTTTTCCCGTAATTAATATGATTGTGAACCGGGGATTGATGTGTCAGTTCTTATTGATCTCAAATTTGCCGCCTCTAAAATCTGCCGCCCTAGACTCCAGCCTACTCAGCCTGCTGGTAAAGCCACCACTCCATTCCAAACAACATCACTATTTATCATTCCCTATTTACTATCAGATAAATAAATAACCTCAAATACCGTACATTGCTGGCCGTAAATAAGGAATGCTGACAATTTTCATCCGTCCAAAGTAACAGGATACCCAAACTTGGGCGATAAATCCCGCATTCAAGTGAAAAGAGCTTTTTCCAGCCAGTAACAGTTCTAAATTGGAAAAACTACTAAGAAGGGAAACTCGCCGTGAAGCGAAATGTTTTTCTAATTTTATTTTCAGACGTCTTTTGTTTGGTTCCTAGTTTTATTTTTGTATGGTTCAGCCAAACAAACAAGTTTGTCTAGATTAGCGGCATGGAAATAAAGCCGGAATAAAACAAAATACATAAAAATGCAGCAATGCCTGCTGCAGATTTATTTATTTATAACCATTACCAAGTAGGTATATTAAAATAATTATCATCTATTATAGTTTTAAACCTCAGGCAAAAACATGTTTTAAAAATTATCCGGAAATCGATGCAGGAAACCTTGCAACTCCTCAAGTAATAGGAGTTTTTGGCGCCAACTTGGCAAAAAGATGTCGGCTCGTTGTATTATTTTCATAAACTTGTATATTTTCGAGTGTTAATGTGTAATATAGGTGAATTAATATTAGGTAATAATAATAATAATTAATTCGTTATATGTAACGAGGTGAAACATGTATTTTCATGTTGTTTCCAAAACTCCATAGAAGCCTTTTGTAAAGCCTCCAAAACTTTAGTGGGGCATGAGTTTGACTTGACCGTGACTTACTTTGCTTGACTCTGACGATAACCAATATGACTTAAAATATTTAAATACTTGGACACTAGCAAATACACAAGTTGTGCGACGCCAAAAATCCTCCCAAGATGAAAGAATAAAAAATAAAAAACACGACTAACAATGATAACGTATATATACCCTTAATACCCTATTGTCCTCACTGCAATTTCCCTGCAAAGTCCACACAGTCAAACGACCTGCTAATGCGAAACGCGACCTGCAATGTATGTGCATAGGTTAAAAAATCATCTAGGATAATAAAGAAACTTATCGGCTGTGAGATCTGACGCCCAGTGCACAGCAATTGGAAAATGGAGTTGCTAGTTTAACGTTGAAATTCACCAAAATTACACATGTTAATTTTTGCAATAATATTATTTATCTATACTTACCCACCTACCTACTTACCAACAAAAACTTATAGATATTCATAAATATTAAAATGAAATTCAGTTCTTTTCGTTCGTGGTACTCATACACTCATATAACTCATAGAATTTACCAATCAATGTATTTTAGCAAAATTATTTTCTTTAAATTTTTTCAATAGTTATATACTCCCAATGACCAACAAAACTCAACCAATTTGGGGAAACACTCCAATCAGGCAACACTGAGGTAAAAACAAAAAAGGCGGGAGTTTCCCGAGTTTCATTTATAATGGAATCCAATATGACGGCGATTGCGGCACTGATAACTTGAGAGCGAAAACACGAACACACAAACACATGGGTGGTATTGTCATGCAGTCGATCAATGTATTGTCAGCAATTTTCAATAATTAAAGTAAATTACAGTTAAGTAGTGTTAGTCTGAAAAATACAGTCATTTTGATGAAGCCTGATAATAATTTTGTATTTTATTTTTTAAGTTCAGGCAATTTAGTAATGGCCTTTTCATTGTTTGTGAATTATTTTTCTAAATAACTATACTGGCAAGGTATTTGAACATACCTATGTAGCTTGTCATACGTATGACCCATCGCAGGTCATACGCGGATAACATTGGCCCGAAATAGGGATCAATGGCACAAGGGAGAGGCCTGTACTCAGCATTGAGTCGATACAGGCTAACGATGATGATGATGGTTTAGTCTGATAGGTAGTTATTCTATGATGGTAAACACTCATAACCGAAATCAGGCGTATTTTGGTTGAATCGTTGGCTTTTACACAAATTTTGCGAAAAGAAAACGGCTCATTGCGTATCTATCCTAAATCTATTTGTGATTTTCATGACTCTGAATTTTCGTTTTAGTATAAAAAAATGAAACTATGCATATCCTTGCAGCTGTAAAGGCCTGTCGGCTACCAAGGCCTCCAATCAAAGGTGCGTGATGCGTACCTACTGCGTAGAGCCTGCGTTGATCTCATATTCTGGTCGCAGCGGGGCGCGCGCCCCGGGAAGCCTCGTTATTAGCACCTCGGTTCAAAGCTAGCCGCGCCCACAGATTGTATAATAGTTACCACATTCGAATCAGCGGTTGCAGAGCCTTTTGAGACAATGAGCCTTGTAGAACTTGTAGTATGACCAGCTGCTACGGTTATCACTGGAACTCGAACCTAGTCCAGACAAAACACAATCACTGTATCACTGCGTATATTATATACCTAGTATTATGAACACATTTTGAACACGGACTTTCGAACATTGGATTCTACGCATTGGCGAGTTGAAAACCATCACCTCGATTGAAATTCTGACATTTCAAGATCTCAATAGCTTCCTTTACCAGCTCCTTCCAAAACCTTACCACGGTTAAGGCGGTCTTTCAGACAAAAAAGGCTTCACAGAAAAAAATATTAAGACAATATATTCATTTTAAAGCAGTAAAAAAAATATGTGGTAATCTTGATCATATTTCTGAGTGTACCATTAGTTCCAAAACACGTTTCCGATAAATTTTCTCGATAGAAAAAAATCATGAAATAACCTCTAACCTTGAAATTTACCTAAACGCATACAATGTTATCTCGAGTATTAATGAACAAATCTTTACAAAATTTACAAGAATGATGTTAAATATTGTAACAAATAACATCATTAATTTTATTTATTGATTAAAATTCAATTTTTCTATCTATTAATTAATTTAATCATAAATTGGCTCGAACGTGTCGAACGAAACGTCGTGCCGCCGCGGCGCTTTTTCACTTCTCTTTTATTTTTACGCGATGTGACAGAGACCGCTGAGGCGCGCTGCTAGACGGACGTGTGTCGCTTTGTTCCGCTAACCGCTCCAAAATATAATCTCAACTTTATGACACAAAAACACCTTGACGTAAGTTGTAAAGTAAGTACCTACCTTATCTGCAATGTTTTCTTGCATTATAAGTACTAAAAAGGCAGGCGAATGAAAATTACATTTTGTAACGATTTGTTTGTATATATTAGTTTACGAAGGATAATTTCACCACAATCGTCATAGTCCAGTTGGCCGAATGGTTTGACGCAATGGATAAGTTCTCTGCGACTCTGTGAGTAAGCTCCGGGTTCAAATCTTCATAGTCACCAATAATTTTAATTTTTGTAATTTTTCTTATGTTTTTAAAATAATTCGTCATGTTCGTGCGTGCGTGCGT
Organism: Agriopis aurantiaria; assembly: GCA_914767915.1. NCBI lineage: Eukaryota > Metazoa > Arthropoda > Insecta > Lepidoptera > Geometridae > Agriopis > Agriopis aurantiaria. The sequence goes on along the minus strand of OU611994.1, from coordinate 4,376,907 downwards.
GAGTGTGTGTATGTTTGTGTTTGTATGCATGTGTGTAATGTTCTTTACTCGAAAATGGTAGGGCCATTATTGACGGGATTTTCACTGTCAGATAGCTGATTCTATGAGGAGAAAAAAAATTGGCATCTTTTTATCATCATCATCATCACCATTTTTTCATTACTTCGCAGGTGAACCCGCAGAGCACAGTTAGTCTACTTTTTTAGGGTCCCGTACCTCAAAAGGATAAAACGGAACCCTTATAAGATCACTTCGTTGTCCGTCTGTCTGTCCGTCTGTCAATACCCTTTTTCTCAAGAACGCGTAAAGGTATCAAGTTGAAATTTATACTAAATACTTGGGCCTACGGTTTCTTTCGGCTGTAAAAAATAAAAGTTGTAAGTCAAAGCAATCAAAAGATATGAACGTTTATGTCGTATATTTTGCGATTTCACAGGGGAATCTAAACCTATAGGGTACTTCCCGTTGACCTAGAATCATTAAATTTGGCAAGAAGCAAGGTCTCATAGCACATATATAGGAATAAATCCGAAAGTTATAAATTTGAAGTTATATCATTTAAAAATAATTATTTTGCTATTACAAACTTACATTTTGTAGTTGGAATGTATGGAGTAACCTTATTGTCAACTACAAACTTAAGTTTGTTTTTCAATATTTTAACTTCAGTTAGTTTTTTTTTTGGTCTCGCGCTCTGAGGGTTCCGTCTAACGGAGGAGTGACATAGTAATAATTTACTTCCAAGTATCGGTGGTCGGTGTACCAGGGCAATATAAGAACAAAGCAGTCTCGAGCATTTGCAGAGGTCACACAAAGTGGACAGTCAGCGACGTTTTCATACAAAATAGCTTTCCGTCCAGTTTAAATAGACACCCTCCAGTTGATACCTTGAGAAGTACGCAATATCTAGCTAATTTCAAATGGCACGCACCCTTTCTTTCTTTGGTCAGGCTTCAAGTAAGTACTAAGTACTAAACAAGCAGTCGAATGCAAATTACATTTTGTGTCGATTTGTTTGTATATTTATATTATTTTATAAATTAGAAGGATAATTTCACCGGTTGCGTCATAGTTCAATTAGACGAGTGGTTGACGCAATGGATTAGTTCCTGGACTGAGTAGGGTCCGGGTTCAATTCTCACTTTTTCCGTTTATTTTTGTTATTTTTCTAATGTTTTTGAAATAATTCGTCGTGTGCGTGTGTGTGTCCGTAATGTTCTTTATAGACTCGAAAACTGCAGGACCGATTTTGATGGGATTTTCACCGTAAGATAGCTGAAGTTGAAAAAAAATCGAGAAAAAATTTAGCAACTTTTCATCGTCATCATCACAATTTTTTCATTACTACGTAGGTGAATGCGCGGGGTGCAAGTCTACTATAGTGGTTAGGAAGTCCTATACAACTTGGGATGGACAGACAGACAGACTGATGGGCAGAACGAACTTATATGGGTTCCTTGTAATTCTACGGAACCCTAAAAGGGTGTTACAGTCTTCTTTGAGTATATCTTTCTTCTATATACATATAAAAAGCGATGTATGTATGTTCCCTATGAAGGCTGATGATGATGATGATGATATTACGTATAAACTTCAAAATGGCTAAACTGATTTTGATGGGATTTTCACTCTCAGATAGCTGATGTTATAACGAGAGGAAAAAATGCTGCTTTTCATCATCATCGTCATCATCAGCACCAATTTTTATTTTATTTTAATTTGAGCTAGTTTGGTAAGTCGTGGTGTTACTTTCTCCAGAAACGGATTAACTGACCTGACCGAGGACTTCGGAGACTGCTACTGGAACTGCTAGACGGAAAGAGCTAGAAGTGTCGAGTTTGGGCTCGTTTTATTAGTCGTGATGAGATCTTCTTCCAGAAATATTTTGACTGACCTGATCGAGGACTTCGGAGACTGCTACTGGAACTGCTAGACGGAAAGAGCTAGAAGTGTCGAGTTTGGGCTCGTTTCATTAGTCGTGATGAGGTCTTCTTCTAGGAATATTTTGACTGACCTGATCGAGGACTTCGGAGACTGCTACTGGAACTGCTAGACGGAAAGAGCTAGAAGTGTCGAGTTTGGGATCGTTTCATTAGTCGTGATGAGATCTTCTTCCAGAAATATTTTGACTGACCTGATCGAGGACTTCGGAGACTGCTACTGGAACTGCTAGACGGAAAGAGCTAGAAGTGTCGAGTTTGGGCTCGTTTCATTAGTCGTGATGAGATCTTCTTCCAGAAATATTTTGACTGTCCTGATCGAGGACTTCGGAAACTGCTACTGGAACTGCTAGACGGAAAGAGCTAGAAGTGTCGAGTTTGGGCTCGTTTCATTAGTCGTGATAAGATCTTCTTCTAGGAATATTTTGACTGACCTGATCGAGGACTTCGGAGACTGCTACTGGAACTGCTAGACGGAAAGAGCTAGAAGTGTCGAGTTTGGGCTCGTTTAATTAGTCGTGATGAGATCTTCTTCCAGAAATATTTTGACTGACCTGATCGAGGATTTCGGAGCCAGCTAGTGGAACTGCTAGACGGATAGAGCTAGAAGTGTCGAGTTTGGGCTTGTTTCATTAGTCGTGATGAGATCTTCTTCCAGAAATATTTTAACTGACCTGATCGAGGACTTCGGAGACTGCTACTGGAACTGCTAGACGGAAAGAGCTAGAAGTGTCGAGTTTGGGCTCGTTTCATTAGTCGTGATGAGATCTTCTTCTAGGAATATTTTGACTGACCTGATCGAGGACTTCGGAGACTGCTACTGGAACTGCTAGACGGAAAGAGCTAGAAGTGTCAAGTTTGGGCTCGTTTCATTAGTCGTGATGAGATCTTCTTCTAGGAATATTTTGACTGACCTGATCGAGGACTTCGGAGACTGCTACTGGAACTGCTAGACGGAAAGAGCTAGAAGTGTCGAGTTTGGGCTCGTTTAATTAGTCGTGATGAGATCTTCTTCCAGAAATATTTTGACTGACCTGATCGAGGATTTCGGAGCCAGCTAGTGGAACTGCTAGACGGATAGAGCTAGAAGTGTCGAGTTTGGGCTTGTTTCATTAGTCGTGATGAGATCTTCTTCCAGAAATATTTTAACTGACCTGATCGAGGACTTCGGAGACTGCTACTGGAACTGCTAGACGGAAAGAGATAGAATGGTCGAGTTTGGGCTCGTTTCATTAGTCGTGATGAGATCTTCTTCCAGGAATATTTTGACTGACCTGATCGAGGATTTGGAAGACTGCTACTGGAACTGCTAGACGGAAAGACCTAGAAGTGTCGAGTTTGGGCTCGTTTAATTAGTCGTGATGAGATCTTCTTCCAGAAATATTTTGACTGACCTGATCGAGGATTTCGGAGCCAGCTAGTGGAACTGCTAGACGGATAGAGCTAGAAGTGTCGAGTTTGGGCTTGTTTCATTAGTCGTGATGAGATCTTCTTCCAGAAATATTTTAACTGACCTGATCGAGGACTTCGGAGACTGCTACTGGAACTGCTAGACGGAAAGAGCTAGAAGTGTCGAGTTTGGGCTCGTTTCATTAGTCGTGATGAGATCTTCTTCTAGGAATATTTTGACTGACCTGATCGAGGACTTCGGAGACTGCTACTGGAACTGCTAGACGGAAAGAGCTAGAAGTGTCGAGTTTGGGCTCGTTTCATTAGTCGTGATGAGATCTTCTTCTAGGAATATTTTGACTGACCTGATCGAGGACTTCGGAGACTGCTACTGGAACTGCTAGACGGAAAGAGCTAGAAGTGTCAAGTTTGGGCTCGTTTCATTAGTCGTGATGAGATCTTCTTCTAGGAATATTTTGACTGACCTGATCGAGGACTTCGGAGACTGCTACTGGAACTGCTAGACGGAAAGAGATAGAATGGTCGAGTTTGGGCTCGTTTCATTAGTCGTGATGAGATCTTCTTCCAGGAATATTTTGACTGACCTGATCGAGGATTTGGAAGACTGCTACTGGAACTGCTAGACGGAAAGACCTAGAAGTGTCGAGTTTGGGCTCGTTTCATTAGTCGTGATGAGATATTCTTCCAGGAATATTTTGACTGACCTGATCGAGGACTTCGGAGACTGCTACTGGAACTGCTAGACGGAAAGAGCTAGAAGTGTCGAGTTTGGGCTCGTTTCGTTAGTCGTGATGAGATCTTCTAGGAATATTTTGACTGACCTGATCGAGGAGCCCAAACTTGACACTTCTAGCTCTATCCGTCTAGTAGTTCTAGTAGCAGTCTCCGAAATCCTCGATCAGGTCAGTCAAAATATTGCTGGAAGAAGATCTCATCACGACTAATGAAACGAGCCCAAACTCGACACTTCTAGGTCTTTCCGTCTAGCAGTTCCAGTAGCAGTCTTCCAAATCCTCGATCAGGTCAGTCAAAATATTCCTGGAAGAAGATCTCATCACGACTAATGAAACGAGCCCAAACTCGACACTTCTAGGTCTTTCCGTCTAGCAGTTCCAGTAGCAGTCTCCGAAGTCCTCGATCAGGTCAGTCAAAATATTCCTAGAAGAAGATCTCATCACAACTAATGAAACGAGCCCAAACTCGACACTTCTAGCTCTTTCCGTCTAGCAGTTCCAGTAGCAGTCTCCGAAGTCCTCGATCAGGTCAGTCAAAATATTCCTAGAAGAAGATCTCATCACAACTAATGAAACGAGCCCAAACTCGACACTTCTAGCTCTTTCCGTCTAGCAGTTCCAGTAGCAGTCTCTGAAGTCCTCGATCAGGTCAGTCAAAATATTCCTGGAAGAAGATCTCATCACGACTAATGAAACGAGCCCAAACTCGACACTTCTAGGTCTTTCCGTCTAGCAGTTCCAGTAGCAGTCTTCCAAATCCTCGATCAGGTCAGTCAAAATATTCCTGGAAGAAGATCTCATCACGACTAATGAAACGAGCCCAAACTCGACACTTCTAGCTCTATCCGTCTAGCAGTTCCACTAGCTGGCTCCGAAATCCTCGATCAGGTCAGTCAAAATATTTCTGGAAGAAGATCTCATCACGACTAATGAAACGAGCCCAAACTCGACACTTCTAGCTCTTTCCGTCTAGCAGTTCCAGTAGCAGTCTCTGAAGTCCTCGATCAGGTCAGTCAAAATATTCCTGGAAGAAGATCTCATCACGACTAATGAAACGAGCCCAAACTCGACACTTCTAGGTCTTTCCGTCTAGCAGTTCCAGTAGCAGTCTTCCAAATCCTCGATCAGGTCAGTCAAAATATTCCTGGAAGAAGATCTCATCACGACTAATGAAACGAGCCCAAACTCGACACTTCTAGCTCTATCCGTCTAGCAGTTCCACTAGCTGGCTCCGAAATCCTCGATCAGGTCAGTCAAAATATTTCTGGAAGAAGATCTCATCACGACTAATTAAACGAGCCCAAACTCGACACTTCTAGCTCTTTCCGTCTAGCAGTTCCAGTAGCAGTCTCCGAAGTCCTCGATCAGGTCAGTCAAAATATTCCTGGAAGAAGATCTCATCACGACTAATGAAACGAGCCCAAACTCGACACTTCTAGGTCTTTCCGTCTAGCAGTTCCAGTAGCAGTCTTCCAAATTCCACCATCAGCTCAGTCAAATTATTCCTTGACTAACACTTCTCACTAAGACTAAAAAAACGAGCCCAACCTTGACTTATCTCGCTTTCCCTATTTAGCAGTTTTAGCAGTCTCCGAACTCTACCATCAAGTTAGTAGAATCATACCAGGAGTAAGTCTATAAACTATAATATAATAGGTAAAATATTTGGTGCAAAAAAGAAACATAAAATATTGAAACGTACGACGAAAGTAAATTTTAATAATTAAAACTAGCAATATGGTTTGTTTTTTTTTTTTTTTTTGGTTTACTAAATTGATTTATTTAATATCAGTTTAATATACAGTTTTAACTTTACTCTATTTAAAAAAAAACAAAAAAAAAAAAAAAAAATTAAAACCTAACTATATGGTTTGATTGAATTATGGTTTGTTTGTTCTCCGTCGTCCCGTCGCTGTGTGCGTCTGGGCCGTGCGCGTGTACGACTTTTATAACTACGCATTATGCAAAGGGTCCCTTTGCATAATGCGTAATGTTATGATAAAAAATTGAGTCCAAAAATATCTACATCGTACTAGATTTGAACCGGGCATTCGTGGTTTACCAGCGCGGTGCCAGACCACTAGGCCAACAGAGCTTTGCTGTGGACCGACGAAATTACATGTCTTTAGCTCTGTATAGGTGAAGGTCGTCACGTTTCTGCGAGATTCACGCGGTGCGCCCCGCTGTAGTCGGCCGCCACTGCCTCTGCTTCACCCCCTCAAAAACATAAAAGTCAGCTAGTCACGGCGCCTTAATATGCCATAAATAATCATATAACTGTAGTGAACAACCGTGATAGTTTAAAACAGTATTTAATTGATATTACTTACGCCATACTTCTTTATAAGTAAATTTCGAATTCGTATTCAGCATAAAATCTAATAAAAATCTCGCACCTATCCAATCGGTCATGGTTCCGCGTACATTGTAAAACAAATTGTTTTCTCGACGACATGTCTAAAACACCCACCGCATCTCCATTGATTGAGCCATCACTGTCGCTATTCCAGCTGCTTTACGCGCACTACAAACTTACATCTACCCGCAAAAAAATATCAAAGCCTTAATTCCAGTAGAGGTAGAGTTGAGAATCAGATGTTAGTTTGCTTTGTAAAGCGTAAAAATAATGTGGTTTCCACTAAAGTATGTTGCCATAAGTTACATGGTTCAGTCGGAAACTATTATTTGTTGCGGTTTCCTTACATTGTATTGGGAGTTAAAGGCTGCAAGTTTTTGTTCATGAAATAAGAGTGAGCTTGGAAGGCGTTTTTGTGAAGTCATTGTATGGTTTTGAATTTTAAACGATTCCTTTAATAGCGTATTTCAATATTGCAAACGCAGAAATAACGTTTTAACCGAAGAAAAAGGACGAGGAACTAACGTGGATGCGTATTTTTTTTTTTTTCATTATGTTTTTGACGCGATACATCTATTGGCAGCATTCAATGGCGCTACTAAAATAAACAATAATTTAAAAATAAATACTAGTTTAAAATGTACCTATATGTCTTCTGTGGTCGACGTTGTGTGAAAATTATACGCTGTGCCATCCTAAAAAGAAGATAAACAAACCTACTTATTTCAGCTGAATATGGTTTATCTAGCACATTGTAAAAGGCACCAGCAGCCTTGAACTTTTTTGTACTTGCTGCGTCCGCATTTTTATGCATATTTTTCGGGATAAAAAGTGTTTATGATGTACAACATTTTTTCCAGATTAGTTCTGGGGGGTTAGACAAGACCCATTTCCTGTTACCGTTACCGTTACTGTTACCGTTAACGCCTGCGGAAATACGAAATTGTATGAAAATGACATTAGCTTGAGATAATATCTGTCAATGTCATTTTCATACAATTTCATCTTTCCGCAGGCGTTAACGCTAACAGAAAATGGGTCTTGTCTAACCCCCCTGATCAGATTAAAAAAGTAACAAGCAAATGGTAACAACCTTATAGAAATAATAAATAGAAGACCATAGATAATTATTGATTGAGATTTTTTCCTCTTTAAAGGATTTTGGCTTCGCAAGTTTTGTCCATAAAACTAGTTTTTCATTGTTTTTTAAAAGGAGCGTCAAACAGGCAGACGATATGGTCCGCCTGATCTTGTCTGAGCTAGGGTATGTTCACCTAAGTGAGCTAGTACCACCTTCAACACTAGTGTCGTTCTCGATGTGTTGCCAGCCTTGAGTTCATCCAACTATCTCTATAAAATATCTATCTAAGCAAAATACCATTCACTCATTCACTCACTGACTCATCTCGAAATCTACTTGACTAGGTACTTGAAATTTGGTAAGTAGATTCCTTATCAACATTCGACATTCATTATGTTAATAATCTTCACGCTAGATTAAAAAAAGCGTTCTCCTTCATTTACAGTCATTATTTCGGACTCAATCTCTGATTGAGTGATCGCACATAAAACAACGCGATGAAGACATCAAATTGAAAACCATCAACAGCGAGGCAATAATGTGGCTTTTATTACCCTGATATATTGCCTGTACAAATCGTGATTACTAGTGAAAATGTCGTTTCAACAAAACACTGTATTAAAAAATGAATAATGACTTCTTTGCCGACAGAGTCATTACGTGCGATCACCGACGGACGAGATTTCTATCTTTGAAAACTACTCTATGCTTCGATAATAAACCTTATTTGTTTTAAAATAAGTCTGAATATAAAGTTAGGTGTGTACTAAAAATGTTCGTTGAATATTATGTTTTAAAAACGTAACAGCAAAGTAAGTTTTCATCTGCATAGTGGTCATGTACACAATTCCACATGGTCGGGGCGTAGCGAATCGGATTGACAAGAAGGTTATTATTATCACATTTTACTTAGTACGTACGTGCATTTACATATAACCATTTGTGGTAATTTGTAAAAATGTTGTGATTGGTTTTTCTACTGTGTATTAAATAGATTAAGGATGAAAATGTAAAATGGCTTTTCCTGTTTAGAAAGGCTGTCCACTTGTATCTTGTATGGATATTTTCGCCCGAAGATGATGGATTAGTTCAATTGTTTTATTCTGAACTTACTATTTGATGCCAACGTGAAAAAAGGGGTTGTCTGTAGAGTCGGTTTACGGATGATAATTTCACGTGATAACGCTTAGGCTGATCGTGCCTCTCTATTGCTTGTTCCACGCTCTCGCTTGCACTCGCGGCTCAGGCGGAGCGTGAAAATTTTTCGTGCATGCAGCTGGCGTTCATCGATTTATAAGACGTTATCACGTCAAAAAACATATAGCCTTAATGCAATATTTTCCAAAATTTGTGCATTTTCGACTGTTTATTATTTAAGTGTCCGTGAATGTGTTCGAGTGTGGTGGAAAGATATAACGAGGTGAAATATGATTTTCGGGCTGTTGCCAAAACTCCTTAAAATCCTCTACTAAAGTCTCAGCCACTTTATTAGAGCATGACTTGAAATTGGCCGTGACTTACTTTGCTTGACTCTGGCTGTGACTATGACTTCTTTGACGATATTTAGTAAAAGTTTAAAATATTTCTAAACTTGACACTGGCAAATGTAGAAGATGTGCCAGGCCAAAATCCTCTCAGACTAAAGCAGAAAAATGGACATTGCGCTCAAAGTTACTGCGGATTCAAGTTTAAAATAAGAAAGTTTTGCTATACATACTATCTATAGCCAAGTACATAGCAAACGCTAAGCAATCCAATCCAAAGTAAATTAAGAAAAAAAGAAGGTATAATTTTTTATTAGTTATAGGTATCATGGTTGTTTTAGGTAATCTATTCTCATTATAAATAGTAATATCTGTGATTATCATCTACACTAATATTATAAAGAGGTAACGTTTGCACGTTTGTTTGTTTTGTTTTAAATACGAAACTACTGATCTGATTTTAAAAACTCTTTCACTAGTATTATAATAAAATTAGTTTTTCCAGTTATAAAAATGAGACAATGGCGTCAATTCTGATGTACTCTAAACTAAACTAAATTTGACAGCTCTAAAATTGTTGCTATCCTCACATATTAAAATAAAAAGAGAGGCTTATAATTTTAGTCCTGTCAGATTGGTTTAGTTTAGTGAGTGGTATGACAGAATCGACGCCACTGGCTCCGGAATCAATTTGTGATAAAGCAGCAATTATCGTAATTAATCTGTTGCCGCTAAAATCTAATAGGTCGACCACCGTTTCAAAAATAAACAAGATTAGGTATACGTAAACACTGAATTTCGAAAAAAAGACCCCCTGTAATTTAAAGGGCAAATATATTTATATACGCAAAACTGCATCACTTTTCCCTTGAGTTGTTATTAGCAGAAAGCTATGAAATCGAAATGACTTCATCCTAAACCTACCAACCGCAAGAGGCGCGAGAAACAATCCCTCACATTTCGCATTATACCGACTCCAAATCTGAGAATAACCAACCATTAGGTTTTGTTCGTTAAACCTTCACGTATAATTAAGGGGGCTTCGGTAAAACACATAAATCATAATAATTTAATGCGAGTTCTCGCACCGGCCGGCCAAGCCGCGAAGAGTATTTTTTCCAACGATTATCATTTAAAATGCGCACCAAAAAAAAAAAAATGTCCCAACGAAAATACATCAAAATATGCTTCTCAAAATATAGAATATAGGCAGGCAATTAGGAAAAAAATCTTTTTTTTTTTTTTTTCATTTTTTAAATATTTATTCTTTATCAAGTAGGACTACCTAAAAACTGCTCTTTAATGAATAGATAGATTGCTTTTGTTTTTACAGGTATACTTAATAACAAAAAACTTATGAGTAATTCATATTGTCAATATAATATATAGTTGATTGAATCAGGCGTTACTTTGCGGAAGTCCATTTTAAATGACGAAAGCGAAGAAGCGGAATTACACTAGAAATTCATATACACATTTAATATAATATATTATTAAATATACCTACTGGTATATAATGCTGGCTTTTATTTCCCAGAAATTGTGCATTGCCATTCAACGTGGCAATGCCACCAGCATTCTGGGGACTTTTCCTTTGAATTTTTTTATTTTTTTTAAGTTTTGGTTTTTAGTTATTTTTTTAAGTTTTGGTAAATTTTCTGTTTTTTTAAGTTGTGCATAGTAAAGTTTTTCATCAATATGGTACTAAGTATCATCTACGGACGAGTAGTTTTCGAAAAATATAACTAGTACTTACGTAAAAATATAAAAATTACCCGATTTCCGGACCCGAGGTTCGAATAAGATAAATAAACCTAACTATAAACCTAAAAACAATACGAAGCGGAACTCTCGTATTCAATTTTATTTGCCTTTTATTTTTATTTTTATAACCGACTAGCGACTGCCTGTAAAATTTTGCTATCATAGTAGGTAGGTCGAGACATTTAGATGCGCTTTAATTATTTCTGATGTATCGTTAAATATTTCCTTTCCATAAATTACGACCGTCAGCCTCTTTCTTCTCTTTCCACTTTAACCCGAAATGCCTTCAAAATGACAACTTTATGAAGGTACATGTTTTTTTTTGTGTAGGTATTTATAAGGTAGGTATTTGCAGTAAATCTCTGGAATAACTCATTCATAGGAAATTGCCATCATAGGACATCATGTTCATGACGGGTTATCCATTGATTTTTTACCGTTCAAATTAGCGTTTGCTCAAATTATTTGTGTTCCTCAGACGCATCGCTTTAGACGCTTTAAACGCATCGCTTGTACAGGGCTACGCATATAGACTTAGCCGAAAGCAGGTCATTATACTTATCATTATGAACTACTTTTACTATGGGACCAACACTAAAACGACGGAAAAAAAAAGCTGTTCCATACATTTTGAGTGTCAATAGTCGTTTTCTATGATACAATGACCTCTTATTTCGGCTTAGTACAGTCTATATGCGTAATCCTGTATATTCGAAGAGATCCTTAAAGACAATCTATGAAAATCTCGCAGTTCCATAAAAATTGTGCAATCTTTTTCGGCATTGTTAGCTAATACTTTGGACCTACCTATTATTAAACGATTTTTTTAATACTATTTGGATATAATTTTTCATGAGCAACTCCCTGCTGTTTCACTTGTGGTAGGATAGCATCCTACAGGAACCATTGTAATTTGAATAGAAATAATAAATTATAATTTAAGTACAATAATTTTGTAATAATAGTGTAATTTACACTAATACTATACATGCAAACCCCCCTAAAGTTTAACTCATAACTTCGCAGACCAAACAAGCTCACAAATAAAAAGTCGACAATCAATAAAGTGTTAAAATATTTAAATATGGTAATTCTCAGCTTTATATTTTATTATCATGCGCAAGCGCTAGAAGGCAGCTTGATTTACAACCTCATACCCAAAACTTCAGCCTAAGTTAACTTCAACTTAATCTGTGAAAGGCCGTTAAAATTGCCTCAAATTAATACGATTGAAACGTAACTATAAATTAGAGATGTCATGTAACAAAACAAATAACACGTTTTATTTGGAACGAATTTTGGATGATTTATGCTCCATCCAGTATCAGCCTGTCTATGCCGTGTCCTCGTAGAACGTAAGTACTCGTTCATTATCAGCATATCATTTTTCATATCAGTTTTCTTACAATCACCGAAGTGAAGCAACGTCGGGCGCGGCCAGTACTTGGATCTGTGACCGCCTGGGCGTTGATGGGATGTTGTATTTTTGCACAATTTTTTTGTACTTTAGTAGCTAACAAGTTATGTGGTGGTACGGAACCCTCAGTGCGCGAGCCCAACTCGCACTTGGCTGGTTATATTTTAGTTTCTTGGATATACCGTCCACCTGAAATGAGAACAAAGTAAGAAATTACGTTATAAATGACGTCATCAGATAGATCTGTAGACATTATTTATTGAAGTAACCTTAAAATTACCTTATTTTATCGACTAAACATTCCAAAGCATGTACGGGTGAGAATAGGGAGAGGAAACGACAGAGATAGGCTACTTGCTATCCCGAAAATATATTGCAGCGAAAACATATAGAAAACCGCTACTATGAAGACTAGTGGTAAAAACTAGTTTGTTAGAGGTGGTTGTTAAGTGGCATGCTATTTGAAAAGGGGTATAGTAAGTACGTCGCACAAAAATAACTTTAACACTCACATCTTCCACCTCTATAAGCAACAGTCTTCCGCCTATACAATCAGTGATTTTTAAATTAATAATCTTGCACCAAGCATGTTAATCTTAATTAAATAAAATATTCCCATTGAGAACTTGATAAAATCATCTCCCAATAAAAAGCGTCCAAGCACCAATCAGGCGTACATTTCCCAGTTAATTTACAGTAAATCACGTTGGATTATTCAATTTAATTAAATTCTAAGCGTAGATGTCGAATAACGAAGACAAATTGTAACGTGCCCAAGCTCATTAGCGCGTCGCGTTAAAATTCATAATGAGGCTATCGAATATTCAATTAATTAATAATGTTGTCGATATTCCCGCAGCGTGTCCCAACTCTACGATTTATATTTTTAAATCTCTTGATATTGTCTAGTCGAGTCGAAATGATTACATTATGTATTTTGTTTACCGAAGTAAATAAGTAGTAATTAATAAGTACCTTATTAACATAGCTACTTAAATTTTTGATCGTAAGTCTAGATTGCCTTCAACTTCATACTTACGAAATTCTATTTTATTTTATTTTATTTTATTTGGATAGCCAACAGCCTTCTTACACATAAATATAGAAATAATAAAAACACGTAGGCCAACATAGGTTATCACTTATAGAAACACAAGTCATGTAGTATGTAGTCTTTAGTAACTAAGTAAATAATGGTTATCTTCCAAAGTATTTAATTAACATAATTAAATACTAACAATTATCTTCTTTTCTTGCACTTTCGGTTGTAAAAAATATTACTGTAATAAATTCAAATTTAGTATGAGCCTAAAAATGGTTACGCGGTATTAAACTAACGTTAAAACTGCGCAGTTCGGAACGCGAACGTGAACCTTAACGCGCCCCGATACTGTTTGCGATGGGGCAACGTTTTTTCATCGCCTAAACTGGATTGCTTTAAACAGCTAGCCGTAAGCCCCAGAGCCTACAAAAGCTAACGAACAAAGTAACGAAACGGTTTTTCCAATTTCAAAAACAGAGTACCTAATTTAGTTCTCTATTGACTATGTTTTAAATCATAACCACGTTAGATACGTGGATCCAGTAGTGCCCAATATTTAATGCTTCTATCGATAAACACGCAATCGAACCATAAACGTATTTCTAATCTACATGCATACCAATAAAGAAAACATGTTCAGCTTCTGTAGAGATATGTTGACATGATTGTTATCTTAATTATTGAAGGTGTGAAGATCTCGCGTTGGATCGGTTTCTTTAATTAAGGTTTTGTCTGTAGAGCACGTTTGGACAGTTTCATTTAAACGTTACATATCGATAGAAATTACACATCTCTAATATCGATACCTTCATGTGCAGAACCCTCATTTAAATACTTAGTAACATAATTTAGGATATTGTTATAATATTTAATCGGCGTAGGTAGTTGATAGAGCACTAAAACGATAAGCACTCTAGATAAACGGCCAGTTATCCGAGTCGCGTAGGCAACAAAACGCTCCCTCAGCCCCCGCCAAGTTATAGCGACGATGTATTTTGTCACGAAGGAATCAGGACGCCCGCGGGGGGAGTGCAACGACAAAAACGAACATAGGTCCGACCTCGATGACGCCTGGCGCGGTACTGAATGCGGCGCGCGCAAATTCTCGCGACCTTTTTACGCTTTTAATTCCACTAAAAAACGAAACTATACACTATCAAAAATCTATCCAAATAAAAATATGTTGAATAAAATTGCCTTTCAGTACATGCAATATCCAGGTTGTTACGAGCTTTCATTAGAGCATAAAACGAAATAAATAAACTAACTCGACTTTGCTTCAGATTTTTTTTTGATCGAGGAAAGTTTATTCTATCGTGTTTTGAACCAAAGCATAAACTCAAACACAGATGTATCTGTGACATGTATTTTTTTCCAGCTCAAATATCGTAATATAACTGAATAAAATTGATTTAAAACCGTCAAATTTGGTATGTTAGCATATTCTACTTTAGAACAATATCTGGCATGTGTTTACGTAGACCTAGTAAAGAAGAACAAAAATATTTCTCATATTATTATCTACATACTATTTTCTCTAACGTAGGACGTCCACCCACAAGATGGACAGACGATCTAAAAGAAACCGCAGGGAAACGCTGGATGCAGGCCGCTTCCAACCGGCCCTTTTGGAGATCGATGGGGGAGGCCTATGTCCAGCAGTGGACGTCCTATAGCTGAAATGATGATGATGATGAATATTTTCACTCTGAAATCATAGACAACAGCAATAAAATCTATACTATACAATCGTAGAGCACAAATAGAGATCACCAATCAAAACAAAAACAGACAAAATCCCATTACATAAAAACATAATAAAGCTACTAAAAAGGTATCATAACGGAACAATCGAGCCAGATGGCCAAAGATACCAATGATACCCTTATTTTTTACAATATTTCGTTAACACCTTTAAACGCTTGTCATGGAAAAGAAATAAACAATTTTTTGGGCATTGAACCGTCATGTCACGATGACTTTTAGTTTTAATTCTGCTGTTAATATAATTACTTCAACATTAATAATACGGTGGGAGAGATCGTGTTTTAATGAACTCTCCTTATTGAGTATCAATATAATTAACGATTAAATATTTTTTTGCTCAATCAAGTTACGCTGGGTATGTTCTGACGGAATTAATAACATTTTCAGGAAAGTATAATTCTGAATTATTTTCAGCAGGAGCAGTATTTCTCGAGTAGACCATCAGGATGGGCATAATATGGAATCTTAAGGTCAAAAGCAGCAATATGTCAAAGTAGACAGGGTTAAAGACAAACATTTTATTTATTTATTTAATAATAAGATTGAGACTAAGATTGACTATTCAGACTTGCACTGGGCAAGAAATATTTCAAGAAGCTGACTGCCAACCTTTATTAATGGAGAGGCATCAAGATACACTACAAACAGAGTCACAATCATGCCAAAAAAAACCAAACCAAAACTCGGCGCACGCTACGAATGGCGCAGACTTTTTAGTTTGTTACAACTTTACAAGGTACCCGCCATCCTACTACAATGCTGCGCGATGCCAAAGCTACGATGACATAGCAGACAACTAACGTTGAACACTATGCAAACGACATAAAGTCTAAATTGGAGTAAATGTGGCATTGTGAAGTATATAATTGATACAATGTATGCATAATGACGTTCGGACGTTTTTTGATTATTTTCACTGAGAGATTGTGACTCTATAGGAATTGTATCTCGATGTGGAGAGGTGCTGATTTGTAACAGTACCTACTGAGGGAAGAATGGCCCATGCATTAGCGATAACTATCTTTTCATCCACCTCGGAAAGAGTATTTTTGCTCTTCGATATCTGAGTGCAAAAGCCGTTTTCATCCGCTAGAGGATAAAGTAAAATTTAATTTAGAACATCATTAAACCTATTTACTTCTACCTCCATGGTGCCGAATTTATCATACAACCTTTTTTAATTTGTTAAAAACTCAGACTCAGAACCTTCTTGGTGTACTTTATTTTAATTTGCTTTGCGCGCGCCATTTTCTTTTCACGTCATATTGTTAAAACCTTAGGTTAAAAACAAGAAACTTGAAAACGATTAAGTGAAAAACCTAAAATGAGTAATTTTAGCGACGTGGAAGTTTATTTGACGCCAACAAAGTTGACTGGAACTGTTAATATTGCGCAAATGTTTTTTTTTTTCTTTCATTTAGTCATATCCTCGCTGAGGTGGGATGAAAAGTTACGTGTTGCACTTGAGTGCAAAGATTATTCACCTCGTGCTCTTTTGATTCCCTCGCTAACGCTCAGGATTCTAATTTTTGAATCCTTCGCTTGCTCGGTCATCAAAATTGAGCACGCGGTTAAAAAGCAACTTAGCACTCTTGTATGACAAATAACTATTAGTACTACCATCACAGACCGCAGTAATACCACAGACTACTTGATAGTATACTTACTTCGGCGTAAGAACCAGCATAAACTTGTTGCAAGTTTACGACCACATTACAATGTTATACAAATATAATTCCTCACAAATATATTAAAGTAAATGATCTGATAATGCTGGAATTCATTACTTTCGGCACGTGTAAAGCGATTTCTAAATGAAATCATTTCTTGACTAATCCAAAAAATGTTACGGCTATAAATTAAAGGCTGTGTAGCTGTTATAGAGATGTGTTAATAGTATTTTTGTGCTGCTTATCGATAAAATGGATTTTATAGCCGTTACAAAAATAAAATTATTACTATTATTTGCTATTTCATAAAAAGACTGTCGTAAACTTATCTTACTTTATGGATTTGGAGTCAGAAAATTTACATCAAGACAGACAGACACAGTAGTTTTAAAAACAGATATTTAAAACCTAAACCTATTACTACCAAACATTAAAATAAAAAATACAAATTAAAACCTAACTATCATTCTATTAAACCGTTACCAGTGGGAACTGTTCCCAAAATGCTGGCCCCATTACCACGTTCTATGGCGATGCTCACCCTTTGAGCAAAGTAGAGGCCGGCATTTTGGTCACGAGTTGCGTCTATCAGACGTGAAGATAGATCTTTGTAAAAAAAATTGGCTCCCGATCCCCACGGCCCCATTGTTTCGACCCCAAAAGGCTCAAAAATTTATCCACTATCCAGTAGTGACTTGTTTTTTAATAACCAGATTTTCTTACACACAAGTAGCAAAAGTTTAACTAAAGGTAAGTACTAGCTTTACACACCTTAACTATCTCATTTTCCAGTATCGATACTTTGAGCAATAGCACATCACTATCAACGGAGTTAAGAACATATGACTAAGCCAGACATGTGTGGATAAAAATACTGTATCATATTTATCACACATTACGCTGTATTAATTATTTTGTCATATTATGAGCCACTTTCTAGTTTAAGAACGTCCCTATGTACATAGGGATGACATTTACTTACTTAACTTCAATTTAATTATGACTGGCTGTTTAAATTCAAGATAATTAAAAAGTGCAGTGCAGTCAATTTATCTGTGAATTGAATAGGGGTGCCACCATCATCTTCGACCAAAAGAAATTAATGGACGGGCCCAGATTACAAAACGGAGAATTACGGAGAGATTACAAAATGAGTGCCGGCGTCCACTTCGTTTCAGTCGGTCTCTAGCTGTAGGAAGTACTACACAAAACTATAGTTACATGATAACGAAACATCTGCCAAAATTATGCCTTCGTGTCGTAGAGGGTTATACTGAATATATGCTTCGTGTGCTTTCCTGAAGTGTAAAAACACAACAAAAAAAACGCTAAGTATTTTTGTAACAAATGTACCTACATGGTTATAATTAAGTGTTGAAGTATATGTCCAACGGTTTTGACTCGTTTTTACTGAGCAATTTGTTCAATGGTTTTGACCCATCCATTTGTTTTATTTTGGTGGCAGACCATCATAATTATTTCAAGGACAAAACCGAAAATCTTCTATAGAAAATTTCAGTCCCTCGTTTAGCCAACTCTATGGATACTTTCCAGCTTTAGAAACAACAGGAAAATAGATGTTTCACCGCGCTAAATCACTTTCCGCACTCAAGTACGTCTACGAACACTTAATAAATAATAATCCACCATTATTACGCATTAACACTCGAAAACATACAAGTTTATGAAAATAATACAATGTAATGAGAGTTAAAAGTTATATGATTATTTACGGGATATAACCGTGATAGTTTAAAACAGTGTTTTTGTAATGAGAGTTTTTTTCACGTTTTCGCCAAAAAAAAATCAAACCATTCAACGGTAAGAATACATGTCATAATATCACTTTTCCATGACACTTTAGCTACTAGACCAACGTGTAAATGTAGGCCATGGCGTACCTGAGGCCAGCATAAGTGAGTAGTGAGAGTCGTGAGATAGTACTTCTCTGAAACATTGGATGTTCACGTAAAAATACACCTACATAAATATTTTGGGATAATTTTAGCAATCAAACCTTGAAATGATACTTCTAGAAAAATAATATTTCCAGATGGTTATGGCTTTTACTATGAGCCAATCACAGGACACCAATCATCATCATCATCAGCCAGAAGACGTCCACTGCTGAACATAGGCCTCCCCCTTTAACCTCCACACTGAACGACAGCCTGCCTTTTGCATCCACTGGATGCCAGCGACTCTTACTATGTTGTCGGTCCATCTAGTGGGAGGCCTACCTACGCTGCGTCTTCCGGTTCGTGGTCTCCACTCAAGAACCTTTCTTCCCCATCGGTTATCGGTTCTCCGAGCGATGTGGCCTGCCCATTGCGACTTCAACTTGCAAATTTTAACAGCTATGTCGGTGGCTTTGGTTCTTTGGCGAATATCCACGTTTCGGATTCTATCGCGCAAAGAAACTCCGAGCATAGCTCTCTCCATTGCCCGCTGTGTGACTCTGAGTTTTTCCAAAAGGCCAACAGTTAAGGACCACGTCTCAGTACCATATGTCATCACTGGCAACACACACTGGTCAAAGACCCTTGTCTTTAGGCACTGTGGTATCTTGGACGAGAAGATGTCACGCAATTTCTCGAACGCTGCCCATCCGAGTTGGATTCTTCGGGCGACCTCTTTGCCTAAGTTGGACTTACCTAACTGAACAATCTGTCCAAGATAGGTGTAATGGTCAACAACTTCGAGAGTATCGTTCCCAACGACTACCGGCACGGGTTCAACATGGACATTGGACATGATTTTTGTCTTGTCCATATTCATTTTAAGACCCACCTGTTGGGAAAGGCTACTGAGGTCGCTGAGCATCGTATTTAGGTCCTCCAGCGACTCTGCCATGATGACTATATCATCGGCAAAACGAAGGTGAGTGATGTATTCGCCATTGATGTTGATGCCTAATCCGTTCCAGTCCAAGAGCTTGAAAACGTCCTCCAATACGTTCGTGAACAGTTTCGGAGAGATAACATCTCCCTGTCTCACTCACGCCTTTCTGCAATTGGATTGGTTCCGTGCTCTCGTCCTGCAATCGGATCGACATGGTGGCGTTTCTATACAAACTCTTTGCAAGTCATATTTTCGTAGAAGACTATTCTTCAATAAATAGACACATTAAATATATTTTTTTGAGAAAAAATAATTAATAATTTGCCTAAGTACGATCATTTAGCTTAACAGTATTAACTATACATATAGATAGGTATGGACAAATCAGGTACCGACAACAAAAACAATTATGTACTTACCACAAGGTGAGCCTATGAAGAAAACAGAAAGTCAGAGAGTCGTTTGAATTTACTTAATACATACCAAATATTTTATTTAAATTTTTTACTTCTTTATTTTCAACAGATATTTACGTATATGTAATTTAATCCCTGTTAGTTTATAACGGTGATACAGTTAACTTAAAAAAAATAGCAGATTTTAGCCCATAAATAATGAGATATTGATTGATATATGACCGTACTACTAGAAATTGTCGTAAATGTTTAATGTAAATATGTATTTTTAAGGATTAACGATTTCATTTGTCATTCAAATGTAAATCCTTGTTAGTAGCTATAAACTGATACAGTTTCGGCAAATTTATGGGTTCAAATATTTTTAAACATTAATAAATACGCAAAAAACTCATTATAAGGAGACTCTTACGCAGTTTTAATCCTACTTTCGGTAATAAAATTACCGTTTCAACTTTCTGTTTGTAATTTTCCTTGGATTACAACAGTGAAATCTACTTAGTTTAACGGGCGACATTTTGGCATAATCTACCTAATTATGAAAAATGTTTGGTATTTAGTTATCTGATCAATCTGATTTAAATAGGAATAAAATTGGAAAGGAAAATAAATCTCATATAAACATATTCCTGCAACAGGTTAATAAGTAACTAAGTATTCATTTTTAGTTTTGTGACATTTTAGTTATTTACTTTTAGTGAATAGATTTACTCAACTTACCTATGAGTTAGCTAAAAGCTTTACAGGAAAGTCTTTGTAGTCAATAATAATATTAAAGTTGTTAAGGACATTTACATATATCTATCTAACACATTTTATATCTAACGGTACAATATAGGTAGGTATACATGAAATATAGGTAGATTTTAGTTATCTACGTTTTGCAAAAAAGTATAATTTTGCAGTATATTGCTCTACCTACCGCCGCCGTGTATGGCACCGAGCCAGTAACACCTTAGAGATGTACTTTACAATATTTTTTTTATGGTAAGTGCATCTATGTACATACTCCACGCTGAGAAAGTTATTTCCTTAGTAAATTGGTGGAGACTTTACTAGAGACTTCTATAGAGTAACACAAAAATACATGTTTCACCTTTTTATACTTGCTCCACTCAAGCATGTTCACGAACACTTAAATAAATAATAATCCACCGTTATAACACATGCATACTTGAAAATACACAAGTTTAGGAAAATTATACAACGAGGCGACATGTTCTTGATGCCAAATGGTAGTAAGTACTCTTTTTATGATTAGTATTGCTGTCAATCTTATACGAGATACGCCCAGTTAAAAGAATTGAAAAATTAAATAGTAGTAATATAATTACTTAACTTTACACCCCGTTTTCAAAGTTTTTCTTTCTTTGTGAAGCCCTCGAAAGTTTAAATTATTGTTGAGTTCGGAAAATTTAAATTAAGAATTTTTACTTCACTTTCCAACTAAAGCAATAGTGATGTTCCAAACTATCGGAACTACAGTTGATCGATATTATCATTAATTATTGATACCACATGTAAAAACTTGTCATTCACGTAGGCCATCCTTTTTGATATAAATAGTATAGGTAATTTTAAATTACGATTATGGTATCATCATTATCATCAAGTTGATGATATTCACGTCTTACCTTAGCAACGATAACAAAGCATCCCAACCATTGGTACAATACTTCACAAACACGGCAACAAACACGCCCTATTCTATTCTACGAGCGGTTAATTGAGCAATATAATTTGACACCTCACGGAGTCGTGAATAGCCAATTATTAATATGGGCCCTTGATTAATTGTGATATCAGCATTTAATTTTCGTGTTAACACTCTTGCCGCGCGCCGCGGTCGTCCGCCATTGTGCCTGCGCCTTTGTATGCCGTGACGTTTCAATTTTGAATAAATTAAATTTCGAACGCTTCATTTTTTCGAACCTTTTTAACTGGGAATGAGCTCGCGGCCAGTATTATAAATTATCATTTTTACGTTTCGAAAATAGTTTGCTTGTTTATGTTCGTTTTGATAGTGTGTCTCTATGGCTCAATACTTTACTGTAACACAAAGACCTATTATTTTGCTTTCATATTAAGTTATCGCTGTTTTTTTAGCATTAAGTAAATACAAACCTTAACAGTACCTACTATTAAACTATTACAGAGGTTATTATTTATATAATTTTTTTCATAATAAAAAAACCGAGGTTGGTAGATAAAGTATTTTTATAGCGTTACCGTACGTGCTCCATGATTGGCAAAATAATTTGTGATAAAATCATGTTTAGGTACTTAGATAGACACAACTACATACCTAATTATTACAATCCCTAATAAAATTATAAAGAAATAAAACTATTACAAAAATGCTCAACTGAATTGGTACAATAAAAAGGCAGCGATAAATAGTTGGTTTCATTTAGCTACCGTCCAATGAGCTGATCCCATTAAACCGTTTATGGCAACCATTTGCAAGATGGCGGCGCGTTCCAAATTTGAAAATTCGAGTTGGAACCAATGAGTTTTATCCTAATTTTATTACGTTGTTTAATTAATTTAACTAAGCCCTTTGAGTGTGCTTAAATAGATTTAAACATTACTTTATACTGGTTAGATGAAATAGTAACATGTAGTTTATTTTTACTCAGGTCAAACTTAGAGTTAGGTAGATTTTAAGTTTTTCTTGCGCCGCTCAGGTTTCACATTTTTACCAATAAAACGCGCGTAAAAGCGTCGATCCCACAGAAAACAGAAGTAAGGATTTTTTTTCTTTTCTGTGGTCAATCCGGTCCAAAATTGAAAATAGAATTTATTAATTTCAGGGCAAAGTGCTAACTGATTCTATTACCTACGTCAAGTCTGTGACGTCAAGCGTATTTGGAAATTTTTCGACATACATAAGTAGGTTTTCATTTAATTTACATTTTCACATGAATCCTATTGATACGGAACAATTCAAGCAAGAGAGCAAGTAAGTAGGTATACCTACTAAGTAACTGTAGAAAATAACTTAAATAAAAAAAAATTATATATCGGTTATCAAGTGTCACACAAAACACACAAAAAAATTATCTGTGCACAAAACAATTAATTTTAGGAGGTTGCCAAACACGTACGTGTTCGCGATAAAAAAAAGCAACGCTGCGTCTATGGGAGCTAAGTAATTCGAATTTCATACAAATGTAAATTTCAAAATTGAAGTCGTTCGCACTCGCCCCGCATTTTTAAATCCGTATCAAAGATCCGCGCTAACGCGTTTTTAATCACTTGACGCCTGACGCCTCAAATTGCCCGGCACCTGCGAGATTGTGTACAGAATAAGAAACAGTGGCATACGTAATGACGGTTTTTATTCTAACTGGCTCGACTGCATAAATGTGACTTGTTTAGTGTGTTAAATAAATAACATAGAGGCAAAGAGAATGAGGTTATTTTTTTTTTAAATACTTGGCGCAATTTTGTTAATACTTCTCAGAGAAAGAGAGACTAGTTTTGGCGCCAACATGAAAATAAAATATGTCATTGTAATATTTTCCTAAACTTGTGTATTTTTCGATACGTAATAATGGTGGATTATTAATTAAGTGTTCGTGGACGTGCTCGTGTGTGGTAAGTGATTTAACGCAGTGAAACATGCTATTTTAGTGTCGTTTCCAAAGCACCGTAGAAGCCTCTTGTAAAGTCTCCACCACTTTACAGGCATGAGTTTGACTTGGCCGTGACTTACTTACCTTGCTCTGACTGTGACTATGACTTGTTTGACGCTATTAAGACTATGTAAACTGTTTATGATTACGACTAAAGAACATTGAATCCACAGTCATGAAAATTTTAACAAAAAAAAAAAGTTTTTATGTTGTTGTTTTATTTTGATAGTCTTGGTCACAGATATACCTACACAACGTAGATCTGTGTTCTAGGTACATATTTCACATAATCAAGGACATGATGTTAATAGTACAGATGAGTCTGAACATGAAGACTACGTGACATACTTTTTTAGATTTTTTAATAATTATTATTTTGCTGTATTATTGCACAGAATACATAATAAGCACACTTATTGTGCTGAGTAGTAGCATAGAAGAAACTTGACATTTATGTACATGAAAGTTAGGTCTGTAATTAGCCCTTTAACTTTACCTAGCTATTTTTTAGTCTTATCTAGCTTTAAGGTCTTAGGCCTTAATTTTCACATTGCTGTTAATATAAGTTAATATAAAAATAGATTTTTTGCCTCGCTGAATTTGTTTTCGCGGGAGTTTTGGCGCCAACGTTGAAAAAACATGTCAGCGGCTTGTGCTATTATTTTCCTAAACTTGTTTATTTTCGAGTGTTAATGTGTATGAAATGGTGAATTATTATTCATTAAGTGCTCGTAAACGTGCTCGAGTGAGGAGAAATAATTGAAAAATTGTTTTCGCGGATGCTTTTAACCCCGACGCAAAAACTCTCTTTTTACGTTGGGGTATAAAAGTTGTCGTAGATGATTGTAGCTGAACCGATTTTGATTTAGTTTTTTGTTTGTTTGAAAGGTGACTTGATCGAGTGTGTTCCTGCTATGATTCAAGAAAACATGTAGCCACCTGCAAAGAAACCAAAGTCTTAAGGCCGTGCAATTGTCTTGCTTTGCCGATAAATCCCGCACGTCAAAACTCGACTGAAACCCGCACGTCAAAACTTGACCGTACCTACAATTCATATTTTTTTCATCCTCCATAATAATAACTTGCCCCCCCCCCCCCCCCCCCTCCCTGGGCCATGGGCGACGCCCTTTCCTTGGTCACAAGCAAAACCGCCAAAAGGTGAGAGTCACAACATTGTCAAATCAATTCCTTTCACGCGAGGCCGCCATTAAAGTTGAATCAAGTTTGTGTAACCGCTCGTGAGAACTATTCTCGCTTTGGATGATCACGATTAGCTGGTGGGGTGACCACACGAGTTTATCTTGAGACGAGCAGTTTAATAGCCTGATGGTGACGTCTGCCTATCACAAAATTTAGTTTTTCCATATATCGGCGAACAGAGATAAATTCACTTCTGTAAAATACGTAACAAATGCCTTTATCATCATCAGCCAGAAGACGTCTACTGCTGAACATAGACCCTTAGACCTCCACACTGAACGACAGCCTGTTATCTGCATCCACTGGATGCCCGCGACTTTCACGATGTCGTCGGTCCATCTAGCAATTGCCTTACAAATTGTTAATTTCAAAATTGAAATTTGTATGCAGATCCATACGTATTTACGCACTCAAATATTCGTACAACGCTCGCCGAGTGCCTTATTTGTATCGGAGGTAAATTTTAGAAAGATGCCCGATTCAATACCTAAATAACCAAAAAAATTACTGCACCCCCGGAGTTGCAGCAAATTTCATCCCCATTTCACATAAACCAGATCCGCGCCTAAAATGCTTTTTTTTTAATTTAAAATTGAGTTCTGTGTTGAACTGTAATTGTGCAAAGTTTCATGCAGTTATCTCAATAATTATACAAGTTAAAAGGTTTTAAAGAATTAGGACGGACACAGACGGGCGGACAGATGGGCAGACGGACAGACGGATGGACGGACAGACGGATGGACGGACAGACGGATGGACGGACGGACTGACTGACGGACGGACGGATGGACGGACAGACAGACGGACGGGCAGAACGACCTTATAAGTATTTCTTTGTGGAGTACTACCAACTAATATGTCTTCTGTGGTACTACACAGGTACACGGAACACTGAACAGGCTATGTGGGACTAAGTAAACCCACTATTGCCTCTTCGGTAGCCGCTGTTGTGCCTCACTGAGGATACTATGGGATCTCCATTAGAACGCACCGTTGTGTCGCGGCGCGTGGCGCCAGACTAGACGTTGCCGAGGCAACATTTTAGGGACGCTGTCCTCGTCCCCTGAGAGCAAACTACAATCTTTTAGTGCATTCCTAACAACAAAATACATATAATATTTCACTGATAAACTTAATGCTTTTCTATCGCTCTATTATTTAAATTAGTAACTAAAGCTAGTATAAACCTATAAACGGATCATGTTACTCTCATTGTGACAGACATGGGAATGTCGGAGGGAATAATTATAATCAGCCATCACGTCCTTCGACCAAAATAAAATGAATGGACGGGCCCAGAAGAACAACATTTTTGAAGATTACATAATGAGCCGGCGCTCACTTAGTTTCTGTCGGTCTCTAGCCCTAGGAAGTGCAACACGAGATTATTGTTACATGATAACGAAACATCTGACAAAATTATACCTTCGTGTGCTTTCCCGAAGTGTAAATACACAACAAAAAACCGCTACCTATTTTTTGTAACAAATGTACTGTACATGGTTATAATTAGGTGTTGAAGTATATGTCCGATGGTTATGCCTCGTTTTTACTGAGCAAGTTCAATGGTTATGGCCCGTCCATTCATTTTATTATGGTCGAAGATCACGTCATTAAATTGTTGAAAATTTCGATAGTAGGTAGTTACTAACCATACCTCCCTAAACATAGATTACAGCTTCGATTACAGTCATTGTTGTTTTACGAGTATCCTTATAAACAGTAATTATCATTTTAAAAAGCCAACTTCATAATTAGTAAAATACGCAATTGATATATTATAAAAACTAAACGAAATAAGAATTTTTCAAATTAGTTTACGATAGCAACATTATTAACATTAAAAACTGAATTAATAAACCCCCCCCCCCCCCCCCCCTCCCTCTTTTTTGAATTCGATTAGACAGTAAATACAATAATTTTATTATTGTATTATATTAGAGACGTACCCAACTTATAGTCACCCCAGTTATTCTTCCAAGTGTCAATCGCAAGCGACTCGTTCCCATATTAATTTACAGTCTGTCGTACTGACAGCTCATAATGTTCACCCATTTATCTAGCCGACTGTACAGTGTACACAATTCTTTACAATTTAATACCTTATCTCTGTCAAAGAACTGAGCTTTTGTTTTAGCTTTTCAAGAAACTGACATATTTGATATAGTGACAAAGTTCTTGAGTAAAATATCGTATCTAAAAGTGTTTACAGTGTGACCAAGTTATCCTGTAGAATTTATTGAGGGCGTCACAATCGTGTTTTCTGAACATAGCTGACAGCCGTTCGTGGAAATTTTAGTTCTTGCATTTAGCCAACTCTACTGATATTAGTGGCATTGTATTGTATGTAAGTAGGTAAGTATAATTGGTATAATAGGGAATATGCATGTGTTTTTTTTATATTTTTAATTAACTGTTTACATCGTTATATCATAGTAAAAAATATAATTACAGTTGGAAATGCTCAAATTAATTTTTAAAATAATATTTAAAACATTGAATAAATTTGAGCTGTTTGAACGCCGCAATTTTTCGCGGGCCTTGGATGACGTCAGAAGCCACGTTCTGTGTTTGTTTACTATAGGCGATACAGTTATTTCACACAGATTTTCAGTTTTATTGATATCCAGACCATGGAAGAAGCTAAAAAACATTTTTATAGGTATCGTCTTGTGCCAAAGTGTACAAACACTATTAGAAATACACCCGATAAAGTGTTTTTTCTTATTCCAAGAGATGCGAAAATACGTAAACAATGGTGTAAGGTTATGAGAAGAGATGAAGTATCTCCAACATCATGTTTGCATTGTCGTGAAGATCATTTCAATGTAAGTATGTTATATTATGATAGCATGGTGTGAGTTAGAAGTATGTTTAGTACTTATTGAATATTATGCACTCAACAAACAAACAATAAGTAGGTACATTAAGTATTTAGAGTAAACAGTATTCACATTTTTTTTTAAAACTTAAAAATTCACGGAAAATTACGGAACATAAGTAATGTTAGGTATAATTACTTATAAATTATTATAATATAGACAGTAGAGCAGCAAATTCATAAAAAATTTAATGACCAATGATTATTTATAGGTTATGTTTTGGTAATTACAGCCGAGTGCATTTATGTGTAAAAACCTATGTAATGGATTAAAATATATCATGGATTATAACAATTACCTTGCCGCTTTCAACTTCAACTTAACTGTAAAATCTGGATTTGATGCAAAATATGCTGTCATTATGAATGCATCTAGATATTTTTGGTAGATTGTCCGAATGTGCTTTGACAAAACCAGTCTCAGTCATCGTCCTAAATGATCTTTAGTCTCACGAGAATGCTAAAATTACACTAGCTAATGGAAAAAACTACAGGAACTCAATATAAAACGATTTTTCTCTCAAACACTACTAAAACAGTATGAATATCGACGCCGCTAAAGGCAATGTTGTGGCTTTTGACGTCACGTTTCGTTTCGACCAATGGTGAAGCGTTTCGCAAATTTGAATTTCCCTCTTATATTTTGCACTTTTTATTTAATATTTTAAGCAATTAAAATGTAAATAAATTAAAAAAAAATCTTTTAGATATAAAGTCAGAACAATAAAGATTCGGAAAAAAATTATTTCAACCAGATTTAAACCACATGCATATTCCCTATTGTCATAAAATGGGAGTGATATCGAACTTTTCTTGATTTGTCCTATTATAAGTGTATTAGAAAAATTTGGTACACAAGGCCTTTAGTAAATAGGTACCCGTATCTGGCCTTCGTATTCACCCAGCAGAGGACTTGTCGCCCTTGTATTGCATGTGGACGATTAGGTAGGTATATAGCTATGTAGTAAAAAGTATTAAATCGGCGGGAAAATTAAAATTATGTAGACCAATATTGTTATTTTTAGTATTATTAGTGTCAGTCTGCTGTTAAGCGTCGTGGATCGATCGTCGATTTGATTACTTACAATGTTAGAAAATATGTTCTTTTAATTGTTTCTACTGTTACTTATTACTACTGTTTGTAAGTACTACCATACAAACCTAAAGTACGAACCTTATAGGTATATAGGTAACTATCTTGGAAGGTATAAACTAGACAATGCATATGGAAACCTCCTTTTACGAGCTGGCACATCGTAAACAATACATTTTTCAGTAGCCATAGTCACTAACATGCACAATAATAAGAAAATAAACAAGTAGCTCTGTCGGTTTGCTATAGGTTTATTTCAGGGCTAAGCTGTAGAACCAATCTTGTTAAAAAGAAATATACCTACAAAGGACTAAACAAAGGATTTATTTATAAACACAATAAAGGAACCTCGAAACCTCACCTTGAATGCTCTCTATGCTGGTGCTTCCCTTTGTTGGTCCTCTGGTCTCTCAAGGCTTCCTCAGTCCACCTCAAATGAGGACTAAATGAGACATTGCACCATAGATGGCGTCATCATATCTGTAGATACAAAAATAGCATGCCAATGGTCAATGAAAAAAATGCAATACTTTAGCAAAAAATACAACACACGACTGAAAAAGCATACCAACAAACTAGCTAGCCATAGATTTACACAGTCCACCAGCAACTGTAAAAAAGAGTTTGCACAGCAGACCTGGAGAAATGAAAGGATAATACACCAGGGATATGAGGTCCCTGGGGGGTTTAGACATGACCCACTTTCTGTTAGCGTTAACGCCTGCGGAGAGATGAAATTGTATGAAAATGACATTGACAATGACATTAGCTTGAGAGAAATTATCTCAAGCTAATGTCATTTTCATACATTTTCATCTTTCCGCAGGCGTGAACGCTAACAGAAAGTGTCTCTTGTCTAGACCCCCTGGACGTTAACCCGTAAATGACCACCACACATAAACACGTTCAGTTCTGCTCATGGCCCAGCCTTTCGCAGAAAGAAGGAAAATCATCCTTTATTGAGGTAACCTTAGGGTTACCTTAATCGACTGAAAATGGCAAAACACAACGTAATACCTCAATTGGGAGGACAAGGAGACGTAACGACTATATATATGGGAATAAAATTTCACAGATACTTTTAACATCTTTTTTGGCCCCCTTAGATTATCCCTATCGTAAAATTCTATGTAAACGGATTTCTGCATGAAATCTACTTTGGTGACCATAGTTACCATCAGGCGAGATGGTGGCCAAACGTAGATCTATTGTATATAAAAAAAGAATTAGCATGTTTGTTGGGACGTGTAGTATAAATATAATTAATTATTATATATAGTTTGGATTTGCCTTAAACTCGATCTAGTACCGAAAAAGTCTGCCAAAAACTGAAGGGGGTGAGCCTAGGTAAACACGTAGGTATTGCTTACACCATGACATATTCTTACTAGTTATTACTATAGTTCTACAAACACACACTTCAATATTGAGCCGCACTCAACTGCAAACGAGATGATTAAACGGACGACCAAGGGAGGGGACGTAAATGCTAAAAGGGCAACTGTAGGTACAACACTTCCATAATTTTTTTCTGAGAGTAGGTACAAATATTGGGAAGTTATAGTGTCCGATTAATTCGCGCAAAAACATGCAAAAACAACTATAAAATCGCGGGCAAAATCGGGGACCAGAACTAGATAAACATCCCACATCAATAACAAGCCAGAATAGGCGTTAACGGCTTCAAAGAGAAAACAATAAGGCATTGTGCTCTTGCGCATGGAAGCCATCAAGGCAACACTGCCTGTCCTTCTCTAACAAAATCAATTTTATACAGCTGTCTCGCTCTGTATGACATGTAATAAAGTTAGCCCCGCCTACATGGCTTCGCAAGCGGTTTTGCAAGTAGTTATCTTATGAAGATGACTCTTTCATATTTTGCGGTGACTCGAGATTGTTAGTTTAAAAGTCCAAA
This sequence comes from Agriopis aurantiaria, assembly GCA_914767915.1. Lineage (NCBI taxonomy): Eukaryota > Metazoa > Arthropoda > Insecta > Lepidoptera > Geometridae > Agriopis > Agriopis aurantiaria. The sequence goes on along the minus strand of OU611994.1, from coordinate 4,346,258 downwards.
GATGCAAAGCACAATTTCTTTTAGGGTAAAGAAACGTACACTATTTCTATACGTTTATTTGCTATGACTTCTGCAATAACATTGTAAAATGTGAAAAAAAAATTTTAATATTTCACTGAAGTATTACGGAGTTCTACTACTTAGGCTTAGTCCCAGATTTGATAGTTTTCGAAAACTTTTTTCGTTTACGTATTGTTCCATACATTGCTGGGCTGAAAGGTATTCGAAAACTTTATTCGTATTAGAGTGAAGCAATCTATACCGCCGATTACTACCGATTTTAGTTCCTCCGCGTTTCCGCTGGAGGCGCTTTACTAAAATGTATGGAACAATACGTAAACGAAAAAAGTTTTCGAAAACTATCAAATCTGGGACTAAGCCCTCTGTTAATACGTTCAAAAACCTAGCGAAAGTGTTAAGAATTCATCTTTTTCCAATTTTATTACAGCTGTCAGAGCAAAAAATTTAGTTTTCCCCCTCCAATTTCTGTGTTTGTTGCAATGAAGTGGCAACTGGACAGTGACGTCGGCAAGTGTCACTCCCGGAATATCAGACCTTGTTTACCTACTAAGTAGCTATGCTAGCGCCACATTAACGGTTGCCAACTTTGCTAAGCGTTACAGTTAGTTTTCTGTGGTTACCAACTACATTATAACAAGTTTTTCAAGTAAAAGACTTCAACGGGATTCATAATAAAAATCAATTTAAAAAACCGACTTCAAAATTAGTAAAATCCGAAATTTCGTTTACTTGGATAACATAATATTGTCATACAAGTAAATTTCCCAGTCATTTTGATTTAAAAACCAAACTACTGAACAGATTTTGATAAAATTTACTATGGGACCAATCCGAACGCATATTCTTTAAAAAAAAATTACGTCCAAGTAAACGAATTTGCCTATTTAGGTACAAATTTTGTTGTCAGTTTTTAAATTGATAATTATTAACTATATAACAATCAATATTCCATCTTAGTTTTTTAACCGACTTCCAATAAGGAGGTTCTCAATTCGAGTGTTTTTTTTGTAGGTATCTTATATCTTCTATGCGATATCTTTGCCAATCGTGAAAAGATTTGATGAATTTTTACTGTTTATGTAATGAATAGGATATATCTCAATAGTGCATGGTCTCATCCAAATTTGAAGAAAATGTTTCACTCTCTGGGAAGTTTACCTACTGTTATTTATTTTTTGTAAAAATGTTATTGCTATTTTATTTTATAAAGTTGTTATTTTATTTATTTATTATTCCCGATCAATTAACTAAACCACTCTTGATGACATTTGGAAACAAGTGTGCAGCTCGAAAGCAGAGATTGCGATACTTTTATGAAAAGCTGGTGCCTAATAAGTGTAATTGTAATTTAAGTACATTCAATAGTTTAAAACGTAATTAAGGTAGTGTTATTGTAACGTTACGTTTCCCGCCATTAGCGGGTAATTAAGTACATCACTCGGGGCTAATTCTGAGGCTAATTACGATCACTCGCACTGACTGAGTCGTCAATACGCCCCTGAGAGAGCGTTTATCACTGGATAGTTACTGGCAAGATACTATCTTTCATATACTGAGGAGGTCGGGCAAATAGCACCAACATCCTTACTTCATTCGCATTTTTTCATTCATTAGGTTTCGGCACGACATTGCTTTTTAGTGATATGCCCGCCTTTTTATAGTGTTCTGGTCACCATGAGGAGCGTTGGTCACTGGACAGTTACTAAAACGAGCAACAGCAATTGGTCGGTAGGCAAGCTTCACTGGACAGCCATAGTCCCCGAGATGTAGCTTACCAGCTCTTATAAGTTAGTAGCTTACCTACCAGTAGCAAATAGGCTTGATCAAGTAGCAAATATGCAGTGAACAAGTAGGAACTGAGCTCTATGCTTTTCTGTTGTTGAAGTCCGCTTGAAAGACTAGACATAGTGTATAGTCATGTAGTGGGTAATGAAAACTGGTACATCACTCGAGGTTAATTGCAATCACTCGCACTAACTGAGTCATCAATACGCCCTTAGAAGAAGCGTTTTAAGCGAAGAAGAAGTTTATGAGGAAGTCAAGCTTGAAAGAGTAGTGTGTAATGAAAATTGGTAGGTACATTCTGATTCTGCGGCTAATTTAACGTCATCACTTGATAGAATACGTCAATAAGCCTTTGAGTACTTTTAGACCGGAGCACTTTGGACAGTTACGATGGCGGAGGAGAAAGAAAAAACACGATAAAATAGTTTTTATCTACTCCATCCCATGATATATAAACACGATTTTTTTAAATACTATTTGCAATGTTTATTCTAAAGATAAATGCTTAATCGTTTATTTTTAATTCTCACTCAGTGACTTATTATCATCCAAAATATTAAAATATATATATGGCTCCGCGAGCTTGTAGCTGCCCCTTAAACTTGCCCATTCAATGAGTATACTATACGTCAAACACTAGCACCAGTAGCTGCCCTCTACAAACGCAGCACGGGTCATGCGGCTCGCCGGGCGCCTGTAAGCAATTATTACCTAGTCCGCTATTCCTGCGGCCCGCAATTAAAACATAGTTAGAGCACTCCTAGATTAATGTCTAATAGAAATGTTGCGCATGATTACTTTATACGTTAATAGGTGAAATTAACATTGTTACATTACACTTCACGTCTAGTCTAGTGTTTAATTATTTATATTTAGGTACCTCTTATGAGGAGATCCGTAGACGAACGAAAGCTACCGATATAATAGCCGACCGAGTTAGCAAGTTGAAGTGGCAGTGGGCAGGGCACATAGCACGCAGAACATATGGCCGATGGGGACGTGAGGTTCTCGAATGGAGACCACGGACCGGTAAGCGCAGCGTAGGACGTCCACCCACAAGATGGACAGACGACCTAAAAGAGACCGCAGGGAAACGCTGGATGCAGGCCGCTTCCAACCGGCCCTTTTGAGATTGATGGGGGAGACCTATCATATGTTCAACAGTAGATATTCTATGGCTGAAACGATGATGATGATGACCTAAACTTATAGTCAAATTATTTGCTAATTTCGATATAACCATTAACAGGGCTACGCCGAAATGGTAAATTCATCATTATATGAACAACATTTGCTATCAGACCAACCCTGAATTCGCAAAAACAGCTTTTCCATACAACTGAATTGAGAACGGGGTTTCTCAGTTCAGTCTCAGTTGTATTTTTTTTTTAATTTATAAAATTACAAAAAAAATACAACTTGTCTTATCTGTGATAGGTGTGATCTAATTGTGTAAAATAAGTTTTGTTAAACCTCAACTAGCGACCCGCCCCGGGTTCGCACGGGTGTAATTTACGTGCGAAGCCGTGGTGGGTTGCTAGTTATATATAATTATAATACAACTATCTATTATCGTAGTAGGTATAGTATAAAATCTTTGATAGGTATAAGTAAACCTTCCGTGAAAAATTATCTAACTGATGGTGAAAACCACATTAAAATCCGTTGCGTGGTTTAGGAGGAGTTAGCGGATACACAGACAAACGCGGAAAGCGACTTTAATCTATACTATGATATATAGAGAAGAGAAAATATAGAGATGCCTAGTTTGATTTTCATTGGCGCATGCCACGCCCATTTTTGCCGGTAGATATGGGCTCAAAATGTCTAGGCATAAAATTTAAGTGGATACCATTCACTCGTTATCTGTCACAACAGCCAGCAACTAAGTAAGTACGTAAACGGCACATTATCCCGCACCAAACACCTATGAATTATCAAATAACTCAAAACGCATAACCGCCTGCAATTTGAAGGTCTCACGACCGCTCCAAATGGCGATATTAGCACCGCAATTTACCGCCTAGCCTCGCTTCGGTAAACTAATAACACCTAGACTATATCAATAAAAGCTATTAGCATCGATCAACGTAAGTATCTGTCCCGGTATTACCTCAAATTGAGTTAAACGCCCCGCATTTGGTCGTGACAGTAATAACACCGCGAGATGGCGCCCGCGAGCGACCGAATGCTAGCGGGAGTGAAAGAATGAACGAGAAGCGTTAACTGAACGATAAATACTTCTAATTTCGAATTGCTCGAATTCGCTCGGCGGGAAAACATCTCTATCTCCCCCATACTCATAATTTTCCCGTCACGGGGCGAGAGGTTGTCCCTCTCGCTCTCTAATTGGTTGCTCGAGCCTCAGAATCCAATTAGTGGCGAGCGGGCGCGCTGAATTTATTATGCGGCTCTTGTTTAGTTTGCTGGCCTTTTTAATTGAAACGTAGTGCGTAACTCGCCGCCGGTGTCCGACTAATGAACATGACTGCTCTGGGAACGTTAAGTTTCACTTTTGCTGATAAAAATACCTGTTTATCTTGGATTAAATAAGATGCTACAAAAAAGTTGTGAAACTACCCACATTATACTTACCTATTTACTTTAGTTGCTAAATACCAAAGATAATATCTAAATACGCACCTATTTGTTATTTGTTTGTTTCGAAGCAACCAGGGGCCTTACGGAAAACAGCTAATTGCGGCACCTAATCCGCTCAGTTGGAAAATCACGCGAACGTTTACCTTATCGCGCCCAGATAAGGTTCACGTTCGCGTGATTTTCCAACTGAGCGGATTAGGTGCCGCAATTAGCTGTTGTCCGTAAGGCCCCTGGGCCCTGATTCCGTAACTTTAACACGCACGTAACGCGGCGCGTTAAGTTAACCACCCAAAATTTTAGCTCTATTTCCTATGGAATAAAGGCCAACTTTTAGAGTTTAACTTAACGCGTTGCGGTACGCGCGTGTTTGAAGTTATGGAATCAGGGCCCTGATAAATATCTACAATCAAATTTTTACTTATATATATGTAGGTAACTTATTCAAGAAGTCAAAACAATACTTAACGGGAAGCAGTCGATTTACTTTTTGAGTAAATTTAAAGAAATCTGAAAGCTTTCATCTACATAATATGCCATATGACATATGGTACTGAGACGTGGTCCTTAACTGTTGGCCTTTTGGTAAAACTCAGAGTCACACAGCGGGCAATGGAGAGAGCTATGCTCAGAGTTTCTTTGCGCGATAGAATCCGGAACGTGGATATTCGCCAAAGAACCAGAGTCACCGACATAGCTGTTAAAAGTTATATGATTATTTACGGGATATTTACCGTGGTAAGGTTGTGGAATGAGCTCCCGATATTTCGGCGCAGTTACATGCACCATGTTCATCATCATCATCATCAGCCAGAAGACGTCCACTGCTGAACATAGGCCTCCCCCTTTAACCTCCACACTGAACGATAGCCTGCCTTTTGCATCCACTGGATGCCAGCGACTCTTACTATGTACTCTTACTAGGTAGGCATCCCACTAGATGGACCAACGTCATTGTGAGAGTCGCTGGCATCCAGTGGATGCAAAAGGCAGGCTGTCGTTCAGTGTGGAGGTTAAAGGGGGAAGTCTATGTTCGGCAGTGGACGTCTTCTGGGTGATGATGATGATGAAAGCTTTCATCTACGCACGAAGTACTTAGGTACGAACCCATAGAATAATTTTAAGTCAGGCTACATACAATAGAATACAATACAATACGATACAATAACTCTTTATTAGAATACCACACAACAAGAATAACATAAACATTACAATAAAAATATTATCTAGGCTTTTAACAGGCGGCTTTATCGCTTAAAGCGATCTCTTCCAGGCAACCGTGCACGGAATGGTTTTTTATTTGTATTTAAATAGTGGCCTTAGCTTAAAAAAACATAACTAATAACATAATTAACATTATTATTATTATCTGTATTTTCTGTATGAGCAATCAAAGCTGTACCAATTCAGTAAACACATTCAATGCCACGATCTTTCTTGCCTCACACCTGCAAAATGTGGAATGAGCTACCTTCCGCAGTGTTTCCAAGAAGCTACAACATGAGGTTCTTCAAAAGCGCGTTAATAGAGTCCTTAAGGGTCGGCAACGTATTTGTGATGCCTCTGGTGTTACAAGTATCCATATGCGACGGTGACTGTTTACCATCAGGCGGCCCGTCTGCTTGTTTGCCACCTATGGCATTAAAAAGACGGCACAGCCTCATTAGCACAACCAAAGATAATTTACTAGGCACAACGCAGCAATTTCTCATGATATTCTTTTTTCATTCTGTAAGATGTTGAATCAAAATATGGCAGTGATAACAAGTTTAGTATAAATAAATATAAAATCAGATAAAAGAGCAGATTTTCTTGAATCATAGCATCAATCATACACTCGACCAAGTCACCAAACAACAAAACAACCTACATCAAAATAGGTTTAGCCGTTTGGGAGCTACGATGCATTTATTTATTTACGTTAAACTTCTACCGTCTTACCACAAAAGATTTAAGCACGCTTTAGACAAGTGTTTAGCATATTTTTCGTAGGGAAACAATTGCTAAACACTTGTCTAAAGCGTGCTTAAATCTTTTGTGGTAAGACGGCTAGCCTTTTTGCGTCGGGGTTAATAAAAACTATAATTTTAAGGTGGTGCGACATCTACCGTCGTGTAGCCATATGTTTACAGGTAAAACTCTGACATCTAGCGTTAAGTAGCAATAGTAATTACATATTGAAATATGTAAAAGAACTAATTTATTAATAGAAATATTGCTAATTATTACTTTTACATGAAACTGACTTATAATTATTAATCTATTATCAATAAAATTGTTTAACTGTTTATCTGCAGTATGTTTTAGTTTATTAAATAAACAGCAGATGGCGTCTGTTATGCGCCAAACCAAGCAAGCGATTAGTGAAGCAAACATTGCTTCTATCTTTGTCACAGATCTAGCACCATTTGTATACTCTGGGATTCGTTCGTTGTCATCGTTAAATTTTTTCATTTTATTAAAATTTAAACGTAGAGGGACTGAATCTATTGTAAGAATCTATGAATCTCGTAGAATCTAAACTATTCTCGTCACAGATAAACACAAAGATCTGTGATTCTCGTACTATTTTCATTTGTTTTTTTTTCAGTTCTTGACGTTTCTTTCTCTGTGTAGACTGTGTAGTTTAGGTCTGTGAGTTTAGGTAGTAGATCTGTGAGTTAACCACAGAGTTAACTGTAGTTGTCTGTCTTAGCGACCTTAGCGTAGCGTTCATAAACTAAGTATCATAATCACAGATCATAATAGATACTAGGTTCATGGTAGCGTTACATTCTCTTTGGTTGTCTGTTGTCTTGTTATTCAAAGAGAAGAGAATGTATCTCTATTGTATTCTCTTTGGAGAATACAAACCAAAGAGTAGGATAACTATACCAAAAGGAACGCTGTTCTTGTTGTGCAAAGAGAATATAATCACCATATTACTCTATGATAATCACTATGTTGTGAACTTAGCAAAAATGAATAAAATATTGGGTTTGATTTGCCGCAAATTCTGAAAATTGAGAATTCATTTCCTTAAATTTATTTTGACAACTTTACACTAAGATCGCTAGTGCTCCGCTATTGACTTAGCTCAAAACATCAAAATGTAAGTTGCATGGCTTTCGAAAACCCTTTCTATTTCGCGGCTCATTAATGTTTTGAATTCTAAAACTAGGTCATATTTCAGGAGTTTCTTAGACCTCGCTACACTGACTATGCACCGACGAGCCGAGATGGAAGCCAGAATAAATGCTTTTGATGAAAAATGTGACCGCGCCATCAGCGATATCAAAAAGTTGAAAATTCAGGTATGAAACTTTTACTTTCACTCACTGCTTGAACCTCGTTTCGTGCAGGATTGTACGAAGTATAAAAGATAACCTACTTAATAGCTTCAATTAAACCCTATGCACATTAGAGCTCTTTATTTTATATCTTTCAGAGTCCTCAAAGGTAGGCAACGCACTGACAATGCCCCGGATATTTTGTCTTTATTTGAGCCAATTGAGCTTTGCTCTCAATATAGAAGCCGAATGCCAATCATGAATTATCAGTATCTGCAGATCTTTTCCATCTATACTTGGAAAGGCCGACGAGGCTTCAGTTTTCCGGCAGTCAGCCGGTGACAGTCTTATCATGTAAGCCTATCTTACGGCGCGATCCTCTCCCTTCCTCTCCAGATTTCTAAGCCAGCGGACTCTTAATAGTAATAATTTATTTATTTCCAAGTAACATAGACTCATACAAATCAAAAAAAAAAAAATATCAATAGAAAAAATTAATAATAGTAGCTAGTCACATTACATTAATAATAATTATTACCAATTGAAATTTAAAATAATTAAACTAAAAATGTCAACATTATACAATAAATTAAGTCAGTCATCAGTACCTACCCTTACATTAATAAACTAGGCCCTACTGTGTGCAGTGTGCAATGCGTAGGCTGCAACAATGATTTATGTAAGGGCAATCTAGCCTACCTGCTATCGCGGCCAGCATGCTGTTGTGGCTCCCCCGCACGCGCCGCACCAGTGACGTCGCTCGCTTGCGCATTGTGGTGTAGAAGCAATCCACGCGTGCGCACGCGAACATTGTCGACGCACTGCAATAGCGAGGGAGCCCCACCAACATCCTGAACGCGTTATTAAACTGGACGCGCAGGACGCTGTACGATCTTTGCGTATAGTCAGCCCACAGGCTGCAAGCATAGAAAGAAGTGCAATAAGCTCTAAAGAGAGTTATTTTCACCTCCTCCGAACACCGTGCAAACCTCCGGACCACCATGTTAGCTCTTACCGACAGCGCCCTCCGCTCCCGTTCAATGTCAGCGTCGTCTTTCAGGGTGGGGGTGGTCTTAGTTTTATCGGATTCTCCAACTGCCTTACCGTGTTCCTGCCCGGCCCTAGAATTTTTCATGGCACCCATTTAAGATACAATACCTTTAGAGTCACAAACGCCGACTTTTTGGTTGGTTGTAAAGCTTCGAAAAAGTTGTAATGCAACCGCGATCCGACTACAACGCCGCGCGATGCCAGTACTACAATGACATAGCAGACAAGCGATGTTGAACACTATACAAGCGGCATAATGTCTAAATTGAAGTAAATGTGGCATTCATCATCAGCCAGAAGACTAGGCATCCCCCTTTAACCTCCACACTGAACGAAAGCCTGCCATCTGCATCCACTGGATGCCCACGACTCTCAGTCACAATATCGTCGGTCCATCTAGTGGGAGGCCTACCTATGGTGGCAAATGTGGCATGATGTGTTTGTGTACTAAACGTGGCATTGCGTACTATATATTTGATGTCTAATTATGTACAACCAACGACCCTCAGACGATTTTTGACTGTTTTCACTTAGAGGTTGTGACATAGTCACAATAAGGTTAAGGAATATCTTTATGATGGCACCACACAAACTTACCAAACATGAAGAAACGCATTCATAATAAGTAAAGTAAATATTTATTTCTGAAACGCTTTTACATTATCACATCGTAGTTATACATAGTTATCAATTGTGTCTAACATAGGTTATAATTGACTTAACAGTGGGCCCCAAACTCGGCTAGGCCGGTCGCTTGGTGACCCGTGAAATAGATTTTCCTATATTTGATTTAAAGCGCACGCTTAGGTAGTACCGGCGTTAGGGTAGGGCCTGGTAGGGCGACCGCCCAGGGTGCCAGATAAAAAGGGGCGCCTTAGGTGCCTATAAAGGGGTGCCGCAGGTATATACAAATCTATAGATCTATTCTTTGCCTTTTTTTTGGTTTCAATGGCAGACACTGTGCGGCGTAGAAGTCTCGCCTAGGCAGGGTGCTGGTAGTGCTAAAACTGGCACTGCGCTTAGGAGTGTTAAATTAAACAGAAATAAATATTACTGTATAGTCAGAGGTCACCTAGTCTTACCACAGTTCATGTTTCCAGGGTCATAGCTTCGTGTCTCAGCTCAACTGTGAGCCGGCAGAACTGAAGGAACGCTTTCTTAACTTCATGAAGAAACTTGATGAATACACATACCTTATTACGGATTTCAATCTGGCCCTCGGGCAAATTGGTGAGTAAAATCTAGCAGCCTTATTTCGTTAGCTGTCAAAATTGCTATAACACATCTGTTATAATATTTTTTACACTTTTATGTAACTTGCAATGTTTGTTAGTTTGGTTAATTAAGTCAAATCTTGCGAGATGAATTAGAACCAGTCTTTCCTAAAAGATTTTGCTAAAATTTTGCATGCACCTTTTAGTTCTGTACCCTTAGTACAAGTTTTGATAGTATTCGAAAACTTTTTTCGTTTACGTATTGTTCCATACATTGTAGTAAAGCGCCTCCAGCGGAAACGCGAAGGAACTAAAATCGGTAGTAATCGGCGGTATAGATTGCTTCACTCTAATACGAAAAAAGTTTTCGAATAGGTCCGTGCCTATTATACAGTGGCGATGTCCACGAAAAATTGACTAGGAATGGGGACACTGACTATGCCCATACAAAGGCTAACCAAGTCTCACCCAATGTACCCGAATATTTGGCATTAAATTATTTATTGCCTTGCCTAAATCCGCAAGGGACGCCAAGTCGCTTAATTTATTCAAAAATAAACTTAAAGCCTTTCTGACTGATATGGCGCCGTATAGCGTAGAGGAGTTCATTCCAAAACTGGAATAAATAATTAATGCCTAATTATATTTAAATTGACATTATTATTATTTTGTTATAATATTATTATTTCTACGATGTATTTTTAAATGTTGACATGTAATTATTATTATGAATAAAATTATCATTATCACTATTGCTTCTTGCACTGAGTGACTGATCTTTCCACCACTATGTTTCGTACCAAAAACGGCCCTTCTCAGGACCCACCACAAAAAGATCCTTCTCAACACCCAGCACAACCCTGGCCTATGTTAACCGCGCCAAACCAAACAGAATTTTCAGGACTTACACCATAAGGTACTCTAGAAAATCAATGTCCTGACGAAACTGAATAAAATAAAAATGGCACCAATATTTCCACAGAATAAAATATATCTTTGAATTCATATTCATATATCTTTGAATTTTTTACGAATATTCACTATGTTTAACTGGATCCACTGGGCACCCAAGACACAGGCTTCGTTGCCTAGTTTGGGGCCCGGAGCTAATAGTTTTACGCATTATTCTTAGCCTTAACCACTGTAAATTGTACCTTAGATCTAAGCTAACAAATTTTTTAAGGCTTATATGGAAATAAAGTTTATTATTAAAGTAAAGTTAATTCACAGAAGATATCTGCAGTTCAGAGTATACTCCAGTGCAAGACAACTCGGTCCTCACTTTGCCACCACCAGCCTCCTACACATTCAACCCGACTAATTTGATGGACGCGCTGAGCGAACCAGCACCGTCCACGTCTTGTGCCTGCTCCAACCTCTGCCCACCTGAGAAGCCCAAAAGAATCAAAGTACCAAAGGAAGAACAGGTGTTTACTTATTTAATTCTTGTTTATCAAATTACATTAGTATCAATTTTTTAGGTTTTTATTTTAACAGGACTTAATTTATCAAAACAAAAAAATACATGAAAAATAAAAGAAAAACTATAATAATATATATTGTAATAATAAAACCAGTCAAGGGCAGGGCACATATCACGCAGAACAGATGGCCGATGGGGCCGAAAGGTTCTGGACACTGAGGTTCTGGAATGGAGACCACGGACCGGTAAGCGCAGCGTAGGACATCCACCCACAAGATAGACGACCTAAAAGAGACCGCAGGGAAACGCTGGATGCAGGCCACTGTACTGAGCAGGATACTGTATTATTATTATTCCCAAAAAGATGGATTAAGGAGGGGAAATAGGGGCTTTGATATTTTTTTTTACAGTTTTGTAATTTCGAGGTTGAAATTACTTATGGGGTGTAGAGGCCCTTTAAAGGATTTTGCAAAAAGGCTGAATTAAGGGGGGCAAAAAGGGTTGAAATATTATATGAAAGTCTACGCGTACGAAGTCGCGGGCAACAGCTAGTACATAATATAATAGTAAAATAATATTGATTTTTCTTCTTTCCATTTAACAAAAACTCTCAATACCGCCATAAAATGCGCAGGCGCTTAAGTGTCGCTATATAGAATTTACACTGTACATCATAAAAGAAATGTTTACAGGTGCTGATTGCATTCTCGAGTTCTTCGACGTCCTCAGAGAGTGTACCAAGCAGAAAATCTGGGATGGAGGCAAAAGAAGTCCAGTGCTCGCTCGCTGAAGAAATGTCCAGCGTATGTCTCGATGGTAAGATACTAGAGAACAACACTCTTATAAACAATAGCTACTTGCATCAGCAGTAACTTTTAGTTTTGAATAACATTTACGACATTCTGCTGGAAAACTCAGTGGTCTAGGTCTAGGTCTGACCCCAGGCGTTAGTAGCTCATGGGCAGAGCAATTGGGGTGTCAAGCTTCGTTGCGCAGGTTCAAATCCTGTCAATCCTCCAATTTTAATTTTTTTTGTTACATATTCACGCTGAAACAGCTGAATGGATTTGGATGAAGTTTTGAATAGAGATAGTTAGTTTTTAACCAGTTTTTTTTTTACGGTTCCTATGTGATAACGGGTTAAACTGTGGGGTGCAGTATGTCCATAACATTTAAATAATGACCTGTTTATCTATAATAATGACAAATATTATTTACAATAAAGATTTCCTACTGGAACACCATGCTCCGATTCCAGACACTTCGCCCGAGTCCCCAGAGCCTATGAATCTGCCCGCACAGACAATGCTGGAGGTAGACTGCGAGTACCACGGCGTCATAACGGCCGTATCAGGCACGTGCTTCTGGGTTATCACTGACGACAGTCAGGAACTCGCTGAGTAAGTAACGCTAATAATAATAATAAATAAAGAATATAATAAATATTCAGGACATTTTTTCACACACGGTCATCTGACCCCAAACTAACCAAAACTTGTGATACGGCTGCCAGAGACTGATATACATACATATATAGTTTTAAATACATACTTAAATAGATATTAACAACCAGATATAGAACAAACACAAATGTTCATCACATAAATGTTTGTCCTAGGTGGGAATCGAACCCACGCCCCCAAGCTCAGAAGGCAGGTTCACTACCAACTGGACCAATGGGCTATCGAATTGTCTTATCGAATCGATCAAATCGATCGAATTGAATTGGCTAATGACAGGAATTATATCAGTATGTGATGCTGGCGACAGTCAAGAACTCTGAATAAGTAACGCTGATGGCAATCGGGAAAGTTCTGAGTAAATGACGCTAATGGCAGTCAGGGACATTGAATAAATGACGCTTTTGGCAGTCGGGAACTATGAATAAGTGATGTTGGTGGTAGTCAGGAACTCTGTAAGTGACGCAGATGGCAGTCAGGAACACTGAGTAAGTGACGCTGGTTACAGTCAGGAATTCTCTAATGGACGCTGGCGGCAATCAGGTACTCTATGAAAAACTGGTATTGGTGGCAGTCAGTAGCCAGGAATTGTCTAATTAAGTGACGCTGGTGGCAGTCGGGAACTTTATGAGTAAGTGATGTTGGTGGTAGTCAGGCACTCGGTATGTGACGCTGATGGCAGTCAGGAACACTGAATAAGTGACGCTGGTTACAGTCAGGAATTCTCTAATGGACGCTGGCGGCAATCAGGTACTCTATGAGTAACTGATATTGGTGGCAGTCAGTAGTCAGGAATTGTCTAATTAAGTGACGCTGGTGGCAGTCAGGAACTTTATGAGTAAGTGATGTTGGTGGTAGTCAGGCACTCGGTATGTGACGCTGATGGCAGTCAGGAACACTGAATAAGTTATGCCGGTTACAATCAGAAATTGGCATGATGACTAATATTTTTTTATCACCTCTTAAAAAAGCTGATCATAATATAGAGCCCATCGTCGAAAACAAAATTAAAATTATTTCAAAATTAAATAAGTATTTTATCTTCATTCTAGACAGAGAGCGCACTATACTGAGCTATGACGTCACGCCTCAGGCGCGCCATCAAATGCTATACACATGCATTGAGATATATTTTTGTTTTCTTGCTTTCACCGTTTGTGAGCGATGGCATCGAAACTGCACCTAATTTATTTAAGTACTAAATAAATCATTAGTGCAGGGCCGAGGATCGAACCAGGTGCCGTCAGATTGTAAAGCGCACATGCTACCGGTCTGCCACCATCGCCCTTTCTTAGCTATGTTGGATCAAATGTTCTGTCCAGGGGTTTAAAAGTTATGAGATCTTTCCTATTTTATTTTTAATTTTCCACTTGTTTTGTCCCCAGCTTAATGCACGATATGACGAAGTACTACCAGAAGAGAAAAACGGCGCTCACCGTCGAGCAGGCGCGCACGCTCACCTACTGTGCCGTGTGTGAAGATGACAAGTTTTACTACAGGGCTCTCTCCATAAAGGAAGATGAGGTAACACGATTTATACTGAAACCCTCTCTTGTACAAACACTCGATAAGCTAATCTGTTATATATTTTTCATCACTGCGTTTTATCTATATATATAAAAACGAAATTCATTTACTCATTCACTCATCACGAAATCTCGAAAACTACTTGACCTACGAAGCTGAAATTCCAAGTAGATTCTTTATGGGGTGTAGAGATCCGCTAAAAAAGATTTTGCGAGACGGCTGAATTAAAGGGCAAATGGAGGGTTGAAATTTTATATGAATCTCTTCCTATTTTTAAGAATCAAGTCTATACACATTATTTTTCTTCGTGTTAATATTATGTATTTTATTTATAATATTTATGTGTATTCATATATGTATGTATTAGTTATTTATGATACAAGTGCGGTAAGTTGGTTATTACAAACGAGTAGACGAATGTAACCCCGAGACGAAGTCGAGGGCTTACCATAGTCACGAGTTTGTAATAACCAATCCGCACGTGTGCCATACAACGTTTTACAACACATTTGCGAGAAAAAAACAAAAAATGGAAATTAAAAAAATACCGTAAAGTACACGCACGGTGCTATACAACGGAGCGTGCGGTAAAATTCATTACCGCACGCTCCGTTGTATGATCCGTAATGTTTAACTTTCGAACGATGTATACAGGCTTCGTAAGTGCACTTTTTGAGCAAATGTGTTGTAAATATTATTTATTTATATTTTATGTGCACCACCAACCGTTTTTCAACTTCTTTAGTCGTGTCCATCCAAAGGTTGGCTGGAAGAAATCGCTTTAGGCGATAAGGCCGCCCATTATACTGCCGTTTATTTGTTTTTTTTATGTAAGTTTAAGTTTCATTTGTATTTTCGGTGTGTAATAAAGTTGTATTGTATTGTATGAAAGGCTACGCGTACAAAGTCGCTGGCAACAGCTAGTTATTCATAAAGTTTGATAACCGGTTTCTCTGCAGGAAGATCTAGACAAAGTGAGCTTGTTCTTGATGGACACGGGCGAGATCCGCGAGTCGCCCGCCCAGAACCTGCAGGCGCTCGCTCCGCTCTTCTGCCAGCGGCCGCCCTACGCACGCTACTGCCATTTCGCCGGGGTCAGTGCCTACTCTTACTCTAAACTCTCACATCATTTGAATGGGTTTGGTTACGGACCTCTACCATATGCGTGTCTCGACACGCTCTTGGCCAGTTATTATGTATTAAAACATGTTTGGACCAATTTTTATTTTATTTTTGTGGTCATATTTCTTAGATTTTTTGTAAGTACAGTCATTTGTAACTATATATGTATGTATATCAGTCTCTGGCAGCCATATCACAAGCTTTGTTTAGTTTGGGGTCAGATGACCGAGTGTGCAAAAATGTCCCAAATATTTATTTATTTATTTATTTTATATCTTCAGAAATGTTGAAGCGCGCGATGAAATAGTGAACGTATATTTCTTAACACTAACATGTGAATTTACATATATTACTACACAAAGAGTTGACCCTATTAATAGAATGTTTGTTTCATTATTAGGCCTTTCCCTGCTAGAGATAAAACTGAAAGCATGTTTTTTCTTGTTTAAATTAAAACGGCTGTCAAGGCATTTTTGTAAGAAATTTGTTGTAGCAAGTTGCACCCATATAAACGAAACTTCAGTCATTCGAAATCAGTTAGCAACTGTGATGCGGACAAAGAACTTTGAGACCTAACCCAAAAAGGCAAGGTCCAAGTTTTTTGTATGCGGAGTTCGACGTGTTGACATAAATAAGAATGTTCAATCAAGGTTCTGTCATAATGCCTAGCGACCGATTTTCCTTCTCATTTCCGTTCTATTTATTTTTCTGTGGTACAAATGTACTCTAACCATCTAAACGCAAAAAATCACGTTGATTTATTGTTTAGTTGCAAAGTAAAAGAGAAACAAAGAAACCGACAAACTGAAAAAGAAACATAGTTCGCATTTATAATATAGGCTTATGTCCATTTTTTTATTTAATATCTCATAAATCTTATCATAAATAGAGGGTAACAACGAACACAGAATAAAAAAAATTATAAATATAAATAAGTTATAAGTGATAGAGAGCGTACTATAAAGCAAGTGATGACGTCAAATTATGCGAGCGCCATACAAATGCTAACTAACACACACTTTACGAGAAAGGGACAGAGCACCCGCTCTCTATCCCCACCAAAAACTTGAGCACGTATCTCAGTGATTTATCGGCCAAATTTTTTTTTTCAGTATGTGTAATGTATTTAGTTATATCCTTCGCTAAGCCTGTTATTTGTTGTGAATTAAATATCAGGACATATCTATTAGTACGATAAATAAGCATGTGTACTAATGATTAATTTAGTAGAAACAACCGGTTTAGCGATGAATATAACTAAACACATTACACATACCGAAAAAATAATTTAATTCGGCTGATAAATCTCTGAAATATGAGTGTTTAAAGTTTTAGGTGGGGATAGAGAGGGGATGCTCTATCCCTTTCTCGCAAAGCGTCTGTTAGTATAGCATTTGTATGGCGCTCCTGAGCCGTGACGTCACGGCTCAGTATAGAGCGCTAGCATGAAATTAAAATGCTTATAACTTATTTATTTATTTATTATTTAGTTATTTATTTATTTATTTATTTTTGAACATATTTTAATTTTGTTTTCGTTGATGTGCTCTTTTATGATCACCTTTTTTATGAGGTAATAAAAAAAATGTCATCCTATTGAACAGGTAAAATTACAGACTCGACTAAGTTTATTATTATTTTTTGTTTGATGTTGATGTTGTTTTTTTTTTCAGATAAATCTGGAAAATCTCAATGATAAAAAGCTAATGCAGCAGTATGAAAACCTGATTACTGAGTACCTTAATGCTCCGTGCACGTTTCTCGTTGACGAAAAGTAAGTTTTTTTTAAATATTATAATTTCATGCCAGACAGAGAGAGACTATATAACAGCACGTTATGACGTCAAACCGTGCGCGCGCCATGCAAATGCTATACAAGCACACGCTTTGCGAGGCTTTACCGTCCTGCTGTACCGGACAGTCCATTGGTACCGGTCTGCTCAGTGGAATCTGACTGTATTGTGGTGCCGAACAGTCCGTTGGTGCCGATCTTCCCGGGTGACCCGGACTGCCCGGTGGTCCCGGTGATCGACACCAAACCAACGGACTATCCGGCACCAACGAAATTTTAAGTAATAGTGTGTGCAACTATTAGAATGTATGTGTATGGTATAAGTAAAAATGTAATAGTCGATCCTCTATTGCACACCCCGTTTTCTATAAATCCTTTCCATCCTAAGGTAGCCTGGAAGAGATCGCTTTTAGCGATAAGGCCGCCAGTTGTTACACTAGTTTTTAAGAGTTTTTTGTCCTCTGTATAAAATTTTATGGTGTGAGTTACAGACAATATTAGTAGACAATAAAGAGTTAATCAATCAACGGACTGACCGGCGCCCACAGACTGTCTGGGACCACCAGGCATTGCTGAAGGTGGTTGACCACGTGGGGTCGCTTTGTAATTGGCTTCCTATGACAGTTATGTTTCTTTTAAACCTTGTTCATAGAATCTGAGGAATAATAATCTATATATCTATTTATATAAAAGCGAAATTCATCTACTCACTCACTCATTAAACACAAAATCTCGAAAACTACTTGACCTACGAAGGATTTTGCGAAAGGGCCGAATTAAGGGGGGCAAATGGAGGTTGAAAGTTTGTATGAAAGTCCTTTGTTTTTGATCTTAGGAACATGAAATTTGGTATTCAGGTTAATGATATAAAATAAATAAAAACTGTAAAAAAGACTGATTTAGGAAGAAAAATTGGGGTTTTCATTTTTTTTGAGTTTTGTAATAACTAATCTAAAATTAGGCAAGTTGATTGCTTATGAGGTGTAGAGCTCCGCTAAGAATAGATTTTGCGAAAGGGTCGAATTAAGGAGGACAAAAGGGGGTTGAACGTTTATATGAAAGTCTACGCGTACGAAGTCGCGGGCAACAGATAGTGATTTATAAAACACTGTCATCTCTGTATCACGGTTGTTCACTTAATTTATATGAGTATAACTACGGTAAGGTTGTTTTTAGTTGTTTGATATAACTTCAATAATGATGTTGGTTGGTATAGTGCTTACGTGTTGTTTTCCAGCGAGTCTGAATCAGTTGGCGTGTATGTGACTCTCTCGACAGGCGAGACTTTGAATGACATCTTAGTGAGACTCGGATTGGCTGTACCTAGTAAGTTCTTACTATATCACGATTATAGCTCTATAGAATAATATCTATTCTCATGTTTTGATTTTATGAGAAAACTAGCGACCCGCCCGCCCGGCTTCGCACGGGTGTAATTTACGTGCGAAGCCGGGGCGGGTCGCTAGTTATAATATAAACTTTCCGTGAAAAAATATCTAACTGATGGTGAAAACCGCATCAAAATCCGTTGCGTGGTTTAGGAGGAGTAGGCGGCCATACAGACAGACAGACGCGGAAAGCGCTTTAATTATACTATGTAGAGATAGAGATAGAGAAGAAATTATAAATCGGATAGATTTCAGAGAGTGTGCAGCGGATCTGCATGATCTAATACCCTCCTGCCCATTTTTCTATCGGACTGCCAGAGCGGGAACAATAAAATCGACACCGCTTTATGGTTGATATTCTGAAAACCCGTACGAAGCGCTTTGATTCCACTTTTATTATGCTAACTGTGGTGTTCCAATCTGGGTGTCTTCAAATCACGACTGAATCGGTTTCTTCTAGGTAAGCGTGCTCCACCGTAGACCGCATCATCGCTTAACATCAGTCGAGTTGGCGGTCAAACGCAAGCCTTTTGTTAATGTTCTTAAATAGTAATCTAGAAAATTATTTCAGCTTCGAATCTTTGTATCCCCAACTCACCATTGTCAGTCATGTTCTCACTGTCGGGACGCAGACCATCTCTCAGGGAGAAGGGAGGGGCCCTAATCCACCATGCTGGCCCAGTGCATGTTGGTGATGACTTTATTGTCATTGAACTTTTAAGGTTCTTGGACATACCGGTTTCGATGTTCTCCTTTACCGTTGCTATAAGCGATGGCATTAAAACTGCACATAATATATTTAAGTACTAAATAAGTCATACACTAATCACATAGCATCACACTAATTTTGTAAAGGCGAAAGTGTGTTTGTTTGTTTGTTCCTCTTTCACGCAGCAACAGAGCAACGAATCGACCTGATTTTTTTGCATGGGTATAGTTCAAGGAACGGAGAGTGACATTTTCATCGTCATCATCATCGTTTTTCATTACTACACAGGTGAAACCACGGGGCGCAGCTAGTAGGTCATATGTCAAGAATCGAACCGGATGCCGTTAGATTGTGAAGCACACATACTACCGCTCAGCCACCATCGCTCATGCGAATAAGTTATTTGAATGATTTAGTGAAGTTCGGAAATATTTCCACAAATAAAGGGACTATACGTCCCAAGTGCGGACTGCGGCGTCACTCTAGTATAAGTAGGTGCCACCAGAGATGAGACTTGGCAAAATATTGTAAAGATTTTTTATACGTAATATAATAATGCTATACACTTATGTGTATCGAAAAGGTGTTGAAAAATTCCTGAATAGATATAAAAATTCTGGCTAACTAGTTTGTACACAACTGTGCCTGCGCAGGCTCCCCACCACTGACGCTCGTCAAGTCTCATCATTCATGGCGCTTACTATACGTAGTACGTACTATGATAGCTCAATGGTCCAGTTTCGTAGTCTTCTAGCGAGTTTACGAACATTGTCAACACATAATTTTTTCAGATAACCACTTTGATATAGGTCTATAGGCGATTACTATACATATTATCTATACTAATATTATAAAGAGGAAAGATTTGATTGTTTGTTTGTTTGTTTGCATTGAATATGCTCCGAAACTACTGAACCGAGTTTGAAAAATTCTTTCACTGTTGGGAAAGCTACACTATCCCCGGGTAACAAAGGCTATATTATATTTTCAAAAAAAATAGGGATCTTACTAAAACTCCAATAATGTAAACCAAGGTGTAAAAAAATTAGATTTGTAATTTTGACTTTGCGTGTTTGACAGTTCTAAGACAGGACAACGTCTGTCAGGTCTGCTAGTATTATAATAAAGTGATGGATGAACAAGAATTTACTGATTTGTTTTTTTAATTTTCAGTTGATAAGATTGAATCTGAGGAAAGATGCGCGCCAGCTGCGGAGAGATACTCGCCGGCGGTAGCGCACGGCCCGCCGGAGATGATCGCCAGCCAGCTCGATCTCGACTCGCCCGAGTACGAAGACCCCGTGGAAGCTGTTACTGTAAGTTACTACTAGTAGCGAGATTAGTGTTGCAAATGGAAAAAAAATTATGTATTTTTTTCAACATGAAAAAAATCCGGGTGTTTTTTTTTTTATATAGACTAGATCATCGTTTGGCCATCAACTTGCCTGATGGTAAGGGACGTTGCGGCCGAGGATGGAACACGTTAATCTAGAAGAAATAATTAATGTTTTATTTATGGAACTTATACTTTAAAGTGCTCGCTTCGTGCGCCGTAGGTATTTAAAAAAATTAAGTTACGTGAGTACTTGTACTACTAGTCTTTTTTTTTTTATTACAGGGCTACCACAACCGCGATGAAGAAGACATCTGCAAACATTACAAGGGCGGACCTAACAAGACTTGCTTCAAGGGATCCCGCTGTACCAAGAAACATGTCATGAAGCACCCCGGTAAATAATCTACGTACACATTGTACATTCCTACACTTCATTGTACTTTTGAGCAGTCGAGCCCAAAGAGTCGAATAAACCGGCCAAGTGTGAGTCGGGCTCGCGCACTGAGGGTTCCGTACCACAAAATACAATAAGGTCATCCAAGTAACCGAATTACTAGTTATTGTTCAGGCTTAACGCTTTCCAAAATAGTCGAAGCAATTGCTAATTAGTAAAATATGGCATTTCGATTCGGTGAAATGATTCGGTGAATGATTCGGTCGACGTTACAATAAGGTCATCTAAATAACGAAATTACCAGTTATAACTTGGTGATGAACAGAAATTTGTCACCGACTCGCACTTGGCCATTTATTATTATTTGTTGTTATACTTTAGAGTGTGTACTATAATCATGTCAAGTTTGACGCTTGTACGTATTACCGTTTTTACATTAAAGCAAAGGGGGAGGATAGTAAGTTAGTAAGTAAGTTACTAACCGCCGGATTAGTAAGTTGAAATGGCAGTGGGCAGGGGGACATATCACGCAGAACAGATGGCCGATGGGGCCGAAAGGTTCTGGAATGGAGACCACGGACTGGTAAGCGCAGCGTAGGACATCCACCCACAAGATGGCCAGACGACCTAAAAGAGACCGCAGGGAAACGCTGGAGGCAGGCCGTTTCTTACCGGCCCTTTTGGAGATCGATGGGAGAGGCCTATGTCCAGCAGTGGACGTCCTACGGCTAAAATGATGATGATGATGATGAAAGGGGGAGGGAACTAGGCATAACATTTCCTTTATTTTTTTCTGAGGTAAATGCTACTATGAGGTAACATGTTTTAAAATATGTTATTGTAATTTCCAGATGGGTGGACGTTAGACCGAGTGGAAGTGGTGGGTAATATAAAGCAGTTGCCGCTGCCTGCGCCCGACTCCTGGCTCAAAGTGCAGGTCACGGCCGTGCCGCACTTCGACCGCGTCTACGTACACGTGCTGGACGACAACCAACAGACCGGTGAGCTTGCAACCTAGTCTTGATGACGTTCTTAGTCCAGATGGGGGCGATAAGTCCTGCACTGAAGTCTCGCTTGGCGTGTGGCATTGTGAATCCACAGAAGAAACTAAAATAGCTACCGGGTTCTTATTCGAGATGGGGGCGATAAGTCCTGCGCTGACGTCCCTCTTGGCACATTGTGAATCCATAGAAGAAACTATAATAGCTACCGGGTTCTTATTCTTATTCGAGATGGGGGCGATAAGTCCTGCACTGACGTCCCTCTTGGCACATTGTGAATCCATAGAAGAAACTATAATAGCTACCGGGTTCTTATTCGAGATGGGGGCGATAAGTCCTGCACTGACGTCCCTCTTGGCACATTGTGAATCCATAGAAGAAACTATAATAGCTACCGGGTTCTTATTCGAGATGGGGGCGATAAGTCCTGCACTGACGTCCCTCTTGGCACATTGTGAATCCATAGAAGAAACTATAATAGCTACCGGGTTCTTATTCGAGATGGGGGCGATAAGTCCTGCACTGACGTCCCTCTTGGCACATTGTGAATCCACAGAAGAAACTATAATAGCTACCGGTTTCTTATTCTTATTCGAGATGGGGGCGATAAGTCCTGCACTGACGTCCCGCTTGGGATGTATTGTACTGGTAGGCTGGTAGGGGACCAGCATCTACCCGAGCCAACCCAACTCCTTGAAATATCGGAGTGAAGCTCTGGGGCGCAGTTGCTCCAGTGGCGTAAATCGACGTGAACATAATGACTAATAAACTTTTCATAGTTGTTTAATTTCAATATAAATGAATCCCTATTTACCTTGATCATGCCATAACTTGAGAATAACTTTACCGATTTCATTATTTTTTTCTGTTTTCTAATACTTTGTAGGTTCTTACGGAAAGAAAAATTAGAAAAATTGCTCAAAAAATTCAGAAATTTAATAACGATTTTAACTCGAGTGAAACTCTAGGCGCAGCTAGTACGTGTATAAACTATAATTATTATTTTAACAGAAGAGGTGCCAGAGTTCGGAGTCGTGCTCCCGCCGACGACGCTAGGAAGCCTCGTGCGCGATATGAACAGCGCGGCCGCTAGAGCGAGCTACAAACCGCTGCAGGTAAGGGTGCTTCCACACGTACTTGCACATACTGAGGCAATGGCACTGTATGTACAAATGGTAGGAGATAATGGCAGATTATACACCACCGCTCAGTGCCGGCTTTGGCACTACCAGCGCCCTGGGCGAGACTTCTGCGGCTCAAACCCCCCCTAGGTCAACGGGAAGTACCCCATAGGTTTTGATTCCCCTGTGAAATCGCAAAATTTTGCTTCATATGACTACCTAGCGTTGGACTACCTTAATCTTGACTGTTTGTTTCCAGTTGGCACCGGCGCCAGGTGAGATGGTAGCTGCCATCTACCCGCCCGACGGTCTCTGGTACCGGGCGTGCGTGCGGATCGCGACGCGCGTCGACCAGAGCGTCGAGGTTAGTCCACATTCTTCTACTACAAATTTTATGAAGACTACTATTTAGAATCTTCTTAATCTCAATCTTATTTAGAAGGTTCTGGAATGGAGACCACGGACCGGTAAGCGCAGCGTTAGACGTCCACCCACAAGATGCACAGACGACCTAAAAGAGACCACAGGGAAATGGGCTTATTCCACACGAGACGTGTCTTATCTTGTATTGTATTAAAGTCGCATTTAGTGGAGCAAAACCATGGCGATTATACACAGTCGTGTGTTTAGTGAGCTACTTTACATTTTTTATTTATATTTCATATTTTTCGAAAAGTATAGCTTTAGATACCTTTACTGTTCCTTCAATAATTATGAAATCTATATAACAAAACATCATTTAGTAATAAAAAAAAAAAGAAAAACAGGGCTGTCGTTCAGTGTGGAGGTTAAAGGGGGAGGCCTATGTTCAGCAGTGGACGTCTTCGGGCTGATGATGATGATGATGATGAGTAATTAAAAAAAAAAACATTTAGAAAATACTCAAATCAGTGTTACTTTTATTCAAGCGTAATGTCCTTAATCGTGTTTCAGTCTGTACGGTTTCCTAGATAAAACATTAAATTTTAAATATGACACCATTTTTATAATAACTAACCATGGAAGTAGACAAACTAAAACTAGATAGACCAAAATTGAAAAATATGGGAAAAGAGGATCTTATGTATAAAATATATCATTACTACAATGACAGGTGCAATATATAGACTACGGCACAGAAATGTGGGTGAAGGAAGACAAGATCCGGATGCTCGAGCCCCAGTTCACGCTGTTGCCGGCGCAAGCCATCCGCTGCGTCCTCGCCGGAGTGTTCATGCCTTCAGAGAACTCTCAGCACTGGGTGCGAGCCAAGCGAGCGCTGGCCAACATGATTCAGGACAAGACCGTGCACTGTCACGTCATGTGAGTACTTTTCCATGGAATTTGGTTATTACAATATCGCTCGCGTCGGTTCGATGCATGCATTATATTCCACTTCTGGCACAAGGCTAGTTTCTAATGGATATTTCCCATCGGGCAAATTGCTAGTTTCTAATGGATATTTCCCATCGGGCACATGGCTAGTTTCTTACAAATATTTCCCATCGGGCACATGGCTAGTTTCTAACAAATATTTCCCATCGGGCACATGGCTAGTTTCTAATAGATATTTCCCATCGGGCACATGGCTAGTTTCTGATGGATCTTTCCCTGTTCCAGTGCGCGCGACTACGACGAGATAACGGTCGAGCTAGTTGACAACGACGACTACAGCGTATCGGAACAACTCGCCGCGCAGGGCCTGATCGAGCTGCGCGAGTACTCGCTCGCGAAGGACTCGAATGTCACGCAACAGGTGGTGGTGCCCTGACCCACCGCTACAACTTTTCACTTAGTACACATTCAACAAAGCTATGTATAATACCTCGTCCACATATTAGTGTTGGTCTCAAGACGACTTCAACTTTTCTTTGTGGCTTCTGCAGTGCTGTCGCAATTTGCCAATGTTTTGTGAAGGGCCAGGGGTCATATACTGATTGAGAAAAGAAAAATATACTTCCGATCATCTGCTTAAAGTTGACATTCGTTCTTCGACCGGCCAACCTTTAGTGTAAATATAAAGATACTTCCAATTATCTGCGTAAAGTTGACATTCGATCTTCGACCGGCCAACCTTTAGTGTAAATATAAAGATACTACCGATCATCTGCGTAAAGTTGACATTCGATCTTCGACCGGCCAACCTTTAGTGTAAATATAAAGATACTTCCGATCATCTGCGTAAAGTTGACATTCGATCTTCGACCGGCCAACCTTTAGTGTAAATATAAAGATACTACCGATCATCTGCGTAAAGTTGATATTCGATCTTCGACCGGCCAACCTTTAGTGTAAATATAAAGATACTTCCGATCATCTGCGTAAAGTTGACATTCGATCTTCGACCGGCCAACCTTTAGTGTAAATATAAAGATACTTCCGATCATCTGCGTAAAGTTGACATTCGATCTTCGACCGGCCGACCTTTAGTGTAAATATAAAGATACTTCCGATCATCTGCGTAAAGTTGACATTCGGTCTTCGACCGGCCAACCTTCTAGTATACAGGGCTACGCAGAAAGGTTGTACTAAGCCGAAAAGAGATATTACTCATTACTATGATTTATACTACGTCGCCGAACCTGAAATCGTGATCCAAAAATCAGCTGTTCTATAGAAAAATATCAGTCACACTCAACAAAATGTATGGAACAGCAGATTTTTTTCTCGACTTCAGAGTCGGCTCTATAGCAAAAGGTGTCTATAATGATGTGTATAATGACCTCCTTTCGGCTTAGTACACCCTTTCTGCGTAACCCTGTATACCTGGTGACTTTTTTACCGTGACAGAAAAATTTGGTTGTGACAAGGTAGACTAATATGCAGTGATTTACTTTGTCATACAACAAAGAATTTTGTAAACTGAAAGATATCTGATTCATCACATCATATGATGAACTGACATATCGTAAATACACCCCCTCCCAGGTCGTCAGTGCATCTCGAATAAGAATCCGACTCCAATACTCACTCATCGTTGCTAGGAAAAGTCTTAAATAGTCGGTAGGTTTTATGATTATCAATTTGTTGCTGTAATTGTTACAAACCAAAGTATTTCTGAAGTTTGTATTTTACCTAAAACATTTCTTATTGGATAGAGAACAATCTTATTGTGATTAATGTTTATATTGATTAATTAACGATGATCTAGTTTTATGGCAGTAAGTTCTGATAAGTTAAAGACCTCTTGGATACCCTACGGTATTCTGATAAGTTAAACACCTCTTGGATACCCTACGGTATTCTGATAAGTTAAACACGTCTTTGATACCCTACGGTATTCTGATAAGTTAAACACCTCTTGGATACCCTACGGTATTCTGATAAGTTAAACACCTCTTGGATACCCTACGGTATTCTGATAAGTTAAACACGTCTTTGATACCCTACGGTATTTGATAAGTTAAACACCTCTTGGATACTATGGTATTGTATAATAATAAATGTATCGACACAATTCCTGTGAAGGCTGTGGAATGTTTTATGTTTATAGTGCAATTTTACGTTTATCATGTAGGTCTCTTATTCACAAACGTCAAATTTTAAATGTGCGCCAACATTTCCTTGACATAAATGTCGCACGCTGATGAGACAAAGTATGCGTAACGTGTTAGGGGCAACACTAAAGTATACCCTATTGTTTTAATTTTTTAGTTTAATAGGTTCACATAATTAAGAACATGCCTTTAATTAAAAAGTAATTAAACAATTGCACTGCGAACCAGTGTTGCCAGATGTTTTTGACGAGCGATCGTACGCTGGTATGGAAAAAAATCGTATTTCTTAAGGAGAGGTGAATAAAAAAATCGTACAAATGTTTAGGTAAGAAAGTTTATTACTATAATTAGCTACGTCTTATACAATTTTTTACTGGTCATCAAATTGAGCGTTTCAGGTGCTGGTTCATAATTTTCACAGCACCCGAAACGCTTAACATGCTGTTTTGATAGTAATAGACCATTTAAAGTTTCGCTATTTAGTTTGTTGCGGCTCTTGGTTTTTATTAAATTGACTGAGCTAAAACAGCGCTCACAATCCGCCTTTGAATGTGGTAAACACAGCAATTCATTATTATATTCATTATTTTTAAAATCATTAAAATTTGCTATCTGTCCCCAAAACACATCTGGTGGTAAGGTCATATCAAAATTTTCTTTCATGAGACTGGGCAAATGTCTCCATTCGTCGTCCACCTTTTGCATCAAATCTACATCAATTATCCGAGGCACCACTTTCATTAAAGGCAACAAAGTCCCGACTTCGTTTCTGTATCCATCTGACAAAGCATTAACTGGATGTAAAACTGACAATTTAGACAAAACTGGATCATCAAAGTTGTACCTCTTTTTTATTTCTCTAGCGCTTGTGACCAAAAATGCGCGGCAACGGGTATAGAATTCTATGCATTTATCAGGCTTGTCTGTGAATTCTTCACTAGTGATGTCAGTCATTACTTGGATACCCATGTACATTTGCTGGTCTTTCAAATATTTTTCTTTACAATTGATATCAACAAGTGACAGTTCTGTTCTATTTACGTATTCTCTTTCCATGAAGCACAGCAGTATGTCGCGATACATTTCTCTTATTTTATCATTAAGGCTGATTATAACTGCACTATCAGATTGAAATAATTTATTAAATGTCGTAATTAGGCATAGAATCGGACATTCAAAATCTTTAAAAAAATCGTACAAATCGTGTACGATTTTGATGATTCGATCGTACATTGGTAGAACGGGCAAAAAATCGTATGAATACGATTTAAATCGTACATCTGGCAACACTGCTGCGAACCATAACGGGTGTGATTGAGGTTGACCAAAAATCTACCAAATTAAAAAGGGTTTGGGAGAGACATATTATGTGACGTGTGTGTAATTTTTACTTACCATATCTTTAATTATGTGGAACTAGTAGAAAAACTGAACAAAAATTTAGGTATACTTTTTAAAGGTTTTCCAGGTCTAAAATGTAAAATGTTTGTGAAAATTATTCACTAAATAGCCACCCTAAAATGTGTTAGGTTTATCAGAAGTTATGTAATAAGCACCGTAGTTAATAAGATCAATAGTATAAGCCTTTGTGAAATTACACTTATTTTTTTATATTTTTTTAAAGAGAAATTAATTATTATTAATTGTTGTGCTTAGTGCACAATTTTTTTTTTCTTATGTTGGTTCTGAAAAGTAAAATTGCCTTAAATAATTAAAGACAAAGTTTTAAAAGTAAGTTGTAACTCAAAGAGTTGAAGAATAAGCGTATTATATAATAAAAAAACTGAATTAATGCTTCCCCAGAGCTTAGTAATTTTCATACTAACATATCAATTACGTATTCGGGAATTGTTTGTCCAATTGTGAAACTTGGCATGTATGTTTAGTGGGAATGCCGCCAGCATGCTGGGTACGCTGCCAACTGGTAGTGGACTTTTGCATTTGTATTATCGTTAGATCTTCAACGGTCCATGGGTAGTCCAATTGTTTATGTAGTGTTAGCTTGTATTTTGTTAATAAAGACACATTCCAAAAAAATGATATTAATATTAGCAATATGCTTGTTATAATTTACTCTTTTCAAATTTAGAAAGTCCAATATTCTGAAAAAAATATCGTCACATGCATTCGTATTATCAATATAAAGTATCTAACAGACATGTGGATTTGGCTGACGGGCCGCTGTCTGACCAACGGGAGAAAAAGACATTTATCTTTCTGCCGTTGGTTGGACGGCGGTCCGTCAACCAAGTCCGTCTCGTCTGTTAGCTACTTAACATTCAAAGTATCATTAAAATCAGAATAGTAGTTTAAGAAAAAAATACTAATATGTCTGTATGAAAAAAGACCAAGCTCTGAGGTATCGTTACTCGTAAGTAGGATTTGAGATTTTTTAATTTTAGTACACTTTTGGTGTCAACTAAAATGTAGCGTGTCTACCACCTCCATATACACTTGTGATTTTTGACAATCACTACAATATTTTATAAGGTGATGATGATTACAAAATGCAATCAACTTTGATTTTTAAACTGGTCAAATTAGACTCGATCAAAACAGAAATGCGTTTTCTTAAATATTCCCCGTATATTTGCTCTGTATATCCATTTAGGTATCAAGGTTCATTGTTATAAGGAATTTACTGGAATATTTTCTTTAGTTTTATTATTGTGCCTTTATTTGAGACTAGCTGCGCCCCGCGGATTCACCCGCGTAGTGATGAAAAATTGTGATGATAATGATGATAAGTAGCCTATGTCACTCTCCGGCCCTTGAACTACACTCATGCAAAAAATCAGGTCGATCCGTTGCTCTGTTACTGCCTGAAAGAGGAACAAACAAACCAACAAACTTTTCGCAGTTACCTATAATATTAGTATGATTAAAATATCAGCCGACACTAGAGGTCAACCGCATGTACGCTTTACATTGCTGGTTTGCAGAATTCTGAACTACAAAAACATGACATGTTTTTGTAGTTGTGACTGTACCACCACCAGTACCACCGGACAGTCCGATTGATGCCGACCGATCTGCCGGTCTGCCCCGTGGATCCGGACTGTCTGGTGGTCAGACCGACAAAACAGGATACGGCCAAACATTTGGTGCTGGAGTGCAGCATCATGGCAGAACAACAAAACACTATCCTCGCTCACACACACTATCACGAGGACTGCACAGGCATAAGTGAGCTGCTAGCTTTCCTGGAGGAGACCGGGTGGCTGAATTAGCTGCAGCCGGGTGACGCAAAATGGGCCAATGAATGGCCTAGTTGCGGAAAATGCCCGCTTCGCAAGTAACAAGTAAGTAGGTGGCCAGTCTGCTAACATTCGCATCCACACTTCATGTTTGTTGTGTAACTATGCTATACAAAAAGTTAGATTGTCAATGCGCTTCACTTTGACTTTTGTTCAGCCATATGTGTAAAAATATACAAGTAATTAGAAACAAAAGATTTCGAAAAAACAATAATTTAGCCTTATGTAATCTTGGGTAGAAGCTCTCCATGAAAAATCTGAAATCTGAAAAGTTTATGATGACTTTCATCCTAGGGACAAAATCAGTGAGTGATGTTTTTGGGTATAATTCAATAATACAATTTCTAGAATTCTTAATTTATTTATTATCGCTATTTAGCTTAAAACATATTTGAGATTGCATTTAATTAGTTTTGAAATATTACATGATTAATAATTTAATTTTAAGCAAACAAAATTCAGCCCCTCGGCTAAGGCACTTTCTCTCACCAATTTTAAATCTAAAAATATGAACATAACTTTTCCTGTTAATTACATGCTACTGACCGTCTTGCTTAAAACTTGTGCCAAGTCTATTATCAAGAGGGGCTTTGTTCATAACTATTTCAAAATAATAGCTGGTTCACATTATTCCAGTGCTATGTATTGAGTCTATTCTATACATTCTAACTAAATATCAGTATTGTGTTGTGCAGTTTGATTATTTAGTTGTGCAATTAAGCACTGGACAGAAACAGTACTGGAATAGTGTGAACCAGACATTCAGCATTATTTCTGAGTCTACTGCCTAGTAATCACATTGGAGTAAATAAGCTATCAGTTATGCTAAAAATACACATTAATGTCTTGATAAACATACAGAGAAAATACTATTTTATCAGACTCGATTACGAAACACTAATCACTTAATTCTAACAAGATTAAACATTGAACACTCCAGGCAAGGAAAACCAATACCTTTGAATAATATTATGCACACAGATTATCCTTGATCTCCTACGCTGATGTCTGTCACATACAGCAATACATGTCACATACAGCAATACCATGTCACATTCAGCAATACATGTCTCATACAGCAATACATGCGCACGTGAACAAACCTTTAAAGATGGACACTGCGAGTTCACCTACTTTGCATGTATCTGTCCTAAGTTGGATCAATGCCCCAATTAGCACACTACACAATTCAGTTTAATCTCCGTCGTCTTCCCAGTAGCATGTCAGGGGTCAATACAAAAATGACAAATTGCACTATAGAAAACTATAAAAACTCCAAAATTAGCTGCACAAATGGAGTTATACTACCAATAAACTACTCTTGTTTCTACAGTTATATGAATATTATCAACATGCACTGGGCCAGCATGGTGGATTACGGCCCATCCTCTCTCTAAGAGAAGGTCTGTCCCAGCACTGGGAAAATGATAGGCTGAAATGATGATGATGATTATCAAAGGGATATATTTTAGCACAGTTGCACTATTTGCACAGGAAGACAACGGGACAGGGGTGAATTTTTTTTGTTTTTTTTTCGGGCAAGTAACTTAACAAAATACAAGCTAAAACTAACACTACAAATACAGTTAGACTGCCCATAGACCGTTGAAGGTCTAAAGACAATCCAAATGCTCAAGCCCACTACCAGTTGGCAGCGTACCCAACATGCTGGCGGCATTAACTGTAGTGAACAGCACACATATTGCAAACTGTCGCATTACTCATCATCAGCGTTGCACTGTAGTGCTTTATAGATCGTAAATTATTTGTACGCGCAACTGACATCAGCAGCAACTGACATCAGCATAAGAAATCAACCCTTACACACAAAGTACTAAAAAATCCGAATTTCTACATACATGAATTAGTAACAATAATATCAATGACTAGATTTTTCTATCATTTGCTTTTCAAGCTAATTACAGCAAGCCAATAGATGAATTGGCAATGAGAAATAGTATAAAAAAGAAGATGGTTTTCTCAGGTTTCTTAAGGTCACACATTTAATATTTTTAAAACAAAATGGCATCTAATAATTTTTGTATCATTAAAAATATTGCATATGCGAATGGAAGAGAGAGAAGACACTCTTAGACATCTGCAACAAATAATTTTGGCAGCTCAGATTCTAATCGGATAACTCTTACTATTGAAGTCAAGCGCCAACTATCATATGGGTTAGATTTCTTGGGTGTGTACGAGTCAGGAGGCACAAATGTGCTGTAGTACGAAATGAGTTCATGAGATTGGTCTCCGTCCAAGTCTGCAATCATAAGTGACTGCTCTTGGTACTCTAAATCAGGTTGGCATATCGGCAATGGAGCGTGTGGGTCAATTGTTCCACGTACACATATCTGGACAATGTCAGTCTGACTAACATTGACATTGTGCGTTTGAAGTCTATCAAATGATACTAAAACTATCCTCTCTGATATGTCATGTGCAGTAAATTCTTCATATTTCAAGAATGATGAGATTGATGCAACGTTGATTGCTGGCTGATAGAACACATCATAAGAGTTCTTTGGGCTCTGGTTTTGTACATTGTATTTGACTTCGTTTACTTTCTGTGCACCCTTCGCGAGGTGTGCACTGTTCCACTGTCATAATTTCAGTACAAAACCTCGAATTGAATTTGCGAAGGCAAACGAGCTGGGCCTCATTGCAAAGACATGGTTAGCTGTATACTCCCAACTGACATTAGTAGTTCCGTTTCTTTCAAGGATCAATTTCAAGTTCACTCTGCAAGAGTTGGGACACTCTCCCGAATTCTCTACAATTAGCTTCCCAGGTCCATTGGTGAATATTTCTCTCGTATTCCCAATGTTTTTCTTCAAACTCTGATTAACTCTTTTCGATAGAGGCAGTGGTGTTGGAGTGTGAGCAGACTGATCCAATTTTAAGAGTTTGCGGTAAAGTATTGGATATGTGATTTGCCGTACAGCTTCCGAAGTGCCATTTTTGCAAATGTAAGTTATAGAATCTGATTCTGTGAGCAGTTTTACAGATAAGCAATCTTCTACTGCCATCGGCTCTCCAATAATATTCCCAGTCATGCCAGATATTATGATTAGAGAGTTGTGGTTTGCACTTGGAAGAACTGTCGCTACTGTTAGGAGATCGTTAACTTTGTCTTTGTCCATATCTTTCATTATTATAGGAAAATCAATAGCTGCTATATTACTAAAGACCTTTCCTTGTTTATGAATGTACCAGTAGTATGTTCCAGACAGTGGATTCAATGCTGCTAGAAGGCCCTCTGACCCCGATACAATACAGTCTTTTTGCTTGTCTCTGTTCACATCAATCAAGTGGCAGTTTATTTCTGTCGGAATTCTGTTCTCTCGAGTGTACCAGCCGACTTTGCCAGAGTTTCCAACAATGAGTATTACACCATTAACATTATCATCTCTCTTTTCTTCTTGCTTCATGTGATTTCCGCGATATATGAAAATTAGATTCTTCGTATTAGGAAGCGCTCCTTCTACAACCTGCACTGCTCCAGAAAGTTCTATTT
Source organism: Agriopis aurantiaria (assembly GCA_914767915.1). Lineage (NCBI taxonomy): Eukaryota > Metazoa > Arthropoda > Insecta > Lepidoptera > Geometridae > Agriopis > Agriopis aurantiaria. The sequence continues at coordinate 4,312,798 of OU611994.1, read as the reverse complement.
CGTCGTAGGGGAGCTCCCAACTCGTCGTTTTGTCCTGCCATTCGCTTGCGGCGCAACTGCCGGCTTCTGAGCAGGGTATGCCCCATAGAAATATCACAACAGTGAACACGCACATAAGTATTGAAGCTATAAAGGCGCACCTGTGCGCGAACGACATTTTACTAGACATATCAGACTGAAGAAAGCTTACATTATCCATTGTGCTTTCCAGCGTATTCATATTGGTATTGAACTCATCCATGTCACTCAAACTGTAGTTTTTAGAAGACTGCAGGCCGCTGTTGAAGTCCAGATTGTTGCAACTGTCTGTATTCTTGATAGGCACATGTTCTAACTTATGATCGTCTTCGGATTCAGAATCGGAGAGTATTTGTTTCAACGGAGCGTAATCGCCGCCGTTGTCGCCGTTTCCATTTGTTATCGCCATAATTTAGCAACTGAACAAAATCTATTACATTGTATCTTGTAAATTAATTACAGTCACATTCAATTTACACAGATAGTTTATAAACAAAATTCTTGGCACTTATCCAAATAATTATTTTAGTTTCATCAGAAAAAGAAAACCAAGAGCGCCGCAGAAGAGTAAAATTCAAAAATCAATAAATCAAACAAACAATGACATTTGCTTGACAGTTGACGTTAGTGAGTTTTGATTAATATATTTTGTCTCTTACTGGGTAGGCTAAAGCCATTAAACCTATACCGCCTAGTCTTTTGTATTTTACAGACCTATATAGTATGCCCCAGTAAAGTATCACTGGAGTATTTACTATCATAGAGGCTTCTATGGAGTATTAGAATCAAGAAACAATATGATAATACACGTTTCAAATCATTATAATTATTACTTAACACATGAGTCAATTCACAAACATTTAATATCGGTGGGGCTGAAACCTCGAGATGCTGTGGTTTTAGCTACTAAAATGAACTGAAATTGTAACATTATAAAACTACAAGCATTATGACTAGTACCTAATCTTAAATGCCTATTATCTACCACGATTCCAGTCTTGGTATATTGCTGGCCCGAGGGCAGAAAAGGAAATAATAGATGCCAAACAAAAACTTTGTAACCCAGGCTCACGGGGTCAATATATTGAATTTCTCTTTTCTGAATTTTTCTCTCACGATGTCGTCGACGGTCCAACTTAGTCTAGTGGAAAGTCTACCTACGCTGCGTTTTCCGATTTGTGGTCATCACTCAAGAACCTATTGGTTATCAGTTCATCGAGCGATCTGCCCAGTGCCACATCAACTTGCAAATATGTTTTGCAGCTATGTTTGTAACTGTTTTTTCTTAACTAATTCTTAAAATAATTGAGGATTCTCAGACTAATATAATAGTGATCTTGGTTCTATTTCTAGTGATATTCTAAAAAGTTTGACTACAAAATAAATAATAGTAAGTACAAATTTTACCAGAATTTGACAGCACTGAGTACAGGCATTCAATGAGGTTGGAGATGGGAGATGTAAATAATTCGCCTGTTTGGTGCAATTATTTTTCCTTGAACCTCTTTTGATTGTACATAATGTGAAAATGCAGATGCAGGTAGAGTTTAGCACACCCACCTTTACACACCTGCCCCTGGTTCTACTGGTCTGGGTAAAATAAAATGCAAATGTAAAGGCAGAATGTATATTTTTGTATATAAATTATTTGCAGTTCTTTCCGTACATTAGTCTACACGTTAACACAATTTTATATTATGTCACACATCTTATTTACGGTGCTTTCCTTTACAAAATAGTATAAAAATAACTTTGTTTCAAATTAAATTGTTGAATAGAATAATATACAGAATTGTTTAAATAACTTACTTATTTTGAGGCTGATCGAAACATCCAAACATTTGTAAATAATAAACATTTAAACTAAAACTGTGAAGCTTAATATTACTATTCTAATTGAGATTATTCAAGGTACATACATGTTTTTATTAATCTACAATAGTGTAAATCACTAGCTGATACTTTCTTCTATACATACCTATTATACGCCTCACCATTAAATGGTCTATTCAACACCATTCCCTAACTACATTACAAATAAATAAGAGAAAAACAAGACAATATTTACACATTCAGCCTCTAATATTTCCATTCGGCTTACTTACAGTAATTTTTATGGTTTATTAATGTTTTGATGGCACTAATATACTATAAAACGAACCACAATGCCAGAAACAAAAATGAAAACAGACCAAACTGATAGGAACAAAGAAAAACCTTAGCTACAGATAAGTCGATCCGCGAAGACGCACCCACCTCTTCTAACCGCAGTGCAAGCATTCACGGCTCTGCTCGTGATTAGACAATATATCTTACCCCTTATTTATAAACTTAAGCTTTGTAATAACAAGGCTTTATAAGCTTTGTAATAACAAGGATTATGACTTTTTCTCCTTAAAATTGTATTGGCTCGACCAATTTCAAAACTTTAATGAGTTTTATTTTGTTTTTTGAAAATAACAAAAGTCTAGTAACTATTCCAAGGCAATCCCATGTTTAAATAACGGTCAGTGAATGTGTGACTGTTTTATCGTACTTGTCCAAAAGGAAACAAATATGGCGGACCGGCGACCAATGACAACCACTGCTGACAGAACTAAGAATTGTCATTGGTAGAGAAACGCCATGTTTGTGTACATAATTACACAGGTAAGAAAAACAGAGAGACAACATGCAGACAACTGCCGACTTGCACTGTAAGTGATGAAGGCTTGATTTCCTCTTATGCTGACGTCAGTCGCATTTAATATAGATTGCATTCTATAAACCACACTGCAACGCTGATAATTAGCAACGCAATATATGGTTATTTGGTTGCAATATATGGTGCGCGCGCAAATGTTGCTGACCTAGACGTCAGCGTAGGATATGAAGTCGTAAGAGAAGAGCGGCGCATCTACATGGATTGAACAGATTACAAACGCTAAATCTTAATGAGAAATAAATAAATAATATAGCTATATGATTAGTGTGATGATTTCTAGTCGATGGACAAGATAGGCATTAGTGATTGGCTAAAATAATATCAGCGAGTCATGAAGACATCCTTATTAAAGATGTTTTTCTAGTGTTATATGCCACAGGACAGAAAAAGATACATCTATTAGGCACAAATTAAAACTATTGGTTAAGGCGGCCCCGGACATAAGTCATTTTCTTCCAAGCATAATAATTAAATTTGTCAAAAACCAAATTTTAAAACTTTTCTATGGAAATGAATCATAATGCCAATTTAAATATACTGACCACAATACAACGAAACCAAACAAGTAGCTTTCGAAAAATTTAACTATAAAGTTTGTATATAAATAACCCGATGTCTTTATTTTTAAAGGCATTGTACATTAAAGGCAATGTACACATTAGAGTCGCTTCTGATGTCCCATTTCAAAGTAAACTAAATTTTAATGCTCACAAATAGTGTCCATCCGTTTCTTATTTATATTGAAAAGAAAAGATTTTATTTTAGAACATTCAGTTTAGTTCAGTTAACAAAATATTACAGAATTGACACTTTAGCTTGTAACAAAAGAAACCGTCCAAGAAATCAGTCTTGCGTCATTCAAAACATCTATATACAGATACGGACATGGTTCAATAAAAGAAAGTATGCGTTAATTTCACTAAATACCATAGTTGAGTCCCATATTACAATACTTAGAATAATACGTTAACTATTAAATTAGTGTTAGTCAAGGAGCCGGCCCTTTCTAGCAACCCGTACTAGACAATGCATTTATTTGTACAAAATGTAAGACTAATAATATGCAAAACACTAGGAAATGGGATGTGAATCCGTGATGCTATATGCTAATATCTTCACTATGGCATATATTAGACAGAGAATGGATATTCCCCGAGATAGTCTATGAGAGTTGTGGGTAAAGGTAGGAGTCTATGTTTGGGCGCGATCCATAGCTTCGGCGTGAGGGGATTGGAGTCCAGGGCTTTATGGATGGCCAATCTTGCGCTGTGCATCAAGGTGGGCGGGGATTTCCTCAGGGGTGTCTTGAGGCAGACAGGGGAGTGCTGGCAGCCGTCTCGGTCGACCCACACGGTGCCGATGGCGCGTCGCCCCGCGCTATGAATGTAGTGCTGAACTAGTTCCACCACGCAGCGGAAACGGGGCATGTACCTTGCTAGTGGCCGATCGCAGTCTAACCTGGAATAGAAGAAATTTGCGGTTAGATTATGTTGCTATTCTAACTAAAGAGAAGAATATGACGACTGATAACAGAAGCATAACATTTGTATTTAACCGACTTCAAAAAGAGAGTTACTACGACGTTAATATTTCAAAATAATTTGACAACTTTTTGTTTATTACTTTTTTAATTACCTGAATAATTGGGAAAACTGTTTATAATCTTTTCATTATTTGAGGTCAAAATAAATATGTTTTGAAATATTAACTTCCCAAAATGGCTAAAAATATTTTTTTTAAGTAGACAGTAATTTTTTTTTCTTTTAAACATTAACCGTCTTACTACAAAAGATTTAAGAACGCTTTAGACATGTGTTTAATATATTTTTCACAGGGAAACAACTGCTAAATACATGTCTAAAGCGTTCTTAAATCTTTTGTAGTAAGACGGTAAATGCTCTGAGATCAGCGCGTCTTATTTTGGCCCTTAAATTCACCATTCAAACATCTGCCAGGGAATCGAACCAAGGACCTCAACACACCTCCAGACACGCGACCACTGAACCATACTGGTCAGACTTGGCACATAAAAGAACATATTATTTAAAAAAAGCAGTAAAACTGGACAATCGCAGGTCAAGCTCCTAGCAAAACAGAATAAGACCATAGCTCCCTATGTTTGTTTCTGTTATGTTTGTTTATTTTGTCCCTTGTTCATGTTAAAGATACGCTAAACATTCGCAATCCATTCGCGTAAAATTGTCTGGCTCATTGCCAGAAACCTTGATATTTAAACAATACAATAAACATAATAGTCTTCCTAGCAATCTAAGAATTCTAGGTATCACTGTTTATGTACTTAGCTCATACTGCGCATTATGTAGGTACTTAATCTGCATCAGACTTCAATATTTAATTATATTCTAACTACTATATTATTATCTGCCATATAATATGTACAAATACAATATAAACATTTACAATACAATACAATATAAAATATGCCATACATAGATATACAATATATTCTGCCATATAGGTTTGCTCAATTTGGGGTCAGATGACCCATGTGTGCAAAAATGACCCGAATATTATTATTAATATTTATTTATTGCTATTATAGTGTTAACACACGTATGGATTTGGTTGATGGACCGCCGTCCAACCAACGGGAGAGAAAGAGTGAGAATATCATATTTCCCTCTCTTTCTCTCCCGTTGGTCAGACGGCGGTTGAGGTCAACCAAATCCATACGTGTGTTAACACTATTACAAATAAATACTATAGTTTGTTTAGAATAGGTATTCATTAGAGGCCTAATAGCAACAGTCTATAAAATAAACTACGAATCTCTACATATAAGTATAAAATATCCGCGTCTGCCTGTGTATCCGCTAACTCCTCCTAAACCACGCAAAGGAAGGAAGGATTTTGATACTTTTTATTTTTTTATTCACGGAATGTTTATATGTATATATGATATACAATAAACCCTAAACCGTGCGAAGCCGAAGCGAGTCGCTATTAAATTATAATTATCAATTTGAAAAAAAGACTTTAAAATTAGTAATATCGCAATTTCGTTCACTTGGACGACATAATTATGTTTTTAAATTATTATGATTTAGAACCCAAACTACTAAACCTATTTTTATGAAATTTCTATGGGGTCAATCTGAAAATATATCCTTTAAAAAGAAAAACTTTTGAGGTTTTTCTCATAGTTTTCGAAAAGTATAGTTGTAATGTAAAATGTATCTATGCGGTCTCCTTCATAAATATGAAATCTATATATCAAGATATCGCAGACATAATTTAGTTACTAGGTATTTGAATGAACCCAAAAAAACAGGGACAAAAGCTTAAATTAGTTTTACTTTTTTTTCTTTCTATACAGCGAAATGTCCTTATAATAGGCATGATTCCTAATGTTTAATTTATTACAAATAACCGGCTTAGCGATGAATATAAGTAAATACATCACACATACTGAAAAAATAATTTGAATTGGCTGATAAATCTCTGAGATACGAGTATTTAAAGTTTTAGGTGGGGATAGAGAGGGGATGTTTTATCCCTTTCTCGCAAAGCGTGTGTTAGTATAGCATTTGTATGGCGCTCCTGAGCCGTGACATCACGGCTCAGTATACTGCGCTCTCTGTCTAGCATGAAATTAAATTAAAATGCCTATATCTTATTTATTTTTGAACTAATTTTAATTTTGTTTTTGTTGATGTGCTCTATTTATGATCAGCTTTTTTATGAGGTATTAAAAAAATATTAGGCATCATGCCTATTGTGTTTCGGTCTTTGGGGGTTCCTAGATAAAACATTCAAATTTGTATATATGACACCATTTTTATAATATTAAGCTAACCCTGGATGTAGTAGCACTTAAACTAGTATAACCAAAATTTATAAAAGTCGGAAAAGAGGGCCTTAAGTGAGTAACAGTTGAATCATATTGTGTAGAGCGTTTTAGCACATCGATTTAACGAGAACCGTACATTGACCACTTATGTACTCATCTGTTCTAGCTAAGTAGGTAATTAGAGGAACTAATGACACTTGCGGTAGTGGTTGTAACTATTCTGTGACCTGTACTTTGCGTATTAGGCTCATTGGGAAATTTCATACAATGACTACACAAAGTGGCCAGTTCTAGGGTTATAGGTCGCCGTAACACTGTCCTAGAATTATAGCAAGCTAGGTTGCGGCCATTGGTATTTGTATTACGAGTCATCAACATCATAACCGGCCAGAAGACATCCACTGCTGCTTCATGAAACCGGCATATTATAAGTTTAACCACAGAAGACGATAAGTTTAACTAAGGAATCATCGTCATCAACCAGAAGACGTCCACTGCTGAACATAGGTCTCCCCTTAGATCTCCACACTGAACGACTGCCTGCCATCTGCATCCACTGGATGCCCGCGACTCTCACAATGTCGTCGGTCCATCTAGTGGGCCTACCTACGCTGCGTCTTCTGGTTCGTGGTCTCCACTCCTTTTTTCCCATCGGAATCGGTATCAAATGTCAGTTGTTCCATACATTTCGGTGAGTATGAGCAACGATGGTTTTCTAGTGTGAATGAAGTTTTTCTATGGAATAGGTGTTATTTCCCGCATTTTCAGAGTTAAGTTGTTTATAATGATGGTTACCTATGTTTTTTTGTGTGTTTTTGATTGAGTTCACGAAAACGGTTTCGCTACATTCACAATAGGAGTCTTCAGAATCTGCGAGGGCGAAAGAAAGATCTATTCTACTATGGGTCTTAATCTTGAATTTAGGAAAGCGTTTGCAAGCGAATAAAACTGTCGCCCAGGATTTACATCAATCAGGTGGGTTACCATAATGCCTCATTACCCGAGAGAGCAAGGCAAAGGACAATGTAAAGAAACTTGTTATAATAATGTTTTTAAGAATATGATAGCCTACTCGAAATTGTTACATTTTAAACTGAAATCATAACACGCCCATATTTGTATGGTCGGTGAAGAATGACGTATGGGAATTACTTCTCTGACCACACGCTTGTTTAGGTATCAGAGATATGTGTGACGTGGTCCAAACAGATGAGAAATTGTTGACGCAACGTCACAGATTAGTTACTAGCTACTACGCGCATTGTTCCCATCAGCTTTTCTGTAACGTCGCGTGGGCAGAACAGAACATAATGTATTTTTCTTTTAGACTCTATTGTTCAGAAACGTTATGCAAGTTTCCGTTTATTTTCATTACTGTATTTTTTAGTACGTTATTCATGGAAATGTTTATAGTTGTGTAATGGTTCTTTCGAAACGTTTGTAATCGGAAAATGTGATGAACTCAATTACGGTTCGGGGAACGGCTGAGTGCCATTCGGTAGAAACAGTATGACAATGTGTTGATTTCAATTCTTGTTATTAAAAGGTGTCTAGACTATTTAAAGATGAAACGTTTTGCTTGCGTTGGAAGATAAAGTAGAAAAAAAAGTTTTTTTACAGGTTTCCTCGTTACTTAGACCATAAGGCGTTAATATAGTCGTATTTAGTAGAGCAAAATCATGGCGCTTACACAGTTTATCTAATTCTATTTTTGTGGTTTTTCTCATACTGTTCGAAAAGTATGGCTGTAATTTAAAATTTACCTTCACAGTTCCCTCCATAATTATGAAATCTGTATATTAAGATATTGTAGTCATCATTTAGTAAATAGGTATTTGAATGGTTCTAAAAAAACAGGAATAAAAGCTCAAATCAGTGTTACTTTAATATTTTTGTTATATCAAGCTCAATATCCTTAGTCGTGTTATATATTTAAATGAAAAGAGACGCAGATAATATTATTCCTGTCAGGTTAGTTTAATTTAAAGAATGAACAGAATCAACCCCTCGTCTTGTTAATATTTTATGTAAGACGGAGGACGTCATCAGAAGTGGGATTCAATAGGTACATAGGTTATTCCGAAAATTGTTAGCCACAGATTAGATACAACCTCTTTTCTCTTGAAACTATTTTGAATTGACGGCTAATTTCATCGGTTATCTCTCGCTTTTTTGGAACAGCCCACGTATATGGCGTTAAATGATATTAGATATTTACCCAACAACACAACGGGCAATGGAGAGAGCTATGCTCGGAGTTTCTTTATACGATAGAATCCAGATCGCGGATAATCGCCAAAGAACCAGAGTCATCGACATAGCTATTAAAATTTGCAAGTTGAAGTGGCAATTGGCAATCCACATCGCTCGAGGAACCGATGGCCGATGGGGAAGAACGGTTGCGGAGGACGCGGCATGGGTGATGGACAAGATGGACCGACGACATTGTGAGAGACGCGGGCATCCAGTGGATGCAGATGGCATGCGTGGAGAGGAGTGGAGTGTGTGAGTGTTCAATACATCTTCTGGCTGCTGCTGATGATGATGATAATAATGATGAGATAGTTACCTAAAAAAGCCCTGTTCGTAGTGTAGCCGCACCGACGTGGGGCCCTTGCCCGTCTGCACGGAGAGGGAGAAGATGAAGTTCCTGTCTCCGGAGTCGCGGATCACAAATGCACCCACGCTCGCGTCTTTTAACAGATTCCTCGCTCCCTGCAACAAAGGATATACTAGTTTAGACATAGGACAAAACTGTTTAAATTTTTTACTACTAAAAACCCGTTTTTAGTAGTAAAAAATTTAAACAGTTTTGTGAATAAAAACTATTGGCGGGATGAATAGAGACGAAAATAGGAAAAGTAAAATATAAATAAAATCTTGCGTCTCTTTCTTTCCGCCGTGACGACGTTTAGCCCTCTCATTGAACGTTGCTGTCAACGATTGGCCAATGGTCTTGCGTTTTGAATGTCGAATCTATATAATAACTTTTTAATTTACATGCAGGCATGATGACAAATATTTAATTTATTCCAAATAACCGGCTTAGCAATTAATATAACTAAATACATTACACATACTGAAAAAATAATTTAATTCGGCTGATAAATCTCTGAGATATGAGTGTTTAAAGTTTTAGGTGGGGATAGAGAGGGGATGCTCTATCCCTTTCTCGCAAGGCGTGTGTTAGTATAGCATTTGTATGGCGCCGTGACGTCACGGCTCAGTATAGTGCGCTCTTTGTCTAGCATGAAATTAAATGGCTTATAACTTATTTATTTTTGAACTAATTTTAATTTTGTTTTCGTTGATGTGCTTTATTTATGATCACCTTTTTTATGAGGTAATAAAAAATATTAGTCATTAATACCTCACATCATTGTCAGTGCAAGCCGGTGTTATAATAATTTATAATGATTCCTCACGCGAGTTTTGATGAAATTATAATACCTACTAATATTATAAATGAGAAAGTATATATTTGTTCACGCAACAACAAATCAACGAAATGTGATTGGTTACATACAATTTAAAGATGGCCGGAGTGACATGGAGCTTTTTCCTAAAAAAAAACCATTCCTGTGGGATTGTTCACGTGAGTGAATCCGCGAGCGCAGCTTGATGCTGATACAAGCTTTAAAGTTTTAACCCCCGACGCAAAAATAGAAGTGCTATAATTTTAACGTGTGTATCTGTGTGTCTGTCTGTGGAATCGTAGCTCCATAACGGCTGAACCAATTTTAATTCATTTTTTGTTTGAAAGGTCACTTGATCGAGATTGTTCTTAGCTAATCATGAAAATCTGTGCAGCCGTTCGAATATTATCAGCTCTTTTATCGGGAGTTAAAAAAATATTTATACTTGTTTAAGCTTTGTTCTAAAGTGTGTGCAAAAAGAGAACCGACGTAGGATTAAAGGTCGCACATGTGCTATTTTACTGAATAAAACACCACTTTTTGCATCAGGGGTTAAAAAGTATAATGAATGCTTGCTATTTGTATAACTTATCAATAGAGTACAGGCAAGAAGAGAAACGTCGTAGTAGGTGCTTACTTTTTTTACTTTACTTTTTTAGGTTCACCATTTTGCCACGACGGTTCTCTTTTTGCACAGACTATATGTAACTCAATTAGCAAATAGTTAAAGATCTTGACGTTACAACGAGAATCTACATAACTGCTAAAGCAATAAATGGTACATTGTAGCATTTGTGCAACTTGGTGCTTGGATGGTGAATGGGAGAAGCCTTGACATAGATTGCTGCTTGTGCTTTGTAAGTTTACTAAGAAATCCTAGAACTACTTCTGACTTACAATAACTATAATAATGCAAAACTGAAATGACAAGTAATACTAAAGTTATATGATTATTTACGGGATATTCACCGTTTTTTTTTTAAGTAATACTATTCTTAAACACTACACAAATACACACTTTAGACTAATATGTATTAAAAACAGAGATACAATACCTATAGTCACAATCTCTAAGCGAAAACAGTCAAAAATCGTCTGAGCGCCGTTATACGTAGACATCAATTATATAGTTCACAATGCCACATTTCCTACAATTTAGACGTTATGTCGCTTGCATAGTGTTCAACGTAGCTTGTCCGCTGTCATCGTAGCACAGGCATCGCGCGGCGTTGCAGTCGGATCGCGGTTGCCTAACAACTAACCAAAAAGTCGGCGCAATGCATAGCTTGCGCCGAGTTTTGGTTCGGAATTGTTTAGAAAGTTTGATACTTTATAGGTATTTTATGTATATTGATGATTACAAATTAGAAAATGTAAACTAAACGGATTTAGACTCAATGTGCCGTGGAGATAGTTTATTTAAAAATTAGCACTTTGACTACATTTTCAAAAAAAAAAAAATATAGTAAAATACGGGGCGATGGTATTGTATTAGGTAGTAACAATTGTATAAATTGAAAATGTTGTATGAACTGATAATCTTCAAACGGCTGGACTGAATTTCCTAAATCATAGCTCAAGTCACAGTCTCGATCAAGTCACCCTTAAAAAAACTGATTTAAAATCATGTAAGTAGTACATGTAAAATTTCATTTAATTTTATCCAAATCAGTTTGGCTGGTTGAAGTAAAGTAGGAACAAACAGACAGACACTTTCGCAGACGGCAGGTTTCATACAAATTAATACTGTAAAGAAATGCCGTCTGCCGCCGCGGCACATGCCGTCGCCATCTGCCGTCCCTGCGGAATTCCACCTTAATAATTCTTCAAGAATACATTTAAAGTAGGTATAGATAGATATATCTATAATTTGATTAAATTATCCTACAAACAGAATAAGCTGATTAGCTAATTCTGTTTCTAAGAAGTCAAAACGGATTCTCAATAGATAAGAATTGTATAAAAAAGAAACAAATAAAGCAAATTTATAATTTCTAATATATGATAACTAAATCTCGCTGTCAATCAAACTATGATTAAAAAATCAGCAAATGTCTGCCGTTAATTGAAATCTAATCAGTTATTACATCAGTAAGATTAACTAACTGCATTTTCCTCCAAGAGTACCCATTTATTATGCTATAGGTATATATTATTGACTTGCAGAAATTCCTCAGTGTGGGAAAATCTATAAAAACACTTCTTGCATAATAAATTAATGGGATTATTACTAATTGTAGAACAAAATAAGGAAGATTCATTCAATTAGTCATCTAACTAAGATGATTAATTTAGGCTTATCCTGGCGACAAAATTTTGCAAATTGCGTCACATCGTAGGATTTGTCTTCCTTGTTTATTTTCCTTCCTCAATTTTCTCAATGTAGATGTAGTCTGCAGTAGTTAGTTAATCACACTTTACACTATGTCACAAATGTAATGAAAAACGGAGATTCTGACTATAGGATTCCCTGTGCCGAAAGCTGAAAGCTGCGGAAAGCTGTGGAACATACAGACTACTACATAGGTACTATGACTGCCTCTGTTTTGTTTCCTTTTCACGACTAAACAGCTGCACCAACCTTAATGAAGCTTAAAATGGAAGTAGTGTGCATTAGAGTAATATCATGTAATTTTGGGACAAACAATTGGGACCTTGTCACTAACATTGTAAATGCAAATGTCTCACAGTCTGTTTGTTACCTCTTGACTTTTAAACAGCCAACCTGATCTTGATGATTTGACAAGTAGGAGGAAAAGGACAAAATTCAGATCATCAGGAGTATGTGACTATACTATCCCGGAATATACGTCAAAACTGGAAAGTTGAGGGCAAGACCAAAGCTAGTTTTAAATAAAAAATTCACCTGCCAATCCAGGTTGCCGTAGTACCACCCCGACAATCTCAACGCTCTGAGTGTGTCCGCTAACCGTCTTAGCTCATCGTTGTAGGGCGGGAAGAGGGGTGTAGGCGTCGTATAGACCGGCGACTGAGGTAGGGCGGCTATCGTGAAGGGCGGCGGCGTGTGCGGCGCGGGCGCCCCGTGGCACTTGCCCAGAGACAGCCGCAGCTCGTGCCGGCAGTTTGGGCAGCAGGTCACCCCCGCGTTCCATCCGCCCAGCGGCACGCCCACTTCCACGCATGCATCTGGAACAATAGAGATCACGTTTAGATTTTTGTTTCTTATTTCTTAGAAACAAGTACCTACATGATAAGATCAGGTCCTGATAATGATTAAGATAAGAAACATGATTTATCATTTGAGCAAGGTAGTAATAAAATATTAATGCTAGTAGATGAAAATTGTTGCTAGCTTAATTTAGACCTTGTTATTACAACATATAGGATATACATTGTTGGGATTCTTAAAATGTATCTATGTATTTAAATTTAAGGTGCGTTCCAAAATCTCAAACTGTTTTAGACCAATCAAACTACATAGACAACCTAATCTAACAGATTGAAACAAATCAAAACATATAACCTTTTTCAAGTGAAATTCATTGCAAAAGCTTTGGTTTTAGAACTAGGTTTAAGTTAAGGTTAACTTATACTTACATTCTACATGATGTAGGTATTTTTATATTACGTACACAGTTGTGCTACCTAGAATATCATGGGTTATATTTTTGAATCGCTCGTATATTTCGCAAGAAAATATCATGCAAAATTACCTACTTTTTAACGAAACCCCAACCAAAAGTCGCTTGTTTTAAATAATCTTATCACTCGCTAACGATTTAAAAATAGAGTCCCAGGTAAGTATATTCCATACACATTTCAAGTAGGTTCCAACCTTGAAGTCCTTACGAATCTGTTTGATTAGCCTACTCATGTCTCAGTACAAACAAGTGCCCCACTCTAAAGCAATATTTTTGATAGATAAAGCCAAATAACGGGAAAGGTGAATGAACACTAATGGCTGATAACAATCACAGCTGATACGAAATAAGACATGTTGGGTGGCAAGTTAATTTGAATCACAGAAAAGAAAAAAAGAACAAAATTAGAACGACTGTTTGTTAGAAATTTGTTGTAGCCAGTTGCACCCATATAAATGAAACGTCAGTCATTCGAAATCAGTTAGCAACTGTGATGCGGAATTGCGGGCAAAGAACTTTGAGACCTAACCCAAAAAGGTAAGGTCCAAGTTCTTTGGATGCGGAGTTCGACGCGTTGACATAAATAAGAATGTTCAATCAAGGTTCTGTCATAATGCCTGGCGACAGATTTTCCTTTCCATTTTCGTTCTATTTACTTCTCTTTTCTGTGATTTGAATGGACTTGTTAAACTCCTTACTTAACTAAGTTTTTAGTTTATTGTAGAGTTTAGAGTTGATGTTGTAAGATGCTCCAGACAGTCCTCTGTGCCGAGGCTGTCTACAAGAAAATGAGACCGTGTAGCATGTACTACTGCATTGCAAGGCTACATATGACATATGATTAAAGTCGGGACTCCTTAAAGAAACTCAACAACAAATGTCCAATACTACAACATCTGGCAAAATAGGGGTAGAACAGGAATAGAAAACACAGGGGGGGAATAGGGGTAGGGGTAGTCAGTGATCCAAAGCCGTACTGCGTTATTTTGAGGAGCAGGATGTCAGTTCAGGTCTTATCACCCCTGCTTTGTATCAGATGCTCAGTCCTGTTTTGTAATCAAAATTATTATCTAAAATATATTTTTTGTGTCTCTTAACTTCAAGGGCGAGAACATTTCATGTTAAAGTATTTGCACACTAAGAATTTACACATAAATGTTTTTTTTCTACTAAGAGCAATTTGGCATTGAATCACACATTTAGCGTAATTGCCAGTATCGATTATTTCTTGAAAGTGAACATTACAAAAATTCGTCAGAGGATTGATGTTGCCAACTTTTCAAATGATCTGGGGGCTTAGTCCCAGATTTTATAGTTTCCGAAAACTTTTTTCGTTTACGTATTGTTCCATACATTGCTGGGCTGAAAGGTATTAGAAAACTTTTTTCGTATTAGAGTGAAGCAATCTATACCGCCGATTACTACTGATTTTAATTCCTCCGCGTTTCCGCTGGAGGCGCTTTACTAAAATGTATGGAACAATAAGTAAACGAAAAAAGTTTTCGAAGACTATCAAATCTGGGACTAAGCCCCCAGATATGTTGGAAGAATTTTTACTTCAAAAGTAATTATGCTTTGTGCTATTCTTTACAATAAACTAGCTGAATCCCTTGGCGTAAGCCGCTATTTTCCAGTTTTACTGCATTTTCAGGAGGGAGAAACGTAAACTATCATCCCACAAAATTTACAAAATTTCTTTATGATCAGCCTAGCCGTTTAGTTCTGAATAAACAGACAGAGAGACAGTTACTTTTGCTTTTCTTGCTAATATTAGTTAAGATATGTGATGATATTTCTTATAACAAATAAACCCAGATTTTTTTATACCAAAGCTGGGCAGAAAATTGTTGATTCTATTAATTAATGAAGTTAATATATTCTTACAACATATTTTGAGGAATTTTCCTTTCAAGGTTGTTCCACATAACCTTATCATTTGCCCAATTTTCCTTGATTGTATTTGATTCAGAGAAAATGTAGCTGCTTTGTATAGGCTTATCGTTATGAAATGCATTTAAACGATAATACTTTAATTAACATGTAAAGTATTTTGAAATGTTATCTTTGTGTCATAAAGTTTTTTTTTTTACAACTCTTTTGTGTTATATTGCTTTAAAAGTAAATTATTATCTGTTAAAAAACAAGACGTAGGGATGTTTGTAGCCTTCCAGTTTTTAACCATGGCAGGAAGCAAACCGAGGCATATTCGGAGCGTACCATTGGGATAGCACATTCTGATTTAAACGTCTAATATAAAAACACCAGCTCCAAAAGTACAAACAACTTTGTAGAACTCTGTTGTAAATAGGACTTATGGAACCACATTAGCAAAAAGAAAATTTGATATTGATAGATAGGTTGTGAAGCGTTAATTATCCAAACACCGGACAAATAAAAACTGCTACTCGCTCAAGCTGACCGCCACTGCGGTCTTACCCTTCCACAACTGTGCCGAGTTAACTCGGCACAGGTGTGTTACTTCTATACCTACATATGCATACATGCAAAATTCATAGGTATTACTTATATTTTGGTTACAAAGCTGTAA
Organism: Agriopis aurantiaria; assembly: GCA_914767915.1. Lineage (NCBI taxonomy): Eukaryota > Metazoa > Arthropoda > Insecta > Lepidoptera > Geometridae > Agriopis > Agriopis aurantiaria. The sequence goes on along the minus strand of OU611994.1, from coordinate 4,296,699 downwards.
AACATACATTCCCACTTGCCTTTGTAATGAAAAAGGGTCATGTTTTTAAAAATATATTTTTAAATAAAAGGTATACAGTTCAATTATCTCATTAAACCAGTTTTCCGAACACCCATGTTGCCTAATAAGTTTGGGTAATCAATGCTCTAGTGTAAAGACAAAATTGATAGGAGTTATCTATATCTTAATAAGTTAATCTCAGGTACAGATAATAATATTACTTGGAGACAGCAAGAATTTTATGTACATATGTATGTATACATACCTATTGTAAGCACCGATGTAGTGGAAATAAGAAGATGCATAGCAACAAGGCTTGGCTAGCGATGTGAAGCAGTGTCAATCAGGTGAATGAAAACTGATGCAGGTGAACACGACATAATTATCAGTTCCTAACCTATAACTGCAAAGTAGAAACTTACTGTGTGACGGTAATCTCGCTGCGAGAGTCATGTTTCCGGAATAAACTGGCTTCTCTCGCTTTTCTATAACGCACATTTGTTCACAGACCGATGGTCTGATGTTCTCACCCACACTATCTCTGGATGCCACGGTTTACACAATTTTACTTAGAAAACATGTTTGGAATCTTGGAAGCACTTCAGTTTTAGTTTATGTAACTACACTGCATAAAAATATCTACGCAAATTGAATTTTTAATAGAAAACCAAAATTAAACAATTAATTAAAATATCACTTTATTTGTTTTGCAATTTATTTGACACTGACACCATCATCTAAATGACAGCAGCAGAGATTGCCGTATTATTTTTTTCTAAAATATTTGTCGAATAGCACAGATCTACTAACATCTGTGTCGAATAGTGTACCGTCGAACGTTGAAACAGAATGAATACTGAATAGCGCGACGCGACGCGAGCAGCTGTCTCACGTCTTTGCTCGTTGTGAAACGCGATATTAAATTATGGAGTCGAGACTGTACTTGCCTCGCTTACAGCGGACAAGCGACTGACTTGACTGACTGAGCCGAGCCGAGCAAACGAGCAGCAGCGGAGAGCCACTCGTAGTCTCGTACTCACATACCTACGATAGATTACAGTATTGAGTATACGAACATTCACTGGCTTCCGAGAACTCATTCATCTATATTTGCTATTTCGTTACAAAGAATAAAATAGGTACCTATGTAGCTAGGTACGTACAAATATTACCTACTTAAAACATCAGAAATTATTAGTTATAAAATGTGTTTATTGATAGGGCTTGAAATTAAGAAAGTACCTACCTATCAATCTTTTAGTATTTGATTTCAAAACAGAAACAAAGACATTATAATGGTTCATAAATCATACGTACTATAGTCGTATAGTACGTAGAGTTAATAGGTACTCTCTCTACGTTTGTAACACACCATACACACGCAACTCTACGATGCCATGATCAAATTGCCTCTAGGACATAGACTAGGTAAAGCTACTACGTTAGTCTTTGCTCTAGGATCTAGGACTATAAAAATATCCACCTATATAAGGCGTTATTACCTTACCACCTATTACTGACTCTGACTGGACTTGACTTGACTGGCGGACTGACGCTATCACACGTTTTTTCTTTTTTTTTTCTTAAAAAATGGCATAACCTTTCTGATCATTATACCTATACCGTTTTGTCTAGAATCTTTTTAGCACAGATTGTGTATATCTGTGCTTTTTAGGGATAGTGTTTTTTTTTAGTTTGCTACGTTGCAAGGTTTTTATAATTACCTACCGGTGCTACGGAGGAGATATTGAGATTGTCTAAAGAAGAGGTACGGTTAATCCTGGGCCCCGATTCTACTAAACAAATTGTCTTAAATTTTTTTTTCTTTTTTTTTTCATGGGTTTCATGGGTAAATAACTGCCTCAAAATTGAGTTAAATTTTTTTTTTAACTAGAAATATATAACCACATAATATTTATTAGGTATAACTTAGTATAAAAAAAATATAAAAACTGTCAATTTTAAGGCAGTTATTCAACAATTAAAGACAATTTGTTTATTGGAATCGGGGGGCTGGTTGATGACACTACTAACAGAAAATAACAAATGGAAAAACTAAAGACGGATAGTGGACGGATATGAATAGCGAAAAAATTTGAGACAAGTCCAGTCCAGTCATGTCTGAACTTTGATTACTTTATAAAAGAGTATGAACATGTAACGGTGTAAGTATTGTCTATCAAGGTAGGTATTTCTACCAATCAAACGAACTGCACTATGAATGTGCTTGCCGTTCTTTGCGCAGGTGTTCGATTCGCATTCGAGCGCAGTATACCTATACATGGTGAGCGAGTTTCACGTATACCGACTATATTTGGTATTCTCGGAACCCTGTACCTGCGCCTACGGCCCGCAGCTTTCACAACCATCTGCTTGCGCCGCTGTCATTGGCTCGCAGCCACTCGCTGCAGCTGTCGAGTCGACTGTTCAATTCAAATGTGAATTCAAACATAGAGGTGACAACATAAAAAAAAAATAACCCGCATCTGGAATTGTTATTCATTCAGCCTATTGTGAATTATTTTTGATCGAACATTGTGAATAACATTGGGACAACGACGCCTGACGACGACGTGCTCAGCGCAACGCTCAACAGATGGGAGATTATCAAAATAAAATCGTTGAAAGTTTCTATCGGGTGTTTCCCTTGGTATTTGTCTTTTGTTCCCCCCTTACATAATCAGTCTCCCTTGTACTAGGAGGGAGACTGATTATGTAAGGGGGGAACAAAAGACAAAGACCAAGGGAAACGCCTGATAGAAACTTTCAATCCCTTGCAATCTATGAAACTCTAATCTACCTATCTGCCTATATACATACTTATTTTATTACCTATATGATGTAAGTATTTACCCATTATCTCGGTGTCGGTATACCTATTTTGTGCATGCGCAATGGTCGAATTGGACTAACTCACGGATCGGAACGCATTTCCCTTCAAACCTTGGCGAACTTTTATATACCCGACTGTCCAAGAAGGAGGATAATGTTTGTGGGTTGCAAGTTTCTGGGTTCCTGTAGTAGGTACCTCCTGTAGCCTAAACGGCTTGAACGATTTTGACGAGTGAGGTGTCGTTGGATTCCTTTACAAAACGAACGGTGATTACACGAACCGGAACGGCGTTCCGGAGCGTTCCGGTCCAATTCGAGCACTCATAAATATACCTACTTTCGATTTTTTTAAACTTGGAAACACCTACGTAGAGTACCTAATAGGTGGAGTAGAGTTTATTTGCTCTGAGGAGTAGAGTATCTTTTTTTGTAACGGAAGTTGCTCTAAGTAACGGAAAGGGAAATCTTATAAAGATACTCAGCTGTTGGGTACAGCCAGGTTATGTAGGTTTGCTCCTACTAAAACCCCCTTCGGTTGGCTGACTATATGTGCCTGACAGATGTCACCAGGATCTCCATAAAAACGATATCCCCCTAGCACGTTGCCTGAGCAACACTCTCGAGAAACGTTTGTAGCATATCTGAGATCAGAAAGACCATGGAGATATGTCTTAGTACAATTTATCGTTCGTCTTCAAATATCTCAATTTTTACCGCCGTAGATGTCGCTACCAAGGAGGTTGCTTCAAGGAGGTATACCTTCCTAGGTATAACCCAGCTGAAACCGCAGCTAGTTTTGGATAATGAGTTATACTTATATTACCTTTATACATTCAGCAGATAATATGAACTAAACTGTAGTAGGTAGGTACCTACTGTCTGACTGATCTAAGTCAATAAACCTTTTGAGAATATTAAGTTTAATATTCATGAGCTACTGAGTTCTTTCTTCAGAAACAGACAGCTTTTGAGATTTCTTGTAAGTAGCTTATAAATGTCGCAAATATTTGTTTAGCGGTCATTCTCCGATTCTCGGAAACTGACTACGATCGCCGATTTCGATTTTACCGCGAATAGCGAATATACCAACTTATCCATACAGGGTTACCTGAAAAGGGTATAGGTACCTACTAAGCCGAAATGGGTCTATAGTAAGTACCCAGTACCCACCATAGTATACACCCACATATAATTTGTTCATTTATAATGATTAGTACAATAATATTCCCGAACATTTCCACTGTCTAACCAGTCACCCAGTAGGCATATAATAGAAACAAAATAACAAGTTCGTTGAATAAGAGCGGTCTTTTAAATTAGAAAACAAAATTCAGCACTCGTGCCAAGTGGAATGTAATAAGCTAAATTTAATGGCCGTTTAGCCGTGTAATCGTAGATATACTTCCAAGAACTGACGATTATACGGGAAGTGGAACGAATATGCAATAACCACGCTCTGAGAGCATCCAGCCATACACGTGAAACTACAAGAATATTTTCAAAATAAAAACCGACCAACGTCGAGTCTAGCTCGCGCATTGTGGGTTCCGTACGATCATATAAATTGTTAACAACTATAGTAAAAAAAGTAGTGCACAAAAGACAACATCACGTCCAGGCGGTCTTCCGCACATTTCAGACGACCGTGCTCGACTTTGGTGAACAAAAGTTGGTTGCCGATTCACACTTGGCCAGTACTTCTTATTTTACTTTCAGTGTGTACTAAACTAAATGGTGGGGGTACCTTTTAGTTCTTACTTTTTGCCTTTGTGCGGTCCGTCTAGTGGCCCGGCCTGCCTACGCTGCGTGCAAACTCTCAAACTATCGCAATTATGATATTAATGAGATATGATGTTTATCACCGCTTAAAGTATTCAAAAACCAAGTCTCTTCAAGACAAAAGTGAATACTTATGTATGGCCGGTGTGCCTCCTCTTAGACCACATCGCCACTTCCCATCAGGTGAGTTGTGGTCAAACGCTAGCCCATTTCATCACATAAAAAACCATCCACATTACAATTTAAAGGTCTATCCCTGTTCTTTATAACGCCACAGACAATAAAACTGAAGCTATTATAACCTAGATAGACACCCCCGCCATCGGCACGAGTATTGTGCACGTTCATATGGATTCGTGCCACGCTAAGAACTTCTAAGAATTGCGGAGTAAACAAGCTTACATAAGTATTAGATTTAAATGTATACAGTAGCGAAATAAATTATATTGCACGTTCTAATGTCAACCGGCCATGTTCTCGGAAATCGTATCATCCACATTGTAACAGATATTTTATCTTTTATCTTTACAATGTATGTATAGAGGTAAATAAAATAGGTACTAACATAGATGATTCACTGTAATCCACTATGTATACTTATATCGTATAGCTATTTAGCTATAACCTCCGCTTAGTGGGCATAGCCTTGTAACTACCAGAGTCGCTAGATTTTCTTACATCCGAAACATGATTCGTCAGATAAAAGCGGAACATAACGAAATGAAAAGTTTTCAAATAATCATACCAATAAGATACGACGTCGCATCAAGGCTGCAGACGTCGTAAAAAGGGTGTCGGACCTGGGCAGGGCACATGGCCAGACGTAATGATGGGGGGTGGTGTACAGCAGTAACTTCGTAGTGGCCGAGGTTAGCTTGGCGGAACCCAGGCCGACCGAGGATGTGGTGGACCGAGAACTGTCGGGAACGAGTGGATGCGATTAGCGAAAGACCGGGGAGAGTGGCATAAACAAAGGGAGGCCTATACCCAGCAGTGGGTCATTCAGGGCTGATGAGGATGATGATACAATACAATACAAAACTCTTTATTAAAATACCACAAAACAAGGATAACATAAACATTACAACAAAAATATTACCACATATACATTATATGATACCACATTCAAATAACAATATCAGCCAAAGCATAGTATGAAATCTTTGAAATAAGCATTGGTGTAAAGTTTGTGTGTTTAAAAAAGCCCTTTAAAAATGTACCACAACCTCAAAAGCATTCCTATATTAATCTTACATTGAGATTGTCTCGCTTTTCAGACAGACAAAGATCATTTTTAGATTGCAATAGTAAGAATGTTTTGAGGTCATCCCTGGTTCATCCTCAAACAGAACTTACGCAGCCTAACTCACAAATACGTAAGCGCGAAAAAGTTTGAGCTATAATACCGACTTTATTTTGAAAAAAGTGTGGGTAAGTATAGATATATTATATTTATTATATTATATTATTTACCCACACACTTTTCTCAAAATAATTATGTTTATAAAACCCAAAAAACAAAGCACTGCTGTGTGTGAACGAGTCAGAATTAAATTCTTGTCGTCTTTTATTTGTGGGTGGGAAATATGGGTTGAAAATGAATGACGTTTTCAATCCATATTTGATTCATGACATCATCAACGACTTTCCATTCGGTTTTTACGGTCGTCGGTGGCTTTGCTGCTGTACGTCCGCTAGAAAGCAGTTAACTGATATGTTTATAAAAATGTAGTAAGATTGCTTTCCTGTATGTAACTAAATAGGTAGGGAGGTATACACATTTTTCGCAATAAAAATACATATGGTAGTTCTTAAAACCGAAGCGAGCAATTGATAAACACTACCCAAACTGGTTTTAATACGAAAATAAAATTGATGTTTTGTTTTAATAATCGTTTCTTGGTAACTTATACACTTTAGGTAATCATTACTGGAAACCAATTAAAATGGTTCTTGTGAAACGAGATTACCGACCAAATTGGTTTCAAATTAATTACCTATACCTATGTTCATGAACTGGGTAGTTTTATTTTGTAATAGAATTATTTATCATGTATTCGGGTAATCGATAAAGCGATCCTCTAATAATAAATAAATAAATATTCAGGACATTTTTTTCACACACAGTCATCTGACCCCAAACTAAGCATAGCTTGTGATATGGCTGCCAGAGACTGATGTTAGACTGATATACATACATATATAGTTTTAAATACGTGGCAGCCTCGGAGTACGGGACGTAGCGGATAAGCTCCAGGAAAGTCGCCTGCGGTGGATGGGGCATGTTCTTCGCAGACCGGGAGAGTACGTCGGAAATCAACTTTTGGACCTTGTGCTCCCTGGAACAAGACCTCGTGGCCGACCAAAGCGACGATGGCTTGACGTCATAAGAGATGACATGAGAGCCAATAAACTCACCAAGAATGACGCTAACGACCGTGCGAAGTGGAGGAGTCGCAGTAGGAAAGCGGACCCCGGCCCGTGCCGGGATACACGCTAAGCAGAAGAAGATAGTTTTAAATACGTATCTTAAATATATATTAACAACCAGATATAGAACAAACACAAATGTTCATCACATAAATGTTTGTTCTAGATGGGAATCGAACCCACGCCCCCAAGCTCATAATTATAGCAACTATTAGTTTTTGCAGTATCCGGATCGAAGGACCAATTAAGTAGAGACCAACACGTTGAGCAAAAAGCGGCGTAGTGGGGAAGATGAACATGAACACTACAATTAATCATATGGACTAGCGTTCAAACCCCTTTTGCCCCCCTTAATTCAGCCCTTTTGCAAACACCCCATAATTAATCTACTTGCCAAATTTCAGCTTCGTAATTACAAATTTTCAACAAAAATTCAAACCCCCATTTCTCCTCATTAGTCCGTCTTTTTCGGAAAAACAATTATACAGTATTTATTTATTTTAAAATAATTATCTGAATACTAAATTTCATTTCCCTAACATCAAAAACAAAAGACTTTTATACAAACTTTCAACCTCCATTTCTCCCCCTTAATTTGGCTCTTTCGCAAAATCCTTTCTTAGCAGACCTCAACAACCCATAAGGAATCTACCTGCTGAGTTTCAGCTTCATAGGTCAAGTAGTTTACGAGATATCGTGATTAATGAGTTGAATGAGTGAGTCAGTGAGTAGATGAATTTCGCTTTTTTACTATAGAAGATTGCGCAGTCAATGTACTTTTTCGAGATGTTTGCCGATCTCTGTACCTAATTACAACCAATCATGCGGACTCGCGTGGTCGAGGTCCCTTCGCTCGCACCTCTTCAGTCCAACAAAGAGACCTAAAAACTACTGCCTTTCTAACTATTGCCTTTCTCCCTCTACGACTATTGCATAATGCATCAAGGTATTTTTTTCGTTAAGTCGCACAATGTCAAAAGCGCAAAATGACAAAGGATCGCAAATTGTCAAAAGAGCAAAATGTCCAAAAAGAGTTCAAGGCACAAACTATCCAATGCTCACAAAGACGAAAGAGCGAAACGTCCATAGAAGCTACAACACTTTCTGATTGTGCTAACTGCTAATGTCTCGTAAATCGAAATCAAGAGCTAAAAGAGTATAAATAACAGAGCGAGTCATTATAATCTAGAAAAACTATCAATAGCTCTGAACTTTCATGGAACTTTCAAATCAAAAAGATAATGCAACTACGCTCGATAATGTTATCGAGTATTAATTAAGTAATTTGATATTTAAGAAATCTCCTTAGATGAAAGCTTTTGTGGAATAAAACAACGTTGGCTTTTCCTAGCCTTATTTTCTTGCTGTCTTTTCTTTTGTGTTTGTTGTTTTACTATCGTGGAAATTATTCAAGCATGCATGGATGACGTAGCTACTTTTTGCTCTTTGTCATACCTCGTTCACTGACCATGTTTGGATCAAGATCGTTCGCGGAGAATTATGTTTGTTTTTACCCGACTGCCCTAGAAATAGGGTAATGTTTTTCGGGTGTATGTATGTTTTTTTTATTTCTTTTCTATATTACCTCCTATAGCCTAAACGGTTTGACCGATTTTGATGTGTGAGGTGTCGTTAGATTGATCTTCATGTGCATTGTCATAGGTTATATTTTTCGGTCGGGTAGGTATTTTGTTATTCTTTAAATAATCTACTTTTTGCCTTCGTTTTTGACCTAAAATATGCTTTATAGAAATACTGAAATTAAAAATTAAAGAGTATTTTTAGTGTGCGTGAAAAATGTGTAAGTGTGCCGTACGTACAGTGTTTATCGTTATATAAGCGGTTTAGCGGTTTAATAAAATGTGGATAAAACACGGAGACATTTGATCACGAGTTTGGATTCAACCCGACTTTAGAACTTATAATTATGTATTTTGTGCTTTAGGTCAGGACTTTTCAAATTTTGATATGGTAACCCTACGTATGATCAGTATTAATTGATTGTTTCGCTTTGCCGCATAAATACAATGAAGATTCCTGTTCCATATTAATTAATAAATTATTGCCACGGTAAGTAAGTAATTTATGATTCTTTATGCTTTTGAATTGATGGTAGCTCATTGACGCATAACTTTAGGAGTAAAAACGGGCTTTTAGCTTTGAAATAGCGCTTCTTAGAAAAGTCTGCTATTTTCTTGGATTTAATGAATATTTATGGGTAGCTAAATGGGGGGATATGCCACTGACCATACGGTAGCATTAGTGTATTGAGGGCAACGATGAAGGAGGCAAAAAATCTTTCATATTGAGGGTGGAACTGGATTGTTTGATACACTTGATGACTACGGACTACGGCCATAGCCGTGAATAAACGGTTTGAATAAGTTATTTGTTGCAGTTTTTTAAAATAAATATTAAGAACAGTCTCAAAGAGGTAACGATGACTGAGCGAAAAAGAAGAATAATATATATATATAACAAACCAAAAAAATATTAGACATAGGATAATTGGACCTATCAAAGGGAAAACAATGTTTGGCAATAGGACTGACTGGGCAATTTTTCGAAGGCTGGTGAAAAAAAAACGCGGCGGGTCCACTGGGGGTAGGTAAGCGGTGTCGCCATTCGACCGACGCGACGGTTCGCCTCAAATCCGCCCCTGCGTTATCTACGTACCTATGTATATATGTATAATTACTTTGTAAATTTCAGAGTATCTAATAAACTCAGTAAAAGAACCTTTTTAATTACACTAACAATGACATTGTGGCGCCTATGAGTAAGTAGGTACCTAGCTGTAAGATACATAATTATATAGCTATCTAAGGTAAGTACAATCAGCATTAGTCACTATAGGAATCGTCTTGGTATTTCTAAATTCACAAAACTATTGCAATGCACTAAACACGTGTGAAATGACTAATTTCTGATTACCGAAATCGATGTGAGTAGGTTGACAATGCGTTCTCATGATTGTTATCTATCATCTATTTATCTTACTGACTCATTGTAGTGCTGATATTCTTTTGGTAGGAAATCTATATCTACCCACTTATCAAAATAAATATCGTTTCAATTATACGGCTACTGAATAAATTGAATTAGTCATAATTATGAATTACTAGAAATAAAAAAACGTCAAGCGCGAGTTGGATTTGCGCGCCGAAGGTAACGTACCAACCAGACAACTCTTTTTTTTCGGTTCGGGATCCTTAGCGCAAACGACATATCTCCCTTGTTTGTTTGATCTGGAATTTGTATCTTCCATAACAGAACCGATAAATCCAGTGATAAATATAGCTACATACAACTGACCAAATCTATCTATATAATTATATACCTACGTATAAAAATTAATCCCTATTTACCTGGTCACGCCATAACTTATAAACGACAACCGATTTCATATTTTTTTTTTTTTTAGTTTTCTAATTTTGTAGAAAGTTCTCACGGAAAGATAAATTAAGAAAATTGAACATTTTTAGAAAACGTTTGACAGTTCTAACTTCTAAGACAAGACAACGTCTGTCGGGTCAGCTAGTATTTACATTTATAAATCATTTCAATTATTCTTATTCACGAGAAGATACTGTAGATTAGATTTAAAAAAGTATATCTATATGTGGTTTATAAAAGCTGGTTTATATTACGGTTACAGTTGTGGAAGGAGCTCCCGATATTTTGGCGTGCGCCATGTTTACGGGAAGACTGAAAAATGAGGGTGGCTGGTCGAATAGTTCAAAGTTAGGTACAGACAAAACGATGTACCCTCCTCCTTCCACAAACTTACCACGGTAAATATCCCGTAAATAATCATATTATATAACTGTAGTGAACAACCGTGATAGTTTAAAACAGTGTATTTACCTCCTGGTTTATATTTTATTTGTTTAATTATTATTTGACCTGACCTGTTCTGGACTTGACCTAAAGTTTTCAAAATAAATGCGGTGCTGAAAAGATAAATTTAAGAGCCGTATTACAAAATGAAATTGTTAAGTTTTTGGTACCTATCTGGATTTTTGGGCTAAAAACGAAAAAATAAAGCCGATAATTATGGCTTAATAATATAAAAACATAATAATAATAGGCATAAACAAATATAAAACAAGTAAAACGTAACATTAAAATTGTTTATTTTATGTCTGTAATTTAACGAAATCGGCTCTCAAACATTCCCTCCGAAAGTTTTCCGAAAAACTACTTTTGTACATTGGAGGTAATAAGTTGATATTTATTATGTAGGTTGATATTCTAAAAACCTTATTTAAAAAAACTAGGTATCTATTAATTGAATTTTCTATAGATCTTTTTAACTGATAGAATCAGAACGCCAAAAACTCACAAAAACTCCAGGATTCTTTGCTTTTTTTGTTACATCAAAAAATGTGAGAGAGCTCTTTAGTAATGTAGTCGAATTGCGAAAATTATCGTAGAACGTTCGATAAATAAAAGAATCGATATCGTATAGCGAGAGAATAAGGTCATTTCGGCTGTTGTCATTTGATAGCTCCGGTCAGCGACAGATTACGTAGCTCTCAAATGTGACGACACGCGATGACATACAGACACCCAGCCATTTATTGAGTCACGAGAGCATCATTACGACGCAGCTTCTAGCATTCCAATCCTGCTTTTGACCTCACGAGCCAGGCCAATACCTGGGCCAATACCTGGGTTTAATTATTTCAACATCATCATCATCAGCCTTGTATTACCTACTGCTGGGTATAGGTATCCCTTTGTTTATGCCACTCTCCCCGGTCACTCTAACCTAGTCTCGACCACCACGCAGTTACTGCTAATCCATCATTACGTCTGGCCATGTGACAAGACCGTTTATAATATTGTTCCTACATCAGCTAATATTTTTCGCGATTTCAGAGTTGCTCCCATAGTAAAAATTGTTCTAATAATGGATACTATGGACCCCTTTCGGCTTAGTACAACTTTTCTGCGTAACCTAAATAGGTATGCTGCAGTATACTGTCATTATTGACACCACTATATCTATCTGCACTACCTGGGTAGATATCAGCAGTCAGCACAGACCTTCACGAACACTGTACAGGTATCTATTTAGGTAGAGAACCATAGAGATCTAGTAATTTTTAAACTTTAAAACTAACTTTTTTAACTTTTTTTAAAATAGCGGCGTCGTGGAATCCCATAGTAAGCAAGTGTACAAACCGCGGTGTAGGTACTAGGACATTTACCGATACAGTCAGTGTTGTGTGTCGTAGTGACAACCCTGCCATTTTTGAAGATCGAGTGAGGGTAGAATAACAAAACACCCGCTCTTCTCGCCGGACTCACCCGCAGTTTTCAGTCAGCTCGTGACCACGGCCATTGTAACATGGTCGAAACATCGAGCGAAAGGTACATATTATTACCTAAATTAAATAATACGTGATAAGTCCCGATAAACGTTTAAAACATAGAGATATGTTTTCCTAGAATAACTTTTCAATAAGAATGTTATATAGGTATACCCTAAAGGAAACTTTCAATCCCATTAGCGTCAAAGTCAGCAACACTAGAAAGTGGAAAAGAATCTTTCCGCTGAAAATTTATAAAAATGTAATATTTTCCGCTCAGTTAGCGTCAGCGACGTCATGCCAGCGGGCTAAAAGAGGAGAAAATGTCCTTTATCAAGTTACGTCATTCAAAGCATTTGACGTAATATTAGGTAAATCGAGAATTTGTAGGAAACCCGTTCGTATCTATGACTCATTTAGTGTGATGATTTCATTCTTATAGTAATTTAGTTTATTGTACGTAATAGTGGTTGCTAACTGATGTTTTACCGTATTATTTGTACGCGCCACAAAGTAACATAGAAACTCCTTGCAGCATATCATACATTATCATTGATCGTTTGAAATCACACACGGTTTTTGACATAGTTTCAATGAAAAGAGTGGAGTATTTTACAAAAAACTATTGTCGTTTGAATTTCGCTTAGAAGATGTGAAACTAGTCCTAAGTATGAAAAAATTAAACACTTTCTGGGCTCGAAAGCTGTGAAAACATTGGCGGATACAGGGGGGCCACCCCTAATAGCAATGCCATACATTCGACTCAATTTTTCGATTTGATTCCTTCGAACCTTGTCAGAATGCTGCCATATTACAAGCTTTGCTTAGTTTGGGCACAGAAGACATACCTAATTGGTTTGGGGTCAGATGACCGTGTGTGCAAAATTGTTCCGAATATTTTATTAGGTATTTAAATCTTCACATGTTACGTACCTGCATGTGGTCAAACTAGCCGAAATTGATTTCATGTCAAAATTTAAATTCTTCGAAATCATCAGAAGCTTTCAGATTACAACATAAAGCACAGTAGATCTGTGACATAAAGTGATTTCTCAAAACTATCTGACGGGTATTGAGAATGATTGCAATCTGTGATTGCAATGATAGTAATAAGCATTAAGAGCGAGTGTATACCAAAAAAAAAATCGGATTTCACCCGCGCGTCTCGCATCGCCCGCATTAGTGTGAAACACAACCACGGCAGCGCGGCAGTCGCGCGCAGCTCCAGTATACACAACTCGTGTACTTGGACTCGTCATGCGGCAAGGAGTAATAAACACAGGATAAGCGTAGTGTTGGCGTTTTGGCGATTAGCTGGGTTCGGTCGCGGCGCGCAAAACCGTAAATTGTTTATTTCACTTTTCAAAATTGTATTTGTTGTTTATTTTTTAACTTCATTTTTAAGTTTTCTACAATATAAATATAAAATTAATAAATTATATAAATTAAATTGAAATTACCTAAATTAATTTTCAAATTAAAATTTTACGCTGGAGACAGTGTCAGAGATCGTTAAACATTAAATCAAACTATACTAAACTAATGCTATGCTATGCCATGCTATGCTCTATACTATGCTATGCTATGCTACGCTATGCTACGCTATACTATACTATACTAAACGAAACGAAATACGCGAAAGCCCGTTGGTCCAGTTGGTAGTGAACCTTACTGAGCTTGGGGGCGTGGGTTCGATTCCCATCTAGGACAAACATTTATGTGATGAACTTTTTCTGTTTGTTCTACGAGTATACCTGGTTGTTAATATCTAACAGATATATAACACTCTCATAATAAATTATATTCGATTTGAGACTTACGTCCTTTAGTTCTAAGCAACTATTCGGTCAAACGGCAAGTCCGATATTCAGTCTTATTCTGTTGCGCTTTGCATCTAAATAGCGAAACATGCTCCGTTCAACCTCAGTACCGCACTGTGCCTCAACGGGGAAGGACGCACGCGCTTGCTTTTCGCCTTGGTTTTATCTTCCGAGTGCGATTATATCAACACCTACTGTATTTTCAAACAAAGGATAATATAAAAAATCGATGGCTCGAACGCGACCACTTGACGCGGCAACCAAGTGGTGCCAATGAACCTGGTTGTTAATATCTAACTGAGATTCGCCACTGTCATTATAGAAACATTTTACTGTTTAAAGGCAAAGTTTATTTTTATTGTTTCATTCAAGAGCAATGTTTATAACCTCAAATAAGCCACAAATGACAGCACCAGCGAAGGTGGCGCCATCTGAGATAAGTTTTGCCGTGGTTTGCCTGTGGCTTCTCATTACCCAAAATGTATGAAAAATACTGCGTTAGTTCCCTAATACTCACCCTGTGAAATCATTTACCACTGAATAAAACTCAAAATATGTAGTGATGGTCAAAATATTTTCGGATTTGAATTAAATAAAGAAATTTCGTTAGTGAAGCTATTTCTTAAAATCTCTGAAATATTGGTGCCGTCGTTTGGCTTTAGACCTCAGCAGCCATTAATCGATGACACAGACTTAAAATATTCAAGGATGGCTGAAATCTTTTCTGATTTAACGTCTTCACTGAAATATTGAAGATGTCTTCTAGTATTAGAACTGAACAATCTATAATCACCGTTACTGATTTAAAATATGCAAGGATGGCAGAAATATTTTACGATACAAGTCAAGATTCTCTGAAATATTAATGCTCTCATCTAGTGTTGGACGCAAATCACGCAAAACCTCACCTAATCCTCAAAAAAAAAACTCACCTATGTTTCCAACCAATTTGTTTAAAATATTCAAAAATAGCTATTTATTTTTTGATATAACTTCACTTTGCTGAAATACTGGTGATGCCACCTAGCGTTTGATCTGAGAAACTCGTATTTTATGCTACTGATTCAAAATATTTAAAGATGGTACCACACTGTTGCACCGCACTGTTGTACCACACTGTTGCACCGCACTGTTGCACCGCACTGTTGCACCGCAGTGTTGCAACGCAGTGTTGCAACGCAGTGTTGCACCGCATTGTTGCACCGCAGTGGTGGACTGCAATTCAACCAGTATAAAAAAATACTGGTCGAATTGAAGGTAAATGAGAACCTTCCTCCTTATTTGAAGTCGGATAAAAAGGTAAGTAGTATTTGACTTTGACTAAGGTAAGTAGTCCTGCTAGTGTATTGTGCATTTCCCCTTACCAGCACATACCCGAGCCAACCCAACTGGTCAAACAGTAGGTACTTATGTTTTTAACCGACTTCAAAGAAGAAGGAAGGTTCTCAATTCGACTAGTATTTTTTTATACCGGCCGAATTGAGAACCTTGCCCCTGTTTTGAAGTCGGTTAAAAGCATAAGTACCTATTGTTTGACTTTCCACATTTTCATTTTTTTTTATTAGAAGCAGTTTTTTTGCTTCCATTGTTACCAAGCTATTTTTTGTCTGTTAAAATTGAGAACCTTCCTCCTTTTGCAGAAAGCCGCTTCTCGTAAAAACGTGAGAAAATGTGGATGGAACTCTCAAGTCAAATTAACCATCACATTAATTTAAATGATTTTTAATTTTAATATTGTAAAATTATAATGAACCTAAATTATTTTATTATTATTTTTTTTTTTTTTTTTTATTTTTTTTTTATTTAATTTGGTCTGTCACAAAGAAACACTCCGACTCTAATAGTTATATTACTGAGCATACATAATAATGGATGCGTTACGGCCTAGTCATATCCATTTTATTTGTATCTATGTTATTTTTTCGTAGTAGCTTTACCTAGTCTGTGCTCTAAGGTCATTGGCACCACTTGGTTGCCACGTCAAGTGTTCGCGTTCGAGCCATCGATTTTTTATATTATCCTTTGTTTGAAAATACAGTAGGTGTTAATATAATCGCACTCGGAAGATAAAACCAAGGCGAAAAGCAAGCGCGTGCGTCCTTCCCCGTTGAGGCACAGTGCGGTACTGAGGTTGAACGGAGCATGTTTCGCTATTTAGATGCAAAGCGCACCAGAATAAGACTGAATATCGGACTTGCCGTTTGACCGAATAGTTGCTTAGAACTAAAGGACGTAAGTCTCAAATCGAATATAATTTATTATGAGAGTACTAATTAATCTAGGTAAATTTTGTCTTAACACTGGAAAACGAACTATATTTTCCTTCGGTGAGTATTTATTTTAGATATGTATCTGAAGTACTTTCCAAGTAAAATCAAAAAAATTAGCAAAAAGGCACCATTTTCAAAACATTAAAGTATCGAGTAAATATCTTGCTATTATGTTTCTGTCTTAATGGCGGAAAGAAAATGAATTGAAAATTCACATATATCAATTATTACGATGATCGGATATTTGGTTTAGTTAGAATATCATGGCAAATTAGCATAAAATTTCGGCTGCCCCCTCTTAACTGGCTGATAAGAGTTCGCAGAAAAATATTAAACCTATGTTTTTTTTTCAGAATGGAGCGATAAGGCTATAGTTATTGAAGTTATGTTATCGTTTTCACTAACCATGACTGTACGTTTTTATGTGTGGTTATCTTATATTTATATCTTCAATGGTGGGTATAAAAATATTGTATACCTAAAATTGTTTAGGTAAATATTATTTGAAGATACGGTAGTTCTCTCCGCTAAATTAATCAGTTTTTCAGGGTCTATCAAAATATACATATTGATATCTTACTCATATTTTTATTTTAAAACAAAGCTCAAGCTGTTTGTATGCTGACAAAGCGGGACCTGGGGCCTTACGGACAACTGCTATTATAGGCACCTAATCCGCTCAGTTGGAAAATCACGCGACCGCAAACCTTATCGCGCCCAGATACGGTTTGTAGTCGCGTGATTTTCCAACTGAGCGGATTAGGTGCCTGTAATAGCTGTTGTCCGTAAGGCCCCTGGAGAACTTTAATTTTCTTACACATATACCAACTTTGTAACCCAGGCTCACGGGCTCAATAAATTGAATTTGAATTCAACTTTCTATATTTATTATTGATCATAAGTCTAAAAAGATCGCCTTCAACTAATAATGACTAAAAACCGCATTTTATTTTTGGAATGTATAAAAGCGGCGTCTACCCAGAACAGGTGTGTCATGTCGTTAAAATTATCGTAGCATTTCTAGAAATAGCCTAGCCCCCAGCCTTCCAGGTGCCTGACTCACCGCAAGCTGGGTGAATGCCGTTCTACCTATAGTACCTACCTACTACGACCTTGGAGGTACTCACAAAACAATAACTTGAACATCTTGTACTAAAATTAACATATGTTTGAAGCAATGGGAAAGTTGGAAATTATATAAATTATTATGTTTTAAATAGGTATGACCTCGTTGAATCAGTTAATACCTACCTAATGGTTTGATTATTTCCCTACAAGTCTAAAAATAATCCTAACTTTCATTAGGTTACGCTGCAAAATTTTGGCGAAATAATGCTATGTTTTAATAAATAAACACGTCAATCAAACTAATCCGCCAGTTCATAGTACGTGTTCTTACCTTTTACGCTTCGACCTCAGAGCAAATAATATTTTTATTTGCTCTGAGGCTTCGACCAAAATTATTTAGGCCGAAGCTTTAGGTACCTAGGTATATGTTTGAGATAACTACTTACAATCAATGAGGTTTTACCAACAGAGACGTCATACTTATCGAAATAACACTAAAAACATGGCGATCTTTTACTATAGCTAGCTACTAAGACCCATTTATAAAACTTTACAGCCTTACAGCATTTTACAGGCGTCCCAGTATAAGTATTTCGCCTTCTAATCACACAACATGACATTATTGATTATTTTTCATCTCCAAAACACGCATCTTTCTATCAATAGGAAATATTTCATTGTTCTTATATTTTCGTCCGAAATCATACGAGCCCCAGGGCTTGCGAAGCTATATATAAGAGTCGTGAGGTCCGTACTTATGTAGTAGTACAAAAAGGTCAAAAGTACTGATAAATTATACGAAAAGCTTACAGCCACGATGCGACGACCCTTTGTCGAAAGTTATTGATTTGTCCACCCAGTCTGAGAACTCTGTCGTTTCTCTGAACGCGATAACAACGTGGCGCGTAACAATACTGTCACTACTTGGAAACGAAGAGAGAAAGGAGCTAACAATGGTTACTGAGTAGGTAAATGCTGAGTAAAGACCGATTTTACGTGATGTCACTTTGGATTTTAACTTTTTGTTTGCTTTATCTTGGGGTAGATACCTATAGATGAAGAGAGAAACAGACAAACAAAACATACAAAGGAAAATTTAAATAAAGAACGCCTTTACGGGGAACTGAGTAAAATTATTTAAACGAGATTCATCCACACTGAGATGTTTTTTAAAATTTGAAGCAGACCACCGATATCGGAAATATTTAGTAAAAAAATCGGTTGATAATCGGCGACCTATAACCTTTTTTTTTAAACGTGACTTGATCGCGGTTGTTCTTAGCTATGATTCAAGAAAATCTGTTCAGCCGTTTAAGGCGCGGTACAATCGCGAAATTAACCAAAAGAAGTGTTTGAAACGCTTAGTGTGATGTGACGAAATAAACTGATCAAATTCACTACACGTAGAAAAAACACCTGCTAATAATCTTAACAGATTTTTAAAAAATAAATTATATGAATCCATAAAAAAAAAAAAAACATACAGTCGAATTGATAACCTCCTCTTGAAGTCGGTTAAAAACATATTACAAATTGTGCAACAAATATAGCTTCTGAATTGAAGTTCTCTGAATTTTCAGCGACAACAGCATATTTTTTATGTATGAATTGTGTAGCCAGACTAGTTTTTTAAAACTTTAACCAGTTAATTGTTAGACCTAATTTTTATATTTCAACAAATTGAATAAAAACCCTCAAAGTAATATAAACACAAGCACAAAGTCATCATCATCATCAAATATGATGATATAAGTTTCTCAGACTGCTATCTATATTATATCCTGAACTAGATATTTATTTAATCTTAAAACGTGGTTTATTTCATCGACGACAGACAAATGGTGGCCTGCTTTTGGCATTGTACTGAGATATTAAAAACAAAGGCGGCGATGATACTGAAGTGAGGCGACAAGTATTTTTGGAACGTCCAAAATAGTGCGTTTAAAAAAGGTAGAACACTCATCTCACTGTGTCTCTTTAGGAAATGCCTTGAATGATTCACGTGAATCATTAATGACAACGCTTACAAAGTAATCATTAACTACTATTTAATCTGTGACAATAGAAATATTTTATATTTACAGTAGGTAGTTCTAATCTGTAAAGTTAAGCCAGAGAACCATCATTGTATTTTTGAACAGAACTGACAGCCTCCTGTGGTATGTTCTAATTCTTTCATAAATATAAGTTGATAACACTACAGTACGCTTTCTAGCTAAAAATGATACAATCGCGAACGAACCAGGAAGTGCAAGAAGCGTCTTTTCTTGGAAGCGTGCAGGCGCATCTCAGGGCATTCATCCAGCTTTCAGTGCCCTCTGACATCTTGCCCGCGGCGCTAACCATAATCTGATCTTTCTAGACTCGCTTTACCTAAGGAATGTCTTAACAACCCAGTAGGATGCCAACCAGATCACAGATAAACGACTTGCAACACTCGACCTTTTTGTTGATAAACGCGCGATTCCAACTGTAGTTAAAGTTAACATCGGAGTTGTTGGAATTTTTAATGGCCTCAATTGATAGCTATAAAGCGCTAATGCATACCGTCAGCACATAAAAGACTTTGGCAATAACAGTTCGAATCCGAAGAGTTTAGCTGAGCAACCTTCGCTCGTTCTCAGAACTCTACCGACCGGTTGGTTTGTTCGCTTCGGCACAGTAAAAATAATAGTTACTACGCTCCGATGGATTCCCGGAACGGAACGTCGACCCGTAGCAGTTTCGATTTTTAAAATAGACGCGTTCCGTTATACGTGGTTAAACGCCGATGGATCCCGATTTATGACCAGTCAATTAGAAGTTGTGTAAATGAGAGTGACTATTTTTATCCCGACTCGTTTCCGAGTGAAAAGGGGTTTCCTACTGTGAACTTGAGAAACGAGTTTTCGAGACGAACTTTTCTTCTTTGATGTTGCGTCTCTTTTGAACTCTCTTTGAGATCGCCGGGAGACCATCGGTAGTTGCTATGTGTCTATGGGGATTTCATTGAAAACTTGTGTTTATATCCATATAAATTTAGTCTTAGGGTTTGTAATTGTGTAACGATTTATAGATATTTGTCGTTTAAATTAGTAAATAGTTTAATATTTTTATACTGGCAATAATTTACGAGTACTTTAGACAGAACTGAAACTCTACATCACCTCGACGATTGCTCGATGGCATCAGCTAATCAAACACCGCATTCAACTCATTCAAGTAAACGTCGCGTCGTCAGTAGAAGTCAGCCTCTAATAAGTTGTTTCAAAAATATCGTGTGCTGATCAAAGAGTTCGACTGCTAGTAGAAAAATTTAACGGATAATAAGATGGTCGGTGGCACATCGAGGTATTCGGGGGTTGACCTTAAAACACTAAGTAAACACGCTTCGGTAGGTACTCAGTTTAATAAGTAATTGAAGTGGTTTGATTTCGTTAAAATTATCTTCTATTCTTTTATTTGGAGCACCAACTTTATTCTTTTTAATCCTCCTCATAGGTACGAGATAGATTCCTACTCGATAAAAAAGATAACAAAACATACCTCCCAAGGAAAGACGTAAGCATTAATAATGATGCGTACAAATAAGTAGGTTGCGTGGGTTTGCTCTCAACATTCACTCACTACCAAGCAAAGTGACGTAAGCACACGTCAATGTACACATACCTACTATAATTACAGATGTGGTAGTCCTCAGAGGTGACCTAATCGTTTGCCTTCACCTTATTTACGTATTTATAGCGCTTGCTAACTTTACAGTTTATCGACACTCACCTACATGCACCGTATAAGGTATAAAAACAAGCACATCCAGACAAAAAAGGCTTTAAGTCATTCCAAATCCTTTTTTTAAAGCAAAGCTAATTGGCAGATTCAACCTTCACAAAGAAAGCGAATTCGCGGATAAAATATAAATAAGATAGCCTTTTTTGATTTGCCGAAACGAAAAAAATTGAGACCAACAGCAGGGTAACCCTGCTGTTGGTCTCAATTTTTTCAAAAGGAAAACCAACAACGCTCCAACGAAAAGTTTGAACCTTAATCCGTTGGGCAAAAGCCACCATTTTCTTCAACTGGGACGGAGATCAAAGCTGTATTCCAATCAGGTTCGTTAGACGAAACTGTCAGTGGTTCGCAGTAGTCTGCCATTGAAATTTAAACTAGCCCAGGTTCTGGGAAAGCGAAGTCAGTTGCTTTTTGCCTTAGTTTGTTTCGGTTTTCTGTCCTAGCCCAACAAGGGGAAATGTGCCGGCAACAGGGCGACACAAATCGACAATTTAATGACCTGGATTCTCGGTGGTCCTTTTGAAAGGATGATAACTTGTCGGTCTTGATGGTTACTTCTTTTGTTCATAGAAGATGCCGTCAAAGGAATAATAAAGCAAACTAGCTTTGTAGGTATGTATGTTTTGACACTAGTTACCGCGAAACTTTTATGATCTAAATTCTATGAAACCAACAGAACATAGGTAAATATGGCACTTTTAGGTGGCCAAAGATCAGCACAACCATAAAAACACCGGTCAAGTGTGAGTCGGGCTCCGGCACTGAGGGTTCCGTACCTACCACCACATAATTTGTAAGCTACTAAAGTACAAAAAAGAAGTTCAAAAAGACAGCACCCCATCAATGCCTAGGTGGTCACCCATCCAAGTAGCGAATTTCAATGATCGTATGATAACGTGGTGAACAGAAAAGTGTCACCGACTCGCACTTGGCCATTATTTATTATTTGTTGATATACTTAAGAGTGTGTACTATCATGCCAAGTTTGACGCTTGTACGTGTTACCGTTTTTACATTAGAACAAAACCAAAAATTGGTAAAAAAATACGTTAGTTGTATTGGGACGGACCCTTTAGTTTTGACTTTTTGACTTTATTATACTTTCAGGTTAATCTGCCGTAACATTACCAAATTCTGTAAAAATATCAACTGGCTATCTAATATGGTTTGAAAGATATCTAGCCGTTAAAAGGTAGGGTGGACAGAGGGACAGATAGACTGACAGACAGTGTAGGCTCAGTAATAGGGTCCCGTTTAAACCCTTTGGGTATGGAACCTTAAAAAGAAAACAAGAAAGATATATTACCTATCAATAAAGGTATTAGAAAATACCTACTAAGCCTACTATGACCGGGACCTTGGCTCTATCTTATGGTTTAATCTATCTCCAACTATAATTACACTTATCGTCATAAATATGGTGAGAAAAAAACACGAGGTAATGTATAATATAATATCACGCGACGGAAGCAATATAACATAGCAATATGTATGACCGATAAAATTGCGAGTCGATTCTCAGAAGCACATCAGCCAGCAAGCATTTCCTACAAGCGGGGTCAGAGGACAATTCTACTTAAAAGCTTTATAGCCTAACGACATGAAACGGCCCTTCCTCGAACCCGAGGAACAATTTTCAAAATGAGACAATGCAAAAAATAAATATTTTTTTTAGTCATAATGGTGGCGATTTCTCATAACATCCCTCAGGTCGGAGGCTTCCAAGGATTAATTACGAGTTCTGAGTAGGCCCGCCACCGGGCCATTCGATTCTCGGTAAACTCGAATCGAAAAAGGAGCAAAAACGGACGCGGCTCGTTCTGAGAAGACGCATACCTGCGCCCGCGCCGTCCTACCTTGTTCCAGCGTGCGTTCGAGACAACTCGCGTTTTCCTAGTACTTACTCTCACAAATCACAAGTAAAACATTTTCTCTTTTTCATGACACGTGTGTGTACACTGTATCATCTATCAGCATCTGTTTGCTGCTTTTTATGCTAGTTTGATTCCTATTCTAATGTGTATGTTTTTTTATCCACTCATCGGACTCTATAGTATTATACAATAATTTAAATGTAAGTACCTTGAAAATGTTCCTACCTAGAAACCTAAAACATAATGATTTATAATTAAACTAGCGACCCGCCCGCCCGGCTTCGCACGGATGTAATATTTACGTGCGAAGCCGGGGCGGGTCGCTAGTTATATATATAAACCTTCCGTGAAAATGTATCTAACTGGTGGTGAAAACCGCATCAAAATCCGTTGCGTGGTTTAGGAGTAGTTAGCGGCCATACAAACAGACAGACGCGAGATGTGTGTAGAGATAGAGAAGATAGAGCAGAAGAGATATAAATACATAGTTCATTAGAATGCGAACCACAGTCATCATTATTATTCCACTTTATTTCAATATAAACACGGGTCTAGCCCGGACATTTAGTAGGCATTGGTGGGGCCGAAGCCAACACCAAGAGGTCCATTATTATTATTATTATAACAACTTCTGGTGCGAATTGTACAGCTATCACCATATTGACTTCTTGGTAACGGCATAATTACATTTCATTTCAAATGTACCTCATAAAAATAATGCTTTATGTATTGTGTACGGACTACAATAACTCATTTCTGGGAACACTATAATGCACATTATAGTCGTATGTATGAGCAATATATATATATAAAATGAACATACCTATTCTAGTAATGGATTACTAACGGACTACCTTCATTGTGTTTATTATAGTTTTGCATTAGGTATTTTTTTTTTCTGTGGTGGATTTGTGTTTAATATTTTATCTAACCTAATCATGTTTATGTGTAGTTAATGAATGTGCATTCTAAGGTTATTAATATAACACAATTACACTCAGTCTTTATGTAGTAACGTTACCAACACATTCACATAAGGATTCCTACTTAATTACTGACTGTCATTATGACTAATCGTATAATGTATTAAAGTTTACTTTAGTTTATTTATTTATTATACAGGATTCCGTAATATATGCATAGTGTATTCATTAAATGATTCTAAATCAAGCTACATTTAGACTGGTAGTGGTACCTACTGTATAATTATGTAGGTATTTACTGAAGGCGATCTAATAACCATTAGTGTGGGATGCAAATTATTGCTATTAGCATTGCGTTACACTACATCACAGACAATGTGGGCACAAAAAACGAATAGGTTTGGCATGGAGCTAGTTTTTTCTATTATATAATCTTAGCTTATCTAACTTCAAACAAAAATATAAACGCTATTATTGCAGTTTGATAGATTATCGCGTATCTAATACA
Organism: Agriopis aurantiaria; assembly: GCA_914767915.1. Taxonomy (NCBI): domain Eukaryota; kingdom Metazoa; phylum Arthropoda; class Insecta; order Lepidoptera; family Geometridae; genus Agriopis; species Agriopis aurantiaria. Next base: position 4,272,109 of record OU611994.1, on the reverse strand, counting down.
TTTTCTGCAGACACAATAAATATGTTTATACTTATCCGAGAAAGTACCTGGGTAATGTAAGCTCAAACACTAGCATTATCTAACAATATACTCATAACTACATAAACCTGAAACCTTTTCATTATTAATAAAACTGTGCAATTAGCTTAATAATATATTTTATTCAGTTTCACAATTCTCTACATCCATCATCCAAGTGTTTCCTTCATATCCTCTTTTTTTTTATCCGTGTCTCTTGCTTGCTCTCTTGCTGCGAGCTTTCACTATAATGCCCAATCGACCATTTTTCCTCTTCCGTTTTTATGTCTAGCAAATTTTATTCCAACCATCAATAAATCTAACACTCGACCATCCTGATCACGTGCATGTCCTCATGCACTAGTGCAAAACAATTCAGAAAACATCTAACACTCTTAATTTAGGTAAAAAATATGTACTTTTCGCTCGACGTTTCGACCATGTTACAATGGCCGTGGTCACGAGCTGACTGAAAACTGCGGGTGAGTCCAGCGAGAAGAGCGGGTGTTTTGTTCTCCTACCCTCATGAGGGTAGGAGAACAAAACACCCGCTTTTCTCGCCGGACTACGAAACGTCGAGCGAAAGGTACATATTTTTTACCTAAATTAAATAATACGTGATAAGTCCCGATAAACATTTAAAACATGCTTTCTTTAATTTATTTTTAAAGTCATAGAGGTTAGATTATTAAAGAAAGAAAGCTGACTTTATTTAGAATTCGCAATTACTATGTTATTAGGTTATCTATATTTCAAACACATTCATATTTCATGTGAAGTATGCAATTAATAAATCCATAAAACTTGATCAATGGAACTAGGTGCTTCCACGAAACTGATCTACGTCATTGTAACCTCTAACAAAGGGACTGTATCTAATCTAGCCTTAAAAATAGGTTGAAAAAGATTCATTGTCTCGTTGGAGGATAAACAAAGGCGGTAGGTTCTTCGTAATCGATTTGATGCAAGTCCTGGAGCTGAGGACAATAAGCGATTGTCACTATTGTCTCGATGTTGGCGCGATTTCTTGAATATTGGTGAAGGGTTCGATTGAAGCCTTCAAGATTATAACGTAGGTAATTGAAGCGTAAATTAGTTTTGTACTATGATAATGTTAGTAATCTTCAGTAACGTTCAAAAATACTGGTAATTCTAATATTATGGGCTTTGTATAAGTTAAGAGCATAATTTTTCTAGTCAGGGAGGGTCACGGAGGAAGTTTCAGCTTAATTATCATAATTATTAAAGTTTCGAATGTTTTTGCATAACACAGGAGAGGAGAGAGAACTGAGGACAATAGGGAGGTCAGTATTTTTATATAAAATCTGAGAATACTTTTTAAACATCAATAAAATAAGATGTAAACTGTAACTTTCACCTTTCACTGACATAACAATCTAATTGGTTCCGGAGAAATTCTCAAGCAAATTATGAAACTTTTTCTCAATAAATAAATAAAAACAACAGTTGAGAATATAGTAAAATTATCATGTCAGTCATGAATCTTAAGTGACTTCATAATGTTTCTCAGTTGGCACCATGTGGTTTCTGCGAATAATTTGTTTTAAGTAGGTACCTAAATTGTTTTGCTTACATTGTCATGATTATACATATTTTATTTCTTATTTGATCAGGTTATCTAACGGTTAACAAATCCGATATCACTTATAAATGAAGACAACATTAAATATCTCCATATGTATTGCTTATCGTAATTTTCCTTTCCGAGAACAGCTAAATGTAGGTCGATTCCCCAAATCAGTTACCATTGTAATACCTAATACTCTTAAAAATTTACCTTTTTTTTCTAATCAACGATTCGCAGTATGTTTGTTTTAATTATCTGTCTGATGTTTAGTGTTCTGAGGAAACGTTAGGTTAGGTAGCGTGATAGAACGATAATTGTTTTCAAATGAATTGGTCAAACGCTGATTGGTGGCCTTAACGCGTCTAAACGACACGATTCTGCATAAATATGCAACAGTTATGATGCAAAATATGCATTTGCATACAATATTTTACTTAGTGTCTTCTTCGACGCAATAGGATTCCTATAGAATGATATACAGTTACATAATTGACTTGAAAGCATACTATGAATAAGTTGACATATAAAGGGCATATTTTCAAATAAAAGTAAATTGCATTTTGTATTAGCAACTTCGTCTAAACAAATACCTAATATAATTTCTTACGTGATTTTGACTTATTTGATATAGAAGCCACCATAAATTAACTCTTAGTATGTAATAATGAACAAGATTAATAAATTTTAATAATATTCTACATGGATGACATTATCATTAACCCAGTCCCATTTCGGATGAATGATGAGTTTGAGATATTTCGTGTATATGAATGTAAAACTAGAAACGCTGGACGATTGTGATCGTATCGTTATAATGTTTGTCTCTACTAAATGTGCTCCATGACGTCAGTGATTATCATTGGCAACGAACGACCCCGCCACGGGCGGTGATAATGATAACAACTGGCGCCTCAGCTTGTTATTTTTGCTACACTTTGCACGTGGTCGGCAGCAGTAAACAATATGACAAAGTTATTTTTACTGGAATATTTTGTCTTATGAAAGTTTCTCTTTTAATACCAGTCTACTCAAACGTCTTTCCATCCAACAGTGCTGCTTAGATCTACTTCTCACCTGGTAGTTTGACCACCATTGGAGGTGCGATCGGTTTGTTGGGATCCAATGTAAACGCCTTAGCACACAACAAGGACACGGAAACACAAATCCCACTTGTAATTACTTATATTTCCTCAAAACCACTTTACGGCCGTTTCGCTTCTCAGTAAAACTCTTTATAAGCAGTTTCGTAGAAACAGACTGCACTGGAGAAACTAATTTGTAGAATTGGGCGTCGCCGGCGGGTGTCCGTCCACGAGCCGCGACTCGAGCACTTTCTAAACGCGCGCTCATTCAATTTCACTGAAGGTTTATCACAGATAAGGATATCGCGGAGGTGAAAGTTCGGCGGTGTGTCGGGCCGCAAGTCGATCCCGTGTGGTGCGCGGAGCCGTACTGACTTGACTCCCGGCGGCCGGCGCGCTGCCTGCCGGCTGCAGCCGCGAGCCACGAGCGAGGGGGGCACACACCAGCTCGCGATCGCTCCGTACTTGTCCACGAGCCGCCACTTCCCAGAACTACCAACCTTGGCACTTCTACGAAATCACTCGAGCCATTGTCACTAATTTATAAAACCTATGTTCATCCGTTCAAGGCGACTGGTTCCATGACTCTATCTATATTGCTAGAGACAACACCACCGTTAGACTGTTGACCTCTCCGTCCGCACAATGTTAAATTAGGTAACTTGTATCTATCTATCCATCAATCAAACCGAGGTCGGCCCCTTCCACCATGAGGCATGGTAAACGTCAGAGTTCATTCACATCTTGGTCTATTTTTTGTGCTCAAAGAATGTTGGTTAGGGTAAAGGCGAATTGGAAAGTTTGTTAGAATGTTTTCCTTGTACATTTTCTAAAGAACATTGCAGATGAATTACATTCAGTGACTCTACACTAATATTTATTATGTGGTGTAGTGAACTAGCTAACCAAATTATTACATAGTTCCTATAAAATAAATTAATTCCATTCTCCTAGTTTTCTAAGCGCCACTAGCTTTGTTATTCATGATTCTAGTTTCTGTGAAAAAGTTCTTTATAGTACGCCGGCTTAGAATTGGCCCTGGATTTAATTTATATGCTCTGCATTCACATTCAGGTTAGCAAAGAACTATCTACGTGCTGCACTCTGTTCAGACTAATAAGAAATACCTACCTAAGTAGGTACTTGCACAAATATCTGTAGTTACGATCTTACGATAAAACCAACATAGCAGATTTTTTTTTTATTCAAATAAGATCGATAGGATACCTAGTAAAACATTTGCATTGTTTTTTATTCCGAAGCCGGAAGGGGTGTACTAAGCCTAAAGTATTTCATATACCCATAATTATGAACAACTTTTACTAATGTACCGAATAATAAATTGCGAAAAAATCGCTGTTCCATAGAAATCGGTCGATCACAAGAAATTTTATTATTTTAAAAAGAGCGGCAAACATGCTTGCGGTCCGCCTGATGGTAAGCAGGAACCGCTGCCTATGGACAACTGCAACACTAGCGGTGTTGGTGGTGCTTTGCTAACTTGGAGAGGTAGTTATAGTATAGAAACCCTTTTTAAAACGCTTCATGTTTGGAACAATTCATTTTTTCCCCCATTAGTCCCATAGTAATATTTTTTCATAGTGATCAGTATAACAGACTCCTTTCGGCTTAGTACACCCTTTCCGCATAACCCTGTAAATAATAAAAATATATATAGCCGGAATAATAAAGAACTAAAATTACTTATAATCTAAATGTAACTAAAATATATGCACGCGTAGAGCTAGACACTAGCTAGGTTGACTAGAGCTAGACACTAGCTAGGTTGACTAGAGCTAGACACTAGCTAGGTTGACTAGAGCTAGACACTAGCTAGGTTGACTAGAGCTAGACACTAGCTAGGTTGACTAGAGCTAGACACTAGCTAGGTTGACTAGAGCTAGACACTAGCTAGGTTGACTAGAGCTAGAGACACATTGTATGTATTACACAGAGTAAAACATTGTTTAAACAAAGGTATATGTGCTGAAATGTTTGTATAAGAACGCCACTATATACTTATATCCAATTACAATCTGACAAATAAATAATTTGAATTTGAATTACAGGACGAAAGCACGAAACAGTCCACATCGCTCAAAGATCATCTCTTATAAAATAGATCGTATGATGTAATATTGGTACTAGCTACTACTACTACTACTAAAAAATGCCCATTACATTAAATTTTTTGTCTACTAGCTATTTTGAACGATTGTCCATTATCTTCATTTATTATATTAGGTTGTCGACTTTACTCTGAAATTCCACTTCGGACTAAAACGCGGTTAATATTTTCCGTGAAACCTTATCAATACCAACACAATTAATTTGAAAGGTTCGCAAAACCGTTACGTGCGGCATAAAGTAGATATAGAGATACTATTTATATTCTGTGTAAAAGCAACGACAATAAATTTAACAAAAACACATTACATTAACTTTTTTTTTTTATGTTAGAGTTACAGCCGCCCTCAGAGACGTTACTTAAGTTAAGGAATATTTAAAATTGCTCTGTCAACTTCTCGTCGACGGAAATTGTCACACATGAAAACGAGACAGCAATTTTAAGTATTCCTTAACTTAAGGCTGCGCCTAATGCCAGAAAAAAAACAGATTTCACCCGCGCGATTTCACCAGATTTTTATCTACACTGCTTGGTTTAGAGTCGAAAATCGCATGATACAGTTGATGATTTTGATGGCTTTGAGCTACAGGTTATAATTTTACGTGGGATTTTATTTAATATTTAAAAGTATAAACGTGAAATAAAAAAGCTATGCGATTATTCTAGTCAATCATTAGCCTGGCTGCAATTCATAAAAAATAATGTGGTGTTGTCGCTGATAATTTAGAGCATTTTAATTAAAACCGTATTTATGTGCTTGATTCGTATACATTTTTTTTTTTCAAGAAACTAGATTATTTTATAAAATTCTACACGATTATTGGTCTTCTACATGTTTAATCACCTCCTATAGTATTTTTTTTATCTGAACATTTAGGTTTGTTATTAATAAACTGTGTATTTGAAAATACACTTTTTGCGTAATTTTTGGATTGGTCCTGCTCTTAAGTAACGTCTCTGAGTGTGGCTGTAAGTAATAAAGACGATAGGGCGAAAAGAATAATATACAAAGAGATGCCAAGGCAGACTCTTCGGGCGTGATATTAAATCCCTATACATAACAGCAAGAAACAATTATAAATTGTATTTTTTTTTAATCCCCGATAAAAGAGCTGAATATCTTCAAATGGATGATCAAATTTTCTTGAATTGTAGCTAAGAACACTCTCGATCTAGTCACCTTTCAAACAAACAAAAAAAACGAAATCAAAGTCGGTTCAGCCGTTTGGGAGCTACACAGATACATAGACACACAGAAGCCCCTCTTTTATATAGAGAAACGCGCTTTTATACAGCCAGAAGAGTTAGTCCACGAGCATAATTTCTAGAACAATATTTTTCATGGTATTCTGACTTTTTAAATGTTAAGATTTTAGATAAATGTTGAATGATTATGATTAACTATCCGTGTTCCCGATAGGATTTCCCAAAGGCTAATCTGCGCGTCCGGTACGCCAATTTTACTTTGTCAAATTCCTCTACAATTTTTTAACCTCCTTAGTGAATTTTCCAAAAGTTTCTTCCCTAGTGCTCATCTACGATATAAAAGACACACTTGTGCAAAATTTCATGCTTCTAGCTAAACTCAGCTATTTAGGCTATGCGTTGTCTGTCCGCAAAGATAATTTTGTCTGTAAGGTAAATTTAATAGATACCATTTTTGGAGATTCTTGTGTTGGTTTCGAAAGGCGGACCCGGACTTCACGGCCAGAAAAATACATTCTGTGGTTTATACTCCGATTAGGTATGTCTTCGGTGACTATAATAAATACAGTCACCGAATTGAATTATTTGTCACCAAAGACACAATCGGAGTACCTATAAATCTAGTATATGTTTATCTATGCTATAAATAATATATGAAAGTGCGATGTGAGGTATTTAAAAGTAGCCACGAAAGCCACACCTACAAAAAGTTGTATAGGTAAATTGTAAGAAGAATATCCTCTCGTTATCATTATCGTATGATTTTATCTTTTTACCGCATAATTCTGATCGATTTCTCTCCATTGTGGAACAGCGATACTGAGAGAAATAATCAGGCGTTCCTGGAAACACGACGCGTGTGACATGCGCCACTCTTCTACGAAGTGTCTATTCTGTGATGGGGACAGGCGATCACAAAACGTTCAAAGTTATTTTTATATTTGAGACTCGATCATTTAAAAAAAATCGAATCTTTTTTGTTTTTGTTTATGTTACTATACACCAGATGCTGCTTAAGATCTGTCTTCGAATTTCATTGATTAGCGTTTCTATTTTTTTCTTGGCCGTGATCTGCGACATAAGACATGATCAACCACCTACCTACCTTTTCTCCATTTCTCACCATTTCTCCTCTAATACTTATAATGATGCACAACGCATACTTGGAGGTAATTCAAGCACAGCTGCAAACAGTTTTTTTTTTTTGTTTGGTAACGGAAATAGAAAAGTAAAGAACAAAATAAAATAAAAGGGACAAAAGTAAAAAGTAAAAAAAACGAAGAGAAAAGTAATAGAGATGGTTGTTTATCTAAGGGAGTTATAGATATGACCTAGCAGTTAAAATACGTTGATTTATATATTTTTAACGGGAAACTGTCTATTAACTAAAAGTACAAAGCTGACTCTGAAAACTTGATCTACGTATCCTATGGTAATGCAAAAAAACATTTCGATATTACCCATTCGCAAAAAGAAAGATCTAAACCCCACTACCAGTTGGTAGCATAGAATTTTTTGTTCAATGCCCTAGTTCATAGTTTTTTCTAAAGCTTTATCGCAAAATAGCAAAAGCAGAACTTATTGCTACACTGCTTCTTACTTAGAACTCTATAACAATATAGCATGTGTGAGCACAGCATGTGCGCAAAAACCTTATCGCTGGCACTCACGACGCGACGTCAGGCAAAATTCGATAGCTCGCTTGACTGACCCATATTTTGTTGTACTAACACTTGTGTCATCGAGTGTACTAAGCGACAGATGGTACACACGTGGTCGGTTTCAGTTCACATTTCGGCTAAACGGCAGCTGATACTCTGTAACTTTATTCTATTCTGCGGTATTCTAGGTAAGCAACTAGAAATTCAATATTATACAATATAAATGGTACATATAAATAATAATATACCTATGTATTTCCTCAGAGTGTTATATAATCTTATATTATAAAATGGAAGTGAGGACTTTGCCCTGTAATGGGACGACCTCTTAGGGGACGATCACGGCTGAAAGAAAAAAATATTACGACCGTTTATCTTGATTGCGCAGGTTTGAAGCATGCCAGTCGTAAAAAAAATTAATTGTCTTTTGATCATTAAAATATTGAATCCTAATGTGGAACAACACTTTTCAAAGTAACAAATTACTTTCGACGCACCGCATTTGCGCTCACTACACTTATATATATTATATCACCTATATATTATTACCTTACACTTACAATATATTACCTATATTACAGACACATGAAGTCTTAGCAACGAGTGCGCGCAGATCGTTCCGCGTGGTCCGCTCCACTCCGTGTCAGGCCTATTAACACTACAGTGCACGCGCCCCTTTTTTTGACATGGGTGCTCGCATGCTCTACCATAGTAGAAAACTATATTTGGGGTATTTTCAAAATGGGTGGTTTTAAAATGATAAAACTGAGTAACATTTATTGTTTAGTTATTATTAAACACAGTTATTACAAAAAAGTACAGTTTTAATATAACATAATCAAATTAGGAACAATTTAATAGATCAAGAATATAATCAACATTTTTGGCATATTTGAGATCAGCTCAGAAAAAGAATACTTTTAATAAGCGATGACTATCTTTAATGGCCATCATCCTCGCATTCGATACAGACCACAACTTGGTGATCAGGACAAATCCACCTGGCACATCGATTACACCACTTTTTTGTGGATCGATTTCGAGCTCGAGAGCATAGGTAACATTTGCCTACTCTTCCCATTTTTTGAGTATCATTCCGAGGTACCTCCTCTGTATGCCCCAAAAGCCATTTAGTTTTATGTTTTAATTCGCGGGGAAGATTTTCCAAGGTCAATCTTCTTACCATGAGGGGTTTCGCCAGCTCGAACGAAAGATACTTTCATCAAAAAATAGATCGAAACAAGATAACGGCGTTTCGGCGTTTCTTGCAGCACCCTTTGGCCCTGGAGGTCTAAATCGGATATTTTGAGATCTTGCCCGGGTTGCAGAAGGACATGTTTTACTCCAGCGTGTGCCATTTCTTGATACATAAAATTCGTCGCGTGTATTGTTTTGGGCAAGTTCAGAAAGTGGCATACCATCTTCAGACGATGATGCATAGTTTTCGCTTACAGCTTCCTGTACCTCATTCCTGTCTTCCTGTTCCATCGGTTGCACTTCTTCTTCCCCATCATCCGATTCACTTTGAATCACTTCATCGTCCTCAAATTCTTCTTCTAACCACTGGGTCACGCGAGCTTCCAAGACTGGGTCCATTTTTCGCTAAAACAAAGTAATAATAATTATCAAATAGACACAATAACATACTAAATAGCAATTACTATATATATTTCTAATTTTTCAAAACATAAACATTAAATTTTTATATATCATGAACTAAAAAAGTCAACAAAGACAATGTTTACTTACATTCAATTTTATTACGCCAATACTCGCATGTACTACAATAGTAGAAGCCGAACTTTAACACCTAATTACAAGAACATGCGCTCACGCTGCAAGTGGCCGTCGTACTAATTCTTTCCGCAATTTTGTCGAGTAGGCTTATCTAGGAGCGCGGGGGGTCAGGTGTAAGAACGAATGAATGGCGCTTAAAAAAGTAAGTGCGTTCTACTATAGTAGAGCGCGCGTGCACTCTAGTGTTAATAATACTATAAAACGCCTTATTTTGTAATCACCAGGAACAGTGCGGGATATATTATTGACTTTATCTAAATACTTACCAAATAAAACCAATTACCTATAAGCCTATAATCTATTCGCGATACGCAAAAATATCACAATAATAAAAATAAAGTTATATGATTATTTACGGGATATTTACCGTAATATGGTAAGGTTGTGGAATGAAAAAAAATGTCGCGTAAATAATCATATAACTTTAGTGAACAACCGTGATAGTTTAAAACAGTATAGTAAAAATACTCTCAATTCTGAAAAGAAAATGCTTCAATATAATTGAATTAAGTCTCGGGTACAATTTATTGGAGCAAGGCAATCTATAGTATCTAGGGAAAATATCCCTAGAGTTAAAAATCATTTGGGAAAATAAGAAAATAACATGCAAAAAAAATTGCGAGGGACCCGAGCACGAACCTTTTTTGTAAAAAAAAGCTTTTAAGGTTATTTTATTACCAAATTTTAAAAATATGTATCTAGCTTTGCCTTGATTTCTCGACCGACCTGACGTTTTCCCTGAATCCTGACTTTTCCTGACCACCTTTTGCTTTCCTGACTTTTCCTTACTTTCCCTGATTTTCCAGAAACTGGACACCTTGATTTCTCGATTTTTTAGGCAGTAATAGGGTCCGTTTTTACTCTTTGGGTACGGAACCCTAAAAATCACATCAATCCGTCGGCTTCTCAAGTCTCTGTTACTACGTGAAAGAAGACAGCAAACAAACGTACACACTATCACATTCAAAATATTAGTATGATGAATGAAATTAATGTAGATAATATTCTTTTAGGTCCTTTTTAAAATTATTGCTTACCTACAGACAGCTCAAAATACGATCCACTTCTGAAAAAACTGTTTTGATCTTACTAAGGTTTTGATGTACAAATAAAAAGTGAATTCCTTTCGCAAAGTACGCCGATAAAGCGGCGTGCCGGGAAATCCATGTTTATGTTTACCTCACAGACATTTTACATTTTTCCCTTGAAGAAATTTTGGCGGCCGTGCGCTTTTCGCGGAACAATGCGCGTGCGCAATAAAACGCTGACCTGATTTGTGATTAGTGTTGCCAGTTCCAACATAATCTTTTTTCTTTTTCAAACATGTTAACCTTTTTAGAATTTGTATTTTTTTCAGCGAACCGGTACAACTGGTGAACTGGTGGTTTTTGATCTCACTCTATAATATTAGTAAAAATCAAATCAACTTATTATATTTATTAAAAAAACCGGACAAGTTTGGTACGAGTAGGACTCGCGCTTCAAGGGTTCTAGATGGACAGAACCCACAGAGCGCGAGTCCAAACAAAAAATAATAAAAATGAAATATTGAAAGACAAACTTAACTTTGTAGTGCACAATAAGGCTCCCTACGCACCAACTACAAAATGTAAGTTTGTAAATTAAAAACAATATTTTTTTATATAATATCACTTCAAATAAACAGTTTTCAGATTTTTTCCATTATAATATGGCTGTAAGGCTTTGCCTCTTGCCAAATTTTAAGATTCTAGGTCAACGGGAAGTACCCTATATTGATTCCCTTGTGAAATCGCAAAATATGCGACATAAACTGTCATACTATGTCTTTTGATCGCGTTGACTTACAAGTTTTATTTTTTCACAGCTGAATGCAAGTATCTGATATAAATCGTATTTGATATAAATTCAATCAAATCAACTTGATACCTTTACGCGTTCCTGAGAAAAAGGATCTTGACAGACAGACAGACGGAGACCAAAGTGATCCTATAAGGGTTCCGTTTTTCCTTACTTCGTTTCAGTTCTAGTATATATTTATCTATGGTTTCAGTCGGTCTCTAGCCGTAGGAAGTGCGACACAAGACTATTGTTACATGATAACGAAACATCTGACTAAATTATGCCTTCGTGTAAATACACAACAAAAACCGCTATCTATTTTTTGTAACAAATGTACTGTACACGCAGTTATAATTAGGTGTTGAAGTACGAGTATTTATGTCCGATGGTTTTGACTCGTTTTTACTGAGCTAGTTCAATGGTTATGGCCCGAACATTCATTTTATTTTGGCGAAGACTAAAAGTACAAAAATTTATCTAGTCAACCGCTACTATATAGTGTGAATTTTTCCCAAAATGCTGGCTGGTTTACCATGTTATATGGAAAATGCTCACCAAAGTTGGATGGAAAGAAACAGGTTAGTAGGTACTTACCAACTTTTTTTAATATCATTATCCAAACACAACAAAACACCTGGCAACACCCCCATATCTAGAATTTCCAGTAGAAGCTAGGTGTAGTGTAGTATAGTGAGTACTGTTTTGCCATCTGGGAAATTCTTCTAAGAAAAAAGTAACGTTTGTTGAATGCTAATTTACACAACCTACTTCGGTGCGATCCGATAGCACTTATTCAATAATGTAGCTAGGTATAGATTCGTACGTAGCGTAGGTCCCTACTTATATAACCTGCTAGCTGCGCCCCGCGGTTTCACCCGCGTGGATTATCATCAGCAAAAATCAGTCCAGCCATATCGCCCCACTATTTATCCATATATCATACACACATCGCCTATATAATATATAATAAGAAAATAGGTCCTCTGTATAAATTGTTCCGAGATAGTAATGCTGCCAGCATGTTGGATACGCTACCTACTGATAGTGGGCTTGAGCATTGAGGATTATCTACCTTCAACGGACAATGGGCAAACCAACTGTTTTTTGTATATATTGGGTATCTCTTCTCTAGATCTCCATCTTTATCTCTATCTCTAGCTCTACATAGTATAAATTAAATTCGCTTTCCGCGTCTGTCTGTCTGTATATAGGTATAACCGCTAACTCCTCCTAAACCACGCAACGGATTTTGATGCTGTTTTCACTATCCGTTATATAATTTTCCACGGAAGGTTTATATATAACTAGCGACCCGCTCCGGCTTCTCACGTAAATTACACCCGTCCGAAGCTAGGGTGGGTCGCTAGTTTAGTATAAACATAGATAAACATATACTAGGTATAAATTAGCTTTATTGTTTGGTTAATATAGCGTATAAGCGTAGGCAGTTGCATGTTATAAGAGCTAGTCGTAGAGTAATATTGTGATGGGTCAATGGACCCATCATAATATTATTCATAATTTTTGTTATGACAGATTAGTTGGTTTCTTTTTTTACGCGTATAAGTCCGGATTTGCCCACCACGATGTTTACGACGATGTGGTCGAAGTAGGTAGAACGCGCAGACTTCTAAGATACTTTGCTGCCAAAATTCGTTGTGACGAAAAATCTGAAAAGGGCAAACACACTTAACACACTTCAAACTTATATTATAAATGCGAAAGTTTGTGTGTGTGTGTGTATTTGTTACTCCTTCACGCTAAAATGGCTGGACGGATTTGGATGAAATTATAGCTCATGTAGCCTGGATTAACACATAGGCTACTTTTCATCATCATCATCGCCATTTTTCATCACTACACGCGGGTGAAACCGCGTGGCGCAGCTAGTAAGTAAATATATTCAGCATTTTTTACTTTTAAAATTTTTGAAAATTTACTAAAGCGAAAAACGATTAAAACCCTAAACCTTTTAAAATCAATAATTTATATAAGCTGACCCTTTACGATAAAATTAATTAGCCATTTATAATATTAGTTTTCCGTCCGTCAGACTCAGAAGACGTCTATAAAACTGGAAGATTTTTTCCTGTTCCATAAGACTGTTTTCTTGTAATTGACAATAGACAATAGACAAATTTTTATTTATGGAAGAACATATTTTTGAGAATTAATAAAAAGAACACACATTACAAATTGATTTCCTCCACAAACCGGTAATTGATTAAAATATTTTCCTTTATTTGATAACAAAGAAACGGTATCTGCAGTGCAAGTACCGTTCTTTTATCGATCGTTAAATTGACAGTTGAGGTCGTCAAATTCGATAATATGCCATTTTTTCAGTACTCGCTGTGATCGATTCTATGGCGTTTTAGCGAATTTGACGACCGATAAAGAACGGTACTTGCACTGCTGTTCTGCGATCTCTAATCTATATACGCAATCGTAAAGCGTATAGATATACTACTTAGGTATATTATAGACTTTCAGAGAGAGTTCAGCGATAGAGCATGCAGCTGCTGTTAGTTAGATTTTCGCTCTGGGTTCCTTCGACCAAAATAATTTTGCACGAAGCTACTGGATCACAGATCTAATCTGTGACTGGGATAGAAGAAAAAACTAGCTGGTTGTTTTTTTTTCTTTACAATTTTGTCTTCGTGCATCTTGTCTAATTTAGCCAGTGCAGTGTCAAGTTACAGAATTTTTAAACCATTTCGTTGCCACAGATTAATTTTTAGCGACATTATTTTTGCACGTTGGCGCCAAAATTCTCTAGATTTTGGTACCACGTGTTTCGTTTATGTTTAGTGTATTGAGCCAGTATTTATTTCCAGTAGTAAGTAGTATTAATTTTTATTATCTATCATCAATTTATAAATGACTTACAAACAATCGCTTGCAATAATCAAGATAATCGTACGAATTCTCGAAATTCAGATCGTATGTTAATATTTCCAGCTACTCGAATCGTACCTACGTATGTAAATGGATTTAGATTAGATAAATACACGTTCTAATCTGTGACCAAAATAAAATGAATGGACGGGCCATAACCATTGAACTTGCTCAGCAAAAACGAGGCAAAACCGTTGGATATATACTTCAACACCTAATTATAAGATTATAACCATGTATAGTAAATTTGTTACAAATATTGATAGCGGTTTTTAAATGTGTAATTACACTTCAGGAAAGCACACGAAGGCATAATTTTGTCATATGTTTCGTTATCATGTAACAATAGACGTGTCTTGCACTTCCTACGGCTAGAGACCGACTGAAACGAAGTGAGAGCAAGCGCTCATTTTCTAATCTTCATAAATGCGCTTCTTCTGGGTCCGTCCATTCATTTTATTTTGGTCGAAGGTTCTAATTCACTAATCACGCTGACTATCTGCACCACAGAATACCTACACCAGATTATACTACCGGGCTTTAATCATTTTTAGTTTGGATTTTAAACTCAAGCTGGTACCGAAAAAAGTCTGCCAAAAACTGAAGGGGGCGAGGTAAACACGTATTGCACACACTGACATACTCTTACTAGTTCTACGAACGCACACTTCAATATTGAGCGGCACACAACTGCAAACGAGATGATCAAAATGTCATCAAATGGACGACCAACGGGTGTGTACGTGGTAAAGGGGAAACTATACGTAGGTATCAGTGGCGGATTAAGCAAGCGAGGGCCCGTAGCAAATTCTTTCAAAGAGCCCTTGATCTACTATGATGGTTTCTTAAGTATAAAGTGGTAAAAAAAGTTGGTAGGAAAAGTTGTAACGTTTGTAACGTTTTTGTGACATCAAGTAACTTCAATATACCACATCTTAATAAGTTTCACTCAAAAAATTACGCTCAGGCAGAGATGAGTGGGTTTAAATATGCGGGGCCCCCTTTCGCGCGGGGCCCGTAGCAGTTGCTACTCTTGCTACGTGGTTAATCCGGC
Source organism: Agriopis aurantiaria (assembly GCA_914767915.1). Lineage (NCBI taxonomy): Eukaryota > Metazoa > Arthropoda > Insecta > Lepidoptera > Geometridae > Agriopis > Agriopis aurantiaria. The sequence continues at coordinate 4,256,856 of OU611994.1, read as the reverse complement.
CCTGATCCATTTATTTTTTCTGAGATAGCGGGTGTAATGAAAACGCTCCTGAAAACGAAGACTGGTGATAGTGCTGGTAATTGTTGACACGATGCAAAAATGTTGTATAATTAACAAAAAACGCAACGTAATGCAAATACGAAGAGTTTTGATTCTACTTTTAATGCACTGTCTGAATGTTCCCCGATAATTACAATCTTCAAATCATAAGAGGAAATTGGTTTCTTTTAGGCAAGCGTGTTCCATCGTAAACCGTTGGTGGCAAATGCAAGCCTATTATTAAAAAACAGCTGACGCTAGAGGTCAACGAACGACCTGCGCCTCGTAGATTCTTATGGAACATCAGATTTTTCGTTTGTTGCTCGTGGCTTTATTTTATTTCAGGATAGGTCTCGTAGAAAAATGTGTTTATAATGATGAGTACAATTATATCCTCGAATGACTCGTCATCTAGAGATCCGCCATATATTATGTAAAAGCGAAATACCTACCACTACACACACGGCTGACTGAATCATCACAAAATCTTGAAAACTTATATGTAGGTAGGTACTTGACCTATACGAAGCTGCAGAGCAAGTACCGTTCTTTATCGATCGTCAAATTCGCTAAAATGCCATAGAATCGAACACAGCGAGTACTGAAAAAAAATGAATTTGACGACCTCAACTGTCAATTTGACGATCGCTAAAAGAACGGTACTTGCACCCCTCATTTGGCTGATAGGGTGTAGAGGTTTGGAAAGGATTTTGCAAAGGACCGAATTAAGGGGGGTCTTAAACTTTTCTGAAACATTGCGTTGTATTCACGTAGAAAATGCATCAATATTTTAGAGTACTCTTTCATCATCATCATCATTTCAGCCATAGGGCGTCCACTGCTGGACATAGGCCTCCCCCATCGATCTCCAAAAGGGCCGGTTGGAAGCGGCCTGCATCCAGCGTTTCCCTGCGGTCTCTTTTAGGTGTGCGACATCGTGGAAGATGTGCATCACGTGCTGATGGAGTGTGTCCGGAACGAGGCTCTGAGACGGGATTTATTATATTACAAAATGTATGATGTCGGTCTATGTAACGGCATTTTGGCTTCGCCAGTTTCTGAGGAAACCAAAGTGCTGTTAAAACTGTATAAGCGTCTAATTTAAGTGTATACCTAATTTGTTTATATTTGTGTTTGTCTTACAGGGATGGCATAGTCACTGCGTGACAAAACCCCTTTACAACCAATAAAGATTTAAAAAAAAAGTCTCTTTTAGGTCGTCAAATCAAATCAAATCATTTATTTGCTAGAATACATTACATTAAAAGGTCTTAATATTATATTTATGTCACTTTGTACTCAGTCTGCAAGCAGACGTGCAAATGCTCATTTTTATACTAAAGAATTTAAATAGGTATTTTAGAAACGAATAATATTAGAATTAAATTCCATAAATTCCTTAACACTATAAAAACAATGGTTAAGAAGCCAAGGACGTGGACGTTCTAGTATAAGTACATATCTTATAATATGTATGTAAGATGGTTGGAAAATATTGTTTTTCAGGTGGTTATGGCTTTTAAGTTTTACCTACTATAATGCAATCGCAGGACACCATCGGCCACCGATCCATATGTACATTCTTTGCCATTGGCAAATAATTTTTTGTCTGCAAATTTTGACATAGTGTCTGCGCTTTCTCCTCTTTTTAGTAGAAAAACCTAATCAAACCTCTTTGTACACTGAAATAAATTGCAGGCACGTGCGCGTTTAAGATTGTAGAAGAGACAAAAATTATCTTTTTTTAGGGTTTCGTACCTCAAAAGGAAAAAACGGAACCCTTATAGGATCACTTCGTTGTCCATCTGTCCGTTTGTCAAGACCCTTTTTCTCAAGACCGCGTAAAGGTATCAAGTTTAAATTTATAATAAATACTTGGGTCTACGGTTTATTTCGACTGTAAAAATATAAAAGTTGTAAGTCAACACAATCAAAAGATATAAACGTTTATGTCGCATATTTTGCGATTTCACAGGTGTATCAAAACCTCTAGGGTACTTCCCGTTGACCTAGAATCAAGAGGCAAGGTCTTACAGTACATATAAAGGAATAAATCTGAAAGTTGTTAATTTGAAGTTATATCAAATAAAAAATAATGTTTTACAATTACAAACTTACATTTTGTAGTTGTTATGTATGGAAGAAGCTTATTGTCAACTACAAAGTTAATTTTGTCTTATTTTTATTTTTAATTTTTTGGTACTCGTACTTGTCCGGTTTTTTTTTTAGGTTTCTGTAAAGTATATGTGTATGTCAAGGACTTTATATACCCTAAAGGGTATAAAACGTCCGTGGTGTAAGTATATGTTTTTTTTTTTCTATTACGTACGCCCTCTATACGTAGGGTTGCCATACGTCCGGAATTTTCCGGACATGTTTGCGAATTTATGCTTTTGTCCGAAATGCGGGGAGAATTCCAAAACATCCGAATCTCTAGAAATGAATTGAAAAAGACCACCACACGAGTTCATTATGCCGCTAAATATAAACTTTGAAGGAAATGTCCGGAAATTTCTTCCGGGCTTTATCCAGAAGTTTTTTTTTCTTCATTTGGTCATCCATTCTCTACGCCGCTATAATATATTTGACTATCATAGTCTGTCACTACCCCAAGTAGGTAGGTGCCTTTAATTTTTGTACATAAAAACATAAAAAAGTACATACTTTTTTTATTTTTTATTTTAAAATCTTGGAGATACCTCTGTAACAAAAAAATACGGACCTCTACCTAAGTGATAAATGAAATAGGTAAATTACACATTTCTGTCTATAATAATGTCAAAGGTCGATTTGGCAGATACATTTTAATCTCTGTAAAAGACAACCCACGAACTATTGTTATCACTTCTGCGAATTTTAAATTATTTCGTTGTTACACGTTGCCGCAGTGCAAGTACTGTTCTTTTATCAATCGTGAAATTGACAGTTGAGGTCGTCAAATTCGATAAAATGTCATTTAATCAGTACTCACTATGATCGATTCTATAGCATTCTATCGAATTTGATGATCGATAAAGAGCGGTACTTGCACTGCTGGCTCGCGTTGATAGAATTTTTCCAAACGGCGCGGTTTTGAGACCGCGTACCGAGATGGGCGTAAGGCCCGAGAACCCTAAAACACACCGACCATAGCCTGCGGTTCACCGAACTCTTTGTATAATGCAAATAAGGGCTCAGAACTTTCCTATCAAATGACAGGTAATCTACCTCGCTGGCTTCAAAGAACCTCTTTACAATTTAAATTGAGCTGTAGCTGTTACTTATTCATTGGAAAATTGTTTACATCGCCGTTTTTCTTCATAAATGCTGGTCTCACCGAACTCAGTACGACTGTTTATGTTTTTGCGCGTGGTTGTGGCGTATCTACCTTGGTACGGTCTGACAAACTTAAACTGTACAGTTGGCAAAATGAAAGTACTAAAAATTTACAACGCATAGCCGTCAGTTTCCTTCAGAAAATCTGATGTTGGTTCCCCTACACAACTCCACAGATAAATTGGTCGCACTGTACGTTTCCGTCGTATCGTTGGCTAACTCATGTTGCTAATTGTTTACAGCGAAGTTGTTTTTACCGAATTTCTGAGAAATAGGCGTAATTTGTTTTATGTCTCTCCCTTTGCCGTGAGAATAAACAATTAGCTCGATTAAAACTACATCAATTAATTTAAGATTAATTACACTAAAATATTTATGAGTTGAGTTTATTTTGAAATGACTTGAATTACGGTAGAGTTAATGACACAGACTTAGAATAACTACACTAAGAAACCAAGTACAATCGCAAAATTTTAGCCATTCAAATGGTGTCATATATGACACCAAAAAATATATAAAAAATTTACTATGACAATTTGCGCGGTGAAATCGTACCACAACAAATCAGAAAAGCAGCATAAGAGTTATGGTGTGACATTCCACAGGTAATCCATTAATTTTCTTGCTTAAATCGTTTAAAATTCCAATCGAAACGTAAGCTACAAAGCGAATTTGTAGCTTACGTTTTGAGAAGGCGTTGTTTGGAAACTTACCTTCTCTGCAGTGCAAGTACCGTTCTTTTATCGATCGTCAAATTGACAGTTGAGGTCGTCAAATTCGATAATATGAAATTTTTTCAGTACTCGCTGTGATCGATTCTATGGCATTCTAGCGAATTTGACGATCGATAAAGAACGGTACTTGCACTGCTGAGTAGTTATTCTAAGGACACAGAACAAATAATAATTAGTAGCTATAGTCGGTGCGGTGTCAAAATAAAAGAATAAAACCATGAAATCTTTTGGTACTAAACGGATGAAAATTTAAAAATTCCACCGTACATCTCCCGTTTATACTGCCCGTACCTACGCCGTTATGTCTTCTGTGATAATGTATCGGTTTTTTATCGGCTTCATTTCGGAGAGTGTGCATCGAATCTGCGTGACCTAATTCCCTCCTGCCTCCTATCGGGCGGGTAGGACGGGCACTAAAAGGCGACATCGTTTCATGTTTCATCGTTTTTGTGCAAACCGCTTGGGCCAGTGTCTAACCGCTAGACTCTGTGGCTAGACTATGGAATACGGTGCCTGGAATGGGTGTTTCCCGATAGTTACAATCTGGATGTCTTCAAATCACGAGTGAATCGGCACTTCTAGACAAGCATGCTCCCAGCCAGCCGAATATTATACTAATTTTTTATACTTATTTTTTTATACTAACTTATAATATGACGGCGGTAGGCGGTGGCATTTTTCTAGTATAAAAAAATATTGGTCACAAAACAAAACATTTTGAAAAAAATGGCCATTAACGTCACTCATGAACGTTTTACACCCTATTGTAGGGTCTCCGACTATATCATAGTTTGTAGTTATCTGGGTTGTAGAGTCGTTAATATAACCTTTTATTGAAAACTGACATGGTTTTCACACATTATTTACATATAAAAAAACCGGACAAGTACGAGTAGGACTCGTGCTCTGAGGGTTCCGTTGGACGGAACGCTCAGAGCGCGAGTCAAAAAAAAAGCTAACTGAAGTTGAAATATTGAAAGACAAACTTAACTTTGTAGTTCACAATAAGGTTCTATGAAACATTCCAACTACAAAATGTAAGTTTGTAATAGCAAAATAATTATTTTTGAATTATATAACTTCAAATTTATGATTTTCGGATTTATTCCTATATATGTGCTATGAGACCTCTTGCTAAATTTCATGATTCTAGGTCAACGGGAAGTACCTTATAGGTTTTGGTTTCCTTGTAAAATCGCAAAATATGCGAGATAAACGTTCATATCTTTTGATTGCGTTGACTTACAAGTTTTATTTTTTCACAGCTGAAAGAAAGCGTAGACCCAAGTATTTCGTATAAATTTCAACCTTTACGCGTTCTTGAGAAAAAGGGTCTTGACAGACGGACAGACGGACAACGAAGTGATCCTATAAGGGTTCCGTTTTTTCCTTTTGAGGTACGGAACCCTAAAAATGCCATACAGGAATGCTATTCCACTTTTATCACCTGGGTGATCAAAGTCGACTCTTTAGTGTCATTTGATCACCTGGGAATATAATCACCTGGGGCCTTACGGACAACTGCTATTACAGGCACCTAATCAGCTCAGTTGGAAAATCACGCGACCGCAAACCGTATCTGGGCGCGATAAGGTTTGCGGTCGCGTGATTTACCAACTGAGCGGATTAGGTGCCTGTAATAGCAGTTGTCCGTAAGGCCCCTGGGTGACTATAATAGGCGATAGCCCACCGGATTAGCAAGTTGAAATGGCAGTGGGCAAGGCACATATTACGCAGAACAGATGGCCGATGGGGCAGAAAGGTTTTCAAATGGAGACCACGGACCGGTAAGCGCAGCGTAGGATGTCCACACAGTAATTTCCGTGTCATATAACTAAAATAACTTTTTATACCCGTTATACCCCAAATCTCCGTTCCGTCGTGGGTATATATAGGTATATAAAGGAAATCTAGAAGTACATAGGGACCTGCTTTCTGTTTAATAATAACGTCTACAGCGCGTATAGGTATATATATTTAAAAAGAGAGAACAGAATAGGGAAAGTATATACTTAATTATATTTCTTATAAAAAGTGCGGAGTACCCTATTCTAGGTATGCAAATGAACTATTTCCCCCCCTATTCTAGGTACCTATTTTCCCTTTGGCGTACTTTTCCAGCACACTACTGGTTCCAAGAGTTCTTGCATTACCAGGAATGTCCGATACATTAGACATTGTCCTTTGGGCTGCGTATCAATATATATGCATGTGTTTGCTAGTTTTTCCCAATGACTGTAGGTTTACCACTAATCTCGTCTAGCTTAGATTAAGTAACTATCAAATAAATAAATAAACTTTAAAAAAAAACTAATTCAGAACCCCTCCGTTTTTGAAATCAGTTATAAAAAGTAACGCTTCGTAGCCGAAGAAGCCGCAGCACGCATTGAAGCAGAAAATAAGCCTTCAACGACTTCACTGCAATTGTTTCTACAACACATTTGCTCAAAAAGTGCACTTACGAAGCCTGTATACATCGTTCGATAGTTAAACATTACGCAACGGAGCGTGCGGTAATGAATTTTACCGCACGCTCAGATGTATAGCACCGTGCGTGTACTTTACGGTATGTTTTCCATTTCCATAAAAATTGTTTCATTTGTAGCATTTTTTTCTCGCAAATGTGTTGTAAAACGTTGTATGGCACACGTGCGGATTGGTTATTACAAACTCGTGACTATGGATGGTAAGCCCTCGACTTCGTCTCGGGCTTACATTCGTCTACTCGTTTGTAATAACCAACTTACCGCACTTGTATCATAAATAACTATTGTGTAAATTTGCAATTACATATTATTCCTTTAGGAGAAATAAGTGTCGTACTTTTTACATGTTTGAAACAGTAGAAAACAACAGCACCGTGTGGTTTTCTTCGAAATTTCCAGATTTTCCCATCTAATTATTATCACCATACAACCATCATACACTCTCTGGCTCTTGAACTATACCCATGCAAAAAATCAGATCGATCCGTTGTGCCGTTGCAGCGTGAAAGAGGAACAAACAAACCAACAAACAAACTTCACAAATTTTGTAAGATACGCAATTTCGGTTACTTGGATGACCATTATTGTCATCCAAGTAACAATATTTTCCAGTTACATATTTTCATTTAAAGCCAAACTACTAATCCGATTTGATGAAATTTCTATGGGACCTATCTGAATGTATATGGGTATGCTTAATTTTTTTTTATCGATTCTTAAATGACGAATGTCTGAGGTAACAAACATAACAAAAAAGGGGACCCTTGCTTTTTTGAAGTCGGTTAAAAACTGATGATATTGTGGGTGAAGATGCTCACTATTTCGGTATAAAGATAATACAATTATCGTTCGTTTTTATATGTCCACCTTACCATATCTCCCTTGATTGTCTGATCTGAGGTAATAACCTACCTATTATTTACAAAGTACTGGGAAGCGACATTTACAGCTAACATGGTGGAACATATACGCTAAGTATATCATTTCTTAATAAGGGAAAAAACCGTTCTGCGACGTTAGTCATGAAAAACACGGGAAAACATTAATACTAGGAACGTTCTCCATCTAATAATTAACCGCCTGTTAGGAAACTTATTAATTGCAGTATTTCCGAGTAGCGCAACAAGTATGCCTTCTCAGACGTAGCGTGCGCTGCCATCTCTTGGAACGAAAACAACGACTAACTCAACGAGGTACAATACTTATAGAGTCACAATCGTGCCAAAAAAATGCCCGAACCAAAACTGGGCGCATGTGACGTATTGCGCATACTTTTTGGTGCCAGATGCGATGCCAGAGCTACGATGACATAGCGAACAATAAACGTTGATTACTATGCAAGCGACATAACGTCTAAATTGGAGTAAATGTGGCATTGTGAACTATTTATAATTGATACAATGTATGTAAAATGACGCTCGGACGTTTTTTGACTGTTTTCACTGAGAGATTGTGACTCTATAGGAATTGTATCTCGATGGACTAACTCTATTAATTTGCTAAGCGTCTATACGTAAAAATAATGAATAATACTATGAAGTTTTTTAAACATACAACATTAAGTCTTTTGTGAAAGTATGGTGGACTAAAACGTCACATGATAATGGCCGCGGAACGAAAAGCGACCATCCATCTGTCCGCTGGTCGGACGACATCGCTAAGGCAGCAGGAAAACAGTGGACAAAACTGGCACAGGACCTGAAAAGATGGTGCGCTGAAGAGAAGACCTGTAGGTGGGTCTCCACCCATTGCTAGACCACACGGGTCGCAAACCGTATCTGGGCGCGATAAGGTTTGCGGTCGCGTGATTTTCCAACTGAGCGGATTAGGTGCCTGTAATAGCAGTTGTCCGTAAGGCCCCTTGTAACCTTTAGATTACTACTAATCCCTTAGCGCCCAATACAAGAGATCGTTCTCATCAACTGCTGGAGTCATTTAAAAGACGTCCTGTATTTAAATGACTTCAGGCAGTTTTCAGGCAGACCCAAGTAAAGTAACTACTTCTACAAACCGTTCATTACTCCCACGCTCTAGAAATATTGGAATGATTATAGTCCTTGTACATATTTTGTTCACGAGGTTCTTGAACCAAGGACCTTGTTTTTTGAAGCAGTTTTGGGTCTACCTCTCTGCCTGTATAATAAACTTTTATGCCACGTCTCATCATACTGGGTTACGCGGAAAGGGTGTACTAAGCCGAAAGGGGTCCATAGTTCCCATCACTATGAACTTTTACTATAGAGAGTAACCCTAAAATCGCGAAAAAAAAAAAGCAGTGTGATTGACCGTTTTCTATGGTACAGCTGATATACACCATTTCCGCGTAACCCAGTATAATGAGAGGTGGTGTAAAAGTTTATTATACAGGCAGAGAGACAGACCCAATAAACTGCTTCAAAAAACAAGGTTCTTGGTTCAAGGACCTGGTGATTATGTACAAGGACATGGGGAAAATTATCATTCCAATATTTCTAGAGCGAATGAACGGGTTTGTAGTAGTTACTTGGGTCTTCCTAAAAGCTTAGTACATCTTTTGCGCGTAACCCTGTATTTGCCTTCATAATAAAGCAACAAACGACATTATTAAAATACGATATCAAACCACATTTTATTCCTAAACTCGTTATCCGTTCTTTAAAATGTAGGTATCTTAGTATCAGCGTTCTGAGTAGCGTGGTAAAAGGCTTTAATTATGAGAGTTCGCAGTAAGCCGCGTCGGCCTTCTTTACGTCCGTAATTACTCCTCCGGCGAATGTGCTGCGAATACGGTTCCCAGAACCAGCCGCTTGTGCAAGCTAAAAATTACAATTACTCGACTGACACTAAACTATTTGCGGAAAACTAAATAGTTAGCTATCGTGAATCGGGATAAATTACGGCAAATTTATTATCATATTTGTTTTATTTATATTTTGTTTTGTGATTAAGTTGTGGAATGGTATAATACCTTTGGTTTTTATTCCGAGGTGTAATTTGGACTACTTCAAACGAAGGGTTAATTTCCCGGGTATAATAGGTCTCTAGGCGGCGGTGACCACTCAGGTGGCCTATCGCTTGTTTCACGATATTCCAAGTTAGTATAACTTGTGGCACTAGCTCGTAAGTGTTTTCTATTTGCTTGTAATTTTTATTTCTGGTGCACACAATAAAGAGTTTCTATCTATCTATAAGTACCTAATATTAAGTACCCAAAAGGATCACGAATTCAACATTTCAAAAATGGAAACACAAACTGATTTGTATTTCGATTTTTTTCGTTCCATTGCCATGCCGTTCTATAAAATATTAACACGCAAATTGCAATATATCAATAATTTGCAATGTTATTCGAAAGATAATACAAGAAAGAATGTTTTTTTTAATTAAATTTATTGAATTCCCAATATGCTTTAAAAAAATCTCATTTACAGATCTAAGATATAGATCTGTGATTTCATTGTTATTTTATCTTCAATTCTTCGATCTTCACAGAAAGATCCTGGTAAACAAGTAAAAAAAATTTTTTTCTAATAATCTTAACAAAAAATAAATGGCAAATTGGATTCCTTGTAAAATAACAGGCAAATTGATATTGAAAGGGCAAATTCGGCGAAGCGCGCTCAATATCACAAATCCTTTGATTGGGCAACTGTTCCTCGAAACAGGCCGGTCGCATCCGCCGGGGAATATCTGCCGAGCTGTCGAGGAAAGTATGCTGAATGGATGACTAACTTTATCTTGGAAACTGTTATGAAATGGTAGACCTAAAAGGAATACCTAGCTAGTTAGTTGGCCAGTAGTCTGTCTGTTCTATAGTATAGATCAGTACCGATTCCACAATAGTACACAAACACAAAACACAACACAAAGGGTATAACTATATTATTATTAATTTATTTATAATAATTTATATACTTATTATATAAAGCTTATTTTATTCACTGAGAACAGTGAGTAGAATAAGCTTTTGGGGGAATGGTATAAAAAAAGAAAACGGTCAGACACACGGCACACTCGACAAAATGTATGGAGCAAAATGTATGCAGTACGTATTACCATATAACAAAATTATTATTTCGTTTTTGAGGGTTCCGTACCCAAAGGGTAAAAACGGGACCCTATTACTAAGCCCACGCTGTCTGTCCGTCTGTCCGTCCGTCCGTCCTACCTTTAAACGGCTGTATCTATCGAACCGTAAACGTAATAGATAGCCAGTTGAAATTTTCACAGAATATGTAATATTACGGCGGATTAACAAACAAATAATAAAAAAGTCAAAAAACAAAAGAGGGTTCCCAATACAACACACGTATTTTTAACGTATTTTTTGTATTAGCTCTAATATAAAAACGGTAATACGTACAAGCGTCAAACTAGGCATGATTATAGTACACACTTTAAAGTATAAGAACAAAATAATTAATAATGGTCAAGTGCAAGTAGGCCCTGAAACATCTCAAGAACAACAAGGCGCCGGGGGACGATGGAATCACATCAGAGCTTCTGAAAGCGGGTGGAACACCGGTACTCAGAGTCCTTCAGAAGCTCTTTAATTCTGTCTTACTCGAAGGTATAACGCCAGAAGCATGGAACGGAGGCGTGGTGGTGCTGTTCTTTAAGAAAGGTGACAAAACCTTGCTGAAGAACTACAGACCCATCTCGCTTCTGAGCCATGTTTATAAGCTGTTTTCGAGGGTCATCACGAATCGTCTCGATCGCAGGTTCGATGACTTCCAGCCTATCGAACAAGCCGGTTTCCGCAAAGGCTATAGTACCATAGACCACATCCACACGCTACGCCAAGTTATACAGAAGACCGAAGAATATAACTTGCCACTATGTTTAGCGTTTGTGGACTATGAGAAAGCCTTTGATTCGGTCGAGACATGGGCGGTGCTCGAGTCTCTCCAGCGATGCCGTATTGACTATCGGTATGTCGAAGTGTTGAAGTGTTTGTACAATAACGCCACCATGTCGGTCCGAGTACAGGAGCAGAGTTCGAAGGCAATTCCATTGCGAAGAAGCGTGAGACAGGGAGACGTTATCTCTCCGAAACTGTTCACTGCCACAATGGAAGATGCCTTCAAGCTCCTGGAATGGCAAGGACTCGGCATCAACATCAACGGCGAGTACATCACTCACCTTCGGTTTGCCGACGATATTGTGGTCATGGCAGAATCGATGGAAGATCTCAGCATGATGCTCGAAGGCCTCAATCGAGTCTCCCAACAGGTGGGCCTTAAAATGAACATGGACAAGACAAAGGTCATGTCAAATATCCATGTTGTGCCCGCCCCAGTATCAGTTGGGAACTCAGTTCTTGAAGCTGTTGACGCGTACGTCTACCTAGGACAAACCGTCGAACTAGGTAGGTCCAACTTCAAGAAAGAGGTCAATCGGCGAATCCAACTCGGCTGGGCAGCGTTCGGTAAACTACGCAACGTCTTCTCGTCTAAAATACCTCAGTGCCTTAAGACGAAAGTCTTCGACCAGTGTGTGTTACCAGTGATGACATACGGCACTGAAACGTGGTCTCTCACTATGGACCTCATAAGCAAGCTCAAAGTCGCACAACGAGCTATGGAGAGGGCTATGCTCGGGGTTTCTCTACGAGATCGAATCCGAAATGAGGAGATCCGTAGACGAACGAAAGTCACCGACATAGCCCACCGGATTAGTAAGTTGAAATGGCAGTGGGCAGGGCACATATCACGCAGAACAGATGGCCGATGGGGCCGAAAGGTTCTGGAATGGAGACCACGGACTGGTAAGCGCAGCGTAGGACGTCCACCCACAAGATGGACAGACGACCTAAAAGAGACCGCAGGGAAACGCTGGATGCAGGCCGCTTCCAACCGGCCCTTTTGGAGATCGATGGGGGAGGCCTATGTCCAGCAGTGGACGTCCTACGGCTGAAAAATGATGAAGTAGGTGACAAATTTATATTCATTAACAAGTTATAACTGGTAATTTCGTTACTTGGAAACATCCTTATTTATTTACCTTATTTATCATTTCACCAAATCGAAATACCATATTTTACTAATTTTGAAGTCAGTTTTTATTTGATAATTTTTGTATTTTGTGGTGGTACGGAACCCTGAGTGCACGAGCCCGACTCGCACTGGGCCGGTTTATTTATCATCAAATACTCCTTATTAATTCTAGTGTTTTTAAATTTTGAGTTTGCAAATCAATGATTGACTCCATAAATAAAATATCTTTTGTAATTAAATTACATCTTCTGATGATGCAGCAAAATATAAAAAATACCTACAGGGGCCTTACGGACAACAGTTATTACAGGCACCTAATCCGCTCAGTTGGAAAATCACGCGACCGCAAACCTTATCGCGTCCAGGTTTGCGGTCGCGTGATTTGTCAACTGAGTGGATTAGGTGCCTGTAATAGCTGTTGTCCGTAAGGCCCCTGGTCGCAATGTTCATCAAGTATGACTGCCGTTAGAACGCGTCATAACAACGCATACACAAGGGGAAACTCAATGTTCAACGTTAGAAGAAGAGCTAGTATCTCTTTGAATTACGAGTAAAACATTCAGTTTAGCGATAAAGAATGATTTCCTAATACAAAAGCCATTGTAGCTTGGCCGTCATATTGTGGCCAATGCCTAGATTTTCCTGGCCTAAACATAGTTATCAGTAACTTGTACTTAGTTAATTAGCTGATGTTATAATTAATTTAGATTTTAGACAGCGATTAGTTCCCAGTTCGTACAATACCCAATTCGATTAAAAGTTATGATCAAATAAATGCGTAAAATAATTTTGAATGAAAGTTTTTTAATATGACCTATCAGCATAGCAAGTTACAAGTTTCTATGTCTAATAGCTTAGAAATGCAGGGTTCCCCCTGCATTTATAAGTTCAACTTTGGTGGGCCATATTTCTCAAAATATACACTTGATAAAAAAAGGTGATGTATGTCTTCCCTTTATTTATAATACCTATTCAAAGATATCCCAAATGTGCAGCGTTTTTTTTTATTGTATCTCCATTTCACAAGTACCAGAGCCACCCCTAAAACGCTAAACTATATTCTTTTTATAGTTTAAAAATTTAGATCTAACATAATCTATAATTGCCTTAATTCTGTATAATTTCAAGTTAACTATAGAAGTTAGAAGTTCTAAAAATTAAGACGGACAGACAGACGGACAGACAGACGGACAGAACGAATTTATTCCTTTATTTATTTATTTGTTCCTTGTAGGGCTGCGGAACCCTAAAAAGTTAAAATTAATACAAATTGTGTAAAAAGCAATTACCTGACTAGCTACTCTAGCTAGTATTTAAATATGCCAACTGTCTCCATCACTAAGTCATTACCAATTTCCTGTTTCCGTGAGTGGGTGATACCACATTACGAAACCCGATGCTCTGGTTTATTCGTGGAGTAATTGACGTGGGAACTTGTTTTAGTTATAACTTATACCTATTTACCTCGTCTTCGACCGCCTGTGCATTATAAAGTAAATTATACATTTATTTCTGAAATGCTTGGCATTATTTATAAAGCCCGTTCAATTTAGTTACTATCCCCATACTCTCACTGTGGAATTACCTCACCTAAACTCTACCTTTGTTGAGGATCAGCGCTGCCAGATTTTTTTCTTGCCAAGTCGAGATTTTCGAACTTTTTGAGGGAAAAAAGCGGGATTCTGTTGTCGAAAGCGGGACATAGTAAAAAAACTATATTATCAGTAATTTTTAAATACTTATCTTTTTAATTGAGTTCAAATTAAGTTTACGTGACAATAGATAGCAAAAATAGCCATAGAAAATGTATATTAATAAAAATATGATATTTTAAGTCAGATTTACCCGTTCGTTAAATAGTTGAGTCTTATTCGGCATTTAATTTTGATTTAAAAATCGGGACGTCCCGCCAAAATCGGGACGTCTGGCTACGCTGTGAGGGTCCATCTGGTAAATAAAATAAAGTTTTTGTAAAAGTAGTTGTTTTAGTGTAATTTATTTTCATTATCAGCATACCATATTCCCACTACTGGGCCCTAATTCACCATGCTGGCCCAGTGCATATAGGTGAATATCATGACTTTGTACTTTTGAGGTTCTTGGGCATACGGGTTTAGTCACGATGTTTTCCTTCACCATTTTTGAGCGATGGCATTGAAGCTACACATAAATTTACTGGGCATTGGTGCAGGGCCAAAGATCGAACCGAGTGCGTTATATTGTAAAGCGCACATGCTACCGCTCAGCCACCATCGCTCACCAAGTGTGTTTAAAATTAACGCATTATTATGGAAATAGCTTATGCCCGGGATAAACCCATAGGTTACACTTTTTGCAAGTTGAAGTGGCAATGGGCAGGCCACATCGCTCGAAGAACCGATAACCGATGGGGAAGAAAGGTTCTTGAGTTGAGACCACGAACCGGAAGACGCAGCGTAGGTAGGCCTCCCACTGGATGGACCGACGACTTAGTGAGAGTCGCTGGCATCCAGTGGATGCAAAAGGCAGGCTGTCGTTCAGTGTGGAGGTTAAAGGGGGAGGCCTATGTTCAGCAGTGGACGTCTTCTGGTTGATGATGATGATGATGACGATGACACTTTTTATCCTGCCTGAAAGCATATATAGGTTGATAAGTTTCTGTAGGTTAGCAATGACACCGCGGTGCGCTGCTATTTAGATGAACTATATTTCCTTATGTAAGTAATCATTTAAAACACAAACTTCTAAGAAATCATTAGCCATACCTAATCCAGTGTTTCCATATACCACGTCATTGTAAATTCGCTTCAGGTAATCCCGAAGCGAGCTATTATTGACAATAAACAGTTCTAAGAATAGGGGAAATAGTTAAACCGAGTAGGTACATTCCTTTACATTCTAGAATAGGCATTGGGTAGGATACTAGACTACTAGGCACATAAAGAATTTAACCCTAAATGTGATAAATTATCCCTGCTGCTCTTTTGGGTCGTCTGTCCATCACGTGGGTGGACGTCCTACGCTGCGCTTACCTGTCCGTGGTCTTCATTCCAGAACCTTTCGGCCCCATCGGCCATCTGTTCTGCGTGATATGTGCCCTGCCCACTTCAACTTGCTAATCTGGTGGGCTATGTTGGTAACTTTCGTTCGTCTACGGATCTCCTCATTACGATTCGATCTCGTAGAGAAACTCCGAGCATAGCCCGCAGGGAAACGCTGGATGCAGGCCGCTTCCAACCGGCCCTTTTGGAGATCGATGGGGGAAGCTTATGTCTAGCAGTGGACGTCCTATGGCTGAAATCATGATTATGATGATAAATTATATTTTTTATGAAGAGGCTTGCGTTTTCAATAAAAATACAGATCTATATATTAGAAATTGAGTTTTCTATAGATATAGTAGATCCTATTTGTATCAATAATATAATATATATTCTATATAATAGAATCAGAACGCCAAAACCAAGCTATCATTGGTTTTTTCGTTAAAAAATGTGAGAGTACTCTTAAAGCAGCCAATATGTAGGTACAGACAGACATTGACATGTCTACCCCTTACCACGCCTGCTTGTAAACCACAGAAAAGAGAACGAAAAATTTTTCTCTTCTGTGTTGTAAACCCACTTCCACTCGCGCCTGAAGTGCTAAAAAATCAAATGGATGATCTATGAGATTGCTATAGTACCTATAATGAGAGATATTGCTAGTATAGTGCTAGCACCAGCATTATAGTCACTAACCATTAACCTGCAATCTAAAAGATTTTTGGAATTGAAAATGAGGTGATGTAGGTTCGCAAGGGCCCAAAGAAAAATTTATTAACCTTGAGTCTTAAAACCATATTGATTTATTTTATACTAAATACTGTATTTTTTGTATCTTTGTAATTATAAAGTACCAAAACCATACTAAATACTGACTTGAGACAAAATTAATAACGAGCTTTTTCTCCGTAAAAATTGAAACATCCATTAGCAGTATTAAATAGCAGCGTATTCCGGTAACTGCGAACTCAACAAGGCGTGTAAAACATCGGAGAATGCAGCTTATGCAGCCGCCTGTGAAATACGTAGTATTCATTGCACATACGCAAATACCCACGACAGCTTCGGCACTGGCTCAAGTCGCGACAACGAGAATTGGTCGTTATGAACAAGAGTTTAAAAAGTGGTACCTTTTACCATAGAATAGTTTTTATGCAACTGAGTGAGGAAACAAACCCTGAAATGTCCTAAAACTAAAACGATTCGACTGCGATTCTCAAGCCGCCTGCCTAGCGTGGGCAATGGGCATTACGGCAACACCCCTCTCTAAGAGGGAGGCCTTTGTTCAGCAGTGGACGTCTTCTGGCTGATGATGATGATGAAGTAATTTGAATCCTATATTATGTGTTAGCTATGTCTAAATTAGCTTGCAAAAAATCAGATATTTTATTTTATTCTTTTAAGAGCGGCAAACATGATTGCGGGCTACCTGATGATAAGCAGGAAAAGCCGTCAAAGTGACTTAATGCACACATTAGTTACCTACCCAACCTTATTAGTAATATTTTTACTTTTAGTTCGGACATTTTTGAGTTGACCCGAGCGATCCGTAATTTTAATACCTTTGATGGAATATGTCAGTTTCGCAAACTTATTTTCCTGAAAGAGCGCAAACACGCTGTGTTTGTCAGTTTTCCTAGAACTGTGGAAATCTATTCTGCGTCGCTATCTATCGGGCCGAATTCACCAGTTCGCGACACGTGTACTATATGTAGAGAGGCCATCGTTCACGAGTTTTCAGGATACATCTACTAAACATTACTTACTTTTCAAAAATGACCATACCTATTTTTAACCCCAAAGCAAACAGAGGAGTATCGGTGTGTCTACAGCTGAATCGATTTTGATTTAGTTTTTTTGTTTGAAAGGTGACATGATCGAGTGTTCTTAGCTATGATTCAAGAAAATGTGTTTAGCCGTATGAAGATTATCAGCTCTTTTATCGGGTTTATTTATATTTTTATACTTGTGTATTATGGAAACTGGCGTGGTCTTCACACATTTTATTTATATTTAATTTTTCATTAATATAATTAAAATGTTATACTTGTTTATTGGATACCTACCATGAATAGTTTTTTATTGTGGATTTAGATAGCATGTTGGTCAAATAGATAGCACGTTGGTCCATTTGATAGTGAACCTGCCTTCTGAGCTTGAGGGCATGGGTTCGATTCCCACTTAGGACAAACATTTATGTGATGAACATTTGTGTTTGTTCTATATATGGGTGTTAATATTATATTTAAAAATATATATATTATGTATGTATATCAGTCTCTGGCAGCCATATCACAAGCTTTGCTTAGTTTGGGGTAAGATGACCGTGTGTGCAAAGAAAAAAAACCGTGTTGCCTAGCCGAACCGCTAGTACCGGATTTACCAGACTATAGGCTGTAGCATAGAATATATCTGATAATAGTACAAGATATGTATGCACGGCGGATTTCATGGTGTAGTGGGCAATAGATTTCTGGTCCATCGACCTGGGGCCTTGCGGCTACGGCTCGAAACAACGCAGTGTGGACAATCACACGAACGTGAACCTTAACGCGACGAGATACGGTTGCGGTTGCGCAACTTTTCGCGTCATCATCATTTCAGCCGTCCACTGCTGGATATAGGCCTCCCCATCGATCTCCAAAAGGGCCGGTTGGAAGCGGCGTGCATCCAGTGTCTCCCAGCGGTCTCTTTTAGGTCGTCTGTCCATCTTATGGGTGGACGTGCTATATACGCTGCGCTTACCGGTCCGTGGTCTCCATTTGAGAACCTTTCGGCCCCATCGGCCATCTGTTTTGCGTGCTCTGTGCCTTGTCAACTGCCACTTCAACTTGCTAATCCGGTGGGCTATGGGACTTATCGCATCAGCTAAACAGAACCGCTTTAAATATAGCCGGAAGGCCTCTGGACTCGTTTACAGGGACCTCAATTAGCAAAGTGCCTGAGCTTAATTTTTATCAAAGAATAGGCAGTGCATAGCCAAGCTGGCTCCAAAATAGCATGGAAGGAGAACTGATGGTTATATGAGGGGTCTCGAGAAAGCGTGCGCCTGCGCCGCGTTCGTGGAACCCCCGGCACCCACAATACGCACAAACTCATTTTCCTAGTACCCTCAGCAACCATGCGCCTTTGTTATTTCGCTGACCAGTTAGTTTTGAAGTAACTTTGTTATTTATCAGTTAGTTTTTGCATCTAAGGCTGGTTTCACAACTTTGCGACCGATTTTTTTTCTTTGTTGTTGTATGTATGGAGTGCCGGCCAGCGCCGACAGGAGGGTGTGAGTGCAGATGGTTCGTAAGGAGGTTGTTTGATGCATAGCAGTAAGGGACACCATTAATAGGGTAAATTCCATGGTACAATCTGTCCTAAACCCGAAGCGTGTCTTCGCTCCGGTTCATTACTATTTGTTCTGATTTGTAAACATACAATGTAGAGCTCGTAGAGATTCTACAAATAGCGCTGCAGTTACATTAAAGTAAGATTATTCTAATTAAAGACTAAAAGTAAACAGCATTAATTCCAGACTATAGTCTGGAATAGGGTTATTTTGAAACCAATTTCGTTACATAACTTTTATTTAAATTTAAACAATTTAATTGATGGTTTATTATTATTATATAGTACTGACCACTTGCCCGCGGCTGTGGAACCGCTATGACAACAAATACTAACTGAATTTGTACAACGACAACTTTGGAAAGGACGTGTGAGGAATGGACGAATAAGGAAGTTGACAACTTTGGAAAAAGACAAGTTCGGAACATTCGGAAGTGGACAAACTTGACCGGAGCCATTACTGGGTACCTCCCTGTTTCATTGTCATTGTTTACTCCAAAATACTGATCATTCTCGTTAGATGCAGTGCCAAGATCCATAATGGATCCACAGAGACTTTATTTCTCTTTGGATCCCATTTTACAATTATGGATCTGTCAAGAACTTTTTCTCTCAGTAGATCTATTGGGAGTTCTTCAATGGATCTATTGAGATAGAAAACGTGCTCAAAATTACTAGCAGCAGCCCCCAGTTTCACCCGCTATCTCAAAAAAATCGGGATAAAAAAGTAACTTATAGTTGTGTTAATCCAGGTTTATACCTCAATTTCAAATTTCTTCTATATCCATTCGGCCGTTACGGAGAATCTTATCCACAATTTTGAATTTGACTCTTCAGCACCAATCAACGCAAGGGTTACTTGAAATGCTGAATGTACCATCTGATAAATGTAACGAAAACTTATATAGGTAAGATAACTTTAATGATCCTTTTTTATGTGTGCAAATTGTGGCAATTAATTCGACCGCTCCAACTTATTTCTCATAAAGTAATTACAAATCAACAACGGTTTAATAAGTGGTCCGATAAGACAATGAAGCCATCAAAAGTTCTGCGTACTGACGTACCGCTATCTTCATAAATCAACGGTAAGAAATGAGCGGCTGGAAGCTTCCCTGAATTTAATTAAAGCATGGTTAATTAAGTTTTTAATTGGCAGCTGTAAGTTGGACCTCGTTTAAGTTTCTACCAAGAGTGTCGTCTTAGCTAGGATACAGTTTTTTATTCAGATTGTTTGACCCTTAGATCAATTTGTCAAATGATGTCAAAGGACTATCGTCATCATGGACGCTCCATTTGGGAACTCACAATGTTTTTCAAGGAATGAAATATTTGGGAAATTCCCTCTACGTCAAAGCTCTACGTATTATCCCAGTGATCCCAGGCACTAATCTTGTCAACGAAAAATGTGTGCTATTTTTGAAACAGTTTTTGCCTCATTCTTTATTACTTTATTTTGATACAACCGCGGATATACCTAAGGATAATGATATATAGGATAATTATATGTTTTCTTTCTTTCTTTTTCTTTTAAGGCAACGATCTATTACTATCAAGATCACGTGCAGCTCTTGATTGCTAAAAATGGCGTCTCTCACTAGGAATGTGTATTGTTTTTGACAGATAATGTACCGTTTGGCAGGTAGGTATACAAACATGGCCGACATGCCGCAAAGATCGGATTATGTTACTTTGTGCGCGTCTACTCTATGAAGCATCCTTGTTTACCTTCAGATGAGACAAACAAGAGGTGTAGGGTTCCAACTAGCACAGAAAACACATATTTACACAGGTATATACACTTTTAATACTAGTCGTTGATGTTCCTGATTAAGAAACAGATATTTGATCAAATTAAAGGCCAGCCTAGTATGACACTCGTGAAGTTGGTCGTTAAGAGGACGACATAGTTCTCATCCTCAGGTTCAAGTAGAAACTTCAGGGTAGAGATAGCAGATGGAGACCAAAACCACGTAGTTCACATCCTCATAAGATTTCAGGTAGAGACTTGGTAGAGATTACTGACGGAAGTCAGGACGACACAAACCGCACGCCGAGCCGAGTGCAGGCCGGCGCCTTTACCGCTGAAACCTCATAGCTTGCAGAGCAGCGGTTTCCTCGTATCCAGTCTTCTTCAAAATCTTTTCACTTTAATATTTAGTACTTTTCGCCTGCTTTAAAGCCTCCTCTTTGAAAGCCTCGTTTCCATGCTCTGACAGATCCCACCCGTCATCCATTTCCGGTCTGTCAGGTAGCAAGAAGTTCCATATTTAAATCACCAAGTGGCATGTAGCAAAATAGATACATTATATAAAGAAAGGAGGTGGAATGAGAATGATAATTGAGAAGTGATCTTTACATTACATCATCGAGAGGAAACCAGTATGTTCATATTGTTCATGAAGCCAAGTGTTCGAAGAATATGACATTCACCAACATGTACTGCGCCAGCATGGTACAATAAGGCTCTCTGTCTCAGAGAAGGCCTGTGTTCCAGCAGTAGGAACACGATAGGCTTGATGAACCCCTTCTACTTCAGGTGGGAAGCTGGAAGTCATTCAGTAGATATAGCTAGTGCAGCAAACAGTTAAACTGGTTGATTAAATTTCCATTACGATAGAAGTATTTCATTTTCTCTTCTATCGTTCTGTTTGCTGCTAGTGCAGCAAACAGTTAAACTGGTTGATTAAATTTCAATTACGATAGAAGAGAAAATAAAATATTTTTCATTGGAATCTTATCATAACATCCACGAGTGCAGAATTCAAGGGCGCCGGCAACGCAAATAGCCGCCTCACAAATACCAAAACTTCTCGGAACTCTGAAGCCGCATGGAGTTGTTTACAATCTTTTTTTGCCACTGGAGAAAGGAACTTTACATTTGACATCTTACACAGAGAGATTTACCTAGAAATTGTCTACTTTTTATCTTTGACTAAAATAACTGTTTATGCCATAGGTGGCAAACAAGAGACGGGCTGCCTGATGGTATGGATGGATAGAAATACTAGATGAAATCAGAAAGAGGGCAAGCGCCAAACGAGTCACGTATATACGATTCGCCGAAACACTTTTCACACACTATTAACTCTCCTTTTCAAGCCTATTTATAACCCTATTTTGTAGTCTGTCTACCTAACTAAATCCCAATTTTTTTGTTTAGTTGAGGCTCTTACAATAATAATACATAGTTTTATTTCGGAAAATATCAATATTATACACGTTAAATATGGAACCCTAAAAATAATGTCGATATAAAAACTAAAACTAAAAAAACTAAAACTATGTATTTAAAATCAAATTACAATACAATTGTATTAATTTTATTAAAGGTTCTTGAGTGGAGACTACGAACCAGAAGGTGCAGCGTAGGTAGGCCTCTCACTAAGTAGACCGACGACATCGTGAGAGTCTCGGGCATCCACTGGACGTAGATGGCTGGCTGACGTTTATTGTGGAGTTCTAAGAGGGAGGCCTATATGTTCAGTAGTGGACGTCTTCCAACTGATGATGATGATGATTAAAATAGGGATGCGACTTTCTTGCGAATTATCGCATGGAAGTCGTCCGTGCGCGCCCTATCGAACATCTCAGATGTACTGCAGAAGAGTGGCAATCACATCAGCATCCTACAAATGGCATTATATTGGACACGCAGATCGCTGGCTTATTATCCGACTTAAAAAAGAAAAGGAATTTTCTCATTTCGATCCGTATTTATTTTATGTACTACCTATTACAAATACAAATAATTTATTTTCATTATAGTACTTTCCAGAAACAATTACTGCGCTAACCATCAAACTGGGTTTGATCACCCGTATCTTGAAGTTAGGCTTCCCTTACATGGCAAATAATTTTAAGTAGGTACATTGAGAATTATAAATTGTGAAATGAAATCAAATGAAATTAATATGTTAATTAACATGCAAATATTATAATTATTAAATTTATTAAAGTTATATGATTATTTACGGGATATTTACCGTGGTAAGGTTGTGGAATGAGCTCCCGATATTTCGGCGCAGTTACATGCACCATGTTCACGGGAAGACTGAAGAATGCGGGTGGTTGGAGAACAGTTAAAAAGTTAGGTGCAGACATAACGATCTACCCTCTTTCTTAGTCTTTTGCTACGGTTATCACTGGAACTTAAAACAGTGGTTTATTAAATTTATGTCAGAAATATCATGCAAATATATTATTATTAAATTATACCTAGATCAAATTTTTATTAATAGTTAATAGTAGTAAGTAGGTACGGTACTACTATACTACGGTACTACCGTATACTATGTAAGTAGGTACGATCAGTCATGTACGCTGATTGCTCCTTCTTTTCTGATTCTCCCTCAACGCCAAAAGGGGTGATATATTAAGTAAGTGTACCTACATAACTGTCTCTGGCATCGTAGAACTGGCTATCAATTACGGTTCGAAAGATACAGCCGTTAATAGGTAAGACAGACAACGTAGGCTTAGTAAAAGGGTCCCGTTTACACCCTCTGGATACGGAACCCTAAAAAATGCGAGGTCTATCGTTCAAGGTACTTCGGTGACTTGATTCCAATCTGACAATCCTTTTGCTTTCCACCTTCGCTAGTTTTCTTCGATCGCTTCGTACACCGCTCAGTTACTCACTTGCTAATTAAATTCTGCAGAAGAGGTCATGTGATGTTGTTTGTCGCGGTCGTGCTTTCTATTTCGAGAGGCGCACGCGACGTGACGCGAGCTGACGGCAACGTAGGTGCCGACGTGACTGGTCTGACGTCTGCGCACGTCACAAGTGTCATTTTCTCAGAAAGTCAGGACGTGTACGGTGCGATTGGGTGCGAACAACTTATCTTAAGAGTTAAATAGTTATCCATTGTATTTTAACGCGTTTTTATTAGCTTCACTTGTAACTAACGACCTAACGACATGCAATGTAAACAAATCTTGTAAGGTTGTTTTTTCTGGTTTAGCCTTCGTCGTAGGTACCTATCGATTTGAAACTTCGCAAATATACCTAATAACGTATAACTAATCCGAATGGATGGTAATACAATAAATTGGTATCATCGAACTGTTTTTTTACAAGCTTTTTACAAGCTTAGTATGGGCACAGAATAGGTACATAGTAATGAGTTCAAGGTATGGATCAAATCTTGCAAGTTGATTTTAAAACAGTTATCCCCAAACGATTGAGCTGAAATTTTGCACGTTTAGTTTGGATGACAATGATGATTCGTTAAGTGACGTCATTCTAAATCCAATATGGTGGACCAGTTATTCTTTATGCACCCCATGAAATGGGTAGGTATCAAATGAAGGGATTTGCTGAGAATTATAAAGATGGAAAAAACAATATGGCGGACAAAATTTTCTTGTCTACCATCTGATTATTTAGTTACTATAATGATATGGGTATCAAATGAAAGGGTTTGCTGAGAAGAATACGACAACAAAGCTTGTTTAAAAAAGTTTTTTTTTATAAACTAATTTTATTAATTTATTTAGAGACACACCAACAAGTATTACACATTCTTACAATTAGGTAATTTTTTTACGTAGGTAGGTAAGGTACTAGGTACATGGATCTGATAATTATGATCTTTTTACAGGCGTATTCAGCATTCGCCGGTGGTGTGGTCGCAAAGTGGTGTGGCCAACTTGCCTGTTGTTTGTTTGTCCCAAAGAAAAGAAAAGAGTCCTTTTCTTTTCTGTGGTTTGTCCAGAACGTGACGGTGTGCTCAAAGGTGGTAAACACGCCTATAACCTGGAATGGAAACTAAGTGATTTGTGTATTAGCTCATAATTATGGTTAAATACAAAGATCCATATTTATATATATTATTTATTTATTTATTGAATAATAATAAGAACGGCTAACGCCACTTACACTTATTATCTAAATTACATTATTACAAAATGAGTCCAATATATAAAATGCTTATGTCAATTATTATAAATATTACAATAAGTTAAAATAGTATTCTTACATTTAACGGTCATATAAAACGTTGTTCACAAAAAGTCAAAATAGATTTCAGAATAGCAGGCAATTTATCACAAAAAATGTCACATTCAGGGTACTCTTTAAGGAATGCGTTGAGACCACGAATTACGAAAATATCACGAAATCACGAAATTATATTATGGATCTTCGTTGTTATATACCTCACTAAAACGTTAGAATACGTAATAATAAATGTATATTGAAAAACATGTCATATCTCTTATTGTATTAGACAGAATACGCTTTTGTACAAAGTATCTACTTAGTTTGTTCGTAGAATTGACGTCAATTTATGATGATACAACCCTACCCATCATCAAATTGACTTCAACGAAACGCACCGGAAACGACTACACTTTGTAGCTCTGTAGGTAAGTATACCAGGCCAGGGAAACCTGCAACTGGAACCGTAGACATCCAGACAGCTCACATGCAAATAAGTACCTACACCATTAAAATTTGAAAGGCTCGGATTGTTCAGTATAAAAAAAGAACGGGATTTGTAGCTACTCTACCGTACCTATTGTTTTTTGCGTGAAAACGTCGCTCGTGGAATTCGCTTGGCACAACTTTTGACTCAACAGCTTATTTATTATTATTATTAGATAATTTAGATTTTTTTTATCTGCTTAGCTTACCTTTTAGAGCTACTGAATATAATAAAATTAAATAATAAATACCACCGCCGCGTAGCGCTCGTTCTACAGGTATTTATATCTAACTACTTAAAGCACAGAAGAGCTAAAAGCGGAAATACACTAAAGATTCATCAAAGAAGCAGTTTCAAATTAAAAAGGTAAAAAGTCAGGACGGGACATGTTCGTAAATCCGAATGGACGGTAACCCTACACGCAAATGCATTCATTTTACACACACATTAAAATAACTACAAGCAGGCAAATCAACTGATGATGATGACAGATAACCATAGTTTTGATGACAGATTGACCCCAAGGACGCCGTAGAGTGGACGCGCCATAAACTTCCATAAGCTCTTTGGCCACAAAGCATCATAATCTAGGATCTTGCAGCATGTCGGCCATATTTGTATACCTGCCAAACGGTACATTAACTGTCAAAACAATAAACATCCCTAGTGAGAGACGTCATTTTGAGTTATCAACGTGCTGCACACCACGTGATCTTGTTTTCTATTCCTCCCCATAACAGATAATCCTTGTAGATAGATTGGATTTGATTTGCAGATCAGCTGGCTCGCTACTTGTCGCACGAATTTTGTAGCATCTCGGTCAAAAAACACATTTCAGAGACAGGTGCAAAAGATCAATAATAATAGGAACCAAGATAAACGGCACTTTACCACCTGTTCCTCGTGGAAATACAAAAATTCGTATGCAACGATTTGCTTCCACATTCATGTTGCGTTCTGTCTAAGAATGACATAGTAGGTATATAGTATGAAAAATCTTTGGACTCGTGTATTACCTACGTACAATCTAGACATATTCAAAGCCTTGCCTAGATTGTTATAGATTTGTCATAGAAACCAAACCAATCAATCTATATAAGACCCTCATAAGACCAATATATTTAAAGAGAAGCCACCACCAAGTTATGCTGAACGCACTCTGCGTTCGCTAACTAGTCCGGTCAAGCTGTAGAGGCCAAAAGGCCAACAGTACAAGTATTAAAAAAAAAAAAAAAGAGAAGCCATAATCGTATTTTCGGGAAAACTGATATATAGGTATTCTTCTATGAAAAGTTTTAGTTTCGTCTTTGGCCATCTCTTCAGGCAAGTCGCATTGCAAATGGAACTATTCTACTAAAAATGTTAACGACTCCTGGCGGTTGCGTGTCGCAAGTCACAGGGGCTGGGGTTCCGTGGAAACGCGCCGGAAACGACTAAACGGTGCAATTTGCGTGCTCCAACGCATTGCGTAACGTAAATTGATGTATGTTGTACTGGTGTAAGTGGCCCGCATTTTGTTGGTTGCTTGACAACATAGTTGCTTTTAACTTCGGTTGAGGGAGAGTTCGGTGTGCAATGGCTAGACTAACACATATTTTTTTTTTTTATTATTGAGTTCAACTGACTCCTTGAGCCGTCATCCGGTATCTGTGCCCTTTGTCAACTTCAAGTCAACTTATACAATTTATTTAGTCAAATATTGTTATTGACATAATTATGTACTACGTACATTTATACAATCGTATTACCAAAGATTTCACACTATACTACTTGCTTATTCCTATGTTGCGTGTATATTGTATTTGTATACACCGAGCAGTCCCAGCTCCGCAAGCAGAACCTGTTTACGAGTTGTGCCAGCCATCGCTCTCCTTGACCATATTTGCAGGAAGAGGGCCAGCCACCCGCCACACAACAATATACACAATTCTTAAAACTGTCATATTTTATTCTATTCTACTTATTCAAGTTAAAGGTATATGCAGGTATTTTCTTGGATGCTGTGCCAGAGATACCTACGTAAAGACCGTCTCAAGCACAGAAAAGAGAAGTAGTTTTTTTTCCCTCTTCTGTGGTCTCAAGCGTCTCACGTTTTAGTCTTGTGTGCTGGTGTGCATTCAGCATGAAGCCTGTTAGAAAAGACAGAAAGCAATTAAAACTTTTTGAAAAAATTAGTGGCCGTATTAAACAGTTTCATGCGTCAAATTCAAAAATAAAGTTTACCTTCTTACTGGAGAACATTAACAACATCAGTTTTTTATGAAAGTTTTTACTATACACAGGACAAAATAAAAATCTATAAAATTAGAAAATTTACATTGAAAAAGAATTGCAATTTTTTAAATTAAAATTTCCCAAGTCTGCCAAAATGCATTTTGCTAGGGAAAATGGATGTTGTAATTTTCTCCCCCAAGGGACTTGCGGGTTTCCGGAATGCTGCCCGTGCGGCGTTTGCAACGGGCCCAAGTGCGGCCCCTGCGGTCCGTGTTGTGGCGCCAGCGGCGTTGGTCCGTGTTTCGGTTGCGGGTGCTGTTGCGGGTGTCCGGCGCCTGGGCGCTGCTGCGGGCCCAGCCCGCGTAGCCCGTGCTGCGGCCCCTGCCGCCGGTCCGGCTGCGGCCCCTGCTACGCCGGCTCCTGTCTCGGATGCGGCGCCTGCTGCTAGCGCTCATTGGTTCACTGTCCTGTGCCGTGTAGACCGCGCTGTTTGGAGACAAACCCGCCAGTCCCACATGCCGCGTCTGTCACACCCTATCAACATCAACGTAATTTAAGAATAAAATGTTTATCGAAAATACTTTTTTTGGGTTTTATTTGCCTTTAGATAAATATATATATAAATATATTCAGGACATTTTTGCACACACGGCCATCTGACCCCAAACTAAGCAAAGCTTGTGATATGGCTGCCAGAGACTGATATACATACATATTTATTTTTTAATACATACTTAAATAGATATTAACAACCAGATATAGAACAAACACAAATGTTCATCACATAAATGTTTGCCCGAGGTGGGAATCGAACCCACACCCCCAAGTGCAGAAGGCAGGCTCACTACCAACTGGACCAACGGGCTATCGTAGATAATAAGATTGCCATACTCCTTTGCGCTATAGGTCCAGGATAATACTTCTATAGACAATAGCCTTGGCTAATAGTTCATGTGGTAAGCAGCAGGATCAGCCCTATAACATAGAATCAGCGAAGTGGTAGGAATTAGGTAGGAAACTTAGAATAACTACTTCTAAGGTAGGAAATTATAATTTTTTATAGCACCATGCTAGTTAGTACCGATACACTTAACAGAGGTATAACAGAGACGACTTTTTTTTTTTTTTTTTTCTTAAATCTTCATGAGCGTGGATTCAGTGTCCTTTACTCGTAATATTAAACAGTTTACTTTGTCTTAATAGCGTCAAACAAGTCATAGTCACAGTCAGAGTCAAGCTAAGTAAGTCACGGTCAAGTCGAGCTCATGCCCCTGTAAAGTGGTGGAGACTTTACAAGAGGCTCCTATGGAGTTTTGGAAACAACACGAAAAGACACGTTTCACCTCGTTATATCACTTGCCCACACTCGAGCACGTTTACGAGCACTTAATGAATAATAATTCACCATTTAGTACACATTAACACTCGAAAATACACAAGTTTAGGAAAATAATCCAACGAGCCGACCTCAGAATACAGAAAAGCCGACATGTTTTTTCCGCGTTGGCGCCAAAACTCAACAGAGACGACGACTGTACCTACCAATAGAAAATAAAATTGTAAAAAATGGTCTCTTCTCTTTTCTGTGACTGCAGGCTTACTGTAGGTACCTATACCCAAGGATGTTATATACATATAGGTAAAAAATCCTTGTCTATACCTACCTACTCGTAGATACAGCCGCGTATCCGATTTGAAAATTATATTGATATAGGACAAAACATTATATCACGCTATTGAAACTTTGTAGAAAGATATTACAGAACTCTTTATAAGAGGCTGCTATAACAATTAAAAGCAAAATTTACTCAAAGTGTCAAATTCAAAAATAAAGTTTACCTTTTGAGTAACAAAAACCAGCACTCACTTTTTATAAAAATTTACACACAGGACACACAAAAATTTAAAAGTTCAAAAACATTGAAAAATATCTTCAAAATTTTTCAAGTAAATTTTCCCAATATTCAATCTCCCACGTAGTACTCTTGAAAGAAAAATGGCTTGCTGTGGTGGCTGTGGACCTTGCTGTGGTGGCTGCGGACCATGCTGCGGTGGTTGCGGTGGCTGCGGACCATGCTGCGGCGGCTGTTGTAGGCCTTGCTGCGGTGGCTGCGGACCTTGTGGTAGCTGCTGCGGCGGATGTGGCGGCTGCGGTGGCTGTGGACCTTGCTGCGGCGGGTGCGGCGGCTGTGGACCTTGCTGCGGTGGCTGCGGCGGCTGCGGACCGTGCTGCGGTGGCTGCGGCGGCTGTGGACCTTGCTGCGGTGGCTGTGGATCATGCTGCGGTGGCGGGTGCTGTTGCTAGAAAATGTCCTGTGTTGTGAAGTGTTAGTTTCTTTTACGCGGGTTGCAAATAGGCCCGCCCGGTATGTTGAGTGCTGCGTGGGTGTCCCGTCATGTGAACGTAATTTAAGAATAAAACGTTTATTTAAAAAACACATTTTTTATGGTACCTAATTAGGACTATTAACCCCTTGGGTGATGCGTTTATTCCATTCTGTCCCTAGTAGGTAGTTCGATGATCTGTTTGGACAAACAAAATCCAGTTTGTTATACTGGCTAGTCGAACATTTTGTATACCTATAGTCTCAGTTCTGTATTCTGAGCCTATAGTCTATATAGTAGCTATATAGACTAACAGTAACTGTTACAGTCTAGAGGGAGTCAAGAGGGAAACTTAGAGGAACCTAGATGAAGCAAGATAACTTAGATGGGATGTATCAATCGAGATAATATCTCGATTATACATATTATTGAACCTACCTACCAAATAAGTCAAGTAGTTTTCAAGATTTCATGAGTGATGATTATGATAATTTTATTTCAGACCCAGTCATTCCACTCCGACCAACTAGTGGAGCGGAATGGAACTTGATAAAGCGTTTTGTTCCAATCAAATCAACTAGTTGGTCAAATAGGTACTTACTTTGGTAAAATGTTTTTCCTAACGAACCAACTGGATAAAATGGGTTCATCGAGTTCCATTCCGCTCAACTAGTTGGTCCGTTCAGTTGGTCGGAATGGAATGTAGTGCTTCCATTCCGACCAACTGAACGGACCAATTAGTTGAGCGGAATGGAACTCGATACCAAATCCAAGTACCAGGAATGCATAAACCATGAAGAGGATTTCCCACTCGCGGCCCGTGATCACACTCTTTGTGAATCTAAGAGTGAAATACTTCTCCGTCGTTTCTGCTATCCTGGTACCTGGTATCGACAAAAGAGTGGCATGCATGACCGAAATTATCATTGAAGGTGCGTTCGGATAGACAATGATGGCATTTTTAGCATTGTCAAAATTGGCGTTGATGTAAAGCGTTCGGTTTGAGAATTTTGCAATTTTTGCCACTTTTGATCCCTACCCTAACGAACGCTACAGTCACCAGCGGTGACGTCAAACACCGTAGTTCAAAGAGAATACAATCCTTAGTTGACCGTAGATTTGTTGTAAAACGAGAAACTGAAGAATTATTAGTCGCGAGCAAACAAAACACCAAAACACCGCGAACAACAAACGTCAAAATCCTAATGTCAAAAAACGATCACAACCACAGAAGAGAAAAATTTTTCGTTTAAAAGAAGTAAACAAAAAAATATATCTGTGCTTATCTCCCATTGACCCAAATGAAAATTTCCTTATATATCCAGTAAATTTATTTAGTAAAACATCACGTAAACCACAAACCACTATTCAAACTTTTTAATCGAGTAAATTTAGCCGCATCTTGGGCCGCAGCAGCAGGCGCAGAGGCCGCTCTGACATCCTCCGATGCAGCCATCGCCACAGCTGAAATATGACGCTGCTAGGCCTCCTCGTGCCCTGGAATAATAATAGAATATCAGCTGTCTGTCTAAAGATGACACTGAATGAAGGTACTATTTCCTTGAGGAAAAGGTAAACTGGGACTCGCTAACAGTGCCGTAAATAGGGCTGTGCCAGCGGTGCCCAGCCGGAGGGCGCAGACCCTGAAGGGGCGCAGAAATGACCAGACCAGGACCAAGTTTTGATTTCAAGGGCGCAGTTATAGAAGCTCGCCGCACCGGGTGCATAAATGGCTTTGGGCACTGGTCACTAATATTGTTAGGCTGAACCGTATTTGGGATCATATCTATCTATCGATAGCTTCTCGACGCCAATAACATAAAGCTTAACCAGCAGAACCACCATGACAAAGGTCTAACCAGGTTGGTCTGCTTCCACCAGACTTTCACATAGAATTATGGGTTCTTATGGTAGGACTGCGATCTACAAATTCAAAGTCGCTCAGCAATCTAAAAAAAAATTAATAAAATTCTAAGAAATCGTTTCTGGAACAGATAAACTAGAATTGTCTTGAACGCAATCATTTGTAGAGGTAGATAATATCATAGATAAATAATATGTATGATATCTACTTAAGTACGAAGTCTCACCCATGCAGGCATCCGATTCTGTCACCGCAAGGCGAAGAACAGCATGCCCCACAAGAGTGGACGCAGCAAGGTCCCATAGTACCGCAACACTCGCATCTGCTGGAACACCCCCCGCAAGCTCCGCACATGGGGCCCTGGCAGCCTAAGCAACAGTTCCGGACTGGCATTTTGATTTTCTATGAAAAAAATTTGTCATCTTATTAGTAGGGCTTAACATATAAGCTAAAACTACTTAGCCCAATGATCTTATATAGACTTAGCCACGCTGTGCTGAGCCAGAAAAACGCCAGCATCTTGGTCACGCGTCGTATTCACTATTTTCATCATGTAGGTTGGCTAGTACCTTATGTAGGCAGGTCTAGTAAAAAAAAATACGAGTTACTTACGAAATTTCAAATATTTTGATATATTTTTGGATTTTTAACAATTTAGTAGCAAAACCACCACAGAAAACCACAATATATTTTTTTCAAACATGACAATTTAGATTCTCTCAAGCCTGACGCATGACGTGCAAAAAATGTGTTATGTTTTGTTTTCCTGCCATACATTGAATTAGAGCAACAAACCAACCTATTTCCTACCTATTTCAGTTGGTTTGTTGCTTTAGTCCTTCTTCTGAAGTTGAAAAATTTTTTGAAGCTACCTTTGTTTCCTCACCTACAGATTTTATTTATATTACACGGGTCCTGCAGCCTACGTAGTAGCTTTACTTAGTCTGTGCCTGCAGCTGTAGGTACTTAGGTAGGTACTACAGCCTGCCTGTAATATTTGCCTTCTGTTTTTTTTTTCAACATAAAGCCTTCTTCCGTGAACCCTAAACCTTTTGCAAAGAAGAGAATAAAGTTGAAGCCGTCAATCAAAACGTCTAACAATTTTTCAGACGCATTTTAGCGAATTTTTTTCGGAAAACCAACAGCAAAACTACAAAATCCAGAAAATACTTTATTTTTGTATAAAAATTTACTATTTTGAGTTTACCAACCTTTGCACTCAGTATCACCAGTTCTACAAACTTCCTGTAAAGAGAAATCTTAGTGCAATATTTGTGCTACTTCCACGATGCCTTGCTGCTCCTCATGTGGCGTGCCGTGCTGCGGCCAAGTAGCTGGTCTGCACTACCCCGCGCCCTGGTGCGGGCCCTGTGGGGGTGTGTGCTGTGGCCCCTGCGGCCGCCCCTTCGGAAATTACAGCTGGAGATTCCGCCCCAGCTGCTGCCCTTGATCTGCGAGGATGTGAGCTTCGTTCAGTGAAATGTGATGTAACTCAATATATAAAGCTGTTATTTTTTTCTGATGCTTTATTTTAACTAAAAATGTAACGTAGGTCGAGTTCTCCCTATTAGTAGCATATTAGAAGGTAGATAGAAAAGCTGCCGAGCCAAGCCGAGCGATGGTAGCCGAGCAGTAGCATTATGCAGTTTACAATCTTACTGCACCCGGTTCAGTTTTTGGCGGTCTATATGTCTCCTGCCACTTGGATCCACCGCTAGGCTCCACCGGTGGAGCAAAAGCATTTTTTTTTTCTCTTGAATCCACCAGTGGATCCATAAGTATTTTCTTTGCCTCTTATATCAATGACACCCCGATGTACCGTTTGCAACGCAACTAACGTTTTCACCTTGTATCGTATGTTACAAATAGTACAAATTGTTAATAATTATTGTAATAATAGATACATAATAATAACTTATTTGTATCATTTGCACCACACTACGAGCCGCACTACCAGTAGTGTCGTCTACAATTAACTACACTACCAAGCCTACTTTCCAGTGCGTTTGTGTGTTTTTCGGTGGATTCAAAAGGCAGGCAGTCGTTCAGTGTGGAGGTTAAAGGGGGAGGAAGGCCTATGTTCAGCAGTGAACGTCTTCTAGCTGATGATGATGAAGCCTACTTTGGATAAAATTGTATACATGCAACATAAAAAAGTACAGTACTATAATAATATATTATTATGATTTATTAAAAAAAAAACATACATCAAACGTACCTTTTTTTTACGTATACATGTAAAAACGGTAATACGTACAAGCATCAAACTTGGCATGATTATAATTTATTACGTACTCGTATAACAATAAATAATAAATAATGGCCAAGTGCGAGTCGGTGACAAATTTCTGTTCATTACCATTACAATAAGTTATTACAGTTATAACTTATTGTAATGGTA
This sequence comes from Agriopis aurantiaria, assembly GCA_914767915.1. Taxonomy (NCBI): domain Eukaryota; kingdom Metazoa; phylum Arthropoda; class Insecta; order Lepidoptera; family Geometridae; genus Agriopis; species Agriopis aurantiaria. The sequence continues at coordinate 4,222,716 of OU611994.1, read as the reverse complement.
ATTGGGTTATTTGGATGACCTCATTTTCTTTCACCGAATCGTAATGGTAATTATTGTATTTTGTGGTGGTACGGAACCCTGAGTGCGCAAGCCTGACTTGCACTTCAGTTTTATTGAAAACTAGCTGACCCGACAAACGTCCTGTCCTGTCCAAATTTTATAGAAAAAAAAAAGCACTGTAATTTTTCCCGAATTTTCTAATTTTCCGGCCAAATTTTCCATTTTTCTTTTTCTTCTAATCCCCGAAAAAACAAAATAAAACGCTCATCTGGCACTTATGCTATTTAAAATAAAACCGGCCAAGTGCGAGTCGGGCTCGCGAACTGAGGGTTCCATACCACGACAAAATACAATAAGGCCGTCCAAGTAGGTAACTGAATAGGCATGTGTCCTCATGTTTAATTTACTACAAATAACCGGCTTAGCGAGGAATATAACTAAATACATTACACATACTGACAAAATAATTTAAATTGGCTGATAAATCGCTGAGATATGAGCGTTTAAAGTTTTAGGTGGGGATAGGGAGGGGATGCTCTATCCCTTTCTCACAAAGCGTGTGTTAGTATAGCATTTGTATGGTGCTCCTGAGCCGTGACGTCACGGCTCAGTATAGTGCGCTCTCTGTCTAGAATGAAATTTAAATGCTTATATCTTATTTATTTTTGAACTAATTTTAATTTTGTTTCCGTGGATGGGCTCTATTTATGATCAGCTTTCTTATGAGGTAATAAAAAAATATTAGTCATCATGCCTATTACCAGTAACTGATAATTATTATTCAGGCTTAACGCCTTCCAAATTTCAACATGTCCAATAATTTTCGAAGGGGCGGGCTACGTTTCGGTGAAATCTTCTCTTTATCTACAATAGCAGATATTATGACCATTTTACATAAACCTTATTTTCATTATGTATCAAAGGTCATGATGTAATGGTAATTTACAAGCTTTGACCAAACCCAAAGTATCAGGACCTCTGCTGTAGTTATGATAATTTTGTTGTACGGGTCATGGTTTAGTGGGTCTTTAAACGAGGGGCCTATTCACAGAAATCTTTTAGTAACGCAAGGTGGGGTGGCGTTCTACGAAAACCGACACATTGTCATTGTTTAAATTGGCTCTATTCATATTTAAATACCCACTTATAAATAATTCCCCTTTTTGTTCGTTTGCCACAAGTGATGGCGGTAATAATCGTAGCACGGTACGTAGTACATAATAGATCGTTGTTGGTAGCACGCTGAAAATATTTCCGGAACACCCTCAGATCAGATAAACAAGGGAGATATGGTAAGGCGGTTGACGCATCTTGCCTAAATCATAAAGGCTTGAATGCCTTTAGTCGAATTCACCCAGCAAACCACCTTACCACCCTTTTTTGCATGTGGACTATTAGTTCGTTCATTGGTATCGCTACAAATTTCAAAGTGTGCGTAAAAAATTAGTAAGTGAGCCGTAGGTAAGTACTTACCTACATACAGTTTTTGCGCGCTATAGTGATTTTTTTAATGAAACATGGACTCATTTGAACACGAGCGATAATTGTAATAAGGCATATCTCTATCGATCTATATGTACCTACTACATTTTCTTCTTTTCTTCTGTCTTTTGTTTGTCTGATCTGATTTATTACTTTTTACGTTTTTACTGATGACATTTGCATAGCTTGCGCGATTTTTAATAGTACATTGTTATCCGAGGGGTGAAAGTAACTTATTTAGTTCCGAGACGGGGTTTGGCTAATAGTACGAGGGACTAAATAAGTCTTTAACCTCGAGGTAAACACTGTTCTTTTCATTACGAATACAAGGAAACTAAAAATGCACGAGAAGTTCGGGACCATAAAACACTTGTTGAATGAAAAATGTTGGAATAAATATGTGAAAAAAGAACTAGTTTTTTTAATAGTTTGAGTTTGTGCAAATTCTCAAATGTCACTGTCAGTTGAAAGTGACTCCCCCTAGGGCTGAAATATATTACTTTCAACCCGCTCCTCAGACAACTTCAGACCTACTTTCCGAGTATGAGTAAAGAAAAAAAATATTTTTAAATTTGAAAATTTTAATACCCAGCTTGCTGCATCTGACCAGCGACCCAAATCGTTTTATCAAAGGTGATGATGATTTATAAAATATCAAAATCATCATCGTTGCCAGGTTTATTGTTATTAATTATTCCACTAGAAGAGCTGGATTGTAGGCAAAAAAGAAATCCAGTTGAATAAATCCCCATCGAGGAGAAGAACTGGGTGACAAAAAGAACGACCGAGAAAAAATGCCCGTGGTCCACCACTGAGCAGGTGGACCACGGCAACCTCCCCTGCAAGCGATAAATGCTGTCTACGATGGAGCACGCCGGGCGTTCTCAGTAGTTTGGTTAGCTTGCCTAGAAGAAACCGATTCACTCGCGACTTGAAGATACCCATATTTAAACTAGGGGAACACCCAATCAGGCATCGCAGACTAGTGGCACTTTTGAGCGTGCTTTAGCATCTGACTCAAGACCTAGGCTAAATACACCATACCATACTGCACCATATACTGCATAGACCTACCTATATACTAAACCTTCTCCAGATGGCCTGCAACTCTGTGACAAAATAAAGTACTCATCCTATAAATGCGACATTTTATTTTACTCTAACAAGTTACTTCACATGAGGTCTCTAACAATAGTAGCATGGGAAAGGGCACGAGGCGGGCACGCAGCCCGAGTGGCAGTTGCAGCAGGGCCCCACGGGTGAGCAGCAGCAACCCTGGGTGCAAGGCATGCACCCTCGCGGTCTGCAGCAGTCACAACCCGACGGGCAGCGCGCGAACGTACCGATGGCGAAGTCCCGGTAACAACCGTGCTGGGTAGGCATTCTTCTTATTTCTTTACTTCAAGTTTAAAATGTAAAATATCCCGTATGTTTTTATTGAATTTTTGTATATTTTTTTAGAAAATAATATGAGATTTTTTTATTTCATTTAATTAAATTTTGTACAAAATGTCTTATGAATTTTCAGAGTAACAAAATGGAGTGTGATTTCACTTGACGAGTTTGTCTTGCCTTTTTTTTTTGTTTGTTGGAGAAGTTGGTGTTGATCTAGTAGGTGGAAAGTGGAACAACTACTAAACAATCAACTAGATAATCCCGTTACACACTTTTTCGTGAATTAGTTGCCTGTACGCGAAAAAAGACTTATGCATCTGATGATTAAAATCCGATGACGTGTCGTCACTCTCGTTCCGTCGAACAACATGGCTCGACCAACAGGCATACCGTCCAGTAAGTAGTGCGTGTGGTAGCCCAGTTCACATAATTCCAGTGGCTGGATCCAGAAACATATCTCGTAATAAGCTGGCACTCAAGAAATTAGAAAGAAAACAAGATTTTCGATCTCTTGAAAAGGCGGGCGTCAAAATGGCATTATCTAAACGTCAAAACTTCAGTCAGCCCTCGAAGTTGATACAAATGAGCCAAAAAAAGTAAAATTTTAAAAATACTGCAAGGATGCCTGTGTATTACGGTGGATATGTCGGGGGGCACCACAGCGGGGGCTACTGCATGTACTCTTATGGAGGCTGCCCCTCATGTACCGGTGGCTGCGGTGCCTGTGGGCCACTACCTGGGCCCAGCGGCCCCTGCTGCGCTGGTTTTTGAATATCAGGTTTGTAATCAGATTATGATACTTTGACCCTGATTCACTCTATCTCTAAAGAACGCTATACCATACGTATGTCCAAAACCACGTGAACTCAAATTTTAATGGTCTATTCCACTATGATCACCTGGGTGATCAAAGGCGTTGACATTACCTGATCTAAGTGTGTAATGTAAAACACGCTATCCCTAATATCCGTAGCTCGCAGCCACGTTAAACCGAATCACTGCTGTCAATGTCAGCAAGAAGACGTCCACTCTGAACATAGACCTCCCCCAACCCATATATAGAGCATCACACTGAACGACAGCCTGCCATCCGCATCTACTAGATACACCCGTGACTCACAATGTCATCGGTTCATCTAGTGGAAGTACCTAACTATCCCTAATATCCGTAAATAATAAGCAACTAATAACAGACTTAGATAATGTAGGTACCTACATTTATTTTGTCAAACATCAAGATAGATTTGTCAAAACCACGTTAAACCGAATCACTGTATCCCTAAAACAATACAATTAACACTAATGATATTGTCTTTGAATACATTTTTGCCCGACGTTTGATCACCTGGGTGATATCGCCTGGGAATATAAAGGCGACTCCATTCAAATTATTATTGTTTAGTATCTTTTGATCAACTATGATAATATAAAAAAAACATACAGTCGAATTGATAACCTCCTTCTTTTTGAAGTCTGTTAAAAATGGTTCGAATTAGAAATTTCATCATCATCATCATTTCAGCCTATCATGGTCTCACTGCTGGGACACAGGCCTTCTCTCTGAGAGAGGATGGGGTCTAGCCCATCATTATCATTCGCAAAGTCGAGGGTTATGATTTAATGTAGTTTAACGTAAGCTTTCCAGTAGATAATCCTGGAACATCCAGAAAGTCGCGGGCAGTGTATCCAGTGGATACAGATAGCTTTGATGTCGTTCAGTGTGACGCTCTAAGGGCCTTTAAGTGGAGGTCTATTCAGCAGTGGAGGTCTACTGGCTGGTGATGATGATAATGAATAATTTAATGTTATATTAAATTTGTCTTGTTTCAGGACCCACTTGAAGAATTAATCGATCAAAGTTACGTCCTAAGCGAAAACGTACACTTCGTGACTTCTTTCGCAGTCTTTCTGGTGCTGTTTACAGTGTGTTTATTTGGATTTTATGTTCAAAATGTCAAATATAAAACATTTAAAAAGTAGTTATCACATTTTTATGGTACTGTACCTACACGCAACCAAAACGAATGTCCAATTCGCGAAGTGTCCAGCAGTCTCAAAACGAAAGGTTTCTACTGGTTGCGTCCGAAATCTGGACAAAACAACCAAACTAGTGGAAATAGGCGATCGGGGTTTTTAAAAATCCGAGGCCGATAGGGACGGCATAGTGTAGTACCTACCGATACAGATCTTATAGAGATGCCTAAGTACCATAGAGTAGTAACTAAATAGAGATGGGAAATACAACATTCAATAGTTTGGACCCTAGGCTCTACTGCAAGGCTCAAATACAAAGTAGTTTCGTTTGCCCCATTAATGGTGCAATTCAATGGTGCAAACGGTACATCGAACTACTTTGTTACCGTTTGCACCATTAATAAACTTCAGATTATACGCAATAATAATTTAAAATTATTTCCCTACGTTTCCCAGATCAAACTAACCGATCTGACCACGGATACCTTACGGTCGGAATGAGCGTTTATTCCCAGTGCGACCGTTAAAAAGTTAAAAATATGTACGATCTTGAATGACAAAATAATAGAAATATAGCAGTCACCAATTTTTTTTTTAAATTTCTTAAGAAAATTAGGAACATTATTATCAAAATGAACCTACTAGGAAACGGTAAATACTGACCTACCAGTTGATTTGATTGGAACAAAACGCTTCATCAAGTTCCATTCTGCAAGCCAAGCCATTATAGCCAAGTAGTGCGAGCCATTTGGACTTTTTTTTCCGTAGTCGCAACTAGTTGTGTCGATTAGAATCAACTCGGAGCCTCTACTGCGAGGCTCAACTAGTAGAGCCGTTTGGACTTTTCTTTTCCCATAGTCGCAACCCCGATGTACCGTTAGCAACTAACGTTTTCACCTCGTACCATAATTTAAAATCGAGAGTTTCGAACAAAACCACACTTTCCCTTCTAAATAATTATTATAATTCACATTTATTTTCATCTTTCTTAAATTTAAGTTTTTTTCAATATTTACCTATAAAAACATAAAATATTATAAAAAAACCTAAACCTAGAGTGCCTCCGGCAGCGGGGCAGGGCCCAAGCTACCGGTGGTTAGGGCTGCAGAGTGAGGAACCTCCTGACAATACGTGCCGTGTCAATGATTACCGTCTTCTTCAACCATCTAGCGAGTGGTCGAGGCTCTTCGCTATAAGGCCGTTCACCGATACGACTATCGGGACAATGATCGTCGAGTCAACATCCCACATGGCGGTAACCTCGTGAGCCAAGTCAAGGTACTTGCTGAGTTTGTCTTCTCGGCCTTCACGAGGTTCTCGTCATGTGGGATGGTGATGTCGACGAGCACCGTTATTATTATAATTATTTCAATATAAACACGGGTCTAGCCCGGACATTTGGTAGGCATTGGTGGGGCCGAAGCCAACACCAAGAGGCCCCGTTGAATATAAAATACAATATTATTGAATGTGTATAAAATGGATTATAAAACTAATATTCCCAGGAGATCAAAGTCGACTAAAGAGTCGACTTTTAGCACCTAGGTGATATCACCCAGGTGATTAAAGTGGAATAGACCTATTGTACAGTAAAGGATATAAAACGTCTAGGCTATAGAGGTGAACAACTTGTGGATGGGATAACAGATCTATGGTATGAGGTACGGCACCTTTATAATTATTATTATATTATGCACCACTGACCAATGGCGAGGACATGTAAGCACGGAACACTATTACTCCCAGCGGAGCTTGTAAGTACCCCGTGCTTCACCCAAGTGGAGAACCTAGGTGGAGCACGGGTCCCACCCCCAGCAAAATTTGCTTTTCAAAATTTTAATGAAATAAGATTCGGCTCAGTTTCTATTTGCAGTAGTCTTTCTCTACAAAGAGAATTGTTTCTCTACTCTACCAGTGACCCTACAAAATGACATTCAGAAGTAGAGGTTACGCATATTTTTTTATTACAGAAAATCGCATACAAAAATAGACAATTGTTTGAGACGGATGACGGCATCTTTTCCACGAAGGCGAAGAGGCAGCTGCAGTCCACGGGCACGGGACTTCCCCCTGGCAAAGGGCGGGTCCGGCAGAGCACTCGAGGTCAGCAGGTTAGCGGCGCTATGCTTTCCGAGAGCACAGAGACCATCTCCACGTAGGTTCTACGCTACAGCAGCAGAACCTGACTAGCTTCGGATCAGAGCTCAGCATTGCCGAGCTCTATAGCGCTACTTCAAAAAAAAACGTCTGAAGCTCGCATGCCCCTCTCCGTGGGCCGCATCGCTGTCCGCTAGTATCCTACAGCACCATATCTGCGGCCTGCATCAAGCCTGCAGCCTAGCAGCAGTAGTACCCGCACCCGCAACAAGAGTAGCAGGGCGAGCAGCACGAGCCGCACGGGTAGCAAGGCCCGCAGCAGGGAGAGCAGCACGATCCGCAAGGATAGCAAGGCATCTTCGGTTCTTCAGCGGAAAATAGCCGCTGCAGCTAAATTTGCGAGATTTGAGAACTCTTTCACTTAATATTTTTGGATTTTGTTTTTTGTTTGGGTCTGTGTGTTGGAGCTTTGAAGTCGATTTGTTGAATGAAAGCGGTGCGACGTTGTGCCAGAGGAAATCTCTGTAGAATAATTTTGCTGACATTTAAATTCAAATCTTTTCTGAAAGCGTTTTGTTTGTTGGGGCCAGTTTCAAATTTTATTTGGGAGAAATGAGGTCCGTATTGACGTCTAAGAAGTTTTTTTACAAAAACTTGTACACATTACATGTGGTCCTTAAAACTACAAGTCGGTACAAAGACCCTGTTAGGGCGCTTCTTCTTTCGAGTCGATGTTATATATTCTATTATATTGCTTCAGCACACAGATCTACTATCTGTGCTTCAGCACAACTGAGTGAAATGGAATTATGTGTAGGTAAGTACTTGCTGAAGATCTCGAGGAAACAGGATTGTTTGAAACACATTTTCATGAGGTTTCGTAGAAGTCACATCGACTTTGAATGTGATAACATAAACAGCGTGTTCTTGGAATTATAATTATTATTATCGTTTAGCATTTAGCTCGGAACAGTCACATTTCGTGGTAAATGAAACAATAGTAACTACGGTGGATACGATATCTAGTTATCTACCTACTAACAAGCTATTCACACCTGTCACAGTACTTCGGTACCTCCGTTCGGTAGCTAGCTATCGTCAATGATCTTATGTTTAGTATAATCGCATTGGCTATCATAATCATAATCATAATTTATTCAAAAATATAAAAAGGTCTGACAAAAATACAAAAACATTAGTAAACATAATTAGGTCAATAAACACGTGATCCTGAACTAGGTAATCCTGTGTTTCAGGCGAAACGAGCTTAATAATTAATGATAAATAATAACATGAATTATTATAATCTAGTAATCATTATAATCTAATTTAAAAATAAAACAAATTATTTAATTGCCAAGTTATTACAAAGTAACTACAGGTACAAAACATTTTAAAAAGATTTATCGTGCTTAGACTGAATTATTCTTGTTTCTATATGATATGACCTAACTCCTGAGAGTAGGTACCTATCAATAATTGGTTTCTGTTTATACAGGATTACAATAATATTATGTAATTTAGCTTAATCATTCCCAAAGTGGTCTAAATCGACCCTCAAGAGTCAAAGACTATCTATCAAAGATTTTCGACCTTAGGGTGCGTACACATCTGTTGAATGCGCCTGTGCCCACACCCTCAGCCCACACCGTTATGGTCGTTATGGCAAAAAAAAAACTTCTGTGGGTATGGCGATTATGGCGGGTAAATATTTAGTGGTCGATGACATGTAGTTGGAGATCCATTTCTGCTCATTTGCCATTTTGCTCACAAACGGATCACCCACTTTAGGATCACTTTTCAATCATCAACATCATCACTCAAATTCCACCTCCTTTCTTAAATATGTAATACCCTTAGATCTTCTAAGGTAATTAATACCTTTTTTCTCGCTACAGGCCACTTAGGTATATAGTATTTTCGATTTAAGAACTCTTTGATGACAACAAAAATGAAAAGGACGAGAAGGAGACGAGATCACAGGACGCAGGACGAGATGGAGCCTAGGAAAAGCTGTCAAAGTGAACGATCGAGGTTTTGGAAAGAAGTTGCAATTATGAAAAGAAGTCAAAGTTTTTTTTTTTTTGACAAGAAGTCAAAGTTATTCGTCAAAGTAAGAAGTATTGTAAAATAGTTTACATGGTGGAAAGGGTGGAAGTTACCATTGCAGCTGCTGCTGTGCTGTTTTTTCTGGCCGCTGGAGGCCGCAACTACCGAACTAGATGGACTTCCCGTGCTGACGACGTCTCTTTTATCTTTGCTCTCAAATTATCAAGTATAGGTAATCTGTGAAACATCAAAGATATAGGGACTTTAGTTTATTAAAAGTGTCTGTTAATTAAATTTTGTGTTCTGTGCTACTCCGAACCCTAGGACAGGTAGGACCTGCACCAGTGATCTTATAAGAGTATGTTACAAGCTCATTGACCTGCACGCGGTTACTTTCCCTTGTAACTGGGTGTAGTGTAGCAAGCGAGTCACCGGATAAGTAGGTCTGGCCTGGTGGTAAGCGCAGCCGGGGCCGTCTGGATTTTTGAGTCCAGCCAGCCCCTGTAATTATTATTATATATGTCTTTGAGTCCAGCAACAGGTCGACATTTTCTAAGTGTCGACACTTTTGCAAATGCACGTGAGAAACAAAAATAATATATGGGACCACCTATGATTTATGGCCTACTGCAAGTGCTTAGTGATTTGTACTAAACACATGGTTGCGAGTGTCGCATAATTACTAATCAATAATCACTTGCGCTCGCATTAATCAAAGTGGAAACGGGCCTTCTAACCGATCTGACTACGGATACCTACCGGTAAAAACTACGCCGAAGGCCGTCTATTTTCTCGTAAATTTCATAGAAAACTGTCGCGACTTAGCATATGACTGAAATAAGATTTATAATGTTAGTCGCCGATTCGAAATTCCTAAGTGTTTTTACCCCTTCAAATAGCAAAGTTCGCGGAAAAGAAACGAGATTAACCCAGTGAACAAACAAATGTATTATTAGTAACTACCCACACTTCTGCCGACTAACTATTAGAATCATGTCCGGCGCAAAACAGTCACTCGGAATCTCGAAATAATTAATGTTCTCGTTAATCATAACAAAACTTATATGTTTCAATTACTTCAAGGAAATGTTTGGCCGACTTTCAAAACGGTTAGTATGAAATATCTGTTGGAATTTCCACTTTAATTAGTGAGTGAGTGGAAAGGAATCCTTAATGGGGAATCATAAAAAATTCGTGTTAATCTCTGTTTACATGTAGGTATAACTAATGAGTTCGTTCCAATTAACCTTTAATATGGGGTTCTTCAAAAGGCGAGTTAATAGAGTTCTAAAGGGTCGGCAACGTATTTGTGATGCCTCTGGTGTTACAAGTATCCATAGGCGACGGTGACTGCTTACCACCAGGCAGCCCGTCTGCTTGTTTGCCAACTATGGCTTAAAAAAAATAAAAATATTCTTGTCATCTTGTCGGTGTACATATATTACTCTATGCATCTTGTTGTCTAGTGCACGTCGGTATGCAAAAAAAAATTAACCTATGCCAATTCCAAAACCATTTCGAGATTTTATGTTACTAACCCTTATTTTTCTACTCTGACCCTTTAAAACGATAAGATGCCATTTATTTTAACATAAAACTAAGAAATCATTTGACTTTCATTGACCTCTAAATGACCTCATTGTGTAGCATTTTATTTTCTGTGCCTTTTAAGAATAAAAATATTATACATTTGACACACTGTTCGTCACACAGAATAGAATATTTTTTCATTTCTGTGGTTTGACTGTCTGGTTTTTTTCAGGGCTGCCAATATGGGGTGCTTTTTTAGACTTCTCAACGTAACGAAATTTTGTGCTATATGGTGACGTCTCATAATTTCAATTTTCTAAAAAATATTGTCAAATAACTACTCAGTAGAAAACAAAAATATTGAAATTAGTTTCTTAAAATAGCATCTACGAAATAAAAATATAAAAAAATACAAAAAAAAAAAACTTTACATACCGAATTAGAGCAAGGCTGAGGCAAAATTCTTTCGTAAAAAAAATAATTTAACAGCGTCTACTATATTTTTAGGGTTCCGTACCCAAAGGGTAAAAACGGGACTCTATTACTAAGCCTACGATGTCTGTCTGTCTGTCTGTCCGTGCGTCTGGCTGTCCTACCTATTAACGGCTGTATCTTTCGAACCGTAAGATAACCAGTCGAAAATTTCACAGTACGGCGGATTGCCTAACAAATAATAAAAAAGTCAAAAAGTAAAAACGAAAGGGGGGATACAACAAAAATGTAATTTTTACGTATTTTTGTATTAGTTCTAATGTAAAAACGGTAAACGTACAAGCGTCAAACTTGGCATGATTATAGTCTTAGATCTGGGGCCTTACGGACAACTGCTATTACAGGCACCTATTCCGCTCAGTTGGAAAATCACGCGACCGCAAACCGTATCTGGGCGCGATAAGGTTTGCTGTCGCGTGATTTTCCAACTGAGCGGATTAGGTGCCTGTAATAGCAGTTGTCCGTAAGGCCCCAGGTAATTATAGTATACTGACCAACAAATAATAAATAATGGCCAAGTGCGAATCGGTGATAAATTTCCGTTTATTACCAAGTTATAACTGGTAATTTCGTTAGGTACTATAAGATATTACGACTATCATTCGAACGCGGACCTTATCATTTCACCGAATCGAAATGCCATATTTTACTAATTTTGAAGTCGGTTTTTTATATTGATAATTATTGTATTTTGTGGTGGTAGGGAACCCTTAGTTCGCGGGCCGGACTCGCACTTGGCCGGTTTATTAGCTATAGGTAAATAAAAATGTCTATGTTGGTTTCCGGGCTGCGTCAGTTCAAAGATATAATTCCTAGAACTAGAATTACCCACCTATATACACTCGCTATCATAAACGGTCGTACCTATGTGGCTAGCGATTGAGGAAGATTCGAGGGTATTAAGAGTTTACTAGCGAACCTACAATATACAGGGTCAAAGCTAACTAACATAAAACCTCTTGACCTCTTGACTTTGGTGCATAAAGACTAACAACTTTAGTTCTATGACTTATCAACCTTTGCGTAAAAACAGCTGTTACACTTCGACCAAAATAAAATGAATGGACAGGCCCAGTAGAAGCGCATTTTTGAAGATAACAAAATGAGCGCTGGCTCTCATTTCATTTCAGTCGGTCTCTAGACTCTCTAGCCGTAGGAAGTGCAACACATGTATATTGTTACGTGATAACGAAACATCTGACAAAATTATGCATTCATATATGCTTTCCCGAAGTGTAAATACACAAATAAAACCGGGATCTATTTTTTGTAACAAATATACTGTACATTTTTATAACTAGGTGTTGAAGTATAATATGTCCGACGGTTTTGACTTGTTTCTGAGCAATTTCAATGGTTAGGGCCGTCCATTCATTTTATTTTAGTCGACATTTTGTCAAGATGTTTTTGTATGGAACGGCAGTTTTTTTCCCGCGAACGTATTGATGAACCAAAGTTTTTGCGTTATAGCTGTGGTTATAGTTACCTCTGACCCTGTATTATAATATACTCTACCGACAGTAGTAAAGGTACCAACTAGCCGATTTTTTAAAAGAATTGATTCATTTCCAATATTGAGTTTTTCCTTGAAGACAACTTATAACTAAAGTAGCTAACAGACGAAACGTAAATTTTGGCTGAAAATTTTCTCTTTCTTTCCCTTTGGTTGGAAGGCGGTCCGTCAGCCAAATCTACACGTCTGTTAGTATACTAGTAGATTGGTAAGTAGGTACCTACCTATATTAGAACTTAATCATAAAAATTTCTCATAATATACTTACCTACCTACAAACTATAGGTATACCTATAGGTAGTAGGTATACCTATAGTTTGTAAGAAATTACAAATTGAGCCTTGTTTCCTAGCATTGGGACAGTGCCTCGAATTTGGGACCATTCCTGGAACTTTGTTTCGCTGAAGACATCCGTTTCGTTCGTTTCTTGGGGGGTACCTATATACCGTCCCTTCTACTTGGAATCGCGATGCCTTTCCCATCAACCGTAAGAGTGGCTCGTTCCAAGATTTAAGAATTGCAAATAACCAGTCAATAGAGTTAAAATCGTAAAACATTGTATGAAAACGGGTCACTTTACTGAAACGAAAAAAATTGAGTAACACAGCATGATCATACTTAGCAGTTTTTTTATTTTATAATCCTCTTTTGACTAATCTCAGTCCAATCGTCGCGGCGTCACGGTTCTATCATAAGTAGTTCAATGGAAATCGCACACTGTGCGATTCACACGATCTTTCTTGCCTCATACCTGCAAAATGTGGAATGAACTACCTTCCGCGGTGTTTCCGAGAAGCTGCAGCATGGGGTTCTTCAAAAGGCGAGTTAATAGACTCCTAAAGGGTCGGCAACGTATTTGTGACGCCTCTGGTGTTACAAGTATCCATAGGCGACGGTGACTGCTTATCATCAGGCAGTCCGTCTGCTTATTTGCTACGTACGGCATAAAAAAAAAACATTTATTTGCTCTGTACCCTTAGTACAAGTTTTGATAGTATTCGAAAACTTTTTTCGTTTTTGTATTGTTCCATACATTGCTGGGCTGAAAGGTATTCGAAAACTTTTTTCGTATTAGAGTGAAGCAATCTATACCGCTGATTACTATCGATTTTAGTTACTCCACGTTTCCGATAGAGGCGCTTTACTAAAATGTATGGAATAATACGTAAATGAAAAAAGTTTTCGAAAACTATAAAATCTGGGACTAAGCGTACAGACAACTGTAATAACATTGCTCTGGTCGGTGCGCAAGGTTTGACATATCTACACAGAATATATGTTCTGTGATATCTAACTAGGTATTGGTAATTCTCACTTTTTATTTATTTATATGTACGGTACATAAATATAGTTCTTAAAACTAAAGTTAGTAACTCAATATAGGACGTAGGTATACCTAGACCTATACCTACCATAATAACCGTAGATATTTCATAATGGCGATACAAGTGGCGGCGGGTTTGGTGTGACCGCAACTCTGTATGTTACCAGTTGTCGGAATCGAACTTCATGGAAATATCGCTCGTTTGTAATTAACGTGTTATGTTATTACTGAGAATGTGGTTAATTAAAGCGTACCACACTAGTATGAACATACATATATAAACGCGAAAGTTTGTGCTGTAACGTAACTATGTAGGTACAACTTTTCAAACACTGGGCAAGCACGTATTTACGTAAGTACCAATCTGCAGTCACTCTCTTTTGGGTTTCAAGCGATAAATACTATTGGGGTAGAGCGAGAGGAGCGGTCGCTCTAGGCGCCAGATAGTAAGGATAAGTGACGAGACAAATAAAAAAAAGTTTTATGGCGCCTCGACGCCCTCGACCCTCGGTTTGGCGTTGCAGGCGGCGAGGCACACTTGCATCGTTTTTAACCAACATACAATTTTGATGTAGAAATAGTTTATCTCCTGGATTAGCACATCATGGGATACTTTTTATGCTGGAATCGATTCCTGTACGATAGTTTCGAAAAATGAAACGCGCCGAAAGACAATATCGTATGATCTCGTTCTACCCCGAAAGGCAGGCGCTGTTTTGCTGAATAAAGAAGCAACCGTTTCTTACCAATGCAATGCATTGAATGAAAAGTCGTTTTTTTTATTTTATAAGTGACTTTTACTGTTGGCCTTTTGGCCTCTACAGCTTGACCGGACTAGTTAGCGAACCCAGAGTGCGTTCGGCATAACTTGGTGGTTAAGTTTATAGGCGACTAGCACAAGGGCACCTCGAAGGTACGAACCTTGGCTTGGGCCGTCGCCGGGAGTGGGAATCAGACTTGCCCAGGCACCCCAGAGGGGGTGTGCCCTGGAGCCCTAACGGTTTGTTGAACTGAATGATTATTTGGAGAGAATCTAACCGATCTTCTAACAGATCCTGTGGGTCTACGATCCTGCCGGCGGGATCGCTGTGTGTGTGTGTGCCTCTGGTAACCGACGCCTGTACCAAAAACTGAATATTTCCTATTGCTAGGAGCAGTCGGATCGGGCGAATGAAAAGTCGAAGCATTGGCAACTTTTATATACTATAGTAGAGCTATATAAAATATGCTATTTTTCGGTATTTGTATAGTACCGATATCTATTCTGTCTGATTAGTACTGAGCTTGGGTCAGTGACGTACGTAATCCTTAAGGCGAGGTTTTCCCACTTTTAAGCAACGCTTATTACTACAGATTAAAAAAAAATTGGACATTTTTGCACACACTGTCATCTGACCCCAAACCAAGCAAAGCTGACAGAGACTGATAAACTGATGACCATAAGTCTTGGTTTATTATTGTATTAAAGTCGCATTTAGCGGACCAAAATCATGGCGCTTACACAGTCGTGCGTTCCCTACTTCTATTTTTGACGTTTTTCTCATATTTTTGGAAAAGTATAGCTGTAATGTAAAATGTAACTTTGGGGTTTCCTTCATAATTATGAAATCTATTATGTCACGATATCGCAGATATAATTTAATAAATAGGTATTAGAATGAATGCAAAAAAACAGGGAGTAAAGCGCAAATCAGTGTTACTTTAAAAAAAAATATCTATCGAGCGAAACGTCCTTAATCGTGTTTCGGTTTTTGGGAGTTCCTAGATAAAACATTTAATTATGATATGATACCGTTTTTATAATTTTAAGCTAACCATGGATTTAAACACTTAAACTAAAATGACCGAAATTGCTAAAAGTTGGAAAAGAAGGCATTAAACTAATATAGTGTTGACTTTCCCCACAGTGACACTATTCACGGAATTTAAAATTATTTCGCTGCTAATGATTACTCGGAACTTAGTGGCCGCAGTGTAGTTATATTCTGGTTATTGGCATAATTATTATAATGCAGCCGATTACGGGTATCGGAATTTTTCATGTTAATTTCAATCATAAAATTGAAATTTTATTGAGTCCTATTTAAAGTAATGCATGGGGCCTTACGGCTACCTCTTAACGCGGGTTCGAAACACGCGCTTAGATACGGTTTGCAGTCGCGTAACTTGTCGCATCTCCTAAACAGAAGAATACCATAACTCCTCCATAGATCTGAGGAAATCGCACACTGTGCGATTCACTCGATCCTTACAATACAATACAATACAAAACTCTTTATTAAAATACCACAAAACAAGGATAACATAAACATTACAACAAAAATATTATCTAGGCTTTTAACAGGCGGCCTTATGGCTTAAAGCGATCTCTTCCAGGCAACCGTGCACGGAAAGGAATTATATTTAAAAATGTGTGGCCTTAACTAAAAATAAAAAATAGAAAATAAATACCTATGCAAATAACAACAAACAATCAATAGACTACAAATAAATATTACATACTAATATATACATATACATAGACTACATAATATAAACAACATACTACACACCTACCTACATAATTAATAAACTACATAAAAAAATATTTAACATACCTACTGTTATCAAAGATACATACACATGTTGATACTTACATACAATATATTTGTCACAGAAATTAGAGTATATAGACATAGAAGACATAATAGACACAGAAGGTTCACTCCGCGAAGAAATTTAAATAAATAAGGACTCTATCTACGTGGCAATAAAGTAGCAATTCAACTCGTACAGCGCTGGATACCGCTCGCTATATTCACCTAGAAGGCCGCTCTCTTTCTATCACGTAGCTCTATCTCTCCTGACGCGGCACGTGTAACGT
The DNA here is from genome assembly GCA_914767915.1 of Agriopis aurantiaria. Classification (NCBI taxonomy): domain Eukaryota; kingdom Metazoa; phylum Arthropoda; class Insecta; order Lepidoptera; family Geometridae; genus Agriopis; species Agriopis aurantiaria. The sequence continues at coordinate 4,205,997 of OU611994.1, read as the reverse complement.
TAGGGTTGTCTTCTTGATATTTACAGAGAATCATAATCATCATCAGCCCGTAAACGTCCTCTGCTGAACACATGCCTCCCTCTTCGAGAGGGGTGTTATACAGAATACTTATAAGTATTTACTTACCAGCTATGTATCCTATGTAGTACCTACCTATTACTTATATTCTACTTTAATTGGAACGACATTTAATCTGCACAAAAAAACTAGCGCTTATTCTGAATTTGGTCCAATAACAATCATGCAAAAGTATAAGTTCAAGAAGCCTATTACAAGATCATCATCCCGATGCATATTTAGGTAAAAACTACATGAAACATGGAGACCTCATTTGGGAGCCCTAATTTGCTGATTCTGTTGAAAATAATTGGCGCGACGTGGCTAGCGTAGCGTGCGGGCCGGGCGCGAGCCGAGCGGCCACTGATTGCCCTGCTGTGACCCTCTTGGGAAGGGACACCGGCCGAACATACCTAAAGTCTGGAGTGCGCCATGCCTGGTATAGATAGCAGCTATAGTGCGAGATAGTGCGCTTTTACGCGGAGTTTGAAAACGTCGAGGGAGGGGGCACGCTTGATTTAAGCGTGCCTTCCTTCTTGCCTCATACCTGCAAAATGTGGAATGAGCTACCTTCCACGGTGTTTCCGAGAAACTACAACATGGGGTTCTTCAAAAGACGAGTTAATCGAGTCCTAAAGGGTCGGCAACGTAATTGTGACGCCTCTGGTGTTACAAGTATCCATAGGCGACGGTGACTGCTTACCACCAGGCAGCCGGTCTGCTTATGGCATAAAAAAGAACCTTTTAAAACATGTAGCCGTAAGGATCTAGCTTGAGCTAAGTTTGGAGCCCACAGAAAATGTATATGCAGTGCTAAAATTGTACAATGAAATAGGTAACTATTTTTGGTACCTATAATAATTGATTGAAAAGTTAAAAAAAAAAAAAAAACGTTTCAGTAATCAAATAGAATTTATTTTACTTAAACAACATTTGTATAAACACCATTTCACACACACACACACACACACACACACACGCACACAACACAACACAACATAAAGATGTTTATAATATGTATGTTCCTTAAGGTATGTGTATTTAATTAATATTTAATTTAAATTATATATATAATTGTTACTGTTCCCAGTTTTGGGGAAGACACTGTCTGCTGCAACACAGCTCACGCTAACGCAGCAGGCAGGGATTCTACCTGTATTTTGTGCTTCTTATGTAACAATAAATAAATTTTGTATTTGTATTTTGTATTTGTATTATGAACATTGAACGTATCTTATTTCTTCATCTAAACTAAATACAGTATTTTTAATTTAGACTCTCCTGCGTTTTCTTTTAGTGTTTGTTTCTTCGTCGCTTTGCGTTTCTTCATGGTCGCTCGCCGCTGTTAGGATTTCGGTGACTGCGTCATTGATGTCGTCTTGGGTAACTGAAATCAAAGTTCAAACATAAAAACCGAATAACAAACATGTACCAGAAATTGAAGTATGAAAAAAATAGGACTGAAAAGTAAAAGGTTATGCGATGCCATACCTACATAAAAAACGGCCAAGTGCGCGTCAGGCTCGCGCATTGAGGGTTCCGTACCACAACAAAATACAAAAAGTAGTGCAAAAAGACAACTTCACGTCCAGACGGCATTGGCGGATCCAGGGGGGGGAGGGGCATGGGGGCCATGCCCCCAAAACACCTAGCGATTCCATACGTTCGACCAAGGATCATGAATAGAATCAACGTTCTTTCTGTATTCTGAGGAATCAACTTTCCGATTTGATTCAGGTGCACCTTGTCTGAATGAAAATGAAATATGCCCCCCCCCCCCCCCCCCAAAATAAAATCCTGGATCCGCCCCTGCCAGAAGGTCACCCATCCAAGTACCAACCGCGCCCGACGTTGCTAACTTGGTGGTGAACAGAAATTTATCACCGACTCGCACTAGGCCATTATTTATTATTATATACTTTAGAGTGTGTACTATAATCATGCCAAGTTTGACGCTTGTACATATTACTGTTTTTACATTAGGGCATTTACAAAAATACGTTAAAAAAATACGTTTGTTGTGTATGGTTGTTAATAAGGGGGTTACCCTTTCGTTTTTACCTTTTTTTTGTTATTTATTAATTAATCCGCCGTAACATAAAATATTCTGTGAAAATTTCAACTGGCTATCTATTACGGTTCGAAAGATACAGCCGTTAATAGGTAGGATAGACAGACGGACAGACAGATAGACAGACATCGTAGGCTTAGTAATAGGGTCCCGTTTATACCCTTAAGTACGGAACTCTAAAAAAATATGAAAGTAACACTGATTTGCGCTTATTCCGTGTTTTTTGATTTGTTCAAATACTTATTTACTAAATGAAGCTTACGATATCTTAATATATAGATTCCATTATTATGGAGGGAACTGTAAAGGTACATTTTACATTACAGCTATACTTTTCGAAAAATATGAGAAAAACGTCAAAAATTGAAATAGCGAACGCACGACTGTGTGTTAGCGCCATGGTTTTGCTCCGCTTCATGCGACTTTAATACAATATAATTATATCAAGCCTTATGGCCATCTGTAGTCACAAGCGTTGCTTAAAAACAATGCTTAATTTCATGGTGTGAACAATAAAGAGTTAATCAATCAATCAATCAATCAATCAATCAATCAAAAGTGAGAAAACCTCGCCTTTAAGTGTTTTAGGATTTACTATTTAAATATCACGGACAACTAGCTGCGCCCCGCGGTTTCACCGGCGTGGATTTCCCGTTATAACATCAGCTATCTGCCAGTGAAAGTCCCGTCAAACTCGTCCAGCCGTTTTGGAGTCCATAGGGAACATCGATATTCATAAACAGGGAACCATATTGAGCACGCAGAACAGATGGCCGATGGGGCAAAAAGGTTCTCGAATGGAGACCACGGACCGGTAAGCGCAGCGTAGGACGTCCACCCACGTGATGGACAGACGACCCAAAAGAGACCGCAGGGAAACGCTGGAAGCAGGCCACTTCCAACCAGCCCTTTTGGAGATCATTGGGGGAGGCCTATGTCCAGCAGATGATGATGATGAACCATATTGAGAACCTCTCTCCTTTTAGGAAGTCGGTTAAAATATACTAGTAGAAAAGATCATAGAGCGCGCTTACCTTCGTCTATAGTTTGGTCATTGTTCCGGTCTCTAGAATTGAGAACTTTTTCTATGACGGGTGCTTTGATCCTGAAGTCTCGCGCCGTGCCAAGTGACAGGTACTGCTGCCAGTCGAGCTGAAACAGATAACATATTTTTATTGAAGTTTTTTTTTACTGGCAAGTGTCTTTATTACCTTAAACATAAACATTTATCAATTTAAAAAACCGACTTCAAAATTGCAATCTTGTTTACTTTTACTGGGCAAGGGCCTTTAATAACTAAACAAAATACAAGCTAAAACTAACACTACAAATACAGTTAGACTGCACATAGACCGTTGAAGGTCTAAAGACAATCCAAATGCTCAAGCCCACTACCAGTTGGCAGCGTACCCAACATGCTGGCGGCATTACCACGTTGAATAATACTAATAATACCACGCAGACGTCAATAATATTGTCAACAGAATCTCATTTACTTGTTGACAATATTATGTAAATTTTCCGTTTATTCCATTCTGTCCGATTAGCAGTTCGATGATCTATTTTTAATTGAAAAACCAAACTACTGAACCGATTTTGATGAAATCGGAACCAATCTGAAAGTATATCTTTCCAAAGAATTAATATATAAGCACTTTCCAAATCGGACTTTTCAAAAAATAAATGACGAAGTTATTTGGTAACAAACACAAAAAAAAAACAACTTATTGTGAACCAAACCTGTCGTTTTTACCTTTTTTATTATTATTAACACTTGCGTTTGACCGCTAACTCTTTGAGTCTATTTTTTTAATCAGTTAAAAATGAAAGCTAACACTAACACTACAAAAACAGTTAAGACTGCTCATAGACCGCTGAAGGTCTAAAGACAATACAAATGCTCAAGCTCACTACCAGTTGGCAGCGTACCCAGCATGCTGGCGGCATCACCACGCTGAAAAGCAGTTGCATAGGCGTTAAGCCAAAAATACACAAGCATTTTGTTCAGGCGTACTGAATTTTGTTTTTAAACGTAAAACTTTATAAAATAACTACCCGCCAAGTACGAGCCAGACTCGCTAGGGGTTCCGCAATCAAAAAAAGTATTTTCTTTCATTCAGTCAGAATCTTTAGCACGCGCCCGATTCGCACTAAAACTCTCCATGCGTAAGAGCCCTATAGGCCAGCCGTTTTTAGGCCGTCCGAAAGGTTCCGACTTTGCCTATATAGTTTGCGTACGGGATGCCGTCCTTGTAGACATCTTCAAGGCTAGAGTGAATAGATTCGTGTTCCATCCTCGGCCACACCATCAGGCGAGTTGGGAGTTTTGGCGGCAACGTGGAAAAAACATGTCGGCTCGTTGGATTATTTTCCTAAACTTGTGTATTTTCGAGTGTTAATGTGTACTAAATGGTGAATTATTATTCATTAAGTGCTCGTAAACGTGCTCAAGTGATATAACGAGGTGAAACGTGTCTTTTCGTGTTGTTTCCAAAACTCCATAGAAGCCTCTTGTAAAGTCTCCACCACTTTACAGAGGCATGAGTTTGACTTGGCCGTGACTTACTTAGCTTGACTCTGACTGTGACTTTGCCCTGTTTGACGCTATTAAGACTATGAAAACTGTTTAAGATTACGACTAAAGGACATTGAATCCACGGTCATGAAAATTATAGCAAAAAAAAAAAACAGGCGAGTTGGTGGACAAAAGTAGATATATTATTTACATTAAAAAAAATAGTTACCTCAGCCTTCCTAGAGAGTATTAGAACATGCTTGGTATAGTTTTCGGCCTCGAGCACCACCCGCGGTATGAGCTTAGTGTCGCGCAGAACTTTGCTCGCGTTTTCTTGTCTCTGCGACGCCTCCAAGTACGTGATCAGGTTGTCGATGATGTTTGATAGCTTCTTGCCGCTAAGTTTTAGTAGGCGTTCGAAACTAAACAAAGAAAAATGTTTCAATATTAATTAGCTGGCACCCCATCTGAGGCAAAGATAACAATAACCGCTCGATCGCGCGTGAAGTCTTAATTTGCTTTTGCACGATGTCAGTCACGTCGGTCGCGGGGGTTTCGAATGTTTTTTTATTCGCGATTTCAAACGTAGACAATTTATTTGTGGCAAAAAAACCCAATATACCTAAAATGGAAAGTAAACATTAAATTATAAATAAAACTAAATTAGTGGTTATTATATTTTTTAAGACGGTTACTCCGACTATAGAAAGACGCAGCGTAGGTAGGCCTCCCACTAGATAGACCGACGACATTGTAAGAGTCGCGGGCATCCAGTGGATGCAAAAGGCAGGCTGTCGTTCAGTGTGGAGGTTAAAGGGGGAGGCCTATGTTCAGCAGTGGACGTCTTCTGGCTGATGATGATGATGAGTCCGACTATAGTGTGTGTGCGTGTGTGTGTGTGTGTGCGTGTGTGAGTGTGTGTGCGTGTGTCTGTGTGTGTGTGTCTATCTGGCAAATGCTACTGTTATGGTACCGTGCTATCAGCGCAGTGGGTGGATCTATCTGCTTGGCCAGCGTGGCCAGCAGCGTCAGGAGCCTCACGCAGGTAGTCAGCACTCTGTCGCTGCCGCCGCCGACGCAGCAGCGCAGCTTGGCGCAACGGCCCGACCACGCGGTCAGGTGGCACAGTTGGACCACTGTCGACTTGTATAGTTCTTTTACTTCTGGAAACAAACACGGATTATGATTTGATAGGTTTTAAATGTTTATCGGGAATTTAAAGCCTCAAAAAAAACAGTTTTTTTTTCAAGTGGAAAATAAAAAACACCGCAATTTCAACCGGGCAAATGGATTTAAGTTAGCGGCGTCGTGGAATCCTATAGTAAGCAAGTGTACAAACCGCGGTGTAGGTACTAGGACTTTTACCGATACAGTCAGTGTTGTGTGTCGTAGTGACAACCCTGCGATTTTTCGAGATCAAGTGAGGGTAGAATAACAACGCGCACGTGATGACAACAGCTGCTGATCGGGTGGAAGGGTGCGTAGAGAAATATGCTGCACCGGCACACAGTGGAACTCTCACGTGTGTGTCTCTCTGTATGTTCATCATCATCATTTCAGCCTTAGGACGTCCACTAGTGGACATAGGCATTCCCCATCGATCTCCAAAAGGGCCGGTTGGAAGCGGCCTGCATCCAGCGTTTCCCTGCGTTTCCAGTGTGTGTAGTACGAATATAGTATAAAAGTTCTGTACGATTCGATCGTCTTTTTACCCTTCCCCTTATCTACCTTTATTACATTTTTGTACTGATTGCCGTGGAGACCATGGGCAGTTGGGCCACTGAAGCCAGAAGCTTCATTGGCGAGTTGGGGCGCAGGTTGAGGGAAAAAAATAACGACCCTCGCTCCGGCTCGTACCTTGTGCAAAGGTTGGCATTATGGCATTATGGGCACCTTTGCACCAGGTACAGTTAGGGGCGGGTTATTTGATTGATTGTTATATTTTTTATTTATTTTAAATATTTAGTTTGTAATTACAATTTTAATTTGTAGGTAGTTTGTAAAGATTTTATTATAAGTTTTAGTTTTTAGTCATTAATTTAGTTTTAGATTAGTTTTAGTTATAAATTTAAATTTAAGATAGTTTTTATTTTACTTGTAACCTTTATTATTCTATATTTATACATTCATCTATGAATGCTTAAGGTGGTATCATAAAAAAACTGTCCCACACTTGCCCGTAGTAAAGAATAAGAGAGTTGAACTTTTTCCGACCCCGATATCAAGAACGAGTTTTGCACAGAAGAAATATAGCACTGTTGCTCCGCGGTTGTATAAAATTCTTAATGGAGAATATAACACTAAAAAATACAGTAATAACAAAATAAAAAAAATTATAACTACTCGGTTAAAGAAATTTGATTATAAAGATATTAAAGATATGTTGGACGTATTTAATAAAATATAATGGATAGATCAGTTGAAACACTTAACCCTACTAAAAACACACAAACATGTTATGTTTTTTTTTAATGAATATTTTTATTATTTTGTAAGTTGTGTTCTTTTTCTCTTTTTGGCTTTATAAATATTGATAAATTTATATAATAATTCTAAATTATATCTTATATTTTGTATTTTGGATGATATAACTGTTTGCTTTGGCATAATTGTACTGTTATAATAAGAGAAGCCACTGGCACCCGACACCCAGTCCCAGACTAGTTCGGGAGCCTATGGAAAACCACGTTATATAAAACTAAATTTATGTCAAAATAAATTACTTTTTGTTTGTTACCTTTGTCGATTCTCTGCGTATGCGCTCCGGCGGTCACGCCGGCCGCGGCGGTCAGGTCCTTCGCTCTCTGCAATAAATGCTCAGCGCATTTGAAGCGAGCGTTGAGATGCGCGCAGATTAGGTTCAGAACCGCGTGTCCAGTGGTAGAGTCGATGTACGGGAAGTGGGGAGATTCTTCGCCGGCTGATGTGTCATCTTCCTGTAATCAACACCAGCCTTGAGAAACCTACTCACTGATAAACTGATGTTCTGAATTAACCGATGATATTTATTCATATACTTTTAGTGGGCCAGGCATCGAGATAAAATACCTATAGAGTCACAAACGTGCCAAAAAAATGTCCGAACCAAAAAACTTTTTGGTTAGTTGCAAGGCAACCATGATACAACTAAAACGCTGCCCAATGCCAGTGCTGCGATGACATAGCAGACTTGCGAGGTTGAACAATATGCAAGTAACATAACGTCTAAATTGGAGTAATTATGACATTGTGAATTATATAATTGATGTCTCGACGCTCGGAGATTTTTTGACTGTTTTCACTTAGAGATTGCGACTCTATAGGTATTGTATCTCGATGAGGCCAGGCCAAACTGGTAGACTGACATATGTAGGCTTTCCTGTTCAGCGTGGCCTCTGCGTGTATTTCATACAGTTACAACCACATAAACTACAACCTAGGTTGCATTCCGAAACAGGCAAGTTTTCAACACTAAAATTGCGAAAAAAATCAGCTGTTCTATAGAAAACGGTCACTGACACTCGACAAAATGTATAGAACAGCTGATTTATTTTTTCGCGATTACTGGGTTGATCTCATATTAAAAGTCGTTCATAATGATGAGTACAATGACCTCCTTTCGGCACAGTACAGTCTATATGCGTAACCCTGTATAATGTAGGTGGAACATACATCGATCCTCCCCAAGGCCACAGTGAGTTTCGCCAGCAACTGTTCTAGTAGCGGTGCCTCCTGTTGCTTGCCGTTGCTCGCTGACAGCAACGCAGCCATTAAACCACTACTGTCTTGCTTACTGCATCGGATATACTCTTCCAGTTTCACTAACACCTGCAAAATAACCAATATAATATTACCTTTAATTAATACAAAGTAGCGATGAAAAAATTAATAAACTAATTAATTATGTCTATGTCTATGATGTGCGTATAAAAATTATGGAATCGAAGCGCTCAATACGTACGTAGGGAATGTCCATCGTTTACGGATGGCGGCGCTTTGGTCGCGTTTGGTCTGGGCGTCCGACAAAAGCGGGCAAAAACAAAATGTGCAATTCCAAGACACACTCTCCGAAATAAAAAATAAATAAAATAATATAAATATGAGATATATTTATTAAATATTACAAATTTATTTATTTAATATATCTCATAGAAAACTGATAAACATGCATTACGTCGTTGCTCAAGGCTTTGCCCAAGACTTGACCAAAGGGTCGCTGCCTATCAGCCTATTGGCGCGCTTCTCGGTCAACTTCAGAGTTGATCTTAAGTTGGTCTTCGCAGACTAAACCAGCCAGTTTTTATATTTTTTTATATATATAGATAGAATCGCGGGCATCCAGTGGATGCAAAAGGCAGGCTGTCGTTCAGTGTGGATGTTAAAGGGGAAGGCCTATATTCAGCAGTGGACGTCTTCTGGCTGATGATGATGATAGATAGAATAGGTCTACGTTTAGTCACCAACTCATCTGATGGAAAGCGATGTTGTGGCCGAAGATAGAGCACGTAGACCTAGAAGGTACTTATTCAATTAAATTCTTAGGTTCTTTATTTTCTTACTGAAGATATTCAAAACTTACATTGTTCATATCGAGACACGCCTCAGTCGGTACTTCCAACAACAAGGCAGCGGTGGCTGAGAGGGAGGAATGTATCTTCTTGTCCATCAGATCTCTCACTTCCTCATCTCCCGTCTCTGTCTTCAGAAGCGCCGTGTGGATGTGTTCTAATATTGCAGCGATGCAAGTCGATGGGGCAGTGTCGGTTTGACCTGCTGTAAGAAAAAGTTGATAGAACAAATGTTATGGGGTAGCTAAAAATAATTAAAACTATGGTATTCGGGGTCAAAGCTCAAAAATTAAAAAATCAAAAATAGTTTAAAACCCTACCAACTACTAAGATAATCTGTGCATTCAGTCTATATTTGTTGCAAGCCAAATTAGATATTATTTAAAAGATTAAAGATTTTTTATTTCTTAAAAAAGTAACACCTTAAAAATAATTATTTACTATTGGTCCCCACACTAGGACAAAGCCTGTCTCGTGGAGGCCATAAAACAAATTAACAAAAAAGATATATGTACTTATATTCGACGAAACTACAACAAGAGCTCACAAGTAATAAAAACTAGATACAACATATGGTTGGTATGGTTGGTTGGTATGGTTGGTTGGTATGGTTGGTATTGTAACAACATATGGTTTAAATTAGTTTGTCAGTGTTTCCAAACGTTTTTCATTATAGAGAATAGATCTACGTTTGGCCACCAACTCGCCTGATGGTAAGCGACGGTGCGCCGAGGATGGAACACGTTGATCTAGAAGAAACCTATTCAGATAGGACTAAATAGTAGTAAAACTATTAGCAAGGTAATTTTTTTATAGTCACAGGTGGCAAACAAGATAACGGGCCGCCTGATGATAAGCAGTCACCGTCACCTATGGACACCTGTAACACCAGGGGCATCACAAATACGTTGCCATCCTTTAAGTTCGGAATTTTACTTACTGACAGCGGGAAGAAAGCTCTCCATCTTCAAAGAGTAGCTAGGCGAAAACAGCAGAGTGAGACAACTCTTGAACAGCTCCAAGCAGCCGAGGGCTGTCGTCTCGTCAAACTCGAGCATAGCTTCGAAGCTAAAACAAAATGTACATTTTTTTAATTTTTTTTTTATTGTTTATTCAATTCATTGTTTATATACGATCTCTAGTATAATAATCTTTGATACGATTTACAAAAATGTAGCACCAAAAAACCACGGAAGTTTTGTCTTGGCACACAGATCAAAGGGTAGAAAACACCATTGCACCACATGTTAGCCCGCTAAGTCACCACTTATGTAAACTTTGCTTTTTTTTTCATCTGGTAACTCTTCTTACATATAATTCAATGTTATGCCACACGTTGTGTAGCAACGTCGTGCGGAGACGCAACTCACGCGCTACGGACAAGAGGACTAGAGAGACGAGCGAGGAATGATGCGGTGCGACGCTGAAGAAGCATTGCAGCGCCAGCGCGCCGCTGAGTTGTTTGTACCCAACGCCAGTCGTAGTTAGTGGCGTTCAGGGTTGCCAACTTAGTTCCTTTCGGGGACTCAAGTTGCCCTTTGTATTCTTTTTTGTTTTGGCCTTTTTCTGCTTGTATAGCCGCGTAAATAATTATTTAAACCCCTAGCCCTAAATCTATTCCTAAACTATCATCCGCTAAATCAAACACAACCTGGGAATTAACCATAAAGTACTATATATTCTATATTAATTTTGTTTTCTGAGTTATATTTAAACTGTTTAAAATAAGTTTGTTTTTTTAGCAAATAGCTTGTTAATATTGTGATTAAACAACACACAATAGGTAAATACATCCAAAATTCTGTATTTTAATTGTAATCTACACAGTAGGTAGACTATGTTATAAAATCAAGTACTTTGGTTAATATTTAACAATCTAGCCGAGATACAATACATATAGATTTATAGTCACAATCATGCCAAAAAAATTACCGAACCAAAACTCGGCGCACGCTACGAATCGCACCGACTTTTTGGTTAGTTACAAGATAACCGCGATTCGACTACAACGCCATGCGATGCCAGAGCTACATGACATAGCGAACAACTAACATTGAACACTATGCAAGAGACATAAACTCTAAATTGGAGTAAATGTGGCATTGTGAAGTATATAATTGATACAATACATGTACAATGACGCTCGGACGTTTTTAACTGTTTTCACTGAGAGCCTGTGACTCTATAGAAATTGTATCTCGATGAATTAGTATAATTTTTGATATTTGGGCATATCTAGCCCTATTTTTAGACCGAGAACTGATATCGAGTTGGCAACACTGGTGACGTTGCGTTGCGACACCGCATCTCTCGTGCCGCACTCAGTGCATCGGTGCGGTTGCGTGCGGCGCCCTACCTTACTTACCGACATATACACCGTTTGTATAACACAGTAGCTATAGACTGCACGTGAGAGGCGACGGAACGCTTGTCCGCCGGCTCGGCGCAGACAGACTGCACGCATCTGATGGCCCACTGGTGGAAGTCGCGGTGGCTGATCAGCTGGTTGCGTTGTTCCGATGACGACCAAAGTATTTCTTCACTGTTAAACAAATACTTAGGTAAACATTAAATAGTCTAATATATGTATTACATCACTGCAGCGGTGTACACTAAAGTATTGATTGATAAACGTAAAAAAATTTGGCAACCAGCATAATATATGCCCAGTTGCGGCCAAGGCTTGTATAGTACTTTTCTTAAACATTGTGGATATGCACATAAAATATGTCTAAATATTATGGGATAACTTTGTTTCCCACATTTTAAGACTTATTGTGTAGGTCGTAATTTGCTAACATTGGGTTATAAAGGCAATCCTAACTAAAAAAAATATTATTATAGCCTTTTAATAGTCGACTGCAGGACTTTGGCCTACCCCCGAAAGGGCGATTGGGCCATATCGACCACGCTGGCCCAGTTGCGGGTTGGTGGATTCACGTACGCCATAGAATTTCTTCTCCGCATCTATGCAGGTTTCTTCACCATGTTTTCCTTCACCGACAAGCCAGTGGTCCATGAACTCATTGGTCCCGGGATTTGAACCCGCGACCTCACGCTTTCAAGTTTAGCGTTCTCCTATACAGGCTACCACGGCTACTGTAAAAAAATTACATATATTATCAGTGCTCGAAATTGACCGGAACACACCGGAGCGCCGTTCCATTTCGTAAAGGAATCCAAGGACACCTCACTCGTCAAAATCGGTCAAGCCATTTAGGCTACAGGAGGTACTACAGGAACCCAGAAACATTCTTAGATGCTTACAACCCACAAATATTACCCTCCTTCTTGGACAGTTGGTTAAAATTTTGCAAGGTTTGAAGGGAAATGCGTTCCGGTTCGTAAGTCCAATTCGACCATATTATACGTTAAAATAATTACCTGTACAGTAACTCAATAATCCTAATGCAGAACCTTAAATCCCAGAGACAAGGCAGAGGTTTGAACGGCCCCGCTCTATCCTTCACAAAGTTGGGCAGCTTGACGGGTGCCTTTCCTTTCTCTTTCTGAGATTTTTGACTCTTCTGCGATTTAGCTGTGTCTTTGGTCTCATTTAACGACTTACTGCCTTTCTTGCCGAGTTTAGGTGGCGCCTGTGAATTGGAAAACGGTTCGGTTTTTTATCGGATACATTTCGGAGAGTGTGCATCGGATCTGCACAATCTAATTTCCTCCTGCCCATTTTTCTGTCAAACTGCCAGAGCGGGCACGAAAAATCGTCACAGCTTTATGGTTGTTATTCCTAAAATCCGTACGAAGCGCTTTGATTCCACATTTATTGTGCGAACTTCTAGTCTGTGGAATGCGCTGCCTGAAAGGGTGTTCCCCGATAGTTACAATCTGGGTGTCTTCAAATCACGAGTGAATCGGATTCTTCTAGGAAAGCGTGCTCCAAGGTAGACCGTATGTTCAGCAGAGCACGTCTTCTAGCTGATGATGATGAATATAATTCAAAAAGGAACTAACCTTTGTCTGTTCGAGCAATTGATTGCAAGCTTTAAACAGCTTATAGACAGAGGTGGCTGCGTCACGGCTGTCCACGTTCCACTGCATTATCCTGTTCGCTATGAGCGCTTCGTAGCACTGCAGTATTAGCTGCACTTTTATACATTTTGCTTTGGATTCTGGTGTCAAGTCGGCGAGGCCGGGGTCTTCCTGGAAAATACAATCACAATAAAAAATGCGAAAATTTGTGTGTTATTATTTATATTACAATTAAATAAAGTTTATAGTAACTTCAAGATTAACAAATATTTTAAAATTAATATCATTAGTACAAATTGTTAAAACGAATTTTTTGTTACAGATTTAATTACAATTTGTTTCAGGTTAGGTTAATTTTACTTTTTTATGTAATTAATATTTATGTCAGGTTAGGTTTAAATTAGCATCACAAATATCTATAGAGTAAAATAGTTTGTCCCAAATCTTTATTGTACTCAAAACGACGTAGAAGCGGAATTACACTAGAAATTCATATACACATTATATAGGTAAGCTCTAGGTACTTTTTTGTGAATTTCGTACTTGACCCAACATCCGGTTTGAATTAATAAACCTAGTAAATAAGAAGAAGATATGTCCTGGTACAATTATCGTTCATGTTTAAATGTCTTCTTGTTTCATATTTATATAATTTTTTTTTATTATACCGCTGAACCGCTTGCTAGTTTATTTTTCACGCACACTAAGAAACTTGTAGCCACACCAATGAACTTATAGACGACATGAAAAAAAGCCGGCCAAGATTGTCTGCAGGGTGAATTCAACTAAAGTCATCAAGCCTGATTTAGACCTGATGCTTTCGCACCCACCACGCCATCTTACCATTTCTCTTTTGATTGTCTGATCTGAAGGTGGGCGGGACTATCTTACCAAGTCGATTCCGAGCTCGCAACGGCACAGTTTATCCATGATTCTGTTCAGCTTGGTCTTCAGAAACGCGCCAGACTCCGCCTGGCTCGCGAGAATATCTTCCACTTCCTCATATTCGGTTCCTTGTGTGAATTGGGCTATTGCATAGAGTAAGCTGGCTATCGGCTCCTAATGCAAAAAGGAAGAAGAAACTTTTAATTAGGACGCGTATCACAATATCCTCACTCATTTAACCATGTTTGCAGATGAAGACAGTAAGCGGGACAAAACGCGACGTCGTGCCACAACGCGACGTCATACTGTGCATCGTACCACGATACGATGTGTCGTCAATCCTGGCGATGGACGTCGTACCGCAGCAGTTTTGGACCTAAGCCAAATAGCTTTTGCCTTGGTGAAGGGAATTAAAGGCAGGTCCACTTTACTCTCACTGTTAGGGCCATTATGGCCAGAATCCACCGAATCTGTGTGAAATCTTGGTTGTAATGTGTAGAATTTTTTAAAAGAAAATCCTTTAAAAAAAAATATGGATTTGTGTCCTAAGCCGCTAGACTTTTTAATATGAATATCTAGTATACACAAAACTATGTTGAAAAGTCAGTTTGTTTAATTACTAGGAATACCCAGCCAATATGTATGGTAATTAGCTTGAATACACAGCAAATGTGTACGGTAATTACCGAGAATACCCAGACAATATGTAATCATAATCATAATCGTATTTATTAATAACAGTTGTTACATGTCATGTATGTTACAAAATGAGTAAAAAAATTAAATGATTATAAGTCTAAATATTGAATTGAGTACCTATATTGTACTATAATCGAGTATTTATGTCTAATCTCCAGTAGAAATAATAATAACAATATAACACAAAAATACCAAATTAGATGTATGGTAATTACCGAGAATATCCAGCCAATATGTACGGTAATTACCGAGAATACCCAGCAAATATGTACGGTAATTACCGAGAATATCCAGCCAATATGTACGGTAATTACCGAGAATATCCAGCCAATATGTATGGTAATTACCGAGAATATCCAGCCAATAAGTACTGTAATTACAAGAATATGCCGATATACATACGGTCAATACAGCAGTAGCCCCGGTGAGTTGTACGCATTTGTCTAGCTTCAGAGGTGTATTTTCGTCATCTTCAGGCAAATACTTAGTAACGTGTTCGTAAAAAATCTCCAGTATATGCTCGTGGAGCGCTGTCTTCTCCTTGACACACTCGTAGATACCTACAATAATAATTACTTTTATATTGAAAATAGCTAAACGAAAACAGTAAATTCTTATCACTTTTACTAGTTTTTTAGGGTTCCGTATCCCGACAAAGAACCCGTATAAATTTGTTTTGTCCGTCCTTCCAAATTTTTTAGAACTTTCTAATTTCTATAGTTATAAAAGCAAAGTATAAGTATAGATCTAAAAAATTTAAAGTATAAAAAGAATATATTTTTGCGTTTTAGGGGTGGGTACATGTGAAATGGGAATGACTTTTATTTCGTTGCACCCCCTCGTGTGTGATATTGAATTATGAATCGTTGGAATTGTCTTTTAAAATGAAGGCCAGGTTCCATACATCACTTTTTAATCAAGTATATATTTTGTGAAATATACACTTGATAAAATGTTTTCATTCGGATTTTTACAATGTTTTTACAGCTGTCAGACGCATTCTCTCAGCGGCCGGACTGTAGAAAAAGACTCCAGTCACTTTAGTTTAGTTTTCGACATATTGTGTACGAGTATACCAAAATGTAACTTTTAAACTGTCGCGATTTAAACACATGTTTTTATCGACTTATCACACATTAGCACAAATAATGAATACGCATTTAAAATAAAAATGCATATAGGTACCAATGATCACGTAAGCATGGGAGGGAGGGGAAGAGGTTTGCTTACTTTTGCTGACAAGGGGAGGGGGGGGGGGGGGGGGGTAAATAATTGTAATATGGCCCCTACCTCCTGTATGAATCCTCTCAATCCTAAGGTTGCCTAGAAGACCGTCGAATCAAGAACTTTACGAGCACGGGAAGTGAAAATTTGATTTTGGTAATGAACTTAACAAACCGGAAGACGCAGCGTAGGTAGGCCTCCCACTAGATGAACCGAAGACACTGTGAGAGTCGCTGGCGTCCAATGGATGCAGATGGCAGGCTTTAGTTCAGTGTGGAGGTTAAAGGGTTCTGGCTGATAAGGAATGAACTTACTGCTGTAAAGGAGGTGTTTGACAGCGGCATCTTGCACGAGGCAGCGGCGCAATATCGATACCACTTCTACGCACACAGCTTCATTACGCACGCGAGACGTCACCCTGCAAGTTTGGAATTGTCGTCATCGGCTCAGTGAAGGACCAGCTCAAAGCTTGAATCGCTACACAAACTTGCTGGCGGTGAGATGTTAGTGGCTTAGAAACTTCTTAGTGCTAACAGACGAGAGGGTCTTGGTTGACGAACCGCCGTCCAACCAAGCAACGGGAAAGAAAGAGAAAATTTTCTTTTTCCCTCCCGTCGTTTCAAGAATAAAATAGCCAATAAGTTTTTTTAATACAACTGCTAGTTAATTTATGTAGTGGTTGAAACTTGAACTTACGAAGTGTTTTAGGTTGCAGCAGCTTAGCAGGAGTTGCAGCCACTTAGTAGGTTGCAGCTTACGTAGCTGCAACCTACTAAGTGGCTGCAACGTAGCTTGTAGTCACTTAGTAGGTTGCAACCACTTAGCGGGTTGCAACCACTTAGCGGGTTGCAACAACTTAGCAGGTTGCAACCACTTAGCAGGTTGCAACCACTTAGTAGGTTGCAGTTACTTTGTATTTTGTTAATAAAGATACTGCTTTATGAAATGGTTAAACCTTCAACTTACGAAGACTGCGATTTACGAAGTAGCTGTTATTTACGGACTGGCTGTGCCTTATAAAGTTGGTGTAATACATAAAGTCAATACTAGTTAGAGTCCTAGCTAGTGATCTGGCCACGCGCGATACCAGCCTGTGGCGTAGGAAGGACATAACATTGGGTACACTAGTAATAGGTTTAATACTGACGCGTTTCCCTGGTGCGTGGCGTGCAAGTCCATAGTGAGCTGGGTAAGGTATGAAAGTCCGCTGTAACGGTCGCTACTCGCGCTTTGGCTGCTGCATGCGACCCGGGATAGTCGCATGTAACGGAGAATGGACAGGAAGCCGGAAAGAGCCAGGCAGCGATGAACAGAATCTCTGAAACAACACTACAGTCAGTAAAGTCGTCATCAAATTTTCGGTTCAGTGAAATTATAGGGGTGAGATCCAACTTGAAAGCAACTTGGCATTTAAGTTGACGTTGCCGTTTTTTTTTCTTTAATGTGAAATAGACTTGAGCTTGACCGCTATTTCGCCTGATGTTGAGCTACGACGCCGTCTACGATAGACGCTCGCCTAGGAAAAACCGATTCAATCGCGACAAGGAGAAATCTAGAATAAAGAAATGAACTTACCTAGAATAAAGTCCCTTGCGGCACACCATGACCAGAACATCTCGAGTCCTCATGCTGTAGTTAAGTAGCGGATGGACCGCGTCTAACACGCCCGCTGCCAGCTTGTACTCAGTCACTGACGGTTGGCAGTTCTCTAGTATTGTACTCAGTTGGGTACACCGCTCCACGGATGCTGGGGTTAGTTTACATAGAACATATAGGCAATCTGGAACAAAAACTCATCATCAACATTTCAGCCTATCATGTTCCCACTGCTGGACGAGAGAGATGAGAGGATGGGACCTAATCCACCATGCTGACCCAGTGCATGTTGGAGAATGTCCTTGAACTTTTGAGGTTCTTGCACATGCCGGTTTCTTTACGTTGTTTTCCTTCACCGTCTTTGAGCGATGGCATGTGTAATACTATTTAATACTAGCAAGAGAGTTCAATGAACCTAGTTGCATAGCCATTACCGATTTATTCTGTTACCCACATTATGTCAAGCGCAAGCCTATTTTGTGACCCAGGTTCACGGGCTCAATAAATAGAATTTTTATTTATTATTCAATTTTGTTTTATACCCTTTAATTGAGGGTGGATGTTTATGGTTTTTTTATATATAAATATATAATAGATAGGCAGCTTGCGCTTGGCCGCCATTTCGCCTGATGTTAAGCGATGATGCGGTCTACGATGGAGCACGCTTGCCTAGAAGAAACCGATTCACTCTCGACTTGAACACACCCAGATTGTAACTAAAGAGGAACACCCATTAAAGCTATGCTAAATCAACAGCAATTTTTACTTTTTTGTGCATATGGCAGTACCCTGGTTTTCCATTCTTTATGCAATATTAGCAACAAATCCTAATCCGTAAAGAGAAAAGTGTCCCAATTTGATTCTCATTGATACTGAGGTTTAGATCAAAATTCAGAAGTGGGATATAATACCTGCGAAAATTACTATAACAACGGCTTACACTCACGATAATGTTTTTCGGTCGAGACGATCGACCGGTTTCGGAGCCATTAGTGCTCCTTCATCAGGGAATATGCGCGATTCTGGAGTTGGTCGCCCGCGTACTGGCATCCTCACGCGAGTTTTAATGAAGTGAAAATACCTGCATATTGTTTCTGCACAGAATCTTGCGCAAGTTTGTCAGCCAGCTGGCTCAGTATGTGTCCCGCGGTCTCGGGCTGGGACATGCTCAGTCGCACCAGTATCAGCTTGCCATGAGACCAACACGAGTGGGCGACTGGCTTTATACGAGACACGGCGAGAAGAGAGAAAGCTAAGTTGATGAGACCGATCACGGTCAGTTCCCGGTGGTTGGCGCTGTAACAAGGGAAGTCATTGAGCGTTGTGGTTGAGGATAATTATTATATTATTTTTTAATTAATAATAGGCTTGCGTTTGACCGCCATCTCGCCTGATGTTAAGCGATGACGCGGTCTACGATGGAGCACGCTTGCCTAGAAGAAACCGATTCACTCGTGATTTGAAGACACCCAGATTGTTTTGTGGTACTACTACAGCTTCTACTCCTTACCAAAAGTGCACAGGGGCGGATTTCCCCATAGGCCGAGCAGGCCAGGGGAAATTTTGGGACACGGACATTTCAGGAAAGGGACATTTTGGGAAAGGGACAATTAGAGCCTGAACGCCCGGGCCTAGGGCGGCAAAATTTAGAGGGCGGCAAAACTTGGTGAGTTTTTGAAGTGAAAACTTCTTTAGCTTCTTTCTATAGTTGGGCACTTTTTGGGATGGGGGAAAAGCACCTCGCGTGACCATCACGCTCAGATGTTCGTTCGGGTAATGTCGGCTCGAGTCGACTAAGGGAGCGAGAGAGATATTGTCAACCTTGATGAAGTTTTCACTTCTGTCGTATGATCTTAAGCATAGCTTTTTTTAGTTCAAATTCAAAAAATTCAAAAAAAAAAACAAAATTCTTTATTAACTGACTTTTATAAAACATAGGTGTTTGGCCTCTCCTGTTAGTTGTAGTGCCATTCAGTACTAACGACGTTTAAAAATTAAAAGAAAAAATACTCACCTCTCGGTAGTTAGCACCTTGAGCACACTAACGACATCAACATCGTGCGGAATAACAGATCGCACCCACGCAGACTCTTTCCTTTTAAGATCGTCCATCACTCGCTGTTCTATCGCCGACCTTATTGCCTTCATATAAAAAAAAAATGAGTCGTAGGACTGCAGTCAAAGTGAAAACTTAAGTAGTAATTCACCTATTCCACAAGAGATGGCGCTGTATTCAAAAATTACGAATACATAATATCTGAGCGTGGCGGGTCACGCGAGTTCAGTGCATTTTCCCCATCCCAAAAACTGCCAAAGTGCCTAAAGAAGTTTTTATTTCAAAAAATATAGAGTAAATTAAATTAGAAAAGACATTGTAACGCATTAGGATGCGGCGGGACAATTTTGAACGTACAGCAAGCCGGGAAATAGACAACAACTTACAACTTCTACATGCTACTTGTACTACGCATCGTCTGCAACGTTATGCTTAGTGCAAGCGGCAGTGGAAGTGATTAGTAGTACTTCACGCTGGTCCTTGCGCAAGTGAAGCTTCGTTACCCCGCGCTACTCGCGCGACGCCCACTGCGCATCGTTCGTCTCGTTCGAACACTCGTGCGAGTACTCGAGTGGCTAATTACGTATGAACGCCTACTTACAAGCTACTTCGCTTGGTCTGCAACAGGCTTTAGGGGAGCCAAGTGTACAGAAGCAATTTACACAAGTTCATGTTAACTTACATCCAGACAAACAGATCTAAAGTCCGCTCCTTTATCAGATATCGCTAGAGCCACGTCTATGACGAACGGAGCTCGAAGCAGCTGTGTTCTCGGCCACAACTTGATGTGTTTGCGGACTAGTTGCGGGTCCACTCCGCCTTGGGAGATGTGGTATATGCACGTGGAAAGACAACGGCTGAGTTCAGCAGGACTGTAGGGCGCTGTGAAATTAAAAGGTACGTGTTGGTACAATAGTAAGTTTACAGGCCGTTTTCAGGGACCAAAGGGGTACGAGATGATCGGGGACTTTTCCATATAATCCATGTTGGCAAGCGTCTTTAGGTGGGTAGTTGGATACTGACCGGTGTTACGGGGTGTAATGTAACATGTTACAAAGTGAGCACTCATGCAGTCAGTACGTGGAATCTAGCACAAACACATGAGCAATGACCCGCTCGTTGCTCGTTTCGAATGCTCCGTCAGCTGTCGGTTTTTTGGCGAACCCCTTTGAGTTTTATGGTGCGTACTGACTGGATTACATGGATTTTGGACATGGCATAACGCATCATGCTCGCTGCGAATGGTACATTACGACTCGTAGAACAGATACGCAGTAAGATGACGCTTGGTGGTTCTGGTCGCAATTTTAGAACATACCTGGATCCAAGGGGAGTCTATGTTCAGCAGTGGACGTCTTCTGGCTGATGATGATGGTGTTGAAAGTGGTACAAAATTTTGACCACGCGATTGTTTGTATTGAGTGCACATGTTGTACATGCACCATCTCTTCCCCCTCTACGATTTGTAATCAAGATGTTTGCCAAACTTTGTCACGGACGCTTGGTAGTCAGCGACCCAAAGCCGTGCTTCGTTATTTTAGGGAGCACAGCTGGTTTGAGTAGGCTGGCAGGGGCAAATGCACAATACACCCCAAGAGGGATGTCAGTGCAGGTCTTATTCAAAGTGGGGGTGCCACTTTGAATTAGGACGCTTGGTTGGCGTTGGGCTTTAGGAGAAAGACTGGGGCACGTATGTGTGGACTATACCTACATATATCATCAATGTCCATGGTAGTGGACTCTGAATCAGTAGAAGGTGGCTCCAGTTTGCTGTACAGACGCATACTGAAGTAGTTGCTCAGATGCGCCAGAACTGTTTCCAAGTTGTACAACTTACAAAGCCTGAAAATATGCAAGTATTTTTATTTTAAATTACAGTACGTTATTTTATTTATATTACACGGGAATTACTCACGTAAGATTAAGCCGGTCACTCCGATAAATAAAAATAAAATGAAAATAAAAATGAAATAAATATTAATAAAATGTCAATATTAATATTATGTCAATATAAATAAAATGTGTGAAAACCACGTCAGTTTCTATAATACAGTATGTTACTTTCTGTTGATTATATTTTTCACCACAGCTCACTTGATGATAATTGACATTGTGGCCAAAGATTTAATTTAATTTGTATTTATTTATTTCAATTAGTACACTAACTAACACTAACGAATTACACTGATGATAGGAATTCAATGTTTAATCATTGTATTAAAATTTGTATATGGTCGCGATTTAAGATTTGATATCAAATTGCATAGCTATTTACGGTGTAAAACTATATTTAATATAAATAAAAAAAGAGTTGTTATAAATTAAAACTTCTGTTAACAGCCTAGCTTCGGACCACATGACTACTACCAGAAAATACATTGACAATATTTTTTGTCTTATTTCAATTTTTTATGCTGATTGATGAAGTATAAATACAAAATATTAAAAAAAACAATAAAAAAGTTAATAATGGTTGCCTGGAAGAGATCGCTTGAAGCAATAAGGCCGCCACTTGTGGCACTAGCTCGTAAGTGTTTTCTCATCATCATCATCATTTTAGCCATAGGATGTTCACTGCTGGACATAGGCCTCCCCCATCGGATCTCCAAAAGGGACGGTTGGAAGCGGCCTGCATCCATTGTGTTTTCTATCTGTTTGTAATTTTTATTTCTGGTGTACACAATAAAGAGTTAGTTTCTATCTCTTGTATCCACCTCTAGATGTTGGTAATTTGCACCTTTGAAACAAAAAATAAACTAAATCAAAATCGGTTCAGCCATCTGGGAGCTACGATGCCACAGACAGTCACACAGATACACAGACACAGAGATACACACATTTAACCTATATTATTTACATTTTTGAAATACCAAAGGAACACCTTGTTATTGTATTTCAAAAATGTATGGGCTGGTCCGCTGGTCCCACTTCTGAGCTTGTAACTTACTTGAGAAGTTGATGAACCAGGGGTGGTAAGGCATCAGGTGGTATGTCAATAATGTATGAACAGATTTTGTTCACCACTTGCTTGTGACTGTTCCTCGATAACTGCATGTCTCTGCAACAAATAATCATCATCATCATTATCAGCCTATCATGTTCCCACTGTTGGGACACAGGCCTTCTCTCAAAGAGAGAGGATGGGCCTTAATCCACCATGCTGTCCCAGTGTATTATGGTGAATGTCATATTTCTGAACTTTTGAGGTTCTTGGACATACCGGTTTCCTCACAATGAATTCCTTCGCCGTTGTTGAACAATGGTATCAAAACTGTACATCAATTTTAATGTACTAAATAATGCATTGGTGCAGGGCCGAGCAGGGTCGGACTGGGCCTGAAGGGCCAGAGTAGCTCCCCACAAGCATGGACCTCGAGACTGGAGAGCATCCTACTTATCGCCTTGCGGCAAGCTTTGCAAGCCAGGCCCGTGGGGGGCCCGCACAGGCTGAAGCCCGGCTAGTAAACACCACCTCGACTATATGGCTAGTCCAACGCTGGGGCCGAGGTTCGAACTGGGTGCCGTCAGATTGTAAAGAGCACACGCTATCTCTTGGCCACCATCACATCATCAGCAGCCATACCCATCCACTGCTGGACAGAGACCTCCCTCTTAGAGAGAGGTGTTGCT
Source organism: Agriopis aurantiaria (assembly GCA_914767915.1). Classification (NCBI taxonomy): domain Eukaryota; kingdom Metazoa; phylum Arthropoda; class Insecta; order Lepidoptera; family Geometridae; genus Agriopis; species Agriopis aurantiaria. The sequence goes on along the minus strand of OU611994.1, from coordinate 4,182,730 downwards.
ATAATCCCCACGCTTAGCAGGCAGCTTGGGGATCGCAGTATGTTCACCTTGTATTAATAGGACGCTGCTGCCCATCCTCCGGTGGTTCTAGTCGCAGTTTTAGGACATACCCGGGTCCATATTTTAGAAATTGAAGAGGGTAGAAATCTAGAAATATTAACTTGAACATAGCAGCAAGCTGCACCAGCTGTCTCTCGCTCCACCGGCACTGACAGAGTGTGTGCACACATTGCTCCTTGTACTCTGCGCTCGACATCTCTGTGTCACAGTGTTTCACGGTGTCGTAGGAGGACAGTGACCGGGTGCATTCTGGGAGGACATCTCGCCAACTGTAAAATTAAGGTAGGATTACAAAATCTGCAACACCAAGCTTACTTAATATTACTACTTTTTAACCGACTTCAGGAGGAGGTTATCAATTCGAATGCATGTTTTTTTTTTTTTTTTTTCACAAAACAGTATACTTACAGTCATAATAAAAACTAAATTAAGCGTGTTGTTAATTGTGAACTAAACCATATCCCAAAACATGCATACTCATCATGGTTATTATAAAAGCAGTATGATATTACAATAGTGAAAATAAGGTTATTAATTATAATATATTTTACTTTCAGTTATCTGCATTCATAGTAGCTATAATGATGAGCTGTGAATTCATTATTTTTTATATTTCTCTCTAATCTGGGTAGATTTTGATCAAAAATGTCGAGCTATAATGATTTTTAATGATTTCATTGTATGATTGTATTGACTACTGGACAAACTGCACACTTAGGCTGCGTTCCAAAACCGGCGAATTTCACCCAATGAGGGTGAAATTCACTCGATGCTGGTTCCAAAACACCTTGTGAGTTTTTCACTTGGTGTTTTGGAACGCCTCCGAGAGAGTAAAAATTCAACCGGTAGGTGAAATAATTCACTCTGTAAAAACCGGCGTTAAATTTCACCCAGCTGTCAGAATAGAAATGATTGACAGTAAACAGCATGTTTATCCGTTTATCTGCCACCAGCCCATAGCTTGTCAGAAAATAACTAAGAAAGAAACATTATAAACAAAATAAATAGAGTAAAACAATTTAGTTTTTATACTCAATTTTATTTTTTAAGGCAGTTGAGTTTATTTTGATATGACAAAAATGTCAATGGTATTATTGACAAGGGTAAATTTCCTGCGGTCTTATTCTAGCGCGCTCGAGATAATTTCGGTCACTCTTACACATAATGACAATCCTAACGAGAGAGAATAAGTCCGAAATAATCTCGAGCGCGCCAGAATGGAGTCCTTCGTTCCAAAACATAATTCACCCCGTTTGAATATTACCCACATTAACCCAGTTCCGAAACCAAAATTCGTGCAACGAATTTCACTCGACAAAAGGCTGTATGTTTTGGAACGCAGCCTTAGTGTGATAAATATTTGTCTACTAGCTGACCGACGTTGTCCTGTATTAGAACTGTCAAACGCGCGAAGTTAAAACCGTCGTTAAGTTAACTAAAATTTTCCAATTTTCTTAATTTTTCTCTCTGTAAGAAACTTCTGCAAAGTATTAGGAAACTTTTAAAAAAAGATGAATGAAATCGGTAAAGTCTTTCTCAAGTTTTGGCGTGACCAAGTAGAGATCTAGTATGTCATCGTCATCATCAGCCCTGAATGACCCACTGCTGGGTATAGGGCTCCCTTTGTTTATGCCACTCTCGCCAGTCTCTTGCTATTCGCATCCACTCGTTCCCGACAGTATTTTTGATGTTGTCAATCCACCTCATCCTCGGTCGGCCTGGGTTCCGCCAACCTAGTCTCGGCCATATTATTCTATATTCTATCCATTCTATATATATATATATATATATATATATATATATAGAAAGATAGATAAATAAATAATAAATTTCAGATAGCTTACATCATGTTAACATCACTGTCATCAACAATAGATTGAATACTATCATTGCACAGTCTCACCAGATCCTTGGCAGGTATTCTTGGCAACTCCAAACAAAGCCTGCTGATAACGTCAGCGCAGTGTGTCAGAGATGTCGACTCTTTCCTCATTTTCTGCAGCACTACGTCTATTATCTGAAAGGATTATTATAACATTGTTTACAAGACATGTAAAATATACACAACAAGAACCATAATGAATATTATTTGGGTGCCTAATGGTGCCCTTAAAAGTAAGGATTGAGATTATCCATTAGAGAACTAAAATAGCTGACAAAGCTCAAAGGATTAGCAAGCTGAAGTGGCAATTGGCGTTATAATAAGCGATGTTGTGACTGTTGTGATATGCAGATTCTAGAGCAGGGATGGCGAACTTTTATGGGTGTTCATGCCATTTTTTTAAAGTGGCGAAGAAGTGCCGTCTAATACTTGATTTAAATAGAGACTATTGACTTATAAATAAAGAGTAAAACTAGATGTTATTACCTTAAACTTTTTATTTAAAACCAGAAATAAGCATTTTGCATCACATCACATCATCAGCCAGTATAATATGTCCAATGCTGAACAAAGGCCTCCTTCTTAGAGAAGGGTGTTGCCATAATCCCCACACTTGGCAGGCGGCTTGGGAATCACAGTTTGTTCACTGCGTACTAATAGGATGCTGCCCGTCCTCCGGTAGTTCTGGTCGCAGTTTTAGGACATAACTGGGTCCTAGCAAATTGTAATATTTACTGCAAATTTATTTTAATAAAAGAAAAAGTTTGTGCGATTTTGTCTTTTGCAAATTAGATGTCAAATAACTTATATTAGACTCTTTTTACTCTTATCACCGATAAATCAACCAATAGCTCACAATCTATTACTGTTTAGGCACCACTGGTAGCTCCGTACGTAGTGAACTATTGATACTTACATGACGTCAAATATAAACAAAAACAAACCAATCATGACACAAAGATTTCTTAATTATTGTCATTCCTAAATTATTTTGTCGAGTGCCATAGATTCGCCGTCACAGTTCTAGAGTAAAAACTGCGTTTCGGCAAAAGAGTGGGACGCCCAGTAGCCAGGTAGAGCATCAACCTGCTAACGGCGGCTGGTATCTAGCAAGTAGATGCATAAAGTAGAAGATTGTCTCCAATGACGATATAACCACTTAACTGATTATCCTTTCCCCCGCCCGATGAAAAGGTACAAAAATTTCTTCAAGTCTAGAGTTACCATTAAACTTCGAACATTTTATTTTGTGATATAAGATTGTGTATGTTTGGGAAGAATTTACAACAGAGGTACTTGACTTCTTGGTCTTGGCTGCAGTGACAACAAAAGTCTTACCTTGACTTTGTTTTTTAAAGACCCTGCAGTAATATCTGGTATTCCCTTAAGTATGCAACCTAGTAAATCTGGGCCATCGCTGTTCACGATCCGCCGTGGTAAGAACTGGAGGATCTGAAGAGAGCATAGAAAAATCATGTTGGGATAAGTTTGATAAGGTTTGGCTTGTTATAATTATGTAAAACTTTTGAAGTTGCACTCACTAGATCGAATTTCTGAATACAATATTCACGTAAATCCTCTTGTTTACTATTAACGTGCCCTAGCTCTTTTATTATAGTTACTATTTTGTTTGCGTCCATTACGATAAATTACTATTACTAATAACTCTAAACTGAAATCAGAATGAAGAACTTGAAGAGAAGAAGAAGGAAGACAGAAAATCTAAATAATAACCGCCAAAAAGAAAATGACAGATGACTTGACTTCTTCTAAACCAAAGACAATAAAACCGCTCTAATAGTGTTAACACACGTATGGATATGGTTGAGGTCAACCGTCAACGGCGTGCGTCCTTAGACAATTTGTCTATGGCCGTACCAAATCCGTCCATGTGGGGCGGTGTTGACGGCATGTTGACGGACATAATTATTATTAGCACTGGTCCGTCGCGGTTGAGCGTTTTGCATTGTCAACGCTGTTGAGGATGGTTGAGGTCAACCATGTCAGCCCGTCTGGGCAGCGGTCCGCGGACAAACGGCCGTCAGTCGCTAACGAGACGCTGAAGTGGATGGGCGTGCGTGCTTTTTTCGTATGAGTTTACGATTTTAATAATAAGTTTATTATAATTATATAGATAATAATTTATAAAAAAGTGATTTGTTCTCTGCTATATTGTTATGCGAAAATCGTCTTCGTCCAGGGTTTTAATATAAGCACTCAATTTTATAGGGCTAAATTCCTCATAAATTCTGCGCTCCTATGAATAAAATGTTGCCCTATATATTATTTTTAGTCTGTATTATGTATTCGTAATGCGGTAAAAAAAACGTTTTTTATGTAAGTTGGCATATCAGACCTTTGGGTCATGGTAATCCCCTGTAATATTATTTCTACATCTCCTCACAGTAGTGCTGCCATAATAGTATAATAAATAAAATATATCGATATTAAATAGTGCTCTGAATCTACTGAATAATCTGGATATAAATTAGCTGTAAAAATTCATCCGTATTGGATTTCCAATAGTCGTGCAGATACGGACACGTGTGTATTATGGTAACACTGACGGCGGTTCGTGCCGGTTGGTACGATCGTCTGGGACGAAAACTGTCAACGTGGTGCGTGGCTCAACCATGTACGTCTCGTGTGTAACACTAGTTAACACTAGTGCTAACAGACGCTCGAACGCGGCTGACCTCAACTGCCCTCTGACCAATGTCCACATTGGCGCCAAAACACTTGTTTTTTTTTCTCTGTGAGGATTTTGTCATCGCACTCTTGTGCATTTGCCAGTGTCAAGTATTAAATTATTACAAAGTTTGATGATATGTAGTCAAACTCACAGAGTCAAACTAGTCAGACACAGTCAGAATCAAGCAAAGTAAGTCGCGTTCAAGTCAAAGTCATGCCTCTGCTATGCTAATCAGGCAGCACAGGTCAGCACGTATAAATATAGTAGTCTTTGGTCAGCACTTCACTCAGTAGTGGGCAAACTGAAAATGGCGATGATGATATTATATGCATACAAAATTCTGAATAAATAATTTCCTTGGCATACTTTTGTAAATGCCCAGCCCAGCCCTAAATATCCCCACTATCACTATTCATTCACTTCACTACTAACGTACGTAACGTCTTTTGATGACGTCATCAGTTTATGTTTAGCGAATGAGTAGTTACGAAATTCACGAATTTCCTTGTAACGCGCAAGTTTTACGTACATAATATACTACGACGGTTTATCTTATAATTTGTTTCATCGCTGGAACTTGCATTTGTGTGATAAAACTTGGAAAATAACCTTAGTTGTTATTGAAAGTCACCGAGACATTACGTTACTTTTGGCGGCATCTCATGAAGCCACAGAAATAGATTTCCTTGTGCGATATTCGGTGTATACGAAAACCCAGTGATCTACTAAACATCAGAGTGCATTTTGGAATATTCTTGGGTGGTTTCGGCTTGTTTCTAAGTGAATATGGTGGCACCTAAGTGATAACAGGAGTAGTTGCATAAAAGGTGGTCTAAAATGGAGAATCTGACTGTTAGCGGATTGCGGTCAAGGTCCCGCTCAAATACTCCTTTCCTGAGGTCCAGCTGCGACCACGAGAGCTGCTCGGAAGTGGCAGAACATACCCACAAGTCTGGAAGAACGACTCCTATCAAAAGAAGCACACCTATCAAGTAAGTTATCAGAAACATACCTAATTTTGAAAAAGGTTACAGTAAATTTAAAGTTTTTATTTTAAAAAAACTGAGGAATGTGACTATACATAGTTTAATAGGTGGTATAGAATAGTCCAGTGTTGCAATCAGAATGTATCCAAACAAAGATAATGTACAAACAAAACAGTTTTGCAAGTAAGATTATATTTGATTCTAATAACAATAAATTCTAACTAACTGCACACTGCGTTTTATAAATTTCCCCCCATTTTCTGGCATTAAAAGTATTCTAAATTACTTCTAAATAATGCACACTTCTACTTTGGTCAGTTACACCAAGATTGGATCAGCCATTGAATCATGAAAAGTTACCAATCCGACTTGCCCTCTTTTCGTATCTGTAATATTATGTTAGTACCAATGTAATTGTGTCTCATTTTCTCTTACACTACTGGTGTCATAAATATGTAGGTTAATGTTATTGATGCTATTCATTGAATATTTTAACCCCCAATGCCAAAAGAGGGGTGTTATATGTATATCATGTAAGTCTGTCTCTCTGTGGCGTAGCTCCCAAACGCCTGAACCGATTGTGATTTAGTTTTTTTTGTTTGAAAGGTGACTTGATCAAGACTGTTCTTAGTATGATTCAAGAAAATCTGTTTAGCCGTTTGTTGATATTTAAATATTTTAAATTTATACTTGTATATTCATAAATATTGTTTGACTGCTGATATTAAAACGATGATGCGGTCTACAAAAATGCACACTAGCATGGAAGAAACCTATTTACTCACGACTTGAAGACACCCAGATTGTAACTTTTGGGGAACACCCACTCCTCTAGCACATTCCACATTCTAGCGGTTCGCACAATGATGTTCCTAAAACCAAAAGATAAGTATTAACCACAATTTTGGTAATCTTTTCAATAGCCTCAGTTTATTGTAGGTATGTCTGTAACCATAGTACATGTAGAATACGAACTGAAAATACATTGGGTTTAAAAAAAATATATACTAATTATACCTACTTCGTCCAAGATTTTTAGCTATAGATAGTAAAAAGCCAAATGAAAACTGCAAATTCTGTTCAGTTTTGCTATGTTTTTGAACGTAAGATTGCAGGTGGTAGCCAATATATTACAGTGAAATACTAAAAGAAAATGTTTTCATTCAGCTTTTACAAAGTTATTGCAGCTGTCAGAGTTTGAAAACTTGGGCAGAGTAATAGTGCTAACAGACGAGATGGATTTGGTTGATGAACCGCCGTCCATCAGTCAAATCCACACGTCTGTTAGTACTTTACTATATTGTTGCCTAGATTAGCATAAAATGTTTTAAAATTAAATGCATTTAATAAAAATAAAAATAATAAAATAAAAATCGTTTAATTCAGGCAACTTGACCCATAGAACTCGTACTAATTAATGTCTTAATCTAAAATAAAATAAATGCACACTGTATAGGGGTGTTCGTGTTCGTCGTATAGGGGTATTTAATGAAATTGCCTACACGTAAAGAGCTGCCGTAAAACAACAAATTTGTAGATCAATGCGTCATTAATACTATGTTAAATAATCATCATGTGAATATACAAAATTATAATCTTTAATTAATCAAGATTTCGTACCAATAAAAATTCATGGCAGCTCGAAGGAAAAGGACAGATTTGTTTACTTGGTGATGTCACATACAAACACATAAAAATGAGGTCATGATGTTCTAATGCCATAGAACCATGTATTGTGAATGACCTTAATAGGTACAGTCAGCAATGTAATTTAAAAAAAAAAAAATCCTTAACTAAATAAAAAACTACTTAATTATCTTTTCTAAATTCTAAAACATACTTACTCAAGTAAACCTTTTGGTCTATCTGTTTGTCCCATTTTTTTTTCTTGTTTTTTTTAATTTATTATATACACATGTAAAAACTAAGAAATTTAAGGTTTAATTTAAGGAATGATAAATGGAAAGAATGATAAATAGACAGAGTACTCAAACCTATTTCCGGTTATATTTTTTCATCATACTAGTTTCACATAATCAAGGCCATGATAAGCGACGGTGACCGAACGGAAGCATGTGCGCTTTACAATCTGACGGTACCCGGTTCAACCCTCCGCCCCACACCAATGACTTTTATTACTAAACAAATTATATTTCGCGTTTCGATGCAATCCCTAAAAAACAGTGAAGGTAAACATTGTGAAGAAACCAGTATATCCAAAAACTTCACAAATTAAAAGTCATACCTATATGATATTCACTATCATGCACCGGGCCAGCATTGTTGATAAGGCCCGTACTCTCTCTCTGAGAAAAAGCTCGTATCCCAGTAGTGGAAACGATGATAAGCGTATACAGTAAGGACATGTTGCCAATTGAAAATAATGTTTTGCCTGTTTTCCCAGTTTCTGGAATAAAATAGTATCAAATGTTTGTCTTCAAAATGGACAGTACTTCCTTGCCAAATTTCATCGAGCTCTGTTCAGACCTTTAGTGCAAGAAAGGTGAGAAATAAAACAGGGGACTAACATCGGGTTAGGGGTAGGTAGGGTGTAAGATTAGGGGTTGCAAGTCTATTATTATTGAATTAAAAAAGGTACTTTCATATACGTAATATTCAAATGTGACTAATGAATTTGCAAACCTTACCAACTTGTGACCTTGTGGTAACTTGTGGTATTTACCTGCTAGAATCCATTACACATCTACTTTAGGCCTATAGCTGTGGAAAGTTATAATTCTTTTTAATATTTTTTAAAATTTATTAATAGGCTTGCGTATGACCGCCAACTCGCCTGATGTTAAGCGATGATGCGGTCAACGGTGGTGCACGCTTGCCTAGAAGAAACCGATTCACTCGTGATTTGAAGACACCCAAGATTGTAACTATCGGGGAACACCCATTCAGGCAGCGCATTCCACAGACTAGCAGTTCGCATAGTAAAAGTGGAATCAAAGCGTTTCGTTCGGGTCTTTGGAATACTGACCATAAAGCGGTGTCGAATTTTTGTGCCCGCTCTGGCAGTCCGATAGAAAAATGGGCAGGAGGGAATTAGATCATGAAGATCCAATGCAAACTCTCCGAAATGTATCCGATAAAAGACCGATAGACTAGCAATTTTGCGCCGATTCTCAAGACTAAGGAGTTGCTGAAGGTGTGCAACAACACACATTTCTTACATTTCACAGATATTAATATCACTTGATATCACTTAGCCGAGATAGAAAAATATTATGACTTCTAGAGGAGGCCTACGTCCAGGGAGGACAACCTGATCGTAAATTGGGTATACATTTTTTTTTCAAGTTCATATTGTGAGTAATGGCGTGCATCCCGCTTATGAAAACACTGCACTTTTGTTGCCATTTTTAATGCATCAATTTGAAATATCATTACTTAAGTACTAGTAGGTTACACGCATTTAATTATACAAATAAATAAATTAGACAGTACACTGATAACACATATTAATGATAATAATATTTACTCATGGCATTGAAACTTATGAATAAAGCGCACTTTCTCTGATGATAAGGAACGGGATATTAGTGTAGCCTTGACCGTACATCACATGACTAATAATTGGAAAATCCCTTTTATATAGTACAGAGCTGATGACACTTGCGTTTTTAAAGTCAAAGTGTGCGGCACCTTGCTTGTTAATGTGAGAACAGTTTATCGGTGACTCACGGGTGCTATTTTTTTTCCGTGGTACAGTTACCCTTACCCTGGGTGAAATATATCTTACGTATAACAGTGACCAAACTATGGGATTTTATTTATACATTTGAGTAGAGTATTTTTTTTTATAAGTACTTAGTTTTCAGTAGATATTTTTTTCGCCATATTCATTTGCTTGTTGATCGGACCAAAATAAAATATTTTATACAAATATACAAAAAATATTCCCATATACGTTCAAATATGGAAGGGTAACAATAAATAAAATAGAAATTATTTATTATTTCTTGTGAGATATATGAATCCAAAAATCTATAAACATATTTAATCATTGACATAATAATATTATATAATTGTCATTTTTCCGTATACTTAAATTTATTTTATTATCTGACGACATAATATAATTTTGGTGGTTTGGTGGTTTTATAAACTGTTTTTTTTTTTTTTTAAGACAAAACTGATTGCCTGCTTTATCAGCGAAAATAGAGTGCTTAACTATAATTATTTAAGATCACAATTTATTGTTTTTACCTATTTTGCAATGAATAAATGAATTATGAATTAGTCCTTTTAATGTGCTAGGGAAGAAATATTTCTCCCAAGGTCCGGTCAACTGTACTATGGTTAAAAAATGAACCATGGTCTGGTCAACCAAACTATGCAACCGTACCACGTGTGAGTCACCAATTTATCTTAGGCCCAATACCCACTGGAAGGTGGAAGAAAAGCAACGCAATATAATAATGCACAGCATGATAATTGGTGTGTACCGGTACATCAAATATCAAGCGTTGTATTCGTAGCTATGCTGTACATTATAGGCATAGAACAACAGTGAACCTATTATAGTAAATTGGAAAGCAAATTTTCAAGCAGCCGTGAAACTTTTCCGTGGCTGCTTGTACACTCGCACCTTGTCTCAACTTAGCATGAACTTAGTGTCCAAGTGCCTACATAGATAATTCACTAGCAAAACAGTGCATACTTGCCTTGGGTGCGATAAGGAGTAAGAGTGCTTCTTCGTAGATTGAGCAGACAATAGACATGATACGAAGTATAAAAGTTTGAATCAAGTAATATGTTTTATTTATATTACACGGGAATTACTCACGTAAGATTAAGCCGGTCACTCAGACTATGTCAAGACGATATGTCAAGTAATAGTAATATAAAGTAATATGTACAACGTACAACGTGTTCAACGTGTATATGTGCTATGTGTACTAATATGTATATGTATGTGTATATAAGTGTGTGTGTGAGTTGTGTGTTACATGTCTTAAATCAACGACTCGTTCAGCCTTAAACGAGGTGACGCACCGATTTCCTTCCGAATCTCACTAAAATGTTCATCTCACCATATAGTAAATAACTTTCTTACTGCCTACGTAACACAGTACTAAACCAATCACCCCTATTGCAGACAACTCGGTCAGACCAGCAAAATCAGCACAGAAGTAATAACGGAAACGATAGAGGAATACAAATCGCCTCCAGCGCACCGCACGAGGCATTCCATCAGAAATGCTCCAGAGAAACTGGTGAAGACTTCGGACTACTCGTCTGAGGAAAGCTTGGACAGAGTGAAAGGACATGGAAAGGAGATTTATCAGGTATGTACTTGAATGGTATAAGCATGGTGATGAGGCAAGTTGATTGCCTGATTGTAAGGCACACTTGCTCAAAAGGCTGGTTTCACAGTTGTGCGGGTCGCCCGTACTACGGCTAAGGCAAGTCCCGTACGGAACAATCCGCGTCGCTGTGAACAATGTTCCAGCGCCTCACGTATGTCTCCGCTCCGGGAGCCCGTACGGGCAACCCGCACGGGTCTCTTGTACAGCTGTGAAACCAGCCTATATGCTGCAATTCAAAACCCTACGGGACTAGGGTTACCATACCCTAGGGGACCTTCTTTTGGTTTGGTATCACCGTTTCGTGTCGTGTAACCCTCTAGAATAGAGCATTGCAAAGCAAGTTACTTAAGCGCCCATTAAATCCGATAATGCGATAAGACCGCCTATTAAAAGCTTAGATAATATTTTTATTGTAATGTTTATGTTCTCCTTGTTTTGTGGTATTTTAATAAAGAGTCATTGTATTGTGTATTGAATTGTAAATCAACATTATTTGAAATCATCCGTACAATACAAAGCATAAGATATAGTTGAAGCTACTTGACGTGAGATAAATAATAGGAATGCGAACCATTGCTAAGCACGTGAGAAAATTTTATACATTGCAATCACGAGCACCGCTGGCCCTAGCCATTGATCAGGGTAGAGCGAGATTGTCTATCGGCACGTTTCATTTCTGAAAACTATCGTACAGGAATCGATAATTTACGTACGAAGCGCTTTGATTCCACTTTTATTATGCGAACTGCTAGTCTGTGAAATGCGCTGCCTGAATGGGTGTTCCCCGATTGTTACAATCTGGGTGTTTTCAAATCACGATTGAATCGGTTTCTTCTAGGCAAGCGTGCTCCACCGTAGACCGCATCATCGCTTTACATCAGGCAAGTTGGCGGCCAAACGCAAACCTATTTTTTTTTTTTTTTTTTTTAAGTCGCCCCTGTGCTAATCCAGGGGGATGTATAGTACGTCAAAATTGTATGCTGGTTACAAACTATGCAAGTGTAACTAAAGCGGCCCCCGCCCCGAGGCGCAAGGAGCCATCAAATTTTTTTTGTTGTTTTTTTTTTCGCTTTTGTCATTTTGACTCCCCTTACTAGCTTGCGCCTAGAGCAACCAATAATGGGATTGGGTACTAAATTCTTAAAACAATCGTACCAGCATGCGGCTTTCGGCGATCTCGCATCAGATTACATTTCACCCATAGATTACGTACCTACTATGACCGTTTATCGCCAACCGAAAATTTCAAAAAATAACGGCCAGATTCCTCGCCTCAAATAAATGACGTCACGGTGTCGATTCGCCTCCTGCTCCATTGCTATCAGAATAGTCTTGGTACGACCAATTTCGGCTTATAGCTAATGAGCAAGTCTTCTTTCTAATAGTACGCGCTGTGACGGTTAAACTTCTACTGCCCTACTGCACAGCATTTGTTCGATAATGTTTGGGTAAAATAAATATTTATTAATAAAACGCTTTTACATTATCACAGGTGTAAGATGTCATAGGTATACATAGCTGTCCATTGTCTCTAATTGAGGATATATTCACATACTCGGCTAGGCTGGTCTCTTGGCGACGCGGAACAGATGAATATTTCGCGCTACATCGTTACGTGCTTATTTTACTGACATACGTCTTTAAAGCACGTAACAGATGTATGTGGTCGCCGTATGTACCAGGAGATCATATTAAGAATACATACAATTTCATTGAAATACTAGCATTGTCTACTATCATATTAGGGTTGAGTTTGCTATTGTTTCTGACTCAAATAAAGCCGTGTACAAACCTAGCGCACGAAAACTACCGAACGCGAGCGAACGGTGGACGTGTCAGCGAAAGCGAGCGTGAGCGGAAGTGTAGGGGTTCAAGAAAATAAAGCAACAATAAATGTGCTTGAAATGCATCCTCGCCTCCTTATTTCAATATAATATTAATATTTTAATATTTCGAGGGAGGGGTCTACCCCCTACCCCTTGGCTACGCTCATAGCTCGCCGAATGTAGTACGTACGAGCACAGACCATTTTTTTTTAAGATCTATAGTTGCGATTGAAAAGTCCGTGGGGTCGCAACAGCGATTGCGAACGAGGGTGCGCTGTCTAGAGCGGCGCATGCGCCTGAGTTCGCCCGTTTGCGTAACTCGTGTTCGTTTGCTAGGTTCACGGTATCACACCCCGATTGCTCCTTTAGTTTCATTACATCAACTTCGCAAAATATTGAAAAATATTTTCACAATGTTATATTCCCGTCCATACCCGAATGGACCTCACATTGCTGTCATGTATATAATTATGTTACCTACACAATAATACCTATAAGCTTAAGGTTGAACTGGGTTTCACCACCACTGACTAAATAGTATTTACTAGTTTACTAATTTCAGTTATCGTGCGATGCCGTAAAAACCCTGAAAATTCACGTTTGAAAGGAAATATGTTGATAACAGAACACAACGCTATTTATACCAACCTTGCTCTAAATCGGCATTACTTCTAAGAATTTGGATGAATTTTGTTTTACGTCATTCTCACTTAAAACAAAATCTCCGTGGCGGTCTATATTTGTTATTCCAAGGCCTTGCAATGTTCATTCATGGGCTATTAAAATCAACACGTAGGTACATTTCAAATCATGCGAAACTATGATCGCTCTGTACTGTGACACAGCAGTGAAAGTAATACAATTATTACTGAGTGCAAGTACGATATTTTATACATTGACAAATTTTAAATTAAATGTCATCGACAAATCGGTTTAATCTATACGGGGTGTTCCATAAATTTTTGATCTATTATATATAATGATGAGTATTGTCTCTGGTGTATTCTGTGACCTGTTGACCTCTTTAAGGTTGACTTCCGTGCATCGCGGCTGTTCGCAGCCGCGCGCGTCTCACGCATGCGTCAAGTCTTGGCACTATCAAAATGTATGGCCCTGTTTCCGATGTCTGGATGCGCGCGGCTGCGATCGGCCGCGATGATGATGATGCGATTTGGAAATGTATGGCGACGGAAGTCGTCGGCCGCACGCATCTGAAGCAGACCTCAGAAACAGCGCTATACATTTTCATAGTATCAAACTTGACGCATGCGTGTGATGCGCGCGGCTTAGAACAGGGCCCCGGTTCTACTAAACCAATTGTTTTTAAATTGTAATGGTTCAATTTTAATTTTTAAATAATTGTCTCAAAATTGTATGCTTTGTAGAATCGGGGCCCAACCGCGATGCACGGGAGTCAACCTTTAGGGCTAGTAAACCCTTTCCACGTAACCCTGTAGGTACATCATGTCCCCTTTCCAGGCCTAGATTATAAGTTTTTTCTCATAATGTTCCTTATCTTCAATCCTCCAACATTGCCCAAGAAATTTGATTAAAGAACTGGACTTTAATCCACTTACACTTTTTAACCCGGGACTCGGGTAATCTGCGGTTATCACAACTTCTATCAAAGGAAAAGCACCTTTGATAACTCCTAATTCTAAGTATACACGGTAGTTTTTTGACTGCATCACTTACGGCGCATTAGTGTCTCGTCTATCTTAATTGAATTACAATTATAGACATACATAAATAACAATGAAGCAATTGAATTTAACAGACGCCCACCTCGCTTGAGACTGCGCTTCCGGCTTCTTTGTTTTTGAAACTATCTATTATATTCTAGTATGCAGGAACATAGAAAACTACCTTTGCGTGTTAGTATGGCGTTTTTGATGACATATATGGTACTGTGACGTGGTCCTCAACACTTTTCGCCGAAGAACCAGAGTCATCGACATAGCTATTAAAATTTGCAAGTTGATGTAGCAATGGGCAGGGCACTTCGCTCGAAGAACCGATAACCGATGCGGAAGAAATATTTTTGAGTGGAGACCGCGAACCGGAAGACGCAGCTTAGGTAGGCCTACCACTAGATGGACCGACGACATCGTGAGAGTAACAATGTCATCAATTACTTACATGATAATGTAAAGAATAACCTTCGATATTCCCAAACACCTTTATCATATACTAGCTGACCTGACAGACGTTGTCCTGTCTTAGAACTGTCAAACGCGCAAAGTCAACATTGTAAATCTTATTTTTTTACACCTTGGGTTACATTATTGGAGTTTTAGTAAGGATCCCTATTTTTTTGAAATTATAATATAGCCTATATACACGGGGATAGTGTAGCTTCCCAATAGTGAAATAATTTTTCAAATCGGTTCATTGGTTTCGGAGCCTATTCAATGCAAACAAACAAGCAAACAAACAATCAAATCTTTCCTCTTTATAATATTAGTATAGACAATAATTACCCGGCCTAGGAGTAGGAGACTTTTTGTCAAAATGAAATTGTTTGAAAATTTAATTTCCCTCCTATAGTTGAAACGTTTCACCTTAAAGATGATAAGATAGAAAATGTAAACATTGAATGAATGAGCGCCTTGGCTGCATGCCACTCAAATCCAGTATTAGGAAACCAACTGACTTATGCAAATGTATTCCAACAAACAAGTCAACAAAAACCTGTACAGACTAACAACTTTATCTCTAGAGTTAGCCAAATAAAGAACTAAATTGTTTCTACAGACGGATGTTAGTTGTTTAGAAAATACTATGGTGGCTCCCTCGTTTAACTCTACCGATAAGTTGGCCGTACAAAAGCCTTTGGAAGACACTGATTTATGACCGTAATTCCTTAGATCTAAATAAAATCTTACGTCATTCTATATAATATCAAATGCAGTATCTGCTCAGAAGTTGTCAAGCTAAATATGACTAATTTATGAATCACTGCAATATAGGTACATAATTGTAAGTGATGTATTGCTGAAATCAAGAGCTTTCAGACTACGCCAAAAATATTATCGCATAAGTTCTCTATGGGCATGTCCCCGCCAACCCCGCAAATTGCAAGCCGCAACGTATAGCTTCAAGAGCACGAAAATATCGCACAACTAGTAATAAAAAAAAAAAAAAACAACAACATACAGTCGAATTGATAACCTCGTCCTTTTCGAAGTCGGTTAAAAACAAATTACAACCAATTTCACCCGCATGGACATTTCCTCAGGGGCCGTACATTTTACCAGGATCAAATATATCGCCGCCCTACTATGAAAAAATACGGAACCCTAACAAATCACGTCGTCGATCCCTTGATCTCTTACTGCTAAAAAGAGTAACAAACAGACTCACTTTCGTATAATTAGGGTTATGATCAGTGGTTACATTTTATGATGCGCTGCCGCTGTGCTATACAGAAAGAAATAAATAAAGAAGGAAAATAATTTTATTCGACACCTTTACAAAAACTTATATATAAAGAATACAATCAGTGTCGAATGCACGAATGGGTCCAGATATTGGTGGGCAGGACGGGAAAAGCTATGTTGCGACTTGCAATATACAGGTTGTTTGGTAGCTGTGTAAAGCTGAAAGGGGTGACAGATTAGGCCATTTAGAGCCATATTCACTGTAAAGAAGTCAGATAATTTTTATTTCGATGTTCCTCATCGGGGGTTCCTCCAAAAAACTTACTCCCTATTAATAAATGCGCAGTAGTGACCAAAGAATAGTTACGAGAACCTTGTCTTTTTCGTTCCTTCAAATTTTGAACGTGATTGAAAAAGACAAAAGATAGTGTAACCATTCCGAGACCACTGCACGTTTATTTAATAAGGGAGTTAAAGTTTAAATAAAATTAATCAGGCTAAGTTAAAGACAAAATATGCCTAAGCTGTAACCCCCTTACAACCTGGCACCCAGTTACTAATCGTCCTGTATTTATACCTACCATAGTACGAAAGCTCCTCAGTCTTGCAATCTAGCACAGTGCAGCATTTCCTGGTGACGTCTATCAGTGACCGATGCATGAACTGAACTGACAGAACCATGCCAAGTGGTCGTTAAGCCAACAGGAAAACATGACCATAATTATTTCCTCCAAATATAACCGGGAATCAAACATCTCCCGCGTTGGTGTATTTTTATCCGCACTGCATATGGGCATTATTATTTCAAGCCATCTGGCTTTCAGTCGTTACGTGTAACACGCGAAGATAGCGTCACTTTTGCTGTTTCCGTGGATAATTAGGCAGTTGTAGTGCTAAATCATGGATTCTTGACCTAGTTTTGTTGGTGCTATTGGATATTCTGTGTGGTTCTTTATTTGGAGATCGCCAAGGATTCGGGCGGGAGGTAGGTATGTTCCTCAGTTGCTATGGAGATGTTGAATGTGATTACGTAAATTCAGTTGCATTTACTTCTTTGGAGATGTATTGTTCAGCATCGAAGGTCAGTTTAGCAAGTCATGTGCATTAATATTTTGTATGAATGATTGAGCACTCGTAGTGTTGAACTTGAACTGTTTTTCAACCTTGGTCGAGAGATGCGTAATGCATTGTCTCGTTGTCGTTGTTTTCCATGAATGTAGAAAAGCTGAAAGTAAAATGCTAGCACGTATACTAGACCTTGTAGCTTGAGCTCTAGTTTGTTTTACTATTCCAATGAAAGCGCATCTGCTTCCATAATGGGGCTGCTGTCCTCAAAACATTTCGATCGATCCGTATACGATTAACCAGTCAATAGCTTTACTAGTCATAGAATAAATAATAGTAACAAGCTACATTGAAGCATATTCTTTGTTCTATTTACTTTTCGAAGTGGCAATCCAATGGTTCTTGTAATAACATGTCTATTAGATCCAACAAACTACTGATTCTACCGTATACAGGGTTATTGATAATATGCTAACAACCTCTGTACATCCATGGCAAACAACTGTATTCTTGGTCCAAGCATTTATATGCTCTGACAGCTGCAATAACATTGTAAAAAAAAGCTGAATATAAACATATTTCACTGAATTATATAGGGTAGTGCTACAGTCCTACATTCAAAAACCTAGCGAAAGTGATAAGAACTAGTGGTTTTCATTCAGCCATTTCAAAAACCGTTGCTTTTTTAATTAATTTTTTTACAAACTAGCGACCCGCCCGCCCGGCTTCGCACGGGTTTAACTTACGTGTGAAACCAGGGCGGGGCGCTTGTTACATATATAAACCTTCCGTAAAAAATTATCTAACTGATGGTGAAAACCGCATCAAAATCCGTTGCGTAGTTTTATATATCTAAGCATACATAGGGACGGACAGACAGCGGGAAGCGACTTTGTTTTATACTATGTAGTGAAGTGATGACCAGTTCCAGAAACATTCAGTATTTTGTTAAATGTTATGATAACCCTGTAAAGTGACTGCTATTTATTTATGTTACAAAGTATAAGGTTCATCAGCTTATCGCTCTCACAGACACCCTTTGTGCTTAATCCTCAAACTAATCTGATAAGATAAAGACTCATGCCTCATTATCTTGTTCTTTAACAGAATTCTAACACTTGGTCAGTTCATCAAATGTTTCTACCTTAAATTCGTTGGTAAATGATCTTGGATTATTTATGTGCATAGTGATTAAGGACATCATCCTCAGGTGCCATCTAATTGAAGATCTTCATATTGAAGTTCGGAGGTCAGGAAAATTGTTTATTTTATAAGATCTCAAGCTTGTGTGCAGTACCAGTAATGATGTATCTAATAACATGAGATATATCTAATGAAAAGTTTGGGACCAAAAAGACACCCTTGAGGCAGTCTGTACTAAACTGAATAATGCAAATGAAATCAAGTGAAGAACTTATGTTGGCTACTTGTATAGAACTAGCAGCGCCCCATGTCATGTTATTTTTCCGCGATAAGTGTATGTGTTAATAGAGCTTTTAAACTACCTTCATACCAAATGTCATACAAATCCGTTCAGCTGTCACAGAGTTAAATGTGGACAAACAAACACACTTACACACAAAGCTTCGCATTTATAATATTAGGGTGAAGGTGTGATGACATTCGATTTCCTCTATTTTCGGCTGGAATTATAATTTCCGAGAAAATACATCTCTAACGAAATAGAATAATCAATCCTTCAGCCAGTTCGGTTCATCTCGCTTGACCGTTAGGCCTTCGCCGCAACTGCTCCACCACTCAATGTCAAACACCTCGTGAATCATGCCGTCACTTTTTCCACAAACTATAGTACAGTTCAGCCAACTTAACCATCTGTAAAGGAAACGGAGCCACCATCATATTATCCGACACTAATCCTACCAATTTTTTAGTTTCTTCATTTGACCACCTTGCAGATAAGTTTGTTTATATAACTTCACGTTTTATTCTTATCTATTCTGTGTCGGTTCAATTAGCACTGTAAGAAATTCTTACAGTATGTTTTTGTTGCTCACTGTTACCGATGATGTCATGACGTTCGAGCGATGACTGATGAGTTTTTTTTTTCTTTATTATTACCGGCTTTGCTCGGTCTTGTTGATAAGTTTATTTATAGAGGCAGGTGCGACTTGGCATCTTGTGTGTGAATTTAAGGGCGATGTTGCTGATCGAAATTAATGGTATCCTCTACAGACCTTTACCAGGATAGACCCCGCGTCATATATGAACGTCAAGTTGCATGAAAACCTAGCGGGCCGCATTATGTACTTACTATGACATCATGAGCAATTTAGTAGATGTTTAACGCCATACGCATGAGAATTTTTACAGTTTACTGTAGCGCAATTTTGTGTTTGATTTCGTTCTTGTTATTTAATCCTCATAATTTTTCCTCTGTATTTGTATTAAAAATGGAAATCAATATTCAAATTATTATACTTCCGCGCAAACGCTCATTTGACATTTATCTTTGGCCACGTTACTTCAGTGATGTCATAAGCAAGCAAACAAGTTCTTACTTGCCATACAATTGTTGCCTCTATTACTTGTCTGTGACGTCATACGGACACCGACCTAAATAAAGCGTTTGCAGTAAAGTCGCGTGATCAATGGACAAAATATTTTTAATGTGTATATTTCTAAAAATCAAGACATAATTTTGTAGGTTCTAGTAGTAATTAAATGAAATATTCTATGATTATGTATCATATTTTTAATACAGTCAAATACCCTATTTGGCATTTTATGAATTGAGGTCTGACTCTTACGTGCTACTGCCATGACGACGGGGATCGAACTGAATCATGCATGCGGTGTGCTGATGCTAATTGGATCAGACAGACATGCAGAATATGTGAACTCACGGTGTCTAGCCTAATAACTTTCTGTGGGTATTTTGCTGGTCGAAATAAATTGTACGAAATATATTCTCGAAGATAATAGTCCTACAAAAACACAATGCACCTACATACGTACCTATTTGTGTTGCATATGCACTTATTTATATCTAGAGGTTGGTTGAAGGTGCTTAGAATACGCTCTATGACTTCGCCGCTAAATATCTTAAAACTATCTTCAAACATACAAAAACAATTTTAGAACATTCTTGATCTACATTATAACCTCAGTTTATTTATCTTTTATGTTTTTATAACTCCTCATCACCATTAGTGAATCGATTTCTTCTATGCAAGCGTGCTCCATCGTAGACCGCATCATCGCAAATAATTGGTGGCGTTTTATCGTACTTACTTCTTTTAACTAAAATATAGAACACCTCGAACTCTCGTACTCTCCCTCAATCCCTGAAATAGTTCATGACCTTGATGACAGTTGCACGTGGCGTTGAACCTAATTTATCGAGTATGCACAGCCTTATAGGTTTCGTCAAAAATGCCACCATATTATTTATAAAGAATGGCATTCAAGGATAATATAGCAATGCTGAACGAACACTGATAAAAACTGCCGGTTTCATGCTATCTTTTATTATGCATATATTTGTGTAGGTATAATTATTCCGTTTAATTTTACTGATGTTTCTGCGTTGTTAATAAAAAAGAGAATTTTGCAGATACAATAACAAAACGTACATTAATCTTGCGCTATCACAAACCTATAAAATATGAAACAAAAGAATACTGACTTATATTATGATCACTGTGCTATAAAAAGGTTATTGAACTGAATATTCTACAGATAGTATTTATATATCTACGAGTAGGGTTACCAATAGTTACCATGGGTCCAGATTTGTCCGGTCTTTTAGACCTTTGTACAGCTTTTTCAGCTTGGGCGATGTATTGGTTCGATTCCCACCTAGGACAAACATTTATGTGATGAACATTTGTGTTTGTTCTATATCTGGTTGTTAATATCTATTTAAGTATGTGTTTAAAACTATATATGTATGTATGTATGTATATCAGTATGTGGCAGCCATAGTACAAGCTTTGCTTAGTTTGGGGTCAGATGACCGTGTGTGAAAAATGTCCCGAAATATTTATTTATTTATTTATCTTTGCCACTTAATAAAAGTAGACATCAAGAAACAAGTTAGCAAAGTTTTTTTTTAATGATTAACAAGTGCTATCTCTGTCCACAGAACGAGATCAACAGCCAATATGAGCGGGTATCGTCTAATTCCTACTCGGCCCTGGACGACGTCACGCTTAGTCCGATTCAGACGTCACGCAACGTGACTCGGGACCGGTAAGTTTGATGACGAAATACTTTTTTTACCTATACTATTCCACTCCTGGACAAAGTTCTCCCCATCTCTTTCCTCCGCCAGATTCGACCAGTATAATATCTGAAATGGTCGAGATCGTCGCGTTTTCTCAGTCTACTTTGGAAGTCCTTTTTCAGGCACTCACTGCGTGACCCTCTTAACCCATCTAGGCATCTTCAAGGCTAGAGTGAATAGTTTTCTTCTAGATAAACGTGTTCCATCCTCGGCCACACCCTCGCTTAGCATCAGGAAAGTTGGCGGCTAAACGTAGATCTATTCTATCGACAACAAAAAAAAACAGGGACGAAATACTGGCATCTTTTATTCAGGACTAGCTGCGCCCAGTTTTCGTGGTGAAAAATATCTTGTACCCTGTCTTCAGTCCTGTCCGCGCAGTACTCAGTCAAATTTTATCATGATTTGTTCAGCGGTTAGTCGTAAACTGGAAGAGATAACGTAAAATCAAAAGCAAAATATGCGGCTAATAGACACCAACCAATCTGGCGTTCATATTCTGCGATACCCATCAGACATCGGGTGAATGAAGTTCAAACGCCAGCTAACCGTGAACTATAAAAAACAGCATGCGATAGTTTATTAGATAAGCATTATATTGTATGGTACGAAATTTTCACACATTGGAGCTCTGAACTCGTAGTGCAAATTTCTCAATTTAATAAATGGCGTTATACTCACGTCTGCTGACGTCATGCGTCCAGCCACGTGACATGAACTGATGAGTTTATTGATTAGCTGATTATGGGCAGTAAAGTAACTGTTATTTCAATAAGCCTGCTGTTTCGAAGAAATGCTGTTTCCGTTCCATGTCCCTATCTATCTATATGGACTAGCTGGTTACTCGCAACTTCTACGCGTAGATTTTCATATAAACTTTCTACGTCGCCCGTCTCACTTACTCATCATGAAATCTCGAAAACTTTACCTACTAAGCTGAAATTCAGTAGGAGATTCCTTGTAGGGTGTAGAGGGGTCCGTTAACTCCGGCCAAAATAAAGTGGATAAAACATCTGTCAAAATTATGCCTTCGTGTAAATACACAACCTTTCAGGAAGTGTAAATACACAACAAAAAACCGCTAACAATTTTTGTAACAAATGGTTATAATTAGGTGTTGAAGTTATGTCCGACGGTTTTCACTCGTTTTTACTGAGCAAGTTCATTGGTTATGGCCCGTCCATTCATTTTGTTTTGGTCGAAGTCGGCTAAGAGATAATTTTGCAAAAATGCCAATCTACGAGGCGTAAGCGGAGTTAAAACATATTTTAGTCGCAAAATTGTGACGAAACATTTGTTTATATTTTCATACCTTCAGGGCAACGTTCCAAGGGCTATAGTGACAGCATCAATTTTGTTACACAATATTAAAATCGAATATGTATTACACAATGATATCGGACAAAGTAACAGTTGGCTTTCGTCCAATTTTTCACAAACTGCGTGAGACACACACGCCTTCGCTTTCTGACAGATTAAGGTACACATTCTCACACAAATGCTACAAAAACATTAGAAAGCGTGCAACATAATATTATATATTTATAATTAAAAATTTTAAAACGTTTGCTCAAGTATAATTATGCAGCATGTATGAAAAGAAAGTAGATAATCTTTTTGAAATATTTTATCTTAAAGATAACGATAAAATAATTATAAGTTTGTCGATTGTTGACACTAAATGTATTATATTGTTGAATTAGAGACCTCGCGTTTGTTATATAAATTCGTCTGTTTTATTTTATGCTTGTTCATCAGGAGGTCCACAATGTATTCGTAAGTCACACTAAAATAATTAATCAAAGTTCTGCTGATATCTGCACAAATCAAGTACCTAGCTTAATGAAGCTTGGAACAAAATAGCTTTGACTTTAACATGTAACGCTAAAGCCTTTTTTCGTGTACCAAACTATCATGCCTTACCCAGATTCCCAGTATTTTGGCCTCGTCTGCATTACTGCTACTCTGCTGGCACATCATTCCAGTCCTCCGCTGATCTCTTCCACGTTTTGGCCTGCCCCCCGATTCTACTAAACAAATTGTCTTTAAATTGTAATTGTTGCGATTTTAATTGTTAAATAACTGCCTCAAAATTGAGAGTTTTTAATATTTTTTTATACTAAGTTATAATATTAAGTGGTTGTATTTTTCTAGTATAAAAAAATATTTAAAACTGACAATTTTGAGGCAGTTATTTAAACAAATAAAATCGCAACAATTACAATTTAAAGACAATTTCTTTAGTAGAATCGGGGCCCTGGTCTCTACATTATCCATCCATCTGACCGCTAGACCACGCTTTAACCCCACCTACACCATGTCTAGTCTACGTCTAAGTAGTTTAACCCCCGACGCAAAAAGAGGGGTGTCATAAGTTTAACGTGTGTATCGGTGTGTCTGTCTGTGGCATCGTAGCTTCCAAACCGGCTTTGTTCTTTTATGATTCAAGAAAATCTGTTCAGCTGTTTAAAGATTATCAGCTATTTTATCGGGGGTTATTAAAAAAAAACAATTTATACTTGTTACATGCATAAATATATCATCTTCATTTCTACTATTCATCATCATCATCATCATCAGCCAGAAGACGTCCACTGCTGAACATAGGCCTCCCCTTTTAACCTCCACACCGAACGACAGCCTGCCTTTTGCATCCACTGGATTCAAAACTATTACTACTATTCATATCATCATTATCAATAATTTCTACCGATTACTAAGTATAGTTCTCCACGGGGCGCCATCGGTTCTGGCCCTGTGAAGTTCCAGTTACTGCTTTCTTGTGTTCTTCGCAAATCCAGGGTCCAAGCAACTGACCCAGCAAATTACATTCAAATCCGTTTTCCTGGTACGGAGTCGAGGGATAAACATAAAATAAACTCTTAGCGGTCAAACGCAAGCTTTTTTATTTTTATTTCCTTAATATTCTCCAAGGCCATTGTTCAGCAGTGGACGTTTTCTGGCTGATGATGACTGAGTGTGCACAAACTTTCGCATTTATAATATTAGCGTGATAATCTCTATCTCTTCTCTATCTTCTCCTCTCTACATAGTATAAATTTAAGGCGCGTTCCGCGTCTGTCTGTCTGTCTGTCTGTATGGCCGCTAACTCGTCCTAAACCACGCAACGGATTTTGATCATCACAATCATGGTTTTCACCATCAGTTAGATACATTTTCACGGAAGGTTTATATATAAGTATAACTAGCGACCTGCCCCGGTTTCGCACGTAAATTACACCCGAAGTCGGGCAGGTGGGTCGCTAGTATACTATAAAAAACCTGTTCTAAATACATTGTATCGCCAACAGGTCGGCACGATTTGGCAGCCCAGCGTACAGTGTATGCTCGACCGACAGTTCGTTTGCGGAGCAGGCACTCGCTGACACCGGCCTGCTCCTCACGCGGGACCCCAAGAGTGAACACCTGCCCTCCCGCTTGTACAAGATGGCAGGAGAGTACTGGAAGTGAGTATGACAGACACTTGCGCCATTGCAGAACACCGTTTTTTTATTTTTATTTATTACTTGCAAAGTGTTCAACGTTAGTTGTCCGCTGTCATAGCTCTGACATTGCGCGGCGTTGTGGTCGGATCGCGGTTACCTTGTAACTAACCAAAAAGTCTGCGCAGTTCAAAGCGTGAGTTTTGGTTCGGACATTTTTGGCACGATTGTGACTCTATATGTATTGTATCTCGATTCAACAAACACAGAAATTGGGAAACAAATTTGTGAATAATCTTTTAATAAATAAAATAGAAAAAGCATTTCTTTTGCCATTTTGCTTGTTTGCTCAGCGAAGCAATTCTACTTAAATACG
Organism: Agriopis aurantiaria; assembly: GCA_914767915.1. Lineage (NCBI taxonomy): Eukaryota > Metazoa > Arthropoda > Insecta > Lepidoptera > Geometridae > Agriopis > Agriopis aurantiaria. Next base: position 4,157,456 of record OU611994.1, on the reverse strand, counting down.
AATTTAATATTAAACATCGATGACGTAAACATATATGTCACCCACGTGACCTTTGCGTCATGGAATAGCATACCTGGCGGAATATATTATACATGGCCACACTAACTCGAATTAAACGACGATAACAAAATAAGCATAAAATGAGGGTAGTTTGAAATTTTCACTGTGACAGTTGCCAGCTGGTTTTAAATAGTTTCCATGTGCACAATTTTAATTGTCTGTGTAATTATTTTAACTATTATTTTATTAACTTGTGACGTGTTATTTATTGACAATGGCTAATATGTTGGCCGTTATGGAAGTAGAAACAGTGGAAGAAGAGCTGACAATACGGTAACTACAATTCTGTCTTTTTAATTTGTTAGGAATAAATAGTCAACTTGCCTTTGTCAAACACAATAAAATAAGAAACGGTAACCTTTTTGCCTGCGCTTGACCGCTACCTCGCACGATGTAAAGCGACGGTGCAATCTACGATGGTGCACGCTTGCCTAGAAGAAACATTCAGTCACGACATGAAAACACCCAGATTGTACTATCGCGGAACACGGATTCAAGCTGCGCATTCCACAGTCTAGAACAGTGCTTTGGTGTACGTGCCATTTTTTATTTAAAAAAATGTGGCCTAGACGTGCCATCAAAGAATCTTACTTCTCTTTTTCATTTTCTTAACTTAGTGAATAATTAATAAAAAGTAAAACTAGATTCCATTAACTTAAAGCTCTTTACTTGAAACCCGAAGTAATAAATATTACTTTTAATAAAAGAAAAGTTTGTGTGATTTCTTCTGTTGCATATTAGGTGAAAAAAAAAACATAAATTAGGGTCATACTTTGTTATTTTTAGCATCGAAATCTACGAGAAATCTACTTGTCTCACGCAAACTTTTACCGTTTAGGCACTAGGCACCACTGGTAGCCAAATGTAGACGATATTTTTTTCTAATCAGGTGCATACATTTCTTAATTATTGGCATGCCAAAATTATTTTGTCAGAGGTGCCATTATTGGCACGCGTGCCATTGGTTCGCCATCCCTGGTCTAGCAGTTGATCTATAAAGAAACTCCCATTGTGTGATCAATCCGTCAAAATGTCCATGCAAAATGCTTACCGCCTACTAACCTATCCATAGAATACAAATTAGTTACCAAACACTCGTGTCCTGTTCATGAACGTAGCCAGGGGCTAATTTAGGGTGGGGCAAAAAAATTAAATCTAGATTAGGCATCGTTTTTTTTAACAATATTCTTATAACTCCTTTATCCTAACAATGAAAATTTCTTTTAAAACAAGCCCACGGCTAAATCTTGTCAGAATTTTAAATTAGTTCTAAATTAATTTTTCTCTTCTAGAACCCTTTTTCTTTGCCACTCATCGTGCGCAAATTAACAAGCCGGCTTTATGTCGTTGGCCGTAACCAAGTTTGGTGTAATCATTGAAGCCTGCTTTTTGTGAATTCCCAAAAAGTTGGCTTTTATAATATGAACGGAAGAAAGAATGACCATCCTAGGAATATGAAGTGCTGTAAATTTTAAAAAAATCGGTCACCCGAGAGGTCCTGCAAGGCCCAGCCAGGCTAGCGGGGGTAAGCGCCCCACCCTGGCTACGCCCATGGTCCTGTTCACAGCAGACTTAGGTACATCGACGACGCCGGTACTAAGAACGGTAGGCAGTAAAATTAGACATTATGCTTCTATATTTGCTCTGGAGACTAGTGCTCAAATGCCAAATGCACGGCTGCACGTGCACTGGTGACAAATACAAAAGATTGTTCTGAATTTTGAGTGGCGTTCCTCACAGAACAACAAATAGTTTTGTGATTAATTAAAGTGTCACCAAATAAACAATAGTAAAGTTCTTATTAATGTGGTTGAATCATAAATTGCTCAATAGTGTAAAATACCTTGACTTGAATGTGTGCGCTTGTGACAAACTAAAGATTGTTCTGAAATTGGTGCGAATTTTGAGTGACGTTGGTGAAAGTTTGCTCACAGAATAGTGGTCACTAGATCAACAATATTTTTTTGTTAATATGACTGGATTATTAATCATTCAATAGTATGTATGTGACTTCAGAATATTAAGTATTTACCTACCTAAAGTGATTGTCTCATAAATCCTTCAAAAGTATAAAAGTATGAATTGTGTTTCTTTAAACCCCCGTAAAAGATTGCATGTTCAAACGGTAACATATTTTCTTGAATCATAGCTAAGAACACTCGACCGAGTCACCTTTCAAACAAATAAAGCTAAATCACAATCGGTTCAGCCGTTTAGGAGCTACGATGCCACAGACATATACGTTAATTTCCCTCTGTTTGCGTCGTGGGTTAACATTAGAATCTTGAGGAGAAGCCTACATACTAGAATTACTATAGTTATTTATGATACAAGTGCGGAAAGTTGGTTATTACAAACGAGTAGACGAATGTAAGCCCGAGACGAAGTCGAGGGCTTACCATAGTCACGAGTTTGTAATAACCAATCCGCACGTGTGCCATACAACGTTTTACAACACATTTGCGAGAAAAAAAGGCTACAAATGAAACAATTTTTATTTATAACTTAATATCAGTCACAACAATAGTTTCTATAATATAATAAGAAAATGGCGCGAACATGCAAATAGCGCCACTATCACGTGGTGAAAATTAGAACTACATCTTTCGTCTCATTTTCTCTTTAGTATTAAACTGAGACAAACGTATTGAGCAAAAGCACTTCCAAGGAGGTTTGATCATTCAGCTTATTTATTCTCGTAATATGAAACTCTTTTGTGGAATTCTTTTGTAATTATGATGGAAATTAAAAAAATACCGTAAATCACACGCACGGTGCTATACATCTGAGCGTGCGGACAAATTCATTTCCGCACGCTCCGTTGTATGATCCGTAATGTTTAACTTTCGAACGATGTATACAGGCTTCGTAAGTGCACTTTTTGAGCAAATGTGTTGTAAAATATTTTTATTTTATATTACACGGGAATTACTCACGTAATACACGAATTACTCACGTTACTAGATATTCTTAATAACCTAATATCTTATTGTGACGCGTTCCAATGTAAAGTAAAGTAAAGTAAAAAAGTAAAAAAAAAAGTAAAACTGTGTAAAGTAAAACTGTGTAAAGTATTCTATAAAAAAAAAATGCATAAAAAAGTAAAACTATTTGTAGATCTTTGTTTATCGCCATCATCATCACCAGCCAGAAGACGTCCACTGCTGAACATAGGCCTCCCCCTTTAACCTCCACACTGAACGACAGCCTGCCTTTTTATGCAATTTTTTGCATGTTTGTTTATATTACACGGGAATTACTCACGCCGACTATTGAACTATTGCTATTGAGTGCAAACTGTGCCAAGTGAGACGGAGCCACGCGCACGCACTCTCCTTGAAATATAACGTCGAATGCTGTTGAAACTGTAGTCGGCGTAACCGGCTTCCCGCATAATATGTGAACACGTCAGTTTCCTAACAAAACTATTGGTAGAATTTGCAGGCATAAAACATTGAAATTTAGGCAAATTGTTAAACAAACAAGTTTAAAGTGTTTGTATTCTGGTTTGTCGAAATCAATTCAAATCCCATCTATCTTCAAAAGAAGGAACTTTTTTTAAAATAATAGTCTTGCGTTTGACCGCCAACTCGCCTGATAAGCGGTGATGCAGTCTACGGTGAAGCACGCTTGCCTAGAAGAAACGTAAAACGATTTAAATTTAAACTAAAACTAAATTAAAACTTCATCAAATGAAAAAAAAAAGTGAACCGTTAAAAATGTGGTCAATCTGGCGTCCGAGATACCGCTCTAGAGGCACATTGTTGAACGACGTATGCGATCTGCAGGCCGTCCTGTGGCACAAAACTGTGAATGTTTTTAGGGATTCCGTTACCTAAAGGGTAAAAACGGGACCCTATTACTAAGCCTATGATGTATGTCTGTCCGTCTGTCTGTCTTACTGGTCTTACCTTTAAACGTATACGAAACCCTCAGTGCGCGAGCCCGACTCGCACTTGGCCGGTATGTTATAAGTCTGGTAACGATGATAGTGTACTATACAATACAGCTCACAACTTACACGCGCCACCAGACACAAAAAGGCTTCAGTATTTCTTGTGTACGTTTTGCAGGCCTAGTACGTAGTACGGCCTAGACAAATTGTCTTTCATCTGTTTTATCCCGCGAGAAAAAGACAAGCATATCCATATTCTAGCTTTGATGCGTCTGCTCTGCGCGCGAAAAAACGATGGAAAGACAATGTGTCTACGGCACGTACTAGGCCTGCAAAACGTACACAAGAAAGCTACAGAATAAGAAGTGGTGTCTGTTTAAATGTTACAGACAATTAAAAAAAAAATAACACCGGTAGGCATCGAATCTGCGCCATCATCGGGTATACGCCCCGAGCACTCTATTCACTAAGCTACAACCCTCCTTTCGGCTTTCAAATTCTTGAACTGTCTTTGCAACCAATCTAATGTCATCTATACCAATATTCTTGCTACCTGCAAGTAACTGCTCAGCTAGAACCTTTATAGGTCATAAAGCTGACTGAGAGATGACTGATGTAAAAAAAAAATGTGGTATCTGTTTTCATTCTGAGCACAGTTCTGAGGCGAAGACTCACCTGAGGCCGCTGCGTCAGATCTATCATCAGAAATAGTTCAGCAGTGTCACAGAAAAGCAAAGACGTTTTAGTGAAAAGAAAGAGTTTTACATAAACTATTTAATGGAGTAAGTCTATAATTATTCCGGAAGAACTGAAACACCACATGTGAACCTGTCCTAAACCTTTCTATCTTCGTAAGATCATTGTTTTAGGGTATAAAACGTCCTTGCAGAAAATTAACCAGTGTATGGTGAACCGTTCCTACCATTTGATAGCATCGTTGCTACGGGCCAAAACTGTTATAACACTGACAGCGACAAAACAGCGACAAGTGCCGTGACAAAGAAGTTACGCATAATTTGGCGCGCAGTCTTGTGTGAAGGGCTCGGGTTTACTGCAATTGTTAGGTATTGATTGTTACTCAATCAATTACTTTTAAAACTTGTTTAGGCTTTTAGTTATATCACAATAATGCGATGTTAAAGTTATATGATTATTTACGGGATATTTACCGTGGTAAGGTTGTGGAATGAGCTCCCGATATTTCGGCGCAGTTACATGCACCATGTTCACGGGAAGACTGAACAATGCGATGTTGCTTGCAATTCAACTAGGTAATTGAGCTACGGATTTGAATTTAATTTGATATGGACCCAGGGCGGATTTAGGGGGCGGGGTGGCACGTGCCCCCGTGTTATTTATCAGAGTTGTTAAAATATATGAATAAAATAACAGAAAGACCATGGTTGAAACTCTTGTCTATTTCTGGCTGAAATTGTGAATTTTTATGCCCGCTAGCCCCTTTAGCCCCCCGAACCTGGTTCCGCCCTTGATATGGACCGTAGCGTATATACCTTAAGAGTGCGTATAAAGCGAGGAAAATTTCTGATTTCACCCGCGCGTCTCGCATCACCCGCATTAGTGTGAAACACAACCACGGCAGCGCGGCAGTCGCGCGCAGCTCCAGTACACATAACTCGCGTAGTCGAACTCGTCATGCGGCAAGGAGTAATAAACACAGGATAAGCATAATGTTGGCGTTTTGGCGATTAGCTGGGTTCGGTCGCGGCGCGCAAAACCGTAAATTGTTTATTTCAATTTTCAAAATTGTGTTTGTTGTATATTTTTAAACTTAATTTTTAAGTTTTCTACAATATCAATATAAAATTAATAAATTATATAAATTAAATTGAAATTGCCTAAATTAATTTTGAAATTAAAATTTTACGCTTGAGACAGAGAGTCAGAGATCGTTAAACATTAAATCAAACTAAACTAAACTAATGCTATGCTATGCTATGCTATGCTACGCTACGCTATGCTATACTATACTAAACGAAACACGCGAAACGAAATACCCGAAAGCCCGTTGGTCCAGTTGGTAGTGAACCTACCTTCTGAGCTTCGGGCGTGGGTTCGATTCCCACCTAGGACAAAATTAATGTGATGAACATTTTGTGTTTGTTCTACGAGTATACCTGGTTGTTAATATCTATTTAAGTATGATTTATTTAATTTAATTTAATGTAATTTAATGCAATGCAATTCAATTCCATTCCATTCAATTCAATTTACTAAAAAATATCATCATCATCCTTCACAGAACCTTCCTCATTATTTGAAGTCGGCCTAATATACCTACTGTTTGACCTACCAGTACCTACCCGAGCCAACCCGGCCGGTCTAACAGTAGGTATTACTACTTACCTTTTTATCCGACTTCAAATAAGGAGGAAGGTTCTCAATGCGACTTGTATAATCTTAGTGTCTCTGTCTACTTGGTCCACAGTGTTGCACCGCAGTGTTGTAAAGCAGTGTGGCAACGCAGTGTTGCATCGCACTGTTGCGCCGCAGTGTTGCAACGCACTGTTGCACCGCAGTGTTGCAACGCAGTGATTGATAATTTTATTGCATACCTACCTTGCCAAAAGATTCGCTTTTTTACCAGCTAAGGAAACATTAACTTTTTTCTGAGATTCGCCACTGTCAAGAAACATTTTACTGTTTAAAGGCAAAGTTTATTTTTATTGTTTCATTCAAGAGCAATGTTTATAACCTCAAATAAGCCACAAATGACAGCACCAGCGAAGGTGGCGCCATTTGAGATAAGTTTTGCCGTGGTTTGCCTGTAGCTTCTCATTACCCAAAATGTATGAAAAATACTGCGTTAGTTCCCTAATACTCACCCTGTGAAATCATTTACCACTGAATAAAACTCAAAATATGTAGTGATGGTCAAAATATTTTCGGATTTGAATTAAATAAAGAAATTTCGTTAGTGAAGCTACTTCTCAAAATCTCTGAAATATTGGTGCCGTCGTTTGGCTTTAGACCTCAGCAGCCATAAATCGATGCCACAGACTTAAAATATTCAAGGATGGCTGAAATATTTTCTGATTTAACGTCTTCACTGAAATATTGAAGATGTCTTCTAGTATTAGAACTGAACAATCTATAATCACCGTTACTGATTTAAAATATGCAAGGATGGCAGAAATATTTTACGATACAAGTCATGATTCTCTGAAATATAAGAAACATTTTACTGTTTAAAGGCAAAGTTTATTTTTATTGTTTCATTCAAGAGCAATGTTTATAACCTCAAATAAGCCACAAATGACAGCACCAGCGAAGGTGGCGCCATCTGAGATAAGTTTTGCCGTGGTTTGCCTGTGGCTTCTCATTACCCAAAATGTATGAAAAATACTGCGTTAGTTCCCTAATACTCACCCTGTGAAATCATTTACCACTGAATAAAACTCAAAATATGTAGTGATGGTCAAAATATTTTCGGATTTGAATTAAGTAAAGAAATTTCGTTAGTGAAGCTACTTCTCAAAATCTCTGAAATATTGGTGCCGTCGTTTGGCTTTAGACCTCAGCAGCCATTAATCGATGCCACAGACTTAAAATATTCAAGGATGGCTGAAATATTTTCTGATTTAACGTCTTCACTGAAATATTGAAGATGTCTTCTAGTATTAGAACTGAACAATCTATAATCACCGTTACTGATTTAAAATATGCAAGGATGGCAGAAATATTTTACGATACAAGTCAAGATTCTCTGAAATATAAATGCTCTCATCTAGTGTTGGACGCAAATCACGCAAAACCTCACCTAATCCTCAAAAAAAAACTCACCTATGTTTCCAACCAATTAGTTCAAAATATTCAAAAATAGCTATTTATTTTTTGATATAACTTCACTTTGCTGAAATACTGGTGGTGCCACCTAGCGTTTGATCTGAGAAACTCGTATTTTATGCAACTGATTCAAAATATTTAAAGATGGTACCGCACTGTTGTACCGCACTGTTGTACCACACTGTTGCACCGCACTGTTGCACCGCACTGTTGCACCGCACTGTTGCACCGCACTGTTGCACCGCAGTGTTGCAACGCAGTGTTGCACCGCATTGTTGCACCGCAGTGGTGGACTGCAATTCAACCAGTATAAAAAAATACTGGTCGAATTGAAGGTACTCTAAGGTAAATGAGAACCTTCCTCCTTATTTGAAGTCGGATAAAAAGGTAAGTAGTATTTGACTTTGACTAAGGTAAGTAGTCCCGCTAGTGTATTGTGCATTTCCCCTTACCAGCACATACCCGAGCCAACCCAACTGGTCAAACAGTAGGTACTTATGTTTTTAACCGACTTCAAAGAAGGAGGAAGGTCCTCAATTCGACTAGTATTTTTTTATACCGGTTGAATTGAGAACCTTGCCCCTGTTTTGAAGTCGGTTAAAAACATAAGTACCTATTGTTTGACTTTCCACATTTAAATATTTTTTTATTAGAAGATGTTTTTTTGCTTCCATTATTACCAAGCTATTTTTTGTCTGTTAAAATTGAGAACCTTCCTCCTTTAGCAGAAAGCCGCTTCTCGTAAAAACGTGAGAAAATGTGGATGGAACTCTCAAGTCAAATTAACCATCACATTAATTTAAATGATTTTTAATTTTAATTTTATAAAATTATAATGAATCTAAATTATTTTATAATGTCATTTAATTTTTAGTTTTATCTTTCTGACTCTCTCTCTCTGCTTCTCTCCGTCTCTCTCTCTCTCTCTCTCTCTCTCTCTCTGTCTGTTTGTCTGTCACAAAGAAACACTCCGACTCTAATAGTTATATTACTGAGCATACATAATAATGGATTCGTTAGGGCCTAGTCGTATCCATTTTATTTGTATCTATGTTATTTTTTCGTAGTAGCTTTACCTAGTCTGTGCTCTAAGGTCATTGTCACCACTTGGTAGCCGCATCAAGTGGTCGCGTTCGAGCCATCGATTTTTTATATTATCCTTTGTTTGAAAATACAGTAGGTGTTGATATAATCGCACTCGGAAGATAAAACCAAGGCGAAAAGCAAGCGCGTGCGTCCTTCCCCGTTGAGGCACAGTGCGGTACTGAGGTTAAACGGAGCATGTTTCGCTATTTAGATGCAAAGCGCAACAGAATAAGACTGAATATCGGACTTGCCGTTTGACCGAATAGTTGCTTAGAACTAAAGGACGTAAGTCTCAAATCGAATATAATTTATTATGAGAGTACTAATTAATCTAGGTAAATTTTGTCTTAACACTGGAAAACAAACTATATTTTCCTTCGGTGAGTATTTATTTTAGATATGTAACTGAAGTACTTTCCAAGTAAAATCAAAAAAATTAGCAAAAAGGCACCATTTTCAAAACATTAAAGTATCGAGTAAATATTTTGCTATTATGTTTCTGTCTTAATGGCGGAAAGAAAATGAATTGAAAATTCACATATATCAATTATTACGGTGATCGGATATTTGGTTTAGTTAGAATATCATGGCAAATTAGCATAAAATTTCGGTTGCCCCCTCTTAACAGTAAGATAGCGGGTGAAATTTTAGGGCGCTGCTAGTCATGCCAAATGTCATAATTTTACATGCTAATTTTATTCATTCTGCATGCATTTGCTAGTGTCAAGTTTTACTAAATATCGTCAAATAAGTCATAGTCACAGCCAAGGTCAAGCGAAGTAAATCACGGTCAAGTCAAAGTCCTGCAAGTCCTAGTAAGAAATTGAGGCTTTACAAGACGCTTCTGAAAGCAAACGAAAAGTCGTATTACGCGATATATAACGTTCCCACACGTTCAAGTACGTCCACCTAAAAAAAACACCATTATAACACGTTAACACTCGAAAATACATAAGTTTAAGAAAATAATAAAATGAGGCGACATTTTTCTTTCACGTTGGCGCCAAAACTCCACCTGCTCGTTTTCCATTATTAATCGACTTCTAGTAGTAAATCTGTTGACAGGTTACAATGACAGTTAAGCTTTGCATAATATGACCCAGAGCATGAAGCTCATGCCCGCAGCGCTCTCTTTGGCATTTCCCTGAAGATTAGTCAATACCTAAGTCCATTGATCCAAATAGTTTCATCAACTTCTTTGTCCTTCTAAACCGGAACAATATTTACACTAACTGCTTCATGTATCTAATCAGACGATCACTCGCCTAGCACTAGTTAATCTAAACCTGTTTTACACACAAAGTTCGTGTGCAAGCCCTAATGTCAGAATTTTTAGGGCGCTAACTTGTCGTCTGACCCACGGTAGCACTCCGTTGCAAAACGCTACTCACGGTCACCCATACGAAGACTAACAGGACTGTCCGTCCGTTCCGATAATTAATGAGGTACACCTGGGGCCGTACCGTCACCTGTTTTAAGCTATTCAGTTTAGGTGATTGCAAAAATCACGTGAACGCAAACCCTAACGCGCCGAGACACGGTTTGCGGTCGCGCAACTTTTCGCAATCGCCTAAACAGAATAGCTTAAACAGATAACGGTACGGCTCCTGGTCTATCTACGCCTCCAGCGTACTAAAAACAACTGTACTGTAGAATTAGCTTTGAATACCTCCTCAAAATTAGTAATGCATAGCTCTAGGCCCTCATCAAAATACATAATTATATAATAAATTACCAGTACAAATAAACGACATAGAAAACGAAAATTTATTTGTACCCTAAAAGACATAATATATTGCTTGCAAAATGTTACTATAGCCTAGACGAGTATTCAGAAGACAAATCAATCATGAAATAAATTGATCCGCTGCACAGTTTGTTGCCATACACAATTAGGGTCATTATGTGATACCATAGATAAACATATACCTAGTAAATATCATAATATGCAATAAATTATTGAGTATTCAGTATTGAACTATGGATTATTATAATTATATTTCTTTTCAAATCAGGCGTGGTGGCGGTCAAATGCAAGCCTATACAATAAAATACAAAATAGTTATCTTCATTGTTTCGTTGGTTGCGCGAACGACAACTATAAAATCGACCAACGGAACAATGAATCACAACCACCATAATAAGTCGCAGTGGCCTTATCGTGGATGTCCGTTCGTGATTGTGATCACGTTTTCATGCCATCCTGCTCACGTGCGTTGTGCGAGTAGATGGAACGGGATGGCACGCGATTGTGATCACAATCCGTATCATCAACAGACTCCATAATAAGAGACCATCGTTCTTTTTCTTTACGACTCAAATATATATTTTTATCCACGCCATACCATTCTCTCCAACCTGGTGGAAGACTGGTAAATGTTTAGCATTTCGTGCATTCCTACATTCTTAAAAAGTGTGCGATATAGCAATAAATAATGTAAATAAATACAACACATTACTAATATTTCCAACATGTTAAAATTTCAGCAAATACCCGAAGACGGACTACACATACTCGCCGATGTCGAAAGACCGCGTGGAGCTGGCTCCAGGGCAAGTGGCGATGCCGAACATGTCCCGGCGTTCATTGTCGCAGTTCCGCGTGCAAGGGCCTATCACCAGCGCTGATGAGGTAGACCGGCTGGCTGCCACTGCTGCATGGACTACAAGCACACTGCGCAAGCGGTACACGGTTAGTGAAACGTTAACATACAGGGCTATACATATTATACTATACAACATGATCCAAGAAAACAAGGTCTAGCGCTCCGGGAGTTGACACTCAATTACGTCACTGCCCTGTTGCCACTTTATTGCAACAAACACAGATATTGGCAAACAAAATTGTTAATAATCTATGAAATAAAATACTAAAAGCATTTCAATTGTAATTTGGTTTGTCCGCTCAACAAAAGCAATTCAAGTTAAGCCCGAATTTACATTATTTATATCAAAACCACATTGATTTATTGGATTCCCACAGGTAATATAAGGAGATTGGGGAGTTACAATTTCACGCTACCGGTAATACCGAAAATCAGCTGTTTCATAGTGATTCCGCCATTGTTTCGTGTATCGTCATCTCTCTCGAACTTGTTGTAAATTACTTATTCTGCTCTTGCTTATGCACGTGTACGTGAATTCATGGCTTCGATGACGTCATTGGGTGTCACCCACGTGATATTTTTTCTCGGAGCGCTATACCTGGCAGAGTATATTATTATACCATGCTATACAATAATCAGTTAGCATCCTCAAACAACTTTTGTTCTATGACTTATCAAAATTCGGGAAAAAATCAATTGAAATTTAGCTCCGTTTTGCGAATGGCTCATTAAATTAGGTCTCAGTTATTTATATACCGTTATGTTTAGTTTATTATGCTAATAACAATCGGCCAAAGTGGGTGATTGTTGACAAATTCCATGTACGGCGTATGCTAATTTGTTAAGTGCAAATTTTACCATATTAATTGAACGCTTACAAATGTCTGTTTACAACTTTTGGGTATTGTGAATAAAATCCCTACTCAAATTATGGTAGACAAAGCTTCGTGACCGACTTTTTTTTTTAATATTTCCTGTGTTTTTGACTCACTTTTATTAGCTTCGCTTGTAATTTGATAGCCCGTTGGTCCAGTTGTTAGTGAACCTACCTTTTGAGCTTGGGAATCAATCCCACACCGGGTTCGATTCCCACCTAGGACAAACATTTATGTGATGAACATTTGTGTTTGTTAATATCTATTTAAGTATGTATTTAAAAATATATATGTATGTCAGTGGCGAAGGGTGGATATTTTAAGATTGGAAGTCGTTAAAAAAGTTACAAGCTTCACTACAAACTGCAAAACTTTTCAATTAAATAACTCTACTTAGTGACGAGAAAGGTCCCACTTTCTCCATACATGGACGGACGTTTTAAAAACAATGTCTTTAAATTGCAACTGCCTGTCATTCAAGAATTTTCCCTTGTAGTCGATAGTAATGTCTGGTAGAGTGCGGCCTAACTAAATTAAATGCTTTTTGTGTTCAAAACTAAGTTTCGTCCTGAATTAAAAAGTAAAGCTTGGGTCCCACGACCTGTTTTATGACAGGCCAGGCCGCGCCAGGACAAGCCGACGCGCCGTGGGACCGGTCGCGCCCGTTGTGGCCTGTCGTAGCCCGTCCGATCCGTCACGAGTCGGTAACTTCAAAGGCGTGACGCGGCCTGTGCTTTCGACAGGTCGTGGGACCCCACCTTAAGCTAGACAACAGTCTACGTGAAATTAAGGACAGTAATAACAATCATTGGCAGTTACAACCCAGATTCACAATAGATTATTTCACAATAAGGCAAGCATCATGTATGTATATCAGTCTCTGGCAGCCTTAGTACAAGCTCTGCGATCAGATGACCGTGTAACCAAAAAAAAACGGTCTTTTACTAATAAGACTTATCTTCTTTTCCAGTCTATAGACAGCTCTGATGACGAGAGCGCGTACATCCAGAAAGCAGAGTACCCCGCGGACGACCGATGGTGGATCACGCGCCTGGTCGTCTCTATGCTCACGGCCATCTCCACAAGTGCCAGCAACGCTTACCGGCAGGTCGTCGGGCCCTCGCATCGATACCCGTACACGGACCGGAAACAAGGTGCTTACTTGTGGATATCGTCCACGTAGAGCTAAAAGTCAGTCGACTTTTGTCTCAATCAAGTTGAGAACTTAATTAAAAAATATTGGTAAATTCACTCATACCACAGAAGACATTAGTACAAATATAGAAGATTCACTACGCAAAATCATTTAAATAAGTAGCGACTCTTGCTACTACATAATAAAGTGCAATTCAGGATGCGCGGGCTCTGACTACCTACAGCTATATTAACCTTGAAGTTGCCACTCTGTCTATCGCGTAACTCTTGTCGCGTTATCTCTGTCTATCGCGTGGCAGGTCCGACAAGTCGGCTGCTTGTAGCTTCATACTTAAAGTGCGGAGTGCGCCAGGCCTGCTCACACTGCCTTAGGAAGGAACTAATTTGTTTGATCATCATTTGTCTACCTCAGATCTAATGTATCTTTAATTAAAACACAACACATGTTACATACAACAACACATTTTATTCCCGCTGCTGGGACATGCCTTCCCTTATACGAACTAAAATTACTCATTTTAAATACAAACACGAAGGCGAAAATTTACTAAGTCAATTTGGTGGTAGGGGAAATATAAACTCCCTTTCGCTCTCCCGTCTCTCTTCCCCCTCCCTCTCACTATTTATCTCTTCCCTCACCCTTCTCTCTCTCTCTCTCTTCCCCTCCCCCCTCTCACCCTCCGTAACTCCCTATAACAATCTCTATGCAAAAACAAATACACGTTGATGCGTTGCTCTGATGCTGCTTGAAAGACGAACAAACAAACTTTCGTATTTACAATATTAGTATGATTGTTACAGCAAGTCTCGCGTCACGGACGGTGGCGGCGGCGGCGGTGCCTTTCGTTTGGCTCTACACCGTCATCAAAACCATCACCACCACTACAGTCACCACCATCACTGAAACTGTGAGTTTTACCAAGTTTTACTTATTAACCGAAGACCAGCAAAGTTTTTGTTTAGATAGAATAGATCTAAATTTGGCCACCAACTCATGGCCTAGGCATACATAGTTTTAGAATGTGATACAGATCATTAAATTGTAAATTCAATATTATTTTTTAAATTATTGCTTTCTATTTTGTATGTTATTGAATAAATGAAATAAATGAAACTCGTCTGATGGTAAGCGACGTTGTGGCCGAGGATGGAACACGTTGATATATACATATTTATTTATCTAATAATAGGCTTGCGTTTGGCCGCCAACTCGGCTGATGTTACGCGATGATGCTGTTTACGATGCAGTACGCTTGCCTAGAAGAAACCGATTCTATCTTGATTTGAAGACACCCAGATTGTAACTGTCGGGGAACACTCATTCAGGCAGCGCATTCCACAGGCTACCAGTTCGCATAATAAAAGTGGAATCAAAGCGTTTCGCATTCTTCAAATCACGAGTAATCGGTTCCTCCTAGACAAGCGTGCTCTATCGTAGACTGCATCACAGCCTAACATGAGGTGAAATGGCGGTCAGACGGCAAGTTAATCACACTTAATATTATAAATGCGAAAGTGTGTTTGTTTGTTCCTCTTTCACGCTGCAACGGAACAACGGATCGACCTGATTTATTGCATGGGTATAGTTCAAGAGCCAGAGAGTGACATAGGCTACTTTTCATCATCATCATCACCATCACTATTTTTCATCACTACGCGGGTGAAACCGCGGGGCGCAGCTAGTTAAATATAGATAATTTTAAATAATAAATATTTAAAAAACGTATTACTTATTTAAACTATTAATTAAATAATTTAATTAAATTATGCGTTATCAGTTAACATGTTACAAATCCAACAGTTCACACCGAACCACGTTTCCGAGAACGAGAAGTACATCGCGCGTACGACGGCGCAGGCGCAGGCGAAGGCGAAGCGCCGCTGGTGGCCCTGGATGTTGCTGCTGCTACTGCCAGCTGTCGGATATGGATGTGAGTATTGTACTTATATCACCAGCTGGACGATTACAGGACTGTACCATAAAGCCTCCTACAATACTCGCGAAGTTGCTTCGACAAAGTACTGGTCAAAGTTGACTGAAGTCCGAAGTACGTGACTACACACTTCGTTGTAAACTACGGGACGCTTCGAGTACTTTGACTTGGCGCAAAAACCGACAACGATCCGAAGTCGTTGCTCGAAGTGAACCGAAGTACCCTTTCTACACTTTCGTATTCGCTTAACTTTGATCAACTTCGCGATTAGTGTAGTGGGCTTTTAAGAAATGCACACCTCTAATTATATTTTTTTCGTGACCTTGGGTACATAATCCATCAGTCGGAATATTAAATAACGTCAAACGAGCTTGACTCCCACACAAAACAATAGTCCACCATAGCGCAGAATAGAGAGGAGTGGGAGAAAAATAAGGGAGAAGAGGGTTTGGCTAAAATACAAATAAAAAATTTGTCTTAGACCCAAAATAACAGTTGTATCGCTGTAGCTTGTTTAAAAACTAGACTCTGTTACTATAGTCACCGCGTTACCAACTGAGTCGTCGAGCAATAAACGTCATACCATAAGACCTGTAAGTGCGAGCGAGATAGACAGACAATGATTTATGACCTGACGACTCAGATGATAATGCGTTTACTATAGCTATGCAACAGGGCCTTTCCAAAAGTCACATTTTTATCGTCAACATTTTTATTGATGTCTCTTAATCGTCTAGCTTTATGAATATGAAAGTGTACTTATACTATGTTTATAGCCAATAGTTATTAATATGTGCTAAGCAAAAATAGGTCTAAAACTAGTGAACATAACGATTCATTGCAGCGCACTACACCTACGAAAACTGGGAGCACCTCGCTATGCCAAACTTTACCGATTTCCAACTAAACCTTACCGAGTTCACCAGCAAAATACCTGCGATACCAATGCCCAACATCACTCTCGCCGATCTAAACATTCTGCCGAAAATAAACCTTACCCTGCCGGACATAAATATCACTTTGCCAGACATAAGTGATAATTTACCCGAAGTAAGGAAAACTTATAGAGAGTACAAAGATATAGTTCAGAATAGAATGGCAGATGCGTCGGATTATATGACAGTGGTAGGGGAGAGCTGCTACGAAGAGATGCGGCGGTTCTGGCGCGGAATGATTGGATGATTCAACAGACAATAAATCTGATAACATGTCTGTGTCCTAATGTTTCATTTATTACAAATAACAGGCTTGGTGTAATAATCAAAAACACATACTGAAAAAATAATATTAATTGACTGATAAATTTCTGAGATATAAGTGTTTGTTTTTGGTGGGTGATAGAGAGCAGATGCAAGGCGTGTGTTAGTATAGCGTTTGTATGGCGCGCGCATGACTTGACGTCATAACGTGCTATAGTGCGCTCTCTGCCTAGCATGAAATTAAATACTTATATAACTGATACATTTTTGATCACATTTTAAATTTGTTTTCTTTGATGAGCTGTTGTGACGTTGTTTTCTATTTATGACCAGCTTTTAGGAGGTAATAAAAAAAAAAGGGACACAGGCGTATTAGTTGATAGTTGATGATAATTTTACTTCAGTTTTTTTTTTTATTACAATGTTTTTTTTTTTAATCTATGTAGTTTTTTTCTTTAAGACGTAGTCGTTTAAAAGTAAAAGGGATTATGTTCGCTTTTAGTCGGTTAATCCGCCTAAAATAAATTTACCTAAACGATCTTTCAAACTTGGACTTACGCGCACTAAATATGCAATAGCGTAGTGCGTAGGTGCTTTTGTCCTCTAAAGCATTAGCTTGGAATATTTGTTATTTTTGCGCAAATATTTTTTATTTTTATTTTTTTAAAGATTCTTTAATATGCTTCATTATTATGTAAGATGATAATACAATTTAAATGTACTTAAAAATTAAGATAGATATACAACGAGAGCAAAAATCATCTTTTGATAATTTCTTATTTCATTACTGTACAATATGCATATCAACTATAGTTTGTTATGTTGAATTGATATCGAACAAAAGTAGTACATAATACCATATACATTAATCACATGGAGTCAGTGCTTCATTTTATTTGTAATATAATCGTAAACAAGGACGCGCGAACACGATAAATCATTCAATAATTAATATCCAAGATTCTTCGTTTTTATAGTCAAAGCTAAGAAAGTACTTTTGAATGTATAGTACACAAGTATACCAAATACCATTACATACATCAATCCAACATTACCTTCCTTTGTTCCGATCGCAGGCGAAATAATTATGTTAATCAATAAATGATATTATAAAATGTCAATATCAGAGCTTTCCCGTCAGTGTCCTCTTTCTGTGAAAGCTGACACCACAAAAAAGAATATTTCTTTTTGTTTAAATAAGAACGGCTGTCAAGGCATTTTTGTAAGAAATTTGTTGTAGCCAGTTGCACCCATATAAACAAAACGTCAGTCATTCGAAACCAGTTAGCAACTGTGATGCGGAGCTCGACGCATTGATCAAAATAAGAATGTTCAATCAAGGTTCACTCATATGCCTGGTAACAGATTTTCCTTCTCATTTCCGTTTTATTTACTTCTCTTTTCTGTGGCTGACACACATGTGAGCGTGTTGCGTCGCCGCAACGCTATAATCGGCGTTTCCGTCCATCGCAACCCAGGAACATTCAACCGTCGAATGTTCCTACGATGTGATAAGTAATGTAATGTGTCGACACATATTATAAAGATATTGCGGTGCAACGTTGCAGCGGCAACGCTATAATCGGCATTTCCGTCCATCGCAACCCAGGAACATTCAACCGTCGAATGTTCCTACGACGTGATAAGTAATGTAATGTGTCGACACATATTATAAAGATATTGCGGTGCAACGTTGCAGCGGCAACGCTATAATCGGCATTTCCGTCCATCGCAACCCAGGAACATTCAACCGTCGAATGTTCCTACAACATGCTAAGTAATGCTAATTGTAGACACATATTTTAAAGGCATTGCGGTGCAACGTCGCAGCGGCAACGGCGCGTCGCAGGAACATTCGACGGACGAATGTTCCTAGGTCGTATTGCAACGCTCCGCTTTTATGTGTTGGCTCTTCTAGCATGATCTGAGAGGAAAATAGTCAAGTTGAATTTCGCCTAAGATAGGAACAAATTACAGAGGTCATTGTGCAGTAACTGTCTCTATGGTCATCACCTGATATAAAATCTTATGAGTTTATTACAGAAATTAATCCAAGGAGATTTTAAAGAAAATAAACCTTTTTGAATAATATATTGTGAGCTCATTGAGCTCATAATATAATTCGTGATCGCGCGTACTTGTGTTAGTTATAGTTTATAGCTTTATTTCGTGTCATTGTCTTGACTGTCAAGTACAAATATTTATATTTTATGCAGATTTATAATTTTTGTATTTATTTTTTATTCTCATTCCACTTCATATCATTATAATTTCCTGTTATCATAATACATATATACATTGTTTTTTATATTCTATTATCACATTATAATTAATATTTTAATTGTGTACATACAGACGGACCAACTTGTTTGTAAAGTTGACCAAATGGTGGAAAAAAAATTTTTTACGAATGGCTTTCAATTTTGTTCAAAAAGAAAAATTGTTGCTCCATAATTTAACTGAACAGATAAGTTGGTCACACTGTAATAGAATCATGACGTTGCCATACTGATTTGAAATTTTGTGGATGTGGATTTATGAATATTTAACCGACTTCAAAAAAGGAGGGGTTCACTATACTTTTTTTTTTAAATACAAAAACTGATTTGGGAAATTATTATATATGAAAGGATATACTTTCAGATTGCTCCCATAGAAATGTCATCAAAATCGGTTCAGTTTAGTTTTTAAATCAAAATAACTGGAAATTTTGTTTACTTGGATAATAAATTCGTTTCTTGGATAACACAATATTGTCATCCGAGCTAAGATATATTTTCCTGTAGATAGGTTGTGCCCGCCACCATATTGACTAGACGAATGCAAGGCTGGCTGCCCGACTTCGTTCAGCCGTCTCTCAGTCACGCACTCCGAGTGTCCACAACAAATTGTGTTTTTGTCTCTTTCTAACATCAGATATGGCGTAAAAAGTCTTTCATATCCTTTCCCTTATTTCACAAAATGCACATATACATACGTAGGTAAGCTATGCTATGTTACGGTATATGGAGCGTTTAGTCAGTTTTTAAAGCCGCGTTGTTCGCCTATAATGTCTCTATTATGCGTAATTCACAAATTTTGAAGTCGGTTTTTTTAAATTGATTTTTATCTTTATTATTGATTGGTAAAAATGTGCTAATGAAAGACTAACCCCTAGTCATAATATCTGTTAATTTTAAATGATTCGGTGTATGTTTTTGAGCTTTAACATTGTAATATCGCCTAAATCTTTAAAAGATTTCCTTAGTCGAAGTATTATTTTCTGCGCAGCTATACCAAATTGAAAATTACTATAGCTGATTGGATTTCAAATTTTATTGTTTTGTGTTCATTGATTAAAATCGCAAATTAGTCCTTGCTTTGTAAAGCTTTAAAAGTATTTTGGAGTCTTAAAAACGTTGTCTGTAAACAAATAATTGTATTAATTCCAATTAAATAGATATTCAATTTGTGTTCTACTAATGTGGGCTAATTTTTAATTATAATATTTTTCTATGCAATGTGTATTTTATTCCTATAACCTAGTTATAATAATAAGTTGTAAAGATCACCTTGTCGGTACAGGCTAATAATAAATATAGCGAAGAAATTTTGGGTTACACAGAGCGGTGGTACGAAACCGAGAAGAGGTCATGTACTCATCATTATAAACAACTTTTAACATGGGCTCAACCCTGAAATATCAAAAAAAGAGTTGTTCCTTAAAAATCTCCTTCTTTTCCTGTTTCCTTTTTGTGCATGCCGAAAGGTCGATTATGACGCTCTTCTTCACTGTAATTTTTACATATTTTTCTTGTGTGCATATATACGAAATACAAATGAATGAATAGAATCATAGTTTCATTCACACTATGGAACAGTATACTATTTTTTAGCTATATAAGAATCTCATAGTAAAAGTTGGTCAATGATTACGACAATGGCCCCCTTTAAGCTTAGTACCACCGCTCCATGTAAATAGAATTACTAAATGAATGATTCCCAGATCTCATTTCTACTCGCTAATTGGGTCATTATGCTGTCTTTTAGTCTCTAAGAACTAAAATTTAAGATACAGACTACAATAAATAAAGCACAATAACATCATGCGAGCATGCACTAAAACTACCAGCGATCATATTTGTTGTAATACAAAATGCAGGCGGGTTTTTTTTATAAATAAAATAATGTGCCATAAGCCCCGATAGAAATTTAAAACAAGTTTTTTCTTACATTTTCGTCTAAAGTAAAAGAGAGCGCGTCGTTATTACCTTTCGATTTGCCTAAATATTGTCAATATGCTAAAAAAAAAAGTAGAAAATGCTTTTGTCTCGTTTCTGCACGCATACTTCACATCAGAGAAAAATTTATAGAGCACCGATTAGTTGTGAATATTGTTAGGATGGGAAGGATAGAGGCAAACATCACCTATAAGAAAGTGGACGTACTCTCTGGGACGCTACACTTTTAGGTGAGTTTTTGACTTTTGATACTGTTTAATTCTATCTCTGTCCTTCCCTGCCTTAAAAAACTCAATTCAAACTATATAAAACATGTAAAAAAAACCTGGGAAGGACAGAGTATAAATACAATAATAACCCAAAATTTTCCTATTACAGGTTACAACTATGCAGATCAAATATTACCGACCAAATCTCAAGAGAAGTATACACCTATCATTGTGGACTCATACAAATCTCCTCAGATAATCCAAAATCCAGATTTGACGAAACGCATGGCGGCTTTAGAAGGCTGGGCGTTAAGTGTAGACAACCGACTCAAGTACTTCGATCAGAAAATATCGAAGCTAGATAATTTAGAAGCGCAGATAGAACAATACTCTTTCAGATACCTCCAGCAAAATCTCATTCAAATCCTTGATACTGAAAACAGTGAAATTTTAGCAGCGAAACTAAAGCCCTATTTCGACGATCATTACATGTCTAAAGAACAGTTGCAATCACTAAGTCAAGAGATACACGAGCGGTTGATTTCTACTTGGAAGCCAGATATGGACGATGATAAGATTCGTCAGATGATTCAGCAGTACTTGGCAGTATTCGAGAGGCAGCAGATGGAAATGATAGTGACAAAGTTGAAGGAGTATGTGAGGGAAGTGGAAGTGCATCATCATCACTCGGAGAGTGGAACGGATGTGGAACTGGTGAAGAGGATTGTGGCTGGCATGCTGAATGTATATGATGCGGATAAGACGGGGCTGGTAGATTATGCTTTGGAGTCTGCAGGTATGACTTTGTGTTTTTAACTAGTGGAGCCAAGCTGGCTTGATGGTAATCAGCTCTAGAAGAGGTTTTTTTTTTTTACAACAGCTTATACTTGGATCATGCTTTTTTAAGCTTTGACAACTGGATGTAAACAGCCGAGACATTTTTTTTTAAATATTTGTTTTTCTATTATTAGCTACAATCTTACGTTCAAAAACCTAGCAAAAGTGGCCAAACAAATTTACTGTTTTCTTTCGGTTCTAACAGTCTACTGTTGTCTACAGCTTGAAAAACTTGGATCGAGTATAATTACAATGAATAAAGTTAAAAAGGCATGGCCGGTTTAAAAGTAGCATAATTTTCAGCTTGATTTTTCGTGTTCGTATGCGTAAATAGTCTGCCCGATGTTGAGAAAAATTGTAGCCGATTAAATGAGCCCCCATTTCTTAAGTAGCCAATCAGAGGCAATAACGAGTAACAAGCATTTTTTCACGCCTTATAAACAGCGCTGTGTCTGTTGAGAGTACATTGTGTTTTTTTGTTAAAATCTTCATGAGCGTGGATTCAATGTCCTTTACTCGTAATATTAAACAGTTTACTTTGTCTTAATAGCGTCAAACAAGTCATAGTCACAATCAGAGTCAAGCTAAGTAAGTCACGGTCAAGTCGAACTCATGCCCCTGTAAAGTGGTGGAGACTTTACAAGAGGCTCCTATGGAGTTTTGGAAACAACACGAAAAGACACGTTTCACCTCGTTATATCACTGGGCCACACTCAAGCACGTTTACGAGCACTTAATGAATAATAATTCACCATTTAGTACACATTAACACTCGAAAATACACAAGTTTAGGAAAATAATCCAACGAGCCGACATGATTTTCCGCGTTGGCGCCAAAAACCTACCAGTACATTGTGTAAACAAGATGTGTTGCCATTCAGCTCTGGAAAACTGCACAGATTAGGCTGAAATTTGATGCGAACAGGTTTTGTAAAGCCTGAATTGACACTTTTTTTTTTCTTCATGCCCCTGGCTTTTCGGTAAAGGGAAACATCGAGACGAAACCTGCATACGTACGGAGAAGAAATTCAATGGGGTATGTGAATCCACCAACCCGTAACTGGGCCAGCGTGGCAGATATGGCCCAATCGCCTTTTTAAGCCCAGTAGACCTAAGCCCAGCATTGGACTATTAAAAGGCTGATTATGATTATCTTCAAAGAAAACTGGCGTACTGCACCGTGGCACTACTATATTATATTATTCTCTTTTTCTGTCAATGTAACATTCCAGGCGGGCAAGTGATATCAACAAAATGCACGGAACTATACCAAATCAAGACCAAACAATACTCCATCCTGGGTCTGCCAGTCTGGTGGGTGTACACTTCTCCTCGCTACGCCCTCACGCCCGGAGCTATGCCTGCTGAATGCTGGGCGTTCCAAGGCTTCCCTGGATACTTGGGTAAGATGCTACAGGAACCTAGAACATTTATCATATATGTATATATCTCTTGAACCTTGAATCAGACCAACCAATACGTCATCCTGGTTCTGCCACTCTGGTGGGTTACACTTCCCCACGCTACCCCCTCACGCCGGAAGCTATGCCTGCTGAAAGCTGCGCAAGCGTTCCAAGGCTTCCCTGGATATTTGGGTCAGGTGCAGAAACCAAGTATAATGTCTTATTGAGGATTTTAAAACTTTTGAATGGGTGTTCCCCGATAGTAATAATCTGGGTGTCTTCAAATCATGGGTGAATCGGTTTCTTCTAGGGAAGCGTGCTCCATCATAGACCGCATCATCGCTTATCATCGGCGGCTGTTGGCGGTCACACGCAAGCACATTACTAAAATAATTAACAAAACCGACTCCACAAAATTAGTAAAATATGCAATTTCGGTTCCTCGGATGACATAATATTGTCATCAAAGTAACACAATTTGCCAGCTATTTAGATTTAAAAACCATACTACTGAACCGATTTTGATGAATTTTTTATGGAAACAATCAAAAAAAAAAGGAAAAAAGTATATCCTTTCAATAAAAAATCGGTTCATAAATAACGAAGTTCTGATGTAAAAACATAAAAAAATATATAGAACCTCCTCATCCTCCTTTTGAAAGTCGGTAAAAAAACGAAAAACATAATTTCAATCAATATGTTTAAACTTTCCAGTGGTGCGGGCGTACGCTATTATCGAAGTGACAGGCTTCTCTCTCGAGCACATGTCCCGACTCTTAGCTGTGGAGGGGAAAATCGAGTCTGCACCCAAGAATTTCTCAGTCTATGTGAGTATTCATTCACAGAGTGAATTGTAACTTATATCTTGCTACTATTGACTACTTGCTTCGCTGTCACCTCAGCCTTCTAAACTAACTGACAGACACGAGCTTGGCGCCAACGTGGAAAAAACATGTCGCATCATTGTATTATTTTCCTAAACACGAGTACTTAGTGTTAGGGCAAGTGATATAATGGGGTGAAACGTGTATTTTCATGTCGATTCCAGAACTCCAAAAGAAGAGCGTCTTGTAAAGTCTCCACTACTTTGCTGGGCAATACTACTTTTGACAGTAAAATACAGAAGACGAGGCGATATGACTTTAGCCTGCTCAGCAACGGGCAAATAAACAAAACAAACTAACAGTATTCGATTTGGATCTGTTCTGGCCCCTGGGCTAATTCTTCAATACTCATTTTGATATTCCAGTCGGCCACTTAGATTTTTTCATTGGTAATCCATTTTCAACTTTTCTAACCAATCAGTATTAGTCGACTGTTTATTTAACTTTTCGCAAAAGTAATTAAATACCGCCCAATTTTTATTACATACATCATTGCTGTTATTTTAATTCGTATTTTTTATTCGCTCGATTAATTAAACCTTTTCAAAATATGCTTTTGCTCTAACAGATAAAAAATTACACACTGCAAGTACCAATAATCTTATTTCCATTATTACCCAGGGTCTTCACGGCGAGCAAGATTCTGAACCGCATCTCTTTGGCGACTATATGTACGACGCAAACGGCACAGCCATACAATACTTCCCCGTGAAACACCCTAAAACTACCCTCATAGGGGACGTTGAATACCCAGTCGCTTACGACATCATCGAGCTACGAGTCGAGAGCAACCATGGCAACCCCACCTACACCTGCGTCTACAGATTCAGAGTACATGGCAACCCTTTGACGGACATTCGTCAGGCCACTGAAGACAGTATAACAGACAGTGAGACCTAGCAGTTCGAAGTGGTGAAAAAGTGGTTGAAATTAGTGACTGGAACATAGCGGTTGAACCGTTTAAAAAAACTATTTTAAATGTGACATGTGGAGTTTAGTGTTGTGTTCAATTGGACATTCCTAGTTTTAACGCATAGCAAGTAAGTCCAGTGGCCTTAATAAATAAATGATAAATCAAGAGTACAAAAATTATGGTTACTTACGAAATCGCGTGCAGACACGTTTTATGGCAGTAAAGTAAAGGTGATATTAAGGCTATCATGCACGGACATATACGGAGAGACGAAACCTGCACTAGTTTTAATTGGTCGGTTAGGCACATCCAAAGATAATATAACCAGTTGATCGCGCATGAAGTTAAAATTTGCTTTTGCATGAGCAAGCCACGTTGGTCACGGGAGGAAAAGACTAGCTGTCAAGTGGTATCGTCATTGGGTACATCTTATAGTGTTAACACACGTATGGATTTGGCTGACCTCAACCGCCGTATTACCAACGGGAGAGAAAGAGAGGGAATATATAATATTCTCACTCTTTCTCTCCCGTTGGTTGGACGGTGGTCCAACGACCTATTCCGTCCACTATTATGCAATGACGATGACGTCCGCTTGGGGTTGCATTTGTGCCTGCACTAATTTTTTTTTTTTTATGAGTGACTTTTACTGTTGGCCTTTTGGCCTCTACAGCTTGACCGGACTAGTTAGCGAACGCAGAGTGCGTTCGCCTGCACTAATCTAGCCGACCCAATGGATATGGTAGATGGTTACAGAATTAAGTTTTAATTAATAATTAAGAATTAAGTAATTCGATTAACGCTTCATTTCAGTCTCTCTAGTTGTCGTTATTTCCACACATGCTTGATTAGGATTGTGATCACGATCGCGGGCTATCGCACTCGAGCGCGTGGTGCGAGTGAGACGGCATGCATTCTCGATTGCAATCAAACTTATGTAATAATCCCGTAGGTGAAACTTGATGCAATACTGATCATGTATGGTGGCCTTAAAATATAATCTCATCGATTGTGCAGCTTTTGTTCTTCACTGCCTTGTTGTATAAATCATTTTGAACGTAGCATTAGCGCGCGCGCGTTTTATGAGCGCGTTGATTGCTTTGCTTAGAATAGCGTTTAGATTTCTGCTATAAAACGTGGCTTATTTTATGAAACTGGAAATCTCAAAAATTAAGGGGGTAACTCAGCTCCTAACTTTACATAACTTTCATCAGCGTTAACTTGAAAAGTATTCTTTCTTTTTATTTATATTACACGGGAATTACTCACGTAAGATTAAGCCGGTCACTCCGACTATAGTTTCAACCGCATTAGGCAGTCTTTTTCAAGGTGAATGCGCGCGCGCGGCTGCGTCTCGCTTGGCACGCAGCCGCGCGCGCGCATTCACCTTGAAAAAGACTGCCTAATGCGGTTGAAACTATAGTCGGAGTGACCGGCTTAATCTTACGTGAGTAATTCCCGTGTAATATAAATAAAATGTGTGAAAACCACGTCAGTTTCTATAATAAAATATTCTTTCTTTGTTTGATTTTGTTGTACCTTTCAAAAGAAAGTTCTTATATTAATTATAATCTCCTTACAGTACAAAAAATTATGTCTAAAACAAAACAAAACTAAATTACACTTAATTATAATAAATAATTTGCTTATGCGATAAAGAATCAAGAAAGCTAGCTGCACGCGCGTTGTGTAGCCAAAAAAGTATCTATAAGCCAGTTCTTCACTTAACATCAGGCGAGTTGGCGGTCAAAAGCAAGCCTTTTATTAAATACTAGCAGACCTGACAGACGTTGTCCTGTCTTAGAAATGTCAAACACGCAAAGTCAAAATTTAAAATCTTATTTTTTCAAATCGGTTCAGTAGTTTCGGAGCCTATTCAATGCAAACAAACAAACAAACAATCAAATCTTTCCTCTTTATAATATTAGTATAGAAAAATAACAAAAAAAAGTTCTGTCAACAGCGGTGTCAACTTATCTTGGTGATATTTGTTTGAATAATTTTTTGGTATATGGCAGGCTTATTTATTTAAAAAAACTTTTGTGATTTTGGCATTATAGCGTTTTTTTTTTATTTGTGTTCAGGTAGCGGCATGTCCTTGATTGTGTGTTGTTTTTTTTTTTTTTAATACCTTTCATGTGTTGTCTGATCAAAGTTTTCATATTTACGTGCTAAGTTACACCCTTAAATCATAATAAACTTATTGTATACCGCACAATGTCTTGTCGATACGCTTAGAGTCTTAGATGTTATTCATTTTTACCAATATTATACAATATAAAGATCATGCTTCTATGTAAGGAATTGAATATTTAATTAAGTTTTTTTTTTTTTTATTAGGTTAAATATTATAAGTGCTTGAGAAACCATTGAACATAAAAATCGGACTATTGCAAAAAAAACCAATGAAATAAAATTTGATTCTAAAAATTCATGCACGTTTTTATGGTAAATTTTTCCCGTTATATTGTTGATTACGGTATGAAATTACGGTAACTAAGTTTAATTAAACCTTTCTAAAACCTTTAAGGGCTCTCAGAGCTCGGTGATTTTCATACAAACATACTACTACATACATAGTATGAGTAAGAACAAGTAAAAAAAATAATGAAAAACTAGTTTTTTTTATTTTTGTATGTATCCATATTGGCAATGTGTCTGCATGTATTTGAAACTCATAATTGTTTTTATATTTTGATTTCAATCAAAGATTTTTCAAAATATAAACATTGGAAATGCTCCGGGGAGCCGTTAAATCGACTTTGAAATTGCTGTCAATGTCAAATTTTACCCTCACCTTACCGCTGACGACTGCATAAGAAGTCAGTGTAGATGAGGTTCCGACAGTGTTAGCGACCGGCGGGTGCAGAAGCGAGTAAAAAGCTTAAACCACAAAAATGCGTTTATTGTGGAAAAACCTATCTTCCAATTTTTTATATATTCGATTAATATATTAAAATTAGTGACACGCCGTGTCAGTCATCCTTCGCCAGCCTCCTGCTCGCCCATGAAGGCTGCACTCTACCGAGGAGGCTGGTGTAGGATGACTGGCTTTATCGCTGTGTGGCCAACAGACAGCTTGATGGTTATTTTCCGATACAAATTCTTAATCGTGTTAATTAATTAGTTATATTGAAGGAGCTAGTCCCGTTAGAGGTTAATAAATTTTATGCCAACTTAACTATAAGCGTTCACTCTAGAAGTCTCAAAAATAATTTTAGTAGTACTAGGACCTGATCGTCCACTACTGCCTTGAGGATCTTACTAAGTTATTTAAGATAGTTTTAAGCTGAATATTAAGCACTGTATAGTTTAACTACTCGATTTCACTTGTCCCTGTCATTTGATAACTCTCATCTCACTATACCTCTGCATCCCGACTTTAATCAGACACCGGTAAAACTGACGTCAGGGTTACCCACTTGGCCCATAAGAACTTACTTTTTTACTGGTGAAACCACCCTGTTTCTCTGCTTCCACTCACCAGAGTGGAAACAAAACTAAGGAAGTTTTTTATTGGTAAATGCAAAATGTACCAAATTCTTATTATTTTAGGTAAATATGGAAATTGTACGATTAAAAATCTGTTCCTGTCTCGTTTGGGACAAAGCAATCACAATTAGACCTATATATAAATTGTAATAAAAAAATTGTTTTGATTGTATTATGTTTTAAATAAAACGTCTTTTTAATATTACATATTATAATTATTAGTGCTAAGTAGCATGTCGTGTAGTATGTCCATTTTATATCAACAGAAAATGGCGGCCAATCCTCTGCCACAGATTAAGTAACCAATGAGGTTACATACAAACTTATATTAAAAATGTTTACACGGAACTACACACAGATAAAAACGGATCAACACCACTTATTTGAAAAGTTACCTATTTAACTGAACTTGATTTTAGGGTTCAGGCGAGGTGACGAAAGGTTAAATTACAAATAAGAATACATAATAGAATACATAAAAGAATACATATAAGAATAGAGGTTAAGGTTCACAATCCTACAACAAATCTCCCAGTAAGTGCTTACAAATTTTATATAAAAGCTCATGTATGTTAATTAAAATCACACTAACCAAATGGACCTATCACTGACAGAGCTTTTCTATTTCGCAATCTATTATCTTAGCAATAAATTTTATCTAAAGGTTTCCAGCATTTTTGAAATTATCCAGCATGATAAAACTCAAAAATATTCAACAATGCTACCATAGGTGGCTGTAGAAATAACCCACCAAAGATGTTAGCCAAGGGAGTCCCACTGCTAGGCATAGGCCTCCCCTCGAATGTTTTCAATTTAGACGGTCACGAGCCAAAAGTCAGACAAAAGAATTAAAATCTAAGCGATGATTATGCATTTATAAAACAACTCCGAAAAAAAAGGTGTTTTTTTTAAATTGTACCTTTTAATTGAAAATAATTAGACTTGAACAGACAAAATATAATATCCATACGTATTATAGTATGAATATTTGATAAAATCATGTCTATCATGTATTATACTTTTTATCTTTCATTTAAACATCGTTTTTATTTTTTTATAATTTATAGTTAGCTTATATAAGGGGGTAACTGAGCACCTAATTTCCATACAACTTTCATGAGTCAAATTTGTTGTAATGTTACACTCTGTACAAGCATTTGTTTGCTCTGACAGTTGCAATAACATTGTAAAAAGCTGAATAAAAAACCACATAATTATTCTGATCACTTTCGCAAGGTTTTTTACTGTAATGCAGGCACCAGTTATAACTTAGTGAAATTAAAAGAAAATGTTTTTATTCATCTTTTCCTTAATTTAAGAAATGAATAGTAAAACAAAAAAGATGTACTTTTCATAAAATAGGTGATAGGATTAGATTAGGTGGTTGCCAAAGGGAGCAACTAAGCACTAACCCCCTTATTAATAAACGTGGAGTAGTCTTGGAATAGTTACGCCGTGTTTTGTCTTCTTCTCTCTTTCACATTTTGAACTCGATCGAAAAAGACAAAAGACGGAGTAACTATTCCAAGGCTACTCCACGTTTATTAATAAGGGGGCTAAAGTATAATATACTATACTTTTCAAGCTTGACCGATCAAAGTTGTTTGAAAATTGGTTCTAGATTAAGCCCTTAAGTCAATGTTACCGCGTCCAATATTATATTATTGATTTCTCATTTTCCTTCCCTATCGCTATTATTGTAGTTGTATTAGTGAGTAATTTAGTTGTGAAGTACAATGGACAGTCAAAAGTACGATCTAGTTTGAAACTGTCCGTTTTTTTAACCATACAAATAGTCATAGACATCTCTCTTAAAAACAGTTCCTGAAGTTTTATTTTTAATGTACACACAATTATATGGATGATACGACTGATTCACATTACCCTGAGCCCTGTTCCGGCCGGGATAGACTTCGACTGATATGTAAACCCTATATTGTGCTAAGTAGAGCAGAATTTCCAAAAACTAATAGTAAATTGCGTCCTCTGAGGAAGTAATCATTAAGTTTTATCCGCGTCGTCCAAGTGAATAATATTAAAAACTACGAGAATTTATTGGAAATTTATGACATATTATAGGATCATGGTACTTAATATTATGCGAACGTGTGTTTATTTGTTTCTCTTTAACGCAGGAACAGATTAACAGGCGACTTTATATTTTTTGCATATAGTTCGTGGGGCACAGTAGCTACTATATATTATAGTACTATATAAGTAGTGGCAAAGGATACTTATTTTCCCGAAAAAAAAAACTCTTCCTGAAAGTATGTCCTCGCAGATGAAAATTAGGGTTCGAATTGAGCCATT
This sequence comes from Agriopis aurantiaria, assembly GCA_914767915.1. Classification (NCBI taxonomy): domain Eukaryota; kingdom Metazoa; phylum Arthropoda; class Insecta; order Lepidoptera; family Geometridae; genus Agriopis; species Agriopis aurantiaria. The sequence goes on along the minus strand of OU611994.1, from coordinate 4,126,574 downwards.
ATATCAATGTTAGTCCGTCTGGGCCTGAACGGGACTCAGTGTAATGTGAATCAAGCTTTATTGTGTAAAATAAGGTCACTGTAATAATAATTCTCTTACCACTGCACTCATGTTTTAGCACTTGACACTTTCCCTTAATTTATTTTGTACAATTATTATATACTTTTTTAACACTAACCATTTGTATGTGTATTGAAACTATCGATTTGTAATTATGTGAAAATACTTGTGATGTTCTTAATAAAAGTTTTATGAAACCCGAGGCGTATTATTTTCAAATTCTTTAAACTTAAATAAAATATACTTTGAACAGGCCAACATGACGCTTCTGTCTTTTCTAATCTTGTTACTAATTTACAATTTATAGGCAAAGGGCACATTGAACCGATATATTTTTCAATCGCATATAATCCTCAGTAAAATGTTTGAGATTTCGAATATACGCAAAGGTCATTCCCGTCGTCTGTGTCACAGATTTCTTTTAGGTGGTCTGCCTATGTTGTCCACCACTGGGTGGACCACAGGGGCGTAGCAGCTGACAGCAGTTTTGTCACTGCGAACGAAGGCGAAGCGTTTACAGATCTATCTGTGGCATGGATAGATCGCCAACGGCCTATGGAGCTATTACATTTGCCTTGCCTTGCCTATACCCAGCAGTGGGAAGTCTTAGAATAACGAGTAGTTATTCTAAGGGGTAAGTACATTATAATATGATGCCTGGAAATGCCTTATCAGGAAGTAATTTACAACCCGCGTGCAAAAAAAAATGCTGATAGTAATACGCGTGCATGAAAAATTTCAATGAGACATTGCATGAGCGTCCGCCAACTCACGTGCTATAATGGCGAGACATGATTCTAAACGATAACTAGAAGAGACGATAAACATGTACAAAATTGCAACCATAGAATTTGACTTGCGTAGCCTTAGAAGAACTACTAATCTAAGTGCGTAGCAAAAAAAAGTGCGATGTGTGGAATGAGATTGACGCGTTACGCCTATTATGTCTTCTGTGGCTACGCTAGACAGACGCGGCTGTGCCCGGACCGGAGTGCAATGAATGAATTAAACCTAGGTAGGTAGGTAGAGGCTTCGACTAAAATAAAACGAATGGACGGGCCCTAATAATTGAAATTGCTCAGTAAAAACGAGTCAAAACCGGCGGACATATAGGTACTATGTACAGTATATTTGTTACAACAATAAGATCTCGGTTTTATTTTTGAATTTACACTTCGGGAAAGCATATAGGTATGAATGCATAATTTTGTCAGAAGTTTCGTTATCACGTAACAATAGACACGACCGTGTTGCACTAAAATACCTACTCCGCAACAAAATGTAGTTTCACTACAGGTATATTATTACAAGGGGAAAAAAAGGAATGTATTTTTTTTTATGTAGGGTAGTAGCAAGGACTTTGTGTACCCTAAGCATTGACCTATATGTACTACAGGTACAAAGTCCTTGGGTAGTAGCTTTACGGGTTTGCCTAGTCTGTGACATTAAGTAAAACCTAGTTTGTGAAGTAAATGTGGAATAAATCTTGAGCCAATAGAAGAAAAAAATTAGTAGTACCTACTTCCTCATTACTGGATAAATTGCCATTCCATTCCAGCCAGGCTAGGGTTCCTATAGGTAGTGGCCAGAAGTAAGTGTTCCGTGGTAGAGCCACGGAATACTTACCATGATTAAAAAAATAAATGTGAAAATTTGGGTTCGGTGACTTCGGTGCCACACAAAATGTTCTGCTGTTTCTACCATGTGGCAATCTTCCCACAACTTAAGTCTCTCCCCAAGGACTGGAATTAAAACTTCCTACTATTTTCTTCGGTTTTTATTTTGAGTACACAATTTAAGTCGGTACATAAGTTACTTAGCAATTAAAATATTTACACAACTAAAAGTTAATAAATGCCTCAAAGTAAATAGTGCTATTTGCGGCCGTTGCCTCGCGTGGTCTATTTCTGTACGTAGGTCAATGTCGGTCATTGGCGCGGATTTCGACACGCTTCCTACCGTATGGGATTATTAGGTAAAGATAAAAGAAAGTCAAAGTTAATTTTGCAGATTTTTTTTTTGTATTTTCTTTTTTTTATAATTTATAAATGACCTAGTAAGAAAGTAGTCTTATCCGTTTCAGCACATACAATCATCATTCATGAGATTACAAAAAATCCTTTGGCGAGTGCAGTACCGAGGCTGGCAGAAGAGCGCGCCCGCGGCGCCGCGCTCCGCTCCGCCGTCACTATTACGTTTTAATTACATAATAATATCTTACGTACAATTAAATTAACGGAGATTACAAGCCTGAGTTGAGCAGCCGGCCGCGGGCCGCTGCGGCGAGTCGCGAGTCGCTTAGAAGCACTTCCTGTGCACGATTGAGGGACCAGACTCATCATACTCCTGTTTCGAGATCCACATCTGTTGGAAGGTGGAGAGGGACGCGAGGATCGACCCGCCGATCCATACGGAGTACTTCCTTTCTGGGGGAGCAATGATTTTGATCTTCATCGTCGATGGGGCGAGCGCTGTGATTTCCTTCTGCATACGGTCGGCGATGCCGGGGTACATGGTGGTACCGCCGGATAATACTGTGTTGGCGTACAGGTCCTTACGGATGTCGACGTCGCACTTCATGATGGAGTTATACGTCGTCTCGTGGATACCGCAAGCCTCCATACCCAGGAATGAGGGCTGGAAGAGAGCCTCGGGGCAACGGAACCTCTCGTTTCCGATAGTGATGACCTGGCCGTCGGGAAGCTCGTAGGACTTCTCGAGGCTGCTGCTGGAGGCAGCGGTGGCCATCTCCTGCTCGAAGTCGAGGGCGACATAGCAGAGCTTCTCCTTGATGTCGCGCACGATCTCACGCTCGGCAGTGGTGGTGAACGAGTAGCCGCGCTCGGTGAGGATCTTCATCAGGTAGTCTGTGAGGTCACGCCCGGCAAGGTCCAGACGCAGGATGGCGTGCGGCAGCGCGTACCCTTCGTAGATGGGCACCGTGTGCGAGACACCGTCGCCGGAGTCCAGCACGATACCGGTGGTACGACCGGACGCGTACAGCGAGAGCACAGCCTGGATGGCCACGTACATGGCGGGCGTGTTGAATGTCTCGAACATTATCTGGGTCATCTTCTCTCTGCAACAACGAGGCGAGGGTCAGAACATAACATGCCAGCTGAGCTACCGGGGACGGGAGCGGAGAGAGAAGTGGAGGGACACTCACCTGTTAGCCTTGGGGTTGAGGGGGGCTTCGGTGAGCAGCACAGGGTGCTCCTCAGGCGCTACACGGAGCTCATTGTAGAAGGTGTGGTGCCAGATCTTCTCCATGTCGTCCCAGTTGGTGACGATGCCGTGCTCGATGGGGTACTTGAGCGTGAGGATGCCTCTCTTGCTCTGGGCCTCGTCACCTACGTACGAGTCCTTCTGTCCCATGCCGACCATAACGCCCTGGTGGCGCGGCCTGCCCACGATGGACGGGAACACGGCGCGAGGCGCGTCGTCTCCCGCGAACCCAGCCTTGCACATACCGGATCCATTGTCCACTACCAGCGCGGCAACTTCCTCGTCGCACATATTGAATTAGTCTGGAAAAAACGATAAACACAAACTTAAAACATCTCCAGTATATATTTAAATGTCATTATTTTAAAATTCTATGTCCTAATAAGTCTAAGATGTGGCAAAATCAGAATCCAGTTTGAAATGTGACATGTCCTCAATCCCCATATAAAGAATCGGGTGGGCAGCTAGCCTACGCAATCACAGGACAGCGCTAAGTGGGCGATGGAGCTTTAAATTGAAACCAAATAAGGCTGGCACTAAAAGAGGCGGTGCATGAACGTGGCATGAGACGTCGCGACCACATTTCGCTAAGACGGGTTGCTCTTACCGCCCGAGAAAGTCGAAGATGAGTCACTTTCTAATTGGATTGTACCTGTCCACAGCTCGAAAAATGAATTTAGTTGATAGCTAGATGATGATCGGTCAGCCCGACCCGACCACGCCCTACCGCAACCGGCTATCCCGGTCCGGTGTCACGCCGCCCAACCCTGTGTCGTGTCACTCACTGACCGCACACACTAATCAAATTGCACCAATCTTCACGCACTGAATCACCAAAACAAAATCACAAAATAATGATAACACATTATTAACTTACATTAAATTAAATAGTCCTAAGTTAATAAATAAGTTAACTTGCTATTGCACAGCCTCGTTTGCTGCACAACGTCACAACTCGAGCTCACTTCGTGGAATGTCGGCTTGCGCGGCCCGCGGACTATATAAATGAGGTTGGATATCGCGGCGCCCCTACCCCCGCCGCGGCGGCTATCGACCAATCGCGGCTCGAAAGCAGAATACGTGAGTTTTCGTGGCCATATATGGTATTCGCTGCAGGGAGCCTGCGCGCACTCCCCGCCGCGCCTGCCCGCCCCCGCCGCTGATAGCGCACCACTTGATAACGACATGATCTTCCGACAGAACACATACAATACCCAGACGATCCCCGGTCAGGACATAAACCACCCTCTACACACCTAGTACAGACATAATCACAATAAATAAATTGCAAACTCGAGTCTAGCACGATAATGAAAGTTCAACGGTAGGTACCGTTCGTTGGCCAGTTGCCAAAAACCGTTGGCGGGGTGGCGGTGGTGGTAGTAAAGATACTGCAGCAGATAAAGGATGACGCACAGAGGGACTACCCAGCATGCACTTCTAAAAATAAAATACCGTGGAACCAGACAGATGGCAGACTTGGCCATAACACGACTAGGGCTGTTACGGTTTTCTAGGTTATGTTTTTAACTGTTCAATTATTTAGGAAAGTTGAGATTTGTATTTAATATTAAACCAATCAGTAAGTATATACAGTGACTTACCAGTAAAATTAACGCGGAAATAGAGATTAATAACGGAGCGAACGCGAACCGTGAGAAATGAATGCCGGCCGGTTTCCTTCTGTTGCCCGCTCGCACGTTGAGGTCGCTCGATCTGCTTCACTAGAATTCGCCGTACGCCGCCGGGCGCCCCGCAACGCAATCGACTCACCCGATAGACCTCTGCGTGTGCTAGATAATTTGAAATTTTTCAATTAAATACACCACGACAACCATCAAAACTATATTGAAAATTCTTCTGTTGACAAGTTGAGAAACAAAATGTCACTTATTATTCCTAATTCAAAAAGGAGAACGACAGATAATCAAATTTACTCTCGCATAATGGACTTGTCCGACCTCCCCACTTGGAGCAACCGATGGCCTCACCATATAAGGGAATCAGTAAAATCCTGGATTGTGATTGGTTCACGAAGGCAATGGTCGCGTAAGTACAGGGGCACACAAACGTAACTTAGCACATTTTAAGCCTGTGTTTGTGAGTTGTACAAAACGATCCATTCAATACCAAGGCAACGAATAGAATAGTGCGGCCAAGTTACGGAGCTGTCAAAAGTATCGAGTAAAAAAAGGTTTTAAAGGTTTTGTAATTCGGTTTGTTTTCATTCGGTGCGCGTATCTTATCTATAAGTTTTGTAACGTTGTTATTTTGATCCTAGGCATGAAATATCTTTCTTTTTCCATGTAATTAATAATCATCGATAGGTATCTAATGTACTAAAAATAGATAAAGTTTTAGTAGGTATCTTACATACCACTTATTAATTTATACCTAAAAAATATTTAGAATATCTTATACCTACCTACTCAGAATACAGTTTTTCTGTATTCTGAGCCTACCTAGTAGGTAGGTACAGATAAGTTCAACGATATTAAATAAATTACTTATACATAATACCTATACTATACTTAATTTATACTATTACTAACTAGATACATCTTTACAATATTAATCAAAATTGAGCTAGTAATTAAATATGTGAAAATAATCTATGCATTAGAAATGCAAATAAATTCGTTGTTTTTACACATTACATTTTTTCTGCATTTTGCAACTTTTACTCTGCTCTAACGAAGTGAAACTTATTAAAATATTCATCAAACTTAGCATGTTATCGTATAGAGGAAACTAAAATGACATAAATTTATTATAATCAATTCATCAACAGGCTGCTTACTAACTTTCGCTGCTCAATATACCTACCTAAGTTGCATCGTCATCGAGGTATGTACTGGTACTATGTACTAGAGTAGCTTACCTATAACTTACAATTTTCTTACAAACCGTGAACGAATAATGTATGAAGTACACTAGGTAGGTAATTAGGTGGGTTATGGCAAAGATTATATACTAGAGGTACCTAAATATAAAATTTTAGTTTTTTGTTTTTTGATTTTATAGACATTCTTTATAGGTAAGTTGTTTCAGTGCGGTTACTTATCAAACTTTGATATTCTCAACCACAACCAACCTCTCTTTAACCGTAGAGATGACTGGCAGACAAATCCTTAGCACTAAGTCCGTCTCTAGTGCATAGTAGTTGTGAGACAGTGTAATATATAATTATATTAATAACTAATATTGTGATAAAATAAATACTCAGGTAGGTAGCAATTAATTGACAAAGCATAAAAATATATGTAGGTAGGTATTTTATGTTCAAATAATATCAGTAGAGTTGTTTCATTTGACTTGATATCAGCCCATTGATTATATTCTGTTCTGACCGTTGAACTCCAACGTGTGTTGTTATTCAACATAGGTACTACAACATAGCTTTAGTTTATCTAGAGGCAGTGGACACAGTAATCTGCTTGTCGCATCGGTCGGGCGGGTATGATACCTATGAGTCATCCACGTTTGACTTGCGCGCGTACTATGTTGATGAGTCAATATCTCCGGTAAGGCTAAGGAGTCAAACCACAATAAGTAAATCATTTCTTTGTAAGTCCTTATGTCCATGACTAATCTTTGAGATTCATGAAATATTTTGGTCTGTCACATCACATCAATTGTCTTGCATAGAGCACTGCTTACATAACAACACAGGTATTTTTTGGAACTATGCACTACTGTTTGATTAGAATTTACTGCATTGTTTCAAAACATGGCTATATTGGCAGACTAGCAGACCTGACAGACGTTGTCCTGTCTTAGAACTGTCAAACACGCAAAGTCAAAATTACAAATGTTATTTTTTACACCTTGGGTTACATTATTGGAGTTTAAGTAAGGATCCCTATTTTTTTTGAAAATATAATATAGCCTATGTTAACCGGGGATACTGTAGCTTTACAACAGTGAAAGAAATTTTCAAATCGGTTCAGTAGTTTCGGAGCCTATTCAATGCAAACAAACATACAAACAAACAAACAATCAAATCTTTCCTCTTTATAATATTAGTATAGAAAACAATTGCACATACCTACCTAATTATATAGCATTGCATTATGCTGTCTATATTCTATAGATTTTAATGTTGATATTTATAAGTAACTTTTATATATTCGCGGAATGTCATTAATATTACATACCGTCCAGAATCAAATAATTAATCGATGTAAAATTATCATGGTGTTACCACAGAAGACATAATAGCACAGTATTACAATGTCATTCTACTAACAAACAATAGTAAGTAAAATAAAGTAATAAAACACAGTACCAATAGGATAGCATAGTGACTCAACGAAGGAAACAATACGTTCTTAGTTGAATTTATAAGTGTTAGTACGAGCATTGTATTGAAAAACGTTTCGATTATGGAATACAGAATAGTATTCTTGTAAGCATGAGTCATTTGCATGTGAGTTATAATGTTTTGAAAACCTTGTTCGTGATATTTGTCTTTCTTGACTACCTGGACGAATCCATCAGAATGATGCTACCTATGTCACGACTCACGATGGTGGAGCTTTGTAGAATTCAATCCTAATAGCTATTCAGGTTTTATCCTGTGTTCCCAACACAGGATTTTTCGAATTATATGTACTTAACGACTTTTTGAGGTGAGTTTTAGGTAATAATATCTATGTGGAGGAGTGAGGCAAACAGTTTGTGGAATTGCAATAATGCGATAATTGACCTTTTAGAGACGACACAGGAAAATAATACGAGGACGTGATCGCAACCAAAAGCGATGCAATATCAATGGTAAGAAATTTATTAAATGTAGGTAATACTTAATTCAAAATACTTATAAATTCAAGAAAAATATTAAGTCATACTTAGAGGCAGTCATATTCGGCTAAACTTACACTTATCTCATAGGAATTTAATGATGTTTTTTTTTTTTTTGTTATGTGAGTTCAAACGGAAAAAATTACTGCTATATAGACGTATTCAACTATTCATCTATGCGTCTCAAGCTCAACACAAGCTCCTACAATGCACTAACTGTATCTAGGACTGAAGCAATTATCTATGATCACATTTCACGAATGATCGCATCACTTGTGTTGTGCAGTTGTGCGCGATCTGATGCAAACTGGCCTACTTACTAAAAATATAAACCCTTGTTTTTAATACAATAATGAAAACCCGGGCCAATATACGTATATGTATTGGGTATGTAGAAGTATGTACCTACTGTAAATTCTAAGACTATGAAAATAAGATCTATTTTCAAAGTTTACTAAAGTAATGGTAGTGAATTTATAAAAAGGGAAAAATCTGACAATGGACTGGATTGGTAAGACAGGTTCCACTCCTCATTTTGTAACAAACCTGCCAGTGGTTTTTCGCAACTGAGTTGTGGGTCTATCTACCAACATGAACAAGTTACCTATTACTTCTCTTTCGGGAATGCTAGATCTCAAATAAAATAAACAATGAAAGCTAATAATACTGTGTTGTTGTATCTATACCGACTTGTAATTTTTATAGATTAAAAGCTAATTTCTTTAAATATGAAACATTTCAAATAAACTCCGTAGATACCTATGTAAATGATTTTCAAACGCTCTTAGAAAATATGTAAAAGAGTGTGTATGCAGCGTTAATCTCCCATGTCGTCTAGGAGCATTCAAGGGTATAGTTATAGTATAGCCAGTTAAGTGCCAGTATAGCCACAGAAATTCACAGAATACATTAGTAGTATAGGGGGAAGGCGAATTGAGATAAATCGATCATTGCCGCCTCTAGGACTACCGTACTGACTACTGAGACACCAAAAAAGTTATTCGATTTGTCAGTAAAAAAAAATGGTTTGAAAGTTCAAACATATTTGTGCTGAATTAAATGCTAGCATCAATCCCATAAACATTCATCAGATGTTCTATTTTCTGATGTTAACTATTACGAAAGTAGGGCCAATGTAATAGATCACATAGGTATAAAATCTGTTAGTTTTCCAAGTCAAAGTAAATCGTGAAATTGCCTTCTTTTATCATTATAAAAAATATTTATTTTTAACTTTATTGTGAAGTTCTAACTATGAAAAAAGAATCACAAGGTTACGTTGTTGAATTTTGGTAAAATGTCAAATAATGTGATGTATTAAACTGACTACTTTACTAAAAAAATATTAAGTACCTAACACACACAACACACAAGTCAGCCAAGTAAAACTACAGAAAACGCTCCTCCATGATAAAACTATCAACATTAGTAAAATGTGTATCATGACTATCACACACTTTAAGGTTTTTATTACATTCATCTCTAGGCTAATATTTTTATATTAGTCGTTGGGCTCGTCGGTTGAATGGACTCCGTTTCATCGATTTTTCGGCGTTGGCAGCAGCCCTAGCTCCGCCCTTGACCCTCGTTAAGAGGCGGGTTCGTGTTCGTGTGTCAAGCGCGCGTCTATTCGGTCATCGGTGTGTGTGTGAGCATATAATAGGTAATAGTTTGTATAGGTTTAGGTAGTGACAGTAACTAAACTAGTGGTAACCCAAAGAGTAAAAAAATACACAGGGTAGTAACATAGATAAATATAGGTAGTAACCATAACCACATAGGTCTGTGCTAGTTAACATCAGTAGCTATGTGCACGGTACTGTACGGGGTACGGGGTACGGGCACATAGGTAATACCTAGGTAAGGGCCACACGATTCACGCACTTCGATCAAAAAAAGCTCACGACGAATAAAAATATATATGCAAGTAAGTACAGTACCTAGTACCTACCTAATAAACTTTTTTTTTATAGACTGGAAAACATATACTTATCTATAACAATAACAAGTCCTACCTACCTATAGTTAAAAGTAACCCATTCGAATTGAAATCTTCACTTTTCTATTTAGCAAGACAAGAACCTATTCGAATACCAAATTCGGCGCAAAGTTCCAGTGTCTATTATGTCTTCTGTGGTTCTAGTCTAGCAAAGAGAATACAATAGTAGTAGTAAAGTTACGTACTTACTTGTACTAAGTAATATTTATTCTATGATAATAGTCTAGGCGTTTGTATGAGGCCCCCTTAGATCAGGTACATTATTTGTCAAAGGAGGCCTCTTATACCCGAATTACGTGATCTGATAGGTATGTAAATGTATAGTACCAAAAATAAAGAATAATGTCGATAAACTTTTCACGCACATCCCTAGTGTGAGTGAACCACGGCTACCACGAGTGAACCAACTTCCTTTCTCAAAGGAGTGAACAAAAGCCATTCAAAATTCGTGGTCAATAATCAATAATTAATCATTAAAAACCACAGATAATGTAAAAACATAACTGGCCAAGAGCGTGTCGAGACACACGTATGTGGGTTCCGTAGTCCAAAGAGTACCTTTTATATACTGACCGTAGTCAAAGGCATAATGTTGTACCATTATATAATCTTTGACCATAGTCACATGCATAGTTCAGAAATTTGCGGTTACCAATAGGTAACCTACCTACATAGAACCTACGGTTACCTACCCACCTCATTACCCACAAAAAAAATTTTGAACGAATGAAGCTCGGTGGACTTTCGATGAAGGACTTATTTTGATGACGACCACTACTAGACATAGGCCTTCCCCATCAATCTCGAAGGGTGAACTTAGCCAAATATCCGAGTATTTTCTTAAATAGTATGTACCTATATTTTAATAATAATGGTGCATTATTATTTAAGGTGTTCGTGAACTTTTATTGTTTTATTCCAACCTTTATGTCGCTTTTGTTAGCGATCTACATGGGCGTCCCATGGGCCATAACCCACCCCATAAAAAATCTTTGGTTTTAATCTAGAAGATTCAAAATTAATAAACAAAACACAGACAACAAACAAACACAGGGTCGATGTTCACTTGAGGCGACTCACTAATGAACAGCTCCCTGGCTGCGTCCAAATCGGGTTCAGCCAGTAGTCTACCCACATCTAGAGTCACCTCAAGTCTCCTTTTTTCATGCTGAAGGCGGACACATTTTTCCCCTTCGATGTTTTCCTCGTCATAAACTTCGACGAAATCCTTTTGTCGAAGGTCATAAAGGCGTTTTTTTAAATAATATGCTCTTAGAATAACTACATAATGTGAAATAATGTGAAGTGTGAATGTGTAGTTATTCTAAGGTGCCATTATAAAAAAAAACTACCTTTTGGATGGAGACGTGCCCACGGAACACTATTACTCCTAGCGGAGGACGTGCCCGTGTCAGACTGACATTACTGAACCACAGTGTACTTATACCGTAGGTTGAATCTATGACAGTAAGTGAGGAGGTGCCACAGATATACGGAGGTGCAGTGGTACCATTGAACTATCAATGAGTAGAGTACCCATGTAGGTATCTACCACTTTACTAGGGCATAACTTTGACAAGTTTCACCTGTGAAACTTGTCCCTACTCCGAGCCGGCCCGGGTCGAGTCTCGGGTGCAAGTACCGTTCTTTTATCGATCGTCAAATTGACAGTTGAGGTCGTCAAATTCGATAATATGCCATTTTTTCAGTAGGTACTCGCTGTGATCGATTCTATGGATTTTAGCGAATTTGACGATCGATAAAGACGGTGCTTGCACTGCTCGCTCGACAAAAAAAAGGTTGAAATATTCATGGACAAACTTAACTTTGTAGTTGGCAAACAGGTGCTTTAATACATGTACCAACTACAAAATGTAAATTTGTATTTTTATGTGACTTGAAGTTCGGTTTTTTTTCCTTTATAGGTAGGTATTACATGTATTTGCTGGGAGACCTTGCTTTTCTAGCCAAAATTTTCCTATTTTTTTTTACCTCATTACGAATACACAATACGTACAGACCAAAAATAACATGTCATATAGGGCAACATTTTATTCATAGGAGTGCAGAATTTATGAGGAATTTAGGCCTATAAAATTGAGAACTTATATTAAATCCCTGGAAGGAGACGATTTTCGCATAATAATATACGAGTGAAAGAATCACGCTTTTTTTAGAATAACTATTTAAATATAATAAACTTATTATTAAAATCGTAAACTCGTACGAAAAAAGCACGCACGACCTTCCGTCTCGTTAGCGACAGTTAGCGACTGACGGCCGTTTGTCCGCGGACCGCTGCCCAGACGGGCTGACATGAGCGACATGGTTGACCTCAACCATCCTCAACCGCGTTGACAATGCAAAACGCTCAACCGCGACGGACCAGTGCTAATAATAATTAACACTATAATAGTGTTAACACACGTATGGATTCGGTTGACGGACCGCCGTCCAACCAACGGGAGAGAAAGAGTGAGAATATCATATTTCCCTCTCTTTCTCTCCCGTTGGTCAGACGGCGGTTGAGGTCAACCAAATCCATACGGGTGTTAACACTATTTGACCTACTGGTACATACCTATTATGTGCCTACAGGGATAATAATTATATAGGTATTTCTATGGTTTGCGGTCATTTAGTAGGTAGGTACACAAGTACACAACTACCCTATTTGATCGAGTTGGTACTGGTGGTACTACAACAAATGAGGAAGGAATTTGATTTGATATAAATTCTGACTAACTGCGTATAAACTACTTACTATGGACTTATCTATATTTGTCGGTAGGTAGTGTCGATACTATTTATGGCGTTTAGGTTACGGTTTTCCCTGTTCTGCGCTAGTTACAGCAACACACTGGACATGCCCTCTTTTCCCACTTTTAGCAATTGAATACCTACCTATGTAATGTTACGGCGAAAAAAAAAGTCAAAAAGTAAAAACTAAACGATGGTCCCATACCTACAACCATAGATGCTACAACTAACGTATTTTTGTTTTAGCTCTAATGTAAAAACGGTAATAGGTACGTAAAGCGTCTAACTTGGCATGATTATGGTAAGTGTGTACACACTCTAAAGTAGGTACCTATAATAATAAATAATGGCAAAGTAGGTATGAGTCGTGATAAATTTCTGTTCATTACCATATAGGGCGCGGTCGGAACTTGGATGGGTGACCGCCTGGGCGTGATGTTGTCTTTTTCACTACTTTTTATACCTATTTTGTGGTGGCACGGAACCCTCAGTGCGCGAGCCCGACTCGCACTTGGCCGGTTTATTAAAGTGTTATGGCTGCACCCGATGACTGCGCGCTTGAGTTTCAATCTCAGCTCAGACGAATAAGATGATAAAATTATCATCATCATCATCATTATTTTCAGCCATAGGATGTCCACTGCTGAACATTATTAAGTAGGTACTTCATTATAGGCCTATAAAATTATGACAATTTCAAAATTGGCGGGCTAAATAACACTACTTTTTTTTTAAATAGAAACTTCCTACGTGAACTCTAGAAAAGTGAGAATTGAAAAAACTGTGTCATCATGAATTTCGATTGTCTAAAACTGTACCTATCTCTCACTGATTGTGATAATGTTCTAATAGATATACCTACCTACCTATTATACTGACAGACGCAGGATGGCGTGCGGCAGCGCGTACCCCTCGTAGACGGGCACCTTCTTACTAACTGATGATGTTAGGGTTAGCATAAGATTAAGTACAAGAAAAGTCATATTTATACCGGTATATAAATTAACTTTTATTACAAATGTTCAGGTTAGTAACGATCATTAAAAATAAATAAAAATCTTTGTCAAAAACGGCAACATCAGTTACACGCAAACTCGTAATATGCATATTACGATACCTTACAACCTATTTAAATACTGAACTTAATTAAAAAGATCACAAGCGTAATTTGAGCCGCCCTTTCAGGGGCTTGGTGTAGGGCATCATAAATTAGGAAAAGTCTTACTTGGCGCTTAGAAGCACTTCCTGTGCACGATCGAGGGGCCGGATTCATCATACTCCTGTTTCGAGATCCACATCTGCTGGAAGGTGGAGAGCGAGGCGAGGATGGAACCTCCGATCCATACGGAGTACTTCCTCTCTGGGGGCGCGATGATCTTAATCTTCATCGTGGAAGGCGCAAGAGCGGTGATCTCCTTCTGCATACGGTCGGCGATGCCGGGGTACATGGTGGTACCGCCGGATAATACTGTGTTGGCGTACAGGTCCTTACGGATGTCGACGTCGCACTTCATGATGGAGTTGTAAGTGGTCTCATGGATGCCGTTGGCTTCCATACCCAGGAATGAGGGCTGGAAGAGAGCCTCGGGGCAACGGAACCTCTCGTTTCCGATAGTGATGACCTGTCCGTCAGGAAGCTCGTAGGACTTCTCGAGGCTGCTGCTGGAGGCAGCGGTGGCCATCTCCTGCTCGAAGTCGAGGGCGACATAGCAGAGCTTCTCCTTGATGTCGCGCACGATCTCACGCTCGGCAGTGGTGGTGAACGAGTAGCCACGCTCGGTGAGGATCTTCATCAGGTAGTCTGTGAGGTCACGCCCGGCAAGGTCCAGACGCAGGATAGCGTGCGGCAGCGCGTACCCTTCGTAGATGGGCACCGTGTGCGAGACACCGTCGCCGGAGTCCAGCACGATACCGGTGGTACGACCGGACGCGTACAGCGAGAGCACAGCCTGGATGGCCACGTACATGGCGGGCGTGTTGAATGTCTCGAACATTATCTGGGTCATCTTCTCTCTGCAACAACGAAGCGAGGGTCAGAACAGGCCAGCTGCCGGGACGGGAGCGGGGAGGGAAGACCGCAGTCGCGGAAAGACACTCACCTGTTAGCCTTAGGGTTGAGGGGGGCTTCGGTGAGCAGCACGGGGTGCTCCTCAGGCGCTACACGGAGCTCGTTGTAGAAGGTGTGGTGCCAGATCTTCTCCATGTCGTCCCAGTTGGTGACGATGCCGTGCTCGATGGGATACTTGAGCGTGAGGATGCCTCTCTTGCTCTGGGCCTCGTCACCTACGTAAGAGTCCTTCTGTCCCATGCCGACCATAACGCCCTGGTGGCGCGGCCTGCCCACGATGGACGGGAACACGGCGCGCGGCGCGTCGTCTCCCGCGAACCCAGCCTTGCACATACCGGACCCATTGTCCACTACCAGCGCGGCAACTTCTTCGTCGCACATATTGAATTAGTCTGAAAATTAGTGAAAAAAAATCATCAAATTCCGGTTTCAGGTGGCCTAAAGAGTCACATGACGAAGGCTAAATTCAAAACAATATGCAATGCCCCGTTACAAAAACCCACTGAAGACTGAACTGATTACGCAACCACTACAATTATGTAACACCGGCAGAAGGCATCATTCGTCACGTCACGATCCCATTGAATTGCAGACACTGACAGCCTTTTATTTGCATGACCAACAGAACTGGTTTTATTTAAATTATTTACAAAACTTTTCACAATTAAGTTAAAATAAAATGAAACAATCAACTTACAGGGAAAATAAATTAAATAAATGACTAGTAACGGATCCGCTGTGCTCTGCTCAAGCACATCTCACTAAATGAATGCCGGCGCACGAGGATAAAGTATATAAAACGCGCCTTATCAGAGAAGTTCACACTATCGTAGGTATGCTATCGACAACAATTTACTCGTATGTTCCACCAATCACGAGCTGGTAGATGCTGCCTCAATTTTTGTCACCATATATGGTAAGGCTACTCGACTTTATCCATACATCTGATAACGATGCTATGCTTTGATAAGCGATAACGTTACGGCAAAGCACTCACGTGAAACCTGGATTACTGTCGCTGACGACTGACGCGTCAGTTCAGTTCCAGCCAATAGAATGATCACATTGCATTCTTTCCACGTAAAAACAGCTGAATATCTTCGCAGTGTTCCGACGCTTTCTCTGGTGTGCGTCGACTGTTTCGCGCTAATTGCTATCACCGAGATTAACCTAAAACTGTTTAATTAGTTTAGACGGTGCGGTAATTACATTAACCGTTGAAAATATTATAATTATCCATGAGATCAGAAAGTATCGCATTATTTTATCGCTGCAGACTCATCTTTTGCGAATTGTAGATCTTTAATCCGTGGGGTAGCTTTCAAGTAGTTTCATAAATGAAGAAATGTGTTAGATGATAATGTTACTGAAGTTGAAGGTGGTCATATCGTGGATAATTCGATATGCGTAAGGTGTACTGTGATGATTCCACTAGCTATTCCAACCACAACCACAAGTAATAATATATTATAGTAATGCTAACCCTTGACTTAGATCCATTGTTTAATCTATTAACACTTGAAGAACATTTCAACTGGAATGACTAGAGTTGTGAATCGACACTCCAAGAGAAAGAAAGAAAGAAGACCACCATTACTACCAACCGTCACTTACAATGTCTGCCTAGTACACATTGAAGAATGTTTATCAACGTCGATCAATAATCGAAACAAGATCTATAAAAAATTTCCACAATGAAAAATATTGTCAATAACACTTCACTACGGCTGATTTTACGCTGTTGCTTAAATTTGTGCATCACCAGCTGTGTTTGTTGACTAGAATAAGTAAAATAGGGGCTGACTCATTATGTTAATGAATTGTTGTTACGGCTGACTAATATGGGTTTTATATTCTGGTTTAAAGTCCCAAAAGTATAACTTACTTACCCAAATGTTTTGTGAATGACAAGTCGGTATTGGAAGTATTATTAAAATTTAAAACAATGATACCAATTTTGATTCGATCGGTGCCTAGTGGCTACCATTAAATGGTTATTCCCAAAATAATTTCAATAGGAAATAATTGGATTCTACTGAGGAAAATGGGTGGTTTCAGGATGACCTCACAGACAGGCCATTTTTACCAGTATACATTAAACGTTATTTCAATTCCTGAACATGTTTCCTCTCTAATTGGCAGTCTTTCCTCAAAGCATTTGGCTCGAAAACACTAAATCAAATGTCATTGGCATATAAAAATTAAGCTGGCTGTCCTGCATAAGTGATGTATAACTTCTGGTAAATAGGCTTTTGAATTTAAAAGTCCGGTCATAAGTATCGTCCTGCGGAAGGGATCTGGCTCCATTTTTTCAACGAAACATCTCCAGATGACGAAATAATATCCTATAATAGGATAATATTTCCTATTAGGACCAACCAGTGGTAGTATGGTTCGGTAGAACCATTTAATGACGAATAATATCCTATAATAGGATATTATTCCGTCATCTGGAGATGTTTATACCAAACCAGGAATTATAGGTACTCGAATCGTGTTAAAGTGTAGGTACAGGAAGCAGTCTGTCTGCATATGTATTGATTTTCCACCCTCGCTCACCCTGCGCCCGGTGCAGTCGCGCCGCGCCCCTGTCTGTGGGGCGTTTCGGTTAGGGCTGCAGAGATGGATGCGAATGCAGGGTTGCTAAGATACTTTCAAATATTGAATAGATTTGGCACATGTACAAGGCAAATAACGAAAAACATGGAACGCAGACCGTGAGCAAAACACTATTTCAAATATAGCTAAAATATGGAAGCAAAGTGGAGAATATACACTTACTCAGGTTTGTTCCAAGAATTTGGTAACTACTACGTTTGATTTATATAAATCGCAGGAAAACGCCGGATGCAGGTCGCTTCTAACTGGCCCTTTAGAGATCGACGGGGAGGCCTATGTCGGGGAGGACGTCCTATGGCTGAAATGACGAAGATGATATAATTATTTATATAAATGGTAAAGAACAGGGGGTCTGTTTTTGAAGACCGACTCTCAACTACACAAGGGTATAAAAAGGCACTAATGCTATTTTTATACAATAGTTTGACAATAGTCACATTCTGACGACCATAACGGCAAATAAATGACTCACTGGACGCACCCTCATTTCCTATAGTTAAGTAGGTATTAGATTAGATGAATAACAGCTATTTATTAGAGAGGATATGATATCCCACCGGAAAATCGAGATTCTAGTGTAACTAACAACGATGACTGTTTTTAACCGACGAAAGGAGGAGTTTATCAATTCGACTGTATGTTTGTTACGCAATTACTCTGCCAATTATGAATTGATTTTGATGATACTTTTTTGTTTGGTAGGTCATACTTCAGAGGTGGCCCAATATAAACTTTATCGAAATTGACTCAGCGCTTTATGAATAAATCAACAAAAACCATAAATATATACACAGATGACGCTTTCGTTTGTAGTTCTCTTTCCCTTGAAAACTTGATAAGGACTTTCAATTTATGTTTTAAACTTAGAATAACTTATTCTAAGGTTTTTTTTCAAGCATTTACATTATTATTCCTTATACCTAGATATCAAATAGATACCTATAATAAAATAACCAATGACTAAGGTATATTATAACCTACGTTACATTTTGCGGCGGATTTATTCTAAACAGCTGTAAGTTTCGTAAGTACCTTCTTTACACCAATTATTTTGACAGAGAAGTGAAACGCTTACAAATATTTTACACTCCATAAAGTATCCTAATAAAAGACCGCGTCTGCTTCTTAGTTGAAACTAATTACGGTAGCATCATAACGTAATCATAATATTTCATCGAAGAGAGATCCTACCTCTCTAACTTGGACATTAGAAAGTGTGAATCATTGAAAAAAATCCTTCTGCACAGTAAAGTTGATGTTGACTGACACTGGCCCTTCGAGTGAGTCACGCTGTTCTCGGATTTGACAACAATGAGTCATTGCACGTAATCGATTAGACATCGAGGCGATACCTACGTCTCGACTCTTGATCGACTGTTCGAACATATTGTTTATCTCATAGCAATAACCTCAGACAATCCATGACAAACACTGTATTTTTACTTAAAACTTCATCATCATCAGCCATTATCTACCCACTGCTTGGTATGTAACCATAATAGGTAGGTATATAACTTTTCATACGCGTGTCATCTGTTCGATCCTGTGCCTGGTTTGTGCATAGATTTGCTCTTGTCGGATGTCCAAGTTGTCCAACGGGCCTGCCCCAGTTGTTGTGGTTTATCCGACCCGTGGTCATAAAACAACAAAATTCTTCGTACATAGGTATGTTAATAATTCATTAGAATAATTTTAATAAATTCCTATGTATGTCGATGAAACAATATCAACAATAAATAACTTTATTAAACAGGATAAATCCTATATAATTATGACGGAAATGAGCTGTGATTCATTTAGATACTCTGTTTATGGACTACTTTTGTCCTTATATGCTTATTTATTATAACATCTCGTATGAATCGTATAGTAGGAGATTTTAGTGGTAACAGATTACTCAACATCACCCAAGGTAAAAAAGCTGGACAAATTACAAAGCCGGAAAAAGGTTTAAAAATCAAAAAGACAAATCAGGACGGGTGGTAACCATTGATGGTAACATTATGTAGTGTTTTCATATGGAAAACATTCCATTCTAAGTAAACTGATTTAAATTGTAAGGAAGAGCGACAAGACCATCTAAAGAAATAGGTACTCCTAAACTAAATTATACTTGGGCAGGATAAAATATCCAAGTCGAATACTTATAACAAGAAAATAGAAACCTTAACTTATTCATTTAGGTTCTAATTCAGACAAGACCAATCAAAATAAGCTCGGGACTTGGGAGGTATTTTTTGACAAACCTAAACAGATGTTTCCATGCCAATTTCAGCCATTCAGTCGGGCGTTGATCTTGATATTAAATTTCACAGGGTCGTTGACACTGTGTCCTTTGATTGGAGCACAATTTGCGAGATGAACATTAGCTTTCAGCACAGACTAAGTATCAGCTCAGAGAGCTCGGATGTAAATGTGTTGATGTTGAATTGTTGATGGCATATGAATTAATTTACTACAAATACAAAAACTCTTTATTAAAATACCACAAAACAAGGATAACATAAAAATTACAACAAAAATATTATCTAGGCTTTTAACAGGCGGCCTTATCGCTTAAAGCGATCTCTTCCAGGCAACTACACATAATTATATATGTAATTGGTATACCTAGGTATATCCTTTCAAATAAAAAAATATTTTCCTAATCATTTTATGAATGAAGGAGCTCTGAAGTAACAAAGTACCTAAGTAACAAAATTAACAAACACAAAAAAAAAAAAAAATCCATTTGATAGAATATTTTTGTTTCGTAAAAATGTATACCAGATAGTTATTTTTCGTTTTTTTTTTTTTGTAATTTTTGATTTTATTCTTCGTTCGCGGCTTACGTAACTAGTGATTCATAACGTAACCCGTTACTAGCAAAAAAAAAAAACTGATGAAACTGGTTACGATGTAAAACATACTTACATAATATTATATGCCTACTTTTTGTGTACGAAACCAACTAACTACCATCTACGTAACTTTTCTTTTTTCTATTTATCAATAGTATTAAGTATTTCCTTTTATTTAGGTTTGTTTCGTTTTATTAATTGTTAAAGTTATATGATTATTTACGGGATATTTACTGTGGTAAGGTTGTGGAATGAGCTCCCGATATTTCGGCGCAGCTACATGCACCATGTTCACGGGAAGACTGAAGAATGAATAATCAATAAAAATAATGAATGAATAATCAATAATTAATAATATCCCGTAAATAATCATATAACTTTAGTGAACAGCTGTGATAGTTTAAAACAGTGTTTTATTAATTGTTATTAAGTATCTATATCTAATTACTTATTGGTATTTTATTTTATATCATTTAGCGTTCATTGCTGTTTTCCGTTGAAGCTGTTTATTTTTAGAATTTCCTCTTAGCTTATGTATGAGTTTAATGACCTAACCAATTCTATTGAATTAAATGAATACTTTGCTCAAATTTCCTATTATGGACATTGAATTGAAGATTGCATCGTTTGCCTATGGTCCGCCAAAGGGAACTACAATCTACCAGTTACTGGGGCCTTACGGACATCTGCTATTGCGGCACCAAACTTACGTTGAAGATTTCCAGGGGCCTTACGGACCTTACAAACCGTATATGGGCCGCGTTAAGGTTCACGTTCGCGTGGTTTTCTAAATGAGCGGATTTAACGTTAGTTTGGTGCCGCAATATCAGTTGTCCGTAAGGCCCCTGGGCATGGTTATATTAGGTATAATAGGTATCTTTGTATCCAGCAGTTGTTGCAGGACTGAAATGTTTTTACACTAAAAAAAATATCCTGACTTTCCTGCTGAGTCTTGAAAGAAGGAATCAGTTTTGGAATGCAAGATGACATTTCCTTCCTAAATAGGTATAATCCTTCCTAAATAGGTATAATCCTTCCTATAGGATTCTTTTTCCTTTTTTTAGGATTTCCGGGATTTCTTTTTCGTTTCTTATAGGTTTTTTTTTTGTTGAGTGTATTCGCATTTTTCTTTATACTAAAGAATTTGGACAGTTTTGGTATAGGTACCGAAATCAATGTAGTAGTCTACCCTAGAATACTACATTGTTCTACTTTTCGGTGACTAGCTTAGACTGTCTATTAGGCTAGTTACCGAAAAGTTAGAGCCCTTCCAAATCACTGCTCCCTTATAACATTTGAGTTTTTTTTTAAACATCGCCGCCTAGGTTTAACTTTTTTTTAACCAATAAATACCGGGCAAGGCCTTTAAAAATACAAGCTAATACTAACACTACAAATACAGTTAAACTGCCGATAGACCGTTCATAGGTATTTGTTAGTATTATCAAATCATAGATAAATATTCCATTGTTCTTGTTCAGTTGAATAACGTTGAATGCAGACTGGATCGATAGACACAAGACGAGCGCGCAAGGTCGAGGGCGTCGAGGACTCGAGGCAAACGAGTCGAGCCATGCCAAGTCCAAGTTCATTGCATATGTGAGCATGGAGCAAAGGAATACCTACCTGAAGTGCACGACGTGGAGACGCATTATTTAACAAGTACAGTGTAAACTCTATATAACGACACTAGATTTAACGAAAAACTCCCTAAAACGTCGAAATTAATTGACTTTGGTTGGTTTACCTAGTTGTCTATATAATGATAATACACTCTTCATACCCACTCTAAATAACGACAACAATACGTCATTATTAAGCAATAAACAGTACTTTCAAAAACGTATTGAAAATAAAATACTGGAGCAGCAAAAAAACGTCAGACGAAGATAACAGACTGTGCGCAATACCTAAGTGCTTTTTGTATCAATATTAATGTTTGTAGTTTTAAATTGTATACTTTACTAGTAACTAAATACATAATCATAATAGTAAAATTATATAGATTTTTCTTAACTCCATTTTACGACAACATAAAAAACGCCATAAAATGCGCAGTCCCTTTAAGTGTCTCTATATAGAGTTTACACTGTATTTTTAATTTGAACCTAATCACAAATCATACTATACTATAATATTATAAATGTGAAAAGTTGTTGGTTTGTTTGTTCCTCTTTCACGCAGCAACAGAGCAACAGATCTACCTGAATTTTTCATCATCATCATCATCACCATTTTTCATCACTACGCGGGTGAAACAGCGTCTCGTAAGCAGCTAGTTTTTTATACATATAAGGCAGATATTTCAAATTCAGTAAAAGAAGGTAAATACATTATCGACCTTATCGTGTTGTTTTTCAAATCTCCATTCAAGGTTCTTATGCCTTGGACTTGACCGTGAATTGTACCCGACACTGGCTATATAGACGAGATGTCTAGGCTTTTTCTCAAATGTAATCATGATGGTTTTTGACAGCTTCCAAAATTCTCCAAATTGCAAAAAAAAAACACAGTACTTACTTAGTCTTACCCTACATAATTATTTTGATAGTGCTCGGTCCAGCCAATAGGTTATAAAACGTCCTTGACCCTACCCTACTCGCAGTAGGTCTCTGTTATTTTTCTGAGCAGTAGGTAGGTAGGTATACCTATATACTCGCTACCTATACCTGTCTTTATCGTTCTATTTAACTTTAAAATGGGTACCTATCGTTTAAAAACTTGAAGTTGAAAAGTTTACTGTCAAGGAGATCAATAGCTTGATTGGCCTATATATTAATTTGTGTCTAATTAAACACAATTAGATAACGAATAAAGGTAAGTACACTATACTTATACGTGGCGTGGGCGGAAATATAGGTAACTATAGAATCATCAATTTCAAGCAGTTTCTTGTTCGCCACTTACCATGTAGACAACTACTCCTATATGGTACTAAACAGAATGTCTATTACCAGCCAAATAAGCCCAAGCCATTATACCTAGGATAATTTCCGCTCCATTTGACGATTGCCTTCGCCGAGCGTCGAAGCTGTTAGCCATCTAAAGGTTGAAACCGTAAAAGGCCTAGTGCGGTGCACAGGCGCGGCTGGCAGACCATTTTTGGTCGACCATCGGCGAACCTTGGCAGGAACACATTTGTGGCTTGCATTGCCTTCGCCCAGATGGTATACCTATATTCCATAACAGTACCTATGAAAAACTGTAGACCGTAGTTAGTCTTTATGAGGTTGGATATCAATGGCTTGATAGGTAAGTAAGTACATTTAGTTATGTACGCCAGTCTGTCTAGAAAATAACTAAATAGGTATGCAGTTAATGTGTGAAAGTCGACGCATACCTATTACTTACTATCCACCTAAAATTCGACATAGTGAAATTAGTGAGAATAAATAACACATCTACTATATTTTAAAAATAAGAAAGTAAAAGCTCAAGTTCGCAGGTGCCACGCTGAACATCTGGCGGAAGTAATGAAGCTGATAAGCCGGTGTCAAGGTTAACAAGACAGGGGCGGTTACGGTCGAACAGATAAACAGCAACGTGAGCATACGTGAGGTCGTCCGAAAATACTACGCGGTTTGCCCTAATTTGTCTTTGTCGATGATGTGACAAACTTCGCAGCGAGACGCGCAAATGTAAGTTTTCCTGGAGATCTAGGTATATTTGTTTGCATTAGTTGAACGTTGAGAGTTTCAGGATCTGTTTGTTTCAAGGGTCTATAAATAAGTGTTTTGCGTTTAAACAAGGAAAAGACATAATGGTTTTCCTGTAGTAATTATTCATAATATTATCCCTAAAGCTATTAGTTAGGTATACTAGGCTTTTAACTAGCTATGATTGGTTCAATTTCATGTTAATAATATTTAAATGCTCATGTAGGAGAAAGTTGCCGATATAGCTCAACAAGGGCACTGGGTTAGTCAAAGCTGCAGAATCGGTAACCGTTGAGACGTGTTCTATGTTATTATGTATTTATGTAGTGTAAGACCAGTAAGACGCCTTGCTACCATTTCGAAATTTGAAAAGTCCTAACGGTCAGAAAGTCAGAAACATGAAAAGCCAGGCATTACAACAAAAGTCCGGACATAGCTATGGAGATATTGAAACCTCAGACCTAAAATAACCAAAGTAAGATCTAGGTAAATATACCCATTTTTACCAGGGAGCTGGACCATTGTGAAACAAATAAATCGAAACAGTCACTCTACTAAATGACCAGCTGAATTGGCTTGTTTATCGTGTTTCGCCTACGCTACGTTAGCAATACCTACTACAAATCGGTAGTTAATTGTTCGTGTAAAGTGTAAACTGAGCTTCGTCACGTTGTTCTAAACAAAACATGTGACGCTGCGGCAGGGCTAGATTGCGTGTTGCATTACTTTACGACTTCTATACAATCATTTAAGTTATGTAATAATTCGATAATTCGAAGTAAAAAAAATCCTCGAGATTTTTACGGACTATTGCTTTTGCAATGCTTTTTGTATAACTTAGGTCTTCAGGTAATAAATTCTACGTAATTAAAAATTACCTTTTGTGAACATTTTACGTCTTAATTTTTAAGACCGTGGGTCCTGTATTCCTGTCATATCGTTGGAGTGGTTTCTAGTTTTCCAGGTCTACAGCCAACGTCTTCCCTTCTTTCTACGACATTTGCCTTGTCCATTATCAAAGCCTTTGGTAGATCTCCTTGATCAGCCTCATTCTGTCATTTACCTTTCTTTTTATTATGGGTTTCATGGATTTATTTTGTCATATTATGGTGAATGACATTGCTTTTCCTCATTCCTATTCATACCGCCATGTACCTATTTACTAAATATCTATAATTTTTTTAACCAGTAGCGTGTGTAGGTTCTTACTACCCTTATTTGTAATCAAATGTACTACCTAACTTATAAGTAAATTATCAAAACTATCGCCTAAAACATTGATTGGTAATGGTACGTGAGTACTTACATTTTAGATAACATTAATTTCATTATGTGTTATCAAATTAAATTGATTTTTGTACATAATTATAATGTGGAATTTATTTGCAATACCAAGTGATAAGCAAAGAGAATATAAATACTACGGTGATAAGAGCAGAACACATTATCTATGTTTTAGTTAAAGCCAAATTATTATAAAACTAGCTTGTGAGCTGACCTGACAGACGTTGTCCTGTCTTAGAACTGTCAAACACGCAAAGTCAAAATTGTAAATCTAATTTTTTTACTCCTTGGGTTACATTATAGGAGTTTTAGTAAGGAAACCTCCGTCTTGGCGTCCCGCAATGATGTCATCAATACAATTACAACAGGTTCGAGAGAGATGACGATACACCACGGTAACAGCTGATTGAATAAAGTGGCAACTGGACAGTGACGTCATTGCGGGACCACTCCCAGATTGCTAGACCTTGTTTTCTTAGATCATGGTCTTTCCCAGCAACATATTTGACTGCCCCGGTGGTTGGTAGTGAACCTTCCTTCTGCGCTTCGGGGCGTGAGTTCGATTCCCACCTAGGGCAAATATTCACGTGATGAACATTTTGTTTGTTCTATATCTGGGTGTTAATATCTATTTAATGTGTATTTAAAAATATATATACGTAGGTACTATATCAGTCTCGCAGCCATATTACAAGCTTTGCTTAGTTTTTGGTTTGAGGTCAGATGACCGTGTGTGTATAATTGTACCAGTTTTTTATTAAAATTCAAATCAATGATACCGTAACCTAGTGGGGGTGATTTTTATTGCCACAGAAAATCTACGGCATAGACTAGGTCTACTGTTGGTCTAGGGTTACAGGTTACAGCACAGAGAACACCCGTCCATGGTTGAAGGTACCAAGCTAATAATGGAAACTATTGAATAAGATTTTAGCTTTAGACTCAAAGCTGATAAGATAAGAATGACATATCAATACTGCATTCTTATGATCTCACCGTCGGATAATGCAATCGTCGGTATGGTTTTGAAAATCATTAGCCTGTAGACTCCTACGCAAGGGAACTCCGTCGACGAGAAAACAGGTTTCGATGCCTAAGCATTCAAGAATTCCAATATCTACAAATTTGCAAAAGATGCTGACTATATGACTATGACTGTAATGTGACTTGTGAGGTAGGTATGCGAGCGTTGCCCTACCCACGAACACAGATTATTGATTTGTCTTGAACCTTAAACATTTTGGTGCCACTGGGAAGACAGGGGACTCCAAAAAGTATGGTTGGTGAACTTGATAATAAAGGTAATTTGAATGTTTGAACAGTGAATGTTGGAAAAGGAATACGCTAACACATTTTATTGGAACATGATAGGAAAAATAAGAAGAATCGTTAAAACAGCTCCAAAATTGTTGCCATCCTTCTCTCACATATTAAAATGAAAAAAGAAGCAGATAATTTTAGTCCTGTCAGATTGGTTTAGTTTAGTGCGTGGTATGACAGAATCGACGCCGCAGCTGCTATACTACAGGAACTAATATCTTTTCCGAGATGAAAATTGTTAATCCAAGGTAAAGTTACCTCATTGAACTATTACGTACCTAGTTGAATTTGGACAAACATACACACGTATTTAAAATTTGCAAGTTGAAATGGCAATGGGCAGGCCACATCGCTCGAAGAACCGATAACCGATGGGGAAGAGAGGTTCTTGAGTGGACACCACGAACCGGAAGACGCAGCGTAGGTAGGCCTCCCACTAGATGAACCGACGACATAGTGCAGAGAGTCGCTGGAATCCAGTGGATGCAAAAGGCAGGCTGTCGTTCAGTGTGGAGGTTATAGGGTTAAAGGCCTATGTTCAGCAGTGGACGTCTTCTGGCTAATGGTGATGATGGCACATTTACTCACAATTTTTCACTTGTTTATATTAATTTTATTGTTGTTTGAGAATTTTTATGCCGTTGTTTTTTTACGTATTTTAAATATTTGTTAATCTTCTACTATATAAAAATAAGTCGGGTTTTCCTTCCTGACGCTATAACTCCAGAACGCACGAACCGATTTCCACGGTTTTGCATTCGTTGGAAAGGTCTCGGGCTCCGTGAGGTTTATAGCTATAGTAGCGAGGCCGAAGGCCGAGCTCTACGCGTACGAAGTAGCGGGATTCAGCTAGTCGTGTATAAATTCGTAGATTCAGTAATTAATGTCATGGTCATGGACTCATGGCACAAAACTGTAAAGTTACTTACTAAATACATAAAGAATTGAATTCAATTAATTTGAATTTAAAATATTAGTGTGAATTTTAGGTTCTTTGAAAAGTAGATATTTTTTATGATCTTGCTGTCGAGAAAGTCTGATGGTAAGCGTCACGATTGCCCAATTTTCCTTCATCACGATTTTGATAAAAATGTACCAAATTGCTATTTGCTGTTCTCTGTAATAAATAATGGTAAAATCTGGGTAAAATAGTGAAAATGGTACTAATCACTGACAACTCGGCCCGTGTAGACGTAGTCTAGACCTGTCTAGACGTCGTGACCGCAGAACGTTCAGTCCTTGAGGCTTAAATAAACTTAATAATCATGCCTAGGAATGACTTATATAACCAGTTCAAAGGATTCAGTAATGTTAACCTTCCCGATCATTTTGAGGGCCTTTTACAATAACTTGAAGCCTCAGACACAAATTTCATAGTGAAAGACAAATTCTAAATTGTGATTGGACCATTGATCAAGAAATCTAAATTATGAGAATGGTTCCATTTCGAAATTTCGATGACTGACTGACGTTAGACCGGTTTGACATGGTTTGAGAAAACAGCTACTTTGTGTACTACGCTGTCTACGCTATACGCTACGTGCATTGTGTTCTCTTTAAAATTGCATTGTGTTGTGTTTTTTTGGTGTTGTTTTGAATTAGATGACTTTGCGGATGTTCCTCTACAAACCTGAATCTTAAAATAATATCTAGCGTGATTCCGTTTGGAACAGAATTTTAAGATTCAGTTCTTAATTCTTAATGTCATTTAGAAAATCATGACACTTCAATATTCTATAGCCCATTGGTGTGTATCGAACAAGGACTTTGTATACCCTAAATAGGGTATACAACTATACAAAGTCCTTGGTAACGAAATTATAATTCACCAACAAAAAAAACTACCAATGCGTTTAAAAAGCCTAGACTAGGCATTGTCTGTTAAAAATAAAATTGTGTGTTCTATTAAAAATAAATTGAAAGCATGCATAGATTAATTTTTTTGGATAGCCATAGCCATTGACTTTTTGGAAAGTGCTCGATAGTTTAACTCTGTAGTAGGCACAGAAAACTTTTTTTGTGGTAGTAGTTGTAATGTTAACATTGTAATAATCCTCATTTTAAATATTGTTTGTCGTGAAGACAAAACTGTTTTCACCCGCGGAGATTAAACACATCCCCCTAAAACATCAGCTAGCCAGTGAAAGTCCCGTCAATATAGCTCCAGCCGTTTCGGAGTCTATACATAATACACATAGCCTTTTACATAATTATAGGTATAAAACCTTGCAATTGTACACAGTTTTTGACAATAAAATATATTCATTAATTCATCCATTCACTATGACGAGACATATACGAAACATAAATGCAAAAAACAGCATTCCAAAATTTCCAACCCATAATGACATAACGCCTACTCTAATCTCAGTAATCTCACCATCCGTTTGAATGCAAAATATAAACCGTTCAAAACTTGTTCATTGCTTCCGACGCCAGTCTCCAAGCTAGTTAGTCAGTATATGATAGGTGTCTGCCTCAAGAGTCAAGAGTCGGTCCTTGGCCCGCGAGTCGTTATAATTCAAATTCATACCACGCGCATATTTGGCTAACGGATGCCGGCGCAGACGCAACCATTGTCTCTCTTTACGATCCATTGTCTCGTCTCGGAAAGTTCTCGCTTGTTCTAGTCGTTTTAGGAGGACGCCTTTCTCATTAGAGCTATTATGACGTATGCTATCTAATAAGATGCTCAGCTTTTGGATAGGTATAATAGGTATAGTTTCATAACAACCTTGTGTAACGGTAACAGATAAAGATCTATAATAGTAATAATAGTGGTAAATTTCACTTTACTATAGGTATTTTCATACCTGAAACCGGATGAGTTTGAGAACCATTGTTTTAGTCGTAAATTATTCATATCAAAATTTACTAATAAGTAGAGATGCGCCGAGTAGCACTTTTGCCGAGTAACGAGTACCGAGTTTTACTCAGATTAATTTTTTTCCAACCGAGTACTCGGCCGTGTCACTCGGTTCAATCAAATTCAATTTTCGGGCGCGTAAATAAGTAGAAACCGGTTCGCGAATCGCTATTTAAAAGAAAATTTGTTGGCAAAAGATTAGAGTCCTTTTGAGTGGTGGGCAGGGCACCAAACAAGGTATCCAGAGCTGGCACGATTAGCAAGAGTGTTTCTATGTGCACCTGCAACACCGTGTATAGCGAGCGTTTATTTTCGGAGGCCGGTAACATCTACGAAGAAAAAAGGAATGGGCTGTTACCAGAACGTGCAGAGAGCCTTGTGTTCCTGCATCATAATAAATTTTAAATATTGATTTTTTTCGTTAACGTTCTCCTAATTTTGTCTCACTACTACTCACACTCATTATCATAATTGAGATTGTCAAAGATTTCCTAAATTAATACCTAATAAATACTTTTTGATTATCTAACACTTGTTTTAATTATATCTACCTAAATATATTGCTTTACTTAAACCGAGTATACTCGGCATTAAAACCGAGTTATTCGGCCGAGTACGAGTATCAAAATACCCGCCGAGTACGCCGAGTACCGAGTATTAACCGAGTACTCGGCCCATCTCTACTAATAAGCGTAAAGGTAAAATGTTATATGTAACAATCTTCTGTAACAGTCAACAATCTTTCTTGTTGAGTTTCTTAGCTAAATCTGGTTGAATTTTATGTTTGTCATAGTTTTTAAAATCATTCGTGTTGCTTCTGGGTTAGTATAAAGTTTCAAACAAAATCTGACGTGATTTCTTTTTTACCGACTTCAAAAAAATTTGAAGCTTCTCAATGCGACTCGGTTTTTTAAACTTTAACTTTCTTCTTTCCGCTGTCATTGTCGTGATTTTTAAGCCAAATCTTGATAAATGTTGTCTTTATCATATTATACATCAACTCGATCATTATTTTTAAAATATTATTCATATAAAAATGGAGAATATTTCCGGAATTTTTTCTACGGAATATTTTTGCCCTAATAAGTAATTTGTCATTTTGTTTGATTTCCTGTTGTTTTCTTATGACTGTATTATTTAATCAGAATTAATAAATTATTAACTTTACGAACTATGATATAAGTATTAAGTACCATACCAAGGTAGTGATTAACTGATTACGATTGCTACAAGCAGTAGATAACGTGAGTTTTTTAGAATTGTACGATAAGGCTTTTAGTGCGTAAAACAATCATTTAGATTAAATTCATATGAAAAGATAAACACAATACAAGCTATGGACATTAAATACCTAAACATATAGATCGTTAGAGGTGTCAAGATAAATCAAAAAACTCAAAATTCTACTGGCAGTTAGCTTGTGCATTGTGGTAATTTTTGATGATATAGGAAACGAGGGGTGGTTGAGCCAGATAAACATGAGTAGGTATTTTGGTCACGCATCGCATCAACCAGGGGCTGATAGATTTTGGAAAATGCAAGTTATACATAAACATACCAAACAAAATAATAAAAATGATATTCAACAAAGCAAGGCATCATCGACAATCGAGAAAATACAAGATTCTCTAGGATAGTAATGTAGTTAAATATTATATATTATATGTTATGACATAAACTTATTAGTTAGTTTCAAAAATATTTATATTTTTTTCTGGGCTAGTGCCTTTATTGACTAAACAAAATACAAGCTAAAACTAACACTACAAATACAGTTAGACTGCACATAGACCGTTGAAGGTTTTAACGTTTTTAACTTTTTTGCTTTTACTTATTAGTTGCACACCCAACCTAGAGCTGTTATCAACTTCAAAATTCCTATTCGAAATAGGTACCCTGAAATATTAGCTGTGAAATCTCGCTATGCCCGTAATTTCATAGCATTCTTGGTGACTTCAATAAAAAGTTTCTATTTAGCATTCTTTTTTCTGAGTCTGGGGCCAGTGAGTTATCTTTTGTCTTTGCAAACGAGTCGTAAACCAATAGTATGGCCACCGTTTCGGTCTAGCGTCTTAGGATTCCGTCGCGGTCGCCATGACCTTGAATGGAGGCAAGTATCCTTTGAATTTTCATACGTTAACGATTCTAACGTCATATCAAATAATACGTCAATGAATGACATCATCGTCGTACGAGGACTGATAAACGGCAGAAAACATCATCTCTTATTATAGAAGACTTCTTAACCTCACATATCATTTTATTTTGACCCATTGTATTGTATCTCACTGCTAGGCAAAGGCCTTCGTTCACTCATTCCTTTTATCTCTGTCTTGTTAGTTTATTTGCTAGTAGCTAAGCTAGCGAGCAGAGAGAATAGGCAGTCGCTACGCGGTTTCTAGTTTACCATATTGTCTGGGTCAACTGCAATGAATTCAATGTTTACTGCGACTACTTCAGAGAGATGAATAAAAAAAACATTTGATTCCACGCCCTCGTGTGAAATGTCATTGAATAGGTTAGATCTTATACTGAATCTATGGGTTAGATAGGTACATCCTTTACATCACTTTTTGTTTAGGTATACCGCTTGCGAAATACACCACAAATACAGAAACCGTAGGTACACCTACTCGGGGTTTTTAACTTTTTTTAAAGGAAAGAAACTTGTTCTATCTCGGATCGGACCCACTGATTGTGATTTTTGTCTAATGCTCTAATATGCGACAGACATGTCCAATTAATCATATTTCATTTTGGCGTCTGTGAATGGGCTCTAAGAGCAGTATGGTGTTCTGGCTCGATATTATTTTTGTACTCTATCCATAACTTTTGCACTGAAATTAGGTGCCTAGACCTAATACTGCGTTCCATTTGTTGGAACCACAGTTGGAACTCGTGACAGGACATTCAAAAATCCTTCAGACCAATTCGCAATATTATTTGTTTATTTGAGTATATTTATTTGTTTATTAGGTAAGATGCTCTTTTCTTTAGTCTCCAGTCCAGCCTTAAGGTATTGTATCCAAATGCAAATCATTGGATTGAACTCGGTCGAAGTCAAGAAATATTATTAAGGGAGTGGTCGCATACTTAACTAGGTATGCATGGAAACAATTCATAAGAATAATAAGATAAGATTTCCATAACAGTGATAAGATATCACTGGCTAAGCTTCGGACAAAATGAGAATGTTTAGTCTGAATCATAAATACGTATATTCTGATAAATGTATGCAGTCAATATTAGGTGGACATATTAGAGATTTGAAAACTGATTGTACCTACATTAGTTTAGAAAATGCTGATGCATGGCTCCGAGTCCATAATTATGATAGGTATAAGGTATCAAGATCGTATTCTATTCATGATCTTTTCTTCCCCAAAATACCTACCAGAACCTTTCCATATCTCCACAATCTGCATAAAATGAGGTGGTCAGACGATATTAGAAAGGCAGTAGGATACGGATGAATAATAAATATATAGTACACAATACGAAAAATTACCGCAGAAAATGGCAGTGACACAGCAATACCTATGACGCTATGACCAGCAGTGGGCAAATGATAATGATGGTCTATAATTCTATATGCTACATCTGTCATATCAAATTCCCCATTGCTCTCATCTCGGTCGTTCTGCAAAAGCTTTTTGCGACTATACCTATTACGGCATTTGCTTTACGTGAACGGTACATTGACATAATATCGCTGGACAGTATTAGTAAACCGCTTTATGAACCGTTCTGCACCGCACGCGAGACTTATTGCATTGCAACTCATCACTGCACTAGGCCAGGCTAGTGCAATCTATCTTGAAGGGAGCAACTATCGTGTTCTCGGACCAAAACTGACCGAAGATTTTAAGTTCTTCATTAGACCACTTCTGCAAATAAGTTGGCTGGTATTCGAATCGTCTGCTAACCTAGTGTAGACTTGTAAAGTCGTTATGATAATAAATAATGACGTATCGGCTGCTATCCGAACGAGATTTCTTTCGATAATTAGTGCGAGTGAAATGTGTTTTGTCGTTTTTGTAGACTTTGGATTGCTGTCGTGAAGCGCTGGTCGCATTCCGTCTATAGAATGTAAGATGTGTGTCACTTATTTACTCGTATTGTGTATGGAATATTCCAGAATCGCAACTGGATTGCCTTAACATAATTTTATTCTATAGTAGCTTGTCTCTGAACATTTGTCACTAAAGAATTTTTATATTTATTTACGTCAATGGACCAGCAGCATCAGCACAGCTCAAAAGTAGGAAGGTACGCTTCAATATTTCAAGGAGATAGGATGGCTTGGGTTGGGGAGGCAGAGATAAATTTCTAATACACCACTCCAAGTGCGATATGGCCGACAAAACGAATGACAATGAAGTACACCTATTCCGTAGATAGAAAACAAACAACGGGCTTCAACAAGAGCTCAGTGCCACTAATACCTTACTTTCGACTAATACCTATAGCCCTTTCCAGTCTTTTTTTCATAATTGGGGGGGAAATCTTCTATATATGACTAGCTGTATTGGGTTTCAGCAAAATTATGTAGGATTGCACGTACGAAAATCCCCTCAGTGGCCTGCCTTTGTGCCTGACTGTAGCAAGCGGTCTTCCATAAGAACTCAACGGTAGTTAGGGTACCTCCGTAGCACGCATCCTGAAGATAAGTATACTCCTGGCAGCGTTCGGAGCATTTCCTCTACTTCATTTTCTGACAGCGCGGGCCACACCGTCAACAAATGCGCAATAGTTTTCCTAGCAGCTGATTCCGAGGTTTTTCGTATGTAGGTATATACTAGCAAAGATTATTATACGTACTAGGTATCTATTGGAAACGCACTACTCATAAAGAATTTATGTCACCTGTTGTTTTTCTGTATTTTTGCACAATCCCATGCAACAATGGATCTGTATCGGATTACAAGTTCGCGTCTCTCTGCTCTCATTGTGAAGACTTCTCGTGAAAGTGCATATGAATAGAGAAAGTATTGAATGTAATGTGAACAACACCAAACGGAACTTTACGAAAGTAACCTCTCCTCTCCATATATGTAGCGGAAATTAAACTAGAGATTAAACGATGACTTGTGTTTCAATTAGAGAACTTTTTGCTCCAAAAACCAAATTCGCTTAACGAAAATGGCGAAGGCAATCCATCAAACCGCCGTTTCAGCCGAATGACTGCAAGATTTCGGCCTCAATAGGATAGGTTACGGTTAGTAATTCCCACACCCCTTTTCACAATGGCTTTTAGGTGCGGTGCAGACTGTTGACCATATAAGGCGAATTCCAGATGACAAGCAGCGGTGCGGATAAGAGGAGGTACATGGTCCGATGCACTTGCGAGCGCGCGATGATTTCAAACATTTCAGAGACGTCCCGGCTCTGAAATGCTTCTCATCATAAAATAACGGAATCCGCTAATTTGATGATTTTGTTCAGTGATTTTACAACGCGCCGGCTCTCTCTCGGTAAATTATATCCACCTGTGAGCGTGGACAAGTTTGCTGATGAATTGGCATAATGCAAAGATATTTTATATCGTCATTGGCATAATGTTATACCCGGAGAGAGGCACGATTTATTGTCTTACAGAACCACTACTCTGATTTTTATGCCATAGGCCATAGGTGGCAAACAAGCAGACGGTCTGCCTGATGGTAAGCAGTCACCGTTGCCAATGGATAATGCAAAATGAGCAAGTCGGTCGCTTGATGGTCAGGGTCACGCCATGTTACTAATAGGATCGATTATAGCATAGATAAGATTATAGTCATCTTTTGCATCCATCA
The DNA here is from genome assembly GCA_914767915.1 of Agriopis aurantiaria. NCBI lineage: Eukaryota > Metazoa > Arthropoda > Insecta > Lepidoptera > Geometridae > Agriopis > Agriopis aurantiaria. Next base: position 4,091,279 of record OU611994.1, on the reverse strand, counting down.
GTCTCAATACTCTCAATACCTACGAATTCAATGGAGATTGGAGGCGCAAAGTGTTTCGCAATTATTGCAAAGAACAGCCAATGAATGACACCATAAACGACGTCTCGCCACAATATCTTCTGTTCTCGTTACCCATAAAGAGCTATCCACTCGAGCTCGCCTTGTTTGGTCTGCGACTGACACGGTCTCATTTTGACCATAATCAGTAAAAGTAGGTACATGAGCATGCTGATTGGCGAGTTTTATGGAGATCATTATTAATGAATGTACCTATGTGTACCATATCCCATATAGGTACCTACTAGCGAACTGACAAAGCAAACCTTCCCTTTGTTATTTGCAGATCAATGGTGGTTACCTACCAGCCCCGGATCTATGGGGGGCAAGCCGGGGCCTATGCCCCGAGCGGCAAGTTCAGAGGGCGGCCAAATTCACACTTTAAAGATGAATGGACAACTCATAAATTACTTAACTTTGACGGAATAAATAATAGTACAAGTACAGAAATTTCATGGCCATATCAACTCGAATGAAACCCAGAGCGCGGAGTGAGACGTGCTGCACGAACATTTATTATTATTTATTCGTGGGGCGCGTAGGCATAGTTCAAAATACGCCCCCGCTCGCAGGAATCGCAGATCGCGATAGCACGCGTCTGGTTACAGTAGGATATCTCTCTACATCCAGGCAAAATAATCCTGTATGATAGGTAAAAAAAGTTTCGCGCTCGCTTCGCTCGCGCATAGGTACTACCGGTTTTTTCTTAACCCGTCATGAATCTGATTTACATTGAAACAAGTCAGCATTGCGACAAATTTTCACTATCGCTCCGCTCGTGCGTTTTTGTTGCTTATAGTTATGGATAAAATAAGCACAACGGTTACTTTTTATCCCTGAAACATTATTAATTCCTGTAGGATATCTCTCTACATCCAGGCAAAATAATCCTGTATGTTCTATATACTCGATACGGGTTTTTTCATAGCCCGTCATGTACTTGAATTTGATTTATATTGAAACCAGTCAACATTGCGATAAATTTTCACTATTGCTCTGTTCGAGCGTTTTTGTTGCTTATAGTTATGGATAAAATAAGCACAGCGGCTACTTTTTATCCGTGAATCATAATTAATTCCTGTAAGATAGTTTAAAAAAAATCCGCGCTCGCTTCGCTCGCGCAGCATTATTACGTGTTTGCTATTTAGTATGGTCTATCTCGCCCTTCAAAATACTTACCTATCGTCTTTTAAAAGTTTCAATTTATCGAAAGTTCCCTTAAAGTCAAGCTTCGAACCATGTCACAACGCCCCCCTCCAAATGAAATCCTGGATCCGCCCCTGAAAGAACAGCGATGGATGCATTATTTCCGGAAGGCCTATGTAGGCTATGTCCAAATTTCAATCAATTTGTGGACATCTGATAGCTGAAATTATATGGATGATAAAGGTAAAAATAAATGTAGGTATGTATATGGGCGGGGGCGGCATTTTTCAGTTTTTGCTCAGCCTAAAAAAAAATGAAGATCCGGGGCTGTTACTTACCTAGGTAGGTATATCGACATTACCTAGGTATATCTCTGCATGTTCTCCATGCAGAGGTCCGACTCGCAACGCAACGCAAATGCAGACATTATTACTATAGGACCAAAAGATCATTGTATAGGACATTAGGACTATAGGTAATTAGGTACCTACCTAGGGAGTATAGGTACTATTAGGTCCTTACGATTTTATTTTAGTGCAGCGATTCAGCACAAGAACTGAGCTTTGATTTTATGCAAAGCATGACTGTGTGTTGGCGTGATTATTTAGCAAACACCTACCTACCTATGTCTGCTGTGGTTCTAGGTAAGTCAAATAGTAGTAAGTTTGGTTGACGGACCGCCGTCTGACCAACGGGAGAGAAAGAGTGAGAATATCATATTTCCCTCTCTTTCTCTCCCGTTGGTCAGACGGCGGTTGAGGTCAACCAAATCCATATGATCCAACCTATCTTACGATGCAATGTATAGAGTTCAAACACAGTTTTTTCATAAAAATATAATTACCTACCTATCACTAGACGAAAAAAAAATTAAAACTAACTTGTCTTACGGCTTTTTTGGAAACTAACCAACGTTTCATGCGTTTCACACTTAGAATAACTACACATGTAGTTATTCTAAGGTTTCACACAAGTATAATAGTAATGCGACTGCAGTGCTAAGTTTTAGCTGACTCTCCATCATGTGTGTAGTGTAGCCCCTTCGACCACAGGCCACAGCCCATGTGTATTTGTGGCCATCTTCTAACAGTTAGTATGTAGCTTTACTAGCTTTATTTACATTGTTGGATGCAAAGAAAAAAAATTATTGACTCACATTACTTCTCTCGCTTGTTGAGATAGTTAAAGGTTTGGTGATGATTTGATAAAAGTGAGGAAACCAAGATGAAACAAGCCTTAGATTCGATTCTCACGCCCTCTAGTATGTGAATGTAGCTTAGATTAGATTGTCCAACTAGCAGACTTCTTGGTCAAAGACTCTATTGACTCTATTGTACTTCTGTAGATGGCGCTAAACAAAATAAAATGAAAAACAATATTGCCATCGCTTTATTTAGTATTAGCCATTATTTAGGTAATTTACCAATCCCCAGGAAACCTTCAAATCATGAAGACGTGGCATTTTTAAAGCCAATACTCGTTTGCGTTGCGTCATGCGTGTTTCCCTGTCCCTGGTCCGTAGCCAAAGTGTCATAAGAAGTTACGCCCGTTTTTTCAATAAACTCACGTACATAGATCGATAGACAGAAAATACAAGCTTTTATGGTAGGTAGGTAGGTACGGGCACATTATTCGAAGAAGAGGAAGGACCACCAAAAAGAAGACGAAGCTAACAATGGTTTATTGGTTAATAGGTAGGGGACGACTATAACAAGTAATGAGCCCTTCTCACTTACTAAAACACGCACGTAAAGCGGCGCGTTAAAGGTCAACTTTTTGAGGTTACCTTAACGCGCAGAGTTACGAGTGCGGTTGTAGTTAGTGAATCTGGGTCCTGAAGAACTATGTAAAAGCTATAGATACATGTGATTTAATGATATGACGAAACATGGAGGAAAAGCTCGTACTATACAAGATAAATTCGTTAAAAGGTAGAACGGACGGACCGACAACGGACAGAGAGCGTAGGTTTAGTAATAGGGTCTCGTTTACACCCTTTGAGTACAGAACCCTAAAAATGACCTTGATTGCACAATGGTCGTTTTGGCAGACAGAAGAGGATAGGGATTTCGACGGCGCTAATAGTTGTGTGTGTATGTGCGCCACTATGCCGCTTTTGTCGGTAGATGCCACTAAGATTATGATCATCATTCGGTTCATGGGAAAACACAGGTTATTTGGGAAAATGTATTTAACTGGTAACACTATGTTTTTCAAACAGCTGATTGGTATATGTTCCACAATTTACGACGAATGGGTATTTAATAAGCATTGCCAATTGATTCAGTTCTACTCATTCTCACTCTAACTTAACTTACAAAGGCCCAAGTTTGTCATGCTATCTTTGTTCTTCCATGCTACTAATATGATCAATCCGTGTTACGTCAATTTCATAACACTGCAATTTGCAATCGCCATAAATTTAAAATGTCAATGTCATCCATCTTTGTTTTCGTTTTCTCATTCATCTCATTGATTGAGTCTTTTTTTGCGTGATATTATTTGTATTGATTTTGGAATAAGTCATTCAATTTAACCAGTGACCCCTTTTCTAATGACTTTTAGAAAAGACGCAGCTTTGTTTTGGAATACTTGTGTGACAAGTAATGGAAATTTTGGAACAACAAACATGACAGAAAATAGGTGATCATAAAATTATTACCTACCACTGAGCAATCTTCGTATTATATCGTATATTGTGTGTGTTCTAGTACCTAATTTGTTTTTCAGAAAACGATCAAGAGAAGACGATACGTGTGAATTTATGCCATTGTCGAAAAGGATCAACAACTTACACATAAACAACAGCCTTGTGCAGACCTCACATGTGCAAGAATCTAGTCATATCAATGGTATAATCCCAGAAAATGGAGTTGCCTCACCTGGTTCATCATCTGGGTCAGACAGAAGACCAAGTTATGATCCAGGAATCAATTCTTCTGATAGCACTTATTACTTTGATAATAAATTACTGTTTGAACTGCACATGGAAAGAATACAAAGATCTGGGCAACAGTATCTATATTAAGAGTTTAGTTGATAAGTTTTGTGTGTATGTTAAATTGTTACTTGTTTATCGTTAGTTATTAATTTATTAGCATGATCTTTGTCTGTAATAATTAATATTTAATTCTTTAATCTAAATAAAATAAAATCTGTGTGATGCCTGCGAAAATCTTTTTTTTTTTTAATCATGGCAACTTAAGTAAAATGTCAATGGAGACGACACTGACAGCTGTTGAGCCAATCAAGTCAAAGATAATTTGCGCCATCTGGCGATAAACAGCAAAGTTACCAATAACAGTATGGCCGACATCATCTAGTAATTTTTGTAAAAGTGAAGGGCTTTTTTTGTAAATGTTTATAAATGAAAATGTAATTATTTTGAAGAGTGATAGTTCTTTAATGAATTATTTGGCTGTTAAGAGAGAAGTAAGCTCAGAGGAGTGTTGATACGTAAGTATTTGTTTACAACGTGAATATCCATGACCTTATTTTCTGAAGCAAAGCGGTACTTTGTTTTACCGTTAGACGGGGCGCGTGGCCCCAGAGCTCCGGCGAGAGAGTGCCGCGAGGGCCGCGCGCACCCCTCCTCTCGCGTTTCCTATTAGCCGGTGGTGGAAGGAGTTGGGAGCGGGAGTGATTTGGTCTCGACACATGGAGGGGATCCCGCTTGGTGGGGATGCGCGATATGGACGCTCTGTCATCGCCGGAGAGGAACTGGTAGGGGTGAACAACCTCAATACTCTCCGTTTGGTTCCGCCCACTATCATATGGGCACCCTTTCCCTTCCCTTCAACTTGTACACTTTTCTTACTATTTTCTATGTAATTGCGTAACTAAAAATACAACCATCGACCATTGTTGTCACAATTCCTTTGTACTATAAATACAACAGAGATACATTCAAAAACTTACAAAAGATTAAAATGCCTCAATAAAAGCAAATATAAGCTAGCTGAATTTATATCACAGATTTTAATTCAGTGGAATTCCGACTATAATAAAATTGAGGTCATTGACATTCTAAGATGACCTCAATCAAAGGCATAGAAACTTTCAAGGTTACTCAGAAATGTTAAATACTCAGGAATTAATTAAAAAATTCCATTCCGTAGCTAGGTAATTATTATTTATAAATTCTGATTCCATGAGTCAAAAAATTAAATGTTTTAAACAGGCATGCACTGACATTCCCCAATGCACTAATAAATCAGTTCAAAATAATTCGGTCAGTGCATCAATTACCAAATGGTCAGACAAGCACTGAACCACGACCACACCTCACTGTGTGTCTTGTGAAAGTACAGCAAAGAGAAAGTGAGTATCACGCTAGAGCCACACGTACACACATACTGCAGTACATATAGCAAACTTGTCTGTCTGCTACGTAAAAAACTTTCTTTAACCCACTTTCTTAACGTCGGCGATCATCTTGCGCCTCTCACTGAGGTTGAATTAATTTTAGTGTTGTGCTGTGTGTGCCTGGTGGTGGTATGTGCCCTACCATAGTCCCTGATCCCGAGTGGTGGGACGCGAGGGGGGACCGCGCGCCGTGACGTCACTGGGACTGGGGGGACAGTGTTTAGTTTTTTTAATTGGTTTTTCGCGACCTCAGTGCAGACATGTGTGACATGCAGAAAATGCCTACAAGAGAGGATGCCTCTTGGTACGGGGTTTCCCAGTCTTTTTATAATTTTTTTAGTTATATTTATTTCAATGAATATATTTTTTATTTTGCCACCTACATCAAAATTTTGTTTTATATTTCAGATAGTAGGTACTATTAGATAACATTAAAATTATGTATATTATTAGCCCAATCGTCAAATCAAATGTAATTCGCAATCTTAACAGATCAGCTAATCATAGATCAGATTTTTTGCTCAGCAAATGTCTAGGTTTGTTATATCCTGCTTTCTCCCTTGTGTAACAAATTTACACACACAAGTGAGGTAAACAAACAACTTTCCTACTAAATTCTGGAATGTCGTTAAGAATAGGCTACCAGATATAGGTTCAGATTTTTTTTATCATCTTATATAAAGCAGGCCATAAATAAAGCCAATCACTGAAAACAAAACTAAGAAAAATATAAGCCTAACATTATAGATTAATATTTTTTATTAAGCACTTTAATGTCATGCTAGACAGAAAGCGCACTATACTAACAAATGACGTCACTTGTAAGTTACCATACAAACTCCATACTGAGTTGTGTGTCCTACCTGTTATTACCTACCGTGCTGAGACGGACACTCACGGTTTAGGTGTTCCACAATTTTTTATACGGGACAAAATTCAAAACTAAATTATCCGACATAGGACCAAAGTTACTAACATAAGTCAAAGGATTAGTAAGCTGATGTACCAGTTGGTCGGCCACATTGCCTGGAGAACCAATAACCGATGGGGTAGACGAGTTCTAGAGTGGAGACCACACTTAGACAAATGTAGTGCGGCCAGGGTGTCCTACACTGCTGACTGAGCTCAGTGGCAGGCATTAGGAGAGGTCTATGTCCGACAGTGGGCAATAAAAGACTGATGATGATTTATTAGTAACCTATTGGATCCCACTGCTGGGCAAAGGTCTCTCCGAGTTCTTTCTATTTCTCATGCTCTATTGCTAGCTGGGACCTGTCAAAACTAAACACTCGAGTCGTTCTGCCAACGCATTCGGGACCTTCCTGGGGCTCTATACCCAACTTTAGGCACCCAATGCGTGAAGACCTTTGCCCACCTTTCCACATGCGTTTGACAGACGTGACTCGCCCACTTCAGCCTAGCTAGGGTTTACTGGCTGGACTTTGTCCAGCTTTGTGATTAGTCTGATTTTTTTTAGCTTGGGCAATGTAATGCGAGTAAATCTTGATTAAAGTCTCCATAAACATCTCCAACATACTAAAATGTCCAGACTTTTATTGAAAAGTCTAGCTTTATGTCAAAACTTTTAATTTTTTTATATGGTAACCCTAAGTCTAACAGTCTTGTTGCCCAAATGTCCACATCCACACAAATCATATTGCTAGATAAATCTATACCCTAGGCAATGCACAATACATCCCAAGGGATATTAACTGGCGAGTTATACCAGGACCTGCGATGTCAGTTGTCACCACTCTCATTCGGATTGACATAAGTCCGAATGGGACAGAAACAAAATTGCATGCACAGAAACAGCCGGGCAGGGATTGTCATGTACAATTGAGATATTCCTGTCTGCCCCCTGAATTTGAATTGACAAACAGTGTGCTCTATAACAAGCGACAGCTATAGCAGGGAAACGCTGGATGCAGGCCGCTTCCAACTGGCCCTTTTGGAGATTGATGGGGGAAGCCTATGTGCAGCAGTGGACATCCTATGGCTGAAATGATGATGACGATGATGCTCTATAACAGACTGATTAATTCTAACACTATTTATATTTTTAACCCATAAAGAGGGTTGTTATAAGTTTTATGTGTGTATTTGTACGGATTTTGATTTAGTTTTATTTGTTTGTTTGACTTGATCGAGAGTGTTCTTAGCTATGGTGCAAGAAAATCTTCAGCCGTTTGAACATTATCAGCTGTTTTACAAGGAGGGGCTCAAATCTATCTCTACAAATAAATCTATATCTACTTGTATCTTTTTTATGTATGTCAAAGTAAATAAAAGAGCACACACAAATCCTGATAAAGTCCTTAATTGATTTATCACTGATAAAGCAATGATAGTAAAAATAAAATCAGGAGTAATCTTGATATTATCACTTCGATTTGACATGTAACATTGAGCTTGAGAATGGATAAGATGTTAGATATTTGATCATCATCATCATCATTTCAGCCATAGGACGTCCACTGCTGGACATAGGCCTCCCCCATCGATCTCCAACAGGGCCGGTTGGAAGCAAATATTTGATGATTAGTATACAATTTTAGTCTTTATAGTTTGTCAGCTATAGGACAGCTGCAGTAGATTCCAAAAAGCTGATATGAGAATCTCTTATTTACTTTGAACCAAGCAAAAAGAGCGAAATCGCAAAAAAAATATCAGCTGTTACATAGAAAACAGTAGTTCACACACAAAATATATCGAACAGCTGATATTTTTTTCGAGATTTCAGGGTTGCTCCTATAGTAAAAGTTTTTCATAATGATGGGTAATAAGGACCCCTTTCGGCTTACTACACCCTTTCCGCGTAACCCTGTATGATGTTATTCTGATTTAACAATATTTTTATATGGTTTCCAGTGAGGAAGAGGATATGAATTTCGCGGCGTTCTCGGCAGTGGGGGCGGGTGGCACGCACTTCGTGACCACCGGCGGCCAGCTGCCCGTCGCCAAGTTGCAGCAGAACAATGGAAATGCGCTCTCGCAGGTATATCACTAGTACCACCTTGTTTGGCCGAGGCCATCAGTCTATTGGAGAGCGGAGAATTGAGAAATGCCTTCTTATTCGAGGTGGGGGCGATAAGTCTTGCACTGACGTCCCGCTTGGGGTGTATTGTGCATTTCCCCCTACCAGCACCTACCCATGCCAATCCAACTTCTTGAAATATCGGAGTGAGGCTCTGGGGCATTGGCACAGTTGCTCCAGTGGCGTAGATGGTAGTGTAACTAATGATGATGAAATGCCTTGGAATTGACCAGAGGATTACCTAATATCTTGGATATCGTGGGTTGAACAGCTTGATCACCGAAATACGAAGTTGTACCTTCAGTGCTTCGTGGACCAATAAATTGAAATTTTATTAATTGGTCTGTGGGGAAAAAAGTCATGTTTCCATAAAAAATCAAATCGTTGGAAAATTTGGATGACTGAAACATAATTTTCCCCATAAACAAATTGGTTCATGGAGCACCGAAGAGTTGTACCAAACTGTTATACATCGTAAGTAGGGTGAAGGATCAGAAACGGGGTAAGGCATGTGTCCAGACATGGTTATGGCAGGTCATTTACTGCAATAACAGAATTGTGGCCCAGAAAAGGTAAAAATGAATGAATGAATATTACGATTATTAGAACGGTACCAGCATGCAAAAAGAGGCGAGTGACCGATGTTAATGGAATAAAAAGCTAAGAGAGTCCTCTGCCCAGCAGTGGGTTATTAAAGACTGATGACAAAATCTTCGACGTCTAAGCCATATCAAAAAGACCTACGACGTACTTGAGATGTTTGTTAAGGTGATACGTTTCACCTATGGCGGGAAATTCAGATTTCAAACAGTTTTTTTTTCCTTGTAGCTAGGCTGGGTAAATGACACAGTGTTTGCGCAAATCGTTAGTTGCTTTTTACATTATCGTGTACTGCGTGTACAGTTATTTAACAGAAACCCACCATACTACTTATATTTGTCAATAAACCGATTGAAACAGCAAAATACAGTTTATTGACAAATATAAGTAAGCACATTGCATTAGAGATAAATTGCTTTACATGATTTTGTAAAGAATAATAATCAATATGCGCAAACATCATGATCGTTTACAATAATTACCCGGCCTAGCTACAAGGACAAGAAAACTGTTTGAAATTTGAATATCCCGCGATAAGTGAATCGTACCACCTTAAATCTCTTTATCCCAGTAATTTCACTAAAAGCGAACGGGGTATAGTTTGTAATATGAGCGTGTATTTGTGATGTTCTCAGGTGGTCGGCATGGTGGGCGTGGAAGGTGGCATGCAGTACGTGCGCACGATGGACGGAGCGACCATGCAGGCGCCGCAACTCATCTCTGTGCCGATCGCACTACCCGGCGCCAAACCTGGTAAGACATTGCATAATCCAGGTCAATCATATGGAAAGCGACTCAAGTGACGTTAGTAACGGATACTCGATCATTCGAATAGCGTGTCAACTCTCAGTACACATCATCATCATTGTCAGCCTGTATCAACCCCTTGCTGGGTATAGGCCTCCTCTCCCTTGCGCCATTGATCCCTGTCTCGGGCCAATTTCATCTATGAATGACCTGTGATGAGTATAGTGGTATACTAATATACTTCGCCGGGTATAGCATTCAGAGATACAGAGATCACGTGGTTGACACACGCCTACGTCATCGACGCTGCGTTACCAGTATAGCTTTCTATCAGTGAAAGGTTTTATCGAATCGGTTCAGTAGTTTCAGAGATTACCTCATACAAACATACAAAGTCACAAAATTTCATCATCATACCCCAGTGCTTATTCTTATTCGAGATGGGGGCGATAAGTCCTGCATTGACGTCCCGGTTGGGGCGTATTGTGCATTTCTCCCTACCAGCACCTACTCGAGCCAACCCAACTCCTTGAAATATCAGAGTGAGGCTCTGGGGCGCTGGCACAGTTGCTCCAGTGGCGTAGATGGTAGTACCCCATACCCCAGTGCTTAACACAGGCCTTCTCTCGGAGAGAAAGAGAGAGAGAGAGTAAGGACCCTGATCACCCATACTGGCCCAGTACATGTTGGTGATTGTCATATTTCTTTGAACTTTTGATGATCTTAGACATATCGGTTTCCCCACGATGTTTTCCTCCACCGTTGTTGAGTGAGTGCATCGAAACTGCACATAATTTATAAATAAATAAATAATATAAATAATTTATTTATAAATAAGCAATTGGTGCAGGGCCGAGGATCGAACCGGGTGCCGTCAGATTGTAAAGCGCACATGTTAGCGTAGCAATACGCTGAGTTGGGATCAGCTTGTGACAGAAACTATTATTTTGTTGTTTTAATTTTATTCATAATGTCTGTATTTTTGTTTCTGTCATAAATTAAAAAAAAAAACTTTCTTTCTGTTACTGCTCTGCCACCATCGCTCATCAGATCAGAACAAATTTTAACTCTTTAAGTACAATATTTATCTAGATATCAAGTCGTTCATCCTCATATTTCCGTTTGACAGGTGACCCGCAGCCGACGGTGCAGATCCAGGTTCTGAACCCTAGCATGCTCCATCAGCAGCAGCAGCCCAAATACCAGATGCAGATACCCATACAGGGATTTCAACAAGGTACTTTTCAAGGTCATCAATCTTGCAATATATTTTAAATGGTATATATATTAAGCATGCGTGTGACTGCCTGCCTGCCTTGCCTGATGTTAAATGGTATATATATTAAGCATGCGTGTGACTGCCTGCCTGCCTTGCCTGATGTTAAATGGTATATATATTAAGCATGCGTGTGACTGCCTGCCTGCCTTGCCTGATGTTAAATGGTATATATATTAAGCATGCGTGTGACTGCCTGCCTGCCTTGCCTGATGTTAAATGGTATATATATTAAGCATGCGTGTGACTGCCTGCCTGCCTTGCCTGATGTTAAATGGTATATATATTAAGCATGCGTGTGACTGCCTGCCTGCCTTGCCTGATGTTAAATGGTATATATATTAAGCATGCGTGTGACTGCCTGCCTGCCTTGCCTGATGTTAAATGGTATATATATTAAGCATGCGTGTGACTGCCTGCCTGCCTTGCCTGATGTTAAATGGTATATATATTAAGCATGCGTGTGACTGCCTGCCTGCCTTGCCTGATGTTAAATGGTATATATATTAAGCATGCGTGTGACTGCCTGCCTGCCTTGCCTGATGTTAAATGGTATATATATTAAGCATGCGTGTGACTGCCTGCCTGCCTTGCCTGATGTTAAATGGTATATATATTAAGCATGCGTGTGACTGCCTGCCTGCCTTGCCTGATGTTAAATGGTATATATATTAAGCATGCGTGTGACTGCCTGCCTGCCTTGCCTGATGTTAAATGGTATATATATTAAGCATGCGTGTGACTGCCTGCCTGCCTTGCCTGATGTTAAATGGTATATATATTAAGCATGCGTGTGACTGCCTGCCTGCCTTGCCTGATGTTAAATGGTATATATATTAAGCATGCGTGTGACTGCCTGCCTGCCTTGCCTGATGTTAAATGGTATATATATTAAGCATGCGTGTGACTGCCTGCCTGCCTTGCCTGATGTTAAATGGTATATATATTAAGCATGCGTGTGACTGCCTGCCTGCCTTGCCTGATGTTAAATGGTATATATATTAAGCATGCGTGTGACTGCCTGCCTGCCTTGCCTGATGTTAAGTGATGATGTGGTGTTTTGGCGCTGCCTCCCAGCTACTTCTGATGCCAGTTCTCATTTTAGGGTAGACGTGTATCTTTTTAGATCATACCGTTCAGTTGTGACTTACAGTCAACAATTTTTAAATCTATTTAAACATCAAAGCTGAACCTGCGAAATGAAGAATGAGCTTAGAGCCATCTTCAGCGATGTTACCGAAGAGCTAGAACTTTCTTCAAAAGGCATGTTTCATAGACAATAACAATAATAAAAGACAATAACAATAGACAGATTATTATTTACTAGCGGTCCACCCCAGCTTCGCACGGTTATAGATTATAGCCTATGTCACCCGGGGATAGTGTAGCTTCCCAACAGTGAAATAATTTTTCAAATCGTTTAGTATTTTCGGAGCCTATTCAATGCAAGAAACAAACAAACAATCAAATCTTTCCTCTTTATAATATTACTCCAATAATGTGACCCAAGGTGTAAAAAATAAGATTTACAATTTTGACTTTGCGTGTTTGACAGTTCTAAGACAGGACAATGTCTGTCAGGTCAGCTAGTAATAATATATATTAATAGATTTTCAAAGGCTCGGCAACGTAGTTGTGATGCCTCTGGTGTTACAAGTATCCATAGGTGACGGCGACTGCTTACCATCTTGGCAGGCACAAAAAGCACCTAGTTATTTTGGTCATTCTAGTTTGAGTGTGTCTACCATGGTTAGTTTAAAATTATAAAAATGGTGTCATAAAAATTCAATGTTTTATCTAGGAAACCCCAAAGACCGAAACACGATTATGGACATTTTGCTCGATAGAAAAAATATGTGATGAGAGTAACACTGATTTGAGTTTTTCTCCCTGGTTTTTTGGATTCATTCATGTACCCGTTTATTAAATGATGTCTGGGATATCTTAATATACAGATTTCATAGTTATGGAGGTAACCGCAAAGGTACATTTTACATTACAGTTATAATTTTAGAAAAATATGAGAAAACATCAAACATTTAAGTAGCGAAATAGCCTTTTGGTCTTTTGTAGTAATAAGCGTTGTTTAAAAGTGCGAGAACCTCGCCTTAACTATATAGCAAATTAGCTTAATTCACATTACACGGAGCTGAAACTATTTAATCTGTATTTGTATTGAAGGTGGTGCAGTGCTGACCGTCCAATATTCACCGGAAGCAAACGAGAGTGGTGGCCTGCAATTAGTTGGGCAAAACACGCTGACTGAATGTAAGTACATACCTATCAGTAGGATTGTAAACGCTGACAAAGATTGGTAGAATTGGATTGATGAATAATGGACACGGTGGAATGTTTGCTGTTATACCTAAAATACAGGGTTACGCATATGGACTGTACTAAGCCGAAAGGAGGTCATTGGACTCGACATTACTTACAATTTTAATAAGGGACCATAGATGGAATTATGAAAAAAAAATCCGGTGTTACATACATTTTGTCGACCGTTTTTAATGGAACAGCTGATTTTTTTCGCGATTTCAGGGCTGGGCCCATAGAAAAAATTATTCATTATGAGTACAATGACCTCCTTTCGGCTTAGGGCTCCTTTCGGTTTAGGGGTCCTAAAACTGCGACCTTTTTGCTACTTTGGCGGGCCATATTTCGCAAAGTATTCTTAGGTATGAATGTCCAAAAATTTAAATAAAATTGCTGTCTGGTAAATTCACATTTATCAAACGCGTGAAGATAAATTCATCATTAAGTTTTCTGAATTTATCCGCCCAATTAATTAATTTTTTGGTTCGTAAGAACCTTCTACACAGTATTAAAAATTTTAAATTAAAAGACGAATGAAATCGGTGCAGTTGTTTCCAAGCTATGGTGTGACCAATGTAAATAGGGATTAATTTTTATATTATATAGATTAATTTTTGAACAAATTTAAATTTTGTTTTCGTTGATGGGCTTTACGATCAGGGTTTTTATGAGATATTAAATAAAAATCAGGACACAAGCCTAGTCTAAAAAGTGGTATGTTTCGATTTCTTATCAATTGTTTCCTTTCCAGCTGGTCTTCAGATATTGGCATCGTTGCCGCAAGAAATGCAGTTGGTTCAACAGTCTGATGACAAATCACAAATACAATCTAATATGCATCAGGTAATAATAATTACACTAATTAGGCCCATTTAGTGAGTGGCAAGTCATCATCTGTCTAAGTATTTTGAAATGAGGCATAATTGGCAGGTGCCGTACCTCATACCATAGATCTGTTATCCCATCCACAATTTGTTCACCTCAATAGCCTAGACGTTTTATATCCTATACTGTACAATAGTTTTATAATCCATTTTATACACATTCAATAATATTGTATTTTATATTTAACGGGGCCTCTTGGTGTTGGCTTCAGCCCCACCAATGCCTGTCAAAGGTCCGGGCTAGACCCATGTTTATATTGAAATTACACTAATATAATAAATGCGAAAGTTTTTAAGTCTATGTTTCTCCTCACTTAACTACAGATTTCAATGAAGTGGTAATGACAAAATGGTCAAAAACAGTCAAATACAGATGTGTGGAAATTCCAAAGCGACAGTTAAGTGTCGACAATCTGGGTTTCTTGAAATCAAGAGTGAATCGGTTTCTTCTAGGCAAGCGTGCTCCATCGCAGACCGCACCATCGCTTAACATCAGGAAACTTGGCGGCCAAACGCAATTTTCTTATTCTTATTTAATAAAACTGGTAAACAGACGAGCATTTGAACGAGTACGGCACCATGCTACAGTTTCGTCTTGACTTTCTTTCACCAAAAACACAAATTTAATGTAGAAGTCCTCATAATATGATGATCTCTAATCACCAACAAATTGGCAGGTGTTCGTGACGCCAAACCAACAAATAATCATCAACAGACCGGGCGACAACAAGGCGCTGAACAACAACACTAGCAGCAACAACAACAACACGGTCGAACACGCCGCCAGCATCATTATTAAAGAAGAGTGTGATGATGTGAGTATCATAAAACGAACAGAAAACAACAAACTTTTTTTTATGCCATCCAATACAATACAATAACTCTTTATTAAAATACCACAAAAACAGGATAACATAAACATTACAATAAAAAATATTATTTAGGCTTTAACAGGCGGCCTTGTCGCCATAGGTGGCAGACTAGCAGACGGGCCGCTTGATGGTAAGCAGTGGCCGTCGCCTATGGATACTTGTAACACCAGGGGCATCACAAATACGTTGTCGACCCTTAAGGACTCTATTAACTCGCCTTTTGAAGAACCCCATGTTGTAGCTTCTCGGAAACACCGCGGAAACATTAATTCTTTGTAACCACTTGCGCATGAGGCATAGTTTCCTTGTGCAAGATGTCAGCCACGTCGGTCGGGGGTTGTCGTATGACGGCTTGTGATTGGAAACTCAAAAGTCATTAATTTAATTCGCGCCTAGGATTGGCCCGCTCGAAAAAGGTTAAGCTGAAAAAGTGTAACTATGGCTTACGGCGGGGTAAAGAATGAGCAGTGGCTAAGTTCAGTTAGTTCAAGTGTTTTAATAATTTATTGTGAGGCAAGTTAAATTCTTTTATCAAACAATCCCTTTTTTATATAGAAGTTAATGATGCTCTCTTATCAGAACTTGGATGTTTTTTATTACAATAAAAATTTGGCATATCATTTGGTTGGAAAATTTTACCTAGAAATATCTGTTGTGGCCCCTCTTGTTGAGGCCCCGGGGTTGTAGCCTCGGTTGTCCTCCCCTAAATCCGGCCCTGAGTGGAAGGAGAATTGGGAGGGCTTAGCCGAGCATTCATTTAGAACAGGTTATGAGTAACTAGCGGTCTGCCCCAGCTTCGCACGGGTATAGATTATAGCCTGTGTCACCCGGGGATAGTGTAGCTGTGTGACCCAACAGTGAAAGAATTTTTAAAATCGGTCAAGTACTTTTTGTGCCAATTCGTTACAAACATACTTACATACAAATCTTTCCTCTTTACAATATTATATTAGTATAGATAACAACAAGTTAGCTGCCTTATTAAAAAAAGTCATAATACTCATTTCAGGACAGCTCACAAGGCACGGAAAACAGCGAAAGCTCGCCGTGGTCGATCTCGGCAATCAGCAACAGTCAGCAAGACCTCGTCAAGTACCTCAACAGCTTGCCGCCGCAGGTGAGCTTACGACTCTTGGCCAGTTTTTTTAGGCCTTATCTGTGAATCTATAGGTATTGTATCTCGATGCATGAACCACAAAAAGATACAGACAACTTACACCCAGACCCCAGAGCAGATATTAAAAATCATCAATAAAAAATCTTCCCAGCCAGGAATCGACCCGGGTCATCCTGCTCAAAGGGCAGACATGTACCTGTACCTTACTCCTTGTTCATTGCTGATACCTAGATCTATGGCTATAGCTATTTTAAACAATAAGTTTACATGATAAATAATAAGTTTGCTTAGTAACTATTCTACTGTACTTTATTTCAGCAAACGCAATCTCTGCCGCTCTCTCTGCAACAGTTTCTGAAGCTGAACCCGAGCACCATGGCTGTGCGGAAGGTGGAACCCATGGACCATGAGGTCGAGGTGGAGGAGAAAAAAGACGACGAGGCAGTCGCTGAGGCTATTATTGGAGAAGGTGATAATCACTAACCAATTCATATTACATTTTAGTGTTTCACAAGACGTTAAAGTGATTCACTTTAAACTCTATGTGAGGTTAGGAAATATGTGTGACAATGCTGTCGCTGAGGCCATTATTGTAGAAGGTAAAATAATAGCCAAGCTATTAACAATATATTACGTTATGCACAATACTTTCTTAAGGAATGTTCAGCACATGAACAAATGTACAATACTGGGCTACGCGGTAAGGGTGTACTAACCCGAAAGGGGTTCATAGTACCCATCCTTATGAACAAATTACTATGCGAGAAACTCTGATATAGTGAAAAAAATATCAGCTGTTCCATAGAACACGGTCATTGACACTCGACCAAATGTATAGAACAGCATTATTATTTTTTCGATTTCAGTGTTGGTCCCATAATTCCCATAGTAATAGTTGTTCATAGTAATGCGTATAACCGAACCCTTCCAGTTTAGTACACCCTTTCCGCGTAACCCTGTATACATATCAAGCCGTGCATAACTCGCCCGAAACATAGCAAAACACTAATGCAGTGACACATAAGCAAAAAATGGAAAGTCATGCTTCGTCTACTTTGCACTAATCCATAGAATTTTTCATAACCAAACGTCACTTATTTCAGACGGCACCGTCCGGATACAGAGCAAAAAGAAGAAGAAATACAAGAAGAAGCCACCGAAACCGGCTCGCCCGAAGCCCGGACAAGTCGTCATCGCCACCGCGGCTGACGGGACGCCAATATTCTGCTGCCCCGAGTGCCAAATGGCGTACCCGGAGAAAGAACAGCTGGAGATACATTTAGTAGTCCATAAGATTGAAAGGCGCTTCATATGCGGCATCTGTGGTGCTGGGTAAGTAACTGAACACTTTTAAGAGCTATCTCACATTTTTTGACGCACGCACAAGCAAAGATAACTGAATTTTTGACGTTTTGATTCTATCAAAATTATAGAAAGATATTTTAAAAAAATACAACTTACGAGAAACAGCTTTTGTAAAGTGGAGGTAACAAGTTGATAATTATGTTGTTTCCAAAATTTTAAGTTGTTTATTATCATCATCATTTCAGCCATAGGACGTCCACTGCTGGACATAGGCCTCCCCCATCGATCTCCAAAGGGCCGGTTGGAAGCGGCCTGCATCCAGCGTTTCCTGCGGTCTCTTTTAGGTCGTCTGTCCATCTTGTGGGTGGACGTCCTACGGTCTATGGGCTATGCTCGGGGTTTCTCTACGAGATCGAATCCGATATGAGGAGATCCGTAGACAAACGAAAGTCACCGACATAGCCCACCGGATCAGCAAGTTGAAATGGCAGTGGGCAGGGCACATATCACGCAAAACAGATGGCCGATGGGGCCGAAAGGTGATGGAGATGGAGACCGTGAACTGGAAGACGCAGCGTAGGTAGGCTACTAACTAGAAAGACGACATCGTGAGATGCAGATGCAGGCTTTCGTTCTGTGTGGAGCTCTAAGGGGTGGCCTATGTTCAACAGTGAATGTTCTGGCTGATGATGATGATACTCAAGCTTATAGTAATGTTTGTCAGTGCGGTAGATAAGATGCCAAGATTTTGCTGCCCGAGTGCTCAATAACGTACCGGGAGAGTAATTCGATACACATTAAAAAAGGTGCACATTTTTACGCCGCACTTGGCAAGGACATGAGATACGTTTCCATTTGTACGACCCTGTATGCTACTTTATAATATGTATGTGTATCTAACAGGTTCTGACAAATAAATAATTTGATTTTAGTGGTGCACAAAATTTCACCCTTTAGTATGATGTGTAATGGTTTCCTGCCCGGTACTATTCCAGTTTGAAGCGCAAGGAGCACCTAGAGCGGCACAAGCTGGGCCACAACCCTGAGCGGCCGTTCGTCTGCGGAGTCTGCCGGAAAGGCTTCAAGAGACGCGAGCACCTCAACCTGCACACAGTTATGCACTCCGGGGTCAAGACTGAGATGTGCATGCAATGCGGGAAAGGTATGCCCTACAGCTTGCACTATGATACTACCCTAATAGTGCTAACAGACGTATGGATTTGGTTGACGGACCGCCGTCCAACCAACGGGAGAATAACATATTTCCCTCTCTTTTTCTCCCGTTGGTCAGACGGCGGTTGAGGTCAGCCAAATCCATACGTCTGTTAGCACTATAAGACTGTAAAAGCTGATTAAGAGTCCTTTCACATTTTTTGACGAAAACAGCAACGAAAGCTGGATTTTTGGCGTTTGATTCTATCAGAAAGATCTATAAGTAAATTCAATATCTGTAGTAAATGGATCTGTATTATTATGATTAAAATAATGGCTTAAAATGTTGGAAAAACTACATTTCAACCATTTAGAACCTCCAATTTAGAAAAGTAGCTTTTCACAAAACTCTCGTAAAGAAAGTTTGATAGTGGATTTCGTTAAATTACTGACATATTTTTTGTTTACTTGTTTTATAATTCTTCTTGATAATAACGGGTTTATTTTTTCGTTTTACCTGAAAATTCAAATACCTAAAAAAGGCCGATGCATTTTGTAATTATTACACAAAAACGATATTTGAAGCTGATATAAAAAAATCGTACGCATACGGTTGTATGACAAATTGTTTCTGATTTTTTACATACTTCACATAATATATAAAGAGATCTACAGACTTTAAAAAAAAATCGTCTTTCCAGGATTCTACCGCAAAGACCACTTGCGCAAGCATACACGCTCGCACGAAAACAAGCGAGCGCGCGACGAGGCCAATGCGGACAACAACGCGCTCTTCGAAGTCAAACAAGCGCCCAGTAACGACATGACTAACACTATACTGCCTGAGATTACTATACACGTAAGTACATAAATAAACCGGCCAAGTGCGAGTCGGGCTCGCGCACTGACTGTTCCGTACCACCACACAAATTGTTTACTACTAAAGTACAAAAAAGTAGTGCAAAAAGATAACTTCACACTCAGGCGGTCACCCATGCAAGTACGGAGCGCGCCCGACGTTGCTTAACTTCGGTGAACAGAAATTTGTCACCGACACGCACTTAGCCAGTGTTTATTATTTGTTGTTTTAATTTAGAGTGTGTACTTTAGGCAAAAAGTGTGTAGCTCGTTGCAAAAGATGCGTAGTAGGTACTAGCTACGCCAAGTTTGACGCATTACCGTTTTTAAATTGGAGCAAATACAACAATCAATTTAAAAAAAACGGTTGTTGTAGTAAGGTAGGACAGATAGACAGACAGCTTAGACGTAGGAAATAGGGTCCCGTTTACACCCTGTGGGTACAGAACCCTGGAAAGCCAAAACACTAAACCGACTTAAAAATTTTAAATACGCTATTTCGTTTACTTGACATATTTTTGCCAGTTATTTTGATAAAAAATCGCTGAATCGATTTTAAAAGTTTATCGTTGCAAATAAAATAAATCCGGTCAAATCGGTTTAAAAATGACCGGTAACAAAAAATACAACCGAACTGAGAACCTCCTTTTTGAAGTCGGTTAAAAAGTAAAGCAGTGCTACGAAACAATATGGCACAACAAATGATAACCTACATCTTAATTTTTGTTTTAGGTACCAACGAGCGCGAACGTGCAAGTCCCTGTCCAGATAAACATCCCGCAGCACGTGGTGACGTCACTGGCGGCGGCGCAGGCGCAGCAGCAAGCGCAACAAGCTCAGCAACAAGCGCAACAAGCATTGCAACAAGCGCAACAACTACAACAACAAAGTGACCAGGCGCAACTCGAGGCGTTGCTCGCTCAGCATTCGTGACGCAAAGCGTAGGCTCTGAACAACCGCTTGTAACTTTACGATTTAAGATTACATATAACACAATCAGTAAGTTTGACGCTTTTATATCTTGGCCCAACATACGCGAATGCCATGACTGTACATGATTAAAAAAACATGAAATTCGTGTGACGTAATTTACCGAAGCGAAGCAGCGAGATCTTGACGAACAGAGAAGCACAAAATAGACCTCTACGTGACGTCATGTCAATGTCGTTAAAATTTTACTGCTCTGCATCAGTGGTGACCTGGTGACCACCAAAGTGAGGGTGGACCGGAGATGTGTCTTTAACACTTTTACCGCCAACGTCGCCTACATTCCCAAAAAAATATTTTGTGCCCAGACCGTAATGACCCCTTTAGACGACAACCACTTTTGACATTTATTTACAGGAAACTAGTTTTTAAAAACGGATTTTTAACAGTATTTTTTATTATGTTTAAATAGTTCATCAAGCTTTTTCTTTAGCGTATAATACCGAAATTTGAATTTGTTTAAGTCCATCTTGTAAACACGTGAAAAATGGCTTGGCGTACAGAGCGAGAACGAATTAGAGTTTGCTGTATTGATCGTGGTCGATGAAAACCAGATGTCTTGTTACAAAAAAAATACAAAATGTGCACACTACTGCTAAGAGTAGAAAGCTCGCAGCGGATATGAGGGGAGATGCAAAGTTGTGGCAAAACTGATCTCTGAGCTGTTCTAGCCACAGCAAATCTTCGCCCTACTTTGATAAAAACGCCTGCGACGTTTTATAAATCAAATTCTCATATGCCAACTTCATTGCACTAAAAAGGGTGATCAAAAAGTTGGCCGTCACGGGACACTCGGCGGATGTGGCATAAGAGAGCAAATGACGTCAGTCCGTCACGGCATACGAGTAGGTTTTACTGCCAAGGCGCGCCAATAGATTTTTCACATCAAAAACCATATAAATGAGCCATTAACTAAGATATTGTATACCATAGATCTGACACGTGTACACACGTATTTGCGTTTGTCCTTGGCCAGTCTTGGTATTGTCATTCGGATGTCAAATCCATTTAGACTAAGATTCAGAGACAACGGTCCAAGACCAGTCTTAGCCGAGCATTAGCTAAGATTATACTTTGTTGTCTATGGCAGATTTGTTTATAGCGGAATCTTTACCGGTTTTTTATGCAGACGTGACTAACAAACAGCAAGTACATAAAAGGCAAGGACGTTTCATAAATTAGGTTATGTAACGTCCTTTGATGTAAGGATACTGGAGTTGTGTGAAACGAAATATTTATGTTGTAAATCAAATAAGCAAGTGTCAAATGACAATAATTACACTTTTACTCGCTTGGTGGCGTCACTACTGCTTTAAGTTCGGCTTAAGTAGTCGATATTGGCGTCCATTCTGTCATACCACTCACTAAACTAAACCAATCTGACAGGACTAAAACTATCTGCGTCTCTTTTCATTTTAATATGTGAGAGAAGTTTAGCAATAGTTTTAGAGCTGTCAAATTTAGTTTAATTTAGAGAATCATCATCATCAGCCAGAAGACGTCCACTGCTGAACATAGGCCTCCCCCTTTTACCTCCACACTGAACGACAGCCTGCCTTTTGCATCCACTGGATGCCAGCGACTCTTACTATGTCGTCGGTCCATCTAGTGGGAGGCCTACCTACGCTGCGTCTTCCGGTTCGTGGTCTCCACTCAAGAACCTTTCTTCCCCATCGGTTATCGGTTCTCCAAGCGAAGTGGCCTGCCCATTGCCACTTCAACTTGCAAATTTTAACAGCCATGTCGGTGACTCTGGTTCTTTGGCGAATATCCACGTTCCGGATTCTATCGCGCAAAGAAACTCCGAGCATAGCTCTCTCCATTGCCCGCCCAATTACATTGCCCAATTTAGAGAATGGTGCAACAGAATCGACACCTTTCTACTTACGCGTAGCTGAGCTTGTGCTGAGTTTAAGCAGTGTTCCATACGTTTCTGAATACAAATTTGAGCGTAAGCACTGAATTTTAACATAAGAAAGCGTAAGTCCACGCTTAAACTCGTCTCTGAATCTTAGCCTGATACTTCATTCTAGGTCATTCATTAGCTGTATGATTTGAGTACATATCATCACTGTTGAATATAAACGCAGTTTTAATTAAATGTCGCACAAAAGTTGCGTTTTTTAATCATAATTTATAGTTAATTTGACGACTTCTTGTCGGTGTATTAACTTTTGAGATGTAAAGACTATGGACATGACAATTTTATGATAATTTAAGGCGATAATTTGTAAGTGTTAAGGCACCATCGATTTTGGTTATGAATTTTGTTCATTTCATTAGAATAGGTGAAATCGTTCATCTGTAAATTCCATTGTAAATATCATCTTCACTGTGATATTTGAACAATTTCTGATATTATGAATTTTCAGTTATGCACGTAATTGCGATGGATACATAATAGAATTTCTGTAAGTATTTTAGTATACAGTTCAGAATGTATGAGTCCCATTCTTCCCTGTATAAAGTAGCACGTAGACGTAAATTGATATCGAATTATATTTTTATATGTAGCTTAAGATTTTTAAGTATTGCAATTTCGGACCCCATATTTGTATTTAGAATAGTTAATCTTGTAACAGGGAAATAAGATTGGGTGGTAGAACCTTTTTACGGGTGGCGTTAGCATCCCATCATCGGACGTTCCCGCTGCTGGGACACATGCCTTCTCTCAGAGAGAGGATGGACCCTCCACCATGTTGGCCCAGTGCATGTCGGTGAATGTCACATGTCTGAACTATTGAGGTTGTTGGACATACCGTTTCCTCTCGACGTTCACGTTCACCGTTTTTGAGCGATGGTATCGAAACTGAACATAATTTATTTAAGTACTAAATAAGTCATTGGTGCAGGGCCGAGGATCGAACCTGGTGCCGTCAGATTATAAAGCGCACATGCTACTCTGCCACCATCGCTCTCGCATAGCTAGTACTGTTTCTAATAAGTTTTTTTTAAATTTGGAATACGAATGTCAAATGTTATGATGACAAAATTTCCACAACAAATATTCTTGCTATGCTAGCTTCACTGGAAGTTGCCAACCCTATTATAGCAAAAGATTTCTATCTCAAAAGTCTTTTAGTAACCACGACTTCATGCTTCATTTTAATGCTGTCACCTCCGCTGATGTCTTATGCGTTTTGACAGCCTCGAATAAGTGTTTATTTAACGTGAGTTGGAAATGGGTGCATTGATGTATGTAATGCTGTTATTTGTGCTATTATATTGCCAGTAATACCTTTTTAAATATACAATTTAATAATGGTTGTATTGCACCGTTTCCATATTTGTTTAGACTTACACGCTAAAAAAGCAAAACAAAAATTGTTCACATGAGGTTAGAATCCAAAACAACTATCTCTACTGGTTTACGCAGAAAGGGTGTACTACGCTGAAAGGTGTATATCATACCCGTCATTATGAACAACTTTTACTATAGGGCCAAATCTAACGAAAAAAATATCAGCTGTTCCATAGAACTGTTGCACACTCGACAATGTATGGAACAACTGATATACAGAGTTTTTTTTATTTAATAACAGGGTTGCCTTTGACCGCCAACTCTCCTGATGTAAAGCGACAATGCGGTCTATGATGGAGCACGCTTGCCTAGAAGAAACCGATTCACTCGTGATTTGAAGACACCTAGATTGTAATTATCGGGGAACACCCATTCAGGCAGCGCATTCCACAGACTAGCAGCTTGCATAATAAAAGTGGAATCAAAGCGCTTCGTACGGGTTTTCGGAATATCAACCATACAGCGGTGTCGATAAAAGATGCTCCCATAGCAAAAGTTGTTCGTAAAGATGGGTTCTATAGCCCTCTTTCGGCTTAGTACAGCCTTTCTGCGTTACCTTGTATTAGTGTACACCTATTTCTATTCATGATGTGCTACATGATTTATTCATATAGGGTGCTCCAATATTTTTTATGTAATTTTAGGCAGTTAGTCGATTGTGCATCTATTGTTTAGGTTTGTGTATATTATAGTTAATCATGCTGGACTACATTTCTATTTTTAATCTCATAAATTTACATTAAAATCATGTCATCAATTTCATAGTTTCTTGTACTATTTAGATTATTTTTAATCCTTATGATAAAGGTAGAAATTAATGTAGATTGATATTTTTGTACTTGTGTTTGAAATTAGTAGTCGGTATTAAGAAATTTGCGAGTATTATAAAGTTAAGACATTAGGATAATACTAGAAAACTTCAATTAGATGTTTTTAATGTAATATTTTGTATGAATTCTATTTATTAAGGAAACACCGTACTTAGTAACTGAGATTCAAATAAATTCACTGATTTAAATAAATAATAGCTTTTGATTTTATCGCTTACAAATATGTCCATATTTTCCAATGTGCGTATGTCCACATTACCCCACTGCATTATGTACTACAGTGCAGCGCAGCTTTATTTTGCTACACAAGGGCGTGGCCAGGCCAAGTACGTGCAGAGGGTGGGGGAAAGGGGCCAGTTGCGCCCCGTGCCGTTCCTCCGTTCAAGGAACTTCCTAACCAAAGAATAAATAATTTGAAGGAGCGGTTTTCCCACTTTTAAGCAACGCTTGTTACTACAAATGATTACAGTCGTGCGTTTCGCTCTTAAACTAAGTATCATGACCGAGCCATGCGGCGTTGCCGCTCCGACGTTCATTGTGTCAACACACTGTCATGTTTCTCTTTTTGTTACATGGATCGTAACGTAGAGTACACGAGAGAGCTATTGTAAGATTGGCAACCTCGCACGCGGTGTCCACTTTTGACCGACTAGTAGGCCATAACATTGCGACGCGTCATACTTAAAAGTTAAATTAAACATAAATATCGCTGTAAAGACTGAATACTCTTTTACATAGTGACATTATATCGTGTTGTGCTGTGTTTTGCCCACCAAGAACAACTAAAGGAGGAGTAAAAGATCCAGAATTATCATTTCACACGTAAGTCTTTTGTAGCATTTATTACGTAAAATAACCAGTTTCAAAGCAAAATATTCATTTCACTTAAAACATATACATCTTAGTCGTCATATAACTACCATGTAGTGATAAATAGTTATAAATTAAAGCTTTAATTTAAGATAATTAGGTGCATTGTTTTACGTATTCCTGCTAGTGATGTACCACCACTAGCACGATATAATGGCACATTTCAAACTTCGTCGATATTATGGTCGACATTTAACTAAACATAGGTACTCTTGCGTATATCCTACATATTAAATTTATACATATACTTCTGCAACGGCTGAACGGATAATGATGAGATTTGGTAACGATAGACCACTTAGCTGAGTTTAAGCTGTGTTCCATCAAATAGATTTTTTTAGGGTTCCGAATCCAAAGGGTAAAATTAGGACTCTATTATTTACTAAGCCTACGATGTATGTCTGTATGTCAGCCCAACCTATCAACGGCTGTATCTTTCGAACCGTAATAGACAGCCAGTTGGGATTTTCAAAGAATATGACCTAATGTTACGGCGTTAATTAAGAAATAATAATAAAGTCAAAATGTAAGAACTAAAGTGGGGTCCGGGCGGGATACAACAAACGTATTTTTTAAACGCATTTTGTTTTTGGTCTAGTGTAGAAACGGTAATACGTACAAGCGTCAAACTTAGCATGATTATAGTACACACTCTAAAGTATAACAACAACAAAAAATGGGCAAGTGCAAGTCGGTGGCAAATTACTGTTAATTACCAAGAAGCAACGTATTCGGTTACTTGGACGACCACTAAAATTGTATTTTTAATAAATTTGTAGTAAATTGTATTTTGTAATAAATTTGCAGTAAATTGTATTTTGTGATTTGTATAATAATTGTATAAAAACATTTTAAAATACTACATTTGGGAACCTTTTTATCGATAGATCTGCGCCTGCGTCACTTCCCTACTCACGCACACTCAAGCAGTTCTAGATACGCACACCAACATAAAATGACCACGCTGTTCAAGTTTTCACGCTGTCCATAGATACCAAAGAGAATATAATCACTAAGTTTAATAGATACTACGTTCATGGTTTCGCGACATCTATTTTTGAGATGTTTCTAATATTTTTCGAAAAGTATACTTTAGGTAAATGTAAAATGAATCTTTACGGTTCCCTCCATAATTAAGGAATCGCTGTATATTCAGATAGTGTAGACATAATTTATTAAATAGAATAGTTAATGGAATAAATTAAATAAATCTGAGAAATTCGCAAATCAGTATTACTTTCATATTTTTTTCTTCTATCGAGCAAAATGTCCTTAATGGCTTCCTAGATAAAACATTCAATTTTAATGTGACACCATTTTTATAATTATCATTTAATATAATATAATAAATATACGTATAATTATATTTTATTTTATTTTCTATAGCTATCCATGGAAGTAGATAAACCAGATGACCAAAATTGCTGTAAGTGGGAAAAGAGGGCCTTAAATAACGTTACATTTGCTTCCAACTGCCCCTTTTACCCCCCCTTTATTAAGAAAATCCAGGCTAAGCTCGTGTCTCTACATACCCTATAGTAGCTTTACCTAGTCTGTGCCCTATATATACAAAACTTTCTTTTTACGAACAGTAAAGTCAAAGGGATGGGTACAAAGACTTCCTCTATGTAGCTTTACCTATTCTGTGAATGGCTCATTATCGTTTTGATGTGCTTTGACGATGCGCAGTAAACACGCGCGAGTATTGCGCATCGCCTGCAACGAGTTACAACACTGCTTAGAGCGACACTACTAAGCAACTTTATCGTGCGAGTCTGCAACGGGCTTAAGAAATTATTTATAACTATACACAAGTCACCGCTGATTGTCTTTACTATCAAGATTCTTTTAGGCTACTGAAAGAATGCCTCTGACAGTTGTCATAACACGAAAAGCTGAACGAAAACATTAAATTCTGATCACTTTTACTAGCTTTTTGATCGTAAGATAGAGAGCTGGTAGCCAATATACTAAAGTAAAATATTAAAAGAAAATGTTTTCATTCAAATTTTTACAATGTTATTGCAGCTGTCAGACGTATTCTCTTAGCGGCTGTACTTAATGTCCAGCCCTCAGATCAGACAAATAAGGGAGATATGCCTTAGTACAATCATCGTTTGTGGCATAGTGTCTCCATTTTTGATTTTAAAAAACACTGCACCGTCATGTACCGTCATGTAGTAGAACTATGGCACCGCTTAACGCAAATACCAATGAACTAACTAATAGTCCACATGCAAAAAAGGGCGACAAGGTTGTCTGCTGGGTAAGTTCGATTAAAGGCATCAAGCCTGATTTAGGCCGGATGCGTTCGCATTCGCCACGCCACCTCACCATAATTATCTCCCTTGTATGTCTGATTTGAGGTCGAGAGTCGAGACGGACCCATTCGACACTGATTATTTGTTTCCTTTAGTTCTATTTAAGTACTTCTTAGAGAATTCAGAATTCAGGGTTCTGAAAGTACCTATTTGTAGTATAGTGTCGCATAAATGTATTTTCTTTAAAAAATTATGTAATGGGTCCACCTACTTACAAAGTGCTTGGGCTAAAAATTTAGTACCAAGGGCAAAGTTGAGTGACCTTATTGTAACCACCACGGCCCCATTCCCCCAAGGATGTATGGCGTTAGGTGTAACAAGGTTCGCGGCAAGCGAAGGGCGCACGTGTGCTCCCTGCGGCGCCTTTAATCTCCCTGCCCACTCCCGCCGTCGGCGGCTCCGCGCGCATGCGCGAACCCCGCGCACTCGGCCCGCGCAAACCGATAACCCTCACAATCCCTGTTTTCATCACGAGCGACGATTAAAACGCAATGAAAACCCACTCCACCGTCGCTGCGAAGGTAACCACCATCCCTCGCCGTCCGGAGCGCGTCGGGTCGCTGCCCCGTGGCACCGTGGTGTGGGGGCCCCGGTAAAAATAGAGCGTTAGGACTGGGGTGGGCAATGGCGGGGGTTGAGTGAGCGCCCTGCCGGGGCCGCACCCTTCTCGACCGCGCTCCACCTGCATTCCGCGTCCGCCGCCCTCCAGTGCAATGTCTCTCGCGGTTTCAGATACTTTAGAAGATGAACTTCGCACCGTTCAACGGGCACATCCCAACGGCGGCCGCGCTGCCTACCATCCACCAGTTCGCCGCAAAGCTGGGCTATGAAGGCGGGAGTTCTACAGGCGGCGTGCTGCAAGAGACGCGCTACCACACTGGAGGGGGAGGAGCAGTCCAGTTCGCGGTAGCACCAGGATCAGGAAGTGTTACCGTCGATGGCGTCAAGTATCGGCAAGCTGAGAGCGTGGTGGTGGTCAGTGCCGCGCAGCCTGGAACTGTCACGCTGGCAGGCCTGGCACCGATACATACGGGTTGGTATTTTACTATACACTATACAATCAATGATTCTAGTGTTTCCTAAGTATCAGACACGTGAAAATCCAAAGTGACTAGTAGAAAATATTCTTGAGTCATTCGAGCCACCTCCACAGTGAACACGGGAGTGAAGTACCAGACGATCTCCTCATCGTCCGTGAATCTGGGCAACATTGCGTACGGCGGTCAAACGAGCTACGTGCAAGCGGAGACGGTGCATCAGATGAAGGCAGAACACAGGACGGACCGGCGAGAGTTTCGCGAGGAAATACACCACGACCTCATGGCCACCATGATGCAGCAGCACCAAAGTATGTGTTGATTATGTGTGAAACTTCAGAATTCTGTAAAAGCTATTTAATGTATCTATTTTAAACTTAACTTCTAAACGATTGTGTGAATCACTTCATCAAAACTCGCGTGAGGATTCGCGCGTATTCCCTGAGGAAGGGGCTCTAATGGCTCCGAAACCGGTCGATCGTCTCGACCGATAGAAACATAATCGTGAGTGTAAGCCGGTGTTATAATAATTTATGATTGTGTGAATGTGTAAAGGACAGGATATCCTCCTCTTATCTCTGACTGGCGGTCCGCCCCAGCTTCGCACGGGTATAGATTATAGCCTATGTCACCCGGGGATAGTGCAGTTTCTCAACAGTGAAAGAATTTTAAAAATCGGTTCAGTTGTTTCGGAGCCTATTCAATGCAAACAAACAAACAATCAAATCTTTATAATATTAGTATAGATATAGGTGATAATTGAAACTAAGAATGGAGATCGTCGTCGTTTAGATTGTATTCGTAAATATGCATCTAATTAGGATTAGAACAAAACATTTGAGCGTCGTCAACAAATTCGGTTCCAAAGGTGGTTTGCTTCGAAATCAGGGCTTTATCTCTCATTTTCCTTAGAAGTGCTATTTCCTCGCTCGTTGAGCCGTTTTGTTCTGCCCATTGTACACATTTGTCAAAGGAATTCACCGCGTCTTTTATTGATACGACTTGGGGTGTTGACGCGTCTATGTTGTCATCAGGGTTTGAGAAGAAATTGTCATTCTTATCGACAATATTATCGTCGTGCCCATCAAACCATTTTTTCAATTGGTCTATGGGGAAGAGCATGTTTTCGGCTATATTCCGCAGTAGCGACAAATTGAATTGCTTAGCTAAATCATCATCTATCGCACTCCCCATATCCAACATAATGTTGTCCCAAATTTTCTTCCAAGTTAAAGAAATTGTGGCAGCGCCAAGAGACTGCCAAGTCTGCGCCAACGTGAAAGCCATGTCTCTGATATTGAACTGGTTCAAACTCTCTTCCATGGGCATATCTCTTGAAGAACTTGTCCTCAATAAATGCCATTTGTAATTCTGCTTCACGGTTCTCATCACGTTGTCATTTAGCGGCATAGTGTTTTTTAACTCAGACGGATAAAACAACGTACTGAAATCTTTGTTTCCATGTTCATCCGAATTACAAAAAGATTGATCGACGATGAGCAACGCTTTGGGAGGGAGATTATGTTTAGTTAACCAGTTTCTGCTTTCGGCGATAAAACATTCGTCAAACCACGTTTTGAACGACTCTTCAGTTATGCGCAATATCTTTTGTCCGAAATAATGAACAGGGAGGTTCACATTGTCCAAGTGATGTGATGTGTCTTTGTTATCGACGACCAATAGTTTCAATTTATGTAAGCCAGATGCGTTAGCACATGCAAGAAAACGTATGTTATCTTTTCTGAAACTTTTATCATAATCATGGCTTGGTAAAATTCGCCAGCATAATTTAGTCTCTGTGGCCACGTAAACTTGAGAAGGACACAATTCTAATCCAACAATTTTTCCAAAGAACGTATTTTTGAATTCATCAAGTTCTTCATTAGATGAAGGTTCTCCAGAATTATCATTATCTTGAGGAATGTCATCTTGCTGTGAGAATAACACTCTGTAGCGTCTTTTGAAACCGGTTAACCATCCGGTGCCTGTGGGAAACCCTTCCTCACTATTAAATAATTCTTTGTGAATTTCTTTGGCTCTATCAATTAATATGGCGCTAGTGATATGTATACCGGTTTTCTTTTCTTGTAAATACCATTCGTACAAAGCTTCTTCTAGTCGTGGGTATTTTCCACGCCTAAGACTCTGCCTTTTGGTCAGTCCAAATATTTTTGCCTTGGAGTATTCTTGAATTATCGCGCGCTTTTTATAAGTATCGTGAATAGTTGAACGTACGACACCAAAAGCTTCTGCTAAATCGCCCATTTTTTCACCGCGGCTCATGCGTTTTATTATTTCAAGTTTTTCTTCTACAGTTAACTGACGTTTTTGTTGTTTATTGGACATGTTTCTAGCGCTCGAGTAAAATATTTTATATTAAACCCGTTTACACTAGCACTGTTTTACCTTCTCTTGACACACTGCGTGCAGTATATAAAAGGTACTCTTTGACTGCGTGAGTGAAAGAGTGAACAACGAATGAAGACCATTTCTTTAAAAGTGCGAATAGTTCCGAAGATGGCCGAAGCCGATCGAAGTCTAAACGAAACTCGCCTCTCGCCCTACTCCAAATTCGATGAATTGAGTTTCGAGAAATCAATGTTTTGCGTATGAAATTGCGACAAAGTGAAAATGCTCTAGGTCTTCGACCAAACAAAGTGAACTTACTTTATTTCACTTTATTTGATCAAAGCTCTAGGTAAGTTTTAATTTTACCTATAGGTTCTCAAAACTTCTAACTGCTTTCAATCATAGTTAGGTACTTATAGGTATAATATTATTTAAATGAATGCGAAAATTTGGCCGTTTGTTTACATACCAAGACTGGGGGTTGGAATTTTAGACCCACATACCTAGTATACCTACACTACATACCTATATTTTTGTAGATTCTCGTCACTACCCTAAGTTTATCTTCGTTACAAGCTTTTTTAGGATATATTGTTGGGTTGTATTATCTGACTTATAATTGATTGTGATCTGACTCAGATTTGATGCAGAAGGCTATCCTAAATGTATGTGCGTGGGTAATTGAAACTCTAGTAAATGGATTAAGTACTTGAACTTTATTTGAGCGCCAGCGAATGACTGGTTAAACATTGAATGTTGGTGCGCTTTTATCAAAATGTTTATAATAACAATGACGTGATGTAGGTGGGACTCACAGGCCCTACACTTTAAAACTACTACTAGTAGATAGGTACTACTTAAGATACCGATATCTGCATAGGTACCTATATACGTGTGGTTAGTTTTTGCGTTTATGTGGTTTGGCTGTTTGTTCTTGTAGTAATGCTTATTGTACGTCGTGGTTATAGTGTCCGGCGCGGCGCCGTTGCAGCAGGGCCAGCAGCTGCTGGTGGTGCTGCACGAGCCCAAGGAGGCGGCGGCGCTCGCCCGCCACATTAAACAAGAGACGCGCCAGGAGCGCGCGCCACCACCTGCTGAGTTCATCAGTAAGTATAAGAAGGAGATTTGGCGCCAAAGTGAGAAAAAAAATGTCGCCTCATTGTATTATTTTTCTAAACTCGAGTGTTATTGTGTAATTCTGGTGGATTATAATGCATAAGTATTCGTGAACGTGCTCTAGAGTTTGGGCAAGTGATACTTCATCATCATCATTTCAGACTATTATGTTCCCACTGCTGGGGCACAAGTCTTCTCTCAGAGAGAAAGAGAGAGAGAGGGGATGTCATGTCTTGGAACTTTTGTGGTTCTTGGACATACCGTTGTTGAGTGACGGTGTACTAAATAAGTCATTGGCGCAGGGCCGAGAATCGAACCGGGTGCCGTCGGATTGTAAAGCACACATGCTACCGCTCGGCCACCATCGCTCATGTATACCGTACCTATTAGGTAGGTACGTGATGTTTGTTCCGTTCCAAAGACATCAAAGTTTCGCGTCAAAAATCTCAAACTAATTATTATCTTCATTCCCCCCAGGTATCGGCGATGTGTCAGACAGCGCCACCTGGCAAACATTAGGCGGCGGAGTGGCGGACTACCTCTCAGCACTGCCTTTACCCCTGCACCACCTGCTCAAGTACACGCCAACTGACAAACGTGACGATGCGCCCACAATCGTGACAACTGTCAACGGAAACGTCATTCCTGTGACAGCAATTGCTCAGGTGAGAACTTCATACTAATGCTAAAAATGCTTGCAAAAATTGAGCTTCCTATGAAGTAGTGCGCCTATCCTCCGTGACTCAATATGGCAGCCATAGCCCCGTTGTTCCAGTTGGTAGTGAACCTGCCTTCTGCGCTTGGGCATTACGTCTTCTGTGCTTGGGGGCATGGATTCGATTCCCACCTAGGGCAAACATTTATGTGATGAATATTTGTGTTTGTTCTATATCTGGTAGTTAATATCTATTTAAGTATGTATTTAAAACTATATACTTATGTATTTATATCAGTCTCTGGCAGCCATAGTACAAGCTTTGCTTAGTATGGGGTCAGATGACCGTGTGTGAAAAAAGAAAATACGTAGTTGCTTTTTCATGGCCGAAGATGGTAACATTACGTATACTATAATAATTATCAATTTAAAAAAACCGTCTTCAAAATTTATTAAATACACAATTTCGGTTATTTCGATCTCAATACAATTGTCATTCAAGTAAACGAATATTCTAGTTGTTTTAATTTAAAAGACAAACTACTGAACTGATTGAAACTGATTTTGAAATTTCTATGGGACCACTCTGAAAGTATATCCTTTCAAATAAAAATAATAATTTTCAAATCGGTTCATAAACGACGGATGTTATTTCTGAATTAATAACAAACATTAAAAAATAAAACTAACAAAGAACCTCCTCATATTATGAAGCTAAATTGCGTGTCTATCAAGTTATTTCTTTCTTTCCGATTGCCTTTGTCACCCATATGCTTACCTCATCTACATTTCAGCCATAGGACGTCCACTGCTGGAAATGCATCCAGCGTTTCCCTGCGGTCTCTTTTAGGTCGTCTGTCCATCTTGTGGGTGGACGTCCTACGCTACGCTTACCGGTCCGTGGTCTCCATTCCAGAACTTATATTATGCTTATCTAATTTGCAATAAAAAAAAATATCGCCAGGTGCCTGCTAACAGCGTGGTGGTACAAACAGCAACCATAGTGAACCAGACGGTGAACGCGAACGCGAACATTCACAACACTATCGTGCTCGCGCCCAAGAAGAGGAAGAACAAAAAGTGCAAGAAGGACAAGAAAACTCG
The DNA here is from genome assembly GCA_914767915.1 of Agriopis aurantiaria. NCBI lineage: Eukaryota > Metazoa > Arthropoda > Insecta > Lepidoptera > Geometridae > Agriopis > Agriopis aurantiaria. The sequence continues at coordinate 4,056,977 of OU611994.1, read as the reverse complement.
ACCGAGACCCGGCGAGATTCGACTCACCACTGCACTGGGTAATGTCAGAATACACGACGCATTAAAGTAGTAGCTCGAAGGGCCTTACGCTACGGCTACCTCTTAACGCAGGCTCGCTATAAACAGCGCAAAAAATCACGCGAACGTGAATCTTAACGCACTGAGATACGGTTTCATCATCATCAGCCAGAAGACATCCACTGCTGCACATAGACATCCCCCTTTAACCTCCACACTGAACGACAGCCTGCCTACATCCACTGGATGCCCGCGACTCTCACTATGTCGTCGGTCCATTTAGTGGGAGGCCTCCCTATACGCTGCGTCTTTTGGTTCGCCGTCTCCACTCCAGAACCTTTCTGCCATCGGCTATCGGTTCTTCGAGCGAAGTGGCCTGCCCATTGACACTTTAACTTGCAAATTTTAACAGCTATGTCGGTGATTCTTTGGCGAATATCCACGTAATAAGGTTTGCGGTCGCGCAACTTTTCGCATCAAAGAATCGCTTAAAACAGGTAGCCCTAAGGCTCCTGAGTGATGACCATTACGTGAAAAATACAATATTTAATGAACTGACTGGTCAATGTTTACCTTCTGTTTGTCTATTATATACCTACCTTTTCACGACCAAACTGCTGAAACAGTCTTAATGTTGCTAATATACCATCATGAGGACAGACATTAAAAAAAAAAAAAATTAAGAGGGAAAATCGCAAGGAATAATCGCGAAACGGAAGGTACAAACAAGTACAAGAATAGAAGCGTCATGGTAGTTTCATGGAGTTTCGAAAATATTTTTAAATAGTAATGATATACCTACAGGTAGGTAGTAATGTAAAACGCTGTAAACTGTACGAAATGTACGAACTGATAGTTTGTGTATCTAAATATAGAACTGCACAAATTAAGCATTTTTGCGATGTTTTCACCGTCATGCCCATGGTAGGTATATTCAGTAAAAAACTGGGTTAGGGTCATATCATCTGGATCGTTAATGATGAAGAACAATTAGTGTGAACGAAACAGTGACGATGAACAAGATATAAGAAAATCTATCACCATCATTGTATCTTCTGTTTACAGATGGTAGCACATTATACTGCTGCCCAGAATGTCACATGGCGTATCCAGAGCGTGGACTTCTGGAGCAACACCTCCTCGGACACACCATGGAGAGAAAGTTAGTCTAAACTATGTCTTTGCTCGTCACTTGACTACTTTTACGGCTTGTAATTGTCAAAATCCTTCGCCCTTGGACCCTGAATCGTCAGCTGATAAAAACCATTTTGCGATATCGTTCCTATTACTTGATTCAAGTTTCTTTTTAGCTAAACACTTTCTTCCATAGTGTGGCTACGAAACCTAGTAAAATTCATAATATTTTATGGTTTTTAAGTGCTTAGTTTTCAACCATACCGTCGCTTTACTATCAGGCGCGATGGTGGCCAAACGTAGATCCCAGACCTCAGCTTCTGTGGTCAAACATACCGTGCCAAGGTGTTCCATTGTTAATCTGACGAAACGTTGTTGTTTCCTAATTCCCAGGTTCATCTGCGACATCTGCAACGCGGCCCTAAAGCGCAAAGATCACCTCACCCGGCACAAGCAGTCGCACAACCCGGAGCGGCCGCACGTGTGCTCAGTCTGCCTGAAAGCGTTCAAGCGGAAGGAGCAACTAACGCTACATTTTGTCATACACTCTGGAGAGAAAAGGCACATTTGCATGGAGTGCGGGAAAGGTAACTTAGCTTTACTTACCTCACTAATTCTGTTAACAAATAGTCTTCCAATTTGAGAACCAGATAAACCAGGCTTTGAGCTTCTGATACCAAACCTCACTCAGCCGAAACTTTCACTCAGCCCATGCCTAACTCATGTAAACTACTTAAAGTAACTTAGACTGTTAGGCCAGTCTCTTGATTGGAACGCACAATGCAGCAGTAAGCGGTTCTAACGTTGCGTCAAGCTTTGCTACTCACCGCTGGAGCATGCTTCAACGGAACAACAGACCACTCTAGAAGTTTTTCATATAATTCAGTGTCCGATACCGCATAACACTTAGCTTTAAACGGATTGCCCATGCTAAGACCACAGACGGCATATGGCGCTTTGATTTCTTAATGTGTGACTACGACAAGTCTCTAAAGATTTACCCCCTTATTAATAAACGTGGAGCAGCCTTGGAATAGTTACTCCGTCTTTTGTCTTTTTCGATCGAGTTCAAAATGTGAAAGAGAGAAGAAGACAAAACACGGCGTAACTATTCCAAGACTACTCCACGTTTATTAATAAGGGGGTTAGGGTTCAAATAGACGTACTCCAGGAACTGGTCATTAAACTAATGACTCGAGACATTCGGTTATCTTTCTCTAGCACGGCCAGTGTGGTTTTTGCTGGGTTGGGGTCAATGTGATCATGGTCAATTTAACGTTGAATCTCTATTTACCAAGAAACCGGTACTGTTACATGCTTTGAGGTTGGTGTGCCTGAAGGTGTATAACGTAAAAACATCTCATCTCAATAGAATAGCAGAGAAAAAAACATTAAAAACTTGAATGAGCGTTATGATGGTGAACAACATTTAAATGCTCTTTATTTTGTGTTAGGTTTCTACCGCAAAGACCACCTACGCAAGCACACCCGGTCGCACATCGCGCGGCGAGTGAAGGCCGAGCTGTCGCAGCAGGGCGAAGCGCCACTGTCGGCAGCGGCCGCGCCGGCGCCGGAGCCCGACCCCTCCTGACCCGAGGACAAGCACGACCTCAGCCTGATGACGCTCATCGCCGCCGCTAAGGAAGTGTTCTAACTACGCGTATTTGGACGTTTTGTGAGTCTGATCACACGGACTGTAGCGGCTGCAACGCGGCGCCTGGGCGGTGCTGCTGCGGCGTTCGATGTACAAAACTTCATTGTACGTCGCACGATGCAGTCCGATTTTTAGTGTTACGCGGATTTTCTCGTTCCCCTAGCCCTAGCATCACAACGAACACCTACGAAAAGGTGGATTCGCAAAGGGTATATAGAGTACGCGGATTTGCGTGTCACGGGCAAATATGCATATCACTAAAAATGTTCACGGTCTCGCTGATCTCGAGGTCAGCTCGAGGCTGGCCTCGAGGTGGGTGAGCCAGCGAACGCAACGCAACGCTGTATTTGAAAGCAGCAATAGCAGCGGGCTTATTAGGTACAGGGGCTTTACGGCCAACTCCTTACGCGGTCTCAAACTAACGTTAAAACCGCGCCGTTCGGAAAATCACGCAAACGTGAAACTTAACGCGCCCAGATACGGTTTGCAGTCGCGCAACATCTATTCATCACCTAAACTGGATTGCTTTAAACCGCTAACGGTGAGGCCCCAGATGTCAGTTCGTGATTCGGATTGCGATTGCGTGTCGGTAGCATCTACTTGCTCGTACCACGCGCGTGTTGCATCGCCATTGCCACTCCGGCGCCCGAGCGGTCTCCAACTTTACGAAAACGCGTCAAACCGACGACGCGGTCACGTGTAAGTACCCGAATATGTATTGAAGATCCGTTTTTGAGAAAATAACAAATAGGTATACTTTTGGTCTGTGTTCCAAATAAAGGCAAATTTTACCCGATGAGAGTGAAATTAACTCGCCGCTGGTTAAAAAACTCGTTCCTCGTAAATCCGAAATTAAAAATATGCGACGAATTTCACTCGACATAAGAATATTTATTGGTTTTGTATAATTGATGAGAAAAATATATTATGTTGTTAAATTATAAATTACTGTGATTGGATTACCTATAAAGATGATTTTATTTGTAAACTGTTATTTGTAAAATTAAATATTTGTTGGCTACCTCTAAAAGAGTTTGTTTCGATGTTACGTAGAGTTTTGTTAATAAACTGTAATAATTATAAAGAAATTGTGTAATTTATCATAAGGATAAGTTGTAATGTGATTTATTATGTACCTAAGCAGAAAATACGAAGAAATTATTGACTTATACTTCGTAAGGGCCGGGCCAATGGAACTTTATAAAGGCACCAACTCAGGTCTAATTGACACTCCCGGCGACGGCCCAAGCCGAGGTTCGTACCTTCGAGGTGCCCTTGTGCTAGTCGCCCACAAACTTAAACCACCAAGTTATGCCGAACCCACTCTGCGTTCGCTAACTAGTCGGGCTAAGCTGTAGAGGCCAAAAAGCCAACAGTACAAGTCAATATAAAAAAAAGAAAAAGAAAAAAAATTCTAATTGACACCACAGTGAACTCAATCGTAAACCGACTTTGTTGTTAAGCGATCATCGTACTTGAGAGCAGACTTGCGCAACTTCAATACAAATTCTCGAATGTATGAAACGGGTGCGAAATCAAACTTCTACGTTTTTACACTTACGTATAAGCTAGTCTCTATTATAGGCGTCCCACTCCATTATAGAGGGGTCCCAACCCAACCGTTTCAGAAATATTTTTCTCTATGGAAGTCCCACCTCTTCAGCGTTAGCGGTTATATTCTCTTTGCTTGAGAGCAATACCGCAAGTCTAAAAATGTCGAAACAATGCGCTCAGTTTTCAAGTAATAGTACTTGAAAACATAATGGGACTTCAATGTTCGGAATGGCATATCTTTTCTTTGAGACCTTTGATAGAAATGCAGAAATTTTCATTGGATTCAATGAGATACTAGTATATTAAGAAGTTAGAGTTAGAATAAAAAAATACGTTTGTTCAATAAAAAAATAATAGATTTTAAGAATGGTTATGGATATAGAAATTGAAGAAAAATATTTTTCTAGTAAAGTGTAAAATAATAAGGAGTCGTGTGGAAAGAGAATAGACGTGATTTAAAGGCGCTGCTGTACTCAATTAATTTTAGTAATACTAGCAACACTTGGTGACTGTTTCAGCATCACCAAAACAGTCGCTAAGTGTTGCTAGACTAATCGCCGTTTTCACTAACCACGAAGAAGGCGACAACGCCTAACTAAGGAACTAACTAATCTAAGCAGATTCTTAAACGTAATAGGTGACTTCTAAGCTAAGAAGTTGCTTAAATGGACAGTTATTTATGGTTTTAATGTGGAGTTAGCGAGCGCGGCGCGGGCTGTCAGCTGTCAGTTTAAGAGTTACCTATCTTTAGCAATCATTAGGCACTTAGGCAACCCTCAAATCGGTGTCGTAACTTTAGGTGACTCCTATCACCTTAAAGTCCCGGTTATCACCTTAAAGTTTTGAAACGTTTTATTGCCCTTGGCAGCTCCTAAATTTTTAGGCATCTTACCTTTAGTGGTTAGTGGAAACGGGCATTAAACCAGATAAGCGATGCCTATCTGGTTTCTGTGGCCAAGAAGAAATCTAGCAATGTGTTTAGAAGATAAGCACTCAATAAGATTAACTCTTAGCCAGGTATTGGACGAATAATGGCCACTTTACACGAAAGTGGACTGTACCGGGTTTTGGCGCCAACGCGGAAAAAACATGTCGGCTCGTTGGATTATTTTCCTAAACTTGTGTATTTTCGAGTGTTAATGTGTACTAAATGGTGAATTATTATTCATTAAGTGCTCGTAAACGTGCTCGAGTGTGGGAAAGTGATATAACGAGGTGAAACGTGTCTTTTCGTGTTGTTTCCAAAACTCCATAGGAGCCTCTTGTAAAGTCTCCACCACTTTACAGGGCCATGAGTTCGACTTGACCGTGACTTACTTAGCTTGACTCTGATTGTGACTATGACTTGTTTGACGCTATTAAGACAAAGTAAACTGTTTAATATTACGAGTAAAGGACATTGAATCCAAGCTCATGAAGATTTTAACAAAAAAAAAAAAGTGGACTGTACCCTTAGTACAAGTTTTGATAGTATTCGAAAACTTTTTTCGTTTATGTATTGTTCCATACATTCCTGGGCTGAAAGGTATTCGAAAACTTAATTTCGTATTAGAGTGAAGCAATCTATACCGCCGATTACTACCGATTTTAGTTCCTACGCGTTTCCGCTGGAGGCGCTTTACTAAAACGTATGGAACAATAAGTAAACCAAAAAAGTTTTCGAAAACTATCAAATCTGGGACAAAGCGTACTGTACAAGTACTCTGCCAGTTAGAAAAAATAAAATATGAAGTGGCCATTATTCGTCCAATACCTGGCTAATAATATGAGTTAAATTCCAAAATCAGATTTTTATAAATAAGTTATTGTCCAGGCATAGGAGTTTGTAATAATAATAACCATGCGCCTAGCAGTTTTGTAATAGCATTAAAAGTCCTTTTAAGTTGTAAACTGATACCGCTTCCATGATATTCCTAATAACAATAAATAAATAATGCATCTTCCATTGAAACATTTAGTTTTCTTCTAATTTTCACCTTACATACGATTTATTTTGTTATTCTTCTAGTTTCCATAGTTGTCTTCGCTCGTAACTAGTTTCGAACAAAACAATTTCGCTTTGATTGGAACTGGTTGCGAAACTATGGTTACGTAGCGGGCGTACGTAAGGTCAGCCGTTATTTTATTTTTTACTTCTTTTTACATGTATAAGAAATAAAAACATTAATTGATTTTTGGACCCGATTGTACCGTACAAAAGTGATGGTTTGCCAAATGGGATTAAATGTATGAAGAATAAAATAGTTACCAAACGCAACTTTTTAGTAGGTATCTCAAGTGGTTTACCAAATGGGAGTCTTACCAAACGGGATGTACCCGTGCAACTCCTTCTAGTTGCACATAAAAAATATACTATTCAAGTTTTGTTGGGGTCGTACTTAGAATATAGGTAGTTATTCTAAGGGGTTGTATTTTTTCGTGTGTAAACTATAGGCGCCGAGGCTAGGACCTTAAACCACAGAAGACATCCTTATACTATGCTATGATATGACTATACTAGAACTACGTTTTTTTATTAAGATTATTAATAGACTTGTGCTCGGTCGCCAACTCGCCTGATTTGTTCTGACAGCTGCAATATCATTGTACAAAACGGAATGACAACCACGAATTCTGATCACTTTCATCAGGTTTTTAGCCCCCAACGCAAAAAGAGGGGTGTTATAAGGTTAACCGAACGGCTAAAACGATTTTGATTTAGTTTTTGGCGAGTAGAACGAGTGTTATTAGCTATGAATCAAGGAAATGTGTTCGGCCGTTTGAAGATGATCAGATCGTATATCGAGAGTTAAAAAACTCGTTGAACGTAAAACTGTAGGAGGTACCCAATATAGTTTTCATTCAACTTTTTACATAGTTATTGCAGCTGTATATTCAAATAAATGCTCAGAGTATTTCGAGTAAAAAATTATAAGTACTGTTAAAGGGCCGCGTTTTCGACTTCAGCGGGCGGGCAAATGAATGCTTTTTTTGGATCAACGACACTCGCCTTGTTACCCGCTAACGTAAAACCATGACTATGTATAGCAAACAAACAAGAAACCGTATTGTGCAAAATACTTTATTAGTTTGTACTTCAAGGTACAACATTTAATGGACTTAAGAATAAAATCACAATAGTTTAGTCAAAATAATTATAATTCGACGAGTGAGGAACATGACTTAATTTTAAAACGTATTAACACAATCTACAAATAGTTGAATAGGTATGGCTCGTTGCGTCAACTCCACACTGGACGAACTAAAGGGCTTTGAAGATTTTGGCCCTAAAATCAATCGCCATTTTTTTTTTCGAAGTGTCTGTGCTTAATTAAAGTTTTGGATACCACACTTATACAAACAACTGATATCAAGTAATATAATGTAGTAAAACGTCAGGTTTCCTAGATATTACCTAGATATTAGATATTACTAGTATATAATTATCTTTGATATTACAGATAAAGTAACTTACTTATAAAAACAAATATTTTCAAAGCCCTTCTAAATGGAAATACATTGAAATATGAACCATAATGACATGATTTTGATTTATAAATTTTATGTTTGAATGGAAATTGATGTGTGAGCGGATTTAACGTTAGTTTGATACCGCGTTAGCCGTTGGCCGTAAGGGCCAAGGACAGTATTATTTATTTTCCTTTGGTACGTCATTTGAAATTCTTCTGTATGACAACAAAAATACTTACACATTTCACATTTGATCAAATTGTATACTATAATATACTTGCTCAAAGCTTGAATTAGTTTTGACAGCTTTAGTAGATTTTAAAAAGCTAATCGAAATCTGTAAATTTCTCTTACTTTTGATTTCTTCTAGGACAACCTCGGCCACACCATCGCTTACCACCAGGCGAGTTGGTGACCAAATGTAGATATATGATTTTAAAAAAAATACTTTTTATTATCTATTACAGCTGTCTTAACTAATTCCAGTGTTGACCTTGTTTTCTCTTACTTTTGATTTCTTCTAGGACAATCTCGGCCACACCATCGCTTACCACCAGGCGAGTTGGTGACCAAATGTAGATATATGATTTAAAAATGATTTTTTTTAAATAATTTTTATTATCTGTTACAGCTGTCTTAACTAATTCCAGTGTTGACCTTGTTTTCTCTTACTTTCGATTTCTTCTAGGACAACCTCGGCCACACCATCGCTTACCACCAGGCGAGTTGGTGACCAAATGTAGATATATGATTTAAAAATGATTTTTTTTAAATAATTTTTATTATCTGTTACAGCTGTCTTAACTAATTCCAGTGTTGACCTTGTTTTCTCTTACTTTCGATTTCTTCTAGGACTTGCTCGGCCACACCATCGCTTACCACCAGGCGAGTTGGTGACCAAATGTAGATACATTATTTAAAAATGATTTTTTAAAAATACTTTTTATTATCTATTACAGCTGTCTTAACTAATTCCAGTGTTGACCTTGTATACAGACCAATTTTTTGCTTGCGGTGTTGAGTAAGCAGATAGCGACGCCCAAAGTCAATTATAAGGTACATGGTCAATGTTTAAAAACGACATGCTCTTAAAATACATTTGTGAGAAATTTGAGATCAAAAACGTGGGATTTTTTTTGGCAACGGTTTTTATATAAAATGTACAATTAATAGCATTAAGACTGAACACTGGGTGTACGTCACGGATTTAAGAGTAAATTTAGACGTAAATTTAATCCAATAATCCAGGTAGCATTCCAATCTCGGCGACCTCGACCCACTGCTCAGTATGAATTTTTTAAGAGTTTATATGTCGTCAACTTGGGTAGCGTTGCATCAATTTACGCGGTTATGGCAAACAGCAACAAATTCATATTTTGGTTATAAATAGTTAAGTATACAATTAAGTCAAATGTAATTTTGGAAGCATGATTGTTGAAACTTTTCTCGATAGAATAATTCGGCAAAAACAGGCTTTCTAAAACACGTTTTAAGTATTTTCTCCGCGTCTGGAAGTTCGTAAAAATTTATTTATTCATATTCTAATGGTAATTTGTACAATGGAATTTAATGTGAATTCGTTTTATTTAAAATTAAAATAGTTCTCGTGTAATTTGAAGTTTGTAGGTTATGTCGCTTCCGTAATTTAGTTCCGAGGCGGGTGCCGATTCGTGCGTATATCTTCCTGCAGGCGTAGATATCATATTTTTGTCCCTGTTTCGCGCAGAGGCAAAACTTGAATTTGAGCTGATGACATATCGACTCTTAAGCACTCTAAGCAATGCAAACGACCGCGTCGCGGCGCGTGGGTCGCTCGCATTGTTTAGCACTCCATATAAATTCATTCTGAGCAGTGGGTCGCGCGATGCAGCCGCTGCCGCTGGTTGCGGTCGCCGGCCGCGGCCGCCAAGATCGGAATGGTACCTTAACATTGTCTTTAAATTAAAATGTCATCCAATTCCGTTTAGCCGTAACAGAACTATTAGGAAACATTCAGCATATTTGTCATAAGTCATAAGTAATTTATTGATAAAATGTCAATTTACACGTCAAATAACAAATGTTCACTACGTTTCTACGTACGTATATGGGTAAGAAACCGATAACCGATGGGGAAGAAAGGTTCTTGAGTGGAGACCACGAACCGGAAGACGCAGCGTAGGTAAGCCTCCCACTAGATGGACCGACGACATAGTAAGAGTCGCTGGCATCCAGTGGATGCAAAAGGCAGGCTGTCGTTCAGTGTGGAGGTTAAAGGGGGAGGCCTATGTTCAGCAGTGGACGTCTTCTGGCTGATGATGATGATATGGGTAAGAAGTAAACACTACTATTATATTTTATATAGATACAAACATTCAAGTGATTTTGAAAACTCGAGAAGGCATTCACAATTACACGTCTTTAACACTTTTTAACCGTGGTAAGCCGTGGTAACCCATTTGGGAGACCGCTAGACTTCAAAGCGTGAGGTCGCGGGTTCAAACCCCGGGCCCGTACCAATGAACTCTTTGGAGCTTATGTACGGATTTTCATACCACTGGCTTTTCGGTGAAGGAAAACATCGTGAGGAAACCTGCATACGTACGGAGAAGGAATTCGAAGGCGTATGTGAATCCACCAATTCGCACTGGGCCAGCGTGGTGGATATAGCACAATCACTCTTTCGGGGGTAGGCTAAAAGTCCAACAGTGGACTGTTAAAAGGCTGACTATGATGATGATGAATACTTTTTAACCGATTTCAAAAATGAGGAGGTCTACAATTGGACTCTGTTTTTTTAATGTTTGTTACTTGATTACTCCGCCAACTATGAATTGATTTGGATGATTCTTTTTTGTTTGGTAGGCACACTTCAGAGGTGGTCCCATATAAATTTTATCGAAATTGATTCAGAGCTTTTTGCAAAAATAAACGAAACCAAAAAATATATACACATGACGTTTTGGTTTGTGGTTCCCTTCAGCAAAAGTTTTGACGAGGAAATGTAATTTTTCTACTTTTTAGTTCAAGTTTGTACGTTTACGTCTAGAAGTCGGTTTATTTTTCTTCTAAAAATTTACTTTATTTAACATCAGTATATACTTTTTGGTTCACACGGCACGATATGTGATGTACTTACAACTAAGTGAAATCACTGTACATAATACTACATAAAACTAAAAACCATGATTTACGCCTAAAAATAATTTAAAGTATGATTAGTTTTATTTTTATTTTTTACAATCTTATTAATTATTAATGATTTGTTGTAAAAGAGTAGAAAACATACATAAAACTAATTGCGACCAGCGTACCCGCGTAGACAATCCCTAAGAAATGGTATCTTTTTCGGGGATAAAAAGCATCTTATCTCTAGGAGGGAGAGTTTGAGAGGGGATTTCGTTAAATTACTGACAAAACAATTTTAATGTTATAGTTTACTTCTTTAATACTTGACAATTATAGCTTTATATTTTAGTTTTTTAATCGAAAATCCAGTTACAAATTAAACGATTGTATTTTGTAATACGGCTCTTACTGGCCAGAGCTGATCACTGGATAGGACATTTCAATATTTTTGAAGAAAATTTTTAACTAAAAAGTGTATAAGTAGTAGTGTGTGTAAGTGTAAGTGTGTGTGTAGTGGTAAAAAGCCGGTTGCGCATTATCTTTAGAATAACATTACAAATGGTATGAAGCAATTTTCGTGTTCAAACATCGTGAAGAAAAACCGGTGACCAAGAACTTACAAAAACTATGTAATAATTAAGACATTACGACATTCATCAATATGCACTGGGCCAGAATGGTGGATTAGGGCCCATCCTCTCTCTGAGAGAGGATCTCTGAGTTTGAGTTGGAACATGATGGGTTTATTAAAAAAAAAAAAATAACGTGACATTTTTTACACACGGTCATCTGACCCCAAACTAAGCAAAGCTTGTGATATGGCTGCCAGAGACTGATACATACATATATAGTTTTAAATATATACTTAAATAGATATTAACAACCAGATATAGAACAAACACAAATGTTCATCACATAAATGTTTGTCCTAGATGGGAATCGAACCCACGCCCCCATGCTTAGAAGGCAGGTCCACTACCAACTGGACCAACGGGCTATCAAATAATGATAATGAAGTTGACTTTCCCACGGGCGCTTGTACGCAGAGACGCTGCCGCCTCGACCTTCCAGATGACGCTGGGCATTAATTTTTCTGTGGCCTAAAAAATACCACTTTTTAATGATTATCACCCGTGTTATAAACATTTACTTGTTTTTAATTTCTTGTAGTAGTCTATAAATCATCGTCGGAGCATGCCTGCGGGTCGATGGTGACCGCCCGTTGCTCGCCGTTGTCCATCGACATCACCATTTGGTACGGCACTTTGATCTGCAGCGGCACTCGCAGTTTCGTGTTTGAAGGCGCCTGGAATAAGCAGAAATACCTATACAGGAGGATATAATTATATCAGGAGGTGCCGAGTTAGTGTTGAAATATTCGGATTACTGATTCGACCCTTTAATACACTATTAATTCGCCTTTTAAAGAACCACATGTTGTAGCTTCTCGGAAACAACACAGAAGGTAGCTCATTCCACATTATGCAGGTGTAAACCAAGAAGCTTAACGCTTAGTAAAACACTGTTTTAAACTATCACGGTTGTTTACTTCAGTTATATAATTATTACAGGGGCGGATCCAGGATTTCATTTGGGGGGGGGGGGGGGGGGGGAGAGCATTCTGACAAGGTTCGAAGGAATCAAATCGAAAAATTGAGTCGAATGTATGGAATTGCAGGGGCATGGCCCTCATGCCTCCTGGATCCGCCAATGGATTATTAACGGGATATTTAGCGTGGTAAGGTTGTGGGAGCTTACCACGCTAAATATCCCGTTAATAATCTTAAAACCTAGTGTCTTCTTCACAGACCTATATCCAAGTAGACTTCACAAGCGGTGCAAACTGTATGGAAACTAAGCGTGTCAAATTTTTCGTACCTAAAATTACTTACCTGTGAAAAGAAATATCTTTATTCAGTCGGCCAACTGTATTTGTGTTCTTACAACTCAGTATTGCACAATCAGCCAATCGTTACTAACTAACACGTCGCGGCACCGATTGAGCAGACTGGTTTAAGACGGATACAACTACGACAATTTATCGTCAGTGCCGGTTTCAGCACTACCGGCGCCCTGGGCGAAATTTCCACGGCATATATATCTGGCGCCCTGGGCGGTCGCCCTACCGCGCCTAACCCGGCGTTAGGTTACTGTTTATCGTAGTATTATTTATAAAAATAAAAAAAAATTGAAATATGACATGCAAGATAGGCGACTTGTGGCGTCTACTTGGATATAGGCCTGTGGTCTTCTTTGTATTGTATATATTGTATACTAGCAGACCTGACAGACGTTGTTCTGTCTTAGAAATGTCAAACACGCAAAGTCAAAATTGAAAATCAAATTTTTTTACACCTTGGGTTACATTATTGGAGTTTTAGTAAGGATCCCTATTTTTTTTTGAAAATATAATATAGCCTATGTTACCCGGGGATAGTGTAGGTTCCCAACAGTGAAAGAATTTTTCAAATCGGTTCAGTAGTTTCGGAGCCTATTCAATGCAAACAAACAAACAAACAAACAATCAAATCTTTCCTCTTTATAATATTAGTATAGATAGTAGTACGTGCGTTAAACTTACATGTATAGTAATTTCTGGCTTAACTTCCTTCCTCGTGGAACTGTTTCCTCGCTCGTCGTTTTTCTTTGGCATTATGTTGATCGGGAAGAGGCCCGGTAACGCTTTCTTTGGCTTGGGCTTGCTCTTTGAATGCACTTGTGCGTGCTTCTGCAGATGGTCTTTACGGTAAAATCCTGGAATAAAATATATTCAGTTGTTAGTTTTCTAAAGGATTCATTTCGGAGAATATGCTTCTGAGCTACATGACCTTATCCTGCCATCCCCTTTCTACTACAGGGCAAGTAGGAAATCGGCCCACTACCCCCCATACATTGTGGATTTTCCTTGGATACGTACCAAACGTTTCGATACTACGTTTCTAATCCGTAATGTGGATGGCAGGCTGTCGTTCAGTGTGGAGGTTCAAGTAGGAGACCTGAGTTCAGCAGTGGACGTCTTCTGGCTGATGATGATGATACCCTTTCCTCGTAACCCTGTAGTGTAAAACTGCAAGTGTCATGTTACCTTTCCCGCAGTCTGTGCAGAAGAATGACTTGATCCCGGTGTGTATGTGCAGGTGTTAAAACCGCGACGCTGACTTCAGACTGACTGATCATAACTGGGCCAGTTACATGTTTTCGTCTTTAGCATAAAACTGCAAGTGTATAATGTTACCTTTCCCGCAGTCTGTGCAGAAGAATGACTTGATCCCGGTGTGTATGTGCAGGTGTTAAAACCGCGATGCTGGCTTCAGACTGACTGATCATAACTGGGCCAATTACATGTTTTCGTCTTTAGCATAAAACTGCAAGTGTATAATGTTACCTTTCCCGCAGTCTGTGCAGAAGAATGACTTGATCCCGGTGTGTATGTGCAGGTGTTAAAACCGCGACGCTGGCTTCAGACTGACTGATCATAACTGGGCCAGTTACATGTTTTCGTCTTTAGCATAAAACTGCAAGTGTATAATGTTACCTTTCCCGCAGTCTGTGCAGAAGAATGACTTGATCCCGGTGTGTATGTGCAGGTGTTAAAACCGCGACGTTGACTTCAGACTGACTGATCATAACTGGGCCAGTTACATGTTTTCGTCTTTAGCATAAAACTGCAAGTGTATAATGTTACCTTTCCCGCAGTCTGTGCAGAAGAATGACTTGATCCCGGTGTGTATGTGCAGGTGTTAAAACCGCGATGCTGGCTTCAGACTGACTGATCATAACTGGGCCAATTACATGTTTTCGTCTTTAGCATAAAACTGCAAGTGTATAATGTTACCTTTCCCGCAGTCTGTGCAGAAGAATGACTTGATCCCGGTGTGTATGTGCAGGTGTTAAAACCGCGATGCTGGCTTCAGACTGACTGATCATAACTGGGCCAATTACATGTTTTCGTCTTTAGCATAAAACTGCAAGTGTATAATGTTACCTTTCCCGCAGTCTGTGCAGAAGAATGACTTGATCCCGGTGTGTATGTGCAGGTGTTAAAACCGCGACGCTGGCTTCAGACTGACTGATCATAACTGGGCCAATTACATGTTTTCGTCTTTAGTATAAAACTGCAACGGTATTTTTTTTTAAATATTTTTTATTGATAGGTTCATAAATAATGTAATGTTACCTTTCCCGCAGTCTGTGCAGAAGAATGACTTGATCCCGGTGTGTATGTGCAGGTGTATCTTGTAGTGGTCCTTCCGCTTGAACGGCTTCTGGCAGAACTTGCACACGTACACGCGCACCGGGGACGGGATCAGACTCTCGTCTTGTATCAGGTACTGGGTGTCGTCCTCTTGCTTCTCCAACTGTACGGAAAATATACGTTTTAGAAAACACACATTGAGACAGTAGTAAAGGGCGAGTTGATACACCTAATGATATAACTATGTTATATGCTAGTGTTGTTTATAATGTTAAAAGTTGAAAGTTTATTAGTTCAATATAACTTAGTGACTAAATAACCGAATTAACAGAGGATGCTGAAGGTAACAAAATTAACCCTTACTACTAACAGTGTTTCATCGGTGTGCACTGAAACCCACATTAGGCTGACCTGTGTTGTGTGTGGGAATGATTTACAATGTTACAATGTTGTGGCTAATGTCAGTAATATGAATGAAAAAAAAAAACTTTTAATATTTTACAGGGGATTAGACAAGAACCATTGTCTGTTAGCGTAAAAGCCTGCGGAAAGGTGAAATAGTATGAAAATGACATTGACATTAGCTTGAGAGATGTTATCTCAAGATAATGTCATTTTCATACAATTTCATCTTTCCGCAGGCGTTAACGGCCAGTTATCCGAGTCGCGTAGGCAACAAAACGCTCCCTCAGCCCCCGCCAAGTTATAGCGACGATGTATTTTGCCATCCAACAGACAGGACGCCCGCGGGGGAGTGCAACGACAAAAACGAACATAGGTCCGACCTCGATGACGCCCGGCGCGGTACTGAACGCGGTGCGCGCAAATTTTCGCGACCTTTTTACGCTTGGTATTTCACAAAAAAACAAAACTATTCACTATCAAAATTCTATCCAAACGAAAAAATGTTGAATAAAATTTCCTTTCAGTACATGCAATTTCCAGGTTGTTACGAGCTTTCATTAGAGCAAAAAACGAAAAAAATAAACTGAATCGACTTTGTTTCAGATTTTTTTTTGATCGAGGAAAGTTTATTCTATCGTGTTTTGAACCAAACCATAATCTCAAACACAGATGTATATGTGACATGTATTTTTTCCAGCTCAAATATTGTAATTTAACTGAATAAAATTGATTTAAAACCGTCAAATTTGCTATAAGAGGCCGTTAACACTAACAGAAAGTGGCGCTTGTCTAGACCCCCTGAAAATATATCTTACAACCTGAAAGCTAGTAAAAGTGATCAGAATTTATTGTTTTCGTTCAGCCTTTTACTATGCTATGGCTACTGTCAGACGAATTCTTTCAGACGAATAATTTTGTTGGTAACACTAATTACTAACGGCCGGGCCTTACTTATAAATGTTAATTATGTTAAGCAATGGTTAAAATTGCTCTTTTAATTACTCGCTGACAGAAATTGTCATACATGAAAACGAGACAGAGCAATTTTAAGCATTGCTTAACTTAAATAACGTTTATAAGTAAGGCCGTAATAGGGTACTTGACTGTATTAAAAATATTATGCCAATTGACGCCATCCATAAACATGACATAATGAAAAAGCATATTTCATTGATTTTTTGATAAAAATATGCTTATTTTTTGTAAAAAACGCGAATAAAATAACTGTATTTTCGACATTTGATCACGTGATCGAAAACGGTCTGTAACTGGCTTCATCCCTAGTGACGTCACACAAATCTAAACAAACAGATTTTGTATTGATATTTGCGAATTTAATGTTGTAAAGCTATTTTGAGAGCGATTTATCCAGAAATTTGCACCAAAAACATTCCGGAGGTTAAATGTGAGAAGAATGGAGTAACATTTTGTGCAAGCAGACAGCAGTAACTTACCCAAAATTAATGTTTTTATGGTTGCATATTTCTTTAATAATAATCCACGTCATTGTTTCTACGCTGCAGAACTCAAAACGTAAAAACTACAATGTCAGTATTAATTTTTAATTGTTCTCCAAGCAAAACATTCAATCAAGTTGTACAAAAAGTATGTTGTAGTAAGTGGATATAACTATTTTGTTAGGTTATGTCGAGCTTTACAATGTTTAAAAAGAAAGTAACAGTACATAAAATAGTAATGCAATAAAAACACAAATTATAATAGAAATATATAGACTCAAATATGTACCTCAAAATGATCTTCGCACATAGAAACACTTGAATTAGCTCCAATACTTTTGGGTTCTCTACGAGCTACTTAGTTCCAACCACTTTTTTCGAGTTTTGGGGAGTTTTGGGTGCATTGGAACAGGAACAAATATTTTATCCGGTGTCTTTATGGAAGTATTTGTACATTTTGGCACTACACAATATTTATAAACCATTACTTCTATTAGAAATTAATTAATCATCAAACTTTTGCTGCCCGGCTGCAGCTGTTTTGTTTTGTGTGACGTCAATCGTCGCTCGACCGGAGCTATGACGCAGGTCCGCGTTTTGGCGCGATATTTTTTTATTCAAACTTTAACATCGATTTATATCGCAAATACGACTGATATCCAGAAAATATAAATGCAGTATACATTATTTTATATCAAACAATAATGTGCAATAGTTTCCCAAAAGTAGTCAAATACCCTATTGTTTATGGTCAAAGGAAAGGATTTTACCGGTATGATATGTTCGTGGTCCGGCCACTCGTTTTCCTTCTTAGCGTCAGTCGGCGGGTGCGATATTTTGATGTCCAGTTCTTCTATAGGTGGTGGATGTTCTATTTTGATGTCGAGGAACTCTTGGACGATTATTTCGTTGGAACCGGTACAGTCGTGGCTCTCGAACGCTTCGTTTGAGAAGAAACCTGGAAGTGGGAACCGTTTCATCAAGCTTTGTCATTTGTAAGTTTTTTGTGAGAGAGCTATGCTCGGAGTTTCTTTGCGCGATAGAATCCGGAACGTGGATATTCACCAAAGAAGCAGAATCACCGTCATGGCTGTGAAAATTTGCAAGTTGAAGTGGCAATGGGCAGGCCACGTCCCTCGAAGAACCGATAACCGATGGGGAAGAAAGGTTCTGGAGTGGAGACCACGAACCGGAAGACGCAGCGTAGGTAGGCCTCCCACTAGATGGACCGACGACATTGTGAGAGTCGCGGGCATCCAGTGGATGCAAAAGGCAGGCTGTCGTTCAGTGTGGAGGTTAAAGGGGGAGGCCTATGTTCAGCAGTGGACGTCTTCTGGCTAATGATGATGATGATGAAGTTTTTCTGTGAGAATCCATCTGAGCAGGTTTAAGACGTGATGGTTTACGTATTGCCTATAACGCGCCGAGATCTAGTTTATTAGGATTTTTTTATAAGAGTTCATTTTGATCGAATGATTAACTCTTTATTTATTCACACCATTTTTGATAGAGGACAAAAAATCTCTTAAAAACTAGTGTAACAACTGGCGGCCTTATTGCTAAAAGCGATCTCTTTGAGGCAACCTTAGGATGGAAATGATTTATAGAAGACGTAGAAGACGGGGTGTGCAATAGAGGATAGACTATTAAATTTTCACGTATACCATACACATACATTCTAATAGTAAGTACTTAAAAATCTTTACAATAAATATACTGACCGCCCGCCCGGCTTCACACGGGTGTAAATTACGTGCGAAGCCGGGGCGGGTCGCTAGTTTTATATATGTATAATTATTTATTTATTAATATTATAATTTTTTATGTTTTATTTATTGTTTTATTTTCCTTTCGTGAAAATGTATCTAACTGATGGTGAAAACCGCATCAAAATCCGTTGCGTGGTTTAGGAGGAGTTAGCGGCCATAGCCAATTTGGTAGCTACGATGCCACAGACAGACACACAGATACACACGTTAAACTTATAACACCCCTCTGTTTGTGTCGGGGGTTAAAAGTAGTGTGATCCATGGTATAATAATATTATACTCCACCAGGTATAGCGCTCCGAGAAATAATATCACGTGGGCGTCCCGCAATGATGTCATCAATGTCATGGATACACGTACACGTGCATAAGCAAGAGCAGAATAAGTAATTTACAACAAGTTCGAGATAGATGACGATACACGAAACAATGGCGGACTCTCTATGATTTTCTGTGTTAACAGTAGCGTGAAATTATAACTCCCCAATATCCGTATATTAGCTCTGGGAATCCAATAAATCAATGTGGTTTTGATAAAATTGTGTTTGATATATTCAAATCGTGCTTAACTTGCTTGAGCGGACAAACCAAATGACAATGACTTTTTGTATTCTATTTAATAAATTATTTAAAAAAAAGTTTCCCAGTATCTGTGTTTGTTACAATAAAGTGGCAACTGGACAGTGACGTCATTACGGGACAACTCCCAGAGCGCTAGACCTTGTTTTCTTGGATCATGGTGTGATCATTACCTTGATTACAATTGGAGCACCATATGTTAGCCTGGTTCTTCAAATGGACATTCCTGTGCACGATCAGATGTTGCCGCCGCTTGAACTTGCGATGGCAGATGTCGCACTCGTGCCGCCGCTCGGATTTGTCTGCGACCGGCATGCTCATGCGCGGGACTAGCAGGCTGTTGTTGTCCGTCTGTAACTACGAGGAACATTTGTCAGGAGATAGTCAAAGACATAATATCGCAGAAAAAAACCCGGCCAAGTGCGAGTCGGGCTCGTGTAAATACAGTCGCTATGTGTTGTCCTCGTCGCTGTTCATGATGGAGTACGCGTGCAGATGCATGTTCATGTGTTGGAGTAATTTATAATATAAGTATGATGGAAACTTACAAAGGAGGTGTCGATGTTATGTTCAGAGAGTAGCGCGTGTAGTTGCGACTTGTCCTCGTCGCAGTTCATGATGGAGTACGCGTGCAGATGCATGTTCATGTGTTGGAGTAATTTATAATATAAGTATGATGGAAACTTACAAAGGAGGTGTCGATGTTATGTTCAGAGAGTAGCGCGTGTAGTTGCGACTTGTCCTCGTCGCTGTTCATGATGGAGTACGCGTGCAGATGCATGTTCATGTGTTGGAGTAATTTCTCGTCTGTCGCGAATTCTGCGGAACATACAAACAAATGTTTATTACACGTGTGCCGTATATACGTGATCAGCAAGTTTAAGTGGCAGTAGGCAGGGCACATATCACGCAGAACAGATGACCGATGGGGCCGAAAGGTTTTGTAATGGAGACCACGGACC
Organism: Agriopis aurantiaria; assembly: GCA_914767915.1. Taxonomy (NCBI): domain Eukaryota; kingdom Metazoa; phylum Arthropoda; class Insecta; order Lepidoptera; family Geometridae; genus Agriopis; species Agriopis aurantiaria. The sequence continues at coordinate 4,036,693 of OU611994.1, read as the reverse complement.
GGTAACCGCAGCGTAGGACGTCCACCCACAAGATGGACAGACGACCTAAAAAGGGACCGCAGGGAAACGCTGGATGCAGGCCGATTTCCACCGGCCTTTTTGGAGATCAATGGGAGAGGCCTATATCCAGCAGAAAACGTCTTATGGTTGAAATGACGAAGATGAACGTGGTGTGTCTGTCAGTGGCATCGTAGCTCCCAAACGTTAGACTTTTAACTTATAACACCCCTCTTTTTGCGTCGGGGTTGAAAAACACCACCTGCTGTCCAGGTAATAATAATAACCACACTGTCCAATCGATATTCACAATATGTAAAAATAAAGCAAATCCCTCGTCCTAACTCGCCGGTCGTCCCTCCCCGATATAAATTGGATCCGTTGGCCCGCACCCCCTTTTTTGTGCTCCCCCAAATAGGGGTATTTTAAACCCCCTCCGGTTGTCCATGGGGGATCGACCCTAGAGAAGGGAAGGTCTAAAGGTCGGCCTTGCCTCGCGGCGGGATCGGACGCAGTGTACTCAGTGCGACACATTGCTTTTCAATATTATTAACCCCCGACGCAAACAGCGGTGTCTGTAGGATCGTAGCTCCCAAACGTCTGAACCGATTTGGATTTGGATTTAGATTTTAGGGTTCCTTTTGAGTTATAGGATAACTTTGTTGTCCGTCTGTCTGTCAAGACCCTTTTTCTCAAGAACGCGTTAAGGTATCAAGTTGAAATTTATATCAAATACTCGGGTCTACTGTCTCTTTCAGCTGAGAAAAACTCAAATTTGTAAGTTAACGCGATCAAAAGATAATATGACCGTTTATGTCGCATATTAGCTACATGTTTTCGCCGCAAAATGTAAATCTTTAATTGTCATTTAATCTATCTGCGACGTCAAATTCAATATTTACGAATCACGTTACATTCTATCGTACTGTTAAACCACCTGTCAAGTGACATGTTATTTGAAAAAAAAAAAAAAACTATAGTATCGAGAGAGTGTAAAAGCAAGTAGAGTAAATAAGTCATAAAAGCCATCACTGCATCTTAGACTTATTGCAAGTTTTTTAACAACTTTGGGAATGCTTATAGACGTTAAGTATACGCGTTTGACCTCTTTATCCGTACCAAATGACCCTCCTGTTTAACTTTTCACTGTGGCGCTTTAGCCAGTGAAATTTAAGCTTTGTTGCCGAGAATATAAGGTCGGCGCGTTGAGGGATGGAGAACTATAAGCTACAACGGTTTCTAGCACCAGCAAAGTTGTCAGGATATCGATTTGTTCAGCTCACGTTAGAATGTGTCTATTTTGAAATTACCATCATTATAATGCTGTTAAGTAAGTTAGACAGAATTTCTTGCGATGTCATGCTGCTTCAGCTACGTTCTTTGGAAAATGATAGCTCAGTCCGGTCCATCTCAGACAAAAATATAATTTAGTCATTTTCGCTTTGAATGTCCTCACTATCTCTCTACTGGTATTTCAAGATTATGAATGCCAAAACGTTTTTATGTAAGTACTTAGTACCTAGATAGGTATGTGCTATATCTTACAGCAGCGCTCAGAGAATACTTAAAATTGCTCTGTCAACTTCTCGTTCACGGAAGTTGTCACACATGAAAACGAGACAGAGCAATTTTAAGTATTCCTTAGCTTAAGTAACGTCTCTGAGTGCGGCTGTTAAAGATGTAGACTTAACTTTTAAGCTTGCACGATTTTAACGTATGTTTTTAATACGTTTTAAGCGAGAGGTATTTTTCCTACAATAATGCGCGATAAGTATTGATAGGCAATTAAAAACATATCTTATAGTACTTTATCTGCATACAATGACCGTAAAATAAAGATGAAAACGGCAAAACTATGAGTGTGAAGCATCGATTTAAAAACACATGAATGATGTTTAGTACAAAATCGCGAAAAAAGTGTAAAATTACATACATTTTAATGTAGCCGACAAAGTAGTTTTAAAATTCTATTATATCGTAAACAATTTATAATTTTGCTTGCAACAATGTTGACAGCAAAGAACAAAATCGTTCGAGTTAGTGCTACCTTTAGAGGTAGCACTAACTCGAACAAAGAACACGCGAACAAAGTGCCCAAGAACAGTGTTATTGGACACAATCTTAGTTTTTAAAATAACATACGTAGAAGTTTAGGTTAGAATTAAATTACCTAGCATTGGGTTAGATTGTAATTAAATTGAGAGGCGCATTTTACCAGCACGCCTCAAGAAAACGAAAAAAAAAAACATTGTTGGTAAGGATCTTCGATCAAAAAATGTAAGGATAGTTTTAATCTCCTTTTTTTCTTTTCTATTTTTAAACATAGAATAGATCTACTTTTGGGCACCAACTCGCCTGATGGTAAGCGACGGCGTGGCCAAGGATGGAACCACAGAAAGTTTTTTTTTTATGTTTAAATTAGAACGGTTGTGTAGCCAGTTGCACCCATATAAACGAAACGTCAGTCATTCGAAATCAGTTCAGTCAAGTCCTTTGGATGCGGAGTTCGACGCGTTGATCTAAATAAGAATGTTCAATCAAGGTTCACTCACTCATATTTACTTCACTTTTTTGTGGATGGAACACGTTGATCTAGATTCTAGAAGAAACATTTTGAAACATTCGAAAGAAACATTCGAGCCTTGAAGATGCGTAGATTGTAGTTCTCAGGCAACATGGAGGACGGACGGCAGGAAGTTCCATTCTTGGGCAGTATGTTTTGGCTCGGTAAATTTTAAGTGATATTTTGTAAATATCTTTTTGGTACCGTTTTGCTATGGAACCCTAAAAAGATCGGCCCGTCAACAATAAACCCGTCAGTAAAGAGCAGCCGTACAGTGCCGTTGTTAGTTGCTACGCCGTGAATATGAAAGCTTGTAATTTTCCTGTTCCGTTCCGAGAAGTAACGCCCCTCTACCTGCGTAAGCCGGGACCTTTAGAGCCCGGAGCCCCCTTTGTACCGGAGATATTAATAATGTACTTAAAACCAGTTCTCGAGGACTGGAGGATTCTGGAGTGTTGCCTGTTAGTTATATTGTATTATACGGAAGTTATATTATACGGCAACAAATATTTTGACCACCAAAAATACTTAGAGACCCTAAGCGCTCTTACCAAAAAATATACTAAACACTATAAAAACTAAACATTTACCAAAGAAATTATAGTGGTCAAAAATTACAATGGAGCTGTTTTAGTCTTGACTGCACTTCAAAATTGTATTCAATAATGACCAAATATTATATAGGGAACTACTGTTTACCTAGCTCTCAAGCATTTGAAAAAAATATAATGGGCTTGCGTTCAATCTTGATTTGAAGACAACTCGGTTGTAACTATCGGGGACCACCCATTCAGACAGCGCATTCCATAGACTAGCAGTTCACACAATAAAAGTGGAATCAAAGCGCTACGTAAGGGTTTCAATCTCCTCCAATATCATATAAAATATCATAACTGAAATAGTTTTATACTACTTACTATTTGCAATATTATTCTTAAGATAATGCCCAGTCTTTTTTTTCCCTATATTGTAACTTTGTGATTATTTATCTTCAAATCAAAAAAATATCCGCGAGATAGCTCTGGCCGTTAAAGCACACCGAAATACATACAAAATAGAGTTTAAAATGAAAAAAAAAAACATCACGTGATTAATGGACGGCCCTCTACGAAAAATGTCCTCACCTTGTCCACACTCAGAGCAGAGCTTGTCCTTCTTCAAATGCGTGTGGCTGTGCAGTTTGAGATGATCCTTTCTTTTGTAAGTTTTATCGCAGAGGTGGCACGCGTAAGGTCGGTCTCCATCGCGCCGTCGGTCGGTGTCTATCGTAAGATGCTGGTCTGGTAATATTTGGATGTCCTGGGAATTTAGTTAAAAGTTTCAATAGACAAATGAGAAGTTGGGTTAGAAAATATACAGGGTTACTGGCAATCAGTTAGCATCCTCGCAAGGGCGGCCTCAGTACATCAAAACAAACAACTTTTGTACTACAACTTTTAAAATTCGCGAAAAAAAAAAAAGGTTTTCCATACAAAAATAAACCGGCCAAGTGCGAGTCGGGCTCGCGCACTGAGGAATCCGTACCAACACAAAATACATTAAGGTTGTCCAAGTAACCGAATTACCAGGTATTATAACGCCTTCCAATCATCGGAGTAATTTGCTACGCAGTTTGCTACAGGCGCTCGAGTATAATAACTTGGTAATGAACAGAAATTTGTCACCGACTCACACTTGGCCTTTATTTATTATTTGTTGTTATACTTTAGAGTGTGTACTACAATCGTGCCAAGTTTGATGCTTGTACGTATTATCGTTTTTACATTAGAGCTAATACAAAAATACGTTTAAAAAAAACATAGTCGAATTGATAACCTCCTCCTTTTTGAAGTCGGCTAAAAATAAGTTTGTTGTATGGGGACCCCTTTTGTTTTTACTTTTTTATTATTTGTTAGTTAATCCGCTGTAACATTATATATTCTGTGAAAATGTCAACTGGCTATCTATTTATTACAGTTCGAAAGATGCAGCCGTTTAAAGGTTGGACGGACAGACAATGTAGGATTAGTAATAGAGTCCCGTTTTTACCCTTTGGGTACGGAACCCTAAAAATCACTCCCGACAAAATATATGAAACAGCAGTTTTTTTTCGTAAATTTTGATAATTCGTGGAACAAAAGTTGTTTGATCTACGACTTACAAATACGACATAGTATTGGGTTTCCCAAGTCTATTACATAGACTCAGAAAGAAGGAAAGTTCCCAAATTGGAAGGGAAGCTTCAAACTCGTTTTGAGAATCGCTTCACGGAGTTCAACTAAGCTTGCGTCTTAGAAGATTGTAGAATAAGCCTATTTGAGGATATAAATAAGTTATTACTGATTTAGCTGTATTGTTCAGTAGGAAAACGAAAATCTACTACTACAAATACGGTAAGTTACTTTGACCAAAATAAAATGAATGGACGGGTGGGCTCAGAAGAAGCGCATTTTTGAAGATTGTAAAATGATCCTCCGGCGCTCACTTCTTTTGAGTCGGTCTCTAGCCTAGCTCTAGGAAGTGCGATACAAGACTATTGTTACATGTTACATAAACATCTGACAAAATTATGTGTGCCCGAAGTGTAGAAACACAACAAAAAAACCGCTATTTAGTTTTTGTAACAAATGTACTGTACATGGTTATAATTAGGTGTTGAAGTATATGCCTGACGCTTTTGACTCGTTTTTACCGAGCAAGTTCAATGGTTATGGCCCGTCCATTCATTTTATTTTGGTCGAAGGTAAGTATGCAGGGTTACCGGTAATAAGTTAACATCCTCTTAAGGGCAGCCTCAGTATATCAAAACAAATAACTTTTGTTTAAGACTTTTCGAAATTCGCGAAAAAACAGCTGTTTCATACATTTTATCGGGAGTGAATGATTTTTTTGTATGGAACTAGCTGTTTTTTCCGCGAATTTAGAAAAGTAGAACAAAAGTTGTTTGTTTTTATGTACTGAGGCCGGCCCTGATTACCAGTAACCCTGTATAATATTGAGGCGGCAGGAAGAGTAAAGGTTAGGGTGGGTGGTCTTGCTGCCGTTACCGCCCGCTGCTCGGCGAGGTCTAAAAGGGGAACTGTGTTACTTATATCATAGAATAACCCGTTTGAGGAGTATGCTCTTCACAGACCTATATCCAATTAGACGTCACAAGTCGACCTACCTTGTATGTCATATTTCCAATACAATTATGATTAATCGTCATAATTGAGTCCGGCTAAAATCAGTCTGCTCAATCGGTGCCGCGACACCACATGTCAGTTTGAAACGAAAATGGGTAATTGTGCAATACTGAGTTGTAAGAATACTGCACATATATAGAGTTGGCCGACAGAATAAAGATATTTCTTTTCACTTTTAGATACGAACAATTAAACACGCTAGTTTTCATACAGTTTGGACCGCTTGTGAAGTCTACTTAGAAATAGGTCTGTGATGCTCTGCTATAAGCCAAGTTGAGTATTCTACACAATAAAGTATATTTTTTTACACTAATAAATAAATAAATAGGTACAATCTTTACGGGAAGTGGATGGAAATCAATAAAAGGAATTCATTCCCTTATTTTCCACCATACTTTCTTCAAATTCGAATGATACACCCTCGAGATTAAATAATGCACTTATCTTAATAATTATAGAAGTTAGAAGGTTCTAAAAATTTGGACGGACGGACGGACGACATACAGACAGACGGACGGAAATTATAAGGGTTCCTTATAGGACTACGGAACCATAAAAAGAATAAAAGGCTCGCGAAAAAATAGAACTAAAGGAGTTTCTAAATTTGACCGTATTTATAAAAAATATATTGAAAATATTATTTTGGTGGGACGGCAAAGACCTAAAACGTCTTTCTTCTGAGCATAAAACAGAAAAGAATACAAAATCTGACGTTTTCTTGCCACCCTTATTTACGAGCTGCATCGGGTAAATCCCGTCGATATCAGCAATACCTACTGAGAATTAAATTCTTACTTCAATCCCCACGTCTTGATCCTGCGAGCTGTCATCGTACTGCTCGGAGACGTCGACATCCATGACTTCAGCCTTCACGTTGATGAGCTGTTCCGATATGGCTATGCTGTGCTCCAGGACCATCTTGCTGTGGGTTTGGAGGTGCTTCTGTAGGTGGTCCTTGCGGTAAAACGCTGGAAAAAAGAAAGCTGGTTAGATAGATAGAAACTCTTTATTGTTTACTCAGAAATAACCGGCCTAGTGCGACACAGGCTCTCGCACTGTGGGTTCCGTGCCACCACATAAAATGCACAAACTTCATATAAAACAAAATTATCTTTTTAATATGGCTGATTTCTCAAAGAAATAAACACGGCATGCTAATTAAATTATTAACTACTGAATTACAAAAAACTAGTGCAAAAAGACAACATTTCATATCAACGCCCAGGCGGTCACCAGGCGGTCTTCAGTGATCGTACGAGAACCGGTGGTGTATACAGAAATTTGTCACCGACTCGCACTTGGCTTGTATTTATTATTTGTTATTTAACTCTAGAGTGTGTACTATAATCATGCCAAGTTTGACGCTTGTGCATGTTACCGTTTTTACACTAGAGCAAATCCAAAAATATGTTTAAAAAAACGTCTGTTTTATGGGGACACCACTTAAAATTTTACTTTTATCATTATTAGTTACTCCGCCGTAACATACATATTTTGTGAATATTTCAACTGGCTATCTATTACGGTTCGAAAGATACAGCCGTTAGAAGGTAGGACAGACGGACGGACGGATACAGACAGACATAGAATATAGACATAGTAGGATTAGTAATAGGGTCCCGTTTTTACGCTTTGGGTACGGAACCCTAAAAACCGGGCCTAAGGTCGAAGCGTCTAAATTTACAAGGCTAAAATATAACAGATGTGGTGCGTTCAGGCAAGTAGGGGCTGTCGGCGTACCTTATTATCAACCCTAACCCTCCACGAGTTTCACATGTGCGGACTTGCGTACTTGTCATCTCGGTAGCTTCAAGAAAGGGGTGTGTGTAGAGGATACGTTATTTAGGTAGGTAACATTTTACAATGTTATATTCAGCGAAGAGCTGGGTTGACGCAATTCGAATTAGTTACACATCACAAAGTAGTGTGCGTCATGCCAAGCAAAATACTCTTTATTCCTAAACTTGCGAATATGAGAAAATTTTAAAAAGAATTGGATACTATTTTGTTGTAAAAGGGTTTCTACCACAAAATAGTATTTTCTACTAATAGTTTTCGATCTAATGACATTCGTACAAAAGACAACGAAATTTATAGAGAACCCTGCGAACATAAGAGATGGATGACTCGTTGAAAATAAATGTAACATAAGTCGATTGCACCATCGCGTCGTAATACGTCGTCGTTTTTTAATAGTACGATATGTAGTCTGCACCTATAATTGTGGTGGCGTTTAGTTTATTTCTTGTACCTTGTCTCCGTCATGTAAAGCAAAGAGGTACATAATGTTGGCGTTCATTAATAATATAAAATAAAAATACCTAAGTAGGTACTTTAAAGCCTACTCTATGAAAAAACATAATCAATAGTACAACAATAACGTATCTTCAAACATCGTACAAACGGGTTTCAAGCTTTACAATAAAAAAATAATAAAAATACAAAATAGAAGTCTCCCCTACCTCATATGTGGAAGGGTGGGTAAAACAAGCAAGAAAAAAAAATCACGCACCCCACTGGGAAAGGTTTGGGGATGAAATGGAAGGGACATTAAAATTCTTGTTATTTTATTTTTGGGAACCGTTAGATCGTTAGACGCTTTCATGTATTCTTTTTAGCTCGAGTTTTATGGATGTCATGTCAATAAAATGTGGAGAGTTTGATTCTTGGAATCGAAGCATTGTTAGAAGTATTTTGATTTACAATGGCTATTGATTTACAATTAGAAAGGCCTAATGTAAAGAATACTTTTATGATTTTGCATAGAGGTACTTAGGACACATCATAAAGTATTTTTTAACAACTGGTAAGTGCCTTTATTAACTAAAAGTTCAAGCTAACACAAATAGACTACCCATAGACCGCTGAAGGCCTAAAGACAATCCAAATGCTCAAGCCCACTATCAGTTAGCAGTGTACCCAGCATGCTGGCGGCACGCTAATGGCAATGCTTATGCGTTGAGCCAGAAACACACTAGCATTTTGGACACGCGTCGCACTAATCAGATATGTAAACGAATCTAGGAAGTCGATTTACTTCGATTTGTAACTTTGCAAGTAATTTTTTGATGCCAACGAACTGAACTGATGATGGAGCCGGAGGCGGATTGTGGAACTCTTATACTAGTAAACTCATCGAATTCGGGCTCATTTAGATTGCTTTAGACGAGTCACATACATACCATGCAAGAACTCCTCTCCACCTACAGGATCCACTATCAAGCCCTCACCGTCGTCACTAAGTGCAATGAACCCTCGAGTTTTGGGGTCCTTGGCTTTTTTTACAAGTCACACATAAGTGTTCGTTTTTAAGGGTTCTGTACCCAAAGGGTAAAAATTGGACCCAATAGGTCGTAGGCTTAGTAATACTAAGCCTACGCTGTTTGTCTGTCTGTCCGTCCGTCCGCCGTCTGTCCGTCCTACCTTTAAACGGCTGTATCTTTCGAACCGTAATAGATAGCCAGATGAAATTTTCACAGAATATGTAATGTTACGGCGAATTAACTAAGAAATAATAAAAAAGTCAAAAAGTAAAAACGTAAGAGCCCCGAAAGGGGCGAAAGTGGGGGCCCCCATACAATAAACGTATTTTGTATTAGCTCCTATGTAAAAACGATAATACGTACAAGCGTCAAACTTGGCATGATTATAGTATACACTCTAAACTCTAAAATATAAAACAAATTAATATAATTATTAATAAAAATTAATTAAATGGCCAATTGCGAGACGGTGTAGTAAATTTTTGTTCACCACCAAGTTTAAGCAACGTCGGGCGCGGTCGGTACTTTGATGGGTAACTGCCTGGGCGTGTTTTTTATGTCTTAGGTGGCAAACAAGCTAAAGGGCCGTCTGATGGTAAGCGATCACCGTCGCCTATGGATGGATACCTGTAACACCAGGAGCATCACATATGTGATGTTGTCTTTTCGCACTACATTTTGTATTATGTGGTGGTATGGAAATCTGAGTGCGCGAGCTTGACTCGCACTTGGCCGGTTTAATCATCTTCTTTTCAGCCTATCATGTTCCCACTGCTGGGACTCAGGCCTTCTCTCAGAGAGATAGGACGGGCCCTAATCCACCATGCTGGCCCAGTGCATGTTAGTGAATGACATGTCTTTGAACTTTTGAGGTTCTTGGACATACCAGTTTCGTCACGGTTTTTGAGCGATGGCATCGAAACTGCGCATAATTTATGTACGTACTATGTAAGTCATTGGTGCAGGGCCGAGGATCGAACCTGGTGCCGTCAGATTGTCAAGCGCACATGCGATAGACATTAGATAGCCCGTTGGTCCAGTTGGTAGTGAACCTGCCTTCTGCGCTTGGGGGCGTGGGGTCGATTCCCACCTAGGACAAACATTCACGTGATGAACATTTGTGTTTGTTCTATATCTGGGTGTTAATATCTATTTAAGTATGTATTTAAAAATATATATGTATGTATATCAGTCTCTGGCAGCCATATCATAAGCTTTGCTTAGTTTGGGCACAGAAGACATAATAGACACGGAAGGTTCACTCCGCGAAGAAATTTAAATAAATAAGGACTCTATCTACGAGGCAATAAAGTAGCAATTCAACTTGTACAGCGCTGGATACGGCTCGCCATATTCACCTAGAAGGCCGCTCTCTTTCTATCACGTAGCTCTATCTCTCCTGACGCGGCACGTGTAACGTTAGGGTTGTCTTCTTGATATTTACAGATAATCATCATCATCATCAGCCAGTAAACGTCCACTGCTGAACACATGCCTCCCTCTTCGAGAGGGGTGTTACACAGAATACTTATTAGTATTTACTTACCAGCTATGTATCCTATGTAGTACCTACCTATTACTTATATTCTACTTTAATTGGAACGACATTTAATCTGCACAAAAAAAACTAACGCTTATTCTGAATTTGGTTCAATAACAATCATGCAAAAGTATAAGTTTAAAAAGCCTATTACAAGATCATCATCCCGATGCATATTTAGGTAAAAACTACATGAAACATATATGAGACCTCATTTGCGAGCCCTAATTTGCTGATTCTGTTGAAAATAATTGGCGCGACGTGGCTAGCTTAGCGTGCGGGCCGGGCGCGAGCCGAGCGGCCACTGATTGCCCTGCTATGACCCTCTCGGGAAGGGACACCGGCCGAACATACCTAAAGTCCGGAGTGCGCCATGCCTGGTTTGGGGTCAGATGACAGTGTGTGCAAAAGTACCGATAAAAAAAAAAAAAATGATTCCACCTGGCCACCATGTCTTTATAGGGCTACCACTAGAATAAAGGTCTCCCTTCTTGGTGCAAGCAGTTCACCAGTCTCGTGTTCCATCCTTGTATAGATCATAGTCAGGGTTGGGCAGTATTTGAATTACTTGTATTTAAAATACAAATACGTATTTGGTATTTGTATTTAAATTACTTCCTTAAAATGTAATTTGTAATTCGTGTTTCAAATACCTGACGCCGAGGTATTTTGCAATTAGTATTTCAAATACTTGAGCCTTCAAAATACATTTTAACATTAAAATACATTTAACCTTCATTTAGCGATCGTGATTGTGAGTGAGAGGCGAGAGTGTAATGATGGTAAAGCAGCTATTAGAGTTGGCAACACTGCACCTGTTATGTATACTGTACGCTACTACTGTACGTCAAAATTGGCCAACAAGTCAACATTTAAAAATGTAGTGTTCATGAAAGGAAACTATGGGTTTACTGATTATTTAATCTTGTTTTCCTCTACTTAACAACCCTGCTGGTCTAGATTGATTGATTGGTTATATTATATAAACTTTCCGTGACAATGTATCTAACTGATGGTTGAAACCGCATCAAAATCCGTTGCATGGTTTAGGAGGAGTTAGCGGCCATACAGACAGACAGACAGACACGGAAAGCGACTTTAATTTATACTTTGTAGAGATTTTGTAATTTGTATTTTGTATTTCAATTAAAAATAGCTAAAATACTGTATTTTGTATTTTTAACCGACTTCAAAAAGGAAGAGGTTATCAATTCGACTGTATGTTTTATTTTTGTATAATTTCAAATACCTTACTTAAAGATATTTTGTATTTCGTATTTTAATTACTTGCGATACAGTATTTTTTTATTTGTAGATACAGTATTTTTTTATTTGTATTTTAACTATAGCAAAGCATTTATTTTGCCCAGCCCTGATTATTTGTATTTGTATTTATTTATTCAATTAGCACGGTTTTAAAACCAATTACACTAATGACAGATAATATTACATAATTATGGAATTTAAATACCTACCAGATTAACTAATTACATGTCGAAGAATACATTTTTGGCACAAAAAATAGTACAGTTGTTATAGTTGATACTTAGTAATTATGAATCGCTTACATTTTTGACACAGCATGCAGACCTCAGTCTTGTCCCCCGAGTGTATGCTCTTGTGGATGTTGAGGTGCTCTTTCCGCTTGAACCCCTTTGAGCAGACGTCACAAACATGCGGCCTTACTTGCTGGTGCTCAAGCAAGTGACGGTCCAGGTGTTCCTTGCGTTTCAACCTGGGGACAAGGGATCAGTTATCAAAACTGCACATTCATCATCATCGTCAGACATAATATAATATTGATTTAAATTTGGACAGGACAACTGCTGTCGGGTCAGTTAGTGATTTATAAAAATAATAGCAAAGTTAGCGCACCTTATGCCCTAGATAGAACTAACCAGAACCTAAAAACAAAAACATCTCACCCTGTGCCACAAATCCCACACAAATGCCTGTACACATTATTGTGCACAAACAGATGCTTCTCGAGCTGCTCCTTATCTCCGCAGCGGACGGGGCACTGTACACAGCAGAACTGCATTCCGTCAGAGCCTTTCATGATAATGGCTAGCTTGTTCTTTGCTAGGAGGCTGCGCTTCATCAGGCTCTCCATGGAATTTGGATCTGGGGGTGATGGCATGGATTAAATAATATTCCCTAGATGGTAGGTACTTGTATTGTTAAGAAAAGTTATGATTGATGTGAACTTTTTTTCCATTATTTTAGATTTTCTTGTTACAAAAGCGAAAATCTAGCCTTTGTCAATAAATTAGTTACGTGACGGTAAGCGTGTGCCAAACTTTTTTTTATTAAAATTAAGTTTTACTCACCTTCAGAATTGTTATCTTCCACTTCCATTGCTCCAAAAAATTTACTGTAAAATATTATAGTACAGTAAAATAGATCTGACGAATGAAAAAAAATGGGAAGGCAAATATTTTACGACGAAAGTTCTCATACATACGCGTGCAACCGACAAAATGAAGCAAAAAAAAAGGATGAACTTGAAATAGTGATCCGTTCCCCTACCTACGTTATCGCCCAAGGACCGGTCGCCCCTCTTTGGGGTGATACCCTTTGTCTACCTAAACATCCCCTATGGGAAGGGAGGGGACCCCACTACGTTATTAGGAGGGGTGGCTTAGCTACCCGACATCGATTCAAATCCATCATCTACCTGCTCGAGAGTTCGCTTTACACCGACCTAATAATAATACCAACATATTTGTATTGGATGCTGGCAAAATTCTTATACGAAAATAGGTATCTTTATGTTTAAATTTATTTTTTGTAGTATTATGTAGACTTAAGTCCAAAAATTCGCGCCTAAAAGTTTACAAACAATTTGTACAGAAATCTGTGGGAAAACTTACCTTTTCGTAAATTATTTAACACAGTTCGGCTACAAACTGACGATTTCTAAATTATGGGTCCACATTTTATTATTAACGAGATATAAAATCTAATCGTTACTGTAAACAAAAAACTCTATCACATTAGACCAGCGTCACGTCACTTTACAAATGAAATGTTTGAACGAAATGAACGAAAAGAATGATTCACAATTTTTGTTTGAAAACAAAACAAAAAAGTAAAATAATGTTCTCATAATATTAGTCTGTGGCCAAAATCTAAATCCAGAGGCTGTGTTCCGAACCACACCAACAGCGATAAAAACCAACTAAAGTAGCTAACAGACGTGACGGATTAAGCTGATTAAGCTGGCGGACCACCTTCCAACCAACGCGAAAACAAGATAATTTTTTCTCACGTTGCTATCTAATGAACACCAGCCACAGTATACGCAAAAGTATGCTTCTGTGCTCAAATGAAGAGTTGGATAAGCTTATAATTATAACTACATAAGTGATAATTGCCGCTGTTGACGTGCATCGGAATGGCCGTTGGCACTTCAATAAGGCTCTTGATATGATTCGGAACATGCGTCAAAAAACATGAATGAAGGGAAAATTTGCATGATAGTATGTCAAAGAATATTGCGCCCTAACTAAATTAACATAAAACTGATTTTACTCTGATTAGATATGCTATTCAAATAATACTCGGTCTTGCTTATAACCTGTGGTTTATACATAGATTCAGAATCTATGGGTTTATACTAATAAAAATAAAAGTAGAGTATCATAAAAAAAATCTAATTGTAATTACGTTACGTCTAAAATTCTAAATTCATTTGAAGGTTATGTACTAATCAAACAAGTGGTTTGGATTTGATTGAGGTTATGTTATTTTATTTTACCGTACCGGGTTTTTTGGTGAGGTGACTGAGGTGTAGACTGTAGTCTGTAGTTTGTTTTGAAGTGTGATCAAGTGTGGTATTGGGAATTATTTATATTTACGTGTTCTTTTCAATATTACTTTACGATAATGAATCATGAAGAACAACTAGTAGACCTTGCAAACAAATTGTTTGTAATAGATGCCGTTAAGTTTGGAGACTTTACCACAAAAAGTGGTATCAAAACACCTGTATATTTTGATTTGAGGGTTATAGTGAGCTACCCAAATGTAATGGTACGTATGAAATAATTTGTATTTTGTTTTTTTGGGTAACTCTTAAAACCACTAGTAAAAAGCATTTTCTAACTGGTATCAGTAAACAACTAAAAGTGTAGTTTTATTTATGTATTTATTTAGTAAATTATTTCTTTTACAGGATTTAATAACATCTCTGATATATAACTACTATATCAATGATCTTAAATATGATCATGTATGTGGTGTACCTTACACTGCTTTACCAATAGCTACACTCCTAAGTGTGAAAGCCAATACATCAATGTTGATGAGACGAAAAGAAACCAAGTCTTACGGGACAAAAAAATCCATTGAAGGACATTATAGAAATGGCCAAAAGTGTCTGATTATTGAGGATGTGGTTACTTCAGGATCCAGTGTTCTTGAGACTGTTAAAGATTTGCGTAAAGAAGGTCTAGTAGTCACAGATACTATTGTGATATTAGACAGGGAACAGGGCGGAAGTGAAAACCTTACAGCCAATGAAGTCAAAACTAAGTCACTGTTTACTATGTCAACACTCATGGAGATACTCCATAAAAATGGAAAGATTACAGAAGAAACAGTCTTTAAAGTACAAAAGTACTTAGACGAATGTCGTGCACCAGCCATTGGTATGTTTTCCCGTGCTATATGAGTAACTATTAAATTTAATATTAGTGCACTATTCAAAAAAAATTGATTTAAAATATAGTAAAATTTATTGTATTTTTTCAGATACTACACAAAACAGATTAACGCTGTCTTTTGAACAACGCTTTGAAATAGCGACAAACTCAGTTGCCAAACTCTTGTTCAATATTATGGCTACAAAGCAAACAAACCTTTGTTTATCAGTAGATCTTACCACAGCAACTGAGATACTTGATCTCGTTGAGAAGGTTGGAGAACATATTTGCATGGTAAAGACTCATATTGACATTATAGAAGACTACAACCAGGATTTCGTTACCAGCTTACGAAGTTTGGCTGACAGATTTAATTTCCTCATATTAGAGGATAGAAAATTCGCCGATATTGGGAACACTGTTCTCCTTCAGTATACGAAAGGCCTGTATAAAATCGGAAGCTGGGCAGATTGTGTGACTGTACATTCCTTGCCCGGTGAAGGAGTATTAAAAGCACTGGACAAGCATGCCAATGGTGTTAGCCGAGGTGTCTTTTTACTAGCTGAGATGAGTTGTGAGGTAAGTTTAAAATACTAAATCTACTAGCTCACAGAGATCTGTCTTACCATCTATCATTCCATTATTTACTATGAGAAATATTTTAGAACATTGTTTATCTATTTACAGGGGAATCTCATCTCGCCAGAGTACAAAGATGCTACAATTAGCATGGCTGCAAAATATCCAGAACTAATCACTGGTTTTGTCTGTCAGAACAAAGATACATTCAAAAATCCAGGTCTCATTCAATTGACTCCAGGAGTAAAACTTGAGAGCTCCAAAGATGATCTTGGTCAGATTTATAATACTCCAGAGAAGGTAGTAATAGAGAATGGTGCCGATGTTGTTGTGGTGGGACGCGGTATTGTGACCGCCAACAATCCTGCATCCGAAGCTGTTCTTTACAAGGAAACTTTATGGAAATGCTATAAGAGAAGGATTGCGCAAGAATAATCCATTAAATGGGTAAAAAACATACATATTATATAAAAGAAAGTAGGGTATTTACTTACTCTCTTTTAAAGTAGACACATATTAGCGATGGAATAAATAACCTAATACTGCAAGTATTTAAGTGTAACAGTGTAATAATGTGCCTTATATTATTTGAAAATAGATTTTAAGCATATTGTGTTAGTAAAAACTAAAATTACGAAATCGGGGCCAATTATATTACTTATATCTACATTGTAAAATGCTTGTTGTGTAGTACCTATTTGATGCTTGATAACATAGGGGTAAATTTTTTACCATATTTATATTATGTATAATTTTCTATCATATACCTAATAGGAGCTATCTGTATTCCTGTTATTCCTAAGATATTTTATGATATTTTAATTGACATTTTCCCTATTGTTATTGAAGTTGGAGGTAGAAATCATTCCCATATTAGGATAAGATATTCCGATTAAACAATAAAAATGTTTTTTTTATTTATTTAAAAATTAATCTACAAATAACAGTAACCTTATATTTAACTGTTTGTGTATCTAGACAACAAATTACTTCAAATCAAGGACGTTCTACTATGCATAAGATCTTTGCTTCAAATAAAGGCTCGCCAGGCTATATACCTATTTAATAAGTATTTATTCAGTTTATAAAACCGATTAATAATTTCAATAAAAAAGGTAAACGTATAATCATGTCGTATTAATAATATTATTACTGAATCGATTCAAAAATAATCGATTAAGACTAACAATTTACATCTAGTAGATCTGTGACATCACTCGATAGGTTTTTACACCACGATGTCATTGACTGAACCACAGAATACATAGTTTTTTTTTGTGGCTTAGTAACAAAGAGCTTATACTTAGTAAGTAAGCTTTTCAAATCAAAGCATTCCATTCTTTTTGGTGCTGCCAACTTGAGGAATTTCAGAAAATTTTCAGTAAAAATACTTGGTTCTTTTTTTTTCCTTATATTTATTTTTACATAAATATTTGGTACTTAGGCATAGGGCGCCGGATTTCAAAATACGTCGAGCACTGCGCTCGAATCCGTATGATCGGTTAAAGTGTATGTATCTATATGTACATCCGCTAATTTTTTCGCTCTACGCCGATTTTGTTTAAGATACTGTTAATTTCAAGGAAAAAAAGTACAATATGGGGAAATTTGAGAAAAACATGGCAGCCCAATTATTGCTGTCCAAGTCAAATGTGTGGAATTTTGGCGCCAACGGAAAAAAACATGTCTGCTCGTTATTTTGCTAAACTTGTGTATTTTTGAGTGTTAATGTGTACTAAATCGTGAATTATTATTCATTAAATGTTCGTAAACGTGCTCGGCAAGTGATATAACGAAGTGAAACGTGTCTTTTCGTGTTGTTTCCAAAACTCCATTGGAGCCTCTTGTAAAGTCTCCACCACTTTACAGGGGTATGAATTTGACTTGACCGTGACTTGCTTAGCTTGACTCTGAATGTGACTATGACTTGTATGACGCTATTAAGACTAAGCAAACTGTTTAATATTATGACTAAAGGACATGAAATCCACGGTCATGAAAATTTTAACAAAAAAAAAATGTTAAAGGAGATCTATCAATTCCATATTTTCATCACTCAATTCATTTCATTCATTTTATTTAATTTGATTCAATTCAACCGTTCGTTTTGTTCCATTGTGGTGTGATAACAAACAAAACAATAAAATAATTATTTTTAGCAAAGAAATGGAATTTGTGGCTAGAGAATTAGGAATAAGTAGTAAAAATATATATCCCACTGCATCGCCCAGCTTACTTGCAGCAGTCGTGCACACTAGCTGGCTTAAGAAATGGTTGAAGAACTTGGAAGTGGAAACCTCAGTCAGTAATGCACATTTTTCTTTGCAAACTGGTGAAAGTGTTTCATATCCACGCCAAAAAGTATTCATAAGGGTACGTAGGCACTCTAGCCTCTGCTCATTTTTATATTTTCGTTGTAATGCTCTTATAGGTATTTACAATAGCATTGATTTGATTATAATTGATGTTGTAGGTCTTGAACAAGAAGGTTTCCAAGGTTCTGCCCCTGCCTCGATACAAGCTCAATGAAAACTCAGAAACGACGCTTACCTTCTCACAACTGCTTCAGTATGTCTCACAGAGCAACCAGAGGTCGCTTTGGAAGGAGTCCTATAAGAAATATTGTCAAAACAATGAGAGTACTAAAGAAAGCACCATAGTCAATCTATTAGAGCATGATCAGCTCGTAACAGAAGTAGTGCTGCGGCTGTATGGCTGCAATATTATTCGTATTAAGACAGACAGCGCTGGCAATCACATAGAATATAAAGAAATGATATCCAACAAAAGTCTCACATCTTACGAAACGCATGCCAATTTGCTAGCAGCTTTATTCACTTTAGAAACTGAAAACAACTTCTATATAGTGCATAGAGGACATTTTGAAAATACATTACTAGACTGCTTGAATTTTAGCCCTAGCTTAATCGATATGAACTATTGTAGAGGCTTATTCATGGTGTACCAACTATTGAATTTGTCTAAGGCAATGAGCGACCGAGGGTTAAGCTTGGGCATGCTTACTTTACAAGATATCTATATGTCGGAAAACCTGTGGCTACAAGTTCTGCCAACAATGACGAACAACATCCACTGCTTAGACGCATCCTTAATATATGAACAGAGAAGCAAGCAGAGTCCTG
Organism: Agriopis aurantiaria; assembly: GCA_914767915.1. NCBI lineage: Eukaryota > Metazoa > Arthropoda > Insecta > Lepidoptera > Geometridae > Agriopis > Agriopis aurantiaria. Next base: position 4,017,798 of record OU611994.1, on the reverse strand, counting down.
TGATCAGCACCCAATGTCAAGGGAAAAAGGATGAATTTTGGAGGCACAGTTGTGTTCAACTAGAGAAGTTATGCATGCTATGGGTAAGAGGACAGATATCTAACCTGGACTATCTTTTGCATCTGAATGTGTTGGCAGGGCGGAGTTCCAATGATCCTCAGGCCCACTTCATGGTACCATGGGTCACAGATTGTGCATCTAGATGTGGTAAGCAAATGTTTTTATGTCCTATGCTTCGATCAAATAAACAGAGGATATTGCACGAAAATATATAGGCATAATTGTCAATACATACTTGCTACGCATTGCTAGGTAACGAGTAACTGAATGCAAACTGCTGCATCGGAGCGTTTTGGCGGAGTTTTAGGTAGGAGGCGGTCGAGCGGTTGGTGCAATATCTTCTGTTTATTTGATCGACGGTCCTATGCATTGAGTTTTTTTTAAACCGCCAATAATAAAACTGATAATCTCCAAATGGCTAAACAGATTTTCTAGTTTCATAGCTAAGAAAACTTGATCAAGTCACCTTTCAAACAACAAAAAAACTAAATCAAAACCAGTTCAGCCATTTGGGAGCTATGATGCCACAGACAGAAACACAGATACACACATTAAAAGTGCCTTAAATTTTCGCGATTTGAACACATGTAAAATGTTTGTAGGGACTTATCGCGCATTATTTCATTTAGGTAAAAATAAGTCCCGATAAACATTTAAGACACCATGGTAAACTTATAACTTGTCTTGTTTGCGTCAGGGCTTAAAACATTGAAAAGATACCATACTAATTAAAATTAATGCCTTTTAATTTAGCTTGCAACTAAAATAGATTAAATGCGCAGATTACTATAATAGTATCGTTTAAGTCTATTTATGGTTTGGAAGTTTTTGAGCGTTGAACTGATATCAATTGTTTTAAATATCTTTGGTCCTATGTCCAAAATTTCCAGGTTTCCCACATTTCCCTGAGTTAAAAGTATCCTGAGATGAGAGAGTGATGGTGGCCGGTAGGTAGCATGTGCGTTTTACAACTTGACAGCACCCAGTTCTATTCAAGAAATTGTTGACGAGTCTGATTGTGGAGCCAGGAAGTGGTCAGTCTAACTTTTCAATAGTTACCAGTAAACCCCTCAATACGTGTCACTAAAGAATGACAAAAATATACCCATCTCTTTCAGTCAGAATCTGGCAAGATCTTAACAAATCCAAATATCGCCCTAAAAAGTGTGTCACTAAAGTATGACAAAAATATACCCATCTCTTTCAGGCCGAAACTGGCGAGATCTGACCAAATCCAAATATCGCCTCAACAAAGGCGACAGACAACTGGATATGACATATGACGTGAGCTGCAAGGATCAAATTCCACACCATGTGTCCGATGCATTGTCTGATATCACATGCTATGTGTATCTGGCACGGAGGTATGTCAACCTTATTGTAAACATGTCAAGGTCGCATGTGGGTTGTACGTGAATAATTACTTGGTATTAAATGAAATAATATTTATTTATTTCTAATCTCATAATATAAATCTCACATAATTACTATCATTCATTTATTGCACAATGTACGGTACATAATTATATAGTTATTAATAACTAAGGATACCCAGTACATTTATAGTTTTATGTGCAAATCAGAGCATAACCATGATGGAATTTGTTAATTAAGTACCTACACTTAATTAAAACACTGTTTTAAACTATCACGGTTGTTCACTAAATTTATATGATGATTTACGGGATATTTCCGTGGTAAGGTTGGTTGTGGGTTGTGTAACTGCGCCGAAATATCGGGAGCTCATTCCACAACCTTACCACGGTAAATATCCCGTAAATAATCATATATACCTTAATTAAGTATTAACTTTAATGTTTTAAGTATGTTAGGGGTCAAAGAAGTTCAAGCATCTTACGTTCAAGTACCTGTATCGTTCGATACAATGATGCATCGAACCATAATTCATAATAGCTTACAGTTACCAAGGATGCAAAGCCGTGTTCCGTTATTTTAAGGAGCTCGGCTGGTTTGGGTTGGCTGGCGGGGATAAATGCACAACACACCCCAAGCGGGATGTCAGTGCAGGTCTTATATACCCCCACTTTGTTCTGCTAATCTATTATTTGCGCAGTTGTTGGGCACAAGTAGCGTAATGCACGCTCTCATATGGCCTTGTATGAGAGCGTTTGATATTGCTTGCGTAGGTGCCCGGGACAGTGCTCGCGTCTCCATATATGATAGATGATAGATTAGGCCTAGATTAGAGAATGTTCTAATCAAAAACAAAACATTACCATAGATAAAGGAATCCCTTGTGATGTTGCACGAAACTGACAGTGGAGTGCATTGTAGAGTTTTTTGTCCTCTGTATCAAATTTCATGGTGTGAACAATAAAGAGTTAATCAATCAATCAATCAATCATTAGGAGAGGCCAAGTCCAGGAGTTGACAGTAAAAAGCTGATAATAAAAGCTGATGTAATACACGTAACTGCGCTTCGCGGTTTCACTCGCGTAGATATTTCCTCAGGATAAAATATTTCCGAGATAAAAATATCCTATGTTATTCTTCATATGCAAAAATCACATTGATCCATTGATCTGTTGCTGCATGAAAGGGGAACAAATAAACTATTCACATTTATTCGAAGGGTGGTTGGTAGCAGGTGCTATGCTTCTTAGTCTTGAGCATCGGCGCAAAGTTGCTAGTCTATCGGTTTTTTTATTTATCGGATACATTTCGGAGAGTGTGTATCAGATCTGCATGATTTGATTCCCTCCTGCCCATTTTTCTATAGGACCGCCAGAGCGGGCACGCAAAAACGACACCGCTTTATGGTCGGTATTCCGAGAACCCGTACGAAGCGCTTTGATTCCACATTTATTGTGCAAACTGCTAGTCTGTAGAATTCGCTGCCTAGATGGGTGTTCCCCGATAGTTACAATCTTCAAGTTGAGAGTGAATCGGTTTCTTCTAGGCAAGCGTTTTCCATCGTAGACCGCATCATCGCTTACCATCAGGCGAGTTGGCGACTAAGCGCAAGCCTATTTTTAATTAAAAAACCATCTCTGTTCAATGCTTATAAAAATTACAAACAGATTTTAAATCAAATTGAAAACATTCTAAAATAATTTTCAGGACATCCAAAGAAGTGTTATGCAAGCATGTGCGAAACAACTGGGTGCCTGCCGAATATCCTGCCTCTATACAGCGCATGCAGGAGTGGACCCCTGATGAATGCATACCGGAGTTCTACACCGACCCCACAGTCTTCAAAAGTATACATGAAGACTTGCCCGTGTGTATTAAACCATATTTCATATTTAAATATTGTCACACTTTTTCTCTGTCTGTTTGTTACTTTTTAGGGTTCCGTACCTAAAGGGTAAAAACGGGACCGGGATGTCTGTCTGTCCGTCCGTCTGTCCTACCTATTAACAGCTGTATCTTTCGAACCGTAATAGATAGCCAGTTGAAATTTTCATAGAATATGTAACGTTACGGCGGATTAACTAACAAATAATAAAAAAGTCAAAAAGTAAAAACAAAAGAGGGTCCCCATACAACAAACGTATTTTTGTATTAGCTCTAATGTAAAAACAGTAATACGTACAAGCGTTAAACTTGGCATGATTATAGTACACACTCTAAAGTATAACAACAAATTAAAAATAATGGCCAAATGAGAGACAAATTTCAGTTCATTACCAAGTTATAACTGGTAATTCCTTAACTGGATGACCTCTTTATCATTTATTATCATCTAGTTTGTTTTCCGAAGTGTAAAAAAAAGTACAACAAGTTGCAAGTGCATTAAACAAATCATTTTAGCCTCGGCTCTGGCGTATATTTAGGTCAAAAAGTTAAGTTAAGGATAAAATGAGTTTTATGCACTAGTTATATTTTTATATAAGTTTATATACATCGTTGTAGAAAGTGTACTGGAGAAGTTTGACTTGTAACTATGGAGTAATAAATAAAGAATTGTATTGTATTGTTATACACTCGGCTTTTCATTTTAATTGCTAGGAAATGAAAGAGTGATATTGAAAGTAATACCTATAGTATATTTTTTATATATACTATAGCTATAGGTTTTTATTATAATATAGACTTAATAGTATATTTTTTGCATACGTTTTTTTTTAATACAGCCGAGACCTGATACACTTGCTAGATTTAGTTATAATTATATCAAGATAAGCAGATATAATGTTCTTATTTCCAGGACTTAGGAGTTCCTTCGTGGGCGACCTGCGCTGAAGACTTCATCACGAAGCACCGAGAGGCGCTGGAGAGCACTCACGTCTCGGAGAACCTTCACCATTGGATCGACATCACTTTTGGATACAAGTAAGATTGGATGCGTAGTTGAGAGCCAGTTTACAATCCAACTTTGTTGGCGTGTGTTCTAATGTTTCATTTATTACAAATAACAGGCTATCAAAGGATATAAATAAATAATATTCGGGACATTTTTGCACACACGGTCATCTGACCCCAAACTATGCAAAGCTTGCTGCCAAAGACTGATATACATACATATATAGTTTTGAATACATACTTAAATAGATTATAACGCCCAGATATAGAACAAACACAAATGTTCATCACATGAATGTTAAAGAAACAAAAAAAAAGAAGTTAATCTTAATGTTGTTGTAAATGTTGTTATAGCTAAATACATTCCACATTTTAAAAAAATTGCCCGATTAATCTCCGATATATGAGTGTTTAAAGTTTTTGGTGGGGTAGAGAGCGGATGCTCTGTCCCTTTCTCGTAAAGCGCGTTAGTATAGCATTTGTACAGCGTGCGCGCGCCGGAACCGGAAGACGTAGTGTAGGTAGGCCTTCCACTAGATGGACCGACGACATTGTGAGAGTCGCGGGCATCCAGTGGATGCAGATGGCAAGCTTTTGTTCAGTGAGGAGGTTAAAAGAGGTGGCCTATGTTCAGCAGGGGACGTTTTCTGGCTGATGATGATGATGATAACGTGCGCACGTCTTGACGTCATCACGTGCTATTATGTACTCTCTATCTAGCAAGCTTATAACTTATATGTTTTTGAACAAAATATTTATTTTATTTTCGTTGTTGGGCTCTATTTATGATCAGCTTTTTTATGAGATATTAAATAAAAATTAGGACACCAGCCTATTATGATCACACTATCAAATAACTTTTTAAAATTAACTAACTAATTAACTATTTTTACATTGGACTATGCTAACGTTTGATTGCGATCTCACCTGATGGAAAGCGATGATGCGGTCGAAGTTGGAACATGTTTGCCCAGTAATAACCTATTAACCCTAGACTTGAACACTCCAAGATTGTAATGCTGCGGAAACACAGACAGGGGCAAGGCGTTCCATTGTTTTGCTCTACTGTATTGATCTACTGTGAATTGTGATTAATTAAATGTTAATTAATTAATTAAGTGATTAGTTTGTCAGTAAAAAAAAAACTTTTACTCTTTCAGGTTGAATAATTTTTTCTAAGAAGAAAACTAAGTAGCTATAACTTAGGTAAGCTATTTTAGTTTTCTAAACCACAATCAGCTCCGTTGGCTTAGCGATTGAGAGTGAATCTTAGACACCCTCGATCTGGTCACATTCTGTCTCTTGCTAGGCAGCAAATTTGACTTCATATAGGCTTCTTGATCCTCCTAGTTATGAGAGACTTACATTTTTCGCAGGCTATCAGGTTCAGCGGCTATTAAAGCGAAAAACGTGTGCCTGTCGCTGGTAGACGGGCACACTAACACTCGTCGAGGTGGCGCAGTACAGCTCTTAACTGCTCCTCACCCGCCGCGAGCCTCTAGGGCTTTGCCTCCCGCACCGCCGAGATTGCACTGGACCTCGCCAAGAGACTCAAGTGCGTAACCTGACAAGATAAATGATAGTCTAGTATGAATAGAATTAGTCCCAGTACTCCACCCTGTTGCAGTCCCTTTATGACACACCTATAGTATCTAGGTAGGACCTCTACCTTGATCAGACATGCAAGCCTACATATTTATAGTAAATTTAGTTTTTGGCAGTATTTATTAGTACTAATATTACTTTAAACGTATTTTTTTAGGCTTAAACAGTCAAAAACTTCATGTCAATAATGTCCAAAGCATTTCTCAAAACCAAATGATAATAATGATGTTTATTCTAACTGAAATAAAGTAGCCAGTTTTATGACTTTTTGCAGAGAAATCGATAAAAAACGACAGTTCAGATGATATCTCTGAAGATGAAGAAGAATCAACAAGTCTTCCCCAGCATGTGTCTAGATTGCATGTGTTGCCTCAACGCGTTAGATCCAGACACAAAAACAGTAGTAGAGCTCGGTCTCTTTCAAAAAGCATAGATGATTCCCCACAATCACATTCCACTGAAGGACGAGCATCTTCTCATTCAAGACATTATAGAGTCCAGAAATCAGAACTAGGCAAAGGTATTATATACTTACCGAAAGAATTCAATCCCATTGCTTCGATACAAACATTGGAATCGTTAGACAATTTCAGAACAAAATGCTTCCTCAGCAAAGCAGAAAATAAGGAAAAGCACAAAGAGAACTTGTCTACCTTAAATTTGTACCCAGTTGAACAAGAAATAAAACAGAATAATGCTAGTGGACCTAAAGATGATGACACTGCATTTACAAATCATATGTTTTTAGCGTCTTACGAGCAAAGCTATTTGAAGAAATTCAGTCAAGACGTACATTTAGACAATGTTTTAAAAGAACGGAAGAGCAGGTCGTTCAATTCAAGGTATACTACTGATGCGGCGATTTATAAGCAATTTGTCACTGAAAGCAGAAGGCAGGATATGTTAGTTATAGGCTGTCTTATAGTAGAAATCTTTCTGCATACGCAAATGCGACCATTGAGGACGTTGAGTGACAATTTTCTAGAACGATTCAATACGTGCAGAACAGTTTTAAAACATAACTTCAATGTGATGCCGAAGTGTGTGAGTTACATCGCGTCGTTGCTCTTAAATGTGCAGCCACCAAGCTTGTCGTTCAAAAACGATTTGACGCCAAAAAAAGATGATTTGTTGAAGAAAATTGTAGTCACCGACAAAGGCTTACCTGCTCCGACTCCATCGCAGCTATTGCAGCCTTTGCTTACACAGCATTTGATCCCTTTCCCGCAAAACTTTAGTATTCTATACAATCTACTCAGCACCCTGCACGAATACGAACTGACGAGCAATGAACTGAATATTCTTTACATGTACGAATGCGATGGAGTCCAATGCGAAAAGTACCAAAACGTTGACAAGACAAAGTTCTTTTTCACTCAAAAAATTGCCGAAGGGAAAATCCAGGCGTGTGCTTCACATTTAGACGTGCTGCTCAATCAGGTGAATTACAGTCAATTCGACGTGCTGGACTTATTCCTGGCTCATTATGTCGAGCTGTTGCAGAACAAAGATACGTCAGTATTAGCCGCGTGGTATTTATTTGACACTGTGAGCAAAGCTTTGGGTCCAGCGAAGACGAGAAGTAAGCTTCTCAAACACATTTTGAACCTGTACGAAGATGACGACTACATAATGGATAAGACAGAGCATAAAGTTACAGACGTCGATGCAGTGACAGCAAACGGGGCGACCGCAAGCAAACAAAAGTTCGCAAAGTTGTACCACAACATTTTTCTCCTCCAGTTGATGGTCAGGCTTGGATTGCAGTGCTTTTTGGATAACTTCACTCAGCACTTAGTGGAAGCTGTTGGCGGGTACAAGGATGTCAACACAGAGGCTGGTTCCCCGGGACATTTGTGCCACAATCGGTCCATGGCCAACAAAAAGCCGAGATATTCAGATGACAACGTTAAAAACGCTCTGACAACTAATAATGACATATTTTCCCCTGATACGTCATATGGATCCGAGCATGTTGCGACCCCGAGTGTAGAAAAAACTATGAACGATGCGTTGAAAGACAAAGACATGGATAGCAGAAGTGAAAATGAGCTGTTTCACTTTGAAACTGATAAAGACAGACTACCAAGTCGAAACAGCCGGAGCAAATCGCCCGCTGAATCTATTGACTCGTTTAACTCTTCTAATGCTCCTCAAGAGAATAATATTCACACGCCGTCACCGTCGAGAGAATTCCCCTCTCCTATCAACTCGAAATTTGATTCCGCTGCAAGAGATCCCATCATTGTCACCACAAACGCTTACTGTGAAGCGACTCCTAAAAAAGCCCTATCACCAACAATAGAGATTCCCACAAAGTCAATGTTTACAAGCTACATACATTTCGCTGAAGAAGACGACGATGAAGTTGAATTGCGCAAAGGATCTCATTCGAGACAGACGAAAAGCTTAGATGTTAGTAGGAACATAGAAAATAATATGTATAAAGTACCTCAAACTTTGACGGAAGAAGATTTAGATTTCAAAGACGAAGGCCCTTGTAAAATTTCGGATATGAGTTCTGAAAGTCTCATATGGCTAGCCCACAGACTAGGGCCGGTTCTTACATGTAGATATATTACTAGAAACTTGCTCAAAATGTTGACATTGTGTTATATTGGAAAAGATAATTTAAGTCCGTGGGAGACGGATGAAAAAGACGAATTTGATGAGATTTCGATAGTGAATAGCAAAGTCGTCGGCGACAAAAATGCAATGAAAGTGATCAACTGTCTGACTTCTATAGTCGGTAAGTAATACACATTTTCTAGATTTGTCATAAACAAAAAGCCAGGTTCAGACTGGAGTGATGATTAGCTGGCATCTAGGTCTGTGACGTCATCGTCCTGTCACCAGCTCATAACAATCGCGTGCAAGCGATTGCGTTCTGTTTTAACCCTTGAGACCCTAAGATTGCAACTTAGAACGAAAATCAATTACAGTAGCAATCATAGAGATGAGTTCTCTCTACTAGTGGTTTAACAACCACTTTTTAACCGACTTCAAAAGGAGAAGGCTATCAATTCGAATGTTTTTTTTTTGTATGTTTTTTTACGCGATTTCTCCGCCATTTAGAAATGTTTTGATGATTATTTTTTTATTAGGTAGGTCATAAATCATAGGTAGTCATCGAGTTACAATAAATATAGAGTCACAATCGTACCAAAAATATGCCCGAACTCGGCGCACGCTACGAATTGCGCCGACTTTTTGGTTAGTTACAAGGTAACCGCGATCCGAATACAACGCCGCGCGATGCCAGAGCTACGATAACATAGCGGACAACTAACGTTGAACACTATGCAAGCGACATAACGTCTAAATTGGAGTAAATGTGGCATTGTGAAGTATATAATTGACACAATGTATGTACAATGTGACGTTTGGACGTTTTTTTGACTGTTTTCAATGAGAGATTGTGTCTATAGGAATTGTATCAAGATGGTAGTCCCATATATTTTACTACATAAAGCTAGCGATGGGGTAACTGGGGGTAAAGTGACAAATAATCTTTTTTTAAATTCAATAATAAGCTTGCGCTTGACCGCCAACTCGCCTGATGTTAAGCGATGATGCGGTCTACGGTGGAGCACGCTTGCCTAGAAGAAACCGATTCACTCGTGATTTGAAGACAAATCATACCCAGATTGTAACTATCGGGGAACACCCATTCAGGCAGCGCATTCCACAGACTAGCAGTAAATTCGAGAGTTTACTGAGTTTGTCAGAGACTGGTAACTTTTTTTCCAGCAATGTATGGCGAACAGCTGATAATTTTCCAATACCTACCCCACATGAGCGAACTGATCGCGTCGTGCCGCAAGCGTCTCTCGGCGCCGCTAGAGGGAGGTGTGGTCGCCTGTTTGAGGCTCATCATATACCTGATACCTTACATGAGCGATGTCAAAATTATGGAGCAGTTACAGGTAAGCATGAACTAAAATATATTTACCGAAATACAAAGGGTATCACATCAAAACTAATACAACCGGTAGAGAGGAATCGTACTAATATTATAAATACGTAAGTGTGCTTGTTTGTTAGTTGGTTTGTTCCTCTTTCACGCAGCAACAGATCAACGGATCGACCTGATTTATTGCATGGGTATAGTTCAAGGGCTGGAGAGTGACAAACTTTTCATCATCATGGTGATGATCACCATTTTTCATCACTACGCGGAGGGTTTAAAAATGCAAATAAAAAACATGACGTGATTAATGGACGGCCCCTATTATATAAGAGCATACAAACATCTACAGCTATGTTGATAATTCCAGGACACGTTTCTAAAGTCGATCCTGCAGCCGGCACTACGTTTGGCGTCAACAAGTCGCTCGTCGTACCCGTCGGGCGCCGCCGCCCGAGGCGCGCTCGCCCGAGCACTCGCTGTAGCGTTACACGCACTCGCGTTACGCATCGGACCCGAAATGTCGCGCAAACACCTGTGTACTCCACCGCTGCAGAGGTAACTTATCACCTTACAATAGGAATGGTCCTATTTTTTTAAAAATTATAAGTTCACGGTACTGGAAGTAACGCAGGGAAACGCTGGATGCAGGCCGCTTCCAACCGGCCCTTTTGGAGATCGATGGGGGAGGCCTATGTCTAGCAGTGTACGTCCTATGGCTGAAATGATGATGATGGTGATGATGACTGGCAGTACACATTCATGTAGAACTTAATTAAACAGTACACAATATGAGCGTAAGTGTATGTCCTACTTGGAGTGAACACTGGCATTCATAGAAAAAAGTTTAGTACCCTTTAACAAATGGGTACCCAATCAACATGAAGTACTTATACAAAAACCAAGGAAGATAGACTAAGAGGAAAGACAATAGCGGAACATTAGAGCGTATCCCGGAAATTTGCCTAAAAACGGTATAAACTTAGATGGCGCCGTAATTTGAGCGTGCTATAGGTTGTCTCGAACTTCCGTAAGCGCTGCAGTCAGATAATGTACGAAAGAGTTCTACAAATTACCGTAGCGCTAGTATCGCAGTCAAGTTTCGCAACATTTCAAGGGAATAAAGAAAGGCGACATCTATTGGTATGAGTTGAGCTTCTCTTGAAATGCTGAAAACATTGCTTATGTGTGTAGGTCCTAATACATGATGACGTCTCAAGCTATATTAAAAAAAAAACACAGTCGAATTGATAACCTTTTGATAACCTTAATTGATAACCTTTTGATGATAACTTTTTGGAAGTTGGTTAAAAAGAGCACGCTCTGTCTCCTTTCAGATTCTTCCTGGCTTTCGATAAAGCGACCGGGAAAACAGATAATTGGCCTAAACAGGATGACACCGTTACCGACAAGGTAATCTTTCGAGTAAAAGTTAAAAATCCTTTCTTAGCGCACCTCTACACCCTCCATAAGGAATCTACGTGCCAAACTCAGATCAGACAAATAAGAGAGATACGGTAAGGTGGCGTGGTGGGTGCGAACGCATCTGGCCTAAATCAGGCTTGATGCCTTTAGTCGATCTCAGCCTACAGACGACATTGCCGCCCTTTTTTGTTTTGTTTGTTTGTTTGTTATTGTGTGTGATAAATGAGTAAGTTCAGCTTCACAGTTCAAGTGGCTTTCGAGATTTCGTGATGAGACAGTATATATACAGGGCTACGCATATACCTTGTACTAAGCCAGAGGTCACTGCTGAGGTCATTGTACTCATCATTATGAACAACTTTTACTGTGGGACCAACCCTGAAATAGCGGGAAAAAAAAACAGCTGTTCCATATATTTTGTCGAGTGTCAATGACCGTTTTCTTTGTGTGTATTTACTATATTATTTAATTTTGTGGTGTATATACTGTATCTGTGCTTGTACCGAGACATCACCAAACGGCTCCAACGGAAGACCAGCGCTGGTTAACAGCCGACATTATGCTGAGTTGGGGCCGATTTGTGACCTTATAACCTGTCTATAAGGGATTAAACGAAAAAATAATAATTGGCTCACAAATAAACTTTTTTTCTTTCTTTCATCTTTTTCTTTTTAGATTGTATTTAAATGGTGTATATTTCAGGTATCGGAATATACTGTATCTGTGCTTGTACCGAGACATCACCAAACGGCTCCAACGGAAGACCAGCGCTGGTTAACAGCCGACATTATGCTGAGTTGGGGCCGATTTGTGACCTTATAACCTGTCTATAAGGGATTAAACGAAAAAATAATAATTGGCTCACAAATAAACTTTTTTTCTTTCTTTCATCTTTTTCTTTTTAGATTGTATTTAAATGGTGTATATTTCAGGTATCGGAATCGGAGCCATGGGAGGGCAAAGCGGATGGATTCTTAGAGATATGCCGCGACGGGACGACGGCAGAGTGGCGAGTACAAGACGGTCGGGTCGTCAGAGCAGACCTGCCCGACCTGGCGTGCTCGCCGCCGGACAGAAACGACCCGCCGGACAACACTGCACTCACTGTAAGAAAAACATTATGTGATACTTTAACCCCCCAAATGCGTTACGCACCGCATGTCGGCGTAAGCGAAAAGTGCTCGACGCGCGTATTGTGTGTAAGAAGATTTATACACAATACCAATGGTATATAATACCTAAGCCCGTTTTTTTAAAATCTGAATAGTAGGTCAAGTTCCCCATTTTAGCCATAAAAAATACTCCTGCGCTTGCATTCAACGGGTTAAAGCTGCTGACCCACTGAAGTGAAGGTCTCGATTCTGCGGGAACAAAGCGGTGTTCGTATATCATTTGTTCGACGTAAAGAGGAGCTGTGGGTTCGGGATTGGCAAAATTGGGGCTCTGACCATAAACCCAAGCGAACCCTGGGTGAGGACGACAACGTTGTGTTGCCGACGTAGTCGTGAGCGGAGGAGTCGAGACAATACGCAGTTTTCTTGGGAGGAGTCATAGCGCAGTGCTGAAGGCTCCGGTGCGTTTCTCTGCAGGTCCCAGAGTCCTCTTTTCTAGCACTAAGGCTGGTCACCGGGCGGGTTATAGTGGGTACTAGCTGAATCCCGCTACTTCGTACGCGTAGAGCTCGGCCTTCGGCCTCGCTACTATAAACCTATATGCTATAAACCTCACGGAGCCCGAGACCTGGAAAAAAATGCCGAGAAATTCACACCGGAAATGACGATATAACCATTTGACTGCTTATCCTTTACCCCGCCGTAAGCGAAAGATACACATTTTCGATTGATCGAATTGAATGAATGACTTGAATCTCCAATCTCAAGCGCCATACGTCCTCCGCAATTCAAAAATGCAAAAAAAACATCACGTGATTAATGGACGGCCCCTTAGTCATCATTTATTTATCCTTGTTTCTCCCCGACTAGGCACAGGAGGAACTGCTAATGGTGTTTGACGAGGAGCTGGCTTACCAAACGTACACGACGTTTGTGAGACTAGTCGGCGTCGACGCAATGGAGAGAAGTCTCAAGAACACAGACACTGTCCGTGCCTTATGTCGAAAGTACGAACAAAACCATGCCATCAGGTAACTAGAATAAAGTTTAAGACAAGTTTGCTTAAAGGTAGAGACACCAAACCTTTTGAGGTTCTTGGACATACTGGTTTCCTCACGATGTTTTCTTTCACCGTTTTTGAGCGATGACATCGAAAGACAATTTATTTATGTATTAAATCAGACATTGGTGCAGGGCCGAGGATTGAACCGGTTACCGTCAGATTGTAAAGCGCACATGCTACCGCTCGGCCACCATTGCTCCGTGAACCTTAGCATAATCAGCCTTTTAGTAGTCTACTGCTAGACTTAGGCCTACCCTCGAAGGGCGATTGGTCCATATCCACCACGCGGACCCAGTTGCGGGTTGGTGGATTCACATACGCCATTGAATTCTCTGTGCGTACGAGTATATGCAGGTTTCTTCACGATGTTTTCCAACACCGAAAAGCCAGTGGTATGAAAATCCGCATTGGTACGGGCCCAATTTGAACCCACGATCCCACAGAAAAGTTTTTTTTTGTGTAAATTATAATGGCTAGTCAAAGCATTTTTGTAAGAAATTTGTTGTAGCCAGTTGCACCCATATAAACGAAACGTCAGTCATTCGAAATCAGTTAGCAACTGTGATGCGGAGTTCGACGCGTTGATCTAAATAAGAATGTTCAATCAAGGTTATAATGCCTGGTAACAGATTGTCCTTTTCATTTCCGTTCTATTTACTTCTCTTTTCTGTGGGTTTCCCAAAATAGGCAACCACGGCTTTAAACACCGTGAAACTTAAAAAAACTTGTAATGAATTTTTGCAGCTCCCCACTCCAAATAAGCCGCGACAAGCGCTTCCAGCCGTCCCTGAGCGACGAGCCGCTGAACCGCCGCGACGTCACCTCGAAGAACGACATCGTCAACGACCACATATCCAGTTCTAACAGTTTCGGGTCTAACGTCACGTTGGTGGGGAATCGCATAGATGTCGCCAGTGACGCGTGTGAGACCGGCTGTCAGGACGGGTTCGATGTGGTCGCTTGTAAGATGGACAATGGAGTTAAGAGCAATCGGTGAGTATTGACTACTACTGTAGTCACAGTAGTAGTCAGTTTAATGGACTAAAACTTAACGCAGATAAAACAAACATAATGTTCTTCAATGCCGTATCCTCGGACCGAGCGCCTGTTTCTGTCATTCTGCAAGATGACACAACATGTACCTCATCGAATCTTGTGAGACTACTAGGGTTCGAAATTGACCCAGCCCTGAAGTGGAAACATCATGTAGATGTAACTTGCAAGAAAATGGCAAAAGGTATATATGCGATGAAGCAACTCAAAGCAATGACTACACAAGATAATTTAAAAGATATTTATTATGCATATATCCACTCTACTTTGTCATACGGAATAATATTGTGGGGAAGTTCCACTGATTATGAGAGAGTACTAAAGATGCAAAAACGTGCCATAAGAGTTTTGGTCGGTGGTAAATTTGACGAAACATGCAGAGGGCATTTTAAAGAATTACGAATATTAACGTCAGTATCTGTATACATTTTAGAAGTACTCAAATATGTTAAAAAACATATACATGAATGTAAAATAAAACATGTGAAAAGTAAGCGGGCCATACGAAATAATAAAATATTATTAGAGACAACATACCCAAGATTGAACATGACGAATAAGAAACCAATGATTATGGGTCAAAATTTGTTTAATCAACTTCCAGAATTTATAAAGTCCATTACGAGCGAAATACAATTCTCCAACGCCGTCAAAGTGCTTTTGTTAGACAGGTCAATATATACGATTAAGGAGTTTTTTAATAATGACTATGGCCATTTAGAGCCTGTTTGATGAAAATTACCTATTTAATTTAATTTTTTATTCTTATATAATTATTATTTATACTATAGCCCCTTTACAGCTGAATACTAAATTATTAATTATACATTTTGTGACACGACGAGATCGGTATGATGCCCAACTCATAATATTTAATTATACTAAGATGTTGTAGTCGGCCGATCAATAAATGATATTCTATTCTATTCTATTCTATTCATAGCATCAATTAGCTGGTCCTAATAAGTCACCGAAGCCACCTTCGACCCATCACTTCTAATTCTAATTCAAAGTGGGGGTGATAAGACTTGGGGCCTTACGGACAACAGCTAATTGCGGCACCTAATCCGCTCAGTTGGAAAATCACGCGAGCGCAAACCGTATCTGGGCGCGATAAGGTTCACGTTCGCGTGATTTTCCATATTGACATATTGGTCACGGCATACGAATCGGTTTTACTGGCGCCCTAATAGATGTTTCACATCAACAATACAGACAGCCTAGTTTTTCGATACTGATTTAGATCAATTCATTATCTTCAACATCAGCCGGAAGACGTCCACTGCTGAACATAGGCCTCCTCCTTTAACCTCCACACTGAACGACAGCCTGCCTTTTGCATCCACTGGATGCTCGCGACTCTCACAATGTCGTCGGTTCATCTAGTGGGCCTCCCTACGCTGCGTCTTCCGGTTCGTGGTCTCCACTCCAGAACCTTTCTTCCCCATCGGTTATCGGTTCTTCGAGCGATGTGCCCTGCCCATTGCCACTTCAACTTGCAAATTTTAACAGCTATGTCGGTGACTCTTGTTCTTTGGCGAATATCCACGTTTCAATAGATCAAATATCTGTATATATAAGAAACTAGCGGCCCGCCCCGGTTTCGCACGGGTATAGATATATAGCCTATGTTACCCGGGGATAGTGCTTCCCAACAGTGGAAGAATTTTTCAAATCGGTTCAGTAGTTTCAAGAATTAAAAAAAAAATGTATGTATTTCCAGTCACTTACGCGGCGACTGGCTTATATACTGGGAGCACGAGATCGGTCGGCCGGACAAGGACTCCCGCTTCAACCTGAAGCAGATCAAACTGCAGACGTTCGCGGGACACACGCACTCCGTCAAGTCTTTGCACTGTCTCGACAATGAGAACAGCTTCATGAGCGGATCCAAGGACAAGACGGTCAAGTTATGGTCGCTTAGGAATCAGGTATGCAGCTTTGTTACCTCCTTCACTTCTTTTTTTCATTTTTAAAGCCCGATGCAAATTCTTATTCTTCTTTTATTATTTTATTACTTTATTCGAGATGGGGGTGATAAGTCCTGCAGTTCCACTTGGGGTTTATTGATCATTTACGGTTTAAGATTTTTATTTCCTCAAAAGAATTTACAAATTCACTTATTGAGAAAACACAGTATATATAGGTAAGTATTATAGCGCCATTGAGCGTAGTTTATAGAGATAATTATGCAAACAATAAATTAAGTATCAAAACGATAAAAATTAAAAAGTCAAACTTAGAGGGTAGATTTACAAAGTTTAGAAGTACATATGTCTATGCATGCAAGCGGCCCGTACCGTTCGTTGTTTATTATGATTTATGGCCCATAGTACGAAAAAGAGCGTTTTTGTATGATATTATTATGATTATATTAAAGAAATATCCTTTAAAATGTGTTTTTTTTTTTTTTTTTATTTGGTTAGCGATTTTATTTCTTTTATGTGTTTCGGCAATTTGTTGTAAAGTTGTGCCCCTTCATACATTATATTATTTTTATTTCGCCCTACCAGCCCACCAAACTACACGAGCTAACCCAACTTTTTGAAATATCGGATTGAGGCTTTGGGGCGCTGGCACAATCGCTCCAGTTGCGTAGATGGTATGCGTAATGATGAATAAGCAGTCTAGTTGTTGTGGGGACGTGGATGAAGGCAATGATGCCCCATGCAACCCGGTAGCGATTCTAGTTCTGTGGCTTCACAATAAATAAATAAATATTCGGGTAATTTTTCACACACGGCCATCTGACCCCAAACTAAGCAAAGCTTGTGATATGGCTGCCAGAGACTGATATACATACATACATAGTTTTAAATACATACTTAAATAGATATTAACAACCAGATATAGAACAAACAAAAACGTTCATCACACAAATGTTTGTCCTAGATGGGAATCGAACCCACGCCCCCAAGCTCAGAAGGCAGGTTCACTACTAACTGGACCAACGGGCTATCTAACATGCTCTACAGCAATGCCAAATTGCCAGCTCTCAATGCCACAGAACATGCTCTACAGCATGAAGGTGAAGAAGGTTGTTGTAAGTTTAACGTGTTAATCTGTGTATGTCTGTGGCATCGTAGCTCCCAAACGGCTGAACCGATTTTGATTTAGTTTTGAAATAACTGCTCTTATGATTTCTTAATTTAAATGAAAAATGTGTACACCAGAGGACCAATAAATAATTACTTCCAGGGTGACGGCAACGCAACAACGCAATGCAACTGGACGTACACGGGTCATAAAAAGGGCGTGTTGTCTCTTTCCTTCTTGGAGTCGCTGCGCCTTGCCGTCTCAACCGACTCGGTCGTGCACATTTGGGACCCATTCATGGAATGTGTGGTTTCACAGGTAAATAAGTGAACACTGTGGATAGATGGGGGACTACGTTAGTTGTGGGCAGAGAATGAGACCGCGCGGAGTTCCTCTGCACTCCTCGCTTTTCATCTTGCTCGGGAATACTAATACTAAACTCTACGCAGCTTCACTTAGCCCTGGGGGGTTAGACAAGACCCACTTTCTGTTAGCGTTAACGCCTGCGGAAAGATGAAATTGTTTGAAAATGACATTGACAATGACATTAGCTTGAGAGATGTTATCTCAAGCTAATGTCATTTTCTTACAATTTCATCTTTCCGCAGGCGTTAACGCTAACAGCAAATGGGTCTTGTCTAGACCCCTGGGCTAGTGACTTAGTTCGTACTTACTTACTTACGGACGTACTTACTTCATAAACCTTGGCATACGTCTTGCACTGACACAAAAACGAGTTTAGCCCCGCTACATTTGAATTTTTAGTTATAATAATTAATTAGTTAGTCCACTAAAGTTATATGATCGTTTACGGGATATTTACCGTGATAAGGTTGAGTGGTGGAGTGGTGGTGAGGGTGGTTAAGACAACACACACACACACACGCACACACGTGTCTGTGTGTCTTCCCGTGAACATGGTGCATGTAACCGCGCAGAAATATCGGGAGCTCATTCCACAACCTTGCCACGGTAAATATCCCGTAAATAATCATATAACTTAAGTGAACAACCGTAATAGTTTAAAACAGTGTTTTAGTTAGTCCAGATTAACAAATCCAGGCTAACTAGATACTTTGTTTGCTTTCGTGCAAGAGGGCATTACAGTCAGTCGGCTGACAGGGTAGGGTTAAGGTTTTTTTAAAGGCAATCTAAAAAACCTAAACTTGTATGTCGACAGCTAGATCACCTAAAAGCGCCAGTGAGCATAGTGCGCGCGCTCGGGGACGGTTCGGCGGCCATCTTGGCGGCCACCGGCGACGCGCTCAGGATCATAGATGCGCGGGCGCCGCATTCCATGTATGAACTCAAGGTTAGTCAACGAGTGAGATTATCATCCATACAGGGTTACTTTTTTGAAGGCGTCAAATTTTGTATACGTCCTGCTCATCTTCTCTACATAGTATAAATTGAAGTCGCTTTCCGCGTCTGTCTGTCTGTATGGCCGCTAACTCCTTCTAAACCACGCAACGGATTTTGATGCGGTTTCACCATCAGTTAGATAAATTTTCACGGAAGGTTTATATATATAACTAGCGACCCGCCCCGGCTTCGCACGTAAATTACGCCCGTGCGAAGCCGGGCGGGCGGGTCGCTAGTTGATAATAAAAAGGCCCGTATTTTTTTTTGGTTTCTTGTACGTACGGTTAATAGTTTAGTTCAGATAATAAATAGGTAAATTAAAAAACCGACTTCATGGACAGGTCAATATGCGGGATTCATCCCCTAATTTTCCAACCCTACAGGTGGAATGTTATTCAAATTTAAATGGGACAAACCTCGATTAAAATCGGCAATCGGCGAAAATATTGCGAAACACACAAAAAAAAAAACACTATTTGACAACCTGCTTATTTGAAGTAGGTAAAAAAAACTACAAATGGTTGTCAGTTTTGTTCAAAAGTTGATCGAATTTCTATATCCCAATATTTTTTGTTCTACCCTCAATTTTTTTTCCGTAGGTGCCAATGACAGCGACGACGTTCGTTCGCTGCATGTGTGTGTGTAACGGCGGGGCGTGGGCGGCCTGCGGGCTCGCCTCGGGTCATATAGCCGTCGTGGAGCTACGCACCGGGCTGCCGCGAGCGGCTTGGAAGGCGCACGATGGAGAGGTATCTCCCTGCTTTACTTTGACCGCCCCGGTTGCCCAGTTAGTAGTGAACCTGCCTTCTGCGCTTAGGGGCGTGGGTTCGATACCCACCTAGGACAAACATTCATGTGATGGTCATTTGTTTTTGTTCTATAACATCTAGGTGTTAATGTATATGTATGTGTTTTTAAAATTATATATGTATGTATATCAGTCACTGGCAGCCATAGGACAAGCTTTGCTAAGTATGGGGTCAGATGGCTGTGCGAGAAAAAAAAAACCGAATATTTATTTATTTTATTTATTTACCTCTGCTAAGGCTTTCCCCCTGCCCCAATGTACAATCATCGCCGAACCTTTCAAACACTATTGTACTCCAGCACGCCTAGCACGCGATAAAATTTTGTATACAGGGTTACGCATATATACTGTACCAAGCCGAACGCAGCTCATTATATTCATTATGAATCACTTTTATTAAGAGACAAACACTGAAATCGCGAAAAAAAACAAAACGGTTTTCTATACATTTTGTCGAGTGTCAATGACCGTTTTCTATGGAACAGCTGTTTTTAGGGTTCCGTACCTCAAAAGGAAAAAACGGAACCCTTATAGGATCACTTCGTTGTCCGTCTGTCTGTCTGTCTGTCTGTCCGTCTGTCAAGACCCTTTTTCTCAAGAACGCGTAAAGGTAGCAAGTTGAAATTTATACTAAATACTTGGGTCTACGGTTTCTTTCGGCTGTAAAAAAATAAAAGTTGTAAGTCAACGCAATCAAAAGATATGAACGTTTATGTCGCATATTTTGCGATTTCACTGGGGAACCAAAACCTATAGTGTACTTCCCGTTGACCTAGAATCATGAAATTTGGCAAAAAGCAAGGTCTCATAGCACATATATAGGAATAAATCCGAAAGTTAGAAATATGAAGGTATATCATTTAAAAATGATTATTTTGCTATTACAAACTTACATTTTGTAGTTGGAATGTATGGAAGAACCTTATTGTCAACTACAAACTTAAGTTTGTCTTTCAATATTTTAACTTCAGTTAGTTTTTTTTTTGGTCTCGCGCTCTTAGGGTTCCTTTATGTCGTATATTTTGCGATTTCACAGGGGAATCAAAACCTATAGGGTACTTCCCGTTGACCTAGAATCATGAAATTTGGCAAGAGGCAAGGTCTCATAGTACATATATAGGAATAAATCCGAAAGTTATAAATTTAAAGGTATTTAAAAATAATTATTTTGCTATTACAAACTTACATTTTGTAGTTGGGATGTATGGAAGAACCTTATTGTCAACTACAAACTTCAAAGTTGTCTTCCCAGAGACTGTGGGATCGGCCGATCTGCGAACTAGCATGGAAATCGCTACTAGATACGTGTCCTAGTATTGCAGATCGCGCTCGTATTCTTGCTGTCTCTGTTTGGGAATCGGGACTTTGGTTGCAAGCCATGCCCTCTTTTAACACAGGTAGCCTTTTAGATCCAACCGCATTTCGTCTAGCTGTCAGCTTACGCTTGGGTGCAAGGTGCTGTGAGGCCCATCGCTGTCAGTGTGGTACTGCTGTTGACCAGCTCGGTCACCATGGTCTCTCTTGCTCGAGAAGCGCTGGTCGTATTGGCCGACACGCTAGCCTGAACGACATCATACGCAGGGCACTTTCCACCGCCAATGTCGCAGCTGTGCTCAAACCGAGTGGTCTTGCGCGTGACGATGGAAAGAAGCCTGACGGTATGACACTTGTGCCCTGGAGGTTGGGGCGGCCCCTTGTATGGGACGCAACTTGTGTCGATACTTTGGCGCCGTCACATCTTCCTGAGACACAGGGTAGGGCTGGCGCGGCTGCTAATTCGGCAGAGCAGCACAAGCGTCGCAAATATGCTAACCTCGGCAGTGGTTACATATTTGAGGCGTTTGGGGTCGAGACATTGGGCCCTTGGGGACCAGGAGCTCACCTCATTTTCAAAAATCTTTCAGAGCGCCTGGTTAATGCGACGCGTGACCAAAATGCTGGCGTGTTTCTGGCTCAACGCATTAGCATTGCCATTCAACGTGGTAATGCCGCCAGCATGTTGGGTACGCTGCCAACTGGTAGTGGGCTTGAGCATTTGGATTGTCTTTAGACCTTCAGCGGTCTATGGGCAGTCTAACTGTATTTGTAGTGTTAGTTTTAGCTTGTATTTTGTTTAGTTATTAAAGGCACTTGCCCAGTAAAAAAAACTACAAACTTAAGTTTGTCTTTCAATATTTTAACTTCTGTTTGTTTTGGTTTTTTTGGTTCCGTCTAACGGAACCCTCAGAGCACGAGTCCTACTCGTACTTGTCCGGTTTTTTTTTTTTTTAGATTTCAGTGTTGGTCCTATAGTATAAGTTGTTCATAATAATAAGTTTGTACAATGACCTCCTCTCGGCTTAGTACAGTCTATGCGTAACCCTGTATAATTCTTCGTGCTAAGTAAGTTGTTATTTGCAGGTACTTCGACTGGCAGCGGTGGACGAGCGCAGGTTGTTTAGCTCCGGTCTGGACCAGGTCACAGCGCTCTGGAAGGCTGATGATGGAGAACTCATAGCGCATATGAAGTAAGTCTGCTTCCTCTTCTCACCATCTATATATACTCCATCTACGCCACTGGAGCACTGTGCCGAAGTCTCGCTCCGATATCAAGGAGCTAGGTTAGCTCGGGTAGATGCTGTTAGGGAGAAATGCACAATACACCCAAAGCGAGCGTCCAGTGCAGGACTTATTGCTGTCATCCCGAATAAAAATGTGAATAAAGTAGATGAGCTTCACAATTAAGAAAATATAAATTTTATTTATATTACACGGGAATTACTCACGTAAGATTAAGCCGGTCACTCCGACTATAGTTTCAACTGCATTAGGCGGTCTTTTTCAAGATGAAAGCGCGCGCGCGGCTGAGTCTCGCGTTGCACACAAAAAATATGAAAAAACAGTAGCCTATAAAGACTGCGGGGCCCCTTTATATCTGGCGCCCTGGGCGGTCGCTCAACCGCGCCCTTCCTCTTACTCCGATACTGAGTTGGCGCTCGGCAAAGATCGGAACCAAAAGTAGATTAAAGGCGCTTGCAGACGATGCGTAGCAGCTACTTGCAACTTGTACTTGCTGCTTGTACTACGCATCGTCTGCAAGCGCCTCAAAACCTAATAATGCTAGTAATTTTTATATTTGAATTGTTGTTTCACACTTGACGATTTACAATTTTAATGCTATACACAATCTTTGTTTTATGGCATTGTGCCATACAAGTAGACGGGCACAGTTACTTGCACCATGAACATGTCTACCCGTGAACATGGTGCATGTAACTGCGCCGAAATATCGGGTGTTCCATCCACAGCATTATCACGGTAAATACCCCGTTAATAATCATATAACTGTAGCGTACAACCGTGATAGTTTAAAACAAGAGAATCTTTCCTTGCAGGGGTACTACAGAACCGGTACACTGCCTCTCTGTGTACAACAATGAGCTTATAACTGGCACCACCAACAACCGAATTGGCGTACACACTTCCCTTGGACCCGACGCATCTTTCTCCAGCACTAAACTACGCTCGGATTCGTTTAAAGGCGTGCTCACTTGTATGGCTGTGTTGCCTTTAAATAGGCTGTTGTTATTGGCTAGCGATAACGGAACTATTAGCTTACTTTGCTGAGAACATAAACTCGTACAGAGAAAGGTAAAAAAAATATATGTGCAATTAGAATGTTTTCTCGGCCAACTAATTTGAAATTAAAGGTATTTCTTTAAATTCTTACCTCAAAAGTGAAGCGCCAGTTCGGCTGGCTTCACTAAATGCACATACAGTCTGTTTATTTTTAGATGTTTAATCGAGCGTATAAATATGGCAGGCAGGCAACCAATGATAGTTACTAGCCATCGAGATACAATACATATAGAGTCACTATCGTGCTATAAAAATGTCTGAGACAAAACTCGGCGCACGCTACGAATTGCGCAGACTTTTTGGTTAGTTATAAGGTAACCGCGATCCGACTACAACGCCGCGCGATGCCAGAGCTACGATGACATAGCGGACAACTAACGTTGAACAGTATGCAAGCGACATAACGTTTAAATTTTAGTAAATGTGGTATAATTTGAATTTGAATTTGTGGCATTGCGTGTTGTGATTTTGCGTTTGTGGTAATTAATACAATGTATGTACGATGATGCTCGGACGTTTTTGACTGTTTTCACTAAGAGATTGTTACTCTATAGGATGTGTATCTCGATGTTACTAGCGAGGGAATTCCAAGCAGTTTTATCTACATGGCGCCAGATGGCGTTGTTCTTGGCGAATGGGCTATATCCACCAAGCTGGCCCAGTGCGGGTTGGTGGATTCACATACGCCATTGAATTCCTTCTCCGTACGTATCCAGGTTTCCTCCCGATGTTTTCCTTCACCGAAAAGCCGAAACACTGAAAATCTATACATAAACTCCAAAGAGCTCATTGGAACGGGCCCGGGGTTTGAACTCGCGACCTCACTCTTTCAAGTCTAGCGGTCTCTCAAATAGGCTACCACTGTACAGGTACAGGCTTCGGTACGGCTCCTTACTCACATACACCAATTTAATAAATATGTTTTTGTATGTATTTTACGTATATAGTTTATTGTTTTAATGCAAAATCTACAAAACTTGTCGTTATCGAGTTCGTTTCGAGTGTAAGCCGTTTTGTCATAGTTTAAAATGTATTGAAAATTACAAAAACGGGAATTATTTTCCCGAATGTAAAAAAATGTTTCATAGTATTCGTAGGTAGAAAGTTGTAACTATAAAATAGGATAAAACACAATAATAATAAGAATTAGTAAATTTATGTAGATATAGTTAATTTAGTTAATCAATCATGTATATACAACAGAGATGTGATATGTTTTCTAACATAAAACTTTTTTTAGGAAGGCATTTAAGGTCACTGCTCACTTACCAGATCGGCATCGGATCGTCATCACCTTAACTCGAGTTAATCAGTGTGTTGTGTGAGTCAGTGTGTTGTGTGAGTCAGTGTGTTGTGAAGTTGCTAGAAAAAATTGCTAAACGGTTTAGCTACAAGTTTCTCTGAGTTGTAGCAGATGGAGATGCAAAATTTGATAGATTTAAATTGCTAAACGGTTTAGCTACAAGTTTCTCTGAGTTGTAGCTGATGGAGATGCAAAATTTGATAGATTTAAATAGCTAAACAGTTTAGCTACAAGTTTCTCTGAGTTGTAGCTGATGGAGATGCCAAATTTGCTAGATTTTGCTATAAAGTGGCTAAGTTTTCATTTCTGCTCCGGTCACGAGCCGGTGTCTAGCTGATAAGTGTGCCGTTATCTGTACATAGCTTATCTATTCGAAATAAAAATCTGTAAAGTGTTCTTCCCACGCGTCACACTATCCCGTCAGCGAGTTGAAGCACCTTTATAGCACAGATTTGTTTATAGAACATTTGTGAATAAAAATACATATTTAAAAATGTTATTATGATCTCAATGATAGATGATTTCATAATTGTATTATTTAAAGGGTTATACGGAAAGGGTGTACTAAGCCGAAAGGAGTTCATTATAAATAACTTTTAGTATGGGACCAACGGAAATTGCAGCTGTTCCATAGAAAAATTTAATTAATTCACATTCAAATAAATGTATGGAACAGTACAGTTTTTTTTGGGGCTTAGTAAAAGTTGTTAATAATAAGGATTACAATGAGCTCGTTTCAGCTTAATACACTCTTTCCATGTAACCTTGTATAGTAAGTGATTTTATTAATAATTAAAATATTATATAAGTAAATCTACACCATCTTTATTTTTAAAAAAACTTGTTTTTCTAACATTCCAATGTAATTATAATTCCTGTATTATAAGAAGTAAAGTAATGATACATAAGCAGTTATTTTATAATCTACAATGTATATATAGTCCAATCCACGAAGACGCACTACACGTCTTCGTGGATTGCGTACATAATCTTGGCGATGTGTGAATGTTTCTTATGAACTCCAAAACGGCTGGACCGATTTTGACGGGGCTTTAACAGGCAGATAGCCGATGATATAAGGAGTAATGATTAATGAAACCGCGGGGTGCAGCTAGCGTTACATAATTTCTTTCAAGTACAAAGTTACCAAAGATATTGTAAGCAATGCCTTTCTTCGCCTTTCTGTTTTGAAATCACACATGTATATGTTTGTCCGCACTCCAGCAGCAATAGCTGAATGGATTTGAATGAAGTTTGGTATGGAGGTAAGTTTGGTAAGGGCACGAAAAATCGTCACCGCTTTATGATTGATATTCCGAAAACCCGTACGAAGCGCTTTGATTGCACATATATTGTGCGAACTGCTAGTCTGTGGAATGAGCTGCCTGAATGGGTGTTCCCTGATGGTTACAATCTGGGTGTCTACAAATCACGAGTAAATCGGTTTTTTCTAGGCAAGCGTGCTCTAACGGTGCTTAATATCAGGCGAGATGGTGGTCAAACGCAAGCCTATTATCTATACTAATATTATACAGGCTTTGCCTAGTTTGGGGCCTATTGGTACCGCACAGTTTTTTTTTAGTAATGTATTTTATTAATTTTTTAATTTATCTTTATAATTAGACATGGGCCGAGTACTCGGTTAATACTGGGTACTCGGCGTACTCGGCGGGTATTTTGATACTCGTACTCGGCCGAATAACTCGGTTTAATGCCGAGTATACTCGGTTTAAGTAAAGCAATATATTTAGATAGATTTATTTAAAACAACAGTGTTAGATAATCAAAAAGTATTTATTACTAATTTAGGAAGTCTTTGACAATCTCAATTATGATAATGAGTGAGACAACATTTGGAGAACGTTAATGAAAAAAATCAATATTTAAAATTGAATAAAGGTAAATTATGATGCAGGAACACAAGGTTCGCTTGTTTACGCGCCCGAAACTGGAATTTGATTGAACCGAGTTACTCGGCCGAGTACTCTGTTGGAAAAAAATTGAACCGAGTAAAACTCGGTACTCGTTACTCGGCAAAAGTGCTACTCGGCGCATCTCTATTTATAATATTGTATTATACCTTTATACGTCTGTTTGTATTCTGTGTTAATTAATGTCCATCTATACTAATATTATAAAGAGGAAAGATTTGATTGTTTGTTTGTTTGCATTGAATAGACTCAGAAACTACAGAGCCGATTTGAAAAATTATTTCACTGTTGGGAAGCTTCACTATCCCCGGCCGACATAGGCTACATTATATTATCGTGTGTATGAAATTTGTGGTGTGAACAATAAAGAGTTTATCTATCTATCTATATTTTCAAAAAAATTAGTGATCCTTACTAAAACTCCAATATTGTAACCCAAGGTGTAAAAAAAAAAACACCATTGCGAGGCCGGGGTGCGTTGCTAGTTTATAATAAAATAAATAAAACTTAACTTTTGATTCAGAGCGTCCGCAGGATCGGCTCTAGCCTTTGATCTGGGAGTGTCTTTCGGCGCGTTTCATTTCTGAAAACTATCGTACTGGAATCGATTATAAAGTGCTAATCTAGGTTAAAAACAATTTCCTCGTCAAAATTGTATTCTGGTTACAAATAACAAACGTGCTCCGCACCCTGCCACGCCCACTTACCGAGGCGCGGGGCGCCATCAAAATTGTATTTATCGCTCGTTTTTTTTTTGTCATTTTGGCGGGCCTTGCTATTTGGCGCCTAGAGCTCGCTGTAGTGCCGGCGCTGCAATAATCCACATAAAAAAGGGCGGCAAGCCTGCAGGGTGTGTTCGAATTCGACTAAGAGGCATCAAGCCTGATTTCAGCCAGATGCGTACCCACCCGCCACGCCACCTTACCATATCTCCCTTGTTTGTCTGATTGGAGATTGTAAGAATCAGTTAATAAGTAAATAATAAAATGCATAAATCTTCGTCTGTTGTAAAGTAATGTAATTATGATGTATTTAGAGGTATTGGATATTTTTTTGTAATAAAAGTTTTACGTTACTGTGTTACTTTACAGTGTTTTACTTCATATTTGCTAGCTGGTCCATCAGCAGGGCAAGTACCGTACTTAACGATCGTCAAATTTGACAGTTGAGATCGTCAAATTCGCCGTTTGATCAGTACTCGCTATGATCGATTCTATGGTATTTTATCGACTTTGACGATCGATAAAGTACGGTACTTGCACTGCACTTATCGCGCCCAGATACGGTTTGCGGTCGCGTGATTTTCCAACTGAGTGGATTGGGTGCCTGTAATAGCAGTTGTCCGTAAGGCCCCTGTTCCCTTAAGATGATGGCTCTTTTACTAAGTACGTCAAGGGAAGTTCCATACCTTTGCTAGTTATTAAACAGCATGTTTGCAGGGTTTTGAACTCTTAAAGTTCAATGGTGCAAACGATACATCAGGAAAAATTCTGGGTGGCACTGAGCTGTTATGGGCAAGTGTGACGCTTACCATTAGGCGAGCAACTTGCTCGTCTTGTCAGTTGCATTTTTTTTTTTGCTGTAATGAATATTTGCCACAGATCTACTACCTAATATCTGTGATATTTGCTTTATTCCTCTTTCAGTTTTCAATATTAACAAAACTCTATGAGTTATCTATGACCCAAATCCATTATCAAATGGTTTGTCCGTAAATTTTGACAATCATCAATCATTAGGTACATGGCACCTTCGACTAAAATAAAATGAATGGACGGGCCCTAACCATTGAAACTGCTCAGTAAAAACGAGTCAAAACCGTCGGACATATACTTCAACACCTAATTATAAAAATTTACAGTATTATTGTTATAAAAAATAGATCCCGGTTTCGTTGTGTATTTACACTTCGGGAAAGTTAATGAATGCATAATTTTGAAAGATGTTTCGTTATCACGTAACAATAGACACGTGTTGCACTTCCTACGGCTAGAGTCCGACTGAAACGAAATAAGAGCCGGCGCTCATTTTGTTATCTTCAAAAATGGGCTTCTACTGGGCCTGTCCATTTATTTTATTTTGGTTGAAGCATGGCACAAGGTAAATTGTAATTTTTGCAATTTATATAAAATGCAATTTTTTATGATCCGATTCACTATTGCAATACTATTGATATCAAGTGTGAATCCTGGAATTAATTTGTGTTTTTCCGTATTAGTGAGAGAGCTGTGAAGATGCCGCACAACACGCACCGCCGGTCCAGCACCGTGTCGCTGGGGCGGCGCGCCAGCATCCTGCAGAAGGGCTTGTCCAACGCAGACATACTTATGTCCGAGCTAAATCTCCTCAAGGAGGAAACCCACACCGGTGATCACTTTCTCACCCCCGCCCAACTTGAGGTCGTCTACCGCACTAACTGCACTACTGGACTCACTGATGACATGGCCAAAGAACTTTACGAGATGCATGGTCCGAACGAGCTCAAGGAACTGAAAGGAACCAGCTACTGGAAAGTCTTCCGGCACAATTTATTCGGCTGGTTCCAGTGCCTTCTCTGGGCTGGCGCCCTGCTTAACTTTGCCGCATTTTTCTTTGCTAGTAAAATTGATTCAAGTGGGGGCGAAGACTCTGGACATTCGAGCAGGGAATACCTCTACTTGGGAATAGTAATCACATGCACTATTGTCGGTACCGGTCTTTTTGGGTTTTATCAAGAAGCGAGGAATATTGCTGTCATGAGCGGCTTCGAGAAAATGGTCCCACCTAATGCCGTCGTAATCCGAGATGGAATTAAGAAAATTATACCTAATATTGAAGTTACTTTAGGGGATGTAGTCGAGATGACCAGCGGAGAGATAGTCCCGGCCGACGTTCGAATCCTCTCATGTTCTCAATTTAAAACAGATATGGCGTCTTTGACCGGGGAGTCAGAGCCGATACATCACAAAACTGAGTGCACTCATGCCAATCCACTGGAGTCTAAAAACATGGCGTACTTCAGCTGTCCAGTAACCGAAGGCTCAGCCAGAGGAGTAGTCGTGGCTATCGGCGAAATGACACAAATCGGAAAAATTGCCGGGCTCGTGACTGGATTAAAGAAGGAAGAGACTCCAATCGCCAAAGAAATCACTCATTTCATCAAACTGATTTGCGGCGTGGCCTTTGTTTTGGGTTTCGTGTTTTTCCTGATGGTATATTTTACTCAGGGCAGCTGGATATCCGCGATGATGTACATGCTGGGGATCATATTGGCCAACGTACCAGAAGGCTTAATCGTGACGTTGACTGTTTGCATGACGCTATCTGCCAATCAGTTGAAGAAGAAGAACTGTTTGGCTAAAACACTACAAGCTGTGGAAACCCTCGGTTCAACTTCGTGCATTTGCTCCGATAAGACTGGAACTTTGACTGAAAACAGGATGAGTCTTTCTCACTTGTTCTGCAATTTTAAAATTTTCGACAAAGAAGATCACAGTGCCGTCGCTAAGCCGACGTACGCAGACCTCTGTTTAGCCGCTTCACTGAACTTAAAAGCTACATTTGATCACGCGACTATGCATCTACCGATAGAGAAAAAGAAAATTATGGGAGATGCATCGGAGTCGGCTATTTTGCGGTATATGGAAACGCATCGTTCCGCTTTACAGGCTCAGAGCGATAACCCGAAAGAAGCAGAAATACCTTTTAGTTCCGCGTACAAATATCAAGTTACAATTCATCGCATGGCAGCGACCCAATCCTATTATCTTATAATGAAAGGAGCCCCCGAAATAGTACTGGAATACTGCTCAACCGTGCACACCGACGAAGGGGAACAACCGCTGACTCCACAAATAAAAAAAGAGCTGAAAGCTTATTTTATTAAGCTCGCAAACATGGGAGAGCGTGTAATTGGATATTGTGACTTAAAAATGCCACTGGAAAGCTATCCCTTAGATTATAAATTTGATACTCAGACCAAAAATTTTCCTCTTGAGGATTTAGCTTTCCTTGGCGCTCTTTCCATGATCGATCCGCCCAGACATGATATTGAAAAGTCTATAGCGCTATGTCGCCAGGCGGGAATCAAAGTTGTGATGGTGACCGGAGATCACCCCGTCACCGCCCTGGCCATATCTCGTAAGTGCGGAACGATCACGCAGCCGACTGCTTATGATTACGCGTTTGAACACCACATCGAGCTGACCGACGTGCCGCCGCACATTAAGAACCAGTTTCGAGCTGCCATTATTACTGGAGATGACCTTCGTAAAATGTCAGTTCATGATTTAAAGACTACTCAAAATAAATATGACGAGATCACGTTCGCCAGAACAAGTCCTCAGCAAAAGTTATTTATTGTAGAATCTTACCAAGCGTTGAAGCATGTCGTCGCCGTCACAGGGGACGGTGTCAATGACTCTCCGGCTTTAAAAAAAGCTGATATTGGAATAGCAATGGGCATCACCGGAACGGAAGTTTCCAAGCAAGCAGCCGACATGATATTATTAGATGACAACTTTTCGTCGATCGTACTAGGGGTACAAGAAGGGCGAAGAATTTTCGATAACTTGAAAAAGACTATAGCTTATACTTTGACTTCGAATACGCCAGAAATGTTGCCTTTTGTGATATATGCTATATTTGGGATGCCTTTGCCCTTGACTCTAATGTTGATTCTTATAGTGAATGTTGGAACTGATCTCTTGCCGGCGATGAGTTTGGCGTACGAGGATTCAGAAGCAGATATTATGTCGATCCCACCGCGCAAACCTAGCGACCACCTCGTGGACAAAGTGCTCCTGTTCATGGCTTACTTCCAGGTGGGACTTATTCAGTTTTTTGCGGGCATGTTCTCTTATTTCATTGTTTTCGCTCAAGATGGTTTCTTTCCTTCTACCCTCATGTTCACGCGCAGTGCATGGGAGTCGCCAAAGTCATCAGTAAAAGATACATTGGGCCGTCACTGGTTTTTCAATGACAGAAAACGTATAGAGAGAAAGGCGCAGACGGCTTACTTCTTCGCTATTTGTGTGACGCAAGTGTCAGATGTGATCATTTGTAAGACAAGGCGAGTGTCGCTATTGAGAAAAGGCATGAAGAACAACGTTTTAAACGCGAGCATCGTGGTTAATATACTTTTAGCATTGATTGTGACATATATGCCGTTCTGTCATGAAGTGTTTGCTACAGAGCCTCTTAAATGGCACGATTTATTATCAGGCCTGCCCTTTTCGGCTTTGATGATTTTCGGCGACGAAGTGAGGCGTTACATCATCAGGAATAACATTTCCGAATGGGTCGAGAAAGAAACTTACTACTGAGTTAGGAATATTTTAACGATACCTACCCCAAGATTTTTAATTGATTGATTTTAGATATAGTTTTAAGAATTAGGTTATTGGGTTATAGTGATCCGAACCGTTTGTATGTCACATCTGTCAAATCATCCGACCTTCTCGGCGATACTGAAACTATCGGCTTGAAATTCGTAATAAATAAAAAGGCCTAGTCTACACATTTTGCATTAAAAATAAATTATTCTGGTAGGTATGTAAAAAAACCAAGCGGTGGCGGTCGGCTAACTAGGTCGGCGGAACCCGGGCCGACCGAGCATTAGGTCGACATCAATAAAACTGTCGGAAACAAGTAGGGACGGTTTGTACCCGGAGTCCGGGAGAGTGGCATAAACAAAGGGAAGCCTAATGCCTATACCCAGCAGTGGGTCACTTAAGGCAGTTGGTGATGATGATTAATGTAAAAAAAAAAGGAAAAAGGAGGAAGATATATAATTTATTTTAAAGCAATATTTTCATTACATCCGTAATGCATATTTTTTACAAAAGACCTAAAGAATAATATAGGGAGAATTCTGTGTTATTAAAAGCACAGTTACAAAAATGTTTAAAAAAACATATTTTTGGGCGGTTGGACCGAACGACTTTTTTTAAGATTGATTTGAGATTTTTTAATATATGCTTCATTTTTTTTTGTTATTTTAAGTTAAGAAGTTTTAGTTACATGTAATTTTTTTAGTTTAGTTTTAATTTGTTGATTCAAGATACAGTAAAGATATCTTATTTATTTATTATTTAATTAGCTTACTTGGTAGGTACACTTGGTACATTCAACGCTTTCTACAAATACTAAAAAGCTGGTAGAGCCAAGTTCAAATAGTTTTTTCCCGACGATGCAACGTCAAAATGAGGGTATTGTTTTAAACGTGTAGATCGTCTGTTCGCATGATATGTATGTTCCACCTACAGTCTAAACTTGCTCCAAGCATTTATTTGCTCTGACAGCTGCAATAAAATTGTTAAAAGCTGAATAAAAACATTTTCTTTTAATATTTCACTGAAGTAAGTACCTTTACCTTTATTTATTATTTTATATAGAGTACCTGCTACAGTCTTACGTTAAAAAACCTAAGGAATGTCAGATTTTGTCGTTTTTGTTTACTATTACGTAAAGTTCTTGGTTAATAAATATATAATATCATGATTAATTTTTTTGTTTTATTTGTATGTAGGTTACATACCTAATAGTTTATAGCACTTTTAGATCGGTAATTATTTCAATTATATACCTACGTGTCAAATGT
The DNA here is from genome assembly GCA_914767915.1 of Agriopis aurantiaria. Taxonomy (NCBI): domain Eukaryota; kingdom Metazoa; phylum Arthropoda; class Insecta; order Lepidoptera; family Geometridae; genus Agriopis; species Agriopis aurantiaria. Next base: position 3,984,669 of record OU611994.1, on the reverse strand, counting down.
TGGGACGTTAAAATATTTTTCCTTATTTTTTTGTCTATTTACGCTAATTGTTGTTGATTGTACCTATACTAATATACCGAAAAAAAGAACATACAGTTAGTTGTGAGACTTTAAATTCGGGGCTAGAAATAATAATAATAAAAAAACTGCACCCTCTCATGTGGGATCATTGAACATATCTTCCGAAATAATTAAGGCGTAAGTACCTACTTATACCTATACTGGGGCCTTAGGTACGGCTAACTCTTACCGCGGGCTCAAATTAGCGCTGAAACAGCGCAGTTCGTAAAACCACGCGAACGTGAACCTTAATGAGCTGAGATATGGTTTGCAGTCGCGTAACTTGTCGCAGTCACCTAAATGAGCTCACGGTATGGACTCAGGAAAATGTCGTTGTCAAGTTTTTAATAAGAAAATAACTTTTACTAAATATTGAGTGTTTTATTAATAAAGATATTTTATATTATTTTTCTACCGGGCAACAGCTAGTTGTTAGCTCCTTCGTACGCGTATACTGTCATATAAACTTTTAACCCCGTTTTGGCCTCCTTAATTCAACTCATACGCAAAATCCATTCTTAGCGGATCTCTACACTCTATCATTGAATCAACCTGCCAAATGTTAGTAGCTTCGTAGGTCAAGTTGTATTCGAGATTCCGTGATGCGTCAGTCTGTTTGTATTTCACTTTTATTATTAGTATTTTTAACTAATTGTTAGTCGTTAGTAAATAGTTTTCTAATTATGTACAACAGCCAATATTATAGGCACCTACCACCTAAAACTAGATAATCTCAAGCCGCAATGGAGACATGTCCTTGCAACATACGGGTATCAGTTCTCTAATCTACTTCGAATTATGTGTCTGGCACACACGAATGGGCGCGGTCTCTTATGAATTTAAAACCAGCTTGCGCATGCGCAGCTTGTGTGACCCACATTGCGCAGAAACGTATAGCGTGGGTAAATATAGGAACACGGTTATTGCTCATACGCTTAATCATTGGTTACTATGTTGCCTTTGATTTAATTAAGGGTTTATTGAAGATCTAATCCCAAAAAGGCAAAAACTACTATTATAGCCTTCATACACACAGTGGCGGAGAAACTGAAGCGATTCAAAATGAAGCGCAAAGTACTTAAAAGGAACCGATGAAATTAATGGCTTTAGGAACGTTATTTAGACAATCATTAAATTGCTCTGATGCTCTATTAAACTAAGTCAATTCTCTGATTGCTCTGATTTCTATTAAACTCTTTCATCACTCGGGGAAAACGTTTTTTCTCTCGGGAAAGAGAGGTAAGTAAATTTTTAAGAATATACAATTTTAGATCCTTAATCCTCTCCCAATATTTGAATAGAATTTGTTCAAGCACACGTATAGTAGGTACAATTTCTAACGAAACAAAAATCTGACGAAACAAGAATCTGACGAAATAAAAATGTGACCAAATAAAAATGTGACCAAATAAAAATGTGACCAAATAAAAATGTGACCAAATAAAAATGTGACCAAATAAAAACATAGGGTTTGCCCGAATTTAACAAGTACCAAACGGCGGAACGGATTTGGATAAAATTTGGGAGGTTCCATATAACTTGGATTAACGACGTAGCCTATGTGCTATACGATGTAGCCGCTTCGTTATATCCCGGAAAACATTTAAACGTTATATATGAATGAAAAAGGTTGAACGTTTTATTTTCTTTTAGAAAAGTTTGTGGGGTAGCAGGTAAATACGCGGGGCACTGCTAGTAAGCAAATGACAAAGATCTAGCGCACAAAGCCACAGCTGCGGACAACATATTATTCATTGGGTTAGGTCAGTATTGTCCGTGAGGGAAAGGTCACGAGCTCTGATACCCTCTCAGATACCCTGTACTATGTCACCGGATCAATTCCACGCGTAAGGTGCGCCGCTCGATTATTATTAGAAATAAATTCCTGATTCTTAAGGCCACGCTCACAAGCCGCAAAGTGAAGAGAGCGCAGGAGTAACGCCCCCATCTAAAAAACAATAGACATAACTACTAAAAGATAAAAGTTTTACTCCGATAGTCGGTAAAGAATGTAATGAAGCAACTTTGAAGTACTAATTCCAGCAACACAACGTATTGCATAGGTTTATAAAACGTTAGCTATTAAACCGGCCAAGTGCGAGTTGGGCTCGCACACTGAGGGTTCCGTACCACAACACAAATAATAATAGTCTGAAATCTTAGTTAATCTGCCGTATATGTGAAAATTTCAACTGGCTAAAAATTATGGTTCGAAAGATACAGCCGTTAATAGGTAGGACAGACAGACATCGTAGGCTTAGTAATAGAGTCCCGTTTTTACCCTTTGGGTACGGAACCCTAAAAATTACCAAATAAAAATAAGTTTTTGGTGGTAATGAGTTTAATAAATATATGATACCGGATGATGATACCCCATGTTACCAAAAATTCACCTTTCCGAGCGACTATGAGAGTCGAACCCTCATATAGCCATGTTATACTTATTCCTGCAATGCCTTTACCCAGTGAGCGCGCTACTCCTGCACCTTTTCATCTTAATCAAGTATTAAGAAGAAGAAGAATAAGAATAAAATATATGTAATATATGTATAATATATATATATATATTCATTGTTTTTTTAAGCCCCGATAAAATAGCAAATAATCTTCAGACGGGTGAGCAGGTTTTCTTGAATCATTAGTTAAGAACTCTCGATATAGTCGCCTTTTAAACAAAAATAATTTTATCAGTATTAGTTGAGCCGTTTGGATGACTTATAACACCCCCTACACAATTTTTATTTGTTTATTTGTTCTGACAGCTGCAATAACATTGCATAAAGCTGAATAAAAACATTTTACAACACATTTGCTCAAAAAGTTCACTTACGAAGCCTGTATACATCATATTCATATTCATATTTCGTTTATTGCGTATAATATGGGTACACAGGAGATGGAAAAATTACAGTAAAAGAGCGCCATAATCGACCTTTCGGCATGCAAACAAATTTAAGGAGCTAAGGAAAAATAAACTAACAATGAAAAATTATTATCACATTACACATTATCAAATTAACTTCAACTACAACTCACATTTTAATGGCCGTTGTCAAATTATACAAGTCAACACAAAATACAATTATATAAGATTTGGTCAGAAATAAATGTCAAGTCTAGAATAAGTAGGTAGGTATGTCAACATATATTAAAATTTATCATTCAAGTACTCGTCAACATCGTAATATGCTTTGTCTTGAAGAAAACATTTAACTTTGTGTTTAAAAATGTGGGTAAGTTGTATGTCAACAATACATTTTGGTAAATGATTATAAATCATAGGTAGCATACACACTACACTATTATTTAGTAATGCTGTCTGATTCATGGGAATATTGACTTTTTGTTTATGTCGTTTAGATGTTAAATTACTGTACAAATTTGAATTATTACGTACAAACATCACACAGTCATAAATGTATAGACAGGGAAGGGTTAAGATTTTTAAACTTTGGAAGTGTGGCTTACAAGTTTCTCTTTGTCGCAACTTACAAATAGCCCTAACACATTTTTTCTGCGCTTTAAAAGCATCTTCATTTTTGGTACTGTTACCCCAAAACATTATACCATACCTAAGCAATGAGGAGACATAGCCGTTGTACGCTGCAAGGACTGTAGCCCTACTGACGGTTTTAGAGAGCATGTACAATGCATAAGAGTATTGGTTTATTTTATGTATCAGATTTCCTACATGATTCTTCCAATTTAAATGGCAGTCAATATTTAGGCCTAAGAACTTAGTAGTAACTATAGGCTCTACAATATGTCCAGAATAATTAATGTCCAAATTATTTAATTTATTAACTCTATTTCGGAATGTCATTATATGTGTCTTATTTAAATTAATTTTTAAATTGTTTAATGTTAACCATTGAATAATATTATTAAGTGTCATATTTATTTCATTTTGCATTTTGGAACTGTCCCTTCCGGTAAACAGTACAGTACTGTCGTCTGCGAAAAGAATAGTAGGATGATCTGTCGTAACCTTAGGAAGATCATTAATGTAAATGATAAATAAAAGTGGACCAAGCACACTTCCTTGTGGCACACCATACTTTACTGTTTTGTAGTCAGAAGAGTGAGTGATCTCTTTTTTTAATGTTGGACAAATCTTACTCACCTGTGTGCATTGTTGTCGATTAGCCAGATATGATTTTATGAGGTCATGGATGTTACCTCTGATACCATACTTGTGTAATTTATCTAATAGCACAGAGTGATCCACGAAATCAAAGGCCTTTGTTAAGTCCATGTATAGCGCACAGGCGGGCACTTTTTTGTCCAAACTTGTCATTATAACTTCCAGAAACCTATAGATTGCTTGGTTTATAGTTTTATTTTTCCGAAACCCTATTTGTTCCTGCGCAAATAAATTATTTTGTTCAAAGAAATTAGAGATGCTGTTATAGATAACTTTTTCGAAAACCTTTGACAGAACTGGGACTAAGGCTATTGGTCTGTAGGAACCTATGTCATGTTTATCGTTTTTCTTGAAGAGGGGCTTAATAATAGTTTTTTTAAGCTTTTCAGGAAAAACGCCATTGGAAATACATAAATTTATAATATGACTCAATATATGCGATACTGTACTCGCGACGTGTTTGAGAACTCGTGTAGCTATCCCGTCATAGCCAGTACTGTCTGAGTTTTTAAGGGACATAATGATTTTTCCTATATCCTGTGGAATAGTCGGAGCCATAAATAGCGATCCAGTACTAAAGCTTATGTCATTGGTTGCACTTGTTGTTACTTTACTTTTTTCCCTTGTTGATGGAAGCGAAACGTCAACAAAAAAATTATTAAATAAATTTGCAACTTCAAGGGGGTTGCTAACTAAATTACCATCATTGTTTAACTCTATTGTCTCATTAGAAATACGTTTTTGTTTGTCGTTTATAACTCTCCACATTGCCTTGCTTTTATTCGAAGCCTTATTTATATAGTCATCATTTCTAGATTTCTGGGTGAGGTTAATGACCCTTTTGAGCCTCGAAGATAGTTCCTTAAATTTACGTTTATTTTCTAGAGTACGGTGCTTCCTATATTCCCAGAGTAATACTCGTTTTCGCTTACAACATTTTCTTATGCCTGTGGTAAGCCATTTTGGCCGATGTTGTGCAGTAATTTTTATTCTACGCCACGGGAAACACAAGTCGTATAACAAAGTAAACAAATCATAAAAATCATTAAAGGCAACGTTTGGGTCGGTTTGTTGAAAAATATCAGAGAAACTAAGAGAATTCAAACATTCTCTAAATTTTTCCATATTCTCTTGACCATAGTCACGTCTTTTTATATGCCAATATTTTATAGAGTAACTAGGTTTAACTGGGCAGACAAGTAATTGGGCTGTATGATCGGACATAGCGAGTTCAAGAACTTTCCCCTTACACCCTTTTATATTAAATAGAATATTGTCTAGGCAAGTACCGCTTATTTTCCTAGTTGGTTCATTGATTGCAAACTTTAGGTTAAATGAACTTGCCAACTCCTTGAACGCAATGACTTTTTTAGTTTCATTTAGTAGATTGATATTGAAATCACCACAAAGGATCACCTTCTTTGTACCAAAGCTTACTTCTTGGAGTAATGAATTTAAATGATCAAAAAAGTTATCAATGTGACTCACTTTATTTTTTGGGGGCCTATAGACACATAAGATTAGAAGTTTATGGTCGATAAGCTCTACTCCAGAACACTCAATAATACCCTCTATGCAATGTTTTTGCAGTCCAGGAATGGGTTTAAATCTATGTGTATTGCGAACTAAAACACAAGCTCCACCACGTCGGCTTTTCCTACAGTAAGAGGAGCCAAGACAGAAATTAGGAATCGTTAGCAATTTAGTGTCATCATTTTTCATATTATGTTCCGTAATACACAGAATGTCTACCATACCTTCACTATGCTTTAGAGATTCTAAGTTTGCTGTCACTAGATCTGATTTACTTATGAGACCATCGATATTTTGATGCATAACGCGAATTTCTTTATAGACGAAAAAAAACATTTTCCTCTGCAGGGTTGGATGTCTCATCGTTCGAAAGTTAAACATTACGGATCATACAACGGAGCGTGCGGAAATGAATTTGTCCGCACGCTCAGATGTATAGCACCGTGCGTGTGATTTACGGTATTTTTTTAATTTCCATCATAATTACATAAGAATTCCACAAAAGAGTTTCATATTACGAGAATAAATAAGCTGAATGATCAAACCTCCTTGGAAGCGCTTTTGCTCAATACGTTTGTCTCAGTTTAATACTAAAGAGAAAATGAGACGAAAGATGTAGTTCTAATTTTCACCACGTGATAGTGGCGCTATTTGCATGTTCGCGCCATTTTCTTATTATATTATAGAAACTATTGTTGTGACTGATATTAAGTTATAAACAAAAATTGTTTCATTTGTAGCCTTTTTTTCTCGCAAATGTGTTGTAAAACGTTGTATGGCACACGTGCGGATTGGTTATTATAAACTCGTGACTATGGTAAGCCCTCGACTTCGTCTCGGGCTTACATTCGTCTACTCGTTTCTAATAACCAACTTTCCGCACTTGTATCATAAATAACTATTCTTCTAATATTGCACTGAAGAAGGGTTCCGTCTTACGTTCAAAAACCTTGCGTAAATTCATTCGGCTTTTTACAATGTCATTGGAGCTGTCAGAGCAAATATATACTTGGAGCGAGTTTATTTAAGTCGTTTATGCAACAAACTATTTATGAGCAGAAATTATTTATTAATGGTGTTTTATTGCAAACGTCAAACGTTATGGAATGCAGATATGTGTGCTAGCGAATTTCGCACTATGTGGCAACTAACCTAATATTTTTTCCTATTTAGATTTCAAACGCGTTACTTACTTACATTTCACATTAGTTTAGTTAGTCACTAATCGGCCATACAAGGCCTAAGTTTTGTCGTGAGTGATATAAAAAACTGCAACAGTTGACATTGCCTGTGAAACATGGTGTAGGAAGCAAACTGGATTTATTTTTACCTTTAAAGTAGTGCTCGTATGATTGCTCGAAAAACAGGTTAGACGTCAGGTTATTTAGACAACTAGAACAACAAACCGAGATAGTACCTACAGCTGAGGACTGACTCATGGCGTTAGTTTTAGGTTTTAGTATCGGGGTATATATACTATAGGGGATCAAGAAAAAAAATATTTAAAAAAAACTTAATAATTAGTTAATACGGAATTTCGTTTACTACTTGGATGATATATTTTTTACAACACATTTGCTCAAAAAGTGCACTTACGAAGCCTGTATACATCGTTCGAAAGTTAAACATTACGGATCCTACAACGGAGCGTGCGGAAATGAATTTGTCCGCACGCTCAGATGTATAGCACCGTGCGTGTGATTTACGGTATTTTTTTAAATTCCATCATAATTACATAAGAATTCCACAAAAGAGTTTCATATTACGAGAATAAATAAGCTGAATGATCAAACCTCCTTGGAAGCGCTTTTGCTCAATACGTTTGTCTCAGTTTAATACTAAAGAGAAAATGAGACGAAAGATGTAGTTCTAATTTTCACCACGTGATAGTGGCGCTATTTGCATGTTCGCGTCATTTTCTTATTATATTATAGAAACTATTGTTGTGACTGATATTAAGTTATAAACAAATTTTTTTTCATTTTTAGCCTTTTTTTCTCGCAAATGTGTTGTAAAACGTTGTATGGCACACGTGCGGATTGGTTATTACAAACTCGTGACTATAGTAAGCCCTCGACTTCGTCTCGGGCTTACATTCGTCTACTCGTTTGTAATAACCAACTTTCCGCACTCGTATCATAAATAACTATTACCGAATTAAAAAAAGGAGGTGGTTCTCAATTTAGTTGTATGTTTTTTATTTTTTACTTTGTCATATCTCCGTCGTTACCATAAACCATTTTAGAATAATTTTTTTTATTTGAAGAATAAACTTTCAGATTGGCTCATAGAAATTTATCAGAACCGGCTCAGTAGTTTGGTTTTTTAAATCAAATTAACTATATCAAACATAAAGTTATTTTTCTTCTACTAGATATAATAGATTTTCTTAGGTAAGGAGTTACAAGGTTAATTCACAAAATGTTAATAAAAGTGTATGAAAATCTACTATAATTGTAATGCGAGCGCGGAAGCAACTTTTAAATACGTGCTTGAGCTCTGCAGATCGGGCCCGTCTCTTGGCCGTCGCGGAACGGGAATCAGGTTTGTGGCTCCAAGCCCTCCCTTCACCCCATACCGGAACATTAATGGATTCTTCCAGTTTCAGAATAGCGACTTCCCTTCGCTTGGGCACATCGTGCTGTGCTCCACACCGTTGCCAGTGTGGCATTGTTGTCGACCAGCTCGGTCACCACGGGCTTTCCTGCACAAGGAGCGCGGGAAGGCTTCCCCGTCACGCCAGCCTTAACGACATCATCCGCCGGGCTTTTACCAGTGCCAACTGCGTGGCCATTCTTGAACCGAGTGGCCTCGTAAGTGGTGATGGTAAAAGACCGGACGGTATGACGTTAATTCCTTGGAAGATGGGGCGGCCATTAGTATGGGACGCTACTTGCGTTGATACCCTTGCACCGTCTCATCTTCCTAGAACGCAAAATAAGGCTGGTACAGCGGCTGAATCTGCAGAAAGCCTCAAAAGGCGCAAATATAGCAACCTAGACAGTGGGTATATATTTGAGCCTTTTGGGGTCGAAACTTTAGGCCCGTGGGGACCGGGCGCTAAAAATATTTTTTAAGATTTATCTAATCGTCTGGTCGAAGCATCTCGTGACCAAAATGCTGGCCGATATCTTGCACAGCGTATTAGCATTGCAATTCAACGCGGCAATGCGGCCAGCATTTTGGGTACGATGCCTGCTGGCAGCGGATTATTAGATTAGTTTAGTTTTATATTTTAGTACTAGTTTGTATGTATTTTTAAGTACTTTTTGTTTAATATTGTCCGAAAAATACTGTTATTGGGTTTTAACCTTTTTCAAGAATAAATACTTGTTGTAGTTCAAAAATTGTAAGTTGCTTGAGTTTATTAAGTCATAATTATTTTACATAAATGGTCTGTAAGTCGGATCAGACTCGGGCCAAACCTACATGTGTCCATGTCGATATGCAATAAACGATTAAACGTTAACTTTGTAGAAATTGCATCAGATTTTAATGGAAAACTTTTTCGATAGGCTTAATTGGTGACATGTAGTCGTATAGCAGTCTTGTAGGAGAACGAATTAATAATAAGTATAAAAAATATTTACGCAACATGCCTCAAATATTAATTATTTACGTAAGTATATATTTTTTTTAAATTTCCGCTCTAATTGATAAAAATGATTTTAGTGCAGATTTTAAACGATAAAGACGGCTTTTTTGGTGAGGTCAATTCAAATTAATTTATTTCAAGCTTTAACACCCTCAAATTATACATATGTTGTAAACAAATGTAAAGTAAATTTCATTAAATCAAGGTAAAAAAACTGAATTAAATGTAATAATACAACATAAAAAAATTATATAATAATCAATTACCAGCCAAAATAGATCAAAAAACAAATTACTTATAATATATAATAGAAAATATATGGCTCTAATTAGGAAACCTTCCTCCTTCTTTGAAGTCGGGTAAAAGCAAACATTTATAAACAATTTAAAATATGATGTCTATGATAATAAGATCATTGTCTATGTGAGGTACAATCTCTCCGACACAGAATACTAAATAGCTTCGGCATTGGTACTGGTACATCTCGTAGCAATGCCGGAGGAAAGCAGTCTAACCTGGTCGAAAACCAATGAAAAAATGAAATGATGTAGTGAAATAGTAATTTGTTGTAGACTAGGTTGCAAAGTTGTGCGAACTGCTAGTCTGTGGAATCCGCTGCCTGAATGGGTGTTCCCCGATAGTTACAATCTGGGTGTCTTCAAATCACGAGTGAATCAGTTTCTTCTAGGCAAGTGTGCTCCAACGTAGACTGCATCATCGCTTAACATCAGGCGAGATGGAGGTCAGACGCAGTCTATTATTTATTAAAATAAAAAATAAAAATTGACGAATATTTCCGAAATTTGCTTATATTATTTAATTGGTTAATCGGTTCTTGACTTAATTTTACTTTGGTCAAGTTTTTGTATTGAATAAAACAAGTTGCTAAGATATCTTACGAAAATAGATCGAGCTGCATTAAACATGTCCAGTGATTGGTCCGTTCATTAAAACATATCCCAGGTTTCCTATGTTGTCTCCACATGTATAAAGTGGTATTGGTGCCCTTGTTGCGAAATATGTATCAAGTGCAACATTTGGGCCCTGGTGTTGCTTTATATACGCTGCGCTCGCGTGGTCTGCCACACGTGCTCCAGACTAGGCAACAAGTGCACGGCACAATGTTCGCTAAGGTGAGATATTAATTTTAATCATTTTGTTAGTTTTAATCAAGAATAAGTATTAATAGCTTCTCTATGATTTTTATCTTTAATTCAAAGTAATTTTAAATACCTAAGGATCTTTAAAAAAAAACTTATTTTGGCAACTATAAATATTCGGGACATTTTTTTGCACACACGGTCACCTGACCCTAAAGTAAGCAAAGCTTGTGATATGGCTGCCACAGACTGATATACCATACATATATATTTTTAAATACATACTTAAATAATCATCATCATCATCTTCAGACCTAAATGACCCGCTGCTTGGTATGAACACCCTTTTTGACATTCCTCCCTTTTAAACTATCACAGTTGTTCACCGCCGGGGAGAGAGTGGCATGTATCCCGTAAATAATCATATAACTTTAATCCTCCTTTTGTTTGTGCCACTCCCGGGCAGAGTGTCTCTCACTAGTCACATCCACGCGTTTCCGACATTTTTTTTGATGTCGCCAGTCCGCCCCATCATCCTCGGTCGGCCTGGGTTCCGCCATAACTAAACATAAATATCAATTTAAAAAACCAACTTCAATATTAGTTTGTTACTCATCACCAAATGACAACGTTTATTTCATTATTAAAAAAATTAAAAAAAATATTAAGTTTAATCGTAGCTCCCAAACGGATGAACCAATTAAGAAATATTTTATTTTATTTTAATGGATACATACTTTCGGACTGGTACCATAGAAAATAAAGGGTGTCAGTGTTTGATCAAAACTAGATATAAAAGCATTTGTTTGCAGTTATTCGTGTTGAGTTGTTTGTGCGCGGCGGCAGCGGCGGCGCCGGGGATCCTGGATGGATACGGTGGTGTAGGCTACGGTGCCACGTATGCCGCTCCTGCGTACGGCGCCGCGTATGCCGCCCCCGCGTACAGCGCCACGTATGCCGCCCCCGCCTACACCTCGCATGCGATAGCTGCACCTGTGAGTATTGATCTGTGAGATCAGTTATTTTTCACTAAAATGTGAACAATTATGTAACTGATCATAATATGCTTGATTGTAATAGATAATACTATGAAGCGGAAATAAACTATGGATTCGCCTTAATTTTTTTAAGATGAACTTTTGCAAAGTATCGCTTGATTGTTAATCAAGTATTATTACCAATTGTATGTAATTTTATAAACAAAAATAACTGTAATTGCGAAGATTCGAAGCATCCAACAAAAACAACAATAAGCGCTACATGATTACTACAACACCTGCTACGCGGATTTTTTATCGTAGCTCGCTCTACGCTTTACAAAAGACATCAACGCAATCACGTTTTTTCGTAGCACCGTCGTAGAACGATATCTACGTAGGTACACAATTAGTTCTTCTTATTTTGGTGAATTGCTTTAATGTCTCTTTATTTGTCTGTTCGATACAAACTTTAAAAATAATTTATAAGTAATTTCCCAATGAGCGTGATACTTGAAACTTTAAATATAAGTCAGTGGAGGACAATGCAATATTTTAATAAGTGATTTCCAATAAATACGATATCAAGTATATTATGTTTAATATCGCTGTGGCGATACTATGGCATCAATCAACATATTTAATTTAATAACTTTATTAGCAATAGTAGAAAAAATTACAGTACAATAAAGTAAAACTTTGCTGCTAAAAACGAATCTTTTAAACAGCTACCAGTGGGAATTGATACCAAGGTGCTGGCCCCATTACCACGTTGTATTGCAATGCTCATCATTTGAGCCAAGAGAAGAAAAAACGGGTCTGAAAGGGTAAAATTATATTTCACAAGTTTTTTTATGGCATAGGTGGCAAACAAACTTACGGGCCGCCTGATGGATACCTGTAACACCAGTGGCATCACAGATACGTCGCCGACAGATATATTTTTATCTTGTCCCAAAATTAAAAATATAACCTTTTGTCTAACTCCCAAGGTGGCTGTCCACGCGGCGGTCCGCGCCGAGCCAATCGACCCGAACCCAGCGTACAGCTTCTCATACGGAGTGTCGGACCCTCACACGGGAGACCAGAAAGACGCCACAGAATCGCTGCAGAACGGCGTCGTCCACGGCTCGTACAGCCTGGTCGAGCCTGATGGCCATCTACGGAGAGTCACCTACACGGCTGATAAGATTAATGGATTCAACGCTGTAGTGGAGAGGACAGGAGGTGGTCATGCGGTTAGTGTTTTTTGCAAGCTTTTATTTAACTTGCCTTGTTAGTATGTTCGTATGTGTGGGACATATCTTGCAACTGAATTTCAGACCAGTTTTCCTCAACTGATTGAGCTGAAATTTTACACACTTATGTAATATCACACACACACACACACACACACACACACACACACACACACACACACACACACACACACACACACACACACACACACACACACACACACACACAATCATCATCATCATCATCATCAGCCTTTAAACGTCTACTGCTGAACAAAGGCCATGATCTCCACGCTTGGCTGGCGGCTTGGGGATCGCAGTATGTTCACCATGTACTAAAAAACGCTGCTGCCCATCCTCCGATGGTTCTGGTCGCAGTATTAGGACGTACCCGGGTCCGGGTCATAGTTATGTAAGTTTGTTGACAATGCAATGTTATGGTACCATTGAGCAGGTCTGATAATAGAGACAGAACGTAGCCATAAGAACTCCTAAACAAAACGATGTGACCCCGTCGAGTTTGGGTTTGTTGGATTTGTCTTCCCAAGCACTTTGGTTCTAGATGATGAACGGACGCCTATTTTATTTATTAATAATTTATTCGAGTTTTAGGGCACATTCTGAATCATGACAACTGTGCCAACGGCACAAACAGCGATAATGGCAACACGACACAAAAAAATATTCTTCGCATCATGTTGGTTCTTATAAGCGCTTTCAGCGTGATTCAGAACGCGTCCTTAGTGTCATACCAAGGGAAATAATAATTACCAATTTTAAAATAATCAAATTCATTCTAATATTATAAATGCGAAAGTGTGTTTATTTGTTGGTTTGTTTGTTCCTCTTTTACGCAGCAACAGAGCAACGGATTGACATGATTTTTGCAAGGGTATAGTTATAGTTTAAGGGCTGGAGAGTGACTTAGGCTACTTTTCATTATTGCCGTTTTTCATCACTACGCGGGTGAAACCGCGGGGCGCAGCTAGTTAGTAATAAATACGCAATTTCTTTAAGTTTGATGACATATTTTTTCCAGTTATTTTGATTTTGAAAACCAAGCTACTAAACAATTTTGATGAAATTTATATGGGACCAATTTGAAAATACAGTAGAGTCTCACTAATCCGGCACTTCAGTACATCGGCATGTTCAGTAGTCCGGCACTATACACCCACGGGATCTCCGCCTGCGCCCTACTTTTTCCTCTGCCACTACCTAAGCTCCCCCACACGCGCTTTTTACTTTTAGTAACTAAACGATTTTGATTTTAGTAGTTTGGTTTTAAATCATAGTAACTGGAAAAATATGAATAATTATGTGAAATTTCGTATTTAATAATTTTGGAGTCGGTTTTTAATTGATAATTATTGTGTTTTTGTTTCGTTAGGTCGCAGCAGCTCCTATCGCTAAAGTATTCGCCGCTCCAGCACACGTTGCCGTCTCTGCTCCAGTAGCCAGATACACGCTGCCTGCCGCCCTCGGCCATGTTGCCCACCCGTGGGGTTAATTGCCCACCATACCACCAACCTTCGAACATTGCTGCTAGAGACTGTGGAACGAGTGCTGGACAGATTTCGAACGAGTAGTCTGTGAGAGGTTTAGTGCCAAAATTTATGGTTAGTTAGCATTTTTGTTTGAAAAGAAAGGAGCCATTTTGTTTTGAAAGGTACAGTTAGACTTAGGTTACATCGCAAAGAGTTAAGAGAAATAGTTTTGTTAATGTTCATTGAAGATTTTGAATTCTTTGCCATCTGGCCGTAGTCTCACCGAAAGGGTAAAACTTTAACAGCAATGTAGGAGATGTCACGACCTCGCCAACGAAACGTAAATTAATGTCTATTTATTATTATACTGCTTGACTGCCTACGGACTCGATCTTGACGCGTTGTACCTATTTACTTTTTTGTAAATATAATTTCTAGTTTTAATTAAATGCAATTTTTGCGCTATTTTATTCCATATTTCATTTCTAACCCATACGCTTAGCATACCTTACATAATCATTTGAGATAATTACCTGCCTAAATATAGATCTGATCTGAGATCTGATTTCCAACCTCTTATAAACTCTTTCACAATCACTGCGCATAAATGCGAACCTCAAATCTCAACTGCCTGTGACTGTATAGCATTATCCAGAACTGACAATATAAGATACCTTGGAGTGCAGATAGATAGTACCCTCAACTGGCAACTTCAAATTGAAAACTTGTCCAATAGAGCGAGGCGTCTTATTTATATATTCAAAAAACTTAGATCATCTGCAGATCTGGATACTCTCAAACTTGTATACTTCACTCTAGCACAGTCGGTTCTGACATACTGCGATGCTGTCTGGGGTGGTGCTTGTATGGAAACCCTCCTCAGACTAGAGAGAGCTCAAAGAGCCATACTTAAGGTGATGACTAAGAAACCCATCAGATACCCGACTAAAACGTTGTTTGAGGATGTAAATGTATTGACGGTTAGGCAGTTGATTATTCTTCATGTTGTAATGCGCAAGCACAAGCAATTACCCTACGATCCAGACATAGAACCCAGAAAACAGAAAAGAATCTGTTCTATCGTACCTCATCGGACTAAATCAGCCAGCAGACATTATATACATCTGTCAAATCATCTATATAACATCGTTAATAAGAAACTCCAGATCTATCCACTTCCCATCAAGAAAGTTAAATCAAGCGTAGAGGTATGGCTTAAGACCTTATCTTACAAAGAAACCGAAAAATTATTAGGTATTGTTGGTTAGTTAACAGTTACTCTTCCCCTTACACTTCTCACACTCTTTCTTACTCACTCAGATACACTCACAATCACACATACTTGTTGTCTCCTGGAACCCTGACTCTAATGAGGCCTGGAGTATCCTTGAGACACACACACACACACACACACACACACACACACACACACACACACACACACACACACACACACATCTTATTTCACCTCGACATTAAGTTTACTACACTGCATGCTTATTTTATAATATAAAGTGTTAGATTAAAAATATAAAAAAAAATCTTGAAATAATTTATAATTTTTGATTGAATACTTAAATTGTTAAAATTCTTAATTAATTAAAAATGTTAATTGTATCCGAAAATAATAATAAAATAATAATAATATGTTACGTGACCAAATTTATGTAATATATATCATTTTTGTCTAATTTTTAACTAAACCTAATGAGTGTTCAAACGGAGGACGCTGGTGCCTGTAGCACAGTTTAATTACTAGTACGGGTGCCAGCCAGTTCCACACACAAACAACATTGTAAATTTTAAATGTTATCATTATGTCCAGTTCGATTGCTTTTTAACAATATTGTTGTCTTTTAATTTTTCGATCAATAAACTATTTGTATTTGTATTTGTATTTGTATTATGTAGGTATGGATTTATACTATTTCTTTACTCATAGTTTTTCGACTTATATAGAAGCAAAGTGCGTTATTTAATACCGAATTTAAGTACAATTGTGTCAGTAACTCTAATTAAAACCCGATCTACCTATAGATGTAGATATTAAGACGTTCCGAACCTTTACGTCCTAGTACTATGTCCTATGTTCTATTACTTGAAAAACTAAGGCCATCTGTCAATATCTTTAGTATTTACGTAGCATCGTTCTCGAGTACGAGATGACTGCTCAGCAACTAAGTTGGCGTAAATCTGGGTACACACTGGTAAGTTTTATGCTTGTGCCACTGAGTCCATTAAATACTTCCATTTGGCCGGTCCCTGTACATATATACGTCAATGTATAAACCGCATGCGTTCTAATTTGGCTCATTACTTAGAAGTGGAAGTAATCAATCACTTGACAACTAGTTAAGGAACAAGTTTAAGTAACTAATCACATTTTTCTCCCGAATCAACTACCAGATTTTAAAATTTAAAATACCGATTTACTTTATACCACATAAGTTTATTTGGTACCTATCTTTAAACACGATTTTTATGAAATGAAATGAATAAAATTACTTACCCGGACTTGCATCCATAACTTTTTGTACAAATTACATTAATTAATTGATGATTACACTAGATGATTACACTATGAATGAATAGTTAACTAGAACTAGGTTAAAAAGACATGATTTTAGCTAGTGGGTAGTTGCCTCTTACGCCATCGCAGACATTGCCTTAAAAACTGTACATTATTTCGGGATACAAATTATCCTATGTCGCTCCGGCCCTCCAATAACCACCATACAAATATCACATTGATCCATTTCTGCGTGAAAAAGGAACAAACAAAAACACCTTCGCATTTACAGTATATAGTATAATATGATCGACCCATGTCCATGACTCGCAGAATTAAGAAATAATACGCATATTAAATTATTTGCGTCTCCATACATATTCATGTCCAGTGGAAACTGCACTTAGGCGCACTCACGTCGAAGGAAAAACGAGTCATGTCTGATGTTGGGCAATATCCGCGCAAATATGGCAAAATATAATTTAAATTTTATTTGCTTAAGAAAACCAGTTATTTTCCGGCCGGCACTCGTTCCCATATGCAATTATAATATGGGACAAGAAGCATTCATGTTGTAGTTATTAGTTTTGTTATTATTATTAGTTATAATATGTAGTTATTAGTTGGTTGAGAATTTGGGTCTTTGGGGATTGGGAGCTTATTCTGGCTAAGCATGTAAGCATAATAATAATTTAAACGGAGTCGCCTATTATCACCTAGGTGATTATATTCCCAGGAGATCAAAGTCGACTAAAGAGTCGACTTTTAGCACCCAGGTGATATCACCTAGGTGATTAAAGTGGAATAGACCTAAATATTGACTTTCAGCGTGGTTATGCTGACAGAATGTTAGGTACGCTGTTAATTAAAAAAAATACATTAGTATTTTTGTGTAATAGAGTAATTTGTTTAGGTATTAAGTGTCAGTTACCTCGTATTATGATAAGTTAGTAAAAAAAATAGGAGTGCTTAGTTGATAACGGTATTAATTAAAAATGCCCTTTTTTAATTCTTAAATCTCGTATAACATCATACCCATAATATTTTGGACTATTAAAGATTTCGGGTCAGCGCTCAAAAATGTCCGTACTAAAAGTAGGCTAAAACCACAGATCATATAAAAAGGGATATAATATAATTAAAAGTAGCCACAGAAAAGAAAAAAACATTATTTCTGTGATAGCTTCACCTAGTCTGTGGGATATATAGTAAGGTGTGGTGTTTGCGAACGCATCTGGCCTAAACATGGAAATTTAGGGTATATACAAGATCTTTGGGCTAAATCAGGCTTGCCTTACCTTGCAGACAAGCTTTCTGTCCTTTTTCGCATAGCATGTACGGCGTGCGATGTCCTCTGTTTATTTGATCGAAGAGGTAACAGGATAAGTCTATCTACATGAAGTCACAATGAAACTAAAAATAATTTCTCATTCTTTTATTGAGATGTTTTTTTTATGTAAATATCATCTATTTAAGTTGCCAATCACACTGGTATCCTATTCTGCTGGCACCACCTAGTGATGGGCCGGACTATATGCTCCGCCCGCGGATGCGCCCGCGGCCCGCGTATCAACGCAAGCGCGTCACGCAGCTCCGCAGCGGAGCCCTGCTTGCTGGCGGCGGCGGCCTGGGCGCACCCGCACACAGCGCCTCGTAGGCCCTCCCACATCTCCGGACCACCATCCATTCTAAACATAGGAATTATCTACTCAATTTTGGGTTATTCCCAAATATTCCACGTGTATGAATGAACAAGAATTGAGTAACATGCTGCGAATGGAAAATCGCTATTTACCTGTTTCCGATGACTTAACTCATAGATCGAAAAACTACTAAATTTTAGTTCTTTCCCACCTGCCCTCACATGTAGCCAAGTGGATAATCAGTTCTCGTTTGGCTCTAAAAGTAATACATATAATTAGATAGTAAAAATGATTTTCTTGAATCTTGATAATTGACAGATCAATAAACTTTTTTCCATTCACCCCTTTCTGATTTCTGATCTGCCCAACACGTCGATATGGGGTCTCTAATACCAAATGAACGTAAACACAAACAATTTATGATGTAGATAACCTGATGACCTACCTGTCTAACATGTGGAACGCCTTGGCTGCGACCAGGAACTGTCCCATTCTGTAACTGTCATTGGCTACCAGTTGCAGCAGAGCGAAACTGTCGGGAGTACCTGCCGACTGAACAACACTAATTTTAACCCTGACGCGAAAATCTGTGTATCTGTGTGTCTGTATGTCTGTCGGTGGCATCGTAGCTCCTAAACGGCTGAACTGATTTTGATTTAGTTTGAGCTAGCCTTTGTGAGAACCTTTGCCTCATGCGGGGTAAAGGATGAGCAGTCATAGTCAGTGGTTATATTGTCATTGGTCTGGATAAATGAAATCTGCGACATAAATTGCGGTAACCCATACAAAGAGCAGACACGATTCAGGATACCTTGACACATATCTCCCAGGCCAGATGTGCTTCCTTGTTCATGACGTGGCAGCGACACAGGCACGCCAGGAACGTGAAAGAAGATCGCATGTTCTCGTCTTGAACGCTCAGGAGAGACTCTTCTGCCTCGCGGTAGAAGCCCGTTGCTACTTTCGCCTGGGGAATTCATAAGAATCATCATACTAATATTATGAATGCGAACAGTTTGTTGGTTTGTTTGTTCCTCTTTCACGCAGCAACAGAGCGATGGCTCGACCTGATTTATTGCATGGGTATAGTTCAAGGGCCGGAGAGTGACATAGGCTATCATCATCAACATTTTTCATCACTACGCGGGTGAAACCGCGGGACGCGGCTAGTAGATTATATTTCAATTTGAAGAGTATTTTCTACTTTCTGCAGCCAGCGCCAATACGCTATCGGACAGTTGTTTGATTTGTTAAATATTAGTGAAAAATATAAATATATTGAATTTAAAATATATAAACAATTTCTTCAGTTAACTAACTGAAGAAATTGTTAAAATCGGCTGATAAAATTCCGAGATATAAGCGTTTACCCCTCTATTAATAAACTTGGAGTAACCTTGGAATAGTTACTCCTTCTTTTGTCTTTTTCAATCGAGTTCAAATTTTGAAAGAGAGAAGAAGACAAAACACTGCGTAACTATTCCAAGACTACTCCACGTTTATTAATAAGGGGGTTAGAGTTGCTGGTCGGATTAAGAAGGGATGCTGTCTCTTTTTATCAAAGTGAGTGTCAGTATAGAGTTTGTATGTCGTACTTACCAGTTACGTAATTTGAAAGTGTAGTGCGTTTTCTGTCTAGCAAGACAGTATACATAAATAAAAAACAGTCTAGTAGCAAAAATTGTCACTTGAACATTTATACTACGCTGACACAGCGATTTGACCTAAATGTGTCTTGGCCTCCGATACCAAAAGTGCCATCCTTCCCTATCTTGCACAAGTTCATGCCAGGCACGATCGCCTAGTATCACACATCTTTTTCATATTCCCCTTTTCGTTTATAATTGGGGCTGCAGGATGGCCAAAGGCCTGTCAGCTGGCCTTTTTAAGACTTTATACATTTGAACATATAGCATGCTATAACCCAAAGACCAATGTAGCAGATTTTCAACAATTCTCAGCTTACGCCTTACCTGAGCATAGTTGAAGTTGAAGGTATCATCGCTGACGAAAAAGCTCTTGATAGAGTTGAGGTATACGAGCACTTCTTCAAAATGCCCCGCCAGGAAGTAGGAAGAAGACATGCACTGCCGCCCTGGGATTGTGTCACATTCGGATGCAGAACTGCCTACTAAGTGGAAGCTTTGCTGCGCTAGCTTCATCTGTTCTTCCTGGGGCAAAAATTGAGAGGCTAGAATTCTGTTAATCTTAGTACCTACACATACAGGTTCTATCGTCAAAAAGCCATTGTATGTCGTCAAGGTCTTTACAAACGTTCATGAAAGTGGGAGCTATTTTCAACCGACTTAAATAAAGGAGGTACTCATTTCAACTGTATTTTATTTTGTTTGTATGTTACGCGATATCTTTGCCGATTATAATGATTCTTCATTGAATAGGGTATTTCTCGAATTATTATTATTTGGGTATATGGTTCCATATATATATGGATATATATATATATATATGGTTCCAGTGGATGCAAAAGGCAGGCTGTCGTTCAGTGTGGAGGTTAAAGGGGGAGGCCTATGTTCAGCAGTGGACGTCTTCTGGCTGATGATGATGATGATGGTTCCATATAAATTTGAAATATATGTTGTACTTCTAAGCGTGGAAAACCAGGGTATGAATTCTATTTATTGAATGTAACCCATTTCCAGTAACGTACTTAAAATTATTTGTATTTTCTATTATTTTAAATGCAAAATTTGCTGATTTGGGCTAAACATTTGGATAACAAAGTCCTGTGCCACGCTATTTTCAAAATAATTAGAACAAAATACTCACGTCTCCTGTCTCATTATACAGCCGCACTGCCACCACAGCCCTCAGTATGTAGTGTAAAGGCGAGGTTGGCTGTAAAGGCTCCAGGAGAGCTCTGGCTTCCAGTGGCTCTCGACTGCGAAGCCGGTAGCCGGCCAGGTTGAGCCGCGCCTCCGGTACTACGTCTACCAGTTCTGGTAACACCTGCATATATAGAAAACTTTAAGTACCACAAATGAAGAATTTGAAACGATGTGCATTTGCAATAGACGTTGGTACGCGTGGACTGGAGATTGGTTTATTACTATTTGGCCTCAAGGCCGTAGACAAAAGGGGCGAGTTTTTGGGGGTTCAAACTCGCCTTAAATAGTACCTTAGCTAACCCACCGTTTTATACGTAGGTATATCATGAATCATGAATATTTTTTTCGAAGATTATCGGTGATAAACGCGACGCACATGTGTGAAGGGCCAAAGTCTAAGCAAACAATATTGTCTGTAACGAGCGACTAAATCAAAGAAAAATGAAAATAAGGACAAGTAAAGAAGACAATACCTTCAAAGCACCTTCTCCATTTCTGAACACGACTAAATTATGCTTGACTAAGTCCTGACCAAACGTGTGCTGCTCCGACGATATCTGCTTTAGTTCATTTTCGGCAGCTTTGCCGTTGTACAATCTAAAATCAGAGTGGAAATAAGTCTTATAACTTCTAACAGACCTTCGTAACCTTCTTATTTGCGTCACATCTGCAATTTGTGGAATGAGCTCATTTCCGAGTAGCTAACATGGGGTTCGTCAAAAAGGCTGTTAATAGTGTCTTTAAAGGTCAGCAACATATCTTTGTAAAGGCTAAGTAAAATTACAATTCTCTTAAATACGTAGATGTTTGATTTTCTATCTGACTCTTCCTATAAGACCTTTTCATAAGCTGTAGGAATACACGCGTAGTGTTTTCTACGACGACGCTTCTTCTGCCTTGAGATTGTTAATACTGGATAGTCCGCTTGATAGTTACAGAAGACCACACAGCAGTGCAAGTAACGTTCTTATCGATAAACAAATGTGACAATTGTAATCGACAAATTCGATAAAATGCCATTTGATCAGTAATCGCTATGATCGACCCTATCGTGGATCGATAAAGAACGGAACTTGCACTGTAGATTATAAGTTTTTTTTTTACATAATAGATAGTCTTGCTTGGCCGCCATCTCGCCCGATGTTAAGCGATGATGCGGTCTACGATGGAAAACGCTTGGCTATAAGAAACCGATTCACTCTCGACTTGAAGACACCCATATTGTAACTGACGGGGAAAACCCATACAGGCAGCGAATTCCACAGACTAGCAGTTCGCACAATAAATGTGGAATCAAAGCGCTTCGTACGGGTTTTCGGAATATCAACCATAAAACGATGTCGATTTTTCGTGCCCGCCCTGGCAGTCCAATAGAAAAATGTGCTATCTCACCTGAAGAGATTGCACGCTTTCAAGTTGGCCGCGACTGCGGAAGAAGGATGCTGTGCGAGGTACACCCCCAAAACCTCCTGCGACACGTCGTAGTAGTCCAGCTTGTAGTAGCATAAGGCAACGTACACGTTCAGCGCCATGTACGTTCTACAATATAAAGAATTCTAAAATGTGATATCATCACCCAGTGGTTAGACGCAACGACTGCACGATATGAGTTCGAATTCCTCATATGAGCTGGAGCTTTCGATGAAAGAAAGGCCTTTGGCAAATATTTGTGATGATGATACTATGGTCTGTCTAATATGACTTTTTATCGATTCCAAATTATATGAGAATAGCAATTATCGAAGATCGAATAGGTTCATTAACGATTATACACTACCTCATCCTTACTGTGAGCTGTCAAAATTATCGTCCTATATTAGACAAACCATAAGCAGTATATTATGTCGTACGCCAGTAGCTTAGTAAATTCTGTTTTGAATTTTCACAATTTTACTAAGCGCTATATTAAGAATTAAAAACACCGGCAAGTGCAAGTCGGACTCGCGCTCTTTCATCGAGTTCTTTCATTATATCTAAAGAAATTACTTAAAAAGTCAAGAAATTAACTACTGATAATTATTAGGTGACTATTTGAAATGAGCAATGACTAATCTAAGGCCCAACGCAGACTGTAGAGTCATGACCGTGGTAAATATGGTATTTGACTGTTTTTACGAAACCAACACAAATTGTATTATAACAAAGCAATATTGTGATTTAATCCTCATAATTTTCAACATTTTTATTATAAATGAACAATCATAATTAAATTTGACATTTATGGGGCCACGTGACTTCAGTGACGTCACAAGCAAGCAAACTTAGAACCTATGTTAAGCCTATGTTTAACCTATGTTAACAACAGATGTTGTTAGAAAATCCAAATTTTTCACCCAATTTTCCATATCCTCTTGCACGCCGCGACGCCATTTCCACTCTCCAATCAGCGTTGCGCCTACTTGTATACTTGTATCTATCAGTACACTCTCAGATCAGATAAAACAAGGGATATAAGCAATTAATATACTACAGTGTAGGACGATGTAAGATTTATTCGTGTTACCCTGAGGAGTGCGCTAAAGCTTTGACCCAATCCATATCGTCTTTTTCATGATATCTTTTGTATCTGTAATATTTAATTTTACGATCAAGTTTCTTAATATTTGGACACATTATGGTTAAACTATGTTCAATATTCAAATTCTATTCTATGTTCGTAGATATTATCAATGCGAAATTGTGATTAGGAGGGCTAACATCTCATCAAAGAACTGACCATCCCGTCTTCCTGTTCTTGCATGGGTGTCCACTCGTCGGTCTGACCATCTGTCGTCTGTGCAGTTTAAATAGAGTAGGTAATCGGCAAACGAGCATGCGTTCCGCCTGATGGTAAGCAGAAACCGCCGCCTATGGACAGCTGCAACACTACCGGTGTTGACGATGCTTTGCCAGCCCTTAGATGTAGTTGTAGGCACCCCTGTTTGAAACGGTTCTTGTTGAAGCTCGGCGGGAAGACCTTTAGGAGAAGGACATGTCACACCTTGCAGGTCCGCAGAATACAGGACCGGAAAAATCAGTGTGGTGTTTTGAGCTTTGCAAGATGTGGAGGTCTTTGTTACCTAGGTAGTCCTTGCTACCTACGAAGTATATTAGAAAATCCTTGTATAACCATCTCTTCTCTTCTCTAACTCTATCTTCTCTACATAGTAATAAATTAAAGTCGCTTTCCACGTCTGTCTGTCTGTATGGCCGCCAACTCCTCCTAAACCATGCAATCAGTTAGATAATTTTTCACGTAAGGTTTATATATATAACTAGCGACCCGCCCCGGCTTCGCACGTAAATTAAACCCGTGCGAAGCGGGTCACTAGTATGTGATAAAATATAATACCGTCTTTCAAGCAGAAGTTTCTTATAAACGTCAATGGCCTCCTGGTAGTGTGCGCGCAAGTAGTGTACGGCGGCCAGGCTGAGCTGGTCTTCATGCACGTCGCGCAGCGCCGCGTGTGCCTTCATTAACGACTCTTCGTCACCCAGCTTGTGGGACAGGTGGAACAATAACCTGTTCTGGGAAACAGATAGTGATAGCCAGTCATAACAAGTTCTTATGATAATTTCATCTTAGCCAGTAAAAAGCACCGTAGCCTATTTTCTGGGAAATTATATTTCGACCTTGCGGAAATTCTACATGTATATAAATAAAAAATTATGATGGAATGAGCGATGGTGGCGGTAGCATGTGCGCTTTAAAATCTGATGGTATCCGATTCGGTCCTCAGCCCCGCAATCATGACTTATTTAGTAGATACATACATTACTTACCTAGATAAATTATGTGCAGTTTCGATGCAGCGCTCAAAAACGGTGAAGTAAAACAACGCGAGGGAACCGGTATGTCCAAAGACGAGACAGTAATCAAAATGAACTGGGCCTGGTACTGAGCATGAGCATGGTGGGTTGAGTCCTATCTCTCTCTGAGAGAAGGCCTTTGTCCTAGCACTGGGAACATGATATATAGGCTACTAATAAGATGATGATGATAAATAAAATGTATATGCTATTAATACATGGATAAAGCTATCTTTACACCAAAACTTCAAATCTGTCAGGCGCTACGGAGTTAAGAGAGAGTATTTAGACATATTTTTTTCCCAATTTAATAATAGGCTTGCGTTTGACCGCCAACTCGCCTGATGTAAACCGACGATGCGGTCTACGATGGAGCACGCTTGCCTAGATGAAACCAATTCACTCGTGATTTGAAGACACCCAGATTGTAACTACCGGGAAACACTCATTATATACGTTTTAAGTTACTGTTTTACCTTTAATGCACATTTTGGACCTTCGTCAACGGCATCTTGAGATTCCTTGTACATTCCTGAAAGTAAGAAATCAAGTAAATAAAAAAAGGCACAAAATATGACTAAGATGATGTATCTACAGTGGCGTAGCTAGGGAAGCAAAGGCCCTAAAGGTGCAAAAAAAATTGGGGCCCTATCTAAACTGGTTAGGTTTTATCAAGTAAAAATAATATTATAACTATATGAATTGGTGCAAACCTACTTATTACATGTATGTGTATGAGTTGCCATGCAACGTATTAATTATATTCTTAAGGTGGGAGAAATTTTCGCCAGTACAGTTTGAGGTTTACCGGTCAGGGCCTGAGGGCCCCGGTGCACGGCATCGCTTAGCTCTCTGGTAGCTACGCTACTGTGTATCTAAGTTAATATCTCATCATTTCAGCCATTGGACGTCCACTGCTGGACATAGGCCTCCCCCATCGATCTCTAAAAGGGCCGGTTGGAAGCGGCCTGCATCCAGCGTTTCCCTGCGGTCTCTTTTAGGTCGTCTGTCCATCTTGTGGGTGGACGTCTTACGCTGCGCTTACCGGTCCGTGGTAGTTAATATCTATCGAGCTTCTATAACTGTGCCCTTGAAAACAAAACTTGGTCCTGGTATGGCCATTTCTGCACCCCTCCAGGGTCTGCGCCGTGTGCCAGAGCACCGCTGGCACAGCCCCTTTACGGCACTAGTTCTTAGTTATGATTCAAGAAAATTTGGTCAGCCGTTTGAAGATTATCAGCTCTTTTACAGGGGATTTAAAAAAACTTAAAAAAATCTTGTATTATTTTGTCATCCTACCATTTTCACATTATAAAAGACATGCCGAATACTGAAAATGAAAAGACGCTTATATTTTAAGTTAATAAAAAAAACAAAAATGAATGGCATGTCGTTAAATATATGTTACATGAAAAAACACTTTTGATTTTTGCCAAGACATCGATCAAGTCTTTAAGTTTAGAATATTTCAGGTGTCAGACCTAGATAGAAGTAGCAGACAGCGATGTCCAAAGCCAGCGAGTCCTTGACCCTCGTGTCGAGAGAGTCCCGCGCACCGATCTCCAGGTACAAGTCGAGCGCACGCCGGTACTCGCCCAGGTGGAACCAACTCCAAGCCGCCCACACTTCTACCCATATCTCAGTGTTACCAGCGTGCTTTAGGAACTGTTGAATAAATTATTGTATCTCCCAGTATTGTGTGATATTGTGTGTAGCTTAAGTAAATATTGTAGTTAAGTATAACGTATCGCGAATCCCGGTGTCCATGGAGTTGCTTATTAAATAATAAAACCGGCCAAGTGCGAGTCGGGCTCGCGCACTGAGAGTTCCGTACCACTACATAGCTTGTTAGCTACTAAAGCACAAAAAAATTATGCAAAAAGACAATATCCCATCAACGCCTGGGCAGTAACCCATCCAAGTACCGGCCGCGCTTCGGAGATCGAACGAGAATCGGTAATGAACAGAAATTTGACACCGACTCGCACTTGGCCATTATTTATTATTTGTTGTTATACTTTAGAGTGTGTACTATAATCATTCCAAGTTTGACGCTTATACGTATTACTGTTTTTACATTAGAGCAAATACAAAAATACGTATAAAATAGGTTTGTTGTATCGGGACCCCCAATTAGTTTTTACTTTTTGACTTTTTTATTATTTCTTAATTAATCCGCCGTAACATTATATATTCTGTGAACGTTTCAACTGGCTATCTATTACGGTTCGAAAGATACCGCCGATGGGTGACCGCCTGAGCGTTGATGGGATGTTGTCTTATTGCACAATTTTTTTGTACTTGTAGCTAACAAGTTATGTGGTGGAACGGAACTCTCAGTGCGCGAGCCCGACTTGCACTTGGCTAATAGAACAGCAGCTTCATCATCGAATCAGTCAGTTCGATGGTAACAAATTATTGTACTGTCATCCGAATCATACATAATAATATACCTATTACCTACTTGTAATGTTTAAAATTGAATATTCAAACCAAAAGAAACTCGTCACCTCTAGTAAAGTGAGAGCTCCGACGTAATCTCTTTTCATGATGAAGTCTTCTAGTTCAGGAAAGCCTTTCTTGGCTGAACTGCTGCCTGTATTTCCCCGATTGTCTGTGGCGGGCTTAGAACGTGAAAGAATCTGGGAGAAAAATTTTTATATTCATATTTTATACTAGCTGACCCGACACTAGACGTTGTCCCTATAATTTTATTGCCCTATAAGATCATTGCGTGTCTTAGCCGGATTGACCTCATTTTTAGGGTTCCGTACCTCAAAAGGAAAAAAACGGAACCCTTATAGGATCACTTCGTTGTCCGTCTGTCTGTCCGTCTGTCTGTCCGTCTGTCCGTCTGTCAAGACCCTTTTTCTCAAGAACGCGTAAAGGTATCAAGTTGAAATTTATACTAAATACTTGAGTCTACGGTTTCTTTCGGCTGTAAAAAAATAAAAGTTGTAAGTCAACGCAATCAAAAGATATGAACGTTTATGTCGTATATTTTGCGATTTCACAGGGAAATCAAAACCTATAGGGTACTTCCCGTTGACCTAGAATCATGAAATTTGCCAAAAGACAAGATCTTATAGCACATATATAGGAATAAATCTGAAAGTTACAAATTTGAAGTTATATAATTTAAAAATAATTACATTTTGTAGTTGGAATGTATAGAAGAATCTTATAGTCAACTGCAAAGTTAAATTTGTCTTTCAATATTTCAACTTTAGTTTTTTTTTGGACTCGCGCTCTGAGGTTTCTGTCCAACGGAACCCTCAGAGCACGAGTACTACTCGTACTTGTCCGGTTTTTCATCACTACGCGGGTGAAACTGCGGGGCGCAGTTAGTAGTAAATATAAAAGGTCATTTAATCTACTATTATATAAAAATAAGTCGGGTTTTCCTTCCTGGCGCTATAACTCCAGAACGCACGAACCGATTTCCACGGTTTTGCATTCGTTGGAAAGGTCTCGGTTTATAGCATATAGGTTTATAGTAGCGAGGCCGAAGGCCAAGCTCTACGCGTACGAAGTAGCGGGATTCAGCTAGTTTAACTAATAAACTCGTGAAATCTGCCAGGTGGCCACTGAGCCATATCTTCAGCTCTCTGAATAGAAATTCTGCCACGCCAACACAGAGTTCAGAGTTGTCTAGGTACTATTATTTTGTATTTATACTAAACTCACCATGATTATTATTTAACTTTTCTGTATTACAAAGTACTCGAGTATTTAACTTTAACTTTCACTATCTATCATTGATTTATGATCACTTTTCTGCAAGAACGCGCAATTTTCCCTATTGTATTCTCTTTGTCAATTTTGTTGACAATACTGTTTCCATGGTAACCATGGTATAATAATATACTCCGCCAGCCGCCAGACACCCGCCAGGTATAGCGCTCCGAGAAAAAATGTCACGTGGGCGTCCCGCAATGATGTCGTCAATGCCATGGATACACGTACACGTGCATAAGCAATAGCAGAATAAGTAATTTACAACAAGTTCGAGAGAGATGACGATACACTAAACAATGGCGGACTCTATGATTTCAGTAGCGTAAACTTATAACTCCCCAATATCCGTATATTACCTGTGGGAATCCAATAAATCAATGTGGTTTTGATAAAATTGTGTTTAATATATTAAATTCGTGAACTTGCTTGAGCGGACAAACCAAATGACAATTGAAATGCTTTTTGTATTTTATTTAATAGATTATTTAAAAAAATGTTTCCCAGTATTTGTATTTGTTATAATAAAGTGGCAACTGGACAGTGACGTCATTTCGGTACATCTCCCAGAGCGTTAGACCTTGTTTTCTTCACTTGGATCATGGACACATACTCCGTTAACAAATACAAACTTTTTGTATCCTAGCAACCAATGCTGTTGTTTGTTGACGACCTCCGTTGGTATGACAGTAACATATATTTATTTCAGAAAAAAAGTAAAACCGCCGTTTCTAGGCAACAAACGACGCCATCCGCTTGTCTTTTTGAAGTTTGTCAATCAAAGAAAAATATTGAGAAATAATTTTGTACCTAGTTCTACCAAGTTTGTAATATACTTTTAAGGTTTTATGATGTCTGAAACAGGGTCTAGGGCAACGTGTGTTTGTACGGTGGATACTTCAACCACAGAGTCGACTGTAAGCCCTCAGTGCGAGTGTCCAAGGGATGAACATGAACTCGTGATCCATCATGAGAACTGTCTCTTGTATAAGAATGAGACTTTTATATTCGCGGTAAGAAACTTTATTTCGTTTTGTTTCTAATCTTAAGTCTCACTTCATCTTAACACTCTATAATAAGACACTTGATTGTTTCAAACACAGAAAAGAAAAAAACGTTTAGATCTTCTGTTGTTTCAACACCTGCAAGTGCAACCTAACAACTTCCCTGTAATGGTGGTTAAATGAGAGAACTTAAATTTTCCACGATAACTATGCTATCCACTATCCATTGGCTTTATATAAGAAGTAGGTACGACTTTACGATAGTGGCTCTCTCATTCAACTTGTATACAATTTGGTCGTTGGCTTGTTAGCTGTATCTGTGATTTTTAATCTGATATTCGTATTTCATTTAACGTAATTTTTGTAGGACGAGCTAGAGGCTCCTCAAGGTATCAAGAAAGCCGGCAGAGAAGCCTTTGACGAGTAAGTTACCTTAGCAACGATGTTTATATTTTACAACAGCATTTTTTTCATATTCTCCACTCCTTTTCCTTACTGAACTTCATCCAAATATGTTCAGCCGTCACATGATAAAAGACCAAGTAAGTGAGTTCGTAAAGCCTGGTTGGACAGCCATAATGTTTCAGTTTTTAGGCCACCCGAAAGCCTCTAACATGGCTAGGCGGTTGTCATAACCCAAACAACCGGGACCTATAATTTACCGTATCAACCGACCCACGGTAAGCTCTCTGTTGTAAATGCCACTCACGGTCAGTATCTTAAGGACTGACCGTATCGTCTATTATAAAATAATTAAATAAATATTCGGGACATTTTTACACATACGGTCATCTGACCCCAAACTAAGCAAAACTTGTGTAATGGCTGCCAGAGGCTGATATACATTTATATATTTTTAAATACATACATTAACACCTAGATATAGAAAAAACACAAATGTTCATCACATAAATGTTTTTCCTAGGTGGGAATCGAACCCACTCCCCCAAGCGCAGAAGGCAGGTTCACTACCAACGGGCTAAATTATTTAGTCATATTTAAGAATTCTTATAGTACGCCACGAAAATAGTAAGGGCGTAGCTCAAACACTACTATAAAAACACTTACAACATAAGGCGATGCGTGAAAAACCTACTCAAATTCTGTTTACCTACCAAACTCGTTAAAGGAGAAGAAAGGCGTTGTGCTGCGCTTTGCATCGGTCTTGATTACGGAGATCCCATGGACACAGGTCCACTGAGAGCGACGATCCGACGCCCGGTCGGACAGCACCGGGCGGGCGCTCGCTCCTCACTTTCCCTGGGGGCGGAAACCCCCAGAGCCCAGCCTTGGCAAGAATGCTAAAATAATGATGCTGATTTCCCTACCTCTCCCTTAGGATAGATGCAGATGACCCCTAAACGTAAAGATTACGGAGACGCGGGGCGTCTAGCAGCGTGTGGTGTGGTTAATTCAAACGTTATGGTCAAGTATGAGAACCTTCACGCAGAAAGGTTCGGTGTTGCCCTCGTCAGTGTCTGTTGTGGTGCCCAAGCAACGCGTCTCGTGACGCCCCGCGTCTCCAGCAACAAGGCTTAATATTAACTTTCTGTAAGGACCGCGTTTTTTCTCTCTACAGATGGCGCAGGAACCGCGATGTGGGTGCGATGCCCGCGGTGCTGGAGTCCACTCACCCTCTGATGCAACGCTTTCAGCAGACACTCCGAGAATTCCTCCTCAAGGAGAATGCTATCGCTGAAGCGGAAATTGTTAGCTTGGTAAATATAGCAAATAGTACATGGAAACGCTCTACCATTATGCAACGGTTTTATCGCGAGGGTTCCCTTCATGTCCAGTACAGTCCATACAGGGTTACGCAGAAAAGTTGCACTATGCCAAAAGGGGTCCATAGTAACCATCATTATGAACAACTTGTACAATGGGCCAACCCTGAAATCACTAAAAAATATCAGCTGCCCCATAGAAAACTATAATTGACAGTCGACAAAATGTTTGGTGCTGATTTTATCGCGATTTCAGGGTTAGTCTCATAGTAAAAGTTGTTCATAATTATGAGTACAAAGACCTCCTTTCGGCTTAGTACTGTCTATATGCTTTTGCCTGTAGAGTGCTTTCGAGCCACCATGATACAGGCTTCGCCCAGTTTGGGGACCTTTGGTATAACACGTTACATAACATTATGTAACAGAACTTTCAATATTTTAGTGAAGTCATAATTTTTTCTTAGCTTTGGTTTAAATAATTACGAAAAGGTACCTATCTGAATGTAAAATGCTTCTGTGTCACATACAATGTTAAAAAAAAAATAATGCCTTAGTCATTTTGCTCCTCAAAGGTTGATACGAACATTCACGATGATTTCAGAAAGATGAACTGAAGCTAACGAAGCTAGCTTACGATAAGGATCTAGAAGGAATATACAAAAGTGATCATGATACTAATGCTCAAAGGGTAAGTCTTAGGCCATAAATCGAACACACTCAACAAGAGTGATCGCTGTGACGCTTTAGGTGAGCGCTTTGTGTCTCCCAAACCATCATTTATCACTATTTTCGTCTAATGCTTCCCAACTACAGTATGTCCCACCATCTTGTCCTTCTAAACTTAGTTTGCTTAACCATGGCCTCCACTCTAGATAGATAGCTTCCCTTTGACATATGCAATTAGCAAAAACCTGCTCAAAGTCACTAGCCACTATCAATGACCGTAAACACTTTTATTATGGTAACTGAAATGAGCAGACATTTTACTTAGAAAAAAATATTACGTTGTATTTTTTCCACGGTCTTTTGTGACCATTTAAGATCCGGTACCAAGAAGGTCAAAATCGAAGGGTCCTCCCCTCGAAGGGTATTTGCACCTGTGGGTTATTCAGACCTGATGATGTTTTAGGTGCTAATCGAAGAGTACGAGAGCACCCTGGCTCAGAGGACCGCCGACCGGCTGGCAGCGGAGCAACGCGCTAGAGAAGCTACTGAGAGACATAAGCAAGCTAGGGAGAAGCTGGACCAAGATTTGACGACTGGTATACATAGTAGTAGTTTGATGTGCTATGAATCAGTTTTCATTATACTAGCTAACATTCTCTCGTCCAATATAGCGCGAAACAAGATATACGAAGCGAGAGCAAAGCTAAAAAAATATATTAACAAACTAGAAGCGTACTTAGTTTCACGCGTTAAGCCCGATGCAGACCATGCACAAGCTTGAGCATGCACTTGCGCAAGTACCCGCGCTTGTGTTCAAATGAGATGAACGATGCGCAGTGGGCATCGCGCGAGTAGGACGGGGAAACAAAGCTTCCCTTGCGCAAGGACCAGCGCGAATGCTAAGCCCTACCACTGCCACTTGCACTAAGCAAAAAGTGTTGTAGCTCGTTGCAGACGATGCGTAAGAGGTACTCGCGTAAGTACTTGCGCAAGCTACTGCGCATCGTCTGCAATTGGTATTGCCGAGCTTAAAGCGTATTTAATTAATTGTCTTGGCAGATCGCGAAGCAATAGAAGAGATGGAAGCCCTGACCACCCTCTGTAAACAGCTGGAGCAGTGGCGAGATGAAACAGAGTCCAACCTGACTGTCAGCCACCGCATGTCGGACAAAATGCGCGCTGAGAAACAGGCGCTGGCCGATGAGAAACGCGAGCTGGTAGGTATTGAACTAGCCAGTAAGAGTCAGCAAATTTCCTGAATCATAAATTAATGTTAATGTTTTTCGATCAGAATATGGTATATGACGATTATAACGAAACCATCTCAAATTGTTTTAACATTAAAATAAAGCAATCTTGTGATTTAATCCTCAAGAGTTAATCAATCAATTAATCAATCATAATTTTCAGTATTTGTATTTAATTCAAAATTACAATTATTATATTTCCCTGTAAACGTTCCCTTTGACATTTATGGGGCCACGAGACGTCAGTAACATCATAAGCAAGCAAATAAGTTCTTACTCGCCATACAATTTTTGCCACTATTATTTACCTGTGATGTCATAAGGAAACTCAACCTAAATAGAGCGTTTGCAGGTTAAGTGCTCTAAAAAAAACACGTTTTTAAAAATCAGGTATTATTATGTGATTTTTCGTAATTATATAACTTTTTTAAACAACAAATCTTCTAGGATTACACCAGTATGAAACATATTTTTAATACAGTAAAATAACAAAATTATAAGTAACATTTTTAATACAATACAGTTAGTATTTAGTTATAAGACCGTATATCTATGCTAGCGGACCCGGGCACGTCCTAAAACTGCGACCAGAACCACCAGAGGATGGGCAGCAGCATCCTCCTACTTTAATGGTGAATCCTTCTGCGATCTCCAAGCCGCCTGCCAAGCGTGGGGATTATGGCAACCCCCCCCCCCCCATGACAGACAAAACAATATCACGGCCCCTAGTCCCCGGCAGCTCCTCTATCCCTGACCAAGGTAGCGGGTCAGGTAACGGTGGAGCAGGGGGTGCGAAAAATCTCCGGCAGTTGCCCCGCTACCACCCCCAACATAATTTGGCCCTGGTAACGCACAATGTTCGCACACTGAGGACCGACGAGAAGATTGTAGAGCTGGAGGAAGAATTGAGCAAAATACGATGGGACATCATAGGACTATCAGAAATCCGACGAGAGGGACAGGATACGATAGTTCTGGATTCCGGGAACATGCTCTTCTTCCGGGAAGGAGAACGAAAGTCCCAGGGTGGTGTAGGTTTTATCGTCCGCAAGTCACTCATTAACAACGTGATTAAGGTCGATAGTGTGTCGAGCAGGGTAGCATACCTTATACTCAGAATAACCGATCGTTATTCGCTGAAGGTCATACAGGTATATGCGCCGACCTCGACATACCCTGACGATGAAGTAGAGGCTCTGTATGAGGAAATATCCGAAGCCATACATTCCTCCGAAACATACTTCACCGTTGTTATGGGTGACTTTAACGCAAAGGTGGGCACACGGAATGTCGATGAGCTAAGAGTGGGGTCATATGGGTATGGACGGCGGAATCCGAGGGGCCAGCGGCTGGTCGACTTCATGGAGAAGGAGGAACTCTATTTGATGAACTCCTTCTTTCAGAAGCGACCATCCAGAAAGTGGACGTGGATGAGCCCAGATGGTTCGACCAAAAATGAGATCGACTTCATCATGACGACCAAGAAGCGAATATTCAATGATGTCTCCGTGATCAGCAGGGTGAAAACCGGTAGTGATCACCGTATTGTCAGAGGCACATTGAATATCAACATCAAGCTAGAGAGGTCGCGTCTGGTGAAGTCCACGCTCCGTCCTGGTCATGCCCAAATCCAAAACCCAAATGACTTCCAACTCGAACTGCATAATCGCTTCCAGGGCCTTGCCGAAAGCGGAACTGTGGACGAATTAAACAATGGGCTGGTGGAAACTGTCCAAGCAGTGGGGTCCAAGTTCTTTAAGACCCCACCCCGAAAAAGACCTCAGAAGCTCTCAGACGAAACCATTAAGCTAATGAAGGACCGGACTGAGATGAGACTGCAATCTTCAGCTGATATGTCGGAATATGGCCAACTTAATAGACGAATCTCGAAATCGGTGCGACACGATCTGCGTTCCTACAATACAAGATGTATTAGGGATGCAATTGAGCGGAACCAGGGCTCGAAAGTGTTCGCGAAAAATTCGTCTATTGGGAAAAGCCAAATGACAAAGCTGAAGATCGAGGATGGCAGTATCATTTCGTCAAAGTCGGAGATTCTGAGAGAGCTTGAGAGGTTTTACGGACAGTTGTACACCTCGACACGACAGCCTATTGTCAGTACAGCTCAGGACAAGAGAGCTAAACTGACCCGACACTACACTGAGGACATCCCAGACATCAGCTTGTACGAGATTAGAATGGCTCTGAAACAGCTTAAGAACAACAAGGCACCGGGTGATGACGGAATCACGACAGAACTACTGCGAGCGGGTGGAAAACCGGTACTGTTAGTCCTCCAGAAGTTATTTAATTCCGTCATACTCGATGGTACTACGCCTGAAGCATGGCACAGGAGTGTGGTGGTGCTCTTCTTCAAAAAAGGTGATAACACCTTATTGAAGAATTATAGACCCATCTCACTCCTGAGCCATGTGTACAAGTTGTTCTCTAGAGTCATTACGAACCGTCTCGAAAGCAGGTTTGATGACTTTCAGCCTCCCGAACAAGCCGGTTTCCGTAAAGGCTGGAGCACCATAGACCACATACACACCCTCCGCCAGATTATACAGAAGACTGAGGAGTATAATCGGCCATTATGCCTGGCGTTTGTGGACTATGAGAAAGCCTTTGATTCCATCGAGACCTGGGCAGTATTACAGTCCCTCCAGCGTTGTCATATCGACTATAGGTATATCGAAGTGTTGAAGTGTTTGTATAGAAACGCCACCATGTCGTTCCGATTACAGGACGAGAGCACGGAACCAATCCAATTGCAGAAAGGCGTGAGACAGGGAGATGTTATCTCTCCGAAACTGTTCACGAACGCATTGGAGGACGTTTTCAAGCTCTTGGACTGGAACGGATTAGGCATCAACATCAATGGCGAATACATCACTCACCTTCGTTTTGCCGATGATATAGTCATCATGGCAGAGTCGCTGGAGGACCTAAATACGATGCTCAGCGACCTCAGTAGCCTTTCCCAACAGGTGGGTCTTAAAATGAACATGGACAAGACAAAAATCATGTCCAATGTCCATGTTGAACCCGTGCCGGTAGTCGTTGGGAACGATACTCTCGAAGTTGTTGACCATTACACCTATCTTGGACAGATTGTTCAGTTAGGTAAGTCCAACTTAGGCAAAGAGGTCGCCCGAAGAATCCAACTCGGATGGGCAGCGTTCGGGAAATTGCGTGACATCTTCTCGTCCAAGATACCACAGTGCCTAAAGACAAGGGTCTTTGACCAGTGTGTGTTGCCAGTGATGACATATGGTACTGAGACGTGGTCCTTAACTGTTGGCCTTTTGGAAAAACTCAGAGTCACACAGCGGGCAATGGAGAGAGCTATGCTCGGAGTTTCTTTGCGCGATAGAATCCGAAACGTGGATATTCGCCAAAGAACCAAAGTCACCGACATAGCTGTTAAAATTTGCAAGTTGAAGTGGCAATGGGCAGGCCACATCGCTCGGAGAACCGATAACCGATGGGGAAGAAAGGTTCTTGAGTGGAGACCACGAACCGGAAGACGCAGCGTAGGTAGGCCTCCCACTAGATGGACCGACGACATAGTAAGAGTCGCTGGCATCCAGTGGATGCAAAAGGCAGGCTGTCGTTCAGTGTGGAGGTTAAAGGGGGAGGCCTATGTTCAGCAGTGGACGTCTTCTGGCTGATGATGAAGATGATGAATGATGATATCTATGCTGTATATTGTACGAGCTATGGAGAGGGCTATGCTCAGGGTTTCTCTACGAGATCGAAAAAAAAAAATGAGGAGATCCGTAGACGAACGAAAGTTACCGACATAGCCCACCGGATTAGCAAGTTGAAGTGGCAGTGGGCAGGGCACATAGCACGCAGAACAGATGGCCAATGGGGCCGAAAGGTTTTCAAATGGAGACCACGGACTGGTAAGCGCAGTGTAGGACGTCCACCCACGAGATGGACAGACGACCTGAAAGAGACCGCAGGGAAACGCTGGATGCAGGCCGCTTCCAACCGGCCCTTTTGGAGATCGATGGGGGAGGCCTATGTCCAGCAGTGGACGTCCTATGGCTGAAATGATGATGATGATGAAACTAAAATACTTGGGTAGACAAAAAATTGATATCTCCTTAGTCACGTAAATGACCACGGCCGCATATAACTGAACATTTCAACATGTAATGATTAAATCAAACATACTTTGACTGGCCATAATTTGTCATCTCGATTTGTCAAGTTAAAATTTGTAATAACAGAAAATGTTCATGTGTATAAGTTGACATATCCAGCATTTTGGATAATGAGTTAGGTTAATAAAACGACATATCAATGTTCGCACACAAAAATAAGCGAATCGCTAATTTGACATATGCTTTTGTCAAATTAAACACTCTAAAATGCGAGATGTCAACATGATACCTTAAGCGATTGCTCCAAATATTATGTATAATTAGGGTTGTATTTTTTTCCATATACATTCCTATGCGCAGAAATCGTTTAAGCCAATAAAAAAAAACAGTCAAGTCGAGAT
Source organism: Agriopis aurantiaria (assembly GCA_914767915.1). Classification (NCBI taxonomy): domain Eukaryota; kingdom Metazoa; phylum Arthropoda; class Insecta; order Lepidoptera; family Geometridae; genus Agriopis; species Agriopis aurantiaria. Next base: position 3,946,856 of record OU611994.1, on the reverse strand, counting down.
GACGTGTTCACACCAGGCACGGATATATTATTATAAAAATTTACTATGTTAACAGAGATAAAAAGCGACCCCTTTAAAAAAGTTTGTATTTGTTCATCTGTTACGGAGCTGAGTAGGAACAGAAAAACTCGGATATCCGTGTGCATTATAACGCGACGTTATTCGCTACGACTCTTACAAAATGTAATTCTTCACAGGACATGTTAATCTTCGGGCTCAGCAACGAGGTGTGGAAGCTGGAGTGCAAGCTAGAGATGTTTCAGAAGCAGCTTGAAATCAAGAATGTTGAGATGGAGAAGGTCAACGATAAGGTACCTTTTCAAATATTCTCAATTATAAGATGGGGCCAGCAATGGTAAAAGATTGGACCGGCAATGGTAAACAATTGGACCAGCAATGGTAAAAGATTGGACCAGGAATGGTAAAAGATTGGGCCATGAATGGTAAAAGATTGGACCAGCAATGGTAAAGATTGGGCCAGCAATGGTAAAAGCACGTCACAAACTTATAAATAATAGCAGCCAAGTGGGAGTTGGGCTCACGTACTGAAAGTTCCGTACCACCACATAAATATTGGTAACTATAATAAAGTACATGAAAGTACTGCAAAAAGACAACATCACACCCAGGCGGCCACCCATCCAAGTACAGACTGCGCCCGACGTTGCTTAACTTGGTTAAGAACAAATATTTGTCACCGACTCGCACTTGGCCATTATTTATTATGCCATCGGGCATTTCCCGAATAAGGCATATTGCGAACAGCTGCCTTATTATGGATGATTCAGATCTTGATCGCGATCGCATGCCATCTCACTTACGCACCTGGTGCGAGTAAATAGATACGAACGGGACGGCATGCAATCTCGATCCCGATCAAAGAATCATAATAAGGTCCCAGGTCCTTACAAAACTATAGGTAATTTTGCGAATAGGTCCAATGTAGGGGTTTTAAAATATCTTGGTAAGTAAGTAGTTAAATAAGCAATCCTTTATATCCATAACACGTTTTTTTCCCGAAGGTGACGTCATATGCCGCTGAACTAGAAGATTTAGAGTTGGATAAGCGCCGTCTAATGAGCCTGTGGAACTCTGTGCTTGTCACCATTTCACAGCGCGACATCGTTTACGATTCTGTCAGAGAAGATTACAAGTTAGTATGTTTTTTACATTACAAGCAGCCCACTTGCACCGTACCTTCTCAATGGAGCTACCGAGCTTGTAAATATTGGGCTCAGAGCAAATAAAAATACAGAGTCCCTACGGTGCACTGCCAAAGTGACGCCAAAATCGCTTCCAAAACTACGTGAATTCCCAATAAATACGCGACTCACGCACACATACGCATTCAAAATTACGTGAATTTCTTGTCAGAACATCGTACTGAAAACATCCGTTTTAACCCGTACCGCGCAAGAGGCTGAGTAGCCGCGGTTGCCAGAAATGCGAGAGTCCAACCGAATTTTCGAAAACTGACCGGATGTAAAATAAAAAATATTTTTTTTCCTATCAATTTGACATTGTATGTTCATATATTATATATATTATTCATTGTCTTGAATTGTTGTATGATATTTTCAATTGATTATATATCTAAGTACTCACCATTAATTTAAAAAAATTAAATACTCACAGAATCTCGTGATGCAATTATTATTCTTGAATTTTCTTGCGCCATCACGCGCTTGTTGATAATAATATGCTATTTTTTCAAATGAAATTACTATCACACCACTTTCACAACAAGGGAGCACTATTTCCGCAACTTTTACACTAACTACTTGACACTAATAGGCAATATTCACTTCAAAAACTAAAACTTTATCGCAAACCATTTTTACGTTATGTTTCCGCCATGTCGGTTTGTCAAACACTGTCTAAACGGGGAAAACCCACTCACAAAGTATAGGTCCCCCCTGACACGGTAAGGATGCATCGATTCTCTAGTGATTGAAGTAAGCTAGAGGCGAAAGAACTTACATTGTCTTTGGAACGTTCATTCGAGCGGGAATAAATTGACGAATAGCGGTAATTTCCTTACGCACCGCTCCGGTGCCTAACGCGCGTCGAGCACTTTTCGCTTACGCCGACATGCGGTGCGTAACACATTCAAAGGGTTAAAAAGAAACAATGACTTCTTGCAGTGTTAAGAACTGTAAAAACAACACAAAAGTAAATGAAAAAAAAAAAAAAGAAAAATATTTTATTTGCTTAAACATAGGCTTAAATATTTGTTTATAAAATAGGAATACACACTGGCTTATGTCTATGAAGGAGAAATACTAATTGTGTATACTGCGATTCCTGCACTAGGCTAGGCCTGTATCGCAGGAAACTGATACGGTTTATCCAACTCAACATTTTGTTAGCCTCTAGTTAGCATAATATTTTGTTCATGTTATTAAGTAGGTAGTTTTAAACAAAGGTGCTCATTCAAAACCAGTGATAAGTATATATGTGTTTACATTATTGATTACTACTTAGTTAATATATTTAGTTATTTTATATATTACTATAATTAACACTATATGCATGAATAAATATAATAAAATAAAATACATTACAATATAATAAAATATGATATGATATGATATAATATAATATGACGTGACATGACATGACATGACATGACATGACACGACACGACATGACACGACATGAAATGACACGACATGACATGACATGATACGACATGACATGACATGACATGACATGACATGACATGACATGACATGACATGACATGACATGACATGACATGACATGACATGACATGACATGACATGACATGACATGACATGACATGACATGACATGACATGACATGACATGACATGACATGAAATGACATGACATGACACGACATGACACGACATGACACGACATGACATGACACGATATGATACGATACGACGCGATACGATACGATACGATATGATATAACATAATATAATATAATATATAAATGCAGTTCCTAGTACATTTTATTATTATTAAAGCAATGGCAGTATACGAGTAGGTAAAGTATTATGAATTATATATATAAGTATCATCAAGATAAAATCTTTAGTATATCTTCTGTCTCCTTGTAGCTGAGTGTTTTTAGAAACTTGTACAACGTCTTCTTGGCTTCACGAACAGACATTTCTTTTAGATTGCAATGTTTGTTCACCGCGTTGTAGACATGAGCCCTTATGAAGTTACCAAACCGACGAGCAAAAGACGTATTAACAAGGGGAAAAGGTATTTTGTAACATCTTTTTTTAAGGGTTTTGTCATAACTATCAGCGGCAAGTGTAGACTTATGTACGGAGAGCGACATTTTTAAAATGAATAGCTGTCTCACACTTAGCACACCGCTTTCCTTAAAAACATCTGTAGTAGGATATCTAAGTGGTTTCTTCATCATCACTTTTAGTACTGATCGCTGCGCCCTCTCCACTAGAATAATGAAAGTCATGGCAGCACTACCCCAACATGTAATGCAGTAACTTAGAAGAGACTGGCATAATGCAAAATAAACTGACAACAGTGTGTCTGAAGTAGTGACGTCACGCAAGTTTTTCATTATGCCTATAACTTTTCGTACACGGGCAGAGAGTGCAAGTATGTGATATTTGAAACTTAGATTTTCATCTAAAGTTACACCCAGATATTTAATTGTTTTAGACCTACTTAACGTTTCACAGTTACACGTTTCTTTGTCAATACAATAGAGTTTATGAAGTTTAATATTTGATTGCAATACTGGCGCTGAAGCAGCTGTTTTGTGGAAGCAAAGATATACAGTTTTTTTGGCATTCAGCGTCAGTAAATTCTTTTGTAGCCACCCGAAGACATTAGACATGCCTAGCTCTGCATACTCTAAAGCTTTCTCCCAGGATGGACCATGAAATACAATGGCAGTATCATCAGCGTAGCAAACAATCTCTGCGTTTTGAATTTGCATTTCATGAATATCATTAATATACAAATTAAAAAGAGTTGGACCTAATATGCTACCCTGTGGTACCCCAAAATCAATAGCCTGTGTGTTACTCCGCTCGTTACCAATCTTCAGGCACTGCCTCCGTCCCATTAAATAGCTTTTGAACCAGTCAGAAGCAACTCCCCTAATACCAATTTTGTTAAGTTTTTCTAAAAGAATTGGAACGGAGACAGTGTCGAAGGCTTTGGCCAGGTCTAAGAACACCGCAACACATCTCTGTTTATTATCCAGCTTGGAAGCCACCAGCGAAGTTAACAACGAAACTGCATCTTCAGTGCACTTACCCACTCGGAACCCAAATTGTCTTGGTGATAAAACATTGCGCGACTCTAAAAATTTCGTTACTCTTTTATTTACTAGCTTTTCTAATATTTTTGAAAAAGTGCTTAGGAGTGAGATGGGTCTATAATTTTCTGGGCAATTTTTAAGACCACTTTTATAAATAGGAGTAACGGAGGCCACTTTCCAAGCATCTGGGAAGATTCCACTAGACAAGCTCTGATTATAAATATGCGTTATTGGCACTACTATTTCCTGTTTAACGTGTTTTATTAATGAATTAGTAAAGCCATCTATACCTGGAGCTTTGCTGTTATGTAAACCCAAAATAAGTATTTCAACTTCTTCGTGATTTGTTGGAGCCATAAAAAAGGATTTGGCTAGCTTGCTTTTAGTATTTACAGCTTTAGCCAAACTACTTTGGGTTTGATTAGTATCAGACAATATTTGATTTGCTAGTCGTTGGCCTACTGTGGAGAAGTGATTGTTGCATATGTCAAGCGAGTGTCGCGAAGTATTAGAGCTAACTGGCAATGACAACAGCTCTGTGGGAAGTTGTTTATTTGGAGACATGTTACAAACGGACTTGATTGACTTCCACAGCTTACGAGGATTATTTTTATTTTTGTGTAGTTCTTGACTTTCGTGTTCCAATCGCAGTTTACGTAAGATGCTTACAAAGAAGTTTTGATACCTCTTGTAAGATATTTGCAATATCGTATTATCTGGATTACGTTTCGCTCTTTGATGAAGTTTGTCTCTATGTTTCATACACCGTATTAGTCCTGGAGTAATCCAGGGCTTAAGATTGTACTGTGTTCTGCTACAACGGATTTCGCGCGTATGCTTAGCTACAGTGTCTGTCAAAAATTTTGTGAATGTTTTGGTGGCTTCATTTACGTCAAGAATATCTGTAATAAAACCCCAGTGAACTTCAAGATCTTTTTTAATTGCATCAAAATCTCTTCTCAACGTGGTACGGCTTGGTCGTGATTGTTTTACAGTGTTCAGATTCATACCGATCATGACGGGGTAGTGGTCCGACATACATACCCCGTATAAAATAAGATAATATGGGATAAGGGGTGAAGGGGCTTATAAGTAGAATACTGCTTTAAACATTTGCAATAAGAAGAAGGATGGAATATTTCCACACATAAGTATTTATATTATCACTTATTTTGATGAACACGAACGAACACGAACACGAACTTCGACTACGCACTATGTTTCAAAAAGTGGCTTCACTTTGCGTGTTCGCGGTAGTCCCTCTGTATTTTTATTTGCTCTGTGATATTGGGTAACAGAAAAATCACGTGTGTTTTAAACTTAATTCATGTTTTTAGAGTGCTCCAAGAAAACTACCGCACTCTTCTCAACAACCTTGAAGTAACGAAGAAAATCAGCATGGAAGAAATGAACAAAGGAAAAGAGATAGCTATGAGCCAGGAAAAAACGATGTATGACTTTGAGCATGCTAATAAGCTTTGTAAGTAAAAAAAAAAAATCCTGAAATCTTGAAAATATATTAGCTGTTCCATACATTTTGTTGAGTGTGAATTAGAGCTACGCCTTCCAGTTGACATTGAGGACCGGGGAAGAGTTGGCTTCGAAATCCAAATTGGACAGTTGACTGAGTCCATCGATATGACTCAACGAGACCAAGAAATGATAAAAACGGTAAACATTTTTGATGATCTAGTATTTTATCGCCAAAGCTGTGTATTATCTTGATAAACCTAACGGAGATGGACTTACAGGAAAATCAAACTTTGCGAAATATCATGAAAATCACTGAGAAAGAATTAGATCGCAAGACCCTCGAAAAAATTACAATGGAGAATGTCATCCTCGCCAACATTCAGGAATGTCTCCTGAATGACAAAGCCGTGGAAACAATGGCCAACGGAATTAAGAAAATGAGGGAGATGTCTAGGAAGCAGGTAAGTTTGAAATAATCTCATCAATACATAAAAGTTGAAAAATAATGCTGTCATATGAAGAGAAAAAGGCAAGTATAAGAATAACAAAGATGATATCAATGTTTTTGGGTGGTATCTTATACCTATGTATAGGATACGACTGAGGAAAGTATGAATAGACTACGTGAAAGTTAACAAGAATAACATGGTGTTAAGGGGTGGATGACAGTGACGAATTAAGAATGTGTACGTGCTGTACATACCCCGTATAAAATAAGATAATATGGGATAAGGGGTGAAGGGGCTTATAAGTAGAATACTGCTTTAAACATTTGCAGTTGTTACTAAATTTCAATTAGTATACACGTGATACATACCGCGATATACTGAATTTTTTACACATCGAGATACTTCAAAAACGTGGTTATTGCGTTGTGTTTGGCGTTTAATGTCCACCCATAGCCGAAATGTCTTAACCAATTTTGATAAATAAGGTGTCGATAGATTTTCTAAGTTCAGAGATGTTCGCTGGGTAGATGATGTCATCATAAATCTATACTAATATTATAAAGAGGAAAGATTTGATTGTTTGTTTGTTTGTTTGTTTGTTTGCATTGAATAGGCTCCGAAACTACTGAACCGATTTGAAAAATTCCTTTACTGTTGGGAAGCTACACTATCCCCGGTTAACATAGGCTATATTATATTTTCAAAAAAAAAATAGGGATCCTTACTAAAACTCCAATAATGTAACCCAAGGGGTAAAAAAATAAGATTTACAATTTTGACTTTGCGTGTTTGACAGTTCTAAGACAGGACAACGTCTGTCAGGTCAGCTAGTCTATACTAATATTATAAAGAGGAAAGATTTGATTGTTTGTTTGTTTGTTTGTTTGTTTGTTTGTTTGCATTGAATAGGCTCCGAAACTACTGAACCGATTTGAATAATTCTTTCACTGTTGGGAAGCTACACTATCCCCGGTTAACATAGGCTATATTATATTTTCAAAAAAAATAGGGATCCTTACTAAAACTCCAATAATGTAACCCAAGGTGTAAAAAAATAAAATTTTCAATTTTGACTTTGCGTGTTTGACATTTCTAAGACAGGACAACGTCTGTCAGGTCTGCTAGTAATATTATAAAGAGGAAAGATTTGATTGTTTGTTTGTTTGTTTGCATTGAATAGGCTCCGAAACTACTGAACCGATTTGAAAAATTCTTTCACTGTTGGGAAGCTACGCTATCTCCGGGTGACATAGGCTATAATCTATACCCGTGCAAAGCTGGGGCGGACCGCTAGTACAAGATAATGAAGTGACGATTAAAATAATAAATTTGACTGCATTTTGTGAAGTATCGTTGAATTAAAATGAATGTGAGGTTTGATACATAATTTTTTGGTAAAGTATATTGTTCATTCGCCAAGTATGCCGTTGTCAGGTTTTAGTATATTTTTACTATTTCACGATATTTTGATGTAGTTACTCTGGTATGCCCATAGACATGGTGAATATAATCTATTACATTTTTGACGTGATTACGTCTTATAAATCGATGAACGCCGGCTGCATGCACGAAAAATTGTCACGTTGAGCCGCGTGTGCAAGCGAGAGAACGGAACAAGCGATAGAGAGGCACGATCGGCCTAGGCGTTATCACGTAAAATTTTCGTCCGTAAACCGACTTTACAGACAACCCCTTTTTTATCCAGGAAATAACCCTCACGGCAATGGAGACCCAGCACGCGAAGTTGATGTTGGACATCGAGATCCGTCGCAATCGTCAGGCCAACAATAGCAAGATCTTAGAGGAAAGTATCGCGAAGGTCAAGGAGAGAGAGAAGGAAATAGATCTATTGCAGGAGAAGTTCGATCAGAAGTCGCTCGTGGCGATGAGGAAACAACGGGAGCTGGATATCATCATCAAAAAATATTACACACTAAAAGAGATATTTAATGTGAGTATTATATTTATATTTTTAGATTCAAAATAAAAATTATTTTATAAAAATTAAACATTCTATGACGATTTTGACATTGAAGTGGAAATAAATGTGAGTATTGAGTATAGAAGTTTAATTTATATAGTAACAACTTTGTCGTCGGTTTTGTAACCTGAAAAGTAGCTACCTATATGTTTTTGTTTCATTTTGTTACATAACTTTCCCCTAATTGAAGAACTAGTAACGCGTAAATTTCAGTTTTTTTGCTTGAAATGTTTTTTGACTTTGGTTTTTGTATATGACTTTGAACAACGCAATAATAGGTATGATTTTCCAGTTTTTATAGACCAAAGTTAGATGCTGGGGGTTATAACATCTAATTGCTTTGAATTTCCAAACCACAGTTGAAGTCCCCGCAAGAGAGGCGTATAGAGGAACTCGAGCAGCAGATTAAGACGATGCGCGAGCGCACGGAAAGTATGCAGCACGAGTGGCTGAGACTGCAGGGATTAGTAGTCAAACTGACGGAACAGCACCACAAGATGGTCACAGATATAAACCTTATCAACAAACGTAAGCGTTTCATGATACAAACACACATGAACTCTAAAAACATAATACTTTATTTTAGAGCGGTTATTTCAAAACAAAATTGGAAAGAACTTCAAAGTTGACTACTCCTTTACTTAGCAGAATAAATTGATAATAACTAATTCCAGAGATACAAATATGCGATCAGAAGGCTATGCGCATCCAAGCGGAATGCGATATCGTAATGCGAGACAAGGTGAACGTAGAGCGGATCCTGCGTCAGTTGCGTGGAAGGCTACAACTGCTGGAACGAACCCGCAAGGATGCTCACGAGAGGAACGACTACGCACAGAGATCTAACATATCTGTCACGCACGAGTATGCCGCCAACTTGAAGGTGCAATAACATACAAACAATTTTCGTTTCTTTTAGATGTATATCTACGTATGTACCTAATAAAATATGGCGTTTTGACGGCGGCGACAAATGACAGCTTTGAATCGTCATATTTGTTTACATAGTTGATAATGTAAATTTAGTAAAAACAGACTTATAAGGTTTGCCGTGTAGACTTGGCTGGGCAAAGTCCAGGAAATGTGGTAATCAATCAACACAAGGAAAGCAGCAGATCAAATATGTATATGCAACTGGTAAGGGACCTTTGAAAGTGGCAGAAACTTAGGCCTCCAACCAGCCGAGCAGTGGGTGTAATAAATATGATGTAGTTGCTCGTAGACATGACAGCGAATTAAAATAAATTTTCAGCGCGCGAGAACTGCAGGTTAGTGGTATTGTAGAAAATTAGTTTAAAATATTAAACAAGGAAAATTTATATCTTGCAGAGTGCAGAAATTGAAATAATAGAATTGGAGGAAGAAATAGAGTCGATGGATAAAGAGAAGATGAACCTGTCTCAAGAATTAGATCGCGGTCAAAGAGAGGCTTTGATATGGCAACGCAAGGTTAAAAATATACTTTTGTAAGTTGCACTTACATAATTTATACTAAGCTGGTTATGTATGACGCAATTTTTTCAGGGAATATTAGCAGTAGAACTGAAGAAAAATATGAAAGAAGCGCAATCTGCTGCTGGTGAAATAGGACAAATGAAATCAGAGATTCATAGAATGGAGGTAGGATAATTAGATTAACTAAACTTCTGAATAATTCCGTACTCGGCGATATTTAAATTATATACAAGTTTAAAATAAAACTGAACTCAACGTAGTTAGTTTCTGTTTATTTTTCCACAAACATGTTTTTTCTTCATGTTTCAATTATTAATAGGTCCGACGTGATCAGCTTCGTCGCACTGGTGAGAAGCTTGCCGAGGACTTGGCTTTCTACGTGACCCGCCGAGAGACAGCCATAGGGAAGACACGGGCCTCTGCCGCCGTGGAGAAGGCACACGGAACTAGTCATATCTCGCAATCGGCGTATCATCATAAGTTAAGGCTGGCGAGGTCTGACGTGACCAGGGTTTCGAAGGTATCTGTTCACATAGGTGCTAATCCTTCTAATTTTATCCATTGAATCTGTTGCGCTCATTATACTTGGCTCACTGTGGGAGCCGTCTGAAGACAAAATGGAAAAAATACAAACTTATTTTACGGCGGGAAAACGCAGTGGTTAGGTGATTTTTAGCATTTGTCATCCCAAGTTAGTTGGGGAAGGTTCGATGTCTCCAGATTAACAACAGCTCTTTTACTGTTGCTGCGCTAGATTTTACCAGGCGTGCTATTGTCATCACCGTTCTGGAAAACGGAGTCATCGCATTGAGTGACGACGGTATAGTAAGACGTCAAAGGAGACTCTTTGAAAACAAAAAAAAACTCTTTAAAATATTTCCTTACACTGATTCAATAGATACAATTAGGAAGTATAACGCGAACAATATGAAAGCCTAACTTGAAATGTAACGTACTATGTGTTTTAAATAAATAAAAAAATAAATAAAAAAAAAATACAAAGCACTTTGATTCCACTTTTATTGTGTGAACTGCCAGTTTCGAATGCGCTGCCTGCGAATAGGTGTCCCCCGACAGGTAAATTCTGAGTGTCTTTAAATCACGATTGAATCGGACTGTTCTAGGTAAGCGTATTCCATCGTAGACCGCATCATCGCTTAGCATCAGGCGAGGTAGTGGTCAAACGCAAGCATATTATTAAATTAAAATAAAATGATGACAAATGATGACAAATGATGATGATGTTGTTAATAATAAAACTGGTTACTGATAAACAGGATTTAAACGAAGCCGAAGCTAGACTGAAGCAGTTGCAAGGTGAGCAGGAGCGACTGGAGCGCAACATCGCAGACACCAAGTCTCTAAACGCTCAGTTGGAGGAACAAGTCGCCACCCTGATGCGGGACTGCCGCGAGACCGACCGACAGAAACAGTGGGTAAGAGTATAAGACCAATAGATCCTCAGAGATAGTAAAGCAGCACGGTTTTGCCAGATTTCTTCTGAGTATTATCTATTTTCCTTGGTATTATATAGCCTGATGAGTCGAGACTTAAAAAATTTAATAGAAGAGCTGCATAGTAATAAATTATTCTATTGTTGTTTTCTGCATCATGTTTAAGATCGTGTTTGACTTGATGGAACGTCACGAATTATTTTGCCATAGAAAGACGACTGTATTGTTTACAACATAAATTACATGTGGCAAAACCAACATAAACCTAGTGCAACAACTGGCGGCGTTATCGCTTCAAGTGATTTCTTCCAGATTACCTTATCAGGGGGGGGGGGGGGGGGGGTTCTAGGCAAGAGCCACTTTCTGTTAGCGTTCACGCCTTTGGAAAGATGAAATTGTATGAAAATTACATTAGCTTGAGATAATTTCTCTCAACCTAATGTCATTGTCAATGTCATTTTCATACAATTTCACCTTTCCGTAGGCATTAACGCTAACAGAAAATGGGCCTTGTCTAGACACCCTGGCAGTTTCTTGATAATGCTTCTTTTCTTAAACCAAGTTCATTAAACTCATCTTTTGTGTAACAATGTAATTAAAAAGATGGTCAACGCCGATGAGAGATGGAATCTGATTTATGATTTATAATCTGAATAGTTATTATTTAAATCGAAATAGTCTTTAAATATTACCATTTCAGCTCCTAGAGCGCGTGGTCCGCAGCCAGCGGTTCGGCAGCGAGCTGGCCATAGTGGTCAAGCGGCAGTCGCTGAGTATCAAAAAAGCCAAGTCTACCATCATGACGGAGTACACTAGCGCATGCGCTCTTAACGACCGGCTCAAGTATATTGTCGAGCGACTTACAATGGTACCACACATCTTTATATGTTTTAGAATAAAACCGTAAAAACCGTATGTAATTGTTGTCTTGTCTTTTTCGTGTTGATTTTGTAGGAGTACCCGCATTTCGGCGACAAGCTGGCGATGATAGCCAATACCCTGGAGATCCACTCGCCGGGCAGCTCTCCGCGACTTGCCGAGTCACCCTCCACTTTTCGCCCCATTGAGGAAGTCGAGGAGAATATCGCTGAGAAACCGCTTAGTCCTTAGCCACTTTTGATAATTAATACTTAGTTTTAAATGAGTGAAGTTTGAAACATTTTTTTTTAAATTTTTGATATGCTGCTTAATTTTAAATGTGATGGTTGTTTGAAATACTTATTTTGTTTTTTTGATAGGCTAATTAGTTTCAAATAATTATGATTGTTATTTGAAAAAAAAAAAATTTTTTTATAATATAGTTGAATTAGTTTTTAATGTTTGAATTACCTGAACTACATTAGTGTGATTGATTTTTCTGTGGCTTTAACCATATTTTATAAAAAAAATTGAAGACATTAATAGTTTTTTTTTTTTTTGATTGTATTTGACTTATAACACAAGGCTTCTCCTAAAATTTTCCCAGGTACCTGAAAAGGCTATATGCAAGAGAGAGAAACGAGAGGTTGCCTTCTTCGGAAAGTGTATACACAGAGAATTCTTACAGTTGATCGTTGAAGGCAAAATTTCGGGAGAGAGAAGCCCAGGACGTCGTGGTCCGAAACAATACTACTTTCTAGGGAACTCTTGAATCACGTTGCCGAAAATATTTAATTCTAAAATCGTACATTGAAAGTCATTCCAAATTGCGTTAAAATGAGTGGATGACGTTAGATGACTCGCAATGAGTTACTTAGGCTGGTTTCACAGCTGTACGGGAAAACCGGGCGGGTCTCCCGGAGCGCAGATATAAGTGAGGCGCTAGAACATCGTATCACAGCGACGCGGATTGTTCCGTACGGGACTTGCCTTCACGTAGATCCCGTGTCCCGTATACGGGTGACCCGTATAATGAAATGAAATGAAATGAAAATTTTTATTATCCGGACTTGCATCCATAACTTATTATACAAATTACATTAATTAATTGATGATTAGAAAATTAAAATTAAAATTAAATTTAAAAAATTCAAATACAAAAATAACACATAAAAATTAAAACGGTTGGTTTTACGTATAGCTGTAAAACCAGCGTTAGCATAATTTATGCTTAACATCTGACGAGTGAAGAACGCAGCATGGAATCGCAACACTATTGCCTGTTTTTATTTACTTTTATGTTACTGATGATGAAAATGATGAAACTATGTTGTTTGGAATACAGCATTTGTGTATGTTTCACCTTACTTTTGCCGGTTCATGACATACAAGTAGAAAACAAATATCAGTGCGGATGTTTGGAGAGAATATTTTAAGAAAGTAAGTAAAACATTTATTTGTAAATAGGCAGTCACATGCAACGAACGGTCAAATGTGGAAGGTTGTGACATTTTCAGTTGTGATCCTTTGGGGTGAGTGTTTACTTTATAGGCAGTCACATGCAACGAACGGTTAAATGTGGAAGGTTGTGACATTTTCAGTTGTGATCCTTTGGGGTGAGTGTTTACTTTATAGGCAGTCACATGCAACGAACGGTCATATGTGGAAGGTTGTGACATTTTCAGTTGTGATCCTTTGGGGTGAGTGTTTACTTTATAGGCAGTCACATGCAACGAACGGTCAAATTTGGAAGGTTGTGACATTTTCAGTTGTGATCCTTTGGGGTGAGTGTTTACTTTTGACCCCTCATTTAATAGAATGAATAAGTGCTATAATGATGTTTTTATGTCTGTGTCTACAAATGAATTAATATGAACGAGTTTCCTGTTTCGATTAGTATAATTCTTAGCTATAATTACACTAAACCAGTAAAGCCGTTTTTGTCTGGGGTTTGTATCTTTAGGGATATTTTTAGAGATCTAAACCCTTTTTAATGTACCTAGTTATGTCCGGCGATATCCATGTCAATTATATATTGACTATTACATTAACGATTCTTAATTTAAATGATTTTAGGTCCTAAACTAGGCTACAAAGCTTGTAATTTTGAAGGCCAAATTATTCTGCTTCTCAGCAGGTTTCCACCCCAATCGATGTCAGTTCTACCAATGCCACGATGACCCTAGCTATTCTCCTGCCGAGGGACCTTTAGACGCCATGCAGTACACTTGGCTAGGAGTACTGCAATACATACATAGTAAGTAGGTTTCTTTAATAACTGTCAATAAATGTTAATATTTTTGATAAACTGCAATAAACATTATTATGAACAAATTTTACGAGCAATCGTGTCAGCTTTTCTATTGATTTCGTTAAGTGTGAATGATTCCATTTGTTTTTTCTGTCATTGCGCTTCAGTGCAAGTACCGTTCTTTATCAATCGTCAAATTCGTTGAAGTGCCATTGAATTAGTCATAGCGAGTACTGATCAACTGGCATTTTATCGAATTTGTCGATCTCAACTGTCAAATTTGACGATCGATAAAGAACGGTACTTACACTGCTGTTTCGTTCATTGCAAATCGTATCGCGCGCGACATGTCGCTTTCCGTCGCTCACTTACGACACTGGACAAGAGAATGATACCGAAATGGTAGCGTCCGGTAATACTACCTTATGTAATGACGATAAAGTTCGTAACGCTGTGAAAGGCTCACTCCGGCCGACGGGGCGGGGGTCGTACTAAAATAACCTTAATATAAAAACTTGCAGTAACAAACGGTACCCCTCACTACTTCAGAGTGCCCCGAGTGGTTCTCATCACCCGACAGTTTGTCCTCTCCACTGCTGTGGATGCAGCTCAGGTCCCTGAGGGATTTGCTTTGTAAGTAAACAACGAACGAAGGAAGTATAAAAGACTGCGTAAAAGAGACTGAAGGTTATAGGAAGATGGCAAACTCCAGATAAACAGATGATATCATCGCTGATATCCAAAAGTGGAGTATCGTCTTAAATTTGCTCTGCGACAGGGTATCGGTACGGGATAATAACGTCTTTTGGGTTTTTTTTTGACAGGCCATAGGCGTAACAGTATATATTCCGATCTTGGAGACCGCGACCAGCGACCACGACCGGTGGTAGCGGCCGAGTCGCGCGACTCATTGCTCAGTATGAATTTATATGGAGTGCTAAACAATGCAAGCGATCCACTCATCGCGCGACGCGGCCGCTTGGACGAGCAATGACTCACGCAATACGGCCGTTTCTGCCGGTCGCAGTCACCAAGAACCAAAATCAGACGCGTCGGCCCTGCGGTCATTGGCCGTGCGCATCTGTCGCGACTGTCACATTATCGCATACCTCGGAAGCGGCGCTATACATTTTTATAGTGCAAGACTGTAAATATTTGAATTGAGTGGTGTTCTTTGCGAGTCCTAAGTCCAGTGGACTGATCTCGGCTGATGGCGATGAGGGATGAATGGGAAAATGTACTTGCTGTGCCGACTCCTTATAAGGAGGGACGTAAATTTATTATCATTATCTGGCAGAGGTAACGTAGCGTTCGGGGAGTATGAGCGTGACGAGGAGGAATGCGGTCTGACGCTGGAGTCTGTCGCAACCGGCCAGGATTGCGAGTCGGCTGCGCTGCTGGTTCCGCTGTCGGATGTATTACTGCATCCCGAGTACAAGCACTTCGGGGCCGCTGATAGCATTGCTATATTGAAACTGCTTATAGCAGTTCAGTCAAGTAAGTAAACCTGATATTTAATTGACATGGCATCAACTGATGTTTTGTAGTAAAAATACTCTTTTACAAAAGATACTCACTTTCCTTTTTTTAATCTGTATGAGAAAATATTGGTTCATTATTATCATTATATTATTGGTCCATAGACCAACTTTTTTTCATTATCAGCCTTTCATATTCCCAAAATTGGGACAAGCCTTCTCTCAGAAAGAGAGGGAGAGATGGGTCGATGGGACCTGATCCACTATGCCCAGTCTTCTTCGGATTTTTTTTGAGGTTCTTGGACATACCTACCGGTTTACTCACTGTTTTTCTTTGCCGTTTTAGAGCGATGGTGCATCGCTCCATCGATCAAATATTGGTGATGGGTTACAAATGAATACTCCAATGAGCGATGGTGGCCAAGCGGTAGAATGTGCTGTTTACAACCTGACGGCAGCCGGTTCAATTCTCGGTCCTGCACCAACCAACTTATTTAGTACTTTAATAAATTTATGTGCAGTATCGATTTGATGCCATCGCTCAAAAACGATGAAGGGCAATATCGTGTAGAAACTGGATGGGCTGGCCGGATGGTGGACTAGAATCCATCCTTTCTCTCTCACAGCTAGAGAGAAGGCCTGTAGCTGTGGCAGTGGGAACATGATAGGCTGAAAATATATGCTCCAATAAGATAATATAATTTTAGTGTGCATATTTAGCTATGAAATAAGTTTTATTTCAATGGTATACTTTCTTAGCGGTTCTTCAATTTGTTCCAAATTTGTCTTGATTTTAGAATACATGGTGCCAGCTTGTTTGCCTTTCAAGAACTATCTAGTGACCAGAACCGGGAGGCCAACTAGAGACAGGTTTTATCACTTAGACTTCACCAACGGTAAGAGTATTCTACTGCGACACGTGTAACGTAAAACGCCCTGGGTAAAATTTGTTCGCGGAAACGAGCTAATATAGGGGCTCGCTCTTGCACAATTGTATACTGGGTTACGCGGAAAGGTTGTACTAAGCCAAAAGGAATCCATAGTACCCATCATTATGAACAACTTTTACTATGAGAGCAACCCTGAAACCGCGAAAAAAATATCAGCTGTTCCAACACTATCTCCACTTTAAAAGTTAATACTGGGTACAAACATTTTAAGTGGCGCTGGATTCATGCTCTTCCACTGGATTTCATTGCAGATGTTCCAAGAGACATAATGGAAGAAGAAAAAGAAATAACCAAATTAGCGCTATTGCCGAAGGAACTTTGCTATTTGTACGACGGTGCGGGCGTAAGTAATAAGAGAACAGTTACAGCTACGAGTAAGCTTTGTAAATATAGTTTTTTTTAATGCCATAGGTGGCAATCAAGCAGACGTGTTGCCTGATGGTAAGCAGTCACCGTCGCCTATAGATACTTGTAACACCAGAGGCATTACAAATACGTTGTTAAACGCCACGTTAGGTAGCTCATACCACATTTTGCAAGTGTGAGGTAGGAAAGATCATGTGAATCGCACAGTGTGATTTTCACTGATCTATTATGTGAGCGAGATGTAGTCAAATGCCACCTATTAATTATAAAAATAAAAAATACTCCTAATGAATTAACAAAACAACAAAACAAATATTCGGGAAATTTTTGCACACACGGTCATCTGACCCCAAACTAGGCAAAGCTTGCTGCCAAAGACTGATATACATACATATATAGTTTAAATACATACTTAAATAGATATTAACAACCAGATATAGAACGAACACAAATGTTCATCACATAAATGTTTGTCCACCTAGGACAAACATTTATGTGATGAACATTTGTGGAATCGAACCCACGCCCTCAGGCTCAGAAGGTAGGAAGGTTGGTAGTGAACCTTCACTACCAACTGGACCAACGGGCTATCAATTGTTAATTTTAGTCTTGTTAAAAAGTTACGTTAATATTGTTAAATTATAAATAATGGTGAATAAATTAATTGAATTGAAAATTGAATTGTATTCCGGTCTCACCTGCGGCGCAGGCAAAATCGCGAGGCGCTGCTAGTAAATATGTATATCTTTTCTTTTAGAATATGACGGTCCCGCGACACGCCAGGATCATGTGCACGACAGGGTGTGGGTTCCACTCGGGCGCGCCCAGCATGATCCACGAGCACACTGGACATTGGTCCATCGTCGCCCTATCTCAAGGTAAAGTGTTTACTAGCCTAGCTGTACTGTAAGATAAATTTTTTGAAATTGTGGTGTTAAGGACCTTGCACATTTGGACGGGCCGCAGCGGGCCGGGTCGCACCGCAACAATCGTTTTCATACATTTTATATGAAGTAACGCACATTATGCAGGGGCGCAGCGGGGCGGATTTTCATATAAAATGAAAGAAAGTGATTATTGCGATACGCCCCGGCCCGTTGCGGCCCGTCCTAATGTACTTTTTACAATTTTTACCTCATTTTCCCGGGATGCCAACAACGTATAAGATACCTATACCTACCAGGTTTTAATAAGCACCTTTAAGTGTTAATTCCACAAGGCAAGGCAATTATAAACAATTATCGCTAAGACGGGAATCTTCTCTGAAAAAATATGAAAATATATAATAGGTGTCTACAAACTTTGTCGATTATAATTTTTTTACAATAGAATGTTCCTTAAATAAATACTCCATGATGAGGAGCCTTGTTACCCAAGCTAGGAATTATCCTGTGTTATGGCGTAACAATACCCTCCGCCGGACAACCGGTCTCTGTTTACTGGATAGGTTTATCAAATTCTCGACCTTCTTCTTCAAATCCAAAGTTCTAAAGTGTTTCTGGCAGATTTCTCAAAATCAACATTTTTGCGTTTACAATTATGTCATCAGATTTTTTATAATGTACAATACCTACTTTTATGACAATGTTTTTTTTTTCTTTTTTGATAGACCAAGAGTATGTTGAAATGAAATGCATAGGTAAAAAAATGCATAGAATGTTTCTAAATGCCGATAAAACTGCGGCCGTACCTAATATTAAAATGTACTTCTATTATACTTTTCAGGTGGGTCCCCGTGCCCAGACCCTCTCAGGAGTCGTAGGCCTCCGCCTCCACCACGTCACATCCTGATCCATCCCTACGTACCCTGGATCACGGCTGCCATCTCGGGGAAGGCTGTCGGGGCCTATGATAAAAGCGACCCATTTGGTAAGAGAACTTTTTTTGGCATGAGCCGTCTAAAGCAGCTAAAGGCGCGAGGCTATCACACTCGCGCAATTACAATTTTTATAGAGAAAAAACACTGAGTAAGAATTTTAAATAAACCGGCCAAGTGCGAGTCGGGCTAGCGCACTGAGGGTTCGTACCACCACAAAATTTAATAACGAAATTACCAGTTATACCTTGAAAATTAACAGAAATTTGTCACCGACTCGCATTTGGCCATTATTTATTATTGTTGGTATACTTTAGAGTGTGTACTATAATCATAGCAAGTTTGGTGCTTGTAAGTATTACCATTTTACCATTAGAGCTAATACAAAAATATGTAAAAAAATACGTTTGTTGAACCCTTTTCGTTTATATTTTTTTTTTATTGTTTCTTAGTTAATCTGCCGTAACATTAAATATTTTGCGAAAATTTCAACTGGCTATCTATTACGGTTGGAAAGATACAGCCGTTTAAAGATAGGACAGACGGACGGACAGACATCCAGACAGACAGACAGACGGACAGACATCGTAGGCTTAGTAATAGGGTCCCGTTTTTTCCCCTTGGGTACGGACCCTAAAAAGCGATCGGGCATTATTTTCAGAGTTAATCTGAATTGAATGTAGTATAAAGTGGTATAAAGCAAGTTTCGGGCGATTACTCCGCCAATTTTGAATTGATTTTGATAATATATTTTGGTTTTTGTTGTTTATTTTTCTTTCAAAAAGCGCTGTACAAAAAATATTATTATTTTTGTTACAAAAAAATATTATTATTTTTGTTGTTTGGTAGGTCATACTTCACAGGTGGTATGTACGTATAGATGTCTATATGGGATACAATGTTATAGAAATTGATAACAAAAACAACAAAAATAATAATATTTTTTGTTGTTTGGTAGGTCATACTTCACAGGTAGTATGAACGTATAGATGTCTATATGGGATACAATGTTATAGAAATTGATTCAGCGCTTTTTGAAAGAAAAATAAACAACTAAAACCAAAAATACACATGACGTTTTGGTTCCCTTCAGCAAAAGTGTTGATGAGGAATTTCAATCTGTTTCAACTGTAATTTTTCTACTTTTAAGTTCAAGTTTGTACATGAAGTACGTAGTACGTATTAGTCTTGAAGTCAGGCTCTGTTTTTTTTTCCAAAAAAAAAAAAAAACACACTTTATGAAAAATAGATCTTCTAAAGTTATATGATTATTTACGGGATATTTACCGTGGTAAGGTTGTGGAATGAGCTCCCGATATTTCGGCGCAGTTACATGCACCATGATCACGGGAAGACTGAAGAATGCGGGTGGTTGGAGAACAGTTAAAAAGAACAGTTTAACTGTTCTCCAACCACCCGCATTCTTCAGTCTTCCCGTGAACATGGTGCATGTAACTCACGGAACACTATTACTCCTAGCGGAGATGTAACTGCGCCGAAATATCGGGAACTCATTCCACAACCTTACCACGGTAAATATACCGTAAATAATCATATAACTTTAGTGAACAACCGTGATAGATCTTCTAACCTACCTGTTTAATATTTATTTTATTTTAAGGTAAATTAATTAATTATTTTTATTTATCGGTGAGTGTTACGATTGACTTTTGCGTTCAGGGTTTGTAATGCCTCGAGCTCTACCATCATTCGATACATATGGACACGAGTGGAACGGTCACTGGTGGATGGGAGGGATGGCGTGCTACAACCGTGGCGAAATAGCCAACAATATGTTCAAATTCTACCACGAAGTGTTTCAAGTAAAGCCTAAGGGAACTATGCTCTTGACTTACCATCTCCAGGTGAGTTTCTGGCAATGACGATATAACCACTTGACTGCTCATCCTTTACCCCGCCATAATCCTTTCGAGCGGGCCAATCCTAGGTGCGAATTGAATGAATTACTTTTGAGTCTCCAATCACAAGCGCCATACGATACCCCCCCCCCCCCTCTTCCCACCCGAATCAAATCCATCAAATTAATACTCGTGCGCGATCAAGTGGTTATATATATATATTTTTTTATAGCAGATAGGCTTGCGCTTGGCCGCCATCTCGGCTGATGTTAAGTAACCATGCGGTCTACGATGGATCTTTGGTTTATAATTATCTTTCTGGTCATGTATTTTGCTGATGCAGTATTTTATTTTGTTTTAAATACAAGGTGTTAGAAACTTAATCATGATGTAATGTTGTCGTTATTTTAGAGTGGGTGTGAGATGTTGACACAGAGTTTATCAAATTAAAACTTCTAGGTACGTTGGGCACTTTTTGGGATGGGGAAAAGCACACACAGGTAGCATTAGGTACGGAACCCTAACAAAAAGCGGTGTGTATGTTTGTTCCCTATGGACTCTGAAACGGATGAACCGATTTTGATGTAATTTTCAGGCAATCTTCAGATTAGCCCAGTTAGTGATCCTGTGAAGTTTGGTAGTGATTGGATCAACAGTTTTTTTTGTTATTTATTTATTTTTCCTACAAAAAACAAAAACAAGAATTAAAGTACTTTAATTCTTGTTTTTGTTTTTTGTAGGAAAAATAAATAAATAACAAAAAAAACTGTTGATCCAAAGTGTGTACCCTAAGACAAGGACATTTTATAACCTAATGGCAACGTCTTTGGCTCAAGACCACACGACAGAAGTAAAATTTAAACTTCATCAAGGTTGACTATATCTCTCTCGATCCCTTAGTCGACTCGACCCGACTTTACACGAACGAGTATCTGAGCGTGACGGTCACGCTAGTTCAGTACTTTTCCCCCACCCCAAAAAGTGTCCAACGTGCCTATAGGTTTTACTTCAAAAATAAATTGTCATCTATAAGTCTAAAGGAGGTTGCTGTCACTACCAAGGAGGTTGCTTCAAGGCGGTATATAATGCGGGTGAAACCGCGGGGAGCAGCTAGTCTCTCATAAATTGACGTAGTCGCAAATCACTCACACAATCACACTCAAATGAATGCAGTTTTCTGTAAATATGCTTGGATAAGTCTATTTGTAGAGCAATGGTGGCATGTGCCCTTAATAATCTAATGGCACCCGGTTTGATCCTTGGCCTTACACTAATGACTTATTTACTTTGAAACTGCACATAATTTAGTAATAAATTATGTTTATTGCTGAATACTTCGACCAAAATAAAATGATTTTATTTTAGTCGAAGGCTGAAGCCTATTGCAACATTTTAGAAGCCGAAATAGTTATTTTTTTTAGCTATTTGCTGCTCCCGGCTCTTTGGTCATTTGCGTCAAGGTCGGATTGCCATACCGTCTTGCAAAGCCAAGGGTTTGGGGGATCGACTCGCCTAACGCTCAGGTACATTCAGGATTTTTTTATAGTGTAAATTTTATATAGCGATACGTTATTGAGAGTTGTCGGTAAATGGAGAGAAGAAAAATCAATCGGGGGCACGGTAGTGCCCCCGCCAAGTCGTATAATTTTACTAATATTGTTTTTTTTTACGTTTTTTGCTGATTCAGTATTTTATTTTGTTTTAAATACAAGGTGTTAGAAACTTAATCATGACGTAATGTTGTCGTTATTTTAGAGTGGGTGTGAGATGTTGAGACAGTGTATCATTGGTATGGACAATAAGATAAACCAACCAAAGTCCAAGTACCTAATCTCGACCAGGGACCATTATCTATCTTGAAATTACGGCTTTATTTACTTATTCGTTTTATGCCCGAAAATACAAATACTTAAAATTTAACGGTTCATTTTGTAATACGCCACTTAATACTTGTAGCAAAGTATTATCGGTGTCAAATAAGATAAGAGGTGATTATTAGATAATAAAAGAGCTTGAAGAGTAGGAAACGATAAAGTGACATCACACTAAATTCAATATGGCCGCTGCTCTAAGAATGCGGGTAACATTTTCTATAAACAAGTTAAGAGCTTGTAAAAATGTTTTTTTTTTTTAAATTAGGTTATTAAATATTTGCAGGTCCTTATTCCCGTGATAAAGTTCAGCGGTACGTACAGGTTTCAAGTGGAAGGATATGGATATAACTCCACCGACGAAGAGGATTCGGATGAATCGTCTTCATCGCAGTCGTCGTCCGAATCAGACATGGAGGAAATCAAGGAGTAATAAATTGATTTGTGACTTGTCGAAAACGAATAAGCTTAGCACCTATACGTAACTATGTAGCATGAACCACAGACTTTTATCAGGAAAGACCTTAGAGTTCAAATACTTTACCCGTCTTACCACAAAAGATTTAAGCACGCTTTAGACAAGTGTTTAGCATATATTTCGCAGTGAAACAATTGCTAAACACATGTCTAAAGCGTTCTTAAATCTTTTGTGGTAAGACGGTACATGTTTGTGGGTTGGACTGATGCTCCAACTCGTTGGTACGCCGCAGAATTCAGTTCGATCTAAGTCGCATCGTCTTGGCCAGTTGCACTTTAGACGTCAATACAAAAACATTTTTACCATAGATATTTTTTATGCTAAATTTAATATTATAATGGATGTATGTGTAATTTTCTTAAGTGACACTAGCTAATATAAAATAATATAATACATAATTTTATAATTTGTAAATTATTGACAGAAGTTTCGTTATCAAGTAACAATAGACTCGTGTCGCACTTCCTACGGGTAGTGACCGATTCAAACGAAGTGAGCGCCGGCGCTAATTTTGTAATCTTCAAAAATGCGCTTCTTCTGGGCCCGTCCATTCATTTTACTTTGGTCGTAGATAAAAATGTATGAAAGTTATTTTTGCGATGCGCCCGGCCCGCTGCGGCCCCTCCTAATGTGCGCGATCCTTAAGGATAGTTTTGTTCCATGCCATGGGTATTTTCTCGAAAAGTTTGAAATAGGTGCCTATTGTACGCACGTCATCATCATCATCATCATCCACAGCCTTCCTTATCCCACTGCTGGGTATAGGCCTCTCTCTTGCTATGCCATCTGTCTCGGTCCTGTGCCAATCTAGTCCAGGTTCGACCCACGATAGTAATAATATCGTCGACCCATCTTGCAGCTGGACGACCAACGCTCCGCTTACCTTGCCTCGGCCACGTATTCATAAGATATTGGATGAGGCAAAATGAGGCAAAATTGGCCTCCAATCTCTTGAGGAAAGGTCGAGACTGTAAGGTCTCGACAGTAAAGTGTGTTCTTCAAACAATGGAATCGTTAAAGAAGTTTGAGAAAAGTACTTATAAGGCAAAATGATGCAAAAACTATGTTTGTGGATTTGTTTGGAATCTAGTGTTTACGTATGCCCGAACCTGTTGTCGGTCCGTGAGTTAACAAACAAACACGATGAACAAACTAGCTGTGGCACGCGAATTCACATACGGTTCTCCAGTTTACCGCATTTTCAAGAATAATAATTATCAATTTAGTAAAACGACTTCAAAATTAGTAGCTACAATAATGCGCTATTTGGTTTACTTGGAAAACATATATTTTCCAAGTTTTTCTGATTTAAAAACCAAACTACTGAACCGATTTTGATGACATTTCTATGGGACCAATCTGAAAGTATATCCTTTCCAATAAAATAAAAATAATTTTCCAAATCGGTTTATAAATGACAGTTCTGAGGTAACAAACATTAAAATAAATAAAAACATACAACTGAAATGAGCAAATCCATGAAGTATTCAGAAGTATGTTAAAAAGCATTCTTTGTCCTTTCATATGCTGCTTACTATTTCCTTTTCAAATTCTATCAAGCTCGTAAAGTTTAGTCGTAAAAAAATTACAAACGAACGGACAAAAAGTTATGAGGATTTTTGTGGTTAAAATGTTAGTGTGGAAGTTTAGATGTTGTGGAATTGTGGATAGAGATTATTCGATGTTAATTGGAAACAAACAGTTGTAGATAACAGTCAAATGTGGAAGTTTTTAGTGTTAGTTGTTGCATTTTGGGGTAAGTTTATAACTTTTATTATAAGTTTTTACCTATCTACTTTTTAGTGTGCGTGTGTAGAAAGGTTTGTAGTACACTACTAAGCTTGTAAGCTAATGGACATTATCAGCTTAATAGGGCCTATCTAGACTACTGGAATATATTTATTTAATATTTAGAAAAAAAGTTTTAATATTTTTTGTGCATGGTCATAATAATGATATTATAACAAAAATATTTTTTTAATATTTTGAATTATTAACTTCGCATAATGACTGATGCAGATTTTTCAAAAGCAGACAGAAAAAAAAATTGCATATGAGATAGCGGCGCGCCATATTTATATAGCAGCCTTTGTCTAGCAGTGGACAGATATAATATAATATAGAATATTGTAAATTTTCTGGTAAAACTTCGGGTAGGAGTATTGCCTTAGTTTCTAGCCCAAACTAAACTTTGTTAAGTAGTATATTCAAAATATCGATTTTGCCAGCAGGGTTCCCCTTGAATCGATGTCAGTTCCTGGAATGCCACGACGATCCCAGCTATACACCAAGCGAAGGACCTTTAGAAGTGATGCAGTACACCTGGCTGGGAGCTCTGCAGTACTTACATGGTAAGATAGCAGTGCGCAATAGGGCTTGTGACGCAACATTCTACGCACGGTAGACATAATTATTGCGTTTTTTAGTCACTGATAATAATTATATTTTTTATATCTAATTTTTATATTTAACTAGCTGACCCGACAGATGTTGTTCTGTCTTAGAACCAATCTTAGAACTGTCAAACGCGCGAAGTTAAAATCATCGTAAATTTTTCTTTCCGTAAGAACCTTCGACAAAGTATTGAAAACTTTAAAAAAAGATGAATGTAATCGGTAAAGTTAATCTCAAGTTATGGCGTGACCATGGTAATTAGGGATATATATTAATTTATATCTATATATATTTATATTTATTTATATTTCAATTGTGTTATTTTACACAATAATTAAATCATTTTCACTTCGGGAAGGTGAGTTTCGGGAATTTCTATAAATTTGATTCATTTCCTATTTTTAACCTTTGGAGGTGGACTATTATCTTTAGAATTAAATGAAATAGATACCCTCACAATAAAATACCCTCAACCTTTCATGTTCTCACTGCTGGGACACAAGCCTTCTCATAGAGAGAGAGAGAGAGAGAGAGAAAGAGTATGGGCGCTAATCTACCTTTGCTGGCCCAGTGCATGTTGGTGAATGTCATAATAATGTCTTTATACTTTGATGGTTCATAGCTGGGTTCATGGATTTGTCCACCAACCTCACCGGTTGTGAATGTACCGGAAAATATCTAGTAACGCTCTTTCATGGCCCTTAATATTTGGACGGTTGGTTTATTAACATAATTGGTTGGGCCATAATTTCTTGAGAGTTGGTGACTTGGAATTGGTCTGACAATCCAATGACTGGCTACATCACCATTTCAGCAAAGGGTCAGATCAATTGGCCATATAAATTCAGTTTACTTTATTCTAAATTAAAATTCATCCAAATAATTTCAGTAAAGAACGGCACCCCTCACTACTTCAGAGTGCCTCGAGTGGTTCTCATCACCCGACAGTTTGTCCTCTCCACTGCTGTGGATGCAGCTCAGGTCCCTGAGGGATATGCTTTGTAAGTACCAACATAATTAGGGGCGTCTTCAAATCAAGAGTGAATCGCCTTCTTTTAGGCAAGTGCACTCCATCGTAGACATCATCGCTTTACATCAGGCGAGTTGGCAAACGCAAACCTATATTATTTTTCCTTCCTCTAGTTCTTATATATAAAAGGCGATGTGTGTATGTATGTTCCCTATGAATTCCAA
Source organism: Agriopis aurantiaria (assembly GCA_914767915.1). Classification (NCBI taxonomy): domain Eukaryota; kingdom Metazoa; phylum Arthropoda; class Insecta; order Lepidoptera; family Geometridae; genus Agriopis; species Agriopis aurantiaria. The sequence goes on along the minus strand of OU611994.1, from coordinate 3,920,255 downwards.
AACGGCTGGAACAATTTTGACAGGACTTTCACGGGCAGATAGCTGCTGATGATATAAAGAGTAATCCACGCGAGTGAAACCGCGGGGCGCAGCTAGTTTGTATATAATACAAATACAGTAAGTGTGCTTCGTCGGGATTAAAGCCCGTTACAGACCATGCAAAGTTGTCTGCAAGTACAAGTAGCAAGTAAAGGCAGCAAGTAAGAGTAGCAAGTACAACTAGCAATTACAAGTAGCAATCACGAGTAGCAATCACAAGTAGCAGTTACAAGTAGCAAGTACAAGTAGCAAGCACAAGTAGCAAGTACAAGTAGCAAGTACTCGCCCCGACATTTAAAAGTAAAAATCCACTCGCGCGCACAACTCGCGTACAAGTACGTATACGCGCGAATGTTTGAACGAGACGAACGATGCGCAGTGAGCGTCTCACGAGTAGCGCGGGGAAACGAAGCTTCACTTGCGCAAGGACCAGCGCGAGTGCTACTAAGCACTTCCACTGCCACTTGTACTAAGCTAAAAGTATTGCAGTTCGTTGCAGACGATACGTAGTAGGCACTGCTACTTGCAAGCTACTTCACATGGTCTGCAACGGGCATTATGTTACTATTATCATAGTAGATCGCGCAAAGATGCTGAATTTTACTGGTATGCTAAACCTACAGACAGTTGATGACTTTGTCTACCTCGGCTCCAGCATCTGCAACAATGGCACGTGTGAAAAGGATGTCCGACGGCGCATGAAATGGTTAAAAGCGCCATGTCTCAGCTTCAGAAGATATGGAAAAACAGAGGGATAAAGCTAGTTCGGACCCTGATTTTTTCCATTTTCCAGCTCCATAGAGCTGTGACATGGACGCTAAAAGCAGCAGATCGAGGGCGCATTGATTCATTCGAATTGTGGTGCTGCAAGAGAATGCTGAGAATACCATCGGACCAACGCATCATTATTAAAACAACTCAGGATCTCAACTAGATTGTTTACATTTGTCTCAAGCGAATCTTGGAGTACTTCGGCCATATTGCCAGGAAAGGCAGCGACAATCTAGAAAACTTAATAGTAACAGGCAAAGTCGATGGAAAGCGATCTCGAGGCCGCAGCCCGATGCGTTGGTCCGACCAGATTCGCACCACGGTAGACACATCAGTATACGATGCGCTGCATGTCGCCGAGGATAGGGGAAGATGGCGCTATATCATAAAGGAGAGACTGATGGAAGGTCACGACCCTCAGACATGAGGAGCACGACGCTAGGAGGAGGATCGTAGTAAATATCACGTTAATAATCTTAATAACTGATGTAAACAACCGTGATATTTTGAAACAGTTTTTTATTATAACAGTGTCCTTAAGTGTCTTTTATGAAAGGGCGTGATAAGTGATAACAGAAGTTTTGAATACTCGAGAAAATTGATTTCCGTACAGGGGTAACGTAGCGTTCGGGGAGTACGAGCGGGACGAGGCGGAATGCGGCCTGACTGCGGCGGCAATCGCGCTCGGTGAAGAGTGCGAGTCAGCCGCGATGCTGATGCCGCTTGCAGACGTGCTGCTGCATCCGGAGTACAAGAACTTCGGCATCACTGAGAGTCTTGCGCTACTGAAGCTGCTGACACCGATCAAGTCACGTAAGCAACATCTATACTAATATTATAAAGAGGAAAGATTTGATTGTTTTATTTATATTACACGGGAATTACTCACGTAAGATTAAGCCGGTCACTCTGACTATAGTTTCAACCGCATTAGGCAGTCTTTTTCAAGGTGAATGCGCGCGCGGCTTCGTCTCTCTTGGCTAGATTTGATTGTTTGTTTGTTTGCATTGAATAGGCTCCGAAACTACTGAACCGATTTGAAAAATTATTTCACTGTTGGGATGGTACACTATCCCCGGTTGACATAGGCTATATATCTATACCCGTGCGAAGCCGGGGCGGCCTACTAGTAAATTATAAAAACGCACAGTTGTTTATGAAGGACTTGTCAATCTTATTTTGATACTAACGGTCCGCCCCAGCTTCGATACAGCCCCAAGGCGCAGAAACTCAAATTCACGATTGGTCGCAAACAATTACATTTAATCCCATGCAAAAGGATCAAAATATTATAATACTAGGCTGCGCTCCGCGGTTTCCCCCGCGTAGTGATTAAAAATTGTGATATAGATGAAAAGTAGCCTATATCAACCGCCATCCCTAGAACTATACCCATGCACAAAAATCTTGTCGATCCGTTGCTCTGTTGCTGCGTGAAAGAGGAACAAACAAACCAACAAACTTTTCACATTTATAATATTACTAGCGACCCGCCCGCCCGGCTTCGCACGGGTGTAATTTACGTGTGAAGTTGGGGCGGGTCGCTTGTTATATACATAAACCTTCCGTGAAATTTTTTTAATTGATGGTGAAAACCGCATTAAAATCCGTTGCGTGGTTTAGGAGGAGTTAGTGGCCATAAAGACAGACAGACGCGGAAACCGACTTTAATTTATACTATGTAGAGAAGAGATAGAGATAGAGAAGAGATAGAGATAGAGAAGAGATAGAGATAGAGAAGAGATAGAGATAGAGATAGAGATAGAGATAGAGAAGAGAAGAGATGATCAATAGTATAATATGTGGTTGAATTTGTACCAATTTTTGGATCTTTAAATTTGTTCCAAATATGTTTTAATTTCAGAGTATATGGTGCCAGCTTGTTTGCCATTCAAGAACTATCTAGTGACCAGAAGTGGAAGGCCAACCAAAGATAGGTTTTATCACGTAGACTTCACTAACGGTAATAAATGAAGACCTACCTAGTATACCTTTCCTCACAAGCTCATTTCAGGCTGAAGAGTAGACCAGCACAAAGTTTTTCTACTGGTTACAGATGTTCCAAGAGATATAATGGCAGAAGAAAAAGAAATTACCCAGCTCTCACTGTTGCCGAAAGAGCTTTGTTATTTGTACGGCAGTGGTCAAGGCGTAAGTTAAGTTAAAGTGTTAAAGATTAGGTCATAGCCTTCTTTGTGAGTCTGGTGTATATGCTTTTTGGTGTATGTGTGTGTGGACTGTGGAGTTTTTGTGTTACGCTGTTTTTTTTTCTTCTACTGTTGTTCTACTGAGTAAGTAGTTTGATTTGTTTTTGCTGACTTTATATATATTTTTTTTTGATGATTGACATGGCTTTCACTTTTCAACCATTGATTATATTATATATACCTATTCATTTTAAATTTAATTTATATTGTTTGATATTTGTTTTATTGTCATTGTTATTTCAACATTCACGCAACTGAACTGTATTTCTCTTTTATTTGTGAAAACTTTTAAGGCTTGTTTGTTTATATGTTTTATGTTGTTTAAGCTGTTTGTTTTCCGTAAATAAATAAATAAAGTCTTGTCATTTACTAAATGTTTAAGCTCTTTTCGAAACGAGTGATCCACAAGTGTCATGTGTCCAAAGATTAGAAGCCACGTCACGCTTGTGACTGGACACTCATTCAATTCGCGCCGAGGATTGGCTCGCTCGAAAAAGATTATTTTGGATTACGACGGGGTAAAGGATGAGCAGTCAAGTGGTTATTATAAATTATATCGTCATTGCATATGTCCTTCCTACAGCTTTCAACTGAAAGCTGGTAGCTAGAGTTATATACATGAAAGAAGTCCCACGGCAAACAGCGGAACTAAATTTCCATGTAGTTTTTTGTTATTATTATTTTTTGATATTTTTTTTGCTTGAAAGGATGACCAACAGCTTGGTTACAAATGTCTAATAAATAAACTTAAATAGATACACATAGCCAGTTACAGGTTAGTTGTCAGGTGTTGTTACTGTGTTTGGATGCTAGTGAGATTTTTAATTTGCCATCGTTATTAAGACGTGTATACCAACGTGACAACGTAACGTGTAGACGTGGACGTGTACCTAAAGTAATTAAAACCGCTGCTCGAGAATTGATACTGATAGTGATTTACACGCGATGACAGCCCCGCCTCTGTAGGACTTCTTTCATGAAAAGCATTCTTATATATTTAACAGCCTAGCCTTTCAACCAACAGGCTGATTTAATCATTTCACTGCTTACGCCTTACCTGTTGCCAAACTGTCTGACATCCATATATCTTTATCGAGTCGCATGGGCGTCGATTGACAGTTCACGATCTGCACTTTATAACCGTGCATACTAGGTACGCGTCGTGCCAAATACGCCAAAAATTACTGTTATAGTAGTAAAAGCACTAACTACTAGATGCTACTAGTACTAACAGACGAGACAGACTTGGTTGACGGACCGCCGTCCAACCAACGGGAAGACAGAGAAATTATTCTCCTAATATTACAACTCTTTTATTCCAAAACCAGAACATCACAATCCCGCGACACACCAGGATCATGTGCACAACAGGGTGTGGGTTCCACTCGGGCGCGCCCAGCATGATCCACGAGCACACTGGACATTGGTCCATCGTTGCCTTGTCGGAAGGTAAAGTGTTAGGCTGCTTTTTCACCAGAGCTGTGCTACGCTGTGTAGCTACGGATGCGTTTGATATCCACTAATATGGAACCCTTATTTTTATAGCTTAGCACTGGTGGAAACGGGTTCAAAGAAGCAATTTTTTCATATAGAAGTATTCGTGCTAAGAATGCGAGCTACGGATGCGCGAGTGGTGTAGCTATGTAGAGAGCATAGTACACGATGTACTTACGTAGTTGGCCCATCTTCGTAGTACATCTCACTCGGTTCGCTATACCTCTTAGCATTAGTGAAAATGTTCATGTAGATTCGTAGCTAAGCTTTACCTCGTACACAGCTGCATAGCACATCTTTGGTGGAAAAGCACCCTGACTAGCGCCCTGCGCATAACTATATCTCTACTACTCTATGACATATATCGTCTATTATGCAAAATTTTCAGTTTTGACAGCTTTTTCTCTGAACGTAAAGTATACGGAGTGTAAGAGAAAGTTGTATGTGTGATCAACCCACGGACTTGTTATTATATCTTCTGTGCCCAAGGGAGCAACTTATAGAATACAAGTTTGCTAAATTAGAGCAATGAAAATTGTGTCTTCATTGCTTCATACAATATGACCCACGACGTGATCAATTTTGTATGGGCTTACACACAGAAAAGAGAAGTAAATAACACGGAAATGCGAAAGAAAATCTGTTACCAGGCATATGAGTGAACCTTGATTGAACATTCTTATTTAGATCAACGCGTCGAACTCCGCATCACAGTTGCTAACTGATTTCGAATGACTGTCGTTTCGTTTATATGGGTGCAACTGGCTACAACAAGTTTCTTACAAAAATGCCTTGACAGCCGTTCTAATTTAAACAAAAACAAAAACTTTTCTGTGTGTTTACACGTTGTATATTTACGCTCATAGATAACAATTAACCATCTATAATCTTACGTTCAAAAAGCTAGTAAAAGTGATCAGAATTTATATTTTTTGTTCAGCCTTTTACCTACAATGTTATGGCAACTATCAGACGCATTCTTTCAGGGCCGTGCTTTAGTAGTTGAATAAGATAGCGGTTAGAATTGCGGGTGTAAAAGATAATATGGCCCCCAGGTGGATCCCCGTGCCCAGACCCGCTCAGGGGTCGCAGGCCTCCACCCCCGCCGCGCCACATCCTGATCCATCCCTATGTACCCTGGATCACAGCTGCCATCACGGGGAAGGCTGTGGGGGCATATTCCAAGGACGACCCTTTTGGTATAAGACCTTTTAGAATGATTGACTAACTATTAAACGTTTATTTTTGGAAAAGTCGCCCACTTCACATTTATGACCGCCTTTTATTTATGATTTGTGACCGCCTGGGCATGATTTCTTTTTGCACTATTTTATTGTACTTTAGTAGTAACAATTTATGTGGTGGTACGGAACCTACAGTGCGCGAACTCGACTCGCACTTGGCCGGTAAATTTTTATGTATGCTACCTTGGAACTCTTTTATTTATTTATATAGATTGGTCCCATAAACTTTTCATTAAAATCGGTTCAGTAGTTTAGTACCCAAGTAACCAAAATTTCGTATTTATAAATTTTGATATCGGTTTTTAAATTGATAATTTATAAATGACTTGTCCAGGTTTCATAATACCTCGAGCTCTGCCAGACTTTACTAAATACGGGCACGCTTGGAGCGGCCACTGGTGGATGGGCGGCTTGGCGTGCTACAACCGTGGGGAGACAGCCAATGCCATGTTCAAATTCTACCACGAGATATTCCAAGTCAAGCCTTTTGGAGAAACACTCTTGACCTACCACCTCGAGGTGAGACTTTATAAGAAGAATACGAACAAGAATGAGAATGAGAATGAGAATAAGAATATTTTATATTTATTGCCTAAAACAATGGACCACATGGAGAAACATTAGCATCGATTCTGATGTACTCTAAATTAAACTAAACTAAATTTAACAGCTCTAAAATTGTTGCTATCCTTCTCTCACATATTAAAACGAAAAGACAGGCAAATAATTTTAGTCCTGTCAGATTAGTTTAGTTTAGTGAGTGGACTCGACGCCATTGTTTGGCTGTAGGGGTACACCCAGCGCTATGCTGTGGAGGTACCGAAGGGTCACGCAGGACTGGTTGTCGGCATGTCCCCTTGCCCAGAAAAATATGGTGGGTAAGCATTAGGTGACAGCGGGTATTACAATACCAACTAAATATCAATCGTTCATTGTAATGTAATGTACTATAATTATCTATGTATATATATAAAAGCGAAATTCATCTACTCACTCACTCATTCACGAAATCTGGAAAACTATTTGACTTACGAAGCTGAAATTTGGCAGGTAGATTTCTCATGGGGTGTAGAGGTCCGCTAAGAAAGGAATTTGCGAAAGGGCTGAATTAAGAAGGGTGAATGGAGGTTGAAGTTTTGTATGATCAGCTCAAACGAAACAATTCAAGTTAAACACGAATTTAATATATTATAAAAATGAAATCATATAATCAATTTTGATTTAAATCACATATATATTTATACATTTCAGTCAAAACCACATAGTTTTATCGAATACCACAAGTAATACACGAAGATTGGGGAGTAATGATTTCATGCTACTAGTAACACCACAGTAACACTGACCACAGCTGAAACGTGTCTTTTCGTGTTGTTTCCAAAACTCCAGAGAACCCTCTCGTAAAGCCTCCACCGCTTTACAGGGGCATGAGTTTGACTTGACCGTGACTTACTTAGCTTGACTTTGACTGTGACTATGACATGTTTGACGCTATTAAGACTGTGTAAACTGTTTAAGATTACGACTAAAGGACATTGAATCCACGGTTATGAAAACTTTAACAAAAAAAAATAACTTAATAACCCTTAGAATAACTACTCAGAGAAGGTAGGTTTCCAAACAACGCCTTCTCAAAACGTAAGCTACAAATTCGCTTTGTAGCTTACGTTTCGATTGGTATTTTAAATGATTTAAGCAAGAAAATTAATGGATTACCTGTGAAATGTCACACCATAACTCTTATGCTACTTTTCTGATTTGTTGTGGTACGATTTCACCGCGCAAATTGTCATAGTAATTTTTTTATTTTTTTTTGGAGCCATATATGACACCGTTTGAATGGCGTAAATTTTGTGAATGTACTTGGTTTCTATGTGTAGTTATTCTAAACCACCGCCACCCATAGCGGAGTTTTGGCGCCAACGTGGAAAAAAATCATGTCGGCTCGTTGGATTTATTTCCTAAACTTGTGTATTTTCGAGTGTTAATGTGTAGTAAAAGGTTAATTATTATTTACTAAGTGCTCGTAAACGTGCTCGAGTGCAGGCTAGTGATATGACGAGGTGAAACATGCCTTTTCGTGTTGTTTCCAAAACTCCATAGGAGCCTCTTGTAAATCTCCACCACTTTACAGGGGCATGACTTTGACTTGACCGTGACTTACTTTGCTTGATTCTGACTGTGACTATGACTTGTTTGACGCTATTAATACTACCAAAGATTATATACTACGTAAACTTGTATAATATTACGACATTTACGACCAAAGAACTATGTACCGACGCTGATGAAAAAAAAAAACAGACCACATCGTCGATGACGTAGGCTTGTGTCACCCACGTGACCTTTGTGTCTCGGAATAGCAAACCTGGCGGAGTATATTATATTATTATACCATGCTTATTCGAATCCGAAACCTAAAAGAGTTTCGAGTTACATTTTTTTTGTAGATAGATAGATAAACTCTTTATTGTTCACACCATAAATTTCATACACACAATAAAACAGCTTAAAAACTAGTGCAACAATCGGCGGCCTTATCGCTAAGAGCGATCTCTTCCAGGCAACCTTAGGATGGAGAGGATTTATACAGGAGGCAGAAGGCGGGGCGTGCAATATTTGAAAATGTGATAGTTATAATATAAACCGTACATTCTAATAACAATACATACTAATACATATATTACTACTTACTACTACTTATACATATATTACTTTGTAGAGTATTATTTGTTTTTAATCATATTTCCAATTATTATTTTTCCACAGATTAACGCCGCTATCGGTACCATGATAATTTGCGTTAAAATCGGATTGCCGTACCAGCTTGCGACCCCGAAAGTTTGGGACCTCGACACTCCTGAGGCCAAGGTACCTACTTTCAAGATTTCCTCATCATCATCAGCCAGAAGACGTCCACTGCTGAACATAGGCCTCCCCCTTTAACGACTGAACTTTTCGACTGATTTTTCCCTCCACACTGAACGACAGCCTGCCTTTTGCATCCACTGGATGCCAGCGACTCTCACAATGTCGTCGGTCCACCTAGTGGGAGGCCTAGCTACGCTGCTTCGGTTTCGGTTCGTGGTCTCAAGAACCTTTCTTCCCCATCGGTTATCGGCCCTTCGAGCGATGAGGACTGCCCATTGCCACTTCAACTTGAAAATTTTCACAGCTATGTCGGTGACTCTGGTTCTTTGGCGAATGTCCACGTTTAGGATTCTATCGCGCAAAGATACTCCGAGCATAGCTCTCTCCATTGCCCGCTGTGTGACTCTGCATGAGTTTTTCCAAAAGGCCAACAGTTAAGGACCACGTCTCAGTACCACATGTCATCACTGGCAACACACACTGGTCAAAGACCCATATCTGTAGGCACTGTGGTATCTTGGACGAGAAGATGTCACGCAATTTCCCGAACGCTGCCCATCCGAGTTGGATTCTTCGGGCAACCTCTTTGCCTAAGTTGGACTTACCTAACTGAACAATCTGACCAAGATAGGTGTAATGGTCAACAACTTCGAGAGTATCGTTACCAACGACTACCGGCACGGGTTCAACATGGACATTGGACATGATAGTATAGGCTTCAAATATTGTTATTTTAGAACAAACCACTCTGTCTGGGGTCTTACATTACGGCTAATCTAGTCATTTTAACCAGGTGTACCATTTGCGAAATATGATCCGCCAAAAAATTCGAACTTCGGGAAGATAAATACTGCTGTAGGTAATTATGATTCTTGTGTATTTGCAGGTCCGTATTCCAGTGCTAAAGATCTCCGGTCTGTATAAGTTTCAAGTGCAAGCATTTGCTTACAACAGCACTGATGATCAGGAATCATCCGACGAATCGTCCTCCTCCGATTCATCAGATTCCTCATAATAAAATATTTTTTCTATTTTATGCAACGTCAAGGGAGGTGGGGACTATATACCGTTGCGGGCGGGAAAATATTGTGTGCGATGCGGCCTCCGCATGTCTCGCTTCTCCACCAGCTTTAAGGGCCGGGCCCTGATTCACTAACTACAAACATTCTCGTAACGCGGCGCGTTAAGTTAACCTCTAAATGATGGCTTTTACTTCCTAGGGAATAGGCCAAATTTTTAGATCTTAACTTAACGCGCTGCGTTACGTGCGTGTTTTAGATAGTGAATCTGGGCCCAGAATACCGGGTGCAGCCATGTCGGTCGCGCATTTGATGGTTTTTTAAGATATAAATTGACTGTCTACTTTAAAAGAATCTGCTTCGCTCATTTTACGATTTTAATATTACAAAATATTTAGAACAATTTTTGTTTTTATATTTTTTTAATGATCAGAATAAATAGGTCTTCAAATCACGAGTGAATAGATTTCTTCTAAGCAAGCGTGCTCCATCGTAGACCGCATCATCGCTTAACGTCAGGCGAGTTGGCGGTTAAACGCAAGCCTTATAAAAATACCCCAAAATTTTGTTCTCAATATTTTGAAATATTGAAACACATTTTATGTTAACAAAAACATCAAATGTGCGAGCGAGTTAGCGGCGCGCCATATTCTGGGCCTTCCTTCCTTCGTGACCTCCATAAAAGTAGTCTCTTTCTGTACACATCAGTAGTTTTGCACATTGATGCATACAAAACCGTATAAAGCTGTACGGAATTTGATTCAATTTATACGAAGCCATAGTGGCTGCATAGAACACAGAAAAGATTTTCTTTATGGTTAAATTAGAACAGCTGTCAAGGCATTTTTGTAAGAAATTTTTGCAGTTGTGCAGTTGTAGCCAGTTGCACCCATATAAACGAAACGTGTCATTCGAAATCAGCAACTTTGATGCGGAGTTCGACGCGTCAAAGTTCACTCATAATGCCTGGTAACCAGGGAAGTTACATAAGTTCCCTTTAGGGTATACAAAGTCCTTGCTGGTAACAGATTTTCCTTCTCATTTCCGTTCTATTTACTTCTCTATTCTGTGGCATAGAAATTTGAAATGCTTATATACTTATACATAATAATGTAAGTAGCCATATCTAACTTATAAAGTTATACGAAAACAAAAGATATGTGTTTCTTCAAAAAATAAAAATAAAACGCGAGATTGTTATTTTTATAATTATAAATTGTAGGTTTAATATTTTTGTTAGTAAGCGTAACGTTGAATATATTTTTGCTAGAAAAATGGTTTTTTACATACTTCATAACTAGCCTACTTCTCCGTAATGACCACTTCAGTCATATTCGTTCCACGGAACGACACACTTGTTCGCGACTGTTCACGATAATGTCCAGGGCCCTTACGTATTAGACTAAAACACGAACGTAACGCGATGCGTAAAGGTAACCTCAACAATTTGGCCTCTTTTCCCTATAGTATAAAGGCCAAATTTTAAAGGGCTTTAGGCGATAGGGCCGCCCATTATACTGTCGTATATTTGTTTATTTAAATTTTAGTTAAGTTTCATTTGTATTTTCGGTGTGAAATAAAGATGTATTGTATGGTACCTAATGTATTGTTGTTACGAGCTTCTTTGTAGTTAATGAATCAGGGCCTAGAACAAAACTACCTACGTGCTCTGTGTGCATAGAAGTCTCGGTATTATGAAAGCTGATAAAGGTTACCGCCATCGTATATCATTCCACTCGCGACAATTTACCTACGTGAGTTGAGTGCAAGAAGGATTACAGGATAGCAATACTCGCTATTGCTATCCTGTAATCCTTCTTGTGGTATCAAACCCGGGTGGACCCGGGTATGTCCTAAAACTGTGAACAGAACCACCGGAGGATGGGCAGCAGCGTGCTATTAGTAGGTACACGGTGAACGCACTGCGAACTAAACTACTCGGCGAATCCAACTCGGCACTTACAGGGTATAATATATGCGTAAACCTGTATAGTAAAAGAGAAAAAAAAAAATGAATCGTGACGACTCCATTTCACACTATTTTGACTCTGTTCTGATTACTTCAGATGCGCCACTATTGCGGTATCTATTTGCGCGTTAGTATTGGTACGTGTGTGCAAGAGAATGCTGCGTGATCAAAATACTATAATTATGATGATAAAATAAGTGATTTCTATGGGTTTCTGTGACTATTTCGATGATGAACAGTAATGTAAGTGTAAAGTGGAATATTTACTTTCCGATGATATGATACGCAATCTTTTTTTGTACTTTTATTCTGTTATTGGTGCATTTTTTAACGGAGCACTTGGTAATTGTTACGGCTTGTGCAACTATCGCGTGACTGTGGGTTCGATCTGGCCCCGCATCGAGTCGGGCCAGATTGAGTATTGCCGCGATTAGCGCGTCAATGTGGCATCTTTGTATTTTTTTAAGAGGGGGCAACCGAAATTTTATGCTAATTTGCCATGATATTCTAACTAAACCAAATATCCGATCACCGTAATAATTGATATATGTGAATTTTCAATTCATTTTCTTTCCGCCATTAAGACAGAAACATAATAGCAAGATATTTACTCGATACTTTAATGTTTTGAAAATGGTGCCTTTTTGCTAATTTTTTTGATTTTACTTGGAAAGTACTTCAGTTACATATCTAAAATAAATACTCACCGAAGGAAAATATAGTTTGTTTTCCAGTGTTAAGACAAAATTTACCTAGATTAATTAGTACTCTCATAATAAATTATATTCGATTTGAGACTTACGTCCTTTAGTTCTAAGCAACTATTCGGTCAAACGGCAAGTCCGATATTCAGTCTTATTCTGTTGCGCTTTGCATCTAAATAGCGAAACATGCTCCGTTTAACCTCAGTACCGCACTGTGCCTCAACGGGGAAGGACGCACGCGCTTGCTTTTCGCCTTGGTTTTATCTTCCGAGTGCGATTATATCAACACCTACTGTATTTTCAAACAAAGGATAATATAAAAAATCGATGGCTCGAACGCGACCACTTGATGCGGCTACCAAGTGGTGACAATGACCTTAGAGCACAGACTAGGTAAAGCTACTACGAAAAAATAACATAGATACAAATAAAATGGATACGACTAGGCCCTAACGAATCCATTATTATGTATGCTCAGTAATATAACTATTAGAGTCGGAGTGTTTCTTTGTGACAGACAAACAGACAGAGAGAGAGAGAGAGAGAGAGAGAGAGACGGAGAGAAGCAGAGAGAGAGAGTCAGAAAGATAAAACTAAAAATTAAATGACATTATAAAATAATTTAGATTCATTATAATTTTATAAAATTAAAATTAAAAATCATTTAAATTAATGTGATGGTTAATTTGACTTGAGAGTTCCATCCACATTTTCTCACGTTTTTACGAGAAGCGGCTTTCTGCAAAAGGAGGAAGGTTCTCAATTTTAACAGACAAAAAATAGCTTGGTAATAATGGAAGCAAAAAAACATCTTCTAATAAAAAAAAAATTAAATGTGGAAAGTCAAACAATAGGTACTTATGTTTTTAACCGACTTCAAAACAGGGGCAAGGTTCTCAATTCAACCGGTATAAAAAAATACTAGTCGAATTGAGGACCTTCCTCCTTCTTTGAAGTCGGTTAAAAACATAAGTACCTACTGTTTGACCAGTTGGGTTGGCTCGGGTATGTGCTGGTAAGGGGAAATGCACAATACACTAGCGGGACTACTTACCTTAGTCAAAGTCAAATACTACTTACCTTTTTATCCGACTTCAAATAAGGAGGAAGGTTCTCATTTACCTTAGAGTACCTTCAATTCGACCAGTATTTTTTTATACTGGTTGAATTGCAGTCCACCACTGCGGTGCAACAATGCGGTGCAACACTGCGTTGCAACACTGCGGTGCAACAGTGCGGTGCAACAGTGCGGTGCAACAGTGTGGTACAACAGTGCGGTACCATCTTTAAATATTTTGAATCAGTAGCATAAAATACGAGTTTCTCAGATCAAACGCTAGGTGGCACCACCAGTATTTCAGCAAAGTGAAGTTATATCAAAAAATAAATAGCTATTTTTGAATATTTTGAACTAATTGGTTGGAAACATAGGTGAGTTTTTTTTTGAGGATTAGGTGAGGTTTTGCGTGTTTTGCGTCCAACACTAGATGAGAGCATTTATATTTCAGAGAATCTTGACTTGTATCGTAAAATATTTCTGCCATCCTTGCATATTTTAAATCAGTAACGGTGATTATAGATTGTTCAGTTCTAATACTAGAAGACATCTTCAATATTTCAGTGAAGACGTTAAATCAGAAAATATTTCAGCCATCCTTGAATATTTTAAGTCTGTGGCATCGATTAATGGCTGCTGAAACCAACCAGTCTAAAGCCAAACGACGGCACCAATATTTCAGAGATTTTGAGAAGTAGCTTCACTAACGAAATTTCTTTATTTAATTCAAATCCGAAAATATTTTGACCATCACTACATATTTTGAGTTTTATTCAGTGGTAAATGATTTCACAGGGTGAGTATTAGGGAACTAACGCAGTATTTTTCATACATTTTGGGTAATGAGAAGCCACAGGCAAACCACGGCAAAACTTATCTCAGATGGCGCCACCTTCGCTGGTGCTGTCATTTGTGGCTTATTTGAGGTTATAAACATTGCTCTTGAATGAAACAATAAAAATAAACTTTGCCTTTAAACAGTAAAATGTTTCTTATATTTCAGAGAATCATGACTTGTATCGTAAAATATTTCTGCCATCCTTGCATATTTTAAATCAGTAACGGTGATTATAGATTGTTCAGTTCTAATACTAGAAGACATCTTCAATATTTCAGTGAAGACGTTAAATCAGAAAATATTTCAGCCATCCTTGAATATTTTAAGTCTGTGGCATCGATTTATGGCTGCTGAGGTCTAAAGCCAAACGACGGCACCAATATTTCAGAGATTTTGAGAAGTAGCTTCACTAACGAAATTTCTTTATTTAATTCAAATCCGAAAATATTTTGACCATCACTACATATTTTGAGTTTTATTCAGTGGTAAATGATTTCACAGGGTGAGTATTAGGGAACTAACGCAGTATTTTTCATACATTTTGGGTAATGAGAAGCTACAGGCAAACCACGGCAAAACTTATCTCAGATGGCGCCACCTTCGCTGGTGCTGTCATTTGTGGCTTATTTGAGGTTATAAACATTGCTCTTGAATGAAACAATAAAAATAAACTTTGCCTTTAAACAGTAAAATGTTTCTTGACAGTGGCGAATCTCAGAAAAAAGTTAATGTTTCCTTAGCTGGTAAAAAAGCGAATCTTTTGGCAAGGTAGGTATGCAATAAAATTATCAATCACTGCGTTGCAACACTGCGGTGCAACAGTGCGTTGCAACACTGCGGCGCAACAGTGCGATGCAACACTGCGTTGCCACACTGCGTTGCAACACTGCGTTGCAACACTGCGTTGCAACACTGCGTTGCAACACTGCGGTGCAACACTGCTTTACAACACTGCGGTGCAACACTGTGGACCAAGTAGACAGAGACACTAAGATTATACAAGTCGCATTGAGAACCTTCCTCCTTATTTGAAGTCGGATAAAAAGGTAAGTAGTAATACCTACTGTTAGACCGGCCGGGTTGGCTCGGGTAGGTACTGGTAGGTCAAACAGTAGGTATATTAGGCCGACTTCAAATAATGAGGAAGGTTCTGTGAAGGATGATGATGATATTTTTTAGTAAATTGAATTGAATGGAATGGAATTGAATTGCATTGCATTAAATTACATTAAATTAAATTAAATAAATCATACTTAAATAGATATTAACAACCAGGTATACTCGTAGAACAAACACAAAATGTTCATCACATTAATTTTGTCCTAGGTGGGAATCGAACCCACGCCCGAAGCTCAGAAGGTAGGTTCACTACCAACTGGACCAACGGGCTTTCGGGTATTTCGTTTCGCGTGTTTCGTTTAGTATAGTATAGCATAGCGTAGCGTAGCATAGCATAGCATAGCATTAGTTTAGTTTAGTTTGATTTAATGTTTAACGATCTCTGACTCTCTGTCTCAAGCGTAAAATTTTAATTTGAAAATTAATTAGGCAATTTCAATTTAATTTATATAATTTATTAATTTTATATTGATATTGTAGAAAACTTAAAAATTAAGTTTAAAAATATACAACAAACACAATTTTGAAAATTGAAATAAACAATTTACGGTTTTGCGCGCCGCGACCGAACCCAGCTAATCGCCAAAACGCCAACATTATGCTTATCCTGTGTTTATTACTCCTTGCCGCATGACCGCATGACGAGTTCGACTACGCGAGTTATGTGTACTGGAGCTGCGCGCGACTGCCGCGCTGCCGTGGTTGTGTTTCACACTAATGCGGGTGATGCGAGACGCGCGGGTGAAATCAGAAATTTTCCTCGCTTTATACGCACTCTTAATCGATGTTTATATAATTATGCTGTAAGACCTTGCCACTTGCTAAATTTCATGATTCTAGATCAGCGGGAAGTACCCTATTGGTTTTGATTACCTTGTGAAATTGCAAAATATGCGAAAATATGCAACATAAACGGTCATATCTTTTGATCGCGTTGGCCTACAAGTTTGATTTTTTCACAGCTGAAAGAAACCGTAGTTCCGAGTCATCATCATCAGCCTGTAAACGTCCACTGCTGAACAAAGACCTCCCTCGTAGAGAGGGGTGTTGCCATAATCCCCACGCTTGGCAGGCGGCTTGGGGATCGGGTAGCTCCGAGTATTTGATATATATTTCAGTTTTGATAGCTTCACGCATTCCTGAGAAAAGGGGTTTTGACAGACGGACATACGGACAACAAAGTGATCTTATAAGGGTTCAGTTTTTTTCTTTTAAGGTACGGAACCCTAAAAATCCGTTTTTTTTCTGTGGGTAAAATGCGCGAATTTATGAGGTTCTAAAATTTTACACGTCAATACAAGGGTGCAGCAATTAAAATTGCTAACACATATCTATTTGTTAAGTAGTTATAACTTGTAGTATTACATTCTCTTTGAGTAGAAATCGTCAAACCCATAGAGTAATATATACACTGGGCTTTTGTGTCAATGTCAAGCATAATTAAATTTTTGCTTAAGAGTTAAGAGCTAAGATTATATTATTTCCTAGTATACCTTTCCTATATTCAAAAGTACTCTTTGAGTATACCTACATAGTAGCCACGGAACACTATTACTCCCAAAGAGAATATAAATACTATTACTCTCCGCTAGGAGTAATAATGTTCCTTGCTATTACTCCTATAGTAGCTATCTGGGATTATTTCGTCATTGCTCAAAATCTATAGATAATGCGTAGTATTTATATTCTCTTTGGATAATGCTAAGAGATAATGATAGAGACTTCGACCAAAATAAAATGAATGGACAGGCCCAGTAGAAGCGCATTTTTGAAAATAACAAAATGAGTGCCGGCTCTCATTTCGTATCAGTCGGTCTCTAGCCGTAGGAAGTGCAACACGTGTCTATTGTTACGTGATAACGAAACATCTGACAAAATTATGCATTCAAATGCTTTCCCAAAGTGTAAATACACAAATAATACCGCTATCTATTTTTTGTAACAAATATACTGTTCAATTATATAATTAGGTGTTGAAGTATATGTCCGACGGTTTTGACTCGTTTTTACTGAGCAATTTCAATGGTTAGGGCCCGTCCATTCATTTTATTTTAGTCGAAGGATAGAGAACGTGAAATACTACTGAAAAACTGAGAACAGTGAAAATAAAGACTACAATATAATATACATATATACGGCGTAGTGAAAACATCAGCATAATATAGTATCTTACTAAGTGTTCTGTGTATCTTACGTAGTATTATTATATTTTGTTTGGAGAACGCTTGCTTGCAGGTACGCGATTGTGTTGTGGGCAAGTTGTAGGCCAAAGAGTACTTTTTAATATAGGTTGTAGGCTCAGAATACAGAAAAAACAATTCTGTGGTTGTAGGCTGTAGTTGTATATTCGTCCAAGACTCGTACCTACAAGGGTCTTATAATATTGTATTTGTTGTGTCCGTCAATGAGAATACCAAACAATAATAGGTACTATAGTACTAAATTTATAAAGATTAAAAACCACAGGTACCGTATCCGCATAATATATAATAGTTAAATAAAAGTAAACTTCATTATATGATCATCATTTCAGCTATATCATAGGACGTCCACTGCTGGACATAGGCCTCCCCCGTTGATCTCCAAAAGGGCCGGTGGGAAGCGGCCTGCATCCAGCGTTTCCCTGTGGTCTCTTTTAGGTCGTCTGTTCACCTAGTGGGTGGACGTCTTACGCTGCGCTTACCGGTCCGTGGTCTGAGGTCTCCATTCCAGAACCTTTCGGCATTATATGATCACTACGATTTAAATATTAACCGTTACAAGCAAGTTACAAGCGTCCTGTGATAGCGTCTGATTGTGTATTTGATCTCACTAGTTTCACAGAGTACTTTGAAAAGTATAAGCTACGTCTCTACCACAGTATACTCCCTACATCCCCTACATCACATAGATCTCTACCAAGATTCTCAGAATGGCCGTGGTAGCCTAGTTGGGAGACCGCTAGACTTGAAAGCGTGAGGTTGCGGGTTCAAACCCCGGGCCCGTACCTATTAGTCACTCTTTGGAGTTTATGTACGGATTTTCATACCACTGGCTTTTCGGTGAAGGAAAACATAGTCTGAAAACCTGCATATACGTGCGGAGATTTCAATGGCGTATGTGAATCCACCAACTCGCAACTGGACCAGCGTGGTGGATATGGCCCAATCACCCTTTTGGGGGTAGGTTAAGGCAGGCCGCAAACCGTGGACACTTTTGTGTCTTGTTTCGGATACAAGCTACCAATGAATATTTGATTTCTATATAAACTGTATGAAATCAGCCACTCTCTGCGCAAACTTTATGTCCAACTGCTTCCACTTGAATGTCTACGTTTGCGCAACGCCTAAAAGTCCAGTAGTGGACTTTTAAAAGGCTGATTATGATGATTCTCAGAATATCCCACATCCCACCCTAGTTGTCCCTTTTTTGTTTGTCCTTGTTCTTTTTTGTCCTTGTTGTTGTTGTCCCTCAGAAAAATCAGAACATGTCTAAACCAGTCAAAGAACCAGGGTCGTCATGTATTTGTTCGGAAGAATCATCTACCGTAGAATCTACCATGAGCGAGTGCGAATGTTGGTGCGGCTGTCCGAGGGACGAGCATGACATCGTTATACATGAGAAGAATTGCGACTTGTTCAAAAACGAGACGTTTGTTTTCCCTCACGTAAGAATATAATTCAAGTTTTATTTCTCTCTCTGCGGTTGACAATATTAATAGGCTTATTTAATGCATGACATTGTCATAGGAGATTTGCGAGTGCGGTATTCAAGAAGATATAAATAAAACTGGTAGACACGTTTGCGAGTACAAGCTTCCAGAAGCTGTCAAGAAGGTCGAGGGACTCCCTTGCGAGTGTGATCTCCCTGAAGATGTCAGAGTCGCAAGACACGTTTGCAAATGCGAGCCTCCAGAAGGTGCCAAGAAAGCCTTGGATGAGTAAGTTATCATGATTATCTACCAGAAGCACACTCTTTAGGTATGTACTGCAATAAATTGTGTCAATGTGATCGTAATACTACATTATAATTAAACATTTGCTACTATGAAACCGTTCTGATCCATCAGCATTTATTATTCTCAGATGGCACAAAAATCGCAAAATGGGAGAAATGCCTGCGGTGTTGGAAGCTACCCATCCTCTGATGCAGCGCTTCCAGCAGACCCTCAGGGAATTTTTGCTCAAGGAGAATGCCATCGCTGAAAACGAAATTATTATCCTGGTATGTTTAGAGAGACGGCACAAAGATTATGCACTACCTCTATATTAGATCCTTGTCGGAATTGAATTCCCTCTAAGTACTGTGGGCGAAATTATTGATAAAATAATCCCCATAATTTCAGAAAGATGAGCTACGTCTAAGCAAGTTAGCTTACGAGAAGGATTTAGAAGAAATATATAGAAATGACCACGATTGTAATGCGCAAAGAGTGAGTATCTTTAACGTAAATATGCTACATCAAAATGATTAATAGCACTGAATCAATCATCTTCATTAGCCAGCTATATCATCATCATCATCATCAGCCAGAAGACGTCCACTGCTGAACATAGGCCTCCCCTTTTAACCTCCACACTGAACGACAGCCTGCCTTTTGCATCCACTGGATGCCAGCGACTCTTACTATGGACCTGGGTACGTCCTAAAACTGCGACCAGAACCACCAGAGGATGGGCAGCAGCATCCTCCTACTTTAATGGTAAATCCTTCTGCGATCTCCAAGCCACCTGCCAAGCGTGGGGATTATGGCAACCTCCTCCCTCCCCCCCATGCCAGCTATATGCTGTCATGCTTTTATTTATTTGCCTTCATTAGCCAAAACTAAAAGAAATCATCGGTTTTAATCATCATGTTCTGTCTGTTGAACTAATTTTTTCGAGTGTCTTCCTTCTTTACGCCGATCGTTGTATCTCTGTGGCGGTCTACATTATTTTCACCTAATCGTGGTAGAAGGGTGTGAAACTGCGAATGGAGGCGATTGCAAAAGGATCAAGATGAATTGGAGAGATCGCTTTTAGCGATAAGGCCGCCAGTTGTTACACTAGTTTTTAAGAGTTTTTTGTCTTCTGTATCAAATTTCATGGTGTGAACAATAAAGAGTTAATCAATCAATCAATCAATCAATCAAAATTAAAGAAAGATACAGGTATGCCTAGCCGTGGATTATCAAGAGCGTATATTTAATCGGGGTCAATGGTAATGGTGTGGCCCTAGGGTTAGCAGTTCTTCGGCATATATGACTAGCCAAATACATTAAAATTGATATTGATTATTGTATCATTATTTTTAGCCTGTTTTGTCCCACTGCAGGGCAAAAAACTCCTATCCACCTTTATATGTTTTTTTTGTTTCAGCGCGTGTAGTGAAGCTTAGTATCGATACAAACAGCTTAGTTGTAGTAATTTAGATAAATTATTAAAATTACATGAAATAAATAAATAAAAAATGATATTCTTTGCAAAAAAAAACAAAAACAATTCTTTGTCAAATTCAGTCATCAAATAAAACTTATTACCAATCCAATATATACCACCGCACAGAGTTTGTTGTTCTTTAACCTTTTGTTTTGATTTAGACGCTAATAGAAGAGTACGAGGCTACCCTAGCTGAAAGGACTGCAGCAAGGCAGGCAGCAGAGCAACGCGCCAAAGAAGCTATTGAAAGACAAAAGTGTGCTCGGCAGCAGCTGGACGAAGACCTAACGGCCGGTATTACTATACAATACACATACATAATATTATAGACCAGATTTCATAGCCGTTTAATCCCGTAGACAAGTATTTATGCACCTACTTAGTTTAATTCAAATATTTTATTGGATAGAGCGCGAAGAAAGACATGAATTGGGAGTTCTTACCGCCCTCTGCAAACAGTTGGAGAAATGGCGCGAGGAGACGCAGTCAGATCTGACTGTCAGCCAGCACACATCTGAAAAAATGCACGCTGATAAACGGGCACTGGCCGATGAGAAACGAGAGGTGGTAAGTAAAACCAATGGGTTATAACATCCTTGGGTAAAACTGCGCAAATAATAAAAAAATTGGTAAGTAAGTAGTGTATAGCTGCCTCTAAAAGGTCTCCGTTAGATTTAAAAAAACCTTCATTATGGAAATTGACGTGGTTTTCACACATTTTGTTTTTATTATACGGGAATTACTACTAACATTAAGTCGGTTACTCCGACTATGGTTCCGACTGCATTCGGCGCATTATTACAAAATGCAATTGGTAAATTCTAGTAATTTGAAAGCGAATACAAAACAAATAAACCATAACATTTTTTTTTCTATTAGTTATTTAACGAAATCCAATTTTAAACTTTCCCTCGAAGAGATTTACGAAAAAGTGCTTTTGTGAATAGGTAATTTAAAAAAAATACAACAATATTGTACAAAGTAAATTCGAACTCATTGACTTCGAACTAGTTTTCACTGTGTCTCAGAGCCAATGGCTTCTCCCATATTAATAACGCAGTAATAGTAAATTGTTGCATCGAGCGCAAAGTGAGTTATTAATGCACGAGGGTTAAATCGTGATAAAATATACCTACTCAAAATAAAAACTTAAGTAATGAAAACAAAGTTTTATTCATCTTCTCTTCAAACATTTCAAACTTACAATTATTTTCACCAAGTCGGTTTTATTTCGGCGATTTTTACGCCAAAAATCCAGTTTTCAGTGCTAATTTATCGTCGTAAAATGTGAAGGCTTTGCCTCGCTTTGCACTACAACCGGCTTAACCTTACATGATTAATTCTCGTATAAAAATAACCCTGTTTAATGAGAAACACTGCTTCTTTTTCCCACAGGACATGATGATTTTTGGGCTAAACAATGAGGTGTGGAAACTCGAGTCCAAGCTCGAAATGTTTCGGAAACAAATGGAGATCAAGAGTGTTGAGATGGAGAAGATGAATGATAAGGTATATAAGGCTGGTTTGAACAATCGTACTACCACTTGATTTTGATACAGCATCACAGAAGACATAATAGACAGCATGCCCTAGGTTCAAAGACTTTGTATATCAAAAAATCAAAAAGTCCACCCACACTGTGTAAATCAATACCATTTATCAAAACGTTAAAACAGAAATAAAAATATAACAAAATGTCACAATAATTACAGGTGAATATAGCAAGCAATAATATTGAGAGACTTAATAAAATAATTATAACATAAACACAACTGAGATGTAAAACGAAGAAATTAAAATTAACAGTCAAAGTTTTGTCGATATTAAAAAGTCAAGGAAGAAATAAATATCTAAATAGAAAATCCAAACAATTAAAAACTGTTCATATAGTCAGAGATCTCAGAGACTTCTTAAAAGTAATAACGTTGTTACCAATTTTTTTAATTTTTTTAGTGATTCTGAGTTATGATACTTGCGAAGTCGCTCGCCTGATGGCTCTTCACGCTTGCCCATAACAGCTCAACGCCACTCAGAATTTTGTTCAACAGTTCAAAACCCTGGATGGCAATACACTGTGCTCGTCACCCCGATATATAAGATGTCAAATCTCTGTAATTGTAATTTCGCTGAAAAAATTGCCCTTTAATCCGGAACACAGTAGTGTTTGCACACTACTGCCTGGCGGTTGGATAACTAGCAAAGGTGTGGTACTTCCCCAGGCGGACTCTGCATAAGAGTACAAAATATGTCGATATCGGTAGTAGCTTTTCCTAGTATGCTTAGTTCAATAAAATGTAGGTCGGTAAATGTACTATGATTGTACGATCAGTGTGACGTATAAAGGCGGACTGACTATTTAAACCACTGCGAATCACAGCATCAAGCTTTTGTACAATGCGACTTTTTATCTATTTTCCGACCCGAACTGAAATTTTGAGTGAATCAAATGAGAGAACTGGAAATAGGGACCTCAAAATATCGATTTAGATCAGAAAATAGTCAAAGTCAAATCATTTATTGCACATTATGCTAAATAGGTGAATTTCTTATCTAAAAATAATGACCCAATTAGGGTATGGCAATTTATATATATATATGGAGAAATATGGAGCGGCCCGATCTGTTTCATAAAGTTTTATCGTTAAGAAAATTTTCAACTGAATAATAACACTTTCTAATTAATATGTTTTTAAGATTCTTTGTAAAATTTTGTTCCTACATACAATACAGAAATAGTTGCACTATATAAGCTTGATGCTGAAAAAGTTATATGATTATATTTACCGTGTAAACCTACAAGTTAACAACCGCGATAGTTAAAAACGGAGATTTTTTTGGGGATATATCACATTAAAATTATAAATGCGAAAGTTTGTGTGTAAGTGTGTATGTTTGTCCGCACTTAACTCCGTAACAGCTGAAGGGATTTGAATGGAATTTGGTATGAAGATAGCTTATACCCTGGATTAACATAATATGCTTATTTTTAACCGAATAAAATAATAAAACATGTAGGATAGCGGGTGAAACCATGGGTAGCTGCTAGTATGAGTGTATTTAAATAAATAAGATATTGTCATCGATATACAATTCCTATAGAGTCACAATCTCTCAGTGAAAACAGTCAAAAAATGTCCGAACGTCATTGTACATACATCAATTGTATCAATTATATACTTCACAATGCCACATTTACTCCAATTTAGACATTATATCACTTGCATAATAGTGTTCAACGCTAGTTGTCCGTTATGTCATCGTAGCTCTGGCATCACGCGACGTTGTAGTCGGATCGCGGTTACCTTGTAACTAAACAAAAAGTCTGCGCGATTCGTGCGCCGAGTTTTGGTTCGGTTTTTTTTGACACGATTGTGATTATGTATTGTATCTCGATGTATATTGTTGACCTTTTTACCAGGTGACGGCATATGGTGCAGAGTTGGAAGATTTAGATTTGGACAAGCGTCGCCTTGTTAGTCTATGGAATTGTGTCTTGAACAACATTTCACAGAGAGACAAGTTTTTTGATTCCGTCAGAGAG
The DNA here is from genome assembly GCA_914767915.1 of Agriopis aurantiaria. Lineage (NCBI taxonomy): Eukaryota > Metazoa > Arthropoda > Insecta > Lepidoptera > Geometridae > Agriopis > Agriopis aurantiaria. The sequence goes on along the minus strand of OU611994.1, from coordinate 3,895,986 downwards.
GATTACATGTAAGTATGCCTGCAATCAACCCGCTCAGTTCAGCTTTATGGAGGTCTATTGTTTATGTATGTTATTTACTAACAAACCATATATACGATTGAATCATACTTCTTCGTGATGCCAGGGAGCTCCAAGAAAACTTCTACACTCTTATTAACAACCTCGAGGTGACAAAGAAGATCATTACAGAAGAAATGCAGAAGGGAATAGAGATAGCCATGAGCACGGAAAAAATTACCTACGATACCGATAAAGCTACTCACTCATGTGAGTAGATTTAATGTACAAAATATGGCGAAACTATCATTGCTATTTTACGGACTTACTTATAAACGTTGCTTAAGTGTTAGCAAGTTGAAGTGGCAGTGGGCAGGGCACATATCACACAGAACAGATGGCCGATGGGGCTGAAAGGTTCTGGAATGGAGACCATACGGACTGGTAAGCGCAGCGTAGGACGTCCACCCACAAGATGCACAGACGACCTAAAAGAACCACAGGGAAACGCTGGATGCAGGTCGCTTCCACCCGACCCTTTTGGAGATCGATGGGGGAGGCCTATGTCCAGCAGTGGACGTCCTACGGATGAAATGATGATGATGATGATATGTCAATATGGAGTTCGTATAGCGTACTTACAAGCGTCACCATTCATTTGTGAGTATGTTTTGCTATCGGTGATCAGGGGCCTTACGGCTAGCTGTTTAAAGTAATCCAGTTTAGGTGATGAAAAAAGTTTGCGCAACCGCACACCGTATCTGGGCGCGTTAAGTTTCACGTTCGCGTGATTTTCTGAGCTGCGCGGTTTTAACGTTTGATACCGCGTAAGCAGTTGGCTGTCACCAGGGGCCTTTCGGTATCCTTCGCGGGCTCGACACAGCGCTGATGCAAAGCAGTGGGGAAAATCACGCGAACGTGAACCTTATCGCGCCGAGATACGATTTGCGGTCGTGCAACTTTTCTCATCACCTAAACAGAATCTTAAAACAGGTAGCCTTAAGGCCCCAGCTATAATTATATGGTCAGTTTTTTATAAGGCAATATAAAATAATAAATCCGGTAGAACTGATATAAGTAGTTATTATGAGAGCCGTGTTTCAGTTAACACTGAGGACCAAAAAAGGATTAACCTGGAAACTGAAATTGAACAAGTGATCGAGTCCATTGATATGAATGATAAAGACCAAGCGCTGATACGAACGGTAAACTCTTCTATTCGCCTATCCTATGATAACCATTTCGAAGTTAATAAACCAGCCAAGTGCGAGTCGCACTCTCGCACTGAAGGTTCCGTACCACCACAAAATACAATAATTATCAATTTTAAAAAAAGCTACTTCAGAATTAATAAAATGTGGCATTTCGATTCGATGAAATGTTAAGGTCGTCCTAGTAAAGAAATTACCAGAATAAAAAATAAAAAATCCGGACAAAGTGGACGGAAGACTGAAATTCCTTATTATGCAGGTTGGATGGTAGCCTTGCTAGGCCGTCAGCTACTTGCAGTCTTTTTTATTCTAGGCCGCCATTTCTGACATTAAATAATAAATAAATAAATAAATTATTTGAACAAAGTACATGATTTTGAAGTTAGTAAATACAGGTACTTATTTCTAGTATTAGTAGGTACAAGAGCATAACTACGGATAGTGAACCCTGATTCTCACACTAGGGGTGAGAATCAGTCCTGTGCTGTGAGATTCAGTGATTGCCATGTTACAGTAGGTTATTTGAAAAAAAAAAAAAAACAACATTTGTTCGTAAGTTTCTCTATATACTATTTTTTGTTTCTCGTGTGTAAAGAGTGTCTATCTATCGTTTGCTAAGCTTGCACAAGAAAAAACGTATTATTATGTAGATAGGTCGATTGCACTTGTCAGCAGAGTACCTACGCGTTGGACGGACCAGATTCTACTGAATTAATACTATCTTCTTACTAACCTACGGTAGTTTATCGCAGTTTAGTATGATTTCGGCGGAGTCCAACTGTTCAATGCGTACACCGCACAATGAGGACAAGTGGCTACCTACGTATGGATTTGGATGACCTCAACCACCTGACTGGGAGAGAAAGAGAGGGAAATATGTTATTCTCACTCTTCCCGTTGGCGGCGGTCCATCAACCAAATCCACACGTCTGTTACCTAATTTAGAAATCAAACATCGGCATCGCGTACGTTGTTTTACGGTAATAAAAGTCGTTTACAGGAAAACTTTACAATGCGGAACATACTGAAAAGCTCTGTAAAAGAATTCGACCATAAGATCAATAAGAAACTGAAGTTGGAGAGTGAGATACTTGCGAATATTCAAGAATGTCTTCTGAATAACAAAGCCGTGGAGTCAATGGCCAATGGAATCAAGAATATGAGGGAGATGTCTAGGAAGCAGGTTAGTATAAACAAGAATACCTAGAGCATACTGATATTACAAACGCAAAACAATGTTTATAAAAGAGTATCTAACTTATTGACATGAAGTTTTGCAGTATTAAGTATAACTGCGCCGAAATATAGGGATCTCATTCCACAAACTTACCACGGTAAGTATTCTGTATATAATCATATAACTTTAATTTCATAACATTTCTATGGACTACCGTCATCTAGCCTATCTGTGACCAGCGACACTGCAAAGTGTTCGAGTCAAGTGTTTAGATTGAAAACCTATAAAATCATTATGATGTTTTTTATCCAGGAAACATCCCTAATGGCGATGGAAACCCAGCACGCAAGGTTGGTGTTAGACTTGGAGACTCTTCGCAATCGTCGGATCAAAAATGAAAAGAACCTGAAAGATACAGTAGCCACAGTCCAACTGCAGGAGAAAGAATTAAAGAAACAGCACGAGAAATATGACAACAGACTTCTTGTAATGATGCGGAAGCAACGAGAGCTGGATATGATTATAGAAAAGTATTACACACTGAAGGAGATATTTGATGTATGTATTGGCAATGAATATCTATCACAGGGTTGGCGAAGCTTTATGTATCAACGTGCCATTTTTTCTAAAGTAATGTTAAATGAGGTCATAGACGTGCCACGACATAATTTTGACTGTGATTACTGGGAAAATAATAATAATAATCATCATCATCAGACTATAATAGTCCACTGCTGCTTACGCACACTAAAACAATGTGTAAATGCATTCACTATGACATACATAGCCCAACGGACTTCGTAAAATAGAATATCTGTACCTACTTCACACTTTTTTTATAAGTGCATTATGCATTGTGTCGCGTGCCATTCATTCGCCGTCCCTATTCTATCATATATAAAAAACAAAAAGTTTAACACTGTTTTAAACTATCACGGTTGTTCACTAAATGTCTAATGTGTGTAAATGGTTGTTATGTCTGCACCTAACTTTTTAACTGTTCTCCAACCACCCGCATTCTTCAGTCTTCCCGTGAACATGGTGCATGTAACTGCGCCGAAATATCGGGAGCTCATTCCACAACCTTACCACGGTAAATATCCCGTAAATAATCATATAACTTTAAAAATATGTTTGTTGGTAATCGTATCACTTGAAAACGGCCAGACCGATTTGGCATTTTTTAACCTACTTAAAAAAAGAGGAAAGTTGTCTATTCAGCCCGTATTGTATTTTTATTATTATATTTTTATTATGTACATCGATTACGCTGGCATCTGTGAACCAATTTGCGTGTTTCTTTTTTATCATGTAGGTCAGTATCACTCTCGAGGTGGTCCCACAAAAGTTAATTTTGGCTCAGTAGTTATTAAACTCGAATAATATGGATAATTTTGCTAGAGCGCCTACTAATTTCGCTACAATACTACAAACTATAACTACAACAAATTTGTTCAGGCGCTTTGTTCGAGTCAAAACAAGGAGGTATACAATATTCATGCATGGATGTGTAATCGTATCAATAAATAAACTTATAGTTCGCCTCCAAACAGAGTTAAAGAAGGTTTTAAGCATTCCACTATCATGGGTCGTAATGTTTCACGACAAATTCTAAAATAAATTATCTTTATTAAAACACAAACATTGTGTCACTACAATGTACATAATTATATTTATACACGGATTTTGAAATAAAGCGGCAACTATAATCCAATTAAGATTTAAAAAAAAAAAAACTAAACCTGCCTTGCTTCAAAACCCGTGTATGAATATTATTTTGTTCTTTGTAGTGTTTTGTTTCTAAAAGGATTTTTTTTTTATTTATAATTTATTACGTTATAACTTTATTATTATTTCTTAGTTAATCCGCCGTAACAGACGTATTCTGTGAAAATTTCAACTGGCTTTTTATTGCGGCTCGAAATATACAGCCGTGAAAATGTTGGAAGGACAGACAGACAGACAGCGTAGGCTTAGTAATAGGATCCAGCATACACCCTTTGGGTACGGAATCCTAAAAATTGGACTGAATTGAGAACCTCCTTCCTGAAATCAGTTTAAAATGCCTATAATTATTTCCTACATTATTGTGTCAATTCACAGTGTAAGACACCACAAGAGGAACGTATAGAAGTACTTGAGAAACAGATCAAGAGCATGCGCGAGCGCACGCACAGCTTGCAGTACGACTGGCTGCGCCTGCAGGGTCACGTGGTCAAACTGACGGAACAATATCAAACAGTGATTACAGACATCAACTTAATCAACAAACGTGAGTATCACATGACAATTTTTCAACAGATATTTGGTGGAAAACAGATATAAATCAGATTTAATCACGTTAATTGTATGTGCTTTGTGAAAGAAAAGCTAATAACAGCATCTTTAAATATAATTTTTCTTCATATCTATTGATTTACTGTTCTAACCCGGACATATTAGGGAGTATAAAGTTGTAAAAAAAATTAAAAAGGGTTGGAAACCGAAAAGTGGGTTGAAACCGGAAAGTGGATTGAAACCAAAAAAAATGGTTGAAACCAGAATCATACAGAATGATATCTTAACAACCTGTACCACTCTGTCTGGGAGGCAACTCTTTCAAGTGGTAAATTTAGCACAGAAAAACTTGAATCTCCATTTACAGAGATACAAATCTGCGAACAGAAAATGATGCGTATACAAGCCGAAAGTGAGAAAGTAACAAAAGATAAAACGCACGTGGACCAACACTTGCGCGAGATGCGCGGCAGGTTGCAAGTGCTAGAGAGAACGCGCAAGGAAGCGCAGGACCGGAACAATACTGCGCAGATGTCTAACATGTCCATCACGCAAGAATATGCTGTCAAATTGAAGGTAAATGTATATATGGGCAACGCGCAGCCAGTGGCTGAAAAGTACTTTCATCGATTACGATTACGTACGAAAGGCACGAATATTATTATTTTATTGTATAACATTTACTCTCGTTGTACGGACCCAGCCTTCTGTACCTCTTTATTTTATGCCTGGGACGCGGCACGGGGTATCTGTTAGTTAGTACTACGACGTGGTGACGCTACTGCAGACATGCCCAGAATCTACGTTGACCTACCCGGCAGGAGCTATAATAGTGACGAGTCACAACGCGTGGTGCTAAGTCGGTTTCAGGACCTGGCTAGTGTCTTACGGAGGTGCTATTCCGGATTTGTTCCGAGTTTTCCTTCGATCAGGTGTAGGTATTATCAAGGAAGATAGACTAAGAGGAAAGACAATAGCGGAACATTAGAGCGTAGCTCGGAAATTTGCCTAAAAACGGTACGAACTTAGATGGCGCCGTAATTTGAACGTGATATAGATTGTCTCCAACTTCCGTAAGCGCTGCAGTCGGATAATGTACGAAAGGGTTCTACAAATTACTGTAGCTCTAGTATCGCAGTCAAGTTTAGCAGCATTTCAAGAGAAGCTCAACTCATACCAATAGATGGTGCCTTTCTTTATTCCCTTGAAATGTTGCGAAACTTGACTGCGATACTAGCGCTACGGTAATTTGTAGAACTCTTTCGTACATTCTCTGACTGCAGCGCTTACGGAAGTTCGAGACAACCTATATCACGGTCAAATTACGGCGCCATCTAAGTTCGCACCGTTTTTAGGCAAATTTCCGAGCTACGCTCTAATGTTCCGCTATTGGCTTTCCTTTTAGTATATCTTCCTTGGTATTATACAAGAACTAAAAACTATTCGTAGGTAGCTGTATCGATGGTTCAATAAGATACATTAATATTTTAATATCTTGCAGAGTGCAGAAATGCAAATTTTTGAACTAGAAGAAGATATTGACACCTTGGACAAAGATAAAATTAACCTGACTCAAGATTTAGATCGCGTTCAACGGGAGGCCCTGATATGGCAACGAAAAGTGAGACTTGATTTTCAAACTAACGTTCTGATATAAAAATCTATGTGATAATCCAGGGCGTAAGCTACCTCGAAAGCAAATGTCAGCTGTTACGGACAAATACCTACACACTCATACACAAAAATGCGGAAAAATATATTATAGTAACTCATCTTATTTGGGCTCATTATTTTTTATTGCAATGCATGTTTGTTAACCAAATACTATTTCAGGGAATATTAGCAGTAGAACTGAGGAAAAATATGAAACAAGCAAAATCTGCCGCCGGCGAAATAGGAAAGATGAAGAATGAGATTCACAGAATGGAGGCGAGTAATTATTCAATCAAGTATTTTGAGCTTCTGGAACATAAATATCCAAATAAAAGCATTAAAAAAACTTCTGAAATTAACCATAATTATTTTGATGACGCTAAAGATCAAAATACAGAAAACACGGTAGACCATACAGAAATATCAGAAAGACAACCGTTCCAAGTTAGAGATAGCAAATCTGGAAGTACTCTGTGTCTTTCTCTCTTGGCCATGTGCCAATACATTATGGCCGAGTAAATTGTCAAACAACGATATATTTTGATGATGCTTATGATAATGAGTTTCTAAGAGAAGGAGACAGAGGGCTCCCAGATTGTCGGATCAAAATTCGATTTCATTTGCACTTTCCAGCTTATAGGTATAATGACGTGGTCTGGAAGTTCTTTAACGGGGGTTGGCAGTTGGGGGCAAATGCAACGTTAAAAAACGAGCGCTTACTAACATTCTGGTAGTGGTAGCTGCCCCATACTTGGCTACACCCTTGCTCAGGTGTAAGTTTCCCATATTTCTATTGAAGTGTTTTTTAGTTTTAAAAATATTCCTAAAGACCCGTCGCGAACAACTACGACGCTCGGGCGAGAAGCTTGCCGAGGACTTGGCTCACTACGTGAAACGTCGAGAAAATGCCATAGAGAAGACCAGATCACATGCCGCCGTAGATAAGGCGCAAGGGTCGCAGAGTCTATCTCAGTCGACATATCATCACAAGCTGAGACTGGCGAGGTCTAATGTCACCAGTGCTACAAAGGTGAACGTAGTACACCATATTCTTATTTCTATGTGAGATTCCCACAGTATAATAGAAACGAGATATTTGATTTCAATATCAATTTTCTTCGCACTGCAGCAATTGAAGGACGCCGAAGCTAGTCTGAAGCAGTTGCAGGAGGAGCAGAAGCGCCTCGAGTGTGGAATCTCCAAAACGAAGTCTCAGAACGCTCAGTTGGAAGAACAAATCGCGCACTTGATGCAAGAGTGCCGCGAAACCGTCCGCCTGAAGCATTGGGTGAGTTAGAGAGATAAAGAGAAACCTGTGATAGAGTGAAGTGAAATAAGACTTCGAGGATTGTTATCCACATATCTGCAACATTGATCTCATCAATACTCTGGAATGACGCACCGGAATACCAGCTGCAGCATCTCTATTTCCTACAGCGGCATGCCACTAAAACTGTTCTGTTGAAGTTCCCAAGCTCACCAAAGCATTTCAAAGAAACGTAAGTTCCTCTGCATCTTCTATCACTTGCATTTCGGGGAATGATTTGAATAGTTTTTTATCTGTCTTGCCTGCGTCGGAATTCTACTATCGCACATTCTGATACCATCAAAAGGTTCACTCCACATAGCCGGAATTCCCGCAACGTCCGGTTTTCCGCACCGCTAGTGTTGCAGGTGTTATAGGCGGCGATTACCGCTTTCCATTAGGCGGACAAAACTGAATCTGATCAACTCTGATATAAATCGGAGCGATGGTGACTGAGCGGTAGCACGGTACTTGGTTCGGTTCTCGACCCTGCACCAATAAATTTATTTAGTAAGTACTTTAATAATTTATGTGCAGTTTCGATGTCATCATTCAAAACGAGGAGGGAAACATCGTGAGGAAACCGGTACGCCCTAGAACCTCAAAAGCTCTAACGCAAATGACATTCACTACCTAATATGCACTGGGCCAGCATGGTGGATTAGAACCCATCCTCTCTCCCTGAGAGAAGGCCTATGTCGCAGCATTAGAAACACGATGATGATAATCAGGCTAACCCCAAGCCTGTTTGTCAATCCCTTTTTGATAAAACTCTTAAGGCCACGCTTAACAGTCACAGCTCATTCGAACGTTTTAACATTGTTGTTTGCTATTTGATAACAGCTATTCGATAATACATCATCGAGTGAGAATTTAAAAACTTATTGGGCATTATCTTCAGAATAATATTATAGCAAATAGTATAAAGCAATTCTTATCTTGATATTTTATAGAGTCGCGGAAGAGATTGAAAAAAAAAAGATTTTTTTCTATGTCTATTTTGATTTATTTATCTCATTCGCCATCCTATAAAACAAACAAATATTACTCTATACTATTTGCAGTATTATTCTCAAGGTAATGCCTAATCATCATCAACGTCATCATTATTATCACCTTATCATGTTCCCACTTCGTGCTTTTTGCTGGAACAACAGACCTCACAGATCACAGAGAATGCAATAGTTTTTTTTTTTTTTTTTTTTTTTACTTTTGATTGAGTTAGCTTTTCCTAGTTAGCGCAGACTTAAAAGACTAACAAAAGAGTAGGATTCTTTTTGTGTTGTTACCTACGTGTGTTTCTTTTTTATAATAACCATGTTTGCAGATGCTAGAGCGCGTGGTCCGCAGCCAACGGTTCGGCAGCGAGCTGGCCATAGTGGTCAAACGGCAGTCACTAAAAATCAGAAAACCCAAGTCCATCATCATGAATGAGTACTCCAGCGCGTGCGCTCTTAACGACCGGATCAAGTATCTTGTCGAGAGCCTTTCTAAGGTATTTAGTCTGCTTTCTATTTAAGGCAGAGTTTTCCCACTTTTAAGCAACACTTATTACTACAGATAATCATTAGGCTTAATATGTTGGATTTTAGTCGCATTTAGTGAAGTAAAACCATGGCGCTTATATACACACGTGCGTTTCACGATTTAAAAAAAAAATCTTATAAAATAAAAAGTATAGGTATTGCTTTAAGGTAAAATGTACCTTTAACAGTTCTCTCCATATTTATGAAATCTGTATAATATTAAGATATCGTAGACAATATTTAGTAATTAGGTTATGAATGAATCCAAAAAAACGAAGAAATTGCAAATCAGTGTTACATTCATATTTTTTCTATCAAGCGAACTGTCCTTAATCGAGTTTCGGTTTTTACGGTTTCCTAGATAAAAATTAAATTTTGATATGTCATTTTTATAATTTTAAGCTAACCATGGAAGTAGACAAACTAAAATTAGAATGACCAATCTCAGAGCAAATAAAAATACAGAGTCCCTACGGCGCACTGCCAAAGTGACGCCAAAATCGCTTCCAAAACTACGTGAATTCCCAAAAATACACGACTCACGCACACATACGCATTCAAAACTACGTAAATTTCTTGTCAGAACGTCGTACTGAAAACATCCGTTTTAAAAAATTATGTAATAATATAATAAAATCTCTAAAAAAACAATTCTATCAATCACAGTTAGAAAAACATAGCGGCAATATTAAAGAAACATGGAAGGTAATCAAAGACGTTTGTAACTTCAAGCAGAGCAAAACTATATCTTCTGAGCTTCTTAATATCAAAACTAACCCCGTAGATTCACTGAATGAGGTTAATAACTTTTTTACTTCAGTAGGTAAAGATCTGGCAGATGTTGTTCTTAAAAAAATGAACAAAACAGAGCAAGAGTTAGCTAATGAATCTAAATTAACAAATATGTCTCCCAACTCAATGTCACTGTTCTTGACTGATGCTTTCGAAGTACAAGCTATAAATGGACTAAGAACAAATAGCGCTCCAGGTTGGGATAACATAACCAGCTCAACACTGAAACAAATCTTGCCATTCATTGTAGATCCAATAACATACTTATGTAACCTTAGCTTTGTGAACGGTATTTTTCCTAATTTATTCAAAAACGCTACAGTTTGTCCAATTTTTAAATCCGGAGAAAAAAGTAATCCATCTAATTATAGACCAATATCGCTCCTCTCTTCGTTATCCAAGATATTTGAAAAGTTGATGAATAAAAGACTGGTAAAATTTCTCGAAAAGAACCAAATTTTGAGCCATAATCAGTATGGTTTTAGAGAAAAAAGATCTACTGAAGATGCCGTATTAAAACTAACTACACTTATCAAAAACTATCTCAATAATGACGAACGTTGCATAGGTATTTTCTTGGATCTGCAAAAAGCATTTGATACCGTCTCAATCCCGATTCTTCTGAAAAGACTTGAAAACACGGGTATCAGAGGAATAGCCCTTGAATGGTTCAAGAGCTATTTGAGCGAAAGGCAACAGAAGGTTAAAGTGAGTGACCATGTAAGTGACGTTGGTTTCAGCACGTTTGGAGTTCCACAAGGTAGCACTCTGGGGCCAACCTTATTTCTTATATACATTAATGAACTGTGCAAAACTACCTTTCCTGGAATGGAACTCCTAATGTTCGCTGATGACACGGTTCTACTCTTTCACGCAAAGTCTTGGCACGCAGCTGCAGCACTTGCTGAAAGAGGCTTATCAAAAGTCACCACCTGGCTTGAAGACAGTTTGTTGTCTCTTAATACTAACAAAACTAAATATGTATGCTTTTGTAAAACTGCAGCCTCTTATCCGTCGGCTGACTTCAATCTCACTATTCACACCTATCCTTGTAATAGACTTACTAATGTTGATTGTGAAACTTGCACTTGTGCAAAATTATCTCGAGTTACCAATATAAAATACCTAGGAGTACAAGTTGATAATCATTTAAACTGGGTATGTCACATCGCAGCACTATCAGCAAGAGTAAGAAAACTTATTTACATTTTTAAGAATTTACGAACTGTGGCTAGCCTACCATTATTGATCCAAACCTACAAAGCATTATGTGAATGCATCATCAACTATTGCATTTGTGTATGGGGAAACGCAGCTAAATCACACCTAATTGTTGTAGAGCGAGCACAAAGAGCAGTGCTTAAAGTAATGATGTACTTGCCTTTTAGACACCCGACATCAGATCTATACGTAAAAACTCAAGTACTTTCTGTAAGAAAACTATATATACTTCAAACCTTGAGAAGGTTTCACCAATCTGTAATACCATACCTCATTGGCCCTAAAACTCGTCGTAAAAGATGTCCGATACCTCCAGGCTACTGTCAGATTGCACTAAGACATTTTGATATCGTAGCTCCAACCCTGTATAACAAACTTAATGAACTTCACAAAATCAAAAGCCTCAATAATAATCAATTCAAAAAAGTGATATTTTCGTGGCTTGAAGAATTAGAATATGAAGATGTTGAGGATATGTTGGCTAAAAAATAAATAATAGAAAAGTACAATTATATTTCATTAATAAGTATTCATAAACAGCATTTGGCAATGAGTCATATAATGGGGGAGTGGTAAACTCTTTTCTTGATTTTATTTAAAAATATTTTTTTTCTTTATGAAAAATAATAATTATAATATATATATATATATATATATCTCTGTCATTGGTCCCATATGCACATGTTCTTCCCATATATACATACACTTGCATAGTAAATAAACGCATAGTCACACGCACACGTTCCTACCATAATTATATACACTAACACATATCCACACGCATTATATATAATATTTGTATGTATGAACAAACTTATACAATAATTCTAACACGTAGGATTCCTCAGTGTACCTCCTACTACTTCCATACCAGTACAATATTTACATTATTTCCTGTCCCTTCCTTGATTTATACAATATAATAATAACAGCAGTTAAAGAAAGGGAAAAAAAAATAAAAAAAAATAATTGAATATTAAAAAATTAATAAATAATAATAATTGAGTATTTCATGGAATAGATATATAACACAAAAATTAAATACCATCATAAATATTATATACCTGTCTATACTCCCACATAAAATTATACAGTACAAATAAACACATATGCTTCATGTTATCATGTACATTTTGTTGGTGGTCCTGCCGGGCAGACGCGCATGTGAATATTGACAACACCAATATTTACGTGAGAGCCGAACCTTTTGTATTTTTTTTGTATTCTTTTAATATTTTATCAACTAAAAAATTGTATACTTTGTACTTATGTAGCTACAATAATGGTTTTAAGTTTTATTTGCAAAATGTAATGTCTAGGTACCCTCATAATGTATTTTTTTTCCAAACTTTGTTGTTTTACTACTTTGCAGATTATTTACAAAGATTTTCTATTATTTAGTATAGTTTATTCTTTGAGATAGACTTGTAACATTTAGGTACTAATAATATTTATAGCTACAACATTGACTGTCAAATAATAACATCATAATATTTTTTTTATTACCCACATTTAGATTTTGTGCTATATATATGTATAATATATGTATATATTCTTTTGTACTTAATTATCATAATCACAATAGTTAATATGCCGTGTAAAAATATTTGTAACTCTATCAAACCCATAGATGGGAGAAGACGCTGGATCCCGAAATACAGTGCAAACTAGTTCGGGATACAGACGCTTCAATATATAAAATGTACCGTTACTATGATCCCAATAAATGATTGATTGATTGATTGAAAAAAAAAAAAAAAAAACAATGACTTCTTGCAGTGTTTAGAACTGTAAAAACAACACAAAAGTAAATAAGAAGAAGGATGGAATATTTCTACACTTAAGTAGATTTAGTTAAGTAGATTAGTAGATTATCACTTATTTTGATGAATTACACGACACGAACTTCGACTACGCACACATGTTTCAAAAAGTGGCTTCACTTTTCGTGTTCGCGGTAGTCCCTCTGTATTTTTATTTGCTCTGAGATGACCAATATTGTCAAAAGTGGAAAAACAGAGCATTAAAAAAACTTTTAGTGAAACGTATGTTGCGTAGTAACTTCGTACAGGCAGAATGGATAGCTCTGATGTCAAGGTTTTTAAGCTGTTAGTTTTTTTAAACGTAATTACTTCCACGGAGTCTTTTGAATAATAATTTTATTGTTCATATGATCTTCGACCAAAATAAAATGAATGGACAGGCCCAGTAGAAGCACATTTTTGAAGATAACAAAAAGAGCGCCGGCTCTCATTTCGTTTCAGTCGGTCTCTAGCCGTAGGAAGTGCAACACGTGTCTATTGTTACGTGATAACGTTATACGTACGTGTTATGCATTCATATGCTTTCCCGAAGTGTAAATACACAAATAAAACCGGGATCTATTTTTTGTAACATATATACTGTACATTTTTATGATTAGTCGTTGAAATACTTGTCCGATGTCCGACGGGTTTGACTCGTTTTACTGAGCAATTTCAATGGTTAGGTATGGCCCGTCCATTCATTTTATTTTAGTCGAAGTATATGATGATGATTTTGTAGGAGTACCCGCATTTCGGTGACAAGCTGGCGATGATAGCCAACACTCTGGAGATTCACTCACCGAGTGGATCGCCGCGACTCGCCGAAGCACCATCCATCTGTGGTTCCATTGAAGAAGTAGAGGAGAATATTGTTCCTGAGAAACTAATTTGCCCTGACTCATGTTTGAAAGGCTGAATATTATAAGTTCTTAAAGTAGGGCCAATTTGATATTGAATTTGATTCAATTCAAGTTCAAATTCAAATTGGTAGGGCCAATTTGAATTTGGCCTTACTTTCGTTCCTTTTTTTTTGCTGGAAGTATTGCTATTAATTCCTTTTTTTAGCGTGTTGGATAATTAATGCTAAACATTTTTATGTAAGCTCCTCGTTTTTTTTTGTTGGAAGAAGCTTAACTAGTTATTTGTGCGTAATTAAAGATAAACAACGTCATTGCTACTCATATTTTAATTTTATTTCAATTTCGTGTTTTAGCTTGTTGAAAAATACTGCCCAAAGCTAAGCACAATTTAATGTTAATTTCGCTCTTTGTTTTTCTTTGCTAGAAGACGTAAAACTAGTAATTGCTTCTATTTCGTTTATTTAACATCGTGTTTTAGAATGTTACATATTGCTACTGCTTGCTAAATACTGTAGTTCACTATTTGGGTTGTGATTGAGTGACCCTTAGAGCTTCCAACCTATAGAAGGTCTAAGATCTATCATATAGGTCACGTCATCATGTTGATAGTAAGAAATTGTAATTATATTTAATTAAAACTTGCAAGTTTTTTTATTTTTCACATCTTTTTGTTTTAATCTTTTATTTTTTAAGGCCCAAATCATACCTCTCAGGAAACAAGGAAGCCAAGGAACGCAGGTTGTTTCAATCCTTGGCCGTGCGGATTAGAAACGTATATAGAAACAAAACGTTTGGTACGTGTCTTATATTTTAATAAATAATATAGGTAATTATGTACATTTAACCGCTGACTTGAAATTCTAAAACAAGTAGGTTGTTTTAGAATTTCACAGTAAAGAACTAAAATGAAATTATGACTTTTAGAAATAAGTTTTCATTATAACTTCTTCACTTTAGTTCATGCAATGTAAAGAAGAAAAATGAAAAAACGGGGGAGGAAAGGAAGAGTTATGTGTAAAGAAGTTCAGTTACGAAGGCTATTAGGATCCTTTTCACAAAGAAAAGCCATCGGTATATTTGTCGTGAAGTCATCGAGGAGTCCATTCTTTAACATGCTCACACCATAGTCTCGTCTGTTCACAGGAGTTTCACCTCCTGACCTCCAGGGACTGTCCGGCTGGTTTGACTGCCACTTGTTGTACACTTTCTCTAGAGATTGTCCTGAAAACACATAGTTTTAAGAACACATGTGACAGAAGTACCAAGTAAGACTCCGGCCGGAGTCACATTAAAAACAACATTTTAAAAATTGTGTTGCGAATAATAACAAAAATAACGTTATCGCTTTTTTTTATTCTTTCTTAATCTGGCGTTGCACTTTTTGTGCATTTGCCAGTGAAGTGAAATGAAGTATTGGCATATTATCAAGTTTTATTAAATATTTATTTAGTGAAGTAAGAAAGTTCATCATCATCGTCATCAGCCAGAAGACGTCCACTGCTGAACTCACCTTCACTGAACGACAGCCTGCCAGCCACAGGATGCCCGCGACTCTCACGATGTCGTCGGTCCATCTAGTTGGAGGCTTACCTACGCAGCGTCTTACGGTTCGTGGTGTGAAAATTACTTTAACATATTTATGTACATCACACTAATATTATAAATGCGAAAGTTTGTGTGTGTGTGTATGTTTGTTACTCTTTCACGCAGAAACTGTTGAACAGATTTGGATGTAATTCGGAATGGAGAGTGCTTATACCCTGATTTAACACATATATTTTTATACCAATAATATAAGGGTTCATATGGGATAGCGGGTGAAACCGCAAGGCACAGCTAGTTTTAACATAAATATCAATGCAACGTCTCAAAAAAGTACTATTATAATAAGCCTTGGTGGCAACTGAGCATTTATGGACTCACGTATGCTGGCCTCGGCTACGCCTCGGGCCAGATTTTCACGTTCGTCCGTAAAACTCATTAGTGAACCTGCCTTCTGCGCTTGGGGCGTGGGTTCAATTCCCACCTAGGGCAAACATTCATGTGATGAACATTTGTGTTTGTTCTATGTCTGGGTGTTAAGATCTAAGTAGATATGTTTAAAAAAATATATATTTATGTATGTATGTATATCGGTCTATTCTCAGTCTCTGGCAGCCATATCACAAGCTTTGCTTAGTTTGTGGTCAAATAACCGTGGCTGCAAAAATGTCCCGAATAATTATTTAATTGATCATTATCACGGTACATTGTCGTAAGCAATAATGTCACAATGTTTCGATATTTTTGGTACGTTTGTTTAAAGAATATTACTAAGAAAAGGTAAAACAAAAAAAAAAAAAACAAAAAAACAATACATAAACGGAAGAGAAGGCAAACAAAAAAGAGGGAAAGATGAATTTGTATTCATCTAAAATTACACTATCAGAAAATAATGCCATATAACAATAAATAAGCTTAGTTATTCTATAATAGTTGCATGCGTATCAATACCTATTGTACTGAATAAATTAGCTAAAACGCAAGGTAATTGGTACCTAGTATATGTTTATCTATGTTGGTACTTATTAAAAAAGAAGAGAAGGGCAGAAAAAGAAGATAAAATATCTTACTCGTAAGCTTACTACTAGCTTGGTTCCGCTATTATGAAGCCTAGACTAAGCATGAACTATAAATGGGTGGGTCTTTATTATATGGGTACAAGCATATTTTTTTAACTTACCGTGAATAGTCATATAGTTTCGACCACGTTGACCCCAATCATGGACTCCTAGCATAAGAGACTTAGAGACCGCGAAGATAGTGCTATCCGGATGTTTGGCGAAGATGTCCCTCACTACCCCATATTCCACGTCATCGTTGATGATGGCCAGGTGCCCTCCTTCGGCCATGCAGGTCATGTAGGCTTGGGACCAAAGAAGACCGGTATTGTGGTACTTGTAGCAGCTACCAGTTTTACGCTCCAAAATGTATTCTGTACGAATTTTTTTATAAATTACATTTTAGGTTACATAGTGACAACGAGTCCTTACCAAGGAACATTATTACTCCTAGCGGAGGTCCTTACGTATATAAATCAATTTTCTTTTCCCGACTTTAAAAAAAGAGGTAGGTTGTTAATTCGATCAGTATTTGTGGTGTAAAGAAAATAGACCGGCAGATTATAGGGGCGGCATATTTGGGGCCATTTTTTTATGTTCACAAAAATTTAAATATTCATATTTATGTACGTAAATGTTAATAAGTGTTGTTAAATGTTCTTCACCATTTGGAATCATTATTGTGTTAATATGCCTTACCCCGCCTACATTAAGTACCTAGTACATGATTGAGTTTTATTAGAAACAAAAACTATTTCTTGTGCAACTTGTGCTTAACTAAATCGTTGGGTTGTAAAATAATCTAGGAACTGCCAAATCGATTCCCTAGTTCGCAATCGTACTAATCACGGGAAAAGTAGGTGAAATTAGGACTATAGTGCACAAATCATAAAGACGTTACAATTTTACAGACAAAAGAATTGTAGTAAAAAAAAAAAACTCCCTCTGGGTGCAACATATTTTTAATCGTTGTTTTACCGATCTGCTCCACCGTCCTACAAAATATCAACATGAATATTGCTATAAAGCTGCTCTTACCGGCTACAGCTATCTATTTCGCACGTTTTCAAGAATTTTGGAGATAAAAAGCACTGAGTAAGAATAAAAAAACCAAGGCAACTAATTATTATTTAGAATAACGTTGGAAAAAGTGCAAAGCAATTTTCGTGTTGACACTTTACAGGATAGCGAAGGAGATAGATAAAAACTCTTATTGTTCTATCTTCTCCATCATACAAGAACATTTCTTTACACTATTGAAATGCAAAGAAAAATGTAAAGATAAAAGCAAAACGGTTTTTTAAATTCCCATTGTGGTTTTTATCTTCAAAAATATGTTAAAATGTACGAAAGAGATATTTCTGACCGGGGAGAAGGCTAGGTGCTAAATGCGAATACCAAGGTCAGTTGTCCCACATTCAGTCATGAACACGTTGGCGTCTTTCTTGTAGCAGACGTAGGGCATCACGGTCTCGCAGCGCGTATCAGCCAAGGTGCCGTTGTCATTGATTGCCATCATGAGGCAGAGCTCGGAGTTTTCGTAGTTGTCAGGCTCACCCGCCGCCCAGGAAAGTGCCAATCTAAGTAACGGCACTCCTGCAAAATAAACATAAGTACTAATTATAATTTAAAAAGCCACCACCACTTTAGAACAGCTCTCATAACTTCTCGATACAGATTCTGATCAAACAGCTACGAACTATAAAACCTGTTGTCAAATAATAAGAATCCACATTTAAACCGGCCCAAACGTTTTGGAGAAAAATAGTCACATTCATTCACACTAACACACCCACAGAAACCAAGAGAATTCGAGACAAGTTAGCACTGACCCGAGAAAAACCCAATGTAAATTGATTTGAAGTCAGTACAGCGGTGGGAGGTCAGTGCTGACTTGTATATTTGCACACGAATATTTTGAGGTCAGTCGGCGCCACCCGCGCCCTCCCGCGCCAGTGGTAAAAACCCTGTGTAAAAGGACAAGTCAGCACTGGGTCAGTCACAGTCGCTGCGTTGTAGGTTGACGTCGCGTCTCGGTAAAAATATAAATAAAAATGACTTGTAAACTTAGCGAAGACGAAACCTTGAAACGAGTGCCTATGGGATATCAAATCTCACAATTACCGCAACAAAGAAATGCGTGCAATTTTTCATTTTTCTTCCTCACTGACTTCACAAACGTGTGCTCACCGTGAAAAGCTTACCACGACTACTGACTCCATGTAAACAAATGAAGTCATTGATGGCGCCAGTGTCGGTGCCGATATTGACTTGTGCACTGACTCTGTCTAAAAGGATGGTGGTCGAACACTACAGTGTAACCTAATTTGCAAGCCATACCTATTACAGGTCAGAATAAAAAATGCACCACGGCCACGTATGTTTACTTACCTTCAATGGACGTGTAATCGCCTTTAGAGAATGTTGCGTGAACTCCCGTAAAAATCCTGTGTTCTGATTTAGATTTAATTTGATTCTTGACGAACTTTACAATAGCTGCCTTCAATGGATCGGTAAGTGGAGATGCTAGAACGGCTCCTGAAAATTAAAGCCATTATTTAAAGGGTTATTTGGGAGAACTAACAATTGTTGAGGTAGACCGGTTCTAGGGCGGAGTTCGCACATCAGTGCTTCCGAAAGAATGTATGCCCTCTAACAAAATCGGTAACTATAGGTATGAATTAAAAATTCAATAATTTACTACAAATATATTTCTGAATAAACCTCCGATTGTTGGGTAGGATACCCAAACATCGAAAAATAGGTACATTTCTGTCATGATTTCTAACTTATTTCAATTGTTTTGTTGCGATTTCTTGGTTTTAAACCTTTTGGTAACTAATTTTATTTAAAATGGCGATCGGAAACGTGTTGACTCGGGAGTCTCGGCAATAGTGCGAATAGTGAGGGTAGGAAAAAGATAATGCGGTAGGATTTTGGCAAGAGGGACTTTAGTCTGGCTTGAGCGTTCATAGCGAAAGCATATTGGTTTGAAAACTGTAATAAGTAAGAATAAAGAATAAGAATATGAATAGTTATATAAAAGACAACTGGATTATGATTTACCACATTTCGAAAGCCAGCTGGTAGCAAGTGGATGCATATAGGTAGAGCAGAATATGTGTGTGCAAAAATGTCCCAAAAATATTTATTTATTTTATTTATTTATATACATATTTTAATGTTGAATTTCGAAATTGAAATTCGATGGAATTCGATACGTGTCGTATTTTAAGTACCTATCAATTATTCGTATTTTTCCACTGTTCAATCAAGGAAACTGCATAGCTACGTACCTTCCGCGTGGCAGCGCATTCTAGCCTCGTCCCAAGTGGCAGGCACCGCGTGGTACTTCAACCAGCCTGCCGCCTGCTCGGTCCACTCGTAGTCGAATCTGAACTCTTTTAGTATTAGTAAACCTAAACAAAACAATTTTATGTTATTATACAAATGAAAACACAAAACTTACATAATATATTATTAATTAGAACTTACTACAGCACCGAGTCGCCAATGCCAGAACAAGAATTAAAATAAACTTTATCTGAAACAAAATACGCTAATTTTATTAAAGAGATAAATGAAACATGTTTCCTTGTACTACATTGTTATATTGGTTCAGGCTGACGAATGTTTATTGAAATTTAAAAAAAATGATATATTTTTATATTTTTTATATTTTAGATGGAAAACAGTTTAAAAACTAAAGATTTGTTAAAGTTCTAAACCACCAATTAGCATGCTACAGTTATCTTTCTACAGACATAAATAGGAACCTAATGCAAGTCTATAAAATAAAATAAAAACTTGAAATTTACCATTGGAGCCATTTCCATGTAATGATACTTTTTCTGCGTTACAAGATTGAATGCGGCGAGAAACACCAAACAATCTTGATTAGGTACTTATATACTTAAAAGGGGAAGATGGGAATTATTGGACAAGTGCGTTATTTAAATTAAATTTATAGTTACTCAAAATATTTCCTGACCTCAGCTATTCATTTCAAATTTCATACCACTGGTATCAGGGCTGACGAACTTATATATATTGTTTTTTTTTAACGTAGTTAAATCCGCCTTTTACAACAAACTTGCCTTTTAGGAAGCGACGATATTGTCGAAGATGAAGCACGCAGATTTAGAAGATACCTATTCACTCTGGCCTTGAAAATACCCAGATTATATCTCTCAGGACTCTATATCTCTCAACAAGGAAGCGGGCAGGTTGTTCCAATCCTTAGCCGTGCGGATTAGAACTAGGGGCATATGCGCTCTTTGTTCACCGCTTAAGTAATAATACCCCTCCTTACCCTACTGACAATAAGTTTATTAATAGCGGTCTAGATTACTTATAAAAAAGTTGTGGGTAAAGCATATTGGGTATTCCAGTCGATAACTTGTTTCTGCAAGCGGTGTTATGGAAAGATAACGACATAATGTCACGAAATAGTGTCAAAGGTGTAGGTTACTCAACTACTCAACTCCAAGTTGTGTTTCTCCGATTATTTAATTTTATGTAAAGGTATTAATAGCTTATCTCGCTCCTCTCTGCTTGCATCGCACCGCTATACTCCATCTCACTCCGCATCACTATACCCTGCCCACTCTGCACCGCTATTGTTCGCTCCTCCCTGCTTGCATCGCACCGCTATACTCCACCTCACTCCGCATCACTATACCCTGCCCACTCTGCACCGCTATTGTTCGCTCCTCTCTGCTTGCATCGCACCGCTATACTCCACCTCACTCCGCATCACTATACCCTGCCCACTCTGCACCGCTATTGTTCGCTCTTCTCCGCTTGCCATACAATATGAAATAATTCTTATTCTTTTCTCATAGAAAAGTATGCATAGAAACCACAAAACAAGGCTTCAAGTGCCCGGCGCTGTGCTGATGGAGACGTAGGTACACCACCCAGCACTGGAGTCAAGGGTGCTATAAATCCCCGGTCAAGGTCACTAACTCGTCAAACGGCTATGGTTTACGTAATAAAGGACACCAATTTGCTGAAAATTATGACCAAAAACACAAAATGCAAAAACACTGCTGCAAGACAGTCGCCTAGTTGAACTTGAAAACAGCACTGAGCCAAAAGCAAAAAAAAACCAAACTAAAAGATTTAAGCAGCGTGACCCGCTTTCTCCCAAGCTTCGAAGAGCACATTCGAAGAGCTTTTCAAAACACTGGCAGTGCCATGGGCAAAAAGGGCATAGATATCGGTGACAAACGTTTGACAAATCTTAGATTTGCGGATGATATAGGTACTTAGTAATTTTTGCCTCATCAGCACATGCTTCAAGACCTGATCAAAGTAAGCCTTGTGGTGGGACGTCTAATGTACTGGTCTAAAACACAATTAATGAACAGCACGAAGCGTAGGGTCGAGGTAGATGGGCAAGCAACACTATTATGTCAATGAGTACACACACTTGCGTCGGATAGTTTCTTTCGACAACAGGTAAGAGGTAAGGAAGTGAAGAGATTGGCCGTCGTATTGACAACGCCTGGTAAAGCTACTGGTCTATGAAAGCGTTAATGAAAGGAGAGCTTCAAATCTCCTTCAAACGTCATCTCATTGACATGTGTATTCTGCCCATCCTAACCTACAGTGTACAAACATGGTCGTCACGAAAATTCAGAAGTCCCGTCTCAAGGTTTGCCAAAGAGCAATGCTCATACTCATACTCATTTATTCATACGATCAGTATATGTCAGATATAAAAATTATAAATAAAAATGTCAAAACAAAGTAGGTACTTAATAGTAGGTAGGTACAAACTAATAATAATTAAATATATTTAGGATGTTACTTTAAGAGCCATAAATTCCTTATCAATGTCGTAGAACGCTTGACTGACAAGCCAGCGTGCTAACCTTGCCTTGAAAATGGACAAGTTGGACGCCTCAACTACATCCTCGGGAAGCCTGTTGTAGATCATTGTGCCCATAACATGAGTCAACTTCGTGGACTTGGCGAGTGACCGTTTTACGGGTAGGAGCCTGTGCTTATGGCGAGTAGTGCGCTGCTGGGATTCCCGTAGCGTTTCACCGAAGGCTGTATACGACTGGAGATTTATTCGCATATATATAGCAACTTGCATTATCACTATTGATGGCAGAGTGAGAATCTTCAGTGAAATGAAAAACGGCTTAGCCGACTGGTCCTGTGAGATTCGAGCTATCGCGCGGACGGCTCTCTTCTGGCATACGAAAGCGCGTTTCCACTCGGCGCCCCCAGCCCAAATTTCTGCTCCGTACTGTAGCAAGGAGTGTACTGTGGCAAAGTAGCATGACCGTACCACCTCTCTAGGCAAAAACCTGGCCAGCCGCCTGAGGGCGAAGCAAGCTCCGTTTAGCTTCCCGCACACCTTACCGATGTGAGCTTCCCAGGTGAGACCGCTGTCAAGCTCAAAGCCCAGAAATGTTGTTTGGTCCGCCTGCTCAATTTTAGTGCCATCTGCGTAGACACTTAGTGCTTTCCGGGGGCGTCCCGATAACTCAAAGCGTATGAAGTGAGTTTTCGAAAGGTTCAACACCAAACCGTTCTTCCTGAACCACTTGGCGAGTTGTGATGCGGCAGCATTGAGCTTCGCTTCCAGCTTCTCAAACGTCGGTGCTGTAACTACGGCAGCGACATCATCTGCATACATCATCACCTCAGCTTCCCTGATGGCAGAGGGCAAGTCGTTTAGAAGCAGGGAGAATAGTATATTTGATACTGCTGAACCTTGTGCTACCCCCATCGTGGTGGTCAAGGGGTCTGATCTCAGCTGTCCGCCCTCACCTACTACGATTTGAGACCTGTCGTGCATGAGGTTGGTGAGCAGAGCCAGTGATTTGCCCCGAATACCGTAATGGCTCAGTTTTAAGGCCAGTATCACGTGGTCTGCCACATCGAAAGCTTTTGAGAGGTCACAGCATAGTACTGCTACTTGCTGTTTCCTCTCTCGAGCATCAACTACGCGACGAACCACTTCTCTCGTCAGTGATGTTGTCGACCTACCTTCACGGTACGCGTACTGGCGATCAGATAATGCCTGTACATCCGCTAGGTAAGCAACTAATCGAGAGCTTATACCATTTTCCAGTACTTTTGCAATCGCTGGTATAATTGATACTGGTCGGTAGCCGTCGATATTCTGCCGCTTTCCCTTACCCTTAAAAATCGGTGACACTTTACTAAGTCTTAGGGGTTTAGGGTACGTCCCCTCTCGGAGATATCTGTTGAAAAGATCGCACAGTACTGGAGCGAGGGGCCCGGCCGTCATGTGCAATGTTTCCATTGATATTCCATACGCATCTTTAGATGGTTTAGCTGGTATGCGTTTAGTTATTATATGGATCACTTCAGCCGTGGTAAAAAAGCGCAGTCGCAGTGAGCGGTCCGCCGGAGCGCACGCCGAGTGCAATGCGCGCTCCACGAGTCGCGGGTCAGCTCGCGGCGCACCGCATGCCGCGGCCGCCCCTACGAATCTTGAGTTCATGGCATCTACTGCTTCTTTTTTACTGCTGAAGGGATCCCCTGCAGAATTTCTGACGACATCTGTGAAGTCTAGATCACAATAGTTTAGTTTGCCTCTTTGTTCGTTTACAACCTTCCACATTGTTTTCGTTGGGTTTTTACAGTTAATTAGCAAATTCGAATAATAATTACATTTTTTCTTAGTCAATAAATTGTCATATATAATATTTAAGTCGTATGTAAATTGTTTTAAAATGTCAATATTAGGAATTTTTTCACATAATTCAATGATGTCAAATAAAAGAAATCGAATATTTTTATTATCGTCCGTCACCCAAGAGGATTGTCTATTTATCTTAACTACGCGCCTTAATGGGAAGCAAGCTTCCAATTTATTGCAAATTATATTAATCACCGATCTCGTCAAGGAGTCCGCCGACGTTTCCGCTAGGAGTAATAGTGTTCCGTGGCCGACGTGTTCCGTTCCGATACTCTCACCCAATCTACACCATCCATAGCATACGAAAAATTATGGCAGTTAATGTCAGAGTAATTCCTGCTTAAAACATGACGGGGCTTCTCAGTACATGATACTGGCCGTATCATCTCGAGTCGTACCGCCATGTGGTCACTAAGAAGAGTTTGTATAGGTACTGCCTTCATTGAATCTGGTGGCAAGTTACTATATACATGGTCAAGGCTCGTGGCACAATGTGGTGTCACACGAGTTGGAAAGTCCACGAAGTTGATCAGTCCATGGGCAGACAACAAGTCAGTGAGTTGTTTTCGTTCCGAGTTTACGTCACATAACGTATCTATATTGAAATCTCCCACAATAATGCACTTCAAGTCAAGGTCACCGATTTTATCAATCAAACGCTCAAAACATGATAAGAATTCGCTTGTGCTTGCAAGTCCAGTCCTATACACACATACAATGGTTATAAAGTAATCAATAAGATCTACTGCGGACACTTCACAGTACAACTGAGTAGCTAGCTTAACAAGTTCTAAGTTTTCTACTACTTTAACTCCGTCTCTAATAAATAAACAAGATCCGCCATGCAAAGAAGCTTTTCTACAGTAGCTCGAACCTAGTTTGTATCCATCTATACAAACACTTTTGAGCTTAGCTTCACTTAGCCAATGCTCCGTCACTGCTAATATGTCACATTTTAAGGAGCTGTTTAGCAAAACTTCTAATTTCGGTGTCTTCTGGTCAATCGCACGTATATTTTGAAGGCATACCACCAGTCGTTCGTTCGATGGCGCGCTCTGCCGCGGTGGGTCGCAGTTAAACTGATCTGGCATCGGTGGCGCTCGGCGCACGCGCTTCGTTGGACTCACCGGCTCGGGTGCCCCGTTCGACGCGGGGCCTACTACGAAACCACTCTGATATCATCACTTGTGTCCGCCATGCAGTTGGATTATTAATTTGTTCATACATACTCTCGGGACAACCGATCACGAATGCTGCATGTCTTGTTGATTTTATATCTCGCTTTTCAATTATATAATCGTCAGACTTAATAAGTTTATTTAGGTGTTTTCGGACATTTTCGACGGTTGTCTCTGGCCTGAACGACCAGGCCGTCATCCACTTCATACGCTCCACAGTTTGTAGCTCTGCATCATCCTCGCCTGCTCCAGGAACAGCAACAATTTTGCGCTTGATGGTCTTCTTACGACTTACTGTTTGCCAACCTTCATCTCTCCCAAAAACATGTTTGGTCTGGTTGGCTTCCAGTGGTTGCTGACAATCACGTTCTTTTGAGTTGGACCGATTTACAATACTGTTTTTCGGTACTTTCACAGTAGCACTCATATTAGTGGTAGTCTCATTCATCGGCTCGGGCTGGCTTCGGCTAACTTCGGGAGTTTCCGATTTAGCGTTGACAGATACCGGTGGCAGCGGTGCCCGTGCGCTCTGATTCGTCTTCTTCGTGGCCATAGGTGCACTATTGGTTGCTGCAGCGGCTGCCAGTGCGGCGAGCCGCACTTGTCGCATCGGTCGCTGCAATGATGGTGCTGACGTCAGTGGGTCATTTGCAGTGATTGGCTTTTGTGCGGCGATGAGTTGGCTGTTACGCTCAACCGCTGTTTTTAAATCCGAAATCAACTGACACTGGTTTATAGTTCTTGAATTTTGTTCTTCAATTATCCGTCTTTGACTAGTGATCTCGGACTTCAAATCTTCAATTTGATCACTCAGTACTTTGTACAACTCGCGAAACATGCTTTCTATTGGCTTTTGAGCCATGTTTATAATTAAAAAGTGATAAAAACCGGGAGTGACTGTGTACTGTGCGGCAGTGTTGCCACGATACAATGGAACGCAGTGTCCTTGCAAAGATGTTGCAAAGGCAAGACCGCATCCGCAAAACCCATAGATGCAAAACCATACGGCATTCCATGACAGGCGTCATAGACGTAGGGATAAAATCTGCCAGGCTCAGTTGCGAGTGCCAAATTATTTCTTTATCAGGTGTTGAGCGCAGCGCTCTGTTGTAGGGCACAAAAAACGCCGCCTCCGTTGTGCGGACCGGGAAGGGTCGAGGAGACCGAGACCACGTGTAATATCTCCGTCTCGCTCGGGCGCTGGTGCCGGTCCGCTCGTGTGCGTCAGCGCATGTGGGGTGCCTGCCGCTCCAGTAGGATTGTTCGTTGATGAACGAGTCGAATGATAGAAATAAAACTCTTGATTTTAAGGAGGTTCGCAAGAGGAGCTTGGGACGTTCACGTTGTTCTAATGTCGAAGTTGCTCAGACGTCTCTTCAATTTGGAAGTTGCTCTTAAACTGATCTGACTGAAACTGAATCCTACTTTCCTAGCGCACCGATTATTTCGTAGTGGTGCCTTTTGTTTCCCACCCGCTGTTAAGGGTGGTCCCTAGCTCCTCGCTCATTTATTCGTTTAAACTATCAAGAGAGACAAAGATGAATAGCTTTTGTTTACTCTACCTCGCATGTGTAAACTCCTACATTTTGCGAACACTTTTTTTCCCGAAATAGCGATAGTGACGAATCCTGACCAATTTTATTTGAGGTACTTAAATATTAAGTTAAAATTTATACACAAACTATGAAATATTGAAAACATCCTTAAAATTATAACTTAACTACAAAACACAAATTAATGATCGCTAACATCCTCCCCCTCGTGCGCAGCATCGACTCCTGGTCTAGCGATTTCCTCCTCGTCCTCTCCTCTGTTGTAATCTGATGACTCGCAGCTCACTGACTGGCGTGCTCAGCATTCTGGCACTCGGTGTCTTCCACAGGAACGGATTGCTCGTTATCTTTCACAGGAACTAGCAGCACTATCTTGGAGCTCGGACGTCGCAAGGTGCCTCCAGTCGTGCGCACCTCGACAACCCTCGTGCGGCCATCTGGTCCGGGGTAGGTACGGACCACTTCTCCTCGGGGCCAAGTGTTCCTCGGCAATGTGGAATCCACTATGAGGACCGTGTCTCCACATCGAAGGTTTCTAGCTTCTCTGGATTTTCCGTTGACTTTTCTCGGGATCAGGGTTGGTAGATACTCTTTCACCCATCTGCTCCAGAAGTGATCGGCTAGTCGTTGAGTCATCTTCCACGTTCGTCGCCCCTTGAGGTCGCAGTCGGTAAAGGTTCCCAATCTTGGAGCACCACACGACCTCCCGATAAGAAAGTGGTTGGGCGTAAGCGCTTCTTCTCCATCTTGATATCTAACTCTTCTTCCACTGATCGTGCCATCCTGGTTCCCAGCAGTGCAGCCTGTAATTCTAGCCGTGGGATGGAAACTGGTTTCAGTGGCGTGACTCTTGCCTTTCCAGCCAGAAGTGTAACTTTGTACTGTCCTTCGTTGACTTCTTGTCTCCAATAGATCGCGCAAGCGTAGGCAACTTCACTGGCATCGGTGAAAACGTGCATCTCTCCCCCAGTGCTGGAGTGAGTAATGAGCCTGGGGACGCGTAGGTCTCTCAGCAGTTGCAGGCTATCAAGGTAGTTCCTCCACGCTTCCTCAGTCTCTGGCATGATCTCATCGTCCCATCCTATGCCACTTCTCCATATGTCTTGCAGAAGTCGCTTTCCTTGGATGAGTACTGGTGATGCCAACCCCATTGGATCGAAGGTTGACATCACAGCGCTTGTGACCACTCTCTTTGTTGGAGTCTTTCGCTGGTTTATGACATCTTCCTCGACATTATGAAGACTCGTTCTGAAGCCCAGTTCATCTTCTTGTGTGAACCACCGTAAACCCAACGTTCTTTCTTCTTTGGACCCCAATTCAACTTCGTTGCCACTCTTAACTTCTTGAGTGAGCCTTTTCAGAACCTCAGGTTGGTTGGAAACCCACCCCCGGAGGTGAAACCCGGCCTTTCGGTGAATGGTGTCCACTTGACTGGCTATCTTGACAGCTTTTACTTCGGTCTCAAAACTTTGCAGGTAATCATCCATATAGTGGTTGCGCACCACTGCGTGCGCTGCCTCGGGGTACTGATCTTTGAACTCGGCGGCATTTCTATTCATCACGTAGATCGCTGTGCTTGGAGAACAGGCAGCCCCAAAAATGACTGATGTCATCCGATACTCCTTAGGTGACCCAGTACGCTGATCTCCTCGCCATAAGAATCGCAGGCTATCTCGATCCTCTGCCCGGATCTTGACCTGAAGAAACATCTCTTTTATATCCGCTACCACAGCGATTGGATGTTGACGAAACCGAAGAAGGACCCCAAAAAGTGATTGAAGCAGGTCAGGTCCTGTCAGAAGTACGTCGTTAAGGCTCTTTCCCCCAAACTTGGCAGCTGCGTCGAACACCACTCTGATCTTCTTCTTGGTCGGGTGTGTGACCGCGAAATGAGGGAGATACCATTTTCTCTCCGATATCGACGCGTGCTGTACCTCTTCGGCATACTCGCTGTCCAGGAGGTTCTGGATTTGATTCTCGTATTCCAGCTTCAGATTCGTGTCTCTGTCCAATTTCTTTTCTATGTTCTTCAGCCTGTTTTCTGCTGATTTGTAGTTGTTCGGCATTTTGTCGTTGTCGTTCTTCCATAGAAGGCCTGCTTCAAAGTGACCATTTTCCAATCTTCGAGTGGTTTTCTTCAAGATCTTTCGAGATATTTCTTCTGCGTCAGTACTTGGGCGTCGAGGCTGAACTCCCAGTGACTCTACAGCGAAGTGATCTCGAATGAGTTTTTCCATCTGATCTTCGCTGGTAGAGACGTGCGCACAGGTGACAAAGTTGACTTGTATCGAGGCTCCCCCGTCGGACCCGTGTAGCACCCACCCCAGACGTGTGAGGGAAGCTACGGGCTGATCTTTCTTCCCTTTTCGCGTAGACCTTGATACGATGAGCTCCCAATTGTCTTGTCCAATCAGCAGTTTGGGGGGCTCCCCTTCGTAATACAGCTGATCGGCTAACTTGCTGAGATGAGCGCATTCTTCGATTCTGTTTCTATCCACTCTCTGAGGCGTTAGGTGCAGGTCGTCAATTGTGCGCGCCCCAGTGACATCTCTTCTTGTTTTCTGGTGGATGCCTCGAATCATTGTGTTGAGCCTCATGGAGTCCTTCTTTGTGATGGTCTTCCCACCCACAGTCTCTAGTGACAGAGATTCTGTGGGTCCCTCGAGTCCAATTTGTTCTGCCAGTGAAGAATCCAGAAGGGTTACTGTGGATCCTTCATCCAAGAGCGCCAATACTTTGGCTGATCCTTTTGGCCCGTAAATCTCCACGGGCACCATTTTCAAATACGCTCTTCCAGTCTTTGTAGCGTTTACTGAGAGCCTTATATTGTTGGTAACTTCTTTCTTCTCCTCCTGCTTCGGTATGCTTTGTTCTAATGGCTTGTCTTCGTGAAGCAGGAGATGGTGCCAACGCTTGCAGAGCTTGCATGGAGGTTTCCTGCAGCTCTCTTTTCGGTGACGACTTCGCAGGCATTTGAAGCAAGTTTTCGATTTCATGGCGATTTCCCACCTCTCCTGGATCGAAGCTTTCAGGAACTTGCTACATTCAAAGAGCTGATGATTGGCTTGGCAGTGAGGGCACGTGGACTTATCTTTACCCTGCTCGGTCGTGGTATGAACAGCTTGCTTTTGGGGAACCTGTTTCTTCGTGACTTCTTCTTGTAGCGCGTATGGGCCACATCGATCAGCTTCTCTGTTCAAAAACTTAGCCATAAGCAGCAAGTCCACATCTTCTTCTGTAGTGGCAAAATCGTACCATCGAAACTTCTGCACCGCCGGCATCTTTTCAACGATACTCTTCAGCATCTCCGGCGAGTACAGGTACTGAGGTTTCTTCAGCCCCCGAACCGTTGCGACAGTGTTGTTCACAGCGCTCGCGAATACGCATATGTCGCGCGCGCTTTCTGTTATCTTTGGTAGATTCTTGATCTTTTCAAGTTCTGCGAGGATCAGAGCATCTGGCCTACCGAAACGACGTCGCAAAGCTTCCATGACGTCTTCCGGCAGGCACTCGGAATACAAAAGGCTCTTGACTGCCTCCCTCGCCGTTCCCTTGATTGCCCTCCTCAACCGTGCCATGTTCTGTACGGTTGAAAAGAGTGGAGCAGTATCTTCATACACCGTCTTGAAGGCCAGCCATTCCCCACTGGTGCCGTCGAATGGTGGCAGCTCATGTAAATACGCAGGTGGCGCTGCTGTCGTCTTCGGCACGGTGCTAATAGCCTTCATAATAGCTTCGGCAAGATCTTTGGTTCCACTGCGAGGTTCGTCTTCATGTTCTTTGTCAACGCGGCGCTCTGGAGAAAGTTCCGGAAACCGCCCCTTCCCGGACGCCTTCCTTATCAGTCCCTCCTCGGACGTCTCCGTATGTCCCTTCCCGGACATCTTAACCATCGTTGACTGAACCCATTCCTGGACATCCTCTTCGTGGTTCTCAGGCTCTTCTATAGTGGAATCTCCATCCTCATCATCGAGTTGTGCCAGTTCGAGTTGAATCTTGGCTAACTCCAGTTGTCGGCGCGCCAACTCAGCGCGTGCTTCTAGTTCTTGTCGCCTCTTAATTTTTATCGATGCTGATGCAGTACGACGAACTTTTCCTCTTGCTGCTGAATGTCTCTCGTCTGAGTCCAACTGGTTAGAAGCTCCCTCGACGGACTTCTCCGAAGACGTCTTCTCTGCGGTTTTCCTCACCGCAGTATCTGCCATGGACTCTTCTTCAGCAGCTCCATTACCTCGCAGTGTGACATCAGTCGCAGGTGAAGCAGAACGGCCGGTCTCGGAGCTGGTGGCAATCGGCGTAGCTGCCGGAGTCGGCGAAACGTCAGGTGTAGACTTGTGCCGCAGCTCGTTTTCGTTCTTCAAACCTTTCTGACTTCTGGTGAGTGGCATCGTGATCCTCTTGATGGAGCAGCAGTCGGCTCCGGATCCCCTGCAAGGTGATCGCAAGGATCCGGCTCGAAGGACCAGCTGTTGAGCGCAGCGCTCTGTTGTAGGGCACAAAAAACGCCGCCTCCGTTGTGCGGACCGGGAAGGGTCGAGGAGACCGAGACCACGTGTAATATCTCCGTCTCGCTCGGGCGCTGGTGCCGGTCCGCTCGTGTGCGTCAGCGCATGTGGGGTGCCTGCCGCTCCAGTAGGATTGTTCGTTGATGAACGAGTCGAATGATAGAAATAAAACTCTTGATTTTAAGGAGGTTCGCAAGAGGAGCTTGGGACGTTCACGTTGTTCTAATGTCGAAGTTGCTCAGACGTCTCTTCAATTTGGAAGTTGCTCTTAAACTGATCTGACTGAAACTGAATCCTACTTTCCTAGCGCACCGATTATTTCGTAGTGGTGCCTTTTGTTTCCCACCCGCTGTTAAGGGTGGTCCCTAGCTCCTCGCTCATTTATTCGTTTAAACTATCAAGAGAGACAAAGATGAATAGCTTTTGTTTACTCTACCTCGCATGTGTAAACTCCTACATTTTGCGAACACTTTTTTTCCCGAAATAGCGATAGTGACGAATCCTGACCAATTTTATTTGAGGTACTTAAATATTAAGTTAAAATTTATACACAAACTATGAAATATTGAAAACATCCTTAAAATTATAACTTAACTACAAAACACAAATTAATGATCGCTAACAATCAGGAGTTTAAAAAAAGTTTCCGTTTGTACTTGTATCGAGGGTATCCTTTGTTAATTTCAGGAGGAACTTTTTGTCACTTATTACGGAAACGATACATTGGATAAAACGTGATTTATGAAGCCTTACCTTCAAAAGACCTGTTCATCGATAACCCAAAACAAGAGCACAAGCACTGATTGTACCTCATGCATGAGCTAAGGGAAGCAGCAACCACATCCTATTAACTACAGTGCTCAATCAGCAAATGATACTTTTCAAGCGTGCAATCTGAGCAGAATGCTAACAGACAGTTCAACTTCAGAAGAGGAACGTCCTGCTAAAATTTTATCCACCCAGCAACCCAGACAATCAAGAGTTTCCGAGTTACGGGAGAAGATTATGAACGCATAATGGGAGCTAGTAGAACTGCAGGAAACAGCCAGCGACCCCGAGACTGAATTTGACTTCGTCCCAGCTACCGTCCCGAAGCAAGCCAACGCAAAAGATAGAGCATAAAAGTGAATAAGTCTGATCGTACTGGGGTTAAATTGCACCAAGTAGGTATATGTAATATCGCGATGCTTTCGCGATGATACATCTCTGAAATTTGGCTCAGCAGAGCTTCGATCGTTAATTTTTTTCTGTACCCTCCATTTTCTGAACTATTATTCATAATTAAAATAATTAATAATTGTGGTCCATTTTGTGACCACAATTATACGGCTTTGGCTACGTAACCCTTTTATATGCGTGTCACGACACCATTTATTTTAGTGAAAAAAGTTAATAAACCTACAAGATTTTAGAAGCGAAAATTCTCCACTTATTACGCGAGGCCGTAATAGTTATTTGTTATTCAGGATTCTAATTTTTGAATCACTCGCCAAAATTGAGCACGCGGTTAAAAACAACTTTGCACTCAGATATCGAAGAGCAAAAATACTCTTTCCGAGATCGGGGGATGAAAAGTACAATTTTCCTAGAAGAGGTTTCTTCAAATTATTAACCTAAGAAATATAACTTACAAAACAGAAAATGCATTTTTGGCTTTATTACGCTTGATAGTTTCTTTAATAGTTAAAAATAATTTGTATTTTGTATTTGTATTTGTTTATTAAATTAGCACGCCTTTACACCAATTACACTAATTACATACATTAATATTAAATAATTATAAAAAAGAATAATAATTGTATAGACGCATTGCATTTTAAATTTGATCATTTTGATTCTATAATAATGCGTGGTCCACCTGGCCAGCTTGTAAATAGGCTGTGATGTTAATGGGAACGTGCAAACGTTCAAAAAATACGTGAAACCAGGATATCAACTTCATTCATAAGTATGTGGGGTATTCATAGGTATGCTGCCAACTGATGGTGGGCTTGAGCAAGCGAAATATAACTATTTTTTGCTGGTTAGCATTTGGATTGTCTTTAGACCAATCAACGGTCTATGGGGATTCTAACTGTTTTTGTAGTGTTAGTGTTAGCTTGTACTTTATTTAATAAATAAAGGCACTTAAATAACAATTCGGCAAAGTGCGAGTCGGCTCGCACACTGTGGGTTTCGTACCACCACAAAATTCAATATCGAAATTACCAGTTATAACATGGTAATGAACAGAAATTTGTCACTGACTCGCACTTGACCATTATTATTTGTTGTTATATTTTAGAGTGTGTACTATAATAATGCCAAGTTTGAGGCTTGCACGCATTACCGTTACATTAGAGCTAATAAAAAATACGTTAAAAAATATGTTTGTTGTATGGGGACCCCCTTTTGTTTTGACTTTTTAATTATA
The DNA here is from genome assembly GCA_914767915.1 of Agriopis aurantiaria. Taxonomy (NCBI): domain Eukaryota; kingdom Metazoa; phylum Arthropoda; class Insecta; order Lepidoptera; family Geometridae; genus Agriopis; species Agriopis aurantiaria. Next base: position 3,862,225 of record OU611994.1, on the reverse strand, counting down.
TTAGTTAATCCACCGTAACATTACATATTCTGAGAAAATTTCAACTGGATCTATTACGGTTCGAAAGATACAGCCTTTTAAAGTTAGGACAGACGGACATACAGACAGTGTAGGCTTAGTAATAGGGTCCCGATTTACCCTTTGGGTACGGAACCCTAAAAAGTTGAATGTTGTATAAAAATTTATGATTATACTTACTCGTAGTTATAATTTTTATTGACAAGGGTTAAAACTAGGTAGGTATTTCTATTTAGTAGTTAATTTATTACTAGGCATTGATTTTAACTTTTTATATCAAAGTCACTAGCAAGGCTTTTGGGCATTTTTTCACACAAGAAGCCAGTCGGAACTCCGCACATGTAGTCGTTCAGCTGCACATCATTATAAACAGATCCGCAGGACTCTCCCTCGGGCCCGACTCCTGCCCTCGTGATGTTGTTAGGCTCCCCGCTGTGCCACTTGTGGTAGTTAGCATCTAGAGTTTCACCTGGAAATATTATATTAGTAAGGGCTATATTATAAAATACAGGTTTTGGCTTCAGGAGTGTTCCTGAAGCCAAAACCTGTATTTTACTTGCATTACATTGCGAACATAAAAAAATATTTTTTTAAATAAAACAGCATTTTTGTGGTATTGTTTTAGTAATCGCCAGTCTTCGTTTTCGGGAGCGTTTCCCTTACACTTATACCCTGTATATACACATTTGATATTACATTACAACGAGCCATCGAAATAACGCAAAACCTCTAAACTAATTTTTACTCCGTATTCAACTTTTACTATGGAAACATCTCTAATATTGAAAAAACAAAAAACAGCTGTACCAAACATTTTGTCGAGTGGTAATGAACTTTTTGTATACCTAGCTGTTTTTTTCCATACATGTATATACTTTGCTATGTCAATCTCTGTTGCAGTACCTACTCTGTACAGTGGGCGAGTACGAATATTCGCTACGTAAAATACGTAACGAATTCCATAAAAATAAAAATTTTAAAACTCGAAATTTGTACGAATCAATAGTAATATAATTTGATACGTATTTTATATAGCGAATATTCGTACTTGGCCTACAGGGGTATGGGTACCTTTAATACAATGATCTTATAATATTATGTTAGTATAATACGTATCGAATTCCATGCATATTTAAATTTCGAAATTCAATAGTTGTATGGAGATCGATATATATTTTACAACACATTTGCTCAAAAAGTGCACTTACGAAGCCTGTATACATCGTTCGAAAGTTAAACATTACGGATCATACAACGGAGCGTGCGGAAATGAATTTGTCCGCACGCTCAGATGTATAGCACCGTGCGTGTACTTTACGTTTTTTTTTTAATTTCCATCATAATTACATAAGAATTCCACAAAAGAGTTTCATATTACGAGAATAAATAAGCTGAATGATCAAACCTCCTTGGAAGCGCTTTTGCTCAATACGTTTGTCTCAGTTTAATACTAAAGAGAAAATGAGACGAAAGATGTAGTTCTAAATTTCACCACGTGATAGTGGCGCTATTTGCATGTTCGTGCCATTTTCTTATTATATTATAGAAACTATTGTTGGGACTGATATTAAGTTATAAACAAAATAATAAAATTGTTTCATTTGTAGCCTTTTTTTCTCGCAAATGTGTTGTAAAACGTTGTATGGCACACGTGCGGATTGGTTATTACAAACTCGTGACTATGGTAAGCCCTCGACTTCGTCTCGGGCTTACATTCGTCTACTCGTTTGTAATAACCAACCTACCGCACTTGTATCATAAATAACTATTACGTACCTATCGAATATTCGTATCATAGTTCACCCACTAGAGTACTCCAATAAAATTAAAGTAAACTTACCATGAATAGTCATGAAATTAACGCCATGATGTCCCCAGTCGTGGATTCCTACATACGTAAATCCCTTTGCAAACGCAAACACATTGTTCCAATGTTTGGCAATGATTTCTCTGACCACTCCCGCTTCCACGTCGTTGTTGATGATGGCTAGATACCCTCCTTCGGCTATACATGTCTTGTAGGCCTCCGACCAAGGTCGACCTCTCTCGTGGAACTTGTAACAACTACCGGTTCGGTTTTCCTTTACGTATTCTGAAAGAAAAGAAAAAGATAAAAGTTTTAGACCTTGGCAAGTGTGTACCATCTTTGTCAACATGACGTAGACAAACGCATGCCTCTTGAACAAAATATAATTATTTAGTAATAGTTCGTTTCTTCTTCTTCTTTAGCTGTTAGCACTCTTGGCACAATACACATATAAAAACATTATTCATATCAAAGATTACATCAGGTTTCGAATATGCAGTGGCCCTACACTAGGCTCTAGGCCTTTGTCGTGGGAGCCCAGGGGTGGATCCAGGATTTCATTTTTTGATCATTCTGACAAGGATTTCAAATCGAAAAATTGAGTCGAATGTATGGAATTGCTAGGTGTTTTGCGCCCCAACTCGAGGGGTTACTGCAGTAGTCACTGCAGAGTTCAACTAATCTACCTGGTTCTATCATCAGATAAGTTCAATGGTATCAAATTATTGTATTGCCATCTGGATTTACATATACTTCAAAAAAATCGACTTCAATGATTTGTTTACATAGTTAGTTACTAGTGGAGCTCATAAAAATATAAACGTGTATATAAAAAAGGAAATACAAGGTTTTTAGTTACTTTTATCTTGGACAAACTGGTTATCAATGGTTAGGCAATTCGTACTCAAAAATTAAACGAGTACCTACTTGAGTCCGTAGTTCCACATTCAGTTATATTCATTTTAGTATCCTTTTCGTAGCAGACGTAGGGCAGCACCCTGTCGCACCTGGTGTCAGCCATGGCGCCGTTCTTACTGATCGACATCGCGAGACAGCTCTCAGAGTTCTTGTGATTGTCCGGCTCATCAGAGTCCCAAGATATTGCCAACCTAAGTAAGGGCACTCCTGCAATATATATTATTCATTTGGTGGTGATTCACCCGTCGATCGGTCGTCGGACAGTAGCGTAGCCCAGCTTACCGGACTATGCTCATTTTCGTTAACCATAGTAGTTAGTAGTAGGTAGTTAGTAGTTTGCAAACTCCCTGAGGATGGGCGTCTATAACGTCCGAACACCGGTCGAGTTTTTTGACATCAATACCCGTGAGTGCTAGCCGTTTGTTAGTTTAAATAACCATTGTAATGTTGACTGTACCATAATTTTTTGTTAACGGGACCCTATTACTAAGCCTACACTGTATGTCCTTTTTTACAGGACATGTTATGTTACGGTGGATTCATCATTTCAGCCGTAGGACGTCCACTGCTGGACATAGGCCTCCCCCATCGATCTCCAAAAGGGCCGGTTGGAAGCGGCCTGCATCCAGCGTTTCCCTGCGGTCTCTTTTAGGTCGTCTGTCCATCTTGTGGGTGGACGTCCTACGCTGCGCTTACCAGTCCGTGGTCTCCATTCCAGAACCTTTCGGCCCCATCGGCTATCTGTTCTGCGTGATATGTGCCCTGCCCACTGCCATTTCAACTTACTAATCCGGTGGGCTATGTCGGTGACTTTCGTTCGTCTACGGATCTCCTCATTTCGGATTCGATCTCGTAGAGAAACCCCGAGCATAGCCCTCTCCATAGCTCGTTGTGCGACTTTGAGCTTGCTTATGAGGCCCATAGTGAGGTGGATACGGTGGATTAACTCAGAAGTAATAATTAAATCCAAAAGTAAATAAAACTGAATATATATGGGAGGACAGGGGCCTTACGGACAACTGCTATTGCGGCACCAAACTAACGTTAAATCCGCTTAGTTGGTAAATCACGCGACCGCAAACCGTATCTGGGCGCGTTAAGGTTCACATTCACGTGATTTTCCAACTGAGCGGATTTAACGTTAGTTTGGTGCCGCAATAACTGTTATCCGTAAGGCCCCAGGACCGTAAACAAAGCCACATTATTGTAGTCACATTTCTATAAATGAGTAGTTTTATAAAAAAACAATTCTAAATTGGCGGAGTAATCGCGTAACATACAAAAAAAAAAAAAAACATACAGTCGAATTGATAACCGCCTCTTTTTGGAAGTCGGTTAAAAACTGAAACGAACGAAGCTCTGTGGACTATTTCAGAGATGATCATCCCGAGATAACTATATTATATTATACTTTTTATAGTTTATCCAAAGAGAAAACTACTAGGTTACTAGGTACTTCTCTGTTAAGATCATTTAAAAAAAAAAACCGGACAAGTACGAGTAGGACTCGTGCTCTGAGGGTTCCGTTAGACGGAACCCTCAGAGCGCGAGACCAAAAAAAAAACTAACTGAAGTTAAAATATTGAAAGACAAACTTAAGTTTGTAGTTTTTTTTTACTGGGCAAGTGCCTTTAATAACTAAACAAAATACATGATAAAACTAACACTACAAATACAGTTAGACTGCCCATAGACCGTTGAAGGTCTAAAGACAATCCAAATGCTCAAGCCCACTACCAGTTGGCAGCGTACCCAACATGCTGGCGGCATTACCACGTTGAATGGCAATGCTAATGCGTTGAGCCAGAAACACGCCAGCATTTTGGTCACGCGTCGCATTAACCAGGCGCTCTGAAAGATTTTTGAAAATGAGGTGAGCTCCCGGTCCCCAAGGGCCCAGTGTCTCGACCCCAAACGCCTCAAATATGTAACCACTGCCGAGGTTAGCATATTTGCGACGCTTGTGCTGCTCTGCCGAATTAGCAGCCGCGCCAGCCCTACCCTGTGCCTCAGGAAGATGTGACGGCGCCAAAGTATCGACACAAGTTGCGTCCCATACAAGGAGCCGCCCCAACCTCCAGGGCACAAGTGTCATACCGTCAGGCCTCTTTCCATCGTCACGCGCAAGACCACTCGGTTTGAGCACAGCTGCGACATTGGCGTTGGAAAGTGCCCTGCGTATGATGTCGTTCAGGCTAGCGTGTCGGCCAATACGACCAGCGCTTCTCGAGCAAGAGAGACCATGGTGACCGAGCTGGTCAACAGCAGTACCACACTGACAGCGATGGGCCTCACAGCACCTTGCACCCAAGCGTAAGCTGACAGCTAGACGAAATGCGGTTGGATCTAAAAGGCTACCTGTGTTAAAAGAGGGCATGGCTTGCAACCAAAGTCCCGATTCCCAAACAGAGACAGCAAGAATACGAGCGCGATCTGCAATACTAGGACACGTATCTAGTAGCGATTTCCATGCTAGTTCGCAGATCGGCCGATCCCACAGTCTCTGGGAAGACAACTTTGAAGTTTGTAGTTGACAATAAGGTTCTTCCATACATCCCAACTACAAAATGTAAGTTTGTAATAGCAAAATAATTATTTTTAAATACCTTCAAATTTATAACTTTCGGATTTATTCCTATATATATGTACTATGAGACCTTGCCTCTTGCCAAATTTCATGATTCTAGGTCAACGGGAAGTACCCTATAGGTTTTGATTCCCCTGTGAAATCGCAAAATATACGACATAAAGGAACCCTAAGAGCGCGAGACCAAAAAAAAAAACTAACTGAAGTTAAAATATTGAAAGACAAACTTAAGTTTGTAGTTGACAATAAGGTTCTTCCATACATTCCAACTACAAAATGTAAGTTTGTAATAGCAAAATAATCATTTTTAAATGATATACCTTCATATTTATAACTTTCGGATTTATTCCAATATATGTGCTATGAGACCTTGCTTTTTGCCAAATTTCATGATTCTAGGTCAACGGGAAGTACCCTATAGGTTTTGGTTCCCCTGTGAAATCGCAAAATATGCGACATAAACGTTCATATCTTTTGATTGCGTTGACTTACAACTTTTATTTTTTTACAGCCGAAAGAAACCGTAGACCCAAGTATTTAGTATAAATTTCAACTTGCTACCTTTACGCGTTCTTGAGAAAAAGGGTCTTGACAGACGGACAGACAGACAGACAGACAGACGGACAACGAAGTGATCCTATAAGGGTTCCGTTTTTTCCTTTTGAGGTACGGAACCCTAAAAATGCCAATGTTGAGTTAGAACGTCTTAAGATTTATTACAATTTTATGGCTATAACAAAAAAAAACAGATAATCACTTCAACAAAACGAAAAACAAGAAAACAATAAAAAATACAGATCATTTGCGAAACAATTTTGAGTAAGCATAAAAGTTACTATTATTTCTTTTTAAAAGTCAATATCAAGTCAACTTCTTGCCACTTTGGTGGGCCATATTACGTAAATGATAAAAAAGTGATGTATACCTTCATTTCCTTCCTTACCTTCACTCTAAAAGACATGTTCAACGATAATCCACAAGAGGTGTGCAGTGTTTTTTTTTTTTTTTTTATTTTTTTTTTTATTTGATATCTAAAAACTGTAATTGTGCTTTTTCATATATTAATAATTATAAAAGTATCCAGAATGAAGATATTAGCCAGAGAACCAGAGCCACCGAAATTAACTCAGCGCGTATTAGCAAACTAAAGTGGCAGTGGGTCGATCATATCTGTCGCAGAACCGATAACCATTGGGGTAGACATGTTCTAGTTGAGGTGAGACCACATATCGGCAAACGCAGCGTTGGATGCTCTGAGACGATGCTCTGCTCTCACTTGTTGGAGTGACGATATACGTAAGCCAGCTGGAAGAGCGGCTGAACGAGAGAAGCTGAAGATTGGGCAGAGGTGCGTTTATTGGGAGAGGCCTATGTCCAGCAGTGGACTAGTATAGGCTGATTATAATGATGATGATGATGATGTAACATCTATAACTGGTCATCATCATCATCAGCCGGAAGACGTCCACTGCTGAACATAGGCCTCCCCCTTTAACCTCCACACCCAACGACAGCCTGCCTTTTGCATCCACTAGATGCCAGCGACTCTCACAATCAAAGCGCAGGTGCCAAGTGTCAAATGATACTGGCTAAATGGACAAGATGTCTGCCAAAACTTGTAAGAATATTTTTGGGGGGTATGTACATGTACATTTTTTTAATATTTTTTATTTTGCATTTTTAGGGAAACTTACAGCCTAATATTATATCTATTTATATAAAAGCGAAATTCATCTACTCACTCATTCACTCATCGAAAACCATTTGACCTACGAAGCTAAAATTTGGCAGGTAGATTCATTATGGGGTGTAGAGGTCCGCTAAGAAACGCCGATTTTACGAAAGGGCCGAATAGGCATGTGTCCTCATGTTTAATTTATTACAAAAAACCGGCTTAGCGAGGAATATTACTAAATACATTACACATACTGAAAAAATAATTTAAATTAGCTGATAAATCTCTGAGATATGAGCGTTTAAAGTTTTAGGTGGGGATAGGGAGGGCATGCTCTATCTCTTTCTCACAAAGCGTGTGTTAGTATAGAATTTGTATGGCGCTCCTGAGCCGTGACGTCACGGCTCAGTATAGTGCGCTCTCTGTCTAGCATGAAATTTAAATGCTTATATCTGCTTATATCTTATTTAGTTTTGAACTAATTTTAATTTTGTTTTCGTTGATGGGCTCTATTTATGATCAGCTTTTTTATGAGGTAATAAAAAAATATTAGTCATCATGCCTATTAAGGATGACAAAAGGGGGTTGAAAGTTTATATGAAAGTCAACGCGTACTAAGTCGCGGGCAATAGCTAGTAGTATATAAGTAAACAAAAATGATTAGGTGACTAGTCCGATTACAAGTTCCCGCCTACGCACAAGTACTAGTCATATTTACCTTCTATAGACGAATAATCGCCTTTAGAGAAGATTGCGTGAACTCCCGTAAAAATATGTGATTCAGATTCAGAACGACTATGCTTCTTGGCAAACGTTACGATGGCTGCTTTCATTTGGTTGGTAAGTGGCGACGCTAGAATGGCACCTGCAGAAGAAGAAAAAAGTAACCAACCCGTGTACATTTATAACGAAAGAGTGAGCGAAGTACGAATATTCGATACGTAAGATACGTATCGAATGCCACAGAAATCTCAATTCCGAAATTTAAAATTAGTATGGAATTAGATACGTATATTTACGTTTCGAATATTATTGACGAAGTGTCCTGTGGACCAAGTACGAATACTTCGTCCACAGTACACTTCGTTTACATTTATATCGAAAGAGTGAGCGAAGTACGAATATTCGATACGTAAGATACGTATCGAATTCCACAGAAATCTCAATTCCGAAATTTAAAATTTGTATGGAATTAGATACGTATATTTACGTTTCGAATATTATTGACGAAGTGTCCTGTGGACCAAGTACGAATACTTCCACGTCCTACGTCCACAGTACACTTCGTCAAATAAACGATAAAATACACATGGTGGTACCTTCCGCGAAGCAGCGAAGCCTGGCCTCGTCCCAGGTGGCAGGCACCGCGTGGTACTTCAACCAGCCGGGAGCCTCATTGCTCCATTCGTAGTCAAATCTGTGCTGCTTTGCTACAAATAAAAACAACCTTGTTTAAAAGTAAAAAAGCCTTAAAAATAATAACGAGTCTCTTTACTCGTAAAATAGTACCATGAATAATTTAACAGACACCACGAAATTTCTAAAACGATTGACCAACGTATATTTTAATTATTTTATATTCATCTTGACAATTATGGTTATTTATGCCCGAAAATCCAGTACTTGTAATTGAACGGTTGCATTAGTAATACGGCTGTTAACATGGAATTTTGTCAATAATTCCATACAAAACTAAATAATATTATACCTAGCTATATACTATAGCTGAAATTTGGCAGGTAGATTTCTTATAGGTGTGGACATAAATTTACAATAAAATAAATTTTTCGTCAAAAAAGGGGTTGGAAGTTTATAATGGAAGTCTACACGTGCATACACAGTTGCGAGACTTTATAAAAATATTACTCACCACGGCACCCAGCTGCCAACACAAAAAGAAAAACAAATACATTATTTATCTGAAACATGGTAAACAAGAAATTTATTAGTTTTTTTATGAAATTATAGGTACGTACTTGACCACCATAATCATTGGCGTAGTATTTCAATTGGAGTCGGGAAAATCCTGGATATCGAGGAGCCTATTGCTGGGCGGAATATTAGGGGAGATACCAAAGTCCTGAGACTCCGCTGGGCGACCGGAGGTCTATGCTCGGCAGTACCTAGATGATAATTGTCACCAACAACTTTTTGCATTCCTACTGTTTTTGTAGGACTACGTACTACGTCATGGCAAATTTTACCGTACAAGTAATTTGTTAGAGAAATTTAAACATACTTACCAGTAAAGCCATAACTCCCACTACGATACGTTTGCCTTTGCGTCACAAGATTGAATACTGTGACAAACACAAAAAACATTATTGTGTTATATCGGTATTCAGATAACCTTTATCACTAAAAGTCAATTATAATTATAATGAACCTATAATATATCATCATCACCATCATTATCATCATCGTTTCAGCTGTAGGACGTCCACTGCTGGACATAGGCGTCCCCCATCGATCTCCAAAAGGGCCGGTTGGAAGCGGCCTGCATCCAGCGTTTCCCTGCGATCTCTTTTAGGTCATCTGTCCATCTTGTGTTGTTGTCCTATAATATATACTTGGTTATTATTATTTTGAATATGGTGAATTTTGAGCTTTTATCAACAAACTGGCTTTCTATTAGGTACCTGTTGGTTCCTTGTAGTACTACGGAACCCTAAAAAGGACAAACAGCGTAGCCTTAGTAATAGGATTGACACCTTTTGATAGGCACGGAACCTTAAAAACCGTGGTACCTACAGTCAATGTTTCTGAGCTATACTTATATGAATGTGACCACAATTATGTGGGTTGGCTTCGGAACCTACCATATCCTCGGTGTATATATTACTCTATGCATATCTGTGTCTCAACCTAGACACTTTCTTGGCCAGTTTTTTAAGCATATTCTTCTTAGAATATTTTTTGTATGAAACTGCATTAAAATCCTGTTAATGATTTTTGAGTTTATCGCGGACAAAGTCAGACGTAAATTATACAAATATAAATAATTTTCTTTAAAATAAAAATTAATAGAATAAGGTAGACTTTTACAGCAAAAAACAGACTAATAGGGTCACCCAGACCCTTGAAAACATGAAAAATATTGTGATTTAAAACTTATGTGCCTACTTTGATAAGTTCGTATAGGCCAAGCCAGCCCCGATTTAGTCTGAACCTATTATTAAATGAACATTTATTGTGCGAACTGCTAGTCTGTGGAATGCGCTACCTGAATGGGTGTTCCCCGATGGTTACAATCTGGGTGTCTTCAAATCACGAGTGAATCGGTTTCTTCTAGGCAAGCGTGCTCCAACGTAGACCGCATCATCGCTTAACATCAGGCGCGATTGTGGTCAAACGCAAGCCTATTAGTTATATATATTTAAAAAAAGTAACGGAGGTCAGGAAATATTTTAACAAATTCAAAATTTAAATTAAATTACAATACAATACAATACAATACAACTTTATTACACACCGAAAATACAAATGAAACTTAAAGTAACATAAAAACAAATAAACGGCAGTATAATGGGCGGCCTTATCGCCTAAAGCGATTTCTTCCAGGCAACCTTTGGATGGACAGGACTAAAGAAGTTGAAAAACGGTCGGAAATTACGTACTTATCCATGGATCCTTGGATGCAGGCCGTTTCCAACCGGCTCTTTTGAAGATCGATGGGGTAGGCCTATGTCCAGCAGTGGACGTCCTATGGATGAAATGATGATGATGATGATGACTTATCCAATAATCGCCATCTTCTCCTTTTAAGTGTATAGATCCTTACTTCGTTTGGTTCATATGATTGTTTGGCATCTCTCGTCGCATTCAATCTCTTAAGTACTATCATTAGATCGAAATGACTTCAATAGTACCTAAGTTTTAATTTTATTTTATAGACCTTGCTGCAGGAAATCTTGTTTCCATAAATTTGTTTTTGTTCCTTGAAACTTTTTTACTTTGACTTGAAATTACGACTCTTAATAAAACAATGCTGTTTTAGAAATAAATAAATAAATATTCGCGACATTTTTGCACACACGGTCGTCTGACCCCAAACTAAACAAAGCTTTTGATATGACTGCCAGAGACTGATATACATACATACATAGTTTTAAATACATACTTAAATATATTATAACAACCAGATATAGAACAAACACAAATGTTCATCCCACAAATGTTTGTCCTAGGTGGGAATCGAACCCACGCCCCCAAGCGTAGAAGGCAGGTTCACTACCAAATGGACAAATAGGCTATAAAACTTTAAAAAAAAAAATGTTATATGACTATTTACGGGATATTTACCGTGGTAAGGTTGTGGAATGAGCTCCCGATATTCCGATTTCAACTCGCCAGTGCGTGGAATAAAAGTTCGCGTTCAAAATGTGTTCAAAATACTATACGCAGTGATACAGTGAGTGTGTTTTGTCGGGACTTAGGTTCGAGTTCGAGTTCCAGTGATATTCGTAGCAAAAGACTAAGAAAGAGGGTAGATCGTTATGTCTGCACCTAACTTTTTAACTGTTCGACCAACCACCCGCATTCTTCAGTCTTCCCGTGAACATGGTGCATGTAACTGCGCCGAAATATTGGGAGCTCATTCCACAACCTTACCACGGTAAATATCCCGTAAATAATCATTTAACTTTAGTGAACAACCGTGATAGTTTAAAACAGTGTTTTAAATAAATTGTACCAAAGAGAATGTAAATATTACGTATTAAATAAGACGTTTCGATTATTATTTTTCTTGTTCTGGCATATTTTGTGAATCGATGCTGTGGTAAGTTCACGTTATTTAATACAATATCCAATAGGTACTTGATTAATATTTCGACTGAAGGACTCTGTATTCATGGTCATGAAAAACGTAAACAAATATATTATGTTGTGCTTGGAGTTTTGGCGCTAACGTGGCAAATAATATGTCGGCTCGTTTACTAAACTTGTGTAGTGAATAATGGTGGGTTTTCATTTCAAGTGTTCATGAAAGCACTCGAGTGTGGCCACGTGATATGACGAGACGAAACATGTAACATAATTATGTGTTTCGTGTTGTTTCCAAAACTCCATTGTAGCCTCTTGTAAAGTTTCCATCATTTTAGTGGGGCATGAGTTTGACTTAACCGTGACTTACTTTGCTTGACTCTGACTGTGAATATGACTTGTTTAAACTTGTTTGACGCTACTTAATACTATGACTGAAGGACTTTGTATATCAATGGAAAAAAAAATAACAAAAAAGAATTTGATGCCTATATAGTGTTGTCAAAACAAGTCAAAGTCAAACTTCAAAGTAATTTCTTTGAAGAGATTAACTGTGTTGTTGTGTTTTCGTACCTTGTATAATTATTTGTGTTATGATTTATCTGTTCTGAGATCTTAGGCAAACGCTATGAGTAAATGTAGAATTTGTCTATGTAGCAAGCCTAGAAAAGATATAGCTGAAGGATATCATTTCGATAATGGAGAGAAAAAAACTTACAAAGAAATCATAATGTTTTGTTTAGGGATTGAGGTTAGTATAATGTTCAGGGCTTAACTGTAGAAAAAGCATATTAAGAAAAAGGAATAACACTTGTATGACCTACCATATTTTCAGATCAATGAAGATTCAAACAGTTCAAAACTATGTGTAAAGTGTTACAGAAAAATTATTCAGTTTTACCAGTTTAAGATACTGGCTCTTAAAAATGACGAACAGTTGCGATCGACATCGCCGGTAAACGGGGTATTTTGTGTCAAGGAAGATGTCAAAATAGAGGAGGAAACAGAAAACAACGTCTGGAACATAGATACCGATGAACCTTTGATGGTTCTAGTTAAAGACGAAGATAGTTTTGATTTTGTTGCTCAAGCACACGAAGATGATAAAACAGCTGAAGAAAAGTATGAATTCAAGCAAGAAAATCATTCTGATGATGAGTTCCTAAGTGTGATTCAGAATTTAAAAAATCAGTGCATCATAGAAACTGAAGAAAGTGGTAGGTATACGGGATTTTTGTACATTGGTTAGGAACTTTTTTGTTTTGATTTCTAACACCACGTTCATGCAGCCCCAGTTTAAGTAAATGTGGATGACGCTGCTGATGGGATTTTAATTTATTTATTCAATCAGTATTGTAATACACAATATATATAAAAATGAATCCCTACTTACCTTGGTCACGCCATAACTTGAGAACGACTTTACCAATTTCATTCATCTTTATTTTTATAGTTTTCTAATACTTTGTAGAAGGTTCTTACAGAAAGAAAAATTAAGAAAATTTTGCAGAAAATTGTAAAATTTCAGAAAACTTGACAAACAGTCTATCCTCTATTGCACACCCCGTCTTCTACGTCTTCTATAAATCCTTTCCATCCTAAGGTTGCCTGGAAGAGATCGCTTTTAGTGATAAGGCCGCCAGTTAATACACTGGTTTTTAAGAGTTTTTTGTCCTCTGTATCTAATTTAATGGTGTGAACAATAAAGAGTTAATCAATCAATCAATCAACGATTTTAACTTCGCGCATTTGACAGTTCTAAGACAGGACAACGTCTGTCGGGTCAGCTAATTGGTTGGGTGTTGTTTAAACCTAAACAACAATTTCAAGCAATACAACAGATTCACAGAATTATCATCATCATTATCAACCTATCATGCTCCCACTGCTGGGACACAGGGCCAGCATGACGGATTAAGGCTCATTCTCTCTTTCTCTGAAAGAAGATTCACGGGATGTCACAACAATTTAATTAATAAATGTCAGTTTAAAGAAACATTGAAATAATGTCTGTCTAAAACGCATTGTTTATAAGTTTGTATATTCCTATAAATGAACTCCTAGCAGCTAACATTAAAATTATTCTTATACTTAATTGGGTATATATATTCTATTCAGCTCCAGTCCAAAAAAAAAAGAGAATCAAAAACAAAAGAAAAATTCCAAGGAAGGAGTTAACTCCAGAAGAATTAGCGGCAAAGAAGAAAAGGAGTAAAGGAATATTTGAAGGGGTATGTGAGCACTGTGGAAGAGTATACAAGGACCTTCGAGCACACGTCAAGTTGATGCATACACAACGACAGAACAAAAAAGTTTCCTGTGAACATTGTGATAGAATTTTCGCTTCTAATGTAATAAAACGTCGTCATGTCCAAAGGAAACATCTTGCTGTCAAACACAAATGCCAACTTTGTGAAAGATGTGAGTACTTACATTTTTTGATTGAAAATTTATTATGAATTCCATCACAGGTGTCTTCCTTGGCTTACAAAATCAAATGCAGATTATGGGCTGGTGAAATTGTCTACCCCCTCTTTCATCGAGAACAATATTTACTAGTACCGAGACATTCTAGTCTCGGTGTGTTTACCGCAACCAATCTCGGTGGCTTGGTACAAATTAAATATAGTGAGAAATATAGGATGTTTCATCAGCGTGAAATTTAACATCCTATATTTCTCACTATATTTAATTTGTACCAAGCCACCGAGATTGGTTCATCAGCGTGAAATTTAGTTACAAATAACAGCTATTTCCTAAATAAAATAAATACCTTATAACCGACTTCAAAATAGGAAGGGGTTCTCAAATCGGGGTTTTTTTTTAGGAATGGTTTGGTTATCTCAGAATTCCTCATAGTAAGTTCATCAAAATCAGTTCAGTAATTTTTTTTTTTTTTTAAATCAAAATATCTCAAAATGTTGTCCAAGTAAAAGTATTTGATAATTTTAAAAATGAAACACTGTTTTAAACTATCACGGTTGTTCACTAAAGTTATATGAGGTAGTTGTCTTCCCGTGAACATGGTGCATGTAACTGCGCCGAAATATCGGGAGCTCATTCCACAACCTTCCCACGGTAAATATCCCGTAAATAATCATATAGCTTTATTTTTAAAAAGGTTTTTTTAATTGATAATTTAACACCCCAAGTAGGGCTTCAGTCCAGAGTCTTTACGGCCAATTCCTGCGGTCTCAAATTAGAGCTAAAACTGTGCAGTTCAGAAAATTACGTGAACATGAACCTTAACGCCCCCAGATACGATTTGCGGTCGCCCAACATTTTTTCATCACTTAAAGTGGATTGCTTTAAACTGCTAGCCGTAAGGCCCCTGGACTTATTGAACTCTCCCATATTAAATTAGATAACTACGTATTCAGCTTCAACTTTTCTTTGTGGCTTCTGCTGTGTTGCTACAATTTTGCCAATGTTATGTGGAGGTCCAGGGTGTCCTATATTTTGTAGACATGCCGGTGACAGACAGTGCAATGTCAGCTTCACGCAGACAATCAAAAGAATATTCTTCTTTGTTGATTGTTATATCTTCTAGATTCCTTAAACCCGCAACAAAGGACATACATATGACATCACACAAAAATAGATAACTAAATAAATATATATTCGGGACATTTCTGCACACACAACCATCTGACCCCAAACTAAGCAAAGCTTGTACTATGGCTGCCAGAGACTGATATACATACACATATGTTATATTTTTAAATAGATTTTAACACCCAGATACAAACACAAACAAACAAAACAACAAACACAAACACAAATGTTCATCAACTACTACGTTTTAACATCTCACTTTTGTATGTCAACAGCGGTAGCAGATCTGAAGATGCACATAAAAACTATTCACGAGAAAGACTCATTACCGTTTAAATGTGTGCACTGTGACCTAAAGTTTCTCACACAAAGTCGCTTGAGCGCACACCTATCAGTACACACTAAGGATCGCCCATTTGAGTGTGACGTTTGCAGCAGCTGCTTCAGGCTAAAACTCAGTCTGGAAAATCATAAGTAAGGATAAGCTTCTTCACTCGCTGATATTAACAAGAATAAATTGTATTATGGAAACTGACATGGTTCTCACACATTTTATTTATATGACACGGCAATTACTCAATCATACGTGAGTAATTCCTGTGTCATATAAATAATTCCTGTACCATATAAAAAGGAAAACATTCGGTAGACGTTCATTTCAAGTTATATCATATTAAAAAAAATTGTTTTGCGATTACAAACTTACATTTTGTAGTTGGTATGTAACCTTATTTTCCACTACAAAGTTAAGTTTGTCATTCAATATATTAACTTTTTTTGTTGTTTTTTTGTTTGGTCTCGTGTTCTAAAAGTTCCGGCCAACGGAACCCTCAGAGCGCGTCTCTACTCGTACATGTCCGGTTTTTTTAAACCCAGATAGATGGTAATTTTCATTCGGCTAAATATTTCTCTGTGTTGCTCGCCTAACACCAATATTATATAAAAGTGGAATATTGTGGATGACACTGCAGGGCGAAACTAGTCTCATATTATAATATAATATAAATCGTTGTTTTGTCTGTTTGTTACCTTTATGCAACAAAATGGCTTAACCAATCGTGTTCAAAATTGGCCAGAAAGAAAACTTCCTACTTATATACTAATTATCTCCAATATGTGATTATTATATACTAATAATCACATTAAGATAGCTTCGAAAATAATAACGTAATTTTACTAACACAGATTTAATTTTCAGGCGCCAAGTACACAATAAAGAAAGGAGTCATTTATGTCAGTTTTGTTCCAAAAGTTTCTTCAAAAAGCACCATTTGACAATTCATTTGAGGTATGCAATTAATTCAAAAGCAATCTGTAACACAAGATAAAGTACCAAACGTAAATTACAATAAAATAACAATGGTTGCCTGGAAGAGATCGCTTTTAGCAGTAAGGCCCCACTTGTGGTACTAGCTCGTAAGTGTTTTCTATCTATCTAAAAATCTATAACATGTTCTGTTTTAGAATGCTGTATAGAACTAAGATACGATCAGAGGTCGCATAATTTTTATTATTTTCATTCAAACATACTAGATAAAAACGGTATAAATCATAAATTCTTAGCAAAGATGTAAAAGTTTTGCCAGGGGTCAGGTTGACAAATTTTTTTAAATCCCAGGATACTACATTGTAGGAACAGAAATAAAATATATTTTTTTGTAATCTTCTTCTTTTTCTACTTTTATCGACTTTTAGAAATACACGAAAAAAATATTAGCCATTCCGTAAAAAAAAAACACATTCATAATATACAACCCGACAAAATATATGAAACAGGGGATTTATTTTTATCGCGAAGTCGTAGAACAAAAGTTGTTTGATTTGACGTATTGAAGCCTCTTAAGAGGATGCTAGCTGATTACCAGTAACCCTGTATACAAAAGGCAATGTGTGTAATGTATGTTCCCTATGGACTCCAAACTTGCTGCACCCATTTTGATGGAATTTTCATTGGCAAAACTGACGCGATAAAAGAACCTGCTGTTTCATAGTAAACGATCATTGACACTACAAAATGTATGGAACAGGGGGCGTCCATTAATTACGTGAGGTGTTGGGGGTGGGTAGAGGCACAATCAATCGTGATCATCTTCCTCGTCCGATGTTGGGCGAGGTAGGAGTCGGCGTACAAAACTTATGTTTTCTTGCCGAGGCTGGGCTATGGGGCACACTGGCCCCAGGGAAATTTTCTTCGAGGGCACGAGTGCCTTGCGGCACCTCGAATACCCTCTGTGGTCCGGAGGGGGGGTGCGAGCGAACTCGAGCGACCCCCCTGTTGCCTGCCGCGCGATGACGGGGGCACATCGTCGGCGCCCCTGTGCGCGGCAGCTGGTGTCTCGGTTTCAGCACCGTTGAAAACGGGCGAGGCCGGCGACACCGGGCACCTTCTGCGAGCTCGTTGGTCGCAGCGGTGTGATGGCCCGGTAGGTAACCGGGCGTCATGGTTGAGTTGGACCCGACTCCCGCCACGCGCAGAGGCGCAGGCGGGTGCACAGGACAGGGTGAGTGTGATGATGCACCGGCGGCCATACGCGGTAATGTTGCGACGCTCCAACCGGGTACATATTCGAGGCAGAAGTGGGCCGACGCGATGAATCGCAGTCGGCGGTTGGTCCTTGTTTCAGCACCGGCGTTCCCGCTTACGCTCGGGTGACCCGCCGGGCTCGTTCCATCAGGTGATGAGGTAAGTCCGGTTGAAAGCTACCGGTCGGCCGTCGCAAGTGGCGGGGCGCTTGACCGGTAGGGCGCCTGCCCTAGTCGACGAGTCGACCGGGCGAGGCGTACACTGCGGCGCGGACGGCTCGAGCTTCCGCGCGGCCTTCTCCGGCCGGTACCGGCGGCCAGGTCGGACAGCGGTCCCCAACCGTGTCGGACGGGCGACCGACATACGCAGCGGGAGTGGCGGCGCGTACTCGCAGGAGCGGCCGGCCGTACAGTGTCTGATGGCTTCGAATTCTCGAGAAGCTTCGTCGATGTTCTCACGGTCCCGTACAGACGGGGCAAGGTCCGATGTTGGTGGTGCGCGCGTCGGTAGGCCATATGCCGTGTGCAACGCTCCGAATCCGAACGCGCGCATGAAGAGGTGGGCGGCGCCATGATGCGCCGGCCCTGTGGTAAGCAGGTGGCGGGTGGTGCGGAATGCAGCCGACCCGGTGGTAGGTTTGGTGCGACCGGCAGCGTCGCTCCGTACGCGGTCCGCCTACCGGTCGTGTGCATCGTCGTGCAGGGTTGAGTGACGCGTTGTATCTCCGTCAACTCGTACATGTGTGGAGGCGCGCGCTCCGCGCATGCGCGTACCGCCGTCCCGCGGGCCTGGAGAGGGATACCTCGCCTGAGGAACAACAGCTCCGCAGGCGTGAATTCGTGCAGACCCCGGCCAGGCGTAGTCGCGCCGCGGGAGCGCGAGCGTGTTGTTGGAGGGCGAGCGCGTCACCGCATCGGCCGCGGTGAGCGCTCGGCTCTGGTAAGATTGTTGTCGTCGGGCTGGAAGCGAGGCGGGCCATCGCGTTCTTCCGTAGCACCGATCGGGTATGTTCGGTATCTATCCGGAACTGAGTGAAACGTTGCGCCGAGGCCGGCCGCAATGTGTCAACGGCGATACAGTGCCAGTCAGGTGAGATCCCGGTGAAAACCGGGAAGGCCCAACTAGCACGATCTGCGACAGGAGACACGGGCGGACCGGGCGGCTCGTAACGTGATCGGAATGGCGCTTCTTGAGTAGAGTTGTGCTATTTCATGATTTATCAATACTTGACACCATCGTAGCAGCAGTGGTCTCCGGCTTCTTCGCCCGCTGGACTTACGTCTCGGTTGAGACGCGAGTCAGCCAGTACGCGTCCGCCGTGGTGGTTGCTCGCTTGTAGAGGGAAGCGAGCCCTCTCACCTCGCAACTAGGCATAGCCCTTCAGTGGCCCCGCCCGCCGCGTGCGCCACCTGGCGGCGGCGAGCGGGACCTCAGGACCGGCGCTGTGGTTGGGCGCTTCCGCGCGGCGCCTCACGGGGTAGGGGGGGTCTTCAAAGCCGCGGGGCTGAGTCCCCGCACACTACCGGGATGACGGGACGTGGAAGCTGTAGACCCGCGTCGACGTTTACAGAGATACTTCACTTGGAAATACTCGCAAAGGAAGCGAGTCCGGGTAGAGGCGAATCTCACCCTTTCTCATGTGGGGGTGAGGTCTCGACAAATATCACGTAAGTACTATTTTTTCGCATGAAAGAGTGTAAAATTTCGGGAAGCTGGGTTAAATGAAGTAAAACATGTTTCTCCACAAAAATATGGCTAAATCCTACACAACGTATTACATATTAACGTATTTAAACAAAAAAACCCATTTAGAAAAATCTCACGTGAGATTCAAGGGGAGGGAGAGGGGGTCAAACCAAATCTCACTAGATCTCACCAAGGGGGGAGGGGTTCGAAAAATCGCCAATCACCTCACGTAATAAAAGAACAGCAGGCGTTATTTGGTGCTGCAGATTTTTTATCGCGATCTCACGGGTGGTCCCATTGTAAAAGTTCATAATGAGTACAATGACCTTTCGGCTTAGTACAGTCTATATGAGTAACCCTGTACACAGCTGGGGTAAGATGTGATTGTTGTGATGCAGATCTCACACGAACGAGAAGCCTTACCCGTGTCCAGACTGCGGCAAGTTCTATCAGACCAGCACCTCGCTCAGAAACCACCGTCTCACACACGGCACTGAGAAGAAAATCAGCTGCACCATGTGTGACGCTACCTTTATTTCCAAAAGGTACTGTAACTGTTAGACAAGCTTATTCGGAAAGGTTGGAGCGATGGTGGCCGGGCGGTAGCATGCACGCTTTACAATCTGACGGTACCCGGTTCGATCCTCGACCCTGCACCAATGACTTATTTAATAGTACCTTAACAAATTATGTGCGGTTTCGATGTCATCGCTAAAAAACAGTGAAGGAAAACATCATGTGGAAACCGGTATGTCCAAGAACCTAAAAAAATCAAAGACATATTATGGCATTCACCAAGATGCACTGGGATTGACATCCTCTCTCTTTGAGGGAAGGCCCGAGTCCCAGCAGTGGGAACATGGTACGCTGAAATGATGATGATGATTCGGAAAGGTAATGATAAACGGAAAGGAACCATTGCAGAAACCGCAGGGATTGTACTGACCATGATAGAAAACAACTTTTATACTATTCCCCCTCTGAAAAGCTTATTTTATTCAATGAAAACAATAGTTTTTATGTCTATTTCTGAGCTAATAAAAGCTTAATCGTCTACTGGATAATAATGCGTGGAAGGTATGCCTTAATACTACTTACACAATAATGATTAGAAAAATATATATGTAAGTGGTGAAACATATTGCATTGTTTGTGTGGACCTAACAACATTTAGGTAAGTATATAAGTATGAATCTTGTAGTTTCTGTTAGCAAAAAAAAAGTGTGTGCGTGTATTTTCTCTTTCGCTCTTTAGTCGCCTCGAGCCGATTTTACCCAAACGAGTATCTGAGCGTGACAGTCACGCGAGTTCAGTGCATTTTCGCTATCCCAAATAGTGCCCAATGTGCCTGAAGTTTTCACTTCAAAAATTGGCCCCAAATTTGCCACCCTTAAAATCCGCTGCTTTAGGCTCTAGCCTACTCAGCCTGCTGGTAAATACGCCACTGATCGGGGCCATTGATTGTCCACAGTTACCTCAGCAACCACATGGTGAGCCACGTGAAAGAGAAGCGCTACCCGTGCACGTACTGCCACGTCAAGTTCCACCGCTCCGACCACCGCAAGCGGCACGAATACACCGCGCACTTGCAGTTCACGGGCAGCGTCATCGACGCCCCACCTTCTTACACGCCAAAGAAGAGGTATGGAAGTGTCCCCAGACCGCGCTCGAAAAGGTTTCAGGAAGTACTCGAATCAACAGACTCTAGTGATGCAGACGCAACCATGCCCAGCGAAACTGTGTTAGACCCAGATGATGTGAAGCTTGTTCCACTGGATGCAATGTGATTACTGATTTGAAAGAGCGGAGGTCTTATACTATGTAAAATATAGCTCGAGTCCTTGGACAGCTGTCATCGAAATCATGCCCATTAAGTTCCGTATTTACTATGTTAAAAATGTACGCGAGCGAGACAAAACTTTATTGGCGAATAGAGACGTTCCTGGCGTCATCCTAACCGCAGACTTTATATATTAGATCTTGCAAATAAAATATCATGATAATTATTATGGAATTTGAGCGGAACTGTTCACTTACTTTAAGGCGAAATATGCTTCAAATTTGACGATTCGTCATCACGAATATTCAAAAGTAGACCCTTAAAATCAATTAATTGACATTATTTCATTATGTTTAATAAATGTTCTTGAAATATTTTATTCGGATGTGTTTAACGATACACGATTAAAGAAATTTGGCTCGATAGAAAACTTAACTTAACTTTCCTAAAAAACACCCGTTTTTACGTTCCCTTCAATGGATTGAATCAACTTCATTCAGAATCTATAGAACATATTTTCATCAAAAAAATAATTGTGTGTAATCCTAACAATCATTCAAACACTTTATTAGTGGTCGCAGTTTTTTGTAAAAGCGTAAGATTATTAAAATTTGTAGAAAATAAAGAAAAAATAAATATTGAAAATATTTGAAAGCGCGCACGCCGCATTACCGTCATAAGTGTACGGGTCTCTACCATTTCGCCTTAAAAGAAAACAACGTAATAAGTGATCAAGACAAATAATAATCAGAATAAGTGTTTTTTTGAGTGAAGTTATTCAGTCTGTGCTTCTAGCATCCTCTATCTAAATCGCGCAATTTATTTTTGTAGATATAAAATTATTGTTGATGTACGTGGTATCTAGTACTTACTCGTACAAGCATTTTTAGTTGTAAAATTCATTGTTAAAATTATAGTGCAATATGGGTAAAGGGTAAATTTTATCTGTTAAAATATTCTTGTTTTTTTTTAGGCCGGCCGCACATCGTACATACATTTGTACTATTGTTATCGTGGCGCCACATATCAACACTTTCTATACAGGGTTACGCAGAAAGGGTTTACTAAACTGAAGGGAGGTCATTGTACTCATTACTATGAACAATATTACCGACCCTGAAATCGCAAATAAAATATATCTGCTGTTTCATAGAAAAGTTTCGTCTACATTAGTTCAGTTATCAGTTCTATTGACTGTACTAGTGAGACTTTCGTGTCGCATTAGTTCAATTAATGGCGGTCGATTGTACTGCAGAGACAACAGAATGTATGAAACAGCAGATTTATTTTTCGCTATTTAAGGTCGGACCCTCAATAAAAGTTGTTTATAATGACATCCTTTCGGCTTAGTACTCTTTCTGCGTAACTCTGTATGCAAGAAGGCATTCTCGCGCACTACGCTTTGTAGTGGGAATAGTTAGGGCGTCCGCCCGTCGTCCATCGCCCGCGCCCGTGCTCTAGTCCAGTCAATAAAGCAGGTGTAGAGTGCGTGAGCAGAGACCTAAGCGAAACCTTCAGAAACTTGTTTAGGGAGCTTAGGGAGTGAACATACAAAAAATCCTGACGTCTAGGGGTTGAGCCGGGGAGGGGGGTGAGGCAAGAGGCCCTTTTTGGGTTCTTCACTTATACCTATCTAGAAAGCGGTGCGTTGTAGGACTTGTAGGGAAAAACATACGAAAAATCCTGACAGTTTTTGGGATATTCATTGACTGGACTATACGTGCGATCCACCTGACGCAGCGCTAGGCAAAACAGTATCCGGTGCGGACGCCCTTAGTAACAACATTGATTGAAGACCAAAGATCTTGTAAACCTAAAGGGACCTTGAAGATACATACCTTGATCTGAGCAAACATTTATTGCAACGTCATTATAATATGTGACATGCTGTTATAATTTATAATATGTTGGGCCTCTGGGTGCCGTAATGCGTGCGACCAGACCACAGAAAAGAAAAAAATAATTGTTTAAATTAGAACGGTTGTCAAGGCATTTTTGTAAGAGTTGTAGCCAGTTGCACCCATATAAACGAAACGTCAGTCATTCGAAATCAGTTAGCAACTGTGATGCGGACAAAGAACTTTGAGACCTAACCCAAAAAGATAAGGTCCAAGTTCTTTGGATGCGGAGTTCGACGCGTTGTCGTAAATAAGAATGTTCAATCAAGGTTCTGTCATAATGCGTAGCGACAGATTTTACTTCTCATTTCCGTTCTATTTACTTCTCTTTTCTGTGGTCCAGCCGTATACTATAATTGTGATTTGGTTAATATTATTATTTGATATAGTACTTTACCTTATTGACATAGAGATGATTATACTCACAGCATTTGTGGTAACTTGTTGTGTGGTATGGTAATGAAAAACCTACCGACCAAATTGGCATTGTTAAATTTTTAATATTTTATTAGGTATACTAAATAAAAGATATTTGTCCTAAAAGTGAATTTATTTTATTCTTTAATACTACCTATCTGTCATCTTGCATAGGTAGAGTAGATTAGTTGTGACGATATAACCACATGCGTATCGTTTTGGAGGTATTTGACCATCTCAGTATCAGCCTATTATGTTCCCACTGCTGGGAACAGGCCTTCTCTCAGAGAGGATGGACCATGCTGTCACAGTGCATGTTGGTGAATGTCATATCTTTGAACTTATGAGGTCCTTGGACATACCGGTTTCTTCATGATGTTTTCCTTCACCGTTGTGAGCGATGGCATCGAAACTGCACATAATTTATTTGAATACTAAATAAATTATTGGTGCAGGAGGATGATCGAACTGTCAGATTGTAAAGTGCACATGTTATCGTTCGGCTACCATCGCTATTTGACCATGCTCATTAGAAATTATAATATCTGAACTTTTTCACAAGTCATTATTAAAAAGTCCGACATGGGTCTAAAAGCCCTAACAGACGTGGATTTGGTTGACGGGAGGTCCAATCAACGGGAGAGAAAGAGTGATAATAGCATATTTACCTCTTTATCTCCCGTTGGTCAGACCGCAGTTGAGGTCAACCAAATCTACCGTCTGTTAAACTGTCATGGCTTTAATGTTTGGAGTTTTTGACCGTGATTAACGACGAATCTGACATCCATCATTTTTAAAGACAGCAGTCTAGTCGTTTTTTTTAGTCTACATATGTCGTTCTTGGGGTTGCTGACAATGCTGATTACAAACATGGCATCCATTTTGATCTGATGTTAGCAGACTTGTTTATTTAAAGTCGGGTGTCGCTTCGACCTATGTTACCATTCGGCTATGTTACCATTGTTTCGTAACTAGTCACGATTGAAGCGATATAAGGCGGCCGTGTCTTATGAATGTGTGGGTCCAGTCTGAACTTCTGTTTGCAAGGCCTTTAATGGCTAATGCTCTTTGGTAACTAGAAGGACCATGAGTTTAACTTATCTTTGCTTTAACAGGTTATAAAATAACACAACAATTTATAATAATCTTAACTTTTATTTCGTGTAAGAATGTTGGGATACAAATAGATTTCGTATCAAATATTCATAAATGCCACAATACATAGAGAAAATTGTACATTATCATAAAGTGAAGCGTAGTTTGACGTCACACGAGTACCCTTGACGCTTCCTACAGTATAATGCTGTCATAGCTGGGCGGCGCGATATATGCCCTATGACGAAAGAATTAATCTTCCATAAGCTCTTTTTATTTGCCGCATTCACAAAAGTACCCTTCACAAAAATGTCACAAGAAGGTTTTTGACAGGTTTACCATATACAATCTGTCAAAATTTGCAATTTTTCAGTCTACGAAAAATGCGAATATTAACCTGTATTGCCAGTTTAAATAGCATCGTTTTTGTGCTGATCGCGCGGATGCAAGTGATACAGGGATACTGACGCCTTGGCGCACCTTAGAAGCAGTAAACTTTTCATTACACGATATTGCAACAATGTAACACGCCGCCCAGCCAATACACGGGGTAAAGAGTGCACGCATTAGGCGGTCTTATAACATGCCATTAAAAGTCTATGAAGATATAGACTCGATTTCGATTTTAAGGCTTTGTTTTAGGGACCATTCAAGTATTACGTAAGCACCAAAAGATGGAGGTGATTTCGTCAGCAATTTTTTTTCGCTTTTTCTGCAACATTTGCTTCAATAAATATTAAGTGTGCATTAAATTCTTTTATGGTTTAAATTCCTTATTAACAATAAAGAAACCTTAGAAAAATATCAATGTTTACGTAAGCATAGTAGGCGTGTAAGAGCTTTGCTTACTTTTGCTGCTGGCGAGTTAAAAATCCCTAAAATTCTGCTTACGTTTATTTATTGAGGATAAGTCTGCGTTTGACCACCACCAACTCGCCTGTTGGTAAGCGACGATGTGGTCGAAGATGAAGCAATACCTATCCACTCTGACCTTTAAAAAGCCCAGATTTATATCTCACAGGATACAAGGAAGCCGGCAGGTTGTTCCAATCCTGGGCCGTACGTAATACTTAACTGATATCAGGTCGGAAACTGCGGCTGTAATATATAGTTCTAATTGTTTAAGGCCCTATTTCAACAGCACCGCTTCTGACCCGATTTCAGTGTGGTGAATGATTTGCACTGATACTGAGACCCAAAAAATTTAGTCGATACCAAAAGACCGCGTAATGCGCGCATAGAATAGCGCTCGCTCTCAGCAGCGCAATATGTTCACTAAATAAAATAGGCAGGCACATCTAAACTTAAATCTAACGAATAAAATAATAATGTCTAAATCAATCCCTCGTATCACAAATTGTGATGTAGTTACGGTGCGCATCTAAATACAGTAACAGCTGCCTTAAAAAAACCTTAAAAACATAATTCAAATTATAGTCGCAAACAAAAATAAACTTGAAATCTCTTATTAATAAGCTAAAATATTGCAAAATAACATTTCAATCGTTCATTGTTAACTTAAACAAAAATATTTATTGAATAATATACAACTCAAAAGAAATGCCGTATTTTCAAATACGACATCAAAATATTAAAATGGACAATAGAATTATTTACTCATACTCCTTCGTGGGAAATTTAATCTAAGTTATAAAATATTAACCTAGTTTTACCTAATTGTCAAAATGTCCTAACACTATGCCTTGCTTAAAAACATCAGTTAACTTAATCAATGCTCAACATTGCTGTTTTCGCGCGCACAATTACCGTCTGCGCGAAGCTGACAGTATCTAGTTTTAAGCATTGTCTAAATCTTAACTAACGTTTCTAGGTAACGCCGTGAAAACCTAAATACAATTCTCATCAATATAAAAAGGAAATAAATAGGCACACCACATTCGCTTCGAATGTATCAATATTAACTTAAAATTGATAAATTACACTTTTACTTTAATTTAAAATTATTGATTGATATACAATCCACAATTACATTGTAGTATTGCGAGTGCAACATTTTTATGGCTTAGGTTTGTACTGAACTGGTATTTTTTTTAACAATTCCCAGTTAAAGTTGATGTCGATTTTTTCTGCGAGCTATAAGGTTAAATTTGAACAATTATTTGAATCATTTATACTAAATAATCTCATCATTTGTTAAGTACGGAATATAAAGAAACAAAAACGAAGCAGAAAGAAAAACAAAGATCCCGAACTTAGCTGATACACTTCTGTAGTCATATAGACATGCGAGCTTACATAGAATTAAAAAAGGCAAAAGTATAGTAAAAAAACTATGTATCAAATATATGACCAAAATCCGCTCACATGAATTATAGCATTCAAGTAGACGCGCCATGCAGATGTCGGCGTATAATAAAGGCATTTGAAACGCTCGAATTAAGACGTAAAATAAAGTCCACATAAAAAAATAAATGTAATTTTAGACATTTTATTTATATTACACGAGAATTACTAACGTAAGTATAAAATATTTGTTAATTCGTTTGTAATTTTAGCTTTAGGGACAGATAAAAAATAAATGTATAATACCTTCAGTTAGCTAAAACTAAACTATTTCTTGCTACCTATAAGTATTTCTTGCTATTTATGGTCCGGTATCGGATGCGTCATTTCGGTGGAGCCATACGGCCAATCAGGCATCGTTACATATTTATCGGCACAAACATGCTGTCCTAGTTGCTCCCGTTTACATTGGGGCGTAAAAGAAAGAGTAATAATAAGTCTCGAAGATCAGTACAATAAGCTCTGGATAATTTCTTGGATACAAGCTATCCTTCAAGCGTTGACATCAACATAAACGTCATATTGAAAGAAAATACAGTATGCTAATAGAAACTGAGCTCAAGTTTGTCCTTTTCGCTCCCGTTGATATTGACATAAACGAAAGAGTGAAGGATATATGACGCGGAGTGAAGGTTAGTTGGTTTCGGTGGCGGCGGCGGCGGGCGGCATGGGGACTGTGAGCGGCGACCGCTGCCGGTCAAACATCTCCAGGATCAGCTTCGGGTCGGTCCCGGCGGGAACTGTGACCGTGCCCGTCTGTGGGAGGTGCCTCATGAGTACCAGCGCACGTTCTTCTCTGCTCCAACGCGTGGCGGCCGCGCGTGTGCCCCTGGCTCTACTATACCAACGATATTCGCTTTTGTTATTGTAGTTTGTACCCAGCGTCCAATAGAGATGCGAAGGTGGCTCGAACCACACAATAAATAGCAACGACCTAAACTGGAGTTTTATTCTGGCGTGGTCACGTCTTATCTCTCTTATAGGAGATGTCATGAGCGCATGAAAGTGACAAATAGAATATTGACCGTACAAGAATAGACCTTGTGCTTTTTTCTTACTCTCTCAAAACTGTAAACCACTGAAAACAGACTGAACTATCATGGATTGCAAAACCACCACGTTTCTTTATGCTACAGGTAAATTACAAAAAAATACTTGTTTTATGTTTATATACAGGGTTACGTGGACAGTGAACTAAGCCGAAAATAGTCCATAGTACCCATAATTATCAACAACTTTTGCTATGGAAGAAACTGCTATGGCATGATTTGATTCCCTCCTGCCCATTTTTCTATCTGACTGCCAGAGTGGGTACGAAGAATCGACACCGCTTTATGGATGATATTCCGAGAACCCGTACGAAGCGCTTTGATTCCACATTTATTATGCGAACTGCTAGTCTGTGGAATTTGCTGCCTGAGTGGGTGTTCCCCGATAGTTACAATCTGGGTGTCTTCAAGTCGAGAGTGAATAGGTTTCTTCTAGGCAAGCGTGCTCCATCGTAGGCCGCATCATCGCCTAACATCAGGTGAGTTGGCGGCCAAGCGCAAGCGTATTTATAATTAAAAAAAATAAAATAAAACACTGGGATCGCAAACAAAATATCAGCTGTTCCATACATTTTGTACAGTGCGAATGACCGTTTTCTATGGAACAGCAATTTGGGAACGGCTGATCTTTTTTGCGCGATTTGTAGCTCCCATAGTTAAAGTGGTTTGTAATGATGGGTACTATAGATCTATTTCGGCTTAGTAACAACCTTTTCGCGTAGCCCACTAAAATCTGTGCGTGCTCTCTCGTTTACTCTCTCTGTAAGGCATCACGGATGAAAGAGATAGTAAACAGTGGCGACAACCAGGTTCTGAACGCAGACTACGTTAAACTTATTTATTCTATGCAATGTTTCAAACATCTCAGAGCATCTCCTGGACTAGGCTGGGTACTTTCAGTGTTTCTACACTCTTCTATTTTTAGAGCACCTTGAACCTTTGGATGATAAATGGACACGAGCGGACGCCACAACATTGCGCAGGACATGTTTTTATTGTTAGAAAAAAAAAAGTTGATTAGTATTTAAACAAGGTTAGTTACTATCACATTGGCTGGAAAATATATTAATGTGTTAATACATTTAATGTTTTAAAAAGGCATACAAAGCTATCAAAATTGTAATGATCTAATTTCGTAAAACTCCAAGATGGCGGTACTTAATTTCTTTTGCTTAGCGCTTTATCTAAGTACGCTGTAAGTTAAGCGCAGATCATGCTTGGCATTGCCTCTAAGTTTCAATCAAAAATTCATATTTCGAAGTACTCCAAATAGTTTTATATGAACACTGCAGAGTTCTGAATACAACAGCAGTTTGATTAAAATTTCACTGATATCAAAGTGCTTAACATGTCAAAAAAGTAGACGCCACCTACATATAAGTAGGTATATTTATACATTTGAAGTAGCCATGTAATAGTTACTATATGTTTTATCTTTTTCTCTCTTTTAACATTTCGGACTCGATAGAGAAAGACAAAACACATAGCAATAATTCAAGGCTACCCAACAAAGGCGATAGAGAATGAAAAGTCAAAAGGGGGTAGAGCCATGCAAAATTACGCTCTATTTCTGAAGAAGTTAGGTATATAATAAAGCAAAGTGTGGGATACCTCGATGCGGGTGATGACGCCCTCCTCACGACTGTGCTCTAGGACTACAAACAAAACACAAAGCGGCCGTCAAACATACAAACAAACGTAACATGTATACATAATACATATAAACAAGTGTATCAAGCAGGAGTTAACTATTTCTATCAAATTTATCGTAATGAGACGCTGGACCGTACAAACTTTATTTGCATTTTTTTTTCATTGTACAGTGTAAACTCTTTACAGCGACACTTAAGGGACTGCGCATTTTATGGCGTTATTGAGAGTTGTCATTAAATGGAGAGAAGAAAATTCAATATTATTTTACTATTATAACATGTATTTTACTAGTAAAGTATAAAATTTACAAACAACAAACACTAATATTGATATAAATAACAACGCTTATTGCGTATAGTCTGTTATCTTCGTCTGACGTTTTTTGCTGCTCCAGTATTTTACTTTATTTTAAATACGAAATGTTAAAAAGTACTGGTTGTCGTTAGTTAGAGTGGGTATGATGCTACAGAGTTCATTGTATGGACAACAGGGTAAACCAACCAAAGTAATCTCAACGTTTTAGGGAGTAGGTCGTTAAATCGAGTGACGCTTCAAGGAGTTTACACTGTATTTGTGTTATTTTTATTGTACAGTACATTCCGGTTGAACGGTACGCAACCAATCGACATCTGGTTAGTACGGACAAGGCTTGGTACGGAGTAAAGTCGCATGTCCGTTGCAACAGGATTCTACTGTATTTAAACTTTGAGAATAAAGTACAATAACAGCGTCTCATAAATTCATTCGAGAAGCTACAATTAGAAATATGTATACATTTTTAGAAATTAAACATGTATAAATATGACATATAATTAAAAAGCTTTAAAATATTGATCCATGCAAACGTATTGCATTTTTTTTATTGCGTTTTAGCTCTTTGTAATTGCGATATGTTATATAGCTATGCTTTTTGCGCTCACTATATTAGAACTAAACAAACTTAGCGCCGTCTTTGAGACTAAATTAAAACAGAAATAATTCAAAGAAAGTATGAAGTAAGGAAAGTGCTTCGGTACTGTTATACACCAAATTTTTTGTACTTTTCTTTGGCATCAGTGTCTGCAATAAGCTAGCGTTGACCACATGGCACTAACCTGACATCCTTACAAATTATACATTCGAAAGTGTGTCAGTTTGTTCCTTTTTAACCAACGAAAGAAGGAGGTTATCAATTCGACTGTATGTTACAAATATACTTGTGAAAAAACAGGGTATGCGCTCTCTGTCTAGCGTGAAATTAAAATACCTATAACTTATTTATTTTTAAACAAATTTTAATTTTGTTTTTGGCGTTTTTTTATGATCAGCTGATTTATGAGATCATGCTTATTAATATTATAAATGCAAAAGTGTGCCTGTTTGTTCCTCTTTCACGCAGCAACAGATCCACCTGATTTTTTGCATGGGTATAGTTCAAGGGCCGGAGAGTGACATGATGCATTTTCATCATCATCATCATCACTATTTTTCATCACTACGCGGGTGACAACGCGGGCGCAGCTAGTATTAAATAAAAATTAGGACACAAGCCTATTATCGATAGAATATATCGTTTAAACAAAAACTATGTATAAAGACAATTTTTTTTTCTTGAATTTAGTAAACAGGTTTTCTACAAGTAGTTACTTTGATGGGTACGTTAAGCTTTCCCCTTTAAGTACACTGTTATGTAACATTCGTATAACATTAGTGTGACTGTTCTAAGAGAAGCATGGTGGAAGGTGGTAGGCAAGCGGTGAACTCACTGTTCTCTGTGGCGTTGTTGGTGGTGGTGGTGGTGGTGGTGGTGGTGCCGTCCGCACTGTTCTCGTTCATCGTCGTCCTCGTCGTGGTCTTGATCACCATCGAACTTGTGTTCACTTGCGAGTTCTGGAACGTTACACTACTTTGTAAAGATTTCTATCATCGCTTATACGTCTCATCTCCGTCTCTGAGGAGACGACAGAAAAGAAAAAAAATATTGTTAAATCAGAACGGCTGTCAAGGCATTTTTGTAAGAAATTTGTTGTAGCCTGTTGCACCCATATAAACGAAACGTCAGTCATTCGAAATCAGTTAGCAACTGTGATGCGGAGTTCGACGCGTTGATCTAAAAAAGAATGTTCAATCAAGGTTCACTCATATGCCTGGTAACAGATTTTCCTTCTCATTTCCGTTCTATTTACTTCTCTTTTCTGTGGAGGTAACGCACTCTACCCTAAGGCCTCCCTCTATGGGGTCGCAAAAGACAGTTCTCCAAAAACAAGGTAAGAGTAATAGTACTTGTAGGTTGATGTTGAGCTCCGGCTGCGTTGGGTCGGGCGCTGCGTTGGTGTGGTCCCGGACCGAGTCCACCGTGATGTCGGCAGACGCAGCCGTCACGTCGTGCGGCGCTTCCACCGCCTCCTCCTGTTTAGCCATAAAGTCTTTTAACCGACTTCAAAAAAGAAGGAAGGTTCTTAATTCAACCAGTTTTTATTATTATTATTTTATTGCTTTTTTATCTTCCAATGCATAGCTTCTTAAACAAGGAGCGCCAAAATGTTTACATTTGTGTTTTTACACACATACACCAGTGTGTAAGAGAAACGCTAACGAATCCAAAATGCTATTATTATACTACCTAAAAACAATCGAATACCAATAACCATTTGGCTTATACTTGTTGTTATTGTGGTTTAGAATTTTGCAAACCAGCAATGTAATGCGTACAAGCGTGCGCGCGGCGCAGGTCGTTCGTTGACCTCTAGCGGCAGCTGATATTTTATTTGCATTACATTAAGAACATTAAAAAAGCTTTTACAACACATTTGCTCAAAAAGTGCACTTACGAAGCCTGTATACATCGTTCGAAAGTTAAACATTACGGATCATACAACGGAGCGTGCTGTAATGAATTTGTCCGCACGCTCCGTTGTATAGCACCGTGCGTGTACTTTACGGTATTTTTTTAATTTCCATTTTTTTTTTTCTCGCAAATGTGTTGTAAAACGTTGTATGGCACACGTGCGGATTGGTTACTACAAACTCGTGACTATGGTAAGCCCTCGACTTCGTCTCGGGCTTACATTCGTCTACTCGTTTGTAATAACCTACTTTCCGCACTTGTATCATAAATAACTATTTTGTGTTTATGTATCTGCAAACACCAGCACTATCGCCAGTCTTCGTTTTCGGGAGTTTTTTCCTTACACCCTGTGTGTAATAATAGACAAACACGATAGGAGCCACCTAACGTTAAATGGTCACCGCCACCAATGGTCATGGCATGAACACCTGCAATACCTGGAGCATTGGTGAAGCGTTGCCTACCTTTAATGATTCTATTCACACTACGTTTGAAGCCATCCCAACTTATAGGTACAGGGGCCTTACGTCTAGCTGTTTAAAGCAATCCAGTTTAGGTGATGAAAAAATGTCGCGCGACCGCAAACCGTATCTGGGCGCGTTAATGTTCACGTTCGCGTGTTTTCGAACTGAGCGGTTTCAACGTTAGTTTGATATCGCGTTAAGGAGTTGGCCGTAAGGCTCCTGGTAGAAACAAACATATCGATATTATGCCATGTCATTTTGTGCAAAATTGGCTAACACACAGAAATTTACGCGTTTATTACTCAGCCTCAGTAGAGTTTTATAACCCATGTGAGTGATTTAGCCCGTAGACCGCTGGTGGTCGAAAACGTCTAAAGTGCTCCCAGGCGTCAATTTATTTAATGAATCCTAACCATCTAAAAAATTAGACAGACTCTTGCTTCGCAAATAACATACACATCCCAATGTACCACATACCATGTACAAGTGTTGCTAGAAACTGCAAACACGTGACTCAATTACTCATGTTCCCATCCTATTATTGTCATTCGCTGAAAATTTTGTCTCTTATGTTTTTAGTACTCGATGCAATTCGAATGAAAATTTTACGTTAATACGTTCCGCCCTGTGTTATTGTGCTGAAACAAGTATAGTCCGTCCATTAAGTTAGTCACATTTTGACAGCTCATACAAAATTTATGACATAACTTTGTAAAGCGTCTAGCAAATTTTATTCCATACAAATAAATACGTTTGATCTAGCATTACGGTTACGTCATATTATGGGGTTGCCAATACTCGCCACGCTTGGCAGGCGGGATGGCGAGTGCAGTTATATGTTTTTATACTCAGAAGACGCTGCTGCCCATCTTCTGGTTGATGTTACGGTTACTTCAACTTGAAAGCAATATTGATCTCAACGCTTTACAAAGTTATGTCGTCAATTTTGTATGAGCTGTCAAAAAGCGATTATCATAATGGACAGATTATAGATTAAGCTAAATACTGACCTTGTGTTCTCCGTTGGTGAGAGGTTCTTCCGCTGGCCCCCGGAGCGCGGCCGCCCACGGCGACAGAATTATATGACATTGCGCGATCGTCACCTGGAAACATGGTTGGTATTTTTAACACCCGACGTTACATCCGAGTCATACTTTAGTATGACGCCCATTTTTGAATGTGGTTTCGTAGCTCCCAAACTGCTAGACCGATATCAATGCGGTTTTTAAATTGAAATCTAGTTTAATCGGAATAGGCATGATGACTAATATTTTTTTATTACCTCATAAAAAAGCTGATCATAAATAGAGCACATGAACAAAAACAAAATTAAAATTAGTTCAAAAATAAATAAGATATAAGCATTTTAATTTAATTTCATGCTAGACAGAGAGCGCACTATACTGAGCCGTGACGTCACGGCTCAGGAGCGCCATACAAATGCTATACTAACACACGCTTTGCGAGAAAGGGATAGAACATCCCCCTCTCCATCCCCACCTAAACCTTTAAATACTCATATCTCAGAGATTTATCAGCCAATTCAAATTATTTTTTCAGTATGTGTATTGTATTTACTTATATTCATCGCTAAGCCGGATATTTGTAATAAATTAAACATTAGGAATCATGCCTATTGTTGTTAGCAAAATTTGATGAAAATCTGTCCAGTCAAATCAAATCTTTAGTCAATCGAATTGGGTAGTGTTTTTTGTACTTATTGCTTTTGTGGTATATCAGGTTTGGATGATCCAGACAAAAAACGTTTGTCTCTATCTCTCAGCCTTCTACTGAGTATAGTGTGAAACGAGCATAAACTTCTCTAATTAGTCAGAAATAAACAAATTAATTTGTGAGTTACTTAGTTTTTTAATCCACTGCTGGACATAGGCCTCTTCCAGTGCACGCCATTCAGCCTGATATTCGGCTTTTCGCTTCTAGCCACTGCCAGCTGCAGTAAACACGCCTAGCCAATAATACTCTTCAGTAAGCCCAAAAGAACTAGCCCAAAAAATAAGTAATGCTAAAGGAAAGCATATAAGTCTGTAATGAAAATCTGAGAATTGGAAACAATTCTATGGCAGTGTCAGGTTTCCATAAAAGATTCTGCGCACTAAGCAAAGTCGAAGACGAAAAAAAGGATAGCTGTATCATGTACTTAAAAAGAGAGAGAGAGAGAGGGAGACATCGTTTTCGGTATCTACCTTTTTCGCCGAGAGAGAAAGCCGTTGTAGTTCCGACGAAGAGTGCAAGTAGAGAGCTTCACCTCGTTTCGAGAAGCACAGACTTGAAATACCACTGAAACAAAAACAAGTTCATCAGTTGGTACAAATCAACTGCCTGATACAATTATATTTGATACTATGTCAATGATGAAAATTTTGGATTGTGAAATGCAGGGATAGAATTTGTATTGTAAACTTTGTAAGTTTTTCAGACAGCTGGGAGGATTTATGTACAAAAATCTTAAAACTAATTTCGTATTAAGTAGAGTAGTTATTGCACATTTGATGTGCTCTTTCTAGACGGTAGCTGAGTTGATTTGTCGGCACAACTCGGAGCCCTAAGGTAAGCAAGACGTTAATTGACATCTCGAATCGATTTGAGTTATTCTAACATAGACCCTATGAGCGCTGTAGACAGAGTCGTATACTAACTTGATGTCCTCTTTTTTGACAGCAGCCGCGTTGATCTGCCGCCGCAGCTCTGGGCTCAGCACGAGGCAGTCGCCGAGGTTGGTAAGGCAGAGAAGGCACCATTCACGGTGCTTTTCCGCACCGCTGCCGCATTCAAACCACGAAAATCCCGTTCTTCTGACCTGGAATAATCAAAATGTAAAAATCTTTGGATAGAATAGGAATGGAATCTTTTTATATCCAATAAATATATTGTTCATCTATCATGTCGAACTGTGTCTCTGGAACTTTTTGACGTGATAACGTCTTATAAATTGATGAACACCGGCTGCACGCACGAAAAACTGTCACGTTCCGCCTGAGCCGTGTGTGCAAGCGAGAGCGCGGAACAAGCGATAGAGAGGCACGATCGGCCTAAGCGTTATCACGTTAAATTATCGTCTGTAAACCGACTTTACAGACAACTCCTTTTTTTTCTTACCCGCGAGCCCTCGTGTGCGGTGAGCTTGTACTTGTTGTGCGGCTTCAGTGAAGGCAGCGTGAACACCTTGAACTGCTCCTCCGACGTGATCACGACTCGGTGCGACCCGCCCTCCGGCACCGGCGCCACGCCTCGTTCCACCTGACAAAATCATACTTATATTCTTAACTTCTTTAGTCACTCGAAGGAAAACCTTCCGTAACCGGTTAAAGCTTTTTTTTTGTAGGTTTGCTTTAGATCGCCAACTCGCCTGATGTTAAGCGATGATATAGTCAACGATGGAGCACGATTGCCTAGAAGAAACCGTTTTACTCGTGATTTGAAGACACCCAGATTGTAACTATCGGGGAACATCCATCCAAGCAGCGAATTCAACAGACTAGCAGTTCGCACAATAAAAGTGAAATCAAAGCGTTTCGTGAGTGTTTTCAGTATTTCAACTATGAAACGGCTCCCCTACAGATGTTTAGAACTTTACAGTTGTGTGAAAACAACTACGCAGTAGCATCTTTGGACAATAATTAAAATAACTACTTTTCTAGTAATCGTGTTATTCTCAAATCTAATTACAAATAAATAAATAAAAAACGCAGTGGCAGTGGGCAGGGCACATATCACGCAGAACAGATGGCCGATGGGGCCGAAAGGTTCTGGAATGGAGACCACGGACTGGTAAGCGCAGCGTAGGACGTCCACCCACAAGATGGACAGACGACCTAAAAGAGACCGCAGGGAAATGCTGGATGCAGGCCGCTTCCAACCGGCCCTTTTGGAGATCGATGGGGGAGGCCTATGTCCAGCAGTGGACGTCCTACGGCTGAAATGATGATGGTGATGATGATGAAATAAAAAACACAAATTTTCGAAGATGTGATCTCTCAATGCTTCAGAGTCTGTAAAGGTTCTAGCTGAGTAATCACTTGCATGTTGCAGGAATTATAAATATTTTAACTGTCTGTAGCTTTTTAAAATATAAATTACATATTAATCTGTGAAAATAACCTTAGAGTATATAGTAGGAAATGGTAGCTTACCTCTAGCGCTTCTGGTAAAGGTACATTCGCGCCGTCCAGAATTGTGATGCCTATTACGGGCGCCCTGTGTTTCAACTGGATCTCTTTCGCGAGTTGGCATGTTACCTAAACAAATAGAAGACAATGTTGTATTAAACCACTAGGTTAACTTTAATTGCTGCATCAAATTGACATCAATAATGTTTTATTGTATTTTTTTACTATTGAAAAGATTTGGTGACGTGTAATTTATTGTTAATTAGTATTGTTTAAGTTTTAATTAAAGTAATTGGGTTTAGCCGTTTTAATAAACAAATACATGTGACAACTATTTTTGCTGTACTTACAGGTTCGTCTTTCCTCTTGTTGCTGTTGGGTACGTTGAGTGTGAATGCAAACACAGTTCCGTTGTTGGTTCCCGCCCATAGTGTCGGTATACTCATTTGAGCTGTAAACACACAATGTTTTACTAGGATATTGTTCATTTGAGCTGTAACGCACAATGTTTTACTAGGATATTGTTCATTTGAGCTGTAACGCACAATGTTTTACTAGGATATTGTTCATTTGAGCTGTAACACACAATGTTTTACTAGGATATTGTTCATTTGAGCTGTAACGCACAATGTTTTACTTTGACATTGTTCATTTGTTCTGTTACCCACAATGATTTACTAGGATAATGTTCATTTGAGCTGTAACACATGTTTTACTAGAACATAGCTCATTTCATGTTTTCATAAATAGGCCCATTTTCTCAACTAATTTGTTGCACCTACTGGACATTCTCACCGAGAAATCCGAGACCGTATAGCATGGCACCATACATTTTATTATTGCCTTTTTTCACTCTGAGAATTCAAAATAAATATAAAACGCTTCCCACTATTCGCTCCCCACTAGAATTACCTGTGTCGGGGACGCCATTGATGATGGAACACACAGACACGGGCAACTAACAACAAGACTCATAAAAGCTAGGACCTCCTGCTTATGAGTCAGATGTGTTACTACAGCCACACTGGTAGTCAAATAGTCTCGGAATGTCTCGGGGAGAGTGTACACCAGCCACCATTATATTACCAAATTTAATATTAACATTATATGAACCTGTGTAGGATTTTGATTGGTGTAGGAAGGAGTCTGAATATGCATAGACAGAAGTGTCAAAAATTTGATTCGCTAAAATGATAGTGTATTTTCTACGCTGCTAGTCTAATGATTCATACCAGTTCTTCTAAC
This sequence comes from Agriopis aurantiaria, assembly GCA_914767915.1. Classification (NCBI taxonomy): domain Eukaryota; kingdom Metazoa; phylum Arthropoda; class Insecta; order Lepidoptera; family Geometridae; genus Agriopis; species Agriopis aurantiaria. The sequence goes on along the minus strand of OU611994.1, from coordinate 3,823,832 downwards.
ATTCTACTGATTATGATGAACGGAAGATATTGTTTTACTGAACTAATATAGGTCACGGGCGCACACACAAGCCAAGTTGCATTAAATACTGCACATGTGACATTTTAGCACGCTGCATGTTTTTAGCTTGTCCAAAAGTATAAAGAAAGATGGCGGTTTAGCAACTATTAGTTGGCGTTCTAGTTAACAAATATTTTGCGAATTAATCCTGCATCAACAAAGAGTCTAAATACAGGGGCCGTACAGTCAACTATTTAAAGCGATTCAGCAGTTCAAGTACCGTTCTTTATCGATCGTCAAATTTGATAAAATGCCATAAATTCAATCATACCGAATACTGGTGTTATATCTGATTTGTCGATCTCAACTGTCAAATTAGTCGATCGACAAAGAACGGTATTTGCACTGCTGAATTGCTTATAACAGGTGATGGATGGTATCAGAGCGGTATGTATGATAGCGTCTTCGGACAAACAATGTGCTACGATCATCGTTTAATCTTGCGAGCCAATTAGAACGCAGTTTTCGATCCCATCCCTTTGTCGCATTGATTCGGTTCGCTAAGTATTCACTATTGTTGTGACATTAAATTGTAAACACACTGATTTAGTAGAATAAAAGCGACCTTGACGGGTGGAATGAATTTGCAGCATATTAGCTGGGGCTTTAATAACATGACATTGAATTTAACCAGCAAACAGGCTGAATATAATGTGATAAAAACAATTTAATCAACAAAATAATTATGATAGTTTAAAATGATTCAAGCAGCTAAATGTAGCCAATTGTCTAACTAAAATGAACACAGAATTCTGATCTAGCAATGAACACTGATCTAGCATCAATTTGCCTACGACATATGAAGCAAAACGACACGTACACTCACTGTCGGGCTCGTCTTCAGCCTGTTTGTCGTCTACAATATAAAGAAGGACGGATATGTGTATCTGTTTCACGGTTATAGTTTCAACGGACATCAAAAAAGGAAGTGAGTTTTTTACTTAATATATTCGTCGATTGAGAACCGATTTTAAGGATTCCTTCTAGTGATGTTGAGTGTTGGTTTAAATTTGAGTAAAGCAGCTTCTCTTGAATTCCACTCACTTCTCGTGAAGACACTTTTTATTTTAATGTGAAAAGTTTTTACAAACTGTGTTACTAAGCGAGTTAGATTAAACCGACCACCCAGGTTAATAGCTGGTGGTCTGTTAGGAACAAGTTCTCCTAACCGATCACCCATCCACCTGGATTTGGGTGGTCCGTTAGGAACTAATCCACTTGTCGTTCTCGCGCATGCCGCACCAATCACGAGGGCCTAGTTCGAGTTTTACCAGCGCCGACAAGACAGAAAAGGGCGTTTGTCTATTCTAAGAATCGTTTTGTCGTAGGGTTTCTATCGTTAACATTTGGATTTTTACACTATTTCCATTCGTTTATTTGCTCTGACAGCTGCAATAACATTGTAAGGGGTGTTTTTTTATATTTTTATTTCACTGAAGTAAATCGACCTGGCTGTAATTTTTTTTTTGAAAATTGATTAGAATTCGTGGATTTTATTAGTTTTTTTTACAATGTAATTGCAGCTGACAGAGCAAATAAATGCTTGGACCGAGTTTAGATATTAGTTTATAGGAAGTATAATGTATCAGGCGGGATCCAGCGACTGTTGTCGACCATCAGCACACAAATAGTTCTAGATTTCTATAGAATCCACTAGATTACAAGTTATCTTAAAATATTCATTATACAATAAGTACTGAGGTGTTAACTATTATGAGACAGTGTTAGTGATTATAAATATATGTACTAAGTATAGTAATAGTACATTCTTCACTAAGATGGTTAGATAAGAAAAAAATCCATATGTTATTCCGGTCAGTCAACTAAGACCGCCACTTGTGGCACTAGTTCGTAAGTTTCTCTATTGATATGTAATTTTTATTTCTGGTATGCATAATAAAGAGTTTCTTTTTGTCTAAGACTTGACGCTGTTTAAAGACATGCGCAGGCGTGGCGGCGGCAGCACTGAAGTTTCATGTAAACCCGAAATTCATCATATTACATACAGCCGAATTTTCTAACGCCCACTACAACGTCCAGGGACTATCTGGCTGTAACACAAAGATAATATAACCACTTGATCGCGCATGTTGTCAAAATTCTTTTTTGCAAAATGATGCCACGTCGGTCGCGGGGGGCAGCTTGTGATTAGACTCGACGCTACTCGACGCTTGTGATTGGAGAATCAATTCATTCAATTCGTGCCTAGGACTGGCCCCGCTCGAAATAGTTTAGGTTGACATGTTAAAACCTTTGGCTTATGCGAGGTAAAGAATGAGTCACGTGGTTATATTGTCATTGCTGTAAACCATCTTACGACCGCTTCTCACAAATATTGAGTAAGGTAATATTGTACGTACTGTTGATAAGGAACGTCCTGGCGAAGTACAAACACCGCACCATGGATCCGAAGGCGTCGTCGGTAGAGCGCGCCTCCACTGCTCGCTCGATCGGTTTTACCTCGGGGTCCGCTTCCGATATCGCCTTGTCGAGGGGTTTCTTGGGTGGCTGATGAGAAATAAACGTATATTTCAGTAGCTCTGTGGTTAAACCTCTATTGTAAATCATGTTATGTAGTCCTTCCATTGCATCATTACTAATGTATGAGGTAATATGACGCGTCTCAATAGCCAAATTCATGCCCAGAGTGCCTAGTGAGAGTTTTTCCAATTGCGTTTGCTCGATCGCGTCAACGTTAACTACGGTTTGTATGAAATAAAAACAGCGCCATCTAGCGCATGTGGATGGAACTGCACTTTTTTCATACAAATCGTTAAGGTTAACGCGATCGAATAAGTAAACGCCACTGGTAATACTAGCACTAGGTCACCTGGACAGGATACATGGCCTATACTGGGTTACGCGGAAAGGGTATCCACCTTTTAGCTTAGCAACACAAGCTTGCAATAGTAACACAAAAGCCAAAAAGTAGTTTTCTCTAATATAAACTGAAATACCTATGAATCGTAGTGTAAATGCCCCATTGCAACACCAACTTGGGGAAGGATAGATAAAAAAAATACTATAGGAGCAAGTCTGAAATTGCGAGAAAAAAAAAAACAGCTCTCCCATAGAAAACGATCATTCACACTCGACAAAATGCATTTAATTATATTTCTCACCAAGCCTAATATTTTTAACCAATCAAACAACTGCCCGATAGCCTATTACTATACCTGTGTGGGTGAGGTGGGGCTGGCGGCGGTGGTCTGTCGCCGCTGTGACCGTCCTTTCCTGAGCCGTCGGAACGACTCCCGCAGGGACTTCTTGAACGATTTCCGCCTCGAAATCGGCGTGTCACCCGCGCCGGAGTGATCTGTGAGCGACGTACGCTACTTCAAGTAACATGTTGCAGATTGCAATAAGCAGCCCGATTACGTTAGCTGTCACTTGTAATCGTATCGGTTGAAATTTCATGTACAGAGATAACGAACGCGAATGAGCGATTATTTAATTTCAATTGAAATGACATAGACATAGTTTATATGTGACAGAAAAAAACACACATTAGACAAGATTAAAAATAAAATTTACCCAAAAAGTAAATTATAAATGATTTTTATGTCACAAACATTTCAGCATGATGCTGGTTGTACACAATCGGCGCTGGTCTTCGGTTTGGAGAGGCAGGTGAGTACGCGCAATTGAAAAAAAAATAAGACGCGGCTCATTTGCGTTTACTTGGTTCGGAATGCTAAAAATGGTGCGATTGCGAATGACAGCTAACAGAATAGAATATCCTGTTAATTGCCATTTTGCAAAAATGACGTGTACATGTTTAGTTGTGGTAAGAACAGTCTAATGGTTTTATTATAACACCTACTCATAGCCTGCTTTAAAGCCCCTTTCTTTGCTTTCTTGCTTTGTTCAGCTCCTTGAAGTTATTGGAGTACACTTCTATGCCACATGTAAAGTTGGTCACTACGTTGCTAGTGACGTCACTGTACGTACCGTGCGGGTTGAGCGTGCACTTGTGCGTGAGCGGCGCGGCGCGCACGGCGTCCACGAGCGCGAGCCCGTGCGCCGTGCCCGCCACCACCACGCCCCACTCCCACTGTGCGGAGAGTGACGTCACCGCCGCCGGGGGCGACAGCTGCACCACTGAACTCGCCTGCCAGGAAACAACTATTAGGGTTTTGGAGCTAGATCTCCGTGGTATCAAATGCCAGGCTTCACTTTTTGACGTTTTTACTAACTTCGTCATCATCATCAGCCAGAAGACATCCACTGCTGAACATAAGCCTCCCCCGTTACAACTCTGCAATGAATGACAGCAAAGTGGATGCTCCATCGTAGGATTAGTTCAATGGTATAAATTATTATTATTAGAAGTAGGTTAAACTCGAATTCCAAAATTTGTTGTAAATTCTGAAAACGTCGCCAGTATAATTAATCGGAATGACACACAATAAATTGTACCACTAATCCGATGATGGAGCTAGGATGGAACTCTCAACTAGCAAAGCCCAAGAGTTTGGCTCATTTTGTTTGTTTTAACTAGTTACATAAGCATGTTTTTTTACTATGAAAACTAATAAAGGTACACTAATATCAATCAATCGTGTATGTGCAACAGAACAACAGAAGACACCATGAAACAAATACGCATTGCGAGATACTGTAAGAACAAGAGAGACAGGAAAACAATTCTGCATGAGTTAGAACGAGGGCAGATTTTTCGCAAGAACTGCAGTCTTTGCCTTTCAGATTCCGTTCTAATAACGAGTTTCGATTTGTAATGAAAGTGCTGTCACCTACCTGGTATCCTTGCGGGAACGTGAGCGACCCTGACCGCAGCGTGAGCTGGTCGTGCCCCTTCCACACGAAACCATCGCGATCTGACACTATGTTCACGGACACGGACTGCAAAACAAAACTATATTTAGTAGTTGCTGCATACCTACTTCAGTCAACACTGACTGCCTTATTCTTCATATTCGGGACATTCGGCATTTTTTTTTGCACACAATTTTATCTGACCCCAACGTAAGCAAAGCTTGGGATATGGCTGCCAGCACAGAAGAGAAAATTTTTTCGTTTAAAATAGAACGGCTGTCAAGGCATTTTTGCAAGAAATCCGTTGTAGCCAGTTGCACACATGTAAACGAAACGTCATAATATAACTACATAGGAAGGAATGCAATAATTCGTCAAGATTATTATTAATCCAAAAGGTTATGAACGCCATTTTGTTAAAGTTTAAAACTGACCTTCTCGTGGTGCAATACGGTTCAGTTCCCTGTGCATTTTGCGCAATTATTTCGGTAAATGCTGCTATTCCAAAAAAACTGCACGATTTTTGTGCAGTTCAAAAAACTAGTATGAGTTCAACAGTCCTTAACGTAAATTTATCTACGACATAGTTAAAATAGTTCCAAATTAAACTGCACGATAAGCACGAGGGTTAAAATAATTTAGCTAAGAGTTTTTCATCGATTTTGCTTTTTTTATTTAACAAAACTAGTGTATTAATGCATGTGCTTGTGTAATAATATTGAATTATTATCCGTTAAATAAGATTAAGGCAAATTCGTAGGTTTGCGTGAGTGTAGGCAAGCAATGGGAAGTTGCAAATGTGATTTTTTTGTTTTGCCCCAAAACTCCATAGAAACTTGATTAAAAAGTTTCCATGACCTTACTAGGTCATGATTTGACCATGATATTGACGTAGGCTATGTTTAGAGTTCGTTTTATGTGACTTTAAATGGGTAGAAAAATAAATATATTACTTGATACGGTTAAATGCTATTTTCGTGAGGAGCCATTAAAAAAAAAACCTCATCCTAAAATTTAGAATGTGGTATCACAGCTAGTGATGGGAAAGTTTTGTGTGCAGTTTTAATTTTATCGATAATCTTAATAGGCATGATGACTATTTTTTTTTATTACCTCATAAAAAAGCTGATCATAAATAGAGCACATCATCGAAAACAAAATAAAAATTAGTTCAAAAATAAATGAAATATAAACATTTTAATTTCGTGCTAGACAGAGAGCGCACTATACTGAGCCGTGACGTCACACCTCAGGAGCGCCATACAAATGCTGTACTAACACACGCTTTGCGAGAAATGAATAGAGCATCCCCTCTCTATCCCCACCTAAAACTTTAAACACTCATATCTCAGAGATTTATCAGCCAATTTAATTTATTTTATCAGTACCTATGTGTAATTTATTTAGTTATATTCATCGCTAAGCCGGTTAATTGTAACAAATTAAACATTAGGACACATGCCTATTATATACTTTAGCATATTAGATGGTAGGAATTCCACTAGTCGATAAAAAAAAAGCAAGATTGACTTGCTTCGTTCGTATGAACAGAAATTAGTCACTGACTCGCATTTGATCATTATTTATTATTTTTTGTTATACTTTAGTTAGAGTGTGTCTGTGTACTATATTCAGGCCAATTATTACGCTTGTACGTATTATCGTTACACTACATTACATATTTTTATTTCTGGTGTACACAATAAAGAGTTTCTATCTATCTATCTATACATTAGATCTAATACAAAAATACGTTAAAATACGTTTGCTGTATGGGGACGCCTCTTTCGTTTTAACTTTTTGACTTTTTAGGGTTTCGTACCCAAAGGGTAAAAACGGAACCCTATTACTAAGCCTACGAGTCTAAGTCTACTAACTTACTAAGTCTGTCCGTCTGTCTATACCATTAAATATTATGGAATCGTGGGTGTGACTTATTTAAAAACGTGGAGTTTTAGTACAGTTGTATGATTATTAACGACTTATTTACCGTGATTATGTTGTGGATATGGAGTTCCTTATGTTTCGGCACAGGAAATGACTCAAAAACGTTATAAATAATGTGTAAATATTCCGTAATCATACAACTAAATAGTGAACAACCGGGATATTTTAAAAAGTGGAGTTTAATGTTTCGGGATCGCAATTGAAGCTGGCTAGGTTTTTTATTGAATAAAATTATCAATAATGAATATCAAAGTTAGTTGATTCAATCAGGCGTCACTTTACGGAAGTCTCAAATGTGCATCACAAATATCTATAAAGAAAAATAATTTATAACTTTATAACTTCCTTTAGTTTGCGTTTTCTTGGGAGTCGAAGAATTTGAACAGGCAGGTGAAGCTATTTTAAGTCTCTTTGGAGATTCAAATGAGGTTGTCTGAGAGTAGTATGAAGACGTTGGTGTTGGTGATATGATTTAATTTTTAACCACTGAATGTAAATAAATAATTTATTTTTGTGATATTGCTAATGGCTTCAAGTATCTTTTATTTGTCGTGATACATATATGTCCAAAATTTTTTTTGAACAAATTGTGCTTGTTTAGTTGGAATCCAATCACGTCTTCCTGTTGCATCAATCCATTTTTGCCTAGTAGACGGATTGCCTGGAAAACTGTAATAAATTCAATGTCTATTTATACAATAGAAAATTACGGGAAATGTAATAGTGCTAATAGACGAGACGGACTTGGTCCATACGTCTGTTAGTACTATAAGAAAAATCTAAATGTATCGATATCGATAAAATAATGGTAACCACTATTATTGTCAACGGCTTGTCAACAGCTTTGTAATTAAAACACGGTGAAATAATAAAATTATAAACAATTTAGACATACCGGTGATAGGATATGCTTCCTTTTTTTTAAATAAAATCTTTGCTAGCTAGGCGACACGTAATTACAGCGCAAGAATGCATTGTGGAATAAATTCGATGGAGCAGCTACGCGTTAAAAATCAGTTAGCAATTGTGATACGGAGTTCAACGCGTTGACGTAAATAAGAATGTTCACTCGTATGCCTGGTAACAGATGTTCCTTCTCTTTTCCGTTCTATCTACTTCTCTTTTCTGTGGCTGCCAGAGACTGATATACACACATATATAGTTTTAAATACATACTTAAATAGATATTAACCAGATATAGAACAAACACAAAATAAAAGTTCACCAAATAAATGTTTGCCCTAGGTGGGAATCGAACCCACGCCTCCAAGGTTACAAAGTAGGTTCACTACCAACTGGACCAACGGGCTCTTCTTCATCTTCTTATTCGAGGTCGGGGCGATAAGTCCTGCACTGACGTCCCGCTTGGGGTGTATTTTGCATTTCCCCTTACCAGCACCAGCCCTAGCCAACCCTCCTTGAAATATCAGATCGAGGCTTTCGGACGCTGGCACAGCTGCTCCAGTGGCGTAGATGGAAGTGTGGATAATGATGATGAAAAGCAGTCTAGCTGTTGTGGTGATGTGGATGATGAAGGTAATAATGCTTCATAAGACCCGATAGCGATTCTAGTTTCTTCTGTGGCTTCACAATGCCACAGCACGTGCTCTACAGTGACTTCCTTGATTCTGATATCGAATTTCTAAGATAAAAATGTAGGGCTAGTTCTGAATCAACGCTAAAGATAATCAACATCATCATCGTCAGCCAGAAGACGTTCACGGCTGACCATAGGCCTCAGTAATCGGATGGCTGACCGCCTGAGCGTGATGTTGTCTGTTTGGACTTTAGTAATTAACAATTTGTGTCGGTATGTGTGCGCGCAGTTGCGCGAGCCCGACTCGTATTTTGCGGGAAAGGGACACTAACGACAAAAAACTTTCAACGCTTATATTTCAGAACTGTATAAGCCGAATTAAAAAAAAAACAATTTTTAACAAATCAAACACCTTTCCGGTAGTCTATTGTTTCGACGAAACCGTTCTGACACACACAATGTGACCAGGCTTACCTTGACTTCAGATGTGTTAGGTGTGTTTTTAAGGCTAGCGACGACGATCTGCCCGGCGGCGCCACCGACCGTCAGCATGCCGGACAATGGACACAGGATCACCTGAAAACATACGATACTATTAGCTAACAAAACATTATTATAGTAAAATACGATCAAAGTTATCCAATGAAAATACTGGTCTCACTTGATATTTTTGCCTAAGATTTTGTTGAAACTTTTTTGTATATCGAACTATTTTGTTGATGGCCACAAAGGCAGCACCAATATTATGTTTTTTGTTTCTATTTGAATGGTGTCATCAAGTGTTTGGTGACGGTGTTTTACAACCTTTTATTCAACTTGCAATGTTCAATATTAGTTTGTTTATTTAGATCAAACCTTGTAAGCTGAATTAGAACCAGTTCCTCCTAACCGATTTTACAGAAATTTTGCATATAACTTTATTTCTGGTGACAATACAATATGCAATACCCAATACATATTGTAATATTTTCATAATGGCCGTCGCCACAAGATGGCGGATGGTGTATATTTTTCGTCTACCCTGTTAATATGGGTATCAATAGAAAGAGCTTAAACAGTAGAAAACGGCAAAGTGACATCACACTAAATTCAATATGGCCGCCGCTCCAAGAGGGCGGTTTACATTTTCTTTGCTAAGGCTAAAAGCTTATTATAACACTTATTTTTATTTTTTATTATGCGTCTTGATACTAATACCATTTATTATGCTTCATAATACTAATACCAATTTCTTATAATGGCTCATAATAGTAAGTAAAGTGGTATTGAAAAAGTAAGATAAAGTAACTGTAGCACTATTTAAAACCTTACCCGCTTGACGGCGAGTCTTGGGTCGTCGCTGTAAGGGTCGAAGGAGCCGACTCGTCTGAACGGAGGCCACTCTTCATCGTCGGTCTGACTGTCGTTGTTCTCGCCTATTTCTTCACCGCTGCAACGAATACAAATAGTACAATAAATTGTGCTATTATTTCCTTAGGTTCTGTTTCGTGGTTGGTTATTATATACAGCTTTTTAAATATAAAAACATTTTTACTTCTAGCTGCGCCCCGCAGTTATATTCACGTAGTGATGAAAATGGTGATGATGATGATGATGATGAAAAGCAGGCTATGTCACTCTACGGCCATTGAAACCCATGCAAAAAATAAGGTCGATGCGATATCCTGTTGCTGCGTGAAAGAGGAACAAACAAACCAACAAACTTATCGCATTTATAATATTAGTATATTAGTATGATAACCTACGAGAGAATCCAGAAGAACACAAAGAAATAAAGAATTTGTGATGCAATACTTTCATTAATATGGCTAACTAAAAACGAAAAGATGCATCATTCAATATTAGAAGCTTTTTTTATAACTTGCAATAAAAAGGCAACAGACCAAAACAATTTATATAAACTAAAATTAATTATACTAACGTTTTGCTACGTGCAGAACATACCTAATACTCAAAGCATAAAAAAAAAAAAAAAATTATAAATAAAATTGCACTAGTTTTACTAAACATGCTTAGAACGTTTCGTTTTACCTCGTCGTAGATCTTTTCAGGCCACTTGGTTAGTAAGCGGCAAGCAAAAGACGAAATTATTAGCTAATATTAAACGCAAGCATCGATTAGCTTTAGGCTATCTCAGTAGGTGATCTTGCAAATGCTTCAAATAAAATAATCAAATATGATACATTGCAATTTAGGTGATGCTAATTTTAATACTACTACTATAAGATTGCTGTCTGCCGCATGTCTGAACATCAATGGGCAAAAACCATAACAATGTGGACACCTAGCGCTAAAAGCCCCTCGGTAGGCCCAAAAAGAGATGGCGGGACGAGCTCGATTTCCACTGGAGCGGCTGGACCACAAAAGCTTTCAACCGTGAAGAATGGAAGGGAGGCCTTTGCCCTGCAGTGGGATGATAATGCCTTAAATAAATACTATGTGAATAGTCCTGGGTCGTTTATTGAAAAAAAAAAGCTGAATAAGTAAAAACTTCACGAAAACGCTCAAAAGTACGCGCCTTGTCACGTTCTAGCACGACAAAGAGACGACAAGATTTTGTCGCGGTGTGCATGTTAGACAGGCTGGCCTCCTTAGTTTCAAGACCCATAATAAGTAGATGAATCACCAAGTAAGATGGAATGGTTTGGCTGTAGCTACTAGAGCTTGTAGCTGTATCTCACCTGAAAAGTTGAGCAGTGGTGTACTTATAAAGTGGCGTCATAGCGACTCCGCTGACGTCCCAGAAGCGAACCGACCCGTCCTCGTGCCCCGTCAGTAGTAGCTGTTTCTCCGCCACTTCCTGCGATTCAACGATGCCACCGGATATGGGCCACGCACTTTCGGAGTACACATTTTCGGTTTGTTGTTGACCTGATGGAGAAAAGTTGCTGTGAAATCTAATACGAAGGTCTTCACTGTGAGAATTATTTCAATCACACTCAATACTGGTTGACCAGCTTTTGGTATTTTAGACTAATAATTTTTGATGAACGTGTGTGTGCGCTAATTGTTTGGTAGGTATAACCTTGAGGGGCTGCCAGTGCTCGTCGGTCACCTATAATAGGCCTGTGTCCTAATGTTTATTACAAATAACAGGCTTAGCGACAAGTTTGCAAGTTGAAGTGGCAATGGGCAGGCCACATCGCTCGAAGAACCGATAACCGATGGGGAAGAAAGGTTCTTGAGTGGAGACCACGAACCGGAAGACGCAGCGTAGGTAGGCTTCCCACTAGATGGACCGACGACATTGTGAGAGTCGCTGGCATCCAGTGGATGCAAAAGGCAGGCTGTCGTTCAGTGTGGAGGTTAAAGGGGGAGGCCTATGTTCAGCAGTGGACGTCTTCTGGCTCATGATGTTGAACAGGCTTAGCGAAGGATATAATTAAATACATTACACATACTGAAAAAAATTACTTAAATTGTCTGATACATTTCAGAGATATAAGCGTTTAAAGTTTTTGGTGGGGATAGAGAGTGGATGCTCTGTCCCTCTCCCGCAAAGCGTGTGTTAGTATAGCCACAGAATACATACTGGTATAGCATTTGCATGGCGCGCGCACGGCTTGAAGTCATAACGTGCTATAGTGCGCTCTCTGTCTAGCACGAAATTAAATTTATTTACTGGCGTCGATTCTATCATACCACTCACTAAACTAAACCAATCTGAAAAGACTAAAATTATCTGCCTCTCTTTTCATTTTAATATGCGAGAGAAGGATGGCAACAATTTTAGAGCTGTTAAATTTGGTTTAGTTTAGTTAAGAGGAGATCAGAATCGATACCAATATTTTTTTTTGGTCAATGATGGGCTCTATCATCTTTATCTGTATCTCTTTGATCAGCTAATTTATGAGGTAATAAAAAAAAAAAGGACATTATGACTATTACCAGTGCGTGGTGTTTATCTCGTAAGTGATACTCACCGGCGGCCACGATGTTGTCGTACACGTTGTCCGCGACGTTGTCGACGAGCTGCGCGGTGGTCACAGCCGATGCGTGAATCGACATGAGGTACGGGAGTCGCAGCGGCCGCCAGCGCTCGTCGGTCAAATCTATCACCACTAGCTCTTCTTCTGCTAGCACTACCTATAAACAGAAAGAGGATTAATAGTAGATTGTTACACAAGGGATGTAGGTGAACTTCTACACACAAGATAATTATTTATTGTAGGCGGTATCGGTGGTAACAAACATAAAAAAATTACAGCAATTCGGTTGCATTTGTTTCCTTCTTTTTAACCGACTTCAAAACAGGAGTGTGTTCACATTTTTTTTTGTTCCCTCATAACTCCTTCATTTATAAACCGTTTTTTTTAAAGGATTTACTTGGGTCCCTTAGAAATATTATTGAAATAGATTCAGCGGTTAGGGTTTTCAATTAAAATAAAGGGAAAATTCGTTCGCTTGTATGTCATAATATTGTCGTCCAAGTAACTTGAAATTGCATATTTTACCAATTTTGAAGTCAGTGTTTTAAATTAGTAATTATTTGAAGTCGGTTAAAATGTGAGTGGCCACATCGCTCGGAGAACCGATAACCGATGGGGAAGAAAGGTTCTTGAGTGGAGACCACGAACCGGAAGACGCAGCGTAGGTAGGCCTCCCACTAGATGGAACGACGACATAGTGAGAGTCGCGGGCATCCAGTGGATGCAAAAGGCAGGCTGTCGTTCAGTGTGGAGGTTAAAGGGGGTGGCCTATGTTCAGCAGTGGGCGTCTTCTGGCTGATGATGATGATGATGAAAATGTGAAATGGACGGTTAAAAACAATGACGATATAACCACTTGACTGCTCATCCTTTACCCATTCCACGCGATGAAAAGGTACATTCAGCATAATCTTTTTCTAGCGGGCCAATCCTAGGCGCAAATTGAATGACTTTTGAGTCTCCAATCACAAGCCACCATTCCACATCCCCCCGCGACCGACGTGGCTTACTTTTGCAAAACGGAATTTTGACTACATGCGCGATCAAGTGGTTATATTATATGAGGTTAAAAATGTGGGTGTAGAGTCTGGCTAATCAAAGTAGGGACCGAAACAGCGCGGCAAATTTAAAAATATCAGCATATGAAACACCAAAAATTAGTATGAAATGCCTGGAATAATCTCACTTGATACTTGTAAATTATTAATTGTTATTGTAACACAGTCAGAATACAGTAATGTTTGTATATCATATAAATTTTGGGGTTACAATGCCTTTAAAATAATAATAATAGGCTCGCGTTTGACCACCATCACACCTGATGTTAAGCGATGATGCGGTCTACGTTGGAGCACGCTTGCCTAGAAGAAACCGATTCACTCGTGATTTGAAGACACCCAGGTTGTAACCATCGGGGAACACCCATTCAGGCAGCGCATTCCACAGTTCGCACAATAAATGTGGAATCAAAGCGCTTCGTACGGGATTTCGGAATAACAACCATAAAGCGGTGACGATTTTCGTGCCCGCTAGTCGTTTTTAAAGTTGGCGCGCGTTTTCAGTCTCTAGCTTCATTAGCCAGACTCAATTTTTTTTTTCTCTCTATGATTGCGTACCAGTGTGGCGGCGGGTTGGTTGATCGTGGCGGCGGGTACGGCGGCCGGCGTGGCGGGCCTCTCGTCCTGCAGCGGCGCGCCGTCCGGCGGCACGCTCGGCGCAGTGAACAGGTCGATCACGCGCGACGTGAACTCGAACGCGACGTGCTTCTTCTCGCCCTGCTGCACCGTCACTGTGTACTTCTCCCCGTACGACGCGCGCGGCATGCCTCCTGTCAACGAACATACAACTTGGTCAGTGTAAGTCACCATGGGTTGCCAGAGAAGTTCTAAGTCGAAGTCAATCCGATGACTCAGGGTCAATGACGATATATATTATCTTTACCCAGGGCCCCGGGGTATCGATTTATATTCGTGACGTGACACTAGGCGAGTCTTTTGCATGTTACAAATATTTTGAATAGTGAAGACTTGAGGCAAGATTCGCTCCAGAAAACTTGACAAATCAGTCATGCCCATGCCCATGTTGCTTAGATATATTTCGCGGTTAAGAGAGCGAAGTCACATGCCACTGTACAAAAGTGGACTATGTGAGTACTGTTTTAAACTATCACGGTTGTTCACTAAAGTTATATGATTATTTACGGGATATTTACCCGTGAACATGGTGCATGTAACTGCGCCGAAATATCGGGAGCTCATTCCACAACCTTACCACGGTAAATATCCCGTAAATAATCATATAACTTTATGTGAGTACTCTACGACTATGAGCTTATTCTTAGGTTCTGGTCGGAGTTTTAGGACATACCCGGGTTCTTATGGCGTGAATAACTTTTTATCGTCATCATCATTTCAGGCGTAGGACATCCACTGCTGGACATAGGCCTCCCCCATCGATCTCCAAAAGGGCCGGTTGGAAGCGGCCTGCATCCAATGTTTCCCTGTGGTCTCTTTTAGGTCGTCTGTCCGTCTTGTGGGTGGACGTCCTACGATGCGCTTACCGGTACGTGGTCTCCATTCGAGAACCTTTTGGCCCCATCAGCCATATGTTCTGCGTGATATGTGCCCTGCCCACTGCCACTTCAACTTGCTAATCCGGTGGGCTATGTCGGTAACTTTCGTTCGTCTACGGATCTCCTCATTTCTGATTCGATCTCGTAGAGAAACCCTGAGCACAGCCCTCTCCATAGCTCGTTTGCGCAAGTTTGTATACGTACCAGCAAATATAGTGAGTTCCTCTCCAGCGACGCTGGTCCGGTTGAGTATCTTGGTGATCGCCTTGCACGGGTAGGGTCCGTACGGCGTGATGGGTTCTTTCAGAGGGCGGTCAGAAGCCGCGCCCGCGACCTCCCACGTCACGTAAGAGCCGTCGTTGTGGGATGACGTGAAGTGCTCGCCTGAAAATTAAGAGATTCACTACTTTACAAGTAGAAACTATATTAGGCTAGTTGACTGGTTTTTAGGGAACCCTCAGTGCGCGAGCCCGACTCGCACTTGTCCGTTTCTTTTAATGCCATAGAATGCCTCCAAGATGCAGTCTGTATTGGTCACTGGTCAGTACAAACTAAGAAACTATTTACTTAACTGGGATTGTTCTCACTTGTACGCATCTTACCGTCATCGTTCCAGCACAAGCTCTCCAGCTGTTGATTGGAGACGAAGGTGTGTGTCGGCGCGGCAGTATCCCGGTCCCATAACACAACCAGGCCTCGGTTGTAGCCGATCAGTAGCTTGCTCGGGATTTTGGGGTGCTCGCAGACAGCCTCTACTGCGCCTGGGTTCACTTTGAAGTCTTCTGGGCAGCTGGAATTTAGGAGTTAGTGGTTAAAGCTAGAGGCCACCCTTCTTAGTTGACATAGAATCTAATCAACCAGTGGCCTTACGGCTAGCTCTTAACGCGGGCTCGAATTAGCGCTGAATCAGCGCAGTACGGAAACTCACGTGAACGTGAACCTTAAAGCGCCGTGAAACGGTTTGCGGTCGCGCAAATTTTCTCATCCCCTGAACAGAATCGCATAAAACAGGTAGTCGTAAGGCCCCTGAGGAGCCTTACGGCCAACTGCTTACGCGGTATCAAACTAACGTTAAAACAGCGCAGTTTGGAAAATCACGCGAACGTGAACTTTACCGCTTCCAGATACGGTTTGCGTTCGCGCAACATTTTTTTCATCACCTAAACTGGATTGTTTGTACAGGTTGCCGTAAGGCCCCTGGTCTAATGAGTGAGAAAGTGATAACAAGTAAATGTACGTATGATCATAAGGAATTATGGTGATAGGGCAATTTCTAGTCCCATAAGTCGGTAAGTTATCGCAAAACGCCTGTCTCGCCACAAAAAAGATAATCTAGATTTCAACAATGTTTTATCTAGATAGCGTCTCCAAGTTCATAATGTGAACTATTTCTATGAAATTTGACACTAAAAAAGTGATAAACGCGGGTTTGCGGTAATCGTTTTCCAAAAAACATGATATCAAAAATCGACATACATAGTTTTAGTATATTTTTTTTAAATTATTTGGTAAAAATTCTTTGGGTATTTTAAGCTGAAAATATTTTTGAAATAGTCTCAAAAATTATTTGGTTTTATCTGTAAGTTTTTGAGAAATTGTAATAAAATAAACAACGCGTGAAAGTTAATTTTGGTGGTGTTGACCTGCTATGGGCAAATGTGAAGCAAACAATCAGGCCAGCAACATGCTTGTCTTCTCTTTCAGTTACAAAAAATAAGGTAAGTTTGAATTGTTTTAGTCGTCAGTAACAGAACAAAAAATCAAAGAACTCAACTTACTTCTGCATAACAACATCCTGGTATATGACATCCTCTGTGAGCGTGAACGTGTTTATATCCAGGCTGTACAAGTTCCCGCCCTCCGTTCCGAGCAGTAAATGTTTTCCGGAACATTCCACACATAATGAGGAGATCTTCTTGTTCTTCCCTTCAAATGTGTGGAATCTAATCTCGACGAGGGACTTCTCGTTTATCTCCCACAGGTGCAAGCTGTTATCATCGCAGAGGGATATTAATCTGCCAGTGCCTGCAATGAGAAGGTTCAATCATTAGTTCATATGGTCAGTTAAATTGTACAAACCAAGAGCAGCTGAATAAGTGTTTTTTTTATTTAATAAGAATCTTTCTTATATTATAACAAGGAGGCGAACCTGATTGTGTCCCTAACAACTTTTCTTAGCTCGGACAGCTGCAATTGAAACCCAGCAAAAGTGATCAGAGTAGATGGATTTCATTCAGTTTTTACATGCATTGCAACAAAGACACTTGGACCTAGTATAGTAAAATTTTCTTTGCCTGGTACCTGCTTGCTTGCTCACACCAATCAAACTTATATTATTTATATGGGAAAGGGTTTGTTTGTTCTTCTTTTACGCAGCAATAGAGACCATAGAGCAGCAACAGATCGACATGCCTTTTTGCATAGATATAGTTGGAGAGCCGGAGAGTGACACAGAATACTTTGTCCCGGAAATAAATACGATTTCTGCAGGCCTAGCACGGGCCGTGGACAAATAGTCTTTCAACAGTTTTTATCCCTCGAGAATAGATAATCGTGTCCATATTTTAGATTTGTCGCGTCTACGCGCGGATATAAACTGTGGAAAGACAATTTGTCCACGGCCCGTAATAGGTCTGCTGAGGGAATATCCACCAAGGGTTTTTAATATTTTGGTGTCACGGCTGGTAACTGATACCGGTGCGATCAATCATGTATTGTTTATAATATCAAGGTATGTCTATAGTGGCGGCTTATCACTATATTGCGGGCCACTCCTAGCTCGATACCAAGCCCCGATAGTGGTATAACAGCCTGATAACTGCTGTTTTAGCTTGTTTGTATTATAACAAAGCGACTGTTTAAACTTTTCAATACTAGGAATATCTATAATCTTTAGACTTTAAAATTATACACTGAATGAAACCAATACTTAGTGACAAATTCTAACGCACACGGCATACTTGCGTGTTAAATTAGAACACATAAGAGCAGGGCCCCGATTCTACTAAACAAATTGTTTTTAAATTGTAATTGTTTCAAAATGTTTTTTTTTTAAATTAAAACAATTACAATTTAAAAAAAAATTGGTTTAGTTGAATCGGGGCCCTGTATGGCGCAACCATCCATCGAACATAGACAGGGTTACGCATATATTCATATTCATATTCATTTATTTCTGCATTCCACAATGTTTCTTAGGTGGTAGAAAAATATTTCAGTTACAATTGTGGACCCCGTCGGGCACAGCTAAATGATATGGAAGAGAGAAGGACACCAATATATACTAAAAAATATTTTTATCTGTTAAGTATTCGTCAATGGAATAATAAGATCTATTTATCAGGAAGTGTTTCAATGATTTATAGAAGTGTCGGTCTCTTGTTTCATTTTTGATTGAGTTTGGTAATTTATTATATATTTTGATGGCCATCACGAAGGGACTGGTTGAGTGGAGTGTGAGGTGTGAAACTGGTAAAATCAATCTATTTCCGTATCTTAGGGTTGTGTGCTTATCTGATCGTTTTGTGAAAAAGTTTGGATGGTTTCTGACGAATTTGGTAATTTCGAATATGTATAGGCAAGGTAATGTGAGTATTTTATAATTACGAAAAAATGGTTTACATGTGTCAGTCTGTTCTATGTTAACAAGAATCCGAATTAATTTCTTTTGTGCTGTAAAAATAGTACCGGCGTCTGTGCTGTTTCCCCACAACATGATACCGTAGCTAAGCCATGCATACGCATATGCATAGTACGTTACTAGTGCGGTCTCAAAATCGGTAGTTTTTTTGACTTCACGAAGAGCATAGGCAAATCTTGATAGTTTTAGTCTTATTTTGTCGACGTGGGGTTTCCAGTTCATGTGAATATCTATATTAATTCCTAATAGTGTAAACATGTTTACGACTTCTATTTTTGCGCCATTAAAAGTAAGATTGATTGTTAGTGGGTCTTTTTGATAGGGATGAAAAGTCATTAATTTTGTTTTTTTGTAGTTTATTTCTAGATTATGTTCTTTTAACCAGTCTGTAGTATTGTTAAGGATAGAGGTGAGTTTTTCATTTATGACTGTACTAAGCCGAAAGGAAGTCATTATACTCATCATTAAGAACAACTTTTACTATGGGACCAACCTTGAAATCGTTCCATACATTTTGTCTAGTGTCAATGACCGTTTTCTATGAAACAGCTGATATTTTTTTCGCAATTTCATGGTTGGTCCTTTAGTAAAAGTTGTTCATAATGATGAGTACCATGGACTTCTTTCGGCTTAGTACACCCTTTCCGCGTAACCCATTATATTTAAATGTCATTTCGTCGTGTAAGTGCAGTACTATTTTTTATTCTGTGGTCTAGCGGGCTCTGGTTCCCGAGCCACCCGCCGTCTCTCAGACATTTTGTTAGCCGAACTAGTCTCTCATGTACGTTGACCGTAACAATAATAAGTGGTATGAATATTGGGCATTACAATGTTCGACATGACCAGTTGTTCTAACAATACGTTGCATAACAATAAACATTCCCATGACGAATGGCACAATGTTGCTATGTCAGGGTCCAATTCCGCTGAAACGCTGACAAGCCCATTCTTACTTAGAAACTCGTAAATAAACAGTGTATTTAGTGACTACTTCCTCCTTACTTTGTTAAAAATGGCTATAGCTATATTATATCATAGCTATGGTTATATGCCGGCTGTACGTTCTCGCCGGAGCAGCCCGAGACTGTAAGCCGGCCAATATATGAGGCGCACGTAACCAGATATTTTAGTGTGTAGAGCCAAACTGAAATATCCTGTACGGTCTCGGGTTGCTGTAGTTTGCTAGCCACGTTTTATTATAATGGGTTATACTTGTATTGCAGCTTCAAACACTTAGAATTTAATAGAATTAGAAACGTTTGTGTCAGATTGGTTATCACGAATCTCGTTCGATTTGGTTATAATTATCACAGTAAATAAGATAGATTTCGAACAGTTACCTCTCAGAAATTCTGGTCGCTTTGATGGAAAATTTTATGGAGCTTGGCCATTACAGCGACTAAAGCACACAAGTCTCAACTGCTAAAGGTAGGAGGAAAGCAATGTCTTCGTTCTGCAGTAGAAAAAAAAAAGTTGAAATAATAACATTCTTTTTCATCATAAGAGTAACCCACGGCTGGGCATAGGCCTCCGTTACTTTTATCTATTCGTGCCCTGTTGCCTTTCTGATGTCGTCGGAGCATCTACTTACCAGGGATGAACTTTATCTGAGTGACGGTCAAGTCTGGGTCGGAGTGCTGTCCATAAAGCTCAACTCCAGGTCTGCCGTAGACCTTTAGCGCACCGGTGGCGGTGCCGAGAGCCGCAAGCCGGAGGAGCGGGTCCCACGCGAGGGCCGACGCTCTGTGAGGGAAGCCATGCTGCACTGTCTGTGGACGAGGAAAATGATTGGTTAAAAGAAGTTTATAAAAAACTAGCAGGGTTATAAGTTACTAGTAGGCCGCCCCGGCTTCGCAAGGGTATAGATATATAGCCTATGTCAACCGGGGATAGTGGAGCTTCCCAACAGTGAAAGAATTTTTCAAATCGGTTCAGTAGTTTCGGAGCCTATTCAATGCAAACAAACAAACAAACAATCAAATCTTTCCTCTTTATGGTATTAGTGGAGATGAATAAGCTAGCCTTGGGAGAGTTTTGTGCTAGTCATTAGACTGTGGACCGAGGCAAACATAAAGAGTATCCAAAAATTATTGAAAAAATTGGCGGAGTAATCGCGAAACAAACATACAAAAAAAAACCTACAGTCGGTTAAAAACGTAGGTAGAGATGAGGCTGGTGATGTGTGTTTGTAGAATTTCACATATTGATTTACAAAAACATGGATGTGATAGGTCTGACATGAAAATTACGAAAAAACGGTTGACTGGATTTGGATGGAATTAGGTATGAAGATAGAATATTATGGTGCTTCTTATCTCGGAAAAAAATGTTTCCTGTAAGGTAGCGGGTGAAACCGCGGAGCACTGCTAGTAAATAAATATGGAATGCGTTATAGATTGTCTCCTAAAACCATAAGTACATTTAAAATCAATCTGCGCAAACAAATTAATCGGAGTAAAAATGTTTATCAAACAGAAAATTGTATAGCCAAGTAAGTAATATGGCGTTAGAATGAGCTTTTTGCCGCCGATTTAGCACTTTGGCTCTCACAATTGATAGACGGCCGCTAGTCACGCAATGCCACCAGAACGGTGTCTGTATGACTCATAAGATTTGTAAGTAATTGGTTTGTCTGTTTACTTAGACCGAAGGCCGATCAACTCTTCAAATCAGAAGATCTTCAAGACCCAAGACTTCACCGATCAACTTCACAAATTGGGATCCCGCCACCAATAAACCGAACAAGCTCCAGAATATTTGCCTACTCGACTCTAAACAAGACATTGGCAAGTTTTGGCAATACCGCACGAAGCCACGAAAAAGAAATTGAACTCTTCAAATCCATTCAACCCACTGCTTAGCAGGCTTCCGGCAAGTCCACCCAAATATGTATCTCATTTGGTGCAACCCTTCTAATTAAACCCCTTATAGGGCAGTGTCACACGGTGCGTTGCGACGCGGCAACGTTGTGTTTTTGTTCGTGCCGCAGCGCGTCGTGTGGCATACTACAGATTTTTCCACGGAAAAGATTTTTTTATTAACGTCACCCATATAAACGAAACGTTAGTCTTCAGAAATCAGTTAGCAACTGTGATGCGGACAAAGAAACCTGAGACCTAACCCAAAAAGGTAAGGTCCAAGTTCTTTAGATGCGGAGTTCGACGCGTTGATCTAAATAAGAATGTTCAAAATCTTCTCATTTCCTTTCTATTTACTTCTCTTTTCTGTGGATTTTTCTATGTTGGACGTCGCAGCAGCGCCACGGAAGCAAACGTAGAGACGCCGCAACGCGCCATGTGGCATTGCCCATAGTAGAAGCCTAAACCATAGACTAGGTAAAGCTATCAATCCCTTACTAGAACCAAAAATTTTACCTTTATGATTTTTTATATATTTTAAATGTAGTTCCACACTTCCGGATTTCTTTTTAAATGATATTTTATATTTTTGTTTGGCCATAGCTTAGTGGATAGAGCACTCGGGGTGCATACCCGATGACGCAGGTTCGAATCCTGCTGGTGTGAAATTTTTGAATTGTGTATAACATTAAAATATAAATCCTTAAGTGTGGAACTACACTTCCAATATAAAAATAATAATAATTAAAGAACTTTTTAATTTTGTTTGATTCTGACCAATTGTTTCCGAGTCTGATTTGAAGGGTTGTACCCACAGAAAAAAGAAGTAGAGAACGGAAAATATGAGAAGGAAAATATGTCGCCAGGCATTATGACAGAATCTTGTTTGAACATTCTTATTTATGTGAACGCGTCGAACTCCACATCCAAAGAACTTGGACCTTACCTTTTTGGGTTAGGTCTCAAAGTTCTTAGTCCGCATCAAAGTTGCTAACTGATTTCGAATGACTGAAGATTCGTTTATATGGGTGCAACTGGCTACAACAAATTTCTTACAAAAATGCCTTGACAACCGTTCTAATTTAAACAAAAAATAAAAATTATATTCTTTGGTTGTACCAAATAAGATACACATTTGTGTGGATTTGGAGGAAGCGTTTACTTAGCAGTAATCATAATCATATTTATTAATAACAGTAGTTACAGTAAGGTAGCAAAGGTTGACGAAACTGGCTTAAGAGTGCGCCTAAATTAGCTAAGGAAAATGATAATGGTTTGTCCCCTATACTAAAGGTAACCTAGACTGACGAAGTAATGGCAGAATATGAGCATGAATCATACCTTACCACACATAAACATGTAATATGTGTCGCTATTAACAAACGGAATTCTACGAAGAATGGAAATGTTTCGAAGAACTGTTCGATCTGATGCCGGCGTCGCAGTTTTATAATCGCACTAGCCGCCACCGCCTGAAAGCTCATCCACATATCATAGATTAGTGGAAATCAGAAACTGCGATTTACGCGATGTTTCTTGCCTCGCACCTGCAAAATGTGGAATGAGCTACCTTCCGCGGTGTTTCCGAGAAACTTCAACATGGGGTTCTCAAAATGGCGAGTTAATAGATACTTAAAGGGTCGGCAACGTAATAGTGATGCCCATGCCTTGGTGTTACAGGTATCTGGTGTTTCCGAGAAACTACAACATGGGGTTCTCAAAAAGGCGAGTTAATAGATACTTAAAGGGTCGGCAACGTAATAGTGATGCCCATGCCGTGGTGTACCAGGTATCTATAGGCGACTATGGCATAAAATACTATATTTTAACACCGAATTTTCGTACGGTTGCAATTTTTCAATCGTTTAACGCAGTGGCAACGTGCCCGATCTTTATATTTAGTCTAAACGATTGATTGCAACGATCCAATTGGTACACTGACAGCCCAGACATAACAATCACGTACAAAATTAAAATAAAACTCACAAGACCAATTTGGTCTTTGTGATTACAAATTTTATATGCCTAAATATATTTTAACTAGCTAAGAACCACTGCGATGAAACACGTTTTTAAACATTGGTTTACACGGAAAGGGTGTACTAAGCCGAAAGGGGTCCATATAGTACCCATCAGTATAAACAACTTTTACTATAGGATCAACTATGAAATCGCGATAATCACTCAAACAAATCAAAAAATATCACTTGTTCTATTTAATATTTCGCTGGCTGTTCCATAGAAAACGTTCATTCACACTCGACAAAATAAAAGGATATTTTTTTCTGCGATTTTTTTGTTGGTCCCATAGAAAAAGTTGTTTATAATGATGGTTATTATGGACCCCTTTCGGCTTAGTACACCCTTTTCGTGTGACCCTGTTTTAATCCAGCCGTTTTTGGAGAAAAATGGTAACAGACATACACACATACATAACATACGTGCATTAACCTCTTACCCCAAACGCATTACCGTCTCTTCTCCGCCATGGGTAAAAAAGTATACTGACAACTGTGTAGGTATATGGTCTGCATGATCTTATCCTGCTCTTCTGCCCATTTCACTAACAGACATTGACTTTAAGCTAACAGACGACATCTAGAGCGGGCGCTAGGCGTCACCGTTGCATGGTTGATATTCTAAAAATCAGAACGAAGCGCTTTATTAGTACCTTTATCAGTCTCAGTCAGTTTTTACCAGTCTCTGGCAGCCATTGCCATTTGCTAAGTTGGCAAAAATTACTAGAATATTTATTTATTTTGTTTTATTATGCAATCCACTGGACTGTGGAATGAGTTGCCTGTTCCCGATAGTTACAATCTGGGCGTCGAGATTGAATTGGTTTCTTCTAGGCAAGCGTCCATCGTAGACCGTATCATCGCTTAACATCAGGCGAGATGGTCAAGGGCAAGACTATTTTTCAATAAAAAAAAACCTCACCAGCGCGACACATCCACAGTATAAGTGGCAAGGAGTGAAAAACTGACTCACAAAAATTGAGTTATACACCTACACTTTTACACACACCTTTTGCGTCTTCAAGGTAAACAAAAGGTTTGCCTAATTAAATTGACGTCATAAAAAAACATTTATTTGTGTAATAAAGTTATTACTATACAGGGTTATGCGGAAGAATGTACTAAGCCGAAAGGGGTCCATAGTATCGTCCATCAATATACAATTTACTACAACCGTGAAATCGCGAAAAGTATATCAGCTGTTCCATGCATTTTGTCGAGTGTGAATTACCGTTTTCTATGGAACAGCTGATATTTTATTTGATTTCAATGTTGGTCCCATATTAAAATTGTTCATATTGATGGGTACTATATGGACCCGTTTCAGCTTAGTACACCCTTTGTGCGTAAACCAGTATTGTCCTTTGAGTTGTTAAGAAATCTGTTGAGCTGTTTACTTGTCTGTTGCGAAATATTCGTAAACTGGTAATAAGTAGGTATACGGATAGTGGCTCTTGTTACTTAGATATGTATTAAATTACTGGCTGGTGTGACCACTATGCCAATAGCATTGGCCTGGATGCTCTATATTTGTTAACTTAAGAAAACTGGACTTCTGAAGGAAATGTTCTGAAGAACTGTTGGATATGATGCCGGCGTCGCGGTTTTACCAGCACTAGTCGCCGCCGTCTGAAAGCTCATCCCCATATAATAGATCAGTAGAAATCGCACACTGCGATTCACGAAATCTTTCTTGCCTCACACCTGCAAAATGTGGAATGAGCTACCTTCTGCGGTGTTTCCGAGAAGCAAGATCAAGGGGTTATTGAACAGGCGAGTTAATAGATTCTTAAAGGTTCAGCAACGTAGATGTGATGCCTCTGGTGTTACAGTATCCATAGGCGAAGGTGACTGCTAACCATCGGGCAGGCCGCTTGCTTTATTGAAACCAAAAGGTTTAAAAAAAAACTCGATATGAAGCATCGGTCGTGCTTTTTTGTGCTCGATGCTCCGTCTCGAATAAGAAAATATTTGAGTTTCGAGTGAACATAATCAGGAAAAGCCATAGATCGTATAAAACATCACAATGCAGAAACTACTGTTACTTTCAAAATATGCACAGAATAGATAACAGTACGTATTGTATACATTTTATACGAATGGTGATAAAAACGTGATTGCAGAAACGTGGGAATATTTTCACACGGCGCATGGAATTATTATTCTTAGGTAAATTACGTGAGATATTGACAGTCGGTCATGATGAGTGCCTGAAATTCTGAGTGAATTCTCACTAACTGATTTTTTATCTTCATTAATGTTGAAAACGTTCGAAACGGATAGCTCTGGCCGTTGAGCGTAGCCTTAACGTGGTGTAGCGTTATTGTACATGAAGTTTAGTTCAAGGCTATGCGTAGTACAAGTAACAAGTAGAAGTAGCAAGTACCAGTAGGCGTTCAAACGATAAGTAGCCACCCGCGCGGTGATGCCACAGCTAGCGTGCGAGTACGTTCTTGCACGAGTGTTCGAATGAGACGAACGATGCGCAGTGGCCGTCACGCGAGAAAGGCGGGGTAAACAAAACTTCACTTGGCGCCAAGGACCAGCGCGAAGTGCTACTAAGCACTTTCACTGCCTCTTTCATTAAGCATACCGTTGCAGACGATACGTAATGGGCACTTGCTACATCTACTTGTTACTTGTACTACGCATCGTCTGCAATCACCTTTAGTTTAAGAGTAAACAGGGTTCCTTCTAGGTAAGCATGTTCCATTCTAGTGCGAAAGTCTATTCTAGTACTCCATTCTAGTCTAGTGGTCAACCTCAGGCATAGGTACCTATTTAGAATGATAACATTTAAAAAAGTTTAGGTCTTTGATTCCACATTTATTGTGCAAACTGCTGGTCTGTGGAATTCGCTGCCTGAGTGGGTGTTTCCCAATAGTTACAATCTGGGTGTCTTCAAGTCGAGAGTGAATCGGTTTCTTCTAGGCAAGCGTGCTCCATCGTAGACCGCATCATCGCTTAACATCAGGCGAGTTAGCGGCCGAGCGCAATCCTTTTTATAAAGTCTTGTTGAGAGGCCTTAGAAGTCTTAGAAGGTTTTGGCTAAAATGTGGTGTCTCGCACGTGATACTTTTCGTTCGCGTAAAGTTCAAAAAGAACTTTATAGCATTGGTTGGTTACATTAAATATGGCTAATAAAAATAAATAAATCAAATTACGTCTCTGTTTAAATCTTGATTTTTAAAACACCTAAAATTATCATCTTGCGATGGCTTCAAAATCTTTATTAGGAACGCTGCATCACTTTCTCATCACGATCGATTTAGAAAGCTTTTATAGAGTCGTTTTATTGTGACCGGCGCATAATAACCGCTTTGGGAGCTTTTACCATACACGATGAAACAAATGATTAGGAGTTCGACCCGATGTGAAAGTCGAATTGCATACAATACGAAAACAACAACAAACTTCATACGGTGAAGTTGTGGTTTCATGCCATAAATGACCTTATGATGTAGTGGCTTAAGTCTGTAATTGAATATCAAGATTGAGGTCCACAGTTCAGTGGTTCAGCCGGAATGATAGAATAACGCACATTCCTCGGAGGAATCAGCATGACCGACGACCTCAAAACACGGAGGTTACATTTGCATCTGTTCTATTGAAAGTACTAAGTACATATTTCAAAATAAGATTTAGAAAATGATGAAATCGCATTACTATGTATTGTATTGCAAATCGACGTTAGATCAATGAATTGATATCTCCTCAGATTAGATAAACGACGGAGAGGTGCCTTAGTACAATGATTATCGTTCACTCAAAACACATTTGACCGGTATTGTGAAGAAATGGTGAGCCCTTTTTTTACAATACCGCTAAACCGCGCCCAACGGAAAAACTGTTAACTGTTACGTCACAGTTACTCATTTTTATCACGCACTCTTACTCTTGTAGTGAGACCAATAAACTAGCTAACAGTTAAAAAAAAATTGCTGAGTTCGACTGAAGATATCAAATTTGAAATTTGTTAATCCAATGTAGGGGTACAATACATCTTATATATTACTAGCGACCCGCCCGCCCGGCTTCGCACGGGTGTAACTTACGTGCGAAGCCAGGTCGGGGCGTTTGTTACATATATAAACCTTCCGTGAAAAATTATCTAACTGATGGTGAAAACCGCATCAAAATCCGTTGCGTAGTTTTATAGATCTAAGCATACATAGGGACGGACAGACAGCGGGAAGCGACTTTGTTTTATACTATGTAGTGATCTATTCAAAATTCCATGGAGGCTAGAATGGTTTAAGACTGGCATATTCTTTTTTTAAGCCATTTTAACACCACTAACTTACCTAGTTGGTTAATTATACTATAAGTACCCAATGTGTAAAGTAATAAGTTTAATATACATTTATTTAAGAAATTTATGATTTGTTAGGATACGATGGGGCTGAAATAGACAAGTAGTCTAAAAGCCTCCAAAAAATTAAGATAAAAAAAGTCTGATTTAGGCCGAACACCCGCCACGACACCTTGCCTTTTCTCCCTTTTCTGTTTGATCTAAGGATAACTCAGACATCAACAAGAAACAACAACTTGAGCTGGGCCGATTTATGAAAACCTACTAAATTGTTTAAATAAAATCAAATTAGTTTATAATTCAATATTTAAAGTTTTCTGGCACCTGTTAGACGCATTCTTCCAGCGGGCGCACATTAGTGTGCTCTTCTTCGTGATCTAGACGCGTCTACAACACAATACTTTTGGCTTACAGTCAGTTTTAAAGATTAGATTTTGATAATAACAATGTTACGGAATCTTACTTACTTATCTAGTATTTTCCTAGCGTAGCGAGCTCTATTGAACCGGTTCCGAATCGAGACACCGTATACGGGTTCTACTCAAATTGAGATTCACAGGATAAGAATACTTGCTATTATGAACTTAGTTTCTATATTTAAAAGAATGATACAGACGTGAGCTAAAACTAAGACTATAGAAAAGTTTTGTCGAATTATTGGAATGTGATATTGCATGGGGAAATAAAAATAAATTAGGTTAAGTTAGTATTTAGCTTGTCCTTCGCCAATGTTATTCTACAAATAGACATTCCACGACGACGCGCGATGTGAACGTGGTCTCTATTGAAGCTACCAGGAAGCAACATCGGCGACAGCCAGTGAAATTTACAACCTACGAAATAGTTTAAATTGTTTTATATGTATGTTAGTCTTCAAATGTTTATGATATGGGCCCATGATGGCATCTTTAATGAGAAAGCCTGTTGCCGGGTACAAAATGATTCAAGTGAAATCATCATCAGCCAGAAGACCTGCTGAAGACAGGCTCACCTTAGTCCACACGGCTCGAAGCCTCCCACTGGATGCCCGCGACTCTCACGGTGTCGTCGGTCCATCTAGTGGATGGCTGCGAGTGAAATGACTGAGTATAAATATATTTAACATCGGATAGCCCGTTGGTCCAGTTGGTAGTGAGCCGGCCTTCTGCGCTTGGGGGCGTGGGTTCGATTCCCACCTATAGGGCAAACATTTATGTGATGAACAT
The DNA here is from genome assembly GCA_914767915.1 of Agriopis aurantiaria. Taxonomy (NCBI): domain Eukaryota; kingdom Metazoa; phylum Arthropoda; class Insecta; order Lepidoptera; family Geometridae; genus Agriopis; species Agriopis aurantiaria. The sequence goes on along the minus strand of OU611994.1, from coordinate 3,794,978 downwards.
TTGTGTTTGTTCTATATCTAATTAAGTATGTATCAGTCTCTGGCAGCCATGTCACAAGCTTTACTTATTTTGGGGTCAGATGACCGTGTGTATAAAAATGCCCCGAATATTTACATTTTTTTAAAGTGACGAATGCAGTGCATTGCCACGCAGGGTTTTAAACTGTTGAAGTTCTAAATTTTGGGTGGCACTGTACTGTTATGGGCTAGCGTGACACTTACCATCATGCAAACGACTTGCTCACCTCGTTACTGAGTTCCGTTAAACAATAATCATTGTTTTTTATTATACGAGCACATAAATTTTGCTAGAATCAGAAGCCTAATTATAGTTAGGATGATTAGTTTCACGGATTGAGTTAAACCTAACGAAATTATCACAGTTAATGTCATCAGTACAATATTAATCTAAACTGATGTGCAACATTAACTCGTTTAGCCAGCGCATGCCTGTTGGCGTCAATTAGGCGTTAATTACCACTAATGTAAATTACACTGTTCATTCATATTCCCGTCACGTTTGTGGAATCTGATCAATTCGGAGAGTTTCATGTATTTAGCGGTTATTAGGTCACACATTATCTCTCTCTCTCAGGTTCAGTTATTTCAAATCTGTAGAACACAGCCATTCCATTTGCTATGACAACCACTTTTTGGAGTTTACCTTAAGCTCTAAATACCTATTTGAATATAAATTGTGTAGACCAAGGTTGTTTGATAAAATCTCAGTGATATACATAAATGGATAGAATAGGCATGATGACTAATATTTTTTTATTACCACAAATAGAGCACATCAACAAAATCAAAATTAAAATTAGTTCAAAAATAAATAAGATATCAGCATTTTAATTTAATTTCATGCTAGACAGAGAGCGCACTATACTGAGCCGTGACGTCACGGCTCAGGAGCGCCATACAAATGCTATACTAACACACGCTTTGCGAGAAAGGGATAGAACATCCCCTCTCTATCCCCACCTAAAACTTTAAATACTCATATCTCAGAGATTTATCAGCCAATTCAAATTATTTTTTCAGTATGTGTAATGTATTTAGTTATATCCATCGCTAAGCCGGTTATTTGTAATAAATTTAACATTAGGAATCATGCCTATTGTCGTAACCTTATAGTGCTGCCGTGCAATTTTTGCAACATAAAGACAGACGCGCGGTCTCTGAGACCGCGAAGTTAAAATACTCGCAGAGATCACAATTCGTTTTGAATATTGATTTGAATAAAAAACAATATAATCAGGTTTTGGCTGGGTAATAATCATATACCTAAGTACAAAAATATATAGCTAATTTTAATTTTTAATTATATAAACAAATTTAGACTTGTACTTTCAAGATCATTTTTTTATGAGTTCACTTATTGGAAATAAATTGTTACAAAAAGAACAAAAATAATAGTGTTTCTTAAAGATTAACGATAAATATTAAGATTTTTATAAAGTTAACTATTTAAAAAAAAGGCATTGAAACGGACAATAAAATTGCGCGCGTGGAGTAGGACGTTTTGCAGTAAACTTCACGTCCTCGCGGCCTGTGAGACCGCACACGAACTAATCAAAATCAAAGACTAACTAAGCTATTATACGAGTGTTCAATAAATTCTGCTGAATAGTCAATTTCCCCACAGTTCTTGAAATTTTAGATACATATTTGACTGACTGAACATTGTTATTGTTTAGTCAGTTAGCCAAAAATGGACGCACTAGTTTAATTCACGAAAGGCCAAGGTCATGAGCGCGTCATGTTTATAGCAGTGCATTATTTCCTTAAATTGCCGAACTACGAATTGTTTAAGTTCACTCTGTCTTCGATCTATGAAAGCGCTGGAAGAGCTTATTTGGGGAAAGAAATTGATAACTGCCGAAGACTGTCTGTCTGTGACTGACTGTGTGTCTGTCTTCGGCAGTTATCAAGTTCTTTCCCAATTTCCCAAGACAATTTTAAATAATGAACATTACCGATACAGATCAATATCATTCACGAAACAATGCACCAAGAGTTAAAGAGAGAGAGAGAGAGAGAGGCCTATAACCAGTGAGTGCGATAAGGAAATTCGAAAGGTGATGACAATGATAAAACTATGCTACGTTATAAAGTGTCACGATTTTTAACCCGCCCACAGAAAAGAGAAGTAAATAGAACGGAAATGAGAAGGAAAATCTGTCGCCAGGCATTATGACAGAACCTTGATTGAACATTCTTATTTAGATCAACGCGTCGAACTCCGCATCCAAAGAACTTGGGACTTACTTTTTGGGTTAGGTCTCAAAGTTCTTTGTCCGCATCACAGTTGCTAACTGATTTCGAATGACTGACGTTTCGTTTATATGGGTTCAACTGGCTACAACAATTTTTTTACAAAAATGTTTTGACAGCCGTTCTAATTTGAAAATATAATAAAATCTTACTATGTCATATACATCCTTATTGATTTGATTTTGGTTCGTAGCGAAGTAGAAACAAATGAATGAAACTACCAGAAATGATTATGTATGAGTAGGAACCAAAGTGAGTAGGTATGATGTCACCGAGCCACTATTACAGCTGTTGCTTTCGATGCCAAATTACGTCATTTATGAGGACAATTTCATGCTGCGATAATATTGTGATGACTGTATCACCAGCAGTGGGATGCAATGATTGTTTGTTCTGTTTTAAAAGCTGTAGTTCAAATGGTATTCTCATTCCAATGCTTGCGTGTTTAACATCGGACCACAGTCACTTAACATCATATAAGCTGCGGTCACAAAAGCCTAGCCTGTAAAAAATATTTAAAAAAACAGGAATTAGTGGAAGTTACTTTTGAACAAAGTTATCGCGCTGGGAACACCGAGATACAATTATTATAGAGTCACAATCTTTCATTGAATACGTCAAAGAAGGCCAAGCGTCATTGTACATACATTGTATCAATTATATAATTCAAAATGCCACAATTACTCTTTTTTTTTTAAATAAGTAATAGGCTTGCGTTTGGCCACTATCTCGCCTGATGTTAAGCGATGATGTTTTTTTTTTTAATTTGATGATGTGGTTAACGTTGGAGCACGCTTACCTAGAAGAAACCAATTCACTTGGCCTTTAGACGTTATGTCGCTTGCATAGTGTTCAACGTTAGTTGTCCGCTATGTCATCGTAGCTCTGGCATCGCGCGGTGTTGTAGTCAGATCACAATTACCTTGTATGTAACTAACAAAAAAGTCTGCGCAATTCGTAGCGTGCGCCGAGTTATCGTTAGTTTTTTTTTTTTGGCACGATTATGACTCTATAATTATGTATTGTATCTCGATGGTTGGGAATCCATAAAACTTAAAGAAACAATTAATAAGACAATGCGATGATATTTACAAGTGACACAAGACTTATGCAGCTTCAGGAATATTATTTTAGTTATGGAAACAACAAAATAAACGTTAACAGTATGAGGTCAAAGATATTTTAGTAACCCGACGTTATTTTAATTAGTCTGCATTTCAGTTCTTGTAAACAATAGTAAGTTCTGTGTACATAGTTAAATTTGTAACAGTTGCAGCGGGAACTTTTATGTCTGCCCCAGTTTCCTTAGTAACGAGAGCACCTAAAGGAAATGAAGACATTGTTCGGCACCCTTGCGATGCCTGCTTCCAATTTCGCTAGCAACCATGGACATGGACATGTGGTACCGAAACATACGAAGTGTTAACAGTTTCGTAAACTTCTTTCCTACACTGTATGAAAAGATAATTTTGTAAACACCAAACAACGTTTGTAAAATGGGATTCAAGATGTTAATATTTTAGTAAGCATAGTTTCGTTTTTTACTAAAGTGGTTAACGAAGATTTATTTCTTGGGATATATATTTATATTTCTTGGGACATTTTTGCACACACGGTCATCTGACCCCAAACTAAGCAAAGCTTGTGATATGGCTGCCAGAGACTGATATACGTACATATATAGTTTTAAATTAATATAGAAGATTAAAGTGGTTATAGAAACGAAGATTATATAGATAGATTAGGACAACCAAGCAGAAATAAAATCAGATATAGTTTACAAAAATCTGGCAGTGTCCGTTTCAATGACGCGCGGCGCCGCTGTCCCAAGCCCGGGTAAAAGAGGAGGGTTCATCGATGGGCATCATGATAAAACAAAAGTTGAGAAAGGTCTTAACCACCACAGAATAAAAAAGACCCTTGAGGAGCCATGACCCACAAAGATTTGTAGCGTCGAAGGAAATTTACAAATCAGGGAATAAAGGAAAATATGAGGGTTGGCCTAAAATACCAAGTCTATTTCAGCTATGACATTCTTCGCGTAAACCGAAAACAGACGTCAATCGTTTAAATTTAAAGTCAGTCCATTAAAGTTTACTACTTGGAAAAGGCTCATCGAAACCACTTCACCACAGCATGGCCTTGATATTTCGGACACCATTGCATAAGATAGGCAGATGGTTCCCGTGAGTAGCTTCGGTAATTGATGGTCGGAAAGGAATGTGGTGATGTAACCAGATGATGGTGTTGGATTTAAATAGACAGCCCGGCTCCGTTACTGCACCTATTGATAGTATTTATGAGAGTAATGTGGTAATATGGTGTAACGCAAACCAAGGGAAGAAATTTCTTCATCAACTGATTGTTTTTGCTCATATCGATGGGTTTCTTGAATTTGCATTCCATGCAAACCAATTTAACAAGTTTGTTTAAGAAAGATTTAAAGTTACATAGGGTTAAGACATATAACAATCTTCTATTGAAATTGTTTGCCTAGAAGAAAGTGTCACGGAACATTTTCGCTTCAGTCACTTGAGGGGTCACATATCAGCGGTATTTTTTAAATTTTCTAAAACTGTCATGCTTGTAATGAATCTTAGTGTAATGAAATTCTTTTAGTCTCTTTTAAATATACTACAATAGCCCCGAGATGCACTGTAAAAGTCGTTTAGTCGAAGCAATTCAAATGCAAGCAACGGTAGAGTTGGTAAAACAAACGCAACTGAGGTGACAGACCAGCGGTTTCCTGGACAACATCCGGAGGTACGAGCCAGGCTATTGTTGCCAACCGTGCGCGTGCGCGTGTGTGAGGAGGTTACGTATGAGGTGTTTCACACTTTCAACATTTACAAACACACAAACACAATACGCATTTGAAACTTAATTAATTGAAGGATAACAAATATATCGGATGAAATGGTACAAAAATGTAGAAACAGGATTCTGATTGAGCCAATCTAGTTGAATAAATCCAAGCGCCATATTTGTGGTATAATTGGTTTCCCCATATACGGTGCGCTTGATTTGATGACTGTTTATTATGGTTATTCCCCTTTACAATAATATACTGCATTAGTTACTTCAATAAAGGCGTTGCGCCGGCGCTTGTCATTAACAATCTAACTCTAGCGCTGGGAGCCATCACTGAATGTAATAAAATTATAGTGTCACAGAATATTATGGATACCGGATATACTATACACATTTATGTAGGTGGATTGTGAATACACCACGTGCATAATATTGATATTTGAACATTCTATTAGTTATAGTTCACCGAGCGAAGTGGAGTTCTCAGCGTCTACGGAAGCTTGGCGTTTCTATGTAAGTATATTTTGTACGACGATAACTGGAAGTGGCCTGCACCCAGCGTTTCCCTGCGGTCTCCGGCCTTTTTTGGAGATCGACGGAGGAGGCCTATGTCCAGCAGTGGACGTCCTACGGATGAAATGATGATGATGATCTTGCGTATTATAGACCCGATCGTCATGAAATTTGGTAGACATGTAGTTCATTCCAATACAATTTTTTATATTATATAAGCAAAATTGGTAAAAGGGTTGCGTAGATATAATGAGTCGCAAGGTTCAGGACGAACAACTAGTTTTATTTGAATTTGAATGTGGTATAAAGCTAATGTGTGTAAAATTTAAAAGTCCTTTTTCATACATAAAATAATAGGCATGATGACTAATATTTTTTTATTGTCTCATAAAAAAGCTGATCATAAATAGTACCCATCAAAGAAAACAAAATTAAAATTAGTTCAAAAATAAATAAGATATAAGCAGATATAAGCATTTAAATTTCATGCTAGACAGAGAGCGCACTATACTGAGCCGTGACGTCACGGCTCAGGAGCGCCATACAAATGCTATACTAACACACGCTTTGTGAGAAAGGGATAGAGCATCCCCTCCCTATCCCCACCTAAAACTTTAAACGCTCATATCTCAGAGATTTATCAGCCAATTTAAATTATTTTTTCAGTATGTGTAATGTATTTAGTTATATTCCTCGCTAAGCCGGTTATTTGTAATAAATTAAACATGAGGACACATGCCTATTATAGGCGTGATATGTATCGTGTCATACACTTGACAAAATAGCGAGTTTTCGGAAAAGCCAGATTACAGGTGCATAACATGCGAATAAACTGGAAATCATGAATCAGGTTCCGGTAATGATAACCTGTCCAACAACACTTTGTTAACCGCTATCGGGCGACAAACGCGGTGATTCAACATTCGCCGTCACACGTTAAGAAAGGCGTATGTTACAATCGTGTGTTACGATACGATGAGAGGAAAACTGTTAACGATTTACAAGTCGTGTCAAATAAAGGTTGTTTATAATTGTTTCACGTGGAGCCGGTGATGGAAACTGTCCAGAGCGGAACAGACGTCATTGATAATGGCATTTACAAATAGCTAGTGATTGCGGAGGCATGCGTGAGTCAGATGAGCCACCCATTGACATTCTGAGCGGGTAACCGGGCTCCAGCCATTCGCAACTTACGATACTGGTTACCTTTGAATCTGACGTATAGCAAATTTTAAAAGTTTGCGATGTGTTATATTTTTGATTTCGATAGTTTGGATGACACAATATTTGTTTCTAGACCAACTTAAAATATATTACAAACAACTTTTACTATGTGACCAATATTGATGTATGTCATTGGTGACCAAACCTGAAATCGCGGAAATCTTTATCGACCCACTGCTGGACATACGCCACTTCTTTAATACACGATTCTATCCGGTCCGGCGCCGATCTTATCATCGTTACCAGCTCGGACACAGACCTTCAGAGAAAGAGAGATTACCATGCTGGCCAAGTGCATGTTATGGAATGTCATGTTATTGAACTTTTCGAAGTTCTTGGACATACCGATTTCCTCACAATGTTTTCCTTCACTGTTTTTGAGCGATGGCATCGAAACTGGTGCATGGTGGATCCCATCCCTCTCTATCTCTTTCTCTCTCTCTCGCTCTCTCTATCTCTCTAGAGAAAAGGCCTGAGTCCCACCAGTGGGAACATGATAGGCTCAAATGATGAATGATGATTTCTCTACTACTACTATTAAGCCAATGAACTTTATATCACGAAGTATACGTACATACAAGGCGAAGTACCGCAACATTTGAACCCACATTCGATTTCTCTACATCCTTTAATCAATTTACCTTTCTTAGAATCTTATTTTAATTTCTTTCTTTATTAAAGTGGCATAAGGTTCATTTCTGTTAATAGTTGATACAAGCACTGCTGTCTTTCGGATGAAGTCTTCATGGCAAATTAAGGTAATGAAAACGTAACGGTAAGCCAATTTGTACGTTTAATTGCTTTACAACTTTATTGATTTAAACGTTCACTAAGGAAAACTTGGATAATATACATATCAACATTGTATTTGCTAACACTTTTATACGATGATAAAATTTGGTATAACATGTATTAGTTTAGACAAGTTAGCTTTTCACTTCCAGCCAGCTGCCTTTCGTATATCGTCACTCAATCGAACCTCACGGCATCCTACGCTAAGTTTGCAGAGTCGTGGTCTCCATTCCAGAACGCCGAAAAAAGGCGTAAAGAGAAATCGAAAACCAGAACATCAGGGTAGTCGCGTGTTTTAGGAGAGGCCTATGCCCAAAAACTTATTTGAAGGAGACATTTATTTTTTGTTTGGAAAATAGGCCTACCTCAAACTAACGTATAGTAATGAAACTCATTTCGATTTGTTCCTCATAATCTCTAGATTACAGTGGTAATATTAGCTATATCTCATCTCACCGGAATATTGAGAAATTAGCAGAGTGAATCTCACAATAACTCGTTCTGGTCAAGGGAAATGAAAGGATCGTGGCAAAAAATTTAAACAATGCATATTATTCTTGAAATTTTGATGCCGGTTGCATTTTTACCTTTAGTCCGGCAGCAAATTTTTTTATAACTAATTTTGTAATGTTGTACCATTGTTGTACCCATCAATATAGGTACGTTACCGTATTTAATTGACCTAAAAAAATAATTGTCTTCTTTAATTAATTTTAGAATGTGTTTTTATAGGACGTGATATACCTACACAATACTGTAGTTCAATATTACTGTAAGATAATCTTTCGTTACTTATGCCAACTGCAAACCATGCGAAGTACAAATAGCAAGCACAAGTAGCAAATACCTAGTTACCCACTACGCATCGTTTGCAATGAGCCACACACTTTTTGCGTAGTGCAAGTGGTGGTGGAAGTCTGTATGCTACTAGCATGTAAGTAGTGGCTGTAGAAGTGTGTAGCTCGTTGCAAACGATGCGTAGTAGGTACTTGTACTTGCTACTTGTACTTCGCATGGTCTGCAACGGTCATTACTTCCGAATTTTACGATCCATTTATAGAGCTTCAGTAAATCAGTATCGATGGTTACCATTTACTTTTTCTATGGAAACGAATGCACGCGAAAGTGAATATCGATTATTGTGTCGTTTTCTAGCAATCATTGTGTAACTGTTGAATAATGCAATGCGGCAGGAAAAGGGACACGATCTCGATATATTTTCGATACTAGTTGGCGGAACGGCAGGCGTGGTTGCCATGGACATGTTCAAGACATGCCGATATCGCGTCCCATGCGTGAAATTACCGCAATACGTATGTATCATACATAGGTGGAACGGTGAATTTGTACTGAGGCGCGGTTTGGAATGAATTCAGGGGCTCTATTTTTGAATCGCTTGTATGATTTCGCACGAAAATATCATGCGAAATTAAAGATTTTCTCTTTCTTCTTTTCCTATCAAGATAGGAAGTAAATTCGAATAGGTAAAGCACTCGTTGCTTTGCGTTTGCCTTTGCGTTATGATTATTTCGAAAACGCTACTTTTGTTTGGGATTACGTTTGAAAGTAGGTCATTTAGCATGATTTCGCATGATATTGTCATGCGAAATATCATACGGGCGATTCAAAAATAGAGTCCCAGAACATAGTGGATTTGTATAAATTAAACTATAATGTTTAAGAGTTATTAGAGACGCTTTTCGTATATCAATTGGAATCTTGCGTGAAGCCTAAGTTCTATGTAGATACATGTCAAAGCAGAGCTTGAAAACATACACTTCCTTCTTATTCAGTGCAGTTCTTTTAATATAATTCAATGATGTCACCCGCTCTCGTTCAACAAGTGCAAATCTCCGTGCTCTTTATTGAATCACTAATCTCTACAATTTGTCTTAATACGTTATATCCTGCATTCGCCTACTCGAATGCCAGGGCAACCGCTCACCAGAAGGATAAACCGTATTTTTTTTAAATCTTCAAACGGCAGTACTGCAGTGCAAGTGCCGCTTTTTATCGATCGTCAAATTTGCCAGTTGAGATTGTCAAAATCGATAAAATGCCATTTGATCAGTACTCGCTGCGATCGATTAAATGGCATTTTATCGAACTTGACGATCGATAAAGAACGGTACTTGCACTGCAGATTTTTTTAATCATAGAAGAACACTCGATCAAGTCACCTTTCAAACAAATACAAACTAAATCAAAATCGGTTCAGCCGTTTGGGAGCTACGATACCACAGACATACGAGATCACACACACACACAGGACACACACGTTAAACAACACTTCTTTTTGCGTCGGGGCTTAAAAACCAGTATGATTTGTTTTATCTATACTAATATTATAAAGAGGAAAGATTTGATTGTTTGTTTGTTTGTTTGTTTGTTTGCATTGAATAGGCTCCGAAACTACTGAACCGATTTGAATAATTCTTACACTGTTGGAAAGCTACACTATCCCCGGTTAACATAGGCTATATTATATTTAAAAAAAAAAATAGGGATCCTTACTAAAACTCCAATAATGTAACCCAAGGTGTAAAAAAATAAATTTTGAATTTGCGTGTTTGACATTTCTAAGACAGGTAAGACAAAATATAGTAACCCCCATTAATTTGCATCACGTGATTTGCGGGCCCTTTTTGGCATTTATTTGTTTAAAAAGATTTATTAATTTATAGATTTATTAAGTACCTACTCAACGTACACAACAAAGCTGCCGCCAGCTTAAGATGAGCCGTACGTTCAAAGGAAAACCTGTACATTCCGGAGGTCAAGTTATTTGGACCTAATACTGACGGTTGACGTCTGTAATTTCTGAACTACGAAATCGATGTCCTTGAAATTTTTATGGGACGTTTTTTAATGTACCTCCTTACTAACAAAAAAATAATAAATGAAATCGGACTACGCGGTAATGATTTAGAACTAAGTACACATTTTGACTTTCATCCCTTCTCCCATGGGAACCATGCAAAATTTCGGGATAAAAATTATCCTATAACCTACCTCGGAGTATGAACTCAAATTATGCTAAGTTTCATTTGAATCCATTTAGTCGTTTCGGCGTGATGCGCGGCCCAGATACAGACAGACAGACAAAAATGAAAAAAAAAATACAGTTTTGAGTTCAGTATCGAAAATCGTGCCGTCTAAAAACAAAATCCAACATATCTTCAATGTACAGAATTGGACCTGTTACAGTTTTATTATATGTATATATAGATCATTATTAATTAGATTGATTAATGAGAGAGATTAGATGAACATTGTTAGGTAGCAACAATTTTATTATGGATTGTAAAACTGTGCTGTTAGGTAGGTATTTAGCACAAAAACTAGGTAAAGATAGATAGCACGTAATCAAGACTAAGGTGAAAAATCGGTAGACTTCAAAGACAACGATGACAAAACCAAATACTAGTTAGACAATGGTTATTGGAGTATTGCATTATCTTACCTAACTGAGTACCTATTTCAAGGAATAAATCGATAAGATTTCAAGAATCGTAAAGGTGTAAAGGATGAATACGCAGGTACGACAAATGCTTGACCTTCGTATAGAGGTGATCGCCCTATCACAAAGGAAGCCTTTACCTGTTATACTAGATACCCAATATAAGTACGCTAATACGCTATACAACCTTGTCACTGTAGCAATTTTAGGAACGGCTTCAAACACAAACGCAGAGCTAAGCATTTCTACTGCGAATAGGTAACAAAGTTTAACATTTTCCGCTGGACGAAACGTGTTAACTTGTCTATTAATCATTTTAGGGCACAAAAAGCTTGATAAGTAGTCTATAGTGGGGAAAAAATATCAGTAGATTTTTTGTTTAAATCGAGAATCTAATCTATGTAGAGTAGAAATAAGAAATATCAAAACAATTCTAGTTGGACGATGTTCACATAATTATATCTTCCGGCGACGACCTCTAAATACATTTTGTTCTTATTTTAGAATAGTCACATCAATTGAGTTTAATCCTTCAAGAGCCTTTAATAAATTGAAACGTATGTTCGGAAGGTTTGATAAAACTAGTAGGACATGACTCCACATTAATACAGATGACGAACGACATTCCACTAATCAAACACCCCTATGTTCCGGCACAGTTCGGTACCTTATCGGACGAGAGTTTGACAAACGAAACGGACGCTGTCCGTGGTTACAAAATGATTTATGAGATTACAGAGATGATTAATTTACAGAACTCAGTTGACAATGAAATTCTATAATTGTATATTTGTTATTAAGAGACAAATAAATATTTTTGTAATTTTATAAAGGCAATTTTAGTAAAAAGTTACAAAAACGATGAACTTATGTTACTACCATTGCAGTGCCCTGCGGTGTGGAGAGTTTATCAAGAGGGGAATCTAAAGAATCCATGCGCGAACCGCTCTGCAAACAATGATGTACGTGACAATTATGCCCAAGTAAATATTACAAACGTTCTATTCAACGGTTTGATAAATAAAACAAAGAATTAAATTTCCGAATGGTTTTAATACGTTCATGTTTTATACTAACTCCTCTCAGGTTTGCAGAGTGGTAGGTGGAAGACTTTGTAATACAGATAATTTTGTGATTCAAGAGTTTTTTTAAGGGTTTTGTCGGTCAGCGATCACTTCACCCTGTATGTACAGGGCGAGTAAGAATCAGTTTTTTTTTTTCAATTTTACTTATTTAGCAGTTTGCAATACTAATAGTTTATTGCACATTATGAAATTCGCATACAGATTTTAGGTAGCATGTTTAAGGTAGGTATCACATAATGACCCTGATTGGATATGACAACAAAATGCGGAGCGATCGATATAGCGATTAACCCTTGCCAAATATTAGTGTTAACATGGTGAGATAAGAGGACACGATTAAATGGATTGCTACGAAGGAGACGGCGGCAATGTGAATGAACCTGAGTCCGGCTTATCGTGCAGCGACTCGGTTGCGGAAACGTTTCCAAATGCAAATATTTGGCCAGCAGGGGCCGGTCCGGGAATGTTACCGTGAGTTTAATTTATTTAAATCTCTCGGCAAATATTTATTCAGAGCCAGATCTAACTTATTTGGGTCTGAATAGACTGCTCGAGAAACTACTGGATTAGGATGATTAATCTGCAAAGGGAGCATATAGTAATACCTACCTTTCAAAGGCATCCATCGCATGCAGACGAGGATCAAAATAGCCGCCAGCCAAGCAAGTTTCATCAAAACAACTTCTATAGCATTCAAGAGGCCAATTAACTTCAAGTAGGACAATATAAAATAGGAAACACCACCCTCGGGCAATGGACATGCCGGCGAAATAGTCCAATGCGAATATGACAGTTAGCCCGAATTGGCGAAGGAAGCCGTGGGAGGCAGCCACATCAGGCAATGTAGTGGCTTAATGGAGGTTAAGATGTGTGGCCCCCTGTAACGAGCATCGCGCCTCGTTTGACGCAAGTATGCCATACACACAAATTGGACGCGATCACGCGGACGATGACTAGAGAAATGTGTCGATTAAAATGATTGTTTCAATCAAATTGTAATGGTAATGAGCTTCTAAGAACTCCCTGCAGCAAATAACCATTCTTAACACGCTTTTCGTTACTCAACACTTTGAAGTTAGCTTACGAAAACTTACAAAGATTTTACACACGATGTGTAACTTATGCTTTATGGAGTTTAATGACTCCGTCTAACAACCTCAAAATGCAAAGCAACCTGTGAGTACAAAGTAAACGCCTTATCTTGATGGGTGCAGCTATTTCGTGAGCCATCGACAACAAAAAGAAAAATCACAGGTCGGCCAGAGACGCGAGCCAGTGGCACGTGGAATGCGGTCTACATACATAATTGTGCTTTAGGTGTTACTGTGCAGTTTGTCTTTACTTTTACTGTGGGTTCCTTATATTAGAATTATCGGCAAGCATTTTTGAGCACAGTGGTAGTATGCCACATTGTCCGAAGAACCGATAACCGACGGAATAGACGAGTTCTGGAGTGGAAACCACGTTTAGGCAAACGTAGTGTAGGACACATGTAGGCGGCCAGGTGTAGGGATGACCTGCTGATAATGATAATTTTTGAATACCTAAAAATGCCTATAGGGAATCATGGTATTGTAGATAAAAGAAGTTATTAATGTAGACATGTTAAACCACACCCTCATAATGGGACAATCCCATTCATTCGCATGTATAGTTATATAAATTAATTTGCATTTTGCCCGTGACTTAGTTTTACCACATACAACACAATTAGCTTTGTTAGACAGGCGACGCCCCTTAACAGTAGTCCAGGGTGCGGCAACGGGGCCAGGGCTTTGGTTTTCCCTTTTTTTGCCAAGGTAGTTTGATATCAGCTCCAATACTAGCTTTTCGCATCAATTTGCCACCGGATGAGGACATAGTAGGTACGTGATTTTTCGTAAATCAGGACTAACTATGAAGGATTAGAAGGTTATATCTTGGTTTAAGAGAGATGCAGTTTTTAAATTCCAAGTTCCGTGTGAACACAACATGCTTGTGAGATTGAACCTGCCATGTCTACAACACGTCTTCGTGTAGTCTACAAGCCGACAACCTGTTTAAAGGCTATTATATCACATTTTTTGCACGCTATGGGAAGCTTGGAGATACCCTCGGGCTATTGAGACCAGTTCTAATCGAGAGTTTAGTTAGACCGACCGAGTGCTGCGATCAGATTATAACGTAGTCACTATGTATATTATTTTTGCAAGGTCAATGCCAATCATGATGAATTTCTTTATTCGTTCCTACTTTTCTAGCGATATAAATGAAGTAAGTAAATGTTCAACTAAAGCAACTGACCCAAAATGAAAGAGCAAGGAGAATATATGCACAGTTACTTATATATTAACGAGACACGATTTTATGCTAAGCTAGGTTTTTTTAGTATCCTGTTAGATCCTACTACTGGGCAAAGGTCTCTTATATTTGTCACGATCCATAGCTAGCTGGGACCAGTCGCGATAAACCGCATTCAAGTCTTCCCGCCTACGCTTGCGGGTCCTTCCTGGGGGGTTTATGCCCGTCTTCAGGCATCCAATGCAATGCGTGAAGACCTTTGCCCACCTTTCCGTGTCCATTCGCATGCCATCTAGGAATATTCAATCAAAGGTTTGATTTTATTTATTTCAACAATCCATTTCCTGTAATTCTTTTTCGATATAGCAGTGGCGGGGTCAGATATCCAGTTCCTTTAACAAGGAGAGTAGCTCTAGTGACTGTCCTTATTTGTTTGAGGTACTCTCTTAGTCTAAAATAAAGCACGTGACCAGGGGCGGATTCAGGATTTCATTTGGGGGGGCATATTTCATTTGGGGGGGGGGGGGGGGCATTCAGACAAGGTGCACCTGAATCAAATCGAAAAGTTGATTCTATCCATGATCCTTGGTCGAATGTATGGAATCGCTAGGTGTTTTGGGGGGGCCATGCCCCCCCTGCATCCGCCAATGCACGTGACGAGCGTGAATGTACTATCGATATTTAATTTTGTAAGTACTTACTACAAAAAGTTAACTGCTTCCTATGTTATTAACGTAAATAAAAAACATGTACACACCATACACATTCATTAAATTTTATTCAACCTCCCCGATATATTTTTTCACTTTGGTAGAAGTATCAAGATTAACTAGACAGATTATAGTAATCCCTTGTAATTTTATGGAGATTATAGTCATAATCTTACGAGCTTTAGAAAAACACCTAAATTAGCTTGGAGAAAAAAAAACTATTTATTAGAATGGAAACATATTTCGTTACGTGTGTGTTTTTGGGTTTACTACTGAAGTTTGACAAAGATGAGTACTTATTGGCACATACAAGAACATTCTAGATTTTTTCTGGGCGTACAGTTAACGCATAACTTACGTAATCTCTTCTTCCGGCCTTTTCCCATATTTTATTGGGGTAGGCTCTCCTACTAGCTGTCCTTCTCTAGAGTCAACGATTCCGGGTCGTCCTTGTCCTTGGGTCATTGTAAGGTTGTATTGTTGAGTCACTTATGTAATGATTGACAATAAAAGGTTTGGGTGCTACTTTCGTTTGCCTTTTTTAGAAGTGGGATTATTAATTTATGAAGATGGGTTCAAGCCTTTGTACAAACTTTGTCGTGTAGAAATGGACACTGAAAGCGTTCAAAGTAAGCTTCCACAGCAAAACTTCGTATCTTCCACTAACAATGAGTTCTCATTGTTAGTGGAAGATACGAAGTTTTGCTGTACGAAGTTTTCTGTTGTTGCTGCACGAAGTTAATGAGAACTCATTGTTAGTGGAAGATACGAAGTTTTGCTGTAGTGTAGTAGTGTGTAGTGGTAGTAGTAAGTAGTGGGAATGGGGTACAACATTATTCGAATACTACAGTGGTTCCGAGTTTGCAGCTATTGTTAAATTTGAATACCACAGTAGATAGATAAGAAACTACCGTTCAAGAATATGACCGAAACTTTAATGTTAAAAGAGTAGAAAAAGATCAGTGTTTGGTACAAAGGGTATCAAGAAGAAATTATTGCTGAAAGGCCATTAGTGGTTGTTAATTCGACTTTCAGAGACCTGGAGTCATACGGCTCTTTTAACGCGGGCTCGAAACAGCGCAATACGAAGAAACACGCGAACTACTTCAAGGCGCCGAGAAAAGTTTTGCGGTCGCTCAACTTTTCACAACCACCTAAACAGCAGTGCAAGTAACGTTCTTTATCGATCGTCAAATTTGACAGTTGAGATCGTCAAATTCGATAAAATGCAATTTGATCAGTTGGTACTAACTATGCCCAATTCAATGGCATTTTATCGAACTTGACGATCGATAAAGAACGGTACTTGTAGTGCTGAATCGCTTAAAACAGGTAACAGTAAGGCCCACGGGCCTATGTTGATTGAAAACTGGTGCCCTCGCACACACGAAGACATCATTTTCTTTACTGATTAGATTTCTGTGGTGATTTTGGAACATAGCATTGATTCGATTACTGATGGGGAAGAAAGGTTCTGGAGTGGAGACCACGAACCGGAAGACGCAGCGTAGGTAGACCTCCCACTAGATGGACGACGATATTGTGAGAGTAGCGGGCATCCAGTGGATGCAAAAGGCAGGCTGTCGTTCAGTGTGGAGGTTAAAGGGGGAGGCCTATGTTCAGCAGTGGACGTCTTCCGGCTGATGATAATGATTGATTTGAGCCCCTTAGTGACTCCGCTTCAGACAGTGACCAATTCTAATTATTTATCGTAGTGGCCAGCAATATCGCCGATATAGATAAAAAATTAACAGCCGAGGCAAGGTTGGGCGTGGCGGTTTATGGCGCCCTAGGTCGCGCTGGATAGATTATTACTATTTATTGATATATTCAGTGTGACCAATTCCCTGTAAAGGAGGCAAAGAAGAAAAAAATAGGACACTAATACCAGGAAACTATAAATTTGGTACAGAGTTAACGAAGGTAGCTCTCCACTTAATTCTTCGGGCACTCTTTCACTGTACCTCATTGAACAAGTGTGGTACTGGCGGGTTTATTACAGAAGTTTGATTGTCATCGCGATTGCAAGCCATCCCGTTCGTCTAGTTACTTTCACCACTCGCGTGAGCGAGAGCATGCGATCGTTAACGTTATTACTCATTCATAATAAGCCCATAGCTCTGCTATTAGGGGTAATAAGTATTCTATGGGCAACAACAATTCTATTAACATTAACAATTCTATTTAACAATATTGCACCTACAAAGTTAAGCTTTTTAATTTCCCATGCTTTTGCTTTTTATAGAATTAGAATTTTGGCCTTCCCTTAACACTTGTGGAATAATTTGGTAAAGTTTACTCAGCTCTAGGGTATCGTTATCGATGTAATATCGATTGGAAGCTATCGTTATCATGTAGGGACGATAACTGCGCCGACCGTGGTCGCCTGTACATACATGACTCCTTTCGGAGAATATAACAAGAAGCGAGTTTTCACAGGAAAATTACTAAATAATAAGATACGACCTGCTATTTACTAAGTTTTTTGCACATATGTTACATATTAAAGTATTAAATTACAAACAACAAACATTAACATTGATTTTTTCGCTGCTCAAGTATTTAAGTGTTAGACAGTACTGTTTATTGCTAATAATGACGTGATGTTGTCGTCATTTAGAGTGGATGTGATGCTACTTATAGACAACAAGGTAAACTAACCAAAGTCAAGTAATTTCGACGTTTGTCGTTAAATCGAGGGTATATAGAATTTACACTGTATATACAAATTACATTCATGTCTTAGATATCAGCTTTAAATTCTTATTCTCAAGATTGATTTTCCATTGAAAACTTTTAACAAAGTAAAGTGAGATCAATCTGCCTAACATCAGACAATGATATTCGACATCATGTTAATAGAAACAATAAGTCGGCCTTGATTCCAATCTGTATGGTGTCATCAGTATGTATGTGCGAGCTAAATTCATTTCATTCATAGATTGGAAAAAATATTTGTTGGAATGGATTTTCGGGTATAAAACGAAAAAATTAAGCAATAATTGTCAAGACGAATATAAAACAAGTAAACCATAAAAAAGTTATTTATTTAATGTCAATATATTTAATTTAACGAAATCCACTCTCAAACTTTCCCTCCTAGTTTTACGAAAAACTACATTTGTGAATTGGAGGTAATTTTAAGTTTTTCCAAAATTTTAAGCTACTATTTTTATTAAAATTAACAAATCTATTTAAAAAACAACAATTTTATACATCTTTCTATTTGATAGCATTAGAACGCCAAAAATCCAGTTTACGACGGTTGGTTCAAAATGGTCCCGCCGCGCATCGGCGCCTCGACTGTTCTAAACTTAGTAAATAAGGTACAATTTTAAACGACTTCTCCACGCTCGACACTGATTCGATTTTCCAGTAGCTGTGTTGAGCCTACTATCATCATTATCAGTCTGATCCACCATGTTGGCTCCGTGCATGTTGGTGAATGACATGTCTTTGATCTTCTGAGGTTTTTGGACATATGGGTTTCCTCACGATGTTTTCCTTCACCGTTTTTGAGCGATGGCATCAAAACTGCACATACTTTATGTAAGTCATTATTTATGTGCATGCACATAACGATATAGTAACTAGTTGTAACTGGTGGCCGAGAATCGAACCGGGTGCTGTCAGATTGTAAAGCGCACATGCCACCACTCGCCTACCATCGCTCTAGCGGCTAGCCTTATTATATAGAGAAAAAAAGCATGTTTTTTATAGGGCTTCATTTCTGTATAAACCTTCAAAATTTGAGATAAAGGATTTGTTTCGTAACAAAAATTACACACCTATAACCATGGCCCAATTTGGCTGCGCCTTTTCGGTAAAAACACAAGTGAGCAATTTAAAAGTTGACTTGACGCATCTAATCTAAAAACAAATATCGTAGGGCTGCGATAAGATAGTCACTATGCAAACATTTTGAAATTCAGGTTAACAGTTTGTTTTATTTCTTCAGGGATTAAGGTGAATAGTTATAACTTATGTGGTTGTATAAGAAAAAGCTACTTATTCAAATTCAAATTATTTATTTGTCAGAACATGGTAGGTACACATACATATAAAGTAGCATACATGGTCGTAAGAATGGAGACGTATCTCATGTCCTTGCCTGTTACAGCGTACAAAAGTTAGTTTTTTATTAATATTTTTATTAGTTTTTGTTAAAGTTAAAAAGGAAAAAAAAATAAACAAAATTATGTCTATGTTAGAATATTGTTAGAATCATATTTTGGTTTAGTTGTATTTTATACCTTAATTAGATGTTTATTACTACCTATGTAAGCTATTATTATTATTATTTTATTTGTTTATGTCTACATTACATATCAAAACATTTTTATCATTAAGGAATTCTGAAATTTCATAGTAGCTTTTTTGTGCTAATAAAGTTTTTAGTTTATTTTTAAACATTCCAAAATTTAATTCTCTGATGATTTTAGGAATTTTAGTATATATTAAAGGAGCCATACAGAATACACTTTTTTGCATGAGTGCAGTTTTGGCCGTACGTGGGCAGAGCTTCATCTCAGCCTGTGTGCGAGTTCGAATACCAGCATCAGTCCAACTACCAAAGAGATGTGGATTTAATTTTACAAAAGTAGCTATTTCTAATATGTATAGAGATGGTAATGTCAGAATCTTGTGTTTTAAAAAGAACGGTTTACAGCTATCAGTCTTATGAAGATGAAACATTGCCCTGACGCACCTCTTTTGGGCTTTGAAAGCAATCCTTTTGTCAGTAGAGTTCCCCCAGAAAATAATGCCGTATCGTAGAATAGATACTGCCATGCCATAATATGCAGTAATTAGAGCTTCTTGATTAATAACTAATGACAATTTAAATAGTGCGTATGCCGTCGAGCCCATTCTTTTAGTTAATGTATCTATGTGTGCTTTCCAATTAAGTTTACTATCGATGGTCAATCCAAGAAATTTAGTTGAGTCCACTTCTTGTATGACTCTACCATTATATTGCAAAACTATTTTTTCACGTACTGTACGCTGCCGAAAGTGGATGATGTTCGTTTTGTCTAAATTAATTTTTAGGTTATTGTCATCTAGCCATTGAATGATTGATTTTAAACTATTATTTATTTCCGATTCGTAAGTGATTTTATTTTTACAATTAATAGTAACTGTGCTGTCGTCTGCGAAGAGAGTCGTAGGATGGTCTAGTGCTTTAGGCAAGTCATTGATATATCCTATAAATAGAAGAGGGCCCACTACACTGCCTTGCGGGACACCGAAGTTAGGAGTACGTGCTTTAGACCGATGAATTATTTCTTGTTTTTTATGAATGTTTATTTCTGTAATCTCAGTATAATGTTTTCTATTACTTAAGTATGATTTTATAAGGTCTAGAGTATTTCCTCTAATGCCATATGTTTCTAGTTTTTGTAAAAGTATATCGTGGTGAACATAATCAAAAGCTTGGGTCATATCGCAAAATATTGCGCAAACTGGAATAGTTGCATCTATGTTGGTCATAACATTATTTAAAAAATCATATATTGCCATATTTATTGTTTTATTTTCCCTAAATCCTTTTTGTTCGTTACAAAGTATACTTTTCTTTTCCATGTAATTGTAGAGCTGCGTGTAAATGTATTTTTCAAGAATCTTTGAAAATATAGGGATAAGTGAGATTGGTCTATAGTTATCTATGCATTCCCTATTTTTCTTTTTGAATATAGGTTTAATAATGGAGACCTTAAGTGCGTCAGGATATGTACCTGCACTAATACATAGATTCATAATGTAGCTTAAGTGTCCACATATGTATACAGCAACTTGTTTAATAATATTTGTAGAGATTCCATCGTACCCTACACTATTTGTATTTTTTAACGCAATGATTATCTTAAATATGTCTAATGCAGTGCTCGGAAGAAAAAACATTGAATTGGACCTACTTGTAATTAATGAGTTTGTTTTCTGACTATTATTTTTAATGGGTTCAATTTTATCAATGAAATGGTTGTTGAATGCATTGCAGATTTTATTTGGGTCACTGATTATATTGTTATTTACTTTTACTCGCAATACAGACTCATTTTGTATCTTTTGTTTTGAACTATTTATTATATTCCATGTGCATTTAGACTTATTCGTTGCCATTTTTATAGCGTAGTCGTTTTGAGCTCTCTGGGTGAGCTTAGTGATTTTTTTAAACAGCTTTGAATAATTTACTAGTTTATTCTTATTGCTACAATTTCGGTGTCGTCTATATTGCCATAAGAGTTTTCGTTTATTTTTACTACATAGTTTGATGCCACGCGATATCCATTTTTGCTTTTTAACTGATTTAACAATTTTTTGTGTGAAAGGAAAACACAAATCATAAAATAATTTAAACGTGTCAATAAAGTAATTATACGCATCATTAGGGTCGTCAATACTATATAGGTCTGAGAAGGAGAGATTTTTAATGTGCGATATAAACTTCGATATATTTTCTTGACTATAGTCACGCCGTTTTATGTACCAGCTATCAATGATGGGTTTTTTGTCTACAGGACACATCAGTAGTTGAGCTGTGTGGTCGGATAGCGCGAATTCAACCACGTCAGCCTTGCAATTATTTTTAAAATTTATATTACTTTATTTTTATTACTTTAGTTACATTAAACTCTCTTATGCATAAACATTTGATAAGCTAATCTATTCTTTAAAATGATCAGTCAATGTTTCGTAGATATGAAGTGAAACGTAAAAGCAAGCCAAAAAATATTATTGAACAAATTGTTTATTCTATATCTGGGTCTTAATATCTATTTAAGCATGTATTTAAATGTATGATATAATAAATAAATATTCGGAAGATTTTTCACACATGGTCATCTGACCCCAAACTAAGCAAAGCTTGTGATATGGCTGCCAGAGACTGATATACATACAAATATAGTTTTAAATACATACTTAAATAGATATTAACAACCAGATATAGAACAAACACAAATGTTCATCACACAAATGTTTGTCCTAGATGGGAATCGAACCCACGCCCCCAAGCTCAGAAGGCAGGTTCACTACCAACTGCACCAACGGGCTATATATAATGTATGTATATCAGTCTCTGGCAGCCATATTACAAGCTTTACTTAGTTTCGGGTCAGATGACCGTGTGTGCGTTGTGTGTGATGTCGTTCAAATCACAAGTGAATCAGTTTTTCTACGCAAGTGTGCTCCATCGTAGGACACATCATCGCTTAACATCAGGCAAGCCGGGGGTCAAACGCAAGCCTGTTATATTTTTTTATTTTATTTAATCTAGTACATAGCCTATGTGGAAATACAACCACAGGATTTGACTTTTTATGATGCTACTGAGTGACAAATGTGCAAGTTGCTTCCTAATGGTAAGAGTCACGCTTGTTCATAACAGTTCAATGCCACCCAGAATTCAAAACCCTGCATGGCAATGCAATGCGATGGTCACCCTGAGATATTAGATATTACGTGGCCTACAATGGAATTGCAGGGAAAAAAATTATCCAGTCACAACTTGAAGATGCCCAGATTGTAACTATCATACAGGCAACACCCATTCCAGCAGAGCATTCTACAGTCTAGCAGTTCGCACAATAAAAGTGGAAATATCAACGTTGTGGCTTTCTTATACCTGTTCTGGCCGACCAAAAGAAAAATGTGTAGAAAGGAAATTCGATAATGCAGATTTAACACTAACTCCTGCCCATACACATTGTGTCATTTAACTAATTGTTATATACCTAAGAAAAAATTAATGAATGTGTTATATCTACAGTTTCCCCTATAGCTCTTACACTTGGTCGTCTGTTTGATCACCCTTAGTCGTCCGTTTGATCATCGCGTTAGCAGTTGTGTGCGGCTCAATATTGAAGTGTGCGTTTGTAGTAGAACTAGTAAGAATATGTCAGTGTGTGCAATATGTGTTTACCTCGCCCCCTTCAGTTTTTGGCAGACTATTTTCAGTACTAGCTTGAGATTAAGTCAAATCCAAGTTATATATCAAAGCCCATAACCAATCTCTTTAAGCAGGCTCTAATTTCAATTATTTATTAGATAGGTATTTAGTCATTAGGTAAATCTATAGAACATAATAAACATTAATGTTTGATCTTTGGTACAGTATTACACATTTTATTCAACCAAATGAGTAATTACGGCACTTGAGAATGATTGATGTGATCTGACTCATGGTAAGCTTACATTTAGTCTGAATTACTTACCTACTTCAATATGTTGTGGTTGTCATTTAAAAACAGATATCTGATTTAAAAACTGTGTTTTAATTAAGTTAACTATAATCGGTTCAAGTATATTTAACTCTAAAATTTTAAATAAATAAATAATAATAAATAAATAAATAGCTACAGTAATATATAATAATATATAAAAGCTACAGTAACATTCCAAAAAGTTAATTGAAAATGTTTTTTTGTTTCTGTGTAGCCACCAAACCTCGAGTCGCCCCCAAACTTGATAGCAAGACTATCTCAAGAAATTTTATAAAGATTGGATGTTGCTGGCCCAGTACAGAGACAAGTAGGAGTTGCGGGGGACGTATGCCCAGCAGTAGGATAAAGCAGGTTAGCATAAAACATAAACATCAGGTAACAGAGACAATCGTACGTTTAAAAACCAGGCAAAAGTGATTAGAATTTACATTTTTCATTCAGAAAAACATAACAATGATATAATGTTAAGAAAATAACGGCCTGGGTAATATGGCCTGAGCCTGTATCAAATAATATTAATAAAACAAAAACAGACTGTGAAAGGTAGGTAGCCTATGACGTACCGGAGATTAAGACGAATCTAATATCTAAATTCTAATTCAAAGTGGGGGTGATGAGACCTGCACTGACAGCCCGCTTGGGGTTATTGTGCAATTGCCCCTGCCAGTCTACACAAACCAGCCGAGCTCCTTAAAATATACCTAATACCTAATATAACGGAGCAATCCAACATCCCCTCACACATCAAAATCTGTCAAGCTGTATAGACTACAGAATGTAATATTGAAACATATAAACACCCGAAAAACATTAACCTCATTAGGCAGGCTTGTAAAAATAAACACAGTCAAAAGTTTTAAACAAACAAGTTGTAAAGCAGTCCTTTAAAATGCCAAAAGAAGCATCGCTGTTGTGCGTCCACAACATTTCTCTTAATTTTATCTCTTTACAAACAGCTTCTTAACTTGCACAATAAACAAAACAGGTGAATGACATCTGAATACCTCTTCAAGATTCAATATTTCAGCACAATGAGGTAATTACTAGTTAAGTACATACCTTGCGGAAGGCGAAGAGCTCGTTCTGCAGCTTTTGCCGCTCAGCTGAGGGCTGCTGGCCCTTCCCTCGAATGAACTTTAGCATTCTGCCAGCCTGCAACAGAACAACCACTTAGCACCGCACAAACACTACTTTAAACCAACAATGACACTGCAATGCTCTATAATCTTATACCATTATTGCAGCATGCTCAGTACGCGAGCACTAGTACACCGACCGGCACCGAATTGCCGACTGGCTGGCTCCTATCGCAAAGCTACTCCAAGCGTACGTACCTAGTATACCTAGCCCCGCGCAGAGATAATTACACGAGTCTCTTTGAGAATCAAACGATAATCGACCGTCAGATAACACTATCTACAATCGCTAAACCCAAAAACATGTACTTTACACTACTTTTTCGGCTTGTGCCCACTCACAAATTCGAGACAACGCCTGTCTGACGGATTGCATTCAACACATTGTAACAACTTACGGAACCACCCTGGGGCAACTTTTACTTGGTAAATTGCAAGGGTACATACCGAAAGACGACAGTTTGAGGAGTTTTAGTGATAAAATCCAAAATTAGAGAGATGACACAAACGGCGTCAGAAATACACACAAACATGAAGCAAAATTCTACAATGAACGCACGCACGCACAGCAGGCACCCACACTAACGCCGTCGCTGACGTGCACTGATCTGACGTATGATAGTGACATTGCATTGACAGCTCATGTTTTCTTTTCTTTTAATGACTTTTATGCTACGACTGGTTTGTTCATTTAGCCAGTGTTCATCAATTTCGTGATTCTGATTGTGATGGTGATCGCGTGCCATCCTACTGTATAGTTCGAGTACCATATTATTGTACTAAGTACAAAAGAGGTCAAAGAATTCCAGTAGAACTCAGTTTGTTATTTCATGGAGTTCATGTAGGTACTCTAATTGAGAAAATAGATAGATAGATAGATAGATAGAAACTCTTTATTGTGTACACCAGAAATAAAAATTACAACACGATAGAAAACGCTAGTGCCACAAGTGGAATTTTATGCGAATAAAACTAAACACTCAAAAAATTTTAACTTTCAAATGTCAGAGAGTTTTAATTGTGTTCATTTTTAAACACAGATAGATCTGTGGTGTTTTTAGAGGTATTGGTTACTGTACGATACAACGTGTATTTAATTTAGGTAAAATGCAATACTGCAAAAGTAATCGAATTTAGATTATTATCATAAATGCGTGTAGAGAAGTAAGATACAGCTAGGACGTGTAATGGCAACCATTTTCGAAATATATCACGGATGGCATAATAAAATTTTATTATCTATTATAGCAATATTCAAAGCTCAGTAGGTAATATAGCCACAACCAGCGACATCTGTCGGTTGCACATATTTATATTTTTTAATCAGTAGTCTAGACAAGAATGTCAGTCTTATGTGTTCTTAAAATTCCGCTTATTTTTTCTACGGCCATGACGGATTTTGGCAGGTTTACCTTTTGGTTATAGGCTCACCCTCAGGGTTTACCATAGCAAATCTGTTCCTAATTTAACGATGTAAAACTACAAAATATGTGAATAAGGGCCCAGGGTTGACCCCACTCTTGAACTTGTTCATAATAATGAACACACAGTCACTAGTCACAGTTAGTTGCTGGATACCATCATAGATACTATAAACTATCTCGAAATTAATTAATTTTATGGTGGAATACATTGACTAACTAGCCAACAGTTTAGGAAGTATTTGCCATAACTACCGTGGTTGCTACTTACCTATCTTTATAGCATACGAATACTTTTAGGTACCTACTTTAACCATGATCATGACACGACTAATAATACATACCTACAGGTGCTAAGCTTTGTCATGCAATGCTAGTTGGTATTCCATTATGGATCTAATTATAAGTTAACTGGCCGCACCCCGCGGTTTTTCTCATATATAAAATAATGAGTGCCAAAATGTGGCAGGTTTGATACTGACTAAAAAATTTATTGATCAACTCTTTATTGTTCACACCCCATATTAATAAACACACAATAAAACAGCTAAAAAACTGGAAATGGGTGACCGCCTGAGCGTGATGTTATCTTTTTGCGCTAGTTTTTGTATATTGTGTTGGTACGGAATCCTCAGAGCGCGAGCCCGACTCGCACTTTGCCAGCTTATTGAATCACACGAAACCTGGCATGGCGTGCCGGTACCACGCCGTGCTCTCCCGTATTGTCTACCATAAATGCTTTGTAAACTCATCAAGCTTAAAAGAAGTTCACCGTGATGATAGTACATACGTACCTACATTTGTTTGTTAAATGCTACCCTTGGCACAATTAAGCCTTTTATTTGAAGAGGGTAGAATAAAAGTCATAGTAGGAGGTGCCTTGGTACTATACCAAGACTCCTCCTACTATGACGATGTTTTGAGGTTTTATGTTTGGAGTTTAGTGTAGCTTCGGTGTTGTGATGGTCCACATGGGGTGTCCAGTGAGTTCTCGGAGAGTGGGGGTGCCTGTGGCGTCTACGGTGAGTATTTTCGATGATCTCTACATAGCGTAGTTATAGGTTTGTATATATTCTATTAGTTCTTCCGTGTTGTTGGTTGGACATGCTTTTGATATTATTTTTTATTAATGGTTATAAATATAATAGAAAAAAAATCTGATCAGCTAAATAAAGCACCAAAATTATGCACATGCCATATAATATGCTAAGGTGAGTAATAAGTAGATTTATAGATCGATGGCGAAAGTAGGTAGTTTGAAGACTGCTTGAGTGTAGTCCTATCACGCCTTAACGTATACCTAAATAAGTTAGCTCTCTAGTGAGGCTGTTGAAATTTACCGTCAGGCGCTTGGCGACCAATTTTCAACATATTAGAATCTGTCACTTTGGTTTCTTCGCGGTGTTTTCAATTAGCTAAAACACGGTTAAGAATATTGATATATCAAAGAGAATATAAATTGATATATTATGTATAAGTACGTTGATATCTGTTGAAATGATTATTTCAAAAAGCGACTTGTTTTGGAGTTCGATCGTAATTTAGTAATTTCGAGTGATTTCACACGATATTTTCGTGCGAAATATCATACGAGCGATTCAAAAAGAGAGCCCCATGGGTCATACGCCTACGTGTTATAAGCGATTCTGTTTTGATGCGAAAAGTTGCGCGATCGCAAACGCAAACCATATTATCCCGGCTCTCGGCGCGCGTTCGCGTGATTTTCTGCACTGCGCTGTTTCAGCGTTGTTATGAGGTAGCGGTAACGCCCTAGGTCTCGATCTAAGCACACTATGCACGTATAGAAGTAGGTACGTATAATATTATACCCCGTTTTAGTTTTTTATTTTTCTACTTAGAATAGGCATGATGACATATTTTTATTAACTCATAAAAAAGCTGACAATTGATAGAGCCCATCAACATATACAAAATAAAAATTAGTTCAAAAATAAATAACGTATAAGTATTTTAATTTCATACTACACAGAGAGTGCACTATAGCGACAAGCCTTTGGGCCTCCAGGCTATAGGTATATTATTTTATTGTGTCCGTTTAAAACCCCCGAAGCAAACAGAGGGGTGTTTTAAGTCAGTGGCATCGTAGCTTCCAAACGGCTAAACCGATGTTGATTTAGTTTTTTTAAAGGTGGCTTGATCGAAAGACTTAGTTATGATTCACGAAAATATTTAGGTACAGCCGTTTGAAGATTATTAGCTCTCTTATCAAAAGTTTTGAATACATACTACTTGTTGTAATAAATAATATAGTATTTGTATTTGTTTTGATAGTTTTCCCGTCCATTGATTCAGATATCAGAATGTAAGACCCGCGGTGGAGAGACGGTAGTGGCAGCGCTGACGAGACTGGACGACGAGATCACAGCCGCGGAGCGGGCGCAGCCTGCGGCCAGACTCGCTGTAGTTGAGGCTGAACTCGATAGCCTCCACCAGGTACCTAAGATAACTTACCTGATGATCAGAATGACCTTCATATTCAAGGTTATACATATAAATTTTTAACTGGACAGGTGCCTTCATTAACTAAACAAAATACAAGCTAATACTAACACTCCAAATACAGTTAGACTGCCCATAGACCGTTGAAGGTCTATAATAATTATTAATTCGATTCTTCATCATCATCATCCACAGCCTTCCTTATCCCACTGCTGGGTATACCTAGGGCTCTCTTGCCATGTCATCTGCCTCGGTCCTGTGCTAATCGAGTCCAGTTCGACCCGCGACAGTGATAATATCGTCGACCCATCTTGCAGCTGGACGACCAACGCGTCGCTTTGCTCTACTTTTTTGTACATTTTATGTGGTGGTACGGAACCCTTAGTGTGCGAGCCCAACTCGCACTTTGCCGGTTTATTTTTACACTAGGTATAGGAAATACGTTTAAAACACGTTTGTTATATGGGGTCCCCAGTCCCCACTCCAGTCCTTTAGTTTTTATTTTTTGCTTTTGTTTTAACAAAATTCAGCTCACCGGTTTTCGTACGATAACCGAAGTTAATCAATGTCACGCGTCGGTACTTGGATGGGTAACCGCCTGGGCGTATGGAGTTGTCCTTTTGCACAACTTTTTGTACTTTAGTTGTTTACAAATTATGTGGATGTACGGAACCTTCAGTGCATGAGCCTGACTCGCACTTGGCCTGTTTATTTATTTATAAAGATAGATAAGATGAACTAACTACGATAGTATATACCTACTTATATTGAAGTCTACCTCTATTTACTCTGAGTATATATTGAACGTAGGTAGTAGATCTGTGATTGGACGTAATAAATTATGTTTTGTTTGTTTTGTTTCAGGAAATTAGTTCACTCGAAGAAACGACACAAGACGTCACTAAAGATCTTTACGCTCAGACTATGCATCAAGTAGGTATTTATACTATCGCACTTTTTAACTCTTAAAACCTTTACCTACTTTGTACCTACCTACATAGTAAAAAACATTATTATTGTAGATGTTCGTGAGCCTAGACCTTTACAGAAGGCCTATGCTGGCCTCGGAAAATGAAGATTTTGTGGCCAATGTTAACAGAAAGGTAAGAATAAATGCAGCTGTTAGCTTTAGTTTCTAAGATTAGAGTCCGTGGCATAGTGGCTGAAGCGCTATGAACATTCTGGTGGTGGTTTTTGATGGTCAGCCTCTCCTCGTGCCGTTTCCTTTGTAGAGTCAGTTTATTTTAACTATTCCGCAAAAACAAGATAAACTTGTGAGTTTGTCATAGATACCTAAGTACTTCGGTTTTCAGATATTATCTTACAAAAAATATAAATAGCCAAAAACTCTCTACTTTATAATTTTTTTTTTCTTGTTCCTAGAAATATATCAATATCTTATAATATGAGACAGCAGCTTTACATCTGCGGAACCCAGGCGGAACCAGATAATTCTCCTTCGTCCAACTGACAACTGACTACTGTCGTGTTATATCTGTGGTCGTGTTTTATTTTATTACTGTTCGAGCCGTAGAGGGAGAAAGCAAGAATCTATGGTTCGAGCCGTTCGAGCCAATGATATAAACATCCTTTCTCAAAGATTCGAGCGGAATAAAATTTGGGGTGGGCTCTACCAACCTCTTTAGCGAAAAAAACTCTGATTTTCATTTCAGGAGATGCTTCGATTGGAACTGACTTGGCTCCGTAGCCGCTTCAAAGAGCTACAAAAGGAAAGAGCTGCTCTTCACGCACAAATACTGCATACGAGGGACTTGTACGGACAGCTGCAACTCCTGCTTGGTAAATCAATGCATACCATATTGCAAGCTTTTGTGGACAAGGGCGGAGCCAGCCTTTAAGTCAAGGGAGGAGGAGGGGCGAGGGGGAGTCGGGGGGGAAATCGCACATTTATATCTGGGCTGGACAGGTTGTAAAATTACACAATACTGGTTATTCCACACGGTTTTATCTGCGTAGCTTATGTCACTCGGAAAGTGCAGGCTTTATGTATATTGGTGAAAGAGTTTTTAATATCAGACCAGGGGCCTTATTATGATTCTTTGATCGGGATCGAAATTGCATGCCATCCCGTTCGTATCTATTTACTCGCACCACGAGCGTAAGTGAGATGGCACGCGATCACGATCACGATCCGAATCATCCATAATAAGGTAGCAGGAGATCCTGTACTATTATTAACCCCACAATTAATGAACGGGCGTATTTTTTTTTTTTAAATATTTGTTTGTGTGAGAAATTTAATAGAAAATACTTCTGGTTGAAGGTAGGCCAAAAGTATGGGGCAAACCCACCCCGCAGGGTCCGCGCTTTTTTGTGGACCAATCCTTTGCATGCATGTTGAGCTCGTCTTTTCATATTGGTACATAATTTTTTTAAATTAGATAGTATGTGGAGTAAAGTGAGCCGGCCAGGTTCACCCCAAGAAGGCGCACTGAAGCAGGCCACGTCTCTCCGCGATGCCCTAGCAGCAGTGAGCGCGAGACTACGAGCCGCCGCGGAATATGCTCATACCGCAGTCAGGCTGCTAGATGACGCTTTACCGGCGTGGAAACTTACCACTGTTGGCAAGTAAGTAAGCGAAGACGTAATAAGGAATACATTAGGCGGCCAAGCATGTTGGAGCTGGCCACGTTTCTCCGTCCTTGCAGCAGTGAGTGACTGAAAAAATATAACATCTACCGTATAGGTGCTTGTTTTTGATACTCAACAGGAGCGGTTGGGAGCGAACGAGCGCTTGCGCAGATGCATGTCGGCTGTTCGTGTCGGCGCGGTGTTTGGAGCGCGGCGCGCGGCGCGTGCTGTGCGCGCCCGCAGCGCCGCGCGCCGCACGCACGCTGCGCCTCGCACTTGACTACGCCTTCACCGACACTATGCACGACCACAAGTCAGTATGCGGGGAGCAACCACCGTCCGTAACGTTATCAACCCGGCGACGGTGATTGGGCATCAACTGATTATTATTCATTCATTCATTCATTTATTCCCAATATTTATAATTTTACAATATTAACATAACATTTTTAACAAGTCTAACATTAACAATTCATTATGAGTATAAGTACCTTTCTGTAGGTGTCTCGTAAGCAGCTGTTCTAGGAAGACCTGTGTTACAGCTGCTAAATTTGATTGCCACAGCGCTACTAATCTCGACAGTTTGTATAGCCTTTCGGGCTGCATTTTGACCTCAGCCGACAAATCACAGTTTCTATCAAGAATATGCCTAATACCAAAAAATTTATAAAGTTGATTTGGCTTTTTTTTAAGTAGTTTTGGTTTTGCAGGTATCAACGAGCAACTGAAATATTTATGCAGTTCAAGGATGCTCTTGTACAGCTTATCGATTCGATTCATCAAGTAAGTGAGAAGAATTTACCAAATTCCTTAACACTAGAGTTTGAATTTTAATTAACCAAACGACCTTTTTCGCTAGAGAGTAAGTAAGTACTATGTGTTTCTTTGATCGACCTCTTTTGAGGTGGTAAAAATATAAGTCGTCAGTGTCAAATTTAATATTTGTTTGTATATATCCCCCCCACTTTGCTTCGACCAAAATAAAATGAATGGACCTAACCATTGGAATTGCTCAGTAAAAACGAGTCAAAACTGTCTGACATATACTTCAACACCTTATTATAAAAATGAACAGTATATTTGTTACAAAAAAATAGATCTCGGTTTTATTTGTGTATTTACACTTCCGGAAAGCATATGAATGCATAATTTTGTCAGATGTTTCGTTATCACGTAACAATAGACACGTGTTGCACTTCCTACAGCTAGAGACCGACTGAAATGAAATGAGAGCCGGCACTCATTTTGTTATCTTAAAAAATGCACTTCTACTGGGCCTGTCCATTCATTTTATTTTGGTCGAAGCCTACGAGTAGGTACATGTATAACTCTGGTATATGTGTTCTGTGATTTTGGTTGAAGACTCTTTGTCAAAGACTATTTCTCTTTGTATATATCACATCACCTCGTCATCAACACACATTTATTTATTTACAAACGCATTATAAAAGCAATAAAAATGCTAAGGAATATAACAAAGCTTCTAAAATGCTCCAACATCTCTCGAAAAGTGCCTTCAAGAGGACAGATCTGTGGACCTAACTACATCGAGGTATTCGTGAATGGGAAATCTGTCATGGTCCCCGACTACTTTACAATACTGCAAGTTTTGAAAAGGGAAAGGGTAACAATACCATCATTCTGTTACCACGACCGTCTCTCTGTCGCGGGCAACTGTCGCAGTTGCCTTGTCCAAATCGAAGGTTGGCCAAAATTACAGATCGCTTGCGCCGTTCACGTGACGAAGGGAATGAAAATACGAACCAACTCGACAATGACCCAGCGGGCTCAGGAAAGCGTGCTAGAATTCCTCCTCGCCGACCACCCGCTGGACTGCCCCATATGCGATCAAGGCGGCGAGTGTGACCTCCAAGACCTAACTATGCACTTCGGAAACGACCGCACTCGATTCACCGACATACACTTTGAAGGAAAACGAGCACTCGAAAACAATTACCTGGGGCCTTTGATTCGCGCAGAAATGACTAGATGTATTCATTGCACTAGATGTATTAGATTTGGAGCCCAAGTCTGCGGCATTGAGGTGCTGGGTACGTCGGGACGTGGCAGCGAAATGCTCGTCGGAACTTATGTTGATAAAATGTTCCTCTCTGAGCTTTCTGGCAATATAATCGACTTATGCCCGGTTGGGGCACTTACCTCCATCCCATATATGTTTAAAGGAAGACCGTGGGAGGTTAAAAGGACCGATTCGATTGATGTGACTGATGCAACAGGAACAAACATAGTTGTGAATCATAGATGCGGCAGAGTTCTGCGTGTATTACCTCGAGAGCACGAGGAAATAAATCAAGAATGGCTTTCAGACAAAGGACGATGGGCCATAGATTCACTAGAAATGCAAAGATTGGTAGGCCCTATGAGAAAATCTAATTACTGTTTGTGTCCAATAGACTGGGATACTGCGTTGTCGGTAACTGCTGACGAGATTATGAATTGTTGCCCTGATAGAATAATGGCAGTAGCTGGCGCACATTGTAACGTCGAAACTTTGGTGGCTGCTAAAGACTTGTTGAATACATTAGGATCAGAACATACCTACGTAGAGCGAGATCTCAATTATACTATTTCGGGAGCCGATCTCAGAACAGCGTATTCTTTAAATGTGAACATGAAAGACATTTCAAAAGCTGATAAGATATTGCTTATAGGTACTAACCCTAGATTCGAGGCTCCAGTTTTAAACGCGTGGATTCGTAGTGCCTTTAGAAACAACGAATGTGATATTTTTGTAGTGGGTCCTACGTGTGAATTTAATTACTTTGTAACGTATCTAGGTGAAGGCGTCTCCGCGATGGCTAACGCGCTGGCAGTGATGCGGAATGCCAAAAAGCCTCTTATTTTCATTGGGCTATCACAATTCAGTTCTCCGAATGGCGTTCCTCTAATGGAGCAAGTATTTGCTCTCGTTTCAATGTTACCGAGCTCTCCTGATTGGGGAGTGTTGAATATCATTACACGCGAGGCTAGTTTCGCAGGAGCCCTTGAAGCGGGCTGGAAACCAGGCGCAATGAAAGTTTTTGAAAAGTGTCCGCCGACCATCTTGATCAGTTTGGGCGCTGACGAGTTATTCTACGACTGGCAGCCACCAACAGGCTGCTTTATCATTTACATTGGCTACCAAGGAGATCGTGGTGCTGAATTGGCAAATGTTGTTTTGTCCGGCAGTGCTTACACCGAAGGTGGGGGAGTGTTCTTGAACATGGAGGGTCGATCGCAGTACGCGACGCCAGCCGTGTCGCCGCCGGGCGACTCTCGCCACGATTGGAAGATCATTAGAGCGCTAGCGTCATATTGTGGGGTAGAGCTGTTCTACACTGACGAATCGTCTTTATGCTGCCGAATGGGTCAGATTAGCCCAAACTTCACTTCCATGGGTCAATTTCAACAAAAATTATTCCCGGATCTTCTTTCCAAGTGCTTAGCAACGAGTACTTTACCATCAGCATGTGCTGGAATATTAGAAATCGATATGAAAAGACTAAGGGATTATTATTGTTCTGAAATTTTCACTTTCAATTCCACCACAATGATAAAGGCTCAGAAGGCAGCGAACGATTACATTGCTTCTAGTTACGCTTCCAATTGAAGTTTATGCCTATCTGTTTAGTTTAATGTGAAACATCTATAGGCGTGCCTTAGCAGTAAAACCGACTCGTATGCCGTGACGCACTCTTATGCCGTCATGTTTCACGTCTGCCGGGGATACCGTGACGGCCAACTTTTTCTAACACTTTGTTTTACTTATCAATTACTATTAATAAATTATTAAATATGCCTGTTTTACTATACTTATTTACTATATGGTGCATATATGTGCTAAGGTAATTCTATTCACAACCTACCGGAATCAGAGTGGGCGTCTATTTCCTGACGCTCTATACCTACAAATCGGATCGTTTTAAAAATAAATATAGATATTAGGATAAGACGGTGAGTTAAAATCGTATAATCGTGAATAAAAGGTCTCCGCCCACTTATCAATTCCGCGCCTGACCAGGTGGTGTCACCTCACAATCGTGTCAAAGAAAAACTAAGTATGAGCCACATAGCCACTATGTAGCCACTATGTGGCTATGTGGTGTTTAGAATTGTAAGCAAAAATAGTTGACCACGCGCCGCTGTCCACTCGACGTGATGGACTTTACTACAAATCTAAAGGGTATTTTTAGGGTTTCGTACCCAAAGGGAGTAAACGGGACGTCGGGACGGCAACGGCGGGCGCGGTTGGTACTTGGATGGGTGACCGCCTGGGCGTGATGTCTTCTTGCACTACTTTTTTGTACTTTAGTAGTTAATAATTTTAGTAGCTTATGGCTTTAATGGAATCATGTTTATTACTTTGAGAAATCAGCCAAATAAAAAATATATAAATACTTATTACCTAAGTCTTATATTTTATGTGGTGGTACGGAACCCTCATTGTGCGAGCCCAATTCATATTTGGCCTGTTTATTTTAAAAACTCATATTGTTAGTAAATCGATTACTAACTAATATCAATATCTGCCCGCCTGGGACTCAAACACGGGACCTTCTGCTTTTAAAGCATACGCGCTACTTCTGAGCCATGCAGGTTATCGAAATAACGTGAGTTGAATGTTTAAAAGTTATTTATACTTATGTTTCAGGTGCTCCTGAATAACTTGGAAAATTTAGCAGTGGCCGAAAAGCAGGCGGTGAGAAGCCGGCGCGAACTGAGAGCGGCTCGAGTCAACGCAATTGTGAAAAAGGGCCTCGCTGAGCTCGCCTACGAACCCGGGATATTGAACAATAGTGATAACTAAGATACTACATCTATTTTATTTATATTACATGAGAATTACTCACGTAGGATAAGCGACGACGTAACGACGACGTGACGTAAGCGGGACGAAGCCGCGCGCGCGCATGCATTCACATTGAAAAAGACTGCCTAATGCAGTTAAAACTATAGTTGGAGTGATCGGCTTAATCTTACGTAATTCTAATAGTTAAGTTAAGTAATTGTCGTGTAAAATGTGTGAAAACCACGTCAGTTTCTATAATAAAATACTACATCTAATTTTAATAAAGCAAACATTGCGTATCGTTTTTATTGTGATTGATTAATAGACATAGTCACATTAGTCACAGACCCATTTTTAAGGTAATAAACCGTTCAAGTGCGAGTCCGTACCACCACAAAAAAAAACATCACGCCCAGCCAGTCACCCGACCAAGCACCGACCGCGCCCCAGTGAACAGAAATTTGTTATAGTCTGAAGTCTCGCACTTAGCCATTTTTATTATTTGATGTTTTACTTTAGAGTCCGTACTATAATCGTGCCACTTTTTACGCTTCCACGTATTACTGTTTTTACAATTAGATCCAATACAAAAATTCGTTTAAAAAACTTTTGTTGCATTTATTTTTGACTTTATTATTATTTCTTAGTTAATTCGCCGTAACATTACATATTCTGTGAAAATTTCAACTGGCTGTCTATTACGATTCGAAAGATACAGCCGTTAAAATGTAGGACAGACGGATAGACAGACAGGCAACGTATGCTTAGTAATAGGGTCCCATGTATACCGTTTGGGTACGGAACCCCAAAAAAGTATCCTGTGCCAATTACATAACGTGCACTACTTTCTTAAAAAACACCATTGAGATCGGTTCAGTCGTGAAAAGGGGGTACCTAAGTACAGATTTGTAGACTTAGGGGCCATCTCGGCAGCAAATCACTCGGCCACGTCCGACGAGTAATTGCTGCTCAGATGGCCCTCAATTGGTGACACAAATAAAACTCTCTTATTATAAAAACACAATCAAATTTTATTAAATATCAAATATTGTATTGTCTAACACGATTCCTTAACTATCATGTTTCACATCAATATCTCGTTATAATGGGATAATATTAATTAATACGGTTACAAATATCGGGATAGGTAAGAAAGTACACATTGATCAAATACATTGTAAAGAATAGATTGGATACGCCAAAACAAAGTAACGAGAATATGTAGCTTATGAAATCGAATCAAAAATTATATGATTTTATCATTAATTAATATTGTCAAGAAGGAACAAGATTAGCCAAGAATCATACATACATTATACAGTTTAGAATATAGTCTGTGAGATAGAAAATATAGTAGCTATAATGTATTTAAGTTTAGATATTTATAAATACTATCCGTCTTACCACAAAAGATTTAAGAACGCTTTAGCCATGTGTTTAGCAATTGTTTCACTGCGAAAAATATGCTAAGCACTGGCTCTTAAATCTTTTGTGGTAAGACGGCGTTTCTTTAAGATATGAAAATAAAATTGTGAACATAGTAAGTGAAATAGAAGCTTTCTAAATAAAATAGAGAATATAACTTTATTTAAAAATTATACGTGTAATGGAAAGAAGTCGATGAGAAGTAGAGTTAGAACACATTCACACTTTAATATATACTTGTACACAATACATGAGTTTATATGCAAAATCTACAAAAGTGTTACATGATTATTATTTCAAAACTGTAAGATCATCAGTTAATAAATAGGTCTTACATACTATTTTATAATAAGTAGTTTTGTGCGCCAAAGCTCTACTTGGATGATATTAAAGCATTGCCATAGTTTTCTTCTGCAATTGATTTTATTCGTGGTGATATTTCGTAAATCCAGTTGCAGAAGACGGTCACGTTAGTCATTGCTGAATATAATAACACTGATATGTGGCATGATGTGTCCCGACATTGCTTGGTCGTATGAGCCCGCAGCTCCATACTAATCTTTCTTTGGGTTCAAATCCTCCGTTAGTAAAACATCGACTAATATCTAATTGTAAACACTATATTTAATTCAAATGACTGTAAATCAATAAAAATAGCAATTCAAAATTGTAAATCTTAAATAAAGTTTGTGCCGTTTTGATTGATACTGAGTTTTTTTTATTACATAATTAGAGGTGACAATGTAACACAATTACAGTGAACTGAATCAATAATCGTATAAAACATTAGTTTAAGTTTCGTCGACTAGTCGATCGCAATCCGAGTAGAAGCTATCAAAATGGACGGCGTGTGGTGCCTATATAATACCCCACGTTGCCTCAAGTAGCGGGACCTCTACGGGACTACCGACTACTGCTATCTCCGATCAATCGAAGGCTACTACACTCAACGTCCAATACACTATACTATCGAGTGGCTACACCGTAGCTTACACGAGTATATTGTCAATCCAAATGCCCAACAAACTCTGCTAACGTTTGCATGGATTTATAAAAACCGTCTAAAGCATTTTAATATACGTAGTAAAAACATGGAAGCACTCCGGCGGACAGACTCTTTGCTGGCTATAATTCTGTATATCATATTACTAAGTACAAAATGTAACCGAGAGTTCACATGATGCCGATTCTGTTTCCTTTTAGTTATTTTAATGATGACGTATTACATTATCTTTAGGTATAATGTCTGTAGTCCAAGTATTAAATTAGATACTGTTGACACTGCAGTAAAACCACAAATTATACCAACTAAACCGGTGAAACCACATGCCATGTGAACGGACTGTAAAATGCTGAATTTGATGAAAAATCTTGATATATTATTACATCCAAAACTTTGCAAATGTATAGACAGGAGATATGAGCAAACACATTCTTAATATTAACGTTAAACATCAACTAAGTCTTTGGTACGCGAAAGGTACAAAGTTAACAAATATTGTAACATTTTACACAGAAACATTCGACAGGTTAATCTTTGTTATCAACTTTTTTCTTGCGACAAGTGTCAACCGCTAAAACGAGACAAAGCATATTTTTATAACCTATCAAACGTTTTTAAAGAAGACTCTGTAAACAACGAAACATTGAAACAGTAGAAGAGCTCAAACAGTAACAGAAGTACCGCGATCGAGGCGCGAGCGGCGCCGGGCGCGGGCGTGATGTCGCAAGTCAAATTCACGTCGTCCTCGTATCCATTTACACTTTGGTGATGGTTTTCATTTTTCTGCTTCTCAGACACCTGGAATGAAATAAGAATTTAGCGGAACTGTAAAACTGAAATAGTCGGAGTCCAGGCCGTCCGATAATGAGATCATCTCACGAAAGCAGTAGGAATCAAGTGGATGAGATTGGATCAAGTTGATCAAAAGGCTTGATTGGAGAGGTTGAAGGGAGCTATGCTCAGCAGTAGTGCGTTTCATCGACACGAAGATGAATCCGTCTGATAATGAAGAAACTAAAAACAATCTAAGGTATTTGACCTTTGTTTGTTTTTAGTTTAAGCTCTCTTAGTTCGTTATCGTTAGGGACGTACCTGATAAATCCATGGTATATCATAAAAGCTCCATAGAGACTGAGCACAATTGTTGCCGTCCACACCACTGCCAGAACCGAATTGCTGCCCTCTGAAAAACAAATAAATATTAGAATAAAAAACGCGACCATTTCGGGAAAATTCATAACTTATACCGCAGTACAGATTTTGATCAAACATAGCTAGGAACTACTACAATGAAATCTACTATTAAATAAAAAAAATGCATTCAAACTGGTCCAGCCGTTTTGGAGAAGTATGGTAATATGGCATACAAACATACACATACACAAACAACCTCTAACCATAAACGCATATATTCTACCTTTTCTGTATCGTCCTGGTATTAAGTTCGAGATAGAAATACTGGTAGGTACTTCATCTGTCAAGCCCCTCAAACCATCGCCTATCGAATAAACCCAAAAAACTTTTTCATTTCGATGGCCGAGTCCGAGCAGCAATTGACCCAATCGATCTGGTATAACTGCTAATAGTAGTGCTGCAAGGGACTGGGGGCCGCACGCAACGCATATCTGTCATGGGTTGCCATAGTCAACCACCCTTGGCAGGCGGCTTGGGGATCACAGAGCGTTCACCATGCAGTAGAAGGATACTAATGCCCATCCTCTAGTGGCTCACTAGCAATTAGTACTGTAGAGTATATTGTAGTGTGTACAGTCCGCGAGGCGTAAGCTGAGCTTTGCATTTGTGTGACTGTACATAGATAGTGTAGGTGTGATAACCGGCCTGAGGCGCGGTGCGTCCCTCGCGTTTGTGATTGGTGATCACTCACACAAATGCAAAGCTCAGCTTAGGCCTCGCGGACTGTACCGAGGTATCCGTCGTGGTAGACGTTGCGGTTGGTCCAGCCGCGTCGCGGGTGCTCCTCACGCGGCTCCACCGCCAACAGCTCGGGCACCTCGTCTGCCGAGCCCGTACAGTTTGCCCACTCAATCGTCACGAATCTGGGCGGTAAGAAAATATCCATGAGCTAGGTTCGAAGGACTAGACGGACAGTAAGGCTCGAATAAGTAAACGACATAGGACAAACTCACACTAGGCCCTCTGTAGGTAGCCCTGGCGCCGGGGCAATTAGCCCTGGCACCGGAGCAATAAAACACGGCACCGGTACCCCCCGCCTGTAGTAAGATGCTACTAAAAAGGGACCTCTGGACTTGGGATGGTTAAAGTTAGGGCTCTGACCATCCACTGCTGGGGGTTTTAGTGGGTATATTCCCACATAATTTGGCTTTACCCCAAAGATAATATAAATCGTCATTGCTGCACCCCAATGCAGCCGGGTATAATTGGAATATTTCCCCATCGAAAACAAAAAAGGCCCTTTGTAGATAGGTCCTCCACGGTAGTGCGTGGGTACCTGGCGGGTGTGTTGCAGGCGCGGCGCGGCGGCACGAGCAGCTGCCGGGAGCGTGAGCGAGCGCCGCCGCGACAGGGCCCCCACGCACCCCACGGACCCGGCGCACCCGCCGACGTCTGCGCGCACCCACACTGCTTCTCGCACGCCTCTTCTTCCTGTACACATACACCACAATAAATTTACTAAGAGGAACAAAAGAGAAATTTCATAATACCTACCTACATTTAATTCAGATACAGATTTCGGAAAGTGTTCATCGGACCTGCACGATCCAATTCTATTCTGTCCATTTTTTATCGGATGGGTGTGGGTAGAGTAGGCAAAAGGCAACACCGTTTCATAATTGATATTCCGAAAATCCGTACGAAGCGCTTTAATGCCACTTTTATTTTGCAAACTGCTAGTCTGTAAAATGCGCTGCCTGAAAGGGTGTTACCCGATAGTTACAATCTGGGTGCCTTCAAGTCACTAATGAATTGGTTTCTTCTAAAAGGCCAGCGTGCTCCATCGCAGACCGCATCATCGCTTAAAATCAAGCAGTGAAACGCAAGTCTATAAATAGTAAGGGTAACAAAGAGGATATTATTTTAAACGAAGATATTTTCATCGCTCATGCTGAGAACACGTAGTATCTAGCCTTCAATATATAAAATGGCATCAAATTCAGTTTATTTACTGAAGAGTCAAGTGAAATTCCAAATAAACACACATAGTTATATACAGAATTACAGATAAAGGCTTCCAGCGTACAATAATTACCACTCATTCGGACGATATAATATAAAAAAACTGACTTCAAAATTAATACCTAAGCGCTTGAACAAAATTAATATTGGTATTAAGAGATAGTTCAAAAACTACACACTTTGTGAGACCACCTCGAGAACTTCCACTACATAATAAAAAAAATATTACGTAAATTGGTTCACAAATGTCGCTGCTAAGCTATATCTCTAGCGAGGTCCCATTTTAATTTTAACAAAATATTTTAACTATGAGTGAGTGTGTTAAAAATGTCCGGACCACCTTTTTCTCCGATCACTTCATCTGGATACCGCGCATTATCATCACTGACCTGGTAATGCATGGGTGGTGCTACGATACGTCCGGGCAGGACGGTGGCGCAGCGCCAGGGCTCCAGGTAAGCCTCCGACACGGGCTCGTCGCCGACGCTCGTGAGCTCGCACCGCGCGTGCGATACCTTCACTCCCCAGCCGCATGCGCCATCTGCTTCCTGGCCCGTTGATGTCTATTCAAAGAAATTTAATCCAAAATTGTTTAAGACTCCAGAAAACCCCTCCACCCTCAAAAGTACTATAAGCTTGCTTGTTATATAGGTTGAGTGGCTTTTTGTAGTCGACAGGTTAAGCGTTGACCAAAACTCACCTGATGCTACGTGACGGTGTGGTAAACACGCTTAGCTTGGAATGGGAAATGGCTATGCTGCCGGGAAAACACCATCAGGAAGTAAGTAGAAGCTGTCATCAGGCTTTCTCACGATAAAAACCACGATGATATTTTCTGCGGTTTTTTAAAGCCCAGTATTTACGGTCTCAAAGCCTCTGATATGGTCTAAGAAGTGTTCTTTAAACCCGTAACAGAAATTCAATCGAGATCTACGCTGCATACAAAGCATTGTAAAGTCTTAATTGTTAATACCTTGAGCGGCATTCATCCAACAAGATAAGACCGAAG
Source organism: Agriopis aurantiaria (assembly GCA_914767915.1). Classification (NCBI taxonomy): domain Eukaryota; kingdom Metazoa; phylum Arthropoda; class Insecta; order Lepidoptera; family Geometridae; genus Agriopis; species Agriopis aurantiaria. Next base: position 3,752,617 of record OU611994.1, on the reverse strand, counting down.
TTTGGCTAAACTTTGTTTTGTTGGACGCTAGTTGAAGTAGTAGTCCTGTCACGCAGTGTTTATACGTTACCTGCACGTGACAGCCCAGCTCGGGGCGCGCGACCAGGCGCAGGCAGGGCGCGCGGGGGCAGGGCGCGCGCTGCTCCGTGGGCGAGCACGCTCGTCCCGGCCACACCGCCGCCGTCAGGTGTTGTCTGCAGGGCACACGCTTATTAGTCCTTTCGTAAAATAAACCCCACTGAATTGGAAATCGTTTTAAAAAAATTAGTACCGATAGAGTACAGTAGTACGAGTAGAGTACGAGAGTACTATGTGAAGGTTTTGGCGGGGGAAGAGGCTGTTTAATGTAAAATTCAACTATGGGATGTGTGTGAAATCCCTTTCACATATTCCCATATGAAACTATTGTACAGTGTAGGATTGACAAATTGTAGGCTATCGTGGTGAGTTCTTCATGACGTTGAGCTGGTATGCGGTACGGCACCCGCCATAAATGTCTCCTGTTAAAATATTGTGGCGGGTGATGACTTGTCAGTCTTGTCACTCACTATTATGCCCTGCCATAAAGACCGCCCTATATTGGCGTCAGCGTGTTATTATTATTAGTTAAGCCCAAAACCGTTTTTTTAGGCTATGTGTCTCTTGATACTTCTTTTGGTTACATCGAGATGTTCCTACATTTCTATTGTTGTTCTGTAAATGTTACCTGGTCCGTCGCATGTGCCTGGCAGATGAGGTGTCTCCACAAGAGCAGGCGGACGTGTCCCACGGACTCCACTCCCCGAGCTCGCAGTCTACGCCACACGGCACGTAGCACCATGACTCCTTAGCTTCTATAGCTGTTGTATTCTGTTGGGTGTTCACATGTGCTTAGAACATATACAGAGTTTCGCGGAAAGGGTGTACTAAGCCGAAAAGAGTCCGTCATACTCATCATTATGAACAACTTTAACTATAGGAGCAAAGCTAAAACGCGAAAAAAATATCAGCTGTTCTATAGATTTTGTTGATTTAATTTGAAAATGAATTTGTTTTCAAAATTTTTGACCCAACAACAAATTTATTTAATTTATCAATTAATTGAGTTTGAATGACGGTTTTCTATGGAGCAGCTGATATTTTTCTCGAGGGTTCAGGTTTGGTCCTAAAAGTTGATATTATGATCATTTATATGTAAAGGGTTGCGTGGAAAGGGCCGCAAGGATTTGATGTTTTTTATGACGCTGCGAGGTGGTCAAAGGCACAAAGTTGTAAAGGGCCCCCTTTGCACTCGACTAATAATAACGACACGTTTGACAAAGATGGAACACGCAAATCTAGAGGGTATAATGACCTTAAAGACATTTAAGTTATTTAAGAGGATGCTGCCGGTTTCTTAAGAAATAAGAAACCGGAAGTATGTCCAGCACGCGAGCCGCGATATAATTTTATCCACTCATGTTTGTCCCATGAGAAAAAGATCTTTAGTATCTTCCAGCTTTGTCACGTTGACTGGCGCACGGATAAAAAGTGTGGAAAAAATTAAATCGCGGTGCGCGTACAAGGCCAGCAGAATGTTCTATCTAGCAAAGGGCGGACAAAATCTTACAACGTGCAAACTCAATGTTGCATTTAAAAATGAGGTTAGACAACGTATACTAACTGGACAGAAAGAGTCATTGACGAAGATGCCGTCGCTTCTTAGGCATCGAACCGCGCGATTCTTGATTCCTTCACCGCAAGGCGACCCTCCTGCAAGTGGAATATTGTATCAAAATTTTGTGACATACATAAGTACCTGTATATACTAATACGCCTAGCTTGTTTTTTTCCAGATGCTTCAGTGTGGATAATATCAGCAACGTTTCACTTTTCAAGAAAAATGTGAATGGGCTAGGTCTTTGAAATATCCAAATGTTTGTATTAAGGATACAAGGAAAATAGAAAACAAGATTTCCTGCCCAACCAAGCATCTTCTATTCCAAAATAAAACAGTTAATTCGAGCATTTCCTCGTGGTAGGCTACGAGAACAAAGTTAGGACAAGTTAGGACTTGGTTGTCAACTGGTTTGGATACAATGAATTAATTCTTCTCGTGTACTAATCGTGAGCCACACACACACATATGCAGACACGGTGTTAAATCGCTTAGGACACCTGAAGGCCTCTGACTTGTATTTACGACTTGATTTATAAGACAAAAAACCAAGGCCTACAATTTTAAAATATGATCTGTACCGAGCGGCTGGCAGTCATCCCAGGGCGCCACGTGCCAGGAGTAGGCGTGCGGCGAGCACGGCTCGGCGGCCACCAGCTGCGGACATGGCGCCCCGCCGTCGTCCGCGGGCCGCAGCACAACGCGAGTGCGGTCACGTCGCCCACCCCACTTGCTCTGCACAAACAAATAATTCTTAATCCTGTCACTGGGCTTACAATGGCGTCTCTATTGGTTACCAACGTCTACGTGTGGTCTACGCGATCCTGGGTGCAGTTTTTGACGTTTACTATAATAAGATATAATGGATATTTTAATCTGATTCCTTTGTGGAATCTGCTCAACTAAGAATCATCTAAACTTAGATGTATCCAGCCCTTTGCTTGTAGATTCTAAAGGTACCTGGCAAAGGGCGAGATACTTTTAAAGAAAAACCGTTTTAATCCGTTGTCAACGATGCTGGTATTTCAACTAATTATTTTTCTGTATTCTTCTTTAGTTTTAAATTTTGTTGTATACTGTTTGTAGATCCTTAAATAAATTCAAAATAGAAATAAAAACTACCACGAGAAACCAGAGCCACTCTGGGTAAGTACAAAGTGGGAAAACAAATGAAACTTCATAATGGCTGAGAAAGCTGATAAAGGGGGATGGATTCGTAAACCGTACCTGTTCACAGGGACTCCATTCAGACCAGGCGCTGACGACGCAGTCTCCGGGACAGGGTGCGCGGCACGTCGCCTCGTGCGCAGGGGCGGGTCCTGCGCCTGAAGCCTCGCACGTGGTATCCTCCAGCCACTGCCCTTCTGCGTCCACGCAACTAATCAAATAATTTATTTATTGACAATAGACAATATTTTATTTGTAACAAAAATCCACACACACTTAGAACTACACACAAATTTAAACTTAAAAAACGTGATTTTTGCCGCAAACCGGCCCCAGATCAGCATAATGCCGTTTTTTGTCAAACGGCGCTGGTCTTCCGATGGGGCCGGCAGGCAACGTCACGCACCGCACAGGTGACAATTGTCTGCATCATTGTGCTCGTGAATAGAAATCCCAATATAATAAACTTTTTGTTTTTAATTTGTTATTATTAATATACGTAATTTTTTTTACTTATAAATTATTTTGTAATATGTAATTGTTTGCTTTGATCAATGGATGAGTGAATTGGGGCCCCCTGTAACAGCTCACCTAAATGTATGTTAAATCAATAAAATAAATAGACTAAAGTCCCAAGGATATTTTAAATACGTGTTCAAATCGCATAAGTTTAAATTTATAAACATAATAAATATGTGACATCATAAAACGTAAGTATTAATTTACGTAACTTTATGCCTGAAGCTCGCTTCATATGTAATCAACCGGAGTGCTGGCCACGTCACTCCGGTTGATTCGTTTTCTCGAACGATAACTAGAGAAGTCCACTGAATAGTGCAGGTAATAGAAGATGTGGTACTCACGTGACGGTGCGGTTGATGATGGCGTGACCGCAGAGCGCACGGCGCGGCGCGCACACGGCCCACTCGCCGAGCGCCCAGCGCGGCTCCGACACGGCGCACGTGGCGCGCTGTAGCGTCGCACCGCACTCGCGCCCACCCGCGCTACCCTCTTCGATCACCTCTCTGACAAAACAAACATTAGGAAATACAAATGAGCGTACAATTACCTAGATAGTTTTATATTATATCAGAAATAGTTATATTTGTTTTTTGTTAAAGTTGCAAAGGGCACGGACCCAGGAGTCCGTGGAGAAGCAAAATAAACAATTTAAAAAATCGTGGATAAAAATCACAAGCATTGCCATTCAGCGTAGTAATGCCGCCAGTATGCTGGGTACGCTGACAACTGGTAGTGGGCTTGAGCATTTGGATTGTCTGTATAGTGTTAACAGACGCTCGAACGCGGCTGAAGGACCGTCGTCCAACCAACGGGAGAGAAAGAGTGAGAATATTATATTACCCTCTCTTTCTCTCCCATTGGTCAGACGGCGGTTGAGGTCAGCCGCGTTCGAGCGTCTGTTAGCACTATTAGACCTTCAACGGTATATTATATGCAGTCAGTTGTCCGTGCAAAAATAATTATGTTTTTGTAGTGTTAGTGTTAGTTTTAGCAATTTAGGTACTTTTTTGTTTGGCACTTGCCTGTAAAAAACCTAGATTAGTAAAAATATTAACAACCAACTTCATGGGGAGTTTAATAAACGGGATTCATCCTTTGATATGCCTATATTTTCTTCAAATTAATGAGACCATTCTTAAATAAAATCTATTCAATAAAAAATATAAAAACAATTCAGCATCGGCGAAGATATCGCGTAACAACACAACAAAAAAACACTGGAACACGAACCAAGTCTGCCTCTAGTTCGGCAAATCATGAGGACACTGCATGCATACTTGAACTGCAAGCGATTAGAAATAGGGTAGAAGTCGTAGATTAGAGTATCTGTAGACTTTTTTATGTATCTCTAGTCCTGTACCTGGTCCGGAAGCGGAAGGCAGCGCGCGAGCCAGGCTCGGCGGCGCACGGGCCCCACTGCGCCCAGGGGCCGGCGGCGCAGTCGCGCGCACACCGCACGCTGCATGGCCCGCGGAGCAGTGCCGGAAACTCTACATCGTACGAGTACCCGTCAGTGGAAGCCTCGCGGACCCTGCTTGGACCTAAAATAGACATATCACAGTCAGCATTTTGCAGGCTTACTCAGATATCAGTTCAAGCAAGTCTTCTATATATTTCCCCCCATGAAGAAACATTCGATAAAACCATTGGACAACACTTCACTAAGCCGAGTAAAGCGTCTAGGCTTAGAAAAAAATCAATGTTTGAGCTCAGCTAAACAGCATTACAGAGCTAGAGCATAAAGAGATTTATCCTGTTACGTAAATTCTTTCCATCCAATGGTTGCCTGGAAGGGATCGCATTTAGCGATAACGCTGCCACTTGTGGCACTAGGTGTACGTAGGTATTTTCTATCTGTTTGTAATTTTTATTTCTGGTGTACACAATTAAGAGTTTTGTATATCATAATCATCCGCAACCTTCTTTATCCCACTGCTAGGTGTAGTCCTCTCTTTTGTTATGTCATCTGCTTCGGCCATGTGTTAATCCAGTCCAGGTTCAACCCGCGATGGTGGCAATATCGTCGACTCATCTTGCAGCCGATTATTAATCCCAAAAGACTTTAATCCCAAAAAAAGTTATTTATTTTAAAAAACACAGTAAATGGTGAGTCTTACCAGTCAGTGGATGGTACTTCTTGCAGACATCCATAGGCACGTCTCGGCCTCCGACCATACAGCGAGCAGCCCGTAGCGCTCTGCCTTCTCCGCACTCCAGCCTATGCGAAAACAGTTCACTTCGTGAACAAGCTTTGTTATTAAAATCTTGACATTTTAAAGACTTACATATCATAAACAGTAATGAGAAAAATTTAAAAACTTACCCTGAAGGGAGAATGCAATCAGAGTCGGAAGGCAACAGCTCTAAAGACACGTTCTTGCAAACGCAGCTGGGAATGTCCGGCTCTGAAGCGTCCAAGTACCTGCAAAGGGATAAGCAAACAGTATGAACCGATTGTTGAGTGCCAATAGGGCCCAGTATCCACTAAACTGGTTAAAACAGAGGACGTGAAACATTAAATGCATAGAAATGTACAAAATTTTAATGACATGATAAAGACGTAAATTTTTTGCAATACAATTGATTGATACTTATTCTCAGGCAATATATTATATTATTTGTCTCATGTGACATTCTTATTGAAACAGGCATGGAAACAATACATTTCTTTTAGAATTATTTCCCGCAAAATTCCTCTCTTTTCTGCTTTGGCATATGCCGAACCCTAAATGCGTTAATAACTTACTTCAAAGGCTCGAGGCAGATGACGTCACAAGTGAGAGGTGTGATGGTGTCGCAGGAGACGTGGCACGGAGCCACACTGCGCGGCACGAGCTGGCCTGCGCACGCGCCGGCCTCCACTCGGTGAGACTCTGAACCGCACCAAATACCTGGGAGAAAGTTTACAATAATCAAAGGGGTAAAGAAAGTCACTTCGGACTTATTCACTTGGTAAGAAGATGATATTAGAAGAGAGTAAGGTCAAATAGAAACCCAAACTGAGTTTGGCGGTGAGGGGAAAAATTTATGATTATAATGTTACAATGAATATTGTTATTGTTGTTTGTTATATGAATATTTATTGTTTTAATGAATATTTATTTAAAACACTATTTTAAACTATCACGGTTGTTCACTAAATTTATATGATTATTTACGGGATATTTACCGTGGTAAGGTTGTGGAATGAGCTCCCGACATTTCGGCGCAGTTACATGCACCATGTTCACGGGAAGACTGAAAAATGCGGGTGGTTGGTCGAACAGACCCACAGGTTGTCAGATTGGCGGGATTTAATATTTATTTAGGTACAAATACTTATCATACTAACAGTCTATTATGTCTTCTGTGCTAACAGCTACGCTAATAGGTATGTTGTAAAGCGAGTCGTGGAATTAAAAATAATTTAATCAACTTAACTTCCTCTTAACTTACTTTGCACCCTATACCCGACACCACAGAGCTGCGCAGGAGGTAATTTGCACGTACTCCACTCGCCAGTGACCCACTGCACGGCACGGGACCGGCACGAGGCAGGCACGGGGCAGTCTCGAGTTTCCTGCCGCGGCCCACAACTCGGGCCGCCGTGGACGGTCCGCACTCGTGTTTGTTTACCGGGATCTATGGTGGAAACCAGTACTGCACGCTTGAATCCAAATCAACATCCCAATTTCATAAGATGAATCTGCTGGTAAAACTGTCTTGTAAGAGTTATTTTGCAAATTGGGTAATTTACTTTGGTGAAATAGAGAACCACTTTTTTTGACAATGTTATGGTCGATACTTTATTTGTTATTCGTGGTCTACGTATAAGTAGATCACGAATAACATAACGAATAACCTGCTGTCGCCGTCTAGGTGACGCATCTGGTGTTGGCGGTAAGGAAGTCAGGGTAGAGGTTGAACCTCCTTGCCAAGTCTGGGCTTTGGGGAAGCATGGTCCCCAGGGAAGTTGGTTTTGAGGGCGTAAGTGCCTTGCGGCTCCTCGAACGCTCCGTGTGATCCAGTGGAAGGGTGCGAGCAAAGTCAAGCAGCCCTCCTGTTGGCTACCGGGCAGCTGACAAGGCACACGCCAAATCGCGTCTCTCCGGCGAGATACTCAGCGACAGAGATAGAAAACGATAGTGGATGTCTCCTAGACTTCCGCCATGCGCTGAGGCACGGGGTGGGTAATCACACCACTGTCACACTACACTAAAATGCGTATATTCTCTCCGGAAGATTATTTTCAAAAATCAAGTCATTTATTTAAAAATAGATGATTGCATATTCATTTGAAGAAACAACTGTTACGTAATTGGCCAATGAGTTTCATTGAGTCCAATGTAATATTCAAAGTCTTCATATAAATGTTTAATTCGACGACTAATGACTCGCTAACCATCCAGCGGGACATAATATCTGCTCCAATCACTTTACGAAAAACCGCTAGATTTCAAGACAGGAAAGCTGTATTTACACTGTTTTAGTCGTTTGTTCGTAGTATGTTATTTAGGTAAAAATAGGTACCTTTCGCTCGACGTTTTGACCATGTTATAACGGCCGTGGTCACGAGCTGACTGAAAACTGCGGGTAATAATTCGTGTTCTACGTATAAGTAGACCACGAATAACAAATAAAGTATCGACTTTACTTCCGTTGAGCTTCTGGAGTACTTCTATTATATACTTACCGCAAGTGTTGGGGCATGGTGACCATGGCATCCAAGCTTCTACCTTGCATCCTCGATGGCATCTGACAGTGCAGGCGCGTCGTGATGCTGGTCTCTTTAGAGGAGCACATCTGGAAACACGTCATCTACTTACTACTAAAGACTAGATAATCGAACCTTTTATTTAATCTTGGTTTTCAATATAACAGATCAATACCTACAGACTCTAAGCTACGATACTTGGTGACATAAGGGACTGAATAACAAATCACTGTACCTAGACCTGGATCTTTAGAATATAACTCACAAAGCTTCTCGAACAACGTCAGCGTTGTTTTGGACGCACATAACATCCCGGACCATCTCGCCTTCTTCCACGCATGGTTCTTCGTTCTCGCTTTCATTGAATATTTCGCCATCCTGAAAAAGAACACGAATTTGAGTTCCAACCAAAGGAGGTGTATTTTGTTTCGCTTTCGGTTATCGAAACAAAAAGTATATTGCAAAAGAACTTGATATTTTGTTCTTCTTTCATTGGGTGCTCAAGTGGCATTCGAATCAAAATTTAAGCGGTAGATTTTATGCCGCAAGAAGCCTGAAGTATAAAACTATAATTTGATTTTATAATAAAATTATATTTATACTTCAACTCTTACCAAGAGATCAGTGTAGTTGTTCGATGGTATGTAATCCTGGGCCCTCTTCTCGCAGGGTCCCCAAGGGGTAGCAAGCCAGGAGTAGGTAGCGCAGGCGTGCGTGTTGCAGGTCTCGTTCTGAACCAGCTGGTCTTCTGAGGGGCAGGGCCATCCGTCTGTAAGAAACATAAGAAATGATGTTGACGTAAAAAATTACGATTAACGAGTGACGATTTAGGCTTGCCCTTGATTTCCACCTCGCCTGATGTTAAGCGATGAACTAAAAAAATGTGATGTTACTGTGACATTGATTTATTTTAAACCTTTCGGACAACGCACATAAAATCTCACGAATGGATGATTGTCTGGAAGGTTGTAGATGATTGTCACGAGCAAAATTAATCGTTATGAATTTAAACGACTCCCTTTCGATCTCTCACTTATGTTAACTTTCTACCCGACTATACATAGTCAGTACATAAATAATTGAGCCTACACGTATATAGTGAAATTCGTATCTAAGTAATTATTGACCATTGGCAAATAGTTTTTCAGTGAATCGTACTAAGAAAAATTGTCGAATAAAAGATTTATGAACCATTTAAATTTATTTCCTGCCTTCGTATTCGAAGTGTAGTTATCGCCGCCTATTGGGGCTTCTTTCATCCTTTGCTGTTTTCTGGTGCTACAACCTTCTAATACTCTTTTAAAATTCTGTAAAAAGAAGTCTGACTGACCAGGCGAGGAGTGCGCCAGTATGTGCCTGGTGCGCGTGCGCTGCGGGCGTGGATGGTGCGCGGCAGCGCAAGGCGCGGTGCACGGCGACCACGCCGCCCACGCCGACACCACGCAGTCGCCGGCGCACGCGATGCGGCACCGCTCGCTACGTGCTGGCGCCCCAGTGCCACTGCACCATGCACGCTGCGCTTCTTTCTGTTTACAAATTAGTAACGCCATCCATTACTATCTTTCACTGTTCAAGCTGTCCTGCTGTGGAATAAGCTGCCTCCTTCTATCAGGCAGGCCAAGTCTCTTCCTATTTTCAAAAATCTTGTCTACAATCACTATCTTCCTTTATAATTGGTACGTATATATTGTTACGGGGTATGGGTCGGGATTGGAAGGAAAGACAGCTTACCCCGGTGAGACGATTTATTACCAAGCGCTTTTTTTCTCACAATTTTTTATCAACACACTTTGTTATTTTTTCACTCTATTCTTCTATACATCCTACTGACATCCCCTGTCATTCTCCCGAGGTGACTGGTGACGGCCTCTTACGAACGAGGTTGAACGCCATCTCTGCTCTATAGAGGTTCGTTCGCACCGAGACCGTCACACTACCCCCTCCTTAATCATGCTCGTCCCGAGCATCGTTAGTGCCATAGTACTGTGCCAATCTGTCCACATGCACCACCTTTGCTTGGCTTCTCGGCGTTTTCCGGATCCGGTACGTGACGTCATTGAGCCTTGTGACTATTTCATAAGGTCCTTCCCAACTTGGCTGTAATTTCGGACAAAACCCTTGCCGCCGTACCGGATTATGGAGCCAAACAAAAGATCCTTCATCAAACGTCTTCAAATTAGCACTCCTGTCATACCGTGTCTTCATTCGCTCACTGGCTCTAAGATTTTCCTCCCTAATGTGCTTATGTACCTCTTCCATTCTTTTTCTCAACTCTTCTGCATACTCTGAGGCACAGCTTGGTGTGTCTGGAGGACACCCTGCAAGAAGATCGGCTGGAAGTCGAAGCTCTTTGCCAAAATTTGCGCGCGCTGGAGTCGTGGAAGTACTTTCGTGAACAGCCGTCCTGTATGAAAGTAGAAACAGAGGAATGTACTCATCCAAATTTCGTTGGTGAGAGTCTACAACTTTTGCTAAATGCCGCTCCAAGGTTTGATTGAACCGCTCTACCATTCCATCGGATTGTGGATGATGCGGAGTGGTCCGAGTCTTGTGTATTCCCATTATTTTGCAGGTTTCCTGAAAAACCCGAGATTCGAATGTCCGCCCTTGGTCGCTGTGAATCTCTAAGGGTAACCCAAACCGACAGAAAACTTCCTTAACGAGCTTATTCGCCACCGTTACGGCTTCTTGGTTTGGTATTGCGAATGCTTCAGGCCATTTCGTGAAATAATCCATAACCACAAGAATGTAGCGATTCCCTTCTTCTGTCACGGGAAACGGTCCTGCCACATCTAAAGCTATTCGTTCCCAAGGAGCACCCACGTTGTATAACTTTAACATCCCCCGACTCCGTGTTTGTGGCCCGTTGACTGAAGAGCAGTTCGTACATTTCTTGCACCAATCTTCAACATCATCCTTACAATGCAGCCAGTAAAAGCGTTTTCGAATTTTTAGAAGAGTCCTTTTTGTTCCGAGATGTCCGCCTGAGATGCCATCATGATAGGCTCGTAGCACCTCAGGGATCTTCAACTTGGGCAGTACCGTCTGCAGATGACTTTCGTTTCCAGACGCACTCTCCCATTTTCGATATAAAATACCATCGAGGAGTACCAAACTGTTCCACTGTGCCCAATAGCTCTTAGTTATGGCACTTCTCTCAGCAATCTCACCCCATCCAGGTCGAATGCCATTTTTCTTCCAGTGTAATATAGGTTTCAAGTCTTCGTCTTCCTCCTGTGACATCTTCAAGGCATCTTTACTCCACTCTCCGTTAACCGGATCTGTTCTTATGACTCTTACCGTAGCTTTATCTATTTCTTCCTGTTTTACACAATGTTTACAATCTTGCATACATGGCCGTCTCGACAAAGCATCTGCGTTTCCATGAGACTTACCACTACGGTGCTCTATATCAAAATCAAATTCTTGCAGTTGCTCGATCCAACGCGCTACTTGACCTTCTGGATCCTTGAACTGCAAGAGCCATTTCAATGCTGCATGGTCCGTTCTGACTCGAAATTTGCGTCCCAGCAAATATTTTTTAAAGTGCTGCAGGGTTTTTACTACTGCCAAAAGTTCCCTTCTAGTAACGCAATAATTCCTTTCCGGTTTTGACAATGATTTACTAAAATAAGCTATGACTACTTCCTGGCCCTCTTTTTCCTGAGAGAGAGTCCCACCAATGCCTGAGTTACTTGCGTCCGTATCGACTACAAAATCGTTCTTTCCGTCCGGATATCCCAGGACTGGTGTCTCACATAACCGCTCCTTAAGGTTATCAAATGCTAACTGACATTCCTGATCCCATACAAATGGTCGCTTTTCTTCCGTAAGTCTATGCAATGGTTTCGCAAGATCTGAAAATTTCTTGACAAAACGTCTATAATACGAGCAAAGTCCCATAAATGCCCGCACCTGCGTTTTATCTGTGGGTACTGGCCACTCTTTGACTGCTGAAATCTTTGTTGGATCCGTCTCAACACCATTTTCTGATATAACATGGCCTAAATAGCCAACTTGGCGCCTAAAAAATGTGCATTTCTTTAAATTTAGTTTGAGATTTGCGCCCCTTATTTTATTAAGCACGTTCTCCATTTTCCTGAGATGATCGTTGAAATCCATGCCAGTTATGATGACGTCATCAAGATAAACTAAGCTTGTTTCGCCCAGTAGCCCCGCAAGGACTCGCTCCATCAACCTCTCGAAAGTGGCAGGAGCATTGCATAGGCCAAACGGCATGACTTTAAACTGCCAAAGACCTTTCCCGGTTGAAAATGCAGTCTTCTCCTTATCTTTTGAATCCATTTCAACTTGCCAATAGCCACTCTTGAGGTCTAGAGTTGAAAACCACCTCATGCCACTCAAAGTGTTTAAAGTGTCGTCAATTCTCGGTAATGGGTAACTGTCCTTTTTAGTCACATCATTTAGTCGCCTGTAGTCAATGCAAAACCTGATTGAGCCGTCTTTCTTTTTCACGAGAACCACTGGAGAGCACCATGGGCTAGTGGAAGGTTCAATAACACCATTTCTCTCCATCTCCTGAACCATATCCTCCACTTCCTTTTCTCTGCCGAATGGAACTCGACGGGGTCGCTGACGAATTGGCTGCATATTACCAGTGTTAATACAGTGCTGCACCATCCCTGTCCTGCCAACGTCCGCATCACCACTGGAGAAAACATCGGAAAACTGCCCTAGGAGGTTCTTAACCTTGGTCATTTCTACGGTTGTTAAATCTTCCTTGCAAGCTTCTAGTGAATTATTGAAATCTACTGTAGTATTATTCCTCAGTTTGTTTTCCTGGCAACTTCTTAACCAAACAATTTCCTGACCCGTCCCGATCAGGGTGCCTTTCTTCAAAATCTGTTCCTCATTGCTCAAGTTAAGAACAGGCACCACTGTTTCTGAAGATGACTGGACAACTGTGCGTGCTGGTATCCATGAATTGTTTGAGTTAACTCTTTCCAGAATTAGACAGCATTGTCGATTTGCAGTCGAATTCCTGGGTAGCTTTACTGAAACGAGCGTCTGAGATCTCGGTAGAAGCTTGGTGTCTCTGAGGCAATGTACCCTGCCTTCACCCCCACCTTTCATTGGAATTTCTATCGCTCCACACTTAAGAACGCCACACGTGATGTCAAGCTTACACCGATGATCTCTCAGAAAGTCCAATCCAATTATGCAGTCATCTACAATGTTGGCTATTACTACTCGCTGCCAATATAGTTTGTCGCCAATTTTGATAGCTACTTTTTGCTCTCCAGACACTGGAATGCGCTGTCCAGTGGCAGTCATCAGGTGACAAACCCCATTCTGAGTACATGCGTTACTCTTTATTAGCCGTGATTTAACTACCGTACGCGACGCTCCAGTATCCAACGTCAATCGACAAGCTACGCCATTTACTGATCCATTAACAGTCAAACTATTTCCATCTGAGCTTTGATAAACCTTAACTTCCGGGACTTCTTGTTCACCAGCCAACGCTCGTCCCTCTACCTTGGCTGAGATTAGTTTTCCTGGTTATCTGACGCTTGTATAGCAGCGTCAGTACTTCTCTTCACAGCAGATCGGTTTGGACAGCCTCTCATCAAATGTCCCCGCTCCCCGCAGACGTAACAAGGACCAATTGATTTTCTGCCACCTCCCCGCTCTTCGATTGGAGTAATTGCTCTGATGCGTGCACTCCTTGGGTTTTGTCGAACAGCTTCAACCTCCAATGCATGCGCTACAGCTTCTTTCATATTACCATGGTGAGCTAAACGTACAACAGCCCTGACTTCTGCATCGTTTATGCCATCGATAAACGCATCTAGCAGCAATGAATGAACGTGCGAGACAGAAGATGTTTGATAAGCTTTTCGTACTAACTTTTCTACCTCAAGTGACCATTGCTGCAATGTCTCGTTGGATTGTTGGTGGCGGTCACGAAGCTGGGCACGAAACACGTGCTCTAAGTGGGAGTCTCCATAGCGTGTTTCTAGTGCATCCAATAGCTCTTTATATGTGGCGTCAACTTCTAAAGCTTCTAGTACTGACATCGCTTTGTCCCGCAGTCCAAGTGTTAGCGCGGTCTTCGCTTGAACTTCAGTCCAACCATTAAACTGTACTACGGACTGAAATTGCCGCTTATATGCAGCCCATGATGAAGTCCCGTCAAAAGGAGGTACTTTAAAACTTCCGCCAAAAGAGGTCGTAGGAATTGAAGCAGTCACGCCTCCTTGCTTTATCATTTTGAATTTTTCTTCAAGTTCAAAGATTCGTGATTGTTGTTCCGTTAAAAGATTTTCATGTGACGTCACCGCTTTCCTTAGTTCTTCGACTTTTTGCACGCTCTCTGTGACAGCCGTCAAGATATCGTCACGGGCGGCCTCTTGTCGACGAGTCTGCTCCTCCTGCATGTTCCACAGCTGCTTCTCTTGACGGCGCGCTTGCTCTTCTTGCATGGCGCGTAATTGTTGAAACAGGTCAGCTAAGTTCATTGGAGTGGGCTGCGAACTGATAGTTCCACCAGATAGTTCTTCGCCAGGAGGGTCCATGAGAGGTGCTTGCTCTCTTGTGGCAAAGGGTCTTTCAACAGAGCCTTCTTCAGCCACTGAAACTTCCGTGCTGAGAGTTTCCGATTCATGCTCGCATCGTTGCTGCTCGGCCGACCTGGCGCGAGTATTTACACCGTCTCTTGGCATGACGGGCATGTCTTACCTCCAATCCCACTTCTGACACCAAATGTTACGGGGTATGGGTCGGGATTGGAAGGAAAGACAGCTTACCCCGGTGAGACGATTTATTACCAAGCGCTTTTTTTCTCACAATTTTTTATCAACACACTTTGTTATTTTTTCACTCTATTCTTCTATACATCCTACTGACATCCCCTGTCATTCTCCCGAGGTGACTGGTGACGGCCTCTTACGAACGAGGTTGAACGCCATCTCTGCTCTATAGAGGTTCGTTCGCACCGAGACCGTCACAATATGTATTATTTATAGTATGTATTAGTAAGTAAATAGTATTATTTGCATATTCAGTATTTATTTGTATGTATGTATATTAATGTATTGTCTACACCGCCGACCCTACTCCTGTCTCAGCTATGTCCATCCAAAGGTTGCCTGGAAGAAATCGCTTAAGGCGATAAGGCCGCCTATTATACTGCCGGTTTTTGTATTATTTATAAGTTACCTATTTTTGTATTTTTTTATTTCGGTGTATAATAAAGTTATATATTATTATTATTATTATTATTATTACTATTAGGTGTGATGATATACCGGTATAAAGAAAAAAATACGGTGTTCTGTGGGTAATTAATAACCCATAAGCCTCAGACAAGTTCTCGCTGTTAGAATTCAGATTCCCAATGCCTTATTCGCTTGTAAAGGATTCGACGGAAAGGTTTCCGTCGTGTGTTCAAAACCCGTACCTTGACTGTTTCTTCTATGCCTTGACTGTCCGGCTAATTGACGGGCTCGAAAATCAAGCACTTTGCACAATTGACAGAGCTGATACATAGTGACCAGCTTTTCAGCAGGCTTCAGCTTTTCGTATTGTATCTGGCCGAGTTTGTTTTGATGGGTAACATAACATCGGTCTCACCCCGTCGTGGCCGACACATCTCAGCTCGCGACTCCGCTTGCCCGGGCCGCAGGCAGTGTGCGGCTGGTTGAGCACGCACGGGCCCCAGGGCAGGGCACGCCAGGACGCGCATCTAGGGGTGGTGCAGGTGCGCTTCTCCTCAAGTGGGGGACATGGGGCTCCGCCTCCTGACGCTGCTGAGATTACCCGACGTCGACGTACGCTGTAGCCTGTAAGTGAAAGAAATGAAAACATGACTTTAGAGTTGAATTCGTCATCAAAGGTGCCTTTCGTTACTTCAGAGTTATAATAATATTGTGTAAGTGCTGGTAAGAGGAAATGTACAATTCGCCCCAAGTGGAAGGAGGTGTATTGTGCAGATTTATGCGTTGCTCTTTTTAGTTATAAGTGTTACCACTGCGGAATTTCACTTCAGGCTACCGCCAACTAAGAAAGAACAAGACCAAAACCTAATGGGCGTACCTGCACAGAAGTTTATTAACATACCAATGGTTGTGAGCTGTTGAACTGGAAACAGCGGGCACCCATCGGTAGGCTGACATGCACCCCACTCACTCCATTCGCCTACTTCACAATCTCTTGGACATGGCACCTGAATTTATTGGAAACACTAAATTATTTGTTCAGTATTTTGCACACAACTTTTCCAGCAGCTATTCCAAAATATTTCTTCTATAAATAGCAGCTACGAGCATCCATTAAAATTGATTAACGCGAAATAGTGTAGTTTATTATTCTCAAAGGTGTAAGAGCGCTAACCTCGCAAGGTTGCACGAGTGTCGGGATGGGCGCATGCGCGCACTGTGCCGGGTGCAGCGCCCGTCCGTCGGCGCGTACGCACGTGGCCTCACGTCGCTGCACGCCTCCTCCACAACTTGCCTGGTTGTCCTTGTCTACATCATCAGCGTCATCATCGCCATCGTCGTAGATTGCATCGTCATCATCAGCTTCATCGTCGTCTTCGTTCGCTGAGCGTCATAAAATTAGCTATTTAATATTTATATAACAATACCTACTTAGCGAAATTATTCAGTACTAGTCATACTAATATTATAAATGCGAAAGTGTGTTTGTTTGTTGGTTTGTTTGTTCCTCTTTCACGCTGCAACGGAAAAACGGATCGACCTGATTTTTTGCATGGGTATGGTTCAAGAGCCAGAGAGTGACATAGGCTATCATCATCATCATCATCATCATTACCATCACCATTTTTCATCACTACGCGGGAGAAACCGCGGGGTGCAGCTAGTTGAGTATATTTTAAGTATAAATAATTCCAGTCTAATCTATTTAACATAAATTAAATAAGTGAACGCCTAGCAATATTGTATCTTAAGAGCAAATGGATAAAATCTTCTAAAAGCAAACGTTAACTTAATATTAAAGTAACTAAAGTTAATGTTAAAGTAAACTTTAACTTAATGTTAAAGTAAACTGGGCACGCACCATCACGCCATTCTCGTTTGCCATAAAAAAACATAAATCACTTACAGGGTATAGTCGTTGTAGCAATCTCCACAGCGACGCGACACGGGCCCCAAGCACCGGGAGTCCAGTGCGCACTGGCTTCAAGAGCTGCCGGCCTAACTTCCTCCACTACATCGCACTCTTTACCACCGCCTGCCAAAACAAAATGGTGTCAGTTTTTTTACAAGAGCATACAACATGTTTTCAAAAAGCAACGACTTTAACGGGAAAGTAGGTTTTTTTGGATTAAAAACAAATATGGAATATTAAATTAATTAATAAATATTAAATTATATGTGAATATTTGTTTTCGTATGACAAGGTCAAGTTAAAACGTAAACCACCAAAATGTGCTAATAAATGTAAAATAGATCAAACACTCTGCAAATTTTTAGTCTTTACTTTTTGACTTTTTAACCGACTTCAAAAAGGAGAATGTTATCAATTCGTTACAATTTTGTTTTTTTTTTGTTATTTTTTTCTCTTCTTGATTTAATAATGACTTCATGGGTCACCTTGTGGTAGTTTCCTCAGCCGTCGCGTGCGCACTAATGCGCCATCAGGCCTGGGTCGCCACGGCAGCCACTCTCCCAAGGCGCAGTCTTCCCGGATTACACACACCCTGGTCGTGCCTATCTTCGAAATTGCAGAACCGCAGAACCTAGAACAAGGAAATAATACATATAGTCTCGCTACCATGAACATGCTGCCTTATTATGGATGATTCGGATCGTGATCGCGATCGCAAAATATCGAATAATATATATTGAATAATTGCCCGCATTCTATTCACCACTTCGAAAAATAGCGTCTCTAGTAGTGATGTGCCTAGAGTCCTCAACCCTACATTTATCGATATTAGATGCAAGACATTATATCGATAAAATTTCGTAAAAAAGGTTCCGAAGGAATATAACTAAAGTAAATAGAAACAAAGGTTTGTTTAAATTCTTACTGTTTGAATACCCTCTAATATCGGTATTATTGGTAAAAAATTTAGCTTCATATAGCCATCGAATTTGCAGTTAACTTGACTTTCTTGCTTTTAGAGGGAAAAAAGGATTTAGAAGATATGATGCTGGAGAGCCCTTTTTTACAAGGATTTTCGTATTGTACGTACAAACTTTTCATCGTTCATCATTTCAGTCGTAGGACGTTCACTGCTTGACATAGGCCATAAGGGGCGTCGATCTCCATAAGGGGCGGTTGTAAGCGCTCTGCATCCAGCGTTTCCCTGCTGTCTCTTTTAATACTGTAATACTTTTGCATTCATGGAAATCTAGTAGGGAAGTTAATTCCATATATCGTATCATGTTTCCATACGGCTATATCGCAAGCGCATAAAATATTTTAAGATCCATAAATGCCGGCAGTGGAGCTCCCAGCACTATACAATTTTGACGACTACACAATATGATGATACTACGGCAGTTTCCCGTCAAATGTAATGGTTGCCAAGAGAACTTTATGTCCTTATTCGATCCACCCTTCTGATATGAGATCGGATATGATGCGATACCCACAAAATATGGAGCGAATTCTTTGGTCTCACCAATCCTTGTGGCCAACTAGGTCGTGATAGTGAAAAATACAATTAAATGTAACATTGCTGTCCCTTTCCCGCATGTGAGGTCAGTATGGAGTTTGTATGGCGTACTTACAAGTAGCGTCATTAGTAAGTTTAGTGCGCTCTCTGTCTAGCAAGACATTAAAATGCTCATATCTTCCTTAATTTTCAATACTTTTTAATTTTAGTTGTAGGCTCTATTTATGTTCAGCTTTTACTTATACTATACTGCATACTTAAAAATAATGTAAAAAAAGTACAAATCGAAGATTTAATGCGAAGACCTAATGACTTAATGCTTTAATAAGAAGAAAAAAAACAATCCAGTAACCTATAACATGCAAAAGAATTCGACATTTTAATTTCGAATACTTCAAAAGTACAATACTCTCTCCATGCATCTACTCAGGAGAAGTTTTGAGTAAACTATAACTAGATACAAAAAAAAATCACGTCGATAGATAGAACCTAAAAACGAGAAGATCATAGTTATATAACTGTAATCAAATCTCTAGCACAATGCGAAGTTGGTTTAAATATCGATTTTAAAATTTGTATTGAACATACAGAAAACGATGTAATAAAAAGGGATAAAATAGGTAAACTGTGACAAATTGTAGGTAATTTTATTAACAGGCACTGCCAAGATTCAAAACTAGAAGTACCAATCTCTCCGGAACATGCTTGTAGTTAGAAGATAATAAAATTATAATCAACTATCTTGTGGTGCGTTGGGTTATTACGAAAACGACGGCGGCCGAAACGATCTTGACTAATTTGGCAAAACAAGTGAGAAGTAAAAATGTTTTAAAGTTTACTCATAACTTTTTATCCCCGAAAAGGTGCAAAAGCTGAAAAATTGCGCAGTAGTTATTTATATTTTACCTACATAAGGTAAAAAGATCGTAGTGACCTACTTAGGAAGAGCGATAAGAAGTTGACGACGTGAAAAGTTGACGAGGCGGTGCGGGTTTCATGTGATGAATTGGAAATTTAGCAGAAGGTGCTCGGCACTTCGCGTACGGAGCGCTTTTGTGTAAGTAAGTGCTCGTTTGAAGCAGACGATCTGCGTTTGCATAATGGAGATTTAAATATTTTTTTATGAAAGCAACTGTTTAACCTCGTTGAAAATATATTTTCACAACACTTTGCAGTGTCTACCTGTGACTTATTTATTGTTCACACCGCTTCGGCCATATTCGAAACCAAGACAGCTGTATTTATTCAATAAAAATTACAAGTAAAATAAAAACTATCTTAAATTTAAATTTAATTTAAATTTATAACTAAAACTAATCTAAAACTAAAACTAAAATTAATCTAAAAAAAAAAACAATCAATAAAAATTACAAGTAAAATAAAAACTATCTTAAATTTAAATTTAATTTAAATTTATAACTAAAACTAATCTAAAACTAAAATTAATATAAAACTAAAACTAATCTAACAAGCCGGTACCAGTGGGCAGCGTTCCCAAAATGCTGGCAGCATTGCCACGGGCAAAATAAAGGCCAGCATTTTTTTTCATTTTCGATTCGATCGAAAATTATTCTGCTTCTGAAACTGGTTGCACAGTAGGAACTATAATTCTGTTTCCGAAACTCGTTCTGATAAAAGGCTTACAATTCTTCATTCGAAACTCCTTAGTCCTAAATGAAACAGAATAAAAACACTAACGAGGAAAAAACTTAAAATACAATTACTAGCCTTCCCATTGCGGTTTCGCCTCCGTACACTACACAACTCTTCACTTTTTTATAGTAAAAAGTAGCTTAAAAATGTCACTCGGGAATAGTGTAGCTTACTATTAATAAAAATAAAAATTCAGAAACTTAATTACAAATTCTACCTCTTAATAATATTAGTATTGACAAAGAAAAGAAAAAGAGGTGGAAATGGAGGAATGGAGGTGGTGGTGCAGAGGTGGAGGTGGAGGGTAAAATTAAAAAAGATAAAGTAGTATATTATTAAAGATACAGAGGACAAAAAACTATAAAAAATTTGTGTAACAACTGGCGGCCTTATCGCTAAAAGCGATCTCGTCCAGGCAACCTTAGGATAAAAAGGATTTATCAAAGTGTTCGAAACGTCATAAATTCAAATAATTAAAATACAAGCGATAAATCCGTTGAAAGTGTTTAATTTCAATGTGTTATAATAATAAAGAAATGGAAGTGCTTAAAGCCACGAGTAGCGTTGAGTGAAAGTGTAGCATACCTCTCGACATTGTCTATTTAGACAATGAGAACCTATAGTTGTATTATTATGTACGATATGTTGTGACTATAGTAAAAATTTTAGGTTGTTTTGTTTTGTGTGTTCGTAGATACATATGAAAGATTTGAATATGAAACAATTACCATGAACAACAATTTTTAATATGAATTTGAGCGAATTGTGTTTTGTTTTTGACGAGACATGCACCACATGGGTATTATAGCTTTTAGGCAATGGTATTTAGGAGTGTTCGTTATTTTGAATAAAATTATCTTATCTTATCTTATCTTACATGTTTTCAACAAATTGTCCATCCTTTCTCCGACACTGAATTTGTCGTCGCTGCAGACCAAGCCGGGGAGTGTGCACTAGCGAGTTTGATTCCAATCTCATCATCCTGAAAAAAAAGACAAATATTAGTAAAAATAAAATCTCTCCTTATATCTTTTACTGGGTACAAACCATGTACAAACATGCACGTACAAAAACCTACCTATTATTATTACGCTTAGAAGAAGAAATAAAAATAAATAAATGTTTATTCGGGACATTTTTACACACACGGTCATCTGACCCCAAACTTATGTCTTCTGTGCCCAAACAAAGCAAAGTAACTAACTAAGTAACTTTACTAATATTATAAAGAGGAAAGATTTTATTGTTTGTTTGTTTGCATTGAATAGACTCCGAAACTACTAAACCGATTTGAAAAATTCTTACACTGTTGGGAAGCCACACTATCCCCGGGTGACATAGGCTATAATCTATACCCGTGCGAAGCTGGGGCGGACCGCTAGTACTATATATATTTTTAAATAGGTATATACTTAAATAGAAAGAAATAAAGAACAAGCAATAATTTTCATCGCATAAATATTTTTGCCCTAGCTGGGAATCGAACCCACGCCTCCAAGCGCAGAAGGCATGTTTACTACCAACTGGACTGGGCCAACGGGCAGTCAAAAGAAAGGGATTGCCTCTTGAAAATGTCGGTAGATGAGCTCGAAGCTCTCATCTGTCTGTGGTTTTTTGTTTTGTGTAGGAAGTAGAACATAATATAATAATTGTTATACTCTAAACATACATTAGGTCTTGCCCGCGAACACACTCGTTCGAGGCCTGGCCCAGACATGACCTGCTAACTCTCTTCACTATCAAATTTTTGTTTATCTATCTATCTATATAATATACCTATATATAAAAACAAAGTCGGGTTAGTTCAATTGGCATGTGTCCTCATGTTTAATTTATTACAAATAACCGGCTTAGCGAGGAATATAACCAAATACATTACACATACTGAAAAAATAATTTAAATTGCCTGATAAATCTCTGAGATATGAGCGTTTAAAGTTTTAGGTGGGGATAGGGAGGGGATGCTCTATCCCTTTCTCACAAAGCGTGTGTTAGTATAGCATTTTTATGGCGCTCCTGAGCCGTGACGTCACGGCTCAGTATAGTGCGCTCTCTGTCTAGCATGAAATTTAAATGCTTATATCTGCTTATATCTTATTTATTTTTGAACTAATTTTAATTTTGTTTTCGTTGATGGGCTCTATTTATGATCAGCTTTTTTATAAGGTAATAAAAAAAATAGTCATCATGCCTATTACTGTTTTAAAATTTACATACATCAATGGGTTAGTCACACCATTTATAACTCAAGAACGGCTGGACCGATTTTCATTATCTTTTTTTGTTGGATTCCTCAGTCCTCTCCACGCATAGCAGAATACTCTTTGATCTTATATAGAATACTTAATCAAATATCGAAAAAAAATAGGAAATAAAAATATGAAGGCAAATTCGCAAATTCATTTTCCCGTACATTTTGTTTGGAACGCGCGAACGGCAAGAATTGAAGTCTATAACAAGATAACAAGGAATCGTTACTTGACTAAGAAGCATGGAAGTAGTATAGGGTATAAAATGTCCTTGCTAAGAAGTCAATGGCGTTTGCTGTCACTACCAAGGAGGTTGCTTCAAGGAGACATATAACGCGGGTGAAACCGCGCGCTCGGGGTGCAGCTATATGTTGTACAATTAATTTGAGTATTTAACTAGCGTATGTAATACAACCTACAAGTTTGATTTGTTTATGCCAACTTATATAAGATCACTAGCTGCTACCCGCGACTTCGTTCGCGTGGACATATAATATCGCGTTAACGGCCGGTTATCCGAGTCGCGTAGGCAACAAAACGCTCCCTCAGCCCCCGCCAAGTTATAGCGACGATGTATTTTGCCACCCAACAGACAGGACGCCCGCGGGGGGAGTGCAACGACAAAAACGAACATAGGTCCGACCTCGATGACGCCCGGCGTCTCCGTATATATATAGTAGTCTTTGGCCCGGCGCGGTACTGAACGCGGTGCGCGCAAATTTTCGCGACCTTTTTACGCTTTTAATTTCACAAAAAAACAAAACTATTCACCATCAAAATTCTATCCAAACGAAAAAATGTTGAATAAAATTTCCTTTCAGTACATGCAATTTCCAGGTTGTTACGAGCTTTCATTAGAGCAAAAAACGAAAAAAATAAACTGAATCGACTTTGTTTCAGTTTTTTTTTTGATCGAGGAAAGTTTATTATATCGTGTTTTGAACCAAATCATAAATTCAAACACAGATGTATCTGTGACATGTATTTTTTTCCAGCTCAAATATTGTAATTTAACTGAATAAAATTGATTTAAAACCGTCAAATTTGCTATAAGAGGCCGGTCACCACATATCCCGCAACTACTCGTGGTATTCAGAACGGTTTAGGTAAAGGTAAGTAAAGTTAAAAGTTAGGTAATAAAACCGTTTTCCATACCACGTCTGAGTCTGCCTACCATATCTGAGTTTTGCCATACTTTGTCATGTCATAATATAAATTCTTGGAGCTAGAGAAGTAGAGACTCTCGAGTAAGCCACGTAGAGTTGTCCATGGGAAAAGCACGATTTTTTCCAAATGGACAGTGGACACTTTCAGAGTGTGACCCTGCGCCTGGTTTATTGTCATGGCAAAGGCAACTTTAAACGGGATGTGTATTTTTATAAACTGGAATGGCAGATCTGTTGGAATTATGGGGATTCGTGGAATCATATAAGTTTCTCCCCTTGCCATTCCATTCATTATGACGGCGCTTATGGTGTTCCGGCCCAGATGAGTTTTTTTTAATAATTAACAGGCTTTCGTTTGACCACCATCACGCCTGATATGTTACTTGAAGCCTGGTACCGTTACACAGTCCCACTGCCGTGTATAGGCAATACACTGTAACTCAAGTTGTGTTTTAGCCCAATCGTTTTCTTTGGTCTGTTGTATGCTTCTGTAAATATTTTCTTATGTATTTGTTCGCCGATAACTCTGGATTTTCATTAAATTTGGTCAGTAGTTAGTTCCAATACAATTTTGAATTTCGAGTATATAAACAGATTCGGTGGAGAGGTTGCAAAGATATAGGGCACGCGATGTCACAGTTTGTCGTGAACAACTAACTAATTAAATTAAACAATACCTTTCAACAGGTTTCGTAGCATGTTCGCCTTGTCCCGCGGGAGAGCACTCTATCCAGCGCCCCACGTAGATGGAGTACTGAGAGTTCTTCACCACTGCTTCTGTGGAATAAATACCTACCGTTAGCACATGTCTTCAAACTATATTTAAATCTGTGTTGCTGGATGATAAAGGAGTCTGATATTGGGAACATCGTCTAAACTTTCCCTAGTATATTATTAGAAACCACGCAGGAGTTTTTGCAGTCCAGTTGCATAAATACCACACCAAACGTTCCATACACACAGAAAACTTCTTCCTTTTGGAAGAGGTCGCTCTTAGCGATAAGGCATCCTATTGTTGCAATATTCTTTTAAAGTTTTTTTTTATTTATGGGATATTTACCGTTGTAAGGTTGTGGAAAGAGATCACAGAAAAAAAAAGTTGTCAAAGTTTGTGGAAGAGAGGTTGTGGATCATATAACTTTAGTGAACAACCGTGATAGTTTAAAACAGTGTTTTAGTTTTTATATGCTGTTTTAACGTGTGCTTATAATTTGCGGTGTGAACAATAAAGAGTTAATCTATCTAACTTTTTTGACCGAAAATAGAATTCAAACCTATAAGAGCACATGTTAATAAATAGGTATAACTATTTAGTAACTATTTAGACTTGATATAACCATAATTTGATGAAGGTTAGCAGAAACACTCGAGCAGTTTTCAGTCTAATTAACCAAGTGTGCATTGACGATGTAAAGTGGGATATTCCCCCCAAATGGGAGGGAAAGGGGGTAATCTACGGAGAAAATGAAACCAAAAGAGAAGGGGAGTAAATCAAATTAGCGTCAAGGGTGCCTGGTTTGTTTGCATCATCTAACCGATAATGAAAGCGTTTAAACAGGCGAGATAAGACGGAACGGCTGGCACTGGAAGTCTTTGTAATATAGATTAGCTGCGAGCGTATTTACAATCCTACAGCTATCTTATATTATCGCTATAAACATTTGTCACATTTTTTTTATATCTTTCTTTCTTGAACTTTCTCTTTTCTTTTCTTTCGAAACTACACATCATTTATTTAAGTACTAATAAGTAAGTAAAAACATTGGTGCAGGACCGAGGATCGAACCGGGTGTCGTCAGATTGTAAAGCGCACATGCTACTTCTCGTCCACCATCTCTCCTAGCTCTAGCTAGAAGTGCATAGTTGAGTTACACCTAGCAGAACTTCTACAAACTAGTTATAATATACTAGTTACAGTGTATTTATTATAATATGTATCATTTAGTAGTATTTATTTAATGGAATCATTAAAATTGTTTTGGCATCCCCCGTCGATTCTGTTACGTAAATTTTTTCCATCCAATTGTTGCCTGGAAGAGATCGCTTTTAGCCATAAGGCCGCCACTTGTAGCACTAGCTTGTAAAGGTTTTCTATCTGTTTGTTAATTTTTATTTCTGGTGTACACAATAAAGAGTTTAGTAATAAAAAGTATTATAGGCACGTGTCATTTTAATCTCAACTCAACTTTATCTTAGAGTTGTACCTATTGGGGCGTAGAGGGAGAATTGGGGACTATGATTTGTTAGGGCAAGTCTCCCCGTATATTATACTTCTCTTTGGGCAAGTCAGTCGCTGTTGATTTACGTAGTATTTATATTCTCTTTGCTGTTGATCTTGAGAGAAGAAAATTAGACTTTATATTTTATTAGTTATGTTTATTAGTTTCCGTAACTTAATTTTATTTTTGGCCAAGGCAAGCTATGTTTTGCTCTAAGAAAAAAATACATAAAATAAAACTATAAATAATAATAAATATTCGGGACATTTTTGCACACACGATCATCTTCCCCCAAACTAAGCAAAGCTTGTGATATGGCTGCCAGAGACTGATATACATACATATATAGTTTTTAAATACATATACTAGATATAGAACAAACACAAATGTTCATCACATAAATGTTTGTCCTACGTGGGAATCGAACCTCAAGCTCAGAAGGTAGGTTCACTACCAACTGGACCAACGAGCTATCAAACTACCGGAAAAGAGTACAAGGGCCACCGCATTTCCAACACTTGTCGCATTCATGGTCTTCAGTACAGCTGACATATTCATAACTTTGTGAATATGATTTAGTTGTGTAACACCATTCACTTCCTTTCATGTACACTCCGCACCAAGCCCAACAACGGCCTCCTCTGCATCCAGCTTCTTCGCTGCAGCTGTTTCTATTTGCAATAGACTGTGCTGTCTTCTTGCCCAGATCTTGTAAAACCCATTGCATTGCAGAAGGATCCTCCAATTGTCTTCTGTTCCTGTTTAACGTAGTCGAGTAACAGCTGATGACGAACATTGAGAATATGATGAATAACTTGGAATTCATTTTGAGAGTGTCGGCTTGGCAGTATTTCTTCTATGCACGTATTTCCGACAGCAGGGGGTACTAGGTAGATATAGAGAGACTATCTCACTGCGCCGTCTGGTGATCGAATGAATCTTGCCGGGCCTACGGCCACCTTTTATGGCTGGTTAGTGTAGAGGAGCTCTGTTATTATCCATGACAAACAACCAGGATTTACCCACAGTTTAATGTGACATATTACTATCGGAAGTGATTTATAGCGCTAAATAAAATTTAAATAAAAAGCCTTTTTATTTCCAATCCTTACTGCTAGGCACAATTTTTTTTAATATCTAGTTATTTCAAGTAAATATTTATGATCTGCGATTAGCGTATCATCTCTTCTCTTCTCTACATACATCATCCATTCGTGATTCGTGTTTCATTTTTACTTTATTACAAACTAGCGGTCCGCCCCAGCTTCGCACGGGTATAGATTATAGCCTATGTCACCCGGGGATAGTGTAGCTTCCCAACAGCGAAAGAATTTTTCAAATCAGTTCAGTAGTTTCGGAGCCTATTCAATGCAAACAAACAAACAAACAAACAAACAAACAAACAATCAAATCTTTCCTCTTTATAATATTAGTATAGACTAGCTGACCTGACAGACGTTGTCCTGTCTTAGAACTGTCAAACACGCAAAGTCAAAATTGTAAATCTTATTTTTTTACACCTTGGGTTACATTATTGGAGTTTTAGTAAGGATCCCTATTTTATTGAATATATAATATAGCCTATGTTAACCGGAGATAGTGTAGATTCCCAACAGTGAAGGAATTTTTCAAATCGGTTCAGTAGTTTCGGAGCCTATTCAATGCAAACAAACAAACAAACAAACAAACAATCAAATCTTCCCTCTTTATAATATTAGTATAGACTAGCAGACCTGACAGACGTTGTCCTGTCTTAGAAATGTCAATCACGCAAAGTCAAAATTGAAAATCTTATTTTTTACATCTTGGGTTACATTGTTGGAGTTTTAGTAAGGATCCCTATTTTTTTTTTAAATATTATATAGCCTATGTTACCCGGGGATAGTGAGGCTTCCCAACAGTGAAAGAATTTTTCAAATCGGTTCGGTTGTTTCGGAGCCTATTCAATGCAAACAAACAAACAAACAAACAAACAAACAATCAAATCTTTCCTCTTTATAATATTAGTATAGATAACAAAAAACGGTAGACGCAGCGTAGGTAGGTCTCCCACTAGATGGACCGACGACATAGTAAGAGTCGCTGGCATCCAGTCCGATGCAAAAGGCAGGCTGTCGTTCAGTGTGGAGGTTAAAGGGGGAGGCCTATGTTCAGCAGTGGACGTCTTCTGGCTGATGATGATGATGATGATGACAAATAACAAGACAAATAAATACATTACACATACTGAAAAATAAATTAAATTGGTTAATAAATCTCTAAGATATGAGCGTTTAAAGTCTTTTGTTGGGGTAGAGAGCGGATAATTTGTCCCTTTCTCGCAAAGCTAAAGTTAGTATAGCATTTGTATGGCGCACGCATGGCTTGACGTCGTCACGTGCTATAATGCGCTCTCTGTCTAGCATGAAATTAAAATACTTATTTATTTAGAACAAATTTTAATTTAGTTTTTGTTGATGGGTTCTATTTATGTTGAGCTTTTTTTTATAAGAGTTATTTAATAAAATTTTGGACTCAAGCCAGTTACGTGCGTACCTTCCACATACGCATGTCTAGGCGTGTATGTTTTCGTGTACAAACCCGTGACGTCAGCGGTCGGCACTTGACCATTGTTGAATTTGTTGACTCATTGATTATGTGGATTCCCGAATGGAACTAGAATTGAACCTATTGTATTGTTATTGATAAGAATCATCATCGTCGTCATCAGCCTTAAGCCGTCCACTGCTGGACATATGCCTCTCTTCATGCTATTATTGATAAGAATGTTTATTTCTAATGCTTGTTATTTATTTGATTAGAATAAAAATTCTATTCTGTTATTATTGTTTTGTTTTTAAACAGGAAAGTGATTCAATTTAACAATAATTAATACAATCTATGATTTTTGACCTCAATTCAAATGATGGGCATATGGAGCGTTGAAGTAGGTTTTTAGGGTTCCGTAGTACTACAAGGAACCCTTACAAGTTCATTCTGTATATGTCCGTCAAATCCCTATTGACTCATTTTATTTATATGACACGGGAATTACTTACGTACGACCACTCCCATTAGCTCCCCCCTCCCTCTCCCACCTCAAAGAGCTCCCTCAAAAATGTTATTACTTTTTAATTAGTGTTTGATTATGAAAACTGACTTGGTTTTCACACTTTTGTTTATATTACACGGTTATTTTATGCAAAGTGAGATGGAGCCACGCGCTTGTACTCACCTTAATTCCTGTGTAAAAAAAATGGCTAAATTTGGCTTAGTCTTGTTTTTACCAGCTCCAATTTTCCGTTTGAGCGCCGGCTATGTTTTTTTTTTCCAAGCGTGATTATCCAACTTATTTTGAATTCGATTTTTAGGGTTCTGTAACCAAAGGGTGTAAATAGGATCCTATTATTAAGCCTATCTGTATCTTTCGAACCGTAATAGCCAGTTGAAATATGTATTTGCTTTAAGGCGCCGTGACTAGCTGACTTTTATGTTTTTGAGGGGGTGAAGCAGAGGCAGTGGCGGCCGACTACAGCGGGGCGCACCGCGTGAATCTCGCAGAAACGTGACGACCTTCACCTATACACAGCTAAAGACAAGTAATTTCGTCGGTCCACAGCAAAGCTCTGTTGGCCTAGTGGTCTGGCACCGCGCTGGTAAACCACGAATGCCCGGTTCAAATCTAGTGCTATGTAGATATTTTTGGACTCAATTTTTTATCACGCACACAGCGACGGGACGACGGAGAACAAACAAACCATAATTCAATCAAACCAACTTGCTAGTTGTAATTATTAAAATTTACTTTCGTCGTACGTTTCAATATTTTATGTTTCTTTTTTGCACCAAATATTTTACCTATTATATTTATAGTTTATAGACTTACTCCTGGTATGATTCTACTAACTTGATGGTAGAGTTCGGAGACTGCTAAAACTGCTAAATAGGGAAAGCGAGATAAGTCAAGGTTGGGCTCGTTTTTTTAGTCTTAGTGAGAATTGTTAGTCAAGGAATGATTTGACTGAGCTGATGGTGGAATTCGGAGACTGCTGCTGGAACTGCTAGACGGGGAAGGCCTGATGTGTCGTGTTTGGGCTGGTTTCATTAGTCATCATGAGATCTTTCTCCGGGAATGTTTTGACTGACCTGATCGAGGACTTCGGAGACTACTATTGGAACTGCTAGACGGAAAGAGCTAGAAGTGTCGAGTTTGGGCTCGTTTCATTAGTCATGATGAGATCTTCTTCCAGGAATATTTTGACTGATCTGATCGAGGACTTCAGAGACTGCTACTGGAACTGCTAGACGGATAGAGATAGAATGGTCGAGTTTGGGCTCGTTTCATTAGTCGTGATGAGATCTTCTTCCAGGAATATTTTCACTGACCTGATCGAGGATTTCGGGGACTGCTACTGGAACTGCTAGACGGATAGAGATAGAATGGTCGACTTTGGGCTCGTTTCATTTGTCGTGATGAGATCTTCTTCCAGGAATATTTTGACTGACCTGATCGAGGACTTCGGAGACTACTACTGGAACTGCTAGACGGATAGAGATAGAATGGTCGAGTTTGGGCTCGTTTCATTAGTCGTGATGAGATCTTCTTCTAGGAATATTTTGACTGACCTGATCGAGAACTTCAGAGACTGCTACTGGAACTGCTAGACGGATAGAGATAGAATGGTCGAGTTTGGGCTCGTTTCATTAGTCGTGATGAGATCTTCTTCCAGGAATATTTTCACTGACCTGATCGAGGATTTCGGGGACTGCTACTGGAACTGCTAGACGGATAGAGATAGAATGGTCGACTTTGGGCTCGTTTCATTTGTCGTGATGAGATCTTCTTCCAGGAATATTTTGACTGACCTGATCGAGGACTTCGGAGACTACTACTGGAACTGCTAGACGGATAGAGATAGAATGGTCGAGTTTGGGCTCGTTTCATTAGTCGTGATGAGATCTTCTTCTAGGAATATTTTGACTGACCTGATCGAGGACTTCAGAGACTGCTACTGGAACTGCTAGACGGATAGAGATAGAATGGTCGAGTTTGGGCTCGTTTCATTAGTCGTGATGAGATCTTCTTCTAGGAATATTTGGACTGACCTGATCGAGAACTTCAGAGACTGTTACTGGAACTGCTAGACGGAAAGACCTAGAAGTGTCGAGTTTGGGCTCGTTTCATTAGTCGTGATGAGATCTTCTTCCAGGAATATTTTGACTGACCTGATCGAGGACTTCAGAGACTGCTACTGGAACTGCTAGACGGATAGAGATAGAATGGTCGAGTTTGGGCTCGTTTCATTAGTCGTGATGAGATCTTCTTCCATGAATATTTTGACAGACCTGATCGAGGATTTCGGGGACTGCTACTGGAACTGCTAGACGGAAAGACCTAGAAGTGTTGAGTTTGGGCTCGTTTCATTAGTCGTGATGAGATCTTCTTCCAGGAATATTTTGACTGACCTGATCGAGAACTTCAGAGACTGCTACTGGAACTGCTAGACGGAAAGACCTAGAAGTGTCGAGTTTGGGCTCGTTTCATTAGTCGTGATGAGATCTTCTTCCAGGAATATTTTGACTGATCTGATCGAGGATTTCGGGGACTGCTACTGGAACTGCTAGACGGATAGAGATAGAATGGTCGACTTTGGGCTCGTTTCATTAGTCGTGATGAGATCTTCTTCCAGGAATATTTTGACTGATCTGATCGAGGATTTCGGGGACTGCTACTGGAACTGCTAGACGGATAGAGATAGAATGGTCGACTTTGGGCTCGTTTCATTAGTCGTGATGAGATCTTCTTCCAGAAATATTTTGACTGACTAGATCGAAGATTTTGGAGACTGCTAGTGGAACTGCTAGATGGATAGGGCTAGAAGTGTCGAGTTTGGGCTCATTTCATTAGTCTTGATGAGGTTTTCTTCCAGGAATATTTTGACTGACCTGATCGAGGACTTCGGAGACTGCTACTGGAACTGCTAGACGGAAAGAGCTAGAAGTGTCAAGTTTGGGCTCGTTTCATTAGTCGTGATGATATCTTCTTACAGGAATATTTTGACCCGCCTGATCGAGGATTTCGGAGACCACTACTAGAATTGCTAGACGGATAGAGCTAGAAGTGTCGAGTTTGGGCTCCTCGATCAGGTCAGTCAAAATATTTCTGGAAGAAGATCTCATCACGACTAATGAAACAAGCCCAAACTTGACACTTCTAGCTCTATCCGTCTAGCAGTTCCAGTAGCAGTCTCCGAAGTTCTCGATCAGGTCAGTCATAATATTCCTGGAAGAAGATCTCATCACGACTAATGAAACGAGCCCAAACTCGACACTTCTAGCTCTTTCCGTCTAGCAGTTCCAGTAGCAGTCTTCAAAGTCCTCGATCAGGTCAGTCAAAATATTCCTGGAAGAAGATCTCATCACGACTAATGAAACAAGCCCAAACTCGACACTTCTAGCTCTATCCGTCTAGCAGTTCCACTAGCAGGCTCCGAAATCCTCGATCAGGTCAGTCAAAATATTCCTGGAAGAAGATCTCATCACGACTAATGAAACAAGCCCAAACTCGACACTTCTAGCTCTATCCGTCTAGCAGTTCCAGTAGCAGTCTCCGAAGTTCTCGATCAGGTCAGTCAAAATATTCCTAGAAGAAGATCTCATCACAACTAATGAAACGAGCCCAAACTCGACACTTCTAGCTCTTTCCGTCTAGCAGTTCCAGTAGCAGTCTCCAAAGTCCTCGATCAGGTCAGTCAAAATATTTCTGGAAGAAGATCTCATCACGACTAATGAAACAAGCCCAAACTTGACACTTCTAGCTCTATCCGTCTAGCAGTTCCACTAGCAGGCTCCGAAATCCTCGATCAGGTCAGTCAAAATATTCCTAGAAGAAGATCTCATCACAACTAATGAAACAATCCCAAACTTGACACTTCTAGCTCTTTCCGTCTAGCAGTTCCAGTAGCAGTCTCCGAAGTCCTCGATCAGGCCAGTCAAAATATTCCTATAAGAAAACCTCATCACGATTCACGACTAATGAAACGAGCCCAAACTCTACACTTCTATCTCTTTCCGTCTAGCAGTTCCAGTAGCGGTCTCCGAAATCCTCGATCAGGTCAGTCAAAATATTCCTGGAAGAAGATCTCATCACAACTAATGAAACAATCACAAACTCGACGCTCCTATCTCTTTCCGTCTAGCAGTTCCAGTAGCAGTCTCCGAAATCCTCGATCAGGTCAGTCAAAATATTCCTATAAGAAAACCTCATCACGATTCACGACTAATGAAACGAGCCCAAACTCTACACTTCTATCTCTTTCCGTCTAGCAGTTCCAGTAGCAGTCTCCGAAATCCTCGATCAGGTCAGTCAAAATATTCCTGGAAGAAGATCTCATCACGACTAATGAAACGAGCCCAAACTCGACACTTCTAGCTCTTTCCGTCTAGCAGTTCCAGTAGCAGTCTCCAAAGTCCTCGATCAGGTCAGTCAAAATATTCCTGGAAGAAGATCTCATCACGACTAATGAAACAAGCCCAAACTCGACACTTCTAGCTCTATCCGTCTAGCAGTTCCACTAGCAGGCTCCGAAATCCTCGATCAGGTCAGTCAAAATATTCCTGGAAGAAGATCTCATCACGACTAATGAAACAAGCCCAAACTCGACACTTCTAGCTCTATCCGTCTAGCAGTTCCAGTAGCAGTCTCCGAAGTTCTCGATCAGGTCAGTCAAAATATTCCTAGAAGAAGATCTCATCACAACTAATGAAACGAGCCCAAACTCGACACTTCTAGCTCTTTCCGTCTAGCAGTTCCAGTAGCAGTCTCCAAAGTCCTCGATCAGGTCAGTCAAAATATTCCTGGAAGAAGATCTCATCACGACTAATGAAACAAGCCCAAACTCGACACTTCTAGCTCTATCCGTCTAGCAGTTCCACTAGCAGGCTCCGAAATCCTCGATCAGGTCAGTCAAAATATTCCTGGAAGAAGATCTCATCACGACTAATGAAACAAGCCCAAACTCGACACTTCTAGCTCTATCCGTCTAGCAGTTCCACTAGCAGGCTCCGAAATCCTCGATCAGGTCAGTCAAAATATTCCTGGAAGAAGATCTCATCACCACTAATGAAACAAGCCCAAACTTGACACTTCTAGCTCTATCCGTCTAGCAGTTCCACTAGCAGGCTCCGAAATCCTCGATCAGGTCAGTCAAAATATTCGTGGAAGAAGATCTCATCACGACTAATAAAACGAGCCCAAACTCGACACTTCTAGCTCTATCCGTCTAGCAGTTCCGTAGCAGACTCCGAAGTCCTCGATCAGGTCAGTCAAAATATTCCTAGAAGAAGATCTCATCACCACTAATGAAACAAGCCCAAACTCGACACTTCTAGCTCTATCCGTCTAGCAGTTCCACTAGCAGGCTCCGAAATCCTCGATCAGGTCAGTCAAAATATTCGTGGAAGAAGATCTCATCACGACTAATAAAACGAGCCCAAACTCGACACTTCTAGCTCTATCCGTCTAGCAGTTCCGTAGCAGACTCCGAAGTCCTCGATCAGGTCAGTCAAAATATTCGTGGAAGAAGATCTCATCACGACTAATAAAACGAGCCCAAACTCGACACTTCTAGCTCTATCCGTCTAGCAGTTCCGTAGCAGACTCCGAAGTCCTCGATCAGGTCAGTTAATCCGTTTCTGGAGAAAGTAACATCACGACTTACCAAACTAGCTCAAACTAAACTAAACTAAAAATTGGTGCTGATGATGACGATGATGATGAAAAGCAGCATTTTTTCCCCTCGTTATAACATCAGCTATCTGAGAGTGAAAATCCCATCAAAATCAGTTCAGCCATTTTGGAGTTTATACGTAATATCATCATCATCATCATCATCCTTCATAGGGAACATACATACATCGCTTTTTATATGTATATAGAAGAAAGATATACTCAAAGAAGACTGTAACACCTTTTTAGGGTTCCGTAGAATTACAAGGAACCCATATAAGTTCGTTCTGCCCATCCGTCTCTGTCTGTCCATCCCAAGTTGTTTAGGATTTCCTAACCATTATAGTAGACTGCGCCCCGCGCATTCACCTGCGTAGTAATGAAAAAATTGTGATGATGATGATGATGAAAAGTTGCTCGAATTTTTTTCAACATCAGCTATCTTACAGTGAAAATCCCATCAAAATCGGTCCTGCAGTTTTCGAGTCTATAAAGAACATTACAGACATACGCACACGACGAAATATTTCAAAAACATTATAAAAATAACATGGATATGTGAGAATTGAACCCGGAGCCTACTGAGTCACAGGAACTAATCCATTGCGTCAACCACTCTTCTAATTGATCTATGACGCAAGCGGTGAAATTATGCTTCTAATCTATAAAATAATATAAATGTACAAAGAAATCGTCACAAAATGTAATTTTCATTCGCCTGCCTGTTTAGTACTAAGTACTTACTTGAAGCCTGACCAAAGGAAGTAAGGGTGAGACCAATTTGTAAATTTTACGCGTAAATTACGTACTTCTCAAGGTATCAACTGGAATGTCTAATTAAACTGGACGGAAAGCTATTTTGTATGATAACGTCGCTGACTGTCCACTTTGTGTGACCTCTGCAAATGCTCGAGACTGCTTTGTTCTTATATTGCCCTGGTACACCGACCACCGATACTTGGAAGTAAATTATTACTATGCCTCTCCACTTATGTCACTCCTCCGTTAGACGGAACCCTCAGAGCGCGAGACCAAAAAAAAAATAACTGAAGTTAAAATATTGAAAAACAAACTTAAGTTTGTAGTTGACAATAAGGTTATTCCATACATTCCAACTACAAAATGTAAGTTTGTAATAGCAAAATAATTATTTTTAAATGATATAACTTCAAATTTATAACTTTCGGATTTATTCCTATATATGAGCTATGAGACCTTGCCTCTTGCCAAATTTCATGATTCTAGGTCAACGGGAAGTACCCTATAGGTTTAGATTCCCTTGTGAAATCGCAAAATATACGACATAAACGTTCATATCTTTTGATTGCTTTGACTTACAACTTTTATTTTTTACAGCCGAAAGAAACCGTAGGCCCAAGTATTTAGTATAAATTTCAACTTGATACCTTTACGCGTTCTTGAGAAAAAGGGTATTGACAGACGGACAGACAGACGGACAACGAAGTGATCTTATAAGGGTTCCGTTTTATCCTTTTGAGGTACGGGACCCTAAAAAAGTAGACTAACTGTGCTCTGCGGGTTCACCTGCGAAGTAATGAAAAAATGGTGATGATGATGATGATAAAAAAGATGCCAATTTTTTTTCTCCTCATAGAATCAGCTATCTGACAGTGAAAATCCCGTCCCTACCATTTTCGATTAAAGAACATTACACACATGCATACAAACACAAACATACACACACCCACGCACGCACGCACGAACATGACGAATTATTTTAAAAACATAAGAAAAATTACAAAAATTAAAATTATTGGTGACTATGAGATTTGAACCCGGAGCTTACTCACAGAGTCGCAGAGAACTTATCCATTGCGTCAAACCATTCGGCCAACTGGACTATGACGATTTTGGTGAAATTATCCTTCGTAAACTAATATATACAAACAAATCGTTACAAAATGTAATTTTCATTCGCCTGCCTTTTTAGTACTTATAATGCAAGAAAACATTGCAGATAAGGTAGGTACTTACTTTACAACTTACGTCAAGGTGTTTTTGTGTCATAAAGTTGAGATTATATTTTGGAGCGGTTAGCGGAACAAAGCGACACACGTCCGTCTAGCAGCGCGCCTCAGCGGTCTCTGTCACATCGCGTAAAAATAAAAGAGAAGTGAAAAGGCGCCGCGGCGGCACGACGTTTCGTTCGACACGTTCGAGCCAATTTATGATTAAATTAATTAATAGATAGAAAAATTGAATTTTTATCAATAAATAAAATTAATGATGTTATTTGTTACAATATTTAACATCATTCTTGTAAATTTTGTAAAGATTTGTTCATTAATACTCGAGATAAAATTGTATGCGTTTAGGTAAATTTCAAGGTTAGAGGTTATTTCATGATTTTTTTCTATCGAGAAAATTTATCGGAAACGTGTTTTGGAACTAATGGTACACTCATAAATATGATCAAGATTACCACATATTTTTTTTACTGCTTTAAAATGAATATATTGTCGTAATATTTTTTTCTGTGAAGCCTTTTTTGTCTGAAAGACCGCCTTAATTTCAAAACGATATCACATATAAGCGTCAAACTTGGCATGATTATAATACACACACTAAAGTAAAACAACAAATAACAAGTAATGGCCAAGTGCAAGTCGGTGACAAGTTTCTGTTCATTACCAAGTTAAGCAACGTAAGGCACGCTCGGTATTTGGTTGAGTGACCGCCTATGCGTGATGTTATTTAAATGCAGTACTTTTTGTATTTTGTAGTGGTACGGAACCCTCAATGCGCGAGCCCGACTCGCACTTGGCTGGTTTATTATATTGATCATTATTGGTTTATACTAAAACTGCAACACGATGCACAGCTGTTATTAAAGCATAGGTACCTAATCAGAAATCATAAATATTTATTGGCCATAAAAACGATAAACGTTATAGGCAAGTAACTTTTACAAGGAATATGTTATAAGAGTTAAATAAAATCGGCTGAATTATAAAACATAAATACTAAACTACTAAAAATAAAAAACAATAAATTAACAACTCAAAAACTCAACCTCACAAAAACAATTAAACAAACCTAAAACTGACTAAACTTACAAAAATCAGGATTCCTAGGTGTACTCATGCTCCATGTTATGTAACCGCCTATCTATCGAACGGGGAACGAGGGACCGCTCCCGTGCAAATATTTGCCTCACACGGAATCGATAATACAAAATTGCAGTTTGTGAAGCGACCCAGGGAATATGTTCAGCTCAAACATGCAACATTTGAATTTTTAAACTGCTTTCGAAATCATATCCTAGATACAATTTAATTTACGAAGATGTGCACTCTTTCTCATAAAATGAAAATGTTGACTATAAATAGAGCCCATCACCGAAAAAAACATTAAAATGTGCTCAAAACTAAGGAATACATAATTAATAACTCACGTATGATAAAGCCAGTTATTCTGACCATAATTTCATTGCATTCAGCGGACATTTTTAAGGAGATTGCGCGCACGCGACTCCTTCTCGCCTTGGAAATGCAAACTAAGACGGAGTCGCGAACTATATATAGTCGGAATAGCTGGCTTAATCATTCGTTTAAACAATATTAGTCACTTCGTATCATGTTTTTTATTTTATTTTATTTATTTCTTGTAATCAACAGCATTATTTATTATATACAATATTCAACCATACTAATTAAAGATAAGGCCAAAACAGATTACAGTAATTTAAAAAGTAAATAATAATAATTTTACGACTAAAATTGTCTTATTACAGGCACACGAGCATCCTTATTATAGGTGTGTAGGTGTAGGGATTGGTGTATGTGTCTGTCGTCTCTACGATACACAAGTCCTCAAAAGAGTCAGGGTTCGTAGAGACGTGTTGAGTGTGTGTGAATGTGTGTGTGTGTGTGTGTGTGTGTGTGTGTGTGTGTGTGTGTGAGCATGTGTGAAGGTATGTGGTATGCGCGTGTGTGTGTGGGGGCGTGTGGATGTAGGTGAAGGTTTGTGGATGTGGGTGAAGGAGTGTGGTGATGTGTAGAATTACTTACCGATTTAATTTCGATTTTTAGGGCATTTTTTGTTAAATGAATGAGGTCTAGTTTAGATTAATGAATATTATATGTTTGAGCGACGCGACTAAGGATAGAGTTTCGAGCGTAGTTTGTTTTGAATTTGAGAGTTTAGATTTTTTATTTTATTTTTACTTTTATGTTTAGCTATCTATGTTTTGTTTTGGCTTTAAAGCTTTATGTACTTGTCCTTGAGCGTAGGACCACGGCATAATGTCAAGATATAGTGTAGGTACTCAGCAGTCTTCTTTCTTTCGTAACAAGAAATCAACAGTTGATGTGTTTAATTGCAAAAAGATTGTTGGAGTGACTTGGGTATTTTTTTATCCCGTTAAAAATATACAGGTCCTGTGGGGTTGACCACGTGGTTCAAACCACCGGCACATCTATAATTGGTTGAATAAGTTAAGTGCGTTAACTGACTTACTGTTGATATAAGTTACACCGCTTCGAGTCACTCCCAACTTATTATTTTCAATCGCTTGTAACAACTACGGTATTTCAGTTCAGCTACAATCGTATATTGTTTAAGTTTAATTGAATCTGAAAGTTTGAGACTAACTTTGATTTAATAACCTAAATTTCGTAGATTGCCGTAGGTTTGTTGAATGAAAGCAGAACTTTGGGAGGGTTCTGTAATTTAATGTTTGAACAATATTAGATAGTAAAAGGAGCATTTATTGTTATTTTACTTATTAATATCCACTTTCGAATGAACTTAAACTACAATAAAACTAAATAAATATACCATAAATTAAACAAAAAACTAAAATCCCCGTGGTGTAAGGAAAGTAGCCAGTGTGCTGGCAACATTTCCCAGCATATTTTTTGGCTGAGTTTTGGCGCCAACGCGGAAAAAACATGTCGGCTCGTTGGATTATTTTCCTAAACTTGTGTATTTTCGAGTGTTAATGTGTACTAAATGGTGAATTATTATTCATTAAGTGCTCGTAAACGTGCTCGAGTGTGGGCAAGTGATATAACGAGGTGAAACGTGTCTTTTCGTGTTGTTTCCAAAACTCCATAGGAGCCTCTTATAAAGTCTCCACCACTTTACAGGGGCATGAGTTCGACTTGACCGTGACTTACTTAGCTTGACTCTGACTGTGACTATGACTTGTTTGACGCTATTAAGACAAAGTAAACTGTTTAATATTACGAGTAAAGGACATTGAATCCACGCTCATGAAGATTTTAACAAAAAAAAAAAAAAAATTTTTGGCTAAAGTAGGCGCCAGCATTCCGTTCACCAGTTGCCTCCACCAAACGTTTGGCCAGGTCCCTAAACGTTAAGAATTGAAATAATGCAAAATACACGCGATAAAATCCATTAAAAATATTTCATTTCAATGTATTATAATCGCGGAAACCTAAGAAATCATTACAGGGTTAGGTACATACAAAATTACGAGTAACTCTTGCTAAGATTCTATTTTTATGAGATAAACGATTAAAAAATGCCAGTAAGCCCGCAGAGCCTCTCTAGTCAAGTATATTTAAAATGTTCTCTTTTAATTTGTCTCTTTTTTGTAGCTAAAATAAAGCAGTCGCTTATAAAAGCCCTTGAAAATATATCAAATGATAGCTCAAAGGAAATTAAACAGCAAACTCGTTTACGAGCGTCGCCTCGATCCGGATTCATCAAATTAACGCGAAGCAAGTAATTTGTTCGAGTGTCTTTTAGATGAATTGGAATTGCTATAATATTGTTGGTTATTTTTTTAATTGCTTTAACCATTCAAATACTTGGTGTTTTTAATTATTGATTGTGTGGCTTGTTTAAAAAAACACACAATATCACTATATTGGGTTACGCGGAATGGGTGTACTAAGCGTGTGATATGGGCGTGTGAGGCAAAAAAGATCGCGTAAAACGCACAGTGTACGATTTCCACTGTTCTGTAATTATCTGGATGAACATGCGGTAGTGGTATTTTAATCCAGGGTATACATTATCTTCATAGGTAGATACCAAATTCATTCGAGTCCGTTCGGCTTTCATAGAGCTGCGTGAGGAAAAACATATTTACACAAACTTTCGCTTTTATAATATTAGTTGAATAAACAATGGATGTCTAAATAAATCTATTACTACCCCTGTAACCGGTAACAAAAGATTAATGGTCCGATACCGTCGGTTGATATTATTTATAAACCATATTAACAAGTATTGTCCGATATAGTAGGGCACCGACGGCTGACCGAGGACCCCCTTGGTCAGCCGTACTATCTATCTCGTACAATACTCGTTAATATGGTTTATATTAGTGATTTACTACCCTTTCGGCGTCCATTCAATTCATCATCATCATCAGCAGCCTGTAAACGTCCACTGCTGAACAAAGGCCTCCCTCGTAGAGAGGGGTGTTGCCATAATCCCCACGCTTGGCAGGCGGCTTGGGGATCGCAGTACGTTCACCGTGTACTAATAGGACGCTGCTGCCCATCCTCCGGTGGTCCATTCAATTAATTCAGTTTTATTATGTTCTTCCAAATAATTTGCCTATAGACCATTGCTTCTATCGTTTCATATTTAAGTTCTTTTACAGTTTTATCTAATAGTTGTAGTTAACAACAGA
Organism: Agriopis aurantiaria; assembly: GCA_914767915.1. NCBI lineage: Eukaryota > Metazoa > Arthropoda > Insecta > Lepidoptera > Geometridae > Agriopis > Agriopis aurantiaria. The sequence goes on along the minus strand of OU611994.1, from coordinate 3,711,365 downwards.
GCACAGAGGCACAGCGGTGGTAATGTATTTTATTTGCTAACATATTTTTGAATTAGCTGAACGCGTATCTAAAGACCTATATCGCAGAAATCTTTTGTGGAAAACGATAAATACTAATCTGTCGGTTACAAGTCTGTAAAACGTCAGACTTGTAATTCAGGCAATAATAATATTTCTATCCTACCGTAGTGCTTTACTGATCGAGTAATCGACGGCATCATCACAAAACCAATGAGTGATTTCACATAGAAACCATTACCGACCGCAAACACAGTGAATTCCATTTGGAATTTCCATTCCAACTCGACCGAACGCTGTGAGACCGGTCAATTCTACAGCAATCGATATTATTTCTGTCTCTGTCACTCCCGTGTCCATCTCAATGAGTGTGACAGGTGAGATAAATAATACATATTGATTTAGAATAAGCTCGCAGTGATTCAATGCAACGAGGTGGTTTGCACAGCCACAGAGTTTAATGAGAATCGGGCTTCATATTGGAGTTTGGCAACGCCAGTAATATGAGATGGCACAATTCAACTCAATAATAGCACGGCAGTAGCGTTTATACCTTACGAAAACACGCCTCGGGCTTTTTCATAGAACCGATAGATGTTGCCCGCGACTGCGTACGCATAAATTTTCATGTAGACTTTTAACCTCCATTCCCTCACAAAATCATTCAGATCTCAGACGGAATCTTCTTACCGAATTTGAGCTTTGTAGTTACATAACTTCCAACACAACAATCAAACCTCTATTTCACCGCCTCAATCCGTCCATTTTGTAAAAATCTTACAACAGTATTTATTTACTTATATTAAACCTAATTACCAAATTTCACATGAATTTGGTTATATTGTCTTTGTGTACTATGTTTATTTTGCTATGGTGTTTGAGACATCCCAAATAAAAAAACCGGACAAGTACGAGTAGGATTCGTACTCTGAGGGTTCCGTTGGACGGAACCCTCAGAGAGCGAAGCCAAAAAAAAAACTAACTGAAGTTGAAATATTGAAAGACAAACTTAACTTTGTAGTTGACTATAAGGTTCTTCCATACATTCCAACTACAAAATGTAAGTTTGTGATAGTAAAATAATTATTTTTAAATGATATAACTTCAAATTTGTAACATTCGGATTTATTCCTATATATGTGCTATAAGATCTTGCTTTTTGCCAAATTTCATGATTCTAGGTCAACGGGAAGTACCCTATAGGTTTTGATTCCCCTGTGTAATCGCAAAATATGCAACATAAACGTTCATATCTTTAGATTGCGTTGACTTACAACTTTTATTTTTTTACAGCCGAAAGAATCCGTAGACTCAAGCATTTAGTATAAATTTCAGCTTGATACCTTTACGCGTTCTTGACAGACGGACAGACAGACGGACAGACAGACGGACAGACAGACGGACAGACAGACGGACAACGAAGTGATCCTATAAGGGTTCCGTTTTGTCCTTTTGAGGTACGGAACCCTAAAAAGGACTTTTACATACACTTTGATCCTCCATTTTACTTCCTTAATTTACCCTTTCGCAATATATTTTCTTAGTTGTAAATACAACTCATAAGGAATCTAACTGCCAAATTTCTGATTCGTGGTTCAATTAGTTTTCGAGATTTCGATGAGTCCGTGAGTTAATGAATGAGTGAGTGGTATTTCGCTTCTACTCGTATGTATATTTCGTTTTTATATAATAATATGATCCAACAGATGCTGCAAGATCTTAGCACGGCAAGCCTCAAGGTTGGACTCACGATGAATCGGTCCAAAACACAAATTATGACAAATAGCACAAAGTCTAAGGTCACGGTAGATGGGCAGGATCTACACTATGTCGATGAATACATATATATATTTTTTTTTTTTTGGGCCAGCTAGTTTCCTTCGACAACCGGCAGGATAAAGAAATTAACCGCCGCGTCGAAAATTCTTGGAGGAGCTACTGGTCCATGAAAGAGCTTATGAAGGGCGACCTTCCTTTGTCATTAAAGCGTACACTCATCGACATGTGCGTCCTGCCCGTCCTAACTTACGGTGCACAGACTTGGTCATTGACCGATTCTCAGAGGTTCAAACTTGGGGTTTGCCAAAGAGCGATGGAGCGCAGCGTCCTAAGAATCAAAAGGACAGACCGAGTCCGAAACACGACGCTGCGCTCAATTACGGGAATCGCTGATGTTGGTATCAAAGCTGCCAAATTAAAGTGGGGTTGGGCGGGACACGTGGCCAGGATGCACCCTGATAGATGGGCCCAGAGGATCACACAGTGGGTGCCTGAAAACGGACGAAGGAGCCAAGGCAGGCCTAGAAAACGCTGGCGCGATGACCTCGACACGTTCCAGATACAGTGGTTAAGTCTGGCGGGTGATCGCACTGTCTGGAAAGAATTGGGGGAGACCTTTGCCCAGGAGTGGGACAGTATAGGTTAACAAAAATAAATAAAAAATAACAATATAATAATATACTGGGTTACGCGAAAAGGATGTACTAAGCCGAAAGGAGCTCACTATACTCATCATTATAAATCACTTTTACTAAGGGTCCGAACCTGAAAAAAAATTAACAGATTTTTGTGGAGTGTGATTTACATTTATTTTTAGAACAGATGATTTATTATTCGCGATTTCAGGGTCGGCCCCGTAGTAAAAGTTGTTCATAAAGATGAATATAGTGACCTCTTTTCGGCTTAGTAACCCTTTTCGCGTAACCCTGTATAGATAGACAGGTCAATTAAAATTTATTATAAGTACGCAGTCCTAGTTTTTGGCTCTGAGGTCGCGCGCGCGATGTAATCGTCTCGTCAGTTAGTTACAAAAATCTCTTCTTCCTACTGAAATCTCGAAAAGAACAAATTCAAAACCAACGAGATTGAAACTAAGTATTTACTCTTATATAAACTTTTTCAATTCCAGGGTGTCGTGGCACCCAATCCGGAGTTTCAGCTCACCAGCCCAAAGAGGATTTATTTACGTAGAGTTAGCTTTATCTTCGAGAACAGAAACGTACACTAGCAAAACGGTCATTTAACTCTGAGCCGGGATTTAAAATTGAAGCGAATAAACGAGCTTCTTTGTAGTGAATGGAGGGTGCTGGACTGCACGTACTTGTACTCAAAAGGTTACACGGTGTGGTGGTACTTAGCCGAAAGGTATACGTGAAGCATAAGCACAAAAGTAAATAAAACACAAGCAAACCATGAGGTGTCTTAAGACGCTCTTTTCCGACTTTTAGCTTTTATCCGTTTTTTTTTTGTTCATTCAAATATCTATTTATTAAATTATGTCTACGATATCTTAGTATACAGATTTCATAATTATGAAGGAAACCGCAAAGGTAAATTTTACATTACAGCTATACTTTTCGAAAAATATGAGAAAAACTTCAAAAATAGAAGTAGCGAAACGCACGACTGTGTCTAAGCGCCAAGGTTTTGCTCCGCTAAATGCAACTTAATTATAATAAACCAAGCCTTATAGTCATCAGGGGCTTTATGGCTACCTGTTTAAAGCAATCCAGTTTAGGTGATGAAAAAATGTTGCTCAACCGCAAACCGTATCTGGGAAAACTCAGTCACACAGCGGGCAATGGAGAGAGCTATGTTCGGAGTTTCTTTGCGCGATAGAATCCGGAACGTGGATATTCGTCAAAGAACCAGAGTCAACATAGCTATTGTATAAATTTACAAGTTGAAGTGGCAATGGGCAGGCCACATCGCTCGAAGAACGAATAACCGATGGGGAAGAAAGGTTCTTGAGTGGAGACCACGAACCGGAAGACGCACCGTAGGTAGGCCTCCCACTAGATGGACCGACGACATCGGGAGAGTCGCGAGCATCGTTACAGTGGATGCAGATGGCAGGCTGTCGTTCAGTGTGGAGGTCTAAGGGAAGAGGCCTATGTTCCGCAGTGGACGTCTTCTGGCTGATAATGGTGATGATTACGATTTTCAAAACGTATTTATAGATAATAAAAAAATATAATATAAGAGATAATCGAGATAATTGGCTGTGACATACGGACAGACAGACACTGTCTCATTCTAAGGGTGCCTTTTTTCCATGGAACTATGTAAAGAACAGAAACTGTGTCACTTCATTATTCCACATCATGGTTAGTTTTTCTTGGAAAGGCGTATTTGTTTATATGAGATACGAGCGTATTTCCTGTACAATATCGAGGCAATACAATATCCCTACATTCCTATTGTTATCCCGTTCGTGGCCTTTGCCATTTCCGCTTTTTATTCCGTTTACAATTTATGTCCACCAACTACTAGAGAGACGGGCTACGTTCGTATTTCACATCTCATAAACGCGGAAGTTGATGTTGATTTTTTTCTTTGCTCACATTCTTACGGTATTATGGAAGAGGGGATTGGAAAATTTGGATTTTTCAGCCACATACGAGGACACGCCAGGAGATAGCCACGCTGGACGACATCATCAACGTCATATGTTTCGCAATACTCAACTCTGTAATGGAACAGATTTTCACTAAATTACTGTGGAGATAACCTGCTGCTGCCTAAAACCTGATTTAAAATACAGGATGTGGCGTAACGAGCCGTTACCTATGGTTGGGGGGCAACATGATTGATCAGAAAATCAAAATTTGTGTTCTGTAAAAGTATCATGGTTTTCGAGTATTTGGCCCTTTTTAAAGTTTCATAATAATTACACTCTTGGCTATTCTGTCTTCTGTGCTCTTGGTCAATCTTTTCGATGGCATGATCTATACTAATATTATAAAGAGGAAAGATTTGATTGTTTGTTTGTTTGCATTGAATAGGCTCTGAAACTACTGAACCGATTTGAAAAATTCTTCCACTGTTGGGAAGCTACAGTATCCCCGGGTGACATAGGCTATATTATATTTTCAAAAAAAAATGGGATCCTTACTAAAACTCCAATAATACCCGTGCGAAGCCGGGGTGGACCGCTAGTCATAAATAAAGGTGATTTTTCGGTCTGTTTTTTGACAAGTAGGCTTTGATAGATGTTCTATCTAACGTAAACTTTTATTTTTATAGCGCTATATCACTATCTTCTATATCACTTATGAACATACATTTGTATGCGATTAGGTTATTGTTTGTTATTCACGAATCGGCAAAAGCTTAGAGCACTTCGAGACTTGATGGAGTGACGATATACGTAAGGCAGTGAGTGGAAACAAAAAGCCGAATATCGGGCTGAGTGGCGTGTCTATGTCTATGTACACTAAGGTGGACAGATTTATGATGATTATTTTCAGTTATTTAGTTACTTCTTCCGTAAATTTTGACGTGATAACGTCTTATAAATCGATAAACGCCGGCTGCACGCACGAAAAATTGTCATGTTCCGCCTGAGCCGCGCGTGCAAGCGAGAGCGCGGAACAAGCGATAGAGGAACACGATCGGCAAGCGTTATCACGTAAAATTATCGTCCGTAAACCGACTTTACAGACAACCCCTTTTTTAGATTGTAAAACTAACCGCTTATATTTACGCTAGTCTCTGAAGGACATTCAGAACTTTATCTCTACATAGATACAAGTATCTTTTTCATTCCAAGCTACATGTAAAGTTAAATAAATGTAAGAAACTTTTCTCTGTTCTGTGAAAATCTTATCTACGGGTCAATGCCCGGCTACTTTTACAACAAAAGACATTATTATTCTCCGTGAGCTCTCTCCCTAGAGGCCGTGTCTCTACGGAGCACTTTATTTGTGGACAAGTTACCTGGAGCCACTTTTTTTTGGGTACCGTACCCAAAGGTGGGACCCAATTACTGAGTCTACGCTGTCTGTCTGTCCGTTTATTTGTATTTCTGTCTGTCTTTCTGTCGGTCAGTCCATCTTACTTTGTAACGGCTGTATCTTTCGAACGGTAATAGACAGCCCGTTGAAACTTTCACAGAATATGTTATGCTACGGCGGATTAACTAAGAAATAATAAAAAAGTCAAAATGTAAAAACAAAAGAGATCCGTCCTCATACAACAAACGTATTTTCTTAACGTATTTTAAAATGCTTTAATGTAAAAACAGTAATACGTAAGCTTGGCATGATCACTCTAAATTATAACAACAAATAATAAATAATGGCCAATGTGAGTCGGTGGAAAAATTATTTTCATTACCAATTTATAATCGTAATTGGGTTATTTAGAAGACCTATAATTAAATTTCATTCACTAAATCGAAATGCCATATATGTAGGTTAAATAGTAGTACATACTGCTGATTTGTGTACCTACCTACCTAGTATATAAAAATATTGCACGTCCGCTAGGACAGACTGTTGAAACACTAAGCATTCGTTCCACTATTGTACACAGTTTATGCAATAAAATTTACTTTACTTTACATATTTTACTAATTAAGAAGTCGGTTTTTTATTGATAAGTACCTATTCTTTTTTGTGGTGGTACGAAACCCTAAGTGCGCGAGCCTGACTCGCATTTGGCCGGGTTATTACGTTCTAGTGTAGGTGTTGGTAGGTGATATAGGTACAGACATTATTAATATGTGCTTATTAGCAGTGCCCCACGATTTCACCCGTTATCCGAAACCGTATTTTTTTCCGGAATAAACCTATGTGTTAATCCAGGGTTTGAATTAGCTACCTCCATACTAAGTTTAATTCAAATCTGTTCAGCTGTTACAAAGTTGAGTGCGGACAAATATTAACATTCATACATACAAACTTTTACATTTATAATATTTATATATGTGTGATGCCAAAAAATTGTGTGATAGGAGAGCGATGGTGGCCGAGCGGTTGCATGTGCGGTTTACAATCTGCCGGCACCCGGTTCGACCAATGGCCCTGCCCCAATGACTTATTTAGTACTTAAGTAAATTATGTGCAGTTTTGATGGTCACCCAAAAAAGTAAAGGAAAACATTGTGAGATAACCAGTATGTCCAAGAAACTCAAAGTTCAAAGTCATATAACATTCACCTACTTGCGCCAGGATGGTATATTAGGACCCATCCTCTCATCTTTGAAAGAAGGCCTCTCAGTATCCCAGCAGTGGGAACATGATAAGCTGATAATGAAGATTTATTTGATAGAAATGTAGAAAAAATACACTTTTCTTCTTCTTCTTTAGCCTTTCTTCGTCCATTTCTGGACATAGGCCTCTCCCAATTTCCTCCACGGCCTTCTGCTTTTAGCATCCAGGTGATTTGCGTGTCTTCGGATATAATCAATCCAGCGTTTCGGTGAAAAAATACACATTGTACTGGATCTTACTTAGTGGACAATGACACTGGAATATTAAGGAATATCAATAAAAATCAATGATTCTAGTCGCTCTGCAGTTTTACCCGCTACCCTACAGGATAAAAAGCCTATGCGTTAATCCAAGGTATAACTCTAACTACCCCCACACCACGCGGAATTTCTTCCGAATCTGTTGACCCGTTACGAAGACAACTGTTACCAGACACAATTACAAGTAAACTCTCCCATTAATAATATAAGTGTACAAGCAATTTGCTAACATACTGAAATAAACAGACCTCTTTTTCCGAGTAATATGTTGTTTATCATTGTTACAATAACACGGGAATTCAGCCGATCTATTTGTATCTTCATAACGAGGAGTGTTATCGGAATCCGTAGGAGCAAAATAATAAGGCCGCCCAATAAAGCGTATTTTGAAGCTAGTACCATCCTACGTACTTCCTCCTCCTTTCTATTGTAAGGTATGATTAACACATTTTCTTTAGAACATTTTCTGACAATGCTAAAATAAGATTGTAAGCCTCATAACAGGTAATAGCCGTTTTCATAGTGGGCGTAACGACCACCCATCACTCATTTTTCTAAAAGCACACTAAAGTAAGCTTATACGATTAAAATACGATTCGATTGCTTCCGTAACATTTTAGGTTTTTTTTTGTCTATTTGTTATGGTAGCTAACGTGGTTTTCTCATAGTTTGTTTATATTACACTAGCTGACCTGACAGACGTTGTCCTGTCTTAGAACTGTCAAACACGCAAAGTCAAAATTGTAAATCTTATTTTTTTTACACCTTGGGTTACATTATTGGAGTTTTATTAAGGATCGCTATTTTTTTGAAAATATAATATAGCCTATGTTAACCGGGGATAGTGTAGCTTCCCAACAGTGAAGTAATTTTTCAAATCGGTTCAGTAGTTTCGGAGCCTATTCAATGCAAACAAACAAACAAACAAACAATCAAATCTTTCCTCTTTATAATATTAGTATAGATAGGGATTACTCACAGTTATTTCGACTATGATGACATATGGTATTGAGACGTGGTACTTAACTGCTGACTTTTTTGTAAAACTAGAGTCGCACTGAGAGCAATGGAGTGGGCTACGATCGGTGTTTCTTTGCGCAATAGAATCTGAAACGAGGATATTCGCCAAAGAACCAGAGTCTCCGACATAGCTACTAAAATTTACAAGTTGAAATGGCAATGGACAGGCCACATCGCTCGATGAATCAAAAACTGATGGAAAGAAAGGTTCTTGAGTGGAGACCACGAATCGGAAGACGCAGCGAAGATAGGCCTCCCACTAGATGAACTGACGACATCGTGAGAGTCGTCAGGCATCCAGCCAATGGATGCGACAGCAATTGAACGACAGTTCAGTGTGAAATCTAAGGCCCATGTTCAGCAGTAGACGTCTTTTGACTGACGATGATGATGAGGATTATTATTATTCTGACTGTAATTTCTACCGCAAAAGCGAGACAGAGCGGAGCGAGGGACACACGCGTGCACAGTCCTTGAAAAAGACCACCGAATGCAATTAAACTATAGTAGGAATAACCGGCTTAATCATACCTGAGTAATTCCCGTGTAAATTAACACGTGTGACTCCTTTTTTGGAAAGCCTTTTATATGTAGATAAATATAAAATATTCTCGTCTTAATCCGTAGGTAAATACAGTTCATTGTTCTCGTTAACGAAGCGTTCCTCATTAACACAACGTACTCGAGGTTCTGAGACACTGCGAGCATGACGGCTGCGCAGGGCACATTGTATGGTAATTGCGTAGCAAACGAATATAACGAGAAGCTACAACATGGAGTTCTTCAAAAAAACGAGTTAATCGAAACCTAAAGGTTCGGCAACGTATTTGTGACGCCTCTGGTGTTACAAGTATCCATAGGCGACGGTGACTGCTTACCATTAGGCAGCCGGTCCGCTTGTTTGCCAACTATATGGCATTAAAAAAATATTGACGGAAGTACTGTATACTACTGGCGTAACTAAATTAAATCAAAATTGAATTGACTATCTAAAACTATAAATAAAAAAACATTATCTTTATGTATTTCTGTTTCTCTGATATGTGTGTGGACCAATTTACGTGATAATTTTTTATTATGTAGAGAAAACTTGAGATCTACAAAAAAATCATTAGGCGCTTGCAACTTGTACTTGCTACTTGTACTACGCATCGTCTCCAAGCGGCCTTACATTGGCTTAGTATTTTTAACCAGCTCCAATAATACAAATAATTCTATACTTATATAAACATTAATATCGTCAAAATGTAAAGAATTAAAAAATTTGTCCGTCATCTTGCGGCGTCCCCCATATTGAATTTAGTGTGACGTCATATAATTTTTCGTATTCTTAGCAAACCCTTTTATTTGCTACCCATATCATGTAAGTCCATATAAAAATACTGGTCCGCCTTCTTTGGAAGTACGCCATATTGGATTTAGAATGACGTCACGTAACATTGTCATCCAAACTAAACGTGTATGCAAAATTTCAGCTCAATCGGTTTGAGATAACTGGTCTAAAATTCAGTTGCAACATTTGTCCCATATACACATACTATCTAACAGAGCAAGTAATTAAAAGTATTTAAAAGCTGATATATGTATTTTTATTATGCATAACTTAAAAAACAGAAAATTTACGAAAACTTAAATAAATAACTAAAGTCTAAAACTTAAAATAACTATATTCTAATCCAATTTAAAAGCTTGTAATTAGAACGTCAAATGTAATTTCGCAAAGTTGTTTTTCTGAAACAACGAGAAAACGCTACTTCTAAAAGCATACGATACCGTATCTTAATATTCTGAGCCCACAAACAGCAGAGGCACGCTAAGTGGGAAATACAGTCGGCCCCGTCAGCGTAGAGATTACTCCAATAAATCACAGACATACATGCCCGGTGCCGCGGCTGCGTTCGTGACCGGCATACGGGTAAACAGCCATTCATGTTTATACGGATTTGAATAAGAATAGCGTTCATAACGAGAGTGGATTTGGTCTTGGAATTAACTAACTCGCTAAATTATTTTGCAGCGATGGAAAAAAATCATCCAATTCGTAGCTAAATCTAACGCGTTGCCAACAAATAAATTTAATGAAAAACTAAATTTTTTGTTTAATAAAGTACTTGCGCAGAACTGCAAGCAAGACCTCTGGGGCTTTACGGCTACTTATTTTAAGCGATTCTGTTTAGGTGACGAGAAAAGTAACGCGACCGCAAATCAAATCTCGGCGCGTGATTTTTCGTATAGATCTGTTTCAGCGCTAATTAGAGCTCGCGTTAAGAGTTAGCCGTAAGGCCCCTAGACTACCGCTTGCATAAGGAACGTTTTGATTCGAAAATACATGTGATATAAACAGATAAAAGAATTTTATTTCAAAATACGTAAATATATATTTTTATGAATGAATAGTGTCTATTATAGATACTAATCTACAGAAAATCGACGCACAAGAAAAAGAAGTATCAGATTTCCGCCAGCGATATTGATCTTCCAAACTGGCGTATTTCAGAATGAAATGGACTGTCAGAGTGGGCACGAAAAGGTAACACCGCTTCATGGTTGATATTCCGAAAACCCGTACGAAGCGCTTTGATTCCACTTTTATAGTGTGTGCTGCTAGTCTGTGAAATGCACTGCCTAAATGGGAGCTTATTATAAAAAATACTTTCAAAGTTCCATGGTAAAGTCAGTTTAGATAAGTAAAGAGCTTAATCTCGAATGCAACTCTATTATTTGAACGTTAGCTACTTTCGAACAGTGGTACTAGGTATACACCGCCGCCGCTGCGCCGCCCAGCTAATGAGTCCCGTCGATTTGCTCCTTCCATCTCCGTGGAGGGAATTAATCGCGGCTCATCCCTCCTTACTCACCAACGCTTTATTCCCCGGATTATGCGACTCCGAAGCAGATTTTATGCTAAAATATAAAAAATTAGGCGAAAGTTGAGCGGGCATGTTTGCGTAATTAGTTTTGGAGCTCGGGATTAGTAATTTTGAATACTTTGGGATTTGAACTGAATATTAATGAATTTTGCGTATAATTAGAACGGATTTTATCGTCATACTGTTATTTACGCTGTGGCGTGCTACTGATTACTGCTACGAAGTACGAGGCAAAACGCCGGCTGCACCGTGCTACGATGACAAGTTACACCGTGCTACGATGCCAAGCTACGCCGTGCTACGATGGCAAGCTATGTCGTGCTACGATGACAAGATACGCCGTGCTACGATGACAAGCTACACCGTGCTACGATCCCAAGCAACGCAGTGCTACGATGACAAGCTACGCCGTGCTACGATGACAAACTACGCCGTGCTACGATGACAAGCTACGCCGTGCTACGATGACGAAATACACAGTGGTACGAAAGACAAAATGAGACGTAGGGTTTTTTCTAAAATCCCATAATAACTTCTCTGGAAAGTTAATTTTCTGTCTATTCAGGGCTACTGGTAATCAGTTAGCATCCTCTTAACGGCCTCAGTATATCAAAACAAACAACGTTGTTTTACGATTTTCCCAAATTTGCAAGGAATAAATCAGCTGTTCCGTACAAAAAAAATCATTCACTTCCCACAAAATGTATGAGACATCAGATTTTTTCCCGAGAATTTTGATAAGTTGTAGAACAAAAGTTGTTTGTTTTGACATATTGAAGCCGCTTAAGAGTATGCTAACTAATTACCAGTAACCCTGTATACGAATCTATATACTGTAGTTAGTTTTGTAAAACTTTGAGCTACGATGAGGAGCTACGCCATAGACATTTACGACCAGACCAACGCGACAACGGTGTCTGGAGTTAGTGGTACCTAACAGAGATAGGTATCTAATAAAAGCACGCAACTTACCCATTAATCAGGGAGATATTAACAAGAACTTTGAAGGTAGTTAATCAAGGGACAAGCCATCTCATCAATTTCCATAACCGAGATCCGGCGTTGATCCATTCTCTTCTGATTGACGTCTCGTTTTTATTGCCTTTTCTGACATAAACGGACATTTGAATATTTTCCGCGCAGCAAGTTCTTAATTAAGCCGTTGGTGGATGTCGCCTTCTCGGATTTAAATGATTTAACGAATTTAGATGGAAATTATGGAAAATTCAGAATGGGAGTTATGCTTTGAAGTAAAAAATTCGCGTCCTTAATATTTATCCAAATTTGTTAAAATGGCTTTAACACACATACACAACAACTAATTATTTAGGCACAAATTCTTTTCACGCTAACAGTGACGCCAAGGCGTGTGACATGCCATAAAATTACAATTAAATGATAATAAATTGGTATAAACTATAAAAGTCAATAATTTTATAATATAGCCATAATATTACGTAAAAAAAATATTGCCAGCTCCATAATTTTTGCCATTCTTTTCTAACATATCAAAATAAAAAAGACAGTTATAGCCCAGCCATTATCTAATAATATTTTTGTAGTATTTTTTTAAATTGCACAATGAAAGTGTTGATAACATTCCCTATCTATACTGATACGTAAATTCCTTCTTTTCAACGGTTGCCTAGAAGAGATCGTTTTTAGCTGTAAGGCCGTCAATCGTGGCACTTGTTCGTAATATATATATAGGTAATTGTTATTTGTAGTGTGTATAATAAAAGTTGCTATCTATATATTTAGCCTGGTTTGGAGAAACCATGCAGAACTGACTTCACCAATTCCACATCATTTACAACTTCTTGCTTAAACAAATCTATGCGAAGCACTTTGATTCCACTTTTATTATGCTAACTGTGTGACTGTGTATTGTGTGACTGGAATGCGCTGCCAGAATGGGTGATCCCCGAAAGTTACAAACTGCGTCTTCAAGTCGCGAGTGAATCTGTTTCATCTAGGCAAGCGTGCTCTATCGTAGACCGCATCACCGCTTAACATGGGGCGAGATGGTGGCCAAGCGTATGCTTATTTATCAATAAAAAAACACCTTACTTTTTATGTAACTCATAAAAAAGAGAAAAATACACGATAAATAACACAATAAAATTTTGCGTACAGCACACGTGCATATAAACTTTTTTATTATTTGACCTATTCATAAAACACACATGGCTTCCGGTATGAAAATATAGATTTAAAATGTTCATGAGTTGAAAACTCTGCCCCTTTGCAGGGAGAATGGATCGATTATACAGGGTGATTCAGGGAGGTAAATACCCTCAGGCTTCTGAGGGAGAACCCAGGGCTGTCAACAACTAAATATAATTATCAATTCAAAAACCAGCTTCAAAATTTGTAAATACGCAATTTCGTGTACTTGGATGACATATTTTTTCCATTTATTTTGATTACAAACCAAATTACCCAACCAATTTTGATGAAATTTCTATGAAACCAATCTGAAAGTATATCCTATCAAATAAAATAAAATAAAACAATTGGTTTATAAATTACAGAGTTCTGAGGTGATAATAACTTTTTTGAAGTCAGTTAAAAACTTGAAAATCTGAATACTGATACATTGAATATTACTTTTTGTTATGGTTAATGCCATGATAGATGTTGATTGTTTTGTTATTTTAAATTGTAACCATATTTCTAGCACTATATTATTATCTCTATCTCTTCTCTACATCTTCTCTATCTCTACATAGTATAAATTAAAGTCGCTTTCCGCGTCTGTCTGTCTGTATGGCCGCTAACTCCTCCTAAACCACACAGCGTATTTTGATGCGGTTTTCACCATCAGTTAGATACATTTTCACGGAAGGTTTATATATATAATTAGCGACCCGCCCTGTTTTCGCACGTAAATTACACCCGTGCGAAGCCGGGCGGGCGGGTCGCTAGTGTTTTATAAAAGAATGCAAACATAAAACGTGTTATTTTGATACCATTGTACGTACATTAATAGGATTAGCAACCCTAAAGGCATGACATGTCTACCGACTTTACTTCTGTCCACCTGATAAAAAGCTTTTCCTTTTAGCGAAGTAAACACTGAAACATTTTCTTCGTGCACAACGTAGATATATCTACAATTACATAAATACATTGAATGGCCTGCAATTATACTCCCAAAAATACCGGCGCAAAACCGGAAAAATATATGACAGTAGGCAACAACGGTTCAATAAGGATTGAAATGATGATGATGTAGTCTAAATCCATTATTACTTTTGAGCATTTAAATACTACAACGAAGAAATTACTAGACTAATAAACATGCAAAATACATACTGTAAATTGAAACGATACAAAAAACTGGATTAACAGAGACCTAAAATAACAAGAATTGGAAATGGTACGAAAAAAAATAACTTTCTAAGTTTCGTCTCTATTCACCAGTTTTACCATATTTATCTTCTATGGGTTTATATGAAAGCAAAATACCACTCACTAATTCACTGACTAATTTATTGCAAAGCCTCGAAAAATGCTTGATCCAGCTGACATTTGTCAGGTAGATTCCTTGTGATGTGTAATGGTCCGCTAGAAAGGATTTTGCGAAAGAGCTGAATTTAGGGTGGCCAAAAAGGATCGAAAGTTTATATAAAAATCTACTAGTTTCACTATAAAAGTGCAAACAAAAGTGTAGCATTGCCCTGAAAGGTTAAAATAGTGTTGTGACACGTTGCCATAATCTACGACAAAAAACAGCTGAAAAAAAAACAGAAATAACATTCCAGAAGGTAAAAAGCCAAACCGTTTTCAATTTAATCCCGTAACCATAGGAGCGGAAAAAATGAAGGAGCAACGGCTAATGGATTCCCTGTGAGGTCAAATATCATGATGTTGTTACGTGAGGGGCTGACGACAGCTATAGGCTTATTCTGATTAACAATACGAATCGTATTATATTTTAACATGTTAAGGATTACGTTAGTAAATTATGTGTTTTGTTAAGGCCAGGTTACGCATTACCGTATAACCTAACTTTAACAAAACCCCTATTAAGTGATTTTACACATGAAACAAATATTCATGATATGAGAGACAAATATGTGATCTTTTGAAAATAATTAAGCTCTTTTTGGGCCTTTGATATAGATTAATGAAATACATATGCTACCGGTCGTCAATAAGCAAAACTCAACCAACTCAGTACTTTTTGTACCGTCAACATCTTACAGGCAAGGCTCATACTAATTATATGTTTTAATAAAAAAATTAACATTATTTTAACAAACAATCATCAAAACTCAGCAAAAAGAGATTACTAATTAAAGAATAAACTATAGCTTGAAATCCAAAGTACAATAGTAGCGACAATATGGACCTATAACTATCCTTAACTTTCAGAAAATGATCGCCCTAGCATTGACATGGACAATATGGACATGCCACATACGTACAGCATACTGGCTCTGCCATAATACTCATGATATATGAGCATTCTCTAGCTCCATTATTTGCCTGTCAAACCCAGGGAACGGCTGTCGTGCCTCACTGCACACAGATATTAACAGTAATGTAATGAAATTAATTCAATTCATACAAAGACACAAAATTAGGGATATTGTATTGTATGAAATACCGGCGGTTAATACGAAACAATGACGGTGTAAGTAGGTTAGTAATTAAAAGCAATTAAATTTAATTCGCAATGTGAGAAACAATCACAGACCTATTAGGTCTGTGGAAACAATCCTTTTTTCATTATATTTTGTTATTCTACTGAGGTGAAGAGTTTATTTATCGTGAACAATAATTCAGCAACAACATTCAACACCTACCTATATACATTAAACACAAAACTTGAAAACTGAACTAATCGAAGATCGTTTATACTATCTTTAGGCAACGAATGTCTATAGATAGTTCAAACGATCTCTTATTATAGAACTGTCCAAAATGCTGGTAAAATGCTAACTTTCTGACCAAATTACAGACCAGCATTTTGGTCAGAAAGTTATTATATTATTATCATTATTCTACTAGTTTCATGACGAACTTTTTTTTGAAATGTTTTATTATAGTTCAACGTTTGTACGGACCACCCTAATATTCGAGTAGGTGGCGTATTTTATACATAAGTCTATCTAAAAATCAAACAGTGGTTCACACAATAACGTAGCGAGATAGCGCTACATCGATAATGGATTTCTAGCCGAAGCGAAGTTTGGCAGTAGTTTTCTACCGAAACAAAGATCGAGCTTTCTTATTGGAATTAATTAAATCATTAATTAATTTAAAGTGACTAAAATGTTAGCGTGATGCTGGCTCAACACATGAGCCTTTTTTTTTTTTTTTTTTTTTTTATGCCATAGGTGGCAAACAAGCAGACGGGCTGCCTGATGGTAAGCAATCACCGTCGCCTATGGATACTTGTAACACCAGAGGCATCACAAATACGTTGCCGACCCTTTAGAACTCTATTAACTCGCCTTTTGAAGAACCCCATGTTGTAACTTCTCGGAAATACCGTAGAAGGTAGCTCATTCCACATTTTGCAGGTATGAGGCAAGAAGGATCGTGTGAATCGCACAGTGTGCGATTTCCACTGATCTATGATGTGTGGATGAGCCTTCAGGCGGTGGCGGCTAGTGCGATGGTAAAACCGCGACGCCGGCATCAGATCAAACAGTTCTTCAGAACACTCCCCGTTGTAAATGCGATAAAAGATACAAAGAGACCCAACGTCTCTGCGCATGCTGAGTGGCTCAAGGTGTTCAGCGAGCTTGGGATCGTTGACAATTCTGACAGCTCTACGCTGTAATGCATCGAGTGGGTCAAGCTGATACTTGGGTGCTCCATTCCATAGATGGGAGCAGTACTCCATGTGAGGTCGGACTTGCGCTTTGTAAAGCAAGAGTCTTTGTCTCGACGTGAAGTACCGCTTCGCCTTGTTGAGGACACCAAGTTTCATAGATGCGAGCTTGGCCTTACTTGCGATGTGACCGCGGAACTGTACATTCGTAGAAATGTCGACTCCAAGGATTCCAATGCTTTCTGAAACCTTGAGGGGAGTGTTTTGAAAATGAGGAGCTACAACAAATGGGGCTTTTTTAGCGGTGAACGCGCAAACTTGCGTCTTTGTTGGGTTAAACTGAACCAGGTTCAGTTCACCCCAGACCGAGACCTGCTCAAGAGAGGTCTCGACTTCAGACAGAAGTTTACTCCTACTTTCTTCAACTACGGCATGAGGGTTGTTAGCACGACCGGTATACTGTGCATCGCCCGTGCTATCGTCCGCATAACAATGCATATTGCTCGAAAGCAACATGTCATTGATGTGGAGAAGGAAGAGCGTTGGCGATAACACAGAACCCTGTGGGACGCCAGCGTTGATAAGCCTTGCCATTCAGCGTGGTAGTGCCGCCAGCATGCTTGGTATGCTGCCAAATGATAATGGGCTTGAGCATTTAGATTGTCTTTGGACCTTAAACTCTATGAGAAGTCCAACTATTTTTGTAGTGTTAGCCTGTATTTTGTTTGATTATTAAAAGGACTTGTTAAGTTATAACTTCCTCGACGTAACATCTACTTGCGGGAATTTCTTGCCAGTCATATCCACTTCTCAGGTTTTGAAGGTCCATCAACTGTAGTCATGAGGTTTGAGTAATCACTAACTCGTGATTACTCAAACCTCATGACTACAGTACGCTATTTAGCTATCCATTATTAAGTGAAGTCATGAAACAGATTTATTATGCACAGTCCTTCATAGAAGAGCAACCGCGCTGACCCTCGGCCCTTTAGCTACGGGCTATTTCGATCAGTTAGCCGGTTTACGAGAGCCCTTCTCACAGAGTAGCGGACAGCGGTACAAACAGAGACAGTTACAAACGTTACCCATTTTGCGTGTTTGTTTGATATTTTGTATTTGCATTTTGTATATTTCACAGAAGTTTATCGGGTACCTGCTACAGTCTTAGGTTCGAAATCCTAGTGAAAGTAATCAGAAGTCGTCGTTCTAATCAGCTTTTTACAATGTTATTGCAGCTTTTAGAGCAAATAAACGAATGAAAATAGTGTAATGCCCATTAACACAGGTCTGATTTCAATATTGAAGATTTGGGGTAGTGATTAAATTAATTCAGTTAATCTTAACGTCTAACTGAATACACTTTCTTGCTGATGAGGTCTAAATATTTACGCTTCCCGCCGCATACAGAACGGTCAAAGATCCTCATAGCGTTTTTCCCGTGGTGCAATATCAAAATTTACGTGTCAGTGGCATCGAGATGCGATAATTCACAGTCACAATCGTGCCAAAAAAAAAACGAATCAAAACTCGGACTTTTTGGTTAGTTACAAAGTAACCGCGATCCGACTACAACGCCGCGCGATGTCAGAGCTACGATGACATAGCGGACAACTAACGTTGAACACTATGCAAGCGACATAACGTCTAAATTGGAGTAAATGTGGCATTGTGAACTATATAATTAATTGATACAATGTATGTACACTGTACACTGACGCTCGGACGTTTTTTGACTGTTTTCACTGAGAGATTGTGACTCTATAGGAATTTTATCTCGATGGTCAGTGGGCGTAGAGTTGGATGAAGCTTGAAAATCTGAAATGAAGTTCAGAGTAAAATTTGACTCGAAATCTACCCAGTCATTTACTGATTTGTGTAAACCCATGTACTGAGTGTCATTCAAGTGGCGCCAGTGTATCGGCGGGTCATGAGATCCCTCACCTCGTCTGTCTTCATAAACAGCTTACGTTACCTTTTTATTGACATGTTTATGTTCGCGCAAATGTATTAGCGATTAGGGATCGCTTTCTGGGTCAATGTACCGAATTTCCATTTGTTTACCGTTGTTTTTAGATTTTCTCTTGATTCTTTGGTCATAAAGTTAGAACTAGCTAGAATCACAGGAGTTAGTAGCGTGCGTGGTGTTAGTATTTAAGACAGCGCTTCCCATTTTCCCATTGCAGCTTTGTCGCCCACTCGTTTACTTACCACTTTTAGGTGCCTATTTACTTATGTAATAGTATATAATTTATAAATTTGAAATTTATTTAAGTTTGCGCTATTGTGTCAGTGCGTGTAGTATGGATACAGGATTTTCGATATTTATTCTCTGAAGTATTTATATAACTATGATATAAATAGGATATAAAAAATTGCTGAATTTGAACTTCCAATAAGTGTCAAAACCAAGTTTTGCTGTGTATCACAACAAACAAAAATTATTTTATTATGATATCTATTAATTCGACGGAGTAATATTATAGTAAAACTTAGTGGTAACAAGCAAAATACCGAATGGCTTGTAACTTTAAAAAACCCACTAAACTCCGTCAAAATACAACATAAAAAAGTTTTAAAGCTACGATAGACAGCAAAACATGGGTTTGCAATTTTTTGCAAATTCACACTTCATGACTATCTTTAACCTAACGGAAAGGTACTTTAATGTGAAAATGTGCGAGCGAGAGAACTGCAGACAGGAACAGCCCCCTTGAGTGATTCATCCGTACAGCTCAGAATACAGAAGCCGTACAGATCCCAAAACGTTAAGCTATACGAACGACCCTGTCTTCGGATGGGGGACGAAAGTGGCATTTACAATTGAGCGTTGCAGTGCTTAGAATGACACATTAAACTGTAGATTGCGGCTGTTTTTCTTAGAACAACAAGTGTCAAGCCATGCCTGTGGCATTCTGGTGAATTAAATAAGGGCCAATGATGGCGGTAACCAACTAGTTATACAGTCAAAAACAAAAAGTATCGATAGCTTGTATACTCGATAAAAACATTGACCCATTTCTATTCAACAACAACAACAACATTTAAACAACAACAAAACAACATTTCAATTGTTTTAAATGTTTATCGGGACTTATCACGTATTATTTTATTTAGGTAAAAATCAGGTCGTGACCACGGCCATTGTAACATGGTCGAAACGGCGAAAGGTACCTATTTTTACCTAAGTAAAATAATACGTGATAAGTCCCGATAAACATTTAGAATATGTCTTCAAATCGCGAAAGTAAAAAAAAATTCATTTCAATTGTTTTTCCATGACGACGTTCCACTCTCTGGTCGACTATCTTTGGGCTATCTAGTCTAGCTAGTCGGCTAGGCAGGTTGCCTATTCTTGTGCATGCGATATATTATTTCTGTCTGCGTCTTACTTATGTCAATTCGCATGAAAGTGACAGGTGTCAAAACTAATATGATATCGTCAAGGAAGTCCCTTTAGGGTATATGCAAGATCTTTGGATATCGTAGGTTCTGGACAAGTCAAATTTCTTAACTATATTAGTGACAGGTATTACGTCACTGGTCTAAACAAGCCATAAAAAAGCATACCCAGTGTTATTTGTTGCTCTTACAAACATTCCTGCTGTTCCGAGTACGGCAGAGAGACGTTGTCTCATGCATTCGTGCTCAAAACACGCCTAATTGCATCCATTAGTGCCCATTAGGTCCAGCGCCACTGACAGCCTGATGGGTAACTCTCAGACTGTCCTATAAACTTTACACAAATATAAATAGAGAAGTAGTTGCCATAGTATAATGAATTGCGACTCGGAAAAAAATAGAACTGGGTCGAGGCAAATATGGTTTCGAGTTTCGAAACACTGTCAAAACTTTATACAAATCACAACACTCAAGAAAACCAGCCAAATGCGAGTCCAGCCCGCGTTCCGAGGGTTCTGTACCAACACATAAATTGTTAACTATTAAAGTACAAAAAAGTAGTGCAAAAAGGCTACAACAGCCGAAGCGGTCACCCATCCAAATAGCGACCGCGCCCGACGTTGCTTAACTTTTTGTGAATTTTGAACAGAAATTTGTCACCAACTCGCACTGGATTAAGGTGAAACTTAATTGATTAGTTTGAAACTCAATAGATTAATAGTTAGACACAAATATAAGAGAGCTCACGAAGTACTTTTTACACTACAAATAATAAGAGTCTCAAGATATGACAATAAGGTAGGTAGGTAGGTAAAACACTTTAATTAGGGTTTACATCGACTGATAAAGACGTATAAATAATGGTACACAGGTTGTAGTGTGCGTTGTTGTTAATTAAACTGCGGTAGTACGTAATTATATTCGGTATGAACTGTTCGATGTTGCCATGCGTGCTCGAATGTTGCCAGGCCAGCTCGTAACGGTTTATGTTGCTACGAGTGTATGTATAGTTGTGTGGAGTGAACATATCGCCTTTAATTAAGAGGAAATAACGATCCGCGAATGATAGTGGGTGTTTTTACTATATTTCTTTGTGTAATGTGTTTATACGGTCATATCCACTGAAATAAAGATAACAAAAACGTTTTGCTTGAGTTGAGCTTGTGACATCTACCGTCAAAAGGCTCACCCCCTCATCTTGCAAAGCTGAAAATCACACTGTCTTGTTCTGCCACTTCATTCTTCCGTGTACCTGCAAGCTGTGGAATGGCCTTCCTCCGAAGGTATTCCCGCCGAGCTTCAACATGGAGCATTTTAAAAGGGGTATCTACAAACATTTATCCGGGCTGGCAAAGCAAAGACAACGCCGCTAGTGTTGCAGATGTTCATAGGCGGCGATTTACGCTTACCATCAGGCGGTCGCTTGCGTTTTGCCACTCTTTTCTATAAAATAATAATAATAATCTACGACACATGTAATCTTAATCGAGCTATGACTGTAAAACTATATTTATTTATTTCATTTTGCTTCAGCTAGATTAATATCCAATATATATTAAACACTAGCTGACCCGATAGACGTTGTCCTAAAGAGACGAAAACGAAATGGGGGTCCCCCAAACGTATTTTTTTTACTTATTTTTGTATTAGCTCTAATGTATAAACGGTAATACGTACAAGCGTCAAATTTCGCATGATTATAGTACACACTAAAGAATACAACATTGTGATAATACGACATCGTGAGAGTCGCGCGCATCCAGTGGATGCAAAAGGCAGGCTGTCGTTCAGTGTGGAGGTTAAAGGGGGAGGCCTATGTTCAGCAGTGGACGTCTTCCGGCTAATGATGATGATGATGACTAAAGAATAACAACAAATAATAAATAATAGCCAAGTGCGAGTCGGTGTCAAATTTCTGTTCAAGCAACGTCGGGCGCGGCCGGTACTTAGATGGGTGACCGCCTGGGCGTTGATGGGATGTTGTCTTTTTGCTCTATTTTTTTATACTTTAGTAGCTAACAAGTTATGTGGTGGTACGGAACCCACAGTGCGCGAGCCCGACTCGCACTTGGTGGGTTTTTTCATAGGTACATATGGTAACGATCTTAAACTGGATTCCGCCGATAAGGGATCAGCCAGCGTACTATTATAATTTTCTTACAATATAATAATAATTCTCAAAAAAAAAAACATAATATTCTTTAAAAAAAACATAATTCTAATCTTTTTTTTTTATAATCTTTGTTTTTTTTTAAAACTGATTCGCGAATATGTAAGTTTATTAATTTTACAGTAACTTGTCACTCCTATATCTTTGCAATGTAGCACCCTTACTGCTTGCTAGTAAACGTAGAGCATCTTCACGTGTTGTCTGCATGCCGGCGACGTCGGTAATTGCGTTAGCGAGGCCTCCGCGAGCGTTTGGTAAATGTTTATACGATTAGTTAATTTCACACGAACGACGAGAGATCGCTGGGGAAGACAGTTCTGAGACCTGCATAGCATACTGTTTTGAAACTTCTCTACAATGATTTTACTAAAGAGATGAGAAATCAAGGATATAATTACAATATGAGAAAAAAACGAGTAACAAAAAAAAAGAAAAAAAAAAAAGTTTATAATAGCCTGTTTTGAAAACTTAATATTATGCATGTTTCACATCAAAATTAAAAACTTTTAATGGATTTTATAGCATAGATTTTATATTATTTTATTCCTTGCATTTATTTCGCAAGTATTTCGGCTGTCTTCTAGCACAATCTTAATTATTATATTTTAATTATTTTTTTAATAACGACATGTCTTTTGTTATCAATTAAGCTATAAACTACCTGCTACGAGTATGAGTATACTCGTAGCAGTATAACAAATACTGTTATACTGTTATATAACAAATATAACAGTATAACAAATATAACACAAATCTGAATATCTTCCAACACACACGCACGATATGAAGGACTCGTCATTCCTTCAAACGTATTCAATAATTTCCATACGAATAAATCCGTAATTCTGTCGAGAGAAGTTACCCCGCTAAGTAGAATTGGCAGGTGCGATATACCCCTCTGCATACAGGCTGATACTAAAATAAACAAAACACAGAAACTGTATTAGTTTTTTTTTAAATTTATGATTGGCTTTCGTCTGTCTACACCATGGCAAAGACACAGGCTATAGTGCACGCTTGGAGTGGAGCACGCTTACCTAGAAAGAACCTGTTCATTGTGTATTTATAACGCTTGAATCCCCGATGCAAAATATATTGGCTATAACCTTGGAGGGGTCTAAGAATATAGCTTCGATATCCTTTGCATTTTTTTTTTTTGCATGCTGTAAAAGCTGATTAAAAGGCCTCTGGGCCCGGTGAGGGCTAATATTTGGGGATCTAATAACCAGGCCCTTCCCAGGGAGGACAACAGCAGCGTGTTGAAGCCCGCTTCATTGTGGACGTTTGCTAGGAGATCAGTGCGTTCCTATAGAGTAGATATCAAAATTCTTTATTGCCTACCCTCAATCACAGAGATAGGCTAACGATAGAGATTTAGTCGGGAAATTCCACTTGAAATAATAATAGCTAATTATTAAAGTCGTTCAAATGAAAAATCCTGTTTATTGGTATAGGATGCCAATGTTTAATAGAAGCCAATCACCGCCACCAGAGTGCAAAAGCCTTTCTTATTTGAGTAAAGTTTTGCAACATCCTATATCAAGTAGGTATGTAACAAGTTTACCTATAATATGCTGGTATAACCGAGTTGATGTGTCGATCGGCTTAAAGGGTTAGAGTTATGCGGAAGTTGAGTGTTTCCGATACGGCTACAATATTTGTACGAGAGATGGAATATTGTTGTTTTCCAATATTGAAGTGCTTTTTACCTTTTCTTAAAACCAAACATTATTTTATTCAGAACTGTCAGTGGATAAGTGCTTGGGGATGATAAATCAATGTAAGATGTGATTTTATTCATGTCGATGTGAAGATATAACAAAATAATATGCACTGAGGCATATATTTTTACTGGCAAGTACCTTCATTATCTAAATAAAATACAAGCTAAGGGGCCGTCCATTAATCACGTAATGTTTTTTTATAGCATTTTTATGGCAGGATATCGCGTCAAATGCGTGCATGCGTCTGTCTGCAATTTGAATATTGCGTTACTTACTACCACTTTTTTACAAGCTTTTATTCAACTTGCCTAATTATAATTAGTTTAGTTCAAATTTGCAACTGAATTTTAGAACAGTTATCCCCAACTGATTGAGCTGAAATTATGCATACAGGTTAAGTTTGAATGACAATGCGTGGTTAGCTAAATGACTTCATTCTAAATCCAATATGGCGGACTGCCAAAGATGGCGCACCAGTATTTTTTATGCTCTCCATGAAATAAAGCTTATTTTAAATTTTTGTTATCGACCAATTTAAAACATTATCATTTTTCACATTATCTGTCGGCTAAAAGTGTCGCTCTCCTTAACTAGGCTGACATGACTTCCGGGTGGTGGTGCGGCAGCGGGAAATGAAGACACGTCTACCGCCGCGCCGCCTACCACTTCCGCCGGAAATCGGAACCGAATGTGTCAGCGTGGACCAGATAATGACGTAAAATGAAAGAAAAGTCTTTAACTATTATTTCCCCACAAAAGTAAAACATTATTAAGGCAAGGAAAAAGTTTTTGTGCCAACGTGAAAAATAAAACATATATTATTATTTTCCTATCATTGTAATATTTTTTTAAACTTGTTATTTGACGTGTTAATAAATATTAATGTAAAAACTCCATAGAAGCCTCTAGTAAAGTCTCCACCACTTTATTAGAGCATGACTTGGACTTGATTATGACTAACATTGCTTGACTGTGACTGGGACTTGTTTAACAATATTTATTAGTAAAATTTGAAAATGTTTCAATACTTGACTCTGGCAAATGTACAATACGTGAGACGCAAAAATACTTGCAAGAGGAAAGAAGTAAAAAAAAAGCTACCCTAAAAATAATAATTGTTATTAAAATTATCACAAACGCAGCTTAGCAATTTTCTACTCTCGAACTGCTCAGCTTCGAATCAAAATACTTTCCGAACACAAAATTAAAAATAACTGGGGCTCGGAACAAACAACCAACCGACATAATTTATGTTATTTCGACTAGGTACAGGCAGCGACAGAAATAGCAAAATCCAGCTGTGTTTTTAAGCATTCACTACGTTATTATACAAACAAAAACTTAAATTTAAACTGCTTTTAATAGCCTAAACCGCATTTTTTAAACTAGTCTTCACATCATAACTCCTTGATTTTTACATCCCCTAACTGATTTTACTCATATTCGAAAAAAAAATTGTTTTCAAATTAACTAATAGCCTACAAAATTTCACAAAGATCGAATCAGCGGTTCACCAGTTACCATCAAATATAGGCAAATGCACAAACATACACGTAATCACATTTATATCGAAAAAATCCTTGCAGAAAGTGTGAAATTCCAGGCATTAATTAGAAAAACATTTCAATAATAATTACTTGTCTATACTAATATTATAAAGAGGAAAGATTTGATTGTTTGTTTGTTTGTTTGCATTGAATAGGCTCCGAAACTAATGAACCGATTTGAAAAATTCTTTCACTGTTGGGAAGCTTCACTATCCCCGGTTAACATAGGCTATATTATATTTTCAAAAAAAATAGGGATCCTTACTAAAACTCCAATAATGAAACCCAAGGTGTAAAAAATAAGATTTGTAATTTTGACTTTGCGTGTTTGACAGTTCTAAGACAGGACAACGTCTGTCAGGTCTGCTAGTTATTTATAAAACAGTCTTAGTTTTAGTAAGGATCCCTATTTTTTTTGAAAATATAATATAGCCTATGTTAACCGGGGATAGTGTAACTTCCCAACAGTGAAAGAATTTTTCAAATCGGTTCAGTAGTTTCGGAGCCTATTCAATGCAAACAAACAAACAAACAATCAAATCTTTCCTCTTTATAATATTAGTATAGATGAAAAATAGAAATGTATAAATACAGTAAACTAAATACAAAATGACGGCTATGTAGGTATACAATAAACAAGGGTTAGATAAGTTGGAATATTATAAAATATATTATGTTGTGAAACTGTACATAGCTCTAAAATATCCCTATCTTATGTTGCTGACTGTATCTTTTGGCTATGTTGCCTGCGCTGTGATGATAAGCCTTGTAGGTACCTCGTACTCTGCTGTCAGGACTTTCGGGACCCTCTAGTGGTATTAGGAATGACCCAGATAGTTGTGCTGTTTGGCAGAGATTTGTGTAGAAATTTTGAGAGAATATTACTGATAAAATATATTTATATTTAATATATTTCTATTTCACGACGCTAGTAAAAAAAACCAGATATATCGAAATATATATTCTTGATATTTGTATCACACTCTGTTTACCTGTAATAAATAATAATAATAAATAACTGTTTATTCAATAGTCATAGTACACAACAGTTTCAAGCGACCAGGAATTCCATTTAGACAAAAAAATTGTCTGTATTAGGAGTCCCTGCTCTTCTTAGGATAGAACATCTTTGACTTGGCTATCTAGTGTGTGTGTGTGTGTGTGAGAGAGAGAGAGAGATAATTATATATCTCTAGATGATTTCTATTTCTAAGAGAGTAAAACCGAGGGTATATAAATATAATAAAGATAGAGCGCTAATGATATGTATCTGTCCTATGGTTAAATTTCTATTTTTTATGATTGATTTACAAATAAATAAATGCTGATCTAGTTTAGCTTACCACACATGTCGACTAAATGCACAGATTATAATACTGTAACATAAACAACTTTTACTTTGGGATCAACAAAACCGAAAAACATATCAGTTGTTTCTCTACGAAGTATGGAACACGGTTTTTTTTCTCACGGTATCAGAGTTGGTTCTATAGTAAAAGTTGTTCATTGATTTTTTTCGCGGTATAAGGCTTGGTCCCTACTAGAGGATTCGATCCCGGATCTCGGGATCCCGGGATCCCGGTGATATTTTAGTCCCGAAATTTTCGTGATCAAAATTAATGAATCCCGAGATTTTAGGGATTGTTTTTTTTTTAATAAGTCAATAAAATGTGCGTGAAACGAAACGCACTTACCTTGATCTGACATTTTGACAGCCATCTTGTTTACACAGCTGATTTTATTTGTTTTTGATAACGACCGGTACCGGATTATGCGTAAAAGTGTGAAAAAATTCCCGCTTCACGTCGTGTATTTAATTTATAAATTTTCTGTTCAATTTAATAAAAAAATATGAGTACCTATAAACATTGATCTCTTTAGCATATAGTCTTTTTTATAGTTTATCGAAATAAGTCTAAAGAAGTTGATTTTTGAAGCTTATTGTTAGTGTCATAAATTATTTACAGAAGTGCCTAGTTTGTTTATTGTATAAGAAGAAACTTTTAGAAGATTTAAAACTTAAATATTCTATGTCCTCACAAAACTAAAAAATAAATAAAACGAAATATTTTAGATATGTTTTACTATCTTTTTGTTACCACTTGTCATTATCAATACAATCCCGGGACTATCCCGGGATCCCGGGATTAGCTATAGATAATCCCGAAATCCCGGGATTAGAAAAATCGACCGGGATCGAATCCTCTAGTCCCAACGTAAAAGTGTTTATAATGATGAGCACTATATCCTTGAATATGTCCGTCATCTAGATACACCATATTTTTTAATATCTTTGGCAATAATAACGGCAGAGCGCCACTTGTTTGTGGATGGAGAAATTTCTATGGTTTAGTATTTTTTTACACACAATATTTTAGAATTCTACGATAATTTTATCATCATCAGCCAGAAGACGTCCACAGCTGAACATGGGCCTCCCCCTTTAACCTCCATACTGAACGAAAGCCTGCTATCTACATCCACTGGGTGCCCGCGACTCTCACAATGTCGTCGGTCCATCTAGTGGGAGGCCTACCTACGCTGCGTCTTACAGTTCGTGGTCTCCACTGAAAAACCTTTCTTCCCTATGGGTTATCGGTTCTTCGAGCGATGTGGCCTGCCCATTGCCACCCAATAGTTTTATAATATACTTATTAAAAGTTAAATATAATACATATATCATCAATTTTGTGGATGTTGACAAGTTGTCCAAATTTCAGATAAGCGGTAATCTAACGTTTGCCAATCTACGCAGCAGAAAATTAGAAACCTTTCAAGGCATGTTTGATGTTTATTTAGGTCGAAATCCCGTGATACAAACATACTTCACAATTCACATACCTAAGTATACTGTAGACCGGGTATAACCACTGAAAGTTATTGATCAAAGGCTGAAATACGGCGACGTGCCGTATTTTGCAAAATATCGTTGTGGCATAGTAATCGCAGCAGATTGCTTGGGACATAACGTTTTACCACGAAAATATCGTTTGTGACACTAAATTGAGTTGGAATATCGTTCTTGTAAGTTTAGTAAAGCTCTTGTAAGTATATGTTGATACAATTAGTTTTCTGAGCTTCACAACTTACAAGTGTACGATTCCGCTTCGCCAAGTTCTTAATACGTCATCCTTAAAGCTTCTGTAGTTATTATCCTGTAGGTAGTCGAAGTAACCCGCTTATATAACCGACTACAAAAAACGAGGGGTTCTCAATTCGGTTGTATTTTTTTATGTTCATTACATCAGAACTCCGTCATTAATAAACCGATTTGGATTTTTTAAATCTTTTAATTTGAAGTATATACTTTCAGATTGATCCATAGTTCCATAGTGATTTCATCAAAATCGGTTCAGTAGTTTGGTTTTTAAATCAAAATAAGTGGAAAAAAATATGTGATCCTAGTAAATGAAATTGCGTATTTTTTGAAGTTTCGTTTTTTTTTATTGATAATTATTTTACTTAAGTAATCCAATTGGTTTTTAGCTCTGATTGCGATAATAACGTTACATAAAACTTCATATTCTGATTTCCATAACTAGGTTTTTGACGTAAGATTGCAGCTGGTAGCCGATCTATACGTACTACAGCGTAGTATTAAAAGAAATATTATCATTCTGAAATTTTTTATACGTACTACAGTGTAGTATTTATTAAACGAAATATTATCATTCTGAAATTTTTATACGTACTACAGTGTAGTATTTATTAAATGAAATTTTTTTAATTTTGAAATTTTTTATACGTACTACAGTGTAGTATTTATTAAACGAAATATTTTCATTCTGATATTTTTTATACGTACTACAGTGTAGTATTTATTAAAAGAAATATTATCATTCTGATATTTTTTATACGTACTACAGTGTAGTATTTATTAAAAGAAATATTATCATTCTGATATTTTTTATACGTACTACAGTGTAGTATTTATTAAACGAAATATTATCATTCTGATATTTTTTATACGTACTACAGTGTAGTATTTATTAAAAGAAATATTATCATTCTGATATTTTTTATACGTACTACAGTGTAGTATTTATTAAACGAAATATTATCATTCTGATATTTTTTATACGTACTACAGTGTAGTATTTATTAAACGAAATATTTTCATTCTGATATTTTTTTCGCGATTCAGGGTTGATTCTTTAGTAAAAGTTGTTCATAATGGCCTCCTTTCAGCTTAGGTTTAGGTTTAAAGAACTTTATTACCACAAAGACAATTATTTGTCACTTAAGTGATAACATATTTATCTAAAATAATAGTGTTCGTCGTCGCATGCACTAAGAAATTGTAAAAAATCCATAAATACTTAAACGCTAAATAAATTTATGGTAACTAAAACACACATAACAATTTGCAAAGTACCCACTTCACGCATTTGTTATAATGATTTATCTGAGATAATCTGTTGAGCCAATTGTTTTTTAAATGCGTGAAATGAGTTTACATTTTTTATATGTGAGGGTAGTTGGTTAAAGAGTCGCGCTCCATCAATAGTAAGCATTGTTTTGCCGTAATTTGTTCGATGCTTGGGTATGACAAGGAAGCTACATAAGCTACATAAAACAGCTTAGGACAATCTATGTGCGTAGCCCTGTATAGCCAGTACCGGGCTATATAATAGTTAAGCTTACAGTGTTATTTACACGGACGCCGTAGAAGCACAGAAGTTATTTGTACATTCTGTTTGCGGAATAGTTCAGAAGGAAGTCGTGTTGGTTTAACTGTTTTCAAGAGCCGAAGGATTTCTTGTTTGAAGGATTAACCGGCTTAGAGAAGGTAAACCAAACTTAGTTATGTAAGTGGTACAAATTGGTTATATCTACAATTCATTCTTGATATAACAAATTCTCCCGTATACCGTAATATGACAGAATTGTAATTAATTATATCCGTGTTAGTTCTAGAATCAAGGTGAAGGTTTTTCACAGGTTTCTCGACCAATCCGTGAAATCTCGAAAATACTTCGTCAATCTTAGGCAAAAAATTAAATACCTTTGTGTTTGATTATATATAGATTGATAGATAAACTCTTTATTGTTCACACCACAAATTTCATACACACGACAAAACAGCTTAAAAACTAGTGCAACAATCGGCGGCCTTATCTCTAAAAGCGATCTCTCCCAGGCAACCTTAGGATGGAGTCCGCATACGACGTTCATTAAGGATTTTAAATCGGAATTTGAAAACAGATTCGCAGTTTTTAAGAAAATTTTGAATGTTGTCGAAATTCTCAGCTACATTTATTCCTTCTATCCTGATAGTGAAAGGATGCTGCAAATGTTTAAGTGTATTATTTTAACAAAGTAAATAAATACACGTGGCAATGTAATACCTTAGTGTAATGCACACTAAAAGTGTCACCGCCATGACATTTGTCTTATTTGAAAGTCCTTCTTCAGAGAATTAGAACTAAAACTATTACAAACATGAATCTTACATTTACCAAAACACGGATATTGGGTGTAATACAAAAATCACGATAAAAGTGTAAGAGAAAACAATAGATGATATCAAACAGTACGAGACTTTTACAAAACTATGTGTGGGTGTCATTTATCTACCTGCTTCAACATAATACTTACTGAAAGAGAAATTTATTTTATTTTCATCACCTCGGAAAGAGTATTTTTGCTCTTAGATATCCGAGTGCAAAATCCGTTTTTATCCACTAGAGGATAAAGTAAAATTGAATTTAGAATATCGTATGCACTAAGTTTGTGAATTCAAAACATCATTAAACCTATTTACTTCTACCTCCATGGTGCCGAATTTATCAAACAACCTTTTTTGTTAATTTGTTAAAAACTCAGACTCGGAACCTTCTTGGAGTACTTTATTTTAATTTGCTTTGCGCGCGCCATTTTCTTTTCACGTCATATTGTTAAACCCTTAGGTTAAAAACAAGAAACTTGAAAACAAGTAAAAAACCTAAAATAAGTGACGAGTAGTGACGACGAGGAAGTTTATTTGACGCCAACAGAATTGACTGAAACTGTTAATAATGCGCAATTTTTTTATTTATTAATTCATTTCCATGCTGAGATGGGATGAAAAGTTACACTCGAGTGCAAAGATTTTTCACCTACAATATTCTTGAAGCTATAGAATAATATGTGTTATTAGTATAAAAGAAAATTTTCTATACTAAATAACCGTATTGTTAAAACATCGGATAAAATCATTAATAAAACTCTATGAAACATGTAAATCCGTATTCGTTTTCCACGACATTTGATTTATTCCCTAGAGATCCGCGTTGTGCCCCAATTTCGAGAGCGGAATAAACTTAACTTGACACATTGTGGATATACTCGTGCCTCCACCAACACCCCTGATATGGATCCTTCTGAGAAGAGAAAAGATCATGGGGAGATTCAATTTATGGGCTGTTACCCGACGGCATCGAAGACTAAAACACAATTTACATTTTCCTTAAGTAAGAAAAACACTGCTAAGCTAAGAAATTATAAAGCGACTAAAACTAAGAAGGTAGTGCAGTATTTTTTTATTTAACACCACAATAAAACAGCTACTTTTGTACATACACAAGGTTTAGTACATTAGTTAGTAGATTGTTTTTTTTTTTTAAACGAGAGACATTATTGTTGCAAGTTATATTAAACTGCACAATAAAACTGTCATAGCTTAGAATAACTACACAAAGAAACCAAGTACATTCGCAAAATTTAAGCCATTCAAATGGTGAAAAAAAATATTTTTTACTATGACAATTTGCGCGGTGAAATCGTACCAAAACAAATCAGAAAAGCAGCATAAGAGTTATGGTGTGATATTCCACATGTAATCCATTAATTTTCTTGATTAAATCGTTTAAAATACCAATCGAAACGTAAGCTACAAAGCGAATTTGTAGCTTACGTTTTGAGAAGGCGTTGTTTGGAAACCTACCTTCTCTGAGTAGTTATTCTAAGTGTCATAGCTTTTTTGTGCAATCTAAAAAGGCTTTAATTGTAGGAACCCAATAAATACGGAAATGTAATATTGTCTTAATCTAGTAGAAGTAACTTACGCTACTAGTATTAAGTGCTTTCATTATTATTTTAAGTGATATTTCACTGACTCGTCAACAGAAATTGTCAACATGGTGTCTTATCATAACCTTTTTACTCGTTGCTCAATGGAAATCGTTCACATAAGCTGCAGGCTTGTTATGTAGATGACATAAACACGATCCGTGGCAATATTTCTTTTTACTTCACAAGTTGTAAAATGTAGGGAAAATATTCGGCACATGTTTAGCAAAATGAGATAATTTTATGGGAAGCAAAAACTGGTCGTAAAAAGTACCTAGAGCTTGCGTTGTAAAAATTTTATTTGTTTTTGTTACACATTTGCTATTTTCAGTCAGTATTTTTTGTACCTCATAAACACGATTCTGCTAGCATTAAATAAATTATGTTACTGGCTGAATCCGTTCAAAATTGGCTAAAATAGTGATAACAAAATAAATAATAATAATAAAAATTTACTCGATAACCTCCGCTGCAAAATCGTTTAAAAGATATACCGTTTCATCGTTTATACAAAGACAAAAGTATTCAAAAGAGCTATATTTAAAATAGCGCTCTATTGTTTTAATATTTACCACAAAAAAGTGTTTCCAAGTTTTCTATGAAATCACTAAATCCAATTAGTATGAATTGCAGTAGAAACGAATAATCACGTATGTTAATACGGATACTAATTCAACCGTAATTGCAAAGGAATAATGTAAATTTGCAATTATTAACAGCATGGCTCCACAAAGAACTTGATTTACTCGTCAGTAAAATATAGTTTCACAACGGCAAAAAAATATTATGCAATCTGCTTTGAACTAAGAACATTCCATTCCATTTTCCATTTGGAAAACTAAACTACAAAGAGAGATATAATTTTTATATAAGAAAGTAGAAGTTTTGTTTTATATTGGGTATACGGAAAACGAAAAATTAGATGCAAAACGCCATATCATTAAGAGCACTTTCACATTGTTCGACAATAAAGTTACGAAATATGGAATTTTAGCGTTCTGATTCTATCAAATAGAAAAATCTATAGAAAATTCAAAATTCTGTAAAATATAGGTCTGTACTTTTAAATAAATATTAACAGCTTAAAATTTTGAAAAAACGCAACATACCAACTTATTACCTCCAATTTACAAAAGTAGTTTTTCGTAAAACTCTCAAAGGGAAAGTGGATTTCTTTAAATTACTGACAAAAAATAAACAATTTTAATGTTGTAGTTTACTTGTTTTATATTCGTCTTGACAATAACGGCTCTATATATTTTTTTGTTTTAAGTCTGAAAATCCAAATATTCTACAATTGACCGATGCTTTTTGTAATACAGCTCTTCAAACCCTTCCGAAGCCTTCCTACGCCTACATATACAATGCTGATGGTCAACTGCGTCTTGCAATAGGGCCTTTAAGACTAACAATCGGTTTCTAAAAGGCTGATTAACAAAAAAATAAATCTAACACGTTGTTAATTCTCATGTCAACTGATGTGATTGGTTGGACGAAAAAACAACAGCCAATCAAGTCACTTGACAAGAGTTTTGACAAAAGATAAAAATTAAACAGGCTTTCAGAAACTGACGGTTAGTTTAGCTTCACCAGCCATGTACGCGCTTATGACCGGAGCTAGCCAGGTTCACCGTTGATGGACACGGGGCGATGGACGCCGAAATATATACAAAAAACTTTTTTTTCTTTTATACTATACAGTTTTATACGGGAATCACTAATACATATGATTAGGATGGATGGTGATGGATGATGGATGGAGGTGTATAAAAAAATATGTGTAACACCAAATGTCAGGTTCCAAAATAAAAAGCTAATTTGTGTGAATGACCCATTGATGTAAGTAAATGTAAGTAAATAGGGGGAAGATACGGGACCAACTTCTTGACGTGGACCGCACAAATTAGGCTCATGGGCCTAATAGACTTCAGTCACAATCGAACTGTCGTTTTGATAGCACGTGAAATACTTGTCAAAATTGTGTTTTAATAAAGCAGCAAATATTACTTCCTGCGTTTTCTCAAGGTATACCAACAGTTTGAAGACAAAAAACAAGTTTCACGGGATTACTTTTCACTCGTAAATACTTAAAAACAATTAATTTAATTTTCTTTATATGTAATTTCTCTGGTCTAGTGTAGTGTCTAATGGAGCGGTGAAGTTGACGTTTACAGTGCAGACGTCAACGTCGCCGCTGACTCGAGCCGAAACAGGGCCCTGATTCTGTAACTACAAACATGCACGTAACGCGCCGTGTTAAGTTTACCTCTAAAAGTTGGTCTTTATTCCTAGGGAATAGAGTCCATATTTTAAGAGGTTAACTTAACGCGGCGCGTTACGTGCGTGTTAAAGTTACGGAATCAGGGCCCTGAGCCATACTTATTGGGTACAAAGTTTGGATGTCACGCGTCTTCCCCCTTTTTAAAACAGTCATTGGAATGACCGCATCATGTGCAACATCAGGCGAGTTGGTGGTCAAACGCAAGCCTATTATTGAATTTTAAAAAAGTGAACGTAAATATATACTTTATCGTCTGTATGTAATTTTCTTCGCTATTTCAGGGCTGGTCATAGTAAAGTACAAGTACAATAAACACCTTTCGGCTTAGTACAATCTATATGCGTAAGAAACAAAAAATATAATTCTTTGCTCTCTGTAGCAACCATTATTAATAGCTTTAAAAGTATTTCTTCAGGCGGAAAAATACTTGTAAGAAGGCATTTATAAAGAGGACGTGCTCTAAATACTTATCTTTTTAAGACAGGCTTAATTCTTTTATCGGACACTTTTATAGCGGTCTTAAATATTAGCTGGAGAGAGGTGGATAATGGTGCAGCACGCAGTTGTTCCGCTCGTGCCCCCTTTATCAATAAACATCTTGGAATAATAAACACTGTAAGCAATTAGGAGATAAAATGGGTGGGTACAAATAATATTGACGCGTTTTGTTTATATTACACGGGAATTATTCGCGTATGGTTGAGGTGGTTAGCAACGTACCAAATTGAGGACCTTCTTCCTGAAGTCGGTTAAAGTATCATTACCACAAGTATCTTAAACAAAACAAATAATACACGTGTTTTAATAAGGGAACTGGGTCCTCATTGAAAAATAAAATGTATATTTGTTCAACGATAACTTGCGTATCATTGTTCCAATTTTCATAAAACTGTAGGCAAGTAGATCATTTCAATACAATTTTAAAATTTTAATATAGGTAAAACCTATTAAGGGGTTGCAAAGAGGGGTCATGAGGTCTCAGTTCAGGGCGAACTAAGTATTTTAGCGGGCGACGTAATAAGAACGTAGTATTTTTTGATAGCTTTGCTGCGCTACTGCTACGGCGTAACTTCTCTACAAAATGCTACGGCGTAGCTCGTCTGTGGAATGCTACGCGCCTACCGCTACGAACCGTAATAAGCTGCATTTTATAGCGGAAGTAATCTTTGACTAACGTTTATTTTTGCGTTATTACTTTATTGCTTCAAGCTTATTATGTTGTAAAATTCTAAAAGCTCTCGTAATATTATGGCTTGATTCACTTAAAAAAGTTATTAGTAGAGTTAGCGCTGGCAATTTATTACACCTTAAAATATATTTATATCTCTTTCTATCTTGTAGAAGCCATGCATGTCTCTTTCTTTCTTGTAGGATATATGTCTCACTTGGTCTGAGTCTACGAGTTTTTACGAGTACCAACATTACCAACTCTCCGAATGTAAAATAATTCCGTTGGTGGATTTTCACATGAAAATATTACAAAAAGCTTCATTTCGTTTATATATCCGGACATTTTGTGCGAATGAATAAATTGAATATATTTTCGTGAGACCGCGTCATGCTCACTGAGAGCATTTCGCTTTTCGTGCATTAGGGTCATTTCAGACATACGCGGTAATTCCTATACTTGTATTGAAACTTGAATACAGATTGTTTAATCCTCAAAGATACGCCACCATTTCTCCTTATCGCTTACTGCTATGTGCAATATCCTAGGAGTGATAACCGGTTGTCTATAGGTGAAACAGAAAACATTTTGACCAATTCCAATCATACACAAATATCTACAATCTACATCCTACGAGTATAATTAAATATCTGCACTGTGTCTGGGTGTACGTTTTCTTTGTCTTTGGGTTTGTTCCATGCCATCCTCGACCACAAGGATCCTTGTAGAGAGCTACGAGTGTGAAATTTTCTATATTATTTATTAATTTATATAGAAAAAAACATGAAAAAGTATCGCAAGACAGTAAAAAAAAAACTTTTTTATTTTAATTATACGGAAATCACTCGCTTATAATTAAGCAGATTTCAGATAAGCTGAAAACTGTATGCGTATTAATAACGACAATTTGCATCATACTTTATTAATACTTATATTGTAAATGCGCAAGTATGTTTGTTCCTTGGTTTGTTTGTTCCTCTAGATAAAATTAAACCTCTTTTTGTCAATAGACGACCCCAACTAATATGTTAATTCTATAACTAGACGTAAATTTATCTGTGGCTTCACTTACAATTAGATATATTAGTTAATCATTGGCAGAATATTGCAATCACTGTAAGCAATAAGGATAAAAATGGGTGATTGGGTGTATCTTATTTTTAGTGTGGATACTGCCTTTTTTAATACTTAGCAAGCCTTAAAAGTTTTCATACTGATACCCAGCATAAATCCAATACGTTATACTCGCTGCTGCTTTAGCCAGTGAATATCACGTATATCTGAATAGGCCCTTATCTCAGATAATAAAGAGTATTTAAATGAGTGTAATGTAGGCTCGCATTAATGTACCCTTTTTGTTGCACGTTTTATGTCCCAAATATATGGCTTCGGAGATTATTATAAGCCGTTTGTGGGATATTTTTAAATTATTTTATAAAAATACTGTGAATATATTAGCTCCCCGCAATTACCTCATGTAATTATCGCTGAAACTTAACCAAAAACTTAATTTAAGTTATAGCGATAATTATATGACTTAATTGCGGAGAACGAATATAATATAGCTAATACAATTATTAGCTTGAATCAAGCTTAAGTAATAATCAACATCAACACCGTTAGTTTGAAAGGGATGATTGCTTGCCATCAAGCCAACTCTAGAAAGAGCCCTGCAACCACGAAATGGATTTATACTCGACATGTTTTCTGCTATCGAATATTTAAACCATACCTCCACTGCGTTGTGCGTAACAAGCTACGCTGTCACCGAGTTTAATAGTTGCATATGGGTGCTTTTTATGACATATTAGCAAGCGTTTAGCCACAATTACTCACTTGCCCCCTTATTAATAAACGTGGAGTAGTCTTGAAATAGTTACGCAGTGTTTTGTCTTCACTCTTTCACATTTTGAACTCGATAAAAAAAGACAAAAGACGGAGTAACTATTCCAAGCCTACTCCACGTTTATTAATAAGGGGGCAGGTTAGTAATTGTGGCTAAACGCTTGCTACTCTTTCTGAGAGAAGGCCTGTGTCCCGGCAGTGGGAACATGTGGGCTGAAATGATGATTATGATGATGAGACCAAAACATAGAGTACTCACCGGCGCCTCCACCCGCAGGCTCCTGCAGCCCCTGCAGGTCTGCCGCCTCGTCCGCCGCGGCCGCTGCCAGTGCCGCTAGCAGCAGCCACCACACACGACCCATCGCTTCTGCGAAATAATACAACTGAAATCATGAAAAGAAAACATCAATAATTTTGTACAAATACTATTATCTTTTTAATTTTGCAATTCTTTACAGGCAAACTAAAAAAAAAAAAAAAATTTTTCGTGTATGTATGTTATAAAATTTTAGATTAGAATTGCCATGTTTTTTAATACAATAGGTTATATTTCCCTCCAAGATCATCATCAGCCAGAAGTCGTCTGTCTACTGCTGAACTTAGGTCGCACTTAGACCTCCACACTGAACGAAAGCCTGCCATCTGCATCCACTGGATGTCCGCAACTTTCACGATATCATTGGTCCAGCTACTGGGAGGCCTATACCTACACTGCGTCTTCCGGTTCGTAGTCTCCACTCAAGAACGAAATAGTTTCACATATTCAAGGTTATTCTAATCAATCTCTTATCTGAAACGTTTGACCCAGAAGAACTACCCCAGGTACTTGGGGTTGGAGAACCCCAGGTTCATAAAAATTCTCACTCGAGTCTAGACTACATTAGATTGAGCATGCAGACAAAATAATGCGCTTCTTTTATTCACAATCTAAATCGAAAAGCAGGTTCATCACATTGAGAGGCCACTTTGAATGATTGCATTCAAAATTTTACTAACAAACATAAAACTGAAATTATATCTCGTGTTCTGCACACATCAATTCATTTTCAAGCTGTAAAATAAAAACGTCCATAAAAGTTATATTCTAGAAAGTTTTGAAGGTGTTTAAAGGTTATTGACGCCATAAATAAGAATGTGTGAATAAGCTTTCATCTTTTGTGTGAAAGTCTTGTGAAAGTAGTTAAAACTGTAGTAAATAAAGTTGGCCAGTATTATTCGCGTAAACAAAGGAGTTGAAAGCGCTTGAATATAGATAAGACTAAAGATTTGTTCGACTTGTTTTTTCAACTTTAGTAAGATACCTATTTAGACGGTATTCCTATAAAACAATAGAAATATAAGCCTACTTACCTACGTTTCAGATCGAATCTTAAATTATACACAACAAAGAAAGATTTACTTCTTTGGTAATAAAACAAAGTCTTTATTGACTTGGTAGCAAGGACGTAAAAATTCAATAAAAAAAAAACAATAATTAAATTGGTAATGGTGTTGGCAACTAATAAATGATTTGCAACCTATTTGTTAAATTTTCATAACCACAAATCACAACTATTTGAACATGTGGCTTATCATCTCAGGCGAGTAATTTAATATAATGGGTAGAGCCCGCATACTGAAGTTCTCTTCACTCATACTTAGTTGTACAAGTCGGTATAATATCTAATTACATGTTATCACAACGTTAGGTAGGAATATACCTACTTATTGAGGGTAAATATTATCATAGATTCCACAAAGCAATGTGGGCATCTGCTTATCTATACTATATACTATATCTATACTTCTATACTAATATTATAAAGAGGAAAGATTTGATTGTTTGTTTTTGCATTTAATAGGCTTCGAAACTACTGAACCGATTTGAAAAATTCTTTCACTGTTGTGAAGCTACACTATTCCCGGGTGACATAGGAATCTATACCCGTGTGAAGCTGGGGCGGACCGCTAGTAATATTATAAAGAGAAAAGATGTATGGATGTTTGTAACGAATTGGCTCAATAGTACTGGACCGATTTAAAAAAATTTTTCACTGTTGGGAAGCTTAACTATTCCCGGGTAACATAGGCTATATTATATTTAAAAAAAAAAAATAGGGAGATCCTTACT
Source organism: Agriopis aurantiaria (assembly GCA_914767915.1). Lineage (NCBI taxonomy): Eukaryota > Metazoa > Arthropoda > Insecta > Lepidoptera > Geometridae > Agriopis > Agriopis aurantiaria. Next base: position 3,671,120 of record OU611994.1, on the reverse strand, counting down.
GAAACTCCAATAATGTAGGTGTAAAAAAATTAAATTTCCTTTTTTTACTTTGCGTGTTTGACAGTTCTACGACAGAACAACGTCTGTCAGGTCAGCTAGTTCAAGCATATAGGTAACTAGAGCTGCCCCAGTTTCACTAATAAACGCAATAAGCTTGTTTTTTTTTAAATGGATTGATTCACAGCGTTGTTAAGAGTTTTATTTAATGATGTTAAACGATGTTGCGGTCTACGATGGAGCATGCTAGCTTAGAAGAAATCGATTCACTCACAACTTGATGATACTCAGATTGTAACTATCGGTGTACCCAGTGCATGATGGTGAATATCATGTCTTTGAACTTTAGAGTTACTTAATTTCCTCACGATGTTTTCCTTCGCCGTTTTCGAGCGATGTGTTTTTTTACAATGAATGAGCTGTCTTTTTTTTTTTTTTTTTTTTTTGTTAAAATCTTCATGAGCGTGGATTCAATGTCCTTTACTCGTAATATTAAACAGTTTACTTTGTCTTAATAGCGTCAAACAAGTCATAGTCACAGTCAGAGTCAACCTAAGTAAGTCACGGTCAAGTCGAACTCATGCCCCTGTAAAGTGGTGGAGACTTTACAAGAGGCTCCTATGGAGTTTTGGAAACAACACGAAAAGACACGTTTCACCTCGTTATATCACTAACCCACACTCGAGCACGTTTACGAGCACTTAATGAATAATAATTCACCATTTAGTACACATTAACACTCGAAAATACACAAGTTTAGGAAAATAATCCAACGAGCCGACATGTTTTTTCCGCGTTGGCGCCAAAAAAACCTGTTTTTTTACATAGTTAGTTAGTTACCAGATAAGCTAATAAAAGCGTGTTTGAAAACTGCTAATCACTTGAATAAGCTTTAATTTGTTTTTATGGAGTAACACGGTTTGTATATAGACGCAACCCCAATTACTCAGCACATCCTAGTATTTCCCCACCGTTTGACAGAACGTTACTTTTTAACGCTAGCCTAGTTTCAGACAACGGGTGGACGGAGCATTGTGCCCCAAGCTACGGTACAACCAGGACGAACTTATCTGTAGAGTTGAGTGAGGGAGCCACCATTGTATTTTCTGTGCAAAACTGACAGACACCAGTTGAAAATGTTTAGTTCCACGATTTAGCCAACTATTCAGATAAGTTGGTCTCACTGTACGGTACATTCGCAGTCAAAGAGAGGTCACCCTTTGTCGAGAGAAGGGTTTTTATCTGCTCCCGTGATTTTTGCGCTCACCTCTGAGATATTCGCTCTGGGGGCAATTTTTATCAGCTCAAATAAGTGAATTTCCTTGTGATTTAATGGAATTCTAGTTTTAAGTTGTTTTGAATTTGGTATATACGAATGGCATATAATTTTGTAGGTACGACCAATATGTTAAAGAAAGTAACTCGCCTGTACTGGTTAAAAACTGTATCAGAAACGTAATAAATTTAAAAACTCGCACTAGAGGTTAAGTAGGTTGAGGGTTCCTTTGGACGGAACCCTCAAAGCGGGAGTCCAAACAAAAAAAAACAACAAAGAAGTTTAAATATTGAAAGACAAACTTAACTTTGTAATGGACAATAAGGTTCTTCCATACATATCAACTACAAAATGTAAGTTTGTAATCGCATAACAAATTTTTTTTATAAGATATAACTTCAAATTAACAAATTTCGGATTTTTTCCTTTATAATATGTGCTATGCAAACTTTCTTCTTGCCGAATTTCATGATTCTAGGTCCACAGGAACTACCCTATAGGTTTCGATTCCACTGTGAAATCGCAAAATATGCGACATAAACGGTCATATCTTTGATCGCCTTGACTTACAAGTTTGATTTTTTCACAGCTGAAATTAATCGTAGACCCAAATATTTGAAATAAATTTCAACTTGATACCTTTACGCGTTCTTGAGAAAAAGGGTCTTGACAGACGGACAGACAAACAGACGCACTACAAAGTGATACTATAATGGTTTTTTCCTTTTGAGGTACGGAACCCTAAAAAACACTCAATAAATAAATAGTAACTCCTCAGCTAGCAGTTGCTAAATCCTGTAGCTAATCCTCTAGCCAGACTGTTAAAAGTGGTTATTACATACGTAACGAAAAACTTATGAGGGTCATAAACGCGTGTACCTAAACATCTAAAGGAAAAACATCAACACGACCTTCCGTTTTTAGCCGATTAAGTTTCCTCCATAAAGCGCAGTGCACACTGCTAACAAAGCCGCCCGAGCCAGTCAAGTGCACAAATGGTTAAGCAATGACTTGCCTTTGATGTGGCGGAGAGGCAGCTACGCCGTTATAGTCCGTACTTGCGCACTTGTGTGTTGTAATTCAGTGGCATTTGAGGGAAACGCAGGTGCAGTGAGTACTCAGCCTAAGCCTGAAGCTGGGTCTTTGTTTACGGAAGTGCTACACTAATTTATGAGATGTCTGCTGAAACTACATAACTAAATGCTCATTTAAAAAGAAAACTTTAGTCGTTCTGACAACACTGAATACATTTTTCTTCCTGGGTTCGTAATTTTTAACCGACTTCAAGAGGAGGTTATCAATTCGACTGTATGTTTTTTTTTAATACACCTGAAGTTTGATCTAAGAGCACTAATCTAGAGAATACTTATTGATATTATGTAAAATCAGGGGCACTAATCAATATTTTATCGTTTTGATGATCGAGCGATGGTGGCCGGGTGATAGCATGTGCATGTTATAATCTGACGGCACCCTGTTCGTTGCTCGGCACTGCACCGCTGACTTATATAGTACTAAATTATAAGCAGTTTCGATGTCATCGCTCAACAATGGTGATAAACATCGTGAGGAAACCTATATGTCCAAGAACCTCAAAAGTACAAAGACTATGACATTCACCAACGTGCACTGGGCCAGCATGGTGGATTAGGACCCATCCTCTCTCTCTCTCTCTCTCTCTCTCTCTCTGAGAAAAGGCCTGTGTTCTAACAGTGGGAACATAATATGCTGATAATGATGATGATGATCATCATCGTTGAGCGAAATTCCACGAAATAAATTAATTTTAAAATCCTATTTGCGCTCTATTTCCGCTCAAGTGTTTTTTATACAAATAGACAATCCATACAGTCCGTTCGCTCCGTCCAGTTTGAATACTTACATTTACAGCCGGCGCAGCCAAAAGCTCAGCCATTACTAAAAATCAACAGGCCGAGTCGGCCACTCTACCACGAACCGTGGTTGAACAACTCGCCATTGTCGTTTGACGGAAAAGTCCTAGTTATACAGAGTCATAAAAAAAAAAATCTCTTTAGGCGATAAGGCCGCCCATTATACTGCCGTTTATTTGTTTTTATGTTATTTTAAGTTTCATTTGTATTTTCGGTGAGTAATAAAGTTGTATTGTATTGTATTGTTATATAGTTATATTACGAGCATAAAGTTAAAAAAAAAAACGAAATCAATTCATCGAGATATGTATTATATTGATCATATCATATGTATTGTATCTCGATGCTTCAAGACTATACCTACATGTACAAACTTACTAAAAAGTTGAAAAATTACAGTTAATACAGAGATTGAAATTACTCATCAAAAGTTTTGCTGAACGGAAACCAGAAACCAAAACGTCATCTGTATATAAATTTATTGTTTATTTTGCCTTTTTCAAAAACCGAAGACTCACATTCTATAAAATTTGGACCAAACCTCCAAAGTATGATCTACATAACAAAAAAATAATCATCAAAATCAATACTCAATACTCAATAATTTTATTGCAGACATAATTATGTAGGTACATGGAGTTCTTAAATTAGCATGTTTAAATATAAAGTAGTACATGTGAAGTCACCGACATAGCCCACCGGATTAGTAAGTTGAAATGGCAGTGGGCAGGGCACATATCACGCAGAACAGATGGCCGATGGGGCCGAAAGGTTCTGGAATGGAGACCACGGACTGGTAAGCGCAGCGTAGGACGTCCACCCACAAGATGGACAGACGACCTAAAAGAGACCGCAGGGAAACGCTGGATGCAGGCCGCTTCCAACCGGCCCTTTTGGAGATCGATGGGGGAGGCCTATGTCCAGCAGTGGACGTCCTACGGCTGAAATGATGATGATGATGATGACATGTGACCCTATTTGGGTATGGTTTGGGTATATTCATAATAATTGACGGAGGAATCGCGTAACAAACATAAAAAACGTACAGTTGAATTGAGAACCTCCTCCTTATAGAAGTCGGTTAAAAATAACATGCATGAAAAGCTTGATGTACTTAGTAAAACTTTGAACACGAAAAAGCTCAAAATTCAAATTCTACAAATCATATCTATAAATTCACAACACCTTTGTCTACATGATCTACAGCCCTCACACCGCAATGGAAATAAAGGCAAACCAAAAAGTTATATTTCAGGTGGTATCAGTACAAAGGTTGTACACCTGTGCACCTAGAGTAAATATTGCCTGGCAAAAGAACAATCAATAATTAAAGATTTAATGAATAAACTGTACTACGTACGAATTCATTGAACAACTGTACATTACCTACTATAATATTATACTAGATGTAGATGCAACGATTCAATTTATCAGTCTACCCTCATCGGGGATTCAATATTGAGATAACAATACAATTTTAATAATCTTTATAGTAAACAATATTAAATATAATCTTGCAAACAAAGTAACCTGCTCAATAGTAGGTAACTTAGAACAAGATGCATGTATGAAATAAGACGCGCAAACTTCTTTAGTTGTGCAAGTTAGCAGCGCCGTATGCCAGAGTCATTAAATAGGTGCGTGCCGCACGCAGAATCGGTAAGAAAAATGCAATTGTTACGTAAGACCAAAACCGCACTAAAAAGGTGCCTAAAGCCGGTCAAAACATGTTATGCACCCGCCTCTTGCTAGTCCGTTATTGTCCAACTAATTCAAAGACAAAAAGATAGTGTTATTTCAATCCATAGACAAAATGATTTGAAAACGTGTGTTGTGTGTGTGTGTGATTTGACAAGCTAAAAAAATTTTTTTTTTCTGAAAACTTTTATGTGGTCTCTTAATTCTGTGCTTGTAGCATAAACCTGAAACTATGAGTTTCCTATATTAAAAAGTACTCTTTGACTATGAGTTTGAAATATTATTTCGTAGTACCGCAGTCACGTTTACCGCGCATGTTAGTCCCAGCTTCAAACCTGCAAATGAAAAAGGCTTTATACCAGCGAGCGCATAGTTCCGAGTGTGCTCAGCTCTGTGGAACGACGAGCATTGTGGTAATAAACGAACAATGGAACAGCGACAAAAGTACTGCAGTAATTATAAGAGGTACGTTTGGCTGAAAATGGCGTATTTGTTGCCATTTGCATTTGACTGCTACTTGGTTGTTCGAAAAAAGTTATTTTGCAAATGGTTGCAAAAAGACAGTCCTAATTTTTTTTGACACTAATAAACGGTACTTACCTACTGTACTTTCTTATGATTGTAGCTAATTATTTCAAAAATGCACCAATATAAACATGTTTAAACATATAAATAAATGAATATAATAAATAAAAAAATAAGTTGGAAATAAAATAAATAAATATCGAAAAAAATGTATTTCAATAACTTTATTATACACCGAAGGAACTTAATTTGAAATCAAATTATTGCAGAACTGAGTCCAGCAGATGCAAATCGTATAACTACTTGTTTGAACTACGCCACTGAATCTAACTTAGAAATTGCTGATATTGCTACTTATACAGCGCAAAACAGGTAAGTACCTACTAGGTACTTAAAATACCTGAACATCACAAATGGAAAAACGATTGTCGTATTCGATGACGAATTTAAAACATTGTCTTCCCGTGAATTTGATGCACGTAACTGTGCCGATCGGAACCTTCATTCACAACCTAATCACGGTAAATATCCCGGTAATAATCATATTGTAGTGACTCATCACGAAATCTCGAAAACTACTTGACCTACTAGGCTGAAATTTGGCAAGTCAATTCCCTTCCGTTAGTTTCCGGTTGCAATTTTATATGAAATTCTACGCGTACACAGTCGCAGGCAACAGCTAGTTATTAATAAACTTACATATTTAGGTAATTATCAACTAACTTTAAAACGATATATGAGGCACACGCCACGCCACGCCACTTTAACTAAAGCTTTTAATGCGAGTGAACTTTAAATAGGCACATAACCTACTGAAAGCATACGACTTACAGCGATAATTGTTAAACTTTCATGCTCGTGTCCATGAAACTTTATGATTTACACAAATAATACGTCCTACCCGAAATTATAGGTCATATCGTCAATTTTTGCACTGACAATGTAAATATAGTCAGGAAATAAAACCAAACCTAGCTCCAATAAATATATTATTGCTACTCCAACTTATTAAAAACCATCAAGCACAAAACATTACCATTTCTAAATTAATAAAGTCCTGCTGAATATAAACCCGATATTTTAAAGAAAATCACGACATTGAGCCAATCAATTCAATAATAATGAAGTGGGTTAAAAATCACGCGCCATGTAGTGCACGCTTAACAGGAATTTACCTATATCAAAAATCCAAAAAAAAAAACTTAATTTAAAAATTATATAGGATAGGATAAATCTGGATGGGTTATAGTTGTAGCCCTATAATATTATGTACACCCCATAGTTATCAACGCTACAAAATTGCTTGGCAACTGATATGTGCATATAATGATTCATTACTTGTCTGATTTGTGTCAAATCACTGATGCATTCACAAAATTTCACGCCCCATTATTATGATTCTACTGAAATATGTATCATGTACTTCTGTTTCCAAGTGGGTGGCAATCATTAACCCTTTGACGAGGGTGAGGGCGATGGCCTCAACTTGCCAATATCCAATTTGGGAGTATTGGCAGAGTGTAATAGCTCTGGTTGGCCAGCTATACATACGTACTCGTATACTGAACAATGAATATTTATAGCCAAAGTTTAATGATGACTATTTATGTGAATTGAAATAGAGCCCCGTAAAAACTCTAGTTTAGTTTTATTTTACATTTAACTTTATTTATATTGTATTTATGCCACAATATAAATGACGAATATCATGAATTCAAATATTATTGTGCCTACTTGGTGAGGCGCTTAATTTACGAGAGAATACGAGATTTAAGAATACGAAAGTAACACCAAACACACACAATAACACAATTGGTGAATTGGTGATAACACCATTCTGTAACCGTCAGATCAAAGGATGCTCTAGGGCTATGATGGATTACACATGGACTTCAAATGCTATGAAGATAAAATTACTGCGACATGGAGAAAGTCTCTGTTAAATTAAATGTCATAGCGAAGTGCGCTTGCTATCTTCTATCTATACATATTAAAGCAAAATTCATCAACTCACTCACTCACCACGAAATCTCGAAAACTACTTGACCTACAAAGCTGAAATTTAGCAGGTAGATTCCTTATAGGGTGTAGAGGTCCGCTAAAAAAGAATTTTGCGAAAGAGCCGTATAAAAGGAGCAAATGGGGGGAAATGGGTAGAAAGTTCATATGAAAGGCTACGCGCACAAAGTCGCGGGCAACAGCTAGTAGCCTATACTGCCAATAATATTGTCATTTATTCTATAAATAATCTATTATATTTTATATATAGATATATAAATCTTTGTATAGCAGATGTAATTAGAAAAGTACACTAACGACAAGAAGGTAAATATATAATTACAAAGTAATCATAAATAGCAAATAAATAATTGTGGCTATTTAACATTAAAAAAATCTTTACTATGTCGGTGTGATCCTACATGCTTTTTTTATACATTTAGGTACTTATAATTAGGTACAGTTTGAAAAATAAAGACGCGATCAGCGAAAAAGTTTTAAAACAAACAACACCAAATTTTAGTTCCCAACTTGAAAACCTGAACAATCATCAAGTTGTCAAAACTAAAGCCCATTATAATAATCCGAGGTCCCATTAATTCCTCGTCCCGAAGTGGCCGAGGACTCCGAACAAGCGAGTTTAATTAAAAGCAAACATTTAGAGACAATGAGGGACAATAGAGGAGCTCTCTCACCGTGCTTCTTGACAATGCGGGTTTTTTGACAATTCAATTATGGAAGCTTGCTTGCCGGACGAGAAAGTTTATATGTTCGGTGGAAAAATAGGAGATAATATTGAGTTAAATAAAAACTTGACTCAACTATTAGTTAGCAGAAGTACCTATCTATATACACTAAAAAACAAACCTTTAAATAATGTAGGTTTGGATTTTTAAAAAACTGTATTAGTTAACTTGTGTGGAAAATCTGTATTAAGTAGTATTGGTAGTTGCAATAAAAGGTTTCGTACAAAAAAAACTAAGATTTCAGATGGAAAATAACACTATTCGCAACTAGTATCGAATAAAACATAATTTTTATTTTTTTGTGCTTTTTTTATTCAGATCAATATATATTTTAAATTCTAATAAATAAATAAAAAACACAACTAAAAACTACTTAAAAATACATACAAAATAGTTCTAAAAAAAAAAAACATAATTTTGTTTCATATGTAACTGGTTCCGAAACTAATTAGTGGAATCAAGATTAACATCTGTCTAATTTCGATTTGCGTTTTAATTGCCCTTCGACAAATATGTCTACATGTGTAAATTTTAAAAGCACTTTTAAAATTCCTAAGCCACTTAAATTTACTAAAATACGTTGAAAGAAAATAGTATTTTAGAGGTAACACTTTAGTATTTATAGAAATGTCAAATTAAGAAGCAATATGTGAGCGTATTGCTTTAATTACAGCAAAAACTAAACTACATTTCAGAACTAGTTACTCATTCGTAGATCCTAGCATTTTGAACTAATTTCCAAACTCGACAGAACCACACCTCATAATAACTTCTATGCTTAGGCTTAGACAATCCTGTGCAAACGCTTTCGCAATCTCCGCGACAGTGGTCGGCTAGTGGGACTTTAATTAAAGTTGTTATACTCGAGCACATCGGGTGTTTTGATGTCGCGCCAAATTATTTCGAGGGGATTTTCTGGCACTTAATTATTCCTGCGTTCCTGACTTTTTCGAGCTTGCTCAAATGTTGCGCAACGAACAATTTCATTATATCTTTGTCACTTTATTTCATGGAAGGTCCCTTTAGGGTATATACAAGATCTTTGCTTTATTTATGTTCAGTAGCTAACCTGTTCCAGACAGATTTTTAAGGCCGCATAAATTTTCGGCTTCTGTCCTGCCCGCGCGTGAGGTGCGAGGAAATTGGCGCGAGCGAGAAAGCGTGCTTTCGCCATTGTCACCAGACTTACACAGTAAGGCCTCTGGCCTAAAGATTTATGCTTTAGCCTTTTTTTACAATGGACAATTAAATTTTTTTTACAATACTTTTTTAACTATCATTTGACCGCAATCTCATCTGGTGAGAAGCGATGATGTGGTCGAAGATGTAGCATGCTTGCCTAGGAAATACGTGTGTGCTTTTTTTCTTGAATAATCTCGGATTGTACCTGTTCGGAAAGACTGACGCAGGTAAGCAGTTCACACCACTCTTCAGTTCGATTCAAAATAATGGATAGGAAACGCTTAGTGCATCAAAATGGAATTTCCACGATAAAGAAGTGTCTTATCGTGCGTCTTGTTGTGTAGTCTGCAGCAAACGAGCAGAACGTGTCTTCAAAAACTGACTAGCGTCCCAGAAGTAGCACTCAGATGTACACGCAGCGCGTTCAAGAAGAGAACGGAAAAGTGTATGATGAGACCAACAACAATGAAGTTGACTTATTTAGTTTAAACTTTTTTTCCTTTATTAACTAAACAAAATACAAGCTGGTCAACAGCAGTATCACACTGACAGCGATGGGCCTCACAGCACCTTGCACCCAAGCGTAAGCTGACAGCTAGACGAAATGCGGTTGGATCTAAAAGGCTACCTGTGTTAAAAGAGGGCATGGCTTGCAACCAAAGTCCCGATTCCCAAACAGAGACAGCAAGAATACGAGCGCGATCTGCAATACTAGGACACGTATCTAGTAGCGATTTCCGTGCTAGTTCGCAGATCGGCCGATCCCACAGTCACTGGGAAGACAACTTCCTGGGAAAATCGGTATTTGGACAAGCCAGCCTCCAAGCACTCAAGCGTTCTTATTTAGTTAACTTATTCGTAGATTTTCCGTGGGTTAAACTTCATAAGTCGCAAAGAGGGGAAATCGAGCTAAAGTTTTTGTTACCTACTTCTCTTCGTTAACGCTACCTTGGAGAAAACCCAGCAGCATTTTCGTCTATTCAGCGCAGCACCAAAGTTATTAGAAGCATTTGCTGGCTAAGATCTTACGCGTTTGTTTGATTAGGCCCGGAGCAGGTGTGAAGCGGACTTAATTGCTTAATATGACTTCGGTGTACGTTGGTGCTAACCAAGTTATAATTATAATAATTGCTTGTGTAAGTTTTCATTACATTATTTAATAAGGGTTTAGTTTTCAGTAGGTCTACGAACAACGGTAATAATATGTTTTTGTTATTTTGAGATGAGACAGGATAAGGCAGGTGTCGTTTCTCATCGTATAGATCAGTTCAAAAATCTACTCCTATATAGTTCACCTCAATAGCCCAGAATTTTTAATCTTATACTGTCAATAGTTTTATATTCCATTTTATACACACCCAAAGAATTAGTACATATAGGTCAATGTACACACCCCATAATTGTATTTTCTACGCAACATGTCCTCTTGGTGTTGGCTTCGGCCCCACCAATGCCTCTCAAAGGTCCAGACTAGACCCGTGTTTATATTGAAATAAAATTAATGTAATCATTAAAACTTTTTTTTTTGCTGTTTGTGATTATTATACATTGAAATTAAACAGATTTAACGGATTTTATTGGGTGGCGTTATTTTAACAACTGAGGTTTGAGTCTATCTGTGACAAGAGACACTGTTTTTTTTTAAACGTCATAAATTAAAATTATGTAAAATACACACGATAAATTAAAGTCTGTTTTTTTTATATTGAGAATTATAATTTATCATAATTTTAGTGATTATTTATTACTCTCATCACACTTTATACAAATAGAATATTCGATACGCCACCAAAATAATCGTTGCGAGATAAAAACGAGATAATAGTTCATCATCATCATCATTTCTAGGACGTCCACTGCTGGACAATTGGACATAGGCCTTCCCCATCGATCTCCAAAAGGGCCGGTTGGAAGCGGCCTACATCCAGCGTTTCCCAGCGGTCTCTTTTAGGTCGTCTGTCCATCTTGTGGGTACTTAGACTTCTTACGCTGCGCTTACCGGTCCGTGGTCTCCATTCGAGAACCTTTCGGCCCCATCGGCCACCCGTTCAGCGTGTTTATGTGCCCTGCCCACTACCACTTCAACTTGCTAATCCGGTGGGCTATATCCGTAAATTTCGTTCGTCTACGGATCTCCTCGTTTCTTATTCGATCTCGTAGAGAAACCCCGAGCATAGCCCTCTCCATAGCTTGTTGTGCGACTTTTATCTTGCTTATGAGGCCTATAGTGAGGGACCACGTTTCAGTGCCGTATTTCATCACTGGCAACACACACTGGTCAAAGACCTTCGTCTTAAGGCACTGAGGTATTTTGGACGAGAAGACGTTGCGAAGCTTACCGAACGCTGCCCAGCCGAGTTGGATTCGCCGATATGCCTTTTTCTTAAAGTTGAACCTGCCTAGTTTAACTATTTGTCCTAGGTATACGTACGCGTCAACAGCTTCACGAACTGACTGACTGAGTGAATATAATAGTTGCGATTATGTAATAAACAGAAATGTTAAAGATCACTGGAACTCAATTTCGCTATTGAAATCTGTACTGAATAGGTTTCAATCTTTCAATAAAGCCGTAGAACTGGATATAATGCGAGATTTTATTATTGCCGATCGTTGGGGAACGCTAGAGGGCGCTCCAGAACGTTCCACGGAAGCCGGAATGGAGGCAAAATTCCGTATAATGAAGGCGGGCTGGATGGCACTTGATTCCGCCCTGACGGTGCACTGTTGGCGAAACAATGCCCTTGTCTTCACGGTTACCTTGTTACGAGTCCTACAGATTTTCCATGCTGTGGTTTTTCAATTAAGATTAATGCATTATTCGTATTTCAGCTTCACCCGCCCAGTGGTGCGTCACTTGTTAATTTGGATTGTTTAGCTGTTATTTTATCAATATTGCTGTCGTAATTAGTTTCAACTGTGTTTCCGTACTTTGAAAAACAAGTATAAATCATTTTTTAAGACCTTTCCAAATGAATTAATAATCTTCAAACGGCTTAACAGAATTTCTTGAATCATAACAAAGTATACAAAAATAAACTAAAATAAAAATTTATTCAGCCATTTGGTAGCTACGATTCCATTGACAGACACACAGATACACACGATAAACTTATAACACCCATCCTCTTCTGCGTCGGAAGCTAAGAAATTAAAAATATTGACCTATAATGTATTATATGTATTTAGAAACGAAACTTACTCTCAGTCATTTACTAACCCATCACGTAATCACGAAAACTCCTTGACCTATGAAGCTAAAATTTGTTAGGTAGATTCCTTATGGGGGTATAAACCTCTATACCCCATAAGGCCCGTGAAAGTCTACGTATACGTAGTCGCGGCTGATTTTTTTTTAGTTGAAATATAAAATAACTTATGTTTTTGTTTTTTTTGAAGGAAACGGATCACGGTATCTGTGGATACAACTCGCCCGGATCCGTGGCTAATAAAACTGATACCGGGATCCGTGGATACAAACCCGTTAAAACACACTATATTGAATGAATGACATTTGGTATGTAAGAATATAGAGAATTACATTTTTCGTCAATTCTCAATAGTTCAGTCAACAGTTCAATTGATTGAACTACATAGCTTTGTTGTCTCGTTAGTTCAATAAAATAATAAATCATAAAATAATTCAATTTAATAATTCAATCATAATTTTTACATCACATAATCAAAATAAAAAACCGACTCAAAAATGTGTAAGTGATCTAGCAAAATTATTGATATTGTCAAAGCAACAGGCTCTCGATCAAAATTGTTCATATTAATAAAGCTGGTTCAAAAATGACTAAGCCGAAGATAATTATTTTCAGTGGGACGAAAGCTTCGTCTAAATAACGAGAAATTTCATAAAGAAAAATCACGTAAATTGCTTCAAATAAAGGAGTATTCGGTATACATACATTAAAAAAATACGGACCGCATTGAACACCTCCCCTCATGAAGTCAAGGGAGGGGTAACCTCAGGCGCTATATTTTGAATATTGGACTAAACTGCTCTACCTTTGCACAAGACTGTCCTTACCACAGAGCAAGGCGCTGGCCCAGTTGCGGGTTGGATGATTCACATACGCCATAGAATTTCTTCTCTGTATGTATGCAGGTTTCCACGCGATGTTTTCCTGCACCTGAGAGCAGTGGTATTAAAATCCATACATAAACTCCAAAGAGCTCATTGGTACGGTAAACCCTTACTATATCCCAATCTATTAAGCACACAGCATAGATATAAAGTAAAACAATATCATAGATCCTGTATTTCGCAACCCAAGCGAGACAATGCCCTAACAACGGAAATAGGCAGCTTGATGTCCCGTAGCTATGAATATGAAGCATACATTGTGCACGCGCGGAGGAAAGGAAACTAAAGTGATTTACGGAACGGATGTTTTGGCGTAATGGTTACGGGATATTGTAGAATGGACATAGTGCTTAGACATGTGGCCATATGGTGACTGAAATGTGGAGATTAAAACGTTGTCGCCGACTCTCACTTGGCCATTATTTATTATTTTACTTTAGTGTAGTGTAGTACTATAATCATGCCAAGATTGACTCTTGTACGTATTATCGTTTTTACATTAGAGCTAAGGGGCCGTCCATTAATCACGTGATGTTTTTTTTTTCAGTGTGGGTTAGTGATATAACGAGGTGAAACAGGTATTTGAGTGTGTGTATTTTCGTGTTGTTTCCAAACCTCCATAGAAGCCTCTTGTAAAGTCTCCACCACTTTACTGGGGCATAACTTTGACCGTGACTTACTATGCTTGACTCTGACTGTGACTGACTTGTTTGACTACATTGACTCTGGCAAATACACAAGAGTGCGACGCCAAAATCGTCACAAAGTAAATAATATTTTAAAAAAAAATAGTTGTGAAAAAAATGGAATATGAGATGTAACGGTATATTGACTCAAGTACTCTACTCTACTGCTCAACAAATAGAATATAAACTACCGTCTAGTACTCAACTGTACGAAATGTAAATGACAGTTTAGCTTATCGGCATGCTATTTAATTTACATAATAGTTTTCTACATTGTGTTGATTGTATCGTGGAGCTTTGAAACGCCTCCAAAATAATAGAAAATATTGTTGTAACAGGAAGTAGCTGTAAGTAAAAATCATTATCCTCTTGTATCAGTGTTTCCTGTTGTTTTCCCTGAGAGGGCAATAACTGGAAACAAGTTTACTTTGATCGGTTCCATTCAGGCACATTATTGTGCTTTTATTTTATTGTTTTCGGGCTGATCACGGAGCTCGGGTTTATATATTAGCTGAATGAGGAAACATTTGTTTTTACAATAGGTACATTTTATTATGATTCCTTCCTACCTTGAGTGAGTGGCTCATTAAGACCGTAGTCTTTGGTTAAGACCACGTTCCCTTGCCAAAGCTAAATCCTTCGCACATTTTATACGTTTCTGAAGACCAAAATTACTGTAGAATGACAACTTTTATAAAACCGATTCTGCATTATCTTAAGCATAACATTGCTAATGGTGTAAAGCAAATTTCGCGTTGATATTTTTAAGGATGGTGAAGATAAAAAAATCAAAGTATGTTTTTAATCCTTGGCCAAAATAAAATGTATGAACTTAAAAATTGACTTAACAAGTCTGTAATGTTATTCTATAAGAATGTTTATTTAATACCTATTGAGCGAATTGTTATCTTTTAAAATGTTGAGCCTCTCAGTTCACCCTGGCCGATGAGCGCGGCTTTGAAGGGGCAACTATCGCCCAATTTTCACAAAAATTTGAGCATTTTTATTTTTCGTTCTATGCACACTGAAAACATTATTTTTTTCGCAAAATTGTTATTGTGTTTTTTTTTTCATTTATCATAGATAATGCAAAGATAAAACAAAATAACCCAAAAAGGGTACACTGCTTATCTTCAGACAGAAGATAAGCAGATTCTTCTGCTTTTTGGTCAACTACGGCATAAAAAGCTTCAGACAGCTGCTATACCGTTAAATACATAGACACATTACGTCGCTATGTGCTAAAACCAGATAGCCCAGCGCACGCATCGCAAACATATGAAATTCACCAAACACGAGCGTTTTAGGCAATGTATGTATGCGGTATGCCCACCAAACAGATTAGTCGTGCCCACCCAGCACGCTAGCAATGTTTGCACATTCGCTGACATAGGTACGACCAATTGAACAGCGGCTTTGGTTAAAGGCCTTATTCTCGCACCCGACCCTCAAAATTATCCTGGTAATTGGTATCTATATCTCTCTAGTTATAAATCATAATTATTATTTCGACATACTAATACTATTCGAGCAATTAATTCAAACTATTATTTCGGTATCTTTTGATCACCAAAGCACTGCAGTAACAATAACTGCAAGTGAGGCAGATGCAGCCGGTTCTTTAAACTCTTCTCGGGCATGAGATTGAGATGAAATTTCATGCATATGTCATGAGATTGAGAGTGACTGTAATAATCTCGAGCGTGCGAGTTTGCCTGAACCAATGAAAAGCAAAGCCAGTTGCAGACGGAAAGCGCACTAAGTACCCATTTACAAGATTCACGCGCCAAATGCGACGCTTGCAACAAAGCGAAACAAAGCCGTAGATAGCGTTTAAAATACGGCGCAAATGCACAGCATTGGAGACTTATTAACGTACAACGAATTGCAAGGTTTGCTTAGCGTAAACGGCAAAAAAGATTTCACTGGCAAATCGTTCACGGTCTAATGCAAAAACATCTGAAAGCGTTGTTAAGGAAATGTATTTTATGTTGTTTTCTGCAGTGGTACATTTCGAACACGAAAAGTAGACAAATCAAAATCAAATGTATTGGCTAATAAACTTTCACTTTTCTTAATACGTTTTGCAAGAAATCTATTGGAAAGTGTTTTTAGGGTTCCGTACCCAAAGGGTAAAAACGGACCCTATTACTAAGCCTACAGACCCCCAATAGACCCCCAAAGGGGACCCCAACAACAAACGTATTCTTTTTACGTATTTTTGTATTAGCTCTAATGTAAAAATTAAAATACATACAAGCGTCAAACTTGGCATGATTATAGTACAGACTCTAAAGTATAAAAACAAACAAGAAATAATGGCCAAGTGCGAGTCGGTGACAATTTTCTGTCCATTACCAAGAAATAACTGGTAATTTTGTTATTGAATTATGTGGTGGTACGGAACCCGACTCGTAATCTTTAAGTTACTGCATGTTTTCTTTAATTAAACTTACCGTATATGCTCTTTTTTTATAGGTATATACGCTAAACAAGCGTATTTTATACCTAAGCTTGAATTTCAATACTATGTCCTTAATTCATTCCTTCGTGAAATGTACAACTTTTATAGCTGGAAATGTAAAAGACCTTTCAAAAGAAAAAGATGCAAAATCAATTTTTAAAGGAGCGGTACTCCCGGATTACCTACTTAACTTTTGTTTTCTTTGGTTTAGTTTGTCTTACCCAAAAGTTTGCTTAAAGCCCGCGTTTCCACTAAAAAAGATCCCAGATTCCAGAAGATATTGAAAGCACAAATAAGAATGTTCATTCAATTATCTTTTTTTCTCAGTACAGATTTTTCATCCAGACTTCACAAAGGAAAAATGATTTTAGTTTTAGGTCGGGATTGCGATCAACCCAAAAATTTAACGTTGTATTCAAAACATAAATTATATTGTGATAAAAATTCCTGACCAAAGCTACCTTTCATGTTGCCGGTATTTAAATATTTTTGTCGAAAACACGCGCCCGATGTATGTCAAAGAGAAAACTCTAAAAACACAGCAACAAAACCTGAAACATGGCTTATATTCAGTCCTGCCTTTTTTGTAACAAATCGTAAATCTATGCGGTGGTTTTACATCGCTACTTTTGTACCCATTTTTATAGAAGCACCTATACTGCATGCTACAAAGGAGCCTTCAGATTACTACTATGACATGCACACATCGAGATACAATACATATAGAGTCAAAATCGTGCTAAAAAAATGTCCGAACCAAAACTCGGCGCACGCTACGAATTGCGCAGACTTTTTGATTAGTTACAAGGTAACCGCGATCTGACTACAACGCCGCGCGATGCCAGAGCTACGATGACATAGCGGACAACTAACGTTAAACACTATGCAAGCGATATAACGTCTAAATTGGAATAAATGTGGCATTGTGAAGTATATAATTGATACAATGAATGTACAATGACGCTCGGACGTTTTTTGTCTGTTTTCACTAAGAGATTGTGACTCTATAGGAATTGTATCTCGATGCATGCACACTATAAATGCTAGTGTTTGTGTGTTTTGTTTGTTCACTCAACTATAATAGCTGAACTTAACATATTTGGATGAAATTTGGTATGTAGGTAGCTTATTGACATTTAGTGTTTATTGATTAGCCTAGCGAGTGATCCTGCGAAGTTTGGTAGCGATCGGATCAACAGGTTTTTTATTTATTTTGGTGTTTTAATATTTTTCCTACAAAAAATAAGAACAAGGATTGAAGTCTTTATCATCATAGAAAAAAAAATGTGAGGGAAGTTGCTGTCGCTACCAAGGAGGTTAGGTACATTGTTTTCACCTTTCACTGGCAGATAGCAGATGAATAGACCGTTATAAGGAGTAACTTGACGACATATGGTACTGAGACGTGGTCTTTAGCTTTTGGCCTTTTGGAAAAACTCAGAGTCACACAACGGGCAATGGAGAGAGCTATGCTCGGAGTTTCTTTGCGCGATAGAATCCGGAACGTAGATATTCGCCAAAGAACTAGAGTCACCGACATAGCTGTTAAAATTTGCAAGTTGAAGTGCCAATGGGCAGGCCACATCGCTCGAAGAACCGATAACCGATGGGGAAGAAAGGTTCTGGAGTGGAGACCACGAACCGGAAGACGCAGCGTAGGTAGGCCTCCCACTAGATGGACTGACAACATTGTGAGAGTCGCGGGGATCCAGTGGATGCAAAAGGCAGGCTGTCGTTCAGTGTGGAGGTTAAAGGGGGAGACCTATGTTCAGCAGTGGACGTCTTCTGGCTGATGATGATGAAGGAGTAACTTGGGCTACTTTATCCCGGATACAACACGGGTAAAACCGCGGGACGCAGCTAGTATAATATAACGTTGTAGTCTAAAGCTCCTTAAAGCTACTAGTATTTAAAATGTACTTCCTGTCACCACTAAGTACGACCTTCGAGCAGGTTATCGTGTCCTTTGTTATATTTTATACCACCTATATAGAAACGAGCACGTCCTCGCAAAAGCTCGCTGTCTCACCTTGACACGAGTATGCAGCTATTTCCCACATCTGGCGCTGATCGATACTGCTAGTTATGTGGCACAACAAGCGCGGTTGAAGGACAAGGCTGTACTTGAATGTAACAAGTAGATAAGTAACTACTTGATACAAGTAGATAAGTAACTACAACTACCATTTATTACTAGCTGCGGCTCGCGGTTTCACCCACAAAAAAATTACCACTTTTCTGGGGTTTCACCCGCATTATATACCTCCTTGATGCAACCTCGTTGGTTGATGACAGCAACCTCCACAGAAAAGAAATTTTTTGTCTGTTTGTAACCTCTTATATGACTTAGATATTATTTTTTTTGTGTATAATTCCACCAATTTTATTTGTTTGAATATCGTTACATGAAGGACGTTTTACATTCCCTTTAGGGCACAGCTTTAGGGTATATTATTATAAGGTCCTTGCGTTAAATCGAGAATTTTTAAAATGATTTATTATGTCAATGTCAATTCTTGTTCTTTTTTTTTGTAGGTAAAATATTAAAACACCAAAAAAAACTGTAATCCTATCGCTACCAAACTTTCCAGGATCACTCGCTGGACTAATCCAAAGATTGCTTGAAAATTTCATCAAAATGAGTCAAACCGTTTAGGTTACATAGGTATGCATATACCAAAAAAAAAATTAATCCTATCGCTACCAAACTTCCCAGGATCACTCGCTGGACTAATCCAAAGATTGCTTGAAAATTTCATCAAAATGAGTCAAACCATTTAGGTTACATAGTATGCTCATATGTAAAAACCCATAATCAAAGGCATAAGCTTCATAGAAACATCCGGACAAGATGTGTTGCAAAACAGGGATGATTGATGAAAATTGGAAGAAAAAAGATGGAACAAAGATTTCTTACTATATTGGGATGGAGCTTTCAGCTCTGCAATCTGTAGATTGAACTGTCGATAATGATTATGATAACAGGGTGACTGGTTAGACAGTCGGAATATTCGGGGATATCATAGTACTAATCATCGTCTAGAAAGTTACAAAGGTTTTAGTCGCCTTATCCAGTAAAAACAAGAATAATGATGTCGGAAAAGAACATCAAATAAATGGAAAGGGAAAGAAAGAAGGAAGAAAACAGGAAGTTTTTGCAGAGTGGGTATACATATATGGCCAAAGTAGTCAAATAGATCGAACTGCGGATAGTTATGTTCAGAACTCGTGAGGCGAATAGATGTGCGCTCGCAGCCCTGTCACTGCATAATAGGAACTGTCCGGGCCACTCGCACGAATATTGGATTGGACAGAGAATCGTAGTGAGCAAATAAAATATATATTTTGCTCCTGTTTTACCACTTCGGGTATATAATACCTAATGAATCTGGCGTTACTTCCGTGGTCTTTTGTTTAGCTTTTATTCATACAGACATTGGAAATATTGACCAGCAAGACAAAGGTACTAAGAAGCTCTAAGGAAATTGATTGTTAATTTTTTTGTAAAACTAGGATTTCGTTTGACCGGAACCTCGCCTGTTGTTAAACATAACTCGTACATATAAACTCTTATGAACTTGTACTCCTTTTTTCCTAGTAGGTACATCATATTACGTACTAAGTGCCCAAATAGAAATTAAAATCTCTACTTTAAAAAAGCATAATTCCTATTTACATACGTACTGATTGACATCTATAAAGAATTCAATATCCGTAATAAATAGATCTTTATTTTTTAATTGCAAAATAAATACTTAAAATATTGGAAAAACTCAACCTATCACCTTTATATTACAACCAAGGTAGATTCTAACTAAAGTAGTTTTTCGTAAAACTCTAGAGTAACTGCGACGTTTCGGCCACAATACATTCGGACACCGGAGGGCAAGTTTGTTGAGGTACTGACATTAAATAAACAATTTTAATGTCATGGTTTACTTCTTTTATATTTGTTTTGACAATTGTGGTTTCTCTTTTTCATTTTATGCCCGTAAATCCAGATACCTAAAATTAAACGATGCATTTTGTGATACGGGTCGTAAGATCACATAATATACCTACCTTTATCAAAGGTATGTGATCCTTCGTCCTGGTAAAGATATGTGATAAAGAGAATCATTCTCGATAGATCCATTGCTTAGATCCATAATGGATCTATAGAGAACTTTTTCAAAGATTGTCTTTAGTAGGTTCGTAAATAATATATGAATATAGTTAGAGACCTACATTAGTTGCATCAAATCTATAATGACGTTATCATGCAATTTGTTTATTATGATATGGTAGAACAAACATAGCAAGCAGACAATAAACGCCCATATGTAATGAAACAGCACCTCACAAAAGATGACAAAAGGCCATGCGGATAAGAGCTCTCGTCAGTCGGACAGTTGCGCTCTTGGCCCTCGCCGCATAACGAACCTGTCGCCCATTGACCGGACGGGATTGTGCCGGAGCAACGAAATTGTTCTGAAGTGCCGCCGTATTTTCAGGGAGATGTGGGAGTTTCAAAATTGTTTTAACAGACATTGCGCAAATCACTTTTCAGCATACTTTCTATAGTAGATTGTACAACAAGTGCATAAAACAAACAATGTTAGCCGAGATGCTTATCAGCCCGAGCTGAAGGCGAGGGCGGATATTTAAGTCGAGGTTAAATTGGTTTTATGCATGAGTTATACAATCAGTTTTTCACCTCAATTGTAAGTAAAGTCAACAGTGATACAGTAATAAATCTCTTAATTTAAGACTTAACCAGAGAACAATGTTCTATTTTATTCGACAAAAGTCTGGGTCTTTAATAATACCATCTATGAGTATCATGGAATTTAATTACCATATTTTATAAAAACTTAAAATGAGTCCAATTTTAACGACAATGACGTCCGATATGTACGATGTATATTCGCCAGTCCATTGGCCGTCGTTGCTTTACCTCTACTCCAATATGCTAAACTTTCTGTTCAACGGACCACTATCGTCCTGTTTTTTTTTTTTTACCAGATTCTGTTGTAAATGAGCATTAACTAAATTCAACTTGTACTAAGCTGATTCAGGCTGAGGAAAAAGTAAAGTAAATGGAAACATGATAAATATTTACGCCAAACAATATTAGCATCTTGTTTCTTATTTTTATTTTCATATAACATTGTTTTGAGGGAAAATATTCACACAGTTTTTGTATCATGATTATATAGAATATCAAAAGTAATCTTTCCAATTTATTTTCTTTAAAATATCTCTTCTTTGACGGTAAAAAAGGCAGATTAGATTAGGATCGGTCTTGTCCTTAATTTAGAGTTTCTTCTTCGTTCTCGTCAAAGTCTTTCAAAGTTAAAGCACATTGCTGAAACGTGCTTGCAATTTTTATTGGCTGAAATGTTTGATCAGGAACACTTTTTGTCCAACTTTGAAGCCATGATTTTCATAATAACGTAATGAAGGAACGAAATATTTAAAAAAAAAGTATATAATGAGAGATAATAGACAAAGTGATGTCTGAAAAAAATCATGTCAGGAATTAGCTTAAAATGTTTTTATTTAAAACTGTTCCCAAGAACGCCAAATGTTTTTTTTTTTTTGGCAGCCATTAATGAAAAACTATTGCATGCATTTATTTTTTAAATCCCTCAAGGTCCGTGTTGTATGGCGGATGCGTCATCAGTTCTACATTACTACACATTTTCATTCGTTACCTTAGCAGAATGTGAGGATGCCAAAGAATGAGGACGCGTTATTGTTACGAAGTACTTTGATGAGCCTTTGCTGCAAAGCGATTTTTCGAGAACTTTTTCAAACACTCTCTGGGCAAAAATAATATCTAAATATAAGTGTACTAAGCTAGTGACACTTCTTTTATACAAAATATATAATTCTGGTTTAATTTTACTAGACTTATCACTCTGCCCTTTCATCTACAACATTTCATAAGAAATACAAGTAAATTCTAAGTTTAAAATAAACATAAAAATAAAACACAGAAATGTTTCCAAGAAATGTTTTCGTTCCCTATTTTCAGCGGTATTCTATAAAGTTGGCCCAAAATTCTTGGAGATAAAATCTGCCTTCGCGTTATATCGATAACGAAGCCCCTCTGTCAAGTCTTTATAGCTATCTCGCTTATGCTTTGCCATTGTTAACATCCCTACCAACTTGCTTTCTCATTTATTATTGTTTTCCAATGTCGTTTCGTTTTTACAACAGCATTTTCTTCAGCCTATGCAGGAAAAACGCACGGCTATTTTGTGATGGCGTGTTTAGCTTCATCATCGGTTTTATCAACCAAATCTTTATGATTCTGCTCATAAGCAGCATGGGAGATCTCGAGCTACGTCACTCCCTTTACTACTTTAACTGCATCACCACTTACTTACGCCCTATCCCACTACTTTATAGGCTAAGCTTCTCTCGTGTTATGTCTTCTCGTAACACAGATCCGATCGTAATAGGCAATAGTTAATACAATACATGTTATAATAAAATAACAACCCTTAAAACATTTTCTATTTAAATGAAACCTCAATCGAGATAAATATTTTTTTTAAATAAAAATTGTATTACAGTTGGCGAAAATATCACGTAACATTATACCTCCATTATACACACAAAAAGAAAAGAAATAGTTGAATAGAGAACCTTCTTTAAAGTCTGTTGAAAATACACATGGCATCAAAGTCGAGAAGTCTTGATGAAGGAAATGATCAGGCATTATTAGGTAGTAGATCTGTGGGCATTATCTTCAAAATGACATTGTAAATGTTTTGAAGCAATTTTCATGGCGTTTTTTTTTTATGTAATAAAAATGTGTTATTCATTTATTTATTTTTTTCTTGTTCAAAAACGTGAAATTTTGTCATGAAATTGCTTGAACCACTTGCAATGCTATACTCAAATGAAAGATGTCTCTTCATGATTATTTATTTCCAATCAAGGATGTTGAATACGCGCGATCGAGATAGCCTGTGGGTTGTAAGCGAAGATGGTACGCCATTATGCAAGTACAAACATGTATATTCACTTCAAGACCATAATTATATATAAACCTCCTTTAGATTATGTTACTCTCTTCTATTCTATATCAGGCGCATCCATCATTTTCCTTGACTCAATATTCCGTTCCGTGGAGAAACAAAGATTATTAGCGGTTCGCTCTAACTCAATTATCAGGGCAGCGTAACTAACTTTGCGAGCGGTCGTTCTATGTGTACTTGGCGAGTAGATAATGTTTGCCTGTGATGAAGTTTGGGGGTACTTCTCACTCGATCGGGTTTCGCTTTATTTGCTATTGATGGAGAATCGCCGAGCAAGTTCTCATAGTAACTTGCTTTCACAACTTAAGCCGATCAAATAAGCTTTGTTTATTGTATACAAAGGAACCGAAAACAAATTTCAAAGGTTAATCCGAGTTTTCTGATCAAAGTTATGTGAAACCAACATGCTCTAACCAGCAACAAGGGTTTTTATCTTAAGATAAAGTATTTTAAAAATTTAATCAAATTGTTAATTTGTCAGTTTCTATTAATACAAGCTTTTATTTAACTTGCAATGTTTGTATGTTTGTTTAGATCAAATCTTGCAAGCTGTTTTTTATATCGGCCTGCTATGATCGCCAACTCGCCTGATGTAAAGCGACGATGCGGTCTACGATGGAGCACGCTTGCCTAGATGAAACCGATTCACTCGTGATTCATCTATGGCACTCGCTAATATACTAGTTTTACGTTATACCACGGGAAGAAGTTTTTTTTTTTTTTTTTTGTAGAATAGCAAATGAAACCGTGGGCGGCTGTTTGTATGTACGCTCGCAATAAGTATCTACGAGTAGATAGGTATAACATAGCAAACCATCTTTAATAAGAGGAAGTAACTCAAGGCATGGTGTGCCCGATGGGGAGTCTTTTGTTACAGCTATTATTAGCAACAGGAAAGAAAATAATGGATTCCCTTACAAAATATTTGCAATAAAAAGCAAATATATATTTTTCGTCTTTTTAGGTTGCTTTCAAAACAACAGAAAATATTTAAGTATCAAATCACACTAATACCATAAATGTAAAAGATTGTGTGAGTGTGTATAACTCAGATCAGACAAGGGAAATATGGTATATGGATATCAGGCGAGTTGGCGGTCAAAAGCAAGCCTATTAGTATTTTTATTTTTTTAAATATTAATAAAATGTTATGGTAACGGGTGCAAACGCATCTGACTTAAATCAGGCATGATGCCTTTAGTAGCCTTTACTCGCCCTGCAGACTACCTTGCCGCCCACTTTTTTTGCATGTGGATTATTATTTAGTTCATTGATGTCGCTGCAAGTTTTATAGTGTGTGTGAAAAATTCGTATCTAAGTGTGCCACACTAACAGTTTTAGCGTCTGTTTAGCGGTATAGTGAAAAAAGTGGATGAAACTTGGAGACATTTCAACACGTACGGTAATTGTATTTAGACACATCTCCTTTGTTTGTCTGATCTGAGGTGCATTTATGTTTGTCGGCATTCAACTCCATGCCAGCTTAATGGATCTGAATGAAATATCAAATGGAGGTAGCTAATCCTTGGATAACACATTGGCTACAATACAGGGTTACTGGCAATCAGGTAGCATCCTCTTGGGCAAATTTATATATATATATATATATATATATATTATTTAAAGACGATTACTATTGATACTGGACCATCATTCTTCCCCGGATCTAAAGGTGAGTATCTTGTTGTCATAAGTCATAAGTAATTTATTGATAAAATGTCAATTTACACGTCAGATAACAAATGTTCACTTAAAGTCATCGACAAATTTTCCTTTTGTCGATGCTTAAAGTGAGAAAAATTTCAATAATACAAAGATTTTTTATGACGTAATTGCAATAATAACTACTTGATTGATTTAATAAAACAGACTATACCTATAATTGCATTACAGAAATAAAATAACAAAAAATAATAAAAATACATGTCAAACAATTCTTACCTATATGGTAAAGGTATATAAAGGTTAGTAGGCAGCGTAGGTAGGCCTCCCACTAGATGGACCGACGACTACTGACGTGTGGAGGTTGAAGGGGGAGGCCTATGTTCAGAAGTGGACGTCTTCTGGCTGATGATGATGATATATAGGTTGTATGTATAGGTATATGATGCACTAGGAAGAACACAAAATAACATAAGAGTCAAGGTATAACGAACGTCACTGTTTTCTTTTAGACCAATCAACAATGTCTAGAAAACTGGTTTGTATAATGTATTTACAATGTTATCTAATCCAATAAAATTCCACAGAGATATCAAACAAATCCAATTATATCTATTTATACTTTAAAACTCTACGTATAGTGTTCGCTGTATATGTGTAGACATATCAAACAAATCCAATTATATCTGTTTATACTTTAAAACTCTACGTATAGTGTTCGCTGTATAAGTGTAGACATATCAAACAAATCCAATTATATTTGTTTATACTTTAAAACTCTACGTATAGTGTTCGCTGTGTAAGTGTAGACATATCAAACAAATCCAATTATATCTGTTTATACTTTAAAACTCTACGTATAGTGTTCGCTGTATAAGTGTAGACATATCAAACAAATCCAATTAATCTATTTATACTTTAAAACTCTACGTATAGTGTTCGCTGTGTAAGTGCAGACAGTGTTTATCTCTCTACATAAAACCTCGGTGAGCTTTTACTTTAAAAGCGTTCACTGCGAATAAAACCTGAGTTAGCTCCCTCGCGCTGCTCAAGACTAGGGCTGATGCGAAAGGCATAAAACTACCAGCAGCTGAGTTATAGAACAATCTAGTGCAACAAAATTATTTCTCTTTTTGTCATTCTATGCTCATTACAATGAGAGAACAGAAATAATATACAGAGTTATTTCTAACTAGCGGTCCGCCCCAGCTTCGCACGGGTATAGATTATAGCCTATGTCACCCGGGGATAGTGTAGCTTCCCAACAGTGAAAGAATTTTTCAAATCGGTTCAGTAGTTTCGGAGCCTATTCAATGCAAACAAACAAACAAACAATCAAATCTTTCCTCTTTATAATATTAGTATAGATATAACAAAAACAAAAAAATTCCGTAAGAGTTTACAAGTCCTGAAAAGAAAACCTTGCTTTGCACTGGAAGAGATCGCTTAAAGCGATAAGACTGGCAATTATTTCAATGGTTTTAAATTGTTTTTGTCTACTTGTGTCATTTGAGCCTAAGAATTAGCTCGCTGTGTATTTACCAAAAAAATCCCCATTACCAAAAAAGGTTTTTCAAAATCATGTCGATGACGCTACCAAAAATACTGCATGTTTTAATGTTTAACGTAGTTTAGTCTTTATTTGTGTAATGTAGTAATATTACACCGTATCAGGTATATACAATTGCATCATAAACCTTTTTTGATTCGTAAAGAATAGCAGCCCTAACCTCTAAGCCTCCCCCTTCCAAGGGCCCCATAAAAGCCTCCCCCCACAAATTGGCTGCGCTTCTGCCTTTAACTCGGTTACAGCTAATGGCTCGACGGTCTGTGTACCAACAATTACTCTTTACGAAGTTAATATTAAATCGACATTTTGTAAAGAAAATAACAATAGATAGTTTCAAGGACGGTTTTTAAGCTAATAACTATCTAAAAATGAGCCTATTTTATTCCATTATAGTTTCTAAAACCTTAACAATTCAAATTCAAATTCAAATTATTTATTTGTACAATTAATATACCTAGGTATTGTTATTGTTATAATACATAAACTGTTCCGGGTCATGTAGCTAGGAGATATCAAAAAGTACCAGAGGGTTTTTTATTTTTTGATAACCGAAATATAACATTAGACCGTTAGACATGTTTCCTAAGTCAGTAAATTGATACAAATACGTATTTGTAAAATACACCGAAAAAATTGCTAATTAAACAAAGCCTCACGTTAGTGGCTTGTATAAAACACATCAAAATTATGTTTATAAAAGTTATGTTATGTATATAAAAGTCATTGTTTATACCATTCCCCCTCTAAAAAGCTCAGTATTATTAGTATACGCTGAAAACACTAAATAAAAACACTATTTTGGTGTTTTAATTTATAACACACCAATATATTCAACCTCCATCTCAATGCCATACAACCTCCTTGCGCAAAAAGTACTCGACATACAAACTCCTTGTGCAGATAATTAACTCCTCGAGATTCGATTGGTCGACATTTTCGACAAGGAGTTTAGCATTAGAATAAAAACTATTGTGTGTTCTTTGCTGTAATTAGTAAATGGACGCTGTTGTGAATACTGTAAGTTGTACGAACACGAAGTTTAGTGTTACTCAACAATAAATCGATTGAAAATGCATTTAAGTGATGAAAAAGATGTGTTAACACTTGAGTTTATGAATGAGAGGCTATTTTCGCTTAAATCTTTCTTTTTCTCTTAATCATGGTATTTAGTATAGTATGCAACTCTTGAATAAAACGGATTAATATCGAGGGCCATGAATCACTCGCGACGCTCAGGATTATTAATAATATTTGAATAATGTCAGTAGTGAGAATCCTTCACTTGCTCGTGATTCATCTATGGCCCTCGCTTTAAATCCATCCTTTATTCCCTAACTGCTTTACTATTACAGCTAAGTACACAGCTACAGCTTTTATCATTTGTTATTTGCTTTGTTTTATTGTTATTGTATTGTATTACACTACTATATACACTGGTAATTTATGAAAACCAGCGCACAACCTATATAAACACAGGTAAGTATAGGCAATCTGCTTCAATATTTTATCAAAATAGCCGAGTGTGATTGACAAAGAATTAACCAACCAAACATCATAACTTATTCACGTATCCTTCACAGATAACGTGTAGTATATATCAATTAACAAAACATATACAATTCGAAAGTAAAACCATAAGCCACAATTACCTGAATAGAGCTATTATTCCTAATTGAAATATAATATTCTATTTGATATTCAAAGCCCATATACGTTGTACCCATTACTGCATATTCAATGATTTTGAGTCGTTATAGATCAATCAACAAATTGATACCTTTAGCTAGAAGTTTAATAGTGCCATAAGCACAGGCTTCTCTACCTGTAAAACAGTCACTCACCAAGTCCACAAGTTGACTCATGTCATGGGCACAATGATCTACAATCGTCTTCCCGAGGATTTAGTTGAGGCGTCCAACTTATCTATTTTCAAAGCAAGGTTAGCACGCTGGCTTGTCAGTCAAGCGTTCTACGACATTGATAGGGAATTTATGGCTCTAAAAGTAACATCCTAATATATTTAATTATTATCATAATAATTAAGTATAAAATGCTGACGCGTGAGCAAAATGTTGGCGTGTTTCTGGCTCAACGCATAAGCATTGCTATTCAACGTGGTAATGCCGCCAGCATGCTGGGTACGCTGCCAACTGGAGACCTTCAACGGTCTATGGGCAGTCTAATTGTTTTTGTAGTGTTAGTTTTAGCTTGTATTTTGTTTAGTTAATAAATAACGAATATAATATTATCAGTTTTTACTTGTACTAATAAGTACTTTGTATTGACATTTTTATTTAAATTTTTTACATGACATTTACTGATCGTATGAATAAATGCGTATGAGTAATAAAAATAAACCTTCTTGGTGAAATGAAATTGTTGAGTTAACTTTTTTTAATAACGGGTACAATAAATGGTAAAAACCCACCGTACCGACGCTAGCGCCTTTATGATCAAAGAAAAATAACTACTCCAGCTTTTAGACATTTTGTTCCCTTATATTCTTACATTGAATTACGTTTCGATGCCAGATCAAATCAATTAGAGGGATGACGGCAGTCTCCTCATTAATTCTGCTTATAATTTGGTAAATGATTGGTTCATAAAATTTAATTGCTAACGAATAACAGTTGGTTTTTGAACGTAAGTTTATTTGTTAAATCGGTTTTTAGTATTTATTTAATCGGTTATAGTGTTATAGTTCGGCATTTTACATATATAAACAAAAATGCACGCAATTATTCTAGATAAGCTTTCTATAATACTTGCATTAGTGTTATTTTAGAATACGAGAATATGACAATTGTTAAGGTATTTTTAACATTAACACAAAACCTCCCGTTAATTCAAGATTTCAAACAAAACAATTTTTAATAATCTCGGTTCTTGGCTTGTCCGACCTGAAGAATTAAGCCTCTTTACAGAAAATCGCATAAACAACCACAAAGAGTTTTCATTATTATTTTGTCATTTATCGTATTAAATAATTTTTATGGACTGAAATTACTGTCTCATGCTTGACTAGCACATCAGTGCTCGTAAATGAAGTGGACACACGCTCAAACAGGGTTTATTCGGTCAATATTTATATCAAAACCAAGCTGTTCATGAAACACATGGTCTAAAAATAGCCTTACCTCAGTTACGTTCCGTCGCGTTAGTTACGTACTCCTTCCACATTTGCAAAAACTGACACAGGATAATTAATTCAGAAGTGTCATTCCTTCGCAGGGTGAAAAGTGTAATTAAAATATGTTAATGGTGATTGCAGAGGGTGGGTTTCGTAGGGTGGAGAGACGGGCGAGCGGAGTCGCGGCGCGCGGAGCACTGACTGGGCTGCGCGCTGCCGCCCTTTCGCACAGCGCGAAACCTGACGGAGTAGATAAGGCGTAGAGGGTAGAATTCATTGAGGGGACGAAATTAATCCCTACCCTTCTAAAAAGTTGTAGAATAAAACGTCAATCTCAAAAAAATATAATCATTATCATAATTTCAGGCATAGAACGTCCACTGCTGGACATAGGCCTCCCCCATCGATCTCAAAAAAGACCAGTTGGAAGCGGCCTGCATCCAGCATTTCACAGCGGTCTCTGTTAGGTCGTCTGTCCATCTCAAAAAATCATTTCTAATAAGTCTTCTTTTTGAAAAATTAATCTTAACTACAGTGCAACGTAACAAAAAAAAGGGACCCGAAAAAAATTGTTATCGATCAAACGTCAGAGTAAAATCCAAAAAAATATGTGTAATGCCCAGCGCATGTTGTGTTTACTAAAGAATCCATCAGATTTTCTAATAAACAGTGTTCAATTTACCTCACAAGCCGTTTTAAATGTTGTATTTATTTGCGATAGTGGCGGTTTAATTATTTTCTACTCTTTTATGACTCACTGCAAGCTCATTTTTAATTTAACAAAAAGTCGAATGATTCACGTTATGTAGTTTCTCAAGAAATATTGTCTAATATGCTTTTATCACCATCCACACTGCCACTGCTGTTGCTACACTTTTTACAGAACTTAACACAGGCACCGTGTTCGTTTAGCAAATGGAATGGCTTACTCTTTGTCCGCCGCCCAGCAGGGCGGGCGGTATATTCGATACGTAGAGCGGCCGGAAGCGCGCTCGCCCTTTGCGGACCTTTGTTTCGGGTAACACTCCGTCTATTATCATTTTTCATAATTGCACCCTTCGCGTCCTTCACTTGTACCATAATGGTGCTTGTCAGAATAATTATAGCTATTTGGTGATACCATGTTACGCATGATAGTTAAAACGTGAAAATGTCAGATAAGGACAGATAAAAAGCTATGAATACTACCAAAGAGGTACGTCTGACCCTTTTGGGTTGTTACTTTGTCAGGGCGCTGACCTGGTTTTATTTTGCGTTGATTTACAGCTTAAATTCTCTCTTTGTTTGTTTATGTAGTCTATTAACCTTAAACAATGTCCGTCTTACCACAAAAGATTTAAGAACGCTTTAGACATGTGTTTAGCAATTGTTTCACTGCGAAAAATATGTTAAACACTTGTCTAAAGCGTGCTTAAATCTTTTGTGGTAAGACGGTGTATGTATGTATGTATGTAAGTTCTACCTAAACAGGTTCTATAGAAAAACAGACTTTCAGAAAAAGTTTCTCATCACATTTCAATATTATTTTGCTTTGTGCTATCTTTATATTCACCAAAAATAAATAAAACTCTTGATTCCTCTGAAACCTTATTTTCCAAGAAAAAATATTCCATCCACATTTTACTAGGAAAGAACGAACACAAAAGCGTCTTTGGTCATCGTTTTTCGTTCCCTCTCCGAACATCGTTCAAAGCAGTTTGCAGGTTTCATCCGAAGGGAAACTTTAATGATAATAGAGGCTCGAGCAATCATAAACTTGGCGTTATTTTTAGAGTTTCCTTCATATTTCTTTCGTGGTCTCTTACTTTACCTTGATCAAAATGGGAGAGATAATTATATTAAGGTGAATAAGGTGTATAATTTGTATTAAGGTGAAGGATTTGGAGGTATTTTGGAGATTAGCTAAAAATGTATGTGAACCATCGAGATACAATACATATAGAGTCACAATCGTGCCATAAAAAAGTCCGAACGAAAACTCGGCGCACGCTACGAATTGCGCAAACATTTTGGTTAGTTAGAAGATAACCGCGATCCGACTACAACGCCGCGAGATGCCAGAGCTATGATGACATAACGGACAACGAACATTGAACACTATGCAAGCAACATAACGTCTAAATTGGAGTAAATGTGGCATTGTAAAGTATATTATTGATACAATGTATGTACAATGACGCTCGGACGTTTTTTGACTGTTTTCACTGAGAGATTGTGACTCTATAAGAATTGTATCTCGATGATGTGAACATAAAAAGCTTATGGTTAACACTTTATGGACTAAAGTCAAATTTGTACTGAAATATTAGACTTAATAAGTAACCAACTTCAAAATTTTCCAATTCAAGATAATTTTGAATAGTAAAAAAATAATATTTTTGTAGTGAACTCTGTAAGCCAAATGTTCTGATCATTGCCTAAAACAAGTATATTTTATTTTTTTTATGTTTAGAGAACTGATAGTTTTCAAACGGCTGATCAGATTTTCTTGAATCATAGCTAAAAACACTCGATCAAGACACCTTTCAAACAAACACACAAACAAAATCATCCGTTTAGGAGCTACGATGCCACAGAGAGACACACATATACACACGTGAAACTCATAGCACCCCTCATTTTGCGTCGGAGGTTAAAAAGACGAAGACTAAAATAAGAAAACTTTCGAAAATTACTGAAAACAACTTAAAATCAAATATGAACTAAGCCATTATATATGCGACATGTGTGACAAAGCAGTTCTGTGAAAATGCAATAACATTCATACTGCTTCAACTATAATATCGTATCAACGTTAGAGGAGAAATCAAAGCCTCGTCGAGGGTCGAGCTGGAAGTTACGGCAATAACTGTCAGAGTATAACAACGCAGGAACCAAATGGGACGGGACTTGGACGATATAACCGTTTCCATTAGCGAGGGCATTGATGAAAGTGTTTAGTTTACGGGCCTGGTGTGTAATCAGATTTGATTGTATTAGCGTATCTATACTAATATTATAAAGTGGAAAGATTTAGAAGAGTAACAAATAAACAATGTGTCCGGAACGCCGAAGTTCTTGCAGCATTGCCTAAAGAGCTCGTTTATCATCATTATCAGCCTCTCATGCTTCCACTGCTGGGACACAGGGGCACAGAAGACATATTAGCACAACAGGAGCCTTACGGCTACCTGTTTTAAGCGATTCTGTTTAGGTGATGACAAAAGTTTCGCGACCGTAAACCGTATCTCGGCGCGTTCACGTTCGCGTGATTTCGCGAACTGGGCTGTATCAACGCTAATTCGAGCTTAAACTGTTTTAAAAAGAAGTTGAAATTAGTAGGTATATAGTTGAAATACCTGCCTTCTACGCTTGAGGGCGTTCATTGGCGGATCCAGGGGCATAGGGGCCATTCCCCCCCCCCCCCAAACACCTAGCAATTCCATACATTCGACTCAATTTTTCGATTTGATTCCTTCGAACCTTGTCAAAATGAAATCCTGGATCCGCCCCTGGGGGCGTGGGTTCGATTCCCACCTAGGGCAAACATTCATGTATTGAGATGAATGTTTGGGTTTGTTCTATATCTATGTATGTAATTAAAAATATATAATATGTATGTATAATCAGTCTCTGGCAGACATATCACAAGCTTTGCTTAGTTTGGGGTCAGATGACCATGTGTGCCAAAATGTGTGTATTATTATTTCATCATCATCATCATCATCAGCCTGTAAACGTCCACTGCTGAACAAAGGCCTCCCTCGTAGAGAGGGGTGTTGCCATAATCCCCACGCTTGGCAGGCGGCTTGGGGATCGCAGTACGTTCACCGTGTACTAATAGGACGCTGCTGCCCATCCTCCGATGGTTCTGGTCGCAGTTTTAGGACATACCCGGGTATTATTATTTTTACTTAAAAATTATTTTGCCATATTATCAGTAATATTTTTTCTGTAAGCACCTAATAATAATTAGATCACAACGCATTTAAATGAGTACACTTATATCTACATTAAGCTACTATGTTTTAAATAAAGAATTTAGAACTAAATCTGTTTAAAATTTAAACAGTTTAAATATAAAACAGAAACAGAAGCTGCAAAAATGTCAAGATAAATTCAGATAATTCCGTGACGTAACTGTACTTGCAGCGACCCCTGCAAATGCTGATGAAGCCTTTTAGAACTTCCCTGTACCATCATCGTACTTTCTATACAAAACTGACAGCCAATGACGTTGAAAATTTTAATTCCATTATTTTGCCAACCCTACAGATAAGTTGGTCGGTCTGTACGACGAAGTTCAGTACAGAACTAGACACAACTTTGTAATAAGGGAATTTGCAGCCAGCCTTTGGAAACAAGACTTTTCTAATGATCTAACTACTTATATCGACTAGTAAAAGTATGCAATACAAATGATAATATCTTTGGATTATTAAATTACTTGTCTGAATACTTACACGCATTAAAACACTGTTTTAAACTATCACGGTTGTTCACGAAAGTTATATGATTATTTACGGGATATTTACCGTGGTATTTACTGTGGTAAGGTTGTGGAATGAGCTCCCGATATTTCGGCGCAGTTACATGCACCATGTTCACGGGAAGACAAACCCGTAAACACCCCCTATGGTAAATATCCCGTAAATAATCATATAACTTTACAGGTAGTACTTTTGCAGCCGTAGGTATATTAGAAATCACTCAAACCGCCGTCCATAAAAAGCAACTCCTCAAAACTGCTGGATTATCACAAAAATATAACTATGGATGAAGTCAGCGCTCAAAAAGGACCGAACAAAATTATTATTTTAACAAAAGTTAATTTTGTTCTAGACCTAAAATGTATTTGTTTGTTGAATCAACGCGAAAATATATTTTTTATCTTAGCATCTGAAATAACATCTAAGGTCAAAGAGAGCTTTACAAAAACAGATATCTATCTATTATCTAACAACCTCGCCATTCGAGCTACCCGCTGTAAAAACCAAAGATATAATTTATTCCCTAGCCCGTCGATTTATTTCCCAGCCAGACGGCAAATCCCTGATAAAACTCCCACGTGGAATGTTCCGATCATAAAAACCTGCATGGAAAGGAAGGAGTGAAGTGTGCTCGATTTTAACGACTCCTGTAGAGCCTTACAAGTGTAGTGCCCTCGGCAAGCCTTGGCGCGTGGGCTTGGCGAATCGCCTCTGTGTTCTGTGAGCCTGGTACCAACTTCATGATCTAGGCCGGGGTAGTTTTTACAAGCTTTTATTTAATTTAATGTTTGTATGTCTGTTTGCTTACGTCAAATCTTGCAAGCTGACTTAAAACCATGCGTGTCAGTGAATGAATGAATGATCAATTCATTCATAAATTATATTTATTATATAATGTATCTATATATATAAAAGCGAAATTCATCTACTCACTCACTCACTCACTCATTAAACACGAAATCTCGAAAACTACTTGACCCACGAACCTGAAATTTGGCAGGTAGATTCCTTATGGGGTGTAGAGGTCCGCTAAGAAAGGATTTTACGAAAGGGCCGAATTAAGGATGTTGAATGTTTATATGAATGTCTAAGCGTACGAAGTCGCGGGCAACAGCTAGTTAATTAAAATAACACGCAGTTACACGCAGTTACACGCAGGATGCAGGCCGCTTCCAATCGGCTCTTTTGGAGATCGATGGAGGAGGCCTATGCCCAGCAGTGGACGTCCTACGGCTGAAATTATGATGATAATGATAATTAATTAGATTGTCACTCCCTGCTCAACGAACTTAGCACTCTTAATAGGTTTTGTTTAGCTCTGACAAAAGCAGATTATAAAAAGACGAATGCAAACCATAAATTCTCATCACTTTTGTAATGTTTTTCAACGTTCGATTGGAGGTGGTAGCCGATATACAACAGTACAGTCAAAAATAAAATTTAAAAAAAACCTACTACAAATGTAGTATATAACACTCTGGGCATAAAGACGAATCTAACGACACCTCACACATCAAAATCGGTCAAGCCGTTTAGGCTATAGAGGGTAATTTAGAAAAATACAAACATACGCCCGTAAAACACTCTCCTTCACGAAGGGAGGGATTGTTTTGGTAATTCGAGGGAATGTTTTTTTTTTTGCAAGGACAGTCGGGTAAAAATGAAAAAAAAAATTGCATTTTATACGGGAATTAGCTACTCCCGTAAGATACTTAATATTAAAAACACTAATTTCATGTGTTGGGAGAGAGACGAGAAGAGAGCCAACAATTATCTGATTGATGGAAGAAGTTCCGCTGATAATAATGTTCTTGCAAACGACGGTACTCTACAGGTATTCATCACCATTTCTTCACCATTGTTTCTTGGCCATTATTTATTATTTGTTTTATATTTTAAAGTGTGTACTACAATCGTGCCAAAGACGGTTGTACGTATTACCGTTTTTTCATTAGAGCTAAAACAAAAATACGTAAAAAAATAAGTTTGTTGTACCCCTTTCGTTTTAACTTTTTGTTTTTTTTATTTTTTAGTTAATCCGCCGCATCGTTACATAAACTGTGAAAATTTTAACTGGCTATTTATTACGGTTCGAAAGCGGTAGGACGGACGGACGGACGGATGGACAGACAGAGGTACAGACAGACAGACATCGTAGGCTTAGTAATAGGGTCTCGTTTTTACCATTTGGGTACGGAACCCTAAAAACATCAAATGTGCGAGTGAGATAGCGGCGCGCTATGTTCTGGGCCTTAAGTACTTAATCATGTAATCCTCTCTTAGTCCCCTTGCCACTCCCCGGGTAAAAGTTAGCCATATTCGCCGGAAGCAGAC
The DNA here is from genome assembly GCA_914767915.1 of Agriopis aurantiaria. Taxonomy (NCBI): domain Eukaryota; kingdom Metazoa; phylum Arthropoda; class Insecta; order Lepidoptera; family Geometridae; genus Agriopis; species Agriopis aurantiaria. Next base: position 3,634,367 of record OU611994.1, on the reverse strand, counting down.
GCAAGTTTGTGAAAGTGCCATCCAAATATGAAATTCAGTGAGCTTCTTATGATGGTTTATTAATGAATTTTTCATCACAGAGCGTTATTTATTTATGAGCCACTCGGAAATTCCGCCTTGTAAAATCAAAATATACTAGGTTCTAGATAGTTTGAGATGACGTATTACATTCTACCAAGCTGCACTACTACTCGTGGGGGATTTTTTTCCTTCTGCACTACTGACCTGTTGTGTTGTGGGTAATTTTAAACGGGCCCATTTCTATTTTCCACAGCAACAATTCTACATGTTTTGTCTATCCTCATTTGTTTTTCCTATATTATTTTTTTTTTTTTTGGGTTTCGTACCCAAAGGGTGTATACCCTATTAGGTACTAAGCCTACGCTGTCTGTCTTTCCGTCCGTCCTACATTTTAACGGCTATATCCTCGAACCGTAATAGATAGCCAATTGAAATTTTCTCAGAATATGTGATGTTACGGCGGATTTACTAGGAAATAATAATAAAGTCAAAAAATAAAAACTAAAGTCCCCATACAACAAACCATTTTTTTTTTTGTATTTTTGTATATTCTCTAGTGTAAAAACGGTAATCCGTACAAGCGTCAAACTTGATGATTAATAGTTAAAGTACACACTCTAAAGTAAAACAACAAATAATAAATATTGGCCAAGTGCGAGTCGGTGACAAATTTCTGTTCACCGAAGATAAGCAACTTCGGGCGCGGTCGGTACTTGGATGGGTGACCGCCTGAGCGTGAAGTTGTCTTTTTGCACTACTTTTTGTATTTTGTGGTGGTACGGAACCCTCAGTGCGCGAGCCTGACTCGCACTTGGTCGGTTTATTTTTTTCCCTTTACACACATGCACGTTTACATACTTAATTCATATGTCTCATATATGTGCATGTACGTTTCTACAATGGTGATATGTATTACCTACAACGATACGAGACATACCTTCCTATAACGCAATTAACTTGTATCCGTAGAGTTTGCTTTATGGAGGAACTAAAGTTGTGTATAGGAAATACGACTCACCACACCACTCAACTCTACATATAAAGTGCTAGTACGGTATATACTCTTCCTACTCTACCGTGCTGTAAGGCGGCGGTGAAATTGGATGCACGTATTGCGGACGTACGTTGATGCATTTCGTTCCCACGGAACTTGAATAGGTTTATTTCAGATCTTTTTTCTTTTTTCCGTTTTTAGCCGGTATTAGAATAGACTCCAGTATTGTAGAATACGGCTAGGGATTATACAAATAAACGCAGGGCTGTGAGACTTAGGCTCATGGGCGTAGCCAGGTTTAAATTTAGAGTGTGGCAAAAAAAAACTAGAGCTATGACTTTAGTTAAACAATAATCATAAAAACAACTATAACCTGACATTGAAACTTTCTTTTAAAACTAAACTACGAGGGTTCTGGCTAATTCTTGTTAGAATTTCAGTTTTAATAATTTTTTCGCTTCTAGAACCTTTTTTATATGCACACTCATGCAAGTGCCCCCCACCCTGCCCCAACGTGCCTACGCCCATGGAGGCTTGATATATTTTTACAAATACAAACTTTCATACCTTTAAGTATAACTCAATTATAATAACCAACATTCAACCCAAGAAGGTTGAATCCTTGAAGTGACCCATTATTTCAATTTAGCTGCTATAAAAGGTTCAATTTATGTAGGTGAACATGGTACATAACTTCATGAAAATAAAAACCAAACAAAAAACAAAATAAAAACTTATTATTATTATTTTTCAGGAAGGTTCTCAATTAGGTCAAATGGTAGGTATATATTTCGAACGCTTACAAATTTTGTAGGAAGTTTTTTTTTATTGATAAGTAGCGCTCACTTATCTTGAAGTAGGTTTTCTTTTTGTTACTAAAATGTAGTGGGCTTTAAACATACATACATGCGTAAGTATATATCCAGACCAAACAACAAATTTTCATCCCAACATTACAAAAGGCACCAGAACGCGACAACACATCTCAAGAAGCCAGCGAGTTGATTATTAAAAATGCGGTCCACGGGAGGAAACGAGAATTGATTAGCTGTCATGGCGACGGGAAACCGGCCTAAGTTAGGCGGCGAAAGGAGCGGGAATGGCTATAGGTATATGCGGTTCAATCTGTTGTATAGGATACTGTTTTTTAGGGTACCCAAAGGATGAAAATGGGACCCTATTACTAATCCTACGCTGTCTTTCCTGTCCGTCCGTCTGTCCGTCTGTCCTGTCCGTCTGTCCATCTGTCTGTCTATCTGTCTGTCTGTCTGTATAACTGTATATCTGTCTGTATGTCTGTCCGTACTACCTTTTAACGGCTGTATCTTTCGAACCGTAATAGATAGCCAGTTAAAATCTTCACAGAATAGGTATGTAATGGTACGGTGGATTAACTAAGAATTAATAATAAAATCAAAAAGTTAAAATGAAAGGGCAGTCGCCATACAACAAACATTTTCAATAAAAATATTTTTGTATTAGCTCTAATGTAAAAAACCAGCCAAGTGCGAGTCGGGGTCGCGCACTGAGGGTTCCGTACCACCACAAAACACAATAATTATCAATTTCAAAAAATGGATAGACAGCGTAGGCTTAGTATAGGATTCCGTTTACACCCTTTGGGTACGAAACCCTAATAACTAAGCAGACGATATACTTCTCCAAATACAAATTTTCTTTGTCAGTTTTTAATTCAAGCAAGTCTTAGCAATCCTCCAGTCTTTCTCTCAACTCTCGCTGCGTAGCAAACGCCTACGTTGCTACGACAACATCTACGCCGTAATGAAAGCTCAAAATTCCATTAAAACCGCTTATTCCGCAGCCTTAATCTGTATTTTTGTATCGAAACACTTCACCTAACGAGCAGTGACGAGGGTCGCGTCGTCGAGAATCGATCTCGAAACGTTCACCTTCGATTATGTTTAAAGTCTACCCGCATTTCCGTGGAACGACACTTGATATAGGAAATATCGGATACCACCGCAAGGGGACGACTCAATTGAAAGAATTTTATTCGGGCTTCATTCGCAACACTATAACTAACGAGTTTAAAATTGAAACTACAGTTCCGTCTTATTTTTTCTTTTTAACCTACTTTAAAAAAAGAGGTTTTCTCAATTCCTTTTATTTATGTTTGTTACGTATGTTATGGTGTCACAATTCCTTTTATTTATGTTTGTTACGTGTGTTATGGTGTCACAATTCCTTTTATTTACGTTTTTTACGTGTGTTATGGTGTCACAATTCCTTTTATTTATGTTTGTTACGTGTGTTATGTTGTCACAATTCCTTTTATTTATGTTTGTTACGTGTGTTATGGTGTCACAATTCCGTCATTTATGTTTGTTACGTGTGTTATGGTGTCACAATTCCTTTTATTTGTGTTTGTTACGTGTGTTATGTTGTCACAATTCCGTCATTTATGAACCTATTTGAAAAATTAATTTTGTAATTAAAGTATATATATACTTTCAGATTAGTCCCATAGAAACTTCATTAAAATCGGTTTGGTAGTTTGGCTTTTAACTCAAAATAACTGGAAAATTACAATTCGTATACTTAGATATATATTTTTTATGACGAAATTGGCTACCTTTTGTCCACAACTCACCTGATGGTAAGTGACGATGCGGTCTAAGAACGCACGCTTGCCCATGAGGTGCCTATTCACTCTTGTCTTGAAGAGACCCAGGGGCCTTACGGACAACAGCTATTACAGGCACCTAATCCACTCAGTTGACAAATCACGCGACCGCAAACCGTATCTGGGCGCAATAAGGTTTGCGGTCGCGTGATTTTCCAACTGAGCGTATTAGGCGCCTGTAATAGCTGTTGTCCGTAAGGCCCCAGGTTGTACCTTATAGGGAACATATAATAAAAAATATATTTAAAAAATAAATAAAAAAAGGTTCTAATTAAGTTAAGCTAATTCTTTCTTCCTTTCTTTTCATAAACTTATTATTATATTCACAGATTATATTAAATTTATTTAAATCAGCCACAGATCTAAATCAGCTAATAAATGTCTGAGATATATAAACGTTTTAAGTTTTTGTCGGATTATGAAGCGGTGCTCTCTCCCATCCCGCAAAGTAAGTGTCAATGGTCAATATGGAGTTTGTATGTTATGTACACATGTATATGTTTATCTATGGTTATACTTAGGTACAAGTGACGTCATTTTTTATAAGTATAATGCGCTTATAGCAATAGTTCAAAATGCTTATATTTTCCTTAATTTAAAATGCATTTTAATTTTGTGTAGTGTGATCGGTTTTTTTCACAGTACTTTTTTTTAAACAATAAAATAGAATTAGTCTGGTAGCCTATTGCCCAAGGTAAAAAAAACTTGAACCGAGAATAACAATTTATGTAACAATATCCTTTAGGATTTATAAAATAATTGAAATTTAGAAAGGAGCGCCAAATTACTGGTTGTGCGTATTGATTTCACAACACAATAGAAATAATTATCTGAAATTCGGCCTTGTACAGCTAATGTTTCCGAGTTTAACGAACGGTATGGATTTTCTTTGAATCCTTTGTTCATTTGTTTTTAGTGTTGCCATTTCGTATGTTTTTCTGTGGATAGCTATTTTCTTTTCGTCCACGTTTGTAACTGAATTTTCGTAACCAGCTACTTTGCTTATAACTGTGTCTCATCTCACGCTGGTTTCACAGCTGTATAGGAGACCCGTGCGGGTCGCCCGTACAGGCTCCCGGAGCGGAGACATAGCTACGTGAGGCGCTAGAACATCGTTTCACAGCAACGCGGATTGTTCCGTACGGGACTTGCCTCCGCCTAGATCCTATCTCCCGTAGTACGGGCGACCCGCACAGGTCTTACAGCTATGAAAACAGTCTAACACAAATGTTACAAATTGACTTTCCAATATGTTTCCAATTTAAATATTATAACTCACATTAATCACACGTTGTATGAGGTACCCGATACTTACGAGCTTTTAAAAAATGTATGTCGTCAGTCAGTCCTTTTTATGATTCACACTAGGTATATTATCCTAGTCGAATTATATTCAGATTGGCTCATTTGTGAAAAGGTAACAATGATTTAATAGACGTAACAGTTCAGTGGTTTTTCTTGGGAATTTCCATATTTTTGTCGAAAGTATACGAATTTGTTATTAGTATGTAAGTAACGTAATATAGCCAAACGAACACTTTTCAAAAAATCTGGACCTGTCTAGACAAATCTGGACGCTTGGTAACTCTTGCTTCATTAGGTATTTGAGTCATCGCTCCTCATTATTGTATTGCTTCACGGAATGTAGCAGATTTACCCGTAAACTCTGATTCACTGTGACTCAGTCGAACGATATCACGTAAATCTTTACGGGAAATTACATAGAATGAATAAGAGTAGGTTATAAGACATGACGATCGATTTTTACAAGCTTTTATTTAACTGGCCCTGTATGTACCTATATGTATGTGTAGGACAAATCGGCAACTGAATTTTAGACCAGGGGCCTTACGGACAACAGCTAATTGCGGCACCTAATCCGCTCAGTTGGAAAATCACGCGACCGCAAACCTTATCGCGCCCAGATACGGTTTGCGGTCGCGTGATTTGTCAACTGTGGATTAGGTGCCTGTAATAGCTGTTGTCCGTAAGGCCCCTGGCAGTTATTCCCAACCAATTAAGCTGAAATTTTGCATACACGTTTAGTTTAGATGACAATGCATGGTTATTTAAGTGGCGTCATTCTAAATCCAATATGGCGGACTCGCAAAGATGGCCGACCAGTTATTTTTATGCACCCCCATGATATGGGTATCAAATGAAAGAGTTTGCTGAGAAGAATACGAAAAATAAAATGACGTGACATTAATTCAATATGGTGGACGCACCAACATGGCGGACAAAATTTTCTTATCTACCATCATGGTATGGGTATCAAATAAAATGGTTTGCTAAGAAGAATGCGAAAAGCTTTTTATTTTATTTTAATTATTTAGCTTTACCCTAGCTACTAGATACTTATCTAATACTGACGGTCACGCCACAATAAAGATAATCCAGGTTTCAACATTGTTTTAGCTAGACAGCGTTAGTTAACCAAGTTATTTTAAAAAAATTGACGAGAGAATGGTAAAAGCTAATTTGAGGTGGGTATAATATTCCGCATTTATAGTAGTAGTATGATAGTAATCTGAGCTTAAACATACATATTCTTTCCCTTCTTCGTTATACGGTTTTGTAAAACAAGAACACAAAATTACCCATTCTTACTCGGTCACCGTTACCTAATATTGACAAAGCCACCCTAAGCTTACAATGCGCTAACTCGCGAAAGTGGATGAATATTTGATGGCTGACCCGCAAGCACACTGACTCACTGCCCGTCAAACAAATCAATATGTGGGACAGTTGAGTGACAAGACGCGCAAGTCACTCGCCTAATGGTAAGCGACATACTTGACATATACACAATAATTTATTTTTTATTATGACATTCACATACATACCTACCTTATGTAGCATGTTTAAAATGACCCTAATTGGGTATGGCAACAAAGTGCGGAGCGGATCGATTTATTTTATAATTGATTTGTTTTCTAAATACTCGAGTAACATTTTGCTAGCAATATAATAAGTGGGTACCGACTACCGAATTTACGCAGACGACTGGTAAGATAAATAAATAAATATTAATATTCGAGATACTTTTTGGTCACACGGTCATCTGACCCAAAACTAAGCAAAGCTTTAATTTGGCTGCCAGAGACTGATATACATAAATATATAGTTTTAAATACATACTTAAATAGATATTAACTACCAGATATAGAACAAACACAAATGTTCATAACATAAATGTTTGTCCAAGGTGGGAATCGAATCACACTCCCAAACTCAGAAGAAGTTAGGTTCACTTGACCAACGGACCAACGGGCTATCAAAGATGTTGTGGTGGTTGTCAAAATAGTTTGCGCTAGGTATTGATTTGTATTTATTATCTTTTTTTAATTCAAAACGTACCATCAGCTTTACATTTTTATTGCTATCACGTCTGAGCCACTGACCTAATGAGTGTTCGGGGTTGAATGACCTTAGGTTTTGTTCCCTCCAGACATGTACGTACTAAGTACCTACGATAGGCTATTGAGATTGGATTCAGACGACTTTACTCCGATGTATTTTTAACTATACTCGAGTATTGGTACGTAATATACAATAAGTATACATTATTTACATCTGAATTTTTTGACTGAGCGACATTCGTTTCGTTCGGTTTTTTTTTATGCACTACAGCCAGGGGTGTCCAACTAAATTATGTGGCGGGCCGGATTTATTAACATTGTAACTATGGCGGGCCAAGAGATGCTTCGTAACTGAGCAGATCAAGACTAATAGAAGTAAAATGGTAGAAAGGGTATAATTATAACTATTTCGCGGAATTCACAGCAGGTTTCAATTGTAACTGCATGCACAGGCACACCTGACACCACTGACTGGCTGGCTGTACGTTGCATGTGCGTAGGGAGTGGGAGGGTGATAGGGGCGGTGATGTTAACGTATTCGAGCGCAGGTGTTACCTATTCCAAGAATTAAATCCCGTCGTTAAATCCGTGGTGGTCACGACCCTCAGACATGAGGAATACGATTTAAGGAGGAGGATTGTGATCAATCAAGGTATTTTTTTAAGAACGGCGTTTCAATATTTTAAGAACATATGAATCGCAGTTCTTTACAAAATTTCGTATAAAAAAAGTTAAAAGTTACCCAACTTTTGATTCGTTCGCGGGCCGGATTAAGAACCTTGGCGGGCCGCATTGTGGCCCGCGGGCCGTATGTTGGACACCCCTGCACTACACTATATACAATTTGGATCAAGCACAGCTTATAGAAAATGCATTTGATAGCAGCTGGCGTATTTCTAGATTATTAGATAGTAAGAGTATAACTTTTTCAGTAAAACATAAAAGACACTCGCGACAGCCGAGCGCTCAGTTTTGGCTCGCCGCCAAATCGTTACACTATCATTCTCACTTTCTTTGTTGCTAGACCCACTTTATCTAAGAAAGACATCATCAGAGAATTCTATAGATAAAAATAATAAGGTAAGGTAATGGGTGGATCGTGGTACTCTATCTCACTCATTCAACAGCTATAGGTGAAAGGTGTTAGACTGGATCTTGTATATTATACTTGTGGGAACTGTTTGTTTGTTAATTTTTTACGAATAAACGGCTGAACCAATATAAATTAAATTTAGCGAAGAAGTAAGCATCATAAGGACTGACAATTTTTATTTTTTATTTTATTTTTTCTTGAAAAAAGAGCCAGTCTTGACCTCCTTCACTAGCGAACCCATCAGGTGCGCTACCACAACCCTGGTGCCGCCACTGTCTTTCGCCAGTCAGGGAAAAGTAGGTTTAAAGTTTAAATAATCGTATTCTATAGATTAGGTACGTTTACTTTTAAAACAATACCTCTTCGAGATTGAATTCTCGATTATTTCAAACTCGGTTTATAATTTATCATACCCTATTCAAGCGGAGTAAGATTTGCTAAGGTTTCATGGAATTATATGAAAAGGAGGGCCTCTAGGTAAAATTATTTCAGCCGGGCCGAAGATTTGCGAGGTACCCGGAATTATTCTAAGCATCTTTGAGATCACAAGCCAGCGAAATTAAATTCCAACCGGGTGTTGAGTTTGGCGGATAAAAATGCCGGGCAGGGTGTAAGTATGCATTTATTTCAAGGAAAATTACTCATATTATGCTACACGTCTACAGTTATCTTGGATTTGAAGGGAAACATTATTTGTTAATTTAATAGTAACGAAAAGGTCCTCCTTCCCCATACCTAGGTAGGTATACGTAAGAACGTAAGCCTATAAGTTATAGGTATAAGGATACCTACATAGTACCTACTACTAATACTAGATACCTAATGACCTATGAGCTATTAGATAGTCTTGAAAGTTGTGATCAGAAAACGTTTGTAATAATTTTGAATAAAGGTTTTTAGGGTTCTGTACCCAAAGGGTAAAAACGGGACCCTATTACTAAGCCTACATTGTCTGTCTGGGAAAGGTAGTTGCATCGCGAAGAAAATCCTACAAACATTCAAACAACATCGCTCCCCGATATACTTTCAAGCGAGATAGCTCATCACTAAATACGTAGAGGGTACTTATACTGAATCTATGCCCTAATAGAATGAGCCTGCGAACAAAGATGTAAAAGGATGTAAAGATCTCGGTGTCAGCCCAATAGAGCCTTATTGAATCCGTGTTGTGCACATTGCAAGATGCGCCGCCGCCAATCGATGTCGGTTGCTAGGACAACGCCCGCCGTCCGCCGCCCGCTCAAATGGCGGCAGCACCCAGCATAGATAGACAGGAGATAGATTGGTGTATCCACCGACAGTTAACAATTCAATTTCGAAAACACATAGATAAGTTTAGTAGTTTTAGGAAATACTTAGTCTATAAAGTTAATAGTCTATCGCATTTCAAACATTTTCAGATAGGTACCTACCTATATACCTACCTACTTTCGTTCATTTCTGTTATCGCAAATAAGTCTGCTATACCTAGCAAGGAACATTATTATCTATGTATACTCCTACCGATATCTATATAGACAGCAGCTATCCGGCAGGCAACTCCACACAGAAAAGTTATTTTTTTGTTTAAATTATTTTATGTGCAAATCCATGTGAGTAATATCGTGTTCCTAATTCATCTTGGTAATGAGGATCTAAATTCTAAATATTAGGTACGTACTAGGTAGGTAGGCTCTTTCAACGTCCAGATTTTATTTCGTCAAACACGGTAGGTAGGATTCCGATCTTTGCGACCGCGGCCTCCATATATATATATATAAATTCATACCGAGCAGTGGGTCACGCGACGCGGCCGCTGCCGCCAGTCGCAGTCCCCGGTCACGGTCGCCTAGATCGGAATGCTACAAGCACAGGCTACAAGCACGAAGAATCGAGGAAATGACGTGCGACCTGGGTAAGTCACAGTCGTCACAGACTAATTAAAGCTAAGCTACTCTACTAGCTCTACTACAGTTTTTGGGTGGAGCTACCAGATACATTTATGGAGTTTCGGAAACAACACGAAAAGACAAGTTTCACTTTATTAAATCACTTTCCCACGCTCAAGCATGACATGTTATAATCTACCATTATTACATAATATTAACACTCGGACACACAAGTATAAGAAAATAATATAATAAGATGACATGATTTTTTCCTCAGATCAAAATTATGTTTTCACGTTAGCGCCAAAGCTTTTTCAAACATTCGCGCCAAGGAACATTATTACTCCTAGCCATAGATTCAGTATACTCACAGATATACACAACCAGATCGGCAATATATTTTAGTGAAAGAGACAACTTGATATGGCTCAGCACAAGTACGAAAAGGACATAAATAGATTTTGTTGTCCTTATCGGCGTGACCTGTTTTTGGTACCTCAAGTGTCAAAATCTGTAATAATCAGTGACAAACAAAACGGGTCTGAATTATATTTATTGCCTTTTTTTGGTGATTAAATGTGATAAATGCGTGTTTCCTCTGAGAAATAATTGTAAAAGATATTTTACAATGGTTGGTTGTAGCATTTTGGGCTGCAAGAAGCGCAGTGAGCGAAAATACGATGAAATATCATTTCACACGTAAGTAAACATATAAAGCTTGTAACGATCACCTAAATAAATTTAGGATATCAATTCGCAAATATTTTATTCATAATTAGTCAGTTTTTAGGTCGATTGGTGGTCTAATTCTATGAATTTTATCAAATTTTCACTTAGAAAATAAATTATGAATGTTGCCAGTTTATGAAAGAAATTACCCACCGCAACTAACATAAATTATTCGTTCTGCAGGTTTCCAACTGATCCTGTCACATTGCTGAAAAAAGCTGGCACATTGCAAGAAGTGCAAAATACCGACCCTTTTATGCCCATATGAATATGGTGAATGTTAATATTAAATATATATTAATGAGGCCACAGTTATGAAGCTGGAAAAGCAAAAGGCGATTTCGGCGAACCGATTCAAAAAGCTACGCGCTGTTCGTGAAATTTGTACTGTAAACATTAAAGAGTCTATTTATCTAATTATTTGGAATGTTATACATAATTCCATTCATGAAAAAACTAAACTGACCAAGCGCGAGTCGGGCTCGCGCGCTGAGAGTTCTTTACAATCACAAAATACAAAAAGTTGTGCAAAAAGACAACATCACGGCTGTCACCCATCCAAGTACCGACCGCGCCCGACGTTGCTTAGCTTAGTGGTAAACAGAAATTTGTCACTGACTCGCACTTGGCCAGTGTTTATTATTTGTTGTTTTACTTATGTTCACTATAATCAGCTAAATTTGACGCTTGTACGGATTACCGTTTTTACACTAGAACAAATCCAAAAATACGTTTAACGTTTGTTGCATGGGGGCCCTTCCTTTGCCCTTCCGTTTTAACTCTGACTTTTTTATTATTTTTAATTAATCATAAAAAATCATGCTATGGTTACTTTACAACCTTTTTTCTAGTACTATATTCTAATCCTAACAAATAATTATAATAAAAACGCAAGTAAGTTTGTAACTTTCTGTCTGTTTTTTTACGAGAAAACGGCTAAGTCATGGTATAATAATATACTCCGCCAGGTACAGCAATTCGAGAAAAAATGTTTACGTAGGCGTCCCGCAATGATGTCATGATGTCAATTTACAACAGGTTCGAGAGAGATGACGATACACCACGTAACAGCTGATTGAATAAAGTGGCAACTGGACAGTGACGTCATTGCGGGACCACTCCCAGATTGCTAGACCTTGTTTTCTTAGATCATGGGCTAAGTCAACTTTTGTAACTTTTGTCAGGACGATAGGGTGTGTCATGAGGACAGACAACGTACTTTTCTTCCCAGAACATTGCAGGTAGCTCCGCGGGTTGCAGCAGATAGTGTATAAAATATAAATATTTAAAAGGTAGTATTGTTTCCAAAGTACTCATTGAAGATTCACTACCCATCATAGTAGGTAAATTACCCTAACTTATAGCAAATCATTTTAATGTGGCAACACACCTTGTTGAAGCGAGAGGCACTGAGCTAGCCACGCTCATTGAAAATCACAGATCTACTACCTATAGATTTTCAATGAGCGTGGCTAGCTCAGTGCCTCTCGCTTCAACAAGGTGTGTTGCCACATTAAAATGATTTGCTATAAGTTAAGGTAATTTACCTACTATGATGGGTAGTGAATCTTCAATGAGTACTTTGGAAACAATACTACCTTTTAAATATTTATATTTTATACACTATCTGCTGCAACCCACGGAGCTACCTGCAATTTTCTGGGAAGAAAAGTACGTTGTCTGTCCTCATGACACACCCCTATCGTCCTGACAAAATTTGACTTAGCCCATGATCTAAGAAAACAAGGTCTAGCAATTTGAGAGTGGTCCCGCAATGACGTCACTGTCCAGTTGCCACTTTATTCAATCAGCTGTTACGTGGTGTATCGTCATCTCTCTCGAACCTGTTGTAAATTGACATCATGACATCATTGCGGGACGCCCACATAAACATTTTTTCTCGGATTGCTATACCTGGCGGAGTATATTATTATACCATGACATAGCCATTTCCTCGTAAAAACAGACAGAAAGTTACTTGCGTTTTTATTATAATTATTTGTTAGGATTAGAATATAGTACTAGAAAAAAGGTTGTAAAGTAACCATAGCATGATTTTTTATAATTAATAAAATATAATAAAAAAGTCAGAGTTAAAACGGAACGGGGGTCCCTCATGCAACAAACGTTAAACGTATTTTTGGATTTGTTCTAGTGTAAAAACGGTAATCCGTACAAGCGTCAAATTTAGCGGATTATAGTGAACATAAGTAAAAAAACAAATAATAAACACTGGCCAAGTGCGAGTCAGTGACAAATTTCTGTTTACCACTAAGCTAAGCAACATCGGGCGCGGTCGGTACTTGGATGGGTGACAGCCTGGGCGTGATGTTGTCTTTTTGCACAACTTTTTGTATTTTGTGATTGTAAAGAACTCTCAGCGCGCGACCCCGACTCGCGCTTGGTCAGTTTAGTTTTTTCATGAATGGAATTATGTATAACATTCCAAATAATTAGATAAATAGACTCTTTAATGTTTACAGTACAAATTTCACGAACAGCGCATAGCTTTTTGAATCGGTTCGCCGAAATCGCCTTTTGCTTTTCCAGCTTCATAACTGTGGCCTCATTAATATATATTTAATATTAACATTCACCATATTCATATGGGCATAAAAGGGTCGGTATTTTGCACTTCTTGCAATGTGCCAGCTTTTTTCAGCAATGTGACAGGATCAGTTGGAAACCTGCAGAACGAATAATTTATCTTAGTTGCGGTGGGTAATTTCTTTCATAAACTGGCAATATTCATAATTTATTTTCTAAGTGAATAATTTGATAAAATTCATAGAATTAGACCACAAATCGACCTAAAAAATGACTAATTATGAATAAAATATTTGCGAATTGATATCATGAATTTATTTAGGTGATCGTTACAAGCTTTTTATTTTTACTTACGTGTGAAATGATATTTCATCGTATTTTCGCTCACTGCGCTTCTTGCAGCCCAAAATGCTACAACCAACCATTGTAAAATATCTTTTACAATTATTTCTCAGAGGAAACACGCATTTATCACATTAAATCACCAAAAAAAGGCAATAAATATAATTCAGACCCGTTTTGTTTGTCACTGATTATTACAGATTTTGACACTTGAGGTACCAAAAACAGGTCACGCCGATAAGGACAACAAAATCTATTTATGTCCTTTTCGTACTTGTGCTGAGCCATATCAAGTTGTCTCTTTCACTAAAATATATTGCCGATCTGGTTGTGTATATCTGTGTTGAAAATCTATAGGTAGTAGATCTGTGGATTCAGTATACTCACAGATCTACTACCTATAGATTTTCAATGAGCGTGGCTAGCTCAGTGCTTCTCGCTTCAACAAGGTGTGTTGCCACATTAAAATGATTTGCTATAAGTTAGGGTAATTTACCTACTATGATGGGTAGTGAATCATCAATGAGTACTTTGGAAACAATACTACCTTTTAAATATTTATATTTTATACCCTATCTGCTGCAACCCGCGGAGCTACCTGCAATGTTATACACTATCTGCTGCAACCCGCGGAGCTACCTGCAATTTTCTGGGAAGAAAAGTACGTTGTCTGTCCTCATGACACACCCTATCGTCCTGACAAAATTTGACTTAGCCCATTATCTAAGAAAACAAGGTCTAGCAATTTGAGAGTGGTCCCGCAATGACGTCACTGTCCAGTTGCCACTTTATTCAATCAGCTGTTACGTGGTGTATCGTCATCTCTCTCGAACCTGTTGTAAATTGACATCATGACATCATTGCGGGACGCCCACGTAAAAAAAAATTCTCGGATTGCTATACCTGGCGGAGTATATTATTATACCATGACTTAGCCATTTCCTCGTAAAAACAGACAGAAAGTTACTTGCGTTTTTATTATAATTATTTGTTAGGATTTGTTCAAGTCAAACTTGAGTATTATTATGTTTAGACTTTTAGTTCGACAATTTGTCATGAGATGGCGCCACACATAAAATTAGCACGCGCAAGCGTTACATTCGTTGGAATATGGATAGTTTACGTGGTACTTCTTTTAAGATATACTTCTAACACTTGATACGGAGTTTCATTTTGTGACAAATTGAACCCTATTCTCAGTACAGCGATTCTCAGAGGCTTAGTTTTAAACATGGTCCTTCACGAGTCGGACAGACAGCGATCTGTCAAGTAGTTGAGTGTGTAAGTCATAACCTCTCCAGTTACGCACTAGAAACCGATGGTGGATCGCCATTGAACAATGTGCTCATCGTGATCGATCTGTCAAGTGGATCGGTGCGATTTGTCGGAAAGTGTACAAGATCACTTTCCGCCGCGGAAGCAGAAAGAGGCTAGAGGAGGCACCGAGCGTGAAGTCAACAACGACGTGACCGAAGACGGAGCCTTTTGAAGACTTCACACCAGCAACGTGTATCGAAGTTGAACATTAGTGAGGTGATTGGTTTGCAAGTGAAAAATTGTGAGTACATTTTATATTTATTAATATCTGTGAAGTGTCATTCCAAAACGTCATTCAGCGACTCAGCATAAATCTGAAGATTATTGGGACTTATAGTTATCAGAATAATATATTTGAACTAATTAGGAACTTGTGATATTTCATGCATGTTAGCTTAACTTAGAATAATTTCTCAAAAAGTGTTTATACGAGGAATCCACGCCGGTTTTCACTCAGAATTTAATACGGTTTGAAACACTTAGAAAAATTTTGTAGTGATTTTAAATACCAAGTGGTGTCATAGTAAACCGTACAAAATGGCAAACATAATAAAATGTTTGTTGGCTTCTAAAAAAAATATTGAAAGGGGTTATGATAATTTTAAGAAATCTCCAAAAGATCGGTTGTCTAAAGAATCTTACTTGCAAATTAGGCTTGAAAATTTGGAACAAGAGTGGAGTATTGTCAAAGAAAATAACTTGAAATTATCAGCTGAAGCCACCGATGACATTTTAAAACACGATTATTTTGAAAGCGATGTTTATGAAAACATCGAGGAAACTTATATCACTTACAAACTTGATTTGAAGGAAGCTCTAAATATTCTGGGCAACTTAAAAACTGTGCATAGCTGTTTAAGTACCACAACAACTAAAGCGGACTACAATGTTCGTCTTCCGAAAATCACAATCCCTACGTTTTCCGGTCAATATGCAGAGTGGCCCACATTTCGTGATCTGTACATGTCACTGATACATAACAACAACTCAATAGATAATGTACAAAAAATGCATTATTTGAAAGGGCATCTTTCAGGTGAAGCGGAACAGCTTTTAAGACACGTTCCCATCACAGCAGCTAATTACCAGGAGTCATGGTCTATTCTCAAGAGCAGGTATAATAATAAAAAATTCCTAGCTAATTGTCTATTGAGTCGGTTTATGAGTCAGCCCAGCATTGGAACAGAGTCATGCAGTGCAATTAAGGATGTCTTAGACACAACTAACGATACTTTGAATGGTTTGAGAAATTTGAATATCAACGTCGATTCTTGGGACGTCATTGTGGTGCACATTATTTGCACCAAGTTAGACTCTGAATCGCGTAAGCTATGGGAAGCTAAAATAAGTATTTCAGACGATCTTCCTACTTTGCAACAGATGAGAGAGTTTTTGGAGTCCAGGTTTAGATCTCTCGAGTTCTTGGACACCAAAACCAAACCAAAGTTTTCAAACCAAAAACCCAAAGTTTTGCATGCAATCACCACAGATTCCAATGTTGGTTCAAATCAGTGTCCATACTGTAAGAAAGGAGATCATAAAATGTGGACTTGTAAAGAATTTGCGAATGTTGATTATGACACCCGATACAATTTTGTGCAAACCAGTGGTCTTTGCTTCAACTGTTTGGGTAGAAATCACTCGGCGAACGCTTGCCGGTCTTCTACCAAATGTCGCGTTTGCAAACGCAACCATCACTCTTTAATTCATCCAACACCATCTGTAGAATCGCATACTTCTAGTTTAGATAAACCAGAAGAAGTGGAGTTAGAAGTAAACACCACAGTGTCCAACGCCAAGGCAGTTTTAGACAACCCTGTATCAACTTCGAATGTCAGCGCACATTTCACGAAGCAGGCCAGACCCAGTCAGATTTTGTTAGCTACCGCTATCGTCAACACTTCAGCAAGAAATGGTAGCGCACAGCTTCTAAGAGCATTGTTGGATCAAGGTTCACAAGCATCTTTTGTCACAGAATCGACTGTCCAGTTGCTTGGTCTTAAAAAAATACCCAACAGAAGCGTCATATCGGGATTAGGTGGCGATAAAGGCAAATTAGCCTCAAAGTACATAACTGTGATAACGATTCAATCGCGTCACGATCCCAATTTCCAGGTGGAAGTTCGAGCGCACGTCCTAAGTTCAATTACGAGTTTGCTTCCATCCGAAAAGGTCGAGTGCATAGATTGGCCAGAGCTAGCAAAGATCAGTCTTGCTGATCCACATTTTACTAACCCAAATAAAATAGATCTTTTGCTTGGTGCAGACGTGTACGGGCAAGTATTGAGAGATGGTATGATCAAAGGTCCTAATGGTCTGTTAACGGCCCAACACACAGCCTTAGGATGGATTTTGTCAGGTCCAGTTTATCAAAATCATGGTGAATCATTTTCAGCAAGGTGTCACCACAACACTATCGTGAGTTTGCATGCTCATGTAGACGACAATGAGTTGCTTAAACAATTTTGGCATGTTGAGTCGGACTCTTTTGAGACAAAAATGCTCACTCGAGAAGAGCAATTGTGTGAGGAATTTTACAGCCAAACTACTAAAAGAGACTCAACAGGACGTTATGTCGTAAGTCTTCCGTTTAACGAAGTCGACCCTCAATGCAAGTATGGAAATTCGAGACAAATTGCTCTCAAAAGATTTCATCTTCTAGAGCATCGTTTCGAAAAGAACCCCGAAATCAAGACAAGATACTCCGAAGTAATGCAAGAATATCTCGACCTTGGTCATATGGAACGTTTGAAAAGCACAGATAAGCAGTCAAATGGTGTATATCTGCCGCATCATGCCGTCATACGTGAAGATAAAAGGACGACTAAGGTCAGAGTAGTGTTCGATGCTTCATGCCAAGGAACAAACGGAGTATCTCTCAATGACAATTTAATGGTTGGCCCTACACTGCAACAGGATTTACGGCACATCATAATGAGATGGCGCACGCATCCTATCTGCCTTAGTGCTGACATCGTTAAAATGTACCGCCAAGTCATCGTGACCTCTGAAGACACAGATTTCCAGCGGCTAGTATGGAGAAACAATCCGGAATCTGACATACAAGATTTTAGATTATTAAGAGTCACTTTTGGTACAGCGTCTGCTCCTTATCTGGCGGTGAAAACGCTGCAGCAGCTGGCAACCGATGAAAGCGCAGAAGCTCCTGAAATAGCAAAAAGAGTTAAGACTGATTTTTATGTAGACGATCTGTTGACAGGCTGCCAAACAGTGAAGGAAGGAATAAAGATATATACAGAAATGAAGAAACTATTGGCCAAAGGTGGATTTGATTTGCAGAAATGGATTACAAATAACAAAGACTTAGCAGAAGTAGTGATGGATAGACAAGGAAACCAGGAGAGAAAGGTAGACATAAAGATGAACGAAGTAGTGAAGGTTTTAGGACTCACCTGGGACAAGGAATCAGATTCCTTTCATTACTCTGTGCAACTGCCTGTTTTGCTGAATCCCATTACGAAAAGAAGGGTAATCTCTGATATCTCGCGTCTGTTTGACCCCTTAGGTTGGGTCGCGCCCTGTGTCATTGTTGCCAAAGTCATGATCCAGAAACTGTGGTTAGCTGGAATAGATTGGGATGAAGAGTTGTCTGAAGAATTGCTTCAAGAGTGGTTGAACTACCGATCCAAACTGGTTCGGGTAAGTGAAGTTTCAGTGCCGAGATGGGTAGAAGCTTCAAATGACGATGTATGCAGAGAGATTCATGGCTTTTGCGATGCAAGTAGCACTGCATACGCTGCGGTAGTTTATTTGAGAACGGTTGACGCAGTGGGCAATGTACACGTTAATCTCATTGCGGCCAAAACCAAGGTAGCTCCAACTATGCAAGTGTCTATACCACGCCTTGAGCTTATGGGTGCCGTTTTAGTTGCTAAGTTGGCCACTGAAGTAGCCAGAGTGCTGGAAGTTGATAGTGCAAATCTTCGGTGCTGGACAGACTCAACTGTAGTGTTGTCATGGCTTAGCAGTCATCCAAGTAGGTGGACAACATTTATCGCTAACAGAACTTCTGAAATCCTAACCAAACTAGACAACACTCACTGGTCTCATGTAGAATCTAACCAAAACCCCGCAGATGCAGCATCTAGAGGATGTACTCCCGATCAGCTGGTTCAAAATACGATATGGCTGCAAGGTCCATCATGGCTTAAAGAGTCAACTATTGAGTACAGACGACCAAAGTATATATCTACAGAACTAGAACAAAAAAAGGTCAAGGTCCATCTATTCATTGACACAATGACTGATCCTCCCATTTGGACAAACTTTTCATCTCTCCACAGACTTATACGTGTCATTGCTTTTTGTCGGAGATTTTTAAAGATTAAGGACGTGTCTATGAAGCTACACAAATTTCAACCTTTCGTCGAGAGTTCAGAGCTTGAGGAAGCCTTAGAATCTTGTATTCGACAATGTCAATTGTTGGAATTGGAAGGGGATATAAGAAAGTTGAAGCCACTCAACCCGTACAAGGATGACAGAGGAATTTTAAGGGTTCGTGGCAGAATCCAGAACTCAAATCTTCCAGAAGATGCCAAACACCCGATCATCCTTCCTCACAAAAGTCATCTCACTGACTTAATTATTGATGACGCCCACAAAAAAACACTGCATGGTGGTCCTCAGTTAATGTTGACCTACTTGCGAACCAAATATTGGATAGTGTCAGCCAAAAATTTGGTCAAAAAACACGTACACAAGTGTGTAGTCTGTGTTCGACATGCAGCGTCAACCAAAACCCAAGTCATGGGTCAGTTACCACCTGCAAGAGTGACGCCAGCAAGAGCGTTTCTTCACAGCGGCGTTGATTTTGCAGGTCCCATTAATCTGAGGATTTCAAAAGGTCGGGGTAATCGTAGCTACAAGGGATATATCTGCCTTTTTGTCTGTATGGCCTCGAAAGCCATACATTTAGAGGCCGTTAGCGACCTCACATCACAAGGTTTTATTGCAGGATTCAAACGGTTTGTTGCCCGAAGAGGACATGTGAGCGATATTTGGAGCGATAATGGCACAAACTTCGTAGGAGCTTCCAAAGAACTTAAAGACATGGTTAATGTAGAGCGTTCTTCCGTAGCCGTTGAAATTCGTGAGTGGTTAAGCGACAACAATGTCACGTGGCACTTTATACCACCACACGGACCGAATTTCGGTGGTTTATGGGAATCAGGAGTAAAGTCCACCAAATTTCATTTGAAACGCATCATAGGAGACTCCACTCTCACATTTGAAGAAATTACTACGGTTTTGTCGCAAGTTGAGGCTTGTCTCAATTCACGACCTTTGTCTATGCTGCCTGATCAGACGAATGTTTTACCACTCACTCCAGGGCACTTCTTAATTGGAGAGCCATTGATAGTAGTTCCTGATCGCTGTTACGAACAAGACAACATCAGTAGCTTGAGACGGTGGCAACTGATTCAGAGAATGACTCAAGACTTTTGGCGACGTTGGTCGAATGAGTATCTTGTTTATTGTTTGCAGCGCTACAAATGGACGAAGATCACTCCTCAACCAAAAGTAGGAGATGTAGTCCTTGTTAAGGAAGATAACCTTCCACCAGGAAGATGGTTACTGGGAAAAATCGTAAACCTACATCCTGGTTTGGACGGAATTACTAGGGTAGTGACTCTCAAATGTAACAAATCTTTTATTAAACGACCTACCTCCAAGCTTTGCATATTGCCGGTGACCGATTGATACAATTTCGAGCTGTAATGGCATGTTATTCTAGTTTAAATGTTAGCTTAAGGTATTTCTTGCATTGTAAACTCATTTAGAATTTAAGTTTTTACTCTCACCAGTTTGTTAATTCTAAGGCTGTCGAAGAATTGTTTGAGTTATAGTTAGTAGAAGGCATGTTGTTCTAATTCTACACCCCCTTGAGCTCATGGTGGGCGGTGTTCTGTGTGAAGAACGTAAATAACGTCCTTGGTGGGCGGTATGTTCAAGTCAAACTTGAGTATTATTATGTTTAGACTTTTAGTTCGACAATTTGTCATGAGATGGCGCCACACATAAAATTAGCACGCGCAAGCGTTACATTCGTTGGAATATGGATAGTTTACGTGGTACTTCTTTTAAGATATACTTCTAACACTTGATACGGAGTTTCATTTTGTGACAAATTGAACCCTATTCTCAGTACAGCGATTCTCAGAGGCTTAGTTTTAAACAGGATTAGAATATAGTACTAGAAAAAAGGTTGTAAAGTAACCATAGCATGATTTTTTATAATTAATAAAATATAATAAAAAAGTCAGAGTTAAAACGGAACGGGGGTCCCTCATGCAACAAACGTTAAACGTATTTTTGGATTTGTTCTAGTGTAAAAACGGTAATCCGTACAAGCGTCAAATTTAGCGGATTATAGTGAACATAAGTAAAACAACAAATAATAAACGCTGGCCAAGTGCGAGTCAGTGACAAATTTCTGTTTACCACTAAGCTAAGCAATGTCGGGCGCGGTCGGTACTTGGATGGGTGACAGCCTGGGCGTGATGTTGTCTTTTTGCACAACTTTTTGTATTTTGTGATTGTAAAAAACTCTCAGCGCGCGAGCCCGACTCGCGCTTGGTCAGTTTAGTTTTTTCATGAATGGAATTATGTATAACATTCCAAATAATTAGATAAATAGACTCTTTAATGTTTACAGTACAAATTTCACGAACAGCGCGTAGCTTTTTGAATCGGTTAGCCGAAATCGCCTTTTGCTTTTCCAGCTTCATAACTGTGGCCTCATTAATATATATTTAATATTAACATTCACCATATTCATATGGGCATAAAAGGGTCGGTATTTTGCACTTCTTGCAATGTGCCAGCTTTTTTCAGCAATGTGACAGGATCAGTTGGAAACCTGCAAAACGAATAATTTATGTTAGTTGCGGTGGGTAATTTCTTTCATAAACTGGCAACATTCATAATTTATTTTCTAAGTGAATAATTTGATAAAATTCATAGAATTAGACCACAAATCGACCTAAAAACTGACTAATTATGAATAAAATATTTGCGAATTGATATCCTGAATTTATTTAGGTGATCGTTACAAGCTTTATATGTTTACTTACGTGTGAAATGATATTTCATCGTATTTTCGCTCACTGCGCTTCTTGCAGCCCAAAATGCTACAACCAACCATTGTAAAATAACTTTTACAATTATTTCTCAGAGGAAACACGCATTTATCACATTAAATCACCAAAAAAGGCAATAAATATAATTCAGACCCGTTTTGTTTGTCACTGATTATTACAGATTTTGACACTTGAGGTACCAAAAACAGGTCACGCCGATAAGGACAACAAAATCTATTTATGTCCTTTTCGTACTTGTGCTGAGCCATATCAAGTTGTCTCTTTCACTAAAATATATTGCCGATCTGGTTGTGTATATCTGTGATGCTCCTAGCTCCTAGCGGATTCGCGCTTACAACCAAACTGACAGACCTGACATTGACAGTATTCTTTAAGTGTTTTTTTTTTATATTCGCCCCATCGGGCAGCCTAAAATTTTTAAGGCCATACCGCCTGTTCATCTGTTTTTTAACGTCTTAATAGTGTCAAACAAGTCATAGTCACAGTCAGAGTCACACTAAGTAAGTTACGGTCAAGTCAAACTCATGCTCCTGTAAAGTGGTGGGGACTTTAGAAGAGGCTCCTATGGAGTTTTGGAAACAACACGAAAAGACACGTTTCACCTCGTTATATCGCTTGCCCACACTCGAGCACGTTTACGAGCACTTAATGAATAATAATTCACCATTTAATACATATTAACACTCGAAAATACACAAGTTTAGGAAATTAATAGCACAAGCCGACATGTTTTTTCAACGTTGCGTTGGCGCCAAAACTGTAAGTGGTTTTGATCAATTACTCAGTTTTTTTTAATGTTGTTCTGTGGTAGGAGACTTCAACGTGGATTGTCAACGTCAAAAGTAGAAACGTCGAAAGTGTCGAAACGTGAACATCCCGCCCTCTCCCTTCTTTCCCCTTTCACATCCTCTCTGCAGATTCATCCTTGTCATATCGTTATTTTAGTGTAATTTTGTGATTTATTAAATTATTTTAGTTTGTTTTTCGTTAATTTATAGTAATTTACAAATAAAATAAATTGGTGAATCCAAAAAAACAGGTGGTAAGTGTTTTTTTACTAATGTTTCTATATGAAAGCTACATTATGTCGGTGGATTTAGAATTAGCAGTCGTTTATCCGGTATAATTTCTTTCAGGTCTGGTCGTTAGTTAATTTCGAGGCCTCAGGCTTCGGCCTGTGGTCAACACGACCTAATAGTGACACCTGATCACTAAAAAACACCCAAATCAATAGTTCAATTTCACCACCCCTGTTAATAACTATTTCACAACATTGTTAGTTAAAATTGCCATCACAATGTCTCAGTGGAACAATTCGTACGCATATAACAACCAGCATCAAGGTACCAACAACTGGAACGGCGACATGAATGCCCAGTTCGTCAATCAGGGATATTATGCTAGACCAGAAGGAGGTGCCCAGTATGTTAGCTTTAACGAGTTTCTGAATCAAATGCAGACTAGTAATGTTGTGCCGGGCAACGCTGCTAACTACAGCAATGTACAGTATGAAGGCTACCCTGCACGCCAGTATAACTACCAAAATATGCCATCTACTTCACAAACTCAGCTTAACAACTACGACTATTCAGTGCCTGCAAATGTACCTAGTGAAAGGAACTCCTACCAGCTGAATACCCCAAGTCAATATAATCCTCCACCAGAAACAAATTCATACTCTAGTGATATGATATTAAATTCCAACCTCACTGCAACGGCGACTGAGTTTGTGCCAAAAAGTGTTACACAACCATCAACAAGTGCTCAGAACATTCCAGAAGCTACTGTCAGTCAAAATGTTGCAAATGAAGCTCAAGCTAGTTATCATAAAAAACCTGGAGGCAGCTCGTCTGACAAAAACTGGAGGGAACGGCCACAAAACTCACAACCCGCTGAAGTAAAAGAGAAGCCCGTCTCAAATGGTTACTCTCATGAAAATGCTAAGAGCCAGAGTAACAATACGCGTAATCGTGATACATATCGTAATGAGGGTAATGGCAGACACTATGAAAATAAAAATCAAGAAGACAAGAAACAAGACCAGGAACCCGCATCTCGGAATCATGAGTCAAACCAGCGCAATAATGAACCGAATAGTCGAAACGAATCTAGTAGTCATAACCAAGAAACAAGTAGTCGTAACTATGATAATCGCCGGAACCATGAATCTAACAGTGGTTATGAGCCTAACACCCGAAACCAAGAATCCCACAGTCGGAACCAAGACAGTCGAAACTATGACAATAGTAGTCGTAACCCAGGTAGAAACTATGATTCAAATAACCGTAATCAAGAATTCAGCAGAAACCAAGAGGTTAGCAACAGAAATCAAGACTCAAACTCCCGAAGCTACGAATCTAACAGCCGCAACGAAAGAAGGAACCAGCAAAAAAACAACTCTAAATTCAAAGGGAAAGAGTCTGATAACCGTACTTTCTACAATAGTTCTATGCCAAAAGATCAAGATGCAAGAGGAGGCAGGGGTGAGGGGAGTGGTAGGAATAGAAACTGGGGTGGAAGTCAGAGACTGCGAGGATCAGAACGGAACTATGTGGATGACGAACAGTATGCCAGCAATTACACTCCTCAGAAAGAAGAGAAATTTGAAAAAGAGAGAGCTCCTAGAGTACAGAATATCGCTAGTCCTGTTAGATTTAAAAGCAAACAAGGGGACCAAGGTATGTTTGAATATTTTTTTAATAGCCTTGCTTTTTGTTCACTGAACACTAGACACTATATAAAATACTTAATAATCACAGCAGGCGAGTTGGCGGTCAAACGCAAGACTTCAAAATCAAAAAATCTTATATAGATAAAAATTAAACGCTGTTCGTTGATAAGCATCACCTGGAAAAGGCTATAAGAATTAGGCATTTTTTATTAACGTAATAGTTCCATTCCTTTTTTTTTTTTTAATTTTCTTAACGTAATTGTTTCCTTCAGGATTTTAAGAGAAAGTAAAATAGGAAAAGTTGACTGGAAATTTTGAAAATACAGGTAAAAATGAGTGGGTTTTTTTTCTGGGTAATTTTGTATGAAATTCAAAACCATATGTCAAACAAAATGTATTTAAACTAGGACAGGACATTTGTCACTCGGTCCCCTAAAATCCATTGTAAAAATCCATTGATTGATCTTTTTACACCTTTATATCCACTTTATTCCTTTACCCCCATGATTTTTGCAAGGTGGATTTTTTATAACTAGCGTGTGTCTGAAAATCATTTATCGGGTCAGTTAAAGGTTTGGTTGCATGTTTCTTATTCATTTTTAATTGGCGGCTTGTCCTTTATTATATCTGAAATAGTAGGATAACAACATTATAACCTAAACAAGTATACTCTTATAGTTACGATACTCAAAGGTTTGGTGAACATAGGTTAACCTGTTATGCAAAAGTGTAGTCTGTGTGTGCTACTATAATAAAGCATATTATAGTAGCAAACTCTTTACTATAGTTTGGTCTACTTAAATGTACAATCTAACATTACTCCAAACTAGAACACTGGCATCTAGGCCCTTTTACAAAAGGGAGAACTCTGACTGGTATACATAAACGTTTTTAGGTTCATAAAAAGCAAAACTTGTTGATTTGTAAGTATAATTTTAGACAATAAATAAAAATTAATTTTGATTTGATTTGAAACTAAACGAGTAATTAGGCTAATGTTTTTCCAGTTAACAAAGAAATGACACAACGAGAGCGATTGGCAGAGCAACTAGATAAAGGCACCCTAGAGTGCCTCGTGTGTTGCGACCGAGTGAAGCAAATGGACCCCGTGTGGTCGTGCAGTAACTGCTACCATGTGCTGCATCTCAGATGTATACGGAAGTGGGCCATGAGCAGTATGGTCGGTAAGTAAAGCTCACAATTATACAGGGTTATTGAAAACTTGTTAACAACAGTTCGCATGCTGCTTCCCGATATAATCCTGCTAAACAAACAACTTTTGTACTTTTACGTTTTACAATCGCCAATAACGCCCTAACTTATAAAAACGACTGCAAAATCATCCAAATGAATATAGCAAAGATGTTGATTTCAAGAAGGTCTCCAAGAGGCCTAAAAGGAAGATGTTTAAGAGAAAAATTATGAGGATAGATGCGTCAATGGGCGTATTCCACTTAAGACACTTAAGACCACAGTTCAAAATGAAGCTTATTGTCTTCAAAAGCCAGATTGCTTCAAAAAGGGGTTAAAAAAATCTTTTTGGAAACCAATAAAACATATTGACTGAAACACTTAACACATTTTGTCGCGTGTATTTTACCATCAAACGTCGGAAATTGAAATTACATAAAATAGACATGATAAAATCCATTAAAAACGTTTATTTTTAATGTGTAAAAATCGCGAGAAAACATTAGAAAAATTATTGACATTGCCGAATCAACAGGCTACCAAACAAAATTATCCATTAAGTAATTATTATTGAAGCTGATAAAAAAAAAACTAAACCATTAAAAAATTAAAATTGTATTACATGTATGTATTTGACATTATTCTAATTTCTGACAATTTGAACACTTTACAGTGTCCCTGGTCACTGATAGAGTGATACTATATACACGCAATAAAATCTATTAAGTATTAAAATCAAGAGTGTAATTTATTTTAACAATTTGAGTGTTTACTCATTTCGAAGTCATAACAACTATTCGTTTGTCAGAGGGCAGATGGCGCTGCCCAGCTTGCCAGAACTCGAACGACACCATCCCTACCGAGTACCGCTGTATGTGCGGCGCAGTGCGGTCGCCGGAGTACAACCGCGGCAGTGGCGGCGCGCACACGTGCGGTCGCTCGTGCCGGCGCGCGCGCACTTGCCCGCACCCCTGCACTCTGCTCTGCCACCCGGGGCCCTGCCCACCCTGTCAGGCCACCGTCACCAGGTACAGTGCAAACTATGACAAAAAGGCTTAAATGTTAAAAACGTTATGTTTATAATGGATCATAACGCGAGTTTTGATGAGGTACATACAGTACACCTTTGACTCTGCCTGCCCTGCCAGGCCATTGTCACCAGGTGACATATACTTTTATTTTCAAACAGACAGTGTGGTCTAGTATGACCACACTTAGTTACTTCATCATCATCATCATTGTCAGCCTGTATCAACCCACTGCTGGGTATAGGCCTCCTCTCCCTTGCGCCATTGATCCCTGTCTCGGGCCAATCTCATCCTTGAATGACCTGCGATGGGCCTGATGTCATCAACCCATCGGGCTGGTTGTCTGCCTACGGAACGCTAATCCGCTATTGGTAACCACTCTGTCAGGGCTCTACTCCTCCTGCCGTCACCACGCCACGTGCCCTGCCAGACTTAGTTACTTATTATACCTATATCTCTTTGTCCCAATCTAATGAGCGGGACAACAATCAATTTAAAAAATTGCCTTTATTCACGGACCTTAACTACCACTACAGTACTACTATTTTCTAATGTACTTAATAAAGAAATAAACTTAATTCTAAATTCAGTCTTTAACACCAGCACCAGTTTCACAATCAGGTTGTCCTCCTTGGACAAACAAATCTGATGGCATATGATTCTTATAGGCTTTTTCCTAACTAAATAAAATACAAGCTAACACTAACAAAAACAGTTACTGCCATTTACCGTTGAAGGTCTAAAGACAAACCTAATACTCAAGCCCACTACGAGGTGGCAGCGTACCCAGCATGCTGGTGGCATTACCACGCTGAATGGCAATGCTTATGTGTTATGAGCCAGAAACAGGCCAGCATTTTGGTTTTATTATTCCCGCATTAACCAGGCTGAAAGATTGTTAGTTGCCAGTGCAAAGAAAAAAATTATTTAATAACTTATTTTCGTACAGAAATCTTTTGAGCTACAACCTAAAATATGATAATTTCAGACAATGCGGTTGCGGCGCGGAAACTCGCTCGATCCTTTGCAGCAGCAAACTGTCTCAAGTTTGCGGGAGAGTGTGCGGACGGAAACTGGAGTGCGAGGCTCATTCCTGTACCAAGGAGTGCCACGAGGGAGCATGCGATATTTGCGCGGAGACTATCGAACAAGGTTAGTCACTTGGTACTAGGTGGGAATACCGCCACTAGTGTAAGCAACGGAATGACTATGCCTTATATACCACGTACTTATATACGTACCGTTTATTTTCTTTCTTTCTTCTTTACTTATTCCATTATTCAAGCACACCCCGTCCTTTACCTCTTCTGTGTGTCCTCACTATACTAAGGTTGCCTGGAAGAGATCGCTTATAGCGATGAGGCCGCCAAATGTTTCACTAGTTTTTAGTAGTTTTTGTCTTATGTATGTAATTTCTGGTGTGTATAATAAAGAGTTATCTAAAACACTGTTTTATACTATCACGGTTGTTCACTAAAGTTATTTTATTATTTACGGGATATATACCGTGGTAAGGTTGTGGAATGAGCTCCCGATATTTCGGCGCAGTTACATGCACCAAGTTCACGGGAAGACTGAAGAATGCGGGTGGTTGGTCGAACAGTTAAAAAAGTTAGGTGCAGAAACTTTTTAATCTGTACGTTACGGTAAATGTCCCGTAAATAATCATATATAACTTTAAAGAGTTATCTATCCGTCCATCCCCAGTATGCCACTGCCCAGCAAGTACCACGCGCACGGTTCCGTGTACGGTGGACGCTGGTACGTCATATTCTTGCGGCGGATCGTGCGGCCGCGTGCTGGCCTGCGGTGCACACGTATGTCGCGCGCCGTGCCATCCGCCCCCGTGCGCGCCCTGCGCACTACTGCCGGACGCGGTCAAGGCCTGCCCATGCGGGAAGATGAAGTAAGAGCACAGACCTTTTCTTTAAATATCAGATACTGATATTTGTAATGATATATTTACCTCGTTGTCGTTAGTGTACTTTTCTAATTACCACTGCTATACAAAGATTTATATATATATTTATATAAAATATAACATAATAGATT
This sequence comes from Agriopis aurantiaria, assembly GCA_914767915.1. NCBI lineage: Eukaryota > Metazoa > Arthropoda > Insecta > Lepidoptera > Geometridae > Agriopis > Agriopis aurantiaria. Next base: position 3,605,387 of record OU611994.1, on the reverse strand, counting down.
TTTTAGGCATAGAATAAATAATAATATTATTGGAAGTATAGGCTACTAGCTGTTGCCCGCGACTTTGTACGCGTAGACTTTCATATAAACTTTCAGTCCCCATTTACCCCCCTTAATTCGGCCCTTTGGCAAAATCCTTAGCGGGCCTCTACACCCTATTAGGAATCTATTACCATAAGGATTACTTTTATCGCCAGCATTTAACATTATTTTAATTCCTGACGATTCGAACACTACAGTGTCCGTGGTCACAGGAAGACTTTATGTCGAATGTCTGTATAAAAAAAAGTGACACAAGTATAAATTGTTTTTTTTTTACCCGCGCTGTTCATTTTCAAACGGCTGAACTGACTTTCTTGAATCATAGCTAAAAACAATCTCAACCATGTCTCAAGATCAAAGCGACAGGATATTGTCAAAAAAACAAAATGGCGGATTGAGAATTCGGGACTCCAAAAATGTAAACCCCTTTGTGAAAACCACATCAGTTACCATGGTAAAATTCTTGCCTATAATTTTATGACGATTATTGTTGAGTAACAAACACACTGAAGGGGGAGGCCTATGTTCAGCAGTGGACGTCTTCTGACTGATGATGATGATGAATAAATACACTGAATTCTTCGCTTGGTTGGGTCAATAATAGTTTCGACAACTGTTGGCAGTCATGCTATCTTATTGCTATTAGCCCTTTTTATTTTATTTTTATTTGATAATACGCTTGCGTTTTACCGCTAACTCGCCTGATGATGCGGTCTACGATGGAGCATGCTTGCCTAGAAGAAACCGATTCACTCGTGATTTGAAGACACCCAGATTGTAACTATCGGGGAATACACATTCAGGCAGCGCATTCCATAGACTAACAGTTCGCATAATAAAAGTGGAATCAAAGCGCTTCGTTCGGGTTTTCGGAATACCAACCATAAAACGGACCCCTTTCTCTTAAAGAGAGTCTGTCATATATGAATTGCTGTTTATTTTCCTGCAGACTGGAGCCCAAGGCCCGCAGCTCTTGCATGGATCCGATCCCGCTGTGCGGTAACATTTGCGCTAAGCCGCTTCCGTGCGGCCCCGCCGGTGACAAGCACTTCTGCAAGCTCGACTGCCATGAAGGTTCATATCCCATCCCTAATCAGCACTGAAAGGATCCCGTTAACAAGGATTCCTTTCATACTTCTATTATAAAGTTTGTGCTTTTTGTAAGAATTTAGTTCCATGCTAAATGCATCAGCGTCTGATTTTATATTTGCTTTGAATTTGTATTTTTTTTTTTTTTACGACATAAATTTCATATAATTGTTTTTAAGGACGTCTTATTTGTTTTTTCATAGAATAGCCTGTGTTCTGATATTTCATTTATTACAAATAACAAGGCTTAGCGAAAGATATAACTATACATTACACATACTGAAAAAAATAATTTAAATTGGCTGATAAACTGAGATATAAGCGTTCAAAGTTTTTGCTGTGGATAGAGTGCATGCTCAGTCCCTTTCTTGCAAAGCGTGTGTTGGTATGGCGCGCGCACGGCTTGACGTCATCACGTGCTATAGTGCGCTCTCTGTCTAGCATGAAATTAAATTATTTATTTTTGACCACTTTTAATTTGGTTTTCGTTTGTGATAAGCTTTTTTTGTAATATAAATAAACAATTGGACACATATTGTAGGATAGTTGATTAAATCGTACGGCGTAGCATTTTTTTTAAACTGTGCTCTTTTTTTTGTACTTAAGGGTTATGCCCCGTATGCCCTGAAAAGACGCTAGTGCAGTGCCGCTGTGGTCACTCGAGCCGCGAGATTCCCTGCGCTGACTTGCCAGAGATGGCCAACAATGTTCTCTGCCAGAAGAAATGTAACAAGGTAAGACTCATTGAATCAAAATGTGGTCATTTGTCGTCAGTTCAGTGACTCTTTTACAATCAGTTTAGATCGAACATATCAGCAACTCGCCATTTCGCAACCATCATGTTTACATAGCTCGTATTCGAGCTCGCGATTTTACTAAATCGCGCATTAGTCTGCGTTTGACCACCTACTCGCCTGTTGGTAAGCGACGACGTGGTCGAAGATGAAGCACGCAGACTTAGAAGATACCTATTCACAAGATACCTATACCTTGAAAAGGCCCAGATTATATCTCTCAGGAAACAAGGGCGCACTGAGGGTTCCGTACCACCACAAAATTCAATAACGAAGTTACCAGTTATTACTTGGCAATGAACAGAAACTGGTCACCGTCTCGCACTTGGCCATTTTTTAATTTTTGTTGTTATACTTTAGAGTGTATACTATAAACATGCCAAGTTTAACGCTTGTAGGTATTACCGTTATTACATTAGAGCTAATACAAAAATACGTTTGTTGTATGGGGACCCCCTTCCGTTTTTAATTTTTTACTTTTTTATTATTTGTTAGTCAATCCGCCGTACATATTCTGTGAAAATTTCATCAGGCTATCTATTACGGTTCGAAAGATACAGCCGTTTAAAGGTAGGACAGACAGACAGACAGACAGAGTAGGCTTAGTAATAGGGTCCCGTTTTTACCCTTTGGGTACGGAACCCCAAAAATACGTAATTGTAACTACTTCCAAGACTTTCCTCATCGCTCGCAATTTTACGTTGTACATGTTTGTTCCCCTCGTACAGAAGTTGTCGTGCGGACGGCACCGGTGCCGCGCGGCATGTTGCGCTGGCGGTGCGCACCGCTGCGCCGTGCCGTGCGGCCGCGGACTGACGTGCGGCACGCACCGCTGCGAGGACTTCTGCCACACCGGCCACTGCGCGCCCTGCCCCCGCGTCAGTGAGTACCTACCTACATTATCAGACATTAAGGGTCCTATCACATTTTTTGACGAAATAAGCATCGAAAACTGGATTTTTGGTATAATTTTTCTTTCAATTAATAAGACCTGAAGAAAATTTTGTTGCTGTATTAAAAGATCTGTATTTTTTATTGAATGTAGCGGCTTCAGATTTTGGTAAAACTCAACATATCCATTAGTTACCTCCAATTTACAAAAGTAGTTTTTGTTAGAAGTTAGAAGGTCGTAGCTCATTCCACATTTTGCAGGTGTGAGGCAAGAAGGGTCGCGTGTATCGCACAGTGTACGATTTCCACTGATCTATGATGTGTGGATGGATTTTCATTGCTTCAGGTTTCTCGGAGCTGACGTGCGAATGCGGCGCCGTGGTGCTGCTGCCGCCGGTGCGGTGCGGCACGCGGCCTCCGGCATGCGAGGCGCCGTGCCGCCGGCCGCGTGACTGCGGCCACGCCCCCCACCACAGCTGCCACTCGGGCGAGTGCCCGCCCTGCGTCGTGCTCACCACCAAGCGGTGCTACGGAGACCATGAGGTGACTATACTGTGTCACTAGTGCCGATACAAACACTACTCCAACGCAACTTGACGCCACCTGTCAACGTACCTAAACTGCGGAGTGACACCCTGTCACAGGTGGCGTCACTTAGGTACGTTCGCAGTTTAGGTACGTTCGGGCAGGCGAGGGCAGTGGCCACGCGGCTCGCTCGCTAGCACGCTAGTACTGCTTCCAACGAAGCTGGCTCTGAAGTAGTAGCGGGAACAAGGGGGGTTAGACAAGACCCACTTTCTGTTAGCGTTAACGCCTGCGGTAAGATGAAATAGTATGAAAATGACATTGACAATGACATTAGCTTGAGAGATGTTATCTCAAGCTAATGTCATTTACATACAATTTCATCTTTCCGCAGGCGTTAACGCTAACAGCAAATGGGTCTTCTCTAACCCCCCAGGGGACGAGGATTTGCAAGCCAAGCACTTCCAGGACGCTCTTCTCTCGCTGCCCAATTTCCTCCATCCAATCTCCGACACTTGAGCACAGCCGAAGTCTAAGTGCTTCTTGCATGTTCCACACTGAACTCCGTCATTAACCGCCCCACCATACGCAAAGCACTTCTTCGCAGAATACGGAAACAGACAGATTTACAATATATGAGTAGCAGAAATATTCCACTACGCTACTCAATACGCGTGTTGATCAAGTGAGTGTTCGCGCCGGACTGATGACCGATTGCAATTGTCATCCTTATTTTCAGGAGCGTAAGACGATCCCGTGCTCCCAGGAAGATTTCTCGTGCGGGCTGGCATGCGGCAAGCCGCTGTCATGTGGGAAGCACACCTGCATCAAGACCTGCCACATAGGACCTTGCAATACTAGCAAGTAAGTGTAGCAGCAAAGAGACCGCAGGGAAACTCTGAATGAAGGCCGCTTCCAACCGGCCCTTTTGGAGATTGATGGGGGAGGCCTACGGCTGAAATGATGATGGTGAAGTGTAGCAGCAACCACAGACACCGTGAGCTCGTCAAATAGGGTATTTGACTGTATTAAAAATATAATTCATGCTGGTGTAATTTTAGAACATTATTATGTTTGAAAATGAATGAATTACTAAAATATCGAATATCGATTTCCAGAATAATACAAAATAAAATATGATTATCATTGATCACGTGACTCGACTGCAAACACTCTAGGTCGAATGTCCTTATGACGTCACACAAAAGTAAATAGAGGCAACACTCGTTTGCTTATGTGTGACGTCACTAATGTCTCGTGACCCCATAAATGCCAAAGGGATTTACGCGGTAGTTTAATAATTTGAATTTTGATCTGCCATTTAAAACCCAAATACTGAAAATTATTAGTATTAAATCACAAGGTAATTGTATTTTGTATTCAACAGGGGGTCTTGGTGTTGGGTTCCCAATTCACCAATGCCATTATAATAGATAGGTCTGGGCTGGACCAGTGAAGAAATTTATATAAAAAGTTATCATCATCAATCCTGAGTGACCCACTGCTGGGTATAGGCTTCCCTTTGTTGATATACTCTCCTCGGTCTCTCGCTAGTCGCATCCACAAGTAGTTACAATAAGAGTAAAAAGCACAAATAAAGAGTTATATTAAAAATAATATTCTGTCACTCTGCAGCCCTAACTACCGATAGCTTGGGCCCTGCCCCGCTGCCGGCGACACTCTACGTTTGTTAATAATATCTTGATTTTATATATTTATAGTAAAACAACCGTTAATTTAAGAATATGATAAAAAAATGTGAATAATACAAAAGACTGAAAGGTCGGTGAAAAAACTTCGGGGTGTTATCTTTCATGTGTTGTCAGATGCACGCAGCCGTGCATGGAGAAGCGTCCTTCGTGTGGGCACCCTTGCGCAGCGCCGTGCCACGCGAGCGAGGGGGGCGAGTGCCCTGCCCCCACGCCCTGCCGCCGCCTCGTTCGCGCCGCCTGCCCCTGCGGCCGCCGGCACGCCGACCGCACCTGCAGCGACAACGCACGCGACCTAGCCAAGTGAGTTACAATAATACGCTATCGTACAGATGTTTCATCATCATTTCAGCCCATGTTCCCACTGCTGGGACACAGGTCTTTTCTCAGAAGGAGGGAGGATGGGCTTTAATCCAGTGCATGCTGGTGAATGTCATGTGTCTTTAAACTTTAATTTGTAAAAAATTATGTTTATTCAAACGTATAATTAAATGTAATACTTATTATAATACTAAACTCACGAAATTATTGAAATCTCCTAATTAAGTTCCGATATATAAGCTTATGAACTAAAGTTTTTGGTCGCATTAGAAAGAGAAGCTGGCCCTCTCCCGCAAAACAAAAATTTGTTGGAAATTTTATGGCGTACTTACAAGTGAAGTTATTAATAGTAAGTATAACTTCCTTAATTTTAGTTTGGTGATATTCTATTGGTATTGGTGACCGAAAGGTTCTTGAATGGAGACCACGGACCGGTATGCGCAGTAGGGCGTGCACCCTCAAGATAGACAGACAATCTAAAAGAGACCGCAGGAAAATGCTGGGTGCAGACCAGTTCCATCTGACCCTTTTAGAGATCGATGCGGGGATGAGAAGCTTGTGACCAGCAGTGGACGTCCTATGGCTGAAATGATGATAAAATTCTATTTACGGTCAGCTTTTTAAAGACAAAAATAATCAGTCCGGTAGCTTGCTGTGGTCCGTTGTATCTAATCTACTGGGATGGCTTAACACGATATTCTACAGGAACCAAGAATTTCTAGAATTTTCCTTTCTTCATGAATTCTTTATTAATCCAGGGTATAAAATTTTATTCGAATCCGACCAGCTTATATGGAGATGAGTGCTGACAATCATACACACCAGGGATGTTACGGAGCTTCGACTCCGGTTCCGTTCGGAAGTCGGAACTTCCGATTATTATTACACCTTCGGTTCCGACTTCGGCTCCGACACTTTTAAATCGAAGGTTTTAATCGGAGGTCGAAGCATAACATAGCGGCGGCGGCGGCTTGTTTATTTGGAAATATGCCAATATTTTTCATTGTTTGTGTTTTATTTTATAATTGAAAATTTAAATGAAAAAAATTTGTCTAAATAATGTTTTATTTGTCCTTAAATAAAAATTATCTCTCATGCCACCAGTTCTGATCCTGCCTCCGATTCCGACTCAGACAAAGCAAATTTAAAAACTCCGACTCCGCCTTCGGTTTCGATAAACCTACCTCCGTTACATCCCTGATACACACTCACAAATTTTCGTATTAATAATATAAGTGTAGTGATGAGCTACTTTCCCATGTTACAGAATGATGAGCGCGCTGGCTGCAACCAAGATGCAAGAAGGCGGCTCCGTCGACCTCTCCGAAGTCCAACGTCCCGCGAACATGCTCAAAACGTAAGATTGCCGTTACCTGGGACCTTACGGACAACTGCTATTGCGGTACCAAACTAACGTTAAATCCGTTCAGGGGGGTTAGACAAGACCCACTTTCTGTTAGCGTTAACGCCTGCGGAAAGATGAAATTGTATGAAATTGACAATGACATTAGCTTGAGAGATGTTCTCTTGTTCTCTCAAGCTAATGTCATTTTCATATAATTTTCATCTTTCCGCAGGCGTTAACGCTAACAGAAAGTGGGTCTTGTCTAACCCCCCAGTTAGAAAATCACGAGACCGCAAACCGTATCTGGGCGTGTTAAGGTTCACGTTCGCGTGATTTTCCAACTTAGCTGATTTAACGTTAGTTGGTACCGCAATAGCAGTTGTCCGTAAGGTCCCTGGTTTGAATAGAAGAACCTATTCACTTTTATGTACTTTTCTTCTTCCGGCTAGTTTTCTTCTTGTGACTTAACGACACGTTCGTGTTTGTTCCAGGCTGGAGTGTGATGACGAGTGTCGCGTGGAGGCGCGCACGCGGCAGATGGCGCTGGCTCTGCAGATCCGCAACCCGGACGTATCGGCGAAACTGGCGCCTCGGTACAATGAAAACTTGCGAGCCACGGCCGCGCGAGAACCCGCCTTCGCTCAACAAATACACGACGCGCTCACCGACCTCGTGCAACGCGCCAAGAAGGTATCTCACTTATTGTGCTAACCGCTAGACCGGAATGCGCTGTTTTAATTGGTTTCCCCCATAGATACAATCTGGGTGTCTTCAAGTCGCTAGTAAATTAATAATAACAATAATAAAAGTCCGGGCGAGACCCGCGTTTATAATGAAATATTGTTATATTAGTACAATTCGGGACATTTTTTTTGCACACACGGTCATCTGACCCCAAACTAAACAAAGCTTGTGATATGGCTGCCAGAGACTGATAAACATACATATATAGTTTTAAATACATACTTAAATAGATATAGAACAAACACAAATGTTCATCACATAAATGTTAGTCCTAGGTGGGAATCGAACCCACGCCCCCAAGCTCAATTGGTTTCTTTTAAGCAATCATGCTCCATCGTAAACTGCATTAACACTTAAAATCAGGCGAGGTGACATTCAAGCGCAATCTATAAAAAAGTGCTCTTAATTGTTTTAGTCGAAGCAAAAGACCCGCTCGCACTCGTTCCCGAGTATGAACTGGCAGAAGCGGCAGTTCATACACGAACTGTCGGAACACTTCGGGTGCGAGAGCGTCGCTTACGACGCCGAGCCCAACCGGAACGTCGTCTCTACTGCCGACAAAGAGAAGGTAACTTAAACTACAGCCATCTCACTCGCACTCGTTCCCGAGTATGAACTGGCAGAAGCGGCAGTTCATACACGAGCTGTCGGAACACTTCGGGTGCGAGAGCGTCGCTTACGACGCCGAGCCCAACCGGAACGTCGTCTCTACTGCCGACAAAGAGAAGGTAACTTAAACTACAGCCATCTCACTCGCACTCGTTCCCGAGTATGAACTGGCAGAAGCGGCAGTTCATACACGAGCTGTCGGAACACTTCGGGTGCGAGAGCGTCGCTTACGACGCCGAGCCCAACCGGAACGTCGTCTCTACTGCCGACAAAGAGAAGGTAACTTAAACTACAGCCATCTCACTCGCACTCGTTCCCGAGTATGAACTGGCAGAAGCGGCAGTTCATACACGAGCTGTCGGAACACTTCGGGTGCGAGAGCGTCGCTTACGACGCCGAGCCCAACCGGAACGTCGTCTCTACTGCCGACAAAGAGAAGGTAACTTAAACTACAGCCATCTCACTCGCACTCGTTCCCGAGTATGAACTGGCAGAAGCGGCAGTTCATACACGAGCTGTCGGAACACTTCGGGTGCGAGAGCGTCGCTTACGACGCCGAGCCCAACCGGAACGTCGTCTCTACTGCCGACAAAGAGAAGGTAACTTAAACTACAGCCATCTCACTCGCACTCGTTCCCGAGTATGAACTGGCAGAAGCGGCAGTTCATACACGAGCTGTCCCAGAGGCAGTTGCAGTGCCTACATCTCAAGCTGAGTTAGAAGGGGTTCTAGAAGTAATCGGGCATCAGCAGCGGTTTCCTGGTGACCTCTTCAACCAGATTCTTTATAACACTTTTTACTTTTTGATGTTTACTGTCTCATTTCTCAGCTCTTACTAACAAATCTGCGGATTTGTTTTCATCATGAAACAATGTTTTTAAACTACCACTGGTGTTTACTACAGTTGTATGATTATTTACCGGATTTTTACCGTGATAAGGTTGTGGCTGGAGTTCCCGATATTTCAACGCAGTTACATGCACCATATTCACGGAAAGACTGAAGAATGCGTGCGGTTGACCGAAAAGTTCAGTTAGATGCAGATAAAACAATCTATCCTCTTACCCACTGACAACCAAACCTTATCACCGTAAATATCCCGTTAATAATCATAACTGTTGTGTTTTAATCATAACTCAAAATAGCTGTAAAATTTTAATTACTTGGAAGTGGCCTGTAGCAAAAGGAGGTGGTATAAATTTTCATAAAACAATATGTAAGAAAGAAAGAAAATAAATTTTATTCGACACATTTACAAAAACTTATATCTAAAGGGATCAGTGTCGAATGAACTGGCTGAGATGTGTATTCGGCTGATGGTGATGATGATAAATTGAAAATGCCTCAGACATGGCTTAACAGTTGTTGCAACATATAAATTTCCGGGACCTACAATTTAACTCCGGCCCATAAGTATTCATATTAAAAAAAACTGTGTTGTGTTACAGTCGTGGCTGCCAGCGATGAGTATATTAGAGGTGCTTGCGCGCGAGGCGGGCAAGCGACGCGTGCCGGGGCCCGTGCTGCGCGCGCCGCCGCCCGCCGCAAACTCGCGCCTGTCCGCAACATCCGCTCCTAACAAGTAAGTACGCATACACAACAAAAACACAATATACAAAGGTAAGTAAAACATTTTATTTAATTTTAAAAGCGCTTAGTAGTAGGAAGAGTGGTGAATGGCTGCTAAGTGTCAGCGGAGGAGATTTTCGATAAATTTTGGTAACCCTTTGAGCCTCAAAAGTTTTGTTATGTATTCAATTCCAGGATTGACCTCATCATACGAAATTTTGATCAATACAATACAATACAACTGCTACACAACACACGAAAAAAAAAACATGGAATCATCAAATCGTGACCTAACTACACCATTAAAGACCTAAAAGGTGCCTCAGGAGTGTCCTCAGGGTGGCTCAATTCAGTCTTACATTACGAAATATAGACTTGATACGGAGAAGAATTCAACACCCTTCGGCACTCCTTTCCTTTCTGTCGCTTCACACAGTGGCGTAGCTATCGGAGGGCTAGGTAGTGCAGTACACCAGGACCCTCAAGATCAAGGGGCCCTCGGACCCTGACCAGTGTACCTCAAACTGAACTTGCGAAAATTTCTCCTACCTTTAGAATATAACTCATACACATACATGTACCTAATAAGTAGCTTTGCACATATAAATTATTCATAAAAATTTATATCTATAGGTGCTTGATAAAACCGAACCAGTTAAGATAGGGCCCCAATTATTTTTTGCATCAGGGTCTTTATTTAGCTAGCTACGCCACTGGCTTCACACTTTTTGTTTTGCCCCCAGATCGTCCGGTGGTGGATGGGCGACGCTGACTTCATCAAATGCGTGGGCAGCACGCAGTCAACCGAAACAAGCCCCACCCGAGGCCAAAATAGACTACTTCGACAACCCGCCAGACAACTAGCGACACCTAGCTCAATTTTAGATAAGCACCTTTGTATTATTGCCAGGGGACTTTGCAAAATGACTCTTTTATTGAGATCTATGCTGCATTGAAATTGGGTCCCTACTGTGCGCTTGAAATTGTCTTTGTCACTCACATGAGAGAGATATTGTGAGTGAGTTAAACTCAAGCTTGCAAGAATAGGGTCCTTTGAGACATGGTTTTGTTAATCTGTCTAGCTAGTCTGATGCACATTATGCGCAGTAAGTTGCGCAGAGATTTTGAATACTCGCATAAATGATAACTCGCACTTTTACTAAGCAGAACATGTTTACACGAAAGTCACGCAGTTAGCAGTAGCTTGCGCAAGCTACTGCTCATGGTCTATAGTTCTACTGATATAATATAATTTTCTGCTTTGTGGAAGGAAAAATCGATTGACCTACATGATTGTTACTACAAAGAAACTGGTCTTGTTGAATGTTAGGCGTATTTTTCTTATGAAAGAGTCATTTTAAAAAGTAATTCCATTGCATATTTATATACTTGCTACTGCAGTTCTGTCACTACACAGGGCTGATGATTTTGAGTAAAAGTTACCAGCATTGTATTGACAGACGACTTCTGTTACCATGTAATCACGAGAAAAAGAAATTACTTGTAGTCACACTGGTGTAGCAAATCGGTGTGACCACGAATCCGTCGTGCTTTTAGCGTTTTTTTATTCGACTAGCATACTTTTGTGAACACATTCGAAGAGGAGAGGAGTGTACTAAAGGTCGTCGCTCATTGAACCAACTCAACATCAACCTGACCACAAGCAAAGCAAAATGTGAGCCCATATTCTGTGACAAATTGCACCGGATAAGTGACTTAAAAATTTGGTGAACGGCACAGGATGTATAGGTTCCATATCACCGCTTTGCTTGTGGCTGAGTTGGTGTTTTTATTTATTTATTAAATAATAGGCTTGCGCGTGACCTCGTGTTAAGCGATGATGTGGTCTAGATGAAACCGATTCACTCGCTACTTGAAGACGCCCATGAGTTGTTGGTTGGGTTTATTTGTGTGCTAGTTTTGGTAAAGCTGTGCTTGTGTGCATGCATCTATGTATACTTGTTCGAAGCTTCTTCACGCTCGTGCACTATGGCTCGATGCGACAAAACATAATGGACTATTGACCTTTATGTGGATGACAAAACGATAGTCTTGACGTCGTACCGCTATCTGAGTACCTAATAGGAATAATACTCAAACAAATCAAAATAATTTCGCTTCTTGATTTATAGCTTACTCAAATAAATATTAGACAAAACTGTCTGTTTACAAAGTAGCGACAGGATTGCAGTATATAGGTAAGCTCAGTTTAAAGATTCACTGCCAATGTTCATTAACAAATGCTGACACAATAAGGACACTGTCAATTTCTTCCAGAGGCCATCAACCATCTTTATAACCTAATTTAATTGTTTTAATTCCTTAGTACAGTTTACATGCACCATGTGCACTGTCAACAAACTCTGTGTACTCCATTCATGACACATTTTATTGCTGAGCTTACCGCACCGACGCGGCGATGTTAGTCAATATTACCCCGTGTACAGAACCTGCGAACGCGGAAGCGTTGCCTCTCGTTTATTTCAATTGTAATGAAGCGAGAGGTAAAGTATTCGCGTTCGCTGGATCTGTACACGGGGGCATTGTAATCACAATTCGTAAACATTATAATATTTAAATGTTTCGCTTTTTATGATTTTATATATTTTATAGAGCAATTAACTTATTTTGTTTTTGCATATTTTTATGGCTGTAGAATAATAAATAAGATATGATATCTAATTGTGATCAGAAGGTTTAGTAGAAAGTTTACATTTTTGCTTGGGTTTGATACAAAGCAATAAATATGAATATAAATAATTTTGTGGTTAAATTTAGTTATACAACTGTAAATTGAAGGGTTCCAGGAATCGGTATCGATTTCAGCACTGCAATAAGTATAATGTGCACTGACCTTTAGTAAAATAACGTACAGATTCAACTTATTTGAAATGTTGTGTGGGGGGAGCCACTGTCGTATTCTCTGAGCAAAACTAACAATCCCCTGTGTAAAATGTAGTACCCTCATTTGGGCAACCATTCAGATAAGTTTGCCGGTTTGTATTATTTTTATCCTCATAATTCTGTCGTCGCGACTCCATACATCATCATCTGGTATACATCAGAGATGTGCCGCAAGAACACATAATTAATGAATTTATTTATTTAGTCTTAATAAAACATTTTTGAAAAATAAGATACAAGGTTACCACAGTTCTATTACCGTGATTGTTGATTGATAATGAATTTAAAAAAATGTGATGCGAATGCGGTGAAAAAACAATTGTAAAAACGTTGAAAATTACTCATAACTTACCTTTATTCTTTGATTAGTAACTTCATTGCATGGCTGATAACGTTTAGCTAGAACTTTTTTGACGGTAGTTGAACATACTTGTTGCAGAAAAGACGCACAGCGGATTCTCCTTATTTCATGCTACGTTAATATTGTTTCTCGCACTGCATAATGTTCGTCTTTTCTCATCACTGGGCCAAACCAGACAATGGCATCGATTCTGATCTACTCTAAACTAAATTTGACAGCTCTAAAATTGTTGCCATCCTTCTCTCACATATTAAAACGAAAAGAGAGACAGATAATTTTAGTCCTGTCAGATTGGTTTAGTTTAGTGGTATGACAGAATCGACGCCATAGGCATCGATTCAGTCACATTTTCTACGCTATCTGACTGCAACGAAATAATCTGTACCCTTGTCAATATGTGAAAAAGGACATTTTCCTCAGTTTACAAATTGTTAGAACAGAATTGAGGCCAACATTCAAGAATTATATTTAATATGCATGCAATAGTTCAAGAATATTCTAAAATATATGGCCTTGGCAATGTAGCATTAATTTTTTATAAGAATTCCAGGTGAAGGGGGTGCAATCTTATGATCTTTTTATGTAAACTCCATTATATAATATTTCAAATATCGTAACGGACTTAAATTCGCTGTTGTACAGGCGACCAGTGTAATAAAGTGTTACATATTTGTTTTATCGTTGTTTTTGTTATCTTAACTATGTTACACACCGCGTTTATAGCACATATACTTCAAAAAGAAAAAACGTCGGCGTCCGGCGTCTGTATCGTTTGCATTGCCGAAAACACGACGCGCTACAAAGTAACACAATCTAGCGGCACACGATCATGTGGCACAAAGACTAGCTTTACCTAGTCTGTGTGTTGGCATATCTGCCAAGCATTAGCGGCCAAAAAAAACCATCACAGTGAAAGACTGCATTTGAATTACCATTTTGATCAATGAACGCACTGCATCATGTCACGTGACCTTGTTTTCTATCCGCTACCATAGAGAAACCTTAAAACGCACTGCTTAAAAACGCCGTATGTAACTGTATTCCTACTTTAGGTTTGCTACACACGACCGACACACTCCTTGTAGGGAAACAATGACTATCAAGACCGGTCGGTTATCGGTTCACGACCGCCAAATGCGGTTGAAACTATAGTCTGAGTAACCGGGTTCCCGTGTTATATAATAATATTAGTTGATCCGTTTCAGTTGGTCGGAGTGGAATGACTGAAATAAAATTGTCATATTATCTTTGTATGAAAATCAATGGACACTGTTACTAGAATATTGTAAACTAACGGTAACGGCTGAACGATTTTGTATAAAATATTGTGATACGTTGTGATTGTGTGACGATGATGCTACCTATAGGATAGCGGGTAAACCTCGGGATGAAACGGATTCATAAACACAAACAAAATGTAGAAAAAATATTTATATTTTAAAACAAAATTTCAAACAAATTAGGAATCGTTGATATCCCTCATTATTTTGTCCAAGTACCGAGATATATGTAACATGGGATTTACAACTTTTTGACAACAACGCGTACAAGTTTTTACGCATAAACTGTGACGATCATCTCTTGTGAAACACGGCCAAATAGTCTGGTATGACATCTTCGAGGTTGGATTTCTTTTATTCGCTGCAAGCCGTCGCCCTGGTTCGCTTGTCCGACGATATTTTTTTGCGTTCATTCCTTCTGTTGAAAATGGCGATGTATGCTCCAAAAAATTCTCGGAACAATATCTTTTTTTAGTTGCATTTAACGCATTTTTTGAGTTACGGCGCTGGAATAAGAAAAAAAACTAAGAAACCATAATTTAAGAATGTTATTAGGACTGAATTTTTAAACTGTGTCTACACTATTTTAATATTATAAAGAAGACAATTTCAAAGTTTTTGGCGCCAACGTGAAAAAAAGCATGTCGTTCTTATCCTCTATCTATACCTCATTGTATTATTTTCCTAAACTTGAGTTTTGGGTGGATTATTATTTATTGAGTGTTCGTAAATGTGCTTGACTGTCTGAAAGTGATAATAACGAACATGTATATCGTGATGGTGGTGGAGCCACTTTACTAGGGCATGACTTTGACTTGACTTTGGTCTACTTTGCTTGACTCTGACTAGTTTGACGATATCAAATAAAACTCGGTGAAGTCGCACAAGACGTGCGACATCAAAATCAAGAAGTTTGATGTTTGTAGTGGGTAATCTCTTAATCTACTGCTGTACTGCACCTATTCTGAAAACATTTCACTGTTAGAAGGCTACACTATCCCCGAGTGACATGACTACGTTTTCTTTATGCCACGAGAAAACATTTCACTGTTAGAAGGCTACACTATCCCCGAGTGACATGACTACGTTTTCTTTATGCCACGAGAAAAACCAAGTAAAAAAATAAGTGAAAGTACCTTATGATCATGATTACTTCTGGAATATTTCGATCTTTGGTGTTTTTTTCTTTCAATGTTTTTATGTATTTTATCTGAAGAATCCGAATCAGTATTGTACTTTAGGGGAGAAACGTAGGGCTGCAAAATATGACCTAAATCACTTTCATTAAAAATAAAATATGGCGCTGCAGTTTTTTTTTTTTTTTTATGGTAACATTCTTTCAAAAAACGTGTAATAAACTTACACATTCTGTTGATTCCCCTTCGAAGCACGTCGCAAGCAAGCACGGCAGTTAGAAATTGAGAGCCATAATCGTAATAGCAATTTCCTAAAAAAACAACATAACAATTAATCATTAATAGAGACGCTAAATCTATATAGAAGGTTCTTACGGGAAGAAAAATAAAGAAAATTGCACAGAAAGTTGAAAAGTTTCAGGCAACCGAATTTAACTTCGCGCGTTTGACAGTATGTCGTGTCAGCTTGTGAGATATATCGATAATTTATATATCGATGTAAATTACCGTGATTCAGTTCCATGATTTGGTAAGCAAATGAAACCAGTTTCGACCACATGAAGTAAATGTTATTATCAGAGGTGTTAACGTTTTTGTCGTGCATTATAATATGCTTCAACTCATCATCTTCGTTCGAATGTAGACTATCGTTCTCAGAGAACTTATCCAAGTCTCGCATCTGAGCCATTCTCTCCAAGCAGTGCAGCTTCTCCTTGACCACATCAAAATTCAATTCCATATGTGGAAGCATGTGGTGGTGTTTGGGTTGCCTTTCGATTTCAATGCAGTGCTTCATGTCTTCAGTGAGAGTCTCTTCGGATTTAACGTTGACCACGCTCTCAGTATAGCTATCGTCATCCTGGTGATCGGTGACGCTTTTAAATTCATCTTCGCCAAATTTCACGGATTGACGACTACGTTGAATTTCGTCATATTGACCCATTTTAGTTAGTTTCGTTAGTTCTTCATCATCTTGGAGTTCGTGGAAGCTTTCAAAGAAATCGTCGGAACTGACGTCGATAGAAGTTTTTGTGGATTCGCTTTTGGGGCTGGGTTCGATGCCGCTCTCACTTTGACTGTGTCCGAACTGATTGTACAGTTTGCGGCGGGCTTTTCGTTCCGAAAGCTCCTGTTGCAATAACCTATCTTGGTAGGATCGGCTTTTGAGCTTACGAGCGGCATCTAGCTGGTTGCGCTCTAGCGACTTGAACTGCTCGTAAAGGTACCACGAGCGCACACCGCGAGATTTTTTGTATTTTGGTATATCCACATCTAAAACAACAAGAATTTAACAAAAGAGCCATATAATATTATTTTATATACAACTTATCGATAAAACTGTTACCACTAAAAATATAATATATACAGAGAAAGCTTAGATGAGGTACATGTACCTACATTCCCCAAAGAGAGAAAGTAACTAAATAAAAAACTGTTTTTTTTTTTTTACTATGTGAACAATTTGCCACCGTTTGGGCACCGTCGGGCAGGGTCCCCAGAATGCTGGCAGCATTGCCCCGCTGGAATGCAAAACTTAATTTTTGAGCGAAATATACAAAATCAAAAGATATTGACACTGGGTAGTCTCATGGGTAGTGTACCTACCTACATATAGATCGATGGAGACAGGGCATCTATTACAAATGTGTAAAAAATTTCAAACTACTTACCAAAGGAATCCAAGAAATCCATCCAATCGTTGTTGAATACGCTTCGTTAATTTGCAGAAATAAACATGAGAAAGTCACATCGTTTTTAATAAAATAATTTTTGATGATTTTGAATATGTACACATGTATTGCACACACATGTACACCACGATCTGTCAGACCGTCAGAATTTTTTTTTTCACAATTAGAACTAAGAATTCTTTATGCTAGAAAAGCTGCCAGCCTTTTTTTCTTACTCTTATAAGGAGGATAATTATAAAGAGCTCTCTAGCGAGAGTTCCGTACCCAAAGGGTATAAACGGGACCTTATTACTATGCCTACGCTGTTTGTCTGTCCGTCCTACCTTTCTTTCGAACTGTAATAGATAACTAGTTGCAATTTTCACAGAATATGTAATGTAACAACGTATTACTTTTAGACTAAGAAATAATCTTTGACGAATGCTTTTCTAAGGAAATAATAATAAAGTAAAAAACTAAAGGGTAAGGCCTTGCAACAAACGTTATTTTGAAGGTGTATTTTTGTATTTGCTCTAATGTAAAAACGGTAATACCTACGTACAAGTGTCAAATAATTTATAGTAGGTACCTAAGTAGGTACCACACCATAATTAATTAATGGCCAAGTGCGAGTCCGTGTCCAATTTCTGTTCACCACAAAGTTATAAGACAGGTAATAACAGGTCTGTACGAAAGAAGAAAGCTGATCTCAAAGAATTCATGGATGATCTTATCTTCTACTGCGGGTAGGTACTATCATAACTAATGACCTTTGTTAGATGAAAATTAGTCTGAACTCAGAATAAACGAAAAAATATAGCAAAAGAATATAGAATCAGTCCTTTTGTTTATTCAATAATACAACATAACCAATAAGTTATGACTAATGTTACTCTATCATAGAAGAAATAAATATGGATCAGTAATGTTTACATTCAACTTATCAAATTAACCAATACGTATTGTTAGAAGAATAAGCGTCACTGTGGGCTGTAGACCGAGTTCAGTATAAATAAGTCTAACAGAAGAATACAGCGCCTACACGCGCGCGGGCTGCCTAGAGTTCGGTAGGTAAGTAACTAGGTAAATCTAATAGATGAACATAGCGCCTCCCACGAGCTGCTGCCTGAGTTCAGAAGGTTTTTATTTTTGCCTCTGACTAGGCTAACGTTTGACCGCGAACGCGCCTGATGGAAAGCGATGATGCCGTCAAAGATGGAGAACGTTTGCCCAGTAATAACCTAACACTCCAAGATCAAGGTAAGTCTAATAGAAGAATATAGCGCCTCCCGCGAGCTGCCTAGAGTTCAGTAGGTAAGTCTAATAGAAGAATATAGCGCCTCCCGTGAGCTGCCTAGAGTTCAGTAGGTAAGTCTAATAGAAGAATATAGCGCCTCCCGCGAGCTGCCTAGAGTTCAGTAGGTAAGACTAATAGAAGAATATAGCGCCTCCCGCGAGCTGCCTAGAGTTCAGTAGGTAAGTCTAATAGAAGAATATAGCGCCTCCCGCGAGCTGCCTAGAGTTCAGTAGGTAAGTCTAATAGAAGAATATAGCGCCTCCCGTGAGCTGCCTAGAGTTCAGTAGGTAAGTCTAATAGAAGAATATAGCGCCTCCCGCGAGCTGCCTAGAGTTCAGTAGGTAAGACTAATAGAAGAATATAGCGCCTCCCGCGAGCTGCCTAGAGTTCAGTAGGTAAGTCTAATAGAAGAATATAGCGCCTCCCGCGAGCTGCCTAGAGTTCAGTAGGTAAGTCTAATAGAAAAATATAGCGCCTCCCGCGAGCTGCCTAGAGTTCAGTAGGTAAGACTGATAGAAGAATATAGCGCCTCCCGCGAGGTGCCTAGAGTTCAGTAGGTAAGACTAATAGAAGAATATAGCGCCTCCCGCGAGCTGCCTAGAGTTCAGTAGGTAAGTCTAATAGAAAAATATAGCGCCTCCCGCGAGCTGCCTAGAGTTCAGTAGGTAAGACTGATAGAAGAATATAGCGCCTCCCGCGAGCTGCCTAGAGTTCAGTAGGTAAGACTGATAGAAGAATATAGCGCCTCCCGCGAGCTGCCTAGAGTTCAGTAGGTAAGACTGATAGAAGAATATAGCGCCTCCCGCGAGCTGCCTAGAGTTCAGTAGGTAAGACTAATAGAAGAATATAGCGCCTCCCGCGAGCTGCCTAGAGTTCAGTAGGTAAGACTGATAGAAGAATATAGCGCCTCCCGCGAGCTGCCTAGAGTTCAGTAGGTAAGACTGATAGAAGAATATAGCGCCTCCCGCGAGCTGCCTAGAGTTCAGTAGGTAAGACTAATAGAAGAATATAGCGCCTCCCGCGAGCTGCCTAGAGTTCAGTAGGTAAGACTAATAGAAGAATATAGCGCCTCCCGCGAGCTGCCTAGAGTTCAGTAGGTAAGACTGATAGAAGAATATAGCGCCTCCCGCGAGCTGCCTAGACTTCAGTAGGTAAGACCTAGTATATGTTTATCCATGGTAAGACTAATAGAAGAATATAGCGCCTCCCGCGAGCTGCCTAGAGTTCAGTAGGTAAGACTAATAGAAGAATATAGCGCCTCCCGCAGGCTGTCTGCTGTAACCCGGGTTGGTCTGCGAAGAGTGGACTCCGGAGTTCATAAGCTTCACACTATTTGGCGACAAGCGCTCCATTATGCCGCCGGTCTTCATTGGATGACCCTGGGTAGGTAACACGATTAAAATTAATGAATGTATCCATTCTATTAGTGTTTAAGCGCACAGGGAGTAAATCAACTAGCCGACTTTCGATCTAGTCAAATCATTGGTTGGGTGCATTTCGATGTATTTTCCTTGCTGCCATGTTTTTGACGACATAATAGTTAAGCGGCTAACAGACGAGACGGACTTGGCTGACAAACGTGTGGATTAGGCTGACGGACCAACGTCCTAAAAACGAGAGAATAGAAAAAAAAAACTCTTTCGCTCCCGTTGGTTGGACCCCTGTTGGTTAGTTAAATGGGCTGTTAGTACCTACTATTATTATACTGTAAAATCTCGGTTGTTAGGTTGTCACGAGCAAAACAGTTTTTTTTTTTTTTGTAAACAATAATCACCATCATCATCGGCCAGAAGACGTCCACTTCTGAGCATAGGCCTCCCCCTTTAACCTCCACACTGAACGACAGCCTGCCTACCTACCTTTTGCATCACTGGATGCCCGCGACTCAACAAACAATAATCATATAAGCACCTATATCCTAACGTTTAAACTTTCCTATAAAACGCTAGCTAAACCTTGTCAAAATTCTACTACAGCATCTCTATGACTTACCAAAGGTATGACAACAGGCGGTATCTTGTCGAATGTATTCCGCAGCCGGCGCCAGGTGTCGCAACCGAGCGTCTCCAGCTGCAAGTGAAGGTCCTCGCGGTCTGGAAACCGCTCAGTGGAGTGGTTGTACGTAGCCGCCAAAACCATGTCGAGGCTATCTTTGGGCAGGCTGGAAAATAACGCTCCTTTTAGATTCTCTAGACTTCCACATACCAAAAGCAGCAGCTCAGCGCATCTTGAACGCGGTCAGATGTTTTTTTTTTTTTATATACAATGAAGTTTATTTATGAAACCTTACTACACCAAATGCACCTGAGCAGCGTAGCGGCGGACTAGGAGCTCAAGTTTTGAATCGCTCATATTATGATATATCGCACGAATATAATATGCGAAGTGACCATCAGTTTTCTGTAGAAATGGCCGGCTGTGTGTTGTGCGGCGTTTAATGGTTTCACCTTAGAATAACTACTCAGGTAGTTATTCTGAGGATTTCGCCTTGTAGGTACCTATTACTAAACGCGCCGACCCGCGTTCAAGATATGTGCTTGGGTACCGCCACATACCTATAACGCGGCTAAAGCGAGACGTTAGCATTTTTTAAATAAATAAAAAATTATATACCTAACATGCAAAGTGGTAGGTATACCTATATTCGTAAACTAGGATCGGGAAACGGGAGCGACAATCAAACGTGCTTTGATCAAGTGTTGTTGTATGGTTGTATAGGACTATAGGTGAACTTGCGCTGTTTATTCTGAGATAATATCACAGAAGACACTAATGTAACTCATACCAAATACCTACTAAGTACCTACAGCAAAAATTATATACCTATGTAACCTAACTACTTAGTTCGGGACATTTTTGCACACATGGTCATCTGACCCCAAACTAAGCAAAGCTTGTGATATGGCTCTCAGAGACTGATATACATACATATATAGTTACATTTCTATAAGTTTAATTTGGATGTTGAGACTTACTAGAGAGGGTGGTAATAACTCATTCTCCTGACGCTCGCCAATGTGTGATGCGAGTATAACCTGGCTCCCGTTGGGCAGCCATGCTTCTCTTTGGTTGCGAGGTTTATCTCCTTGGTGAGGATACCTTCCTTACTTAGGTTAGGAAGAAGCTGTTTATTCCTAACTTGCTTCGCGCCAGCCATTACGTAGAGAAATTTGGAAAATGTATAATAAAATGTACAAAATAATTTTAATGCCCTAATTTCTCAATCTTCTTGTTAACTCATATTTACAGTGTCACGAAAACGCAATAATGTTCCGTGATAGAAAATGCCGATGCGTAAACAAAGCATCCATAGCAACCGTTGACATATTTTTAAACCGTATTACCTATGGTATTACTAATCTTTGGTATTACTTACCTACAAAGTCCTTGACCTACACTTACAAGATACTTTTTTTAATTTTTAATTTATTTATTTACACACGCACAATAATTAAAAGATACAATGTTTTAACTTAAATACTTCACCTTAACTAACGTGGTAAATTAACACAGCTAAGAGACGAGCCTATAATAGTAAGCTTTGCGAAGCAGTCCTCACTAGGATAACCCGTGTCGAGAACTACTGATGTATATATATAGTAGTCTTTGCTACTGATATAGTAGTCTTTGAACTACTGCAGTCCGCCTATCCCTACACAACCGAGCAAACATTTGCACCAAAAATAATAATAATAAGATATTGGTAAAATGAGTTTGTATGTGACTTTGTAAATATGATAAAAAGAATACTAATATAATATTTTTACAAGAATTATTTATTATTATTTTATTATTTTTTATTTATTAAAACATTACATCTATCATTACAGGTTGATTCCTAATACAATAGAGTAGTTAAATCATAAATATAGGAATTAGAATTAGTCAAAAGAATTACAATAAAAAAATTATACATCCATCTAAGAGTTAGTCAAAAGAATTACAATAACTTAAATATACATCAATGAATTAGTCAACAAAATTTACATATAAAATTAGTCCACAGCATCAGAATAACATAAATTATAAAGTGCAGCCCTTACGAACTCGCTCTGTGAACAGTGGAAAATGTCAATGTTCTCCGCGACCCGATTGAGTGTTTGTATTGTATGGTGCAGAATATAATAATTATATACATATATATATATTATATATATATTTATTTGTATAGTATACCTACATACATTTATAGTTCTATATATAGGTTGTAATTCATACTGTTCACAATATTTTTATAATAATGTTTTTATAATTATGTACCTAGTTATATAACGATAATATTTGATTATAAATTTATTCCAATTGTCCAATCACTTTGTGATGGCAACCAGAACTAATAGTGTTAACACACGTATGGATTTGGTTGACGGACCGCCGTCCAACCAACAGGACAGAAAGAGTGAGAATATCATATTTCCCTCTCTTTCTCTCCCGTTGGTCAGACGGCGGTTGAGGTCAACCAAATCCATACGTGTGTTAACACTATTATATTACAAATACAGTTAGACTGCCCATAGACCGTTGAAGGTCTAAAGACAATCCTAATGCTCAAGCCGTTACTTACTTACGCCTACCTCTTTTTTATGCAACTGACAAGACGAGCAATTCGGTCACCTGATGGTAAACGATACACTTTATTTCTCTTGCCCACACATTTCAGTCTGAACCAAGCGCGGGTAGAGTCTGAAATGCGCTGACTGAAATGCGTAAATCAGAAAAAGAGCGTCAACTTATAAAAAACGCAGTATGAAATGCAAACATTACGACTGTGTTACAATAAAAATACAAATAAATCAAGTACATAATATCACAATAGTATCAAGTGAGATTATTCCAGGTATTTCCTTGGTATTTCATACTTCTTGGGGTTAATGCTGATCTTTTTAAATTTGCCGCGCTTTTCAGCCAGACCTCCAGACTGTAGATGTTTACCATTAGGCGAGCGATTTGCTCGTCTTGTCAGTTTTTTCCTTTTTGTAATAAAACAAATGACAATTAAAATGCTTCAAGTATTTTATTTATTAGATTATTAACTTATTTTTTATTATTTTTTTGCTACGGCCCCATTGGTTGTTGGGGCAATTTTGCCATTATCAAAGAGAATGTAACGCTACGCTGCCATTATCAGTGAGGGAGGTGATAGTGAGATTGACTAAAAACGAGGTCATCCTGGTTGATGAAACTACTAACAGAAAGTAACAAATGGAAAAACTAAAGACGGATATTATTGAATGAATTAAATTAGCTAGTGCAAAAATTACTTTTTTGTTTGGGAATGGGAGTAGAGAAGAAATATGTAATGGAAGCGGAACTGTTGCCCGATATCTGTGTTTGTGTGTTGAGTCATGAGTGTCAACTTCCGAGCGCTAGACCTTGTTGCCAAACTGGCAAAAAGATGCCACTGGTTTTTAAGGTGGTACGTTCGTTTTTAGACAATCTCACTATCACCTCCCCAAGGACGTTTTATACCCTAAAGGGAATGCACCTCCCTCACTGTTAATGGCAAAATTGCCCCAACAACCAATGGGGCCGTAGCCAAAAAAAAAAGTTGGTACGTTTCACCTATGGCGGGAAATTCAAATTTCTAACTATTTGTTTTTTTGTTCTTGTAATACGGTGTTTGCGCAAATTGATTAAAATTATCCTTTACAAAATCATGTACATAAAGATATCAATATTTAATAAACAGTAGTACAAGTTTTTGCTATTTCAAATTGTTTATTGTAATACGTTGAGTTATTGATAAATAGCTGTACAAGATAATGTAATGTATTAAGAAAGACATTGGACAAGAAACGTGATGAAATTTGAATTTCCTGCTATATGAGGGTGGTAGACCTATGATGATCACAGATCTACTACCTATCTGTGTATATCTGTGACGAAGAGGGCACAGCGAAGAGGGACATAAACCAATGACTTATGACTTATGTGTGTGAATGAATTATTATGAATTACTTATACCAATGACTTATGACAATGACTTATTACCAATGACAATGACAATGACGAAGAGGGACTTATACCTTATATCACCTTATATAATTATTTATATGGTGTTTATATGTCTATTATGTCTTCTGTGCTTATCACAGGTGCATAAACTGAATCTATCATGTACGTATTATGATGGAATCTGTGATGATGATCCTTGCAAATTTTTATTTATTATTATTCGCCCATCGTGCAGGCTAAAGCCTTTAAGGCCATACCGCCTCTTCATCTGTTTTGTATAGTCTTAATAGCGTCAAATAAGTCAGAGTCAAGCTAAGTTAGTCACGGTCAAGTCAAACTCATGCCCCTGTAAAGTTGTGGGGACTTTAAAAGAGGCTCCTATGGAGTTTTGGAAACAACACGAAAAGACACGTTTCACCTCGTTATATCACTTGTCCACACTCGAGCACGTTTACGAGCACTTAAACACATTAACGCTTAGGATGGCCCTGAAACAGCTCAAGAACAACAAGGCGCCGGGGGACGATGGAATCACATTCACAAACAAAGTAATTCATAATAGGATCCTAATATGATTCATTAAAAGTGGCCGTTTTAGACCCGCAGAGCTTCTGAAAGCGGGTGGAACTGTCGCGAAGCACCTCAACAAGTACTCTGCGAAACACCCGTATGCATAGATCACTTGTCATCATGTGAGCTGATAATTAGTTGCTGAGAGTGTACTATATTAAATCAAAAAACATGGTTATATTTAAGGTTAGACTGAGTGGTACTATGAGAACCGCGACGGTTCATACGTTTACACTGATATGTGGCTGATGCAGACTCTGGTACCTGGAGCCATAGGCCTCCAAGGATTTCTGATACTGATGCACAGCTGAACGGCCTCTGGTACCTGGAGCCATAGGCCTCCAAGGATTTCTGATACTGATGCACAACTGAACGGCTTCTGGTACCTGGAGCCATCGGCTTCCAAGGATTTCTGATAGTTAGGGGGTTTCCCCCCAGTGGCCTCCAAACCTCCCCTATAGCCACCCCATGCCTCGCAATATACTGAGCTGGTCTGATCACTGATATTACTGAGATAATCTGATTACTAACACAACTGTAGGTACTGTCCTACTCGGTACCTATAATGACTGTATAGGTCGGACTGTTACTAGACAAGGCTGGAATCATACAGTCAAATGATATACACAGATATAACAAGAGTAAATGCGATATATCTCACTCACCTGAGATCGCACCTTGTTCTTACACTACGGACACTTGTTCCACTCACCGCTACCGGCTTCAAAGTGCCCCGTCCGGTCGGCTGCCGTAGCGAACGAAGCGCTCGCAATAGGGTATTTGACTACTTTTGGGAAACTATTGCACATTATTGTCTGATATAAAATAATGTATACTGCATTTATATTTTCTGGATATCAGTCGTATTTGCGATATAAATCGATGTTAAAGTTTGAATAAAAAAATATCGCGCCAAAACGCAGACCTGCGTCATAGCTCCGGTCGAGCGACGATTGACGTCACACAAAACAAAACAGCTGCAGCCAGGCAGCAATAGTTTGATAATCACTAATTTTCTAATAGAAGTAATGGTTTATAAATGTTGTGTAGTGCCACAATGTACAAATACTTTCATAAAACACCGGAAAAACTATTCGTTTCTGTTCCAATGGACCCCAAAACTCGCAAAAAGTGGTTGGAACTAAGTAGCTCGTAGAGAACCCAAAAGTATTGGAGCTAATTCAAGTGTTTCTATGTGCGAAGATCATTTTGAGGTACATATTTGAGTCTATATATTTCTATTATAATTTGTAATTTTATTGCATTACTATTTTATGTACTGTTACTTTCTTTTTAAACATTGTAAAGCTCGACATAACCTAACAAAATAGTTATATCCACTTACTACAACATACTTTTTGTACAACTTGATTGAATGTTTTGCTTGGAGAACACTTAAAAATTAATACTGACATTGTAGTTTTTACGTTTTGAGTTCTGCAGTGTAGAAACAATGACGTGGATTATTATTAAAGAAATATGCAACCATAAAAACATTAATTTTGGGTAAGTTACTGCTGTCTGCTTGCACAAAATGTTTCTCCATTCTTCTCACATTTAACCTCCGGAATGTTTTTGGTGAAAATTTCTGGATAAATCGCTCTCAAAATAGCTTTACAACATTAAATTCGCAATTATCAATACAAAATCTGTTTGTTTAGATTTGTGTGACGTCACTAGGGATGAAGCCAGTTACAGACCGTTTTCGATCACGTGATCAAATGTCGAAAATACAGTTATTTTATTCGCGTTTTTTACAAAAAATAAGCATATTTTTATCAAAAAATCAATGAAATATGCTTTTTCATTATGTCATGTTTATGGATGGCGTCAATTGGCATAATATTTTTAATACAGTCAAGTACCCTATTCCTCTCTCCGCCACCGGGTGTGACGTCAGCTGTGTTATCCACAGATTACACACAAACAAACGTCGGTTGTCTCTGTCACAGCTTTGCTGATATTTAAACCTTCTGATACCTACATGTCAGGATCTAGCTTCGCATTCGCGACAGGAACACCGGTACTCAGAGTCCTTCAGAAGCTCTTTAATTCTGTCTTACTCGAAGGTATAACGCCAGAAGCATGGAACAGAAGCGTGGTGGTGCTGTTCTTTAAGAAAGGTGACAAAACCTTGCTGAAGAACTACAGACCCATCTCGCTTCTGAGCCATGTTTATAAGCTGTTTTCGAGGGTCATCACGAATCGTCTCGATCGCAGGTTCGATGACTTCCAGCCTATCGAACAAGCCGGTTTCCGAAAAGGCTATAGTACCATAGACCACATCCACACGCTACGCCAAGTTATACAGAAGATCGAAGAATATAACTTGCCACTATGTTTAGCGTTTGTGGACTATGAGAAAGCCTTTGATTCGGTCGAGACATGGGCGGTGCTCGAGTCTCTGCAGCGATGCCGTATTGACTATCGGTATGTCGAAGTGTTGAAGTGTTTGTACAATAACGCCACCATGTCGGTCCGAGTACAGGAGCAGAGTTCGAAGGCAATTCCATTGCGAAGAGGCGTGAGACAGGGAGACGTTATCTCTCCGAAACTGTTCACTGCCACAATGGAAGATGCCTTCAAGCTCCTGGAATGGCAAGGACTCGGCATCAACATCAACGGCGAGTACATCACTCACCTTCGGTTTGCCGACGATATTGTGGTCATGGCAGAATCATTATCATTAACGTTAATCCTAACGTCTTCTCGTCTAAAATACCTCAGTGCCTTAAGACGAAAGTCTTCGACCAGTGTGTGTTACCAGTGATGACATACGGCACTGAAACGTGGTCTCTCACTATGGGCCTCATAAGCAAGCTCAAAGTCGCACAACGAGCTATGGAGAGGGCTATGCTCGGGGTTTCTCTACGAGATCGAATCCGAAATGAGGAGATCCGTAGACGAACGAAAGTCACCGACATAGCCCACCGGATTAGTAAGTTGAAATGGCAGTGGGCAGGGCACATATCACGCAGAACAGATGGCCGATGGGGCCAAAAGGTTCTGGAATGGAGACCACGGACTGGTAAGCGCAGCGTAGGACGTCCACCCACAAGATGGACAGACGACCTAAAAGAGACCGCAGGGAAACGCTGGATGCAGGCCGCTTCCAACCGGCCCTTTTGGAGATCGATGGGGGAGGCCTATGTCCAGCAGTGGACGTCCTACGGCTGAAATGATGATGATGATGATGAAACACATTAACACTCGTAAATACACAAGTTTAGGAAAATAATAGCACAAGCCGACATGCTTTTTCAACGTTGGTGCCAAAACCTCTCTAACATCCTTGCGTGCACATCAGTGAGTAAAAGAATCAATGGTGCACGAGGTTTTTTTAGGGTATATATCGTATATATAGAATCCTTGATGGTGCACACCAACACATGTGAGACGTCTCAGACGTGCTCTACGGCTATATGTAGTTCTCACTTTATTTTTTACAGCAGTCAACAGTTTTACAAAAGATATGGCAGCACATGTGTTTCCGTTAGAACATTATGTTGCCAGTCTAATATTTATGTTAGATTTCCGGTTCCGACAAAAGACGCCATTTTGAATTATAATATCTTTTGGTTTCGTGCGTTGTGCGTGTGCTAAATTTTGTGACGGCATATCAGTTTTATTGTGGGTTGTATGTGTTAAGTGTTCATTCCTTTAATTTAGTAATTGAATAACACATCACAATGAGTTACGGGAGACCACCGCCTCGTATTGACGGGATGGTGTCGCTAAAAGTCGACAACCTCACATACCGCACGACGCCTGAGGATCTGCGCCGCGTCTTTGAAAGATGTGGAGAAGTCGGCGATATTTACATACCTAGAGACCGCTATACAAGAGAAAGCAGAGGATTCGCATTCGTCAGGTAAGAACTGAACCTAAATCAACTATTATTTTGTAGTTAGCAATTTCTTAGTGACGTCATGGCAACCGGTATATTACCAAGCGTTTTGAGGAGTGATATGTAGCAAGTACTCGGAGAGAGTATAATAAGTAGTGATCGATATTACATGCTATGCCAAGGGACTCCCGCACACATCCAAACTTAAGTTAATTACCGAAAACACTACGAGTATTTAAATCTTTTGTCGCCATTGCAGGTTTTATGACAGGCGGGATGCCGAAGAGGCGCTTGACTCTCTCGATGGGCGCATGTTGGACGGCAGGGAGCTGCGCGTCCAAATGGCAAGGTACGGTCGACCGTCATCACCGTACAGGAGCCGTCACGACCGTCGCCGCAGGTATGTGTGTGTACAAGCTATAATGTCCTTCAGACCTTCAATATTACAAATTGTTGTATAGCCGTTTGTTGGGATTAGATTTCTTACTCTGACTCGATACTCTTTCTGAATAATGAGAACAAGAAGAATAACAATGCACCACATTTAATTTAACAACATTGTTTTTATCTATGTCTGTCACCCGTAAACCATGGCATGTCATCATTGCCAAATATTGAGGGCTCAACAAAAAATACAATTACTAACTGTATGGATTGAAACTTGATGCACAACCTTATTTTGCAAAACTCCA
This sequence comes from Agriopis aurantiaria, assembly GCA_914767915.1. NCBI lineage: Eukaryota > Metazoa > Arthropoda > Insecta > Lepidoptera > Geometridae > Agriopis > Agriopis aurantiaria. The sequence continues at coordinate 3,576,037 of OU611994.1, read as the reverse complement.
CTTAAGAAGAGAACAACACATGATTAAAGTCAACAAATAATTTAATTATTTACCTTACTCATGCACTCGAACTAAATTCCTCATAACTTTGAGTATACATACCCTAGGTAGGTTCACAGTATAGGCAACTGAATTATTTTATAGTTATATTGGTAGTGCAAGCAAACAAGTCAATATACCTATATACCTCTTTTTTAATTGTTGGATATGTTTTTGTGTAAGTGAACACGATTTATTTATTCTAATGTTACTTTAAGTTAAGCAATGCTTAAAAATTGCTCTCATTTTCATGTGTGACATTTCCGTCAGCGAAAAGTTAACAGCAATTTTAAGCATTGCTTAACTTAAGTAATGTTTATAAGTAAGACCGTGAATGTATGATAATTATGCAGTATGTGCATGTATAGAGTGTGAAATAAGAAGGTAAGAATTTAAATTCTGGTCTAAATTGCTTGTACAATCATTTTGTAAAATGAATTCACTAATAACAAACTTCAAACCTGGCGCCCTTGATGCTGGGTCCTATTGACCCATAGTATTTTTTGTACACTACCAATACAATTTGAAATCGTGTGTAGCTGGAGATGTAGACTTCCCTCTTAACTAAATGCCTGTTATTTTTTTCGTGACCTTGAATACAGATTCCTTTAGTCGATATTATTAAATAGGTTTACAAGGTATTAAATATCATCAAACAAGTCTAAAGTCAAGCAAAGTAAGTCAAGTCCAAGTCATGCCCTATTATGTTGGAGGAGACTTTACTAGAGGCTTATAGTTTAGGAAACATAAAAATACATGTTTTATCTCAATAAATAACAGCCAAGAACTCAACATATTCTTACACCGCTGCTGGTACTCTGGTATGACATCACGCTCTAACCTAGGGAATGTATACTCAAAAGCTCATACAATGCTTGAGAGACACATCATGTTTGTGTCATGAAAAGGTTTTCACATAGCTTCAGTCTTCACTGTTAAATAAAAAAATTACTTGTATCTTAATATTTTTATTTTTTTCTATTTGATTCACGAGTGAAGTAACGTGTGTGGTATAATGAATGTAATGCGAGAGCACATCTAGTTCGACTGATGGCAGTTTCAATAGAGATGCACGATTGCTATAGTTTGTGTGATGGTATTTCTTTTAGCAATTCCCGTTCACGGTCTCGTTCACGTCGTCGTACCAGGTCCCGTTCGCGGTCGCGCAGGCGCTCTTACTCGCGCAGCCGCAGCCGCTCTCGCTCCCGCTCCCGCTCGGACTCGAAGAGCTCGCGCGGCCGCTCCCGCTCCCGCAGCCACTCGCGCTCCCGCTCCAGGCATTGAAGTGCTGAGTAAGTTACATTTACACTTATACTACAGTAATGTCAAACTAAGAAGTCACTCTTGACATATGCACGCCTATGAAGTTCCATAATTTATTGACAAGCAACCATAGTCATAAGAAAACCATATTTCTGGTTAACCATATTTTATTATGGATGCTGTTTTTCTTTACGATAGTGAAGCGACCTCTTTAGCTTCGATAGTTCTATAGAGTCCACAGATTATCTCACAAAGTTATTCAGTTTTGTCTTGTCGTTCCTACCGAAACTATAAACTACGCACTCTCTTATAACTATAAGATAACTTTAGCCATATGACAGTTATGTCGATCCCATCAGTTTCAGCAAATGTCTTAAGTGACATGATAACTTGATTTTACTGTACTTTCATATACACTATTACAATAATCCATAAACTTTTTTACCACTTGACGCAAAGAGAGGAGTGTTATAAGTTTAACATGTATCATGCTAATAATTAACTGTATCAATAATTTTACGCTAACAAGTTAATATTTTTTGCAGGAGAGAGGTACCAGGTGTGAGCTGAAGTGCTGTGCTGTACGACCCTGAGCAGCCTTCGGCCCAGGTACTAATCTCATCAGTTACTCTCATGCCATACAGACCTAACTATGGTTACACATAGTGACAACATTGAATGTAACAAATTACCTATTAAGTCCCCTTTATTTAGGTTAACTATATCATTGTATTTCTATTAGTTTGTCATTAACTGCAACTCTTTTAGTGAGCACTCATACTATGAGAAATGTTCATTTGCAATCAAATTATAGACATTGCGCGCAGAGTACAGGTACAATAAGATTTGTTTAGATATCTTAGAGTATTTTTAGTTATAAATGTTTTTTTTACTGTTGTATGAATATTGTAAAACAGACACTTTGCAGATGTATTTCAAGATTAAATGATTTAGATTAAAATGTAAACATGTTACAAAGTGTAAATGTGATTAAAAATTAATTAACAAATAGATTGACACTCTGTGGTCCTTAGATTCAATTTCAGGATGTTATAAAGACATTTTGACGACCCTACTACATATTGGGCTAAATTGGGCAAAAATTTGGGACCTCCAACTTGGTAAACATGCATGGTTCTCCTTATACATTGACTGATAATGATGTCTTCAAATCACAAGATTTTTAATTGAAAAAAAAGTATCATGCTACAGTAGAATGGTGAAGGTAGAAAGGAATTAGTGTTTAAATAAAATACAATCATAACTGAGGGCACAGTAACTGAATTGTCAGTCTGGCAGTGTAGTTTTGTCTATTTACATCTACGAACAAGGTATTTATGGGAAAATAACTATCATAGAATACCCATGACAAAATAACCACTTGGTTGACAACAACATAATATCTCATTGTCGAGGGCAAGTTTCTTTGCCTCTAGTTGACATGTACACTGACACAGTACAACCTATTTATCTAATGCTGTGGCCACACTATCAGGACACCGAATGTTCGTATTGTCGCTAGATAGATTGTCAAATCACTATCTGGGCGAACATGAATGCCTATCGTGGTGCTCTCGGTAAATTTGAACTAATCAAACTGTTTTAAAAATGAAATTTACTTTTGAACCGTAATGACATTTGATTGTAAGCTAATGTGGAAAAGAAAATCGTCTATAGCGGAATAAAAAAAAATTATCTCCACATCCCGACACGAACATCGTGCGCTAATGTGGCCCTGGGTAAGAATCGAATAGGGAAGCCATCTGACAGTCATCAATGAAATTTGTTAGTTTGACTTTCGATTGACTACTTCTGCAAGATACGTTGGTCTCTCCTCTGAGATATCTAAGATGTGGTGACATTGTAGATTGGATGTAGGAGACTAAGTTTTAATGCTGTATATATTTTAATAATTTCTTGTTTTCGCGATTATTGCATTGAAATTAAACACTTAAGAGATTGTATTGGATGTATTTTACATTATTTCATTTTATTCTTGACGTTTTGAACACTGCAGTGTCCTTGGTAGACCTATATTATCTTGTTCGTAGGTGTATGCTCATATACCATTCCTACTTAGAATGAAAACTTTTTCTGCATTGTTGTAATAAAATTGAGAACATAATTATGTAATAACGATTGTTTGTAATGTTTAGATGACTGTAACATTAATGTGAATGTTGGTATGCTCAGGGCGTGTGGCGTACGCGGAGCGCGGCAGTATGCGGGGCGGGGGGGTTTGCTGATTGCTGACAACTGCTGAATATGCTGTTGTTGCCGTACATAAGTTATGAGTAACATTTTATACTTATTGACAAACCGAGACACGCATTTCCGATTTCGTAAGACAAACATTGCTCCATATCGACATTTTCTGTGTCGAAAAAAAATCTCCACAATAGGCCATTTCTTCTCCACTTTAAACTATTCATTTATATTTTTGTACAAACATAAATTTTGTCTTTACCCCCATCCGAGGTGAGAAGTATAAAGTAAGATTCAATGAAAAGTTAGTAAATAAAAAGCGTTTTATACACAAGTGGAAGGCGGTATGCGGCGGACAGCAGACTACGGACTAACATATGCGTTTGTTTGGCAGGCCGGTGCTGCCCGCTGGCCAGTCCTGTCCTGTGCTGATTGCTGTGATTTGCAGATACACTCGCGGTCTAGGTTTATCGGTAAACGAAGCGGAACTACGCCCACCCTGCCCCATCGAATCCTAACATTTTTAACGTCCTGAATTAGGCTACCATTACTTACACAGGAAAACGTCACGATAATTATGTAACAAACGAGAGATGCAGCATCGCCGAAGAAAAGCTGGTGGAGACGTCACAGAGTTTTGTGTAGTTTATAACCTTTTCGTGAATAAATTAATATACTTATTAGTGAAGCTTGTTTTTTTCTTACTATGGCTGGCTTACCTTTCAACCTTACCATACCATACCTTCAATGAAGTATTTTCTACACCACAGATATACAAGTAGATCTGTGGTCTACACTCACGGGTGTAGCCAGGGAGTGTTGGGGTTCCCCCACCCTGATGTGCATCCCCATGCACTTTGTTTTATTTTCTTGAACCCCCCGATACTAAAACCTGGCTACGCCCGTGTACACTAATTACGGTAAAACGGCGAAATTCCTATATTATATCTAATAATATAGAAATTCCTATATGGGTTATAATTCATTATTTGCTTTAACCGCTTCAAAAATCTTCCCAAGAGCTCGTGTTATTACGTTTCCCTTTATGACGAGCAACACATTCATCTAAATATTTAAGCCGTGAAAAGCCAATAGCATAGACATAGGCCAATTGCGTGGACAAATTCACCCGATGTACCGTTTGCACCACCATTAGTCACAGATCTACTACCTATAGATTTTCAATGAGCGTGGCTAGCTCAGTGCCTCTCGCTTCAACAAGGTGTGTTGCCACATTAAAATGATTTGCTATAAGTTAGGGTAATTTACCTACTATGATGGGTAGTGAATCTTCAATGAGTACTTTGGAAACAATACTACCTTTTAAATATTTATATTTTATACACTATCTGCTGCAACCCGCGGAGCTACCTGCAATTTTCTGGGAAGTAAAGTACGTTGTCTGTCCTCATGACACACTCTATCGTCCTGACAAATTTTGACTTAGCCCATGATCTAAAAAAACAAGGTCTAGCAATTTGAGAGTGGTCCCGCAATGACGTCACTGTCCAGTTGCCACTTTATTCAATCAGCTGTTACGTGGTGTATCGTCATCTCTCTCGAACCTGTTGTAAATTGACATCATGACATCATTGCGGGACGCCCACGTAAACATTTTTTCTCGGATTGCTATACCTGGCGGAGTATATTATTATACCATGACTTAGCCATTTCCTCGTAAAAACAGACAGAAAGTTACTTGCGTTTTTATCATAATTATTTGTTAGGATTAGAATATAGTACTAGAAAAAAGGTTGTAAAGTAACCATAGCATGATTTTTTATAATTAATAAAATATAATAAAAAAGTCAGAGTTAAAACGGAACGGGGGTCATGCAACAAACGTTAAACGTATTTTTGGATTTGTTCTAGTGTAAAAACGGTAATCCGTACAAGCGTCAAATTTAGCGGATTATAGTGAACATAAGTAAAACAACAAATAATAAACACTGGCCAAGTGCGAGTCAGTGACAAATTTCTGTTTACCACTAAGCTAAGCAACGTCGGGCGCGGTCGGTACTTGGATGGGTGACAGCCTGGGCGTGATGTTGTCTTTTTGCACAACTTTTTGTATTTTGTGATTGTAAAGAACTCTCAGCGCACGAGTCCGACTCGCGCTTGGTCAGTTTAGTTTTTTCATGAATGGAATTATGTATAACATTCCAAATAATTAGATAAATAGACTCTTTAATGTTTACAGTACAAATTTCACGAACAGCGCGTAGCTTTTTGAATCGGTTCGCCGAAATCGCCTTTTGCTTTTCCAGCTTCATAACTGTGGCCTCATTAATATATATTTAATATTAACATTCACCATATTCATATGGGCATAAAAGGGTCGATATTTTGCACTTCTTGCAATGTGCCAGCTTTTTTCAGCAATGTGACAGGATCAGTTGGAAACCTGCAGAACGAATAATTTATGTTAGTTGCGGTGGGTAATTTCTTTCATAAACTGGCAACATTCATAATTTATTTTCTAAGTGAATAATTTGATAAAATTCATAGAATTAGACCAAAAAAGACCTAAAAACTGACTAATTATGAATAAAATATTTGCGAATTGATATCCTGATTTTATTTAGGTGATCGTTACAAGCTTTATATGTTTACTTACGTGTGAAATGATATTTCATCGTATTTTCGCTCACTGCGCTTCTTGCAGCCCAAAATGCTACAACCAACCATTGTAAAATATCTTTTACAATTATTACTCAGAGGAAACACGCATTTATCACATTAAATCACCAAAAAAAGGCAATAAATATAATTCAGACCCGTTTTGTTTGTCACTGATTATTACAGATTTTGACACTTGAGGTACCAAAAACAGGTCACGCCGATAAGGACAACAAAATCTATTTATGTCCTTTTCGTACTTGTGCTGAGCCATATCAAGTTGTCTCTTTCACTAAAATATATTGCCGATCTGGTTGTGTATATCTGTGACCATTAGTGCTGCAAACGCAACTGAAATAAAGGCCACGTGTCGGACTTGGTTGACGTATCGCGCCGTCCTAGACGTGCCAGTACCTATGTCCCATTCATCAATGGTATGTCCAATATGTCCCTATTAGATATAAGCCGCCCAGTGGTTGAAAAAAAAAGTTGTTACTGTCATATTTTTTGACAACTTTCACATGGACAACAAATAAAAAAAAAAAAAAACGTCAAGTGACTTGACTGCCCAACGTGCGTTCTGCGTATTTATTTTCTAGATTTGAGAACCTTTTCCACATTTTCTAAGTTATCAATTATTTAATCACAATGTCATCGTCTTTCTTCTTGAAAGGCAAATCAAGGCAAGTGCACCAGCGGAAAGGTGAAAAAATTAAAAGGAAAAAACCGAATAAACAAATCGATCCTAACCTAGAAAACGGACAAGACTCTTCCGATAGTGATTTGGATCTCAAGAAGTTTTCCGATGCAGAGGAGTCTGAAAGCGATCATGAGACTGCTGAGCAGAAGAAATTAAGGTTAGCTAAAAAGTACTTGGAAGAAATTGAAAAAGAAGAGGCAAAAAGAGCAGAAGACAAGGAGCTCGATGAAGCGGTTGAAAAACGTTTACAGAAAGACTATCTTGAACAAAAAGGTAAATTACGTGTAGAAGTAGCCGACAACTATATCGCACCCACTGAAAGCGATTTGAGACTAGTTCGCGCCAAAGAGCATAGGCTAACTCTAACATGTGTCTGTGTATCCAGTGATAGCAGCTTTGTGTTTTCTGGCAGTAAATGTGGCACTATTATCAAATGGGGTATCAAAGAAAAAAAGAAGTATGGCAGTCTTACATATAAAACACACCCTAAACTACTGAAAGGTGGAATCATGGCCATAGCGATATCTACAGACTCGAAATTTTTGGTCACATCAGACGAGTCCCCGACAATACAAGTGTGGGAACCTAATACTCTCAAGCATATACACACATTCAAAGGGCACAAGGAATATGTATCAGGTTTGGTTTTTAGGAAAAACACTCATGACTTGTATTCTGCCGGTAAAGATAGAACTGTCAAAATTTGGTCTTTGGATGAGATGGCGTATGTAGAAACACTGTTTGGTCATCAATCTCCCATAACCTCCATTGATGCCTTGACCAGAGAGAGAGCAATCACCTCTGGGGGTAGAGACAGCACTGTCAGAACATGGAAGATAGCTGAAGAGTCACAGCTGATATTCAATGGGCCTGTTGGAAGCTTAGATGAAGTCAAGCTATTGGATGAGGAACATTTTGTTTCGGGTAGTGATAATGGCTCGCTATGTTTGTGGAGTCTAATGAAGAAGAAGCCTCTATGTACGGTCATTGAAGCTCATGGGTCAGAGAATGAAGTGCCTCGGTGGATAACAAGCTTAGCTACATTGCTAAACTCAGATGTTTTTGCTTCAGGATCCTATGACAATAATATAAAGTTGTGGAAAGTCAGTGATGGATATAGAAAGATAGTACCACTGTTTAGTATAGAAGTTAATGGTGTTGTAAACAGCATGCAGTTCACGCGAGATGGCAAGCTCCTGTATGCTGCTATAGGGCAAGAACACAAAGCAGGCAGATGGTTTAAATTAGGTGGTGCTAAAAATGGACTGCTAGTTGTAAATTTTAGCATTAAATCATAATATATTGTACTTTTAGTAAATTGAACTGTTTTTTTTTTTTAGATAAACTTTTGCACTCATGCGAGATCATTTTTGTCTGGCCTATATTTTGGTTTGCTGCAAGCCATGACCTTTATGGGCCGAAGCGCCGTGCTACTGCTTGCTCAGATTATTCGGTTTGCTGCAAGTCATGACCTGTACAAGTCGGAGAGCCATTTGGCCTCATTCATCTCCTTCGGTTCGCTGTAACCCGGGACCCGTACAGGCTGTGCGGCCGCTTGCTCGGCTCCTTCGGTTAGCTGGAAGCCGTGACCCGTACGGGCAAAAACTCCATGTGGTGGCTTGCTCAGCTCCTTCAGTTTGCTGCGAGACATGACCCACCTTCCGAAAATGGTTCTATCTAACAAATACTTTCTGTCATAGTGAATGAATCAATTGCACAAACTTTGCACCCTTTTCTAATTGACACAATCGTTTGGAACAACATACACAAAAAGCAGAGGGCTTATACAGGCTAGAGTTGATGCTGATGACGATATTAAAATTATGCCCTTTCTTAATCTCATGCTTAAAGTTTGGCAATTACAGGTATATTCTTCATAAAATATCAAATTGTACAAGTAGCTTACCACCACAGAAAACGCTACTTAAAATTAAAAAAAAATGCCATTTGGATCAAATTTTTATTGCTTCAAGTACCTGAAGTCTAACTTTATTTTATTGCCGTTAAATTTACTTTCGGCCACTAACTCACCTGATGGTATGAGATGGCAGGGAATGGTCTAACTTCACCTTTATAATACAAATACAGACTGAAAATCTTTCGCCAATCTACAAAACTAAATTTCTGCTACATATTCAATTCATCCAACAATGGTATTAGCGCCTCTAAGTTGCAAGTATCCTGCAGTAATGTCCATTGGCAAGCTTCTGACCGTTGCAAACTCTTCAGCATTGCTGTAGAAAAGCTTAGAGTGACGATCCATGTAGGGTGCTGGGAGTCCAGATATATCTGAATATTTTTTGGTAGGTTTGAATGTGGGGGGTGCGTTAATAGAATAATCTGAAACAAATGTTAGATTAGGATTGTGCATAATATGCTCTACATAAACACTGTGTTATACGGGGCTGGCATAATCGCATAGCGACTAAAGCCCCAAACAAAAAATTAGATTAAAAAAAAATAAACTGTGCTATCATCTTGTGTAGCTTACATAAAACAGCTTCATTTGGCCACGGTAGAGCTCTTTCAGCTGTTAATATTTGTTTTAGTGATCTCCACATTCGCTTTTTGCATCCACTTTTTACTATGAATTTGTTTTCTGCTTTGAAGCAATGAATTTTATCTGACTCCCCAGTCATGTGGATGTGGTTTAGTTATGTGGATGGTTTAATTATGGAAGTAATAAATAAAAATGGAATGGAGGTCAAATGGTTTACGACTGTAAAAGTATTATTTATTTTCATCTTTGATTTTCATTATCAAACAAACTTGACGTGAACTTGACAGACTGACAAGTGAGTGAGTACTTTTTTTTATTCATTCATCGGGCAGGCTAAAGCCTTTAAGGCCATACCGCCTGTTCATCAGTTTTGTTATAATAATATACAAAAGTTGTATTTAATAATAGTATTTCAACCACAGATATACACAACATCTGTGATTTTAACATAGATTCCAAAAGTTGTATTTAATAATAGTATTTCAACCACAGATATACACAACATCTGTGATTTTAACATAGATTCATACTGAATCTATGCATTTTAACAATGTACAGTAGATCTGTGAATGTACATATTACTTAAATTAAAGTGAGTACTTGAGAAGTGACATGACATTTTATCCTTATTTTTTTCATGATCATGGAAGCAGATTCCTTCAGGCGTAATATTATTTAAGTTTACTTAGTCAAAAATAACGTCAAACAAGTCAGAGTCAAGCAAAGTAAGTCACGGTCAATTCAAACTCATGTCCCAGTAAAGTGGTGGAGTCTTAGCAAGAGGCTTCCATGGAGTTATGGAAACAACACGAAAGACATGTTATGCCTCGTTATGTCACTTACCTACACTCTAACACGTTTACGAGCACTTAATAAATAATAATCCACCATTATTACACATTAACACTATACACAAGTTTAGGGAAATATATATATACCGAGCAGTACGCTTAGTCCCGTAGATTTGATAGTTTACGAAAACTTTCGTTTACGTGTTGTTCCATACATTTTAGTAAAGCGCCTCTATCGGAAACGTGGAGGAACTAAATTTGGCAGTTTGACTGATTGTGATCACAGATTATGATTGTGATTTTGTTCATGCAGTAACCCCACTATGGGGTAGAGGCTAGAACAGTCTCTGCCTTGTATATGAAAGTGTCCATCGAAATGCGTGCAGTTTAGCAGCATACATTAAAAAAAAGCGCCTAAAGTTATTAGAGTGAGATAAAGAAATAAACAAGGAAAGAAAAACTATCGCTACGTTAAGAAAGTTATAAAAAAAAAATATAACAAAAATATTAATTTAGGTACACTAGCGCCATTCTGAAAGGTTTTTGAAATGTTTGTTAGTTTAGTTGGACACTTTTTCAACTTGTCCCTCATAAAAGAAGTTTCTCCTGACCCTACTCTCTACCTCCCATAATACCCACGTAGAGCTATCTACGGATAGGATGGATACCCACTTTTTAACCGACTTCAAAAAAGAAGGAAGGTTCTCAATTCGATCATTAATTGTTAGGTTTGTCAAACCACATAAGACATAATAGGCAGTCACAAACATCAGAATAAAAAATTAGTTTCATATTCATAGTATTAAAAAAGGAGCTACTACATTTAGAAATTCATCTAATAATGTCTAGGTTACAATAAAATTACTAACAAATACAACAAGAATACTTTATTTATTTTACAGTAGGTAGACAACCACAGAAAAGAGTACAGAATAGGTATTACCATGTATTACTCGTATGAATATACACTTAATTTTAAGCCCAATGTTTAAAACTAAACTTTTACACTTTTATCCATCTATCATGTGGACAGTTAAGTACTTTACTTTTGAACATAAACTGCACATTAGTGACATGTTAGTAAAAATCAATATCATGGGCAACATCGCAAGGATACTATGTATCAAGTTATTTGGTAACTATGGTAAAAAAAATTCTAGAACTAGGTTGCTCAACAAGTCAGGAGTTGGCGCGGTTCACTTGCGCATGTGGGTAGCCAGGGCCTTGATTCTGTAACTTTAACACGCACAGTAACGCGGCGCTTTAAGTTAACCCCTAAAAATTTGACAACTATTTCTTAGGGAATAAAGGCAGACTTTTAGAGGTTAACTTAACGAGCCGCGTTATGGAATATATGGAATCAGTGTCAGAGCGCAAGGATATCTATAGAGTTGTATACGCGCTTTCTTTTCCAACTAATACCGCCTAGCACGGTTACGGAATCGGGGCCCAGCGCTCTTGCTCTTAAAATTACTTAAGTATATTTAAGGCCAACAAATGCGAGGCGCTCTGTACAATAAGTCGGAGTCGACCCGTCTTTACGCATCGAACATAGAAAGAAATAACAGGAGACTAAAAGCAGCTAGGCGTGTAGTCTGTGGTGGCCTTTATTTTATCTTCATCATCATCATCATTATCAGCTTATCATGTTCCCACAGCTGGGACACAGGCCTTCTTTCAGGAAGAGAGGATTGGCCCTAATCCACCATGAATCCCAGTGAATGTTAGTGAATGTCATGTCTTTGAACTTTTGTGATTCTTGGACGTACTTGCTAAAAAGCACAAAATTTACTATCTATTGTAGCGTCGTGTCGATTTTTACTTGACTGGCCTGGAGTTGGGGAACTAAAACTATGCGGCATGCGCATCGCGAGCCCTGCTTGTTGGACGTAAATAAAGTATGGAGATCTAGAGTGAAAAAGGCCCTAAGTGCCTCAAAATGTTTTAGTTTCTTAGAAAACAGCACTGCTTATACGAAATTATCACAATTTAACATCACCAAACGAAATGTGCATTTTATTTTTAGCTATACGACAATTTTTTACTTAAAAATATATAATTATAACAGATGACTCACCTACGACCCTACGATTCACCCTATATTAAAAAATACGTTAACTACGTACGTTACTTTTTAATCCGGAAAATTGAATAGTTTCTCTAGGATAGCGTGTGAAACCACGGGATGCTGCTAATAGACAACTTTACTAGCACGTACCGCTCACATCGCTCCATTGTCTCAGTATTTCCCGGGATGTGCAACCAGTATTGTCAATTATATCACATAATAATGTCCCTATTACATTTTGCGTTTTCTTTTTACTATTGTTGATCCTGTAATTTTTGTAATTAATTTTTTGTTTCTGTAAAGTTCACTATTGTATTATTGTAATTTTTTTTTTATTATTTTGATCTCATTATTTTTGTTACCTATCATTAGTTTTTAGTTGTTATTTAGAATAATATTATATGTATTTAGAAAATAAAGATTTAAATTTAAATTTGGAGGAGGCCTATGTACAGCGGTCTATGTGGACGTCCTACGGCAGAAATGATGAATAAAGTATTACGCCACAGTGTTATCAACTGTTCAAATAAATTGAATTTGAAAAGAAATTGCATACTAGGTAGGTATTTGTTAGAAATTACGTTGTTGCTAACGCTGTGCTACTGCGTTAAGAATGTTGAATAAGAAAAAGTAAAATATTTTTTTTTCTCAAAAAATAAACCTTTTATTAATAGTTATATCAATACTACTCCCGATTCTGAAAGAATTTTCAGGTTTTGCGTTATGGGTGTATATACGTTGATATACGAAAGGTAAGCTTGCTTCATAAATTACAACGGGTCCCATTGTAAATTAAATGAAAAAGTCCAAAATTAATTATAAGTTGAAATTCTGGTATATGTATTATAGGACAAGGGTGAAGCTCCATTGAACCGAAATAAGAACCAAATAACATGACATGACGCAGAAGCCACTTTCGTAAAATTCTAACAATCACGAATTATTACAAAAATATAAATCTTTAGGCCTTACTCAGTAGAGTTTCACCTTATGTTACTTTATAAACTGTGGTATGTTGAATGAGCAGCCATGTGTTGTTTCTTATTGTTATTTGGTGGTCTCAGGACCACTCGATGACTGTTGCGCCATAGCTTGCGAGTATTGGATACTATCTGCAAGTAAACATAATATTGTCAGATATATTTGGGTCATTTTTGGGACATTTTTGCACACACGGTCGTCTGACCCCAAACAATCGGTACCATACTGACTTGAATGTTATTGCTGTTATTAAGACATTGTTAGATGCCAAAGTGACAGATGTTAATAAAATTGAAATGCATTATAAAAAATGTTGGACTGCAGGTCTCTGGTATAGGGTCATTAGACCACCTCCCATACCAAAGGCCGGTGGGCCAACTCGTAAGACAGAAGAGTTGGACCACTACCCCAAATCTGAAATATAAGCTATGTTATGTGTAGCGGTATTTCTAATGACATTATTATGACATTTCAATATACAGATCCGTTCGGACCTAGATGGGGCCTGGTGTAATGAAAATCAAGCTAAATACTTAAATAGGCAGGAGAACACAAGAACTATTATTAGTTATCCTTCAAATTCTTAAAGACGCAAAAGCTCCAACCAAACCAAAGTTCTACCCATCGATAGATAAGAGAGTAACTAACGAATTACTCAACTAGGTTGGACCTCTGTCTAATGATAGGTACCATCACAGGTCACTGTGACTTAAACAATCACTTGCACAAAATTGGAGCCACAGACAGCCCTATGTGCCGAGGCTGTCTACAGGAAAAAGAGACCGTGGAGCATGTACGACTGCACTGCAAGGCCACAGAAGACACACGATTAAGGTCAGGAAATGTTACTTACTCTCGTAACGGAATTTGTTGCGCTCTGATTTGGTGGCGCCTTTGATCTTGTTGTAGATAACCGCGCCTTTCTTGGCCTCTTGCGGCTTGTACGTCTCAACGTTGTCCTGTCAACAAAAACAGGATCAATCTCGGTATAAATCTGGAAGGGTAACTTCAGCTCATCATTTAAAAAAAAAATTATTTCAGACATTTATATAAACACGTTACGTACATTTTTCGGATATAACTTGTTTACGTTTGATGAAAGCTCATACTAAAATTAGCTAATAAGACATAAAATATTTAAATTAGCAATATTAATGCCTAATAAATAATATTTGATCCGAAAATGTAACTATAACCCTATAACTATGTAATATCACACAAATCACACTAATATTATAAATGAGAAAGTGTGTGCGTTTGTTACTCCTTCACATAGCTAGACGGATTTGGATGAAATTTAGAATACAGATAGCTTATGTACTAGATTAACACATAGGCTACTTTTATCATCATCATCACCATTTTTCATCACTATGCTTGTGAAACCGCAGGGCGCAGCTAGTGTTTGTATAACAATGCCCCGATGTCCGGGGCGCCGGCGCCGTTAAAAGATGCTGTAGTGTGCTTGTACGATGAGGTAAGTATACTGTGATGAATGTGCTCACATCGTCCCAGTTCTCCGAGCAAGCGAAGTCTTGCTGTGCCATGTGCACCTGAACTGGCGGCCGGTGGTCGTCATCCGTGATGTACACTTGAGAGTCCAACATCCCACGCTGGGGGCAGTTTGCCACATGGTGCTGGGGAAAGTACAACATTGATGAAATCAAGATTAGCAGTATGTTGAGCTGCCTTCCATCCAGGTTTCCCCAGATTTCTCCTAGTTTAAGAGGGCATCCTACACACTGTGCGATTCACATGATCATTCTTGCCCCATAACCGCAAAATATGGAATGAGCTACCTTCCGCGGTGTTTCCGAGAAGCTACAACATGGGGTCTTCAAAAGACGAGTTAATAGTCTTAAAGGGTCAGGAATGTATTTATGATGCCTCTGGTGTTACAAGTATCTATAGGCGACGGTGACTGCTTACCATCAGGCGGCCCGTCTGCATGTTTGCCAACAATGGCATAACTTGGCATCCTTCTGGCATCGCTTGCGTCGTTCCGGCAACGAAATCCTAGCGGCTGTCTCTGATGATGTAAGGAGTCCAATGTTTAAGCATTGGATCTCTGTTCACATGAATAGAAACAAAAAGTGACCTGGCACTATTGTGCACCGTACTTCTTTTTGTATAGTTTGTCAGAGTTTGACTATCACCCCTATACAGTGTGCATTTATTTTATTTTAGATTAAGACATTAATTAGTACGAGTTCTATGGGTCAAGTTGCCTGAATTAAACGATTTTTATTTATTTATTTATAACCTCCCCCTTAATCCACCTTCCCACTTCCCAAATAGCTTTTAACTAAAGTAACAGTCTTCAAATTTATAATACATAACAGGGTTGATTTAAAAGGTAATGTTCTTATAGAAAATCAATGGGCTCCATAGCACAGGCTAGTTTGAGGCCCACATGTATAAATAGTAGATAAATTATACTGGCTATTCTTAAGTACCGTAACACTTTTTTAGAAAGAAATATATTATTATTAAAGATATAAAATACGGAAGTGATAAAATAATGTGTTTTGTTTATGTTCCAGCAATTTGTTACACACACACACACTCATATCAGATAAGCAAGGAAGATATGCCTGAATACAATTACTGTTCGTGTTTATTTTTTCATATGTTGCTAAGTCACTTAACGCAAAACCTGTAATTACTGCTCACAACTCTTTTCACGCACACTAAGAAACTTGTAGCGAAACCAATGAACTAACCAATAGTACACATGCAAAAAAATGGGCGACAAGGTCGACTGCTGGGCGAGTTCGACTATAGGCACGCATCAAGCCTGATTTAGGCCAGATACGTTTACACCCACCACAGCACCGTACCATATCTCCCTTTTTATTTATATTACACGGGAATTACTCACGTAAGATTAAGCCGGTCACTCCGACTATAGTTTCAACCGCATTAGGCAGTCTTGAGAAAGACTGACTTGAAAGACTGCCTAATGCGGTTGAAACTATAGTCGGAGTGACCGGCTTAATCTTACGTGAGTAATTCCCGTGTAATATAAATAAAATGTGTGAAAACCACGTCAGTTTCCATATCTCTCTTGTTTGTCTAATTTTAGTGTATGGCTATACATGAGGATCACATAGAACTACTCCAAATAAGTGTGAGTACATACATTGAGTTCTTCTGTCTTCACATAGTGCGTAGCATTGAAGGGGCAGGGAGCTATGTGCAAGTTGGGGTACTGTTTTTGGCACTTTGCCAAATGAACCTGAAAATAATAAATATATAAGTCTACATAAAAACTAAAATAGCGCAATGTCGTGTTGACTCTCCACATCATTCTAACATACATTAGAACGTCCCTAGAATATATGTAAGACATCCTAAATGTTTACATATCCCCCGTGTGACTAATTCCAAGCAAAACTCTTCTTAAGATTTATTTTATTTTATTTAGAATATTTATTTATTGCCAGAAGTAATATACCATAACCTTAATTTTACTTAGTTATAGCAAACACTAGATATTTACCGTCTTACCACGAAAGATTTAAGCACGCTTTAGACAAGTGTTTAGCATATTTTTCGCAGGGAAACAATTGCTAAACACTTGTCTAAAGCGTGCTTAAATCGTTTGTGGTAAGACGGTTAATGTCTAAATAGACTTGTCGGCGAGCCTCAAACTAAGCACGAGGCCTGTATCTTGAGGCAAGAGCCTCTAATTTCATAAACACACTGGAAGACTTTCCTGACTTTGACTTGTTCAATACATCCACGAGTTCAATTAGACTAAATATTACTAAAAGCTGGTTTGGTGTGTCTCCCTGACTTGGCATATTTTAGCCAATGTTGTAAAAAAGGAAATAAACTACCTATAAACTACTATAGTGTCAGGAAAGTGTGAATATATTTTTGTGAGTAGCCGGTAAAAACTTTTTACTAAGTTTAACTCAAGGGTGTTTCATAACCTAATGGTAACACTTTTGTAAAGTAACTATTTTGTGAGTTTTAGCGCCAACGGGGAAAAAAACATGTCGGCTCGTTTGGATTATTTTCCTAAACTTGTGTATTTTCGAGTGTTAATGTATACTAAATGGTGAATTATTCATTAAGTGCTCGTAAACATGCTCGAGTGTGTGCAAGTGATATAACGGGGTGAAATGTGTCTTTTCGTGTTGTTTCCAAAACTCCATAGGATCCTCTTGTAAAGTCTCCACCACTTTACAGGGCCATGAGTTCGACTTGACCGTGACTTACTTAGCTTGACTCTGATTGTGACTATGACTTGTTTGACGCTATTAAGACAAAGTAAACTGTTTAATATTATGACTAAAGGACATTGAATCTACGGTCATGAAAATTTTAACAAAGTAACTATTTTGTTTTTGGAAATTTGGACCAACGTCATTGGAACTTAAAAAAAAAAAATACCAATTAATTTAACATCAATACACGTGACAAAACTTTCCTTACTAATAAAAAATGGACATATTGCACTCAAGAATGCAGCCCAGTGCAACACGGAAGTTGTTTTACCTACTCGTAGCACTAAGTTTGCTTTTAAATTCATCTTTCATGTAGATTCCACCTCTGTAGGTCAAGCACAGAATAAATAATAATAGTAGTAAATGTAAAATATGTAATAAAAATTATACCTGAAAGCGGTAATGCTCAACCTGGTGCGCCGCGTTGAATGGGCAGGTCACTAATTGGTCTGGTTTAGGCTCCATTCTCTGCAGAAAAATGGGTAAGAATTAAAATTGTTACGTATTAACCATTTGTAGACTTATCACATGAAGATGATGAAGATTGATATAAGTGAATGAGTTATACCTTAGAATGAGTAAAAAGCTCTTTTCCTTTCGTTTAAGCAGGAAATATTATTTTGCTTTACTGTTTCCGATCAGATTCGGATTGGACATGTGGTTAGATCCCCAAAACAAAAATGGACCAAAGAAGTCTTGATACCCCAGAGATGGGAAGAGAGCAAAGGGACGACCACAGAGAAGGTGGGAGGATGACCTACCAAAAGGGTGGCGCAGAACAACAAGGGATAGAAAAGAATAGCGACTTCTAGAGGAGGCCTATGTCCAGGGAGGACAACCTGATAGTGGAAATGGTGCTGGTGATACAGACTGAATGTGTATAATTAAGTATTAATATTTTTTTTACGTTATTAAGCATAAAAGAAACTAATTGTACTGTAGAGTTTAGTATCAGAGAATAAAGGCTATTTTTATTTATTTTATGTTTATTAGTTCCAATCAGCCCACTGGTGTAACAGCTCTCTGCCCACTCCTTCCCGTTCAAACCAATGTAATATTATAAAAACTGACGGTCGAAGTGAGGATTGTAAAGTGAGCGAAATCAAAGCCTGTTTGGAAGCAATAGTTTAAAAAACTAAAAAACATACTTATGTAACTCTTTCAATAACCAAACAGATGACAGAGCCATCTAGCGGGAAAGACACTAAACATCGTGATCGATATTTTCACACCATTCCACATCATTCATTGAAGAATTCTACTTTCCACTTCTTGGTCTTCAACAGATCAGTTCGATGGTCCCAAAATACCTAACTACATTTATGCATATTCCCTTCACTGACATGTTCACTAATAAAAGAGAAAAGAGGCATTTGGAAATAAATAAGCTAAAGGGTACCCAGCTTTCAGAAAAACCTCCAATCAAAACCTTGATATCATAGTGCTTTGCACCAGAACTACTCACTGTAGTAACTAGGTAATAAGTAGAATGAGGAATTGAGGATTGGGAGAGTGTTTGGACATTAACTTATAATAGTTGATTTGTTAGAAAAGTTGATTGAATAGACTTGTTTTGTAGTAGGTAGGCCAGTATTCCTGCATCTTAGAATTGTAAATACTTACCTTATAAAAATAATGTTCTCACTTACTTTAACAATGAAGACGCCAATTTAGAGCACGTTTTAATAGAATTAGAATGCTGTTTGCAGTATTCAAATACTTGTAATGAAATGAAATCTGATAAATAAAATATAATTATTGAAAGTTGTAAGTCCCTACCAAAGAGAATTAGAATACAATACAATACAACATAAAACAATTAAAATTATACAAATATCACCATCCACAGTCACCATCCATTCGCCACAGCACTTTTATTTATTTATTTGTTTGATGACCATGGATACAAAATCATTCAGTCTTAATATTATACAAGTCTTCATAACAGCGTTAAACATGTCATAGTCGGAACGGCATTCCAAATGGTCATTTTATGTTGGTGTACGTATCTAGAACTGCTTGAGTGTGCATGAGTAGGGAAGTGACTGCTGGTGCAGATCTATCGATAAAAAGGTTCCCAAATGTAGTATTTTAAAATGTTTTTATACAAATATACAATTATTTTACATATCACAAAATACAATTTACTGCAAATTTATTACAAAATACAATTTTAGAGGTCGTCCAATTAACCGAATACGTTGCTTCTTGGTAATTAGCAGTAATTTGCCACCAACTCGCATTTGCTCATTTTTTGTTGTTGTTATACTTTAGAGTGTGTACTATCGTGTATCATGCTAAGTTTGACGCTTGTACGTATTACCGTTTCTACACTAGAGCAAAAACAAAATGCGTTTAAAAAATACGTTTGTTGTATCCCGCCCGGACCCCACTTTAGTTCTTACATTTTGACTTTATTATTATTTCTTAGTTAACGCCGTAACATTACATATTCTGTGAAAATCCCAACTGGCTGTCTACGGTTCGAAAGATGCAGCCGTTGATAGGTTGGGCTGACGTACAGACAGACAGACATCGTAGGCTTGGTAAATAATAGGGTCCCAATTTTACCCTTTGGATTCGGAACCCTAAAAAAAATCTATTTGTTGAAACACAGCTGGGTTTACCAGCTAAGTGGTCTATCGTTACGAAATCTCATCATTATCCGTTCAGCCGTTGCAGAATTAGAAATAACGGTCAAGGTTTCACTTAATATGTATAAATTTAATATGTAAGATATACGCAAGAGTACATATTATGTTTAGTTAAATGTCGACCATAATATAGACGAAGTTTGAAATGTGCGGTGGTACATCACTAGCAGGAATACGTAAAACAATGCATCTCATCATCATCATCATTTCAGCCGTAGGACGTCCACTGCTGGACATAGGCCTCCCCCATCGATCTCCAAAAGGGCCGGTTGGAAGCGGCCTGCATCCAGCGTTTCCCTGCGGTCTCTTTTAGGTCGTCTGTCCATCTTGTGGGTGGACGTCCTACGCTGCGCTTGCCAGTCCGTGGTCTCCATTCCAGAACCTTTCGGCCCCATCGGCCATCTGTTCTGCGTGATATGTGCCCTGCCCACTGCCATTTCAACTTACTAATCCGGTGGGCTATGTCGGTGACTTTCGTTCGTCTACGGATCTCCTCATTTCGGATTCGATCTCGTAGAGAAACCCCGAGCATAGCCCTCTCCATAGCTCGTTGTGCGACTTTGAGCTTGCTTATGAGGCCCATAGTGAGAGACCACGTTTCAGTGCCGTATGTCATCACTGGTAACACACACTGGTCGAAGACTTTCGTCTTAAGGCACTGAGGTATTTTGGACGAGAAGACGTTGCGTAGTTTACCGAACGCTGCCCAGCCGAGTTGGATTCGCCGATTGACCTCTTTCTTGAAGTTGGACCTACCTAGTTCGACGGTTTGTCCTAGGTAGACGTACGCGTCAACAGCTTCAAGAACTGAGTTCCCAACTGATACTGGGGTGGGCACAACATGGATATTTGACATAACCTTTGTCTTGTCCATGTTCATTTTAAGGCCCACCTGTTGGGAGACTCGATTGAGGCCTTCGAGCATCATGCTGAGATCTTCCATCGATTCTGCCATGACCACAATATCGTCGGCAAACCGAAGGTGAGTGATGTACTCGCCGTTGATGTTGATGCCGAGTCCTTGCCATTCCAGGAGCTTGAAAGCATCTTCCATTGTGGCAGTGAACAGTTTCGGAGAGATAACGTCTCCCTGTCTCACGCCTCTTCGCAATGGAATTGCCTTCGAACTCTGCTCCTGTACTCGGACCGACATGGTGGCGTTATTGTACAAACACTTCAACACTTCGACATACCGATAGTCAATACGGCATCGCTGTGGAGCTGTGGAGGTCCGGCCTAAGAATAGACCTCCCCCTTCTCTTCCCGTGGGTGCCGTAGAAGTCGGCTAAGGGATCAACCAGAAGACGGGCAGCAGCGTCTTCTGAGTATAAAAACACCGACTGCGCTCGCCAACCCGCCTGCCAAGCGTGGCGAGTATTGGCAATCCCCCCCCATTATATGATGAATACAAAAAGGACCAGGCCCCCAGTCCCCGGCAGCCCCGCTATTCCTGGCTACGGTAGCGGTCATGGTAACGGCGGGGCCAGGGGTGCTAAGAATCCCCGGCAGACGCTCGGCTACCAACCCCAACGACGACGACTGGCCCTGGTAACACACAACATACGCACCATGAGGACTGATGAGAAGATTGTTGAGCTGGAAGAAGAAATGGGTAGGGTACGTTGGGATATCTTGGGTTTATCCGAAGTCCGTAGAGAGGGCGAGGACACGATAACCCTGAAATCCGGTAACCTACTCTACTACCGGGAGGGCGACCAACAGTCCCAAGGTGGTGTCGGCTTTCTCATCCACAAGTCCCTCATTAACAACATTATCACCATCGACAGTGTTTCGAGCAGGGTTGTATACCTAATACTCAGAATATCCAAGAGATATTCGTTGAAGGTCATTCAGGTATACGCACCGACCTCGTCACACCCAGATGATGAAGTGGAGGTTATGTATGAGGACATTAGTAGAGCCATACATACGTCCGAGACCCACTTCACTGTTGTTATGGGGGACTTTAACGCGAAGTTGGGCAAGAGAAGTGATGATGAGTTGAAAGTGGGGAAATTTGGCTGTGGGCAACGGAACCCTAGGGGACAGAGGCTGGCCGACTTTCTGGAGAAAGAGGGACTTTTTATGATGAACTCTTTCTTTCAGAAGCCGCCTCACAGGAAATGGACCTGGATGAGCCCCGATGGTTCTACGAGAAATGAGATAGACTTCATTATGACCACCAAGAGACAAATATTCAATGATGTCTCTGTGATTCACAGGGTGAAAACCGGTAGTGATCACCGAATAGTAAGAGGCACATTGAATATTAACGTTAAAATTGAGAGGTCCCGCCTAATGAAGTCCACGCTCCGACCGAACCATGCCCATATTCAAAACCCCGAGAGCTTTCAACTCGAGCTGTCTAATCGCTTTGATTGCCTGGAGAACTTTGCTTCCGTGGATGAGATTAATAACAGGTTAGTGGAAACTGTCCATGCGGTAGGTTCTAAGTTTTTTAGACCTGGCCGGCGCACAGATAGACCTCAAAAATTATCCGACCATACCCGTAACCTCATGGCTGATCGACGCTCGTTACAACTACAATGTTCCGATGACGCTGACTCATATAGGCAGCTCAATAGACAAATTTGGAAGTCATTGCGGCACGACATACGTACCTTTAATACGAACAGTATTAAAGAGACGATTGAGCAAAACAAAGGCTCCAAAGTGTTTGCAAGAGACATGTCTATTGGGCAAAGCCAGCTGACAAAGCTGAAGAGGGAAGATGGTAGTGTAGCGTCGACCAAAGCCGAGGTATTAGGGGAAATCGAAAGGTTCTATGGACAGTTATACACTTCGGTTGCTAAACCTGTGAGCAGCTCGGCCAAAGACCCAAGAGCCAAGCTGAGCCGACACTATACTGAAGATATCCCGGACATCAGCCTGTACGAGATTAGGATGGCCCTGAAACAGCTCAAGAACAACAAGGCGCCGGGGGACGATGGAATCACATCAGAGCTTCTGAAAGCGGGTGGAACACCGGTACTCAGAGTCCTTCAGAAGCTCTTTAATTCTGTCTTACTCGAAGGTATAACGCCAGAAGCATGGAACAGAGGCGTGGTGGTGCTGTTCTTTAAGAAAGGTGACAAAACCTTGCTGAAGAACTACAGACCCATCTCGCTTCTGAGCCATGTTTATAAGCTGTTTTCGAGGGTCATCACGAATCGTCTCGATCGCAGGTTCGATGACTTCCAGCCTATCGAACAAGCCGGTTTCCGAAAAGGCTATAGTACCATAGACCACATCCACACGCTACGCCAAGTTATACAGAAGACCGAAGAATATAACTTGCCACTATGTTTAGCGTTTGTGGACTATGAGAAAGCCTTTGATTCGGTCGAGACATGGGCGGTGCTCGAAACAATGCATCTAATTATCTTAAATTAAAGCTTTAATTTATAAATATTTATCACTACGTGGTAGTTATATGACGACTATGATGTATATGTTTAAAGTGAAATGAATATTTTGCTTTAAAACTGGTTATTTTACTTTAAATGCTACAAAAGACTTACGTGTGAAATGATAATTCTGGATCTTTTACTCCTCCTGTAGTTGTTCTTGATGGGCAAAACACAGCACAACACGACATAATGTCACTATGTAACAGAGTATTCAGTCTTTACAGTGATATTTCTGTTTAATTTAACTTTTAAGTATGACGCGTCGCAATGTCGCCTACTAGTCGGTCAAAAGTGGACACCGAGTGCGAGGTTGCCAATCTTACAATAGCTCTCTCGTGTACTCTACGTTACGATCCATGTAACAAAAAGAGAAACATGACAGTGTGTTGACATATGAACGTCGGAGCGGCAACGCCGCATGGCTCGGTCTATTGATACTTAGTTTGTGGGTGGGGTGCGTAGAGGGAGAAAGACTGAATCTGTGGAATCTATGGTGGGGTCAAAGAAAAAAAAAAAATACTACATCTTTGGGTGGGGTGCTGTGGTGGCACCACAGATCTACTATATCTGTGGGTGGCACAGATATACACAACTCTGTGTGTGGTGGGGTCACGGTGGGGTGCTAGTCACAGATATACACAACCAGATCGGCAATATATTTTAGTGAAAGAGACAACTTGATATGGCTCAGCACAAGTACGAAAAGGACATAAATAGACTTAGTTGTCCTTATCGGCGTGACCTGTTTTTGGTACCTCAAGTGTCAAAATCTGTAATAATCAGTGACAAACAAAACGGGACTGAATTATATTTATTGCCTTTTTTTCGTGATTAAATGTGATAAATGCGTGTTTCCTCTGAGAAATAATTGTAAAAGATATTTTACAATGGTTGGTTGTAGCATTTTGGGCTGCAAGAAGCGCAGTGAGCGAAAATACGATGAAATATCATTTCACACGTAAGTAAACATATAAAGCTTGTAACGATCACCTAAATAAATTCAGGATATCAATTCGCAAATATTTTATTCATAATTAGTCAGTTTTTAGGTCGATTAGTGGTCTAATAGGGTATTTGACTACTTTTGGGAAACTATTGCACATTATTGTCTGATATAAAATAATGTATACTGCATTTATATTTTCTGGATATCAGTCGTATTTGCGATATAAATCGATGTTAAAGTTTGAATAAAAAAATATCGCGCCAAAACGCAGACCTGCGTCATAGCTCCGATCACGTGACTAATTGACGTCACACAAAACAAAACAACTGCAGCCAGGCTGCAAAAGTTTGATGATTAATTAATTTCTATTAGAAGTAATGGTTTATAAATATTGTGTAGTGCCAAAATGTACAAATACTTCCATAAAGACACCGGATAAAATATTTGTTCCTGTTCCAATGCACCCAAAACTCCCCAAAACTCGAAAAAAGTGGTTGGAACCAATCTAAGGTTGGAACTAAGTAGCTCGTAGAGAACCCAAAAGTATTGGAGCTAATTCAAGTGTTTCTATGTGCGAAGATCATTTTGAGGTACATATTTGAATCTATATATTTCTATTATAATTTGTGTTTTTATTGCATTACTATTTTATGTACTGTTACTTTCTTTTTAAACATTGTAAAGCTTGACATAACCTAACAAAATAGTGATATCCACCTACTACAACATACTTTTTGTACAACTTGATTGAATGTTTTGCTTGGAGAACAATTAAAAATTAATACTGACATTGTAGTTTTTACGTTTTGAGTTCTGCAGCGTAGAAACAATGACGTTGATTATTATTAAAGAAATATGCAACCATAAAAACATTAATTTTGGGTAAGTTACTGCTGTCTGCTTGCACAAAATGTTTCTCCATTCTTCTCACATTTAACCTCCGGAATGTTTTTGGTGAAAATTTCTGGATAAATCGCTCTCAAAATAGCTTTACAACATTAAATTCGCAAATATCAATACAAAATCTGTTTGTTTAGATTTGTGTGACGTCACTAGGGATGAAGCCAGTTACAGACCGTTTTCGATCACGTGATCAAATGTCGAAAATACAGTTATTTTATTCGCGTTTTTTACAAAAAATAAGCATATTTTTATCAAAAAACCAATGAAATATGCTTTTTCATTATGTCATGTTTATGGATGGCGTCAATTGGCATAATATTTTTAATACAGTCAAGTACCCTATTCTATGAATTTTATCAAATTATTCACTTAGAAAATAAATTATGAATGTTGCCAGTTTATGAAAGAAATTACCCACCGCAACTAACATAAATTATTCGTTCTGCAGGTTTCCAACTGATCCTGTCACATTGCTGAAAAAAGCTGGCACATTGCAAGAAGTGCAAAATACCGACCCTTTTATGCCCATATGAATATGGTGAATGTTAATATTAAATATATATTAATGAGGCCACAGTTATGAAGCTGGAAAAGCAAAAGGCGATTTCGGCGAACCGATTCAAAAAGCTACGCGCTGTTCGTGAAATTTGTACTGTAAACATTAAAGAGTCTATTTATCTAATTATTTGGAATGTTATACATAATTCCATTCATGAAAAAACTAAACTGACCAAGCGCGAGTCGGGCTCGCGCGCTGAGAGTTCTTTACAATCACAAATACAAAAAGTTGTGCAAAAAGACAACATCACGCCCAGGCTGCCACCCATCCAAGTACCGACCGCGCCCGACGTTGCTTAGCTTAGTGGTAAACAGAAATTTGTCACTGACTCGCACTTGGCCAGTGTTTATTATTTGTTGTTTTACTTATGTTCACTATAATCCGCTAAATTTGACGCTTGTACGGATTACCGTTTTTACACTAGAACAAATCCAAAAATACGTTTAACGTTTGTTGCATGGGGGCCCTTCCTTTGCCCTTCCGTTTTAACTCTTTGACTTTTTTATTATTTTTAATTAATCATAAAAAATCATGCTATGGTTACTTTACAACCTTTTTCTAGTACTATATTCTAATCCTAATAAATAATTATAATAAAAACGCAAGTAAGTTTGTAACTTTCTGTCTGTTTTTTTACGAGGAAACGGCTAAGTCATGGTATAATAATATACTCCGCCAGGTATAGCAATTCGAGAAAAAATGTTTACGTAGGCGTCCCGCAATGATGTCATGATGTCAATTTACAACAGGTTCGAGAGAGATGACGATACACCACGTAACAGCTGATTGAATAAAGTGGCAACTGGACAGTGACGTCATTGCGGGACCACTCCCAGATTGCTAGACCTTGTTTTCTTAGATCATGGGCTAAGTCAAATTTTGTCAGGACGATAGGGTGTGTCATGAGGACAGACAACGTACTTTTCTTCCCAGAACATTGCAGGTAGCTCCGCGGGTTGCAGCAGCTAGTGTATAAAATATAAATATTTAAAAGGTAGTATTGTTTCCAAAGTACTCATTGAAGATTCACACCCATCATAGTAGGTAAATTACCCTAACTTATAGCAAATCATTTTAATGTGACAACACACCTTGTTGAAGCGAGAGGCACTGAGCTAGCCACGCTCATTGAAAATCTATAGGTAGTAGATCTGTGGGTGCTAGTGCTATGATTTCGTATGTTTTTTTTAAAATTGTTTCCTTTTCATTTTTCTCCTAAGAGGATTTTGGCGTCGAGCGTTTTGTGCATTTGCAAAGTGTCAAGTATTGAAATATTTTCAAGTTATTAATTGTACTATCAACGGAATAGTGCCTTTTTCCATGTATGAAATCACAGTGTGAAACGTATATTTTCATGTGGATTCTAAAACTCTAAAAGATCTCTACTAGTCTCCACTACTTTATAGGGGCAATACTACATACTACATAAGACACGCAGAGGCGGTATGGCACTATGGCTGCTCAGTAATAAAATGGGCGAAAACACAAAAAAAAAATTGTTGGTCTTTGACTGACGTTTGTTTGAGGTTATTTCTGTGTTGTGGGTTGTGTTCTAGAAATGTGCCTGTACAATTGAATACGATGGATATTGTTAACCAAATTTTAGAGCAAGAGCAAAAGAAAGCTGAGAAATACAAATCCATAACAGTTGAGAAACATCTAGACTTAGAATTTGATATTGGAACCTTGCTCGCTTTGGACACTAATGACCTGGACACGAAATTGCTAAAGTAAGGCTATTTTACGTTTTTTATTATGAAAGTAGCTTATTCCATTGCCCAACAACCTTTTATATGTGCTTTGTCATAAAAAATACAAATCAAAGATTTTTGGCAACTTAAAATTTATTCTTTGTATTAAGTTCCACATGTTAGATTGGTCCAGTTGGTAGTGAACCTGCCTTCTGAGCTTGGGGGCGTGGGTTCGATTCCCACCTAGGACAAACATTTATGTGATGAACATTTGTGTTTGTTCTATATCTGGTTGTAAATATCTATTTAAGTATGCATTTTAAAACTATATATGTATGTATATCAGTCTCTGGCAGCCTTATCACAAGCTTTGCTTAGTTTGGGGTCAGATGACCGTGTGTCCTGAATATATTTTATTTTATATTTTATGTAATGGTGATTTTAGATCAGTTAAAGACGAGTACTTACAATCCCTTGCACGTGACAACACCCAACTGCTGCTAAACAAGGTATGGGAACTCCCCACTGAGCGGATAGAAGAGGCTATCGTTGTCCGCCTGCCTGAGCCCACCACTCGCTTGCCTCGCGCTAAGCCTGTGCCCAAACCGAAGGCTCTCACAAAATGGCAGGAATTCGCTAAAGCAAAGGGGATCACTAAGAAAAAGAAAGATAAGCTTCAGTGGGATGAACAGTTGCAGAAATGGGTGCCGTTGTATGGGTAAGCTTATTCTATTTGTTACACTATTAAATTATGAATAACTTATTAAATTACTATCTATTCAGTAACATAGCCTCCTCAACACAGATTCCTGTGTCACCAACTAGAAGCTGAACAAGCTTGTAGTAGTAGTTAACAGCGAAGTATGTAATTTGTTATTTCATCTCATTCTGTTTGTTACCTTCTCTCGGCTAAGCTGATGAACTGATTTTGATTTTAAATCAATTTTGCAAGAAAATATTGTGTAACAAGACATATTGGATTATAGTATTAAAACACTAATCTGGAAAATACGGGAAACCGAAAATTTCAGATAACACTTTGTGACAAAGCTAGTTTTTTATTAAGCCGGTTATTCATTAGGCAACATTTATTAAGAAACACTAACCTTGCTTTATTACAACTGCAACAAAAAACTGTACCAATTCAAAGATATTTAAAACTATAGCGCCAGCTCTCCCGTTGCATCAGGAAATGTCTGAATAAAGAGTAGACTAAAACCTAGTAAATGTTAAAAAGTTATGTGCATTTAGTGTATTATTTTGTGGCAAGCTAATTTAGATATTGTTATGTCACAGGATTTAAATTAGTTTGTGTGTATTTCTAAAATGTATCTAAATTTATATAGGTAGTAATGTTAGTAATTATTATAAAATCTAAAACAAATCAGCATTAAATGTAAAAGAAATAAACGAAATATACCAGTTTTCATAGAGCAATTTGTCAACATGTGTTTTCGCCTCTTTACAAGGCACCCCTCAGGACGTGTTGTCCCTTGTTGGTCGTGTTCACGTTGTTCTCTGCCAAGAGCTCGAATAGTCAACACACCCCGAAAATGCCTCGTGAAGAGGCAAAAAGCTCTAAGGAAACGGGTATATTTGGTTATTTCTTTTACATACAATATTGTTTTTTTTTTTTTCAAATTTTATAATATTTAATAACATTGCTACCTATATACATTTTGATACATTTTAGAAATACAGACAAACTAATTTAAATCCTCTGATAACTAAACTTTGATCGCTTTTAGCGATAAGCTACCAGTAGTGGCACTAGGTCGTGTTTTCTATTTGTTTGTAATTTTTATTACTGGTGAACACAATACAGAGTTTCTATCTATATTATGATGAAATGTTTATGGTTACAGTTTCAAAAAAGCAGCCGCTGAGAAAGAGAAGAATTGGCTGATAGAAGTACCACAGAATCTGGACCCCATGACTGACATGTACGAGAAAAAAGCCAATGAAAAGACAGAGAAAGTGGCCAAGAATGATCTGCAAAGATTAAAAAACATTGCCAGGGCAAAAAAAGTCAAAATACCCAGAGTAGGGCTGCCAGTCACTTCTGATAAAGCATCTGCCACACAGGTAATTTTATTGTTTTTCTTAAAAAAAGATAGCCACAAAGATTGTACGCCTATTGTATATTGTGGTCCCATTACCATTACTATAACCAAATTTTACTGATGTATTAACTTTTTTCAGTTGTCAACCGCTGCAGTAGTCGCTAAAGCATCAACAGCATCACTTGGAAAGTTCCAAGACAAGCTGCCCAAGGAGAAAGAAGCCCGAGGCAAGGGTATCCACGAACTGATCCCTGGAAAAGAGAGAAAACGCAAACCACCCGTGCCTACCCCTCAAGTGGAAAAAGAGAATAACTTGAACCTGCTTGATAGTATATTGAACAAGCGACCTAAAATTGATATGGATAAGGCTGTAGCCAAGCACATTCACAATGAGCAGTCACAGTAAGCATGCTTTCTTTTTCTGTCAAACTAGGGCTAGTTCTAGTTAGCTCATAGCTGATTCCAAGTAAATAGATGGATGGCAAGATTAAAACTTTAGCTTCACTGTATTGATGTAAACCTCAAGCACAACACACTTTTAAAAAAACAGACAAGTAAGAGTAGGACTCGAACTCTGAGGGCTCCGTTGGATGGAACCCTCAGAGCCAGAGTCCAAAAAAATAATAATTGAAATATTGAAAGACAAACTTAACTTTGTAGTGGACAATAAGGTTCTTCCATACATTCCAACTTCAAAATGTAAGTTTGTAAATAAAAATAGCAAAACAATTATTTTTAAATGATATAACTTCACATTTATTATTTCGGATTTATTCCTTTATGTATTGTGCCCCGAAACCTTGCCGTTTGCCAAATTTCATGATTCTAGGTAAACGGGAAGACCCTATAGGTTTTGATTCCCCTGTGAAATCGGAAAATATGCGACACAAATGGTCATATCTTTTGATCGCGTAGACTTACATGTTTGATTTTTTCACAGCTGAAAAAAACCGTAGATTTGAGTATTTGATATAAATTTTAACTTGATATATTTACGCGTTCCTGAGAAAAAGGGTCTTGACAGACGGACAAGAAAAAGATCCTATAAGGGTTCCGTTTTTTACTTTTGAGGTACGGAACCCTAAAAACATGGTTGAACAAGTGCACTCTCCTTCAAAGCAATTTTTATTTCAATATGATGTAATATGAAGGGATCATGCCCTATCTTATGAATGACTTGCACCGTCATGTTCTCTTTTAAATATGAAATAAAACAAAACAAAAACCTTCTGAAATCATAAAAGTGCAAAATTTTTCTTACTGAAAAATGTTTCTGAATTAGATTTTCTTGCTAGCTAAACCATTTGTTTCTTTTGCAGGCGTTCCGAAGAAAAGAAATCGATGAAGCCCTTAAAAGCAGGCGGTAAACGCAAAGGCGATGGTCAAGGTAATGCTACCAACTTCTCCGCAAAGAAACCTAAAGGTGGAAAGGGCAAGCGATCTCCGGGGAAACCTGTTGGCAGAAAGAGGAGATAGAACGTAAATCAAATACCAGGGTTTTGTTGTCTTGTTCAAATATAGTCCTGTACAGAGTTAGTACCTTGTTTTACTTCTTAGTCTCATAGCCAACATACATACTAGAGATCTTGCGTGTTTCACCAGACTTCTGTTTTGGGAAGCATAAGATCTCTTATTTATGTTAAGGCCTACTGTCCACAGAGGTGCAGAGCTTCACAGCTACTTCAAAATACACTGTGCAGCCTGGCACACTAGTTTGTCCACGAAGCACATTGCAAGCATACATTTGAATACAAAGAAAGCTTACATCGTAATCACAATTTTGCTGCTCCACTGACAAGTTTGTAGTTTTGTATCTAGAAAGCAAGCGTCTATAACGAATACGCGTAAGCTACGCCTCTGTAGACAGGCCTTAACGTGCCTACATCAGATATTTTGTGCTTATCAAAACAGAACTGGTGAATCAGGGTGTCGAGCCAAGGTTGCAGACTTCGTTCGTTTGTACTGTACTGTACCACTAAAGATTTAAGGATATTTTTTGTTGCAAAAAATCCGTTTTGCACTATTCATTATTACACATTAGTGTTTGCATCCAGTGGATGCAAAAGGCAGGCTGTCGTTTAGTGTGGAGGTTAAAAGGGGAGGCCTATGTTCAGCAGTGGACATTTTCTGGCTGATGATGATGACTATTGCAGACTTGATTTTTTATACATCCTGTCATCTTTGGAACCTTTGTTTCTATTCATGAAATAATATAACAGATTGCACTTTAATATTTATTCCATCAACAATTCCTTTCTTTGGCATTACAATTCCACAGTTAACACATTCACAAACCTTTCCTTACTACCTAGTAGTAGTAGTAGGTAGTACCTACTATACCAGCAGACTAATACACATATTGAATACAATGATGATATATTCCCTTACTTGGATAATAGGAGAAGGTATAATAATGTATACTGATAACTACGAGTACTAACATACTAAAGCGATAGTCTATAAAGCTAATTGGAAGCATCTACTGCTATTGACTTTTCTAAACCTGCTAACTCACTGAGAGCACACTGACAGAGCTTTTCTATTAGATTAGCATTGTTTCAGGAATTATTTAACTTGTAATTAGCGTTATCATCCATCCGGATTTGTTCAGACTTTTAGGGCTTTTATAGCTTGGGCGATGTAAATACCACTTGCGCAGCGTTTGAATTTTGTGACTAAAATGTCTGGACTTTTATTAAAATATATTAGTCAGGACTTTTAAAATTTTAATATGGTTACCCTACTTGTACTGTTATAACAAGCGCCGAAACGCTGCGCTTCAACACTGATAAGTATCGGTGCCCGGAAGCGTACGAGCGACGCGGGCGCAATGGGGAGCGCGTCCTCTATCGCAGCGCGCTGATGCTTTACTTAATTTTTTGTATATAACTTAATCATCAATTTAATATTTTAGACACTTGTATTTTTTTTTTATATTATAACTATGTCTATGTTGTTCCAAAAGGGACGATACTCACTGGGTGCTATGTTTGATTTGTTTTGCAAACGAGCGTTCATGCATACAAAGTTTACTAAACTTAGTCGAACGAATGTTCCCGGTGAGTGTACGTTCCTTTGTAGGTGCAATAAAAAAAAACACATGTCGGTCGTAAAATGACCGCAGCTCATTTTTCAAAAGTAAACAGTATATTTATGTTAAAAAAAATCGAACTCGCGAGCGATATTGCTGCACCCGGCATTCTGGCCCTAAGTAGTAAAAAGACAGTGGATATGTTGAGAATTTAAATTCCTAACGTCCCCACTAATAAAAGTAGTGGGGATGTTGGGAATATAATTATCTTTTGGTTTGATTGCATGTCAGTATACCATCAGCCTTATCTATCTGCCGTAATCATATAAAAATATTTTTCAATCAAAATACATTCAGTAACTACTTACATTGTTGAATTTAATGGTGAATAAAATTACATAAGACTTATTTATTTAAAACATTCATGCATAGACAAATATAAGTTAAAAATATATTTATTTGGTAATCTTTGATTAAAAATAAACAACTAAGTCAGTACCTAGTACCTGCCTATACCAAATAGGCACATAATAATGTATACTGGGTTACGCGGAAAGGATATACTATATGAACAACTTTTACTACGGGAACAACTCTGAAATTATTAAAAAAAACAGCTGTTCCATCCAAATCTCTATATTTCAGGTTTGGTTCCATTGTAAAAGTTGTTTATGAAGATGAGTATCATGGACCCCTTTCTGCGTAACCCTGTAGGTATAATATGTATCCTTAGAACTTCTTTAGATAATCAAATCAGACTAGTTCTACGGCAGATCTCTATAATTTCTTTACAGAAGTTGGGTTGTAAAATTATCCCTTTCTAGTATAATTGTATGTAGACAAGACACAATACATTAATAACAAGTAATCAAAAACAAGACAGACAGAATAGTACACTATGCCTTACCACTTTTTCAGATAGTTTCCAGTGAAAGTATGCAAAATTCTGCTTAGCCCCGGGGTCCTCCCATCTGGGGGGATGGGGCTTGTAGGTGAGTGGTGAGAGTTACTAATGTCTAGTTTTTGCCCAGGCTCGGAAAAATCTTAGATCTGGGGCTGGTTTTGCTTGTGAATAGACTTTGTCTTAGTGTGCGTATTCCCAAATAGACAATACGTAACAATAGAACTGGAACTAAATAAAAGTGAAAGAATTTTTCAAATTGGTTCAGTAGTTTCGGAGCCTATTCAATACAAACAAACAAGCAAACAATCATATCTTTCCTCTTTATAATATTAGTATAGATGACGGCACATTTAGATTTTTTAAAGAATAATCAGCTAGTCGGGATATTTACAACCCACCAACACCTTGCGCAACGAATCTCCTACCGCGCTCTTTAGCGCCTTAACTAGTATTGCTATATTTGCCTAAACTACAACTAAATACCTACTTACACAAATATATAAACGATTGTCAGAAAATAGGATTTTTTATTTCTTATGATAAGCAAGACTGAATCACAAACACCAGAATGTAATTTAGAAAAAGTAATAAACCTTATATTTACACTATAAAGGCTAATATTACTTGGGGAGCGCAGATTCCCCTCGGGGAAGAAGAGGAGAATGTGGGTAAGCGCTCGTTTATTGAGCTTCCCAACCTAAGAATAAATAATTTAAAATAACATTGCATTTGATTAATAGAACATACAATTTCTTTAAGAAATATCAATTTGATCTAAGAAATTCGATATAAGTGTTAAACACCATAACAAGTAATATTTTTTAAATAATAATTCATATACATATACACGGACTTAAATAATTATATAGGTTATGTGTTAAGTTTATCAGGGCATTTGAGAGGTAAATAAATTTATCAAAAATGTTAATATTTCTACATAATAAACATTATTTAAAAGGTAATTAACATTCATATAAAAGGAAACAACTGATACAAGGACATAAACTGTGTAGTACCATTTTCAAAGTTAAACTACAGCTCTAAAATTGTTGCTATCCTTTTCTTATATATTGAATTGAAAAGAGACGCATAAAATTTTAGTCACACACAGTTAAATTTTAGCATTAAATTTTTAGATTTGACACTAATGTCATTGTGCTCATGGGCCTAAAATTATCAGCGTCTCTTTTCATTTAATACGTTAGAAAAGGATGGCACCCATTTTAGAAGTCATATTTAGTTTAGTTTTGAGATTGGTAGAACAGAATCGACGCCATTATATCCTTTTTCAACTATCTAAATAACCCTGTTTTTACATTGAGGTTTAGTTGTTATTACGGATGTTACGGAGGTTCGCTTCCGATTCCGAAAAGCGGGAACTTCCGTGTGATTATTACGCCTCCGATTCCGACATTTTTGAATCGGAGGTGCGAAACAGTGGCGGCACGTTCAGCGCGTACGAACAAACAAACTTATTCGGAAAAAGTTTGTACTGGTCGCGCGGTGACCCTCTCTGTCCACGTGTTTTCTGTCGATTACTCTTTCACTAACTTACCCTCAACACATCTGTCTTCTGCCTCCTCCTCTGAGTTCGATTCCGACAAGCCAAATTTGAAAACTCCGACTTCGGTTCCGATAAAACCACCTCCGTAACATCCCTAGTTGTTATGTACCTAGACTTTATCTAAGACAAGCTTCTGCCCGCGACTTCCCTGGACTTGTAGACAATTCATAGCCTATGTCAGTATGTCACTCAGGGATAGTGTATCTTTCTATCAGCGAAATAATTTTTTAAACCAGATTAGCAGTTCTATAGTTGTCCTGCTGCAAACACAAAAAAACTTTACCAGTTTATAATTATCATTATCATATTGTAATATATTTACACTGTAAATAAACTATTAAACTAGGTCCAAGCATTTTTTTGCTCTGACTGTTGCAATAACATTGTAAAAAGCTGAATATAAACTTTTTTTAAATAATTCACTGAAGTATATCAGGTACCTGCTACAACCTCTGTTCGAAAACCTAATGAAAGTGATCAGAATTAGTGGTTTTCATTCTGCTTTTAAATTTTTTATTGCAGCTATCAGAGCAAATAAATGCTAGAACCAAGCTTAGTAATTTGGAAAAAAATTGGACTACCATACAAAAATTATATGATCAAGTAGTACTTAAATAATGAATTAATAAAAGTAGTCTTGATTCACTATCCATTTATAACGAGGATGAGCCATATACCATTAATGACGATTTCAGTTTAAAATTTCCAAAATATTACAGCACTGTCTGAAAATATAAGTTACCCTGAAAATGTGAAACAACCGTCGTAATTAGTAAACTCAGTCAATAAACAATGTTATTGCTCTTACTTACACCAACTTACACCTTAACTACGAAGGGAGAGGAGATCAATTTAAGGTATAGAAAAATCTATAAACGATTACAACATCAATTAGAAACTGTAAATAATCACTACTTCAAAGGCTACTTGGTTACAATTTACCGCAAACTAGGTAGAGAGTAGAGAGCCTAACATTGTACTGTACAGATTTCATTTTGCAAAATACAAGTTATTTTTGCAAATCAACTGTCTTATAGTGCTAACAGACGAGACGTACGTACGTACTTGGTTGACGAACCGCTGACGAAAATTTCTCTTTCCCGCTCGTTTGTTGGACAGCGGTTCGTCAACCGAGTACGTCTCGTCTGTTAGCACTATTAGACTGGTGGCCAGTGTAACTTCTCTAAGGCTCGACGCCCATTGCATAGAAGAGGCGGAATACAAGCGGCCGTGAAAAAACATCATTATTTATAGACTTATAATAGACAAATATTTATTTATGAAAGAAAAAAAACGCATTTTTTGCATCTTATCATATTCCTCTTATCTGCTGGGACACAGGCCTTTTCTCAAAGAGCTGGTGGGCCTTTACATCAGGCGAGGTGGCGGTCTAACCACCATTGTGGCCCGGTGCATATTGGTGAATGTTATATGTCTTTGTAATTTGGGGTTCTTGGACATACTGGTTTATTCACGATGGCACATAATTAATTTATTTACTAAATGAGCCATTAGTGACTCTTATTTTATTGGAGATGATGATGGGCTGATGAGTCCAGACTGGACTTATCGCCCCCATCTCGAATAAGATCAGGGGGTCTAGACAAGAGCCACACACTGTTAGCGTTCACGCCTGCGGAAAGATGAAATTGTATGAAAATGACATTAGCTTCAGATAATTTATCTCATGCTAATGTCATTGTCAATGTCATTTTAATACAATTTCATCTTTCCGCAGGCTTGAACGCTAACAGTGTGTGGCTCTTGTCTAGACCCCAAGAGTCATTAGTGCAAGGTCAAGGATCGAACCGGGTGCAGTCAGGTTGTAAAGAGCACATGCTACCGCTCGCCCACCATCGCTTTCACCCTGAAAAGTCAACTCCCCCTCTCAATTTACCGTACCTAAGTTCAAAATATTCGCGCGTCGACTGTTTTAAACTTTCGTAAATTAGATTCAATTTTGAACATAGCTCGAATAAAAAATGGTAGATATTTCCACAGCCGCTTATAGGTTGCCTCGCACTCTTTAGTCGGTGTTGTGCCTAAAAGTTTATTATATTATTTAGCTTTGTTAATGGTAGACACAGAAAAAATAGGGTGTTTGTTACAAAAATATATATGTACTTATTATAGTTGATTGAATCAGGCGTTACTTTGAGACAGTTCATCTTCAAACCCGTTTTATATTAATAAAAATGAAATGTAACAAATATAAAAAAAGAAAGGCAATTTTTCGAAGTATGTTTTTAAAACTGTCGTATTAAGTACAAAAATTAGGGATCAATTCTTTTTGTTTTTCTCTATAGAAATTTGTCAATGATGGTAATTTAACCTAACTTGAAAAATAAATAAGCCAAGTGCGAATCGAGCTCGCGCACTGAGGGTTCCGTACCACCACTAAACTCAATAACGAAATTACCATTTATAACTTGATAATGAACAGAAACTTGTCACCGACTCGCACTTGGCCATTATTTATTATTTGTTGTTATATTTTAGAGTGTGTAATATAATCATGCCAAGTTTGACGCTTGAACGTATTACCATTTTTACATTAGAGCCAATATAAAAATACGTAAAAAAATACGTTTGTTGTATGGGACCCCTTTCGTTTTAACTTTTTTTTTTTTTAGTTAATCCGCCCTACGTTACATATTCTGTGAAAATTTCAACTGGCTATCAGGGATGTTACGGAGCTTCGACTCGGAACTTCCGATTATTATTACACCTTCGGTTCCGACACTTTTAAATGAAGCATAACATAGCGGCAGCGGCGGCTTGTTTATTTAGAAATATGCCAATTTTTTTTCATTGTTTGTGTTTTAAATTTTAACATTTAACTTAACTTTAAAATTTGTCTAAATAATGTTTTACGTGATAAGTCCCGATAAACGTTTAAAACATGTGTTCAAATCGCGAAAGTTTAAAAATTACTAATGTTTTATTTGTCCTTAAATAAAAATTATCTCTCATGCCACCAGTTCTGATCCTGCCTGCGACTCCGATTCCGACCCTGATAAAGCAACTCCGCCTTCAGTTCCGATAAAACTAACTCCGTTACATCCCTGCTGGCTATCTATTACGGTTCGAAAGATACAGCCGTTTAAAGATAGGACGGACATACATACAGACATCGTAGGCTTAGTAATAGGGTTCCGTTTTGCCCTTTGGGTAAGAAAATATCAAAGACACAGTTTTAAAAACATATTTTCAAAAATTGCCTTTCTCTATATTTGTTACATTTCATTTTGACTAATAAAAATAATTTTAATCATGGTTATTCTATTGAATAATTTGACCAGCATAACATTTCTTGCACACAGTGTACACGTCTGATTTAGAGTCATGCTTTCCTTTATAATGACATACAATATGCACCAACTTCAAATTTTCCCTTGAAAATATTTGTAAATAATATCTATCGGGTTCCACGCCCCCCGGCTTATTACCATTCTCACACGCAATGCATTTGAAATCACCACGGCACAAATTCTCAATAGCTTCGATGACCTTTGGAATGATGGACCTAGACAGCTCTATGTTATGGTCCAAATTCCAAGTTTGGAATATAATGCGCTCCTCCCGGCTTCTGTAAGGATTGATGATATGATCTCCCTCGTATAAGCACTTCTGGTTGCTCCATAGGCCACCACATTCAAAGATACCGTTGGCATTACAAAGTCGCTCGTCTTCCTTCGCCTTTCGGTTGAAGTACGCCTCGTTATGTTTGTGCGAATCGAGGAGATTCCGCATGTCTGCTAGGAACTGGTCGATGAGTTTCTTACCACGTCCATTTTTCGATTGAACATAGATGTCCGAAGATTGTAAAGCTGTTTTTGTTTTGTAGTAGTACCCGCGCATTCGATCCTTGACACGCTTTGACATTGACTGCTCCTTTGTTTTCTCGGAAGGCTCCAAACCTGAAAGAACACCCCGAACTGTACTTTTATAAAATTACTAGCTGACCTGACAGACGTTGTCCTGTCTTAGAACAGTCAAACACGCAAAGTCAAAATTTTAAATCTTATTTTTTTACACCTTGGGTTACATTATTGGAGGCTTAGTAAGGATCCCTATTTTTTTTTTAATATTATATAGCCTATGTTACCCGGGGATAGTGTAGCTTCCCAACAGTGAAAGAATTTTTCAATTCGGTTCAGTAGTTTCGGGGCTATTCAATGCAAACAAACAAACAAACAAACAATCAAATCTTTCCTCTTTATAATATTAGTATAGATAAATAAAAAAAACTAGCTTTTAAGCGTCCGCTCATCATCTAGGACCAAAGTGCTTGGGAAGACAAATCCAACGAAACCAAACTCGACGGGGTTGCGTCGTTTTGTTTAGGAGTTCCTATGGCCACCATCTGTCTCCATCATCAGACCAGCTCGATGGTACCATAAAATTGCATTGTCACCGAAGTTACGTAAGTATGCCAAATTTTAGGTCAATCGGTTGAGGATCTAAAAGTCAGTTGCAAGATTAGTCCCACACATACATTACTAACAGGGCAAGTTAATAAAAGCTTGTAATAAAATTAGGGGTATATTTATATCACTTTATAAAGCACACATGGCACAAACCTAATTAGCTGGTTCAAAGAGTTTCTAGGTTGAATGGGTTAATGGTTCAGTACACAGTACCCTTATAACTTTGATGTTGCAAAAATAAAACAAAACAACAATAGCATGGTGCTAATTTAGGTTGATTAAAACTAAATATAGC
Source organism: Agriopis aurantiaria (assembly GCA_914767915.1). Taxonomy (NCBI): domain Eukaryota; kingdom Metazoa; phylum Arthropoda; class Insecta; order Lepidoptera; family Geometridae; genus Agriopis; species Agriopis aurantiaria. Next base: position 3,536,186 of record OU611994.1, on the reverse strand, counting down.
AGCCATACGTAGCAATGATTCAAGAAAATCTGTTCAGCGGTTTAAAGATTATCTGCTCTTTTATTCATCATCATCATCATCATTTCAGCCGTAGGACGTCCACTGCTGGACATAGGCCTCCCCCATCGATCTCCACAAGGGCCGGTTGGAAGCGGCCTGCATCCAGCGTTTCCCTGCGGTCTCTTTTAGGTCGTCTGTCCATCTTGTGGGTGGACGTCCTACGCTGCGCTTGCCAGTCCGTGGTCTCCATTCCAGAACCTTTCGGCCCCATCGGCCTTCTGTTCTGCGTGATATGTGCCCTGCCCACTGCCATTTCAACTTACTAATCCGGTGGGCTATGTCGGTGACTTTCGTTCGTCTACGGATCTCCTCATTTCGGATTCGATCTCGTAGAGAAACCCCGAGCATAGCCCTCTCCATAGCTCGTTGTGCGACTTTGAGCTTGCTTATGAGGCCCATAGTGAGAGACCACGTTTCAGTGCCGTATGTCATCACTGGTAACACACACTGGTCGAAGACTTTCGTCTTAAGGCACTGAGGTATTTTGGACGAGAAGACGTTGCGTAGTTTACCGAACGCTGCCCAGCCGAGTTGGATTCGCCGATTGACCTCTTTCTTGAAGTTGGACCTACCTAGTTCGACGGTTTGTCCTAGGTAGACGTACGCGTCAACAGCTTCAAGAACTGAGTTCCCAACTGATACTGGGGCGGGCACAACATCTCTTTTATTAAGGGTATAAAAAGGGGAGGAAAAAAAATACAATAAATCCCAGTTATTGAACTTCCCATGAGATGTTATTTATTTATTTTTGTTATAAAAACCAGAACCCGATCATGATGTAGTTGCAAGAGCATGAAAGTTGCATGATTGTTTATTGCATGTTGCTCTGCATCATGAATGCAGATATAGGATACTTTGATTTCCACAAAAATGCTTCAAAACTGGATGATTGAAGTAAAAACCATGGGAACAGTATCAACAAAAATATTTTCTTTACCTTTGAACCAATCAGGGTCCTGTGCTCTCTCACTGAGCATGGTCTTGGCGTCATCGGCAGCTGCAATATACTTCTGGAACACCTTGAACTTTTCTTTGAGGTTGGTGGTGAGGAACTCTTTTGCTGCTTCTCCGGTATCTATGTAGTCTTTCTTGTGTGAACGGATTAGACTATAGAAGTGGTCAAAGTCTGAAAACATTGTGATCGTGAATTTAAAAATTTGTTGCAATATTAATTAAATAACACGATTTTCAGTTTTCATTCAAATTTTATAAGTAAGAGATTAAAAGCTAAACATACTTTCTTTAATTAAAATTTGATAATAAGTTAGTAAGGAGTCATCATCATCATCATCATCAGCCTCTAACTGTCCACTGCTGGACATAGGCCTCTCCCAATGCACGCCACTGAGCTCGGTCGGCAGTACCTTGCATCCAGTTTTTACCCGCCGTTTTACGCAGGTCATCACTCCACCTGGCAACAGGGTGTCCTACACTACGTTTGCCTAAACGTGGTCTCCACTCCAGAACTCGTCTACCCCATCGGTTATCGGTTCTTCGGGAAATGTGGCCGGCCCACTGCCACTTCAGCTAAGGAGTAGGCTTAATGTTTAAACTACCTACTACTGATGTATAATTATGTTTAAGATGGAATGTTTCCCTTATGGCAGAAAATTAAAATTTCAGTTGTTTTTTTATCATTGTTAAGACAGTTAATTATTATAAATGATTACGATGTTTGTTAAAATCAATGCTTATTCTTTCTTATCTTGTAAAGCTATTTATCAGTAATGCATCTTATTACTTACATCTCTCCAGTAAACATTTGAAATAGTAAAAATTTCATAATAGAGAAACGTAAGTAATAAGGATAAGTAATTACCCTGCCTAGCTACGAGAACAAAAAACTGTTTGGAAATGGAATTGGCCACCTAACTGAAAGGCTGTTTAATAGTCTTTAGGGGTCGGCAATGTATCTGTGATGCTGGTGTTTCAGGTACACATTGGCAACGGTGATCGCTTACTATCAGGTGGCCTGTTAGCTTTTTTGCCACCTATGGAATAAAAAAAGGTAAAACATTCCATCTTGGCTTGCCTTCTTGGGCTAATGGCCTCTGCAACTATAGTGTTACAATTCTGCCAATGTCCGTTTCGTAGCAGCTTCGTAAACAGTCACAGTTCTACCACCAGCATTAAAAAAAGTCTTACACAAGTCACCGATGAAGTGACATGGAGCATCTCCTTTGTGTAAGCTGAGACTAGGGTGAAGGTAAAGATGGATAGATGATGATTCATATGCCTAATTATGATTTATTATTATACGTTTATAAAGTATAACATAACATACCAGTTACCATTTTTTCTTCTTCTTTTAACAATATAAAGAGCGTCTGCGGCGGCAGCGTCGCCAAGTACTCGTCGTCGTCGACAAACGTTCCGTCTTCAGCCACGAACAGGCGGCACTCGTCAGACCCGACATTGAACTAAAACCGGAGGAAACGGGTCAAGGCGACTGAATATAGGTCACGGGTACGACCGTGACACACATACAATTCAAGGATAAACATCCTCGATCATGACTGAAACACGCCCCATAACTACAAAATTAATCAAAGTTTAAGCTGACAATGCATAAATATAGCAGTTTATTCTACATTGAACAAACTTACGCCTAATTTAGAGCACGATTTCTGTATTAACTCGTCGAGGTTTCCGGCAGCCACGCCGATCTTCTTCTCTCTTTTAACGTCTGTTACTTTGTAACCCTTTTTCATTGTTAATACACAGTTAATCAGAGGTCGTTAACATTACAACAAATAATAAAAACAAAGAAATCCACACTATAACAACACACTTTTCAAAACTAAGAAAAGAACTACGAATGATTTCCAATTCCAAGTTGTCCAACTTGACCGACCGACGACCGAACCGACGTGGAACCGACCGAACCGACGTGGAACCGACCGAACCGATTGAACCGAATCAAATCATGAGATCGAGAATGATAATGACATATAATAAGAAAGTGACATTTGATAAATATGCGCCCCACAGATGCGCCCAATGGATTTAAATAGAAGATCTTTGGCGCTTAGCGTAGCGTTACATTCTCTTTGTTTGGCGCCCAACAACTTCCCAAGGACGTTTCATGTCATAACATAATTATTTAAAAGCGTTCCTTAGCAGAAATACGGGGCCATTCAGTTCAACAAACCGTTAGGGCTCCAGGGCACACCCCCTCTGGGGTGCCTGGGCAAGTCTGATTCCCACTCCCGGCGACGGCCCAAGCCGAGGTTCGTACCATCGAGGTGCCCTTGTGCTAGTCGCCTATAAACTTAACCACCAAGTTATGCCGAACGCACTCTGCGTTCGCTAACTAGTCCGGTCAAGCTGTAGAGGCCAAAAGGCCAACAGTAAAAGTCAATCATAAAAAAAAAAAAAAAAAAAGAAATACGGGGCATTGTTAATAAGCATGCATTTCGGGTTTTTTCGTACAGTGTTAGACCAATATATTTCAGTGATGGAGTCAGTATCGTAATGTCTGAACAAAAGTGACACTAATGCAAGGACGTTTTATACCCTAAAATACTTCCATGCATTGACTTGACTTGACTTCTTGGGTTAATGGCCTCTGCGACTATATAGTCACAATTTCTGCCAATGTCCGTTTCGTGGCAGCTTCATAAACGGTATCATTTAACGCGAAATAAAAATATGCTCGGTGATCAGTTCACGATATGTTGGTTGAATATTGATTATTCTAAAACAAAAGAGACAACACATTCAAAACAAACACCAGTATTAGTAGGATATATTATTATGGGGGTATATTATAGGACGACATATTTAGTAATGTTAGTACAATCAGCATGCATAAGTTATTTACAGATTACAGTCTAATATTATTCATATTTATAAATTTACATAGTATACAGTTGATTAAAGGGGAAAAGGTGAGGGATAATAGGCATTTTAAGGAAGTGGGACGAGGGATACTAGGAGGGAGGATATCATAAAGAGAGCGTTTCAATTTAGGACAATCGAAAAATATGTGGTCCACGTTTCCTTCGTCCAGACCGCATTCACACATAGAATGATCCCTGATCCGTAGCTTTGCTAAGAAAACTGGGGTGCAGGAATGTCCAAGGCGTAGGCGACAAATTGTAGATGTAGTTGTTTTGTTGGCGTGACGGAATTAAGTGAACCATGGGCCTTTAGGTACTTCAGGTTGGATGTCACTATAATACTTACCTTTAATTTTTTGGGAAAGTTTCCAGGATCTGGACCAAGTTAAATCTAGATGAACTTTAGGTAAAAGGCAGAGGTCATGAGCAAAAACTCTATAATTATCTAGAGACCCTATTTGGGAAGCAGCCTTGGCACAGGAATCCGCGCTCTCATTGCCCGGTATCCCGGAGTGACCCGGTATCCACGCAAGGACAACCCGGATCCCAGCACTATGACATTCATAAAGTTGTAGTCTAATTTGAAGGATAAGGGGGAAACGAGTCGAGGAGCGGAAAGGGCTGGATATAATAGATTGGAGACAGCTTTTTGAATCTGAGAAGATGATAGTGTTATTTAGATTATGGGATTTAACAAATTTAATAGCTTCCAGGAGGGCAAGGGCTTCCCCTGTGAAGACAGAAGAGAGGGAGGGGGATTTGAAACTCAAGCAGATTTTGGAGGCTGGTATCCACACTGCTGCACCCACAACACTATTTTGTGATATCTTAGAGGCATCTGTGAATATAAGGTGCCAACCACTATATTCAGAATTTATACGCTCACTAAATAACCTCCTTGCATTATTATCATCCTTATTTATACCAAAGTGAAGTAGGATGTCAGGTTTAAATACCAGAGCCTCGTAAGGGGTCAAATAAAGAGGGTTAGAAGGAAATTGGGCGATGGGGTCAGGGATTTTTGAGAGTTTGATAAAACTATAAAGCAGACATGGTATGTTATCCGAGCACCGTGGACCATATAGACGGGAAAGAGTATTTAGTTTTGGAAGGAGAGGGTGGCTTGAGTTTTGTATGAGTTTATAAAGAAATCTATCAGAAAGGAATTGTTGTCGTAAAATTAAGGGGGCTTCGCCACATTCAACTTGCATTGCATTAATGGGGGAGGATTTCATAGCGCCTAGAATGATGCGCAAGCATTTCGATTGAATTTTGGAAATTTTGTTCTGACCCGCTTTGTTGTTAATGTTAAGAAGAAATGATCCATAATCGATGTGGCTTCTAACAATTGCATTATACAATAGCTTTTGAGAATAAGGGTGAGAGCCCCACCAAACGCCAGAAAGAGATCTTAGAACATTAACGTTTCTTTCACACTTCTGCGAGACATAGTCGAAATGTTGGTTGCCTGATAATCTGGAGTCAAATTCCAAACCCAAAAATTTTGTGTGGTTGGTCTGCGGAATCGCCTCCTGATCAATACGTAAATTAACAGTTGGAATTGTTCTTTTTTTTGTGAAGACTACCACTGAGCTTTTAGAAGCAGATAATGACAATCCATGTTCAAACAGCCAATCGCTTAGATATATAAGAGCTGAGTCTAAACTAGTTGTTACTTCCTCCAAAGAATCTGCGTAAGAGTAAAGGGCTATGTCATCTGCATATTGTAACACACTACAGAATGGACTCACACAGCTCTCGAGGTCATAAGTGTACAGACTGTATAGTATAGGGCTCCACACTGAACCCTGAGGAAGGCCCTTCCAAATAGATTTTGGCGGAAGAAATTGATTGCCAGCTTTAACTATAATAGATCGTTCCATGAGCATATTGCAAATGAAACGTACAAGCTTGACTGGAATGCTCAGCTGAATCAGTTTATTTCTGAGTACAGGAAGCAAGACGTTATCATATGCCGAGGATATGTCCAGGAACACACCAACAAGGGACTGTTTTTTCTTAAACGCAATATGGATATCTGTCACCAAAATACTTAAGCTATCTAAAGTGCTTAGTCCCTTTCTAAAGCCAAATTGAGATTTAGCCAAGATAGACTTATTCTCAACAAACCACTCGAGTCTGTTTTTGATCAAATGTTCAGTGATCTTCGCTAAGACAGAAGACAGAGCGATCGGCCTATAGCTACGGGGATCTGAAGAGACTTTACCGGGTTTCAGTATTGGAATAATAATTTGTGTTTTCCATTGACTAGGAACAACACCATATTCAAAAAGGTGGTTAATTATACTTAAATATATTTCTTTACATTTAACTGATGCTTTGGTTATAAAAGAGTAGGGAATTCCATCTATGCCTGGGGAAGAGTCTGTCAGTCCGTCAAGTACAAGTGAGAGTTCATTAAAAGAGAACGGGCTATCAAGATTATTTTGAGACGGAAGAATGGATGAGGTTGTAGGGAGTGAATCTACAGGTGGGACAAATGGGGGCGCAATGTTGTCAGAAAAAGTCTCTAACCATGGTGAGGGGTCATTACTTGCCATATTATCGTTATTGACATTGGTAGAACATCTAAACCTTTTTATTTGTTTCCAGATAAATGCTGCAGGCGTTTTTGGTGACAGACTTTCGCAAAAATTGAACCAGCCAAGTTTTTTCTTTTTAGAGGTAATTTTTCTAAATCTTGCAGCCACTTTTTTATATTCAAGGAAGTTTTCCATGGACATGTTTGAATTGTAATTAAGTTCCGCTTCAGTACGCTTTTTGGCCGCATCCGTGCAGTCTGAATCCCACCAGGGAGTAGAAATCTTGAACCCTCTGGCGGGTTTTTTAAGGGGAATATGTATCTCTGCTGAAGAGATGATATTGTCTACGAAGACACTGTATGAGGTTAAGGGATCAGACTCAATTGGGAAAATCTGAGAGGAATCCAGTTTGGTATCTAGTGTGGAAGAGTAAGCAGTCCAATCTGCAGAGGCTGTCTTATATTTTAGGGAAGGGCAGGGATTGCAAAATGGAGTAGCACTATTTGAGATTGTTATTATGATAGGGAAGTGATCACTACCAAATGTATTAGGTAGTACTTCCCATGCGAGAGAGTAGGCGATTGAGGGAGAGGCTAATGTAAGATCTACGACACTCTTGGGATCTTGAGAAGGAAGGACTCTATGGGTTGGAGATCCATTGTTTTTCACACATAAATCAAATTCATTAAAAAGGTCCAAAATAGAACGGCCAAAGCAGTCAGAGCGACTGGAGCCCCACATGACGTGATGCGAGTTGAAGTCACCCATGACTATCATGGGAGATGGAATAGATGATAATAGAAGACGCAAATCAGTAATTAGAGAGATAGTGGGGTGGGGAATGTAAATCGAAACAAAAGAGATATTCAGGGATCTAATACCAACAATGTTGATATCAGAGGAATGAGGAGGGAGGTGTATTAGGGAATATGTCAGAGAGCGCTTTACAAGTAAAGCACTCCCTGCAAACCCGTCAGCCCTGTCATCCCGCAGACAGAAGAACCCCGGCACCCGAAAACAGGAACCGGGGCTCAACCATGTCTCCGAGATGGCAATGACTGACGGGTCGGATTGGGAGATTAAACTAATCAGTTCATGCTTCTTGCGACGCATGCTCTGACTGTTCCATTGCAGAATCGTTAGTGGCTTGGCCATATTGACTGGAGATTGAGACTAATTGTGTGAGTTTTGAGGCAACGTTGGACGGTAGGGGTTGGGGGTTCATTAAGATGATGTTAATTATTAATGTGATAAGAGTTTCCAGCATATTCTCCTTTTGAGGAGATGATTCTGGAGATGAGTTGAAGTTTAGTGCACCACCATTTGGTATCATAGATATCGGATTAGAGATGATCTTTTGATGGGCAGTCTTGTTGTAAGACTTCCCTAGTGGGGTTTTTGGACGGGGGCTGGCATAGACTGTTTTGGCGTATGAATACCTGTGTTGAGCCTGAACTGGGGTTGCAGACCCTGGGGCTGGTATTTCGATAGGAGGGAGAAGATGTTGGGATACCTCAGCATATGATTTCGAGACTTTAGGGAACCGGGCTGCAGCTTCCTTATAGGGTACACTTTCTTGAGCCATAACTTTCTTAATCGATTTTTGCCTTAATAATTCTGGGCAGGTTTTGTTAGTAGCAAAATGACTACCTGAGCAGTGTAGGCAAGAGGCCTCATTTTCCGAAAAGCTACAACCATCACCAAGATGTTCGTTATTGCAGCGGAAGCATCTTGGTTTAGATCTGCACTGAGCTTTGGTGTGCCCAAATCTGCAGCATGCAAGGCATTGGATTGTAGGGTATTCGTATAACTCTACTGGTAGGGAGGTATAAAATGAGTATATTTTTGTGGGAAGGAACTGGCCTTGGAATGTCAATACTACTGTTTGGGTTGGGGACCAGGTAACTGCTCCATCAGTGGTGTTTTTTTTGTTGAATCTTCTAGCTTTTAAAACTTTTCCGCATCCAGTGGGGAGTTCTAGGGACTCAACGAATTCCGTCATGGACATGTCTGTCGGTACTCGTCTAACAATTCCCATTCTGGTTATATTATACGTAGGAATAGTTGCAGAATATTTGCTTATGGCTAGGATTGGTAAGGCGAGGAAATTGTTAGCGTCATTGGCGGAGGTGAATTCTACTGACACCTTGTTTCGACCTACCTGTTTAATACCATCCGAACATATGTTTGATATTTTATGTGTTTTTAGGAATTGACCAAACTTGATTGGTCTAATTGTAGTACCAGCGGTGGGTTCAGATTCTGGGCGGGAAACGTGCACCACAAACGGTCCATTGTCAGCGGCAGTGTATGCAAGTGCACCGACAACTAGAGATGAATCTACGTACACGGTCTCAATTGATGCAACTGCTAATTCAGGGGAGGTGATCGTTTTTTTGGTCGGAGCATGCGAATCCGTATCCATACGTCTTTTAAGGGTAGGTGGGTTACTTGAGAGATCCGGTGGAGGCCCCGGATCAGGCGGATCCGCATCCATGGTAGGTTACGTACGTTAAGTAAGTTGGGGGATTAGGATAAACAAATTATTATCTTACCAACACCAAGGGATAGGTAACACTTATTTTAGGATAATCAAACTGCCATAAACTATTAGATTTAACGCGAAAACACTGCAACCAGTTTACTCGCTCTCACTGGCGAACGCAGAAAACCCTTCCATGCATTAATGATACGTGTAACAAAAAGAGAAACACGACAGTGTGTTGACATAATGAACGCCGGAGCGGCAACGCCTCATGGCTACGTCCATTATGATACTAGGTTCATGTTTAAGAACATAAAAAATATATTATTCAAATGTCAGTGTCACTGTCATATCAATTTACGCGCCAAAACCAAAAACACGCACTTCGCATCGCAGAACGATGATCTTTAAATTGTCCTATTAAAAGGTACTTTTTGTTGTCCTAAAAAAGATAAAAAGATAAGACAAAAAGTGTGTTTTATTTTTATGTAACAGCTACTTTAATACAGCGTTACATTCTCTTTGTTTAAAACCAGAGCAGTATATTCTCTACTTTTGCAAACCCAAGATTTTTTTTAAAAACCTTCCCACTTGATTATAATATCATCTGCTTTTACAATGAAACGAGGAGCTCTAATTGTAATAGAAGGTGTGGACAGGACCGGCAAGTCTACTCAAGCAAAAAATCTAGGTAATTAATATAATTTAAAGACTGGAGTCATTCTAAGAAATATAATAACAGTTGTATGGGCATACAACTGTTATTATATTTCACGGTATAAACGGTATAAAGCCCAATACCCATAGCATATTATTCATGTTATTAATCATATACTTAATTTATTTTAGTTGAAAGTCTGAAGAAGCGGCAGATCCCAGCTGAATACACAAACTTCCCAAACCGAGAAACAGAAATAGGCAAACTCATTAATGGCTACTTAACCTCAAAGGTAATTTTATTACTCTGATGCTTTGATTATCATGTACACAGTCAAAGCTCTGATGCTCTAATATTAAGCATCTTTCTACTTAAAAATTATGTAAACTTTCAGAATGAGCTATCTGATGAGGTCATCCACCTTCTGTTCTCTGCCAATCGCTGGGAACGAGCTAACTATATCATCAACAAGTTAGAATCCGGCACCACTCTTGTCGTTGACCGGTACTGCTACTCTGGAGTCGCATTCTCAGCTTCCAAAGGTGAATAAATATTCTGTTTAAGAATAAGGAGAGATTGCAGTTTTTATAAAAGCCTAGTTAGACTGCGGCACAACCAGTGATTGATACTGATAATCTCATGTGCACTGTGATTTGATTTTCATCTGCTTACTTTTCTACAATATTTATACCACATATATCCAAATGCATATAATCCAGTATGTGTGTATCTTATAGACTTCTAGAGTCGCTCTTGAGCCTCTTGATCTTTATCAATCCCTTTATTCCAAAGTTTCATGTGAAATTAAATCTTTGTCTTCGACAAATATAAATAATAAATTAAGTTGTGTAACAATAACCTAAGACAAATAACATTCACCAACATGGTGGATTAGAGCCCACCCTCTCTCCCTGAGAAGGCCTGTACCCCAGCAGATAGGCTGATAATAAGTACCACAACCAGGAATTGCTTTCTGGAGTCTTCTAAAATTATTCAATCAATCATACCAGGGTTCTTCAATGGTATTGTTACAAAAAATCTAGTTTATGTAGGTAATCAATCAAATTATTTGGTCAGCTAAACTCGGTCCAATAATCTATTTGCAGGTTCAACAACATTGTAAAAAGCTGAATAAAAACATTTTCTTTTAACATTTCATCAGGGCTCGATATAAATTGGTGCAAGTCACCTGACGCAGGCCTTCCTAAGCCGGACAAGGTTTTCTTCTTTACTATGCCATTTGAAAATATTCTCCAGAGAAATGGCTTTGGCAAAGAACGGTGGGTTCAACTTTTATATTTTTTTTTTTTTTATTACTTTATTGCACACTTACAAATTAAGTAGATATGTACAATTGGAGGATGCATGCATTAATTATAAATACTGTTGTAATATTTAAATCAATATACTATTGTTACTAAAAGCCTTGCAATTAGGCATGAGAATTGCCATTCAGCATCGTAATGCCGCCAGCATGCTGGGTACGCTCAGTGGTCCTAGGTAAACAAATGCCCTGGTGCAAATAATAATAATTTTAATATCTGAACTGGATAGATTTTATCAAGTATAAATATAAATTTATATGAATACTTTGGGAGGGGCAAAGCTACTTATTAGGTACATGTATGTGTATGAGATATATTCTGAAGGAGGGAGAAATTTTTACACGTTCAGTTTGTGGTTTACTGAGCTTGAAAGCCCCGGTGCACGGTACCACCTAGCCCTCCGATAGCTACGCCACTGGGTTCTCTGGGTACACTAGTAGTGGGCTTCAGCATTTGGATTGTCTTTAGACCTGTAACAGTCTATGGGCAGTCCAACTGTTTTAGTTTATATTATGTTTAGTTAATGCAGGAAAAAAATTGGCTTTGGACCTATGTATTGCATTGATTGATTATATTCTGCCAAGTTATAAAGTTCTGACAGCTTATGCTTACAGCTTATAGAGTTTCATGAAAACATTTTACTGCAGTATATTACTGAATCAGCTACAACCTTGCATCACAAAACCTAGCAAAAGTGATCAGAATTTACTGTTTTTATTCAATACAATGTGGGATGAAAACTAAATAAACCATTTTCCATGCATTGCAGGTATGAAGTAATCGAATTCCAGAAAAAAGTATCAGAATTATATTTAAAATTGAAAGATGACACTTGGGAAGTACTGAATGCAGACAGGTAATTTGAAGCACTTGAAATCTATAACTGAACAAAACAAATTGATCTGATGATATAACTGACCCTCCACTTCATTTAGAAATTATTATTCTTTATAACAAGCTTGCGGTTCGCCTGATAGTAAGCAGAAACTGCCTCCTATGGACACCTGCAACACCGCTAGGTGTTGACGGTGCTTTGCCAGCCCGGAAAGATAGCTGTAGATTTTTGAAACCCTTCATGTTGAAGCTCGGCATGAAGACCTTTGGGGGAAGATGAACGCAAAAAAGTTTGTGCGAAGTGCCCACTACATCATATATATATAGTAGTCTTTGCACTACATGCACTGTCATGTCCCCATATTATTAGTTAAGTTGGTACCAGATAAGGTGTCGTAACTTTGACGCTGTTCTGTGATTGAGGAAGCCAAATATTTTTATTTATAATAATAAGCTAGTGATGCAAAACAAAAAAAAAAGTTTTTGTAAGTTGTGCGCTAATAAAATACTTTCCCATTAAAAAAAATATAAAAGAGGCTTGCAAAAATGCGAGGCGCTGTGTATGGGTGCTGTGCGTATGCTTGCCTAGCAGAAACCGATTCACTCATGATATTTTTAAAACAAGTGTTATTATTATTGCAGGTCCATTGAAGAGGTTCATAAAGAGCTACTAGATAAGTCGTTAAATGTTGTTGAAAACAGTATAAAAAAACCTTTAGGCAAAGTTTGGATAGATACTCAATAACTAGCAGCCAACATTTTCTAGTGAAAATTTGCCCAGTAAGCAGTTATGTACCAATTAATACATTCAGTTAGTCAATTTAGTTGGTTGGAGTGGCATGACCGAATTATTAGAATATAACAATTTGAAACTGTCCTATTGATAAGAATTTGTATTTTTCTGTAAAATATATTTGATTTAAGGCAATGACTATTTAATAAGTATAATGACACGAAATGTAAATAAAATACATTTGTAATGAAACATCTATTTATTTTGGACATTCTGTAACAAAAGTTTAGCTCCTTCTGACGATTGTCGCTTCAACAAGTTAGTGTGTGATTTGATTTTCTTCTTGAGAGCTTGAGCTGTGCTTCCGCTGTTACTTTCTACCAATTTTAATAGGAAAAAGCATCCTCTGTTAGTTGGCAACCACATTTTCAGCTGAAAAAGAAAGTTACAATATAAAAAATAAGACATGTAGGACTTATCTAAATGATTGACGAACGATTGACGTTTTCCTTTGCCGTTTTTGAGCGATAACATCGAAAAGATAAACTTACATGCTTATATCATCATCATCATCATCAGCCTGTAAACGTCCACTGCTGAACAAAGGCCTCCCTCGTAGAGAGGGGTGTTGCCATAATCCCCACGCTTGGCAGGCGGCTTGGGGATCGCAGTACGTTCACCGTGTACTAATAGGACGCTGCTGCCCATCCTCCGGTGGTTCTGGTCGCAGTTTTAGGACATACCCGGGTCCGTAGCTCCAACCGTACATGCTTATATATGTAGTATTTAATGAAGTTTAGCTTTTTTAGCTCTTTGTTTGCAATATATGTGTTACATTGTGCAAGTGAATAATAATACCGGCTAAGTGCGAGTCGGGGTCGCGCACTGAGGGTTCCGTACCACCACAACTTGTTAGCTACTAAAGTACAAGAAAATTGTGCAAAAAGACAACATCCCATCAACGCCCAGGGGGGTGACCCATCCAAGTACCGGCCGCGCCCGACGTTGCTTAACTTCTGTGATCGTACGAGAACCGGTGGTGAACAGAAATTTGTCACCGACTCGCACTTGGCCATTATTCATTGTTGTTGTTATACTTTAGTGTGTACTATAATCATGCCAAGTTCGACACTTGTACGTATTACCGTTTTTACATACTATAGAGCTAATACAAAAATACATAAAAAAATACGTTTGTTGTAAGGGATCCCCTCTTTCGTTTTTACATTTTGACTTTATTATTTCCTAGTTATTCCGCCGTAACATTCCATATTCTGTGAAAATTTCAACTAGCTATCTATTACGGGTCGAAAAATACAGCCGTTAATAGGTAGGACAGACGGACAGACAGACATCGTAGGCTTAGTAATAGGGTCCCGTTATTACCCTTTGGGTACGGAACCTTAAAAAGATCATGATGGTTTAACTACATAGAGTTATTTACCGCATCATCTCCCAGACACTCGGCCATTGCTTCTCCAAGTGTGCCATCTTCTTTCCCCTTATCGAGAAGTGCTAGTTTCTTCAAACACATGTGAATACCGGCGTCTTCGACTGCCAGGGTCTCTTTCCCGTCCGCAGTGACCTGCCAGCCTGGCTTGCAGATGACTTGTGCAAGTGCCGACAGGATCTCTTTCGTGGACTCTGTTGAATAATAGTTGTTTTTTTTATCATAGCAGAAACCGGGTGTTAGCAGGTTCTGAAAGGCTGATTAACACAAAAATTAACTGACTTACTGTTATGTCAACTGACGTGATTGGTTGAACGAAAAAACAACAGCCAATCATGTCACTTGACATGAGTTTTATCAATATATTAAATTCAACAAGCTTTTAGAAACTGCTGCCTTATTATGGTTCTTTGATCGGGATCGAGATTGCATGCCGTCCCGTTCGCATCTATTTACTCGCACCACGCGCATGAGTGAGATGGCACGCGATCGCGATCACGATCCGAATCATCCATAATATGGGGCCAGGATGTAATTCTCATTTTAATATTGTAGTTGAAGCAAGGTTTACTATGCTCTTAGGGCTAATATCTCATACCAATGGCAACAATGAATTAAAAACTAATCTAATGTACATTTTATAATGTATCATGTAGTCAAGTAGACACCGCATTTTTTGTATCTACCTACTATGACAAAAAGAGCAATTTAGTGGTAGTTTAACTACATTCACACGGCCAACTGTTTTTGAATAAATTTTACAGTTTACTATGGCGCATTTTGGCTTTTTTGTATTGACGTCTGACATGCTACTGCCAAGACGATGGCGATCGCACAGAGCCCTGATTTACTGACTACAAATACGCTCGTTGCGCGTAAAGTTAACCTCTAAAAGTTGGCCTTTATTCCCTAGGGAATAGAGGCCTAATTACAGGTTAAGGCGCCGCGTTATGTGCATGTTTTAGTTGGTGAATGCCTGAATTATGCGGCATCCTAGTTGGAGCTTGGATCCAACACACCGGGCAAGTCACTGACATGCAAAACAAGTGAACTTGCAGTGTCTATTCTATTTAGGGTCTGGATATGAAGTTAATAATGCTTTGTAGGGTGTTACATTAGATAGTACTGCTACTATGATTATTCAATGACTACCGACAGCATCTCACCTATAGAAACGACGGCAATAGCCAGCAACATGTTAGACTTGCTGCTCAACCAGAAGTCTGGATCAGACTGTAAATCTTCCTTCAGAGCTGGCAGGATGGCCTCCCTGAGTTCTGCCACTCGGATCTCGGCATCTTTCTTAGAAGTCCCGCTTTGGAAACCCTCTTCTAAGAACTTGATCAATGTCGGGTGGAACGCGGCTGAATCTTTAGGTTTCACTAGCCAATGGAGTGTCTAAAAAAATTAAATTATTTTGTGATTGCTTTATGCACTTACATAGGGGATTTGAATGATTATTAATGTATTATGGCTGTAAACTTGTATTCTTAACCGTTACTACTGACTTACGAATGACATACGTCGCCAAAATAGTTTTTCGTTTGAAAACTTCGTTTTTCGCGGGAATATATCCTGGGGCCGTATTGTCACTTATTTTAAGCGATTCTGTTTAGGCGATTGCGAGAAGTTCACGTTCAAGTGATTTTCCGCACTGCGCTGTTTCGAGCCCGTGTTCCCCAGCCCCAGCCGCGCCAACATGCGCGCCGCGAAAAAGTTTTATCGACTCTTTTTATCATGCCAAAGCATGACAGGCGTATAAGAAAATTAAGAAACCGTAACCGCGGTGTCGCGTTCTCGCTGGACAAAGTGACGACATGATTTTGTCACGGTGCGCATGTTAGGCTGGTATTTAAAAGTATAAATCTTGTCTAAACCTCTAGTTGAATGTCATTCATACGCCTGTGGTAGTGTTAGAAAAGGACACGTCAGTGTTAAGCGTTAAATAGGTTTCAGTTTTGATCAATCTCTAATTAGACAAATTAAGCATTTGATGAGTGTGTACGAACCAAGTTAGGGACTTAGGTTTTACAAACAAGAAACCTGTGTTTTATTAAGCTATTTCCTGATCTCCATTTATAAATTACTGCAATAACTTACCATGTTACCCCAGTGATCTTTAGCAATGTCTTTCAAGTTGGCAGCCAGAGTGGACACTATAGCCTTCCTCACGAGTACAGTGTCGTCTACAGAGTCGAAAATAGCTATCAGAAGACGATAACCCGTCTTGTGCTTGCTCAGAGGAACTGCATGCTCTTTCACTACTTTTAGTATAGTCTAAAAATAAAGATATACACTATAATTTACAATAACAAAATAATTTTTCAAAAAAAGTGTGCGCCTTTGATGCCCACCCTGGTAAAGGGTTATCTACTCATTAGGCCACACCCTGTATTATATCAGGGTGAAAGAGGCAATGAATTCTGTGCAGGATTTAGTACTCGTGAAGTAAAAAATTCTGGGTGGCACTGAATTGTGATGCTCACCATCAGACGAGCTCGTCTCAAAAACGATTTAAATAAAAAAAAATAACTTTAGGAAGAAGTCGTAAAGAGATGATTTTATAAAATTAGCAGAGCAAAAAAGATCTCAAAAAAATTGCTCAAAGCAAAGATATTTTAAAACTGTTTTTTTTGTGTATTAATTAATGCTTTAATGTTGCATTATGTACAAACTACGGAATGTTGACTATGGATTCATGTTAAGAGACAGGGTGATCAAAGATTGTAATATACCTAGTCTGATACAAATATAACGAAAAGGAAGAATAACATGCCTTCTTATCCTTATTTGTGCCCTGCCACACGCACATACTGGCAGCATTGACGCCAGGTAGGGAGTTGCTGAGCGGCACTATCAAGGGGCTGAGGGTGGTGATCATTTCTACGCGCTCGTCGACACTGCACTCCCGAATGTAGTCATATAGCACAGAGTGGAGGAGTCTGCAATTATAGAAATAAAGTTTGTTGACAAAAATATACATAATTATTCTTTTCAGGTCAGTGGTTGTAAAGCTGCATCAGGTCAGTGGTTGTACGGCTGCAGCAATGGGGTCGTAAGTAGAAGTTTTGACATGGAGTTCTTGGGGGTTCATGGGGGATAATATAACCACATGATCGCGAATGTAGTCAAATTCCCCTTTGCAAAATTCAGCCACATCGGTTGCGGGGGCAGCTTGTGCTCAACGTGACTTGGCGCTTGTGATTGGAGACTCAAAGTCATTAATTCAATTCACGCCTAGGATTAGCCCGCTTAAAAAAGTTTAGGTTGAGAATTTAGAACCTTTGGCTTATGACAGAGTTAAGGATAAGCAAGTGGTCAAGGGGTTATATTGTCATTGGGTTCTTCAAAAAGCAAGATAAGAGTTTAAAAGCGTTGGCAACGTATTTGTGATGCCTCTGGTGTCATACATCTATAGGCGACATTGATAACTTACCATCAGGCAACCCGTCTGCTTGTATGCCACCTATGGCATTAAAAAGTGTCTTGCAATGGTACGTGTAAATATACATGAGGATCAGCCTCCATGGTCACTTGGTCAGACAGACTGCAGTGTATTATTGAAATAAAATCATTGAATTATCTACTTGGTTCAAGAAACTTGAAAACTTACTCTCCATCATGTAGATTCTTGTCAAGTATTTTCTGTACGTTCGCCTTGCACGACTGTAGGATGGCAGACTTCATTTCTGGGCTGTTCTTGTAGGTATCACTCAAGGTTTTCACTTTGTCATCCTTGGACTGAAAATATTAAACCACATAAAATACATGCAACAAATTACTGAAATTAAGTTTTGATTCTGTTGTAGCATTTTGGAAACTACTCTGGCGGCCGGAATGCGTTCCTCGATAGTTACAATCTGGGTATCTTAAAATTGCGAGTGAATCGGTTCAATAGCAGACTCAAATTGTAAGTTTCCTTTTTTAGATTAAATAATAGGCTTTGCATTTGACTGCTATCTCGCCTGATGTTAGGCGATGATGTGGTCTATGATGGGACCTATTTGAAAGTATATCCGTTCAAATAAAAGAATTTTCCAAATCTGTTTATAAATAATGGAAATCTGAGGTAACAAAGATTTAAAAAAAATTCAACCGAATTGAGAACCCCAGTAGATGTGCTCATGGTGCTCTATTCTGACATAGGTGTGGTGAGTATAATGTTCAGATTAATATATAGGGTTACCCAGAGACGGTGTACTAAGCCGAAAGGGGTCCAAAACACTCATCATTATGGGGACCAACAATTAATTTGCAAAAAATATCAACTGTTCCATACATTTTGTTTTTGAGTGTCAATGACCATTTTCTATGGAACAGCTGATATTTTTTCATAATGTCAGAGTTGCTTTAATAGTAAAAGTTGTTCGTTAAGATAGGTACTATGAACCCCTTTCGGCATAGTACACCGTTTCCGCGTCACCTAGTATTGTATGTATTTACATTTTTGTATATGTCACCATAAAACTCTTGTTGCATATGAGTCTTCTCTTTCTTTGTAGCAAACTCGCCATATGCATAGTCAAGCAATGGTGAACTAATTGCATGAGATGCCAGCGAGACAATGTGACCAGCAAACTTCTTCAACACTTCATGTCGTATAAAATCTGTTCCATTTTTCAATATCCTTTTCACAGCATGGTGAGCATATTTAGACTGGGCCATTTGGACTATTATATCAAGCAGTTCTTCAGTTATTTCAGTCTTTATAGCTTCAGGACCATGTTTCAGAAGGACCTGAATTACACGACTGAGGTCATGAGATAGGGCTATAGACTTGTACTGCCCTTTGAGCATGCTGTGGAGCTCTTTACATGAATTAATTTTGAAGTCTTCTTTTACAACTTTCCTGGAAGTTGCACAATATTATTAGTAATAGAAATAAGATATTAAAAAAAACTTATTTCATGTCAGTAAACAAATTTAGAAAAATAATGCATTTGCAATCTTTATACCTCTGAATCTGGGCAGATAATAGCTTTGCCTTGTGTGAGATCTCAAATACTTCAGCTGTAGCTTTAGCCTTGCGCCTCACGAGTCTGAGTTCTTTCTTTTCTTTCTTCATTTCTGACCACTTTGGCTTCTCGCCACTTTGCTGGTCTTTGCCAAAGGATTTTTCTTTACCTGGTTTTCCATTCTTTACATCTTTACCGCCTTTTTTGAAGTCTTTCTTACCTTTGTCACCAAATTTTTTCACACCTTGTCCATCTTTCTTGAAATTCTTTTTTCCTTTGTCAACAAACTTCTTACCATCTTTCTTTCCTTTTTCGACGAAATTTTTCTGTTTTTCGTCGCCACTATTTTTTTGATCTCCTTTAGCAAAATTCACCTTCTTTTTTTTGGGGGATCCTGTTTCAATATCCTCCGTTTTTCTTTTAACTTTCTGCATATTTGTGCAATTTATTGAAGGTTATAATATATATATATAAGTAAGGATAAAAGTTATAAGGAATAAATAGACTAATCAAAGGGCGAGAGGATAGAAGTTTGAATTCAATTATGCGGTTAATATTCCTCAATAATATTCGGAAGAAAAGTTAAAAAAAACTATAGAATTACGCACGTGTGCCCTACTAAAGACATGTTTTGTTTTTTTGGCAGTTTTGTTCTGACTTCTGACAGTTCTGATTGACATTTGACTTAGACATTTTGACAATATGAAGTTGACATTGACATTAGTAGTCCAGACACATAGAATAGTAAAGAGCTAGTCATTGTAGAATAGTGATGGGAAACTTCTTCCATTGAAATAATTTTTAAGATTCGCAAAATAATAAAAAAAAAACACGTTGGCGCTAAACCCCCATAAAATTATATTTTTTTCATTTATTTCTATCTTAGAAGAAATACAAGGACTACCTTCTTCTGAGATGAGAGTTTGTGAATGTGCTCGAGTGTAGGTTAGTGATATAAACTGATGAAACACATTTTTTTTACACTGGTAAAATGCACATGACGTGTAACGCCAAAATCATCTCAATAGGAAAGACAAAAAATACACAAGATGAAACATGACATCTACATGACATTGACAAAAATGAAGTCATGTCGTAAACTTTTGCCAGATTGGGGTTTTCTCGCGATTTTGGGTAAAATGTGGACTACATTGCAATATCCCACTGCGTAATTTTGGGGAAAAGATGTAGTGAGGAAAAATTATTTAAAAATGGATTTAAACTGGTGGAGGATTAATATTTTTAAATGTGATATAACGTTTCTTTTGTCTATTGACAATATTTTATGTACTTATAATGCAAAATGCATGGTTTCTGTAGGACAGGAGGGAAACAGCGCGGTGCTGCTACCATAGATTAAAGTTGTTGAGAGCTCTAAAGGGGAATTCTCTAAAAATGTAGAAACGGGTGCGAAAACTAACATCTACGATAAAATACTCTAACGTTTAAGCTTCATGCTTGTCAAGTTTCTAGTGTCTCTAGTAGGCATCACACCCGTTTCCTAAATATTATTCTCTATGGACGTCCCACCTCTTCAGCTTTAGTGGTTTTAATATTCTCTTTGGGTATAACGATTCCATTATTTTTTTCTGAGATACCATTCCACCCCCGACCCACAAAATATTATATTATTTAATTTGGGGAAAATTTAAAAACATGATCTGGTAACCCTGTGTGGTGGAATTTGTGTTTGATTTCATTGATTTGATTTATTATTTAATTTTCTTAATAGTGAAACATGCCATGGTCGATATTAATAAATACCTCGAAAGTCAACTAGCATTAGCGAAACAAAGAGTTAACAAATACAATAATAAAGATGGAGTATCAGAAAAGAGTAAAGTCGCAGCTCAACTCATATCTAAAAAACAAGCCAGCACAAGTTTCGATAAAAGCTGTTCCAAGACTAAAGAAGCTGCCACTGTCCAAAGTAATCCCAGCACATCTGCTGCAACTGATGAAGACAGTGAATACATTCCATCGGGAGATGAGGAGGAAATACACTTACCAGAAATCAATCCATTCCAGCCTTTTTCTTCTCGATCCAGACAAAATGTAAAGAAAATAATAGATGATGGTGATGCACACATGTATGACGACAGGATAAAACAGTGGCGAGACGCCTTAGCAGCCGTCACTGCTTCTAAATATGATGGTAGTATTTTAACAGCCGATATACAATATGTTGTAGAAGGCAATGTGAACCCTGATGAGAAACACAAGCTGCAGAATGGTTTACTTGTGCCTAATTTCATTTGGAAGCAACTTTACAAGTTCCAGAGGACAGGTGTTAAATGGTTATGGGAACTGCATCAAGTAGAAGCAGGAGGTATGCTGGGTGATGAGATGGGGCTGGGAAAAACCATCCAAATTATTGCATTTCTAGCTGGACTCTCCAACACTGATATGGGATCTTGGGCTGGACTCGGTCCGAGCATTATTGTGGCACCAGCTACTGTGATATACCAGTGGGTCTCACATTTCCACTTCTGGTGCCCGCACCTAAGAGTAGCAGTACTCCACCATTCCGGATCACATGCTGGAAACCACAACAAATTAATTCGAGATCTTCACAGTTCCCATGGAATACTTCTCATCACATATGCTGGGATTGTGAAATACTCAAAAGACCTGTTGTCTCGAAAATGGCACTACATCATATTAGATGAGGGTCATAAAATAAGAAATCCAGACACTCAAGTCAGTAAACTGGTGAAGAAATTTGAAACCCCACATAAACTGCTTATCACTGGATCTCCCATGCAAAACAGTCTGCAGGAACTATGGTCCTTATTTGATTTCATGAGACCTGGGCTACTAGGTACATACAATGCGTTTATGGAACATTTTGCCCAACCAATCACACAGGGTGGTTATGCGAATGCCACTGAATTCCAAGAGGCGAGTGCTTTAGAGATAGCTAAGGCTCTCAAAAATATCATCACCCCTTACATGCTACGAAGAACCAAAGCTGAAGTACAGGAACATATAAAACTACCAGAGAAAAATGAACAAGTGTTGTTCTGTGCCTTGACCAGGGAACAGAGGGATCTATACATGGGCTACCTAATGAGTACTACTGTACGAAGCATACTCGACAAAGAGAATAAATATGGAGAACCAATGCGAGCAAGGATGCTAGTCGCCTTGACAACTCTAAGAAAAATATGTAATCATCCCGATTTATATCTGTATGAGGCACAGGAGGATTTGGAAGCGATAGATGTAGAAAAGTTTGGACATTGGAAGAGATCTGGTAAAATGACAGTGGTTAATTCCTTGCTAAAAATTTGGCAGAAACAGGGACATAGGGCCCTGATATTCTCTCAGTCTAGAGCCATGTTATGTGTTTTGGAACAATATTTGCAAAATCAAAATTTCAAATACTTAAAAATGGATGGTTCTGTGTTGGTCAGCCAAAGGCAAGGCTTAATCAAATCATTCAATGAGAATTCTGAATACTTGGTCTTCCTGTCTACAACTAGAGTAGGAGGGTTAGGAGTGAACTTGACTGGTGCTGACAGAGTGATCGTTTATGATCCAGACTGGAACCCAGCCACTGATGATCAAGCAAAGGAGAGAGCATGGCGGATTGGCCAGGAGAGAACTGTTACTGTATATAGGCTTCTATCTGCCGGCACCATCGAAGAAAAAATATATCAGAGACAAATTTTCAAACATTTCTTGAGCAACAAGATACTTGTTGATCCTAATCAAAAGAATGTTTTAACTACAAGTACACTTCAGGGTCTGTTTAATTATGAGGAACCTAACTGTGAAGGTGATACTGAAACTGCATCACTCTTCAAACATACAAAAGTTAGCATAAATAATTCAGTTAAAAAAAATTATACAGACATAAATGAAAGCGAACTGAAAAGGAAAAAAATTGAAGCTATGAAAAGAATGGCAAAAGCAATCAGCAAGAAGATATCCAACTCTGTAACGTATCCAAAAGATGATAAAACGGACCCTAGAGAAGAGTATAAAATTAAAAGAGAGTTATTACTAAATCCACCCATAGTGGAAGAACCTGAAATAAATATGGTTGATGATAAAGTAACAGACGTTCCTTTCGACAGTATTCTGTCTGAACTTGATATTATTAACAAGCATGCAAAAAAAGATTATGAAGAGAATTTATTAAAAGAAGTACTCAAAAGTCGGGAAGAAGAAGTAGAAGATGGTGAGATTGTTGATAAGCAGACAGAGAATAATAACTCAATTGAAAGTTCTGAAAATAATGATCTACAATATACAGCACCTATAGCAAATAATGATGATGAAAATCATTCTAGTAAAAAAGAAAAAAAAGACAAAAAAAGAAGACATTCTGTATCAGAAACTAAATTAGAAAACTTGGTTGCCATTCATAAAGTTAAAAGAAAGAAACATAAGCGAGAAAAAGAAGTGAAATGCAATGATGACGACTATGTCTTGAGCAAGCTATTTGCCAAATCATCTGTAAAGAGTGCTTTACAGCACGATGAAGTAATTGGGTTGGCAGAAAAAGAGAAAAGACATAGGCTGAAAGAAGATGCAGCCAAAAGGGCACGAGATGCTATGAGAGCTATTAAATTCTCCTACAGATGATTCCATGACATTGATAAACTATGATTAGTACTAAGAATAATTAAATTCCGTCTAATAATGTTACAATAAGTATAATACTTAGATAAATTATGTTCATTATCTGTTCTTGATATTTAAAATACCTTCCATTCTAATTGGTTCCTATGTAGCACCCTCATCCTATGTAATATTTCTCTTTGAGCCTGTTCCATCCTACTGCTGGGTAAAGGGCTCCCTGCCTATCCTGCTTACACACTAGGGTTTATAGCTTTTTGAGTCCACTTCAGCTATTACAAAAGGTTCTAGTAAGTCCAGCAGTGAAACCCAAAACAGTTTTTTTTGTAGAAATAGGAACTGAAAGATTTTTGATTTGGATGTTTATAGCCATATGGGTGGGTAGTCAGTATAAGTTCCTATAACTATGTAGCAGTTTCGAGGCGCATTCCGATATAAGCCTAATAGCGCATTATGTTCAAAGTGGCCTTGCGCTTGCTATGTGTTATTTCAGTTGAATTGGAACACATTTTACGTCTATTTATTAGTAGCTCATATAGATTCAATATTTTCCTTGCTAAAGATACTCATCAAACAGTGCTACATTTTTATACACGTTGGCGTTTGCGTTGGCGTCTGAAATTTAATCAAAAAATAGAAATGTCTATAATAAAATGATGGCTAATGGTTCATTTTTGGTAGATTGTGTACGTGAGCCACGTATAAAAAAAAACAGTGACATGACATTTAACTTTTGACAACTGGCAGCATCAATTTAATAAAAAAATATATATGTCAAAATTATTGCTACCTGCCTACTTTTGTAATTTTGTAATTTAATAAGTTTTTACCGTAAAAATTCTGTATCCCCAAAGAATACCTTGTAAACTGTAATAAAAAACGAACTCTTGCATAGTTCTAATGTATGTTTTGTTAATTAATGTCGAAATTGAGTGACTGCTACTTGGTTACGAGAACGGGCGCTCTGCGAGCGTTTCGTTGATAATCTCTATATTTGTTAAATCATTTTGCATTTCGGACATACCTTACGTTTCGTTTGAGGCGGGAATATGTCTGGACGGAAAAAGCCGCCGGGCTTTAGCTTCAAACCCCAGGAGCAGCAAGTAGTGTAAGTTTCCTTTCGATTTCATGGCATCAAACCCTATTGTGAAGTATCTATTATCGCTCAACGTCGTCCCTCAAGTTATTTTATGTCTACTGTGCATTCGATAAATACAATTAGCTATTGTATCACTGAACTTACATTTATTTTTATCGTTCAGTTTCTATCAGTCACTGTTCTTGTCAGATCATTATCATTGATGGTATCTTAAACAAGATCGTTTTTTCATACAGGACTCCACCTGGTAACCTGGACAAGCAGACTACTATCACTGTGGATGACAGAACATTCACTGTACATGCCGACGACTTGGTGAAGATATGTGACCTTGGCCGCGGTGCCTATGGGATTGTTGAGAAAATGCGCCATATACCTAGTGACACTGTAATGGCTGTGAAGGTACAAACATCACATACAGTTCTCATTTAATACAAGCAGCAGTGTGTATGACAAGGTTAATGATTAAATGTGAAACATTTACAGGTTATGTACCAGATAACCAAATAAAACAAAACCAGATAAAACATGTATTCTACTATTTTATTAGCTAAGTACCTATTTCCTTGTGAAATTGCCATTGTTATCAGCATGTTTTATGTTTCAGAGAATCACGGCTACATTCAACAGCAGCCAGTCACTAGAGTTAAAACGTCTCCTCATGGATCTAGATGTATCTATGAGGGCCAGTGCATGCCCTTACACTGTTCACTTCTACGGAGCCATGTTCCGTGAGGGAGATGTATGGATCTGCATGGAAGTCATGGACATGAGCCTTGACAAGTTCTACTCTAAAGTGTACAAGAACAATCGCACCATCCCAGAGAACATTCTCGGAAAGATTGCCTTCTCTGTAGTCAGCGCTTTACATTACCTCTATTCAAAACTGAGGGTCATCCACAGAGATGTGAAACCGTCAAATATTCTTATTAATAGGAAAGGAGAAGTTAAAATGTGTGATTTTGGCATCTCTGGTTACCTCGTAGACTCTGTAGCTAAGACTATAGATGCGGGATGTAAACCGTACATGGCCCCTGAGAGAATCGATCCAACAGGCAACCCAGGACAGTATGATATTCGTAGCGATGTCTGGTCTCTGGGCATTTCGATGATTGAGCTGGCTACGGGTACTTTCCCATACAACACCTGGGGCACACCATTCGAGCAGCTCAAACAAGTTGTTAAGGATGATCCACCTAGACTACCCAGTGGTAAATACTCACCGGAGTTTGAAGATTTGATAGTGAAGTGCCTGCAAAAAGACTACAAACAGAGGCCTAACTATGATGCATTGCTCACTCATCAATTCTGCGTGGAGCACAGCGAAAAGGATACAGATGTGGCATCATTTGTCCAAGAAATATTAGACTTACCTGATGACTCCTAGTATAGGAGTACTTATTTTACCAATAAGTACAATGTTTAGTTACTAACAATCATGTAGATTATATAAATATAAACCATAATAAAATGTTTTAACCAAATTAATTTATATAACAAGAACTGGCAATGTTTACGGAATGTATTTGCCTTATGTATTTTTAAGATTGTCATTGTCATCTGGTTGTAATAATTAAGCTTGACTTAATTCCGGCCTAAACGAATTTGTAGTAGAACATCAAATCAAAATGTATGTTGAAATAAAAAGTTATGATTGGACTAAGTTATCTAGATAGGCAGTCAGCCATACATTAATTTAAGGAAAGTGCTACCAAACAAATCTTGTTGATTCTATTTCAATGTTAAATATAGACAATAGACAATTTAAAAATGCAGGATTCACACCTGCTTAATGAACCGGGTAAATGCCCCAATTGCAAAAAACCCCAAAGTTTGGAACAAGTCAATATAAAATTATTTGTTGATCCTGAGACCTTACGGCCAACTCCTAACGCGGTCTCAAACTAACGTTAACAGCGCAGTTCGGAAAATCACGCGAACGTGAATCTTAACGAGCCCAGATATGGTTTGCGATCGTGCAATTTTTTTCATCACCCAAACTGGATTTCTTTAAACAGCTAGCCGTAAGGCCCCTCTTCTATAATAAATTGTGCCTTTTATAATACCAACAATCGCAACAGTCAAACATTTCTACACTAAACTTCAGTCATTAGATTCCTCTGCCATTTTGAAGTGTGTATCTAAGAATAATAACCATGGACAACTCGTTATTTTAAATTGACTCTAGGTAGGTACTAAGGTTACATCACAAGTTAATTTAGTACATAGTAATAAACTACCTACATTGTTTTAATATTGTTTTTTTAAAAATATTCTTTCCTTTTTATAATAAGGTCTGGCAAGGTAAACAATCTTCTTTCTTTAGAAAAAATAAAAACCATAGTATTTTCAGCAGATCATATTTTGCAAACAGTATCCTAAAAAAATCTGATAAAAAAAAAAACTCTAAATGTTTTTATCTTACAAATTTAAAAAAAAACTTCAAAATTAGTAAATAGGTACGCAATTTCGTTTACATGGATATTTTTTCCAGTTATTTTGATTTAAAAACCAAACTACTGAACCGATTTTGATTAAATTACAATGGGACCAATCCTAAAGTACATAATTATATCCTTTCAAATAAATTATATATTTTTTTTCGGAAATCGGTTTATAAATCAAGGAGTTCCGAATCAAAAAAACTAATTGAGAACCCCATCCTTTTTTGAAGTCGGCTATAAACAATAATAACTTAAGTTTTCGCAATTTGAAAACAATTTTTTTAATGAATCGGGACTTTTCGCGTTTAGGTAGGTACCACAGAACTATGTAGGTACCTCACCGTAGAAATCGCGATCAGGGCGCTGGTAGTGCCAAAACCGGCACTGCATGTTACAATGGACGTGGTCACATGCAGATGCGCGATAAGTCTTGACAGACATAAAAATCCGCTAAGAAGCAATAAACCGGCCAAGTGCGAGTCGCGCTCGCTCACTGAGGGTTTCATACCACCACAAAATACAAAAAGTAGTGCATGCCATCTATTATGGTTCGGAAGATACAGCTGTTATGAGGTAGGACAAACATCGTAGGCTTAGTAATATGGTCCAGTCTACACCCTTTGGTTACGAAACCCTAAAAAATTATGTATCATTCGTAAATTTAATTTTAACATGCAGTTGTAATTTTTTTTTTCTTTATGTGCCGACCGTACCGTCTTGTATTTATGATAACTTCACTTACCTAGTGACCATCCCTGAATCGACACCTCTTTTATCAAAATCGGATGATGTGTTTAGGCTAAAGGCACATTAAACTTAATAGCTCTTAGCTCTTTTGTGAATAAAATTGTACTCGGCACGTCAAACTCATGGTCCCGCTATAGCGAGTCTCATAACAGAGAGTGGCACAGGAACTCTACGTTGAAACTTGCCCTTCGGTGATGCTCTGTACATCGAGTGACCGTTTCATTGCTTCTCATAATGATAAGGTACGGTCAGAACAAAAACTTATTTTGGAAAATAATTTAATAGCTTTTGGATAGTTGATTGAATCAGGCGTTACTTTGCGGAAGTCAATCTTCAAAACTGTTTTTCTGTCGAAACAGAATTACACTAGTGAATAATCAGAAAAACTGCTTTTTTGGATGATGGAGATTATGGTTTTCATACATCATCATCATTAGACTTAATGAAGAGGTTTGCCGTGCTCGCTTTTAAGCGGGAGTCCCGGTAATGAAAATTAGACGTGCTGAATGCAACTCTTTTTTGTGTCACCGTCTAACACACAGACTATGTAAAGCTACAATTGGTGTAATAAAATACACTAGAGAATTTTATGAAAATATTTATTTAAAATCATCAAAACTCTACCACAATCAATAAATAAGTAAAAAATACGTACATACTAAGTACATCGTCACATTATCACTTAAAATAAGTTAGGGTTAGTTTCATTTCTTATTGAAGTCTCAAACATCGATTTTACTGACTACAAAAACACAAAAACAATTATATCCAGTCGACGAAAAAATTTGAGAATATTATTGTAATCATCATTACAAACAACTTTGTCTATTGGACCAATCTTGAAATCGCGGAAAATTTGGGAATTGTCAAAGAATTCAGTAGTAAGTACATATAGATCGATGGGAATGGCATTTTTCAATGGAACTCCAGTTTTTTTGCTATTTCAGGTTTGGTCTCATAGTAAAAGATGTGTACAATGATATCCTCGAATATTTCCGTCATCTAGAGATATACACCCTGTAAATAAACTAGTTCGCTTATCTTATGAACCTATATTACGTATAATATGGGTGGTTAGACAAGACCCATTTTCTGTTAGCGTTAATGCCTGCGGAAAGATGAAATTGTCTGAAAATGACATTGACAATGACATTAGCTTGAGAGAAATTATCTCAAGCTCATGTCATTTTCATACAATTCCATCTTTCCGCAGGCGTTAACGCTAACAGAAAGTGGATCTTGTCTAGACCCCCTGGTGTACATTTTATGTGACTAAGACGTCTGGCTAAAGGTTATTTAGTAAAATAGTAATACAAAATAGAAAACACCAATTTCACAACAACTCGTTCTTTGTATAGAGATGGGGATGATGTTTACACTCTTTTTAATACACAATTTCGAACGGTAGTCGCATGTGAGTTTTCATTAAGATATAAGTTACAGTACACATTCAAAAAAGCGTAATTGACTAGTAGTGGCCGCCGGCATTCAGAACGGCGAGTTCATTCCCAGCTTGGTGCCAAAGTCGAGACGCGCGCGTCGCTGGTTGCGGATGTCCGCCCTAGGAACAATACAATAATGTGATCAGTTACCTCAACTATTAGTGCTAACAGACGAGACGGACTTGGTTGACGAACCGCCGTCCATTTTCCATTGGAGTAGGCAGATACCACATATGTACACTTGCTACGATCCTGACACACATCCTTCGTTTCTTCTAATTTCATGAGTGTTTTCATACAAGCTCGTCGATTACAGGTACTTTTGACGAGGCCTTTTCTCAAAAACTCTTCAATTTGGTCGTGATATGATCGCCTACGTCGACCCTTACCGGCTTGCTCATTCACTCTCACCACATACATTTCTTTCGTCAATCTTTCATCCATCCTCTCTATATGTCCAAGCCATCTAAGCAAGCATAGTTGGTACCAGTGTGGTGAATGTGGTATTTGAGCCAACTGTACTCACTTGATCTCCTGCCACTTGATGAACTCGACGAGTAAGAAGACGAGCACCAGCGAGGCAGCGTACCCGACCGCGAGCGGCCACGGGACCGAGTACCGGAGCTCGCACAGATCCCACGCCTCACAGTACCCGTATGTCTCGCTCAACATCACACCGCTGAATATGCTTTGGATTATAATTCTGTAACAGATAAATTAATACCAAAAAAATTGTTGGTTGATTCAGTTGGTAGTGAACCTGCCTTCTGCGCTTGGGTGCGTGGGTTCGATTCCCACCTAGGACAAACATTGATGTGATGAACATTTGTGTTTGTTCTATATCTGGTTATTAATATCTATTTAAGTATGTATTTAAAACTATATATGTATGTATATCAGTCTCTGGCAGCCATATCAGAAGCTTTGCTTAGTTTGGGGTCAGATGACCGTGAGTGAAAAAATGTCCCGAATATTT
This sequence comes from Agriopis aurantiaria, assembly GCA_914767915.1. Lineage (NCBI taxonomy): Eukaryota > Metazoa > Arthropoda > Insecta > Lepidoptera > Geometridae > Agriopis > Agriopis aurantiaria. Next base: position 3,506,006 of record OU611994.1, on the reverse strand, counting down.
ATTTATTTTTTACTTTATTAAAGATTAATAACTGGCCAAGAGCGTGTCGCAGGGTTCCGTAACCAAAGCCATATAATTGTAGTCACATTCATAGTTCAGAAATTAGTAGTTTTAGAAACTTTCTATGTCAAATAGTTTAGAAATGAAGGGGGGTCGGACCGACTTTTTGCCACTTTGGCGGCCCATATTTCGCAACAGATACACTTAAAGTGAAAAAACTGTAGTTGTGCTAAGTTTCATGCACTACTTAACTTACCTTGTAGGACTCCTCCTCCTCGCGTCGTGCTCCTCATGTCTGAGGGTCGTGACCCCCACCTCCCATCAGTCACTCATTTGTTTTTTTTTTTTACCTTGTAGGACTACTGAACCCTAAAAACGGCACAATAAATATTGCCGCTGATTAATGACAGAATAAATTACTACATTACTGTGGTACTGCACATTAAAATTTGGTACTAGTACCGAATTTGTGATGCCAACATACACGTTTTTCGTATCCACAGTAATGATGTCATTTATTGTCATCAAGCATTTGAGATGTGGCACATCTCACACTGTACTAAATTATCCATCCATTAGATACTTACAAAAATACAACAGTCCCACACCAGACTTTGTTCGACCAAAAGCCACGCTGCCAGATCGAAGACTGTCGATGGACAAATGATAATGATATGATTACTGAAACAATTAAAAAAAAGCTAATAAAGTTACTTATCATAAATTACCATTAAACTATTAGTATGACCTTTTAACTATGTATTTAAGGGCCCTATCACATTTTTTGAAGAAAATAGCATCGAAAACTGAATTTTTAGTATAATATTTCTTACAACTAATAAGATTTGTAGAAAATTCAGTCGCTGTATTAAATAGATCTGTATTTTTTATTGAATGTAGCGGTTTCAGATTTTGGTTAAATCTCAACATATCCATTTACCTCCGGTTACCTCCAATTTACAAAAGTAGTTTTTCGTAGAACTTTAGGGAAAGTTTGAGAATGGATCTCGTTAAATTACTGCCATAAAATAAATATTTTTATGTTATGGTATACTTATTTTACATTTATCTTGAAAATTACGGCTTTATTTATTCGTTTTATTCCTGAAAACACAAATATTATTTTGTAGTAGGCCTCTTAACCATCCATATTTTTTAGAGGACAGTTAGCAATCCTTAGCAGTCGTTGAATTTTTTCCAGCACTCACTTAAATGCGCTGTGATGAGTGCGAGCGTGATATGCTGTGCGGCGTAGAACCCGTCGTAGAAGTGGTCGCCCCAGCCGTGCCACGAGCGCAGCGTGAGATCGTGCTTCGTTGTAGAGTTGCCCACGTTCACTGGGTACACCAGCCAGCAAGACGTCACGCCCGTCGCTATGGAATACATATTTAAATGTTATACAAAAGTAATATTGTGCAAGCAGTGGTGTAGCTAGGTAGCCTAAGACCCAAGGGCGGATTTAAGGGGGCGGCACGGGGGCATGTGCCCCCGCCCCCCAGGATGGTATTTTTTTGTACTGGGGAGATTCCATCACAGTACATACTTAGAAACAAATCAAATTATCCGAGTTGTTAAAATATATTAATAAAATAACGGAAAGAACATGAGTGAAACTCTTGTCTATTTCTGGCTGGAATTGCAAATTTTATGCCCATCCGCCCCTTGTGCCCCTCCCAGAAACAAGTCCTGGATCCGCCCTTGCTAAGACCCTAGTGTAAAAACAAATTGGAGCCCATCTAAACTGCCACTGCAGACTTGCACTGCTGCAGTGCAAGTACCATTCTTTATCAATCGTCAAATTTGACAGTTGAGATCGTCAAATTCGATAAAATTTGATCAGGCCTCGCTATGATCGATTCTATGGCATTTTATAGAATTTGTCGATCGATAAAGAACACTTGCACTGTTAGTTAGGTAAAAATATAAATATATATGAATACTTTAAAGGTTTGCACCTTATCAAGATGACATGACCTTAAGAAGATATTGGTGTCAATTCTGTTCTACCATTATCTGAACTAAACTAAATTTGACAGCTCTAAAATTGTTGCCATCCTTCTCTCACATATTAAAATGAAAAGAGAGGCAGATAATTTTAGTCCTTTCAGATTGGTTTAGTTTAGTGAGTGGTATGACAGAATAGACGTCATTAATAGTAATTAGTAAGAGGGTGAGACATTTTCGCAAGTTCAGTTTGAGGTTTGCTGGTCAGGGTCCGAGGGCCCCCTGAGCTTGAAGGCCCCGGTGCCTGGCAACGCCTAGCCCTCCGGTAGCTACGCAACTGTGTGCAAGCTTTGTCGTTATTAAAGCATTAATGACGTGTCGGTTCACATTTTTTACGTTTGTCCTACAGTTTGTATATCTTAGTTTATTTCTATAGCAAATAAATCAGAATTTAACCTGCAACTTAATACCAGAGAAAGACACTGAATATAAATATATTAGATTAAGTTTTCGTACCTGTAGAGATTTGCTCGCAGAACTCGCGCAGAGTAAACCAATATAATACTAATATTGATATGACTGAGGGTAGAAACTTGCACGCGTAGCACCAGAATATGAAGAGCGCCATCTATGGATGATAAATTGTAATTGACAACATTTCATTTTTGTAATGTGACTAAAATTCGAAAGCCATTAATTTAGAGGTTATTTAGAAAAATGGTTACCTACATAACTTTTTTTTTTGCAAACCTTTAGTTGTCGAATTATTTGGAAATTAAGGAAATAATAGTGATAATAGTAATAGTGAGCGCGAATATTTTGAGTTACTTCTTATTATTTTGAGCTTTTACAAATAGAAAATGCTGGCTGTAGGGACGGAAGCAGAAAGGAAATCTTCATCTTTAATTTTTACTCATCATCATCAGCCAGAAGACGTCCACTGCTGAACATAGGCCTCCCCCTTTAGCCTCTACACTGAACGACAGCCTGCCTTATGCATCCAATGGATGCCCGCTACTCTCACAATGTCGTCGGTCCATCAATTTTTACTCAAATGTTTGCATTTAAAATTTAAATATGTTGCATCAGCTTTTTATATTAAATTTTTTTCTTATTTGCAATATGGTGGTCAAGAACTTCAGTGTTGTAAGGGTACATGTACGCCCCTAGCTTTTCCCCAACCTAACAGATGTCTTTGATTCTGGCATTCTTTGATTTGTTAACATGCTATTTTGCATACTTCTGAAAATAACTTATTAAATTGCAAAATACAACTATCATTAATAAATATAATAACATTCATATTGGTTTCAATGCATACATTTTTAATATCCCGCTAATATCAATTCAAAAAGTTTGGAAAAAAAAAAAATTTAGTTATTTTTTCATTACTTAAATAAACAAGCCAAGTGCGAGGCTTGTGCACTAAGGGTTCCGTACTACCACAGAATACAAAAAGTAGGGCAAAAAGACACATCACGCCCAGGCGGTCACCTATTCTTGGGTCCACGCCGCGCGTTGCGTTACTTGGTAATAAAATAAATTTGTCAGCGACTTGCTTTGTTGTTTGGGTTGTTAGAACAACACCTTTTAGTATAATTTTTTTTAGTTTATTATTCCTTGTTAATCCACCGTAATATTCTGCATTATTACTGCTACATTTTTTAGAGGGCTTTTTTGCCAAGATAAGGGCGCTTTCCGATCGGCCTCCAAATTTTGGCCTAGTATCAGTAGTCCGATGATCGGACTGATGACACTTTTTCGTCTCTGTAGTCGGGTGTTTTATATAATTGCAGTTATGAGACCCATTTTACCCACTAGCCCGGTGTTATAGATTTTCGGACTACTGAGCCTTTCAGTTAGATGTTTACGCTTTCACACTCGTGATCGACTAACCTTCAGACGGCGACGTACGCACCGCACCTTAAATAATGGTTTATGCCATTTGATCCTTACTAGCTATGATCGATTCTATGGAATTTTATCGAATTTATCGATTTAAACTGTCAAATTTGTCGATCTATAAGAACGGTACTTGCAGTGCTGAGATGACAGCGGGGTGTGTTATGTAGGTGTCAGTACCGCTGTGGGTGTGTGCGGCGCCTGCGCAGGCCGGGTGGCGGCGCGTTGCATCACGCCGGCGTCGAGTGGCGCGAACGCGAGCGCGTGCGCCAGCAGCGGACACGTCGCCACGCTGCACCACATGGCGCCACCCGCGCTCAGAGACAGCGGTAGGAACGCGCAGAACGAACCCGTCTGGAACAAAACCGTGCGATTACACCGGGGGCGTTACGGCTATATGTTTTAAGCGATTCTGCAGTGCAAGTACCGTTCTTTATTGATCGCCAAATTCGATAAAATGGCATAGAATAGATCATAGCGAGTACTGATCAAATGGCATTTTATCAAATTTGTCGATCACAACTGTAAAATTTGACAATCGATAAATAACGGTAGTTGCACTGCTGCAGTGCAAGTACCGTTCTTTATGGATCGTGAAATTTGATAGTTGAGATTATCAAATTCGATAAAATGCCATCAGGATGCCAAATGATCCATACTAACTATGCTCGATTCTATGGTTTTTTTTTCGAATTTGACGATTAATAAAGAACGGTACTTGCACTGCTGTTCATCCGACAACCGACCGACGCCGATCCGTATTTCGGCACGTTAAAGGTTCACGTTCGCGTGATTTTCCGAACTGAGCTGTTGCAGCGCTAATTTGAGCCCGCGTTAAGAGTTAGCCGTAAGGCCCCTGGCTCCGTACCTAAGCTCTTAAGGCCCAGCGAAATGTTGCGAAACTTGACTGCGATACTAGCGCTACGGTACTTTGTAGAACTCTTTCGTACATTATCTGACTGCAGCGCTTACGGAAGTTCGAGACAACCTATAGCACGTTCAAATTACGGCGCCATCTAAGTTTATACCGTTTTTAGGCAAATTTCCGAGCTACGCTCTAATGTTCCGCTATTGTCTTTCCCCTTAGTCTATCTTCCTTGGTAACACTGACCTGAAGTAGCGCGATGAAGCAAACGCTGCACATCCAGAACTGCGTGCTGTTCCACACGCACATCATGAAATGGCGTGACATCGTGATCAGCGTGAACAGTGACACGTCGGAGTCGCGGGTCATCTGCGAGTCGGTGAACAAACGAATTAATTAATGATCATACGTTTCACCGCAAAATCACTGCACTAAATGTATTCATAGGTACTTCTAACTACAACTTCTATATCAAAGCTTTTACAGTTTAAAGCACGAGTTGCAAATACGTCAAAATGAAAAGATGGTACAAGAGAGAGAGGGGGTAGGAGAGGAAAAATACTTTGAGGAAAGGCCCACTACGGCAACACAAGGACCAAGGACACACCACAGGTGGCTAGCTGAAACGAGCGAGCGATGTGGATAGCTAGATTGAGTAAAATAGAGCCTAGACTAGACCTAGAACATGGGACGATATAACCAATTGACTGCTCATCCTTTACCCCGCCGTTAGCCAAAGGTACTAAATTTTCAGCATAATCTTTTTCGAGCGGGCCAATCCTAGGCGCAAATTGAATGAATGACCTATGAGTGTCCAATCACAAGCACCATACGATACCCCCCCCTCCCCCCCTCCGCGACCGACGTGGCTAACGTCATGCACAATCAAATTATGCCTCGTGCGCGATCAAGTGGTTATATTATCTTTGGTTTATTATCTATCAATCTGCTAATCTTTTACCACCTTGAGCTTCAGCAGTTTTTGACTGAATCAGTCTACTAAGTCTCCATTTGAAACGACGACTCCTCATAACAAATATAAAATGATTTAAAGAATGTGAAGGCGACCTGAGGCAACTCACCTTTTGACTGCAGTATTTAGTGTACGGCTGATTTTGCCATTTGCTTTGCAACTAGCGGCAGCGTGTAAACAATTTTGATAACTATCAATTAATCATTCTTTTCATACATGGGTTGGTTATAAAATTTTAATCTCTTTGTCAAGTAAGAATGTGACTTACAGATACGGAGCAAGGCACGGAATTGAGTGCTCGCGCTAAGTCGATAGGTCCTATGCAGGTCTCAGGAACTTTGTATGGGGTAATCTTTTGGCACAATACTGGGTACAGAGGCTCCACTGCTATGCTGAAATGGAAAGGGTTTTCACGAGAAAAGTTCATGGCTTGTCAAAGATCACCAACTGTCCAAACTCTATATTTTGAAATGACTTATTGATTTACAAACAAGTGGATGTTAGATCTAGTACGAAATTAACTTTAAAAAAGTGTCTGAAGTTTACCTATATAAATTTAGATACATTTTAGAAACACCGGCAAACTAATTTAAATCCTATGTCCTTAAAACAACGTCTAATTTAGCAACAAATGTGGGACTAAATGCACAGATTACCAACATTTTATTTGACTTTTTTGAGCGCTGAATCCATATCTAACATCTGGCTGGTTTTAAAACATCTGTCCCACCTGTAAAAGTCAGTTTCACTTCTTCAACTTCTTATTTCTACCTCTTACTAAGATCTCAGTGCGTGTGTCGTGAAACTCGTGAAGGTGAAGTTTGACAGAAGTGACTAATTAATAAAGTGGCTATTTTTGTCAGAAAGCATCTACACCTATACACACCCGATACTAACCCCCGCAGACAATATAAACTCAAATTACCAGTCCCGCGATTAGAAATATTCAAAAGAGGCCCTCTGTACATGACAACAAACATATATAACAAAATTCCGGATGCAATAAAGAAAGAAACAAATAATTATACTTTTCAGAACCAATTACGTAAGTTTCTAAGTCAAAAATGTTATTATGTGATAGATGATTTTTTCAATGATAAAATTAAATTATAATTAGAATATTAATATTGATCTTTTAAGTTTAGTTAGAAGGTAGCATCCTAGGTTTAGTGTTGTTTGCATTCCATTTCAAATATTACCTAATCTATCGCATTAAATATTTATAGTAAAACAACTTCATCCTAAGTTAAGTTTAAATAGTAGATAATTATTATGTAAAATAGACGTAATTAAAAGTGTATTTATAAGATTTAAGTATATTCAATGTCTGTGGTCTGGTTTGTGACCAGCCACAACATTAACCATTGCTGCACCCTTTATGCAGGGTATATTACACTATGTACTCCAAAACTTAGTTTTAGAGGAAGAAAGTGTACATATTTGCAATAAAGAATAAAGAATAATCAAGTAATAAAATAAAATGTTGTGTGGCTCAATAGATAAACCCAATTCACTTGAAAAATAAGTTTAAATGTTACCAACCTTGCGTCAGCTTGCATAAATATTTCCATGTTCGAGCAATTCGCAGCGGACCCCATTACGCAAACAACTTCGCCGTAATCCTAGAAAATGATGAATGCTCTGTTGTATTAGAAATAATAATGAATATTATATTATAGGTATGTATAATAGGCATGTGTCATAATGTTTAATTTATTACAAATAACCGGCTTAACGAGGAATATAACTAAATACATTACACATAATGAAAAAATTAATTAAATTGGCTGATAAATCTCTGACATATGAGCGTTTAAAGTTTCAGGTGGGCATAGGGAGGGGATGCTCTATCCCTTTCTCGCAAAGCGTGTGTTAGTATAGCAAATGTATGGCGCGCCTGAGGTGTGACGTCACGGCTCAGTATAGTGCGCTCTCTGTCTAGCATGAAATTAAAATGCTTATATCTGCTTATATCTTATTTATTTTTGAACTAATTTTAATTTTGTTTTCGTTGATGGGCTCTATTTATGATCAGCTTTTTTATGAGATAATAAAAAAAAATTGTCATCATGCCTATTGAAAAAAAAAAAAAAAATCTCACGCTTGTCTATAAAAGTTCAGTGACACCCAGAATTAAGAATTTTAAACCCTTCGTGACAAGCCACTACGCTCGTCACCGAAACTTTGCTATGTCGCGCGGGAGTTTCGCCTCTATTTAGTTACAATACGGTTCAATTTGGTACCTGCATGATCTGCACCATGCGGCGCACGGAGTGGTGCGTGCAGTCTGTGAACAGAGACACGAGCAGCGGCACGTTGTCCACCTGCTCTATGTGCGGCCGGATGTTCTCTATGCCGCGCGGGAGTTTCGCCTGATAACAATACGCAATCTAGAGCATTTAGGTTCAATATTGCGTATAACTATTGGTGATGATCTTGTATTTTGCTAGTCCTGATAACAATGAAGCTTTTCAATATTTTCAGACATGACTCCATGGTAGTTACAGTGCGAGAGCTATATGCTGAGGTGCACGCTGTTGTCGCCCTTATTGTCAAATAATTAGAGCGTCGATTTGTTTGCGCATAATTTCTGATTAGGATGGAGACAATTAGGCAGCTGATACAATAGTAGATTATGCACTAACTAAGGGAATAAAGCAATGTCTTACGTCGCAGTCGGCATATTGAACCCTGAGCGTAACGAGGGAGTTATATAGAGTCCTGAGTGAAGCGAGGGGTTCAAGCTGCCCAAGACGAAGAGAGGCTTTATTCCAGAGGAGCATACTCTACTTTTCACACCTGCGAGACAATAAAAAGCCAGGTTTCACTGAAAATCACAGCACTAAACACCTCTTTTGTTTCACATTCTTTGTAAACGCACTTTTTTTTTGTTCTGGTTATGGTGGCCAGTGCGATTTTCGAACAAACCTCTTTACAATGCCATATGGGCATTTTTTTTACTTAGTTTTCCACGACTTTCCACACGAATTTGACGTTCCAAATTAAAATCACTTTATTCCCTAAGGAGTATCATACAACTTTAAATCCCTTAAGAGATAATGCTTTAGTTTACGTTGAGGTTGCATGATAATTATGTAATTGGACATTGTCGAGCAGGTGGTGTGAAAAATATTATTTTAGGTGTATTAGTGGCCAGAATCAGGTTTGTCTTAAGGCAAGCCACTTTTAGCCTTAGCGATGACTTTCGCAGTGACAGGAAGCACAAAATTGCTTATACGTACCCGGTTGCTCATGTCAAAGTTGACAGGTGCAGAATGGTCGGTGGAGTCAGTGAGGCATGAGAGCGAGCGGCACCCGTCCGCCGGCGACTCCGCCCCTTCATCCCCATACTCATCCTCGTCAAGAAGAGAGTCTGCGTCAGCGGAAGGGTGTGTCGTGGCCACACTGCCTCGCTACAACACAATACATATTTCGATAATTTTCACAATTTCAATAAAATCTTTGAAATACTTGTCGCGCGATGCGCGAGTCGCCATAACACGTTTGGTAAGTGTCACTGTCATTTTATACGTAAAGTCAATCTATTTTCGCACTATGGCAACTCTGCTGAGTGCTTGTTTTGACGGGATGGAAATTATGTCGGTAGGGCTGACAGGATATGACGAGCGGCAGACACACAGCTCAGAGGGTAAGCACGGGGAGAGGTTCAGGCGATCACTTCAGCAGTGAATCACCAGCAGAATCTTACTTGGTAAGTGCTTAAAATATAATTCCTAGTTCTACTAAGAGCCATGGGATGGAATAACGGGAAGACCGTATCAAAGCGTGGATAACGGCTAAGCTGGGTCCAATAATTGCGTACAAAGTACAGAGTCAAGGAAATTGGACAGGGAGCCTGCTTGAACAGGCTCACCCCAGAGAGTGTGCCCGGGGTACACTCGCAACTGGGAGCTAGACGATCGGCTATGTAGTTGGAGAACGGGCAGGACTATAGGGGAAGGTGGAGGTCCTCGTGGGGCAAAGCCCCATGTCCAGCGGGTGCCGATAAAGGGACAAACTGTACCGGCCAGGCGTCCTGCACGGAGATGATCACGTGTAAAGGGGGCACCCGGGCGCAGTCGCTGCGCCTTGACTGGAGCCATAGTCGATCGTGGGGTAACTCTGAATGGATCAGGCCCCGGGATAAGGCATAGCCTACGGTAGTAAAATCATAAGCGAAGCATAACCAGCAATGATACGGTCGACTCATTGTTTTAACCCCATGTGGCATTTATGTCGCGCACCTGATAATGTACCTACTTATATTCAGTACTGAACCTTGGCTAATAAGGCGCGACAAAATGGTGGAGATTGCTGGGATTGGTTAAGGAAAGCCAGATTCGTTCTGGCTATTCCGTTAGAAAATATAAATGAATACCTTCCAAAAAAAAAAAAAAAAAAACTGCAGTCATTTTCTTCCTTTATACAGTGCACGGTATAGTGGAGGTTGGTGACTTCGGTACTAACAACACATTCCTACTACGTACTTAGTTCGTGTAAACAGTACTTTAATTATTTAATCTAAGTAACAATAAAAAAAATAAAAAAAAATAGTGCGGTTCCAAGATGCGATGCATTTTACTCGATTTAGTCGATTAACGGAAATTACTGGTTATCAGTTTTACTTGTTTTTACTGATATTTGTGTGGTATTATTAAGAATTATTGCTAATTTTATTGAAAAAGCCTTCATTTGTACACATAATAATAATAATGAATCTGCGGGAAGGCGTCTCGAAGAAACGAACGATATTAGAATTTGAATTTACCGCTATGCGATATGAAGCGTTCATCCGGACTTACATTGTCTGTGATTGGTTATAGATTATATTAGTACATACATCATATTTTCATGGCGATTTTGCGCATTTCTTCCGCGAAAAGTGAGTAAAATAGTAGAAATAAGTGATTGTGTTATAAGTTTACAAGTGACAACAAGTTTGCTGTTTCAAGCTAAAAATAATTATACTTATCACGCATTAGAGTGTGTCTGGAGCAACTGGAGACGAGATATCCATCGCGGATCGTTGAAAAAATTAAGGTAAGGTTAAAAGCCGGCCGGCGTTTAATTTCGCCTAATTTATTGTGAAATTTCGCACTGTTGCAATGTAGATAGGATACCTACTATGAGATATTTTGTTCGTCTTTCAGTCAACGTCAAAAAGGATAGAGAAGAATGGCGCAAAGGCTGAATTTTCGCCATCAAAGGCTGTTACAAGCTACTACCGAAATTAATGAGAGACTTACCGCACAGAGTGGCACTCTAAGTATCAACGAAGACGACCTCATTGCCTCTCGGGTACAGCTGCAGTTCGTAATCGAGGCATTTGATAAGGAATTCCGGTCGAACTCCGATCTGGAACCTCAAAAATTTACCAAATTCATGGAGGACCAATTGGAGGCTGAAGAGCTCCTTATCCAACTGAACTCCATGTACGAGATTTACAAAACCCGAAATCAAGGCTCAACTTCGGCGAAACTACCCAAGCTGGAATGGGAAAAGTACAAGGGCGATATTCTCAAGTTCAGCGAGTTTTGGGATAAGTTTGAAGCTAACATTGATTCGAGAAATCTACGTGACGTAGAGAAGCTTTCATACTTACTTAGCTCTCTGGAGGGACCAGCGTTGGAGACAGTTAGCGGCTTAGCAACTACAAATGCTAATTATGCTATTGCTGTCGACACGCTGAAGAAGAAGTACGGATCAAAGGACCGAGTGATAGACGCGCACCACAATGCTGTCAATAGCATCAAAAGAGCAACAGAGGACCACTACGACTGCAGGCAGACTCTGGACAGTATTGAGAAACACCTTAGGGTATTGCAGACACTGGGAGAGAATATGGAAAGTAATCACCTGCGAGTCACTATAGCAAGTAAGTTCCCTGAACGTATTATGTACCAGGTGAATCTGCTCTCCCCGGATGAGCAATCTGTCCCCTCCCTGAGATCAAATCTGTCCAGAGTGATTACGGCAATGGAACGATCTGGAGCCTCTGCAGCACAATGCTCTTCCGATGCTGTGCAGTCATCTGCAACTACAGAAGCACTACAGGTTAGATCGGAGACAGTCCCGAAGATGAAGAACAAGCGAAAACTTGATGATACCTCGACTCCACCACCCAACAAAAAGGCCAGGCTTCCTTGTCTTTTCTGCAACATGAACAATCACAGTAGTGCAGACTGCAGAAGAGTCAAATCGATTGAAGTTCGAAAAGAAAAGCTCAAGGGCAGATGCCTTCTATGTCTGAGAAGGAACCACTCCACGAGTGAATGTAGAAGGAAGGTGTCATGTTTCCGCTGCAAAGGGAGTCACCTGAAAATGTTGTGCCCTAAGAAGCAAGGTGGTAAGGAAACAACATTAAAAAATCCAAAGGACAACATTACTACATGTGGTACTACTAACGAAGTTACCTTCTTACAGACGGCCGTGGCGACAATGCAAAACCCTCTCAACAATGACCGAAGGAGGTGTAGACTTCTTCTAGATTGCGGGAGCCAGCGCAGCTATATAACAGTCAAAGCAGCGAATATACTTGGGCTATCCTCCGCTGAAGAAGACCTACTGCTGATATATACCTTTGGTGCTGAATCTCCGATAGAAATGTCTAGTCCAACTACAGAATTGATAATTGAGACGAAACGGGGTATCAAGAAGAAAATATTGGTCAACATTGTGCCTCGCATAACGGACCGTGTACCTGTAGCAAAATGGCAACATAAAAGGATTGACATACTGGCAGACGATGACACTGTTGGTAAGAGTATTGATATACTGATCGGAAACGACCTTTACTGTTCATTCTTACGTGATGATAAGATCCAGGTTAACAAAGGCTTATACCTGATTGACACAGATTTCGGCTGGATATTATCTGGAAACATAGCACAGAAGAACACTGATGTCTTGTCTGTCACAACTTACTGTCAGTGCCATACCCAAGACTGTCCATACTTTACCGAACCAGATCTACCTTTGAGGAGTATTGACATAAAGTTCCTATGGTCACTGGAAAGTATTGGCATAACAGACTCACCAAAGGCAACAAGACAAGAACAGGCAGTCAGTCATTTCAATGAAACAGCGCAATACCGGGACGGACGTTATGAAGTCAAGTGGCCTTGGTGCTAGTTCTGGGATGAATTTCCAACCGATTTTGTTTTCAATACAGTATGGCTTTGTCATTACTTCAGAGGTTAACTTGAAGCATGCAGCGTTGTCGGAATAAATCCGTCTTGGTACACCTCTTGTTGCAGCGAACCGACGTAATGCAAGGAGGCATTCTTCAGCTGATAGATTATTTACTATCTCCAGGGAAATTGCTCGGACAGTCAAGCATGTGTAAAGAGCCACCCATCTCTTCTGTTTTCCGCTTGGTGTGTTTATAAACACGGGTCCAAAGTAGTCCAAGCCGCAGAATGAGTATGGTTCATAGTAGTTGACTCTTTCTGGAGGTAGAGGTGGTGCATTTGGAAGCTTGTAAGGGCCTCCTCCATACTTTACACATGGTTTACATGTCTTCAGTATCTTTGTCACTTTAGCTTTCCCTTGTGGTATCCAGTACCTTTCTCTTATAATATTCAGTGTGTGAGATGCCCCCACGTGGTAGTTGCTCTCGTGGATTTTCACAATCAGTTTATTTGTGAACTCACAGTCCCTTGGCAATAGTATCGGATATTTCATATCGTAACTCCATGTTGTGTTAGCCATCCGACCTCCACACCGTAGTAGTCCGTCTTTATCCAAGAACAAGTCCAAGTTTCTTGTCAGGTGTGTCCTTTTGCCAGCCTGTTCGTCAGGGAAGTATTGACATTGTAACTTCTTAATTTCCGTAATCTCGCTTTCTGCACTATCATATGTAATAGTGTCGAGGCTGTCTTCTGTGGGATTTGGGTCGTCTATTTCCATTGGTATGTCGTTGACTTTATCTAGTTGTGACCACTCATATGACCCTGCTTCTCTTGGACACCCTTCTAGGGCCTTCCCAGAAGAAAAAAGCGTCCTGTGTGTCACATAGTGACGGCTGTCAGGCCAGCTGGCTACATCTTCTTTTAGAAAGGCAGGCCCTTCATACCAGAGTTCTTTCCTTTGGTCCCAGAGATTTGGTTCATGTCTAGTAGCAATGTCTGCAGGATTCAACTTAGTGTTAATATAGTACATCTCAGTCCCCTGGTGATTGAGCTTGATCTCGTTGACTCTGTTTGCTACAAATGGTGGTAAAAGTTTATTTGAGTTCATCCAACCGAGAACTACTAAGCTGTCTGTCCACAGATATTGTTTCTGTATGGATAAACCCAAGTTTGCCCTGACGTATTTCAGTAGCCTACTGCCAATTAGAAATCCCAATAATTCAAGTTTCGGTATTTTCAAGTCATCCTTGTCTTGAATTTGTGCAACCCGCGATTTTGCCATCACAAATGATACCGTCGTTTCTTGCCGTCCTGTTGTGTCCTGGCTTCTCAAGAATACAACAGTTGCATAGGAGTTACCCGAGGCGTCTGTGAAGCAGTGCAGCTCATGTGTTGTCTTGTCGCTCGTATGAAGTCCCATATATCTAGGAAGCTCCACTTCTGTTACATCCTTCAGATTTTCGAGTATAGAACTCAGTAGCTGCGTCAAGTGATCCGGCAACGGCTGATCCCATTTCACTTTCTCTCGACATATCCGTTGAAAGAGAAGTTTTATTGGCAGAGTCAATGGGCACACAAATCCACATGGGTCGTATACTCGAGCTAAGGTACGAAGAACATCTCTCTTCGTTTGGATCGGAGTTGTTGGATTGAAATTGTCGTTGGAAATTTTCAATCTCAATGTGTCGTCTTGTGTGTTCCATTTTAATCCTAGGACCTTTACTTCTTTAGAATCAGCTGCCTTGTGTGGCTGTGGAATCGTTTCCACGAATTCTTTGTCATTGGATACCCAGTCTCGGATGTTCATAGACAATTGTTCGAAGGATGACTTTGCCTGATCGTAGAGATGGGTAGCTTCCTGCACAGTGTCTGCTCCAGTTACTAGGTTGTCAACGTAGCATTTGTCAGCTACTGTCCTCAGCATATCATCTTTCGACTGTGACATATGATGCCTTATAGTGGCGGTCAGTAAGAAAGGACTAGAAATTACCCCGAATGGAACTCTGCAGAACCGGAGGTGTAGCAGGTTATCCTCTGTAGCTTCTTGGGCTGGGTCCTTCAGCCACAGGAACCTCGTCACGTCTCGATCCTCCTGCTGTAATCCCACTTGAAGGAATGCTTTTTCGACATCAGCTATTATACCGACCCTCTTTGTCCGGAACTTTAGAAGAAGTCCAGTCAGGTCTTCCAACATCGAGGGGCCACTATAAAGACATTCGTTGAGGCTCTTCTGTCCTGTCACCTTCGCTGAAGCGTCGTAGACAATTCTTCCACGCTTACCCTTTTGTTTGACTATATGGTGGGGAAGATAGTGTACCGGGTGATCTTCCGTATTTGAATATGGTTCCACAATCTCTATGATACCCAGATCCAGTTGCTCTTTCAGAATGTCACTGTATTCACTGAGAGAGTCTGTGTCCAGTCTTTTGATCAAACTTCTCAGCCTTCCCAGTGCAAGTCCAAAGTTTGATATTAAATCCGGTGGGTATTGGATCCAAGGCCACTTGACTTCATAACGTCCGTCCCGGTATTGCGCTGTTTCATTGAAATGACTGACTGCCTGTTCTTGTCTTGTTGCCTTTGGTGAGTCTGTTATGCCAATACTTTCCAGTGACCATAGGAACTTTATGTCAATACTCCTCAAAGGTAGATCTGGTTCGGTAAAGTATGGACAGTCTTGGGTATGGCACTGACAGTAAGTTGTGACAGACAAGACATCAGTGTTCTTCTGTGCTATGTTTCCAGATAATATCCAGCCGAAATCTGTGTCAATCAGGTATAAGCCTTTGTTAACCTGGATCTTATCATCACGTAAGAATGAACAGTAAAGGTCGTTTCCGATCAGTATATCAATACTCTTACCAACAGTGTCATCGTCTGCCAGTATGTCAATCCTTTTATGTTGCCATTTTGCTACAGGTACACGGTCCGTTATGCGAGGCACAATGTTGACCAATATTTTCTTCTTGATACCCCGTTTCGTCTCAATTATCAATTCTGTAGTTGGACTAGACATTTCTATCGGAGATTCAGCACCAAAGGTATATATCAGCAGTAGGTCTTCTTCAGCGGAGGATAGCCCAAGTATATTCGCTGCTTTGACTGTTATATAGCTGCGCTGGCTCCCGCAATCTAGAAGAAGTCTACACCTCCTTCGGTCATTGTTGAGAGGGTTTTGCATTGTCGCCACGGCCGTCTGTAAGAAGGTAACTTCGTTAGTAGTACCACATGTAGTAATGTTGTCCTTTGGATTTTTTAATGTTGTTTCCTTACCACCTTGCTTCTTAGGGCACAACATTTTCAGGTGACTCCCTTTGCAGCGGAAACATGACACCTTCCTTCTACATTCACTCGTGGAGTGGTTCCTTCTCAGACATAGAAGGCATCTGCCCTTGAGCTTTTCTTTTCGAACTTCAATCGATTTGACTCTTCTGCAGTCTGCACTACTGTGATTGTTCATGTTGCAGAAAAGACAAGGAAGCCTGGCCTTTTTGTTGGGTGGTGGAGTCGAGGTATCATCAAGTTTTCGCTTGTTCTTCATCTTCGGGACTGTCTCCGATCTAACCTGTAGTGCTTCTGTAGTTGCAGATGACTGCACAGCATCGGAAGAGCATTGTGCTGCAGAGGCTCCAGATCGTTCCATTGCCGTAATCACTCTGGACAGATTTGATCTCAGGGAGGGGACAGATTGCTCATCCGGGGAGAGCAGATTCACCTGGTACATAATACGTTCAGGGAACTTACTTGCTATAGTGACTCGCAGGTGATTACTTTCCATATTCTCCCCCAGTGTCTGCAATACCCTAAGGTGTTTCTCAATACTGTCCAGAGTCTGCCTGCAGTCGTAGTGGTCCTCTGTTGCTCTTTTGATGCTATTGACAGCATTGTGGTGCGCGTCTATCACTCGGTCCTTTGATCCGTACTTCTTCTTCAGCGTGTCGACAGCAATAGCATAATTAGCATTTGTAGTTGCTAAGCCGCTAACTGTCTCCAACGCTGGTCCCTCCAGAGAGCTAAGTAAGTATGAAAGCTTCTCTACGTCACGTAGATTTCTCGAATCAATGTTAGCTTCAAACTTATCCCAAAACTCGCTGAACTTGAGAATATCGCCCTTGTACTTTTCCCATTCCAGCTTGGGTAGTTTCGCCGAAGTTGAGCCTTGATTTCGGGTTTTGTAAATCTCGTACATGGAGTTCAGTTGGATAAGGAGCTCTTCAGCCTCCAATTGGTCCTCCATGAATTTGGTAAATTTTTGAGGTTCCAGATCGGAGTTCGACCGGAATTCCTTATCAAATGCCTCGATTACGAACTGCAGCTGTACCCGAGAGGCAATGAGGTCGTCTTCGTTGATACTTAGAGTGCCACTCTGTGCGGTAAGTCTCTCATTAATTTCGGTAGTAGCTTGTAACAGCCTTTGATGGCGAAAATTCAGCCTTTGCGCCATTCTTCTCTATCCTTTTTGACGTTGACTGAAAGACGAACAAAATATCTCATAGTAGGTATCCTATCTACATTGCAACAGTGCGAAATTTCACAATAAATTAGGCGAAATTAAACGCCGGCCGGCTTTTAACCTTACCTTAATTTTTTCAACGATCCGCGATGGATATCTCGTCTCCAGTTGCTCCAGACACACTCTAATGCGTGATAAGTATAATTATTTTTAGCTTGAAACAGCAAACTTGTTGTCACTTGTAAACTTATAACACAATCACTTATTTCTACTATTTTACTCACTTTTCGCGGAAGAAATGCGCAAAATCGCCATGAAAATATGATGTATGTACTAATATAATCTATAACCAATCACAGACAATGTAAGTCCGGATGAACGCTTCATATCGCATAGCGGTAAATTCAAATTCTAATATCGTTCGTTTCTTCGAGACGCCTTCCCGCAGATTCATTATTATTATTATGTGTACAAATGAAGGCTTTTTCAATAAAATTAGCAATAATTCTTAATAATACCACACAAATATCAGTAAAAACAAGTAAAACTGATAACCAGTAATTTCCGTTAATCGACTAAATCGAGTAAAATGCATCGCATCTTGGAACCGCACTATTTTTTTTTTTTTTTTTTTATTGTTACTTAGATTAAATAATTAAAGTACTGTTTACACGAACTAAGTACGTAGTAGGAATGTGTTGTTAGTACCGAAGTCACCAACCTCCACTATACCGTGCACTGTATAAAGGAAGAAAATGACTGCAGTTTTTTTTTTTTTTTTTTGGAAGGTATTCATTTATATTTTCTAACGGAATAGCCAGAACGAATCTGGCTTTCCTTAACCAATCCCAGCAATCTCCACCATTTTGTCGCGCCTTATTAGCCAAGGTTCAGTACTGAATATAAGTAGGTACATTATCAGGTGCGCGACATAAATGCCACATGGGGTTAAAACAATGAGTCGACCGTATCATTGCTGGTTATCCTTCGCTTATGATTTTACTACCGTAGGCTATGCCTTATCCCGGGGCCTGATCCATTCAGAGTTACCCCACGATCGACTATGGCTCCAGTCAAGGCGCAGCGACTGCGCCCGGGTGCCCCCTTTACACGTGATCATCTCCGTGCAGGACGCCTGGCCGGTACAGTTTGTCCCTTTATCGGCACCCGCTGGACATGGGGCTTTGCCCCACGAGGACCTCCACCTTCCCCTATAGTCCTGCCCGTTCTCCAACTACATAGCCGATCGTCTAGCTCCCAGTTGCGAGTGTACCCCGGGCACACTCTCTGGGGTGAGCCTGTTCAAGCAGGCTCCCTGTCCAATTTCCTTGACTCTGTACTTTGTACGCAATTATTGGACCCAGCTTAGCCGTTATCCACGCTTTGATACGATCTTCCCGTTATTCCATCCCATGGCTCTTAGTAGAACTAGGAATTATATTTTAAGCACTTACCAAGTAAGATTCTGCTGGTGATTCACTGCTGAAGTGATCGCCTGAACCTCTCCCCGTGCTTACCCTCTGAGCTGTGTGTCTGCCGCTCGTCATATCCTGTCAGCCCTACCGACATAATTTCCATCCCGTCAAAACAAGCACTCAGCAGAGTTGCCATAGTGCGAAAATAGATTGACTTTACGTATAAAATGACAGTGACACTTACCAAACGTGTTATGGCGACTCGCGCATCGCGCGACAATACTATACTTAAGAAATCATATAATTATAACATGACAAGTGATTTTGGCATGCAATTTCTGAGCAAAGGCAGAAGATATGTCGATATACACAGACATGCACTGCAAGTTCCGTTCTTTGCATGTCTATGGCCTGTCTCAAGGGTCTGACTACCGGGTGCAGCGATCACGATCACGCATTTGATGTTTTTTTACAAGCTTATATTTAACTTGGCATGTATGTATGTATGTAACTATGTTCGTTCGGGTGGAATCATGCAACTCAATTTTGAAGCAGATATCTTCAACCGATTGAGCTGAAATTTGGCATACATATGTAAGTATGGTGACAATGCAATGTTATAGTACCTTCGAGCTGTTCTGATGATGGAGACAGAAAGTGGCCATAGGAACTCCTAAACGAAACGACTTTACCCCCGTGAATCAGGGGATGAATACGATAGAGGCAGCATGAAACCATCTATGTTCCGATTTCTTCACGCTACAAACCGCTACTATATGTACATTTGAAAGAACCAACAACTTCAAACAATCTGAACTCAGGCGGTTTTCAATAAGAGGACAAATAAGAAAACACAGGTATCAGAAATCATTCACCTTCAATCCGGTGTGCGTGGTAATAGAATGCCTTGCCTTTTTGATCTCGCTGTCAAACTTCACAGTGGTCAGGTCCACGTTGATAGCTCCGGGCGCTGACATCGATAGGGCTTTAGACGACACCATGTTGTTGCTACATTGTACACACCAAATGTTAGCGTGTTGAACTTTATTGCGCTGGTATAGTGTTCAATATTGGACGGCACAGGACGCAGGCGAGCAACATAGCAAGCATGACTGGAATTACTTTTGTTAGGTTACATATGACTAAAATTTACCTAGGCAATACTACCAACTTTTCTAATTTTGTTGGTGTGAAGGCTACCAAAAGCGTGTCAGTAGGACAGCTTGAACGCGGCTCGCGCGTTTTGTTATACGGAACTGTAATACACTAAATATGAATGCTTTGCGGCTGCGGTATTCTGCGGTAAGTGCTGCTTGGTTAAGTAGCTAACAGACGAGACGGATTTGGCTGACAGACAATTCGGAAAACTTCTCTTTCCCTCCCGTTGGTTGGACGGCGGCCAAATCCACACGTCTGTTAGTAATATTATACTGCGCAGCGGTAATAAGTTAAGGGTGCTCTTTCTGTCTGCATTTCTCTCACTCGCACATTATTTAAGATATACAATAATCGCGTATGAATTTTCAAAAAGTGACTTAACCTTCTTTAGTTTTCTATCATAAAATACGAAATAAAGAAATTTTCGTATGAAGATATTTCAATTTGACGAAGTAAAGTCGACAAGCAACAATTTCGCTTGTTACCATTTTACTGCGTCAACTTAAAATATTTTAAAAAGAAACATTATTTATTTGGTATGTTGTTATAGATAGATAGTAACTCTTTATTGTGTACTCCAGAAATAAAAATTACAAGCAAATAGAAAACACTTACGAGCTAGTGCTACATGTGGCGGCCTTATTGTCATTGCTGAAAGCGATCTCTTCCAGGCAACCATATGGGTATAGGTTGTTATGTGCGAGTGAGAGAACTGCAGACGGGTATAGTCCCCTTAATATAGCGGCTATAGTAGCACAAAGGAGTACGGGCCGCAGCTGCACTGTGCTGCTCACGCTCTGTGCTGCTGCCACGCGTTTGGTCTGTAGTAGCCTTGAATGTCCAAATCACTACCTAATGTATAAGTGTTACTGTCAGTGATATTATTGGTATTATACTATAGAACAGCAGTATTACCTTAGCAGTATACTAGACAAATTTTACAAGTAGAATTTATGCTGATTCATGCCAGTATGCAATACTTGCAAGCACAAAAATCAAAACGAATGGTGTCATATCGGTATAGCTACTTGTCTTGAAATGAACTGCTGCGAGTCAGGTAATAGTACTATTCTATAGATACAATATACATTGATCTTACCAAGATTTAGTAGCGGAAACGTTAGCCAAGTACAGCTACAGGGCAAAGCAAACATAACATATTGGTTTGGAAGTTAGAACAAAATGCGAAGCGGCCGACGTATCTTGCCTTTGGTTCGACGACATCCAGTTTTTTAATATTATGCTAATAACAATTTTGGAGTCCGTTCAATATTTTTTTAAATTTACACACATATAGGTTGTCCCGAAACTCAGGTTGAGTTTCGGGACACCCTGTATATATGTGATTGTCAATTTCATGAAGTTATTCAAAACCACCTCTGCACAGTGGCTTTCATGAGTCATGTGACATTGGACGAAAGCATAACCGATATTTTTACTATGAATACTAGTTGTTTGTCCCGCCATCACTACCTCTCCCATGTCACCCATTGTGGCATAAATAGCATGATTAGATATGACCCCATACGGCAGAATGGCTAAGCCATAATAGGAACCAAAGACAAAAGACGTAGACTGGTGTTTGCGCGATAGAGCGACAGGAACAAACCTATAGTAAAAGCCGAGCGGTGCCGCGTCATACGTTTGCGGCGCGGGCGGCGAGCGGTGCGCACCTGAGCCCGGTGACCCACCCTTGCTGTCGACAATCGAGTTCATTCACGAATTGCGGCACCAGTACAGCCTCTTTCCGCACAGATCATGCTGATTCGAACTAGCCGCAATATTGGGCAGCGAGGTGACAGCGGCTGAAGGCTATTGTAGCATTTGTAGAGCCTCCTAATTGCCATCGTCGAGATCAAGATCACACAAATTAAATATCTCTGCTGAGGTCAAAAACGCAATATGCTTATTCTTTTGACAGGTCCACTCATACAAGCCAATCAAACAAGATGATTGTGGTGAACCTTGGCTGAATGTTGACGTGCGTATCACTGCTATTTGAACCCGGGTATGTCCTAATACTGTGACCAGAACCACCGAAGGATGGGCAGCAGTGTCTATTCGCGGTGAATGTACTACGATCCACAAGCCGCTTGCCAAGCATGGATATTATGGCAATACCCCTCTCTAAGAGAGAAGCCTTTGTTCAGCTGTGGTGATGGTATATCAGCGCTTTATTTACACAATTTGTTGAAATTACAGTGCATTCGACAAGAACGTCGTCACCAAGTTCAACTCTAAAATTAGGTGATAGGCATCCAGTGATCTATCTAATGCTATAGAAAGATGCAATATTTTGATACAATGAACTTCGGGTCCACGTGGCGCTTTCCACTCCACATTCCTTGTGTGTATATAATCCTTATCTCTAAGCTATTTATGTCTGGCTAACGTGACCGCAATTCGTGACTTCCACTAGTTAGTACTTTCACACTGTGATAAGTTAAAAACGACAAATGAATGGAGCTGTGTTTAGATCATATTTTTCATAGTCATATTTGAACTTGTACTTTGTAAAAAAAATAAGTATTTTTTTTTCAAGCATATGGCGCGTTAGGACAGTTAAGAAACTAAAATGTCTATAAAGTATTAATGGTACAGGGGGAATCGTACACACTGAGATTTTGAAAAACACAACATCAAATCTATCTGTAAGAAACACCTATTTTAAAATACACATCAAGATTGAAAACAGATAAAAATAAACTAACTAAAAAAAACTAATTTAAAATTGAAACTTGTGTATTGTGTCTGTTGAAATGGTATGAGTGTTATTTGCACACTTAAATCAACAATTTCAAGTTAAGTGAATGTTATTATTAATCAAACATTTAAGCATTCAAACAAATTTGGGATGTCCGTGAAGCTTCAATAGAATAATGGTTGTCATTTTGCTTTAGCTCTATGCTTCTTTAATTTCGAACACATTTAAATTTTTCGGTGATCGGCGGATTATGGTCAGCTTTTTTATATACAGGGTCAAAAGTAACTAATGCAAAACCTCTTAAGGGCGACTCTGGTGCATCGAGACCAAATATAATATAACCACTGGATCGCGCACGAGTCATAATTTGCTTGTGCAAGATGTAAATAACGTCGGTCGCGGGGAGGGGGTATCGTATGGCGGTTGACTCAACGCTTGTGATTGGAGACTCAAAAATCATTCATTCAATTCGCGCCTAGGATTGTCCCGTTCGAAAAAGATCAAGCTGAAAAAGTGTAAGTTACGGCGGGGTAAAGGATGAGCAGTCAAGTGGTTATATCGTAACTGAACAAATTTTCGAAATTCCCGAAAAAAATATAGCTTTTCCATACAAAAAACCACTCACTCCCGACAAAATGTATGAAACAGCTGTTTTTTTGAGTCTTTCGATAACTTGTAGAACAAAAGTAGTTAGTCTGGATGCAACAAAGTCGCCCTTAGGAACTTTTGCGTTAGTTACCTTTGACCCTGTATATCTTCTATATATATATATAAAAGAAAGTCGTGTTAGTTACACTATTTATAACTCAAGAACGGCTGAACCGATTTGGCTGAAAATTGGTGGGGAGGTAGCTTAGGACCAGGAGACGGACATAGGCTTTTCATCAGCATATCACCATTTTTCTTCACTATGCGGGTGTATTCTGTTTGTTGGTAAGGACTTGAATTGAGAACGGCTGAACCGATTTGGCTATTTTTTGTTTTAAAATGTTCGGATAGCCAAAATTAGGTTTTTATGGAAAGAAAAATTGGAAAAGTTCCCGTAAATTTTTCAAATTCGGGAAAACTAAACGTCCTTTTTTCTATGGGATTTTTTTATAGACTCAAACATATTTATTGAAATTTGGACAGGACAACGTCTGTCGGGTCGACCAGTAAGACAGTAAAATGCCGGGATACGCGGAAAGTGTGTACTAAGCCGAAAGGGTAGTACCCATCATTGTAAACAATTTTTAATATTGGACCAGCCATGAAAACGCGAAAAAAAAAACATCAGCTAAAATGTATGGAACAGCTGTTTTTTTCCGCGATTTCACATAATGATACCCATCATTATGATCAACTTTTACTACGGGACCAATGGACCGTTTTCGGCTTAGTACACCTTTACCGGGTAACCCTGTATATCAGTCGGCCAGCAACCACCAAACAACCGTCAATTTACCTGGCGGGTTCCTCGCTAATGAGCGATATGTGGCAGTTCCACCCGGACTCGAGGCCCATCTTCTCGCTGAACACTCTGGATCGCAGTTCGTTTTCCTTACTGAAGTGCACGAAGCGGATGCAGGCTCGCTCGAGCCGCTCGATCAGCTCTACCATGTCGCTTTGCGCCTGGTACTGCATCGTCACCATACCTATGAACACCTGGGGACATATCATAAACTAACTGAGCCTCAAGGTTTCAACTGCGTGGACATTATTTTATTTTATTGATTATCTATAAGTATATCTATATATATATATATATAAAAGCGAAATTCATCTACTCACTCATTAAACACGAAATCTCTAAAACTACTTGACCTACGAAGCTGAAATTTGGCAGGTAGATTCCTTATGGGGTGTAGAGAGTGTATGAAAGTCTACGCGTACGAAGTCGCGGGCAACAGCTAGTAATTATATAAAAATAAATCCCTATTTACATTGGTGACGCCATAACTTGAGAGCGGCAAACTGATTTCATTCATCTTTTTTTATAGGAGTTCTAATACTTTGTAGAAGGTTCTTACGGATAGGAAAACAAAAAAAATTGCGCAGAAATTTGGAAAATTTCAGAAAACTTAATGACGATTTTAACTTGGCGCGTTTGACAGTTCTAAGACAGGACAACGTCTGTCGTCAGCTAGTTTAACAATAAAAAAACAGGGTTAGCTGGACTTCATCATCATCGTTAGCTGATAAGCCTAGCATGTAAGGTTGCCTGGAAGAGATCGCTTTTAGCGATAAGGCCGCCAGTTGTTACACTAGTTTTAAAGAGTTTTTTGTCCTCTGTATCAAATTTTATGGTGTGAACAATAAAGAGTTAATCAATCAATCAATCAATGTTCCCATTTCTGGGACACAGGGCTTTTTTCAGAGAGAGAAAAATGGGTTCTTATCCACCATGCTCGCCCAGTGCAAGCAGGCGATGTCATGTCTTTTAACTTTTAAGATTCTTGAACACAGTTTCCTCATGATATTTTTCCTTCACCGTTTTTAAGCGATGGAATAAACAACTGCACATAATTAATTATTTAAGTACTAAACGAGGCATTGGTCGAGTGGCCGAGGGTCGAACCAGGTGCCATCAGATTGTAAAGCGCACATGCTACCGCTCGGCCAACATCGCTCGACTTGCGATATATTTATAAAACGAATCGGCAATGAAGTGATCGTGAACGAAACATTCACCCTTTTGAGGTAACAGATTTTCACAGATAGAAGGTAGTTGTTTTCACACAGAGAAGGTAGTTATTTTCACACAGAGAAGGTAGTTATTTTCACACAGAGAAGGTAGTTATTTTCACACAGAGAAGGTAGTTATTTTCACACAGAGAAGGTAGTTATTTTCACACAGAGAAGGTAGTTATTTTCACACAGAGAAGGTAGTTATTTTCACACAGAGAATGTAGTTATTTTCACACAGAGAAGGTAGTTATTTTCACACAGAGAAGGTAGTTATTTTCACACAGAGAAGGTAGTTATTTTCACACAGAGAAGGTAGTTATTTTCACACAGAGAAGGTAGTTATTTTCACACATAGAAGGTAGTTATTTTCACACAGAGAAGGTAGTTATTTTCACACAGAGAAGGTAGTTATTTTCACACAGAGAAGGTAGTTATTTTCACACAGAGAAGGTAGTTATTTTCACACAGAGAAGGTAGTTATTTTCACACAGAGAAGGTAGTTATTTTCTGGTGTTGATAAAGCGAATGTTCAAGTAATACCAACCTGACTACATTGCAAATCAAAGAACCCTCCAGCGTCAGTGACGTCCTCATCAGTGACCTCGTTGAAAAGTAACGAATCTGAAAAGAACGTCATATGTTTAAGAGCCTAACCGTCTTACTACAAAAGATTTAAGCACGCTTTAGACAGGTGTTTAACATATTTTTCACAGGGAAACAACTGCTAAACACATGTTTAAAGCGTTTTTAAATCTTTTGTGGTAAGACGGTAAATGTTTACGTTTTTTTTTTCCTTTTCTTCGATGGTCTCCATTTATCATCAGCTTTTTAAGAGGTAACATCATCATCATCAGCCAGAAGACGTCCACTGCTGAACATAGGCCTCCCCCTTTAACCTCCACACTGAACGACAGCCTGCCTTCTACATCCACTGGATGCCAGCGACTCTTACTATGTCGTCGGTCCTAGTGGGAGGCCTACCTACGCTGCGTCTTCCGGTTCGTGGTCTCCACTCAAGAACCTTTCTTCCCCATCGGTTATCGGTTCTCCGAGCGATGTGGCCTACCCATTGCCACTTCAACTTGCAAATTTTAACAGCTATGTCGGTGACTTTGGTTCTTTGGCGAATATCCACGTTTCGGATTCTATCGCGCAAAGAAACTCCGAGCATAGCTCTCTCCATTGCCCGCTGTGTGACTCTGAGTTTTTCCAAAAGGCCAACAGTTAAGGACCACGTCTCAGTACCATATGTCATCACTGGCAACACACACATCACACAACAGGTAACATAAAATTATATTTCAAAATGCATATTCTGGGTAGCACGGAACTGTTATGGGCAAACATCAAACATGACGTTTACCATCTCGTCACGCGGTTGCATAAAAAATACTGTTAAAATTATGCTGTACTCGACACGAGATAGGGCGCAAATTTGAAGGATTACTTTTAGTTGGTACTATAGTGTTTACCTGTGGAGTGGAAGTTCAGCGCCGGCGCAGCCCCCCAGGGCGCAGACCGCGGCGCGAACTGGCGGCTGTCGGGCGGCAGCTCCAGGTATAGTCGCGACAGGGACGGAGAGATACCGCGCGTCAGCGGCCTGATAGGGACACAAACAAACGAGTTTAAACGTGACCAGTATTGAGCGTCAAACATCTTGAAAAATACATAATACTCGATTTTAAGGTCTCTTTGGCAGACCAAAATTGATAAGAGTTCATTTTGATTGTGTGAGTCCGCATAATCGGTTGTAGTGTGCATGTGGACGTGTACGTGCGCCAACCCCCACTACGCCGGCTTAACCCCCCCCCCGACGCAAAAAGAGGGGTGTTATAACTACGGTATCTTTCTGTGGTTTGGCTTTTCTCTTCCAGCCACTGCCAGGTCTTACATATATCGTCACTCCAACAAGTCTCAGGGCGCCCTACACTACGTTTGCCAATTCGAGGTCTCCACTCTAGAACGTCTACCCTATCGGTTATCGGTTCTGCGACATATATGACCGGTCACTTCACCTTGCCAATACGCTGAGATGTCGGCGACTGGTTCTCTGGCGAAAACTTCGTTCCGGATACAATCCCTCAGAGAAACGCAGAGCATAACCCTCTCCATAGCTCACTGAGCAACATTGAACTTGTGGAACGCTCTAACTGCAAGTGAAACGTTAGTTTTTTTTAAAATAAATAATAGGCTTGCGTTTGACCACCATCACGCCTGATGTTAAGCGATGATGCGGTCTACATTGAAGCACGCTTGGCTAGAAGAAACCGATGCACTCGTGATTTGAAGACACCCAGATTGTAACCATCGGGGAACACCCATTCAGGTAGCGCATTCCACAGACTAGCAGTTCGCACATTAAATGTGGAATCAAAGCAATGGGTTTTCGGAATATCAACCATAAAGCGGTGACGATTTTTCGTGCCCGCTCTGGCTTAGCCTGATGTAAAAAAACACGCTCACTTGTAAGCGAAGGCAGTGCAATAAGCAGTGAGCGAGTTCCGCTGGTAGAAGTCGATGATCTTCTTGCGGTCAGCAGCAGACAGCGTACAGAGCTCGCGACCGTCCCAGTACTCCACGCACGAGTCTAGAACTATATCTGCAGTGCCCTGGACAATACACAGTTTATTTGATTTTATTTATTTTATTTACAATACAATACAATAACTCTTTATTAAAATACCACAAAACAAGGATAACATAAGCATTAAAATAAAAATATTATCTAGGCTTTTAACAGGCGACCTTATCGCTTAAAGCGATCTCTCCCAGGCAACCGTGCACGGAGAGGAATTATATTTAATACTTTATTGCACACTTACTAATTATGTAGTAACGTGGCGCGTTAAGATAACCCCTAAAAGTTGGCCTTTAATCCCTAGGGAATAAAAGTCAACTTTCAGATGTTACAGATGAACGCCGCGTTACGAGCGTGTTTGTAGTTAATGCGAAGCGTAGGCAATTTTTTGTAAGTGGTATTTATCGCTGGCATCCAGTGGATGCAAAAGGCAGGCAATGTCGTTCAGTGTGGAGGTTAAAGGGGGAAGCCCATGTTCAGCAGTGGACGTCTTCTGACTGATGATGATGATGTAGGCAATTTCCACTTGCTTTGAGATGATGAAGTAACCTGAGACAACATCTGCAGCTGTGACGCGCGGTCCCGCACGCAGACGGCCAGCATGTGCGGGAGCGGCACCTTCACGCGCGTGCTCAGCTGCAGCGAGCGCACGAACTTGCTCTCACGCCGTAGAGTGTCCGCTTGCTGAAACATCACCGTATTCACCATTAACCGTTTAGTCATCGAGTTTAGTCTGCGTCGGACTTCCACTACCGCACATCCCGACACCGTCATAAAGCTCATCCCTACATCCTGCAAAGCTGGAAATCCCACACGGTCCGATATTTTTTCGCTCCTTTCTTCCGCGGACCTTCAAGGATGGAATGTCCCCCCCAAAGGTTTTTTCGTCGAGCTTCATTATGAAACGTTTTAAAAAAGGGGGCCAAAACTACCTCTTCAGGCTTGCAAAACACCGTCAACACCGCTAGTGTTGTAGGTGTCTGTAGACGGCGGTTTCTGCTTACCATCAGGCGGACCGCAGGCTTGTTTGCCAAAGTTTATATTAAAATAAAATAAAATTACATCATTAACGCGATCTTTCTTGCCTCTGAGCTACATTCCGCGTTAGTTAAGCTACAACATTGGGGTTCTTCAAAGAGCGAGTTAATATATTCTACCTAGGAGACAGATTTTCAATATGAGGGCGGTAGCTAGCCAGCCGGGCACTAGAAAGTAGCACCACCACGACGATTTCCCCCCGATTGCCGTTTATTTGTTTTTTTTTAAATGTTAGTTTAAGTTTCATTTGTATTTTCGGTGTGTAATAAAGTTGTATTGTATTGTATTTTTTTCCTTCGGCATCACCTTAGTGCCACTGACGCCACTGCACGAAAGCCAGCGCGCCACTACGGTCGAAAAGCGTCACGCGTCCTCGAAGCTACAGTTCCCACTAAAATATTTGCGTCGTCGCCGGTGCACAGTGGTGCATTTGGAATTTTTAAGGTGGCTCGTCGACATGCGCCGTCCTCCGGCATGGGTGGGTTTTCATATCTAAAGGTAAGTGGCAAAGAACAGCTAAATGTCATTCCGATAAAAAGACTGATCAACAGCAGTGATATGGCAACTCACCAAATGCCTAAAGACAGCGAGGCAGTCCTGCACGGTGTACGAGTCTGCGACGGACTCGGTGAAACCGATCTGCTTTGCGAGCTCGCACAGGCAGCGCCGGTTCGTCACCGGAACCAAATCTTCACTGCAAACAAGGGCGTGGTTTTTGTTTTTTTTGAATTTTTGGTCAACAAATGAAAGTTGTTAACAAAATTCTAAGGTAATTTAACTAAACTTTTAGAACCAACACTGATCGAAAAAAATAATAAAAAAAAAGTTTTTTGCCCTGTTGGTTTTCATTAGGTACCGCAGTTGGTTGTCTCTATCAGAATCATCTTTTCGTCGAAAGACAATTTAATTGGATGACATGAAAGCAACCCACCTAGTCAGTCAAAAGACAATTCAGCTAGATGACATAACAGCAAAGTACCCATGCAGCATTGATTCTGAACGCGTCTTAAGCGTCGAGCGGCTTGAGGCGCTCTCTGATGAGGTGGCTTGTCGTCCCACTCTACACGGCACTGTCTATACTACCTTTGATGTGCCTCGGTGGTGAGGTGTGCGCAGAAGTGTGCGTATGTGTGTCGAGCGTGCGGCGCGCACGTGTTGAGCAGCGCGGCCAGCCCGAGCGGCTTGAGGCGCGCCAGGTGCGTGCGCCAGCGCTGGTCGTCCCACTCCACGCAGAATGGCGCGTTTTGGTCGTGAGTCAGGTCAAGCACCTGAGAGACTAAACTACTCAGTAATGCTTTAACATTAATACATTGTACATGTCATTGATGTGGGTAGTCTCAAGGCATGTTTTTGACCTCGACGGGCAGAACATCCCCATAATACGGACCCGTTTAGGGAGAGGAGGGGTCTTCAAAATACCACGATTGACCTAAACTTTGGTCTTGGCATATACTACGGGTGGTCACTGAGGGGGGTAAAACTTGGTCACGTAGTATGGGTACTAAGGGGCGGTGACAAAAGCAGTGGCAGCATCATGTATAAAGATATGCTCAACCGCCACCAGGAAAAGATAACATACAAATTAATGCGTTTTGCCTTAATATTAATGTTCTTCGGCAGGGCAAGGGACAATATGATTGGGAGGTGGACTGTGCCATTTTTGTCACAATAAGTTAAGCGTCTTTGGGGTAGCCTTCCAAAGCTATTGGGTGTTTTATATTGCTAGGCTGTAGAAAGCACTGCCTGTATGGATGTTTCCCGATGGTTACAATCTGGTAGTCTTTAAGTCGCAAATTAATCGGTTTCTTCTAGGCAAGCGTGCTCCATCGTAGACAGCATCATTGTTTAGGCGAGATGGCGGTCAAACGCAAGCTTATTATTCAGTAAAAACTACTTTTCTTCTGCAACTTTTGAGACCACTGTTTTAACAATAAACTTACCTCGGCAATAGTAGATGGTTCGTTCTGATTGCTGTCGGCCGCTGTCTCGAGATTCTCCCCGCTGTGGTCCATAGAGCCCACTAAGCTCGTTTTACTGGAGTTGTTCGATGAAGGACTCGAGTTGCGAAGGAAGAACACTTTCTCAGCGGTAGGGTTGGGCCAAGATAGTACGCCTTTCTTGTCTACACAGCATAGTGCCTAAAACATAGGGCTCGAATGAAAACGTGATCAGATTTGTAATACTTTGTGGAATCATTGTCCTAGTATTATAAATGTGAAATGTGTTTATCTGTTTTTCTTTTAGACAGTAACACAGCTGTTTTTATTGCATAGATATAAAGGGATGGCCAAATAATGACATAGGATACTTTTTGACGACAAAGAGATCGCCCGAAGAATCCAACTCGGATGGGCAGCGTTCGGAAAATTACGTGACAACTTCTCGTCCAAAATACCATAGTGCCTAAAGACAAAGGTCTTTAACCAGTGTGATGCCAGTGATGACATATGGTACTGAGACGTGGTCCTTAACAGCAGGCCTTTTGGAAAAATTCAGTCACACAGCAGGCAATGGAGAGAGCTATGCTCGCAGTTTCTTTGAGCAAAGAACCAGAGTCAACGACATGGCTATTAACATTTGAAAAGTACTCCAGGAGTCCTAAAAACGGACATACCGACAGCGATCCCAGCACATGCACTATATTGGCCGTCCGAGACACCATATCCTCCCTGCCCGTCAGAATATTGAAGAACGTCTTCCAGAACGATTTGAGGTTTTCTGGCTTAAGGTTGGACTCGCTAAGGGCTTGTATGAGCGGATCGCTTGCGTCTTCAGATATAGAGCAGGACTTAGTTCGGACGTACTTCTGACGCGTTTCTGAGAGCAGCTTGAACCTGTAAACACAAATATATGATCCGGGAATTAATTTTCCTTTCACTAGGGACATAGATGAGACGATGTAAAAAAACATACAATATAAAACTGTTGATCTTTATTTTAATCCGTAAGCCAACTTTGTGAATGGGCGCTAGAAAAAAACTTAGGTCATTTTCAGCTAGTTTTGTTTATATTTTTCTTTCATAATTAGTAGTACCTTTTAACGTGCCTACAGATTTGCTAGATTTTTGACGATCGTTATTGTCGCTCGATATGCTGTGTTTTCAAATTGTTAATCAATAAGATTCGCTAATTCCAGATTTGCTCGATTTTATCGAAAGTCGCCTGTTAACGGTCGATAAATATCAAGGAGAGTGGCATAAACAAAGGGAGGCCTATACCCAGCAGTGGGTCACTCAGGGCTGATGATGATGAAATATCAAGGTTTAGCCTAATTTATATTGGTCGTTACTGTAGCTAGAAAAATAATATGTTAAGATATGTTTAGTGTTGTACAAAACATGTGACGACAATCTCTCACGAGTTGATCATTAAAAATCAAACAAATTTGGTAGACTTCACTTGTTGACAAAAATACGACGTCGATGTTGCTCACACATTTACATGGTTTAGTTTGATCACACATGTCCATCGTCAAAAATCGAGCACATCTTTTTAGCTTTTTATGGGGATTTACTAGTACGTGAAATTTACAAGCCCCTTGTGACATACATAAAGTACTTTCAAAGATTTAATTATATCAAATATATATAATATATAGTATGTAATCGGTAGATCATTACAAAAATATAGTAAAATTGATAAATCGGTAACACTGCGCCATTGGCAACGCTGCATACGGTTCGAGCGAAGCTGGCGCGAGCCGCTTGCTTCTGCGTAGAGCGTGCATTTTCGACCAACGTGGGTTGGTGGCGGCGCGCCGGTGTCTAGTATGTATGCAAAATCTTGTCGAAGTCTATTATAGATCTGTGTCTCGTCAGACAGATACATAACGTGACAATAATTTAATCAAGTTACTTAGCTAGTTCCGTAGCAATTGAGGGCGACTACCACGATAGGGAAAAGTGTAATCTGCATTAGCGGTTTTGACACTGCGACGGTTTGTAGGAACAAAATCGCGTTCAGGGTGTCACGTCATGCAGATACATGTGTTCCACAAGATTGAGAACGGCTAGCTAAGTGAGGAATTACTTGTGAATATTAACTTTGCTCCACCGTAGACCGCATCATTGCTTAAAATCAGTTGCGTTTGGAGGTCAAACGCAAGCATCTTATTATATTTAAAAAATAAAAAATATAGTGTTAACTATTTAGTATTCCTCCCTCAAATAACATTGTTGGGCGCAACAACCAGCTCCATCGTATGTGCCAGTTATATAATGATTTATTATCCACTAACGTACGTGACGAACTCGATATTTATCATCTGAATTTGTTTAATAAAAAATAAATAGTACATATATTTAAGAGGTTGACGTTGTGTTGTAAAAACAAGATTAATTAACAATACTGTGTACAATGTTTGGATTAGCAAATTTATAATGTTTTTTTCTATACCTACTTGTTTTTAAGTTTAGCATAGTTTGCTGATTATTTTTGTACCTAACTCATAGACTAACATAAAATGAATGGACGGGCCCTAACCATTGAACTTGCTCAGTAAAAACGAGTCAAAGCCGTCGGACATATACTTCAACACCTAAATGACTAACACCTAAAATGATTTATACGGACCTTGCTAGTCCGTAGCAGTTGAGCACGACCCATGCGATTGGGAACACTATCTGCAGTAGCGGCAGTGACGCGGCGATGGTTTGCAGGAAGTAGATCTCAGTCCAGTGTGTCACGCCGGGCAGGTGGTACACGTGTCGCACGAAACTCGCGATCACGAACACCGATATCACGAGGGGCAGCACTATTCCTTCCATTATCTTCACTGTACACTGTCAATTGGAAAACTACCGTTAAAATAGTTTTTCACAAATAGTAACAACCAACTTCACAGAAAGTTCAATAAACCAGATTCATCCCCTAATTTTCCACGGTTATATCTACTGGGTTACGCGTAAAGGGTGTACTAAGCCGAAAGGAATCCATAGTACCCACAGAAAAGATTTACAGACATTATTTATATTTATTACTAGCTGTTGCCCGCGACTTCGTACGCGTAGACTTTCATATAAACTTTCAACCCCCTTTTGTCATCCTTAATTCGGCTCTTTCGTAAAATCATTTCTTAGCGGACCTCTAGACCCCATAAGGAATCTACCTTCCATATTTCAGCTTCGTAGGTCAAGTGGTTTTCGAGATTCCGTGTTTAATGAGTGAGTGAGTGAGTAGATGAATTTCGCTTATATATATATATATATAGATTATATATTTATTAGACATAAAATTGGCTATTGAGATCACGACGCGTTTTGAAAACAGGAAAAATAGGTCGGCTACAAAGGTTTTTTAAAAATCTCTTCCACAAACTCACCAGATATCGTTGTTTCTCGAAGACCGTGACCGGCCTAGCCGTGGCCTGCTGCAGCGCCAGCTTCAAGTTATTCAAGTATGGAGTCTCACACATGCGGTAGGCTTTGTTCTGGTGCGGCGTGCGCACGCGAGGACTGCTGAAATTGTCTTTGTACTGAAAACACAGTTCTGCGTGACTACTAGGTTGGGGATAGACTTACAAAGGGTGACGGGTTCGGATCGGGATGGTTGTGCTTTTTGATTTCCTGAGGACTTTTTAAATATAAAAATAGCGGTAAACAAGCTTGCGGTCCGCCTGATGGTAAGCAGAAACCACCGCCTATTACCTGCAACACTAGCGTTGTTGTCGGAGGCAGAGTGTGCCATTAGTGGCCAATCTATTTGTTAGCGGCAGCCTAATAAATTTTGGTGGCGAGTGCTGGTAGGCCACAAGTTAAATTTTTTTAATTAAAAAAAAATAAAAAAATGCCCGTGACTATACTTTTTACGCGCAGGGGTCGGCCTTCGGCTTCGCCAATAGATATATGTAATTTTTAAAAATCCTTTCTACTTGCTCTTCTTTGTCATATAAGGAAAATATTCATCCCCTATTTAACCCCATTAGGGTTTTGTTTATATGACACGGGAATTAATCACGTATGATTAAGCCGGGTACTCCGACTATAGTTTCAACCGTATTTGGCGATCTTTTTCAAGGCGAGTGCAAGCAAGTGCGCGCGACTCCGTTTCGCTTTCGACGATTTGCTTTCTTAATACGGTTTTTAAACAGCGATGACATGTTACTTTTACCTATAACAAGTCTAAATACCAAATTCCACGTTTCTTACGTCAAAAATTACGGACTTCTATGCAAACTTCATCCCTTATTTTAACCCATTTAGGGGGTGAATTTTAAAAAATCCTTATCAGGAACACGTGTAAAATTTCATGTTTCTAGAGCCAGCGGCTTAGACTGTATATTGTATGTCAGTGAATGAATGAATGTAAGATTTTTAGTAAGTCAAAAGTAGACAGTGTCAGTAGTAGTAGTGTAGTTTGTAGTTGTTAGTGTAGTTTTGTTGGTTTTTTGTGTGATGTCTATGAGAAAATCCTGCCAATTTCAACTTCTTAGATGAAGTAGTTTTCGCGGTTTTGTAATTAGTTAGCCAGTGAGTGGGTGATTTGCTTTTATAAATATAGATTTATTTTAGGAATATTTTTTTAAATTTGTTAAAATTTCTTAAAACTATCCCCATGAAGACATAACAAGATTATAACTACAGTTGCTATATTATATACCCGTACTTCTGAGGTGGGTTGGAAGGTCTGTCCGAAATACAGGTCTGGGTCGCCGGGCTGCAGCGGGCGGCAGTGTCCCGGCACATCCTGCCCCGGCCGCAGCACTATCATGTCGCCCTCCACCAGCAGAGCCCACGGCAGGTTCACTATTCTCGCTACAAAATTGTATTATAATTAGTGGAATATTCTTCTTACGGCGCCATCTCCTATCAGAGGTTGGCTTTTCTGAAGGCTATGGAGCAATAAGTCTTAAGCAAATGTTTTTTTTTCATGCTTGCGTTTGTCCACATCATGCATGCTTGATGTAAAGCAAAGACGCAAATTAGGTTTTAATTTTTTTTTATTATAGGCTTGAGTTTGACCCCAACTCGCCTGATGTTAAGCGATGATGGATTGATGGATACAATGGAGCACGCTTGCCTAAAAGAAACCGATTCACTCGTGATTTGAAGACTCCCAGAAAGGAAAAGGATGGAGCATGCTTACATATTTATTTACTCTCGATTTGAAGACACCCATATTGTACTTTTTGGGGAACACAGACTACAGCAGTGAGTTCTACATCTTAGCATTCAACATGTAAAAAAATGTGCGATCGAAGCGCTTTGTACATATATGGCGAATATCGACCATGTACATGGCATGTTACTTGGACATAACAATGCTTATACAAACTAATATTATAGGATTTGTTTTGTAGTTATATGAAATTAGCTGAATCCAGCAGTGTTACTCACGATTTTCCAGTTTTCCGCATTTTCTGAGGGGAAAAGTACCTACCCTATGTCCACCCTTACGATGTACACTATCGTCTTGCTAAGATTCGTTAAGATCGGCCTAGCCGTTTAGTCGTGAAAAGCGAACAAATAAACAGACAGAGAGACAATATTAATAAGGAAGACTGACAAAATAAGTCGGTTAAATCACATCTGGATATTTTTGAGCCTCATTTTAATAAACAGTTAGAATATCACTTTTGGCTTTTTACCAGACGTTTAAGAATATGGACACTAGTGTATTGTCACTAGTGTAGTGTATTGTCTTTAGCCTAGCCTTATGTATTGCTGCTTACCGTCTCGATATGTCCACTGCAGTATCACGCATGGTGAAAATGGTGCGCACAAATGTGGGTAATGCTCTTCCTTCCATTTAGAATGCTCGATGGCGTCATCTAATTTTTCTGCAAAATAAATGAACAAACTATATTTATTAAATTATACACTTTGAAGGTGTCAATACGATTTCAGCGAAGGGGACCCAACAACTGCAGATGAGAATCCACAATAACAGTGTGTGTATTTCCTATCTTATTTCAAGTTTCCATATTGAAATGGCACCTAATCATCACTATAATCATAATGTCTTTGTGATGTGAACCCTCAGACAATGTCACACTTGATGGAGTGTGCAGCGTGTCCTACAACCTGCACACTAGACGACCTGAATGAAGCTACGGAGAGTGCCATTGGGTTACCAAAACTTAAGTCTAAAAACTTAATTTAAAAACAAGTTAATAATTTACGCAACATCGACTAGAAAGAAGATCATTGAAAAAATATACTAGCTATGTAAAAATGCAAATATATAAATTTCAACAGGACAAAACATAATAAATTGTTGGTTTTACTTTTATTTTTAAATTTGTGCATGTATAAAGTAAAAGTAACTTTATTCATTTAGCAAATACTTTTTTTTAAGAAGCTTTTTCATATTCTTCTCAGCAAACTCTTTCATTTGGGACCCATATCATGATGGTAAATATGAACATTTTATCTGAATTTACATATTTACACATTTTAATGCTTGGTAAGACAAATCCAATGAACAAAAACACGACGTGGTTACGTAGTTTCGTTTAGGAGTTCCTATGGCCACTTTTTGTCTCTATTATCAGACCAGGGCTCCGATACAACCACCTAATATTATAACTTAGTATAAAAAAAATATTAAAACTATTAATTTTGAGGCAGTTATTTAACAATTAAAATCGCAACAATTACAATTTAAAGACAATTTGTTTAGTAGAATCGGGGGGGCAGCTCGAAGGTACCATAACATTGCATTGTCACCGAAGTATGCCAAATTTCGGCTCAATCGGTTGAGGATAAATTTTTCTAAAATGCAGTTGCAAGATTTGTCCCAGACATACGTACATATTAACTAACAGGGCAAGTTGAATAAAAGCTTGTCAACCAGATGTACATCCATATGTAATAATTTGGAAACTAGTAACTAAACCCTAAGCAATAACATAATATCAAAAATTTATTAAGTAATGGGTGTGTGGTACGCTCTCCATGTACGATGCAGGAGACTAGAGTGCCAGTTTCACGCTGCAACCACCAGTGTTGTTGGAGCAGTGCAGGCCGGTGCGTGGTAATAAAACAGCCAACTTAGCATGCAAGCCATGACACTATTTTGTGCACTCTATTAGTCACACTAAAATGAGACAGACGTATCCGTAGTATTTATAAATTGGAATTACCTTGAAATATAAATAACAAAAGCGTTAACCATGAATAAGGTAATATTAATAACAAATGTACATACAAAAACCGGCCAACTGCGAATCGGGCTCGCGCTCTGAGAGTTCCGTACAACCACAAAATACAATAAGGTCATCCAAGAAACCAAATTACCAGTTATTATAACGCCTTCATAGTTATAATAATTAGTCGAAGCAATTGCTACGCAGCTACAGTTAATGGGTCAAATAGAAGGGTTTGCTAAGAATACAAAAAATAAAATGACATCACACTAAATTCAATATGGCGGACAAGTCCACACGATTGTGGACACAATTTTCTTATCTACCATCATGATATGGGTATCAAATGAAAGGGTTTGCTGTGAAGAATATGAAAAGCTTGTTTTTAAAGTGTTTTTAATTTAACAATTGTATTGTTTTATTATAGAAACTGACGTGGTTTTCACGTTAATCTTACGTGAGTAATTCCCGTGTAATATAAATAAAATTGTATTGTTATTATATTTAATTCATTGGTTATTATTATCTTATTAACAATAATAATGCAATCTCGTAAATTTTGCGAGATCATGCGTGATTTTGTATGCAAGATTAATTTTGCAGAATTAGTGCAAGATTTACCCAGTAAGTAACTCCCTTATAAACAACATAAACAACATGAACAATCTCTATGCTAAAATATAATGGTATATTGAACTTACTTAAGACTTTTCCAACTCTATGGGGTATTTCATTCCTGTATAGGTACTCTTCATTAAAAGCAACCAGAAAGTTTATCAATAATATGATAAACAGAAACAATGCTTCCCATAGTAGACATGCACTGGCTTGTATTAACTCGCCCAAAAAATATGTCAGGATCAAACAAATTATATACACCACAGTAATGGTATATGCAACACCTGATAGGAGCACTTTTTCAGAGGAGAATGATATGATGTCTCGAATCAATTTGTATCTGAAACAAACATATGCAATTAGGGTTACCATCGGTCCAGATTTGACCAGACATGTCCAGACTTTAAAGACCTTTGTCTGGCTTTGTAATTTGTCCGGCTTTTTTAGCTTGGATGATTTCATGAGTAAATTGATTAACGTTTTCATTGACACAAAACAGAAATCTTATGAAAATTCACCTACATACTTAAATG
Organism: Agriopis aurantiaria; assembly: GCA_914767915.1. NCBI lineage: Eukaryota > Metazoa > Arthropoda > Insecta > Lepidoptera > Geometridae > Agriopis > Agriopis aurantiaria. Next base: position 3,466,943 of record OU611994.1, on the reverse strand, counting down.
TCTGGACTTTTATAGAAATATCCGGCATTATGTCAGGACTTTTCAAATGATGATGTGGTAACCCTAGTTGTAGTTGCAATTCAAGGCTCAATGCAATGCAGCCAGTATTTTGGTAAAAATGCCTGATGGTAGTGGTTTAATAGATTAGATTGTTTTGGATTGATGGTCTAATTGATGTATGTACATGGCCTAAAAATGGCTTTGTATGTTTTGTGTGTTGATTGTATATATACAGAACATACAGTAAAGAAGTCATTCGCGCAAATAATATGATTTAAATATTGAAAGATGTGTGAAGGGAGTAAATTTATGGGTGATCTAGGGAAATGGAAAAGAAATAAGAGAAATACCGCTAGTATAGTAAATATCTGTGGTATACTGGTCCCACTTATGAAAAGCAAGACAGGAAAATATTTTTTTTTTTTGGGTAATTATTATTCTAAAAGGGCCTACCCAGTTGGATTTTTGCCTTTATGCTCCTTGATCACAGCACTTATTTCATCGCGTATTTTAATTAATGCTTCTTTAGTTGTATAGCCCAAGATTTGCTGGTTTAGTTTTTCATCCATTGTGCAACGTGTCACTCACATAATAATTAATAAAGATGTTTAAAGCAATATTTTAAGAAAAGTCGCGCGAACAAAATTTAGGAATGGAAAACAAAAATTAGACAGGCAGGCACACAGGGGCAGGCAGGCAGAACAGATCATAGAGTAATAATAGACAGCTGCATGACAGCTGTAGCTATGACATGACAGACAGAAGCAATTTTTTTTCCGGACATCGGACTGGCATCGGGCATAATATTTTATTTAGTTCATCATCATCATCCACAGCCTTCCTTATCCCACTGCTGGGTATATACCTCTCTCTTGCTATGCCATCTGCCTCTGCTGCCTCGGTCCTGTGCTAATCGAGTCCAGATTTCATCCACGATAGTAATATTTATTTAGATAATGACTATAATAATTTACTAGCTATAATATACAGAATCCTGCAGTCGGATAGTAATTTGGTATACAAGGCACACTGCACACACTGACATAATTTTCTTACTAGTCTGGAGTTCTATTTTCTCTTTGGTTCTACAAAAGCACACTTCATTAATGAACAGCACCACAATCGATATAACACGATGTGCTCAAAATGTAAATGAAGGTTCAACCGAGGGGTGTGTAAGTGCTAATGGGGAAACTGTAGGTATAACGCTTCCATTTATTTATCTTTTCTGAGACAAAATTATAACATTATTTTAGTGACAAAATATTTTCTACATCGTAGTAAAATATACACAAGACGGGCGTTGCCAAAATTATTTTAAGGGGAATAGAAAAAATAAATTCTATTTAAGTAATGTTGTCAAAGTCAAATCTACAAAAAAAAAAACAATCGAATCGTAATTATAGTGATTTCACTCTGTTTCGAATAATATCTAATCAAATCGAGAAAATGTAATAAGTGTTTACCTCCGAAAAACTATTTATTTAATTTCATGGAGCAATTTAGAATAATAGATAAATTCATATACACATCGTGTATGTTTTTCTTCTTATTCTTATATTATTTTAAATTATGGTGCCATGTTAATTCAGTGATGTCACAAGCAAGCAAACAAGTTCTCATTCGCCAGTAACGTCATAACGAAATTTGACCTAAACAGTAAATTTTGTATTTGAAAATCAGGACATTATTTTGTAGTTTTTAGTAATTGTATATTTTTATTTTATTAACAATAATCTTCTACAATTACAATAGCAATTAGCATCATTAATAAAAATTAAATAAACAGTCAAATACCCAATTACATGCTTTTGGACGGGACCCTAGCTTGCGTGTCTTCACACTCTTTTGGCCAGTTACTGTGTTAGTTCTCCAGCCAAATATTGCTCGGTAATTTATATTGTAAGTTGATGCAAATATCTTATTACGACCTGTCGCGCCACTCGATTATTAAGTTAATCGAAATGTTCGAGTTGTTTTGTTTTTGTTTCCATCACTATACTGACATGAAGTTGGCGATTCCAAGAATTTCTCGGAAGTTTTTCTTTCTATTTTATGTAAGTACTTACGCTGTTAGCGCAATAAATTCCTTGTTTAGCGATTCCCTGGGATTCAAGTCTCATCAATATCTACTGATAACAAGTTTTAAATGTTATAGAAACAGTGACGTACCTAGTTCAATAAATGTGGAGTGCTTGCTATGAACGTATTCATTCAGTGTGTTGTGTGTCATCCATCGTGTCGGGTCGGGAATACTGGTGCGCCATTTAACTCGCGATAAAAAAACAAGGAATGTGTCCACCGACTCGTTCAATATAGTCGTATCAAGTGCTGATTTTCGTGATGGAGTGACATCTGTACGTTACGAACAACAATGGATAAAGTAAATAGAAAAAGAAAATGCGGTTCGTGCGAAGGCCCACAGCTCGGACTATGGTTGTGGTTCATAACAATCCAGTGCTTGGTACATCTACATGGTGTCTTCGCCAAGTGCCAAAACGTCGACAATCTGTCCTTGTCCGTATATCCTGAGGGTATGATAATATTGCCATACGGAAAACCTTTGGAGATATACTGTACGGATAACAAATACTCGGCTGACGACCTCGAGTTCGAATTAGGTGGAGTTACTAACCCATCTGAAATAGTCAACAGTACAACAAGGAGGCTCTATAAAGAAATGCATGATAAAGGAGTGTTTTCTTACTATTGTAAAAACAAAGAAACAAAAAAACTTTGCACAACTCGAGTATTGATAGACTCCCCACCGCAGAACGTAACTGATTTTGCTTGCAAATCTAAGAATCTCGATGAGTTGAACTGCACATGGACTGCACCTGTGGGGTTCAGTGTCACAAACTATTCGCTAACGTTTATTATAAACGGACGGGCAGTAGATCCATGTTTAGCTACACGAATTGGACCAACAAAATACTATTGCTTCTGGAGTACCGCCAGTCAACCTAGATACAGGCAGTTTGAGAAAATATTCTATTTCAATCTTAAATTTCAAAATTCTCTTGGTAAAAATGAACAAAACTTTACCGTGGATCACTATTCAATAGTCCAACCGGCAAAAGTGACTAAACTTAGGGTAATTGAAAACGGTACCCACAGTGTCCTCTTGCAATGGAAAATACCTAACAATATGGCCGATCTCATGCCTAATGGAGTTATGCATAAAATAGAATATCAGATTGCCAAAATTGACAATACTTCATACTTCCGCAGTGTTGAGGCATCAAACCTGCCTATGAGAAACAAAACCTACAAGTTTCTACTCTCTGATTTGCCATATGCTCACATGCAATATGAGGTAAGAATTTATATAAGACCAAAAGAAGCCACCAGAGACGAATTTTGGTCTATGTACAGCTATGTAGTATTCTACACAGCCAGTGAACTGCCCAAAAGACCTCCAGACACAGTCACTGGAGCATTCCATCAAGCACTTTATGAAAGTAAAAGAGTGATTTATGTCTACTGGAAACAACTAGAAGAATATGAAGAGGCTGGAGCTAATTTCACATACAGAGTTGTGGTATATGAAGACTCAAAAAACCCTCAAACAATCTTGCCTGACAGCAAGAAACGCAGCTTTGTTATCCTGGACTCGGCGTCACTGGGACCCATCCACATCAAAGTTTGGTCTATGAATGACAATGGAACATCAATAAATAGTAGTCATCTTTATATACCACCTGCAAAAGATACTGAGTCTTTAGAAGTCCCTTCATTTACGAAACTTGCTTATGAGAATGGCACATACAAATTGTCGTGGGTTGGTACAGAAGGAATCGACAACTATACACTATTTTGGTGTCAACACAACAGCACAAAGATATGTACCGGCAGAATGAATTTCACAACGCTAAACCCTACAGATACAGATCATGTTATAGATCTGCCGAAAGAAAATAGATATCAATTTGCAATTTCTGCCAATAAAGGTGCTAAAACTAGTGGTATGGTTTGGGCAACTTGTGATATATCTAAGGACGGTATCCGAATGTATGGTTTCCCAGTAAAACTAGACCATGGTATTGCTGGAAAGACCTTTGTCAAAATAACTTGGACTATGTCATGTACTTTGCAAGAAGGTATCATCAAAGGTTACCTTATATCCTACTGTCCAGTTATAAATACCAGTAACGTATGTGATGAAACATTTGAAAACAAATCATCTGTCTATATTTCTAATCCAAAACAAATGGAAATGAATATAACAAATCTTAAACCTTATAGAACCTATCAATTTTTATTTGCCCTAAACACTACATATGGACTGAAAACAATAGAAAACGCCTCAACTGGAGTCACTACCACAGAAGACACACCAACTGAACCAAGAAATGTCTCCATAAGTGATATTCAAAATGACTCTGTTTCTATATCATGGGATCCACCACTTCATAAGAATGGAATTATTTGGAAATATGTCATTTACAACTATTCTAAAGAGTATTATGTGTATAAAGTGCCAGATAATGATAACGACTTGGTTCGAAGAAATGTAACACTAAGTGGACTTCAAGGGTTTCAGAACTATTCATGGTCTATTGTAGCTTGTATTTCAGGGATACAAAGTTGCTCTAAACACAGTCCACCTGGAGGTATATTTGTTCGAACAAGAATTGGCCCCCCGAGCAAATTGAGAGCACCCTCAGTTTTTAACAACCCAGATCAGATCAAATGGGAAGCGCCTGACAGGAACTTAGGAGGAACAGTCGATCAGTATCAGATTATGAGAATCAAAGATGACCAGATGCCGAGTGAGATATTCAATACGACTAACCTTTCCTTCTCTCTTATTCATTGTGAAGGCAGTGTAAATTCAGAGAAGTATCAAGTCAGGGCTGTGAACTATGACGAAGATGTTAATCATGGCGCGCTTGCATTGGCTGATGAAAATGAAGTAGAACTGCCAGCTAGACTAGATACTGCGCGCTTGGAGTTCCCTGGCGAATGGAGCGACCCTACTACAGTGGCATGCAGAAATAGAGATGGCCTTACGATGACTTTCATTCTGATGGCCATAGGTACACTAGCAGGTGTTATGTACGGTTCCACTAAGATTTATAAGAAATATAGGAAAATGGAAGACATAAAACCAGTTTTACCAGACGGGTTGGGCATTCCCGAAAAGGATGTCTCAAAATATGCTTTTGGTGGATGGAACCCTTCAAGCAAAGATGAAAAGCCTTCATCAGATGAAGTGTTATTGCTGCCGAATAGTAGGGTTACTACAGTTTCGACTGATACAAAACAAAAAGATGATACTAACTGCGGCTCCAGTGATCACACCGACAGTACCGTACTTTCGGATACATCGCGAGGCGCAGTCGATAGACAAGCTTCTACTTCAGACGACGGATCTAGCTCATCGCTTCATTTGGAGATTGAAGCCGTCAAAGTAGACGGCGATAACGCCCCGCAAGATGATGAGGACTCCAATTCAGATTCGGAGCCTTCTAGAGAAAACTCGCCTTACTTTAGCAACAAAGAGTTCAAGATAAACCCTACGAGCGGTTACGTTCAGCAGTCAATGGCGAGTCCCGCTACGGGCTACGTCCAGTCGGCGCCGGCGCCGCCGCCAGTGAAAAGTCCGCTGGCACAGCCCACGAGCTCCAGTTACGTAATGGCCGCATTATCACCGCCTATATTCACGACCGGCGTGTCACCGCCCAGCCTACACAATCCGCCTCCTTCGTCGGGATACGTACGCCCCGAAGACGCTCATCTCAGCAGATCCATGCTGAACTTCGCAAACCCTCACCTTACGCCGAATAAGCTGTTCGGGCCCGAAAGTTTGCCTATAATGCCGACCTTGCCACCGGCCGCCAAGCACGGTGTCGACAGCAGCTACATCCAGTTGCAGTCATTAGACACACTGCCTAGTCAGAAAACTGTGCGAAGCGCGCCACCGTCCAAGTTGACAGCGGCGGCGACGAGCGGGTACGTGAGCCCGGGTGAAGCCGTCATCAGCAAGCACCTCAACAACATGCTGTCGGCGAGCCAGCTCGCAGAGGAGTCTGCTATGATCGACCCTATGATGTCACCCGACGCCTATTGCCGTTTCTCATGGAGCACCGACCCTGCTAATGACAATTTACATACGTTGCTTGCTGATTCCCCCACGATAAAACCCTCCAAGAACTGAATCCTATTATCGTCGAGTTGTATTGTGCTGATAAACTTTTAGAGACTGAATTGTATATAAAATAGTAAATGAACTCAATGAGCTTTACAAAGTGCTATATAAATGTGGACATAATATAATTTCACACAAGAACGTTAATGTGTTGTCTAGTGATAATTCTTGTGCCTTATTAATTTATTTTAGGTGATCTTTAGGAAGCTTAGTAGGTAAGAACTGTACAGTTTACCAGACTAATTACCAGCCATTGACCGTTATAAAATAACCAATAACCAAAATGGATTTGAACTACTTTGATCCTTAAAATATCGTTGTTCAAGATACAGGAATAGATAAGGCATAAAACACGTATGTATTGTTTCAGAACACACGCGTAAAAGCTTGTAACTATGGAGGGTATTTATAAAGTCAATTTAATTCCCAGCGATTTGAGTACTGAGGAGAGTATTCTCCAAATCGCGGACACGCTTGATAATCTCAATGGAATAGTGGAGGATGTTTTTTCGCGCATATTGACTAGGATTAAGCAGAACACAGACAAGACGAACAAATTGAACGAAAGGATCGAAGCGTCTCGGTGTAAAGTCGAGAAGCTGGCTGGTATGCAAAAAGCCATCAAAGTGTTCTCTAGCGCCAAGTATCCGGCGACTATAACGCACGAGCTCTATCAGTCTGTATTCGACCTAGACGGATACAAACATGAACCTAAGAAGATAACTCTGAGAGGGAAGACTCAGGGGCTGTCCAATGAAAAAGCCCTACAGGTAACACCAATCGATACCTATGTTGTTTTACAAGTCCCGTATAATAGGCTACCGGAATGATAATTTTTTATTATCTTTTTTAAAAGCTGACCATAAATAGAGCAGAACGTCGTTTTTTTTTATTAGTGATCAAAATTAAGGAGTTTATAAGCATTTTAATATCTTGCTAGACAGAGAGCGCACTATACTTACGAATGCCGTCACCTGTAAGTACGCCATACAAACTCCATACTGATGCTCACTTTGCAGAAAAGAGACAGAGCATCCTTTCATAACCTGAACAAATACATTACGCTTATATCTCAGAACTTTATAAGCCGATTTAAAAAAAACAGGATATGTAAAACATAAATTTTTCACTTAACCAGTTATTTTTTAATATTATTATTATTATTTTTTACAATAGCTTATTCACATGCCTTTGTCTGTAGGAAAAGCTCCACTTTTACCATGTGAAAGTGGCCGATCGCATCACGTCGAAGCCCGAGCATGACTTCGACTTGAACGCCGTGATTGACAATTTGGAAAGCATCGGGGAGCTGTTGGTCTTCAACACAGATGAGAGCCCTTATTTGGGGACGGTGACTAAGACTGCCACTTATGTGCCTGCAATCCGTTCTAAAGCCATCAGCAAGAGTTTGCTGGAAGAAGCGCCTTCATCAATTGTCAAACGAGATGTGTTGAAAAGGGAAGCTGACGAGTACATGTACGCACCCGGCATGGGAATGGTGAGTTAAATTAGTATTTTATTAAGATTTTAGGATTATCAGCACAATCAGGCTGCCTTAGCAGAGGCCAATGACCAGCATTGGACTAAGATGGGCTGAATATGATGATGATGGTTACAAAAGGAGGATGAATATTTTGTATAGTGCGGCCGCTGAAAGAATGCGTCTGACTTTTGCCATAACATTGTAAAAAGTTGAACTGTATTAATTATTAATTTAAAACCCGACTTCAAAATTATAAGCAACTAGCGGTCCGCCCCTGCTTCTTCTTCTTTGTTTGTTTGTTTGTTTGCATTGAATAGGCTCCGAAACTACTGAACCGATTTGAAAAATTATTTCACTGTTGGGAAGCCATACTATCCCCGGGTGACATAGGCTATAATCTATACCCGTGCGAAGCTGGGGCGGACCGCTAGTCTTTACTAATATTATAAAGAGGAAAGATTTGATTCTTTGTTTGTTTGTTTGTTTGCATTGAATAGGCTCCGAAACTACTGAACCGATTAGAAAAATTCTTTCACTGTTGGGAAGCTACACTATCCCCGGGTGACATAGACTACATTATATTTTCAAAAAGAATAGGGATCTTTACTAAACCTCCAATAATGTAACCCAAGGTGTAAAAAAATAAGACTTACACCCGTGCGAAGCCGGGGTGCGTTGCTAGTACTAAATATATTTATAGTTGTTAGTATTTCTACTTGATAGACTTCATTCCTGAATTTGTTATTAGTACTTATGACACAAGACGTTCTTGGCATGCACAGGAGAACGTTCCTGGGGTCTTACCATCAGCTGCTAACGCGGTATCAAACTAACGTTAAATGCGCTCAGTTGGAATATCACGCGAACGTGAACCTACGTAACGCACCCAGGTACGGTTTGCGTGATTTTCCATCTGAATGGATTTAACGTTAGTTTGATACCGCGTCAGCAGTTGGCCGTTAGGCCCCTGTTCCCTTTTCTCATACCAATGTCAGTTCCCAGTCACAATCATGCATAGGTACATTAGGTACTAATTGTTGTTCGCCTGGAAATGTGACCTCGTGATCCCAATATCTTCAAAACCCCTGCACCGATTTGTCTCATATTCGAATGTTGATGTCGAATCCAATGCAAATTGTATTAGAATGAACTACTTGCTTACAAAGTTTCATAAAGATCGGATTAGCTGCACGCAAGTTATCGTCTTTTAGGTCGTCTGTCAATATTGTGGGTGGACGTCCTACGCTGCGCTTACCGGTCCGTGGTCTCCATTCCAGAACCTAAACAGTAAACACCTAGGACAGACGACCTAAAAGAGACCGCAGGGAAACGCTGGATGCAGGCCGCTTCCAACCGGCCCTTTTCGAGATCGACTGAGTGTATTTAATCTCTTTAATTATTATTATTTTGCTTATTGTAGGTAATCTCGTGACATTTGTTATGATTTTGTGTTTTTAAAAATGTTATTGATGTCATTAGTGTAAATCGTTTTTGTGCGGTGCTAATTTGAAATAAAAATAAATAAATAAATGGGGAGGCTTATGTCCAGACTCCAGCAGTGGACGTCCTATGGCTGAAATGATAATGATGATGATGATGATGAAGTCATTCGTCACTATCAGTGTCAGAAGTCAGTCACTATTACTTCTGGTAGATTCGCTTCGTTCGATCAGTTATCTGGATAGGGTTTCTAAAAATTCCGATTTTACGAGCGTGCGTAATTCGTAGGTACCCGAACTGGAGATGCCTCTCGACTTGCCCAACCTGGCGAACGTCGCGGGCGACATTCAATTCTCCATCACGAGCGACGGGTCCATCGCGCCTTCTGTGGTCACGTCTCCCATGGCTGTGACCATGTTGGAAGCCGAGCTGCCAGCTCTGCCCGAGCTGAAGATCCCGGAGGCGCCGGAGGTGGCGCATAATGTGCCGGACACGCCGGACGCGCCGCCGCCGCCGCCGCCTCCGGCGCCCGTCGACGTGCAGGCCCTGCCGCCCCCTCCACCGCCGCCACCGCCACCGCCGATGATGCAGCCTGAACCACCTTCTGAACTACAACGGTGAGTCATTTGAAAGCTTTTTGACCGACGGAAGGAAGATGTTTATCAATTCGACTGTATGTTTTTTTGTATGTTTGTTACGCGATTACTCCGCCGATTATGAATTGATTTTGATGATTCTTTTTTTGTTTGGTAGGTCGTTTTTCAGAGGTGGTCCCACAGTTTTTTTAATCGATATTGCTTCAACGCTTTTAAAAAAAATCAACAAAAATAAAAAATAACACGTGACGTTTTGTTGAGGACTTTCGATCTCTGTTTTAATTGTCATTCTACTTTTTACATAGTTATTTCTTTTTATCATGACTGAAAGTTTACCAAATGGGATATAATACATAGAATTCTTTAAAAGGTTACCAAACGAAACTTCTTGTATGGAAAAGAGAATAGTTACCAAACGCAACTTTTAGTAGGTATCTCAAGTGGTTTACCAAATGGGAGTCTTACCAAACGGGATGTACCCGTTTAAATCTGTACATGTAGGTAGGTCTAGGTATAGTCTTGAAGTCGGTTTTTTTCTTCTAAAGTATAATTATATTAATTGTTAATTCGTTGTTACTTCAGCTTTATCACTATTTTGAAATCTGGAAACACGATTTTCCAACTATCTGCGTATGTAAATCTGTTATTGGTATGCGGTTACCTTAATTAATGAGATAACGCAATATTTTAACGGTAAAGTTTAACAGCTACGATTTCTGAGTAAAGACGCAGTGAACTTCTTCGTTGAATAGGTAACTGGGTTGCTGAAACGTTCACACCGTTTGTTTCTTAGCAAAACTGGAAATTGTCACTATCAAGAAATACACAAAAAATTGAAAGTGTTGATTCCTTAGGCCCTTGGACATGTGTCGTGTTTTTTTGCTCGCAGAGAGCACATTAGAGCTCTCACATTTCATTTAGTTACCTGATTTTTTGTACGCATTCAAACAAATCCTTCGCCATATGTGGATGGTTTTTTATCCCTGGGACCAACGTAAACAAGCAGCTACTAAAATAGCAAGGTGCACGACGACTTTGTCACTGATTCATTAAAAATGCATGCCAATACAAAAACATTCTTAGAACTAGCTTAGGGACTTGGAGAGCCATGGTTAAGGATAATGCAAATCAATGTCCATGGGACATGGTAACCCGTTCCCTGCAGTCTACATAATTGCGGACCGCATTGGATTATACAGACATGGCGGGGGTAATTATTAATTCAATTACAATACAATGCAGTGGATAAAAAGTTGTCTGCAGTTAAATTATTTCTGTTCTCATAATGTGAATGTGCATCTATGCAGCCAGAGGTTCAGACTGCATAAGATTACAACACTACATTCATGAAGAATAATTAGAATATATGGTTGATATTCCGAAAACTCGTACGAAGCGCTTTGATTCCACATTTATTGTGCGAATTGCTAGTCTGTGGAATTCGCTGCCTGAATGGGTGTTCCCCGTTAATTACAATCTGGGTGTCTTCAAGTCGAGAGTGCATCGGTTTCTTCTAGGCAAGCGTGCTCCATCGTAGACCGCATCATCGCTTAACTTCAGGCGAGATGGCGGCAAAGCGCAAGCCTATCGGTTTAAAAAAAAAACTTAAATTAGTGCAGTGTTCACTAAACTTTATTCCTTTCATTATGCATACGCACTAGACTAGGCACAAAAGCTTTAAAAACAGATTACACTAGCTGCGCCCCATGGTTTCGCCCGCGTTATATCTGGGATAAAATAAGTCTTAATTACCCCGTATAACATCAGTTATCTGCCAGTGAAAGATGAAAATAATGCAACCTCCTTGGTAGCGACAGCAACCTTCTTTGACTTAGATGACTTCTTTTTTCTATGATGTAATAATGTCAATGTATAGACTTCTATATTTTGTATATGGCAACTGCGTCAATCATGCGGAGCCAAAATCCCCAACACGGGGAAGAAGAAAAAAAAATAGACTTCTATCAAAGAACTTGGAGAACTACCCAAAAAAGTAAGGTCCAAGTTCTTTGACTTCTAATCTTGTTCTTGTTTTTTGTAGGGAAAATAATAATAAACTGGAAGAAAAAAAAAACTGACGATCCAATCGTTACCAATCTTCTCAGGGCCACTCGCTGGGCTAATCTGACGATTGCCTGAAAATGTCTTCAAAATCGAACCAGCCGTTTCGGAGTCCATGGGGAACATACATACATACATAATACATTTACACACACACACACACACACACACACACACACACACACACACACAAGCGCGCGCGCGCCTTTTACATACATAGACTAGAAAATATAACATTATCAATACTTAAAGAAAGACATGCAATAAAAGTTTCAACGAACTATCCGTACTTTTTTTATAAATAAATGTCGGATTGGATCCACAATAAACATTATTCTTTAGTTAGCCGATCCAAGCGCTCCCCTCTATAAGATGTTCCAGCTCGATACATCCGCCTCAGACGTGAGTTACGCCGCGGATTGGATCACTAGAATCGTAATAAGCTCTTCTACAAAAGAAAGGTGTATTTGAAACGGTTTCGTAGAATCATGTAAATTCGTGTTTTCCAAGCGGTCTCGCGCCCGCGCCGCAAACGATCAGAGTTATGGGTCACTTGACCCCTGTTTACTCCTTCGATGGAATATTAAAGAGTTCTAAACAAGGATAAACAAGCTTAACTGTGTTTTAAACAGTTGCGCAACGAACGGCCGACTAATATATTTTTTATTACCCTGGGAGCCTTTTGAAGCCACACCTAGCATGACACGAAAGTTATTCTACTTGCAGCAATAAAATAGTTGTATAACGTATTTCTGTGACGTGTATAGACCTATGATTGAAATAGTCAGTGCAGTCGCTTTTTGTCTGGCTAATTCGGTACCAATTGCGGCAATTCATTAGAAACTAGAGCACTACCGCCTAGAATGTTTGCAAACAACGTTCTAGCAACAATACGATCGTCATTTTCTATCACTAGACGATCAGAACTTGCCGCTGCCTCACTTGTAGTAAGTAGGTTCTATGTTGCTATTAAAGTAGCATATGAAGTCGAATTCTCAGATCGAAGAAACCGTAAACATATGCAGAGTGTGCATCGGATCTGCATTATCTAATTCCCTCCTGCCCATTTTCTATCGGATGGTCAGGGCAGGCAAGAAAAGGCGATACCATTTCATGGTTGATATTCCAAAAATCCGTACGAAGCGCTTTGATTCCTCTTTTATTGTGCGAACCGTTAAACAGTAGAATGCGCTGCCTGAATGGGTGTTCACTGGTGTTCACCAATAGTTACAATCTGGGTGTCTTCAAGTCGCGAGTGAATTGGCTTCTTCTAGGCAAGTGTGCTCTATCGTAGACCGCATCATCGCTTAACACCAAGAAAATTGGCGGTCAAACGCAAGCCAGTTTGTTTTTCTTAAATCTAAACTCGGGGAAACATTAGAAAAACATGAAATAGAGAGTGAAGATTTCGAGAAACGACTTACAGAAGTTTGCACCTTCAATACATGCATGCGCGCATACTTCATCGAAAGTCGTGACTGGTGGGTGGTCCAATCATTAGCTCGATTGTCTATTCATTACGAGAACACTAATTAATGTAATGTAAAGCATGAGAAGTTAATTAAAAGGTAAAATAAAATTGTTGGAATAACGTAAAGCCTCGTCTCGACAGTCGCCTGGCGGTATTAACACAAGGTACAAAAAGTACTGACTTTGTAAAAATACTCGTGAATGGCTAGCAGTTTTTGTAATTAACAAGCATCTAGCTCCCTTTTCCATAAATGTTCTTACATAACTCCAGAAAATAGCATATTATTTTAATTAATTCTGAGCCTTGCTCCCCAGAAATAGTAATACTAATTAGTCGGTATGCTACTACTATTGGATACGGCCATTTTATCACGCAGGTGTCGAGTTTCACGCGTATAATTACTTGTCCTTTCACGTTTACCTGTCTTGAGATTTAGGAATTCTATAAGTACAATGGTTTCGTCGCACATCTTCGCAGCTAGTTTAAAAGTGAAGTATAAAGTACTTGAATGATTGTTTGCGTGAAAGTGCCAAGTGCGAAATGACTAGGCTGGCGAGGTGTTAAGAATAGGGTGGTATTTACAAACCGCCAGATTCTCCGTACCGTGCTAATAAGTAGAAACAGACGTTTTGAAAACAAAGCGCGTGCGCGTGGATCCTTGGAGCACAGATCTCAATCCCGCTGTACAGATTAATAATATCCAATCTCTATACTCTATCAATAACATTTTCCATGAACATTATTGTCAGATGTTTCGTTTTAAATAGTCTTGAATAAATACCAGCTCGAAGCTCTTGATTCGGTATACCGGCGTGCTGCTTGACTTATAGGCGATGATAAGTTAGTGGCTGAGAACATTCTCAGTTTAGAACACCGCCATAAAGTAGCGACTGTCAATTTTCTACAAGATTCATTTCGGAGAATATACTTCGGAGCTACATGACCTTATCCTACCATCCCCTTTCTACTACAGGACAAGTAGGAAATCGGCCCACTACCACCCATACATTGTGAATTTTCCTTGGATACGTACCAAAAGTTTCCATCATACGTTTCACCCATACGGCCGACGACGTGGTACCTGCCGGCTTCCTTGTTTCCTGAAATATATAATCTTGGTCTTTTCAAGGCCTGAGTGAACAGGTATCTTCTAAGTCTTGCGTGCTTCATCTTCGACCACATCGTCGCTAATACCAACAGGCGAGTTGGTGGTAAAACGCGGACTTATTCGTGTAAAAATATATGTATCGGACATCCAATAGAGCTAAGTATTCTAGAAGTCTAGATATAATAATATGTAGTAACCATTAAAAACTGTAGATCTGAGCGAATAGTTCGTTAGTATTCTCGTTTAAGACTTAAAAAAATGTTCTACTTATGGCTGTCTGCCATTTCAGATGCACATATTAATAATAGGTACTTTAAAAAAAATGGCAGTTGAGTGTGTGAACTAGCATAGTTTTTATGGCAAGACTATCTGGATGATATGTTATGCGTAATTATTTTCATCATTGAATGCGCATTGTTATTCTTTTTTCAAGAGTGGGGAGTTTCATAGTGGGGATACAATTAAAATTTAAAAAAATTTAAATTTTACTACTTTTTGTGGAAACAATATCTCAGCTAAGAATAGGTATTGTGTAATAAGTAAGTAGCAGCGTAGGGAGGCCTCCCACTAGATGGACCGACGACATTGTGAGAGTTGCGAGTATCCAGTGGATGCAAAAGGCGAGCTGTCGTTCAGTGTGGAGGTTAAAGGGGGAAGCCTATGTTCAGCAGTGGACGTCTTCCGGCTGATGATGATGAATAAGTAAGTAGTAAAAAAAAAACGCGTATAATAACGTCTGTTAGTCAGCGACGTTGTGGTCGGAGGTGAAGCACGCAGACTTACCTATCCACCCTGACCTTGAAAAGGTCCAGATTATATCAGTCAAGAAACAAGGAAGGCGGCAGATTATTAAATCATACTTTATTCACTTCGAAATTGAGTACCTTTGACACAGCTACGGTCTGACTAGTGGCTGCTTTATAAAATGTCTCTATTCCCGAGGTACGGTACAAAAGCTCGCATTTTAACTGTATACATTCCTAGAAACAATAAAGAGTTTTTCTCAGAAATAACACCTGTACAGTGTACACGTACCCCGCTGATAAACAGCGTCCAGATAAAATATATTGTTATATTATCATCTAGGACAGACGCTATGTTAATGAATCGACTTAATTTACAACTGGCCCGTATAAGAAATAATATTCAATAGGTACTTCAAATGCACCAGTTTCCATACCCTTACTAGCCGCGTTAAAACACGCTTTCCGTCTCTTTTTCATGTGATCTAATTAATTATGAAATCTTTTATCCTTAACTGGAATTGTTTGATGTTTTTACGAGGACGGATTTCTATGACAAATATAGCTGCGATATAATTTAATTCAGCAGGAATGTATAAACTTTTTGCCGGATCTCGCCGCATGCCACGTTTCGGTTTAAGGTTTCCCATTCCCACATTGATGTAGTGGGCCACCGAGAGGGGTGTCTAAATATCTGGTCTAATCAGCCCGGTGACATGCAAACGAGCCCAATGACGTGTTAAAGTAATTGGATAAACTGCGACCAGTAAACCCTCACAAATAACAATGTTGTCAGCCGCCGGACACGAACCGAGCTGGCTGTGATTGCTATTGTGCTGTCGCATGTACTAATATTACAACTTACGTGTTTTAAAATAGGGTTGAAATTGCAGCAATCCAATAGATTGGCGATGAAAAGGATTCGTTGAACTCTACCCAACTGAATCCAAATTGAAAGGATAACTATAGGATTATCTGTATCAGCTGCCGCCCGCGGGATCGTTAGCGTGGCGTGTGGACTGAAGAAGTCATGGATATAAAAATGCATTCAAGTATAGAGTGGTTCTACGACTATTATGTTTGCTCTGCGGTACCATACCATTATATTATACACAGAAAAGACTTTTTAAATAAAGTACAGGTTATTTGTCAATTCAAATCATCATTTCAGCCATAGGACGTCCACTGCTGGACATAGGCCTCCCCCATCGATCTCCAAAAGGGCCGGTTGGAAGCGGTCTGAATCTAGCGTTTCCCTGCGGTCTCTTTTAGATCGTCTGTACATCATGTGGGTGGACGTCCTACGCTGCGCTTACCGGTCCCATCGGCCATCTGTTCTGCGTGATATGTTCCTAATCCGGTGGGCTATGTCGGTGACTTTCGTCCCTCTACGAATCTCCTCATTTCTGATTCGATCTCGTAGAGAAACCCCGAGCATAGCCAAGTATTATAGACAGTATTCTGTTAACACTAAAAGAGAATTCGTTAAATTACTTTCGGTTTCAAAGCAAAAATAAATTTATTCAGATAACGTCGGCTTATTATGTACGGGATATCGTACAATGTACCCATAAACAGCTGCAGGGACCGTCAGACCTTAAAAAGTGACACTACATTTTATATTATCGAATAACCTTGTCCGAAATTAGCATTGTCTCTGGTAGATGCTAATAACTTCCCTTGTAAGGATGTCGTAAATTAACTCTTTATATTATCAACATATATTTGAATACAATAAGGCTTATTTGCCACAGATTAAATAAAAGTTGGTCTGCTCAGTTTTCCTTGAGGCAATACAAAGTTGTTTACTTATTTATAGGTTTTCCTATGAAAAACTATGAGGCGGCTTTCCACGCCTACCATCGTCTTAGAAAGTGCTCTCGGCTGTGTATGGATCTTATGCAGCCTTTATTGGCTCTGAATAATGATGGCCGTGTGTTGATACCCTAAGTTACACCGGATATTTTTGATATAGTTTATGCCCTTGACGTAAGTTTTTTAAACTAGGTATTTCTGCTTTTAATGGCGTATACGATACTCCGCAGTATCCACCCTTTGATGTCAAACATTTAATACGACAATCAAATTATTCATTGTCCTCTAACTAGGTTTTTACGAGTTCCTTGAATCTGCCAGCATGGGCACTCGCCGCGGCGTTCCTATAACTCGAGTCGTAAACTGATCAGTAAATAGTAGATGACAAACTGATTGATGTTGTCAGTGGCTTCCAACTAAAAATAAATGAAACTGGCCAAGTGCAAGTGCACTGAGGGTTTCCGTACCACCACAAAATATAATAATTATTAATTCAACAACCCGACTTCAAAATTTGTTAAATATGGTGGCATTTCGATTCGGTGAGATGAATGAACGAATGTTTTTTAATTTTTTTATGATTTTTCTTAATGTTGGTCATAAGTAACAAAATACGTTGCTTAACTTGGTAATGAACAGAAATTTGTCACCAACTCGCACTCGGCCATTATTTATTATTTGTTGTTATATTTTAGAGTGTGTACTATAATCTTGCCAAGTATAACGCTTGTACGTATTACCGTTTTTACATTGGAGTTAATACAAAAACTCGTTATTTCTTAGTTAATCCGCCGTAACATATATTGTGTGAAGATTTCAACTGGCTATCTATTACGGTTGGAAAGATACAGCCGTTAATAGGTAGGACGGTGGAAAAAATTCCGAAGCTTAGACAGAAATATCGTGACAAACTATATCTATGAAAAAATCCCGTTGCTCTTTTGCTGCGTGAAATATTATAATATTGCGCAATTACCAATGATCTGAACTACTAATGTATTAGATCACACCTCAGTAAATCATTGTAACTTGGTCCCAAACTGATTCTTATAGTGTGCGCAGTGATAATGCGAATTTAATTATCGTTTGCATGCAAATTGGGCATTGTTCTCCGAAAAAATATTGTTTTGCCCGTATCTCTGAGGGTATCGGTGTTTGTAGAACCAACTATGCTCTTACAGCTCGTACTAATAAGGCTGGGGGTATAAAAATAAACCTAATTAGGTAAATGCAACAGTAGTCTTTACTCGTTTATTAAATGCGCAGTGGTTCAAGGAAAAGTAATGCGCACCAGCCTTTTTGCTGTCCTGTCTAGCGCCTGCTTCGCTTCCAGTACGAGAAAACTGAGTATTCGATGAACGAGGTAATGCACTAGGTTTCAAAACATCCTTACTAATATTATAAGTTTGAAGGTGTGTTTGTTTCTTTGATTGTTCCTCTTTCACGCATCAGCAGATCAACGGAATGAAGTATTTTTTTGCATGGAGACAGTTGGAAGACCAGCAGGCTTAATTTAATACGGGCCATGGACAAATTGTCTTTCCACCGTTTTATTTCGCCCGAAAGAGATAAAACGTTTTTTTTATTATTAACTAGCTGACCCGACAGACGTTGTCCTGTCTTAGTGGTGCGATCAAACGCACTAAGTTGAAATCGTCGTTAAGTTTTTTGAAATTTTCCAATATTCAGCTCAATATTCTTAATTTTTCTTTCCGTAAGAAAGATCGAACTTCTTCTTCTACGTAGTATTAGAAAACTATTAAACTATTAGAAGTTATGGCGTTATGGCGTGACTATCAAGGTAAATAGGGACAATTTTATTTATATTTATATATTATAGGCTTGCGTTTGACCGCCAACTCGCCTGATGTTAAGCGATGATGCGGTCTACAATGGAGCACGCTTGCCTAGAAGAAGCCGATTCAATCGTGATAATTAGTAATAAGTAATAGTCAAGGCTTTTTTATTTTCTTCGTTTGATGATATTTCTGTATTTAAATAAATATCGTGATTAGAAGACGTTGATTGCGTATCCATATTCCAACTTTGTCGTGTCTACGCGCGCATAAAAACGGTGCCAAGAGAATTTGTCCACCACCCGTGCTGGGCCTGCAGAGAGACCGGTGAGTTCCTATGGAGATCCCGGTGCCCTCTGTCTGGCACAGAGGTCGGCCATCGAGGAGGTTTTAGTGGGTGCAATCTCACATAATCCGACCACACCCCAATGTAGCTGGATCTTATGAAGATTTCCCCCGTCATCAAAAAAAAAACCTGCATAGAGAGAGGATACTTTTTATCCTGGAAATATTTATGATTCCCTACGGATTATCGACGCCTCGCGTAAAACCGCGGCGCGCAGCTTGTCTGTGATAATTAATTAATTTTCTACATTATCGTTCTGTCCTCTGTTTATTATTTTATTACTGGGGGAGTAGTCCATTAATCTGTTTCTGTGAATAGAATTAAGTTCTTGTATAATATCGTTTCCAAGATATTAGTGCCGCGGGCTTTCCTGTCCGCAAACTAACATCAACATCGATCTGTGATGATTTCATGAGAAATATTAGTTTCAATTCATCAACCAAGGTTGTTACCCCCTCGATTAGCACAACTCCTATCGGCTTCTCGACTACAGCAACGGGTTTTCCTCCTTTACTTAATGAGTATATCTACGCCTTTTGTGCGCTCATTTTGTATGCATATTACGATGGAGTGTTATTATTTGTACGTGATATTGATTGCGGCATGACTCACCTCAGTATTTTCGACTGATAGGTTAGGATAGGTCATTTCGGTAGTTTTATTGCTCACCTATCTAATGAACACAAAAGTATTGCCCGTAAAGGTGATTCAGCATATTCAACAATGAATGGAATCGAAACTTTTTGTTGGTTGAATGATCCGTTCCTTCTAATAAAATCTGCTGATAAAAAACTTTAGAGCTGCAAATAATCAGCAAAAAATTTAATCTTATAGCTCTTTTTGTCACATTCCAGTGGTTGCAACTTGCGTAGCAAACTTTTGTTCAGTCGAATTACGAAGTAGCTACAAAAACATTTCGTTAACTTATTTTTCTTAAAGCTTCCGGTCAAATAAAAGCCTGCGAAAAAAATTGATTTGGTTCTTTTGTATCAAAACTTTGCTTCTTATTGACGTCATCATTTGTGATCGTGACACTATTGTGAACAATGCCATTCTCAACTAAGTGACGTCACTGTTTTATAGTTCTACGTTTATAATTATGATAACGGTATAATTATGTTTTATTGCCTTTTAAAAAACTGACTACTAATACAGCCGAACAATGAAAACAAAATTAAAAACCGGACAAGTACGAGTAGGACTCATGCTCTAAGGGTTCCGTTGGACGGAACTCTCAGAGCGCGAGTCCAAAAAAAGAAAACTAACTGAAGTTAAAATATTGAAAGACAAACTTAACTTTGTAGTTGACAATAAAGCTCTTCGATACATTCCAACTACAAAATGTAAGTTTGTAATAGCAAACTAATGATTTTTAAATGATATATTTTCATATTTATGACTTTCGGATTTATTTCTATATATGTGCTATGAGACCTTGCCTCTTGCCAAATTTCATGATTCTAGGTCAACGGGAAGTACCCTATAGGTTTTGATTTCCCTGTGAAATCGCAAAATATGCGACATAAACGTTCATATCTTTTGATTGCGTTGACTTACAACTTTTGTTTTTTTACAGCCGAAAGAAACCGTAGACTCAAGTATTTAGTATAAATTTCAACTTGATATCTTTACGCGTTCTTGAGAAAAAGGGTCTTGACAGACGGACAGACAGACAGACGGACAACGAAGTGATCCTATAAGGGTCCGTTTTTTCCTTTTAAGGTACGGAACCCTAAAAAGTGTTCAAAATTAAGGATGTAAAGCATAGAGTTAGTCTTTAATAGTGCATAAAGCAAGGCTTAAGTGTTCGCGATTTCAGGATTGGTGCCATAGTAAAAGTTTTCATAATGGTCGGTACTATGGACCCTTTTCTGCGTAGCACTTTACTAGTTTTAAATACCTTTGTTAGGCCTACTTATCTAAATCACGCATTGTACTTTTCAAACTGTGTAGAAATAATTTCTCAAAACAGTCAGTAAACACGTTATCGCGTGATATCACGCAATTATTATATAGAACATAATCACTGGCGTTCTTAATCCTTTAACACAAAGATTACATAACATCATTAACTCAACGCTTAGAGTCTGGCTAGTAAAAGTAGAGACTGAAAAAGCGCGGCAAATTTAAAAATATCAGCATTGAAACCCCAAAAATTAGTATAAAATGCCTGGAATCTCACTTGATACTTGTAAGTTATTATTTTGTATTGTGACACAGTCAGTACATAGCAATGTTTGCATTTCATATAAATTGAAAATGATAAATAGAAAATTGAAATTAAAAAAAAAAACATTTTTTTTCTAAATATAATGCACAATAGTTTTTTTTATTCACACTACGTGATCATTGAAATTACGCACCTTTAGCTACCCCTTAGAGCCCTCTCACATTTTTTGACGAAAATAGCAACAAAAACTGGTTTTTTGGTGTTCTGATTCTGTTGAGAATTCAATTTCTGTAACAAATAGATCTATATTTTTATTTAAAATAGCGGCTTCAAATTTAGGACAAACTCAACATAATTATCAACTTATAATGTACTTTCAATTTATAAAAGTAGTTTATCGTAAAACTGTGGGAGGGAAAGTTTGAGAGTGGATTTCATTAAATTGCTGACATAAAATAAACAATTTTAATGTTATGGTTTTCTTGTTTTATATTCGTCTTGAAAATTATGGCTTTATTCTTTCTTTTTATGCCCGAAAATCTAGATACCTTATAGAACGATTGCATTTTGTAATACGGCTAACAGACGTGACGGATTTAGTCGACGGACCGTCGCGCCGTCCAACCAACGGGAGAGAAAGAGAAAACAGACGTCGGATTTGGCTGCCACTTCTGTTAGCTACTTAATATGGTTCATAAAATAAAATATTTTACAGAATCCCAATGAATGTTGGATCATAGTTTAATGAGGATCCATACCCTTGTACCTTTCTACGTGAGGTTATTGGTACGCGTATAAGGTAGGTTATTTATATGATAATGAATCAAGCCAGCGCTGGCTAAATTGGTACCATTACGTACTTTATGTACAATGTGGTCGTTTACTGAGTATTGATAGTATTACTATTAACACGTGACGTGATGAAACAGCGATCAAATCGGGGTCCTGTGTCCGTACCGTAACCTTAAATGCGATTCAATTTAGGTTACTGTGACAATACAAGAAAAGAAGGACAGCTAAAAGCGCGCGGCTATCTCACTCGAGAAATTCAACGTTTTTAACAGGCTTCAAAAAAGGCGGTCTTCCTGCCGAGCTTCAACATTTAAAAAGGGGTGTCTATAACTACCTCTCCGGGCTGGCAAACCGTCAACACCGCTAGTGTTGCAGGTGACCTTAGTTGGCGGTTTCTGCTTACCATCAGGCGGACCGCAAGCTTGTTTGCCGCTCTTGTAAATGATCGCAATTTTATTTTAAAAAAAAAGGAATCTCGTTTATGTTAAATTAAAAAAAAAATATATGTAACTATAGAACTCAGTCATTTTTAAACCGATTTGGAAAATTCTTTTATTATTTGCACTGTTATACTTTCAGATTTGTCCCATAGAAATGTTATCAAAATCAGTTCAGTAGTTTGGTTTTTAAATCAAAATACCTGAAATAAATATGTCGGCACGTAAACGAAATTGCCTATTTACTAAGTCAATTTAGAAAGTCGGTTTTTTAAATTGAAAATTATTGAAGATAAATAAGCACTGAGTGAGAATTGCGGAGGAGAAGGGAACAAACGTTTCGAGTATTTAGTCTCCTTCTGTAAAATATCAACACGAAAATTGATGAGTTATAACGAAATTTGCTTTACAATATTTGCAATATTATTGTAAAGGTAATGCCTAATCGGTTTATATAAATTCAGTGATTTTGAATCTTCAAAAATTTTGAAAACTATAAATACTGAACTAGCAAGAAATACTGACGCACAGTTTATTTCATGTTTACACCCTGTATGTGGAGATATTGCTATCATATCCAATGTATAGAGCCTTCAGGCACGCACATTTGCATAACGCGGCCGTTACGCGTTTAGATCAATCTAAAAGCCTACTATAGGTACTATGTAAAACCTTAGTTGGCGAGCAATTGGCGGTCTCAAATCTTGGAAGCGCATCTTTCCACCGAAGCACAATTAGGTACAGCAATCTAGCTCAAGGCAGTGATTATAGTAGCGATATTATTCCCCGATAGGAACGCTGCTCGAGTTATTAAATACCTTGAGGGCTTTCTAGAAATTCCTCGCTGCTACTGAAACGAGCTCCTAGCGCGATTAATGACATGAAATAAACTGCGTTAGAATATGGAAGCTACCTATTGATTTATGTCTACTGGCTCTGTTTAAAGGAGGCAGTAAATATACTCGCGACTATTCAGCTGACTGATTTCAACAGAGATGAACGAATACCGTATAATTATATATGTTTTCCTTGTTTGTGTGGTCTTTTAATAAACAGTTATCTTATCTCACCGTGCATATAATTATATAGAATTTGAAATGAAATGAAATATTTTTGGTCGCTACAACCGTTTTCGTTTTTTTTTTTACCTAGATTTATTTGATACTCCAGGTTGACGAGCTTTGTTACCCAAGCTAGGAGTTAACCTGTGTTATGGCGTTACAATACTCAATAAGTTTATTGCAATATATGTATGTGTGCAGACCTTAAATAACATAAAACACTGTTTTAAACTATCACGGTTGTTCACTAAATAATAATAATAATATCAATAATAAAATAATAATAATAATATCCCGTAAATAATCATATAACTTAAATAACATGTTTTTGTACGTCTAAGTTACATGTAGTACATAATTATGACCCTGTTAGGGTATGGCAACAGAAAGAACGGAACGACGAAATTCGTCTAGGTTGTATGTAGTAACATTGGATTCTAAGAAATTTTTGAGAACATTAGTGAAGCTGTTTTCTTTTTATGTGTCTTATTTTATTTGGTAGTTTATTGAATAATAACACCTGCAGGACAATATACATAAAATCATGACTCAATAATATAAGACAGAAAAGAATTATACAATCAAACTAAGCAAAGCTTGTGATATGGCTGCCAGAGACTGATATACATACATATATAGTTTTAAATACACACTTAAATAGATATTAACAACCAGATATAGAACAAACACAAATGTCCATCACATAAATGTTTGTCCTAGGTGGGAATCGAACCCACGCACCCAAGCTCAGAAGGTAGGTTCACTACCAACTGGACCAACGGGCTATCTAGACCAACGGGCTATCTAAATATGGGGAAATATAAAAGAAAAAGTTAACTTGGAATTCCATTAATTATATTTTGGATCAGGTCGAATATGTAAATCCTGGATATGTTTGAGACAGAGATAAAGAGTTTTTTATTATTAATGGTCAGCGCCCGTTGCTGCGAGAATATGCATCTTCTTTTACGCCACTCGATACTTAATTTAAAATTCTTATGAATGATTGAGAATGTCTCTTCTATAGTATTTTATGACTTTTTTGGGAATGACTAAAAAAAAAAAACATACAGTCGAATTGATAACCTCCTTTTTTTGAAGTCGGTTAAAAACCACAAGCACCAGTGGCGTTCCTGGGAAAAACATGTCACATTTTATGCGAAATATGTGCTCATCAAGTCTAAATGAAGCTAATACTAGAATACCTCGTTCTCTGTCCTGGCCGACCCTCGAACCACCTTCTCAGAATTTTCGCCTTTATTACAGCAGCATTATTGCTCGTTATGCTATGAGATCCAATAATCATAATTAATCGACGCAATGATGGACAAAAAGCAGATGAGCTAGGCGTTCTCGGATCAAGTGTGAAGCTTTCCCATACCGCGCAACCATTGCAATTTTAAGTGCCCATTTAGACCGCATCGTAATGGTAGACCATGGAAGCCACAATTGTACACAATTAGTATTAGAAAAAAACGTATGAATTCAATGTCTCTTTAAAAACTCGCCAAGATGAGCATATACGGGGTTACGCGAAAAGGTTGTACTACACGGAAAGAGGTCTGTTACACTCATCATTATGAACAACTTTCACTATCGCACCAACAAAAAAAAAGAAAAAAAAAATGAAATCTCTAAAAAGGCGAAAAAAAAATATCAGTTGTCCCATGAATAAAA
The DNA here is from genome assembly GCA_914767915.1 of Agriopis aurantiaria. NCBI lineage: Eukaryota > Metazoa > Arthropoda > Insecta > Lepidoptera > Geometridae > Agriopis > Agriopis aurantiaria. Next base: position 3,441,796 of record OU611994.1, on the reverse strand, counting down.
TAAAAATAATAAAAATTTATTTAGATAAACATTTTGTGGATACAGTTATTATAATGCGTCGTACTCCGGACAAGGAAACCTGATTCCCGGAGCCGACTTCTTCCCGCGGTGGGTAGGTGTAATTCCAAAATACAAAATCAAAAACAATCTAATTATCTAAATATACCAAAACCATCCAGTTACACTTTTATCAAAAATATCCTATAAGTATTATAAGTACGAGGTACCTAATAAGTAGCAAAAACATTCAGCGAATAATCGGCCGTCCAAGCCAATCAACTCGAACAAAGTAAGTAAGCATTGCTCTAACAATAGGTGCAAGTGAGACCGACGGAACCGGTTCTTGTTAGCATGTTACCCGTCTCTGGCGTAAATATACTACTTCTATCTCGGCGCGTCGCGACAACCCAATTAATTAGGTAATTAGGCAGTTTTTAAATTAGGCTGCAACTTTGTGAATTGATTGACTTGGACTAGGCAGATCACTCATCAACACAGTCTAATAATTTTAAAACAGGAACGAATTTTATTATTTAATTGATTTTACATAAAATTATAAGTTTTTAAGGTAAGACCAATACAATATATTTATGTTATAGGTAAGTTAATACTTAAGATTTTATTAGTTTAGGGTATTTATACATATATACACACATACACATATAGGTATATATATATTCATAAAGTAGTTTTAGGTTTAAGTTTTAGTACATTTGAAACACTAATAAACAAATTCCATACAAATTTAAATAAAAATTTCAGTTATTGCAATAACTTTGTTACCAATTTTTATAAACAACATATTATAGAACATTAATTATCGTTTTTTTGTATAGAAAAATATTAAAAAAATTACATAAATAATTTTACTCAATACCATATGCACACAAAACAGAACAAACTAGGTACTAGCTTGGGATCATCTCACAAACTTAAAGAACGATGGTTTGTAATTAACTCGGCACCACCAAGATTTTTTCGGTATCTTCATAATTAACATTTTGAAGCCACGTATTTAAAATATTTTTTGTGTATAGATGATATTTATATATATATATTCGCGGTTTCAGGATAAGTCCCATAGTAAAAGTTGTTCATAATTATTTGTAATCTGGGCCCCTTTCCGCGTAAACCTGTATAAAAATACCATTATTTATCTCTGATGATCAGTTTACGCTGTTGCATATTAATAGAAAGATGTATGATGAAGTTATATAAGCTATGGCGATGGTGCAGAAGCGCAAACCTATGATAAGCATTAATTAAACGCAGCGAGCGCTGCCGGATGCGATCCTTAGTCTCTCATAATTACTGTAGCAGTGCTACTGAATGCGCGAATACAATATTGTAGCGGTTCGCGGAACTTCACAATAACTGACTCCACGTGCGAAGGTAACAGCATAATTAAAGAACTTTTGCAGGATCCCACTAATGACGTGCAAATAATGCCTCGGGAGCGGGAGCCAATTAGAGAGGCTAGCGTCTACTAGACATGTTTTTAATTCAGAGCGGGTAATTAAAATAATCAATAACGAAGTACCTCTGGATACTTCTCAATAATTTGGGAAACTTGTCTAGCTCGCGAAGAATAAATGAGTAAATACAGGGCGCGGGCGACCGTCTCCGGGAGTAAATCGGCCGTTTGGGAGCTACGATTCCCCAGACAGATAGGTACACAATACACATGTTAATCTTATAACCTATGGGGTTGAGTAGTAAATTTTCGTTACTAATTTCAGAATAAAAAATTGGAATTGTTATACCTACAGTTTTCTCTTTAGATCTGAGGCTTAGACTCGCCGCCGACTCCCACCGCCTACCTTTCCCACTAGGGTAGGGGCAGAAGAAACCGTAATTCAATTCCCCTTTAGCTCTTACAAATTGGTCTTCCGTTTGATCATCTCGTTTGTAGTTGTGTACCGCTCAATATTGAAGTGTGCGTTTGCAGAACTAGTAAGAATATGTCAGTGTGTGCAATACGTGTTTACCTCGCCCCCTTCAGTTTTTGGCAGACTTTTTTCTGTACTAGCTCGAGTTTAAGGCAAATGCAAGCTATATGATTGTGTCTGAATTCGGTAGGTAAAGCTAGTAACCTTAGTATTCCTAAGATTAGAATCAATATGCATCTCGTCTCACTGTTTGTTTGCTGTGACTAGACGCCACGTACTTAATTGGCAGCGGCGCGACGGCGTCGGGGATCGATCGCACGCGCTCAAAGGTTGAAACTCATATAGAAACAGCCATGAATTTTATCTAGAACTACTGTAGTCCAGCGTCGGACTGGCCATTTATAGTCGGGGTGGGGTTTGGCAGCCGGGCCCTAGCCTGCGCGGGCCCCTACGGGCTTTGTTTGCTTGGCTTGCCGCAAGCCAGGCGGAAGGTAGGATAGAGGGGTGGGTCTCCAGTCTCAGGCCTCGAGCTTGTGGGGAGCCACCCGGGCCCTTCCGGCCCAGTCCGACCCTGCTGTCGTCAGTCTGTCTGAACGTATAACTTTCGTCTCCGTTCTGAGAACTTTTAGAGTGAATTTACATGTATTCAATTGCCTATTAGTTATACAGGGTTATTAATAATTAAAGAAAGAAGGCGTCTGATAGCTGCAGTAGCAATATAAAAATCGAATGAAAACATTTTCTTTTAACATTTAACTGTAGTATATTGGCTACCACCAGCTACATACAATCTTAAACAATAAAGACAATATTTTATTCGTAACAAAAATCTTTACTTACGTTCTTATGTACTTATCTTACGTTCAAAACGCTAGTCAACGTGATAGAATTTACTGGTTTCGTACAGCTTTTTACAATGTTACTGCAGGTTTCAGTCGCATTCTCTCAGCGCAGCGGCTGGACTTTCATTATCAATAACCCTGTATATAACTAGAAGGCAATTGAATACGTGTAATTTATGGCAACTGACAGACGCATTCTTTCAGTGGCTGCACTTTAGCTAACAACCTTTTGCAGGCAGCTTTCCTACATAATAATTATGTACTTCACAATTTTTGCTCAATGACTTTTAAGGCGGATTTTTTCTGTCCAGCGCTCATTTTCACGTTTGAAAATGAAGATATAAAATTATTGAGTGTTGCAAGTACCAACCAAGCCAAGTTTCGCTAAATGCAATTAACAATTTCTAATTTTCTACCCTTTTTTTACTTTACTATTATAAATCTCGGGCTGATATAGCTTCTTTTCTTATAATATATCAATAAGTGTTACTGTTTACCTATTATTTGTTACATCTCTGTCTTGAGATTGTAAAAATCTTTCGAAATTTGTCTATTCGTAAAGAATAATGAAAAATACTTTCACGAAATTAATTCGGGCCGTGCTGGCATCTTACGATTAAAACAAAAATACAATGTTGGTGTACCCCAGGTTAACAATGCTAAGTTCTCAAATGGTTCATTCTACAGTGCAATTAAAATGTAAAATCATTTACCGCTGGAATTCAAGTTACTGGAAATAGCACAATTCAAGCGCAAGTTAAAATCCTGGTTAATATTAAAAGTGTTCTATACAGTGAAAGAATATTTTAATGATTAGTTATAATATAATGATGTAAATAAATTTAGTTTTAGATGCCTAATGTACATATCATATATCTCAATGATATAGTATAACAGTGTTAATTTTGCTTTCCATACGTTTTAATAATTAGCCGAGCCTTGTTAATTTTGCTTTACATACGTTTTAATAACTGGCCGAGCCGTGTTAATTTTGCTTTGCATACGTTTTAATAACCAGCCGAGCCTTGTTAATTTTGCTTTTCATATGTTTTAATAACTAGCCGAGCCGTGTTAATTTTGCTTTTCATAAGTTTTAATAACCAGTCGAGGCGTGTTAATTTTGCTTTTCATACGTTTTAATAACTAGCCGAGCTTTGTTAATTTTGCTTTTCATACGTTTTAATAACTAGCCGAGCCGTGTTAACTTTGCTTTTCATAAGTTTTAATAACTAGTCGAGGCGTGTTAATTTTGTTTTTCATACGTTTTAATAACTAGCCGAGCCTTGTTAATTTTGCTTTTCATACGTTTTAATAAGTAGCGGAGCCGTGTTAATTTTGCTTTTCATAAGTTTTAATAACCAGTCGAGGCGTGCTAATTTCGTAATTAATATTTGTCTTTGGTCAATAAGCAAAAATGTTGTTTTAAGCGAATCGATTTGCATACCTACACATACACAGAAACCTCAAAATTACGAATAGCTGTGTGGCTTCTTGGAAGTCGCGAAACGTATAACTTAATAATAACACATTGTCCACCTACATACTTTATATTAGCAAAATGTACGATAAAATAGTCATAAATGATTTGTATGAACATAATTTATTGAGTTTTTTTGCTAATGAAGAATTTTCTCAGAAGTAAGGCATGGCTCGAATCTCAGATCAGAAAACAATGATTTTTTTTAAGGCGGTATCTTTTTTCTAACCCTACTTGCCTAGGATGACCTTGCCGCATATTTTTGCATCTGGATTATTATTCAGTTCTTTAGTGTCGCTACAAGTTTCTTAGAGTGTGTGAAAAATGAGGAAGTGTGCCGTACTTGCAGTCTTTGTGTTAAGCTGTTTAGTGGTATAGTAAAAAAGTAAAATACAATGATGTTATATATAAACTAAGGTAGATACGTTTACTGTGGTCTGTACGGTAATACAAACACAAGTTAATTAGCTTGAGTGAACTCGGTCCGTCCTGTGTCTGGCAACGACATAAACGTATAATGCGCGGTTTTGGAGTATGAAAAATAATAATAAATTCTATGTCGTGTGTTTATAAAGTGGAATACTTATACTGGTACGGCTGTAAGGCTGTAAAGTTCTATGGGGCCTATGGACGTAGCTGTAGTAAAATATCGCCATGTATTAGTGCTTTCCGTAAATTCTAAATTCTATTGGTAAAACCTCAGGTGAAACACGGAAACATTTGAACTCGATCGATAATTGTATTGTACCTACTATGGCATATCTCCCTTGTATGTCTGATCTTATGCTCCGAGTAAGTCTGCGAAGATGAATGTATAATAATAAATAATAAGTTATTAAAAATAACATGTTTCGTGTAGGCTTACTTAATACCTGAAGATGGATGACGAGGGTCGATGTCGTTGGTCATTTACCGTATCTGGATTTATAATTTATTGTACAGATTAGTTAATAAGAAAAACAAAAAGACCTCACTATTTCAGTATTAAGAAATTCGTTTAAGCTAAACCTGGATGGCGAAATATTATATTGGTCGTGGCGCGGATCAAACTGAAGCTTTTGGTTAATTTACGACCATAATTATTTTTTTATAACACGAGCAGACCTAAGACGTTGTCCTGTCAAAATTAAATAAATTTTCATTACCCCATCTCGGAAAGAGTATTTTTGCTCTTCGATATCTGAGTGCAAAAGCCGTTTTTATCCGCTAGAGGATATAGTAAATTGAATTTAGAACATCGTGTGCATTAAGTTTGTGAATTCAAAACATCATTAAACCTATTTATTTCTACCTCCATGGTGCCGAATTTATCATACAACCTTTTTTAATTTGTTAAAAACTCATGCTCGGAACCTTCTTGGTGTACTTTATTTTAATTTACTTTGCCCGCGTCATTTTCTTTTCACGTCATATTGTTAAAACCTTAGGTTAAAAACAAGAAACTTGAAAACAAGTGAAAAACCTAAAATGTGTGATTCTAGCGACGAGGAAGTTTATTTGACGCCAACATAATTGACTGCATTTAGTCATTTCCTCGCTGAGGTGGGATGAAAAGTTACGTGTTGCACTCGAGTGCAAAGATTTTTCACCTCGTGCTCTTTTGAATCACTCGCTAACGCTCAGGATTCTAATTTTTTGCTCCCTACGCTCGTGATTCAATTTTAGAATCCTTCGCTTGCTCGGTCAATAAAATTGAGCACGCGGTTAAAAAGCAACTTTGCACTCTTTTATAACAAATAACTATTGTTATGGTCTGGAGGTCATACAAAAATTCCATAGAAAAAAAAACACTTACTTTTTCCCGAATTTTCAAAATTTCCTGGCAACTTTTCATCCCCCTTTTTAAACGTAGGACTATTGCAAAAAATTTCAAATGAGCCAAATCATTCCAGCCATTTTCAAGTGAAGCGCTTACAAATTACAAACAGCATTAAATTAATTAATTAATTAATACTATATAAAGCTGAATTACCACTGACTGACTCACTGACTGACTGACATAGTTGTTTGGAGACTTGGGGGGGTTGGGGGGGAAATGTGAATATGAGGTCTTGTAGAGGGGGAGAATGTAAGCTCAGGAAAAATACGGGACCTTCGGAAGGTCAACTCCTCGACGTGGACCCCCCATGGATCTCGGAAAGTAAGACAGGTGGGGGTAAACTGTTTAAACTAAAAATGGATGTTAACCTTGGACCTCTTTAGAGAAATGAAAAAAAACATGGCTCCCATACAAAAAAAAAAAAAACCCATACAAACTTTGGACGTTCGCAACTCGAAAACGGTTCGTTATAGGAGGGGGGGGTTCGAACAAATGTCATAGGCGATCGGGGGCCCCAACTGGCGGGGGCCCCCAAATGGATGTTCAGGGGCCCCAAATTTTCAAAATGGTCCTAGGAGGCTGATTTTTTGTTTCCGAGGGTATGTTGAGGTCCTGATTGCATTTTTGAAATTTTTTTTCAGTTTTTTTTTTTTTTTTAATATAGCTGCCATACAAGGGATTTTTCCACATACCGAGCAAGGGCCGTGGTGAGGCCGTCAGGCCGAACCACGGCACTTGCGAGGTCACAAAGCTCAAGCGAGGCCGCAGGCCGAGCTTGAGCGCCTTAGGCCGCGAGGCCGTAGGCCGAGCCCACTGGTGCGAAGGTCGTGGTGAGGCCGCAAGGCCGAACCACGACCGTCGCACCAGTCACAGGCACAAGTCGGCGAGGCCGCAGGCCGAGCTTCAGCCACGAGCTCAAGCGAGGCCGTAGGCCGAGCTTGAGTTCCAATGGCGCGAGGCCGTAGGCCGAGCCACTGGTGCAAAGGGTCGTGGTGAGGCCGCAAGGCCGAACCACGACCCTTGCACCAGTCACAGGCACAAGTTGGCGAGGCCGCAGGCCGAGCCTAAGCCACGAGCTCAAGCGAGGCCGTAGGCCGAGCTTGAGTTCCAGTGGCGCGAGGCCGTAGGCCGAGCCACTGGTGCAAAGGGTCGTGGTGAGGCCGCAAGGCCGAACCACGACCCTTGCACCAGTCACAGACATATTAGTGACATTTACGAGGTCACCAGCCAAACTCAGTGCGAGGCCGAAGGCCGAGCCGCTCGTACCCCCTTTGACGAAAAATACTGGATTGGTGGATTTTATGGTTTTTTCGGCTGAACTTGAAATTTCTTCTGCGTTTCCACCACCATTAGGAGATTTGTACCCATTCCACTTCAATCTTCATTTTCGGTCATGGAAATCAAAAATCATCATCATCATCAGCCAATTTTCTAATGTATAGCCACTTCTTACCCATTTTCAACACACACTCACCGTTTTCTTCAAGTTTTACAAGTCGCACCTAAAGACCCGACCCCAACCCAACAGCACGACGTTCCCGCGGGCCGCTTGCGGCCCGCGCACCCACGCAAAACACTAGTTAATACTATATAAAGCTGAATTACCACTGACTGACTCACTGACTGACTGACATAGTTGTTTGGAGACTTGGGGGGGTTGGGGGGGAAATGTGAATATGAGGTCTTGTAGAGGGGGAGAATGTAAGCTCAGGAAAAATACGGGACCTTCGGAAGGTCAACTCCTCGACGTGGACCCCCCATGGATCTCGGAAAGTAAGACAGGTGGGGGTAAACTGTTTAAACTAAAAATGGATGTTAACCTTGGACCTCTTTAGAGAAATGAAAAAAAACATGGCTCCCATACAAAAAAAAAAAAAACCCATACAAACTTTGGACGTTCGCAACTCGAAAACGGTTCGTTATAGGAGGGGGGGGTTCGAACAAATGTCATAGGCGATCGGGGGCCCCAACTGGCGGGGGCCCCCAAATGGATGTTCAGGGGCCCCAAATTTTCAAAATGGTCCTAGGAGGCTGATTTTTTGTTTCCGAGGGTATGTTGAGGTCCTGATTGCATTTTTGAAATTTTTTTTCAGTTTTTTTTTTTTTTTTAATATAGCTGCCATACAAGGGATTTTTCCACATACCGAGCAAGGGCCGTGGTGAGGCCGTCAGGCCGAACCACGGCACTTGCGAGGTCACAAAGCTCAAGCGAGGCCGCAGGCCGAGCTTGAGCGCCTTAGGCCGCGAGGCCGTAGGCCGAGCCCACTGGTGCGAAGGTCGTGGTGAGGCCGCAAGGCCGAACCACGACCGTCGCACCAGTCACAGGCACAAGTCGGCGAGGCCGCAGGCCGAGCTTCAGCCACGAGCTCAAGCGAGGCCGTAGGCCGAGCTTGAGTTCCAATGGCGCGAGGCCGTAGGCCGAGCCACTGGTGCAAAGGGTCGTGGTGAGGCCGCAAGGCCGAACCACGACCCTTGCACCAGTCACAGGCACAAGTTGGCGAGGCCGCAGGCCGAGCCTAAGCCACGAGCTCAAGCGAGGCCGTAGGCCGAGCTTGAGTTCCAGTGGCGCGAGGCCGTAGGCCGAGCCACTGGTGCAAAGGGTCGTGGTGAGGCCGCAAGGCCGAACCACGACCCTTGCACCAGTCACAGACATATTAGTGACATTTACGAGGTCACCAGCCAAACTCAGTGCGAGGCCGAAGGCCGAGCCGCTCGTACCCCCTTTGACGAAAAATACTGGATTGGTGGATTTTATGGTTTTTTCGGCTGAACTTGAAATTTCTTCTGCGTTTCCACCACCATTAGGAGATTTGTACCCATTCCACTTCAATCTTCATTTTCGGTCATGGAAATCAAAAATCATCATCATCATCAGCCAATTTTCTCATGTATTACTTTTTCTTACCCATTTTCAACACACACTCACCGTTTTCTTCAAGTTTTACAAGTCGCACCTAAAGACCCGACCCCAACCCAACAGCACACCCCCCCCCGCGGGCCGCTTGCGGCCCGCGCACCCACGCAAAACACTAGTTAATACTATATAAAGCTGAATTACCACTCACTCACTGACATAGTTGTTTGGAGAACTGGGGGGGTATGGGGGGAAATAGGAGTATACACTCATGTAGAGGGGGAGAATGTAAGCTCAGGAAAAATACCTGATCTTCGGAAGGTCAACTCCTCGACGTGGACCCCCCACGGATCTCGGAAAGTAAGACAGGTGGGGGGAAACTGTTTTAACTAAAAATGGATGTTAACCTCGGACCTCTTTAGAGAAATGAAAAAAAACATGGCTCCCATACAAAAAAAAAAAAAACCCATACAAACTTTGGACGTTCATAACTCGAAAACGGTTCGACATAGGAGGGGGGGGGTTCGAACAAATGTCATAGGCGATCGGGGGCCCCAACTGGCAGGGGCCCCCAAAAGGATGTTCAGGGGCCCCAAATTTTCAAAATGGTCCTAGGAGGCTGATTTTTTGTTTCCGAGGGTATGTTGAGGTCCGGATTGCATTTTTGAAATTTTTTTCAAGTTTTTTTTTTTTTTTAATATAGCTGCCATACAAGGGATTTTTCCACATACCGAGCAAGTGCCGTGGTGAGGCCGTCAGGCCGAACCACGGCACTTGCGAGGTCACAAAGCTCAAGCGAGGCCGCAGGCCGAGCTTGAGCGCCTTAGGCCGCGAGGCCGTAGGCCGAGCCCACTGGTGCGAAGGTCGTGGTGAGGCCGCAAGGCCGAACCACGACCGTCGCACCAGTCACAGGCACAAGTCGGCGAGGCCGCAGGCCGAGCTTCAGCCACGAGCTCAAGCGAGGCCGTAGGCCGAGCTTGAGTTCCAATGGCGCGAGGCCGTAGGCCGAGCCACTGGTGCAAAGGGTCGTGGTGAGGCCGCAAGGCCGAACCACGACCCTTGCACCAGTCACAGGCACAAGTTGGCGAGGCCGCAGGCCGAGCCTCAGCCACGAGCTCAAGCGAGGCCGTAGGCCGAGCTTGAGTTCTAGTGGCGCGAGGCCGTAGGCCGAGCCACTGGTGCAAAGGGTCGTGGTGAGGCCGCAAGGCCGAACCACGACCCTTGCACCAGTCACAGACAAATTACTGACATTTACGAGGTCACCAGCCGAATTCAGTGCGAGGCCGAAGGCCGAGCCGCTCGTACCCCCTTTGACGAAAAATACTGGATTGGTGGATTTATATGGTTTCTTCGACTGAACTTGAAATTTCTTCTGCGTCTCCACCACCATTAGGAGATTTGTACCCATTCCACTTGGATCTTCATTTTCGGTCATGGAAATCAAAAATCATCATCATCATCAGCCAATTTTCTAATGTATAGCCACTTCTTACCCATTTTCAACACACATTCACCGTTTTCTTCAAGTTTTTAAAAGTCGATGTTAAATACTCGACCCAACCCAACAGCACAGCCCCCCCCGCGGGCCGCTTGCGGCCCGCGCACCCACGCAAAACACTAGTTTAATACTATATAAAGCTTAATTACCACTGACTCACTGACTCACTGACATAGTTGTTTGGAGACTTGGGGGGGTATGGGGGGAAATGTAAGTATGAGGTCTTGTAGGGGGGGAGAATGTAAGCTCAGGAAAAATACCTGATCTTCGGAAGGTCAACTCCTCGACGTGGACCCCCCACGGATCTCGGAAAGTAAGACAGGTGGGGGGAAACTGTTTTAACTAAAAATGGATGTTAACCTTGGACCTCTTTAGAGAAATGAAAAAAAACATGGCCCCCATACAATTTTTTTTTTTTCCCATACAAACTTTGGACGTTCATTACTCGAAAACGGTTCGACATCGATGGGGGGTGCTTGAACAAATGTCATAGGGAATGGGGGGCCCCAACTGGCGGGGGCCCCCAAAAGGATGTTCAGGGGCCCCAAATTTTCAAAATGGTCCTAGGAGGCTGATTTTTTGTTTCCGAGGGTATGTTGAGGTGCTGATTGCATTTTTGAAATTTTTTTCAAGTTTTTTTTTTTTTTTAATATAGCTGCCTTACAAAGGATTTTTCACTATACCGAGCAAGTGCCGTGGTGAGGCCGTGAGGCCGAACCACGGCACTTGCGAGGTCACAAAGCTCAAGCGAGGCCGCAGGCCGAGCTTGAGCGCCTTAGGCCGCGAGGCCGTAGGCCGAGCCCACTGGTGCGAAGGTCGTGGTGAGGCCGCAAGGCCGAACCACGACCGTCGCACCAGTCACATGCACAATTTGGCGAGGCCGCAGGCCGAGCTTCAGCCACGAGCTCAAGCGAGGCCGTAGGCCGAGCTTGAGTTCCAATGGCGCGAGGCCGTAGGCCGAGCCACTGGTGCAAAGGGTCGTGGTGAGGCCGCAAGGCCGAACCACGACCCTTGCACCAGTCACAGGCACAAGTTGGCGAGGCTGCAGGCCGAGCCTCAGCCACGAGCTCAAGCGAGGCCGTAGGCCGAGCTTGAGTTCCAATGGCGCGAGGCCGTAGGCCGAGCCACTGGTGCAAAGGGTCGTGGTGAGGCCGCAAGGCCGAACCACGACCCTTGCACCAGTCACCTCAGGCACAAGTTGGCGAGGCCGCAGGCCGAGCCTCAGCCACGAGCTCAAGCGAGGCCGTAGGCCGAGCTTGAGTTCCAATGGCGCGAGGCCGTAGGCCGAGCCACTGGTGCAAAGGGTCGTGGTGAGGCCGCAAGGCCGAACCATGACCCTTGCACCAGTCACAGACAATTTACTGACATTTACGAGGTCACCAGCCGAATTCAGTGCGAGGCCGTAGGCCGAGCTGCTCGTACCCCCTTTGACGGAACATACTGAATTGGTGGATTTATATGGTTTCTTCGACTGAACTTGAAATTTCTTTTGCGTTTCCACCACCATTAGGAGATTTGTACCCATTCCACTTCAATCTTCATTTTCGGTCATGGATATCAAAAATCATCATCATCATCATCAGCCAATTTTCTAATGTATAGCCACTTCTTACCCATTTTCAACACACATTCACCGTTTTCTTAAAGTTTTTTCAAGTCGAACACAAATGACGACCCCAACCCAACAGCACACCCCCCCCCGCGGGCCGCTTGCGGCCCGCGCACTCACGCAAAACACTAGTTAATACTATATAAAGCTTAATTACCACTGACTCACTGACTCACTGACATAGTTGTTTGGAGACTTGGGGAGGTATGGGGGGAAATGTGAGTATAAGGTCTTGTAGAGGGGGAGAATGTAAGCTCAGGAAAAATACGGGACCTTCGGAAGGTCAACTCCTCGACGTGGACCCCCTACGGATCTCGGAAAGTAAGACAGGTGGGGGGAAACTGTTTTAACTAAAAATGGATGTTAACCTTGGACCTCTTTAGAGAAATGAAAAAAAACATGGCTCCCATACAAAAAAAAAAAAAACCCATACAAACTTTGGACGTTCATAACTCGAAAACGGTTCGACATAGGAGGGGGGGGTTCGAACAAATGTCATAGGGAATGGGGGGCCCCAACTGGCGGGGGCCCCCAAATGGATGTTCAGGGGCCCCAAATTTTCAAAATGGTCCTAGGAGGCTGATTTTTTGTTTCCGAGGGTATGTTGAGGTCCAGATTGCGATTTCAATTTTTTTTTCAAGTTTTTTTTTTTTTTTAATATAGCTGCCATACAAGGGATTTTTCACCATACCGAGCAAGTGCCGTGGTGAGGCCGTCAGGCCGAACCACGGCACTTGCGAGGTCACAAAGCTCAAGCGAGGCCGCAGGCCGAGCTTGAGCGCCTTAGGACGCGAGGCCGTAGGCCGAGCCACTGGTGCGAGGGTCGTGGTGAGGCCGCAAGGCCGAACCACGACCGTCGCACCAGTCACATGCACAATTTGGCGAGGCCGCAGGCCGAGCTTCAGCCACGAGCTCAAGCGAGGCCGTAGGCCGAGCTTGAGTTCCAATGGCGCGAGGCCGTAGGCCGAGCCACTGGTGCAAAGGGTCGTGGTGAGGCCGCAAGGCCGAACCACGACCCTTGCACCAGTCACAGGCACAAGTTGGCGAGGCCGCAGGCCGAGCCTTTGTCACGAGCTCAAGCGAGGCCGTAGGCCGAGCTTGAGTTCCAGTGGCGCGAGGCCGCAGGCCGAGCCACTGGTGCAAAGGGTCGTGGTGAGGCCGCAAGGCCGAACCACGACCCTTGCACCAGTCACAGACAATTTACTGACATTTACGAGGTCACCAGCCGAATTCAGTGCGAGGCCGTAGGCCGAGCTGCTCGTACCCCCTTTGACGGAACATACTGGATTGGTGGATTTATATGATTTTTACGACTGAACTTGAAATTTCTTCTGCGTTTCCACCACCATTAGGAGATTTGTACCCATTCCACTTGGATCTTCATTTTCGGTCATGGAAATCAAAAATCATCATCATCATCAGCCAATTTTCTAATGTATAGCCACTTCTTACCCATTTTCAACACACATTCACCGTTTTATTCAAGTTTTTAAAAGTCGAACACAAATGACGGCCCCAACCTAAGTCAACGACGTCCCCGCGGGCCGCTTGCGGCCCGCGCACCCACGCAAAACACTAGTTAATACTATATAAAGCTGAATTACCACTGACTGACTGACTCACTTAGATAGTTGTTTGGAGACTTGGGGGGGTATGGGGGGAAATGTAAGTATGAGGTCTTGTAGGGGGGGAGAATGTAAGCTCAGGAAAAATACGGGACCTTCGGAAGGTCAACTCCTCGACGTGGACCCCCCATGGATCTCGGAAAGTAAGACAGGTGGGGGGAAACTGTTTTAACTAAAAATGGATGTTAACCTCGGACCTCTTTAGAGAAATGAAAAAAAACATGGCTCCCATACAAAAAAAAAAAAAACCCATACAAACTTTGGACGTTCGTAACTCGAAAACGGTTCGACATAGGAGGGGGGGGTTCGAACAAATGTCATAGGCGATCGGGGGCCCCAACTGGCGGGGGCCCCCAAATGGATGTTCAGGGGCCCCAAATTTTCAAAATGGTCCTAGGAGGCTGATTTTTTGTTTCCGAGGGTATGTTGAGGTCCTGATTGCATTTTTGAATTTTTTTTTCAGTTTTTTTTTTTTTTTAATATAGCTGCCATACAAGGGATTTTTCCACATACCGAGCAAGTGCCGTGGTGAGGCCGTCAGGCCGAACCACGGCACTTGCGAGGTCACAAAGCTCAAGCGAGGCCGCAGGCCGAGCTTGAGCGCCTTAGGCCGCGAGGCCGTAGGCCGAGCCCACTGGTGCGAAGGTCGTGGTGAGGCCGCAAGGCCGAACCACGACCGTCGCACCAGTCACATGCACAATTTGGCGAGGCCTCAGGCCGAGCTTCAGCCACGAGCTCAAGCGAGGCCGTAGGCCGAGCTTGAGTTCCAATGGCGCGAGGCCGTAGGCCGAGCCACTGGTGCAAAGGGTCGTGGTGAGGCCGCAAGGCCGAACCACGACCCTTGCACCAGTCACAGGCACAACTTGGCGAGGCCGCAGGCCGAGCCTCAGCCACGAGCTCAAGCGAGGCCGTAGGCCGAGCTTGAGTTCCAATGGCGCGAGGCCGTAGGCCGAGCCACTGGTGCAAAGGGTCGTGGTGAGGCCGCAAGGCCGAACCACGACCCTTGCACCAGTCACAGACAAATTACTGACATTTACGAGGTCACCAGCCGAATTCAGTGCGAGGCCGAAGGCCGAGCCGCTCGTACCCCCTTTGACGAAAAATACTGGATTGGTGGATTTATATGGTTTCTTCGACTGAACTTGAAATTTCTTCTGCGTTTCCACCACCATTAGGAGATTTGTACCCATTCCACTTGGATCTTCATTTTCGGTCATGGAAATCAAAAATCATCATCATCATCAGCCAATTTTCTAATGTATAGCCACTTCTTACCCATTTTCAACACACATTCACCGTTTTATTCAAGTTTTAGAAGTCGCACCTAAAGACCCGACCCCAACCCAACAGCACACCCCCCCCCCGCGGGCCGCTTGCGGCCCGCGCACCCACGCAAAACACTAGTTAATACTATATAAAGCTTAATTACCACTGACTCACTGACTCACTCACTTAGATGGTTGTTTGGAGACTTGGGGGGGTATGGGGAGAAATGTGAGTATGGGGTCGTGTAGAGGAGAAAAACGTAAGATCAGGAAAAATACCTGATCTTCGGAAGGTCAACTCCTCGACGTGGACCCCCCACGGATCTCGGAAAGTAAGACAGGTGGGGGGAAACTGTTCAAACTAAAAATGGATGTTAACCTTGGACCTCTTTAGAGAAATGAAAAAAAACATGGCTCCCATACAAAAAAAAAAAAAACCCATACAAACTTTGGACGTTCGTAACTCGAAAACGGTTCGACATAGGAGGGGGGGGTTCGAACAAATGTCATAGGCGATCGGGGGCCCCAACTGACGGGGGCCCCCAAAAGGATGTTCAGGGGCCCCAAATTTTCAAAATGGTCCTAGGAGGCTGATTTTTTGTTTCCGAGGGTATGTTGAGGTCCTGATTGCATTTTTGAAATTTTTTTCAAGTTTTTTTTTTTTTTTAATATAGCTGCCATACAAGGGATTTTTCCACATACCGAGCAAGTGCCGTGGTGAGGCCGTCAGGCCGAACCACGGCACTTGCGAGGTCACAAAGCTCAAGCGAGGCCGCAGGCCGAGCTTGAGCGCCTTAGGACGCGAGGCCGTAGGCCGAGCCACTGGTGCGAGGGTCGTGGTGAGGCCGCAAGGCCGAACCACGACCGTCGCACCAGTCACAGGCACAATTTGGCGAGGCCGCAGGCCGAGCTTGAGCGCCTTAGGACGCGAGGCCGTAGGCCGAGCTCACTGGTGCGAGGTCGTGGTGAGGCCGCAAGGCCGAACCACGACCGTCGCACCAGTCACAGGCACAAGTCGGCGAGGCCGCAGGCCGAGCCTCAGCCACGAGCTCAAGCGAGGCCGTAGGCCGAGCTTGAGATCCAATGGCGCGAGGCTGTAGGCCGAGCCACTGGTGCAAAGGGTCGTGGTGAGGCCGCAAGGCCGAACCACGACCCTTGCACCAGTCACAGACAATTTACTGACATTTACGAGGTCACCAGCCGAATTCAGTGCGAGGCCGTAGGCCGAGCTGCTCGTACCCCCTTTGGCGGAACATACTGAATTGGTGGATTTATATGGTTTCTTCGACTGAACTTGAAATTTCTTTTGCGTTTCCACCACCATTAGGAGATTTGTACCCATTCCACTTCAATCTTCATTTTCGGTCATGGATATCAAAAATCATCATCATCATCAGCCAATTTTCTAATGTATAGCCACTTCTTACCCATTTTCAACACACATTCACCGTTTTCTTCAAGTTTTACAAGTCGCACCTAAAGACCCGACCCCAACCCAACAGCACGACGTTCCCGCGGGCCGCTTGCGGCCCGCGCACCCACGCAAAACACTAGTTAATACTATATAAAGCTTAATTACCACTGACTCACTCACTGACATAGTTGTTTGGAGACTTGGGGGGGTATGGGGGGAAATAGGAGTATACACTCATGTAGAGGGGGAGAATGTAAGCTCAGGAAAAATACCTGATCTTCGGAAGGTCAACTCCTCGACGTGGACCCCCCATGGATCTCGGAAAGTAAGACAGGTGGGGGGAAACTGTTTAAACTAAAAATGGATGTTAACCTTGGACCTCTTTAGAGAAATGAAAAAAAACATGGCTCCCATACAAAAAAAAAAAAAACCCATACAAACTTTGGACGTTCGTAACTCGAAAACGGTTCGACATAGGAGGGGGGGGTTCGAACAAATGTCATAGGCGATCGGGGGCCCCAACTGGCGGGGGCCCCAAAATGGATGTTCAGGGGCCCCAAATTTTCAAAATGGTCCTAGGAGGCTGATTTTTTGTTTCCGAGGGTATGTTGAGGTCCTGATTGCATTTTTGAAATTTTTTTTCAGTTTTTTTTTTTTTTAATATAGCTGCCATACAAAGGATTTTTAATCATACCGAGCAAGTGCCGTGGTGAGGCCGTCGGGCCGAACCACGGCACTTGCGAGGTCACAAAGCTCAAGCGAGGCCGCAGGCCGAGCTTGAGCGCCTTAGGACGCGAGGCCGTAGGCCGAGCCACTGGTGCGAGGGTCGTGGTGAGGCCCGCAAGGCCGAACCACGACCGTCGCACCAGTCACAGGCACAATTTGGCGAGGCCGCAGGCCGAGCTTCAGCCACGAGCTCAAGCGAGGCCGTAGGCCGAGCTTGAGTTCCAATGGCGCGAGGCCGTAGGCCGAGCCACTGGTGCAAAGGGTCGTGGTGAGGCCGCAAGGCCGAACCACGACCCTTGCACCAGTCACAGGCACAAGTTGGCGAGGCCGCAGGCCGAGCCTAAGCCACGAGCTCAAGCGAGGCCGTAGGCCGAGCTTGAGTTCCAGTGGCGCGAGGCCGTAGGCCGAGCCACTGGTGCAAAGGGTCGTGGTGAGGCCGCAAGGCCGAACCACGACCCTTGCACCAGTCACAGACAAATTACTGACATTTACGAGTACACCAGCCAAACTCAGTGCGAGGCCGAAGGCCGAGCCGCTCGTACCCCCTTTGACGAAAAATACTGGATTGGTGGATTTATATGGTTTCTTCGACTGAACTTGAAATTTCTTCTGCGTTTCCACCACCATTAGGAGATTTGTACCCATTCCACTTCAATCTTCATTTTCGGTCATGGAAATCAAAAATCATCATCATCATCAGCCAATTTTCTAATGTATAGCCACTTCTTACCCATTTTCAACACACACTCACCGTTTTCTTCAAGTTTTTAAAGTCGAAGTTAAATAGTCGACCCCAACCCAACAGCACGAAGTCCCCGCGGGCCGCTTGCGGCCCGCGCACCCACGCAAAACACTAGTTAATACTATATAAAGCTGAATTACCACTGACTCACTGACTCACTCACTTAGATGGTTGTTTGGAGACTTGGGGGGGTATGGGGAGAAATGTGAGTATGGGGTCGTGTAGAGGAGAAAAACGTAAGATCAGGAAAAATACCTGATCTTCGGAAGGTCAACTCCTCGACGTGGACCCCCCACGGATCTCGGAAAGTAAGACAGGTGGGGGGAAACTGTTTAAACTAAAAATGGATGTTAACCTTGGACCTCTTTAGAGAAATGAAAAAAAACATGGCTCCCATACAAAAAAAAAAAAAACCCATACAAACTTTGGACGTTCGTAACTCGAAAACGGTTCGACATAGGAGGGGGAGGTTCGAACAAATGTCATAGGCGATCGGGGGCCCCAACTGGCGGGGGCCCCCAAATGGATGTTCAGGGGCCCCAAATTTTCAAAATGGTCCTAGGAGGCTGATTTTTTGTTTCCGAGGGTATGTTGAGGTCCTGATTGCATTTTTGAAATTTTTTTTCAGTTTTTTTTTTTTTTAATATAGCTGCCATACAAGGGATTTTTCCACATACCGAGCAAGTGCCGTGGTGAGGCCGTCAGGCCGAACCACGGCACTTGCGAGGTCACAAAGCTCAAGCGAGGCCGCAGGCCGAGCTTGAGCGCCTTAGGACGCCGAGGCCGTAGGCCGAGCCCACAGGTGCGAACGTCGTGGTGAGGCCGCAAGGCCGAACCACGACCGTCGCACCAGTCACAGGCACAAGTCGGCGAGGCCGCAGGCCGAGCTTCAGCCACGAGCTCAAGCGAGGCCGTAGGCCGAGCTTGAGTTCCAATGGCGCGAGGCCGTAGGCCGAGCCACTGGTGCAAAGGGTCGTGGTGAGGCCGCAAGGCCGAACCACGACCCTTGCACCAGTCACAGGCACAACTTGGCGAGGCCGCAGGCCGAGCCTCAGCCACGAGCTCAAGCGAGGCCGTAGGCCGAGCTTGAGTTCCAATGGCGCGAGGCCGTAGGCCGAGCCACTGGTGCAAAGGGTCGTGGTGAGGCCGCAAGGCCGAACCACGACCCTTGCACCAGTCACAGGCACAAGTTGGCGAGGCCGCAGGCCGAGCCTAAGCCACGAGCTCAAGCGAGGCCGTAGGCCGAGCTTGAGTTCCAGTGGCGCGAGGCCGTAGGCCGAGCCACTGGTGCAAAGGGTCGTGGTGAGGCCGCAAGGCCGAACCACGACCCTTGCACCAGTCACAGACAAATTACTGACATTTATCAGGTCACCAGCCGAATTCAGTGCGAGGCCGAAGGCCGAGCCGCTCGTACCCCCTTTGACGAAAAATACTGGATTGGTGGATTTATATGGTTTCTTCGACTGAACTTGAAATTTCTTCTGCGTCTCCACCACCATTAGGAGATTTGTACCCATTCCACTTCAATCTTCATTTTCGGTCATGGATATCAAAAATCATCATCATCATCAGCCAATTTTCTAATGTATAGCCACTTCTTACCCATTTTCAACACACATTCACCGTTTTCTTCAAGTTTTTAAAAGTCAAACACAAGAGTCGACCCCAACCCAACAGCACCCCCCCCCGCGGGCCGCTTGCGGCCCGCGCACCCACGCAAAACACTAGTTAATACTATATAAAGCTGAATTACCACTGACTCACTGACATAGTTGTTTGGAGAACTGGGGGGGTATGGGGGGAAATGTGAGTATGAGGCCTTGTAGAGGGGGAGAATGTAAGCTCAGGAAAAATACGGGACCTTCGGAAGGTCAACTCCTCGACGTGGACCCCCCATGGATCTCGGAAAGTAAGACAGGTGGGGGGAAACTGTTTTTACTAAAAATGGATGTTAACCTTGGACCTCTTTAGAGAAATGAAAAAAAACATGGCTCCCATACAAAAAAAAAAAAAACCCATACAAACTTTGGACGTTCGTAACTCGAAAACGGTTCGACATAGGAGTGGGGGGTTCGAACAAATGTCATAGGCGATCGGGGGCCCCAACTGGCGGGGGCCCCCAAATGGATGTTCAGGGGCCCCAAATTTTCAAAATGGTCCTAGGAGGCTGATTTTTTGTTTCCGAGGGTATGTTGAGGTCCTGATTGCATTTTTGAAATTTTTTTTCAGTTTTTTTTTTTTTTTAATATAGCTGCCATACAAGGGATTTTTCCACATACCGAGCAAGTGCCGTGGTGAGGCCGTCAGGCCGAACCACGGCACTTGCGAGGTCACAAAGCTCAAGCGAGGCCGCAGGCCGAGCTTGAGCGCCTTAGGACGCGAGGCCGTAGGCCGAGCTCACTGGTGCGAGGTCGTGGTGAGGCCGCAAGGCCGAACCACGACCGTCGCACCAGTCACAGGCACAAGTCGGCGAGGCCGCAGGCCGAGCTTCAGCCAAGAGCTCAAGCGAGGCCGTAGGCCGAGCTTGAGTTTCAATGGCGCGAGGCCGTAGGCCGAGCCACTGGTGCAAAGGGTCGTGGTGAGGCCGCAAGGCCAAACCACGACCCTTGCACCAGTCACAGGCACAAGTTGGCGAGGCCGCAGGCCGAGCCTCAGCCACGAGCTCAAGCGAGGCCGTAGGCCGAGCTTGAGTTCCAGTGGCGCGAGGCCGTAGGCCGAGCCACTGGTGCAAAGGGTCGTGGTGAGGCCGCAAGGCCGAACCACGACCCTTGCACCAGTCACAGACAAATTACTGACATTTACGAGGTCACCAGCCGAATTCAGTGCGAGGCCGTAGGCCGAGCCGCTCGTACTCCCCTTGACGGAACATACTGAATTGGTGGATTTATATGGTTTCTTGGACTGAACTTGAAATTTCTTCTGCGTTTCCACCACCATTAGGAGATTTGTACCCATTCCACTTGGATCTTCATTTTCGGTCATGGAAATCAAAAATCATCATCATCATCAGCCAATTTTCTCATGTATTAGGATCTCTTACCCATTTTCAACACACATTCACCGTTTTCTTCAAGTTTTTAAAAGTCGAACACAAATGACGGCCCCAACCTAAGTCAACGACGTCCCCGCGGGCCGCTTGCGGCCCGCGCACCCACGCAAAACACTAGTTATACTATATAAAGTTAAATTACCACTGACTGACTCACTTAGATAGTTGTTTGGAGAACTGGGGGGGTATGGGGGGAAATGTGAGTATGAGGTCATGTAGGGGGTGGTTCAGAGGCAAAGGGAAAAATATCTGATCTTCGGAAGGTCAACTCCTCGACGTGGACCCCCCACGGATCTCGGAAAGTAAGACAGGTGGGGGGAAACTGTTTAAACTAAAAATGGATGTTAACCTTGGACCTCTTTAGAGAAATGAAAAAAAACATGGCTCCCATACAAAAAAAAAAAAAACCCATACAAACTTTGGACGTTCGTAACTCGAAAACGGTTCGACATAGGTGGGGGGGGTTCGAACAAATGTCATAGGCGATCGGGGGCCCCAACTGGCGGGGGCCCCCAAATGGATGTTCAGGGGCCCCAAATTTTCAAAATGGTCCTAGGAGGCTGATTTTTTGTTTCCGAGGGTATGTTGAGGTCCTGATTGCATTTTTGAAATTTTTTTTCAGTTTTTTTTTTTTTTTAATATAGCTGCCATACAAGGGATTTTTCCACATACCGAGCAAGTGCCGTGGTGAGGCCGTCAGGCCGAACCACGGCACTTGCGAGGTCACAAAGCTCAAGCGAGGCCGCAGGCCGAGCTTGAGCGCCTTAGGCCGCGAGGCCGTAGGCCGAGCCCACTGGTGCGAAGGTCGTGGTGAGGCCGCAAGGCCGAACCACGACCGTCGCACCAGTCACAGGCACAAATCGGCGAGGCCGCAGGCCGAGCTTCAGCCACGAGCTCAAGCGAGGCCGTAGGCCGAGCTTGAGATCCAATGGCGCGAGGCCGTAGGCCGAGCCACTGGTGCAAAGGGTCGTGGTGAGGCCGCAAGGCCGAACCACGACCCTTGCACCAGTCACAGGCACAAGTTGGCGAGGCCGCAGGCCGAGCCTCAGCCACGAGCTCAAGCGAGGCCGTAGGCCGAGCTTGAGTTCCAGTGGCGCGAGGCCGTAGGCCGAGCCACTGGTGCAAAGGGTCGTGGTGAGGCCGCAAGGCCGAACCACGACCCTTGCACCAGTCACAGACAAATAATTGACATTTATGTGGTCACCAGCCGAATTCAGTGCGAGGCCGTAGGCCGAGCTGCTCGTACTCCCCTTGACGGAACATACTGAATTGGTGGATTTATATGGTTTCTTCGACTGAACTTGAAATTTCTTTTGCGTTTCCACCACCATTAGGAGATTTGTACCCATTCCACTTCAATCTTCATTTTCGGTCATGGATATCAAAAATCATCATCATCATCAGCCAATTTTCTCATGTATTTTGATTTCTTACCCATTTTCAACACACATTCACCGTTTTCTTCAAGTTTTTAAAAGTCGAACACAAATGACGGCCCCAACCCAACAGCACGACGTTCCCGCGGGCCGCTTGCGGCCCGCGCACCCACGCAAAACACTAGTTATACTATATAAAGTTAAATTACCACTGACTCACTCACTCACTTAGATAGTTGTTTGGAGAACTGGGGGGGTATGGGGGGAAATGTGAGTATGAGGTCATGTAGGGGGTGGTTCAGAGGCAAAGGGAAAAATACCTGATCTTCGGAAGGTCAACTCCTCGACGTGGACCCCCCACGGATCTCGGAAAGTAAGACAGGTGGGGGGAAACTGTTTCAACTAAAAATGGATGTTAACCTTGGACCTCTTTAGAGAAATGAAAAAAAATATGGCTCCCATACAAAAAAAAAAAAAACCCATACAAACTTTGGACGTTCGTAACTCGAAAACGGTTCGACATCGATGGGGGGTGCTTGAACAAATGTCATAGGGAATGGGGGGCCCCAACTGGCGGGGGCCCCCAAAAGGATGTTCAGGGGCCCCAAATTTTCAAAATGGTCCTAGGAGGCTGATTTTTTGTTTCAGAGGGTATTTTCGGGTCCTGATTGCATTTTTGAAATTTTTTTCAAGTTTTTTTTTTTTTTTAATATAGCTGCCATACAAAGGATTTTTCACCATACCGAGCAAGTGCCGTGGTGAGGCCGTCAGGCCGAACCACGGCACTTGCGAGGTCACAAAGCTCAAGCGAGGCCGCAGGCCGAGCTTGAGCGCCTTAGGACGCGAGGCCGTAGGCCGAGCCCACTGGTGCGAAGGTCGTGGTGAGGCCGCAAGGCCGAACCACGACCGTCGCATCAGTCACAGGCACAAGTCGGCGAGGCCGCAGGCCGAGCTTCAGCCACGAGCTCAAGCGAGGCCGTAGGCCGAGCTTGAGTTCCAATGGCGCGAGGCCGTAGGCCGAGCCACTGGTGCAAAGGGTCGTGGTGAGGCCGCAAGGCCGAACCACGACCCTTGCACCAGTCACAGGCACAAGTTGGCGAGGCCGCAGGCCGAGCCTCAGCCCCGAGCTCAAGCGAGGCCGCAGGCCGAGCTTGAGTTCCAGTGGCGCGAGGCCGTAGGCCGAGCCACTGGTGCAAAGGGTCGTGGTGAGGCCGCAAGGCCGAACCACGACCCTTGCACCAGTCACAGACAAATTACTGACATTTACGAGGTCACCAGCCGAATTCAGTGCGAGGCCGAAGGCCGAGCCGCTCGTACCCCCTTTGACGGAACATACTGAATTGGTGGATTTATATGGTTTCTTCGACTGAACTTGAAATTTCTTTTGCGTTTCCACCACCATTAGGAGATTTGTACCCATTCCACTTCAATCTTCATTTTCGGTCATGGATATCAAAAATCATCATCATCATCAGCCAATTTTCTCATGTATTTTGATTTCTTACCCATTTTCAACACACGTTCACCGTTTTCTTCAAGTTTTTAAAAGTCGAACACAAATGACGGCCCCAACCCAACAGCACGACGTTCCCGCGGGCCGCTTGCGGCCCGCGCACCCACGCAAAACACTAGTTAATACTATATAAAGCTGAATTACCACTGACTGACTGACTGACTCACTGACATAGTTGTTTGGAGACTTGGGGGGGTATGGGGGGAAATGTAAGTATGAGGTCTTGTAGGGGGGGAGAATGTAAGCTCAGGAAAAATACGGGACCTTCGGAAGGTCAACTCCTCGACGTGGACCCCCTACGGATCTCGGAAAGTAAGACAGGTGGGGGGAAACTGTTTTAACTAAAAATGGATGTTAACCTTGGACCTCTTTAGAGAAATGAAAAAAAACATGGCTCCCATACAAAAAAAAAAAAAACCCATACAAACTTTGGACGTTCGTAACTCGAAAACGGTTCGACATAGGAGGGGGGGGTTCGAACAAATGTCATAGGCGATCGGGGGCCCCAACTGGCGGGGGCCCCCAAATGGATGTTCAGGGGCCCCAAATTTTCAAAATGGTCCTAGGAGGCTGATTTTTTGTTTCCGAGGGTATGTTGAGGTCCTGATTGCATTTTTGAAATTTTTTTAAAGTTTTTTTTTTTTTTTAATATAGCTGCCATACAAAGGATTTTTCACCATACCGAGCAAGTGCCGTGGTGAGGCCGTCAGGCCGAACCACGGCACTTGCGAGGTCACAAAGCTCAAGCGAGGCCGCAGGCCGAGCTTGAGCGCCTTAGGCCGCGAGGCCGTAGGCCGAGCCCACTGGTGCGAAGGTCGTGGTGAGGCCGCAAGGCCGAACCACGACCGTCGCACCAGTCACAGGCACAAATCGGCGAGGCCGCAGGCCGAGCCTCAGACACGAGCTCAAGCGAGGCCGTAGGCCGAGCTTGAGTTCCAGTGGCGCGAGGCCGTAGGCCGAGCCACTGGTGCAAAGGGTCGTGGTGAGGCCGCAAGGCCGAACCACGACCCTTGCACCAGTCACAGACAAATTACTGACATTTACGAGGTCACCAGCCAAACTCAGTGCGAGGCCGAAGGCCGAGCCGCTCGTACCCCCTTTGACGAAAAATACATGGTTTGGTGGATTTATATGGTTTCTTCGACTGAATTTGAAATTACTTCTGCGTCTCCACCACCATTAGGAGATTTGTACCCATTCCACTTGGATCTTCATTTTCGGTCATGGAAATCAAAAATCATCATCATCATCAGCCAATTTTCTAATGTATAGCCACTTCTTACCCATTTTCAACACACACTCACCGTTTTCTTCAAGTTTTTAAAAGTCGTACCTAAAGACCCGACCCCAACCCAACAGCACGACGTTCCCGCGGGCCGCTTGCGGCCCGCGCACCCACGCAAAACACTAGTTATACTATATAAAGTTAAATTACCACTCACTGACTCACTTAGATAGTTGTTTGGAGAACTGGGGGGGTATGGGGGGAAATGTGAGTATGAGGTCATGTAGGGGGTGGTTCAGAGGCAAAGGGAAAAATACCTGATCTTCGGAAGGTCAACTCCTCGACGTGGACCCCCTACGGATCTCGGAAAGTAAGACAGGTGGGGGGAAACTGTTTAAACTAAAAATGGATGTTAACCTTGGACCTCTTTAGAGAAATGAAAAAAAACATGGCTCCCATACAAAAAAAAAAAAAACCCATACAAACTTTGGACGTTCGTAACTCGAAAACGGTTCGACATAGGAGGGGGGGGTTCGAACAAATGTCATAGGCGATCGGGGGCCCCAACTGGCAGGGGCCCCCAAAAGGATGTTCAGGGGCCCCAAATTTTCAAAATGGTCCTAGGAGGCTGATTTTTTGTTTCCGAGGGTATGTTGAGGTCCTGATTGCATTTTTGAAATTTTTTTCAAGTTTTTTTTTTTTTTTAATATAGCTGCCATACAAGGGATTTTTCCACATACCGAGCAAGTGCCGTGGTGAGGCCGTCAGGCCGAACCACGGCACTTGCGAGGTCACAAAGCTCAAGCGAGGCCGCAGGCCGAGCTTGAGCGCCTTAGGACGCGAGGCCGTAGGCCGAGCCCACTGGTGCGAAGGTCGTGGTGAGGCCGCAAGGCCGAACCACGACCGTCGCACCAGTCACAGGCACAAATCGGCGAGGCCGCAGGCCGAGCTTCAGCCACGAGCTCAAGCGAGGCCGTAGGCCGAGCTTGAGTTCCAATGGCACGAGGCCGTAGGCCGAGCCACTGGTGCAAAGGGTCGTGGTGAGGCCGCAAGGCCGAACCACGACCCTTGCACCAGTCACAGGCACAAGTTGGCGAGGCCGCAGGCCGAGCCTCAGCCCCGAGCTCAAGCGAGGCCGTAGGCCGAGCTTGAGTTCCAGTGGCGCGAGGCCGTAGGCCGAGCCACTGGTGCAAAGGGTCGTGGTGAGGCCGCAAGGCCGAACCACGACCCTTGCACCAGTCACAGACAAATTACTGACATTTACGAGGTCACCAGCCGAATTCAGTGCGAGGCCGAAGGCCGAGCCGCTCGTACCCCCTTTGACGAAAAATACTGGATTGGTGGATTTATATGGTTTCTTCGACTGAACTTGAAATTTCTTCTGCGTCTCCACCACCATTAGGAGATTTGTACCCATTCCACTTCAATCTTCATTTTCGGTCATGGATATCAAAAATCATCATCATCATCAGCCAATTTTCTCATGTATTTTGATTTCTTACCCATTTTCAACACACATTCACCGTTTTCTTCAAGTTTTACAAGTCGTACCTAAAGACCCGACCCCAACCCAACAGCACGACGTTCCCGCGGGCCGCTTGCGGCCCGCGCACCCACGCAAAACACTAGTTAATTAATTAATTAATACTATATAAAGCTTAATTACCACTCACTGACTCACTCACTGACATAGTTGTTTGGAGACTTGGGGAGGTATGGGGAGAAATAGGAGTATACACTCATGTAGAGGGGGAGAATGTAAGCTCAGGAAAAATACCTGATCTTCGGAAGGTCAACTCCTCGACGTGGACCCCCTACGGATCTCGGAAAGTAAGACAGGTGGGGGGAAACTGTTTAAACTAAAAATGGATGTTAACCTTGGACCTCTTTAGAGAAATGAAAAAAAACATGGCTCCCATACAAAAAAAAAAAAAACCCATACAAACTTTGGACGTTCGTAACTCGAAAACGGTTCGACATAGGAGGGGGAGGTTCGAACAAATGTCATAGGCGATCGGGGGCCCCAACTGGCGGGGGCCCCCAAATGGATGTTCAGGGGCCCCAAATTTTCAAAATGGTCCTAGGAGGCTGATTTTTTGTTTCCGAGGGTATGTTGAGGTCCTGATTGCATTTTTGAAATTTTTTTTCAGTTTTTTTTTTTTTTTAATATAGCTGCCATACAAGGGATTTTTCCACATACCGAGCAAGTGCCGTGGTGAGGCCGTCAGGCCGAACCACGGCACTTGCGAGGTCACAAAGCTCAAGCGAGGCCGCAGGCCGAGCTTGAGCGCCTTAGGACGCGAGGCCGTAGGCCGAGCCCACTGGTGCGAAGGTCGTGGTGAGGCCGCAAGGCCGAACCACGACCGTCGCACCAGTCACAGGCACAAGTCGGCGAGGCCGCAGGCCGAGCTTCAGCCACGAGCTCAAGCGAGGCCGTAGGCCGAGCTTGAGTTCCAATGGCGCGAGGCCGTAGGCCGAGCCACTGGTGCAAAGGGTCGTGGTGAGGCCGCAAGGCCGAACCACGACCCTTGCACCAGTCACAGGCACAACTTGGCGAGGCCGCAGGCCGAGCCTCAGCCACGAGCTCAAGCGAGGCCGTAGGCCGAGCTTGAGTTCCAATGGCGCGAGGCCGTAGGCCGAGCCACTGGTGCAAAGGGTCGTGGTGAGGCCGCAAGGCCGAACCACGACCCTTGCACCAGTCACAGGCACAAGTTGGCGAGGCCGCAGGCCGAGCCTAAGCCACGAGCTCAAGCGAGGCCGTAGGCCGAGCTTGAGTTCCAGTGGCGCGAGGCCGTAGGCCGAGCCACTGGTGCAAAGGGTCGTGGTGAGGCCGCAAGGCCGAACCACGACCCTTGCACCAGTCACAGACAAATTACTGACATTTATCAGGTCACCAGCCGAATTCAGTGCGAGGCCGAAGGCCGAGCCGCTCGTACCCCCTTTGACGAAAAATACTGGATTGGTGGATTTATATGGTTTCTTCGACTGAACTTGAAATTTCTTCTGCGTCTCCACCACCATTAGGAGATTTGTACCCATTCCACTTCAATCTTCATTTTCGGTCATGGATATCAAAAATCATCATCATCATCAGCCAATTTTCTCATGTATTTTGATTTCTTACCCATTTTCAACACACATTCACCGTTTTCTTCAAGTTTTTAAAAGTCGAACACAAATGACGACCCCAACCCAACAGCACACCCCCCCCCGCGGGCCGCTTGCGGCCCGCGCACCCACGCAAAACACTAGTTAATACTATATAAAGCTGAATTACCACTGACTCACTGACTGACTTAGATAGTTGTTTGGAGACTTGGGGGGGTATGGGGAGAAATGTGAGTATGAGGTCTCGTAGAGGGGGAGAATGTAAGCTCAGGAAAAATACCTGATCTTCGGAAGGTCAACTCCTCGACGTGGACCCCCTACGGATCTCGGAAAGTAAGACAGGTGGGGGGAAACTGTTTAAACTAAAAATGGATGTTAACCTCGGACCTCTTTAGAGAAAATAAAAAAAACATGGCTCCCATACAAAAAAAAAAAAAACCCATACAAACTTTGGACGTTCGTAACTCGAAAACGGTTCGACATAGGAGGGGGGGGTTCGAACAAATGTCATAGGCGATCGGGGGCCCCAACTGGCGGGGGCCCCCAAATGGATGTTCAGGGGCCCCAAATTTTCAAAATGGTCCTAGGAGGCTGATTTTTTGTTTCCGAGGGTATGTTGAGGTCCTGATTGCATTTTTGAAATTTTTTTTCAGTTTTTTTTTTTTTTTAATATAGCTGCCATACAAGGGATTTTTCCACATACCGAGCAAGTGCCGTGGTGAGGCCGTCAGGCCGAACCACGGCACTTGCGAGGTCACAAAGCTCAAGCGAGGCCGCAGGCCGCACTTGAGCGCCTTAGGACGCGAGGCCGTAGGCCGAGCCACTGGTGCGAGGGTCGTGGTGAGGCCGCAAGGCCGAACCACGACCGTCGCACCAGTCACAGGCACAATTTGGCGAGGCCGCAGGCCGAGCTTCAGCCACGAGCTCAAGCGAGGCCGTAGGCCGAGCTTGAGATCCAATGGCGCGAGGCCGTAGGCCGAGCCACTGGTGCAAAGGGTCGTGGTGAGGCCGCAAGGCCGAACCACGACCCTTGCACCAGTCACCTCAGGCACAAGTTGGCGAGGCCGCAGGCCGAGCCTCAGCCACGAGCTCAAGCGAGGCCGTAGGCCGAGCTTGAGTTCCAATGGCGCGAGGCCGTAGGCCGAGCCACTGGTGCAAAGGGTCGTGGTGAGGCCGCAAGGCCGAACCACGACCCTTGCACCAGTCACAGACAATTTACTGACATTTACGAGGTCACCAGCCGAATTCAGTGCGAGGCCGTAGGCCGAGCTGCTCGTACCCCCTTTGACGGAACATACTGAATTGGTGGATTTATATGGTTTCTTCGACTGAACTTGAAATTTCTTCTGCGTTTCCACCACCATTAGGAGATTTGTACCCATTCCACTTCAATCTTCATTTTCGGTCATGGATATCAAAAATCATCATCATCATCAGCCAATTTTCTAATGTATAGCCACTCAACACCCATTTTCAACACACACTCACCGTTTTCTTCAAGTTTTTAAAGTCGAACACAAATGACGACCCCAACCTAAGTCAACGACGTCCCCGCGGGCCGCTTGCGGCCCGCGCACCCACGCAAAACACTAGTTAATACTATATAAAGCTTAATTACCACTCACTCACTCACTGACATAGTTGTTTGGAGACTTGGGGAGGTATGGGGAGAAATGTGAGTATGAGGTCTTGTAGGGGGGGAGAATGTAAGCTCAGGAAAAATACGGGACCTTCGGAAGGTCAACTCCTCGACGTGGACCCCCTACGGATCTCGGAAAGTAAGACAGGTGGGGGGAAACTGTTTAAACTAAAAATGGATGTTAACCTTGGACCTCTTTAGAGAAATGAAAAAAAATATGGCTCCCATACAAAAAAAAAAAAAACCCATACAAACTTTGGACGTTCGTAACTCGAAAACGGTTCGACATAGGAGGGGGGGGTTCGAACAAATGTCATAGGCGATCGGGGGCCCCAACTGGCGGGGGCCCCCAAATGGATGTTCAGGGGCCCCAAATTTTCAAAATGGTCCTAGGAGGCTGATTTTTTGTTTCAGAGGGTATGTTGAGGTCCTGATTGCATTTTTGAAATTTTTTTCAAGTTTTTTTTTTTTTTTAATATAGCTGCCATACAAAGGATTTTTCCACATACCGAGCAAGTGCCGTGGTGAGGCCGTCAGGCCGAACCACGGCACTTGCGAGGTCACAAAGCTCAAGCGAGGCCGCAGGCCGAGCTTGGGCGCCTTTAGGCCGCGAGGCCGTAGGCCGAGCTCACTGGTGCGAGGTCGTGGTGAGGCCGCAAGGCCGAACCACGACCGTCGCACCAGTCACAGGCACAAGTCGGCGAGGCCGCAGGCCGAGCTTCAGCCACGAGCTCAAGCGAGGCCGTAGGCCGAGCTTGAGTTCCAATGGCGCGAGGCCGTAGGCCGAGCCACTGGTGCAAAGGGTCGTGGTGAGGCCGCAAGGCCGAACCACGACCCTTGCACCAGTCACAGACAAATTACTGACATTTATCAGGTCACCAGCCGAATTCAGTGCGAGGCCGAAGGCCGAGCCGCTCGTACCCCCTTTGACGAAAAATACTGGATTGGTGGATTTATACGGTTTCTTCGACTGAACTTGAAATTTCTTCTGCGTTTCCACCACCATTAGGAGATTTGTACCCATTCTACTTCGATCTTCATTTTCGGTCATGGATATCAAAAATCATCATCATCATCAGCCAATTTTCTCATGTATTTTGATTTCTTACCCATTTTCAACACACATTCACCGTTTTCTTCAAGTTTTACAAGTCGTACCTAAAGACCCGACCCCAACCCAACAGCACGACGTTCCCGCGGGCCGCTTGCGGCCCGCGCACCCACGCAAAACACTAGTTATTGTTTATATAGATTAATCATAACTATATGATACAAACTGCGCCCCGCGGTTTCACCCGCTATCCCACAGGAACCGTATTATTTTTTATTTTTTGTTTTCATCTAAGGCATATAGAGTCACAATCTCTAAGTGAAAACAGTCAAAAAAAATCCGAGCGTCGAGACATCAATTATATAATTCACAATGCCACATTTACTACAATTTAGACGTTATGTCACTTGCATAGTGTTCAACGTCGCTAGTCTGCTGTCATCGCAGCACTGGCATTGGGCAGCGTTGTAGTTGGAGCGCGGTTGCTTTACAACTAACCAAAAAGACGGCGCAATGCGTTGACGTAGAGTGCGCAGAGTTTGGGTTCGGTATTTTTTTGGCACGTTTGTGACTAAGTATAGGTATTGGTATCTCGATGTCTAGCAACCATATCTCTACATAGTATAAATTAAAGCCGCTTTCCGCGTCTGTCTGTCTGTCTGTGTCTTTATGGCCGCTTACTCCTCAACCACGCAACGGATTTAGATGCGGTTTTCACCATCAGTTAGATAAATTTTCACGGAAGGTTTATATATATAACTAGCGACCCGCCCCGGCTTCGCACGTAAATTACACCCGTGCGAAGCCGGGCGGGCGGGTCGCTAGTTTATCACAAAATTTTGAATTCTTACACTTAGTTCTGTTTGTCAGCAGGCAAGAGCAGCCATCTCAAAGCACAGCACCACTGCCGCCGGCTGCGAGCGACGCTCATGCCAACCTCATGGACGCCATCCGCAAGGCCGGAGGCGCCGGCAGCGCCAAATTGCGCTCTGCGGCAGCTGACTCCGCATCAGCAAAGGTAAAAGACATTGCAACTATGGTCATAATCATTTCATCATCAATACATGTCATGGTGTAATTAGCTAATTGCAATAACAATTTATCAATAATAATAATTATACATCATACTGTAATAGTGAATAATACAAAACATCAATACATTAATAATTACCAATCATGGTCAATAAAAGAGTCAAAAATAATTAAATATTAATATTAAAAATAAAAGTATTAATAATTTGCTGCATTACGCTACAGTATGCAAAAATTCACCCACCCCATAAAATGCTTGCTCAACAAGCCATTTCTTCGCTCTAAACTTAAACGAGCTATCAGCTTATCATTATCAGGTTTGAATAATCTATTGCTGGGCTTAGACCTCGTTTTCATTATGCTTTTTTCTTTGATCCCGTAATATACAGAAAAAGAAAAAAACGAATCTTCGGTAGTGACAATGGAGAGGAGTTATCGAAATCTCTGGGAACATTTGAGAAACTTCGAAAACCTACTACTACCATATCCTGAATCTAATACGGAGGTTCACAAGTTAAAAACCAGTTGTGGACTCACAAGCTGCAAGCAACTCTTCTGCTTTTGATAGCGAGCCATGCTTATAGCAGTCGCTTGAGTATTTTCCTTATTTACACTGATACTTCTATTTCTATATTGACTGATGTCAGTGACACCTAGACTTTCTAGTCTACAATGCGCGTTGAATTCATTAAGACTCTTCTAACTGAAATGCTTACAACTCGGCGCACTAGCTGGAGATTCCAAATTATCGGCGAAATTGTTAACATCATGTCGTTCATCGAAATTGGTTCACGAAATCAACAGTAGCGCAGGCTCTATAAGCCATTAATGTGTAGGCTAGAATGCCGTTTCAAGCAAAGCAGTAAACCAAATAAAGTGCAACAATGGGATTGACAACCTTAACTGAAGCGTGTTTCTGCTGCCCACAGACAATATTCCTGTTTAGGTTGCGCGCTCCATTCGCAGAAGTGGCGCCTTTCTAACCGACCTTTATTCGTACCTCGCATTAAAATTTCCACCTACGTAGTCTTCATTCATTTATTATTTGGAATTATGGATGTGCGAATGAATGGGGAAAAAATAAAATCCGCCACAAATCGCTTCGTAAAAAAGGTTTATTACTCGGGTCTCTCGCATCCCGCGATTCAAAGAAAACCCAATGTCAGCCGTATCGATGACCAATTATAATTTTATAGTCTGAGTGGCCGCTAGCGTTAGTTTTTTGGTAACACTCGCGATTATTGAATTCCCAGAAAATAAATAATTACACGAGATTATACGGAGTCGTGAACTCGTTTTATGCATAATCAAGATAACCTCCATATGCAAATTTAATTTACGAGAAATCTATGTTTGGAAATAAATATTAACAAACAAATAATATATATACGCAGATTTCATTTGCTATAAATTTGATAAATTTCATGAAAGTGTTGCTCGGAGTAAATTTTTCTTACTTTTATTTGTAAGTCACTTAGAGTTTCAACTCTCAAAAGAGTTTGTTAAATTTTTAAATTGAAGGACTTTATTTAGAAATGAGTCAGGCGCAGGCTCAGGGCGCAGGGCGCTTGGCTCTCGAAAATAGTTTGTTCGAACGGAGGTCGCTCTCAACGCATCAACCTTCTTTGAAAACGTCAAAGTACAACGTATAATTACGGGCGGAGAACAGACGGGCGCTTCTGTGAAGCGGCGATAATTGTGCGCTCGCTCGCCGGTTTCCTAGAACTGCCATTATAATAGTCCGTGATAACGCAACGATAATGGTATCAGTCATTTCCATTGTCATCCACGTGGCATCGCTAGGCCTACGCATTAATATTTGTTTATCACGGTAGTTTTTCCTCGTTTCTCCAAAGTATTAACTAATTTGGTCACCGGTGACGTATTGCGGTCTGCGCTATATCGGGGCCTTGAACGCTCTACGGTCTCGCCAATCGCCCAGTAATACATTAGCAAATTAAAAACAAATCGCTAGAGAATGTAAACAACGCTATTACGAGTAGGAGTGCTTACGTAGTCTAACTAAGCTAGGAGGAATAAAATGGTGTAAATAGGCGGAATAAATACCTTTTTTTTTTCTTTATTCTTTATCATTAAGAGCATCTCAACGGCATTCTATTTTTAGTAATCCTATACTTGCCTTGCGAGCGCTTCAAATGATACAATCATCAAGGTTTCAAACTCCAGTCTGGTAACTTTTACAAATGAGTTAAATTTTTGCTCTAGACTAAGTACGTTATTTAGTACCTGGTATAATTTTTTTTGCCTTGTTGACCCGCGGTTTCACTCGCGTAGACTCTCAGGAACCATACATTTTTCTGGAGAAAAAAAAAACCTGTCACTATCCGGCCCTCAAACTTACTCTTTACAAAAAAATCACGTCGACTCGTTGCTCTGTTGCTGCGCGAAAGAGGAACAAACTAACACACTTTCTCATAATATCACTCTCTATCCACGGTCAAAGCATTTATTTGGTCTGACAGCTGCAATAACATTGTAATAAGCGGAATAAAAACATTTTCTTTTATTATTTCACTAAAGTATATCGGATACCTGCTACAGTCTTATGTTCCAAAACCGATTAGAATTCGTGGATTTCATTCAGCTTTTTACAATGTAATTGCAGCTGTCAGAGCAAATAAATACTTGGACCGAATTTAATATGTATTCGAAAAACTGTGTTTATTTGATTTAGTATAGGCAAATTGCCGTATATGTATTGTAAATAAAGGCACCTCACGATTTCACATTTCTACGTACACTCCAGTTGAAGTCCGTTTAGTATTCCCTTCAAATGGAAGCCACAAATCGATCAGCTTACAGTTTAACAGAATCTCCATTTCTCATGATTCGGCTTTGTTGGCCTTTCCGGAGAATCCGGACAGTTCTCGTGAACGTACACACGAGCTTGAACACTTTTTGTACCATCCCGCTCTCGGCTGTTCCCTGGAACACCGACCACCAATTCGAGATTAATATTTATATTAACAACTAGCTACGCCCCGCGGTTTCACCCGCGTATTGATGAAAAACGGTGATGATGATGATAAAAAGTATCTCCGTCCGTCCGTCTCCTGGTTTTAAGCTACCTCCCCACCAATTTTCAGCTAAATCGGTTCAGCCGTTCTTGAGTTATAAATAGTGTAACTAACACGACTTTCTTTTATATATAGATAGATAGATATGTTAAATGCGCCAGAAATGACACACTGATCGTTTTTGCACGCTAATAGCAAAAATTACGTTGGTTCGCACTCGGTGTAAGCAAACAATATTTTTGGCTATAATTCTCACAAGACGTAGTTTATTATTTCGATACCACCTTCAAGATTTGTCATTCGAGAAATACGTGACCGATTGTATTGACCGTACTCCGAGCAGAGCGAATCGAATCGAGCTATTGTGCAGCTCTGTAAACTGTTCTCGAAATTCTGTAACTAAAGCAAGCTATGAATACCACATCCTATGTTGCTCCGGTATTGTTAATGGAATTTCTTCTACTGTGTGCACCCATTTAATGCTATTCATTATGCATGCTTATGCAATGTATGTATTGAACAAGTTGAGTATTTCAAATAGAATATGAGAATCGGCAAGGTTGTCTATCGGCATGTCTCTCTGACAACTTGAAATCGATTACGACCTGCTTGCACCTGCGAAACGAAGCCACTGAATCTCTTTATTTATTCACTAGCAGTTCTCCACGGTTTCACCTTCTATCCTAAAGGAACTTTTTATTTTCAGTAGAAAAAGTATAATGATAAATATTCGGGACATTTTTGCACACACGGTCATCTGTCCCCAAACTAAGCAAAGCTTGTGATATGGCTGCCAAAGACTGATATACATACATATATAGTTTTAAATACATACGTAAATAGATATTATTACCCAGATATAGAACAAACACAAATGTTCATCACATAAAATTTATGTGATGAACATTTGTGTTTGTTAATAATAATGTTTGTCCTAGGTGGGAATCGAACCCACACCCCTAAGCGCAGAAGGCGGGTTCACTACCAACTGGACCAACGGGCTATCTAGCTAAGTAGCCCATGTTTAATACAGAGGATATAAGCTATTTAATTTAAATCTGTTCACCTGTTTGGAATAGAGTGCGAACAAACATACACATGCTCACACAAACTTTCGCATTTTTAATGTTAGTGTGGCTGTGGTTTGTACACTCAGTATATCGGTGGTGTCTTGTGACTTACCAAATCTACTCATCATCATCATCATCATTTCAGCCGTAGGACGTCCACTGCTGGACATAGGCCTCCCCCATCGATCTCCAAAAGGGCCGGTTGGAAGCGGCCTGCGCGTCCCAGCGTCTCCCTGCGGTCTCTTTTACCAAATCTACTAATCCCTGATTATTATGCATAGATTTACGAAGACTGGAGATTGTATTTTATATTGATTGTAAACAAGAGACATGTGACTCCGGCCACAGCTATCTATTTGGCATATTTCCATAATTTAAAATCAGTGTTGGGAATTTGAAAAAAAAAATCATTGGGGATTATCTTTGGTATAAAATGGCAACTAGTTTTAATTTGTAGGCTTATAATTATGTGGCGAAGGAGATCGGGAAAAAATTGATCCTATTACTAAGCCTACGATGTTTAAATGATTAAAATGTTTAAAAATGTGCGAGACGAGACAGGTTAAGTGGAAAGCCAATATTTCTAACTCATGGAAGCTGCTACCGATTGTTCATCCTAACCGAAACATGCCCACAACGTAGATTATGTACCTAGATGGACAGATACGTTCATGATTACACTGCGGCAACCGACGTCGTCGTAGAGCGTGCCAAAACAATGATTAACTTGCATACAGAGATGTTATCATTAACCGAGGAGCTGGTTTGACAAGCGGCTCGAGTGCCGACCTTACGCAGAATATATTCCGACCATTCCAACCGTCTCATGAATTTTTTCCCCGTAAAATATCTCCGCAAGGTTGACAATGATACAAGAAAGGAGACCGTTTCCACGAAGAAGCTTCTTTTAAAGGCAATGAGCGAGATAATGTGATAATATATCTTTCATTAGCCAGAAAAGCGCGCCAAATAAAATCGTAACTCATTTCTCGGTAGTGCGTTTTATCTCAACCTTTTGACCGGATTCTGATAACAGGGTTATCTTTTTAATTTTACTCTCGGAGCTGGCCAATGTCAGCGCCATCGCGTGATACTTTTCAATAACGGCTTCGTTTATTTATAAATTCATTGAAATGCAAGTTATTTCCTACTTTGATAATGTTTATGACAATGAAATATTTTACAGCGAATTTATTTACAAATAAAGTACAATTCCAGTTAGTATTTTGTGGTAACGAGAATTAACACAATCAAAATTATTACACAGTTGCGTTTTCAGTATCAATTGTTGCTGCAAGTACGAGGTCGGTTACCTGATGATCAGTACTTAAAGGTGAAACAATACTTTTCAGACCTGATAATGATTTTTCATTTATCTATAAATGTATATGTCTATTCTATATCCAAAAAAGCGAAATACACTAAATCACTTAATCACAAAATATTGAAAACTACTTGATAAACGAAACTGAAAAATGGCAGATAGATATCTTACGGAGTGTGCACAGTACACGTACAGTCCAGCTGCTGATAAAATGCATTTGACAGCTGTAATAACATTGTAAAAAATGTTTTTTTTTTATAAATTTTAATGTAGTCTATTGGCTATACCAGCTATAATTGTACGTTCAAAAAGCTAGTAAAAGTGGTCAAAATTTACTGCTTTAGTTCAGCTTTTTAAAATGTTATGGCAAATGTCAGAGTCAGACGCGAGTCAGAGTCAGCGGCTGCACTTTTGCTACGGCAGAGATGAATTAAGGGGTCAAAAAAGAGAGAGGGGCTCATTTCATAAATATTAAGTCATTTGTGAGTACAGTTCCGAGTAGTTCTGATTCATATTCCCATTACACTGAAAGTCCGTTCCTATCAGTTTGAACATGAAAAAGCAATAACGGAATTATTGCAATAATCACTTTTACAGAAGTTATAGATAACTGCCATTGACCTTTCTTCGAATCTGATTTATGAGAACGGTAAACAGATTCCGAGTAGAACAATAAATTAATTAATTTGCACTGATTACAAAAGTCAGTGTTTTTAAATAATAGCTTTGTTTACCTTCATTTGGGCATCGATACCGCACGTGATGTAACATTGATATCTATTATTAATAAGATGATCGCGGTAGCATATAGGTATTTGTTACTCGACGAACACTTTGTGATGGGGCGAAACTATTCACTTATGAGATAAGAAATATGTTTTCTTATCTCCCAAAGGAGGGAAGAGAGGGCCATCCCTGCCCTCTCTTCCCTCCATCCACTACTTTATCATGGTAAATATCCCGTTAAGGCCCAGAATATGACGCGCCGCTATCTCACTTGAGCATTTGATGTTCTTTTTAAGAGCAGGACCAATCCAAAAATTACGCAAAAAGTGTATTTTCAAATACACAGTTTATTAATAAGAAACCTAAATGTTCAGATAAAAAAAATACTATAGGAGGTGTTAAAACCTGTAAAAGACCAATAATCGTGTAGAATTATATAAAACAATCTAGTTTCTTGAAAAAAAAAAGTGTATACGAATCAAGCACATAAATACGGTTTTAATTAAAATGCTCTAAATTATCAGCGACAACACCACATTATTTTTTATGAATTGCAGCCAGGCTAATGATTGACTAGAATAATCGCATAGCTTTTTTATTTCACGTTTATACTTTTAAATATTAAATATAATCCCACGTAAAATTATAACCTGTAGCTCAAAGCCATCATAATCATCAATTGTATCATGCGATTTTCGACTCTAAACCAAGCAGTGTAGATAAAAAATAGATCTCGGGGTCTTGTTTACTTGTCGCGGGTGAAATCTGATTTTTTTCGGGCATTAGGCGCAGCCTTAAGACGAAATATGCTTAAAATTTGACGATTCGTCATCACGAATATTCAAAAGTAGACTTTTCACCGTTTATTCTGGTTATTATAACTTACTTACATATTCTCACTCAATTTATTTTTTATTCTCACCATTAATAATAATAAACGAAATAAAATTACTAATTGTATTTACGAAAAATCTAAGAAACATGAGATCTCAAGAATGTGTATTGGATTTTTGACACAAATAAAATATTGTCTTAATAAAGAATAACATACAAATGTACAACAAAAATGTCTCATATTAGTCTGAACACGTTTTCATAATTTTTTTTTTAATTTTAATTGGTTTGGGTTAAAGGAAAGGGTGATTCCTAACTGGTCGGTTTGTCCGCAGGGCTCCAAGGCCACTAGCGGCGACCTGATGGCTGACCTGCACGCGAAGCTGTCGATGCGGCGGCGTGGCATCTCTGGCGCCGAACGAGGAGGCTCAGTGCTGCACACGCTCGCTGCCGTCATACCGGATCCCGATGAGCAGTCCTCGCCGCAGCGGTCGGAGAGCGAAGACGACTGGGACTAACGTACGCTATCTCTCACTTCACAACCAGCGCCAAAGTTTTAATTATAGCTACTAGGTACGCTACTGCTCAGGAAGCAAAGTACCCGAGCCTGGAGACCAGTCCAGCCACAGCGGTTAGAGAGTAACGACTGGGAATAACCTACTCTGGTGCACTGTATTGCTGGTTCAGCTAAACTGTGCACATCACAACCTTGCGCCACAGTTTAAATTAAGCCAACGCTCGGGAAACTTGTATGTACAGTCTGTTTTCTACGACATGTTTAAAAGTGAGAAATGTCCAATCAATCAACGGATCTTCTTTCTCCCCTCTGTTGGAAAGGTAGGTATCGGCTTTATGACTTGGGATCTTGTTGCCGAGGCTGGATGCTGGGGCACACTGACCTAAGGGAAATGTCACAAATAAACTTTAAAAAATCAGTACTGTTTCTCTACCTGTATGAACTTACTCTTTGTTACTGATTCGTGGTTCTTATTGGTTTCCAAAATATGTTTACGCATTTGTACAAATCCAAAATACCAAAATGCAGGTTATGTTCTAATTAGACTGAGGCGATGGTATGTCCGGTGCAGTCTGCAACAAAAGTAGCCAAACATTTGTGGCTTAAACTTGGCTTAATTTTAAAAGTTTGTATGGAAATTATGGGCCAACTTTAAGCAAACTTTAACATTATGTACTTATATTCTTTTGGTATAAGAAACAGACAGTGAGAGGAGTCGACTCGTTTGACTATTACAATATCGGTTACATTCCAATGTTGCCATTAAAAACTATTTAGCTGTACAGTTGTACAGCTAAACACTGTTGAACAATATTGAAGTCTATTCTAATATCTTTTGGGTTCTTTTAGAACTGTCTATTCACTTAAAAAGTGCCAGTTTCTAACTAAAGCCTCTGGTTTTTCCAGTGGTAAAGATTAGGAGTAAGGGTTACTGGTCTTCCGAGGTAGACACGTGCTAGATGGGTATCTTCGGCCGGTTCTGAATGTCCCTGGACACCAAGTGCGCTGCGGCTTATCTTTATGTAATACTTCGTACTTTGCAGGCTGAACCGTAACATTTCGGCATTTGTTATA
Source organism: Agriopis aurantiaria (assembly GCA_914767915.1). Taxonomy (NCBI): domain Eukaryota; kingdom Metazoa; phylum Arthropoda; class Insecta; order Lepidoptera; family Geometridae; genus Agriopis; species Agriopis aurantiaria. The sequence continues at coordinate 3,401,460 of OU611994.1, read as the reverse complement.
GGTACATAGATGATAATTTACTGTATCTAGAAAAGTATGTTATGGAGATGGAATATAGAAATTTCAAATGTGTATCATCTTTTGTAATCTAGGTAAATGTTACATACGACAATGCAATTTTATATAATTTAATGAATTTATCAATGCTATAATTTAATTATTCTTTTGAACCGTTTGTGTATAAACCGTTCTTGTTTATAATTTGCTAGTTTTAATAATGACTTGATGGTAGCATACTTTGAAAAGTGTCTATATTCCTGATCTCACGTGTATTGTATGTAAATGTTCAGCCTGCATCGTGCGACAGATCGACTGATTGTTCTTAGTAAAGTTATCTACTGTGGAACAGTAAATAAATCGATGTTTTCTTTTTTACTTTTTTTGCATCACCGCTTAACATCAGGCGAGATGGCAAAAAGATGGCGCATGCCTATCACTAAAAAAAGCGTGCTGACTGAAGTTTGAAATACAAATAATGTGTTTATTAATGTAAATATTGTATTTCAACAGCAAAAAATATATCTTCGTATATTATTATTTAATTGAACGTGTAGCAACGCTATAAAAATATTTTCTTGTTAAAATATTTGAGCAAAAAGTTATTAATTACGGTTGTTAATCTTAACGCATGGCGCAATCAGTGCCCTCATCCCCAAAATTATAAAGAAAATAAGAAGCAAGACATAAAATTTTACTTAAATGCGTATTTATAAAGTTGTAACTATAAAAATATGGCAATTAACTGAAAAACGAACTTTTCCCGGAGAGTATAATTAAGATCGTGCGACTGTCAGTAATAACATTAAAGCTAATTTTCCTGGTAGATGCCGGCCGAGGTTCTAAGTAAAAACATTAATTCCTTCTCCGAAAACCGCCACTATTGATTGTTGGTCAAGTTAGCCATTAACTTCACTTAATGCTGTAACACGAATCCGCTTTTTATGAGACTTCTAATCTTTGTGTGTTCTCCGAATTAGTTGTTTTAAATCGATTAGCATACCGCCTTTATCTGTGCTTCCGAATTCTTAGCAGTAATTAGGGCTTTTTGTAGCGGTTGCTAATGCTGTTTGTATGTTTACTAATCATTATACTCACAAAACAAATCATTACGAGATTAATTAAGAAACAAATTATTCTTGCCTATGTCCAGCAGTGGACGTGAACGTCCTACAGCTGAAATGATGATGGTGATAAATAACCTCTAGAGTTATGTTGTTAGTTTTCATCGAAGCAACACTTACATTCGCGAACGTTTCGCAATCTTTACATCTTATGAAAGAATGCAGTGTTTCTGTCAACATCGAATTACTGGGAAACACTAGCAAAAATCCACAGCGCCGTCACCGTTTATAAACAGATTGCTGTATATCGTTTAATAAAAATTCGATTTTCCTTGTTTTTCCGTAGTCAGCTATCACTAACTCAAAAAGATGCAATAACTCTGAGACAGCTGCCGAACGCAGGGAGATTTCACGTAAACAATTTCTCTCGTTTTCTATTCGACAAAGTTTTATTGAGCTGTCCCTATGCGGAAGACTTGAATCATAAGAACTGCAGATGGTGACGTCAAGACGCAACCAAATCGTGTCACGATTTGTATTTATTCAGAACATTGGCCGTCTCGTACGCACGCGTGTCCCGCCGCGGATTGGAAGCGATGAGTTCTATCGGTTCTATTTACAAAACAAAATATCGGAAACGGTCCCTCTCGTTCCGGGAGGTTATTACGATAATCACATTTCTCACTAGCGGCTATCTCGCTTTCGTTTCTGGGAAGGCGGCCGAGGCTGCGCGGGCGCGCTAACAGGCTTCCCCGCAAACTATTAACTGGTTTGGGCGATTAGCATTTCGAGAATTGAGAAAAAGTTAGAGGAGAAATTAATCGAGCCTTGTCGGCCGGCAGTACAAGGAACCAGATAACATCGCCGTAGTCTCTGATCTATGAACGCGATAGAGCTAGTCTATGGTCGCGATACAACGCTCAGACGAGTTCTACGATATTGTAATCACCGCTCTCCAGCCACAAGGCATTAACAACTCTTTATTGACATTTATTATTATTACGTTCATTATTTTACTGAATTATGGTCTTCAAAAGTATGTATTTTTAATACGTAATGCTACTTGTATCTATATCGCTGTAGTTTCAAGAAACTATAATTTATAATCTTCGACTATAATAAAATGAATGGATGGGCCCTAACCATTGAAATTGCTCAGTAAAAACGAGTCATAACCGTCGGACATATACTTCAACACCTAATTATAAAAATTTACAGTATATTTGTTACAAAAAATAGATCCCGGTTTTATTTGTGTATTTACACTTCGGGAAAGCATATGAATTCATAATTTTGTCAGATGTTTCGTTATCACGTAACAGTAGACACGTGTTGCACTTCCTACGGCTAGAGACCGACTGATACGAAATGAGAGCCGGCGCTCATTTTGTTATCTTCAAAAATGCGCTTCTACTGGGCCTGTCCATTCATTTTATTTTGGTCGAAGTTTATAATTAGCTTTAATTGCTGCTTAAGAGTTTACGGTCGTAGTGTTTCATAATAAATCGTATATAATTTATGTAAATTTATTTAATTTTGGTTTGTTATTTGAATAACTTTCTTAGAATTTAACGTTACAAGATCTGAGTAGTATAAGTGTAAGGATAGAGCTATTCGTGTAACTTTATGTTATTTATAGATTGTCTAAATATACACGCGTCAACGGACGGAGTATTGTGCCTTGGACAGTATCTAGGTTGGTGGCAAGAGTTAGGGACACACTGATGAGGTGCCTAAATGTGTGTGCTACAGGTGTATACAACTGATTACAGGCCTTACGAACATTTTACATTCTATTGTTTAAAAAAAAGAATAGCTTCGGAAATATTAGGTACGTAGAAACGTAGAAATTATTGCACACAGACGTATGGAACATTGAAAAAAAAATACTCGAAAAGATGCTTGTAAATAGCATCGTGTACGCCATGTTTTTTTTATTTTGCCCCGTTTCATTATCGAATCAATGCAGCATGCGATTGCGTTCGACCTTTCTCCGCGTCATGATTACGGAGAATCCGATTTTAAATCGAGTTAAAAATACTGCGCGTGCTTATTATATCCATGTCTACTATGAGGATTTCAGAAGCGGCACGCAATCGCTTCACATTGACCGTCACTGGGGTCAGGGTTAATCTCGATTGATGTTACTTTGTTATGGAGTTTGTAAAACTTTTCAATGTTTCTCATGCTTGTAAATTTGTGTGTTGAGAAATTGTGAATAGAGTTCGACTAGAATAGATAAATTTTCATCAATGTTATAAAAAACTACCGCAAAAAGTAATGAACGTCAGCGTCGTTTAGTAAATAATTTGATATGTAAAAAGACCGTTTACAGGGGAATTATTTTCGCGCGTCCAATACAAATGAGCGTCGCACGTGCCGTGGCTCCGTAACGCTGGAATTAGGCAAATGCCGAGCGGTGAGCGGTTTTTATTCGTATTCGGGCATTCGTATGCGTCGCGGCGCGCATCCCGACTGTTAGTTCCGACGAAGTAGCTGTACGCTCACGCTCGGATTAAGACTAATACCCTTACATAGGACGACTAGGATGTCGTTATACGTATAAATCTCGCCGCTATCAAATATATTATTGCCCGGTTTGGAGGGCAAAAAGCGCACGAGTGGGGCTCGGCTCCCGGATCGGTCAATGGTATACGGTGGCCAACATGCGCAGTGATGGGACGGAGCCGGAACCCGGGGAATTGTGTATTCCGCTCGTAAGGCCCATTATCTTGTAGCATGTTAAACGTTAGCTCCATCAACGAACATTTGTAAGGCCAGAAGTTATTCTCTGATGTCGTACATAACACACACATAGTCGGTACATGATAATTTAGTCATTTTACATTTTTCTTTACATTATTTTTTCTTTAGGTACTTTTGCATATTTTCCTGTAGTTTCAATTAAATTAATAGAGCAATAGAAGAGCCGTTGTGATAATATTTGATTGTCGTTACGCTAAATTTTTTCCTCTAATGAACTGTAATAATGTTTGCTAAATAAACTAACTTGATTTCCTCAATCAGGGTAATGGATTTTGTTATTATTCTATATAATGTAGGTGCGCGTTTTGTGTGCTCTTATGGCACTGCAAACACCTAATTAGGCGTTTATTGATTAAATGATCGTGAAATGTTATGTTTATTTGCCTTAATTATAATTTATAAATCAAGGCAGCTTGGTTCGACCCAGTGTTGTTCGTTACAGGATTATAATTTAACCTCCAACTTTACGCTAAGTAGGTATAAGTATATAAATATAATTATAGTTGAAATCTCATAGTAGGAATCGTTTGCCACAGAAATGGCAATATATTTGTATACGCGTGTTCTGCTTAAGTTTTAAAAGTCAATATAACGCGAAGGAATAGGTAACGAGTGAACGCGAACTATCTCGGGCGAAGGCCTTATCGAGGTCCTCAGATAAATACAGCGATAGTTTCTGGAGTCGTAATCCCTACATCTTTAAAGGACTATATATAGGAGTTTTTTTTTATACATTAAGCTCGCCCGATAACAAGTTCATTTATAAATAACATTAGTGTATTATTAAAGCCCGGTCTTGCCTGCAACGAGCGACCTCAATCTTTATTCTGCGCTATGTATTCTGTAGTAAGTCCGTGTAATAGGCTAGTGTCCTAATTTTTAATTAATATCTCATAAAAAAGCTAATCATAAATAGAGCTCATCAACGAAAACCAAATTAAAATGTATTCAAATATAAATTAATTATAAGTATTTTAATTTCATGCTAGACAAAGAGCGCACTATAGAACGTTATGACACCAACCCGTGCGCGCGCCATACAAAAGCTATACTAACACACTCTATGCGAGAAAGGGACAGAGCACCCGCACTTTGTCAACACCAAAAAATGTAAACACTCATAACTCACAGATTTGTCAGCCAATTTAATTATTTTTTTCAGTATGTGTAATATATTTAGTTATACTCTTCGCTAAGCCTGTTATTTGTAATAAATTAAACTTTAGGACACAAGCCTGTTCACGAGCGGATGTTGCTTCTTGCACATGGGAAGCACCCCTCGACGTATCGGAAATTAAAATTCTAGATAAAGTTACATGGTTACTTTGGAGATTAAATCGAGTACAACGCAGCTGTCCGCGGGTGGGTGCTATAAGTAATGCCATTACGATTGTTTTAGCTTGTATGTTAAAAAGTTAAGCGAGTGATGCCGCCAATATTTCGCATTAGTATGTAATGAATGTTTTGAAGTTTGATTCGAGTTCGTGCGAGCAAGCATTGTTGCAATACTATTAATCACCTAGTTAGTTTTTCTCGGAGTTGTGCCAATGTTTGCTCGATTGAGTTTCGAGTTTGAAACCTGAGTAGCTCTAAGCTTAATATAACTATCGGCTTATGAAATTACAACAATGTTGATATTATTATGGATTTGTTAACAAAATTATGTATGTAAATAACGAATAGTATAGATTTTTAAATTGTATATAAATTGTTAGCCTTTTTAATGTAATGTAGGAATACTTGCCTTTTATAGATTTATATTTTGACTGATTGATTTTTTAATAATCTACATATTCTACAAGTTATACTACTTTTTATAAACCCGTGCATTTCTTTGTAAGTCAATGCAATTGTTTTCACATATTTAGGTACAACAAACAATAGTCAAATATGTTTAAGATGGATTAGTATAAAGTTAGTTGCTATGTGATGCTTATGTAAGTCACCTATTTATTTGCAGCGTATAATTTTAACTGAAATATTTGATACCTTAATCTATTGAATCTGAATCACTAATCCGTCTGTTACTGTAAGATGTAAATAGCGTCGAGGACCGATGACCGGTCACCACTCTTCTAATCACAGATAATATAACCACTTGATCGCGCATCTCGTCATAATTCCCTTTTGCACGTGTAAGCCACGTCGGTCGCGGAGGGAAATCAAAAGGCGGCTGGTGATTGGAGACTCAAAAGTCATTCATTCAATTCGCGCCTAGGATTGGCCCGCTAGAAAAAGAGTATGCTTAAAATTATGTATCTACCCTTTTCATCACGCGGGGCAGGTAAAGGATGAGCAGTCAAGTGGTTATATTGTCATTGCTTGTAATCCTGTCGTCAAATGCGTGTTTGTTGTACGATTGAATTTTAAATGTAACGATGTACGGTATGTCATTCATTAAATACCTATAATGAAATTATAAATCAACGGTTATTTCATTTGTATATCTCTCCCTACGGCGCTGGAGTTGGAGCGGCTCGAAAGACAAATGATGGCGGTAGGTAATTCAGGGTCACCGACTCCTTACGCATTCTGATTATTTATAACGGGTGGCAGAGGCTCGCTACAAAGCTACGTGTTTCGAGTTTAACACGGTATTGCCCCAGAATAACGCGAGTTGAGATTTCCTGGTATCACCGCGCCGAGTATTTCGGAATCGGAAATAAGGGTTCTGGGAAACGGCCGGCCTCAGCGCGGGCGAGCGGCGGCGCGGGGACGCTCGTGACGTGACTCGTGGGCGCCTGATAAATAGCTTGCTGCGAGACGTTTTTTTGCAACTTAGCTTATTAAATGGGGGAACTGATGATCATGCTTGTTGGAAGCAGAGAGGTTCAAATAGGACAGAATTCAATGAGAGCATTGTAACTAAAATTAATCTCATACATTTCTAATTTATTACTTAATTTTTCTCAAATACATTTCTGATTTATTACTTACTAGCTGCGCCCCGCGGTTTCATCCGTGTGGATTACTCCCCTTATATCTTCAAATATCTGCCAGTAAAAGTCCCATCATAATAAGTCACGCCGCATACACACATCGCCTTTAGAAGAAGAAGAAAGATACAAGCGTCACAACAACGACGTAATTGAGTGGTTAGAGTGCACGAAATTAAAAGAAATCACAGTACACTATTTACTTAGAGGGGAAATATGAATTCGAGTGGTTAAATGGTCACATAGACTCTAGCTTGACTGCTAAGAGAATTAAAAAAGCCGATAGTCACTGACAGTTGTTACAGCTGTCGCATAACATCAGTGACACTGACAGTGTCAAAACTCAAACTGAACTCATGTCAAAAAAAAAAACATTCGTTTGCGTGTTTATGTTTATTTTGTTGTTTGTTTATTTATTTGTTAGATAAAATAATAAAAACTACTCTGATATACGCGAGTAAATAAATAAAATGGCTGCTGCATTCCAACAACAAATATTTGCATTAGATGCCCGATTCAATGCTTACAGGGCTCCGAACAATCCGAACTTTAGTAAGTACAAAACCAACAAATAAAGACCTAATTAATCATCCGCGTAATTTTCTACACATAATATTGAGTTCATGAATTTGTTTATATACTTACTTACCTATTACTAACCTATACAGTTTCTTGTAAAATAGTTCTATCCCACACTGAAAATTATTAAGTTATTGATGATTCAATTAACCCAGCATTTTTAACCGACGAAAAGGAGGTATAGTTCCTACCGTCACCAAAGAAGCTGGAGTTATTTAAATACATGAAATACAGTATCTCAGTGTCTGTGTTTTATTTTAGAAACTCTATATATTCGCCGTCGCAGTCAACTGCTAAGAGAAAATTCAAAGTTCAAGGTAAAACTACTTTATTAAATAATACTCTCTTTAAATATTTGGTTTTGTAATAAATCTATACCTCACATCTTGATGCATTCTAGGACATAGATACCATAAAAAAGTATATTAACATAAGAAGTCAGTTGCTACAACGCCGGTATGGAGTACAAGATAACATCTCCATCAGCTCTACATCTTCCAGACCTCGGTCCAGCAGCAAGGTAGGAAATAGACCTACTCAATTGTAAGTATTAACTTTCTAATGCTACAAATCGATTAATATTTAGAAGTAATGACTTTGACATCCATGTAGCATTACAAAGTTAATGCTTACACAATCATACATAATTAGATAATAGAATCGCATTTTATGTATATTACACGGAAATTACTTAATTATTAATTATTAAGTAAGATTAAGCTTAAGACTTTATTTTCAACCGCATACAGCGGTTTTTTTCAAAACGAAATTCAATGCGCTTAGTTCCACAAGTGGTGGCCTTATCGCTAAAAGCGATCTTTTCCAGGCAACTATTGGATGGAAAGAATTTACATAACTGGATCAACGGGGGATGCTAAAACCCTTTCAATGATAACATTAAATAAATACAGGATATGTCAAGGATTTAATGTAACTAATATTCGAGGAAATTATATGCGGAAATTATATGTATGCTTACTAACTAGGCAAAACATGATACAAAGTGACTAATATTGTTTAAACACCTATTATGAGTGAATTTTTAAATGTGTGCGTGATTCACTCGAGTTTTGTGCAAATAAATTATCTTTATTTACTTATTTTTTTATATGCCCGGGGAGGCAAACAACACACCACCTTTGTTTGACCAGGGTACATCCTTAAAACTGAACTGCGACCAGAATCACCAGAGGATGAGCAGCAGCATCCTCCTACTGCACGGTGGAACGCGCTGCGATCTCCAAGCCACCTGCAAAGTGTGGGGATTATAGCACACCCCTCCTGTAACTGATACATTATGTAAGCTGTCGTTCAGTGTGGTGGTCTAAGGCCGCCTATGTTCAGCAGTGGACGTCTTCTGGCTGACGGTGATGATGATGATGAGGTGGCAAACATGCTATTAGGCCATCTGATGGTAAGCAATCACCGTCACATATGGATACCAGAGGCATCACAGACACGCTGCCAAACTTTAAAGACTACTTGCCCTTTGAAGAACCCCATGTTTCAGTTACTTCATATTTCAGGCCAGTATTGCAGTGGAAGACAGTCCATCCCACACCACAAAGAAGAAGAATGACATGACAATCTCTGAGAACTATGCCTTCACTGGAGTTCACCACATATTCGATCAGGTATTAAGAAATAAAAAGAAAAGAAAATAAACTCGTTATGGCTCCCTGGAGCTTAGGTATTTTAATACAAATATACTAGTCTGATTTTGATGAACTTGGTATGTAAGTTTCAATTGGTAACATTAAACTGTAACAATTTACAATTTTGAAAATCCCAATTTCAAAAAGTTTATTTTATTTTCTTATTGTTTATTTTTTTTAGGGTTCCATAGTACTAGTAACTTACACCAAATTAGATGAAAGTTTCTATTACTATGTATGAAAAATGAACTTATTGAGTTCCAGGGTCTTCGGCAAAAAATGCTAGAAATATTTATATATTTCTAATTTTTATATAGTTCATAGTTATTTATTGATATCAGAAAGATACATGTCCGATACAGATTAAAAAATCATCTTAATATAATTATTACTATACACACACATTGCGTTCATACATACACATATTGCGTTTTATATTTATAGATATTGCCTTTTTACAGCACACAGAACAAGTGAGTGTAGTGAAGTTTGCAAACAATGATCGCTCCAAGCTGTGCTGCGCGTCTGACGACGGCACCGTGTCCATATGTGACGTCACGGCGACTCCGCCTCGCGTCAGTTTCATCATCGAAGCACACACCAAGGCAGTCACAGGTAGCTACAACACTACGGTACCAGGGGCCTTATCGCTACCTGTTTAGGTGACTGCGACAATTTGTGTGACCGCAAACCGTATCTCGGCGCGTTAAGGTTCACGTTCGCGTGATTTTCCGCACTGCGCTGTTTCGAGGCCGCGTTAAGAGGTAGCCGTAAGGCCCCAGACGGTAAGTAATGCATATCGAGCTAAAGAGAGAGAGAGAGAGACCATCGGCTAGGGTCGGATTGTCGGTAGTTCGTAGAGCATCGTCTCTGTTACAGAGACGACGCTAAGCCGTCACTAGCCCATTATTTACCCCTTTAGCTCGATGTGCATTACTACCAGCTGCGGGTACTGTAACTTTGCTGCATCAGCATGTTGTGGCCATCGTGAGGATACCGGTATGTCCAAGAACCTTAAAAGTTGAAAGACATACAATATTCGCTAACATGCTTCGGGCCAGCACTGTGGATTAGGGCCCATCCTCTCTCTCTGACAGGAGCAGTGGGAATATGATAATGATGAATACCTGCGCGCCGTTGCTTTGTTATATGTTTTAGCCTTGTTTGTACAGACTGCGACTGGTCGGCGTCGAACGAGCTACTAGTGACGTGCGGCGCGGAGGGCGCGCTGTGCTTGTGGGACGTGGCGGCGCGCGCGCGGCTGCGCCTCGTCCGCTCGCACCTCGCCGCGCCGCTGCTCTGCTGCGTCTTCCAGCCCGCCAACAACAACATGGTCATCGTATCCTTTTCTAACCTTCATTATCTCTCCCACCAAGCGAGAGATGGTTTGAGTTCCCGCCGGTGGGTTATTCCAGGACCTAACCTTTACTAGCCTTAATCATTTCCCCCTCTGGCTTGCTTAGAGTTAGAGTTCAGAGCGGGTTATTCTTGGACCTGCGATATTAGTACAATACAACTTCATCAAATTCAATTTAGTCAGAATTTAAGTCACTGTCATTCTCATTCAGATTGACATAAGTGCGATCGGGACAGAAACAATACCGCATGCACAAGAATATCCGGCCAGGGGCCTTACAACTACCTCTTAATGCGGGCTCGAAACAGCGCAGTGCGGAAAATCACACGAACGTGAAACTTAACGCGCCGAGATACGGTTTGCGATCGCGCAACTTTTCGTGCAGGTAGCCACAAGGCCCCAAGTCTGATTCTCTGGCGTTTATTCTCGTATAATCTAAGATATCCAACCGACCGACTCCGTCTCGCCAATAAAGATCTGCTTGGCAAAACTTCTGCTTATGTAATAACCCTATAGGGTATATATATCATAGAAAAAACTGTCTGGAAATCTTCTATGACTATTTGCAGGCATTACCCTACGTACGAAGGTTTGTAGTTTTCAATCAAGGTCTGTATATAACTCGTATTTTGATGTATGTATATTAATAAGAAGTCATACCTATTTGTCTCCTTTACTTTAAAATCAGACCGGAAATGCGAGAGGAATGGTGGCAGTCCTTAATGTGTCCACTGGCATTTATCCTAGAGGTTAGTGGTATTACTTTGAGGCAAATAAAATAATACATCTAGACTGGAAATATAACATTTTGTTTATTTCTACTTATAGGAGGTAGCAGCATATTAGGAGGAAGAGTAATGTCGATAGCTTGCGAATCTAGCGGCAGGATGTTCTGGGCGGCCAACGACAAGGTATTTTTAATTATTTTTTCTGTACCCATGAATCTATTCGTATCAGTCTGGACTGCGCATGTAGTTAGTCGCGGGTCAGTGGTCACCCAAACTCATATCCACTGTCGTTTTACTGACACTCATCCGACTCGCGCTATTAATACACTAACCAACGGCGTAACAGACGCAGAGGTTCGTCAAAACCAAAGATTATATACTAGAGGTCAAAACTTAGAGACGGATTTAATGTCATAGTGCCCCTAAGCAAGAACCTCGGCGCCCCTCCGGCTGTCACATTATGATAAAAATATGACAAAAGTATTAAGTCGCGCCCTGCGATCGTTTGCCGTCGTGCGTTCCCTGCTATCTGTAGACACTTGTAAACTTGCCTTAGGGTTAATCCACCATTAGCCCATGGCAAGGTATAGCCAGGATTTTCTTGATGGCGGGGGAGTAAATGCAATGTTTACGTTATTTGAAATTATAGGTTGGGAGGAATCACTTTGAACGAGTGCTTACCCACATTCTCCTGGGGTTCGCCTACAACCCCTGCCCGTATCTTCTACGCCCTTAGCCTTATCTGTATGTATTATGTATGTTAATTCAGGGCATGATAGTGAGCTACCGGCTGGAGGGCGCGGGCGCGCTGAGCAAGCTGCGGCGGTGCTGCGTGGGCGGCGCCGTCACCTGCCTTAGCTGGAGCCCCTGGCTGGCGCGGCACCCCGCGCTGCTTGTCAGCGCCGCGCATAACGCGCTCTATCTCTTCAGGTGCGCTTATCTCACTTACCTTGACCAAGCAGCCTGCCCTAGCTTTGTCTTACCATCAGCTTAGGCCTCCCTAAACCAGAGTGTTCGGATGGTCTGAGCCGGTATCGCTTAACATCAGGCGAGACGAAAAATTTAATAAAAAATTAGTAAATAAAGTCTGGGGAAGTGGAGACAAAAGCCAGGTTTCCTGATTCCAAAATTTAATTTCTTGATAAATCCTGATATTTTGTCGCAATTTGCATATTTTCTCGCAAACGTAATTTACAACTTAGTAGGACAAGTCAAATTATTATTGCTTTTGTACGCTGTTTGGGGGCTGGGGCGCCGCAGTACGACATAAATAAAGAAGATAGCTTTTTGTTTTGTTTTAAGATTTAAAAAATATACTCTATTTTATTGAAAATTATAAAAATTGTGAGATTTCCTGATATTTACAAAATTCAGCCTAAAATCTCAGAGATCTCAGGACAATCCTGAGATATGGTAACCCTAGATGAAACACTTACACCTATGTTACGGTATATAACAATATAGCTATATCCCTAGGCATATAATTAGGTATATCTCGGCATTAACCACAGAAAAGAGAAGTAAAGTAAATTTTAGCGATTTTTTTCTGTGGCTTTAATCCTCTTAATGCAATAATTACACCATAAATGTTTACCCATCCGCTCATGTTTTTTTACTGGTTAACTCTATGGTGATAAATTCTCTATCTACTGAGTGACTGGTTAGACAGTAGAAATATTCGGGAATATTATTGTACTCATCTGAACAACTTTAATACAGTCGCCCTGTATATGTATGGTGGCGAAGATTCTATATACACGATCTCATTCCTGACGCCCTTGACTGCATGTGCATCAACATAATATATGTAATACATTTCAAACGGAGTGCGCGGAGTGAATCAGACCGCGCTGCGTCCATCATCCGACCTGTCATCGCACGCTGGAGGCGAGGACTGAGCCCATTGATCGCGGCGCATTCCTCGCGCCTTACATTCTCATTTCTCACTGGTAGTGGGTAGGTTCCAACTCAAAGATGTACTTCAACGGATGTCTGGCGCGGGCCAGTTACACGGAAACTGGTGCGAAACTGCGATGGTTCACACATTGAAGTGTGAAGATATGTTTTTGCATTGTTTATCCTTTGCTGGTCTTGAAAGCAGTTTCCTAACTAGAATAAAGCTCAAGATCAAGGAGTTTCATAAAAGTTGTATATTATTTAATAATAGCTGACAGACATTGTTCTGTCCAAATTTCGATTTATGGTCTTGAGTTCATACAAAAAACCAATTGAAGAAACACTTCCAATTTTCCGGGCAACTTTACAATTTTTATCTTTCGCTAAAAACCTTATTAGAAACATATAAAAAACCGACTTCAAAATGAGTAAATACACAATTTCGTTTACTTAGTTGACATATTTTTTCCAGTTATTTTGATTTTAAAACCGATTTGTATGGGTTCAATATGAAAAAAAGTCAGTCAGTGCTATTTTAAATAAAACAGCTTTTCCATACATTTCGTCGAGTGTCAATGAATTTTTTGTATGGAACAGCTGTTTTTTATCGCCATTTTAGGTTTGGTCCCATAGCAAAAGTTGTTGTACAATGATATATCCGAATATCTCCACTGTCTCATGCACTGTCTATCAGTCACCCAGTATATGGAGTATAATAGTATGGTGTTCCGATGCATAATACACCCCAAGCGGGATGTCTTCACCCCCACTTTGAATAGAATGGTGTTCCGCTAGGATATCTGACCGCGAGGGCACCCTGGCGCTGAAGAAGCGTTACGACGTGTCGCACAGCCAGCACAGCGTGAAGTCGACCTTCTGTCCCATCATGTCGTTCCGGCGCGGCGTGTGCGTGGTCTCCGGGAGCGAGGACTCGTGCGTTTACTTCCTAGATATAGAGGGGCATGCGGAGCAACCCGTCGTTAACAAGCTGCAAGGTCAGTCTTAATATGTCGCCCTCAAGGGCGGATTCAGCCTTGGTGCCACACAGTCACCAACACACACACATATAGTCACCAACACACACACACATAGTCACCAACACACACACAATAGTCACATTTGGGTCACATAGTCGTGGTCAAGTCACAAGTTAAAATTTAATTTTTATATTAATTAGTGGTCCACCTATGTCCTGGACCCAGCCCAGGGGGGGGGGGTCATGACACCCATGACCCCTCTGGATCCGCCCTTGGTCGCCCTGCAACCGATCGGCAAACTATACCCTTACCACGAATACTGTAGAAAAAAACTTTCGTTAAGTTTTCAATAGCAAAATTTATAAAAAAGATAACGGGCTTTGTTCAATCATTATTTAATTTTATTATTTCATCATTAGGCGCGAATTGAATTAATGACTTTAGTCTCCAATCACAAGCCGCCATTCGATACCCGCGACCGACGTGGCTTACTCGAGCAAAAGGGAACTATGACGATATGCGCGATCAAGTGGTTATATTATCTTTGACTACAGGGCAAAGGCTTCCCTTACCGCTTGCCATAGAAAAGTTATTATTAACTATGCACTTCCAGGGCACGCATCGCCAGTGCTAGGCGTGAGCTTCAGTTACGACGAGAGCCTGCTGGCGACCAGCGACCTGTCTGGGCTCGTCATCATATGGAGACGGAGTTGACCCTCGTCCTCCCACGAAGATAATCTCAAGAGACGACTGCAGAGTATCTAGAATATAGAGTAGTAAGATTGGTGTGTACTTAATCAAAAGAAGGTCATTGTAAGCATCATTATAAAATAATAATAATAGAGGACCAACCCTGAAATCGCGAAAAATTATTCATCTGTTCCATACATTTAGTTTTGTATGTAACAGCTGACATTCTGTGCTAGTATCCGGTGGTTTTATGATAATGTAACCTTCCTCCTGTATTAATATTTTTAGTATTTCTTGTTTTTATTTTTCATTGTCACAAAAACTTTTCTGTAGGTCTTTTTTTTTGCGATTTCATGGTTGGTCCCAAATTGTTCATAATGATGGATATTATGGACCCGTTTCGGCTTAGTACACCATTTCCGCGTAACCCTGTAAGTGTAAGTGTTAAGAATGTTGTGTATATAATGGCTATTTATTTCAATTAAAATGCATATATTGTCACATAATTATTTTATTATTTTTCATAGAAATACTTTTACTTTACTCAACAAAGTCGCAATATGTAAAGACTTTCGCTAAATACTGTTGACAGCTCATACAAATAACAACTTAAGTAATAAATAATTAAATTAAACATTATTCTGTCTTAGTTTGATCATTGCTGTAGACTGCATCGCGTATGAAATCTGGGAGATTCCATTAACTTAATAGTTACAAAATATGTATAATAACCTAAAGCCAAAATATTTCGAGTTGCCTCCGCTACATCATAACAAAATGAACATCTATCACTTATATACACCTGTACATTAACGAAAACTTCTAAAAACGTAAAAAATAATGTTCAGAACAATAAAAGTACAATTCATTCATAAATTTTTATATTCAAAAAGATTCCTTTCAATAATAAACACTAACATTAAATTATATTTACAGCAATAATTAAAAAAACTAAAACGCGATGATATGGAAATGAGAAGAATTGCACATCAGGTTTCACTCATGGACGTATTGCATACAGTTATTGATGACATCTTTTTATAAGAGTGGCACACACTTCGTGGAATACATTCAGCAACAGTTACACCTATTCTGTTATTAATTAATTTTTATTTAATATATTTGTTTGTGGGTACATCGGTACCTGTACACACAACACAATACTTTATTGACAGAAAAAACATTACAAGAAGAATAGATTATAATTATCAATTTATAAAACCGACTTCACAATATTAGTAAAATACGCATTTCCTGTTAACCGAATATCCAATTATTTAGATTTAAAAGCCTTTATGATGAAATTTCTATGGGACAAATCTGAAAGTAAATAAAGAAAAAAAAAAAGTAAAAAAGTAACAAATAAAAAGTAAAAAAAACGAAATGAGAACACGCTCCTTTTTTTAAGTCGGTAAAAAAAGGATGCATAAAAATAAAAGGCGGTCTTATCGCTAAAAGCGATTTCTTCAAGACTACCTTTGGGTAAGTTAAATCGGTGAGATAATATAAGTGTATAAGATTTTATAATTATAATTTAAAATAATAACTAATGAATATATCACATAGTCTGTAAAATAAAGACCATGTAATAAAAATTTACTTTTATCTAAAAAAAAAATATATATATATACTTATCACCGATAAGTATATTTTTTTTAAATTAGTTTTAAGAATTGTGATCCCAGAACAAAACCCTGTTGCTGAATATACGATAAATACTACGTCGATCTATCGCCACATTTCATATTCATTATTATAATAATTCTACACTTAACTAATATAAACTTTTACTTATCTAAGAATTGGCTTAACCTCAAACGTAGACCGAAACTTCAATTTATTTACTAACGTTGAGGTTTAAAAGATGGAAGATGCGACTCATTTGTGCGTTAACAATTATATACCGTCACAAACAAGATTATATTTACGTTAGACATTGAATTATATTTGTTTTGTTCGCTTTTGGATGCATGCCCGGTTTGTTCAGAACTGTTGTTTGTGATGAGTTATTTTTTAAGAAAGTCTCTTGGAAAAACTACTCTTCACAAACAAGAAGCTGCTGCGATTGTTCCTGTCGTGGAGCTATGGGGCCATTAAAGCACTATGTAAGCACTAAAGGTGGGGGATGGGGGAGGCGGGGGTTTTGCATTGTTATTTTGATTTTTTTCTTATTTTTCTGCAAAATTAGGTTGAAATATTAAATAGGAAAAGATTTAAAAAAAAAAAAACAGTTTACGCAAGCAAAGAGCAGCAAAGGTAACTGGCTTCTTTACTGGTGGGGGGGGGGGGAGTTTTGCTGACAAGTGGGGGGGGGGATTCATCATCATCATCAGCCAGAAGACGTCCACTGCTGAGCATAGGCCTCCCTCTTTAGCCCCCACACTGAACGACAGCCTGCCTTTTGCATCCACTGGATGCCCGCGACTCTCACAATGTCGTCGGTCCATCTAGTGGGAGGCCTACCTAAGCTGCGTCTTCCGGTTCGTGGTCTCGACTCCAGAACCTTTCTTCCCAATCGGTTAACGGTTCTTCGAAAAAAGGAGGGGGGGATTGGTTAACCATTACTACAATTCTGGTTCAATACTTGAAGGGGTCCCTTCCTTCCCCCTTGTGTAGGCCTCCCTAGAGGCCTACATGAAGCAACAATCAAAACTGCACACTATGTTGAATATTGAACTATGCATCCAAAACTCGATGTTATACGTACAATCTAATGCACTACAACAATAAGAAATAAGTGTAAAAACTGTTACGTATGAAATTCTAGCATTATTATACGTACATACAAGGATGGTATATTTAAAAAGTTTAAAATTTTGATAGGCTCTTTTGATAAAAGAAGCTGTGTAATTACCTGAGTTTTTTTATGTGTGTATTTATAATTTAAAATGCAAATTTATCAAAACATATGATGCACTTTGGCTGTAATAGAAATACTACAGAGGCTATTTTTCTAGACATAATGATAATAATTAACGGATATTTGTACTCAGTTGAATAAAACCACAAACACAATCACTGGATTAAACGATTTCAAAGTTCATGATATTCGACTTAAAAAATTGTATGTCATTTGTGATGACGCAATGAATCCGTACAAACCCGATATGTTCATAGATTTTCGGCGATTTTCTTACAATATAAAATTACCGGTAAACACTAAAATAACATCAGCTATCGTAATGGCATTATATCACATCGACGGCCTTCTAGTAAATACCCGTCGACGCGCGAATCGAGACGCTCACTCGCCGCCGCCGCTCGGGCCGTCCGGCGCCGTGTTCCGGAGCAGCCCCGGCGCCGTGTACCGGAACCGTACCGACGCGGCGAGCGCGCCCCGCGCGACCTTAATATCACGTACAGTTCGCAACACAATCATCGGCTCCTAGGAGACGTTGGGCGCGTTCCGCTCGAGCGTGGCTTTCGAGCTGCTTTCTATGCCGGAGTCCTCATCTCCAGAGTCGAGCACGGTGCCCTCGCCCTTGGCGGGGTCGCTGGGCCCCTCCGCCGCCGCGTCCGCGCTCTCGTCCGTCAGGATGAGCTTCTGCTCGGGCTCGAGGCGGGGCGCACTCTTGCCGAACGTGGAGAAGGTGGGCTCGGGCAGCGGCGCGGCGTCTTCCTCAGGCACGGGTAGAGCATCGCGCGCCACCGGCGTCTCGTCCGACATGACGAGGGGCGTGGCGGGCGCGGCACGCTTGGGCGGCGCGAGCGTGAAGTTGAAGACGCGCGCGTGTCGCGGGGACGGCGCGTGCGGGGAGGGCGGCAGGTCCAGTTTGAGCCGGTCGCGCGTGTGCCGCAGCCCGCCGAGCTCGCCGCCGCCCGGGGAGCTCGGCGACACCGACTCGCTGGAGCTGGCGCTGTCGAGCGGCCGCCACGGCTCCTTCCTCGGCTCCAACTCCTCCTCCAACGTGGAACCGGGCGTGATGTCCTCCACGCCGGAGTCGGGCGTGGTGAAGTCGAGCGAGGGCGCGACTGTGGTGGCGGGGGGAGACAGGGGCGCGGGGAACTCGCCCTCGTCGGAGAGGCTCCGCTCGAGCAGCGCGCGCTTGCCGGTCATGCCGCCCGGGAAGAACTGGCTCGTCGTCGACATTATGCCGAGACTCTCGAACGGACGCGCCGACGACGATATGAAGAAGTCTTCGTCGTAGTCTGCAGAAAACAACTTAGACTTACGAACATACTAAAATCTATTTGTCGATTTGCTCCAACTCTTAACAATAGACCTGTGTTCTTATTTATTACAAAAAACCGGCTAAGCGAAGGATATAATTAAGTGTATTGTACACATACTGAAAAAATAATCAAATTGGTTTACAAATTTCTGAATCATATAATCGTTAAAAGTTTTTGGTGGGGAAAGAGAGCGGATGCTCTGTCCGTCTTGCGTCGTGTGTTAGTATAGCATTTGAATGGCGCGCGCACGGCTTGACGTCATATCGAGCACGGCTTGACGTCATATCGAGCACGGCTTGACGTCATATCGAGCACAGCGTGCTCTCTGTCTAGTATTAAATTAAAATACTCATAACTCATTTATTTATTGGACAATTTTTTATTTTGTTTCAATGATAAGCTCTCTATTTTCAGCTTTTTTACGAGGCAATAAAAGAAATTAAGACAGGCCTATTGTCGAAAATGTAAAATAATAGATGCATTATATTGCATTTCATACCACGGTTATGTGTTTAATTACTTTTTCTGGTACGTTGTATGATGGTATGAGGTAAAACAGTACCTGGTCCGAAGGGTCCACCGACTCGCAGTGGGTAGTGTACGCCGAGCGCGCTGGCCGACGAAAACAGCTGTCCGTAGCACAGCTCCGCCTCTTCCGCGCTCGTCGGATCCCATTCTGTACAAAGCATTATTTTTAAACCAAGACGGAACGGAGAAGGTTTATGCGTTTAGGGTGAGATGTTGTTTCATCATCATCATCAGCCCTGAGTGACCCACTGCTGGGTATAGGCCTCCCTTTGTTTATGCCACTCTCCCCGGTCTCGCTATTCGCAAGATGTTGTTTGTGTGTGCAAAAAACGAATGTTCCCATTTATCTCCAAAACGACTTGATCGATTTGAATTTAGTTTGTTTTGTTTGGAAGGGTACTTGTTTGAGAGTGTTCTTACACAGAATATAAAGGGTCCAGAAAGTCGGCTCCGGCTGACCTTCACTTTAATAACCTACTCGCCGTAGCGCTAGGGTACGCAAATCAGCTATGATGTTGTGTTTATCGGCCGAATTATAGCGCGAAAATATAATTACGTCGTTGACCGATTCGCCCCGAGATCGCTGTAAGTGTGCGTCTTTGTGTGCGTCCGCCTGTTTACGCAGCTTATTATCGATGTATGCAGCCGACCTTCTGTACTGTTCTGTGGTTCTTAGCTATGACGGACAATTATTTTTGATTAAAAAAAAAAAACATGTATTTTTTTATTTGTCGTGTTTTTACTGTAAACAGTAGTTTTGACTTATTATTTCAACTTTCTAATAAAAGTCACTTCTTTACACTAGCACCACGACAACGAAGCATGGGGATTCCCCATTCCTCCAAAATATTACTGCGTACACCCGGCGACTCCTACTTACTGACATTAAGGCCCGTATTCTAAAACAAGACTCAAGTATCGTTTGATCTTAGTTCACCTGATTATTACTTGAGCCTAGAATCGTTGCTTAAGTATTGTTCTTATTCCAAAACTGCCCTTAGACTCAACTCAGCTGAATCTAGATTTAAGTAGAGTTTCAAGCGGATATTCTTTTTGTCTATGAATCAGTCTGTTTTCGTTTACATTTTTATTTTAGTTTAACAATGTCGTTCCGCGTAACGCATAATTAAAAATGTTACAATAATTTAATTAATTAAATAAACAGTAATGTAGTTTGAAATTATTAAGTATTTAACTATTTAGGTAATGATCTACACTATATCATAAAGGTTTTATACATTTTTATACTTAAAACCCTAGAATCTACTCAAAGCATTTTTCGTCAAATAATTTCAAGAAAAATTATGTAATACGGAGCGTCAACAATGTGAACAAATTGTGAAATGTCACTTTAGTCTTGTTTATTTTTTCGCGATTTTCTTTGGAAATTTAATTCAATTCAAGTAAATCAAGGAAGTAAAGAACTGTGCTACGAAATAGTAGTATCTTATCCTGCCTTTATTTGGATATTTTTAGGATTTCCCCTTCAGTTTGGAAAGAAAAATTTTTATAAAAAAAATATTGGTATTATTATAATCAGATATTTATTTTCCTTCTTAAATTTACGTTTTTTTACAATATTTCCTCTAAAAACAAAATATTATAAAAAAAACTAAACCTAGAGTGCCGCCGGCAGCGGGGCAGGGCCCAAGCTACCGGTGGTTAGGGCTGCAGAGTGAGGAACCTCCTGACAATACGTGCCGTGTCTAGGATTACCGCCTTCTGCATCTGACCCTTGACCCAACCATCTAGCGAGAGCCTCTTATTATATTATTATTATATTACTATTCCTAGTAATTAAAATGATTATAAATAAAAGACTGACCTTATTATTTAGTAGTTTTGTTTAATTTTTATATTCATTTAAAAGCTATATGATTAACAAATGAGTAAATAATACAGACAGTTTTTTTAACCAATTTGTTAAAGTTGTATAGGAGACCATGCTTCAGTCAATCAAAACTGCTAATAATGGAAGCTCTAACTGCAAACCCATCAGATGTTCCTGCGATAGCGCATTTTAAAATTATTTGCATCCATTGATCTTCAGCATCTCTCAAGTGTCGCATTGGAATGCTAACAGTGATCTGTCTATTCACTGGGAAAATTTGATCATAATATTCGATATCTTCAGAAATATCTATGGTGCAAAGTAAATAATAACAAGTTTAATAACAACCAAACCAAGTACACTACACAGAAATCTCTGCTCAAGCGTGATACAGACGTCACTTGCGTGATCGCAGATCATATGTCAACTTGAGTACAGATTGGCAACTGAATGACGTTTTAGAATACAGGTGAACTACGATCGTAAAATCTTGACTCAAGTTTAGTTCTAGAATAAAATCTCTACTTAAAACTAGTTTTAAGTAGAGAATCATGACTGAGCGTCGTTTTAGAATACGGACCTTAGTGTTGTCGCGCGTCGTAATAATTTGTGTTGTTTTCATCGTGATATTTTTGTTGTTAGAATGTCTGGACGAATGAAAGATCCCATTTGGCAGCATTATAATTTTAATCAATTAATCAATGAAGTTTTATGGATAATAAGAACAAGTTTTTTTTTAATTCTAATTTTTGTTTGGGGCTTTAGTCGCTGTGCGATTATGCCAGCCCCGTTTATCAAAGCAACATACACAATCAGGGACCAGAGTCTAATACTACCGAGACCATGACATACAAGGCCTTCGCCGCATCACACGTGGGTGCAGCCAGGATACCTTGAAACATGCCAACATCTCGAGGGTTTACGCCATACTCGTGCAACATACATTCTGTCATAGACTCGCTCCGTCCGCAGTCGACCAGAAGGTGGGAAACGTTACATCACTAATTAATCTGTTATGATTTAACCAACCCTGTTTTTTTTTGTCCGCACTCAATTTCGCAACGGGGCCTTATACTCTGGATTAACAGATAGCCTATACTATCTTAGGAAAATAAAGAGCTGGTGAAATATTTTTTTGTTTTCATTAAATCGGCTATCAAGGCATTTTTATTAGAAATTTGTTGTAGCCAGTTGCACCCATATGAACAAAACGTCAGTCATTCGAAATCAGTTAGCAACTGTGATGCTGATTTCGACGCGTTGATCTAAATAAGAATGTTCAATCATGGTGTAGATTTTCCTTCTCATTTCCGTTCTATGTACTTCTCTTTTCTGTGGGTACAACCGTGCGCTGGCGGTTACGTACCGCAGTATGTGGAGAGGTCCGGCAAGTAGGCGGGCGAGTGCGGCGCGGCGTCGGCCGCCTCGCGCGGGTACTCGTACACGCAGTGGTACTTCTGACGCTTGAACACCACGCGCTTCTTGCTCTCCTGCAACAATCTCAACACTGACATCGTTGTCGAGAAACACACACATGACTAAAAAATAAATATGGGACCACCTAGGAGATATGACCTACCAACCAAAAAAAGAATCATAAAAAACAATTCTAAATTGGCGGAGTAATCGCGTAGCATACATACAAAAAAAAAACATACATTCGAATTGATAACCGCCTCTTTTTGGAAGTCGGTTAAAAACAACTTGCAAGTGCTTGGGAGCGATGGCTGGCACATGCGTCAGCTCGTCAACTGGACTGCTCGGCTCGGTGTATACACGCAACATAGTAAATAAGCAATGCGTATTGTATATTCCCCTTGTAAAGTCATTATACTCCGTTCACAAATCTTCGATATATTATGTAAACAAAGTAATGTCATGAAAAGTCACTGTCAAAGTGACATGCCAGTTGCTCAAAACATTTTTCACTTATGAAAAATATATTACTCTCTTTTTTCCTAGATTTGCTCTCACGCGGTACAATGGGGGATATTCTGATAGTTTATTATTATTCTGATAAAAATTCATAAATAACATCGTTTAAAGATTGTAATAGATGGCGTTGATTATAGAGGCGTTGACTATTATGTTAGAGGAAATAGGTGTCAAATCAAACGTTGGCCAGATATGTTTAGAACCCCTACTGTCCTACCAGTATAATAAAATATTTTATATATTTTTTTTTTAAATCATAACATTGTATAGGACAGATTTTAGGTTAAAATAAATAGTACAAAACGATTGTTATTTTATAATTGTTCATATTACGACTAGATAAACATAATAAAATATATTTTGGTCGAATATTGTAAACTACCATTATGAAAGATATTTTTTGCACTGGTAACCCCCTTTTGTTTACATAAAATATCTAAAATTAGTAAACGGAGTATAGTAATAGTAAACAAAAAACATGAAATTTGAATTTTTTATGGCTGCATGATATTAGGAAGTGGTTTGTGTAATCAACATCTGAAAACCGCAGCAAGGGATCTCAAGAAGTTTTGCCTACTGACCATCAAACTTCAATATGAAGATGTAATTTCATGATGATATCGAAGATCGTTTATTGTTGGTGAAGTATATGGTTTATTAGTACCGGTGTCGCTTCGAGACTCCGTAGCGAGCTTTTAGCAGGAGCGGCGCGGCAGTCCCACGACGAGGGTACGAACTCCACCTCGTCCCCCTCTGAGCCCGAGCCGGAGTCCCCCGAGCCTTCTGAGGCGCCCGAGCCGTCGCCGTCGCCGCCCGGGCCTTCGTTCCCGCCTGGAGCCGGCCCGCTCGATCCGCGCTGCTGTAGACAAAGCACATAGAATCACATAGAAAAAGCTGAGAGTAATCCATTGCCCTAGGTGGGCGAGGGAAAGCGACAAATCGCTACGCGATGCAACTTATGACAACGTGTAGTTACCGCTACTTTTTAGCTGATTGCCCAAGAAGAAAAATTATGTTTGTCAGGCGTATGTATGTATATTTGTGTTTCTACATTACCGCTTGACCGATTTGGACGAGTGAGGTGTCGTTGGATTCCAAAATGTCATAAGCTACATTTTGCAACAGGATTTTTGGTGGTTGATATTATCGCATCGCGTCGCGTTGCCGATTCGTTGCTCGCGTAGGGCAATGCATATAATTTGGAGCTTTGGAAAGAGCAGCCGCGGAACCAACGACGTAAATCATATCAACATGAGAATGTAAACGGAATGACAATGACATATGTACCGATCAACAATTTTATCTTGGCGTACGGTCTACAACATGCTATTTACTGCTTTTTATAGTGATTTCAGAGCCAAGGTAAAATAGTTCGATTTCGATGTACGTACATGAAAACTTAAGAATACCAAGCATTCTAATGTAGTTGCATATCCAAGCAATGATACACCAGAGCAGAACTGATAAAAGCCAGAACTAAACTATGGGGATCTATGACAGTAACATGAAATACTTTGATTACATAATTACAATGTTAGTGTATAGTTAAGGTAGATTTATCATCTAATTACTTTGTTTTTACCGGCAGCATCGAGTGTCAGCCCTATCGGAACAAACGTGATCAGTGGGATTTTTGATATTATGAAGAAAAAAAAAACATCATGTAAAAACAGACAAAATTTAATAGTAGATTGTACAACAAGTGAAAAAATTGAATCAAATTCGAGGGACTAAGCTAGAGTAGAATCCTGAGCGGAGCGAGGGATACAAGGACTGAGATATTTTTTTCACAAGTTATGTTCTCTACTTTTTACAATTGACTGCGACAAAATAAATAGTAGTATAGTATTGATATTTCCAATGACATAAAACTACTACGATAACAGAAAAGAAACTAACTGAAATTGGCGGGATATTTTTTCTTAATTTAAATTGGATTGCTCAATGGAATAGCTCCGTTCAGTCAGCCCAGCCAGTACGTTCAGCACTTTTTTTTTGTACATAATAGGCATGTGTCTTGATGTTTAATTTATTACTAATACCTAAAGTAATACCTACTAATACTAATATTATTATAAAAATATATTGAATTGGCTGATTAATCTCTGAGATATTAGCGTTTAAAGTTTTAGGTGGGAATAGAGAACTCATACTCTGTCTCTTTCTCGCAATGGCGTATGTTAGTACAGCATGAAATTAAAATACAAAATAACTTATTTATTTTTGGACTAATTTTAATGTTGTTTTCGTTGATGTGCTCTATTTATGATCAGCTTTTTTACGAGGTAATAAAAAATATCTGTCATCATGTCTATTCTAATAAAAACGCTTGTTCCAAACAAAAATAAAAAAACACAGTGACTGAAATTTAAGTTTATCCACGGTAATCGATGAAAAAAAAAACTTTTTTTAAGTTGCTATGGTAAAAACATATTTATAGCTGCTATGTGAATGACATAAAGGTGAAATAAAATTAGAGGTTGAATACATCCTAGGTTATTAAAAGCTCATGGTTCACTCGCTTACGCATTACAACATTAGAAGAGATAAAGTGACTGAATAAGAAGTTATATCTTAGCTATACGATTAAAGAATATAACAATACATAAAATGTATTGTCTATATCTATAACAATTAAATAGTAAATACTAAAGTATTAATACTAAGTAATTTTATATCTAAAAAAAAATGACAAATGCGCGAGCAAGTTCGCTGTATCCGGTATTCTGGCCCTTAATTAAGTTCCAATGACATTAAACGGACCAGTGACTGGCTACTAGCTGTGGAAAATGCCCACTCACCCATTACTCAAACGTAAATAAACTAAAGTAAGTATATAATTAAACATTATTTATTTTGTTTCACCATAAAAGCACTTATTATTAATGTTGTAGCGCTATTATCCAAACTGGGTGCAGTGAAGTACCCACATCTTGAAGATTAGGCCTTCCAGATTTTTAAATAGAATTGTATTTTGCGGAACATCGACTCGAAATAATAAGTTTTTTTTAAATCTTTTCTATATCTATTTTAGAACATAATGATAATGAATTGAGCAGCATGGTGTGTGCAATGTTGTGTATGTATGAATAATGAAGAGGGTAACTTACATGGTCGAAGTGCGTGGATGGCACGACAGAGGTCTCGTGCCCGTCGCCGTCCTAGCCGCCACACAAATAACATTTACATGCAAGCACACCCACACCAACGCATTGTATTATACACAATGGCTACATAGAAGTCAAACATATTTCAAACTATAGATTCAACATTACCAACAAAACCGTACTTCAATTATTATTGTAGACTGATTTTCAAATAAACAACCATAATATACAAAAATCACCCATATCGCTATACCGTTATGAATAATTTCTCAAATACGAGACTTTAAGTACTGGCATGCTTCCTGCCTATAGAGGGTTATACAGAACAATTCTAAACTGGTACTTAGCTGAAAGCAGGTCATCATAAGCATCATTTTGAATTACCTTTACCATGAGGCCACCCCCTTGCAAGCATCGTGGCTCGGCCTGGTGGCCTACGCACCATGGCACTTGGTCAGTGATTTAAAATCAAAATATCAGCTGTTGCATAGAAAAACGGCATTCATATTGAAGGTATGGAACAGCTGATACTTTATTCATGATTTCAGGTTTGGTCCGATAGTAAAAACTGTTCATAATAATGAGCACAATGACCTCCTTTCGGTTAAGTAGCATCGTTCAGTATAGCCCTGTATAAGCTTTGCATTTTGTACAAATTTTTGACGCGTCGGTTTTGAATCTATACTTTGAATATCGTCGACGGAAATGGTCAAACTATGTTCAACTGTATTTGCGAAGTTTTTGTATGTACAAATAAGCGTACAGTGCAATTTCCACAAGATTTCGATTTGGCCAAGTTTAATGTATTACAAACAAATTGTTAGTTTGTCCATTTCTTATTTTATAAAAGCAAAAACGTCAAAAGGGTTTTGTCTCTCAATTTGAATCTTATGCGACTTCTCGGGAACGATTCAAGAGACCATACAAGCAAGGACTTACTTCTAAATAGATATGCATTCTTATATTGATTTTTGGTAGTTAATATTTAACGAGTTTAGCCTGTAATAATACATACTACCTGCAATATTACTGGGATCATTATTTAGAGTATTGGTCATTTTTAAATAAACTACCAGAAGCAAGCAAACCTAAAATATTTCGATAGTAATATAGCTAAGATAATTACAGGAAGGGGCTTCTACCCACACCATATAGCATTAACCACAAACAAGGGATATTGGTTTTACACATTTAAATACCACCTTGTTATGACCCAAGCACCAAAACAGTGCAGGGGGTCTAGACAAGAGCCACACACTGTTAGCGTTCACGCCTGCGGAAAGATGAAATTGTATGAAAATGACATTGACAATGACATTAGCATGGGATAAATTATCTGAAGCTAATGTCATTTTCATACAATTTCATCTTTCCGCAGGCGTGAACGCTAACAGTGTGTGGCTCTTGTCTAGACCCCCAGCACTATCACTGGGTATCTAAATTCATCCAAACTATGATATATAGGTATAGTTGACAAATGCAAAATGCAAAAAAATTTAGTTGTTTTTGTCTAGAACGGCTGTATTTTTAGGATTTGAAGGAATAGTTTCGGAAAAAAAATACCCCAATATCGGTGTAGAATACACATTTCGAATAACCCAGTACATACAAGGTGTATGCACAAATATGGATAGTACAAGTTTTTCATTTTGGTGCAAAGTCCGTAAGAAACAATTATAAATCATAAAATTATTTACAACCATCTAATAATCGAGTGCGCTAACCTTCCAAATGAACTCTCCACTCGAAGAGTTACTGGAATGCGAGTCGCTGTCGCTGTCCCAATCCTTCAATATGTCGGCGGCCGTGTTGGGCTTGTCCTGCTCGCACTCAGGGGAGATGGGTGACGCGGGGGAGTCTTGAAACGATGTGCTCATCATTTCCGATGCTGGACCTGCAATATTTATATGTTTTGAGATCTTTATATTACACTAGGAACGCACCCCGGCTTCGCACGGGTGTAAATATAATTATTTTACACATTGGGTTACATTATTGGAGTTTTAGTAAGGCCTCCTTTTTTTGTTGAAAATATATTATAGCCTATGTCACTCGGGGAAAGTGTAGCTTCCCAACAGTGAAAGAATTTTTTAAATTGGTTCAGTAGTTTTGGAGCCAATTCAATGCAAACAAACAAATCTTTCCTCTTTATAATATTAGTATAGATTATTATTATAGTAGTAAGTAGTATAGATAATTATCTTTAATTGGGTACTCACCAGTGAATCTAATATCACTCAGCAATGGAAAATAGGAATCAAAAGTGGCATATTTCTTCTCATTCTGTAAAAAATCATCAGTCAAGGTCGTTATTTTCCCCTCCACCTCCATCACTCCGTTCGGCTTTACTTGTTCTTCTTGCGAGTTCAAACTGCTTGGGAGGCTGTCTTTGGATGTTTCGAGCGATCGGTCTTTCACTGGGCTAACTATTTTTTCCTCTAAGTCTGACGCTAGTTCTGATGTTTCTAGGAAGGGCGGTGATTCGTCGATGATTAATTTGTCATCTTTGCTGTCGCTATCATCGACACTACTTTCGATAAGCTCTTCAAAGGTTTCATTCAGAAAACTCACTGTAGCATAGTTTTCGCCATTCTGATGAATTTCTTTCGAAACATTCTGTGCAGTTTCTGTTTCTGGTAGTTTTGTAGAACCATTTGACAAATCGTTTAGACTTGGTAACAAAGGTTCATCATTGTTGATATCGATGGATTTTACTTCACCCTCGATTGTTGTTATATCATGATTTGCGAACGATCTTTCCTCAATTTCTGGTGACTTTTGTTTGAGTTCTAACAAACTTTCCGGTTGCTCGTGTGATTCACCGTTAATTCTAGGCAGATCAAAGTTTAGTCTTCTATCTTCGGAAGCTGTACCTGTACTGTCATGCGTTTGATAGGTATGGTTCAAATCGAGGAGATTCGCTTCCATATTCGAGTCATAGGACCTGTTAGGGCTTATCCTGTTCGAACTCGTCGGAACCTCAGTCACGATTATAGAATGAGGCTGTTCAGTTTCATCTTCTATATCAAAATTTATTAAAAAAGCGCTAGTGGGTTCTCTCGTATCAACTAACTCATGAGATTCTATTAAATTCGTAATACTAGGCGGACTTATATCTAGAGATTGCATGGGTTCCTTACTGTTGCTATTGGAGTGACTAGTGTGGTCGTGGAGCGCGGACGCGCGGCTTGTGCTCTGCTCGCTTGACATTCGCTCACTGTACAGCAACAGCGAGCAGGCTTCCATTAGTGAAGACAGATCTTGTGGACGGCTCTTCATTGAGTTCTCGAAGTTGCGGAACTCCTCCGAGCTATCACCATTCGTGCTCTGACTAGACTTCTGTCTCGAGCTCTGTTCCTGAAGCTGGTATGCATCTGAGTTTTCGACTCCGGAGGTGGGACTGCGTTCCAGTAACGCCAAACTGTTCCGACTCGGAGTTGCACTTTCTACATCGAGTAGCGCTTCAGATTCCTGATGTGGCGTCACTTTGGAGTCAAGATCCTGGGGTCTCGCTTCAGCATACACCTGGAAAGTTTCAAAATTCGGCACGCTCACGGAATTATCTGAACTTCCTGTTACGTTTTGGGGTAAGTTGAAAGGAATCGCGACAACATCGCAGAGGTCGTCGCTCGGCTCAACGAACGGCGTGCTCGTAAGCGTCGGCACTATGTCTCTGTATCTCGGGCTGTCGTTGGTCACGATAACGTTTCGGCTTTCCGTGTCGCGTTCATGCGGATCGTCCATTGAGTCGCCCCACAGGCAGGATATGTCCACGCTGTCCATCTTGCTGAAGCGGCGTTCGGTCGCCAGTCGAGGAATCGAGTTTTCATCGCAACGTTCATCGCTATCTTGCTCGTTCAGTTTCGGCGGAGAGAGATCGTGGTCTGGTAGAGGCGACCTGCGCACGAGCTCCGGCTGCGGCAGCCGCCAGGCGTCCTCCATGCCGGCCGCCACCGCGCTACAGTTAGATAAGGACGGAAGGCTCGAGATAAGCGTGCCATATGCGATATTCTTTGTCTGAGTGTTCTTCGAATTTTCGACGTCGGTGCCGGAGGGTGTGGCGACTGCTTCCGGCTTCGCCTTCGTGTAGGTGCGATCACACGCGATCGAGTCTGGCGAGAAGGTCTCGCACGGTTCGGAGCGGCTCTCGTGAATGTGGTACGTAGAGCAACGACTCGTTTCTCTGTCGTCGTCATTGTGCGTTAGCGTATCTGTGCTGTCGCTGTTGCCCTCGTCCTTCAAATCACAAGGCTCGGCTAATTCTGCGTCCATGACTAAATCGTCGAAATTTTCCTCGAGGTTGTATAGCGTATCATTTGAGCACCACGAGTCGATGCTGGTCGCTTTAGAAAGACATTGGGTATCGGTCGGTTTGGAAAGTTTCGCGTCTGTAGGCAGCGTGGTGTGCGAGAGAGTGGAGACTCGAGTCGCGTTGTCTCCAGTGTCGGTGTCGGTGGTTGGGCTCACAAGGAAGGGCGACACTTGCGAGATGTGCTCGCAGTTCGACTCGTGTTCTTCCTTCGTGAACGTTCGGTCGTTGATCGGAGAGAGTGGGTCGTTGAGGTCGGTGTGCGATTTGTACGGGCTGCCGTTCAGGCTGTCGGCGCTCATTGTTAATCTGCAAAACAGTTGTTTGTTTAGTACTAAATAATATTGGGTGTATGTGAGTGTTATCCCCATATTTTCTGTCTTCGAGCGCGGATTTCATTATATGACAAACACATACTGAGGCTGATAACTTATACGTAGATAGAAATGCAAAAATATGTATATATAAATAAGTAAAGTGAAATGTTACATAAGTTTTTATTGTGAGACGTTTTAGGTTAAGCAATAATTAAAATTTGCAAGCTGAATTGGCAATGGGCAGGCCACATCGCCGAAGAACCGATAACCGATTGGGAAGAAAGGTTCTTGAAAGGTGGAACGAACCGGAAGACGGAGAGTAGGTAGGCCTCCCACTAGATGGACCGACGACATTGTGAGAGACGCGAGCATCCAGTGGATGCTGTCGTTCAGTGTGCAGTTCTACGGGGGAGGCCTATGTTCAGCAGTGGATGTTTGGCTGATGATGATGAATAGTGCGGTCTAAGATGTCAGCACGCATAACTCAATGAAAACTGTTTAACATCCAAAAAACAATGCTTAAAAAAAATAGGCTTGCGTTTGAGCACCATCTCGCCTGATGTTAAGCGATGATGCGGTCTACGGTGGAGCACGCCCCGTGAAGCACGTGGCGTGAAAGACGTGAAGACACCCCTGTAATTTATAAAGGAAGTTTTTTGTATATGAACTCACTCCCTGCTGCTGGCCTGGCATACATCAGGCACGATGCGGTTGGGAGTGTGCGTGAGCTCCTTAGACAGCACGGTGTAGGTGTCCCCTCGGGGCAATGACGTCGCCGAGTCCGTAGAGTTGTTGCACGGCTCGGGGTAACTTTCAGACGAGTCTGTGCGGGTCGACGGGTTCCCTATAACAACACATGCACGCTGTTCAATACACTCATGGTATAATAATATCAATACTAGTCTATACTAATATTGTAAAGAGGAAAGATTTGTATGTAAGTATGTTTGTAACAAATTGGCTCAAAAAGAACTGGAACTTTTAAAAAAAAAATCTTTTACTGTTGGGAAGCTACACTATCCCCGGGTGACATAGGCTATAATCTATACCCGTGAGACGCTGGGGCGGACCGCTAGTAATATATAATTAGCAAGTTGAAGTGGCAGTGGGCAGGGCACATTTCACGCAGAACAGATAGCCGAAGGGGCCGAAAGGTTCTCGAATCGACCACGGACCGGTAAGCGCAGCGTAGGACGTCCACCTTCAAGATGGACAGACGACCTAAAAGAGTACGCAGGAAAACGCTGGATGTAGGCCGCTTCCAACCGGCCCTTTTCGAGATCGATGGGCAAGGTCTATGTCTAACAATGGACGTCCTACGGCTGAAATGATGATGATGATGATAATAATATACTCCGTCAGGTATGCTATTCCGTAACGCACAGGTCACGTGGGTGACACAAGTCTACGTTGTCGATGTTTAATATATTGAATTCGTGTTTAACTTGAATTGTTTCGCTTGAGCGGACAGACAAAATTACCATTGAAGTGCTTTTTGTATTTTGTTTCATAGATTATTAACAGATGTTTCCTGTGTTTGTTGCAATGAAGTGGCAACTGGTTAGTGACGTCGGCATGTGTCACTCCCGGAATATCAGAACTTGTTTTATTGGAACATCAATTCACTGAAGTTTGCTTTTGCGACGCGTTATGTGACTATATTGGAGTCATAAAGTTTTTTGCCGTTAAACGTCTGATAGTATAAAGGCTATCGTTATGACTCCACCAACCAACCGCAAAAAAATTGTATGTGACCCTACTGCCACTCAAACAAGTCTCCACTAGTAAAAAGTCAATAAATGAGGACGTCAGGAATTTGATTGCAAAATTCAGTTGAAATTTTAAATTCCTTATTATGTATTTCGGTTACCCCACTAACTGATCAAAATTCTCGCTATGGTCTTTCCGAGAGCCAAAATAAATAAATAAATAAACAGGTATAATGGCTTTGGGAACAAGACAGATATAGTTTTTTTTAAATATGGATCTACTTTTTGCCACCAACTCGCCTGATAGTAAGCGACGTGAGGCAACTATTCAAAACTGACTGACTGTTATCAAAACTTCTTGTTTTGTTTTCATGTTCAGGCCACGAACATTTCAATCAATCTTCATATTCACGTTTTGTAAATATTCACTGTTTCACAAGATAATAGTAAAATTCCTACTGACGACGAGGTATCTGATGACCGCACAACTTTACAGACATCTTACTGAAGTTAATTCTAATAATTGTATTGGCTAATGCAGCCGCATATGCGTGTCTCGAACAATTATTGCTTTGCGAATAGTTTCTCCTGACATTGAGGAAGCGTCGCTCTTTCGGAACTCCGTTCATAAACTCGGGTCGAGTTTGAAGTAAACATTTATATTTTTGTATATCGCCATTCCTATAAGGCCTTAGTGGCAACCATTCGTACACAAAAACACAGTTTTAAACTATCACGGTTGTTCACTAAAGTTATATGCTTATTTACGGGATATTTACCGTGGGAAGGTTGTGGAGTGAGCTCCCGATATTACGGCGCAGTTACATGCACCATGTTCACGGGAAGACTGAAGAATGCGGGTGGTTGGTCGAACAATTAAAAATATTTTTTTTCTGTTATAAATAAATATTTTTCTTTCTTTTTTTCTTTCAGTATAATACAATGGTATTTGATTGTGTTTAGACAGTATAATAGTAGCATTTGGCCTTCGGGAGCGTTTCCCTTGCACCAGGTAATACTTGTACGATGGACAACTTCAACGATGTTGGAAGGTACTTACAGTGGGTATCATTCTCGTAGGCGGAGAGTTGTGGGCCTGTCTCCTCCTGGATGGGGCTGAGCGCGCCCGGGTAGCTGACCACCAGCTCGGGCGGAGGGGGGAGCTCCGCCCCCCACTCGCCTTCCCCGTCCGTCTCAGCGTCCCCCTCGGCCTCGCCCGCCGGCTCGATCGCCGCTACCTGCCACACAACACAAAAATATATAAGAATTTTTTCGGCTTTAGGCTGCGTTTCCACCAGATGTGCGAGGAAAATGAGCGGTGCGCGAGAAAAAATCGACCAATAGGAGGCGAGACGAGACGGAATGAAGCGATTCTATTGGTTGATTTTTTCCTCGCGCACCGCTCCTTTTCCTCGCACATCATTGGTGGATACACAGCCTAACTCTGGTAAGCGACGATACCTAGCTTTTGTTTGAAGTATTAACCAACGGCTGTTTTTTTATTTTTTTACTAGCTGTGCCTCTCGGTTCTACCCGCGTTATATACTTCCTTGGTAGGAACAGCAACCCCCTTTGGCTTAGATGACAATTTCTTAAGATAATTCTTGCCATTCCATATAAAATGTATGGGAAAGTGAATTTTCTTCATAATGATTTTTTTTGTGAATTTTTCGACATTATAATACTTATTCTGCTATTCGGGGTTGAGAGGAATCCAACAAATTTAAGATCATGAAAATCGATCCCGCCATTCTTGAGTTATAAATGGTGTAACATACACGACTTTGTTTTATTATACAGCTAGCTGTTTTGTATACAAACCTACCTGTGCCAAGGGCAGTTTCAGCTCCAGTTCATTCCTCAAAGCCTTGACGCACTCTTCATCCAGCGAGAACATCTCTCTCACGTTCTCCGCGTACCGTCCATTCCCTGCCAGATAATACTCGGGCACCGCATCGGTCTCTGGCATACCGCTTTCCTCTATCAAACCCTCTACCGTCAATGGGCCAGAGTATTCGATATTCAAGTTGTTCTCGTTCTCTGCCATCGCTAGCTTTGACGTTATCTGCAACTCGATTTGGTTTAGATCGATCGATCGAACCGATGAATCGGTATCGGGAGCGTTTTCTCCGCTCAAATCGATGTCGACTAAATATTTTTGTTGGGACGTGGACGCTAGGGAGATTCCGGGCGAGTTAGGGGGCGTCGATGGGGAAACATGTTTCTGAGTACCGGAGCCGGTTGCAGTGTCGTCGCTTGGAGCTTCGGCGACGTCTTTGGGCTCGCTGATCGACGCTATGTCGTCAAAATGCTCGGCGTCGGGAGTTATATCCGGTACTTCATTCAAAAAATTTCCATCACGCAATGGGGAGGGCGTCTCTAGGTTAATCTCGCTGAAGTTCGAGGAGAACGCTAAAAGTTCCTCTCTGGGTAGTTCCACAGGGTCGATGGTAGGTTTCGCACTTTTGAATAATTCCGTGCAGTTCTCAAATGGGCCCAGCACTACGGAGCTGTTTTCGTCGTATGTGTCGGTCTGGTGACTTTTGTGTGACGGCGACTCAAACGGGCTTACGTTGTCAGGCAAGCATTTTAGTTCCGCTGATGTCCCAGACTCGCATTGCGGCACTGTAGTCTTGGCCATGACCATTGTGTCGTCCTCATTAACTGTTTCGACCGAGTCAAACATGCCGACGGAGGTATCGCTTCCAATCGGCGTGCTCGCGACCAGCTTCCAATTAAGATCTTGGCTAGAATTCATTATCTCCATTTTTAAAAAATCACTCGTCTTCTTTATCATATCGAAACTCGGCAGATCTAAGTATTGCGTAGAATCATTTCTACTTAGGGCGCTATCGTCGACCGGGGGAGTGGTCTCTACGCCTGAGTTTTCTTTATGTTCTACTTCTTTAACGCTATTATCTATGGTGCTATCCTTTAATATTTGACTATTAGTATCATTAATGAGATCCATGCAATCGGCGCTAGCGTCTGACCGCTCTTTTATATCAACCACTAAACTATCAGATCTAGGCGTGTTATTCACTTCGCTATCCTTAATATCTACACACTCAATGTTCTCCTCGACGACTTCCTTACGAACTAAGTTTTCTGTTTCAGGAACAGGTGCATCTCTATCAGTATTTTGTACTATTTCAGGGGGCAAATGTGTTGGCGTTACTTCTAAATGTTCGATGATTTTGGAATCACCCTTTTGCGTTTGTTTCAGATCAGCTTGTTTCTGGCACATCACAACATCTGTTATATTTTGTACTGACACAGGCATCTGTTTTGGAGTAACGGATTCTAAATCTACTACAACATCAACTTTTACTTCTTCGTCGTGATTTTTTAGCTCATCTTTAGAACTATCAGTTAAAGTATCGACGAGATCGCTTATTAATATTGTTTCATCTTTACTATAATTATATTCACTTTCTATAGATTCAGGTCCGATGTCTTCTAGTTTCACGAGTGACGTGTCATTTTCTTGAGTCGTGGTCGATACGTCTTCTGTGACTGAAGGAAGCGTGTCGAATACTTCGTTACTAATCGTCGTTTCATCGGCCGACACGGGCAAGATTACTTCTTGTACATCCGTTTGTTCGTGTATGTTTACAGAATCAGTGACCTTTATTACTTCAAGAGGCATACTGTCTGTTGGTACAACTTCTCTTACATCATCTATTGACTTAGTATCATCTTCAGTTCTTATTTCAGTTACATTATCACATGGTGTTTGGCAGTCTTTTCTCGGTGATTGTTCGTTATCACTTACACTAGGCATTGAAGCGGCGCATAATTCCTTCAGCTCGGGTACGCTTCTTTCTATTACTTCTATTGGTAATTCCATATCTGTTACAAACTCTACTGATGCGTCTTCAGTTAAATCTACAATCGCTTCTACATCTTTTTCGACTTCGGCCACGCATTCAGCGCTTTTAATCTGACTTTCGATCTCACTAACTTCAGCATCAGTCGCCTGTCTCTCTATATCGATGAGCACTTCAAAGTCTCTCATGGGAGTATCGGGCGTGAGATTCTCTAACGTATGCTGGCTGGTACTGTCGCTGTGGCGTTCGAAGGAATGGCTGAGAGTGCCGATCGTATCGCGATCAACCTCATCCTCCGCACACTCACCATCCTCCGTGTTACAAGCGAAACCAGTATCGAGAATGTTCTGGAAGTTAGTGATACCAGGCGACTTTACTAAAGTGCTCTGCATAGGATATTCCTTCTTGCAGTCCAAGCTTAAATTGTCCCGGGACGGACTCGCTTGGTGGCTTGACTCAGAGCTGGAAGTCTTTTCCGAATTCAGTATATTATCTAAATTCTTGATGACATCGCTCACGTCCTTGTAGTAGCTGACGTCATCCTGGCTCCCGGCTATGATATCCTTCAACCACGGATCCATGGACGCGTCCGAACGATCCTGATCCTTCTCTCTACTATCTTCTAGGTGTATATTCCCTTGGTGGCATTCTAACGCGGCTGTTTCGTTATGCGTGAGGTAGATGTTACGGACGTCGTCCAATGAGCCATGGAGGTTGGTTAAACTTTCAGATTTGACGTGCAAAGCGAGCGGGTCTCGATCTGACATGATGCTGGAGGAGCGAGAGACGGCGGCGCTCGTTCCGATTCCCAGTGTGTTGTGATCGAAGTCGAAGCGGGGGTTGGTTGAAGGCGCGTGGACTATGGCGACGTGTTCGTCTACTTTGGGAATGGTGTTAGGTTTGAGTCGCTGCCAGCGGTCCTCGAAGTGCGCGTGGTCTTGCGGCTGGGCGCGCTCGGCTGAGTGTGTTGCGTGCAGGTGGGAGATGAGCGCGTTGACTTGAGCGGCGGTGGGACGTGCGCTCGGGTCGCCGTTCCAGCAGAGTTGCATCACTTGGTACCTGGTGATAGAGAACAGGTATTTTATGCCATAGGTGGCAAAAAGCGGACGGGCTGTCTGATGGTAAGCAGTCACCGTCGCCTATGGATACTTGTAACACCAGAGGCATCACAACTACGCCGCAGACCCTTTACTCTATTAACTTGTCTTTTGAAGAACCCCATGTCGTAGCTTCTCGGGAAACACCGCAGAAGATAGCTCATTCCACATTTTGCAGGTATGATGCAAGAAAGATCGTGTGAATCGCATAGTGGCACAGGACTATGTTCGTGGTGAGTGAGAAATGAGAATGCACTTGGTGGGCATCGGCAACCTTTGCTTCTACATTTAATTAGAGGTGCGAGTCACGCGCACCCATCATTCCTCACCTCCTAAGTATTAGTAGATTGACTAATCACTCCTATCTGTAAAGCAGAGCTCTATCTTGGTGATGTGGATGATTTGGATAGTTAATTGTTTTTAATAACCCACAAACTATAGAACGACAACCAAATACCCATATTAGAATAATACGCTTTAAGATTTTTTTTCCTCAAAAGAATTTCCAAATTTGCTTATTGAGAAAACACAGTGTAAATAGGTAAGTATTATAGCGCCATTGAGCGTAGTTTACAGAATAATAGAAACAGAATTGAGCACCATAGAATTATATGATAGTACTTACAGATGGCTCTTGTAAGGGAAAGGCAGGTCGGGCGGCGGCGAGGGCCGGCCGGTGGGGACTGAGCCCCAAGAGCACACCTCCCATATCAGCGTGCCGAGCGACCAAATCTCACTGTCAGTCTGTGGAACGAGAAAAATTCACCATGATTTTTAAGAATTTTCTACAATTTCAGGAGCGTTTCCCTTGCTTGTAGGGTCATGAAACTAGTAATAAACCGGCCAAGTACGAGTCGGGCTCGCGCACTGAGGTTTCCGTAACACCACCAAATACAATAATTATTAGCCATTTCATAAAAACATCTTTAAAATTAGTAAAATGTGTCATTTCGATTCATTGAGACGAATTTATGATAAAGGTCATCTAAGTAGCAAAATACGTTGCTTAACTTGGCAATGAACAGAAATTTGTCACTGATTCGCACTTGGCCATTATATATTATTTGTTGTTGTATTTTAGTGTGTGAACTATAATCATGCCAAGTTTGACGCTTGTACGTATTACCGTTTTTACATTAGAGCAATTACAAAAATACGTAAAAAAATATATTTGTTGTGTTTGCTGGCTATGTAAAAAAATATGGGGGGTTATAGTTATGTCCCTTTCGTTTTTAGTTTAAGTAACGGCCAAAGGAGAGTCAGTGACAAATTTTTCTTCATTACCAAGTTATAACTGGTAATTGGGTTATTTGGATGATCTCATTTTCTTTCACCAAATCGTAATGCCATATTTTACTAAATAATTTTGAATTCGGTTTTTTAAATTGATAATTATTGTATGTATTTTGAGGTGGTACGGAATCCCCAGTGCGCGAGCCCGACTCGCACTTGGACGGTTTTATTTATTATTTCTTAGTTAATCATATTCATATTCATATTCATTTATTAATAAAATGTTATTTTACATCCGCCGTAACATTACATATTGATTGATAGCCCGTTGGTCCAGTTGGTAGTGAACCTACCTTTTAAGCTTGGGGCGTGGGTTCGATTCCCACCTAGGACAAACATTTTATGTGATGAACATTTGTGTTTGTTCTATATCTGGTAGTTAATATCTATTTAAGTATGTATTTAAAACTATATTTGTATGTATATCAGTCTCTGGCAGCCATATCACAATAGCTTTAGTAGTATAGTAATAGCTTTGCTTAGTTTGGGGTCAGATGACAGGTGTGCAAAAATGTCCCGAATATTTATTTATATTCTTATATTGATACATACATTATATAAAATGGTACTCACCGTGTAGAGCGCGCCTTGCCGCACCTCGGGCGCGAAGCAGTCGTGTTCCGGGTCCACGTCACTGTACCGGCCGAGCGCCGCGCGCGGCTCCCCCTCCTGCTCCCGCACCAGCACCGATCCGCACCAAAGACGTCTGCAGTACAAACACATTATATTATTCCAGGGCTAATTAAAATAAAATAAAATTCATCTTTTGCCCCAGGGTCGTAAGCTTAGGGAGATAGATGGAACCGGCCTACATTTATAGGCTTTATACAAGGTTAGTCGGAAAGCGTGTACTAAGCTGAGAGAGGTTCATTATGAACATTATTTATTTGGTTGCCTGGAAGAGATCGACGCCGCCACTTGTGGGACTAGCTCGTAAGTGTTTTCTATCGTGTTGTAATTTTTATTTCTGGTGTACACAATAAAGGGTTTCTAACTATCTATCTAACAACTTTTAATATGGTACCAACGCTGAAATCGCAAAAAATATCAGCTGTTCCATACATTTTGTCAAGTGTCAATGACAGTTTTCTATGGAGCAACTGATATTTTCTTCACGATTTCAGAGTTGCTCCCATTGTTAAAGTTGTTTATAATTCAAATTGTTTATTGCAAGTAACCATGGACTCAAACTTAGCAATATTCGGAAAAAGAATTAGGCTTCCACCAAAATAAAATGAATGGACAGGCCCAGTAGAAGCGCATTTTTGAGCGCCGGCGCTCATTTCGTTTCAGTCGGTCTCTAGCCGTAGGAAGTGCAACACGTGTCTATTGTTACGCGATAACGAAACATCTGACAAAATTATGCATTCATATACTTTCCCCAAGTGTAAACACACAAATAAAACCAGGATCAATTTTTTGTAACAAATATACTGTATATTTTTATAATTAGGTGTTGAAGTATATGTCCGACGGTTTTGACTCGTTTTTACTAAGCAATTTTAATAGTTAGGGCCCGTCCAATCATTTTATTCATTTTTATTTTATTTATTTTATTCGAGGAATTAGGTATGAAAATAATTGTAAAAATGTCAGTGGAAAGTCAAAATAAAAACGAACGTAACATACTATGTCAAATAGATCAAATAATGATGGGTACTATGGACTCATTTCGGCTTAGTACACCCATTCCGCATAACCCAGTAGATAGAGTGAATGTCTCGATAAATTTCTAATTAGTTTTATCTTATGTAGCATCGATGCCGCCGATAGGGAACTACAAGCATCCATTTAATTTCAAGCCTTCATTAACCTTGAACATCGGCGCAAAGTTGATACATACAATAAAACTCCTTTTTTGGGCAGTTCAAACTCACCCATAAGTATATCCGCGGGAATGAAGGTAGGCGAGCGCTGAACTGACGTCGCACATTAGCCGCAGGGGTACTCCATTCTCGTTGAGTAGAGCCATCTTAGGTCGATTCACTATCAGGTACTGTTGCAGATCCTAAAAAAACATGTTTCATTTAATTTTAAATTGATTCTATTACAATAGCTCACCGGATTGATTACTTTTATTGTCTTATAAAAAAGCTGACTATAAATTGAACCGATCATCGAAAACAAATACGAAATGTGTTCAAAATTAAGGAAGATATGAGCATTTTAATATCTTTAATATTTTACTAGACAGAGAGCGCACTATAGTTACTAATGACGTCACTCGTAAGTATGCCATACAAACTCCATACTGTCACTCGTTTTGTAAGAACGGGACAGAGTATCCCTTCCTAATCCGAATAAAAGCTTTAAACTCTTGTATCTCAGAACTGTCCTAGCTTATTTAAATTATTTATTCAGTATTTTTATAACATTTAATTATATTTTTAACTAAGCCTG
The DNA here is from genome assembly GCA_914767915.1 of Agriopis aurantiaria. Taxonomy (NCBI): domain Eukaryota; kingdom Metazoa; phylum Arthropoda; class Insecta; order Lepidoptera; family Geometridae; genus Agriopis; species Agriopis aurantiaria. Next base: position 3,360,286 of record OU611994.1, on the reverse strand, counting down.
TTTTTTTTAACAAGTCAAATACCTGCCCATAGTCATTGTTGGCTTAGGCGTCGCTATATTATTTTCACTTAATAAAAAAAAACGGTAAATGAAAGCAGATGAAAGTCAGAGAGATCGATCGGTAGCCAGTTTACAAAATAAATCAAGTAGCGCGTTACTGAAAAAGTAGGCAGTCAAATTAAATTACTGTTAAATTAAATTGTGTTTCATTTGATAGCTGTTTTAAAGCAACATCGAGCTGTGATAAAATTCATGATCATCATAAGGATTTCAGTATGGAGTCCAGGTTTTTTTTCAATCGACTTATGAATTCAATTCATCATCATCATTTCAGCCGTAGGACGTCCACAGAAATCAATTCAACTGTTATTTTTTGTGTATTTTAAGCCGGGTTTCCTGCGCCCAAAATCTAAAATAATTGTGGTTATGATGATGATGAATTTTAATACATCGTTACAGGTGTATCAGTTGTGCATAGTTTTCTACTGACAAAGACAAACAATTAGTTTTACCACAATACCAGCGTGACGATGTGGTCCAAGATGGATAACACGATCCGGTTTGGAAACTGACTCTCAAATTAGGATGTTTTTTATATTAACTTACCATAGTACACAGTTCAAACATCAATATCCAGGGATCCTCCTGGAGACATTTCCCTATGAACGCCAGGATGTTCTCATGAGTGATGTCTCGGTACACTTTGGCCTCATCCAGGAAGCGCGCCTTGTCTTCCAGCGTCGCGTTCTGGTTGAGTATCTTTACTGCTACTGTTGTGCTCGCGCCCGCTTCTTCTATCTCGCCCTCTACCACCTGCAAGTTAGAAAGAGATGATAGTACTAATGCTAATTTAAATATTCTTCTTACACATACTGACGACATCAAAAATACTGTCGGGAACGAGTGGATGCGAATAGCGAGAGACCGGGGAGAGTGACATAAACAAAGGGAGGCCTATGCCCAGCAGTGGGTCACTCAGGGCTGATGATGATGATGATGATCTTACACATATAGGAAAGTGACTACTGTCTCTTTGTTTGTTACTTTCTGACACGCTTTTATTAGTTTCACTTGTAACAAATATTGGAAGATGATTTTAGCCTCATTCTAATAGGCTAGTTGACTGGAGTTTCATTTATTACAAATAAAAGGTTTAGCGAAAGATATAATTACATACATTACTCATTCAAAAATAATTTAAATTGGCTGATACATTTCTGAGATATAAGCGTTTATGCCTTTCTCCCGCAAAGCATGTGTTAGTATAGTATCGTATTTGTATGGCGCGCGCACGGCTTGACGTCATAACGTGCTAGTGCGCTCTCTGTCTAGCATGAAATTAAAATACTTATCTCATTTATTTTAGTTTTCGTTGATGGGCTCTATTTATAATCAGATTTTTATGAGGTAATAAAAAAATAGGACACTGGCCTAATGTGTTTTTCAAAAAATGTATGCATTAAATACAATGTTTGTTAAAAATATTGTTGATTTCTACTTATAAAAAACTAGCTGTAACCCAAAGCGTTACCCACGATTTTCCATATGTCTGTGTGGTGTGCACTATAATTTTGCCTAATTTCGTTAAGATCGGCTCTCTAGCCCTTTAATCGTGAAAGCGAACAAACAGACATAGACAGAGTTACATTCGCATTTATAATATTATGATAGCCCGTTGGTCCAGTTGGTAGTGAACCTACCTTCTGAGCTTGGGGGGTGGGTTCGATTCCCATCTAGGACAAACATTTATGCGATGAACATTTGTGTTTGTTCTATATCTGGTTGTTAATATCTATTTAAGTATGTATTTAAAGCTATATATGTATGTATATCAGTCTCTGGCAGCCATATCACAAGCATTGCTTAGTTTGGGGTCAGATGACCGTGTGTGAAAATGTCCCGAATATTTATTTATTTATTATTTATTTATTAGTTGGGATTCAAATAAATCTTACCCTGCCAAACCATCCGCGCCCTATTTCTCTCAGGTACTGTAAATTGTTTCTTGGGAAATCTTCTTCGCCTGTAAAGAAAAACTTTCATTATAGTCAACGATGATTTAACAGTTTGTTTTTATCAAAATAATTGAAATAGATACCCATCTTTTACAAATCTAGGAGGAAATATCAAAAAGATTCTTGGTACCATTTTAGTCAACGAAGATTCAACATTATGTTTTTGTTATTGTGGCTTTATCAAAATAATTGAAATAGTTACCCGTCTTTTATATATCTAGGACTTCGACCAAAATAACATGAATGGACGGGCCCAGAAGAAGCGCATTTTTGAAGATTACAAAATGAGCGCCGTCGCTCACTTCGTTTCAGTCGGTCTCTAGCCGTAGAAAGTGCGACACGCGTCTATTGTTACATGATAACGAAACATCTGACCAAATGATGCCTTCGTGTGCTTTAACGAAGTGTATACACATCAAAAAACCGCTATCTATTTTTTGTAACAAATTTACTGTACATGGTTATAATTAGATGTTGAAGTATTTATGTCCAACGGTTTTGCCTCGTTTTTACTGATTAAGTTCAACGGTTATGGCCCGTCCATTCATTTTATTTTGGTCGAAGATCTAGGAGGAAATCTCGAAAAATCTTGCTATCATTTTAGTCAACGATTATTTAAAAGTTAGTTATGTTTTTTTATTCTAGCTTTATCAAAATAATTGAAATAGATGCCCGTCTTATATAAATCTAGGAGGAAATAGCACATAGATTACTGGCATCATTTTAGTCAACGATGATTTAAGTTTGTTTTGGTTATTCCAACTTTATCAAAATAATTGAAATAATACCTTGATTAATACACACAAGGTATGAAAGGTATTGATTAATACCTGTCTTTTTTAAACTATGTGGAAATCTTAAATAAATCCTTGGCATCATTTTGGACATTTTTACTAATAAATCTTTATCAAAATAGATACCTGTCATTTATAAATCTAGGAGGAAATCGCATATAGATTTCTGGCATATTTTTAGATAATGAATAGGCAAAATATCAAATACGATTCTTTGCATCATTTTAGTCAACGATGATTTGACAGTTTGTTTTGATTATTCAAGCTTTATCAAAATAATTGAAATAGATACCAGTCATTTAGAAATCTAGGAGGAAATCTCAAATATCATTTTAGTCAAGGATAATTTAACAGTTTGTTTTTGTTATTCTAGATTTATCAAAATAATTGAAATAGATACCCGTCTTTTAAAAACCTTTTTTATCTATTCCGTGGCATCATTTTAATCAATGAATAGTCGACTTAGCGTGTACTCTACGAGTTAGGTGGATAATGAATTCTGAGTAAGGCGTTTGTCACGATTCATGGGAACCGTACCGCGGTCGAATGCACACAATGGCCGCCGCAGCGCCGTTTAGATTGTAGCAAATACGCATCAAAACGTGATCGATCAAAGCATCGTCAACAGACTCGAAAGCTACGTTCAATGAAATTTATAGAAAACTGAGTAAGGTGCGTGTATTAGGTAACTTCTGGGATGTTAGCTTAGAACAAAAAAATTATCTTGTGAAAGTTCATTCACGACACCGAGATTGAAGTTTGTGTAGAGTTCTAAAAGATAGTCAGGATAATTTCATCCCAGTACAAAAACTGCTTGCTTAGTGCCAGTGGAAGTTGCTTAGCAGCGGATGGGTCTAGTCTATCTTACTTTATTACAAATTTAACACATATTTCACAAAAAACAAAAATCACTATATTCTGCGGCAGACGCAAAGACCAAGCGCTGAGTCTCCACATCTTGTCAAAAAATATAATATTGAGATCGGCCTTACGGCTAACTCTTAACACAGGCTCGAATTAGCGCTGAAACAGCGCATTTCGGAACATCACGCGAGCGTGAACCTTAACGCGCCGTGATACGGTTTGCGGTCGCGTAACTTTTCTCATCACCTAAACAGAATCGCTTAAAACAGTAAGGCCCCAGGTTGTTGAGGTGAGACTCACCGAACCAGTCGGCGCAGCGCTCGAGCGGATCAACGCCGATGATGGCATTGGGCAGCGGCTCGAATTCAACAACCGACTCGCGGCTGACCCGGTTCCGCTCCTCGTTCTCGCTGACGATGTACGCGGCCGCGTTGTTGTTTGCGATGTTCTGCATCTCCCGCAACGAGATGGGGCCATTGTTGTTGTCCTCGCTGATGTTGTTGTTGGCTGGCTCCGAGAACCCCGAGTCGGGGGGCTGGACGCGCTGCGCCGCCGCGTGCAGCTGCTGCGCGCTCGCCGTGAACAACTGCACAACGACATAACTTTTAACATTTCTGTAAACGTACACGGTACTGAGAATAACAGAAACTGATACTAAAGTTGTAATAATGTGCTCCAAAAATAAAATAAAACATGAACTATGTGTTTGGGTGACAAAACAAGAACACTTGGGTTAGGTATAAAACGTACACAAGTTTCAAAATGAGCACTTCCCACAAAGTGCATTTCTTAAAAAGGGCACTTCTCAAAATGAACTTTTTTTTCTCAATTTGGGCACTACGGATAATGTGCACTTTTCTAATTTGTTAAGCAAGAGAAACGGTCTTAATTTTCTTTGTTTTTATTAATTCAGACTAAACATCAACAAAACGATGATATTTTTATTTCATAAGTGCATGTTATAGTTTCATGATTAAGTCATAAATTAAAGAAGAACATAAATAAATTTTTTGAAGTATTCGTTTCCTATTACACAAATTAGAAAAATGTGCACATTTTGAGAAGTGCTCACGTTAAGAATTTAAAAATTCTCACTTGTAAAGCGCTATGAGAAGTGTCCATTGTGAGAAATACGCATACTCATTTTGAACCTTGTGCACATTTTGCAGTGTTCATTTTGGACCTAGCTCGTAAACCTAGCCATAGTCGACATTTTGCTGTAGAATATGGCTAAGAAAAAGTGATATCGTTCATTCTTCAAACGCTTTACACATAAACATTCCAAACCAAAAACTTCCATCGTGAAAATGACAAACAAAAAGGGAATGAACATGACGAAGACCAAAAATGAACAATGAGACGACCAGACGGCACACATACATCGCACAGATAATCTACCTGGTTGTCTGTTCCTTCGTTAGGCTGCTGGAGAAAACAATGCACATGAGACATTTAATCTTATAATCTCGGTTACACGAACAACTATGTCTATATATAAATACACAATGTACGTGAAGGCAATTTGTTCTATTGTTTTTGATTATCATTAAAATTATGGAATTTGTGGCAACGATGTTATTTATGTCGCTGATTGTTCTGTGGTTTGGTAGAGTACACACGGAAATCTGAAGTACAATTGGTACCTATTTCACACACTTCCATCTCCGCTACTGCAGCAACTGTGCCAGGGCCCCAGAGCCTCGCTCCATCGCTCCAATATTTCAAGGAGTTGGGTTGGCTCGGGTAGGTGCTGGTAGGGGGTAATGCACAATACACCCCAAGCGGGACGTCAGTGCAGGACTTATCGCCCCCATCTCGAATAAGAAACCTATTTTGTAGGTCTTGTTGTACATAGTTACATACTGCAGGTATGTCACTAGTACTTAATTTGGTAGAGAAACGGGAAACTTAATATACATTTGTCATGGATCATTTAACAGGCGAGTGTGTTTTTTGCAACTAGCTTCGCCCCACAGCTTCGCCCACGTGGAGAATCTCCACGAAACCGCACAATCTAATGCAAAAAATCACGTCGTTCTATCTCTAAGATTAATAAAATAATAAAAACAAAGCTTTCGCATTAATAATATTACTAAAGATATATGTAAAGGTAAGTACCCCAGTTTTTATTTAAACTTACAGTTATACGATTTTGACCTCATGACTACTTAAAATATTTAGAATTAATGCCTGTGTCAATACATTTAATCTAATTTTTTTTAAATACGGGGCTAGAAGTACACCAGTTTGACTTGTGCAAATGGGTAACATCATCAGTTACAACATTATTTCGAAGGAAATCTAAAAATTCACAGCTAAAATGCGTGGTGTAAATGACGTTTATTTAACATTAGATATTTTTTTAATATACCAATCGAAAGAGCAGAATAAAACTAAGAAAAACTGTCATCATCATTTCAGCCATACGACATCCACTGCTGGACATAGGCCTACGGGTCATCGATCTCCAAAAGGGCCGGTTGGAAGTGGCCTGCATCCAGCGTTTCCCAGCGGTCTCTTTTAGGTCGTCTGTCCATCTTGTGGGTGGACGTCCTACGCTGCGGTCCGTACGTGCCGGTCCGTGGTCTCCATTCGAAAACCTTTCGGCCCCATCGGTCATCTGTTCCGCGTGATATGTGCCCTCTCCACTGCCACTTCAACTTGCTAATCCGGTGGGCTATGTCGGTAACTTTCGTTCGTCTACGGATCTCCTTATTTCTTATTCGATCTCGTAGAGAAACCCCTTGGGGACTTGGGGAGAGAAGAAGAAAAACTGTACACTCAACTTTACCTCCCAATTGAACCTGCAACTGACGATATACTTCTTCAGAGATTACTCGATACCATTTCTATTTAAGGATCAACAGTTTGTAATCTGGTGACAGGATATTGCACAAGTATATCAATCACTACATTTTCAGCTATATTCCACGACACAGTCGTTACATCGCAGTGTGGATGTTATTGAACAACGCATTATCATCAAAGGGCACGGCTTCAGCACTATTAAACCGAAGGTCGTGTAACATTGTCAATTCTAACGCGCTCTATTTACGGTCGTTAATGTTATTCAAGTGATTCACAACAAAATTTAGCTGTGATCCAGTGGTTATGTCATATAATTAAGAACAGATTAATAGTATTTGTTTAGAATTTCCCCTTTACGCTTCTTTGATATCGTCGAAACAAAATGTATTTGCTGTAAGCAGCAGATTTATATGACAATTGTGAAATTAGCACAGTTCTATACATTTCCTGATGCTTAAAATGCTGTACTTGCACTATTTTATGCTATAAGTTGTAAACAACAAAAATTTATCAAACCGTATATTATACACTTACTTACTACAAATTGTACGTCAAGTTTTAATTACTTACGGCGTACATACTCGTGTTTTTTTTTTCACCGTATAAATAATATGAGACTGACCATTCGACATAGTATTTGTTCTCATTCCAACTGTATAAGAATTATCTTTCTATTTGATTCAATTTTAAAATTTGGCGACTTAAAGTACAGCAAACACGTTTTCTGTCGTCGTTCTTTTAAAATAGAATATATCTACGTTTGGTCACCATTTCGCCTGATGGTAAGCGACGGTGTGGCCGAGGATGGAACACGTTGATCTAGAAGAAATCTATTCACTCTAGCCTTAAAGATGCCTAGATTGTAGTTCTCAGGAAACAAGGAGGACGGCATGGAGTACCATTCTTGGACAGTACGTATCATAAATTACGACCCAAATCATTGTTAATATGTCTATAATGTTTTTTATTGTCTATGTAGACTAGGTATTATTCGTGTTCGACCTTATGAACTACAAGAGATATAGCTGTATAAAAAGAGTTTTCCTAAAAGCTAGACAGCAAAAAGCGAGCGTATATTTTAATCGAATAAAGTTGCAAAAAGGAAATTGGATAAAGCACTTTGCTTAATTTCATATCGCGTGTGGCTGACGCTTTTACTCCAAATTATGAGTTCGTCTATAATGGCAACCTTTTAACAAGCTTTCGTAATGGGTGGTAGAGAAACTACATAATTGTCTGTAATTTTTACGTATACTGCTTTTAAAAGTGAATTATGAAGGAAGTCTAGCAATGCGCAGATATTTTGAAATGTAATTGCTGGAGCCACCCTAATGCTTGGATGTGTTATCAAATTTTCTTGAGTGTACTTATTGCATATGACATCACAATAGGAGCATAAGGATATATTAGTCCTCGTGCTCCTACTAGTAGTTACCCAGTAGGACAATGCGGAAACGCTCGTTATAAATCTTCCCGCGACCCCCTAAACGCACGATAGAGCTGCGGCACCTAGTAAAGATTTTGGGAGGAAAACTCCTAACAAACTTCACCTCTAAATCGTAACACAATCTTATGTTTTTTACCGACGAAAAAAGGCGGAGGTTCTCTAGTCGACGCATATACCCCGAACTGTGACATCGTGACCCATAAATCTTCGAAACCCCTGGATCGATTTTGCCCATATTAGAACTGTAATGTATTATATCAATTAAAGAACCGAATTCAAAATTAGTAAATACGCAATTTCATTCGCTTGTTTTCGTTTCGACATATTTTTTTAAAGTTCTTTTGATTTAAAAAGCAAACTACTGAACCGATTTTGATGAAATTTCTATGGGACCAATCTGTATCCAAGTATCCTTAGTAGTATATATAGTAGAGTACAGGTAGATTCCTTTCAAATAAAAAAAATCCAAATCAGTTTATAAATGACGGAGTTCTGGGGTACCAAACAACAACAAAAAACATACAGCCATATTGAGAACCACCTTCTTTTTTGAAGTCGGTTAAAAAGAGACAGAGAACCAACTAATTCAAATGAATACATATAGGTCGTTGCTGAGAACATACATTGTAGAGTATAAACATCAATGGACCACGGACTGGTAAGCGCAGCGTAGGACGTCCACCAACAAGATGGACAGACGACCTAAAAGAGACCGCAGGGAAACGCTGCAGGCCGCTTCGAACCGGCCCTTTTAGAGATCGATGGGGGAGGCCTATGTCCAGCAGTGGACGTCCTACGGCTGAAATGATGATGAAACACCAATGGAACTATAACGAATGGTGCATTAATTAAATATTTATGCAATACATAACCAGGCACCGTATTGATTATTTTATTTATAGCAGTCTAATCGAACATTTCTTGTGCATGACTGCACACACTCTCAGCCGACGTTACATAAGGGGGGAGTTGAATGACGCTGCGAGTGTGCGTGTGATAGACAAAACATTATGATGACGCGATGATCGCTAGAGCATGGCTGGTTTCACAGCTGTGCGGGAGACTCGTGCGGGTCGCCCGTACTACGGGAGACGGGATCTAACGCGGAGGCAAGTCCTGGGGGTCTAGACAAGAGCCACTTTCTGTTAGCGTTCACGCCTGCGGATAGATGAAATTGTATGAAAATGACATTAGCATGAGATAATTTCTCTCAACCTAATGTCATTGTCAATGTCATTTTTATACATTTTCCGCAGGCGTTAACGCTAACAGAAAACGGGTCTTGTCTAGACCCCCTGTACGGAACAATTCGCGTCGCTGTGAAACTAGCCTTCGATCAAGTATCTACATTCTTGATTGATTAACTCTTTATTGTCGGAACAATTCGCGTCGCTGTGAAACGATGTTCTAGCCTTCGATCAAGTATCGATATTCTTGATTGATTAATTTATTCACACCATCAAATTTGATACAGAGGACAAAAAACTCTTAAAAACTAGTCTAACAGCTGGCAGCCTTATCGCTAAAAGCGATCGCTTCCAGGCAACCTTAAGATGGAAAGGATCGAATCTTGATCGAGGATTCTAGCGCCTCACGTATGTATCCGCTTCGTAAGGCGAACCAGCACGGGTCTCGCGCACAGCTGTGGAACCAGCGTAAAAGTCTCGTTGAAACCAAACTTGCTTTTATGACTTTACAATCTTTTCACACAAACAATTATTTTGTGGTGGTGGGATCTCAAATCAGACAAACAAGGGACATACTTCTATGACCCCGAGGAACACCTGTGCCAAAAATTAAAAACAGGTATTTTATTCTGAGGTTTCACTACATTTTTAGGGTTCCGTACTCATAGGGTATAAACGGGACCCTATTACTAAGCCTACATTGTCTGTCTGTCTGTCCGTCAGTCTGTCTGTCCATCCTACTTTTAAACGGCTGTATCTTTCGAACCGTAATAGATAACTAGTTGAAATTTTCACTGGATATGTAATATTACGGCGAAATAACTAAGAAATAATAAAAAAAGTCAAAAAGAAACAACAAATGTCCCCATACAATAAACGTGTTTTTTCACCATATTTTTTCATCTTCGACCACATCGTCGCTTACCAACAGGCGAGTTGCTCAAACGCGGACTAATCCTCAATAAAAAAATTAACAAAACATATTAGCTCTAATGTAAAAACGGTAATACGTACAAGCGTCAAACTTGGCATGATTATAGTACACCCTCTGAAGTATAACAACAAATAATAAACAATGACCAAGTGCGAGTCGGTGACAAGATTCTATTCATTACCAAATTATAATGTTAATTATTATGGTTTTTTTTTTTAATATGTAAGTTTGCTACACTATCGCATTAGGTTATAACCTGTAATGATAGTTCTAAGTTGGAAATAAAATAAATAAATAAATAACTGGTAATTTTGTTATTGAACTTTGTGGTTCAGTGCGCGAGCCCGACTCGCACTTGGCCAGTTTATTGTATAAATCACCTGGGCTATTAGCGGTATAGTGAAACATGAAGACATTTAAATGCAAACATTCATTGTACTTAGGCATATCTCCCTTATATCACAGACTTATATGCCCGAGCTGAGTTTGTGACTCATGTTATTGTACGTATTTCAGTTTAGCTGAATTATTGCGATGTCCTTCGCAACAACGCGAAGGTTGTCCGTTGTCATCACTGACCGATTGTCGAGTTTCCGTCGTTTGTCGACGCATAATGAAAGGCGCAATTTAAAAATAGACATACGACGATTCTGCTATACGAATACCGTTTTTGTATTAGTTATTCACTTCATGAATATTTAAGACACGGTGAAAATGTTATTATATAGATAAATAATAAATTACCGGATTGTCTTAAAAGCTCCCCATAAATAGAGCGACCGCCAAAACAAAATTGAAAGGAAGATATAGGCGTTTTAATGTCTCGCTACACAGAGAGCGCACTATACTTTCAAATGACGTCGCCTGCAACGCCATACAAACACCAAACTGACATTTTGTGGAAAAGGGACAGAGCAGAATTTTCTAATCTAACCAAAAACTTAAGGCGCAATCTCAACTTTATAAGCCGGTTTAAATATTATTTTCAGTTTACATATTACATTAAATTATAAAACACTGTTTTAAACTATCACGGTTGTACACTTAAGTTATATGATTATTTACGGGATATTTACCGTGGTGAGGTTGTGGAATGAGCTCCCGGCAACCCGTGAATCATAAAACATTAAATTATATTTTTCACTAAGCCTATTAGTTTTAACAAATCAAACACCTGTCCGCATCCTATATACACCAGAAAAGATTTACAACTAGTGTAACAATTGGCGGTCTTTTCGCCATTATAAGCGATATCTTCTAGGAAAAGTAGGCAACCTATGTGTAAAGAGGATATATACACTGTTGTGTAGAAGGGATGTAGTAAAAGGTAGTAAACAAGTAAATCTAACCAAGTCTTGCGCTGATCGGTGCATGCAATCATGACTTGGTCTCTTGACCTCTCCCTCCAAATTTCCCAAACGAGACAGGTTCCGAGCTCCTATCATCACTATGATTCTTGCACTAACCACCATCCATTCACCGATGAAGATTCCCATTATAAACAAACGGCTGCAACCGCAATACAATTCGCGGAACCCAGAATTGAACAACAAAATGTGTGAATACACTTAAAAATAGTTCTTATGTCTTTGAGCAGCGTCGACAATAGGCGACTGTTCACATGGAGTAATGTTATTGTGTTATGTGCATTGAGTATATAGGGTTTCGCAGAAAGGGTGTACTAAGCCGAAAGGGGTCCATTGCACCCTCAGATCACAAACATGGGTGATAGGCCAGATGCGTTCCCACCTGCCACGCCACCTTACCATATGTTAATAGTTGAATCACCCTGCAGACGGCTTTTGCCGTAATTGTTTTTTGCATGTGGTATGTTGTGAGGTAGTTCATTGGTGTCTATAATCGAGATACGATTTTTATAGCGTCACAATCTCTCAGTAAAAACTGTCAAAAAACAAAAAAGTTAAAAGTGCTCATAATGATAAATATAAACTATGGTCTATGTATCCTTGGTATAAAGGACCCTTTTTGGCTTGTACACCGTTTCCGCGTAACCCTGCCGTGCATACCGTCTATGGTTATGTGTTTAGATAAATTCCGTAGCGAGACCCTATTTCTCGAAACTATGTACGATGTTCACAGCTTCACAAGTAATTTGTAGTATTCTACGTCGTCAATAATATGCAGTTGTTGGAAAGGACCCTTGTCTACGTGATATAAGTTTGTTATTCTTAAGACCGCGCTCATCGGCCATAAAAGCAAAAAAAACTTGACCGAATATACATTTGCTTTACGGTCTATTAGAATGCGAATTTGCACCAAACCACGTTTATATTATAAGAGGAACTATAGCAAATGCATTTCCAATCCACATCAAACCATCGACACAATAGAGCTGTAAAACAGTTTTATAGCTTCTTGTGTCTGAGAATATGACAATCGACAATGCTGATTGTAGATAATTGGACGCCGGTTAATATGGGGGCTGTTGATAATAAGTGTTGATTAGATAACGTTACATGTGGATAATTAGTTCGTTGACATCTAGAGCTTTTTCTGTAACATGGAATAGAGAGGAGTTGAACAAAGGGAGGCCTTTGCCTTGCAAAGGGACGACTACGGCTGGAAAATATATAATTATTATGTGTTTATAATTTAAAGAAAACTCTTTTTTGAATACGGCCTAGACCGTTGCTATATTAATCGTTGGAAGGAATTTTTTGTCTTCTTTGATTATTTTCTATTGCGTTTCAACATTTCAATGTGCAAAGAGGTTTGAATTACAGTTTTCCACTGCAAAGAGGTGATGTTATAGAACAAATAAAAAATAATTGATAGTTCCAGATGGTGTCCTGTAATTGGCTCATAGTACAAGCCACGACCTCCCTTTTTTTTTTTTTTTCCGAGGGGGAAATCTTCTAAAGATACCCTGCTGCATTGGGGTGCAGCCAGGTTATGTGGGATTATACCCACTAAAGCCCCCCCGGTGACCAGCCTTAGTGTTTGACAAGAGGGCTCCGAGATCTCCAGAGGAACGCACCGGAGCCCTCGGCACTGCGCTACGGCTCCTCCCGAGACAACTGTGTTGTCTCAGCCCCTCCACCCACGACAACGTTGGTCACACAACGTTGTCGTTCTCTCCCTGAGCACGCTTATGTGGATGGTCAAAGCCCCAACTTTGACCATCCCGAGCCCGGAGGTCCCCTTTTAGTAGCCTCTTACTACAGGCAGGGGTTACCGGTGCCGTATTCTATTGCCCCGGCGCCAGGGCTAAGCCATGACCTCCTAGAAATGTTTTTTTTATCCCGTAGTTTGATTGCTACGCAACGTTTTAACGAAATGTGGTCGTATCCCCAAAATATTTATGCAATTTTTTATGTGAATATCAATGAATATTTTATTTTTATTCCAGGAAACACTTTATTGGCGTAGGAATCCTACTCTTAACTGGCAGACTTTCGAATTAAGTCAAAATAATGATCAAACCTTGGTTATTACTACAACCCTTAGAATAACTACACAAAGAAACCAAGTACATTCGCAAAATTTAAGCCATTCAAATGGATATAAAAATTTTACTATGACAATTTGCGCGGTGAAATCGTACCACAACAAATCAGAAAAGCAGCATAAGAGTTATGGTGTGACATTCCACAGGTAATCCATTAATTTTCTTGCTTAAATCGTTTAAAATTCCAATCGAAACGTAAGCTACAAAGCGAATTTGTAGCTTACGTTTTGAGAAGGCGTTGTTTGGAAACCTACCTTCTCTGAGTAGTTATTCTAAGCTACAACCCTAAACTTCCTTATTATTTTTGCATTAAGTATACTTTATTACTGATTTGTTTCACACAGAAATCATAATTTAGGTAATACAATAAGAAAATCACTTTTCATTTATAATTTTTTTTTTCTTTATAAAACAAACTTTAGGACTAAAGTAACTAAATAAATATTTAGCTGAATTTATTTTAGGATTTGCTACTTACCTATTGTTCAAAAGTTAATAGACAAGTCTGTATCTAAACTTTATAAAGTAGGGGCACAAAAAGTGACATATAGCTATCACTTTTATACTACATTATATAAATTTAACTATACTTACCTTCAATCGTTATATCTAATGACACGGTGCAAATTGCGAAGCTAAAAATCAATAGTGATGCATACCTACTGCAGAGGTGGGTAACACTAATTGTGGGTATTGCATTAACAACACTTGCTGGATACTTATCCTTGTCAAAAACGTGGCCTTGCACTTTGACATTTAACAAGATAATTCAGTACAAAACAAACAAAGGCAGAGAATCCATTGGTTCGCCAAGTTGCGGTTAAAGAAGGATGTCTCGGAGGAACTAAGCAATTAGCAGTTGATTAACATTGCGAGTAAGACTATGAGGAATGACTAACGCCTGCAATGCGGCTCATTCGAATGGAGTAACAATAAGGCAACAGTTCGTAAGGTGTTTCTCGTTTTTGTGAAAATATCTAAAGAAAACATATCTAAACGCTTTGAACTCTAGTTTTTCTGTTTCTTATAATTATGTATGATCTCGTTATCAGTCAGAAAAAAATTGCAAAAAAATTTACAAACGTCTCTATTCAAACAGATAATTTATTGTCTTTCAACAGCTTTCAGAGAGGTTAATATTTTGTACAATTTGTCTTAGTCAGGGCAACATTGGTAGGCAACTGCTTTTTGTTTCAGCTATGAAGGTGAATAATTGCCCTCCTATTTCATAATTTGAGAAGAAGCACTCACTATACAAACTAAAAGGTACATGAATCTATTAACATGACAAAATATTTCTCAAACAGAATCGCATGCAGGCAATGCCATTTAGATGTGGACATTGTGAATACCGACCAAAAATAGATTCAAAATGAATGGCAGTCTTCTTGCCAAAATAATTCGAATAGCTCTCTGGGCATTGACGTTCTTTTTCATGCGAAAAGTGATAAAATGCTTGTTGCGTTGAGAACTTGATGTGTAACACTATGTGAACTAGGCTTATTCTCACGGTACTAAAATCTAACATTCTATATAAAGTGCAACCACTTGACCACGACTCTATTCACGGAGTTCTCATCAGTATTATTTCAGATTCAAAATAACATGGAAAAAATGTCTAAGCAAAACACAACAGAGGTCGGAGAATATCCCAAGCAGAAAACAGACAAAACAACGAATGTAGCCGAAACCATCTTAAAATAGTTAGAACCGCGTCAGTTATGTAAAACTGTCATACATTATTACACGGTTAGATGCGAAATGTTACACTAATCTAGTGAAACAATATGACATTGAAACATGAAAATATCAAGGTTAGTTTATGTAAAAAGACGGTGTCATCGAGCACGTAACAACGCATCAAATGCGCACCAAATATTTTAGGCATGACGAGTTCAAAGATCATCAGATCTGCACAGCAGACGACTCAGATAATTAAAAAACAAGCTTTTCGTATTCTTCTCAGCAAACTCTTTCATCTGATACACAC
The DNA here is from genome assembly GCA_914767915.1 of Agriopis aurantiaria. NCBI lineage: Eukaryota > Metazoa > Arthropoda > Insecta > Lepidoptera > Geometridae > Agriopis > Agriopis aurantiaria. Next base: position 3,344,778 of record OU611994.1, on the reverse strand, counting down.
ATTATGGGGTGCATAAAAAAAAATTACTGGTCTGCCATCTTTGGGAGTCCGCCATATTGGATTTAGAATGACGTTACTTAGCTAACCAAACTAAACGTGTATGCAAAATTTCAGCTCAATCGGTTGGGTTCGGTTCAAATTCAGTTGCAAGATTTGTCCCATACATACTAACTACCTAACTAACTAAATAAGATAAATTTGTAGCTTGTAAAAAAAGTCACTGGTCCGAGAACAGAGACTGTTTCTACAAGTCAGAAATATTATGTCTATTACCTTGCTATTACTAAGTGCATGCCCAGTTCGCATTCAGCTTCTTGATTCTATTTACACAATGATGCGTGACTAGTGACATAAGAAGTGTCATAACATTGCCACGCACTACGAAGCCCCCCCATTCCCGCATGCAGCCATAACAAGAACTCGATTCATATCGAAAACAAGAAGCACTCATTAACCACACTTATCAATACCGCTCGTTTCAAGGCAAGCACGTGTAGCTGCCAAAATGTTGCGAATTTAAGCTCTATCTCGAAGGAGCAAGGTACAGATATAAACGGTCAAACGAGGGTACATTGTTATTTGCGTGAGTCACCAGTGATGCACTCGCATTATAAAGTAGATATGTGTTTATCTGGAGACGTATGCCAGCTATCTCGGGCGGACTGAAGTTTAATTAAAGTGACATGTGTAGATCTGATAAGGGAATGCATTGTACTCTTTATTGTATGACACATAAGGTCGCTGGACAGGTTTTAGTGTTTCGTAGCAAAGTATTCATATGTCTTCGGATCTTCCTACTCATGGGACCAATTTGTATCATCAGGGGTAAGATTCACCTGGAGTCAGGACAGGTTAAGCAGGTCTGCAGTGCTTTTAACGATCGTCAAATTGACAGTTGAGGTCGTCAAATTCGACAATATGCCATTTTTTCAGTACTCGCTGTGATCGATTCTATGGCATTTTAGCGAATTTGACGATCGATAAAGAACGGTACTTGTACTGCTGATAGCCAACTCACCAAATGTAATTCAATTCATTTATTAGGGCCAATTTGTGATCATAGACTTGGCGACGTCATTTACAGAATCATAGGTCATCATTTATATGCATAGATATGAATTAAATCTAGGAAGCTATTAAGATGATGACACTTGCTCACTTCAGCAAAGTCATGCTAAGTAGCGTGTGTGTAAAATCATTGCTAGTAAAAAACATACTCCTTTTTTTATACATAGAATAGGTCTACGTTTGGCCACCAAATTACCCGATGGTAAGCGATGTTGTGGCCGAAGATGGAGCACGTAGACCTAGAAGGTACTTATTATCTTCAGCCTTGAAGATGCTAGGTTATAGTTTTCAGGAAACAAGGATGGTGGCAAAGCATTACAGTCCCTAGAAGTGGAGGCAGACCGGCTAATACGAGGCGGTGCGCGGCTGCGGTGGTGGCATGTCGACTATGTAGGGGTGGTAATTATGTTCAAAAATCAACTGCCATTTGATTCTCGAGCATGCTACTTGAGGTGCGGGTGGAAAAGGGTGTGCTATGAACTCGTCAAGCATGCTTATATTATTACTATAGCCAAGGAAGCATACACTGTCCTTGCTATAATATATCCTTGCTGTTAGTGCTTTACCAATAGCATGTTTTTGGTAGCAAATGTGTACAGTTCAATAGCATGGTACTTTGAAGCATGCATATTTATAATCATGTGTGTTAGTACTTTAAGGCTATACGCTAAAGCTATCCCTTTCGCACATCAACGAACATTAACGTTAAAAGATTTAAAAAAAAAACTGAGTGATATTTTTTTAAACAGTTGAGCGTTATCTTTAGAATAACATTACAAATAGTTTAAAGCAATTTTCGTGTTGATTTTATGGGATGGCGGAGATAGAAAAATACTTGAAATAATCATTAATTTTAATGCGCGAGTGAGATAGCTTTTGCTGCTGCTTAACATTCATGTTCTATTCACCAAGTGCTTAAAAACTCAGTGACTGAGATGGTAGACTTGTCTGACCTGAGAATGAATACAAAATTTAACAAACAAAAAATGTACTACTTTTTGACTAGAAATCGACAGCCAGCTCTAGAACTCAATATCGAGAGCAAGCGGCGCGCTATCAAAACAACCACGTAAAAAAGGTAAACTGAAAGCCGATTCCAGCGCTGAAAGTAGGCTAGTAGTAATTAATCGAGTATAAGGTTTCAAATGGAACGTAAATGGAGACAGTTATCGTCTGTGACTACTAATTGATCATGACTCATAAACACGCTTGATAATGAACCTGTGTACAACATATTAACGGAACACGTGTACTATTTGAACCAACTTCAAAAAAAAGGTTCTCTATTGTTTTTTTTTTGTTTGTTACCTCATAACTTTCATATAGAATCCATTTTTTTTATTTAAGTAGATATTCATTCGGATAGGTCGCATAGAAATTTCATCAAAATCGGTTCTGTAGTTTGATTTTTAAATCAAAGTAACTGGAAAAAGTATGTCAAAACGAAATTGCGTATTGATTGACTCATGTTAAAAGTCTAAGTACGGCAACATTTTAAGCAGCCGAAGCTGTGCGACTTCATTAGGAAATGGTACTTGAATATTTAATCGGTCTGTACATAAGTGATAACGGATATGTACGAGTACTTTAGCGAGAAGACGTGACTTTATTACGACTCCACTAAGATTAATATCTAACGAGCAAAGAGAACCTGTGGCAATGGGCAGGCCACATCGGTCGAGGAACCGATAACCGATGAGGAAGAAAGGTTCTGGAGTGGAGACCACGAACCGGAACACGCAGCGTAGGTAGGCCTTCGACTACATGGACCGACGACATTGTGAGAGTCGCGGGCATCCAGTGGATGCAAAAGGCAGGCTATCGTTCAGTGTGGAGGTTGGGGGGAGGCCTATGTTCAGCAGCGGTCTTCTTCTGGCTGATGATGATGATGATGAAAGAGAACCTAGAAGCCTAGATAAGATGTATTCTATGTATCCTCCGGCCCTCTAACTATATCTACGCAAAAAACACGGCGATCCATTGCCTTGTGGTTGAACAAAAAACAAATCAAACACCCATTCGCATTTATAAGACCACTAGTATAAAGTATGTTATGAGTTCATGTGAGGAACTTAGGGCAATCAGGTGTAAATACTATGACATACAAGAATATTGAATACTAGCGGTCCGCCCAGCTTCGCACGGGTATAGATTATAGCCTATGTCACCCGGGGATAGTGTGGCTTCCCAACAGTGAAATAATTTTTCAAATCGGTTCAGTAGTTTCGGAGACTATTCAATGCAAACAAATAATCAAATCTTTCCTCTTTATAATATTAGTATAGATAACCATCCGTGACAAGATGACGTCGGTCATTATTGCAAGAAAACCAGAAGAAAACGTAACATTAGGAACAACCAGGTGCTTCAGTATAGGCAGTCACAATAGTCCAAGCCAAGGGTAGTACCTCTTGAAACTTAAACGACTTGCTGAAGTGAAGGAAAACCAAGGGAAATTGCAACCGGGAGGGAAAACTGTAAGTGGATTTCAAAGAACGAAATGAAACGTACGTTGCCAAGTTAACACTAAGCTGAACATCAGTGCCGATGTGTTGCGCCGTAAAAACTTCATACATAACATGGCATTGTGTGAAGCCAACAAGGTTTACTTAGTGGACCTGCCTCAATGTTAAGCTAACTTTATGCAACGCGTCTAACCTGTTTTGTTTGTGTTTGATAAGGTTATCTAGTATCACGGCGGACTAACTTACCTAACTCTCGAGTCGCGTGAATAGTAATTGATTAGAATGTGGTTACACATTTCACAAAATGTTGGATGGTTTAGAGGTCTTTATAAAAATAAAGTAAATTTTTGTATTGGTTGTTTTTTTTTAAAGCGGAGAGTCAATTTCTATTAAATTTATACGGGACCACCTCTGAAGTATGACTTTCAAAACAAACAAAAAACATCAAAATCAATTCATAATTGGCGGAGTAATCACGTAACGAACATACAAAAAAACTTACAGACGAGTTTAGAACCTCCTCCTTTTAAAAATGAAGCTCTAAATCAAAGTAATAACTCCAATATAATAAGATCGTCCGTGTATCTTCGCTGATAGCTTTTACACAAGCCACGTTCATCTCCAGTTATCATGCAAAACTATTCCAATAGAAATTGCAATGTGGTGACAGTAGCAGTACATTGCGCAGTTAATAGCCATCCAGTATTTCTGGGTATGAATCAGTGCAGAGATGGAGGAGGTGTGATGCGATGACAGCGTGGGAGGGGCACGGCTGCGGGTGCGCCTGCCCCGGGCTCTATGCCAACTAGAAGCGCCACTGCATCGTCAGATGACTGGCATTAACCCTGCCGTCGGATAACCCCGCAATGCTCCTAATCCCCCAAAGATACGGTCCAATTTGAAACCCACGCACTCGAATAATAATGTTGTATTGTCGTGTGAATGTCTCGCGCGTAGTCTAGGGTTTTTATAAGAAGCATCTCAAAGTCCGCTGTGCAAAGAATTCGCCCGAAATTGTTTTGGCGTATTGTGAGAAATGTTCACAAAGCGTATTTTTGGCAGCCCTCTTTGTCTTTTCCCTCGGTTTCGTAAATATGTTCCAGATTTAAGTAATAAAACATACGTGTTTTGAATGTATATGCGTGCAAAAGAAAGAGGTGATTTGTGTAACGCAGACTTTCTCGACGAAGCTGGTCAACAAGTTCAAGGTTGCTTAGGGACAATAACGCATTGAAAGAGAACCCAACCAAAATGATCGACGATACTGAAACGGAACTACTACTAAGACTTAGCAAAATGGTCACATTTCACAAAGAATCGACCTCCTTGCAGAAATGATGGATGACCTGTCTGTCAAAAAACTTGATGATGTTAATCCTTTATTTTGAATAATTAGCCAGGTTCAAGCTTCTTTTTCAAAGGTATCACACAACTGTTTTCAAAACTGTTTCAAAGATCACAAATGTAATTTTATGCAGATCCCCTCGAATGCTGCAATACTTGTTTACATTAGACGTCTCGAGGTGGGCGTCTCTGAGTCACCGCGTCCGAAGATAAGATTATCAGACGAGTTTACGTTTTTACTGCACGCAAATGATAATATACCTACAGTGTTTGCGTTCAATGAACGGCGCAATTGCCGAATGTGGGACAGTGCAATTGAGGCTCGTGCAAGGTCAGCTGAGTTGGTGACTAGACGCCCCCGATATTACGAATAATGAGGACTAAAATTAGAAAATCTTTGTTGTGTATTCTGCTTGTTATCCAAAGAGAATGCTCCATTGCTCCACAAAGTGAAACTAAATCTGCACATGAATCAGCTTCAATGCGTTGTTCTACAACACATTCGAAAGTACAGTGTCCTCAGACGAAAACAAACTATATCCACATCATCATCATCAGCCAGAAGACGTCCACTGCTGAACATAGGCCCCCCTTTAACCTCCACACTGAACGACAGCCTGCCTCTTGCATCCACTGGATGCCAGCGACTCTCACGATGTCGTCGGTCCATCTAGTGGGAGGCCTACCTACGCTGCGTCTTCCGGTTCGTGGTATCCACCCAAGAACCTTTCTTCCCCATCGGTTATCGGTTCTTCGAACGATGTGGCATGCCCATTGCCACTTCAACTTGCAAATTTTAACAGCTATGTCGGTGACTCTGGTTCTTTGGCGAATATCCACGCTGTATCCACATACACAAGACCAAAACAACTACCAAGCTTCCTCACAGCCTGTGACCTGTTGGAAGCAACTCACCGCGAAGGCACCTTTATTATTCGTATGACATTAACAGATTATCTGATAAAAATAGCACTAACATGACCTGCCTTACGGTTACAAACTCGCAGGTCGCAGGTCAATTATTCGCATACATGCTCTTCCAAAATAGCTAAATCGGCATTAGCTGGTTAACGGAGCATACAAACTGCGAATTAAGGGATTATTTTACAGACTAACCGTTCTTTGTAGTTCAAAAAGGTTGGCCACTAAGCAAATGGGTTAGCGATCGGCTGAAGCAAGCAGAGGGTCAAGCAAGGTCAATTGGGTTGCTACTTGTATAGACTATAATTATAGCTTCTAAAAAAACCGTGTCGGTGCATAAGATCAGTTGTTGAGTCAGCAATACTTAGCGGAATTAATGCAAGAGATCGACGGTTAGATTTGAGAGCTTGCTACTATCTGGTACGCTACTTCATGTAGAATCGTGTTAATTTATCGTTCTGAGTATAATAGCTATTTAAGGTCAAGGTGTCTTCTTGTTATGAAATTAACTTTTTGATTGTAAGGATTGAGTTCTGGGCTAGACCGCTAAATACGCCTTTCCAATCTGCGTGCGGCCTTCTCGTCAAGTCGTCACCACACCAATGTGGTTTTGAAACCGAAAGTAGAGTCGCGTGTTTGATGAACCGTCGTCTGCTATTAATTAGCGAAATGAATCCAGCTCGAACAGTGTTGTCGGCGACGCTGATATCAAAAGCTTCGTTCATTAATTAGAAGGCAAACGATTTCACCGCCCCGGAGCAGACCTTTAACCACAAAGCTTGTTTTTTTTTTTACTTTTTAGTTACGGACTAGCTTCTGTAGTTAAATAGTTCTGGAGATTATCTTCTACAAAGTCACAAATTTTACCTCTTTACAATATTAATGTGGATATAGTGTATATGAATTCATTCGACGAAAATACTGAATAGCTAAACACGCTATGCCTGAATTAGGTACCAGGACGAACCCCAGCAGATTCACAACATATTGGAAGCTATACAAGCTATGAACACACGTGCAATGACTAACGGACATAAAACTGTTATGCACATCAATATAAGCTTTGACGAGGTAGATACCTAAATATATGGATGAGTGGCGATGGCGTCTCAGTGCAAAGAATAGCACACAATAGATGCCAAATTACATCAAGTGTCGATGAGTAATTGGCCCAGGCAGCCACGCTGGTACATCCCAGCTCATTTGTGAGCAATTAGTGGAGTAGGTAGGTTAGTACTGTCACTTGTATATCTCTAGTTTTTGTAAAGGTGTCAAATAAAATTTATTTTCTTTCTTTTTCTTTCTTTCTAGCTCGGTGACAGCAGTTTTTGCCACGACTCTTATAATGATGTACGCAATGACAATATAGCCACTAGACTGTTCATCCTTTACCCCGCCGTAAGCCTAAGTTTTTCAGCTTAACCTTTTTCGAGCTGGCTAATCCTAGGCCCGAATTGAATGAATTACTTTTGAGTCTACAATACAAGACGATACCGTACCGTTCCGATACCAACCCCCGTGATCGACGTTGCTGACATCTTGCACAAGCAAATTATGGCTCATGCGCGATCAAAGTGGTTATATTATTGTGGAAGTACGTTTGAAATGATAACCCATTCATAAGCCAATTTTTCCAATGAGATTATAGGCGGAAAAAATACTAACAAAGCGAGATAGAGGTTTTATACGATGGTTAGGGCATAATCTATGTTCTAAGACTTCTAAGCCGTGAAGTATCATGCGGGAGTGTACGTGGTCGAGTGTCGGCTGGCAGCAAGACGTGTGTGACAAATAGAATTCCGTATGAGTCTGCGTTTTGCGAAGTAGTACTGCTTTGGAACTGCCTCGTACGTAATACGTATGTATACTTAGAAAGATTAGGAACACAAATTGACATCGCTATAAGACTAAAAAGTCAACGAGAAAATTCACACCAAAGTGAAGATTTATTTTTTCGTAATTCTAGTTTACTGAACGCTCTTACAAGGATAAAGAGATTACGTCACAAAAGGGACAGTGGGCCGTGAATAGGCCGAGATTGACGTCATTGACGGCCCGTAGCCGAAGCGAGACTGTTCGCAGTTTCGCACCACCCACCGCCTCTGCCACCGCTGGAGACACTTGAAAGGGAATCTCCAATTTGGTCGTGTTTGGCGATAGATCAAGTTGCTCGAGCGAACGGTCAATATTTGACGGCATTTTCGCAGAAAAAGCCTCGTCTTTGGCTGTTGTTGACTTGATTTTTTCCCGACTGCCCAAGAAGGAGAATAATATTTTTCGGGTGTATGTTTCTTGTTTGTTTTAATGTTACCTCCTATAGCCTAAACGGCTTGGCAGATTTTGATGTTCGAGGTGTCGTTATGTTCTATATTTTGCAGTCACGTATATATATATATATATTTTTAGATTATAAATAGTCTTGCGCTTGGCCGCCAACTCGCCTGATGTTAAGCGATGATGCGGTCTACGATGGAGCACGCTTGCCTAGAAGAAACCGATACACTCTCGACTTGAAGACACCCAGATTGTAACTATCGGGGAACACCCACTCAGGAAGCGAATTCCACAGACTAGCAGTTCGCACAATAAATGTGGGATCAAAGCGTTTCGTACGGGTTCTCTGAATATCAACCATAAAGCGGTGTCGATTCTTCGTACCCACTCTGGCAGTCCGATAGATAAATGGGCAGGAGGGGAATCAATCTTTTCAATCAATCTTTTGGTTTTCGTTAAATAATTAACTTGTTAATATGAATATGATGAACTATGGATGACCATTTCTCGCATGACAATCTTTATACACGTTCATTTGTCACGTCTTCCCAAACATTGGTTGTTCCATTGCCGAATGCGTAACATTCCTTGCGGAGAAATAATAACCTAAGTATTACCAGTTCTGCCTTTCATAACAAGCTCGTTTCCTTCAGAAACCGCTGATATTACTAAAATGAGTTCCGGCAGGCTCACTTGAGAACCAGATCCCATTCCAGGCTAACCGTGTTTACCGTCTTCGAGCACACCATCACTTAACACCAGATGAGATTTGGTGAAACTTCTTATCGACCAAAGTAGCAACAAAGTAATTTTTAGAAGAAGAAAAAATAGACTGCAAGACTACCTTTGACTACTTGCAAGAGATGTACGTACAAACTTAAAATAAAAAGTAGACAGATTACAGGTAAAACATATTTCAAGATATTGTAAGTTCTCATCAAAACTTTTGCCGAAGGGAACCACAAAACGTCATCTGCGTATTCCTTTTTTTTATATTTTCAAAACGCCCTGAATCAATATAGATAAAATTTATATGAGACCACCGCTTAAGTGTGGCCGACCAAACAAAAAAAAAAACATCGATATCATACCTACTATAATAATATTATAAATGCGAAAAGTTTGTTGGTTTGTTTGTTCCTCTTTCACGCAGCACCAGAGCAACGGATCGACCTGATTTTATGCATGGATATAGTTCAAGGGCTGGAGAGTAACATAGGTTACTTTTCATCATCATCATCACGTTTTTTCATCAATACGCGGGCGAAACCGCGGGGCGCAGCTAGTCAATTAATAATTGGCGGAGTGATCACGAAAAAAAATTTCGAATTGAGAACCTCTTCCTTTTTTGAAGTCCTAGTTTGAAGAAGAAGAAGGTAAGGTTAATAACAACCTGTTTTTTTTTTTTTTATGAGTTTTGTCGATATTCGACCATGCCACTCCCGTAAATCTAATAACATGTTTAAACTTTAAAAAAAAATTACTATTACATACTATAACTAACTAATAACTTGGGGATCGCCTAAAGAATCCATAGGCCACGACGGCCCATAGGTACTTCAAGCGATCCCCAATTAAATATTTATACATATAAATACTAAATTACCTAATCTACAGGCTTGTCCCTCCGAAGAGAAATAGGTACAGTCTTATTAGGCTCTTGGCCTCCTCCGATGATGGTGAAGCCAAGAGACTATTACACGCCCCTACATTTTCATCATCAACCATGCCACAATTACAATTATTCTGTACAATTAGGCATCTCCGACATCCCCATTAAAAATTTGAACGTGTTCGACGGAATATGTCCGGAACGCAGTCTCATCAGTGCTACAGCATGTTTCCTACACATCAGAATCGCATCAAACCATAGGCGACGAGGAGGCTCACAAAACCTGATTTGTGGGTATTTATTTTTATCTATTGCAAACAAAGCCATGTTGTCTGAGCAGAGAGACCAAGCCTACGACATCGCGGCCGTAAAAATTGACAGATGGCACAATGGGCACGGATTCCCATAGGCCGCCACTGGCAGGCGTAGGGCGCGCCGCGGCGGGGCCGTCGACCGCGCCCGTCCGCTGATTGCGCACACAAGTGCAACGTAGTCAACAGCAGGGGTACCGTGCGCTTGCTAATTAGTGTCAGATTTTAGTGTAAGTCCGACAGCCTCTGACATGGCCCCAAAGGCCTACCGCTGAAATTGCGTGACTTGGGGTAGTCACAGTATAAGAATGGAACTCCCTGCCGTCCTCCTTGTTTCCTGAGAGCTACATAACAATCTAGGTATCTTCAAAGCTAGAGTGAATAGATTTTTTCTAGTTCAACGTGTTCCATCCTCGGCCGCAACGTCGCTTACCATCAGACGAGTTGGTGGCCAAACGTAGATCTATTCTATGTTATATTTTTTTAAAGTAGAAGTACAACATATTACTGTAGCTAGTGCCCAATTGTACCTATTAAGGCCGCGCTCATCGGCCAAAGTTATCTCGTTCGCACATTTTTAAAGATAAAAATACGCTATGTTGGAACAAAAAAGGATTGGGCATTATTTTCAGAACAATTTAACATTTAAATGTTTTAAATTAATTTGTATGTTGATGTTTTATTTTGGCAGTTTTTATTTTCGAGTTTTGTTTTATCGCTTCCGCCATTCTACAAAATATCAACACGAAAATTGCTTTCTAGTACATATTTGCAATGTTAATCTTGAGATAATAGGGATTTTCAAATTCTCACTCAGTAATTATTTATCTAAAAAAAAAAATGAAAATTAGGTAAAGGGCCAGCTAAGGCAGCTTTAAGGTGCACTCACTAGCATGGCATGGCTGGCTCAGGTCACTACCATGAAGAAGTAAGAGGCGTTCTCGGACTAACCTGCGAACTGGGCCGAGACGAAACCGAAGCCCACATAACGCGAGTCCACTGTTGCCCATTTATACAGCCGCGATAGTAATAATGTACTCGAAATTAACGAATATCCGAGCATATCTGAGAAAAACTTGAATTTGTGGCCAGGACTATAGCAACATGCGTAACATCACGCAGCGTTCTAAAAAGATCTACTAATTTTTCAGTAATTTAATTGTGTTTTTGCTGAAAACATTAAACTGACGAAATAGATCGCACAACAGGGAGGAACCTTTTTATGCCAGATTTTTTTAAATATAGGTCAGTCGAATGAGGCAACCCTGCATGCATATGGGAGTAAATTGTTATGCTTGCAGTTCCCGATTGATAAGAAGCTGAATTAGAGATAAAATGGCTTAAAGCCGAGCGTGGGATGAAGCTGTGAATAATTTGAGAGCTTTTGGAACATTGTCAGAATCAGGATTAGATTCTCGCCTCAAGAGGAGTTAGTGTTTTGTAAGTGTCTTAACCTATCTATAGATGTAAATCTAGATGATGACATTTTCTTTTAGAACTTGTCAAATTTATTGGGTTGTCAGAATCAGAATTAGATACTCTCTCTAGAAGGTTTAATGTATTATACAAGTGCCTAATCTTTTTTTTTTTGATGAAGAAGGGGGAAATCTTCGAAAGATACCCAGCTGCATTGGGGTGTAGCCGGGATATGTGAGATTGCACACACTAAAACCCCCTCTCTTGGCCAGCCTCTGAGCTAGATGGAGAATACCGGCGTCTCGCATGCCTCCTAGCTTAGGGTTTATCTAGACTTTATAGGTTGCACTGTGTGGTCTACGCCGTTGAGCATTTCGCAGGAGTTGCTTCAAGAGAGATGCTTTGAGAGATGTTCTCTCAAGCTAATGTCATTTTCATACAAGTTCATCTTTCCGTAGGTGTTAAGTCTAACAGAAAGTGACTCTTTTCTAACCGCCCTAAAGGAAGCAAGTCCCGCAAAATGCTCAGAGCATTTCCGCTCCTTTCCTTCACAACGGCGTAGACCACACAGCGTAACCTATAATATACATGTAAATATGGAAGATAATCTTTTTCTTTTACTATTGTTTTTTTTTTTTAGGCGTATCTTCAAATAAATTATCGATGACTATCTTGTACAATTTACAAGGCATTAAAAGTTAATAAACTCTAACCGTCTTACCACAAAAGATTTAAGCACGCTTTAGACATGTGTTTAGCAATTGTTTCACTACGAAAAATATGCTAAACACATGTCTAGAGCGTTCTTAAATCTTTTGTGGTAAGACGGTAAATGGTTTATTTCTGATTTGGCATATGCCAAATACTAGCAATGCCGATGACACTGCTAGCTTAGCTAGAGGAATACTGTACAGTAAAAAGTACGCGCGCGTACTATACGAAACTTTCGACAACACCTAGCTGTGCCGGCGGTGAAGAGCAGTCTGTCCGCTAAGGTCGAAAAAGTGGCATACAGGACCATATTTTTTTATTTATATATATATTTTCATGACCATATTTCATTATATAAAGTCCCTTAGTCGTAATATTAACTAAGTTTACTTAGTCAAAAATAGCGTCAAACAATTCATAGTCACAGTCAGAGTCAAGCTAAGTAAGTCACGGCCATGTCAAACTCATGCCCAGTAAAGTGGTGGAGGCTTTACAAGAGGCTTCTGTGGAGTTTTGGAAACAACACGAAGACATGTTTCACCTCGTTCCATCGCTAACCCACACTCGAGCACGTTCACGAGCACGTTCACGAGCACTTAATAAATAATAATCCACCGAAAATACACAAGTTTAGGAAAAGAATACAACGAGCCGACTTGTTGGCGCCAAAACTGCCTAAAGGTTAGCCGAGTGTTGCCATTCGCGCTAGTTTGTCAATGTTTTTTTCTTCCAGTGTTCCATCAAGTTTTGTCTGTACAATTACGTTAGAATTATAGATTGTTTGTTGACACAAATAGTCATTTTATACAAACTGATAATAATGGTCATTGAACTGTACTAGATTTTGATTTGTAATCCAATGTTAATGATTAAATTAAAGTTTTAAGTTTTTTTTACATTACGCGATATCTTTGCAGATTTTAATTGAACATAGAAAAACTCGTGTCGAGTTTTTTTTTTTTTTTTAAATATAAATTTGGAGAAAATGTTCCCCCAGTATGATGGTAAATTAGGGGATGAATCTAGTTTATTGAATGTTAAGAGGGTTGTTATTTTTTAATAAAAATGTATGAAATTATATTTTGAATATGTCCAGAGTTGTAGGATTTGCATAGTGAAACACTATTAGAAGGTAAAAATTAAATAATTATTTCTTAGGTTATGCGATTATTATGCATTGAAATTAAATGCTTTAACAGATTTTATTGCGTGTATTTCACATTATTGTAAATTGTGTGTATTTTTATTGCGTGTTTTTAATTCCTGACGTTTCGAACACTTTGCAGTTGTCCGTGGCCACAGGTATACTAGATAAGTTGGTGGTCAAAAGCGGAATTATTAGAGAAAAAAAAGGCTATAGAATTGTTGAGATTAGTTAAAATTACCGCTAATAATTTTTAATCAAAACACTCTCTTTGTTCGTTTTAGTCGCTCACGGTGTCTAGAGATATTGCAGTTCAGCGCCGGGCTTGAGTTTTATTTTTATTTTGTGTTGGCGTTTTTTTATTTATAATTTAAAAAAAAATTACAGTATTCTTATTACATTAGACCTATCAAACCACATCGCAATTTTTTCATACTAAATTTATGTATCAACCGTTATTATAAATTCATCGTGATTTTGTTATGTTATCTTATGTTTACAAACAAGACAGCTTGTTTGTAAACATAAGGATGACACATTCCTACCCAAACAATCAAATTTATGAATTTATGAAAAATTTAAATACAGTGTAAACTCTATATAGCGACCCTTAAGGGACTGCACATTTTATGGCATTATTGAGAGTTTTTGTTAAATGGAGAGAAGAAAAATCTATGTTATTTTACTATTATATTATGTATTTACTAGTAAAGTATAAAATTCATACAAACAACAAACACAAATATTGATACAAATAACAACGCTTATTGCGTATATTATAGCTGTTATCTTCGTCTGTCGTTTGTTGCTGCCATTATTTTATTTTATTTTAAATACGAGGTGTTAGAAAGGACTGTTTACTGCTTAATAATGACTTATGGTTGACATTATTTAGAGTGGGTGATGCTTAATAGAGTCATATCATTGTATGGACAACAATGTCAGCCAACCAAAGTCAAGTAATTATGACGTTTTAGGGAGTTTGTTGTTAAACCAAGTGTTGCATATAAAGTTTACACTGTATTTATTCAATTAACATAGTTTTGCTTATGGATATCTTTCTCCTGTCATATAGACTGATAGCTCAATCCATATCAGTTCTCAGGCCACCTAAAGATATCCAAAGTGGAATTTCATCACATAAACAAATAAAAATTGTATTTCCAATGTAAAAATCACAGATCTGTACAAAGTTAGATGCCACAAGTTCACTAACTTTGCATGTCTGTTTCTTAAAGTTGGATCAGTGCTCAAACTTAATTCAGTTCGATCTCTGTCTCTTTGGCAGTAGCACGTGACGTCAATAAAGATAATATATGTCAAATTGTAAGTAGTTTAACAAAAACTAAAAAAAAACCTTCGAAAGCTGTTATGTTAGCCGTGGAAATGGAGTTGTACTACCACTAAACTACTCTCGGGCCGTACAAAAAATGCCGCACGCTGGGTTTTTATACAATACAATTTTTTGTGCTTGCGGCTTCTAACTTGATAAAGATCTTTGGGTAAAATAGAAAAATTGCCTTCCTTACTTTGACACGAAATGTGTTAGGAGTAATACCTTATAAGATAATCCTAGATGGTAAAAACATTTTGAGGCCCATTAAGGATATCTGATGTACAATTAAATAATTACTAAGTAATAACTCAGCGGGTTAAGGCAGGAGTGACGCAAAGCATAGCTTCTGCCTTTGGCTTCTGGCCAGATTTCATTGTTTTTTAAACTTATACTTGTTTCACTGACATTTTATTATTTGTTTTATATATTTTGGTGTGTAGTTAGTGGGTATTTTGGTTAGGACATTTCATGTGAAGTGTTTTTTTGGTGCTTGATTAAATAGTATCTATATTAGATAGCAAACAGCAAGAACATACCTTGCAGTCTTTATGTCGGTAACACCATGTGCATCCGAATACCAGCACTAGGAGGGTGACGACCAGCGCCAGCGCTGGTATCGCCGCATAGAGCCCTCCCTCTGTTGCCCAGCCTTCGAAGACTGTGCTCCCATCTGAAATTATCGACACTTAGAATTCTAAGCTGGAAGAAGAAATAACAGATCATCGTTTTCATCATTTTAGCCCATCATGTTCCCACTGCTGGTACACAGGCCTTCTCTCAGAGAGAAAGGATGGGCTCTCCACCATGATGATCCACCATGCAAGCACATTGGTTAATGTCGCATGTCTTTGAGCTTTTGAGGTTCTTGGACATACTGGTTTCCTTCACCGTTTTTTAGCGATGGCATCGAAACTGCACATAATTTTAGGTATTAAAATTATGTTTAATTATGTTTGATTATTACAAAACGGCTTAATCTCACTTATATGTTATCGGTCAAGATGACCAATGAGTTTCAAAGCCTCCTGTTCATTTCTGTCTCAGGAGAGTTCAACATTTAAGTTCTCCTTGATCAGGGATACGCGCAGTCTGGGAGACAGTGGACGCACCTGATGAATGTGCTCGAATGGCTCCAAAAACCAGTCAATCATCTTGACTGATAAACATAATGTGATTGTAAGCAGTTTTGTAATAATTCATGTTTTTTTTTTTTATGTTGTTGCAGCTGTCAGGCCAAATAAATGCTTGGACCGAGTTTATAATATTAATTACTAGATGACCTGACAGACGTTGTCCTGTCTTAGAACTGTCAAACACGCAAAGTCAAAATTGTAAATCTTAAGAAAAAGTTAAGTTTTTAAGTTTATAGTAATTTCAAGATTAACAAATATTTTTTTTAAATTAATATCATTAGTACAAATTGTTAAAACGAATTTTTTGTTACAGATTTAATTACAATTTGTTTCAGGTTAGGTTAATTTTACTTTTTTATGTAATTAATATTTATGTCAGGTTAGGTTTAAATTAGCATCACAAATATCTATAGAGTAAAATTGTTTGTCCCAAATCTTTATTGTACTCAAAACGACGTAGAAGCGGAATTACACTAGAAATACATATACACATTAAAATTGTAAATCTTATTTTTTTACACCTTGGGTTACATTATTGGAGTTTTAGTAAGGATCCCTATATTTTTAAAAAAATATTATATAGCTTATGTTACCCGGGGATAGTGTAGCTTCCCAACAGTGAAAGAATTTTTCAAATCGGTTCAGTATTTTCGGAGCCTATTCAATGCAAACAAACAAACAAAAAATCAAATCTTTCCTCTTTATAATATTAGTATAGATTATAAATGTTTAAGTGTTTGTCTGTTCCTCTTTCATGCAGCAACAAAGCAACGGATCGACGTGTTTTTTTGCATAGAGATAGTTGGAGGGCTGGATAGTGACATAG
Organism: Agriopis aurantiaria; assembly: GCA_914767915.1. Classification (NCBI taxonomy): domain Eukaryota; kingdom Metazoa; phylum Arthropoda; class Insecta; order Lepidoptera; family Geometridae; genus Agriopis; species Agriopis aurantiaria. Next base: position 3,328,217 of record OU611994.1, on the reverse strand, counting down.
AATACTTTATAATTCGAAAAAGTTACAGTTCCTAATAGAATGACAACGCAAGTGAAACCGCTAAACGCGCTAGGTGTTTGATCACAACTCCTGATGTTAAGTGGTTGAAGATAGTAAAAACACCCTGTCTGGAATTTCACCTACATTATTTATCCATACAAGAATTAAAACAAAATGTTATTATGACTTATAAAAGCTAATAGATGAACTCATAGCTGCATGTACAAATTTGTAGTTTTCTCAAAATCAAAACAAACCATTGTTGTTACTTGTGAGGGACCAAAATATGTACCTAATTTCTAACTTTATTGCGTAGGTATACCTCAAGTAGGTACATTAAAATTGGCAAAAATAAAAGTCCAGTTTGCAAGGACTACTAGAAACTGCCCTGCTACTTGCACATGGCTAAACAGTGTTTTACACCAGACACAGGTAGCTTAAAATGCAGTGAAAATAACAATGATAAAATGTTAAATTACAGCAATGCCATGATTACCAGTTTAGGGGGTAATAGTAAAGATCAAACTTAGGAGTAGATTAAATGTAAAACATGTTTTTTTTTACTAAAATGACTCACCGTGAGGGTAGTCTTGCGGCGTCGGTCGCACAGGCAATCCGTATCCACATTGTGAGCCGGTCAAGGCCAAGAATAACACCACCCATATCATACTTATCATTGTCACATTATTTGCACAAGCGGATTATTCTTCTTTTCATTATTTATAATTTTAATACACAACAAAATATACACGGTCCATGACAGGTTTGCACTTATCGGGAATTAACATACACCAAGAGGAGATTATTTCACAATATTTTTTCACTATATTACCATGTCCACTCTCAAGATTAGTTATTACACTTAAAACTTAATTTTTATTGTAAATTTAACGCACATTTACATAAAAATTGCGCAACCCACAGCTGTACAGAACGCCATTTTTCTTAAATCAGTATTACAAGCATAAAAATATTTTGTTTCTAACATTTATTTTAAGTGCTCTGTTTATTTTCAATGATGGCAATATTCAGGAACGGTTTTTGGCGCCGGAGTTTTGGCGCCAACGCGGAAAAAACATGTCGGCTCGTTGGATTATTTTCCTAAACTTGTGTATTTTCAAGTGTTAATGTGTACTAAATGGTGAATTATTATTCATTAAGTGCTCGTAAACGTGCTCGAGTGTGGGCAAGTGATATAACGAGGTGAAACGTGTCTTTTCGTGTTGTTTCCAAAACTCCATAGGAGCCTCTTGTAAAGTCTTCACCACTTTACAGGGGCATGAGTTCGACTTGACCGTGACTTACTTAGCTTGACTCTGACTGTGACTATGACTTGTTTGACGCTAATAAGACAAAATGAACTGTTTAATATTACGAGTAAAGAACATTGAATCCACGCTCATGAAGATTTTAACAAAAAAAAAAAAAAAGTTTTTGGCGCCTACGCGGAAAAAAACATGTCGGCTCGTTAGATTATTTTCCTAAACTTGTGTATTTGCGAGTGTTAATGTGTACTAAATGGTGAATTATTATTCATTAAGTGCTCGTAAACGTGCTCGAGTGTGGCCAAGTGATATAACGAGGTAAAACGTGTCTTTTCGTGTTGTTTCCAAAACTCAATAGGAGCTTCTTGTAAAGTCTCCACCACTTTAAAGGGACATGAGTTTGACTTGACCGTGACTTACTTATCTTGACTTTGACTGTGACTATGACTTGTTTGACGCTATTAAGACTATGTAAACTGTGTAATATTACGACTAAAGGACATTGAATCCAAGGTCATGAACATTTTAACAAAAAAAAAATAACAGGGTTACTCTATCATATCAAGTAAAATAACTAGCCAAGAGCGTGTCGAGATACGCATATGCTAGGGTTCCGTGACCAAAGCCATATATTAGTTGTAGTCATGTTCATAGTACAGAAATTGGTGGTTACAAAAAAAAAAAAATAACATACGATTGTCGAAGCTCTGTGGACTTGATTTCAGAGATATTGTATCATCTCAACATAACTTACTTAATGTGGGACGCTCCATGCGTCGATACATTAGCGCCGTCTCATCTTCCTGGGACAACTTTATATCTAGCTGACATGTTGGCGCCAAAACTGCCTAAAGGTTAGCCGAGTGTTGCCATTCGCACTAGTGTGTTAATGTTTTTTTCATATCTTTTTCATCAGATTTCATCAGCGTGGAAATGCTGCCTACATTCTGGCCACTTTCCCCTCCACCGAGGCTTTTAGATCAGTATTATTTTATGATTTTTCATAAATAATTACGTAAAAAAAATTGTTGAATATTTTTATGGTTTGGTCAATATGAAAACCCCTCTGTAAAGGGAGGCCTTCGTTCACCAGTGGACGTTTACTGGCGATGATGTGAAAACCACTGAAACATTCTTAGTTAAGATTACTTCACGAAAATTTCAATGAACTTGAACTAGAACGTCTTGAGTTATTTAGAATTTTATCGCTTTTACTCAAAAAGTACTAACCTGATAATTTTCGAAATAATTTTGAATGAAAGTTATGTGAGCTATCGGCATTATATTATGTAACAAGTTTCTTTGTATAGCACAGATGACCGTGTCATATAGTTTACCATGGGAAGACTAAATTTTTGCCACTTTGGCGGGCCGTATTTTGCAAAGAGTAGACATGATACAACGTGAATCGTGATGTATCAAACCTTACCTTAATTTTAAATGACCTGTTTTTAACAATAAGTACCCCATACGAGGAAGATCAGTGAAATTTAAAAAAAAAACCATTTCACATGTACCAGAGCCACCCCTAAAAAGTTATATATCTAATATTATTTTTATACTCTTAAAATTGAGCTCTATATTACAACTGTTGGAAATTGTGAAAAGTTTCATGCATTTATCATATTATCTATAGAAGTTACAAGATTATAAAAAAATAGGACGGACGGACAGACGGATGGATGGACAGAACGCACTTATAAGGGTTTCTTGTTGGATTACGGAACACTAAAAATCTGAAAAATATTAAGAGGTTACGAGAAAATAAGTTTTAGTTACCATCAACGTCAATGACTTCACGATTGTCAAAGTCATTGCTGTAAGCAAAAAAAACTTAAAAAACATTAAAAAAATACGTGAAAATTCCTTCAATTTTCCTATCATAATTCCAAATCTGAAAAGTGAAAATGTGTCAGTCTAGCCCGAAAGCTAAATTATAATGTTTTTTGCCAAAAATATTTATACTTAAAATCCGGAACAAATGCTCGTAAACTTATATTCAAAACGAAAATAACCTCGAAACACATGTACGGTATCAGTGGGTTGTGTAGTAATAGTGTACTTAGATTATGTAGTGTTCGGTTTTGCTCTAATAAAAGTACTAAGAAATTATTGGAATTTCTAGCTGATATGCCGAAAGTCAATTCAGCTCGAATCGCTGAGGCGCAACGCCAAAGGCATAACATTTCAAAGAAGTCCGACAAATACGCTCCTAGCACAGTATACCTACAGGTGATAGGATCCGGTGCGAGAGGCGCTCCTAACACGTTATACCTTTTCACTGATCAAAAACGGTAAGCAATTTAAAGTATCATTTACTGATCACCATCAGGCAATATAATATTTCTCCACTACTGTATGTAGGTCTCTCTTAAAAAACGCCACTTCACTTGATGTACTCTTTAAATACTCTTTTACATGTCCACTAGCCACCAGTATTACGCGTTTCTTCACCAGGGCGGAATGTGCCCTATTGTGTGGAATGTCCCCAAATGTCGTCACGACTCTCACAATGTCGTTGGTTTATCAAGTGGGATGCCTACCTACGATGCGTCTTCCGGATCGTGGTCTCTACTCATGAACTTTTCTTCCCCATCGGTTATTGGTTCTTTGAGTGATGTGGCCTGCCCATTGCTTGCTGGCATTTGCTGGAAGTGATTATGGAGTTTGAGTTGGAAGTCTTTGAGGTTTTGGATTTGGGCAGGACCATGACGGAGCATGGACTTCACTAGACATGACCTTTTGAGCTTTACATTGATATTCAATGTGCCTCTGACAACACGGTGACCGTAACCGGTTTTCACCTTGCTGATCACGGAGACATTGAACATTGAAAGATAAAGATCTAATTTTTGGTCGAAACATCAGGGCTCTTCCACTTCCTGGATGGTCTCTTCTGAAAGGAATTGCCTGGAGGATATCACTTTTTAACTAAGACCAGCAATTGAAAGTCCAGTGTGTAGTACTGTATTATAATTAAGTAGTGTTTGTGTGTGTGTGTGTGTGTGTGTAGGTATGTATTATTGAGTTATACCTATATCTTTACAATATAATTTAGGTATCTATTCAACTGCGGAGAATGCACACAACGTCTTGCTCATGAACATAAAGTAAAGCTATCTAAGCTTGATCACATTTTCATCACAAGCAAGACTTGGAAGAACATCGGTGGACTTCCCGGGCTGTCGCTGACACTGCAAGATGTGGGGGTTCCTAATATCACCCTGCATGGGCCAGAAGGCTTGGTGAGAAATGCCAAACTGATATTATAAAATTAATAGTTTGCTTTTTAATGCAGATTAGGTTAGACTAGATCCTAGTTCCTAATTTTTACACAACTAGGTTTTATCAGAACATAAGTATGTCCAACATACTTACGTTCTGATAGAACCAATTAAAATTAAAATCAGAAAAAGTATCAAATGTCCATCTACAGACGATTTATTGAAATTAAACCCTGAAAACAGAATAAATGATAGTACAAGTCCTAAGGCTTGCCCTGAAATGTCATTGTGGCTTAGCACAGACGCTCGAAGAACACATGCAAGCTATTATCTACTATAATACTGCGTGCCAGTGTTTCTTTAACTCCGGCCAATTAAGAATCGCTTCGTCAAGTAAATGTCAAAATCGTCCCTGTTGGGATCAATTGGATTTCTGCACAAAAACATTTAAAGGGCTATGTGCGTCGAGATACAATACCCATAGAGTCACAAACGTGCAAAACAAAAATCTTTAAACCAAAACTCAGCACACGCTACGCATTGCGCCGACTTTTTAGTTACTTGTAAGGCAACCATGATTTGACTACAACGCTGCACGATGCCAGCGCTTCGATGACATAGCGGACAAGCGACGTTGCATACTATGCAAGCAACATAACGTCTAAATTGGAGTCAATGTGACATTGCAGACTATATCATTGAGGTGTAGGCATGTACAACGACGCTTGATTTTTACTATTTTCACTTAAAGATTGTGACTCTATAGGTAATGTATCTCGATGGCTATGTGACATAAAATTCTATTTACATATTTTTTTATGTTGATTTATAATTTATTAATTCTGCTTTAGGATGAACTCTATAATGCAACCAGAAGATTTGTCGTCATGAAAGATATGAATGTGACGATGGAGAAATGCTACCAGTCCAGTCAAGACTTTGAAGATAATGCCCTTACTGTAAAATACATTCTCTTGTAAGTTTGGAATTGCCTTACGTATTACAGTATGACCAACTTATTTCTAGAGATGTGTAGGGTAGCAAATTTGTAATTTCTAAACAAAACTGACAGCCACCAGTTGAAAAATGTTAAACACTGTTTTAAAAATGTCAGTTCCTTATGTTGTTCATCTCTACCATATAAGTTAGTCTCAATAGAGGTTGATTGCATGAAGTTGATCAGAACATAAATAAACCTGTCAAGTGCGAGTAGGGCTCATGCACTCAGGGTTCCGTACCACCACATACATTTTTACCTACTAAAAACAAAAAAGTAGTCCAAAAAGACTCAGAAGAATGCATCATGATCATAAATCATGAAGAAGATGCTCAGGCGGTTTCCCATCCAAGTACCGATCGCGCCCGACGGTGCTTAACTTCGTTGATCGTACGAGAACCGGTGGTGAGCAGAAATTGGTCACAGACTCGCACTTACCAAATACCGCTCTGCCTGGATATTAGGTCAAAATATTCTTTAAATATTTTAAAACAGTGAGCTTTTATCATGGGAAAGTAGTTTGTGTAAAATAGGGTGACAAATGTTTATACATTCCATTAATCGAGGCTTGTTTTACAAAACCATTTACAGCAGGACCTCTATAATCCGAACTCGTTCTAATCCGAACGTCCCACTCCTTTATATACTCCACTTTATATTCGCCTTCGCCGTCTCGCCAGTTGCTTTAATAAATGTAATGTTTATAGATGAATATACATTTGAAATTTCATAATAGTATTAGTTTTATTTCATAAAAAATACCTTAGAAATCGTCTGTACTGTAATCCGAACGCTCCACGAATCCGAACGAGGAGTACATTTTTGGAGTTCGGATTATAGAGGTCCTACTGTATTTGAACCAAACTAAATATGACAAAACTAAAATTGACATCATCCCTTTTCGCTTATTGATAAAAACACGAAGCATACCCGTATAAAGCCCTTTGATTCCACTTTTTTATGTGATCTGCTAGTCTGTGGAATACACTCCCTGAATGGGTTGTTCCCCGATAGGTTACAATCTGGGTGTCTTCAAATCAGGAGTGAATCGGTTTCTTGTAGCCAAGCGATCGTAGACTGCATCATCACTTAACATCAGGCAGTTGGTGGTTAAATGCAAGCCTAATCTATACTAATATTATAAAGAGGAAAGATTTGATTGTTTGTTTGTTTGTTTGTTTGTTTGTTTGCATTGAATAGGCTCCGAAACTACTGAACCGATTTGAAAAATTCTTTCACTGTTGGGAAGCTACACTATCCCCGGTTAACATAGGCTATATTATATTTTCAAAAAAAATAGGGATCCTTACTAAAACTCCAATAATGGAACCCAAGGTGTAAAAAAATAAGATTTACAATTTTGACTTTGCGTGTTTGACAGTTCTAAGACAGGACAACGTCTGTCAGGTCTGCTAGTAGTGAATAAAAAAAGAGAAGCAGATAACTTTAGTAAGAGGTACACCATCGTTCAGTGTGGAGGTTAAAGGGGGAGGCCTATGTTCAGAAGTGGACGTCTTCTGGCTGATGATGACACCAGTATAACATTGTAATATGATTTCTGTTTCAGGGGGCCTCATGATAGTCTCATCTCTTACGATAAACCGATAACCAAAAAGCCAAGGCTTGAAAACACAGACAAGGAGTTTGAAGAGTTTATCCATGACGACACAGATTATTACAAGTCTGCAGTGCGACAGTCGGAATCTGGAATTGGCAAAAAAGAGAAACTCAAGGTCAAACCTAAAGATAAAGAAACTGAAAAAGGTAACACATTTTTTTAAAGGGTCTGCTTTTTTATCTAAACAAAATACAAGCCAACACTACAAAAACAGTTAGACTGCATAGACCGTTAAGGTCTAAAGACAATCCAAATGCTCAAGCCCACTATTAGTTGGCAGTGCACCCATCATGCTAGCGGCATTACTACGCTGGATGGCAATGCTTATGCGTTGAGTCAGAAACACGCCAGATTTTTGGTCAAACGTTGCATTAACCAGGCCTCCGAAAGATTTTTGAAAATCAGGTAGCTCCCGGTCCCCAAGGGCTCAATGTGTCGAAGTCGACCCCAAATGGCACAAATATGTAACCATTGCCAAGGTTAGCATATTTGCGCTGCTAGTTCTGCTCTGCCGAATCGGCAGACTGTTGACAGTGATGTGACGTGACGGCTGATGTAACGGCGTCAAAGTACGTCCCCGGTCCCATATAAAAGCGGCTGCCTCTACTTCCAGGGAACAACAGTAATAATTACTACACATAATATGTTTTAATTGATAAAATTGTACAGATCAATGGTAGCACAGACAGCATTATGAGCAGAAGGTCCCGGGTTTGATTTGCTGCCAGACATGTATGAATGATGAATTAAAATGTCTGCTGCCCTCAAACAGAGAATCATAGTGGGAATTAAGCTTATTAGTGTTAGGTGTTTAAATTACATAATTTTTAATTTGCGGACTCGTTTTTTTTTTGTTTTCGCGCTTTTTTAGTGACATACATACTATATTTAGCCTTATCACAGAAAAGTTTTTTTTTTGTTTAAATTAAAACGGCTGTCAAGGCATTTTTGTAAGAAATTTGTTGTAGCCAATTACACCCATATAAACGAAACGTCAGTCATTCGAAACTAGTTAGCAACTGTGATGCGGTGTTCGACGCGTTGATCTAAATAAGAATGTTCAAGCAAGGTTCTGTCATAATGCCTGGCGACAGATTTTCCTTCTCATTTCCTTTGTATTTACTTCTCTTTTCTGTGGTCCTAATGATGCACATCTTATAGTCCCTCTACCACCACCTCCGCCCACTTCTACAATTACGAATATTCTCTGTTCAAAAACGCAGTCATTATTTGATCTAATACAAAAGACGGGTCCTATCTGAGTTAGATCCTATTCAAGTTTTCCGAGAGATTAATCAGCACTATAAAAACAAACAAACGTATGTATTTTAATTTACTATCGTATTATTTTAGCCGAAAAGATGTTACTAAAATCTGAAAGAGTTCTACATAACCTCGAAAGGAGATCTACCTGTACAGTCGCCTATATTTGCACCCTGAAGAAACGAATGGGCACCCTAGACTTGGCTAAATGTGTCGAGAAGGGTGTCAAACCTGGCCCAATGCTTGGCCAACTGAAGAACGGCCACGATGTCGTCTTGCCCGATGGGTCGCTGGTGCTGGCTAAGGATGTGAAGACACCTGATGACCCGGGACCTGTTTTCATTGGTAAGTTATTGTAAACATTATTTCTTCATCATCCCAGTATGGAGTCCGTCACTCGAATTGTTACTAACTTTACACTGCTGCAACTGTCAAACGGCAAGAAAGGCGTTAAAGGCGGCTTGGGGATCGCAATACGTTCACCGTGTGAATAGGACGCTGCTGACAACCTCCGGTCGTTCTGGTCGCAGTTTGAGGACATACCCGGGTCGGTTATGTTATTATGCACTGAGAATAGGGATATTGACAAAATTTTGCAATGGCCTTAAATTAAAGGAATATGGTGCATATTCACATAAAAAAATACTTTTACCTCCATTAGTTCATTTATTGAATAATTATTAGCTCTTTTTATTTCAATTTTTAAATGACGCATCAAAACGCGCCAAATCGACGTTGTGACGTCAATATACTTAACTACAGAGTTGCGTTCAAGGCATGCGATAGAATAAAGCATCGCCGTTTACAACGTCATCGTCAGTGTGAAAAACAACCGTGACACAACTTGGCTGTTACGAGTATCTGAGCGTACACTTCAGTTGCAATTGAACAATAGTGAATTCGATGGTTAAAAAAACACTGATGTTCATCTGTCATTCATTTTCAAATCTCACTCTGGGTGCCCCGAACGCATCTTTCGAACGGAATCTACCCATTATATTACTCTATGCTGCCCATGGAAATAAACAAACATCTGTCACAGTCGGCCGTGAAATGCTGCCGTTGTTGTTATTTATTTGTAAAATTATTTAGTTGAAAATGGATCGTAAAACTTATCATTGGTGTGTAGTGCCTCAGTGTCCCAATATTTCGAATGCAATACTTGCGAAATTATTCATAATTGTACCGTCTAAAGCTGAAATACGAAGAAATTGGTTGTGACTTGAAGGAAGATAGAATGCTTCTCAAATATCAACAACTTCATCGATTTACGTTTGTGAAAATCATTTTGAAGTGAGTATCACCATAATTAACTCGATTAATATTGATACATTTAGTAAACTTTTACAGAAAATGAATTTGATTTCGATCTGTTTGCTTTGTTTTGTTTTGGTTGTGCTGTCATCACCATGTTGACGTCACGCACTGTGATTGGATTTTCGAGTCACGTGACACATAGATAAAAAATCGTGATTTTAAAATCTAAATAATTAAATTTAGGAGTGATTATTATTATTGATAAAATATTGAAAAAATCTCTTAATATAAAACCTTTCAATATAGCTAGGTTTCATATTTTATTTCCACCAGTGTCAAATACCCTATTATGTTAACGGCCCACTACCACCCATACATTGTGGATTTTCCCTGGATACGTACCAAACGTTTCGATTCGACGTTTCTAATCCGTACGGCCAAATATTGGAACAACCTGCCAGCTTCCTTGTTTCCTGAGAGATATAATCTGGGCCTTTTCAAGGCCAGAGTGAATAGGTATCTTCTAAGTCTGCGTGCTTCATCTTCGACCACATCGTCGCTTACCAACAGGCGAGTTGGTGGTCAAATGCGGATTTATCCGCGTTAAAAAATAATTAATATTATTTTGTTCCAGTATTAGAAGTGCCGGATCTCTCGTACCTGAAAGAATCAGAGTTCGCGTCGTATTTTGACAACGCGATGAATCCCCCAGAGAGCATCCCCGCACTTGTGGTCCACTTCACGCCGCCGCATGTGTTCAATCATCCCACGTAAGTAACTCTTCTAGATAAGCTTACAGGGAGGGGCCTCACAACAACCTGTTTTAAGCGATTCTGCAGTGCAAGAATTGATGATCGATAAGGAACGGTACTTGCACTGCTGTTTAGGCGATGGCAAAAAGTTGCGCGACCGCAAATCGTATCTCGGCGCGTTGAGGTTCACGTTCGCGTCATTCTCCGTACTGCGCTGTTTCAGCGCTGTTTCGAGCCCGCGTTAAGACGTAGCCGTAAGACCCCAAGTCTGGTAATAGACCATTAAGGCGGCAACGCAGTGCCTGATTTTCACAAAATTTTTGCTGCTTTATACCTGAAAATAATACTTTATTCAACTGACTTAAGTAAAAAAGGGGTTGTTCTCACTTGTATATTTTTTGTGTGTACGCGATATCTATGTACGCCAACTTCAGACCTATTTTAATGATTCTTATTAAAGCGGGTATACCCCGATACCCCGAGCTATATTATATCTCGAAGATGGTCGCATTTAAATAAATAAAGTGAATCGGTTCCTTCTAGGCAAGCGTGCTCAAACGTAGACCGCATCATCGCTTAACATCAGGCGTGATGGTGGTCAAACGCAAGAGCCTATTAATTATTTAAAAAAAAAAAAAAAAAAAAACGTAATCTGTATTCTTAAAACAAATGCTTTGTTTACCATTTACCCCGACTCTCCAGATACCGGTCGTTCATGGCAATGTTCGGGCCTGTGACCCGGCACCTGGTCCTCAACTCTCAGAACAGCTGCCTCGGCTCGGAGGCCGTGCACCGCACACAACACAAGCTCAATCTCCTCGACTTGGAGATATTCCCCCTGCTGAAGGATGCCAGCGTACCCGCTGTTTGGAACTCTAGCTCGACGCATAATGATAGCCCGACGAGGAGGGGCTTGGAGGATCTTAAAAATAAGGTACCTTACGATCAGACTGACGCCTTTACTTGATATTTATAGCTCACTAGCTATGCCCCGCTGTTTCACTTGCGTAAACATTAATTCAGGAAATAAATATTTCCGGCATAAAATCCGATGACTCATCCCTGGGGCCTTACGGACAACTGCTATTACAGGCACCTAATCCGCTCAGTTGGAAAATCACGCGACCGCAAACCGTATCTGGGCGCGATAAGGCTAGCGGTCGCGTGATTTTCCAACTGAGCGGATTAGGTGCCTGTAATAGCAGTTGTCCGTAAGGCCCCTGGTCCGCTGCTCTGTTGCTGTGTGAAAGACGAACAAACACATGGTTCTACATGAGTAGTTACTTGCAGGTAGCAATAATAGGCATGTTGACTAATTATTTTTTATTATCTCATAAAAATCTGATCATAAACGAAATCCAAATTAAAATTTGTTCAAAAATTTATAATTTTTTAAGTAATTTGTATATGACGAATCTCTAATGTATTTCCGCTTCTACGTCGCTTCGTAGAATAAGGAATTTGGAGGGAGAAATCCAAAAATCCTAATTAAAAAAAAACCTTATTGTACTCGAAGCAACGCAGAAACGGAAATGCACTAGAGATTGCTCAGATACAAATTAAAAATGGACTTGCGCAAAGTAACGCCTGATTCAATGATAGCCCGTTGGTCCAGTTGGTAGTGAACCTGCCTTCTGAGCTTGGGGGCGTGGGTTCGATTCCCATCTAGGACAAACATTTGTGTGATGAACATTTGTGTTTGTTCTATATTTGGTTGTTAATATCTATTTAAGTATGTATTTAAAACTATATATGTATGTATATCAGTCTCTGGCAGCCATATCACAAGCTTTGCTTAGTTTGGGGTCAGATGACCGTGTGTGAAAAAATGTCCCGAATATTTATTTATTTATAATCAACAATTTATAAGTATTTTAATTGTATGCTAGACAGAGAACGCGATATAGCAAGATATGACGACAAGCACAAATGCTATACTAACACACGCTTGTTTTTAAGATCGTTGTCTGTGATGCGCCTGGTATTATATTGATTGTTTATGCTCATTATATGTGTGCTTTGCTTCGGGGGTGGTAAAAGTATAACACTATTATAGATCGCGGTCGCCCAGTTCCAGAATATCATAAATATGGAGGGGTCCAAGGGGGACGGGCAGACGAGCAAGGAGGAAGGGGACAAGCTGGAGGTGGTCACTGCACGTACGCTGACCATGTTCCAGTTAAGGCCTAAGAAACAGGTGGATAGGTGAGTTTTCATCGTGCCCTACATATAACCGTATTAAACTGATACGTGTTCCCCCCTTCTGGCACCAAATGCTTAAACGATCTCAGATTAGACAAGTCTTCCCGTGAACATGGTGCATATAACTGCGCCGAAATATCGGGAGCTCCATTCACAATATTATCACAGTAAATATCCAGTTAATAATCATATAACTGTAGTGAACAACCGTGATAGATTAAAAGAATGTTTTACATGAAACAAATTTAAATGTGCCCTTCAGGTCACTGGAACCAAAACTTCACATACAGGACTACATCCAAGAAACGATGGATGTCGACGGCTTTGTTAGTTCCCTGGAGCAGTTCAAGCGAATGGTCGAGAACATGCGCTACGCGAGAATGGACTCTCAGCGCGAGTACCCGAAGGTCGTGTTTCTCGGGACGGGCTCTTGCATGCCCAGCAAGACTAGGAACACGAGTGCTATCATTTTGCAGATCAAGTGAGTAATTAAACTGAAAGTTTCCGAAATAAACTTTTTTTATTTTATTGTAATAGGCTTGTGTTTGACCGCCACTTGCAGCCAGATTATCATCATCATAATCAGCCTTTTCACTGCTGGACTTTTAGCCTACCCCCGAAAGGGTGATTGTGCCATATCCACCACGCTGGCCCAGTGCGGGTTGGTGGATTCACATACGCCATTGAATTCCTTCTCCGTACGTATGTAGGTTTTCTCACGATGTTTTCCTTCACCGAAAAGCTAGTGGTATGAAAATCCGTGCATAAGCTCCAAAGAGCTCATTGGTACGGGCCCGGGGTTTGAACCCGCGACCTCACGATTAAGACGAAAATACGATTTTAATAATAAGTTTATTATATTTAAATAATAATTGTTAAAAAAAAACGTGATTCTTTCACTGATATATTATTATGCTAAAATCGTCTTCGTCCAGGGTTTTAATATAAGTACTCAATTATATAGGGCTAAAATCCTCATAAATTCTACGCTCCTATGAATAAAATGTTGCCCTATATGTTATTTTTGGTCTGTATTATGTATTCGTAATGCGGTAAAAAAAACGTTTTTTTATGTACGTTGGCATATCAGACCTTTGGATCATGGTAATCCCCTGTAATACTATTTCTACAGCTCTTCATTTAGACCAGTAGTGTTGCCATAATAGTTTAATAAATAAAATATATCGATATTAAATAGTGCTTTGAATCTACTGAATAATCTGGACAAATTAGCCGTCGCTAGCATAAATCCGTAACCATGATTCATCCGTATTGGATTTCCAATAGTCGTACAGATACGGACACATCCGTGTATTATGGTAACACTGACGGCGGTTCGTGGCGGTTGGTAAGGGTTGGTACGATCGTCTGGGACGAAAACTGTCAACGCGGTGCGTGGTTGAGCTCAACCATGTACGTCTCGTGTGTTAACACTATTAGACTGTACGAACGACTGCGATAGTATGATTGCGACTGCGAGTAACAGTTACTGTAATCAGGCTGCAAATTTTTGTGATTGAAATTCTTTATACCTTTATTCATAATGTTCAGATTCCTAATGAAGCTTTATTTTCAGTGAAAGCCAGTCGATGCTGATGGACTGCGGTGAGGGCACGTTTGGTCAACTGGTACGTTTCTTTGGTCCGAAGAAAGTGAACTCATTCTTGAGGACCCTGACTGCGATCTACATTTCGCATCTACATGCTGATCATCATATTGGTAAGATATGTTCTAATAGTTCTATCTATTTCATTTATTAGCACCACAGATGTTAAAAGTTTTGAATCTGTGTCATTGTTATCCTCTCAAAAAAGGTTTAAACTTTAAAAACAGTTGAATCGAATATCAAGGTTTGCACCTCTAAAAGCCAAGGATGCTCCATAGAGAGAATGCCCCACAAATTTTGATGTTGAGGATATGTTGGCTAAAAATAAATAATAGAAAAGTACAATTATATTTCATTAATAAGTATTCATAAACAGCATTTGGCAATGAGTCATATAATGGGGGAGTGGTAAACTCTTTTCTTGATTTTATTTAAAAATATTTTTTTCTTTATAAAAAATAATAATAATAATATATATATATATATATATATATATATCTCTGTCATTGGTCCCATATGCACATGTTCTTCCCATATATACATACACTTGCATAGTAAATAAACGCATAGTCACACGCACACGTTCCTACCATAATTATATACACTAACACATATCCACACGCATTATATATAATATTTGTATGTATGAACAAACTTATACAATAATTCTAACACGTAGGATTCCTCAGTGTACCTCCTACTACTTCCATACCAGTTCAATATTTACATTATTTCCTGTCCCTTCCTTGATTTATACAATATAATAATAACAGCAGTTAAAGAAAGGGAAAAAAAAAAAAAAAAAAAAATATATATATATAATTAGAAAATTAAAAAATTAATAAATAATAATAATTGAGTATTTCATGGAATAGATATATAACACAAAAATTAAATACCATCATAAATATTATATACCTGTCTATACTCCCACATAAAATTATACAGTACAAATAAACACATATGCTTCATGTTATCATGTACATTTTGTTGGTGGTCCTGCCGGGCAGACGCGCATGTGAATATTGACAACACCAATATTTACGTGAGAGCCGAACCTTTTGTATTTTTTTTGTATTCTTTTAATATTTTATCAACTAAAAAATTGTATACTTTGTACTTATGTAGCTACAATAATGGTTTTAAGTTTTATTTGCATAATGTAATGTCTAGGTACCCTCATAATGTATATTTTTTTTTTTCCAAACTGTTTTTTTTACTCCTTTGCAGATTATTTGCAAAGATTTTCTATTATTTAGTATAGTTTATTCTTTGAGATAGACTTGTAACATTTAGGTACTAATAATATTTATAGCTACAACATTGACTGTCAAATAATAACATCATAATATTTTTTTTATTACCCACATTTAGATTTTGTGCTATATATATATGTATAATTCTTTTGTACTTAATTATCATAATCACAATAGTTAATATGCCGTGTAAAAATATTTGTAACTCTATCAAACCCAAAGATGGGAGAAGACGCTGGATCCCGAAATACAGTGCAAACTAGTTCGGGATACAGACGCTTCAATATATAAAATGTACCGTTACTCTGATCCCAATAAATGATTGATTGATTGATTGATTGATTGAATTACCCCAAGTTACCAAAAAAAATTAAACAAAATTTCCTATACTAAGCTGGTATTATTTATATTACTCACCATGTTTGAGTAAAGCACTATACAAGCCTTGGTCCGCAATGACAGCACTGCTGGCCACGCTGTGATGGCCTCGAGCTAAGCTTAGCTACGCTCCCGGCCTTCAAGCTTGGTCATCATTGCAGCCCTTGCTGCCCGCGCTATAAAGGCCTCGACCGGCTGCAATGCTGACCGCGCTGTGATGGCCTGGACCTGCGCTACGCTGCCTTCCATCATCATTGCTGTTAGCAACGCATTCATCACAGACCGTGACAGTAATGTAGCTACTAATAAGTAGATTTTTTCTTCTATAGGTTTAATAGGAGTACTGCAAGCTCGTCGCGATGCGTTCAAAGACTCGGAGGTGCCGTATGAACCGCTGTACCTGCTAGCGCCCGGACAGATCATCACCTGGCTCTCGGTCTACGATCACCAGTTTGAACGCATCAAGAATGATTTCACGCTCATACCTAACCAGACCTTATTGGTGAGAAACATTGATTTCATCATCATCATCATCATCAGCCTGTAAACGTCCACTGCTGAACAAAGGCCTCCCTCGTAGAGAGGGGTGTTGCCATAATCCCCACGCTTGGCAGGCGGCTTGGGGAGTTGGCAGGCGGCTTGGGGATCGTCATGTCTGCACCTAACTTTTTTACTGTTCGACCAACCATCCGCATTCTTCAGTCTTCCCGTGAACATGGTGCATGTAACTGCGCCGAAATATCAGGAGCTCATTCCACAACCTTACCACGGTAAATATCCCGTAAATAATCATATAACTTTAGTGAACAACCGTGACAGCTTAAAACAGTGTTTTACGAAAATAGTGTTCATAGTTTTTTATTATTTATAAATTTATTATTATTTTATTTCAATGTTAACACGGGTCTAGCCCGGACCTTTGATAGGCATTGGTGGGCCCAAATTTACAATTATCTATAAAATTGAATATAAAACTATTGTACAGTATAGAATTAAAAAAAACATGGGCTATTGACGTGAATAGTTTGTGGGTAGTTGAACAGATCTATGGCATGAGAAACGGCATCTGCCTTATCTTGTCTCATGAAGTCTCATCTCAATTATTTTATTTATTATTAGTTTAAATCCTACATCGTTAAACCAATGTTTAATGTTTAATTTGGCTTGCAACAAACTTTGACGAAATCATCGAAATACAATCCATTTAGAGTCACAATCGTGCCAAAAAACTGTCCGAACCAAAACTCGGTGCACTCGCTCGGTAAAAAAATAAAAAATATAATTTAAAAAAAATTGATTAAAACATTGGTGGCAGGTTTTTCGATAAATCCCGTTTATTGAACTTCCTGCGTAGTTTGTAATTTTTATTGTAAAAATATATTTACTAAATAAATAAATATCAACATCATTTTCAATAATTTTCCGGATACTATTTATTTTTGCACACACGGTCATCTGACCCAAAACTAAGCAAAGCTTGTAATATGGCTGCCGGAGACTGATATAGATACATATATATTTTTAAATCAGTACATACTTAAATAGATATTAACAACCAGATATAGAACAAATACAAATGTTCATCACATGAATGTTTGCCCTAGATGGAAATCGAACCCACGCCCTCAAGCGCAGAAAGTAGGTTCAATATCAACTGAGCCACCGAGGCTTACTAAGTATATTGCAAACTAGAGAAGACAGCATGTATTATACCTTTCAGAAGCCAATCGAAGAATCAGATCTGAGCCAGAATAAAAACCTGGCTCCTAATACTCACGAGATATCGCCTGCGATTCTGGCCAACATCGGAATACAGAACATACAGACGTGTCTGGTGAACCACTGCCCCAACGCGTTCGGCGTCGCCATAGAGATCGACGGAACCAACAAACTGACGTACTCGGGCGACACTATACCTTGCGAGGCGCTCATTCAGTTAGGTAAGTCCATGGTATAATAATATACTCCGCCAGGTGTGGCATTTCGAGACACAAAGGTCGGTGACACAACCCCAAGTCATCGACGCTGTGTTACCAGTAGCATTAAATCATTACTCCACAATCTCCGTGTATTACCTGTGGGAATCCGATAAAACGTAGTGGTTTAAAGATTTAAATAATATGTTTAATATATATAAATTCGTGTTTAATTTAAATCGCTTCGCTTGAGCGGACAAAAAACATTACAATAATTGAAATGCTTTTTTAATTTGATTAATTATATTATTTAGAAATTTGTTTCCCAAGTTTTGTGTTTGTTGCAATGAAGTGGCAACTGGATAGTGACGTAGGCATGTGGCATGCCAGACCTAGTTTTGTTGGATGATCATCAAGCATGTTCCATCGTAGACTGTATCATCGCTTAACATCAGGCGAGTTGGCGGTCAAACGAAAGCCTATTGCAAAAAAAACATGGTTTAGACTTTTTTTTATTACGATTGTGGAGCTATGGTGGCGGAGCGGTAGCATGTGCGCTTTATAATCTGACGGCACCCGGTTCGATCCTTGGCCCTGCCAAGGCCACCGATGACTTATTTAATTTTGTACTTAATAATTTATGTGCAGTTTCGATGCCATCGTGAGGAAGGCCTCAAGAGTTCTTAGACATATATGTGACATTCACCAACATGCACTGAGCCAGCATGGTGGATAAGGCACACTCTGTGAGAAAACTGCTGGGTCTGTGTCCCAGCAGTGGGAACAAAATAATCATAACCCGAATAATTTCCCAGGTCGAGACTCAACGCTCCTTATCCACGAGGCGACGATGGAAGACGAGCTCGCAGACGAGGCTCGCATCAAGATGCATTCCACCACGAGCCAGGCGATAGAGATTGGACGGCAAATGAACGCGCGATACACCCTTCTCACACACTTCAGCCAGCGATACGCCCGTCTGCCGCGACTTAACGCGCACATACTGAATGATAACAAAACTGTCGGCATCGCTTTTGATAACATGCAGGTTAGTTACAAAAAAAGTAGTTTGTTTTTTTTCATTTTTAACAAATCCAGGTTGCCTACTTATTTTAAGGAAAGGACAGACCTGAAAGGTAAAACTCAGTCACACAGCGGGCAATGGATAGAGCTATGCTCGGAGTTTCTTTGCGTGATAGAATCTGAAACGTGGATATTCGCCAAAGAACCAGAGTCACCGACATAGCTGTTAAAATTTGCAAGTTGAAGTGGCAATGGGCAGGCCACATCGCTCGAAGAACTGATAACCGATGGGGAAGAAAGGTTCTTGAGTGGAGACTACGAACCGGAAGACGCAGCGTAGGTAGGCCTCCCACTACATGGACCGACGACATTGTGAGATTCGCTGGCATCCAGTGGATGCAAAAGGCAGGCTGTCGTTCAGTGTGGAGGTTAAAGGGGGAGGCCTATGTTCAGCAGTGGACATCTTCCGGCTGATGATGAGGCCACATCGCTCGAAGAACCGATAACCGATGGGGAAGAAAGGTTCTTGAGAACCGAACCGGAAGACGCAGCGTAGGTAGGTCTCCCACTAGATGGACCGACGCCATCGTGAGATTTGCGAGCATCCAGTGGATGCAGATGGCAGGCTGTCGTTCAGTGTGTAGGTTAAAGGGGGAGGCTATTATCGTTCCTGTTCAAATGTCTCAATTTTTCATATATTTTTTTTACAATACCGCTAAACCGCTTAACGCAAAAACTGTAATTACTGCAAACTTACTCATTATTCACGCACACTAAGAAACTTGCAAGGACACCAATGATCTATGAATGGCTTTTTAAATTTAAAAATGGTAACCCTACTATTCTCTCCTTAGCAAAAAAAAGTTTTAGAAGAAACACAAGCTTTATTTCTAATATAATTATGATCATGAATAGATAATGACCTAATTCATTATATTTCTTTCCAGATTTCAATGGGAGATCTCGAACTTTTGCCACACATGTACGCCCCCCTCCAGCTAATGTTCGCCGAGCACTGCGTTGAAATGGAGATGAAAGCGTTGAACAG
Source organism: Agriopis aurantiaria (assembly GCA_914767915.1). Lineage (NCBI taxonomy): Eukaryota > Metazoa > Arthropoda > Insecta > Lepidoptera > Geometridae > Agriopis > Agriopis aurantiaria. The sequence continues at coordinate 3,308,412 of OU611994.1, read as the reverse complement.
AGCGAGACAAAAGCACCGACGGACCCCTTCCCCCAGCCTACCCCTCTCCGGTACCATAGACAACACAAATAATGTTGCCAATACAGTAGAACAAAAAAGTTTAGGTAGCAATAAGGATAGTAAGAAAAGCGTAGATAGTCAAAATGATAATTCGAATAAGAAAAATGCGATGGATGTTGATAGTAATACTAGTAAGAAGGTAGAAGTTAGCGGTAGTTAGTTTAGTTTTAGTTGAGTAAAGCTTATTTAAAATGGTAAGCGAATTTGAACCTTGGAGTTATATCACAGGCAAAGTCTTGGCCAAAGTAAATTGTGGCATGGTTTACATTTCTCAGGACTGCATTGAATGTGAGCCATATTCCGTGTCACATAAAGCAGAATTATTCTTGAAAATTTATTTCACATCGACGAGTCTTTGGAAATTTTACTTTACGTGCCATGATGTTATAGGGATCCACATTTTTAAGTCAATGCCTAGATGGGGCCGGTGTGATGTGAATTAAACTTTACTAAAGCCCAATGTCCGTTTAAGCAATAAGATGTGGTCTGAAAAGTCTTCTGACGACAGCTTGCCAATGTTAAATAAAAGCATTTGTTTTGTGTGCAAAATTTACATTTTACCACGTCACATAAGTGGACACCTGGCCTATAATATTCATCGTTGTAAGTTCTAATTCCTTGGAATATAAAAATTTTTTGTTTCATTTTTAGCGTACTTAGTTCCGTAGCTTACATTCTCGACTTAGATATTTATTAAAATGTTAAGACTGCTGTTTAAGAGTACATTGAATGCGATGTTGATGTAAAAATACACATTTTGTTTAATAAACAATGTTAAAATATTGTTATGGTTTAATTTTTTTCTCCAAATTATCTATATATATAAAAGCGAAATTCATCTACTCACTCACTCAGTCACTCACTCATTAAACACGAAATCTCGAAAACCACTTAACCTACGAAGCTGAAATTTGGCAGGTATATTCCTTATGGGTGTAGAGGTCCGCTAAGAAAGGATTTTACGAAAGGTCCGAATTAAGGATGACAAAAGGGGGTTGAAAGTTTATATGAAAGTCTACGCGTACGAAGTCGCGGGCAACAGCTAGTTATGTATATAGTAGGTAGGTATTATTACCATCCATGTTAATTAGGTAGATACTGGATTGCGGATTAAAATCACTTCCTAAATGCTAAAACCATGTACTCTAGTCAGTTTTTCCTACTTGTGAAAAGTGTAAACAAATATGGCGGCTTGGTATTTAACTTTTCGTCATGGCTTCAGCGGTGTTGCCGCAATTTTGCCAATGTCTTGTTGTGGTCCAAGTTTACATAATTATCTTCTGAACTGTCTGGTCGAGGGACAATCAAATGTCAGATGATCGGAACCTTTTTCGTTGATTGTTATCTTGATTTATTTACGGACTTTCATTTCGATGAAGGAAAACATCGTGAAGAAACCTGCATACGTGTGGAAAATAAATTCAATGGCGTATGTGAATCCACCAACCCGCAACTGGACCAGCATGGTGGATATGGCCCAATCACCCTTGCGGGGGTAGGCTAAAAGTCCAGCAGTGGACTGTTAAAAGGCCGATTATGATGATGGTGTTATTTTGATGCCTCTAACCCGCTACAAAGGACATACACATGACGTCACAAGACAAGACGGATTGGTATCCAATGACAACGAATACTTTAAAGATAAAGTACTTCAGTTTCTTTACTTTCAGTTGGTGGTGTGACTGCTATGTTGAGTTGATTGAATCAGGCGTTACTTTGCGGAAGTCCATCTTCAAAACTGTTTTTACACTAGAGATTCGTCAAAACAGTATTGCTGTTTGTATGAAATAGTAGCAAGGTGTACTTATCATTTCAATCAACCCACCTTAGTCCAACGGTGGACATAAGCCTCTACCAAAGCTCGACGCTGTTGGTAGTTAGAAGACAAGGGTGACCATACTCATAATGTTTTGTAAGGGCAACGCTCCTGAAGCCAAAACGCTACTATTATACTATCTAAACACAATCGAATACCAATAACCGTATCAAATAGGTACTTTTCGTTATTGTAGTTTAGAATTTTGCAACCCAGCAATGTAAAGCATACAATTTCATACAAACGTGAGCGCGGTGCAGGCCGTTCGTTGACCTCTAGCGTCATTTTCCTTACACCCTGTATTAATTCGTGTTTATTTTTCAAACTCACGAAAGTAGTGCTTTCGTTAGTTGTCATTTAAAATGGTTTTGCATGTAGGATTCACATTTAAATGCCTTTGTCACGCACTTTAGCGGGAAAAGTCTGTGGACAAGTCGCTTTTTCTCCAGTGTCTAATTATGTATACAAACATGGCGTTTCGAGAACCAATGACAGCTCATACTTCGATCACTAGTGGTTGTCATTGGTTGTCAGTCCGCCATTATAAATATGTTTACATAATAATGCACTTTACCAATACAGATTTTAGAGTGCATAATAGCATAAAAAAGGTAAAACTTTCAAAGCACTCTTGTGTTCCAGAGTGCAAGCCTCGTTGGATTTCTACTGGCTGCCGCACCATCACTTCGGTGCCTGCACCACACGCGAATTACCGGGAAACTAACGCTTCTAGTGAGTTGAACATTTTTATGTTTATATAAGTTATTTTTTATTTACCAAGCAGTTATATTGTATTTTTTTTCCATTGGCAATATTTCCATTTATCTCTCTTTTTTTATGTCATGTGTTCTCACTGGTAGCACGTACATACTATTTACAATACTCAATAATGTATTATAAAATTCACATACCTATAAATGTTACGTATCATGTAAGGTAGGTATCACATAATCAATTTGTTCCTTTTGGATTGTTTCCATGTCGCCGGTAATTTTTTAACACGTTTGTACACTGTTTTAAATCTGGGGCCCTAATCTGGCAAGCTCGAATTTATATAATATGTCACTTACTTGCTTACATACACTATTGAGAGAGACTGTGACCAACATAATCTCGAGCGTGCGAGAATAGGGACTCCGTACCGAATAGGGATACCGTAATATTTTACTCTATTGCAATAGCTATTGGTAAATTTGGCAAACATACGAAATAGCAAACTAGTATCCCAAGTTCATAATTTTCTCAAATCATCCTCAGTTTAAGACTTAACCAGTATACCTACGTACTTTATACTAAGTATATGTAAAAAAAAAAAATACCAAAAAAAAAACCTCAATGGTCTGAAATATTAGCCTCGCAAAATGACCAAACCACATTTTTCAAAAGTACCTAGACAGTAATTTTGTCTTTAAAAAACATCAAATGCCCAAATGAGATAGGTACCTACCTACGCGCCATATTCTGAGCCTTAAACCCTAGCAAATAAGACAGAATTTAAGGTTTTCATTCAGATCTTTACCATCTACTGCAGCTCCTAGAGCTAAAAAAACTTTGGAGTATATAGCATGCTCTGAAAAATTTAAAAATTGCTGTATAATCAAGGGCATTATGCCTGTGTCGCAGGGCTGCGGCAAGAATTTAAAGGAATGTCAATCACAGGGATCATAAAGGGAAATAGAAGCGGCTCCACGTCGCCCTCCAAGAAGAAGTCTTCGAATTCTAGCCCCACTCGTATGTAAATATTACTCGTATTTAACTGATTTAGTATCCATTTCATCATCATCAGCCAGAAGACATCCAATGTTGAACATATGCCTCCCCCTTTGAACTCCACACTGAACGACAGCCTGCCATCTGCATCCACTGGATGTCCGCGACTCTCACGATGTCGTCGGTCCATCTAGTGTGAGGCCTACCTACGCTGCGTCTTCCGGTTCGTGGTCTCCACTCCAGAACCTTTCTTCACCATCGGTTATAGGTTCTTCGAGCGACGTGGCCTGCTCTTTGCCACTTCAACTTGCACATTTTAATAGCTATGTCGGTGACATTGGTTCTTCGGAGAATATCCTTGTCCCAGATGAGTTACGTGCGTATTTTAGTTAGTGAATAAAGACAAGCAAAGAATTCAAAGTACATATAGGTCAATGGTTACAAGAGTATCCATAGGCGACGGTGACTGATACCATTAAACAGCCCGCCTGCTTGTTTGCCAGCTTAGGCATAAAAATAAAATAGGTAAAAAGTCAACTTCTAACTGAGCTTAATTTCTTTGCCAAATTAACATTTTTTCTATAATTAGGTTCGCTAAACGGCGACTCTGCGGCACCGAAGAAAAAAGAATCAGAAAAGACCATAGACCTCACGTCTACCCGTAAGTTTTATATTTAGAAAAAATGGTATAGAGAAATGGTATGGCGTACAATGCGATCAAATTATTTTCATTGATTAATAAGAACATATAATTGTACTTGTACTATATGTATTCAGAGCTATAATCCCTTTTTTTCCGCAAAAAAAAAAAAAAGACTTCATGGGAAGTGGCTGAAATTCAACAACCGGGATTCATCTCGTAATTTACCACCCTGAGAGATAGAATATCACCCTCAAATTTAAATGGAACATCACGACATAGGTTGAGGGGGTGTATCCTCTGTGTAATTTTCAAATTCAAATTAAGTTTATTTACACACTAGTAGGTCGTTCGCACGGGTAGGTATATAGCCTATGTCAACCGGGGATAGTGTAGCTTCCCAACAGTGAAAGATTTTTCAAATCGGTTCAGTAGTTTCAGAGCCTATTCAATGCAAACAAACAAACAGTCAAATATTTCTTCTTTATAATATTATTACTAGCGGTCCGCCCCAGCTTCGCACGGGTATAGATATATAGCCTATGTCAACCGGGGATAGTGTAGTTTCCCAACAGTGAAAGATTTTTTCAAATCGGTTCAGTAGTTTCGGAGCCTATTCAATGCAAACAAACAAACAGTCAAATCTTTCTTCTTTATAATATTATTACTAGCGGTCCGCTCCAGCTTCGCACGGGTATAGATATATAGCCTATGTCAACCGGGGATAGTGTAGATTCCCAACAGTGAATGATTTTTCAAATCGGTTCAGTAGTTTCGGAGCCTATTCAATGCAAACAAACAAACAGTCAAATCTTTCTTCTTTATAATATTATTACTAGCGGTCCGCCCCAGCTTCGCACGGCTATAGATATATAGCCTATGTCAACCGGGGATAGTGTAGTTTCCCAACAGTGAAAGATTTTTCAAATCGGTTCAGTAGTTTCGGAGCCTATTCAATGCAAACAAACAATCAAATCTGTCCTCTTTTTTAATATTAGTAATATTATAAGTATAAGTATAGATAAAATATTACATTACAGTTGACAACCATGGCGTAATACTTTACACACAACTTACTTACTACATAATATTATTCGAATTAACAACTAAATACTATGAAAATAAATAAATAGTAATTTATCGAAGCAATCGAATTAATTTAATCGATGCATATTTATATCATAATGTTGAGGTGAGCAAACTAAACAGTTTCAGTCAGTGCGGCAATCAGTTATGTTGAGGAAATACAGTGGTGGCCCTCGAATTTCCTGGGGCCTTACGGACAACTGCTATTACAGGCACCTAATCCGCTCAGTTTGAAAATCACGCGACCGCAAACCGTATTAGGGCGCGATAAGGTTTGCGGTCGCGTGATTTTCAAACTGAGCGGATTAGGTGCCTGTAATAGCAGTTATCCGTAAGGCCCCTGAATCATGAAACTCTGCCTATTACCTACCTGCAAAAATTTTGAAGGAACTCGTTATTGTTAACCGACTTCAAAACGGAGGTTATCAATTGACAAGCTTTTGCTTCATTTTGTGAACGAACTGTTTGATAAACTAAGACAGACCATACTAACTGTTCTTGCATTTAATAGTTGTAAAAATTCCTTAAATATGTTTGTGTTAATTTTTTCAGCACGTACGATGAGTGAAACGTCAAATTCAAGTAGAGACACGCAAGAAAAGTATAAAATGGGGGCAGGTCAGCCAGGACATGTGTGTAATAGTGAGTATAGAATTAGTTGTAGGTACTATTACTTACGTTACGGTAGTTAAAAAAACTGAATTATAATATACTCTATATATATGTATATTTTTCTCTATTTATCTTTTCTTTTCTTTTTATCTTATTTTTCGCAAGTATGCGAATTGTCATCCTTAAAGACAAGTTAGGGCGTCGCCAGGGCAGGGGGAGGGGGTAAAGATCGAGAGTGTTCTTAGCTAAGATTCAAGAAAAACCGTTCCACCTTTTGAAGAATATCAGCTCTTTTATCTGGGGGTTATAAATTTTTTAAATTTATTTTTGTGCAAATGGAATCTAGCAAAACTGTCGTAGCTGAATCTCGAGTGTACTTGAAGCGACGTAGAAGCGGAATTAGATAGCCCGTTGGTCTAGTTGGTAGTGAACCTGCCTTTTGCGCTTGGGGGCGTGGGTTCGATTCCCACCTAGGACAAACATTAATGCAATGAACATTTGTGTTTGTTTTATATCTGGGTGTTAATATCTATTTAAGTATGTACTTAATAAAAATATGTATGTATATAATATGTATATCAGTCTCTGGCAGCCATATTAGGTACAAGCTTTGCTTAGTTTGGGGTCCGATGACCGTGTGTTCAAAAATGTCCCGAATATTTATTTATTTATATTTTTATAACTAGCTGACCCAACAGACGTTGTCCTGTCATAGAACTGTCAAACGCTCAAAGATAAAAGCATCGTTAAGTTTTCTGAAATTTTCCGAATTTCCGCGCAATTTTCTTAATTTTTATTTCCGTAAGAACCTTCTAAAAAGATTAAAAAAAACTTTTTAAAATAAAAGAATGAAATCGATAAAGTCGTTTTCAAGTTATGGCGTGACCAAGGTAAATATAGGGATTAATTATTTTAATTTATATGTATATATTACACTAGAGATTCGTCACAAAAACAGTTTTGAAGGTGGACTTCCGCAAAGTGACGCCTGATCCAATCAGGAATCTAGTTTGCCTCATTGGCGGATCCATGGGGGCCATGGCCCTCCCAAAACACCTAGCAATTCCATACATTCGACTCAATTTTTCGATTTTATTCCTTCGAACCTTGTCAGAATGCCCCCCCCTAAATGAAATCCTGGATCCGCTCCTGGCTTGCCTCAAAATGGCATTTGATTGGAAGCGAATGTGGACAAGACGTTCGCTAATGCTGAATACGAAGTTTTTATAGTATCATCCCGATACAAACATTAACACGATAGTGTAGCTTCGCTTAAAAAGAAATTGTTTCTTTTTAGCACGGTCTAAGACCCTAAACATGACTACAAACTCCAGCACAGACAAAATACTAAGTTTAGTAAAAGCGGAAGCACAGAAAGATAAGAAGGAATCACCGTCCACGGCACATTTAAGTGAGCTTCTATGACTTTATATTAAAGTACCTAGTACCTACCACAGAAAAGATTTTATTTTTTATTAAATTAGAACGTCTGTCAAGGCATTTTTGTAAGAAATTTGTTGTAGCCAGTTGCACCCATATAAACGAAACGTCAGTCATTCAAAATCAATTAGCAACCGTGATGCGGACAAAGAACTTTGAGACCTATCCCAAAAAGGTAAGATCCAAGTTCTTTGGAAGCGGAGTTCGACGCGTTGATATAAATAAGAATGTTCAATCAAGGTTCTGTCATACTGCCTGGTTTTCCTTCTCATTTCCGTTCTATTTACTTCTCTTTTCTGTGGTACCTACCTATATCGGGTCTATCTCTAACTCAAAAAAAATAATGGAAATAATATGTCTACTTACATAATTACCATCCTCCCGAGACAGTCGGGTAAATGTAGTACAGTTTTTGTCAGCAGTGTTTTTGCTAACTCTACTCTGCTAACTCTTGGACCTCATTGGGTATTTAAATTGAATACCTAATATTTTTGGAGCTAGCGGGAAAAATTTGGACCCGTTTGGGAAAAAGCCAATCAAAATCCGTTAAAAATGTTTATTGTAAATTTAAATAAGTAGATACGTATTTTGTTTCACCTTGCGTCACACTTAAATTAATTTCATTCTAATTCTGTGTAAATAAGTCTAAAAATTCATAGACTTCAACAAAATATAAATATAACATTTCAATTCTCAGGTTACGCGGAAAGGGTGTACTTCGTCGAAAGAGCTCCATAGTCATTATGACAAACTTTTACTATGGGAGCAACTTGCGAATAAACTATCAGCTTCATCAAAAACGATCATTCACACTCGACAAATTGTATGGAACGGGTGATACCTTTTTCGCGATGTCATGGTTGGTCCCATAGTAAAAGTTGTTCATAATTATGGGTAATATGGACCCCTTTCGGTTTAGTACACCCGTTCCGCGTAACCCTGTATATGTACTGCAGCCTTGGGCATAATTTTGTTTTGCATGTATAATTACTATGCTCTGTAGGTCCTTCAATCAACATGAAAGTGAACAATACGGTATCAAACAGCCACTGCAAGGGTTACGGCAAGCCTCTAGTGACACCTCTCAACAAGAAACTTTCCATCAGACGGGATTGCACGTACCAGGATCCTGCACGTAAGTTATAAAGGGTATTCTGAAAGGGCGTTTATAAGGGGGCGGTTCCGGACCTCCCCTTACAATACGACGGAAAAAACGTGGAATATATATTGGACAGCAGGCATGGATATTGGATAATCTGTGTCACAAAATTTATATGGAGAGCTAAACAATGCAGGCAACCGCGTCGCCGTTCCGACATAGCCCACTGGATTAGCAAGTTGAAGTGGCAGTGGGCAGGGCACATAGCACGCAGAATAGATGGCTGATGGGGCCGAAAGATTCTCGAATGGAGACCACGGACAGAGGCGGATCCAGGATTTCATTTGCGGGGGGTGGGGGGCTATTCTGACAAGGTTCGAAGGAATCAAATCGAAAAATTGAGTCGAATGTATGGAATTGCTAGGTGTTTTGGGGGGGAGGGGCATGGCACCCATGCCCCCCCCCCCTGGATCCGCCAATGACCACGGACCGGTAAGCGCAGCGTAGGACATCCACTCACGGACAGACGACCTAAAAAAGACCGCAGGGAAACGCTGGATGCAGGCCGCTTGCAACCGGCCTTTTTGGAGATCGATGGGGGGGAGACATATGTCCAACAGTGGACGTCCTACGGCTGAAATTATGATGATGAACCGCTTCGCGCGACGTGCGGGGTCGTTTGTATTATTCGCAAAGTGGTCGTGGTTGCCGATCGTGGTCGCCAAGATCGGAATGCTACCTTTAGACAATATCTACTGTTACTGTACCTAATGCTTTCAGCTGTATGGAAAGAATCCAGTCACATAAAAGTTAAACCAATAATATCAAAATCGCCTGTGCCAGAGTCAAGACAACCAGTATCAAAACCATTTGTATATAAACAGCCGTACAAGACGAACCCCGGTAAGAAAGAAACAAGGTTGTGTAAACACGAAGTTATACAGGGTTATCGGTGATATGCTAACACCCTCGCAGCAGTGGCGTAGCTAGGTAACCAAAGGTCCTGATGCAAAAAAAGATTTGGGGCCCTATCTGAACTGGTTAGGTTTTATCAGGTATAAATATAAATTTATATGAATACTTTAAAGGTGCTAAGCTACTTATTAGGTACATGTATGTGTATGAGTTATATTCTGAAGGTGGGAGAAATTTTCGCAAGTTCTGTTTGAGGTTTACTGGTCAGTACCCCCTGAGCTTGAGGGCCCCGGAGCACTGCACCGCCCTCAAAGAAACCAAGTACATTCGCAAAATTTAAGCCATTCAAATGGTGTGACAATTTTATTCAAAAATTATTAACGTTTTAAAGAAAAAATCTCTTGATTCAGTTAATCAAAAACTGATTGGCCATTCTCTTTAGAATAACATTTGATAGTCCGTTGGTCCAGTTGGTAGTGAACCTAACTTCTGAGCTTGGCGTGGGTTCGATTCCCACCTAGGACAAACATTTATGTGATGACATTTGTGTTTGTTCTATATCTGGATGTTAAATATCTATTTAAGTATGTATTTAAAACTATATACATATGTATGTATATATCTCTGGCAGCCATATCACAAGCTTTGCTCAAGTTGGGGGGTCAGATGACCTTGTAAGCAAAAATGTCTCGTTTTTTTTTAATTCAAATAATGTTATATGATTATTTACCGTGGTAAGGTTGTGGTTGTAGTTGTTATGCAAATAGTATAAAGCATTTTCGTGTTGATATTTTATGAGGCGGAAGAGATAGAAAACTCGAAAAATTCAAGACTCATTTCAGACCTCATTTAAGACTGGCTGCTCTCAGACTTTTTTAATCTTCAAAATACGAGTGCATGAGATAGTTGAGCGCATCTAGTTGCCCCTTAAATAAGGCTCTTGTGATAGGTTAGGCAATATAGCTTGTATTGTAAATTATAGAATAGCAACTAAACCAAAGTTAAAATACTAAACTGGAATATTTTATTGTTACAAGTGATCCACAGAGCTCCTTTTAACACGTCGCCCAAAGTATCTGATCATTTAGGCAAACCTCAATTACGTAAGTATTGCCTTTCATAAAATTATTTCCTTTAATGTTCGATGTCCATCTAAGTGGCATACGTGATCTGACAAGTTTTCCTAGCGCGTAACCTAATCTGCAGTGCCACACCCAAAGATAATAACCACTTAACCGAGCATGTAGTCAAAATTCCTTTCTGCAAAATGAAGCCATGTCGGTCGCGGGACGGCAGCTTCTGATTGGGGACTCGACGCGACTAGACGCTTGTGATTGGGGAATCAAAAGTCATTCATTCAATTCGTGCCTAGGATTGGCTCCGCTCGAAATTGTTTAGGTTGGCATGTTAGAACTTTTGGCTTATGCGGGGTATAGGAACTTGCCATTGGCCACACCGTAACATTCAAATCAAAGCGTTTGAATGGAGACTTGCCAGCTTACGTATCATGTCACTTAGGTCAACATAGCGCTCTAAGTCAACCGCTTAGTGATGCTCAGTTAGACTGTATAACAGACAAACTCTCATCGTGTGGTGTGTGGCTCGACCGTCACACCGTCAGGCCGTCACTATTACATGGCAACTTATGTTCTTTCTGCATAGGCCACACAGCGAGCGTTCTAGAACTTCTAGAGGTCCAATATCCTGTAATGTCTAAAATATTGCGAAACCTATGTTTCGCAATATTTTAGACATTACAGACCGTCGCAATCTGACCGATGGGGCCGTACCTGTTTCAAGCGATTCAATTTAGGTAATCGCGAAAAGTTGGGCAACCGCTAACCGTATCCCGGCGCGTTTAGATTTACGCTCGCATGATTTTCTGCAATCAGCAGTGCAAGTACCGTTCTTTATCGATCGTAAAATTTTCAGTTGAGATCGTCAAATTCGATAAAATGCCTATTGATCAGTACTCGCTATGATCGATTCTATGGCATTTGATCGAATTTGATGATCGATAAAGAACGGTACTTGCACTGCTGAATCGCAAAACAGGTAACGGTACGGCCTCATGTTTCGGTGTGTACGGCGATAGGTACGGCGCCAAGGAAACTTAACGCAAAACTGAACGCAAAACCATCGAAAAATGAATTAGTAATGATACAAGGCATTATAAATATTTGCATGTGAGAAATGACCGAATGGAACTCCTTTTCATAATCTGTAGCTGTGGGGTCAACTCCATAACCTACACTTAGTTGTCTATTATACCTATACACATGTGGGAGTGGAATGACTGTTTTCTAAAATAACAATAAATAGCGAATCGCTCGCGTATGTGATGGTAAGTGCCACGCCACGGTGGTTTCATGAACGTAGTAGCCACTTATCATTTATATTTTGGTTCTGTCTGTTTGTACCGTTTCCTTTTTTGTACGGAATCAATAACTGCAAAAGATTGTTTGAGCGAATTGTTTTGAAGTTGGTGGTAGAACTTCATCGCTCTTCCCGTATCGTCTTGTATTCCAGTACCACAACCTAAAGTAGACACTATGACAAGTGTGCTTATTCACCTAATAATGTGGCGGGTTGCGCACATCGCCTCCTATCTTTATTCGACGGCGTGGCCTTGTGCGATGGCCCTCACAGCGCTCGGTATTGTCTTTTGGACAGCTACCAAGGAAACACCAACAACATCAGCAAACGCTACTCATGACTCAAGCGCCCTGAAAAAGAAATTGCTTGATGTCAGGAGCAGAAGCATCGTTAAACGTTAGTATCTACAGGTGAATTTGGAGATATTTGCCATGTTCTTAGACTGGATCATAGGAAGCGGTGGAATGTGAGGCCTGGCGCGTACTGCGTGACTTCTATTTCCCTGGTCCAATCTATGGAGATGTACCTATAGTAATGCGCGCGTATATTGCGACGTGCAGCCTATTCATCTCCGAATGGACTAGTGACGAAATAGGGTGACAAGTCACCGTGCGCGATAGGCTTAAGATATCATAACTTACCCATTCTCTCCCATTTTAGCACAAAGACCAATGTCAGCTAATATGACGAACACATTTGATCGGAGCAAAGAACGAAGTATTGCAAGTGACTATAAGCCACGAGGTATGTATATGTACGGGTGTAGGTACCTACCTAACCATCTAGCACTGAAGTTTTTGATATATTTTTGTTTTTTATCGAGGCAGATATATTCATAGGTATACCTACCTAGTACGAAATTTATCGAAAGGAGGTCAATCTGACCAACTTCAGTTTTCTTTTTCAGACATAAAAAGTGCCACCACTCGTAATAAAGCTAGACCAATGCCGGAACTGAAACCTGAACACCCGGTCTTGGGATCAGGTACCTAAGTGCTTCATTTACTTACATATTTTTTTTCATCGTAGACCTCATCATCGCCTAACTTCAGGCGAGGTGGCGCTCAAATGCAAGCCTATGAATGTTGAATGTTGGTGGTGCACTTTTGCACCGTGGAAAAACTGACTTTTTTTTCAGTCCCCAAAGTAACACCAGTAAGGCCGTCACTTACAAGAATACCAGTGAAAATACACTCAGAAAACAGTATCAGACAAAGGCAATTTTCAACGGAGAAATTGAAGCAGCAGTTCTGCCGCGACACGTCTGTCTATGCAGCCGGTCGACCTAACTGTAAGCACCATCAGCTTATGACAGCATTACACGCCTATTTGGGAATCTCACAATAAATTTTTGATGCATCTCATAATCATAGGTACAGGTCGCGTCACCCATGCGCAACCCCCCCCCCCCCCCCCCCCCCCCCCCCTCTACTTTCTCCCAGCGTTCTTTTTACTTGACGCGACCTGTATCTTACTTGCCAAAGCCTTTATCATCATCATAATCATCAGCCAGAAGACGTCTTTTTTTCCTTTCCTTTTTTTTCACTTATTAATAATGCGAAAGTGTTTTTTTTCTGCTTCTTTCATATAACAACAAATCTACGGATCGTTGTTATTTTTTGCACTGATATAGTTGGAGGACCGGAGAATGCCATAGAATGCTTTATCCCGGAAAAAATTACGGGTGGAATTCCGTATTTTTTATTTTATAATTATTAATTAATATTTCCAAGCTAATTCCATCGTCTCCATTCCGCTATAGAACCACTAGACTCTGGAACAGTCTTCCCTCCTTTTTAGGGTTCCGTACCCAAAGGGTAAAAACGGGAGCCTATTACTAAGCCTACAGAAAAGTTGGAAAATCACGCGACCGCAAACCGTATCTGGGCGCGTTAAGGTTCACGTTTACGTGAACTAAAGTTAAATCCGCTCAGTTAGAAAACTGAGCGGATTTAACTTTAGTTTGATACCGAGTCAGCCGTTGGCCGTAAGGCCCCGGGGGGGTTAAGCAAGACCACAGATCTACTACCTATAGATTTTCAATGAGCGTGGCTAGCTCAGTGCCTCTCGCTTCAACAAGGTGTGTTGCCACATTAAAATGATTTGCTATAAGTTAGGGTAATTTACCTACTATGATGGGTAGTGAATCTTCAATGAGTACTTTGGAAACAATACTACCTTTTAAATATTTATATTTTATACACTATCTGCTGCAACCCGTGGAGCTACCTGTAATTTTCTGGGAAGAAAAGTACGTTGTCTGTTCTCATGACACACCCTATAGTCCTGACAAAATTTGACTTAGCCCATGATCTAAGAAAACAAGGTCTAGCAATCTAGGAGTGGTCCCGCAATGACGTCACTGTCCAGTTGCCACTTTATTCAATCAGCTGTTACGTGGTGTATCGTCATCTCTCTCGAACCAGTTGTAAATTGTCATCATGACATCATTGCGGGACGCCTACGTAAACATTTTTTCTCGAATTGCTATACCTGGCGGAGTATATTATTATACCATGACTTAGCCGTTTCCTCGTAAAAAACAGACAGAAAGTTACAAACTTACTTGCGTTTTTATTATAATTATTTGTTAGGATTAGAATATAGTACTAGAAAAAAGGTTGTAAAGTAACCATAGCATGATTTTTTATGATTAATTAAAAATAATAAAAACGTCAGAGTTAAAACGGAAGGGCAAAGGAAGGGCCCCCATGCAACAAACGTTAAACGTATTTTTGGATTTGTTCTAGTGTAAAAACGGTAATCCGTACAAGCGTCAAATTTAGCGGATTATAGTGAACATAAGTAAAACAACAAATAATAAACACTGGCCAAGTGCGAGTCAGTGACAAATTTCTGTTTACCACTAAGCTAACCAACGTCGGGCGCGGTCGGTACTTGGATGGGTGACAGCCTGGGCGTGATGTTGTCTTTTTGCACAACTTTTTGTATTTTGTGATTGTAAAGAACTCTCAGCGCGCGAGCCCGACTCGCGCTTGGTCAGTTTAGTTTTTTCATGAATGGAATTATGTATAACATTCCAAATAATTAGATAAATAGACTCTTTAATGTTTACAGTACAAATTTCACGAACAGCGCGTAGCTTTTTGAATCGGTTCGCCGAAATCGCCTTTTGTTTTTCCAGCTTCATAACTGTGGCCTCATTAATATATATTTAATATTAACATTCACCATATTCATATGGGCATAAAAGGGTCGGTATTTTGCACTTCTTGCAATGTGCCAGCTTTTTTCAGCAATGTGACAGGATCAGTTGGAAACCTGCAGAACGAATAATTTATGTTAGTTGCGGTGGGTAATTTCTTTCATAAACTGGCAACATTCATAATTTATTTTCTAAGTGAATAATTTGATAAAATTCATAGAATTAGACCACAAATCGACCTAAAAGCTGACTAATTATGAATAAAATATTTGCGAATTGATATCCTGAATTTATTTAGGTGATCGTTACAAGCTTTATATGTTTACTTACGTGTGAAATTATATTTCATCGTATTTTCGCTCACTGCGCTTCTTGCAGCCCAAAATGCTACAACCAACCATTGTAAAATATCTTTTACAATTATTTCTCAGAGGAAACACGCATTTATCACATTTAATCACCAAAAAAGGCAATAAATATAATTCAGACCCGTTTTGTTTGTCACTGTATATTACAGATTTTGACACTTGAGGTACCAAAAACAGGTCACGCCGATAAGGACAACAAAATCTATTTATGTCCTTTTCGTACTTGTGCTGAGCCATATCAAGTTGTCTCTTTCACTAAAATATATTGCCGATCTGGTTGTGTATATCTGTGAGCAAGACCCATTTTCTTTTAGCGTTAACGCCTGCGGAAAGGTGATATTGTATGAAAATTACATTGACAATGACATTAGCTTGAGAGAAATTAACTCAAGCTAATGTCATTTACAATTTCATCTTTCCGCACTGGCGTGAACTCCTTGTGAGTAATATTGTTCCTTGGGCGTGAACGATAACAGAAAGTGGCTCTTGTCTAGACCCCCTGTAACTATCAACAGATTGTTTTCAAATTATCTCTTATTTTACAGCCGCAAACCACAGCACAGCCAGAACATTCAAGCCCCAGCTAGAAGATATTAAAAGTTCATATCTCCTATTGAATAAAACAGGACTCGAACACGAGAAAAGTTTGAAAGCTAAAGCTAACTCAATAGCAGAAAGAGGTGGTAATCCTTTTTGACCTCTTTTTGATCTTTTTTTTTGGAGCTTCTTGAGGGTAGTGTGCCAATTGTAAAGCGACAAAAGTGCGCGAAATTTGAAGCAAGCGTGAATGAGGCGCGCGTGATTTCTTTGATCTGTTTACCCTCAAGAATTGCAATAAAAATACTAATTCCTATTTTCTGGGGGTAATAAGTCTGATTTAAATTATGCCTTTTAACCGTTGACACCGTTGTTAGTTCATAGACAGTTGGTAACATTAATGTGATATCCCCATCTAGTAACATATTTGTCTAATTTTAGTGAAAACTGGGCTGGGTCTGCATTCGTTTTCATTTTCAAGAATCATGGACTACACTATCTACCGTAGTCTACACAGAACCATACTAAAAACTCCTTTTAACTGATCTCAGAGGGTCCAGGCCAGCTTTCACAACAGGTAACAATGTTTTACTAGCTTTTCGTTTATGAATAATGATATTTATGTAGAATCGTAACTCAGTCCAAAAATGGCCCCTCGCAAAGTCCACCTACGGGGTTAGAAGCCACTGGACATTCTGACAGACAGACCAACTTATCTGCAGCGGCGTGGCGGTGGCAATTTTTTTTGTATAGATAGCTGCCAGAATTGTTTAGAAAGAGCAGTGCCCACCTTTCAATTAACAGATAAGTTGGTCGCACTTAATCCATCAGTCTATGATAAAAGACAAAGATGCATGCCTGCATTACAATGAGAGAGAGTGAGGAAGACAATACATTACTGTCAACCTATTGGGCCATTTTAGCGGGCGTTCTATGTGAGTTACGTTTCGTCATTATATTATTATTTGTAGCAGCTTTTAGCATTTTTTTTTTCAATGTCAAAATTTTAATTATTATATAATATGTAACCTGGTTTAACGGCCGGTTATCCGAGTCGCGTAGGCAACAAAACGCTCCCTCAGCCCCCGCCAAGTTATAGCGACGATGTATTTTGCCACGCAAGAATCAGGACGCCCGCGGGGGGAGTGCAATGACAAAAACGAACATAGGTCCGATCTCGGTGACGCCTGGTGCGGTACTGAACGCGGCGCGCGCAAATTCTCGCGACCTTTTTAATTCCACTAAAAAACGAAACTATTCACTATCAAAAAACCCGCCCAAATAAATTTTTTTTGAATAAAATTGCTTTCAATACATGTTACGAGCTTTCATTAGAGCATAAAACGAAAAAAATAAACTAACTCGACTTTGTTTCAGATTTTTTTTTGATCGAGGAAAGTTTATTCTATCCTGTTTTGAACCAAATCATAAACTCAAACACAGATGTATTTGTGACATGTATTTTTTCCAGCTCAAATATTGTAATTTAACTGAATAAAATTGATTTAAAACCGTCAAATTAGGTATATGAGGCCGTTAATAAAGAAAAGTCTAAAATGACGACGTTAATCATTACTCACTCGTGCATTATTGCTGTTTACATTCAAATTTCAAACACGGCCGTACAGCATGCAAAAAAATCAGTATGGAACTTTGGATTTATGCTGTCACGAGGTTTTGACGCTCTCAGTTTTTTATTACGCATCTATTGTTGTGGTTTTTATTTTCCGTTATATATTATTGTTTTCTTTTTTTATTAATATGATTTCGTACAATCCTATACTCTACTATGAGTAAAACTTTTGCATACACATGATATCTATATATTATTATCATTATAACAATTATACACTTCTTAGTAGAAAGTACAAATATTAAATTTTTATGTTTTTTTTGTGTATTTTTTTTTTGTTTGTATTTTGTTCTATTTGTATTGTTAAGCAAGTAATTGCCTTGAAATATAAACAAAAATTATGTAAAACATTAAAATCTGTACATTAAGGATACAAAATCTTTAAAATTGAATATTTGATTGGTGGGCGAAAGCTAGTACATTTTTTTTGCTAACTGTACAACTGTCAACGAAAGTACAAGCCACCCTTTTAGATTCGTTTCATTAATTAGTTTGAGATTGCGGTGCATCCTTCTTGTGGTGGAAGCATACTTGTATTAATTTTACATTGAAGTTTGGCTCTCTCTCTCTCACCTAATGAGAAAACAAGACAAAATTCAATGTAAGATTAAAATAATACTTTTGAGGTTGTGGTTGTGGTGCAACCGGTGGTGTGGTTGTGGTGGTGGTGTGGTGGTTGTGTTATATTTGTTCAGTTTTATTTTTTTCTTGTTTTTGTAGTTGAAGCATCTGTCGTCGTACATGAACCGAGGGTTGTAGAGGATATTGAGAGAAAAGAACAGTTAAATAAAATAAAGCAAAAGTTTCAGAGCAGAAGATTTTTTCATGACTCAAGTATGCATTTTCATATTAACTTTTAAACTTTCGCAATTTGATCACACATTTATATATAATAACAGGACAAAATCGTGGTTCTTAAACAGTTTTACTTACTTTGAAATTTTGGCTATGAGCAATTGCCAAGAAAAGAAAAAAAATATTTTTTAATTAGAATGGCTGTCAAGGCATTTTTGTAAGTAATTTGTTGTAGCCAGTTGCACCCATATAAACGAAACGTCAGTCATTCGAAATTAGTTAGCAACTGTGATGCGGAGTTCGACGCGTTGGTCTAAATAAGAATGTTCAATCTAGGTTCACTTATAATGCCTGGCGACAGATTTTCCTTCTCATTTCCGTTCTATTTACTTCTCTTTTCTGTGGCAATATAGCCATGGTCACAAGCTGACGGCAAATGCAGGCCACGTCACAAAATAAAATTAGTTTAAAACTGTGATTAAGGTCCGTTACTGTAATAACAATTTCATATAATAATAATGATTATTATGTTTATTACCTGAGAGTGGAATCGAATGGCAAATCAATTAAAATTTTATCGAGATTGATCATTATTTTGCACAGACTTCAAAAAAGGAGGAAGGTACTCAATTCGGCCCTTTTATTTATTATTATGTATGTACATCGATTGTGCAGACACCTGTAAACCAATTTGTGTTTCTTTTTTAATTCAAGCTATTGATACCTTCCAGTTTTGAACTGTATAACTAACTGTGCTGCTTGCTGCTGTGTTTGTGTTTGGTTTTACTAGCTGCGCCCGCTGTTTCACCTGCGTGAACAATGATGAAAATTGATGATGATGGTGATGAAAAGAATTTTATGTGTTAATCCAGCGTATAAGCTATTTCATATTTCAGTCAAACCCATTGGGCTATTTCCTTTCAGCATGAATAAGTATTCAGATAGTTTCCAGATAGTTATAATCTGGGAGTCTTCAAGCCTCTATATAGCCTAGGATATTATACATCATTGTTCACGCGAGTGAAACAGCAGGTGCATCAGTTGAGCAATACAATATAGATAGCTTGAATATTTGATCAAAAACAATGACAAATATCTATAACACTTCAATGGTTTTGCCCTTAGATTCCGCTCCCTGGTAATTACATATATAGTAGAATAGGCATGATGACTAATATTTTTTTATTACCTCATAATAAAGCTGATCATAAATAGAGCACATCAACAAAAACAAAATTAAAATTAGTTCAAAAATAAATAAGATATAAGCATTTTAATTTAATTTAATTACATGCTAGACAGAGAGCGCACTATACTGAGCCGTGACGTCACGGCTCAGGAGCGCCATACAAATGCTATACTAACACACGCTTTGCGAGAAAAGGATAGAACATCCCCTCTCCATCCCCACCTAAAACTTTAAATACTCATATCGTAGAGATTTATCAGCCAATTCATTTTATTTTTACAGTATGTGTAATGTATTTACTTATATTTATCGCTAAGCCGGTTATTTGTAATAAATTAAACATTAGGAATCATGCCTATTATTTAACATGTAAAAATATGTTGAGTACTTTTTTCAGGATATGACAAGATTGAAGGTCTCAATTGGATCAGTTGGAAAGAATAGAAACTAATAAGATTGAACCATTATCTTTATTTAAATTTATAGTTATAGTTACACAGCAATGTAGTGTCTAATGTACGGTTTACGAGCATAATGCATCAATAAAAAAAATTGGAAAACAAATTATTGTGTTTAAGAGCTAGAACCAGGCCCTTTCCCATCTTTGTCCTTCTGTTCTTTATCATCTTTCTCATCTTTGTCTTTCTTAATGGTGGACATAGCATTACGAATAGCCTCACTCTGTGGGTCCACTCCCGGCAGATTTTCTAGAACGCTTTGTAGGAATGCTGGATCATTCATGACTTCTGCATATTCTTCAGAAACATCCATACTCTCTTCAGCTGCCGGAGCATCTTGCTGCATGCTCATTTGCATAGCCAGGGCTATCTGCTCTTCCTCGGATAACTCCATGGCTTCACGACCTAGAGACATAGCCAGGGCTCTTTCCATTCCTGTGTTTTCACCTTCTGCAGGCTTGCCCGGCTCACCTTCAGTGGTGGTTTGTTGACGGCGAGACTCCTCCTCCTGGCGCTGTCTCTGCTCCTCCATAGACACTCGCAAGGCGAGAGCAAGTTCAGGATCTTCATTAGGATCAACCCCAAACTCAAATGGTGACAATCCAGAGCCAGAAGGGCCAGCACCATCACCACCAATGAGTGGGCTAGTAATCAAAGCTTCAGACAACACCACACATCCACCAGCAGGAACAGAAACCAGGTGGCTGCCTCCAGTAGTGTTGTCTTTTCCATTCAAAGTATTAACAAATGAGGTCAACAAAGGATTATTCTCAGTGTCCTCTCCAAATGATACAATATCACAGTTTACCTTTTCTTTCTTCAGCCTCTTAGCAAGCTTTATGAGTTCTTTCTCATCGGAGTCGATTGGAGAGCCAACAAACACGATAATACGCATCTTGTGGTTCTTTCCTTGACGGTGCTTCAGCGCTAAGTGCGCGATTCTGATACCGGTCAAAAGGTTGATGTCGCCATTGGGTTGGACTCGATGAAGCTTCGACAATATGCGGCCAACATCGCTGGTTAGAGTAGCCAGCACTTCTACGTTTGCTAGCGTTAATAAACCAACATTATTTTCAGGATTTGATCGTGTTTTGGTGTGACATACCAGGTTGACGGCATCCTGCTGCGCCTGCAGCCTCGTAGGCAGGAAATCTCCATTTCTCATGTAATCACTATTGTCTACACAAATCATAGTACTTTCCAGCACCATCTTGCTGGGTGTTATACTATTTTTATTTCGAAAATTAGCAAAATAAGCAGACAACAATGACTTTCGATTGAAATTTGCTGTATAATCATAGACAATAATTTTGATTTGACATGACAGACAAATTTTTCACTGTAACGTGTTTTCACAGATATAAAACAATAAACGAATTAAAAAAAACTGCCGTATGACTTCAGTCGGCACTCAGAATCAGAATCAGAATCAGAATATATTTATTGCAAGAACTGTGTACAAAAGATGTTCATAATAACTAGGGTATCAACAGTTTACCCATTTCGGGCGTGCAATTTTTTGTTTAAAATTATATAAAACTAACGAAAACTATATAAAACTTACGAATAATAATTACACATAAAGCATTTACATTACACATAGAACGAAATAATAATTATACATAAGAGTAAGTATTTACATTTGCTTGGCTTAACTTGTTATAATTCAATAAAACTAAATATCTAATTATCATCTAAGTATTCTTTAAGACTATAATAAGTTTTTATTATAAGCCAGGCTTTTAAATTAATTTTAAACTGTGGTATTTCTAATGACTTCATGACTCGGCAGAAATTCGCCTTGTCTCGCTAACACGCAGAATTTTCGACTCTCACACCCACAGGATCTGTGCTCACACCAAAGTAAACAAAGACTACAGTCGAACCTAGCGAAATATTTCGCTGGTCAAAATTCAGATTTTCGACATGTGTTTGTGTGTTCTCCGAACATCGAACCGTCTACTGAAGTCAGTCGTGCGTGAGCATTAGTCGTAAATAAAAAAAAAAAATAACAAATAAAAAAGTTTACAAAATTGTCGTTGATTCTCAGCTGTCAATGTCACGAAAATCGACCAATTTTAATTCAAGATAAAAATTCGGTGAATTTTCCTAAAAAAATCATGGCTTTTGGGGATTATCCCAAGGAGTACAATCCAGCTGTACATGGACCGTACGACCCTGCTCGTTTTTATGGAAAGCGTAAGTATTTTTCTAGATAACCTCGCCCTTGAGTTTGTGGGTATTCGATTATGTAATTATTATTTTCTATGGTATTTTCAGCTGATACTCCCTTCGGTCAAGTGAAGATCAACGAGCTGGGAGGATGGTTTGCTCGCAGAAACAAGACACCCTCAGCTCTTATGGGTGCTTGCAGCCGAGGTAAGTAACTTGTCGCCAAGATTTTGAATATTTTTGAGGTTATCTATTTATGAACCTGTAATTCGTTCACAAAATATATCTCTTAAAATAATTTAACGAATGGATTATGTTGCCTTTTTTTTTAAATTCTGAGCATTTTTTAATAATTGGCCTGCCTGTCTATATTACCTTTATAAGCCTACTTCTACTTGACTAAAGACTATGCTTTGGATGGTAACCTAGTAATATGCCTATGTAACAAGTTTTATGTTTCGTAGGTAGTAAAACACAGTAAAAGATACTGTTTTAAACTATCACGGTTGTTCACTAAAGTTATATGATTATTTACGGGATATATCCTGACCACGGTAAATATCGCGTAAATAATCATATAACTACAGTAAAAGATGTTCATAATGATGAGTACAATGACCTCCTTTCGGCTTAGTACAGTCTTTATGCATAACCACGTAGAAAAACTGTAAAATAAACTTTTATACTGTTTACAAAAGCTATTGAAAAATTTGTTTTGTTAATGTAACTTCATGCATATATACATGCTCCATATTCAACCGCATTATCACTTTTCATCCGGTGAGATGCCCATTAAATGTTAGCTTAGTCCAAAAAAGTTATTGATATCGGTTTTTTTTAAATTTTGATATGAATTTGATTACCAAGTACATCACAATCAAACAAGTACTTGCCTAAAATTAGACTAGTATATTTGTGTAAAATTACCTGAATTCCAAAGGAGCTTTAAAATAAACAGAATGTGTTCTTAGCCCTCGAATAACACAATGAGTGGAAAGCGTTATTTATTTATGTAATTTTCGTAGCCTGGTGGAGGTGGCAGCACAAGTATGTCCAGCCTAAGAGGGTAGGCATGGCACCATTCTTCCAGCTGCTGGTCGGCAGCATGACTTTCTTCTATGTTATCAACTACGGAAAACTGAGTAAGTTCACCTTCTAGTAGTTTCTAGAGTATAGTTTCTGAGAGATCTAACCTGGGCCTTTTCAAGGCCAGAGTGAATAGGTATCTTCTAAGTCTGCGTGCTTCATCTTCGACCATATCATCGCTTACCAACAGGCGAGTTGGTGGTCAAACGGGGACTTATCAGAGTTATTTTTTTTTTAAATACCAAGGATTTCGTGAAACTGTCATAGCTTAAATTCTAATAATTTCTAATGGGAAAATGGTAGGTAGCAGTCTCTTTTTTATCATGAATTTATATGGCAACAGTTTCTTGAGCATTCTAGCACAAAAAACAATAGGTTATCTGCTGGCTGTTCTTTTTTATTTTTGTAAAGGGTTTATACATCAGCTGTATAATGAAAACTGATGTGGTAGTCACACAACATAAGTAACTCCCTTCAGTGCTGTACTTTCCATTTATAGTAAATCACTGCCAAATACATATATTTTAACACACGAGTCTATAGTTGTTAGGGTCAGCACAAACATCTTTTTTGGAAACCAGGACCAGAAACTTCCAACATACCCCAGAAGTACCCCTGTGTCTATAGAAAGGCGGAATCTTCATGTCAGAAATAGACACACCTCAGGTGCACCACTAATCAAATAAAACCTGTTAGTTCTACAACAGCAACAGCTATGCACAATACATCCCCAAGCCAAGGGATGTCAGTGCAGGTCTTATCACCTCCAATTTAAAAAGCAACAGCTAAGACCTAAAGGGGGCTATAAAAACTGACTTTATTAATTAAACCTTGTATTTCTCTTTTCAGAGCACCACAGGAACTACAAGTACCACTAATCCTGGTCACTTTACATCCCAACATGCTACATTCAACATCTATGTATTTATTTTAAATCAATGTCAGCTTGAGTTTGTAATGTGGTAGAAAACACGTTCATGTTACTGCAATAAATTTTAGTGATGCTATTTGATTGTTTTACTTAGTTCATCTTTATTTATATAAACCGACATATAATCTTCATTCTGGACCCAAGGCACCCCCTGGGGGGTCACAGGAACTTGTGTGACTTTATTTATTATTACTACACCTATTATTATTTATTTATTTATTGGCATAACTGTACGTACCTATCTGCTTAATTTTATTTTAATTCCTATTTGATTTCATCATCAGCCGGAAGACGTCCACTGCTGAACATAGGCCTCCCCCTTTAACCACCACACTGAACGACAGCCTGCCTTTCGCATCCACTGGATGCCCGCGACTCTCACAATGTCATCGGTCCATCTAGTGGGAGGCCTCCCTACGCTGTTTGATTTGACTTGTTTAAAATGTTGTATTTTTGTTTATGGACTTTGCATTAAATTCAAAGAAGAGATTTCACCAACAAGGACTAGGCCAGCATGTTGTATTATGGCCCATCCTCTCTCTGAGAGAAGGCCTGTGTCCCAGCAGAAGGCACATGATAGGCTGATATTGAATTGAACGAGTAGTGCAAGCTGTAGTTAGGCTAGGCTGCAATGGTATGGTCATATGGCAGTTAAAAAAACGCCTTAAGGTGAATCCACAACACAACTGATATATCTGGAAAGTTCTAAAACTACAATGAAACAATACATTTCGAAAAAATATTAACTTATTTATTACATTAATAATTTAATTAACTGTGTACACAATCATTCGCACATCTATACAGTTTCTAAAATGCAGCTTTACTGATATCTGGGACATGTTGGTGAATGTTCTGCGATGTGATGTATATCACTACTGCCCCAACATTAATTTAACCTGAAACAAATAAAAAAACTTGTTATACATTATTATCCTAGCTAATATTATAAAAGCAAAAGTAGCTCTTGTCTCCACGACTAGACCAATCTGAACAAAATTTGACAGTATGACAGAGGACAGATAGGGTACTTTTTCCCCAGAAAAACTGAAAAATCGTGGGTATCACTGTGGGATTCAGCTAGTTGGATCATAAAGAAATAAGAGTAACTTTGATGTAACAAATTATTTATTTTGATGTGTGTGTGTCATGGAACTGTTAAAATTGTACCCCACCCACTTTTACTTATAGGTCAACCTTATCAGTCTAATAGCATCAAGGCTACAAGGGGGTGTGGGATGCGAGAATGACGGTATGCGCCATGCGTGTACGACAGCCTCATTGTCTTCTTGCTTGTCTTTGTTGTATGCCCAATGCAGACAATGCGCAGTACTCGCGCGAGTACCGAGTGCACAGCACTGTCAGCTTAGTGGCAGTGGCACATGCTTAGCAGTTTCGCTCGAATCAAAAAATGCTGTAGCACTTGTGCGAGCACCACTCGCGCGAGTTATTCAGCTGACTTATAACTGCCATCTGCATATTATGGCTTCAGTGGTGCGAGCTTTTAACTACTCCCATATGAAAATTAAATTATAGAATGTAAAAAAGGCAGATGTTGTAACTGTGAAGTATACTCAAAATGTAAACCTAAAAATATACTAGTTTCGAGTTATTTTCAAATAGAGAGTTGCTGGAAGGAAGCCAACTTAATCTCTAGTAGCATAAGATTTTAAATTACTATAACTTGATGAGATGTCTGCTAACAATAATTGTATACATAAAACATGTGATAACTCAGTAATAAGGGAGCACTGACCTTGCATATCACATTGGGCTACATGCATTATAGATCAGATCTACCCATATATTTGGGTTTTAGTTCTTCTATTCTCTTGATAAAGTCGGTTTTTTCAATGCAGCCGTCACAGACCTCGTCCCAATCATTAAGGATCTTCTTCAAGTCACGAACCTTCAGCTTCTTCAAATCAACATTTTTCAGGTCAATTTGTTTGTCAAATCTGAGGTCACAGATTTGCGCGTCTTTTTTCTTCAACTTCTCGCAGATTTTGTCAGCAGGCATGGACCAACTGAGGGGTTTCGACAGCTCCCCCAGGGTGCCGGTTGCAGACTCTTCCAGGCCACCCAAGTAATAGCAAAACCTGTTCTCCTTGTTCTTTGAGCCCTTGCAGAACTTCTTGAATTCAGCTTCAATCAGTTTAGGGTTTTTATTCACGTCATCTGATAACGTGGCTGCGAATTTCTCAATAGTTTTTACACACACCTCACATTCGCCTTCCTTCAGCGATAACGCAACTTGCACAGCCGCTGCCAAGAATAATAAATGAAACAAGCCTAATTTGTACATGGTAGATAAATATTTGTAAAACGGTTGTTCAAAATTTCACTGCTGATATTAGCACCACAACGAAACTTTAAAGAAATAGAACAAATCTAAAAATGATAGAAGAATCTCGCTCGTCTCTTCATGGATTCATTTCGGAGTTTCGGACGTTGACAGTTTTACTTGGCGAGCTGTGATTGGTGCACGTTAATTTAAATAGTGCTGCACCGTAGCAAGCAAAGTAAAACTTTGTCATGACGTGTACGTTGTAATGTTGTAATCGTAGTAGCTTTACCTACTCTGTGGTTGTAATCAATCATTTTGATTGTTACATGGCCTTCTATTTTGGCGCCTACGTGAAAAAACATGTCACCTCATTGTATTACTTCTAAACTTGTGTATTTTCTATTAGGAATGTGTAATAATGATGTATTATTAAGTTTTCCTGAATGTGCTCGAGTGTGGAAAGTGATTATAGCGTAGAAGTATCTTGTAAAGCCTCCATCACTTTATTGGGGCATGAGTTTGACTGAAGGACTTTGTATCCATGGTCATGATTGTTTAAAATAAACAAATAAAGCCCTATTCTCGGAGTTTTAAAAATTGAAATTGAAATCAACACGAAAATACACGTTTTTACTCCACTATCCACACTTCAGCACAATCATGACACGAACACATATCAGATAATAATCAACCATTATTTAATACACAATATATTAACATATGTTTTTTTTTTTTTTTTCTTCTTCCCCGAGTTGGGGCTTTTGGCTCCGCATGATTGATGCAGTTGCCATATTCAAGTCGTATGAGTTTAGTTTTAGAATTTAAAGGTAGGGAAACGATACGCGAAAATTAGGATATAGGAAGGATTAGGATGGACGGAACTCATGCCCCTGTAAAGTGGTGGAGACTTTACAAGAGGCTCCTATGGAGTTTTGGAAACAACACGAAAAGACACGTTTCACCTCGTTATATCACTTCCCCACACTTGGGCACGTTTACGAGCACTTAATGAATAATAATTCACCATTTAGTACACATTAACACTCGAAAATACACAAGTTCAGGAAAATAATCCAACGAGCCGACATGTTTTTTCCGCGTTGGCGCCAAAACTCCAACATATGTTTAAACACTAATGCAATAGGCACCAAAAAAACAAAGCACGTCACATCACATGGCTGTCAATGTCAAATAGGAAATTAGGAATTGCCATGGAAACGGGTTTTGTTTTCAATCAATTTTCACTTGTTCGTCGGCGGTTTTATCGATAATTTTGTTCTATTGTTGTGTTGTGACTCCAAAAAATTTAAATATTGATTTAAACACGGAATATTTGTTGGGATTGTAAAGATGGCAAATGTTAAACCAAAGCTACAAGATAACCCTCGAGGTGCTCTCGAGCAGTACATAACCGCTCTGCAAAGCGAATCGAAAATGGCTCGAAAAAAGGCTCTCTTGGACGTGAACGCTGAGATATTTGAGAACGAAGAGAACGCTAACTGTGACCTTACTATTGTATTTCCCGAAATCTACGCGTACATACTGAAAAGCTTCTCAGATCCGTCTGAAGGGTGTCGAGAGGCTGCGGCTAAGATAATTGGACATTTCATCAATAAACTGCCTCTTAACGATTACTATTTGACTTACATACTGCCAGTGTTAGTTCGTCGCATCGGCTGCCCCGAGATCGTCGAAGACTCCGAAGAAATCCGACTGGTTCTGATGGAGCTTGTGCACCAAATATTAAACAAGTACAAAGTAACACATCTATTGAGCCCCTTCATCAATGACTTCACTAATATCCTGACTAAGACAGCGACGGATCCTTATCCCAAAGTGAAACTTGAGGCATGTGAATGTATTATTCTTTTGACTAAAGTTCTGGCGAGAGATTTTCACTTTCAGTGCGAAAGCTATGTGAAGCCAGTGGTCTCTAACTTTGCTCACCAACATTTTAGAGTTCGAGTTGCAGCTGTCAAGGCAATAGGTAATGGTTTTATTTGCTATTTATTTTGTACTAGCAGCGCCCTGTGATCTTCCTGTTTTTCTGATAAAAACTATCCTATGCCATGTTCCCAATAATTGTTTTGTCTTAAATATTTCCATCTTTGATCACCAACTCACCTGTTGGTAAGCGACGATGTGGTCAAAGATTATATATACTACCAAGACTTTTAAAAGTAACAATTTACTATGTAATATAATTGTAAGTTTTTTTTACCTGGGTTTGTGTTTGGCTCCCCCTCAAAGGAAAGCCAAAGTTAGAACATGGAACACATGGCAGAAGAATTCTATTGACTTTTTTTTAACACAAGGGCTGTAGGTGTCAGGGAAATCTGACACAGAAACAGATTTCCATTCCCCTGCTCTGTATATGAAAGTCCTTAAATTGCTTCATAAGGAATCTATGACAAACAGACAGATTACACTCACATATTATGTTTATCGGTCTAAATAGGCTCTGGAGCGAGTTGTAAAAAAAAAAACTTTTTTATAAATGATGCTTTTAATTTTTATTTAAATTTCGCAACATTTCAGCAATATCGATTAGGAGAAACTGGTTCTAATTAAAGGTCAAATCTTACAAGCTGAATTAGACGAAAATTGCAAGTCAAAGAAAAGCATGTAAAAAGAACTGTCTTTGTTCTATAGCAGAATGGAGATGACATAATGAGGCCGTAAAGTGGCCAGTTCATGTACTTTTATAGCACACAACTTTATCTTAATCTGCCATGTGTAAATTTGACCGTTTCTTAGGTTATGAGCGACAGCAATCTATATCTGCCTATCTATATTATTTCCAGGAGCTATTGTCATGTCTGGCAATGGTAAATGCTTTGAGCTCTCCATCACACCGATGGCCGAGAAGCTGTTCGATGAGAACTCACAAGTGCGCCTGCAAGTGACACAGGAAGTTGGGAACTGGATGCTGAACTACAGAGATAGATATTCATTCTGGCATCGTATGATACCGCTATTGCTTACTAGGTATGGTTATAATATATTTATTAGCCTGATTTAGACTAGTCAGAATATCTACAATAGGCTAGTTGACTGGTGTTTTATTTAATACAAATAACAGGCTTAGCGAAGGATATAATTAAATACATTACACACAGTATTTTTTTTTTAAATTGGCTGGTAATTTTCTGAGATATTAGCATTTCAATATTTTTGCTGGGGTTTGAGAGGGATTGCTCTTTCCCTTTCCCCTTTTGGCGCGCGTGCGGCTTGACGTCATAGCTTGCTATAGTGCGTTCTCTGTCTAGCATGATATTAAAATACCTATTTTTATCTTATTTATTTATGAATAAATAAAAATTTTGGTTTTTTTTATGGCCTCTTTTTTTATGATCAGCTTATTTATGAGATAATAATTAGTCAACATGGCCTTATCCTATTGAATGATGAAACTACACTGGAACCTTTGCCTTTCGATTAGCAACACTGTTCACACACTATACTCGGCCCAAGTTTATTTTAGCTCTAACAGCTGCAGTAAAATGTAAAAAGTTGAATAAATATAATAGTAAATCCCGATCACTTTTGCTGGGTTTTTGAACGTAGAATTGTGGATGGTAACAGTAAAAGAAGTAATAAGAAAATGTTTTCATTAAACTTTTTACAATACTACTAGCTGTTGCCCTTGACTTTGTATGAGTAGACTTTAATATACCTAACATTCAACCTCCATTTTGGCCCTTTTAATTCAGCCCTTTCACAAAATTCTAAGTGGACTTCTACCCCATTGTACACCATAAGGAATCTGCCAAATATCATCTTTGTAAGTCAAGTAGATTTAAAAATATTGTGATGGGTCAGTGTATGAGTGGTATTTTGCTTGTATATAATACAAGCGGTCCGCCCCGGCTTCGCACGGGTATAGATTATAGCCTGTCACCCGGGGATATAGTGTAGCTTCCCAACAGTGAAAGAATTTTTTAAATCGGTCCAGTACCTTTTGAGCCAATTCGTTACAAACATACTTACATACAAATCTTTCCTCTTTATAATATTAGTATAGATAATACATAAATCATAAGTGAATCAGTTTCTTTCTAACAAGCATGCTCCATCGAAAACCTCCATCGCTTAATATCGAGCGATCGGCGAGTTGGCATAAAACTCAAGCCTATAAAAACACATATTCAGCAACATGCACCGGGCCAGCATGGTGGTTAAGGCCCATCCTCTCTCTGAGAGAAGGTCTGCGACCCAGCAGTGGGAACATTAAAGGCTGATAATGATGATGATGATATTTATACAGTTACGCGGAAAGGCCCTTTCCGGCTTAGTACACCCTTTCTGTGTAAGCTAGTATATTATAGCTGTCAGAGCTTAAAAAATATTGGACTGAGTATGGGTTGAGGTATGTAGGTAGAATGTAATCAATGTTTTGCAGCCTGAGTGATGTCATGGATGAAATCCGTGAAACAGCAGACAAGCTCTGGACAGACATTGGTCTCCAATACATGGAGGAAAATGAGGAAGACCTGAAAAAGAAGACTGATTTCCTGAAGGATGTGCCGACTCACTACCCTGACGTGAAGAGACCTAACCTCGGGTGTAGGGTGCTGGTCATGAGCAACATTGGGAAGATAGTTCCTGCTATTAGTAAAGGTTAATTGTTGATTGTACCATAATGCAGTCCATACGTTATATACGCATGTGCACCTTGCTAACATATTTATATACGTTATGCGAAACTGAGCTAATATTTTTTTAAAGCTTTCTTGTTTTTGCACAAGCAAAAACAAAGAATGGTTGAACGATTAATAGATTTTATAGGCAATTTAAATAATGGCGAGATTAAAATCGTTCAATGAATGGTACATTAAAAAAAAATTTATAATAGGCTTTCATTTGATCTCCACCTCGCCTGATGTTAAGCGCTGTTGTCTACGATGGAGCACGCTTGTCAAGAAGAAACCGATTCACTCGTGATTTGAAGACACTCAGATTGTAACTATCGAGGAAAACCCATTCAGGCAGCGCTTTCGACAGATTAGCAGTTCACACAATAAAATTGGAATCAATGTTCGTATGGGTTTTTGGAATATCAACCATAAAGCGGCATGGTTTAACTATAAACAATATTTATAGCAATATCGCCTTTTTTATGCCATAAGTGGCACAGACGAGCCGCCTGATGGTGAGCAGTCACTGTCGCCCATGGATACTTGTAACTCCAGAGGCATCACGGTACGTTGTCGACCCTTTAAGACTCGCCTATTGAAATGCCCGCCAGTGGAGATAAAAACCGGATGGTTTCAGAAATGGAAGGGTGGCAAGCCGACGCTCGCCTTCGAGTCGCCCAGCTACTATGCTGGCTGATCCTGTGCGCGGAAGAGGGTTCTACCCAACATGCCAATACTATCGTGAGGACCATGCTGCGTGGGGCCTATGATGAAGACCCCAGGGTGGTGCAGGAGGTAGATAATAGAATGTAGTGTGGTCTAGGTGGCACTAGGCAGCTTTTTGAAATAGATCCGTGGTAATGTATTTCCCCTTAAGTCAACAAGGCCAGGGGTCGATTTTTAATCGCTCGTATGATATTTCGTATGAAACTAAGTATCATGTGAAATGAAAGATTTACTATTGTCAAAAAGCAAATTCGTACTGTTTTAAACCACACCTTAGGGCCTTCGACCTCGATAGAGTAGCTCCACAATTACTTGGCCCTTACTATCAACCTAGACGTCAGGAGCCTAGCTAGATGCCAAAAACCGGCCTGGTTAATGAGGTTGGTATCTGTCAAAAAGGTATTAGCATACTGTTGTTGATGGAGTTAACACATATTTTGACTTCCCAAAAAAATAAAAATTGAATAAGCGACGTGTCGGCTTATTCTCTTACGAGGAGCGGGTAAGCCGACGCGTTGCTTTGCTGTTTACATTCCAATCATAATATGTTTGTTGAGATTAAAACTGCAGAAATATAACGATAATGTTCAGGCGTGTAGCTTATGTACTTCTCGATCGTCTCATCATTGCAGCATAATGTACCGTATCCCTAAATAAAGTTTTCATACGTGTTCCAGGTGAAACGGTCAGCAGAATTGTTTGGTTACTTCATAACACCGGCCACTTGGTGGCCGCTACTGGAGGCGGATGTGGACACATGGCCAGCTCTCCTTGTACTGACGGACATCGTGCGCGGTTCACGAGCTGACCTCGTCGCGGGGAAGGTGCTGGGGGAGATGTGCGGGGAGCTGGCCGATCCAGACCGCTGTAGGACTAGGAAGGTTAGACCTTAAAGACTGCAGTGTTCATAACAATTTGTGGACAGTGTTTCTTTGCTTTTGCTGGCCTTTGGCTGGATAAAACACCAATCTTTCTTATGTTCCAGGTGAAATACAAAACCCACCTGCTTCGTCTTTCTGAAGCTATAATGGACCTGTGCGGGGAGTCTTGCATCCCAGTGGCTGAGCAGTTATTTTCCATCAGCTACACTGTGTACGCCATGCCTGTCGACGGACAGATACAGTTAATGGCTCTGTGTGAGTTTAAACAGGTCTAAACGCGTAACCACTAAATCGTTGCAGCGAAATCGCTACTCGTTGAAATATGAACCTTATACACAATATTCCTTGCAGCAGAGTTTAAAATACGCGTGGGAAGTCAAACAAACGTAACGTCAAACGTGTTGAGAGGGCTTCCGTTCAAAGAATGCTGTTTAAATTATTGTTGTGTTATACAATATAAGGTTTATGTTTAAATTAGTATCGGTTTCACTGCTACGGTTTCGCGGCGAAGGTGTGCTAGCAGCGTAAAAGTTTGTTAGTTCTTAATAAATTCATAAACACCCAAAAGCCTTTTACCCATCGATAGATAAGAAAGTAACTAACAAACTACTCAAGTTACCTAGGGCCGATCTCCTAATGACCGTCACAGTGAGCTTAACTATCACTTGCACAAAACTGAAGCTACAGATATGTAAGCCGAGGCTGTCTACAGGAAAACGAGACCGTGGAGCATCGCAAGGCCATACGATTAAGGTCGGTACCCCTTGAAGAAACTCAATAACAAGTCGCCAATACCACAACACCTGGCGAAATAGGGGTAGAACAGTTTAGTCAGCGATCAGTGACCCAAAGCCGTGCTCTGCTATTTTAAGGAGCTCTGCTGGTTTGTGTAGGCTGGCAGGGGCAAATGCACAATACACCACTAGTGGCATGTCTGTGCAGGTCTTATCACCCCCACTTTTTTTTTTTGTTTTTTTTTTTTTACATCGGACTAGGCTAACGTTTGACCGCGATCTAGCCTGATGGAAAGCGATGATGCGGTCGAAGTTGGAGCACGTTTGCCCAGTAATAACCTATTAACCCTAGAGTTGAACACTCCAAGATTGTAATGCTGCGGAAACACAGACAGGGGCAAGGCGTTCCATTGTTTTGCTGTTCTAATTAAGAAAGAGGAGTCAAAACGCTTGGTGCGAATAAATGGCATTTCGACCACGTAAAGGTGATGCCTTGCCGTTCGTCTGGACGTCCGTAATTCATAGGACTATATACGTTGAACATCACCTAGACCTATGATGACTTTAATGTATGTATATGCCTTTAGCATTATTATTTAGAGGTGTGCCATTTTCTGCGATTTTATTTGAAAGCTTTAATCGGGGTGATTCGTGACAAGAGACCAGTAAATGTCTTAAGCAAAAAAATATTGAACAATGCGTTTTGATTACTCTTTCATTGTGCGAACTGCTTGTCTGTGGAATGCGCTGCCTGAATGGGTGTTCCCCGATTGTTATAATCTGGGTGTCTTCAAGTCGGGAGTAAATCGGTTTCTTCCAGGCAAGCGTGCTCCATCGTAGACTGCATCAAGCGAGGTGGTGTTGTATTGGTTGCTTGCATTCTTGAAGCGTATGTCTTAAATTTTCAAAAAGTATGTTATTGTACGCCACATTGCAACCAATCGGGCAGTCGAAATCTCCTCGTACGGTCCTCGTTTCGGTACGCCAAAGAGACCTAAAAATCCAATATTGCTCAATTTGTCAACATGATACCTTTCACGGTAAATAAGTTAGATCAAAATTGATTCAACCATTGTCATCAGTCCTGAATGGCCTACTGCTAGTTAAAACAATTATTTTTAAAATTTCTTTTATTTTTGAATTTTAGCAGTAGTCGTCTCAGGCAGGGCAAAGGCATCCCTTCCTTTCTTCCACTCTTCTCTATTCTACGCTATGAACCAGTTTTTTGTATGGGCGTCAAAAAGGCAAATAGGCTTCGGTTTTTCGTCCGAAATATAATTTGGACTGCTTCAAACGAAGGGTGAATAGAGTCCTCAAAGGTCGGCAACGCCCCGACAATGCCCCGGGTATTGTAGGTGTCTATAGGCGGCGGTGACCACTTACCATCAGGTGGCCCGTAGCTTGTTTGCCACTTATTCTATTAAAAAAATAAAAGATTACTTGATTTTATACATCTTTGCAGCGAATCTGGACAAACTCCGGTACATAGAGAAATGTGGTCGTACACTGACCTCCCTATATGAGAAGTACATCGGTCGTGTTTTGGCCAACATCACCAGCGACGCTCTAACTTGGACCTTGCTCACTCCCGACTGCTGCCTGCTCGAATGTGCACTCTTGCATTCCGGTAACTATAAAGTACATAATTAACCTAGCACCCTTAAATAGCCAGAGCATTATACCTTAGGCCATAAGGCCTTGGATTTTTTCTAAGGGGGCTCTAATAGCTGCTCAGGTTAGCAAGGCAATGGGCAGGCCACATCGCTCGAAGATCTGATAACTGATGGAGAAGTAAGGTACTTGAGTGGAGACCACGAACCGGAAGACGCAGCGTAAGTAGGCCTTCCACCTACCTACACTGAGATCAGTGAGATCAACGTTGAGATATTTTTAATCCTTACAAAATAATTGGACTCGTTTTCATCACAGGTTCGACAATAGATCCTGGAGTGATCATTTGATGTGTTTTGTTCGGACCCCAAATGTTATCCATTACTTACATCAGATGAAAAAAGTAACGTAATTACTCGCACGGGGTAGAGTGCAGAAATGTGTGCGTATTCTCCAACGTTCTTTTTGACGCTAAAGTGTCATATTTGGGAGTAACTGTTGGCGGAAACGGTGCCTGATACTAAAGTAATATTTTTTTTGCGCATAATAGTGTGTTATTACCGTGCAAGTATTAAGAGTTAAATTGGATAGATTCAGTTAAATCTTCGTAGCCTTTGGACGTCACGTCACGTCACGTCAGACGTCAATACATCATCATCAGCTAGAAGACGTCCACTGCTGAACATAGGCTTCCCCTTTTAACCTCCACACTGAATGACAGCCTGCCTTTTGCATCCAACACATTACTAACATAACATGACGTCAATACATTACTGGCAAATTGCTCCATAGTAGACTGTAAGTCTTCAATGTGACGTCATTGTAGGTAAATATAAGGCACTATAGGTTTTCAACTTGCATTTGCAGGGGCAGCAATGGGTGCCCAGCTCCACCTCATAGCGCCTTTACTCCGAGAGTGCCTCGCCACGCCCAAAGTGGACCCGGATGTAAAACTCAAGATATTCACAACACTGTCCACTGTGCTGCTGAAGCGACAGGTTAACTTTATCAGATGCGAGACTGACAAGCTCGAGGCATTCTTGAAGATTGTTATTGAAGGTAAGATCATTTTATGAAGTGAGTTGGTTTCTTCTAAGCAAGTGTGCTGCTTCGTAGACAGCATTACCGCTTAATATCAGGCGAGGTGGAAGTCCGACGGAAGCTTATCACAAAAAAGTCTAGGTGTTATACCACAATATATTAATATATTTTAATGGGGTCACGTGATTTCAGTGACGTCGCTACTACGATCGCCATAGATATATTGCCTATTGTCTGTGAATTCATGAAGACATTTGACGTAAATAAAGCTTTTGCAGTCTTTTGATCAATGATAAAAATATACTATGTTTTTTGTATGAAAAACAATAAAACTTGTTGTTTTTAGTTATTTAGTTTTTTTTTTATATTATCTAAGCCAGCTCGAATCACTTTTTTAATACAGTAAAATACCTTATTAACATGATTGTTCCCAGAGGTAATAATGCCGAATCTGGTGTGGTCTGCGGGTCGGACCGCCGAAGCGATTCGCACCGCGGCCGTCGCCTGCCTCTGCTCCGCTCTACAAGACACCCCGCACGAAGACAAGATCGCTGAGAACGGAGGCGACGGCGATACCACCACCAATAAGGCAAGTGAAGACAAATATAATGTGAATGATGTTGGACCTTGTATGATCCCCTGGTATGAACTATCTATGATGATCCTGGTATGAACTATCATTGGTTGACATAGCTTCACAGAAGGCAAAATTTCTGAGTTTTGAAGCAACAGCGATACCACCAAGGTAAGTTTACGAGTCGAGTAGAGTGTATGGATGATCTTGAACCTGGTATTGTTTTGTTGAACAATGGTCACTTGCCTCCACTCTGCAGACAACCCTCAAGAAGATAAAATCATTGAGAACGGAAGCGATAGCAACTACTGCCACCAAAGTAAGTCTACGAGTAGAGAGTATGAATGATGTTGTACCTGGTATGATCCCCAGAACGAACCGCTGAGACGTTCTCCGCCCCGCTCTTCCACAGAAAGACAAGATCGCTAAGAATAGAGGCGTCGACGATACTACCTCAAGGGTGAATCTCTAAGCTAGTAGAGTATGAATACTGTTGACCCTACAATAGTATGATCTCCTAGACAAACCCCTGAGGTAATCTCTGCTCCGCTCTAAATGACAATGGGAAAAAATTACTGAGAACGGTGGAGACAATAATATAATCTCCAAACCTTTATACCTTTGTGGTAGTCTATAAGTTTAGACAAGCAGAAAGTTGAACCGAGTTTACCTGAGTGAACACTGGACACTCTTTCATTATACCGGGCGACAATTTTCATCGGAATACTCGGCAACCTCATCCATTTTCATATTGCGTAAATTTTTAGACATGCAAAATTGCGTTTACAAATGCGGAAGTTGACAAACTGTAAGCCATTAAATATATCTATCTCTTCGCAGGAAGTTAACCTATTCCCCACCAAGGAGTCTCTAGAACCGTTCCTAGAGCAAATGGTCCCACTGCTAGTCGGTCTAGTAGACGACAACTCGATGCTGACTCGACAGCACACTTTACGAGCGATCTGCTACCTCGCGGCTCTCGCCAAGCGTCGCGATTGCTTCACAAGCGAGATATTGCACAAAATGTACTTCGGTGAGTAGTATGTCAGGACCACTAGTGTTTTTCTTTTTATTTAGTAATAGGCTTGCGTTTGACCGCCATGTCGTCTGATGTTAAGGGATTATGCAGTCTACAATGGAGCATGCTTGCCTAGAAGAAACCGATTTATTTGTGATTTGAAGATTGTAACTATCGGGGAACAGCGCATTCCGACTAGCGGTTTGCACAATAAAGGTGAAACCAAAGCACTAAGCACGAGTTTACGGGGTACATCCGAAAAACATTAACATTTCTTGGGCAGTCGGGTAAAAACGAACTTTGTCTTCCCCAGTGGTCCTCAAACGGCTAGACGATAGCAGCGATAAGGTCCGTTCATACGCCGTTCAGACGACCTGCGCGCTGTTCAAGCACCGCCCGGAGCCCTACGACACGGTGCTCTTTGGGGCTCACATCGACGCGCTCTATAGCGCCATGCTCATACACTTGGACGATCTCGAAGAAGCATTTAGGGCTGAAATGCTCGGTCAGTAAGCAAATTTTTTTTTGACACTAACTAAAGGCTTTCACAGACTAAAAGCATTAGCAGTTTCTCATCGTCCGAGGGAAGATCGCTGGAAAAAGAAGGGCTGACAGGAGGCGGCACTCCTGACTAAGAAACCTGCGGGAGTGGTTTGGCTGGAGTGCCATCTCACTCTTCAGAGCGGCAGACTCCAAGATAAGAATTGCCATAATGCTGTCCAACCTCCAGTAGGAGCGGAACTTAAAGAAGACCTAAATTAGGCAATAGCAGCACAGCGCAAGACCCCTCACCGCATTAGCCAGCAAGTGAGCAGCGCAGCCGTAGAGCAAGTTGGTGTGCAGGCCTGCATTCATGTGTATTGGAGTTATACGGTTCCTTGTGTACGCGGGCTAGCATTCAAGCTGTGCTGCTGCTGATCCACGTTCTGTCAGTGGATGGCTTCTGTACACAGCTTTTTTTTACATCTACACTAGTATCTTGTGGCTATATTCCACTGCACAAATGTCCTCCATTCCGACCTTTGCGGACTCATCATACTAGTGGTATCCTGGTGTTATGATGGGTCCCATGGCTATACCCTTAGTTGTTTGGTGGGTCCCATTGCCAAATACCTGGTGGTATGGTGGGTCCCATGGCTATACCCCTAGTGGTACGGTGGGTCCGAACCATACCACCTTAGTGTTGACCTAGTGTGATAATACTTATCTACTTATTAATGCCTATTTATGCATAAAATAAAGCTGGTCCGAGTATAATTGGCGCTTATTTCCAGACGCATTGATCCAGCTAAGTGACATCAATCCCGAGGCCCTCATGAAGAAATTGAAGGCAAACATACATCTGTATAGGAACAAAGCGGCCTACGAGAAGCTTTCTACACATGTTGAAAAAATGCTGTAGTTGTTTACCTACTAAAGAGTTTTTTACTTGATAGTTTAGTTTTGTGTTAGTTACATAATGAAGTGCAATTATTAGTGTGATTTAAACTAGTCTATTTTAGTTTAAAAACTTTTGCTTGTACCTAGCAGGTATGTTTGATTTATTAAATTGCTGTAAGTCTGATGTTTTTGATTTTTACTCTTTAGTTGAGGCTATGATTGAAATTGTCGTCTGCAAGCACCTATAGCTAAGAACACTGTCGACCAAGTCACCTTTCCAACAACCAAAAAAAAAACTAAATGTAAATCGGTTTAGGCGTTCGGTAGCTAACTACGATGCATCATAATTTATGAGCACCAGCCACAGACAGACACACACGTTAAACTTATTTATCTCTTTTCGCGTCGGGGGATCTGAGGTCGGGGGTTAAAAAGATATTAATTCTAAAACACTGTATTAAGCTGTCACGGTTGTTCATTAAAGTTATATGATTATTTACGGGATATTTATTTAAGGCAGTAAAAAATAATGAGAGACACAAATCTGCCATAGCTGAGCATCTGCTGGACGCAGGTCCTAACCACTGGATTGAATTTCACAACCCTGAAATCCTGTCCACCGAACGCCATTACATACCAAGACTAGTAAAGGAAACTATTGAGATCTCGAAATGCCAGAATTTCAATCGGGGTGATGGTTTTCAACTCACCAGTGCGTGGAATCCAGTATTAGGTTGCCTTAAAAATTACACACGCAGTGACATAGTGTGTTTTGTCGGGACTTAGGTTCGAGTTCGAGTTCCAGTGATAAACGTAGCAAAATACTAAGAAAGAGGGTAGATAGTTAGGTCTGCACCTAACTTTTTATGTGGTTCGACCAACCACCCGCATTCTTCAGTCTTCCGTGAACATGGTGCATGTAACTGCGCCGAAATATCGGGAGCTCATTCCACAACCTTACCACGGTAAATATCCCGTAAATAATCATATTAATTATATACATAAATTCTCGAACTACTCCAAAGAATTTAGAATACTAAAATTTAAAAATACTGTAAAATAATTTTCATTTGTACGTATTAGGCAGTATGGCTATAATGGCTTTAGCAA
This sequence comes from Agriopis aurantiaria, assembly GCA_914767915.1. Taxonomy (NCBI): domain Eukaryota; kingdom Metazoa; phylum Arthropoda; class Insecta; order Lepidoptera; family Geometridae; genus Agriopis; species Agriopis aurantiaria. Next base: position 3,268,324 of record OU611994.1, on the reverse strand, counting down.
GCCCAGTAATGGGGCGAAACAACATTTGATTCACAGATTTGATTGCTTGACTTGTTGTTAAGGGGCGTGAGTTAGACTTGACCGTGACTTACTTAGCTTGACTCTGACTGTGACTATGACTTGTTTGACGCTATTAAGACTAAGTAAACTGTTTAAGATTACGACTAAAGAACATTGAATCCACGGTCATGAAAATTTTAACAAAAAAAAAATTGTATTGTATTGTTTTGTGTTGGCTTGGTTGTCCACTGTGCACGTTTTGGTAATTTATTAATAAAAATCACTTCTGTTAACAATTTTGCTAAAACAAATGATATTACATTGATACTGGAATTTAACTTACCACTCTGAAATCATGGAGGTGGTGAAAAAAAGTAAGTAGACGCGGTGCGGGATTGGATCATTGTTCAGCGTACCCGATTATTTTATTTTAATTAATTTTTCAGATTTTAAAGAGTCACTGCCGCAGATTGGTGCCTCTATCGATAAGGCAGACTTTTTAGTGATAGACGCGGAGTTTACGGGTATCATAAATGGTCGAGACGTGCTAGTATTTGATACTCCAGAAGAGTACTACCTTCGGTTATTGAACGGCTCCACACAGTTTCTACTGATTCAGTTCGGTCTGTGTGCATTTTATTATGATGAGGAAAAGAAGATGTACATGAACGATGCGTATAATTTCTATTTATTCCCTCGTGGTCATCCTGGACCTGAAAAAATATTCATGTGCCAAAGTTCGAGCTTAGACTTCCTTGTCGCGCAAGGATTTGACTTTAACAAGGTGATTCGAGATGGTAAGTAAAATGTTACAATTGCGATTTCAACAGAATGTAGGTATTTTTTATAAAATATGTCACTATTTCAGGCATTTCATATATGACGGAGCCAACTGAGACAAAACTGAGGGGCTACCTCACGGAGAGACAAAAAACTTACGCCAGAAAAGATAAAGACCTGGTGAATATACCTGATGAGCACAAGGATTTTGTTGAAGATACTTGGTAAATAAGAATGAAATCTTTGAAAAAAAACTATAAATAAACTATTTTTAAACCAGATTAGCGTTAAACCTTATAAATAAGAATTTTTTAAATGACGAGTGACAATTACTATAAGATATACCTAGTTTTTTAACTGTGATGCATGTTTCAGTAAAAAGGTAAGAACGTTCATAGATGAAAATAAAAGTGATGAAATGGAGATTGACCGGTGTAATGCTTTTGTCAGACTTCTGATGCATCAAGAGCTTAAACTGCGTTTCAAAGATGAGATTATAGTCGAGACTAAAATCTTGGAAAATAAGTATAGGTGAGTAAGATTTTTTAAAGACCACACAATAGAAGTGAAAACTTTATCAAGGTGAGGTTAACTATATCTCTCTCGCTCTCTGAGTCGACTCAAGCTGACTTTACCCAAACAAGCATTATATAGCCGTGCATGACAGCTCAGTATCATTCAGTACCCACAAAATAAAGTGCTCAGCGCTCCAATTTAAAGAAGTTTTCACTTCAAAAAAATTGCCTGAATCTTGAGGTCATACAGACATTGAGGAAGTATGCTTCGTGAATTGTTTGCCACAAATGCCTGTGCCTGAGGTATGCGATGTAATTTTTCCGGACGTCACATGCGCAGGGTGAGTCTGAGAACAACTATGCATATTGCTCAAATCAAATCAAATCATTTATTTGCTAGAATACATTACATTAAAAGGTCTTAATATTATATTTATGTCACTTTGTACTCAGTCTGCAAGCAGACGTGCAAATGCTCATTTTTATACTAAAGAATTTAAATAGGTATTTTAGAAACGAATAATATTAGAATTAAATTCCATAAATTCCTTAACACTATAAAAACAATGGTTAAGAAGCCAATTAGTCAATTCTTTTTTAAATTTGTTACCGTCCAACATTTTTATATCATTAGGTACCTTATTATAAATGGATATACACATATTACACACATTTCTTTTGTACAAGTCTTTTCTGACAGGAGGTTGATACAATAGGTTAGTGAACTTGACTCTTTTCTGACGGGTAATAACTTGACTACGTTTTTTAAAATAATCTGGGTACTCTTTGGTGAAAATACAAATGTCCTTAATATACAAACATGGCAACGGAAGTATGTTGCATGTTTTGAATAGTGGTCTGCAGCTGTCCAGAAACCAAGATCCATTTATAACCCTAACACATCGCTTCTGAATCTTGAATACCCTGTCTATGTCAACTGAGTTTCCCCACATTATCAAGCCATATCTCAGTAGGGACGACACATGGCCATGATACGCCATCAACGCTCGCATTGCTACTGTACAAACTCAGGAAGTAAAACTGCAATACAAGACTTGCAGAGATCTGTCTGCACAGCTCACAAGACACCGGCCCTCGTGACATGCATACATGGCGAATGCTCACACTGACCACAGCCTGAGGCATGTGTGAAAACAGAATTTTAGTAATTTTTTACTCATAGTAATTTTTCGCCTATCATCATATAAAATAAAACAACACTTCCTCAGGCTATTGAAAGTGCTGCGCGTGAAATCAGACTTGGATGCAAATAGCCACACCAATAAACGGATAGAGAGAGAGTGGGAAGATTTTGAAGAAGCTGTGGGTTTCTCTAAAGTTGCTCGCATGATCAGTCAGTCGGTAAGTTCTCTAAAAGAAATCATTATATTTCTAATTGTTCTAGTGCTATGTCTCCTTTATCCTATTTCTCCCTATTTTATACCTTTATCTTTGTCTATTGTGAAGCAAAGTGATCCTGTTATGAGACATCTTTACTTTTCTATTACTATGTTCACTGTTTTAGCTTTTGTAATGAGATTAATCTGTAAAATTTGTTATTGCTGAGGAATGTAATCTTAATATACTAAAACTAACACTATCTTTTTTACATAATTTAATAATAACATTTTTATATAATTCAATTAAATACTCATGAAATCATTTTTAACGTAGGTATTAATTTGGAAATGCAACGGTTAAGTTTTTCCAAAAGTGTGTTTGCTTTGGTGACGTTTTTATTGCATACTAGCTGAGGCCCGTGGTTTCACCCGCATGGTGATGAAAAATGGTGATGATGATGATGATAAAAACTAGCCCAGAGTATAAGCTATCGCCATACCAAATTTCATCTAAATCGGTTAAGTAGTTTCGGCGGTGACTTCAGCCAAACATACACACTTACACATAAACTTTCGCATTTATAATATTAGTAAGATATTATATCGTTGTAAATATTTAAATATTAAATTCATTTCTACTGTTAATATAAGACAATGTGTACAAACATAAGCGCATTAACAGAAGCTGTTAACTGGCTATAGGGCGCCCAAGATACAGGCTTTGCCTAGTTTGGGGCCCATTGGCACAACTATTTTTGCTACTAGTAAACTGTTTGTTGGTAATTATTATATGATTGTTAATTTAAATAACTGGATTTGGGATTACGGCCCTCGCAGTTTGGACAGGAGTTTCACAACAGCCCGTAGTAGTATTTATTATTATTTCAAGTGTATCTATTGTTTTCAGGAAAAATTGGTGATTGGCCACAATATGCTACTGGATGTGATTCACACTCTCAATCACTTCTTCCAACCATTGCCCAATGACTATGAGGCGTTCAAAGAGTTTGCACACTGTATGTTCCCTAGGTAATCTATCTTCTATATAAATAAAAATCAAATGCTCTTCACTGGTAAGCGCATCACTTGAGAACATTATCAGCAGCCACGATGTCATTTGCTGCACATAGGCTTTCCCCTTAGAACACACCACGTTAGGTCGTTCCAAACTGAACGACAGCCTGCTGTATGCATGCACTGGATGCCCGCGATTTTCACGATGTCGTCGCTGTATGCATCTACAGGGAGCCCTACCCACACTGCGTCTTCCGGTTTCTAGTTTTCGTTCAAGAATCTTTCCTCCCCATTGGTTCATCCCCGTACATAACTATTTGCATAGCTATAATTAAGTAAGTTAGGTTTGTAGTCTAAGGAATTGAGCATCCTAAATTTATCATATATATTGTAAAAAAGTTTATGAACTAATAAAAAAAAAGAAAAAAAATTGTTTATCAGTTCTTCAAGTGATGTGGACTGCCCATTGCCACTTGAGAACTGCTGGACGGATTTGGCTATTTATTCTTTTAAAATGTTTGTACCAAATAAAGTTTTTTATGGAAAGAAAAAATTGGAAAAGTTTCCTGGTAAACTTTCATATTCGGGAAAAACTTAACGTCCTTTTAGCTATTATAGGATTTTTGTATGAACCATAAGTCAAACGAATTTCAATTCGAACCTTAACCCTGTGACTCAAATTTGCAGAGGCGCGCTGCAGTCCCTGTATATAGGACTTAATGAACTGAATAAGACCGACTGAACTGATGCCAGACTAAGGCGTGTAACTTCCACCTTAAAATCACTAAGCATAATATGTAGTTTGCATAGTAACAATATGATTGCAGGATACTAGACACGAAGTACATCTCGAGCCTGCCGCCGTTCAAAGACAAGGTCAACTCCAGCGTGCTGCCGCATCTCTTGCAGGCGCTTTCAGAACCGCCATTCGCGTTGCCTAAAGTCGGTATGTCGCCATTCTGTATATATAAAAGCGAAATACCAATCACTGACTGAACCATTACCGAATTTTGAAAATGGAATTCTTTTAGCTCTGGCATTTGCAAAAACATCTCTTCTTGGGTAGAGTTATCTATACTAATATTATAAAGAGGAAAGATTTGATTGTTTGTTTGTTTGTTTGCATTGAATAGGCTCCGAAACTACTAAACCGATTTGAAAAATTCTTTCACTGAAGCTACACTATCCCCCGGGTAACAAAGGCTATATTATATATTTTTTTTAAATAGGGATCCTTACTAAAACCCCAATAATGTAACCCAAGGTGTAAAAAAATTAGATTTACAATGTTGACTTTGCGTGTTTGACAGTTCTAAGACAGGACAACGTCTGTCAGGTCAGCTAGTTATGATTATAAAAGGGATATTTACCGTGGTAAGATTGTGCATGGAGCTCCCGATATTTTGGCGAAGATACATGCACCATGTTCACGGGAAGACAGAAGAATGCGGTTGGTTGGTCGTACAGTTCAAAGTTAGGTGCAGACAAAACGATCTACCCCCTTTCTTAGTATTTTGCTATGTATATCACTGGAATTTGAACTTATTTCCCGACAAAACTGTTACTCACTGTTCGATTGATGGCAAGGAGGGGTTGCTAAGAGGTTGGAGTGGCTTGTCCTTTATTAATTAGGATCTAGTCACTAACGTATCCTTTTGAAAGTCTTTCTTTTCACAAAGTACCGAAAAGCTCATCTCAAATCACTTACGACTATAATCAATACAATACAATACAAAAACTCTTTATTAAAATACCACAAAACAAGGATAACATAAAAATTACAACAAAAATAAATAATCGTTTAATCGCATAATCGTTTCTTTATACAGGGTCGCTCGAAGGAAGGGGATACTGCCGCGCGGATGACAAGCTCCACGAAGCGGGCTACGATGCCTACATCACTGGCTTATGCTTCCTCGCGATGCACTCGCACCTAACTCGCATGCGGGGGGAGGAGGTGGCGCGCCTTAACCCCACGTCCGCCGTCCTTAAGCCGTTCCTGAATAAAGTGTATCTCGCCAAGACTGCTCATCAGGATTCGCCTTATATGAACTTCAACGGGGCTGATCGTGAGTTGTCATTCATTTATACTAGTAGTTCGCCTCGAACTGAGACCTCGTGAACTTCGTATCTCAGATTTTACCCATTTTCAAACTTTAAAATTGTATTGAAGATTAAATACTTACTTACCTAGAAATATTAATAAAGATAGGATCAACAACACAGTAGTTATCGTCCAAATAATTTACTAATAGAAACGCTACTTGCTCTACTGATATTTTTTTTCGCTCGTTCGACTAGAGATAGAAAGACAAAAAAGGAAAAAGAGTCGTGAGTTAAATTTGAAAAAGTCCTATAGAAGGTCTGTTTGTTTTTTTGTAGCTAAAATGTACTTTGTCTCGTTTTGGCGACTGATATTTTTTGTTATGCTTTATTTTCTCCGACGCTGACGTCTGTCGCTGACGTCCGTCAAGCGTAGCAAGATATGCGGGGCACAGTTTTAGCTTGCAAGATGTTGCAGTTGCGTCATACTAAATTTCCATTGCAGCTTCACCGGCGCGAGACCACGTGTTCCACCTGACGTTTCCTAAAGAGTGGACGAGGAATGACATCAATCAGCTATTCAGCCCTTATGGTAAGCGCTTAGTTTCTATAACATGATCCATTGCCTCTACATGGGTAAACTCAAGGGTTCGTCTGAAAACCGGCGCTTATAGTCCTTGACTTTCAGCATTAATGCTGACACGGACCCATTCGACACTAATTGTATCTTTTAGATGTAAGTTTTTGTAAAGGTGTCGAATAAAATTTATTTTTTCTTTCTTTCTTTTTTTCATGGTGTATGTGGTTCAAGGGGCAGATATTTGTAGCTAACATTCATTTTTAGGGTTCCGTACCCAAAGGGTTAAAACGGGACCCTATTACTAAGCCTACTCTGTCTGTCTGTCTGTTCGTCCGTCCGTCTGTCTGTCTGTCCGTCTATCCTACTTTTAAACGGCTGTATCTTTCGAACCGTAATAATTAGCCAGTTGAAATTTTCACAGAATATGTTACGGAATATGTTATAAGTAATGTTACGGCGGATTAACTAACAAATAATAAAAAAGTCAATAAGTAAAAACGAAAGGGAGTCCCCATACAACAAACGTATTTTTGTATTAGCTCTAATGTAAAAACGGTAATGTAAATAATAATGGCCAAGTGCGAGTTGGTGAGAAGTATCTGTTCGTTACCAAGTAACTGATAATTTGGTTATTGAATTTTTTGGTGGTACGGAACCCTCAGTGCGTCAGGAAGCCCTACTCGCACTTGGCTAGTTTATTCTACCATTTTCGTGTCCTGTTGGTAAAACAAATTTTTACTTCATGTCAATGCGTGACTTGGACAAAAGTGTGCGTGACGCAACGCGAGATGTCGAGCGGGTCGTTACATCCGCCTTCTATTCCACGATAGATGGCGCACTGTGAACACTGAAACATGATGTACACTCCCCACTTACCTATGCCCGTTTTCACTAACCACGGACAAGGCGATGCCTAACTAAAGATATCCTGATCTAAGCAGAGTCTTAAGCGTAATCTTCTGTTTCACCAAACCTATTAAAATAGGTGACTCCTAAGCTAAGAGTTGCCAAAATTTTTGACAGTTGTCTATGGTCACTCGCCTGATGGTAAGCGACGGTGCGGCCGAGGATGGAACACGTTGATCTAGAAGAAATCTATTAACTCTGCCTTGAAGATGCCTAGATTGTAGTTCTCAGGAAACAAAGAGGACGGCAGGGAGTTCCATTCTTGGGCAGTACGTATCATAAATGACAACCCAAATCGTGTACGAATCTTTGGAATTCCTCCCTGAATCCTTTCCTTTCCTCCCCCGGGCGCAGACTGTCTACTATAGTGTTTTATTGTGTTGTGATTCCAGGGCCGGTGCAGATGCAGTTCGTGGACGACACGCACGCGTGGGTAGCGCTAATGCGGCGCGAGCAGGCGCGTCACGTGGTGCGCGGGCTCGCTGCCAGCGCACGCGTCACGGTGCGCCCGCACAACATGCATAAGGTACACACACAACAAATGTCCAGACGCAGTTACTGGGGAAACCATGGCTACCTTTCTTTGGTATCGGAGTGCAAATCTTCTAAAGATTTCAAACTATATTGGGTTAAATGTTTATCGGGACTTATCACATATAGAGCGAAATGTACATATTTTACCTAAATAAAATAATACGTGATAAGTCCCGATAAACATTTAAAACGTGTTCAAATCGCGAATGTTTAAAAATTACTATATTGGGTTACCAGGTATGTAGGATTGGACGTACTAAAACCCCTCGGTAGCCTGACGAAGGGCATCGGAACCTCTATTGTAACACACCAGTACCCATTCGACACTGATTGTAGCAAGATATCACGTGTATTAATTTTTTCGCAAACGCGCGATTTCTAAACCGAAAAGTGCCAATCAAAAACAACCTGCAGCCTTTCTGTCTAGACATTTTTGTCATGGTCCTTAATTTCAGAATAAAATTAGATTATACTTTATACCTGTATTTAAAGATAAAATAATAATAAAATCTAAGGGGGGGGGGGGGGGGGGGGTTTAGGCTTAAACCTCACCATGTATCACCAAGGGGTAGGGGGGGTTAAAAATTCTAAAAGAAACATCACGTGATTAATGGACGGCCCCTAAGTAGATGCGAACGGGACGGCATGCAATCTCGATCACAATCAAACTTCTATAATAAGGCCGCAGGTCTACAACATACCACAAATAACCGTAATATCCTTTTTGACAGACCCTCAAGTCATCGCGCTCGGACGACCTGGAGCAACTGAAGAAGGCCTGCACAATGACGTATATAGCTTTCATTTTATTACTGCTCCTAGCTTTCTTGCTGTATTTGATGTTCGCTTACGACCCCCAGCTGTACACCACGTGTGAGCGGCTTTTCGATGAGCTGGTTACATTCATCCTCTCGGCTCGGAAATTTGATATAGTGTCCTGTATATCAGAGTTGGTATAAAACATCATTCGCTGCCTCTCTGGCGTGTTCTAACTCAACTGTTAATAGAGTTCTAAAGGGTTGGCAACGTATTTGTGATGCCTCTGGTGTTACAAGTATCCGTAGGCGACGGTGACTGCTTACCATCAGGCAGCCCGTCTGCGCCATTTATGGCATAAAAAAAAAAAAAACTGTCTGTCAGTTTCGTGCATGACTTTTCTTATCGACAGAAGTTGACCGAGAACTTTACTTTGTAGATTAGATTATTTGATGTTTTGATGTTTGCGAATAAAGGTAAGCTACGAATTAGGTATGATGGAGTGGCCCCAATTAAAAATAACCAATTTAGGCGTCGGTTACTGTTGTTATTCAGACAGTGGCCCGTAGTTCGAATTCAACGTTTGTTGTTGATAATGCTGCAATTTAAGTTTATGTGGAATTTTTCATTAGTACCTACTTTTTTTTGGTGATTGTTAAAGGCTTATAAAATAACTCTATCGTGCTTCAGACGGCACGTTAAACTAAATCCTGGTCTTTGGTTCACTATTCTTAGAAAGCATGTGGTCTAAAACTTAAGCTAGGTCTGAACGCTTAATACTTATTTACTTATGACTGGGGTAAATCTATGATTTAAGTAACTTGTAGGAGTTTTCTCGAATATATTCTGATGTTGTTTTCTTTCTGTGACATTAAAAAAAAAGTTGTCATTAAAGGTATGATTATTTACGGGATATTTACCGTGGTAAGGTTGTGGAATATCCCACGGTAAATATCCCGTAAATAATCATATAACTTTAGTGAACAACCGTGACAGCTTAAAACAAAGTTGTCATTGTTATTATAACCAGTCCACAATGCCTTTTAAAGGAGTTCTAGTAATATTGTGGGGAGCATGGCTTTTCAACTGGTTGCCTTTTTTAATGTTTCGATATTGCTTGATTGTAGCTCGAGACAATGTCTAACATTCTTGCAAGCGACGAATGATCCATAGTGACTCATTTTCCTTTTGAAGTTATGAATGTTATAAAAATTCAATGCATGTTAGGCTGTCCTTTTTTTGATAAGTATAGATTTTAGTTAAAAAAAAATACATTGTATAACCACTTGATTGCGCACGAGTCATTATTTGCTTGTGCAAGATGTAAGCCACGTCGGTTGCGAGGGGGTGGGGGAAACGTATGGTGCCTGTGATTGGAGACTCAAAAGTCATGCATTCAATTCGCGCCTAGGATTGGTCCGCTCGAGAAAGGTTAAGCTTAAAAAGTGTATCTTTGGCTCACGGCGGGGTAAAGGATGAGCCGTTAAAAGGGTAGATGTAAGATTTTATAATGATCTCGTTTCGAGGTTTAGATAATTTTTAAAGGTACTAAAGTTTCTCTATAATGTACAAAAAAAGTTAGGTACGTGTAGTTGTAGCATCTTGTATAAAACATGCCAAGCGTAATCAAATCGCGCGTGTTGTAGGTTCCTTACAATATTTATAATTTATATAAACGTATTTCCAAGAGTGCAATGTGACTCTGACTGTTGGTTTAGCTAATTTATTTTTGAAAAAGTTCCATTTAGTATGTAATCTTTTTATTTATCATTATAATATTAAGAAGCATTCTTATTATAATAATCAAATAAAGCATAATCTTTTTCTTTGTTGTTTTTATTTACTAAACCACAAGGTTGTTGGAGTCACATTGCGCAATCTAAGTTATTAATATGTAGGTAAATAGAAAATTGAGTGTAGTTTTCTTCTCGTAAATTCAAAAGTCAATTTCGCATTGTAACTCCAACTTTAGCCTTCTCCTTTATCTTATTGTATTAATTAGCGGAGTCCATTTTTAGGGTTCCGTACCCAAAGGGTGTAAACGGGACTATTGCTAACCCTACGCTGTCTGTCTGTTTGTCCGTCCTACCTTTTAATGGCGGTATTTTTCGAACCGTAATAAATAGCCAGCATTTTTTTTTACAGAATATGTAATGTTACGGCGGATTAACTATGAAATAATAATAAAGTAAAAAGGTAATAATAATAAATCCCATACGACAAACGTTTTTGTAAACGTATTTTTGTGTTTCCTCTAGTGTAAATACGGTAATACGTACAAGCGTCAAACTTGGCATGATTATAGCAGACACTAAAGTAAAACAAAAAATAATGAATACCTACTGGCCATGTGCAATTCGGTGACAAATTTCTGTTCAGCAACGTCCGGTGCAGTCAGTACTTGGATGGGCAAACCCTGGGTGACGTGACCGCCTGGGCGTGATGTAGTCTTTTTGAACGACTTTCGTACTTTAATAGTTTTTATGTGGTGGTACGGAACCCTCAGTGCGCGAGCCCGACTCGCACTTAGCCGGTTTATTGTTCAATTTTATGTTACGCAAGTTTAAGCACGTAGTTCATCGTATTAGTTTGCAATGCAACTTATTTGGACATTGTTTACGCCTGCGAGTGGCAATGTTTTTGCAAGCTACTTGCAACCATGTTTTCGTAGACGAGTAACGTAACGATTTTTCTAAAAAATACTTTAACTAGCTACCTGTCGCTATATTCCAAGATAAACATCCTATATCTATTGGCACGTGCGCGCTTCCGCCATCTTGAATTTTAATGTTCATCTACCTACCTGCAGAATTTTGATGACACAAAATGTACCTATTTCTAGAAAAAAACTACATAACCACTAGTCTCATTGTTAGTATGTATTAAAGTAGCGTATGTAGCTCGGACATTGGCGCGTGGCGCTCCCGAACCCGTGATCTTGCATGTGCGCTTCCGCCATCTTGAATTTTAATGTTCATCTACCTATCCGCAGAATTTTGTTGAGACGAAATGTGTCTATTACCAATCCTTGCTATTGGTCATCTAGAAAAAAAAACTACATAACCACTAGTCTTTTTGTATGTCTGTATTAAAATAGCGAATGTGCAGTGCAAGTACCGTTCTTTTAACGATCGTCAAATTGACAGTTGAGGTCGTCAAATTCGATAATATGCCATTTTTTCAGTACTCGCTGTTATCGATTTTATGGCATTTTCACACTTGCACTGGTGGTTCGGAAATTGGCGCGTGGAACTCCCGACGTCATCGCATGCGCGCTTCCTCCATCTTGCATTTCAATATTTACCTACCTGTATTAATATTTGTGTACAAGTGGTAAATGTCTGTTTTTATTTAGGTAAAATATTTGAGTAGATGTGGTAAATTACGCGTGACCAAAATGCTGGCGTTTGTTTCTGGCACAACGCATAAGCATTGCCATTCAGCGTGGCAATGCCGCCAGCATGCTAGGTACGCTGCCAACTGGTAGTGGGCTTGAGTATTTGGTTTGTCTTTAGACCTTCAACGGTCCATGGGCAGTCTAACTGTATTTGTAGTGTTAGTATTAGCTTGTATTTTGTTTAGTTAATAAAAGCAAAAAAGGTAAATTACTATTTATATCTAGGTAAAATATGCAATAAATAATATACGTACTACGTACTAGAGTCTTATTGTTAGAGTTTGTGTTACAGTAAAGAGTCAGTAGCTCGGACAATGGCGCGTGGCAGCTTCCGACCCCACGACCTCGCGTGCGCGCTTCCGCCATCTTGCATTTTAATGCGGCACATTTGCATGTCGCAGCCACGTGCGCATGCGATTATTCCATCCTCATTTATTTTCTCGGAGCTTTTTGTCGGAGCTTTAAACGTATCATTTTACTTTCTTGTTCGCTTTATATAAATGTTAGAAGTCTAAGTGAAACGACCTTTCTTGTTGATAGAATCTTGATTTTATTTCAATGGTTCTGCGGTACAATGTGTTTTAGATAGTCGAATTTAATCTTAATGGCGTTGCTTTGGCTCTGCTCGTGATCACCATCGACCATTGTTTCATTCACAATGATTCCGTATCGGCAGCATAATACCTGGGTTAACTGATCACTATTACGTAATCTGTGATAACATGCCCGTTACAGTGCGACCAACTTATTTGTAGGGGTTGACAAATGAGGGAATGATTTTTAGGGTCAGCTGTCGGCAATTTTTTTTTTTCTAGACATTATAACAGTGGCTCTCCCACTCAACATTACAGATAAATTGGTTTCGCCCGAGACACTATTATTCCCTCCAAATATTTATAATTATTCACTCATTCATTCAGAGAGAGTCGATAGCCGATTCAGATAGCCCGTTGGTCCAGTCGGTAGTGAACCTGCCTTCTGCGCTTGGGGGCGTGGGTTCGATTCCCACCTAGGACAAACATTTATGTGAATAAATGTCTATTTAAATATGTATTTAAAAATATATATGTATGTATATCAGTCTCTGGCAGCTATATTACAAGCTTTGCTTAGTTTGGGGTCAGATGACCGGGTGCACAAAAAAAAATTGAGCTAGTGAATTTCGCTTTTATACCTATATATATAGATATACATAGAATGTACAGCCTTGAACCTCGCAGAGCCGCTTTCATGTCTAACCTCACGGACAGCGATACTGCAACTGTCAGATTTTATTCTTATTTACGGTTAGCTTAGCCCACGGTTTCACCCGCATAGATATCTCCCCAGAAACCGTACATTATTTCGGAATAAAAATCACTCCCTATTTCTTATGTCCTTTCCAAGTATCTCTGCCAAGAAAATACGTCAATCCGTTGCTCTGTTGCTGCGTGAAAGAGATAAAAACAAACCAACTAACAAGGTGATTAGGGTGATTCTTTGCCTCAGATTTTTTGAACCAGGAAGAAGGGTCAGAAACTGGGAAATTGCAAGTAAACCCGAGAATTGCATCTAGTCATAACAATAACAGTCAAACACAATTGCGGTTTCAGCTCGTAAACAGTTGAGTTTCATCGCGCGTGCTGATCGTATCTCGCGCTGGCTGAGTTACGTCGTGCAGCGCATAGATTAGTAACAAATAGAACAGAAGGGATAGTCCTTTGCGAGATGAAAATTATACTTTAGACTTGGTCCAAGCATTTATTTGATCTGATATCAGTAATAACATTTAAAAAAAATGGATAAAACATTTTCTTTTAATATTTCTCTGAAGTATATCGGGTCGGGTATATAGTAATTTTACGCTCAAAAACCAATCAAAAGTGATCAGAATTCGTGATTTCATTCAACTGTTTATAATGTTATTGCAGCTTTCAGAGAAAATAAATGCTTCGACCAAGTTTAATTATCTTTTTAGGGTTCCTTACCCAAAGGGCGAAAACGGAACCCTATTACTAAGCCTACGCTGTATGTATGTCTGTATGTCCGTCCGTCCGTCTTACCTCTTAACGCCTGTATCTTTCGAAGTACTAGGTATTGAAATTTTCACAGAATATGTACCTAATGTTTCGGTGGATTAACTAAGAAATAAAAATTAAGTCAATAAGCAAAAACTAAAGGTCCCATACAACAAACGTTTCTAACGTATTGTTGAATGCGTTGCAATAATTGCAATTTCAGAGGGATTTATTGGTGAAAATATTCCAGGATACATTGGATAGAGAGAAGTGGAAATTTCACCACCTTACTTTGCAATCACATTCGCTTCTGTCACACAGAACCTTCGTTAGTCTAAGATCTGAAAACATGCTACAGAAGCTTCCGCGTACACCGTACACACTGCTCTATACTTATCTAATCTATGGTTAGGGTGCGCACGCGCCACGAACGAGCTCCCTCGCGCCTCCGATAGCACTGACGGTAGTCGCACATTTAGGAAACGTGACGTACGTACGTACATATAAGCTAAAATATATTTATATTGGTCGCAATTTCAAAGGGATTTCAAAAGCTTGTGAAAATATTTCACGTTTGTTTAGAAGTAGTTTGTCCAGTCTGTTTTCTAGCAATAACCAAGAAGGTTGCTACTGAAAGAAGAGAAAAAAATACGAGACAATAAAAATTTATCTATTAATCATTACCAAATCTTTTAAGAAAGGAAAATTTTCGCCCTGCCTTCAACCGCGGGCTACTTTATCATACCACTTGTTTCTAAACCACATAATTATTTCAAAGGCAACAATTCCATTGAAGCGCATTTCTAAAGACCATTCACCATTTTTTCTTCATTCGGTCTTTCAGATGCATTCACTTGTAAAATAAAAGGTTTCGCGGCGGCACGGTCGGCCGCTTTATGCTGACGGTATACTAATGACGCCACTCGATGCCACGCGACTGCTTGACACTTAGGCAACTACTATGTAACCTAGGTGCGTCAGCTTTGGGATAAAGTTTCCGGGATACTTGGCAAAATACTATACATATGCATTCTATTTTGATTAGTATCTTGATTCTAGATATGGCCGATTGAAGCTGATATGGTTTTTGAAACACATACCTTGTAGTAAAAGTAGCCAATTTTCTTTCTTAAATTTGAACGAAGAACGAAATAAAATAAAAAATAAAAATATCAATAGTAGAGAAAAAAGATTAAACAATAAGGGACCTATAAATAAACTTGGAGTAGCCTTGGAATAGTTACTCCGTCTTTTGTCTTTTTCGATCAAGTTCAAATTTTAAAAGAGAGAAATAGACAAAACACGGCGTTACTATTCCGAGACTACTCCACGTTTATTAATAAGGGGGTAAGAATCTAAAGCTAAGATTCTACAACCACAAAAAATTATATGAATGATGAATTTAAGTTTTCAAAAATAAACTTACTGGTAAAGTTTTCAATTAACCACTTCCTTACGGATTGAAAACTAGTATAAACAAATGTATTTATTTCACTACGCTGAGTTGGGACCGGCTTGTGGCAGAAAATATTATTTTGTTGTTTTTAACTCGTAATGTCTATGTATCTTTTGTTTCTGTCATAAATAAATATTTTTCTTTCTTTCTTCTATTTCCACATTTTTGCGTAGCTTGTTGAATGTTCCACACGCACGTTCGATAAAGCTATTTTATCGATAGTTAGGTAGTTGGTTTTAAAGAAACTCGGAAGAGAGAGTAAAATACCCAGTTTGGAGTATACAGGTTAAATTCTTATAAGCAGATCAGGGGCCTTACGGACAACTGCTATTACAGTTATATATTTTACGACTACATGGGCCTTACGGTCAACTGCTAACGCGGTATCAAACTAACGTTAAATCGTGATTACGATTAACGTGATTTTCCAACTGAGCGGATTAGGTGCCTGTAATAGCAGTCGTCCGTAAGGCCCCAGGGCAATAAATGTTAGACGTGACAATATTTTTAAGAAAACGACGTTGGGTATTTTGCGACTGTAGGATAGTGGAAGAAAATTATTTTTAGCATAGGACTCGTATAAATGAAATATACCTACGTCCTGATCACAAACCTATATCTAGTCTGTGGTCTTGATACTCAAACATACCTAAGTGAATCTACTGAAAACTCCGGAATACCGTCCTAAAATAGTTAGGCCCCATTTGTCCGACTTCCTTACAAACTGTACCACCCGACAACTCGCCCGAGAATCTCGAGATTTATTCCCCAACACCCGCTCCTAACGACTGCTATCAGTATTTGTCCAGCGCTCTTTTCAAATGGCTGAAGATTAAAGCTAACAATTTAGTTGGCAACACTGTCTGATAAGCGTAGAAAATGCGCTCCGATTGTAAAGTTGTGTTTACTATTCGTTAAACTTTATTGTTTACTTAAGCACACCAAGTAAACAACAAAGCTTAAAGCCGTAACACAAAACGCATCGTAAAATTTTAGGTATCTGGATTTTCAGGCATAAAACAAAAAAATAAATCCGTAATTGTCAAGACGAATATAAAACAAGTAAACCATAACATTAAATTTGTTTATTTTAGTCAGTAATTTACCGAAGTTCTCTCTCAAACTTTAGGTACAAGGTAACAATGGGGACAAATCGAGGTTGAAATTGTATATGAAAATGAAAACCATAAAAGTCTAGGTACACGTACGAAGTCGCGGGAAATAGCTGGTAACACATACATGCAACTTAGTAGACAGTTTTGCAAAGCTACGCGAGTAGAGGGCGCAAGCAGGAGCAAGTTTTTCAAACTGCCAAGTGCCAACCTCACCCTGGTTTAATTGACGAGCGTACACATCGACACGCGTCACACCCAAAGCGGGCCCAAATACGTAGAGTCCACGCGACGTCTCACAATTTGCCCCGGACACGTCATTCACCGTAATTGGCCATTAGCTAATGAGATCTACCGATAGCATCTGGTCGGCGTCGTAAAGAGCCAACACCGCCCCGGCCGTGCCCCGTTAGGTGGCTGGCGATGACAGGGGGCAGGCGACAAGACGGATTTAACTCGGTGTCACTGTCATGTCTAGATACATAGATGCCGATAGCCGATAGCCGATGTGCGAAACGCTTATCACTACGACGCCGGCCGGTTAAGGCCGCAGAGGACTAATGCGGTGTTCGGATCATTTTTCGTATTGTTTATCAGTGTTAACTGATTGACAGGTTTCACGATAAGCTTTTCCCTTCAATAAAAACTATTGACGTCGATTAAAATCTAAACAGGCACTTTTCTTCGTTTCTTTTGACTTATCCTACCTACTAGTAAGTCAGGGATAATCAAACGAAAAAAAAAAACCCGAGAAAAGCTCATCATTATCATCTATAAATATACATCCGTAGGATCGGTCTAAATACAATGCGACTACGATCAAGACGAATGTCGTCAAAATTGGATCAGTAAGAGACAATCATAGTATCAGCGTTTCAGCATCCACAATGACATTTATAGACGTAGTCATCCGTATCCAGGATACAACTCTACCTCCTAGACCAACCATTAGTAGGACTCTTGCAGAATCCGCCTGGAGAAGTATCATACTTTTGTCGATTCTGCAGTGCAAGTACCGTTCTTTATCGACCGTCAAATTCGCTAAAATACCATAGAATCGATCACAGCGAGTACTGAAAAAATTGCATATCGAATTTGACGACCTCAACTGTCAATTTGACGATCGATAAAAGAACGGTACTTGCACTGCATTTACGTTAATTCTTTCCATCCAATGGTTGTCTGGAAGAGATCGCTTTTAGCGATAAGGCCGCCATTTGTGGCACTAGATCGTAAGTGTTTGCTTTCTTGTTGTTATTTTTATTTCTGGTGTACACAATAAAGAGTTTCTACCTATCTATTTTTGCCAGATATTCAAGTGAAATTATGGGAAGTTAAATCTGCCAGGGTGTGCCCCAACGAGTTTGTTGCGTAGATTTCGACATGTTGAAGCTTAAAATTCTGGGTGGCAATGAACTGTTATGGGAAGCGTAGCGCTTACCACCAGGCGAGCAATTAGCACGTCCCCTCACCCAGTAGCATAAAAAAGAAATACTCGAGTATCGCTCTGTACGGGTGGTAATATTGTGGTAGGTAGGCGCCTCGGTTTCCAGCGCTCGCACGCGACACGCCGTAAGTTGCACGACTCGATTACCGTCGCTAAATGGGACTACATGACGATGGGGACAATAGACTGCATTGCAAGCAGACTGACCGCGTACAACTGAGTCTGGACGATACATTTTACAAAAACAGTAACCACCAACTTTACGTGAAGTACGAGGTGGCATATTTTCTTCAAATATAAATTGGACCACCCTTGAGATTACCACTTATTAATAAAAAACTATATTTGAATTCTGCTAACAATCGGCGAAGATGTCGCGTAATACATAAACAAAAGACAGTCAAATTGAGTACTTCCTTTATTGAATTCGGTTGAAAATGGCTAACTGGACATTCGTTTAATAATAGGCTTACGTTTGACCGCCAACCCGCCTGCGATGATGCGGCTTACGGTATATATATCCACATAACTTTAGTTTCATGACTATAATATTTATTTAAAGTTTTAATGACAAAAAAATATATGCATAGAAAATAGTTTTTTTATTATTATTATAATGTACCAAGCATGCGGTTATGTGGTCGAAGATGTACAACAAGCACACTTGCCTAGGCAATACCTATTAACTTTTTTCTTGAACTACCCCGTATTGTACTTGTTTGGAAAATAGTGATGTTTGTTACGAAAATAACTCTGTATAGTTGAGCTGACACCGTGACTTTTAACATAGGCAAGTGTAATCTTACCCTTACCATACCATAAAGCACAGATCTTGTTTGTTTAACTTATTTTTTCCGATGATTTTTTTAACACAGGCAAGTGTAATCTTACTTGCCTGTGTTAAAAAAATCATCGGAAAAAAAAAGTTAAACAAACAAGATCTGTGCTTTATGGTACGGTAAGGGTAAGATTACACTTGCCTGTGTTAAAAAAATTATCGGAAAAAAAAGTTGTTTCTTCAACAAAAAAAAAAGATCTTGTTTGTTTAACTTATTTTTTCCGATGATTTTTTTAACACAGGCAAGTGTAATCTTACCCTTACCATACCATAAAGCACAGATCTTGTTTGTTTAACTTTTTTTTTCCGATAATTTTTTTAACACCGGCAAGTGTAATCTTACCCTTACCATACCATAAAGCACAGATCTTGTTAGTTTACTTTTTTTTTTCCCGATGATTTTTTTAACACAGGCAAGTGTAATCTTACCCTTACCATACCATAAAGCACAGATCTTGTTTGTTAACTTTTTTTTTTTTCGATGATTTTTTTAACACAGGCAAGTGTAATCTTACCCTTACCATACCATAAAGCACAGATCTTGTTTGTTAACTTTTTTTTTTTCGATGATTTTTTTAACACAGGCAAGTGTAATCTTACCCTTACCATACCATAAAGCACAGATCTTATTTGTTTTACATTGAAATTAAACACTTTTAGCGGATTTTATCGCGTGTATTTTAAATTACAGTGTAAACTCTCGATTTAACTCCCTAAAACGTCGAAATTCCTTGACTTTGGTTGGTTTACCTTGTTGCCCATACAATGATATCCAGCAAAGACGCCGGCGGGATCCGTGGTTGTAGAGTGCCGGACTGCCGTGCCGATGAACTGAAGTGCCGGATTAGTGAGACGCCACGTATATTATACGGGCAAAGTATACTGAAAGAAACATGGCGATGCAAAAGTTTTTAACTACACTTCTATACGTAAACTGTCAGTTAAATAAATAATCATTATGTTAAAGTGCGGCCGCTGAAAGAATGCGTGTGACAGTTGCCATAACATTGTAAAAGGCTGAAACTCTGATGACTTTTACAAGCTTTTTGAACGTAACATTGTTGCAGGCAGCTAACATACTACAGTAAAATATCAATATTAGTTATTTATGATACAAGTGCGGAAAGTAGGTTATTACAAACGAATAGACGAATGTAAGCCCGAGACGAAGTCGAGGGCTTACCATAGTCACGAGTTTGTAATAACCAATCCGCACGTGTGCCATACAACGTTTTACAACACATTTGCGAGAAAAAAACAAAAAATTGAAATTAAAAAAATACCGTAAAGTACACGCACGGTGCTATACAACGGAGCGTGCGGACAAATTCATTACAGCACGCTCCGTTGTATGATGCGTTTCATTACAGCACGCTCCGTTGTATGATCCGTAATGTTTAACTTTCGAAAGACGTATTCAGGCTTCGTAAGTGCACTTTTTGAGGAAATGTGTTGTAAAAAATATTTTCTTTCAGATTTTTATAATTTTATTGTATTGCAGACTGTAAAGTTTGGTAAAATGGCCCTTAAGGTGGCACGATTCAACTATGGCGGGAAATTCAAATTTTAAACAGTTTTTTGGTCCTAGTAGCCAGGCCAGGTAATTATTTTTAAATAACACAGTGTTTGCGCAAAATGTTGGCTGTTTTTAACATTATAATGTACAACTATTTAACAGTAACGCACCATATTACTTACATTTGTGAATAAACCGCTTAAAACAGCAAAAATTTGTTTCTTCACAAATGTAAGTAATAATGTGCATTAAAGATAAATAGCTTTACATGAATTTGCAAAAAATAAAAATCAATTTGCGCAAACATCATGATCGTTTACAATAATTACCCGGCCTAGCTACAAGGACAAGAAAACTGTTTGAAATATGAATTTCCCGCCATTTGTGAAACGAACCACCTTAATGTGTTTTATTTTTATAATCAAGCGATTAAACTCCATGTGAACGGACCCTAACGCCCGCCGTTGCCGGCAAGTGATGTACCGAACACGGTGTCGTGTTACACAGACTATAAATACTAGTAGCGATTTAGTGACTCTTCGCCTTTAGCCGGACACTCGACGCGCGTTTACTTACAAAATTACCGAGCTAAAATCTAGGGATGTGATGATAAGGAACGCGGGTCATATGGTCCCGCAGATCAACCAACTTCCATGTTACCAGCGATGTTTTTATGGCGTGAACGTATTGTCGGAAAATTTTCCCTAGATAGCCTAAGAGCACCAAGTTCAAGCTTACTTTTATAAGGTGCGCGTGTACGTATAAGGTACGTGCATCTAATGACATTTTTAAAGTCTGGTGTCATATCAATAACAGTTTTACCTCGGAAAACGTAGAGACCGAAACACGATAAAGGAAATTTAGCAAGATAGAAAAAAAAGTAACACTGAATTGAGCTTTTCTCCCAGCATTTTTTGGAATTATTCAAATATCTATTTACTAAATGAAGCCTACGATATCTTAATATACAGATTTCATTATTATGGAGGGAACCGAAAAGTAGATTTTACATAACAGCTATACTTTTCGAAAAATATGAGAAAACCTCTAATATGGAAGTAGCGAAACGCAATACTGTGTGTAAGTGCCATGGTTTTTAACCGACTTCAAAAAAAGAGGAAGGTTCTCAATTCGTCCCGTATTTATTGTATATATTCGGGACATTTTAGCACATACGATTGTGTGTATATATCAGTCTCTGGGATCCATAATACAAGCTTTGCTTAGTTTGGGGTTAAATGACCGTGTGTATATATTTAAATACATACTTAAATAGAGATTACCACCCAGATATAGAACAAACACAAATGTTCATCACATGAATGTTTGTCCTAGGTGGGAATCGAACCAAGCGCAGAAGGCAGGTTCACTACCAATGGGACCAACGGGGCTATCAAACTTTTTTTGCTCCACTAAATGCGACATTAATCTATACTAATATTATAAAGAGGAAAGATTTGATTGTTTGTTTGTTTGCATTGAATAGGGTCCAAAACTACTGAACCGATTTGAAAAATTATTTAACTTTTGGGAAGCTTACACTATCCCCGTGTGACATAGGCTATAATCTATACCCGTGCGAAGCTGGGGCGGACCGCTGGTACAATTTAGCCTTTATGGTCATCTGTAGTAATAAGCGTTGCTTATAAGTGCGAAAACCTCACCTTAAATCGTAGTAGGTACTGTAAACACAGACAGAAGTACTCAAGTAAATCGCAGCGTATCTCCTACACCGCTACTAAAAGTCCTAGACCTCCATGGCAGCGCTATCAGCGGTAGATGTAATTGGCGAAATCTACGCGACATGTTAGCCACAGGTGTCTTAAATCTAAGTGCACTTCATAGCTACGCGGCCAGTAGTGAAGGTGTGCCGTTATTTGCAAATCACCTTTTTGTCTTCAAATCACGAGTGAATCGGTTTCTTCTAGGCAAGTGTGCTCCATCATTGACCGCGTCATCGCTTTACATCAGACGAGATGGCGGCCAAACGCAAGCCAATTATTAAATTAAAAATAAATAAAAACGATATATTTACAGTGTAAACTCCATGTAACGTCACTCGATTTAAGCACAAACTCCCTAAAGCGTCGAAATCACTTGGCTTTGGTTGGTTTAGCTTGCCTTCCATACAATGATACACTCTATATAGCATTACACCCACTCTCAATAACGACAACAATTAAGTAATGAAAAGTTCCTTTTAAGTTGCCTATATTAGTAAAAACTGCGCAGCTGTGTACGTTCTTTTGTCGCTTTTTTATCCTAGCCCGTAATAAACTCTGTCGGCATCATGCATACCGGACTTTTTAAGAAATTCGTTCTTTTGTTTACAAATTGGGGTTGCTTGGACTTGTTGTTGACCATGACTAATAAGTAGGAGTCATGGATTATCTATACGCTATCATATTCTTAGTTGCTCATAAACTTTCATAAGTAAGTAAACATTATGGCCAGTAAAAGAAAATCATAACATTTTTATGTACATAACTACTAAACACTAGTCTGAAATAAACTTTTTATTTCTATAATTCTGATTTTTCTTCTCTCCATTTAACGACAACTCTCTATAACGCCGTAAAATGCACAGTCCCTTCAGTGTCGTTATATAGAGTTTCCACTGTATTTTAACCCCCGACGCAAAAAGATAGGTGTTATAAATTTAAATTGTGTGTCTGCGTATCTAGGCATCTTCAAGGCTAGGGTGAATCGATTTCTTCTATAGATCGACGTGTTTCATCCTCGGCCACACCGTCGCTTACCATCAGGCGAGTTGATGGCCAAACGTGGTTGTTCTATATATTAAAAAAAAAATTGTCTGTCTGTGGCATCGTAGTTCCCAGACAGCTGAACCGATTTGTGTTACCCTTATAGGATCACTTTGTTGACCATCTGTCTGGTGGTCAAGAGTTCAAGACCCCTTTTCACGCGTAAAGGTATCAAGTTGAAATTTACATTAAATACGTGGGTCTACGGTTTCTTTTAGCTGTGAAAAAATCAAATTTGTAAGTTAGACTGTTTATGTCGCATATTTTCGCATATTTGACGTTTTCACAACGGAATCAAAACCTATAGTGTACTTCCCGTTGACCATGATGATCATGAAATTTAGCAAGAGACAAGGTCTCACAGAATATATAAAGAAAAAATAAAAAGTCTTGAATTTGAAGTTATATCATATAAAAATATTGTTTTGCGATTATAAACTTACATTTTGTAGTTGGTATATATGGAAAAACTTTATTGTCCACTAAGTTAAAGTTGAATAAGTTTAGTTTGTCTTTCAACTTTTCAATTGTTTTGTTGTTTTTTTTTGCTTGGACTACTCTGAGGGTTTCTACCAACGGAACCCTCAGAGCGCGAGTCCTACTCGTACTAGTCCGGTATTTTTTTTTTGTAAAACCTCGGGTACTGGCACGTTGCAAGCGCAGGTGTAAAACCAACCTTGATACAGTACTGAAACCCCGGACCCTCCGGCGTACAAGACCGAGCGCCGGATATCGGCTAGTTAAGTTAATTTAAAGTGCGCTTAAAGTCAAATAGCGCACGGTCACAGCTAAGCACTGCAAGCACGGAGGCGTAGGAGAAATTTGTGAATATTGGCTGCAAACTTAAGGGCCAGAATACCGTTTGGAGCTGGAATATGCACTGTTGACCAATCAATTCACAAATGAAAATTTGTCTATTGTCAACTTTGATAATACATAGTTTGGATCTGCCATAAACTCGAACTAGTACCGAAAAAAGTCTTCCTAAAACTGAAGGGGGCGAGGTAAACACGTATTGCACACACTGACATATTCTTGTAGATCTACAAACGCACACTTCAGTATTGACCGGCACACAACTACAAACGATATCATCATCATCATCATTTCAGCCATAGGACGTCCACTGCTGGACATAGGCCTCCCCCATCGATCTCCAAAAGGGCCGGTTCGAAGCGGCCTGCATCCAGCGTTTCCCTGCGGTCTCTTTTAGGTCATCTGTCCATCTGCGCTTACCAGTCCGTGGTCTCCATTTCTGGTTCTGAACCTTTCGGCCCCATCGGTCATCTGTTCTGCGTGATATGTGCCCTGCCCGCTGCCTCTTCAAATTGCTAATCCGGTGGGCTATGTCGGTAACTTTCGGTCGTCTACGGATCACCTCACTTCTGATTTGATCTCGCAAAGAAAATCCCCGAGCATAGCTCTCTCCATAGCTCGCTGTGCGTTGTGTGCAAATGATATGCTCAAATGTAATCAAATGGATGACCAAAGGGGTGTAAGTGCTAAAAGGGAAACTGTACCTTGACATAACGCTTCCATATATTTAAAAAAAACAACTGAGATTATCATCTTATTGTCACAGTTCAGAGCGAACCGCTAGATATGTTCAGTATCTAACCAGCAAATCAATTCGACTCACTTTTACATTTCACAAACTTCATCTTCTCGCTCGGGTTTCTGTCGTCCAGTGTCCAAGTCACATCATCTCACCATCTCATGCTCACATCACCGAGAGACCCTGAGATGGTATGGTGCATTTATCAAACTCGCTGTCCGTACAAGGCGCGCGGCGCGACTGCGCCTATGACACTGCGCAGGCAGTTTGATTGACTTGTAAGTCTTGCAGCTTAGGTTTTTGTTTATACTCTAGCCGCCGGTCGGTGAAGGCTAAGGACTAACTGTAACAATCACCGCGGATCCTACTATGGTATAGGATACTTTGTGAGCGGTAAATGCCACCCATGGCGTAATTAAAAACACGACTGATCAGCAATGAGAATGAAACACCTTATTTGACAAGTTACTTACGAGCATGTCCCTACAGAATTGGCACTAGACTACTCTTCATATTTGTATCCTTAATGCGTGGTAGCAACAAAGAAAAGGGAAGGACTCACCGGTATGTTGAGCACGCCGGCTGGGTCGTCTGTGTCCTTGTTAGTTTGTGCCTATTTGTTTGTTTTGGGGCCCCACATATAAACACTTAGAAGAAACTGAAAACTTAGAAGTTATTCTTAGACTTTAAATCACTGTTAGTTTGTTGTAGTTTGCTTTTTTCACTTGTAATAGGCATGTGTCCTCATGTTTAATTTATTACAAATAACCGGCTTAGCGAGGAATATAACTAAATACATTACACATACTGAAAAAATAATTTAAATTGGCTGATAAATCTCTGAGATATGAGCGTTTAAAGTTTTAGGTGGGGATAGGGAGGGGATGCTCTATCCCTTTCTCACAAAGCGTGTGTTAGTATAGCATTTGTATGGCGCTCCTGAGCCGTGACGTCACGGCTCAGTATAGTGCGCTCTCTGTCTAGCATGAAATTTAAATCTGCTTATATCTTATTTATTTTTGAACTAATTTTAATTTTGTTTTCGTTGATGGGCTCTATTTATGATCAGCTTTTTTATGAGGTAATAAAAAAAAAATTGTCATCATGCCTTTTAGTTATAATAGGCGGTATTTGTAGCTCATGGTGTAGTATGGCGGGGAGCTGGAGGGGAACTGATTGTCCACACTAGATGGCGCGAGTGCGCAGGAATGATGACTTTGGAAAGGGCGGGAATTTGAATGGTCCGCTGTCCGCATTGACAGAGATACTGGAATAATCTTATTATAGGTCTCGTTAGTCAAGCTTAGTTTTTTTTTATATTTCATTATTTATCACGAGTCAAATCACGAGTGAATCGGTTTCTTCTAGGCAGGCATGCTTCAACGTAGACCGCATCATCGCTTAACATTAAGTGAGATGGTGTAAAAATGAATCCCTATTTACCTTGGTCACGCCATAACTTGAGAACTACTTTAACGATTTCATTCGTCTATTTTTTTTCAAGTTTTCTAATACTTTGTAGAAGGTTCTTACGGAAAGAAAAATAAGGAAAATTGCGCAGAAAATTGGAAAATTTCAGGAAACTTAACGACGATTTTAACTTGACAGTTATAAAACAACCAGGACAACGTCTGTCGGGTCAGCTAGTTGTTTATAAAATAATAAAATATCCATTGTAAATATTTATGGTGTGCCAAAGTTAGCTAAAGGGTAAAGGATGAGGATAAGGGTTAGCTAAGGTTGGTATAACACTTCCATATTTTTTTTCTGAGTTCATAGGTGTCAAAACTGTATGTAGTATCGAACTGAGTTGGATCCGGTTTGTTTTTTTTTTTAAATCTTTTATTTTTATACAGGGTTTTAATTTAATGACACCCTTGTAACTAGTTATTTTTCTATGTAGTATTTACAACAATTGGGTTCTTTCTAAGCGCTGCACGGTATACATCATACAGGCCTCTGGCATCCTGCCGGTTTGTGACAAAAAAAATATAACAAGCTCTAGTTCAGTTGTATTTATCAATTTAATGTTTTACTTACTTACCATTATATTTATTTTTTTGCCATGTATAAATTGTCTATCTATGTCTATGTACGACATCTGTGTACTCTAGTGTCTATCTAGAAATGACATAAATCGTTACAGGTAGCGGATATTGAATAAATTCGATAGGATCGATACGAATCCTCAGTAGGTTTCTAACAACTGTTCCCTGCATGATTCCAAAGATTGTTATACCAACTTTGATTTGTAACCGCTCCGCGCACGCTAGCATTGTCTTCCAATGAGTGTTCACCGCGGTAACGAATACCTAACGCTGATGGTAATGCGTCTCCGTAAGATTGTACCGTATAAGGGCGCCATTTACACCGCGAGCCGTCTTGCTAGACGAGCCTGGAACAAGTGTATCCCTAAAATAAATCGGATTTCTATGATATTAGAACTCCGATCTTGGAGTTCGAAGTCAATTTATGAAGTCTGTTTCAGATACAATACAGATGATTCTGACACACAGTCAAATTAATACGCAAATAAGATCTTTATGAGAAAACTTAACCTACGTAACGCTTTTTACATATACCGGGTAAGGAAAACGCTCCCGAAGTCAAAACGCTACTATTATATTATCTAAACACAATCAAGTACCAATAGAACCACTTGTTGTTTTATTTAGAATTCTGCGAACCAGCAATGTAATGCGTACAAGCGTGCGCGCGGCGCAGGTCGTTCGTTGACCTCTAGCGGCAGCTGATATTTTATTTGCATTACATTGCCACATTTTTTTTTATAATACAAGCCAACCTTTTTGTGTTATCGTATCAACATCACCAGCTCTATCACCAGTCTTCGTTTTCGACGTGTAAACGTTTTCCTTACATCATCATCATCATTTCAGCCGTAGGACGTCCACTGCTGGACATAGGCCTCCCCCATCGATCTCCAAAAGGGTCGGTTGGAAGCGGCCTGCATCCAGCGTTTCCCTGCGGTCTTGTTTAGGTCGTCTGCCCATCCTCTGGGTTGACGTCCTACGCTGCGCTGCTTTCCTTACACCCTGTATATATAAAAGCAAAACACCAATCAACTGACTGACTGACTCATCACGAAATTTCGTAACTACCTACTTGACCTACAAAGCTGAAATTCGGCAGATCCGCTGAGAAAAGATTTTGTGAAAGGGTTGTATTAAGGTATGAAAATGGGGATTAAAAAATGAAAATCTACGTGGACGAAGTCGCGGGTAGCACGTAGATTACTATAAAAGAACCCGGATAACGGATTATAAAATTTGTTTTTTCCCCCGCCTTAAAATTACATCATTAACGGTTGTTTAAACAAAACTGTTACAATTTCTTTTAATTTGCCGATGCCTCGCTAAGCCTAACGCGTCGATTTTAATAAAAACACTAATAAATATAATTCCATGAGAAAATCTCGCATACCGACCTCTCGTAGGCCCATCACGTATGCGCTTTTTGCAAGCCCGGGGCGGTCGTTACAAACTGATTTATTTATGAAAACGACAGTTTAAACAGCCCACGTTGATTGACCAGCGGTTAATGATCTGTGGACACTCGCCTCGATTTGACTTTTAATTATATGTTTTATAGCATAATTAACTTTAAAAGTCAGTCATTAACGTTTGATTTTTATATTGTGGCACCGACGAAGTCGGCAATTAAGAACAATCGGACAAATAATAAATAATGGCCAAGTGCGAGTCGGTAAGAATTATATGTTAATTACCAAGTTATAACCGGTAATTCGGTTATTTACCTTATCATTTCTTTCACCGAATCGAAATTCCATATATTACAAATTTTGCAGGCGGTTTTAAAATTGATAATTATTGTATTTTGTGGTGGTACGGGACCCTCAGTGTGCGAGCCCGGCTCACACCTGGCCGGTTTTATTTTCTCATTACTGCTAAGCCAGACGGACGAACAGACAGACAGACAGACATCGTAGGCTTTTACCCCCGTTTTTACCCTTTGGGTACGGAACCCTAAAAATTTATGAAAAACGGAGACATTTGAGCATGATTTATAAATAGTTGGCAAATAATAATTGATTTGGTGTTTTTGTATATATTTATTTTATAAGTTCTAGCCATTTTAGCCGACTTCAAAAAGGAGGAGGTTATCAATTCAACAGTATGTTTTTTGTATTATTATTAATTTAGGTATGACTCATCCACCAATCAAGTCAAAATTATCTCTCCCTGACGATATGCAAATTGTTAGTTGCCATTTAACCCGTCTAGCGCCAGGACCGGTCGTGACCGCTCTAAAGTAGTTCGGTCCCTGGTGTCTGCGACAGGTGAACGAGGCTAGACCACAATTAGCCATGTTCTCTGACACCAATTAAATAGACGTGGCGCAGACACAGCTCTGGGGAGTTAGGGACACGACTTGACACTTGAGGTCGTTTGAAGAATTCACGCTTTTTAGCTTAAATGTAACATTATCATCATCATCATCATTAGGCATAATTTTTTTTTTTTGTAATTTTTAAAATTTTGTTGATTTTAACGAGCTCTCGACCTTCAAACGGCTAAATAACACCCCTCTTTTTGCGTCGGGGGTTAAAAATACGTGATGTTTCACGTCTCCGAAATGTTAGCCTAACTTCCTTTTGCATTTTATTTGAATCCTCAGAATAGTAACAAAATAATGGTACTTTTTGCTTACACTTTTTTAAGGTGTCAACCTTAAAAATGTTTGAGCTGTTGTCAAACGCTTAACCATGACTGGTTAAACCACATAAAATATTTTTTTTTGTTTAAATTAGAACGGCTGTCAAGGCGTTTTTGTAAGAAATATGTTGTAGCCAGTTGCACCCATATAAACGAAACGTCAGTCATTCGAAATCAGTTAGCAACTGTGATGCGGACAAAGAACTTTGAGATCTAACCCAAAAAAGTTAGGTCCAAGTTCTTTGGATGCGGAGTTCGACGCGTTGACATAAATAAGAATGTTCAATCAAGGTTCTGTCATAATGCCTGGCGACAGATTTCCCTTCTCATTTCCGTTCTATTTACTTCTCTTTTCTGTGGGTTAAACGTTAACGGGTAGGTTAGCTTGATGTTAATTGACGAAGATGGAAAATACTCCTAAATTTCTTCCAAACCCATGTAAGTAAAGTTAAGCGGCAGATTTTAACATTTTATTTTTGTTTCAGAAATGTTCCAGGAGCGAAGAGCCAACAGGGTATGTACACCCTTATTAGGATGATATCTTCAACAAAGAATGTCTCGTGGCGTTGAAAATGTCCAGACTGTATCGGAAAATACAGACTCCGCATAAAGTGTCCAGATCAGACTGTATTTATCGAGAGTACTACAGACTCCGCATAAAGTGTCCAGATCAGACTGTATTTATCGAGAGTACTACAGACTCCGCATAAAGTGTCCAGATCAGACTGTATTTATCGAGAGTACTACAGACTCCGCATAAAGTGTCCAGATCAGACTGTATTTATCGAGAGTACTACAGGCTCCGCATAAAGTGTCCAGATCAGACTGTATTTATCGAGAGATACTACAGACTCCGCATAAAGTGTCCAGATCAGACTGTATTTATCGAGAGTACTACAGACTCCGCATAAAGTGTCCAGATCAGACTGTATTTATCGAGAGTACTACAGACTCCGCATAAAGTGTCCAGATCAGACTGTATTTATCGAGAGTACTACAGACTCCGCATAAAGTGTCCAGATCAGACTGTATTTATCGAGAGTACTACAGACTCCGCATAAAGTGTCCAGATCAGACTGTATTTATCGAGAGTACTACAGACTCCGCATAAAGTGTCCAGATCAGACTGTATTTATCGAGAGTACTACAGACTCCGCATAAAGTGTCCAGATCAGACTGTATTTATCGAGAGTACTACAGACTCCGCACAAAGTGTCCAGATCAGACTGTATTTATCGAGAGTACTACAGACTCCGCATAAAGTGTCCAGATCAGACTGTATTTATCGAGAGTACTACAGACTCCGCATAAAGTGTCCAGATCAGACTGTATTTATCGAGAGTACTACAGACTCCGCACAAAGTGTCCAGATCAGACTGTATTTATCGAGAGTACTACAGACTCCGCATAAAGTGTCCAGATCAGACTGTATTTATCGAGAGTACTACAGACTCCGCATAAAGTGTCCAGATCAGACTGTATTTATCGAGAGATACTACAGACTCCGCATAAAGTAGTTCGCTCACCATACTGACTCAAAGTTGCCTTCACTCAAAAAAAAAAAAAGCATCAAATCGTGTTATTTTATAGTAAAGTTACACATACCTAATTAATTCTTCGTTTTTCGCAATTTAGTACTACACTACGTACGCACATAGTACACTGTGTAACTATATATTATGTTTGTGTCTTCGTAGATACTATTTACAAATAGTATAAACTACGAAGACACGTATACACGTGAATTAAACTATGTATTTACGAATAGATTAATCCACGAAGACGTCCCATTTTATAAGCTAATCCTAACATAATTTTAATAATTTTGTTCTACATAATTATGTGGTAGTTTTTCTCCAGCAGTCGTGGCCACCAACATCCCCCCTCCCCGTATGCTGTCGCCGCCGCGGCCCGAGAAGGTGTCTCGGGTTCGTGCCAACAGTATGTCAACGCCGTCGTCTTCGCCGAAGGCTACCAGAAAGCGCACCTCTTCAGGCGTATTTCAGGTACTTACATCACATGAGTTGAAGATAGTACTAATTATTCTCGGTTTGATCTGACTGAAAATATATAATATAATATATAAAGAGGACTTTTCGAGTAGGTAATTAGTATTAATTGACTATTTATTGTATATTATTTCTGTAAGTAATATAATGTAAGTTAATGTAATGTTTATATACCTTAGAATGTCCATTAGAATATATAAATCTCTTCCTATTTTTAAGAATCAAGTCTATACACATTATTTTTCTTCGTGTTAATTGGTACGTATATATATTATGTATTTTATTTATAATATTTATGGTATGTATTCAGCATTGCGTATTTAGTATATATATGTATGTATATATTATTTATTTATATTTTATGTGCACCACCGATCGCTTTTCAACTTCTTTAGTCCTGTCCATCCAAAGGTTGCCTGGAAGAAATCGCTTTAGGCGATAAGGCCGCCCATTATACTGCCGTTTATTTGTTTTTTTTAAATGTTATTTTAAGTTTCATTTGTATTTTCGGTGTGTAATAAAGTTGTATTGTATTATATTGTAAAATAATAATGAAAACCCCGATTCTTGATCACGTTCTAGATTTTTGAACGTAAACCTGTAGCGGGTACCGGGTACCGGTTCAGTGAAATATCATAAGAAAATGTTTTCATTTAGCTATTTACAATGTTATATATTTGTAGCTGTCAGAAAAATAGATGCTTGAACCGAACTTACAATGAAATACATATCCCTCAGCCCCAAAGAGTTACATATACATATAAGATCATTGCTCAGCCCCGTATAAGGTCGCCGGCACTGTCAGCAGTGTCGCGCGCGACCAGTTGCTTAATTTGTTTAGCCATATATAATCCTCATGTATTAAGCGCCGTGTATTCGCGGATTAGTGCCTTTGTCCGAGGTTTGAGCGCAGAAGTCATTTTGTGTACAATTTTAGAGGTCAGATACCTACCACGAGAAATTTCCCTGCAATCAAGTTTCGGGCCCGCACAAGTGTGCAGAAAGTAATGCATCTTATAAAAATTCAGGTTGACGACTCCGAACAGCCACCGCCGAAAAAAACCGAACACACCCGAACATTATCCGAGGGAGCGTTGAAGACGCAGAAGATAGTGTCGAATGGACGACGGAAAGTGTCTGAAACATCCGAAAATGAGGCCAAAGAACAAAAGAGGATCATTGATAGATTCGATAATAACGCCAAAACAACATGCGTCTCTGCTTTCAAAGAGAGTGACAGCTGGGATTGATTTTTGTAGAAATGAAATGAAAAATATGATAAATGATAATTTTGACGTAATAAAATAAGTTTTTTCTAAGCGTTGTTTGATTTTTCACAAAATGCAATGTCAAATAAATATGCGAGTCGAAAGCGCGCACCGACCATTACAACCATTAAAAAGGACTTTAAAGTTTTATATACAACTATAGACACAAAGACTGAAAAGTGAACCCAATGACATTTAGGTACTGACATGACGTGTAATGACATACCTATGTCATATGTACCTACAAGTACATACAGCAGAAAATCCAACTACTCGACGCGTTGGTCAGTCGAGCATGAATGTGCATTCTAAAATTTTCATTCTCAACTCGATACTGGGAGAATGAAAATCAAATTCAATGCCCTTTCAGTGAGTTGTCGAGTCTAGTCGATACGATGTGCGAAGGCCATTCACATCCGTCATCTAATGTAGGTACATCTGATCACGCACACTGAAAATGTTCGAAACGTCAGAAATTTAAACAATGTTAAATAATATAAAATTAAATTAATATAATATCATCATTATCATCATCAACCATTTTCCACCTATTGCTGGGTTACATAGGTCTCTTCACCGAGACATCTTTACGCGATAAAATTCGGAATTGTTTAATTGCAATGTACCTATGCTCCACAAATAATACTGCTAAATTTCTTGCTAGCGTTAAGGGAGCTGGCACCATTTTAATATTATTTGTTTAAGTGGGTTTTGGCGCCAACGTGGAAAAAAACATGTCGGCTCGTTGGATTATTTTCCTAAACTTGTGTATTTTCGAGCGTTAGATAGTAGAGTATAGATAGATAGAGCCTTTATTCGCTGACCATAATTATCTTATATTAAATAATATAAAACGAAAATGGAATATAAACTATAGTAAATGATATGTAGATAATAATATGATTTTCAGCAACCAGTTTAATTGTTAGGTTGTCCTTCGACATAGGCCTCCCCTAGTTCCTTCCACACTTTTCTGTCTCGAGCAAATCTTCTCCATCCCATTGGCAAATCATCTTCCCATCTCTTAAATTGGCGTCCTCTTTGTCTTTTCCCATTTCTGGGATACCATTCCATAATGTCTCGTCCATTTTTCTCTGTACCTATGTCCCCATAATGAGGGCATTTTCGAGTGTTAATGTGTACTAAATGGTGAATTATTATTCATTAAGTGCTCGTAAACGAAGTGAAACGTGTCTTTTCGTGTTGTTTCCAAAACTCCATAGGAGCCTCTTGTAAAGTCTCCACCACTTTACAGGGGCATGAGTTTGACTTGACCGTGACTTACTTAGCTTGACTCTGAATGTGACTATGACTTGTTTGACGCTATTGAGACTATGTAAACTGTTTAATATTACGACTAAAGGACATCGAATCCACGGTCATGAAAATATTAACAATAAAAAAGTTTTCTTCTTTATTTTCTTAGTCTTAGTGCAGTGGTGGTGGTCGTCGCCAGCATGTTTGGGATTTCCAAGGGCATTGCATATCGAAGGCACATGCCGCTTTGAAACCCCAGCTCTACGGCGACACGGCTCTTCTTTCTTCTTACGACATGTTTCTTCTTTGTTCGATATTTACATTAAACTTATCCTAATCTTCGGCTAAGTGAGTTCTTAAAACAAGGGTTACATAAAGTAGTAATAGTATTTTTATACTTTTAGTTAAAGAGATCACGACCAAAACCATGTACTTATCATAGCAATACGACCGAAACTGTATAAAATCGTTAGATTATAATGAACCCGACCGATAATGTAGTAGCGGTCATAAGTGTAACAACTGCGTGGGAGGCTATTTCTGCTGTCGAAAAAAAAAACAGTCGCTATTATGGCAATACGTCTAATATTGAAAATTATATAGATTTTATAATTTTATGACGTTTGTTTTCAGACATTTTGCGCGTAGCATAGGTATATAGCACGAGCGCATTTTTGAAAATCTCGAAAAAAATTGCCGACCTAGGTATATCATAGCAATTTTTTTTACTGTCGTGTGGCTGCCGGTATTACCAAAAAATGTTTTCATAAATTTTCGATGTCGCATATACTCCTAAAAACCGTTTCGGAGTCGACTGGCAGACGCCTCAGCGCTTGTTACTCTCCTGTGGCGGGAACGGCTTTTCGCGTGTTACGCTCCTGTCCCATCAAAAAGTTTTCAGATAAAGGTGCTAAACAAAAAAAAAAACAAAAATAAGACATCTGGATTACTCATTTTATCACGTTCAACAATTTTCAGACAGATTGCTATGTTACAGATCGGTAAAATATTCTAACATTTTCAAAACGGTCTCGAAATTTAATGCCTTCTGAAAATAGAGTTTTTCGCATCAACTAACCCAAATTTACTCGTAAAGAACATTTTCAGACGGATTGCAATAATATTTCTTTTTGGTCAAATTAAAAATAAAGTGATCTTTCAACTTCTAAAAATATGTTTTCGGCATCTTATACCTATCATTCATCTACAGTCTGAAAACCAGACAGATTGCTATGATATACCAGGGTGGCTTCATTCTGGCAACGCCTGCGTCGTTCCGTTAACAAGATACTCGAGGCTGTCTCTGACGATTTAAGGAGCCCATGTTTAAGCATTGGGTCTCGGTGCTCATGGATGCCAACAAAAATGACCCAGCACTATTGTGCTTCTTAGATTTTAGATTGACAATTAGGTATAAGTAGACGAGCGCCTCTTTACAGCGTGGTATCATTTTATTTTATTTGTACTCTTAGTTTATATTTTATGGGTCATTTACGTGCCTGAAATAAATCATTTTATTTATTTTTATTATTGTTTATGATACATCACAGATCTACTACATATACATTAATTCGGTCAGGTCAAACGCTACGTGGAAAATGTCAGATAATGGTATTTTTGAGTTCAGAATAATCGAATCTATCAATTTGATGCGGTTTTTGCTTTATTTCTATGAGACAAAAAATATCATCGTGATCTATACTATTTGACATAGGGCTGGTTTCAGTGATCGACATTCTATATAATGATAAAATTATAACTAAGTACCTATATTCCGTTTTCTATCAGGGCCTGTCTGTGAGCTCTTTTTTGTTCTTGTAGCTAGGCCGGTTAACTATTGTCACGGTGCTTGCTAAAAATGACGATTATTCTTTACATTATCATGTAAAGTTGTTTATCAGTAACATCCTGTTGCAGCATTGGCCTAATTAAAGACATGCCACAGACACGCGAGATCTGTAATTTTAATTCCCTTCTAATCGTTGACTGCAGCTGTCACCGATCATCAGGTAACTCACGTGAGGTAACTGAACTGATTTATAAATCAGTTCAGATTCTGACTCCGAGTGTCCAACGCTGACTTAGGAACGTCTCATAATAGGTAAGTGTAACACGTCTACACCATGATGCGACTAATTACCTACCTAGGTACATGGTGTGATGCGCTTGAAATAAATTTTCGACTAGAGTTACGCGTGCAATTGAGTTTTAAATGATAATTTTATTTACCTACCTCACAGATATACACAACCAGATCGGCAATATATTTTAGTGAAAGAGACAACTTGATATGGCTCAGCACAAGTACGAAAAGGACATAAATAGATTTTGTTGTCCTTATCGGCGTGACCTGTTTTTGGTACCTCAAGTGTCAAAATCTATAATAATCAGTGACAAACAAAACGGGTCTGAATTATATTTATTGCCTTTTTTTGGTGATTTAATGTGATAAATGCGTGTTTCCTCTGAGAAATAATTGTAAAAGATATTTTACAATGGTTGGTTGTAGCATTTTGGGCTGCAAGAAGCGCAGTGAGCGAAAATACGATGAAATATCATTTCACACGTAAGTAAACATATAAAGCTTGTAACGATCACCTAAATAAATTCAGGATATCAATTCGCAAATATTTTATTCATAATTAGTCAGTTTTTAGGTCGATTTGTGGTCTAATTCTATGAATTTTATCAAATTATTCACTTAGAAAATAAATTATGAATGTTGCCAGTTTATGAAAGAAATTACCCACCGCAACTTCGTCGAAATTCCGTCTGTAGAAACTTGCGACAATTGATAAGTAGCTCAACCAAAGAAGTCAAAATAATTGTAGAAAAATGGCTTCTCGGTCTTGACTACACACAAACAGAAAACATCTTACCAAATTCACTTACTTGTTAAATAGCACAAGCACATGCACATGCTCATACAGTACGTTCACGCACTCACGCACACACATCAACACACACACACACATACACACCGCACATACACATCCACACTCGCTCTCTTACACACACATACGCACACAACACTCTTTTCACAAACCAAGTGTTGTGTCCTAGGTAACTTCCATTTACGTAACAAATTTATTTATTTTCTCTTTCATAATTCTACTTAGATTATAATCCTACTAAATTAGTATTGTATAGACTGCTTTGATTTATTTAGTATCTGATTAATAGACAATGGTTGTCAGCCCATGAAACCTAAGTTGTTAACTTGTTGTTGGTTCCTGCGATACAAGCTCCCGCTTAGTGCAGGGGCCGCTGCTACTTTAATATGTAATGTGCATTATAGTAAATAAAGATTTATTATTTATTATTTATAACTAACATAAATTATTCGTTCTGCAGGTTTCCAACTGATCCTGTCACATTGCTGAAAAAAGCTGGCACATTGCAAGAAGTGCAAAATACCGACCCTTTTATGCCCATATGAATATGGTGAATGTTAATATTAAATATATATTAATGAGGCCACAGTTATGAAGCTGGAATAGCAAAAGGCGATTTCGGCGAACCGATTCAAAAAGCTACGCGCTGTTCGTGAAATTTGTACTGTAAACATTAAAGAGTCTGTTGATTGAATCAGGCGTTACTTTGCGGAAGTCCATTTTAAATGTGTATATGAATTTCTAGTGTAATTCCGCTTCTACGTCGTTTTGAGTACAATAATGATTTGGGACAAACTATTTTACTCTATAGATATTTGTGATGCTAATTTATACCTATTCTGACATAAATATTAATTACATAAAAAGTAAAATTAACCTAACCTGAAACAAATTGTAATTAAATTTGTAACAAAAAAAAATAAAAAAAAAAAAAAATCGTTTTAACAATTTGTACTAATGATATTAATTATCGCATCGCGCTTGGAGAGTCAACACGTCTTGAGAATGCCTCGTGAAGAGGCGAAACACGTGTCGACAAGGTGCACTGAGGAAACGGGTATAATTGTTTACTTCATTTATATTTCAACAATAGAATTGAATAATATTTATAGTAATTTCATAATAGATTCAATAATTTAGAGTTCATTTCAATTAAATAATATTTACAGTAAATTCATGTTATTTTCAGTATTTATTGTTAATTTTTTCATTTACATTTCAATTAAATAAAGTTTATAGTAATTTCAAGATTAACAAATTTTTTAAAATTAATATCATTAGTACAAATTGTTAAAACGATTTTTTTTGTTACAAATTTAATTACAATTTGTTTCAGGTTAGGTTAATTTTACTTTTTATGTAATTAATATTTATGTCAGAATAGGTATAAATTAGCATCACAAATATCTATAGAGTAAAATAGTTTGTCCCAAATCATTATTGTACTCAAAACGACGTAGAAGCGGAATTACACTAGAAATTCATATACACAATTAAAGAGTCTATTTATCTAATTATTTGGAATGTTATACATAATTCCATTCATGAAAAAACTAAACTGACCAAGCGCGAGTCGGGCTCGCGTGCTGAGAGTTCTTTACAATCACAAAATACAAAAAGTTGTGCAAAAAGACAACATCACGCCCAGGCTGTCACCCATCCAAGTACCGACCGCGCCCGACGTTGCTTAGCTTAGTGGTAAACAGAAATTTGTCACTGACTCGCACTTGGCCAGTGTTTATTATTTGTTGTTTTACTTATGTTCACTATAATCCGCTAAATTTGACGCTTGTACGGATTACCGTTTTTACACTAGAACAAATCCAAAAATACGTTTAACGTTTGTTGCATGAGGGACCCCCGTTCCGTTTTAACTCTGACTTTTTTATTATATTTTATTAATTATAAAAAATCATGCTATGGTTACTTTTCAACCTTTTTTCTAGTACTATATTCTAATCCTAACAAATAATTATAATAAAAACGCAAGTAACTTTCTGTCTGTTTTTACGAGGAAATGGCTAAGTCATGGTATAATAATATACTCCGCCAGGAATAGCAATCCGAGAAAAAATGTTTACGTGGGCGTCCCGCAATGATGTCATGATGTCAATTTACAACAGGTTTCAGAGAGATGACGATACACCACGTAACAGCTGATTGAATAAAGTGGCAACTGGACAGTGACGTCATTGCGGGACCACTCTCAAATTGCTAGACCTTGTTTTCTTAGATCATGGGCTAAGTCAAATTTTGTCAGGACGATAGGGGTGTGTCATGAGGACAGACAACGTACTTTTCTTCCCAGAACATTGCAGGTAGCCCCGCGGGTTGCAGCAGATAGTGTATAAAATATAAATATTTAAAAGGTAGTATTGTTTCCAAAGTACTCATTGAAGATTCACTACCCATCATAGTAGGTAAATTACCCTAACTTATAGCAAAACATTTTAATGTGGCAACACACCTTGTTGAAGCGAGAGGCACTGAGCTAGCCACGCTCATTGAAAATCTATAGGTAGTAGATCTGTGACCTACCTGGTACCTACCTACTTAAGTTATTGGCCGTAAAGGAAGAAGCCATGAAATACGGATGAAAAACGTCCAAAAAGTTTGAAACGCGTCGCTCCATTTCTAAACCTTGGCTAACCTCTATCGAGCGACAGACACTGTCAATCGAGCTAAATCTAACCTAAAAAGGTTGGTAGGTATATTAGGGTTACCAACATTTTGGGCTCGTTTGAGGACCAATCATCAAACGAGCAAAAAAAAAAAACACGGTAATTTACATTTCTGCCCGGGACAAACAACATAATTTAGACTTCTTGGGGAATTAATTTTTATTTTCGTCCATTTATCAATCACATTAAGATCGGCGGATGTTACAACGTCCAGACTGTCTTTTTTAATATGAACTCTTTCAAACAGGACGTTTATAACTATTTAGGTATTCGATTCCCTAATATTTCGAGTAATTTATATTTGAGCAATATACGCGGGCAAGGCTTGTCCCAGGCTAAAATACGGGAAATACGTCCCGGGAAATACGGAACGGACGGCAACCCTAGGTATACACATGACAGTTACAACCATGTTAATACTAGTGCAGTAACAGTTGACATGGTCGTGAACTCGTGACTCCGCTCCACAATGAGCGGCGCTTCAAAGGGTCGATCAGCAGACGCCATCTCATTAGCTGACCCTCGCATTCTGAGGAACTACGAGCTACTATGTGCTTTATGCTCGTGGAGCGGACCTCCAGACAGATGTGTATTTCCAAATGTACAATATATAGAGCCCGTTGCAAATAATGCGGAGTGGTCTACTTGCGCGAGTATAGTTACCACAGGAACTTACCTACAAAATAGGCATTAGATAATAGGCATTATTATAGGCACTAGGTAAAACTCAACTATGAACACTGGAGTCGTCAGCTCAAATCTAAGTTTTGCCCCTGCGCGAAACAGTGACAAATCTACCTAAGAGTTACGCCTACATGAAGAGACGTACGAGTCGGAGCCCACCCGCCACCTCAGAATTAAAATAACGTAAGCGATATATGATACCGATATATGGTACCTAAAACAGTCGTTAATCGGTAGTTACCACAGAATAATAATGAGCATAGAATCAGTCACGTGATTTTTTTGAAATAGGTACTTAGTTTAATTAATTTCGTAAAATGACCAAATCAC
This sequence comes from Agriopis aurantiaria, assembly GCA_914767915.1. Classification (NCBI taxonomy): domain Eukaryota; kingdom Metazoa; phylum Arthropoda; class Insecta; order Lepidoptera; family Geometridae; genus Agriopis; species Agriopis aurantiaria. Next base: position 3,227,956 of record OU611994.1, on the reverse strand, counting down.
ATTTTTCAAAAGTAGACAGTAAAACATCAAATGCACGAGCAAGTTCACTGCACCCGGTATTCTGGCCCTTAATATAAAATACTATAATAGATGTTCCTTTTCACAGTTCCATATTATACTGACAGGTACATGATTCATTTACACTTCCATAACTGTCCTACTGCATTTATCTTAACGATCTTAACTAAGACCAGTCTTAAACAAGACGTATTAAATTCATTAAATCCATTACATTTCCTGATGAGGTCTTCGATGCGACGCCGTTGACAGGGCCCACCGCGGCTTGGGACTTAGCAGGCCAGTAAGAAGAAACACACCGACCAGACCGCCAAGACCCTTGCCGCGGTTGGGTCTCTTCGTTTTCACAGCTCGGTTTTCAATGGTAAATAGATGTCCAGAATGTTAAGGCCCTGGTCACGGATGGGTCTCTTCGTTTTCACAGCTCAAATTTCAATGGTAAATAGATGTCCAGGGGCCTTACGGACAACAGCTAATCGCGGCACCTAATCCGCTCAGTTGGAATATCACGCGACCGCAAACCGTATCTGGGCGCGATAAGGTTTGCGGTCGCGTGATTTTCCAACTGAGCGGATTAGGTGCCTGTAATAGCAGTTGTCCGTAAGGCCCCTGGCCATGGATGGGTCTCTTAGTTTTTACAGCAGTTGCAGAATGTATTTTTTAGTTTTCCTCTTAGAGGAGTTTGGCATGGCACTCCTGTACATTTGCCTGTGTCAAGTATTAAATTATTGTCAAGTTTAATGACATATGTAGTCTAACAAATCAGTCACAGTCAGAGTCAAGCAAAGTAAGTCACGGTCATGTCAAAGTCATGCCCTAGTAAAGCGGTGGAGACTTTACAAGAGGCTTCTATAGAGCTTTGGAAACAACACGAACATACGTCATATTTCACCGCCTTATATCACTTTCCCACACTGGAGCACGTCCACGAACACTTAATAAATAACTGGGGCCTTACGGCTAGCTGTTTTAAACAATTCAGTTTAGGTGATGAAAAAAGTTGCACGACCGCAAACCGTATCACGGCGCGCGTTCGCGTGATTTTCCGAACTGCGCTGTTTCAACTTTAGTTTTAGACCGCGTAAGGAGTTAGCCGTAAGGCACATGTACTTATTAAGTGTTCGTGGACCGATCTGTAGATACCTTGATGTAGGTGTGTCCTGATAAGTACCTGAAACAAAATAAAAGTAGCATTAGATGGAGGACATACTATATGACTAGGGATTTGTTGATGTGTAGGTAAATGTTAACCTACTCTTATTTAGCAGCTCGATGGTACGGGTCAACAAGTCCTATCTGTATTTTTTGATGTTATTTTTATGTTCTGTATTTAGCAGCTCGACGGTACGGGTCAACAAGTCCCATCTGTATTTTTTGATGTTAATTTTATATTCTGTATTTAGCAGCTCGACGGTACGGGTCAACAAGTCCCATCTGTATTTTTGATGTTATTTTTATGTTCTGTATTTAGCAGCTCGATGGTACGGGTCAACAAGTCCCATCTGTATTTTTGATGTTAATTTTATATTCTGTATTTAGCAGCTCGACGGTATGGGTCATCAAGTCCCATCTGTATTTTTTGGTGTTAATTTTATATTCTGTATTTAGCAGCTCGACGGTACGGTCAACAAGTCCTATCTGTATTTTTTGATGTTATTTTTATGTTCTGTATTTAGCAGCTCGATGGTACGGCTCAACAAGTCCCATCTGTATTTTTGATGTTAATTTTATATTCTATATTTAGCAGCTCGATGGTACGGGTCAACAAGTCCCATCTGTATTTTTTATGTTAATTTTATATTCTGTATTTTTTGCAGCTTGATGTTACGGGTCAAAAGTCCCATTTGTATTTATTATGTTCAATGTTAATTTTATATCCTATTCTGTATTTTGCCTTGTTTATAATTTGTATGTGGACATAAAAATAAAGAACATAATTTATTAATTACTATTAACTAATTAATATAGTTTGGTAATACTTTTTACTTATTCTATTCAGCTCAGAGGTTTTCCAGAGACAGGTCTAAGCTATAAATCATATTCTAGTCTTCTATAACGTAAAACGACCAACAAGTGAATCCTCCTTTTCACAAACACAAAAGAATAATCTATAAATAAATAATCGAGTACCGCGAATCATATCGATATAACAGACTCTCGGCATTTATTTACCTTAGCCCCGAGCGTGGCATTACTTACATTCGAATAATCGATTCAGCACTCAATTTCCCGTCAGCACTCGATACAACAAACGTATCGAAATCTGAATCATAGCCGACGTGAGACGGCGACGGGCATTTCTATTATTACAATATCGACATTTAAGTTTTGCACGCACTGCGTCCGACTCGATCAGACGATCGACACCTGTGACCTCAGATCAGACAAACTACGGAGATATGACAGTATAATTATCGTTCGTGTTCAAATGTCTAAAGTTTTCATATCATTTTTTCACTTACCTATACCTTCCACATGTAACACACTTACACACTTTTTACGCACACTAAGAAATTCGTAGCGACACCAATGAAATAACTAATAGTCCACATACAAGAAAAGGTGACAATTTGATGGTTTAGTTCCACAGAAAAGGTTTATTTTGTTTAAATTAGAACGGCTATCAAGGCTTTTTTGTTAGAAATTTGTTGTAGCCAGTTGCACCCATAGGTATAAACGAAACGTCAGTCATGTGGTTAGTTCGACTAAAGGCATCAAGCCTGGTTTAAGCCAGGTGCGTTCGCATCCGCTACGCCACCTTATCTTCCTTGTTTGTCTGATCTCTGATCTGAGTCTGTGACCTAAGGGTATTTAATACTATGGATATTTGATAACGATACAACACAACACTGTGTGTGTGTCTACATTTGTCAATTAGACATTTAGTTTGATGGCATTTCTAATTTATACTTATAGGTAGACTTAGGACACTTAATTTTGACCTTGATAGAGCTTTTCTGGAATTTTGTGGTCATAATAAAAATATTAATATGAAATATTAACTTTACAAAATTACTGAAGTAGCTAGACACATTACACACGCACAGTAAATTAAAATTAATTTAAAAAAAAACAAGTGCGGGTGTGGCATAGCGGCACGCCATATTCGGCTTTAAGACAAATGTGCCAGAGTCTCTTATAGAGATCACGATTACTCATAATTTATGACCTTTGGGCCTAATTCTACCATTCCAAAAAATCCTGTAGGTATCCACATAGCGTGATTTTATAATTGAGTCGGATCGTATGCAGTGGGTTCAAATCCAGGCCCTCACTGGTACCTATCGATTTGCCTTGGGGACGCGCCTGTGCGACAGTTATTGTTCTCGGAGTGGAATCTTAACGAATTTATTTGCTGAAGACACACCTCGGAGACTGCGCCGATAACTGCACCTTGGAGAGAAAGTTGTGATTGATGGCATTGAGATACAGATATACTAGCTACCTAAAGGCTGAGACCATGGAAGTAGGAAATGGAGGTGCTGGTTTTGATTTGTCTATTTTATACTCTATAACTAAACTTATTTCAGCAGCTAGCTCAGTGGTTTATCCATGCACGATACCTCAAAGGCTGGTGCATTCGGATTACACGCCTTAGTGTGGTGTAAGTTCAAATTCAAACAATGGGTTTGAGCTGAACCTTAGTATGATGGTAGGAATTTTCTAGTATCGGCTCAGCGGAAAATATAACGCCAAGAAAAAATAATAATAATTATTATTAATAATTTGTTAAAAAAAATAGACTTATGGTCGAGGTAGCTGGACAGTACAAGAATACTGTTGATGAAAGTACGTATACCTACTTGGGCCAGATAGTCTACTTAGAGAACCGGCAAGACAAGGAAATATAATTGAGTACCGCATTGAAAACGCTTGGAAGAGGCTACTGGTCTATGAAAAAGCTGATGCAGGATGATGAGGATGATCACTGGAGCGTAGACTCATTTACATGACTGTGTATTTTGCCCGTCCTAACCTACGGTACTCAGACCTGTTCACTGACCGATTCTCAAAAGTTCTAAAAGATCTTCAATAGAAAGAAAGAAACTCTTTATTGTGTACACCAGAAATAAAAATTACAACAAGATAGCAAATAGTGCCACAAGTGGCGGCCTTATCGCTAAAAGCGATCTCTTCCAGGCAGTACCGGCGTTAGGGTAGAGCCTGGTTGGCGACCGCCCAGGGCGCCAGATATAAAAGGGCGTCGCAGGCGCCTATAAAAAGGCGTCCATCGCATGCCTTTAAAAAAAAAACTATTCTTTGCCTTAGAAATCTCGCCCAGGGCGCTGGTAGTGCTAAAGCCGGCACTGCTTCCAGGCAACCATTAATAATGTGATGCGTGAGGGAAAGAACTGCAGATCCTTACAAATATTTATAACAGGTACCGACATACTATGTAGGAATATACATATTGAACTTACAGATAGTTCCAAGGTGTAAAATCATAGGCTAGCCCTCAGAACGTGCACCTAATATCGTGTTTAAATTGGTTCAATCTGGTGGTGCCTCGGAGGAGGATATGAATCAAGGCAGGCTGCGCTCGCCGCCCTCGGCGCTGATACCTGATTGCGCAATACTGCGGGGAACAGCCATTAATTGATCAAATGAGCGGGAAATGGACGCGCTGTTTACGGGATTCTAATGTATAGGGAGCCGGCGGCAACTCGGGAACTTTACCCGATAATGTTATGTATGAGGTTCACGTGGCTAGGTTCCGTAGTGTTACTAAGCAAGGAAAGGCTAAGCCGAAAGGACGTAATTTTACATTATGAACCACTTTTTAAAGCCTTTTTCGTCCTACGTTGGCATATCTTTTCTGGTGTGAATAACATAAAAATAAAAAACAGAATACTTAAGCCCCCCCCCCCCCCCCCCCCTTTTAACAAACCTCATACACCAGTCCCCATAACCAAACGTATTTTTTTAATTATATTTTTGCTAGTGATACTCGTTAAACTTTATTATGCACAACTTAACAAAACCGAAAATTAACGAAAACTTAAATAAATAACTAATACTAAAATTTAAAATAACTAAATATAAACTAAAAAACTTAAAGACCATAAAAAAAGGGTGTAATAGAGTATTTGCTAGTGTAATAACGGTAATACGTACAAGCGACAAACTTTGCATAATTGAATAGATAAATATTACCACTAAATGATAAATAATATCGCCAAGTGCGAGTAGGTGACAAATTTCTGTTCATTACCAAGTTACAGTATCAGTTGGGAACCCCACCCCAGTATCAGTATCAGTTGGGAACTCAGTTCTTGAAGCTGTTGACGCGTACGTTTGTCTAGGACAAACAGTCGAACTAGGTAGGTCCAACTTCAAGAAAGAGGTCAATCGGCGAACCCAACTCGGCTGGGCAGCGTTCGGTAAACTACGCAACGTCTTCTCGTCCAAAATACCTCAGTGCCTTAAGACGAAAGTCTTCGACCAGTGTGTGTTGCCAGTGATGACATACGGCACTGAAACGTGGTCTCTCACTATGGGCCTCATAAGCAAGCTCAAAGTCGCACAACGAGCTATGGAGAGGGCTATGCTCGGGGTTTCTCTACGAGATCGAATCCGAAATGAGGAGATCCGTAGACGAACGAAATTTACCGACATAGCCCACCGGATTAGTAAGTTGAAATGGCAGTGGGCAGGGCACATATCACGCAGAACAGATGGCCGATGGGGCCGAAAGGTTCTGGAATGGAGTTACCAGTCGGTAAGCGCAGCGTAGGACGTCCACCCACAAGATGGACAGACGACCTAAAAGAGACCGCAGGGAAACGCTGGATGCAGGCCGCTTCCAACCGGCCCTTTTGGAGATTGATGGGGGGAGGCCTATGTCCAGCAGTGGACGTCCTACGGCTGAGATGATGATGATGATGATGACCAAGTTACAGCTTGGCAAAAATAGTAAATAAATAAATTAATAGATAAATTAATAGGGGCCACTATCGCTAATAGTTCTAAATACAATCATCCCTGTAGTAGGTACACATCTAAGGAAGATGATTGGATAAAAAAAAAACACTAACGTGTTTTCCACAATATTGGCAGAAAAAAAAAGTTTTCGTTTCAAGAGTTTTTTGCCAAGCTGTAAGCAATATTTAAATTATTTTATTGTTTTTTTTCGCCCATTACTGTAGGTATAGGCTAAATCTATTTATTATAAGTATTTTACTGTCTTATGTAGGTATGCCCCAGTAAAGTAGTGGATACTGTATACTTGAGGCTTCCATACGGAGTTATACGAGCCGACATGAAAATATTTACATGTTTTACCCCATTATATTACCTTCTCCACACTCGAGTACATTCACGAACATCTTAATAAAATAATAATAATCCACCTTTACACTCGAAAATGCACGAGTTTAGGAAAATTATAAGTGAGGCGACATGTTTTTTCCCCGTTGGTGCCATTTTATTTTATTGAATGTTTACATACCATATTTTTAGTCTCTATTGATCTATTCAAACAACTATTATAAAGTATAACAGTTTTATTAATAATCATTAGAACAGTGCAGTCATTTTCATGACGCCACGCCATAGGAAAATACGTATACGAATAGGATAGGATTATAAGAAATTGGATTTTGGGCAATTCTGGGTAGTAAAATTTCTTTGGGAAAATCCCAAGAAAATATTATTTTCTGTGGAAAATCCTCCCTCGATAGTGTTGTCCAACGTAGAATGACACTAGTGAGGTGAAAGAGATTCCACAGATAACACAAGAATCTAACCGTACCCAGACCATCTACCGATACCATCGACAACATTTTATACAAACCCTCGACCGCCATTAGCAACTAAAACAATAGACCAGCTGTTTATTTAAATAATATCAGTTAACAAAGCGCAGGCATGCCGAAGTCTTGCTATCATTAAACTGGCCTAGAAACACGTCTGCGATGAATTATTTATAAGGAGATGTTAACGGGATGAGGGTAATCTTCCAATGCAGAATGCATCGAGGGCTCGGAGCTTCCTGAAAACAAAGTAACTATTGTGTATTGGAGATGTAATTTATTCAGCAAATAAGCTTAGAATATTTACATGTCAATGGTTAAAGCTCGCTGGGGGTTCTGCGCTACACTGCAGCTGCTTTAGATTTAGAAGCAGATTAAGAATGTTGGCATTTTACAAAATAAGAAGTTTAATTCCTACACTGAAAAAAATATCCTGACTCCTAACTCCTGTTGTCTTGCCTTCCAAAATAAGACTTTTTTTGCTTCAGAATCTGAGGACTTTCATATTTTTGCAGGAATTGGTTTGGAAGGTAAGACTTCGGCGACAATGCGAGTTTCTATCTACTTAATTATCGGCTCCGCGCGGTTTGTACATTTGTCATGACAAAAAATATTATAATAATTGTTTTATGTAAAACACACATTAAACACAACATTAGAAACGGAGCATTAGGAGCGGAAACATTACTATTAGCATTAAAAAAAATATCTATTAAAATATTCTCCACTTTGTCCGTATTTCGGATAACATCATTAAACATTAAGTAGGTAGGTATACCTTCTTAGATATAACTCTTTCATTTCGATAAAGTTTGCGTTACAGTTGCGTGCATATTATTACAGAATGTCCAGTTTGACGGTATGAATGCGAACAGCAAATAGATATAGATATAAGCGTAGAAAACTTAAGTAATATAATGGAAAATAGATGGATAAGAAATGTATTCCTGGAATACTGCTCGAAAATTGTAAATAAGGTAATAATAAGAAATAAGGATAAATAAAAACATGTTGTAGATATATATGATTATATATCGATCCAACTAAAATAGGAAACTTGATGTACAATAGATGATAAGCAAAAGAAATGTATTTTAGGATTAACTTTAGACAAAAATGTAAAATTATGTAACGTATATAAATAGTAATAAGAATAATGTATAAAATGAGTAAAATAATGTAAACGTACATAAATAGTAATAAGAACAATGTAAAATATTATATGAAAAATATGTGAATATGTAAGTTATAAATAAAGTAATAAATGGCTTGTAACAACCCAGAACCGTAACACCCGTGGTCATGCTAGGGAAACATAGCTCGTGGGCCGGGCCTACAGGCGCCCGGGCAGGAAAAAAAAAAAAAATAAAATAAAAAAAATACTGCCAAACTGGGGGTCGGAAACCCGTGTCTTGGTAGTTAGTTCCTTCCATTAGTCATATGCTGACGTCGTGTACATTCATTGTTACTTTTGTAAAATAATATAATATGTAACATTTACTTCTATTTAACAACCTAAACTATGCATCTATAAATCACTCTTACTTAATTATTTAAATGCCCTCAAGTTAATTTAATAATTATTGACTTTTCCTTTCTTTTTATTTTCTTTTTTTCTTTTCCTTTCTGTGCCAAGTGTATGTAATATTAATTTAAATTTTAGACATTTTGTATCATTGAATTATGAATTCTGTAAAAAATTTATTGAATATGAATTAACGAAACAAAAAACAGGCAGACATTAACACTACAAAAAAGAAAATGAGAAAAATTAAATAAAAATATTATCATTATAAAAAATGTCATCAAAAATGCATAAAATGGGCACTTACATAATTTATTATCTGTAACAGATTTCAAAGTAAGATTTTAATAATACGTAGTTTACAATACGCTATTGTTAACATAAATTAATTAATATAGGCTAAGTATAGGTAACTATACCTACTAGCCGGAGAGTACCTACCATATTATTATGTAATCATGTTTTGGTGGTTTATTGTTTTTATTCTCTGCCGTTTTCTTCCAGCGAAATCATGTGTTGGATATGTATAGCTTAATTCTCACTTTTCGAAGAATTAATAAACCTATTTCCGAGTGGGTGTAGTAAAAAGCTTATTGTAATGTTTTGTAAGATGCTAAAATATCAAAATTCTACCTTTGATATTAATAGACCGTTATAGTACAGGTCTAAAAATCCAGATGATTTTCGCTTCAATTTCGCTATTCCACCTGTTTATAAACAACCATGATTTACAACATATAAGCGTGTGAAGGCATTGTTATTCAAATATCGTTGGTATACTGCGAGTGCGCCCCGGGGGCTGCACTGCGCTTGACCTCTGCCCCTCCGCCCTGAGCAGGTGCTGTGTGCCGCATCTGCACCACATAGCAAAGTCGACACCCATCTCACCGCTGACTGGAGAGGCTGTGTCGCGGTGTAAGTATAAGCGGCAGCGAAAATTCCATATTTTTTAGCTTAGAACGGATTTAATGTAACTCGGCTAAATGTATAGTTTAAATAAATATGTAAATAGATCGCCTTGCCTTTCTTTTTAAGAAAACTTCTTTGTAGGCGATTCCGTTTCACCCGCGTTGGATCTAAGGTTTTGGCTTAGATCAGTTGTCAAAGGGTTTTGGATACAAACACGTCATCTGAAAAGTACGTTCAAGCTTGATATACGCGTATTAATCTGTGATATAACTACTCGAATAAACAACGAGAGTTTTGGCGCCAACGCGGAAAAAACATGTCGGCTCGTTGGATTATTTTCCTAAACTTCTGTATTTTCGAGTGTTAATCCGTACTAAATGGTGAATTATTATTCATTATGTTCTCGTAAACGTGCTCGAGTGTGGCCAAGTGATATGACGAGGTGAATCGTGTCTTTTCGTGTTGTTTCCAAAACTCCATAGGAGCCTCTTGTAAAGTCTCCACCACTTTACAGGGGCATGAGTTCGACTTGACCGTGACTTACTTAGCTTGACTCTGACTGTGACTATGACTTGTTTGACACTAATAAGACAAAATGAACTGTTTAATATTACGAGTAAAGGACATTGAATCCACGCTCATGAAGATTTAAAAAAAAAAAAAAAACAACGATCTTGGATCAATTATTTTATGTAAATAAATAGGAGTCAATTTCTTATTTTTTTAAAAAATATTATTCGCCCATCTGGCAGGCTAAAGCCTTTAAGGCCATACCGCCTGTTCATCTGTTTTGTATAGTCATAACACGTCAAACAAGTCATAGTCACAGTCAGAGTCAAGTTAAGTAAGTCACGGTCAAGTCAAACTCATGCCCCTGTAAAGTGGTGGGGACTGTACAAGAGGCTCCTATGGAGTTTTGGAAACAACACGAAAAGACACGTTTCACCTCGTTATATCACTTTCCCACACTCGAGCACGTTTACGAGCACTTAATGAATAATAACCACCACCACCATTTAATACACATTAACACTCGAAAATACACAAGTTTAGGAAAATAATAGCACAAGCCGACATGTTTTTTCAACGTTGGCGCCAAAACTCCTTATTAATAAAGAAAGAACTATTAACTATTAGGTACGAGTCTTCTTTCCTCATTTTCGATTTTGGCGTACTACGTCTTGTCCATTTGCCAGTGTCGAATATTGAATATTTTCAAGTTTTATTAAATATCAACAAGTCAGAGTCAAGCAAAGTAATCCACGGTCAAGTCTAAGTAATGCCATATTAAAGTGGTGGAGATAAAATATTACTAGAGGTTTCTATGAAGTTTTGGAAGCAAACATGAAAGGATAATTATGTTTCCTCCTTTTGTCACTTTTCCACACTTGAGCACGTTCCCGATCACGTAATAAATAACAACCCACCGACACAACATCAACACTCGAAAATACACAAGTTTATGAAAATAATACGAGATGTTTTTGTTTTCATTTTGGCGCCAAATCTCCCAACGATTCTTCAATAGGAACAAATATTTTTTCATTGTTGCCTTGCCAGAAAATAAAATTCAATTTCGAAACATTTTCATTTTTGTTTAGGTAGGCGGCGGTGTTGCTTATCATAACACCTAAATAATTATATCTAGTGTGAGGTATATTAAGACGGACGGACAGACGGATGGACAGACAGACGGACGGACAGAACGAACTTATAACGAGTTCCTTGTTGGACTACGGAACCCTAAAAACGAGACAAAGTTAATGTTAGCACGTGCTTCGTTAAGAATCAGTCAGTAGAATACTATGTCCTTGTCAAACCTGTCAAATAAATGTAGTGGTTCGTCCACACAGCACAAGTGGATACTTAATACAAAATCGTGAGTTGAGCACTCGCCGACATAGACTTGAATAAAGCTCAGTTTCTTACCATGTACAGTTAGAAGATAAACAATTTGAAAGTAAAGATGATACATAATTTCAAATACATAAAACAGGCCTACATGTTCTAAAATAATTACTCCAAAAACTATTTTCAGCACCTAGACCACACATAATAATTATGTATATTGTGTGTTTTTTGTGTATATTGTTAGTTTTTTTAAGTGTTTCAAAAAGTGCAGACATTCTCAGTGTAGATCAAATAATAATTTGCTAGGTGAAATCCTCCTTTGATAAACTAAAATAATCATGTATACAGCAGAATGCATAACATAATCCTTATTATTTTGTGCTCAATTTCACCCACTTGCGATATGTACAGTCAGCAGATGTCGCGTCGGCGTGTGCCCACGCGACACGTCCCTAATTAACCAGCGCGCAATTACCGCGACATGACGGCCGCTGCCGCGCTGACTGTACCGCCATATTTGACGACACATTTAGCTTTGTCTAGTTGGCAGTATTATATATATTCTCTGCTCTCGGACCCATTTGTATCTGTTATAATTGGATGTTTATATTGCGTATCGATTGCTGGAGATAACGACCAAGCAAATAAACACCCGCCACATTTGTTTTCTTGATTGTCAACGCAACAAATTGGTATCAGTTTTGTATTATTTTTAAGGCACTTTTTTCAGGTAAATCATAAAAAGTTAACTAAAGTTTTACTCGAAAGAGGTACCTTTCTTATGGTACTTGTATCATCATGATTATAAAAATAAATAAATCTTAAAAATGAATAAATAAGCAAGCTTTTAAAGATATAAAAAAATGCGTATAAAACATTCCGTGTCTGTGCTGTTACCCGTTGAGGAGTTCCCTAGTTAGGACCTAACCCTGAGTGCAGCAACCGTGTCATAAAATGCGAACACAAAATTTCGTGTCTGTGCTGTTGACCGTTGAAGAGTTTCTCTATCTGGAGCTAATCCTGGATATCGATTCAGGTCATGCTTACTATGAAAATGTATTGTCATCAAAACTAAACCAACATGTAAAAATTCAACTCCTTAGGATAAGAGGAAGTGGTTCTAATTCAGCTTGCAATATTTGACCTAAACCAAGGTATATGGACTAGGGTGGATTCTTGCCTAAACAAACAAACTAAAGTACAAACATTGCAAGTTAAATAAAGCTCACCATTACAAACCACAAACACCATTATTGTTTTAGATAGCCCGTTGGTCCAGTTGGTAGTGAACCTACCTTCTGAGCCTGAGGGCGTGGGTTCGATTCCCACGTAGGACAAACATTTGTGTGATGAACATTTGTGTTTGTTCTATATCTGGTTGTTAATATCTATATTTAAAACTATATATGCATGTATATCAGTCTCTGGCAGCCATATCACAAGCTTTGCTTATTTTGGGGTCAGATGACCGTGTGTGCAAAAATGTCCCAAAATATTTATATATTTATTTATTTATTTGTTTGAAAGTTTGCAGAAAATTCACTTCTGTTGACTTGACAGGAGTGCTTATGGCCGTGACGTCATAAACAGACGTCATCGTCTTCAGGTATTTTTGTCGCAAATTAATAATTAGTGAAAAATTATACACCAATTTTAAGGAGAATTATATTGTTTCTTTGACGAATCAGCGAATTTGACGGTTTTTTATTTAATGCAATTATTTGTGTAAACCTAAATAATTAAACTAAAAATCAGCAAAAAAATTTTTTTTTAATTTATTTCAATTATTTGTGTTAAACATAAATAATTGATTCATGTACTTGATACGACTTCGAAGCAGAAATACACCAGAGATTCTTCAAAAAAACAGGTGCAGGTGAACTTCCGCAATTTAAAAATAAAAAATATTTAAGGATCAAGGAACATTAGTATATAACAAAATTTATAACTAAAGAAGTATTACAGAAAAATAACTAGTTGAAACACCTGATTTAATCAACTCAGCTTCTAGGCAAGCGTGCTCCATCGTGGACCGCATAATCGCTTTACATCAGGCGAGTTAGCCGTCAAACGCAAGCCAAAAAAAAAAACTTTCCGAAATATGCTGTTAACTGGAAAAAGGAGATGTTCAAAGGAACTTTGTAAACTATTTTTTGTAAAGGATTCATTACGCTTGTTATCTGCAAGCAGTTAAATTTGCAGGTTAACCTTATCTCGCTGAACTATCAAACTAAATGTTACTAAGTTGCGGCCGTTAGTGTTTGTAAGCATTACAAAATCAAATTGAACCGATTTAAGCGAGGTTATCTTGGAAGTCTACTGAGCCATTATAAAGGGTAATTTCATTTTATTGCTGTTCGAAAATTATGTATTGGTTTTCTACTGTTAAGAAACTAGATTTTAACTGCGTATATAGATCTAGGTTCAGAAACTGAGACATTGTTGAAAAAGGTTTTTTAATCTTACCATCTCACTCACACAGTAATTATGGTTTGCCATCATCATCATCATTTCAGCCATAGGACGTCCACTGCTGTACATAGGCCTCCCCCATCGATCTCCAAACGGGCCGGTTGGAAGCGGCCTGCATCCAGCGTTTCCCTGCGGTCTCTTTTAGGTCGTCTGTCCATCTTGCGGGTGGACGTCCTACGCTGCGCTTACCAGTCCGTGGTCTCCATTCCAGAACCTTTCGGCCCCATCGGCCATCTGTTCTGCGTGATACATATGGCGTGGCTGCCACTTCAGCTTGCTAATGGTGTGGGCTATGTCGGTGACCTTCGTGATTATGGTTTGTAATAGATTGCTATTACAAAACATAATTACTTTTTTCTTTTTATCTCCAGGATATGGTGTAAAATCTGATCAAAAAAAATTATCCCCGGGCAAAAACATAATTATTATGGCAACCCTACTCTGGAAGCTTTTTTCTTGTACTAAATTGTGAATTATTATTCATTAAGTGCTCGTAAACGTGCTCGAGTGTGGGCAAGTGATATAACGAGGTGAAACGTGTCTTTTCGTGTTGTTTCCAAAACTCCATAGGAGTCTCTTGTAAAGTCTCCACCACTTTACAGGGGCATGAGTTCGACTTGACTGTGACTTACTTAGCTTGACTCCGACTGTGACTATGACTTGTTTGACGCTATTAAGACAAAGTAAACTGTTTAATATTACGAGTAAAGGACATTGAATCCACACTCATGAAGACTTTAACAAAAAAAAAAAACCTTTTTTCTTCGTTCAATCGCAGAAGTTTGTCAAGAAAATCTCAACCAAAAATCGACAATCCATACTTAATTATATTTAAATAAAAATCGATATGTGAGTGTGTGTATTTTCCGTATGGACTCCAAAACCTGAAACGACCTGAAAAAGGCTGGACCGATTTTTACGGGACTTTCACTGGCAGATAGCTGACGAGGACATCCACGCTGGTGAAAACAAGGGGCGCATCCAGTAAAAAAATATCTTAGTAATTACTGTACAATATGTATAAATTTCCCGCTTTTTCTTCTAAAATAAGTTGGAAACTGAATCAACTGAAGAAAAAAAAATTATGCCGGCAAAAACATAACCCTACTAATGGAGCTTTTTTCTTCGTGCAATCGCAGAACTTTGACACAAGAAAAAAAAAAAATGAATGAATGAATGAAATGAATGTATAAATTTCCCGCTTTTTTCTTGTATACTATATAATATAATAATATTATAAAGAGGAAATATTTGATTGTTTGTTTGTTTATTTGTTTGCATTGAATAGGCTCTGAAACTACTGAACCGATTTGAAAAATTCTTTCTCTGTTAGGAAGCTACACTATCCCCGGGTGACATAGGCTATAATCTATACCCGTGCGAAGCTGGGGCGGACCGCTAGTCTAAAATAATCTAAAATAAACTGGAAACCACTCTATGAAAATGCCATAAATAATTGGTTTTCCTTTCCTGACAGTCTGTTCGAGTTCGATATTCAAATGGTTGTCAGTCAGTCATTCTGTCGCGAGCACACGTCATGGCCACTTGTCACTCGCCCCGCCCACTCGCTGCCGCGCTGTCTGCTGTGCTCTCCGTTTTACGGCATTTGAATATCGAACGATCGCTGACGATTCGACTAAGTTACTAAGTAAACGAATAAAGTTAGGTCTATTAATCCATAAAAAGTAGATAGTTATAGTTAAACCAGTTATTTTGACACCAGGCATCTTTTTATAATAGCCACAATTTTGTATATTTTTTTTGCAAACAAATTAATAAAGTTGCGCAGATAATTGGCAAATTTCAGAAAACGACGACTGGCGGGTAAAACCGCGGTGCGCAGCTAGTTTTATTATAAATGTACCTATTGAAATAAAGAAAGAAAAAGTTTATTTGTGCACAAATTAGGTTTTTTAAAATAGCTTAGGTATATACTTACACAAGTTATAAGGTCAGAAATCGGCCCCAACTCAGCATATTGCGGGCGATGGTGGCGTGGCCGGGCGGTAGCATATTGCGGGCGATGGTGGCGTGGCCGGGCGGTAGCATATTGCGGGCGATGGTGGCGTGGCCGGGCGGTAGCATATTGCGGGCGATGGTGGCGTGGCCGGGCGGTAGCATATTGCGGGCGATGGTGGCGTGGCCGGGCGGTAGCATATTGCGGGCGATGGTGGCGTGGCCGGGCGGTAGCATATTGCGGGCGATGGTGGCGTGGCCGGGCGGTAGCATATTGCGGGCGATGGTGGCGTGGCTGGGCGGTAGCATATTGCGGGCGATGGTGGCGTGGCCGGGCGGTAGCATATTGCGGGCGATGGTGGCGTGGCCGGGCGGTAGCATATTGCGGGCGATGGTGGCGTGGCCGGGCGGTAGCATATTGCGGGCGATGGTGGCGTGGCCGGGCGGTAGCATATTGCGGGCGATGGTGGCGTGGCCGGGCGGTAGCATATTGCGGGCGATGGTGGCGTGGCCGGGCGGTAGCATATTGCGGGCGATGGTGGCGTGGCCGGGCGGTAGCATATTGCGGGCGATGGTGGCGTGGCCGGGCGGTAGCATATTGCGGGCGATGGTGGCGTGGCCGGGCGGTAGCATATTGCGGGCGATGGTGGCGTGGCCGGGCGGTAGCATATTGCGGGCGATGGTGGCGTGGCCGGGCGGTAGCATATTGCGGGCGATGGTGGCGTGGCCGGGCGGTAGCATATTGCGGGCGATGGTGGCGTGGCCGGGCGGTAGCATATTGCGGGCGATGGTGGCGTGGCCGGGCGGTAGCATATTGCGGGCGATGGTGGCGTGGCCGGGCGGTAGCATATTGCGGGCGATGGTGGCGTGGCCGGGCGGTAGCATATTGCGGGCGATGGTGGCGTGGCCGGGCGGTAGCATATTGCGGGCGATGGTGGCGTGGCCGGGCGGTAGCATATTGCGGGCGATGGTGGCGTGGCCGGGCGGTAGCATATTGCGGGCGATGGTGGCGTGGCCGGGTGGTAGCATATTGCGGGCGATGGTGGCGTGGCCGGGCGGTAGCATATTGCGGGCGATGGTGGCGTGGCCGGGCGGTAGCATATTGCGGGCGATGGTGGCGTGGCCGGGCGGTAGCATATTGCGGGCGATGGTGGCGTGGCCGGGCGGTAGCATATTGCGGGCGATGGTGGCGTGGCCGGGCGGTAGCATATTGCGGGCGATGGTGGCGTGGCCGGGCGGTAGCATATTGCGGGCGATGGTGGCGTGGCCGGGCGGTAGCATATTGCGGGCGATGGTGGCGTGGCCGGGCGGTAGCATATTGCGGGCGATGGTGGCGTGGCCGGGCGGTAGCATATTGCGGGCGATGGTGGCGTGGCCGGGCGGTAGCATATTGCGGGCGATGGTGGCGTGGCCGGGCGGTAGCATATTGCGGGCGATGGTGGCGTGGCCGGGCGGTAGCATATTGCGGGCGATGGTGGCGTGGCCGGGCGGTAGCATATTGCGGGCGATGGTGGCGTGGCCGGGCGGTAGCATATTGCGGGCGATGGTGGCGTGGCCGGGCGGTAGCATATTGCGGGCGATGGTGGCGTGGCCGGGCGGTAGCATATTGCGGGCGATGGTGGCGTGGCCGGGCGGTAGCATATTGCGGGCGATGGTGGCGTGGCCGGGCGGTAGCATATTGCGGGCGATGGTGGCGTGGCCGGGCGGTAGCATATTGCGGGCGATGGTGGCGTGGCCGGGCGGTAGCATATTGCGGGCGATGGTGGCGTGGCCGGGCGGTAGCATATTGCGGGCGATGGTGGCGTGGCCGGGCGGTAGCATATTGCGGGCGATGGTGGCGTGGCCGGGCGGTAGCATATTGCGGGCGATGGTGGCGTGGCCGGGCGGTAGCATATTGCGGGCGATGGTGGCGTGGCCGGGCGGTAGCATATTGCGGGCGATGGTGGCGTGGCCGGGCGGTAGCATATTGCGGGCGATGGTGGCGTGGCCGGGCGGTAGCATATTGCGGGCGATGGTGGCGTGGCCGGGCGGTAGCATATTGCGGGCGATGGTGGCGTGGCCGGGCGGTAGCATATTGCGGGCGATGGTGGCGTGGCCGGGCGGTAGCATATTGCGGGCGATGGTGGCGTGGCCGGGCGGTAGCATATTGCGGGCGATGGTGGCGTGGCCGGGCGGTAGCATATTGCGGGCGATGGTGGCGTGGCCGGGCGGTAGCATATTGCGGGCGATGGTGGCGTGGCCGGGCGGTAGCATATTGCGGGCGATGGTGGCGTGGCCGGGCGGTAGCATATTGCGGGCGATGGTGGCGTGGCCGGGCGGTAGCATATTGCGGGCGATGGTGGCGTGGCCGGGCGGTAGCATATTGCGGGCGATGGTGGCGTGGCCGGGCGGTAGCATATTGCGGGCGATGGTGGCGTGGCCGGGCGGTAGCATATTGCGGGCGATGGTGGCGTGGCCGGGCGGTAGCATATTGCGGGCGATGGTGGCGTGGCCGGGCGGTAGCATATTGCGGGCGATGGTGGCGTGGCCGGGCGGTAGCATATGCACGTTACAATCTGAAAGCACCCGGTTCGATCCTAGGCAATGACTCAAATAAATCATGTGCAGTTTCGATGCCATCGCTCAAAAATGGTAAAAAAAAAACATCGTGAGGAAACCGGTATGTCCAAGAATATCAAAAGATCAAAGACATAATGACACATTCACCAAAATGTGTATACGAAATTTCGTGTCTGTGCTGTTAACCGTTGAAGAGTTCCTTTGTCTGGAGCTAATCCTGGATGTAGATTCAGGTCACGCTTACCATAAAAATGCATTGTCATCGGAACTGAACCAACATGTGAAAGTTCAACTCCTTAGGAAAAGAGGAAGTAGTTGTAATTCACCTTGCAAGATTTCACCTAAGCAAACAAACATATATACAAACTAGCTGTTGCCCGCTACTTCGTACGCGTAGACTTGCATATAAACTTTCAACTTAACTTTCTTCTTAACTTTTCTGTTTACTTTCTTTTGTCAACCTTATTTCGGCCCTTTCGTAAAATCCTTTCTTAGCGGACCTCTACTTCCCATAAGGAAGGAACCTGCCAAATTTCAGCTTCGCAGGTGAAGTGGTTTTCGAGATTTCGTGATTAATGAGTGAATGAGTGAGTAGATGAATTTCGCTTTTGTATATTATATATAGATATAGCAAGTTAAATAAAAGCTTGTTTAAAAGGGAAGTACTTTACTTGACGCGCCCGCGGTATCTGAGATCTTTGAGACTCCATTGCTATGAGATACATAGCTAATATAGCTTTGTATATTTTTTATATTTTCCCTCGTAACAGGTATAAAATTAGGTGTAAAATTATCTAAAAGTGTATGTTACAGCACAATCAATAGGCCTCTGAAAAAGTTGACCGTTTCACATAATCATCACCATTTCAGCCATCGGACCAGGGGCGGATCCAGGATTTCATTTGGGGGGGGGGGGGCATTCTGGATTTCATTATGGGGGGGGGGGGCATGTCCCCCATGCCCCTGGATCCGCCAATGCATAGGACGTCCACTGTTGGACATAGGCCTCGCCCATCGATCTCCAAAAAGGCCGGTTGGAAGCGGCCTGCAACTAACATTTCCCTGCGGTCTCTTTTAGGTCCGTCTCACATACTTCTGCTTAAAAACCAAACCATATAAATAAATAAAATAAATAAATAAATATTTTGGGACATTTTTGCACACACGGTCATCTGACCCCAAACTAAGCAAAGCTTGTGATATGACTGCCAGAGACTG
The DNA here is from genome assembly GCA_914767915.1 of Agriopis aurantiaria. Lineage (NCBI taxonomy): Eukaryota > Metazoa > Arthropoda > Insecta > Lepidoptera > Geometridae > Agriopis > Agriopis aurantiaria. The sequence goes on along the minus strand of OU611994.1, from coordinate 3,208,696 downwards.
ATATACATACATATATAGTTTTAAATACATACTTAAATAGATATTAACAACCAGATATAGAACAAACACAAATGTTCATCACACAAATGTTTGTCCTACGTGGGAATCGAACCCACGCCCTCAGGCTCAGAAGGTAGGTTCACTACCAACTGGACCAACGGGCTATCAAATATACAATATACTATATATATAAAATATAATATACCATATACTGCGAAGCATTTTCATTAAGGCTACACGATTCAAGTGCAAAATCACAGTATCTAATCGAGTAAGTGGAGGCTAATGCCGTCCGTGACAAGTACGGTATTTATTCAGCCGGGCAGCTATCGGCTTAATGGGCGAGCTGTAAGAGCATGATAATCGACGTATTGGATGGCTAGACCATCAGTGGTGAGGATCTGGACAAAATTGGAATAGTGAATAAGACAAAACTTTTATTGCAACAGTTTTTTGTGTAGCATCAAGTATTGGTTTATGAATAGAAAACATGAGAAAAAAGGATAAATTAGAGACATTTAGACAAGATGAGGAAATGGGACAATTAGAAGCATTGTGCGACCTACGTCTTTAGTTTGTAACATGATAATGTACCACGTTTGCTACAGTAAATAATTTTTCATTTTCATTTCAATTTTTCATTTTCATTTACGAGTACTAAATCTAAACAAACTAGACAGAAAGCAAGAAAAAATGAGGACCGTAAACACCGTTTTATTCATTATTCTTGAGATAATTTACGACTTGTCCATTTGCCAGTGTAAAGTATTATAATATTTTCTAGATTTTTTAGATATCGTCAAACGAGTCAAGCTAAGTAAGTCACGAATAAGTCAAAGTCATGCTCTTGTAAAGTGGTGGCTTTGCTAACGGCTTATAGGTTTTGGAAACATCACGAAAATACATGTTTCACCTTATACCAATTTACCACACTCGAGCACGTCCGCAGACACTTAATTAATAATAATATTATTATATGATAATTAAACATTAACACCCGAAAATACTTATGGAAAATAATACGATGAGGGTGACGTTTATTTCACGTTGGCGCCAAAAACTATAACATAGAAAGAAACTCAAGTAAAATTATACCATACAAGTAGTAAAAAAGAGGACAAGAATGCATATAGAGAAAAAAGCATGGTGTAAAAGACAGACATGTTATGCATGAAAAAGAAAAGAGAGTATAATAAGAAAGATATAGGTACAAAATTAGGTACCAAGTGAAAAAAAAAGTTCCCAACTTCACAGCTAAAGAGGTTAAGTTGTACACGAGCAAATTTAAAGTAGCAGTTAGATATCTCTATCTGGAAGCTTCGGTTAATTCCGCCGTCGATCGGCAATAATCGGTGCAATAAATCCATGCAAACGGTACACTGTAGTAACCTTTATCTCTTTGTTAAATGATTTATGAGCAGCTAATTGCAATTTGAAGCACATTGTAGAGCCTATAAAGCGGCCTACCAGCAAGAATCCATAGGCTATCTTCCTTGCTACCAGCAAGGACTCCCTGAATTTCTGCCCTAGCGCGACTTTATGGACTTGCCAAAGTTAAATACACCACGAAAAAGCTCAAAATGTTTCCGCACGAGACAGTGTCTTTTCCCCATCTCAAAAATACCCAACATGCATAAAGAAAGTTTCACTTCAAAAAGTTTTTGCTCGTGATGGCATTTAGTGGCATTCTGCAAGCACCAACTGTGGCAGTTTTCAGTTGTCATAGATACTTATCTGTTTTTCTCGTTGCTTATAAAGTCCACGAGAGCAAAAGAGAAGCTAAGGTTAACCTGTGCTGAGCAGAGGTATCCCCCAATTACTTCCGCTGGTCTCTGTTGTAGGTTGTAGGACTTGTAGGTCAGCATAATACTCGTATATAGAGGTAGGTACCAAAACCTATACGTAGTAGCTTTACCTAATCTGTGGTACCAACATTACATAGAATCGTCAATGGTCCAAAGGCCTTTGTAGCCAGATCAAAACCCAAAAAAAATAAAAAAAATAAAAAATAGAATCGCCACTTGTTGCTGAACAGACTTTAGCATAGGTATTTGAATTTAGAACATCAGATTTCGCGCCACGGCACGCACGGCACGGTATCCGCATCCGACGGACCATAAACCAGGCACGTTTCGATACTTACACCGAATAAAACCTACTTTATAATGTCAGGGGATAACATATGTAGCGCGAGACGTTATCGAGTCGAGATCGGCGCGATATCGCTATCGAATCTACTCGTAGGCTCACCGATATCGATACTTTAGAATTTAGACGAATCGATTTTGTGTTACATCGCTAAATATATTGTTGGACATACGTTTGAAGTAGAGAGGCTCGTAGTAGCGATGGTGTTTTTGATATTAGTGATGACTTGGATTCATGAAATCATGAATATAGAAGTAGGTAACAGAGTTTTGGCGCGAACTTGAAAAAACATAAAACACTGTCAACTATCACGGTTGTTCACTAAAGTGATGATTATTTACGGGATATTTACCGTGGTAAGGTTGTGGAAGGAGCTCACATACGTCATGTTCACGGGAAGGTAAATATCCCGTAAATAATCATAAATAACTGTATAATAAACATGTCGCCTTTTCATTAACATTTTTCTTAACTATGTTTAATAATAATAGTGTATTTTTTTGTTGTGTTCGTGAATGTGCTCAAGTGAGTGATCGAAGTGAAACACGTATTTTCGAATTGTTTCCAAAACTCCATAGAAGCATCTAGAAAAATCTCCACCACTGCGATTACTTAGATTTTACCGTGCCTTATTTGACTATATCAAAAAAACTTATTAACATTTAAATAATTGACTCTGGCAAATGCAGAAGACGTGCGAAGACAAAATCTTTTCAAACAAAAGAAGTAAAAAAAAAATATACCATGTTTGGATGTACTTAAGTACCTACCTACTTATATTTTTGCATAATGGTTAGCTATACGTTATATTCTTATCTCAAAAAGATATACCTATGTACTTACTACTTAGTAACTAAGCTACAACAGAATCAACGTTATAGCTTAGGTACTGATTATGAGAGAGAGTAGTTACACTTACGGGCATCGACAATAACTAATACTTCATACTTTGAGAAAAGAGGTTATATTTCCAAGAAAAAAAATACTTAAAAGATATGGACACTACCTCATAGTTATCCACTAGTTATCCTGTAACTTTTAGGGTACCTACTACCTACCTATATTTATTTGTTAAATAAAGAAAAAAGTACAATCAATTAAACTTTTTTTTTTTTTTTTGTTCATTAATTAAACTGAAACACCTAAACTTTTGTTGGTAAAAATAAATTCGGATATCAAGAAAGTTCTCGTACCTATGACTGCCCCGGAGGCCCAGTTGGTGGTGAACCTGCCTTCTGCGCTTGCGTGGGTTCGATTCCCACCTAGGACAAACAATCATGTGATGAACACTTGTGTTTGTTCTATATCTGGGTGATAATATCTATTTAAGTATGTATTTAAAAATATATATGTATGTATATCAGTCTCTGGCAGCCATATCACAAACTTGCTTAGTTTGGGGTCAGATGTGTGCAAAAATGTACATGTAATAAAAGGTGCTAAACAGGTGCTAAAAGTCGATTTTAATCACCCAGGTGATCAAAGTGGAATAGACCAGCCCGTTGTCGTGCATGGTCTATGTCATTCCATCACATGTCAGTTTCTAATCAACTTTGAATGTTTATTAATACCTAGATGTTATTAAATAAGGAAAATAGTAAATATTAAAAAATGTTTAGTACTTTATAATGGAAACTGACGTGGTTTTCACACATTTCATTTATATTACACGGGACACACATTTTATTTGAATTACGTGAGTAATTCCCGTGTAATATAAAAAAAATATAATTAGTACTTGTTCTATTATCTAAATTTAATGATAAAAATTGCTAAAGAAGCTAATCGAAAAGTTATTAGTTTCAGATAAGTAGTTAAACAGGAGCATAGTTTTATGAAGTTATTAAAATATTAATCATCCGATATGGACTCGCTCACGAACTACTGAGAAAGCAATAAAGACTTATAATTAGTTCTCTGCAGAGCTCTCAGTCTTGACCTGAAAAGATATTTGGTTGTTTATGGTCTAATAAACTCTTGTAATGAGAAATCGTGCTTGAAGGCTTGGACCTACTTATCTATTTTAAACTGTGATTTTAAATTAAAAAGTAACTATGTCTCTTAGTCTGATTGTTTTGATTACATTGCGCAATTAAATTTTTTATTTTATTCGGGGTACGGTTTTATTCTTATTTAGCTTATGATTATCATTATTTCTAAGCACAATTTATTTCATGAATTTTGAGTCTAGATTCACTTGTTTACGACAATATTATAACAAATACATACATACATACATTTATAATTACAAGAAAATATGATATATAGGAACAAATGACTATGATTTACTAGGTTGTTTAGTTTTTTAGGTATGTTAATGCAAACAACTAAATTAAAATGTCCTATAAACTCTAAAGTAATATTTTTTTATGTAATGTTGTCTTAAATTTAAAGATTTACTATTTAAAAGTTAAAGCCGATAAAATTAATTTTAACTTAAAATTACAACCGGCAAGATTCGAACCTGCACCATAGGGTGTACGCCCCAAGTGCTCTATCGCGGCCGTTGCTTAGTGGATAGAGTGCTCGGGCAAATGCTCGGGACGAATGGCGCGGGTTCGAATAATGCCAGTGCTGCCAGTCATAATTTTTATTGAATTTTCTTTTTTTACTACATATTTTTATTCATTAGAAAAATTGCGTTTTTTTTGTTTTAGTGCATAGCAAGTTCTGTCAGTGAGATGCTGACATAGCAATTTTAAATAGATTAATTTAAATAAGGCCATAAAGTAGGTACAAAGACGGGCGCTGTCGGACCAATTTTTATCAAGTTTGCTAATAGATAAACTAGGAAGGAATAAACAAAAACTATTAACTAAATAGGACGATAATGTCGCCAAATCTCCAACTGTCTTTTCTTCTATTGTTACCGTCGCTGGTCTCCACAACCGACCCTTTCCGGGCTTGTTCACTTCGAAACATGACTAACCTACTGCCTCTGACCCTATGGACGTACTAAGGGTGTGGTAGAGCGGGGTAGCCCTCCCCTGGATGGAAATCTATTCCTATATTACCGTGAGAAATTTCATAGGTAAATATGCATAGAGATAAAACTACTTGAAATAGAATAGCACTGTAAGTTCTGATTGGAAAATATTTTTATTTAAGTAGATGTTGTCACATCTGGCTGGAATGTAATAACATTCCAGCAAAACAAAGCAAGTGAACAAAGTGTGGTAGTTTGTTGTTTTGTTAAACGTCCTCACTACTCCTCAATCCCCAGTAACATTTATTTAAGTAGGTAAGTTGATATAAAAATTCTTTTATTTTCCTCCCTCATGAGCTCTCGTGTCTGGACGTGACTATCAAAAACTTCCCAGAAGTCTCTTTCTATTTTATTTTAAAAACATCCAAAAGTACCGGCTTCAAAACACTTTTCTGTTTAGTTAATTTAGGATAGATGCTTAGCCAAGGTAATTTTCCAGCAAACTTTCATGAAATAAATTTATTCCTAATTTCATTACAGTAAGAACTATTACTATGACATCAATAAGAAATAGTTTTAAGAAAGGGAGTTTTAATGAGTAATAAATTTTGCCCCTCTGCAAAATTGTTACTCCGTCCCCACACTATCTCGTATCGAATCTACATCGCGAGTTTATCGCGACAGCATCGATAAGGTCGAAGGCAAGTCCAACTCGACGCGATGTGGTTGCGATACACGCGTTTATGCGTTCTTAACTGATAAACGTTACAGAATAGGACTATATCAATGTCACAATTTTATCACGGTTGTATATTGGAGTTAATGCTCGACAGTGATTGTGATTGATAATATTTTGGTGTTTAAATATTTAAATAAATATTTGGGATATTTATTACACACTATATGCATTTATTATATTCACACACTGTCATCTGACCCCAAACTAAGCAAAGCTTGTGAAATGGCTGCCAGAGACTGATATACATACATATATAGTTTTCAAATGCATACTTAAATAGATATTAACACCCAGATATAGAACTAACACGCAAATGTTCATCACATAAATGTTTGTCCTAGGTGGGAATCGAACCCAATTTAGTTGAATGGTTTTGTTTATTAATTGCGTTTATTACACTCCCTTAAGTAATTGCTGGATTTGGGAAGCTTAAAGGGCACTGTTTAGTTTAATGTTACACTCACTCTACATGTTAAAGCGAAATAGATTACTTTTTGTAACATTATTCCAATTATACTATATATTTTATTACAAGTAAACTTACAGTTATTGATGCCTACTTATTGACTGCAATGTCTGCGCCAAAGTGTTTGACTATTCTTCTATTTTGTCTTTTGGTTTCATTTCCGTATCGCTGTCGTTAAAAATATCCTGAATTTTGGCAACCTTTGCAGCTTTTTTAATATGATTTTTATGTCAATATTTACTAAAACTTAAAAATATTATTTTATTAAATTAGTAGTAGTAAAATAAATAAATAATAATAATTAATAATTATAGAAAAGTATATGACACTGGTCATGGTCACCAATGTACAGGACATGCAACGCCAAATCGTCGCCAAAAGCAAGCAACCAAAACAAGCATTTACTCTTGCAATGCCATGGAAATCCCACCAAATTGACAAACCAAAACAATGTTTTGTTATTATTTGTTGGCTGTCAACAGGGTGATCCTTTTGGTCTTGTCATTTTTAGCCTAGATAATCACCCAAATATCATATACTTCAATCCAAACATAATGTTTGGTATTTGGATGACGGAACTATAGGAGGTGACGCGAACACTGTTCTCGTGATTTGCAATTTCACATAGACGAATTTGCAAACTGTAGTTAATTTGGCTAATAAAAGCATAAACTGTATATATAGCAAACTCTACCTGAATATAAATTTTCTAGCGATTAAGTTACGAATTTATATCAGCCACTTTAGAGGGTGCATGGGCAATAAAAGCTGACCAATTACAAGATGTAAAGCATGCAGCGTGGCTGTAAATTAGTGCCCGGGAATCGAATCACAGAACCACACGCGAGCCACCGATCCAGTTTTATGTTATTAATAAATATCAACAAACGTCAGTAGTAAAGATCAATTTGTTCACTACCGTCTTCCATTGCCATTTTTTTCTTTATTACAAAGAGAACGCTGTATCTGTTCGATGGAAATACATAGATACAATTTATTACAAGCTTTCACTTAATTTTCCTTGTTAGTATGTGTGGGACAAATCTTGAAACTGATTTTTTTTACCAATTTTCCTCAACCGATTAAACTGAAATTTGACATACTTATGTAAGTTCGGAGACAATGCAATGTTATGATACCATTGAGCTGGTTTGATGATGAAGACAGAAGGTGGCAATAAGAACTCCTAAACGAAACGACATAGCCCCGTCGAGTTTTGGTTCGATGGATTTGTTTTCCCAAGCACTTTGGTCCTAGATGATGAGGCGTTACCCTTAAAAGCTTGTTTGAAAAAAAAAATTTAATTAATAATTTCTTTTAAAAACTCAATAAGCTGATTTCTTTTTAAAAGCTAGAAATGTTTATTGAACTTCTTACTAATATTCCCGTAAATGCAAATTTTTGATTGTGTTCGCTATTTGCTTAGAATTCTCAGTATAAATAGGCCAATGTAACGGTTCTAAAAATATCATCCGTTCATGGCAAATGGCACATACGCTAGAAGCCAAACTTAACGAATAAAAAAGTCACCACGGTGACATAAAGATCGTTGACAGAATGATTATATTACACCACAGTATTACACATTAAAATAGTGGACGAGTCCTTTGCCCAGTGGAGATCTACAGACTAGAAATAACATTAATACTACATAGATATTTAAAGAAAGCTAAGCTTCTTGAAATAGATAGTCACGGGTGATTAAACTATATACGAGCCACTACGAGACTAGTTCTTGAAATATCAATATCCTAGACCACCTATAAGCTCACAAAAACTCTAATTTTCTAAACTGTCCTGTTAATTTTATGTCTTGAAATTACACTAGAGGCCTTACACGTTCCCTGAAGACATATCAGAGGTAAGAGTGCACTATGCGGGGGTTAGACGTGTGATACGACAAAAAATACACCAAGAATTTTTTTCGCACATCGGCAATACATCTGAATGTTCACATAACTGGTTGTCATAACTATACATACGTATATCAAACTCATTTTTCTTTTTGCCCTTCATTAAATAATTTTGGCTCATGGTTTTTGTAAAAGCGCCTCAATTTTTTTTTGATATAAAGAAAATGCATGACAGATAAAAACGTTCTTCAAATTACAACTGACATTTATATATGGGCGTAAGAATAAAAAACAAACAATATAAACAAAATGAACTCACACATAAGTAAACATACAATAAATAATAAATTTTTGAATAGTTTTTGTTTTACATGTAATTTTTATTGAATAAACAAATAATCAATAAATTGCTGATGCACTTGACCGATGCGATGGTAGAGACGGTACACTTGTTTGACGGTAAAGCTTGCATACTCGGCGTGCGCGCTTTCAAATATTTCAATAATTTTTTTTCTTTATTTTCTACAAATAATCATACGCCTTTACAAAAAAAAAACTGCTATCACTAAAGTATTTGAATGATTGTTAGGATACACACATTTTTATTAAATAAAAATATCTTCTATAGAAACTGAGTGAAGTTGATGCCATTCATCGAAGGGAACGTAAAAACGGGTGTTTTTTAGGAAAGTTTACGATTTTTAGGGTTCTGTACCTCAAAAGGAAAAAACGGAACCCTTATAGGATCACTTCGTTGTCCATCTGTCTGTCCGTCTGTCTGTCCGTCTGTCAAGATCCTTTTTCTCAAGAACGCGTAAAGGTATCAAGTTGAAATTTATACTAAATACTTGGGTCTACGGTATCTTTCGGCTGTAAAAAAATATAAATTGTAAGTCAACGCATCAAAATATATGAACGTTTCTGTCGCATATTTTGCGATTTCACAGGAGAATGGAAACCTATAGGGTACTTCCTATTGACCTAGAATCATGAAATTTGGCAAAAGGCAAGGTCTCATAGCACATATATAGGAATAAATCCGAAAGTTACTAATTTGAAGTTATATCATTTAAAAATAATTATTTTGCTGTTACAAACTTATATTTTGTAGTTGGAATGTAGGGAAGAACTCATAGTCAACTACAAAGTTAAGTTTGTCTTTCAATATTTCAACTTCAGTTAGTTTTTTTTTTTGGACTCGCGTTTTGAGGGTTCCTTTGGACGGAACCCTCAGAGCACGAGTCCTACTCGTACTTGTCCGGTTTTTTTTCTTTCGAGACAAATTTCTTTAATCGTATACCTATTGGTGAACACATAGGAATAAAAGATTTCCAGAACATTTACAGTAATATACCTCTAATTTGGTTTCAATTAATATAAATAAGGAGTAAGTTAACTCTTCTTTTAAGTCGAAATTAAATGCAAAATTCACTTAAAGAAATAATGTCAATTAATCGATGTTAAAAGTCTACTTTTGAATATTCGTGTAGACGTATCGTCAAATTTGAAGGATAATATCCGTCATATGAAATTGAAACTTTTTTCACAAAGTTTTTGGTCACGCCGTTTCGCACATTCTATCTTTGTGTTCTAGTGCGCTCTTACCTTACCACTTGACTTAGTTTAACATAGTATTATGCAAATATTATGTGGAAATTACGCTGATGTAACGGTAAGGTAATGGCTCTGATTACTGCACATGCTATAGGGAAAATCATGTACCTAAGTGCCTCGCACTCATAAGTGGGAAATTTGAGCAAAAATGTACGGAGCAAGTCATGGTGATTGAAAATTGCATCCTGCATTATGGCCTTTCATTTGGGTTACACGATTAAATAAGCTTTGCTCTCCATAAAACAACACTAGGTATAATTAAACAGTCACCGCTTTATGGTTGATATTCTGAAAACCCCTACGAAGCGCTTTGATTCCACATTTATTGTGCGAACTGCTAGTCTGTGGAATGCGCTGCCTGAATGGGTGTTCCCCTATGGTTAAAATCTAGCTGTCTTCAAATCACGAGTGAATCAGTTTCTTCTGGGCAGGCGTGCTCCAACGTAGACCACGTCATTGCTTGACATCAGGCGAGATGGTGGTGAAACGAAAGCCTTTTATTAATTTAAAATAATTTGCTATTCAGATCTACATCAACAAGCTTTGGATCATAATAAATAGAGAAATCACATTCAATAACAAATACCATTAACATAGCCAATACCTTCTCCATTTCGAGGCATGATTGTTGCAAAGATCACAAGTTCTGAATGCCTTTAGAACTAGGCTGTGTAAGTTTATTCATTCCTTGCAAATTATCTTGACCAACCTGACCTTCAAACACACACGTGAAAAAGAGATCCAGTGATGCAGTTGTTATGTAGAGTGAATGAAATAGACTCTGATTTCGCTAACTTCCCGTTGACCGGGTGGATAAGTGAGTAGTGGGCAAGTAGTAATGGAAACGCCGCAGGCCACCCTTTGTTATACAAGTCTCGTTGTAATATTTCATTTGCGAGCTTCCATGTTATTAGAGCGCATGGAGAAAATTCTGGTCGATAAATTAAGGTTAGGCAATGTTTGTTTTGCTTTGGTTGTAATTTGGATTTTCATGGTGTTGCTCTAAAACAGCCCTGTTAAATGGTCAAAAGTTGGAAAATGCTTCGTAAACAAAAGTACAAAAAAACATTATGCAAGATACTCTATGACATCAAAAAATTGACGTAAAAACAAAATAAAGACTAAACTGAGCGTAGAGGGAGAAAGTATACTTAGCCATGAAACTGAGAGACCAAACAAAATAAAAACCTAAGAAAAGCAGGGAGAAGTTTGGGAGAAGTTTTGGAAAAACATTACAAAAACCTCAGAATCTCTGTATTCTGAGAGAAAAACATGTCTCATAGTAATATTTTCCTAACAATGTATGCAGATGAATTATTAATTATTAAGTGTTCTTGGACATGTCAAGTGTCGGAAAGTTATATAACGAGATGAAAAATGTATACCTGTGGAGTTTTTTCCAAAACTCCATAGAAGTCTTTAGTAAAGCCTCCACCACTTTACTAGGGCATGACTTGACCGTGACTTACTCTGCTTGACTCTGACTTGTTTGACGACTTTAAAAATATGTAATGAAATTCGACTATGCACAAGACGTGGGAAGCCAAAATACTTGATACTAGCTTGAAATAGCCAAGTAGAAATTTTCAATGAAAACCGAACTAGATGATAATCCTAGCTGATTTCGGCAAAACATTACATAAAACGAAATTGCTATTAAATTTGCTAAGTATTTGTTTTGGATTGTACTTATAAATTTCTCAATTAAATATTTTGTTGGTCTGATTCCCAATAAGTCTAACAAGTTTGTGCGTAAGTAGGAATCGATCAGCATTATTGCGAAATGCGTTTCCTAAAAAGGATTTTAGTTCTCATCAGATTAAATCAGCTTGCAAAAAAACCTATCAATGCGCTATTTACACTTGCAACATCTTTTAACACTGCGTTTCCCTAGATCGCACATTTTATTGGAACACCTATAAAATATACAACTCAAGAGATTATGTTAACAATTTAATCGCTCGAAATTAAACTTTGCCAGTAGAGAGTTAGGGTTGAAGATGTTCTTCTGATTTTTAATGATAGTTCTGTAGCCAGGAGTAATGCGAGGCCCGTGTTAGGTTTTTTCTGGCGTCGACTTAACGGACCCATAAGGCGATTTACTATCTAGTACAGGTAAGATGAAGCTGTTTGGACGACATAAAAAACTTGTAAATAAACCAGGCTGGTCATGCAGGGTAGGAAGAAAAAAGCTAAACGTCCAAAGGACGCAGGACAGCAGGAATGTTGGGTAGGGAAAACGAGGGCCAATCAATTACACCTAATTGATTGATGTATTTGATTATTTAGTAATTTATTTCTTGTGCCTGCAATTGGTTGGTGCTTTTTTTTTAATCATCAATATCATCTTCAGCCGGAAGACGTCCACTGCTGAATATAGGCCTCCCCCTTTAACCTCCACACTGAACGACAGCCTGCCTTTTGCATCCACTGGATGTCCGCGACTCTCACAATGTCATCGGTCCATCTAGTGGGAGGCCTCCCTACGCTGCGTCTTCCGGTTCGTGGTCATTTTATTTGGTGGTTATTTTTTTAATAGTTAATCGGAATCAGATTTGGGCTAGAAACTTTGAGGAAGTATGTTATTTGATTTTGGTCACTGGGTTGAACCCAATGTTCAATGTAGATAGTTATATGATACTTTATCATGGCACCTAATTTGGTCAAAAAATTCAACGAGGCGCGTGCGCACGGAGCATCCTTATATAGGGTTACGCATTTACCCTGTTCTAAGCCATAAGGAATGATCCTACTCATCATTATGAACAATTTTTACTATGGGGCCAGTCTTGAAATAGCGGAAAAAAATCTGCTGTTCCATAAATTTTGTGGAATGACAATGAAGGTTTTCTATAGAACAGCTAATATTTTTTTCACGATTTCAGGGGTTTTCTTAAAATAGGTAAAATTTGTTCATAATGATGATGATGAAATAGATTCACAAAAACTGTGATCACGGGTCGCGAGGGGGAAAACCTCTTTATGGTTTATGCATTCCTGGTACTTGGATTTGTTTGTTAACAAAATATATTTATTATTATTTACTTGAGTGTATTTATTGCATATGACATCACAATAGGAGCATAAGGACATATTATTTCTCATGCTCCTACTAGTGGGATTACCCAGTAGGCCTGCTTTCGGCTTACTACAGGGTAAATACGTACCCTGTAGATGTCACGCACCCGCGGCTGAAGGTTAGGGACTGTATAGATAGGTGCGCAGCCGAATCAGATTTACCATAGACAAAAGGAATATGAATCCTTGGCTTTACTCTAATTCTAGCCTAATTAAGTTTACCATAGATACGTTTTTGAAACTGTGTGTATTATTTAAAACTCATGGTTTAAATGTTTATCGGGACTTATCGCGCTTTATTGCGTGAAGCTGTTGAAATAACAGTTATAAGTGTGTCGTAGGGTTCAATTCAAATCAAAATCGTAGGGTTGTCAAACTTTGGATTTTTCAAGATCAAGTGTAGAACAACTTTAGTTTAATCATTTAATGTATAGATGAACTAACAACACCATTATAATGAAACTGTATTGGCGAAGTTCACACGTGTTCGTTGACAGTTGACAGTCTTTTGTCGACTGCCAACGAACACAGTATATAAGTGGCGGTTGCATTGCAATCACCCTCTTTTTTTTGCTCGAACCTCGAAGCGATAACAAGTGTAAACGAATTGTGTGTAAAACAGTTTAAAAGGTGATTTCTTGGCTGAAAAGCTAACAAATCAGAATCGGGATTAATAAGTTACAGATGTCTTCTTATTTTCCCATGTCCACAGAGTGTAATTTGTCTTTTGTTAAGTGGTTCAAAACCTGTTTGCTAGTCATGTTTTTTTTAGAGCCCTAATTAATAGTTATTTTACAAAGTGGCTGTTTTATTCCTTGCGTTTTCTTGATTATAATTTATTTACTAATGATTAATTTAATACTAATTATTAAATAACTGTGCTCATGTTAAAAGTTCTTCAGATTATATATCCGATTAGTGTACTTATTGTTATATATGCAAATTTCTGCCGCCGATTCTGCGGCTGAGCCTGCTGTCGAGTCTGCGGCTGAGCCTGCTGTCGAGCCTGCGGCTGAGCCTGCGGCTGAGCCTGCGGCTGAGCCTGCGGCTGAGCCTGCTGTCGAGCCTGCCGTTGAGCCTGCTGTCGAGCCTGCGGCTGAGCCTGCTGTCGAGCCTGCGGTCGAGTCTGCGGCGAAGCATACAGTGGAGCCTGCAGTGGAGCCTGCCGCGAAGTCTGCGGCTGAGCCTGCTGTCGAGCCTGCGGCTGAGCCTGCCGTCGAGCCTGCGGCTGAGCCTGCTGTCGAGCCTGCCGTCGAGCCTGCGGCTGAGCCTGCTGTCGAGCCTGCCGTCGAGCCTGCGGCTGAGCCTGCTGTCGAGCCTGCGGTCGAGTCTGCAGCGGAGCATACAGCGGAGCCTGCAGTGGAGCCTGCCGCGGAGTCTGCGGCTGAGCCTGCTGTCGAGCCTGCGGCTGAGCCTGCCGTCGAGCCTGCGGCTGAGCCTGCTGTCGAGTCTGCCGCGGAGTCTGCGGCTGAGCCTGCTGTCGAGCCTGCGGCTGAGCCTGCGGCTGAGCCTGCCGTCGAACCTGCCAGCTGAGCCTGCAGCGGAGCCTCCAGTACGCAGTTACGTAAGAGACATTGTACGCAGTTGCGTAAGATCCGGTGTACGTAGTCGCGTAAGAGCCGATGTACGCAGTTGCGTAAGAGACATTGTACGCAGTTGCGTAAGATCCGGTGTACGTAGTCGCGTAAGAGCCGATGTACGCAGTTGCGTAAGAGACATTGTACGCAGTTGCGTAAGATCCGGTGTACGTAGTCGCGTAAGAGCCGATGTACGCAGTTGCGTAAGAGACAGTGTACGCAGTTGCGTACTGACTTAACTAAACCAGATTCGGTTTTAGTCTGATATGATGTGCTTTTCAGTATGCAGTTGCATTCTGATATTATGTAACATAAAACGATAGTATAAGACTTCAAAATAAGATTGTAAAGTACACATTTAATTAACACGTATAACGTCTATTATCATATAATACATGACACGTATACACGAGGACGTGTAATTGAGTCGGATGGCCGAATGTAGAACAACTTTAGTTTAATCATTTAATGTATAGATGAACTAACAACACCATTATAATGAAACTGTATTGGCGAAGTTCACACGTGTTCGTTGACAGTTGACAGTCTTTTGTCGACTGCCAACGAACACAGTATATAAGTGGCGGTTGCATTGCAATCACCCTCTTTTTTTTGCTCGAACCTCGAAGCGATAACAAGTGTAAACGAATTGTGTGTAAAACAGTTTAAAAGGTGATTTCTTGGCTGAAAAGCTAACACAAGTGAGGGTAGAATAACAAAACAACCGCTCTTCTGGCTGGACTCATTCGCAGTTTTTAGTTAGTTCGTTTCCACGGCCATTGTATCATGGTCGAAACGACGAGCGAAAAGCCTCCTACCTACCTATTTTTTGCGGGACATATCCCGATAAACATTTAAAACATGTGTTCAAATCGCGAAAGTTTAAAAGTTATTTGCCAATAGCCAACTCTTTTATTAACTGACTTTGAAAAAGGAGGAAGGTTCTCAATTTGGCCCGTGTTTTTTTTAAATCTATGAACAGCGATTACGCCGCCGGATCTGTACACCAATTTGCATGCTTCTTTTTTTATCATGTAGAACCACAAAAATTTCATTATTAGGGACCAGTAGTTTTTAAACCAGCTCAAATAATAGCTAGAGCACCAACGAATTTCGCGATAACAAATCACTACAATACTTTTGTTTTGTCTTTTGTTCGAATCAAAACAAGGAGGTATTCAAATTCATGCATGGATGTGTGTAATCGTATGTATAAATAAACTAGTAGTTCGCCCCGAACAGAGTTAAAGAAGGTTTTAAGCATTCCACTATCATAAGCGTATCACAAAAAATTCTAAAATTAACTATTTTAAAAAACCACACAACACAAACATTCTAAGACAAATACAAATATTTATTAATAATATTAAACATAAAATGTTTGTGTTTTGTGATTTTTTGAGGTTAAAAAGATAATTTATTGTAATTAATTTCCCAACCCTCCACAATAATGCATGCCATCGTGTTCACGTTACAAACACTCAACGTTTCTGTTGTGACAAGAAGAGCAACATGTCTCCCTCGTAATCGGTTATTACCACTACACATTTAGCACTAACTCCTTATAATTATAGGCTTCTGGCTTTACTGACACAAACTCGACTTGAAGTTAAATAAGCTTTGTTGCGTTTCAAGCTTTTTTTTGCTGCTACTAATGAAACTTTATTACCCTAATAAGCTTTGCTGCATTTCAAGCTTTTTTTTGCTGCTACTACTGAAACTTTTTATTATTATTAAATAATAGGCTTGCCTTTGATCGCCACCTCACCTGATGTTAAGCGATGATGCGGTCTACGATGGAGCACGCTTGCCCAGAAGAAACTGATTCACTCCCAATTTGAATACATGCTTGTTACAATCGGGGAACACCCATTCAAGCAGCACATTCCACAGACTAGAAGTGGAATAAAATTGGAATCAAAGCGCTTTGAACGGGTTTTCGGAATATCAACCATGTAGCGGTGTCACTATTTCGTGCACCCTAAATTAATTTCTGCCCTTGACAGGTAAAATAGCTTTGTCTATTAGTGTAACTTTTATTATGATTTTATGACTCTATTAGCAGGATACTTTAAAATAATTGTTTGTTTGATAAAAAATCTGCCGGGCCAATAATTCCAAATAACGTTTCTTTTATTGAGAAATTAAGTGTGGGTATTTTTATTTGAATATAAAAAATATTCATTATTACTCGTATATTAAAGATTTTTACTGTTTTATAATCACGGTTGTTCACCGTGATTATGGGAACAGTCTTCTTATGAACATGGTGTTTGTAACTGCGCCGAAATATCGGGAGCTCCATCCAAAACCTTATCACGGTAAATATCCCGTTAATAATCATATAACTGTAGAAGATTTTCAGATGATAAAAAAACTTCAAAGGTTCTGCAAGCGGACTGCATAAAATGAGCCGTGGCACATTGCAATTATACTACTTGACGGTATTTGCAGAATCTGTCTCAACTAAATCCGTCACAAGTCAAAGATACCGGATATACAACGGTATGTGCGAATATTGTGTCGCCCGTGTCCGCAATGAATTTCAAATTCGTTTAATTCACTGGACAAACCAAAATGGCGATCGTCGCGTCACGAACACTTGTAAATTTATTCATAGGAATACCTGGCCGGTCATTATTGTAATGCACAGAGGGCCGCCGATAAAATAGAAATTAGTTTTAATAGATATTTAAATGGCTGCTTCGACTCGAAGGATGGACCATTTTCAAGGAATTGACATTTGTGGGCGGTTGTTGATTTTAAATGTGAACACCTGTTCTAATAAATTGCTGAATAAAATTACTAACAGTTTAATCTCGACTTGTTCAGCAAATAGATTTTTATAAAGCTGCATAAAACAATTTGTTTACGATATCATCATCATCATTTCAGCCATAGGATGTCCACTGCTGGACATAGGTCTCTCCCATCGATCTCTAAAAGGGCCGGTTGGAAGCGGTCTGCAGCCAGCGTTTTCCTGTGGTCTCTTTTAGCTCGTCTGTCCACCTTGTGAGTGGACGTCCTACGCTGCACTTACCGGTCCGTGGAGTCCATTCGAGAATCTTTCGGTCCCATCGGCCATCTGTTTTGATTACTATACATAGATTTAACATTACTAAGTATTTTTTTAGTATACCCAATATGTACGAATGTTTTTTTAACAATATACAATAGTACCTACTAGATGAATACTCTATTTTAAAATTGAATGTAAAATTATGATAACGAGGCTGCTTTAAAAACGTTGTTAAATTAATCAATATTTGAGCCGTTTGGGGTTGAGACATTGGGTTCTGGGGGCCCGGGAGTTAACTTATTTTCAAAAATCTTTCAGAGCGCTTACCATAATGCTGACGTGACGTGTTCCTCGCAACACGTTTTTTGCTCAACGTACTTATAAGCATTGCCATTCAGCGTGGTAAGGCCGCCAGAATGCTGGGTACGCTGCCAACTGATAGTAATAGAACGGTCTATGGGCAGTCCTTTTTTTTTTGTAATGCGTTAGTTACCTTGTATTTTGTTTAGTTAAAGGCAATTGCTGATAAAATTATCAGTGCTTGAAACTTCTCTGTCTCGTTTTCGCAGCAGATAATTTCTGTCAACAAAAAGTTGTATTACACAAGCCTTTATTTTTTTAGGACTATTAATGTATACAATTTTAATAGTTTTTTTCTTACACCAAATACCTTACCTTAGGTATATCCACAGCATAAAAATTAACACACTTCCGTATGCAACAAGGTTACGCAGAAAGGGTGTACTAAGCCGAAAGGGGTCTGTTGACGTACATTTACATATATTTCGTCGAGTGGGAATTACGGTTTTCTATTAATCAGCTGATATTTTTTTCGCAATTTCAGAGTTGCTCCCATAGTAAAAGTTATTCATAATGATGGGTACTACGAACACCTTGTGGCTTAGTACACCCTTTACGGTTTATCCAGAATAGCGTAGGTTACTCTACCTTTACTCTTTATTCTTAATTTCTTTATTTTAGAATAGTAACTCAACAAAATCTAATCACGACGAATCAATCGCTATAAATATTCTTTTCAGGCATTAATTCGGAGCTGTTCACGGGTGAGCAGCGTATCTGGGCGCGATAAGGTTTGCGGTCGCGTGATTTTCCAACTGAGCGGATTAGGTGCCTGTAATAGCAGCTGTCCGTAAGGCCTCAGGTTCTCAGTTACGTGATCAAAGCCATTAAGCTATCTGAGCTGTGCAAGCTCATCTGCATGCATCTCTCTGTAGATGCATCGAGCTTCTATCGAAGGACAATGTTAACTCACGATATATCTTCGTAAATATATAGAATAGTATCGGCCTCCTTGATGTGTCCGTCAACGGCGAACCTTACTAGCACCGGTTAGGAGCGTGTATATGGCTGGCAAAACCAAATTTAGTCTTAAAGGTCCTGTTGCAAGGCACACAGTACGTCCTCTATAAATCCTTTCCATCCTAAGTTTGCCTGGAAGAGATCTTTTTTAGCGATAAGGCCACCAGTTGTTGCACTAGTTTTTAAGAGTTTTTTTTGTCCTCTGTATCAAATTTAGAAGTGTGAACAATAAAGAGTTAATCAATCAATCAATCAGTGCAAATATGAAAATAGTTTATTCCAGATTTACAACAGAAATAGAGATAGAGTAAATATATAAGCTAGCTGCTAATTAAACAAAATACTAGCAAACTAAACAAAAAAGGTTAAGTCTGCTTAAACTATAATAAAAAAAAACAGCCAGTGGGAAGTCAGGCTCGTGCACTGAGGATTCCGTACCACCACATAAACTGTTAATTACTAAGTACAAAAAGTAGTGCAAATAGACAGCATCGCGCCCAGGTGGTCACCTATCCAAGTACCGACCAAAAAGGTCTTGACAGACAGACAGTCTTGACTAAATCAAATTCAGTTCAGCCGTTTGGGAGCTACGATGGCACAAACACGCAGATACACACGTTAAACTTATAAGACCCCCTCTTTTTGCATCGGGGGTATCGAGTAGGTATTGTATCTTGATGGTCGGGGGTTGAAAACAAGCATATGAGAAATGCAAATAAACAATAAATTTATCTGCATATGCATATATACAGTCAGAGCTTCCGCTTCAGCGACTGCACTAATAAATAGCGCAATGCAAATTATCTTATAATTTGTAGAACCAATAAACAATATGGATAGCCTCGGCAGTCGGCATATTGAAATAAGGCTATTTGTTACATCTACCATTTGTTACTTGTAACCACACTTTACCATAGTCTGGTGCACGCACACGCCGTTGCACGTACTATCTGATACGTTATCTATGACTCTTCGCCACTGTCTTCATGTACCAAGCTTTTGATATTGAAGCCGATGGCCAATGGTGGAAGTTACCGACATAGCCCACCGGATCAGCAAGTTGAAGTGGCAGTGGGCAGGGCACATAGTACGCAGAACAGATGGCCGATGGCCGAAAGGTTCGCGAATGGAGACCACGTACTGGTAGACGCAGCGTAGGACGTCAACCCACAAGATGGACAGACTACCTAAAAGAGACCGCAGGAAACGCTGGATGCAGGTCGCTTCCAACCGGCCCTTTTGGAGATCGATGGGGAAGGACTACGTCCAGCAAGGGACGTATTATGGCTGAAATGATGATAAAGATGGTGGCCGAGCGGAATCATGTGCGCTTTATAGTCTGAGGGCACCCGGTTCGATCATCGGCCCTGCACCAATGACTTTATAATATAAGTTATGCAGTGTCGATAGCCATTGGTAAAATAAATGAATATGACAATGTTACGTTCAAAAACCTAGCAAAACTTTTCAAAATGTACGGTTTTTATTCGGCTTTTTACTGTAAGGTAAAAAAGTAGACCGAGCGAAACACTAAAGCTTAACGACAAAATAAGCAACATAACACCATAATTATCCTAAAGTAGGAAAATACCATTGCAAGAAACAATCTTAACAATGTTCTAAGTGACAAAATGCATTGTCGCATGGCTGTCGCGGCCGTCGCGCAACAATGAGCTAGTAATGAAACAATTTGGCGACAATGGAAATGCTCAACTATCGCTGCTTTGTAATGTTGTAGCGCAAGTTAAAAGCATACGCGGTGTTTTTAATTTTTTCAATTTTTACTTAGTATACTTAACCTATCAATAAGTTCTTACTTCATATCATTTATTTCAGCCTGCTATGTTCCCACTGCTGGGACACAGGCCTTCTCTCTGAGAGAGGATGGGCCATAATGCACCATGCTGGCCTAATGCATTTTGGTGAATGTCATATTATGTGTTTGAACTTTTGAGTTTCTTGGACATACCGGTTTCGGTTTCTTCAAGATGTTTTCTTTCACCGTTGTTGAGCGATGGTATCGACTGCACATAAATTAATTAAGGGCCGAGGCTCAAGACGGTGCTACTTAGACCTACGGAGCCAAAATTTGGCAGGTTGATTTCGGGTTGTAGAGAGATACAAGTCCGCTAAGAAATGATTTTGCGAAAGGGCCAAATTAAGGAGGGCAAGAAGGGGTTGAAAGTTTATACGAATTTCTACGTGTACGAACAACGGGCAACCACTAAGATTACATTTATAATAATAATAATTTATTAGAATAACAAAGCAAACGCAAGCCAATTATTAAATTTAACAAAAAAATTATATTATCTTTTATTTAAATATGTATGTGAAAACTTACCCCAGTCAACATGAAAATTAGTTTAATACATCTTAAATGTTATATAATTGTCTTCATTCGATTTGTCAGCTTTGTTCTATTTTAGTTTTGGTGATCAGAATCCTCAAATTTTCTGATCTGAGGAAGATATGCCTCAGTGCAATTATCGTTCGAGTTCGAATGTCAACATTTTTCATACTTTTTATTAACTGTACCGCTAAACCACTTATAACAAAAACTGTAAGTACGTCTCACATACTAATTTTATATGCACACTGAAACTTGTAGAGACCACAATAAACTAATAATCCACACGCAACAAAGGGCGACAAGGTTGTCTGCTGGGTAAGTTCGACCAGTGGCGGATATACACATTTGCCGCCAGTTGGCTATTCAAATTTTGCCGCCCTCTACCGATCTCTACAATTGGATACCGTAGTTACCGTAGTCCATAAAATTACTCTATGATTTATGTAATATTGTCCTAATTACATCACCTTTTTACACCCCGAGTATGAGTGTGAATTAGGGGATCGATGTATCAGTTCCTCGATAATTTTAGATAGATAGCCCGTTGGTCCAGTTGGTAGTGAACCTACCTTCTGCGCTTGGGGGCGTGGGTTCGATTCCCACCTAGGACAAACATTTATGTGATGAACATTTGTGTTTGTTCTATATCTGATTGTTAATATCTATTTAAGTATTATTTAAAAATATACATGTATGTATATCAGTCTCTGACAGCCGCCATATCATAAGCTTTGCTTAGTTTGGGGTCAGATGACCGTGTGTGAAAAAGTCCCGAAATATTTATTTCATTTATTTATTATTTTTACAACCCCAAGATTTAGTTTGCACAATAAATAGTTTTTGGGTACCTATTATACTGAGTTAATAAAAGCTCAATCATTTACGGCTCAATTATGTATCAAATAAGGCATGGTAAAGTATGCCACTTGTATACGTATGTATAAAAGATGGCGAGTTGTAGGGAGACCTATAACCCAGGAGTGGGTGGAAAATGGTTGATGATGACGATGTATGTATATACTAATTACACAAAAATTATTAGAAAAAATCATCAAAGTAGTGAAACTTATTACACGTTGACTTGTTTGTGTGCATCTAATAACATTTTGGTATATAAACTATTAGATTTAAAAAAAATGCTCCAAATTTGCCGCCACTAAAATCTGCCGCCCTAGGCTCCAGCCTACTCAGCCTGCTGGTAAATCCGACACTGAGTTCGACTAAAGGCATCAAGCCTGATGAAGTGGCCTTACCACTTGCGTTCTCACCACCACTTTACCATATCTCCCTTGTTTGTCTGATAAGATTCAGAACCAAATAAAGTAGAGTTGTCGTAACTTGCGCCAACCGTTATAATCCGTTTCAGGCATTTACGCAGTGATGCGGCCATTGTGTTGCGCGGACGCATGCCTCACGGTATGGGCATGATTTTCATACACTTCTAAATCTGCGCATTCATAAGACTTATAGCTTTAGACTAGCTTTTGCCTGCGACCTCGTATGCGTGGACTTTTCAAACAAACTGTCAACCTCTATTAATTATTCCCTTTATTCGACCCTTTCGAAAAATACTTTTTAGCGGACCTCTACACATTATCCATCGAGATTGTATCTCGATGACATCAGAAATTTACTGCCAAATTTCAGCTTCGTATGTCATGTAGTTTTAGAGATTTCGTGATGAGTCAGCCAGTTAGTAAAAGCTATTTCGCTTTTAAATCGGAAAAAAAAAATCTAAGCCTAAATTACATCATACAAACTGCCTACCAAGTATACCTAGATCCTAGGTATAAAGGGGAAAATCTAGTTCCAACACAATTTGGAGTTAGGCATCTGTGCTACCTTCGAAAAGTTCCAACGATATTACTACCTAGTCGTTTTACACTCATTATTAGGGTTCCGCAGTATTTAAGGAACCTGCTTATAAGTTCGTTTTGTAGGTCCGTCTCTCTATGTCTGTCTGTATATCCGTCCGTCCGTTCCAATTTTTAGAAGCTTCTTACTTTTATAGTTTTTAAGATAATAGCGACCAGCCGCGACTTCGCACGGGTGTAAATTTTATTATATACCTAGAAACCTTCCGTGAAAAATTATCAAACTGATGGTGAAAACCGCTACAAAATCCGTTACGTGGTTTAGGGGCAGTTAGCGGATATACAGACCGACAGACGCAGAAAGCGACTTTGTTTTATACTATGTAGAGTCGTCATTGGTAGATATATACCTAGTGCGTTAAATTTTGCACAAGTTTTATTCTAACTCAATTTGAAAGTATAAAAATTATAATTCTACAAATTGCAGAGATAAAGGGGACGTTAGGTCATAGTTCGGAGCGAACAATTAGTTATTTTAAATTTAGTTATTGTGAAAACTTGATTTTAGTTCTTGTGGTAACCAATCAGTGTTACGATAAGTTTATCTTCCTTTAATGTTTTATTTTTATTGTAAGCCGGTAGCCTGTCAGAGTTATGTTGCGTTCCACGTCGGTGGTTTTTGTCATATAACAAACGTACCTGTGTTGAACTAAACGCAACGCTCGCAGCGTGATTTGGAACGCCTTTTACGTTCCGTCCTGACTAGGACAATACCACTAAACGCAACCCACGTAAAACAAAATAGCATTTAAATTTAGGTTCTAAAGCGAATGGAATAAAGCGGTAAGTGGTTCAAATCAGCCAATTGTAAGTGATGGTATTGAAAAGATATCCTGTCGTGTTGCGCTTCGCAGGACAAAGGGTTTGATTGTCTAGAGAAGTTTCTCTGCTGGCTTAATTACGAATGAATATCGCATTGGTCTCATTGTGAAGTCAATGTATAACTTTGCCTAACAAGTTATGCTACTTGAGCTTTACAAGTTACTGCCTATTTGTGTTTCCTATTTTATGTTCTCTTTTCAGTTATGGCTGACTGTAAAATGTTACCATTGCAATTAAAGGACATGTTCAAAAACGATGCTCGGTCTTTTTCAGATATACTATACATAATTTATATTGTCAATGGAAAGCTTATACATCAATATTCTTAAATATATACATTTAATAAATAAAATTACTGGCATTTTTTTAAATAAAAATTGTTGACCCATATTTTAAGCTTGGTACTGAGACGTGGTCCTTAACTATTGGCCTTTTGAAAAAACTCAGAGTCACACAGTGGGCAATGGCGAGAGCTATGCTCGCAGTTTCTTTGCGCGATAGAATCCGGAACGTAGATATTCGCCAAAGAACCAGAATCACCGACATAGCTGTAAAAATTTGCTAGTTGAAGTGGCAATGGGCAGGCCACATCGCTCGAAGAACTAATAACCGATGGGGAAGAAAGGTTCTTGAGTGGAGACCACGAACGGGAAGACGCAGCGTAGGTAGGCCCCCCCTCACTGGATGGACTGACGACATTGTGAGAGTCGCGGGCATCCAGTAGATGCAGATGGCAAACTGTCGTTCAGTGTGGAAGGCCTATGTTCAGCAGTGGACGTCTTCTGGCTGATGATGATGATGACGTTTTTATCTCTGTTAGTAACATCGCGTGGGTAATTAATGTTGAAGCCGTGTAAAAACCTGTAGCGATATTTCACAAGTCACAGGCTCACGTCAGCTCGAGTTTTAACATGAAGCTATCAACGTCGTATTTGATGAAAATATATCACCTGATAATTTAGCAAACGAGCAAAAAAATAAGCGCGCATAAAATATGATAGAGTAACTAGACGTATTACAATAATCTATTCAACAAATGACGTGTAGCATGTATGAGAGTTGTGCGCGCTGTAGTAACGAATGCTATCCTCTGAATATCAAGCGCAGATTTGACTGATGTAGTCACGATCGAGACACGCGCTTTCAACGTTTTTCTTATACATGTAAGACAAGCCAGCACTAGTTTACATCGGATTATGGCCGCCTCGCAACCAACAGACCATTAATTAATCCCATAACGGGCCCGGGACTGGTTTCGACGATTTTGAATGACAAAATTGCTGCCCCCGACGGAAGATCGACTTGACGGATGGTGTAATTGAGGTTTGAAATATTATTTTGCGTTTGATCACTAACGATGTCGCGTGGAACGAAACGGTTTTTTTTGCAATGAACAAACATGGCGCCGCGCTGTTTCCCGCGCAAACGCAACGTTTGATTGTGGCGGCGCGCGTGAAGTTCTAATTTCGAATAGATTACTGTGATTGGTCGCGGCGAGGTGTAGGAGGGCCGAGGGATGCGTAATGAAGGCGCCAACGAGCGTACCGACGCGCGTAAATGGCAAAGTTTGTTTTTGTGGTGCGATTGGCGAGAGAATGTTGGCAGGTAGCGACTCGCGTGAACGTGCAGAATCAATTGCTGAATGCTTACGCACGCACGCATAACCAGCGCAGCGGTGCATACTTCTGTGTGATTACGATTCTGCACTGGCTACTCGCTCGAGAAACGGTGCTATGATTAAAAGGAAGGCCGCCTACTACGTGCCTTCCTTATTTGTACATACTATTTTCGTAGATCTCGATGTCTTTTGCATGGATGTCTACGTCGATGTAAGACTACAATTAGTTGTTTCGTAAAACAATGAGTAATCTATATGATTTTAGGGAATAATCGACTATGCGTAACTAAATACATACCTACTAAATTGGCACACAAAATTGAATGGTGAAAATCAGCTGTTCCATTTTGTTGAGTATCAAGTAGGTATCCTCTTTTCGGCTTAGTACAGCCTATATGCGTAACCCTGTGTATAGCTCTACCCGCTGCGGTTACACTGCGTTTTTGCTGCGGTCACGCTGCGTTTCTGCAGCGCTTTGCCTCGTTAGCGACCCGCGATTTATGCGCGTTACTGTCGCACCTCCGCGCGATTTATTATTTCACCACTCTGCATTATGCCAACACATTTGTTACGATTAGAATTTGCATTCATTTTGTGATCATCCATTGAAATATTTATGATTATTTTGTTCTCGAAAGTGTTCTTCCACACTTTAAAATATACTTTTTTTATTAACAAAAATGTCTAATACATTATTTAGTTAATTAATATTAATTCATACTGTTTTTTTAAAATTAAGATCATAAAAAAGGTAAAAAAAACCGTTAAAGGTTTTAAAAATGTTTTTAAAATAATATTTCGATTTGTTCTCACTTAGTGATTTTTATCTTCAAAATGTTGAAAATGTGCGAAATAGGTAGGTATATCTGAGATATCATCATCATCATCAGCCAGTAAACGTTCACTGCTGGACAAAGGAGGGGTGCCGCCATAGTCCCCACGTTGAGATATCTATACTTTTAATGTGGTCTATTACATTACAGCTAAATCTTACAAGAACTTAATTAATGTTTTACTATTAGCTCCATTTTGAAGTCTATGCACGACCTAACCTTAAGCTTTGTACATATATTCTGTAATATAACTTGTAATGTAACACGAATATGGACAGTCTCCGCGTAAACAACACGTTGCTGCAAACGTTTTTTATAAAGCAAAAAAGATTTCTTGGCCCTAAAAACCAATAGCAGACAAATGTCTACACGCGCACTCTACGAAATATTTCTTTAAAAAAGGCTTCAAAAGAACACAAACATTTCGCGTCTAAAGACGTGAGTAGAGTAGCAGAAGTTCGTTTATATCTGCACAAAGCTTTATTATTAGTAATTACTACGAGCATTGGTTAGAATTGTATTTGCAGTTTTATTCGATACGATTCTGCGACTCGATACTCGGCTAATTAATGGATCCATTATCGATTATTTCGTCAATTATCGAATGGTAGCGCAGATAAATCTCTACTAGAATTTGAAGAGACTGCGGTAATGATGAGTGAGTTTTAATGTACCTATTTGTTTTCTGATAAAGTTAGCGATGCACCTAATTCGATGACCCGTATGACTCAGTGGTGAAACTAATAATAAACCAGCCTTATGCGAAGCGCGCACTGAGGGTTTCGTACCACCACAGAATACAATAAAAAACAGACTTAAAAATTTGGAAAATATGACATTTCAATTCGCTGAAAGAAATGATAAGTTAGTCCAAGTAACAGAATTACCAGTTACAAATTTGTAATGAACATAAATTTGTCACCAACTCACACTTTGCCATTATTTATTAGTTAATCCGCTATAACAATACATATTCTGTGAAAATTTCAATACGCTATCTATTACGGTTCGAAAGATACAGCCGTTTAAAGGTCGGACGGACAGACGGACGGACAGACAGACAAACATCGTAGGCTTAGTAATTAGGTCCCGTTTGTACCCTTGTAGTACGGAATCCTAAAACGTGTTTTTTTATATATAAGATTGACGAATATGCTAAAATTAAATTAATAAAATTTTATTACCGATATTTAGAACCGCGAATAAATACTTACAATAAACAACTGAAGATCTCGAGAAAACAGAAAAGAAGTTTGAATCAGTTTAAGTTATTACCATCTCGGGAGCATAACAAACTAAACAATTCACAGAATGATCACTTTATTGAAATTTTAAAAGGAAAACGCGCCGGGTCAATAAAAATGCCATGCTCTGTGCATAAGTAAAATAATCTGTTAGCCATAACATCCAATCGTAAATTAAAGTGTATCAGATAGTTCTGAATCAGGAGTAAGCACGATCATCAATTACCGACACATTATAGATAACGATAGATAACCGCTGGTGAAGTTACGAACTGCTGGTTACTACGGACCGTAATGATATCAGTTGATTGCGTGTTGGTAGAGCGTTTCGGATATCCTGTAGATTTGCGCTCGACCGCTCGAGTCGCTCGACTCGTGCCTCAGTATGATCGAGTGTGTCGTTCCGAGATGACGTATTGAGCTGCTTGTAAAAAGGTTTTTATTACGCCTATATAGGGTTACTAAGGCTAATTATTACTATTTATTGTTGGTTATTATTATCTGTTTTCTTTTTTAATTTAATTCTGTTTTCTTTTCATTATGTATTTATTGTATCCTCAGTGTTCATTCTTAGTTATTATTATTACTATATTTCTATCCGTGATGACCTGTAACTGGCTTTGTGTATCTATTTAAGTTTACTTATAAGACATTTGAAACCAAGCTGTTGATCGTCCTTTTAAGCAAAAAATAAAATAAATAAATAAGGTTACTAAGCCGAAAGGAGTCCGTTATACTCATCACTATGAAGAACTTTTACAAGATACTTTTTTATAATAGGCTTGTGTTTTACCGCCAACGCGTTGATGCGGTTTACAATGGAGCACGCAGCCCAGAAGAAACCGATTCACTCGTGAGTTGTGATTTGAAGACACCCATATTGTAACTATTGGCAAGCTATTGGGGAACACCCATTCAGGCAGCGCATTCCACAAACCAGCAGTTTGCACAATAAAAGTGGACAGCGCTACAAACTAGCCTAATTTCGGTAAAAACATCAAAATAGATGGTGTTATACTTAGATAATTTAGTTAAGTTAAACAATGCGTAAAATCGCTGTCAAGTTCTTGCTTACGAAAATTATCACGCTCTAAAACAAGACAGAGAATGACGCATTGTTTCTAAGTAATGATAGAGGTAGTATGCCCAATTTCCGTGCCCGTTTTTATTTACCTACATTCTTAGTACAAACTCCTAGGATAGAAAAGCCACCAAGATGTCTATCGCGAAGGTGCTTTCCTTGCCGGCGCTGTTCTTTTAACTGCGACTCTAGATCTATCGCTCGTATGTAAATACGAAGTGCTGAATGTGCGGTCGGCACGTAACCCCGAGCTATCATTACACCTGTAACCAAGGTCAGGGGCGCACTGCAGGACGCTTACACGTTCAATAGGCTGTAAGTGTTAAAATATAATTACATGTAATATGGAAAAATACAGAATTGCATAATATCCTGCTAAATAAAAGAAATTGCAGAATAAATAAAGCAACATTCAAAGATATTTAATAGAAGACTTGGAAACCATCCAAATAACCTGACAGCATGACTAGTTAGACAGCATATCCAAAAAGACTTAAAAAAAGAAACATCTTTGATCCCAATCTCAACACATAATAAAGACGAGAGAAGTTAAGTCTCCAATAGGAGACCACCTGTGCACGACACATCCTACTACACCAAACCTGGGGCCTTACGGCCAACTGCTTGCTCGGTATCAAACTAACGTAAAAACCCCGCAGATCGGAAAATCACGCAAACCGTGAACCTTAACGCGGCCAGATAGTAATACGGTTTGCGGTCGCGCAACATTTTTTCATCACCTAAACTGGATTGCTTTAAACAGCTAGCCGTAAGGCCCCTGCTCAAGACCGAGGACGGATTGCAGACAGCAACGAAACACATTTTTTTATATGGATGATCAAAAATATATTCGAATCGGATTTTAGTATCTATTTAGATACCTCGCACATCGAAATCGGCTAAGGCGTTTATGCTATATAGAAACACTAGCGACCCGCCCGCCCGGCTTCGCACGGGTGTAATTTACGTGCGAAGCCAGGGCGGGTCGCTAGTTATATATATAAACCTTCCTTGAAAATGTATCTAACTGATTGTGAAAATCGAATCAAAATCCGTTGCGTGGTTTAGGAGGAGTTAGCTAGCGGCCATACAGACAGACAGACGCGGAAAGCGACTTCAATTTATACTATGTAGAGATTAATGAGGTAATATAGAAACATTAAAAATATAAACATATACATAAACATGAAAAACATTAAAATATTTTGTTGGAATGTTTATTCCAACAAGATTTTTTTTTGTGACGAGATCGTAAAATTGTTTCAATCACAGAAAAGTTTTTTTTTGTTTAAATTAGAACGGCTGTCACGGTATTTTTGTAAGAAATATGTTGTAGCCAGTTGCACCCATATAAAAGAAACATCAGTCATTCAAAATCAGTGAGCAACTGTGATAGGGAGTTTGACGCGTTGATCTATATAAAAATGTTAATTCAAGGTTCACTCATAATGCCTGGTAACAGTTTTCCTTCTCATTTCCGTTCTATTTACTTCTCTTTTCAGTGGTTGCAATCAAGCTGTGTGTATACTCATTAGGTACAAACTATTATGCGTTGATTACACAGACATCAGCTAACCGCTAACCACTAAGCTGGTCCCCTGCGGTGGGACCCTGTCCTAACCGTAGTTTATCTCCAATTGGCCGTCTAGTTCTGGCAGCCGTCTCTGGATATTTAGTCTGTACAAATAAATACTAAGCGCGGTTGTCTATGATTGCACTGCGTAGTTGATTTGCTTGTTAAGCGAATTAGAAAAATAATTGGTTCTGCCGATCGTAATATTTAATTTGTTTTAATTTCGAAGAGAAAAGCCGTATATAGCTAATGGTAATGTAAGTTTGGTTTTAATGAAATATTTATTGTTTGAAAAATAACAAATCTTTATTTAAAAGCTTTTATTAAAATGATGCTTTAAACTTTTTAATTTATATTTTGGTGGCCATTTTGGGAATTTCACAACATTGGATATTGCGTAGCTTTACCTATCTACCTAGCTGTAACAACTTCAGTCTTAATTCAAAACAATATTCACCTTGTCAAGCCATTTTCTAGTTTTTGCGTAACTAACGCAGGGCAATTGATTTTTATATACCTACTAGCTGATACCCGCTACTTCGTATCCGTAGAGCTCCTATGAGCCGCTCGTAGGGCTCGGCCTTTAGCGGTATGAAATTATATTCTACGACCTATTCTCATAACTACCAAATATACATAAAAAATCATAAAAACCGGCCAACCAGTGCACTACAAACACCGTGATACGATATTTTTATATCACTACATAGTATAAAACAAAGTCGCTTCCCGCTGTCTGTCCGTCCCTATGTATGCTTAGATATATAAAACTACGCAACGGATTTTAATGCATCATCAGTTAGATAATTTTTCACGGAAGGTTTATACATGTAACAAGCGAACCGCCCCGGCTTCACATGTAAGTTACACCCGTGCGAAGCCGGGCGGGCGGGCCGCTAGTATTAGATAAAGAAGATAAATCTAATCCCTTTTAGTTTACGGCATTTCCTCAAAGAAAAAAAAGGATCCTTTACTAACTTAATGCTGCGTGATTTTTTTATGCCATCTGATGGTAAGCGATTACCGTCGCTTATCACCAATATCACAGATACTTATCCGAGTCGCGTAGGCAACAAAACGCTCCCTCAGCCCCCGCCAAGTTATAGCGACGATGTATTTTGCCACGCAAGAATCAGGACGCCCGCGGGGGGAGTGCAACGACAAAAACTAGCATAGGTCCGACCTCGATGACGCCTGGCGCGGTACTGAACGCGGCGCACGCAAATTCTCGCGACCTATTTACGGTTTTAATTCCACTAAAAAACGAAACTATTCACAATCAAAAATCTATCTGAATAATTATTTTTTAATAAAATTGCCTTTCAGTACATGCAATTTCCAGGTTGTTACGAGCTTTCATTAGAGCATAAAACGAAAAAAATAAACTAACTCGACTTTGTTTCAGATTTATTTTTGATCGAGGAAAGTTTATTCTATCGTGTTTTGAACGTAATCATAAACTCAAACACAGATGTATCTGTGACATGTATTTTTTTCCAGCAGGCCTAGCACGGGTCGTGGACAAATTGTCTTTCCACCGTTTTTATCCACGCCTAGACGCGACAAAGCTAGAATATAGATACGTTTGTCTCTTTCCCGCGGGATAAAAACAAATATTGTAATTTAACAGAATAAAATTGATTTAAACCGTCAAATTTGGTATATGAGGCCGTTAACAGCCCTTAGCTATTGGACGCTAAGTTGCCACCTTAATGTGGAAATTAGTTATTCATTAACTAACAACGACACAACTTAACAGTTCAGCCTACATTAACTAGTTAAAACCATTACAAACCGACATCCAAGCAAGCAATAGAATAGAAAAATAAAAGTTAGTCAATTAGCATTCCACCCTTAAAAACCAACAATAATAAAGACATGTAAATTGTATAGAAATGGCACGCGTCCTTCATTACCATATGATATGAACAGAACACAGTATTACCATAATTACCTAACACTGGGTAGTGTCATTGCTGGCTGCCTGCTCAGCTACCGGTTAATTGTTTTTCTAATTACCTACTCATTTACATCCAACCAGACCATTAGAAGCGTTTTATTTTATTACCATAAGAATTAATAAGGTGTGAACTGCCGTTAGTATATTATCATTGAATCTAAGGTCGTTTATATACGGGGCGACGCAAATAGGCGATTCGTGCAGTGACACTCCTCAGTAAAATTTGTCGATCATACGGACGGTTAAACCTAACCTCGATTGCGCGTGCAACTAGTTTCAAACGCGGCAATTCACGTCGTCCGATTGTTCGAACTACTGTCGGACCACGTGTTCACAGGGAGCCAATCATGAATTAATTACTAAATATCATCATCATCATCATCTCAGCCATAGGACGTCCACTGCTGGATATAGGCCTTCCCCATCGATCTCCAAAAGGGCCGGTTGGAAGCTGCCTGCATCCACCGTTTCCCTGCGGTCTCTTTTAGGTCGACTAGTCGACTAGTCTTTTAGGTCTTTGAGGTTTACTAAATATATATAATTATTTAAAAAAAAAGTTAATAAAGGCATCATGAGTAAGCTACTTTGTCATTTCAAAGAAAGTGGTGCCAAGAATCTCGTGACTAAAACGCTGGTCGGTATCTTGAGCAACGTAACTGCTCCCCGATTCTACTAAACAAATTGTCTTTAAATTGTAATTGTTGCGATTTTAATTGTTAAATAACTGCCTCAATTTTTTTAAATTTTTTTTTATACTAAGTTATTATCGTATGTGGTTTTAATTTTCTAGTACATGTAAAAAATATTTAAAACTGTCAATTTTGAGGAAGTTATTTAACAATTAAAATCGCAACAATTACAATTTGAAAACAATTTCTTTAGTAGAATCGGGGCCCTGCTATGTTGGTATTGCAATCCAACGCGGCAATGCGGCTAGCATTTTGTGAACGATGCCTACGGGCTGCGGCGTATTACATTAGTGTAGTTATAGTATTATTTAAAAGATTTATATTTATTTTAATTTAGTTAAGTTTGGCCGCTTCCCACCGGCATTTTTGGAGATCGATGGGGGAGGCCTTTGCCCAGCAGTGGACGTCCTATGGTCGGAATGATGATGATGAAGCTTGTGTCTTAAATAATGTACAAAATAAAATAAGTATATTTTGATAATATAAAATTTATTTTTAGGGGAAGAATTCGGATCGATGATTCCGATTCAGAAGGGTCAGTGATCTTTTCGCTTTTTCTTTTCTTTTTGTTTTTTGTATTATGTGGCACGTTATAATGCATATAAAATTAATTAACATTTAATTATTTTGTTGCGAATTGATCTAAAATATTGGTCCCAAGCACTCCCAAGATAGTTTTGATTTTATTTCTGACAGTATAGATGACAGTCGCTGTCTTGATGTCAAGTGACGGTGTGACTGACCGTACCCTGGTAATTAATCTGTTATTATACATAAGCACGAATTAAAGGAGCGGTTTAATCCTTGTCTTATCTAGATCATTTGAGACGAGTTTTGCGTCAAGCCGCGTCAGTCCCGTCAAGCCTGCACTGAAACTGGACTTGCCACATGCTTACAAGTGGGACCAGTAGCTCTATTCAATAATAATTAGCTGTCACATTTCAAAATGAACCGTTTCTAGAAAGAAGTAAAAAAAAAAAAAAAAAATTATCGCCTGTGTTAACAACTATATATAATATTATATAAAAAAGAAAAATATACATTAAGTTAAATACCTAAAAGAGACCACAAGAAAACGCTGGACGCAGGCCGCTTCCAACCGAACCTTTAGGAGATCGATGGGGGAGGCCTATGTCCAGCAGTGGACGTCCTACGGCTGAAATGATGATGATGATGAACTGTTAAAATAATAAATGTATTAGAGAAAACATGACGTTTTTCATCTCATATCTACTGTCTTAATTAGCAACCTGTATGATTTACTTCTAAAATAAAATAAAAATTGTAGTGATTGCTTCTACTGTCTTTATTGCAACTTTGTTCCATACCTACTCGTATTTATTTCCATATTACGCTTATCACATAAGATCTATCGGTTGCCGTGAGAAATGTGCATCGCTAGCAGGTCAGGAACTGTATCTATCTATCATAAATTCTTCAGATAAGTGCACTATTTATTAGGACGCTGTTGTTTATGGAAGTTGGAATAGATGCCGAATGGCACCGACTGGGCTTATATAGATAGCCTGGAACTTTTGGCGTTGAGAACTTGAGATACAAATGTTTATATTGTATACCCATAGATTTACATGGATATCATGTAGATACATACATAGATGTAAAACTTAGTACCTACAAAATCTACGAAAAAGGTGGATATTTAATATTTTTATTTTATTTAAGGGACACATCACATTTGTTGATGAAAAAACCATCGACTGGATTTTTGGTATAATTTTTCTTTCAACTAATAAGATCTGTAGAAAATTCAGCTCTTGTATTAAATAGAACTGTATTTTTAAATACAATATGAGCTGTTTCATACATATTGTCAAGTGTAAATGACCGTTTTCTATGGAGCAGCTGATATTTTTTTCGCGATTTCGGATTTGTTGCCACTGTAAAAGTTGTTCACAATGACGCGTACTATGGACCCCTTTCGGCTTAGTATACCCTTTCCGCGTAATCTAGTAGGTATGATGACGAAAAGAAAAAACATGAGGACCTACAAGGTGCGGAATACCCTTCCGCCAAAGGTCTTCCCAACCAGCATAGAGAGTTTTAAAAAGGGTGACTACAAACACTTCTCCGTGCTCGAAAATCATCGACATTTTTTTTGTTAAAATCTTCATGAGCGTGGATTCAATGTCCTTTACTCGTAATATTAAACAGTTTATTTTGTCGTAATAGCGTCAAACAAGTCATAGTCACAGTCAGAGTCAAGCTAAGTAAGTCACGGTGAAGTCGAACTCATGCCCTTGTAAAGTGGTGGAGACTTTACAAGAGGCTCCTATGGAGTTTCGGAAACAACACGAAAAGACACGTTTCACCTCGTTATATCACTTCCCCACACTCGAGCACGTTTACGAGCACTTAATGAATAATAATTCACCATTTAGTACACATTAACACTCGAAAATACACAAGTTTAGGAAAATAATCCAACGAGCCGACATGTTTTTTTCCGCGTTGGCGCCAAAACTCCCAATCATCGACAACACTGCTAGTGTTGCAAGCAAAATACTTTCTACCAAGGTATATAGATAAAATCCTTGCTTTCTACATAGTAGCTTTACCTAGTCTGTGGTTGCAGGTGTCAATCACCGCCTGCCATCAGACTTTTTTGCGTTTGCCGCTCCTGTAATAAAAAAATCATAAATTAAAAAAAAAAAACAGCAACGTGATAAAAAATCGTGGGTCGATAGGGTTCACTGCTTAATTTTCCACTCATAGGTGGAATATTTTCATCAAATTTAAATGGGATTATTGCCGAGAAATTGGAAACAGCATATCTAAAAAAATTACATTAAAATAGGTGCACAATCACTGACGACATCGTGCAACGTAAAAAAAAACAGTTATAATAGACAACCTCTTTTTAGGAAGTAATTGAAAAAAGAAATAAAATTTCTTTCTAAACTGCATACAGCATGGTCATTCGCACTTCCATATTTTTTTTTACAATTCACACCTTGCAAATATTTTGCCAAGATCAGTTAGCTCTTATTAGCACAACAAAAAGCAAATGTCTCATATCTAGGATTGCTATCGTGACAATCTACAGATGGTATCAGTTGCATACATCGGGGTGGTATGCGAGGTGCCCTCGTAACTTGTGGAGTTCGGCAAAAAAATATCTCGATGGACCAAGAACTTGTAGGCGTGTAAAGTGGATGAGGTGTTATTAGGAGTACCTTGTAGGGGCTTTGAAAAATATCAGGAACTTGTGAGGACGTTTTAAAAAACCCATAAAAGTAACGATTTATTAGGTTTTCGCGATCATTACACATTGAAATCCTTCCTTCCCTTTGCTTGGGAAACAGTCAGCAAATTAATAAAATCTAGAGCTTGCAGAACAGCAAGACCCCGGGCCCCGGGGGATCATGAAGCGTACAAGAAGAAGCTATACTGCGTACATAAAGGAACGTTTTGATGGAAAACCCGGACAAATACGAGTAGGACGCGCGTTCTGAGGGTTCCGCTAGACGGAAAACTGAACAACGAAAGTCAAACAAAAAAATAATTGCTTTTTTTTGAGCATTTGAACATTTTTTATTTGAGCATTTTTTTAAACGGCTGTATCTTTCAAACCGTAACAGATAGCCAGTTGTAATTTTAGCAGAATATGTAATGTTACGGCAGATTAACTAAGAAACAATAAAAAGTCAAAAAGTATAAACGAAAGGAGTTTTACCCATACAACAAACGTATTTTTTTACGTATTTTTGTATTAGCTCTAATGTAAAAACGGTAATACGTCCAGGCGTCAAATTTGGTATGATTATAGTACACCCTCTAAAGTATAACAACAAATAATGGCTAAGTGCAAGTCAGTGACAAATTTCTGTTCATTACCTAGTTATAATTGTGTCATACTCGAGCGTCACTGCAGCAAAGTATTAAATAAGTGACTGCGTAGCAATTGCTTCGACAATTTTGGTTGGCGTTAAGCCAGAACAATAACTGATGGTTGTATTTTGTGGTGGTACGGAGCCCTCAATGCGCGAGCCTGAATCGCTCTTGGCCGGTTTATTAGCCTTGCGAAAGTTAAAAATCTCTGAAAGTCCCAAGTCCACAGCCGCGCTCTCCATTGCCCGGGCGCATGTAAACGGTACTCGCACAGAATAAATTACATGTTCAGTATTCAGCCGTTGTAGCCGCCCTTGCTTCAATAATTGAAAGAGATATTGCAGCTTTGGTATCTGCAATAGACTACCAAACAGATTTGTTCATCTTACAAAAAAGCCTACCATAAATAGAGCAGATCACTGAAAACAAAATTGAAATGTGTTCAAAATTAAAGAAGATTTTAGCATTTCAATGTCTTGCCAGACAGAAGGTGCACTATACTTACGAGTGACGTCACACGTAAGTACGACGTAAAAATTCCATAATGACACTCATTTTGCAGGAATGGCACGTATTGACCCTTCCTAATCCAAATAAAAACTTGAGACGCTTAACTTTAATTGCCGAAGAAATAATTTCTATCAAGCCTGTTATTTTTAACAAATCAAACACATGTCCGATAGCCTATTACTATTATTATTGATTCACTGCTCCCCGTGGTTTCACCCATATTTTTATATTTTTTTTGTTTTTATTTGTGGGTGTAAGAATGGTATTTTTTTATTGAATTAACTATAAATTTAGAAAGTATTCTTATTTATAATTTGATAATATAAATATAAGGCGGCAATCAGGAGGCGCTCTTAAATACAGAGAGTCGAAAGTAATTATACAGGGTGACAAGTAACCTTACTTTCATCTCTCTGTATTTAGGATAAGTGTGATTTGCTTAGAATTAATTTTATGAGTGACAGTCGTAATAATTACATGGAAAATGGAGGTGAGTGTTATGTGGTTATAAAATAAAGGAAATGGTGATTTAATTTTGTAAAAGCTTTCACCAAGACAGCAATAAAACAAAGATACATGAGAAATGACACGAGGTACCTAAAATAAAAGACGTCAAAGAGTTTTGATGACGAAAGAGTTTTTATCAGAATTTAGTCAGTTGTAACATGCGATAATTATAAAAATTGTCCCATGTTACTACTGGAGTAGTTTGTAGTAACACGGACAATGGTGACCAGTAGTGGGGCTAGTAGTGAAGCTAGTAGTAACATGGGGAACAAAGGATAGCGAAAGTGTTATCACATATTTCATAGACATTTGTCCATTTGTCCAGATAAAAATAAACTATAAAACTTTTTATTTATTTATAGGTAACCAAAAAGCTCAGCGATTAAACTTGCTCTCATATTAATACCTCATTTAAATCAGTCCAGTCGTTTTAGAGAAAAAAATTACTAACACATGACCTTTTACCCCAAACGCATACAGTACCTTCTCCGTCATGGGTAATAACGGAACTGTGCAAGTACCGTTCTTTATCGATCGTCAAATTAGACAGTTGAGATAGACAAATTCGTTAAAATGCCATTTTTATCAGTTCTCGCTATGATCGATTCTATGGCATTTTATCGATTTTGACGATCGATATAGAACGGTACTAGCACTCAGTTTTGTTAAGATGGAAAATATTAAAACACATCAAAATCTAAAGAAAATCTAGTAAAACTGTCAGAGTAAATACACCAACGATTAGTAGTATGAAAAATATATGAAATACATACAATATACACATTTCAAGGTCCAAGACAAAAAAGCAGCAACAAAACGCCTTCGTTTGAGTAATGTTGCATTGAAATTCACATTTCTTTGATTTCCGCTGTTTGATCATAAACCGAGTTTTACAGTCAGTTATGTAAATAGCCCAGTGCTGCCATTAAAAATATATGAACCCCCTAACAAGTTCTAGCGGACCTGACGATACTAACGTAAACGTGATTTAGAGGTGACAGCAGAAGGAGAACTGTTCAAAATTGAATTTATGATTAAGCCTTAGTTTGAAATTAAATGACATTAAAATAAATAGGCAATCTCGGTCGATCAATTGCAAACAAGGATGTTATATATACCCCCTAAAGGGATTGCAAATATTAACTTATGAAACAAAGCATGACAGCTTTATTTTTGTTTCTTTAAATGTTGACTCTACACGGTTAATGCATTACACCTGCCTGTGTCATGTATCAAATGTTCAGTTTAGGTAAGACTATGTTTATTTTTTCGCTTTGTAGGGCCTTTGGTTAATGTATGTATATTTTCGGGGTTTAGTAGTATCTATTGTTTCTAGTAAATGAAACGAAATAAGAGGGCAATTTTAAATTTGTTTTACATAACCTATATAACCTAAATCCACCACCCTCACTTATGACAGTAATACAAAGTTACAAGGCTAAGGCTCTATAGTCAATGCTCCTTCTGAAACGTTTACAGTGAAGGTGAACAATACTGTTCTATTACTTAAGAGCCCATTCTTCGTAAATCCTTTATATTGCGCTTTTCAATTTTTTTTTGAGATAAAAAAT
This sequence comes from Agriopis aurantiaria, assembly GCA_914767915.1. Lineage (NCBI taxonomy): Eukaryota > Metazoa > Arthropoda > Insecta > Lepidoptera > Geometridae > Agriopis > Agriopis aurantiaria. Next base: position 3,169,472 of record OU611994.1, on the reverse strand, counting down.
GTTAGATAGTTAGGTAAATACAAAGAAATTAATGTAGGTAGATAGAAACTCTTTATTGTGCACACCAGAAATAAAACTTACAGATAAAGAAACTTAAGAGCGACTGCCAAAAATGGCGGCATAAAAAAAAATTGGTGATGTTTTAAAATTATGTAGTACAAGGTACTTAAAAATCAATTCGCGTGCAATTAATTAAAATCCAGTTTTGTCTGTAATTTTTTTTAATCCAAGTAGAAAATTTACTTAAATATAATACTTATATTCCTTAATCTTAAAGCTTTAAGTTTACATTAGTAATTTCAATAATTTTATAACTAGAACAAAAAAATAAGTGCGAACGAAACATTGGGCAGAATATTATTTTACAAATTCAATCGTAAACAGACCTATTTGCATAAACGTGCCTGTTTAAGAAAACTCGCGAAAAATCTCCTCTGGCGCCAGTTTATTCCTATATACCGACGGAATATCTCAGTAATTTCCTTTAAAGAATTTCCTGAGAGCATCCGGGAAGATACTTTGCATAGCCCTGGGCAATCTAGACGAAACTTTAAACCTTCCTCTATGGTTGTTCATGGGACTGCATACAATGTTCTCGCGAAATTATAGGGGACATCGAGGTAATAATTTTATTTATGCGAGGTAGTTTGGCTCTATTTGGTTTCAATTGCGATGGGTACTTTAGATAAATGGTTTGGTAAATTGTACCATATAGTGATGTAAATGCAGTAATTTTTTGTCCATAAACAAATAGAGTTGTCTCAAAAGCAATTTGGCGCCAACGTGAAAATAAAATCATGATAAGTACCATATTGTATAATTTTACAAACCTTGTTTTCTTTTCGAGGTCTAATGTATAACAATGATGGGTTATGTGTTAAGTGTTCAATAACGTGTCTAAGTGTGGACAAGTTTAGTGATTAATGTAAAAAAAAAAAAAGTTTTATTTCCGAAATTTCACAGAAGCTTTACTGTGACATTCCCTGGATTTAACTATGACTTCTTTTCTTTGAATTTGACTCTGATTATAAATTGGTGGACTGAATTCACAAAAAAAAAAAAAACTTAACACTTGTCTAAATAGACAAGATGTCTGGAGCCAAAATTTAATGGAAGTATAAACGTGTATTGAAAACATTTAAGATGACAACTCTGTTGATTTTTTTTTACTGAACTTTAGTTTAGTTGTAGTTTATATTATTATTATTATTATTCATTTATTTCAGACAAAGTCCATAAAAATAGAGAAAAGAATACAAATTTTTAAACACATCAGGTAAAATAAAATTAAAATTAAAAATAATGTCAACAGTAATTATACTAAAGGTCACATCAAATTTTAAACTTTAAAGTCGGTCCATAATATGAAGTTGGACTGCATGGTTAACAAAAGGGCAGTCGAACCGGCCTGCAACAACGCGTAGAATGCTGTTGGTGCTGCTCCTGAGGCGGCTCAGCATCGAGGCGGCTCGTTTGCGCATTATGGCATGAAAGCCGTCCACTCGAGCATCAGCAAACATGCCTGATGCACTGCAACGCCAGGGCAGCCCCAGCAACATCCTAAATGCGTTGTTGTATTGTACTCTCAGGGCGTTGATTGTCTTCTGCGTATAGTTGATCCACAGACTGCACGTATAGAAAGACTGGCAGTATGCCTTAAAAAGCGAAATCTTTACTGCTACAGTACAACGCGCAAATCTGCGGGCCAACATATTGCTTCTGACAGCCAACGCCCTGCGTTCCCTCTCAATGTCCTCAGCATCTGTGAGGCCCTCCGAGACCCAGTGACCCAAGTACTTGAAACGTGATACTCTGGCCAAAGGGACACCGTTCAGTACAAGGGGAGGCACAGCACTGGTCCTGAAACCCTTTGACTGAAAGACCAAACACTCGCTCTTCTTTCCATTGTACCTGAGCCCATGGGCCCCAGCGTATTCCTCACAGATCCTGAGAAGCTTCCTGACGGCACTTATCGAGGGACCCAGCAGCACCATGTCGTCAGCGTAACTTATGTTATTAACGAAGGTTCCGTCTATGGAACACCCAACGCTGGCGCTGCTCAGTTCCTGTACAAGTCCATTAACATAAAAGTTGAAAAGGCGTGGAGAGGTCAAACCCCCCTGCCTCACACCGCATTTCAACCCATATGCGTCGGAAACCTCTCCCGCCCACTTCACTACATTTGTTTGATTGTTATACCAATAATTAAAAATTTCGATCAAGTCATCTGGCAGACTGGTCTCCGCTCTCATCTTCTTCCAGAGCACATCATAGGACACCAAATCGAAGGCCTTCGAGAGATCGAGAAAACAGGCGTAGACCGGCGTTTTTCGGTCGGTATAATACCGGACAGTGTGCTTGAGGCAGAGTATCGCTGTCTCTGTAGATAACCCAGGTCGAAAACCAAACTGGGCATCGTTCAGATGAAGATGTTTGCTCAATATGCAATCAAGCAGGCTGTCCAGTACTTTTGCCAAGGTTGTTGCCAACGATATGGGCCTATAATTATTCTTATCAGATGTGTCACCTGTCTTATTTTTAACTATTGGTACAACAACTGTCCGTAAACAATCTTCCGGCATGTATGAGTGTCTTACACAGAAGGTGTAAAACATGGCCAGCACTCTCGGTAAATGTACACCAGCGTGCTGCAGGTGCTCAATACTAATCCCATCGTGTCCTGGTGACTTGCCTCTGGTCATGTTTTTGATCACTGATGCTACTTCTTTTGCTGTGAATTGTGGTGATAGACCAGATGACACCCGTCGAGTTTTAGTATCGAGCACCGGCTGCGAACCGACTAATGGTACAGGCTCTACTTGAAACAGACTTTTAAACTTATTAGCTATCTCACGGGGGTCGGTTACACCATCAACATTGAGAGGGGCCTGTAACGTGGGATTTAGACTTTTAGTGCTTTTCCAAAAGTTTTTGAAGTCTTTCTTAGTGTGGTGTGATGCTAGAATATCCATTTTTATTTGCTCGGCATTGTTCCGGCACCATTTCAGCTTAGCTTTAAAAACACGTCGTGTCTCGGTCATATCTTTATAAATTCGTCCCCGCGTAGGTTTACCGTGTAACAGCCAGACTTGATAATTAAGCCGAGCTGATCTATGAGCATCTTGCACATGTTTATTCCAGCCCACTACCACACGTTTCTTTTTTATTACACTAGTTTTCAATCTCGAGCTATTTTCAGCCGCATCACGTAAAATGTCAACAATTGATTCATATAATTTATCTATAACTAACCTATGTCTTAAACTATTACATATATTGTCACAGCACTCTGAGAGTTCAGGTGGAAAATGAAAAAGTTTCAATTTTTCATTACATAGCTCCTGGTATTGCAAAATTTGCTGGCTGTCCCTTTCCCCCCATAGTATTTTATTACGAATCTTGTTCAGGATAGATATTTGTGGCTTTAATACAGTCATGTCGCACATTATCTCCAGAGGGAAATGGTCAGAACAAAACACGTTTTGGTTATGCACCTTAACATCTATCACCGACTGCCAGGCAGATTCTGTGACTACGCAATGATCTAGCCAACTTGTAGTGCCGTGGACGTCACTGATAAATGTAAAGGTGTTTGATGTACTGCCTAATATGTCTATATCTGCACACTTCCAATTTTGATCTTGACAGAAATTTACAAGCTCATTTCCAAATAACTCTGTAGGGTCAGCATTAAAATCCCCTAAAATAAAAACAGCCGAAACTTCCGTACTTTCAGTAATAGCGCTAACTTCACTAAGACAATCAGTAAATTCTGCTACGTTTTTGGAATCATTAGTTGGCATGTAGACCGAGAAAACCAGAAAAGAACGATCGCTCACAATCACTTTTATAGCCGCGAGACGCACACTTTGGCATTCTATGACCTGGACAGAGCTGAAAGCCTGTTTCCTGAATAAAATTGCAACTCCACCAAATGGTCGGCCACGATGTACTGAGATCGATGACGTATCCATTGCTGTCTTTCCGGTGAAACCAAATTCATCATCAATAGTACCCAGGATCGGAAGGTCATGAGAAAAGAGCCACGTCTCCTGAAGTGCCACTATATTTACTCGCTGACATAGCCATCTTACGTCGGCCAAAGAATTCTTCAGCGACTTACAGTTAAAACTAAAAAAACTTTTACAGGACGATTTTGTTATTGGTTTGCTATCCATTGTGATTTTTAGTTGAAACTTTTCTACGTTCAAAGTCTATAAAACGTCGAAAGGATATTCCCTCGGGCCAAATCTTGTCGTCCATAAAAAGTGCCAGCTTGTGCCTAGGTATAAACATTTTATAGGCATTATAATCCTTCTGCTGCTTCATACTTATCCTCTCCAGAGTGACACACACTTGCGTCTTTTCCTTAATGTAGTCCACAATATCCGCAGGAGACGCTGCCTTATCGACGTTGTTAATGAACAACGGAAGCTTTATGTCTGCAGCTTTAAACTTGCACACTGCCGACGGTACTGCTACACCTTTTCTACCAATGAATCTATTCCTGTATCTATTTTGCTGGACTTCCTTCCATTCACTACTCATCTCTGGCTGCTTCCAAGCTCCCGCCGTACGCGCAATTTCCGCAAATGATCGAGTAGGAGAACATCTGTTGCTTGAACGCAGCGCTTGCGCGCTATCGGTCGGCATAGGTAAAATAGATAAAGGCTCCTTACACGTGCCGTCCGAAACCTCTGTAGGCCTCACCGCGCTGACTCCGCTGCTCGCGTTGCACTCGACCCGTCCGTCACCACCCGCACCTCCCACCGCCGAAACCAGAGGCTCTGTTGCACATAAAGCACATTTTTTTTTTCTAGAGACATTTTTATTTTTATTTTACTAGATATAAGGACAACATTAAGGCTAGTTTAGTATGGAGAACAGTAAGTACAATAGAAATACCACCATGGTACTAATAGATAGATAGAAACTTTTTATTGTGCACCCCAGATATAAAAGTTACAGATAAAGAAAGCTAGTGCCACAACTGCAACAAGTGGCGGCTAATGGATATAGGTACAAATTATATCAGTATGAAGTGCAAACCAACCGTTACTTGTGGTTCGATCACCGACAAAAAACTCAAGACGCCATAAAAACTCTGTATCAGCTCATATTAGTCTTGTTACGTAAGATATTTTTCCCCAATGATAATATCATTGTTTTTCCCCAACATTTCAATCATACATTTTATTTATATTACACGGGAATTACTCACGTAAGAAAACGTAAACCACGTCAGTTTCTATAATAAAATTTCAATCATACTCATAATTTCCTTTTCAAATAAAAATATGACAACAGATAGTGCAAGCGAGATGTCCATTCGTCATCTTATGATGAATTTACCTCGTGGCAGAATGGCAGGTGCCTTCAACACTCCGCTAATAAAAAAAAGAAAAATCACTCGATCGTCATACGCCATTCAAGTCAATTGGTTACAATAAAATTAATGATCAGACATCATTTTTATCTGGTTTGCAGACGCATAAATATTTATTTAAACTCATAAATATTAACTCAGATTTGTGTATTTGTGCATAGGATAGATTTTTTTAATAGGATGATAATGCTCAATTGCTCATCAATTATTTTCTAGTATTGTATCACAGTAGACGTCACTGTTACTTCAAATTAGCCAGTGCTTAAATTTGACACAATTCCGATTTTAGCGGAAAAAAAAACATGCAGTCGAATTGATAGCTTCCTTCCTTTTGAAGTCGGTTAAAAAGACGCAGTAAATTCAAAATGAATAATAGAGCATTTTTTAGCGTTCCGTACTCAAAGGGTCCTAACCCAAATGTAAAAACGGGATCCTATTACCTAAGCCTACGATGTCTGTATGTCTGTCTGTCCGTCTGTCCGTCCGTCTGTCTGTCTGTCTGTCTGTCCTACATATTAACGGCTGTATCTTTCGAATCGTAATAGATAGCCAGTTAAAATTTTCACAGAATATCTAATGTTACGGCGGATTGACTAAAAAATTATATAAAAGTAAAAACGAAATGGGGGTCCCATACAACAAACGTATTTTTTTACGTATTTGTGTATTAGCTCTAATGTAAAAACGGTAATACTAACAAGCGCCATACTTAAAAAATGGCTAAGTGCGAGTCGGTGACAAGTTTTTGTTCATTACCAAGTTATAACTTGTAATTTCGTTATTGAATTTTGTGGTGGTACGTAACCCTCAGTGCGGGAGCCCGACTCGCAACTGGCCGGTTTTTTAATTTATTTCTAATTTTAATTCTGGGTTTTTTTGTTGATTCAAGATTTTTATTCAAGTTTTTTAAGGTTTAAGTCTGATTCAATTATCAGTCAAAATATTTAAATTTCTACTATGCATTGCAACATCACATTGTGTAACATGCCAAGTTTGCCAAAATTGCCTATTTATAGAAAATAAACATAGTGAAAAAAATAAAAATGGCTCGAAGAATGTAAATACCATAAATATTATGTACTTGGTTTAAGGTGACATTTTATTGATATTTGTTTACGGTGACGTAATTACTTTCCCTTGAATAAAGTCTAATTTATGGTTATATTATGGCTCATGAGTTGCTGGTTTAATGTCACAAATGAAGATATTGCCATTTAGCAGAATGTACTCGTGGCGACGCGACTGGTTATTTTAACATAAGAAATGGTTGCCGTTAATTTAGTGTCGCTGCCGCGGCATGACGCCGTCACTAATGTCTGGATGTAGGGAATTCATCCACTGCTGGCAACATTGATTTCTTAATGGATAAGTGAGTTTTTGGCGCCAATGTGGAAAAAAACATGTCGTCTCGTTGGATTATTTTCCTAAGCTTGTGTATTTAATGTGTACTAAATTGTAAATTATTATTCATTAAGTGCTCGTAAACGTGCTCGAGTATGGGCAAGTGATATAACGAGGTGAAACGTGTCTTTTCGTGTTGTTTCCAAAACTCCATAGGAGCCTCTTGTAAAGTCTCCATCACTTTACAGGGGCATGAGTTTGTCTTGACCGTGACTTACTTAGTTTGACTCTGACTGTGACTTGTTTGACGCTATTAAGACTATGTAAACTGTATAATATTACGACTAAAGGACATTGAATCCAGTCATGAACATTTTAACAAAAAAAATATTGATAAATTCTACATTCAAACAAGAATATAAAATGAAAAAAAATGGCTCTCATTAAGTTTTTTTTGTTTGCAAATGTGATTAAACTTTTTTCTTTAGGGATTTAATTTATGCTCTTTTAACTAACTAACTATAGCTGTCTGTAGCTAACACAATAATAATTAGTCTATTTGTAATCCATCTTTTTTGTATAATTTAGCTAACCTGTATTTTGTTGTTTGGTGAATAATGAAAAAAAAAAGAAGATATTAGGCATCATAATAATTTAAAGTTATATGATTATTTACGGGATATTTACCGTGGTAAGGTGGTACAACCGTGATAGTTTGATACAGTGTTTCATAATAATTTAAATAAAACATGATAAATATAAATATTCGGGACATTTTTGCACACACGGTCATCTGACCCCGAACTAAGCATAGCTTGTGATATGGCTGCCAGAGACTGATATACATTCATATATAGTTTTAAATACATACTTAAATAGATATTAACAACCAGATATAGAACAAACACAATTAAATTATGATTGGATATGGATTACACTATTCTCGTTCGTTTATGGTATTTGCTCTGAGAGCTGTAATAACATTGTAAAAAGGTCTATTAAAAACCACATTTCACGGAAGTAGGTATAGACCAGGTACATATTGGGTAGGCTGCTGCAGTCTTCCTTTAAAAACCTAAATTAATCAAGTTTACATGGTCTTCAAATAGCGTCAAACAAGTCACAGTCAGAGTCAAGCAAAGTAAGTCAAGTTCAATTCAAACTCATGCCCCAGTAAAGTGGTGTAACCTTAACATGGAAGAGGCTCCTAAGTATAGAGTTTTGGAAACAACACGAAAAGACATGTTTCACCTATCGTTATATCATTCCCACACTCGAGCACGTTCACAAGCAACCCACAAATAAATAATAACCCACCATTATTACACAAAAATACACAAGTTTACGAAATAATACAACTTATGTCTTTTTCATGTATGTTGGCACCAAAACTCATTGATTTGCAAAGTTACTGAGTATTGCCAGTAGAAACCATTTGAAGACAAGCAAGCGGACACGACTGCTGTGGTCTCAACAGGCATTAATTGACAGAAACATAAATAACCAGATCATACAGAGATCCGGATCATAGAATAATCCGCTAGCACGGGATACACTGCGCGTTTTTATATGTTTTTATATATCACGGCCGGAATGCCCGTCGCATCCGATTGGACATTAATATTTACCACTGGCAAGAACATTTCGAAATATCCAGCGTTGTTGCCAGTAAAAATGAATTATTGCCAGTTATCGGCCTTTTTTGCAAGGTTGTTAGGAAGTGGGGTGTAAAACGGTCCAGTTAGTCTGAGGATGCAGCATGCTAGACTAGGCATGTTATAAGAATGGTCCTTCTTGTGTGGCCAGGTGCTAGGCGTTTAATTGACGTAAGAGTTACATAAGGCATGTTTTTTCTTGGCGCTAAATAGGATAATAACAGTTGGATTTTGGTAACAGTTACCAATAAATAGTATTCATTTTGTGTCCACCATGAAGATTTTTGTATCAAGTATTTGCCCAATCTGTGACGGTTTTATCACTTTTTATCAAGGATGTTATATTATATACCCTAAATCCTTGCTTTTTATTTAAATAATTTATCAATTGTTTGTAGTGTCAGAAAGTAGAATGAAAAAGACTGACACGTGTCAGAAGCAGCATACATTAAATCAAAATAATATAAGACTATTTTGGTAGTAGGTAGGTAGGTTTTGGTAACAAGTAAAATCACGTGTTATGGACAGTTATACACAGTGTTATACACAGTTATACACACAAATTTAACAATATTTGTAAAAACTACCAAATATTAGTGGTTTTCAAATAAAGTCATTTATTTATTTCTAAGTAACATAGACTCACACAAATAAAATAAAAAAACAATACAAAAAAAAATTGTAGCTAGGTCACCACATTACATTAATAATAATAATAACCAATTGAAATTTAAAATAATCAAACTAAAAGTGTCAACTTTTATACAATAAATTAATTATGTCAAAGTAATAGCCATGCATATCAGTCAAAGAGCTTATGGATTCTTTCGTCAAAGATATCAGTACCTACCACCCTTACATGAATAAATTAGGTCCTACTGTGTGTAGGCTGCAACCTTAGATCAGGTAATGACGTCTATGGCTGCAACAATGATTTATGTAAGATTTTGTCCTACTGGCGATACTTTATACGATTATGAGTTCACGCCTCGAGTTCACCCTTGATCAAATTAAAAAGTTTGACAGCTGTCGACCATTTTGTTTTCACACCAATAAAAGAGAAATTTCGCGCGCAACAAATATAAAGAAGAAAAAAAAAATGCATTTGACTTGGTGAGTAACAATAAATATGATTTATTTGGAATTTTTTGTTTTTAGTAGCTATATGTTTCCTATAGATATGAAAGTTAAAGGAACCTCAATATGACATCACTTTTTCAATGCCTAATTGCACATTTTGGAACTGTGGATGTTTTGGGAAGTGCTTCGGGTAGTGCACATTCTGACTTGAATGATAGCCCGCACGTTTTACAAATTACAAATAAAAAAACAAAATTACAAATTGTAATTACAATTACAAATAATTTATTACTAGAATAAAAAAAAAAGGTTCCCTAACCGTCAAACTGGGCTATCTTGATGTTAGGCTTACCTTATATACCTACATGGCAAAAAAATATTGAGAATATGAGAATATAATTATGAAATTAATGTCGATAGTATCATACATAATATATTATAATTAAATTGTAACCACAACTTTTTTTTCCTTTTCAACTCACAAGGAACTGTGCTACGCCGCTCTCATGCTGCTGGTGGTATATATGGTGTTTTTATGGTAGACAGTCTAGGCATGTAACTACTGGGTGCTGTCGAAGACGGTAAACAAGCTATCACCTCATTTTGTTATATTGTTAAAATCATCGTTATCAGTGTTATCACATCGTATCATGATCTTATAAACACTATCGTTATTTTACAACCTCACCATAATGTTTTAGCAAAAAACGTAATCTCGGTATTTCATCTAGGGTTACCTACCAAGTGAACTAACTTCATTATGTTCATCATCATTTCAGCCATAGGACGTCCACTGCTGGGCATAGACCTCGCCCATCGATCTCCAAAAGGCTGGTTGCAATCGGCCTGCATCCAGCATTTTCCTGCGATCTGTTTTAGGTCGACTGTCCATATTGTGGGTGGACGTCCTGCGCTGCGCTTACCGGTCTATGGTCTCCATTCGGCAACCCTTCGGCCCCATTTGTTCTGCGTGCTGTGCCCTGCCCACTGCCAATCCAACTTGCTAATCTGGTGGGCTAACTTTCATTCGTCTACGGATCTCCTCATTTCTGATTGAATCTCGTAGAGAAACCCCAAGCATAGCTCTCTCCATAGCTTGTTGCTCGACTTTGAGCTTGCTTACCCATAACACCCAGGTCTGTACCCCCGTTGCTTGGTCAACTAAGCTATAGAAGTGTATTTTGACTGACAATTTTTAACAAGTTATATTATGAGGTACTTATATAAGTTATTAGTTATACTTAGTTGTCATCATCATCATCATCATCATCTCAGCCGTAGGACGTCCACTGCTGGACATAGGCCTCCCCCATCGATCTCCAAAAGGGCCGGTTGGAAGCGGCCTGCTTCCAGCGTTTCCCTGCGGTCTCATTTAGGTCGTCTGTCCATCTTGTGGGTGGACGTCCTACGCTGCGCTTACTTAGTTGTATGCTCTCAATTTTATTATGGTAACCCTAAGCTCACTTGATTCTGGTTACTTACGAACCAACAATAAATATATACCTACGTATCACTTTCACAGAACTATATGGGGCATAAAAAGGGTAAAATATACTTCTCATAAAGATCTCCGTAATGGGGCAGCATAATCGTTGACATTATAATAAGCCCACTTTATATTATGGCGCTTCTACAAAAAATAGGCATGTCCTACTGTACCCTGATTGTAATAAGCTTAAGGTGGGGCATACTGGCGGGAGGTGTTAATTTATTTATGGTAACGTCAGGAGCTTCTACTGATTAACCCATCATTTTGTATTACTTACGAGTTTAATGACTCTATTACCATTATACATGGTATAATAATATACTCCGCCAGGTTTGGCATTCCGAGACACAAAGGTCACGTGGGTGATAAAAGTATACGTCTTTTTTTGTTTGTTTATTTCATGACCGTGGGTACAATGTCCTATAGTCGTAATATTAAACAAGTTTACGTAGTATTAATAGCGTCAAACAAGTCAGAGTCAAGCAAAGAAACGTAAGCTACAAAGCGAATTTTTAGCTTACGTTTTGAGAAAGCGTTGTTTGGAAACCTACCTTCTCTGAGTAGTTATTCTAAGATTGATATATATTTTATTTGTATTTTATTTAATAGATTATTTACAAATTCGTTTCTGTATTTGTTGCAATGAAGTGGCATCTGGACAGTGACGAAGGCATGTGTTACTCCCGGAATGCCATACCTTGTTTTATTGGATCATGTCATATGTGTGCTTTATAATCTGATGTCACCCGGTTCGATCCTCGGCTTGCACCACTTACTTATTTAATAATGTATGTGCAGTTTCTATGGTTCTCTCAAAAACAGTGTGACGAAACATAATGCCTCAGAACCTTAAAAATTTCAAAAGAAATATGACATTCACCAACATGCACTGGGCCAGCATAGTGGATTATGGCCTATCCTCTCTCTCTGAGAGAAGGCCGGAGTCCCAGCAGTGGGAACTATAGATAGGCTGAAATTATGTCGATGACATACCAAATATATTTTTAACCAGGGCCTTATTTTTACGATGTCTCATACGATAGGGACAAAATACAATAGTTATTTATGATACAAGTGCGGAAAGTTGGTTATTACAAACGAGTAGACGAATGTAAGCCCGAGACGAAGTCGAGGGCTTACCATAGTCACGAGTTTGTAATAACCAATCCGCACGTGTGCCATACAACGTTTTACAACACATTTGCGAGAAAAAAACAAAAAATGGAAATTAAAAAAATACCGTAAAGTGTGTGCACGGTGCTATACAACGGAGCGTGCGGACAAATTCATTACAGCACGCTCCATTGTATGATGCGTTTCATTACAGCACGCTCCGTTGTATGATCCGTAATGTTTAACTTTCGAAAGATGTATTCAGGCTTCGTAAGTGCACTTTTTGAGCAAATGTGTTGTAAATATAGTTTCAGCGCTGTTAGAATGTTGTACGCTTGGCCTAAAGTTAGTAAAGCAATAAATAGTAACTTACCTAATAAAAAGTTACCTAGAGTACTTTTACATCGTCACTTGAACGTTATAGGCTCGGCCTATCTATTGCATTTAATTATTAACCAACTAAATAAGGCTAAACGATATCATAAAATATATCTGTAATGATTATAATTATTATGAATGTCATAATCATAGTCGTTCCCATGTCGTAAGCTTTATTTATGGCTACTGAATGTTCTTTTGTATGCTACAAGTAAGTGCAACTACTAGTAATAATAGTTATTTATGATACAAGTGCGGAAAGTTGGTTATTACAAACGAGTAGACGAATGTAAGCCCGAGACGAAGTCGAGGGCTTACCATAGTCACGAGTTTGTAATAACCAATCCGCACGTGTGCCATACAACGCTTTACAACACATATGCGAGAAAAAAAAAAAAATGGAAATTAAAAAAAATATCGTAAAGTACACGCACGGTGCTATACAACGGAGCGTGCGGAAAAATTCATTACAGCACGCTCCGTTGTATGATGCGTTTCATTACAGCACGCTCCGTTGTATGATCCGTAATGTTTAACTTTCGAACGATGTATACAGGCTTCGTAAGTGCACTTTTTGAGCAAATGTGTTGTAAATATATATTATGAAAGTTAAACGAACATTAAGCAGTTGCGTAGTTTCTGTGATTCTGACACTGACATCTGTCAACGCCTACATCTACCCTGAGCATCGAGCTATATAGCTTTTCATGAAAGAAGTCCCCCAGACACGGCGCTGTCATCGCGTATCAATCACTATCAGTATCATTTCTCGAGTAGAACTTTAACAACTTTTGGCATCGTACGCGACTCTTTAACGATGGAAAATTAATAAAAATCTTACTAGCATCCAAACACAGTAACAACACCTGACAACTACAACATGGAAATTTAGTTCCGCTGTTTGCCATGGGACTTCTTTCATGAAAAGGACTCTATATACGTCAGTGGACCTGAGAGAGAGGCCCAAGTCCATCTGATAAGAGTAGGCTAATAATGATGATGGTGAATTAGGACCCATCCTCTCTCTGAGAGAAGGCCTGTGACCCAGCAGTAGGAACATGATAGGCTGAAATGATGATGATTGTTTAATACCAAAATAAAAATCTGTTTAAGGTTAGCTAGTTTACTACGATAAAGTTTGTTTTTTAATTCCATCTCTAGCGTGGTGGTTCCTAGGGGAAAAGAACACCGTAGTCCCACCAGTGGGACATAGCAGTAGGTCCACGGGAAAGCCCCCACTAAACTAAACCAATCTGAGAAGACAAAAATTATCTGCGTCATTATAAAGTTTAGTATATGTGAAGGATAACAACATTTTTAGAGCGGTCTAATTTAGTTAAGTTTAGATAACGGTACAAAATAATCTACGCCATTATTTATATTTTAAATTTAAGGAAGGAAAACAAACAGTTTTTTTTAATCTTTCCTCTTGCGATTATTTTGGCGTCTCACGTCTTGAGAATTTGCCAGTGTCAAGTATTTAAATGTTTCTAAGTTTTATTGGATATCGTCAAACAACTCATAGTCATAGTCAGAGTCAATCAAAGTAAGTCACGGACAAGTACAAGTCATGGTACAAAGTGGTGAAAACTTTACTAAAAGTTTCTGTGGTGTTTTGAAAACATCACGAAATTACATGTTTCACCTCATTATATCATTTGCCTACACTTGAGCACCTTCACAAACACTTAACAAATAATAATCCTCCATTATTACTCATTCAAACTCGAAATAACACAATGAGGCAACATGTTTTTTCACGTTGGTGCCAAAACTCAGTTTCGTTGAAAAAAAAATTTTACTGGACGCAACACAGGGACACAAGGACGTTTTATACCCTAAAGGCTGGACGTAATACATACACAATATATACCAGATGTTTTAAGTCATATTTTTTGTACTAAGCAAATGAGCAATTTAAAAGAAAGGTTTTATTCACATTATTTTCTGGTCACTTTAACAGAAATTATTAGTTCAATCAAAACTAGCGGTTACACGCTGCTTTACTTACGAGTAACTTGTACGTGACTTTACCCTTGGGCTTCTGATAAAAAAGTAAAGAATGCTTTAATAAAATGAATGAGTGGAGTTTACTATGACTTTACCATCAAACGCTTTATCCCCATCGAATCCAACAACATTTTGCCGCCACCAAATTATAAGAGCATAAATCCACTCAGGTTGGTCCGCCGGTACCATATGTCCCGCATCTCTAATCAGCACTTCTGTTAATTTTCCAGCATTCTTCAGAAAAGCCACTTGTTCCACGTGGTCATTTTTCTCAACAATGTACAATATACATCTATTTGCTTTTAAGTATTCATCGCTTGCAGAAAATTTTAGTTTTCTGAGAAAATTAACAGTTAACGGATAGGCAACATTAATGTCTACTTGTCCATTATAAAACATTATGTGGTAGTGTTCTAATAGTTCCGAAATCCATGGAGCTACCGACTTCATTACGTCTTCTATCAAGGCATTGAAGACTTCCTCACTCGCTTTATTGTATGTTAAATTTCCCACGTGAATAGCTCTTCGTATTGATACGGTCTGAATCAAATCAGGAAAAGGGTTGTCAGGAGAATCCAATTTTGATGGCAAATAGCTGAGCAATGAAATAGTACCTATGCAATTGGTTATGTAACCATATAGCTCAGTGAACGTAAAGTTGGTAGCGTGGAGCCAAGCCTAGGTTTTTATAAGTTCGGTAAGTCTATTTTGAAGTACTTCAGTTTCTTTCTTCTGATTGAAGTCAATGAGACCTATCTGATACAAATAATCACTGTAATCGAGCTGGTTGATTGGATCACTCCAACCGTTTCCAATCAATAACCCTTTCAAGTTTATTTTTATCTTTGCTGTGGGGTTCTTTTTGTGAATAGTGTATCCCAATGCTGGCCCATATTTACCCGCGTATGACTCTCCGCTAATGAAGATTGGAAACTTCTGGAGTTCTGGGAACAGTTGGAAGAATTGTATCAGAGTGGTGTAGAGATGCTCGCCGATTTGGGTCTGGTTGGGGCATAAGCCGCGCGAGTCGTTCGTAAAACTGAAGCCAGTTCCGACAGGATTATCGATGTAAATAAGGTGGTGGTCCTTAGCCCAGTGAATATCCCGTTGGTGGAACGAGCCATTTTTAACTTGGAATGGTCCATTTTCAGCAAAAAGTCCAAAAAGCGAACTTCCCCCTGGGCCTCCTTGTAGCCAGATAATCATAGCCTGATCTTTGATATTCATAGCTGGAAAGTACCAAAGAAAATGGTTTGAGTTGTAGGTCGGGTCAACTGTAAAAAATCCAGCGTAGCTCTTGACTTCAGGAAAGCCAGGGAATTCAACGCGTGAGAGGTTCCTTGCTTCTTCGATTTGGCCACTTTTGATATATGGGGTAAGTATCAAAGAAGAACCAGCATCTTCAGCATTGTTCTGATTGATATTCTCTGGATATGATTCAGAAAAACCTTTTGCCAGGAGCAAAATATGGAACATAAGGGCCAATGTAAAATGCTTCATCGTGTCGAACTAAAGCAAAGACCTAACTGTTCATGCTTATATACATATCTGTGGTAATAATGGTAACTGGGGCCTTATTATGATTCTTTGATCGGGATCGAAATTGCATGCCATCCCGTTCGTATCTATTTACTCGCACCACGTGCGTAAGTGAGATGGCACGCGATCGCGATCACGATCCGAATCATCCATAATAAGGTAGCTGGTATGACAGAATGTAAATTATGTCAGTATATAATATGCAAAATGTATAGTTTAGTGATAAAATTAACAGTGTAGGACACATAAAATAAAAGATAAAACATTTTAATTTAGCGAGAATAATGGCAAATATCATTAAAAGCAATAAAATTAGAACCACGTAAACGGTTACTTTACTGTAAATGTGAAAATAAACCATCATGATGCGTTACGTATACAATAATAAGTGATGTACATACCTCTTAAAAATCAAGTCCTAAAACGAATAAAGTTATATTACTTAGCTCTAAAACAATAAATTAAAAATGAGATACCGACCAAATAAAACGGTACCAATTAATTACTTCCTTTGCAAAAATTATATTATAGTAAGTGGCAGAATAGTATTTATACTTCTTGGTCCCCTGATGTTAGATGGTATCGCGGCAAACCGTCTCGGCACAGTAGATATATAAGCTAAACCCGTAGTTTGACTTTAAGCAAGCGCCCGAATCGAGTGACGTATTCAAACGAGCGCCCCTTCCTCCGCCCGCTATGATACTTCACGGTACGCTCAGAGCGGTAGTCGCATGCGCCGCGTCAGGACTCAGGGCGTCAATAGCCCGTTGGTCCAGTTGGTAGTGAACCTGCCTTCTGACCTTGGGGGCGGGGTTTGATTCCCACCTAGGACAAACATTTATGTGATTTGTATTTGTTCTATATCTGGTTGTTAATATCTATTTAAGTATGTGTTTAAAACTATATATGTACGTATATCAGTCTCTGGCAGCCATATCACAAGCTTTGCTTAGTTTGGGGTCAGATGACCGTGTGTGAAAAAATGTCCCGAATATTTATTTATTTATTTAGGGATTCGCCGTGTGTCTGTGTCGTCAACGTAGAATCATCATCATCATTTCAGCCGTAGGACGTCCACTGCTGGACATAGGCCTCCCCCATCGATCTCCAAAAGGGCCGGTTGGAAGCGGCCTGCATCCAGCGTTTCAACGTAGAATACTACAACAAAATAATGAAAATGTTCTTAAAACCCGATAGTAGCAACCCTGACCCTGTGACCGACAGTAGGCCTTGAATTCAAGAACACGTCCGAGTTGACCTACTGCTTTAGCTTATATATCTACTGTGGTCTGTGATGATGACTTTGACGTTATCGTGAACTGGCGCACCCTAGCCTGAGATCGTCTTGCTTTGATGAAAATAAGCCTTTACCTTGCAGTATGACGCTACAGGCTATATTAAAAGCCGCAGTGAAACGCTATATTACGCTATTGACTTCAGTAAAACGCAGCTACGATCAACTAATGACCAATTCTAAAAATTATGTCACTAATCATCTACGATACCACTCGTCTTTACATCATGATCCAAAATAAGAAAATATTTACCTCATTTCGTATCCCTTTTCGTTTCATTTTCCGTTTTCGTTTCTCTTGTGCTTCTCTTAGTAACAGCACTTAAGTACCTATACCTTCCTTTTGTCTATGCCTCTACTCAATAAATAATATAGGGGTCACAAGATGCAAACAGTGTGATAATTATCGTCCAACATCGGTATAATCGGTGCAGGAGCGATGCTATCTCTGTCCATGGGCGTATCTCGCCAAGAATCGCTATTTGCATTTCATTAAAGGAAGGTTTAGATATTCCTTACTGTTTAATTTTACTGCTATTTACATAAGTAGGTACTTTGAATAATATTTCATATTGTTTAAAAGTATTCCAAAAACGTCCATGGGACCTTGTTTTTAGGGTTCCGTACCCAAAGGTTGTAAACGGGACCCTACTACTAAGCCTACGCTGTCCATCTGTCCTTCCGTCCGTCCGTCTGTCCAACCTTTAAACGGCTGTATCTTTATCGAAACTTAATAGATAGCAAGTTGAAATTTTCACAGAATGTTGGGCACTTGTTTTTTTTTTACTGTAATATTTGTAGAAGCAGATCAAAATCAGGATACTCATAATAATCGCCAAAGGCTCCGTCATCATTAAAAAAAAAACTCCGTGTACCGAATGGAAGAAATGATCTAAGTCTGGATCTGATAAGACGAAAAAGAAATTGATTGAATCAGGAGTTACTTCGCGAAAGTTCATCTTCAAAATCCCTGAAATCCATTATACGACATAAAGAGGCAAATTCGCAAATCGCGTGAATTTAAAAGCCCGATAACGCAATAGAAGAGAAAAAAAAACCTTATTGTTCTTGATATACCATGGTACTTGATACGACAAGGAGTTTTGGCGCCAACGTGAAAATAAAGCATGTCGCCCCATTGTATTATTTTCATTATACTTGTGTATTTTCGAGTGTAATAATGGTGGATTATTGTTTATTAAGTATTCTTCAATGTGTTCGAGTATGGCCAAGTGATAAAACGATGTTAAACGTGTATTTTCATTTTGTTTCCAAAATGTCATAGAAGCCTCTAGTACCTAAACTCTCCACTACTTTACCGGGGCATAAGTTATGGCAGCAGAATAGGTACGTACGATCTTCGACCAAAATAAAATTAATGGACAGGCCATAACCATTGAACTTGCTCAGTAAAAACGAGTCAAAACCGTCGGACATATACTTCAACACCTAATTATATTACAACACCTAATTATATTACAACACCTAATTATATTATATTACAAGAATACTTAATAAACAATTCGATAGCCCAACAATTCGTGCGAAAAAATTAAATAAAATAGTTAAACGTTGTGGAAAATGTCATAGATATTTAACTAAAGAAACGTTTACGAACCTTACTACATATCCAAATTTTCGCGTATCGTTTCCCTACCTTTAAATTCTAAAACTAAACTCATACGACTTGTATATGGCAACTGCGTCAATCATGCGGAGCCAAAAGCCCAACACGGCGAAGAAGAAAAAAAAAACGGTTACGAAAATGAAAATTGATAATTATTTGCATAACGACTGGTCGTTTAGTTTAGTGCTCATTTTGTTTAGGTATCCTTAATACGTATAATGGCACATACTAAACGTTAATTTCTGAGTAATTATTCTTCGACTTCTATTGCGCAAGGAACCATGCGATGTCAGATAGCATGCGTGCACACAAACAAACAGAGCGCGGCGTGTGACCGATACATATCGACCTAATGATGGATGCTGCCGCCCATTTGCCAGACTAGTTCTATCTCGGACGTGCGCCCGCTAAACCAGCGGTAGTGAGGACGTTATACAAAACCACAGACTAGTTATAGCTACTCTGTACAAAACAGATCAAGATTACGGTTCTTTTATATAATACCCACACATTCATTTGTTTTTTGTTTCAAGTTTCATTTGTTTTATGACATTCATTTGTTTTGAATATAAATATGTTAATATTCGGGACTGATCAAAATATAAGTTGGTAACAGCGAAATAATGTTGGTAAGTCGGTATGAGGTGGAAATAAAATAATAGTTCGACCACTGCCCCTACTAGAGACGGTTTTTTTCTTTTTTTTTATTATTATTAAATATGTAATTAGCTTGCCTTCGACCGCCACCTCGCCTGATGTTAAGATGGTTTTTTTCGCGCTTTCTGCGTTGGTCCCACACAAAGATTTCATACTATTACTACACTACATACACACACTACACTACTATACTATAGGTACTATTTGGTCCCATAGTAAAAGTTGTTTATAATGGTGAGTACAAAGATTTTATACATAATAGATCGTTGGGTGAGTACAATTCAAATACATTTATTGCTGGTTATAACACCCATACCATAATTATACGTACTTACATAGTTTAATAAAAAAAATTATAAATAAAATAATGTCACAATACTCAAATTAAATAAAATAAAAAATTAAATACTTAAAAATTCAAAATACGAACACCGTTTAAAATATAATGACAATGTCAGGTACAATTGCTTGTACTTTCTATCCGGCATTGGTACTGGTAAATATCTCACGGCAATGCCGGATGAAAGTACAGTCTAACCTGGCCGCAGTGCCGGCCCTGGGGCCTTACGCGCAACTCCTTATGCGGTTACAAACTAACGTTAAAACAGCGCAGTTCGGAAAATCACACGAACGTGAACCATAACGCGCCCAGATACGGTTTGCGGTCGCGCAACTTTTTCATCAAGTAAACTGGATTGCGTAAAATAGCTAGGCGCAGAGCGAAGAAAAATAGAGTCGCGAGCGGAGGGCGGTTGAGTAGAAGAGCGGTCACTCAAGGCGCCAGATAGTAAGAGGAGCCAAAACGGCAAAAGCGAAAAAAAATTACAACAAAAATACACTTTTTATCTCGGAATCGATTCTTGTACGATATTTTTGAGAAATTATTAGCACCTAAATCTCAAGCACAATCTCGCACTACCCTGATCTAAAGCTAGGGCAGAAGGGTGTTAGAGCTGGCCCGATCTTATATCTATGAACATACTCATATCCTGACATAATATTCTCGAATAATTATGTCTATCGTCTAACACACAACAGACGTGTGGATTTGGTTGACAGACAGCCGTCCAACCAACGGGAGAGAAACAGAAAGAGACGGAAATATTATATTCTCACTCCTTCTCCCCCGTTAGTTGGACGGCTGTCCGCCAACCAAATCCACACGTCTGTTAGTACTATAAAGATACACCCGTAATAAATTAAAGATTTCTTCTCGTCCCGCCAACTGGCTGGCCCACCAACGTTCGCCGATGCGCACTGCCTACTGGCAACGTTAGCTCAATTCGTGATAAATGTGACATCCTGCGATCTTAACTTAACCCGGAACTGCTGCACGATTATTTATTTTCCTTGTGGAATGCTTAATGAGCTACGTTGGGTTTAGAAGGCCACTGCCCGCGCGTGCGTTCCGACTGCACGACTGACCATCCGTAAAAAAACAGCAAGGATAAATTGCTTCTTGTCTCGATTCTGTCGTGATTGAAAGTGAAGTTCTAAGAAGAATAACGGCTTTGTAGAAATACCAACTCGCTTTCTGTATTCATCGGCAATTGAAATTTTCAGAACACCTTAAGTTTCAGCAAGGAAGAAAGATAATAGCGGAACATTAGAACATAGCTCGGAAATTTGCCTAAAAATGGTATGAACTGAGATGGCGCCGTAATTTGAGCGTGATAGATATAGGTTGTCTCGAACTTCCGTAAGCGCTGCAATCAGATAATGTACGAAAGGGTTCTACAAATTATCGTAGCGCTAGTATCCTAGTCAAGTTTTGCAACGGAAGATGGGGCAGATACGTGACTTGTGTTAACACATTTGCGCCGTCAAGTTCCAGAAAGCAGAGCCGGGCTGGCACGGCGGCTGATTCCGCAGAAGACCTCAAAAGGCGCAAATTAACCCTGGACATTTTTGAGCTGTTTGGAGTCTTGCCTTGAAATTACCCGTTTTAAAATTTTTTTTGCCAAGCAAACCGTATCTTGGTCCACCGCTGTCGAATTTCAAATTAAACTTGTGTTATGTCTTCTGTGATATTACCCTACAAAGCCTACCCTCCGTTAAGTTTTTCTGAACCAAATACCTTGGAAGCGAACCGATTACCCAAAATTACACGGTAGGCATCATTACCTGCCTATTACCCGTATATAGCATATTTAGTATAGCCGAAATTATATGAAATTGGGTAAAAATATACCGTGCTGGTAACGCTGGAACTATGATTTATATAGAAAAGCTGCCAGCAAGATGGCTTTGGTACATAAATAGAGAAACGTCAACACGATCCCAGTAAAAATACCAGTATCAGGTATAAATAAGTAATAATTTAATAGTACTGTTCATAAGAAGTCAGGTTGTATCAAATCATTAGAGACGTATTAGCCATACTAAGCGTGATATAAAAAGAACGGTTCACTCAGTGCCTCACACGCATATCTTTCAGATCAATCTTAAAATATTCAGACGAATAACCATTAGATACTTTTTAATACCAGTATCACTAGAGATGCTACCATTTTATTACAATCCAGTACTATAGGGTACTCATATAGTATTGATCTTTAGCGGAAAAATTCTCGTTAGAGCTTTTTGTATTCGGCTAATGACTACTTGGTCTTATCTGATCAGATGATAAGAGATGATGAGACAGTTTAATATATTATGCTTTGCGTTGGCTCAGGAAAGTATGGTATTTTACACGATTTCTACATTAGGTATGTGGAAAATCTTGTTAAGTTTTATGTAATAGTACTTGATGAGATGATCTCTAATAATCTCGTAGGAAGTATATATAGGTTCGTTAAAGTTAAAATATATAACCAATTAAACCCTTAGAGCACTTTGTTCATTATTATTTCTCTTTATTTAATATAGCTCAGGGGTCGAGCCAAGTCCAACACCAAGAGGCCCCGTTGAGTAAAAAATACAATTATGGGGTGTGTACTATGTATACAATCGATTATAAAAATATTGTACAGTATAGGATTTATAAAAAACGGGCTATTATGATGAATTGGTACTGGTGGTAAGCTGGTCTATGGTATGAGGTAGTATGGTATGGTATGAGTATTTTGGTAGGTGATGACTTGCCACCCACTAAATGGGCCCCCCCATAATGGCTGCCGTATATTGGCACCGGAGGGGCAACATTGGCGTGGGTGGCTTAGGGTGTTGAGAGGTGGTGCTGTACTTTCACTAAGAGCTACTCGTAGCATTATGCCCTTTAACACTTCCACCCTGGAGCTTAGTTTCTTAGCTCTTGCTGTTTCCACCCCCAGACGGCCAGTTAAGTCAAGCTAGGGGTCAGGGGTCTCATTTAGCCCCATGGAATCGGGGTAAACGGTGTCGCCACTCACCGACGGCTCGCCATAAAGCCATCCCTTCATTATTATCATTATTACAGATTGATTCCAAGTTAATTGCAATCCAAAGCGGCGATACGGCTAGCATTTTGTGAACGATGTCAGCGGTTTGTTAGGTTAGTGTAGTTTAATATTTTTAATTTAGTTTAATATTATTGTTTTAGGTCAAGTGCCTTAATTAACTAAACGCAATACAAAATTAACACTAACACTACAAAAAAAAAACCGAATAATTAATAGTTTGATTGATTAGCTCTTTATTTGTTCACACCATACAATTTGATACAAAGGACAAAAAAACTTTGTTTGTATCTTTATTTTAATTTAGGTAAGTTTATTATGATTCCAAATATGTATAATTTTCTTGCCAATATAAATAAATCTTGATACAGTTTGTACATCTAGGTATAGTCTATTGCAAATTAGTTTCAGGTATAAGTAAAAAAAAAAACAGAATTATTTCTATTTTTGTTTCTTGTTTCCAGATATAATTATTTTTGGTTTTATGTAAGGTTAAATTAGCATCATCGACATCTTTAAACCTAAATAATATGGAAATACTGGAAAATTACAGGTAAAGCCGCAATGTACAGTTAGTTACAAATAAATCAAATAATTGTAAGGTGAACCACACGAGTCCAAAACTTAGCTGAATGGTCCTTTGAAATATAAGTTAGATTTTACGTCGAGCTTAGTACCTGTGGCTCCAAAGAAGTTATTATTAATGTGCCACCGCAGTCGAATAAAGAACCTCCTCCTTTTTTGAAACCGGTTAAAAAGTTTAAATAGTAAGTTATCTCATGATTAGGTACGTAATAATGGTACAAAGATCTCGACAAAAACATGCAACAGATCTTTATCTCCGATCGTAACCGTACTTCAATCAACATAATAAAAACAAGATAAACATTTTGATTGGAGCAATAAACCATTAAAGCAAATTGTCGATACTTGGTACCGATTTATCGTAGGATTAATTATAAGTACCTCTCTTATGACATTCTATCTTAACTTAGCGTGGACGACACAACTGGGGCCTTACGGACAACTGCTATTACAGGCACCTAATCCGCTCAGTTGGAAAATAACGCGACCGCAAACCTTATCGCGCCCAGCAGTGCAAGTACCGTTCTTTATCGATCGTCAAATTCGCTAAAATGCCATAGAATCGATCACAGCGAGTACTGAAACAATTGCATATTATCGAATTTGACGACCTTAACTGTCAATTTGACGATCGCTAAAAGCACGGTACTTGCACCCCTGATACGGTTTGCGGTCGCGTGATTTTCCAACTGAGCGGATTAGGTGCCTGTAATAGCAGTTGTCCGTAAGGCCCTTGGAGTT
Source organism: Agriopis aurantiaria (assembly GCA_914767915.1). Lineage (NCBI taxonomy): Eukaryota > Metazoa > Arthropoda > Insecta > Lepidoptera > Geometridae > Agriopis > Agriopis aurantiaria. Next base: position 3,145,200 of record OU611994.1, on the reverse strand, counting down.
GCATTTTTCGCTCTCTCACTATGCAGATGGCAGTCATCATCATCATCATCATTTCAGCCATAGGACGTCCACTGCTCTTCCTCTTCTATTGTTTTTTTTCTATTTCCTATGTCCTACTGTTTAAATTGCATATAGATACTTAAAAATATAATATGTAAATTTGTGTTAAGTGTAAAGTGTAAACTCAAGGGTTCGTCTGAAAACCGGCGCTGATAGTCTTTGACTTTCAGCATTAATGCCGAGACGGACCCATTCGACACTGATTGTATCCTTTAGATGTAAGTTTTTGTATAGGTGTCGAATAAAATTTGTTTTCTTTCTTTTCTTTCTTTCTTTCTTTCACTGCTGGACATAGGCTTCCTCCATCGATCTTCAAAAGGGCCGGTAGGAAGTGGCCTGCATCCAGAGTTTTCCTGCTGTCTCTTTTAGGTCGTCTATCCATCTTGTGGGTGGACGTCCTACGCTGCGCGTACCGGTCCGTAGTCTCCATTCGAGAACTTTTCCAGTGAAATTTTATTATACTGGGCATTATTATCATCATAATCAGCCTATAGATACTATAGTCCACTGGTTGACTTAGTACCTTTGCCAAGGAACGCCATTAAGCCTGATCTTCGAGTTTTCCCTTCCAGCCACTGCGTTACGTATATCGTCACTCCATCGAGTCTCAGGGCGTCCTACGCTAGTATTGCAGATTGGTGGTCTCCACTCTAGAACACGAGTACCCATACAGTTATCGCTTCTGCGACAGATATGAGCGACAGAATTTACTGGGCATAAAGAGATTTAATATCTCAGGGTAACGAGTGAATAGCCGCACAGGGTCTTCAACTGTTAAAATTCTAAATATGAAAAAAACAAGAGTGTTATAATCTTTGAACATTCTAAGGTTTTAATATACTAATATTTTAAATGTTTCTCTAACATTTAGGAAATATTCAACTAACTCTCATATCCGACAAACAGGCATTTATTATGAACAAGTTGAAGAAATCATTACATACACAGTATTTAAAAACTAAAACTATCACTACCTAATTATTATATACAAATTAAAATGAACAATGAATTATCAAAATCATAAAAAATACTAATCTAAAAGCCCTTCGGTGGAGGGAAAAGTGGCCAGAATGCTGGCAGCATTGCCACGTTGGATGGCAATGCAAATTTTTTACCGACAAACCAGTTTGCATTAATGTAATTCAATTACAAATTTACTATCTAATGCAGGGTTTTTATTAAACAAAAAATTAATAATAATTGTCGTATAACCTTAGTTTTATATCAGTTAAAGTCAACCCTAAAAACACAACACTTCTTTTTGGGCAGTTGTGTAAAAATTTGGTATGTACGGGTGAAAATCGGTTTCCTTCTCTTAAGCTGGCAACACAGGCGGTACCAATCGAACTATACCGATCAATCGGCGCGCGGCGGGCGGTAAATCAGTGTTGCCAGCAAAAACGAGTAAGTGCTGGTGTCGAGAGGTTTAGTGGTGGATTGGAATCTTAGAGTACCTTATTGCTTGGTCTTTTTATATTGTAATTAATATTGTGAACGAAGGGCTATTGCTATCAGAGGTTGTTGGCCATAAAATATAGCTCAAAATTTTAAAACTATTGACCGGGTTAAGCGACGACTTAGAGTCTACTTCACCTTCGTTATTTTGGCGCCTCTTGCTATCTGATGCCTAGAGTAACCACTCTTATCGCTCTACCCTAGGGCCGGCGCTGCTGAGTTGACCCATTGCCCCTCAAAGATTTTATTCTTACTACGTACTATGTGCCCCTATTCTAAAGCACCTTTCACTCAATCAATTGCGGAAGAAAATTAGCAGTTCCATAGAAAAAAACACACAATTCACACTGAATGATTCGTATGGAACAATATAATTGTTTTCTTTTTACAATTTCAGGGTTGGCCCTATAGTAAAAGTTACTCATATTGGTGAATATAATGAACTCTTTTTGGTTGTTCCGTGTAACCGCGTTGTTGAAAGAGCAAGTATAGACAAACAAAGTTGACCTCTCTCTTGTATAACATGTCGCATGTCTGTGTAAGGCATGCGTAAATATTATTGGCTTATTGTGCTTTAAATCGTACGCTATCTTACGTTATCTCGAACATTTGTCTTCTATTGGCGTCGTTAGGGCCGCTGTAGGCGCGCTACAGACCACCGATCAATGAAGGTTGCAGTTTTGAAGAAACTTTTTGTTTAAATCTAGCATTGGAACAGGGTAGCCAGTCTCTGCCCTTTTATTATGTTTGAGCTGATTTTAATTTGCACACAATTTAACATTAATTTAATTCTAATTTAATCAAAAAAATATTTAAATCTGAAGAAAAAAAACTATGAATCTGGAATTAAAATTCCACCTTAAATATTTCCTCCCCTTATAGACCAGGGATGAAGCCATTGAAATTAGTAAAAAAGTGAATAAAAAGTAAATTTTCGGCATAACTACTCCTATGGAAAAAAGTTAAATTGCAAAGTTGTAGAACATAAAAAGATCAATAACTTTTGTTTAAACACTTTTTTCACATAACCTCATTATTTATGTGAAAAATTCAATTAGCCAAGTTTTTGGTTTTTTATGTTTATCATTTACAACAAAAAAACACGAAATTTGGTGAAAAATTACTTTTTTTATGTCACAAACACACAGTATTTTTTTTAAGCTACGGCATCATAAAATCAATCCATCGGATTATATATACTGAACTGAAAAGTATTAATTAAACTTCAAAATTATTACGTAAGCTTGCATTTTTTTAGTATACGGACGTCATCAAGTATTCGAATAATTTTTCGCGATTTCAGGTTTGTAGATTTAGTTTTTTTTTTTTTTTAATTCAATAATAGGCTTGCGTTGACCGCTAACTCGTCTGATGTTAAGCGATGATGCGGTCTACGATGGAGCAAGCGTCCCTAAAAGAAACCGATTCACTCGTAATTTTAAGACACCGAGATTGTGTAAGTTATTCATAATGATGAGTATAACGAACCCCTTTCGTCTTAGCATACCATTTCTTTATAACCCTAAATTTTGCATATTAATAGTTTCCAGCACACAGCTCGTTTAGTTTGTAACGCGCTCACGCATCGGTATCACGTTTTATCAAGTTGGATCTCAAATATCGCGCGACAGCCCGCGCGTCTGTAGCCAGCCTAACCGCGTCCGTACAAGGTTCGCCAATTTCTGCCACTTCCCGCCATTATTCCGCACTGAACGCGTGTTCAGCTTTCAAAACAACTGAAAGTTACAGTAAGGACATTTAATTTACGTTTTCACCAACTTAAAAAATTTAATTCTGAATTCAACTATTTAATCTTATTGTGTATGTTATGCACTGAAGTAGTATATACCAAGTCCTTGATGTTATGCAATATCTTATGATGTACGTAAACAGATAAAAATCGATTTTAAGTATGCTAATATTATGAAGAGGAAGGTTTGCTTGTTTCTTTGTTTGCATTGAATAGGCGCCAAAACTACTGAACCGATTTGAAAATTCTTTCACTGTTGGGAAGCTATACTATCCCCGGTTGACATAGGCTATATATCTATACCCGTACGAAGTCGGGGCGGCCTGCTAGTATTTTATATATTAGTATATACACGACGACTTAAAAAACAGGAAATTTACGAAAAACTTCATTAATAACAAAAAAAAAAAATTGTTATTGAATAAGTTATAATCTCGAGGGTGTTCTCATTGACATTTGAAGAAAATATTTATAAATTCCTTTAATGCTTTAGGGGGAGAAATTTATTTAACTTAACAAGTTTAACTTTTAACAAGTTTATTTAACTTTTCGCAAAAATAATTAAATTCCAACCAAGTAGTAATCTACAATACCTACAAACTCTAATAATTTTAAGTCGCCAAGTTAGTTTTTATTTGCTCAATTAATAATAACCATATTTATATTAATAGTGGTTCCTTATAATTGGCCCTTTCGTGTTATAAAATTATTATTTATGTCTCTGTAACTTATAGCTGCACTGTAACTTGTAACTGATGCAGGCCGCTTCCAACCGGCCCTTTTGGAGATCGATGGGGGAGGCCTATGTCCAGCAGTGGACGTCCTACGGCTGAAATGATGATGATGATGATGATGATGAACTTATAGCTGTTAAATTCTCTAAAATGATTTTTTAACCTATACTGTCCCACTGCTGGGCAAAGGTCTCCCCCACTTCCTTCCACAAATCGCCACCTCTTGCTGACCTCTGCGGAATGAGACAAGATCTTACTTACCTTGACTGCGTCGTTGACTGCGTCGTTGACTGCGTCGTCTATCAGGTGTGACGATCCTGGCCCATCGGTCGGTATGCGTACGCGCTACATATTCCGCACAATCCCACTTTAATTTGGCGGCTTTCTGGCCAATGTCAACCACACCTGTTATGGAGCGCAGTGCGCGGTTGCGGACTCTGTCCATTCTTTTGATACCAAGCACGCTGCGTTATGTACCTAATGAATAAATAAAAGTATAATTTTATATTTAGTTGGTGCTATAGCCTTACTGTCTTTATAAAAACCTAAACTTTAAATCAAAGGAGCCGCGCGTTCGCACTTCTGTTGTCAATGTATCCATATTGGCTTATCAGATTTCGCGCCTATGATGGAATTCTAGTTTCTGTTCTCTTTGTGCGACCCATTTGTATGGAAATTGCGTTAATGTTACTGAAAATTTGGTTCAAATTGGTTAAAATATCAAGTACTTAAGTAATGTATAAATATTATACGCATCGAGATACAATACCTATAGAGCCACAATCACTATGTGAAAACAGTCAAAAAATGTCCGAGCATCGAGACATCAAAATTATATAATTCACGATGCCACATTTGCTCCAATTTTGACGTTATGTCACTTGCGTTGTGTTCAACGTCGCTAGTCTGCTATGCCATCGCAGCACTGGCATTGGGCAGCGTAGTAGATGGATCGCGGTTACCTTACTGAAAAGTCGGCGCAATGCGTAGCGTGTGCCGAATTTTAGTTCGGACTTTTTTTGGCACGTTTGTGACTCTTTAGGTATTGTATCTCGATGATCATACGTTAGAGACTGGTAGAATATAACATTTCACTTACCCTCATGATCCGCTATCTTGGATGAGTGTAAAAATGCCTTGGTATACCTGGAAAAAAAAGAAGTTTTTTAATCACCAAAAACAAACCAAAATTACGCGCACTTTTTTTGACAGTAGGTTAGTTTAGGACCAAACTAATGCCAAAACTTGTGTTTACTTATGCGAACATTTTAGTTCAATTGGAATAAATTCGAGAATAAAATACACTTAGAGCTTAGATTCCCATAGAAGGTGCAAGTTTGTATTTAATGTATGGACGGCTTAAATGTACGAGGGGTCTTACTAAGATTGAATCAAGTATAAATAGTTTTTAATTTTTTTGTAATAGGCTTGCGTTTGACCGCCTACTTGCTTGATGTTAAGCGATGATGCGGTCTACGTTGGAGCACGCTTGCCTAGAAGAAACCGATTCCCTCGTGATTTGAAGACATTCAGATTGTAACTAGCGGGGAACACCCATGTTTTTTTAAACCCCCGACAAAAGAGGATTAGCTTTAGCTGGCTGAATAGATTTCCTTGAATCATAATAAAAAATATAAAAAACATTCAAAGATATATAATATTGCATAGATAAAAAAACAATTTTGGTTTAGGATCTACGATGATACAGACAGACACACAGATACACACGTTAACACACACACGTTAAACATATAACAACCACCTGTTTGCGTCGATGTTTAAAAAGAAAATCCACAAACACAGTAAAATAAGACACATGAGAACTTTGTATCACAGAACCAGTAATTTCTTCTATATTCCTATCGATCAACTGATTTTGAGACGCAGTAACTAGTTACTCATAAGCTATGCTTTAATAACAATATCAGCGATCAGCGAGACAACATCTAAAGCTTTCGAAACAATACCTTCTACGGTACTACAGTAATGTGGCATGGGATTGAAAGGGACAGGCTTGCAACGATGGACCAATGGATAGTAGTGTTTACACTGCACTGTACGGTAGCAATACAATCACGAAATTGAATATATCACCGCTAGATTAATAATAATTCAATAGAACTTGACTAATGAAACTGGAGAATGGAGAGGAGAACGTAATGGAGAGAGCTATGCTCGGAGTTTGCTAAAGCACCACAGTCACCGAAATAGCTATCAAAATTTGCAAGTTGAAATGGCAATGGGCAGGCCACATTGCTCGAAGAACTGATGACCGATGGGGAAGAAAGATTCTTGAGTGGAAACCACGTACCGGAAGACGCAGCGTAGGTAGGCCTCTCACTAGATGGATCGACGATATCGTGAGAGTCGCGGGAATCCAGTGGATGCAGATGGCAAGCTGTCGTTCAGTGTGGAGGACAAAGGGGGAGGCCTATGTTCAGCAGTGGAAGTCTTCGGGCTGATGATGATGATGATTATAATGAATGAAATTTACCTTTTATATAATTACATAGAAGAAGATAACTTTGTACCTATACTGTAAATATAACAATATTGTAACTAATGTAATAATTAACAGTGTATTAAAAATATATTTTTCATCCCCCCACCTCGGAAAGAGTATTTTTGCTCTTCGATATCTGAGTGCAAAAGCCGTTTTTATCCGCTAGAGGATAAAGTAAACTTGAATTTAGAACATCGTGTTCACTAAGCTTGTGAATTCAAAATATTATTAAACCTATTTACTTCTACCTCCATGGTGCCGAATTTATCATATAACCTTTTTTAATTTGTTAAAACCTCAGAACCTTCTTGGTGTACTTTATTTTAATTAGCTTTGCGCGCGTCATTTTATTTTCACGTCATATTGTTTAAACCATAGGTTAAAAACAAGAAACTTAAAAAAAAGTGAAAAACTTAAAATTTGAGATTTTAGCGACGAGGCGATAATGTTTTTTTTTTCATTTAGTCATTTCCTTGCTGAGGTTGGATGAAAAGTTAGGTACGTGTTGCACTTGAGTGCAAAGATTTTTCACCTCGTGCTCTTTTGATTCCCTCGCTAACGCTCAGGATTCTAATTTTTGAATCACTCGCTACGCTTGTGATTCAATTTTAGAATACTTCGCTTGCTCAGTCATCAAAATTGAGCACGCGGTTTAAAAGCAACTTTGCACTCTTGTATAACAAATAACTATTATTTCTTAAAACAAGACTGTGGATGATGATGAGCTTTCCTAAGTAAATAACTCAAAAGTGGTGTCATATTAGATGATCGGTCCACATGAGACAATGAACTTCCATTGCCGTCCGTATTTGTTATCTCCCGGTGGTTGTTCCCTCTAATCTGATTTAAATCATGCTTGTAAGTCCACGATCACGATCTGTCATCGTAAAAGTTTAATACTCGCCTTTTGATAAGAGACTTACTGTTCTTATAATTATGTATAGTTATACAAAATACAAATACAAAATTTATTTATTGTTATATAAGAAGCACAAAATACAGGTAGAATCCCTGCCTGTTGCGTTAGCGTGAGCTGTGTTGCAGCAGACAGTGTCTTCCCCAAAACTGGGAACAGTAACAATTATATATAATTTAAATTAAATATTAAAAACACATACCTTAAGGAACATACATATTATAAATTTAATATCTTTGTGTTGTGTTGTGTTGTGTGTGTGTGCGTGCGTGTGTGTGTGTGTGTGTGTGTGTGTGTGTGTGTGTATGTGTGTGTGTGTGTATGTGAGTGTGTGTGTGTGTGAGTGCGATTAGATGAGTACCTATGTTTGTGTGACATAAATGTATAGACAACTGGTAATAGGCTTGAGCATTTGGGTTGTCTTGAGACCTTCAACGGTCTATGGGCAGTCTGTTTTTATAGTGTTAGTGTTATCTTGTATTTTATATAGTTATTTAATGAAGGCGAGATGCCTTCAAGTTAAAAAAAAAACAATAGAAGCAACTTAAAGCAAGATAAAAATAAGATCCTCATAAAACAAGACCAGTTCTATAAAAATTTATGAAGGCATTAAATAGAACAATATGGCAAATTTATTCTAAAGCCCTCACTCCGGTCCCATTACGCGCGTGGCACTTCAAGGAGCAGTTATGTTCGTAATCTAGCCTGTATGAGGTGGTGACGGGTGATTATTGAAGTTAAACCGCATACATATACCTAACGTCATGACGGTTTGCGTAATTGGTTGCTTAATCTCGATTAGACGACTGATTATGGAGAAATGAACTAAGGAGAAGTACCGTGAGGTTTAAAAAACGAATTGAATGAAGTACCTATTTCCTCAATAATATATTTGTATTAGTATGTATTGTTATTAGAATGTACGGTTTATATTATAACTATCACATTTTCAAATATTGCACGCCCCGCCTTCTACCTCCTGTATAAATCCTCTCCATCCTAAGGTTGCCTGGAAGAGATCGCTCTTAGCGATAAGGCCGCCGATTGTTGCACTAGTTTTTAAGCTGTTTTATTGTGCGTATGAAATTTGTGGTGTGAATCTATCTATAGATAGATAGATCTCCTCCCTCACTGTTGATGGCAAAATTGCCCCAAAAACCAAACGGGGATCCAGTTCGCATTTTGTCAGAAAAACGGGTTAAGGCCTAATTCTAATAAAAATTGGGTTGCAGAAAACCCGGCTTCAAACGATACTCTACTTTTTGAGTCTTCTTTGAGTTGTCGAGGAAATGGCTATCCTTATTACCCTACCCAGAAATAGAGTAGCTATGCAATGAATATCAAAACAGCGCCCAATGACTATAAAATTCTATGATAAGGGACTACACTACACATAGTTATAGAGCAGATAAACATCTCTAATACGGCTCTCCTAAGATATAATGCAGTCTCATTATAAACCGGCAATTGGAATGTTGCCGATTAAACTCAAATGAAATAATTTTCAATAAGCAATTCCTATTAAGATTGTTATTACCAATACATTACCACTGGAACGGTATTAGGTAATAATGAATACACTGGATTCTTACGTTTATTATTAACGGATGTTCATATTCATTATGGACTCGCATTGCCAATATATTTACCCCTTTATTTATAAACGTTCGTTTAGTTATTGTGGTAGGTATAAAGTGATTTAACAACTTTACGCTGACGGGGTATTAATTATCAATTAAAAAAATACTTGAGAATTTGTAGCACTTGAACAAAATTATCAACACGCGCCAGATCAAAATTATTCATACCATCATCATTATTGAAACTGGTTAAAACTACTAAGTTAATGAAATTTTTGTGGGTTTACATCGAAAGCTTTTTCTCCTTCATAAAAAAAACAAGATTGGTTAACAAATGTCGGAATAATCTGTAAAATACATTAAAAAAAAAAAAAAAAAAAAAAAAAAAGATTCGAATTGATAAGCTCCTCTTGAAGTCGTTAAAAAGTATGTAAAAAAACGGACTGAATTGAGAACTTCCTTTATGTCAGTTAAAATTAAACATTTAATTGTGTGCAAGCGGTTTCCATGGTTACCATAAAAACATTAGGAAATTTCTATCAAAATCTATCAGCCTCCACCGCTTTACTGGGGCATGAATTTGACTTGATCGTGACTTATATTGCTTGACTCTGGCTGTGACTATGACTTGTTTGACGTTATAAGACGACTAAGTAAACATGTTCAATATTACGACTGAAGGACTTTGTATTCATGGTCATGAAAACAATTTACTAAATAAAAAAATTACTTGATATCAAAGATGTTCTACCTGGTATAATATATAAGATCATTGCAAGGACGTTGTATACCCTAAAGTAGGTTACAAAACGTCCTTTCTTGATAGATAATAATTAAGCCCTATGTATTAAAACCTTTTTATAATTTTATTATTTAGATTTAGATTTTTTGCGTGTTTTGTAGTTTCAATGTGCATATGAACGGTGGCTTACGGTGGACGTGTGAATGTTGCATGCAACTGCGTAATAGCTTAAAGTTAGTTTGAATTTTAATTTGGTGAGGTAGCTCATATCTTGAATTAACACATAAACTTTTCATCTTGAAAAAAAAACACTAAAATTGAGAGTTGAATTGCGAGTTGAGGTTCGACTAAATTTGAATTGCAAAGTTGGGGTCCAAGTCGCAAGCCTATTAGTAAAAAAAAAAAATACGTATGAGGGGGTACTATGACACGGTAAAGTAAAACTTAGTAAAGTGGGAGAAATGGAAACAACACGAAAATAAACGTAAAAAATATATATGTTCTGTGACGAAAATACATCACTCGTTATATTACTTTCCTACAAGTTCGCATGTTCCTGAACACTTAAAAAATAACAATCCATCATTATTACACATGAACACTCGAAAATACACAAGTTTAGGAAAATAATACAACAAGCCGACATGTCTAATCACGTTGCCGCCAAAACTTATATAACTTCTTTTTAAACGACTTCAAGAAAGAAGGTTATCAGTTTGACTGTATTTTTTTGCGTGCATTACAATCTTTTTCTGCGCCAAATTTAATTATACCTACTTTTTAAAGAACATGCTGCCTTGATAGCAATCCCATATAAATTCAAAGAATATAATTTCATCTCTAAGGGTGAAAAATTAGGGGAAGAATCGTATTTATTGAATTTCACCTATTTCCCGTAAAGTCGTTATTTAAACATAATTATTTTAATTGTTTAAAATATTTAGAAAAACATATGAGATAAAGTGCCACCCTGCGATCCTCAACGAACGTATACGCATATAATAAAACATATTCAATGCGGAGTGGCCATATTTCACTTACTTAGATAAAAGCTCTTTGCTCTTTTGATGGGCAAACTACGTAAACTTTTATGCCATCCACATTTCACAGGTAACTGTAAAAGGCCGTAACTCCTGTTACGGTCGGTGCGTTAGATCTGAAGACCAATTAATTTTGCATAAAGCATCGACAGCAGTTTACGACCTGTCGCCTATAGCGGAGTCATAAAACGAGTGTAAAATCATAGTAACTATAATTTAAGCTATATTGAAAAGTAAGGAAGGCTTATGAATGTGTAGTACTCGTGCCTAGTAATTTATGTAAGTAACAATAAAAGTTTATTCGTGTTTGTAATACCTAGTTATGTGGTAAAGTTTCAACTAACAAGCCTGTGTACTTGGGTCGCTAATCGCTATGTTATAAAAATGTAATGTCAAAAAATAAAACTTTCCAATTACTCGCCAATAAATTTCTAGATATAATTTTCGTCAACTTTTGATAGCATAATTTAGCAACAATAACCTCCATATTATGTAAATTAAGCCGTAGTCACTTTTACTTGATAAATACAAATAGCTGACGTAGCAGACACAAAAACGATTATTTATATGGTAATCCTAAAAAAAAAAGTGTATGTAACATCATCGACACAAGACAAACGAAATTACGAGTGCAAGAAGGTTATTATAAGTCTAGAAACTCTGGACTTACCTATTAATTTGCATTTATAGATGTGCTGCTTCAATAACATAAGTGTTGAGCCTAAGGGCAGTAGCGGGAGTGCGTCCAATCGTATAACCCGTTGAAATAAACCCTCTTAGAATTTACGGTTATGATTCAAAACCTAGATGTTGTTTGGTTAATTTATAGAAACGATAAGTGGGTGTATCGGTAAACGATGTTATTGACGATAGTATTCCCATGACTTGGAATTGGAACTTGTTCCTCAATAATTTGATCTGAATCTATGCATTGTAAATTATACTTTTTGGCCATTTTGAGGGTTCCGTAGTTACTACATATAGAACCCTAAGTATAATCAGAGTATTACTATAAGTTCATTCTGTCTGTCTGCCTGTTTGTCAGTGTATATCTGTACGTCTGTAGATAAGTACACGAAACTTTGCACAATTACAGTTTTAGTACAGGGGCTTAGTTTACGTTTTGTTCCATACATTGCTGGGCTGAAAGGTATTCGAAAACTTTTTTCGTATTAGAGTGAAGCAATCTATACCGCCGATTTTAGTTCCTTCGCGTTTCCGCTGGAGGCGCTTTACTAAAATGTATGGAACAAAACGTAAACGATAAAAGTTTTCGTAAACTATGAAATCTGGGGCTAAGGGAGATCTCAATTTTAAAGGATTTTTTTTTTTTTCCATTTAGGGGTGACGCTAGTAGGTGAAATGGAGATGAACATTTTCATTTCACTGGGATACCCAGGTTATCCCCTCGTTTGGGGTACTGTTGAATATATCTGTAAAAAGAAAAGTAAGGTTTGATACATCACTTTTCTATCAAGTGTATCCTTTATCTGACACTGAATTAACCTATGACGCCCATTGCCTATGACGCCCATTGCCTATGACACCCATTGCCTATGATGCCCATTTTTCTATCGGGCTGCCAGAGCGGGCACGAAAAATAGACACCGTTTTATGGTTGATATTCCGAAAACCCGTACGAAGCGCTTTGTTTCCACATTTATTGTGCGAACTGCTATGGAATCTATGGAATTATCTATCTAATATCTATGGAATTCGCTGCCTGAATGGGTGTTCCCCGTTAGTTACAATCTGGGTGTCTTCAAGTCGAGAGTGAATCGGTTTCTTCTAGGCAAGCGTGCTCCATCATCGACCGCATCGTCGCTTAACATCAGGCGAGATGGCGGCAGGCATGGGATGGAAGCGCAAGCCTATCAATGGAGAAAAAAAACCTGTTGTTGTTTAGATCACTTAAGTAAACTTATCTGACACCATTGTGTGATTCTGGAACTCTTGTAGCACGAGTTCAACTCACACTTGACTGGTTTATCTCAATATTTCCTTACCCTTTCATATTATGTCTGCTGTGTCCTTTCTAAGTCTCAGAACGCAATAAAAATAAAAAAAAACAGTTTTTTTTTTTCTAAAAATCTTCATCGCAAGACTCTGCATCAATTTGAAATCCAGTACTCTGGGATCTGTCCATACCAGCGGTTACCGGCCCACGTAAAAAGCGTAATCATTAATTGCCAATACCATAGTGTTAAGTTTATTAAGAGAGCAGTCTAACAAGGCTTAATCTGAAGACATTGTAATAAACCATGAATACAGAAGCAATCACAATGTCTCGGATGTCTCGGAATGATCGGATTCCGAGGCATCTATCGGAGGTAGGGTTGACACACTATCAAGGTTTTCTGGACATCACCCAAACCATAAAGTAAGTTTTTACAAAATAAAATTACTTCCTTGGAAGTAATCTGGGCCTTTTCAAGGCCAGACTGAATAGGTATCTTCTAAGTCTGCGTGCTTCATCTTCTACCACATCATCGCTTACCAACAGGCGAGATGGTGGTCAAAGGCGGACTTATACACGTTAAAAAAAAGTTGGTGGAAACTATAACGGAAAAGGAAGGGAATAAATTTTCCACTCATTTTGGATATTTTCTTCAAATATAAATTGGATCAGCCTCGAAATTAAAGTTATATTTAGGACAAAAAAAACACTTATTTATTTAATCAAATATTTATTAAAACAAAATAATTGAAATCAGTTCACGATCCGCGATGATACGTAATACAGAACACACAAAAACAACACAAGAATTGAGAATCTTTTCTTAAAGTCAGTTTTAAAAATACACCAAATGGAGCAATATGAGTTGTTGGGAATACTACATTGTTACCCTAGGGGTGAAAGTAACTAATTTAGTGCTGAGACGGGGTTTATTTTTTAGACAGGCTAATAGTTCAAGGGACTAAATAAGTCTTTAACCCCGAGGTAAACCCTGTGCTTTTCATTACGAATACAAGGAAACTAAAAATAAAAACATGAACTGACTAAAGAAAATATGTGATACGATTTTAAGTATCTTTCTTTTGATTTAGGTGGTAAAAGGTTTTCCACTACTGCTTTAGCCTCTTCTCTTATGAAATCAGGCGTCAAATCCATATCGGAATCAGATGAACTGATTGTGTTAATACAAATCTGCTATACGGAAGTATAAACAAAACTCTACAATGAAGATCGGATTCCCGCCAAAAATTTTTTTGGAACATCCTGACACTGGAAAATGCACGAGAAGTGCGGGACTATAATACACTGAGGAGGAAATAAAAGTTGGAACGTGGTTCAATACAAATGTGAAAATAGAACTAGTTCTTTTTTATAATTTGAGTGTCTGTCAGTTGTCAACTGTCACTGTCAGTTGAAAGTGATTCTCCCTAGGGCTGAAATGTATTACTTTCAACCCGCTCCTCAGGCAACTTCAGACCTACTTTCCCAGTATGTGTAATGAAAAGTAGTGTATCTATCTACAAGCAATTACAACCTTAATGCCCTTTAGAGTTAGTTAAAAGTTTAGTATTTATTGGTAATACACAAAAAATACACATTTCTTCAAGAAACAATAATAGTCACAATTTTTAAATGCTAGTTAAATAAATAAATTAATATTTTCTTAACCTAATCAGGTACGTAATCGTGATAACCTTCTTTTGTTTCAGCATTTTGAAGTAAGTATATTAACTAATTCTGGTTATCTCATAGAAACCTGTACAGATAAGTCACATACGGTTACATTCCCACGCAGTGTGCATTCCTTCAATATTATTTTTAATAGTCAGTCTAACATGCTAATTAAATAAATAAATATTTTCTTAAACTAATTAAGTGTTAGTGATAACCTTCTTTTGTTTCAGCATTTTGAAGTAAATATCTCATAGCAACCTGTACAGATAAGTTACACACGGTTATATTCATAACCCATACAGAGTGCATTCCTTCAAGATATCTTTCACAGTTAAAATTTCTAATTAAATTAAAAAAAAAAAACCTAATTAGTGATGTATTAGTGATAAATTTCTTTTGTTTCAGCATTTTGAAGAAAGTATCTCATAGCAACCTGTACAGATAAGTTACACACGGTTATATTCATAACCCATACAGAGTGCATTCCTTCAAGATATCTTTCACAGTTAAAATTTCTAATTAAATTAAAAAAAAAAAACCTAATTAGTGATGTATTAGTGATAAATTTCTTTTGTTTCAGCATTTTGAAGAAAGTATCTCATAGCAACCTGTACAGATAAGTTACACACGGTTATATTCATAACCCATACAGAGTGCATTCCTTCAAGATATCTTTCACAGTTAAAATTTCTAATTAAATTAAAAAAAAAAAACCTAATTAGTGATGTATTAGTGATAAATTTCTTTTGTTTCAGCATTTTGAAGAAAGTATCTCATAGCAACCTGTACAGATAAGTTACACACGGTTATATTCATAACCCATACAGAGTGCATTCCTTCAAGATATCTTTCACAGTTAAAATTTCTAATTAAATTTAAAAAAAAAAACTAATTAGTGATGTATTAGTGATAAATTTCTTTTGTTTCAGCATTTTGAAGAAAGTATCTCATAGCAACCTGTACAGATAAGTTACACACGGTTATATTCATAACCCATACAGAGTGCATTCCTTCAAGATATCTTTCACAGTTAAAATTTCTAATTAAATTAAAAAAAAAAAACCTAATTAGTGATGTATTAGTGATAAATTTCTTTTGTTTCAGCATTTTGAAGAAAGTATCTCATAGCAACCTGTACAGATAAGTTACACACGGTTATATTCATAACCCATACAGAGTGCATTCCTTCAAGATATCTTTCACAGTTAACAATTCTAATTTAATTTAAAAAAAAAACCTAATTAGTGATGTATTAGTGATAAATTTCTTTTGTTTCAGCATTTTGAAGAAAGTATCTCATAGCAACCTGTACAGATAAGTTACACACGGTTATATTCATAACCCATACAGAGTGCATTCCTTCAAGATATCTTTCACAGTTAACAATTCTAATTTAATTTAAAAAAAAAACCTAATTAGTGATGTATTAGTGATAAATTTCTTCTGTTTCAGCATTTTGAAGTAAGTATATTAACTAATTCTGGTTCTCTCATAGCAACCTGTACAGATACTTAAGTTACACACGGCTATATTCTCAACCCATACTGTGTGCATTCAAATGAGATCATTTTTAATACTCACGGCTTAAAATCCCAATCGATTAAATAAATATTTCCTAACCTAATCACGTCTTAGTGATAACTTTCTTTTGTTTCAGCATTTTGAAGTAAATATATTAACTAATTCTGGTTCTCTCATATCTTCCTGTACATATAGCCACTAAATTTACACACGGTTACATTCTCAACCCATACGGTGTGCATACGGTTGTTCTTCTTGTGATCTCTATTTACATATTAAAATTAGTCAACAAGCATAAAATTTAAAGGTACTTTGTCTAATAAATCATTAATATATTCCTTGAAGATGCTCGCTGCGATTTCCTCTACCGCTGGAGTCGCCTTTTCCATCGCCATAGGCGCGTTGAAGCGAGCGAATAATGTTATACGATTTCCTATTAAAAAAAAGTTGCACGTTATAACCGCTAGGGGATTTAATTAGGTAATTTATCTTTTAACACTATAAAAGCGACATAACGTCTAAATTGGAGTAAATGTGGCATTGTGAAGTATATAATTGATATTATATATTTACAATGACGCTCGGACGTTTTTTGACTGTTTTCACTGAGAGATTGTGACTCTATAGAAATTGTATCTTGATGACTATGGTAACTATATTTAAAAACAGATATCGAGTTAGGGTGATTTGTTTGTATATCAATGGATAGGTGGTTCATTTAGACAGTAACAGTAACTAATTTTATGGAGTAAAGCGTAGAGCAAAAAAATTTTACGAATTCGTGTAGGCTTATCAGATTGCCAGAGTGGACAAAAAATCGATACCACTTTATGGTTGATATTCCGAAAACCCGTACAAAGCTCTTTGATTCTACTTTTATTGTGCGAACTGCTAGACTGTGAAATGCGCTGCTTGGATAGGTGTTCCCCGATATCTACAATCTGGGTATCTTCAAATCACGAGTGAATCAGTTTCTTTTAGGCAAGCGTGCTCCATTGTAGGCTGCATCATACCTTAACATCAGGCTAGTTCGTGGTCAAGCCCAAGCTTATTATAGGATTTTTAAATAACTGTGCTGCTGTGCGTTTGGTCTGTGAAAAGTCTAATATAGGTACCTAATTTGTTTGTAATGTTTGTTAATTGTTAATGTGTGTATGTTTAAATCTTTTTACCTACGGCTGTCCTGTCAAGTTTCTGTAGGTCTATTTGCGGCTTCTCAACTTTAACTGTCGCCGTGACAGAATCTAGTTTGAGATACTCCACGCCATCTTTTGTGACTGGCGAAGCGACGCATTTGTACAATACGGAGACGTTGGCTAAAAAAATAAGGTTTATGTTAATTTGTTTTTTTAATCAAGGTATCAAAAGTTTTAATAAGGTATCATAAGTTTTTGTAGTAGGTCTTAGATATAAGCTAATAAGTTTTTAGCCATTATAGCCCTTTTTCGGGGGCGTGTAGGTAGGGGGTATTGGAAAAGCAGCAAACGGAATGAAGCGTGAATACTAGGCGTGTTTACCATCTTCAACCAAACCGTCACTTAACATCAGCTGTGGTCAAACGCCTAGCCTCTAGACCATAAAAATTTCAATAAACGTAATTTACACATTTTTACAAACAAAAAGTAACAACTAATTTCACGGAAAATTCAAATAACGTGATGCATCCTCTAATTTTCCTCTCTTCTGAGAGCTCTTCTCTTCTTATATTAGCTGTAGCTACATATTTAAATGCGATTACTATAAAAATACGACAGCTAATATAATAAAAATAAAAACATTAAAATATTTTTATACTCTACGAATATATCGCGTAACATAAAAAATCAAAGTCATATTCAGAAACTCCTTTTTTTAAATCTTAGTTTATATTAAGTCTAGTACTAAGTACTTACTAAGTTTTGCTTTCAATTTGCCGAAGGTCTTTATTTTTGAAACTCCTTTTTTTTCAATCTTAGTTTTTAGTAAGTCTAATACTAAGTACTTACTAAGTTTTGCTTTCAATTTGCCGAAGGTCTTTATTTTTGAGGACATCTTACTACCCTGGAAGAGGTAGTTGGCTGAGATGTCCAGATTCGGGAACATAACCTTCATTTCACCCGTGTATTTCTGTTTATTTAGCAAATCCACCCTGAAATATCATACTAATATTATAAATGCCTCTCTTTTTTCCTCTTTCACGCAACAACAGAGACAGAAAGAGCAAGTGGATGCAAGTGAATCGACGTGATTTTGGAGGGCTGGAAAGAGTTAAGAAACTGCTTAACCCGGATTTTTTTATCCCACAAACTTTTGCACTTAAAATAATACTTTAAACCGTGATTAAATAAAAAAAACATCATAAAATTTGGTTTTCAATCGGTAAATAACACACGTAAAATTAAAATAAAGCGGCAAATCAAGAAACTCTCCTACAAAATCCTGTTGAAAATTGTTCAAATAAGGTTTTATAAGTTATATGATTATTTACGGGATATTTTATATTTACCGTGGTAAGGTTGTGGAATGAGCTCCCGATATTACGGCGCAGTTACATGCATCATGTTCACGGGAAGACTGAGCTCATTCCACAACTTGACCACGGTAAATATCCCGTAAATAATCATATAACTTTAGTGAACAACCGTGATAGTTTAAAACAGTGATTTAAGTTTTATAAGTAACTTTTTTGAATTTCTTTCATTAAACAACGTACAAGATTGTACAACCAGTGCATAAAACAAAAAATTTTCATGTAGGTACCTAAACATTTTTATGCACTAGTGCAGTTTAATTTCAGGGTTCAGTTTGCAATTTGTTTGGCATAGATCAAGCTATTGGTAAAGACCCAGATATAAGTTGTGTCGAATAAAAATGGAACATTTTTCATACTTTAGTTTCAATTTGAACTAACAAGACGTTACTCACAAAATCACTATTTCATTTTCTCTCATATGAAGTGAAAAGTCAAGTATAACTCGTACATAAACCCCTATTTATCCTCCCTCGCCTTCGGCTCTGGATAATAAACATCTAGCCTAAAATGTCTTGTTTTTTGCATTCGTTGTACAATCATACTAATATTATAAATGCGAAAGTGTGTTTGTTTGTTACTCTTTCACGCAGCAACAGAGCAACGGATCGACCTGATTTTATGCACGGGTATGTATAGTTCAAGGGCTGGAAAGTGACATAGGCTACTTTTCATCATCATCGTCATCATCACCATTTTTCATCACTACGCGGGTGAAACCGCGGGGCGCAGCTAGTATACTATATCTTAAACAATTAATAAGAAAACTTAATACTTAAATATAAAATACTAATCCAAACTAACTTACTTTAATTTGTCAATCGTAAATTTAGACCCTTGATATGCCACTACTTTTGTTATTGTAGTGTTCAGTTTGATGCCATTTTGCGTTATTTCAGTATACAAACGGTCCTTCTGGAAGGGCTCTAGAGAAAGTGTAACATTAATTATTATTTATTAGAAGGTTATATACAAAATGTAGTTGAAAATCTTCTAATTTAGAACTATAAGTAAACTACGTGAGTAGAGTAGTCTCCTCACGTAGTTTGCGCTGGCAATCTAGTTAAAAGCTATTAAAAAAAACTCATGCATATAAATCTGAAAGCCTATTTGTACATTTACAAAGATTAACACGGAACGGTGATACTAAGTCGAAAAGAGGTCTAATTATGAATTACTTCTACCCTAAAATCTTGAAAAAACATCATTGACATTGACATTCAACGATAGAGCTAAACTCCTTTCGGCTTATCACCATTCCGCGTGACCCTGTACAGTTATTATTTGTATTTAGGATAAGTGTGATTAAAAACATGTGAGTGTTGAGTAGTTATAAAAAAGAGGTGAGAGTTGAGTGGTTATAAAAATGAGCTAAGTGTTGAGCGGTTGTAAGATACTGAGAGAATCCAACGCGGATGGGCAGCGTTCGGGAAATTGAGTGACATCTTCTCGTCCAGGATACCACAGTGCCTAAAGACAAGTGCCAGTGATGACATATGGTACTGAGACGTGGACCTTAACTGTTGGCCTTTTGGAGAAACTCACAGTCACAGTGGACAATGGAGAGAGCCACAGACTAGGTAAAGCTACGAAGAAAGTCTTTGGAGAGAGCTAGCTCGGAGTTTCTTGGCGCGATAGAATCCGGAACGTGGATATTCGCCAAAGAACCAGAGTCACCGACATAGCTGTTAGCAAGTTGAAGTGGCAATGGGCAGGCCACATCGCTCGAAGAACTGATAACAGAAGGGGGTGGTGATGATGAAGATACTGAGAAATATAAGTATTTATGCGAATGAAAATGAAATAATAAATAAATTCAGAAATACCGTGTTGGAGGTTTGGCCTTATATTTTTAATCTTATCTAGAATACATCCATCTACTTGCGGGTCGCTTCTATGACATTTTTTGTTCCCTGAAATAAAGTTTCGGATGAAGTTTATTTATTAAAACAAATATTGTTTATTGCTGCCTTAAAGTCCAAGGTGTCAAAAAGTTATAAAAAGACACGGACAACTAGCTCCCAGACACGTAGGTATTTAAACTCTGAGCTTAGTATTATTCTAAGCTCATCAGTTAAGAGGGTATACCACGGCCAAGAAATTTGATGAATAGGTATTATTGCTGTCCCTTGACTTCAAGCCTCTCCCGGTAGAGCGCAAAAGGGACAACTGCAGCTCGGATCAATTATACCTACGAAAAGAAGACAAAATCATCGTCTCGTATTTTTCTGTTTCCTCATTCAAAGCTCGGCCGATTTCATTATTTTTTTAATTAATAGTTGTGAAAAGGATTGAACTATGCTTCTGTCATTTATTTTTCTGTTATAAACTCGTCTGTTTGCTAGACGTCTGAACATAGCAGTAAAAAAAAATTTTTTTTTGGGAAATTTAAAGGCTCATATTTCTTATAGTACTTATAAGAAAAAATTTATGGTATAAGAATGACAATAGAGGAGATTAACACCATTTAAAAAAATTACAGCTCTAGCGCAGGGAGGAAACACGAGAATACGTTTGTATGGACAAAACGCTGACCATGTGCCCTCTTAATCATCTGCCCCGGTCAGCATCTATTATGATTTTTTCCGTCATCATCATCATCATCATCATCAGCCTGTAAACGTCCACTGCTGAACAAAGGCCTCCCTCGTAGAGAGGGGTGTTGCCATAATCCCCACGCTTGGCAGGCGGCTTGGGGATCGCAGTACATTCACCGTGTACTAATAGGACGCTGCTGCCCATCCTCCGGTGGTTCTGGTCGCAGTTTTAGGACATACCCGGGTCCTACTAAATAACAATCAATCTATACTAATATTATAAAAAGGAAAGATTTGATTGTTTGTTTGTTTGCATTGAATAGGCTCTGAAACTACTGAACCGATTTGAAAAATTCTTTCACTGTATGGAAGCCACACTATCCCCGGGTGACATAGGCTATAATCTTTACCCGTGCGAAGCTGGGGCGGACCGCTAGTCTAATATACATTGACCCAAAGAGTAATCTTAGTAATATGACCTATTGCTAATATAAAACAATTGGAATATTGTCCTTTTCGTAATAAACGCATTTTGTGGTTAATAAACAACTTTTCACTCGCTTCTGCACCTGCCGGTCGCTAACAGACGTATTTAGTGTTTCATACTCAATAATAATTAAAAAACTTTTTTCCGTAACTATTTTTAATCGTTTTTTTTAAAGTTTTTTAATTATTATTGAGTATGAAACACTAAATACGTCTGTTAGCGACCGGCAGGTGCAGAAGCGAGTGAAAAGTTGTTTATTAACCACAAAATGCGTTTATTACGAAAAGGACAATATTCCAATTGTTTTATATTAGCAATAGGTCATATTACTAAGATTACTCTTTGGGTCTATGTATATTAGACTAGCGGTCCGCCCCAGCTTCGCACGGGTAAAGATTATAGCCTATGTCACCCGGGGATAGTGTGGCTTCCATACAGTGAAAGAATTTTTCAAATCGGTTCAGTAGTTTCAGAGCCTATTCAATGCAAACAAACAAACAATCAAATCTTTCCTCTTTATAATATTAGTATAGATTGATAGTTATTTAGTGACGCGGCGTGTCAGTCGTGCTCGCAAGCCTTCTGCTCGCCCATGAAGGCTGCACTCTATCGAGGAGGCTGGTGTAGGACCACTGGTTTCATCACTGCGTGGCCAGCAACGTCTATTTGAAGAGCGTTTGACCAAAGACAATATAAATCGTCATTGCGTTTGACGTATGAATAGGTGATATTACTAATACATTGAATCCTGATCTGTGCGTCTAATATTTTAAGAGGTGCATGCCATTGAGGTGGCAAAGTTTTGGTCTAGAAACTTGATTTGAAAATAGAATTGTATTTTGCGAAACATCGACTCGAAAGAAGAAGATTTTAAGAGGTAAAGTTTGTAAGCTTGTTGTTAATGTAATGTAAGTGTAAACTCAAAGGTTCGTCTGAAAACCGGCGCTGATAGTCCTTGTCTTTCAGCATTAATGCTGAGACAGACCCATTCGACACTAATTGTATCCTTTAGATGTAAGTTTTTGTAAAGGTGTCAAATAAAATTCATTTTCTTTCTTTCTTTTTTAATAATAACTGTTCTCGTTTAAAGGAATTCAGAAGGATGCAGACTGAGATCTGTCCGGATGGCAGACACACCAGTTGCATGCGTGGTGTTTCTGTCTGGATGTCCTAAGACTATGGAATTGCGATGTCTCCATGACGTGTTAATTTAAGATGTAAAATAAATTGAAGAGCGTATCTTTTTTTTTTTGTTTTTTTTTTTTAAACTCCTTATTGTCTAACTTTACGGAATATTTTCTATAAATTTGAATTTTATTTAAAAAAATAATAATAATACTATGGTTAACGCATTTATTTGCTCTGACGGCTGCAATAAAATTGAAGAATGCTGAGTAAAAACACTTTCTTCAAATATTTCACTAAAGTACCCATATCAAGTGCTTGTAGTCTTACGTTCAAAAACCTAGTTTATTTAAAACGGGCAAGTGCCATTATTAACTAAATGAAAAAAAGCTAACACTAATAACAGCAGTTAGACTGCCCATAGACCGTTGAAGGTCTAAAGAAAATTCAAATGCTCAAGCCCACTATCAGTTGGCAGCGTACCCAAACAAAAACAATAAAAATAAAAGTTTAAAACAAGTTAAAACCTAGCGAAAGTGATCAGTATTCTTTTTTTTAATCCAGATTTTAATAATGGTAATGACAATAGACAATAGACAAATTTTTATTTATGGAAGAAGAAAAAAATATATACATTGCAGATTGCAGTTGCGAGACGTAAATGCACATAAACACACAAATAATGATCAATTTAAAAACATCAAAATTAGAAAAAATACGGAATGTTGGTTACTTCGATGACAATTTTATGTCAAACACTGTTTTAAACTATCACGGTTGTTCACTAAAGTTCCACAACCTTACCACGGTAAATATCCCGTAAATAATCATATAACTTTAATTTTATGTCAACCAAGTTAACACATTTTCCGGCTATTTTGATTTAAAAGTCAAATTACTGAATCGATTTTGATGAAATTTCTATGGGACCAATCTGAAAGTATATAACTTTTTTTAAACGTTAGCTAAATGACTGAATTATGAGGTAACAAACAGTAAAAAATAAAAATAAATATTTAAATTAAACTAGCTGACCCGACAAACATTGTTCTGTCCAAATTTCACAGAAAAAACCTCCCGATTTTCTGATTTCCCGGGGAAATTTTCCACTTTTTTTTCTAAACCACGCCTGTTTTTATACGAAACAAAAAAATATTAAAATCCGTCAAGCCTATTTTAATTTTAGTTTTTGAGTTGAGTTTCAATTGATTTTTGTATATAAGAAAAAAATAGAACACCTTTGTTGAAATCTGTTAAAAATACAGTTGAATTCGGAACCTCGTTTTTTCAAGTCAGTATTGTTTTTTATAAACTTACCTAATATTTTCCTTCCAGAAGCAAGTGCGATGCACGCGAAATAAATAATAAACAGCTCCATGTCTGTCTGTCACCTCAGTTATCACACTATAGTGAGGACACCTGTTGCGTGTGAGTATATATATACATAAGTAGTTATCCCTTCATTTGTGACGTCGATTTGAACTTCTCTGATCCGGTCTCACTCATCGGGATTTTCAACCAAAGACTTTTCCTTTATTTGTCTGCTTTTTTTATTTGTACATGTGCTGCGTTTCATTAAGGCGAAATGGTAGAGAACCGTACACTTGCATGACGGTAATGCGGCGTGCGCGCTTTCAAATATTTTTAATATTAATTTTTTCTTTATTTTCTACAAATAATCTTACGCTTTTACAAAAAACTGCGACCACTAAAGTATTTGAATGATTGTTAGGATCACACACAATTTTTTTTGATAAAAATATCTTCTATAGAATCAGAATGAAGTTGATTCAATCCATTAAACGGAACGTAAAAACGGGTGTTTTTTAGGAAAGTTTACGATTTTTTTCTATTGAGCCAAATTTATTTAATCGTGTATCGGTGAACACATCGGAATAAAATATTTCAAGAACATGTATTAAACATAAAGAAATAATGTCAATTAATCGATTTTAAAGGTCTACTTTTGAATATTCGTGATGACGAACCGTCAAATTTGAAGCATATTTCATCTTAATATGTTTTTTTTTAAATAAAACTTTAGGTTTACTTATATCCCACACGCGTAATCTTAGCTGGGTATCCAGGGCCTTGACTAAATCCACATCAAACCCATGATATTCAATAACATATTTGATAACAAGCTGCGCCCCGCAGTTTCACTCACGTAGTGATGAAAAATGATGATGATGAAAAGTAGCATATGCCATACTCCGGCTCTTGAACTAAACCCATGCAAAAAATCAGGTCGATCCGTTGCTCTTTTGCTGCGTGAAAGAGGAACAAACAAACCAACAAACTAACAAACCGACAAACTAACATACTTTTGCATTTATAATATTAGTATGATAGCTGCACCCCGCGGCTTCACCCGTGATCCTGCACGAACCGTGGACTTGTCCAGGATAAAAGTCTACGTGTTAATCCAGGGTATATGTTGTCTACATTCCAAAATTCATGCAAATCAGTTTAGCTGTTTCAGCGTGAACAAGTGACAAACATCCTGACACAAAAACTTTCGAATTTATAATATTAGTAAGGCAAGATGTGATATAAACGTGATCAAAAGTATAAGATTCAAGCATATTAATAGATAGTAACAATAAACAATTAAAAAGTCAAAAAGAAAGAAAATAGATAAGGTATTATACCACAAAAAATATACATAAGTAAATGGTATATACCATTTAGAATCACATAGAATCACTAACCTAAAATAACTTCTCAATAATAAATAATAAACATGGTAACATTTAATAAATTAATTAATTTAATTCATTAATTAATTTAGCGCCTGGTTAATGCGACGCGTGACCAAAATACTGGCGTGTTTTTGGCTCAACGCATAAGGTTTGCCATTCAACGTGGTAATGCCGTCAGCATTCTGGGTACGCTGCCAACTGGTAGTGGGCTTGAGCATTTGGATTGTCTTTAGAACTTCAACGGTCTATGGGCAGTCTAACTGTATTTGTAGTGTTAGTTTTAGCTTGTATTTTGTTTAGTTAACAAAGGCACTTGCCCTTAAAAAAAACTATGTGTTTAATTATTTTTTTTCTGTTTTAGAGCAAGTGCCTTTATTAATAAAACAAAATGTATGTTAACATGAAACATGTATAAATTTTTATTTTATTATTTCAATTAATTTACGCTCAAAAAACCTAAATAATAAACGAAAGATTCAATGGTATAATTATATTGCATAAATGCATCTGACTAGGTGACACACCAAGCCACCTGCCACCTGCCACCTGCTTTGATAGCTAAATCCATGTCATAAATTGTTTCTGTTTCTTTCCTTTTTATAAAGCCTTGGTGGCAAACAATCTGACGGGCCGCCTGATGGTAAGCGATCACCGTCGTCTATGGATACCTACAACATCAGGTTCTGTGTTCGGTTTGTCGACGAGCCTGGTCATAATGCAGCGAATTTAATGCAGCAGAGGGTAGATTAAATAAATAAATAATCTTCATCTGGATGTCTTCAACTCGAAAGTGAATCGGTTTCTTCTAGGCAAGCGTACTCCATCGTAGACCGCATCACCGCTTACCATCAGGCGAGTTGGCGGCCATGCGCAAGCCTTTTTTTTAAACATTAAAAAAAAACATTTTGCAAACACGGTCATCTGACCCCAAACTAAGCAAAGCTTGTAATATGGCTGCGAGAGACTGGCTGTTTGTGATTATTTCGTGGTTTTTTAAGGTGGTTTGGTTCACAAATGGCGGGAAATTCAAATTTCAAACAGTTTTCTTGTCCTTGTAGCTAGGCTGGGTAATTATTGTAAACGATCATTATGTTTGCGCAAATTGATTATTATTCTTTACAAATTCATTTAAAGCTATTTATCTCTAATGCTCATTATTACTTACATTTGTGAAGAAACAAATTTTTGCTGTTTCAAACGGTTTATTGACAAATGTAATTAATATGGTGCGTTACTGTTAAATAGTTGTACATTATAATGTTAAGAACAGCCAACATTTTGCGCAAACACTGTGTTATTTAGAAATAATTACCTGGCCTGGCTACTAGGACCAAAAAACTGTTTAAAATTTGAATTTCCCGCCATAGGTGAATCGTACCACCTTTAATGTGAGTTTAAAAAAATAAACTATTATGTATGTCTCAGTCTCTGGCAGCCTTATCACAAGCATTGCTTAGTTTGGAGTCAGACGGCCGTGTGTGCAAAAATGTCCCGAATATTACATATTACAATACTATACATACATATATAGCAACATACATAATATTATAGTTCATAGTTATTTTATTAATATCAGTAAGATACATGTCAAATACAGGTTAAAAATGAACTTAATATAATGATTACTATAAATAATTAATTAAGAACGTAATCACATTTTAATAACAATAATTATACAAATCAAGAAAAATTCTATTAATTTATAGCAATATCAAATCAAAATAATTAATAGAGTTAAAAATTTAAAAAAAAAAAAATTAAGATGTCATAAAAAATCATAATCAACAGCATGCACAAAAAATAATAATAAAATAAGTCAAAGAAATAACAATTAAAATTAAATGGATAATATTATTGAATACTAACATAAATTAATTTTAATTTTGTGCGTCTTTAAATATGTCAAAGTCATAAAAAGTTTGCTCGACAAGCCAGCGTTTTAGCAGCGTTTTAGCGTATTACAATACTATACATACATATATGTAATATTCTAGCTGTTGCTCGTGACTTCATACGCGTTGATTTTCATATAAAATTTCAACCCTTTAGTCCTTAATTTGACATTTTTGCATAATATTCCTTCAGAAAAACTTTTCTACAGCATCTCATAAGGAATCGACTTGCCAGTAAAATAAAAAAAAACGAAAATACAGCTACTTATGTTCAATTGACTTAGGTAGGTACTCAGTCAGTAGGTGACGCCGGGCTCACAGACCGGGTTGACACTGAAACTACAAGATATACGCCTGAGTCGCTACTGAGGCATGAACACGATGATGATAACGGGAGGGTCATCATCAGGGTCAGTAGGGTCGGTAGGGTCGATAGGGTCGGGTCGGGTGTCGGTGGGTGTAAAATGGGAGCTACTCGAAATTACAACACAAATCTATCGTGGAACCAAATGGCGGGTAAAACACGCCAAAACGGTGATTATAAAATATGAAAACATACATGGTTTGACGGGTTTGGATGGAGGACTTTTACATATCACACTAATCACACTAAAATTATAAATGCAATAGTGTGTTTGTTTTTTGGTTTATTTGTTCCTCTTTCACGCAGCAACAGAGCAACGGATCGACCAGATTTTTTTGCATGGTCATATTTGAAGGGTCGGAGAGTGACATTCTTTGAGAGAGCTATTTTCATCATCATCACCATTTATCATCACTGAAAACCGCGGGTGAAACCCTCGGGTGAAATCGCGATGCGCGGCTAGTTTTTAATAAAAATACAAATATAATATAACCTACATTATCATATTTGCTACGTTTTTAGGGTTCCGTACCTCAAAAGGAAAAAACGGAACCCTTATAGGATCACTTCGTTGTACGTCTGTCTATCCGTCTGTCTGTCCGTCTGTCCGTCTGTCAAGACCCTTTTTCTCAAGAACGCGTAAAGGTATCAAGTTTAAATTTATACTAAATACTTGGGTTTACGGTTTCTTTCGGCTGTAAAAAAATTATAGTCGTAAGTCAACGCAATCAAAAGATATGAACGTTTATGTCGCATATTTTGCGATTTCACAGGAAAATCAAAACCTATAGGGTACTTCCCGTTGACCTAGAATCATGAAATTTAGCAAAAGGCAAGGTCTCATAGCACATATATCGGAATAAATCCGAAAGTCTCAAATTTGAGGTAATATAATTAAAAATAATTATTTTGCTATTACAAACTTACATTATGTAGTTGGAATGTATGGAAAAACCTTATAGTAAGTTGAAAGACATACTTAACTACAAAGTTAAGTATGTCTTTCAATATTTCAACTTCAGTTAGTTTTTTTTTTGGACTCGCGCTCTGAGGGTTCCATTTTTTTCTTAGTACTAGCTAAATGACTGTGACTTTGTACGCGTAGGGCTCGGCCTCCGACCTCTCCAATACAGGGCAACTCTCAAAGGGTGTACTAAGCCCAAAGGGCTCACATTATGAAGAACTTTTACTAGGAGACCTACGCTGAAATCTCAAAAAAATATCTCCTATTCCATACATTTTGTAGAGTTTATTATGGAACAACTGATATTTTTTTCGTGATTTCAGAGTTGCTCCCATAGCTAAAGTTGTTAATAATTATGCGTAATACCCTTTTTGGCTTAGTACACCCTTTGTGCGTAACCCAGTAGATATAAATTTCAAAATTCCTTAATGCTGACCTACGTTATTAAGGAACACTTTTACCTTATATTTAATCTCACCGATGAGTTTTTAAAAACGATGACATAACTACCTTATTCTTGTATAGTCTGTATACAGAAGTTTAATAGTGTTAACACACGTATGGATTTGGCTGACGGACCGCCGTCCAACCAACGGGAGAGAAAGAGTGAGAATATCATATTTCCCTCTCTTTCTCTCCCGTTGGTCAGACGGCAGTTGAGGTCAACCAAATCCATACGTGTGTCAACACTATAAGTACGGATACATTTCGGAGAGTGTACATCGTATCTGCATTATCTAATTCTCTCCTGCCCATTTTACTATCGGACTGCCAGAGCGGGCACAAAAAATCGACACCGCTTTATGGTTCATATTCCGAAAACCCGTACGAAGCGCTTTGATTCCACTTTAATAAGTGAACTGCTAGTCTGTGGAATACGCAGCCTGAATGGGTGTTCCCCGATAGTTACAATCTGGGTGTCTTCAAATCACGAGTGAATCGGTTTACATCAGGCGAGTAGGTGGTCAAACCCAAGCCTATTATAACTTCAAAAATAGCGAACTTCCATACAAATTTCCATCTTCTATTAATACGCGATTGTGTAATATGTCACGCTTAGTCTTAGTCAGTGAATAAATGTTTTTTTTTTTTATTGAGTTAATTCGTCACCTTAGAATAGTGGACGAAACCGAACCGGTTTCGTGAGAAAAAGTCGAATCACAACTCATTTCCTAATAAATCAGAACAGGTAAGTCACATTCCAAATCCATAATTTACGGATGAGCAATATTACTCACAAGGGAAATTACTCGTGCGTATAAAGCGAGGAAAATTTCTGATTTCACCCGCGCGTCTCGCATCACCCGCATTAGTGTGAAACACAACCACGGCAGCGCGGCAGTCGCGCGCAGCTACAGTGTACATAACTCGCGTAGTTGAACTCGTCATGCGGCAAGGAGTAATAAACACAGGATAAGCATAATGTTGGCGTTTTGGCGATTAGCTGGGTTCGGTCGCGGCGCGCAAAATCGTAAATTTTTTTTTCAATTTTCAAAATTTTGTTTGTTGTTTATTTTTTAACTTAATTTTTAAGTTTTCTAAAGTATAAATATAAAATTAATAAATTATATAAATTAAATTGAAATAGCCTAAATTAATTTTCAAATTAAAATTTTACGCTGGAGACAGAGTCAGAGATCGTTAATCATTAAATCAAACTATACTAAACTAAACTAAACTAATGCTACGCTATGCTATACTATACTAAACGAAACACGCGAAACGAAATACCCGAAAGCCCGTTGGTCCTGTTGGTAGTGAACCTACCTTCTGAGCTTCGGCGTGGGTTCGATTCCCACCTAGGACAAATTTTATGTGATGAACATTTTGTGTTTGTTCTACGAGTATACCTGGTTGTTAATATCTATTTAAGTATGATTAATTTAATTTAATTTATTGTAATGTAATTTAATGCAATGCAATTCAATTCCATTCCATTCAATTCAATTTAATTTATTAAAAAATATCATCATCATCCTTCACAGAACCTTCCTCATTATTTGAAGTCGGCCTAATATACCTACTGTTTGACCTACCAGTACCTACCCGAGCCAACCCGGCCGGTCTAACAGTAGGTATTACTACTTACCTTTTTATCCGACTTCAAATAAGGAGGAAGGTTCTCAATGCGACTTGTATAATATTAGTGTCTCTGTCTACTTGGTCCACAGTGTTGCACCGCAGTGTTGTAAAGCAGTGTTGTAAAGCAGTGTTGCACCGCAGTGTTGCGCCGCAGTGTTGCAACGCAGTGTTGCACCGCAATGTTGCACCACAGTGTTGCAACGCAGTGTTGCAGCGCAGTGTTGCACCACACTGTTGCACCGCAGTGTTGCAACGCAGTGTTGCAACGCAGTGTTGCAACGCAGTGTTGCAACGCAGTGTTGCAACGCAACGCAGTGTTGCACCGCACTGTTGCACCGCAGTGTTGCAACGCAGTGTTGCACCGCAGTGTTGCAACGCAGTGTTGCAACGCAGTGTTGCAACGCAGTGTTGCATCGCACTGTTGCACCGCAGTGTTGCAACGCAGTGTTGCAACGCAGTGTTGCAGCGCAGTGTTGCACCGCATGTCGCGAAGCACCTCAACAGGTACTCTGCGAAATACCCGTATGCATAGATCACTTGTCATCATGTGAGCTGATAATTAGTTGCTGCGAGTGTACTATATTAAATCAAAAAACATGGTTATATTTAAGGTTAGACTGAGTGGTACTATGAGCACCGCGGCGGTTCATACGTTTACACTGATATGTGGCTGATGCAGACTCTGGTACCTGGAGCGCTCGGCTTCCTAGGATTTCTGATACTGATGCACAGCTGAACAGCCTCTGGTACCTGGAGCCATAGGCCTCCAAGGATTTCTGATACTGATGCACATACTAATGCACTTGTTTCACTGTCAAGTGTCAATAATATCAATAGATAATTTTAGTAATTACACTACAAAAAAGTTTTAGACGAAAAATATCTCACTTATGTGAATTACACAATAAATATCATATGGTAATAAAACATGCCTGTGTGTAGTGCATATCAGTGTAAAAATAGAGGTATACACCGTTTTCCTTCCAATGAGAAAAAATAATATTGATAATTTTATTGCATACCTTGCCAAAAGATTCGCTTTTTTACCAGCTAAGGAAACATTAACTTTTTTCTGAGATTCGCCACTGTCAAGAAACATTTTACTGTTTAAAGGCAAAGTTTATTTTTATTGTTTCATTCAAGAGCAATGTTTATAACCTCAAATAAGCCACAAATGACAGCACCAGCGAAGGTGGCGCCATCTGAGATAAGTTTTGCCGTGGTTTGCCTGTGGCTTCTCATTACCCAAAATGTATGAAAAATACTGCGTTAGTTCCCTAATACTCACCCTGTGAAATCATTTACCACTGAATGAAACTGAAAATATGTAGTGATGGTCAAAATATTTTCGGATTTGAATTAAATAAAGAAATTTCGTTAGTGAAGCTACTTCTCAAAATCTCTGAAATATTGGTGCTGTCGTTTGGCTTTAGACCTCAGCAGCCATAAATCGATGCCACAGACTTAAAATATTCAAGGATGGCTGAAATATTTTCTGATTTAACGTCTTCACTGAAATATTGAAGATGTCTTCTAGTATTAGAACTGAACAATCTATAATCACCGTTACTGATTTAAAATATGCAAGGATGGCAGAAATATTTTACGATACAAGTCATGATTCTCTGAAATATAAGAAACATTTTACTGTTTAAAGGCAAAGTTTATTTTTATTGTTTCATTCAAGAGCAATGTTTATAACCTCAAATAAGCCACAAATGACAGCACCAGCGAAGGTAGCGCCATCTGAGATAAGTTTTGCAGTGGTTTGCCTGTGGCTTCTCATTACCCAAAATGTATGAAAAATACTGCGTTAGTTCCCTAATACTCACCCTGTGAAATCATTTACCACTGAATAAAACTCAAAATATGTAGTGATGGTCAAAATATTTTCGGATTTGAATTAAATAAAGAAATTTCGTTAGTGAAGCTACTTCTCAAAATCTCTGAAATATTGGTGCCGTCGTTTGGCTTTAGACCTCAGCAGCCATAAATCGATGCCACAGACTTAAAATATTCAAGGATGGCTGAAATATTTTCTGATTTAACGTCTACACTGAAATATTGAAGATGTCTTCTAGTATTAGAACTGAACAATCTATAATCACCGTTACTGATTTAAAATATGCAAGGATGGCAGAAATATTTTACGATACAAGTCATGATTCTCTGAAATATAAGAAACATTTTACTGTTTAAAGGCAAAGTTTATTTTTATTGTTTCATTCAAGAGCAATGTTTATAACCTCAAATAAGCCACAAATGACAGCACCAGCGAAGGTAGCGCCATCTGAGATAAGTTTTGCAGTGGTTTGCCTGTGGCTTCTCATTACCCAAAATGTATGAAAAATACTGCGTTAGTTCCCTAATACTCACCCTGTGAAATCATTTGCCACTGAATAAAACTCAAAATATGTAGTGATGGTCAAAATATTTTCGGATTTGAATTAAATAAAGAAATTTCGTTAGTGAAGCTACTTCTCAAAATCTCTGAAATATTGGTGCCGTCGTTTGGCTTTAGACCTCAGCAGCCATAAATCGATGCCACAGACTTTAAATATTCAAGGATGGCTGAAATATTTTCGGATTTAACGTCTTCACTGAAATATTGAAGATGTCTTCTAGTATTAGAACTGAACAATCTATAATCACCGTTACTGATTTAAAATATGCAAGGATGGCAGAAATATTTTACGATACAAGTCAAGATTCTCTGAAATATTAATGCTCTCATCTAGTGTTGGACGCAAATCACGCAAAACCTCACCTAATCCTCAAAAAAAACTCACCTATGTTTCCAACCAATTAGTTCAAAATATTCAAAAATAGCTATTTATTTTTTGATATAACTTCACTTTGCTGAAATACTGGTGGTGCCACCTAGCGTTTGATCTGAGAAACTCGTATTTTATGCTACTGATTCAAAATATTTAAATATGGTACCGCACTGTTGTACCACACTGTTGCACCGCACTGTTGCACCGCACTGTTGCATCGCACTGTTGCACCGCAGTGTTGCAACGCAGTGTTGCACCGCATTGTTGCACCGCAGTGGTGGACTGCAATTCAACCAGTATAAAAAAATACTGGTCGAATTGAAGGTACTCTAAGGTAAATGAGAACCTTCCTCCTTATTTGAAGTCGGATAAAAAGGTACGTAGTATTTGACTTTGACTAAGGTAAGTAGTCCCGCTAGTGTATTGTGCATTTCCCCTTACCAGCACATACCCGAGCCAACCCGACTGGTCAAACAGTAGGTACTTATGTTTTTAACCGACTTCAAAGAAGGAGGAAGGTCCTCAATTCGACTAGTATTTTTTTATACCGGTTGAATTGAGAACCTTGCCCCTGTTTTGAAGTCGGTTAAAAACATAAGTACCTATTGTTTGAATTTCCACATTTTCATTTTTTTTTATTAGAAGTTTTTTTGCTTCCATTATTACCAAGCTATTTTTTGTCTGTTAAAATTGAGAACCTTCCTCCTTTTGCAGAAAGCCGCTTCTCGTAAAAACGTGAGAAAATGTGGATGGAACTCTCAAGTCAAATTAACCATCACATTAATTTAAATGATTTTTAATTTTAATTTTATAAAATTATAATGAATCTAAATTATTTTATAATATCATTTAATTTTTAGTTTTATCTTTCTGACTCTCTCTCTCTCTGCTTCTCTCCGTCTCTCTCTCTCTCTCTCTCTCTCTCTCTCTCTCTCTGTCTGTTTGTCTGTCACAAAGAAACACTCCGACTCTAATAGTTATATTACTGAGCATACATAATAATGGATTCGTTAGGGCCTAGTCGTATCCATTTTATTTGTATCTATGTTATTTTTTCGTAGTAGCTTTACCTAGTCTGTGCTCTAAGGTCATTGTCACCACTTGGTTGCCGCATCAAGTGGTCGCGTTCGAGCCATCGATTTTTTATAT
This sequence comes from Agriopis aurantiaria, assembly GCA_914767915.1. Classification (NCBI taxonomy): domain Eukaryota; kingdom Metazoa; phylum Arthropoda; class Insecta; order Lepidoptera; family Geometridae; genus Agriopis; species Agriopis aurantiaria. The sequence goes on along the minus strand of OU611994.1, from coordinate 3,110,680 downwards.
TATCCTTTGTTTGAAAATACAGTAGGTGTTGATATAATCGCACTCGGAAGATAAAACCAAGGCGAAAAGCAAGCGCGTGCGTCCTTCCCCGTTGAGGCACAGTGCGGTACTGAGGTTGAACGGAGCATGTTTCGCTATTTAGATGCAAAGCGCAACAGAATAAGACTGAATATCGGACTTGCCGTTTGACCGAATAGTTGCTTAGAACTAAAGGACGTAAGTCTCAAATCGAATATAATTTATTATGAGAGTACTAATTAATCTAGGTAAATTTTGTCTTAACACTGGAAAACAAACTATATTTTCCTTCGGTGAGTATTTATTTTAGATATGTAACTGAAGTACTTTCCAAGTAAAATCAAAAAAATTAGCAAAAAGGCACCATTTTCAAAACATTAAAGTATCGAGTAAATATCTTGCTATTATGTTTCTGTCTTAATGGCGGAAAGAAAATGAATTGAAAATTCACATACATCAATTATTACGATGATCCGATATTTGGTTTAGTTAGAATATCATGGCAAATTAGCATAAAATTTCGGATGCCCCCTCTTAATTCTAGAATGGGCCTTTACTTTTCTAATTTAGTCACACTCGGTATTAAAATGGTATCATCTCACGCTTCATAAATGGTTTTAACCTTAGAATAACTACCTTAATATAGGTATAATATTTTCTTTATTCTAAGGTTTTACCGAAAGCGTGAATAGTGACTTGGTATAATTACAATCATAAGTTATTTCAGTAGGCTGGTTAGTTAGTTGTCCAAAGTTATTACAATAACTTTGTATTAGAATGTTGGTACTGCTATTTTCCTACATGTAAAGCATGACTGCTGTGTTGTGCATGATGTGTTTTGATGTGATTTTTGTTATAAAAATAGACTTTTATTAATAAAAAAAAAAAAAAAAAAAAAACATAAGGACCTTCTACAAAGTATAAGAAAACTTTGAAAAAAAGATGAATGAAATCGGTAAAGTCGTTCTCGAGTTTAGTTATTTGTATTTGTATTTATTTATTTAATTAGCACGGTTCAAACACCAATTACACTAATGACAGACAATAATATTACATAATTATAGAATTTAAATTTAACATGTCCAAGAGTATATTTTTGTCACAATATATAATAACAATAGATACAAATAATAAAATTACAAAATAAATAAAAGGTCGTTAATGTCGTTATACAATAATTAATTAAGAGTCAAAATAAATTATCACTATACAATAAATAATTACCATGCAAAAATGTCAAAATAAATGGTTGTCCATAAAATAATTAATTTAAAATAAAAATGACAATTTTTTATTATAATATTACAATATAATAAATAGTTACCATGCAAAAAACATTCAAATATAAAAAAAAAAAAAAAAAAGATATATAACAGGACCTAACTATCATACCTATCACGCAAATCCGCAATCCTCTCACAGTACCGCAAACATTCCGACTTTATCACCTTCCAGTCATCCACAAACACGTCACACTCTTGTTTAGTATCATGGAGGTTATTAAGCGTAGCAGTGATCGCGGTATTGGGTATTTTACGTGGGCAACTGTCTTATAGCGCGGAACTGCAAAAAGCTTATGCATCCTGGCTCTAAGATACTGGTCAGAAACAAAAAGCTGACATAGAACTGGCGCATCGACTCATTCTCGAAGAATCTTACACATTGTTGTAAGCTGGTCATAGGATCTCCTGACTTCCAGAGAGTTGTAACCCAGGTAACCGAGCAAAAATTTTGTCGGATACATATATGGGTAGTACCCATACAAACGCTTGTATAAATATCTGAGGAAGGCTTTTTGAACCTTCTCTAACAAAAGGGTATATTTATCTTCATGCGGATGCCAAACGCAAGCACTGGCCTCAAGCTTGCTCCGGACCAGAGCACTGAAGATGAGCCTTACAACGTCCAAATTGTGGAATTCCCGAGAGTTTCTTAGCACAAAACCCAGCCGTTGGTATGACTCCTTAGCAACCGTGACTATATGATCGTGGAATGTGAGCTCTCGGTCTAATGAAACACCCAAATCTTTGACCGGCGTAGCACGTGATATCACGTTCTGGTCTAGCTTGTAGTGAAATTCGATTGGGCGTCGCATTCGACCGAAAGTCATCTGACAACATTTTGAGCAGTTAAATTCCATCTTATTCTCCACGCTCCATTTATGAACCGAATCAACGCCTTTCTGTAGCAATAAACAGTCCTCCGTTGATTTTATTTCACGGTACAGTTTCAAGTCATCGGCACAAAGGAGACACTTCGAATACTTGATGTGACTGTGGGAAGATCGTTGATCATGAAATTGAAGAGCGGGGGCCCCATTATCGATCCTTGACTCACTCCGGAACGCATATGAGATAGCGCAGAGAATCGTATACGCCAAGTCGAACATACTGTTGGCGATCGCGAAGGTAATCAGCGAAAAATCTGAGAAGGCCTGGGGCAAAGCCCAGAGCACTGAACTTTTCCAGCAGTATATCGTTGTTGACTCTATCAAACGCCTTCCGGAAGTCAAAGTATAGTACATCTACTTGTACTCGATGATCGAGCCTGGTGGAAATGTAGTCGACTAGTGTCAAAAGGTTAGAGTTAACTGATCTTTTCCTTCTAAGCCCATGCTGCTCATCACATAGAAATGGCTCAATTTGTTTGTACAACTTTAGATGAAGTATACATATACTCCTTTCGAACATTCGAACACTTTTGCCACGGTTGGTAATATTGCTATAGGTCGGTATTCTTCTACCGACGATTTATTGGAGCTTTTCGGGATAGGAGTGACCCGCGAAAGCTTCCATTGGGGTGGATAGACGCCATTCCGTAGCGCAAGGTTAAATAGATGACAAAGTGGATATGTCAGAAGTGTCTTTCCTTCTTTAAGAAGCCACGAAGGTATGCTATCCGGCGCAATGTAGCTCCATTGGACCGGATAGCATACCTCCGTTTAGACCTAGTTTACCTAGATTTTAGATTATGTATCCCAGCAGCCACATCCCAAGGTGATATCTCCGGTATGTGCACATAATTACTTGAACAAGACTGGTCGCTGTTTGAGGTACTTTCTGCATCTAGCTTAGGCAACCCGGTTAAAAAAACGCTGGAGAAAAACTCAGCATAAGCATCAGAAGCTTGTTTAGAAGCTTGTTATGGCGTGACCAAGGTAAATAGGGATTCATTTATATATATAATATATAGATAGACTAGCTGACCCGATAGACGTTGTCCTGTCTTAGAACTGTCAAACGCGCACTGTTAAGTTTCTGTAATTTGTATAGTATAGATTTGAATCATAAATGTTAATAATCGAGAAACTGGGCATATGGTTAAATATATAATTTTCTTGGTACCTTGTCCAGCTTAAGGCGCCGTGACTAGCTGACTTTTATGTTTTTGAGGGGGTGAAGCAGAGGCAGTGGCGGCCGACTACAGCGGGGCGCACCGCGTGAATCTCGCAGAAACGTGACGACCTTCACCTATACACAGCTAAAGACAAGTAATTTCGTCGGTCCACAGCAAAGCTCTGTTGGCCTAGTGGTCTGGCACCGCGCTGGTAAACCACGAATGCCCGGTTCAAATCTAGTGCTATGTAGATATTTTTGGACTCAATTTTTTATCACGCACACAGCGACGGGACGACGGAAAACAAACAAACCATAATTCAATCAAACCAACTTGCTAGTTGTAATTATTAAAATTTACTTTCGTCGTACGTTTCAATATTTTATGTTTCTTTTTTGCACCAAATATTTTACCTATTATATTTATAGTTTATAGACTTACTCCTGGTATGATTCTACTAACTTGATGGTAGAGTTCGGAGACTGCTAAAACTGCTAAATAGGGAAAGCGAGATAAGTCAAGGTTGGGCTCGTTTTTTTAGTCTTAGTGAGAATTGTTAGTCAAGGAATGATTTGACTGAGCTGATGGTGGAATTCGGAGACTGCTGCTGGAACTGCTAGACGGGGAAGGCCTGATGTGTCGTGTTTGGGCTGGTTTCATTAGTCATCATGAGATCTTTCTCCGGGAATGTTTTGACTGACCTGATCGAGGACTTCGGAGACTACTATTGGAACTGCTAGACGGAAAGAGCTAGAAGTGTCGAGTTTGGGCTCGTTTCATTAGTCATGATGAGATCTTCTTCCAGGAATATTTTGACTGACCTGATCGAGGACTTCAGAGACTGCTACTGGAACTGCTAGACGGATAGAGATAGAATGGTCGAGTTTGGGCTCGTTTCATTAGTCGTGATGAGATCTTCTTCTAGGAATATTTTGACTGACCTGATCGAGGACTTCAGAGACTGCTACTGGAACTGCTAGACGGATAGAGATAGAATGGTCGAGTTTGGGCTCGTTTCATTAGTCGTGATGAGATCTTCTTCTAGGAATATTTTGACTGACCTGATCGAGAACTTCAGAGACTGCTACTGGAACTGCTAGACGGATAGAGATAGAATGGTCGAGTTTGGGCTCGTTTCATTAGTCGTGATGAGATCTTCTTCCAGGAATATTTTCACTGACCTGATCGAGGATTTCGGGGACTGCTACTGGAACTGCTAGACGGATATAGATAGAATGGTCGACTTTGGGCTCGTTTCATTTGTCGTGATGAGATCTTCTTCCAGGAATATTTTGACTGACCTGATCGAGGACTTCGGAGACTACTACTGGAACTGCTAGACGGATAGAGATAGAATGGTCGAGTTTGGGCTCGTTTCATTAGTCGTGATGAGATCTTCTTCTAGGAATATTTTGACTGACCTGATCGAGGACTTCAGAGACTGCTACTGGAACTGCTAGACGGATAGAGATAGAATGGTCGAGTTTGGGCTCGTTTCATTAGTCGTGATGAGATCTTCTTCTAGGAATATTTCGACTGACCTGATCGAGAACTTCAGAGACTGTTACTGGAACTGCTAGACGGAAAGACCTAGAAGTGTCGAGTTTGGGCTCGTTTCATTAGTCGTGATGAGATCTTCTTCCAGGAATATTTTGACTGACCTGATCGAGGACTTCAGAGACTGCTACTGGAACTGCTAGACGGATAGAGATAGAATGGTCGAGTTTGGGCTCGTTTCATTAGTCGTGATGAGATCTTCTTCCAGGAATATTTTCACTGACCTGATCGAGGATTTCGGGGACTGCTACTGGAACTGCTAGACGGATAGAGATAGAATGGTCGACTTTGGGCTCGTTTCATTTGTCGTGATGAGATCTTCTTCCAGGAATATTTTGACTGACCTGATCGAGGACTTCGGAGACTACTACTGGAACTGCTAGACGGATAGAGAAAGAATGGTCGAGTTTGGGCTCGTTTCATTAGTCGTGATGAGATCTTCTTCTAGGAATATTTTGACTGACCTGATCGAGAACTTCAGAGACTGCTACTGGAACTGCTAGACGGATAGAGATAGAATGGTCGAGTTTGGGCTCGTTTCATTAGTCGTGATGAGATCTTCTTCCAGGAATATTTTCACTGACCTGATCGAGGATTTCGGGGACTGCTACTGGAACTGCTAGACGGATAGAGATAGAATGGTCGACTTTGGGCTCGTTTCATTAGTCGTGATGAGATCTTCTTCCAGGAATATTTTGACTGACCTGATCGAGGACTTCGGAGACTACTACTGGAACTGCTAGACGGATAGAGATAGAATGGTCGAGTTTGGGCTCGTTTCATTAGTCGTGATGAGATCTTCTTCTAGGAATATTTTGACTGACCTGATCGAGGACTTCAGAGACTGCTACTGGAACTGCTAGACGGATAGAGATAGAATGGTCGAGTTTGGGCTCGTTTCATTAGTCGTGATGAGATCTTCTTCTAGGAATATTTCGACTGACCTGATCGAGAACTTCAGAGACTGTTACTGGAACTGCTAGACGGAAAGACCTAGAAGTGTCGAGTTTGGGCTCGTTTCATTAGTCGTGATGAGATCTTCTTCCAGGAATATTTTGACTGACCTGATCGAGGACTTCAGAGACTGCTACTGGAACTGCTAGACGGATAGAGATAGAATGGTCGAGTTTGGGCTCGTTTCATTAGTCGTGATGAGATCTTCTTCCATGAATATTTTGACAGACCTGATCGAGGATTTCGGGGACTGCTACTGGAACTGCTAGACGGAAAGACCTAGAAGTGTTGAGTTTGGGCTCGTTTCATTAGTCGTGATGAGATCTTCTTCCAGGAATATTTTGACTGACCTGATCGAGGATTTCGGGGACTGCTACTGGAACTGCTAGACGGATAGAGAGAATGGTCGAGTTTGGGCTCGTTTCATTAGTCGTGATGAGATCTTCTTCTAGGAATATTTTGACTGACCTGATCGAGAACTTCAGAGACTGCTACTGGAACTGCTAGACGGAAAGACCTAGAAGTGTCGAGTTTGGGCTCGTTTCATTAGTCGTGATGAGATCTTCTTCCAGGAATATTTTGACTGATCTGATCGAGGATTTCGGGGACTGCTACTGGAACTGCTAGACGGATAGAGATAGAATGGTCGACTTTGGGCTCGTTTCATTAGTCGTGATGAGATCTTCTTCCAGAAATATTTTGACTGACTAGATCGAGGATTTTGGAGACTGCTAGTGGAACTGCTAGATGGATAGGGCTAGAAGTGTCGAGTTTGGGCTCATTTCATTAGTCTTGATGAGGTTTTCTTCCAGGAATATTTTGACTGACCTGATCGAGGACTTCGGAGACTGCTACTGGAACTGCTAGACGGAAAGAGCTAGAAGTGTCAAGTTTGGGCTCGTTTCATTAGTCGTGATGAGATCTTCTTCTAGGAATATTTCGACTGACCTGATCGAGAACTTCAGAGACTGTTACTGGAACTGCTAGACGGAAAGACCTAGAAGTGTCGAGTTTGGGCTCGTTTCATTAGTCGTGATGAGATCTTCTTCCAGGAATATTTTGACTGACCTGATCGAGGACTTCAGAGACTGCTACTGGAACTGCTAGACGGATAGAGATAGAATGGTCGAGTTTGGGCTCGTTTCATTAGTCGTGATGAGATCTTCTTCCATGAATATTTTGACAGACCTGATCGAGGATTTCGGGGACTGCTACTGGAACTGCTAGACGGAAAGACCTAGAAGTGTTGAGTTTGGGCTCGTTTCATTAGTCGTGATGAGATCTTCTTCCAGGAATATTTTGACTGACCTGATCGAGGATTTCGGGGACTGCTACTGGAACTGCTAGACGGATAGAGAGAATGGTCGAGTTTGGGCTCGTTTCATTAGTCGTGATGAGATCTTCTTCTAGGAATATTTTGACTGACCTGATCGAGAACTTCAGAGACTGCTACTGGAACTGCTAGACGGAAAGACCTAGAAGTGTCGAGTTTGGGCTCGTTTCATTAGTCGTGATGAGATCGTCTTCCAGGAATATTTTGACTGATCTGATCGAGGATTTCGGGGACTGCTACTGGAACTGCTAGACGGATAGAGATAGAATGGTCGACTTTGGGCTCGTTTCATTAGTCGTGATGAGATCTTCTTCCAGAAATATTTTGACTGACTAGATCGAGGATTTTGGAGACTGCTAGTGGAACTGCTAGATGGATAGGGCTAGAAGTGTCGAGTTTGGGCTCATTTCATTAGTCTTGATGAGGTTTTCTTCCAGGAATATTTTGACTGACCTGATCGAGGACTTCGGAGACTGCTACTGGAACTGCTAGACGGAAAGAGCTAGAAGTGTCAAGTTTGGGCTCGTTTCATTAGTCGTGATGAGATCTTCTTCCAGGAATATTTTGACTGACCTGATCGAGGATTTCGGAGACCACTACTAGAATTGCTAGACGGATAGAGCTAGAAGTGTCGAGTTTGGGCTCCTCGATCAGGTCAGTCAAAATATTTCTGGAAGAAGATCTCATCACGACTAATGAAACAAGCCCAAACTTGACACTTCTAGCTCTATCCGTCTAGCAGTTCCAGTAGCAGTCTCCGAAGTTCTCGATCAGGTCAGTCATAATATTCCTGGAAGAAGATCTCATCACGACTAATGAAACGAGCCCAAACTCTACACTTCTATCTCTTTCCGTCTAGCAGTTCCAGTAGCAGGCTCCGAAATCCTTGATCAACTCAGTCAAAATATTCCTGGAAGAAAACCTCATCAAGACTAATGAAACGAGCCCAAACTTGACACTTCTAGCTCTATCCGTCTAGCAGTTCCAGTAGCGGTCTCCGAAATCCTCGATCAGGTCAGTCAAAATATTCCTGGAAGAAGATCTCATCACAACTAATGAAACGAGCCCAAACTTGACACTTCTAGCTCTTTCCGTCTAGCAATTCCAGTAGCAGTCTCCGAAGTCCTCGATCAGGTCAGTCAAAATATTCCTATAAGAAAACCTCATCACGATTCACGACTAATGAAACGAGCCCAAACTCTACACTTCTATCTCTTTCCGTCTAGCAGTTCCAGTAGCGGTCTCCGAAATCCTCGATCAGGTCAGTCAAAATATTCCTGGAAGAAGATCTCATCACAACTAATGAAACAATCCCAAACTCGACGCTCCTATCTCTTTCCGTCTAGCAGTTCCAGTAGCAGTCTCCGAAATCCTCGATCAGGTCAGTCAAAATATTCCTGGAAGAAGATCTCATCACGACTAATGAAACGAGCCCAAACTCGACACTTCTAGCTCTTTCCGTCTAGCAGTTCCAGTAGCAGTCTCCGAAGTTCTCGATCAGGTCAGTCAAAATATTCCTAGAAGAAGATCTCATCACAACTAATGAAACAATCCCAAACTTGACACTTCTAGCTCTTTCCGTCTAGCAGTTCCAGTAGCAGTCTCCGAAGTCCTCGATCAGGTCAGTCAAAATATTCCTATAAGAAAACCTCATCACGATTCACGACTAATGAAACGAGCCCAAACTCTACACTTCTATCTCTTTCCGTCTAGCAGTTCCAGTAGCGGTCTCCGAAATCCTCGATCAGGTCAGTCAAAATATTCCTGGAAGAAGATCTCATCACAACTAATGAAACAATCCCAAACTCGACGCTCCTATCTCTTTCCGTCTAGCAGTTCCAGTAGCAGTCTCCGAAATCCTCGATCAGGTCAGTCAAAATATTCCTGGAAGAAGATCTCATCACGACTAATGAAACGAGCCCAAACTCGACACTTCTAGCTCTTTCCGTCTAGCAGTTCCAGTAGCAGTCTCCAAAGTCCTCGATCAGGTCAGTCAAAAAATTCCTGGAAGAAGATCTCATCACGACTAATGAAACAAGCCCAAACTCGACACTTCTAGCTCTATCCGTCTAGCAGTTCCACTAGCAGGCTCCGAAATCCTCGATCAGGTCAGTCAAAATATTCCTGGAAGAAGATCTCATCACGACTAATGAAACAAGCCCAAACTCGACACTTCTAGCTCTATCCGTCTAGCAGTTCCAGTAGCAGTCTCCGAAGTTCTCGATCAGGTCAGTCAAAATATTCCTAGAAGAAGATCTCATCACAACTAATGAAACGAGCCCAAACTCGACACTTCTAGCTCTTTCCGTCTAGCAGTTCCAGTAGCAGTCTCCAAAGTCCTCGATCAGGTCAGTCAAAATATTCCTGGAAGAAGATCTCATCACGACTAATGAAACAAGCCCAAACTCGACACTTCTAGCTCTATCCGTCTAGCAGTTCCACTAGCAGGCTCCGAAATCCTCGATCAGGTCAGTCAAAATATTCCTGGAAGAAGATCTCATCACCACTAATGAAACAAGCCCAAACTCGACACTTCTAGCTCTATCCGTCTAGCAGTTCCACTAGCAGGCTCCGAAATCCTCGATCAGGTCAGTCAAAATATTCGTGGAAGAAGATCTCATCACGACTAATAAAACGAGCCCAAACTCGACACTTCTAGCTCTATCCGTCTAGCAGTTCCGTAGCAGACTCCGAAGTCCTCGATCAGGTCAGTCAAAATATTCCTAGAAGAAGATCTCATCACCACTAATGAAACAAGCCCAAACTCGACACTTCTAGCTCTATCCGTCTAGCAGTTCCACTAGCAGGCTCCGAAATCCTCGATCAGGTCAGTCAAAATATTCGTGGAAGAAGATCTCATCACGACTAATAAAACGAGCCCAAACTCGACACTTCTAGCTCTATCCGTCTAGCAGTTCCGTAGCAGACTTCGAAGTCCTCGATCAGGTCAGTCAAAATATTCGTGGAAGAAGATCTCATCACGACTAATAAAACGAGCCCAAACTCGACACTTCTAGCTCTATCCGTCTAGCAGTTCCGTAGCAGACTCCGAAGTCCTCGATCAGGTCAGTTAATCCGTTTCTGGAGAAAGTAACATCACGACTTACCAAACTAGCTCAAACTAAACTAAACTAAAAATTGGTGCTGATGATGACGATGATGATGAAAAGCAGCATTTTTTCCCCTCGTTATAACATCAGCTATCTGAGAGTGAAAATCCCATCAAAATCAGTTCAGCCATTTTGGAGTTTATACGTAATATCATCATCATCATCATCATCCTTCATAGGGAACATACATACATCGCTTTTTATATGTATATAGAAGAAAGATATACTCAAAGAAGACTGTAACACCTTTTTAGGGTTCCGTAGAATTACAAGGAACCCATATAAGTTCGTTCTGCCCATCCGTCTCTGTCTGTCCATCCCAAGTTGTTTAGGATTTCCTAACCATTATAGTAGACTGCGCCCCGCGCATTCACCTGCGTAGTAATGAAAAAATTGTGATGATGATGATGATGAAAAGTTGCTCGAATTTTTTTCAACATCAGCTATCTTACAGTGAAAATCCCATCAAAATCGGTCCTGCAGTTTTCGAGTCTATAAAGAACATTACAGACATACGCACACGACGAAATATTTCAAAAACATTATAAAAATAACATGGATATGTGAGAATTGAACCCGGAGCCTACTGAGTCACAGGAACTAATCCATTGCGTCAACCACTCTTCTAATTGATCTATGACGCAAGCGGTGAAATTATGCTTCTAATCTATAAAATAATATAAATGTACAAAGAAATCGTCACAAAATGTAATTTTCATTCGCCTGCCTGTTTAGTACTAAGTACTTACTTGAAGCCTGACCAAAGGAAGTAAGGGTGAGACCAATTTGTAAATTTTACGCGTAAATTACGTACTTCTCAAGGTATCAACTGGAATGTCTAATTAAACTGGACGGAAAGCTATTTTGTATGATAACGTCGCTGACTGTCCACTTTGTGTGACCTCTGCAAATGCTCGAGACTGCTTTGTTCTTATATTGCCCTGGTACACCGACCACCGATACTTGGAAGTAAATTATTACTATGCCTCTCCACTTATGTCACTCCTCCGTTAGACGGAACCCTCAGAGCGCGAGACCAAAAAAAAAATAACTGAAGTTAAAATATTGAAAAACAAACTTAAGTTTGTAGTTGACAATAAGGTTATTCCATACATTCCAACTACAAAATGTAAGTTTGTAATAGCAAAATAATTATTTTTAAATGATATAACTTCAAATTTATAACTTTCGGATTTATTCCTATATATGAGCTATGAGACCTTGCCTCTTGCCAAATTTCATGATTCTAGGTCAACGGGAAGTACCCTATAGGTTTAGATTCCCTTGTGAAATCGCAAAATATACGACATAAACGTTCATATCTTTTGATTGCTTTGACTTACAACTTTTATTTTTTACAGCCGAAAGAAACCGTAGGCCCAAGTATTTAGTATAAATTTCAACTTGATACCTTTACGCGTTCTTGAGAAAAAGGGTATTGACAGACGGACAGACAGACGGACAACGAAGTGATCTTATAAGGGTTCCGTTTTATCCTTTTGAGGTACGGGACCCTAAAAAAGTAGACTAACTGTGCTCTGCGGGTTCACCTGCGAAGTAATGAAAAAATGGTGATGATGATGATGATAAAAAAGATTCCAATTTTTTTTCTCCTCATAGAATCAGCTATCTGACAGTGAAAATCCCGTCCCTACCATTTTCGATTAAAGAACATTACACACATGCATACAAACACAAACATACACACACCCACGCACGCACGCACGTACATGACGAATTATTTTAAAAACATAAGAAAAATTACAAAAATTAAAATTATTGGTGACTATGAGATTTGAACCCGGAGCTTGCTCACAGAGTCGCAGAGAACTTATCCATTGCGTCAAACCATTCGGCCAACTGGACTATGACGATTGTGGTGAAATTATCCTTCGTAAACTAATATATACAAACAAATCGTTACAAAATGTAATTTTCATTCGCCTGCCTTTTTAGTACTTATAATGCAAGAAAACATTGCAGATAAGGTAGGTACTTACTTTACAACTTACGTCAAGGTGTTTTTGTGTCATAAAGTTGAGATTATATTTTGGAGCGGTTAGCGGAACAAAGCGACACACGTCCGTCTAGCAGCGCGCCTCAGCGGTCTCTGTCACATCGCGTAAAAATAAAAGAGAAGTGAAAAGGCGCCGCGGCGGCACGACGTTTCGTTCGACACGTTCGAGCCAATTTATGATTAAATTAATTAATAGATAGAAAAATTGAATTTTTATCAATAAATAAAATTAATGATGTTATTTGTTACAATATTTAACATCATTCTTGTAAATTTTGTAAAGATTTGTTCATTAATACTCGAGATAAAATTGTATGCGTTTAGGTAAATTTCAAGGTTAGAGGTTATTTCATGATTTTTTTCTATCGAGAAAATTTATCGGAAACGTGTTTTGGAACTAATGGTACACTCATAAATATGATCAAGATTACCACATATTTTTTTTACTGCTTTAAAATGAATATATTGTCTTAATATTTTTTTCTGTGAAGCCTTTTTTGTCTGAAAGACCGCCTTAAATACGACCCGCGCATGATATCGGCACCACAGCTGATGCATCGACACACTTGAACCTCGTTCGTGGGTATGGGCGAATTTCGATCAACCACGGGTTCAACGTCCATAGGCGAGCCAGCAGTGCAAGTACCATTCTTTATCTATAGTCAAATTTGACAGTTGAGATCGTCAAATTGGATAAAATGCCATTTGATCAGTACTCGCTATGATTGATTCTATGGCATTATATCGAAATTTACGAATAGATCTACGTGTGGCCGATAAGTCACCTGATGGTAAGTGATGGTGTGGCCGAGGATCGAACACGTTGATCTAGAACAAATCTATTCTCTCTAGCCTTGAAGATGTTTAGATCATACTTCTCAGGAAACAAGGAAGAGGGCAGGGAGTTCCATTCTTGAGCAGTACGGACAGGGGGGGGGGGTCCAGGATTTAATTTGGGGGGGGGGCATTCTGACAAGTTTCGAAGGAATCAAATCGAAAAACTGAGTCGAATGTATGGAATTGCTAGGTGTTTTGGGGGGGGGGGGCATGGCCCCCATGGCCTCCCCCCTGGATCCAGGTCATAAATGACGTCAATGTCGGTCCAGTTGACAATTATCACATTTTAAAAGGTAAAAGTAGTCTCAAGGACGAGTTCCTAACTTGGACCACCTAACCTAACCTAACCCGATTTTTCTCAGTTTTAAAGAGCTAAAGGCGCTTGCAGACGATACGTAGTAGACGATACGCTTAAAAAGTACAAGTTGCAAGTTGCTACTACGCATCGTCTGCAAGCGCCTTTAGTAACGTGACGCGTGATGCGTGCGACAAGTGATCTAGCACGTAGTTTGCTACTCACTTCCAAAACCCGGCAGCACCTGCTCGCGTGACGTAACCCGACGCGTCACTCGATGTGCCAGACAGAATAAAGTGGCATGTAACTTGTTGTGTAGTTTTTTTTGGTCTCGACGAGTAAATGTCATGTTCGTTTTCCACCATAACAGAAGTTTTGGCGCCAACGTCCAATAAAGCCGGCCGCTCACTAAGGGTTCCGTACCCCTACAAAAAGACAAAATCCCATAAACGCCCAGGCGGTCACCCAAGTACCGGCCGCGACCGACGTTGCTTCACTTTGGTGATCGTACGAGAACCAGTGGTGAAAAGAAATTTGACACCGACTCGCACTTGGCCATTATTTATTATTTGTTGTTATACTTTAGAGTGTGTACTATAATCATGCCAATTTTGACGCTTGTACGTATTACCGTCTTTACATTAGAGCTAATACAAAAATACGTTAAAATAAACCGGCCAAGTGCGATTCGGGCTCGTGCAATGAGGGCTCGCACCACAAAATACAATAATTATCAATTTGAAAAACTATTTGTTCCGACTTAACGCCTACCAAAATAGCCAAGCAATTGCTATTGACACTTTTTATCTTTTTTTTACGGCGACTTTATTTACGCTACCTTCCTGCCAATAAATAGATCATGCCCAATATTCTACGGAAGTTAGGCTGAACTTGCGTCGGGACCAAATTGTCGCCAAAAGACAGGAAATCTACTAAGAATTATTATAAAAAGAAAAAATCGTGTAATATTTGACTGGAAATTGGAGTAATCCTAATTTTTTAATCTGCTTTTCTTTCACTAACTTCGTTGAAAACTTAACAGTAATTGCCAGTCGGCCTTTGGTCGCCGATAAAAATCAAGCAACGCTATTATTATAATTTATATAATATATAATTGTATATAATAATATATAATTATATTTATATAATATATAATTATACTATTAATTCGACATATTATGTCGAATTCTAGTTTAATTCCGCTAGTGTAATTCCGCTTCTACGTCGTTTCGAGTACAATAAGGATTTTAGGTTAAACTATTTTCTGTATACATATTTGTGATGCTAATTTGAACTTAACCTGAATTTAAATATTAATTATATAAAAGAGCAATGATAACCCAAATGCTCAAGCCCACTAACAGTTGGCAGCGTACCCAAAATGCTGGCGGCATTACCACGTTGAATGGCAATGTTAATGCGTTGAGCCAGAAACACGCCAGCATTTTGGTCACGCGTCGCATTAACCAGGCGCTCTGAAAGATTTTTGAAAATGAGGTGAGGGCAAGGGCCCAAGGGCCCAATGTCACTGGATTGGATTGTCTTTAGACCTTCAACGGTCTATGGGCAGTCTGTGTTTGTAGTGTTAGTTTTAGCTTGTATTTTGTTTAGATATTAAAGGCAATTGCCCAGTAAAAAAAAAAAAAAAAAAAAAATTATAACCTAACCTGAAACAAAAAGTAATTAAATCTGAATCAAAAAATAATTGAGGCTTTTTTTATTTTCTTAGTTTGATATACCTACCTTTGTACCTACTTAAAGAAAATACTACATTTTCATACATTATTAACTTCCCACAAAAAATTCGTTATAACAATTTGTACTATTGATATTAATTTTAAATAAAATATTTGTGATGCTAATTTGAACCTAACCTAATACATAAATTAAAAATGGACTTCCGCAAAGTAACGCCTGATTCAATCAGCTATTATTGTATTTCATTTTTAAACCCCTATTCTAATAGGGCAAAAAAAAGACCAACATTTTTGGTACATGAATGGTGATGACGCAACTTCAGCCCGGTTTTGTGAAAGATCCTTTTTTTAAGATTAGATTAACCGTGAAAATCGACAAACGTACAGAGAGACAGAGATACTTTCTCTTTTAAAATATTAGTTAAGATTGAAGGTTTTAACTACCGGCAGCGCGGTTCAACTTTTAGATTGGATGCAAAGACAAATCAAGAATACGGAGACCGACAGAAAAGCTATCGTAGCTCAGCAATGGGGGCGTTTACCCAAAACGATGCGCAGGTTCGAAACATGCCGGTCGTTTTTTTTTGCAATAGGCTTTTGGTTGACTGCCAACTTGCGATAATACGGTCTACGATGGAGCATGCCTGCCTAGAAGAAACCGATTCACTCCTGACAGTTTGAGAAATTGATGAGAAACAGCGACGACGAGACGTTGACTAGTATAAACATAACTAATTGACTTAACTATTGACTTAATTGATTTCTCCTTCTCGGATGGACAGCGTTCGGGAAATTGCGTGACATCTTCTCGTCCAAGATACCACAGTGCCTAAAGACAATGGTCTTTGACCAGTGTGTGTTGCCAGTGATGACATATGGTACTAAGACGTGGTCCTTAACTGTTGGCCTTTTGGAAAAACTCAGAGTCTCACAGCGGGCAATGGAGAGAGCTAATATGCTCGGA
Source organism: Agriopis aurantiaria (assembly GCA_914767915.1). Lineage (NCBI taxonomy): Eukaryota > Metazoa > Arthropoda > Insecta > Lepidoptera > Geometridae > Agriopis > Agriopis aurantiaria. The sequence continues at coordinate 3,094,562 of OU611994.1, read as the reverse complement.
GTTTCTTTGCGCGATAGAATCCGAAACGTGAATATTCGCCAAAGAACCAAAGTCACCGACATAGCTATTAAAATTTGCAAGTTGAAGTGGCAATGGGCAGGCCACATCGCTCGGAGAACCGATAACCGATGGAGAAGAAAGGTTCTTGAGTGAAGACCACGAACCGGAAGACGCAGCTTAGGTAGGCCTCCCACTAGATGGACCGACGACATAGTGAGAGTCGCTGGCATCCAGTAGATGCAAAAGGCAGGCTGTCGTTCAGTGTGGAGGTTAAAGGGGGAGGCCTATGTTCAGCAGTGGACGTCTTCCGGCTGATGATGATGATGAGACTTTTTCTAATTGTCTAAAAAAAACACTTAAAATTGTAAATCCTAAAGTATACATTTAAATGACGTATGTATTTATGATGCCGTCATCTGGTACTTCCTGATCCTACACGCAACTATTCGCTGAGCAGCACCTGAGCAGCCTTTTGGCATAACCTTAGTTCAGACTAAAGATAATATAACCACTTTATCGCGCACGAGTCATAATTTGCGTGTGCACTATGTAAGTCGCGGCGCTTGTGATTGGAGACTCAAAAGTCATTCATTCAATTCGCGCCTAGGATTAGCCCGCTCGAAAAATATTAGGCACTAGCTGACCCGACACACTTTATCCTGTTTCAGCTATGAATGTCCAAAAAAAAAAAAACTGCTGTCTGGTAAATTCACATTCATCAAACCAGGAACTGTCAAAAGCGCGAAGTTAAATCGTCGTTAAGTTTTCCGAAATTTTACAATTTTCTGGCCAATTTTCCTTATTTTTCTTTCTTGCCAAGCGAGACGCAGCCGCGCGCGCGCATTCACCTTGAAAAAGACTGCCTAATGCGGTTGAAACTATAGTCGGAGTGACCGGCTTAATCTCGGGAATTACGTGAGTAATTCCCGTGTAATATAAATAAAACCTTCTACAAAGTATTAGAAAACATAAATAAAGATGACCAATATTAATAATAAATCTTGCTTTTTTATGTTTTTTTAAATATTTTGAAGTACACGTATAAAAGAATGAATTAAGCTCCTGCAACGGCATTTTATTAATAAACATTTATTAAGTAAAAGTCTCTTAGGTGGTATGACTTTTGTACACAATCTAAGAATAGGAGTTCTTTTGGAACATACAAGTTACTACAATAAAGACAAATCATATCTTACATTTACTATTGACATTATCATGACTATAGGTCTAAGTTCTTTTAAAGTTTTGACAGTTGCTTAAATATTGCAAAATATCTAAATGAAGCCATTTTATTTTATTATTTTAGAAGCATTGGCACCTAGCTACATTCATACTTTCAAAAACAAAGTAAAGGTGAACAAAATCGGTTTCTATTCTTCTTTCTACATAAATTTTTAACTACTAAAGTACAAAAAAGTAATGCAAAAAAAAGCATCACGCGCAGGCGGTCACCCATCCAAGTACTAGCCGCACCCAACGTTGCCTAACTTTGGTGAACAGAAATTTCAAGTCACCGACTCGCGATTAGTCATTATTTATTATTTGTTGTTATACTTTAGACTGTGTACTATAATTATGCCAAATTTTACGCTTGTACGTATTACCGTATTTAAACTAAAGCAAATACAAAAATACGTTTGAAAACATTTTAGACAAAAAACAATTTTTGTTAATCCGCCGTAATATAATATCATATTCTTTGTAAATTTCAACTGGCTATCAATTACGATTCGAAAGATACACCTTTAAGTTAATTTAATAGAAAAGTTCTTAGCTTAATCGGAACGTTAAAAGAGCATTCAGAAACAACGCCCTGGAGATTAGAAGTGCACTTAGTTTGTAATCAATAATCAGCAAGCATACACTTTTAAAGGCACTCTGGCCATTAAATCGTTTACGTAATTTTTTACGAGGTGTCCCGCATTCTTCTGTATCACTGAAGTCAGCATACTCAGCGCTCCAACTGGGTTCGAGCGAACATAAGATGCTAATTGTCTTCCTGAAAAACAAAGCAATCGTTACATTACAAAGTAAATCAGCTTGAAAGCGAACCGTCATTTTCTAATACATCGAACTGATCCAGATCAAACAAACAAGAGAGTTAATATGCCTTAGTACAATTATTTTTTGTGTTCACATTTCTCCGTGTTTCATGCGTACATTGTAAGTACGGTTCAGTACGGTCGTACGACTGCTCATTATATGGAGTGCTACCCACACGTCGCGCGACGCGGCCGCTGCCGCCGGTCGCGGTCGCCAGCTGTGGTCGCCAGGATCGGAATGCTAACTTACTAATTTTTCACGCAACTAAGAAACTTGAAGCGACACCAATGAACTAACTTGCCACTCACTGCGCAGAATCTGTGTCCAGTTGCTTCCACTTGATTGGTACTGGGTGTACCGTGTCGGCAACAAAAAGTGTCTACGTTTGGGCAGCGCTTAGTCCACGTGCCAAAAAAAAGTGCACGGTCGCTTTGCAGGTGAGTTCGACTAAAAGCATCAAGCTTGATTTACGTCAGATGAGTTCGCACCCGTCACCACACCGTCACTATATCTCTCTTGTTTGTCTGATCTGCCCGCTGCTTAGGTGCAGCTGGTATATTTTTTTCAAACAGTTATTTAAAGCGCTCCGAGAAAAAAAATCACGTGGGCGTCCCGCAATGATGTCTTCAATGTCATGGATACACGTGCATAAGCAAGAGCAGAATAAGTAATTTACAACAAGTTCGAGAGAGATGACGGTACACGAAACAATGGCGGACTCTCTATGATTTTCTGTTGAAATTATAACTCCCCAATATCCGTATATTACCTGTGGGATCCCAATAAATCAATGTGGTTTTGATAAAATTGTGTTTAATATATTCAATTCTTGCTTGAGCGGACAAACCAAATGACAATTGAAATGCTTTTTGTATTTTATTTAATAGATTATTTAAAAAAAATGTTTCCCAGTATCTGTGTTTGTTACAATAAAGTGGCAACTGGACCGTGACGTCATTGCGGTACATCTCCCAGAACGTTAGACCTTGTTTTCTAGGTCTGTGGTAGACTAAATAGTTTTACCTGTGGAACTCCTGTCAGCCGGTTTGAGGTTGAGTTGGCCACTGCCAATAGCAACTTTCGTCTTAACGTCATCCATTTTGAGATATTCCACGCCGTGTTTTCTGAATGGTGAGAGGGAGTACTTAAGCACCACTTCGACGTTATCTACGGATTACGAATTTTGTTACAGTAAAATCTCTATCACTTATATAATCTATATTTTATTACATTCCATTAAATGGAAGGATGAAAGAGCTGAAGCTAAAGGGGGAGGCCTATGTTCAGCAGTGGACGTCTTCTGGCTGATGATCATGAAAAATCATTGCTTCTCTTTGGGAAAGTTGCTCGTTGTCGCGCTTGGCAGCGCACATAGTACAAACGTAATAAAACCGAAGAAAATTGGATTAAACACATAGCCGGTAGTTTAGGTTGGTACTTACAAAATTTTCCTGTGAATTTGCCGCGGGTGTTAAACTTGAAGAAGAACATCTTCGTACCCCGAAAGTAGTAGTCGGCTGTGACATCCAGGTGGGGGAATACTACCTTCACCTCACTAGTATATATTTTATTATTATGAGATTTGACCCTGAAATATTAATAAACATTTACCTTCGAGATGCAATACCTAAAAAGTCACAATCTCTGAGTGAAAATAGTCAAAAATCGTCCGAGGGTCATTGTACGTACATACCTAGACATCAATAAAATTATAATAGTTCACAATGCCACATTTACTTCAATTTAGACGTTATGTCGCTTGCATAGTGTTCAACGTCGCTTGTACATTGTCATCGTGGCACTGGCATCGCGCGGCGTTGTAGTCGGATCGCGGTTGCCTTACAACTAATCAAAAGGTCAGCGCAATGCGTAGCGTGCGCTGAGTTTTGGTTCAGAAATATATTTTTTGCACGTTTGTGACTTTATAGGTATACTTTATTACGTCGATTCTGTCATATCACTCACTAAACTAAACCAATCTGACAGAACTAAAATTATCTGCCTCTCTTTTCATTTTAATATGTGTGAGAAGAACGACAACAATTTGTAGTTAGAGTTAGATTAGAGTTGTCAAATTTTGTTTAGTTTAGAGTACATCAGAATTGGCATCATTGTATCTCGATGACATTTACACATAAAGCAATGGTGCACATCATCATTGGTTAAACACGGTTACGCGGAAAGGCTGTACTAAGCCAAAAGAGGCCATACTCGTCACGTCGTCGTCGTACTTGTACTCGTCATTATAAATATATTTTACTATGGGACCAACACTAAAAGCACGAAAATCAAAAATATCTATTCCATACATTTTGTCGAGTGTGGACATAATTATGAGTCATCGACATACGTAGGCCACATCGCTCGAAGAACCGATAACAGATGGGGAAGAAAAGTTCATGAATAGAGACCACGAACCGGAAGACGCCACTAGTTAGGCCACTAGATGGACCGACGACAGCTGGCATCCAGTGGATGCAAGAGGGAGGCAGTCGTTCAGTGTGGAGGTTCAAGGGGGAGGCCTAAGTTCAGCAGTGGCATCTTCTGGCTAATGAGGGGGGGGGGGGTGATTCATGATGATTAGTATAACGGACCCGTTTCGATTTTCCCTTTCTGCGTAGGTAGCGTCCGAAATTCGGTTCGGGGTTGCCGATCGGGATTCGGGAAACATATTCCTACATACATGCATACGTACAATAATTACAAGAGTGCTAATTTATATTGTCATTTTTGATTTTTTATTTCAAGACCAGACCAAAATTACTACTACTAAAAATACGTTTAATGTAAACTTAAACCGCAGGAAAACGCTGGATGTAAGCCGCTTCCAACCGGCCCTTTTGGAGAGATCGATGTCGGGGGCATATGTCCAGTAGAGGACGTCCTATGGCTGAAATGATGATGATGATGAATGTAAACTTACTTGAAACGGTCAATCCTAAACTCAGATCCTCCGTATGCTACTACATTCCTGATGGTAGCTTTCATTTGGAGGCCAATCATCGCTGTATCAGCATATATATGGTCCATCTTGAAGGGCTCTAAAAGCATATATTTATTATTATCATCAACAAATTAGCAATTCTATGTATGAGCAATGGTGGTCAGGCGAGAACTTGTGCGCTTTACTATCTGACGGCACTGGGTTCAACTTATTTGGTACCTACTTAAATCATGTGCAGTTTCAATGCCAACGTTTAACAACGGCCAAGGAAAACATTGCATGGCAAACGGTATCTACAAGAACCTCAAAAGTTTTAACGGCCTCATATACCAAATTTGACGGTTTTAAATCAATTTTATTCAGTTAGATTACAATATTTGAGCTGGAAAAAAATACATGTCACAGATACATCTGTTAGTAGTCTGTAGTTTATGATTTGATTCAAAACACCATAGAATAAACTTTCCTAGACCAAAATAAATCTGAAACAAAGTCGAGTTAGTTTATTTTTATCGTTTTATGCTCTAATGAAAGCTCGTTTCAACCTGGAAATTGCATGTACTGAAAGGCAATTTTATTCAACATTTTTTTATATGGATAGATTTTTGAAAGTGAATAGTTTCGTTTTTTAGTGGAATTAAAAGCGTAAAAAGGTCGCGAGAATTTGCGCGCGCCGCGTTCAGTACCGCGCCAGGCGTCATCGAGGTCGGATCTATGTTCGTTTTTGTCGTTGCACTCCCCCCGCGGGCGCCCTGATCCTTGCGTGGCAAAATACATCGTTGCTATAACTTGGCGGGGGCTGAGGGAGCGTTTTGTTGCCTACGCGACTCGGATAGCCGGCTGTTGAGACATTGACTAATAAGCACTGGACCAGCCATAGGGGACATACCATTAGGGCCCATGCTCTCTCTCAGAGAGAAGGCCAGAGTCCCTGCAGTGGAAACATGATAGACTGATAATGATCTGGGTGTAGACATAAGCCTCTGGCACCCATGACCCAGCGCTGCAAAGGGTCAAAGTCAAAATGCACTACACCATCAAAGTACGTAGAAAACTGGACTGGTATTTACTTATTGTGCCTAATTGGCATCTTTGATCTGCCTGAACTCGAAAAGCAAATCAGAAGAAAAGGCATATTTTACGAAGTTGTGAAAAATAGGCGCTGGGTTATTTTAAATGTAAAACTATGCATTACAATTAGCACCCTATAAAAGACAAACAATTTAGGTGTAAGGATATAAATAAATTGAATAAAAAATTGTTTCGGAAATACTTACCATGTTGAAGTTTCGGTACTATTGTCTGAACTTTATCAAGCATACATTTTCCTAATTCTGAGTCGCTTTTTTTACTTTGTTGCCGCCCTGAAATAATGTTATGGTAAGGGGAGGTTATTTCACAGAAAAGAGAAGTAGATAGAACGGAAAAGAGAAGGAACATCTGTTACCAGGCATACGAGTGAACATTCTTATTTACGTCAACGCGTTGAACTCCGTATCACAATTGCTAACTGATTTTGAACGCGTAGCTGCTCCATCGAATTTATTCCACAATGCCTTCTTGCGCTGTAATTACGTGTCGCCTAGCTAGCAAAGATTTTATTTAAAAAAAAGGAAGCATATCCTATCACTGGTATGTCTAAATTGTTTATAATTTTATTATTTCACCGTGTTTTAATTACAAAGCTGTTGACAAGCCGTTGACAATAATAGTGGTTACCATTATTTTATCGATATCGATACATTTAGATTTTTCTTATAGTACTAACAGACGTATGGACCAAGTCCGTTTCGTCTATTAGCACTATTACATTTCCCGTAATTTTCTATTTTATAAATAGACATTGAATTTATTACAGTTTTCCAGGCAATCCGTCTACTAGGCAAAAATGGATTGATGCAACGGGAAGACGTGATTGGATTCCTACAAAACAAGCACAATTTGTTCAAAAAAATTTTTGGACATATATGTATCACGACAAATAAAAGATACTTGAAGCCATTAGCAATATCACAAAAATAAATTATTTATTTACATTCAGTGGTTAAAAATTAAATCATATCACCAACACCAACGTCTTCATACTACTCTCAGACAACCAAAAAATCTCCAAAGAGGCTTAAAATAGCTTCACCTGCCTGTTCAAATTCTTCGACTCCCAAGAAAACGCAAACTAAAAGAAGTTATAAAGTTATAAATTATTTTTCTTTATAGATATTTGTGATGCACATTTGAGACTTCCGTAAAGTGACGCCTGATTCAATCAACTAACTTTGATATTCATTATTGATAATTTTATTCAATAAAAAACCTAGCCAGCTTCAATTGCGATCCCGAAACTTTAAACTCCACTTTTTATAATATCCCGGTTGTTCATTATTTAGTTGTATGATTACGGAATATTTACACATTATTTATAACGTTTTTGAGTCATTTCCTGTGCCGAAACATTAGGAACTCCATATCCACAACATAATCACGGTAAATAAGTCGTTAATAATCATACAACTGTACTAAAACTCCACGTTTTTAAATAAGTCACACCCACGATTCCATAATATTTAATGGTATAGACAGACGGACAGACTTAGTAAGTTAGTAGACTTAGACTCGTAGGCTTAGAATAGGGTTCCGTTTTTACCCTTTGGGTACGAAACCCTGAAAAGTCAAAAAGTTAAAACGAAAGAGGCGTCCCCATACAGCAAACGTATTTTAACGTATTTTTGTATTAGATCTAATGTATATGTAATGTAGTGTAACGATAATACATACAAGCGTAATAATTGGCATGAATATAGTACACAGACACACTCTACCTAAAGTATAACAAAAAATAATAAATAATGATCAAATGCGAGTCAGTGACTAATTTATTTTAACTAATTTAACTAATTTATTTATTTTTTATTTATTTTTGAACTAATTTTTATTTTGTTTTCGTTGATGTGCTCTATTTATGATCAGCTTTTTTTATGAGGTAATAAAAAAATATTAGTCATCATGCCTATTAAGTTTATCGATAAAATTAAAACTGCACACAAAACTTTCCCATCACTAGCTGTGATACCACATTCTAAATTTTAGGATGAGGTTTTTTTTTTAATGGCTCCTCACGAAAATAGCATTTAACCGTATCAAGTAATATATTTATTTTTCTACCCATTTAAAGTCACATAAAACGAACTCTAAACATAGCCTACGTCAATATCATGGTCAAATCATGACCTAGTAAGGTCATGGAAACTTTTTAATCAAGTTTCTATGGAGTTCTGGGGCAACACAAAAAAATCACATTTGCAACTTCCCATTGTTTGCCTACACTCACGCAAACCTACGAATTTGCCTTAATCTTATTTAACGGATAATAATTCAATATTATTACGCAAGCACATGCGTTAATACACTAGGTTTGTTAAATAAAAAAAGCTAAATCGATGAAAAACTCTTAGCGAAATTATTTTAACCCTCGTGCTTATCGTGCAGTTTAATTTGGAACTATTTTAACTATGTCGTAGATAAATTTACGTTAAGGACTGTTGAACTCGTACTAGTTTTTTGAACTGCACAAGAATCGTGCAGTTTTTTTGGAATAGCAGCATTTACCGAAATAATTGCGCAAAATGCACAGGGAACTGAACCGTATTGCACCACGAGAAGGTCAGTTTTAAACTTTAACAAAATGGCGTTCATAACCTTTTGGATTAATAATAATCTTGACGAATTATTGCATTCCTTGCTATGTAGTTATATTATGACGTTTCGTTTACATGTGTGCAACTGGCTACAACGGATTTCTTGCAAAAATGCCTTGACAGCCGTTCTATTTTAAACGAAAAAATTTTCTCTTCTGTGGGTTATTTCATGATACAGGCACAGATACAGGTTAAGTTTTTATTTTTACGCGGAGTTTGCTGCAAACGCTATGTTATTAAATTCATACTACCATCTCGTACACTCTTAAGTGCATCCCTATACGCGTTTTCACTTCAATTAAAACAAACTATATATGTATGTAAGTATATCAGCCTCTGGCAGCCATATTACAAGCTTTGCTTAGTTTGGGGTCAGATGACCGTGTGTGAAAAAATGTCCCGAATATTTATTTATTTTATTCCGACACATGCAAATAAGAGACAAACGTTTAAAAAAATTATCACAATTTAACCTGTATCACGGAATAATCACTCATTACCGTATTTTTTATACGTATTCGGTCACCGCACATACTCGGATGGCTTCTAGCCACAGCTATTTATGTGATACTGAGTCGGAAATATTGAAAGCTCAATTTGGTATCATTTACTTTAGCCAATTTAGCGAAGAAAGTAGTAAAATAAACAGGCCAAGTGCGAGTCGGGCTCGCGCACTGAAGGTTCCGTACCACAAAATTCAATTAACGAAATTACCAGTTATAACTTGGTAATGCACATAAACTTGTCACCGACTCGCGCTTGGCAATTATTTATTATTTGTTGTTATATTTTAGACTGTGTACTATAATCATGTTTTTAACGCTTGTTGTAGGTATTACCGTTTTTATATTAGACCTATTACAAAAATACTTAAAAAAATACGTTTGTTGTTGTTTGGGACCCTCCTTTCGTTTTAACTTTTTGTCTTTTTTACTATTTCTTAATTAAGCCGCCGTAATATTACATATTCTCTGAAAAATTCAACTGGTACTCTATTACGGTTCGAAAGATACATCCGTTAAAAGGTAGGATGGACAAACAGGCGGACAGACGGTCAGACAGACAGCGTAGGCTTAGTAATAAGGTATATTTTACATCCTTTGGGTCCGGAACCCTAAAAAGGATAAAATACAACTTACATGTCTTCCTTCCACTAACAAGTGCGATGCACACGAACAAAATAAGAATCAACTTCATGACTGTCAGTCCAGTTTTCACGCTGCAGTGTCACTGTTGACTGTCGAGTGTGTTATTTAGTAATTCGTTTCGGTATTTGTATCATTTCATGAGTTTTTTACCCTAATCCATGATGCGTTCTGAAATTCCAAACTATGTCATATTGGATGTCCAAATTCATTGGCAATGACTAATATTATACCTACATATATAATATTGCGTACACACTTAAAGGGAAAACACATGTGCGTTGCTAATAATTTCCAAATTTGGTAACGATGTAATGTACTTAGCGGGTAAATTAAATAACAAAAAAACAACAAAACAAAATAATTTACATTTAATTAAGCATCTAAATGCGGATGGGAACCACAAAACAAAACATAGTAGGCACATGACATGAGGTATTTATTACATGGATGATAGTGGGAATCACCATTGTGATATTAATCTGGGTGGGCTTCCTATACAAAATCCCAATGGTAATCCCCACCATGTCAGTTACCTACCGTAGGCAACCTTTGTTACAGAGAGCAAGCGGTATCTATGAAACCGACCACATAGCAAAGGAGCTTCAAAATGTCAAATCCGTCCTTCAAAGCAACAATCTCAAGCTCCCACGATTGCTTCACAGACTGAAGTCAGCCCAAAACACCAAGTTTAGCGTCAACTTGCCTTTCCACATACATATACTGATAAAATTGGTAATATTCTGAATTTAATCAAAACTTTTCAAGCCGCACGAAAAAAGAGGCAAACCCGATATCCCTTTACAAAAAAGAAAAATGCGCCTGTGCTGACCCTGTACCGCGGTTCGATAACGTGTTTCCACGTTTCTCTGTAAAATTTAGGTGATTTGTCTTTCACGAAAGAGGCGGAGAACTTTGATTGTTAGCGGCCTTATGTGCAGCTTCATTGCCCTCAATTCCCACGTGGCTTTTCACCCAGCAGAGGTCGAGGCAACCTACCATTCACCATTTTCTGTTAGCGTTAATGCCTGCGGAAAGATGAACTTGTATGAAAATGACATTGACAATATTGCAATGACATTAGCTTGAGAGATGTTATCTCAAGCTAATGTAATTTTCATACAATTTCATCTTTCCGCTGGCGTTAACGCTAACAGCAAAAGGTGGCTTGTCTAACCCCCCTGGCGTAGAAGGCAAGGGCCACTACGAATATTTCTCCCTAGAGAATGCCCCGACAACAATGATGACAAGAGACAAAAATACGAAAATCTCTGATTCGATGTACCAGGCTGGAGACCGTCAGAGATGGAAGCAGACTTGTCGCCAAATTACAAAAGATCGGGCGCATCACGACGCTCAGCATTGAGTAAAGGAACTGAGGAGAAGGATTGAGTTTTTTTTCAAGCATTTTTATTTGTAAACGTAGATCAACTATTAACAATACTGCTATAAATGACTTTTGTTACACCATTTCGCAATAAAAGTTATTCTGTAAAAACTTGTTACTATAATCAGACTAGTCACATTTTACATTAATAGCTTAAAAAAAAAATTTATGACCTAATAACTCAGCCCAGGTTCTCTCAAGCCCAGGAAAAACGTTGCGAAATAGCCAAATCAAAATATTTTATTTTAATATCTCACTGTAGTGTGTGTGTGTGTGTGTGTGTGTGTCTCACTGTGTTTAATATACCACACATTAAAAAACAATATATATATATATATATATGTAGGAGGAAGCTATGAGTCGTGTTGATTGTTGTTTACTATAGCTTTTCTCGTAATGTTATTTGTTTACATTTTAATTACTTTTAAAATTCGTAATTTAATTTAATTTGTTACATTTTCTAAACTTAAAAAACCTTACCAATGTATTAAAAGTTATGAATATTGTTGTTCAAATATTGACCAATCGGAGCAAAGCACGTGTCTCGAGTGGGGTCGAGGCGCCATCTTGATTTTAGAGAGGCCGGCACTTCTTTGCGGCATTCTGGTGGCAGCAACCGATCGAGTTGGATCGTTGGAAGCATTCGTATTGAAAAGTCGAAAATCGTTGGTTAAAGTAAGATCGGTGCCCTGAACCCACTGCTCGGTCTTAACTTCATTTTTATTTTAAAATTATTGTGTAAATCACATGTTAAACAAAAAAAGCTTAAAAAAAAAAAAAAAAAAACTACATTAAAATAAAGTGAAACTGTGACCATTGTGTTTTGTGCTCGCACTTTACCCTGATGACGCCCACTAGGCCTGCAACCACTAATGACGATGTCGATGAGAATAATGGTTCTCCGACATATAGATATACTCGTAGATATCGTTATAAATTCTTTATTTAGCACACCAGAAATAAAAGTTACAAAATTTTAGTTACTATCTACTGCAACTTGGCGACACAAACAGTTGTTATGTAAAATAAACAATAAATTAATCTATATTTATAGAAAAAACATTATAACTAGACAGAACAAAAAGTTCATCATACATTATTAGATAGTGTTGCTATAATTAACACAAATTTTAGCAACAATATCTAAACGCAGACGAATCTGAAATTAATATTTTATATAGATTAAAAAAAGTATAATAAGATTACACAAATATCACTAGTGTCTGTTATTAAAATACACATAATGAATTACACTTAGTATTAAAGCAATAATTAACAAGCATATACTTTTAAAGGCACGTTGGTAATTATATTGTTAACATAATTCTTGAAGATATTTGCCGCGTTCATCTCTATCGCTGGAGTCAACTTCCACAGCGCTTCGGATGGGTTTGTGTGAGCAAAAGATGCTATGCGTCTTCCTATAAAACAAAATAATCGTTACATCACAAAGTAGACCTTATATCAGCTGACCTTATATGAACGCGGACCTGGGACGGTCTTCTAATACATTGAACTGTATAAACTCTACACCACACGGACTGCTCCGTAAGTCCACTGCTTAGGTGCTGCTGACATAATTATTTGTTTCAAACCAAACAGTTTTTTAATGTTACAAATTAAGAAGAATAACACATAATAGTTTTACCTATATAAGTAATGTCAGCCGGTCTCAGGTTAAACTGCCCCCCGCCAATAGAAACTTTCGTCGAAACGTCAACCACCTTGAGATATTTCTCGCCGTGTTTTGTGAATGGTGAGAGTGAGTACTTGAACACCACTTCAACGTTATCTACGGATTAAACATATTGTTACAGTAAAATCTCTATCACTTATTTAATCTATATTTTATTATATTCAATTAAATGGAAGGAGGGAAGAGCTGGCGCTTAATATAATACTGTTTATACAATAAAGACTGATTTCTTGTCTGTAAAACAATTAATCCATAAAAATCGGACTTCATGGAAAAATTTAAATTCAACAATCGGGATTGACTAATTTTAAGTGGAATATTTTCTTTAACGGCCTCTTTATTCTAATACATGCTTGTTCCCGTATTAATATTTTAGATCTGTATTTTCTAAGTCCATTTACCCCGTTTTTTCCATCAAACTTTTGCGGTAAACTCTATACACTGGTAATACATCGCGCATGCGAAGAAAAGTAACGATGACGCCACTCGAACAAATATTGGCTACACAAATGAAAGCTGTGCTTTCATTGTATACTCTATCTGGACATTCGTAGTATAGTAATAGAGCGTTGATTACCATTAATATCAAGTTACAATTTTCTAATGTTTTCTCTTATTGTTTAATATTTTGTTAATGCAGGGGCTAATAGGCTAACTATGTAGCCCATTATTTAAAAAACCCTAAAATGCTAAATTTTAATTTTTTATACTTTTAAAATTGAGATCTATTCTAAACCTGTAATAGTACAAAGTTTTATGCACTTATCATAATAAAAATAAAAGTAAGAAGGTTCTTAAATAATATTGGAATGACGGACATACGGACAGAACGAATTTATAAAGGTTCCTTAACCCAAAAAAATAATTAAAATCGCTTTACAAACGACGAAGATATCGCGTACATAGTTGAATCGAGAACTTTTTAAATGTCGGTTGAAAATAGTTTAAAAACGACTACCAGCTAAAAAACCTTATCAAATAAGGCAATTAAAATAATTAAATCTAAAATAAAAAAGGGTTGTCTGTAAAGTCGGTTTACGGACGATAATTTTACGTGATAACGCTTAGGCCGATCGTGCCTCTCTATCGCTTGTTCCGCGATCTCGCTTGCACACACGGCTCAGGCGTAACGTCACAATAATGTTGGAACGTGACAATTTTTCGTGCGTGCAGCCGGCGTTCATCGATTTATAAGACGTTATCACGTCAAAAGTTGATTAGGTACTTACTGAATTTTCCATAGAATTTGCCGTAAGTCGTAAAGTCGATAACAAACCACTTCGTACCCTGGAAGTAGTAGTCGGCCATGATATCCAGTTGGGGGAATACTACCTTCACCTCATTAGTATACTTGCTATTATAATGAGATTTTACCCTGAAATAATTATAAACATTTACCCATTGTGAAATGGTGCACATCATAATTGGCCTATACATATACAGTTCCTCTTTCACGCACCAACAAACTAACAACTAACAAACCAACAAACAAACACACTTTCGAATTTATAATATTAGTATGCTAGTTGTTGCTTTATAACAAAATGATTCCGGAGTATCTCATTTTCGTCACTGGAAAATAAAACGTTCGATCACTGGACTGGAAAAGTTTTACCATTCCCACACGAAAAAGAGCATCTGATTCATCGATAACAGTGAATAAACGCTCATTTAATCACTGAGTGATTAAACACATTTTTAATTAGGAACAAGCACAATGTACGAATTAAAAACAACAAAATAATAAAACGTACCTACTGAACATATGGCTGGCTGTATAGAGGTGTTCCAGTGAGCTATCCAATTAAAATTAACAATATGCCGTCAATTTTAGTTTGTTTCTTTTCTTTTGTTCTATTAGGTATCGTGGTTGTTTTAGATTATTGGCAAATCTATTACCATTATAAATATTAAGATCTGTGGTTATCATTAGGTATAATAAAACAAGTTCTTCCAGTGACGAAAATGAGACACTGAGTCCAGAGTCATTTTGGAGGATGCGAAGCAGCTTCTTTTTAGTACACGGTGAACATTCTACGATCCCTAAGACACCTGCCAAGCGTGGGGATTATGGCAACACTCCTCTCTAAGAGGGAGGCATGGGAGTTTTGGCGCCAACGCGGAAAAAACGTGTCGGCTCGTTGGATTATTTTCCTAAACTTGTGTATTTTCGAGTGTTAATGTGTACTAAATGGTGAATGATTATTCATTAAGTGCTCGTAAACGTGCTTGAGTGTGGGCAAATGATATAACGAGGTGAAACGTGTTTTTTCGTGTTGTTTCCAAAACTCCATAGGAGCCTCTTGTAAAGTCTTCACCACTTTACAGGGGCATGAGTTCGACTTGACCGTGACTTACTTAGCTTGACTCTGACTGTGACTATGACTTGTTTGACGCTATTAAGACTACGTAAACTGCTTAAGATTACGACTAAAGGACATTGAATCCACGGTCATGAACATGTTAGCAAAAAAAAAAAACCGGACAAATTCGAGTAGGACTGGTGCTCTGAGGGTTCCAAAAAAAAACTAACTGAAGTTGAAATATTGAAAGACAAACTTAACTTTGTAGTTGACTATAAGGTTCTTACATACATTCCAACTACAAAATGTAAGTTTGTAATAGCAAAATAATTATTTTTAAATGATATAACTTCAAATTTGAAACTTTCGGATTTATTCCTATATATGTGCTATGAGACCTAGCTTTTTGCCAAATTTCATGATTCTAGGTCAACGGGAAGTACCCTATAGGTTTTGATTCCCCTGTGAAATCGCAAAATTTGCGACATAAACGTTCATATCTTTTGATTGCGTTGACTTGCACCTTTTATTTTTTTACAGTCGAAAGAAACCGTAGACTCAAGTATTTAGTATAAATTTCAACTTGATACCTTTACGCGTTCTTGAGAAAAAGGGTCTTGACAGACGGACAGACAGACGAACAGACAGACGGACAACGAAGTGATCCTATAAGGGTTCCGTTTTTTCCTTTTGAGGTACGGAACCCTAAAAAGAGGGAGGCATTTGTTCAGCAGTGGTCGTTCACTGGCTGATGATGTGATGTGATGTTAATGAGGTGTTCTTAATGGTGAGGGGACCTTCTTCGACTTCGAGTACACCCTCGCTGCGTAACACTGTGTGTACTACAGGTACTACAGGTGATGATTTATGTAGCGTCTGAAATGAATCATTAGTGCTCCATAATTATGTTGGTTTTCCTTTTTAGGGTTCCATACCCAAAGAGTGAAAACGGGTTCCTATTACTAAGCCTACGCTGTCTGTCTGTCTGTCCATCCGTCTGCCCGTCTGTCTGTCCTATCTTTTGACGACTATATCTGTCGACCGTAATAGATAGCTAGTTGTAATTTTCACAGAATATGTAATGTTATGGCAGATTAACTAAGAAATAATAATAAAGTAAAAAATAAATAAATAATAATAAAATTAAATAATATTAAATTATTATAACACCAGTTACACTCATTATGTTTGAATCCTGGCGCGAGTTTTGATGAAGTATTTTTGTATTTGCTCTAATGTTAAAACGGTAATACGTACAAGCGTCAAACTAATCGTATTATATATTTAAATAGTGTAATATAATCGTGCCACGATTAAAATACAAACTTTAAAGTAACACAAAAATAATAAATAATGACCAACTGCGAGTTGGTGTAACATTCCAGTTCACCACCAAGTTAAAGAGCGTCGGGTGTGGTCAAGACTTGGATGGATGGTTGCCTGGTTGGTTGATGTTATCTTTTTCGCACTACGTTCTGTATTTTTCGGTGGTACGGAACCCTCAGTGCACGAGCCTGACTTGCACTTGGCTGGTTTATTTAATTTCGTTATGATCTCAAAACAAAATACTAGTGTTTTATGTAAACTTACTTGAAACTTTCAATCCTAAAGTTAGATCCTCCGTAGGCTACTACATTCATGATGGTAGCATTCATTCTGACGCCATGTATCGACGTGTCTGCATATATACTGTCCATGTTGAAGGGCTCTACGGATGACAGTTGTTTATTTTATTATTATTACCAAAGAAATAAACTATTCTATACATAATATACTTAGAGGTATATACTATAAAGAGATAGGTAAGCCTCTGGCATCCAATGTTGGCAAAGGGTCCCCCAAAGTCCGTCCACACCGTCAAGGGTTCTACGACACTGGACTTACTGATATGCACTTGTTGTGTTTGCAGTTGTAAAATAAATGCATTTTTATCAGTATAAGTGTAAAAGAAAGAGTATTACATTTTTACCTCACAATAGACAAACATTCGCCTCTACAGCAAATGAGGTTCAGCAGATACTGTAAGTTCTCAGCACGGCAAGCCTCAAAGTTGGACTTATCAAGAAACGATCCAAGACCAACAATGACAAACAGCACAAAGTGTAAGGTCGCGGTAGATGGACAGGAACTGCACTATGTTGATGAATACATACCTATATTTAGGCCAGCTTGCTTCTACAACCAGTAAGATAAACAAGGTAACCACCGCGTTGAAAATTCTCGAAGTAGATACTGGTCCATGAAAGAGCTTATGAATTGCGACCTTCCTTTGTCACTAATACTACACTCATCGACATGTGCATCCTACCCGTCCTAACATACGATGCCCAGACCTGGTCACTGACCGGTTCGTGGAATTACAAACTTGTTGTTTGCCAAAAAGCGACGGAATGCAGTGTCCTAAGAATCGAAAGGACGGACCGAGTCCAAAACTCGACGCTGCGTTTAATTTCTGAATTCCCTGATGTTGGCATTACAGCTTCCAAATTAAAGTGAGTTTGGGCGAGACACGTGGCCAGAATACACCTTGACTTGAGAGGTGGGCCCAGAGGATCACGCAGTGGGTGCCTGAAAACGGATGAAAGAGCCAACTCAAGAGAGGCCGAGAAAACGCGGGCGCGATTACCTCGATCAACGAGTTCCAAATACTGTGGTCAAATCTGGCGGGTGATTTTACTGTCTGGAATGAGATGGGGAAGACCTTTGTCCAGGAGTGCCAGTATAGGTTAAAGAAAAGTCCGTCAAACTAAACAAACCGTCTTTTTTGTTAAAATAAATGAAATAATGAATAGTTAGCATTAGGAATACTTACCATGTCGAAATTCCGGTATTACTATCCGAATTTTATCAAGCACACATTTCTCTATCTCTGTGTCGCTTCTTCGATATTGTTGCCCCCCTGAAATAAGGTTATATACTTTTAGTTTTTGATTACTACATATGCTCCGATGCACTTTCAACCACAGCTATTCATATGATACTGAGTCGAAAATATGCAAAACTCATTTTGTTATAATTTGCTTTAGCGAAATAGATAATAAATAAACCGGTCAAGTGCGAGTCGGGCTCGCGCACTGAGGGTTCCGTACCACCACAAAATTCAATAACAAAATTACCAGTTATAACTTGGTAATGAACAGAAACTTGTCACCGACTTGTACTAAGCATATTTGGAATATATTAGATAAAGGTATCGTTAATCGATAGCCCATTGGTTCAGTTGGTAGTGAACCTACCTTCAGAGCCTGACGGCGTGGGTTCGATTCCCACGTAGGACAAACATTCGTGTGATAAACATTTGTGTTTGTTCCATATCTGGTTGTTAATATCTATTTAAGTATGTATATCTGGCTCAACGCATAAGCATTGTTATTCAACGTGGTAATGCCGCCAGCATGCTGAGTACGCTGCCAACTGGTAGTGGGCTTGAGCATTTGGATTGTCTTTAGACCTTCAACGGTCTATGGGCAGTCTAATTGTATTTGTAGTGTTAGTTTTAGCTTGTATTTTGTTTAGTTAATAAAGGCACTTCCCCAGTAAAAAAAAACAAATGTATTTAAAAACGATATATGTATGTATATCAGTCTCTGGCAGCCATATCACAAGCTTGTGCAAAAGGTTTCAATCCATATAACAAATCTAACATTAGAACTTACTAAGTACAAAGTCTATAAAAAATTGATAAAATACAACTTACATGCTGTCCTGCTACTAACAAATGCGATGTACACGAAGAAAAAAACAATCAGCTTCATGTCGCTTTAGTTTCCACACTGCAGAGTGTCACTGTCAAGTGCGATATTATATAAGCAACTGCCTTGATATATAATTTGTTTCAGTATTTGTATCATTTCATAAAAAGAAATAAGCAATTGTAATTAACCGTAATTAATGGTTCGTTACAAAATTACAAATTACACCATGTTGTCTAAATGCATTAAGTAGAGATGAGTAATATTGTATCATTGTATTGTACAGGAAAAGTGTTCGTTACTTGCGTAATACAGACATTTAACTATAATTTCCCTAATTTGGTCACGATGTATACTGTGCTTAGAGAGTACAGTATACATCGGCCGCAATGTAGACATAAATTAATCGAACCAAAGTCCAACCTAGAAATACACAGCTCTGGCCTAAAACAATGGCCGTTAAAATATTTAATAAATGGCCAAGGTATTTTAAAATCCAAATGTTATTACAACTTAAAATAATTTTTCAATGATAATTTTGACGTAATTTACATAGATCGTTCCGTTCTGACTATTGCCATACCCAAATAGGGTCATATGTATTACTTTATATTTAAACATGTTAATTTAAGAACTCCATGTACCTACATAATATATCTGCAATAAAATATTGAGTATTGAGTAGTATTAAGCAATAATAGTAGTAGTATTGTGTAGTATAAAGCATTTACGAGGCTATTGAAATAAATAAAAAATACATCAAAATTTTAATAAAGAAAATGGTTGGCAAGTTCTATATACCTATTTGGGATCCAGTCATCAAATTAATAAAATCTCAAGCCTGGCGTGAACTGCAAGACTTCTGGACACCATGGCCATGAGCGACTACTGCGTACATACATGTTTTGATTAAAAATAATTGGCGGTAGGTACTTGTAAATAATACTGATGAACCATCTCTGAAGTATGACATAACAAAATAAAAAAATAATCATCAAAATCAATTCAAAATTGGCGGTGTAATCGCGTAACAAACATACAAAAAACATACAGTCGAATTGAAAACCTCCTCCTTTTTGATGTCAGTTAAAAATAACTTTTATTATTATAAAACATAGCCTATGGCACTCAGGAATAGTATAACTTTATTTTTTTGGTAAAAAACGGTCGTTAGTATTTATATTTCTCGTTTGAGAACTCCACAGCATGATTAAGGTGTTATAACGGTCCACTTTACCCGATTCTATTCATCTCATGTATCAACCTTAACCACCTACATAAACGCCACTTCAACTTTATAACGAACTTAAATTATATCACACTATACTCACTTTTATGGCTAGGGTTAGCATTGTGACAGACTACACAGACATCAAGGTTATATAAGTATCTGTTCTGATCTTACGTCCACTTAATGCCACTTAGAAATTGATGAGGATATTACAGACAAAATTAGTCTTCTCGGTTCCACCTGTCTTTTAAAGAGTAATAACATTTATAATATTATATACTTATATATATATTATAAATAACTTATCGATAAAACTATTACGACAAAAAATATAATATATGTATACAGAGAAAGTAAGTAAATTAAAAAACTGTTTTTTCAAATAGACTTTTAAAGAGTACACACTACTTGCTTCACGCGGGTTCATCTACGTGGATAAACTTGAGAAACCGTAATTTTTCCGATTTAAAAATAACGTCTAATCGTTACTCTGTTGCTACGCGAAAACATGCTTACGAGAAAACAAACATTCACCGTCTTACCACAAAAGATTTAAGCACGCTTTAGACAAGTGTTTAGCAGTTGTTTCACTGTGAAAAATATGTTAAACACATGTCTAAAGCGTTCTTAAATCTTTTGTAGTAAGGCGGATCATGTTTATTTCTTTCACGCAAAAACAGGGCAACGAATCGACGTACTTTTAACTGACTTCAAAAAAGGAAGGGTTTCTCAATTAGTTTTTTTTCACCTACCTCAGACCTTAGAACTCCGTCTTTTTTGAACCGGTAAAGAAAAATAGTTTTTTAATTGAAAGGAATATACTTTCAGATTGATCCCATAGAAATTTTGTCAATATCAGTTTAGTACTTTGGCTTTTAAATCAAAATAACGGAAAAAATCGTTTATTTGGATGACATAATAATATATTGTCGGTAAATTGCGTATTTTATTGATTTTGTGATGTCGGTTTTTTAATTGATAATTATTTTGTATAGAGGATGTAAATGTGTAGGAGGTCCATAGGATTTTTTTTTATTCCAGAAAAACTTACAGTTCCTAAGTTCCAGGCGAGTGAAACAGTAGTGCGCAGAAAGTCTTAATTATTTTCCAGAATACAACCAATCGTACTTTCATTGGGGTTAAATTAAAAACAAGAAAGAAAAAAAAACGGAGGAATAACCACGGTTACTGTGTAATTTACTCTATGTATATAAGCACTTATTTATTTACTCTCGTTTTTCGTATTTTATTATTAATATCATAATATTTAACCAACAATAGGTAATATCGCCGTATAATCAGTCCTTAAAAGGCTGCAAAAGGTGTAAGGTACCAAAAAGAGCCACACTGCAAGTGTGATGTGTTCCAAAACGGACTCGGGGCGGTCCAATTTAGGCGCAAAGGGGCCCAATTTAGGCGCTTATCTTATTGTTATTGAACTAAGCATGGGCTTCGTGCTGTTAGCTATTTATTATTGAACGTAAATAATGTAAGGGCACAAAGGCACAACATAAAGTAAGGAGACTAGACTAACTGCAAGCTATAAGTTATTATCAAATCAAATCAAATAATTTATTTATCTAACAATATTGATTATTACAATATACATTATTGATTTATTGAATGATTTAGGCTAAGTATTTTAACTTTTAGCCGTGAGCCCCAAAACGAGGCCGAGTCTGTGTTTTGGGGTCCCTTAATTTCCCAGAGACATTTAAACGATTCGTTCAACCCTGTGTAAAAGATCTGGTAGATATTTGAAGAGGGAAAGGGAGGGGGGGGGGGGGGGGGGTGAGAAAACACCTCATGTTAAAACTATTAATATTATCCATATAATATATAAAAATCGATGTGTGTATGTTTATGGATATGTCCCTATGGACTACGAAACTTCTTTTTTTTTTTGAGGCCAATTTTGACGGGGCTTTCACTGGCCGATAGCTAATATTATAAGAAGTAATCTGCGCTGGTGAAACTGCGCAGCTAGTATTATATAAAGCAAAATTATAGGTATTACTTTTTAAATAGCGAAATTTAAACAATAGTTTACAAGGATTATGTTCGTTGCGTTTATTAATAAATTAAGTACAAGGCGCATGAGCTTTTCCAATGGGATCATTTGACGTGGATCAAATTATTCTGATGTGCAATTAAATATTTCCACGGTGCTTGGGACATTTTGTCGAAAGTTTACTAACACGTCATATGATCCAAAATTTTGAACCGTAAAAAGAGAAATTACTTATTCATCATCATCAGCCAGAAGACGTCCACTGCTGAACATAGGCCTCCCCCTTTAACCTCCACACTGAACCACAGCCTGCCTTTTGCATCCACTGGATGCTAGCAACTCTCGCAATGTCGTCGGTTCATCTAGTGGGAGGCCTACCTACGCTGTGTCTTCCGGTTCAAGGTCTCCACTCAAGAACCTTTCTTCCCCATCGGTTATCGGTTCTACGAGCGATGTGGCCTGCCCATTGCCACTTCAACTTAACAAATTACTTATTACCACATGAAATTTGACCCCTTTTCTCCAAGCTTATTATAGAATTGAGCTAGCTTCGTCTGGTCATATAAAAGGTGAGGTCGTGGTGGTCCCGCACTAAATAAAGTGAAGCTGTATGTATCTCAGGTAATGCAGCCGAGTTCAGTTAAATTGAAATGTATTACAGCCAGGGATAGCCTGGAATGCTTTGTTGCTTAACTGTTGTTTGCTTTAGGGCTGGTGATGTCATCTTATATTAATTTAAAACTATAAGCATTAAGCTATTGTTCTAATTCAAAAACTAGTCAAAGAAAAAAGAAAATAAACTTTCGCAAAAAGGTGGTGATTTTTGCGATAGCATTTTGTAGGTATTGGATGGAATATGCTCATGTTTCTTTAGTTTGTTTACATTCTGTCATACCACTCACTAAACTAAACCAATCTGACAGGACTAAAATTATCTGCTTCTTATTTCATTTTAATATGTGACAGAAGGATGGCAACAATTTTAGAGTGACAGACTATAGTTCTGTGTTTAGAGCTGTCAAATTTAGTTTAGTTTACTTTAGAGTACATCAGAATCGATGCCATTGTCATTTAAGGTGGCTCTTCACTTCATGCATTTTCTAGATTTTAAAATTTGTCTGAATGTGAATGATGAATTTGTAAAAAGTGATAAAATTCCCCCAAGACCAGCACTGCCACTGAAGTCACCGGGACCTCAGGGCCTTATTGATCTCTCATTATCGGGCATTTGGACCATTGCCGGCCACGGTAATCCAGTACCCAGATGGCTGAATCGTTTTGCTACAAAGACAGTTCAAAATAAAAATTCTTCTGATCACCACCGAAGCTTTTAATTCGCTAACGAGACATCCTGCAAAATGGTCTATGCCAGGGGTGTCCAACTAAATTTTGTGGCGAGCCGGATTTATTAACTTTGTAACTATGGCGGGCCAAGAGATGTTTCGTAACTGAGCAAATCAAGACTAATATAAGTAAAATGGTAGAAAGGGTATAATTATAGCCTTTTGGCGGAATCCACAGCAGGTTTCACTTGTAACTGCATGCACGGGCACACTGAAATAGATGATATAGATATGAATCTCCGTTCTTTACAAGATTACGTCTCAAAAAAGTTAAAAGTTACCCAACCTTTGACTCATTCGCGGGCCGGATTAGGAACCTTGGTGGGCCGCATTGTGGCTTGCGGGCCGTATGTTGGACACCCCTGATTTATGCGATATCTCACTGATGTAACTAATATTTATTCTGTGAATGAACGAACAAGAGTGAGTTTATCTAAGAGTGCTGCTGAGTCAGTCGATATTTTGGATAATACAGTAGTGATTCAAATAATTACGAGTATGTCATTACATTTATCCTTCATCCGTCCACTGCCACAGGCCTTTCCCAACGCGAGCCACTCACCCCGCTACTTATACCTACGTGGCTTTTTGCTGCTAGTCTGTGGAATACGTTGCCTGAATGGATGTTCCCCGATAGCTACAATCTAGGTGTCTTCAAATCAAGAGTGAATCGGTTTCTCCTAGGCAAGCGTGCTTCATCGTAGACAACATGAGGGGGTGGCTAAACGCAAGCCTATTATTCAGTACTAAGAAAATACGATAATTGTAAATCAAATATTGTCACTTTTTCGTGTCGCACGCCATCCTGCACCACGCACAAGTCAATTTTATGTCTTCACTCTAAAATACATCTACGCAACGGCTACCGTACTACAAGAAAATGCTAAACATGTAGGTAAGTATTATTGAAACTGATAAAAACTCACATTTTAATAATCGTTACATTATTTCACCCCTCAAAAAGGATTCCTTCGTTATCTCAAGCGATTATAATCTAAAACGGTAGGAGAAGTCTCCATAATCCATAGGAATGGCATAATCAAAACGGAATTAAGTCAATACACGGGTGAAGTGTTTTAAAAAGGCTCTTTACGACTGCAATACCACGTTTCTTGTCCGCAGATATGATAGCTAGAAATTCTAGAAAAAGGAAGGACGTCTTACATTCCTTGAATCATCTCAGTACATCCTTTTATAGAATACTGCTCTGAAACTATTGTATTGGCATTTTTACCATCTTTATTTTTTTAAGAATGACATTATTGTGTTTTGTATCCAAAAACTAATCTATTAGAAAAATTATAGATATAGAAAAAAAATAACTAAAGTCAAAAAGTAAAACCTAAAGGGAGGTCCCCAAATAAAAACGTATTTTTGTATTTGCTCTAGTGTAAAAACAGTAATACGTACAAGCGTCAAATATAGCATGATTAATACACCTAAATTAAAACAACAAATAATAAATACTGGCCAAGTGCGAATCGGTGACAAATTTCATTTTACCACCGGTTTTCGTACGATCGTCAAAGTTAAGCAACGTCGGGCTCGGTCGGTACTTGGATGGGTAACCGCCTGGGCGTGATGTCTTTTTGCACTACTTTTTTGTATTAGTTAACAATTTGTGTGGTGGTACAGAACCCTCAACGCGCGAGCCTGAATAGCTTGGCTAGTTTTTTATGACATCGCGAGTGTAACCGCTAGTGCATGTTTTGAAATGTTATGTACATTCATTGAATAATGGTTATTGGGGCTACGTTTTTGGTTAATTCCGGTGATTATAATGGCGTGATTCCAGTAATTATTTATTGTTCTAAATATGAATAGGTAATTCGGTGTTATTATAGCGGAATTGTTGTTTCCGCAGATGCACCAATAGGTACCAAAGGTTGCGTGTACGCCTCAAATGCGTGAAAACTGTTGCTAAACTGCGATTGGCTTAGCCAGCTATTGTAATTATTTGCATAAAAACATTTATGCGCAATGGCGCGGTTAACAATTACTTTAACGTAGGGCTGTCCAGTTTTGTGAAACTGCAATACAGTTATCAGAGATCTATCTTATCTTATACAGAATATACTCGACCAAACATTTAATACATAGCTATGACATCTTTTTATTTATCCAAATTATCGTAAAAACTCGTTCTTTATTCTCAAATGAATTAATTTTAACCTTAACTATTCAATAACATTGACTTATTTATGATATGAAAAATACTTTTAAAAATACAATTTCAAAATAAATATTTGGCAAAACAAAGTGGAATGTGTTGTGATGGGTGCGTGCTTGCGTGTGTGTGTGTGTGTGTGTGTGTGTGTGTGTGTGTGTGTGTGTGTGTGTGTGTGTGTGTGTGTGTGTGAGTGTGTGTGTGTGTGAGTGTGTGTGTGTGTGTGAGTATGAAATATTGCACGAGTAAGCAGAGTTGCCAACCCTATCTACAGTGTTGCAATCTAACAATATGGCGTACCAAGTCACGCAAGTGAGGATACATGCGAATCAAAAGCATCAAACTTGAATTATAGCCTCGATCATCCGATACTTCTTGTTAAGTTATATGCTTACAACACTTTATTATCAGGCTTAACAAACTTAAGGCATTAAAGAACATTTTTTATTTATTTAAGTTTTTTCAGGTCAATAGGCATGATGACTAATATATTTTTATTACCTCATAAAAAAGCTGATCATAAATAGAGCACATCAACAAAAACAAAATTAAAATGAGTTCAAAAATAAATAAGATATAAGCATTAATTTAATTTAATTTCATGCTAGACAGAGAGCGCACTATACTGAGCCGTGACGTCACGGCTCAGGAACGCCATACAAATGCTATACTAACACACGCTTTGCGAGAAAGGGATAGAACATCCCCTCTCTATCCCCACCTAAAACTTTAAATACCTATATCTCAGAGATTTATCAGCAAATTCAAATTATTTTTTCAGTATGTGTAATGTAACTTGTGTAACTTATATTCATCGCTAAGCTGGTTATTTGTAATAAATTAAACATTAGGAATCATGCCTATTCGTGGCGACGGATCTCAATCTAAGATTTTTATGGCAACGCAAGTGGTATGGCGTCGCAAGCTTGCAACTAAAACTTTTGTTATCATTCTCATCAACACATAAGTCCACTGCTGCAGACCAAGCATGTTATGAACAACCATCGAGATACAATACATATAGAGTCGTACCAAAAAAATATCCGAACCAAAACTCCAGCGCATGCTATGAATTGAGCAGACTTTTTGGTTAGTTACAAGGTAACCGCGATCTGAAGACAACGTCGCGCGATGCCAGGGCTACGATGACATAGCGGACAGCAACGTTGAACACTATGCAAGCGAAATAACGTCTAAATTAGAGTAAATGTGGCATTGTGAAGTATATAATTGATACAATGTCTATGTACAATGACGCTCGGACGTTTTTTGACTGTTTTCACTGATTGTGACTTTATAAGAATTGTCGATGAGAGCAACAGTAAAATGTTGTCCGCTCTTTTTCCCGTGCGCAAACCTGATAAAGCCATGATATGGATATTTAATTCTGCCTCATTCTCGCAGGACATACAATATGAGCGGACAATTTTACGGCGGCTCGCATGCCAAGACCTCTATCAAGGCACAAACTCAGCTCGATCTTCCGCTATTCGCTTCCAGTCACTGCCAACTTTCAAGTTAGATAAACTTGTTATTGTTGATTGAATCAGGCGTCACTTGCGGAAGCAATTTTTAATTTGAATATGACGAATCTTTAGTGTAATTCCGATTCTACGTCGCTTTGAGTACAATAAGGATTTTGGGATAAATTATTTATCTCTATAGATATTTATCGGTATAACGGTTTCTTCTAAGCAAGCGTGCTCCACCGTAGACTGCATCATCGCTTAACATCGGCGAGTTGGCGGTAAAATGCAATTATTAAATAAAAATTAAAAATTAAAAAATTACACAAAAGAGAAAAATTTACCTAACCTGAAAAAATAACTATTAAATATTTGAAACTTTTAGCAATTAATATGCAATGACTATAAATATTATTTCATTAATAATAAAGCCTATTACTAATTTAAAAAAGTGCAACTGTGTCTAGAAATTTCATTCTTATACCTACTTACGTAGAGCACCTTTTGCCGTAAAAACCGAGTAAAAATCTATTTCATGCGATCATTTATAACTATAATTTAGTCTGTCAAGTAAAAAGTTTCTTTATGTACGTCTGAGAACCATGTTTCAACAACAGACAACATAATTATTGCAAACCAACACAATATTTGCGTGGGTGAGCACATAAAATATGGCAAATTAAATGGTTTTGTGCGTCCGTTTGGCCACCCAGAGCAGAATTCAAATCAAATTAGAACATGCTATAAAATCGTCCGCGAGACATACATTATTACGTCTTATAACATTGAATAAAATGGCACAAAAGTAAAAGATACGACGTGTTTGGTTTCATTTGTATAGGTTTGGTGTGGTGGCTGAGTGGTAGCAAGTGCGGTTACAATCTGACGGCACCCGGTTCGATCCTCAGCCTGGCACCAATGACTTATTTAGTACTTAAATAAATTATGTGCCGTTTGCGATACCATTGCTAAAAAAACCGGCGTAGGATAAAAATCGCGAGGAAACCGGTATGTACAACAACCTTAAAAATTCAAAGCCAACATGACAATCACCAACTTGTCCTGGATCAGCATGGTGGGCTAGGACCCATCCTCTCTCTCTCTCTCTCTCTCTGTGAGAGATGGCCTGTGTCCCAGCAGTGGGAAAATGATAGGCTGACAATGATGATGATGACACAGGATTGATAGAAACGGATATTGGTACGTTGTAAATTTTTTATTAGAAGGTAATTAATTATGTATTTTCAGTATGTAATATACGAGTTATTTATTACATTCTGGAAATACTTACTTGAACGAAGGTGAAAGAGAAGTTTTTTTAGAAGGTTTTCTTACATAACACTGACTAGTCCTGTTGCAGATTAGTGATATGTAACTGTTCATAGTAATATTTTACACATATCCCGATTCCAGTCTTATTTCAATACAAAAATCGACTGAAACCAAAAGAAATACCAAATATACCACGTGTATTTATAGACGACAACTTTTACTATAGGGCCAACAATGAAATTGCGAAATAATATTACAGCTGTTCCACATAAAATGTGGCCATTCGCATTCAACAAACAAACGTTTCGATTCTACGTTTCTAATCCGTACGGCCAAGGGTTGGAACAACCTGCCCGCTTCCTTATTTCCTGAGAGATATAATCTGGACCTTTTCAAGGCCAGAGTGAATAGGTATCTTCAAAGAATACGTGCTTCATCTTCGACCACATCGTCGGTTACCATCAGGCCAGTTAATGGTCAAACGCAGACTTATACGCGATAAAAAAAAGGTATGAAACAGCAGTTTTAGTTATTTTAGGTTTGGTCCCATTAAAAAAGCTGTTCATAATGATGAGTATACTCAGGTCATTCAAACAAGAGAGATGTGGTAAAATTTGATTGTCTGATCAGTCAAATCCTACACAGGTAGCGTAAAAACTCTTCAAATAACGAAAATTCTATTGAGCACACCGCGATTTACATGGTTTGGAGTTGTCCTAACTGTAAATACATTCCCAAACAATAGCTAAGCGTACGTATATCTATTCAGTTGGTTTCCCACAATCTCCAGCATCCGTATAATTCTGGAACAAACTCGTAAACAAGTGCTAAAAATGCATCGATATACGCTCCAGGCGGTGACAAGGCGGTGGGCGTCGGATTTACATTGAATATTTAGCTTACACTTCCTATCACGTCCGCGTCCCTGGACGCCAGGTGAGTAGATTTTGAGGATTTATTGAAAGGAAACTTTGAACATTCTTAAGCAGGGTACTCACCTAGCCGTGTAGCATGTAATGTAGCTGATACTGTATCAACCTGCGGTGGGTACCCAAGTGGGTACGGCTCGTCCACGGTCACTGCGTATCCAGCTACAAGCTCCCGGCCTTTGCCTTTGTGTTCGCAGTGAAACCGCCACTCGGCGGGTCACTGCGAGCATATTGCGCTCCACGCGCGAGCCTACGTACTCATTTGATACAGTATCAGCTACTTTACATGCTACACGGCTAGGTGAGTACCCTGCTTTAGAATACTGAAAACTGAATTATTGCATTTAAATAGCCCGTTGGTCTAGTTGGTAGTGAACCTGCCTTCTGCGCTTTGGGGCATGGGTTCGATTCCCACCTAGGACAAACATTCATGTGATGAACATTTTGTGTTTGTTCTATATCTGGATGACACTTAATATCTATTTAAGTATTATTAAAAAATATATATATGCATGTATATCAGTCTCTGACAGCCATATCACAAGCTTTGTTTAGTTTGGGGTCAGATGACCGTGTGTGCAAAAATGTCCCGAATATTTTCAAATATGAAAAACTAAAGGGCATACAGCAACAAACGTATTTAAAAAAAAATATTTTTGTATTTGCTCTAATGTAAAAACGGTAATACGTACAAGCGTCAAACTTGGCATGATTATAGTACACACTCTAAAGTATAACAATAAATAATAGCCAAGTGCGAGTCGGTGATAAATTTCTGTTCATTACCAAGTCAAGCAACGTCGGGCGCGGTCGGTACTTGGATGGATGACCGCCTGGAAGTGGTGTTGTCTTTTTCACAATTTTTGGTAGTTTCTGGTGGTACAGAATCATCAGTGCGCGATCCTGACTCGCACTTGGCTGGTTTTTATTGACATACAATAATAGGTACTATACACAAGTACCTTATTAATATGAATGTTATGTGGTAATGGCTGAGACTGATGTTTTGTGGGGGTCACGAAGGTTCACTACGGAACCCTAAAAAGACGGTAAAATAGAGTGAGGTAGACCACCTGACGGT
Source organism: Agriopis aurantiaria (assembly GCA_914767915.1). Classification (NCBI taxonomy): domain Eukaryota; kingdom Metazoa; phylum Arthropoda; class Insecta; order Lepidoptera; family Geometridae; genus Agriopis; species Agriopis aurantiaria. The sequence goes on along the minus strand of OU611994.1, from coordinate 3,064,160 downwards.
CCCAGGCCGGACCGGGAAGCTCGCTGTTAATCACAAGCGACGAGCGCCGCTGGCGAGCCTTATTGCGCAGTGACACACACTAGGCGGAACAGAAGGTTATATATAATAAGTAAGTATTATCTTCAAATTGAGATTAATAGTTATTTGTTATACAAGAGTGCAAAGTTGCTTTTTAACCGCGTGCTCAATTTTGATGACCGAGCAAGCGAAGGATTCAAAAATTAGAATCCTGAGCGTTAGCGAGGGAATCAAAAGAGCACGAGGTGAATAATCTTTGCACTCGAGTGCAACACGTAACTTTTCATCCCACCTCAGCGAGGATATGACTAAATAAAAATAAAAAAACATTTGCGCATTATTAACAGTTTCAGTCAATTCTGTTGGCGTCAAATAAACTTCCTCGTCGCTAAAATCACTCACTTTAGGATTTTCACTTGTTTTCAAGTTTCTTGTTTTTAACCTAAGGTTTTAACAATATGACGTGAAAAGAAAATGGCGCGCGCAAAGCTAATTAAAATAAAGTACACCAAACAAGTTCAGAGTCTGAGTTTTTAGACAGCTATACCTATAGGTATAGCCAAATTTTGAATAAAATCTTTTTGCACTGAACCATGATCTAAGAAAACAAGGTCTAGCAATCTGGGAGTGGTCCCGAAATGACGTCACTGTCCAGTTGCCACTTTATTCAATCAGCTGTTACGTGGTGTATCGTCATCTCTCTCGAACCTGTTGTAAATTGACATCATGACATCATAGCGGGACGCCCACGTGGACATTTTTTCTCGGATTGCTATACCTGGCGGAGTATATTATTATACCATGGTTAACACATAGAATTGGGAGGATCCGTCGCTGAAAAAAGCCGCGCCGCGCTTTTTTCTCTACCTATAGGTATAGCCAAATTTTGAATAAAATCTTTTTGCACTGAACTGTTTTAGAAACAAAACTCGACAATAATTCGTATTTTAAAGGAAATTGCTGGCCGCTAAAACACGCCAGCAATGAAACTCCATACAACTTTGCTAGCGCCTTTTCGAGTGGGTAAGTACGTAGTACATAAGGTCAATATGTGAAAATAGTTAATTTCCTTGATTTATGGAGTACTTTTTACCTCGGAATCGATTCCTGTTATGTACAATAGTTTACAGAAATGAAACGCGCCGAAAGGCTATCCGTAAGCCTATTTACGAATGGTGCTCTGCCTCTTCATAGCCATCCCTCTCATCCTCCCTAATCCGTACCGTAGGATTGCGCGTACGCAGCCCGCGCATAAATCTCCACGAGCGATTAAAACCCGCCTAACAATGACGTAGCTAATGTCGCGGCGCTTCTGATGTCCCGAACGACTATCTACATAATTCCTTGTTACTTCGTTATGTTATGATTATTTAAACGCTCATCAAAAAAACTCATTTCATTACACTAATATCCTCTATCGGGACTTGGCCAGGCGATTGGTGGAAGCGTCGGGTGTCCGAATGCTGGCTTTTATTTCGCACAGAAATTGAGCATTGCCATTCGACGTAGCAATGCCGCCAGCATTCTGGGGACCTTTCCCTCCACTATCGGTCTTTTAGTTTAAGTTTTTATTTAATAATTTTAAGTTTTAGTTTTTAGTTAATAATTTAAGTTTTCGTTAACTTTCTGTTTTTTAGTAGTGTATAATAAAGTTAATTCCTTAGTTATTCAGGAATGTCCAATGGGCTTGTTTTTATTTAAAGCATTTTTTGTCTCGGTGCCACACATAACAAGACCAGTTTATAGCATAGACCAATTTATCAAAAGTCCATGAACGTTCCAAAAAATACCATACTTATCTGCACCAAAAAGCGCAAGAAGCGTAATATGGAAAATTTATTAAAAGAAAAAAAAAAAATGTACAAGAAATGGACTTATTAAAACACTAAAACAGATTACTAAACTAATCTAATAAATCGCTACCAAAACGTTGGCCAGATTGCTGCGTTGAGTTGCAATGCTTATTTTATAGGCAAAGTAGAGACTAGCATTTGATGCGAGATGCTTCGGCCAGACGCACTGTTAAATTTTTATGTAATTTCTCTCATTTGAAAATGTATGTATGGTAAAGCTACGCTCACCAGCTAGTAATGTTTTTTCTCTCTCAAAATTTTGTTGCTATGTAACGTTTTTATAAAATTTATAAACAACCTGTAATGATAAATGTATTAATAAATAAATTAAATAAAAATAAAATAAAATAAATTTTTCATGTACTTATATTTTTACGTGAGTATGCAAGAATGTTTAAAAAAACTAGAAGCCTTAGCAGCAACTGGGCGTTTATGAACTCACGTATGCTGACCTCGGCTACGCCGTGGCCCACATCTTCACTTTCGTGCATAAATGCCCTGTTTACTACTTTGTCAAAAGTATTTTACAGGTTCCAATGAAAAAACTGACTGAGAAGACTAAAGCTAACCCAAACAACTGTCTATTCAATTTTAATGCAAAACAAAGTAGGTATAATTCATGGAAACATTTAGAAAAATACATATTATTAATATTAAACAATTAATACATGTCCCAAACTACTTAATTCTAATTACAAAAATCTAGTCTAATCAAACAGTCCGCCCCGGATCGTTCCCGGTGCAAAAGTGCCCATAACACTGGCAGCATTCCCACGCTGAATGGCAATGGCCAATCTTTGCACCAGGAATGAGCCAGAGCGGGAGTCACCACCGTTATCTCGTATTCTGTGGCCAACTTCTGAGATCAAGCTCAGTGCCCCAACTGCCCATAGTTTCTACGGCAATGGGTACAAAATAATACTGTGGCTCCATTGCCGCGTACTTCTGCCGCTTTTTACAGGCGGCATCTTCCTCTGTCCGGTGTATGGACGGTTTAACATTTAGATGCGCAAAGAATATCTGATGTGCAATTAATTATATCCTCTTCGCAATATAATGACGGAGTTGAAAGGAGACTTGTTCAGTAATGGGGTTTCTATAGATTAAACGCTAGATAATTTTCATTAATTTATGGATATTACAAGATTAACATTAAATAATTCCAGGACGTTTATGATCATAACAGATACGTAATTTTACTAATCCTAGTGGTAATATAATAATGTACAATAAATTTTATAGGATTTAGAAATTAACTACTTAAGTAAAGTTATATGATTATTTACGGGATATTTAGCGTGGTAAGGTTGTGGAATGAGCTCGAACAACCGCTTCCACAAACTTACCACGGTAAATATCCCGTAAATAATCATATAACTTTAGTGAACAACCGTGATAGTTTAAAACAAAATTAATTACTTATTCAGTTAGGTATACGCACTTTGATTATGTATGTACATGTATCAAAGGGTACGCTATACGTAAGCTATTCGTTTCTGCGCGGCAATTGCAAATTTATTTTATACACCAGCTCAATACGCGATTCGGTCATTCCGAAATTGAGTCATTTCATAATAATAATTATACACATAGGTACTTTTCACGATTTATTTTTTACAATAAACACTTAATTGTCTATAGTTCTTTCTATACCATTGATTTTATGGAACACTAGACTGAGTCAGTAAAGAGCTACGTCCAAATGTCTCAGTGTGCGTGCAACACGATCTTTACACTGCTTTAATCAAATTTGCTAACACTATTAAAATATTGTTTTGCTATATGTATACTTTTAGATATATCTTGATGCCCTCCGTCTAGCATAGAGGCTGGCTATCTATCAAATCTATTATTAAGCACATTTTTAAGGTATTTAAATTGTCAGGTTTTCATAAAATGCCAACCTTACATTCAAGCATTTCAAACGGCAGTTAGAAATGCTGGTCTATAATTAAATAATTACAAATACGTCATTAGATTGCTGACAGAGTTATAAATTGGTCACAATTTAGTTGTCAACGTCAAAACACTGGTAATTAAATCGGTCTTTATTGATTAATAGGTCTAACCGCGGTCTGGCTGAAATACTGGGAAACTGGTTTTATTCATTTTTTGTGTTTTATCTGCTCTTGCAGTGTCTCGTGGTTTTACTTGCAATGCATGTGTGCTAACGTATAATTTATAACATAACATACATGTATATAACAAAATATTAGTTACATACATTAAACATACTGGAAAACAAAACGATAAATTTCTAAGATCGGGGATAGTGAAGAGATGCGCTGACCTCTCCCGCAAAGCGTGTTTTAGTATAGTATTTGTATGGCGCGCGTACGGTTTGATTTTCGGTTATTTTGGGATATATTTCAAAATATTTAGAAAATATTTGTTTAAATATTTTTTATCATGACCACAAAAAATGCGTTTATCTCATTTATTCTAGTCTGTCGATATTTAGAGCGAATTGACGTGATTTTTCGCACAAATATAGTTGAAGGGCCAGAGAGTGACATAAGAGGGCTTTTAGTTCCGGATTTTTTTATACATGCCTGAGGAATGATGCCCTATTGATATGATGCCTGAGGAATGGCGAACGTAACCGCGGGGTGCAACTAGTAATAAACTAATTCCTTTTTTTCTATATAGTTTATTTATAGCCCCGTTGGTCCAGTTGGTGGGTTCGATTCCCACCTTGAACCTAGAACAAACATTCATCTGATGAACATTTGTGTTTATTCTATATCTGGGTGTTAATATCTATTTAATATGTATTTAAAAATATTTATATATATGTATGTATATCAGTCTCTGGCAGCCATATCACAAGCTTTGCTTAGTTTGGGGTCAGATGATCGTGTGTGAAAAAATGTCCCGAATATTTATTTATTTATTTAATTAATATAGAATAGATCTTCGTTTGGCCACTGTCTCGCCTGATGGTAAGCGATAAGGAGTGATGGTTTAATCATATAATCCACCATGCTAGCTCAGTGCATGTTGGTGAATGTCATATATATTTTAAGGTTCTTGGACATAATGGACATACCAGTTTTCTCAGGATGTTTTCATTAGCCGTTTTTTGAATGATGGCATCGACCCATCGCAGGTCATACGTAGATGAGATTAGCCCGAGACAGGGATCAATGGCGCAAGGGAGAGAAGGCCTATACCCAGCAGTGGGTTGATACAGGCTGAGGATGACGATGATGATGATGATCGTACACATTTCTGTATACGTCTATAATCTTATCTACAGGTGACAGAGTTTGAAACGTGAAACGTTAAAATAATGTAAAATACACTGTTCATCATCATCATCATCGTCATCATTTCAGCCATAGGACGTCCACTGCTGGACATAGGCCTCCCCCGTCGATCTCCAAAAGGCCCGGTGGCCTGCATCCAGCGTTTCCCTGCGGTCTCTTTTAGGCAGTCTGTCCATCTTGTGGGTGGACGTCCTACGCTGCGCTTACCGATTCGTGGTCTCCATTCCAGAACCTTTCGGCCCCATCGGCCATCTGTTCTGCGTGATATATGCCCTGCCCACTTCCACTTCAACTTGTTGCAAATACACTGTTAATAGTGTTAAATTTCAATGTTGTCATTTACCAGTTTGGCTCCAACGCAAATGTCATATTAGTCATTTTTTAGCTAAACCACATCCTAGTATGTGGTAAATACCTTAACTATACAGACAACGTGAATGTAAATACAGCCTGTACCCGCCTTAGGGCGTGCAACAGTTACAGTAAATAGTACACGTTTATCTGTCATACTAGCTTTTTGCTCGGGTTTACTCACTGTCATTTAGTTAAGGGCTCATTTAATCGGGGAATTACTATCTTAAGTATCTATCTTAACGGTGAACACAGTGCGGCGTTTCTGATTTCTCTTAGATTTGCTGTCAGTACTGCTTATAAGACGCTTGATTATACTAGATGTTAGAATGTATAGTATTATGGCACAAAGATTGCTCATCCAAACATTTCCGTCCAGGTCATCATGTTGGGCTCTTCCTTTCTGTCAGTACTGCTTTTATAAAAGATGCTAGATAAACTAGGTGATGTTACAATGTAGTATAATGACTCAGTATAAACATAAGTATCTTAAATGTAAAGATATAAATCATCCAAACAGTCGTCATGTCGGGTTCTTCCCCGTGGTCAACCTGGTTTGTCCAACAAGAATAATTTTCTTGTAGTCAAATTGTCGGCGACTCACCTTTACACCGCTCTGTACTTGAAAAATTGGCACCATCTGTCAAAATATCTACTAGCTTCACTGCATTCTTCTCTATTGAATACATCGCGTTGTTCGTACGACGTCCACTTACTAACGAAGTCAGCATGGAACTGAGTTCACAGTGGTGAGCAAAATACATATACTTCAGCTCACCACAGACTCGGTTGTATTAAAAATTTGCGTCTACTTGTTGTAAGTATCAACAAACTTTCTTCTTCAAATAGCATTTCATCATAATTATCAGCCTATGACGTTCCCATTGCAAGGACACAAGCCTTCTCTCAGAGAGGAAGGATGGGCCCTAATCGACCATGCTGGCCCAGTGCATGTAGGTGAATGTCATATGTCTGAACTTTTGAGGTTCTTGGACATACCGTTTCTATACGATGTTTTTCTTGACCGTTTTTGAGTGACGGCATCGACACTGCGCATAATTTACTTAAATACTAAATAAGTCATAGATGCAGAGCCGAGGATCGAATCGGGTGCTGTCAGATTGTAAAGAGCACATGCTACCGCTCGGCCACCTTGCTCTTAGTAGCAAGTGGTAGGTATGGGGGAATCTTCTTTGTAGTATTAAAATCATGTTAGACCACCCATATAGTTTTGTTTGTGGTAACATTGAAATGTCATCCAGGTTATGTCGGAATTTTAGCCCACCCTCGTACTCTGTTCTGCGTAGGAGTAATTTTATACTTAGGCAACTACAATTACGAACCAAATGTAAAGTAATTAAACGATTAATTCTGGCGTCGCACCTGCTAAAACTATTTTAAACGAACAATAAAAAAGCTTCGGCTATAAGGTAAAGTAGATTAAGTTATAAAAAAAAAGTGGTCTCCATTTTCGAGAAAAATAAAATTGCGTCGCTCTTAAAATTCCCCTTTTTCCTTTTCCACTCGAAAAAGAGCATTTGTTTTTACGATTACAGTGAATAAAACTGTCTTTTAGTAATATTTTGAATTTGGAACAAGCACGAATTATACGAATTATGTACAAAAAATAAATAAAACGTACCTACTATAGCTGGCTGAACGGAGCTATTCCATTGAGCTATTCAAAAAATATCCCGCCAATTTTAGTTAGTTTCTTTTCTGTTATCGTGAATGTTTAAGTCAATGGAAATATAAAGACAAACATACAGAAATATACTATTCATTTTTTCGCAATCAATTGTAAAAAGTAGTTTAGCATATTTCGCGAGAAAAAAAACTTGAAACTTGTATCCCTCGCTCCGCTCAGGATTCTCATTTAGAATCCTTTGCTGCTCTCGGGAATACTCGGGATCCAACTAAGCCTCTCGAATAAAATTCCCTTTATTCACTTGTAGTATATATTACTTTAGCCCCAACAGTAGGACGCCGATGATAGATAAATGACAGTTAATGTCTACACTTACACTATCCCTAGTTTTCCAGCTCAAAATTATCCTAGCACAGGCTGATATTAAGTGATTAAAGGTTTCACATTTGCTATAATGATTGAAGTTCGCCGAAAAGATGCTCATTTATGATAGCCATTACATAAATTGGTATTTAAATGAGTTTATGGTAAACAAGGTGATATGTATCGCTACTGGTGTTTGATGCAATTTGTAATTAGAGATGATCGGCGTGGCTGGTTGTCGGATAATGTTTGGTCGGATTTGACGGAAAAGTAATTGTCCTTGGAATTTCAAAACAGCAGTTATAGAAAATGTTTTTTTAATGCCATAGGTGGCAAACAAGCAGACGGGCCGCCTGATGGTAAGCAGTCACCGTCATTCGCCTTTTGAAGAACCCCGTGTTGTATCTTCTCGGAAACAGCGCGGAAGGTAGCTCATTCCACATTTCACAGGTGTGAGGCAAGAAAAATCGTGTGAATCGTAGTGTGCGATTTCTACTGATCTATGATGTGTGGATGAAATTTCAGGCGGTGGCGGTTAGTACGATGATAAAACCGTGACGCCGGCATCAGATCAAACACGTCACATTGTCACGTTTATGTTAACGAGTGTCTGTTAACATACTTAGTTCAACAAACACTCATAGTCAAATGGTCAAATAGTGGTGAAATATGTATTAGTTGGTCAATATTTTATAAAACTTGAATGTGTAAAAATACTCGTCACAAGCATATAAAATTATACACGCCAAAATACTATCAGGAATAAAACAAACAGATAATTTTTTTATATATAATATTAATCTACTTTTAGCAAATAGAGCAATAGATAATATTTCTGTTACTAGAACTTTTATTGACACTTATATATAAACAGGTTATAAGTAATGTACTCAGATTGCACTAGAACCAGTTCACTAGTTTTTAAACTGTCGCAGTAACGAATACTTACAATTATCTTACGTACATAGTACCGTCCCATGGGGTTGACGCTACAGCCAGAGTATCCGGCTAAATCTTACAATGTGATTAATTTCCGTATAATAAATTTTTATCAATAAATAATAATAAAGTTCCATTGAAACAGTAGGTACCTAATGTAAGTCCTCGTCAGGAATGATCAATGCCCTCAGGATAACGTTATAGCTATAGGTTTTTGCAGGATTTAGAAATACACCAAGTAGGTTTTTGCCGGATAACAGATAATCAGATAATGATCGATCACTACCTCATTTCTAATGTAAAATTATGTTATTTTCCAGCCATGCTCAAGGCACTGTCACTAATGCTGATAATAGTGGAGTGTATTTCTGTTTAATGTAAAGTTTATTGCTAACCATAGTTTAAACTAAGCAGAAGTAAAAGTTCATCTTCATCTTTTTTTTCAGAAATATCAATATCAAGCTGTTAGAAAGATGATTCGCGTTACAAGGAAATTTGAGCTCATGTCACGTACAGATTAATTACACATTTCAAACGCACGGCCATATAAATGTACACCTACTCATAGTTTTAATAAAAATATTGCACTCGATACGTTGTCACTTGTTAAGCTAGTACTGACATCATCTGTTATATTCCTAAAAATAAAGCACAACCAAGTCGTGTTCAGTATTTTTTTTCAAAAATTTATCATTTGTCTGGTGTTCAATTTTATGGAAATAAACACTGTCTGGCGTATAATTCTGTAGGCACGAGCAATGACGATATAACCACTTCACATTTACCCCGCGCGATGAAAATGTTACATAATTTTCAGCATACTCTTTTTCGAGCGGGCCAATCCTAGGCGCGAATTGAATTAATGACTTTTGAGTCTCCAATCACAAGACGCCATTCGATACGACCACGACCGTCGTGGCATACTCGTGAAATAGGAATTATAACGACATGTACTATCAATGGTTATATTATATTATCTTTGGGCACGAGGTATGTGGCATGTTTTAACATTGAGATGTTAAATATACTTCATCATAATCAGCCTATAATATAGTAGTTCACTGCTGGACATAGGCATTTTCCAAGGCACACAGTCCAATCTTCAACTTTTCTTTTACAGCCAGCTGCATAACTCGTTACTCCAATAAGCCTCAAAGCGTCCTACGCTTCGTTTGCCGATACGTGGTCTTTACTCTAGAACGGACCCCAATGCTTATCGGTTCTGTGACAGCAGACACGAAAACAGAATTATCAATGTTTAAAAATAAACGTTAAGACCAAAAACAAGTCAATGTGTTAATTGTTACGAACAAGCTTTTACATTTTTTGACGTAAACTTTTCACCACACATTTACTTTAGCCAAAATAGACGGTCGGTATAATCAATTTTAACTTTATTTCAATCTCTATTTCAATATAAGTAAAACAATTCTAGTCACCTAAAAACACACCATATAATCAGTGATCAGAATACTTTCCCTAAAATATTACCAAAAAACATAAACATTAAAATTTCATTATAAAATTAAAAAAAATTACATTTAAAATGCAACTCCTCGGACTCCAGGGTCCGTGACTTTTATTATACTTGACTACAATTTTGTTAACTTAAACGAATTTACTTAGTTGTCACAATACACTTATTTTACTTTTAAACGCTGTCTAGCTAAAACGATGTTGAAACCTTGATTATCTTTTCCTACGATGAGACCATTATGTTAAATTATTACTCATGTAACGTGCAAATTCCACCCTTATTTACATTACAGTTCACCACCACATTTCATTCTGAACTCCTATATCACAGTGTCAGGCTCTCTGTAGTTAACAGCCAACTAATTTAAGATACGTATGTACCAATTGAATTTCATAATGAAAGCTGTTTTTCCAACATTGGCAGGGTAATTATAAAGAGCTTACAGTGTAATGATACACCGTTATTGTTATTAAATGTACACGCAATGAAATTGTTTAATGTGCCGGTTCTCAAACTTGTATCTTGCCCCTTTTAGTTTCAATTTTACTGAACTTGATTGCAGTAGCCTCGAGTGCATTTCTCTCTTTTTAACCGACTTCCAAAAAGAGGAGGTTATCAATTCGATTGTATGTTTTTTTTTTTTTTTTTTTTTGTCATAGAACTGAAACTTTAAAGCTTTGTTAAAACTAATGCTAAAAAATTAAATCGTACTTATAATGCGTCACAGGATCTGTAGTTGTCACGATTACTATATTAGATACCATTATTTTATTCCTCCCGTAGATCTAAGCTAAACATGTAAATGTTTCGTTAACTATTCAAATTCAAATTCAAATTATTTATTTGTCAGAACATGGTAGGTACACATACATGTAAAGTAGCATACATGGTCGCAAGAATGGAGACGTATCTCATGTCCTTGCCTGTTACAGCGTACAAATGTTAGTTTTTTATTAATATTTTTATTAGTTTATTATCTAAGCTATTATTATTATTATTTTATTTGTTTATGTCTACATTACATATCAAAACATTTTTATCATTAAGGAATTCTGAAATTTTATAGTAGATTTTTTGTGCTAATAAAGTTTTTAGTTTATTTTTAAACATTCCAACATTTAACTCTGATGATTTTAGGAATTTTAGTATATATTACAGGAGCCATACAGAATACACTTTTTTGCATGAGTGCAGTTTTGGCCGTACGTGGGCAGAGCTTCATCTCGGCCTGTGTGCGAGTTCGAATACCAGCATCAGTCCAACTACCAAAGAGATGCGGATTTAATTTTACAAAAGTAGCTATTTCTAATATGTATAGAGATGGTAATGTCAGAATCTTGTGTTTTAAAAAGAACGGTTTACAGCTATCAGTCTTATGAAGATGAAACATTGCCCTGACGCACCTCTTTTGGGCTTTGAAAGCAATCCTTTTGTCAGTAGAGTTCCCCCAGAAAATAATGCCGTATCGTAGAATAGATACTGCCATGCCTACTATGTATGCCTATAGCAATTTCTCTCGCTTTCTCGCGTGACGATTTTCGTCAGTAGGACAGTAGTAGTAGTAGTGTCAGTTTGATAAAGCATTTTGTAGCATAGATTAGCTTATATCAACTATTCATGCATAAAAGAAAAAAAAATCGAGCTTATTATCCAATAAATAACATTATTTTTGAGTAACTATAACATGCAGCTCTTCAAAAGGGCTGTTAATAGAGTTTTTAAGGATCGGCAACGTATCTGTGATGCCCCTTGTGTTGCAGGTATACATAGTCGACAATGATCGCTTACCATCAGGTGGCCCGTCAGCTTGTTTGCCACTTAAGGCGTTAAAAAACTTTAGTAAAAAAATATGGACAAATTTGTTTCTCCCACGAGGTTTTTTTAAAATCTATAGACAAATACTCATCGCAATTACAGCTACGTCAGAGCGTGTCACGAGTCATGCAATTCATAATTACAGTAAACATTATGAATCAGTAAGACTGTGGGTAATAGTAGGTATGTCAATAATTTCTAATAATAATCATAACATATAAGGCGAGCCTTCGGTGAGTTGCGACACCGGGTACCCCGATTCCATGGGGCTAAAACCCCAGAGACCCTGACTCCTGGCTTTCTTTAATCGGCGTCTATAGGGGTGGAAACCGCAAGAGCTAAGAACCTAAGCTCCAGGGTGAAAGTGTTAAAGGGCATAACGCCGCGAGTAGCGTTTAGTGAAAGTGCAGCACACCTCTCGACACCCTAAGTCACCCACGCCAATGTTGCCCCTCCGGTGCCAAAATACGTCAGCCTTCATGGGGGGAGTCATTTAGTGGGTGGCAAGTCATCGCCTGCCTAAATGTATTTTGAGATGAGACAGGATAAGGCAGGTGCCGTTCATCCCATAGATCTGTTGGCTTTGGCCCCATTGTTGCCGTATAAAGGTCCCGGCTAAGCCCGTGAGCAGAAATAAATGTCGTGAATCATAATATTACACACTTAAATGTCAAGTAAATTATGACATCTACGGCTGAATTCTAATGAATCAACCCATCTAAATCGTGAGACACGCTCGTCGCTCAGGAGAAATGCTCCACACGTATTGTACATGCAGTTTGGATGGAGTTGTGACACAGACACCTATCCGAATCAATGACTTAAATGCATCGAGATACAATCTTAAATGCGATGAGCGAGTGGTAGTCGTTTATTTTTTACAGAATTGGTAGTGTATATCGGTATTTAACTTTCGTTTTTGAGTACGCTATTTGAATTACGTTTGTAGTTTTATGGAAATTGGTCAGTGATGGTGATGATCAAAAAACAAAAATGAGCAGGACTAGTAGAGCCACCATAATCATGCATCATAATTTTACTAAAGTTATATGATTATTTACGGGATATTTACCGTGGTAAACCGTTATCTCCCGAAACGCAGTATTTATTACTAGTTCGGAGTCAATGAGTTCATATATTATTTTGTAAATTTTAATAATGCCCAATAAATTAATTTTGTATTTGTATTTACCGTTTATATCGGGAGCTCTTTCTACAACCTTACCACGGTAAATATCCCGTAAATAATCATATAACTTTAGTGAACAACCGTGATAGTTTAAAACAGTGTATAACTTTATTACTTATTTAGTTAATTTGGAAATGTTTTAGTAGTAGGTTAAATGCGTATTTATTCAATCTAAGCATTTGCTCTGTTTATTAATAAATACATAATGACTTCAAAGCAAGTAATTTCAAAGAAATCAAAACGTTCTTCAACGTTGTCTCTACACAGACTTATTCATGATGAAGTATCTTTTTATATAGAATTGATCTAAGTTTGGCTACCAACTCGCCTAATAGTAAGGGACGATGTGGCTGAGAATAGAAAATGTTGATCTAGAAAAAAAACTATTCACTCTAGCCTTGAAGATGCCTAGATTGTAGTTCTCAGGAAATAAAGAGGACGGCAGAGAGTTCCATATATCTAACATTGAGAACCACTGGTCCACAATCTACCTTGGTTTCTTGTATTACTATTATTCTGGCGAGATTGGAGAAATGGCTTAATTTTGTGTTTTACAGCTTTCTAACAACGCCCTTGATTGTTAACCACAAAACTAAGATTATCTCAATTAAACTTGCTAGTATATAATTTGCTAATGTATATATCATTATAAAATTACTATACTCAATTTAATTAAGGAGTTTGAGTATAACCAAAACCAACTGGGAATGTTGGGGTCGAAACCTTAGGACCGCGGGTGCCGGGCGTTTAATAGAAATAAGTATTACACGTTTGGTCAACATTACAAGCATCCCGTGCCCCGAAATGGCAACGCCGAATTTTTACGCAATTTTTCATTTTCACTGTCGAAATCCCTAACCAACTAATATATTTTTATTCGCAACTTGATCTGACATAATTACTATAAACTAGCGGTCCGCCCCGGCTTCGCACGGGTATAGATTATAGCCTATGTCACCCGGGGATAGTGTAGCTTCCCAACAGTGATAGAATTTTTAAAATCGGTCCAGTACTTTTTGAGCCAATTCGTTACAAACATACATACAAATCTTTCTAGCCTAAACCCGCTACTTCGTACGCGTAAAGCTCGGCCTTCGGCCTCGCTACTACAACCCGTTATAGCCTATGTGTTATTCTAATGTATAAGCTATATTATTGTGCACTTTCATTAAAATCCATTAGCTAGTTTTTGCGTGAGAGAAGAACAAACATCCATACATCCATACCGGCGTCGCGGCTTTACCATCGCACTAGCCGCCACCGCCTGAAGGCTCATCCACACATCATAGATCAGTGGAAATCGCACACTGTCCGATTCACTCGATCCTTGCCTCATACCTGCAAAATGTGGAATGAGCTACCTTCCACGGTGTTTCCGCGAAGTTACAACATGGGGTTCTTCAAAAGGCGAGTTAATAGAGTTCTAAAGAGTCGGCAACGTATTTGTGATGCCTCTGGTGTTACAAGTATCCATAGGCTCTGCTCGTTTGTTTGTTTGCCGCCTATGGCATAAAAAAAATACAAACTTTCGCGTATATAATATTAGTAGGATTAATATAAACTTAATCTAATGGTTAGTCCTCTTTAATGATTGTGAACGCAAGCACAGTGTTTGTTTAATTATTCTTATTAGCTTTACCGGAACGTTAACAGAATATTCTAAAACAAAGCCTGATTATAATTTTCTTGTGTTAACTAATAAATGTACATTACAGGCCTGGCGCACTCTGCACTTATATTAGGTATGAAGCTACAAGTAGCCGACTTGTCAGACTGCCGCGCCCGCTGCCGCGCGATACACAGAGAACGCGACAAGAGTTACGCGATAGACAGAGGCAACTTTTAGGTTAATAGCTGTAGGTAGTTAGCGCTCGCACGTCCTGAATTGCACTTTATTGTGTACTAGTAAGAGTCGCCACTTATATTTAAATGATTTTTCATTACTCATTCTCGGAAAGTAGGTCTGAAGTTGCCTGAGGAGCGGGTTGAAAGTAATACATTTCAGCCCTAGAGAGAATCACTTTCAACTGACAGTGACAGTTGAAAACTGACAGGCACTCATATTATATTAAAAAAAACTAGTTCTATTTTCACATTTGTATTGAACCTATACTGAATCTATGTATTGAACCATGTTCCAACTTTTTTTTCTCAGAGGATTATGATCCTGCACTTCTCGTGCAGTTGCCAGTGTAAGGAAGTTAAAAAAAAATTGACGTGAATCCGATCTTCATTGTAGAGTTTCGTTTATACTTCCGTATAACAGATTTGTATTAACACAATCAGTTCATGTTTTTATTTTTAGTTTCCTTGTATTCGTAATGAAAAGCACAGTGTTTACCTCGGGGTTAAAGACTTATTTAGTCCCTCAAGCTATTAGCGCCCTCGCTACGCTCGGGTGCCAAACCCTGTCTCGGGACTAAATAAGTTACTTCCACCCCTAGGATAACAATGTACTATTGCAGAGCGAATCTTCTGTACTTGTACCTTGTACTAATGTCTTTTGTGTCATTACTGAAAAATAATGCGTTAGTTAGGTTTTCGTACTACCCTCGACGAAATGGGATAAGTATATGCGTTGTTTTAATGTGTACTTTTGTTGCCATTATAGCACGTTTTTATTAACTCTCTTTCTTATTTGTAAATGTAAACCGTAACAAAATTTGTACCTACTGTAATTAAATTATTTTATATATTTATTTATTTTATTTTATTTTATTTTATTTGTAAATGTATACCGTATTTACAGGTACGGTATACATTTACAAATTAATTTTAAATTACCTACCTAATATACAAATTAAAATGAACAATAAATTATCAAAATCATTAAAAATACTAATCTAAAAGCCCTTCGGTGGAGGGAAAAGATACCTAATGAAATAGCAAAGGTATTAATAAAATATCGTCATTGTGAAACAGGGACATGAAACTTAAAATTGAGTTCAGAACTGGATGACAATGCGATATTTAATTTCTCTATAATTCGTAGTTACTAAAAAATTATGATATAATTTTAATAATTTCTCTCCAACGGCTAGCAAAATGATTCAGCATTAAAACCCGTCTTTCTAACAATTTTATTTGTATAATAAGAAGGTGATAATTCGATGGTTTTTTTATATGTATAAATATATTCAGTTTAGTAGCCATAATTTTTATACGAATTAGTCGTGTGTTGAAAAAAGTTTTATTCATAATATGGTGATAGATCATTTACCATAAAACAGATAAACGTCAGTCAGATGTCCAACCAAATGATACCTTATAAATTGCGTCTTAAGATTTATTTATGTATGCAAGCTTGCAGCAATGACGTACAAAGCAGATGGAATCCTACCAGCCACGAGCAAAATCCTGACAAGCAAAATCAACAGTCAATCAAATCACAAGCAGAAGTTATTGCAGGATTATGGTAAATGTACGTGTTTACTTTAATTTAATATGCAAAGAGGTACTAGGTTCAAAGCATAAATTTTAGGGTACCATACCCAAAGGGTAAAAACGGGATCCTATAACAATTCAAACCGTAACAGATAGCCAGCAATAGCCAGTTGAGATTTTCACCTAATATGTAATGTTACGGCGGATTACCTAAGAAATACTCAAAAAGTCAAAAAGTTAAAACGAAATGGGGTCCCCATACAACAAACGTATATTTTTAACGTATTTTTGTATTAGCTTTAACTAATATAAAAATGGTAATACGTACAAGCGTCCAACTTGGCATGATTATAGTACACACTCTAAAGTATAACAACAAATAATAAATAATGGCCAAGTGCGTGTCTGACAAATTTCTGTTCATTACCAAGTTATAACTGGTAATTTCGTTATTTAAACGACCTCATAATAACGTCGACCGTCGACCGTCGTCGTCGTTAATTTCACCGAATCGAAATGCCATATTTCACTAATAAGCAATTGCTTCGACTATTTTGGAAGGCGTTAAGCCTGAAGAATAGCTGGTAATTCGGTTACTTGGACGACCTTATTGTATTTGGTGGTGGTACGGAACTCTCAGTGGGCGAGCCCGACTCGCACATGGCCGGTTTTATTTTTCTTCTTCTCTTCATATTTCATCTTAAGAGGATTTTGGCGTGTCACATCTTGTGTATTTGCCAGTGTTTATTCATTAAAAATATCAACAGGAAAAAGGTGCGTCTGCAATAGTTTTAGCCTTGTTTTAGCCAGCCCCGTTGATTAAATCAGTTGCAATGGCAGTCGACATATTGCAGATTTAAAAATCATTATCAATTTAAAAAGCCAGTTCTAAATTAGTTTGGTTTTTTCTCCGAAGTATAATTTGGGCTGTTTCAAATGAAGAATAGAGGCCGGAAAAGTTGGCAATGACAATGCACCTGGTATTGTAGGTCCATAGGCGGCGGTGACTTACCCTCAGGTGGGCCGTCGGTCGCTTGTATGTCACTTATTCTATGCACTTCATAAATTGCAAGTACCTAATGTTTCGATAATTCTGCGTAGAATTTCATTTTATGAAAACAAGATTACTTTGATATGTATATTTTCGTTTTATTTGATGTTTAAAGATTTTACTGTTGCGATTTCATAAGTGACACGTATCAACAGATTTTCGTTGCCGATGTTTACCTGTAACTCGCTTTTGTACACTTGCTGTGATCTAAATGTGAATCCGGTAGAGGCAAAACCGGCTCGTAAAGCCTTAACAAAGATTTCAATCTAGTATTCTCAGAGCATGATGGAAGCCGTATCGGTTTGACAGCATAATAAACGTGTAACCAATGACTTGGACACGGTGTGAAGCAGCGATCTAGCTGACATGACACGGAAATCGACTTGATATTTATTGGTCTACAGATTGACCAACTCGTCGGTGGAGTTGGCCAAATATTTATTTATTGATTACTAGCTGCGCCCCACGGTTTCACCCACGTTAAATACCTCCTTGAAGCAAGTTCGTTGGTAGCGACAGCAACCCCCTTTGACTTAGATGACATTTACTTTTTTTTTTGTCTATGATGTAATAATTATGACAATGTATAAGATTTTAATTCTTGCCGTTCCATATAAAATGTACAGGAATATTTATTTTCTTCTGAATTTATGTTTTCGTGTGGTTTTTTCTCTTACTTATTCTGCTATTCGGAGCGGAGGAATCCAACAAATCAAAGATTATGAAAATCGGTCCAGCCATTCTTGAGCTATAAATGGTGTAAGCCGCTGGTATTCATAAAACCACAAAAGCTCTAGTACTGCTTATATCAATATACTATAACTGCTCAAGCAGATTAGCTCGCACTCTGTGCTTTAGATAGACAGTGGCTATGCAAATATGTTTAAGGAAATGGTTCTCCGGGATCTAAGCTAATTATCGGGAGATAGAGTACTAGTCATGGACTCGATCCATAACTATGACCTGCCAATTATCCTCCCAAAGGTGGATTTTCTCCTTTTTACTCTATTACATGACTACCGCAACTATAAAATTAATAGTTAATAGTTACAATTATTATGACAATTGCATATTTTATATTTAATAATTATTGACGAAGCCCATATACAGCTAATCTACATTTAATTTATTTTTTTTATTTATTAAGCCCCTGTACAGCAAAAATTTTGTAAATTGTGAATAGATTTTATAATTTTTAATACACACCGACATTGCATTTATATAAAACTTAAATTTGTGTAAACTGGACGAGTCCATAAACGTAATCTTTATTATACTTAGATTATAATAATAGATTTACTCTTATGACAATAAAGAATATCTTATCTTATCTTATCTTATTTAAGACGAAATGAGTTCTAAAATGTTTTTCCGTGAATTGGAAATACTTATAGTATTTCCTTAATATAGCGCATTTTAATTCAAAGAATTAATACATATTGTTATTGAGACCTTGATCTTGGCTCTACGGGTCGAAATACGATTTGTAATATTTCTATCGATGGAAAAAAACTTGAATATGAAACATAGTATTTTCATGTCGTATCTTAAACTACATAGAAGCCTCTTTTAAAACCTCCACCACTTTACTAGGGCATGACTTGACTTGACCGTGACTTACCTTGCTTAACTCTTACTTGAAAATCTCAATACTTGACACTGACAAATGCACAAGAAGTGCGACGCCAAAATCATCTCAAGAGGAAAGAAAAAAAGTTCTTCACTAAATTTAGCCTTGCCACCACCTTACCACGCAGAGTACCGTTGTCGGCTAAATCAATTCATGACATTATTAAAACATTCATGATTAATTGAATCGCAGTAATCAACAATAGTGATCACTACACAGAATGGCGCGGGATAAATTGAAATTACTGCTTGGAATGGAATTTATCATCGTTTGCCTCTCAGATTAAGGGCATATTAATTTTATTCAAAGTGCGCGGGCGCTTCGGGCGCCGGGCACGCGAACAAGGTGACCATGGCTTATGCAAACTATTAGCCGCTCCTTGCAGCTTTACTCGTGATTTATATTTTTTGGAATTAAAGTACCACAATCAATACCCACAGCCTTTTATATCCCACTAACGCATCCACGCGTGTCTCTACGTTTCACGGAACTGGGACAAAAAAACCTACTGGGACGCCCCGTGGTGGGACCGACATTTGAAACCGGGACAATCTCGGTCAAACTAGGTCGTAGGTAAGCCATAAAACCTCTTCATTGTTGTGCCATCTGCGGTCACGCGCTATTCGCGATTATGCGATATTGTTGAAAAGTATTGTACTTTGAATTAAATTAATACATACAGTATTAATTCATAGTTCAATTTATTTATCTTTGTAGATCTTATCGCAGCGATGGCGTCCGGGCGGTTGCATGTGCGCTTACAATCTGTCGGTACCCGGTTCAATCCTCGGCACCAATGATATCGCTCAAAAACGGTGAAGGAAAACATTGTAATAAAACCAGTATGTCCAAGAACCATCGAGCCGAGAACCTAAAAAGTTCAAAGACGAAATATATTATATGACATTCACCAAAATGCACTGGGTCTGCATGGTGGATTAGGGCTCATCCTCACTCTCTCTCTGAGAAGACCTGTATCCCAGCAGTGGGAACATCATCATCATCATTTCAGCCATAGGACGTCCACTGCTGAAATGAGGAGATCCGTAGACGAACGAAAGTCACCGACATAGCCCACCGGATTAGCAAGTTGAAATGGCAGTGGGCAGGGCACATATCACGCAGAACAGATGGCCGATGGGGCCGAAAGGTTCTGGAATGGAGACCGCGGACTGGTAAGCGCAGCGTAGGACGTCCACCTACAAGATGGACAGACGACCTAAAAGAGACCGCAGGGAAACGCTGGATGCAGGCCGCTTTCAACCGGCCCTTTTGGAGATCGATGGGGGAGGCCTATGTCCAGCAGTGGAAACATGATAGGCTGATAATGACGTAGATCTGTAACGCGTATTTTTAGTGTTAAAGTATATAGTAAGAGCACATTACGATTTAGACACATTGCATAATGATTTTGTGCAATTTTTTAAGTGTAGCACAATTTTGGAGTTTTACTATTTTTGCAAAATCACCTAATTTGCTTTGTGACTAATCTCCTTTCGCATTAGTTGGTACAATTATAAAACATAATTTTGTGAGTAGAGTGGATAGAAAATCAAAACCTAGCAAGCTTCGGTAGTCTAAAGGATGGTAACCCTTCAGAAAGCAGCAGGAGGCAAAGGCCAGAGCACATAGCTGCGAACTTTACAGCACTAGTTCATAATACGAACCCGTGTAAATAGCACTTCTGAACTAGACGATTTCAAATAGGTTGCCCGTTTAGTCGCCCATTTGAAAATTTTACAAATGCATAATTGGTGGTCTTGAAAACCCTTACTACTAGAACTTGGAGAATGTAGTAATGTAGAATTTTGGTGGATATTATTGATACCATAACATACGGTGAAGCTGGCTAAATCACAGATACATTTCAGAGAGTGTGCATCGGATCTGCATGATCTAATTTCCTCTTGCCTATTTATCTATCGGACTGCCAGGGCAGGCACAAAAAGGTGACACCGTTTTATGATTGATATTCCGAAAACCCGTACGAAGCGCTTTGATTCCACCTTTATTGTGCGAACTGCTAGTCTGTAGAATGCTCTACCTAAATCGGTGTTCCCCGATAGTTACAATCTGATGTCTTCAAATTACGAGTGAATCAGTTTCTTCTAGGCAAGCGTACTCCATCGTAGACCGCATCATCGCTTAACATCAGGCGAGTTGGCGGTCAAACGCAAGCCTATTGGATAAAAAGAGAAAAAAAGTTAGTGTAAATTTTCGACAGCGAGGTGTCGTTATTGTTGAAACTTAAAACCCTGAAATTTTACTAAGTTGGCTAATCATAGGTGCCGTCGGAAAATTCTAGTCTTAGCAGAATTAACGACAGTGAAAAGCCAGTATCTTTGAATACATTCCTTGGCTAGAAAGGATAGTTTTTTTGTTTCTGCCTCATGACTCTCATTGCGTGTTTCTATCTACTTTGCGTTTAAATCCTGCGAAATACTCCAATATTTCATAGAGAGCTACGCTTGCGCTTATTAATCATTTCCAGCACAAAACGAGATTTGCGCGATAACGTTTAGCAAAATACTTACTAATTCCGTGAGTCACTATCTCTAGCAACTATTAATCAAATTAAAATGTAAATCGTTGGCAAATGTAACTGATATTTAGACCAATTACTTAGTTGTTCCTTAACTGGCGATTGGAACGTAGTAACAACGAGATCTTTAGAAGATTTTTGTATTCGATTTTCAAATATAATTCTAATGTGTTTTGTTTTAGTTTGTTTTATGAACACCACTCTTAATACTCTCTTGAAAGACAACCCTAAATGTGATGTGTTTGTGGACAGGTGGTTGGCCTTAATGTTGGTATGCTTGACGTATTGTGAGAAGAACACATGAAAATCGTGTTTATTTTACATTTAAATTTTAATTTCAATATTTTTAGTTTATATTTTAAGTTAACATCAATTTGTTTTTAAAGTTCCTTGTTTAATATTAATAACTGAGAATAGATGAATAAAGATATAAATTTCAATGACTTGATAAAATTGTCATATTTTTAGTTAATTAAGAAGTTGTGACATGTAATTAGTTTTATTTTGAAATGATTAACTATAATTAATTGTATTTATTGGCTTAATGAAATTAACACTCCAATATTGAGTCGAATAAAACCAACAAAAAAAAATCGGTCAAGCCATTTTCGAGTTTTTGCGAGACTCACACGGCAATTGATTATTGTATCTCTTCTTCTATACATAGTATAAAATAAAGTCGCTTTCCGCGTCTGTCTGTATGTCTGTATATCCGCTAACTCCTCCTAAACTACGCAACTGATTTTAATGCGGTTTTCACCATCAGATAGATAATTATTCTAAGGTTTATGTATATAAAATTTACACCCGTGCGAAGCCGGGGCAGGTCGCTCGTAATATCTAAATAGAAGAGAGATAGCACTGCACTATTTCACCCGCGTACACTACATAGGAACCGTAATTTTTTAGGGTTCCGTAGCCAAAGGTAAATTCAATTCAATACAAATTCAATATATTTTATAAAGGACAACTAAAAATCCATTGGGTTAGTACAAACAAAACTTAAAACTATGGTTAGATAAAAATACAAAAAATCACGTACAACGTAAAAACGCGACCCTACTAAGCCTCCATTGTCTGTCTGTCCGTCTTACCTTTAAACGGCTGTATCTTTCGAACCGTAATAGATAGCCAGTTGACATTTTCACAAAACATTTAATGTTACGGCGGATTAACTAATAAATAATAAAAAGGCTATATAGTGTTTGCACGTATATCAAAGTAACAATTCCCGTCGACCAATAGCTCTGTGCTGTAACAAAAAACAACATAACAATTATAGGAACATCATGAAAAACATATTGTAACCATAAAATTACCAATAACAATCGATTAACTTGTACTTGAAGAGTTGTGAATTAATTTTATTGGATAATAAACATTACATGGGCCTAAGTAGGGATGCTACAGCCAATTACTTTCAATAACATAACGACCCATTCCTACCTTACCCCTGCGGCATAAATATTGACAAAGGAATATAGTTATCAATTAAAAAACCGACTTATTCCGTTGACAATACATACGCGCGGGTGACAATTGTCAAAACTAATTTTCCAGTTATTTTAATTTACAAACCAAACTACTGAACGCATTTTGATGATATTTCTATGGGACCAACCTGAAAGTATATCCATTCCATTATTATTATTATTTGAGATAGCCCGTTGGTCCAGTTGGTAGTGAACCTGCCTTCTGAGCTTGGGGGCGTGGGTTCGATTCCCGCCTAGGACAAACATTTGTGTGATGAACATTTGTGTTTGTTCTATATCTGGTTGTTTCTATCTATTTAAGTATGTATTTAAAACTATATATGTATGTATATCAGTCTCTGGCAGCTATATCACAAGCTTTGCTTAGTTTGGGGTCAGATGACCGTGTGTGAAAAAATGTCCAGAATTTTTTTTTTTTTTTTTTTTATATTCAAACAATTTTCTGAATCGGTTTATAAATGACTTGGTCCCACTATAAGCATTCTGTTGATTAATAAATATATATAAATAACGGAGATCTGAGGTAACAGACATTTAAAAAAAACTAATTGATAACCCCTCCTTTTTTGAAGTCGGCTAAAATATAAATATTTACTGGTTGTCCGTTATTAAATGTTATTTGATATACGAGTGGTGTTCAAGTCAATGAAAAAAGCAGCTAAACGTTCCATTATTTAAGCGACATTCTTAGAAACGTACCAAAAACTTTTCTCTACCTCAGCTTGAATTCTAAACTGTAGTTCATTTTGGTCATGTTTGGCCTCAACTCCGTTGCAGACGGATGCGCAGTGCTAGTACTAGCGCCAGTTCAAACGTAAATTACCACTCGCATGGTGACGCGCTCAACTCGCGCGAGTAATGTACTTGTGCCAGTTCAAAGCCAGGATGCATTAGACAAGCGATTATTTCAAGAATATTTAAGTTTTTTTTGTTGCAACAACATTGTGATAAGCTGAACAAAATAATTTTCTTTTAATATTTCACTGAAGTATATCGTGTACCTGCTACAGTCTTACGTTCAAAAACCTAGCGAAAATGATCAGAATTCGTAATTTCCATTTGCTTTTTATAATATTATTGCAGCTGTCAGAGCAAATAATTGCCTGGATCGAGTTTAACAGCTATAGTTTATTACGTAAACCACGTGAGTATTTTTCCAGTTACTGAGGTGACCTGTGGCTATGTCTTACAAAACTCTATCTTAACTCTGTCTTACAAGCTCTATTAGTTTAAAACACAGAAAATTGGTTTAAAAACACATCAAAATGTCAACGAAGATACGCGTTTATACAAGACATTAATTACGAGTACAACAAATGACTGTACTATCGCTCAAAGTTAACAAATTGTAAACAAATTGTTTTGAACTTTTCACGATTTAAACATGCGTTGATTATAATCTGAGCCATGTTGAACTTTGTGTAGCAGCGCCCTTTATAAAGAACGTACGATTATGGCAATAAGAAAGTAAAATGACTGAATTTGTTAATCTAGATTGATCAGTGTTGCCGTAATGGCCGCTACCACAGATCAAACAAACATGGGAGACATGCCTTAGTACAAATACGTTCGCACCCGCTACGGTCCATTCGGCTTAAAAATTTATTTGCGTTTCACGCCAATAACAACTTTGCAGCAAAACAAATAACTATTGGTTTTGGTCATATACATCTTGCTTTCATAAATATTTTTTTAATGTCATCATCATCATAATCAGCTTTTTAACAGTCCACTGCTGCAATTTTAGCCTAGCCCCGAAAGGGTGATTAGGCCATCATCCACCACGCTGGCCCAGATCCGGGTTGGTGGATTCACATACGCCATTGAATTCCTTCTTCGTACGTATGCAGGTTTCCTCGCGATGTTTTTCTTCACCTGTCCGTCATTTTTTATTGTAATTTATGATATTAGGTAAGTTTAAAAATTGCAAAACATGCACCTTTGGAAAATGCTGCGTGTTGTGATACAGTTTTAACTGGCGCAAAAGGCAGAGCTATATTATTTTGTATTATTACCTATTTATGTTTTGCAATAAATTATGTTTATGTTTTATGTCGCGTTAGCCGGCTTAAATCTACAATCCTACGAGTTTGCAGCTCCTCACATAAACTAGCGTCTATTAGAGATATAATGGACCCAAGATAACGTCTAAGCGTGGTCCAAACGTGGTCTAAACGCACAGTTTAAAGGGAAAGCTTTATAATGCCCTAGACGCAGCGTAAATGACAGATTTAATGCCTACTAATTAAGCGATCTTAAATGTTGAGGAGAGGTGTGGGCTCATTTGATTAAGGTGGATTAGAAATGGTAGCCTAAAAGCAAGTCTGCATGGCAATAAATTGTTTGTTACCACTGAAAAGGGGAAAGATTTTACAGCCTGAGGTCTGTGTTATTAGTTAAAAAAGCCAATTAAGCCAAAAGAAAATTATATATTCATATTATGTATTTCATTTAGTAGGTTTGTTTCAGTTAAAACAAGCTTTTACTATGTTTTGCGCACGGCGCTTTGCACCAGTCAGAAGTTGACAAAGTCATGTATAACATAATATTAGCTTGTCGAATGTCTTTGCATAAGAGAGCTAGTATCGTGAAATCTTCTAAGTCTGCGTGCTTCATCTTCGACCACATCGTCGCTTACCAACAGGCGGGTTGAAATGAACGAGGACTAATCCACGTAAAAAAAATCACAATAGTTTTGCCTATTTAAAAACAATTGTTATAGACCAATGATAGCCTGTTGGTCCAGTTAGTAGTGAACCTGCCTTCTGAGCTTGGGGGCGTGGATTCGATTCCCACCTAGGACAAACATTAAATTTATGTGATGAACATTTGTGTTTGTTCTATATCTGGTTGTTAATATCTATCAAAGTATGTATTTAAAACTATATATGTTTGTATATCAGTCTCTGGCAGCCATATCACAAGCTTTGCTTATTTTGGGGTCAGATGACCGTGTGTGCAAAAATGTCCCGAATATTTATTCAAACTACGGATTCTTTGTACCTTTGTAAAACTGATCAGTACCTCTCATACTAATGCAGGTTCGCGTTAATGTCTTTTATCTGATTTTTAGAGTTATTTATGGCTTGTTATCAGAGTACGGGAAAAGGAATGGAAGCTATACGAGATAAGGAGTGCTGGTAAACGGTTTAATAGCCAGTTTATTTTTATTCGGGTTTCGGACAAATGTTCGTCTTGTTTACGATAAGCGAATTCAATTAATTCCTTAATTTGTCGAAAATAGTCGATAGATACGTATGATAATATGTAAAGATAGTTCTAGCATTCAAATATATCATATTAATATTTTAAATGCAAAAGTGTGTTTGTTTGTTGGTTTCTTAATTTGTTGGTTTGTTTGTTTCTCTTTCACGCAGCAACACAGCAACGGAACGGAGCAACGGTGGACTGTAGATTTGCGTAAAACGTAAGCCAGCAATCTGTATATAGAGAACGGTTTCTTATAATTATAATCTCTGCGTTTTTTTATGTTTATATATAATATGTCTCTTGAGTATGTCTAGACATATTCAACGGTGGATATTCTGCGATCCCCAAGCCGCCTGCCAAGCGTGGTGATTATGGCAACACCCCTCTCTAAGAGGGCTTTTGAAATGAAATGAAATGAAAAAAATATTATCCGAATCTGCATCCATAACTTA
Source organism: Agriopis aurantiaria (assembly GCA_914767915.1). Lineage (NCBI taxonomy): Eukaryota > Metazoa > Arthropoda > Insecta > Lepidoptera > Geometridae > Agriopis > Agriopis aurantiaria. The sequence continues at coordinate 3,037,476 of OU611994.1, read as the reverse complement.
TTATACAAATTACATTAATTAAATGTAGATTAGAAAATTTTAATAAAACAAAAAATAAAATACAAAAATTACACATAGAAAATTGAAAATTAAGATTAAAATATAATTAAAATTGAAATTGAAAATTAAGATAAATACAGCTAAAATAATTAAGTGATGGGCGTGTGACACGTATTAAGGCGTATTACGTGTTGGACGTATTTTGTTCAGCAGTGGACATTGGCTGGTGATGTGAATTATGACAAGCTTAAAATGACATAATATGATATAAAATGAATGCACATTCGGAAGACATTCCCAGTTTTCAGCATCTCAGTAGCATCAGCAATCTGGCTCAGTTTCTACAGTAAGTAATTGCAAAGGTCTAGATGCCTGGCCATTGTGGTCCGACTGGCATTTCACCCGCTTGAGAAACTATCCTGGCATTTACAGTTTATGCGGAATCCTACTTCATAATTGGTTTTGTTGAGAAATCTTAATTAAGAAAAACCAACTTTAAGTACCTAATTGTAATAGAACCTTCTGCTAAAATACGAGTGGCGTTTTTTATTTGGACTTGACTTTACACGCGGTTAGATTATCTAGCTTTTTCCTTATTTTATGAGGCTAAAATTATACTAATATTGTTTCATGAATCATACTACCGCCATATCGGCTATCTGTTCTGCGTGTTATGTGGCCTGCCCACTGCCACTTTAACTTGCTTATCCGGTGCGCTATGTCGGTAACTTTCGTTCATCTACGGATCTCCTCATTTGATTCGATCTCGCAGAGAAACCCCGAGCATAGCCCTCTCCACAGGTCGTCGTACGACTTTGAGCTTGCTTATGAGGCCCATAGTGAGAGACCACGTTTCACTGCCGTATGTCATCACTGGCAACACACACTGGTTGAAGACCTTTGTCTTAGGTATTTTATACGAGAAGACGTTGCAAAGTTTACCGAGCGCTGCCCTGCCGAGTTGAATTCGCCGATTGACCTCTTTCTTAAAGTTGGACTTGCCTAGTTGGACTGTTTGTACTAGGTAGTGGTACACATCAACAACTTCCAGAACTGAGTTCCCAACTGATACTGGGGTGGGCACAACATGGGCATTTGACATGACCTTTGTCTTGTCCATGTTCATCTTAAGGCCCACGTGTTGGGAGACTCGATATAAACTGTCTGAAATTTGAATTTCCCGCCATAGGTGAAACATACCAACTTAACTACACACGGTTTTTTTATTTATTAGCCGGTAGTCGCTCAAGGTGTACAAACAGAGGTTAAACTCAAAGAGGTTAGTAGTGTTTAATTTCAATGTGTAAAAATTGTGAAATTCTAATAAATCATTTGGTAATTCATAGTTGGCAGAACAACTTTTAGTTGTTGTGTTTTAAACCAAGTACTTTATTTACCTACAGTGATACATTAATAATCAATTTGAGGTGTCACCATAAATTACTTTAAAGTGCATCGTAAAGTGTACGTTTTATAATTAATGTAATGACATTAAAGATATTATTTTTTCAATGTGAATTGATATAATAACATTTTAATGCATTTAACGTCAGCTACTTTTAGTGTTAGTAAGTAAAATTGTACATGTTTTAAATGTTTATCGGGACTTATCACGTATTATTTTATTTCGGTAAAAATAGGTACTTTACGCTCGACGTGGTTACGAGCTGAATGACCACTACAGGTGAGTCCGGCGGGAAAAGCGGGTGTTTTGTTCTTCCATCACTTGATCTAAAAATCGCAGGGTTGTCACTACAACACACAACACTGACTGTATCGGTAAATGCCCTAGTACCTGCACCGCGGTTTGTACACTTACTTACTATGGACTAGTATACTTGCTTGCTTTGCTTGCTTACTTAGTCCCGATAAACCTTTAAAATGAGATCCCGATAAACGTTTAAGATGTGTTCAAATCGCGAAAGTTTAAAAATTAAAATAGTTCAATTAAAAAATATATTTAGCCGTTGTATAGTAAGGTTATAAATATAGTATATACTTAAGAGGGCATCCCACGGCCAAGAAATTTGATGAATAGGTATTTAGCAAATATATTGCTGTCCCTTGACCTCAAGCCTCTCCCCGTAGAGCGCAAGAGGGACAAACTGCAGCTCGGATCGATTATACCTACGAAAAGTAGGCAAAATCATCGTCTCGTATTTTTCTGTTTCCTCATTCAAAGCTCGGCCGATTTCATTATTTTTTTTATTAATAGTTGTGAAAAAAATTGAACTATGCTTCTGTCATTTATTTTTGCTATACAAAGCCGTCAAATTTGTTTGATAGACGTCTGAACATGGCGGTAAAAAAAAAACCATTTTTGGAATATTTAAAGGCTCATATTTCTTATAGTAGTTAACTTATAAATAAATATAAATGATATAAGCATGACAATAGAGCAGATACAATTTATTTTAAAAAATTACAGCTCTAGCGCTATTATCCAGGGAGGAAACACGAGAATACGTTTGTATGGACAAAACGCTGCCCATATGCCCTCTTAATGGTTGCCTGGAACAGATCGCTTTTAGAGGTAAGGCCGCCACTTGTGGCACTAGCTCTTAAGTGTTTTCTATCTATCTATCTAATATCTAAAGAGTTTATATCTATTTATCCATCTATAGTAGATGCACGAGTACATAAAATAGATATAGTATCAGAAAAAGATCGACTGAAGAAACTGAAATTTGAACAATGTTATAGTTTTATTCGACAAAAGTTAGGTCTGGTTCTATAATAATACCCTGATCTATGTGTATTATTTAAGACCTGGGAAAACTTCCTACATGAAATATATTACAAACTGAACCTCTTTGAACAATTTTAAATAGTAAACATTTTGTGCACTAGTGCATAAAACCAGACTTTTATCCACATCGATGCAATTACTTAGTTATACCATGTTCGCGGGAAGACAATAATGCGGGCTTAGAATAACTACACAAAGAAACCAAGTACATTCGCAAAATTTAAGCCATTCAAATGGTGTCATATATGGCTCCAAAAAAAATAAAAATATTTACTATGGCAATTTGCGCGGTGAAATCGTACCACAACAAATCAGATAAGCAGCATAAGAGTTATGGTGTGACATTCCACAGGTAATCCATTAATTTTCTTGCTTCAATCGTTTAAAATACCAATCGAAACGTAAGCTACAAAGCGAATTTGTAGCTTACGTTTTGAGAAGGCGTTGTTTGGAAACCTACCTTCTCTGAGTAGTTATTCTAAGAATGCGGGTACTTCTTTGAAAAGTTCAAGTTAGGTGCAGACAAAACGATCTACCTTCGTTTTTAATATTTTACCGTTATATGATGTTTTGTAAATACAAATTCATTGTTAAGTGAGTACGCTATTAATAAAGTAGCCAATGATATACTTCTTCATCTTGAACAGATGTTCGAACTAGCAACGATATTTCAGTACATTAAGTTATCGCCAGGAAAGTAATCGAGAACTATTAGTACTTGTCACTATAGTTTATAGAAAATTAAGTAATTTTTCATGTGGCAATTTCTAGACAGGCACGCATACTGCTGCCGGGGATCAATGCAAATATATGCAAGTATCGAATGTCTTGAACACAGACCATTTATCAGATGAACTCGGTTAAAAAGACACCGCAGGTTCACCTACTTTGCATGTCTGTGTCGGAAATTGTCCCCGTAGCTTTAGCGCCAACGTGAAAAAAATATATCGCCTTAATAGAAATTTTCCCAAACTTATGTATTCATGAGTGTAATGTGTAATAATGGAGGGTTTTAATTTAATGAGTATTCGTTAACGTGCTCGACTGTCAGAAAGTGACAAATAACTTTCGTGCTTCTTTTTATGATGTTTCCAAAACTCCATAGCAGCCTCTAATATAAAGACTCCACCATACTAGGGCATGACTTTAACTTAACGTGACCTACTTTGCTCTGACTGTGACTTGTAAGCCACACTCAGAGACGTTACTTAAGCTAAGGAATATTTAAAATTGATCTGTCTCGTTTTCATGTGTGACAATTTCCGTCAACGAGAAATTGACAGAGCAATTTTAAGTATTCCTCAGCTTAAGTAACGTCTCTGAGCGCGGTTGTATGACTTATTTGACGATACTTATGCACCTAATAAAACTTAAAACTATTACATAAAACTACTACTAGTAAGTGTTATTTTTTGTTTTGTTTGAAAGCTCTAAAACCTTTATTGGAACGCATGGTTGTCATAAATAAAAATACCCATTAAACAGTCGAAAATAATAATCAAAAATAAAATGCATAAAAAAGGTACCAAAAGCTTCTTGTTGATTAATAGCAAACCACAATAACTGTGACTATGCAATTTCTATTTAAATCTGCACACTTTCCAGATCTACAATGATTTGGCATGAACTATGGCACTACTTACTGTCGGCTATCGCTCCATTCCATCGCAGCGCCCGCGCAACCCATCTGAAATTAAATGAAAGCACAAATCAGAAAAGAGCAGATCCAATTCAAAACAAAAGTCTTAAGGGGTCGGCATCGGGTATCTGTGAATACCCTTGGTGTTACAGGTATCCATAGACAACGATGATTGCTTACCATCAGGCGGCCCTTTAGCTTTTTTGCCACCTACGGCATAAAAAAAATTAAACAGTTTCATAACAAAATAAAGAGCTCAGTTAAAAAAAAAATCACGTCACAAAAAACAAAACTTAAGAAATGAAAAAAAAAAAAAAAATTTTACCAAAACGAAATAATGTTACCAATAGAACTTCTATAATGGTGAGCACAAATATATTGCTCACCAATGTGAACTCAGTCGCACGCTGATTTCGTTGGTAGCTTTACAGCAAAACAACGTAGTTGTGATTTCGACCGATGGTGCAAATATTTCACATAATATATACATACTGGGACGCAAATGTTTAGTGAGATTATTATCCTTACATTTTGAATTTGCTTGCCGCATAAAAAATGACAATCCAATGCGCCAGTTTTACAATTCTTGCAACGTTGTGCTTCAGTATAGCATGCGGCCCTGTTGCCTGCTATAAGCCCGCATGGTGTTGCTTCGGTCGGTGAAGATTTAGTTTAGCTTGTCCATCTGTGCTTTCATAGTCTACGATAAAGGTACAGTAAAACAATTAATTTCAGACACAATGGAAACTATTCCAGCTTGGATATTGTCGGACAATGGCATTATTGAATAGAAAGGCGAGTTTGAATCGGATTGTGCTTGGTTAATAGGAAAATTAGCTTGTTTTGTTTAATTGTTTTGATGTTTTAATGAGCTTAAGCTTTTATGTTTTTTTACACCCATATTTAAGTTTCCATGCATTTTTGGCCCCGAAAAGGTCTTTCATGCCCTTCTTCACGATAGTCGTACATTATTCCTTTGCCAGACGTCAAAAATCAAAATTGGTGCAACCGTTCTGTCATGAATACCTGACAAATATACAAAAGAGCAGGTATAGTGGTAGAGTTCCTTTCAACGTTTATATTAGTTATTAGTGGGAAGTGTGACCAAATAAAACAATCTAAAAATAAAATTACCTGCGGAAAACAAATTGATATTTTTTTATGTTTGTTTGTCTCAATAAGAGCGAACCAAATAAACATTTGATCCGTTTTGATAATTGAGTTTCGTAATTATTTACGATCTTTGTTCGGATCTTTGATGCAATAATAAAGTAAGTTTGTAGCAAAAAAGCATTTAGGGTGGTACGTTTCACCTATGACGGTAAATTTAAATTTCATGTAGTTTTTTGTCCTGTAGCTAGGCCGGTTAATTATTTTAAAAGGACACAGTATTTGCCCAAATCGTTGGTTGTTCTTTACATTATGTACAGCTATTTATCAGTAACGCACCATATTACTTACATTGGCAATAAACCGTTTGAAACAGCAAAAATTTGTTTATTGGCAACTTTAAGTAATAATGTGCATTAGAGATAAATAGCTTTACATGGTTTTGTAAAAAATAATAATCAATTTAATCAAAATATCATGATCGCTTACAATAGTTACCCGGCCTAGCTACAAGGACGAAAAAACTGTTTGAAATTTGAATTTCCCGCCATAGGTGAAACATACCACTCTAAGTCTATACCTATATGTACAAACAAAAACTAAAAAGTTTTGATAAATTTATATGGGAGCACTTCTGATGTGTGAAACTACCTACCTACCAAAGAAAAAAAAGCATCAAAATCAATTTATAATTGGCGGAGTAATTGCGTAACTCACATAAAAAACCTCACATGAGAACCTCCTCCTTTTTTGAAATAGGTAGGTTAAAATGAAAGTTTTCAACTTCATAGTACAAGTTATATTAATTTGTAAACCAACGGTATAGCTTAAGTCCAAACAAACGTACCAGGAGAAGTCTCCCTCTAAATTCCTATTACTGAAACGAGCCAATCTCGCACCATTACCGATCTCTGATAATAGATGTCGCTGTACCACTAATGGTGTTTTGTCACGAAGATCCCACGGATTTATGATTGTGTGCCTCCAATTGGGTATTTGTTCCACAGATGGCGGACTCAGATTGTCGGTAACATTGTACGGAGTGGTAATAAAATAATCAGGTGGTAGCGGGCGCTAATTGCGGCCCCCTTGTACAGGACATGTTAAGTAGGTGCAAAATAAAGATCTTATGTTAACTATTTATTTATTTATTTAAGTCCACCTACACTGTGTACATCAATACAATTTATCAAAACTTTATAGCGTTTTCAGCATTGTTTAGGGAAGTATAGTGTTTACTTTTCCGTAATCACCGTTTGGCAGAGGAGCCCAGTTTTTCAAATAAAAATAAGGCTATGAGGTTCGCTTTGAGTTTAGTGTTAGAGGAATTATCTATTAACTATTGTCCAATCGGTAGTAATTATGATGAACTTTGGTACGTAGAAATCTATAACACCGTCGACAATGAAGTACCTTGCTTTCGATATAAATAGTTTTTGTATTGAATAAATCGAGTAAAAAAATCGATCAGTTGCTTTTTATAGAAGGCACTAACCCGGATCTCGATTCAATATTGAGTTCTAAGAAAAATCAATGTAAGCGCGCTGTCAGTTGTCACCCACCGCTCTTCACGACAAAAATATGTCTCACTTTGATCTCACCAGACTTCATGCAAAAAGTGCCTCATAGAAGCGCAGTAAGTACGTGATTTTTGGATACCTAGTTATTGTTATTCGTTTAGATCAGTGGTACGACATCCATGTGAGACCAGGCGAAGAAAAGAAAGGTCCCAAGTTACTAGGGGGAGGAGGGGAAGGAGTCTACCCAAGCTCGAAAACCATGACAAATGGTCTACGAGACAAAAAAGTTTGGGGAACGCCGGTTTAGGGTAAGAGGCTACTAGTCGTTTTTAAACCACGAAAGGTTGTATTCTTTTTCCTTCTTTTGGCGTTTCACGTCGCGTGCATTTGCCGGTGTCAAGTTTAGTATTGAAATATTTTCAAGTTGAGATATTGTCAAACAAGTCTCAGTGAGTCAAGTAAAATAAGTCGCGGTCAAGTCTAAGTCAAGCCCTAGTCAAGTGGGGAAGAATACAGGCTTCTATGGAGTTTTGGAAACATCATAAAAATACATATTTCACCTAGCAAAATTACTTGCTTATAAGCACGTTTATGAAGACCCAATAAAATATAATAATCCGCCATTATTACACATTAACACTCGAAAATACACAAGTTTAGGAAAATACTACAATGAGACGACATGTTTTTTTCAAGTTAGCACCAAAAAACGAAAATGTCCTCATCATCATCAGCCAGAAGACGTCCACTGCTGAACATAGGCCTCCCTCTTTAACCTCCACACTGAACGACAGCCTGCCTTTTGCATCCACTGGATACCAGCAACTCACTCTATGTCGTCGGTCCATCTAGTGGGAGGCCTACCTACGCTGCGTCTTCCGGTTCGTGGTCTCCACTCAAGAACCTTTCTTCCCCATCGGTCATCGGTTCTCCGAGCGATGTGGCCTGCCCATTGCCACTTCAACTTGCAAATTTTAACAGCTATGTCGGTGACATTGGTTCTTTGGCGATATCCACGTTTCGGATTCTATCGCGCAAAGAAACTCCGACCATATAGCTCTCTCCATTGCCCGCTGTGTGACTCTGAGTTTTTCTAAAAGGCCAACAGTCTCAGTACCATATGTCATCACTGGCAACAGACACTGGTCAAAGACCTTCGTCTTTGACCACTGAGGCACTGTGTTGAGGCACTGTGGTATCTTGGACGAGAAGAGGTCACGCAATTTCCCGAACGCTGCCCATCCGAGTTGGATTCTTCGGGCGACCTCTTTGCCTAAGTTGGACTTACCTAACTGAACAATCTGTCCAAGATAGGTGTAATGGTCAACAACTTCGAGAGTATCGTTCCCAACGACTACCGGCACGGGTTCAACACGGACATTGGACATGATTTTTGAAATGTCCTTGTGACTGCTTATTTTTCTTTAAAGGGTTGGCTCCAGACATCTTATCTATTTAGTCATATCAGTTATACAATTTTCAAGTAGCTTATACCTCTTAATACTCGAAAAACAGAAGTTTTGGAAAATACAATGCCGCAACATGATCACCGCTCTTGCGGAAAATCTTTGTAATTTTTCTAAATGAATTTGCAAGGTCCAAATAAATGCGGTCCAAAATCCAAATATGTCTAATAACTTGTATTTAAAACTGTTTATTTGACAAATCTCTAGTGTATTAAGTACAATAAGAAATTTGGAATTAATTATTTACTCAACAGAAATTATCAATGATGCTTGAAACAAAAACAAATTACATGTTTTAAATGTTTATTGGGACTAATCACGTATTAATGTTTATCGGGACTTATCACGTATTTAATAAGTGATTAGTCCCGATAAACATTTAAAACATGTGTTCATATCGCGAAAGTTTAAAAATTACTAAAAACTAATAATAGCTGATAAACAAACTAAATTTTAATTAATCTCTAATAATGATAAAACCTGAAACAAGAAATTAGTCACATGTGAAACATATCAGTAATCTATAATGACATAAATATAAATAAATTTTAATAAAAAAGAATTAATCAATCAAACCCTTATCCAACGGAAAACAAACAGTTACAGAAACAGTTTTGAAGATGAAATTCCGCGAAGTAATGCCTGATTCAATCAACTATCTAGTTGTATTTTGTTATGTCTATGTTAGAAATGAGGCCCGAAGTAAGTAACTGTTATTTATTCTGTACTTGGACAATTTGGACATCCATTATTTGCTGTCCGATCATATTGATCTCTGCATCGCGGCGTGAAGCTGTGAGCTGTGAGCTACTAAATTGAACTAACTGTACCAGCCACTGAATCATTGTACGCTTTCCTTGTAAATAAAGCATCATTTTGAGCTTGTGTTGTGAAACAAGAAGCCGGAGTGAAAATTGAGGTCAAATTTACAACGGCTTCGCATATTTTTGATAGAAAGACATTTCGTGAGTGATAGTAATAAGAATAAAGTATTTAATAGATCATCATCATCATTTCAGCCGTAGGACGTCCACTGCTGGACATATGCCTCCCCCATCGATCTCCAAAAGGGCCGGTTGGAAGCGGCCTGCATCCAGCGTTTTCGTCTGTCCATCTTGTGAGTGGACGTCCTACATACGCTGCGCTTACTGGTCCGTGGTCTCCATTCGAGAACCTTTCGGCCTCATCGGCCAACTGTCCTGCGTGATATGTGCCCTGCGCACTGCCACTTCAACTTGCTAATCCGGTGGGCTATGTCGGTAACTTTCGTTCGTCTACGGATCTCTTCATTTCTGATTCGATCTCATAGAGAAACCCCGAGCATAGCCCTCTCCATAGCTCGTTGTGCGACTTTGAGCTTGCTTATGAGGACAATAGTGAGAGACCACTATAATATACATTTAATAGATATAAACTCTGTATTGTGCACACCAAAAATAAAAATACATTTAGATAAAGAAACTTAAAAGCTAGTGCCACAATTTGCGGCCTTACCGCTAAAACCGATATCAAGCAAATAAATGTGAATCTAAAAAAAAAACCGGACAAGTACGAGTAACACTCGTGCTCTGAGGGTTCCGTTAGACGGAACCCTCAGAGCGCGAGACCAAAAAAAAAAACTAACTGAAGTTAAAATATTGAAAGACAAACTTAAGTTTGTAGTTTTTTTTTACTGGGCAAGTGCCTTTATTAACTAAACAAAATACAAGCTAAAACTAACACTACAAATACAGTTAGACTGCCCATAGACCGTTGAAGGTCTAAAGACAATCCAAATGCTCAAGCCCACTACCAGTTGGCAGCGTACCCAACATGCTGGCGGCATTACCACGTTGAATGGCAATGCTAATGCGTTGAGCCAGAAACACGCCAGCATTTTGGTCACGCGTCGCATTAACCAGGCGCTCTGAAAGATTATATGTAACCTCTGCCGAGGTTAGCATATTTGCGACGCTTGTGCTGCTCTGCCGAATTAGCAGCCGCGCCAGCCCTACCCTGTGTCTCAGGAAGATGTGACGGCGCCAAAGTATCGACACAAGTTGCGTCCCATACAAGGGGCCGCCCCAACCTCCAGGGCACAAATGTCATACCGTCAGGCCTCTTTCCATCGTCACGCGCAAGACCACTCGGTTTGAGCACAGCTGCGACATTGGCGGTGGAAAGTGCCCTGCGTATGATGTCGTTCAGGCTAGCGTGTCGGCCAATACAACCAGTGCTTCTCGAGCAAGAGAGACCATTCTGACCGAGCTGGTCAACAGCAGTACCACACTGACAGCGATGGGCCTCACAGCACCTTGCACCCAAGCGTAAGCTGACAGCTAGACGAAATGCGGTTGGATCTAAAAGGCTACCTGTGTTAAAAGAGGGCATGGCTTGCAACCAAAGTCCCGATTCCCAAACAGAGACAGCAAGAATACGAGCGCGATCTGCAATACTAGGACACGTATCTAGTAGCGATTTCCATGCTAGTTCGCAGATCGGCCGATCCCACAGTCTCTGGGAAGACAACTTTGAAGTTTGTAGTTGACAATAAGGTTCTTCCATACATCCCAACTACAAAATGTAAGTTTGTAATAGCAAAATAATTATTTTTAAATACCTTCAAATTTATAACTTTCGGATTTATTCCTATATATGTACTATGAGACCTTGCCTCTTGCCAAATTTCATGATTCTAGGTCAACGGGAAGTACCCTATAGGTTTTGATTCCCCTGTGAAATCGCAAAATATACGACATAAAGGAAACCTAAGAGCGCGAGACCAAAAAAAAAACTAACTGAAGTTAAAATATTGAAAGACAAACTTAAGTTTGTAGTTGACAATAAGGTTCTTCCATACATTCCAACTACAAAATGTAAGTTTGTAATAGCAAAATAATCATTTTTAAATGATATACCTTCATATTTATAACTTTCGGATTTATTCCTATATATGTGCTATGAGACCTTGCTTTTTGCCAAATTTCATGATTCTAGGTCAACGGGAAGTACCCTATAGGTTTTGGTTCCCCTGTGAAATCGCAAAATATGCGACATAAACGTTCATATCTTTTGATTGCGTTGACTTACAACTTTTATTTTTTTACAGCCGAAAGAAACCGTAGACCCAAGTATTTAGTATAAATTTCAACTTGCTACCTTTACGCGTTCTTGAGAAAAAGGGTCTTGACAGACGGACAGACAGACAGACGGACAACGAAGTGATCCTATAAGGGTTCCGTTTTTTCCTTTTGAGGTACGGAACCCTAAAAATGCTCTAAAATAGTTTCCTTCAGAACGTTGTGGAAAATACTTCAGTGAGGGGTTTTCTGACTTCAGAGGTCGAAGTGCGAGTATCCGATAGTAAAATAGGCATCGAATTCTATAAAATTTTCAATTTAGAAGTTCAACATTTGTATGAATTTTGATACGTAGGTATTTTACGCATCGAATACTCGTACTTCGCCCACAGGAGATATATTTACAACAAGCTGCGCCTTGTGATTTTATCAACTATCCTACAGGAAACGTGCATTTGCCGAGATGCCAAGTCTTATCGAAATCCGTTCAACCGTTACAGATTTGAGTAGATATTAACATATTTTTATTGCCTATTGGGACTTAAGTATACTAACACTGTTTTTACATTACGATTCACTAAAAGTATTTGCACAAAATTGATAGTAGTTTGTCGTAAATTAACAAAGTAATTTCTAGAAGATATCTGCGCAACCCGAGGCAATAACTCCACGATTAGGCAGCTTAGCGCTGCTTGCGTAATCCTGCCCTTTGCCGTCCAATTTCAACGCTCCACCAACAAACACGATCTGATCGCTTCAAACCACTGCTTCTGCTAACCATTCACAACAAACATTAATCTGGAACCTGCCCACAAAACCCATATTTATAGCCCAGCATTTACGTACAAAATAACCTATTAATATTGTAAATTGTAACGATTTAATACAAGGGAAGTACCAGGAGCGCAGAGGCAGTGCAGATGTCTGCAGAACAAATCGTCTCGACCTTTAAGCGATGCGTTCGTGGCGCCCCCTGGCGGAATTAAGACGTCGGTAGCATCACGTAGAACTTTGAAATATTCGCTCCAAAAGGAAATTATGCTTGTCGATGTTTAATCTCTTGAGACATTTGAACAGGGGAAATGTTATGTTAAATACGTAGATGGGATCTAGGTTTCGTTAAATAGCTCTATATATCTTTGTTGACGTTGAAAAGTTGCAAAATGATTTTGCACAAGCGCATTTTAAGCCGCGTCTTGGACAGTGTTAATTGTTATACTATGAAATATTTAAATAGGAAGTTTTTAATTACGTAGGAAAAGTTTTTTTTGTTTGAAGTTTATACAGGGGTTACGCGGAAAGAGTGTACTAAGCCAAAATACTTCAAAAGAGGTCTATAATTCTCATCATTAATGAACAACTTTTATTTTACTTTTATACTTTTATTTTATATGACCAGCCCTAAATTTAGAAACGCTGAAGTGCAATCAATATAACGGACTCTTTTCGGCTTTGTAAACCCTTTCCGAGTAACCTGGTGTAATAGCTTTTCTGATTTTTTATAACAGCAAAAACTTAAATCGTTTAGTAGTGTTTTGATCTTGATGCAATTCTGTTTAGGTGATTGCGTAAAGTTGCGCAACTGGAAACCGTATCTCGGCAGTTTATCTTCAAAACTGTTTTCCTACGAATATCTAATGTAATTCCGCTTCTACGTCGCTTCAAGTACAATAACCAACTTGGGATAAATAATTGTACTGCAGTGCAAGTACCGTTCTTTTAGCGATCGTCAAATTGACAGTTGAGGTCGTCAAATTCGATAATATGCCATTTTTTCAGTACTCGCTGTGATCGATTCTATGGCATTTTAGCGAATTTGACGACCGATAAAGAACGGTACTTGCACTGCATATTTGTGATGCAAATTTATCCTAACCTGAAATAAAATATTAATTACATAAAAGAGAAAAATTAATCTAACCTGAAACAAAAATTTACTAAATCTGTAACAAAAAAATCGTTATAATAATTTGTAGTCAATTAATAAATCATTAATTAAAAATTTTAGCAAATAATGTGCAACGACTATGAAAATAAAAATTAAAAATTTGCAAATTGAAGTGGCAATGGGCAGGCCACATCGCTCGAAGAACCGATAACCGATGGGGAAGAAAGGTTCTGGAGTGGAGACCACGAATCGGAAGACGCAGCGCAGGTAGGCCTCCCACTAGATGGACCGACGACATTGTGAGAGTCGCGGGCATCCAGTGGATGCAAAAGGCAGGCTGTCGTTCAGTGTGGAGGTTAAAGGGGGAGGCCTATGTTCAGCAGTGGACGTCTTCCGGCTGATGATGATGATAACTATGAATATTATTTAATTTAAATGTTATTGAAATAAACAATTATACCCGATATATGTACTTATTGTACCTACTTGAAGCAATCTAGAAGTGGAATTAAACTAGAGATTCGTCACAAAAACAGTTATGGTAAAACATTTTAGGTTGATTAATTCTGAAACGATTAAGTAAAATAATAAAATAACTTTTCATTAATATTATCGCACATAGTGACCTTAAAATATAGGACATGAGGCTTCGGTAATTACAGCTCTTAATTAACCATCTACTGTCAGACAGGCAAACATGTGTTAACTCAATATATAAAATAAATAAATGAAAATACCTTAAATGAATATACTTAATTGGGCTTAAATAGTTTTCTATTTAAAAGAATCGGTATTAAGTTGTCACTGAGTAATTAATGATGTATCTTTTATGGTTTTAATATCACCAGCAGTTCAAGTACCATTCTTTATCGATCGTCAAATTTGAAAGTTGAGATTGTTAAGTTCGATAAAATGCCATTTGATCTGGGGCCTTACGGACAACTGCTATTACAGGCACCTAATCCGCTCAGTTGGAAAATCACGCGACCGCAAACCGTATCTGGGCGAAATAAGGTTTGCGGTCGCGTGACTTTCCAACTGAGCGGATTAGGTGCCTGTAATAGCAGTTGTCCGTAAGGCCCCAGGTCTCGTTAAGATCATTTCTATGGCATTTTATAGAATTTGACGATCGATAAAGGTACTTGCACTGATGGACCGCTAAAAATTCATTTGCATTTAAAGGCAATTTAATTTCATTATGATTATGTAATAAAAATTATGCAAATGATGTGATTATCGACGGCTTTTAGTGGTCAGTTAATTAATTAAGGACCTGGCCGGCTAACATGCTCGCCGCGACAAAATTTTGTCGACTCTTCTTATGGTGCCAAAGCTAGACAGGCGTATACGTAAACGTAGGTGTCTTGTCGCGTTCTCGCTCTACAAAGTGACGACAAGATTTTGTCACGGTGCGCATGTTAGGCATGCAGAATACCGGGCGCAGCGAACTCTCTCGCACTTTTGATGTTTTTAAAACATAAAACGACTGTGCTGCTTTTAAATATGTGCTTCGGTCTTTCTGCGATGATGTCTTGTCTCCAGTCTCCATTTGTAATTTGGCGCGCCATATTACGAATGGAGACTGGAGACAACCATATCTCAGCTATTCTGGAGGCTAATAATATCTCATTGTATTAAAAAAACTTGCTTAGTTGCCTGGTTGTGCCTGGTTGGTGCAACGCGAGGCAACAATAGTTGCGTTTATCTGAATCCACGTTTCATTGTCTTTCAGCGTGCTAATGCTGACAGCATGCTGGATACGCTACCAACTGGTCATAGGTGTGAGCATTTGGATTGTCTTTTGACCATCAACGAACTAAAATAATCAAACTGTTTTTTTTTGTTCTAAATACTGTGTCGTCAATCGTCGTAATCAATGTCGTAAACATGCAACAATGTTATGTCTTTTTTGCCCTTTGCAACATTGTGTAAAAGTATCTTTTGCTGACCGTTTCTTGTATGCCCTACTAGCTACCTAACTACTAGCTATCAACAGCAAGTAACGAAACGGGCATTACATTATAAGTGTGTCAGATAGCCCGCGGGGCCATCGGCGCGGACTACCGGCGCTCGTGAGAGTAGCCGCCCATCGAGCTGCGACCTTCTCGCCGCTCCTATCACCCTGGTACAATGAAGGCGAGGGCAGTAGTGAATCACTATTATTAACTAATTTTAAAATGAGTCACTTCAATCTGTCAAATTCCTGCGACACATTCACGGATCTTAGCGGCAGGATGAGCGGGGTGGCCAGAGGGTGAAAATTTTCACGTTGAAAATTTATCCATTATAAGAAACAAAGACCAATAACTCAACTCATTGGTTTATCGATAAGAATTGCTCACCAAAACTGAATCATGCAAAATGGAGTATGCGACATCCGTTTCGACATCGTAGGACAACCTTCGACGAAAGTAATTCACTTTAATACTTTTGTTCGAAGAGGACAACGCGTTAGTATCACTTTGACCTTATGAGATGATTCTTAATGTGGAGTAGAGAAAACAAAAACATGAATCTTTTTTTTGCAGATTGGATGGACGTTTGGATTGGTATAGGAACTTTACGCCGCTCTTGTACTACTTATTATATTGTATTCTGTGGCCTCCAACCTCTGTGTAAGAACATCAATTCAACGTGAAACTTGATTCAGCCTTCATGCGAATGTTCTCAATGTCGCGACAAGTCTGCCCGAACAGTTTAAATTGCGATGTATTCGGTCGAAAATGAATGTCTATCGCAGCGCTGTTAATAAATTAGAAGGAATCAAAAGCTTTGAAAATGGAATCGAGTTTGAACCATAATGACAACAATTTTTATTTTATTTTTAAATTAGAACGTCTGTCAATGCATTTATGTAAGAAATTTGTTATAGCCAGTTGCATCCATATAAACGAAACTGGTAACAGGATCTAATTACCTCAGGTCCATTTTTATATCGGACTGCCAGAGCGGACACCGCTTTATGGTTGATATTCCGAAAACCCGTACGAAGCGCTTTGATTCCACTTTTATTATGCGAACTGCTAGTCTGTGGAATGCGCTGCCTGAATGGGTGTTCCCCGATAGTTATAATCTGGGTGTCTTCAAATCACGAGTGAATCGGTTTCATCTAGGCAAGCGTGCTCCACCGTAGACCGCAGCGGTCAAACGCAAGCTTATAACTAAATAAACACACGAGAGAGATGTTTTAATTGATTGATTAATTCAAAAGAAATGTTACCACTTCACTTTCAATTGCTAAACACCAGCCTCTCATGTAGGTAATCATGTTTTTAAATTATTATTTTTTGTCATCGTTATTTATCAAAGGATTAATTAATAATTCCATTGTAGGCGTTAATAGTGATCATGCAAGAATAATTCCACGATTGATTGTCTTACTTAAACTTACTATGATTGAATATTTAAACATCTGTCCGTCTTACCACAAAAGATTTAAGCACGCTTTAGACATGTGTTTAGCATATTTTTCGCAGTGAAACAATTGCTAAACACATGTCTAAAGCGTTCTTAAATCTTTTGTGGTAAGACGGTGTGTGTTTAAATATAACAGTATGTAGGTTAGCTAGATACTTATTTTCATATCTTTCTTTTGTTTCAATAAGCTATTGGCCTGATTTTTTTGGGTACATCCCGTTTGGTAAGAATCCCATTTGGTAAACCACTTGAGATACCTACTAAAAAGTTGCGTTTGGTAAACATTTCATGTATTTTATCCCATTTGGTAAACTTTCTGTAGAAGTTAGTACAGTCATGATAAAAATAAATAAAATATTTTTTTTTTTACTTTTTTGTACTTCACCTTCGTTTGAAACTCACTCTCGCGGCCTAGCAAACCACTTGACTTTGACGGTTTTTTGAAACTTTGTACATCACCTTCGCCTAAAACTCACTCTAACGGGCTGCTTGCGGCCTAGCGGGCCACGCAAACTCTACGGGTATTTTTTCCATTTTCAGGGTTCCGTACCCAAAGGGTAAAAACGGGACCCTATTACTAAGCCTACGATGTCTTTCTGTCTGTCTGTCCGTCTGTCTGTCCTACCTAATAACGGCTGTATTTTTCGAACGGTAATAGATAGCCAGTTGACATTTTCACAGAATTTCCGTAATACATATTAAATTATAAAATAGGCAAAAAATAAAAACGAAATGCCCCATACAACAAACGTATTTTTGTATTAGCTCTAATGTCAAAACTGTAATATGTACAAGCGTCAAACTTAGCTTGATTATAGTACACACTCTAAAGTATAACAAAAAAATAATAAATAATGGCCAAGTGCGAGTTGGTGACAAATTTCTGTTCATTATCAAGTTATAACTGGTAATTTCGATTTTGAATTTTGTGGTGGTACGGAACCCTTTGTGCGCGAGCCCAACTCGCACTTAGCCGGTTAATTTTTACAGTCTTCGATGGCCACATTCATAAATTTTTTTCAAAACTCAGAATCCTAAACAACTAAAAGTTTAAGTAGTTAGTACTTAAACTAAAAAAAAACATATTTGATTTTTGGACCTGACTGTACCGTACAAAATTAATGGTTTGCCAAACGGGATTAAATGTATGAAGAATAAAATAGTTACGAAACGCAACTTTTTTGTAGGTATCTCAAGTGGTTTACCAAATGGGATTCTTACCAATCGGGATGTACCCATTTTTTTGCTACTTTGCCAATTGCCAAGGCCATTAATGGGCAACATGATTAAATATATTGAGACTAGCTGTGCGCTGCAATCTAAATCACCCAGATGATTCAATTCTACCATGCCAACAAATTAATACCACACCATGAAAAAGACCACCTCACCTTGAAAAAGACCGACGAATGCGGTTGAAAATATAGTCTGAGTATCCGGCTTAATCATACGTGAGTAATTCCCGTGTCATATAAACAAAACATGTGAAAATCACCTCAGTGTCCATAATAAAAATAATACCTTACTCTTACTGCTGAAAATCTTCCCATTTTCTTTTCAGCTGACTTAAAAAAAAGGAGGTTCTCAATTCGACTAAATTGTGTCTTTGTGGCGTATCTTTGCCAAGGGATGTTTATTTTTTTATTTAATAGGCTCCTCGAGGTATATGAAATATAATATAACCCACCCATACAACCCAAAGATAATATAACCACTTGATCACGCACGAGTCATATTTTGCTTGTGCACGATGTAACCCACGTCAGTCGCGGGGGTCGTATGGCGCTCGTGATTATTATTTTTTGTATTAATTATTGTTATAGCATAGATATGGTTAGCGTTAATATTGTTAGTGGAAATAGCCACTAAAGCAACATTGCCAATTTGCCACAGACATGTCGCTGTAGCGTGTCGCATCGCTATTAAAATGGCGTGTCGCTATCGAAATGGCGCGCCATCTCCAGTAATTATGTTAATGTCTCTCATGCTAATCCGCAATTAGAGATGTGTATCTGATGTCATTTTAACGAATATCGATACAAAAACCACTGTTTTAAGCTATCATGGTTGTTCACCAGTCATATGATTATTTACGGGATATTTACCGTAATAAGGTTATTGTATGAGCTCCCCACACCCATAACCCAAAACCACAACATTACCACGGTAAAATATCCCGTAAATAATCATATGATTTCAATATCGATACATTTTCTGAAGACTAAAATAAATAACACTTCACAGTCTTAGCTCCTCACTATTCCCTATGTTGGGGATCCATGGAACACACACAAAGACATGGAAAACTATCATCCAGACCCAGAGCAGCTAAATAAATGTATCATTCAAAAATCTGCCTAGTCGGGAATCGCACCCGGAACCTTCTGCTTATGAGGTAGACGTGCTACCACTGAGCTAAACCGGTTGGACTATGTTGGCTAAACTTTATTCCAAATTTATTATTTAAAACTCCTATACTACCAAAACTTTCATTCGTATATCTGCTGAATCGAAAGCATCTATGTTAAAAATGTACAAAATGAGTATAAAAATTTTTCTTTGTACAAATATCTAATATATGATCGATGAATATATGTTTATATGTAGATACAATGTACCTACATATATACTATCGCACGTATGTACCTGGTACATAAGTACAGACGACTAAATCTTCTTCACAAAAAAACTTATTTACTAACAAAAGATATTTGATGAAATTATTATAAAGTATTAAGTTAATCATTACTATCGACATAATCTAGCTCTAGCACATCTCTATTCTCAATGGGACGCGCTTATGACTAAATTGACGTTGTAAATTAAATCGATTATTCTTACAACATTATTATACGTTTGCTCATCTCTAGCCGAAGTGGTTGATGCTAGCGCCGATACGGAGGTATCAAACCATTATGGCTGGGTGGTTTTAATGTCGATTCAATCAAACTATTTAAAATAGTAATTAATATTAGGGCACGTCTACAACTTATATAATTTAAGGAGCATCGTCATCAGCATTACCGTATTTTGACAGTGACTTCGCTTATGTTGTAACTCACAAAACTAAACCAATCTGACTGAACTAAAATTATCTATTCCTCTTTTTAATTTACAGCAGTTTAATTTAGAAAATAGTACAACAGAATTTACGTTAATGTGAAAATAAAAATAAATGATTTTTTTATTGTGTGCATGGACTTTAGTGATAAACTCTACATGTTCAAATTCTATGGTGTCAAAGTTTAAAGAGTGGTTTTCTATAGGTGTTTGCTGAGGTGTAATCTGTCTGTATAGATCTAAGTACTGTCAGAAGTGGTCCGTATGACTATCTCTTTACTGTCGTCGGAGTGTCCGTAATCGTTAATGTTCTTCGTCATTTCAGAAACGCTCTAAGTGAAGTAGATTATGTATTTTGCCAGTGATACCATGAACCACGAACTTTAAAACACGGATTCTCGGAACTCATTGCTGTGAAAAGGTTCTAGTTATTTTAAGTGATCTTCAATTAATTAGAACAAATCAATTTTTGTCTAATTCTTGGAAAATTACTATGCAAAGAACACACGACACAAGTTTATGATGCTTTACTTGCCAGTTAACCCGTCTAGTCGGCAGATGAAGTAACAAGTGAGTTACATGCCAGCTTAGGTGAAAATTAGCGCTACTCAGATATTATGAAACTAATAACACCGATAATTGCCCCTTTAACTGCCGAGTAGCTTACTTGCCAGCTGTTGCCACCTTGTATTGACCCACAGTTTCCTCTCCCTTGTACAACTGACTATTGTGTCGGGTCAATCTCTTCCACGCGTGACCCAAGATGGGTCTGATGCCGTTGCCTAATTAAACGAATTATTATGACACAGAACTGCACTGCATTTATAAGGCGACGATTGCATCTGCGAACCGTATATCAGTTATTGGTAATGTTGTGTTCAATTTCAATCACGCGGCGAGTAGAAAGACATGTACAAATTGTATAGACACGAAAAACATTAAAAAATCACGCTTTTTGTCCAGACGCGAATCTCAGTGAGACGCTATTGTGGTCAACAAATTGAGTCTTGAGTTCGAGTTTAATATAAAATTGAGCAGACAAATAGTTGTATCGATTCAAAAGTTAAAAGATTTTCTATAGCGCCTTACATTTTATTGTAACTAGTGACCGTAAAGTGACGTAAAGTAAAACAAGCGGATGACTTAATACAAGCAATAAACTTGCATTGAATTGGAATTTTGCGATTCATTCCAATGCATAGTAGGAACTTTTTTCCGCTCTTTTCTTCCGCAGACCTGCAAATTATGGAATGTCCTTCCCCAAAAAGTCTTTCCGCTGAGCTTCAACATGAAGCGTTTTAAAGGGGTGTCTATAACTTTCTCTCCGTGCTGGCAAAGCACCGTAAACACCGCTAGTGTTCCAGGTGTCCATAGGCGGCGGCTTCTACTTACCATCAGACGGATTGCAAGCTTGTTTGCCGCTCATTTTATAAAAAAGGAACAAAACTTGTAAATGGTGTTTTTTTATTGCAAATGTCGGTAGACAGAATCAGATTTGATAATTCGCTGCAAACCCTGCATAATACTGAAATTTGCAAGTCTAAGATAAAGCAGAGGCGAACATACTTATTTTGTGAAATTAACAATCTATCGCCACACCAATTCCTAACAACACTTATAAATTCTAATTAAATGTATCCCTTGTAATATCAAAATATATCATAATCAAAAAATCTCTTCGGATGCAGCGACTAGTATAATTACGGTCAAATTACACTTTAGGTGAGTTTGTTTAACCTACAAATTTACCATAAACTACAATATTTTGACCATATTTCTTCTCTACAAACGTGCTTGTCCTTGGAAATCCGCTCATCCGTTTTTCTACGGTCGAGATGGTTGATACGCGTTGCATTAAATCTTATAATTAAACTCGGATAGGCGTATTATGAAAGCTGATTCTAACCGGCAGAACACCACGTCCGGAACTAGAGTATGTTTCTGTCATAAATAAATATTTCTCTACTTATCTCCTTTCTAGAGAATAATGTCACTATAAATAATTACATTTTATTTTTACTGTACGGAAATTCCTGCCTTTGTAAGACGTGGTTAAAAAGACCATTGTTGAAACTATAGTCAAAGTATCCGGCTTAATCTAACAATATGAGTAATTCCCATATAATAAAAAAAAAAATATGTGAAAACCACGGCTTTAAACTATCACGGTTACACTCTAAAGTATAACAACAAATAATAAATAATAGGTATAACTGGTAATTTAGTTTTTTTTAATTTTGTGGTGGTACGGAACCCTCAGTGTGCGAGCCCGACTCGCATTCGGCCGGTTTATTATCTTATTTTATTTATAGAGAAGATAGAGAGTAACAAGAATCGATGGAAGAAGATCGAAGTTTACCGTTTTAAAAATAATTCTAGACCGAGAGTACCTACATTCTCCTATTTAACTTCATTATATTAATTAATTAACAGAACAATTACCGCGGTAGTTATACTGTCGACGTCTTTATTTCCTACACTACTTACATCGTCCGGCACGGATGCAGGACGACTAAGATTTGTGGATCTGACATTATTTGATGATGATTACGGGATGTTCAGTTCACGTAAGACACTTTTTACAGTCCTGACAGCTGACACTGAATGACACTTAGATTAATATTATTTCCACAAAAATATAAACTGGTCCTGCAACTGTCACGACAAGCATAGCTTTTAACGTTAAACATCACGCTTATCTTGTGGAATAAAAAACTACGTGACGAAATTCACTGCCATTATCGCAACGTAGCATTTGCGTATATAGAGAGACACTACGCACTATGTAGAGTTGATGTAAGCGACAAATTTCATCGTTCATCATGGAGACAAAAGTCACACATAAGAGTAAGGCTTGGTTGCACCATAGTAGTAGTTAAAGTTAAGGTTTATGACAAATTTAACAATAACATTAAATACAAATACAAAATTCGTTTATTAAGTATACAAATAATTGACAAAAGAAAATATGAACCCATTGACTCCGAAGACTCCGAACTAGTCATAAATACTGTGTTTCGGGAGCCAATGGCCTCTCCATTAGACATTACTAACTAAATGCCAAAACACAGATTAAAATAATATAAAAAATTACGACAAAAATTTGACAAAAGTGCTTTAAAAAAAAAAAAAACAAATACAAGAAAATGTTAATATCAAATATATAACTTAATAAGACGATAGTATAATACACTAGAATGAAACAATACAAATATTATAAAATAAGTCATATATGTACGCATTGATGTATTATCTCAATACACAAGAACTCACAGGAGTATGTGCTCAAGGGGGGTGGTGTGTTTGTGTGTGTACTGTGTAAGTGTTTTATGAGACATCCAAATCTGTTAGCATTTAGTTACACTTTGGGTGTCTTCAAGTCGAAAGTGATTAGGTTTCTTTTAGGCAAGCGTGCTTTTTTTTTTTGATATTGACTTTTACTGTTGGCCTTTTGGCCTCTACAGCTTGACCGGACTTCGTAGGCCACATTATTGCTTAACATCAGGCGGCTAAGCGCAAGCCTTTTTATATATTTTTTTTTTTAAATGCTCTATGCCATCATAATCAAATTTATCTAGCCATACGGCCCTGGTACTTTCTTATCTCATTGTTGCTATTTTTTTTTTACTTGCATCATTTACTTTATTATATAAGAGCGGAACAATGCCTTCAAAACTTCGCCGTGCAAATTTTCGCTTCGCTCCCGGGACAGGACAGCGACGGTCACGGTCACGGTCACAGCGGTCGGTTGCATTTTGTAATACAGGCACAGTTTTCCTATGATACCGTCGTAGACTATCGTAAATAAATAATTTTCTGACACTCAGAACATTCGTTTTCTCGTAGACATCGGTAGTTGGGTGCCTGAAAGGCAAATAAAAAAATACATTCATACAGCGCCTTATATGTTTCGATTACTAATACAGGTTCTGCCACGGTTCTAAGAGTTTTGAATACATAATATATTAGATTTCTTATCCTTGATACCAATTTTTTTTTTTAATTTACATTTTCACCATGGACAAAACTGTCCATATCTTTATTAAAATATGTAAATATTATTTAAATATATTTTTTTCTCTTAGGCGTAATAACAAGACTTAAATTTGTTTTATGTGTTTGTTCCAGTTAAGATTAAAGTCGATGTGCATTCCAAGGTACTTTATTGATTCGACTCGAGACAAAGCTGTGCACGAACACTGGGTAGATTGTATGCCACGGTTACATGGAAAGGAGTGGATTTTGATTCTTACATCACATTTGGGGGCTCCAGTTTCCGTTATGCTAAAGCACATATACTTTGTCTTGCTAGCGTTTAATGAAAGTAAATTATTTTCAAGCCATTGTATCACTACTGCAAGACAATCTTCAGCTAACTTTGCAACTTCTAGCCAAGTCTTTTCGTGAACGAGAAGTACAGTGTCACCTGGAAACATCAACAGGTCTAGTCCAGGTAAGGTAGTGTCACATAAATTATTCATATAAATAAGGATAAGCATCGGACCCAGTGTGCTACCTTGTGGTACTCCGTAGGTGCAATCCGCACTGTCACTTTCGAAATTTTCAACCCGTAATCTCTGCGATCTTCCTGTCAAGTAATCTGTAAACCTGTAACGCTGACTTTAGCAGTTACTGCGAAATACGTTGCACCAGCGTATTCACTAGCATTAAAGTAACCAGGGCTGCAAGTCATATAAGACCTTATTTACTCCAGATGCATAGCTGGAATCATAATATTTTATACATCTGACAGATATTTAAAATAAACAATAGCGAAGCGTGGGCAGTTACTTAACAATAGGGTACTTGACTGTATTAAAAATATTATGCCAATTGACACCATCCATAAACATGACATAATAAAAAAGCATATTTCATTGATTTTTTGATAAAAATATGCTTATTTTTTGTAAAAAACGCGAATAAAATAACTGTATTTTCGACATTTGATCACGTGATCGAAAACGGTCTGTAACTGGCTTCATCCCTAGTGACGTCACACAAATCTAAACAAACAGATTTTGTATTGATATTTGCGAATTTAATGTTGTAAAGCTATTTTGAGAGCGATTTATCCAGAAATTTTCACCAAAAACATTCCGGAGGTTAAATGTGAGAAGAATGAAGAAACATTTTGTGCAAGCAGACAGCAGTAACTTACCCAAAATTAATGTTTTTATGGTTGCATATTTCTTTAATAATAATCCACGTCATTGTTTCTACGCTGCAGAACTCAAAACGTAAAAACTACAATGTCAGTATTAATTTTTAATTGTTCTCCAAGCAAAACATTCAATCAAGTTGTACAAAAAGTATGTTGTAGTAAGTGGATATAACTATTTTGTTAGGTTATGTCGAGCTTTACAATGTTTAAAAAGAAAGTAACAGTACATAAAATAGTAATGCAATAAAAACACAAATTATAATAAAAATATATAGACTCAAATATGTACCTCAAAATGATCTTCGCACATAGAAACACTTGAATTAGCTCCAATACTTTTGGGTTCTCTACGAGCTACTTAGTTCCAACCTTAGATTGGTTCCAACCACTTTTTTCGAGTTTTGGGGAGTTTTGGGTGCATTGGAACAGGAACAAATATTTTATCCGGTGTCTTTATGGAAGTATTTGTACATTTTGGCACAACACAATATTTATAAACCATTACTTCTATTAGAAATTAATTAATCATCAAACTTTTGCAGCCTGGCTGCAGTTGTTTTGTTTTGTGTGACGTCAATTAGTCACGTGATCGGAGCTATGACACAGGTCTGCGTTTTGGCGCGATATTTTTTTATTCAAACTTTAACATCGATTTATATCGCAAATACGACTGATATCCAGAAAATATAAATGCAGTATACATTATTTTATATCAGACAATAATGTGCAATAGTTTCCCAAAAGTAGTCAAATACCCTATTGTCAGATGGTGCATCTGTTTTTTTCCTAACCGGTACTTTAACTGAATTGTTAAAGCTAAAGTAAGATGGTGAATAACTGGTAACTTGTGTTTGTTGCTAGTGTGAAGCAGTCTTAGTTCACTAGACAGGCAGTTAATGTGAATTTTCTTGAAGCGAGATAATTTGCGACGACAAAACACACATCTGTTCTTTTTCTTTTTTCTAAATATGGCATAATGGTAGTAGTGTTCAGAATGTTCTTACATCTGCTGTAGAGAGTCATATGCATCCATTTATTTATTAACGACCTAATTAACGTTGGGGTTTTTGCAACAAGTGTTGTTTTTAATAGAATGATAATTTTATCTTTTGTGCGGTAATTCCGTGTCCAAATCTAGATAACGACGCAATAATTGGTGTAAAGCAGAAATTTTGAAACAAGATCCTTCGAGGCAGCAATCAATTTTGCTACGTTCAGCTTATTGAAGACAAGCACGTCTAGTTTTTGTTACTATAACGCAATCTCTTTTCATAACACCGCGAATGTTTGTTTTTCTTATATTTTGTAAAGTCACGTTTGAACCATTGCTCTCAGTTTTTGTGAGCATTTCTTTCTTTATAAGCGATTTTTTTTTATTAGAGTTTACACGTTATACGTGCGTCACGAAGATATTTTTCTGTCTTATTTTGAGATACAGTTTGTAATGGGTTTATTAAGTAGCATCATGAGTTGCAATTGATGAGATTTTTATGAGGTAAAAAAGGTGTTTAAATACGCACTCAAAATGTGTTCACCGAGTGTTAAATTTGTCGGGACTTAGGTTCAAATTCGAGTTCCAGTGTTAACTGTAGCAAAAGTCTAACCCTCATCGACGTAACAAAAGTCACTCAAATTCTCACGTCACCCTCAAGTGATGGTTTTTATCGAATTTGAATTGAATAGCTCGATCTCGAAGGCCAGCAATGATATTGTTTACAGTGAAGCATCCTTTAGGCAAGCAACAAAGTAACAACGACAAAGAAAAACCTTATACATATTATTTATATTACACGGGAATTACTTACGTAAAACCGCCTAATGCGGTTGAAACTATAGTCGGAATGTCCGGCTTAATCTTACGAGAATAATTCCCGTGTAATAGAAATAAAATGTGTGAAAACCACGTCAGTTTCTATAATAAAAACCTTATACCTTATTCGTGTCGTAAAGTGTAAACTTTCCTCTTATACCGGTCGGCACCCGCTGGATATTCATGAGCAAATCCCCGGTGAGAAGCTATGTGGTCCTCGGTAATTAAACATCTGTGTTAATAAATAATCCGGATTCAAGTAAAACTAAAGCAGCGTTGCTACATCAGCAGTGCAAGTACCGTTCTTTGCCGATCATCAATTTAGACAGTTGAGATTGTTAAATTTAATAAAATGCCATTTGTACAGTATTGGCTATGATCGATTATATGTCATTTTATCGATTTTGACGATCGATAAAGAGCGATACTTGCACTGCAGATTAGACGAACAATATGCCTTAGTACCGTTATTGTTCGTTATAAAATGTCTCCATTATTGCCACTTCAAAAATGAGAGAGTTTTCAATTCGGCAGTTTTTTTAAGGTTGTTATCTCATACTTGCGTCATTACCACCAACCCGCACTGGGCCAGCGTGGTGGATATGGCCCAATCACCCTTTCTGGGGTAGGCTAAAAGTCCAGCAGTGGACTGTTAAAAGGCTGATTATGACGACTTGCGTCATTTATGAAACGATTTGAAAAATTCTTTTGAAAGTTTGGTCGCATAGAATTTTCATCAAAATCAATTCAGTAGTTTGGTTTTTAAACTAAATAACTGAAAATTGAAATAGGATGACCTAATATTGTCACCCAAGACTTCCGCAAAGTAACACCTCATTCCTATGACGTGCTTTTATATACATAATATACTTCCCCTCGTGTTTTGTTTATTTATATTTTCTGATGTGTTGTCCATGTTATTTGTGTGTTTATTGTTAAATGCTGAGATGTATTGGTTATTACGAGTATGTACTTTATTCTACAAATGTTTCATTTTAAAATTATTTGTAGTTCCGTGCGTCTCAGAAGGTTAGTGCTGAAAATCAGCGCTGCAGCGAAATCTGTAGCATTATCGCTGAGCACTGCCCTTTTTTGTCGCACTGGACACTACAGTGACAACTTTACATAATTGTATTATTGTTATTATTACTTTGTTGTTTTTGTTTTGTAATGTTGGTGTTGTAGTGTTTTGTGCGCAAAATAAATGTTTTCTTTCTTACTTACTTTCTTTCGTTCAATCAACTTTTTAAAATTATAAAATGCCTTGGATTCCTAAGCATCCTAAGATTCTTATCTTTCATGTAATCGCATCAAAGCAGTCTGTGTCCAATTTCGCCCATCTGGTACAAGGGCCGCATTATGGCGTAATGTCTGACCGTACAGCTTCTGCCGGGAGAGTGCAGGTGCCTGGCGTTTCACTGATAACGGAGATGCGATGCGTTATATAGAGTGAAATAGTCTGTGTTTTTCGCCTTTGACACGGCTTGTTTTTGGGCGGTTATGTCAGAGTTTTCAGTATTGCATACCCTGCCTTCTACCTCCTGTAAAATTCCTCTCCATTCCAAGGTTGCCTGGACGAGATCGCTCTTAGCGATAAGGCCACTAATTGTTGCACTACTTTTAAGCTGTTTTATCGTGTGTATGTTTGTGGTGTGAACAATAAATAGTAGATCTATCTATCATCTATCTTTTCAATAATATCACATGCTTTAAACGTCTAGTCAGCTCCAATTTTAACGCATCACATATCCATCCCATTTATCCATTTATTATAGATAGCCCGTTGGTCCAGTAGGTAGTGAACATGCCTTCTGAGCTTGGGGGCGTGGCTTCGATTCCCATCTAAGACAAGCTTTCTTTTTTTGGCCATAGGTGGCAAACAAGCAGACGGGCTGCCTGATGGTAAGCAGTCACCGTCGCCTATGGATACTTGTAACACCAGAGGCATCACAAATACGTTGCCGACCTTTTAGGACTCTATTAACTCGCCTTTTGAAGAGCCCCATGTTGTAACTTCTCGGAAACACCGCGGAAGGTAGCTCATTCCACGTTTTGAAAGTATGAAGCAAGAAGGATCGAGTGAATCGGACAGTGTGCGATTTCCACTAATGTATGATGTGTGGATGAGCTTTCAGGCGGTGGCGGCTAGTGCGATGGTAAAACCGCGACGCCGGCATCAGATCAAACAGTTCTTCAGAACACTCCCCGTTGTAAATACGATAAAAGATACAAAGAGACCCAACGTCTCTGCGCATGCTGAGCGGCTCTAGGTGTTCAGCGAGCTTGGGATCGTCGACAATTCTGACAGCTCTACGCTGTAATGCATCAAGTGGCTCAAGCTGATACTTGGGTGCTCCGTTCCAAAGATGGAAGCAGTACTCCATGTGAGGTCGGACTTGCGCTTTGTAAAGCAAGAGTCTTTCTTAGTCTCGACGTGAAGTATCGCTTCGCCTTGTTGAGCACACCAAATTTCTTAGAGGTGAGCTTGGCCTTACTCGCGATGTGACTGCGGAACTGTACATTCGTAGAAATGTCGACTCCAAGGATTCCAATGTTTTCCGAAACCTTGAGGCGAGTGTTTTGAAAGAGAGGAGCTACAACAAAAGGGGCTTTTTTAGCGGTGAACGCGCAAACTTGCGTCTTTGTTTCATGAGATGATGAGATGTGATGAACATTTGAGTTTGTTTATCTGGGTGTTAATATCTATTTAAGTATGTATTTAAAAATATATATGTATGTATATCAGTCCCTAGCAGACATATCACAAGCTTTGCTTAGTTTGGGGTCAGATGCCGTGTGTGTAAAAATGTACCGAATCTTTTATTCTATTCATGTTTCAAACTTTTATTTCAAAACCTTTAAAATATGATGCGTAGACTCTCCACATTTAAATAAATTTGATTGAATTATGGTCTTAAATTCATCCAAAATGCCATAGAAAAAAGCATTTTCGTGTTATCCCGAAATATCCAACTTTCCGGGCAACTTTTCAAATTTTTCTTTACCTTAAAACTTTATTCAGGCAAACAAACATGTAAAATAAACTGGATAAGTGCGAGTCAGGATCGCGCACTGAGGGTTCCGAACCACCACATAAAATACAAAAAAAACTCAATAGCTAAAACTTTTTTAATTTGGCTTTAATTTGACAATAAATTGCGTATTGTTGATGCGTGGGAACTTCACAATATTTTGTAATGAAATAGTTCTATTAAATAAAATGTATAATTGGGACATAAAAAAAATAGGCCATGTGATTATAATCTATAGATATAAAAGTTAAATTCACCTACTCCTTCACTCACTCACTCATCACGATATATCGAAAACTACTTGACCTACGAAGCTGAAATTTGGCAGGTAGAATCCTTATGGGGAGTAGACGTCCGCTAAGAAGTGAAGAGGATTTTGCGAAAGGGCCGAATTAAGGGGGGAACTTGGGAGTTAAAAGTTTATATTAAAGGCTTCGCGTACAAAGTCGCGGGCAACAGCTAGTATGATTATATTTGTGTTACAAGGGTACAGAGTAATTTTTTATTCGTAGAAGGCGTTATTTTGAATTCAGAGAGAAGCGAAGGATTTTATAGTGGAATCGCGAGCGCAGCGAGGGTTTCTAAATTAGAATCCTGACCGTAGCGAGGAATACAATATACGCCGCCGCCGTGAGTGACACAATTTTTAATCACTACCTATGTAATAAAACGAATTAACATACTAACCAGCAAAGAGTTAGTATTGTAGTACAAACTCCTTACTAAACAATCACAAAAATGAGTTTATCACCATAGAAAATTTAATGTCAGTTTGTGATATTGATATATTTTTTACATTCCACCTTCACGCGAGCGGCTCCAACCGCTAATCTATCAGGAGCATAAACATGGACTAATAATAATTAGAAGAATGAAAACACAAACTCCTATAGGAACAAACATGAAATTGTTTCCGCTATCCTCTAAAGCCAATAGTAGTTTTTCGAATAGGTGTGATGAAAAGGAAATTTTCTAGTGGTGTGAGTTCAGGGCGAGCCATAGTTTATATATACTACGAATAGAGTAAAATTTAGCCAACTTACATCGTAATCGCATGGCATCTTTACTGGATAACTATCCTTACAGTTCCCGGTATAGAACAAAATTAGGCCTGCTCCGGGCGTGTTGGACTTAATTAAATGAAATTACCAGTTACCATCACCGCGAGAACAGCGCACGTGGTAAATTATTTTACCATCGGCAGCGATGGAATCAAGGCCAGTTCAGACTACGATATAGCTTATATATTTTCTCATAGCTTAATCAAGCGAGAATTAACCACTAATTAAATCTGTTGACCCAAAAAGAGACTATAATTAGATTTACTTTAAAACTTTCGCGATTTGAACACAGCCTTTTGCCGTGTCAGCTCGTGACTACAGGCATTTTATGGTCGAAACGTCGAGCGAAAGGTCGATTTTTAATTCGTTCCTCATGTTACTACCAATAGTAACTGTAGTACTGACTACTCCAGTAGTAAGATGGGACAAATTCAAAGTTTTTGTTAAAAAAAAAATTGGTTAAAATCTCTTTTCTTTTCTCAATTGTAACGTAGATAACATATAAAAAAAAACAAATAACAAATTTAAACAAAAGAAAAACGAATGAAACTGCATTTCATTATTTCAATTGATATGATTCACATCATCAGCCATTAAACGTCCACTGCTGAACAAAGGCCTCCCTCTTAGAGAGGGGTTTTTGCCATAATCCCCACGCTTGACAGGCTGCTTGGGGATCGCAATACGTTCACAGTAGGACGCTGCTGCCTATCCTCCGGTAGTTCTGGTCACAGTTTTAAGACATACCTGGGAACCATTGATATAATTAGTTATACCTAAATAAAATAATGCGTGATAACTCCCGATAAACATTTATAATATAAACTAGATTTATTAAAGCAGTAAGACTGAGATGAGTGGAGACATTTCAATATAATGGACTCATAGATAATAAAAAAGAAAATGTGTGAATGCCACGACAGTTTTCATACGTTGATTATATATATGGTACCTACATAATAAATCATACTAAAGTAGCAGGCCTGGAAAAAAAACTATAATCTAAATAGACTCGACAACATAAGTGACCCTGATTTAGGCCAAAAAATGCGTAGTACTGAAAAAGATGGGGAAGCTTAAATCATGAAGAAAAGCAGGCAAGAATGCAGTAAAATCGAAGACAGTAGAAAAGGCCAGTCTACAAGGTGTAGCGCCGCAGAAAGAAATTATGTCTGAAGAGGCCGTTATGGGCTAGGAAAGGATTTTTATAATCATGGAATGGGGAACTGGGATATTAAGATAATTAGTCTCTATTAAGGCATTATGGTTTATAAAGAAGACGTCGAGAGTTCTTGGTAATGAAACAATCTGAAGGCGCACTGATTCAAAGTATTTTCTGGCTTCCGAAACATTGAAAAAAATACATACTCACGTATTTAATCAATTAATCAGAAAATACAAATAAACATTTAAAACAGCAAATGGCCACTTCCTAATATGTTTATTTAAAAAAAATATGCTTATGCGTTTGACCGCCACTGTTGTTAAGCGTAATAAGACCGATGGAGCACGCTTGCCTGGAAACCGATTTAATGACGATTTAAGATTATAACTATCGGGAAACAATCATTCAGGCAGCGTATCATATAAATTTTAAAATTAGCGATTGGTCGCGAACAGCAGTGCAAGTACCGTTCTTTATCGATTGTCAAATTCGATAAAATGACATAGGGAGTACTAATCAAATGGAATTTTATCGAATTTGACGATC
Organism: Agriopis aurantiaria; assembly: GCA_914767915.1. NCBI lineage: Eukaryota > Metazoa > Arthropoda > Insecta > Lepidoptera > Geometridae > Agriopis > Agriopis aurantiaria. The sequence continues at coordinate 3,004,790 of OU611994.1, read as the reverse complement.
TCATCTGTCAAATTTGACGATCGATAAAGAACGGTACTTTCAGAATGCTTAATAAAAACCCTAAGCTTTAGAAAGACACTTGAATTAACACCATACTTTTAATCCCGAAAAAGAAACAAGGATATATTTTCAAATTTTTCCTGTCTTTATAGGAAATAGTTATTTATGATACAAGTGCGGAAAGTTGGTTATTACAAACGAGTAGACGAATGTAAGCCCGAGACGAAGTCGAGGGCTTACCATAGTCACGAGTTTGTAATAACCAATCCGCACGTGTGCCATACAACGTTTTACAATACATTTGCGAGAAAAAAACAAAAAATGTAAATTAAAAAAATACCGTAAAGTACACGCACGGTGCTATACAACGGAGCGTGCGGACATATTCATTACAGCACGCTCCGTTGTATATAACAACAGGTATGTTAGAGAAATAAACGGCCCGCCTGCACAGCTTACTTATAAAATAATTACTCATAATTAACTAAGCCGTAAGTAGTTTTTCAACACCGTTTAAAACCACGCAACATTGTTATTTACCAGAAAAAGCGTAGCATTCTGATATTTATTTACCTATTGGCATGCGGAGTTTACTGTCAATATCTTGAAAGAAATCTGAAAGTGTGTGAAAAACATTCTGTTTTATGTGTGTATCTAAACGATTTTTTTTCTGTGGTGTAAATACTGCATTAGTGAATCTTGTGGGTAGGTGGATACTGTATACTGATTAGGCAAGTAAACGCCTATCTGTGCCTGATAGGGGGGACGTATGGTGGGGCTTAGGAGGTAAAGTAGGGCGTATGACTGGTCCGCCTTTCGAGACGCGTCAGTTGCTGTCACTTCCGGTGTGGTTTATGGTCTTGGTATTTTTCCGGTTTTGGCCAATGTGCCAGGTGTGGGTAGAAGACCAGTCACGAGTTTTCAAACTTTGGATTTGACTCGTAATAAATTTTCGCAATGGCTGTGGCCAGGAATTGCAATAAATTTAAATTAGTGAAAACTAAATTCGATAAAACTACCAACACATGTTTTTTTTGCTTGTGGTTGTAAGCTGCAAACAGACGTAAAATATTGTTGATAGGTTACTAATAAACTTTCTGTATCCGAATGAAAACTTTCTCTTTTAATATTAAACTATAGTATATCAGCTACCAGCAACGATGTTTTACGGGTTTTACGTTCTCTTTAAGGTATATATAAAATCCTTGGCTACCAGATACAATTTAACGTTCAAAACCCTAGCAAAAGTGATCAGAGGCTAAAAAGGTATTCTCATTGACATTGGCATCGATTCTGATTTACTGTAGTAAGTAATAGTCCAATCTGACAGGACTAAATTTATCTGCCTCTATTTTCATTTTAATATGTGAGAGAAGGATGGCAACAATTTTAGTGCTGTCAAATTTAGTTTAGTTTAGAGAAGATCAGAATCGATGCTATTGTCCTAGGAGCAACAAAGACCGGACAAAAACTATATAATCGAGTGCGCGAGTTTTACCTTCATCACAGAGCAACATAGCACGCGTCAAACTAAGTCATACTAGCAATACCAACTAATCAATGGAAGCTAACGCAGCGTGTGAAGTCATGAGGCAGTTTAGGAGGGGAGTAACGCTGGGGGAAGTGACTACTATCTATTTAATAAGTGGGAGGTGTCACAAATCGCGCGTAAGTGGGGAGTGCGTGCTGTGATTGCGTTTGGTAGAAGCGTCAAGGTTGGAGCGGCTTACTAAGTATTTAAAAATGTTTTTTTTTCGTATCATGTATAACTCATGTATTTTTAGAATATATCTAACCGTGACGTTGCTGAGGATGGAACACGTTGATCTAGAAGAAATCTATTCACTCTAGCCATGAAGATGCCTAGATTGTATTTCTCAGGAAACAATAAAAGGGCAGGGAGGTTGTTGTATTTGGCATTACTTCACTAAAATAAACAGAGGGTTGAAGGTACTCACTTTTCCAGAAGATTCTGTTAAACCTGTAATTTTTTAAAATATGTATGAATGTAGTAAAAATATACCTCTTGCTTGAAGTGAGTATCTACAATACAATTAAAACTCGAGTGCAGGCTAAGTATTTGTTAATGTAGATTAACAAATATATCACTTTTTAAAGTAAGTTTTTTTTTTTAAATAATAATTATATATAGAATAACGAATTAATATCTCAAACTACTTAAAATCAAACATAAACAAACTTGCACTAAAATATAAAACTTGCTTGAGTTATGGTTCATACAAAATCCCATAGAAAAAGCACTTAAAGTTTTTCTCCTAAGTTTTCAATTTTCTGGACAACTTATTAAATTTTTCTGTCCTGTAAAATATTGCTTGGACTATTGTGAACTTTTTTTTTTGCCAATTTAGTTTAGCCTTTCTTAAGAAATACGTTTAGATTTTAGGTATATTACTTTATCGAGCAGCTAAGTTAACCTGCAAAATAAGTACTTGTCTAACGTACCTCTCTAATCATAAAAATAATATTAAATATTATGCAAATGTCGAACATAACATTTTGATTTACGATAATACGTAGTATAACGTGAAACGCGATTATGCCCCGCGGCTATGCACGGTCAATGTCTCATTCATATAAAACGCTAATTCACTTATAATTTTATAGTTACCAAGTAATCAGTTTAAAAAATAATTACTTACCACGCAGTCTTAAAATTGTAACTATCTCTTAGTGATAGAGGATGAGAAGCTTTGTCGCGTTACGATAAAGTCGTTAATCGCTTATAGCTTGGGTAATGTAGTGGGGACCCCATTATGCGAAGATGCAATTTCCGATGGAGTCTCGTTCGTGCAAATGCTGTAACAAATGAAATTAGATAACCTGTTTCTACTGATCGCGATAAATACACCAGTTTTGATGAAAGTTTTACTGTTTTCATGTTAGATTGATTTTGTTGTTAGCTTCTGTAAACATTTGTTCGTCTTGCAAAAAAATTCTTTAGGAAAATTAGATTTTATGCTGCTCAAGTGTATAGAATAACAAGAAAAAAAACTAGAATAGTTAAAAAAAAACGATCTAGCTACAGTTTACCCCGAACACAATTGTGGTAATTGACGTTAACTTTACAGTTTTTAACCGACGAAAGAAGGAGGTTATCAATTTTACTATTTTTTTTTTTTTAAGATTGTTCCGCGGTTACTCCGCTAATTATGTATTGATTTTGATGATTATTTTTTTGGTTGGTAGAAAAATAAAATAGAAATACTTCTCATAAATGGTATATGAAAATTTAAAAAAAATATATATATATATATATATATACAAATGACGTTTTGGTTTAAAAGTTTTGATGAGGACTTTCAATCTCTGTTTTAACTATGTATGTATAGTCTTGAAGTCGGTTTTCGTTTTTTTCAGTTTTTTTAATGTTGCTTTTATACCGGCACGTCGTCGCACATTGGACTCATTAAATACCAAGCTGCTTAAACAAAGCATTGAACTCTATATTTTTATGTCTTACAAAAGCATTTAAAGTGACAAACGATATTGCCACCAAAAACTGCGACTTTGATAAGCCTTTGCTATTAGATTGATCTTGTACTGGAAAAAATGTCATTGTAATGCCGTGACGCGTTCTATGACATTTTTAGTTCAACCATAAAGTTGGCTATTCACATACTAAAGGTTAGAATAAAATTGTAATTAATAGTGTGCTTAAACATAAATTAATATTTATTGATCAATTCCTTATTAATTGTTTAATTTATTACCATGCAGGAAGGCAGTTTATTAAGCTGATGTTTAAACATTGTCTGTAAATAATTTCAAACAACAACGTATATGTCTACGCTATTATACAAATAGGACCTGCATAGTTACACTTCTGTAACACAGCATGGTCGTAGATTCCCTTTTCCCACTGGGAAATAAAATGTAGGCAACAAACAAAAACCACCAGGTGCTTTTGTTTTTCATATAAACTGGTTTCACATAATTATCATGACTTCCAAATCGGTCTTTATTATAGCCATAGTTTTATTTGAGTGAATTTAAATAACACTGGTGGCTTTGAATAACAAAAGTTTTTTAAAATTGATTTTTAGTTTGTTTGTTTAGGTACCTACGCGAAGCGATAAGCCAAATATTGGGCTAAGCGGCGTGCCCTAGAAGAGGCATGTGTTAACCTTTTTATTTATTTATTTACTAATAGGCTTGCGTTAGACTGCCAACTCGCCTAATGGTTAAGCGATGATGCGTTCTACGATGGAGCACGTTTGCTTAGAAAAGACCGATTCCCTCGTGTTTTGAAGACAACCAGATTGTAACTATCGGGGAACACCCACCCATTCAGGCAGCGCATTCCACAGACTAGCAGTTCGCACAATGAAAGTGGAAGCGTGAACTAAAACTGGGGGCTTAGTCCCAGATTTGATAGTTTTTGAAAACTTTTTTCGTTAACGTATTTTTCCATACATTGCTGGGCTGAAAGGTATTCGATTTTTTTTCCGTATTAGAGTGAAGCAATCTATACCGCCGATTACTACCGATTTTAGTTTATACACGTTTCCGCTGGAGGCGCTTTATTAAAATGTATGGAACAATATGTAAACGAAAAAAGTTCTCGAAAACTATCAAATCTGGGACTAAGCCCCCAGACTGATGTTAACACAACAATACCAACAATATCTGATTTTCCGATACACCCAAACTGCCCAACAATTGTTGATACAACTATGTAATTATAGAAACAGTTGGAGAAATAGTACTAAAGATTTTATAACAACACAGTTTTACAATGACTTTAGGTACAACTACCAACTACTATGAGTTTCTAGTGAAATTTAATTCTATTCCTTAAAATATATTTAAGAGCTGTAAATTATATGTGTAAGTGATAACACGTGGGACAATGCCGTGTTACATTCAATAGTGATGTACCGGTATCAATATAAATCATTGACGCCACCGCGCCCCGTAATCCTTGTGATTTATTATGTAGTGCTGGCTTCATGCCTTTCTGTTTAAGTGAAAAATGATTCCCATTTGCTAGATTGGTTTAGAAAATCGTAAATCATTTTTGATGTAATAGTTATTATGCAAAGCTAGAAGCACAATATTTCTTATTTTGTTGAGTAATTCGTACGCATATTTTAGTAATAAAGTAATTAAACATGCAAGCTTTAAAAAAAAAATTGTTAAAAAATTCTGTCAAATGTAAAATACCAAATTTAGCCATGGAAACGAAAATTATTTTTGACCACTTTCATAAAAGGAAGGAGGTTCTCAATTCTTACAGCCAGAGCGGGAACTCTCTGCCAGAGTGTGACTTGTGTTCCCCAAAAAGTACAATTAAATTTTTGCTTCAATACACGCAGCAAGTCTTTGTAAAAAACACTATACACAATGGCGTCATAGACATCAATTTAACTAGAACTGGCATTTTAGACGTTAACGTGAGCATTGATCTTTTTACTTAGAATTCTCGTCGCTGTCAATTGCACCTTGTACTATCGACATGTCGACATCTCCGACGGCCCATCACTAACCCGATGACGCGTGCCAGTTTATGATGCGATAACTCATCAGGCATGTCCGCAGCGACAGTTACAGCACTAGCGTGGTCATTAATGTACCTTGAAGTGGTTAAACGGATTATAAACTCTTGAGCTCAGCGCTTTGATGGGAGCCGACAATTGCTAGTTTTTAAATTATGTTTCTTTTTGCAATAGATCTGACACTCAGCCTTGGTGTTAAGCCATGATGCATGGCTCACGTGAAATCAAATAAAACGCAGGATTTCAATATCTTTATAAATCACATTTCACTAAAATTATAAATGTAAAAGTATATGTGTAAGCAGCATGTTTTTTCGCACTGTTCTCCGTAACAAAAGGATTGGAATCAAATCTGAATGATTTGGTTTGATTTGGCTGTAGACATCGTACTAAGGGTGACGGGACTAAAATGAAACTGGGCAGGACACATGGCCAGACGTAGTGATGGAGGTGGTGTACAGCAGTAACCGCGTGGTGGCCAAAACTAGGTTGACGAAACCTGGTCCAACCAAGGATGAGGTGGATCAACAACATCAAAAGAACTCCCGGAGACGAGTGGATGCGACTAGCGAGAGACCGGGGAGAGTGGCATGAACAAAGGGAAGCCTATATCCAGCAGTGGGTCAAAAAAATATAATAGGCTTTTAAATCGATCGAGTTAAATTTCATATCCGAGAGTCATGTGTAGCAAACCTTACTCACGTTGGTTAGAAGACGTGAAATTAAACAAGATTCGAATTACACTTCTTGAAACAGCCGGTAGATGACACAAATTGTATGTAAACGCATTTTTCCCTTACAATTTTCGCGTCAATCTGTTGAAACCTGGCTCAACGCTCCAGGCTACTATTTTGCTAAGGCACGCCTAATTATCTCTGCCACACACTGTATACAAACATAAACTTTGACGTATTTTTACTGGCCATATCCTTTATTATCTAAACGAAATACAAGCTGATAAGAATGACCACGATCTGACGATGTGGTATTTCCGGTACGACCTAGAATCATCATCATCATTTCAGTCGTAGGACGTCCACTGCTGGACATAGGCCTCTCCCATCGATCTCCAAAAGGGCCGGTTGGAAGCGGCCTGCATCCAGCGTTTCCCTGCGGTCTCTTTTAGGTCGTCTGTCCATCTTGTGGGTGAACGTCCTACGCTGCGCTTACCGGTCCGTGGTCTCCATTCCAGAACCTTTCGGCCCCATCGACCATATGTTCTGCCATTTCAACTTGCTAATCCGGTGGGCTATGTCGGTGACTTTCGTTCGTCTACGGATCTCCTCATTTCGGATTCGATCTCGTAGGGAAACCCCGAGCATAGCCCTCTTGTGCGACTTTGAGCTTACTTGTGAGGCCCATAGTGAGAGACCACGTTTCAGTGCCGTATGTCATCACTGGTAACACAACTGGTCGAAGACCTAGAAGACGGCCTAGAATATTGAACTTTAAATCATTTGTAATTACATAGAATTTATTTATTAACTCCTATAGCCTAAACGGCTCGATAAATTTTGATGTGTGAGGTGTCGTTAGATTTGTCTTCATATCCAGAGTGTGATATTTTGCAGTGTCATAAGCTAAATTTTGCAGTCAGGTATTTTGTTTTACTTTTAATAATCTTTGTTATTTGCTTTAAATTGTTCGTGTTTAGGTAATTTGATATTTATTTATTGTGTTAGTAGCAGTCAGCGTATTGGCGCTAAAATATGCAGTGAATAAGGGCATTTAAGTTTGGACTATCTCTAATGTTATTTTTCAGTGTAAAGTCCAAGATGCATTTTTCATGGACATTTACTAACAGCTCCCTGGTTTCTCCGCTATTCTAAAGTAACCGTTCATTGTATTTGGGATAAAAATATCGAACGTATTAGATAAGAGCTTTATAGATTTATTGTAAGCTCTCCTCATACCGAGTTTCATCCAAATCCGTTCAGCCGTTACAGAGTTGAGTGCGGGTAAACACACACGTATGTACACACAAACTGTCGCATTTATAATATTCGTGTGATTATCAAGTGTTCGCCATAGTTTTCTACTCGATACTGATAGGCTGCAAAAGCATCGAGCGTGCGGAGGTTGAGTAGTCGATAAACTGGTCGCGATGAGTTATGACGACGGTTGAGTATTGTCGATATCGCGGTGGTCGGCAGAGTAATGCACACCACTACGGGTAAGACATTAACTTTTGGTGAATTATGTGTATTATATTTAGCGTTGGCCAACATGTATAAACATACACCTTAAAAAACACAGTTTTTGGGAAGGAAAAATAAGAGACAAGATTAAAATTTTGTTATATAAAAAAAAATTAAAAAAAATTACAAAACTATTTAAATGGATCTAAGACCATGTCTGAAACATTTATCAGAAAAATTATTCCAAGTTTTTAGGGTTTCGTACCCAAAGGGTAAAAATGGGACCCTATTACTAAGCCTACGATGTCTGTCTGTCTGTCTGTCCTACCTATTAACGGCTCAATCTTTCGAACCGTAATAGATAGCCAGTTGAAATTTTCACAGAATACCTATGTAATGTTTTGGCGGAATTATTAATAAAATATAATTAAAACAAAATGGGGATCCTTACACAACAATCGTATTTTTAAACGTATTTTGTATTAACTCTAATGTTAAAACGGTAATACGTACAAGCGTCAAACTTGGCATGATTATAAAACATACTCTAAAATATAACAACAAATAATAAATAATAGCCAAGTGCGGGTCGGTATCAAATTTCTGTTCACCACCGGGTCTAGTAAGATCAAGTGAAGCAACGTCGGGCGCGGCCGGTGCTTGGATGGGTGAGCACCTGGGCGTTGACGGGATGTTGTCTTTTTGCACTATTTTTTTTGTACTTTTGTAGCTAACAAGTTATGTGGTGTTACGGAACCCTCAGTGAGCGAGCCCGACTAGCACTTGACCGGTTTTATTTCGTTTTGTTTTGCAAATCTCAGTTCGTATGAATTAAAGCAACTTATTTAATCTTGTAATCTCCTTAGAAGTAAATGTTCAGCACCGTTTCAAATGTTACACTTAATAATGTTACCCCACGTCTCGCAGCAAACAGCAGGCAGACAGATAATACCTTTATAAATAAGACCTAAGATGAGTTACAACGCGATACAATAGAGATTGTCTTATCTAAAATATGAAACACTCAACTACCACGCTAACACTACAAAATTAATCTTTCTGTCCGTAGAATAGGGCTTGCAATCCTTTGAAAGATCAAAAGATATTTGGAAGCGCTGGTAGTCACGATTTTCCGAAATTGTAGGACAGAGGTTGTACGGTGGCTTAGGTTGTCATTAGGTTGTTGACTCGCACCTTGAGATCGTTTTTCAAAGTGTAAATTGTCTTGTAAATTGGCCATACATTAAAACTCATAGAGGTCAAATAGTTTGATTTTTACCTATTACATTAATAAGTTTTGGTGAGGTTAGGTTAGTAAGTTATTTTTATATTAATAGCTAGCTGCGCCCCGCGGTTTCACTCGCGTGGTGATGAAGATGATGTATGATGAAAGGTAGCCTATGTGTTAATCCAGGGCATAGGCTATCTGTATTCCATATTTCATCCAAATCTTTCCAGCCGCGTCGGCGTCGTGGAATAACAAACAATAGTAAATAATAATAATAATATTATGGTCATTTTTGCACACACGGTCATCTGACCCCAAACTAAGCAAAGCTTGTGATATGACTGCCAGAGACTGATATACATACATATATAGTTTTTAAATACATACTTAAATAGATATTAACAACCAGATATAGAACAAACACAAATGTTCATCACACAAATGTTTGTCCTACGTGGGAATCGAACCCACGCCCTCAGGCTCAGAAGGTAGGTTCACTACCAACTAGACCAACGGGCTATCTAAAACTAAACACACACGCACACGTACTCACACACAAACTTTCGCATCAAATTTATAATAATCATTTATAGATATTCACCATGGCAAAACGTAGTCAATGCCCTTATATGCTCCTTTGAATAAATTACAAACACTTTTTTTTGATGAAAATTTAATGACAATAATAATTGAGACGAATAAAACATAATACATACTAGTTAGTCCATCTTTTTTTAAAGTTTTACTATCATATTATATTCATGCCCGTTGGTTTTTTCCTTGAATTATTGAATTTCATTTGTGATATTTAAAAAAAAAAAAAAAAAAAAATATTAACTGATTTTTATAAAACATTGGTGTTCGGCCTCTCCTGTTAAGTTTTGACAACCTGTGTTAGGAGAGACCACTCTTTCGTTGTTACATCGTAATTTCACATTTATATTTTAGAACAGTCCTTTTTAGTTGTCCTCTGTCTTGTTTGAAATCATATTTTTTTAAATCATATTTTAAACAAGACAGAGGAACCCAGCCTAAAGCAGACCAGATCCCGTAGTAAAGTGGGACAAAACCAGAAATCGCAAAAAAATATCTGCTGTTCCATACATTTTGACGCGTATCAGTGACAGTTCTCTATGGAGATGATTATTTTTAGGGATTTAAGGGTTGCTCCTATAGTAAAAGTTGTTAATAATGATGAGTACAATGGCCTTCTTTCGGCTTAGTGCAGTCTATATGCATAACGTATAATTAAATATATAAACAGTATAACCGTATGGTATAATCTCATTTCCCCATACCTCATGCAGGCGGTTCTGCTCGTTTACCCGTACAAGCGCGGACGTGATAATGCCGCCATAAATACACGGCGATGAGTTATGCCCTCGGCTTACAATGCCGATCGTATCTCCACTCCAGATATTCACTTTTACTTGAATACTTTGAAATTGGCGAGCTTGAGTTTGAAATGGATCAAAGTTGAATAAACCAGCGTATCGCCTCGTTTTCGCGCAAATCTTAAAAGATTATGACGATGACAATGACAAGAGACGGGCTCGCGCACTGAGGGTTCCGTACAACCATAAAATTCAATAACGAAATTACCAGTTATATCTTGATAACGAACAGAAACTTGTCACCGACTCTTGGCCAATATTTATCAATTTATTATTTGTTGTTATACTTTAGCGTGTGTATACCATAATTACGCAATAAGTAAAGTTTGACGTTTGTACGTATTACCGTTTTTACATTAGAGCTAATACAAAAATACATTTTAGTTTTTACTTTTTTAGTATTTCTTAGTTAATCCACCGTAACATTACATATTCTGTGAAAATTTCAACTGGCTAACTATTATAGTTCGAAAGATACATCCGTTAATAGGTAGGACAGACGGACAGATAGACAGACATCGTAGGCTTAGTAATAGGGTCCCGTTTTTACCCTTTGGGTACGGAACCCTAAAAAATTGACAGTTTAATTCAACTCCACACAGCTTCGGTACGTTTCCGCCCAAATTTTTACCTTCTTACTACAGGCTCTCAATAAGTTAATTCTCCACAAACTTTACGTCTTGCAACATTGTTGCTATATAGATCTTTGTTGCTCTCCAGAAAAAAAATCCTGGAAAAGAGCTACAAGATACGACTGTTAGATGAGTTTGTAATGTTTATAAAACACTTTTCCACATATACACAGAAAATTACCAACTTTGTCTAATACTTCTGCAGAGCGGTAGAAAAGAGATCACCAAAATTAACGTTTATATTAACCTAACTTTCCTTCGCCTCGTACATTCTACTTCCTACCTAAAGGGGGGACCCCTTCGGACGGGCCCAGAAGGACCGCATTTTTGAAGATTACAAAATGAGCGCCGGCGCTCACTTCGTTTCAGTCGGTCTCTAGCCGTAGGAAGTGCGACATAAGACCCAATGTTACATGATAACGAAACATCTGACAAGACTATGCCTTCGTGTGCTTCCCCGAAGTGTAATACAACAAAAACCGATATCTATTGTTTTGTAACAAATGCACTGTATATAGTTATAATATTATTAGGTGTTGAAGTATATGCCCGACGGTTTTGACTCGTTTTTACTGAGCAAGTTCAATAGTTATGGCCCGTCCATTCATTTTATTTTGGTCGATGCCTCTCCCTACTTTTATTACCTTTTCTTTTTCCCCATAGTTTTTATATGAAACTTATATAAACGACCCACTTTAAGGATCTGCTAAACTCTGCTTTAAGTAAAACCGTGGAGCAGTGATGTTACAAATTGGACACGTTTATACGAATAACAATAAAAACATTTTCTAGACACTTTAAAGAATGTAACAACGTTGCCGCTTCGATTCTCAGTTCTCAGTAGCGTCATCTCGTCCTATCAATAAATAATTATTTGACATAGACGCTCTTATTAACCGTGTTATAGCTAGTCTTGCAATAGTTATATTTCCATCATGGCAAAACATCAGAATAAAACATCTACAAAAGATTATTTATGTACCGTCCGATATACATCTGCGCTCATGGCTAAATATACAATTGACAATTATTTTCTGGACAAAAACATTACAGCTATAAGACAACAAAAACTACATCAACAAACCAGCCCCAACACTGCATATTCTCAGTCTTGAGCATCGGCGCAAATCATCGGTTTTATATCGGATACATTTCGGAGACATCGGATCTGCATGATCTAATTCCTTCCTGCCCATTTTTCTATCGGACTGCCACAATGTGCACGAAAAAGTGACACAGCCTTATGGTTTACATTCCGAAAATCCATACGAAGTGTTTTGATTCCACTTTTATTGTGCGAAGTTCTAGTCTTTGACATAGACATAGACATAGACATAGACATCATTTATTTGGAATGCGCTGCCTGATTAGTTCCGCGATAGTTAGGTACAATCTGAGTGTCTTCAAATCATGAGTGAATCTATACTAGCACACGCTTTGCGAGAAAGGGACAGAGCATCCCCTCTCAATCCCCACCAAAAACATTAAACGCTTACATTTCAGCCAATATAATATTTTTTTTCTGTATGAGTAATTTACTTAATTTTATCCTTCCGTTAAGCCTGTTATTTGTAACTAGCGGTCCGCCCCAGCTTATAGGGTATAGGGGTATAGATTATAAGCCTATGTCACCCGGGGATAGTGTAGCTTCCCAACAGTGAAAGAATTTTTAAAATCGGTCCAGTACTTTTTGAGCCAATTCGTTACAAACATACTTACATACAAATCTTTCCTCTTTATAATATTAGTATAGAATTCTATACAAATGAAACACAAGTCAACTAGCATCTTCTAAAGCGGCCAGCCCCCACGGTCCTGATGCGAAAGTGTTTATTTGACGGGTTTTTTTACTGTTCCACGCAGTAACAGAGCAACAATGCGACGTAATTTTTTGCATAGAAAGTACGGAAGTTCGGCCCGTTTCGGAGTGATATTGGATTTATATTTTATTCTGGAAAAAATGTACTGATTCTGAGAGATTTTTCCAGGTGGGCAATAAAAGCACACCTTTTAAACTATAAAAGCATTCCTATTGATACCCACACGTTTATTTACATATGGTAATGAATACTACCAATATCCATAATGAATGACTTTTTATCCATAAACCATAACTCTGTTAAGTATGAGGCACCTGTGTTATTATTGTACTACAAGTTTTTACAACAGTAGCTAAGGATAAAGACCCACTCAGACAGAGAGCGAGGGTAAAGTCACAACAAAGTTTTTTTCTTGTAAAAAATTACGAGGATTGACAATGAATCACACAAGGACGATAAGATTCCGACAACACGTAGTCGTATCGGGAGAAGCCGCAGCGCAGTGCTGACTCCGGCTCCGGTGTGTTTCTCTGGTGATTCCCTCTTGTCAAGCATTAAGGTTGGTCACCAGAAGGGCTTAAGTGGGTACAATCCCACATATAACCCAAAATAACAAAGAAGACATCGCTTTTACGTTGTTACACTAGTTTTTAAAAGTTGTTTGTCCTCTGCATAAAATTTAATGGTGTGAATAATAAAGAGTTAATCAATCAATTAACCTAGACCGCATCATCGCTTAACATCAGGCGTGATGTTGGTCAAACGCAAGACTATTAATTATAAAAAAAAAAATATATATATAATAATCCTGGCTGCACCCAAATGCAGCCGGGTACCTTCGAAAGATTTCCCTCTCGATAAGAAAGGTATGGTGCATTTCAACTTAGTGTAGTTGAACCCTTTTGTACATAAAAATTTATGTTTTGTTTGTCTGGAAAACTAACTATCATAAAACGAAAGACAGAATGGTTTTATACCGACTCTTACGCTTACGTTTTTATATAACCTTTTCCTGGGTCATCTAACTTTGATAAGTATTTCTTTATTTAACTACGTACACCTAACGCTGTTTTAGTTATATTCGATTGAAAATCGAACCATGGGCAGAAAAGTTGCAATGTCACTGTGACAATCACGTCGACTAAAAACGGTTACAATATTTTAGTGTCAAAACTAATGTTATTGAAAAGTGTTAGAATACATGCTAGCAGTAGATATTAACTACAAATGCCCTATAAACGTTACCACATATAGACATATACATATTCTTATCAACGACACTTCATAGAGTGTGTCCACAAAAACAACATATCTGTGTATGATGTAAGACCATATCTTAATCTCAGAAATAAAAGCGTGATTTATAAGAATTTATTAATTAATTTCAATAACATGTTGTGTTTTCAATGTATGTTTTTCAACTAATCAAATTTGTATTACTGACGTTGACATTTCAAGTTCTGTATCCATCGATTTTTTTTTTTTTTTTTTGTTGGGTTTTGGTCTGGCTACAAAGGCCTTTGGACCATGTCTTTGTTTTGAATCACGGCACTTTATATTTTTGTCACAGTGTTTTTGATATATTTAAAAAGTGGTTTGTACGTGTCGAAGTCTTGCAATAATTGTTGAAGCGGCGGTGGCGGGCGGGAAGAAAGATCTATATTTTTACACACTTCACATAATTCACTAGCAAGCACTAATCTGTCAAGTAGAAAAGCTTGGCAGTTAAACAAAATATGGTTAACGTCAGCTTTAGGTGCACCACAGTGGGAACAGTTGTCATTATTTATAATTCTTAGTCTTGCAAGGTGTGATGGAGCCAAGTTGTGACCAAAGCGTAGCCGATTAATAGTGGTAATGAAGTCACGGCTGGCTTTCTTGAGGTTATGATACCATGGTTTTGTTGGTAAGATTTGTTGAATACTTCCATACCATCTTCCCTTTATGTCTTGGTCACTCTTCCCGAATTGCAGCCACAGCATTTCTATACTTTTGTCAATAGAACAGAAACAGTCCGTCATAGGTACATACATTACATTTGAGACATCAAGAGCATTGATCCCCTCATATGCAGCTTTGTCGACAATTTCATTGCCAGAAATACCTTTATGTGAAGGTATCCACATAAAAGTGACTTCAATACAATTTTTAATTGAGTATTCATATAGGATGTCCTTAATTAGATACAGAATGTAGTTTGTCTTAAAGTCTACTCTTAAATTACATAGACCTTGTATCAAACTCAAAGAATCAGTTACTATTAGGAAATATTTACAAGTAGTATTTACATAAGGTATTCTCTTAAGAGCTTGCAAAACTGCGTACGCTTCTGCAGTAAATATAGATACAATATTGTTTAAAACATAGCTTTGTGAAAATTTTATTTGTGGGTCATATACAGCACAGCGTACAAAACCTTCTCCTTTGCTTCCATCAGTGTAGAAAACATATGAATTAGAGTTAGACAAATATTCTAGCATATCAGAGTTATTGCATATCATAGTACAGTCAATCTTAACTTCATGAATCAGGCTCTGATAGCTAAAAGAGTAGCAAGGCCATGGGCATTGCTTTTTGATCATTGAAAATTTACTCTCTATTTTCAGATAAATTTTATAGAGCTGTGGGGGATCACCATGCAACAAAGCGTCGCCTGTTGTAAGGGGTTCCGGAATATCAATTCTACAAGGTATTATTTTATTTATAATCTGGGTATTGCATGAATAAAACAATTTCAAACAATATCGCTCGGAAAGAAATAGACGTCTTAAAATCAAAGGCATTATCTTGGTTTCAACCTCCATAGCCCTAATAGGGGTTGAGCACATTGCACCTGAAATGATTCTTAGAGCTCTATTCTGTATTATATCTAATTTATTTACATGTGGAGAATTTATATATGCTAAGGCACTATAATCGAAGTGGCTTCTTACTATAGCTTTATACAATATCGACAGGACTTTAGGGTCTGCACCCCATGAAACACCAGCTAGGCATTTCATGATGTTCAACCCTTTTAAGGCGTTTTTAGAAATATGTTTGATATGTTCTTCAAAATCTAGATTCCGGTCAATGATGACCCCTAGGAATTTCTTTGAGTTTATTTTGTTTATGATTTGACCATTGTAAGTAATATCACTGGTAGGTTCATCATTGCCAAAAATCATGACATTGCTCTTAGATGCATTAATTTTTAAATGTAATTTACTGTCATAATATTCAGCCAGCTGATTTAGAGCCCTGTTGATGTTGAAAATGGCAATCTCTAGATTATTGTTACTACAATAAATTACTATGTCGTCAGCAAATTGTAAAATATTTACATATTCAGTATTTACATATTTACAAATTTCACATGTGTAGAAATTATACAGCAATGAGGACAAAGTGGCACCCTGCATTGTACCCTTGGATGTTGTCCTTGGTCCATATAATATGTTATTGTGTTTAAGATACAAAATTCTTCTGTTTAAAAAGTTATAAATCCATTTGCATAGTTTTCCTGGTACTGTTAAATCAGATAGAACATTGACTAATATTCCAGGGTCCACACTATCAAATGCTCCCTGTACATCCAAAAATACACAAACTGTGTGTGATTTTGCATTATTTGCGTGTTCCAGGTCGGAGATCAGTGACAGGAAGCTGTCAACGCAACTACGCCCTCGACGAAATCCATACTGCACATTGGGAATGATACTATTATGTTCTACGTACCAGTCTAGCCGGGTCTTAATCATGTTTTCAAATAATTTACCTAAACACGATGATAATGAAATTGGTCGATAAGAATTTGTTTGATCAGGAGGTTTGTCGGGTTTGAGAATAGGGATAACACACTGTGTTTTCCATGACTCTGGTATTAGTTCTTTATCCCATAAAGCATTGAGAATGGTTAAAAATATTTTTTGCGATGTTTCATCAAGCTTTTTAATAAGAATGTATGGTAAATCATCTAATCCTGGAGTAGTATTACGTCTAGATTGCAAACTTGTTTTGAATTCATTCCATGTAAAAGCATCCAATAAAAATTTTGAATTTTGATTATTGTTATTAATTCTGAAGTACATATCCAAATTATCAGGTTTTATTAGATTACTGTTATCTGATAGTTTGTCTAGTAATGGGGTAACAAATTCATCACTATACGATTTGTTATTAGTCTTAAGGCTCTTAAACATTTTAATCTTATTCCATATCCAGGTGAGAGAAGTGGTTCTGTTAAAGGTATTACAAAGATTATTCCAGCTTTTCTTTTTTTGCTCAGCGATGGTCCTTTTCTTTAGTGCATTGAGTCTTTTATAATTTATATAATTATTAATAGTCGGGTCGTTTTTATAAAGTTTTAAAGCATCATAGGATGCAATGACACTCTTTGCACAGACTTCGTTCCACCAGGGTGTTGGAGGTCTACTTCTGAAGTTGCTGGTTTTTGTGAATCTTGGTATTATCATTTGTTTAAGAGCATTGATGCGATCACAAAAGTCTAGATACGATGTCATGGGATCCTCATGGTTTATAATCATATCATCGAAAACTGTTGTGGAAAGTTCATTATATTTTTTCCAATCAGCTTTGTGATACATGAATTTGTCAATTGGGGGATTTATTTGGTATTTATCTGTTTTTAGCTCTATTTCAGTGATGGTGGGATAATGATAACTGCCCATGGTATCATCATGCACAGACCAATTGCATAAAGGTGCTAAACATGGACTTACGAAGGTGACATCAATGGCAGAAGGATTACATCCAGGGCGCGTGAGCGTAGTGAACTTGTCGTTGTTCAAAATACATAGTTCAGCATCGTCAATGACCTCGAGTAAATCACGACCACGACTCTTAGTTTGTAGGCAACCAAACGCTATGTGATGGGCGTTTAGATCGCCACTTACAAGAATCGGCTTAGGGAGATCTCTTATTATACTACCCAGTCTGTCCATTCTTATGAGTCCACTGCTAGGTGGGCAGTATACACATAGAATAGTTACATTGCCAATTTCTGTGGATAATAAAAGTGCTACAGTCTGAATTTCTTCATGAAAAGTGGTATTTAAAACTTTATATTTAAATTGTGGTTTGATTAAAATTGCGACACCATTATGTGTATTTTTGGAATTTTTGTTATGAATATTAAATCTCGGTATTCTAAAGTTGTGATCTTTAAACCATGTTTCATTTAATAAACAAATATCAATATTTTTATCCTCTAAAAATTGAATTAATTCTGCTTTTTTACTATTAGCACTTTCAATGTTAAATTGTGCAATACGTAAAGATGATCTAGAAGGAGGACTTAAATCCATAATTTAACTAGAAAGATTTTTAATCAGTATGTCTTTTATGGTTGACGTAGTAGTGGGTGAAGAATCACCCTTGTTGCCAAGTTCCACCAAGGTCCGTACTAGGGCCATAAGTACATCCTTGTTGTAAATGATTTGGCTTTTGATGTCTAATACAGGAGAGACATACTTGGTAGCCAGTGAAGCTGGCTTATTATTTATAGACTTGTTTATAGGTTTATTTACATAATTATTTACATTTTGGTGTGAAGTCGATGGTAATGCTGGGAAATCACAGTCTGGTTTTTTGCTCTGGGCAGCACTTGCATAAGTTATTTTAGTTTTCTTTTCCATAATTTTATTCATTTTAATGGGGCACATCTTTGAAATTGCTAGGTGAGGGCCACTGCAGTTAACACAGGAAATTTCATTTGTCTTGTCACAGTCCTTATATAAGTGCTCTCCAGAGCAGATAGAGCATCGTTGTTTTCCATTACATACTTTGGCAGAATGGTTGAATTTGAAGCATTTATAGCATTGCTGCAGAGGTGGGATGTACTCAAATACTCTGTATGAGAATAGATCATACTGGACATTGTCAGGCAAAACATTCGAAAGGAAAGTAATGCTAACCGTTTGTAACGGAACACGTTCCTGTTCTACTTTTTTGGTGAAGCGCCTTACGGCGATAATTTCATAAGTTGATGACAACTTAGTGTATAAGTCTTTGTTGGAAATATTCGCTGGAATAAATCGTATAATTCCTGTTTTCTCAATTTGAGCAGCTGGTATGTACGCTCTCATGTTATTCCTTTCAAGGAAAGCCGTATTATTCAAAAAGTTATTAGCAGTGTTGTATTGCTTGAATACCAATGCTATTTTATTGGCATTCACGCGCTGTATCGTCGTCACACCTTTAATTCCCGTGGTAAAAGCATGGTTCAAATAAATGGGACTCTTGTTCCCTATTTTTTCATTGGGGTTCGTGCTTTCAACAAATACTTTAAATTCACTATTAGAAGAGTTTTCAGGGTATTGTCTTTTATAGTTTGGTTTAAAATATGGTAAGTACATACAGTTAGAGTCATTTGTCTCACTGCCGCCGTTTCCACCGCCGCCGGTTTTAACATTGGCGCCTTCGCCCTCAGGTGCCCGAGGGCGCTTATTGGTGTTGGGCGGGTTACCCCCGCCCCCGTCGTTTTCTTCCATGATTTAACGCTCACTTATTATTTTAATCGTTATTTAACATCAAAATAATAATTTTTTTGCAAGAATATTGCGAAAAACTTTTAAAACGACCCGCTTTATTTCGTAGTTCCCGCCAGCTGTATCCATCGAATCATAAATCAAATGTTGCCATCTGTATAAAATGTGCAACATCGTAGGGTACGAATGACAAACATGGCAATAAACTATTATTAGTCTTACAATATAATATATAGGTATACCTATTTAAAAAATCCTTGATTCGTATCTACATCTTTCCTTACATAATAACAACAACAATAACTTACCACTACCCATCACTACCACCACTTCTGCCACCACTTACCACTTGCGGCACTAGCTCGTAAGTGTTTTCTATGTACTACCCTTAGAATAACTACTCAGAGAAGGTAGGTTTCCAAACAACGCCTTCTCAAAACGTAAGCTACAAATTCGCTTTGTAGCTTACGTTACGATTGGTATTTTAAACGATTTAAGTAAGAAAATTAATGGATTACCTGTGGAATGTCACACCATAACTCTTATGCTGCTTTTCTGATTTGTTGTGGTACGATTTCACCGCGCAAATTGTCATGGTTAATAATTTTTTTCTTTGGTGTCATATATGACACCATTTGAATGGCTTAAATTTTGCGAATGTACTTGGTTTCTTTGTGTAGATATTCTAAGGTACTACCTATTTATAATTTTTATTTCTGGTGTAAACAAAAAAACCGTTTCTATCTATCTATCTACCTAACAAATATTGTCAAGAAATGACTAAAGAAAGCCTTTTGATAACTTTGTAATTATATTTTTGTGTAAAATGTCAGTTTCCAAGGAACATCATACCATAGAAGCAGCAGCGACAGCTATGCGACAGACATAACTTAATCTACTGTACCGGTATTTAATTCTTCAAATACGTCATTGTTAATTTATATAATAAAAAAATTGTGTCTCAATGTCATAGAAACATAATTGAGTAATGTATACAAAAAACTAGTTTAAACAAAAATGCCAACAAAAGGAATCGTATGTTCCTGCTGTAAACCATAATGAGCAATGAACGCGCAACTCATGACAAACAAACCACATAAATTATTTATTTGCATTTTGTTTCCATTGACAGGTTATAATTATACTTCGACCAAAATAAAAAGAATGGACGGGCCCAGAATTGCGCAATTTTGAAAATTGCAAAATGAGCACCGGCGCTCATTTCAGTTCAGTCGGTCTCTAGCCATAGGAAGTGCAACACGTGACCATTGTTAAATGATAACGAAACATCTGACAAAAAGATGCCTTCGTGTGCTTTCTCGAAGTGTAAATACACAACGAAAAACCGTTATAATTAGGTGTTGAAATATATGTCCGAACTCCAACGGTTTTGACTCGTTTTTACTGATAGTCCAGTCATTACGTCGGAAATAACGGGTTAGAAATGCAAAAAAACCGAGAAAGCCAAATGGATATGTCGTGGGGAGGGCCTAGAAAAGCTTAACTTCAAATTGTCGACCAAAATTACCTTGTGCAATTTCCGCCATCTTGAAAAAATTCGGCTTATAGTAGGTACACCCTTTCCACGAATCCCAGTTGAGTATCCCATTGATAAGGGATTTTTAATACAACAGAGAGGTACTCAATAATTAAAAAAAAATTAAAAATAATTTTCATATGCATGTATTCCATGAACCTGTCAAACACAAAAATTTCCGTTTCAATAAATAACACACCCGTTATAACCTAGAAAACACGGTGTCTAACATATTCTTCTATTAAAAAAACAATCTATAAGCCAACACAAAAATTCAAACTCTGTTGCTGTGAAATAAGGTCGAAGTTACGGTCAAAGTCGTGGAGACCATAAGCAAAGTATTGAAACTAATAAGGCAAGGAATTTAGTTGTAAGTATAGCTGTTTTTGCAGGTAATGTCAACGTTGTTGACAATTATTTATATTGAAAGACAAATTCCTTAACATAATTTTGTCGTATTCCTCAAGAATTGTCAACTCGCCGACAGCTTTCTCAGTAGGTATAAGATTGTCATTATGGTGTTTTTAATGATTTCAACCAAGCGGTGCCTCTTGTGTCACCGTTTAGAGTTTAAAGAACGTGTCCATAAAAGCTAAAGTTAAAGGTTCGAGCTCAAGCACTAATATAAGGTTGATGGATGGTTTTCAAAGAATAGCCGGCTTGCTCTTTGAATTTAATTAACAGTAATATTAAATTTACATAAAATTAACCATATTTAGTATAATTTCTTTTGATGACAACCGTTTATCACTTGTCATTCTATTTTATTGTTAGAAACAAAAGGTTAATTTTGTTTGTTCTTTGATGCAATTTATAGAAAACCTAGAATTTAAATGTCAGTTTGAAAAGCAGACTATGATGTTCCAAAGTGTATTTGTATTTGTACTTAATTCATAATCTATATACAGGGTTACTTATCAAAGTTCTTGGTAAAAGAATCAGCTGTTACATAATATATTTTGTCGGCAGTGAACGTTTTTTTTTGTATGGAACGTCTGACCGGCCAATTTTTTTCATTCCTATTCTTACTGATAGGTATTCACCCAACGCTGCCACGGCTGAGTGGGGTGAAGATAACCAATCCCAAAATTACGCAAAAAGTGTATTTTCAAATACACAGTTTAACAAACCTAAATGTTCAGATAAAAAAATTACTGTAAAACCTGTAAAAGACCAATAATCGTGTAGAATTATATAAAACAACGTAGTTTCTTGAAAAAAAAAATGTATACGAATCAAGCACATAAATACGGTTTTAGTTAAAATGCTCTAAATTATCAGCGTTGTATACATAAAAGAGTAAAAGCGGACATTATGAAAGGCTTATGGAAAATTCGTATCCCAAGGGGTTCAAAAAGGGGGTCAAAGTTTGAAAAAAAAACCTTTATTTTGCCGACACCGTTCATGCTAGGCTGTCTAAATTTGGAATGTATATACTTCCGGGATAAAATAAACAAACACGTGTTTCAGGATTTTTCAAAACCGAATCTTCAGGATTAATTTTCACCAAAAATAAAGAGAAAATTGTGATATTCTTCTGGTAATAGCTATAAACGATAGCGTTCATGCCAGATAGAGAAGCTGAACGTCCTATCACTAAATTTTCGTGTATAAGGGATGTAATGGTACGCATACAAAGACGTGGACAACTAACACCCATACTCAAAGCCCAAAGCAGACATTTCAATAAATTCATTATTTTAATTTTACGGACAAAATGTTCTTATTTACCATCTTAATATGAGAATTGCCAAGAAATAATAAGAAATTGCGTGACATCTTCTCGTCCAACATACCACAGTGCCTAAAGACAGTGTCTTGGACCAGTGTGTGCTGCCAGTGATGACATATGGTACTGAGACTTGGTCCTTAACTGATGGCCTTTTGGAAAAGCTCAGAGTCACACAACGGGCAATGGAGAAAGCTATGCTCGGAGTTTCTTTGCGCGATAGAATCCGAAACGTGGATATTCGCCAAAGAACCAGTCACATCGCTCGAAGAACCGATAACCGGTGGGGAAGAAAGGTTCTTGAGTGGAGACCACGAACCAGAAGACGCAGCGTATGTAGGCCTCCCACTAGATAGACCGACGACATTGTGAGAGTCGCGGGCATCCAGTGGATGCAGGCTTTCGTTCAGTGTGGAGGTTGAAGGGGGAGGCCTATGTTCAGCAGTGGACGTCTTCTGGCTGGTGATGATGATGGATCTTAAATTAAAGGGTGTGCTAAGAATAATACAAAAACTTGTTTCTAAAAAGTTTTTTTAGTTAATAATATTATTTATGCTTCCGTATATACGTACGGTTCCTGAGACAATGACTACACGGGTAAAATCGCGGGGCGCAGCCAGTATTTACAAATCTTGCACTGGCTTGGACATTTGGAGACGATGGGAGAGGATAGGCATGATGACAAATATTTTTTTATTACTTCTAAAAAAGCTGATCATAAATAGAGCACATCAACAAAAACAAAATTAAAATTAATTCAAAAGTAAATAAGATATAAGCATTTCAATTTCATGCTAGTTGACGTCACGCCTCAGGTGCGCCATACAAATGTATGGCGCACCTGGCTATACTAACACACGCTTTGCGAGAAAAGGATTGAGCATCCCCTCTCTATCCCCACCTAAAACTTTAAACACTCGTATCTCACAGATTTATCAGCCAATTTTATTTTATTTTTTCAGTATATGTAATGTATTTAATTATATTCATCGCTGAGCCGGTTATTTGTGATAAATTAAACATTAGGACACATGCCTATTGCGCCATAAAAGGGCTTACTTGGGGCTGCCGGAGGGCCGAAGGCCCGTCGGCCGCTATGTACACGTTTTATGTACACTCATTGAATGTTTGTACGTCGTCTTTTATATTTTCTTACACAATACACACAAATTTGTTATTCACAAACAAAATAAAGATAGCTCTTTTCAACCAAAATAAAATTAATGGCCCAGAAGAAGCGCATTTTTGAAGATTACAAAATGAACGCCGGAATGAATAAAAATGAAAAAAAAATGAATTCACTTCGTTTCAGTCGGTCTCTAGCCGTAGGAAGTGCGACACATGACTTTTGTTACATGATAACGAAACATCTGAAAAAAACTATGTCTTCGTGTGCTTTACCGAAGTGTAATAACACAACAAAAAACCGCTATCTATTTTTGTAACAAATGTATATGGCTATAATTAGTTGTTGAAGTATATGTCCGACGGTTTTGCCTCGTTTTTACTGAGCAAGTTCAATGGTTATGGCCCGTCCATTCATTTTATTTTGGTCGAAGATATCTCTAATTATTCTGTAACTGCAAGTGAAATTGCAACTGTCACAAACTGCAATAATTATCTTCTGTTTTCAAAGCACAAACTGTTACTGACGTCAAGAACAATTAGCAAACGTCAAGTCATCACAGAATATACAACTCACTCACTGTACTTTCTTCCCTTCAAAACACATGCTCTATTTCTTATTAATTATTATAAGTATTTAAGTGCTCCCATCGCATCCCGAGGTCGTAGAATTCGTATCCACTTAGCACTTTTTTAATATAATGTCTTTTTTCCACGTGAAGTGTAAAAGTTAGAAGCAGAATGACCGAAGCGTTCGCTTGCAGCGATGGCCGAAGTCAACCTATACCCGGAATTCATCACTGCATGCAGTCTGGTTGCGTTTGCAAGTCCGATGAATGTCCGACTGTGCGTTTTTTTAAACTACCGCCATATTTAAGAACAATGCTATCTCTCTCGATCGTACTAGTTGAAAGAGTAGGAGAATAGTTTTGAGAAATATCAATTATTAGAAAAATGTAACCCCACCACGAGCTAGGGGTAAAAAGCAGTGGGGATAGGTGAATTTCGCGGTAATAGCTCACCGCGTCAAACTCTAGGAAGTGTTAATAACCATTCGTATCTAGCAATGTATTCTACACCATAGTAATAATGGTTATTTTAGCTATGACAAATAGAGCAAAGAGAAAGCGGCATACAATGTTAACAATAGAAAATAAATATATGATTCAGTGTTATAATAATGATAATATATTACATTTATTAGTAAATTTTTGTGAAAATATTGTTAAGCCATCATGCTTTAAGAGGGTCCCTAACATTATTTTGTTATTTCATAGAAGTCATAAGCACAGCTGGTCATCGAACATATATTATTAAAACATAGTATATAGTACACATATCATTAAAACATAGTATAAATTAAGAGTTTATATGTCGTGAACTTGGGTAGCGTTGTATCAATTTACGCGGTTATAACAAACAGCAACAAATTCATATTTTAATTATAAATAGTTAAGTATACAATTAAGTTAAATGTAATTTTGGAAACATGATTGGTTAAATTTTTCTTGATAGAATAATTCGGCGAAAACAAGCTTTCTAAAACACGTTTTAAGTTTTTTCTCCGCGTCTAGAAGTTGGTAACAATTTATTGATTCATATTCTAATGGTGTTTTGTATAATGGAATTTAATGTAAATTCGTTTTATTAAAAATTCAAATAGTTCTTGAGTGATTTGAAGTTTTTAGCATATGTCGTTTCCGTAATTTAGTTCTGAGGCGGGTGCCGATTCGTGCGTATATCTTCCTGCGGGGCGTAGATAGCATATTTTTGTCTCTGTTTCGCGCAGAAGCAAAACTTGAATTTGAGCTGACAACATATCGACTCTTAAAGTCGCTTTCCGCGTCTGTCTGTCTGTATGTCTGTATGGCCACTAACTCCTCCTAAACCACGCAAAGGATTTTGATGTGGTTTTTACCATCAGCTAGATACATTTTCACGTAACCCGCCTCGACTTCGCATGTAAATTACACCCGTGCGAAGCCGGGCGGGCGGGTCACTAGTTTAACATAAAACTAATGACTCTACAATAGGGAAAAACATTTAAATTTTGTTTTCGTTGATTGAATCAATTCAATGTTAGCTTTTTAAAAGACAAAAAAATAATAAAATTACTATTGTTTACGCAGACAAGGTAACTTGTTGTTTTTTCCGTAGTCACTTAACTTCGTACGTACTTACTTTACTCGCGTAGTCTATAAGCTTTTTATTACTTAATTTAATATAATTGGAGATTGACTCAAAGCTAGGGGCCCCATTTGTATTATAAAACTAGTGACATTTTACTGTTCATGTATTTAACGACAATTATGTCGTTATAACACATCTGTATCGGCGACATTATCTGTCAGCTTAGGCTGTGTATTCACGTGGGTACAAAACTAACCAACAACTTGCTCTTCTTAAAAATTATCTATATAAATAAATTTTCCGTGCGTTTCGAATATTCCGACCAAATATATTTGGCAAATATATTTTGGCAAATATATTTTTTATAAGCTGTGTTACGCAAAACCAAGTCTATCTCTTAGGCATACATTTTTCCAGGATATAAAAAGGTAGGTACAAAGGTAAAGGTAGGTAGGTAGGTAGATGGTTAGGTACAAGCCTCCAACTAACTAAAAGAACACATCGTTCAGTTCAATTTTTCTGTGTGAAGTAAGAACAATCGAATAAATTGGCTTTTGTCTATCTTTATATATAAAAGCAAAATACACTCTCTCATTCGCTCATTCAGAAAGGATTCAGGGTTAAGAAAGGATTTTTCAAAAAGGGCCGAATTAAGGTCAAGTAGGCAAGTGGGAGAAAGTTTATATGAAAATCTACGCGAACGAAGTCGCAGGCAATAGCTAGTAGTATTAAAATTAAGGTAAAAAGATATAAATTTACAGATTAAGAAATATGAAAACAATAAAATTGTACTCAGAAGTGCGGCACAGCTAGAGTAGTATTTAAAGTAAGAAAAAAGGATATTAATTCACAGATTGAGAAATGTGAAATGATAAAATTGTTTACAAAATACGGCACAGCTACTAGTATTAAAAGAAAGCAAAAAAGGATATTTACAAACTGAGAAATATGAAACAAGAAAATTGTGTACAAAATACGGCACAGTAGTATTTAAAGTAAGAAAAAAAGGATATTAATACACAGATTGAAAAATATGAAACAAGAAAATTGTGTACAAAATATGGCACAGTAGTATTAAAATTAAGGAAAAAATTATACAAATTCACAGATTAGGAAATATGAAACGATAAAATTGTATACAAAATGCGGCACAGCTAGTAGTATTAAAAGTAAGGGGGGAAAGATATAAATTTACAGATTTAAAAAATATGAAACAATCCCATACATCAACGCTCTAAAAGTTCAATGCGCAACAAATTGCTTGGTGGTTCATATCATCCGACATCTGCCTACGAGAATTACAATTTTAGAAGCCTCATATTAGTCTGTGACAATTTAGAAAATAATAAACATGTACAGCATGTCATTTTATGCATGAAACGTGACACGTTCAAATACAAAGTTATGTGATAAGAAATATATACATAATTATATGGGACGTGAACTTAATTGCTTTAATCTCATGACAATATCAAAATTCAACAATGAGTATAAGGGTTTTTTTTTTCTTTAGCATTTGCTTTGTCACATTTTACGAATGAAGAATGTTGTTAAACGATGGTCTAGAGACTGATCTAGCAAGAACTCGCGAGTTAATCGATTAATTAACTGACAATTAAATGCAAGGGAATTGGTGATAGCAGATACCTACGAAATTAAATATCCACAATAAGCATACTTGCTTTCATACTTTTTAATCACAAACGTTCGTCAAGTTACTGCATTATTATGCATTTCAGTTCAGTTGACGTCCTTTGAAAGATCGGTATATATTTTTTATTTTTATCTTAAAAATTTATTTATATTTATTGTGTTATATTCCCATAAATATTTTAGATCGCATGGTTAAGTGATATGTCGTGAACTTGGGTAGCGTTGCATCAATTTATGCGGTTATGGCAAACAGCAACAAATTCATATTTTGATTGTAAATAGTTAAGTATACAATTAAGTTAAATGTAATTTTAGAAACATGATTGGTGAAACTTTTCTCTATAGAATAATTAGGCGAAAATAGGCTTTCTAAAACGCGTTTTAAGTTTTTTCTCCGCGTCTGGAAGTTAGTAACAATTTATTTATTGATATTCTAATAGTCATTTGTATATTGGAATTTAATGTTAATTCGTTTTATTTAAATTCAAATAGTTCTTGAGTAATTTGAAGTTTTTAACATTATGTCGCTTCCGTAATTTAGTTCTGAGGCGGGTGCCGATTTGTGCGTATATCTTTCTGCAGGCGTAGATAGCATATTTTTGTCTCTGTTTCGCGCAGAGGCTAAACTTGAATTTGAGCTGACGACATATCGACTCTTAATGTGACGCGTGAAAATACTGGCATTGTTTTGGCTCAATGTTAAGTATTGCCATTCAGCGTGGTAATTCTGCCAGCCTGCTGGGTACGCTACTAACTGGTAATGAACTTGAGCATTATGGATTATTTTATTAGACCTTCAACGGCCTATGAAGAACCAACCAACTGTTTTTGCATAACAGATTATGTAATTTAGATATTTAGTGTTCGCTTGTATGTCGTTTAGTTAATAAAGGCACTTTTTCTTTACTTTTAATCCATAATTTAAATTTACTACTTTCCCTACTTTATATTTGCACAGGGAAACTAAAAACATATCAAAAATAGGAAATCAAAGTGGAGACAAGTCTACTTTGGTTCCTTACTTACATTTTAAATCCATCTAATATAAATAACCTTAGTATAACAGAACCTGACTTTCCACTAACATAGGTTCTAAGCATTAAGGTTGATAGCAGCCCAAAGTCGTAAGACCACCTGCATCTACAACCGCGGCCGTATATCTCAACTTTATACCTATCAATATCCGCGATAACAACCCGATAAATTATTCCAAAGCTATCGATATTGTAGAAATATCATCGCGGTGTTTAGGTACTTCAATGTCGCGGTAACGAAGGCACCCTTGGCGGTATGCAGATCTCTCCAGCTTTGATTTACATCCCAGCTTGTTACTGCGGCGCTTTGAAAAAACACTGCTGTCTATAGCAACGCAGTATATTGGTACTTGCAGCAAGAACTTCCTATGTTGATCGTGTTTCATGCCTAGTTTTCGTACTTGCGTACTCTTTAATCGTTCTAATTCCACAATAATATATAAAGATAATAAAAAGGAAAGATTTGTTTGTTTGTTTGTTTGTTTGCATTGAATAGGCTCCGAAACAACTAAGCTGATTTGAAAAATTCTTTCACTGTTGGGAAGCTACACTATCCCCGGGTAACATAGGCTATATTATATTTTCAAAAAAAATTGGGATCCTTGCTGAAACTCCAATAATGTAACCCAAGGTGTAAAAAATTAGATTTACAATTTTAAGTTTACATGTTTGACAGTTCTAAGACAGGACAACGTCTGTCATGTCAGCTAGTTTTATTAACTGACTTCGAAAAAAAGGAGGTTATCAATTCGATTGTATGTATTTTTTTTTTATGTTTGTTACGCGATTACTCCGCGAATTTAGAATTGTTTTTTTATATGTAGAGTCCAGCCACTCGGGGTTTGGTTATGGAGCTGTCCAGACGCATCGTAGACGTGATGGGTGATCAAAGAGCTGGTTCTTGGCCAATTATAAGTTTGGCCATTCAATTCCGCTAGCTTTTTGGGCGCCTTACGCAGACAACGAGCTTAGTGTTGTTTTTTGCTTATACTTTTAAATCGACAATTTTATTTAGTTTAATTGTCATGTTAATTTCGTTTTTAAACTATTTAATTTGTGAACGAAATAGAACTCCACAAACTTTCCAATGTATGTTCAAATTGTTCATATTTTTTTATAGATTGTAATTACAAAACCATTTCAAGCAATAGACTTGCTGATCACTGTAATTACATACTTTTTTATTAAAAAATAAGCGCTTATGACGATTACAATTTACCCTTGAATGACGTCAGCGTTAGCGTTATGTTGAAATTTATCTTAGCCGTTTATCACAAACACAAAAAACTACTAACAACTAATAACATGACAACTAATAAAACGTGCAACTAATAACTTTGACAGATGAAAATATGACAGAAGTAAGTTTTTTGGCTAGACATCTACACGAACTAACAATATAACGCCGATGGTGACGTCATCACATAAAAATTAGAAGAGTAAAACAATGGAACGCCTTGCCCTTGTCTGTGTTTCCGCAGCATTATAATCTTGGAGTGTTCAAGTCTAGGGTTTGTAGGTTATAGCTGGGCAAACGTGCTCCATCTTCGACCGCATCATCGCTTTCCATCAGGTGAGATCGCGGTCAAACGTTAGCCTAGTCCGAAGTAAAAAAATAAAATATAATCCATTTATTTAAACTTGACCCTATTACTAAGCCGAGTCTGTATATCTGTATGTTTTGTTACGGCGGATTAACAAAGAAATAGTAAAAAAGCCAAAAAATAAAAACGAAAAGGACAAAAATATTTTTTTACTTATTTTTGTAATTGCTCTAATGTAAAAACGGTAATACGTACAAGCGTCAAACTTGGCATGATCATAGTACATAATAAGCTTAACAACAAATAAATAAATTAAGGTCAAGTGCGAGTCGGTGACAAATTTCTGTTCATTACCAAGTTATAACTGGAAAATTTGGTTACTTGGCCAACCTTTATTTTATGTCTTTAACGGAATCAAAATTCCATATTTTACTAAAATTGAAGTCAGTTTTTTAAATTAATATATATTGTTTTTTGTAGTACGGAACCTTCAGTGTGCGAGCCCGACTCGCACTTGGCCGGTTATTTGTTATGATCATGGTTTAGTCATAAGCAACCCGTTGAAGTCTTTTATATGAACAGAGAACAACGCGTGCACCTGTTAATACTTTTGGAGTAGAGTATTTCGGAAATAATGAAATTCTGCAGGAGTTTAAAATATCAGAGCTCCGTATATAATAACAAATTATGAAAATACTTTGAAAGATCTAAATAATTTTACAGTTGGATCATAAATATTGTAGTTTTCTGTATAAAATAACTACACTTCATAATAGTTTGTAGAAAAATGAAAAAAATATTGTACAACAAAGTACAAATTAAAATCAAGTAGCTGGAGGCGTCGGGTGTCCAGAATGCTGGCTTCTATTTCGCCCAGAAATTGAGCATTGCCATTCAACGTGGCAATGCTGCCAGCATTCTGGGGACCTTTCCCTCCACTAATGGTCTTTTAGTTTAAGTTTTTAGTTTGTATTTAGTTATTTTAAGTTTTAGTTTTTAGTTATTTATTTAAGTTTTCGTTAATTTTCTGTTTTTTTAGTTGTGCATAATAAAGTAGCTGTTAAAATTTGCAAGTTGAAGTGGCAATGGGCAGGCCACATCGCTCGGAGAACCGATAACCGATGGGGAAGAAAGGTTCTTGAGTGGAGACCACGAACCGGAAGACGCAGCGTAGGTAGGCCTCCCACTAGATGGACCGACGACATAGTAAGAGTCGCTGGCATCCAGTGGATGCAAAAGGCAGGCTGTCGTTCAGTGTGGAGGTTAAAGGGGGAGGCCTATGTTCAGCAGTGGACGTCTTCTGGCTGATGATGATGATGATGATGAAAGTACAAATACAAAATACGGTATCTCAGATAGAGTCATACATATCTTTGCTTAGAATTATGGGAGCAAACTGGGATATTTATAGTTGTACTAATAAATGGGCCATATCGCCTGTGCGTCTGTCTCTGTTCGGAACTACTAACTGACTGAACCAGATATACTTTTTCGTATTGAGTTACACTAATATTATAAATGCGAAAGTTTGTTTGGAAGACATATAGTGTCGTCTATTCTGTTGTACCTTCAAATCAAACAAATAAGATATGCCTTAGTATTGTTATTGTTCGTGTTTAAGTGTCTCCATTTTTTTCACCCACTTTTTTCACTATACTTACTGCTAAACCGCTTAACGCAAAAACTGTAAGTACGGCTTTGATGGATATTGTTCCATTCTCTAAACTAAACTAAATTTGATAGCTCTGACATTGTTTCCATCCTTTTCTGTTTTTTGGTCATAAAATACTTAAAACTATTGCAACAATTGCCCTCATTTACTTTAAGCTATCTCTTTCAAGCCAAGTATAGTATGTTATGTAATGTTATATGTTATGTTATGTTATGTTATGTTATGTTATGTTATGTTATGTTATGTTATGTTATGTTATGTTATGTTATGTTATGTTATGTTATGTTATGTTATGTTATGTTATGTTATGTTATGTTATGTTATGTTATGTTATGTTATGTTATGTTATGTTATGTTATGTTAGGTTAGGTTAGGTTATGTTATGTTATGTTATGTTATGTTATGTTATGTTATGTTATGTTATGTTATGTTATGTTATGTTATGTTATGTTATGTTATGTTATGTTATGTTATGTTATGTTATGTTATGTTATGTTATGTTATGTTATGTTATGTTATGTTATGTTATGTTATGTTATGTTATGTTATGTTATGTTATGTTATGTTATTTTAAGTATGTTTTAAATGTTTACCGGGATTTATCGCGCATTATTTTATTTAGGTAAAAATAGGTACCATTCAGGGCTAACATGTGTACCGTGACAAAATCTTGTCGTTACTTTGCCGAGTGAAAACGTGACAAGAGGTTTTCGTATACATCTGTTTTGCTTTGACACGATAAAAAGAGTCGCAAATTTTGTAAAATGTTATCGCAACGCGCATGCATTGGCGGATCCAGGGTCCATGGGGGCCATAGCCCCCTCCAAAACACCTAGCGATTCCATACATTCGACAACACTTTTCGCTGTGATTCAGGTGCACCTTGTCTGAATGCCCCCCCCTCCCAAAATGAAATCCTGGATCCGCCCCTGCGCGCATGCTAGGTTCATTTGAATACATGTTTGAAGATATGTTCAAATATGTATTCAAATCGGAAAAGTTTAAAAGAAAAGCTTAGATATGTTTGTCTGAACAACTCATTCTTCAACAACTTAACGGCTTAATTTTGAATTTAAAGGGGATGTAAAATGGCATTTGTTTTTGCGATTGTCGTATTATAACCGCATACCACAGCTGGTGGGGGAATCTTAAAAGAACATTAGACCGAACCAGTGAACTAGAAAAAATCCAAGAAACATAAATGAAAATCATGTGGGCAGTACAAGGCTATTAAAACCACTTCTTTGATATTAGCTTTTCTTAGAAATTCGGGGTGAAAAATACATAATGCAACAAACATTACAATACTAAGGGTTGTAACCGTCCTAATGATCTAGATCTAGGGGATATATTATTTCAAATTATGCGCATTTTTATATAAGCTGTGACGACCATACCATGACACATTTCTTATTGACTAATAATTTTTTGATGTATGTTTTTAGCTCCATTTTCCGTCGCTAAACGGCATGACATAATTTGAATGGACAGCAATTCCCATCCAATAATGCACCTATAAAGTTTATTTACATTAAAACATACTATATTAATTTATATTTTGTTATTAAATAAAAAAAAATTAAAAATATGTTGACGTGTAAATTGACATCGTTTATGAATACTTTATGAAATAATAAAAAAACCTAAAACTACTTAAACTTTAGGTAACGAAAAATAAATACTAATTTGAAAGGGGCTGGAAAAGTGGCCAGAATGCTGGCAGCCTTGCCACACTGTATGGCCCCATGCTAAGTTTTTGCCAAAGTTGTAAAAAATTATTAGAATTTTATTTATTTCATGATGTTGACGTGTAAATTGACATCTTTTTGTAAATGACATGACTGTGTTTTTTCTCGTAAGGAAGGTTCACAAATAACAACACAATGTATACCTAAAAAAAAAGCAATTTTATTTACAAACAATTTATTTTTAAGTTATTTTCTGAGTACTTAAAAAGTCTGGCTCTTCCTTATGTAATAAGTAGTACTTGTGTGTCTATTGAACTTGTTTTATAGAAAAAGAGGAATTCATAATAATATTATACTATTATAGTAGCAGTCTTACTAACTCATACTTTCGTAGTAGTCTTAGTTCTGTAGTAGTATAGTCATCATCATCATCATCATCATATTTAATGTTCCCCCGCTGCTGGACGTAGGCTTCTCCTAAAGAACGCCACAAGGTACGATCTTCTGCTTTTCGCATTCACTTACCACCAAGCTAGTATATAGTAGTAGTCATAAATGTATACTAGTAGTCTGCCTTCGTCCAATAAAACGCAAAACAAATTAGTCAACGATATTTTCAGAAGTTTCCAAAACTAAAATCAATCTAAAACTAAAACTAATCTAACAATCCGCTACCAGTGGGCAGCGTTCTGAAAACGCTGGCAGCATTGCCACGTTGTATGGCAATGCTTAATCTTTGGGCAAAATAAAGGCCAGTATTTTGGTCAAGAGTTGCTTCGACCAGTCACCCTGATAGGTTTTTTTTTTTTTGTGCCACAGGTGGCAAACAAGCAGACGGGCTGCCTGATGGTAAGCAGTCACCGTCGCCTATGGATACTTGTAACACCAGAGGCATCACAAATACGTTGCCGACCCTTTAGAACTCTATTAACTCGCCTTTTGAAGAACCCCATGTTGTAACTTCTCGGAAACACCGTAGAAGGTAGCTCATTCCGTAGAAGAATTTCTGTAGAACCGTAGAAGGTAGGTCAATAATTTTTGGTTTTAGTTATAAATATAAATTTAAGATAGTTTTTTTTTTTTACAACGTGGTAATGGGGCCAGCATTTTGGGAACGGTTCCCGCTGGTAGCGGTTTAATAGAATAATAGTTAGTTTTTTTTTTAATTGTTGGTAGTTGTATTTTTAGGTTTTAAATATCTCTGTTTTAATTTTTTTTCGTGTAAATAAATGATTTTATTTTACTTGTAATTTTTATTGAATAAATACAGCTGCTTAACAATTAGTTTAATAAATAATATTAAAGTTTTTATTTTGTTATAATAATACCAAAATGTGTGAAAACACGTCAATTTCATCTTTACTATGGAAACTGACGTGGTTATCACACATTTTATTTATATTACATGGGAATAACCGGAGTCAGGGACCATTATAGTCGGAGTAACCGGCTAAATCTTACGTGAGTAAAACGAAGAAATTTATGTGCCTTAATAACATTATTCAACGGGCTTTCGTCAGTGCCGGCGTCCCGTCATTCCTGGAACCTAATGGACTGATGCGAGAGGACGGCAACAAACCCGACGGGATGACCCTCATACTTTGGAAGGTGGGGCAGCCATTGGTGAGGGATGCAACATGCGTACAATGGCTCCGTCTCACCTTCCTGCAACACCAGTTCAGGCCGGCGCTACTGCCGCTCAAGCTGAAAACCTCAAACGGCACAAATATGCACACCTTGACCGGGTGTACCTACATGTTCACTCCGTTTGGGGTGGAGACGGTGGGTCCGTGGGGGCCAGCCGCTTTGGAGCTGTATCGAGACTTGGCCAGGCAACTGGTTGAGGCATCGGGTGTCAAGAATGATGGCTTTTATTAATTGAATTGAACATTACCATTCAACGTGGCAATGACTTTTCCATCCACTAATGGTCTTTTATTTTTAGTTTTTAGTTAATATTTAAGTTTTCATTCGTTTTCTGTTTTTGAAGTTGTGCCTAATAAAATATCCTCTTTACAGCGATTTGGACAGTTAAATTTTGATCACGTACATCGTTTCATTCTGTCTAGTCATTTTTCCCTAGCTCACATTACGTAGGTACGCTTCCAAACCGGGATATAATTTGTTTCCTTGAAGAGTTAATGAGCAATGTAAAACGTCAAAAATGCTTACGACAAATTACACTACAAGAACTTACCAAAGTAAATAGCGAGTGAGAAAAGTGACGCTTCTATGTAAGGTTCGCAAAAAGAGTCGCTTAGTAGAGCAGTAACAAAGTTTTTAGAGTCTATAGTAAAACTGTGGTGCGAATGGTACAGAGAACATTTATAATCTAGCATTTATAACTTTCACCATTGTGTTGTTAGTAGTTTTTTGAACTTTGCATTCACCTCTACCTTAGAGGTAAAGGTGAAAATAAAAGAACTAAATATTTCTTTCCAAAATCCAGGAACTCATTTTATTGCATAAACAATGGACAACTATTAATTAAGCTAATTAAAGATTCATAGAAAAATGTTTGGTCCTTCACAACTTCTTGTTTTAATTTATCAAAATGAAACTCCTTGTAATTGGACGTGTTTGTTCTTCTCAGGCCGAATAGATAAGATGCCGATGGGTTGTTAAATTCAAAGTAGCGTTTTAAAGGTCAAAACAAAAATATTTCTGATAAATTTACGGATGATCCAAATAGGATGCCTAGCTGTTAAGGGCTGGTACACACTATGCCTGTCAAAATTCCCGATAGGTGGTTCGATCTTTTGGCGTACCCGTCGGGTTTTTTTTTTCTTTCTCTGATGTAAATGACGTTTAATACTGTCGCAATGATATTAAAATTATAAACATTAAAAATAAATATAAAATGTTATTGGGGAAAAAATAAATTATTATCAACATATAATTTTATTATTAACTAATGTGATGCCGCATATAAACTCTTTGTTTAAAAAGCACTAAAAGTCACATTTGTAATATAATAAGAAGATTTACATTGTTAGATTAATCACACTTTTATGATGATTTCTTATAAATGATTTTGAAATGATTGTAATCTCTTATCTATAGATTAGCATAAAAGCATTTTCTATTTATGTTATACGTAATTGCAAGATTATTTCACAAATTATATAGTTTCTTTTTACTTTAATGTACTTTACAACTGATGACTAATTATTTTAACAAGTTCAAGACTGCAGCGGTGTTTTACAAAATAGTTTATTAGCAGAGTTCGTCACAAATTTCGTCGAAAAACACCAAATGTGTAGATTGTTTGAAGAATGAAATAAAAGTGAACTACTTTTTCTACTGCTATGAAAATAGTACATTTCCGTTGATTGTAAATACATACAAAGGATAATTATTGAAAAAAAAATGGTAAAAAAAGTAAAGGTTCAATATCTTCATCGTTATACGCTCTAATAGAATGTCAAGTCAACATTAAAAAACCCGTTCAAACTTGTTAATACCATAACGTATTTCTGCCCATCTGTGTATCATATATGTCGCTTTCTTTTAAAATTAAGTGCATTTTTTTCAGAACTCTTCATATTTCGATAGGTCAACTGCTGTGTATAAAAACATCACCTGTCAATTATTTTTATTTATTTGTTAGGAAATCATGTGGCTCCTCAATATAAGACTGAAAATGGCATCAATGCCATGAGCATGAAAACAGGTAGTGGCCAATGGGTACCCGAGACCTTCTGGTATTAATGACATCGCCTTGTTAATGAGCAAGCACGTCAATAAAAGATAGCATCAATTTTAGCATTTTTTTTTTAATTTTTCACTGCGATACAATGTGTAAGTGCAGTGCAGTATTAAATGTTGTATGGTAATAATAACGCTTTCTAGTGTATATTTATCGCTCACATGTCGCATTTGGTGCATAAATAATGTGCGTACAAATGTCACGCCTTCATTAGGATCCCATGCGATAAATTGAGGAACGTGGTTGGGAATTAAGTTGTTTGTCACCTTATAATTTAAAAATGTTGAGTTTTATATTAACCACTACTTTTAACAAGCTTTCTAAGTGCAAGAAATATGTCTTTAAGTACAAAGCTACGTGCAGATAAAGGCAGCAGTTAGTGTTTTGTTTAACCTAAGCGACAATGTTTCAGTTTTTGTTGTTTATTATTTCAAATTTGCCTTAAACAACAACTAAAGATGACATTTATTAATAAGGATAGATCGTTACTAATGTACCTAGTTTACTTTTACGAACTTAATTATTTTAGTTTACTCAACGGCAGATTAAATGTAAACTTCATAATAAAAATAAGAATAAATAAAATGTGTAAAAATATATATATCTTTGGCACCTTGTTAGTTTTCAATATATATTTCGATGAAAATTTGCCTAACCAGTCACCTGTGTTACGTATATAATGGTTCGTACTCTTATAAAAAAAACAGTAACAATATGTTGAAATTCATATAGTTATCTACTCTTAATCTTATTATCAATTAATCCTTTGCTTAATAATGTAACTAAAGGTTTCAGTGCGTTCAAATTAAATGCAGTATAATAAATGTATTAAAAAATCTACTTAAATACATATAACGGTACATTATGGCGTATCGGTCGGGTAAAACTTGTATTACCGCGCTCTTGGTCGGGAATTTGACCTTTAGAACGCAGCGACGACTACGTTACTATCGGGACAAATTACCGCGTGCGAGAGCATGCAATATACGCATGTGTGAGTAAAGAATATGAACAACACGTGGCTCCGGCACTAGATCCATTTGCGCTCGGTGGATTCTTACACACAAACGAGACCGTTTTTCACCACTTATTGATATAGTTCAACACAATTTAAATTCCTACATTTTAATCAAACTTTTCCCCCAAATTTCATTGTGTAGGGTCATTAACTCAAGTAATTCAGTGAAACTGGTCGTTACAGAATTATTATTGAAGCGTTGAATGTAGATATGACTAAAAATAACAAATTAATGAGAACTTTGTGCACCATTTTGAAATGTGGCTTGACAGCAGATTTTTTTGGTTTAAAATTGTTTACCCCACAAATGTTTACATTATAATCAGAAATCACAGGTTGTCTTCAGTACAGCAAGAGTTAAGATCTCATGATTTCAAACCTTTTTCTTATTTTATTTGAGCTAACCAGTGGTTTAATGAATTTCATTTTATTAATTTAATTTATTGCCTCTCATTAGAAGCCAATGACATCTGCGGCGTTTTTACGCAAATGTCTCAAATTAGTAACAACAAACAATAAGTCAAACAGAAAACACTGAAAACAAATTAGAGTATAAAGAGTCTTATACACACTAATCACCTATCGAATGAATATGAATAAGTCTGAAGCAAAACAATAAATTTTGTTTAGTGAGAGAAAACACAATTAGCATTGTACAAAAACATGTATAGTAAAATACAAAGTTTTTACTTGTCAAATATATGAACACCGCCTAATGATGATTTTATTATCACTGAACTCATTAAATATTTGAAATACTAAACAATAAACTTACCCTAATAACTCAAATTTTATATAATTTTATTTCTATTTTATTACGTTTTAAATGTTGTATATTATCTGTATACATTTCTTAAATAATAATATTACAATTGCCTGACCTCTAAACATATGTTTATCAATAAATTACTTTGACTTTGACTTCATATTATAACTCTGATCCCCTGGGAGCGGGGAAGGGCTCTCGTTTGGGACGCTACATGCGTCGATACGTTAGCCCCTTCTCACCTCAGGGGGACAATTCAAAAAGCTGGAGCCGCGGCGGAGGCCGCAGAAGACGCCAAGCGGCGCAAGTATGCATCACTTTCAAGTGAATATATATTTGTGCCGCTGGGCGTCGAAACTTTTGGTCCATGGGGCCCATGTACCAAAAAGTTTTAAAAAAAAATTTCGCCACATTTAATCGACGCCGCTGGTGATAAGAGAGCTGGCTCATTCCTCGCGCAGAGAATTTCTTTAGCAATTCAACGCGGGAATGCAGCCAGCGTTCTTGGCACTTTACCACACGGACAACATCTTTTTTTTTAATTTTTAATTATATTAGTGATAATTTGTATGTAATAATTAGTATTAGTGTTAATAATTAAGGCTTTTTTATTTTCTTTGTTTGATATACCCTATTTAGATTATTAAAATAAAGAATTGAGTTATAATAGGAGGTGACTTAACATTTTATTTTAAATTATCATTTTATTACAACTCCAATGCATCAATTTATATTTAATAAATAAATAAATATTCGGGACATTTTTTCACACACGGTCATCTGACCCCAAACTAAGCAAAGCTTGTGATATGGCTGCCAGATAAACTCATTATATTAATTAAAAGTACGCTGTGATATTATCACGTATGTAAAATAACTAACAGCAGCAGTATACCCCTTAGGTTACTACCAGATGTGGTATTAAATAGGTTACTCTACAAAACCAATTATAACTACATAGTTTATGAAGTAAATTTTTGAAAATTCTGTCTAAATAGCATAAAAACAGCTTTTCAGTTTTAGTTACCTAACACGACCATGAAAAATACAAAACAAAGGGTGTCTACAACTACCTCTCCGGACTGGCAAAACACAGTGTTGCAGGTGTCCATAGGCGGCGGTTTCTGCTTACCATCAGGCAGGCAGCATGCTTGTATACCGTGTTGAGTATACGAATTTAACGACAAAATTAGCTCGCAAAGGCGTTAAAATTAAAAAATAAACATACGGTCACCGGTCATAGAGAAATAGAGCATAAAATGACGAACTTCAAATTACAGCAACAACTTTTTGATGACAAAAAAACTTAAATAAACATTGAAAAAAATTACACGACGAGTAAATTAATGTAAATAAAATAATTAAATAAAAGTTATGTAAAAAAAAATCGGACAAGTACGAGTAAGACTCGTGCTCTGAGGGTTCCGTTTGACGGAATCCTCAGAGAGTGAGTCCAAAAAAAAACTAACTGAAGTTGAAATATTGAAAGACAAACTTAACTTTGTAATTGACTATAAGGTTCTTCGATACATTTCAACTACAAAATGTAAGTTTGTAATAGTAAAGTAATTATTTTTAAATGATATAACTTCAAATTTGTAACTTTTGGATTTATTCCTATATATGTGCTATGAGACTTTGCTTTTTGCCAAATTTCATGATTCTAGGTCAACGGGAAGTACCCTATAGGTTTTGATTCTCCTGTGAAAAAGTGGTCGTCGGATGTGGTGGATCGCTAAAATCTGATCCCATGAGATCTGAAATGGGCGTGGCGCAAGGATCGTCAGTTTCAAACATCCTGTTCTCTTTGCTCCTGAACGACCTGCCGGACGCCGTGACCGCCACCGATGTACTGATGTACGCGGATGATGTGGCTGCAGTTGTCACGGCGCCGACGGTGGATGTGCTGGAGCGAAGGTTGAATGACGCGACCTCACAGCTGTCGGGGTGGTTCCACACAAACGATCTCACTCTTAACCTGTCCAAGACTCACTTCATTCAGTTTAGTCTGTCAGGTAGGTCCCTGCGACCTTTGACAGTGCTCTTGAATGGAGAGAAGATTGAAGAGCAGGAATCTACAACTTTCCTGGGGTTTGAAATAGACCGGGGATTAAAGTGGGACCACCACATAGAAAAGGTCTGTGGAAAGCTTGGTAGTGCGTGTTCGCACTGAGTAGGGTGGCGAGAGTGGTTCCGGGAGAGGTAGCACGAGCGTGCTACTTTGCAACGGTGCACTCTCAGCTGCAGTACGGTGCTGAAATGTGGGCTAGAGCTGCAGACTGGGAGCGAGCGTTCCGTATGCAGAAGCGTGCAGTGCGGAGCGTGGCGCGTGTACCCTGGGACACTCCAGCTCGTCCACATTTCAAAGAGCTGACGTTACCTTCCATTTTGATTAATCAAGTGGCTGTGTACGTCAGGGTCCTGGAGACGTACGCGGAGCGCGGCTCTAAGCACGAGTACCCGACTCGCGGTAGGCACAAGTTGTTGTCCATCCCGCGATCCTCGGTGAAGTCCTCTAAGTTAACACATGTCATGGGTCCCACCGTCTACAATCACCTGCCGGACGACGTCACTGCAGCCGTCAGCCTGCACTCCTATAAGTCTCGTCTCAAAAGATAGCTGATCGAGCAGTCTTTTTATGCGTTTGACTAATTTTATAAATGTATTATATAAGTTAAGTTAATTTAATTTACATGGTTTAAATAATTACATTAACTGTAATTTTGGTTATAATTTATTGTGACTGACTTTTTATGATTTTTTATTA
This sequence comes from Agriopis aurantiaria, assembly GCA_914767915.1. Classification (NCBI taxonomy): domain Eukaryota; kingdom Metazoa; phylum Arthropoda; class Insecta; order Lepidoptera; family Geometridae; genus Agriopis; species Agriopis aurantiaria. The sequence continues at coordinate 2,963,202 of OU611994.1, read as the reverse complement.
CTATTTGATTCGTGTATGTACCTATCTGTTCTTAGTTATTATTTGATTGGAATAATTTAAATTTAATTTATAATACGAGTGACATGTAAAATAACATTTTATGAATAAAAAATATGAATATGAAATCGCAAAATATGCGACATAAACGTTCATATCTTTTGATTGCGTTGACTTACAACTTTTATTTTTTTACAGCCGAAAGAAACCGTAGACCCAAGTATTAAATATAAATTTCAACTTGATACCTTTACGCGTTCTTGAGAAAAAGGGTCTTGACAGACGGACAGACAGACGGACAGATAGACGGATAAACGGACGGACAGACAGACGGACAGACAGATGGACAACGAAGTGATCTTATAAAACACTGTTTGATCTTATAAAGGTTCCGTTTTTTTCCTTTTGAGGTACGGAACCCTAAAAACAAGCTTTTAGGCATTTACCATATTAAATTTAGTGTGATGTCATTTAATTTATCGTATTCTTCTCAGCAAACCCTTTCATTGGATAGTTTGATACCCATATCATGGGGCTGCATAAAAAACAACTGATCCACCATCTTTGAATAAAAATGACGTCACTTAGCTAACATTGCATTTTCGTCCAAACAAAACGTGTACGCAAAATTTCAGCGGTTGGGATAGCTGTTGAAAAAATTAAATTGCAAGATTTGATCCAAACTAACAAGGCGAGTTAAATAAAAGCCTGTAAAAATAAACCAAACTGTACTTTCTTACACTTCTTTTGTTTATTTTTCTATCACCTCTACAGGTTTTGCAACAATCTACACAGTAGCGTTAGTTATACCTGTGTCATAGTAATGGTCACTCAGTTGCTCATTTACGTACAATTTCAATAAAATACGCCAGAATCTGTGCTACATGTGCATAATAAGACATGTTTATGCTAACTATAGGTATTTTAACCGATCAAATTGACCAACAAAACATTACTTTCTGAAAAAGGAATTGTCCCCTATTAGATGTCACGATAAAATTTGAATTCGATATTGTGAATGCGCTTTTCTTTGACTTTGTTTATTTTACAAAGAAACACATTGTCAGTGGGATGCTTGCTGAGCCAAAAGGATCAAGGGTATATGAATCATTAACCGTAAATAAATATTTCTGAATTGATAAGAACGTGTTTAAGTAAATATTGTAAAAGATGACATATTCCTCTACATTTAGGACAAAAGATTTTTTTTTTAAATCTCGGCTAATTTTCCGTTTGTCCTCCAACTCACCTGTTGGTAAGGGACGATGTGGTCGAAGATGAAGCACGCAGACTTTGAAGATGCCTGTCCTATTCTATTCCTCATCATCATCATCCTATCATATTCCCACTGTTGGGACACAGGCCTTCTCTCAGAGAGTGAGGATGGGCCCTAATCCACCATGCTAGCCCAGTGCATGTTGGTGAATATCATTATGTTTTTGAACTTTTGAGGTTTTTGGACACCTTCACTATTGTTGAGCGATGGCATCGAAATTGCACATAAATTATGTAAGTACTAAATAAGTCATTGGTACAGGGCCGAGGATTGAACCAGGTGATGTCTGATTGTAAAGCGCACATGCTTCTCCTTGGCCTCATTAACATAATTCCTCCTTCTTCTCACGTCAATCTTTCCTACTGTAAGTCCTTCACTTTTCAAGCTGTCCTACTGTGGAATGCGCTGCCTGCTTCTATCAGGCAGGCCAAATCTCTTCCTATTTTTAAGAATCAAGTCTATACACATTATTTTTCTTCGTGTTAATTGGTACGTATATATATTATGTATTTTATTTATAATATTTATGGCATGTATTCAGCATTGCGTATTTAGTGTATATATGTATGTATATATTATTTATTTATATTTTATGTGCACCACCGACCGCTTTTCAACTTCTTTAGTCCTGTCCATCCAAAGGTTGCCTGGAAGAAATCGCTTTAGGCGATAAGGCCGCCCATTATACTGCCGTTTATTTGTTTTTAGAGTTCCGTACTTCAAAAGGAAAAATCGGAACCCTTATAGGATCACTTCGTTGTCCGTCTGTCTGTCCGTCTGTCAAGACCCTTTTTCTCAAGAACGCGTAAAGGTATCAAGTTGAAATTTATAATAAATACTTGGGTCTACGGTTTCTTTCGGCTTTAGGCAAGGTCTCATAGCACATGAATAAATCTGAAAGTTATAAATTTGAAGTTATATCATTTAAAAATAATTATTTTGCTATTACAAACTTACATTTTGTAGTTGAATGTATAGAAGAACATTATAGTCAACTACAAAGTTAAGTTTGTCTTTCAATATTTCAACTTTTTTTTTTTTTGGACTCACGCTTTGAGGTTTCTGTCTAACGGAACCCTCAGAGCACGAGTCCTACTCGTACTTGTCTGGTTTTTTTTTTATGTTAGTTTAAGTTTCATTTGTATTTTCGGTGTGTTGTATTGTATTGTATATAATTAACTTCGTTATTATATCTATAATTGTCACAAATACTTCCATCCTACAAAATACTATTATGAATCTCTACTGAGAAGATGCCAATAACTCTTAAACTAACGCTTCGTATCATTTCCTAAGTATTAAATTAATCTGTTACCAGGTTTAGACTTTACATTATCATCAACTTACAGCCCAGCGTGAAACAAGCTTAATTAACGTTCGGAATTTTATGAAAGGGCCACTATGAAAGCTTAGCTGGGTTCCGATCTAGGGTCTACACGAACCACACATACATACCACAGCCACAAATACATTTCTAGTTTAAACATACATTTCACTACAAGAAAGAAAGAAAAAGTTCAATCTCAGTAAGTACTATAGTAAGAATATTTTAGATTATTAAACCCCCCCGTATCACTCAATGGATCTAAAGCTGATACTGATATAATATATAAAAATCGAGACACAAAGTGAAACCTGCAATGTGTGATATGTATTGTTAAATAATATATCAATATAATCTATATACCTTATACCTATATATCCTTACTAATATTATAAAGGCGAAAGTAACTCTGTCTGTCTGTTTGTTCGCTTTTCATGGATAAATGGCTAAGCCGATCTTAACGAAATTCGGCAAACATATGTTTGTGATAGTCCAAGTTAGGTTTTTATGGAAAGAAAACTGGAAAAAATAATTCGGAAAAAACTGAACGTTCTTTTTAGTATGAACTAAAAATTACAAGAATCATAAACAGAAAAATATATAAAATGGGATAAACAGTTTTTCCTATATATTCTGGTCATAAAAAAAAAGAATTGGTCTAATTATTTTAAAATTTTATCTTCGCAAAATGAGTAGGTATATCACTTTTACAAAAGTAGACATAATTTAATATATAAAAAAAACAACATCAAATATGCGTGTGAGATACTGGCGCGACATATTCTGGGCCTTAAATAAGGCAGATTTAACCTACAAATACATTATAGATAATGTTGTATCAACAAATTTAAGAGTGTTCATAAAGAACCGAACTATATAGGCGCGGCATGTGCTACGTTTCTAGAGCAGCGTGAGGAAGTCATTTGTTACCTGCATGCAGATTTAAATAAGCTGTAAAACTATTCAAAAATGTAGAGGCTTTGATCTCATAAAGCTTGTCGGTCTATTTTCTACCGGATACATTTCGGCAAGTGTGCGCTTCATGACCTTATTCCACTCTCCCCCTTTTCCTACAGAACAAGTAGAAGGCACACAACCACCCGTTCCTCGTTGAGATTCCTACTATTCGTACACAACTATTTGTATCGTCATTTATGTTACGTACTGCCCAAGAATAGAACTTCTTAGTCTTCCTTGTTTCTTGAGAACTACAAGCTAGGTATTTTCAAGACTTATAGATCAATGCATTCTATCCTCGGCCATACCGTTGCTTAACATTAGACGTGTTAGTGGTCCTTTGAAAAATATTATCAATACAACATTGTTTTGACCTCCTTTTCATTTTACTCTACAGGTGAGAAACTCAATTCAAATACCTTTAGTCCTCCAGAAGTGGCGCTGTCATCGCGTATCAATCACTATCAGTATCATATCTCGAGCAGCACTTTTAACAACTGTAGGCGTCGTATACGGCTCTTTAACGATTGCAAATTAGTAAAAAATTCACTAGCATTCAAACAACTACATGGAAATTTGGTTCCGCTGTTTGCCATGTGGCTTCTTTTATCAGAAACACTCTATAAACTAAATATCATTTTAAACCCGTTGTTTTACAGTTGTCTTTAATTTTGCAGCTTTCGCAAAGTATAAAGTATCATAGTCCGTATTTATGATACGCACTATGTACTTTTGTACTTTATTCATTATTATATTCAGTGATAACGTTGTGGATAGAGCTCCCGATATTACACGGTAAACCCCCCGTAAATGAAAATAAAACCAGCCAAGTGCGAGTCGGGCTCGCGCACTGAAGGTTCCGTACCACCACAAAATACAATAATTATCAATTTAAAAAACCGATTTCTTTTCACAGAATATGTAATGTTACGGCGGATTAATTAAAAATTATTTTTAAAAAAAAGAAAGGAAAACCCCATACAACAAACGTAGTTTTTAGGGTTCCGTACCCAAATTCAGAAGAAATTTCAATTGGCTATCTATTACGGTTCGAAAGGTACAACCGTTTCAAGATGATGAAGAGAAGACAGACGGACAGACAGACAGACAGACATCGTAGGCTTAGTAATAGGATCCCATTTTTACCCTTTGCGTACGGAACCCTTAAAAAAGCCCTCGTAAGTATCGAGCGTAACATTAAGCTTGGCTTAATCTAGTTCTTTATCGAGCTATGTCCTATCTGAGCACCTATTAAATTGTGATCCCGTTCTGAGTAGTCCGGCGACTGCCCGATGGCTGTCACTAGCCCAGCTCGGACACGCGTGGGCGAGGTTTACACCGACGCATTTACGAAAAATGGATGCACAGCAAATTGTGAGAGGATATACCGACCACCTTACAATGTTACCTTACCCGCTCGTTCGAGTTTAAAGACTTAGTTTCAAGCACGCAAGGACTTGCAGGAAATTTAAGTGTATAGTACCATTAGTACCTACCGATACCTGCCAACGTTTTGGCTCGAATTTTTTATTCGTATTTTTTTTGTCTAATAATAATTTATATACATTACCATTATTTACATTATTTCGTGATGAGTCAGTGAATGAATAGATGAATTTCACTTTTATATATATAGACTAGCTGCGGCCCGCGGTTTTACCCGAGTTATATACCTCCTTGACAATCTCCTTGGTAGCGACACCAGCCTCCTTTGACTCGTATGAGATATTTTTTTTATGATGTATATATGTCAATCAATGTAACATAGACTTCAATTCTTGCCATTCCATCACAATTCCATACAAAATTTATGGGAAAATCATTGGGAAAAATGAATTTTCTTCATAATATTTTTTCCCTGAATTTTCTGCTAACTTTAAACTTATTCTTCTATTTGGAGCGGAGAGAAATCCAACAAATCCAAGATCATGAAAATCGATCCAGCCGTTCTTGAGTGGTGTAACTAACCCGACTTTGTTTTTTGTATTAAAAATAATGGTTCGCTTCGCACCATCCAAGTCCGATTTAAATGAATCTTCATCATAGTTATAGTCTCATATGAACTGATTTATTGGACAGAAATACTGAAAATTATTAAGTGGCTTACACACCACACTCTATTTAACGTACCATTAGCTACTGTCGATGATTTGTTACCAATCTTCTTTTGATCGATTGAATCGACTATCCAATAAAATAATTCAACGATTCGATAAAATAATTTGACGTTTCCTCAATTAGAGAGCCCTCAGTGGGCCCGTTTATTAAATGGGTATTGAAAAGGGCCTTATTAATTTGATTGCCGTCAAATGTGGAAATTCATTTTATGAAAATTTAATTAACTTTTTGATTGGCTTATTAATTAATATGGCATGTATATATCTGCAACTTCATAATTAATTAAATTAAAACTTCAAACTTGCTGATAACAGAATGTTTTAAGCTTTTTAATATCAGCGCACAGAAGAAATAGAAGTACAGAGTGCGCTCGACAAACACAGAAAGACAAGTCTTATTTTTAAACATGTATGCGTAAAGTTATATGATTATTTACGGGATATTTACCGTGGTAAGGTTGTGGAATGAACTCCCGAAATTTCGGCGCAGTTAAATGCACCATGTTCACCCACAGTGCACAGTGTTTTATGTTTGCGTAGTCGAAATGTTGCCACTACAAATATTTTAAGTATGAACTAGGGTAATAAGTTAATAGAGAAAGTTAAACGTCAAGTGCACAAGAAGCATAATAATACGTTATTTTTAATAAGTAATGATAATGATAGAACTATAATTTGTACCAAACAACTTTTTCTTTCTAAGCAATGCTAGCGACCCACACGTCGCGCGACGCGGTCGCTCGCATTGCTTAGCACTCCATATAACTTCATACTGAGCAGTGGGGTAATAGTGTTCCGTGGCAGTGGGTCGCGTGACGCGGTCGCTGCCGCCGGTCGCGGTCGGCGAGATCGGAATCCTACCTTAAGACGTTGTTCCGACTTCCCCGCACCCTTCTCATTAGTGTCATTAGTGAGTACTGAGTAGTTAAGCAGTTAATATTAAGTTATGATCCAGAAATCCCCAGCTATTTACATATAGGTATTTTTTAAAGTAAGTATAGGAATAAACTCCAAGGCGCCGTTTATAGCCGTATTCATCTAATGAACCTTAAGAAATACATTATTTGACATAATATTAGACTTAAACTTTTCCCCGACAAATTTAGTAACATGAAGAAACTTAATTCCTGGTTTTAGCCATTCAGCCGCAGAATGCTCCTTCCACCGCGCAGTTCAAAACGAAATTTAAGTCCTGGCTACATGAAAACCTATTTTACGAAATAGCTGACTTCTTCAAATTGCCGTACCATTAATTTGTTAATTAATCTAATTGAAATTTGTATCAAATCTATTTTAAATTTATACAATGTTTATACAATTTTACAATTATTATAAGGAATGAATTCAATGTAATTATAAGACAGAATCTACAGTTTATTGACATGTAACATAGGTGTTATTAATAAATAATTTGTATTTGAACCCTAATACCCTTCCCCTTGATTAATTGAATCTATTATCATCTTCATATAAATCAACAATATAAAAAGCAAAATAATCTGGTTTATTTTGTCAAGGTTGGACAAGCGTGACGCTTACCGCCAGGGGAGTTCAGTAATTGTTGTACTGTGATTGTGTGTGTAGGTCTATATAATACAGCAAAACCTTTGAAGAACTAAATTTAAATACGAAGATAACTTCTTTTTTTATTTCTTTTTTTTAAAGATATCTTCTAAATTGGCGTGCTTCATCTTCGACCACATCGTCGCTTACCAACAGGTGAGTTGGTGGTCAAACGAGGGCGTATCTGCGCTAAAAAATAATACAAAGATAATATAAACCCTTAAGCGCTGAATTACATACTTATTGAATGATTGTGTTTTATACACAGCCGTAAAATAACGCGTAATGTTGTTATAGCGTTATATTTACGACGTCAATCTACGGTTATAGCTATGGGCGATATTAATATTGATGGGAGGTTACTCCTATTTTATATCCACGAATATTGTTTGCGATTTTATGACATTTGTATAATCAGCTTTACCGCCACACCTTTAATAGTATGCCATTTTTCAAGATCAAGTGAGGGTAGGAGAACATAAAGAAAAATTTTAGAAAAAAAAAGAACCGACTTCCTGATTATACCATCATTTACAAACTAAAAAGTAGAAAATAATATTTAAATAACTTCAAAGCAATGAGCATTAAAGGACAATCAACGAAATTATTAATACATATATTACCTACTTATATACATATTTACAATTTATAATCAGTTATTTTTGGAGTCGGTGCCTATTAAACACACATTAATATTTATGTCAGGTTAGGTTTAAATTAGCATCACAAATATCTATAGAGTAAAATAGTTTGTCCCAAATCTTTATTGTACTCAAAAGGAATTACACTAGAAATTCATATACACATTAAAAATGGACTTCCGCAAAGTAACACCTGATTCAATCAACTAATAACATATGTATTATTTATTGGTAACTTTCCGCTGCAGTATTTTTTTAAATCATTTCAGCCATTGGACGTCCAATGCTGGACATAATATGCATATCCAATTTCAAAAGGGCCGGTTGGAAGCGGCCTGCATCCAGCGTTTCCCTGGGGTCTCTTTTAGGTCGTCTGTCCATCTTGTGGGTGGACGTCCTACGCTGCGCTTACTGGTCCGTGGTCTCCATTCAAGAACCTTTTGGCCCCATCGGCAATCTTTTCTACGTGATATGTGCCCTGCTCACTGCCACTTTAACTTGCTAATCTTGTAAGCGGTCACTTTCGTCGTTCGTCTACGGATTCGATCTCGTAGTTAAAAAAAAAAAAAAAAAAAAAAAAAAAAAAAATATTCTTGCAATATTCAGATAATAGCATTAAATATTTCTCATTGTATAATTGTCTGCGATCTAAGTCTCGTTGTCTGCAATTATATTCTTGCAAAATGGAAGAAAAAGAAGACACCAGGCGCCTTCTCGCCAGGCGAGCTGCTTTCAAAGGAAATATTACGAGGGTCCAAAATAGAGTGAGCTCTGGGTCGATCGACGATGCCTCACTCCAATTGCTCCTTCTCCTAGAAGAAAAGACGTTGGCGACATACAGTGAGTACGAATCCACCAACATCGAGCTAGGTGATTTAGCAGAAGATCCTGAAGTGACAGAAAACATGTATTTAGAGTGTTTGGCGGGCATCCGGGAGCGAATAGTCACGATATCAAAAAAGGCCGTGACCACATCGACATCAACGGCAGGCACAATCACTAAGCTTAAACTGCCGCAAGTTGACATGCCACCATTTGACGGAAAATATTCCGAGTACAAACCATTTGTGGAAATGTTTACTGCATTCATCGATATGGACAAGAACTTGAGTGATATTCAAAAGTTTTTCTATTTAAGAGGTTTTTTAAAGAGTGAAGCATACGATTTAGTTAAGAACTTACCGGTGGTAGGGTCCAGCTACAGGGAAGCGCTGAATATATTGTCTGATAGGTATGACAAAAAGCATAAAATCATCAACGAACACATATCTAGTTTGTTCGACTTGCCTGTCTGCAACAAAGCCAGCGCTGCCTCGCTACGAACGTTAATTTCCTCTGTAAAGCAGCATCTCGCAGCACTAAAAAACCTAGGTGAGCCTGTAAATAAGTGGGATAGCATACTCGTATGTATGCTAACAAGAAAACTTGACCCGTCAACTCGCAACGCCTATCATTTGGCACTAGCGCAGCCTCAGCCGATTCAAACCACTAACCCAGCTCTTATACAATTTTTAGAAGCTAGAGCTATGGCTCTTGAATCAGATGAAATAACACGCTCAACAGCTGCAACCAGTTCATCGGGCAAGGTAGCGACAAATGTGATCAACGTAAAGGAAGCCAGCTGCATTTTCTGTGGTAAGCCGCATAAGTTGTACACATGTCCCAGTTTCATGCTAGCCTCAATAAAGGATAGATTGACATTCGTCAACAATAAAAAACTTTGCAAAATATGTTTAAATACACATGCGAACAAGTGCAAATTCCATTTTAGGTGCGCAACTTGCAAGGGAGCTCACAATAGCTTAATTCACCATGGTGAACAGCTCCGCAACGAACCTGTAATAAACACCAATGTAGTAAATACAAGTGCGAACGAGGTGGACAAGAGGACCCAAGTTCTCTTGCCAACCGCGAAGGTCAAATTGATCTCACAAAATGGTGAAGAAATAATAGTCAAGGCTTTATTAGATTCGGCCAGCCAATCCTCCTTTATAATCTCTAGCGTTGCAAGAGCGATAGGTAAACAACCAATACCTAACCACCTTGAAGTGGTAGGTATAGCAAACACTGCGAAGACAGTTAGACATGCATTGCAGTTAGACGTCTTCTCATGTGCTTACCCTTATAAAGTGAGAGCTAATCTCCTGCTAGTCGACCAGATAACTTCAAAGTTACCACAAAACCCGATTGACTTTAAAAAAAATTAAACTGCCTAGCAATATAAAGCTAGCCGATGACTCCTTCAATATCACGAGTGAAATAGGTATCTTACTCGGTGCTGATGTATTTTTCCAGGCGCTGCTGCCGCAGGATGACTTCGCAATACTAACACAAGACGATGAGAAAGGTGATGCTGCACAACCAAGACTTCTGCACACACAGTTTGGTTACATCGTAGCAGGTAGTGTCCCGGACTCATATAGACATAGTTCTGCTGTTGCTTTATTCTGTCAGGAATGTGAAAGTGATTTAAGCGCAACAATGTCCAAATTCTGGCAAGCTGAAAAGGTACCTGAGAAATTTGTGGAACATACATCTGAACAGCAATATGTTGAGAAGCATTTCACCGATACAGTCAAGTTAGAAAACAATCAATTTGAAGTTTCCATACCGCTAAAGCTGCCTCTCAGTGATATGAACGATGCTCTAGGCGAATCACTAGGTCTAGCATTAAAAAGATTTTTGAATCTCGAGAATAAATTCCAAAAAGATACACAATTGCATAAAGAATATAAAAGCTTTATTCACGAATATCTCGAATTAGGCCATGCCTCATTTGTAGATATTACACTTTACGATCTCTCCAAAGATCCCATATACTTCTTTGCACATCATGCAGTCATAAAGCAAGATGCGATCACAACAAAGCTAAGAACAGTATTTGACGGGTCGATGAAGACTAACAATAAAATATCTTTGAATGACTTGATGTTGAACGGGGCTATACCCCAGCAAGAATTGTTTGACGTCTTATTGTTGTTCAGACTTCACAAATATTTCTTTGTTTGTGACATTAGACGTATGTTCCGCAACATAATCATAGAAAATGCACAGAGATCTTTGCTAAACATCCTCTGGAGAGACAGCCCAGACGAGCAATTAAAATGCATTCAATTATCAACCGTCCCATATGGATTGAAGTGCTCATCTTGGCTGGCTACCCGCTGTCTACTGGAACTGGTCACAAGATTTGGAGAACAATATCCGCTAGCAGCTCCTGTACTGCTTAACTCAACCTATGTTGACGATGTGCTTCACACAGACAGTAGTTTAGCAAAGATAATTGCGACAAAATCACAATTGACTGAACTATTGAGTAAAGGAAGTTTCCAGTTACACAAATGGTCAGCAAATAACAAGAAAATCCTGGCTGAAATACCAGAGCAGCAACAGAACTCTGAAGATATAGAGTTCAACCGTGACATGAAAACATTAGGTTTAAAATTTGATATGCAACAAGATTGCTTTAGAATAATTTGCCCCCCCGCTTGTGATATACCTAAGACAAAGAGACAAATACTGAGCTACATTAGTCAGTTCTTCGATCCAATTGGGATTGCAGGGCCAGCTATATCTCAATGTAAAATGACAATGAGACGATTGTGGGGTGACAATTCTAACAACACATCATGGGATGCAGTACTATCACCAAAATTACATAAAGAATGGTTACAACTTTACAATAGCTTGCAGCAGATGGCGCAAATCACAGCACCTAGGAATGTATGTCCAGAAAATAGTCAAACAATACAAATCATAGGATTTTCCGACGCTGCGATAGAAGCCATGGGCTGTGCAGTCTATTTGCGAGTTGTTGACAGCCAAGGAAACACTACTGTGTCCCTACTATGTTCAAAGTCAAAAATCGCTCCTAAATCAAATAAGTTGTCTATACCGCGCCTAGAGTTGAATGCTGCGCTCCTTTTAGCAAAATTGAGTGCCAGAGTGCATGATACTTTAAGTAAAAAGATACAAATAGATGGAGTATATTTATATAGCGATTCACAAGTCGTTCTTGCTTGGCAAGGAACCGATCCGGCAATGCTAAATACATATGTCGCAAATAGAATCAAAATGATTAATGAGCTCACAATGTCTTTTGACTGGGGATATGTAGCAAGCGAGTCAAACCCAGCTGATTTTTTGACAAAACCATATCCGCCTACAGAGCTGCAAGGTAACCAGCTGTGGTGGTCAGGTCCGTCTTTCTTAAAGGAAACAAATTATAATTTCAAAAAGTTCAGTTATGAATCAACAAATAACTTACCAGAAGTAAAGAACGCTACAAGTAGCAAGTTGGTATGTGCAGCATCACACGAAAAACCTAAGTCCTTCTTAGGTTCATTGATAGAAAAATATTCTAACATTAACAACCTTGTTAACATTTTAGCATACTTACTCAGATTCGGTAACAATCTCAGGCCGGGCACAACCAAAATAAAGGAAAACTTTATTATGTTTGCAGAGGCAAGCAAGGCATTGCGATTATTAATTAGAAACGAGCAGGAAAGATACTTTCCGCAAGATATGGCTATGTTGAGGGCAGGCAAGCCGGCTTCATCTCATTTAAAATCACTCTATCCGTTTATAGATGCTGAAGGCATCCTAAGAGTAGGTGGTAGGCTTCAACATTCAGCGCTGCCTTACAGTCATAAACATCAGATCATATTGCCAAAGGAGTCCACAGTGACTCATCTGCTGATTCAAAATGAGCACCTTAAATTGTTACACTCCGGTCAAAAGTTAGTTTTAAGTAGCTTGCAACAACGTTATTGGATTGTAAATGGTTTAAGATTAGTTAAGAAATTTATTCACAAATGTATGACCTGTTTCAGGCACAAAGGTGTCACTGCTAAGCAACTGATGGGATCATTACCGGCCGACCGTGTAAATATAACTAGATGTTTCCAGAAAGTCGGCATAGATTTTGCGGGACCAGTGACACTCAAACAATCAAGAATGAGAGGTGTCATAATGTCTCGTGGATACATTTGCCTATTTGTAGATTTCTTGTCCCACGGGACACATGTTGAGTTAGTATCGAACCTTGAAACTAAGACGTTTATAGCCGCCTTAAAACGGTTCATAGCCAGACGTAATGTCCCATCAGAGATTTATTGTGATAATGCAGGCACTTTCAAGGCAGCTAATACTCAGCTGGCCGAATTGTACAAGCTAAATGGCTCAAGAGCCCATCAGGCACAGGTGCAAGCTGAAGCTTCTAAATTAGGCATAAATTTCAAGTTCGTGCCTTCTTATTCACCAGTTTTCGCTGGACTCGCAGAAGCAGCAGTAAAAAGCACGTAATCATTGTTAAAAAGAGTTTTAGGCTCTCATGTTTTGACCTATGAAGAATTGTACACTGTATTAGTCCAAATTGAGGGCATATTAAACTCTAGACCAATAACTCCAATGTCATCCGACACCGAAGATTTATCCTATTTGACTCCGGGTCATTTTTTAACTGGTGCACCGCTTAATTGTATTCCAGAGCAAGATCTCACTGACATACCTGAAAATAGACTCAAGTTCTGGCGTAAATGCACCGCAATTCAGCAACACTTTTGGAGATATTGGTCGAGACATTATTTAAATGTTTTGCAAAATCGAGCAAAATGGAGGGAAAGTCAGCCTAATGTAAAAGTAGGTGCCTTAGTAATTCTAAGAGAACTGGCTATGACTCCTCCAATGGCCTGGCCAATGGCTAGGGTGACTAAAGTTTTCAAAGGGGCAGATGGCCTAGTACGGGCACTAGAAGTAAAAAAGGCAAATGGAAGAGTCCATAGAACCTCTATTACAAAAATTTGTATACTGCCCATAGAATAAGCATAATAATAATCCTATTGTAGTTCCTAGGATATTTTGTGTACACTAGAATAAGATGCCTAGCTTATAGTAAATAAAATCTTGAATATTTGTATACACTAAAGTAAAATATGTAGCTCATATAGTAGATAAATCGTAAGGAAATACTCGTATGTATTAGTTGTAAAAGCTGTTACTTCATGCAGTTGCTATACTCATAGTATAACGATTGCTTATAAATTTCATTCACTAGTTTTAGAAGATAGCATTTCATTCTGAGCTCTGCACTCAGCAATTTACTTTGAGAAATTTCCTAACCAAACCTAGCCTTGGGTACTTTATGTATTAAAATTAGAATTTCATTTGTTTTGAGTTTATATTACATGTAGCATTAAAAATAATCTTACAGTCCACTTTCGCAACCAATGCTGTGTAAACGAACGGTACCCTAAAATTATATTAGGTAACCAAATTAAATATAACACTGTATTCTAATTTGTCGGGGAATATGTCAGAGGCATTCACTCATGTGGCCCGTTCCCCCTCCTTCTTCTTCATTGAAATACACAATAGACAAGTTACTCCGCATTTTATTAATAATAAATCATTTCCTGGCTCCAACCACTACAAGAATCGTTCAGAGAAACCCCGAGCAAAGCCCTCACCATTACTCGTTTAATTTTTATGTCAGTTAAAATTAAATAACTTTTTTTAGGGTTCCGTACCTCAAAAGAAAAAACGGAACCCTTATAGGATCACTTCGTTGTCCGTCTGTCTGTCCGTCTGTCAAGACCCTTTTTCTCAAGAACGCGTAAAGGTACCAAGTTGAAATTTATACTACTATACTTGATAATACTTGAGTCTACGGTTTCTTTTGGCTGTAAAAAAATAAAAGTTGTAAGTCAACGCAATCAAAAGATATGAACGTTTATGTCGCATATTTTGCGATTTCACAGGGAAATCAAAACCTATAGGACACTTCCCGTTGACCTAGAATCATGAAATTTGGCAAAAGGCAAGGTCTCATAGCACTTATTAGGAATAAATCCGAAAGTTACAAATTTGAAGTTATATCATTTAACAATAATTATTTTGCTATTACAAACTTACATTTTGTAGTTGGAATGTATCTAAGAACCTTATAGTCAACTACAAAGTTAAGTTTGCTTTTCAATATTTCAACTTCAGTTAGTTTTTAGGGTTCCGTACCTCAAAAGGAAAAAATGGAAGCCTTATAGGATCACTTCGTTGTCCATCTGTCTGTCCGTCTGTCTGTCCGTCTGTCTGTTCGTCTGTCAAGACCGCGTAAAGGTATCAAGTTGAAATTTATACAAAATACTTGGGTCTACGGTTTCTTTCGGCTGTAAAAAAATAAAAGTTGTAAGTTAACGCAATCAAAAGATATGAACGTTTATGTCGCATATTTTGCGATTTCACAGGGAAATCAAAACCTATAGGGCACTTCCCGTTGACCTAGAATCATGAAATTTGGCAAAAGGCAAGGTCTCATAGCACATGAATAAATCTGAAAGTTACAAATTTGAAGTTATATCATTTAAAAATAATTATTTTGCTATTACAAACTTACATTTTGTAGTTGAATGTATAGAAGAACATTATAGTCAACTACAAAGTTAAGTTTGTCTTTCAATATTTCAACTTTAGTTTTTTTTTGGACTCGCGCTTTGAGTGTTCTGTCCAACGGAACCATCAGAGCACGAGTCCTACTCGTACTTGTCTGGTTTTTTTGTTTGGACTCGCTGTCTGAGGGTTCTATCTCAGAGCACGAGTTCTACTCGTACTTGTCTGTTTTTTTAAACTTTTTATTTATAACTTGTTAATTCATTGCAACTAAATGACGACACAAGCAAGTCGCTCGCTTGATTGTAAGCGTCACGATTGCATATGACAGTTCAGTGACATCCAGTATCAACAGTTCAAAACCCTAAATTAGCAAGGAACATATGCCTTATTATAGATGTCTTATCGTGATTCGGATTGTGATCGTGATCCTGTGCCATCTCACTCACGCACGTGATGCGAGTAAGTAGATGCGAACGAGACGGCATGCAATCTCGATCACAATCAAACTTCTATAATACGGCCGCTGTACTCGTCACGCTGACATATTAGATGTATAAAGCATTAATTAAAACAGGTGCTTCAAAAAAATCCGGAACACGTTCTCTATAGACGAACACGTTTCCTGTCGTATTTACAATAATTAGAAACAGCAATAAAAATCATAATCCTTGTAAAAGACGTAAAAAGTCAGTGCAGTTATCATTGTATAGAGCCGGTGCTCATAGAAATGCAACGAATTCAATTCTCGGGCATGGAAGCGAGGATAGCGAGCATGCTCTTAATCTGGCGTGCAATGCTGTGACACACGGGTGCAGCGAGTAGCTGACTTGTTCGTTTTTAGGGTTCAGTACCCAAAGGGTAAAGGCGGGACCCTATTACTAAGCCTACGAAGTCTGTCTGTTTATCTGTCTGTCCGTCTGTCCGTCTGTCTGTCCTACCTATTAACGGCTATATCTTTTGAGCCGTAATAGATAGACAGTTGAAATTTTCAAGGAATATGTAACGTCAAAGAAAACAAATTTTTGTTTTTACCAATTTAGTATACTCGAGCGCCTGTAGCAAACTGCGTAGCAAATCACGCCGACGATTGAAAGGTGTTATAATAACTGGTAATTCGGTTACTTTGACAACCTTATTGTATTTTGTGGTGGTACGGAACCCTCAGTGCGCGAGCCCGACTCACGCTTAGCTGGTTTATTGTATGCAACTGAGTGACGAAACGTGCATGGTATGTACACTTGCCCTTAACAGTTCATTGCCACCCAGAAATTTAAACTTAAACGGTTCGAAATCCTACTCTGCAATGCACTGCTCTTGTTACTATGATGTTTAATCTCTTTATAATCTCTCACTGAAAACATTGCCCTTCAATCTGGAACACAGTAATGTTTGCACACTACTAAGATCACTACCATAATGATATTATGACAAGACGTTTTAATAATTATACAATAACTTGTTTTTAGGGTTCCAAAAATTTTATAGTAATTTTTGTACTTACTACCCTTATCGTCTTTATCTTGTTTTCTTCAAATTTTGATACTTTCATATTGCCAGCATAATGGAGGTTCTAAAATTATTCAAAGCGCTGTGTGTGTATACATTTTGTTCGATTTTATAGGAAAAAAATATTCACCAAACCAAGCCACCGTATGTCTCTGTCCGCAGCAGGACAGATTCTAAATGCTCAAGACTAGACGGAATCTCGGTATATTTGCTTTAGCTATTTCTTCTTACGCCTCATTCGCTGAAATACACACGTATTCTTTGAAAGTTATTGTAATTCTGCTGTCAAGGCGTTTTTTAATTATGTCTCTCGGTTAGAATTGATGCGTGGGACACGAGCGGAATTCAGTCAGATTTATTATCTGTTAGCCGTCGCGCAGTACGTGCTGTTTATTTTGCGCTGTTGGTAACTTTAGTGTGCGATTTTCTGCAGTAATGAAATTAAAATGTTGCTTTTTATCAGAATTTAAGGCTGGGGTTAGAATGTGTACTTACGTCGTGTGAGTAATGTGGATGCTAATAGTCGTGTGAAAAGTACAGATACAGGTATACACAGTTACACAGGTTCCGTAGTACTACAATAAATCCTCATAAATTCGTTCTGTCCGTCTGTATGTCTAACCGTCCTAATTCTTTAGAACATTCTAACATCTATAGTTATTAAATTAACTGCGTGTAACTTTATACAATTAGACAAATTTTTTTTTGTTTAAATCTCAATTTTGAAAGTTTTTTTTAATGTGTTACTCTGTTACATAGGAAATGGGGATGATTTTTTTTTTGTTGCTGCACCCCCTCGTGCCCTTTGAAATAAATGTAAGGTTTCATACATTAATAACTTTTTAATCAATTGTACAAAATATTGCTCGCCAGAGTGGCAAAAATTTGGTCCACCCCTGCATTTCTAAACTATTAGACACAAAAACTTGACTTGCCATAGCTAGTCAAGTCTGCTATCTTAAAAAGGTATATTCATAATTATTTTTAAAAAAAAGATCACGTTTTTTGAGTTGTAGCGATAAAATTGTAATAAATTCAAGAAGTTCTAGCTCAAACGGCGTAAAATTTGAATACCTTTTGTTTACTTTTTTATTATCTTCCTTTTTTTTGTTATTTACCTTTTGAAAAAAATATCTTAAGAAAGAATATTTCGCAAGTAGCGACTATAAAAAGTATATATTATTAAGTATGATTATGTCGAGATGATCCATCTCTGAAATTCTGATTCAAGTCCACAGAGCTCTGATCGAAACTTTGATGCGAAAATTTCAATTATAATTCTATAAACTCATTTCTAAACGATTACAGTATGGAAACTTACTTAACGTGAAACGGAACGTAAATGCGTGTCTTGATACGCTCTT
The DNA here is from genome assembly GCA_914767915.1 of Agriopis aurantiaria. Lineage (NCBI taxonomy): Eukaryota > Metazoa > Arthropoda > Insecta > Lepidoptera > Geometridae > Agriopis > Agriopis aurantiaria. Next base: position 2,945,068 of record OU611994.1, on the reverse strand, counting down.
AGTCATTATTTTTTTAATAAAACCCTCAGACTAAAGTCATCCATAAGCTCTTTGATAAAACCTAACTAGCCCATATTTAGACACTCTTGACACAAAAAGTATTTCAATAGAAAAAACTCCATGAATAAGATGACGGTAGTTTATGCACCGTAGGAGAAACTTTATTTTCTTGGAAGTCTGAGAATGTTAAGGATCACCCGCATCAGTCAAATGGTGGGTTTATGTGTGGTGAGGAATATCTCTCAGGGCAGGCTAATGGACAGCATGCTGTCAGGTACTAAGCAGATCAAGGGATTTATTGGGAAAAGAGTTTTTTTTTTCTGGGCAAGTGCCTTTATTAACTAAACAAAATACAAGCTAAAACTAACACTACAAATACAGTTAGACTGCCCATAGACCGTTGAAGGTCTAAAGACAATCCAAATGCTCAAGCCCACTACCAGTTGGCAGCGTACCCAGCATGCTGGCGGCATTACCAAGTTGAATGGCAATGCTAGTGCGTTGAGCCAGAATCACTCCAGCATTTTGGTCACGCGTCGCATTAACCAGGCACTCTGAAAGATTTTTGAAAATGAGGTGAGCTCCCGGTCCCCAAGGGCCCAATGTCTCGACCCCAAACGCCTCAAATATGTAACCACTGCCGAGGTTAGCATATTTGTGTCGCTTGAGTAGAGTTTCTTGCTACTTTCGCCTAGTATATACCGGGTGTTCTCTAGACGACGGATATACAGGTATCTATATAGTCATAGATAGCCCGTTGGTCCAGTTGTTAGTGAACCTACCTTCGGAGCTTGGGGGCGTGGGTTCGATTCCCACCTAAGACAACACTTATGTGATGAACATTTGTGTTTGTTCTATATCTGTATGTTAATATCTATTTAAGAATGTATTTAACTATATATGTATGTATATCAGTCTCTGGCATGTTACAAGCTTTGCTTAGATTGGGGTCAGATGACCGTATGTGCAAAAATGTCCCGAATATTTATTTATGTTTAATTAATTGCTATCATCATTATCAACAACTTTTACTTTAAGACTAACCCTGATATCGCAATAAGTCAAACTACAATAAATCAATCACATTCCTGTCGAATCAATCACTAAAATCAGACCACACACACATAAAACCTTAATTCTACAAAGCCTAACCATAAACAAAGCAAATTATTGTCATAGACAAGTTATGTCTGGATCGGTACATGTCCGGCGCATGTCGGTACAAATGTGTATGTTAAATGCGCCTTAACTCTGGGCCAGTCGCTTTGTTCTAAGCCGAGCCTATTATGAATAAACCCGATTAATAACAAGCCTGTTGAATCTAGATTGGTCTTCATTTATTGATAGATGCTTCCGTAAGGAAGCGTACTTGCTTCTAAAAAAACCTTAAATATAGCTCTCTGAAATTTCCATGTTGTGTTCGCTGAAAATTTTCACAGATTTTTCACTTAAAAACTCTAGAATAGAAACTTGTGAGAGCTGTTATTTATTCATCAAAATAAATTATGTGTTTTTTTTATTTGATGAAAAATTAATAAAAGAAAGTTTATTTCTTTTTTATTTCTAGAAACACTATAATATATATACTGATAACTAACTTGAGAATCATTTACAAAAAAAAAACTATAGTAACTAAATAAATACCCAATGAAATTAAATCTAATTTAGGAAAAACTTCTCTCTAGGAATAAAATAATTAAATATGCAATCATTTACGGAAAAAATGTCTTTAGGTCAACGTGTAATTTTCATACATTCATGAAACTTGAAAGTGCAGCTATTGTGATTTGCAAAATTTAAAAAGGTAAACTTTTTCATGTATTAACGGGATAAAGTAGTGTAAAAATTTGACGGTGTAGGTGACATTCACCGTCCCAGTAAAGACCCAGTAAATTTCTTATTACCAAGAAATACTCCTATCAAAGCGAGCCCGCCGGAACCGTGCCGTCGTGGTCAGCAAAACTGATACAGATTCCCGAGTCGTGTCATGTCATAAAACATGGTTCGAATAGTTCACAGCAGTCCGCAACCATCCTGTATTGCTCCTTGTACGGATCTTCCAGATTGGTAACAGAAAATGTCGCAGTACTGCAGTAAGGAAACTTCAAAAGTTTCCTATTTGATTTAATCACTATCGATTCTTCGACTACAAAATATAATTCTACAAAATTAAATGACCTATTCTATTAACATAATTATCTGTCGTCTTATTCCATTTTAGCTTGCAAATTTTTTGAGCTGTTTATTTATTATCAACTAAACTGAGTTTTTTTTAAATAATTCACGTATTTATCCATGCCATCCATACCCATTTGTGATTCAGCGTGGTAATGCCGCCAGCATGCTGGGTACGCAACCAATTGGTAGTGGACTTGGGTATTTGTATTTACTCTAGATCTTCGATGTTCTATGCAATCTGACAAATTTTTGTATATATATGGGACCGACGACATTGTGAGATTCGCCGGCATCCAGTGGATGCAAAAGGCAGGCTGTCGTTCAGTGTTGAGGTTAAAGGGGGAAGCCTATGTTCAGCAGTGGACGTCTTCTGGTTGATGATGATGATGGGAGGTCAAATTTTCTGGTCCGGTCTGGATGCAAAACCTGACCAAAATGCTGGCCTCTAAGTTGCTTAAAGAGTAATTATTTCTATACAAAGTGGTAATTGGACCAGCATTTTGTAAACAATTCACACTGGTAGCGGTTTTATAAATTAGTATTTTTTTGTAGTTAGGACTTAATTTATTTTTCTTTTTATATTTTTAACCTACTTTAGGAGGAGGTTATCAATTCAACTGTATGCAATTTTTTTTTCTTTATAGATACTTTAATCTATTTAGTATTAAATTTAGTTAACTTGTGTTTTTTATTTTATCCATACTGTTCGCTTACGCACTATATAATTATATTGGCGCCACATTCTAATTCAATAAAGTCGTAAGTCGCCAATAAACGGAGGTACTCAGTTCTCACGGGAAATGAAGCACGCTAAGTACCGGGCAACAGTTATCAATCTATAAGGCTTGAAAATCTGTATCACTGAACTCCTTATGACTTGACTACGAGAACGTAGATAAAATTAATGGAAGCAGTTAATCATAATGTTTTTTTATTCTTGACCTTGGATACAAAGTCCTTTAGACGTAATATTAAACAAGTTTACTCGTACAGCGTCAAACAAATAATAGTCACAGTCAGAGTCAAGCAAAGTAAGTGGTGGTCATGGTCAAGTCAAACTTATGCCCCAGTAAAGTGATGGAGGCTTTACGAGACGATTTTATGGAGTTTTGAAAACAACACGAAAAGCCCCGTTTCACCTTTTATAACTCAAACACGTTCACGAGCACTTAATAATTAACAATCCACCATTATTTACACAGTTATTTATAATAAGTTTACAAGCTTAGGAAAATAATACAACGAGCTGGCATCTTTTTTCCGCGTTGGCGCCAAAGCTCCTGTTAATCATAAAATGCATCGGTGTTGCAATCGTCTCGTTTTTTTTTTTTTTTTTTTTTTCTTCCCGAGTTTTGGATTTTGGCTCCGCATGATTGCAATCGTCTCGTTCGATCACAGATCTGTGCGTTCCACAGATATACACAACCAGATCGGCAATATATTTTAGTGAAAGAGACAACTTGATATGGCTCAGCACAAGTACGAAAAGGACATAAATAGATTTTGTTGTCCTTATCGGCGTGACCTGTTTTTGGTACCTCAAGTGTCAAAATCTGTAATAATCAGTGACAAACAAAACGGGTCTGAATTATATTTATTGCCTTTTTTTGGTGATTTAATGTGATAAATGCGTGTTTCCTCTGAGAAATAATTGTAAAAGATATTTTACAATGGTTGGTTGTAGCATTTTGGGCTGCAAGAAGCGCAGTGAGCGAAAATACGATGATGAGCGAGAGGCACTGAGCTAGCCACGCTCATTGAAAATCTATAGGTAGTAGATCTGTGGTGCGTTCGATCAAGTTTATGTGAAATGAATGTCAATGTCAAGTTTTTTTCCCTGAAAGTCTCGAACCTCGCGGACAAAGAGAATATAGTAAAGTTGGTCTTATCCACGGGCTAACAGATAACATTAAGTCTGGAATGCAATCTCTTGTTACCATCAGATTGTTACCCAACCTACTTATTTTTTCTAAATTAATGCGATAAGTTGCAAAGGCTTATCTCATTCGAAATTAGAATACTAAGATATTTTTACCTTTTGTTTTTATTACACGGGAATTACAATAGATACTCCGGCCATAGTTGACTATCCAGGTTCATCGTCATCATCATTTCAGCCGTAGGACGTCCACTGCTGAACATAGGCCTCCCCATCGATTCCAAAAGGGCCGGTTGGAACTGGCCTGCATCCAGCGTTTCCCTGCGGTCTCTTTTAGGTCATCCATCTATCCAGGTTTACAATGTCCCATTCCCTGACCATCCATTTTCGTGGTTGTCTTGAATGTCTAGTCTCAAATTTTAGCCCCTGAAGCGCTTCAGGAATTCAAAGTCTTAGCATAGAGTTCAACATAATTTAGATCCTACTCGTCACATTTGACATCTGTTTTTTTTTAATCACCAATATTTTTTTCTCTGCCACATTTATGTTTATCTGTCACAATTTGTTACTTTTTAACCGACTTCGAACCGACTTCCGACTTCTTGAGGAAGGTTCTCAATTCGGCCCGTTTTTTATATTTTTTATTTATTACTTATGTTATAATATGTTTTTACTACATTGACCAAGAAATGCTCATTGAACTTATTTAAATTTGATTAAAAATACCTATTTGCACTTGTGATCCAAACTATTGTTGTTATTACCTATTATGTCTTCTGTGTTATTACTTCATTTAGTGTCCTGGGATTTTACTCACGATTCTTGCCACAACTGGTTTTGACAACTTTAGTATAGAAAAGCTGTCACTTTTTTTTCTAAATCTAAAGATGTAGGAAATGTCTAAATAAAGCCTTTTCTTATAACGAGCCTGGTTTAAGTATCAATTCCAACCAATCGACTTTCGTGATCAATCTCGTTGTGTAGGTTATATTATTTATCATCAACATTTTTTCTTATATTTATTTTCCATTGATCAAGTTGTAAATCAGGTTTCATAATACCATCCAACAACAATCCAGCATCCTAATCTTGTACAAAACCAGATCATCAACCCAACCCAAACAGTTATCTTGACAACAGCAAAAAACCGGACCAGATCAAGTGTAGCCATGCGACAAAGCTAGTATTGTGTGAACAAATAATGCACAAGTCATCTAACTATTTGGACCAATCACAGCACTTGTTTCTTTTTTAATCTGACGCGGGGCTAAGAAGCAAGTACGCTTATTATAGATTCGATCTGATTCAAATTAAATACTTTTGTATTCACCGTTACGTTGAATTTAAGCGATTTGGACGTAGCATTGGGAATTTAGTGTGTTGTCACTGCAAGAATGTTTCTTTATCTAGCAATTTTTTTCTAAATTAGTAGTATAGTAGTATGGTTCTAGAAACTTCTTACTCAGCACCTTTTTATAAAATATATTTTATCTCTGCACCCAACCTCCTTGCATCCGCCTGGATTCTATATAATAAAGTTTATACTTGTACTGGTAAGCACTGGCAACGATTATGTTTGGCGGAGTTTTGGCGCCAACGCGGAAAAAACATGTCGGCTCGTTGGATTATTTTCCTAAACTTGTGTATTTTCGAGTGTTAATGTGTACTAAATGGTGAATTATTATTCATTAAGTGCTCGTAAACGTGCTCGAGTGTGGGAAAGTGATATAACGAGGTGAAACGTGTCTTTTCGTGTTGTTTCCAAAACTCCATAGGAGCCTCCTGTAAAGTCTCCACCACTTTACAGGGGCATGAGCTCGACTTGACCGTGACTTACTTAGCTTGACTCTGACTGTGACTATGACTTGTTTGACGCTATTAAGACAAAGTAAACTGTTTAATATTACGAGTAAAGGACATTGAATCCACGCTCATGAAGATTTTAACAAATCATGTTTGGCGGATATACTCTACATTCATTTTAAAATTATAAACTTGGGGACTGACTAGTCATTTATGACTAAATGTCCCCAATAAAAAGAAGAATAAAAAAAAATGCTTATTGCATAATGATACTCCACATGGAGGGCTGCAGTGAATTTTATTTTTTATAACTGTTTACTTGTCGCCATTTTGTATTTGTCGTCTATACTGGGTTACGCAGCTAGGGTGTACTAAGCTAAAACGAGGTCATTATACTTATTTATCGTTATGAAAAACTTTTACTGTGGGGCCGATCATAACATCGTGTATAAAGTTCCATAGAAAAATGTCATGTCGACACAATGTATGGAACAGCAGATTATTTTTCATGATTTCATGTTTGGCACATAATAAAAGTTTTTCATAATGATGAATATAATGACCTCCTTTTGGCTTATCAGAGCCTTTATGCGTGATCTTAGAATAACTTACACAAAGAAACCAAGTACATTCGCAAAATTTAAGCCATTCAAATGGTGTCATATATGGCTCCAAAAAAAAAAATTTTTACTATGACAATTTGCGCGGTGAAATCGTACCACAACAAATCAGAAAAGCAGCATAAGAGTTATGGTGTGACATTCCACAGGTAATCCATTAATTTTCTTGCTTAAACCGTTTAAAATACCAATCGAAACGTAAGCTACAAAGCGAATTTGTAGCTTACGTTTTGGGAAGACGTTGTTTGGAAACCTACCTTCTATTCTAAGAATATTCTAAGGGTAGGTTATTCTAAGATTCTAAGTGCGTGATCTTTTATACTTTTTACTGTATATTAGCTACGGCTGAAATGATGATGATGATGACGATGACTGTATATTAGAGTTGCGTTTAATCACCACCTCGCCTGTGACATCTAGGAAGGTACCTAGTGACCATCGAGGAATTTAGAGAAGTATATCGACGAAGCATTTATCAAATTGTTTCAGGAGATTGATGTAGGTAATATACGAGTAAACATACATAATATATAAACCAATACCCTCTTTTTGGCTTTGTGTTGTCGGATAAAATTGATAATTTTGCCCAAAAAAACTATGAAAATAGGTACCATTGCAAACGAAACAACCATCAACAGAAAAAAATACAGGAAAATTTATTTTGTGGCAATGACATTAAAAAAGAAACAAAAAAAATTATATGATATAATTTTTTTATCACAAAATATTATTATAAAGTGTTTTATTTATGTTTAAGATTTAATTAATTTTTGTTTCAGGGTAGGTAAATTTTCTCTATTATGTAATTAATATTGTATTTCAGGTTACGCTAAATTTGCATCACAAAAAGGCTATAGACTAAAATAATGTACCCCAAATTCTTTAATGTACTTGAAACGATGAAGAATTATATCAGTTATATTATAATCGTCAGAAAAATTGTAATGAAAAATAATACAGGAAAATTTATTTTGTGACAATGAAAAACAAAACAATAACCGTCTTACTACAAAAGATTTAAGAACGCTTTAGACAAGTGTTTAACATATTTTTCACAGTGAAACAACTGCTAAACACATGTCTAAAGCGTAAATTTAAGGTCACAAAACGGCCTAACTCAGCCTGCTGCTGGTTGTACACAATAAGCGCTTTTCTTAAATATATCTGTTTTTAAACATAGGAACCTAATACAACGCGACATTATAGCCACTTAACAAGCAACTTTAATTACGACGGTACACAGACAATCGACAATATATTTAAATGCGTATGTTTATCGCGGTAATTACGCGAGAATACGACAAGAAACACCCTTAACTATACGCTCACGCATACTAATAGCCGATATCTTTGATTGCCAATTACTGGAACGATTTTTAAGAACGGTTCCTTTCGGAAACTCGTTTCCTAGCCCACTTTTTATCAAATTTGAAGGCCGTATTTTTTTAGAGAATATTATGTAATACCATCAGAATACATATAAGTACAAGTACATTTAAATAAGTGGCGACTCTTGATACTACACATTAAATTGCAATTCAGGACGTGCGAGCGCTAACTACCTACAGCTATATTAACCTAGAAGTTGCCTCTGTCTATCGTGAATTTTTTTTCGCGTTACATCTGTCTATCGCGCTGCAGTGGGCGCGGCAAGTCGGCTACTTGTAGCTTCATACCTAAAGTGCGGAGTGCGCCTGTATTACTCTAAGTTGATAGATAGAAAGAATGATAGAAGAAAACATTTATTTTGTGCACAAAACATTAAAAAACATGTTCAGTTGTCGCTGTATTGTCTTGTACGACAAAAAAGGGTAGTATTATCATTTAACTCGTCAACATCGTAATATAAAGTGCTTTTCATGAAAGAAGTCCCCCAGACGCGGCGCTGTCATCGCGTATCAATCACTATCAGTATCATTTCTCGAGTAGAACTTTAACAACTTTTGGCATCGTACACGACTCTTTAACGATGGAAAATTAATAAAAATCTCACTAGCGTCCAAACACAGTAACAACACCTGACAACTACAACATAGAAATTTAGTTCCGCTGTTTGCCGTGGGACTTCTTTCATGAAAAGGACTCTACCTCAGTTCTATTGTCTATACTAATATTATAAAGAGGAAAGATTTGATTGTTTGTTTGTTTGCATTGAATAGGCTCCGAAACTACTGAACCGATTTGAAAAATTCTTTCTCTGTTGGGAAGCTGCACTATCCCCGGTTAACATAGGCTATATTCTATTTAAAAAAAAAATATTTTCAATTTATATTCAAATAAATCCTTACTAAAACTCCAATAATGTAACCCAAGGTGTAAAAAAATAAGATTTGTAATTTTGATTTTGTGTGTTTGACAGTTCTAAGGCAGGACAACGTCTGTCAGGTCAGCTAGTAATAATAATATTATAAAGAGGAAAGATTTGATTGTTTGTTTGTTTGTTTGTTTGTTTGCATTGAATAGGCTCCGAAACTACTGAATCGATTTGAAAAATTCTTTTACTGTTGGGAAGCTACGCTATCCCCGGGTGACATAGGCTATAATCTATACCCTTGCGAAGCTGGGGCGGACCGCTCGTCAAAAATATTTTTTTTAAATTATTATAAATCACAGTTGGCTGCATTGTTACTAAGCAAGGCAGTGTGGTTTATAGGAATACAGACTTATTGTTTAAGATGATTACATGTTCAATTACGTACTGTACAAATTTGAGTTAATATACGTAAAAACATTACACATTCATAAATTTATAGACATAGAAAGGGAAGGGTAAACTTTTAAAGTGTGGCTTACAGATTTTCACAAACCATTTTTGTGTAGTTGGTTTCATATTATAGATAACAAAGGGCATCATTTAAATTATGAAGCCCGCCCACAAGCCCTAAAAATTGCAAAATTGCATCAGCTGTTGATAAAACCTTAATAAAATCATCGAGAACTTAAAAAAAAATAGTCCTAAAGTTTTGTATTTGTTTTGTATTTGTGGGACATAAGAGCTCAAATTACAAATTACGCCATTGACTGCGTTGTTTTTATTTTTTCAAAATACAAATTGTAGGCACTTCACAAAGGTTAGAACTCCTATCGCAATATACCTATTTTATTAGAACCTTTTATTTAACTTACAATGTTTGTAGGTATGTAGTTTGTTTAGGTCACATCTTGCAAGCTGAATTAGAACCAGTTCCTGCTGAAATTGTGCATACACCTTTAGTTCTGGTGACAATACAATATGCAATACCCAATATTCTAATATTTTCAAAATGGCCGCCGCTACATGATACCGGAATGTGTTTTTTTGCTAACCCTTTTAATATGGGTATCAAATGCGATTGAAAAGTAGAAATCGATAAAGTGAGTGTCCTAACATTAAATTCAATATGGCCGCTGCTCCAAGATGGCGGAGTACATTTTCTTTGCTAAAGACTTGTATAAATTTTTTCTTACTTATTACAATGAAAGTTCGTTTATTTATTGTTCGAAAGCTTTTTTCCAACTCCACGTAAACTACGTAGAATTTTAAGTATCCATTTATGGGTTGAAGGGTGGGTGATAAGAATTGCCGCTTAGTAAAAGGGGCGGGGCGGATCAAGTTACTTAACCTACTCCATATACCTACCCATTGGAGGAAAAGTAGATAATTATTTTCAGGTTATTTAACATTTTTGGAAAATATTCTGTCTTAGCTAATTATATTCATAGTCATCCATGCTTCGTTTGAATAAGATAGTGTAAGACAGATTAAAAATATGAGAACCATCAAAACTTTTTGGTGGTGACGCGGAGTGAGGAGTACAACTGTGTTAGATCTGTCGCATTTCGAACCTAACCAACTCAAGTCTGACTCCAGGTGGCCTCCCGCCAGAAGCTCTTGCGGTCGCCCCTGAGTGTCGCTTCGCCACACTCAACCTTCGCTTCAGCTACACTAGCATCATAACTTAAAATCAGAAGTTTATCAATATTAACAAATTAAATTAATAGGTACTATGTATTCAATTATAATTGAGAAATCATATTGAAAGCTGATAGTCAAAGTTTGCGGTGTAAAATTTTTACGAACAGCAAATTAAAATTGACTTTATCTTAAACTAATTTGGCGAAACTCACTGCGCAGTCTCCTAAATAAATTCACTAATAACTGTTTGATAAATTCACGATAGAGGTCATCAAAAATAATAATAGCATAATAAGCGTGAAATTAAAGTATAACAGCAAAGCAATGAATTTGGCGCTTGCGCCGTTGTTTCTTCATAGATTTTACTAATAGAAAAAAGTTAGTCAAGAAATATAAAAGTGCATTTTTTTGTTGCTTTTTTTCTCCTTCACGCAGCAACATAACAACAGAACTGCATATTTTCAAAGAGATAGTTTGAAGGCTGGACAGTGACATGGGATACAAATCCGAAAAAAAAAGCCAATTATCTTAGAATAACTACACAAAGAAACCAAGTACATTCGAAAATTTTAAGCCTTTCAAATGGTATCATATATGAGACCAAAAAATAAAAATAAAAATTACTATGACAATTTGCGCGGTGAAATCGTACCACAACAAATCAGAAAAGCAGCATAAGAGTTATGGTGTGACATTTCACAGGTAATCCATTAATTTTCTTGCTTTAATCGTTTAAAATACCAATCGAAACCTAAGCTACAAAGCAAATTTGTAGCTTACGTTTTGAGAAGGCGTTGTTTGGAAACTTACCTTCTCTGAGTAGTTATTCTAAGCCAATTATATATTTTTTTGCGCGGCCATAAACTATTTTGTTTATTAGATGCAGAATAATATCACTAACAACATTTATCATACCTTGCATCAGTCTAAACTAAATTATATAGATTAAAAAAAAGCGAGATAGATACATAATTATCAGAATCAGAAATGTGATCCGTAGACGAACGAAAGTTACCGACATAGGCCCACCGGATTAGCAAGTTGAAGTGGCAGTGGGCAGGGCAGAACAGATGGCCGATGGGGCCGAAAGGTTCTCGAATGAAGACCACGGACTGGTAAGCGCAGCTTAAGACGTTCACTCACAAGATGGACAGACGACCTAAAAGAGACCACAGGGAAACGCTGGATGCAGGCCGCTTCCAACCGGCTGTGAATTAGCGTCAAATATCTCATCTCTGACAGCGTTTGTAGAAAAAGTATTCATAAACTGATTCTTCTGATAGACTTTTCCACCTTGGGCCAAGGTTTCAACGATCGCCACGGAATAAAACCAAATGCGCAACATCTCATACTGATTTGGTCATTGTCTTTTACAGTTCCTTGAGAGAATGTCCACGTGGTTGTATCCGCGGGGCCCAGCTAGTTATCTAGGTATGTTTATACCACTAACTAATAGAACAAAATTTAATCGCATTAGCGTCAAGCGTGGTAAAGGTAACGCAAAAACCTTTTAATAAAACAAATATACGCTACTAATACAAACGTATTGACACTGAAAAAAAAATGGTCTCCATACCCAAAAAGTTTTAACAGGACCCTATTACTAAGCCTACCCTGTCAGTTTTTCCTTTCTTTTAAAGGCTGTATCTTTTGAACCGTAATATAGATAGCTAGTCGAAATTATCACATAATATGTAAAATTACGGCGGGATAGCAAAACAATAAAAATGAAAAAATTATATTAAAATATAAGCCTCATGTAACAAACGACATAATTTGTTTTTTGTTGTAACGTTTTTGCTCTAGTGTTAAAATTATTTATTTTATTTATTTATTAGTTTAAAGTAAAACAACAAATAATAAACACTGAGCAAATGCGAGTCGGCTAATAAATTTCTTTACAACACATTTGCTCAAAAAGTGCACTTACGAAGCCTGTATACATCATTCGAAAGTTAAACATTACGGATCATACAACGGAGCGTGCGGAAATGAATTTGTCCGCACGCTCAGATGTATAGCACCGTGCGTGTGATTTACGGTATTTTTTTAATTTCCATCATAATTACATAAAAATTCCACAAAAGAGTTTCATATTACGAGAATAAATAAGCTGAATGATCAAACCTCCTTGGAAGCGCTTTTGCTCAATACGTTTGTCTCAGTTTAATACTAAAGAGAAAATGAGACGAAAGATGTAGTTCTAATTTTCACCACGTGATAGTGGCGCTATTTGCATGTTCGCGCCATTTTCTTATTATATTATAGAAACTATTGTTGTGATTGATATTAAGTTATAAACAAAAATTGTTTCATTTGTAGCCTTTTTTTCTCGCAAATGTGTTGTAAAACGTTGTATGGCACACGTGCGGATTGGTTATTACAAACTCGTGACTATGGTAAGCCCTCGACTTCGTCTCGGGCTTACATTCGTCTACTCGTTTCTAATAACCAACTTCCCGCACTTGTATCATAAATAACTATTTCGTAACTTTTTATAAATATTATAATAACTTCAAGGCTTTGCTAACACCTATTGCCGAATGATAACGCTGTACTTAATCACTTTTAAAACGCGCAAGCGTTTGTCTCGTGGAACCTGTTGTATATATTGTGGTGGTACGGAACCCTCAGAGTGCGAGCCTAACTTGCACTTGGCTATATAATGATAAGTTAATCCTTCGCTACATGCGCAAAATCTTCTCTACCTCTAGTATAATCGGATCGTAATATAAGGGCTGTTAATAGTCTTCAAAGGTTGGCAATGAATCTGTGATGCCCTTGGTGTTACAGGTTGGTGGTACCGGACGTCCAGACGAACGGCAAGGCGTCGCCCTTACTTGGTCGAAATGCCGTTTATTCGCACCAAGCGTCCTCTTTCTTAAGGCGCCGTGACTAGCTGACTTTTATGTTTTTGAGGGGGTGAAGCAGAGGCAGTGGCGGCCGACTACAGCGGGGCGCACCGCGTGAATCTCGCAGAAACGTGACGACCTTCACCTATACACAGCTAAAGACAAGTAATTTCGTCGGTCCACAGCAAAGCTCTGTTGGCCTAGTGGTCTGGCACCGCGCTGGTAAACCACGAATGCCCGGTTCAAATCTAGTGCTATGTAGATATTTTTGGACTCAATTTTTTATCACGCACACAGCGACGGGACGACGGAGAACAAACAAACCATAATTCAATCAAACCAACTTGCTAGTTGTGATTATTAAAATTTACTTTCGTCGTACGTTTCAATATTTTATGTTTCTTTTTTGCACCAAATATTTTACCTATTATATTTATAGTTTATAGACTTACTCCTGGTATGATTCTACTAACTTGATGGTAGAGTTCGGAGACTGCTAAAACTGCTAAATAGGGAAAGCGAGATAAGTCAAGGTTGGGCTCGTTTTTTTAGTCTTAGTGAGAATTGTTAGTCAAGGAATGATTTGACTGAGCTGATGGTGGAATTCGGAGACTGCTGCTGGAACTGCTAGACGGGGAAGGCCTGATGTGTCGTGTTTGGGCTGGTTTCATTAGTCATCATGAGATCTTTCTCCGGGAATGTTTTGACTGACCTGATCGAGGACTTCGGAGACTACTATTGGAACTGCTAGACGGAAAGAGCTAGAAGTGTCGAGTTTGGGCTCGTTTCATTAGTCATGATGAGATCTTCTTCCAGGAATATTTTGACTGACCTGATCGAGGACTTCAGAGACTGCTACTGGAACTGCTAGACGGATAGAGATAGAATGGTCGACTTTGGGCTCGTTTCATTAGTCGTGATGAGATCTTCTTCCAGAAATATTTTGACTGACTAGATCGAGGATTTTGGAGACTGCTAGTGGAACTGCTAGATGGATAGGGCTAGAAGTGTCGAGTTTGGGCTCATTTCATTAGTCTTGATGAGGTTTTCTTCCAGGAATATTTTGACTGACCTGATCGAGGACTTCGGAGACTGCTACTGGAACTGCTAGACGGAAAGAGCTAGAAGTGTCGAGTTTGGGCTCCTCGATCAGGTCAGTCAAAATATTTCTGGAAGAAGATCTCATCCCGACTAATGAAACAAGCCCAAACTTGACACTTCTAGCTCTATCCGTCTAGCAGTTCCAGTAGCAGTCTCCGAAGTTCTCGATCAGGTCAGTCATAATATTCCTGGAAGAAGATCTCATCACGACTAATGAAACGAGCCCAAACTCTACACTTCTATCTCTTTCCGTCTAGCAGTTCCAGTAGCAGGCTCCGAAATCCTCGATCAACTCAGTCAAAATATTCCTGGAAGAAAACCTCATCAAGACTAATGAAACGAGCCCAAACTTGACACTTCTAGCTCTATCCGTCTAGCAGTTCCAGTAGCGGTCTCCGAAATCCTCGATCAGGTCAGTCAAAATATTCCTGGAAGAAGATCTCATCACAACTAATGAAACGAGCCCAAACTTGACACTTCTAGCTCTTTCCGTCTAGCAGTTCCAGTAGCAGTCTCCGAAGTCCTCGATCAGGTCAGTCAAAATATTCCTATAAGAAAACCTCATCACGATTCACGACTAATGAAACGAGCCCAAACTCTACACTTCTATCTCTTTCCGTCTAGCAGTTCCAGTAGCGGTCTCCGAAATCCTCGATCAGGTCAGTCAAAATATTCCTGGAAGAAGATCTCATCACAACTAATGAAACAATCCCAAACTCGACACTTCTAGCTCTTTCCGTCTAGCAGTTCCAGTAGCAGTCTCCGAAGTTCTCGATCAGGTCAGTCAAAATATTCCTAGAAGAAGATCTCATCACAACTAATGAAACAATCCCAAACTTGACACTTCTAGCTCTTTCCGTCTAGCAGTTCCAGTAGCAGTCTCCGAAGTCCTCGATCAGGTCAGTCAAAATATTCCTATAAGAAAACCTCATCACGATTCACGACTAATGAAACGAGCCCAAACTCTACACTTCTATCTCTTTCCGTCTAGCAGTTCCAGTAGCGGTCTCCGAAATCCTCGATCAGGTCAGTCAAAATATTCCTGGAAGAAGATCTCATCACAACTAATGAAACAATCCCAAACTCGACGCTCCTATCTCTTTCCGTCTAGCAGTTCCAGTAGCAGTCTCCGAAATCCTCGATCAGGTCAGTCAAAATATTCCTGGAAGAAGATCTCATCACGACTAATGAAACGAGCCCAAACTCGACACTTCTAGCTCTATCCGTCTAGCAGTTCCACTAGCAGGCTCCGAAATCCTCGATCAGGTCAGTCAAAATATTCCTGGAAGAAGATCTCATCACGACTAATGAAACAAGCCCAAACTCGACACTTCTAGCTCTATCCGTCTAGCAGTTCCAGTAGCAGTCTCCGAAGTTCTCGATCAGGTCAGTCAAAATATTCCTAGAAGAAGATCTCATCACAACTAATGAAACGAGCCCAAACTCGACACTTCTAGCTCTTTCCGTCTAGCAGTTCCAGTAGCAGTCTCCAAAGTCCTCGATCAGGTCAGTCAAAATATTCCTGGAAGAAGATCTCATCACGACTAATGAAACAAGCCCAAACTCGACACTTCTAGCTCTATCCGTCTAGCAGTTCCACTAGCAGGCTCCGAAATCCTCGATCAGGTCAGTCAAAATATTCCTGGAAGAAGATCTCATCACGACTAATGAAACAAGCCCAAACTCGACACTTCTAGCTCTATCCGTCTAGCAGTTCCACTAGCAGGCTCCGAAATCCTCGATCAGGTCAGTCAAAATATTCCTGGAAGAAGATCTCATCACCACTAATGAAACAAGCCCAAACTCGACACTTCTAGCTCTATCCGTCTAGCAGTTCCACTAGCAGGCTCCGAAATCCTCGATCAGGTCAGTCAAAATATTCCTGGAAGAAGATCTCATCACGACTAATGAAACAAGCCCAAACTCGACACTTCTAGCTCTATCCGTCTAGCAGTTCCACTAGCAGGCTCCGAAATCCTCGATCAGGTCAGTCAAAATATTCGTGGAAGAAGATCTCATCACGACTAATAAAACGAGCCCAAACTCGACACTTCTAGCTCTCTCCGTCTAGCAGTTCCGTAGCAGACTCCGAAGTCCTCGATCAGGTCAGTCAAAATATTCCTAGAAGAAGATCTCATCACCACTAATGAAACAAGCCCAAACTCGACACTTCTAGCTCTATCCGTCTAGCAGTTCCAGTAGCAGTCTCCAAAGTCCTCGATCAGGTCAGTCAAAATATTCCTGGAAGAAGATCTCATCACGACTAATGAAACAAGCCCAAACTCGACACTTCTAGCTCTATCCGTCTAGCAGTTCCACTAGCAGGCTCCGAAATCCTCGATCAGGTCAGTCAAAATATTCCTGGAAGAAGATCTCATCACGACTAATGAAACAAGCCCAAACTCGACACTTCTAGCTCTATCCGTCTAGCAGTTCCACTAGCAGGCTCCGAAATCCTCGATCAGGTCAGTCAAAATATTCCTGGAAGAAGATCTCATCACCACTAATGAAACAAGCCCAAACTCGACACTTCTAGCTCTATCCGTCTAGCAGTTCCACTAGCAGGCTCCGAAATCCTCGATCAGGTCAGTCAAAATATTCCTGGAAGAAGATCTCATCACGACTAATGAAACAAGCCCAAACTCGACACTTCTAGCTCTATCCGTCTAGCAGTTCCACTAGCAGGCTCCGAAATCCTCGATCAGGTCAGTCAAAATATTCCTGGAAGAAGATCTCATCACCACTAATGAAACAAGCCCAAACTCGACACTTCTAGCTCTATCCGTCTAGCAGTTCCACTAGCAGGCTCCGAAATCCTCGATCAGGTCAGTCAAAATATTCGTGGAAGAAGATCTCATCACGACTAATAAAACGAGCCCAAACTCGACACTTCTAGCTCTCTCCGTCTAGCAGTTCCGTAGCAGACTCCGAAGTCCTCGATCAGGTCAGTCAAAATATTCCTAGAAGAAGATCTCATCACCACTAATGAAACAAGCCCAAACTCGACACTTCTAGCTCTATCCGTCTAGCAGTTCCACTAGCAGGCTCCGAAATCCTCGATGAGGTCAGTCAAAATATTCGTGGAAGAAGATCTCATCACGACTAATAAAACGAGCCCAAACTCGACACTTCTAGCTCTATCCGTCTAGCAGTTCCGTAGCAGACTCCGAAGTCCTCGATCAGGTCAGTCAAAATATTCCTGGAAGAAGATCTCATCACCACTAATGAAACAAGCCCAAACTCGACACTTCTAGCTCTATCCGTCTAGCAGTTCCACTAGCAGGCTCCGAAATCCTCGATCAGGTCAGTCAAAATATTCGTGGAAGAAGATCTCATCACGACTAATAAAACGAGCCCAAACTCGACACGTCTAGCTCTATCCGTCTAGCAGTTCCGTAGCAGACTCCGAAGTCCTCGATCAGGTCAGTTAATCCGTTTCTGGAGAAAGTAACATCACGACTTACCAAACTAGCTCAAACTAAACTAAACTAAAAATTGGTGCTGATGATGACGATGATGATGAAAAGCAGCATTTTTTCCCCTCGTTATAACATCAGCTATCTGAGAGTGAAAATCCCATCAAAATCAGTTCAGCCATTTTGGAGTTTATACGTAATATCATCATCATCATCATCATCCTTCATAGGGAACATACATACATCGCTTTTTATATGTATATAGAAGAAAGATATACTCAAAGAAGACTGTAACACCTTTTTAGGGTTCCGTAGAATTACAAGGAACCCATATAAGTTCGTTCTGCCCATCCGTCTCTGTCTGTCCATCCCAAGTTGTTTAGGATTTCCTAACCATTATAGTAGACTGCGCCCCGCGCATATTGTGATGATGATGATGATGAAAAGTTGCTCGAATTTTTTTCAACATCAGCTATCTTACAGTGAAAATCCCATCAAAATCGGTCCTGCAGTTTTCGAGTCTATAAAGAACATTACAGACATACGCACACGACGAAATATTTCAAAAACATTATAAAAATAACATGGATATGTGAGAATTGAACCCGGAGCCTACTGAGTCACAGGAACTAATCCATTGCGTCAACCACTCTTCTAATTGATCTATGACGCAAGCGGTGAAATTATGCTTCTAATCTATAAAATAATATAAATGTACAAAGAAATCGTCACAAAATGTAATTTTCATTCGCCTGCCTGTTTAGTACTAAGTACTTACTTGAAGCCTGACCAAAGGAAGTAAGGGTGAGACCAATTTGTAAATTTTACGCGTAAATTACGTACTTCTCAAGGTATCAACTGGAATGTCTAATTAAACTGGACGGAAAGCTATTTTGTATGATAACGTCGCTGACTGTCCACTTTGTGTGACCTCTGCAAATGCTCGAGACTGCTTTGTTCTTATATTGCCCTGGTACACCGACCACCGATACTTGGAAGTAAATTATTACTATGCCTCTCCACTTATGTCACTCCTCCGTTAGACGGAACCCTCAGAGCGCGAGACCAAAAAAAAAACTAACTGAAGTTAAAATATTGAAAAACAAACTTAAGTTTGTAGTTGACAATAAGGTTATTCCATACATTCCAACTACAAAATGTAAGTTTGTAATAGCAAAATAATTATTTTTAAATGATATAACTTCAAATTTATAACTTTCGGATTTATTCCTATATATGTGCTATGAGACCTTGCCTCTTGCCAAATTTCATGATTCTAGGTCAACGGGAAGTACCCTATAGGTTTAGATTCCCTTGTGAAATCGCAAAATATACGACATAAACGTTCATATCTTTTGATTGCTTTGACTTACAACTTTTATTTTTTACAGCCGAAAGAAACCGTAGGCCCAAGTATATATTTAGTATAAATTTCAACTTGATACCTTTACGCGTTCTTGAGAAAAAGGGTATTGACAGATGGACAGACAGACGGACAACGAAGTGATCTTATAAGGGTTCCGTTTTATCCTTTTGAGGTACGGGACCCTAAAAAAGTAGACTAACTGTGCTCTGCGGGTTCACCTGCGAAGTAATGAAAAAATGGTGATGATGATGATGATAAAAAAGATGCCAATTTTTTTTCTCCTCATAGAATCAGCTATCTGACAGTGAAAATCCCGTCCCTACCATTTTCGATTAAAGAACATTACACACATGCATACAAACACAAACATACACACACCCACGCACGCACGCACGAACATGACGAATTATTTTAAAAACATAAGAAAAATTACAAAAATTTAAATTATTGGTGACTATGAGATTTGAACCCGGAGCTTACTCACAGAGTCGCAGAGAACTTATCCATTGCGTCAAACCATTCGGCCAACTGGACTATGACGATTTTGGTGAAATTATCCTTCGTAAACTAATATATACAAACAAATCGTTACAAAATGTAATTTTCATTCGCCTGCCTTTTTAGTACTTATAATGCAAGAAAACATTGCAGATAAGGTAGGTACTTACTTTACAACTTACGTCAAGGTGTTTTTGTGTCATAAAGTTGAGATTATATTTTGGAGCGGTTAGCGGAACAAAGCGACACACGTCCGTCTAGCAGCGCGCCTCAGCGGTCTCTGTCACATCGCGTAAAAATAAAAGAGAAGTGAAAAGGCGCCGCGGCGGCACGACGTTTCGTTCGACACGTTCGAGCCAATTTATGATTAAATTAATTAATAGATAGAAAAATTGAATTTTTATCAATAAATAAAATTAATGATGTTATTTGTTACAATATTTAACATCATTCTTGTAAATTTTGTAAAGATTTGTTCATTAATACTCGAGATAAAATTGTATGCGTTTAGGTAAATTTCAAGGTTAGAGGTTATTTCATGATTTTTTTCTATCGAGAAAATTTATCGGAAACGTGTTTTGGAACTAATGGTACACTCAGAAATATGATCAAGATTACCACATATTTTTTTTACTGCTTTAAAATGAATATATTGTCTTAATATTTTTTTTTGTGAAGCCTTTTTTGTCTGAAAGACCGCCTTAATTAGAACAGCAAAACAATGGAACGCCTTGCCCCTTTCTGTGTTTCCGCAGCATTACAATCTTCGAGTGTTCAAGTCTAGGGTTAATAGGTTATTACTGGGCAAACGTGCTCCAACTTCGACCGCATCATCGCTTTCCATCAGGCGAGATCACGGTCAAACGTTAGCCAAGTCGACGAAAAAAAAAAGTATCTATAGGTGATGGTGATCACTTACTATCAGGCAGCCCTGCTATGGCATGGTTGCCACCAATGACATTAAAAACAAATCCGCTGTGTGCAAGACTCTATGATGTAGCTGAGTATATATGAAAGACGTTGATTTAGAAGAAATCTACTTTAGCGTGTTTAAAAACCAGCTGTCTTGGTTATTTTTGTAAGCCCTTGTTTTTATGTACACCACGTTTTCAAAACATGTCACGCTTAGCCTTTGCGAGTAAGTGATAATTTATAAAATAACCGTTAAAAGTAATTGAAAAGTGCAGCAAGTATTTCGGTTTATTACTTCGTTAAATTTTGAGGAAGAACATTAAGTGAAATGTTTCAATGGATTGAGATTTCATTTATTAAATTTACAAAAATTTGCAGAAAAGACATTCAAAGATAAAAGTATGTAGCGCCTCAGTCTGTCGTTTTTGGAAAGCAACCCAACTTTCAAGGATTCGAACTACAACGCGTTTTTACCATCGTTGGTAAAATTACTTCCAAAAAGTTTATTCAAGTAAAAAATCAATATAACGGACAAACTCCAATCACAGCACGCAGTGATTTCAGTTTTCTCTGTGACAAAACGGTGACTTTGTTGTATTTTAGGATCAATACTCAATACAGGTTTGAAAGGGTCAATGTATCGGCTAATTCTGTCCGCGATCCAGTTTCCGTTGATAAATACAAGCTGACAGACAATTCATTAAGTTTAATACCCCGTCTAACCACCCTTGATTAAGAATTATGGGACAGTTATTGGTAGCCCACTTGTATACCTGTTATTCTTCGCGTCTCACCGCCGCTAAAGCACCATCTCATCTAAGAGTTACGTACATAAAAAAATAAAAAATAAATGACAGTTCCAACGATCGAAAAAAAAACAGCTCAAAAAAAACGAAATCCCAAGAGTTAGTGGTCAAACGCAAGCTTATTATTACTAAATAAAAAAATATCGGCATTTTTTTTTTCCAATATTTTTTTCGCAACTTTTATATTTATATTATTGCAACTTTCTTATCCCGAAAAACGGTCGAAATTTACTTTATAGGTACAAAATTTCTTTATGACACATAAGATGTAAAAATTAAAATTAAACTAACATCAATCAAATACACGGCAGTATATTGGGCTTATAAATGGCTTTTAAAATGGAACCAACCCTAAAAGCGCTTAAAAATCAGCTGTTCCATAGACAAAATGTCATTCAAACTCAACGAAATAATGATACAATGACTTTACTTACAATGGTATAATACTATTCAAAAACTATCAACGTTGTTCACTAAAGTTATATGATTATTTACGAGATATTTACCGTGGTAAGGTTGTAGAAAGAGCACCCGATATTTCGGCACAGTTACATGCACCCTGTTCACGGGAAGACCTTACCACGGTATTTAAATATCTCGTAAATAATCATATAACTTCAATGGTATGGTATGGAACGTTAATGAAATAACGAAAGTTGTTCTGACGAGCACTATTATAATCTATATACTTATAATAAAACTGTAACAGGTCCAATTCTATACATTGAACATATTTTTTTTTTTTGGAAGGCATTTCTATTTCTAGTCTATTTTCGATACTGAAGTCAAAACTGGAATTTTTTTTATGTTGTCGTTTTGTTTGTTTTCTCTGTCTGTCTGTATCTGGGCCGCGCATCACGCCGAAACTACTAAATGGATTCAAATGAAACTTAGCATAATTTGAGTTCATACTATGAGGTAGGTTATAGGATACTTTTTATCCAGAAATTTTGCATGGTTCCCTTGGGATTGGCTCATTGGGTACGGCTCATCTTTAGCTGGCGGTAGCTTTGTAGCGCACTTGAGTAGTGTAGTTGAGTAGGTACTTAATAAAATTAATATATATTTTATTAAACAAATAAATGCCAAAAAGGGTCCGCAAATCACGTGATGCAAATTAATGGGGGTTACTATATTTTGTAGAAGGTTCTTATGAAAAGAAAAATTAAGAAAATTGGAAAATTTCAGAAAACTTAACAACGATTTTAACTTTGCGCGTTTTTCATTTCTAAGACAGGACAACGTCTGTCGGGTCAGCTAGTATTATATATAACCTCCTTTTAGCTTAGTACCACTTTTCTGTATAACCTTGATGTCCCATTGCGTCTGTATATTGAATCTCGTGCAACTTGGCTCATATTACTTTTTACAGAGAATTTGTCGCCATGCTGTACGGTGTACCGCTCCATGTTTACAATCATAGTGACAAGCGCTAAACTCGAAAAAAAACCTATTCATAAACTATTTAGTTTTACTTGTATCTATCATTGTCTAAGCAAATAAGGGGAAAGGATTGCTCGCACCTCCTCTTTTCCGGAACAGTTTATAGTGAAACGCACTGTTAAGAACTTTTTCTTTAAAAAGAAACCAGACACTATGAAGTGAAGTGACCAAGAAGGTGTCTATCTGCCCCGCTATGGTGACGGTCCATTGTGTCATTCTTTCGACAAGAAATTTATTAAGTGTTTGATAAGCATTCTCCAGTAATTAATACTAATGAATAATGGGTTGGTACCTACCACTAACATTTCTCAGAGGTTTTGTTCGCTGCATCATTATGATGGAATTATGCAGACTTGCATAACTCCATGACATAAATAAGATGAAAATGAATTTTGGTATTATATTGTTTTGGCAACACCTAGAAGAACTGCAGTCTATGGTACACCAAGCTGTTTTCGGCCACAGATCTCTGTGTTTTCGGCAAAGTTTTTTTCTTTTTTATCACGAATCTGTTCGCGTTTGGCCACCTGTTGGTAAGCGACGGCAATATTTCTCAGGAAACTAAATCTGTCTATGGATTCTGTTAAAAAATAAAGAAGAAAAACAAACAACCAACTGTCACTTCACTCGAGTGATGTACGTGTTTTAATCATGTTTTAATCATCGACAAAAGATGGTTTTAATATTACTTTTGCGTTTCCGTGTCCTAAGTTTTAATACCAATTATTTGTTGGATTTTGATCCCTCGAAATATTACGAGCTTATTGAATTTTGTTTAAATAGCCTTCTAAAGAAAAAGTTAACGTGTGTTGATAATTAATTAATAAGGATTCCTACTCATAGATAATTTTATCCTAGTTTGTTGTTCTCTGAAAATTAAAAAAAATCTTTAATATACCTAAGGCATACTTTTCAACTTGAGAAGGAGTGAATTTTGGGGAGATTTGTTATGTTTAATATAGGTACTCACCCATAGATACAACATAAGTTGCAGCAGTTTAAAATATTACAAACAGTTTTGCCGTCACCCCAATGACATTTTCATTAGGGGAAAGTCATGTGACGTTTATACCTAACATTTCAATCTTGTTTCAATCACAAAACTTGGGCTCGGTTGTTGACGGTTGGACTCGGGCAGGCTCGGCGCATAAATTTGAAATTCTGAAACTTCCCGATAACAAGGATAGATTTATTCGCTTAAATATTCGTGCGAGCGTGACAGGCCGATTGGCGGGTTATGACATAGATTGACATACGCTATCGCTATTCTGACATCCCGCTTGCAAGCATGGTGTGAGTAAATAGGCGCGAACGGGACGACACGATAACACAAGTGATAGCATCAGACGTGAAGCAAAATAATGTGACATGCCATTAAAATGACTTTTTTAAATAAAATGTTATCTTTTTCAAACCAAGTTTTTATGAAATTATAATAACAAACTTCAAATGCAGGCGCCGCTTGACTTTCTTATCATTTATTACAACCGTCGCAGTTTGTTTGCAATTCTGTTATAAATAAACTATTGTGCCGCCACATAAATACAATGAAATTTCTGCATAATAAACTTTTAATGTATTGCGTTTAAACGCGCGAAAGAATTTTGACACTAACGAGTATACATTGGCAAATTCCATGCGTTTTAAATGTAAAATTAGAAATCTTCCGCGAAACAAATCAATAATGTATTTTAATTGTCAATTATTATTAATTGTGTCTCATTTTATGTCTTTTTAACAGACTTCGGAAGGAGGAAGTTTCATACCGCCGTATTCAGGCCGTTTTTTTAATGTATGTACGTCAATTACGCATCTGTAAACCAATTTGCGTGTTTCTTTTATAATTATGTAGAAGACGCTCTCGAGGTGGTCGTACAAAAATGTCATTACATTTAACGGAGTAGTTTTTAAACCAGCTCGTAAGTATAATATGAATAATTTTGTCCGAGCGCCTGCCTATTTCGCTACAATATTGCAAACTGGAACTACAATAGTTTTGTTCAGGCGCTTTGTTCGAGTCAAAACAAGGTGGTATTCATGCGTGGTGGTGTAAATAGGCCTCCCCCTTTAACCTCCACACTGCACGACAGCCTGGCTTTTGCTGCCACTGGATGCCCGCGACTCACAAGGGGGAGGCCTATGTTCAGCAGTGGACGTCTTCTAGCTGATGATGATGATGTGTAAATAGGTCGTAATGTTGTTTAACTACAAATTCTAAACTAAATTATCTTTAAATAATCGACTTCAAAAAAACACAGAACAAAACATTGTGACACAACAAAAAAACAAAATAAAATTTTTAAACGGATTTTGAAGTAGGGCGGGAACAACTGCAAAATAAATATTGAAATTTTTAATCTTAATATGATAATAGTCCCCGCCCTTCATAATCCGTGTATAAATATTATTTTGTTTCTTGTGTTTTTTGTAGTGGCACAATGTTTGTGTTTTGCGACTTTTTTAAAGTCGGTTTAATAAAAATATAATTTATACTTATGCTAGGTTTTACACGAAACTTTACTTAGCGGTTCAGCTGCCATTTGCAAAAGGCCTCACAAATACAATGTCTGTTAATACCGTACCAAAATGGCCAGAAGGGTTGCCTTATCGAATAGCAATAACATTAATTAATATCTGGCTATCTCAATAACATCTCGGAGTCCTGTACCGTCCTACGTAGATCCTGTTAATTGGCTTGTTCGTTATTCATGAGACTGGCTAATGACTTAGGGACGTGTTAATTACAATTGCTTTGCCGATTAAGAATGCTTGGGTTGCATTCATGGCAGTGTTTTGAAAATATCCAAAAATCTAATGTAAACTGGGTGTATCTGTATCTTTTTTTGAGTTGTCATGTTTTTGTCAGGCGATGTGTGTATTTATGTTCCCAATGGACTCCAAAACGGCTGGTCCAATTTTGATGGGACTTTCATTTGCAGATAGCTTATGATATATAAGGAGTAATCCACGAGGGTGAAACTGCGGGACGCAGCTAGTAGATATTTAAAAATATGGATA
Source organism: Agriopis aurantiaria (assembly GCA_914767915.1). Taxonomy (NCBI): domain Eukaryota; kingdom Metazoa; phylum Arthropoda; class Insecta; order Lepidoptera; family Geometridae; genus Agriopis; species Agriopis aurantiaria. Next base: position 2,919,281 of record OU611994.1, on the reverse strand, counting down.
TATCGGGCCTGGTATTTTTTTTTTAAACCAAAAATATATACGTCCTCTATACGAACTTCAATGTTTTGGTTAGTAATCATTATCATAGGCGGTACTTGTTATTATTTTCATCTTTTCTATATACCTGGAAGAGACCGCTTTTAACGATAAGGCCGCCACTTGTGGCACTAGCTCGTAAGTGTTTTCTATCTGTTTGTAATTTTTTATTTCTGGTGTACACAATAATAGTATATTGCACAATACACCCCTAGCGGGACGTCAGTGCAGGACTTATCACCCCCATCTCGAATAAGAATAAGAATAATAGTATAGATTGTTGCATCGAGCGCACCAAGTCAGTTTTATTCCGCCGGTTTATATTTTCAACCAGTATCTTTTTAATTTAATGCAAACATTTTATATTAAACTTAATGGGAGACATTAAACCTCTGTGGTAAATTTATATCTAAATAAAAAATTAAAAACTACATTAATGTAAAACCGTGCAACAATGAGATTTCATATAACATTTCTGCACTTTTTTGGTTCTAAGCAAAAAATACGTCCTTTGTGACCGGTTTTGTAGTGATTAATGATAACATTACTACGTAGTTGAAAGAAAAGAGTTTCTATCTATGTATCTATTCTAAAGACATCCATCATTTAGTCTGCCTGCTGTGACCACGGTCTCTGCATGTTTTCACTACGAAACGTCAAGAATAAAAATAAAATAAAAATAAAAAAAATACAAAAAACACACGCTTAAAATACAAGCGATAAAATCCGTTAGTGTTTAAGTAATCGCATAAACATAATAATTTCTTACCATTTGAACTACACACTTACAAACTTTACCTCTTTATAATATTAGTGTAGATTAAGGTTATAATATGCTGTGTGCATTTACTTCATATTTGTTGCAAGCGAAATAAGTTTATTTTATTTTATTCTGGACATTTTTTCACACACGGTCATCTGACTCCAAACTAAGCAAAGCTTGTAATATGGCTGCCAGAGACTAATATACATATATATTTTTAAATACAAACTTAAATAGATATTAACACCCAGATATAGAACAAACACAAATGTTCATCACATAAATGTTTGCCCTAGGTTGGAATCGAACCCACACCAAGCGCAGAAGGCAGGTTCACTACCAACGCGTACACTACGCGTACAAAGTTGCGGGCAACAGCTAGTAAATTATCAAAATGCAATATCAAACTAATTCAAGAAACTACCTACTAGGCATTTTTCATATATTTTTTTTGGTGGTCCAAAGCGAGACTGCTGCGCGCGCGCATTCTCCTTGAAAAAGACCGCCTAATGCGGTTGAAACTATAGTTGGAGTGACCAGCTTAATCTTACGTGAGTCATCATCATCATCATTTCAGCCATAGGACGTCCACTGCTGGACATAGGCCTCCCCCATCGATTTCCAAAAGGGCCGGTTGGAAGCGGCCTGCATCCAGCGTTTCCCTGCGGTATCTTTTAGGTCGTCTGTCCATCTAGTGGGTGGATGTCCTACGCTGCGCTTAACGGTCCGTGGTCTTCATTTCAGAACCTTTCGGCCTCATCGGCCATCTGATTATGTGAATAATTCCCGTGAAATAATAAATAAAATACCTAATTGGCACTAAGCTCTGAAACGAATTCTCTATCCTGGCTCAAGTATTTTATTTATTCCTCTCAGGTTTTACTTTTCTGCGAGCCGTACATGGCATATCCAAACCAATTAATGATATTTACTTAAGACTTGCTTTTTGCAAACCATCTTGGTACGTCATTTCTGACTTGGAAACTATCTGATAAATAAGCAGTTTCTGATCGTTACACTGTCGTTTACTTTTTTATATTGACAGGTCCTAACCCGCTGCAATCACAATAACTAGATGGAATTCTCACTATTCTCGGTCCAAGCATTTATTTGATCTGACATCTGCAGTAACACTGGAGAAACAGTTGAATGAAACCACGAGTTCTGATCAATTTCGCTAGGTTTTTGTAACATAAAAATTATTATTTTTCTTTTCTTTAAATATTAAAAGAAAATGTTTTTATTCAGCTTTGTACAATGTTATTGCAGCTTTCAGAGCAAATAAATGCTTGGACCGATGTTAGGAGTAAAATAAATTAATAGTTTTTTTTTTCAGTTTCTACCTAATTTTCTATAGAGGACGCTCTATGTATAAGGACATAAGGACATACAAGAATACCGTGTTTCTTCCTTTGAACAAGCACTCCAATCATGAAACTTGGTAGCCAGCTTAGTTTTCAACGCCAGACAAAAACTGAGTAAGAACTCATAAGCAAGCTGTGATAGAGTTGAGTTGATATTACCAATAAATTTTTATGTAACGCGGTTTTTGAGCCAGGAGTAAATTTTAGTGCTCACAATATTTTTTATGAAATAAAAGACATGCGTTTGACCGCTGACTCGCTTATGTTAAGCAATGATGAGATCTAGGATTCATCACGCTCTAGAAGAAACCGATTCACTCTCAATTTGAAGACTCCTAGTTTGAGTTAGAATTAAAAAGCTTATTGGGCATTATCAATTTGATAGTTTAGGCTGGTAAGCGCGGCCTTAATGTCTGTCCACTGGAGTTTTGGCGCCAACGCGGAAAAAACATGTCGGCTCGTTGGATTATTTTCCCAACCTTGTGTATTTTCGAGTGTTAATGTGTATTAAATGGTGAATTATTATTCATTAAGTGCTCGTAAACGTGCTCGAGTGTGGTCAAGTGATATAACGAGGTGAAACGTGTCTTTTCGTGTTGTTTCCAAAACTCCATAGGAGCCTCTTGTAAAGTCTCCACCACTTTACAGGGGCATGAGTTTGACTTGACCGTGACTTACTTAGCTTGACTCTGACTGTTACTATGACTTGTTTGACGCTATTAAGACCATGCAAACTGTTTAATATTACGACTAAAAGACATTGAATCCACGGTCATGAAAATTTTAACAAAAAAAATATGTACGTCCACTTCCAGTTGCCCCAGAATCTAGAGTCCGTTGCGTTTGGACGCCAAATGTGCTGGATTCCGGAGGTGGTGTCAAAATGAAAAAAGAGTTATACGTGATAAAAAAAATACAGAACTAACCGTACAAACTATTGCGTTCAAGTCATAAATCCATTCTTGCTGTAACATAAGAAACGAGCACGCGGCGCACGCGACATCTAAAACTTTATAACTTATCAAAATAACGAATCTATGGCCGCAATTCACAGAATCAAATGAGACGTACCGGACAAAAAGTCCAATAAAAGGAATAAAATACGGCAAAAAAAGAATCATGGCGTCTGGCCACGCACGAACGCTTTCGGCTATCAAACCCAGATTGATGTCAAAGACATCTCGGTAGACAGACTCGTGGATCTTTGAAGGAGACGAAATTTTATAGTGTTCGTCTCCACAGGCAATGCTGCCGGCGTTATAGATGCCACAGATTTAAATTAGTCCTTGCAAATTAGTGTTGTACGTGCAACGAAGAACGTAGCCGAATTTTCTTGATGGTTACTTGGGCAGTGGGGGGCAAATGGAACATTATTTAAACATATTTACTCTTAGGTTGGGAAACTCTTTGAAGGAACACTTACAATACAATACAACACAAAACTCTTTATTAAAATACCACAAAACAAGGATAACATAAACATTACAACAAAAATATTATCTAGGCTTTCAACAGGTGGCCTTATCGCTTAAAGCGATCTCTTCCAGGCAACCGTGGAACTTACCCACACTTCTAGGGGGGGGGGGGCTGTCTGCCGTATCGGTTTTTTCTAGACAAGCGTGCTCCAACATAGACCGCATCATCGCTTAACATCAGGCGTGATAGTGGTCAAACGCAAGCCAATTTTTTTTTTTAAACTCGTGGCTTGTTTCAACTTCAACTTTTGTTCATGGCTGGTGTACGGTGTTGCCGCAACTTTGCCTATGTCTTGTTTCAAGGTAGTAAATATTTTGTAGATTAGCCGGTCGGAGGACAATGCAGTGTCAGCTTCACGCAGTTGGTCGGTGGTATCTTCTTTTCTTTATGTTATATCTTGCGACGTAGGTATGTAAGGCCTAAATAAAGTCATAGCTGAGTAAGACAGTGACAAAATGGTGACCGTGGCAGAGTAAGCGAAGTGTTGGTCATCGAGATGGATTGGCAATTTAGATCAGACAAACATAAGAAAGACATTACGGTAAAGTGGCGTCGCGGGTGCGAACGCATCTGGCCTAAACAGGCTATAAAGCCTGATTTAAAATCACCCTACACACGTCCTTTCTGCCCATTATTTTTGCATGTGGACTATTACTTAGTTCCTTAGTTCATTGTTATCGCCAAAAGTTTCGTGCGCATGAAAAATTAGTAATTTTTACAGTTTTTGCGTTAAGGTTTAGTGATATTATAGTGAAATGAGTGTGGGTATGTATCATGGAGACATTTAAGCACGAATGATGATTGTACTAATGTATACAAGAGCGTCACCAAGGGGGGCAGGAAGGTGTGGCTGCCCCCCCCCCCCCTTGAGATTAAAAAAATGTTGCCAACTGCAAAGAAACCAAAGTCCTATTCTTATTACAATCGCCATAGAGCCAAAGACTTGCGCTACAAGCTGTAAAGCTTTATGCTCTTGACTGTACCTACAATTCATATTTTTCTCATCCTCCATAATATTGCTCCCCCCCCCCCGGGCCATGGGCTGGCGCCCCCCTGAATCCATATCTCCCTCATTTGCCTGATCTGAGGTCAGAAATATTGTCAAATCGCAGGTCATAACTTTTTAGGGTTCCGTACTCAAAGGGTAAAAACGGGATCCTATTACTATGCCTACGATGTCAGTCTGCCTGTCTGTCCGTCTGTCCGTCTGTCCTACCTATTAACGGCTGTATCTTTCGAACCGTAATAGGTAGCCAGTTGAAATTTTCACAGAATATGTAATGTGACGTCATAGCAATCGCTTGGCTATTTTGGTAGGCGTAAGTCGGACCATATAGTTTTTTACAAATTGATAATTATTGTTTTTTTTGGTGGTATGGAACCCTCAGTGCGCGAGCCCAGCTTGCACTTGGCTGGTTTATTTTTCGTTTCATGCCCGAAAATCTTGATACTTAAATTAAACGATTGCATTTTGTAATACGGCTCTATCAATAACTGTTGCTAGTTGATCACGTGCTTACTTTACTAAACTTATTGTTTATCTGTAGTAGCACAATAGCAATAAAACTGCTAATATAACTAGGAGATAAAGAAAACTCGCACCTTATAAATAAGGCTATATTATTTGCATTACCAGTACTAATACAAATTATTCAGTAAGTACGAAAACGTTATGTTCGAGGCTTGAATCCCACCACCCGCTAATAGCTTACTTGGGGCTTTTTAAAGCATTTGAATTTACACGAAGAAACCATTAGGCGTTATGTCAAATTTCAATACAAAAGCTGTATATTAAGTAATAACTTTTTTATGCCATGGGTGGCAAACAAGCAGACGGGCTGCGTGATGGTAAGCAGTCACCGTCGCCTATGAATACTTTTAACACCAAAAGCATCACAAATACGTTGCCGACCCTTTAAGAATCTATTAACTCGCCTTTTGAACCCCATGTTGTAGTTTCCCGGAAACACATTGGAAGGTAGTTCATTCCACATTTTGTAGATATGAGGCAAGAAAGATCGTGTTAATCGCAGTGTGCTATTTCCACTGACTTTTAAACGAACTTTATAAACTTTTACGAATTAAACAAATATTTTAAATGTTTATTCTGTGGCTTGAAACTTGGGCCTCTTTAAATTATTGTGGTTTTTTTTCACATAAATGATTGCATTTGGCTATTGACAAATTTTTATACAAAACTATCATATTTCTTTTTTAATTTAAAACACGAGGTTATTTTTAATTTAAAAAAACTATCATTATAAACAAAAATAAATAAATCACAATGGGAGATTTTAAACCCATTCCGTTGCTTTAATTGGGTGTTTTTCAATCGTCGTATTTTTTCTCACGATTTTGGCATTTTCACAAATTTGCATACAAACTCTTTCATTCTGTCAAATTCATTGGTTTAAACTCGTTTAAACCATTTAAAAATTTGCCCGAAACAAGATATATCTTATCAAAGATTTCATATTTTATGACAGCCACTTTAATAAAGTAGTAATATTAGGTAAATTTTAAATTTATTTACTTGAAGATAACGCTTACGCCTCTTGCATGCGGTACTTTTAAGCTGCACAACTTGGAACAAAAGCGCGAGAGTAGCGAGGTTGCACTTATATTATAATGATGCCAATCCTTTTGGATCTGCGCAACTTAGATGCGAACTTTGATGTGCAAGACTCAGTAAAGTTTGAAGTGTGCACGATACGATGCATTAAAGTTTGATGGCAACTAACCAACTCAAGCTATTCAAATAAAAAGACATCCAACCAACCATAGTCACGAACCTAATAATTTAAACAAACATCTGAATACGCTACAACTGGTTCATAGAATAATTATCAATTAAAAAAACGACTTAAAAATTAGTATTTAAGCCCGCAATTTCGTTTGATGAGACGACAAATTATTTTTTCCCCTTATTTTTATTTAAAAATAAAACTACTGAACTGATTTTGATGAAATTTTTGATGAGATAATCTGAAAGTATATCGTTTATAATTAAAAAAAACTAAGGTTTGGTTAAATCCGTTTATACATAATGAAGTTCTGAGGTACCTAAAAAATACAAAAAAAAAAAAACTTTTGAAGTCGTTTAAAAATTGTTTAAAATGAAGTATTGGTGGTCCAAACCAAACGTTCCGCTTTGAATTAAGAAACCAAACGCTGCGAACTCAAAACTTTTTGCCTAGAGAGCCCGGTGAATTTCAACCTCCAAGCAAGTTCCATGTACACTATACTAATCGTGATCCGTGGGGATGGATTAAGAGCATAAATTCTTTAAACTTGTTTTAGTTGCCACAGTGTAACGGTAAAATAATGAGGTGCTACAAAAATGCAGGACTTGGACGGATTTTCAGTTCTTTTTTTAAATATTTGTTTTATTACGAAGAAGGTTCACGCAGATATTATATTTGCCACTTATTTAAAAAAAAATATAAGGTGAAAGAAATTATTCATTGTTCGAATTTATTGTTCTCGCGTAATATTTTCACTACGTTTTAAGTGACGTAGCGCACAATAAAAATATAAAACGTTCTGTATGAAAAACCGAACAAGGTATTTTTCTTTCTTATTTAAAAACACTGTTCTAGTTCGAGTAGAAAGAAACTGTCAAAAAATTAGATGTTAGGTTATACATCTGATTTTAGATTTGTTACTCCTATATCCATTAACGTTAATTAGATTGGGAAGGGTCCCATTTCATTGGCGGATCCAGGGGGGACATGACACCCAAAACACCTAGCGATTCCATATACATTCGACTCAACTTTTCGATTTTATTCAGGTGCACCTTGTCTGAATGCCCCAAAATAAAATCCTGGATCCGCCCCTGTCCCATTTCATTGCATTTCCTCTCCTTTATACTGTGTTTTGGCATATTCAGTCAATAACATATCCTTAACCTCATAATCATCATCAACCAGAAGACGTCCACTGTTGATTGTTGAACATAGGCCTCCCCCCTAAAACTCCACACAGAACGATAACTTGCCATCTGCATCCACCATCCCTCCGTGGTTCCTGAAACAGGGCCTAAAGTTCTTGGTTCAACCCCTGTGTCATATTTTCAATTTAGCCTTGACTACGGGTATCTATCCTGCACAATGGAAGTTGTCTAGGGTGACGCCCATTCCCAAGAGCACAGGTAAGCAATCTGTTGAGGAATATAGACCTATTGCGATCCTCTCAACACCAGCAAAAGTTTTCGAGAGAATAATCCACAAAGAGGTCTACAGGCAGGCGGAGCAGTACTTAGCCAATGAGCAACACGGTTTTAGAAAGAAAAGGTCAGTCGACACGAATTTGTTGGAGGTTACCGACTTCATCTCGGCTTGCCTTGACCGGGGTAGCCAAGTCGATGTCCTATATTTTGATCTTCACAAGGCATTCGACAGGGTCAATAACGATATCTTGCTTACTAAACTAAATGATATAGGCTTTGCCCCAGGGTTGCTCAAGTTCACCGCAGACTACCTTAGAGATCGCCAGCAGTTTGTTAGGTTGGGCACGTACGATTCGTCGCCTTACCATACAAGATCTGGGGTCAGCCAAGGATCTATCTTCGGCCCTCTGCTTTTTGACTTTATGATAAATGATCTCCCTGATGTCATTGAGCATTCTAAATGTATTTTATATGCTGATGATCTGAAGCTCTTCATTGAGGTGAGGTCTGTGGAGGACTGCAGGAAACTCCAGCGTGATGTGGAAGCTGTTTATGCATGGAGTGTCGCAAATAAAATGGAATTTAATCTATTGAAATGCCATGCTATGACCTTCACTCGGAAGTGGCACCCAATTGCATACAAATATCAGTTGGACTCTCACGAAATCACTAGATCTATTACGATAAAAGACTTGGGTGTCACTTTCGACCGAAAGCTTACTTTCAATGACCACATAGCCGCCATCGCCAAGGAGTCTTATCGAAGACTGGGATTTGTGATGAGGAACTCTAAAGACTTTCAAGGGACCTATGTCATTCGGCTACTCTTTGAAGCACTTGTTCGTAGTAAACTCGAAGCCAGCTCATGTGTGTGGAATCCACATGAACAAACTTACACGGCTATGCTTGAAAAGGTACAAAAAGCTTTCCTTCGTTGCCTTTATAAACGCAAATATGCATATTATCCCTATATGTACCCGACTAACTTTCTCCTTGGATGCTTAGGCTACAATTCCTTAGAAGTTCGCCGTGAATGTAACCAAATGGTAGTTATGTGCAAGATTCTTCACAACAAGATTGACGCACCTAACCTACTAAGCAAGCTGTCACGTCTTTTCGTCCCCGATCCAGACAGTAGCCTTCGTCGAGGGTGCCATCCAGTGTTCTCTATCCCCCCAGGGCGAACTATTGCTCACGGCCAATCCCCTATACAGCACACTCTCACTGCGTTTAATCGCCTCCTGGCCAGGACGCCTGAATGTGATGTGTTTGCCGATGAATGGAAGAGTGTTTTGTCGATGTGTCTGGAGTACTGCGAGGAGAAGGTGCGCAAGGTGAAAGATACAGAATCGGATATTGATTTTTTGTATTAATGGCTCTGTGATATTTAATATGACTTATGTTTATAACTTTAATCACAATTATTTTTAATTTATTTTGTTTATAGTCTGTAAGTAGTTTTACTTATTAATCTTGACATTATGAATATTTTATTATTTTAATTCATTTATTTTGACAATTATTGTGTGATATATAATTTAATTTATATAATTTAACATGAATTTTTAACTAATGTAATTGGTATTTACCGTTTTAGTTAATAAACAATAATAATAATAATCCACTGGGTGCCCATGACTCTCACTCCAATGTCGTCGGTCCATCTAGTGGGAGGCCGTCCTACGCTCCGTCTTCCGGTTCGTGGTCTCCACTCAAGAACCTTTCTTCCCTATCGGTTATCGGTTCTTCAGGCAACGTGGCCTGTCCATTGCCACTTCAACTTGGAAATTTTAATAGTTATGTCGGTAATTTTAGTTCTTCGGCGAATATACACAATTCGGATTCTATCGTGCAAAGAAACTTCGAGCATAGCTGTTTCCATTGCCCGCTGTGTGTCTTTGAGTTTTTTCAATCCATAATCTAAGGTTACTTTATTGTGGTTACCTCAATGGAGAATGTCTATAAATTCGCCGATTCTAATACCCATATTCATAATAGAGCTATTTTATTCATAATTATAATAATAATAACACTCTGCAGCTCTAACCACCGGTAGCTTGGGCCCTGCCCCGCTGCCGGCGGCACCCTAGATTTAAGTTTTTTTATAATATTTTGTTTTTGTATAGATATTGTAAAAAAACTTTAATTTAAGAAGAAAAATAAATGTGTGTATAATAATAATATCTACGGGCTTTAATAAAGAGATCTTAATAGTAAACGTTGAGCAGCTTTCAAACAGTGACTCCATCTTTTGTCTTTTTCAACCGAGTTTAACATTGTAGAAAGTAAAACAAAACACGGTGTTAATAAAACTAAATAGTAATTAAGTAATTAAAAAGTTCTACAGTAATAATAACGATCTGTGAAAGCTTTTAGTAAGTACTAATATTTAGTGCTAAATAAATAATTAACAATAGTTTACGATCGGAGGTCAACAGCGTAATTCACTGGTTGGGCAGATGGCAGCCATTATTAAACTGCAATAAATTCAATGGAGTCTACAAAGGGTCGTTAGCACGTGAATTCACGCTGTTTTCTGCGTTGAAAAAATTTACACAGCATAAACAGTTACTGTTAAGGCGGGCCCCTCTTAGTTCGTTGTAACTTTTCTAGGGTTCTGTATCAAAACAAGGAATTCTTATTGTTTCACCATCCGTTCGTCTGTACGCCTACTCGTCTGTTTTTGTCTATTTATCAATGTAATAATATTCAGACTAATAACGCTGAAATTTAATATGCCCTATACGCTATAGAGGACATAAATAACCTATGTATGTCAACTATAAGGAAAGGTATTCATTTGAAACATTTGAGGGATTGATTAAAAAGTAGTTCATATACCTAAATGTTAAAAAGAGAATTTAAAATCATGATGAAGTTTCTCGGTGGTGGCGTGATAAACTTCGTGTCTTCCACCCCGACAGATTGAACATGGTGGAAAACAGAGATGCGTGGAAGGATATAAAGTAAGTGTCAGAATGAGAAAAAAAATAGATTAATTGATAAAGAAATAGGCGTGTAATTATTTTAATATTTTTATCTAATGTGATCCTTTTTCTATTTCACTTTTTAACTAACTGTTTGTGAAAACAATGCTGTATGCTAAGCCTAATATATTTTGTATTTATTTTAGACTTAGATACTGAACCCTAGCATAAACTTGAACACACACTTGATGATTTATTTATTGATTAAAATAGGTAGGTTTGTAATTGTTATGAAGGCGAAGACATCAAGGCGACTCCGGGACCAGAAGTAATTACCCTGGTGGTGGCGTTAGTCTCATATATCCTTAAAAATTGTTACCACAGTTACAATAACATTAAGTTATTGTATTAAAATAATAACCATCTTTCTTTTATCACGATATTTTGATATTATGCTTATAAGACACTGCGGTAGTAAATAAACTAAGCAAAGCGGAGCTGGATTTAAATACCTTACCTTTAAAAAAAATTCATTCGTATGATGTCTATTCTTTTGAAAAAAATTAATTATGTATTATTCCAGGGTTTTGTTAACTTTTTTTAAAGACTGAATTATAAGTATTTTTGACAAGTTTTAAAGTACCAAAGTTGACGAAATCAATTATGACGAAAGATATCTTATATATTAAATCGATATATTAAATGCAGTCAAATGATAAACAATTATCATTTGACTGCATTTGAAATGCTCGACTATCATATATAATATTATGTATATAAAAAAGTTTTGGTGTTATTTTTGAAGACATCTCTTGTGTTACCATATACACCAATGTCTAAGATATAAACAAAAGTATCAAACCAATAAGGAATAGGTATAATACCATCTGAAAGAGATATTATGTATGCTGACAAAAAAACGTTGGTACATGTCTAAGAAATTTAAAGTAAAAAGAAAATAAGAAATTTTCTCAAATCATCACACAATCGGTATTGTTAGTATTGTAGTATAATTGATATTACAACACAAAAAAACCGAATACCGATATTTATAGCTATTATAGTCATTATCCGAGAAATTTATGAAATAACTTACCTCGGTGTAGGCAGAATACTCGACCGGCACTTCACAATTTACATCACACCACTGTAATAAAAAACTTTCGCGCACATCACTAATCTATTTTAAATTGAGAACACAACTTTTAAATACAATTAATTCATGATAATAGGTACACAGAAACGTTTTGTAATTGGTGAACCGAGCACGCCGACATTTTTGGTCAGCTGTTCGCGCCAATGGCAAGGACGTTCGGATAAAAAAATGACAAGCGTGTGATATAACCAGCGGTCATTGCTCCCAAAAAGCTCACAGTTGGCGGACCGTGAATGAACTGGGAACTGGTATATCGTATTTTTGTTTTTTTCATTTTGTTTTTTATCTATTGGTGCGCGCGCGCTCCGCTCGCAGTCTTTGCAGCGAATGAGGAGCCGAAGAACTATTTCTAACATCTTTTCTCTAATCCTTTTCTGCGCGTGCGCAAGTGTGCGTTGTTGTAACAAGTGCCGTGGTGTGCCCTGGAGCGGAAGTGGGGCTATCACGTTTAACATCACATTCGATTTGATTTACTTTTCGAAAGAGCGACAAAATCGCTTGGAACAACAGCCGTTAGACACAAGGTTACACAGTACGACGGTACGAAGCCGTCAGCAGGTCATTTTACAAATTTTACCCTAGACCCAACCCTTAAATTGCGGAAAACATTGGCTATTCCAAGTATTTAGGGTTGATATTAATAAAAGTTTTCGCGTGTGTTTCGCGTTTCAAAATGATTTTATGTAACCAGTAAACCTAAATGACACATTTTTGGGAATGTACTTACCATCAACCAAATAACCTGCTTGTCTATTTTTGTCTGTTTTAATTTAATATATTCGGCCTATTATACTGATATGTATTTAATAAATCTTTTATTTATACAAGTTTAAATCTGTATGTCTTGAAGTCACGAGTCTTGAAGGATTAGTTTCTTCTAGGCAAGCGTGCTCCATTGTAGACCGCATCATCGCTTAACATCCGATAAAATAGCAGTCAAGCGCAACCCTATATTTCATAAACATAGAATATCTCGATTTTAGCGCAAAACAAACCAACTGCTCCATATAAAAAGATTCACACTCAAAGAAATGGAAGGAACAGCAATTTTTTTCAGGGTAGGCCCCATAGTAAATGTTGTTTTTCATACAAAAGCTATCATCTGAACCAAAACACGACTTCCAAAACTAACCACACCATCATTATTCATCATTTGAGCCTATCTATTGTTCCCACTGCTGGGACTCAAGCCATCTCTCAGATTGAGAGGTTGGGCCCTAATCCACCATGCGGGCCTACTGTATATTGGTGATAGACATATGTATTTGTAAGTATGAGGTTCTGGTTTCCTCACGATGTTTTCTTTCACCGTTTTTGAGCGATAGCATCGAAATTGCAAAAAAAATATTTTTCGTACCAAAATGTCATTGGTGCAGGGCCAAGGATCGAACCAGGTGCTGTCAGATTATAAAGCGCACATGCTACCGCTCGGCCTCCTAGCACAGAATAGATTATGTTATGTACTAACCCACATATCACGCAGAACAGATGGCCGATGGGGCCGATAGGTTCTGGAATGGAGACCACGGACCGGTAAGCGTACGCTGCGCTTACCGGTCCACTGTCGCACGTCCACTGTCTCTCCGTCTTGTTATGTATTAATTTCTGTTCCTTTTCCATTTATATTTTAGTATTGTAAATTTAGTATACATATTTTGTGTCCTACTTTATTCTATTTCCTATATCCTATTTGTTTAAATTGCATATAGATACTTAAAAATATATATGTAAATTTGTGTTAATTGTAATGTAAGTGTAAACTCAGGGGTTCGTCTGAAAACCGGCGCTGATAGTCCTTGACTATCAGCATTAATGCCGAGACGGACCATTCGACACTGACTTTATCCTATAGATATAAGTTTTTGTAAAGATGTCGAATAAAAATTTATTTTCTGTCTTTCTTTCTTTCCACACACAAGATGGACAGACGACCTAAAAGAGACCGCAGGGAAACGCTGGATGCAGGCCGCTTCCAACCGGCCCTTTTGGAGATCGATGGGGGAGGCCTATATCCAGCAGTGGACGTCCTATGGCTGAAATGATGATGATGATGATGTACTAACGCAGATTACATAGCAGGCGTGTAGACACAGCGGAAGAGCGCGTTGAAGTCTTTTGTATCGACGACATCGTCGGACTTCCGTTTCTACGTCACTTCAAGTACAATAAGAAAATTGAGAAAAATTATTTACTCTAAATATTTGTTAATGATGCTAATTTTACTAACCTTTGTAGATTATAGATAGGTACAGATTATAGACGCACATTATAGATGTGGGGAAGTCTCGCACTGTTCGTTTTGATCGATTGTTTCTCCACGTAGCTGTAAGTTGTGGAATGGCTTACCACCTACGGTTTTCCTCCAAAGTACAATTTGGACTGTTTCAAAGGAAGGGTGAATAGACTCCTCAAAGGTAGGCAACGCACTGACATTGCCCCGGGTATTGTAGGTGTCTATAGGCAGCGGTGACCACTTACCATCAGGTGGCCCGAAGCTAGTTTGCCAATTATTTTAATTTAAAAAAAACTGAAATAAACGAGAAAATTTACCTAACCTGAAACAAAAAAATATAATTGATTCTGAAATGAAAAATTCGTTATAATGATATTATTAAAAAAAAAAAGAATTAAATAACGCCTGATTCTGATTGAATTTAATATCTAAGTTCTGTAATTTGACTTATTTTGAACCAGCTGCACCCCGCGGTTTGACTTGCGTGCATATCCCTCAGGACCCGTTCATTTTTCGGGGATAAAAAGTCATCCTATGTCTCTAGCCATCAATAATCTGTATGTTAAAATAATTTTAAATTAAGGTATTTTATATGACCTATCAAGCAAGTTACAAGTTTATATGTACAGTTTAGAAAATTAATGTGGCGTGTTTATGTGTAATAGTTAAGAAATGCAAAGGGGTTTTTTTTTTCTATTTTGGCTGACCATATTTCGTTAAAAATACACTAGATAAAAAAGTGATGTACATAATCTTACCTTCATTTCAACATACCTATTCACCGATACTCCGACTATACACTATACACCGACTACTTGCGGATGAGCAGTGAAAACAATGCATCCTCATTTTCTTATGTAACAAAGTCACCCTAAAATACAAAATTATATTTTTTTATATGCCCTTAAAAATTTAGATCCAAA
Source organism: Agriopis aurantiaria (assembly GCA_914767915.1). Taxonomy (NCBI): domain Eukaryota; kingdom Metazoa; phylum Arthropoda; class Insecta; order Lepidoptera; family Geometridae; genus Agriopis; species Agriopis aurantiaria. The sequence goes on along the minus strand of OU611994.1, from coordinate 2,904,232 downwards.
ACACTAATTCTGTAAAGTTTCATTAACTATCTCTATAGAAGTTAAGTTCTAAGGAACTAGGACGGACGGATAGAGAGACAGACAGATGGACGGACAGACGGACGCACAGAACGAACTCATAAGGGTTCCTTGTTGTATTATGAACCCTAAAATCCAAGATAAGAAAGTTAGATTCAAACTTTTATTAAATATTACTTTATTTGTTTTGTTTTATTTTATATATTATAAAAGTAAGCTAAAACAAATTTATTTATCACGAAAACTGCAAGCAATTAGAAGAAAGAGGGATTAACGATTTTGAAGTTTTTTGTTTTCAACCCGTATTTATCACCAATAACGGCATTGTGAGATTCGCTGGCATCCAGTGGATGCAAAAGGCAGGCTGTCGTTCAGTGTGGAGGTTAAAGGAAGAGGCCTATGTTCACCAGTGGACGTCTTCTGGTCGACGATGATGATTTATCACCAATAACGAAAAAATTACAATACCTAATAAATTTATATGATTATTAACGGGATATTTACCGTGGTAAGGTTGTGGAATGAGCTCCCGATATTTCGGAGCAGTTACATGCACCATGTTCACGGGAAGACAGAAGAATGCGGGTTGTAGGTCAAACAGTTCAAAATTAGGTGCAAACAAAACGCCTCTAAATCAAACATCTACCCTCTTTCTTAGACTTAACTTTAATGAACAACCATGATAGTGGAAAACAGTGTTTTACAATAATACATTCTAATGCCACCAGATTTAACATTTTTTGATGAATGATAGAAGCAAAACGTTTACATTTATATCAAAACCATTGTTTTTTTTTTTGTGCCGTGGTATTCTACACGAAACGATACGTTACGATACGTTACGATACGTTACGATACGTTACGATACGTTACGATACGTTACGATACGTTACGATACGTTACGATACGTTACGATACGTTACGATACGTTACGATACGTTACGATACGTTACGATACGTTACGATACGTTACGATACGTTACGATACGTTACGATACGTTACGATACGTTACGATACGTTACGATACGTTGGGAACGATACTCTCGAAGTTGTTGACCATTACACCTATCTTGGACAGATTGTTCAGTTAGGTAAGTCCAACTTAGGCAAAGAGGTCGCCCGAAGAATCCAACTCGGATGGGCAGCGTTCGGGAAATTGCGTGACATCTTCTCGTCCAAAATACTACAGTGCCTAAAGACAAGGGTCTTTGACCAGTGTATGTTGCCAGTGATGACATATGGTACTGAGACGTGGTCCTTAACTGTTGGCCTTTTGGAGAAACTCAGAGTCACACAGCGGGCAATGGAGAGAGCTATGCTCGGAGTTTCTTTGCGTGATAGAATTCGAAACGTGGATATTCGCTAAAGAACCAAAGTCACCGACATAGCTGTTAAAATTTGCAAGTTGAAGTGGCAATGGGCAGGCCACATCGCTTGGAGAACTGATAACCGATGGGGAAGAAAGGTTCTTGAGTGGAGACCACGAACCGGAAGACGCAGCGTAGGTAGGCCTCCCACTAGATGCACCGACGACATAGTAAGAGTCGCTGGCATCCAGTGGATGCAAAAGGCAGGCTGTCGTTCAGTGTGGAGGTTAAAGGGGGAGGCCTATGTTCAGCAGTGGACGTCTTCTGGCTGATGATGATGATGATGGTATTCTACATCACTGAGCCATTTTGGTTATCATCAAAATTATTGTCACGGTAGCTTCCTTTTATATATTATTTTTTATTTCGTGCAACTTGTGTGATCTGTTTTGTACGATATCAATTTTTAAAAGCGCGCTATCAATTTTTGCCATTTTATATTTTTTTATTAATTTAGTAACTTTTAATTTCTTCTTGACCTACGTTTTTTTATTTATCATAACCAATAATCAGAAAACGAACTTTTAACCATATTTTGTTTTCAATCTAGGAGAATAAGCTGCACTAATAAATCGTGCCAGGTTTTGTGATAGCGAAAAGTTATTGATAAAAGTTGACTTGTCATGCCACACGCCATAGACAAGGGTTACAGGAATTCGGTTAAGAAAATAAAGTAGAGAATAATAAGTGCTTCATCATCATCATCATCACTATCATCAACCATTTTCCACCCACTGCTGAGTATAGGTCTCCTCTTCAGCGCGTCATCTTTTCCGGTCCTGTGCTAGTCTTGTCCACTGCTTTCCTGGTGCCTTAGCGATATCGTCCGACCAGCGGGCTAGTGGTCTGCCCAGTGGTCGCTTTCGGTCCCGCAGCTATTCTATCACTGCTTTGGTCTACCGTCCATTTTTCCTTCCGACCAAGTGCTTACACAAAGGCAAATATTAGGCAAATCGAAAGTTAGGACACCTTTAGTTATAACTAATTGTTACCTGCCTAGGCCAAAAAATATGTTTCTTTAATGCTTTTAATTTGACCACCAACTTTCCTGCTGGTAAGCAACGATGTGGTCGAAGATGGAGCACGCAGACTTAGAAGATACCTATACACTCTGACGTTGAAAAACCCCAGATTGTATCTCTCAGCAAGCAAGGAAGCCGGCAGATTGTTCCATTCCTTGGCTGTACAGATTTTTATCGGTTTCAACACTATACCTACATCACAAACCTATACCTATACCAAATCGCGAAAGTTTAAAAATTACTATACCTACCTATACAATTGTACTTATCATTATGAAGTTACTTACCATGCAATAAACCCTGAAATTGTGAAAATACAATTCAGCTATTCTATACTTTTCGTTGAGTATGAATGGCAGTTTTATATGTCAGTCTTAGTCTAGATCATCTATACTAATATTATAAAGAGGAAATATTTGATTGTTTGTTTGTTTGCATTGAATAGGCTCCGAAACTACTGAACTGATTTGAAAAATTCTTTCACTATTGGGAAGCTACACTATCCCCGGGTAACATAGGCTATATTATATTTTCAAAAAAATAGGGATCCTTACCAATACTCCAATAATGTAACCCAAGGTGTAAAAAAATAAGATTTACAATTTTGACTTAGCGTGTTTGACAGTTCTAAGACAGGACAACGTCTGTCAGGTCAGCTAGTAATAAATAACTTAAGCCATATAAATTGTAGTTATATAACGAGGAGCCCAATAACCTCTTTTCGGCTTAGTATCACCGTTCCCTGTAACCCTTTATAGTTTATATGTTATATCATCAACCTTTTCTTACCTACACCTGAATACAGGTCAGCAGTTCTCTACACCCAGTTTTTACCCGCCGTTTTACGTAAGTCGTCACTCCATCTGGCCGCAGGGTGTCCTATTACGTTTTTCTAAGCATGGTTTCCAGTCTAAAACTCGTCTACCCTTTCAGTTGTCAGGTTTGCAAGCAATGTGGCCGGGCCAGACCTTGTTTTACTGCATCATGAGTAAATATAATTATTGCATCATGAGTTAAATAACGCATAAAACTGATCTAGATCTGTTGACTTTTCGCTGACGGAAATCGTCACCAATTCGTCACGCGCGAAAAAGAGACGGCATATTTTATAGATGTTTCTAAGTAAAACCGATAATATCTTAAATCTCATTTCGCGGTGTAAGAACCAGATGAACGTATCTACCAAAAACTAGAAAATCGGTTTTTTTTCATAAATGTGTCTTAAATGTGATCCTGCATGATGTGCCAAAATGTTATAATTGTACAGTCAATATTACACTAATTCAATAGTAACGTAATAGTAAAAAACACACTTTTTATTGAACTAGAAGAACGTAACTTGAATACCCATAAAAACTTTTCAATTGGTTGATATCATAAGTAATGCAAAAAGAACGTATAGGCAAAATTCTTTCTTTGGATCTTAAACTATTGCTCGGTTGACAATTTTAAGCAAGCCTTAACAACGTATAAGCCTTATACGTTATTCTGGCTTTAAAATAATTATTGCTTATCGATGTAAATTTTATGAACCAATTAGCGTATATTTTTTTTTCTCTTATATTAACTTCCCAAATAACATATCTTAATACGCATAGGTAAACTATTTCGGAATAATTAAGAGCCAAAATAACGTATGTCAACCAATTTTTAAAAAAATATAAATATTTTCTACAATAAATGCACATAATTTTTTTCTTGTATACTTATGAGTTCTCTAATAGTATGAGTGAATTTCTGTATACTTTTTCCATTCTTCAAATATATATTATCTTTTATATAACAGTTTAAAGAGTGAAATATGGACAGTTTTTTAGCTCTCCTGTAAAATTGTAAAAACGTAGATACGCTCATCTGGTTCTTACACCGCGATTTTAAGTTAGGTATTTAGGAAAGACATTCTAAATCAAACCATTCAATTTTATTTGTGTTCACTATTTCTGTTTATTAAAATTAGGTCATCATCATCATCATTTCAGCCTTAGGACGTCCACTGCTGGAAGGCCTCCCCCATCGATCTCCAAAGGGGCCGGTTGGAAGCGGCCTGCATCCAGCGTTAAATTAGGTAATCCTAGTTTATTTATTTGTATTAAACATAATAAAATACTTTTTATTCCGGTAAATATCTGGGAAACTGGAAAATTGTGAGAAAAACAAATGGCTTACGGTTATATCGATCCATAGAACTGGTTGCTCCATCTAGCGATGTTCAGTAAAACTTTTTTGCTTGTTTGTGAGCTTATATTCTTACTGGCAGATAAATTTTATACCAATTGAAAGAATCACATTTTCCACACTATTTTCATAGTTTTAATGATTCATATTTTACTATTATTATCATTATAATAACTATAGTCTCAACAGTTTTTTTTTCTTTACCTACGTAAAATGCCTGCGAGGCAGTAACGTGTAGGTACTAAAAAAAGAACTTAGGGTCACTATTGTAGCATTTCCACCGTTAGTTTAAAAAGAAGCCCGTACCGTCACCTCTTTTACGCGATTCAATTTAGATGACTGCGAAAAGTTACGGGACCGTAACCATATCACCGTGCGTTAAGGTTCACGTTCACGTAATTTCCTGCAGTCACTTAAATTGAATCGCTATTAAGAGCTCACGGTACGGCCTCATGTTTTATCATTTACAAGTACTTACGCCAAAGTATAGAGGCACTTTAAACACAAATTTGTCATCTTTAGCTATAGTAGGAGGTGCTTACTCATTGCCAAAGGAGGGATGACACCTCAAAGAGAGGGGGAATGGGTGCGTACCTAATTGCACGCTAGGTAAGCACCGTTTCTAATACAACATACGTATGATATAGCTATCCCATTCTTGCAATGTTTAGTTAGGAACTTTGATTAAAATATATTTACCTATTCTAACGCATAAAAACAGACAAAACTGGCGAGGGATTAATTTATCTGATTATGATCATCTTTCATCTTTCAAATTCACCAGTCTACTTTTTTTTAAATGAAACAAAAACAGTGTTGTATTAAAATCTATACACACATAATAATAGCCATGATATTACTCTTGATCCAACCTAATGCTAGTTCAAAAGAAAATCAAAGTTAAAAATATCGGCAATAAATTAAGTTTTTTTGTTATAAAAACTTGTACTGATTTGTGTTAGACAACGGATACATTCAATGCTTTCATTCAACTTCATTATTATCATGATGATAAACAACTTTACTATGGGACTAAAACTTAATCGCCAAAAAAGTTAGCCTTGTCCCATAGAAAAGTGCCACGAAATGTATGAAACGGAAATGGAGGTCCCATATTAAAAATTGTTTATAATGATGAATACCTACAATGATACCTATCCTTGAAAATATTCATACAATATCCTTACGCTCCTTATAAATAACTAGCGGTCCCCCGTGCAAAGCTGGAGCGGACCGCTAGCATAGATAGCCTATGTCACCCGGGGATAGTGTAGTTTCCCAACAGTGAAAGATTTTTTCAAATCGGTTCACTAGTTTCGGAGCCTTTTCAATGCAAACAAACGAACAATCAAATCTTTCCTCTTTATAATATTATTTATAGTATAGAAAACAAAAAAGTTATATTTGACAAGTTTGGTGTACTAAAGATGAAAATTAGCCGTTATAATAGATTTTTATCTAAGTATTAAAAAAAATACATTTTGATTTACAAACAACAATGAATGGTAACAAACATTCCAACCTATTTTGTATTAACAATAGCGACATCTGTTTGATATGAGTAGAACTACTTACGTAACAAGTTGTATATTACGTACGTTGTGTAGTGATTGTCTATGAGTCGATCAATGCCATAGCCATAGTATGAGTGAAAAATAATGATTAATAATTTATGGAGTAAGTGTTAAGAGCCAATAATATTTTAATAAATGTTCCCAAACGATTTTGAGTGAGCAATTAAAATATACGAAATAATTTAATTTTTAAGGAGGTAGCGGTTTTTGTTTTGGGGGTAGTTAAGAAAAAACAATGCTCAATGTTCAGTCTACTTGAATTACTGGCTCAGGTATTACAATTTATTACAATAATTACTTGAAATTAACTTAAACAACATAGTTGTGCATTGATTGAAGGTGTAGAAGTTAAGCAGTTTAATTAGAATATTGGTTTCATGGATGAAAGTCGAAGAGAATCGGTAAGTGATAACATGAAAGTAAAGAAAAAGCGTAGTTTAAGTAAACAAGTATCTATACATAAAGAAACGCAAATTGCGCTGAGTAGTAACATTTCCTAATACTTAAGTGCCTAATTTAAATCCACCAATCCGCACTGGGCCAGCGTGGTGGATATGGCCCAATCACCCTTTCGGGGGTAGGCTTAAAGTCCAGCAGTAGACTGTTAAAAGGCTGATTATAAAGTGCCTAATTTAATGCTAACTTGGTAGTTTTATGTGTCTTGCGTCGAAGATAAAGCTTATAGGTTAGACGCTAATTATTATATAAATGGTGCCTAACCTCGTTGTTGAAAAAATTACTATGGAATATATAAGTATAAGTATATGATATAAAATTAATATATGAAAAATTTCGCTTGAAAAAATATTCGCTAAATACGCTTCTAGGCGTGCTCCATCGTAAGCCGCATCATCGCTTAACATCAGGCGAGTTGACAGCCAAGCGTTTTCTTAAACTTTATTGAAAAAAGATTGAAACGACGATGTTGCGGTTTATTTATCGACACCGCTTTATGATTGATATTCCGAAACCCGTACGAAGTGCTTTGATTCCACATTTATCGTGCAAACTGCTGGTTTTGGAATGCGCTGCCTGAATGGGTGTTCCCCGATGGTTACAATCTGGGTGTCTTCAAATCAAGAGTGAATCGGTTTCTTCTAGGTAAGCGTGTTCCAGCATCGTAGACCGCATCTACGCTTAACACCAGGTGAGTTGGCGGTAAAACGCAAGCCTATTCTTAAATAATAAATGCAAACACATAGGCACTCCCTGGCGTTAAAATGAAAACTGCACTTACTTAGAAATTAATACGACTTGGAAACCTGAATTTAGAGCAGGTATGATTATTTCCAAAAACAATATATGATTTATTTTCAATCGTTTCTTGCGCAGTCAGATAAAGTGTTGATGAAAAATGGACTTCAAAAAAGTGATTTATGTGGCCGTAGCTGGCAACCCGAATCGGTGACAGCACACATTCAAATTTATTATTACCAAGGACGTTTTATACCCTAAAGATTGTTACTTACTAGCTGAACCGGCAGACGTAGTCCTGTCCAAATTTCAATTGTTCGCAGTTTTTTACCAAATTTCAAATTTTCCAATTTCTCCTGCTTGTTTCGTTGCTCTTCAATTTTGGAGATGACAGAAACATAATTATAACGAATTGTTGAAAAATAGCGAAGTAATTCTCAAAGGATTGGGAAAGGGGATTATTTCCAAAAACAATCTATGATGTATTTCCAATCGTTTCTTATGCAGTAAGAGAAAGTGTGGGTGAAATGAGATATACTTCAAAAAAGTGATCTAAGTGGCCAAAGTTGCTGGCGACCGCTTGAGAGCAGTGAAAGTTAGTTGGTCGTATGGTCCGTCATGAGTGAACGTGAGAAGAGATTACACAACGGTGTTATGGTTAGGAAAGTGAACTCCTACCCTCAATACTAATGTAATGAAATAAACAACTGCAATTGAATTACTGAGACTTTTCAGTATCAGTAGTTCAATGAAAAAAATCATTGAACTAACGAATCTAACAAGGCTCAGTAGTTCAATCAATTGAACTGGTAATTGAACTTCTGAGACTTTTGAGTCTCACTAGTTCAATCAAATTATTTCATTGTACTACTGAGACTAAAAAATCTCAGTAGTTCAATTCGGTATGCTAAAAAAATTAACCTATGCCAATTCCAAAACCATTTCGAGATTTTATCTTACCAACCCTTATTTTTCTACTCTGACCTTTTAAAACGATAAGATGCCATTTATTTTAACATAAAACTAAGAAATCATTCGACTTTCATTGACCTCTAAATGACGTCACATTGTAGCATTTTATTTTCTGTGCCTTTTAAGAATAAAAATATTATACATTTGACATACTGTTCGTCACACAGAATTAAATATTTTTTCATTTCTGTGGTTTGACTGTCTGGTTTTTTTCAGGGCTGCCAATATGGGGTGCTTTTTTAGGCTTCTCAACGCAACGAAATTTTGTGGTATATGGTGACGTCACATAATTTCAATTTTCAAAAAAATATTGTAAAATAACTACTCAATAGAAAACAAAAATATTGAAATTAGTTTCTTAAAATAGCCTTATCTACGAAATAAAAATACAAAAAAAATACAAAAAAAAAACTTTACATACCGAATTGATTGAGCTACTGAGATTTTTTTGTAGACATTTATCACAATAATCACCACAGATAATCACAAAGGGTTTTTATTCGGTTCATCAGTAATACTAATTATGATTTCGTTCTTATGGATCCTGCCGTCTCTCCGCTTGACCGGTCCATTTCTGAGAAATTACTGAACCTCGATGCACAATTTCTGCGAAAACCATCGATGGTCCGTAGAACGCGCACGGTTACACATTTTTATAGACGTGAACTAAAGCCACATTGATATTTTTCCAGCATTTTTTATTTGGTAACCTTCAAGCTTCAAGTTTAGTTCATTTATGTTTTAATTGTCGGTTAATTTACCTGTAATGAGCAATCATTTGTTTCAGTTGACTAAACAGAAGGCTAGAATGGATAGATTTGTTGTGCAAAGGGACCTTCTCCCTGAAATATGTAGACGCATGTCGTGGAATGATCGCTATGAGAAACAAGATTGCGAGATTTGGGTATGGAAAAGTTTTCATCTCAGATCAGACAAACAAGGGAGATATAGTAAGGCGTGCTGGGTGTGAACGTATTAGGCCTAAATCAGGCTTGATGCATTTAGTAGAACTCACCCTGCAGATGGCCTTATTGCTGCTTTTTTTAATGTGGGCTATTAAAGTCTTTTTTTTCTTACCTGTTTTATCGTGTAAACAAATATGGCAGACAGGCAACCAATGACAATCACTAGCAAGGACATTCTGAGCTGTCATTGGTCGCAAAATGCCATGTTTGTTTACAATATAAGACAGGTAAGACAAAACAGAATTTAGTTAGGTCATTGGTGTCGCTGCAAGTTGCGTGAAGAATGAGTATCTCGTACTTACAATTATTGCGTTGAGCTGTTTTGCGGTAAAGAGAAAAAATACATTTGAACATGAACGGTAATTGTACGAAAGCATATCACCCTTTTTTTGTCTAATCTGAGGTTTTTATAATATTAAAACCTTCATAACTGGCTATTATTATTGTAACCCACTTTTTCTGTAGCACAATGGTCTTTCCTCTAAGGAAGTGCTAAACAACGTCCTGAAAAACATTCTTATAATAACATTACATTGAATTCTTGTCGCGCTCTCTCGACTAATGAGAGAGCAAGATAAAAGTCAATGTAAGGTTATTATAACAATGTTTTTGAGATTATGGTAGCCCAAAAACCATAAAAGTACACAAAATGAGAACTGAGGCCTGGTACACAATTTTTTTCATACCGGATTTTAACACCTTTTGTATTGTATAACCGTCAAAAGTCGTTGTTACCAAATTAATGCGCCGATACATAAAATCTGGATAAGACACTAGGTATACACATTGGGGAAAACACAACACGAGTCCGCCAAATTGAACGTGTTATCTGCTTATACTAGTCGGGTGGTAAATTTTTAAATGTTTTATTCTGATATTCTCTTCATCTTTCAGTCCAAAAGATTTCAGGAAAAGCAAAGATTTATAAACTTCTTAGACGAGGCGTTTGACTTGCCACCCATGATAGTGCAGCAACCCAAACAACCACGGCCTTATGAAGATTGGAGTTGGCCATGCGCACCCAGGAAAAGGAAATATTTGTCTACAGCTGACAACGTTTTGGATCTGCCGAGTTATAGTTTTAATGCATGTAAGTATAATCATATAATTACATATATTATAAACGCAGGGGTGGAGTTGTCGGTGAGTGGCTACACCGTGTACCCCGATTCAATGGGGCTAAATGAGTCCCCAACCTTTCGCTTGCCTTAACCGCTTGGGGGTGGAAACCGCAAGAGCGAAGAACCTAATCTCGAGGGTGGAAGTGTTAAAGGGCATAACGCCACGAGTAGCTCTAAGTGAAAGTACACCTCTCGACAGCCCAAGCCACCCATGCCAATGTTGCCCTCCGGTGCCAATACGCAGCAGCTTTTATGGGGAGCACATTTAGTGGGTGGCAAGTTATCACCTGCCTAAATATATTTTTAGATGAGACAGGATAAGGCGCGGTTTATCATCCTATAGATCTGTTCTCTTATCCACAAGTTTTTCACCTCAATAGCCCAGACTTTTTTTAATACTATACTGTGCAATAGTTTCATATTCCATACACATTCCATAATTGTATTTTTACGTTCTATGTCTTTGCTCCTGCGTAAAAACAATAATTCATACGGCGTCAAACTTGGCATGATTATAGTACACACTCTAAATTAAAATTAAAAATTATCAAAACCGGCCAAGTATGAGTTGGGCGCGCGCTTCACATGCCAAACTGAATGTAAAACAACACATTTTTGAGTTCGGAACCGTCGGTGCGCGAGTGAGACTCGCACTTAGCTGGTGTTTATCATTTATTAAATAGACAGCCCGAAGGTTGTCCTATTTAAGTTTGAAGACAAAATTCTACCTCTAAGGGTGTTTTTTTTTAATAGGGCAATTGTCTTTATTCACTAAACAAAATACAAGCTAACATGCACTAACACTACAAAAACAGTTTAGACTGTCCATAGACCGTTGAAGGTCTAAAGACAATCCAAAATCTCAAGCCCACTATCAGTTGGCAGCGTACCCAGCATGCTGCATGCATTACCACGCTGAATGGCAATGCTTATGCGTTGAGCCAGGAACACGCCAGCATTAGGTATTATTGTTAACTTTTGATTGTCAGTTCCAGAACTGTTAGATTGGAGCAATGATGACATCTTAGTGGCATCTCTGGGCAAACGCTATTATAAATGGAGCTGGCGAACTCAAACTCTCGTCGACGAAGGGGTCACAATGTTCGATATAAAATGCTGCAAGTTCGATCCAGAAGGAAAACTTCTTCTTGTAAGTACCCAAATGACACAGGATTTTCCTTAGGCTGGTATCACAGTTGTATGGGAGACCCGTGATTTAAGTAGGTATAATTAGTGCATAACCTACCTTGGACGACCTAAAAGAGACCGCAGGGAAACGCTGGATGCAGGCCGCTTTCAACCGGCTCTTTTGGAGATCGATCGGGGAGGCCTATGTCCAGCAGTGGACATCCTATGACTGAAATGATGATGATGATGAATTGGTATATAAATTATGTGCAGTTTCAATGCCATCGCTCAACAACGATGAAGGAAAACATCGTGAGGAATCTGGTATGTCCAAGAACCTCACAAAGACATGTGTCGTTCACCAGTATGCACTGGGCCAGCATGGTGGTCCATACTCTCTCTCTCTGTGAAAGAAGGCCTGTGTCCCAGCAGTGGGAATATGATAGGCTGAAACGATGATGATGAGTGGTCAAACCTGCCTAGCCTAGCCCTCTCAACCAGAAAACCTAACTCCCATATTTATAAACGCAATAATGGTACCCCGAATCCTCACATTGAGTGCTCACTTTGCTGAGGTTCCCTTTGTTGGTCCTCCAAACCTCCCATAATATACGTTTGGCATTATTAATCGCCTCTCAAGGTTCCCTCAGTCCACCTCAAATGAGGACAAAGTGAGACATTACGTCATAGATCATAGATGACGTCATCATATCTGGAGACATCCTTTATTGAGGTAACCTTAAGCTTACCTTATTTTAACCGACATCAAAAAAGGAGGGGGTTTTCAATTCGGTTGTATTTTTTATGTTTGTGATTTCATAACTCCGTTATTTATAAACCGATTTGGAAAATAATTTTTAGATTACACATTTATTTTTTAATTGAAATGGGTCCAGTAGTTTGGTTTATTTTATTTTATTTTTATATAGTTAGGTACAAAAATAATCAGCAAACTATGCTTATAAACTTAAAAACGAGTAGGTAGAGAAAAAACATTATAAATTTGCATTATAATTGTAACTATAATTATATATATTATATATGTCGGAGAACACCCGGTACTAGGATGTTTTTTTGAAGCTGTGACGTCATCAGTGCTGATGATACTATTTCCATCACTGGGTTCTACCATTGGAGATAAAACCTTAGCTGGCAGAACTACTCTCTTCTAAGTAACTTTGTAGTTTTTAGGCTGTACCAAACTGACTTATTCACGGGGTAGGTTAAAGAAACACATTGAAAGTTCTCATTACTAATTATCTATCCTTTATTTCTGCATAGACCCTAAGAAGGTGCTCTATGCTAATGCTAATTTACCGCCACGTTCGTAAAACCCTAGACGCTTATAGAAGAAGGGCAAGAAACTACAGCGCCATCACTTTATCATAATTATTACAGAATAACACTTTTTCATAACACTTATTGAGCAATAAATAGTAGTTAACAAAATAGTAACAGCACTCTAAGTGCACTGGATATCGCTTTAAGCAAGACTGCCTGTTTCTGCACTTTGTACTGTGCTCGATGAATGTCTCAAACAGAATGACCCTGGCTCCACAACAGCTCGCCATTTTATAACAAAGATGGCGTCATGTCGTTGTGAAGTCATAACACTGTTCATTAAAGATCTACAAATAACCTACTTTACAGTAGTTTATAACTTGTTAAATAATCTTAACTATTTACAGAACTTAGCTCTTATTAACACTTAAGCTAAACATTTAAATAATCGAAACAAGGCGCCATGTTTTTCGTTTTGTAAATCGAATATCAAATCAGCTGTCTTTTAATGTAATCATTAACTAATGATTTTAAACCTAATGTTTATCGTCTACAAATCAAGACATGAATTTAGCAATAGATAACTTTACATTTAACTAAAGATTAAATAGTCTTGTGTCATTGTTTCCTGTCCGGAAAGAGAACAAAACATATTTTTACATTTTAGTTTTCTACAGTTAACTTTACGCTTAAATAAGTAAACTAATTACATCAATCAGTTTGTAAACCTTTCTGGTCTTCATTTTAACGGACATTGTTGAATTCGACGTTATTATTTAGAAGCTGATATTGGTCTTGCGCCGACACGGCCATTCTGACAGGTGGTGCGTGCTCTGCACCAGCCACATCAGTCTGTTGTTAGTATTCTTGAGAAACTTGCTGCTGGTACTTAGGGGTGGATAAAGATTTGATATTGGAATTTTCTAGAATGTTCTCGAAGTGTATAAAGTATTTCAGGGGTCTCGATGTGTTTAGAACATTTTAGTACTGTACTGTCGGAGAGTGTTGGAGTATCGGAGTGAGTAGAAATGAAATGAAATTATGAAAATGAAATGAATCTCGGCGGTTCCCGGAGTGTCTCGCAGGGTCTCGAAGTATCTTGGAGGATTTCGAAGTGTCTCGGAGGGTCTCGGAGGGTCTCGGAGGGTCTCGGAGGGTCTCGGAGGGTCTCGGAGGGTCTCGGAGGGTCTCGGAGGGTCTCGGAGGGTCTCGGAGGGTCTCGGAGTATCTCGGAGTATCTCGGAGTATCTAAAATGAAAATCAGTTTCTCTGAGCTAGGTATCCATTCACAATCACACTAGCCGATAACTTTTTATTTGTCAGTGTTTCTGTTGTTTCCAAACAAGAAACTCTCAGCATGATTTCTATTGAATATCTTTTAATGATAACCGAATCCGATTATCAGCTATCAGCGGATATTTTTCACATCTTGACAATCATAAATGAATCAAGTTTAAACTTTATGGAGGTAAGTAGAGATTTACTGTTCATGGAGAAGTAAGCGAAGATGTTGTGGTTAATGCTCCACGCATAGGTACTCACACTATTTATTTAATTGTAATGCAAGTGTCCCTCGCATAATTGCAAGATTTTATTTCTTATCGATAGGAGCGATTTTATGCTCTGCTATTGTTTGCATATTCAGCAGCTGGGCAATAGTTTGCTGTTGTGTCTACAGCCACTCGATGATGTCATGAATCATCGTCATCATTATTATTATACGAAAAGAATTCTGAAGGTACATCACCAGATTGTAATAGCAGCACCAGGTCCGCTGCAGGTCCACTCGTCACTGTGCATTGTGTAGACACGTCTTAACTTGTCGCACCAGGCATGAATCGGTTTGATTTGGGGGAATCCATCCACGAGCATTAACACTGTTCTCGTGGGCGTGACTAGGATAATCTGAAACATAATAAACAGACAGAAGGATTATCGGATTCTATCCCACTTCTGATGTCGGAGAACACCCGGTACTAGGATGTTTTTTTGAAGCTGTGACGTCATCAGTGCTGATGATACTATTTCCATCACTGGGTTCTACCATTGGAGATAAAACCTTAGCTGGCAGAACTACTCTCTTCTAAGTAACTTTGTAGTTTTTAGGCTGTACCAAACTGACTTATTCACGGGGTAGGTTAAAGAAACACATTGAAAGTTCTCATTACTAATTATCTATCCTTTATTTCTGCATAGACCCTAAGAAGGTGCTCTATGCTAATGCTAATTTACCGCCACGTTCGTAAAACCCTAGACGCTTATAGAAGAAGGGCAAGAAACTACAGCGCCATCACTTTATCATAATTATTACAGAATAACACTTTTTCATAACACTTATTGAGCAATAAATAGTAGTTAACAAAATAGTAACAGCACTCTAAGTGCACTGGATATCGCTTTAAGCAAGACTGCCTGTTTCTGCACTTTGTACTGTGCTCGATGAATGTCTCAAACAGAATGACCCTGGCTCCACAACAGCTCGCCATTTTATAACAAAGATGGCGTCATGTCGTTGTGAAGTCATAACACTGTTCATTAAAGATCTACAAATAACCTACTTTACAGTAGTTTATAACTTGTTAAATAATCTTAACTATTTACAGAACTTAGCTCTTATTAACACTTAAGCTAAACATTTAAATAATCGAAACAAGGCGCCATGTTTTTCGTTTTGTAAATCGAATATCAAATCAGCTGTCTTTTAATGTAATCATTAACTAATGATTTTAAACCTAATGTTTATCGTCTACAAATCAAGACATGAATTTAGCAATAGATAACTTTACATTTAACTAAAGATTAAATAGTCTTGTGTCATTGTTTCCTGTCCGGAAAGAGAACAAAACATATTTTTACATTTTAGTTTTCTACAGTTAACTTTACGCTTAAATAAGTAAACTAATTACATCAATCAGTTTGTAAACCTTTCTGGTCTTCATTTTAACGGACATTGTTGAATTCGACGTTATTATTTAGAAGCTGATATTGGTCTTGCGCCGACACGGCCATTCTGACAGGTGGTGCGTGCTCTGCACCAGCCACATCAGTCTGTTGTTAGTATTCTTGAGAAACTTGCTGCTGGTACTTAGGGGTGGATAAAGATTTGATATTGGAATTTTCTAGAATGTTCTCGAAGTGTATAAAGTATTTCAGGGGTCTCGATGTGTTTAGAACATTTTAGTACTGTACTGTCGGAGAGTGTTGGAGTATCGGAGTGAGTAGAAATGAAATGAAATTATGAAAATGAAATGAATCTCGGCGGTTCCCGGAGTGTCTCGCAGGGTCTCGAAGTATCTTGGAGGATTTCGAAGTGTCTCGGAGGGTCTCGGAGGGTCTCGGAGGGTCTCGGAGGGTCTCGGAGGGTCTCGGAGGGTCTCGGAGGGTCTCGGAGTATCTCGGAGTATCTCGGAGTATCTAAAATGAAAATCAGTTTCTCTGAGCTAGGTATCCATTCACAATCACACTAGCCGATAACTTTTTATTTGTCAGTGTTTCTGTTGTTTCCAAACAAGAAACTCTCAGCATGATTTCTATTGAATATCTTTTAATGATAACCGAATCCGATTATCAGCTATCAGCGGATATTTTTCACATCTTGACAATCATAAATGAATCAAGTTTAAACTTTATGGAGGTAAGTAGAGATTTACTGTTCATGGAGAAGTAAGCGAAGATGTTGTGGTTAATGCTCCACGCATAGGTACTCACACTATTTATTTAATTGTAATGCAAGTGTCCCTCGCATAATTGCAAGATTTTATTTCTTATCGATAGGAGCGATTTTATGCTCTGCTATTGTTTGCATATTCAGCAGCTGGGCAATAGTTTGCTGTTGTGTCTACAGCCACTCGATGATGTCATGAATCATCGTCATCATTATTATTATAATTTATTATTATTATTCATTTTAACGGACATTGTTGAATTCGACGTTATTATTTAGAAGCTGATATTGGTCTTGCGCCGACATATATATATATATATATATATATATATTATATATTATAAACATTATTAATTATCATCATAACTGGAAAAAATATGTTATCCAAAGTAAATGAGATTGCGTAGGTATTTACTAATTTTGAATTCGGTTTTTATAGGTAATTATATCGACAAAAAATTTCAAAGCAACTATGGGAACTTTTAAGAGTGAGAATAGAGAGAGGTGACGACTATAAATATGGGAGAATGTCTTTCAAAATGGTTCATCATCATCATTTCAGCCTTAAGACGTCCACTGCTGGACATAATATGCATATCGAATTCCAGCGTTTCCCTGAGGTCTCTTTTAGGTCGTCTGTCCATCTTGTGGGTGGACGTCCTACGCTGCGCTTACCGGTCCGTGGTCTCCATTCAAGAACCTTTTAGCTCCACCGGCCATCTGTTCTGCGTGCTATGTGCCCTGCCCACTGCCACTTCAATTTGCTAATCCGGTGGGCTATGTCGGTACCATTCGTACGTCTACGGATCTCCTCATTTTTTATTCGATCTCGTAGAGAAACCCCGAACATAGCCCTCTCCATAGCTCGTTGTGCGACTTTGAGCTTGCTCAAATGATTAGGTACCTACCACATATTATTTACGTACACAATAGCCCATTGGTCCAGTTGGTAGTGATCCTACCTTCTGAGCTTGGGGGCGTGGGTTTGATTCCCACCTGGGACAAACATTTATGTCCCGAATATTATTTATTTATTATATATTAATAGTCGTACAGTGCCATCTCTAATGTATCTTTTCATAGTGAAGCTATCGCAAAGCCGCCGTCAAAATTATTAACCACCATGTTTGAGAAAAAATATTAAAAAGTTCTACAAACAATGTTGATGTATAAGCATCACTGCATTCGAATTTGGTTTTTATCCAAGCGTTTTTTTTCGATTGCTAATAGTATATCTGTCTTCACTTAGCGCTTTTTTGTATAAAACAACCATAAATCTTATAGTAATGATGCCACACTTGCTTACCATCTAAACGATGTCTTTTCGGTTGGCTGGCTTGGTTCGTGGAAGCTTCCACTGCTGACTGAACAGATTCTCCGAAAACGTGCGATGGTCCGGAGAACGATACTTGGCTATGTAGGGTGCTTACTTAGCCATCTTCTTTTGCAACGAAGTTCTCGGAATTTCGACTAATGTACGAAGAAAACTAGTTGTGTTTCGCAGTATTGCTCCAGACTGATATAAACTATCTTATTTGCTGAGTTTCCTGACGTTTTAAGTTTCCAAACATTTTTTTTAAACTTACATTCGATTTTACATTGTGTTAGAATCATACTCATCTACATGTAATAGATAATGTCTAAATGAACTATGGAGGTCTAAGGTGTCAAAATTGTGCTAACATATTAATGTTTCTATTTTTCAAGGATCTTATATAATTATACCCTAAAGATAGGTAGGAACGACCTTGCTATTAATATATTGTTATTTTTTCTTCTTACAAGGATTTTGGCGTCACATGTCTTGTGCATTTGCCAGTGTCAAGTATTCATTTTTTTTTTTTAGTTTTATTAGATATTCTCATACAAGTTACAGTCAGAGTCAAGCAGGTCACGGTCAAAGTGATGCCCTCCTAGAAAAGTGGTGGAGTCTTTACTAGAGGCTTCTATGTAGTTATGGAAACATCACGAAAGACGTGTCTCACCTCGTTATATCACTTTCGCATATTTAAGCACATTTACAAAAACTTCGTCATTTACCAACAAGCGAGTTGGTGGTCAAACACGTACTTATTCGCGTAAAAAAAAACTTAATAAATAGTAATCTACCACTATTACACATTGACACTCGAACATACTTAAATAAAAATACATTACATAATTTAGGAAAATAATACAATGAGTCAATGGTATTCACGTTGTCGCCAAAATCCTCATTTGTCTGTGTCATGAGTCGTATGTAATATGGTTGCAATATTTAAAAAAAAAAAATTGTAATGATCCGACGAAATGTGAAAAACTATTTTTTTTTTTTGTAAATATTTTAAAATATTTACTTTATAAAATAAACGAAGCACATTTTTAAAGAGACGTTTTTTTAATAAAATGAGATTTTTGCGCGCCATTATCTGGGCCTTAAGTCAACCAGTAGACAGCGTACCCAGCATTCTGGCATTTCGACGCTGAATGGCAACACTTATATGTTGAGCCAGGAAAACGCCAGCATTTTTTGGCCACGCGTCGCATTAAACAGGCTCTTTGAAAGTTTTTTCTAATGAATGTACGTGTTATCTTCATATTTTCAGCTAGGAACAGAGATGAGAGTGGAGATTCACAACGAACTAAACAAATGTCAGTTCATCCAATACTGCAAATGTAAGTTGGCAATCTGCACCATTACTGCTATCGACTGGAGCCCCACTGGAAACTCCTTTGCTATGTTAGTATCTTTACTCATTTTTATTATTATTACCTTCTTCAATCCTTTTCTTGTTACTTACACTTATGGACCTACTTAGTATTATAAAAAAACCTTTATTGCAATTTAGAAAACTAACAATGAAAATTTAAGAGAGCTTGCTGATCCCTTGTGCAGAGAACTGCATTTTTGTATTCTTTCTTCTCTGAGGATTTTGGCATCGCACTTCTTGTGCATTTGCCAGTGTCAAGTAATAAAATATTATGAAGTTTTAATAAATATTGTCAGACAAGTCATAGATACAGTCAGAGTCAAAGTAAGTCACGGTCAAGTCAGTCATACCATAGTAAAGTGGCGGTGGCTTTACAAAAGGCTTCTATGGGGTTTTCAATTCAATTCAATCATTTTATTTCAGAAAACATAATTCCATATTATGTACATACAAAATGTCAAAAATTTGAATTATTATTACATACACATTAAAATAAAAATAAAAATTAAATAAAATTAAACCATAAAAAATAAAATGAAAATACATGTTTCACTGCGTCATATCACTGCTCACACTCGAGCACGTCCACGAACATTAAAATAATAATCCACCATTATTACACATTAACTCTCGAAAATACGCGCTTTTGTGGTCCAGGGGTGCAAGTACCGTTCTTTTATCGATCGTCAAATTGACAGTTGAGGTCGTCAAATTCGATAATATGCCATTTTTTCAGTACTCGCTGTGATCGATTCTATGGCATTTTAGCGAATTTGACGATCGATAAAGAACGGTACTTGCACTGCAGGTTCTGAATTGGATAGAAGATCTAGATCATAGCGATTGATGTAAGTACTTTTTAAAACTGTCATTGATCGTAGCGTGTGCTTTTTTCTGTTGGCTTTCGGACATGTGGCAGATATATCCGGTCAATTCCATTTTAACTACAATAATATTGTAAAAAGTTAAACTATGTTTATTCAATAATACTTACAAGTAAAATAATTACTACCTTAAATTAAAATGTATGTCTAAAAGAGATCTAAAACTAAAATTAATCTAAAACTAACTACTAATTAAATTATAAGCTATATTATAAAATAATGACCCTCGCTCCTGCTCGTACCTTGTGCAAAGGTTGGCCATAGCCATTCAGCGTGGCAATGCTGCTAGCGTTATGGGCACCTTCGCGCCGGCTACAGTTAGGGGCGGGTTTTTTTAAATTTTTTTTTTAAATATTTAGTTTGATGTAAAATTTTGAATGAAAACTTTTTTTTTTAAATCTTTTATTGTAATGTATCAGCAGATACCAGCTCATGTTCAAACCCTAGAAATAAATAAAAATTACTGCAGCCGTCAGAGCAAAATATCTTTGACCGAGTATAGAAATATTCAGTAAACTTACACAACGTTCAGGCTGGTTGAACACTACAAAGTAGTATTATCCTAATTAAGGCTACATGCAAAAGGGTAAAAACACTGTTTAGTAGGTACTGCAGCTAACAAGGCAAAGATATGAATTATTACTAAGAACCAATGCTCTACCACAACTTTAAAAACATTTTCTTATTTGGTATTTGCCTCGCTCTCTCGCCTAATGAAAGAGCAAGACAAAAATCAATTCAGGGCTACCTCTTAGCACGGGCTCGAAACAGCGCAATGTGGAAAATCACGCGAAAGTGAACCTTAAAGCGCGAAGATACGGTTTGCGATCGCACTAAGTTTCAGAACAACCTAAACAGGATCGCTTAAAACAGGTAGCCCCAGAATAGATAATACGAATGATTTTTGAGATTGTGAGAGGTCAACATACTAAGCCATAAACAATCGTATATTGCTAGAAATCGTTAAAAAAAATAGATAAAAATATCAGAAATATCAAAAATATAAGAAATATCAGGTATAAATATTTGATTGGGATTTATTGCTAATATTTTAAAGCAATTTTCATTTTTATATTTTTAACGAGAACATTTACAGAAACTATGTCTTAAGTGACTTGCGATCTTCTCCGATAAATTTACAAAAAAAAAAACGATTTAAAAATTGCTCTAAAAAACTTAATTTGAATAAAATAACATTGCAAAATTTTATTTTATATTCAAATTCATTTTTTCATCACCACGTTTAATAAATTTTTGACTTCAAAGATGTGGAAAATTGCGAAAGGGGCAAGTTCTTAAGTGAAATGTAAATCACCAGGGGATGTTCCCGAGGCACAATTTGCGCTATGAACCAAAAGGATTACCCCATGAAGTATCTGTCGCTAACAGACAGCGCTGCCCTCGTGGTGAGGGTGTCGCCGAACGCGCGCTACGTCGCTGTAGCGGGTGTGCACGCCCGCAAGGTGTGGGTGCTGTCATGGCCAGATCTACAACACTTCGGCGTCCTGAGAACATACGAGACTGTTAAGGTACAGTTATATATTTACTGTGGTAAGGTTGTGGAACGAACAACTGCTGGAATCTGGTCACTTCCAACCGGCCCTTTTGGAGATCGATGGGGGAGGTAAATGTCCAGCAGTGGACGTCCTATGGCTGAAATGATGATGATGATGAAGGTTGTGGAATGTGCTCCCGATATTGCGGCGCAGTTACATTCACCGGGGGATCGAATAGTGGCTTGTGATTGGTTGGAGTCATTCATTCAATTAGCGCCTAGGATTGGCCCGCACGAAAGATTCGGCTGAAAATTATGTACCATTTTCATCGCGCAGGGTAAAGGATGAGCGGTCAAGTGGTTATATCGTCATTGACTGATTACTTACTGACTGTTAAGGCACTAAAACAAAATGCGTACAATAAAACTACTCTACCTACTATTGTTATCTACACAAAAATGAACAAGCAAATGTAGGTCTGCGAAACCAAATGCACAATGCTATGAACAGCATTGCCATATTATAATAAGTTTTTTTTTTTTTTTTTTTTTTTTTATTTCGTTTAAACACTGGTGTTGGTAATATTATTAGCGTACAAATATTTGCTTAGGTGTATAGTGGTGTACCTTTAGGATCACTATACCCTGCACTAGGTCTCGTTAGAGCCTGTATTGCAGTGTACAGTTCCTTCTGGCCCTCTGGCCACTTTGAATACACATATTGAATAACAAAGTTTGGGCACAGTAAATATATTATAAGCTAGAGCAGTAGTTTGACTTGGACGTGTCCTTGGATTCAATGCCTATAACTGTCAGGCTAGGGTTGCTTCTATCGGGTTTTGAGAAAAAAAATATTACTATGTACGCTACTTCTGCATTGACGACACACACACACTTGCGAATCGCAATGACGTGGCCCGGCCTTTACGGACCTAAAGTTTCAACCCCAAAAAGCTCAACAAAAATACCCAATACTACTATACTACTATAATAAAAACAAAGTAGGTACTTTGTTTTCATATGGTACTCTTGGTACTTCATGTTTTTGGTTTGATTTCATTTATGTGTCGGTTAGTGCAAGTCGTACTAATTGAATAAACAAATATACAATATAATATATGGTATATAATGGTAAAGAGTTTCTAACTAAAAATAAAAATAAATGTATTTACTATAAACCTTTACTGAAACCAAGAAATTGTAAGCATTTTACGTCAACAACATAATCATTGATTAATTAGGCATAGATCTAATTATCCTAAAGCTTTGACTTCTCAACTGGACTTATTTGCCATTCGTATCTCGTATCCAAAACCACTGCAACATTATTATAATACTAGTAATCTACGTGTACGATTAGATCGTGACAAATTAAAGTTGTAAACGTCATTATAAGCCTGCTACATATTTTTTGGCGTATCGAACTTGGACTTTCTTGGCACTAGGCAAACGTTTGACCGCGATCTCGCCTGATGGAAAGCGATGATGCGGTCGAAGATGGAGCACAGCCCTGTAATAACCTGATAACCCTAGACTTGAATACTCCAAGAATGAATAACGATAAAATATGACGGTGATGTCCATGAAGCTTTCATGCGCCACCTTTTCTTTTTCGGCATTAGAATAGATTTTATTTCACCTCATCAAAACTCGCGTGAGAATTAATTATAAATTAAATAGAAACAAATATTTTTGCAAGTGCAAGCCGGTGTTATAATAATTTAGATTTTGTTTTTCCAGGACCTGCACTGGCACCCGTGGAAAACCGCTTTACTCGGCATAGCCACTTTCTCAGCTGACCGGCACTCGTCCATAATAATATGGGAACCACACGTGAACAGAATCCGCAGAGAAGAAATAGGCCGTGGACACTACAGCATAGACACCATGCGGTTCAACCACAGGACTGGAGAACTGCTGCTTAGCTTGTGGAACTTAGGTAAATTATTTTTGATAGCCCAAATGCTTGAATGTACTGACAAAATTGACAAAAGGTAACAATCAAATTAAAAGGTACAATCAAATTATCAAAAGGGCGACTGTGGTGCATCAAGACTAACAACTTTGTTCTACAAGTTTTCGAAATTCGCCTAAAACAGCTGTTTCGTACATTTTGTCGGGAGTGTTTTTTTTTTTTTGTATGGATCAGCAGTTTTTTTTCCCGCATATTTCGAATAATTTTTCTACAAAAGTTGATACTGTTTATGCACCATAGTCGCCCTTAAGAGGTTTTGCTTTAATGGCCGTTGACCGTGTATATATTTGGATGTGAGCAAAGCGAGCAAAATAGTATTTTTTCTTGTCCTGGTAAGAAAACAGTCAGAAAGCAATGCTGTACGTTTTTCTCACTCACTACTTACTTACGTATTTAAAAGCGTGTAATGTTTTGGATTTTCTGTTAATTATATGCTTAATTTGTTATAAAGAATGATCTTTGCTCAACAAGGTAAGATAACATTGACTGTGAGCGAAGCGAGTTTTATTGCAACTAAATTTGGGATGAGTATGAGCTTTATAAATTTAATAGTGTGGTTATTTTAAGACAATTTGATTCAGTTTCACTGATGTTTGACGGACTGCAATTGGCAGCTGATGTTATTAACATTTCCAGTCGCTTTTTTCTATTACCTGCCCGATTTTTTACAATACAAACCAAAGACAATGTAATTTTATTGTACCTACTATTTGAGGTTTGATGTTGTGACGGAAGGTGGGTGTAAGATCTCAATTTTAGATCCAGTTCTACTAAGTTCCGAAGACTACTTGAGGAATGCAGCGATTCGCACCGCGATGTGTTCGCACCATGGTGTGAGTCGCTTTAGATCTAAACCGAAGCTATTTACAAAGTCGTTGTTTTCTTCTCATCTAATTGTTATTCCATTGTGCCATTACAGATGTAATACCATCGCTGGCTTATCTCCAGTGCTCTATGTTGATCGTGATGAGTGACTTCGAGACTGTGGCAGATCATTGGGGAGAAGGTCGCACTGGGTTGGATCGAGTCAGGACTATGGTATTCAGTCCAGACGGCACCAAACTAGGTAAGAAGTATACCAACAACAAGAAGTGACATTTTTCAAACCAATCTATATATTCCTCGACTATTGACTCTTGTCCAGCTTAAAAAGAAAGTAGTTATTTATTTATTTTGCATTTTTAGTGAAACATACAGCCTAATAGTATATAAGTAAACAAAAATAATTAGGCGAATACATAGGCGGGAATTTGTAATTGGCCTACAATTACAAATTCCCGCCTATGTATTCGCCGCCTATAACACTAAAGTAGTTGTAAAAAAGTAAGGTGGGGTAAGGTAGGTAGGTGGGTAGGTAATAAGGTGAGTAGTATTAAATTATATTATTGATGTAAATATTGAATGCCCGATGAGGGTAGACTGATGAATACAATTGTTGCACTAACATCTAGCATAATAATAATTTATCAGTTCATCAATAATTTTTTTTTTGATTCTGATTCTGATACTACTGGTCGACTAGTTTAACATTAGAAATGTTCAGGGATATCATTATACCACAGACTAGATAAAGCTACTACCTAGAGGAATGACCTAAATAATATCATTCAGAATAATATATGATAATTTTTATAAACTGTATAGAGCACGTGCTGTGGCATTGTGAAAACATAAGAAACTAGAACCGCCACTGGGTTGTGCAACTGCATGTATAGCTTATAGGTACGTGGAAACGGTCTTAGAATTCCATGGATTTTGTAGACATTTTGATAGAAATTTCCAGATTTAAGTCTTTGAGAAAAAAAAATGTTTTTGACAAAAGCTTTTTACGTACCGTTAAGTACCGATAAGTACCGTTCGATCTTCTTCCCTAAAAGGATCAAAATTATCTGTATGGCACCAATTTCGTTTAAAGTATCTCACAAATCAGAAATCGCTTGTTTGTTGGTAAAAGTGTAAACCACTGTCCTCTGTCCATTTACCATCAGGTGTGACCCGTAGGTTGCTAGTCACTTATTCTATATTAAAAAAAAAAACTATTACAGTTAAAAGCACAGGTTAAAAGTAATAATTTTCTCTGAAAAATCTAATAGCTCTGTTATCTATGGTAAAATATATTTTATGTTTTTTTTTATTGTTGACAGGCTATAGGCATTTGACCTTATCTTTCTATTTCAGCCACGGCGACTGCAGGTGAAGATTTGGTCATCTGGAATTTCCTTCCAGATAATTACAAGAAGAAAATAAACCATAAAAAATTCACAGCGATACCTCAATTCCTTGACTTGTGCTCTAATGGTTTTACTATTAGGTAGATTATAAAATAATACAGTGGGCGAAATACAAATATTTACATGTATAAATGCATAATATATATGACAATTTCGAAGTTTCAACAATCTGAATTTGTTTAGGATGTTATTCTTATTATACACACGAAAATATTCCCACTTCGCCCACAGTTTGGTAAGTGCATGATCTTTTGTAAATTTTTATTATGCTGGATATAATAACTAATCAGTTTATTCAAAATTATAATTCTTATTTAAATAAAATGCTATTAGTTTTGGAAAACTTATGTTCTATGTATCTCCAAATCTGATAAAGAGCTACCGAAACGAATACATAATATTGTATTCTAGTCATGTATTTACAAAGCCGTAAACTTAGAATAACTACTCAGAGAAGGTAGGTTTCCAAAGAACGCCTTCTCAAGCTACAAGCAAGCTACAAGCTTCGTAAGCTACAAATTCACTTTGTAGCTTACGTTTCGATGGTATTTTAAACGATTTAAGCAAGAAAATTAATGGATTACCTGTGAAATGTCACACCATAACTCTTATGCTGCTTTTCTGATTTGTTGTGGTACGATTTCACCGCGCAAATTGTCATAGTAAAATAATTTTTTTTTTGGAGCCATATATGACTCTATTTGAATGGCTTAAATATTGCGAATGTACTTGGTTTCTATTGTGTAGTTATTCTAAGGTCGTAAATGAATCTAGTCTAGTCTCAATCTAGTCTATAGACTAATCTTAGGTAGCCCGTTGATCTAGTTGGTAGTGAACCTGCCTTCTGCGCTTGGGGGCGTGGGTTCGATTCCCATCTAGGACAAACATTCATCATGTGATGAACACTAGTGTTTGTTCTATATCTGGGTGTTAATATCTATTTAAGTATCTATTTAAAAATATCATCATCATCATTTCATAGGACGTCCACTGCTGGACATAGACCTCCCCATCGACATCGATATCCAAAAGGGCCGGTTGGAAGCGGCCTGCATCCAGCATTTCCTTGCGGTCTCTTTTAGGTCGTCTGTCCATCTTGTGAGTGGACGTCCTACGCTGCGCTGTTAAAAATATATATGTTACAAACTTACATTTAATAGTTAGAATGTATGGAAGAACCTCATTGTCCACTAAGTTAAGTTTGTCTTAAATATTTCAATTTTTTTTTTGTTTGGACTCGCGCTCTGTGTGTTCCATCCAACGGAACCCTCAGAGCGCGAGTCCTACTCGTACTTGTCCGGGTTGTTATAAATATATATACCTTAAATACCGGGTACATGCTACAGTCTTACGTCCAAAAACCTAGCGAAAGTGATTAGTTGACGCAGCTGTTTACAATTTAATTGCAGAACAGAAATAGTGTACTTACATTTCATCGAAATACCACTCCATTAATGAACAAATACCTACCCGAGAATGTTGTAGAAATTACAATTTACTGCGCTGATGATTAACAAATGAAACATTAACAAATGAAACATTAACAAATGAAACATTAACAAATGAAACATTAACAAATGAAACATTTTCTTCGTGCTGACAGACGAACACATTTTCCATTTCCTACTAAACGCTCCTGAAAAGACTTTTTGTCGACGTGCATGGCCGACACTTGCGTGCGTTTATCATAAAAACAGTCTGTGCCAACAGCCGCATAATAAATGGGCTATCTGGTACCGCTGCCTCATGTTCTGATTGCTATCAAGATAACACTGACTACGCAAAGAGATACTCGTAAACATTCCGCTAATTTCAATAATTGAACTTAAATAAAATAAAATAAAATTAAAATAAATAAAATAAATAATGTACTAATGTAATAATCACCATTATTGCATTAACACTCGAAAATACAATAAGTTTAGGAAAATAATACTTACAATGAGACATGTTTTTTTCACGTTGGCGCCAACACTCCATGTAGGTAGACTCCTAAATTTTGACAATTAGTTTGATTAATTAACCATAGACAAAAAATTTGAACATTCCTAAATAAAGGATTAATTATTATTCTGTGGACCATTCTAGAGAAATGCCTTGTTGAGTTTTGGCGTCAAAGTGAAAAATTATTTTCCAAAACTCCATAGAAGCCTCTTGAAAAGCCTCCACCACTTAACTAAGGCATGACTTTTACTTGACCGTGACTTACTTTGCTTGACTCTGACTGTGACTGACTTGTTTGATTACATTTCATCCAACTAATTTAATACTTGACACTGGCAAATGTAATAATAATAAAATAAATAAATATTCGGGACATTTTTTTCACACACGGTCATCTGACCCCAAACTAAGCAAAGCTTGTGATATGGCTGCCATAGACTGATATACATACATATATAGTTTTAAATACATACTTAAATAGATATTAACAACCAGATATAGAACAAACACAAATGTTCATCACATAAATGTTTGCCTAGGTGGGAATCGAACCCACGCCCCCAAGCTCAGAAGGCAGGTTCACTACCAACTGGACCAACGGGCTATGTAGATGATATGTAGATGTGTGTGTGTGTAGCTGGTGTGGAGGTTAAAGGGGGAGGCCTATGTTCAGCAGTGGACGTCTTCTGGCTGATGATGATGATGATGATGATGATGACTGGCAAATGCACAGGAGTGCGACGCCAAACTTCTCTCAGAGGTAAGAATGAAATTCTTTGTGACAAACTTAGATCAGGTGACAAACTATGTTGGTTGGACTCACAGGTTGGACTATTTGATTGATCGCACAAAATACGTAGTTAATGCAAGGAGTTTTTATAACTTTAGGGTATACAAAGTCCTTGAGTTAATGTTCCTAGTCACGTAGTCACAACAAAGTCACCAGCAGTTACGCATCGTATCTGCGTAATTGACAACTATTGTTGTTTATAGATTGATAACGGGGCGATGTCAGAAAAACGATGATAATGTATTTGAAAAGGGTACGTTAACTTATCGGTATCGGAGGCATCGATTTATGTCGACACAACAAGCGCGTGAAGAGATAACTCTTTTTAAATGCTTATACGTTAAAATAGTCTTTTCACACCACCTGCTCGACAATGTCCAATACACATCGTGCAACCTCAACGTAAAGAAAAGCATTATCTCTTAAGGGATATAAAGTTGTATAAAACTCCCTAGGGAATAAAGTGATTTGAATTTGGAACATCACATTCGTGTGGAAACTCGTGGAAAACTCCAAGTAAAAAAATGCCCACATGGTATTGTAAAGAGGTTTGTTCGAAAATTTAACTGGCCACCATAAGCAGAACTAAAAAAAAGGTGCATTACAAAGAATTTGAAACAAAAGACGATGTTTACGTATGATGATGCTGTGATTTAGACAATAGACAATAGACAAATTTTTATTTATGGAAGAAAAAGTCATAATATATACATTTTTGAGAACACACATTACACATTACAATTGACTTTTGACTTTTTATTGTCTCGCAGATAGTGTGAAAAGTAGAGTATGCTCCTCTGGAATAAAGCCTGTCTTCGTCTTGGGCAGCTTGAACCCCTCGCTTCACTCAGGACTCTATATAACTCCCTCGTTACGCTCAGGGTTCAATATGCCGACTGCGACGTAAGACACTGCTTTATTCAGAACAATAAGACAGTGCATAATCTACTATTAATCGCCTATACAGTGCAACACGGCTTTTTAGGAGCCCGGTTTCAGCCACAACTATGCCGTTTGCACATAAAAAAAAATGGGAATTAAAAAACACAAATAATATATTTAAAAAAACTGATTGGATCTTATTTTAAAATTTTGAACATAATTATTGAACACTAGCTGCGCCCCGCGGTTTCACCCGCGTAGTGATGAAAAATGGTGATGTTGATGATGAAAAATAGCCTATGTCACATTCTGGCTCTTGAACTATACCCATGCAAAAGCCTCTTTGCGCTCTCTGTGGCTCTCTGTCTCAGTCGTTAAAATGCTTATACTGCCTTAATTTGGAACTTAATTTAATTTCGTTTTCTGTGATTGGTTTATGGTCAGCTTTTTTAAAATACAAAAAAAACAGTCCGGTGGCTTATTGTGCAATAAAACACGCTAATATACTTTAGTAAATAAGTATGTCTGAAAACAACCACAATAAAAGTTTGTTTATTTATCAAACGACATTGTAAAACCGTATTAACATCCCACCTTATACATCAGCGAGTTAACGACAGGTAGTTGTCACACCGTACGTTCTAACACAATAGCACGCGTGCCGTCCACTGATTTACCGGCCGATTGAAAACCTATACGGTGTGAAAGAGCCCGATTTATGAGCCACGAGATCGAAGATGGAGACGTTTGTGTGTTAATCCGGTAAAAGGAAACTACATAGGACGGATGCCCTTATTCTGACAATCTAGAACATCTGCGTCACGGTCTCTCTCATTAGATGTGACATCAGAGACCCGTGGTACAACTGATTTGAGCATTGGTAGTCAACATCATATTGTTACTACTATAGTCCCAGATATGATAGTTTTCGAAAACTTTTTTCGTTTACGTATTGTTCCATACATTTTAGTAAAGCGCCTCTATCGGAAACATGGAGGAACTAAAATCGGTAGTAATCGGCGGCATAGATTGCTTCACTCTAATAGGAAAAAAGTTTTCGAATACCTTTCAGCCCAGCAATGTATGGAACAATACATAAACGAAAAAAAGGTGAACTCTTTTCTCCAAGCTAAGATTCAGAGACAACGGTCCAAGACCAGTCTTAGCAGAGCGTTGGCTAAGTCGATCTTTAAAATTTGTATTCAAAAACATAGTTACACAAACTTAGCGTGGTCTTAGCCAAGACTATACTTTGTTGCCTATGGCAGTTTTGGTTTTTACCGAATCCTTTACAGGTTTTTTAAGTAAACGTGACTAAACTCAGACAAGGTTAGGTCAGGTTTAGGTTAGGTTAGGTAGTTACAATCTTTCGGCTCTTGGGCCGGTCTTGTGGGACATCGGCTATATGAGTATGTGTTGAGAGGAGCTCTCAATCCGGGCGTCAGCGTGACCTGCTATGCGGATGACACGCTTGTGACTGCCCGGGGTGAGACCTATGAGGAGGCTGCTCGTCTTGCCACAGCAACGGTGGAGGAGGTGGTGACGAGGATAGAAATGTTGGAACTTCGGGTGGCGCTCAACAAGTCGGAAGCCTTGGTTTTCCACGGCCCCCAACGAGTGCCTCCGAGGGGTGCCCACATCTCTATCAGAGATGTGCGCATTGAGGTGGAGTCCACTATGAAGTATCTTGGACTCCACCTCGATGGAAAGTGGAACTTCCGCGAGCACTTCGCGCGGCTGGTGCCCCGGTTGATGGGTGCGGCTGGTGCCCTCAAGCGCCTGCTGCCCAATCTCGGGGGGCCGAAGGCTGGCAGTCGCCGCCTATATCTGGGAGTAGTGCGGTCCATGGCGCTTTACGGAGCGCCCCTATGGGCTGATGCCCTAGATGGCCAATCGGTTGCCCTTTTAAGGCAACCGCAGCGAACGATAGCCATCGGGGTGGTAAGGGGATACCGCACTATATCCTGTGAGGCGGCGTGCCTTTTGGCTGCCCTGGGACTTGGGCTCCATGCAGGCATGTACGCATGGCGCACGGAGCTCTGCCGCCGTGGACAACGTCCCGCACCGAGGGAGGTCGAAGTGTGGAAGTTCCACGCTCGCCGGTCCAATTTTTTTTGCGACAACAAGACGTAGCGCGCTTTTAAATAATTTTTATAGACAATTATAAGACGAGCGCAGAAACGTTGACGTTGACGTTGACGCAGGCTTGGTCGGTACTGTCGTGACACCAAGGATCTTATTAGCCAAACATTAAGATAGATTGTAATTAAATTAAGGCGTAAATAAAAATAAATTAAGGTGGAATTAATTTATTATTTACAAGCTTACTTGCAACTTCAAAAAATATATGTGCTTGTTACGTTAGCTTCGGAATTCTAACTGTACCCACGTCCATTTCGATGTGAGATATTTTGATTAGGCCATGACATGTCCAATCTCGCTGTCACATTGTCAATGAGTACTGAGAAATAGCAAGCAGAGCGGTGAAAAAAAAGCCACTTAAATAATAAACGGTTTTCCTTATACAGATTGAAAAAATATTTCATTCTAATACTGTTTCAATTAGGTAATGGTCTTAGAAAAGCCTTGCTAATGACTTTCTAACAGTTTAATAATAAATGGTTTTCCTTATAGGTGCATTGAAAAAATGCTTTCGTTCTAATACCGTTCCAAAATAGTTCCAATTACGTAATAGTTCTTCGAAAAGCTAGGCTATAATGAGTTTCTAGTTTGTCAACACTTCTTTTGTTAGGAATACAAGCAAAATAAATTGAATTAGACCAATGTTGCCAGTGAAATCACAAGGCAAAAAGATTTTCTACATGGTATCAAACATGGTAATTTTTTTAGGAACCCACTTCAATGAAAATAAGGCTTAAGGATCTTCTGTCCTTTCCTTGCCTCCTTTAATATATTATAAGTACATACAATATATCGATGTACAAAGAAATTTGATTACGTTTTTTCATTCATAAAAACTGAATGTACAGAGGTTATGTTAGAAATTACAGACGAAAAACAATTGTCATTTCCAGATGGCTATGGTCGAAGGTTATATGACTGGCTTAAAGACAAGTACAAGCCTTTTTTTCACAATTTAGTTGTTTGCAACGTGAAACGTTTTTATAAAATGTAGAAATTAGCTCAATTTATGTATATTTTTAGCTGAATAACAACGCAACGTTTGAGAAAAGTACTGAACAAATCTGTAAAATATTTTTTTAAACTGGATATTTTTGCACATACGGTCCTCTAACCCCAAACCTTGTCCCAAACTAAGCAAAGCTTGTAATATGGCTGCCAGTGGCTGATATACATACATATATATATTTAAATACATACTTAAATAGATATTAACACTCAGATACCAATAGAACATGGCATATGAGTAAAGAATGTAACAATAATTCGTTAATGCTAAATTAGCACTATTCCATTCCAAACTTCAACAAGATCTCAACATCCGGATACTGTCATATCACAAAACAAAGTTGACGGTCTGTGACCACCATACACATGTTATAGCGGAACACGGACGCGGCATGAATAGGTCTGGTTCCTCACTATGACGTCACAATGAGGGCATAAATTAGCCACCTCTTATTGCGACGTCGGCTCTGACGCGACGACTCAATGATCGCCTGAAATATGCGACCGATCTCAGCTTACCGTTTTCAATGGGGAAAATCGAACGATGATTTATCTCGGTCGTGTTAAATTTGTGGTCGTGAGATGTTCCGGCAATACTGTTTTTTTTACTCCCGACGCAAAAAGAGGGGTGTTATAAGTTTAACGTGACGTGGTCCTTAACTGTTGGCCTTTTGGAAAAACTCAGAGTCACACAGCGGGCAATGGAGAGAGCTATGCTCGGAGTTTCTTTGCGCGATAGAATCCGAAACGTGGATATTCGCCAAAGAACCAAAGTCACCGACATAGCTGTTAAAATTTGCAAGTTGAAGTGGCAATGGGCAGGCCACATCGCTCGGAGAACCGATAACCGATGGGGAAGAAAGGTTCTTGAGTGGAGACCACGAACCGGAAGACGCAGCGTAGGTAGACCTCCCACTAGATGGACCGACGACATAGTAAGAGTCGCTGGCATCCAGTGGATGCAAAAGGCAGGCTGTCGTTCAGTGTGGAGGTTAAAGGGGGAGGCCTATGTTCAGCAGTGGACGTCTTCTGGCTGATGATGATGATGATGATAAGTTTAACGCGTGTATTTGTGTATCTGTCTGTGGCATCGTCCTTTATTAACTAATCAAAATAGGTACAAGCTAACACTAACACTAATAAAACAGTTAAAATGCCCATAGACCGTTGAAGGTAGACAATCCAAATTCTCAAGCTTTCTATCAGTTGGCTGCTTGCAGCATGCAGCGGTGGCCAGAAACATGCCAGTATTGCGGTCAAGCGTCGCATACGCTCTGAAAGATTTTTGAAAATGAGGTGAGCTCCCGGTCCCCAAAGGGCCCAATATCTATATTGATAGCCCGTTGGTCCAGTTGGTAGTGAATCTGCCTTCTGCGTTTATGGGTGCTGTTCGATTCCTACAGGACAAACATGTGATGAACATTTATTTTATGTTTGTTCTATAGGTATTTGGGTGTTAATATCTATTTAAATATGTATTTAAAAATATATATGTCTCTCGCAGCCATATCACAAGCCTTGCTTAGATCACCGGGTCAGATGACCGTGTGTGCAAAAATTTCCCGAATATTATTTATTTATTTACTTATATATCAATATCTAATAACATCTATATAATATCAATATCTAAAAGCCGTTACTAGCTCGCTTGCCAGTATTTTATGTGGATATTTGGGCTAAGCCTGGAAATTACTCAAACACATTGATCTTTGTTTCTATTTAAGAGATCGGTTCGGCCTTCGATTTCATTGGCTTAAATTGTTGGCCCCACAGTTGCGACGTGGCAACCAACTGAGCAACCTGGCGTTAGGCTAGTTTACTTTTGTCATAAATATAAACGGTGATTGCTGATCGTAAGCAGATTTCAAGATAAATCTACTAGCAGTTTGAAACTCGTTCCGATGTAATAGGCTATCGGATGTGTTTTATCATCATCATCGTCCACTTGCCACCAGCCGTCTTTCGCAGGTCATCACTCCACCTGGCTGCAGGGCATCCTACTCTTCGTTTGCCGATGCATGGTCTCCACTCTAGAACCCCCGTCTACCCCAACGGTTGTCAGTTCTTCTACAGATGTGGCCAGCCCATCGCCACTTCAGCTTGCTAATCTTTTGAGCTATGTCATTTACTTTAATTCTCTGTCAAATAATCTCATTCCTGATTCTATCTTTCAAAGGAATCCAAAGCATATCTCGCTTCATAGCTCGCTGAGTAATTTTAAATCGATTACACACAGGTGACAGATGTTTAATTTATTAAAAATAACAAACTTAGTGAAAAATACAACTCAATTTAATTCAGCTAAGAAACTAAGTTATAAGCGTAGCGTTTTCAATGCTCAAATTAACGTCAACACAAACAAATTTGCATGCTCATTATTGTAGAGAACCCAATGATAACCAATGTGTATAAAAAAATTCATCATTATTATTAGCCTTTCATGTTCCCACTGCAGGGACACCAACCTTATTCTCTCAGAGAGAGAGAGAGAGAGGATGGGCCAATCCACCATGCTGGCCCAGTGCATGTTTCTGAATATCATTATGTCTTTGTACTTTTGAGGTTCTTGGACGGTTCCGTCCCTATGTTTTCCTGCCCACTGTTTTTGAGCGATGGCATTGAAATTACACATAATTTATATAAGTACTAAATACTTAAGTAGGTAATTGCTCAAAGTGATGTCGAACAACTCCAGAACTCGTAATGCTATCATTACGGCCGGTAACGAGAGGCTTGAGGTAGTTGACGATTACGTGTATCTTGGACATGTTCTT
The DNA here is from genome assembly GCA_914767915.1 of Agriopis aurantiaria. Classification (NCBI taxonomy): domain Eukaryota; kingdom Metazoa; phylum Arthropoda; class Insecta; order Lepidoptera; family Geometridae; genus Agriopis; species Agriopis aurantiaria. Next base: position 2,868,935 of record OU611994.1, on the reverse strand, counting down.
TGACAACGAACCAAAGAATAAAGAGATCGGTAGGAAAACAAATACAGCTTGCGTGGGCTGCGTTCGGGAACATTCTCCAATCGAAGGAGATACCACAGTGCGGAGTGCCTGAAGACTCGGATCTATAATCAATGCGTACTGCTCACCATACCTGGGGCTGAGACATAACCGCTCACGGTGAAAGACCGTACATAAGATAGCCGTAAAGATAAAGATAAAGATCATTTATTTGTTTGTCCGTCGTACAGAGAGCCATGGAGCAAGCCATTCATAATCATCACTATCATCATCAGCCATTAAACGACCACTGCTGTATAAAAGCCTCCCTCTTAGAGAGGGGTGTTAGGTGTTGCGACTAGCGAGAGACCTGGGAGAGTGGCATAAACAAGGGGATTCCTACACCCAGCAGTACGTCATTCAGGGCTTATGATGATGATGATGAAGTCATTGTTGCAGGACTGAGGACAGACCGGTGCCATCAGATTGTAAAGCGCACATGCTACCGCCCCGACCATCATTGCAGTATTAAATTAATTCAACTAAGGCAATAACAATTCCTTACCCTATATGCTATCTGTTAATTGAACTGCTTATTAAACCATTTACAATGTAAGCGTATAATCAGTTAAATTTTACCAGCCCCGATAACTACCTGGTAAGTAAATGTAATTGTTTATTTGGGCCTCATGTTTTAAGTAAATGTCTCAATAATTTTAAGAAATTTTAAAAATACTAGTAGATACTTAATTAGCTTATCTATCTGTAATGAGCGGTGTCTTGTAAAACAACTGCTTAATTGAATTCAGATAAGCTTAACTGTGACGATATGCTAATGAAGAATTACCAATTTACATTGTATTACTGAGTAGGTATAACAAAAAGCCACCTCAGTGAGTTATTTTTACATTCTTTAAAAAAAAACGTAAACTTATTCTTACTTGGCCAATTTTGGTGAAACGTTACATACCTATTTAAATTAGCAATACGAATTTCTGATATGATAAAAAAAAATCCTAACAGACAGTATTGCAAAGAATACGTAGTGCTTATAGTATGAAATCTTTGCAGTATTGTTTTTAAATTTTGATATGGTTTTCAGAAGAATAAAATTGCCAGCTTTCAATAAAATATTTTCCTTTGTTTACATTTGATGTAGGAATAATGCAATGAGCTTTGTCACAATATAAAATAAATAAATAATAATAATTACATTAAAAAAAAAAAGACATTAATAATTAAATAATAATTTTGTAATTATGAAATGTGACATTACGCAAAAACTAAAAAAAAAAACATGGTAAAAGCTATGCTAACGCCATCTATAAGAAGTTCCCTCCGGCCATGAACTGTCAATTCGTACAAAGCAGACGTAATGGCTACTAATTTATAAGTAAAGAATTACCTTATCAGCAATTAAGACTATGCACAGCCAGCTTATCAAGCGCTAAAACAACCACTTTGATAAGGAATAATTTAATTTTGTCAACAGATGCTTCGGACGACACAAATTGACTTTACACCAAAAGAAATATCAAAAACTTATCAGCATTTACAACTACTTACAAACTATAGGCATTATTAAAAGACGCTAAAACAACCTGTCTGAATACATAAATTCTTAAAATGTTTACAACACTCTTTTCTTAGCGTAAATTGACTTTTTTATCGGCGAATTGGATGCGCAGGATCAGCGCAGGGACATATTAAATGTGCTTTCGGTGATCATTTTCTATCCGTAAGTTATTTCGTTGAGACGTGTTTCTATGAACCATGGTATCGGCAAGTCGTGGTATCGACCTACCATTTAAATATAGGATTGTTTTTAAATTATCTGCTAATAATTTTTTCGTACCTACTACCATCCAACGGTCAAGGGTGTTTCGGCTAATCGTGCGTGACTCCGTACTTTAGAAAAAAACTCTATAAATATTTTTTATTGACTTATAAAAAAGCTCAGCATTAATAGAGCCGATCACCAAACACCAAGTTTAAATTTATTTCACCCTCCCACACGACAAATAGAAGGACTACACACTACCACCCTTTCATGGAAACTCCAAAGATTCATTCTCAACGATTTGGGTCATCATTTTATGATACGTACTGCCCACGAACGGAACTCCCTGCCGTCCTCCTTGTTTCCTGATAACTACAATCTAGGCATCTTCAAGGTAGAGTAAATAGATTTCTACTAGATCAACGTGTTCCATCTTCGGCCACACCGTCGCTTATCATCAGGCGAGTTGGTGGCCAATCGTAGAACGTAAACTATTCTATCTAAAAGCCGTATAGGGTTACCATATCAAAATTTTAAAAGTTCGGACCTAAATAGGATAGGATAGGATATTTAAATATGAGTCCAAACATTTTAGTCACTAAAGAGCATTGATTCTCGGCCACAGTAGAGTTTGGAGCCATTAGATAAATACGTAAATTAAATGCAATTGCTAAACAGTTCCAGATAAAAGCAAAGCTTGATCGAGACGAGTACAAAGCATTCCGCAATGAGCTCGTTTCAGCGCAACAATAAAATTTTAAGGTTACGCCGGGAATGCCTCGGGCACATTGTGATTATTGCTTCAGATAAACTCTGTACTGGCGCTGTCTGAAGTTCATGCTTCAGGGTCGATAATTTAAAAAAATATATTGTATGGTGAAACCCATTGGGAAAGGAAGAGAATATAACAAAAATGGTAGGAAAATAATTTACGGGCGATCTGAGGTCGGGAAGTGGAAGGGAGTGACTTTTGAAGGGTAAAAACGGTGTATCTCGATTTCCGGAAAAATTACAAGTCCTATGGAAAAAAAATCATAGCAAAGTTGTATGTAATAAAAAGATCTAGAACTTTTGTGTGCAGACTTTTTTCACATAACCTCAAAATTTATGTGAAAAATTCAAATAACCAAGTTTTTGGTTTTTTATTTTTATCTTTAAAAAAAATTACAGTGTGTTTGGGCCATAAAAAGGTAAGTTTAAAAAAAGGTAAGTTTATTAAACTTACCTTTTTATGGCCCAAACACACTGTAATTTTTTTTAAATTAATTTTTACCTTATTATTACTTAATATCGAAAAAGCACCCTAATTTTCAATCGAAAATTCTCACGTCAAAATTCAGCTTTTTTTTAATAAGTCGGTGAGCTTTTTGATCGTTTAAATCTCTACATTCGAAATGTTATAAAAAAAATACATTACTATGGTAAATGTTCTCTTTTTATTATTGGGATTTGTATATCGTGTTTGGTATCAAAAGAAAGGGCTTAATGAGAACATTTCAAATATGTATAATTTTCTTTTCTTTCTTATGTACCAGTACCAGTTAATTTAATCAGTCTAAACATTTTGCTGTTACGCACTTTTGTTCACGACTGTCGAGCAATTTGAATAATTCGCCAATGGTTGTCTAAGGAGGGCGGTTAGCGAGGTTTAACTCCAAAGTGGTAAAGTAGGGCGGTGCGGTAGGCAGCACTCGTAACTTGTAACGCTTTACCACCTTCACATATCTTTTTTAGGGTTCCGTACCCAATGGGTAAAAATGGGACCCTAATACTAAGCCTACGATGTCTACCTGTCTGTCTGTCTATCCTACCTTTTAACGGCTGTATCTTTTGAACCGTAATATATAGCCAGTTTAAGAAAAAACCGGTGAAAATCCAGTAAAAAAGGAAAAACTAAATGAGGGGTCTCCATACAACAAACGAATGTTTAACGTATTTTTGTATAAACGGTACGAACGTTAACTTCAAACTTGGCATGATTATAGTAAACACTCTAAAGTATAATAACAAATAAAATCATAAAATTACTGTTCATAACCAAGTTAATCAACGTAAAGCGCGGTTGGTACTTGAATGGGTGACCAAATGGGCGAGATGTTGACTTTTTGCACTACTTTTTGTATTTTGTGGTGGTACCGAACCCTCGTGCGAGAGCCGGACTCGCACTTGGCCCGTTTATTTACAAGCTTTAATTTAACTGGCAATGTCTGTATGATAGATAGATAGATAGATAGAAACTCTTTATTGTGTACACCAGAAATAAATATTACAACACAATAGAAAACACTTACGAGCTAGTGCCACAAGTAGCGGCCTTATCGCTAAAAGCGATCTCTTCCAGGAAACCATTGGATGTATGTTATTTGTTTAGGTCAAATCTCGCAAGCTGAATTATAACCAGTTCCTCCAAACCAATTTTGCTGAAATTGTGCATACACCTTTATTTCTGGTGACAATACAATATGCAATGCCCAATATTGTAATATTTTCAAAATGGCCGCCGCTACAAGATGGCCGATGGTGTATATTTTTGTCAATCTTGTTAATTATGGGTATCAAATGGAAGGGCTTGCAGAGTAAAAAAACTATAAAGTAATCACACACAATAAATTACACATACTCACACTAAATTCAGCATGGCCGCCGCTCTAAGACAGCGGATATTTTTTTTGCTAAGGCTATAAGTTTGTACCTATATGAAAAATATTTACTGTTAACTTTTTTTGTTAGGCTTGCTTGCCTGTTGTAAGAAACCGATTCACTCCACTCGCGACTTGAAGACACCCAGAAACCATTAAAATTTCCTAGATACTTACCTACTGACCTATACTTACTTTTTGTATTGGCAATTGCCAATTCGGTATGTAAAGTTTTTTTTTTGTATTTTTTTTTTATATTTTTATTTCGTAGATAAGGCTATTTTAAGTAACTGATTTCAATATTTTTGTTTTCTATTCAGTAGTTATTTTATAATTATTTTTTTTAAATTGAAATTTTGTGACTTCACCATATAGCACAAAATGTCGTTGCGTTGAGAAGCCGAAAAAAGCACCCCATATTGGTAGCCCTGAAAAAAACCAGACAGTCAAACCACAGAAATGAAAAAATATTCTATTCTGTGTGACGAATAGTGTGTCAAATGTATAATATTTTTATTCTTAAAAGGCACAGATAATAAAATGCTACAATGTGACGTCATTTAGAGGACAATGAAAGTCGAATGATTTCTTAGTTTTGTGTCAAAATAAATGGCATCTTATCGTTTTAAAAGGTCGGAGTAGAAAAATAAGGGTTGGTAAGATAAAATCTCGAAATGGTTTTAGAATTGGCATAGGTTAATTTTTTTAGCATACCGAATTAACCTAAGCTGTTGGATTGCCCATAGACCTTTGAAGAGACTTGGTAGAAACAATCAAAATGCTCAATCCCACAGCAGTTGGCAGTGTTCTCTTATAAGTAGGTACCTATACCCTTACCCTTTGGTTGTATACCCTAGCCACAACTAGCTACGGTATACAACGTCCTTGACCTATACTTAATTCTACTTGTTTTACATAACGTTATAATAAAAAAAAATAGTTTTACATATACATTTATTGGTTTTTTCTCTGTTTTTTCATTTTACAAAGCAACGGCTGTACCGATCTTGATGATATTGGGCAAAAAAGCTAGTCTGTATCATGAGTATCGGCATAAAAAAGTTTATTACCCTGAAAATTAGGAAAATATCACATGTAAAACCACAGGTTTATAACAAGCTTTATATCAAAAACAAAAAATATGATTCCTACGAAGGGTCGCGCTGGGAGCTGGTATAGAAGTAAACAACAAATTTGACACAAATTAGGCCTCACTTGATTCAATTTACAGCTTTGAAACCTCCAGGCGTCTGGTTTTGCGTTACAAAACAATAATTCAACGTTGTATCGTGGTACCGCGTTGAAGTGGGCTTGCCCTCCGGCGTCTGATAAACTACTGTCGGTAAGAGGTTAGATCTAAAATTCTAAATGTACTTGATTCTTAGCTGCACAATCTTTATCTGAACGTAATTTATACGAGTATGCAATATAATATTATGCAGATAGCCCGTTGGTCCGCAGTTGGTAGTGAACCTGCCTTCTGAGCTTGGCGGCGTGGGTTCGCTTCCCACCTAGGACAAACATTTATGTGATGAACATTTGTATTTGTTCCATATCTGGTTGTTAATATATTTTAAGTATGTATTTAAAACTATATATGTATGTATATCAGTCTCTGGCAGCCATGTCACAAGCTTTGCTTAGTTTGGGGTCAGATAACCGTGTGTGAAAAATGACCTGAATTATTTATTTATTTATTTATAATTTAAAATTAAAACAATCGTCTAATTTACAATGAAACTAAAGTTATATGATTATTTACAGGGTGGGAAGGGACGGGGCACATGTAACTGCGCCGAAATATCGAGAGCTCATTCCACAACCACATTCCACGGTAAATATCCCGTAAATAATCATATAACTTGTGAACAACCGTGATTGTTTAAAACAGTGTTTTACAATGAAACTGCCTGCTATTGTGCCTGCCTTGTTTCATGAAATCTAAATACAATCAAGGCACTTCAAGGCACGAGTGAATTTATTTCTTCTAGCTAGATCAACTTTAACGTGTTCCATTCTCGGCCATACCGGCGCTTTTCATTTTTCGGAGCAACAGCTGTGAGAAAAAAAAGTCGTAGGCCGGCTAACGGACTTTGCCCCAAAGCGACGCTGGAGTAAATAAAATAAATAAATATTCGGGACATTTTTGCACACACGGTTCCCAAACTAAGCATAGCTTATAATATGGCTGCCACTGAAACTAATATTGCATACATTTTTTTTTTTAAATACATACTCAAATAGATGTGAACACCCAGGTATAAAACAAACACAAATGTTCATCACATGAATGTTTGACCTAGGTGAGAATCGAACCCACGCCCTCAAGCGCAGAGGCTGGGCCCTGATTCTGTAACTACAAACACGCACGTAACGCGCTGTGTTAAGTCAACCTCTAAAAGTTGGTCATTATTCCTAGGGAATAGAGTTCAAATTTTATGAGGTTAACTTAGCGCGGCGCGTTACGTTCGTGTTAAAGTTACGGAATAATGGCCCAGGTTCACAACCAACTGGACCAACGGGGATATCATGTCAAAGACGTTTGAGGATTTTCTAAAGGTTCTTGTGTTAACTATTAAATTAGTGTGAGGTTCTTTAAACTACATTCACTCGCATTTAATTAACTCGTGGTATTTTGAGTAACCAAAACCAAGCCAATAATCACAATCCAAACACAAAAACACGAACAAGCTCACAACCATTTCTTTAAAAACCACTGCCTTTCCTTTTTTTACCAAAAGTCCCCTCCGTCGTATGTTCTTCTTTTTTTTCTTCGATTCCATAGACACATACTTTTTTCGTAAACCGCTCAGTGTACCATAGACTGCAGTTCTTCTAGGTGTTGCCAACACTTGATGCAGACCTTTACACCAAGCTTATCTATGACTATTAACTTTAATGACTCCGAAAAGCCTTGTCCAAATATAAATCTGCGTTTCCATTATACACCCACGCAATTAAATTGCCATCTATAAATCAATATTAGCATTCTGCGACTGGCAAATACCCAAATTAATGTCAAACTAACATCATTAGTCCGACTAACATTTTACAAGACCGATATGTAAGCAATAATTCAGCATTCAATGCCAAAATGACGTAAGTAACGAAAGTTTCTAAACGAGTTACGATATTTTGCTTTCGAGTCATCGAATATTTACTTGCTTAGACAACTTACGGTTTTAGAATGAAAGGCATAAGAGTGGTTTTGGTTTGAAATAAAATGACGTTTCAGATGACTTTGTAACGCAATGGTCAGGAACGATATATAGCGCGATCTTCGGCTAGATCTAGGCTTTCTCTTTGTAATGCCGCTAAAATAGGGCTGATACTTATTGAATACCCCATTGCTCTCTACTCAATGTCACTATACATAACTGGTTCTCCTAAAAATCTTCCTGTGATTGGCTGTGATGACACGACATTGCTATCTGAAAATTATTATTTAATTATTTTATTTACCCCAAAATATGCAAGTATATTTTTACGTGAATATCAAATGCAACGTTTGAGAAAAGTACTATCTATACACGCCTTGATGGCAACTGAGTCATTATGTACTCAAGTATGTGTAAATTTTTACGTTTGCCCATAATGCTGCCACTAAGCTGTACTATAAGTAAGCAATAACAAATATTAAGTACCTACACCTTCAATATGAGAGGACCCTTAAAGAGGAAGATAAATTTACTCTTAGTGGCGGAGAGGAAAATTATGCGTAAGATTGTGGATCCAGTATATAGAGAAGACGGAAGTTAGAGAGTCCGGAAACGTGGAGATTGAGAAGCTTGTCGCTGAGCTAAGCATCATGGGAGAGACCAAAGCCCAGAGACTCCACGGAACAGGCTACCTGCTGAGAATGGCAGAAGATCGCAATGTCAAAAAGGCGTATCTTGGAGTTCCCAATGGCCGCTGACCTGTTGGCTGCTAGATATCGCTGTAAAGATGCCATAGAGTCGGACTTGCGCGAGCTCCAGTCGCCGACTGGCGAGAGACAGCGCGAGACCGGGATCTATGTCGTTCTCTTCTGTCGGAGGCCAAGACCCACTTCGGGTCCTTCTTTCCTTCATACCCAATATTGCATAATAAATAAACCGGCCAAGTACGAGTCGGGCTCGTGCACTGACGGTTCCGTACCACCACAAAATACCAAAAGTAGTTCAAAAAGACAACATCATGCCCAGGTGGTCACCCATCTAAGCACCGACAACGCTCTACGTTGCTTAACTTGGTAATGAAGAGAAATTTGTCACTGACTCACACTTGGCCATTATTTATTATTTATTGTTTTACTTTAGAGTGTGTTGTGTACTGTAATCAGGCCAATTTTAACGCTAGTACGTAGGTATTACTGTTTTTACATTAGAGCAAATACAAAAATATGTTTCATGTTTTCACCCTCCTTCAGTTTTAGTTACTTTTTGACTTGATTATTATTTCTTGTGAAACCGCCGTAACATTACATAAATACTGTGAAAATTTCGACTCGCTAAATAAAGAAGACTGGTAAAGATACCCTTCCGATGGACAGACAGGCGGACAGACAAACAGTGTAGGCTTAGGTACGGAACCCTAATAATGAATTTGGAACTTCCTCCTTCTTGAATTCGCTAAACATTCTGTGAACCATTTCAAGAATGTACCGATGTCATTGTGAAGTCATATCGTGGTCATATTATGGTCATATTATTGCCGAGGTCGCATTGTTTACAGAAATTATGTGCTTGGCGCGAAGGTATTATTCACAAAGAACTGCCGACTGGTTTATAGTGCCGCTTGTGATTGGCAACCCTGGTGCGGAGTATATTCGATACAAGCTTTGTTTTGTAGAGCAAAGAGATGCGATGGGGATAGATATGGCAACAAAAAAATGTTCCTGACTTGTTATCAGGGGGCTTAGTCCCAGATTTGATAGTTTTCGAAAACTTTTTTTGTTTACGTATTGTTCCATACATTGCTGGGCTGAAAGGTATTCGAAAACTTTTTTCGTACTAGAGTGAAGCAACCTATACCGCCGATTTTAGTTCCTCCGCGTTTCCGCTGGAGGCGCTTTACTAAAATGTATGGAACAATACGTAAACGAAAAAAGTTTTCGAAAACTATCAAATCTGGGACCAAGCCCGACCTTCAATACATAAATCTTTCCTACATTACTATGCGCAGATTTCATTGTGTTAAAATTACACTGCGCACTGACGTTTCACCTGTAAATCAAAGCAATCATCAGCAAGCCGCGGGAGGCTGTCTAAAGTTTCCTAGCCCGATACCGGGCTATAGTTCAGCTAGCACAGTTACAGCTCGCCTATAGCTACACTATAAATATATTTCGTATCGCACGCACAACAATTAAATTATCATGGGAAGTCGCCGCACGCGACTGTTGAGTTATAGGGACGAGTCGATGCTTGGAGCCTGGTGTACAACGGTGGTAAAGCAAACTTTTGCGTTTTATATTTATTTAATAATTTTAATCTTAAAATTTTACTGAAAAAGTAAATAGAGGTGATTGTTATGAATTATTTATTATGCTTATAACAACTGAAATCCATTAACTTCATGTATTACATAAAACAGACAGATACACGTCACAAATATCCCGTAAATAATCATATAACTTTAGATACAATTTGAATTGAGTAATGCATTCTAAATAGTGTTTTTAATTTGTGTTGTCGATAAAACCAAATGTCACCATCATGAACAAAATAATAGAGCAGAAAAAATGAACCCTGAATAGTTATAATCTTAAAATATCGAAACCTCCTAGGAGAGGAGGGACGAGATAGAAGGGGAAAGGAGCAGTTTTCTTCATAAGCGAGGCTAATTCTTAAACTAGCAGAATAAACGTATACTGAAAAATCTGAAAATACCGAAATCTTTACTTGCGGCCTATATTCTTAGGCACTGTTTCTCGGTCTGGGTGGCTAACGTCAATTACCGGAGTTATTGCGCGGACAGATCGTGAGCGGTCGCGTCTCCCCGACCGGTGATCCTGCATGTAAGGTGCGCGATGCATCCACGACACAAAACGTGCGGTTTGCAGTTAAGTCACTAGTCAGTCGGCCGTCAATCTGGAATCCGATGTATCGGATGATTTTCGTAGAAAAGCTTTTTAAGAATTTTGTATTTTTAGGGTTCCTGTTGAAATCTCGTGAATAATTGAATCGTCTACCATTTTCAACTGACTTAAATAAAACAGTCGGGCTCGCGCACTGAAAAAACATAAATTAATTACTAAATTACAAAAAAGTAGTGCAAAATGACATCACGCCCAAAAATGGGTAGGTTGGAAAGGTGCAGTGTACGTGCGTGAGTCCGACAGAAAGGAGGTTATCAATTCGACAGTTTTTTTTAAATGTTTGTGACGCGATCTCTCCTCCAATTGTGAATTTATTTTGATGATTCTTTCTTTTCCATACTTCAGATGTAGTTCCTTATAAATTTTACGAAAACTGAATCAGCACTTTTTTTGAAAAGATCAACAAAACCAAAAATATATGTACAGATAACGTTTTAGTTTTGTTTGTTTTGATGAGGATCAAAGATAATATAACCGCTAAATGAGGATACTTTTTTATGTAAATTTGTACATGTAGGTAAATAATAGTCTTGAAGAATGTTTTTGTTTTCTAAAAAAAAACTCCTAGTAATTCTGCTGTTTGCCTGGTTTGCCCAATGTCAATGTTTTAAATAAGCAAATCATCCGTTACAAAAGAGTTTTAATTTAAACCAGACCGAATTAACGAGATCCGGGAGCCCACACCTGTTTGACTAGTGAACACAGTCTGTCCGTCTTCTTCGAATCGAATAATCTACGATCAGGATATGGACAGAAGCCAATTAGAAATGATACATCATATCTAATTGTAACACTCATGGAGGCAAGTGACATGAGTGCTGCATAGGGAAGAAAAGGGGAACACGGACCGTTTATAATCTTGATTAATAAATACATATTTCTTTAAGGCCGGGCTTTAGCGTATTAAAAATTACTCTAAAACATCGTAGTGTTGTTCTAAAAAGAATGCTTAATCGTTATTTAGTTATTATTTTAGCGTTTATTTTATAAAACACTATTAGAAACTTTCACGGTTGTTTACTACAGTTATATAATTATGATTATTAACGGGATGATGACAAGTGAATTTTTTGGAGGCTATGTTTTATTTGACTTAAGATGAGAAATTAACTAAATAATTGTTATATTTTTTTCTTTAATCATCAGGTTACAGCTTATTACGATATGACAAATTTCTTTATTTTTAGGGTATCGTACCCAAAGGGTAAAAACGGGACCCTATTACTAAGCCTACGATGTCTGTTCGTCTGTCCTACCTATTAACAGCTGTATCTTTCGAACTGTAATAGATACTGAGCTGTAATGGAAATTTTGACAGAATATATAATGTTATAGCGGATTAATTAAGAAATAATGAAAAATCCCAAAATTAAAAACTATGGGGGGGGGGGTTACATGGGGTACAGGGGGTACAACAAACGTATTTTTTAAACGTATTTTTGTATAAGCTCTAATGTAAAAACGGTAATATGTACAAGCGTCAAACTTGGCATGATTATAGTACACACTCTAAAGTATAACAACAAATAATAAATAATGGCCAAGTGCGAGTCGGTGTCAAATTTCTGTTCACCGCCGGTTCTCGTACGATCACCGAAGTGAAGCAACGTCGGGCGCGGCCGGTACTTGGATGTGTGACCGCCTGGGCGTTGATGGGATGTTGTCTTTTTGCACATTTTTTTGGTACTTTAGTAGCTAACAAGTTATGTGGTGGTACGGAACCCTCAGTGCGCGAGCCCGATTTGCACTTGGCTGGTTTAATTTTTCATTCATAAAAACGTGCCATAACTAAAAACTGTGTGATAGACTCTTTACTCAAGAACAATGTGAATAAAGAGAAGTATCTAGCTATTGTCACTCTATAATTGGCATCCTCTAAGTCCGTATTACCATTCTTTATGGGCATAGTTAAGTAAGGACATAAATAACTAGCATGCTTTATAGTCTACAGGTAATATAAGGTATGCAATCATTGGCGGGCACGCGCATCGGAAGCTCACAATGCCAAACAATTTATTTTAATGGGCATTTATTAAGTTGGCCATATTATATCTGAATCGCGCGGCGGGTGGCGGAGATTATCTATGTCATGCGCTCGCGAAGAGATGCGTATCGGGCGAGTTCGGCCACGTTCGGCTAACTTCGGATTGTATCGGCCCCGATGACAATGGCCGAACAAATCCGATCACGCTCGTATATTCATGTTGTGTATGATTTTAGAGTTGTACAATTTGAATAGCTGAATGCAGTAATGAATAGTCGGGTGTCTCAACTTGTAAGGCAACAAGGCTAAATAATTTCATTGTAATTATGGAAGCTGATTGTGTTGGTTGCAGCGTCAATTGACGACCTACAGTGTGTATGAATTAACCGCTTACCTAGGCTTGGCTACTGTGTAAGTCTGATAAATGGGGTAGAATTGTTTGTTCTAAACTTAGCTTGTTTTATCCCTCGAGTACTGTCGCAAAATTATGTAGGTAACACATATACTTTGATAAGTAACACGGTCTGTTTGCCACATGCTTAACTATACCCGCATTTTCCGCGATAAAAAAATCGTGGTGCAAAACCATTAATTGACAGGCGTTGAATGTGACACCTGTCAGATTCATAAATAATTCGGTGATACGATCATAAAATCTGAATTCATCATTCTTATATTAATCTTAAATTGAACTTTGTTTCGCTCTTTCGGCTATAGTGAGAGTGACAAAACTTCAATGTAAGATTAAAATAAGAATGTTTTTGAGGTTATGGGACACCTCCAGTAGCAATTCAACCTCGAGATCAGTTGATAGTCTATTTATGGAACTAACGATTTTCCACGATACGTTAGTTTGTAAAAAATGATTGATGAGCCCCTCTTCACCGATAATTCACATAAGATATTCGCAATGTAGCTTTACATTTCATAATGCACGGTCCACACAGCACTAGCTCTCGCGCCACTATTTAACAAACAAACAGTGCTATTTGCATGTAAACAGACCGTAATGCCGCCTCGCCGGTGGTCGCACGAGCCAAACATTTCATATCAACTATTGTGCTTTTACGTAATGTCTATACCTCTAGTTAGATTTCAGATTATGAGCAGCTGAAGACAGAAACTATCCGAGGAAACTATTAGGTCCGAACACAACACAGGTACAGAATAGTAATAAGTACACAAGTAATTGATAATCTCGCTGAGCTGTGAAGCTAGGCACTAGGTGGGTATAATAAGTCTTAGATCAGGGTATTTGTCAAAGTAATAAGTATATCTTTTCTAACAAATTATATATTTTGGTTCAATTGAAAATTACCAACACTAGTGACGGAGTGACGGGGGACGGAGTGATTATGGAGCGTGATTTTAATTATTACATTCTCATTTGATGGTAAGTTTTTTAAATGACGCAAATATTGCCATAAGGCACTTCTAAATCTTATGCTATTATGTATTCTGTGGTACTAGTAAGTTAGTATAAACTTTAAATTACAGTGCCTATAATTGAATCAATTTCCTATCTATTTTAAGTAGGTAATTTAAAAAAAATACATTCGATATCACTATTATCTAGTACAAAATACACAAACTACAAACGAAATTAAAATTTGCACAGCATAAAACGTCCTTGCTTACGTTACGTTCATCGCGAAAAAAAACAGCTGACAGTCAGCTAACACTGTCAGCTGTTTTTTTAAACTAACTTCTTTTATTCTTCATACTTTTTTTTTTACAGCTAACTTAGCTGTAAAAGAAATGTCATTAGCCGGATTCATACTGAACGAAAAGTATTTCCCTACCTTTAAATTCTAAAACAAAACTTAAACGACATATATATATAATGGCAACTGCGTCAATCACGCGGAGCCAAAAGCCCAAAGAGCTATGGCAGACTAAAGTCATTGCAAAAGCCCAATACGGGGAAGAAGAAAAAAAAGCATGGAACAGTTATTTTTTTACGGTTTTAGACAGAGAAATTGGACCTTTTTGGTTCCAATTCAATTTCTTTGGTTTTAGAATTGGTTCCTTACACTATTTCCAATCGATCATTTGCTCTGACAGCGCCAAAACATTTCAAATTTTTTATTCTGACAACTTTTGCTAGATTTTTGAACGTAAGACTGTAGCAGGTACCTTCGACTAAAATAAAATGAATGGACCTAACCTAACCTAACCTAACCATTGAAATTGCTCAGTAAAAACGAGTCAAAACCGTCGGACATATACTTCAACACCTAATTAAAAAAATGTACAGTATATTTGTTTCAAAAAATAGAACCTGGTTTTATTTGTGTATTTACACTTCGGGAAAGCAAATGAATGCATAATGTTGTCAGATGTTTCGTTATCGCGTAACAATAGACACGTGTTGCACTTCCTACGGCTAGAGACCGACTGAAACGAAATGAGAGCCGGCGCTCGTTTTGTTATCTTCAAAAATGCGCTTCTACTGGGCCTGTCCAAACATTTTATTTTGGTCGAAGGCAGGTCCATGATATACTTCAGTGAAATATTAAAAGAAAATGTTTTATTCAGCATTTCACAGTGTTATTGCAACTGTCAGACCAAATAAATGCTTGGACCGAGTTTCAGTTATTAATAAAAACATTATCATGAGTACAATGATGTCTTTTTTCGTACCACCGTTCCAAGCACAGAAAATAAAAACTGTGGTTTTGAATAACATTGTGTATCAGTAAACAATATAGAACAAGAATTATATCTCTACGGTAATACGTACAAGCGTTAAACGTGGCACGATTATAGTACACACTCTAAAGTATAACAAAAAAAAAATGAGACCACCTATGAGATATGACCTACCAACCAAAAAAAGGAATCATCTAAAACAATTCTAAATTGGCGGAGTAATCGCGTAACAAACATACAAAAAACAAAAAAACATACAGTCGAATTGATAACCTCCTCCTTTTTGAAGTCGGTTAAAAATAATAAATAATGGCCAATTGCGAGTTAGTTTTAAATTTCTGTTCACTACCAAGTTAAGCAACGTAGGGCGCGGTCAGTATTTGGATGGGTGATCGCCTGGGCGTGATGTCTTTTAGCACTACTTTCTGTCTTGTGTGTTGGTACGGAACCCTCAGTACGCGAGCTTGACTCGCACTTGGCTGGTTTATTTTTCTTAATTATACCCGTGCGAAGCCGGGGCGGGTCGCTAGTAAAGAATATTTGAGACAGATTGTGTAATTGTGTATCAAAACCCTTTTCGTTAAGCAAGGGAGTAAGTGCCTCAAGGATGCAGACCGAGAGCAGATATTCAAATCGATCATTCAAAAATCTGCCCACCTCATCATCATCATCAACCAGAAGATGTCCACTACTGAACATATGCCTCCCCCTTAGAACTCCAAACTAAACGACAGCCTGCCATCTGCATCCACTGGATGTCCGCGACTCTCACGATGTCATCGGTCCATCTAAGTACTAGGACGTCTACCTACACTGCGTCTTCCGGTTCGTGGTCTCTCATCAATTACCTTTCTTCCCCATCGATTATCGGTTCCTTTAGCGATGTGGCCTGCCCATTGCCACTTCAAGTTGCAAAATTTTAATAGCTATGTCAGTGACTGGTTCTTAGACGAATAGTATATGTTCGTTCCAGATTCTATCGCGCAAAGAAACTCTAAGCATAGCTATCTCCATTGCCCGCTGTGTGACACTGAGTTTTTCCAAAGGGGCAACAGCTCCACATCTCAGTATCATATCATCATTTCAGTATCATAATTAGTGGCAACACACACTGGTTAAAAACCGAGGTCCAAGTTAGATTCTTCGGGCAACCTCTTTACCTAAGTTGGGCCTACATAGCTGAACAATCTATCCAAGATAGGTATAATGGTCAACAACTTCAAGATTAGGTATCGTTCCCAACGACTACTGGCACGGGCACAACATGGGCATTGGTCAAGAGTTTCGTCTTGACCAACTGGGCAAACAAAGGTCATGGTGGTGATGAAACAGACAAGGAGATGGAAGATATGGAATTATTGTGGATCCGCTCATTTCAGAAACCTGCATTCTTGCATACGAATAAGATTTCTTGTCATCTGGCAACGATTTATTTTCCTTTATTTATTGAGAATTAAGTTTCCTATTAGGCAACTAAGTTCACTACGAATCTGTTATCTCCAGCGCTCCAATGGGCCGAGCTTGCATCTAGCTAATGACGTTATCAAATCTACATTTTCTGTTATCTCAAGTTTATTGATAGAGAACAACCGGGTGCGCCTCAAGGTGGAAGAAAACAGCGTATTAAATAATACACATACTGTGAAAAAATCTCAGATCAGACAAAGAGAGATAATTTGCCTTAGTACAATAATTATCATTCGTGTTTCAAATTCAATTCAATCAATTTATTTCAGATAATAAAATTCCATGGTCGTCTGCCGGGTGAATTCGAATAAACGCATCAAGTATGTTGCGGTCGCACTCGCTTGCTACGCCATCTTACCATATCTTCCTCGTTTGTTTGATCTGAGGAATAAAATCGATAGGTTAAAGTATTTCATATAGAAACTTTTTAAAGTAAGTTCGTGTTGGTTACGACGCTGGTACAGTCAGACCTGTCTTTACAATTGCCTTTACTGTTTTTTTAGATCTAACAATAGGGAATATGCATGAGTTTTTTTTATATTTTTAATTAACTGTTTACATCGTTATATCATAGTAAAAAATATAATTACAGTTGGAAATGCTCAAATTAATTTTTAAAATAATATTTAAAACATTGAATAAATTTGAGCTGTTTGAACGCCGCAATTTTTCGCGGGCCTTGGATGACGTCATAAGCCACGTTCTGTGTTTGTTTACTATAGACGATACAGTTATTTCACACAGATTTTCAGTTTTATTGATATTCAGACCATGGAAGAAGCTAAAAAACATTTTTATAGGTATCGTCTTGTGCCAAAGTGTACAAACACTATTAGAAATACACCCGATAAAGTGTTTTTTTCCTATTCCAAGAGATGCGAAAATACGTAAACAATGGTGTAAGGTTATGAGAAGAGATGAAGTATCTCCAACATCATGTTTGCATTGTCGTGAAGATCATTTCAATGTAAGTATGTTATATTTTGATAGCATGGTGTGAGTTAGAAGTATGTTTAGTATTGAATATTATGCACTCAACAAACAAACAATAAGTAGGTACATTAAGTATTTAGAGTAAACAGTATTCACATTTTAAAAATTCACGGAAAATTACGGAACATAAGTAATGTTAGGTATAATTACTTATAAATTATTATAATATAGACAGTAGAGCAGCAAATTCATAACAATTTTAATGACCAATGATTATTTATAGGTTATGTTTTGGTAATTACAGCCGAGTGCATTTATGTGTAAAAACCTATGTAATGGATTAAAATATATCATGGATTATAACAATTACCTTGCCGCTTTCACTCCTTTGATCTCAGCAACCGTAAAATCTGGATTTGATGCAAAATATGCTGTCATTATGAATGCATCTAGATATTTTTGGTAGATTGTCCGAATGTGCTTTGACAAAACCAGCTCAGTTATCGTCGTAAATGATCTCTAGTCTCACGAGAATGCTAAAATTACACTAGCTAATGGGAAAACCTCCAGGAACTCAATATAAAACGATTTTTCTCTCAAACACTACTAAAACAGTATGAATATCGACGCCGCTAAAGGCAATGTTGTGGCTTTTGACGTCACGTTTCGTTTCGACCAATGGTGAAGCGTTTCGCAAATTTGAATTTCCCTCTTATATTTTGCACTTTTTATTTCATATTTTAAGCAATTAAAATGTAAATAAATAAAAAAAAAATCTTTTAGATATAAAGTCAGAACAATAAAGATTCAGAAAAAAAATATTTCAACCAGATTTAAACCACATGCATATTCCCTATTGTTTAATATTGTAAAAAAGCGTAATGAAAAACTAATATTTCACGAGTATATTGGCTACCAGCGACAACATGACATCAAAATAAACCAAAAGTTAATTAAATACGTTTTTAGAACGTATCAACTTAACAGCATCCAGCTATTAGGGGCCTTACAGCTAACTTTTAACGCGGGCTTGATTCAGCGCAGTGTGGAAAATCACACGAACGTTAACCTTAACGCGCCGAAATACGGTTTGCGATCGCGCAACTTATCGCAATCACCTAAAAAGAATTGATAAAAACAGGTGTCCGTAAGGCCCCAGAGCTAAAAACTTTGACCAAGTATATGTACGATTGTTTTCCACCAAATAATCTAACATACAAGCAGCATAACCTCATCACTAGTAACTTACCCCAGCATTGCAATAAATGGATTCCCTGGTCACAAGTTGATCGATCGCGTCAGAAACGCCTCCTTTCGTGGCCGCATCGAATTAATCGCTGCTCACAGTTGCTGGTCTATATAAATTGAGTTGCATCTCTATCAGTTGGCGCCAATTTCCTGCCAGGTGACATTGAAGGATGCTATAGAAGGTGGTCAATTAACTTGTTATCCGTACATTGAATTTTAACCTAAATATTTAATAATTGAGCTGTTTTATCGCCTAACTCACAAACTCCTTGTTACTTGTATACTTGTTAGTAAAAGAAGTACCAACAGATAGAAGCTAGTACTTATATTTATAAACAAGTGCCATAAAAGTTAAGTTCCCTGAAGCTAGATTAGTGTCGCGCCGCCATAATAGCGTCATTAAATCCGTGTAAATTGACCGTCTGATCTATTAATCTGTTAATTAGATCGTGCTGTAGGCGAGCCATTTCTAAGAGCTCGAACTTGTTAGCTTTTGACATGATTGTAGGTTACAAAATAAGTTCTGTAGTCATTTTAATAAATTCTGGTTAGAGCAGTCAAGAATCAATCTTGCCCATCTTGATTAGAGCAACAGCGACAGATAAAGAAAAACGCTCCCGCAGTCTCAGCGCTATTATTACTATCTAAACACAACCGAATACCAATAAGCATTTGCTTTATAATAGATAGATAGATAGAAACTCTTTATTGTGTACACCAGAAATAAAAATTACAACACGATAGAAAACGCTTACGAGCTAGTGCCACAAGTGGCGGCCTTATCGCTAAAAGCGACCTCTTCCAGGCAACCATTGGATGGAAAGAATTTACGTAACAGAATCGACAGGGGATGCTAAAACACTTTTAATGATACCATTAAATAGATACTACTAAATGATACATAGTATAATATATATATATAATACAGACACGACAAGTAAGAACATACTATACCCTAAGTCCCTGGAGTACCTTCGCACTATGAGCACACAATGCAAGGGCAGCAAGGAACACACACAATGACAGAGCAAATAACGGCCAACACGAATTCGGAGCAACAGATATGTCCAAAAACTCTCTTCCAACAGTAACGAACAGTTTTAGACTTGGGAAAGGTAAAAGTCTTTCACTCTAGCCTTGAAAATGTTGATAGATTGGGATTGTCTAATGGAGACCGGAAGGGAATTCCACAACCGTATGGCTTTCACGGAGAAAGCATCTTCATAGAAAGTACTTTTATGTTTGGGAGTAACAAGAGAGAGAAGAGTTGACTGTCTCAGAGAACGAGATGAAGCAGGGTCGTGGAAAAATTTGAAACGTTCTTTGAGATAGCACGGGGTGAAAGGTTATAATTGATGATTTAGTAGTTTAGTATTTTGCAAACCAGCAATGTAAAGCGTACAAAGCTCGGGGTTAATGCATCTCTACATATAGGTACAAAAGCACGCACGCGCGGACTGTGTGCGTGCGGAGGTCGTTCGTTGACCTCTAGCCTCGGTTGGATATTTTATTTGCATTATAATGCGAACTCTTAAAAACAAAAGAAACGTTTTTCTTTGTTATAACAGTTGTAATTAACTTCACAAAGGTAGTGTTGTATATAAAATTGAAAAAATACTTGTAAAAAAGCTCGTTTTTTCCGATTTTGTATCAGTAATCACTAGTACTATCACCAGTCTTTGTTCCCATGTATAGAACAACCTGTATAAAATCTTGATAAAAGCATTCCTAATCACTTTTTCTTTCTTTACTTTGTTTTACCGAGTTTTTAAAGCGTAATTTTTCGTTGTTTTTTCTATAATAATAGTTGTCATTCGTTAGCTATAGTAAACGCATTATCATTATCAGGTCATAAATCATTGTCTGTCTATCTCGCTTGCACCCACATGTCATCTCTGTCTATCTCGCTCGCACTTACAGGTCTTTTGGTATGACGTTTATTGCTCGACTACTCAGTTGGTAATGCGGTGACTATAGTGCGCGTTGAAGTCTTTTAAAAGGTCAATTTTACGTACAGATGTATCAAGTCGATATTAGAATTATTGGTACAATTTTTTTTAAATATTTAACCCTAGTGTTTTGATTTCCAGTAACAGACCCTCCTCCTCTCCGTAGACGACCCTCCTCCTCTCCGTAGTCTCTCTTGTAGTAAAATCCTCCAACTACTCGACAGACGTGACAGACCCTCCTCCTCTCCGTAGACGCCCTAGAAACATCTTGGGCGACCCGGACGACCCCATCGCCGTCATCACCGCGGCGGCGCTGGGCTCGCCCGATCCGACAGCTCCTAGCAATAGGAAATATTCAGTTTTTGGTACAGGCGTCGGTTACCAGATGCACACACACACACAGCGATCCCGCCGGCAGGATCGTAGACCCACAGGATCTGTTAGAAGATCGGTTAGATTCTCTCCAAATAATCATTCAGTTCAACAAACCGTTAGGGCTCCAGGGCACACCCCCTCTGGGGTGCCTGGGCAAGTCTGATTCCCACTCCCGGCGACGGCCCAAGCCGAGGTTCGTACCTTCGAGGTGCCCTTGTGCTAGTCGCCTATAAACTTAACCACCAAGTTATGCCGAACGCACCCTGCGTTCACTAACTAGTCCGGTCAAGCTGTAGAGGCCAAAAGGCCAACAGCACAAGTCAATATAAAAAAAAAAAAAAAAACCAGTAACATAAACATCAGTATGATGGACTTATTGCGTAGATCAATTATATAAAAAAGTACAGACTAGGTAAAGCTACTACGTAGCCAAAGTCTATGGATGGACTGCTCGGTGTACACACACAAAACAATAAAAATCATACAAATAAAATTAAAAAAACATTGACGTGCAGCCGCTAAAAGAATTCTTCTGACAGTTGCCATTGTAAAAATCTAAAGGAAAACAGTAAAGTCTGATCACTTTTACTAGCTTTTTTGACGTAAGTTTGTAACTTTGGATTGGTTGCCGGCTACTTCACTTTTCCTAAACCACACCAATAACAACAACAAAAAATATTTATTTAGGAATTGGCTTGCGTTTGACCGCCAACTCGCCTGGTGTTAAGCGATGATGCGGTCTAAGAAACCGATTCACTCGTTATTTGAAGACACCCAGATTGTAAGTATCGGGAACGGGATTTCCCCGATAGTTACCTATTCAGGCAGCGTATTCCAAAAACGCGCAGTTTGCACAATACAAGTGGAATCAATGCGCTTCGTACGTTTCTTAGGAAATTTGTAAACATCATTTACTATCATGAATTTTTTATTTGTTTGTAGGTAAAATATCTTATTTGTAAAGTTATATGATTATTTACGGGATATTTACCGTGGTAAGGTTGTGGAATGAGCTCCCGATATTTCGGCGCAGTTACATGCACCATGTTCACGGGAAGACAACAAACAAACAACATAACTTAACTTACTCATATAACTTTAGTGAACAACCGTGATAGTTTAAAACAGTGTCTTATTTGTAAGTATAATGAATTGTGGAACGGGAAGGTTACAAGGGAAGTAGCCTGGTAGCCAATATACTGAAATAAAATATTAAAAGAAAATGATTAGTTTACTTTGTTATTGCAGCTGTCAGACGCATTTTGTCAGCAACGCATTTTTACGGTTTCGTACTAAAAGGATGAAAAAAACGGGACCCTATTACTAAGCCTACTAATGTCTGTCTGTCTGTCTTACCTATTAACGGCTGTATCTTTCGAACCCTAATAGCCAGTTGAAATGTTCACTTAATAAACACTGCAATAAAAGTTACGGGGGATTAACTATCAATTAATAAAAAAAGTTGAAAAGTAAAAACGAAAGGGGGGTATAATAACCAGACAACAAACGTATTTTTTCAGCGTATTTTTGTATCAGCTCTAATATAAAAACGGTAATACGTACAAGCGTCAAACTTGGCGTGATTATAGTACACACTCTTAAATATAACAACAAATAATAAATAATGGCCAAGTGCGAGTCGGTAATACATTTCTACTAATTAACAATGGTACGGAAACCTCAGTGCGCGAGCCCGACGTGCATTTGGCCGGCTTATTACTTCTCGTTCTTATGGATATAAGCTAATTGTATTTTCATGGCAGCTCACCTCCATTGTGGCGATATAATTGTGCACTTCCAGATAAACCCTTTTATAGCGTTTAATAATTGAGTATTCATAGTTATAGGCAACTAATTGACAGAGACGATACCACGTTCCGCTCTCATACTATGCTCACTTAGCACTCTGTCACTATAAAAACTTTAACCACTACCTTGAACTATAAACTAGAAATATTATAGAGTTTATTAAGAGAAGGTTCTATAGTGTTTAAAGTATTTTGTGACAGTCTTGATGGTAAGGTGTGAAGTTTTCCACGACAGTGTCCTAATATGGTGATAGATCTTCATTTCTTGATCATCAGATAGGCGTGGGTGAACATTTGAGTTTGTTTTATATCTGGTTGTTAATATCTATTTAAGTATGTATTTAAAACTATATAATTATGTATGTATATCAGTCTCTGGCAGCCATATCACAAGCTTGGTTTAGTTTAGGGTCAGATGACCGTGTGTGAAAAATGTCCTGAATATTTGTTTATTTATTTATTATTTTCATTATTGGGCTGAAGAGTGCTTGGAAAATTGTTCTGTCGATACGAGTATACAAGTATTTGGTCACTAGTTGCTCTTTACTGTTTTACCCAGGCCAGGGTTGCCAGCTATCCCGATTCTGCCGCGACAGTCCCGATTTTTAGTCCCGTGTCCCATCATACTAATATTATAAATGCGAAAGTGTGTTTGTTTGTTGGTTTGTTTGTTTCTCTTTCACGCTGCAACGGAACAACGGATCGACCTGATTTTTTTGCATGGGTATAGTTCAAGAGCCAGAGAGTGACATAGGCTTTTCATCATCATCATCATCATCATCATCATCACCATTTTTCACCACTACGCGGGTGAAACCGCGGGGCGCAGCTAGTAAACTATAATTTTATCTTGATTCTTTAATAGCATGCGACGATCTCTCAATTCGTTCAGACTCACAGCACAATAAAGCGTCGCAAAATAAACCGGTCAAGTGCGAGTCGGGCTCGCGCACTGAGGGTTCCGTACCACCACATAGTTATGTGTAAGTACACACTCTAAAGTATAACAACAAATAATAAATAATGGCCAAGTGCGAGTCGGTGTCAAGTTTCTGTTCACCACCGTTTCTCGTACGATCACCGAAGTGAAGCAACGTCGGGCGCAGCCGGTACTTGGATGGGTGACCGCCTGGGCGTTGATGGGATCTTATCTTTTTGCAGTATTATTTTGTACTTTAGTAGTTTACAAGTTATATGGTGGTACGGAACCCTCAGTGCGCGAGCCCGACTCGCACTTGGCTGGTTTTATTTAATGGCTGTTGTCAAATTATACAAGTCAACTCAAAATACAATTATATAAGATTTGGTCAGAAATAGATGTCAAGTCTAGATTAAATAGGTAGGTATGTTAGAGTACATTAAAATTTTAGCTTAACATTGCATAATTTCTCTAATCAAACATAGCATAGAAAGTATTGATGTTAGTATAAAACAGTCATTGATAGAATGTAAGGCGAATGCATCAACAGCAAACTTGCATCGGCATTGATAGATGCAGATCGTTTTAATGCAATAAGTACATTGCATCGGGATATTAACGGTCCACGATGGGCCTAGCCCATATACGCATAAATTGAAGGCTAGTATTATATACCGACTGCAACCTGCGGTATCACCCGCTATCCCGCAAGAAACGTAAAAAAATCAACTCAAATCAAGGATCTATGGACCCCTTTCGGTTAGTATACCCTTTCCGCGTAACCCAGTATACTCTGTATACACACTAGTGATGTAACGAATATTCGCATTCGCATTCGCGAATATTCGCATATTTTTGCATATTCGCATTCGCGAAATTATTGCGAATGTTTTTGCGTGTATAATTTTTAAGTAGGTAATAATTGTTGGTTAATATAAGACAATCCAATTCCATTAATTTCTTATGTTTTTAATGCAATAAAAAGTAACCTAACCTCGTAATCGTTTACGAAAACACCGGCGCGAGCGGAATGACACTTCAATCGGATGCATTCGTATTAACTCGGCTATTTTCGGAACGAAAAACAGACGGAACGCATTTCGTTCGAACGGGACTGCCGCTAAAGTCACCAAGCCATAGACAAATGGCGCCAAATTTAAACAAAAACTAATTACAGTATAATCTCACTAATCCGGCACTTCGATAGATCGGCACGTCCAATAATCCGGCACCCTCCGCCCACGCCTCCCTTACCCCTCTATACGTGTGCGCTTTGGTCGCTGCGTCATCGACTAGCAGTCTAACCTCAAAACTTTTCACGTGCTAACGTATTGTTTCTTTCAAGTGAGACATGTTAATTCAATTGTTCCATAATACATTACATACATTTATTCTCTCTATGAAATGCTTTATTTTATTTATTACCTATGACTTTTTCAGTATAACCTAGTATATAATCTTTGGTATAACCCAGTAATCCGAACATTCCAATAATCCGGCACCCTCCGGTTTTTAATAGTGCCGGATTAGTGAGATTACACTGTATTCGCATTCGCGAATGTCCAAAATATGACATTCGTTACATCACTAATACACACAGGCTTCTTTTTATCTCGAAAAAGGAACGATTCATATACACAGATCTTTGTGTATATCTGTGTTCATATAGAATAGCTGATGAAACCCTTACATGTAAGACTGTAGATATATCTTACTTAGATTAAATAAAAAAAATAACTGAGAAGTCTTTATGTTCAAGTCTTTATGTTATGTTTACAAGTATTTGTGATAAGAAAACACATTACACAAGTAAATTCAATACTATGATCATACACTGCTTATAAACCCTTCTGTTTATGGACTACGAAGAGCTTAGCTTTGAAATAAAATGTCTCTTATTACGGCTGTAGAAGCGCTAGAGAACACATATGGATAGGGTAACCATTCATACGTTTTTAGCCGGATGTACAACAATATAAAATTTCCATGCTAGTTGGTAGGAAATCGCAGTTCAGAGAAACCAGTATAAATTGAAAACTTTACCTATTTTCATGAATAAAATTTATGATTTTGCTAAGAACTCTAGATCAAATTCGAAACAAAAATAAAATAATAATTGGTTTAGCTGTTTGGGAGCTAGATTGCCACAGACAAACACAGACACGTTAAACTTAAAACACGCTGTTTGAAAGGGGGTAAATAAATAATTTTATGTATGCCCATGTATGTATTGTAGATATATATTGGATAGCAATGTAATGTTTCAAAACATTCGCTGAGGGTTCACGTTTTAAAAAGACATTTTCTTTTTGAAATATCAGAGTATGCATGTGTCCTAATGTTTCATATATTACAAATAACAGGCTTAGCGAAGGATATAATATAACTAAACATGCACAACACGTAATGTACACATACTGAAAAATATTAATAAGCTGATAAATCTCTGAGATAAGAGCGTTTAAGGTGGTTCGTTTCACAAATGGCGGGAAATTCAAATTTCGAACAGTTTTCCTTGTAGCTAGGCCGGGTAATTATTGTAAACGATCATGATGTTTGCGCAAATTGATTATTATTCTTTACAAATTCATCTAAAGCTATTTATCTCTAATGCACATTATTACTTACATTTGTGAAGAAACAAATTTTTGCTGTTTCAAACGGTTTATTGACAAATGTAAGTAATATGGTGCGTTACTCTTAAATAGTTGTACATTATAATGTTAAGAACAGCCAACATTTTGCGCAAACACTGTGTTATTTAAAAATAATTACCTGGCCTGGCTACTAAGATCAAAAAACTGTTTAAAATTTGAATTTCCCGCCATAGGTGAATCGTACCACCTTAAAGCTTTTGGTAGGGATAGAGAGCGGGTACTCTGTCTCATTCCCGCAAAGCGTGTGTTAGTATAGCATTTGTATGGCGCGCACTATAACTTGTTTTTTTTTAACTAATTTTAATTTTGTTTTGTTTGATGAGCTCTATTTAAGATCAGCTTTTTATAAGAAATTTAATAAAAATAAAGATACAGGCCTATTGTCCTCGTTTCCATAAAACAAATGTCACCTTTCTCGTGGCCATCCACGAGAAAGGCGGCTAAGTGCACAGTTCTGCACTTGGTGTAATTAAGAAATTTAAGCCTACGCATTTTGCGACCTCTTGTTAAATCAGGGTACGAAAAACTATCAGGAAATTTCATATGGTGCTCGTACATACTTGATGTTTAATTCGTTTTATTTTGAATTAAACTCTAGTAACTGATATCATCACCATAATCAGTCCTTCCAGTCCCTTAGTCCACTACTAGATACAAGTCTCTCTCAAAGCACGCACTCAGTCCGATCTTCGGCTTTTTGCTTCCAACTTACTTACATTTCCAGCTAACTTACGTAGGTATATCGTTTCTCCATGTCACCATCAAGTGTCAGCAGAGTCAAAGTCAGTAGTCGGACCATATTGTATATCTGTGGACCATATTCAAGTGAGTCGAACCTGTCACCAACTTTAATTCAACGACTGTTCAAGACTCGGTCAGTTTCAATTTTCCACGAGTTCAAATTAAGGAACCAGCCATTTGATTTATTGTTCCAATTAGGCCTTACTCACTTGGACACTGTGTTATGTTGTGATTTGCAATTGATCCCTTACAAGTATTTATTTTTAACTGCATTTTTACAGACATATCAATTATGGTGCACCCAATAGTTATTGGGAGCGGGGCATGTTTTGGATCAACATAGAATTTTATTGTACTTACATAATTAAATAATTATTCCTCAAGACCCGTCGATTTCCAGTAATTAATCCAAAATAAAACGTGTATGTGAGACTTTAGAACTAAAAATGAAATAAATTTTCAGAGCGTTAAGTAATAATATTCTGTGAATATCATGTGTCCACAGATAACGAAATTATTCAGTTTTGTCTTTACGTTCCTACCGAAACTGTAAACTACGCGCTCTAATATTGATTATTTTGACTTGGCTTTGCGCACGCTTTGCGTTTATCGATATGACAGTTATGTCGTAACAGCAGTGCAAGTACGGTTCTTTATCGATCGTCAAATTCGCTAAAATGCCATAGAATCGATCACAGCGAGTACTGAAAAAATTGCATATTATCGAATTTGACGACCTCAACTGTCAATTTGACGATCGATAAAAGAACGGTACTTGCACTGCTGATCCACAGACTGAAAGCTTCTACGTATCTCATCACTTTTAGCAAGTGTCATAAGTGACATGGTAACTTGGTTTCACTGTAAACACCCTCTCAACTCAGCTAAATACACATTAAAACATCTGTCCCAGCCAGGAATCGAACCCGACCTCCTACTCATAAAGCAGATGCATTACCACTAAGCTATACCGATCGTCGGCTTAACACGGTAAACGCCCAGATATTAGCCAAGTGACTGAAATTACTCTGCAGCCTTACTAGCCCCATTATACTCTATCTATTGAAATAACGAGGAACATGGCACGGCTCTTTAGTCCCCGATTAAACAGCAATTTTGTACATTGGTACAGCGATAAATGATTAATTGACAACTAACTGTGTATTGTGTTGCTTTTAATGATTTAATTTTCGCGTTCCCTTCACCGTTAATTAATTAACACGGCTGTGTCTGGTTATTGGATATTGATAGCGAGAACTATTTTGCTAAAGTCTGTGCGCAAATATTGCGAGTGCTATGCTGAAACAGTAATGATTCGTTTCGATTGGTCTAAGTGACTAAGGTATGTAAACTAGTTACTAGTTAAATGACTAGCTGACCCGACAAACGTCCTGTCCAATGAGTTATTCAATTCAAATTCATTAATTTCGATCAACAATTAGATCATACAATTATTAAATAAAACAATAAAAACATAAAATTTAAATTAATTTGGTACATATTTAAAATTTATAAAATAGAGCTAAACTAACACACACCTAATACACACCTTTCAGCATTTGCTTGTTAGTCAGTACATGCACCATTGAGCAATGGTTCATGTACTGACAGTCAAACCTATTTGCAAATACGTTTAGGATGGTGTTGGGGCTGGCCCGGACCCTGCGCGCCAGGGACGTGCACCGTTTTCGCATGGTCGTGTAGAAACAATCAACGCGTGACTCGGCGAACATCCCCGACGCGCTGCAAGCACGAGGCAGCCGCATCAACACCCTAAACGCATTATTGTACTGCACACGAAGGGCACTGTACTGTTTCTGCGTACATGACACCCACAGGCTGCTCGTGTAGAAGGACGTACAAAATGCTCTGAAAAGAGTAACTTTGACGTCCCTCGAACAACGTGCGAACCTGCGGGCAATCATATTAGCCCTCACAGACAACGCCCTTCGCTCCCTCTCCACATCTGCATCGTCCTTCAGGTCAGAGGTTACTAAATGTCCGAGATACTTGAATTGTTCGACCCTTTTAAGTATGGTATCGTTTAAACGAATGGCTGGTATAGTATCCGGACATTTCTTTCTGGCCCGAAAGACCATGCATTCGCTCTTTTTTGCATTATAGAGCAAACCATGACGCTGTGCGTACTGTTCACACAATCCTAACAGTTTGGTCAGCCCACAGACTGAGGCACTCAGCAGCACCATGTCGTCCGCGTAGCTAATATTATTGAGACAAACTCCATCAATATGGCAGCCGACACGTGTACTGCTGAGCTTCTCTATTAGTGCATTCAAGTACAAGTTAAAGAGTTTTGGGGAAGTCAGCCCCCCCTGCCTCACCCCACATTCCAACCTGTATGGCTCCGATAGCGCATTTGACCACCGAACAACGTTGACCTGATTCAAATACCAGTACTTGAAGATATGTACTAATTCTTCAGGCATAGTCAAGTCATGAAATTTTTGCCACAAGACATCATAGCTAACCAGTTATGGTTCATACAAAACTCCCATAGAAGAAGAAAAAACACTTTGTTTATTCCGAATTTTCAAATTTTCTGGACAAACTTTCCAAAATTCCCATATTTTTTTTTAACCCATTCCAGTATTGGGGCGAAGAAAACAAAAAAAATCGGTCAAGTGTTTTTTTTTTTCTTAATTTTTTCAAGTCAAAATAGATAATTATGTCTATGTTAGAATATTGTTTATGGTTTTTAACATATTTATTGAGTTTTTTTTTTGGTAATTGATTTTCGTATCATATGTATAGTTTTTGCGTTGCGATTTAACGGTATAGTGAAAAAAGTGGGTGAAACATGGAGACATGAACACGAATGATAATTGTACCATGTCATATCTCCCTGACCGGATCAGTAAGCGCAGCGTAGGACGTTCACCCACAAGAAGGACAGACGACCTAAAAGAGACCGCAGGGAAACGTTGGATGCAGGCCGCTTCCAACCGGCTGTTTTGGAGATCGATGAGGGAGGCCTATGTCCAGCAGTGGACGTCCTATGGCTGAAATGATGATGGTGATGATGATGATATCTCCCTTATTTATCATTTCTGAGGTTCAAATCTATCTCTTATCATTTGGTAGGCCAGCTACTCAATAAGCTGTTATTCTTCATGCTGTATCAAGATTAAAGTTCTCTATGGACTGTCGACAACGTTTGACAAACGCACAGAAAAGAGAAGTAAAAAAAATCTCTTCAGGTGGTAACTTCGACCAAAATAAAACGAATGGAGGGGCCCAGAAAATACGCATTTTTGAAAATTACTAAATGAGCACCGGTGCTCACTTTGTTTCAGTCGGTTTCTAGCCGTAGGAAGTGCCACACAAGACTATTGTTACATAATAATAAAACATCTGACGAAATTATGCCTTCGTGTGCTTTCCCGAAGTGTAAAAACACAACAAAAAACCGCTATTTAGTTTTTGTAACAAATGTACTGTACCTACATTGTATAATTACCTAAGTGTTGAAGTATATGTCCGACGGTTTTGACTCGTTTTTAACCGACTTCAGGAGGAGGTTATTACTGAGCAAGTTCAATGGTTATGGCCCGTCCATTCTTTTTATTTTGGTCGATGGGTGGTAAACAGTAATTTGTATGCGCGTCGTGAAGAAATGAGCTCGCGACGGTTTCAGCGCGCATTACCTACCTTGCAGTATCAGTTTGTTAGCACAAGGGAGGTCTGGAGACGTTGATGTTACTATAACTTTGCCTGAACTCGGTCCAAGCTTTCATTTGCTCTGACAGCTACATTAACATTGTAAAGCTGAATAAAACATTTCCTTTTGATATTTCACTGAAGTATATCAATTACCTGCGTCTTAGATTCAAAAACCAAGCGAAAGTGATTAGTATTCGTGGTTTTCATTCGGCTTTTTACAAATTTATTGTAGCTGTCCGAGCAAAGAAATGCTTGAACCAAGTTAAGGAGCCTTATTATCTATTCTAAGACTGCAATATTAAATCCAAAATATATGACCTTATTATATAGGTTAGTATATTTATATAGCTCAATATTAATCTGTTCGAGCAGTCAAAATGTCACTACTCTTTTATTAAAATGGCCGTATTCGGTGAAATTATGACGGTTGAAATTGATCATGAAATATATGGATTATAACTACGTTTTTTTAGTAGATACATACCTATTATTGAAATAGCCTTCTTGATTATTTCTGCGATAGCTGCAACTGCATAAATAAACGTTATTTATTTTTTAACTATAAAACCCTGCATTTATTCACTCGACTAGTGGATGGCTAAAGACCACCGGCTATTCTTGTGCATCCAATATTGCACGTTCCCGTAGCACTTAAGCAACTTACATCTATCTGAATAAGAGTGACAAAACGAATATAGCAGTACCTGGAATAACCCATCAACGATTAAACCTTCTGAGTTAACGGCACTCCAGACAACGAGTTATTTACATAAAATATTTTTTCGTTATTAAAAAATATTACATCAAAAATTCATTTTCCCAATTTAGATATTCCTGTTGTTTTTACCTGTTATGATTGCATCAGAAAAATCTGCTTGTTTTCTTTAGTAATTTTTTTTTTTTTTTTTTAGTAATATACTACTGCTACCAAGTTTCATCAAAATTGGACCAATAGTTTCCAATTAAAATAAGATCAAACTTCAAGTCCCGTAGCTTTTAAAAATAGAAAAAAATCCATAACTAAGCTACTCTATATCTTTGTCTTCAGATGACATCTCTGGCGTGAAGCCCGTCCATTACCGACTTATCGCCACTTCGTTAGCCAAACACATTCTATCCTCCACTCGTTTCAACGCCAAGGCTCAATTTTCCTTGCGATGTCTTACATTCTCCCTTCAAACGATTCACAACTCGCGAATATATTTAAAACAATTTCGACTCTACAGCGTCGGGAATTCTTCAATTGTTTGACATGTCCAACAGTCATTGAGAGCCAATATCTATTCCTCTCTCGAATGTTAAACTGCTTACGATTTATTTATTTTGAAGGAATTTCAACCTTGTTTCCACGTGTGTAAGAAAATCATCCATTTTCTTTTGATCAATATAAAATTGTATGAAGAATACCACCCGCGCGGCGATGGCGTTAGATTTGGAAGCTCCGTAATAGGTATTTGGATTGGATTTTCTTCGATGATTGTCCCTTAAAACAGCTGAAACATGGTATAAAATGTGTTCATAATTTGAAAAAAACCTCTTCTACGAAATTTGGACTGGTCATGGTCTCGTAATAGGCATGATTCCTAATGTTTAATTTATTACAAATAAGAATGGCATACTTACTTACAAGTGACGTATTGATTGTGTTGATTTGTAAGTATAGTGCGCTCTTTGTCTAGCAAGACATTAAAATGCGTATATTTGTTATCAGAATATTCCTTAACGGCCGGTTATCTGAGTCGTGTAGGCAACAAAACGCTCCCTCAGCCCCCGCCAAGTTATAGAGACGATGTATTTTGTCACCCAAGAATCAGGACGCCCGCGGGGGGAGTGCAACGACAAAAACGAACATAGGTCCGACCTCGATGACGTCTGGCGCGGTACCAAAGAGTACTTTTCGCGGTACTGAACGCGGCGCGCGCAGATTCTCGTGATCTTTTTATGCTTTTAATTCCACTAAAAAACGAAACTATTCACTATCAAAAATCTATCCAAATAAAAAAAAAATGAATTAAATTGCCTTTCAGTACATGCAATTTCCAGGTTGTTAAGAGCTTTCATTAGAACATCGAAAAAAATAAACTAACTCGTCTTTGTTTCAGATTTTTTTTTGATCGAGGAAAGTTTATTATATCGTGTTTTAAACCAAATCATAAATTCAAACACATATTTTTTTCCAGATCAAATATTGTAATTTAACTAAATTAAATTGATTTAAAACCGTCGAATTTGGTATATGAGGCCGTTAATTGTGAACCCTTTTGAATTTTGTTTTCGGTGATCAGTTTCTAATTGTGGTCAGATTTTTAAAAGACAATAAAAAATAATTATTCCTGTTAGCCTATTACATAAGAAACGCAAAATGCTGATAAGTAATTTTTCTTTAGGATCACTATCTGCCTCCTTTTGGTCTGATAAGAGCGATAATAGCACTCTACATGATGGCTGTTTTTCTGGTATCTTAATGCAAAAAATGATTATATTTTGTGCATACATAAAACTACAATAGGTACATATAATGATAAGATGAATAAAAATATTACATTACAATGATTTACTCAGTCAAGGTTGGCCATGTTGTAATTTTTTTTCTCTTTTTTTTTATAATAGCTTGCTTTTGAGCACAGTCTCACCTGATGTTAAGGGTCCTATTACATTTTTTGACGAAAAAAGCATC
Organism: Agriopis aurantiaria; assembly: GCA_914767915.1. NCBI lineage: Eukaryota > Metazoa > Arthropoda > Insecta > Lepidoptera > Geometridae > Agriopis > Agriopis aurantiaria. Next base: position 2,835,349 of record OU611994.1, on the reverse strand, counting down.
GAAAACTGGGTTTTTAGTATAATTTTTCTTACAACTAATAAGATCTGTAGAAAATTCAGTACTATGCACAAATAAGGTAATAGGCATGATTCCTAATGTTTAATTTATTACAAATAGCCGGCTTAGCAATGAATATAACTAAATACATTACACACACTGAAAAAATTATTTGAATTGGCTGATAAATCTCTGAGATATGAGTATTTAAAGTTTTAGGTGGGGATAGAGAGGGGATGTTCTATCCCTTTCTCGCAAAGCGTGTGTTAGTATAGCATTTGTATGGCGCTCCTGAGCCGTGACGTCACGGTTCAGTATAGTGCGCTCTCCGTCTAGCATGAAATTAAATTAAATTAAAATGCTTATATCTTATTTATTTTTGAACTAATTTTAATTTTGTTTTTGTTGATTTGCTCTATGTATTAGCTTTTTTATGAGACAATAAAAAAATATTAGTCATCATGCCTATTGTAGGTAGGTGGAGATTTTTGTCTCATCTCAGTATTTATTTATATTATTCCGAGGGTACGTGTGTACAATAATTCAATTCTTCTTCTCTTTTTTTTCGCCCATTACAAAGCAGGCCACAGGCCATACCACCTGACGTGTGTCATATTGTGATGGAAAGTGCCCGGACCATGAGACAGATGCTGAAAGGTTCGATTTCTACCAGCATACTAACCTTAAATTAATAGATGTTGGGAGGTGTAACAGTATGCTGGCAAATTCCTTATCGGAGAAGTGATTATGTTATTAGGTGATTGCTAAAAATTTACCGCAACCGCAAACCATATGCGTGATTTTCCGCAATCACCTAACCTCTTAAACGTATTAAAACAATCGTGTATTAAAAAGAAAACGGGCCAATGAGTGATGAGGATGAGGCATGGTCAAAGGTCATGTCTGAACACGCTCTTTAAAAATAAAGACAAAAAAAGTAGTAGGTAAGTAAATAAAATATTATAGGATAATTAGAATTTAAATGTTACGCATTTACGTTACGACTAAATCTAGAAAAATCGAGATTGATTCTGTCACGTCGTATTGTCCTCCATACTCCATGTTTAAATAAGAGTGACTGAATTAATATCAATTGCCTGAGATTAGGCTCGCTGATTTGTTCTGAGCAGACAAACGCTTTCTTCCTTCATAAACCATAACTGCGCCCATTAATCAATTCCCATGATATTTATTAGAAGTCTACTCGTTGTTTGATAAACATGTAGCCATAAAACGATTTCCGTACAACAAACGATCCGCGATTATCCTTTTGAAAGTAAAGTCACGATTATAAAACGATTTGTGCAGCAGACAAGTGCTGCGAGAGATGCTGCCTTCAACAATTTAAATTCTGCCATTTTTTTCTTTTAAATTGCTATTAACCAAGGACTTTTTACCAGGGTATATAAATTCCTTGCTTTTAACAGACCGCTGCTTTTAGTCACAAACGTCATGACGGTTTTTGGCAGCTGGACAATTCAAAAGCTGCCAAAATTCCTGATCAATTTTCTTTTTTTACTAGGAATTTTTGCAGATTTTGTCAATTGTTAGCGTTAGCAATAAGTTTTTTTTTTTTAATTCAATAATAGGCGTTGTTAATTGCGTTTGATCGCTATGTACCTCACTTGATGTAAGAGTTAATAATATAATAACAGGAATACGTATTCCTATCCTTCGATCAAAATAAAATTAATATAAAATGAATGGATAGGCCCAGTAGAAGCGCATTTTAGAAGATACCAAAATGAGCGCCGGCTCTCATTTTGTTTCAGTCGGTCTCTAGCCGTAGGAAGTGCGACACGCGTCTTTTGTTACATGACAACAAAACATGTGACAAAATTATGTCTTCGTGTGCTTTCCCGAAAAGTAAATACACAGCAAAAAAAACCGCTATCTATTTTTGTAACAAATGTACAGGACATGGTTATAATTAGGTGTTGAAGTATATGTCCGACGGTTTTGACTCGTTTTTACTAAGCAAGTTCTATGGTTATGGCCCGTCCATTCATTTTATTTTCGTCGACGTCGAAGTTCCTATCCGTCCGACTGATTCTTTATTTTGTTCTCATGCAAAAAAAACGGAATCAATTCATTCATCATTTGAATTACTATCGAAATATCTAAGTAGGTGCTGTTCGTTTCAAATTTCATACCAATTTGAATTTTGGAATTCAATGGGAATCGAATATAATTGCATACCTACTCGATAAGACTAATTTCCGGTAGTAGTAGTTCGTACTCTGATAAAAGTTTGTAAGAAATCTCAGACATTATATTTGATGAAACATTGTTTTCCAAAGTTAGTTACCACAATCTAAAACAAAAGACCTTGCCTGACCTGCTAATTGGATTATGTATTATGTAGCCAAATGGAATTGGATTATGAATGTTTTTTTAAAGTAGCCTAGCTTTTTGCCGGTCATTTCGGCCGTTAATCCGGAGAGACTTTTCCTTCTGCATAACTTTTCCGGCTACGTTGTCTCATTCCTAATTCTCTATTCATAGGATCAACAGACAGAAGCGACTGACCCCTATTAATGAAGTTTCTCTGATTTCCATTGCGAATAAGTTGTTTATTTTTAATTTGTAATTTGTAATAAGTTGTTTCTTATATAGGTACGAATCTCTGGAAGAATTGCCCTTTCAATGTCCTGTCAAGTACAATAAGGAATGTGGCATCAATTATTCATTTTTCACTGTTCAGGATTACTTTTTGAGGATTTACAGGATGGCACAGTCGCAGGCTGTGCGACTGAAGCCTAACTAAGTATTACCACTAAATTGCTCTTGTCATTATCATAGTAGGTAACAAATGCGGCAACCTGGGTTTTCATAAAATTTGACATGCTTATGTGCATGTAACCGAAACCCATGGGCGTATATACCTAATACATATATTACGTCCATGCCTAAACCATCACCCGATGACGATAGCTCATAGCTATCAGCAGTGCAAATACCGTACCTTTATCGATCGACAAATTCGATAAAATATCATAGAATCGATCATAACGAGTACTGATTAAATGTCATTTTATCGAATTTGTCAATCTCATTTTTCTGTCAAATTTCACGTTCGATAAAGAACGGTACTTGCACTGCAGATTCGAGAACATCGGCAATCTCCGGTGGAACTCGTGCGTCCTCGAATTGGCGGAAACAATGCGCGTTATAAGATGGCTGCATCTGCTAATAGCTGTAACAATGGTATGGTACGCGATAACCGTCTCACCCCATTAGTGGTGCACGGTCCAGAGTAATGCCGACTTGCCGACCTACCAGTTCTATAAGGCCCGCAGGGATTAATCACCATGCCAAGAAGCAATTAAGTATGGCGAAATCTAGATGTTCTTGTGTAGAAGATTCTTACGTAAAGAAAAATCAAGAAAATTGCACAGATAATTGGAAAATTTCAGAAAACTTAACGATGACAAACTTCTTGCCAAAGATTTCATTCTGTACATACTTTAATCTAAGCTTCTCGCGTTTGACAGTTCAAAGATAGGAGAACGTCTTTCGGGTCAGCTGTAGGTCAGCTACATTGTCAGCTGGTAACCAATATTTTTCAATTTATACTTCCTTTGACTCAGACCTCTGCAATGCGACCGAAACGACATAATCTCCTCCGCGTCCCAGTAAGGTCTAAATACCAGTCCAATATCTCACCGCGCAGCCCAGGATATAAATCTCAGTACAATGGAGACATTGAAGCCATTCTAATTGTTCCTATCCGGCGCCACCGGTACTTACTGTTGGAGATAAGGTATTGATGTATTATTTTGTAAGACAATTAGTGCGTTTGTCTCAAACGTTGGAGGATTGTGCGGGAGTTTCGAGTTGACTGGCGTACATTGCTTGCATTGCTTGCTTTGTTAGTAAAATAAGTATTTATGTAACTAGGTAATATTATTTGTAAAGTGTAGGTTAATATAACTAACTTTTTATTTATTTTTTCTTTTTGTAAGGATTTTGGCTTTTCACGTATTCTGCATTTGTCAGTATCGTATATAAATATTTCAAGTTTTATTAAATATCGGCAAACAAGTCATAGTCACAGCTAGAGTCAAGCAAAGTAAGTCACAGTCAAGTCTAAGTCATGCCCTAGCAAAGTGTTGGAGACTTTACTACAGGCTTATAATCGAGTTTTACACCCGCAAAACCTTTGGAAAGGAAGCCTTGGAAAAAATTTACCTACAATCTTGGATCCGCAGTGCGCAGCCAGTGTTTTGTATTCCAAAGACATCCTGATGCAGACGCTTTGATACTCCAACTGCATGCTTTTCTAAACTTAGCATCGTCAGCAATGTAAATCAATGAACCAAATATCCTTCATAGTAGCGAAAAGAAAGCAAAATATCGTGGTAAAGAGGATAGGGCATTATGACGATGGACAGCGGTGATAGTCCGCGTGCCTTACTGTTCTTAAAATCATAGAATGTAAGTTAGGAATTGGCCACCTACAAAAAATTTAAATATGAAACAAAAATTGAATTACCTGTTCTTTAAACTGAATACATAAGTAAACATATTTAAAAAAACCGAACGGCCTTACTTTTAAGCTTTACTTAAAAGTTAAGTAATGCTTAAAATTGCTGTTAACTTCTCGCTGACGGAAATTGTCACAGATGAAAACGAGACCGAGCAATTTTAAGCTTTGCTTAACTTAAGTAACGTTTATAAGTAAGGCCGTTAGCTTTTTTAAAAGAACTTGATACCTACTTAAATATAACTTTAAAAGTTATGTAAATCTTAAAATCTTCATAATGTTCATGTTTATTATTTTAACGCTTGATTTGTGGTAAAAATGGACAGCGTGGTCCATTGACTATGACTTGTTTGACGCTATTATGACTATGCAAACTGTTTAATATTACGACTAAAGGACATTGAATCAACGGTCATGAAAATTTTAACTAAAAAAAAGCTTAACCTAAATGAGGCCACGTATTATTATGATGAAGTCCAAATCCAGCTGAATTTTGCTAGCTTATTTGCAATGTATGTATTTATACCTATGTTTGTTCGGATGGAATCTTGCAACTCAATTTTGAAGCAGATATCTTCAACCGATTGAGCTGAAATTTGGCATACATATTATGTAAGTTCGGTGACAATGCAATGTTATGGTACTTTCGAGCTGGTCTGGTGATGGAGTCAGAAAGTGGCCATAGAAACTCCTAAACGAAACGACGTAACCCCGTCGAGTTTGGGTTCATTAGATTTGTCTTCTCAAGCACTTTGTTCCTAGCTGATAAATTCAATATGGCGGACGCCTCAAGGTGGCTGACAAAATGTTCACATGAAATGGGCATCAAATGAAAGGGTTTTCTGAAAAGAAAACGAAAAAGCTTGTTTAAAAAGTTTTTTAACTTACCATAGCTTATTTCTAATATTCTTTATGTTAATTCTGCAAGTTCATAGCTCTATTTTGAACTCCCAATAAAGGTGGCGACTGCAGATTGCAGCTGAGCATGAAATACGGCTACATTCGGTGATATCTATCGTCATGGTGACCGCGGGAGTAATTAACAAGTGACAATGCCCTGTCAAGGGACCGCATTGATTGCCCTCGGTGACTCACGGTCCATTGTTTATCAAATTAATTGCGTTATCTGAAGTCATGTTCGCGTTGCTGTAGCTTATAAATAAACTGAGACACGTCGTAGATAAGTACAGCTACGCTGGATGCAGGCCGCTTTCCAACTGGCCCTTTTGATCGATGGAGAGGCCTATATCCAGCAGTGGATGTCCTACTGCTGAAATGGTGATGAATGATGACGTAGTAGATATATAGGTATCTACCAATATGAAGACCTAGGCCTTGAAAGGTAGGTATTATGAACAAAAGCACGCAAACTATCATGAAATGATCAAAGAAAACAAATCCAAAGACACGACCATGCTAAAAGAAAAAATATATATAAAAAATGTACATTACATTGCAAAAAAAATTGTAGGTAGATATGTATGTGCATACCTACTTTTTTCGAATTCTACTCATTACGAAAATGCTATTGAATTAGCAGTTTATAGACAAAACAAAGTAAGTACCTATCTATAACAAAAGACCATAAAAAAAAACGTTAAATTCCACGTCACGCCATATCTACATGGTTACGCATATAGACTGTACTACGCCGAAAGGAGGTCATTGTGCTCATTATTATGAACATCTTTTACTATGGGTCCAATCCTGAAATCGCGAAGAAGAGATCAGGTACCAAAAAAGCAGACGACCTACTTAATAAGAACTTGGGAAGAGTTCACCATCTGAACTTTTGCTGGTGTATTATTTAGGAACATATTCCGATTATGAATTAATTTGCCTCTTGAAGTGACCCAAATTAAAGCTCCTGGGCAAGAGAAGATAATCACATCAAGGCACAAGAGAATCGAAAGTGACCGCAGGGAAACGCTGGATGTAGGCCGCTTCCAACTGGTTCTTTTGGAGATCGATGGGGGAGGCCTATGTCCAGCAGTGGACATCCTACGGCTGAAATAATGATGATGATGACAAGAGAATCACCTAAAGGAATAAGAGAAATCTTCAAAAGAAGCCTTCAGGGTTACTTAAAGAATAGATCATCCAGAAATAATAAAAATCCCCAAGTCAACAAAATTTTACTAGACTCTTTGGAAAGAAGGCAATGTAATCAGTCAACGTATTACAGACATATTACTTTAATTATTGCCATTTCACAATAGGAAACAAATAGATGCAGACATTATTGTTAAGCGTGTATTACAATAATATTGGTTAGTGACCAATATTATTGTTAAGCGCGCTCTAAAATCGTTAAACGCGAGTCATTACATCAGAGGGGAAATATAACCATAGTTTGCTTATGAACTAAGCAAGGACTGGGGTGCAAGGGCGTAGGGCAGGATATTGTTTGGAAGAAAATGCAATGATACTAAAATTATTTAATTTTACTCTTCAATTCAGTAGCTCTCCGAACCGAAGATTAAATATAGTGGCAATAGTGTAGTCTTAGTGTTTACAGTTTTTATACCTCTGACATGGGCTAGCAATTGTTGTTCAGAACAAAAACCCGCAAACGACGTGATGCGTGACCAAAATGCTGGCGTGTTTCTGGCTCAACGCATAAGCATTGCCATTCAACGTGGTAATGCCGCCAGCATGCTGGGTACGCTGTCAACTGGTAGTGGGCTTGAGTATTTGGTTTGTCTTTAGACCTTCAACGGTCCATGGGCAGTCTAACTGTACTCATATTTGTAGTGTTAGTATATTAGCTTCTCAGATTAGCTTGTTTATAGTTTAGTTAATAAAGACACGCTTGCCCAGTTAAAAAAACCCGCAACAACCGTCAGACACAAATGTGACGTATTATTTAAACTATGCTTGCGCTCTGTAGTCTATGACTAATATTAAACAACTTACGAGAATTTATCACTAAACCCTATTTGGTTTTTGCAAAATTCTCGGCCGCACACGTTACCTAAGTACATTATTTTCTTTTATTTAGTACATAAGTAGCGCAGCGTAGGACGTCCACCCACAAGATGGACAGACGATCTAAAAGAGACGGCAGGGAAACGCTGGATGCAGGCCGCTTCCAACCGGCCCTGTTGGAGACCGATGGGGGAGGCTATGTCCAGCAGTGGACGTCCTATGGCTGAAATGATGACGATGATGATGATATAAGTATGTTCACCTTAAAACATGTATTTTTAAGTGCTGGTAATGTTATATGTATTGTTGTACCCTGAACACAAAACCTTATTTCGTCCCTTGCAATCTCCAAGTTTCATAGCCAATTTAGGACTCATTAAGGGCATATTGATTGGGCCATGAAACGCGTGTAGTGATTGCTCCAAATTGACCATTTGCCTGCTAGCAATCAGAGCAAACATGAAGAGCTTACCTGTATGGATCGCTGTGCTGGTATGCGTGAGCCGTGTATGCGTACACGGATATTTTGTTGGGGCTGGATGTAAGTTTAATTATTCAATTTTACAGGTGTCACTTGTTCAAATTTATTGCATTGGTCCTGGGGTTGATGAAACATAAGTTTAGAACAACAGAGAGTACTCCCAAAATGCCACCAGAGTAACCAACATAGCTATTAAAATTCGCATGTTGAAGTAGAAATAAGCAGGACACATCGCTCGAAGAACCAATTACCGATGGCGAAGAAAGGTTCTTGAGGGGAGAACACGTAGGTAGGCCTTCCATTAGATGGACCGACATCGTGAGAGTCGCGAGCAACCAATGGACACAGGTGGCAGGCGGATGTCGTTCAGTGTGGAGGTCTAAGGGAGAGGTCTATGTTCAGCAGTGTAAGTCTTCAGGCTATGTTTATTGAATAAATTAAAATAAAATAAAGTTCATTGCGACTTCTTCAACGCTCGAAATCAAAAAGAAGGAACCATAATTAATACGGATACGCATTTATGTCTGCATTCACAGTGAACGTCCGTTTCGCCCAGCTCCTGTACTCCGACAGCAAATTCCAAGTGCTCCGCGAAGAGTTGGTGAAAGCCAACACTCGGAATCTAGTGTACCATTGCCGTGCTGACAAGAGCGACTGCGACGCTGCCTTGGCCAAGATGCGGTATAAGGCCAGCAAGCACTTCTATGCGCTGGCCAAGGCAGTAGTGGACTATGTGAAGAACAAGCGGCAGGCCAGACCTACAGGATATGTTGGTGGGTCATGTTGGCTTACCACTCAGATAAAATTGCATGTGCAAGCACTTGCTGCCAAGTACTAGATTTGTGGATATTTAAGAGGCTTACCAGTATCGAAGTCAATTTTCAAATTAGTTAACAAGGTCGCTGAATAATTAGGATGCTGGATTCGCAGTTGCGTATTTAGGGAAAACCCTGCGCTGCTACAGCTGTAAGCAACTATAAGTATTCTGATAACTGAACATAGAACAGATGCTGGAGGTTGGAACCGTAGCAGATAAAACACAGGTCTTCCTAAAACAGTCTGGTAATGAGACATCTACAGAAAGGTACTAAAAGGAAAATGTTTTAGCGACAACCTACTGTCAGTCGTTTATATCTTTCTACCTAGTTGGATCAAATACGTCTATTAAGTTTTTTGGTAAATTAATTACTTAATTGATTGATTGGTTGACTAACCAAAAATGACAGGCATATAAATCTACTTTATACGTGGAATTCCTAATGAAGTGAATCATAACATGCATTTATTTACCTAGTCTATAAAATTTTCCTGCTGCCTTGTCTTAGGAAGTCTAATAATAATCGTCAGGCGATACCCTACATTTCAAGCTCTTTTCAGGAACTGCGACGTTCTGTCAAGACAACATATGCGTGCCTGACACGGACCCGCCCATCGTTTTCGGAGGATGTTTCACACTAGTCTCGTGCGGAGGCAACCAGACCTGGCACCTGGACCCGGTCGTCTACAAGAGAAGGAAGACCAGATTCTAGGCCTCAAGTTTATTAATAAGAATTGGACACATGTTTTCTTTCTTGAAATTAGTAAATGCTCTTCGGTTCAGACAAAATTGATTCAAATACCGTAAAGCCAGCAATTTGCCAAGTGATGGTGAGCACCAACAGCTAATTTTCCGAGGCTTACCATTGCTCGTCGTTTGCCTAGCTGGCCGAATGCAGGCCAGCTCCAACGTGTATACCTACAGCTCGTTCAGCGTGTATTGCCACCATTCGAGATCGCTCGTACGACTCTCCTCACTTCGGATCGGTGTCGGTTTTTCTGCACAAATCAAAGACACTCACCTGCACTCAGCAAGCTGAGTCCACATGTTGCTTGGCATTGGCTTGACCAACTTTGACCAACGTACAAACACACAATACACTAGAGATAAGAGAAATAGTTTTGACCAACGTGTAGATAGTGGCACTCGCAATTAATTTACCTACGCTCGCGTTGGCTGAAGCTTGGCGAGCTATGGCCAACGTGTATTGCCGGCATAACAATACGGCAATGATGAAAAATTTGACACCAAACATTCCCAAGCGTTGACTAGGTTGTTCCGATTATTCTTTATCCTGCTAGTCCAAGGACTAGAAAGAAACATACGGGAAAAACTGCAAGATTGATCTGGAATTGACTCACCTATACTTGCTTATGCCGCCAAGACACTTTGTTCTTGGTTGGTCGATGACTGGACAGTATTTATCACATTTTTCTCTGTATTGGTTCACGTGGCAGGAAGTCTGGTACGGGGCACCACCTAAATAATATTAACTACCTACTTCCAGATTTTTTACGAAGTATAACCAATATGTGTATGTTCGTTATGTAAACAGTTTCGCAGTCCATATAGGGATATATGAACTACGAAACGGTTTGCCCAATTTTGACGGGACTTTCACTGCCAGATAGCTGATATTTTAAGGAGCAATCACACCCGCAGGGCCTAGCTATTAATTCATAAAGCCCTCGACAGCAGCTAGTACTTCATAAAGACTCTACCGGAATAGCTACGATACTTGCTACGGAATAACAAACTTCATGATAGCGTAGGTACGTTACGTGTCTGTATCTGGAACCATTCAGTCGTAACAGAGTAATAAAAAAGAAAACTTTAACCACCTGCAGCATTGTTACGCGCACAATGCTCATACATTGTTACATTATCAATAATCTGAACAAAAGTCTAGTAAGGTTTATAAGAATGGTGGCTGGCAGATGAACGGGTCTGAAACGATGTGAACTTGCTGAAGATGAAGGTTGTAGTTTGCTTCGCTGTGCTGCAAGTTTGTAGATATGTCTCCTCGGAGATCAGGGACAGTGTTATTGTTAACAAGTAAGTACGACATTTTCACTACATGCGGTATAAATTGACTGTTTTACCCTACCAAAAATTTCGGATAAAATACAATTAACATGTTTTTTCAACGTTTTATGGGTCTCTTATCTTTTAGCTCTACTGTAAAATACGGTAAGTATCTTCGACCGTAGGTATTACATTCAACCGTCAAGCTTAGTGTGATGGTAGTGCAAACTCAAAAGTAAAACAACAAACATTATAAACCTCGCTAAGGATCCCGAACTTATTTTTTGTACCTACTTAATTAAGTTGTCCGGGTTTTTAATATTTAATTCCGCGTATCATGCTGATAAAGTATGTATAATTAATTGACCCATACACGTTGGTGACATTGCAATGTAAACGCAGGTTGATCATTCTCTTTGTGCATACTACGCAGAGTCTTTTATCTCACCGTTTTCTCTCTCGCACGTTGCGTATTTCTGCATACTATGTCAAAATGAAGTCTAAAATAAAACAAACTGAGACCGGTTTTTGCGGATATGCAATAACTTGTATCAAATGTGAAAAGTCTTGCTACCTCCACAGGCTGGTTCAAGTGAAACCAGTGGGAGGGCGGATGGCCAACAAGTTCGTGCCCCTCACCGAAATCCCTCCTCCGTTAGCGGTTCATCACCACGCCGACGGACGACGACATTTGGACCCCGACTGTGCTCAGAAGCCCGAACCCAAGATCGTCTACGAAGGCGCGAAGGTTGACATCTTCGGGGAGTACTATGATGAGAAGGTCGCAAAATCGATTGCGACTGTCATCATTCCCGACCATATTGATCGTAAGTATTTTATTATAATACCTAACTCTAGCATTAGGTACTAGAGGTAACTTTCCAAAGGCACCGACAGGTTACTGAGACAGGTGTCGTCCACGACGGCCAAACGTCGTTGCTGTAATCAGCGACACAGTCTCTACAGGGTTATGCGGATAGCTTGTAGATACTAAGCCGAAATGTGTTCATAGTACCCATGGTTATGAACAACTTTTAGTATTGGCCAACTCCTAAATCGAGAAAAAAAAAATTTGTTCTATCATCATCATCATCATTTCATCCGTAGGACGTCCACTGCTGGACATAGGCCTCCCCATCGATCTCCAAAAGGGCCGGTTGGAAGCGGCCTGCATCCAGCGTTTCCCTGCTATCTCTTTTAGGTCGTCTGTCCATCTTCAGTTGTTCTATATCTATATTAATACATAGTTTCCGCATAATCCTGTATAAGTAGTGTTTCGTTTGAATTTGGAGAAGACGGTCGTCATGTCGAATATAAAAGTTACATGGAAGAAGACGATGTTTACTTATGGAAGAGGAAGAAGACGATGATGATTTGTAATCATATTTTTACGAGCTCACATACAAAATAATATGAACCAGTAGTATCGCTGTCGCTGCCTTCGGAAAGTTACCTTAATACCTACCTGTAGTGGTGAGCACTACAATTTGCTGACCAAGCTAAATTAAGTAGAGCACAGACAGTGCATCCCTCAGTCGTCCCCACCCTTCATTGTCGTGTATGGAGTCGGAAAATTAAACTAAAGTAAAACTTAGATTTTCATATAAAATTCTCCCAGGATTCTGCTAGGCAAGTAAATGCAGGGACACGCAATAAAGGGGTTCCAAACCCACATTTACATTACATACCTACCTTTCAAATATTTTGTTTCGATTTGATCATACATGATTTTTTTTACTGTTTAGTGGCAAAAAACGTGTCTGTGGAAGTACTCGTCGGTGCGTTTTCGTTTTCTTCTCAGCAAACCCTTCATTTGACTCATTTCATGATGGTAGATAAGAAAATTTTGTCCGCCATCTTGGGGCGTCCGCCATTTGAGTTTACTGTGAAGTCATTTTATTCTTTGTATTCTTCTCCTACGTAGCTTTACCTACGTCTGTGTTCTCAGCATACCTTTTAATTTGATACCAATATGATGGGAGGGACATATCACAAGCTTTGCTTAGTTTGGGGTCAGCTGACCGTGTGTGCAAAAATGTCTCGAAATAATTATTATTTATTATCCTTTATTCATCATATTTCTCGGGTATAGCCCGTACATTTGGTAAGCGTTGGTGAGGCCGAAGCCAACACCAAGAGGCCTTGTTGAATACATGTGAATATAAAAATACAATTATGGAATGTGTATATAATGGAATATGAAACTATTGTACGTACAGTATAGGATAAAAAAACCTGGGCTATTGAGGTGAACAGCTTGTGGTAACAGATCTATGGGATGAGAAACGGCACCTGCCTTATCCTGTCTGATCTCAAAATACATTTAGGCAGGTGATGACTTTTCACTTATTTATTATTATTATTATCTTAGGGAGTCCGCCATTTTGGATTTAGGAAGACGTCATTTGAATTACCATGCATTGTCATACAAACTAAACGTGTACATATGCAAAATTTAAGCTCAATAATTTGAGGATAACTGTTTCCCGGGCAAGTTAAAAAAATTACTGAACAAAATACAAGCTAATCTATACTAACACTAAAAATACAGTTAGACTACCCATAGACCGACGAAGGTCTAAAGACAATCCAAATGCTCAAGCCTGCTATCAGTTGGCAGCGTACCCAGCATACTGGCGGCATTACCACGCTAAATGGCAATGCTTATGCGTTGAGCCAGAAACACGCCAGCATTTTAGTCACACGTCGCATTAACCAGTTAAAAATAAACCTTATAATAAAATGACTTAACTAACGTAGTTGACTGAGCAGTTTAAAATTATATTAACTAACGTTATTAAGTAATTCTTATTCTCAATCTCCAGACAAACACTTCCAAGTAACAACTCAAGTACCGTACCTCACTGTGGGTACCATCGAAGGCCTGGGTTACCATCCTTCCACCATCAAGGGCGACCATCCAAAAGAGTGCGAGAAGATCTACCAGGACCACGTGGAAAATGAGTATACAGAGGAAGATCCGGACATCTCCGAAGAATCACTTGAAATGGCTCGGATGCCACTATTCCCTGACAACCGTCCCCCAGATTCCCTAGAAAAACGTCTAGAAAAACTGTACGACGACATGGATATATAGTATTGTCAATTTATTTTTATTTTTGTACTTTAATAATTTTTTTTTTTGTAATAGAGTTTTTACTATACTTTTTGTTTAATTTATTGTTATAGTCCTTTTCAAATAGCATGGCACTTGACAGGTGGTTTAAAAGTACGATAGAATGTAACGTGATTCGTAAATATTGAATGTGACGTCACAGAACTAAATTAAAGATTTGCATTTTGCGGCGAAAACACATAGCTAATCGCCTGTATGAAAACTAGTGGTGAAAACTAGTCTGTTAGTGGTGGTTGTCAAGTGCCATGCTATTTGAAAAAGACTATAATTATGTTGAGAATAGTTGAGATCAGCGCCGACTCTGGGGTAGACCAAAGAAAAGGGTCGCTCTAGGCGCCAGATAGCAAAGGGGCGCCAAAATGTCATAAGCGAGAGAAAAAAATCATTTTGATGGCGCTTCGTGCCTCGGGGCGGCGTGACAGGCGGCGGGGCTTGCATTATTTGTAACCAACATAAAATTTTAATGTGGAAATAGTTCACATCCTGGATTAGCAATGGGCTACTTTTTATTCCGGAAAATCATTTTCTGTAGGTACGATAGTTTTCAGAAATGAAACGTGCCGAAAGACAATCTTGCTCTACCCTGATCAACGACTAGGGCCGAAGCTGGTTGAGATATGTGCAAATTATAGGTATTGCCCAGTGGTATTGCCAAAACTATAGCCATGCTAGCTACTAAAAGCCATGACGTCACCTACGCCAATCTTTGCGATAGGCTTGATGTTGTGATGCTACCATTTTTTATGCAAATTGTCTCCTCTTTATACCAGAAAAGATAGCGTGCTTGAGTTAAGAGCGATGCGACGTAATTAGAAGAAATTACATCAAATGGTGCAATGTTTAGCGTATTAAAACAAAACATAACTAACTGGGACGCAAATGTTCGGACGAGATGATCCTTAATTTTGAGATCTTTGAGCAATTACACTTAATGGACAGTTATAAGCGTGCGGCTGTTTCGGACGGCGGAGCAGCTAAAAAAAATTTTTTGGAGCCCTCCGCGATCCTATAATATATATCAACACGAAAATTGCTTTATACTATTATTAACTTAACAAAGTACAAGGTTACTAACACTACAAATACAGTTAGACTGCCCATATACGTTGAAGGTCTAAAGACAATCCAAATGCTCAATCCCACTACCAGTTGGCAGCGTACCCAGCATGCTGGCGGCATTACCACGTGAATGGCAATGCTTATGCGTTGAGCCAGAAACACGCCAGCATTTTGGTCACGCGTCGCATTAACCAGGCGTTCTGAAAGATTTTTGAAAATGAGGTGAGCTCCTGTTCCCCAAGGGCCCAATGTCTCGACCCCAAACGCCATTTTAATTGATTTGTAGGTACCTACATAGATTAGCTATTCTTCACTATCCCATAGTAGTCTTGGAATAGAGAAACCGTGTTATGTCTTTTTCACTCATAATATTTTTTTGAACTTGTTCGAAAAAGACGTAAGACCTAGTTACTAAAGATTCGTCATTATCATCATCATTATGATGATGAAAAAGACGGAGTTACTAAAGGTTTTATCATTATCATCATCATGATGAAGATGAAAAAGACGAAAGACAGAGTTACTAAAGGTTACTGTAAATTTATTAATAATTATGTAATTGTTTTAGTTATACGGGTCCTGCTTGGAGGTTGTACTTATTAGGCAGCTTAACATCTTTATCTTTGTCGTCCAAGATTTCTTCAGTGTCGTCGTCATCAAAATCGTCAATTTCCAAGGGGTTCCTGCAAAATATTCTATGTTTAGTGTCACATAGATATCTAAAAGCAGGTTGAAAAATATTTTACGCGTTTTTAAACTGTTTCATGCGAATCTCTAGAGTATTTCTATTTCAATGTCATGTTAAGTACAAATAAGAAATAAAGAACCAATAATTTATCTTCGTGACCTAATTCTTTATATAGTACGGTTCACTTTAGAACAAAAATGAAATTTTTCAATACTGTCGGTCGTAAAGTGCCGACAGTTTCGTGTTCCTGACTCCACAAGGAATCCAACGATACCAGTCGTAGGTATATCCCAGAAGTGCAAATGAAAATCGATTTCTAGAGCACTTTTGCTCAAATCTGAACTGTACTAATATACTTGATATGACATAGAAGCAAAAATACACAGAGATTCGTCTATAATGAACGGTTTCAAAGTTGACTAAACTTCCGCAAAGTAACGCATGATTTAGTCAAAACTATTTGTAGGTATTGTAGGTATATATTTCCAATATTTTTTACTCCTTAATTCCTAAGCATTATAGCCTTAAATTTTACTGTATATATCACAAAGACTGCTATTATAACAAAATATGATTGAGTAAGTATCGCATCAAGAGTTTGGGTGATGGTAATAGACCAAAAATTTATTTACGAAACATAACTAAAATTAACTTACTTGTTCCAGTCAATTTTGTGTCGTTTTCTGTAAGCAAAAATAAGCCAAGTTAAGTCAAAACTTTTTGTCAGTAGGTAACCTGGCTGCACCCCAATGCAGCCAGGAATATTTGGAATATTTCCCCATCGAAAAAAAAAAAAAGTATCCGTAATAGGTCCTAATCGTACTTAGACAATACATTTAGCATTGCTCTTACCACCCGGAAAACAACCTTCTTATTTGTCTGGTTTCGTCTCTTATTAACAGATATTAACTTCCAAAGTTGACCAAGAGGTGTTACAAGTTTGTCAAAAAATTGTCTGTCTGTTTTTTTGAAGAGCCCAACCGGATGGGCCGATTTCAATCCAGTTTTGAGCCATTCAGCATGGTGAGTACGCTGCAAACTGGTAGTGGGCTTGAGCACTTGGTTTATCCCTAGACTTGGTGTGGAGGTACTATACCCTGCATGGATAAACCTGACTTTTTAACTCAAAAAAATAAACAAATTCTTTAAGATAGCTGCTAAAACCGCGGAGCTAGTAATACCAATTTTGTAACCTGTGTCATAAAAACATCAAAACCACAAAAACCACTCTCGTCTTTTTGTTTAAATTTTAACGGCTGTCAAGGTATTTGGTTGTAGCCAGTTGCACCCATATAAACGGTCAATCATTCGAAATCAGTTAGCAACTGTGATGCAGAGTTCGACGCGTGAATTAAATAAGAATAACCAATGTTCAATCAAGGTTCACAATGCCTGGTAACAGATTTTCCTTCTCATTTCCGTTCTATATAAGCTACTTTCCACGGTGTTACCGAGAAGCTACAACATGGGGTTCCTCAAAAGACGAGTTAATCGAGTCCTAAAGGGTCAGCAACGTATTTGTGATGCCTCTGGTGTTACAAGTATCCATAAGCGACGGCGACTGCTTACCATCAGGCAGCCCGTATGCTTGTTTGCCACCTATGGCATAAAAATTTTACCTACTTCTCTTTTCTGTGACCTCGACCGCCAAGAAAGAAACGACTGAGACTAACCTGTTAGTTGCAATGTAATCCTGATCCATGTACTCCTCCGAGACTTCGACAGAGAGCGGCTGTCCGCGGTGGTCCTGCAGGATGCCGAAGTACCGAGGTGCTCGCGTCACGGAGAACAGTAACGCTGGAACCACGCAAATGTTACAATTGTAAAACGGTGGTTTATCTGTCATGCAAAAAGATATTTGACCTGCTCCAACGTAGACTACATCATCGCTTAACATCAGGCGAGATGTTGGTCAAACGGAAGGCTATTATTTATAATAAAAAAAGGTCTTAAATTTTAATGGAACTGGAACAATTTGTCGTTTATTTACATATATATTGGGTTACGTGGGTTGGGTTTCGTGTACTAAGTCGAAAGGGGTAGCAACTCTGATATCGCGAAATAAAATAATAATATCAACTGTTCCATAAAAAACGGGTCATTAACACTCGACAAAATATATAAAAAAGCTCATTTTACGCGATTTCAGGTTTGGTGCCATAGTAAAAGTTATTCATAATGATGAGTATAACGAACCCCTTTCGGCTTAAGTGTACCTATCTTCTTTTGGCCCTGAACACTAGTTTTTTTATTTTTTTTATTTTAGAGGTGATGAGTAGATACTTCGTTCACAAATAGAATGTGCGTTCACCTTTACCAGCGTATTCCATCTTAGCTCGTTGACATACCAGAGCTCTAACAAAAACTAGTGTCAAAAGTTCCAGTGCCAAAAATAGCGAAGCAGATTGAGAATATTGGTGAAAGAAGCTCAAAGGCAACCTTCGTGGATGCAACTTCGTGCCTTCAACAAAAAAAGCAACACAAACTCACTGTCATCAACAGCCCGAATCTCTCTTAAAACGACTGATATTACTATTAAAACTACATGTAATTTTAACTTTGTTTCACACATATTGTAAATCAAATAATTATACTTTTTTTCACGTGATAAGCTCTATATTTCTTAGTTAACTAGCTACACTCGTTGTTTTAAAGTTAATTCAAAAACCGAATATCAAAAAATTTAAATTATCGTTCGCAAGTCATTGTAAGAGGTACTAATTATCTGGAATGGAAAACCAAACTTGTGAGTTTAGAACGACCTCAACTTCCAACATCCGCCTGCTAAGTTTACAAACAACATTGTTTTCTCACACAGTAAGAAAACGGCTATTCTGAATGTACAACATTTTTAGAACAATAGGTTGTGTAATAAAAAATTAGCTTATTTAAACTACGCGTGACTCTGTTTTTAGAAATACTTCCTATAATATGAAGAAAAAAATGTGCATTCCTGCCAATGACAGTTTTAAAAAGACATCAATGATTCCTGCGTGACCCATACTCTATGTTCAACCTACTTATCAACCGATTTATAAAGGAGGAGTTCTTGGTTTAATTGTATTATTTTTATGCATATATGTATGGGTTACTGGCAATCAATTAGCAACACAAAAAAGAAAAAAATACTGCGGTTATAAAGCCACTCCACTCACATCCTCTTAATTCAAGCTTCAATACGCCAAAACAAACAACTTTTGTTCTACGACTAAAATTCGCGGGGGAAAAAAAAAGAAAAAATCAAAGCTGTTTCATAAATTTTCACTGGAGTAAATGATTTTTTCATCGTCATTGAAATATCATATTTTATTACATAAAGCTTTTTGGACAAATTTCCCACAATGCCTCTCAATCTCTCAATTTCTTCTCCCACATCTGCTTGACAAAGCTTCGTTGTACGTATCACGTTAAAAATAACCTCCAAAGTTATCGCGATAAAGACGCAGGTAAAAGTGCCACACCAGCATGATGGACTTTCTACTACCAGCTTCGTCCGCTCAACTCCTTTGATGTGCGTTAAAAAACATCGTGTGAAAACCTGCGTTTATAGACGCGACTATAGACGAAGCTTCGAATTAGATCGACACCTCGACATAGCTCAGAGGTCATTCGTCATAAGAAAAATACGGATAGAATTAAGATTCTCTCCCTCCAGAAAGATATCCTGAATTTGTGGAACAAAAAAACAAAAATTTCTCCGTCCCGGGTCGATTCATATATTAATGACCATAAATAATTCCTGATTTTTATTTAGAAATGTGAGACACTTCAAAACAAAAATTACTCACTTCATCCTAGGTCCCTATTACCTTAAAGTTATCGTAAATATTTACAAATTTTAATTTTGAATATAAAAATTACCTCCAAGATCTTTTCTCATGCATAATATTATCGTAAAGATCTCCCGATATATATTTTTATTTAAAAATTACCCCCTCCGGGTCCGGATTCACATTTATCATTACGACTATGTAACTACAAATTTTGACACGTTTGGTATTTATTATAGATCATGATGAATTTTGAGCCCTTTAAAAACTTTGTTAAATTAAACCGTCGGTCGCATCGCATGGGGGTAGCCAGGGGGGTTGGAGGTTCAAACCCACCCTGAAATATTATTATATTGAAATTAGGTGAGGCGAGGACGCATTACATCCACTTTTTTGTTGTTTTATTATCCCGCCGGACGCCTGGATTCCTACTAATACCTGGCTGCGAGCGTGGTCGTTCGATCTCATCACGAAAAAAAACAACAATAAACTAACAAAAATTGATAACCTCCTCTTGAAGTCGGTTAATAAGAATAAGTCGGTTAAAAATAATCTCAAATTTTCGACTGTCTTTTGTCTTATGTCATAAAAAGTATGGTGTTATGATGGGATAACACACCTCGTCTACGGCCAATAGGTAAGCTTCATTTGAACATCTTGAGAACATGTTCACGGAAGGGGATATGGAAAGGGATATTGCTACAGCTTATCTACTATTCCAATGAACCAAAGTTTCATGTCTGGCTGGCCATATCTCTAAAAGAATCAATAGCCGTTGGCATAGATGGGTTCAGCCGGGTTCTTAAAGTGGAAACCGCATATCGGCTGTGTTAGACAGAGAGCGCACCATACATTGGCGGATCCAGGTGGGGCCATCGGGGCCATGCCCCCCCCCCCCCCCCCCCAAACACCTAGTGATTCCGTACATTCGACTCAATTTTTCGATTTAATTCGTTCGAATCTTGTCACCAAAATGAAATCCAGAATGCCCCCCCCCCCCCCCCCCCCAAATGAAATCCTGGATCCGCCCTTGGCACCATAGCATGTTATGACGTCAAGCCGTGAGCGCGCCATACAAATGCTATACCAACACACGTTTTGCAAAAGCATCCGCTCTATATCCCCCACCAAAAACTCTAAACGCTTATATCTCAGAAATTTATCAGCCAATTTAAATTATTTATTCAGCATGTGTAATGTATTTAATTATACCCTTCGCTAAGCCTTTAGGTATATTTTGTAATAAAATAAATAAAACAGGACACAAGCCTATTGCCCACATTCATTGTAAGCCTACCTACGTGTAGGAGTAGGAAGGCTATAGAAGGCTTGGCATTATGATTAAAAAAGACCATCTCTACTTTCCTAACCACTTTATTAGTAAATTATCTCTTATAGAAAAGGTTGCCCTCTCCGCCCCAGAGGCGCCGGCCGCCGTACCCGATCAGCTCTTGCCTCAGTCCGTTGTATTTCTTGAAGAACAGCTTCTTCAGGATGCGCTTGCGACGCTTGTCCTCCTTCAGGCACGACTCGAGCTTGTCCATGCACACGTCCTCTCTAAAAACATATTGACAAAATGAAAGTGTTGCTTTAGTAGTTAGTAGGTAGATAACTAAAAGAAAAAGAAAATATCTGACTGCAAAATGTAGCCTATCACCAATGACGATATAACCAGAACTAGTCCTTAGCGATGAAATGATTCTAAATTATCAGCATAATATATTTCGAGCGGGCCAATCCTAGGCGAAAATTTTATGAATGACTTTTGAGTCTCCAATCACAAGCGCCATTCGATTCGACACCCGCGACCGACGTGGCTAACTCGTACAAAAGTAAATTTTGACTTCATACCCTCTGGGCATGACGACGAATTGTAGACAAAACATGGTCTTGACATGGTTTTGAAAATTCATAGTCAGTGATTTTATATCCTCAATAGTGTGAAAACGTGCGAGCGAGAGAGTTGCGGATCGATGCAGCCTCCTTGCAAGAATGCTCGCCATACGTGGCAGCCACAAACGTCATCGTCATCACCATAATGGTTTAGTAATTTGTTATTAATTAATGTAATTTGTATAATAAGTTATGGATGCAAGTCCGGATAATATATTTTTTTATTTTATTTAGTCAGAGGCCTGTAAAACTGTGCCAGACTGAAAGAAACACGAGACCAATAATAATTGATCTCGAGTTGAGTTGTCTCGTGGGCGAAAAGAGAAGTAAATAGAACGGAAATGTGAAGGAAAATCTGTCGCCAAGCATTATGACAGAACCTTGATTGAACATTCTTATTGATGTCAATGCGTCGAACTCCGCATCCAAAGAACTTGGACGTTACCCTTGTTGGGTTAGGTCTCTAAGTTCTTTGTCCGCATCACAGTTACTAACTGATTTCGAATGACTGACGTTGACGTTTCGTTTATATAAGTGCAACTGGCTACAACAAATTTCTTACAAAAATGCCTTGACAGCATAGGCTAAGTATACTAAATCTCTACGCTTGACAGCCGTTCTAATTTAAACAAAAAATAAATATTTTCTGTGGCTAAGCCCACAAGGCCACCCATATGCATTAGCTCCAATAAGAATTTACTTGTAGTTCTGATCGAAGAGCAGCTTGATCGGCTCCGTCTTGGTGAACTTGTCCGGCAGTCGGGAGCCGGGCGGCAGCTTCGCGATGTCCTTCATCACGCCCATTATGGTGTTCTCTAGCTGCGCCAGTTTGGGCACCATCAGCCGTCGGATCACCTGCTCAATACACAAGACAACCACACGATATTAAAAATACATATATGTAGGTAAAATACATATATATAATACATATATATAGGTTTTTATAAAAACCTTATTCAAGAAGCATACTTTTCCGTACAACCTCTTTTGTTGATGGGGGAAACTTGCACCGTGACTTTTTCGGACCTGACGGAGAACCCTAAGAACTAGATAGTGCCTAGCTGTACTTCCCGGGGCAATAAAAAGCAATCCCTCCCCGTTGACAATGTGGGCCACGCAGCGTTGCCGTCTTCCCTATAGGCCGTTTATTAGGCGAATGGTCAGGGTCCCGATTTTACTAAACAAATTGTTTTAAAATTGTAATTGTTTCAATTTTAATTTGTAAATAATTACCTCAAAATTGACAGTTTTTAATTTAAAAAAAATCTAAGTTATAATCTTTGTTATAATATTAGGTGGTGGCATTTTTCTATTGTTTTTTTTTAAACTGTCAATTTTGAGGCAGCCAAAACAAATGCAAATGAAAACAAACAAAATGAATGAATGAATGTTTACAAATGAAAATTGAAACAATTACAATTTAAAAACAATTTGTTTAGTAGAATTGGAGGCCTGAACTTCAGAAGTCCGATCGATGTACAGGCGAAGCGTGGCCAGTGGGCGAAGCACGAGTATCTGCTAGGTAAAATACGTATCAAAATTCATAAAAAATTTAAATTTCCAAGGAATTCGATGCGTATTTTACGTATCAAACACTCGTACTTCGCCCACAGTGCTAATAGGCTATAGTCGTATCAAGAGTTAAGGCGATGCTCACGCGAGTAGGTACCACCTTAGTCTATTTTCCTTGGTACCATTAGCACTGGCGCGAGTACTTCGTATCGTTTGCAAAGGGCATTAGAAAGTTTATTGTTATTATTTTTTACGCTTAGGAGGATTTGGCTTCATACGTCTTGTGCATTTGCCAGTGTCAAGTATTTTCAAGTTTTATTATTTATATTTATATCGTTGGTCGTCATACCAGTTAGAGTCAACTCTGACTGGTTTGACGACTTTGACGATAGCAAAGTAAGTCATGGTCAAGTTAAAGTCATGTCCTAGTAAAATGGTGGAGAAAGTCTGCACCACTAGAAGTTTCTAGTAGGTACCTGAAGAATAGAGACTTTTATAGAGTTTTGCAAATAACATGAAAAGACATGTTTTACCTTGTTATATCACTATGCCACACTCAAACACGTCCACGAACACTTAATCTATAATAATCCATCATTATTATGTACCTACATTCACATTCGAAAAATCACAAGTTTAGAAATATAGGTAGGCATTTTTTTTACGTTGTTGCCAAAACTCCAGTTAGTTCCCCATCCTTCTCGTCAGTGTTTTTTTATATCACCTTTCCACAGCGGTTGCCAGTCTTGCAGGGAGTCCTGAATCTCCTGCCGAGGTCCATAGTAGGCAAATTCTGGACTTGGGTAATCACGTTTGAGAAAATACCCGTCGCTGTTTTTTGTGCTGTAAAATTAATTGGTATTGGTTATGGTACTTTACAAGAACGTAGCCAGGATTTTCTTAAGGAAAAAAAAAAAAAAACTTAGGTTGGGAAGCTCTTTGAACGAGTGGTTACCCACAATCCACACTCTCCTAGGGGGTGGGGTGCAGCTGCCAGTCCCAGGTGGGTAGGTTGACGTCATACGGGGAAAAGAGTCCAAACGACTCAATTAGTTGAGCTTCGCAGTAGAGCCTAGGGTACGAAACGATATTTTGTAGGTTCTTGGGTGCAGGAGTAAGAAAACTATTATAAACTACTAGCTGTTGCTACTAGACTTTCATATAGTCCATTTGGCCCTCTTAATTCAGCCCTTTCGCGAAATCCTTTCTTAGCGGACCTTTACATCCCATAAGGTCCTTATTATAAAGAATCTACCTTCCAAATTTCAGCTTCGTAGGTCAAGTACTTTTCGAGATTTCGTGATTAGTCAGTGAGTGAGTGAATGAGTACTTAGATGAATTTCGCTTTTGAATATTGTATAAGATAAAGATTATAAAATCTGTACCTACCTACTTAGATAATTATAATTAATTTGGGATTAAAGTACTTAGACACCCTCTGCAAGGGCGGATCCAGGGGGGCTGGGTCCAGGACCCTAGGTAGACCACTAAATAATATAAAAATTAAATTACAACTTCTTGTGACTTGACCACGACTATGTGACCCCCTGGCACCATAGCTGGATCCGCCCTTGATCCTCTGATAGGTACTATATAGATACACTTACTCATTTTAGCCTTTTTCGTTTTACCAAGCCTCGCGACATCGGGCTTGTTATTATATTCTTCGGAATTTTTTCCACAATTCACTAGTGAAATTAAAACTAGAGAGAGTATACTGGCAGAAATATACTTTTTTAAAATCATTTTTACTGGAAACACTACCTATGGTTACAGTAGTTGTGGTGTAAAGAAATGTACGTACATAATCTGAAAATGTTTACATAACATACTGCTATACAGCCTATACAAAACATTATATTAAGCTAGTAGGTATACTGCCCACAATGAATCAAAGCAATTATTGAGCTTGAGACCAATATTGATGTTTGAGAAGCTGATGTTGAGTAAGCAGGTAAGTACAGGTAGGTACCTACCTAGAAACACAGAAGACAGAACACGCTAAAAAATATACCTTGTATTTTATACACACGTATAATAAAATTCTTCCGCGGTGTTTCCGAGAAGCTATCATGGGGTTCTTCAAAAGGCGAGCTAATAGATTCATAAAGTGTCGGCAACGTAGTTGTGATGTCTCTGGTGTTACAAGTATCCATAGGCGATGGCGACTGCTTACCATCAGGTAGCCTGTCTGCTTGTTTGCCACCTATGGCATAAAAAAAATCTAATGGATTGGCGCATCCGCTGGCATACTTAGCGTATAGTTGGCATGACAGACGTCATGCTGAACCGCCCAACTGGTTAGTGTTTGCCTTTATCAACGTAAATTGCAGAGCTTATGCTCATGATATAATTATCGTGAATTGTGATTCTGTGCTTGGTTCAAGCTTTGAGTTTTTTTGACGGACCAAACCAAGGGATCCAATCCAAAACACTGATACTAGCAAAATAATCTAATCGTGAGGAGTCGAAACCAAAACAAAAAACATGACATGAAATGAACATGACAATTTGACATTTTTGACAATGACAAAAAAAAAGTAAAAAAAATATCTAAGATTGGATTCGAAGATTTTGGAGGTTATAAGAGTAGAAGTTGAAGTTGATAATTATATAGATAGTAAAGTACAAAAAAAAACAAAATACGAACTTTCAACTTGCTTGCAACTTACGAACACGATTTTATAAAAACTAATTCTGGTTCCCGTAATGGTCTGTGCACAAATTATATTGCAAACATACACGTACTTCCACTCAATGCCTGTTTACTGCTTTGTGCGGTAATGGAGGGAAGAGATAATAAGCCAGCTAAACATAAAAATGAAGAGGTTACAGTTGAAAATAGCATACCAATCGAAACGAACAAACAAATCGAAAACCACGCATTCATTTGGCATACAACCGTTACTGTAATTGATTTGAGCGGACGAAACATCGTAGCCTTAGACGACAAAGTGATGCTACCGACAAACTTAATGCATTTGGATCTATCGCACAACAAGCTTGTCGAAGTACCCAACATAATTTTAATCCTAGAAAAGCTGGTTGTTTTGAATCTTTCTCACAATATAATAGAATATTTCAACGACTGCCCAAAATGTTGTCACAGTCTGGAACTGCTGGATATATCTTACAACCACATGATGAGCCCTCCAGAGTGGATATGGACTGAAGCTCCACAAAATCTCACCCAACTGAACCTGAGTAACAATATGAACATCACCAAGTCATTTGAGAATGGTTACTTTGAAGAACTGCTACAATATAACACTCTAGTCACAGAAGTCAATATCCAAAACTGTAGAATAAGTAAATACACTGAGCTTCTAAGCACCTTCTCTAAGGTAAAATCGCTATGTTTAGGCGTTGAAGATTACATATCCTCTGCCAACTCTTTAATCGAAATACCTTCTAAAGGTCTGGACAAATGCTGTGATCTGATAAGTCTGAAAGTGTGCAATACGCACATCTACGAGATAAATTCTAGAATAGAAATGTACAAAAATTTAGTTGAAATAAATTTAGCTCAGAATAATCTGAATGGTCTTCCAAACGAGTTCTGCAATTTAGAGAATTTGGAGATATGTGTACTGTCTTGTAACAAGATATTATATCTGCCCGATGAAATGTGCAAATTGCATAAATTGTGCCGGCTTTATTTAGACAGCAATGAAATGTGCATGATACCTGATACATTAAGCGAGTTGTTAAATTTAAAGATTTTAGATCTCTATGACAATAATTTGGATGAAGTGCCTAAATTCGAGAATTTAGAAGAAATAGACTTGGCACAAAATTACTTTGAGGAACCAGAAGATGGTGTATATTTAAGTAAAAAGGATAAGTTAAGGTTGCTGCATGGAAATAGGTACAATGGAAGGTATGAGTCTTTCAATAATAATATCAAATATATAAGGTTACATGGACAAGTGGCACTCAGCCAAAAGTATGTCATCAAGCCTTCCTTTAGAGACATCTCTAGAGCTTGCAACATGTAGATCATCATGGCGAAATACAATCTATATGTTTGAAGCATTATTGAAGAAAACTGTTTAAAAAATGTAGACCATAACTATATAAAATAACTATACCTTTAATTCTTCTGGCGAAATCTACTGCTCAGTTTGCGATCAGGTCTTTGAGACTAAGTTTGGCCTAGCGAGTCTCATTAGGGCTCAAAACAGGAAAAAAATATTAGGAATTAATAATTAAGAGTCGTCGTCATCGAAATCGATAAGGAGGACTATACATTTAACTTAGCCTAAACTAACCAAGCCAGCAGAGCTTCTTAAAATAGCATAGCTTTGGGTCGATGACATAACTGTTCCAACCCTATTTCGTCAGGTGTATTGGAGACTTTTTGGAGATTTTTTCAAGGACTTCCTACCTTAAACTTATGACTTCTGTGACCTTGCAGTAGCACATGCTCCATGGTCTTGTTTTCCTGTAAACCGCCTTGGCACAGAGGACTACCTATAGCTTCAATTTTGAACAAGTGATAGTATAGTTTAGTGACCGTGGTGGTACCTATCATTAGATGGACCTAGTTAACTTGAGTAGATCGTTAGTTACTTTCTTGTCTATCAATAGGTTTATTGTGTTTGCAGTGTCATACTTTGTTCCAAATATTTTGCTTCTCTTTTTCTGTGTGGAGCTTATGGTTTACACAGTTCTGCCACGTCTGCACTGATTTTCTTTATATAAGACTAGTGTAGCCAAGTACAAAAATGAAAGTAATTATACAACATGTAACCATTTATCTCTTTACAGAAAGAATATTATCATCAAAACTGATGATGATTATAATGAAAGATCGAGCTGTGAAGAGGAAGATGATGAAGAATTGTGTGCGATCTTCTACGAAGGGAAGAAAATTGGTAAATTCTTACTCTTTTCACCTGCATAGCTGATTTCCAGCTTTCCTGATTAGCTCTTAATAATTATCATCATTATTAGCCTATCATGTTCCAACTGCTGAGGCACTGGCCTTTGAACTTTTGAGGTTCTTGGACTCTTAGTTTGCTCACTATGTTTTCCTTCTCTGTTCTTAAGTGATAGCATCGAAACTGCACATAATTTATCTAAGCACTAAATAAGGGTCAAAGATTGAACTGGCTACCTTTAGATTGTGAAGCCAACATGCACTGGCCAAGCATGCACTGGCCAAGCATGCTGAATCAGGGCCCAACTCTCTCTCTCTCTCTCTCTCTCTCTCTCTCTCTCTCTCTGAGAGAAGGCCTATGTCCCAGCAGTGGGAATACTGATAAAAGATTAGGCTGATAATGATGATCCTTTACAAAATATAGCTCAACAAAGTGGACAAAAAATTGCCCCGCCTGCGTTTCTAAAAGAGAAACTGTTGTAACTTGTCATACTGAGAAACCAGCTATCCCGGTTGGTTACCTGGTTATCTTAAAAAACCTTCATTCAAAATTACTTCGATCATGAACAAACATCACTGACTTTTTCGTAAAATAATATTTACAAATAATGTTTGTCAAGAAGTTTTCTCATTGATTAAACCATAAAAAGTATATATTTTTAAGTATATGATTATGTTGAAATGATACATCCAAATTTTACTAAGTCCACCGAGCTTAGTTTGTCTGAAATTTTCTATAACCATCAATTTCGTGACTGTTAAATGTTACCACAATTATATTGTGGCTACAGAACACTTTCAAACGCGTGTTCAACACGCTCTTCCCCAGTTTTTAGGGTTCCGTACCTCAAAAGGAAAAACGGAACCCTTATAGGATTACTTTGTTGTCCATCTGTCTGTCCGTCTGTCAAGACCCTTTATCTCAAGAACGCGTAAAGGTATTAAGTTGAAACTTATACTAAATACCTGGGTCTACAGTTTCTTTTGGCTGTAAAAAATTAAAGTTGTAAGTCAACGCAATCAAAAGATATGAACGTATGTCGCATATTTTGCGATTTCACAGGGGAATCAAAACCTATAGGGTACTTCCCGTTGACCTAGAATCATGAAATTTGGCAAAAGGCAAGGTCTCATAGCACATATATAGGAATAAATCCGAAAGTTATAAATTTGAAGTTATATAATTATTATTATTTTTTATATTTTACCTCAAACATGGTATTTGTAAAGGTACAAATACCATGTTTGAGTTATATCATTTAAAAATAATTATTTTGCTATTACAAACTTACATTTTGTGGTTGGAATGTATGGAAGAACCTTATTGTCAGCTACAAAGTTAAGTTTGTCTTTTAATATTTCAACTTCAGTTAGTTTTTTTTTTTGGACTCGTGCTCTTATGGTTCTGTCCAACGGAACCCTCAGAGCACGAGTCCTACTCGTACTTGTCCGGTTTTTTTTATCCTTTCCCTGTTTTTATAGAAATCCTCTTTTATTAAAAATCAAACATAATTTCAGATTCACCAAACGTAAATCTACCTAGTTCTCCTGAAGACTGGGACTCAGATACTCACTGGGAGCCACCCTGGCCGAATCCAGGACGCAAGGGTCAGCCATTGTGGGACTGGTATGTCAAAAAAAAGATGGAAGAAGGCAACTTCTGCCCCATGGATGCCCACCCTGTCTCTGTTGTGCAGAAACTGACCAACTTCAGAGAGTTCCATGAGGTTGACGGACAATTTGATGATTATTCAAGTGATGACACTTGATCTAATTGAAAAGCGTTATCAGTGGAAAATTAAAATTTTGTAACCAAAGATATTTAAAACATAGATGTAACCTCGATGCACCAAAACCAGCAACAAAATGCACTGCTTATATTATACAGGCCCATTACTCACAGCTGAGTAAAGTTTCCCAGCAAAAGCGCATTTGAGTAAAATGTCACAACAGTATAGGTATATAGCAATTTGATAAATTTTTGTGAATGGTTGTATTTTTTTAAATCAGTATGTCAGTTTCAGTATAATGTTATGGGTAATGTTAAAATGTAACATTACCCATAAATGTTTTATTTTAATTTTAGTAAAGCATAGCAACTAAGCATTCACAAAAAAAAAATTAATGAAGGCATACATTAAATTTATTAGTAGTAATTTAAGTTTTCAAAAAACAAACTTACTGTTGAAATTGTCACTTCGTTATGGAATGGATGGAAGACTTCACAAATATAACATCTATATCCACATTTTTGCTTGCTTGATGAATGTCCCACACTTACATACGTAATGTATGATTGTCTCAATAATTTGTATATTATAATCTTTGTACATTTAATTCTTAGACTCCCAAAAACTGACAAAACGCATAAAAAACAAAAACAACAGTTCTCTACTAGTCATATTTAAACTCCTTGGAGGTATGTGGCCAGACATTTATTTACACTCCTTGGTATCATGTTTCCAATACAAAACAAAAAATAAATCTATTTTGTTTTAAATATCTTTGGCTGTGCCGAACCAGCTACTAACTTGTAGATTCAGAATCCTACCCATATTCGGTTTTTCACTTCGCAAGCGTGTGATAGTTAAAATTTAATTTGTCTTGTTTTTGTGCGATAATAGGCTAACCGATAGCCTATTATATTGATAGCCGCTATCGTAGTTGTTTTGATCGGTTAAAAATATTAGCTTAAAATTATTAATTTAAAATGAGAAATGTAATTATATGTAATATGTATACTGAAGCAATTATTTAAATCGGCCAATAGTTCTGAGATATAAGCGTGTTTGGATAAGGAAGGGATGCTCTGTCTCTTTCCCGCAAAGTGAGTGTCTGTATGGAGTTTGTATGGTGTACCAAACAGAGTTATCAGTGACGTCATTTGAAAGTATAGTGCGTTCTCTGTCTAGCAAGACAATAAAGTGCTTATATTCTTAATTTTAAAAACATTTAATTTTGCTTGCGGCGTAAAATAAATAATGAAGGACGGACAGACAGCGTAGGCTTAGTAATAGGGTCCCTTAAAAATGAGTCCGGTAGCCTATTCCCGTCCGCGAGACAGCTGTTGTAAGGTTCGACCCAAATAAAATGAATGGACAGGCCCAGTAGAAACGCATTATTGAAGATAACAAAATGAGCGCCGGCTCTCCTTTCGTTTCAGTCTGTCTTTAGCCGTAGGAAGTGCAACACGTGTCTATTGTTACGTGATAACGAAACATCTGACAAAATTATGCATTCATATGCTTTCCCGAAGTGTAAATACACAAATAATACCGGCATCTATTTTTTGTAACAAATATACTGTACATTTTTATAATAAGGTGTTGAAGTATATGTCCGACGGTTTTGACTTGTTTTTACTGAGCAATTTCAATGTTTAGGGCCTGTCCATTCATTTTATTTTAGTCGAAGGTTGTAAGCATAGATTTAACAAATGTTCCTAGTTTAGTAAAACTTGTGTCTAAATTATGAGTTATGAGATAACAATAAGCATGGGTTAATACGATATTTGAAACTTCCACCTATTGTTATAGTATTTAAGCATAATCATATTATTAATCATTTTGTTGTTTAAGGAAAATGTGATCTATTAGTATTAAGATGTTAATAAACCTGAGTAACTTGTAACACAAGCATAAATATATAATTTTTCATCCCCCAATATGAGAGCTGATAATTTTCAAACGGCTGAACCGATTTTTATGATTCATGACTAAGAACACTCTCAATCAAATCAAATAGCAAACAAAAGAAAATATTTTAAATAATTTATTCTGAATAATTTTAAATATTAACCTCTCAAAAACCTAAACACATTTTTTTAAATATACAGTCATTTTGTATCTTTAAAAAATCAAACGCGCGATTGTTAGTGGCGCGCCATATTCTGGGCAGCTTAAGCTCAACTGCCGCCGATCTCCGGGTAGACTTCCGTGCATCGCGGCCGATAGCAGCCGCGCACGTCCAACGCGCGCGGCTGATGCTATAATACTCGCAACATGAAAATGTATGGCGACGTCAGTCGTCGGCCGCGCGCGTCTGTCGCATACCTCGGAAGCGGCGCCATACATTTTCATAGTGCAAGACTTGCACTATGAAAATGTATTACTACACTTACTACCCCTAGCTGTACGCGAAGTTGCATCAAGAGGTACGTGCGGCAATCTCCTGACTAAGAAAAATTCTATGAAAGACGTCACACCGTATATGCAGTCTATTTGTAGTCCGTCTGCAGTACAACCGACTGCATACAGCGTTTCATACTTTACTGGACCTCACAAACTGAGTCTGCAACGGACCGGACTGCATTTGGTGTGCTTGAGCCGATCTCGAGGGGTACGCAAGTTTTAGGTCTTTCTTGAAGAGGTACGCAGGAAAAACGAATTGGGAACCACTGCATTGGAGGATCACGTGACATTAGGACGGGCCGCAGCGGACCGCGGCATACATTTTATACTAGCTGAAACCCGCTAATTCGTACGCGTAGAGCTCGGCCTTCGGCCTCGCTACTACAACCCGTTATAGCCTATGTGTTATTCTAATGTATAAGCTATATTATTGTAAACTTTCATTAAAATCCTTTCGGTAGTTTTTGCGTGAAAGAGGAACAAACATCCATACATACAAACTTTCGCGTTTATAATATTAGTAGCATGAAGTATTGCATATAACGCCGGGGCGCAGCGGGGCGGATTTTCATATAAAATGTATGAAAGTGATTATTGCGATGCGACCCGGTCCGCTGCGGCCGTCATAATGTGGTCGATCCTTTAGCCGCGCGTATTAGACATGCGCTTCAGACGCGCGCGGCTGCGATCGGCCGCGATGCACAGAAGTGTACCTTTGGGCCTTGTTTATGAAGATGTGGGACATCGGGCAGCACGTCTCGTGTCGCTCACGGTATGTTATGTGGACACATCTGAACAAGTCTTTATGATTGAAACAAGCATGCTTATTTATTACTAGCTTGCCCGCGCTGCTTTGCAAAAGGCATTAGGGCAATTCGGTATGCTAAAAAAAAATTACCTATGCCAATTCCAAAACCATTTCGAGATTTTATCTTACCAACCCTTATTTTTCTACTCCGACCTTTTAAAACGATAAGATGCCATTTATT
The DNA here is from genome assembly GCA_914767915.1 of Agriopis aurantiaria. NCBI lineage: Eukaryota > Metazoa > Arthropoda > Insecta > Lepidoptera > Geometridae > Agriopis > Agriopis aurantiaria. Next base: position 2,802,556 of record OU611994.1, on the reverse strand, counting down.
TTAACATAAAACTAAGAAATCATTCGACTTTCATTGTCCTCTAAATGACGTCACATTGTAGCATTTTATTTTCTGTGCCTTTTAAGAATAAAAATATTATACATTTGACACACTGTTCGTCACACAGAATAGAATATTTTTTCATTTCTGTGGTTTGACTGTCTGGTTTTTTCAGGGCTGCCAATATGGGGTGCTTTTTTAGGCTTCTCAACGCAACGAAATTTTGTGCTATATGGTGACGTCACATAATTTCAATTTTCAAAAAAATATTGTAAATAAACTACTCAATAGAAAACAAAAATGTTGAAATTAGTTCTTAAAATAGCCTTATCTACGAAATAAAAATATAAAAAAAATACCAAAAAAAAACTTTACATACCGAATTGTGAATTGCTTTTTTATGAGCATGACTGGTGTATATATTTAGTTAATTTTGTAATAATATGTTTTTTTAATAAGAAAATACTGTCTGTGATGACTGTCTTTGTCTCTAAGAATCTTAAATAATAATTGTTGTGTGGCAGTGAACTGTTATGGGCAATAGCTCTTACCATCAAACGGATGGCTTGGCCATCACTCTTGTTTAATTTTAAAAATCAAAACACGAGAATAAGCTTGTTTATAAAGCTATCAAATTAAGTAAAAAATCTTACAACAGATTTTACAATATTCTATATTAAATGTGAACAAGTATCAAGATCAACTCAACTGTTAAGTCGCACCAATGTTTTATTGCCATTACTTATTATATAAAAATCAATTGAAACTCAATGTTACTTTAATTGCTTTCAGTATTTCTTCATGGATATTATTCCTATTTTCTCTGGTTACCTGTAAAAAACAAATAATTTTTTCTATTATTGTTGTTAACTGAAGAGAATGACCGTGTATTGTATTGTTGTTGTTTGTTGTTTTTGTATTGTCTTGTTGTTGGTTGTTGTTATATTGTACTAGCTGTGCCCCGCGGTTTCACCCCCGTAGTGATGAAAAGTGAGAGTGACAAGCCTATGCCACTCTCCAGCCATTGAAAACCCATGCAAAAAATCAGGTTGTTCCGTTGCTCTGTTGCTGCGTGAAAGAGGAACAAACATACCAACAAACTTTTCGCATTTATAATATTATTGGTATGATGTTGAATGAGTAAAAACGTTGTGTATGTGTTTGTTCTCACTTAACTCCGTAACAACCAAATGGATTTAAAAGTAATTTGGTAGGAAGGTAGCTGATACCTATTGATTAACAGATATGGTACTTTATATCCTCGAAAAAGAAAAAAAACCAGTAGGATATAGATAGATAGATAGATAATCTCATATATGTATATTTCATATTTCCTAAGAAAAAAGCGGTAACCACTGGACACTGCTAGTATATAATAGAGCTAACAACTATAGAATAATAAATAAATAATAGATAATAAATAATAATAGAAAGTTTATTCATCTATCATGTTTCCACTTCTGGGACATATCCTTCTCTCAGAGAATTTGGGCCCTAATCCACCATGCTGGCCTGTGCATGTTGGTGAATGCCATCTTTGATTCTGATTCTTGATTCTTGGACATACCTACAACTCCTACAAGTTTCTTCACTATGTTTTCCTTCGCCATTGTTGAGTGATGGCATCGAAACTGCACATTATTTATTTAAATACTAAATAAGCAATTGGTGCAGGGTCGAGGATTGAACCGGGTGCTGTCAGATTGTAAAGCGCACTTGCTACCACTCGGCCACTGTCGCTTAAATTCAGTTTATAATGAGCCTTAAAAACAAGACTATAATAAATATATATTTGTAACTTTGAATGCACACTAAGGCATTTTGACATGTCCACTTTTTGGATAAAGCTAGGCTGAACTAGTTCAAGATATAAACACACTTATTTGTGGTTATATTCTTCTGGCCTCTTGCGGGGCGACCATTAATTAAGTGAGGCATTTAGGGGGTTGAGCTGAACCTCACTCAATCTCACGAGAGGGGGAAATCACATTTAAAAAAAATGCCAGATAAATTGTGAGAAAACTATATTTAGTAAAACATCTTCACTAAAATATGGCTAAATCCTACACAATAATATTTATTGCGGTTATGGGAACGCCACAAAGTAGCCCCTCGATTGTTTAGCCGCCACTGGCCAGCCAAATGTGCAACTCAATGAATTAATATTCTTTTATGGGGGTCGAAAAATTTACAAAATCGCCTTGTTTAATTAATGGACGCCCCCTTGTCAGCTGGAGCCCTCCATTTAGCTATACTACACCAATGAATATATTGGAATAACTAAATACTTACAGTCCAGACTTTTGCTTTATTGTGATTTCTTATGTTTTCAATAAGGGCATCACTTCTCCTTACAGGAATAGTTGCCAACACAACATAGTCTGAAGTGTGACTGAAGATATCTCTTACGCGTGCCTTGAATGGTTCGCTGTAAAATTCCATTTTGCCTATTTCATCTATAACTAACAAAGATTGTGTGTTTTCTTGCTGAAAAAAAGCATTGAGATTTGAGTTTAATACAAGAAGCAATGAACCTATACATCACATATAAAGATCTGTGCTATACATACAAAAAAGGGCAAGGGTGCAGACATTGCTATAATCATCCGTCATCTAGTCCTGTGACCATGGACATTGTAAAGTTTAAAACGTCAATTAAAACGGAATTAAGATAATATCTGTTAAGTGTTGAATCATGAAAACCTAAGAAATCATTACCAAAAATTGTTTCTTTCTAGAGTTGATATTGAAATACTGCATGTGTCATTGCAAAATCTATTGTGGCACTGTGTAAATATAAATTTTATTTTAGATTAGCATATGGAATACTTTTTATCCTGGATCCATTCCTGAACGATAGTTTTCAAAAATCAAAAAAACGCGGCGAAAAACAATCTCGCGCTACCCTGAACAACGGCTAGGGCCGGCAATGGATGTAATGTTATTTGCTGAACAGTGTTTAACTCGAGTTTCACCAAATAAGTAAAAGTTTACTGACCTTATCCATGCATGGCAAAGCAATTTTTTCAAATTCTTGGACCAGTACACCATATTTACCGACTTTAAATTTAACTGGACCGGTCAACAAACTCTGTGCCCTGGCCAGTCGTCCCCTACTTCCATCTAGGCTGACTATATCGAACCCTTCTCTGATACCGTTCTTACGAGTCTCTTCAGTGTAGAAACCGAAAACCTTTACACCATTCTCAAACAAAATAGAAGTCAAGTTCTTAGTCAAAGTTGTTTTTCCAACACCTAGAATATTAAATTGATTTTTATCAAACCCGTGATTGCAACCCAAAGTTTTTCGGATAAACGCTATGTGCGCTAACCAGGATCGCCGGTCACGATGAAAAATTGTTTATTATTCGCCATAGCATGTAGAATAATGGAGTAGATTGGCTGGAATAAGTTCACAAAACAAAAAATGAAATATTGTTAAGTTATGTTTACAAAACAAAATAGAAAAACAGCTCAAAGTCAAACAGCTGTCAGTGACACGAATACTTTTCAGCACAGCCATGTATGACGAAAAAAGTTTTCGAATACTATCAAAACTTGTACTGGTACTGATTACAATGAAGGGACATTTTTTTTTTCAAGTTGACGCCAAAACTTCTTTCTTATTATTTCTCCTGCATGAGTGTGGGAAAATAAATAATAATATAAATATGAGGTTCTTCAAAAGGGCTGTTATGTAGAGTCTTTATATGTCGGCAACGTATCTATGATGCCCCTGGTGTTACATATATCTATAGGCGACGGTGATCGCTTACCATCAGTCGTCTCGTTAGCTTGTTTGCCACATTATCGAAGCCACCTACCTACTTCCTATGCTTATCAGCGTTAAAAAAAATCGTGCTATTTGCATGTTTGGTTTGAGGTTTGAAGGACTATACTTCTTTTCTTTCAATGTCACTGTCAGGCAAATGGCAACTCGAAAACATTCAAAAAAATAATCGAATACTGCTTTTCTCTTTCTCTCTACAACCTTTCTGTCTTGCTATCCCTTACGTCTGCTTATCATACTTGTAGTTTCAAAGTTCACTTGCCTGACACTTCTCGAAGTTATTTTCGCCGACCGAAACTTTATCAATACATTATCACTTTGCTTCAGAATACCGGCGGGTGCGGCGTTGTGTTATTTCGATAATAAATTAGAAAAAAATGGCATCTGTTGCTGCTGTAACCCGTGCTTTGCTCGGCAAAAATGTCTTGAACCAAAGCAGAGTAGCTGTAGCCAATACCGGTTTCGGTAAATTTTACAGCACTGGTGAGTTTTACACGGCTAACACACACACATTATATTAATAAGAAGGACTTAGTTCTTGTGATAGTACGATAAGAAGTTGAAATGTATCTTTATGCCGAGTAATGGTTCAGAGGTCTAGAGGAGGGGCTCCTACGCTTATGCTTGAAATTTGAAACAATTTTCATCATTCACCGGCCTTAAAAAGTTTTTAGAGTTACATACTCATTATTACTAATTAGCTAATTATACCCATGTCCTTGCATGTAGGTAACTTAGAGCTAAACTTTCATAGTTTAAGAAGATTGCTATTCTGGCATTACAACCTTTCATAGCTGCCCACTAGTTTACCCTGTCTGGGAATCGAACCTAGCAGTAACTACCTCATAACTCTTGTATGAGCAGGGCATATTAATAAATAAACTAGCTGACCTGATTGATGTTGTCTTGACCAAATATGATAGAGATAAGGGGCATACGAAAATCCCATACAATTAAAAAAACATGTTTGAACTATTACAAACATTACCAAATTGCTCCAGCCTCCTTCAAGTGCTGCGCTTACCAATGAACAGCATTTCAATTTAATTTAATTTATTTAGGTGATACAGTGTAAACTATGTAGCAACACTTGATATATCGACAAACTCCCTAAAACTTCGAAATAACTTGACTTTGGTTGGTTTAACTTGTTGTCCATACAATGATACACTCCATGTAGCATCACACCCACTCTAAATAACGACAAAAAAGTCATTATTAAGAAAATCTCTAACACTGCAGTATTTTCGCCATTAAAAGTACGCCTACTGAATTCTTAACCCACCAATTTTCTCAAGAACTAGAAATGCTGAAGCACCCACACAGCCAAACTCAAAAAGAACTGGCTTATGATCCACCTGCATCGGGTGAGATGGGAGAAGATCGTCACTCAATAGCCTAAATATGACCTAGAACAAAGTAACTGTGACAAAAGATAGGTCAGGTGTGGAATGAAATGGAGCGGCCTATGCCCAGCTGTGGAAAGAAACAGACTAACAAAAAAACATGCTCTGCACTACAGACATTTATCTCAGTAAAAAATCAAACCAAGTAAAAACTCTGAGTAATAAATAAATATTCAGGACATTTTGCACACATGGATCTGACCCCAAACTTAGCAAAGCTTGTTAATATGGCTGCCAGAGACTGATATACATACATAAATAATTTTAAATACATATTTAAATAGATATTAACACCCAGATAAATAATTGTCCTAGGTGGGAACCGATCTCACTCCCCCAAGAGCAGAAGGCAGGTTCACCACCAACTAGACCAATGGCCTATCTAAATACTTGACTAATACCAAGGAAGATAGACTAAGAGGAAAGACAATAGCGGAACATTAGAGCGTACCCCGGATAGTCTATCTTCCTTGCAATACCTAGTATATATGTTTATCTATGCTAATACTTAGCCCCTACACTATTTCCATTCGTTTATTTGATCTGACAGCAGCAATGATATTGTAAAAAAAAGCAGAATGAAAACCACAAATTCTGATTTCTTTTGCTAAGTTCTTAATTGTAAGTTAGAGTAGCAAGGTACCCGATATACTTCAGTGAGTATTATTACAAAAAGAAAATGTTTTATTCAGCTTTTTAAGAGATACGAGCTATAATCACTGTATTTCTTAAACATGTTTACCTAGCTTCCTATTGTATTTTGGACAAGCGTGTGAAAATGTGCATAAATAAATTTATGTTATGACCTTCAATTATCATAGTAAATATCATTAGAATAGGCATGATGACAATTTTTTTATTACCTCATTAAAAAGCTGATCATAAATAGAGCACATCAACAAAAACAAAATTACAATTAGTTCAAAAATAAATAAGATATAAGCATTTTAATTTAATTTCATGCTAGACAGAGAGCGCGCTATACTGAGCCGTGACGTCACGGCTCAGGAGCGCCATACAAATGCTATACTAACACACGCTTTGCGAGAAAGGGATAGAACATCCCCTCTCCATCCCCACCTAAAACTTTAAATACTCATATCTCAGAGAATTATCAGTATGTGTAATGTATTTACTTATATTCATCGTTAAGCCGGTTATTTGTAATAAATTAAACATTAGAAATCATGCCTATTACCTTATTTGTGCATAGTACTGAATTTTCTACAGATCTTATTAGTTGTAAGAAAAATTATACTAAAAATCCAGTTTTCGATGCTTTTTTCGTCAAAAAATTTAATAGGACCCTTAACATCAGGTGAGACGGTGCTCAAAAGCAAGCTATTATAAAAAAAAAGAGAAAAAAAATTACAACATGGCCAACCTTGACTGAGTAAATCATTGTAATGTAATATTTTTATTCATCTTATCATTATATGTACCTATTGTAGTTTTATGTATGCACAAAATATAATCATTATTTGCATTAAGATACCAGAAAAACAGCCATCATGTAGAGTGCTATTATCGCTCTTATCAGACCAAAAGGAGGCAGATAGTGATCCTAAAGAAAAATTACTTATCAGCATTTTGCGTTTCTTATGTAATAGGCTAACAGGAATAATTATTTTTGATTGTCTTTTAAAAATCTGACCACAATTAGAAATTGATCACCGAAAACAAAATTCAAAAGGGTTCACAATTAACGGCCTCATATACCAAATTCGACGGTTTTAAATCAATTTTATTTAGTTAAATTACAATATTTGATCTGGAAAAAAATACATGTCACAGATACATCTGTGTTTAAGTTTATGATTTGGTTCAAAACACGATAGAATAAACTTTCCTCGATCAAAAAAAATCTGAAACAAAATCGAGTTAGTTTATTTTTTTCGTTTTATGTTCTAATGAAAGCTCTTAACAACCTGGAAATTGCATGTACTGAAAGGCAATTTTATTCAACATTTTTTTATTTGGATAGATTTTTGATAGTGAATAGTTTCGTTTTTTAGTGGAATTAAAAGCATAAAAAGATCACGAGAATCTGCGCGCGCCGCGTTCAGTACCGCGAAAAGTACTCTTTGGTACCGCGCCAGACGTCATCGAGGTCGGACCTATGTTCGTTTTTGTCGTTGCACTCCCCCCGCGGGCGTCCTGATTCTTGGGTGACAAAATACATCGTCTCTATAACTTGGCGGGGGCTGAGGGAGCGTTTTGTTGCCTACACGACTCAGATAACCGGCCGTTAAGGAAGATTCTGATAACAAATATACGCATTTTAATGTCTTGCTAGACAGAGAGCGCACTATACTTACAAATCAACACAATCAATACGTCACTTGTAAGTAAGTATGCCATTCTAATTCTATACTGACACTCACTTGAAAGGGGTAAAGATCCCTTCCTAATACGACCAAAACTTATATCTCAGAACTTTTAAAGCCGTATTGATTAAAAAATACATTTTCAAAGAGTATTTTATTTATTTATTTTTTCACCAATAATAGCGGATATAAAAAAAAAAAAACACCTCTCCGGTAGCCTCTTTGGGTAGCCTATTGTAAAGTAAGATGTTTTCCACCCTGGAGATTATCTAGTTCTAGTGTATCCATGGTACATATCATTTTTTTTTAGTGTGTGTGCAAGTGCATGTTTGTTTGGCTTACACCTGCCAATGGCTCACACCTGGAATGAGCAACCTTCGGCGGTGTTTCCGAGAAGCAACAACACAGAGTTCTTCAAAAAGCGAGTTAATAGATTCGGGGTTGGCAACTTAGTTGTGATATACCTCTGGTGTTACAAGTATCCATAGGCGACGGTGACTACTTACAATCAGGCAGCCCGTCTGCTTGTTTGCCACGTATGGCATAACAAAAACGAATGGCGTTGCCTCGGAACGTCATTTCCAATAACATCTTTCTCTTCTTGCCAACAGCTCCCGCGTACGAAAACATCAAGATCGAGGTGGCTGGCGCCAAGAAGAACGTGGGCATCATCCAGCTGAACCGTCCGAAGGCGCTGAATGCGCTCTGCAAGCCCCTGTTCGTGGAGCTCGGCAAGGCGGTGCGGGACTTCGACGCAGACAACAGCATCTCTGCTATCATCATCACTGGTGAAGACACGTTTACTATTTAACCATCATACATACTATTAGAAGTGCGAAACTGTGTTTGTTTGTTCTTCTTTAATGCAGCAATGGATCGACGTGTTTTTTCGCATAGAATGAGCAGGAGGGCCGAATAGTGACATAATCATCATCAGTGAATATAGTCATTAATAATATTCATTGGTGAATATGATTGATTGATTTGATTTGATTTTATATGATCATCATCATCATCAACCATTTTCCACCCACTGCTGGGTACTTATAACCTGAAAAAAAATTACAGCTACTATGAGAATATCCATGCGGGTGAAATCGCAGGGTGCAGCTAGCTAGTTTTTTTGTTAAATGGGTCACCCTAAGATCAGACAAACAAGGGAGATATTCTGTGGTAAGATTTAGATGAAACTCGAACTTAATTTGCCAATTAAAAAAAGACAATATGATTTTTATTGCTGTTAGGTTTAAAAACAAGTAAACCATTAGGAAAGAAAAAAAAACATAATTTAATTATGTAACATCAGCAATATTAATTAAGGTAGGCAGGTGAGCAATATTATAAAACTATAGCTAATTTAATGTTATATGTCACAAAAATGGCCTCGACTCAGCATAATGTTGTTTACTAAACAGCACTGATCTTCCGTTGAAGCGCAACGCAGAAACTAGTTCCCATATTAAATTAAACAATTAAAAATAACTACAAGTCGAACTTGTTTAGGGTTTTCTAACAAATTTTTATTTTACAATTATTTTTTTAACCTATACTGTCCACTGGAAGTTTCTGTAATGGAGACCACAGACCGGTAAGCGCAGCGTAGGACGTCCACCCACAAGATGGACAGACGACCTAAAAGAGACTGCAGGGAAACGCTGGATCCAGGCTGCTTCCGACCGGTTCTTTTGGAGATCAATGGAGGAGGCCTATGTCCAGCAGTGGACGTCCTACGGCTGAAATGATGATGATGATGACTGTCCCACTGCTGGGCAAAGGTCTCCCCCATTTCCTTCCATATATCCCGATCCTCCACCACATCTTCCCAACCTCTCTGGAATGAGTCAAAATCGTCACGCCAGCGTTTCTTAATCCTTCCTTGACTACGTCGATTAGGCACCCACTGTGTGACGATCCTGGCCCATCGGTCAGGATGCATACGCGCCACATGTCTCGCCCAATCCCATTTTACTCTGGTGGCTTTCGGCAAACGAGGACCTCGCCAGTTATGGAGTTTTTAGTTTTGACACACTTTTCTAACAGGCAATGAGAAAGCGTTCGCGGCCGGCGCTGACATCAAGGAGATGCAGAATAACACGTACAGCGACAACCAGAAGGCGGGCTTCCTTGCGGAGTGGGAAGATGTCTCCAACTGCGGCAAGCCCGTCATCGCGGCTGTCAACGGGTTTGCGGTAAGGGATTGTAGACTATAACTCTGAGTATAGAAATCATTATTCAAACAACTCAGCAAACAAAGTCTTAACTCAATGTAAAATTCCGCTTCCATTACATATTTCTACTCTATTCCCAAACAAAAAGGCATTTTTTCATTATCTAATTTCATTCAGCCCAATAATATCCGTCTCTAGTTTTTCATTTGTTATTTTCTGTAAGTTATCATCAACCAGGATTATCTTCCCTCTTTAAACAATCACACACATCTTCTCTCACACTGTTGATAGCAAAATTGCCCCAATACACAAAGGGGCAGTAGAAAAGTAAAAAAAACACAACAGACTTTTGCTCCACATTATGCTTTAGATGTTGATACGTATCGTAAGCTATGCGGCTCAAAACCTGTCATGTAGCTTGTCTTCTATTGTATTCTTTTTGCTAGTCTTGTAAGTTGTAACAGTAGAAAGTAATTTCATTCCCTACATCGTTCTATTGGTGAATACCCTCTAGTGCAGTGGATTGACACAACCACAAAATATTATTACAATAGGCATGATGACTAATATTTTTTTATTACCTTATAAAAAAGCTGATCATAAATAGAGCACATCAACGAAAACAAAATTAAAATTAGTTCAAAAATAAATAAGATATAAGTATTTTATAATAATTTAATTTCAGAGAGCGAACTATACTGAGCCGTGACGTCACAGCTCAGGAGCGCCATACAAATGCTATACTAACACACGCTTTGTGAGAAAGGGATAGAACATCCCCTCTCCATCCCCACCTAAAACTTTAAATACTCATATCTCAGAGAGTTATCAGCCAATTCAAATTATTTTTTTAGTATGTGTAATGTATTTACTTATATTCATCGCTAAGCCGGTTATTTGTAATAAATTAAACATTAGGAATCATGCCTATTATTTTTACCTCTACCGTTGTGCTTCATATCAGTGGCATGTGTAATTAACAGCCTCAGGTCGGTCAACTACATTTCTACATTTTATTACACATATAGAAAAGGTTTACATTTGGCCACTAAAGAAGCATTCCAGTTCCTAGCGGTATGCATTGCATATTTTTTTTGACGTGTAACTTATATTTCTCGTTGTTTCATAGCTGGGCGGTGGCTGCGAGCTCGCTATGCTGTGCGACATCATCTATGCAGGCGAGAAGGCCAAGTTCGGTCAGCCAGAGATCAACATCGGAACCATCCCCGGTGCGGGCGGCACTCAGCGTCTGCCGCGGTACGTCGGCAAGTCAAAGGCCATGGAGATTGTACTCACTGGCAACTTCATCGACGCACAGGAGGCAGAGAAAATGGGTGAGTGAAGCATTATTGAAGAAGATGCTGTAATTTTAACCGACCTTCAAAAAAGGAGGGGTTTCAGCACAGATGCCAGCGCCCCAGAGCCTCACTCCGATATTTCAAGGAGTTGGGTTGACTTGGGTTGGTGCTGGTAGGAGAAAATGCTACATGTTCATCCGGTTGTATATATATAGTTTTACCTCAGAACTCCTTCATTTATAAACCGATTTGGAAAAAAAAAACCATTTGATCATAGTATCTCGGCGCGTTAAGGTTCACGTTCGCGTGATTTTCTGACCTGCGCTGTTTCAGCGCTAATTCGAGACCGCGTTAAGAGTTAGCCGTAAGGTCCCTGAACTATATGGTTATTCTGAACCTTTTTCCCCCAGGTTTGGTGAGCCGCGTATTCCCAGTAGACAAACTTCTGGAAGAGACAATCAAGCTAGCGGAGCGTATCAGCACCCACTCTCCTCTCATCGTGAAGATGGCCAAGCAAGCTGTCAACCAAGCCTACGAGACAACACTCAAGAGTGGTCTGCAATTTGAGAAGTCTATCTTTTATGGAACTTTCGCTACGGTCAGTAAAGGGACATTGTTCTAAACTATAGTTCTAAATTAAAATTTGATCCGCACGGCACGCTATCTCCGCAGTAAAGATTCTAAGCATACTGTCAAAGGCCAATGGACAAAATTTTATTTACAACACATTTGCTCAAAAAGTGCACTTACGAAGCCTGTATACATCGTTCGAAAGTTAAACATTACGCATCATACAACGGAGCGTGCGGTAATGAATTTTACCGCACGCTCAGATGTATAGCACCGTGCGTGTACTTTACGGTATTTTTTCCATTTCCATAAAAATTGTTTCATTTGTAGCCTTTTTTCTCGCAAATGTGTTGTAAAACGTTGTATGGCACACGTGCGGATTGGTTATTACAAACTCGTGACTATGGTAAGCCCTCTACTTCGTCTCGGGCTTACATTCGTCTACTCGTTTGTAATAACCAACTTACCGCACTTGTATCATAAATAACTATTATTGACTTTATTGCGCATTGCCACGGCAAACCAATAAAAACTAGTTCTAGTTTTAACCAGATCGTCACTGATTGCGTTGTGTGCGGGCTGCCATTGAAATACTAGTGCTGCTGTGACATTCCTTTCTAGTGATGTGTTGGAGATTTAATCAGGGTAACGCATATAGACTGTACTAAGCCGAAAGCAGGTCATTGCACTCATCATTATGAACAAATTTTAGTATGGGGCCAACCCTAAAATCGCGAAAAAAATATCAGCTGTTCCATAGAAAACTCAACAAAATTTATGGAACAGCTGATATTTTCCGGGATCCATACCCAAAGTGTAAAAACGGGACCCTATTGCTAAGCCTACGTTGTCTGTCGGTCCGTCTGTCCTACCTATTAACGGCTGTATTTTTCGAACCGTAATAGATAGCCAGTAGAAATTTTCACAGAATATCTAGTGTAAAGGCGGATTAACTAAGAAATAAAAAAAAGTCAAAAAGAAAAAACGATACGTTGGGGGTCCCCATACAACACAACAAACGTATATTTTAAATGTATTTTTGTATTAGCTCTAATGTAAAAAGGGTAGTACGTACATACAAGCAGCGTCAAACTTGGCATGATTATAGTACACAGTCAAAAGTATAACAATAAATAATGGCCAAGTGCGAGTCGGTGACAAATTTCAGTTCATAACCAAGTTATAACTGGCAATTTCGTTATTGAATTTTGTGGTGATACGGAACCCTGAGTGCGCAAGCCCGACTCGCACTTGGCCAGTTTTTCAGTGATTTCAGGGTTGGTCCCATTGTAAAAGTGGTTCATAATGATAAGTACGATGACCTCCTTTCGGCTTAGTACAGTCTATAATATGCGTAACTCTGTATTATGTACCGCTTTTTTTTTTTTTTGTTACCCCGCAAATGTCGCTCGCTTATAAGATAAGCTGCAGTGATAAAAACAGCGTATAGAGATACTATTGCACCCAACATCGATTCTACTTATTTTTATTACTTGTAATTTTCAGGCCGATCGCAAAGAAGGCATGACGGCGTTCGTTGAGAAGAGACCACCCACATTCAAGAACGAATAAATTCTTTAACATTTTTTATTGTAACTGAAGGTGCAAGCAATCATGTATGAATGGAAGAAAAAGTGCAGTTAACTGATATTACTTAAGTGAAAGTGAAATATATTCTGAATCAGTTTTTCACTATTTGTGTTTTATACCAGTTTTGGAGTTGTTGATATTGATATAAAATATAGAATTTATTTTTAGTGATGATTTTTAATATTTATTACATTTAGTAATTAGGTTATGGACTCTCGAAGCCGGAATAGCTCAAGATAGAAAATAACTCATAATTTATAAGCTCGCATATTCATCAATACATGGAAGAAAAATAAATCTACACCCATACATATACCCGTATTTGATCTACACTCTTTTTCTTAGAATATTTACTGTGTAAAATATTCTAAACTCTTTTTATATTTCTTTGAGAGAATAGGTAGTATACAGATCTACTACCTAATCTTTTCTAACCTCGATGTTTATAACACACTGGCAGCACTTTTCTCAAATACATATTACGACTGAAGGACTTTGATCCATGGTCATGTTTTTTTCAGAGTTTTGGCGCCAACGAGGAAAATAAAAATGTCGGGTCGTTGTATTATTTTCCTAAGCTTGTGTATTTTCGAGTGTTAATGTGTAATTTGAGTGGATTATTATTTATTAAGTGCTCGTGAACGTACTCGAGTGTGGGAAAGTGATATAACGAGGTGGACATGTCATGTTGTTTCCAATACTTTACTGGCGCATGAATTTAATTTGACCGTGACTTTGCTTGACTCTGACTTGTTTGACGTTATTTAATACTATGAGTGTGGGCAAGTGTACGAGGTGAAACATGTCTTTCCGTGTTGTTTCCAAAACTCCATAGAAGCCTCTTATAAAGCCTCTACCACTTTACTGGCGCATGAGTTTGACTTGAGCATGACTTACTTTGCTTGACTCTGACTGTGACTATGAGTTATGACTTGTTTGACGCTATTAAGACTATGTAAACTGATTAAGATTACGACTAAAGGACATTGAATCCAAGGTCATGAAAATTTTAACAAAAAAATTGCGGAGGTGATAATTTTTTGTGATTGTTTTCTCTTTTTACGACAATTTTTTTGTATTTGAAGGCATAATTATTATTATATGCAATGCAAAACTATAAATAGCGCATATATATTCATAAACGTGAGTTCCTACAAAGGCAAGAAGTATTCAGCACGTTTGTGTATAAAAAAACCAGTGTCAATGTTTTGGGACCATGTCTACCGGAATAGACTTATGCAGGAGTTTGAGGATATAGAAGTGCATAAAACGAGTGTATCTGTTTTTGTAGCACTGTTTTACTTGGAGATGCTCTATGTGCTGATAATGACTTTATCAATTTTGAACAGGTTGAATCAAAACATACCTTCGTAACTCACTGGACAATAACAGTAAGTAGTGCAAAAAATATGTTAATACACATGCTTAATACATCTTCAGCCCGTTGCAGAAGATGCGCAGTAGCTTGAGCAAGTACTAGCGTACACTTTCAAACGCAAATAGCCACTCGCGTGTCGACGCGCAAAACTCGTGCGAGTAGTGTACTTGCACCAGTTCAAACTAGTCCTGTGTCGATCTATCGTTTTCCGCGACCCATGACCAAAGTGAGTCGCTGCGGACGCGGGCAACAAGTCTAAATAGCACCAAGTTTGAATGATGATCAATGAATCCCATGTTCATTAATGAACTCAATAAAGTTTATTATTAAATATCATCCATGACTGGTCATCAATCAAAGATTGATTGTCATTGGACAGAAAGAAGCAACTCACGAGCTTGCTAAACAAACTAGTTTCTTCCTACTGATCACTCATAACTTAACAACTTATGCCACAACGATATTACACAATATATGCTTCGAACGATGCGCAATGGGCGTCACGCGAGTAAGGCGGTGCGAATGGCGAAGCAGGAGGAAACGATGCTTCACTTGCGCAAGGACCAGAGGGAGTAATACTAAGCAACTTAAACTGCCACTGGCACTAAGCAAGAAGTGTTGTAGCTTATTGCAGACGATATGCAGTACTCGCGTCACGAGTAAGTGTTATTCGCGCCAGTTTACTATGCATCGTCTGTAATGAGCTTTAGAGTTCGAGCCATTTGACATCTCTAAATGTTGCTAAATAGAGTTTAGTATCGTATTTTTAAAACCAGTTGTTCTAAGCCAGGATCATCAAATGGTTTTTTAAGAAGCACCACTTTAAAATAAGTATTTTATTTTGCAGGTTACAAAATGGCTGATAACAGAGGGCGGCAAAGGCTGTACCTCTCGAAAGGTGCTGACAAAGACAACAACATTTATGTTGATACAAATTGCCTTCCGCAGCATCAGTATGATGGCATTCGATTTTTGTACCGGCAGTTCAAAAAGGTAAGGTTTTTTTATTTTTTATTATTTACTAAACAAAATCCACAGTCTTTAAAAAACAATAAAATTAACTACGAACTTAACTTACGGCCAATTAAGAATTTACATTATATGACTAATCTAATAACTAAAGTCAAAGTCAAATCATTTATTGCACATTATGCTTAATAAGTGAAACTTATCTTAACACAATGACCCAATTAGGGTATGGCAATATATGTAAATATGGTGCAGAAATATGGAGCGGCCCGATCTGTTTTATAATGTTTTGTCGTTAAGATAATTTTCAAAGGTTTTCGGAAACTTTTTTAAAATATTCGGGGTATTTTTTTACAAAATTGCAAATTTCTAATATATAAATAGACGCGACGGTTAAGATTTTATATTTAACAAAGTACGGTTTATGGAATTGAACTTTGGTGATGTCTGGAGCTTTAATGTTAGCAAGGATGCGAATAATTTTTTCTGTGTGATGAATAATTCTCCTACATTTACACTGTACTACACTCGTATATGTTGGTTTATTTAATGTGTTTCAAAAAGTAATTGCATCTCTTTAGTTATTTATGAATTACCTCCTTGGCTGCTCTTTCAAGTCTATAATGTATCTCTGCTAGATGTCAGCCGTGTTCACTTCCAAATAGCTATACCAAGAGGATGTATTAAATTAATCTTATTATTTGCATCCAGAAATCTGTGTTTATTTTACCTATATTCAATAGTATATTATAAATAAATGTATTTGTACACATGACCACATGTACAGGCATGTGGGAGGCAGTGTGTGGGGTGATAGCGTGCATGAGAGGGTGGGTGAGACATTGTAGTCATTGCTGTTACCAGTGTTACCAAACCAAAAAATTATGCAAGAAATATGTAGTAATGCAATCTGGAGAATTTGGAAAAACAGTAGTATACCATTTAATTATAATTAAATTTTTCAAGAAAAAAAGTACAAAGCAGAGAATCTTACTGATGGATTTCCAAATGTATTGCAGGGTAAAGCTGGTGTAATTCTCAATGATCCCCCAGGCTACGGGAAGAGAGTTCAGACGGTGTTGTTCCTGAATGCTATGTACCCCCTCACAACTCTACCAACACTGATCTTGTGCACGGAAGGCGTCGAGGAAGTCTGGACTCAACAATTCCGTCAATGGACCAATATGGGATCTGGTAAGTTTTCTATATGCAACTTCTCTGCAGATAGGCTATATAAGCATTTAAAGTTTTTGGTGGGGATTGAGAGATGCTCTGTCCCTTTTCCTTAAAGCGTGTGATAGTATAGCATTTGAATGGCGTACGCAAGGCTTGACGTCATAACTTGCTATAGTGCGCCCTCTGTCTAGAATGAATAATAAATTTTCGGGACATTTTTGCACACACGGTCATCTGACCCCAAACTAAGCAAAGCTTGTAATATGGCTGCCAGAGATTGATATGCATGCATATATTAAATACATACTTAAATAGATATTAATACCCAGAACAAACACAAATGTTCATCACATGAATGTTTGCCCTAGGTGGAAATCGACCCTACGCCCCCAAGTACAGAAAGCAGGCTCACTACCAACTGGACCAACGGGGCTATAAACTGAATTATTAAACTTACTTTATTTTTGAACAAATTTAAATTTTGTCTTCGTTGTCTCTATTTATGATCAGCATTTTATGAGGTAATAAAAAAAATTGTCAACTAGCCTATATTCCCCTAAGTTATTCTAATTTGAAAACTTTTTTTTTCTAATTTATTTATGTAACTTGGTTCCAGATGTATCAGTACTGAGAGGCAATAAATACTAGCCTATATTCCCTTTAGTTACTCTAATTTGAAAAACAAATAAATATGTAATATGGTTCCAGAAGTATCAGTACAGAGAGGCAATAAATACACAAATTCGATGTGTGTGATTGGTACAATCTCCCAAATCTATGTGTTGTGTCGCCGAGAGTGGGGCATCCTCGTGGTGGACGATAACAATGTCTCGAGGGAGGCTCTGCGCGCCGCAGTCAATGCTCAATACAGAATATGGCTCACGTCTCTTGACATGAAGGTATGTAAAAATATCATTCACAATCATTCGGCTATATTAAACCAGCTGAGTAGAAATGTCACAAAACAAGAATACTTTTTTTTATATAGTCCCATTTTGTTTATAATTCAATGCCATGGATAGAGAAAATAACAAGCATTATTCTAATTGGCAAACTAGCCAATTTCATTACAAGACATTTCTGGTAATTGCTAGCCCAGAACAAAACTATGCAAATAATTTTAAACATGAATAACTTGCCTAATATAGTAATAATCTGCAATCTGCAGATTATATTTATTAGCAAACGCACTCTGACACCATGAAGGCAAATTAAAGTCAATCACATATTTAATAGTATAGTTTAAACAAGTTTTTTTTAACCTAAAAGAACTGATATTCTTGAAAGAACTAAACTTATTTTCTTGAATCATAGCTAAGACTCTCGATCAAGTCACCTTTCAAACAAACTAACAAAAAACTAAATCAAACGGTTCAGCCGTCCGGGAGCTACAATGCCACACACTGATACACATGTTAAATTTATAACATCTCTCTCTCTCTGTGTGCGAATGCATGCATGGGGAGAAGAGAGACGGGGGAGCAACACCGCGCTACACATGCGGCATGATAGTTGGCGTCTGTCCCGCCAGATGGCTCTATCAGTGTGATTCACGCCTTTGAAAAGTTCTATTATCCACTTCCTGGTCCTCAAGAGATCAGTTTGATGGGTACCTAATTATTTGAATTGACATCTGAATTACATAATAATAAATATATACTTGCAGAAGTAGGTTAAATCGAATTCCCAAGACTTGATTACATTGTTAGTAAGGAGTATAATAATATAATAAAAGCACATTAAAAATAATCATCAGCCGTTATTTTTCAACAAAATCTGATTGAACATGGAGAGTAAAAAAGTGAGTTATCCCCATTGTTGTTTTCAGAAACACCTGCAGACGTTCTCCTTGATATTCAAGTGGTTGTACCCCAAAGACAAGTTTGTTATTGAAGACTTCGAAGCAGTTAAAAAACCCACAGTCCTACTCAGAAGAACTGTTAGATTAGACGCATTTATGGAAGACATAGTTATCAGAAGAAGGGATATTGCGGTACCATTAGGAAAATGTTGCGTAAGCAAATTTATATTATTATTGCGTACACTGCCACTTGAACTTGCAAATCCTGGTTATGTATATTTTTAAATGTCACTTTCATTATTTTATAGCACACTCCGGATCGTCAACGAGTAAGTCGAAAAAATAAAGACGCCACAGGTAAAAAAATCAAACGATCCAAACGGTTACCTGATGATGGCCATAACACGAGTAATGAATCACAGAAAACAGGTTCAGAACATAATATATCTGTGGAATCAGCTACAAACGGAGATGTTACAGATAAAAAAGAAAGCACTGAAGATTTTATAGTCAACATTACAGATGAAAAAAAAACTGAAAGGCACGGAAACGATACCTTAAATGTTACCTTAAATCGTCATAATAAAGTCACAAATTATTCCATAATGAAATCTGAAGACAACCATGAAGTACAAGACAAAACTGATGAAATGGGCATTGACTTCAATGATAAAGAAGTTCCTAAAACTGATTCAGTACCGAAATTTGATACACAAGATGACATTATAACTATATTAAACAGTGACATAAGTTCTCAAAATTTAATTATAAAATATGATAGTGAAACACAGGACAGTGAAATTGATAATGATATTTTGACAAAAAAATCGAAGATTACCAATGAAGTAAATGTTAGTGAGGATCTTTTTTCTACGGATATTGTACCAAGTAATAATAAAAGTGTTAAAGTGAACAATCATGAGACAAATCCGAAAGCTAATGATCTGAAACATATTAAAAATATTTTTTCTGAAGACTCTCCAACTAATGAAGTGAATGATGAAATTAAAGATGAATTAGTTCATAAAAATATTGTAAGTAAAAATAATAAGACTGATCCTCAATTGAGTGGTATAGATTTGCAAATAAAAGAAATGGAAGAACTTGCTATGAAGAAATTCAAGGGATCTTTCTTAGATAGGATGTTAAACTAGTTATACTAGGAGCTATATTAGAAAATTATGTCTTATTTTAACTAGGCTAAGGTTTATGTGCTTTTGTGAATGCTATGAGTATTTAAATACTGAATGTTATTTATGTTAAGCCAACACAACTTTCAATATTCATTACCAGCTCTAAATACAGTGTAAACTATATGTAGCCTATAAGCTAAGGACAAGTAATACATCCTTCACCAGCTCTTACATGGTACCAGTAGCTATACCAGGCTTTATGGATCTGATGAGTGAATTTATTATATTGCCTGTTTTTAGATTTTTTCAACATACAGTGTAAACTCTATATAGCGACACTTAAAGGACTGCGCATTTTATGGTGTTATTGAGAGTTGTATAAACTTTACAAACAACAAACATTAATATTGATACAAATAGCAATGCTTAGTGCGTATAGCGGTCTACACTAAGCATTGTTATTTGTGTTAGAAAGTACTGTTTATTGTTTAATAATGACGTAGCGTTGTCGTTATTTAGAGTGGGTGTGATGCTACATAGAGTGTATCATTGTATGGACAACAAGGTAAACCAACCAAAGTCAAGTAATTTCGACGTTTTAGGGAGAGTTTGTCGTTAAATCGAGTGTCGCTATGTAGAGTTTACACTGTAATTGAAAAATAATACAGGTACTTCAGTAGCCTTTGTTATTGATAGATGTAAATAAAGTGTAAAACTATGGGACGCCAGAGGCACACCCAATCAATTAAAAAAAAGTCGACGAAATATCGATGGTCATAAAAAAATATAGTCAATTGAAAACATACTCCTTCAAGTTGGGTAATAAATATGATGGATTGTTTGGTTTCTTAAAACTGATTTTATACAAAGTTTTTTTTTATTATTATGTTTTGTTTTGTTTTTTTTAATCAGTAGATTAACTTTATGCCTGTTTTTCTATACTAATATTATAAAGAGGAAAGATTTGTATGTAAGTAAGTTTGTAACGAATTGGCTCAAAAAGTACTGACCCGATTTGAAAAATTCTTACACCATTTGAATGCTACATTATCATTGATTAATATAGGCTAAATAACTATACCCGTGCGGAGTCGGGGCGGACCGTTAGTCTGTTATACGTACCTTCTGGTAAAATGGGGAGATTAGAGACGGAAACTTAAAGCCCTTTCTGGCATACAAATTCAAGGCATGAAATACAAAACATGAAAAAAATCGGAAACAGTAATGTATATTTTACACATTTTATTTATATTACACGGAAATTACTCACGTAAATCCGGGAATATACATGCCTGTAAAACGGAACAGTAGCGTGCATACTAGTTAACAGTATGTGGAAGTAACTGGTACACTGTGGATACATTTGCAAGTTAAGCTGGCATGTAATTTGCGTCCTTGCATGCCTATTCCCCCCCCCCCCCCCCCCCCCACCAGTAAAAGGCACTGAATCAAATGTTGTGCTATCTAGTTGCGTGGCAGATACAGGCATGTCAGTTAGCGTATACACATGAAAGTGGGTGGCACGTGCAAGGAGCTTTTATGCAAGTGTGCCAGCTACAGTCATGTGTATTCCCGCCATAAAGGCGGGTCGCGCAGTGGCTTGCATGGTGTCGTACAGTAATTAATCTTATACATGGTGTCGTGCCACTGCGCGACCCTCGGCTAAAATCTCACTGTACACACCAAGCAAGCCACTGCGCATCTCTACTAAACAACTTTTGGGTACGGAACCCTAAAAATGTCATATTGCGTCATAGTAGACTGTAAAAACCACAGGTAAAAAGCCTTCGAAATCAATCGACCGTGCGAATAAAGTTAACTGCCAATAAAATACTCTCACAAGCTGATTTTTATACAATTTGACGTGCTTCTAACTTGATAAAAATCTGCCGTTTACTCAAGTCTGTAACGGCTGAACAGATTTGAATGAAGTTTGGTGTGAAAGGAACTATAAGTTACTTTCACAACAAATAATTATGCTAATTATTTATGATAGCCCGTTGGTCTAGTTGGTAGTGAACCTGCCTTCTGAGCTTGGGGGCGTGGGTTCGATTCCCATCTAGGACAAACATTTGTGTGATAAACATTTGTGTTTGTTCTACATCTGGTTGTTAGTATCTATTTAAAAAATATATACATACGTATATCAGTCTCTGGCAGCCATATCACAAGCTTTGCTTAGTTTGGGGTCAGATGACTATGTGTGCAAAAATGTCCCGAATATTTATTTATTTAATTACTTTTACTTTTTCTCCCAGAAAGATAAATGTTTATATTTATTTATTTAATTACTTTTACTTTTTCTCCCAGAAAGATAAATGTTAATATTTATTTATTTAATTACTTTTACTTTTTCTCCCAGAAAGGTAAATGTTTATATTTATTTATTTAATTACTTTTACTTTTTCTCCCAGAAAGATAAATGTTTATATTTATTTATTTAATTACTTTTACTTTTTCTCCCAGAAAGGTAAATGTTTATATTTATTTATTTAATTACTTTTACTTTTTCTCCCAGAAAGATAAATATTTATATTTATTTATTTAATTACTTTTACTTTTTCTCCCAGAAAGATAAATGTTTATATTTATTTATTTAATTACTTTTACTTTTTCTCCCAGAAAGATAAATGGTTCCTGGGTAACCATCATCTTATATGATCAGCTTTTTTATGAGGTAATAAAAAAATTGGACGCAGGCCTACGTGTATGTTTTTGCGCGCCTTTCGTTTCTAAAAGCATAAAAGACACTTGCGACTTCGTCTGCCTGAAAACTTTACCATGATGCATTAATGATTATCAGAATCTAAATGTAAGTCAAAAGTTTATCATAAAAAAAAAAAACTTTAGCAAAATGCAGGGCAATCGCGCTAAAAAATTACAGACGAATCGTTGACGAATCGCAACCACTCCACTACTTTTGGTGGATTTCGTATCGCGCTAATGATTTTAACCAAAGACTAAACGCAACCCGATCACAGTTGGAACGTAGACGCTGTCAAACAAACGTTTGTGATAAAGCTAGAAAATATAAACTTTTTCGCGCTGATACGAAATCGACCAAAAGTTGTGGAGCGTTTGCGTTTCGTCAACGATTCGTCTGTAATATTTTAGCGCGATTGCCCTGATGTTTAGCCTAGAACCTCACGTGATTATAGGACGACCCCTAACTTGTTAAATAAAACAAATTTGACTGTAACAATATTATATTTTCATTCACATTTAATATCATGTCATGTCTTATTTAAATAGGTACATAGTATATTTGAATAGTCGTTGTTCCGATAAGCATATAACATACATAATTTTTTCATAATTTCAATTACTAGCAAAAGCATAATCATGAAATACTATAGTTTTTACAATTTTCTTTGTTTATTTTGTATAAACCGCATAAAACATTTTATATACAAATATTTATAATAAAATATGTTTTACATAGATTAACAATTAGACATTAATATAATAAGTACATTGAACAATTTCATCTTACTTAAGGGCTAAACTCAAGATCTAATTTACATAATACTTTGACAGTTGTTTTGACAGTTTGAAAGTTATATGAAAATTAGATATTAAACTGCCTTAAGACTCGGCCCCTAATACTTGTTTGTTCTATCAAAACTTTGTCTCCCTAAGAAATTCACCTCATCAAGGTAATATCAATATAGGTAATCATCAAAAAGAATATTTGTTTTTAAATAATTCTAGAAAAAAATATAGTTTTTATTTTACCGCATGATCTTGGCTGGTTGACAATGACGTCGATTTTGTTGTAGCATTCTATTAAATAAATTAAACACTAAAATTGTTTCCATTCTTTTCTGATGTATTGAATGAAAACAGACGCCAATAATTTAGTCAGTTTAGTTAGAAAATAGCGCAACAGAAATTGACACCAGCATCTTAACTAGTTCTATTTGAATGGACGGTAATAATTATAACAAAAAAAAAAGCAAAAAAGGCCGCTCTTAAATTTCTGGTAGAACAAGTATGGAATTTGGGGGCTGAGTTATCACCTTAAAATATTTCATAAATTAAGTGTGATCGTCTTGGGGTCTGATAAGTCCAACTTAATTTCTAAAACTTAACTACATGTCAAACTTATCTACTTTATAATAGAGATACAATCTCAGAAAATACAATTTTTAGAGCCATTTTCGTTTTAATTAGCACACAACCGTTTCTTAGGAACGTTAACTAAAATTCGATAATCTCAAACGGTGTAGTTTACGATGTCTTATCGTTTGTAAACCTAGAATGTGCACCGTAGAAGTCTCACCCGGGGCGCTGGTACTGCTAAAACCGGCACTGGGATGGATGGATGGATCATACATTTATTTTCATATAGCATCAATCACTATTCATATCTGTCAAAAAGGGACGAAAATGTATTTGTACGGAATTTATGGTTATGGAATGTTTAGTGTCCAACTAGTAGTTTAGTGTGACAGTCTTTAAAAATGCTGCACCGGAACCATATTACCGTTGGTCCAGTTAGATTCAACATCGACGCGCCAAAAACGGCACTAATATGCAGTGCTAAAGGCCGAAAGCACACCAAACAGTCGCGCATTTGAGAAATGAGTTAATTACCATTCTCAAAAATCAACCTTATTGTTGGTAAGCAATAAGGTTGCTTTTGCTATTAGGCAATAAGGTTGCTTTTTGAGAATGGTAGCTTTTTTTTTAAATAGGGCCTCAATTTAATTACAATTAATATTGGTAATGTTGAATCTAGTTTTAAGATGTTTGCTGCTAACGTATGCGCTTGTGTATTGTTAAGGACGCGATTTACAGGGAACGGAGCGAAGCTAATTTGACAATACGATAAAAAAAGTGTACAGAAGTTACAGTTCATTTTAGGGTTCCGTACCCATAGGGTGTAAAACTAAACCCTATTACTAAACCTACGCTGTCCGTTTGATCTTTTCTGTATCTTTTGAACGGTTTTTTTTTAAATTGGTTCTTTAAACTGACTGCAACATCTTCAGTAGCCAGTTGGAATTTTCACAGAATATGTAATGTTACGGCAGATCAACTAAGAATAATAGAAAATAGGCCCCCATTAAAAAAAACGTGTTTTTGTCTTTGCTCTAGTGCAGTGGTTCCCAATTAGTTTTTCTTACGTACCACTTCAAGAAAGACCGCAAACTCGCGTACTCCTCGAGCTCAGATCAAGCACACCAAATCCTTTTGCAGTCCGGTCCGGTGCAGACTCAGTTTGTGAGAACCAGTAAAGTATGAAATTCTATGAATTACGGAAAGACATCACGCTGTATACGGTCCGTTGGATTCAGACGGACTACAAACGGACTGCATACGGGAAGTCTTTCATAGAATGTTATACTTTACAGGTCCTCACAAACTGCGTCTGCACCGGACCGGACTGCAACTGGATTTGGTTCGCTCCTGCCCTTATTGCAGGAATGATTAATAAATAAAACTGATACCGGGATACCGATAAAATTATCTTAGTCAAGATATTGCCGCGCGTCGCGTACCCCTTGATGCAACATTGCGTACCCCTGGGGGTACGCGTACCACTAATTGGGAACCACTGCTCTAGTGTAAAAACAGTAATACGTACAAGCGTTAAACTTGGCATGATTACATATACTCCTCATTATAGAGAGAAATCTTTGGGATGTTTTCTTGTGACAAATATCCGACATAATAAACTCGTCATGGTAATCTATAAGTTACTAATTTCATAATCTCAATTTGAATTTTGTTCCAGCTACATAATTAATTAAGAAATATACAAAAACGCGTTGTAAACATATATCAAAGTGACCAATTTCATTGCCCAGTCGAAGTTGACGCAGCTCGCATCTACAAAGAAGTTATATCACAATTATCGTCACTGACTTTGCGGTTGTGAAGTTTCATCAAAATGTTAATTCAATTAGATGATAACACGGTTTTTGTTTTGTCCAAACCTCACTACCGCTGACATCTTTGTGGAGGAATGAGCACAGAAAAGAGAAGTAAATATAACGCAAATGAGAAGGAAAATCTGTATCTAAATTTACCTTTAAACGGAACGAATTTTCACAGAATATGTAACGTTACGGCGGATTAACTAACAAATCATAAAATAGTCAAAAAGTAAAAACGAAAGGGAGGTCCCCATACAACAAACGTATTTTTGTATTAGCTCTAATGTAAAAAAAATACGTACAAGCGTCATCAAACTTGGCATGATTAGATAGTACACACTCTAAAGTATAACAATAAATAATGGCCAAGTGCGAGTCGGTGACAAGTTTCTGTTCATTACCAAGTTATAGCTATAGTAAACGCATTATCATCTGAGTCGTCAGGTCATAAATCATTGTCTATCTCGCTCGCACCCACGTGTCATTTCTGTCTATCTCGCTCGCACTTACAGGTCTTATGGTATGACGTTTATTGCTCGACGACTCAGTTGGTAACGCGGTGACTATAGTAATTGAATTTTGTTGTGGTGCGGAACCTTCAGTGTGCGAGCCCGACTCGCACTTGGCCGATTTATTTAAATTCCGTTAATACATTATTTGATTTTGACTTGCCATCATGCCCTACCGCTGAGATCTTCGCAGATGTGAGGTTTGGCTCGAAGTGAGTATAGAAATCGGTATATAAGTAGACAGCCGCAAACTCTTATGCCCGTTTTCACTAACCCTAAGAGTCTCCTAAATTAGAAGCCTAAATATTTAGGAGTTCGTTAGGGAAAAAAGACATTTCACCAAACTTTAGGTGATAACTAGTGACGTTAGGCGTCACCTAAAGTTACGACACCGATTCGGGGGTACCTATAATGATAGGCAACTCCTGACAGCCCGCGCCGCGCTCGGTCACTCGCATCAAAACCATAACTATCAAAAAATTAGGCAACTCTTAGCTCAGGAGTCACCTATAAAATGGAATGGTGAACCAGAAGATTACGCTAAGACTGCTTAGATTAGAAGTTCCTTAGACGTCGCCTTGTTCGTGGTTAGTGAAAACGGGCAATGAGAAGCCACAGGCAACACTTATCTCAGATGGCGCCATCTTCGCTGGTGCTGTCAATTGTGGTTTATTTGACGTTATAAACATTGCTCTTGAATGAAACAATAAAAATAAACGTTGCTTTTAAACAGTAAAATGTTTCTCTAATGACAGTGGCGAATCTCAAAAAAGAGTTAATGCTACCTTAGCTGGTAAAAAACGAATCTTTTGGCAAGGAAGGTATGCAATAAAATTATCAATATTATTTTTTCTCATCGGAAGGAAAACGGTGTGTACCTCTATTTTACACTGAAATGCACTACACATAGGCATGTTTTAATACCACGATATTTATTGTGTAATTACTAAAATTATCTATTGATATTTGACACTTTTGACAGTGAAACAACACCAGCGATAAAGCGCCACCTGGCGTGATAAATAAGCAGTGCGTCTCCCCATTGTGGCTGCCCTCAAGGCGCCAGTACAGCGACGAGGCGCCAGCGCGTTCGCGGGCGCTATGCCTCGCAGTGCAGGTACTCCGCGACGAACACGCGCAGGATCTTGTTCAGGTTCTCGATGGTCCTGAAGTCGAGCGCCGTGACGTCGTCGGCCGCCGTGTGCCACACGCTCGGGAAAGGAGACGGAATCACGTGCAAGATGTCCACGTCTGGGGAACGAGGAGTTCACAATGTTAACAAAAACTCTTTATTAGACTCGTAAATAGCGAAACAAGTATTAATGCATTTTTATTTATTTATTTTTTTCTATTATGGCTTATGGTACCGTAACATCGAACTTTTACATAATGTAGTTGGATTATAAATTTTTATCGTCTGTGTCCGTGAATTTACTAACCGTTGTATACTGTATGTTGTAACTGAATAGCCCGTTGGTCCAGTTCGTAGAGAACCTGCCTTCTGAGCTTGGGGGCGTGGGTTCGATTCCCACCTAGGACAAACATTTGTGTGACGAACATTTGTGTTTGTTCTATATCTGGTTGTTAATATCTATTTAAGTATGTATTTAAAAATATATATGTATGTATATCAGTCTCTGGCAGCCATATCACAAGCTTTGCTTAGTTTGGGGTCAGATGACCGTGTGTGCAAAAATGTCCCGAATATTTATTTTATTTTATTTATAATACGACACGGCTCAAAATTAATGTTAAGAGCAAAAGGAAAGGAGGAAAGACGACAACAGCGATCGAGCGGGGGATAAGAATGGGCTCCTCTTCTGTCTCCTAAAAGTGCTAACAGACGTGTGGATTTAGTTGACCGGACCGGCCGTCTGACCAACGGGAGAGAGAAGAGAAATATTAAATTCTCACTCTTTCTCTCCCGTTGATCAGTTGAGGTCCGTCAATCAAATCCACACGTAAGAAACGGTGGTCTGTTAGGGCTTTTAGACCCTGTTCTTTGATAGGTCAGAGTCATAGGTCAAGTTAGAAGTATTTGAACACCACTGCAGGCAGCGCCGCTTACTCCGAGGAACGACAGAAGGGAAAGTTCAAGATTTTTTTTTGTGTTAATTTGCCCCGACAATAGTTATCATTTCTAATCAATCATTATCAATAACAAATACAAACAAAATACAAATACAAATTAATTTATTGGGCATTATAAAAACAGACAAATAACAGAATATCACTTTCCAAAAATTCCAACAAGTTTATCAGTGTGATAACGTCTTGCTATCGTAAGACTACCGCTGTGAGACGTCAAAAAGGAAATAACGAAAAACTGAATAAGTTTTACAAAAAAAGTTAAAACTCAAACAACAACGGTGACCGTGATATTTCCGGCGGTTGGTAATTCACAACCATTATACCTGAACAATTTTTTAAGACCTTAATATTATGTGATAAATGGCATTGTGACTCTATCTCGATGTCCGTAGCATAAGAGGAAATGGTTCTAACTTGCAACATTTGACGTAAACATTGCTAGTTAAATAACAGTTTGTAAAGAGCGATTTATTTCTATCACAAGTACCCCACATAATGTCACCTTAGAAACCTGTGAAAACCTCGGGAATGCAATTTTGGTCATTTCCTTATCAATAAATTTCTGGGAAGAAAACCTCGCAAACCTCCTAAGCATGTCCTAATTTCCCTCAATAAAACATCTGACACTTCAGAAGTGTCAGAAGGTGACGGAAGTACAATATTATTGCCACAGAAAATATTTTTTGTTTTGTTAAAATTAGAACGGCTGTCAAGGCATTTTTGTGCAACTGCACCCATATAAACGAAACGTCAGTCATTCGAAATCAGTTAGCAAGTGGTTAGCAACTGTGATGCGGACAAAGAACTTTGAGACCCTAACCCAAAAAGGTAAGGTCCAAGTTCTTTGGATGCAGAGTTCCACGCGTTGTCATAAATAAGAATGTTCAATCAAGATTCTGTCATAAAGCCTGGCGACAGACTTTCCTTCTCATTTACGTTCTATTTACTTCTCTTTTCTGTGCTAACTACCATATCTTTTTGGGTTAAGTCGTCGGGTAAAGGTGCTTGCAGACGATGCGTAGTACAAGTAGCCACTACCACTGCCACTTGCACTAAGCAAAACGTTGCAGACATTGCGCAGTAACTACTTGCAGCTTGTACTACGCATCGTCTGCAAGCGCCTTAAAAATACGCTATTCTTGTCGAACAGTTATAATCAACAGCTTTGTTATTTTACACAAGCAATTACGAAATAGAAATCAGTAGAAATAGAAACCCACATTACGTAAACAGATGTTATCACAGTCGTGTACCTAGAGAGTTGTACTTTTTCCTGTTCAGGCGGGTATTTCCCCAGAGAAAAGTAATAAAAATGAAATGAGGTTTACCACAGAATAGGTTTTACATACATCGCAGTTCGCAAAGCCAGTGTCCAACGTTGCGACTAACTTATGGAGATATGTGGGGATTTCAGCAATGTATTTTGATAACAAAACTGTCAGTCTCCAATCGATATTTTTTCCTCATTTGGCTACCTCTTCATACGTTGATCGAAAGTGTGCTACTTTCGACCAATTCCTTCCATTTAACTTTTCCAGAAGTACTTGTGACATTTTGGAAGCCATCAAAATCTTAAACTTAAATAATGTGTTTCATTTCGGCGGTCTAAACACAATTTAAAAAAAAAGCATCTCGCACTTCTTTATGTATCATGGTTGTTTACTACCGTTATATAATTACTAACGGAATATTTATCATGATAAGGATTAAGGTTGTGGATCGAGCTCCCGATATTTCCACGACAACCTTATCACGGTAAAGTCTCCTTGATAATCATAAAACTGTAGTTGATTTGTAGCTTTTTATAACAACAATCTCGGTGGTATAGCTACATTCTGTGTAACCTGTGTTCAATTATTCTCATAATATTTGATTTCGTTCATACCTATTCGCTCGCCCGTTGTTCTAAATCACGAGTCTTTTCTGCCCGTCTGTCTGCCATTGGCGGATCCAGAGGGGGGCATGGCATGGCATGGCATGGGGCCCATGGCCCTCCCAAAAGACCTAGCAATTCCTTACATTCGACTCAATTTTTCGATTTGATTCCTTCGAACCTTGTCAAAATGCACCCTCCCCCTCCAAAATGAAATCCTGGATCCGCTCCTGCTGTCTGCGGTGTGAGGGAAGCTGTGATGTGGGGTACACGGAACCGCGATACTAAGCGGAAAAGACGTTATTGATACTCATCAGAGTCACACAGCGGCCAATGGAGAGAGCTAGCTCGGAGTTTCTTTGCGCGATAGAATCCGGAACGTGGATATTCGCCAAAGGACCAGAGTCACCGACATAGCTGTTAAAATTTGCAAGTTGAAGTGGCAATGGACAGGCCACATCGCTCGAAGAACCGATAACCGATGGGGAAGAAAGGTTCTTGAGTGGAAACCACGAACCGGAAGACGCAGCGTAGGTAGGCCTCCCACTAGATGGACCGACGACATTGTGGGAGTCGCGGGCATCCAGTGGATGCAAAAGGCAGGCTGTCGTTCAGTGTGGAGGTTAAAGGGGGAGGCCTATGTTCAGCAGTGGACGTCTTCTGGCTGATGATGATGATGATGATGATGATACTCATCATTATGAACAGCTTTTACAATTGAACGCCTCACGCTCGGACTCGAAACAGCGCAATGCGGAAAATCACGCGAACGTGAACCTTAACGCGTCGAGATACGGTTTGCGGTCACACTACTTGTCGCAATCACCAAACAGCAGTGCAAGTACCGTTCTTTCAGTACTTGCTATGATCGATTCTATGGCATTTTATCGAATTTGACCACCGATAAAGAACGGTACTTGCACTGTTGAATCGCTAAAAACAGGTAGCCGTTATGCCCCAGATGTCTGAAAAATCTGTTGTTTCAAAGAAAAAAATCATCTACACTCAACAACATCTATGTATGGAACATAGTCTGAAAGGCCTTATTCAAGTGAAACTTCCACAGCTTAAAAAGCGGCTCTCACGTCATTAGTAACCGATGAAACGTAAACTTTTTAGTAATAACACTGAAAGTGAAAGTAAATAAGTAGTTTGTTAGCGCGCCAGAACCGGTCTTCAAGGATTTGAAACGCACTACAGTTCTATTCCGTGGCCAAGTCCGGCTATGACCTTTACTTCATTTTATATTATATCTGCTATATATATATCTAGCTGTTGGTTTTCCAATAAATAAATAAATAAAAATCTACTGTAATATTAAATTTATTGTAGGTTTCATTCAAAAATATTTAGGTATAGAGCCGAAGGCGAGGCAAAAATATTTAAATCGATAAAATGGGTTTTATGCACGAGTTGTACACTTAGTTATTCACTTTAATTGAAATGAAATGAAACAGTGATATTGAAAGTATGTATCTCTTTAGCTAAATTGAAAACTGAAATTTTAACTATATTAAATTTTTATTAGACAAAAGTCTTTAATACCTAATGATAATGGGTATACCCTAATCAGTGGGTGTTATTATAGACTCGTGCGAAGATCCTTTTACATGAAATTTATTACAAACTAAACCTTTAAAAAAATAAGGGTAAACATGTCCATGCACTAGTGCATAGAAAGGACTTTTATGTACTGTTTAAAAGTTTTAGTCCGCATACGCTGGGAACAACAAATTTACGAGCATAAGTGAATATAAATTTTTAGATATTCGTATATAGTTTCCATCTTACTAACAAGTATTTTTGGCAAGTTTTTGCAGTGGAATACTTCAAAGATGGAAGAGTAATTCCACTCTGGTTCCAAGGAACTTGAAACTTTATTTGAAGTCTACCCAATTCATTTTGTGGGACAAATTAATGCGCTGCGCCGCAAATAATGTTTTACCGCGTCACCGCGACAACTATTTGGCGACAGCAACTAAGCTGTCGCTGTATAAATCAGTCTTTAATGCTAAAGTTAAATAAGCAATGTGACGTAAGTTACTTACTTCTCCTCATGAACGGTATGTGATCATCTTCCACGTAGGAGCCCGAGCTCCGCAGTCTAAAGTAGGTCTGCTCCGCTTTGCCTCTGCCATACAAAAATTAGAAAATACATTACATACTCACTCACTCAGACAGGAATAACAAACCGGCCAAGTGCGAGTCGGGCTCCCACACTGAGGGCTCCGTTCCACCACAAAATACAGAAAGTAGTGCAAAAAGAAAACATCACGCTCCGCCTGAGCGTGATGTTTTACCCATCCAAGTACTGACCGCGCTCTACGTTGCTTAACTTGGTAATGAACAGAAATTTGTCACCGACTCGAACTTGGCCAATATTTACTTTTATACTTTAGAGTGTGTACCATAATCAGGCTAAGTTTGACGCTTGTACGTATTACCGTTTTTACACTAGAGCAAATTCAAAAATACGTTAAAAAACATGTTTGTTTGGGCACCCCCACCCCCTTTAGCTTTTACTTTTTGACTTTATTATTATTTCTTAGTACGGAAACCTAAAAAGGAGCAACTCATTGTAACTTCAAAACACATTACTGAGGAAGTCATTCAAACAGGTTTGCCTATGTTAATGCATACAATAAGGCTACCGGATTGATAATTTTTTATTGTCTTCTAAAAACCTGACCATAAATAGAGCCGATCGCCGAAAACAACACTTAAGTGTTCAAAATTAAGGAAGATATAAGCATTTTAATGTCTTGCTAGATAGAGAGCGCACTATACTTACAGATGACGTCACTTGTTAGTACGCCATACAAAATATAGGGTAAGGGGAGGTTATTCCGTGATACAGGTTAAGTAGAAGGTTGACATACTGAAACTCACTTTGCGGTAAAAGGACACCTGTCCGATAGCCTATTTTGCATAAAAACGGGTGACGCTTGTCATGAGAAAAAGATATGTGTAGTTAGGTACAAAAATGATAATATTAGGTATAGTTTAAACAGAAGAAAAAAAAAACTACAAAAAAGGTAATCTTAATTTCCCAGGGCATTTAATTACAAACACAGGACATGGGCCTTGTAAAGTCATGATTTGTAAAGGTAAGCGTTATATCTACAGTTTCCTCTTTAGCACTTACAAAATATATCTAGATGGAAGACTATCCCATGAGAGTGAAAAATAGGTAACCTCATACAAAGGCACTAAATAAAAACTACATTATTCTAATTCCATTTAGCTCGTTCAGGTCTAAAACTCTCCAGGAGTCGAAGGTCTGTCCCAACTTACTGGTTCATATAGGGTATTATAGCAAGGGTTGGGTCAGCTGCCAGCATGCACTTCAAGTTTTTATAGTCAGCGAGTATGCGAGCGGGTGCGACAATGCCAGACCTAAACCAATAACGTTAGCACCAAAAGTCACCACCACCAGTAAACCACCTTCACTATTATTATTGCCATGATTGTCCCACTGCAAGGCAAAGGCCGCCCATACCATCCTTCCAATTCTCGTGGTCAAGAGCTAATTCGGTCCAGCCTCTGGCTCGTGTCGATATATTTTTAGGCCTGCCGAGGGGTCTTTTACCGATTGGTGTCCAGTGTCCACATTTTTGTGGTTTTGGCCCATAGATCTTCGGACAAGCGGCAGATGTGTCAGCCTTTTTAGCGACGTCGTAGATTTTAGTTTTGGAGCGCAATATTGAGTAACCGATAACCGATGGGGAAGAAAGGTTCTTGAGTGGAGACCACGAACCGGAAAACGCAGCGTAGGTAGGCCTCCCACTAGATGGACCGACGACATTGTGAGAGTCGCGGGCATTCAGTGCTTGCAGATGGCAGGCTTTCGTTCAGTGTGGAGGTTAAAGGGGGAGGCCTATGTTCAGTAGTGGACGTCTTCTAGCTGATGATGATGATTGAGTAACCCGGTCGACTAGTTTTACTCTGAGAATACTGCGCTCCTTGGTTAAATATCTAAATCCATTCCCTCTTGGCTAGTTCTTCACCATTATAAGGTACTATAAAAGAGGCTTTCCTACTCTCAGAGTGAGACACAGCGGCCTAAGTATCTATTTAACACCTGAAATTTGCACCTAAAATGTCGTTGGGTTTTAATGTTTCTTGGAAAAGTCGTCAAGTACGAAAATTTTGATTTAGATATATCAAACGACTTTATACAAACTGAACATAGACGCATCATACGTCTTCATAACACGCTGATTTTTATGTGCGTGCATCTTGTTTGAGTGATTTAATATGTCAGTCAATGACGTCGCGTTGGTACATCGTGGGCGTAAATTAGAATTATTAGCTAATACTACATTCATCTCCATGAATGGGGTGAGTTGTTTAACGTGGTTGAATGGTCCTGTGGGTCTATCTAACAGTATCTGGCGAACACTATCTTTTTTTTAAACTCATTGAATATTGTTTCACTCTCTTTGCTGTTGAGAGCGCAAGACACCTCTATCTCAGAATCATTATTATTTTAATTTGTTATTATTGAATTTTGATTAGCTCTCTTTACTGTTGAGAAAACGAAACACTCTCAATAACATTATTATTTGAATCTTTTATTGAGCTTTGTTTCACTTTCTTTGCTGTTGAAACAGCGAAACTAAGAATGATTTTAAAACAGCGGTGGACCCCACTTATTAAAATAATGACGCTGAGATTCTTTACTAAAATAGAAAATTGAGCATCCACCGTTTTTAAATGTTTCCAATCTGAACGACAAATAGAGCCAAGCATATTGTCGCCCTAACTCTAACAAGTGAATGCTCGTTGCAAACATTCAATGATATCCATTACAAGTCTATTATTATGAAAAATGTGAGAGTTTGCGTTCGCCGAGTTTTCTAAACTATGATTCACGATTGAATAAAAAGTTAAATAAAAATTATACTCTGATCACTTGCTAGGTTTTTGTACAAATTGTTGTAGCTGGTATCTACTGAAAATAGGGGAGGATCGCAATATCAAGAAGGTATATCTTAGAGTTCCCAATGGCCACCGACCCATCACACCGAACTTGCGCAAGCTCCAAGTCGCCAACTGGCGAGAGACATCCCGAGACCGGGACCGATGGCATTCTCTTGTATCGAAGGTAAAGACCCACTTCAAGTAACCAGCAGAGTAAGTGATTATAGCTGGTAAGTACTATTACAAAATATTGACATACAGCTTTTTACAATGTTTTGCAGTTATCAGGACTTAAAAACTCAGGCTGAATATAGGGTTACACGGAAAGGGTGTACTAAGCCGAAAGGTTCTATAGTACGTACCAATTATTATGAACTACTTTATCTATCGCGAAAAAAATATCAGCTGCTCCATAAAATTTGTCAAGTGTCAAATTACCTTGGAACAGCTGATTATTTTTTGCGATTTCAGAGCTGCTCCCTTAATAGAAGTTGTTCATAATGATAGTTATTATGATGGAACCCATTCAGCTTATTACACCCTTTTCGCGTAACGCAGTTATAGTAATAGTTTATTGATCAAAAATTAAAAGACAACAATATTGTTAAAAAGCAATCGAACTGGACATAATGATAACATTTAAAATGTACAATGTTGTTTGTGTGTGGAACTGGCTGGCACCCGTACTAGTAATTAAACTGTGCTACAGGCACCAGCGTCCTCCGTTTGAACACTCATTAGGTTTATTTAAAAATTAAACAATAAAGACATATGTTACATAATTAGGTCACGTAATACAGCAGTATAGTTAGTTTGTCCAAAGATACGTACTTGGAGTATCCCTCGAGCTGGTCGAGCTCCGCAAGCCGCTGCTCCGCCGCCGCGAGCCGCACGTACCACTTCTCCGTGGACTGGAAGTACGAGTAGAATATTGGGTCCGGAGCGCCCAGCAGGTCCAAGAGAACCAACACATCCTGAATAAACAAGAACAAAATTAAACTACGATTTTATCATTAGGTATCGGCGGTTTTTGCAGTCCACCTGGATTACATTTAAACATATTTTACGGGTCACCAAGAGACCGGCCTAGCCGAATTTGGGGCCCACTATAATCTATGTTAGACACATTTTATAACTATATATAACTACGATGTGATAATGTAAAAGCGTTTTAGAAATAAATATTTACTTTACTTTACATTGCAAGGCTCACTGCATTTACAATGCAGACCTTCTGATGCTGTTGTTTTCCAGGTTAATGGCAATTTTTCAGTTGTTTTTTTTTTATCACGGACTAGCTGTTGCCCGCGGCTTCGCTCAAGTAGTATTGAAATCTACTTTACCTACTACATCCTGTCTTTTTAGTTTCAGTCTCGCATCCATCCTGTACTACCCTTTCCGCTCCAGTTCTGCATTCACCCCCTAAATCCACTCAACTCCCGTTCCGCTCTTTCCGCTTCAGGCCCGAATCCGTCCCGTAATCTACTCTTCTTCCGCCCCATCCTTACCGCGCCAGTCCTGCATTTGTCCCATAATCCTCCCTAGTACAGGCCCACCCTTTCCGATACAAAAACGGAATCCGTCCCGTAATCTACTTTACTCCCTTTCCGCCTTTTTGCAATCCTGTCCCGCATCCGTTCCGTAATCCAATCTACTTCAGTCCCACCCTTTCCGATCTAGTCTCGCAGCTGTCCGCTCCACTCCACTCCCATACCGTAATTCAATCTACTCCTATCGCGCCCTTTCTGCTGTAGTCCCGCATCTGTCCTGTAATCCACTCTACTTTAGTCCCGCCCTTTTCACCTGAATGGTATGCCTACTTTTATAGTATTGTTTAGCACAAACCATAGTTTTTATCTATGTAAAACTAAAAACATTCGTGATTAGACCGACTTCAAAATTAGTAAAATACGCATTTCGAGTCAGGCTCGCGCATTGAGGGTTCCGTACTTCCATAAAATAAACCCTTAAGTTATTGTTCAGGCTTAACGCCTCCCAAAATAGTCGAAGCAATAGGGAATATGCATGTGGTTTAAATCTGGTTGAAATATTTTTTTTCCGAATCTTTATTATTCTGACTTTGTATCTAAAAGATTTTTTTTTTATTTATTTACATTTTAATTGCTTAAAATATTAAATAAAAAGTGCAAAATATAAGAGGGAAATTCAAATTTGCGAAACGCTTCACCATTGGTCGAAACGAAACGTGACGTCAAAAGCCACAACATTGCCTTTAGCGGCGTCGATATTCATACTGTTTTAGTAGTGTTTGAGAGAAAAATCGTTTTATATTGAGTTCCTGTAGTTTTTTCCATTAGCTAGTGTAATTTTAGCATTCTCGTGAGACTAGAGATCATTTACGACGATGACTGAGACTGGTTTTGTCAAAGCACATTCGGACAATCTACCAAAAATATCTAGATGCATTCATAATGACAGCATATTTTGCATCAAATCCAGATTTTACAGTTGCTGAGATCAAAGGAGTGAAAGCGGCAAGGTAATTGTTATAATCCATGATATATTTTAATCCATTTCATAGGTTTTTACACATAAATGCACTCAGCAGTAATTACCAAAACATAACCTATAAATAATCATTGGTCATTAAAATTGTTATGAATTTGCTGCTCTACTGTCTATATTATAATAATTTATAAGTAATTATACCTAACATTACTTATGTTCCGTAATTTTCCGTGAATTTTTAAGTTTTTTTTTTAAATGTGAATACCTACTGTTTACTCTAAATACTTAATGTACCTACTTATTGTTTGTTTGTTGAGTGCATAATATTTGATAATATTCAATACCAAACATACTTCTAACTCACACCATGCTATCAAAATATAACATACTTACATTGAAATGATCTTCACGACAATGCAAACATGATGTTGGAGATACTTCATCTCTTCTCATAACCTTACACCATTGTTTACGTATTTTCGCATCTCTTGGAATAGGAAAAAAACACTTTATCGGGTGTATTTCTAATAGTGTTTGTACACTTTGGCACAAGACGATACCTATAAAAATGTTTTTTAGCTTCTTCCATGGTCTGGATATCAATAAAACTGAAAATCTGTGTGAAATAACTGTATCGTCTATAGTAAACAAACACAGAACGTGGCTTATGACGTCATCCAAGGCCCGCGAAAAATTGCGGCGTTCAAACAGCTCAAATTTATTCAATGTTTTAAATATTATTTTAAAAATTAATTTGAGCATTTCCAACTGTAATTATATTTTTTACTATGATATAACGATGTAAACAGTTAATTAAAAATATAAAAAAAACACATGCATATTCCCTATTGCAACGCATCTTTACGTCACTCTTTCTTCTACTTCACATCTTTAAATCTTTGCTACAGTGACGCTCGAGTATAACACAATTATAACTTGGTAATGAACAGGGATCAATGGCGCAAGGGAGAGGAGGCCTATACCCAGCAGTGGGTCGATAAAGGCTGACAATGATGATGATGATGAATGAACAGAAATTGTCACTGATCACTATTTATTATTTGTTATTTGTTGTTTGGGTGTATTATAATTGTGCCAAGTTTGACGCCTGTACGTATTACCGTTTTTACATTAGAGTTAATACAAAAATACGTTTGTTGTATGGGGGGATTGGAGACCCTTTTCGTTTTTACTTTTTATCTTTACTAAAACCGTAACATTACATATTCTGTGAACATTTCAACTGACTATCTATTACGGTTCGAAAAATACAGCCGTTAAAAGGTAGGACAGATAGACAGCGTAGGTTTAGTAATAGGGTCCCGTTTTCACCCTTTGGATACGGAACCCTAAAAACCACGTAACTGAGAACCTTTTTTAAAGTCGGTTAATAATACCTGAAACACCGCTCCACCGTAGCACACCATTGTTGAAGGTAGTCTGGAAGAGGTCGGTCATAGCGATAAGGCCATTTTTTATACCCATATTAAATGTAATCTTGTAATATCTTTTTATGGTGTCGATAAAGAGTTATTTTATTATATTACCTACTTATTATGTGCAGTAGGCGCTGCGCGGATTATTATGGTCGCGTTATTTTAGTTTTAAATTATCTCATGAACTGTGCGACTAAACCACAAACTGTAAACGGCTAACTTTATCTACATTAAGTACTCCTAATAATGAATTCATTGATTTTTGTAAAGCTTGATAAGTTCGATTACAAAACTGCATCTAAACATGACCTTATAATTTTAATTTTAAACTTATCGTTATTGTGGTTTTCTTATAAAAATTAGATATATGCTATCGCGGACTTTTTTGTAAAACTAATTAAGAACTACATTTTTGTCAAACATTGTATTTACTTATCTCAAACCGTGAGGTCAGCGTACGCCGATAAAGAAGCCAATCAGCTTATTTTTCTCCAACATGTTTTACTAATACGGTTATTTAGGATAGAAAATTAAGTTGAATAAATCATTAAAAAACATAGCCTATGGCACTCAGGAATAGTGCAGCTTTCTAATAGTGAAAGAATTTTTAAAATCGGATCAGTAGTTTTGGAGTTAAAACAGAACAAACAAACTTACAAACTTTACCTCTTTATAATATTAGTGTAGATAAGTCCACGTTTGACCACCAACTCGCCTGTTGGTAAGCAACGACGTGGTCGAAGATGAAGCACGCAGACTTAGAAGATACCTATTCACTCTAGCCTTGAAAAGCCCCAGGTTATATTTCTCAGGAAACAAGGAAGCTGACAGGCTGTTCCAATCCTTGGCTGTACGGATTAGAAACGTGGATTCGAAACGTTTGGTACGTAATCGTATCCAAGGAAAATCCACAATGAATGGTAGTGGAATTAAAGACAACATGCATGAGATTCTACGCTTAGGTAGACTTTGGGTCAGACACAAAATGCTTGTTGCGTCGTATTACTCAATTGTATAAAAAATTTGAATTATGTTTATGTATGGTTGGTTGTCTCTTTATTGTTCAAACCCGTTCCCTATTGAGGCGTGTCTGCACAATTAGTTTCGGGTAAATTTAGCATACCTACTAATTTACATAAATTAATGTAAATTGAGACACGAGACGTCATTTTCTCAGGTGGAATGACGTCACAGTATTAGATGGGATGCCATGAGAAGACGCAATAAGGCCGTGCGTTCATTAAAGCGACAGAACTCTCCGGAGAACGTACTTCTACGAACGTCAATTCTCACGCTACCGTAGAGATCTTAGCGGTAGGGTGAGAAAGTGGAGGGGTGACATTTATGACGTACAATAGTGCCTGCCTAATACATATAGTATATAGTTTAATATAAAATAAAAATTAATCCCTATTTACCTTGATCACGTCATAACTTGCGAACGACTTTACCGATTTCATTCATCTTTTTTTTCTAAAGATTTTGAATTAGTTAATAATAAAAAAGTAAAAAAATAAAAACCCACATACAACAAACGTATTTTTGTATCAGCTCTAATGTAAAAACGGTAATACGTACAAGCGTCAAACTTGGCATGATTATAGTACACACACTAAAGTATAACAACAAATAATAAATAATGGCCAAGTGCGAGTCGGTGACAAGTTTCTGTTCATAACCAAGTTAGGACTGGTAATTTCGTTATTGAATTTTGTGGTGTCACGGAACCTTCAGTGCGCGAGCCCGACTCGCACTTGACCGTTTTTTTGTTTGTTTTTTTTTTACTTTAACTCGAAGTCTTTTGATCCAAAACTCCAACGGGAGTAATTTTTCCATAGATACCTTGTTTGTAAATTGAAAGGACGGCGCGTCAATTATACGCCTTGCACTATTTTCTACTTTGAGCATTTTACATCATTGATTGAGTACAAACCGTGTGACCTCTACACGATTTCGATAAGTTCAGCGTAAGCAGCGGGCTCAAAGACTGTAATTGCGTTAAACAATATTGCACTGATAAGAAAAAGAAGAAAATATTGTGATAGAGGCGTTTATTGAAAAATATTGCTATTTTGAGTTCAAAAACCACTACATTATGGTCGCCGACTCGAGGCACCCTGTCTCGAGTTTATGACCCCAGCCTCGCGATCGGGCTGACCCGCTTTTATTACGCGCTTTTATTATTTGCGCGTTGTACTGTAGCAGTAAAGATTTCGCTTTTTAAGGCATACTGCCAGTCTTTCTATACGTGCAGTCTGTGGATCAACTATACGCAGAAGACAATCAACGCCCTGAGAGTACAATACAACAACGCATTTAGGATGTTGCTGGGGCTGCCCTGGCGTTGCAGTGCATCAGGCATGTTTGCTGATGCTCGAGTGGACGGCTTTCATGCCATAATGCGCAAACGAGCCGCCTCGATGCTGAGCCGCCTCAGGAGCAGCACCAACAGCATTCTACGCGTTGTTGCAGGCCGGTTCGACTGCCCTTTTGTTAACCATGCAGTCCAACTTCATATTATGGACCGACTTTAAAATTTAAAATTTGATGGGACCTTTAGTATAATTACTGTTGACATTATTTTTTATTTTAATTTTATTTTACTTGATGTGTTTAAAAATTTGTATTCTTTTCTCTATTTTTATGGACTTTGTCTGAAATAAATGAATAATAAATTACGTGTAAATG
Organism: Agriopis aurantiaria; assembly: GCA_914767915.1. NCBI lineage: Eukaryota > Metazoa > Arthropoda > Insecta > Lepidoptera > Geometridae > Agriopis > Agriopis aurantiaria. The sequence goes on along the minus strand of OU611994.1, from coordinate 2,761,079 downwards.
TATAGGTGGATAGAAAAGTGATATGTTGAAAGTAAAAAAAGTACTTGACTAAATACGATTAATGAACTTCTACGTGGACGTGTGGATGTTTTGTAGGTTCATTTATTTTGGTCGAAGGGTTCATTAGTAATGATGTGATGATAGATAGCAAAACATAGTTTTGTCTTTTTTTTGGAAAATCGCACTCAGTGATAATACCTTCAATAATGTGAAAATGAGCGAGCGAGAGAGCTGCGGAAGGGAAGAACATGCCTGTTGCAGACGATGCGTAGGCTCGCGCGAGTACTGCGACTGCGCATCGCCTGCAACGAGCTATAAACTTTTTTGCTTAGTGCCAGTGGCAGTGGAAGTTACTTAGCAGGCTCGCTCTAAGCAAGTTAACGATGTTAAATGTTTTCATTATTACTTATCCAAATAAGGCAAAAAAGGAGGGGTTCTCAGTTCGGTTGTTTTTTTAAATTTATTATTTTAATGTTTGTTACCTCAGAACACCTTAATATATGAAGCGATTTAGATAAAAAAAAATTGAAAGGTTTTTTTTTATAATCTTTATTTAAGCGAAAATGTCTCACATTGAAAAGTTATACCTACTTGCAGATTGGTTTCATAGAAATTTTATCAAAATCGGTTCAGTAGCATGACTTTTAAATCAAAATTTTGTTGCTTTGATGGCATTATTGTCATCCGAGGAACTAAAATTGCAACTTTACTAATTTTGTGATGTCAGTTTTTTTTTTATTGATAACTAGCTGACCTGACAGACGTTGTCCTGTCTTAGAACTGTCAAACACGCAAAGTTAAAAATGTAAATTTTATTTTTTTACTCCTTGGGTTACATTACTGGAGTTTTAGTAAGGATCCCTATTTGTTTTGAAAATATAATATAGCCTATGTTATCCGGGGATAGTGTAGCTTCCCAACAGTGAAAGAATTTTTGAAATCGGTTCAGTAGTTTCGGAGCCTATTCAATGCAAACAAACAAACAATCAAATCTTTCCTCTTTATAATATTATAGTATCTAAGATTAGTATAGATTATTACAATGTTATTGCAGCTGTAAGAGCTTACACTTAGAAGTTAGAAGACATTTTCATCTGATGTCATTAACAGATGAAACAGACCCGGTGCAGAAACTGTCTCAAAGAAGGTTGAGGTCGCATGCGTTGTCGGAATTCCTCCATAGTCCGTACTATCACTCGATACTCACATAAAGGTCATAATGCAATATCAGCTTTCGCTGCTTCATAATCACGGATCGGATTCAAGTACATTCCTATGTACTTGAATCCTATCTAGGGAATGTATACTGAAAGGTGCTAACTATAAACGCCTTTGTAAACATAAGAGAAAGGAATTCCATTTCCGTCGCTCGGTGTGAAGAGCCCGTATCACGAAATAAATCCCGCAGCAATAAATAGAACTACTATTTGAACGATGTCTGTATAATTTTCTGTTTTGCTGTATATCAGAATAGAATAAATTGTGCCTATCAGTGTTAACAGAGATCTTAGCATAATAGGCATTGGTGTCTATTCTGCAGTGCAAGTACCGTTCTTTATCGGTCGTCAAATTCGCTAAAATGCCATAGAATCGATCACAGCGAGTACTGAAAAAAAGGCATATTATCGAATTTGACGACCTCAACTGTCAATTTGACGATCGCTAAAAGAACGGTACTTGCACCCCTGTTCTACCAGCGTTGACTCTGTAACACCACTCACTAAACTAAACCAATCTGACAGCACTAAAAATATCTGCCTCTCTTTTCATTTTAATATGTTAGAGAAGGATGGCAACAATTTTAGAGCTGTCATATTTAGAAATATAGATCTGTGTAAATCGAACGTCTGCGTTTTACGCGATCTTTTTTGCCTTCGCTCCGAGTAACTATAACATGCGGGTCTTCAGGGCTGTTAATAGGTCAGAAATATATCTATGATGCCCTTGGTATTGCAGGTATCCTGAGAAGACGGTGATCGCTTACTATCAGGCGGCCCGTTAGCTTGTATGGAACCTATGGCATCTATTTTTTTATTATACTTAATGCCTTCATAGAATGTATTTCTGAGAGTATTTTCCATTTTAGAGACCTACTAGACGTACCTATTAAAATGCATTATGTTGTCAAGTGCGACGGCGACGGAACAAATTACAATAAAGTTTATTTATAACAACCAAGGTCAAGCTGTCACAGAATAGTTATGAGTCTGTAGATAAGTAAGTTCGGTAATGCTTATCTGTTATCGCGGCGACAATCAAGCAAACTCGTGTCAATAGCGATCAAGCGGGAAGTCAACTTTGTTAATGTGATTAATCCACAGAAAACATAGGCTAAGTATTTCTCCCTCTACGACAGAAAAGGATATTTTTTTAAATTAGAACGGCTGTCAAGCCATTTTTGTAAGAAATCTGTTGTAGCCAGTTACACCCATATAAACGAAACGTCAGTCATTCGAAATCAGTTAGCAACTGTGATGCGGAGTTCGACGCGTTGATCTAAATAAGAATGTTCAATCAAGGTTCACTCATAATGCCTGGTAACAGATTTTCGTTCTCATTTCCGTTCTATTTACTTCTTTTTTTGTGGATTTATCTAACTGAATTTTAAGGAGTCGAGATATGCACACTAAATAATTATCAATTTAAACTATAAGGGTTCCGGTTTTTCTTTTTGAGGGTCGGAACCCTAAAAAACCGACTTCATATATTAGTAAAATACGCAATATCAGCTTACAAATTTTCCAGGTATTTTGATTTAAAACCCAAACTACTAAACGGATTTGGTAGAAATTTCTATGGGAGCAATCTGAAAGTTATCCAAATCGGTTCATAGATGATGGCAGTTCTGAGGCAGAAAGTATTAATAAAAAATAAAAAAAAATATTTAAAAAAATATATATAAAAAACCGCCTCCTTGTTTTAATTCGGTTAAAAATATGATTTGTATTTTATCAACAAATTTGGCGTAGGGTGGCGATTATCAATACTTTAAAAAAAATACATCATTATCAGCCTACCATGTTCCCACTGCTGGGACATAGGCCTTCTCTCAGAGAGGAGGGGCCCTAATCCACCATGCTGGCCCAGTGCATATTGGTGAATGTCATGTCTTTGAACTTTTGAGGTTCTTGGATCCCTACGATGTTTTCTTTCACTGTTTTTGAGCAATGGCGTCGAAACTGCACATTATTTTTTTAGGTACTAAATAAGTCATTGGTGCAGGGCCGAAGATCGAACCAAGTCCCGTCAGATTGTAAAGGGCACATGCTACGGTTCAACCAACATTAGTTTTTAAAAAAACCTATAAATGTTAAAGAATTTAGTAGCATTGAAAACCACCGCTTAAAAATGTTAATAACAATTGTAAAAGTTGTTGGTAATGGTGAGTACAATGAACTTTCAATTTATCACAGGCATAATCGATATACATACATTAAAAAAATCATCATCATTTCAGCCGTAGGACGTCCACTGCTGGACATAGGCCTCCCCCATCTATCTCCAAAAGGGCCGGTTGGAAGCGGTTGGTTATAAAAAATATATACAGATCGAATTGAGAACCTTCCTCCTTTTTTAAAAGTCGCACTGTGGTGTATGATGGAGAATGTTTGCCTAGAAGAATCCGATACACACGCTACTTGAAGACACCAAGATTGTAATCATCGGGAAACACCTCAGAAAAAATATATAGAAGTGTTATACCTACAGTTTCCCCTTTAGCACTTACACCCGTGGTCGTCCGTTTAATGACATTGTGTCATCTTGTTTGCAGTTGTGTGCCGCTCAATATTGTAGTGTGCATTTATAGAACTAGTAAGAATATGTCAGGGGGTGCAATACGTGTTTACCTCGCCCCATTCAGTTTTTGCTTTTCAGGCAGCACAATAAAATATAATAATTCACTCACCATCCTCTGCAAATGATTGGCACCATCCTTGTATGCCAGCTCCTCCCAGTGCTTAGCTAGATGCCTGGCTCCATAGATGGAGTCTGTAGGTCCCCACTCTCTGAACGCCTCTTCTCCGTCAAAGAATAAAAACATAAGGCTAAGCCGATTTTGTTTCAGTGGCTCGAGTTGGCGCGACATTACTTGAGCCAGGTTGATCATCATGGCGCAAGGTACCGCCGAGTCGGTAGCACCTGTGGCAAAAAATTACATTTCTAATGGCTATGCGATATTTATTCAGGGTTATACAGAATGTGGGTACTAAGCAGAAAGGAGGTAATGTGAAAAAAAATCTGCTGCTTGTAGAAATTGCACACTCATAAAGGCTGTAAGTTTTTCATGATTTCAGGGTTGGTCCCATAGTAAAAGTTGTTCATAATGGAGAGATTCATAACGGATTCCATATATATTTATATAATACAAGGTGTTGCAAGATTTATTGATCAACTTTATATGAGGTAAAAAAGTGCCTTTTTTAAAAATTATAAGTGGTTTAAGAAAAATTGTACATACCAACAAACACATGTTCTCTCGTATATTTACTGTCCCAATGACAAGCAAGGACAAGATATCTGTCTGCATTGGGGTTTAATTTTGTGATAATATTCCTGAACTTCAGCTGGCCAAAGACTGGTGTCTGATCGGTAAACTCGTTCTCCGTAACATCCCATCCTAAGTCTTGGAACTCTTTTACAATGTAATCACCGACTTTTTTGTGGTTGGGTGTGCCCACCACTCTCGGTATGAGAATATTGTCCAGTACTGTGCGAAACCGTGTGGAGTCCGCCAACTGCGCTAAGTCTTTGACATTTTGGTCTGTCAATTCTTGAGCTTCATGAAAGTTCTGCAAGACAAATTAAATGGCTTGCTTGAATGACTTTGAACATTAAGACATGTGAAATACTTCCGATTGGCAACATGCATGAATAAGGCATTTTTTAAAGCCTCAGACGTGTCGGATTTGTTTGGAGGACCGCTGTCTGACCAACGGGAGAGAAAGAGAAAATTTTCTGTATTGAGTAGCAGGTCATCCTACACTCTTTTGTCTACTGTTTGTCAATTTATGTTCTCCGCTCTAGAATATGTCTACCCCAAGGGTTATCGGTTTTGCAACAGATTATATTAGCCCGCTATCACTTCGAATCATATAGAGATCCAAAGTAATTTCGTACGTACTGGTTTCGGGAACGATAACTCAACAGAATAGAAACCAGTCCTACTGTTATTGTCTATGTTTCGATTCATGACATCCAATGAAACTAAGTAACTTACCTTTTCTTGATAGAATTTTAAAATGTTGTCATTTTTTTTACCACCAGTTTTAGTGTTCACAAAAGCAACACACAAGCTGGCTATCACTAAATACACGATTGTTTTATTCATTGTATCGCTTTGTTAGTTATTATGTTTAAAAAGCACCAATTTATTAAAAGTTCAAGTTTTCGTTTGATCACGTTATTTAGGCCGAAACTTCGCAGTCGCCTTCACCAATAAACAACCACGGAGAACAACAATACCGGAGACAACGAACGCACAACACAACTTGGTGCCTGCTCGGCTTTTCTAATTTAATTTAATATATTCTGCTCGCTGTTGACGGAGTTGAATGGGTGTCTATAATGTACAACATGATATTTGCCAACACGATATTCCACGGCATGATAATGTACAGCACGATAATTGGTGTACATGTACTTTGAATATCATGCTGTACAATCCATGTCGTACAATACTGGCCGTCAATTATCGGCTCGTGTCTATAAAGTACGGCAAGGAATGCACAGCCAGGATTTTACAGGCAATAATCCGTGTACGTGGGAAAAGTTCACGTTTTATCGGGTTGTACATTATTATGCCATATATTATCATGTCTTGCAATACGGGCCGTGTTTGGCGAAACGGACCGAAAATTTACGACCGATAATGTACAATACAATACAATACAATACAACTTTATTACACACCGAAAATACAAATGAAAGTTAAAGTAACATAAAAACAAATAAACGGCAGTATAATGGGCGGCCTTATCGCCTAAAGCGATTTCTTCCAGGCAACCAACAACAACATGATAAAAGGTGGCATCGCCCGGATTGGCTAATAATGCTGAAATGTCTCTGCTCTTATTGGCTGTTGAGTCTATGACGTCTGTCGATTCCATGCTTCGTTTGAACAAGATAGTGTCACAGATTAAAAATATGAGAACCATCAAAACTTTTTGGTGGTGAGGCGGAGTGAGGAGTACAACTGTGTTAGATCTGTCACTCATTTCGAACCTAACCAACTAAAGTCTGACTCCAGGTGGGCTCCCGCCAGAAGCTCTTGCGGTCGCCCCTGAGTGTTGCTTCGCCACACTTGACCTTCGCTTCACTACGGAGGTCACCGGCTCGCTTCGCTCGCCACCTCCCCCCTTCGCTCGGTCTCGCATGGCTCGCTCTCACTCAGGACCTCCCTTGAGCTTCTGGCTCCCGCGCTTTTTATATACACTCTAGGGGTAGGGACCACAAGACTAGGTGGAGTCGGGGTGCTCTGTGTCGGTTCTGTGACCCATTTCGAACCTAACATACTCAAGTCGTCATTGCTCTGTGTCGGATCTGTCACTAATTTCTACCTAATACACTCGAGGTAGAATGTCCACGTCTAAACGAAGCTTCAGTTTTGAATTTTATGGTCACCAATTATCATGCTGTACAAAATCGGGGTGTACATTATTATACAGAGTCAATAATGTACGGCATGATATTGTACGACATAATAATGCACAGCATGATAATTGATGCTCATGTACATGGAATATCATGTTGTACATTGTCTTGTGCATTATTGGGCCGATCTGATAATGTACGGCATGATATTGCACGGCACGATATTGTACAACATGATATTCCATGTACGTGTACACCAATTATCACGCTGTGCATTATCATGTCGTACAATTTCATGCCGTACATTATCTGTGTCGTGTATTATTGCCTCCCATTCGGTTGATTACAGATTCCTTCGCCGCACGTCGCCGCCCGTTGAGTTTATGACATTGACAGTTGAGGAGTAGGGATGTCTACAAATAATCGTATATTATTAATTAATTATTATTAAGCATTGCCATACAACGTGGCAATGCTGCCGCATTTTGGGAACGCTGCCCACTGGTAGCGGCTTGTTAGATTAGTTTTATTTATAAAAGTATATTCAAGATAGTTTTTATTTGACTTGTAATTTTTACACAATAATATCCCATTGCCATCTGTTTATCGATTATTAACTAATCATTAGCAAAAATGAGATATTTAACCTGGTGGATGAGTGTTATAAAATATTTAGCATTAAGTCCTCCATTTGTACATTTCTACATAATCTGTAAGTGTGCAATAAGGTATTTCTTTTTAAAATATTTATTTATTTATTAATTCACATGATCTATAATCGTTTTTTTTTTTTATTATATCATATATTATTGTTATTAAGAAAACCCATAATAATATATCTGCAACTCCGCTACAGCTGTTTCGTGTCTGAAAAGTGTACATAAATTATTTACAAACTTGCAATAAAAACAGGGTGAATTTAATAACCTAGTATTGCAGGTATCTACCCTATGGAAGTTTAATAGCTCCGGAATGCGCTGCCTGATTGGGTGTTCCCCGATGAAATCTGACAAATCGCAAGTGAATCGGTTTCTTTCTTCTAGGCAAGTGTGCTCCGTCGTAAATTGCAGCATCGCTTAGCATCTGTCAGGCGAGAAGGTGGTCAAACGCAAGCCCACTATAACATTATAAAAAAAAACTGTCTAAAGTCACTTATGGAATCTATATTAGATATATTTTAATATTATAGCAGACCAAGATGCGCTGCATTATTATTTAAGACGGTTGTTATTTTTTTCTTTTTTTCGACGTGTGTTGCTAATGTTAGTCAGACTAAATATTAATTTTTATTCTGTGAGGTTTTATTTACGGTATTTCAAATTTGGTCCACTTATGGCATTATAAAGAAAATTAAAAGCCAGCCTATATTTTGGTTGTATAAAAACAATATTTTGATTATCGATTTTATAATGACAAAAAAATAGGTTGTTAAAAAGCTTCAGTCCCATTCCTACGCAATAGTGAATCGTATAACTGACCTGAGCTGTCACTGATACATGTCAACGTCCTAGTATATTTGACACATATTTGATCATCTCTTTATTTGAATTACAGCATCGTACGCACAGATCTACTACCTATATGTGTATACTACTACCGTTGTGTATATCTGTGATCGTACGAGTTTGACTTGCTTTGCCTGACTCTGACTTGTTTGACGCTATTTAATACAATGTAAACTTGTTTAATATTATGACTGAAGGACTTTATATCCATGGTCATTAAAACAATTATCAAAAACAAAAAAGCTGTCGTATCATATTTTGGTTTTTGGCTCTACACGGTTACTGCATCTAGCCAGAGAGACAGCGAGGTCAGAGACCCACATTTGGTCGGAGTGGAATGACTGGTAAAAGCTACGGCTAGCTGCCCAATCCAATCGACTTTGCAGTTTTCCAAGGTCCTTTCCATTGGCGACGGGGAAAAATCTAAAAGAATATCGGGCTGCTTTGGCATGCAGCCAAGTATGTGGAATTACATCCACCAAAACCTCATCTGAAGCCAGCGTTTTTTTTTCGCTTAACAGAGGGCACCGGGATATCCATAGGACCGCACCGATTGGGCATTGCCTGAGGCTACATTCAGACACGGCTTCTTCCGCTGCTTATACCCATGACGCAGGACAGGGGACTTATGGCCAACTGCTTACGCGGTATCAAAAACCGCTGTTAGGAAAATCACGCAAATTCAACCTTAACGCGCCCAGACATGGTTTGCGGTCGCGCAACATTTTTTTCATCACCTGGATTGCTTTAACCAGCTAGCAGTAAGGCCCCAGGACTAACGCGCAGGACATATACCTAAATCGCGCCGTTGTCTTCCCTGGGATCCCTTCTACCCACACCATCTTGAAATCGTTTAATAGTTGTGTAGGTAGATTTGACCTTTTCAGAATGTTAACAACAGTCTGCACTGTAGGTAGATTATTGCGTGGGTTAGATTTGTGTACCTACTTAGAACAGTAGCTACCGCTATATACTCGTACTTATGTCGACATTTTCTGTCATTGTATTGATTACACTGCGTGAATTTATAAGTACCAAGGTAATATTTTTTTATCTTTGTACATAGGCACCTAGTACCTTTTTATGTGAACATCTATTTAAACAATACATATAACAAATTATAAAAAAAGAATACAATAATTGTTTTACATTATTTTAATTTTAGACAGAATAAGTTACACCTAATACATGGTCGTTACGTTATACATAAGCTTATATCTCATGTTAGTAACGACGGCGCCAGTGAGTCCTTAGGCTACATACCTATTATCTACACTTAAATAATTATATATTATCCTTATCTTCCTAATATTACTATTTAGTACCAAACTTTTGAATTGATTATAATATAACTGCTATAAGTGTTAAGTGGAATCGTCCGTCGTCCGTCGACTGCACGAGTGCGAGTGCGACACCCGACTTTGCTACCAAAGCATAATTTCATTTGGGAGCTGGCATCTGGTTCGCGCTACCCTTGGAGAAGAGTCTTCGCTTGAGGTACTTCTTGAGCTTGGAGTCGAAGCCGACGCTGCGGCGCAGGCGGTGCTGCACGATGTGGAGCTGCGACTCGCCACCGACGCGCACGGCGAGCGCGCGCCGCGGGTACAGCCGCGACGAGAACACCACCTCGCCCTCGCCCATGAACACCTCCACGGAGCTGCGGTCCACGAAGATGCGCCAGTAGGGCGCGCCCGGCGGCGTCCAGTCGGCGCGCCGCTCGCCGTCCGTGCCGCCGCGGTCCACGGACACGCGCCGCGAGTCCGCCCAGTAGGCCACAGTGTAGCGCCGCCGACCGCCCCACTCCAGGCTGAGCGCCGCGTCGTACGCCGCCGAGCTCGCGTTCACCTCCAGCTCGAAGGCGCGTACGCCAGCATAGAACGCCTCGCCGGGCCCGTACCACGCGTCCTCCAGCGTCTCCACCCGCAGGTGGCGCAGCTCGCGCGCGGGCGGCGTCACGAACCGCCCGTGCGCGCCCATGCGCACCTCGCGTACCAGCGTCATGCAACCCGCCCAGCCCTCGTCCGACTCCAGGAACTCGCTCTCCCACATGCCTAGCCAGGCGATCAGCAGCCGCCGTCCATCCGGCGCGAGCATCGTCTTCGCCGCGTAGAAGTCGTGTCCGTAGTCGAGCTCCGTGAAGGTGGCCGCGGACACCTCGAGCTCGTCGAAGAGCGCGCGCTGCACGTTGAAGTGTCCGAGCACGTAGCCCGTCTGGTGCAGATTGCGGAACCGGAAGCCGTCGGCGTGCACACCGCGTGCCGACACGATCACGGCGGACAGGCCGCCGATCTCGAACGCGTCGGGGCTCTCCCACAGGTGGCCGAAGTCGCCAGCGGAGCGCGCGACGCTCGCGTTGTACTGCCACTTGTAGAGGTCGGGCGAGGTGTAGAGCACGAGCTCGCCGCGCCCGCGCACCGACGCGCCCACCATCATGTACCACGTGTTCTCGTACTTCCACACCTTGGGGTTGCGGAAGTCGGAGGCGCCGTCGGGCGGCGCGCGCACCACCGGGTTGTAGAGGTACTTCTGGAACAGGATGCCGTCGGAGGAGATGGCGACGTTCTGCGTCTGGTGCGTGGCGTTGGCGGCGAGCACCTCGCCCGTGTAGAACACGGCCAGGTGCGCGTTGTAGACCAGCACGGAGCCGGCCAGGCAGCCGTGCCGGTCGTAGGGGTCGCGCGGCATCAGCGCGGGCGGGTAGTGCGCCCACTCGACCAGGTCCTTGCTGACCGCGTGCCCCCAGCGCAGCGGGCCCCACGCGCCGTCGTACGGGTAGTACTGGTAGAACAGGTGGTACTTGTCGCTGAAGCGCACGAACGCCGCCGGGTCGTTGAGCCACCCGAAGGGCGCCGACACGTGGTACAGCGGCCGGTACTTCTTGCTGAGTTGCACGGTGGTGTGCGTCAGGAAGGAAGCCACGTGGCTGAGATCGGTCGGCGGGTCGGCGCCGGCGCCGCACGCACACAGGCACGCGCACGCCACCCACGCTAGGTTCATCTTGATCGGAGTCTGAAGCTGCACTGGCACTTCCCACTCCGCGCTAGGACCGCGCTCTCCTGTTTGTAAACACGATTATATCACCCACAATCGCTGATCTAACCGATACTATACCATTGCGTAACTATTTTACTATTGTCAATACTAAATGATAGAATCGTTGAGAAAGAAATGACTAACATAATGACAACATTGAAAATAAACTGCGATAGTACCTCATAGTAGGTACACTACAGTGCAGGGTTACACGAAAAGGTACCAAGCCATTAGGAAAGGAGGTCATTTTACTCATAATTTTTAACAAGTTTGAAATCGCGAAAACAAAACTGCTTCTCCATAGAAAAAAACTGAATGCCATTCACATTCAATGAGCAACTAGTATTTTTTTTAAATTTTAGAGGTACAAAAGTTTGACCAACCCTAAAATGAAAAATAATGATGATTAAAACGAGCTCCTTTTGGTTTAACCCTTACCGTGTAACCCGGTATAAAATAACTGAAGCACTAAACAAAAAGTTAAGTTTTGAAATAAAACTATAGAATTCGATTAACTGTTTAATAGAGATTACCCAAAACTAAAATACTAGTGGAAAACCAAAACTAAATATAAAGTCTAATTTAAAGTTTTTAACAATATAAATTTCTATCTGAACATACTACAAATATATATTATACTATACTTACTTACTCTACTTTCTACTTACTTACTTTATTATTTTATTTTTATTAAACTGTAAAACATAACTTTATTATTATTGATTATTATAATTGATTATTTTTGATAAAATTGTGTTTAATATATTCAATTCGTGCTTAACTTGCTTGAGCGGACAAACCAAATGACAATTGAAATGCTTTTTGTATTTTATTTAATAGATATTTAAAAAAATGTTTCCCAGTATCTGTGTTAGTTAGTTACAAAGTGGCAACTGGACAGTGACGTCATTGCGGTACATCTCCCAGAGTGTTAGACCTTGTTTTCTTGGATCGTGCCTATACTATAATACCATAGATAAATATATACTAGATAATACTAAGGTATACCAAAATCCTCTAAAAATAAATCTATAATAATTTTATTAAGCTCGTAGAGATGATTTCTGATTCTTTAAATCATACAATTTAAGTGAAATGTTTAAAATATTGCGTGAAAAAATTAGAGAGACTATAATCAGCAACATGCAGAGTAGCGGCCGGGTTTAACCGACATCAAAAAAGGGAGAGGGTTCTCAATTTGTTTTTTTAATTATGTTTGTTACTTCAGAACACTGTCGCTAGTAAATTAATTTGAAGAAAAAAAAAAATTCACGAACATGCTCCAACTGAACATTATGCCAGTCTATTCAAATTTAAATAATTGATTTATCTGATAACAATATCGAAATTATTACAAAATAACTAAACTAATTTAACCTAAGTATTTTAACTTTTAATTTTGGGTCCCAAACTAGGCCGAGCCAGTATTTTGGGCTCCCTTGATTTTCCAGAAACATTTAAACATTCGTTCAACCCTGTGTAGAAGATCTGCTTTTTATGTATACATTCATAGATTAGAGTAGAAACTAACTGATTGGTTAAATTACATTATAGTAGATATTTGAAGAGGAAAAGGGAAGGGGGGGGGGGGGGGGATGATGGAGAAAATACCTCATTTAAAAACTGCCTCAATTGAAATGTTCAATTAGTTCTATACCTTCTCTACCTATCATCATCAGCCGGAAGACGTCCACTGCTGAACATAGGCCTCCCCATTTAACCTCCACACTGAACGACAGCCTGCCTTTTGCATCCACTGGATGCCAGCGACTCGCACTATGTCGTCGGTCCATCTAGTGGGAGGCCTACCTTCGCTGCGTCTTCCGGTTCGTGGTCTCCACTCAAGAACCTTTCTTCCCCATCGGTTATCGGTTCTCCGAGCGATGTGGCCTGCCCATTGCCACATCAACTTGCAAATTTTAACAGCTATGTCGGTGACTCTGGTTCTTTGGCGAATATCCACGTTTCGGATTCTATCGCGCAAAGAAACTCCGAGCATAGCTCTCTCCATTGCCCGCTGTGTGACTCTGAATTTCTCCAAAAGGCCAACAGTTAAGGACCACGTCTCAGTACCATCACGTCTCTACCTATAATTAGGCCTAATACGTCTTTGACGAATACCATAAATTATTTTTTAAATGGAATGTATTTTCTTACACTAATCTACCAAACCACCAAGTAAACCCTAAAAGAGACTCAACAACAGTCTTCAGTAATATTAAAATAAACTTTATTCATATAAAAATACTTTTTTAAACAAGCTTTTTCGTATTCTAGGACCAAAGTGCTTGGGAAGACAAATTCAACGAACCCAAACTCGACAGGGTAATATCGTTTCATTTTGGAGTTCCTAATTCCTATGGCCACATTCTGTCTCCATCATCAGACCAGCTCGATGGTGCCATAACATTGCATTGTCACCGAACTTACATAAGTATGCCAAATTTCGGCTCAATCAGTTGAGGATCTGGTCTAAAATTCAGTGGCAAGATTTGTCCCACACTAACAGGGCACGATAAAAAGCTTGTACCTAATTAATATGTACCTACCTACCTAAGTAAGATTGGACTGAGAGCCGGTTGGTAGCGACCTGCATCCAGCGTTTCCCTGCGGTCTCTTTTAGGTCGTCTGTCCATCTTGTGGGTGGACGTCCTACGCTGTGCTTACCAGTCCGTGGTCTCCATCCCAGAACCTTTCGGCCCCATCGGCCATCTGTCCTGCGTATCCCTGCCCACTGCGACTTCAACTTGCTAATCCGGTGGGCTGTCGGTGACTTTCGTTCGTCTACTCCTACTATACAATAAAGTGCAATTCAGGACGTGCGAGCGCTAACTGTCAAAACTATATTAACCTAGAAGTTGCCTCTCTGTCTATCGCGTAACTCTTGTCGCGTTATCCCTGTCTATCGCGCGGCAGCTCACTATATTGGTTCGACAAGTCGGAGCCCGCCAAGTACATGAGATCGATGGGGGAGGCCTATGTCCAGCAGTGGACGTCCTACGGCTGAAATGATAATGATGATGATGTATAGTAGGAAGAGTCGCTACTTATTTAAATGATTTTGGGGAGTGAATGTTCTGTACTTGTACTATTATGTCTTCTGTTCCTATACAAACAAACTAACATACAAACATTCCAAGTAAAATAAAAGGTTGTAACATTATCTGGTCTGAGTGTCTGAGTTTTTTTGTTGTGCATATTATTGACGTCAGTGCTGGGTGGCTGCGGTGTGTAAGCGCGCCCACAGCGCCGCCTGCCGCGCGTGCGCCGCACCCGTCGCGCCCAGCGCCGCGGCCGCGCGCGAGACGCCGCGCTGTGCGTACGCCAGGCTCACGGCTGCCTCCTGCAAAAATGTTATTATGAACGATTGTGATTTCATTTCATTTCATTTATTCAATAACATACAAAACTGAATGCAATAATTTTAGAATTTTAATGTTTTTTTTTTTTGTTTTTGACATTCGCCTAGAAAACCATTAAGACTGTAAAACTTAAATTTAATAAACAAAAAAAAGTTAAAATTACAGTTAAAATAGAGATTGAAAGTCCTCATCAAAACTTTTAGAAACCACAAACCAAAACGTCACCTGTGTATATATTTTTAGTATTTGTTGATTTTTCCAAAAAACGCCGAATCAATTTCGAAAAAAATATATAGGACCTCTGAAGAATGAAATTTCAAACAAAAAAAAAACATCAAAATCAATTCATAATTTTATTGGTGAAGTAAACGTGCAACAAATAAAAAAATTAATTGGCGAATTGATAACCTCCTCCAGAAGTCGGTAAAAAAATGGTAGCGCTGCGTACCTGGTTGGCTGGTAACATAAATACGTACATGTCGTGCAGCTCGCAGGGCGTACCGGTGCCGGGGGCGGAGCGCGGGCGCGCGCACGGCGGCGTGTGCGCGCTCCGCGTGCGCGCCGCGCCGCAGCCGCGACCCCAGCGCCCGCGCAGCGCCCAGCGCCTCCAGCGCTGTCGCCAGCGCATCCTCCGCCGCACTCTCACACTCCTCCTCGGGCTCCTCTGTTTCAGACGCTGCCGTCGCTACCCTGACAAATAATAAAAAAAAGTAATAATATAAATGTTTGTCGGCTGGGTAAATATCTAATTTTCAAATCAACATCATCATCACCTCATCAGCCAGATGACGTCCACTGCTGAACATAGGCCTCCCCTTTTAACCTCCACACTGAACAATGACACCCAAACAATGCTACAGTAAAGCCAAGGTACCACGTCACTTATGACGTTCGCTGGAAGTGATGGGATACGATAGAACTGTCATAATAGGCATGATGACTAATATTTTTCATTACCTCATAAAAAAGCTGATCATAAATAGAGCACATCAACGAAAACTAAATTAAAATTAGTTCAAAAATAAATAAGATACAAGCATTTTAATTTCATGCTAGACAGAGAGCGCACTATACTGAGCCGTGACGTCACGCCTCAGGCGCGCCATACAAATGCTATACTAACACACGCTTTGCGAGAAAGGGATAGAGCATCCCCTCTCTATCCCCACCTAAAACTTTAAACGCTCATATCTCAGAGATTTATCAGCCAATTTAAATATATTTTTCAGTATTGGTAATGTATTTAGTTATATTCATCGCTAAGCCTATTATTTGTAATAAATTAAACATTAGAACGCATGCCTATTATCGATAAAGTTTTTTTTTTAAAGGTTTGCAAACTGGATGTTAAAGCATTTAAATGCGAACAATAGCTTAAAACAATACATGACAGGCTGAACATCTCTTCAAGTGCAAACACAACATGCATACGAATTTAACGCTCAGCAATATAGTTGCATGACAAAACGAATAAAGATAATAACTTCGTATCTTTATTTGTTGAAGATTTATTAAATACTAACAAAGCCATCTTCTGCTACGGAAGCTATAGACGCAAGGCAACCTCTTAGGCAACTTCTCACTCGAGCTCCAACACACAAGCCGCGTGCTTATATACACGTGTCTTACAAACAATCCTAGTCTACTTTTAAGAGATTTGTTTTACTAATTAGTTTTTAATTCTTTGTAAGTTTCCTCTTTTTAACCGACTTCGAAAAGGAGGAGGTTATCAATTCGACTATATGTTGTTTTTTTTTTGTATGTTTGTTACGCGAGTACTCCGCCAATTTAGAATTGTTTTTGATGATTCTTTTTTTGGTTGGTAGGTCATAACTCATAGGTGGTCCCATTTTTTTTTATCGACATTGATTCAGTACTTTTTTTAGTGAATAAATTTATCTTTATCTTATTTAATTTTTTTTATTTATCTTTAGATAATATAGTATATGTATAGTATAGTATGTTACATTTATTTGTAGTCTATTGATTGTTTGTCGTTATTTGCATAGGTATTTACTTTTGTATTTTTTTTAGTTAAGGCCACACTTTTTAATATATTTCCTTTCCGTGCACGGTCACCTGTTGAAAGCCTAGATATATTGTAATGTTTATGTTATCCTTGTTTTGTGGTATTTTAATAAAGAGTCATTGTATTGTATTGTATAGTAAGTAAAGATCTAATAGTTATGTGCGGGACAGGCGCAAGGTAGAGGTCGACCCGAGTCAGCCCGTGACGATATTCTTCGAAGTGGACTGTAAACACGATGCGGTGAGAGCCAACCCGGGGTAACCCTGCGCCCGTGAAGTCGTATTACGCGTCCCTGTTGCACACGTATGCTGGGATTGAGGAGAGCTGAGACAGTGAAACTCGATGTACGGCAAAACGGTGCTGTGCCTTTCTTCCTAAAGCTTGCTGCCTTGAAGATTCTTCTAGTAGTTTTCTTCTAGTGGTCTTCTTGAGATCCGTTCCGCTCGAGCGCTTCCGAAGGAGTGAGACATCAACTTTTTATTTTATTTTTATATTGACTTGACTGTTGGTCTTTTGGCCTCTACAGCTTGTACTAGTTAGCGAACGCAGAGTGCGTTCGGCATAACTTTGTGGTTAAGTTTATGAGCGACTAGCACAAGGGCACCTCGAAGGTACGAACCTCGGCTTGGGCCGTCGCCGGGAGTGGGAATCAGACTTGCTCAGGCACCCCAGAAGGGGTGTGCCCTGGAGCCCTAACGGTTGGTTGAACTGATTGATTATTTAGAGAGAATCTAACCGATCTTGTAACAGATCCTGGGGTTCTACGATCCTGCCGGCGGGATCGCTGTATGTGTGTGTGCCTCTGGTAACCGACGCCTGTACCAAAAACTGAATATTTCCTATTGCTAGGAGCAGTCGGATCGGGCGAGCCCAGCGCCGCCGCGGTGACGACGGCGATGGGGTCGTCCGGGTCGCCCAAGATGATTCTAGGGCGTCTACGGAGAGGAGGGTCTGTCACGTCTGTCGTGTAGTTAAGAGGTTTTTACTACAAGAGGATTTGGGTGGTGAGGCGCCGCGTCAAAGTAGTGGCGGGAGGTATACTTAAGGTATTGAATCATGGATGGGAGTTCAACATCACAGTGCTGAGTCATCGACGTGCACCGCCGTATATTTATCCACTCGCGCCGCGCCCCGCGGTCCTACGGGTGCTGTAGCGCCCGTCTGATACGGTGGACCATTCGCCGGCGGCGGCCGTGCGAGCAGGACGGGCTAGGCACGAGCGAGACGGGGATAAATGAAGAGCGAGACAGACAGCGGTGCACTATTCACTCTTACGGAACGTACCAAATTTTTCCTAATTTTCCTATTTTTCTCAGTTTCCCTATTATTTAGAGTTTTCCTATTCCTATATTCATGTTCTATAGGCGGCAGGCAAGCTCTAGGATCAATGAAAAACACTAGCGACCCATTATTTATTCAGAAACTTACGTCTAAAGTTACAAGCTTCTTACTGAACTATCTTAGACTATTTATAAAGCTTGTTATATACACTATTCCTATTATATACTATCTATTTACACACGCGACCGATGGCAGTAAAACGCACTTTGTTAGGGACACTTATCACTGCACTGTATACACTTCACTTTAGTCACGTTAAGTGCAGCTGTCCGGAACAAGTTATAAGAGCGCGCGTAGTTTATACTTTCGGTAGGATTAGGAATGTCAAGACGTACTTACTCTGCAGCTTGTTTCAGCCCTCGCTTGGCTTGAACCCAGCGCGGCGAGTCGCGTGGCGCGGGCGCCGCTAGCGCCACCAGCGCTGCGCCCAGCTCGCGCACGTCAGACGCCTCCGCTGTACAGCGCTGCTCCGCTGCAAGACATTTATCACGGTGTAAAAGGAGGCAAAGCCGTAACCAGATTTTAAAAATTCAAGGTGGAGCAAAAAAAATGGTAGGGCCGAAAATTTCTTTAGCAATAATCATATTAACAACTATGCAGGGTTACTGGTTATCAGTTAGCATCCTCTTACGGCTCACGGCATCTACTCACTAAAAGATTACACAAGAGAAAGCAGACGTCACAAAACCCTACTGTGGCCAGAGATGGTGGCCAAACGAAAGCGTATTATTATATATTTAAAAAAATGAAAAAAATAAAACACCACCGACCAACACTGCAGACCACATCCTCAGCAACAGAGTCATTTTCAACTGGAACAGGTTGCCTGAAGAAGTGGTCGCATCGAAATCAATAAATGCGTTTAAAAACTAACTGGACAGATGGATATAAGAATGAAGAACAATCTTAACAGATAAATACAAAATTTTAACAGTGTGATATAGGCAAGGCATATTAGCATATATGCTGTTCACCTATCATCAAATAAATAAATACAACTATGTAGATAAATACCTCTCTCAAATATCTGCTCGAGGCGCCCCAGCCCTAGTTGTATCAGACGTAGCTGCTCTTGATCACTAACAAAGGTCGCTTCTAACTCTCCTAATGACTCTTCTTCACTCTGCAAAATTTATGAAATACACAGTCCTTTAATAGTATCTAGTATATAGACACCACGAGCACGCGAGTTGTATGAAAACCCAGCGTGCCGCATTTTTTGTATCTACTATGACGACCTACGCCAAAGAGGCAACATCTACACCAGACTAAATTAATGAATATAATTAAATTTTATGTTATACTAGCGGTCCGCCCCAGCTTTGCACGGGTACAGATTATAGCCTATATCACCCGGGGATTGTGTAGCTTCCCAACAGTGAAAGAATTTTTCAAATCGGTTCAGTAGTTTCGGAGCCTATTCAATGCAAACAAACAAACAAACAATCAAATCTTTCCTCTTTATAATATTAGTATAGACTAGTATATTTTTATCTATGGTATAGATTAGCAATAGTTGATAAAATACATTGTGAAAATTGACAAAGGACACGAGCTAGAGTCCGTAAAGAAGCAAAAAAAAATTCTCAAACATTACTTAGAATCTAAATGTTACGACACCCTGGACGAATTTTTCAAGGATAACTTCGACGATGTACAAATAGACCGTTCCGTTCTTTCTGTTGCCATACCCTAGCAGGGTCATATGTACTACTTGTAATTTTAAAAATATAAACATGTTATTTAAGGTTTGCATGCATGCATACATATGTCGCAATAAACATATTGAGTATTGAAATAAACACTAAAAAAATAAAAAATCCGCCATGCAATATAATGAAATGAGAATTGATGGAATGAAATAAAGACTTACATCATCATCATTATCGGCCTATCATGTTCCCACTGCTGGGATACATGCCTTCTCCCAGAGAGATAGGATGGGCCCTAATCTACCATGCTGGTCCGGTGCATATTCGTGAATGTCATGTCTTTGAACTTTGAGGTTCTTGGACATAGCGATTTCCTCATAATGTTTTCGGTCACCGTTTTTGAGTGATGATTGGTTCAGGTCCCGTTGTAAAAGTTGTTCATAATGTACAATGACCTCCTTTCGGCTTAGCCTACCCTTTCCTTATAACCCTATTTATATAAACACAAAACTAGTTTCGATACTTGGTTCCGAAAGTTGCCGAAGCGACAAAGTACCATACAGTAAAACAAATTTAAATGTTGTCACTCATGTCCTTGACATAATATTAGGCGCTGCGCAAACGTAGACACATTATGTTGCCGACACGGCACACCAAGTACCAATCAAGTGGACGCAACTGGACACAGAGTCTGCGCCGGGAGTGGCTGATTTCATACTGATTATAATATAGAAATCAAATATTCATTGATAGCTCGTGTCCGACACAAGACACAAAAGTGTCTTCGTTTGCGCCCTGCCTTATTGTCACAAAGGAATCACGAAATGTGGACCCTAATTTGTAGGAATTCACCAAACTCTTCATTTCATACCTCTTCATGAGCCTGAGTGCCAGCCAGTTCGAACTCATCGTGTCTTGGCCGCTCGAGCTTGGGTCTGGGCTCGCAGAGGAACGCGCGCAGGTCTGCGTCGTGGCCCATGACGGGATGGCGTGCCGCCAGCGTCAGCCAGCGTTGCAGCGCTGCACGCCGCTTGCGCACAAACGCAGAGCTGCCGCCGCCCACTACGACACGCTTTGGTGGTAAGCAGCATACAGCACTATAACAACATAACATTTTCTAATTCAGTCATCGAGATACAGTTCCTATAGAGACACAATCTCTCAGTGAAAACATTGAAAAAACGTCTGAGTGTCATTGTACATACATTGTATCAATTAAATATGTACTTCACAATGCCACATTTACTCCAATTTAGACGTATGTCGCTTGCATAGTGTTCAACGTTAGTTGTCCACTATGTCATCGTAGCTCTGGCATCGGCGGCGTTGTAGTCGTATCGCGGTTACCTTGTAACTAACCAAAAAGTCTGCGCAATTCGTAGCGTGCGCCGAGTTTTGGTTCGGACATTTTTTTTGCACGATTGTGACTCTGTAGGCATTGTATCTTGATGAATTCAGTTTATGAAATAAATTCACAATTAACATATGCCACGAAAACCACAAACAATTCGGAAAAGAGCTCATAATTTTAAAACAGCAGATTTTTTAAATCATATTTGATTTAAAAAATCTGCACTAAGAAGCTTTTCAATAGACCATCGGAAGGGTATTTGATTTGTTAAAAATATTAGGCTTCAGAAAAATGTAATTAAGTGTTACACTTACTACTATGAAACTATTAAATGCCATATTAAAATGCATATAATGCATTGTCCATATGAAATGCAATTTATGTGTCTGAAATAATGTTTAAATTGGCAAATAAAGTTCTGAGAAGGTTATAAGCATATAAAGTTTTTGTTAGGATTAGGAAGGGATGCTCTGTCACTTTCCCGCAAAATGATTGGCAGTATGGAGTCTGTATGGCGTATTTACATGTGACATCATTCGTATATAGTGCGCTCTCTGTCTAACAAGACAAATTAGCCTATCTTCCTTAATTGTGAACACATTTCAATTTTAATAAAATAAATAAATAAATATTCGGGACATTTTTGTGTCCTATGACTGTCCTACCTATTAACGGCTGTATCTTTCGAACCGTAATAGATAGCCAGTTGAAACTTTTACAGAATATGTACCTAATGTTACGGCAGATTGACTAACAAATAATAAAAAAGTCAAAACGAAAGGGGTCCCCATACATCAAACGTATTTTTTACGTATTTTTGTATTAGTTCTAATGTAGAAACGGTAAACGGTAAATACTATAATCATGTTAAGTTTGACGCTTATAAACACGTCAAACGTCACGCGTCAAACTTTACTACCCCTATTAATAAACTTGGAGTAGCCTTAGAATAGTTACTCCGTCTTTTATCTTTTTCGATCGAGTTCAAATTTTGAAAGAGAGAAATAGACAAAACACTACGTAACTATTCCAAGACTACTCCACGTTTATTAATAAGGGTGTACATGATTATAGTACACACTTTAAAGTATAACAACGATTAATAAAAAATTGCCAAGTGCGAGTCGGTGACAAGTTTCTGTTCATTACTAAAGTATAACTGGTAATTTCGTTATTGAATTTTGTGGTGGTACGGAACCCTCAGTGCGCGAACCCGACTCGCACTTGGCCGGTTTTTATTTTTTAACATACCGATAAGGGTACTTGGCAGATAACACCTCATACAGTTGTACAAAGTCGTTGTATCTCCGGGTAACTGTTGTCCCATGTCGTCGAGAGCTGACATAGTACTCGCAATGCTTAAGAATTAGACCCTTTCTCTCCGGTACGAGGTCTACATTGATCACATCTATAGCTTCTAATTCCTCAAATGTAATATTGTCTGTAGAGTTGGTCATACTGAAAGTTAAATGCAATATGAGGTTTCAGAAAAGCCCAACAATAATGCTATAGCTAGCATAGCCAACATGTGGTTTCACCCGCGTCGCTATTCCATATGTAGTAAAACTATCATGCTTACCTTGTTCTAAATTATTATACTATGTTAGCTTCATGTAAAACATTAGCAAGTTGCAAATCAAACTTCGTGTCCACTTCGAAGCTCTCTACTGACGAAACTTCCCATGTAGTGCAACTGTTGATTAACTTGTTGATTCAATTTATCGTTTAGTGCCTAGTGGAGCATATAATGCGGGGTTTGTTTTAAAGCAAAAACATTGGGGAAAAAATTCAATTCAAAAAAGGGGGCGAAGCAAATCGGAAATCCAACTTGCGCAAGAGCACGCATGACGTCACGTCACAACAAAACACAGCTGACAGAAGTATTGTCACTGTCAAAGTAAAAAAATTGACAACTGCAAAGTATTACAAAATGTCAATGTCAGCAAAATTTTGATACGATTTTTCGCGCCTTTTTCTAATCAAATTTAGAATACTTATGTTGGGTGGTTAAAAGTAAAGTGAAAAAAGAGGGAAACAAAGTAATCACAAAAACATCAAAGGGCAGGTAGGGTACGGATTTGTTCGGGATTTCTGACATACTTGTCGTTTTGTAATTTGCCTTCATTCAAGATGTGCCTACGCGTTATGTAAAAAGACCCAGTTTCCAAAAGTTCTCCGTGCCAGTCTTGTCTCCTTGGTCTTTGATCAACTTTAAAATTCAGCGGTTGAAGCCGATCGTTTTTCATGTGCCAGCGTAGTTTGAAGCTTCTGTAAATACTTAAACTCAAATTATTTGTTCAAAGATAGGTGCTTAAAGGTAGGGTAGGTACAAAATATATCTAAGCAGGTATATGCTAATAAGTATCTATTGAGAGTGAGATAACAAAATAAACTCACCTTGTCACGGAAAAAACGCAATCATAGGGCATCGGCGTAATTATTTTCCTCAAAGCAGCTTTTACGTGTAAAGGTTTGACAAAAGGAGATGTAGCTTGCAGCAAAACTAAAGTTTCAACGTCAGGTCTGTGGCCTAGAAATTCTGCAACTCCCCAGATGGACGGTGCCCAGTCGGTTGCAGTTACTGGACTTCGGTGGAACACTGACGCATTGACTGAAATATTTTTTTCGGTAATAGACGCCAAATATGCCCACTTCACTATCTAAATTCCACCTCGATCTGAGGTGAAAAGAGAGGTATAGGTCCCCGTGCTTGAGTAAAAATACCATTGCATTATAATTTTTTTACATATTCGGAGGTTTTTGTTATCTTGGGGAGAAAAGAATTACACTGTACAAAAGTATCAAAATCTAAGAAAATTTTAGAAACTAAGTCTTTTACCGTTCTGGAGCCTTACGGACAACTGCTATTGCGGCACCAAACTAACGTTAAATCCGCTCAGTTGGAAAATCACGCGACCGCAAACCATATCTGCGCGCGTTAACGTTCACGTTCGCGTGATTTTCCAACTGAGCGGATTTAACGTTAGTTTGGTGCCGCAATAGCAGTTGTCCGTAAAGCCCCAGTACTGTGAAGAGGTTGACACTGAGGTTGTTAAAATATAATATGTCAGAAACTTCGGACTAACATCGCAAAGCTTCCAACGCTATCAACGGGTGGTCGGTAGCCACGGTGACGTCCACCACGCCAGCTGCCTGCGCGATGGTAACTGCTCTCCGAACTAAACTTACTCCTCCCACTTCCTGAAGATTCTTGAGGTGCACTCCTTTGGAACCACCTCGGGCGAGAATTAGTCCTGCTACTGTCTCACTCTGAACTAGGCTGAATAAGTTTCTTGCAAAAGAAAAGTTTAGAAAACTATTAAACTCGGTCCAATTAGGTATTTATTTGCTCTGACAGTTGCAATAACATTATAAAAAGCTGAATGAAAAAGAAGCTGAAGCATATCGGGTATACCTGCTACAGTCTGACGTTCAACAACTAACCAAAAGTGATCAGAATGATGTGGTTCTCTTTCAGCCTTTTATAATATGTTATTGCAGCTGTCAGAGCAAATAAATACTTGAGCCAAGCGTAGTATGA
Organism: Agriopis aurantiaria; assembly: GCA_914767915.1. Taxonomy (NCBI): domain Eukaryota; kingdom Metazoa; phylum Arthropoda; class Insecta; order Lepidoptera; family Geometridae; genus Agriopis; species Agriopis aurantiaria. The sequence continues at coordinate 2,736,674 of OU611994.1, read as the reverse complement.
TAAAGGACGAGGGGAATTTCAATCTAAGTAGAAGATTGAATAATAAATCATTTCCAGTAATATTATAATCTCAAGAAAATTTATAACTTACATGGTTATCAAAATAATAATCCACATAATGCTTCCCGCTCGCGATGGACGCTCTTCAGACAATGTTGATACGATGCCCATCTCAACCTTAGTCCGGCGGCCAGTCAATTCGTTTATTATTAAGTATTTCCTTATTATAAACAGGGAGAAGGAAATTGGTGGCTCCACTTACCTATCAACCATTCATGCATCATACAAAGAAACTATTGCTCTCAATGAACGATAGATAGCCATGATGTCTACTGAAAATTTATTTATTAAAAAGTGAAAAAAAAAAAACATCTTGCAATGCAAAACATACTAAAAATCCCGAAGGATTAAAAGAATGGATTAAGCTAAACATTATTTTCATACGCATGCTAACATAATATGCCTTGTAAAACGCCGCTACCCAGGCTAAGTAGTTTATGATGTAATACTAATAACTAGGTAAAAATTATATTTTTTTGCGTGTTCAATGATTGTGTTAATTTAGTTTCGTCACATACGCCTTCTTGGCGAGTAGCGTAGCGGTGTCAACTGGCTGTATGCCATCACGTTCTCCTCTGGCTTTTTAAGTTTCCTTCCTGGGGCAATGTTTGGTGATTTCTTTATTATTTCTTTACTACCCGCAGAATGCACTGTAAAAATTTACCCTGATGAGTCAAAATGACGAAATGAAGAAAAAATCTGGTATTGAGGGTTATATTTCAGAATCCCGGGAGCCAGGGCAAGTGTGTGTTCCTATGCAAATCTAGATACCCTCCTTGAGGAAGTTAAACAAGGCAAAGACTTGAGTAGTTTGATTATACAGGATTTATAAGGTGACTACGAAAAAATGCTGGAGAAAAAGACATTTTGTCTTTAGTCTTGTCACTGTGCTTACCCTCATGTTCGGGCCCGGGCTTGGCTGAGGGCGCAGGTGAGCGCACGGTAGTGTTGTGAGGCGAGCGTGCAGTCGAGCGCCCTGACGAGCATACGCTTTCCACGCCAAGCGCGTCCAGTGCACGCATACGCTCTGCTATTTGCTCCTGAAGAGTAAAATATAACCTGATATATAGAGATATAACCAGGACCTTTTCAAGGCCAGAGTGAATAGGTATCTTCTAAGTCTGCGTGCTTCATCTTCGACCACATCGTCGCTTACCAACAGGCGAGTTGGTAGTCAAACGCGGACTTATCAGCGTTAAAAAAAAAAATATATATATAGGTAACAAGCTGTTGCCCGCGACTTTGTACGCGTACACTTTCATATACACTTTCAGTGCAGGCACCCATCATTATTGAACAAATTGAATTATTTTCCGGGAACACTTACACTAAATTTACCAAAAGAAGTTTCAGCCAAAAAGTCAATGCAAGCACAAAATGAATTTGAAGAAAACAATAGCCAATCAACAGGCTGTATTTAAAAAAGCGTGATACGAATTGTTGTGATGAAAATGAACCACATAAAATGGAAACTAAGAAGCCTCATAATACCTCCACGATCTCGCGATGCGGAGCTGCGTGGCCAAGCCATTCCATCTCTGCTAGCCACTCGGCACGCTCACGAATTTGTGTCACCACTAGAAATATTACAAATTGCTAAAAAGGATACCTGTACCTGTACCTATTCTACGAAAGACCATACGATATGGCTTTTCTCAAAGCTTGCCTCTTGAAAAGCCATTATGGACCTTGGATTTTGGATTAGCAGACACTTTCCACAAAAACCAAATCGGAAACTCTTACTCCACAATATTAGTGTAGCATTAGCAAGATTGCGCAAGACCGAAAAGGGTACCGCTTTGTAGAAGGTATCATCAGAGACAAAGACACACATTTTGTATCTTGACCCCACCCAACAAAGAGCAAGATAAAGAGTTCGTTCGCTGACCCTTGTTGGACTGTTAGGTACTTACAATCGTTCCAAGTCTCTTTGGTCGTAGGTAGTTTGGGAGCGGGTTTCTGCTTCAGCTGCGGTGGGGGCGGGGGTGGCTGTTGTTCAAGAGAGTCTCCGTATGCCATGGTATTCGCTAGTTTCTCTTTCATGCGCTCTCGGTCTTCACCTCGCTTCAGCGGCCGGAACCTGCATGATGGCATAAGATACAGTCACTTGAACATTATAATACATAGGTAGGTTCTTTCTTTTTCTATACCTAATTTGTCGATGTTCATGCATAGAAAAAGAAAGAACCTACCTACGTTTACACTTGCATTGTGAACTCGAAAAGCAGAATTCAGTAGCAACCTTACCATAACTACTTGCATTTACTAATATTGTATTCTGTGCCATAAGTGCCACAACGCAACATTTTATGCGAAGAAATAATTCGTATTAAACATTTTCTGTTGTTACCATACCGCAGCTATAATGAAGCACAAAATAGTGTTTTGCGAATGAAGGGTGGCTGTGGCAGGCTTTTATGAGGGTAGTTTAATTTTCTATAGCTTACGTGTCAATATCAAGCATTCCCGAGCTGCGGATGGCAGAGAGTGAGCGACGGCGCGAGGTGCGTGGACGTGTCGTTGGCGGCGGAGGCTGTGACTGGACCGACGACAGTACAGAATCCCGGTCCTTGTCATCAGACCGCAGCCCAAATGCATGATTCTGACGTAGCTTCAAATTCAACTTTGATTCCTCCAGGAGAACTGCGACATTTTTTATGTTATGAATATGTAATACTAGCTGCACCCCGCGGTTTCATCCGAATGGATTACTCCTTATACCATCAGCTATATATCTAATTTAAATAAATAAAAAAAGCCAGTGAAAGTCTCGTCAAAATTGGTCCAGCTGTTTTGGTGTCCATAGGGGACATAATTATAGGTACATACACACATCGCTTTTTAATATGTAAGAAAAAGATAAGAAAAGTAACTGTACAATAATTAACCAATTTTTTTATATTCTTCTTTAATTGTGGTTTCCATGCTGTTATTTGTCATTGTATTGTTTTTTTTCAAATCTATATATATAAAAATCAATTGCTGTTCGTTAGTCTCGCTAAAACTCGAGAACGGCTGGGCCGATTTAGCTGATTTTGGTCTTGAATTATTCGTGGAGGTCTAGGGAAGGTTTAAACGGTGAGTAAACGGCTGGACCGATTTAGATGAAATTTTGTGTTTTGGAGTGGGTCGCGGTAGCGAGGCCGAAGGCCGAGCTCTACGCGTACGAAGTCGCGGGCAACAGCTAGTAACTAATAAATATAATTATTAAGTCAGCCTCAGAAGCAGTTAACAGGCGAAGATGTGGTCAAACCTTTGATCATAATAATTATATAGTTTGGATTTGGCGATTTGCCTTAAACTCGAGCTAGTGCCGAAAAAAGTCGCCAAAAACTGAAGAGGGTGAAGTAAGACTAACAAATTCTACAAACGCACACTTCAATATTGAGCGGCACACAAAGCTGCAAATGAAATGATCAAATGGACGACCAAGGGGGTTATGTGCTAAAGGAGAAACTGTAGGCATATCTTCTGTGCTGTAGGTACTTCCATATTATTTTTTCTGAGGTGCTCTTGCGCAAGTGCCTCAACGTACCTACCCATGATAACCGTACTGCGCCTTGTGATGTGAATTGTGAAGCATCATTCATACTTAGGTACTCACCATGGTAGTAATCGTCTGCATGCTCAATTTGTTAATAACTGTACAAGATACATTTCTAGTCGACATAAATAGGTACTACCTTTTAAAAACTGTTGCTGGTTTTCTGTAGGCTGGGCGATCCGTGTGTGGAAAATGCCACCATGAGGTACATTCCTGCTAGGCCATGTTACGTTAACATATCCTTCCGAATCCGGCTTTTCCATCTTTGTGCTAAGCTTATTACAATAGTATTTTTTATTTATTTAATGAAATGACCAAAATTTTATAGATAATTATGTAAACGACGTAAACCCACAGAATTCGAATTTTATACTAAATATATGTGTAGGTAAACCAAATAACCAGAAGTAAATAATATTTATTATTTAAGTCAAGTTTAATCAAAGAGAACTTAAATGCTGTTTCCATAGTAACCATATATATATAGTAGTCTTTGATAGTAACCACTGAGGAGATGGAAAATAACACAGATATAGATCTGTGGTAAAAGCCGTTACTGGCACGTTAGAAGCCTTCGTAGCCTAACCATAGAGGAAAAAATTACAAAACTTTTTTTAAAACTTTCGCGCCAAACGATGAATTTCGTACAAAAAAATAAGTAAGTAATAAGCTGTAGTAAGCTTAGACAATAGCTAATTTAGCTTATTGTTATTCAATTTCTATTTTTGCATTTTGGCCTTTTGTTTTAGCTATACCTAACCTACTTAGTAGGTACCTACATCATCATGGATGATGATCATGATGAAATGGAGTCCACCATCGAAAAGATTAAACTTCAAGAACACGATAAAGAAACTAAATTGAAGGAAAAACGTGCCAGTAAGTACCTACCCTATATACTTATTCGATTATGATTCACAGTACTTCAAGCTGCGCCTCGCGGTTTTAACTGTGTGGTCAAGGTCAATACAACCTACCTACATTACAACTTATTATTATAGGATAATTCACCGGCTCTCTAATTTATATTTATAATAATTGGTTGTGGTATTTGTGGTACGCTTAATAGTCAATAGATATTTTTTTATGTGAAACGTGCCATTGGCGTGCCTTGGCAGTAAAACCGACCCGTATGGCGTGACGGCAAACATTATTACGCTTAATTGTGCCGTCATATATTTCACATCTGCCTGCGGGGCGTCACGTGAGTGACGGTCAACTTTTGACAGTTTTTAGTTTCCTTTCCTTTCCTTTTACTTTTTTAGCCACTAGTCTTTTGCGGATTAATAAAGATTTCTGATTCTGATTCTTGTCTAAATTGTTCTTATTGACTATGTAATACCAGTGCGTAATACCTAATTTTGTTGAAATGTCACAGTTGAAGCAACTTTGGCTTCGTTAAAGCGAAACTTGCAAGAAACAATAATGGTCACACACAAATTAAAAGAGGAATTCTTGGAAGCTACTGCAAGAGCTGATACGACTGATGCGGAACTAATAACGGCGCATGCGCTTCTTTCGGGCCTCGCTGCGCAACTCGAAGCCTCTGATAAACAACTACAGAAGTTGAAAATTCAATCCGTAATATCATTGAAAATTATATTTTATTCAACTAAGTGCAATTCGCTCGCATGATGGTGGTACACGCTTTCTCATCAGTGCCATCCAGAGTTTTGAATTGCAACAAAATTCTACGTGGCAGACTGGTAGTGGCGCTCATCAAATCTTGTAATTTTACTGGAAAATTTAACGCTTTAATCCGGAATCTTATCACTTACTAAACTAAACTGCTTAACGGATAAATAAATTTAAATGGATTTTAAATGAAATTTGGTATGGATGTAGCTTATAACCTGGATTAACACATAGGCATATGTCTTCTGTGACATAGGTTACTTTTCATCATCATCACCACGCAGGTGAAATCGTGGGGAGCAGCTAGTAGGTTTAGTATACCTACCTATAATGTTTCCGTAGGTAGGTACTACCTAAAGTAAAGGTCTGTGGGCACTTTATTGCATACTAGCTGTTGCCCGTGGCTTCGCTCACTTTTTCAGTCCCGCATCCATTCAGGGGCGGATCCAGGGGGGACAGGTGGAACACTAATTAATATAAAAACTAAATTATAACTTCTTGTGATTTGACCACGACTATGTGACCACCCTGGCACCAAAGCTGGTCCCGCCCTTGCATCCATTACCTTTTTTTCAGTCGCCTAACAACTTTTTAATATAGTTTGTGGGCATTATCGATGTAGCCTAGGTTTGGAGATAGGAGTGTGTAGGCAATAATAAGTATTCCCACATGTAGCAAAAATAATACGAGGGCTGTATGATACCCGAGGTATTTTTTGATCGTAGTAGCAAGGAAGATAGACTAAGTATCTTCCTTGGTAGTAGGTCATAGGTACCCGAGCACAGATAAAGACCTGTGTACCCGATTAATTTTATTTTTTTAAATATTTATTTCATGACCATGTATCCAGTGCCCGAGTCATAGTTGCCGTGTGTTGCCACCTCAGGTATAATTAATGGTTCCCACATTTCCAAAGTATTAGTTAAGTAAGAGCTAAAGTTTGTTATTGTTTTACAGGAGCAAGGTATTTCAAAGGTGTGGGAGCTGCGGAACGTGCTCTGCAACGAAGTTCATAAAGTTTCCGACCAGTGTGATGTGTGGGCATTATTTACCAAGCCTAAATATATAGAATCGACTGTCAAGCCCAAAAAATTGACACACGAAAATGCAAACCAAGTAAATCAACAGAAAAGGTTATTAGAATGTGCCCACAAAAAACGGCAGAGTCTGATTGAAGAGCGCGACCGACTGTTGAATGAGCCTGATTTTGGGGAACAATTCAAAAGGTGGGTAAATCGAAACCATTCGACTTACCTACTTATTTAACCTTTATGTGTATAAGTACCTATTTTGGATATAAGTCTAGGTATATTATTTACATAGCAATAACCTACTGCCTTACCTTCTTTCAGAATTAAGAATTCTCTTCGTTATTCGGCAGAAATGGCTGCCCAAAATATAAAATAAGTATACATTGGTAAGTAGGTACCTTATTTCACAGTGTTTCTGTAATATTGGCTCAATCCATATACCGTGCAGTGTCGGAAAAAAATACGATGCACTGCCATTTTGACATTGAAATGACATTAGAATATCATGAAAAAAAAGTTATAGAACCTAACATGACCTAACCTAATTTTGTCATTGATTGACTTGATTATTTTGATTTTTCTTTACAGCAATTCCATGAAAATGGGAATTTATTTCTAATAATATATTTTGTTGGAATTATTAAAATACCCGAGACAGAACTTTGAACTCAAAATTGCTGTAAATATATCAATGTATGATGCTGCAAACCATGAAGCTAAATCGAAATATCTACCAACTCAGGTATTTTCTAACTTTTATGTAATTGTTTAGGTGAATGTGTATAATGAAGACTAGTGTTCTAAATTATCAATAATTTAGAAAGAATGTAACAGCTAGGTACCTATTTGCAGTTAGTAGTATGTTCTTACAATGTAGGTAATTATAAATTGAAATACAATGCTCTCCCTAGGTAATCAAGTATATAATACCTCTAGTATATAATAATCTTTGGTAGTATGTTCTTACAATGTAGGTAATTATAAATTGAAATACAATGCTCTCCCTAGGTAATCAAGTATATAGTACTTACCTTGTCATCTAATACTGTGGTATTACTACAAAAAATGTTTGTTTATAAATGAGTAGGTTGGTGTCATTCTAAATTAATTGGTTTTTATTCTCTGTTGCCAAAAATAAAATATTGTATCACCCAACCATGAATAAACCACAGTTTTTTTTTTTTTTAATAAACTATCCATATAAGTACCGAAATAAAGTCACCGACATAGCTGTTAAAATTTGCAAGTTGAAGTGGCAATGGGCAGGCCACATCGCTCGGAGAACCGATAACCGATGGGGAAGAAAGGTTCTTGAGTGGAGACCACGAACCGGAAGACGCAGCGTAGGTAGGCCTCCCACTAGTTGGACCGACGACATAGCAAGAGTCGCTGGCATCCAGTGGATGCAAAAGGCAGGCTGTCGTTCAGTGTGGAGGTTAAAGGGGGAGGCCTATGTTCAGCAGTGGACGTCTTCTGGCTGATGATGATGATGATGATCCATAAAAGAAATCCGGTTCCTTGAAAACTGAATAATTGCCTATATGCTCACTCAAAAGCCAAAAAAAAACTGGGTTCTAATTTGGTAAGTTCTAGTTTACACTTTACAGCATATTGATGAGACTAACCAAAGTTTAAAATATATTGTTCTTTCAGAAAGTGTTTGACTTATCAAACAGGACACCGACTGGCCAGCAGCAGTGTACAAGAAAATGAACCTATAAAATTCTCAACTAGTCCAGCAGCCAAAAGAACAGTTACTCCTGTGATTAGAAAAACAAATGTTGACATGCCTTGGTACCAACCATTCTCTGTGGTCGCTAGTGTTGCTGTCTTCTTGATTTATTTCTGCATTTTGAGAGAAGAGAATGATATGGATGAAGAGTTCAGCAAATCACTTTATGACAGAATTCATGGGCTCGAGAAAGAACAATTGCTGCAATCATATAGGTATAACAAAGAAAATGGCAAAAGTGTTGAAGATATAGAAAAGAGACTCAAAGAGATTGAAGCAGAGGAATCTACAGCTAAATAGAAGAAAGAAAAATAAATAATTGGTGTACTTAGTTGTTGTTACATTGAATAAGATTTAACATTAAATTAGCCTTTATTTATTAACACTTTTCTTTTTACTCCTCCGAAAAACCTAGTCTTGGACACATTGTTATAGTATAGCTTAATTTAGATCTTTCATCCTTCAAAATCATCCTTCAAAATCATCCTTCCTTTATGCGGAACAATCCACATGGCTGTGAAACGATCTTCTAACGCCCCATATATGTCTGCTCCGGAAGCACGTACGGGCAACCCTCACAGCTGTGAAACCAGCTTAAAGCTTTGGTTTCTCAATCGACAAGCACAATGCTTCGGTAAGCATTATGCTATCGAACACTTGATTGTATGAAAAACATCTAGAATTGTCTGTTCTATCAAAGTATGCATTAGCAGTGAGGAGCAAGACCTGACACTGTTAAAGCCACTGCATTGTGCATTTCGATCACAAGACCGAAGCTTTACAGAGAATTAAATGGATCAATCCTATTGTTGCTATTAGAATCCCTTCACAATAGTGGATGAAAAAAAAAAATATTTACCCACACTGCCTAGCAAAATTTTATGAATCATTCCCCTCTCCCAGCAGGAAAGAATAGTACACAAAGGTCACAAAGCTATTATCCCCACTGATGTACAAAGACATTCAGAGTGCATGTTTTTTTTCCATAATATTCACTAGAGGTGATCTTGGTAGGGATTATTGGAATGACTCATTAGCTACTATCAATGGTGACCGAGTGTTAGCATGTGTGCACAATCTAATGGTAGCTGGCCCTGTACCACAGGGCGCAGCATATTATTTCGAGAATCTAAACTCCATTCAAGCATTTATTTGCTCTGTAAGCTGCAATAACATTGTAAAAAGCTATATTTTTTTTTATATTTCACTAGGGTATGTCTGGTATATTGGTTACCAGATACAGTCTACATTTAAAAAACCTAGCGATAAAGTGATCAGCATTTGTGGTTTTCATTCACTTTGTATTGCAGCTGTCAGAGCAATTAAATGTTTGGACTGAGAATAACCTTTGGAATAACTATGCATAAAACACAATGAGATACTCGGTCTAAATGTCTTTCTAGCTCTGAAAGCTGCAATATTATACTACATGCTGATAGCTTTTTCGTCTCTATAGGTTACCAGCTGCAACCTAACATTTAAAAAACAAAGTGATCAGAATTTATATTTTTACAATTTACTGCAGCTGTCAGAGATTAAAAACTTGGACAGAGTTAGGGACAAAAACAGCTTGGACAGATAGTAAGATGAACTAGGATGTTGGGCAGAGCACAGATAAATGTACTTTCTCTATAGGGTGATAATACTCAGTAAAACAAATAGATACCTCTACATTACATTTATTTATGAACACCAAAAAGTATTACAATTACACGATATAATCAAAGTTAATTAAGTTTTCCGTCTGTACTTCCCTCATACAATTATATCTATAATTGCCTAGACAAACTACACATACATTATCAGACGACAAACACTAAAATTTAGGTCTATTTGCTAAATGTTACCGATAAATCAAAGTGATTTTAAAATGGAAACACATAGCACAACTTAAAATATAAGAATGTAAAAAAAATCAGTTCTGCTGCTTCCTTACCATAATGTTTTAATGATGAAAATAATGTGAAACATTACAATGTATTATAGAAATTATATCTAGGTATTTTAATTTAAATTGACATACTGAAAGTATAAGTTAAGCACGCTCGCCACGGATTCGTCGAGCAAGTTGGATGTCTTTAGGCATGATTGTGACACGCTTGGCGTGGATAGCACACAAGTTAGTGTCTTCAAATAGGCCCACAAGGTAGGCTTCACTGGCTTCCTGCAACCAAAAAAAAAACACATGAGGATTGTGAAGAGGTTAGGAATCGATAAGATGACAAACTTGTAACTAAACAATGCCTACCTGCAGAGCTCCAATAGCAGCAGACTGGAAACGAAGGTCAGTTTTGAAATCCTGTGCGATTTCTCTCACCAATCTCTGGAATGGCAGCTTACGAATAAGCAACTCAGTGGACTTCTGGTAACGTCTGATTTCACGAAGAGCCACCGTACCCGGACGATAACGATGAGGCTTCTTCACACCACCAGTGCTGGGTGCTGATTTGCGAGCTGCTTTAGTGGCCAACTGCTTACGGGGAGCTTTACCTCCAGTGGATTTACGGGCTGTCTGCTTAGTACGCGCCATTGTATACTGAAATGTTAAAATAAGTTGATTACGAACAAGCAAAGAAATGCGAACTATCAAATCTAACAGTTTCACAAGTGGTTCAGCGTTATTATCTTTAAATTATCGTGGCGATGGCATTATCAACTTTAGATAGTCATAAAGACGAGACAATAATCTAAGCTGATTATAATTACCTTTATTCAGTTACGAATACGCTTTAGAAATTTATAAAACACAAAAAAGGCTGAGTCTCACAAACAATGCACAACAACGATCATATGCTCAAAATGGCGCCGAAGAGAATGGCGGGCGAAACTGACGCCGTGAAACTCGCTGATGATTGGTGGACAATTTTCATTTTAAATAACTTGATTGGTGGATAAAACAGATCTGTGATTGGTGTTTGTAGAAAACTGTAACAATCATAGACAATTTTGCTTAATAGTTTGAAAAGGCACCCCAAGACGGTTCAATTTCTTGAATAAATTTGTCTGTCCCGTCAGATGTTTGATAGGGTTTTATAGAGAACGTGATTCGCTATCGATAAATAAACTTTATTTTTAACAAGGAATAAAGTTTAAAGTTTAGTATTTTAGTAAATTGCCTTGTATATTAAGGATTCCATATTCTATAATTAAATGGAATCCGTACTAGTATAGGTCATGGAATATGGAAGTGGTGGAATGGTTATAAAAATACATTAATATTGGCACCGCTGTCGCCAAACGCATCCAACTAAGACTTTAATCATATTTTGCACAGAAATAAATTATTGATGTCATTAGGTTTTTTATTATTGAGTCGATATAAACATACAAGTTAACCACCATTTAAAAATATGCCTTAACTGCTAAAATTAGATGAAGTATTTGTGACATTCTTTATTCCAAACTCATACAGTCTCACTAGTCTTAGCTGTTCAGTTGACAGTAGTATATTCCTTGGTTGACAGCGTTGCTATTGGAGAACAAAGTATTGCAACTGAAGAATAACTGTAGTTCCAATTTTGTACACCTGAACATGTACAGCCGGAACAGCTAAAGTAGTGGCACTTCAGGTCTGTACACAATTATATTAGATTATAGAACGAGTTCCGTGATTCTTCGCACGTGCACAATATCTGCGGCATATGCGAACAGATATTGTATTGATATTCATGATATTGTAGTTCCCAAAGACAAAACCACGACGTTTCTATAAACCACGTCCGTAGGATGCATCTGATAGTATGTATGCAGCTGTTTTTATAGCCATCAAAAAAGAAAATCTTCAAAAATATCAACGCGCTTGATTCCTTGGATTGATTTTGGTTTGATCAATCACACGGCTCGGTTTTTTTGTTTGACAGGAAAAAGTATGGCATAGACAAGACGAAAAGATGCACTGGCCTATTTTTTGTCTCACCTTTACAGTAGTGTTTATGTATTAGTTAGAGTGAAACAAGTAGAAAACATCTCGATGACAGGTCTGTCAATTTGGTTACGTTCTAATTTTTTGTAGTTTTTACAAAAATATCGAGATAAAGTTTTAGAGTTCAAGGTTTCCTGTAATTTAGAAAATGTTTAGAAAAAACAATATTATTGTGGCTCTTTTCGGGCATAAATTCTATATTTTTCCCGTGTAGAACTATTGTTATCACGTGATCGTGTATTGAATTTTAATTGGTTGCCGTCGGTGAGCGTGCCCTGCGCGACGCAAGAAGCGCAATATTAGTTTTCCAAAATGCCGTCGGAATCCAAACCTTTGTTAGCAGCCCAAACAGAAAAACCAAATCATTATAAGTAATTATCTCGCTAGATGTTGTGTTAAAGTGGTGATTGCCGAGACACGGCCAGGGTTTATTAATCCGCCGTTGTTATGTTACAGATACTTGAAGGAATTTCGAGTGGAACAGTGTCCCTCGTTCTTACAACACAAATGTACACAACATAGGCCTTTTACATGTTTCCATTGGCATTTCAATAATCAAAGAAGAAGAAGGCCGGTTCGAAAAAGAGATGGATCATTTAACTATAGCGCCGATAATTATTGCACCAAATATAATGAAACATCGGGAATTTGTGAGGATGGCGACGAGTGAGTACTATAGTTTGCTTTGTTTACGTCCCTTGTTTTGACCTCTTTTATTGTGTACAGAATTTTTAACTACAAAATTTCTAAATAAATGTCTAGTTCTGTATAATCTGAAAGTAGTAAGCATACTTTCATTGCTTTGTTTATTTAACTTTTTACGTTTATAAAATGTGTCATGAGATATTTGTTATTTTCCAGTATATATAATTGTGGGTGTGCCCGTAATCTAATCCCAACAGAAAATTACCTTGCTTAGTGTGAAAAATGTATGGTAGTTTCACATACAGTCGTGGTCATTAATGAGGATATTAGTTCATCGTAGCCCAAAGTGAAGCAAGCTATTAGTCTGCCAGCAGATCTAGCATGGGCGGTTGACAATTTCTTAATGAGGATAATTGTTTTTCTAATGCCTTTGGATGACTTTGCAGTTGTTTTTGATAAGTTAGGGCGTTATTTCTTATTTCTTCTTCCACTGTGGGCATTTCCATGTCCTTGTGTAGAGTTTAATTTGTGACATACCAGGGAGCGTTGGTTATCATTCGTAGCACTTTTGACTGAAAACATTGCAGAATGCTTAGGTTGATTTTTGAAACCGTTCCCCAGAGCTCGATTCCATAAGTCCACACAGGTTTTAGGATAGTTTTGTATATAAGTAGCACTACCAACGGGCTATCTATCTGGGACTAACTGGGATAGTGAGTGTTTTTGCAGCGTGCGACTTATTGGATTCTAGACAAATTTCAAATCTGACAGTAGCATTTTTTTATTTCCATCGATTAATGTATAAAGCTGTTCCTCACCCCCAACAGTTCGAATTAAATAGTTCAGATAGTTTGGTAAATCATACTCATATGGTTACATACATATATGGTTATTTGGTAATTAGTACTTAACACTGTAACTTCAAAATAGTCTGTGTTGACATCTTAGTTTATTTTAAACTACCCTGAAATTACGTTTTTTTCCATTAATTAAATGCGTGTAAAAAAAAAACACAATTTTTCTACCCTCCATTTCTCACTTTGCAAAGAAAAAATTAACAAATTTTATTATTATAACAAGAAATAAGTTAAACCTGAAACAAATTAGTACCTAATTAATGAGTAGTAATAACTGTTCCCAAAAACGAGCGAGGCGCTCGTCTCAACTAAAAAACATAATGTGAGAGTAAGGTCTTCTGTCATAGTTTTTAAATTTTATTGTCTGACAGCCTATCACCCTGATATAATTATTACCTGTATTTTATGCCTTCTTTATACTAATTTATTTGATTACAAAAGTTCTTTAACATAAAAATTACAAAAGTATATGTACAAACAAGACACAGTCCAAAAGAATGTGTACACCAATATTGTATAAATGACTTTATCAGGCTAGCGACACTTCTATTAGTTTAAACAAAAACTTGGTATAATAAAATTATAGAGCATTTAAAACCACAGAAAAGATTGTTTTTTTAAAGATTTAATTAGAATGTCTGTCAAGGCATTTTTGTGAGAAATTTGTTGTAGCTAGTTGCACCCATATAAACGAAACGTCAGTTAGTCATCAGTTAGCAACTGTGATGCGGAGTTCGACGCGTTGATCTAAATAAAAATGTTCAATCAAGGTTCACTCATAATGCCTGGTAACAGATTTTCCTTCTCATTTCCGTTCCATTTACTTCTCTTTTCTGTTTTTAAAACCATGAAGTAAAATATGACTAGTGAAACTGACAAAATAAGTTACCCATGGGTAATGAAACTATCGTACCAGGCCTCTTTATACTGAAAATATGATTACAGGTGTCCCTTCCTACACCGCACGGCGGGCGACACGGAGCGGCGTTACCACCTGCGTTATTACAAGACTTGCATGTGCGTGCACGATACGGACGCACGTGGGCTCTGCACAAAGAACGGTGCTCATTGTGCCTTTGCACACGGAGCGCCTGACTTGAGGCCGCCCGTACTCGACGCAAGAGAATTACTCGCGCCACATCAAGAACAGGATGACGCTGCGCCTAATGCGCTCGACCGTGAGCGGAATCTCGTCTCCGAAGACCCTAAGTGGCAAGGTAATATCTACACTACCATCGTATTTCCAGAAAACCTTCCTAAGGCGCGTCGCTCACTGTTAAGCCGAGGCGAGGTCGCGGTGGCGCACTGCCATTGGCGTCGATTCTGTCATACCACTCACTAAACCAAACCAATCTGACAGGGCTAAAATTATCTGCCTGTCTTTTCATTTTACTATGTGAGAGAAGGATGACAACAATATTAGAGCTGTCAAATTTAGTTTAGTTTTTCGATACATCGGTCAACAAAATCAAGAAATTTATTTATTTATTTTATTCAAGCAACCCCATTTTTTTGTGACACAATCTTTATTTAGATTTACCTTTTAATAATTATCTTTACTTCCTATAATACACTTATTTGTTTTGTTATGCAACTAATATATGTAGTTGCATTTGAGCATTAAATTCGTATGCATTTTGTTTTTGCACTCAAAAGGATGTTCAGCCTGTCATGTATTGTATTCTTTAGCTATTGTTCACATCTAAATGCTGGAAAGTCCGGCTTGTAACCAATAAAAAAAAAAAACGTACATCAGAATCGATGCCATTTTATTCCTAAAGAAAACGTAGATGCGGTGCGCCGCTTGTGCTCCTTGACGCCGCCTCAACTCTAGCTCGCGTGAGCGGTCTCCCATAGGTACATACTGGAATATATATATCTAACTAGCTGACCCGACAGACGTTTCCCTGTCTTAGAAATGAAAAACGCGCTAAGTTAATATCGTTGTTAAGTTTACTGAAATTTTCCAATTTTCTTAATTTTTCTTTCCATAAGAACTTTCCATAAAATATAGTAATTATTAATTTGCATCACGTGATTTGCGGACCCTTTTTGGCATTTATTTGTTTAAAAAGATTGATTAATTTATAGATTTATTCAGTAAGTACCCAGGGCCGTCTCTAACCTATTGGAGGCCCTAGGCACATTAAGATAATATATAATAATAGTTACCGTTTGGTGATCTGGCAGGAACTAGGGGGGCCCAATCGATCGCGGGGCCCTGGGCACGTGCCCAGAGTGCCCAGTGGGAAAGAGGGACCTGTAAGTACCTACTCAACGTACACTACAAAGTGCGCTACAAAGCTACCTCTAGCTTAAGATGAGCCGTACGTTCAAAGGTTCCTATACATCCCGGAGGTCAAGTTATTTGGACCTTATACTGACGGTTGTGATGTCTGTAATTTCTGAACTATGAAAAAGATGACCTTGAAATTTTTACGGGACGTTTTTTAATGTAATGTAATGTATCTAACAAAAAAAGAATTAATGAAATCGGACTACGCGGTAATGAATTACAACTAAGTACACATTTTGTGAACGCTGGATGCAGGCCGCTTCCAACCGGCCCTTTTGGAGATTGATGGGGGAGGCCTATGTCCAGCAGTGGACGTCCTACGGCTGAAATGATGATGATGATGATGATGACACATTTTGTCTTTCATCCCCTCTCCCAAAGGAACCATGCAAAATTTCGGGATAAAAAGTATCCTATAACCTACCTCATAGTATGAACTCAAATTTTGCTAAGTTTCATTTGAATCCATTCAGTAGTTTCGGCGTGTTGCGCGGCCCAGATACAGACAGATAGACAGACAGACAAAAATTAAAAATAAATACAGTTTTGACTTCAGTATCGATTATAGAGTGCTGTCCAAAAAATATTCAAAATATCTTCAATGTACAGAATTGGATCTGTTACAGTTTTATTATAAGTATAGATTGAGTAAATTTAGGCATATTAAATATTATTATAATGTATAAGCCCACAGTGCCTACATATGGGTGTTATCCATTTGCATACCCAACCAATTTCCTTTTGGGAAGCCTGGGAGAATACTCTTTAGAGATTAGAAGATTGTACGACCGACTAATAACTGTATTGTGTTCCCGACAAATACAACTGATGCAGACAACATAATAATATAAGCTGTTTGCAACGTCTGTAAAACGTACAGTTGCTTGCTCGAGGTCCCACATACCGCATATCCTTGCTGAAGTCAATGCCATTCTGGACGTCAAACCGAACTGTGATGTGCTTGGTGCTTGCCGATCAATGGAAGGTGATATATTGAGTGATTGAAATTCTGTGAGAATGCATGAATGACACTAAACTTGAAAGTTGACTTTTATAAATTTGACAATTGTTTTACTTTTTAAGAGACTTCAAAAAAGGATGGTACTCATTTTGTTTTTAGGGTTCCGTAAACGTAAAAACGGGACCCTATTACTAAGCCTACGATGTCTGTCTGTCTGTGCGTTTGTCCGTCTGTCCTACCTATTAACGGCTGTATCTTTCGAACCGTAACAGATAGCCAGTTCTTTTTTTTTACAGAATATGTAATGTTACGGCGGATTAACTAATAAATAATAAAATAGGCAACAAGTAAAAACGAAAGGTTTTAAAACAAACGTGTTTTTTTAACGTATTTTTGTATTAGCTCTAATGTAAAAACGGTAATATGTACAAACGTCAAACTTGGCATGATTACACACTTTAAAGTATAACAACAAATAATAAATAATGGCCAAGTGCGAGTCGGTGACAAATTTCTGTTCTTTACCAAGTTATAGTTGTGTTATACTCGAGCGCCTGTAGCAAAATAATTAACTGTGGCTGCGTAGCAATTGCTTCGACTATTTTGGAAAGCATTATAATTTTATTTTACAATGAAAACATACAGCTGCTAATTAATACAGTAGATATAAGATTAACAGTTACACAAAAGCCAAAAAACATGTTTTCACTAATACAAACTAGAAATGGTGTAAATGCCCCGTTGCAACACCAACTAGGGTCCGGATAGATAAATAGTAATTGGAAAACAAACATTCGAGGTCTTTACATAAGAGATAATAAATTAGTTACCAGAAAGAAAAAATAAATAAATAACATACAAATTGCAAATATATAAAACCTAATACAAATTAAATGTTTTTTTTGTTGTTTACATCCTGGATTACTACATGGCCTAAATTTTATTGCGGAAAATTGTCGATTCCTGTACGATGGTTTTCAGAAATGATACGTGCCAAAAGATAATCTCGCTATACCCTGTTCAAAGGCTAGGGCTGGCGCTGAAGAACATGTAATGTACCTAGGCTAGCTAGGGCTGCGTGTAGTAGGAGAGTTATCCGCTTGAGTATTCCACACGCTCTAAAGATCGCGCGAACTACTTCATGTTACTAGCGCAGTGTACACCACAGAAAAGTATTTTTTTTTAAATTAGAACGTCTGTCAAGGCCTTTTTGTAAGAAATTTCTTGTAGCCATATAAACGAAACGTCAGTCATTCGAAATCAGTTAGCAACTGTGATGCGGACAAATAACTTTGAGACCTAACCCAAAAAAGGTAAGGTCCAAGTCCTGGCGACATATTCGCCTTCTCATTTCCGTTGTATTAACTTCTCATTTCCGTTGTATTAACTTCTCATTTCCGTTGTATTAACTTCTCATTTCCGTTGTATTTACTTCTCTTTTCCGTTGTATTTACTTCTCTTTTCTGTGATTAACACTCTTTCTGAAGTTGTCAGATGTTTGTAAAGTGACTTTTGTTACAGATACGAATTACGTGCTTTCCTCGTACAAGACGGAGCCATGCAAGCGCCCACCTAGACTCTGCAGACAAGGATACGCCTGCCCCCAATATCACAATAGCAAGGTATGTTTGTTTTACAGCATAAATGTTTACTATAGTTTTGTTTTCTGGGTGTCTTGTTGCGAGTGAATTGGTCTTCGAAGTGTTCTGACGTTCTAGGCAAGCGTGCTACACATCGATCGAGATATAATATCTATAGAGTCACAATCTCTAAGTGAAAACAGTCAAAAAATGTCCGAACGTCGATACAACAATTATATAATTCACAATGCCATATTTACTACAATTCAGAAGTTATGTCACTTGCATAGTATTCAACGTCGCAAGTCTTTTTTTTATTTATATTTTTTTTTATAGAATAAGTGGTAAACAAGCTACGGGCCACCTGATGGTAAGTGGTCACCGCCGCCTGTAGACACCTACAATACCTGGGGCATTGTCAGTGCGTTGCCTAAAAAAGAGTCTAAAAGTCTACTATGTCATCGCAGCACTGGCATTGGGCAGTGTTGTAGTTGAATCGCGGTTGCCTTACAACTAACCAAAAAGTCGGCGCAATGCGTAGCGTACACAGAGTTTAGGTTCGGACATTTTTTTGGAACGTTTGTGACTATAGGTATTGTATCTCGATGGTGCTACACCGTATCATCTTAACAACAGGCAAGTTGGCGGTCAAACGCAAGCCTATTATACAATAAAAAAATTGACATTTGAACACAAACAATTACGCGACAACATTTACGCGAATAAGGCCGCCTTTGACCTTCTCCCTAAGGCTCTCCCTTCTCCTTGTTTGTCTAATCTGAGCTTTGACCTGTTTATTAGTAGTAACAATTTTAGTAGGTTTTTGGAAGGGTATACTAGATCAGAATGGAAGGAGAGTGGATCAAAGCAGTCGCTGAATGTTACCGCGAAACCAAAAGCGACCACTTATCTGGTTAGGTGACATTGTTAAGGCGGCAGGAAAACAGTCGACAAGATTGGATCAGCAGTGGATGGAAAATCATAGATGAATAATGTTTTTGATCCTTCACAGGTCGTATTGTATGGAAAATAAAATAAAACAAGTTGATTATTGAAACTATTTAAAATGTAACCTACCTACCTATTAACATTATAAACTTCGCTCTTTTGCTCGTTTGTATCACTTGTTGTCAAATGCCTAATATTAAATTAAAAAATAACCAGTTCGATAGTACACAATATAAAAGTTTTTATCAAATGAGTAAGCATGAGAGTTAGGTTACCATCGTAGTCAGTATGGTGTGGTCGTGTTCAGGACAAGCGACGGTCGCCGCGCAAGTACAAGTACCGCAGCACGCCGTGCCCCAACGTGAAGCACGGCGAGGAGTGGGGCGAGCCCTCCAACTGCGAGGCGGGCGACGGCTGCGGCTACTGCCACACGCGCACCGAGCAGCAGTTCCACCCCGAGATATACAAGTCCACCAAGTGCAACGACGTGCAGCAGGCGGGGTACTGCCCGCGCGGCCTCTTCTGTGCCTTCGCGCATGTGGAGCGTGAGTACTCACCGCACCGTCTGCATACAGCGCTCCATCGAGAGCTGCCACTAGTGTGCGCTGGACAATAATGTCACGTCATCGCGCCGTCACTACTATTTTATTTTATTTATTTATTGTATTTTATTTTACATGGAAAACAAATAGCTGTTAACAAAAACACATATTAAACATCTCTTATAGAACGTGATCATTATTAATTTCAGAACTAGATGGTTATAATTGTAAACTTATACTCGTATATCAGACTATTGTGCTCGTGCCAATATTGCATTTGCAACCCAATCCTTGTTGAGACAAAATGGAAAAATTTGAAGTAGCATCAGCAGGTTGTTGCTTGCTTTGTAGCATAACTAGGTTGGGTGTGGGTGTGGGACGAGTGGGTAGATCCAACAACATGACAATCGTTGTTGCAGCGGAGGAGGCGGGCGGGTCGCGCGAGGGCGGCGCCGGCGAGTGCGGCACGTCCCTCGCCGAGCTGCTGGCCGGCGCTCTGCCGCGCGACAACGGCGAGTCGGTGCACACCAACGGCGGCGACTCGGAGTGCGCGTCCACCTCCAGCGGCGGCTCCGGCGGCGGCGGCCGGCGCGCCGAGCCCGAGCGGCCCGCGTGGCCGCCGCGCGCCTCCGCCTTCGACACCACCGTGCTGCAGGAGGTGGTCGGCAACGCGCTCGACGACCTGCACCTCGAGGACCCGCTCGACCTGATGGCGGCGCTGGACCGTGAGCTGGACGGCGAGGCGCCGCCGCCCTCCGCGCCCGTCAACATCCCGCGGTTCAGTCCGCCGCGCGTGCACGCGGCCGCCAGCGCCGGCTCGCCGCTGCCGCCCTTCCTGCGCTACTCGCACGCGGACACCGCGTTTGGCTCGCACGGCGGCAAGCCCTCCGGGTTCGGGTTCGAGTTCTCGCCGACGTCGCCGTCGAGCGCGCCGCCCGCGGAGCTGTCGCGGCTGCGCGAGGAGGTGGTCGCGTCGCGCGCCGCGGTCGCGCGCTGGGACGAGCGCATCGCGCAGGCGCGCTCCGCGTGCGAGGCGTGGCGGCGCGAGCTGGACGAGGCGCACCGCAAGACTGCGCTGGCGGAGCGGCAGCGCGACGAGGCGCTGGCGCACGCCCTGGCGCTGCGGCGCGAGCTGGACGCGGCGGGCGGGGCGGGCGCGCGCCGCGACCTGCGCGTGCTGCCGCTCACCGCGCTCAAATCGCTGCAGGCGGCGGCGCGCACCGAGCTCGAGGAGATCGAGAAGGCGCTGTACCTGGAGACGGCCACTAAGTGCATGGTGTGCGAGGAGCGGCCGCGCGCCGTCACGCTGGCGCCGTGCAACCACTTCGTGCTGTGCGACCCGTGCGCCACCGGCACGCCCGACTGCCCCTACTGCCAGACGCCCGTGCAGCGCCTGCACTGACACACCACCGCACACCCTGCCACTAGACACGGTACGTGTGCAACGTTCTCTTGACGTGTTGCTGTTGATAGTCGTGACCACTCCAGAGCGTTCTGCCAGGAGTCTGTAAAGCGAAGGTTACTGCCTCTCGCTCGAGCGTTCTGTCCTCTATAAAGATAAAATTGTGAATTTAATATTCGATGGAAGCTTTTATAGTATATTTTTTCAATGATGTAATATAGTGTGAGTCGTTCGTCACAGGCTGATGTTGAGGACTCCATTGACACGTGTCATTGTTCTGTTGAGTCAAACATGCATATCGCACGATTCACTACACAAACATGCAAAATGGGCCAACGATAGACATCCAAGCAATATCGATATCGAGACATCCAACACTACCGATTTAAAGATCTATAATAGTAATAAAAAAACACTTTTTAAAATTTTTCTTATCAATTAAGTGACATTTCAAAACTTCATCGCGTTTTCGATAGGACGGTACACAGTTCTTCGCATCCACAATGTTGCCAGGACGCCTGTCTCTAGCCAATCCTGTGTTTACGCTATTCTCACTGCTTTGGGTGGCAAAAGACGTTTCATGACTAAAAATTTTTTTTCATCAAAATTATGGACTCAAAATAAATATTTATCATAGAAATTATGGAATTTAGTGTTAAGTATGCACATCCAACATGGGAACTGTTTAAAGCATTTTCTATTATTTTGAATTTTCAGTTCAATTAACAAATCCCATTAATTGAAAGTTCAATGTAATTAACTAATAACTGTATTAAAATACCCATGTTGGTAGTGCGACCTATTACAAACGATTTGTAGTGTAGTAGTAAAAGAGAATTTTTAGTTTTATATGCGTAATTTAAATAAAAATGCATGTTCGGAATAAGACATAATGACTGCGTATATTATTTGTAGACATTGTAGGCCGTTTCTCGCTTCTTACAAACTTACAAAACTATATAAGTACTAATGCACATTAACTACCACTCAAAAGCATCTAATTAACAATTATTTATTGTAATATCTCTGAAAAAGAGTCCTTGTCTCATATTAGTACGTTATTACGATTTCTAACGTCCATTACTTGGGGTTGTATTGTAAACAAAGATGGCGACTTCAATCCGCTATTTTTGTCAACACAATGTATTTTTTTATACAGAATAGATCTATGTTTATAATTTTAGACCTGTAAAAAGCAAGATTGAAACCCTTTTGTTCATGTTTATGGAACTTTTTTATTTGCACCAATATTATTATTATTTTCTGCTCACTCATAGCCTCACGATGCTTTAGAAGTGTACCTAAAAGTTATTTAGCCAAATATAAGGACCAATAAAATAATAAAATATTTAATACCTAATCACATCTTCTATATGTATTGCGTGAAATCAATGCTTATAATTAATCAATTTTGATAATCATTACTAAATAACATTTATTTGAATCTATAAAAAACTAACATTGTTTTTTAAGTTTATGAGAAGATCTTTTAATGTATTTTACCTGAGTATATAATTATACAAAATAGGTTAGGATATACATTCATAAATGTAAAAAAAAAAGTTTTTTTTATACTTTTCTAATTTATATCATGAACGAAAATAAGTCGTTTATTTATTCACGATTTCTAAAATTATCTATTTTATCAATGAGTTTATGTGACTACAGCAATGTGTACGGAAACCTTTGTTAAAAAATATTATTAGATTAAAATTCAATTGGTTAACACTTTATACATAATGCACACAAAATGTCACAATAAAATTTCAAATCTATTATTATCTATTAAATAATATACTAATTGACCGCTACTGCGTACGCATAGACTTTCATGAAATCTTTAGTATTGATCCCCTTAATTCGTCCCTGTCGTAAAATCGTTTATTAACAGGTCTGCATATAAGAAACACCTGCCTGCCAAATTTCAGTAATATGCAAATATCAATATTTTCGAGATTTCGTGATAAGTGGGTGAATGGTATTTCACTTTTATAAATAGAGGTATGAACAAAACCCTATTTCAATGTTATAGACAATAACTCCCAAACCCAAGGGGTAAACCCTGTTTTCGAGTCTACCAGGTCACTTAAGGGCCAGAATACCAGGTACAGCGATTTCGGTCTTAGATGTTTTTTTAAGATATTTAATTACTGTTTAAAAATGTGCTTCGGTCAATTTACGACGTTAACATTTCAAAATATTTAGAACATAAGTTAGTTATAATATTTTTGGAAAAACTGTCTCTCCCATTTTTTGTGGTCGTAGTAAAAAAATATTAAAACAAAAATTTGTTCTAAATATGTATTTGGAAATATTAACGTCGTAAAATAAATGAAGCACTTTTTTCAAAAGTCGACGGTAATTTTATATTTAAAAAAAACCGGACAAGCACGAGCCCAAAAAAAAAACTAACTGAAGTTGAAATATTGAAAGACAAACTTAACTTTGTAGTTGACAATAAGGTTCTTCCATACATTCCAATTACAAAATGTAAGTTTGTAATAGCAAAATAATAATTTTATAACTTCAAATTTGTAACTTTCGGTAGCTATTCCTTTATAATTATGTGCAATGAGATCTTGCCTTTTGCCAAATTTCATGATTCTAGGTCAACGGGAAGTACCCTATAGGTTTTGATTCCCCTGTGAAATCGCAAAATATGCGAAATAAACGTTCATATCTTTTGATTGCGTGGACTTACAACTTTTATTTTTTTAAAGCCGAAAGAAACCGTAGACCCAAGTATTTAGTATAAATTTCAACTTGATACCTTTACGCGTTCTTGAGAAAAAGGGTCTTGACAGATGGACAGACAGACGGACAACGAAGTGATCCTATAAGGGTTCCGTTTTTTCCTTTTGAGGTACGGAACCCTAAAAACATCAAATGTGCGAGTGAGTGGCGCACTTTATTCTGGGCCTTAAGTGTTACAATATCGGTGACTTGATCTAATTCGCATTTTAATATTAACATTCCCAAACAAACATTATATTGAAGTATTGGTGTTGGTAGGAATACAATTAGTTTTAGTTTGCTTTCGTTTGGAACATTTCAATCTTACCTACTCCCTGATTACTCTTGTTGTAGTTAGTAAATAGTTTATATTGCGCTTATGGTACATTGATGTTAACGGCTGCCCCCAATTCGCATTAAAGCAGCAGCTACATTATACCCGATCCAAGTTTTTATTACCTCTGACAGATGAACTATTAACCTGTAACACGATACCGTAAAGATGCATTCAGTCTCTAGCTATTGAAGCTAGCCACAGACTAGTAAACATAAATTGTCGACGGGCCGATGGATCGCGTGGCAAAAAATTGACGAATGGGTGCCATTTGCTTACGCACCCCTTTACTGCTTATGGCGCGTCGGTCCTGTTTCGCTTACGTAGACATGCACTGCGTAAGGCGCTTCTTCACTTTCATAAAGAATAATTCTGATCACTTTTTCTTCGTGTTTGAACGTGATATTGTATCTGGTAGCCGATATACGGATATAATTAAAGAAAGTGTAAGAAAGTGACTTTTTTACAATTTTATTTATTGCAGCTGTCAAAAAAGGACTTTGAAGTATAAATAGTTCTCCCTTGTTTTACGCGCTAAAACTCTTTTAATGGGTTGAAAAAATTCATCTACCGCCCGAGTTATCGCCTAATGTTTAACATCATTAATTAATTAATTAATTAATACGCCAAAATGTTGACCACATCTGTGTAATGCCTTTGTTAAATAGGCAGTAGCATTACAAATTAACAATGATGTCAAACAAAACTTGACGGCGTCAAACAAAACTTGACGACAACAAATAAAACTTGACGACGTCAAACAAAACTTGACGACGTCAAACAAAACTTGACGACGTTAAACAAAACTTGACAAATCAACAAATTTGCTATCATTGTCTGCGCGAAATACCTATCATATTTTGATCACAGTCACCTTAGTTTCCAATCACATAAATCAGTTTAAAACAAGAATTTGACGAGGAATTTTAACATTATGACATAATGTATTTGATAATGGCGGTAGTTAGTAATTTATACTTGAACATATTAAAAATCTTTGTATCGCAGGTCTTAAGTTTTTAACGTACCACAATGGTTAGAGGCGTTATTGTAGGGGATTTTATCATTGTTACAAAAAGTCTGCCTTGTCATGTTTAAAAAAAAATTAGTACACAGGCCTGTCTTAAAACTTGTCTTTATGATATTTGACACTTTCAAAAACAGTCATGCTATCCATAAACAGTTTCTACCGACCATCCCTTTTGAAACAAGCTACTATTGAATTATTATATTTTTGTACTATTTAGTAATCGTTCAGGCTGAGATATAACATAATGTAGCTTGTTTTCTACTAACTGCATTTTTATGATATTACCAAATTACTAAAGGTTCAGGACCAAATAACGTTTTAGTTTAGAGTTTGCCATAAACAAGCAAGTATCAAATCAGCACACTGACGCATCGTTCGTATTATAGACGCACCCGCACTACGAGAAAGCAAATTTTACTGCCGTTCTCGATAAGCAAGCAAACCCAAAATTGTCAAAGTGTGCTCAGTACTGAACCCTTAGTACAAGTTTTGGTAGTTTTCGAAAACTTTTTTGTTTTCGTATTGTTCCATACATTTTAGTATAGCGCCTCCAGCGGAAACGCGGAGGAACTAAAATTGGTAGTAATTGGCAGGATGCTTCACTCAAATACGGAAAAAGTTTTACAATAACTTTCAGCCCAGCAATGTATGGGACAATACGAAAACGAAAAACGTTTTCGAAAACTACCAAAACTTGTACTAAGGATACTGACAAATGCGCAGAACGCGTCGATTTGCGTCTTTAATGTGAAATGGGCCTAAAGAAACTAAATATTCACAAATTGTTTATTAATTGATCAAGGTTGCTTCACACTATTTTATAAAAAAATACATCGTAAATATTAAAAGTGTAAATTTAAGCGATTTTATAAAAAAAAAGTTTATTTGTTTACCCTTTGTAATGCTATATGATTAGGTAACATATATTTCGAAATGTTTTTATTTTATATCAATATATGAGTAACAAATTAAACATAGTCGTAAGTATAGTTTTAAGTAGAGTTTTCAAATTGTAATGGACTTTAATAAATTAAGCGATGTAGCTGCAATGTTGTCTTACATTGTAAACAAAAGCAATAATACTAGGTACCCACTGGACCGCCTACTCACAGAAATGATATTTATACTTTGGGTCCTGTAAAGAAGAGCAGAGCTTATAGTCCGTTCGCACTCTGATGATACCCAATCTATATAATTATCTATCTTATTCTATATACATATATAAAAATCAATTATATACATATAATAAAAATCAATATATTTTCGTACTAAATAAACTCAAAAAAGGACCTACCCGGTTTTTTTCTCTCAATATTATTCTCAATATATAGGGTTTAAAAATAAAATAACATGGGAAATAATGCCCAGAAAATTGGAAAACTCGGGATAAACAAACAAATAAATATTTTGAATTTGAATTATTTTGAATTTGAACGGACAGTCCTTTTTTCTACGGAATTTGGACAACCCATACAACAAACGTATTTTTTGTATTTGCTCTAATGTAAAAACGGTAATACATATAAACGCCAAACTTGACATGATTATAGTACACACTTTAAAGTATAACAACAAATAATAAAAATGGCAAAGTGTTAGTCGGTGACAAATTTATGTTCATTACCAAGTTAAGCAACGTAGGGCGCGGTCGGTACTTAGATGGGAGACCGGCTGGGCGTGATGGCGCCTTTTTGCACTACTTTTTGTATATTGTGGTGATAACATTGAGATACAATACATAAGAGTCACAATCGTGCCAAAAAAATGTCTGAACCAAAACTCTGCGCACGCTATGAATCGCGCACTTTTTGGTTAGTTACAAGGTAACCACGCTCCGACTACAACACCGAGCGATGTCAGAGCTACGATGACATACCGGACAACTAACGTTGAACACTATGCAAACGACATAACGTCTAAATTGGAGTAAATGTGGCATTGTGAAGTATATAATTGATACAGTGTATGTACAATGACGCTCGGACGTTTTTTGACTGTTTTCACTGAGAAATTGTGACTATAGGAATTGTATCCCGATGGTGAGGGTGATAAGGAATCCTCAGTGCGCGAGCCCGACTCGCGCTTGGCTTGTTTATTATGTTTTCATTCGGCTTTTTGAAATTGACTGCAGCTGTCAGCGTACATCACATAGCGAACGGACTATAAATATTTTACATTACATATTTTGGTGGTCTATTAAATCTTATATATTTAGGAAACTCTTTTATCTGTGGATATTTTAGACACTGCTTTTCTTTAGCGGACTATTTGCAATAGTTTTATACCTACATGTATATGTCGACACGGCACATTTTGTTCACGTTTTGAGTGACTTTGTTGGAACGGATTGATAGGAATTACGAATGAGACGTATGTAGCACTGAGGGTCAAATTTATAAAATTCGGGATTTTACAGTCTTTAAAGAGTCGGCCTAAACGAGTAGGCATTACGCCTATGGTGAATTAGGAATACCCACCTAACGGTTTGATATCAATTTTGTATCTGAATGTCTGTACCATAGATATCTTGTAAGTATATTTTTCGCCTCTTTGGCTTTGCTTTTGTCTTGTTCCAGAAATATTTTTAGATGAAAGAGAGCTATATCACCTAGTTCGAATAACTCATGAGAGCTATGCAGGCATTTGCAACACCTCACTTACCATTCTCGAGAAAATTAATTTTAACTATATTTTTTCCTCTTATTATTGAACAGACAATAGGATTGATTTTGCAGGTTTAGTTGACAGTCTTAATAAAAGTGTTGCTGTCTTAATTTCCTAGTCTGAAATAAATAAACCGGCCAAGTGCGAGTCGGGCTCGCGCACTGAGGGTTCCGTACCACCACAAAATACAATAAGGTCGTCCAAGTAACCGAATTACCAGTTATTATAACGCCTTCCAAAATAGTCGAAGCAATTGCTACGCAGCCACAGTTAATTATTTTGCTACAGGCGCTCGAGTATAACACAATTATAACTTGGTAATGAACAGACATTTTTCACCGACTCGCACTTGGCCAATATTTATTGACCGGCTATCTATTACGGTTCGAAAGATACAGCCGTTAATAGGTAGGACAGACGGACGGACAGACAGACAGACAGACATCGTAGGCTTAGTTCCCGTCTTAGGGTCCCGTTTTACCCCTTGGGTACGGAACCCTAAAAAAGACAGCAATATTTTTAGTAAGTTTAAAACAAGAACGTTGTATACCCCTAAAGTATAAAACAACTAAAACTTCAAAATCGACCCCATTGTGTTTTGACAAACTAAATGTTAACTCACGGGTTGTCATTGGTTACTCAAGCAGCCATGTTTGTATACACTTTGGTACACGTTACTGTACTAGAGCTACAACGTGATATTTCAGTGTCAGCTCTCTATGATTGAAGATGGTAAACGTGTCGATATGTTTCGTTACGCGTAAAGAGTGTAGTTCTAAAGATAAGAATCAAAATGTTCTGTGTGGCCATAGTTCGTAGTCTAGCTTGCTAGTATTTCTAATTATACATATTAAAATATTTAGATATTAACACGTATTAGAGCTATATTTATTTTTATATTCTATAAAAGTTACGTCGAATACCAGAAAATTGATTAGGTACTTTACATATACAAATAAATACACATAAATACCTACCTATCGTTTATTAGACAAATGCTACCGTATTGTCATAGATTTCCAGATATTTATTTAAAGGGTACACTATTTTGGCTCGAAATTATAGTTACTATTTAATTTTATAAAAAATAAACAAATTGTATTTATCACCATCTCAGAAAATATGTAACCGAAAAAAGTAAATTATTGTGTACACGATTATTTCAGGGTGCATTATAGTGTACACTTTACATAAATAAAAACATTACATTTACATACATACTTCATAATTATTATTTTTAAACTTATGCATTTTTTGGTTTTCTTGTATTTTGAATTATAGTATACAGTGCATCAATAGTTATAGTTAGTAATAGTTAGCAGGCGTGCGGCATTTGTTATGTTGAAATGTTTAATCACTATGTTAAGTTATTTAATTATTTTTTTATATTACAATGTGTTTATCCAACGGCCATCACTATCCATTTGCAACATGTAAATTTTACTAAAAATCATCTGATCTGTTTGAGAAATGAATTATCTATAGTCGAGTGACTGCAAGTTGTGAGACTGATTTGACTAATCCATTCCACGAAGACGCTTCATCCGCCTCAGGGGCGGATCCAGGATTTCATTTGGGGGGGGGCATTCAGGATTTCATTCTGACAAGGTTCGAAGGAATTAAATCGAAAAATTGAGTCGAACGTATGGAATTGCTAGGAGCGGCATGAGCTGTTATTGGCGGATCCACCATG
Organism: Agriopis aurantiaria; assembly: GCA_914767915.1. NCBI lineage: Eukaryota > Metazoa > Arthropoda > Insecta > Lepidoptera > Geometridae > Agriopis > Agriopis aurantiaria. Next base: position 2,707,065 of record OU611994.1, on the reverse strand, counting down.
TTTGTATACACATTTGGACAAATAAGGTTGCTCCGCATTAGACCCACTTGACACCAATCTGACTAAATTATGGAAATCTGATCTGGATCTGCATGCTATCTATGCTTTTGCATACCGATAACTAATAAACGATGGGGAAGAAAGGTTCTTGAGTGGAGACCACATCCTGAAGACGCAGTGTAGGCAGGCCTCCCACTAGATTGAGAGTCGCTGGCATCCAGTAGATGCAAAAGGCAGGCTGTCGTTCTGCGTGGTGGTTAAAGGGGGGAGGCCTATGTTCAGCAGTGGACGTCTTCTGGCTGATGATGATGCTTTTGCATATATGTAATTGAAATAAGCTGATTAAAAGCCCGGCTGGTGTTGAGTGGATCTAGATCTAACATTCGTACTCTGCTACTCTGCCCCCCCCCCCCCCCCCCCCTCACCCTCACCCCGACCAGTTCTGATCAATCTTCTCGAGCGCCGTTGGATGCAAAAAGCACAACATTATCTTCTATCTAATCCTATCCTAATATTCAATGAACAGTTAACACCATGTAGTTTCGTTTTAGTTATAAGTTTTTTTTTTTTATATATAAAAAGAGGTTTGTTGCGTATGCATAATAACTCTGTTTTATATTTTTCTATTTTATTTAATCACTAGGTAGGTAGGCCCAACAAATTTTATAAAATTATAATTGTTAAATTAGCAATAGAAGTAGAGGAATAATTTAATGATACGTTTGTATTCGCTTACAATTTCTAATGAGATATAGCTTTTATATTACTATAAATTGGAACCACACAAATTAATTGTATTAACACCGTGACGTTGGGAGTACCAGGGCATGTATGCGCGATTTTGGCCATTAAGTCTTGATGGAGAACTTGATGGAGGGCTAAATTTTTTTTCAACCCAGAATCAATGTTGTTAAAGCAATCATGCAGCACTGACTAGTTGAAGTTATTTATAATTTAATATTCGTAACCAGAGGGGTTAGTCGCAGATTTGATAGTTTTCGAAAACTTTTTTCGTTTACGTATTGTTCCATACATTTTATTAAAGCGCCTCCAGCGGAAACGCGGAGGAACTAAATCGGCGGTATAGATTGCTTCACTCTAATACGAAAAAAGTTTTCGAATACCTTTCAGCCCAGCAATGTATGGAACATACGTAAACGAAAAAAGTTTTCGAAAACTATCAAATCTGGGAATAAGGGTACAGGATATTCTTGGGGGGGGTGGGTCTGGGGGGTTCGTCAGCCAATCGTCACTATAAGAATGCCGGGCGGCCGAAATATTGCAAACTGTCATTATATCGAGTACTTATATAATCGAGATAATAAAAAAGAATGGAATAATGAAAAAAATAAAAAATTAAGAGTTTATATTTTTATACTTTTTACTAAAATCAATTTCTCTAGATTTGTGAGAAAGGAATGTCGGTCTGCTTCGATATAGAAGAAAAATAAAAACCTAATTAAATTTGTCTTCATCATCATCAGTCTATCATGTTCCCAACTGCTGGGACACGGGCCTTCTCAGTCATCATGAAATATGTAACAGTATCAAAACAGGTATTTTGACCTGCATGTGCCCTCATACTCCGGACGTTCCAAAAATACCTTTTTTTTTAATCAAGTGATACAAACGTGTAAAAGAGCGAAGTTTATAATTTTAATAGCTAGGTAGGTTTAATAAATTTTAAATTCGATTCAATAATTAACTTGTTTTATTTTATTTCCCATACAATACGACCTGAGCCCTGATTCTGTAACTAGTCAAGATTCAGGGAGCGTCGCGATGGTGATATTAAATAATGATTAAATTAAAAACCAATGTAGAGGTCCGCTCAGAAGGACATGAGCTTATTTAATAAATCTAAAATCTTAACTAACTTAGATGTAGAATGCTTAAAAATAGATGAGGGGTCGATACAATCTCAAGTGGGTGCAAGCCCATGTCGTCCGTCTACCTGCTTGAGCTGCTAACATAACTTCTCCCTCCTCAAGAGTGAAATTGCCCAGGTAAGAATTTGCTTGGAACAATTTCACATACACACAAAAAAATACATAAGATTAAAACTATTTTTCTAATTAAAAACCGCTATATTAGTTAATAGTTATGCAAAAAGTCATGCTTACTATTACTACTATTAGGTACGTTAAGATGAATTCCTAATGACATTACAATTTCATTACACAGACATAAACAATGTTTATTTTTTTTATTTTTAATCCTTTATCACTAAGTACGCAGAAATTCATGCATACTACTATTACATTAAGATTACATTAAATTACAGATACATTATACTATTTTTTTTTTTAAACTGCTAATGCTTAAACTATAACACTAAAGTTATGAGTAAATCTAACGAGACACGGTGGTTGACACTTCACTAACACTTGCACTGTTATGTTATTTTATTAGTTTTAATCTGGTTAGTACAGGGCATTACTGTACGATGTACTTCAATGAAATTTTGCAAGCTCTTTATATTTCATTGTCTATTATGCGAGGTGTGATATTGAAACTGATGATGGAATAATGGTCAGTCTGCTGTTCTGGAATCATTAGCAATCATCCTTTTATCTTCTCTTGCATTATTCTAATATCGTAAGAAATGTCTTCCGCGTGTTAATCTGCTTGGGTGTATGGGGCCGGTAAGTACTTCACTTTACGCCACTATAGGTAAGGATAAATGGAATTACAAAAATGGTATTATTTAGAGATCAGAAACAAATGTATAAAGCTTGTAAATGATAATAAAATATAGTTGATAATAATTGTTGTCTATTATCTGGTTTCCTCACATATTTAAATTTTACAGGTAATTATTTCAATCCTAACTAGACTTAAATTTTTATTTTATTTTTTTGGTCAAATATATTTACGTTCATTAGACACATTAAGATATTCATGTGACTCCCGATACCCAGCATCATACGAGTGTCAGTGTTCGTGACGTCATCATGATCAATTAACTCTAATGCCTAAACTATATTATGATTCGTTGTTCTTATTAGGATTCCAGCTGGTGAAACTTGAATGTTTCATGTTACTGAACCTGAACTTCCTAGTTGTGGACTATCAGAACAAGAATCGCTGCAATCGAGCAGTACCTGTGGGGGACGCTTAACATTTTTCATGGGGACTTTAGTTTTTCTCTTTCCTACTTCCACGGATACTATGTTACGTTCGACTTTATCTCGTATCGTTGCCTTTTGGTAACGAGGTTTGTCCTTACTTTTTCTTTTATTAACAGTTTTAGTAAAAACTGACCTGTCCTTCATCTAGGTCAATGTCGCTTTCACCGCCTTTTCTTACTCTAATTAATTCTTTTTTGTCTAACATTCGTTCGGCTATGTGTTTGTATAGATATTTGGACCGTTTTGCATGATCTTGTAATAACTGTTGGGAATAGGATTTTTCAAAGTTCGCGTCAAACATTCTGCTAGAATCAGTATGAGCAAATACTACCTCAAAAGGGGATAAGCCTATGGTCGAATGAATAGTGTTGTTGTATGCCATTATGGAATATGACATTACAGAGGCGGCATCTGTACACTTTTGTTCGTACCTGGCTAAGCGGTAGATTTCTATTATTGTAGAATGAAATCTTTCCACTATGCCAGTGGAGTTAGGGTTATTTGGTGTACATATGTGTAATTGAATTTTGTACATTGCGGTTAACTCTCTCATCAATTCGTTGTTAAATTCTGTACCCGGGTCGCTACTGATTTTTCTCGGAACGCCATAAAATGAGAAGTACTTAATGAGCGCCCTAACGACTTCAGCGGTTGATCTATTACTAATTTCGATGGCTTGAGCCAGTTTGCTGAATGCGTCAACTATCGTCAAGTAGTACTTGTTTTCAATTGTAAAGAGGTCTATAAATACTTCTTGGAAAGGGGCATCTTGGGTTTGAGTTAGCTGAATTAAAGGTTTTAAGGGTTTTCTGTCATATTTCATTTTTCGGCATGCTTCACACGAGTTAATTACAGCTGATACTATTTGTTGCATATCATTCCAATAATAATTTCTTTTTATTCTGATTAAAGTTTCTCTAATTCCGCGGTGGCACGTTTTACCTTCGTGGTGTTTTAAAACTATTGCCTTTTGTTCGGTTTCATCTTCTACGTAAATTACTCTTTCAGTGCATTCGTGGAAATCGACCATGCCTTGCTTAAACAGAGTGATTATTACATTATTAAATAATTTTCTGTGTTCTTTACTTTCGAAGTATATGAAATATTTTCTGTGTGGTATTATGTACTCTTTCAAAAATTGTTTTACTATTTCTTCATCAAAAGGTAGGAAAACTTCCAAAACCTTTTGTTTGTGTCGTGACAAGTCTTTTACGTGCATTTTATTTTGAAGCCAGTTAAAGACTAGTATTTGATTCGGTTTTGTGTCGATTGCTTCGTGTAAAATAGGAATGCCTTTATTTTCCATGTCTAACGCTGAGTGTACAGTCTCTATACTACTTTCGTCAGATCGTAAAGGGTAGTTACGAAGGTCTGGTTCGTCTAATGACATTGCGTCGGGGTCAGGTATAGATATAAGGTCACTGTAAGAGGGCGATTTTGGTAAAATCTTTGTCAATCGATCAACTGTGTCATTCAAGCATTGTTGTAGTTTACCTGGGTTTCTGTCAACATGAACTTTCATTGAAACGTCGTCCGTATCTAAAGCATTCAATTTTATTCGTGAAAGTGCATCTGCGTTAGTGTTTTGCTTGCCTTTTTTATAAACTATGTCAAAATCATACTCCTGGAGACGCAATCGCCATCGGGTCAATTTACTGTTGGGTTCTTTTAAGGAATACAACCACGTTAAGGGTCGATGATCCGTGTATATATCAAATTTTTTTCCATAGAGGTATGGACGAAAATGTTTTACAGCCCAAATGACCGCTAATAGTTCTCGTTCTATAGTGCTGTAGCGTGATTCGGTATCACTTAATGTCCTGCTCGCAAATGCAATAGGCCTATCACTGCCGATGGGACCCTGAGACAACACGGCGCCCAAAGATACGTTAGAAGCATCAGTTGTCAATATAAAACGTTTATCAAAGTCAGGATATTGAAGTATGGGAAAATTGGTCAATAACTCTTTGCATTTTTCAAATGCATCAATATAAATTTTATCTATAAGAATCTTATTGCACTTCTTAAGACACTTGGTCAATGGTTGGGTAATCTTGGCAAAGTCTTTTATGAATCGTCGGTAATATCCAATAAGACCGAGGAAACTTTTTATTTCAGTTGTGGTCTTAGGCAAGGGATAGTCAAGTATTGCTCTTATTTTGTCACTATTTGGTTTCAATCCGTCTTTAGTTATAGTGTGGCCTAAGTAAAGAACCTCTTTTCTCAGAAACTCAGATTTTTCCAATTGGATTTTTAAGTTTGTTTGTCTTAATCTGTCGAACACTTTTCGCAGTTTTTCCAGGTGACTTTGGAGGCTATTACTATAGATAATAATATCATCCAAATATATTAGGCAATGAATGCCTTGTAGGCCTCTTAAAATATTATCCATTGCTCGCTGGAATGTGGCAGGTGCCGTCTTAAGTCCAAAGGGCATTCGTAAAAACTCATAGTGTCCAAACTCGGTGCTAAAAGCTGTCTTTTGTCGGTCTTCTTCATTAACTTCCAGTTGATGGTAACCAGAAGCAAGATCTAGAGTTGTGAAGTACGTACTTTTACCTAATTTATCGAAAAGGTCAGTTATGTTTGGTAGTGGGTACTTGTCGCCAATGGTAATCTCATTAAGTCGTCTGTAGTCAATTACCATCCTATATTTCACTACGCCTGAAGCATCCATCTTTTTAGGGACGAGATGAACAGGGGCACTCCACGGAGAAAAGGACTCCTGGATCACATTGTTTTGAAGTAATTTTTGGACCTGTTCTTTTATTTCAGCTGCTTGAGCTGGGGGCTGTCGGTATGGTTTCAGATATATGGGGTCTTCATTTCGCGTTCGAATGAAATGTTTTACTTGATTTGTGAAAGTCAATGGCAACTTTTCGCAATAAAATATATCCTTATATTCCGTACATAGTTTAGTAATTGCAATTTTTTCCTCTTTGTTTGTGTGATCTAATCTTAATTTTTCTTCCAGATTTTCCATCAACATTTTGTCAATCTCTAAATCATTATTCGAATTGTTCATACTAAAAACTTTACACTCGTTCGGATCGTACTCAAACACTTGAAAAGGTCGTGTTATCGTTAGACTCATTGGTTCTTCTAAAGTGTTTTGGATTATTGTTGTCGCGTATCCGTTCTCACACTTGACCCGCGCGCTAGGCATTCTCACACCGTTACAAAATTCCTTGAATTCTAAGATCCCTTCTCCTTTATACATGTTGGTAGGTAATTTTACGCGATGTTCCGTGCGTGCATCTAATATTATCGTATAATTGGTTGTATTATGGGATATAGGAATCGTAGTCGTGTTTGTTTTTAGGATGTTTCTCCTGAGATCGATAACAGCGCCCAATTGTCTCAGTAAATCATCACCTAGTACTCCGTCATACTTCGAGTCAACTTGGTACAAATAGAATTTATGATTTCCGTAGCAATTAAATGTGGGTAATGAGGGAATTTCCACAACTTTGTCGTGAGCTGAGCTTGAATGTGTGCTTATTACTTGAAATGGCTCATGACGTATCATATTGGGGAAATACTGGAAAGCTTTTTCAGGGTTTATAAAAGAACGCATACTGCCAGTGTCAATCATAAATTTACTATCAATTTCCGGTATATAAATGTATGGTAATTTCAAATTTGGGTCGCAATTATTAAGTTTAATTATCTCTTCTCTATAAAAAGGCTGTTTATACAAAAATTTTGGGCATTTGAGATGTCGGTCGAGTCTTGGAAAGTTTCGTCATTCATGTGTAAGTCGTGTGTGACGTCATCGGTGGAGTATTGCACGTAGTCGTCATTCGGGTATTCACAGTTTTGCTCATAGTCGTATTGACAGTCAGGTTCATATGATTCATAATTATTTATTTCCATTTCATTTAGTCTAAAACCCTGGTTGTTTCTCAATGGCGGTGCTGTTCTCATTGAAACATCATTGGATCGAAGATTGGAGGAGGTATTTGGTCTATAACCAAACTGTGGGTTATTATTTTGTTGCCGTGCTCCAAATTGTTGTGGAGTCATGGTTTGTTGCTGAAAGCCAAACTGAGGACGATAGCCTGTCGGTTGAGATGGTCTAAACCCGAACTGCTGTGGTGGGCGGTAGCCAAAAGACTGTTGTTGTGGTCTATAGCCTAATGGCTGCAACTGTGGTCGGTAGCCAAATGGCTGTGGCTGCCTAAAGCCAGATTGACCTTGAGAATTTGCGGTATTGTTATTAAATTGATTATGAGGCATACTCGGAGGTAAGTTAGGTCTTACATTTGTAGGCTGTAAGTGAGAATTTCCGAATTTAAATCCTGTATTTCCGTTAACCTGTGAGTGTTGTTGTTTGTTTACCGAACCGCAACGTGCTAAATATTGTTCATGGAAGTTAACTTCTTCCATTACCATAGCAAGGGCCAGTTCGAGGCTGTCTGGTTTTTTAAATCTAACTGTTCGCATCATGTGTTCAGGTAAATTATATAAAAATACATTAAGTGAGCTATTGTTGTAGATGATTCGTTTACTGTGTTTCATGCTGATGTCGTCAATTTCATTAACTTTTGACATTAAAACTGATCTTACAGACTGGATACGGTTGCAAAAATCCAGGTAGCTTTCGTTATTCTTTATTTTTAGCGAATCTAACTCTAATGCTATGCATTCTTCTGTACGTGGATCCCCAAAGTGCTGCACTAACAATTTTTTTAATTCGTCCCATGTCACTATATCTCCGCGTTCGCTAATAAGCGCGGCTGCATTATCAGTTAGTCGGCTTGTAAGGCATTTCATAACATAATCATTTTGTGTAATGGTCCCTGTGTATTTACTTATTACAAATTCACAATTTCTTATGAATAAATTTAGATGACGTTTGTCACCGTTAAATAGTGGTATGATTTTCAGCATTCCTGGCGGAATGAGGACAATATGCTGTTGTTCTTGGGCCATATTTTCTTTTTGTATTCTCTTACACACAAATAAAAATATCAACAAATAAAATAATACACAAAATTGCGAGAATTGATCGCTTAAATTATATGCTTTTCTAAATAATTAAAATTTAATTTAAAGTTGTATTAAATGTAAATTTATATATTTTTAAAAACACTATTTTATTTTATTTTTTTAATTCTTAAAATGCTATGTATGGTTTCATAGAGTTTTATACGAAAACCAGATAATGACTAAGAAGAGAAAAGTTCGATCTCTAAATAATCGGAAAATTGGACAGGAAGGCGAAAAGTTTGACTCACCCACCGGCCGGCACCACCGCTCCTTCTTGACGATTTTCTTTGGTTCGTTTGGATTTCCACTCGCTGTTACCGCTGTCGCTGCCGCCGTCACTTGCGCCAAACCGTTTAGAATTTGATACCCGGAGTTGCGTAAATCGTAAAACGACGTTATCTCACAAGAGGTGCAAAAGTGCATACACCAGTTTGTGAAAAGCGCGGAAAAATGTAACAGCTCAACCATGGAAATCCTACCGGCTGCGCCAGTCAAGATTCAGGGAGCGTCGCGATGGTGATATTAAATAATGATTAAATTAAAAACCAATGTAGAGGTCCGCTCAGAAGGACATGAGCTTATTTAATAAATCTAAAATCTTAACTAACTTAGATGTAGAATGCTTAAAAATAGATGAGGGGTCGATACAATCTCAAGTGGGTGCAAGCCCATGTCGTCCGTCTACCTGCTTGAGCTGCTAACATAACTAACTACAAACACGCACGTAACGCGCCGTGTTAAGTTTAGCTCTAAAAGTTGGTCTTTATTCCTAAGGAATAGAGTCCAAATTTTAAGAGGTTAACTTAACGCGGCGCGTTACGTGCGTGTTAAAGTTACGGAATCAGGGCCCTGTATATGCAGGGTTACGCGGAAAGGGTGTATTAAGCAACAGAGAGAACTGTTCCATACATTTTGTAGTGTGAATGGCTGATTTCTAAGGAACAGCAAATATATTTTTCGCGATATTTGTGTTGCTCCCATAGTAAAAATTGTTCATGATGGGTACTATGGACACCTTTTAGTTAGTACGCCCTTTCAGCGTAACCCAGTAATAATTTTTCCTGATTGTTCTATTGGTAGAACAAATGGTAATTATTTTTCCTACTTGTTCTATTGGTAGAACATATTAATCTGACCAATACTGAGCAGTCAGATTAATCTAGCGATCTATACGTCTAATCATAGACAAATAGGGTATTTGACTACTTTTGGGAAACTATTGCACATTATTGCCTGATATAATTTAATGTATACTGCATTTATATTTTCTGGATATCAGTCGTATTTGCGATATAAATCGATGTTAAAGTTTGAATAAAAAAATATCGCGCCAAAACGCATAACTACGTCATAGCTCCGGTCGAGCGACGATTGACGTCACACAAAACAAAACAGCTGCAGCCAGGCAGCAAAAGTTTGATAATCACTAATTTTCTAATAGAAGTAATGGTTTATAAATGTTGTGTAGTGCCACAATGTACAAATACTTCCATAAAACACCGGAAAAACTATTCGTTTCTGTTCCAATGGACCCGAAAACTCGCAAAAAGTGGTTGGAACTAAGTAAGTAGCTCGTAGAGAACCCGAAAGTATTGGAGCTAAATCAAGTGTTTCTATGTGCGAAGATCATTTTGAGGTACATCTTTGAGTCTATATATTTCTATTACAATTTGTGTTTTTATTGCATTACTATTTTATGTACTGTTACTTTCTTTTTAAACATTGTAAAGACATAACCTAACAAAATAGTGATATCCACCTACTACAACATACTTTTTGTACAACTTGATTGAATGTTTTGCTTGGAGAACAATTAAAAATTAATACTTACATTGTAGTTTTTACGTTTTGAGTTCTGCAGCGTAGAAACAATGACGTAGATTATTATTGAAGAAATATGCAACCATAAATACATTAATTTTGGGTAAGTTACTGCTGTCTGCTTGCACAAAATGTTTCTCCATTCTTCTCACATTTAACCTCCGGACTGTTTTTGGTGATAATTTCTGGATAAATCGCTCTCAAAATAGCTTTACAACATTAAATTCGCAAATATCAATACAAAATCTGTTTGTTTAGATTTGTGTGACGTCACTAGGGATGAAGCCAATTACAGACCGTTTTCGATCACGTGATCAAATGTCGAAAATACAGTTATTTTATTCGCGTTTTTTACAAAAAATAAGCATATTTTTATAAAAAAATCAATGAAATATGCTTTTTCATTATGTCATGTTTATGGATGATGTCAATTGGCTTAATATTTTCAATACAGTCAAACACCCTATTGCAAGCAATTGTCTTTGGTCTATGGCCTTTTAGATGTCCCTGCAGTGCAAGTACCATTCTTTATCGATCGTCAAATACGATAAAAATTTAATAATAGGCATTTTATCGAATTTTTATGATCTCAGCTGTCAAATTTGACGATCGATGAAGAACGCTACTTGCACTGCTGGTTCGATTAATGCAATCTAATAAACTAATACCTAATTATAGGGACACTAACCTCCAGTTTCTGAAAGCTTGTTTAATTTAATCTATTGTTAAAACTTATGCTAAGTGATTTGATTGGCTGTTGTTTTTTCGTTCAACCAATCACGTCAGTCGACATGAGATTTGTTGGTTAATGTTGGTCTTCCAGAAACCGGGTGTTAGTGGCCGTGGTTAAATATCTAACGGATCTGACGACAGATACTTAACGGATTTAGGTCAGATGCGTTCGCACCCGCTACGCCACCTTACCACATCTCCCTTGTTGGTCTGATCTTGATCTGCAGTGCAAGTACCGTTCTTTTATCGATAGTCAAATTGACAGTTGAGGTCGTCAAATTCGATAATATACCTTTTTTTTCAGTACTCGCTGTGATCGATAGCGAATTTGACGATCGATAAAGAACGGTACTAGCACTGCTGATGGTCAGTCTGAGTCTAGATAAGAGGACAAGGAAACGTCGGACAAAAATTAAATATACTTTGATTTCTGTGACAATTTTTAATGTAAAAAAAAACCTGCGACACTGCGTCATCTAAACATTGCTTTGAAGATCGAATTCACGACACATTTCGCGTTGAAGCTAAGATAATTGTAGGACCTGGCACCACACCACGGAAAACATTTAAAGCATTAGAAATTAATTTGATGCCCTCAAAGGCACGACTGGTGGTGTCATACATTCTTAAATAATCATAATAAATATACATAGGCAGGTGCTTTACATTCGTTGCAATCAGAAATGCACGTTCGTTGATTAGGTAACGTTTAATGCATTTTGCAGTCTTCGTTACACTGAAAGCGAGTGAAGTGGATCCGCACAACGCAAGTTGTAATACAAAGAATCACCATTGAACTGAACGACTACCACAGAAGACATATTAGTAGTCTGGCTAATGAATAGACTGAAACCCCGCGCCAAATTTAAAAATATCAGCATCGAAACCCAAAAATTTGCATGAAATGATACTTGTAAGTTATCAATTTTTATTGTAACACAGAACACAGTAATGTTTGCATTACATATTAATTTTGGGGTTGCAATGCGGATTTTTTTAAAGTTGGCGCTCGTTTTCCGTGTCTACAAGTACCACTACATTGTCTAGATCGGCTGTCGCCGGTTATTCGCCGTTTAGTTTGCTGGATAAAGCTTTTTTTAGCAATACCAGTATACCTATATTGTCACGAGGCATGCCTTTTTAATGACCATAGTTTTGTCTATGGTAAATTAAAACTGCTTTGACTGTCTACATTCAGTGTTGTCATACTAAGAATGTTTAATTTTCGCGCAGTTTTTTTGCAACACAAGTACACATTACAATGGTTTGACTATATAGTTAGTAGTTATGCTTTGTGCTGCGCACGCCTCGCTCTGACCCGCTTTCAGTGACGGACTGGACGTTAAAGCTCAGAATCAGAAATCATTTACAATGGCGCGCCGCTATCTCGCACTTTTGATGTTTTTTCAAAATATTAAATTACTCATTATTATGATCACAAAATATGAGATAAACAGTTTTTCCCATTTATTCTGGTCATATTAAAACAATAATTATATTTTCTAAATGTTTTGAAATAATGACGTTTTAAGATGACCTAAGCACATTTTTCAGAAGTCATCCTTTTTATATCATACAAAAACACCAAACGTGCCAGAGAGATTGCAACCGATATCCTGGCCCTTAAGTATAAAAAAAAACATGTATTTAAGAAGTAGTTTAGTAAATAAATTTTGAATAAAGCTTATATTCCTCCATTTATCATCACGTTATAAAATTAATGAGCAAATGGCTTACAATACAGCTGCCTTTTTAATGTACAAAATACAACTAAACAATTTGCATTTCATTTCTTAAATATTATTATTAAAGTTAAATAATGTGTTATTTTTAATTAATAAATTAAATATGTAAATAATCTCGATTTTGGCGTTAAATATAGAGAGCTTTACACTAGGTAGGGACTTGAAGCAAACTCGGAAAAAATACAACGAAAGAAGCTAAATTATTCGAGTGAATCATCATCATCATCATCAGCCAGAAGACGTCCACTGCTGAAGATAGGCCTCCCCCTTTAACCTCCACACTGAACGACAGCCTGCCTTTTGCATCCACTGGATGCCCGCGACTCACTATGTCGTCGGTCCATCTAGTGGGAGGCCTACCTACGCTGCGTCTTCCGGTTCGTGGCCTCCACACAAGAATTCGAGCTTGCGAAAAATGGATTAAAGTAATGTATTCAACATTACTTTAATCCATTTTTACGACAATTTTACAGATCATAACTATCTTAATTCAATAAAAGCGTATTGTGTAGTATTCTAAGACGATAATACATTAGATCCCAGTACCCCTTAGTACAAGTTTTGATAGTATTCGAAAACTTTTTTCGTTTACGTATTGTTCCATACATTGCTGGGCTGAAACGTATTCGAAAACTTTTTTCGTATTAGAGTGAAGCAATCTATGCCGCCGATTACTACCGATTTTAGTTGCTCCGCGTTTCCGCTGGAGGCGCTTTACTACAATATATGGAACAATATATACGTAAACGAAAAAAGTTTTCGAAAACTATCAAACCTGGGACTAAGCGTACTGAAAGGAATTTAGGCGTGAGAGTCCGTGATACCGTTTGAGCTGTAATCACGGTAATTACGTTAACATATTATAATACTATTTGTTAATTAATTATAGCACGGTCTGTTAAGTTGGCAACACAGCACTAATTTTCACACTTTATTGACCCGACAAAAATTTAATGTATACCTTTTTTATTTCATTTATACCTTACATTTTTATTTTTTTAGCAAAACTTGAATTAAGTTTAATATTTAAAAAACTAAATCCAAGCATTGCCGGGTCAAGTGTGAAAATTAGGTGGTGAATGAAGCTTTATTTAACTAGGTACATTTGAATATTGTGACCAACATACTTTTATTTAGGCCTCCAAGCTAAGTTTTTTCGACAGCCATCTGCGACAGAATAATAAATACTGTAGCTTTTTTATATATGTATAATTTGTTTTAGTTTTAATTGCATTATTTCCCTTACTCTAAACTAGTCTTAGCTGCATATTTGGTTTCAGGCAATTGGCAGTACTTATAACATATCCAACTTGCATTTTCAAGTCGGGACTGGAGCTCGGCTCATTCTACCACAGAAAAGAGAAGTAAATAGAACGGAAACACTTTTCCTTATGACGCGACACGAAACATATTTCAGCTAAGGACGCCTAAAGAAGACTCGCCACAAAGTAACATATTATTCTGGGGCCTCTTTGCGGCATGTCGGCCATTTTTACATGCCATGTATGTTAGCTGTCAAAACCATAAATCTTCAAATTGACGCCATTTTGTCCTATCAAAGTGCCGCGCATCACGTGACCTTATTTCCCATCCCCTACAAAACAGTCTGATATAACCGCGTTTGCGTTGCATTTCCTGTTAATGTAGTAATGTTGCTTGTAATATCGAAAGGAAATGAGGTTGAAACATTACAGAGGAGGCCACGTCACTCTGTTCCACGTCTCTTCTGTGTGACCCGCGCCTTACGGAATATGAACTTATGTTATTTACAATTAAATGCATTAATTATTTATTAAGGTCGCGCTTGTCAGCCTGAACCATCTCTACAACACATTTTAACATTAAAAAATAATATTTGACCATTATTTTTAGAATAACATCGCAAACGTTTAAAAGTAATTTTTATATTGATATGTTCTATTTTAGCGGAATAAATCGAAAAATAAAAACACTTTTTTCGATCACCACCGCCATCCTGTGAAATAACAACACGAAAATAGCTTTACACAATTGCAATGCTATCGTAAAACAATTCCCAATACATTTTTTACATTATCAGTGATTTTTTTTATTCCCAAAAATATTGTAAATGTGCGAAAGAGATAGCTCTGGGGCCTTACGGACAACGGCTAATTGCGGCACCTAATCCGCTCAGTTGGAAAATCACGCGACCGCAAACCGTATCTGGGCGCGATAAGGTTCACGTTCGCGTGATTTTCCAACTGAGCGGATTAGGTGCCGCAATTAGCTGTTGTCCGTAAGGGCCCTGGTCAGTGAGCGCGGTCTTCATATCTAGGCACTACTCAATAAAGTTTAAATCGATGGTCATGTCGCTGCTTGCGACGGAATAATAAGCTTAAATATCTTATATACAAACTTATAGTTATATATATATAGTTATAGTAAAAAAAAAGTTCACATGTATTGCGTGGTTAACCTTAATCATTAATTAAAAATAATAACGCACACTCTCATAACTCCACACTAGGATTTCCTGTGTGGGAGGAGCACCCACAAAGACACGGAAAATTTACACTCAGACCCAGAGCAGCATTATTCAAACATAATATTGCCTTTTTTTATCTTATTATAAAAAGTTTAAAACGTAATTTTACAGGGTTATTTTTAATTCACCTAAAACTTCTTGTAGGCAGATTATCTACATCATACCGGTCTTTTGTTTCATGACATTAAACAAAACTCTTTTTTTTTAAAACTTTGTTTTGTTTTTTCCCGGAATTCTTTGAACATTGTGTGAACATATCAGACACTGTGAACATTCTATTCCAACTGACCGTAGAACTCATTCTTAAAATAAAACAAAATATACAAATAACATTGGCATGTTGCAAGTGTTATCTTTCAATTCAATACTTAACTTTAATTTATACAGGGTCACTGGTAATCAGTTGAGAGTCCTATTATAGAAACTGACGTGGTTTTCACATATTTTATTTATATTACACGGGAATTACTCACGTAAGATTAAGCCGGTCACTCCGACTATAGTTTCAACCGCATTAGTTACGAGTCCTCTTAAAGGTGGCCCCAGAACACCAACCAAAAAAGAGAAGAAAAAACATCTGCCTTTAAAAAAAAAAAAACACTCCCGACAAACAAATAAAACAGCTGTTTTTTTCCGCATTGGTAAGTCGTAGAACAATGTTTGTTTTGACATTAAGACGTCAAGACGATGCTAACTAATTACCAGGTAACCCTGTATAGACTTAACCTAGATGGCGTGACTTACTAGTAAACTCCTTAGATGTATTACCATAGACAAACATTTGTCTATGGTATTACTAACTAAATGAAATGGCATCGATTAGCATGTCCCATAAAGATAAGTTAATATTAAAAAATATGGTGTCAGCACTAATCTTATTCGTTGCTATCCTGGTTTATTACACTGCAATTAAAATAGCAGGGATATTTGAGCTAGTTTGGTTCTGTCTACAAAATCCTTCAAAATTTACATCAGATTCAGATTATTTATTGCTTCCATACAACGTGGTAAAAATATTAAAATTAACAAGTACACAGTTTCATATTATCATCTAAACCAGACTAAAAAAATAGCTGCCATCTATTCATCACAAACTGAAATTGAATGAGACAAGACAATTCTAGAGCTATCAGAATAATTCAGAGTGAGACAAAACAATCGACGCATCCTTGGTCAGAATTCAATGCCACTTATTTGTTAATTATTTACGACTTTGCCCAACACTGCTGTTTGTGACGCTTCTAGTCTGCCAAAAGACAAGTTTCTATGTAAAAAAAAAAAGCCGAGGACTATTTCATATTTATCTTAACTTGATCTTAATTACTTTGACAAGATGTTTTTTGTATAGTTGAGAAAACAAGGTAACGGACGGACAAAGTGACAGCTTTTAGCTGATCAAATTTCGAAAACGGTACACCATATTAAAAAGTTGTATTTTAATATTGACTTGAATTTTAAAAGACCTATTCAGTGGACTGAGGCAGGTTCAGTGCACTGCACTCTTTCAAATTACAGTCGCCATATTGTATTTATGATGACGTTAACACAATCATGATGAATCAACACCTCAAATAAACTTTATTAATTAAAAAAAATACTTTTTATAAACAAGTATTATTCGTATTCCTCTCAGCAAACTCTTTCATTTGATACCCATATCATGATGGTAGATAAGAACATTTTGTCCGCCCTCTTGGGGCATCCGCCATGTTGAATTTATCATCTACTAGCGACCCGCCCGTCCGGCTTTGCACGGGTATAATTTACGTGCGAAGCCAGGGCGGGTCGGTAGTTATGTATATAAACCTTTCGTAAAAAACTATCTAACTGATGGTGAAAACCGCATCAAAATCCATTGCGTGGTTTAGGAGGAGTTAGCGGCCATCCAGACAGACAGACGCGGAAAGCGACTTTAATTTATACTATGTAAAGAAGACCAAAGAGCTTGGGAAGACAAATTCAACGAACCCATACTCGACGGGGTTACGTCGTTAAGTTTATGAGTTCCTATGGCCACCTTCTGATTCCATCATCAGACCGGCTCGATGGTACCACAACATTGCATTGTCACTGAGCTTACATAAGTATGTCAAATCTCATGCCAAAGCTCAATCGGCTGAGGTTAACTGGTCTAAAATTCAGCAGCAAGATTTGTCCCACACACATGCTAACAGGACAATTTGAATAAAACCTTGTAAAAATTGGTTGAAGTGTTGATGCGGCTGGTGGGAAATTCATACTAATATTATAAATGCGAAAAGTTTGTTGGTTTGTTTGTTCCTCTTTCACGCAGCAACAAAGCAACGGATCGACCTGATTTTTTGCATGGGTATAATTCCAAGGGATGGAGACATAGGCTACTTTTCATCGTCATCATCACTATGCGGGTGAAACCGCGGGGCGTAGCTAGTTTAAAAATATATGTATGAATGTATGTACATCAGTCTCTGGCGGCCATATCACAAGCTTTGCTTAGTTTGGGGTTACATGACCTTAGTGCGGCTGTTAGACAGGGGCGGATCCAGGATTGAATTTGGGAGGGGGGGGGGGGGGGGGGGCATTCTGGATTTCATTTGGGGGGGGGGGGCATTCTGACAAGGTGGAGTTGCTAGGTGTTTTGGGGGGGCCACCCCCCTGGATCCGCCAATGCTGTTAGACAACGTTCATAAACAGCTGTATAGGACATCTCAATACGTTCCTATATTAGCGAACTACCTTAAAGATATATCTATCGTTGTATGACATGAAGTGCACTTAGGCTGAGGAATGGAACTTAATGGGTTCCTTTATGCACTTTTCAGGCGCCAGAAGCAGTGCCATTTTTGCCGACTACAAGCTATCACAATGTAAAGATAACTCTGATATAGACCGCAAGCGACTCGCTCGCACGCAAATGTGCACCTTAAGCGCCAGAAAACAGGGTGCTATAACGCTCGCGCATTTGATGATTTATTTTTAAATACAAAAAAGATTTTTGAAAAATTGCTTCGATCATTAAGCGGTTTTTTTTTGTTTTTTTTACTGACTAATAAAATCATCCCATTTTTTTGGTCACAATAAAGAATACTAAAACAAAAATTTGTTCTAAATATTGTGATAATAATTGTATTAACTTCGTAAATGACCGAAGCATTTTTCAAAAGGAGACATTAATTTTATTTTTAAAAAAATGTTCGAGTTATATGGCGGCGCACCATTTTCTGGGCCTTAAATTACGTAGGCTACTTATTTAAAACTATACGTCTTTCACTGTGTTCTAGTTCAGGCCTCAATATTACAGCAATACTTTTAAAAAAGTAGGCCCAGTCAAAGCTTAAAGAACTTTTTTACTTACTGAAAGTACCTAAGTTATAACTGTGTTTTAAAACTGAATAGGCATGAGTCCTAATGTTTAATTTATTACAAATAACCGGCTTAGCGATGAATATAACTAAATACATTACACATACTGAAAACATAAATTAAATTGGCTGATAAATCTCTGAGATATGAGCGTTTAAAGATTTAGATGGGGATAGAGGGGAGAGCTCTGTTCCTTTCACGCAAAGCGTGTTAGTATAGCATTTGTATGGCGCGCCTGAGGTGTGACGTCATAACTCAGTATAGTGCGCTCTGTCTAGCATGTAATTAAAACACTTATAACTTATAAATTTTTGGCTTAATTTTTATTTTTTATTTTTTTTATTTTTTGATGAGCTCTATTTATGATCAGCTTTCTCATGAGGTAATAAAAAAAATATTAGTCATCATGCCTATTCGTACATACATTCTGCCTTTCACAAAAAATATCATAGAAATTACATGAGAAGTTCTTTGAACCCAGTCTCTACATAAACTTATAGGACGATCTAACAAGTTAAAGCTTAGAAAGTAACAGTTTTCAGATCTTTGTCTTGATCAGTTTTCTTCCCTCAATATAGTAAGTGCTTGGATTCAAGCACAATTACTTATTGCAACTACACGCGGGCGTTTTTTGACATTATTCGACGAATAGAGAGCTATTGTTCATATCACTCGCATCATAAGCGTAAAGTGCGCATTAATGTTATTATTAACTTAAATTTTTTCCGTTTACAATGTGGCGGACCACAAGCCTGTTTACCGCCATTTTTATTGAAAATAAATTTACAAGCTTTGACGAAGATGTTGGACTAATGTAGGGACGTTGGGACCTACTTGACGTTAGTAGTGGTGTCCGTCAGACGGCGGCACGTGTTCTCAGCTCGTCACAGAGCAGCGTCTGTCAGACGGTGACGTCATCAGACGTGAACAGGCAGTAGTGGGCGTCGCTCAGACGGAGGTGCCGCGGCGCTCGGCGTCCAGCGTCACGTCCTCGGGGCTGGCGAGGTCGGCGCGCAGGCGCACGCCGCGCCCCGTCAGCGTCCAGCGGCACGCGGCGCGCCCCCCGCCGTTAGCCACGTTACTGCCGTTGCCGCTACTACCGCCGTTGCCGCCACCAGAGCCGCTGTCCGCGCTCCTGCACCAAACACACGTGCTTGTCTATAGGCTTGATCATCATTTCAGCAACTTGTAGAACAAAAGTTGTTAGTCTTGATGCACCATAGTGACCCTTAAGAGGTTTTGCGTTAGTTAACTTTGACCCTGTATATATCTCTATTTATGTTAGACAGTGTACCTAGAATGGGGTGTGTCGCGCGGGTCGGTGTCGCGGTCGGTGTCGCTGTCGCCGGTGTCGGAGCCCCCGCCGCGGTACCGCTGCGGAGCGCCGCCCGTCTCCGGCGCCTCCTCCAGCGCTCTTATGATGTCCGCACACAGTTCAGAATCTAGTGGCACGGGATTGTCCGAGTCCCTGTGAGAACGGAGTTTGAAAATAGTATGTTATAAATATTCTGACGTTTCCTGTTTGCGGAATGACTGCTTTAATCTGTCTTTGCAACCAACCTAAGCAATGGTGACGTCATCTGTAATTCTTGCCACCTGCAAGTAGCTACTCAGCTAGCTCCGAAGCTGACTGGGAGATGACGCCTTTTACCAATGACTATTAATATTATCTTTGCCTTTTACCAACTCGAATGTAACATCTCTAACGATAGTGTTTTTAACCTATTGTGAAAACTTAACTGGCCAATGGGACAGGGGCAAAAAAGCTAATGATTATGACGTCAACTTTATGACATACAAATTTTAAGTTAGTTTTTAACTTTTCGTTTGCGAAACGAAAATTTAAATCATTGACCAATATCATTAATAAAGCTGATAAAGAGCAGAGGACCGAGAATTGATCCTTGGGACACACCGGAACGGATGAGTGATGGAGAGGACGAGAATCCATTCAAGACTAGTTTGGCAACGTTCATTAACATAACAGGTGAACCATCTCATTTGATCACCCCTTATTCCAGCCGCATGTAGCTTCGCAAGAAGAATGGAATGATAGATGCGATCGAAAGCCTTGCTATAGTCCGCGTAAATCGCGTCGACCTTTTCCTCACCCTCCATGTTGGTAAACCAATAAAAATGTAAGGATGTTAGTTGTCCATGTCCTTGTGTTTTTTATTTATTTATTTATTAACGGAAAACAAACAGACATAGACATATAACAACATAAGACATAGTAAGAAAAATAAGAATAAACAAGCCTTAAAAGTTTTCACAAATAAAACAGAGATACAATCCAGCGTTTTAGCGTTTAAAAATAGTTGACCTGTTGTGTAGTACTAGCGCGACGATCGCGGGCGAGGGCAGCGGCGGGTGGTGCGGCGCGCGCGGGTTGAACGCGGCCACGTCGAGCGCGGGCGGCGGCACGCGCGGCGCACCCGCCCCCGCGCCGCGCTCCGCCGCGCACTCGTCGCCGCCGCCCAGCAGGTCGGGCGGCTCGCAACGCGCCTCCCACGCGCGCGCCCCCGGCCCGCTCTCCAGCGGCAGACACGCCGCGCCCTCCTCTAACGGCACCAACACGTCCGCGTCGAACGCCTGACAATTACCACAATTGATTAATTTACATACACTAAAAATGTCTAATTAGATGGCATTTCCATGATTTTATTTATTTTATTTGGAAAACATACAGTGTAAATAACTAGATTTCTGATACATTGTATAATTAAACACCATTTAGCACGGTGAACGGTTAGTTAGTTTGGTTGTATAAGTTTTTCGATGAGTGGAGCTCTGCTTCTCGCTTTCTCAGTGACCGGATGCGAAAGACTTTGTCAACTCGACAATGTTTGGGTAACGTACGGTCATTTTAAAACATTTAACGGTTTTAAAACAGAATAGGCATGAGTCCTAATGTTTAATTTATTACAAACTAGCGGTCCGCCCCAGCTTCGCATGGGTATAGATTATAGCCTATGTCACCCGAGGATAGTGTAGCTTCCCAACAGTGAAAGAATTTTTCAAATCGGTTCAGTAGTTTCGGACCCTATTCAATGCAAACAAACAATCAAATCTTTCCTCTTTATAATATTAGTATAGATAACAGGCTTAGCGATGAATACAACTAAATACATTACACATATTTAAAAAATTCATAAAATTGGCTGACAAATCTCTGAGATATGAGCGTTTAAAGTTTTAGGTGGGGATAGAGAGGGGATACGCTATCCCTTTCTCGCAAAGCGTGTGTTAGTATAGCATTTGTATGGCGCTCCTGAGGTGTGACGTCATAACTCAGTATAGTGCGCTCTCTGTCTAGTATGAAATTAAAATACTTATATCTTATTTATTTTTGAACGAATTTTAATTTTGTTTTCGTTGATGGTCTCTACTTATGATCAGTTTTTTATGAGGTAATAAAAAATATTAGTCATCATGCCTATTACAGTGGTAGTATAGAGCTCAATTTTTGCATTTTAGAGGTGGGTGTGTGTTTTGTGTAGCTGTAGGTACCTCGAGAAGAGCGGCGGCAGCGAGCGCGGGCCAGTCGTCGGGGTCGAGACCGCGCGCGGGCCACCAGTCGCGCGGGCGTGGCTCGTGCCGCCAGGCGCGGCGCAGCTCGGCGGCGGCGGCGGCGCGCGCCTGTCGCAGCGCCGCGGCAGTGAGGCGGCAGCGCGCGCGGCACGCGGCACTCAGCGGCAGCTCCAGGTCGCGCCGCCGCGCTGCCGCCGCCGCGCGGACACACCCCACTAGCGCTGCGCACTCACGCTCCAGCGACAGGTAAGACCCCGTCTGGGAATACATACTATCGGGTTACATACATTACATAATATTGCATTTTGGGCAACATTTTATAGCGTTTGTGCTGTTGTTTAACTAACTAAAGGCAATATTAAAAATGGTCAGTTTTTTGGATTGCAGACATCAAGCAAGACACAATTTCTATAGAGTCACCTCATTTCATATTTCAATGAAAACAGTCAAAAACGTCCGAGCGTGATTGTACATAATTATATTGTATCAATTATATATTTCACAATGCCACATTTACTCCAATTTAAACATTATGTCGCTTGCATAGTGTTCAACATTAGTTGTCGGCTATGTCATCGTAGCTCTGACATCGCGCGGCGTTGTAGTCGGGGTCGCGGTTACCTTGTAACTAACCAAAAAGTCTGCGCAATTCGCGTGCGTGTGCGCCGAGCTTTGGTTGGGTTTTTTGGCACGATTGCGACTCTATATGTATTGTATATCGATGATTGCAGGCTCTTCCGTGGCGCGGTCGTTTGGTTGAGCTACCGGTGCTGCCATGGCAGCACCTCATCAGTGTGCACACTGGTGAGGTCGAAGGCAGAGCCGCATACTTATAAAGTAGAAGGCCGAGAATCATTCTTGCGAGGCCGAGAGCCGAATGGTACTGCAGTGAGACCGTAGTAGCATTTGCAAGTGAACAGTACGTATCGGTGGCTTTCAGGAGGCCTAAGAACTGGGCTTGCTTCTCAGGTTACACAAAAAGTAAGCAAAATATATAAACTAGACATCACAACCTGGTTTAAACTTAGCATTAATATGCAAACCTATACATATACATAAATAAATAAACAGACACGACTAAACACTTAGAATGTATCACTAAAGTTTAGTGTATGTGGTACGATGGCCAGTATTAGCGTTTTTGGTGATATTTAATGATCTTCCTCCTTTGTTATATTTTATTTAAGAATGTACTATGTTTTTTTTTTCAATTTCATTCAAGAGAATTTGTATAGTTATCTGATAGTCATAATTTATTTATTTAGCAATGTCCATATAAACTAAATGCTGAATTCACTAGTGTTAAGAATTACACTGTGCTTTTTTGTTGTGTAAGACTTGAGATGTGTACATTCCAAGAAGTGAAAAAATTTAAATTAAAAAATTACGTACCATTTTTCCATAGCTTCACTTCATACGAAATCATTGTCGACGGCTTACTATAATTATGTACCTTAGCGATCTGCACAGAGAATGGTCCGAAGCACGCGTCGACAAAGTGCTTGTAGTCCCTGAGAGGGCGCTCGATGTGTTGCTCGGTGCGCTCGGTCCAGGCGTGCAGCGCGTCCAGCTCGGCACGCGCGGCAGCCGCGGCCGCCGCCTGCGCGGCGGACAGGCCGCAGTATCCCGGCGCCGTGAGCCCCGGCCCCGCCACGCGCCGGCAGAACACGGAGTCGTGGTGCGGCACGCGCGCCAGCCGCACGATCACGGCGCGCCACGCCAGCGCCTCCCAGGCGGCGCGCGCGCCCTCCCACGCCGCGCCGCCCGCCAGCGCTGCGCCCGCCAGCGGCACCATCGCCGCAGCCACCACGAGCGCCGCCAGCGGCTGCAGCACACCCAGCACCAGCAGCCGATACACCACTACTTCCACCAGCGGGAACCACCTGTCACAATACACATACAGTCTGGCCAACATGAAAAAACATATCGTCTCATTGTTCTATTTTTTTTAAAACTTGTGTATTTTCGAGTGTTTTTGCTTAATAAACGCTTGTTTATGATAATGTCTAGCTTATATTATATCTGTATTTTAAAAAAACACATAATTTAAAAACAGTGATCTGTATATATTTTTTATTATTGCTTATTGCCTTGTTATTTATTGTCTTTATATTATTATTTTTCATTTTGGCCACGACTTAAACAAAATTGGAAAGAGAGGGTCACCCTGGGCTATTCCACTTTCTGTCGTTATGTCTACAAAAAAAAACATAGTTGGAAGTCACAATTTTGATCACCATTTTGTTTCTTCGATGATTTCAATACAATATTTCTCTATTACACATTGAAAATACAAATTAGCTTTTATGTGGATAAAGGCGACAGTTTTATTGATTAATCTGTATGTGTGTCACGTTACATTGGCTGCGATCCCTTACCGATTTAGTTTCCCAGGTCGCGGGCAGTCGAAGTCGTAAAAAAGCATGTTGTTTAGGTGCATGAGTAGAGCGAGCGGAGGCACCCAGAGCGGCGCCACAGCCGCCGCCAGTAACGCTAGCGTGCACACTACTACCACGCACAGCGGGAATAGTAGGAGAAGCGCCGCTGAGCCCAGTCCACCCACGACAACGTATAGCCACGCACGATGCAACGCGCGCGTCACGCCGCCGCCAAGAAGACCTGAGCAAAGATTTTTTTTTTTATGATACACCTCAACATATCAATGACTCGGTCTATTGGAGACCGAACGGAATACTGACCGGTGTCGGGCTCCGCGTCGATGCGGCTGCGCTCCTTGGAGACATGTCGCCAGACCGCGAGCAGCCGCGACCACATCGTATGCGTCTCGCCGCTGCGCTGCGGCACCAGCGAGCCGTGCGCCTGCGGACGTACGGGGCGGCGGTCAGCGGCGGCCGGGGTGCGGGGGGAGCACGGGGGGAGGGGTGGGACTCACCTGTGCCAGCTCGAGGTCGGGCACCAGGGGCTCGCGGCGCAGCAGTGTGCGCAGCGACACCGGCGACCGCCACGCCACCACCACCGCTAGCACGTACACCGCGTTCCAGCACCAGCAACGCGCGCGCTGCGCCATGTTGGCCACACGCCAGCCCGGCCAGCGCGTGGTAGTGGCACGCGCGCGCTCACCCCGCGCACCCCGCCGTCGCGCGCCGCGCGCTCGCTCGCTCTCCCACGAGAGAGTGCTCCACACGAAGGTGCGGGTGGGTGCAGTGGCGGCGCGCAGCTCGGCCGCCAGCAGCGGCTCGCGGTCGCGCAGGAACGCCAGGTCGCGCAGCAGGAAGTACCGGTGCTGCGGCAGCTCGAGTGCGACCATCGCGTGCGCGGCTTCCTCGCGCGCCGCCCAGCGCAGCTCGCGCTGCAGCCGGCGTGCCGCCGCCGCCAGCCGCTCGGCACGCCACGCGGGCTCGCGCGCCAGCAGCGGGTGGTGCGCACGCAGCTTGGCCTCGGCGCCCGCGAGGCCGGCGGCGAGGCGCGCGCGCGCGGCACCCTCGGCGCGCTCGAGCGCGGCGGCTGCGCGCAGCTGGTCGGCCAGCAGTGCGGGCACGGCGGGCCCGAGCGCGGCGAGTGCGGCGCTGGCGCGCACGGCGGCGCACACGCGCGACACGTACTCGCGCATGGCGGCGTCACGCAGCTCCTCCTCGGCGTCGTGCAGCGGCGCCTTGCGCGCGGCCAGTGCGGCCGCCGTGCGCTCGCGGAAGTGCAGGAACCAGCCGCGCGCCTCGCGCTCCAGGATGGCCTGCAGCGCGGGCGCGGCGCGCCGCAACAGGTCGCGCCGGTACAGCCGCAGGTCCACCGCGGTGCGCTGCGGCGTGGTGTACAGGTGCGGCAGGCGCGGCGCCGGCCGCAGCGCGTCGCGCACGTCCGGCTTGTCCGCGCCGGCGCGCCGCATCGCGCGGCTCACCCACGCCGCCACGCCCGCGATGTCCTCCTCGTGCTCCGGCTACAGATAGTTCCAAGTAATTGTTCATGTTGCGAGCCGTTGAAAAGGAACATTCAGCTATTGATAGTTGGTAGAGTTCGTACCGTGCATATCAACTCGGCGACCAAGTAGCGAGACCTCTCTTCTCGTATTTTCTTTTCGAGATCACGCGCCTCCATCGATGGCATGCCGATCAGGAGGTCCAACAATCTATAAGGACAAAATGGTATCTTAATCTCCAGTTCCAGGAGGCAGAAAGCTCATTGAATGAGGCGTAGTGTAGGCGTGTGTGGTTGTGCACCTTGTGAGCGCGTGCGCCAGGGCGGCGCGCGAGGCTCGCAGAGACAGCGCGCGCTGCTGGTCGCCCGCGAGCCGGTGCCGCGCCACGAGCACGAGCAGCGCGAGCGCGCGCGCCGCGTGCCGCAGCAGCGCGTCGCGCGCGCGCGCCCGCCCGCGCTGCAGCCACCCCGACACGCGCCACACGTGCGTCTGCCCCGGGAAATGACGCGACGGCACTTCGAACTCACTACAACACAACAACTATTGTGAAAACCGCGACATAATCTGCGGTCGCTCGGGCGTGGTTCGGACGCGAACATTGTGACAATATTATAAGCCTTTAAACATCCACATGGATTTGATTTATAAACGCATGGATACAACATTTTCGAAAACACTTGTCCTTACTTTACTACTATTGTATATATATATATATATATTGATAGCTAACTAAATTTTATACTTAAATGCGAAAGTTTGTGTGTGTGAATGTTTGTTACCACGTATCTGCGTATACAACAAAACATAAAATAAAATTAATATTTTGATGACATTTGGAATGTAAATATTTTAGGTTCTGGAATAACACATAGGCTAAGCTATTATTATTATTTTGATCTGATTTTGTTCTTCAATTGCTACAAATAAATTTTCATGCGGGCAAAGCCGCGTGGCGCAACTTGTTATACTATAATGCCCAAGACATTTAAAACTACGAATAACGGGGGAAAAAAATGCTCTTATTTTTTTTGTTAGGATTCACATTTACACCATCATCATGCCTAAAAAAAACCCTTACAACTCGTCCACTGCATTCGAATCGAATGTAACCTAAGAGGCGGATCAGGTTCAAGTCTAGCTAACTGGCGCCGTCTACATTACGCTTCTCTAATACAGCTGTAATCGATACCATAGTAACTCGATATCTCGGCGCATGATATGACATTGCTAGGAGTATCACAATACGTGCCACTGTGCCCACGCAATCACGCCGCGACCCGGCCAATTTGGACCAATTGAGCAGGATACCTTGCTTGACCATGCACTCAGACACAATTATTGGATTTGAATCTGAATACCTAAATAGTATACAGTGTAAACTCTTTACAGCGACACTTAAGGGTCTGCGCATTTTATGGCGTTATTGAGAGTTGTCGTTAAATGGAGAGAAAAAAAGCAATATTATTTTACTATAATTATATGTATTTACTATATTTATGAAACATTAATATTGATACAATAACAACGCATATTGCGTTTAGTCTGTTAATTTTGTTTGACGTTTTTTGCTGCTCCAATATTTTATTTTAAATACGAGGTATAAGAAAGTATTGTTTATTGCTTAATAATGACGTATTATTGTCGTTATTTAGAGTGGGTGTGATGCTACATAGAGTGTATCATTGTATAGACAACAAGGTAAACCAAACAAACTCAAGTAATTTCGATGTTTTAAGGAGTTTGTCGTTAAAGCGAGTGTCGCTCTATACAGTTTACACTGTATTTATATGTATGTTAACGAGCGATGGCGGCCGATCGGTAGCATGTGCACTTTACAATCGGACGGCACCCGGTTCGATCCTCGACCCTGCACCAATGACTTATTTTAGTACTTAAATAAATTATGTGCAGTTTCGATACCATTGCTCAACAAAGGTGAAGGAAAAACATCGTGAGAAGAACCGAAAAAAGTCGAGTTGATCTTATGACATAGTTAATCTTATAACAATTTTTTTTATTTTTTTTATTTGTGGAAACTTTTAAGTCTTGTTTATTCTTATTTTTCTTACTATGTCTTGTTTTGTTAAAGCTGTTTGTTTTCCTTAAATAAATAAATAACAATCTTCTTTTTGCATCGGGAGTTAAAACACATATTTTGTGTGATAGTAAAGACAGTGAGAAGTCTTAAAAACAAAATATATTCAAAAACAAAAAAGTATTAGAAGGAAGAGGGACAGCTGTATAAAAAGGTCGGTTAACAAAGAGAATATTATGTCAGGATACTTCACACACATGTTGATTGAACTCATCTGTTTGAATGTAAGCTGTAATTGAAGCTAATGAATATGAAAGGGCGAGAGGCCATTTCCTTTGCTGTAAACCTTGGCTATAAGCTTCTGTGTTTTAAAGTAATACCTATTTATTTATGGAATGTAATTAATAAATAAGGATTTTAGGAATTTCAATACTGATTTTTATAACTCTTGTATTGTGAGTTTTGTAAGCTATCAACTTTTGTTTACGTATATATCGGCCTCCTGGACGTTTCAGTCAACGGCTTAGAAAAAATAAATGGAAGTGTTATACCTACAATTTCCTATTTAGCACTTACACCACCAACCCCCTTGGTCGTCTTTTTGATGACTTTTAATCATCTCGTTTGCAGTTGTGTGGCGCTCAATATTGATGTGTGTGTTTGGTGAACTAGTGAGTGAACTAGAATTCAGTGTGTGCAATACGTGTTTACCTCACCCCCTTCAGTATTTGGCAGACTTTCGGAACTATCTCGAATTTCAGGAAAATTCAAACATAACCATGATCTTATTATGATCTAAGGTCAACGGGACATCTGGCTAGCTCAAGGTTTTAGCGCATATATGGCTAAGAAATAAAAATTAGCCTTAAAAGTTCTATTGCAAGTGAGCTTTGCAATAGGACCTTATAGGCTGATAATCTTTAAAAATGTAAAAAAATTAAAAACGGGACATTTTTTCACACACGGTCATCTGATCCCAAACTAAGCAAAGCTTGTGATATGGCTGCCAGAGGCTGATATACATACATATATAGTTTTAAATACATACTTAAATAGATATTAACAACCACATATAGAACAAACACAAATATTCATCACATAAATGTTTGTCCTAGGTGGGAATCGAACCCACGCCCCCAAGCACAGAAGGCAGGCTCACTACCAACTGGACCAACGGGCTATCTGATTGAACGGATTTCCTTGAATCATAGTTAAGAATACTATCAACCAAGTCACCTTCAACCTAAAAAACTTAATTCAAAATCGGTTCGGCTGTTTGGGAGCTATGATACAGAGACACACATATGAACCCTGTGACACCCCTCTGTTTGCGTAGGGAGTTAAAAATATGTGTTACATAATACCCTACTTACCCAGTTTGGTTATAATGGTTTGGCTTAATGCCCATATCTTCAGCCAAGGCCATGACCTGCCATTATTGTGTAAAACACTAACTGCAGATTCCATATTCTATGTCTGTATGCTATTGGTATTGAAAAGATTTTGCCACTCAAACACATTGTATAAATTAAAGTAAAACACTTAAAAAAATAAGGAGAGTTTTACCACTTTTAAGCAACGCTTGCTACTACAGATGACCATAAGGTTTAACATATTGTATTAAAGTCGCCTTTAGCGGAGCAAAACCATGACGCTTAAACACCAGTCGTGTGTTTCGCTACTTTTGTTTTTAGAGTTTTTCGCCTATTTTTCGAAAAGTATAGCTGTAATGTAAAATGTGTCTTTACGGTTCCCTCTATAATTATTAAATCTGTACATCAAGATATCGTAGACAACATTTGATGAAATAGGTATTTGAATGAATCCAAAAAAAAAAACAGGGAGAAAAGCTCTAATTAGTACTTTTATTTATTTTTCTATGCTGCCAAATGTCCCTAATCGTGTTTCGGTCTTTACGGTTTTCTAGATAAAACATTCAATTATGATATGACACCATTTTTATAATTTTAAGGCTACCATCGAAGTAGACAAACTAAAACTAGAATGGCCAAAATTGCTATGAGTGGGAAAAGACGGCCTTAACAGATATTATCGCGTGTAATTTACATTGTATTTTTTCTGTTCTTCATTAACAACGAATCCCTAATTCAGACTAAGCTCTCGAGCATCGGCGCAAAGTTGCCTAGTCTATAGGTGCTTAGGGTTCCATGTCCAGAGGGTGCTAACGGGACTCTATTACTAAGCTTACTCTGTCTGTCTGTCTGTCCGTCCGTCTTCCCTTTTAACGGCTGTAGTATCTTTCGAACCGTAATAGATAGCCAGTTGAAATTTTCACAGAATATGTCATGTTACGGCGGATTAACTGACAAATAATAATACATTTTTCCATCGGACTGCCAGACTGGGAAAGAAAACGATGGGGAAAAAGGATATTTTTATGCCATTTTCACTAGTACATCACATACCCTTTTTCTCGGATGGCTTGCAGCTGCTTTGGAGACAGGGGTTCAGGTTCAACGCCAGCATCGAGGGCAGCAGTGTCCAGCTCATCGCAGGGTGGTGGTATGATAATGTCGGAGAGTCTGTTGCCAGGGCCAGTGAACCGGGATGGTGGAAGGACTGGAAACAAAAACATTCTTCAATTATCCATGTTCTTATTATAATTGTTTAGTGACTAGTAAAAAAAAAAGTACCTCATACTTTTTGAATAAAAAGTGATTAGACCTGGGTATTCCTAAAGCTGCGATCAGAACCACCGGAGGATGGGCAACAGCGTCCTATTAGTACACGGTGAACATACTGCAATCCCTAAGGCGCCTGCCAAGCGTGGGAATTTGCCTTTGGGCCATAGTTCAGTGGGCGTTTACTGGCTGATTATGTGTATGTGTGTGTCAGTCATAAAAGATTATAAGTGACTTTTCAATTTTCATGAATTGAATACTGTTTACGTGGCAAGAGAGATGGTGGCCGAGCAGTAGTTATGTGCGCTTTACAATCTGATGGCACCCGGTCTTTGGCCCTGTACCATCTTTATTTAGCACTTAACAACATACAAAAAAACAAAATTACAAAATGAATCAATCAAAATGAATCGTTCAATTTTAAGTATTTGTATTTTCAGGCATAAAACGAATAAATAAAGCCGTAATTTTCAAGATAAATATAAAATAAGTAAACCATAACATAAAAATGTTTATTTTATGAGAGTAATTTAACGAAATCCATTCTCAAACTTTACCTCCTAAAGTTTTATGAAAAACTACTTTTGTAAATTGGAGGTAACAAATGGATATGTTGAGTTTTACCAAAATCTGAAGCCGTTCAATAAAAACATTCAATTAAAAAACACAACACAGATCTATTTAATACAGCAACTGAATTTTCTACAGATTTTATTAGATGAAAGAAAAGTTATACCATAAATCCAGTTTTCAATGCTTTTTTCGTAAAAAAATGTGATAGGACCCTTAAGTAAATTATGTGTGGTTTCGAGTCATTGCTCAAAAACGGTAAAGGAAAACATTGTGAGGAAACCGGTTTCTCCAAGAACCTCAAAACTTCTAAGACGTGACATTTACCAACATGCACTGGCCCAGCATGGTGGATTCTAGGCCCTATCCTCTCTGAAAGGCTAGTGTCCCAGCAGAGGGAACATGATAATAATAATGATAACTATTTATGTATTTTACCTAAACAGGTAAAAAAATTAAGCAATTTAAAAACTAGGATTAATTATACAGCCTTACTTATAAACGTTACTTAAGTAAAGCAAACCTTAAAATTGCTCTGTCTCGTTTTCACCTGTTACAATTTCTGTCAATGAGAAATTGACAGAAATTTTAAGCAAAACTTGAACTTTTAAGTAACGTTTATAAGTAAGGCCGATAGTTTCCAATAATATTGACAACACAGACGTTAATCTCATTGCAATTTCATAACAGTGCAGAAATAATGAGAACAATGGCATCTGGTAATGCATTCCAAAGAGAGAAACTGCAATAACATCATTGTTTAGAAATTATGTCGGTACATGTTTGATTACAAGCTTTCTTTAAACAATTATTACATTCTCATGATGCTCTACATTCTAAATGAATGCTTCTGCATTTATTTTACTGCTCATATTGATGTATATCTTAATGGAAATTGTAAGGTGGTGAGCAGCCGGGCAACAAAAAGTCACTGTGACTTTTTGTCAAAACAAAGTGAATTATTAGAACAAAACGACTTACCTACATGTACAAACTTAAACTAAAAAGTAGAAAATGGCAGTTAAAATAGAGATTGAAAGTCCTCATCAAAACTTTTACTGAAGTACATGTAGCTGTCTACATGTACTTCACTTCACTTCGGTACTAGGTATACCTAGTCTGTGACATGGAACCACAAACCAAAATATTATATATTTATAATATATACACAGATGACATTTTGGTTTGTGGACCAGAGTCACCGACATAGCTGTAAAAATTTACAAGTTGAAGTGGCAATGGGCAGGCCACATCGCTCGAAGAACCGATAACCGATGGGGAAGAAAGGTTCTGGAGTGGAGACCACGAACCGGAAGACGCAGCGTAGGTAGGCCTCCCACTAGATGGACCGACGACATTATGAGAGTCGCGGGCATCCAGTGGATGCAAAAGGCAGGCTGTCATTCAGTGTGGAGGTTAAAGGGGGAGGCCTATGTTCAGCAGTGGACGTCTTCTGGCTGATGATGATGATGATGATGATATATTTATATATACAGGTATACATAAGTATATATTTATTTGTTTTTGTAATTTTTTCAAATAGCACTGAATAATTTTCAATAAAATTTATATTGGACCACCTTTGATAGTAGAGATGGAGGTATGACCTACCAAAAAAAAAAACATCATAATCAATTCCTTATTGACAGAGTAATCAAACAACAAAATAAAACCGGCCAAGTGCGAGTCGGGCTCGCGCAATGTGGGTTCCGTACCACCACATAACTTGTTAGCTACTAAAGTACAAAAAGTAGTGCAAAAAGATAACATCCTATCAATGCCTAGGCGGTCACCCATGTAGTCCCAACTGCGCCAGACGGTAATATTTTAGAGTGTGTACTATAATCATGCCAAGTTTGACGCTTGTACGTATTATCAAATTTACATTAGAGCTAGTACAAAAATAAGTTTAAAAATATGTTTGTTGTTGTCCCTTCCTAGTAATAATAATGTTCCTAATACCTAATAGGTGTTTTTACCCTTTGAGTAAGGACCCTAACTATAATAATAAAAATCTAAATCCTATCCAGTGATAAGCAGTGCTACAGTCCTATTGGTTTTGTGGTAATATTGTCTGATTGTAAGGTACGAAGAGAGAGTGAAGGAGAGTCCACACCTTAAAAAGAAAATAGGAATTTCTTACCAATAGGAAAAGTTTTCCAGTGGTAAAGGAAGTCCTCGGCGACCTGCTTGATGTTGTTGACGAGCTGCTCGACTTCCGGCGGAGCGCCGATGAGCTGCACATCGAAGTGCAGAGGCTCGCGCTCCGGCGGCGCCGCGTCCAGGAGAAGCGAGCTAGGCCGCGACGCGCGCTCGCCCTCGCCAGACATCCTCACACACCCCAGCCCATTAAAACCGATCCCACTATCGCATGACCACTCCACATGCCGCCCGTGGGCGGACACTCCACTTGACACCGTCTACTTATTGTTTTATTATTTACATTCATTTCATTACTGCATTCTGAAACATGATCGGTTCTAATATTAATTTTAACTCGAGCCCGTCTGGACAGTATATTTTCGACACGGTATGCGATGGCGGTTTTAAAATTAGATGCGTTGGGGACAATAAAATAGGTTTTCCTCGTGGAAAGTGTAAAATAAAAAGCGAAGAAAGAAAGAAAATCCCAACACAACCAACTCGTACTACCAGACAATTCAGTCAGTGAAATTGAAGTCAGTCAGTCAATCAATCAATTTCAATCAATCAATTGATGAAATTGACGTTTGTGTTTGACATAATTTTGACATTTTTATTTCGTTTATGGTTGAGCATCCCTGAGTCAGTCAGCCCGAAGGACTGACCAACATACACTCAAACATCAAGAACACCTTGTATTTGTTTAATTATTAAAGTCACTTGCCATGACTTGCCCTGTATAAAATGCATTGCTAACTATAGATAAAGTGTTCAAAAGTGGTATGTTGTGCAAGTTTATTGTTATCTTTACATCGATGAAATCTCAAACTATTAAAGGTGTTAGTTACTTAGCTAAAAAAAGTACAAAAAAACTGTCACTAAAATATATTGATTTCAAGTCCAACTTTTGCAACGATTGTTTTAAAATTGTATCATTGACAAGACTATCAAGACAGTCCGTCTCAAGAGCGCTTGATAGTACTAAAGCCCATTGCAGACCATGTGAAGTAGCTTGCAAGTGCAAGTAGAAGTAGCAAGTACAAGTAGGCGTTCAAACGTAAATAACCACTCGTGTGGTGACGCGCACAACTCGCATGTGAGTACGTACTCGCATGAGTTTTTGAACGAGACGAACGATGCGTAGTAGGCGACAGGCGTCGCACGAGCAGCGCAGGAAAACGAAGCTTAGCTTGCGCAAGGACCAGCGCAAAGTGCTAGTAAGTAGTAACTTACACTGCCACTTGCACTAAGCACACCATTGCAGAGGATGCGTAGTAGGCACTTGTTGTACTTCGCATGCAAGCGCTTTAACGGACGTTAGACGAGTGCATTTAATACGCCGGACCGCCGTCTGACCAACGGGAGAGAAAGAGAATCTCTTTCTGTTCTCGCTGGTTGGACAGCGGTCCGCCAACCAAGTCCGACCGTCTGTTACGGCGAGGTTACGGCTCTAGCTGTAAAGTCTGTGAAGTTGCCATTGTCTATGGACAAAAGAGACAAAAACACAACAATCAAACTGATCAAACGAACGTGCTCGACGATTACGACAGCCCGATTGTTGATTGGTGCATTTGGTAAGTAAAAAAAAATAGTTGTCAATGTGGTGATTTGTAGAGTTGTTTGTTGTTTGTAAAATACGGGTTTTATTTAGGAATTTCAGTTGTATTTACAAATATTTCATGACATTCCGACTGATTTAGTTAAAACCAGCCTAATTTACACAGACCACAGTGACCAAACACCGCATCTTCAGGAACTCAAGATTTACGTTCGGTAGGTATGCCCTACATTTTTATTGTTGAATTTATCACTTACCGCGCTCGTATTGCTTTTAGAACAAGTTTTTACTGGCAAAATCATTAGACATTTAATAGGTAAGTCACTAGTTTTCTTGTCATACTAAATATATATATCTGCCAAGTATGTTATTACTGGACGTAATAATTTTCAGGTAGAATGGAAGCTATGGACATTCAAGCTGTCGAATCGAAACTGAGTGACGTCACGGTGACGGCGATCCCTATGAGCGGGAAGAGCGTGCACAAAGACCTGAGCCACGGCGGGAACAGTCACGCCACAATCTCAACTGTTCCTGCATCCTCACCATCTTCTATTGGGAAAGACAAGGACAACGGTATGTCAAAGTACGCGCAGCTACTGGCCGTGATAGAGGAGATGGGCAAGGAGGTGAGACCAAGCTACTCCGGCAGCCGCAGCTCGGCCGAACGCCTCAAGCGTGGAATTGTCCATGCTCGCATCCTAGTGAGAGAGTGTCTCATTGAAACCGAACGGTCTGCGCGGCAGTAGGTCACCCCACAGCGTGTTGTCACAGTCAATTTGTAGAGAGTCTAGAAGTTTTTGAGCAAACTGAAAATGAAAATAGGCAATTATTGAAATGGCTGATAGTTCATCTTAATAATTTCAATTTCTCTAACTACAAAATCATGTTACTTTTTTCTGCAAACAATAAGTTAAAAAAATGATAATATGGAACTATCTCCGTGTTCAAATGCACTTCTCTATCATAAAAATACAAAGTAAACATTAATAAATAACAAATTCTCAAGCTGCTAGAAATGCACTTCAATAATATTTCTAATTGAAAGTGTGAGCTAATACTTTACAGAAGTTAGCATTTTATTTACTAGTATCTAATCTAAAGAGAAATATTTAATAATTCAGGGTACTAGACATAAATATAAGGAAAACTTGTTAATTTGCAATACAAAATCATTTATTCATTAGAGAAAAAAATATTCAACTTTGACTTACCCAAGTTGGATTACAGTAGAATTTGGTAATAGCGATGGCTAAAACACTGGTGGCGGTGACTATCATACCATCAAATAAATACATATTATTGTCTGTGGTTATACTAACCAGACATTGGAAAAAATTCGGTTGGGCAGGTAGAAACTTTTTAAGACATGGTGCTGCATACCTTACTATGTTTTTTTTATTTATTTGGCAAATGTCATGATGACAAAATCCTCCCATCAGGGGTGCGTTTAAGGCACTTATACTGGCTAAACGTCAAATACCAGGTTTTTTATGTTTAGCTAGTCAAGTCACTCCGCGAGGTAAAAAAAATTAACTGCTCTGTTTACGGGCTTCTGCTGGTTTAAGTTTTCACCTGACTATATTAAATTTTATCTACCTTTTCATCTGCTGTCAGATTGACAGCTGTTGAGCAGGTTGAGCTGTTGTTGACATTATTTTGTTTATTTTTTTATTTAGTATTAATGTTATGACACCCTTCAGTGAACACCCATTAGTTAATTTTAGCTGGCGAAAAATTAGCCGACTTACGTAAACGCACCACTGGAAAGGTACAAGCTTTGCTGGTGTCAAGTGGTGGACAGTTATCAACCCCCTTTCTGAGGTATTGAGGTTGGCAAACATCTTGAAAAATTACCTTCGCGCATCGAATTCACTAGCTAGGCGATAAATGTCCTGAGATGCGTGAAATAGATGTCTACCGACTTCGGCCAACATCTTGCACCGCGACTTTGTCATATTTAGTTGATTCTGGCATTTTGCCCGAAAAGGTAGTGTTATCATTTTACAGACTTAAAAATATTGATGTTTATTGATCTATACATATTTTAAAAAACAAACTACAAGGAATGTTTCAAACTTTTACTATGAGAGCAACTCTGCAATCGCGAAAATAATATCAGCTGTTCCCATCGAGATACAATACATACGAGTCACAATCGTGTCAAAAAACTGTCCGAACCAAAACTCGGCGCACACTATATATTGCGCAAAATTTTTGACGATCCGATTTCAACGCCGCGCGATGCCAAAGTTTCGATGACATAGCGGATAACTAACGCCGAATACTATGCAAGCGACATAACGTCCAAATTGGAGTAAATGTGGCATTCTGAAGTATATAATTGATACAATGTATGTACAATGAAGCTCGGACGTTTTTTGACTGTTTTCACTAAGAGATTGTAACTCTATAGGAATTGTATTTCAGTTGCTGTTCCATAGAAACCGGTCATTGAAACTCGCCTAAATGTATGGAACAGCTGATACTTCTTCGCGATTTCAGTTTTTTTTTTTTTTTTTTAAATATAAGTGGCAAATAAGCAACGTGCCACTTGAAGTTGCTCCCATAGTAAAAGTTGTACATAATGATGGCCCTACCTGTGTGTTAAACTAATGTCGTTGTAGAAGTGTTGCGCTGTATAGATTTTTTTATAACCGAATTCTACTGTATCTGCATTTTTGGCCATTTGCAGTAAACTCCTTTATATTTTTTGCAAAGTTCAGAAGTTGGATCTTGAATGAACACAGGCTGTGATTACAACATTTATTGTGAACATCTACCTCATACACATACAAAATACCTATATTTTAATATTTATATGCAAATAACAATCTATTTAGATGTGGAGTAATTTTGAAAATGTGTTTTAAGATTTCTTATACCTTATAACTATAGTGCACTTTAACCCTTTGGCTCACTGAAATAAAATTATTTTACATTTCTCAACTTTATATCTTTGAGAATTAGGGCCTTTTTGCAAGGTGCCAGGGGGTTAAGACCATTTTACTTAGAACTGTGTAAATAAAATATTATTTTAAAAACACTTAGTGGTAATGCTAAAGTGACATAATTCGTTTGTCAGCAATACTTGATTTGATATTATTATTAATATTTATGTTGAAAACATGAATGGATTGTATGAGCCAAAACTTGATGCTAGACAAGAATTGAGGGGCTTATTTTTTTTGTAAATTTATTATATGACTTATTCTTATAAGGACAGGGGGTCTAGACAAGAGACACACACTGTTAGTGTTCACGCCTGCGGAAAGATGAAATTGTATGAAAATGACACTGACAATGACATTAGCATGAGATAAATTATCTGAGCTAATGTCATTTTCATACAATTTCGTCTTT
The DNA here is from genome assembly GCA_914767915.1 of Agriopis aurantiaria. NCBI lineage: Eukaryota > Metazoa > Arthropoda > Insecta > Lepidoptera > Geometridae > Agriopis > Agriopis aurantiaria. The sequence continues at coordinate 2,669,081 of OU611994.1, read as the reverse complement.
CCGCAGGCGTGAACGCTAACAGTGTGTGGCTCTTGTCTAGACCCCCAGGACAGATTGTACGAAAGTTCAGTCAACTTTTGCAATCTTGATGTTTTAGTATCTAAAGCATAAGAACTCGAGTCCAAATCAAAACCAGTCTCAAATTTTACTAGCACATGTGTAGTATAATATATTATGAAGTTTTTAATTTATATCTATAGGTATAGAGATTGCACATGATTTTAGTTAGTTAAGAAAAATTAATTCCTCAGTTCTTGTTTTGCTTTGTAGACCCAGTTTTTAGGGTCTAATAAAAATGCCATGTCATTGACCTCAACATTAATCAAGAGATAGTCTGTAAGCAAAATATGCTCATTGACCTTTGGTAAATTTTGTTTAGACTTAGACATTAAGTTGTATATAATTTAGGTTTAATTTCAATTGGAAACTTCTGTATAACAGCTGCGGCAATAGCTCAGAGTACGCAGTCAACCAGTGTTAGTTTGAAGATGGCGATTTTCCCTGGGCCCTGATTCACTAACCACAAACACTCTTAACGCGTTAAGTTAACCTCAAAAAGTTGGCCTTTGTTTCCTAGGGAATAGAGGCCATATTTTTAGAGGTTCGTCGATTGAAAATAACAAAAATTATTGCTGTCATATTTAACCGGTTACACGGTTTATTAGCAGCGATGCAAACACGATTGCATCGTGACACGCGAAGAAAGACGTCTGTTACTTAGTAACTATTAAAATAATCTGTGATTCAGCGACTGTATCGCGTTTGCATCGCAGGAAACGCGCTGTTTACCTACACATTTTACATGCAAATTTTAAGTATGAACCAAATCATTGTATAAACTTATGATATAATGGTTTACACTCACCTGCTCATGCAGGATTTGATGAAGTGAAGTCAATTTATGTTAATAACTTTATGAGAACTGACTTAAAGATTCATAAAGTTGTTGCGGACTTATTTATGATATAAATATACATATATAGTATCCTGTATACCTATATAGGCCTATATAATACACAGTTAATTTTACTTTTCATTTGCTTGTAAAAAAAATAACTAGGTGGCAGGTCATAGCAAATTTAATAAAAAACCAAAGAAACTTGAAAAGCTTGTGTAGACAATCTTTGATTCATAAATAATAACTATATTGGTCCAGCTGGCACGAAGTATACTTTTAGATGTAGTTTACATTGTAAGGAAGATATTACGAATAATTTTAACATAACTACGATAAGTTACCATTAATTAATACAAGTACTTACTTAATGTTGTTATTTGTAATTATGTCCATTTAATTGAATGGCTGTTTAAACTTTTCTTTGAATTATTTTGTATTTCTTATGTTCCTTCAAAACCAGGACTGCTTCTCTGTAAGTTATAAAGCTTACTGACTTAAGTTATAAACCTACATAGATTGCAAAATCAAAGAGATCTAGTGTCGTGTACAGACTTAAACGAGCGAATGCGCTGTGTCTCTTTAGGCTGTCTCTCACTGGGAGCATTTGCTTGTAATGTAATGATAAGTTACAATACTGCGCTAGCTCAACTCACTGACTTAGGAGTAACATAACACTGTAACCATGGTTACAAAATTCAAACGAATCAAACGCGTCCTCGGATTCTATACTACACTCTCTTGACAATTGCGCACGAAACGCGTTAGCTTGCTCCACGTCTTTCTGACTGTTCAAAACGAGCGCGTTACGACGTTCATCGCGTTAGCAAACTTGACATTGGCCAATTCCACGCAGATTACGTAACGTGGCTGCGTTAAGGGTTTATGTGGTCTTAGAGAAAGAGCACAGATTCCATTTTTCAATTAAATTGTCATGTACATCGCGCGTTTATTGCAAGGAATCTCGTGTAAGTTAGAGAATAAGGCCTTAATTGTTACATTTGTAGCGAATGCTCTCGGTGAGTGACCGCCTTTTCATTTTAAGAGCTTTTGGCTTGTCCAAGATTATATGTGTGCGTGGTCACATTTGAAACGTGTCACATATAACGCCCCCGTTTATGCTTATACAAGCACACAGTACTCACACTACACACCAGTGGCATATTTGTAGCGGATACGGTTTGTGTACATGTTATGAGCAAAAATGCATCCTATACCAGGGGCGGATCCAGGATTCCATTTGGCAGACTGACAAGATTCGAAGGTATCAAATCGAAAAATTGAGTCGAATGTATGGAGTTGTTCGGTGTTTTGGCCCCTGGCCCCTGGATCCGAGGAAGGGTGTCCGGTAATCAGGTAGCTCTTATTGCGGCTTCGATACGTAAAAACAAACGACTTTTTTTCTACGACTTATCAAAACTAGCTGATTTTTTTTTTGCGGATTTTCATTAATTTTGTCGGGAGTGAATGTTTTTTTTTAATGAAACGGCAGTTTTTTTTCTGTTTTGAAAAGTCAAACAGAACTAGTTTTGATGTACTGAGGCCGCCTTAAGAGGATGCTAACTGACCAGTTACCCTGTATATTGTGGCGACGTTGATGTTGCGTGCAGGCCCCTTATTATGGATGATTCGGATCGTGATCGCGATCGCGTGCCATCTCACTTACACGTGGTGCGAGTAAATAGATACGAACGGGACGGCATGCAATCTCGATCCCGATAAAGAACCATAATAAGGACCCTGGTCTCGTGGCTTCGGTGTGCGCCTGGCCTTACTGATTAGGAGATAGGGTGAGGCACGCCTTCCTGCAAGAAATGATGTCTTAAAAGTTACTTCATTTACGTTTTAAAATCGGTATATTCTTCACATAGACTATAATAACATAAGTGGTAACTTCAGAATTGCTTTGACCACTAGCTCTGAGCATCTGTAAACGCAGAAGGCAGAAAAGATGGTATCCCAGACTTTAAATTAAAAAAGAAAATTCTGAAGCTATCTCTCATACTTCCTAATGTATACTTAACTGTAGTGGATGTGGTAAGATGTCGGTAGTTTAAATAGATGGTAGGTAGTACTTTAATGTGGCTTCGATGGTCGTTTCTATGTTTGGGAGGAAAGTTTTTTATTTCTCATGTTCAGAAAGTAGTTCATATCACCTCCAAAACCTCAATTGAAAGTGCCACATTACAAAAGAGGTTTTAAAAAAGTAATTTGACGTCGTACTCATAAAAAAAGCATTAATTACTAATTTATTTTCTTTCTTTCTTAAAAACATGGCGAAATTGTACCATAGCTACCTACATAGGACTCATAGAACTTTAGAGAGCCTTCCAGCCTTTTACAGCCGTTTCTGTACATAATAGCCGTATTTCACGTTCCAAACACACAACATGGCATTTTTGATTATTTTTCATACTCCGAAATCGCGCATCGTACGTTTGCGTCGTTGCCAGTCACAGGGCGGACTGAGTTCAGTCAAGCTAATTAACTTGTGTTGTGTTTGTATTGCCGCGGAGACCTCTGTAAAACGTATCTACCTCAGTTTATTTATAACATAATTGGCCTTTACACTTCTAAGTTCTGGCTTCGTTTTGGCTATGCTTTTTCAACAGGGTACTGAGGTATTGTCCCAAATAATTCTAGGGCCGCTCATCGTAGCCACACAGAAGTTAGTGTGGAGGTCGTTTGACATGCAAATGTTGGAGCTATCGCAAAGTGTATACGATATGGAAAGAAAGGTATACTTATTAATATTAAACTTTTTGATCTTGACAAGCTAAGTGAATGTTTTAACTTTGTAAATCGTCTAAGTGTTGATTGTTAAGGTAGATTTTGAGGCAGTCCTGTTGAACGTACTTCTTACATCTTGCTATTGTTAGCTTGGTGTTCTGAACTATCAAAAATAAGTTTCTTCAACTAAACTGGAACAGACTACATTTGTTTTGCTAAATGTCGTTGATTTTGTTGTACCGTTGACTAAACTAATTTTGACAGCTCTAAAACAGCTGCCATCCTTTTCTTACACGTTAATGAATATGTCTAAAATAAGAGACGTAAACAATTTTTAGTTTAGTAGGGGAACAAAAGAATTGACGCCAATGCCGCCGAATAAAACTTGTAAGGCCGATGTTGGTATAAAATGTTAATTAAATTAATTAGACATGGATACCCACCTCGTCACGGTATTCTTTTGGCTTAGTTCTTTTCGTATTCCCAAGAAACGTTCAGAACACCGAATAAACACGATCTTTTGAAATACTGTACAAGTTTAAACTAAAGGTTCGCACACATTAAACCCAACCAACCAAAACCAAATTGGTTTGGTGCGCCAACTAAATCAGTCTAAAACACGATCTACGACCCGACTTGGTCCGCTCAAATGCGAGTTATTCATACAAAGTGTATGATAAGACAATTATATCTTAGATTAATTGTATACATTCACTTTATCAGAAACGATTTATAATTCTTAAAGTCCAAATGAACCATTAATTTACAACTTAAAAACTAAAACCCGACTACGTCCTACGACGCGTCCCACTTTTCACTAGTTAGTAAATTAGTATTAAATAAACATTCACTTGTAGCCAATCAATTTGGTTATTGGTGAATTTTGCAACAATTTTGTAACGGTATTTATTTTTGTTTCTTGTGAAATGTAGCTTATGTTATGAGGACCATTATAACGAATCGATTGACACATCATTCATCAAAATCGGAAAGTAGTTTTGGCGGTGGAACATACGTAAATACAAACATACATAAGACTGCTAAAACTGTTAATCAACGATTCTGGTATTTCAACTAGTTTATTTTTATGTATACATCTGTAGTTTAATATTTTGTTGTATACGGTTTGTTGCCTTTGTTGATCCTAAAATAAAATAAAAAAAAACATTATTCCTTTTGACTTCGCCGTGGTCGGGTAAAAATAATCGAGATTATCTGCGATGTATCGCGAACTTTTGATTCGCACTAGTGTGTGCTAGCCTTTTGACGGAAAAGTTTGTTTAGACTACTGTATTCAAAAGACAGTCCTATCGTCTTTACCTTATGTCCCAAATTAAATGTAAGTGGTGAACCATAACACAGTACAAATTTTAGAGAAGTAAATGTATGTTTGCAATTTTGCATTGACTATGTAATTTACTAAGATACTTTAACTGTTCGAAGCATAGCGTTAGTCTGCGTATTCATGTATGGACATATTTTTATTAAATGGGTCTAAATAATTGAATTGGTTTTAATTTACAATCACGTATCTTATTGGATTAATAGCTTTACTGATTACTCTATTACTAGGCATTCCCTGTTATAAGTTACCCTTTAATCTCAATCACTCAGCTCATTTGAGGTGGCAATGCATTGACATATATTTGACCCGAAAACACAGCGAAACCCCATATTTGTTGAATTTTGTTATCGTACAAGTGTCAAACAATGACATGCTGTTAAAATATTAGGGTATATTTATTTTTTCTTTGTGAAATTGTTGTGATTAGTGAAAAATTTGAAGGATAGCAAAATACAAAACTAAACTAAATAATATTATTAATTTAAAAAATAAACTTTATTATTAGAATAGTATAATTAAGTAACGGGCTTCATCTTACGCGAGTAATTCCCGTGTAATATAAATAAAATGTGTGAAAACCACGTCAGTGTCTATATAAAACAAAACAAAAACTAGGCTTAATTTAATTTTTTTTCCTCAGCAATACCGCATGATATCTATAATTATCATGGGGTGCATAAAAAATAACTGATCCGCCATCTTTGGGAGTCCGCCATATTGGATTTAGAATGACGTCACGTAACTAACCATGCATTGTCATCCAAACTAAAGGTGTACGCAAAACTTCAGCTCAATCGGTTGGGGATAACTGTTTTAAAACTTCAGCTCAATCGGTTGGGGATAACTGTTTTAAAACTTCAGCTCAATCGGTTGGGGATAACTGTTTTAAAACCAGCTCAATCGGTTGGGGATAACTGTTTTAAAACCAGCTCAATCGGTTGGGAATAACTGTTATAAAACTTCAGCTCAACCGGTTGGGGATAACTGTTTTAAAACCAGCTCAATCGGTTGGGGATAACTGTTTTAAAACTTCAGCTCAATCGGTTGGGGATAACTGTTTTAAAATTCAGTTGCAAGACAAAATAATACTTTTCTAGTGGGGCCGGGTCAGATTTGCGAATTTCAGGCGCTAAGTTTGGCCCAAAAATCAAACCAATAAATAACTCCGGCGCATACATTCTACGGGTATTCCTACGGTGCGTATTTTCAGTTGATTTTCGTATAATATGTAGGTTTGGTGTCTGTAATCCAAGATGTATGTAGGACTGAGATGCACTTTGAAGATTGGTTTATGAAACATCTAACCATAAATTGTAATAGCTTTTCAGTTCAAACATGAATTGGAGCACGAAATGGCGTTGGAACACCGGGTACAGCGCAGACTCCGTGGAGTGGTGCCCCGTGGAGCCCTACCGCCACGTCCTCGTCTGCGGCACCTACCAGCTCGACAAGACTGACGGAGGCAAGTGTACTCATTTATACTCAATTTAGTTACATTTTACTTTATTATCATAGGAAAACTTACAGCTAGGTACAAAATTAAGTAAAACAATTAAAGAAGAAAAAAGAAAAGAAAAAAAAAGATAGAAGGCCAATTAAAATTAAAAAATTAAGTTAAATTATTAAATTAAATTAATTAATTAATTGAAATTAAAAGGAATAAAGGAGATAAATAATACTGTAGAAAACGGACTCGCATTAAGCACACAATAACAAGAAAATATTAAATACATAGTGAAAAAAAAAAATAGGTATATAGAGTATATAAAGAGATGAAAATTTAAATATACTCACTTAATTTTTTTTTTGAGTTTACAACCTGGTTCAGTTATAATTTGTATTTATCTGACCATTGGAAACAGTACAAGGGCTACCTGTTTTAAGCGATTGAGGGGTGCAAGTGCCGTTCTTTTATCGATCGTCAAATTGACAGTTGAGGTCGTCAAATTCGATAATATGCAATTTTTTCAGTACTCGCTGTGATCGATTCTATGGCATTTTAGCGAATTTGACGATCGATAAAGAACGGTACTTGCACTGCTGTTTAGGTGATGCGAAATGTTGCCCGACCGCAAACTATCTCCGCGCGTTCGCGTAATTTTCTGCGCTGCGCTAAACCTAAGATTTCATGCGCCTGTGGCAATATATAGTCAATCAGAGTAGTAGCATTCAAATTACCACCTGGCTGAACCGATTTTGATGAAATTTGGCTAGGTAGTAAGGTAGGTACATCATGAAGTCACAATTTAATTAGATTATTGATGTGACTGGTAGAAGCGCGGGGCGCTAGTAGATGCAGTCATGAAGTTGAAGACCATAACTTTATTTATGTAATTTTTTAACTGACGTATCGGACGAGGTCGTTCTTTAGTCGACGCGTATAATTATATACAGGATGTTCCGTAGTTACGAACACAAGTAGTTCCGTCCTGTCCGACCCGCGAAACGCGAAAAGTTGCTCCATTAGACATTCAAAGAGAATTAAAAAATGTCAAAAAAAAAAACTAATTACGTAAAAAAAACTGTCATGTCATCTGTACGCTTAGTCCCAGATTTGATAGTTTTCGAAAACTTTTTTCGTTTACGTATTGCTCCATACATTTTAGTAAAGCGCCTCCAGCGGAAACGCGGAGGAACTAAAATCGGTAGTAATCGGCGGTATAGATTGCTTCACTATAATACGAAAAAAGTTTTCGAATACCTTTCAGTCCAGCAATGTATGGAACAAAACGTAAACGAAAAAAGTACTCCAATACTATCAAAACTTGTACTAAGGGTACTGTAGCGTTCAAACTTTCAATTGTTTTCATTCTTTGAAGTACCTATAACGACCTACCTAGATAAGTATGTACCTAAGCTTACCTATTTAACTAGATTATTGAATTACTATTTAATGGGAGATTTTTTTGATTAATTTCGCACAGAACCACTAATCGATACTGTGTATAGCCAGTACAGGGTGGGTAGTGCTAAAACCGGCACTGTGTGTAACCGGTAAAAACCGGTGTAGCAACCCTCGTGAGTCGGACACGAGATATGCCACATTCTGTATACTTTTTTATGACCACGCATAATTTTTTACTGACCAGTCTGATTTGTTTTTATTTCAGATCAAGCTCCAAAGAAGCAAACGAGGCTTGGCAAAATATACCTATTCACCATCGACGATGAGACCACAGAACTTTCACCCATCCAGACCATTAACACTGCTGGGATTCTAGATCAGAAGTGGTGCTACCATACTATATCTGACCACCCTGTATTAGCCGCAGTCACGTCAATAGGAACTATCGAGCTCTACCGATTGGTCAACGAAGATGGAACGTTGAATTTAAAACTGTGGATCGAACACTCCATTGGTCAGGACATTTTAGCTCTCTCCATTGATTGGTCGACGAATAAGACGAAAGCGGAAGAGCCGAGGATAGTCGTCAGTGATTCGTCGGGCAGTATCACGGTTTTGAGGGTAGCTGGAGATAGTTTAGAGCAAATCGGTAGATGGCAAACGCACGGGTTCGAAGCGTGGATAGCTGCGTTCAACTATTGGAATCCAGACTTATTTTATTCTGGTAGGTACAAGATTTAACCAAACAAATATTAGAAATACTTGGAAATACTAAGGTGAGTTTCATCCATAGATTTAGTATGTAAAAAAATCGAAGTCGAAGAAGTTTTACAGCATAGAGCTAGAATATTGTATTATTTACTAGCTGCGCCCCGCGGTTTCACCCGCGTAGTGATGAAAAATGGTGATGGTGATGATGAAAAGTAGCTTGTTACTCTCTGGCTCTTGAACTATACCCATGCAAAAAATCAGGTCGATCCGTTGTTCCGTTGCAGCGGACCATTGGCGGATCCAGGGGGATCCAAAACACCTAGCAATTCCATACATTCGACTAAATTTTTCGATTTGATTACTTCGAACCGTGTCAGATTTTTTTTTAATTTTGTGGCTCCAGGCGGAGACGACTGTTATTTTAAGAGCTATGACGTGAGAGTGCCGGACGCAGCTGTCTCAACCAACAAGAGTCATGATGCCGGAGTCACTGCCGTGAGGAGCCATTTGGATGTGGAGCATGAACTGTTGACTGGAAGGTAGGATCGTTTCTCCAGGAAGGTCTAGCGCTCCGGGAGTTGTCCCGCCACTTTATTGTAACAAACACAGATGTTAGGAAACAAATTTGTTAATAATCTATTAAATAAAATACAAAAAGCATTTCAATTGTCATTTGGTTTGTCTGCTCAAGCGAATTGAATATATTAAACACAATATTTATCAAAACCACATTGATTTATTGGATTCCCGCAGAAACACACACAAAAAAACACAGAAAATCAGCTGTTTCATAGTGTGTCCGCCATTGTTTCGTGTATCGTCATCTCTCTCGAACTTGTTGTAGATTACTTAATCTGCTCTTGCTTATGCACGTGTACGTGTATCCATGTCATTGATGACGTGGTTGCGGGACGCCCACGTGACATTTTTTCTCGGAGCGCTATACCTGGCGGAGTATATTATTATACCATGCTCCAAGAGATAGCACAACTAAGGACGTCTTTTATTAAAGTTTTAAAATTTTTTAATTACAGTTATGACGAGAAAATTCGTTACTGGGACACCAGAAACCTCAAAACCAGCCTATCCACAGTGGACACGAGCGGGGGTGTCTGGCGTCTTAAATACCACCCCACGATGCCGGTCTTGGTCCTCGCAGCTTGTATGTACGGTGGGTTCAAGCTGGTGGAGAAGGAGCAAGTGGTTTCAGAGTACAATGAACATGAGAGTATAGCTTATGGTGCGGATTGGTGTCACGCGGGACGTTGGCTCGCTACGTGCTCTTTCTATGATTGTAAACTAAATGTCAGTGAAATTAGTTTCACGAATTGATATCGTATTAAGAAGAGCCCTCTCAAAGTTTTTGACGAAAAAAGCAACGAAAACTGGATTTTTGGCGTTCTGATTCAATCAAATAGAAATCGGCTTATTTATAGAAGAAAAAAGAACTAATTTTTTAGTGTACAATATATACAAAAGTACTTTTTCGTGAAATTCTCGGGGGAAATTTGAGAGTGGATTTTGTTAAATTACTAACAAAAATAAACAATTTTAATATTTTGTTTCACTTGTTTTACAATTACGGCTTCATTAGGGTACGGCTTTATACGGCTTACGGCTTTTATTCCTTTTTTTTTTTTTTTTTTTTTTTTTATTGAAAGACCACAAAACTGGAAATACATTGTGAACTATCTTTATATTAACAAACACTTAATATCTAACTAAATGTATTTCCTTCTAGATGTGGACCTAGCACTCATGTTACATCTAGATATGAAATTAATAAATTAAATAATTTATTAATTACTGCTGTCACTAGCAACAAAACATGAAACAAAACACAAAATAACACAATATAACAATAGCAATAACGCTGCAAAAAAAGCCCAAAATACAATTATAACTATAATAATACATTAAGTTGGTACTTAACTGAGGTTACCGAACTATGGTGAAAAATGTCAAAATCATTTTTTATACCGTTATACCTATCACACATACGACAAACCGGTGAGTGCATTAACATATTAGTTCTACAGCTGGGAAGGACAAAAGTGTTTCTATTTAATAAACGACTACCTGGACGAGGAACCCTAAGCGTAATTCTTTCTGTGATTTCCGGACAATCGACTAATCCATTTAATAATTTATATAGCATAATAACATCTGTCACATTTCGTCGTTTTTCAAGTTGCAATATTTTATAGTTCTTGAGTCGAGACTCATAGGATCGCAGTGTCTTACAGCGATTGTCCATGTAGGTAATATGGTACAGAAATCTCTTCTGGACCCTCTCCAACCTGTCTGAGTGCACTTGGTACACAGGATTCCAAACAACACTACAGTAATCTAAAATACTACGTACGAGACTGTAGAAGAGGTGGATGGAGAGACTCACGTTTCGAAAAATTTTTGACTGCCTGATAACGAAACCGCCTACCTTAAATGCCTTCTTGACAGTATAATTGATGTGATCACGAAAGCTAAGCTTATTGTCAATTATTACTCCTAGGTCACGTATTGAAGAAAGTTCTGTCAAAGGAATGTTATCTATTTTGTAGCAAGCCGAAAAAGGAGCGTGCTTACGAGAAAACTTGATATAAAAGCATTTGGAAGCATTTAACATCATACGATTTTGCCTGCACCATTGACTCACAACATCGATGTCGGCCTGTAACTCTTCTACATCTTTCTCATCACAAATAGTCCTATAGAGTTTTAGATCATCAGCGAATAATTTAACGTTGGATTTCAATAAACCAGGCAAATCATTGATAAAAATGAGAAACAGTAGAGGACCCAAATGAGATCCCTGGGGTACTCCTGATGGAACTTCCGTTTCCAAAGATCTAAATCCTTTAGCAACTACCAACTGAGATCGATTCTTTAAATAGGACTTTAACCACCGTAAAAGACTACCATGAATCCCTAGACATTGTAATTTGGCCAGCAACAAATCATGATCCACAAGGTCAAAGGCCTTACTGAAATCAGTATATATTGCGTGAGATTCCCCACCTTTATCAAGAACTTCAAGAATATCAGTTACATAACCTATTAGATTAGTGGAAGTAGATCTGCGAGGTAGGAAACCATGCTGGTTTAAGTTAAGAAGTTGGGAAACGTAAGGAAAAATCTCTTTGACAACCAATGATTCCAGCAATTTACCTAGCCCTGAGAGAATCGAAACTGGCCTATAGTTCTCAACGCAATGTAGATCGCCGTTTTTGTGTATTGGAGTTATATAAGCTACTTTCCATTTCGAAGGAAACATACCCGTGTCAAATGACTTCTGAAAAATTATAGTTAAAGGTTCAGCAATCGTTCCTGCACAACTTTTCAGAACAATAGATGGAAGTGAATCTGGTCCAGCTCCTTTGTTAGCTAGTGCATTGAGCGCTTTACATACTTCTTTTTCTTCCAATAAAATTTTATGAAGTGGTGGTTTACTCGAATGGTCTGTACACTCTATCTTTGGCTCGTTTGAATCACTTGAACAAGTTAATTTGTACACTGAATTGAACTGCTCCAAAAATAAATTGCATATTTCTTGTCCACCTACAGCTAATTTACTGCCTGAGTACATTTGATCAGGTAAAGAACTTCTATTTGTTTTTAAGTTATTAACGTAGCGCCAAATGTACTTAGGGTTTTTCTTTAATGTCAAATGTGTATTATTTTTAAATTTTGTAAAACACTCCGCAAGCAAATCATCACATCTTTTTCTGATTAAATTAAAAGCCAACTTATCCTGAAGGTTTTTATATCTTTTGTACTTTGAATGATATTTAGCTTTTTCCCTTAAAGATTTAATTAAAGGCATTGAGAACCAAACAGGAAATCGTTCATTTTTAGGCGGACGCAACGGGGTATTTTCTTCAATGACAGGTACGAATATTTTATAAAAAGTATCTACCATATCATCAACAGTATCATCTGCGTTGAATTTCTCAGACCAATTAATCTTAGATAGCTGGTCATTTATAGCAACATAGTTTGATTTATAAAAGTTGTATAGGTTAGTCTCTCTCTTCTTCAGAGATCTGAAACTGCCTACTCCTATGGTTACAAGTAAAGCTGGGTGGTGAGAGTCAGGATCAATCAACGGAGTATGATTCTCTTTAACCAAGATAGTATTACAAGCTATAGTACTAAGGACCAGATCGAGGATACGGTTGTTACAATTTAACACCCCATTATGTTGCACAAGACCGTTAAAGGCCAAAGTATCAATGAATAAAAGTTCCACAGCACTTGTACTGCCATGGGGCGCAAAAAAGTGAGTTTTCGGGTCTCTTACCCAGTTGATATTTGGAAAATTAAAGTCTCCTATAAGAAATGTTTGGGAGTTAGGTGTGACTTTATTATTAATAATGCTAGATAAATTGTCCAAGAAATTTTCTAAATAATCAAGTTTAATGGGTGGTGGCAGATAGGCCACACATATATTAATGACAACTCCCGATGAACCCCTCCCTAGATTAAGAGTGAGCCATAAATCTTCATTAGATGATTCCCATTGGGGCTTACGGAGAACCTTATATTTATCCAAAACTGCTACCAAAACGCCACCACCGTCCTTTTTGACCGATGAACATGCTTTCCGATCACGCCTGAATATATTATAACGACTGTCCAATAATTCTCTATCAAACACTGAATCATTTAACCATGTTTCAGTAAACACCAAAATATCATAGTGATGTGATAAAGCACTCATATACAATCTGAAAGTTTTAGTTCGTAGACCTCTTACATTTTGGTAATAAACCATTAGATTAACCTTAGTGCCCTGTTAGTCTCATAAAGAATGTAAAAATTCTATGTCTTTGACCAAAATAGCCTTAGACTTAATGTCTTTGCGGACGAACACTCGGCCGTTGCGGACCCACACAAATTGATAGGCCATTGCAGTGGCAGCAGCTCTTGTGGCCGCATGGAGTTGTTTATTGGCCGGGGATAGATGCTCCGCGACATAGATGGCGCGCTTCTCTCCAGCGATTTTAAGATGTGAAGTATTCAGCTTGTCTTGTCCGTGAGATTTGTTGTACGTCTTGATAGTGGCAAGGAAGTCGTCCCTGATGCGAGGAGTACCCAGTCTGGCAATTATGGAACGTGGCCTGGGAGAGTCACTTTGAAGTTTTGCAACTCTATGAGCAGAAATGATGTCGTTGTCCTCAAGATCATAAGAGACCGCTTGGCTGATTTGCTTTACGATAGTGAGCACATTCTCGGTATTATTCTCCGGAACACATTGTATTTCTAAATTGCACACTCTAGATTGTTGCTCTACCTGTGAGAAACGAGTGCTCATTTCTCTTACTTGCAGCTTCAGATCACAGTTCTCTTCTTTAAGAGACACTATTTCACGAGATTGTATCTCGCTGCGCTTCTTTAGCTCATCCAACTGAGACGTGATATACTCTACTCCTCCGGTAAGATTATCAATTCTCCCATTTAATACCATGTTCTCACTAGTAATTTTAGCCTGAATGTCTTTAGAAATATTAATCGAGACTTCTTGAAATTTAAGGTCGAAATAAGCCTTCAAATCCTCAAAAACATTTGGGGTCAAGCAGTCCCCAGGTGGAGAACCTTGCTGCTGTTGAGACCTAACTGGGGTATTCGAGTTATCTCCCTTCTTCTCCTTATTCCTGCACTGAGGACATTTCCAGCAACCCTTTGACTGCTTTGACTCCTTAAGAAAATTTTCACTAGTAATGCCCAAGCACTGGTAGTGATAATTTCCACGGCAGGATTTGCAAGTTTTCAAATCGATGGTTTTAATAGAGTTATCACAGGCATCGCATTTATTCATTTTTTAAAAGGTTGCAATTATTTACTCCTGTATAAATATAATCTACCTGGAACAGTCCTCGTAAACTCGATTGTATGTGATTGTCTTCGTAAATGCTCCGATATGTCAAAGTCAAACTGACAGCAACTTGAGACTATGACAGTGGCTCACCACGACACTCAATGAAAGTGACGGTGCGGTCGTAAGAAGTTCTCAAGTTTGTAAAAATGATGTTACCTTACGTACACACGGACGGTAGATTTAAAACTTTCCAGCTCACGGAGTGTCAAGTGAATACTTTAGGCTCGATTACGCGATTACGCCACAGTTATTCACCGAAGTCGAATTCTCAGGATGGCTATTCCGTCTTCATAAACAGTTTCACAAAACTTTTCCACAGCTAAAACTGCTATAAACTTTATTCCGGCCGTAAGTATTAGAGCGGCAAAAAAACACGTCTTGTTGCTTGTGACAGTTCGAAGTTCCTTACCCGAAGGGTAAAAACGAGACCCACGATGCCAGCCAAAAAATGCTAAACCTGCGATGTCTGTCTGTTTGTCCTACCTATTAACGGCTGTATCGTTCGAACCGTAATAGATAGCTAGTCGAAGTTTTCACAGAATATGTAATGTTATGGCGGATTACCTAATAAATAATAAAAAAAACAACTATAAAAATAAAGGACGAACAACAAACCCCATACAAAAAATGTATTTTTGTATTAGCTCTAATGTATAAACTATAATACGTACAAGCGTCAAACTTGGCATGATTATAGTACACACTTTAAAGTATAACAATAAACAATGGCCAAGTGCGAGTCGGTGACAAATTTCTGTTCATTACCAAGTTATAATTGTGTTATACTCGAGCGCCAGTAGCAAAATAATTAACTGTGGCTTTGTAGCAATTGCTTCGACGATTTCGGAAGGCTTTATAACTGGTAATTCGGTGACTTGGACAACCTTATTGTATTTTGTGGTGTTACGGAACCCTCAGTGCGCGAGCTCGACTCGCACTTGACCGGTTTATTTAATACGCCTGCAGCCACATGCCAACGCGATGAAGTTCGTAAAACGTTCGTTTTGAAGTGTTAAAATAACGCGGAGCAAGCTAGTTTCGTGTGCGTTTGTCAAGAGAATGTAGTATCAAACTATGGTTTTTAACACAGATTCTCAGTCCACATACCGTCCGCCATCCCGGCTGATGTTAAAAGATGATGCGGTCTATGATGGAGCACGCTTGCCTAGAAGAAACCGATTCACTCTCGACTTGAAGACACTCAGATTTATTAATTATGCCAGAGATTTCCTTACTAATCTTACTAGGTAGGTAAGGGCCGGCGCTTACAGACAGGTATTTTGGCAAATTTCCGGGGTACGGTACAAAGTACTGCTATCATCGATCTTCTCTAGTATATAATCTTTGCAGACAGCAAGGCGCGGGACTGCACGCATCGGCATGCCTAAGGATCATGTGGCATCCCACGTGACGAAAGCTAGATTCAACCTTGTTTCAATTACTTAGCACTCACATTCCTCGCGGTCTGATAACGACTTCAAATTCGTTTTTCACCCGTTCACGCCATTATCTATTTCCTATCTAAAGCGGCTTTGTTTAAAGTCGACAATCGTATATCATCATATTTGAATGACTTTGTGCTTGTGTTTATGTAATTTTGAGGGTTTTTATTTAATATACTGAAATATAAAAATTTATTTTAACAATTAACTGGTTAAAGTTTTAAAACACTGGCTATACAATTAGTACAAAAAATTATGTTGTTGTCGCTGAAAATTCAGAGTACTTCAATTCAAAAGCTATTTTTGTTGCAGTTTGTATTTTTTTTTTAAGAATCCAGATAATTTATCGAAATGTTATTCGGTTAAGATTATTAACAGGTGTTTATTCGACGTGTAGTATTTTTTTTAATTTTATCAGTCAATTTCGTCACATCGCACTAAGCGTTTAAAACACTTATTTTGGTTAATTTCACGATTGTACCGCGCCTTACATGAAGTTACCTATGCGTGTCACGTGATGCAGCGGAGTGTCGCGACATCCCATGGAATGTCGCGACGTGTCTACGCATCCCTGGGAATGGCGAGACGTGCCGCGGCATCGCGTGAGATGTTCCGGCCAATTCGTGTTGAAATAGGGGAATCATCATCATCATCAGCCAGAAGACGTCCACTGCTGAACATAGGCCTCCCCCTTTAACCTCCACACTGAACGACAGCCTGCCTTTTGCATCCACTGGATGCCCGCGACTCTCACAATGTCGTCGGTCCATCTAGTGGGAGGCCTACCTACGCTGCGTCTTCCGAAAAAATTGGGGAATGTCATTGCTTATTTCATTGAAAATAATTTGTCAACGTAAAATAAACCTTTGCCGTGCCGTCTGTAAGTGCCGACGGCCATAAGATATATGAAAAAAAAGGTAATAATTCTCGTTTTAAACATGTTGTATTTCAATTTGCTTATAATGTCATGATAAATATAATTTATAACAATTACATACTTAATAAAGTAATCATTTGACGTAAGTGATAAAAAAACTTACACCATTTACAAATACGAAGTTTTGGATGATACCGATTCTGATTCCCTTGCGTCTTGTTCAATGTACTGATAGCTTTTAAAAACACTAAACTGGCCTACAGTAAATTTGTACCTTAACTCTTTCTAAATAAAGTCTATTTGCCTAACCACTGGAATTACGAGTACTACAATTGTCTGCCCCCGCATTTTAGGCAAACGAAGGTTCCTTATTTACCTCTTTATTATA
Source organism: Agriopis aurantiaria (assembly GCA_914767915.1). Taxonomy (NCBI): domain Eukaryota; kingdom Metazoa; phylum Arthropoda; class Insecta; order Lepidoptera; family Geometridae; genus Agriopis; species Agriopis aurantiaria. The sequence goes on along the minus strand of OU611994.1, from coordinate 2,651,970 downwards.
TCTACGTGAAACCTTTCAAATGTTTTGTGATTTCCATTACAATTGGTGCATCAGAATGTAAAATAGAGTAAATACATTACGCACTTGTGATGAAAATTAACTGCTGTTTTCAAAGTATAAGTTTTAAAATCACATAAATATGTCACCATGTTAGTTTGATAAACGGCCATACTTTAGAAACCTTACTAAACAGCGAAAACAACATTGAAATTTATTCAAAAATAAATAAGTAATTTTAATTTCACGCTAGACAGAGAGCACACTATAACACGTTGTGACGTCATGCCGTGCGCGCGCCATGCAAATGCTATACTAACACACGCTTTGCGGGAGAAGGACAGAGCATCCCCTCTCTATCCCCACCAAAAACTCATTCAGTTTGGTTTTAAATACAGTTTAGATTTGGAGGACAGGAAAGCGAATGTATCTTAGCTCGGGGCGTAAACCCGGATGGCGCGGGTTCAAATGCTGCCAGTCTTTTTTTTATTGTGCGTACTAGCGCGTAATTTAAACCATTGATAAACTTAAGTAGCGTTTCTAAGTAAGGCTGTTATTAATAAATTATGCTTTCTATATTATAGTTTTTTAAGTAACGTATTCCCTCAAAACATTTGAGATGCTTCAGTAAAGTTTAAGCGTAAGATTCACGGTTTAAATAACCATTATATTAAATTACTACACAACACATGTGTAATGTTTATTTATTTACCCAACAATGCAGTATGGCCTCCATACCAAGCTAAAATTGTATTTTTTTTAAAGATCCCAAACGATTTCATAAATTTTTTAAATCACAAGACACTATTTATTAGACTAGTTCCTCATACTATAAAAATGGCAACAGAACAAAAATTGTATTACATTTTAAAAAATTGCCCCAATTTCCAACTAAACCAAAAAAATATATCTTTATTTTTAAATATAATACTAATATTATAAAGAGGAAAGATTTGTATGTAAGTATGTTTGTAACGAATTGGCACAAAAAGTACTGGACCGATTTGAAAAATTCTTTCACTGTTGGGAAGCTACACTATCCCCGGGTGACATAGGCTATACTCTATACCCATGCGAAGCTGGGGCGGAACATTAGTTTTTAAATATTTTTTTATGGATTAGCTGGAAATAAAGTGCTTATTTATTTATACATAAGAGGTAAAACTTGTTACATTGATAAATTAAAATTTTCCATAAATAAATTTTCCACTGCATTGTCACATTGTAAACGATTAATGGAAATTATTACTTCATATCCACAATTAAGGGAACATTTATCACCTTTTTCAAAGAATGAAATAACACTACAGTGTAAACTCTATATAGCGACACTTAAGGGACTGCACATTTTATGGCGTTAATGAGAGTTGTCGTTAAACAGAGAGAATAAAAACTCTATATTATTTTACTATTATAATATGTATTTCGTAGAAGTATTAAAATTCTAATTATTTATTGAGTATAAAAACGGACAAATTCCACTAACATTTATCTCACAAACTGTTAAACTAAAATAGATTTCCTAGTAAAAATAGGATAGTATAAAATTTACAAACAGCGAACATTAATATTGATATAAATAACGCTTATTGCGTATAGTCTGTTATCTTTATCTGACGTTTTTTTTCTGCTCCAGTATTTTATTTTAAATACGAGACATTAGAAAGTACTATTTGTTGCTTAATAATGACGTATTGTTGTCGTTATTTAGAGTGGGGGAATTTCATTTTATGGACAACAAGGTAAACCAACAAAAGTCAAGTAATTTCTACGTTATAGGGAGTTTGTCGTTAAATCGAGTTTTGCTATATAAATTATTATAACACCGATTACACTCACGATTATAAATAAATAATAAATATTCGGGACGTTTTTGCACACACGGTCATCTGACCCTAAACTAAGCAATGCTTGTGATATGGCTGCCAGAGACTGATATACATACATATATATTTTTAAATACATACTTGTTCAGTGTTCATTCTTAGTTATTATTATTACTACATTTCTATCCGTGATGACCTGTAACTGGCTTTGTGTATCTATTTTAGTTTACTTATAAGACATTTGAAACCAAACTGTTGGTCGTCCTTTTAAGCAAAAAATTAAATAAATAGAGAACAAACATAAATGTTCAACACATTATGTTATATATCCCGTAAATAATCATATAACATTATGTTTTATCGGTCGAGACGATCGACAGGTTTGATTTATAATGAACGCGAGTTTTGATGAAGTGTTATATAGAGTTTACACTGTATTTATAAAAGTGGTATTAGAAGAGAAACAACATTCAGGAAAGTTTTCTGAAAGCCTCTAAGCCAAGCGACTCGTGACCAAGTACTTCTGCCATTAAACATAATTACACTACGCGAGTCGACGTGCATCCAAGATAAAGGACATCGTTCGCTAACAAATACTGCATTTACATCCTGTCCATTGCGTTGACACTATATTCTTTCCGATAATTTACAATTCAAGTTATCTAGAGGGGTCCTACGGGCGTCCGGTGCGCAACTATGTACACTATATTTACACTGTACGGTTGGGGAACGCGCGGTCGCTCAGCGTTCATCGGGTAGTGTTCCAGTAGAATGCTTTATATACAGTATTATATACAGTCGGTAGGTGAGTGTGGTGCGCACAGACCTCCCGCTCTGCTAGGACAGATTTTTATGAGCTGACTGAGCTCATTTTGAATAAATCTCAAAATCAACTATTCCCAAAATGACTGATTTTCTAAATGTTTTTTTGGCGTGATAACGTCTTATAAATAGATGAACGCCGGCTGCATGCACGAATTGTCACGTTCCGCCTGAGCCGCGCGTGCAAGCGAGAGCGCGGAACAAGCGATAGAGAGGCACGATCGGCCTAAGCGTTATCACGTAAAATTATCGTCTGTAAACCGAATTTACAGACAACCTCCTTTTTTTCTTTTTTTTTTAAATTCCAACCAACGCGCCTGTACAAAACATCCTTTGCAATATTGAAGGTACATTCAGGAGCGCAATTTATTTCTTATGCCATATGTAGCGAGCATGATTTGTTCAAAATGAGCTCAGTATAATATAAAGATCGGTCCTAACTGAGCGGAAGGCGCAGAGATTCTCGTGTGTGTTCAGTCGGCGGCGGCGCGGTGCGCGGGGCAGAGCGCGCGGAAGTCCGTCTCGTCGAGCCGCCAGCCGGCGGCGCGCGCGCAGGGCAGGTGGGCGCGAGCGGCGCAAGTGCGCGCGGCGCAGGCGACCGGCGCGCCGGCGCGCGCGCACGCGCGGCACCGCTCCGCGGCGGCGGCCCACACGGCGCGCGGCAGGCCCCAGACGCGCGCGCCGGCCGCCACCACGCCGGGCGCCCACACGGCGCAGTCGGCGTGCAGCCACGCCTCGTGGCGGCCGCCCTCGCACACGAACCGGCGGCGCGCCGCCTCGTCCAGCGCGCGGTACTCCGCCAGCTCGGTGTCGAGCGCGTACGGCCCGAACAGGTCTCCGAGCGAGCGCGCGTGCGGCGCGCGGCCGCAGAACGCGCACAGCCAGGTGAGGTCGCGCGTGGCGGCGTCGTAGCGCAGCCCGAGCGTGGAGGCGTGCAGGCCGCGCCGGCGCTCCGCCCCGCGGCGCGCGCGCGCCCCGCTCTCCTCCTCCTCGCCGGTGGCCGCGTTCATCACGCACACGGAGACCGGCGAGGCGCGCGGACCGCGGATCTGCAACGAACCGCCGCCATCATGTTTCTCTACTCTCATCTATAGTTGATTGAATCAGGCGTCACTTTGCACAAGTCCATCCTAATAACTATTTTTCCTACGAATCTCTAGTTGTAATTCCGCTTGCACGTCGGTTCGAGTACAATAAGGCCTTTGTTCAGCAGTGGACATTTAATGTCTGATGTGTGTGTGAGATGTGAAGGAATTTGGGACAAATATCTATAGAGTAAAATAATGTATCCCAAATTCCTTATTGTACTAGAAGCGACGTAGAAGCGGAAATACACTGGTACTTTCTATTTAAAAAAAACGACAAAACTAAAAAATGGTTTTGACGATTATGTGTAGCTACCATGTTCTGACAAATAAATAATTAAATTTTAAGGAAATCAGTCCGTAAATTTGTTTAAGCATTGTTTTTTTGTGTTGTCCGCACCTGTATGTAGGGTCCCCTGGAGCGCGTGGAGCTGGCGTTGCTGCCCGAGTCGTAGCCCTCGCGCGGCGCGTCGCGGCCGGCGCGCGGCTTGCCCTCGGGCTTCTTGCGCGGACCCTTGCGCCGCGGGGGCGCCTCGCGGCCCCGCCCCGGCGCTGATTTCCGCCGCTTGCTCGGGGGAGCCGACTCTTTCCCTGAAACCACAACACAGCTGTTATGTAGCTGACAGACGAGACGGACCACCGTCTGACCAACGGGAGAGAAAGAGGAAATATTCTCTTTAGGGTTCCGTACCCAAAGGGTTCTTACGGGACCCTATTACTAAGCCTACGACGTATGTCTGTCTGTTCGTCTGTCCTACCTATTAACGGCAGTATCTTTCGAACCTTAATAGATAGCCAGTTGAAATCTTCACAGAGTATGTAACGGCGGATTAACTAACAAATAATAAAAAAGGTCAATAAGTAAAAACGAAAGGTTTTCATACAACAAACGTATTTTGTATTAGCTCTAATGTAAAAACGGTAATACATACAAGCGTCAAACTTTGTATGTTTATAGTACTCACTCTAAAGTATGACAACAAATAATAACTACTAGTCCTGCCGGTGCCAACGGAAGACCAGCGCCGGGTGTTTACGACCGGCATCATGCTGAGTCGGAGCCGGTTTGTGACAAAAATATATAATAATTTCTTATTTATTTAATTTAATTTTACAAGGAAAACATACAGCTGCTAATTAATACAGTAGATGTACAGTTACACAAAAGCCAAAAAAACATGTTTTCACTTAATACAAACTAGGAATAGTGTAAATGCCCCGTTGCAACACCAACTAGGGTCCGGATAGATAAATAGTAATTGGAAAACAAACATTCGAGGTCTTTACATCAGAGATAATAAATTAGTTACCAGAAAGAAAAAATAAATAAATAACATACAAATTACAAATATATAAAACCTAATACAAATTAAATGGTTTTTTTTAGATTTAATTTTACGTTTTTTTGCCATTTAATTTAATTGAATTTTTCCATGTATATTGTGTTATTGTATTTTTTTGCCACAAATAAATTATGTCTATGTCTATGGTTTTCGGAATATCAACCATAAAGCGGTGTGGATTTTTGTGCCCACTCTGGCATTCCGATAGAATAATAGGCAGGCAAATTCCCCCACCTTCACCGTTGTTGAGCATCGAAACTGCACATAATTTATGTAAGTAGTTAATTAATCAATTGTCAGAGCACTAACCTGATGCATCTTCCCTGTCTGAGGCCGCCTTAGGCTGCTCCTCTTCCAGCCCTGCAAACATCTTCTCCAGCTGGTTTTCAACTTCAACGAACGCGGCGGCAGGCTCGGCTGCGGCGGCTCCGTCGGCGGCGCGGGCTTCGGACGGGGAGCCCGCGCCGCCCGCCGCGCCTGCGCGGGAGCGGGGCGGGGCGGGCGCTCCGCCCGCGCGTACTCGACGGGCGGTGGGGCTCGACTCCGGTGTCGGACCGCTTTCTGTAACACAATTATAGTTCGTGTTCATATCTCTTTATTTTTCATACATTTTTAGGGTTCCGTACCGCTAAAAGAAAAAGGAAACCCTTCTAGGATCACTTTGTTGTCCGTCTGTCTGTCAAGAAGCAAGGTCATACAGCACATATACAGAAAAATATCTAAAAGTTGTTAATTTCAAGTTACATCATATTAAAAAGAAGTTTTTAAAACACAGTTTTAAACTATCACGGTTGTTCACTAAAGTTATATGATTATTTACGGGATATTTACCGTGATAAGAATATCGGAGTTCGATGCGTTGACATAAATAAGAATGTTCAAGCAAGCAAAGGAAAGACAATAGCGGAACATTAGAACATAGCTCGGAGATTTGTCTAAAAACGGTACAAACTTAGATGGCGCCGTAATAGGGTACTTGACTGTATTAAAAATATTATGCCAATTGACGCCATCCATAAACATGACATAATGAAAAAGCATATTTCATTGATTTTTTGATAAAAATATGCTTATTTTTTGTAAAAAACGCGAATAAAATAACTGTATTTTCGACATTTGATCACGTGATCGAAAACGGTCTGTAACTGGCTTCATCCCTAGTGACGTCACACAAATCTAAACAAACAGATTTTGTATTGATATTTGCGAATTTAATGTTGTAAAGCTATTTTGAGAGCGATTTATCCAGAAATTTTCACCAAAAACAGTCCGGAGGTTAAATGTGAGAAGAATGGAGAAACATTTTGTGCAAGCAGACAGCAGTAACTTACCCAAAATTAATGTTTTTATGGTTGCATATTTCTTTAATAATAATCCACGTCATTGTTTCTACGCTGCAGAACTCAAAACGTAAAAACTACAATGTCAGTATTAATTTTTAATTGTTATCCAAGCAAAACATTCAATCAAGTTGTACAAAAAGTATGTTGTAGTAGGTGGATATCACTATTTTGTTAGGTTATGTCTTTACAATGTTTAAAAAGAAAGTAACAGTACATAAAATAGTAATGCAATAAAAACACAAATTATAATAGAAATATATAGACTCAAATATGTACCTCAAAATGATCTTCGCACATAGAAACACTTGAATTAGCTCCAATACTTTTGGGTTCTCTACGAGCTACTTAGTTCCAACCTTAGATTGATTCCAACCACTTTTTTCGAGTTATGGGGAGTTTTGGGTCCATTGGAACAGGAACAAATATTTTTTCGGGTGTCTTTATGGAAGTATTTGTACATTTTGGCACTACACAATATTTATAAACCATTACTTCTATTAGAAATTAATTAATCATCAAACTTTTGCAGCCTGGCTGCAGTTGTTTTGTTTTGTGTGACGTCAATTAGTCACGTGATCGGAGCTATGACGCAGGTCTGCGTTTTGGCGCGATCTTTTTTTATTCAAACTTTAACATCGATTTATATCGCAAATACGACTGATATCCAGAAAATATAAATGCAGTATACATTATTTTATATCAGACAATAATGTGCAATAGTTTCCCAAAAGTAGTCAAATACCCTATTTGACCGTGATATAGGTTGTCTCGAACTTCCGTAAGCGCTGCAGTCAGATAATGTACGAAAGGGTTCTACAAATTACCGTAGCGCTAGTATCGCAACATTTGAAGAATCGCAACCCATACCAGTAGATGGCGCTATTCTTTATTCTCTTGAAAGCTATTGTCTTTCCTCTTAGTCTATCTTCCTTGAAGCAAGGTTCTGTCATAAAGCCTGGCGACAGATTTTCCTTCTCGTTTCAGGGGCGGATCCAGGATTTCATTTTGGGGGGCGGGGGGGCATGCTGGATTTCATTTGGGGAGAGGGGGGGGGGGGGGGGCGGCATTCTGACATGGTTCGAAGGAATCAAATCGAAAAATTGAGTCGAATGTATGGAATTAGTAGGTGTTTTTCCGCCAATGTCTCGTTTCCATTCTATTGACTTCTCTTGTCTGTGGTCGGTGTACTCACGTGTCCTGTCAGTGTGTGCGTGCGTGTCGGTGTGTGCGTGCGAGTCGGTGCGCTCCTCGGGTTCGGGCGAGGCCAGCACGCTCTTCAGTTTGTCCACGGAGAGGGGCGCGGGCGCGGGCGCGGGGGGCTCCGGCGCTCCGCCGCCGCCCGCGATCATCGCCGCTATCTCCGCTATCGTCTCCGCTGAACCTGGACACCACAAATCAAGTTTATGTTTAGTGCCTGCGGCCTGTATTGGGAATCACATCGGGAGCGGCGCACGACGGCACATCAGTGCAGCGGCTGAAGTTATTATCACAGACCTTTACAAGGATCCATACCACCTCTTTTTTATATAACTAGCGACCCGCCCGCCCGGCTTCGCACGGGTGTAATTTACGTGTGAAGCCAGGGCGGGTCGGTAGTTATGTATATAAACCTTCCGTGAAAATGTATCTAACTGATGGTGAAAACCGCATCAAAATCCGTTGCGTGGTTTAGGAGGAGTTAGCGGCCATACAGACAGACAGACGCGGAAAGGGACTTTCCTTACTTAGGGACTTCGAGAAGAGAAGTATAAATATTTAGGGTTCGATACGCAAATGGTAAAAACGGGACCCTATTACTAAGCCTACGATGTATGTTTGTCTGTCTGTCCGTCTTACCTTTAAATGGCTGTATGTTTTGAACCGTAATGTGCAAATTTCAACTGGCTATCTATTACGGTTCGAAAGATACAGCCGTTATTATGTAGGACAGACAGACAGACAGACAGACATCGTAGGCTTAGTAATAGTGTCCAGTTTTTACCCTCTGGGCACGGAACCCTAAAATACAAGTACCCATAGCAAAGAGAACAAAAAAACTAACACACAAGTTAAGACAAAATGAACTACAGGGAAGTGTGATACTAAATAGAAGACTAACCCGAGCGTGTTTTTCTCCTGCCCTCGTGAGTGACAGGTTCCATCCTGGCGGGGTCTGCTGCGGGGGCGGGGTGCGGCGCGGGCGGCGGGGGCGACGCCGCCGGGTGTCCGTTCTCCGCGGGCGGGGACAGCCGCGCCGGCGCAGCTTCCGGTGACGTCGGACCCATAGGGGCTAAGCACACAAAGTAAAGTTAACCGGCCAAACGATCATATTGACATATCCTAACTTACTTATAAACGTTTATCCTAACTTACTTATAAACGTTACTTAAGTTGAGCAAAGCTTAAAATTGCTCTGTCTCGATTTCACCTGTGACAATTTCCGTCAGCGAGAAGTAGACAGCAATTTTAAGCATTGCTTAACTTTTAAGTAGCGTTTATAAGTAAGGCTGATCATGATCAGATCACGAGTGAATCGGTTTCTTCTAGGCAAGCGTGCTCCAACGTAGACCGCATCATCGCTTAACAACAGCAGAGTTGGCGGTCAAACGAAAGCGTATTATAGATTAAAAAAAAAATGGAGCTCATCTTATCAACCAAGCTTGTAATTTAAAGTAGCAGTATTTCAAACTTTTTTTTTTTGTATTTTTTTTTTTTTTTTTCAAAACCTCTCCTAATGCTAATATTGGGTTGTCTTTAGACGCTATCCCCTTTGTTAAAAGCTTTTATTTAGCTTGCTTTGTTAGTATGTATGCATGTGCAGGACACATCTTGCAGCTGACTTCTAGACCAGCTGTCCTCGCTTTTGAGTTTTAGCTGAAATTTTGCACACACGTTCAGTTTGGATGGACAATGGATGGTTAGCTAAATGACGTCATTCTAAATCCAATATGGCGGAACCCCAAAGATGGCGGACCAGTAATTTTTTATGCACCTCCATGATATGGTTTTAAATGAACGGATTTGCTGAGCAGAATACGAAAAGCTTGTTATTTTTATAGTTAAAAAAAAACTTTTATATTTTGGGCGGAGGCAGTTTAACAGTAATACTCTTTTTTGAAATTCTCTACATGTGAGTGATGTTGAATACTGACAGGGCGGGCGGGGCGCAGGCGCGGCGGGCGGCGGGGCGGGCGGCAGCAGCGCGGGGGCGGGCGGCGGCGGAGCGGGCACGCGCACAGTGCGCTCCGGCTTGCGCTTGCGCTTGGAGCCCGGCGGCGCGCCGAACGAGTCGCCCGAGTCCTGCCATTCGACATACATCATTACAGTAATGCCACTAGATAACAACATAAGCAACTACATAAGCACGCCTATGAAGTTCCATAATTTATTGCCATAACCATAGCCAAAAGAAAACCGTATTTCATGGACGCAATTTTTTCTTTACAATCATTTTGAAAATTTGCTTTGACATTCAAGTCATGACATCAATACGTGGGACCAATTTCACATATAACATAGGTATCTTTAAAACGAAAACTAGCAATTAAACATTTTGATCAAACCTCTGCACATTGTTAAAAATGTTGTTAGCATAAATTATCCACCAATTGATTTAGTGACGAGGCCTTAAAACCAACTTTCATATAAAAGAGTTCTTTAAATTATGTAAAAGGATGATAAAAAGGAGGTCTTTAGGCAAAAATAAAAAAATAAAAAAAAATATTGTTAGTAATGGCACTTGCCCCAGTAAAGTGAAGAGTCCACGTGCTGCAAGTGATAGTAGGTTGGCAGTAGTTACCTCGTTGGAGGAGGGCGGGCTCGGCGTGGGCATGGCGCGCCCGTGCACGATGACCGAGTGCGGCGAGGAGGGCGCGGGGGGCGGAGCGCCGCTCGCGCCCAGTCTCTCTAGCAGCGAGTCCACGCGCCGCGCGCCGCCGCGACTTATCAGACTGAGGAGAAAAGAGACGTTATGTTAAGGCCATCGAGATACAAGTCCTAGTCACAATGTCTCAGTGAAAACTGTCATAAAACGTCCGAGCGTCACTGCACATACATTGTATCAATTATATACTTCACAATGCCACATTTACTCCAATTTGGACGTTATGTCGCTTGCATGGTGTTCAACGTTAGTTGTCCGGTATGTCATCGTAGCTCTGACATCGCTCGGTGTTGTAGTCGGAGCGTGGCTACCTTGTAACTTACCAAAAAGTCTGCGCAATTCGTAGCGTGCGCAGAGTTTTGGATCGGCAATTTTTTGGCACGGTTGTGACTCTATATATATTGTATCTCGATGGTTAAGGGCCAGAATACCGGTTGCAGCGAATTTTTTTATCATGATCACAAAATATGGGATAATCAGTTTTTTCCCATTTACAAATGGCAATTATAAAAAAAAATATTAAAACAAATAACTAAATATTATTTAATTATTTTGAAATATGAATCCGCAACACATTTTTCAAAAGTGGACACAGTCATAAATTATATCTTTAACAAAACCATCAAATGCGCGAGCGAAAAATATTGAAACAAAAATTTGTTGAAAAATGTGTTTGTGTGTCGACCCACGGTAGCGCTCAGTTCTCGGCATGCTAGAAGCGTTCGAGTGATCGAAGAATTTTGACCAGGGGCCTTACGGACAACAGCTAATTGCAGCACCTAGCTGTTGTCCGTAAGGCCCCAGTTCCCCTTTATTGGGTCCTTCAGTTACCTGTTGATAGTGGGCGCATCTCTGACAGAGAGCGCGGGCGAGTGCGCGGGGTGTGCGGGGAGCGCGGGGTGTGCGGGGAGCGCGGGGTGCGCAGGCGGCGCGGGGTGGGGCGGCGCTCCGTTGGCGCGCGACCCGAGCGACAGATCCACGCCGCGGGCGTACGCTAGCAATTCTTCCGCACGGACCAATTTTTCTGGAACATTTTTTTTTTTATTATAACTCAAGTTTCAATAAAACCAAGCAACACTTTTGGAAGTAACCTACGTGGCTATGCTAGGGGCTGTCCATTAATCACGTGTTTTTTTTTTTTTTACATTTTTATACGCGCTTCGGAGCACTTTTCGCTTATGCCGACATGCGGTGCGTAACGCATTTGGGGGATTAATTAGGTAGTGTCAGTTACACACCTCTGCCAGGTCCCAGGTGTGGGTACATGTCAACTGGCGGCATCGGCGGGCCGGATTTCACGTCGCCCGGCGACGGAGTGTGTCTGCAAGATAACATTATCACATATTTTTTTTTACATTTATCATTTATTATGTAGGTATACAGTATGTTGTTTATATTATGTAGTCTATGTATATGTAATATATGCATATATAAGTATGTTATATTTATTTGTAGTCTATTGTTTGTTTTTATTTGCATAGTTATTTACTTAATTGTATTTTTTTTTGTTAAAGCTAAAAAAAAATACATAATTCATTTCCGTGCACCGTTGCCCGGAAGAGATCGCTTTTAGCGATAAGGCCACCTGTTAAAAGCCTAGATAATATTTTAACCGACTCCATTTATTGTAATGTTTATGTTATCCTTGTTTTGTGGTAAAGAGTAATTGTATTGTATCATCATCATTATCAACCAGAAGACGTCCACAGCTGAACATAGGCCTCCCCCCTTAACCTCTGCATCCGCTGGATGCCCAGAACAATTTACACTGGATTACTTGTGAAACGGTAATTCAAAACTGTATTATTAACAGGGAAACAAAAGCCAAAATGCAAAATGTGGCTTCTAACATTGTGAACATGGAGACGAATCTACGACACCTCGCATGTCAAAATCTGTCAAGCCTTTTAGGCTACACAATCGTTAAGTCAAGTTTGAGCAATGCAGGCTCAGAAGGGAAACGATATAGTTAACCCATGCATATACATATTTCTGTTGTTTTTTTGCGTGCATGGACACACACATAAAAGCTTCGTTCTAACGTTGTAAAAATATTTTTTTGCGATTTTAATGTTGACCTCAGAGTTAAGAAAAAACCGGCCAAGACCGAGTCGAGCTCACGCACTGAGGGTTCCGTACCGTCACAAAATTCAATAAGGTCTTTCGAAGGACTTTTAAGGTCTTTTTAAGGTCGTCGAGCGAAAGGTACATATATTACTAGTTATAACTTGGTAATGAACAGAAACATGTCACCGACTCGCACTTGGCCATTATTTATTATTTGCTGTTATACTTTAGAGTGTGTACTATAATCATAGCAAATTTGACGTTTGTACGTATTACCGTTTTTACATTAGAGCTAATACAAAAATACGGTTAAAAAAATACGTAACAATTTTAAATTATTATTTCTTAGTTAATCCGCCGTAACATTACATATTCCGTGAAAATTTTCGAAAAATATAACCGTTAATAACAGATAGACAGACATCGTAAGCTTAGTAATAGGGTCCCGTTTAACTCTTTGGGTACGGAACCCTAAAAATGTTAATAACGGACCCCTTTCGACTTATTACCCGTGTAATCCCATAGACAAAAATACACATTCAAATCCACCTGTATTACATCAAGTTGACATTTTTATCGAGTTCTGACATGCTACTGCCAAGACGACCAACGTAGATCGAACTGAATTAAGCGGCGTGCTAGTTGGAGCATAGATCCAACTTATGGCAGACCAGAGACACGCAAAGTAGGTGCAGTCGCGTGGTCTATCCTGTTAAGGGTCTGTGGAGTCAAGCCTAGCTGGAATTACATTACCAGATACCATAAAAAACATTTGTAAAGCTTGCTCATTTAAATACACAGTCAAGTCAAAACTCATTGAAAAGGCCTACTACAGTATACAAGACAATATGGACGATACGTGGTAGAAAATAGTAATTTACCAATAGATAATTAAATATTAAGCTTATAGTTTTATTTTGTTTTTATTAATAGAAACGCTTTTGTTTTATAGTTATTATTATAATTTAACATAATAATAAATAATAGAATATAGTTATTAATTACTAATATTATAAAGAGGAAAGATTTGATTGTTTGTTTGTTTGTTTGTTTGCATTGAATAGGCTCCGAAACTACTGAACCGATTTGAAAATTTCTTTCACTGTTGGAAAGCTACACTATCCCCGGTTAACATAGGCTATATTATATTTTCAAAAAAAATAGGGATCCTTACTAAAACTCCAATAATGTAACCCAAGGTGTAAAAAATAAGATTTGTAATTTTGACTTTGCGTGTTTGACAGTTCTAAGACAGAACAACGTCTGTCAGGTCTGCTAGTTAATTATATATGTGTTACAATAAGTTAAATTGCAGCGCCCTAACAGGGTCTTTGTACCGACATGTAGCTTTTAGGACCTTATGTAATGTGTACACTGACAAAATAAACAAATGTCTACGTGTCTAAACATGTTTTTTTTTTTTAAGTTACCTCATCATGTGTTTGTCGGGGGGCGTCGGCGTGTGTCGGTAGAGCTCCGGCGGCGTCGCCGTGTGCCGGAACACCGAATTGCTGCCCGCATTCTTCATTGCCTGCAATACAATAACGCACTTGTTTAAAAAAACGTTTTGAACATGCTCTTATCAAATATCAAATCAAATATTTATTTATTAGCTAAAAATTTATAGTTAAACAACCAACGTGCAAGATTAAGATCTAAAAACCAACGACCAAAATAAAATGAATGGACAGGCCCAGTGGTCGCATTTTTGAAGATAACAAAATGATCGCCGGCTCTCATTTCGTTTCAGTCGGTCTCTAGCCGTAGGAAGTGCAACACGTGTCTATTGTTACGTGATAACGAAACATCTGAGAAAATTATGCATTCATATGCTTTCCCAAAGTGTAAATACACAAATAAAACCGGGATCTATTTTTTGTAACAAATATACTGTACATTTTTATAATTAGGTGTTGAAGTATATGTCCGACGGTTTTGACTCGTTTTTACTGAGCAATTTCAATGGTTAGGGCCCGTCCATTAATTTTATTTTAGTCAAAGCTAAAAACCTCAAATACCTAAATGAATTATACATTATGCCAGTCAGAGTTCCCTCTATAGTAATAGGGCCCAGGTGCCAGTGTTCTATTGAGAGCCAATGTTAGGTATCGTTTTATTGTGAGCGCGAGTTGTTTTGTAAAAATATCTCAGCAGTGCAAGTACCGTTCTTTATCAATCGTCAAATTCGCTAAAATGCCATAGAATCGATAACAGCGAGTACTGAAAAAATTGCATATTATCGAATTTGACGACCTCAACTGTCAATTTGACGATCGCTAAAAGAACGGTACTTGCACCCCAGATTTGTAAAAATTTCTTATTAGTTTCATTTCTAGTATATATTTATCTATGGTTTCATTCAAAGATAATAAATAACCCATTAATCGCGTCATAATTCCCTTTTGAGCGAGCAAGCCAAGTCGGTCGCGGGGGCAGGGGGGGGGGGGGGGGGTATCGAATGGCGGCTTGTGATTGGACACAAAAGTCATTCATTCAATTCGCGCCTAAAATTATGTACCTTTTCAACAAGCGGGGTAAAGTATGAGCAGTGAGCAGTCAAATGGTTATAATATCATCATTGGTTGAACTTTTAATTGAAATTTCATTGAACTTGATTTAACAAGTGTAATACCTGGAGCGGGTCCGGGGGCGAAGGCGCCGGCACGTGGTAGAGATGTGGCGGCGGCGTCGGCGTGTGCCACGTGACGCCGCGGTCTGACGCCATGTGCGCCTGCGGGGCGCGCGCCAGTAGGTTCGCCATCTGTAACTGAAGGCACCATGCTTTCCTCAGCTGATATGTGCGAGGGCCCTCTGTGACGAGATGGCCCAGTATAAGGCTGCGTATCCACCAGACGGAAAAAATCGACCAATAGGATTGCTTCATTCCGTCTCGCCTTGCCTCCTATTGGTTGATTTTTTCCTCGCACACCGCTTAGCTGCCTTGCACAGATAGCCTGTTGGTCCAGTTGGTAGTGAACCTAACTTCTGAGCTCAAGGACGTGGGTTTGATTCCCACCTAGGACAAACATTATGTGATGAAATTTGTGTTTGTTCTACATCTGGTTGTTAATATCTATTTAAGTGTGTATTTAAAACTATATATGTATGTATATCAGTCTCTGTAGAAGTAGCTATTGTGTATTGTTTATCGTTATGCTGTCGCTTTATATTTCTAAGTATGTATCTAATATGACCCGACAGACGTTGTCCTGTCTTAGAACTGTGAAACGTGCGAAGTTAAAATCGTTGTTAAATTTTCTGATATATTCAAATTTTCTGCGCAATTTTCTTTATTTTTCTTTCCATAAGAACATTCTACGAAGTGATAGAAAACTTAAAAAAAAATGATAAATGAAATAGGTTAAGTCGTTCTCAAGTTATGGCGTGACCAAGGTAAATAGGGGTTCATCAATCATATATGTACTTATAAATTATATATTATAAATGCGAAACTGTGTTTGTTTGTTTATTCCTCTTTCACGCTGCAACGGAAAACGGATCGACCTGATTTTTTGTATGGGTATAGTTCAAGAGCCAGAGAGTGACATAGGCTACTTTTCATCATCATCATCATCATCACCATTTTTCATCACTACGCGGGTGAAACCGCGGGGCGTAGCTAGTTTTTATATATACAGATATTGTTTCAGTATTAGTGTATTATTATGTATATCTATGCCTTATATGCCGTCATCTACCTCCTCTATATGTCCTCTCCATACTAAGGTTGCCAGGAAAAAATCGCTTATAGCGATAAGGCCGCAAATTTTTTCACCATAGTTTGAAGTTGTTTTTTTTCTTATGTTATCTTATGAGTTATCTATCTATAATAGCTGATACCAGCTACTTCGTAGGCGTAGAGCTCGGCCTTCTGCCTCGCTACTATGACACTAATCACCTAGCAGTATGAAATATAGTTTACGACCTATTCTCATAACTACCAAATATACATTAAAAAGATCATAGAAATTGGTCGAGCCGTTTCGGAGGAGTGCGACCACAAACACCGTGACATAAGATTTTTATATTATAGATTAAATAAAATCTTGGTATTTAATCCTCATAATTTTCAGTATTACTACAAATGGAGAATGGAATGGAATGCACTCCCTGACTCGGTGTTCCCTATAAGGTACAACCTGGGTCTCTTCAAGATAAGAGTGAATAGGCACCTCACGGGTAAGCGTGCTCCATCTTAAACAGCATCGTCACTTACCATCAGGTGAAAAGTGTTCAATTGCTAGCCCATTTCATCACAAAAAAATATATATATACAACCACGTAAACTCTCCCTTTGACATTTGTGGGACGTGTGACAGCGAAGTCACAAGCAAGCAACCAAGTTCTTACTCGCCATACAATTGTTGCCTCTATTACTTGCCTGTGACTTCATAAGGGCATTCGACCTAAACAGAGGGTTTGTAGTAATGTCACGCGATCAATAAAAATAGTTATTTATGATACAAGTGCGGAAAGTTGGTTATTACAAACGAGTAGACGAATGTAAGCCCGAGACGAAGTCGAGGGCTTACCATAGTCACGAGTTTGTAATAACCAATCCGCACGTGTGCCATACAACGTTTAACAACACATTTGCGAGAAAAAAACAAAAAATGGAAATTAAAAGAATACCGTAACGTACACGCACGGTGCTATACAACGGAGCGTGCGGACAAATTCATTACAGCACGCTCCGTTGTATGATGCGTTTCATTATAGCACGCTCCGTTGTATGATCCGTAATGTTTAACTTTCGAAAGATGTATTCAGTTATCGTAAGTGCACTTTTTGAGCAAATGTGTTGTAAATATTATTTATTTGTATTTTAATGAAAAATCAGGGATTTTTTTTAGCATGTCATTAAATCTATACAATATTATAAAGAGGAAAGATTTGTATGTATGTTTGTAACGAATTGGCTCAAAAAGTCCTTAATCGTTTTAAAAAATTCTTTCACCATTTGAATGTCACATTATCACTGATTAATATAGGCTATATAACTATACCCGTGCGGAGCCGGGGCGGACCGCTAGTGTATTATAAAATAAAACAAAGTCGGGTTAGTTTCACCATTTCTAACTCGAATACGGTTGGACCGATTTTCATGATCTTTGATTTGTTGGATTCGTCTGCACCCTGAATAGTAGAATAAGTATTAAAATATCGAAAAAAATTACGAAAAAAACTAATAAAGAGATTTTTGAAGATTGTAGACTGCATCATCATTATCAGGTGAGGTAAGCAAGCCAAGTGCGAGTCACGCTCCCGCACTGAGGGGTTCCGCACAACCACAAAATGCAAAAAGTATTGCAAAAAGACAACATCACGCCCAGGCGGTCACCCATCCAAGTACTGACCGCGCCCGACGTTGCTTATATTGGGGGTGAACAGAAATTTATCAGTGACTCGCACTTGGCCATTATTAATTATTTCTTGATTCACTTTAGAGTGTTTACTATAATCATGCCAAGTTTGAAACTTGTTATTATTATTTCTTTGTTAATCCAACAGAACATTAATTCTGTGTAAATTTCAACTGGCTATTTATAACAGTTCGAAAGATACAGCTGCTAATAGGTAGAAAGGTAAAAGAAATAAAATAAATTTATGAACTTTTTAAACACAACTTTACGGACCCGGCTATGTTCTAAAACTGCGACCAGAAGCACCGCAGGATGGGCAGCAACGTCTTATTAGTACACGGTGAACGTACTGCGATCCCCAAGCTGCCTGCAAGCGTGGGGATTATGGCAACACCCCTCTGAGGGAGGCCTTTGTTCAGCAGTGGATGTTTACTGGCTGATGATGTCAAAACACAACTTGAATCTATAAAATAACCATCGATTACCTATAAAGATCTGGTACCTCCTTTTCCACTGGTGTTCTAGCTCAATAGTGCAAATAAAAGAAGAAAAAAACTTGTAAGTATCACTAGAAGATTTTTTCAAAATATTAAAAAAAAAACATATATATTTGATTGCTATACACACAATAAAAACAAGCATTTTATTTTACAATTGCAGCAAAGTTTTTAAAGCACGCTTAAAAGAGTTGGTCTGCAACTAAATTGGAAAGGTATTAATTCGGATTCACATTGTTCATCTCCGTCATCTACATTCAGGATGACAGAGAAGGAGAATGCAAATTGAATAGTAACCTTTTCGATTGAGCTGTAGAAATTCCTGCTGATCTGGAAAAGGCAATGTTAAAATAGGTTGAACTTTTCAACAACCTTCAACGAAAGGTAACTTTACTTTTCAAAGGTTTCTCCGTCTGAGGAAGGTATTACAGCATAGATAATATGAAGTAACAACATCGTAACTTGTGACTTCATGCCCAACAGGTGTTGATGGATAATTTTTTTGACCTATTTAATTGTAGGTCAAATGGATCTAGAATTTTCATAATTATGCAACTATGGCAAAAATGTTTCATAAGCAATCATAGCCAGTAAAATTTCAATCATGTTGTTGATATTTAAATTCTACTCAAACTTGAACATGATATGCCCATTATCATGTTTGTGAATGAGAACAGCTGATTGGCCTGTAGGTATGTAGCTACTTGCCACGAGATGTTTAATAATTCATTACACAAGGAATGCGTAATATTTTTATTCATTGACACAGAAAAACAGCGATTTATTGTGATCGCAATTTCGCGCAATTATTGCAAGTCGTTCGATATAATTATGTCGAAACATGTGCTTGGCGTATTTCCGACAGGATGTTAGGAAAATGAGCTAGGTTGTGTACAATTTAGAGGAATAATAATCACCACCTGCAGGGGGCTCCACCCGGAACCCAGCTGCGATTGACGCCCGTTCGGGTTGTGCTGCGAGCCCGACATCGTGCGCTCGCCTCGGCGGCGCCCTGTGCCACGACCACTTAGCGACGATCCGTCAACAAACTCTCCCTCAGTCCACCATAGTGATGCCGGCAATTTTTAAGCCTTCGTCCGCGTAACTGAGCTCCTTTACGACGTGTACAGAAACTTCTGAAATGTTTTCACGTGTGCACATCCACAGTCCGAGTTTCCACTGCATTCCACATGTATAGAGATCGAGTGAAGCCACTCACACACGACTAACGAACACTTTATTCAAAGAAAACCCAATTTATTTTGTGCATGGTATGGTGTTCACGAATGTGATGCTTACTTCGCGTGACATTTTGGAAGCATTTTGGTTTTGAAAATAGCAAGTTTTACAGTAATGTGATGCTTTATTTAAGTAGATGGAAGATTGGTCAGTTTTTTAAACGACATTCACGATCGTATTTCAGCGATATTCAACACTAAAAACTTGAAAACCATCAAACTTTTTAGCAGAATCGACTTCACAATGGTGGCCGATTGAGTTTTGAAAGCGCATCGAGCGACATCTTGCCGCAAAACTTTTAAACTACGTCGATAAAACAGCACAACGGAAGTAAGAAGTTCTATGGGATGTCTATGGTATATCCTGGATCATGCCACGAACATAGCAAAAACCGGTAAGACTTATTGAAATATTACTGAATTTAATAATATTAGTTCATTTACACTAATTAACAAGTTCAATTAACAAATAATTAACTTTACTTTAAAAAAAGTATCAATAAATCCTCGAGAATAAGTTCAAGTAGCATTAACCGGTTTTTTTTAATGAAATGGCAATACTAAACCTAAGCCGTTGCTATAGCAACGATTGTTTTGTTTTCGTTTTGTCATTTCGTCTTTAAGTGGAGAAAATTTTATAGTGTAATTCTATTTTAGGATACTTGAATTAAACTTTTTCTTTTTCGATGAAAGACGACGATATAACAAAGTTTTTAGTCTCATTTAGAGGTCAGATAGATTTTGTGACTTTTCCGGCTGGAGTTTTTGACGACCTTTTGTACGTTCAGTACGAGATAGTTTGGGGCCCAGACTGGGCACCCATATCGGGACTGGCTTCAGGAACGAGTCAAATGGCTCGCTCGGGGACTGACCCTGAGCGAGTAACCTTTAATATGCCCATAGAAATGGTATTCAGCAGCACGAACGTCTCGGGCTGTGAGTTTTATATCCATTTTCCTTATAAGCTATAAAATTATTATGAAGCTATGAAAGTCAGAGAAACTAAAAATCAAAGATATGTTATATTATGTCGTCATTGCTAAAAATAGAGCTTACAATATAATATAAGTAAGTAATTTGATTGCTTGTATGACTGTACCTCTATTGCACCGTGTTATTCCCTTAGTTAGTTTTTAAGGCAATGTTCTCACTCGACAACAACAAGGAGGATATTCTGTTGAACGTGTATTGCATGTAAAGCTCTCAAAGGCTAGAGGGGGTTTTGGCGCCAATGTGAAATAATCATGTCGCGTCATTGTATTATTTTCCTAAACTTTTAACACTACCAGCGCCCTGGGTGAGACTTAATGTTTAATTATCATAGGTTATTATTTATTAAGTGTTCGTGCACGTGCTCGAGTGTGGCCAGGGGCCTTACGAACAACAGCTAATTGCGGCACCTAATCCGCTCAGTTGGAAAATCACGCAACCGCAAACCGTTTCTGGGCGCGATAAGGTTCATGTTCGCGTGATTTTCCAACTGAGCGGATTAGGTGCCGTAATTAGCTGTTGTCTGTTGTCCCAGTGATATAATATAACGAGGTGATACATGTCTTTTCGAGTTGTTTCCAAAACTCCATAGAAGTCTCTTGTAAAGCCTCCACCACTTTACTGGGGCATGACTTTGACCTGACCGTGACTTATTTTGCTTGACTCCGATGTGACTGACTTGTTTAACTACATAGTAGAGTCTGTTTAGTAAGTTATTGTACCTACCTGGGTAATTTTTTTGGGAAATTTCAAAGTAGCTAGGTACTCTTTAAGCTAGGAACTCTATGAAAAGCAAGAAGAACTGTTTTGTGGAATTGATTATAGGTATTGAATAAAGGAATTATTTTTACTTACTAAAATAACCCAAGTACAACAGTGAGGTAAAAATATCTTAGAAGTACCATAACATATTTAACACTCTATAAAACTTGATAATCATTGAATACTTGACACTGGCAAATACACAAGAGTGCGACGCCAAAATCCTCACAGAGGAAAGAACAAGAGAAAGCCTAGATGCCTCGACCGATTTTGATACAATGATGTGTTGTTGTCCATTTTATTTAACAGCACAGTAGGTCCATTTGTGCCATTGAAGCAATGAATAGATAAATTTTGTAATGCAAAAAAATCCCGTGAAAAGTCACGACGAACTGAAAGTGAAGTTTGATAGGTAGTAGGTAATTTTTTGTGTAGCGTTTGCCAAATTATGATCCTCAAAAATACTCTTTACATTTTATTTTTTATAGAAAAATGTTCCAGATTTATTTAAATTAAACTCATGCGTGTTTTACTCGCTAACGAGACCAACAAAAATAACAAAAAAATTGTAGTTAGTCATTATTTTCGACGTGGTTGAAGCTGCGGGTGTAGCTAGCTATACCTATAGGTAGTAAAAGTGAGGTGTGTGTAGTAGATTTTTGACACATCATCATCAGCCGGAAGACGTCCACTGCTGAACATAGGCCTCCCCCTTTAACCTCCACACTGAACGACAGCTCGCCTTTTGCATCCACTGGATTAGATTTTTGACACAATCATTAATCAATAGGTATACCTAAATAGGACGCTGCTGCCCATCCTCCGGTGGTTCTGGTCCCTCTCTACGAGGGAGGCCTTTGTTCAGCAGTGGACGTTTACAGGCTGATGATGATGATGATGATGATGATGATGATACCTAAATAAAACGACTTCAAAATTAGTATAGACGTAATTTCGTGTACTTGGACGTTTTATTTTTTCCAGTTATTTTGATTTAAAAACCCAACTAATTTACCGATTTTGATGCAATTTGTATGGAACCAATCTGAAAGTATATCATTATAATATACCCATACTATTTCAAATCGGTTTATAAATGATGGAACTCTGAGGTAACAAACATACAACCGAATTGAGAACTCCCTCCTTTTTTGAAGTCAGTTAAAAATTATTATTGTCTGTACTGTAGTGCCTTTTCCCTGTGGATAATTCGGAGTAGGTATCTACTACACACACATCTACAAATTTTCTCCGAATTACATCAGTTGGTTAGTTTGGGGAAGTACCTGGGGTATATCTTAGATGAGAGACACTTCAGCTGTAATCATGAATGGTGATAAGCAGTTATTAGAATTCTGCAAAGTACAAAAAACAGCTGCAGGTAGGTAAGATAAAATATAATACAGGGGACGTGATTGCCCAAATCCGAAACTATGATTTGAGAAATAGCGTAAAGTACGTACCTACTCGAAGGAGTCTCAACCCCGATTTTGATGAAAACTAAAACCGCATCATTGGATTTTTGAATAATCAATACCTATACCTACCTATAGCCAGGAATCGTTTTTTTTTATATCGACAAGCAATTTTCCTAACGACATGAAAATTGCGTGATCTCTTCTCTTCTCTATCTCTACATAGTATAAAATAAAGTCGCTTTTCGCGTCTGTCTGTCTGTCTCTGTCTGTATAACCGCTAACCTCCTAAACCACGCAACGGATTTTGATGCGGTTTCACCATCAGTTAGATAATTAATTAACTCAACCAGTCAAAACTACTTTTGACTAGCAAAATCAGTCAATAGTACTTTTGACTGAACAGGTTCCCCGGGTCGTCCCAGCTTTGCACGTAAATTACACCCGTGCGAAGCCGGGGCGGGTCGCTAATCCCATATAAACTGGCTGCACCCCAACGCAGCCGGGTGGGGGGGTATCTGGAAGATTTTCCCCTCGAAAACAAAAAAGTTAGGTACCTAATAAAAATAAATACCTCTTCACACTCATAACTTCCCATTATGACAGGACTGGGTCCACCTCATAAACTGCGTGATGTGTGGAACTTCGCTGTGATGACGACCATAGAAAACCCTAGTAGCACGCTGGCGTAATGTGGTGACGATTTTTCATATGCCTAACCTAAGTGACTGGTAGGCATGAAAATATAACATCAACTCATCATCATCATCAGCCAGAAGACGTCCACTGCTGAACATAGGCCTACCCCTTTAACCTCCACACTGAACGAAAGCCTGCCATTTGCATCCACTGGATGCCCGTGGCTCTCACAACGTCGTCGGTCCATCTAGTGGGAGGCCTACCTACGCTGCGTCTTCCGGTTTGTGGTCTCCACTCAAGAACCTTTCTTCCCCATCGGTTATCGGCTCTTCGTGCGATCAAGAACAGCAACTAGGAGTAGCTGATTCAATTATCAATGATGACAAAATTTTGTCGCGCGCGCATGTTATCCCGGCAGATGCAATTTATTTGCGTGCACACATGTAAAAATAGGCTAAATAATAATTACCATAAACCATCATTTCAGCCATATAACGGTCACTGCTGGACATAGGCCTCCCCCATCGATCTTCAAAAGGGCCGGTTGGAAGCGGCCTGCATCCAGCGTTTCCCTGCGGTCTCTTAGGTCGTCTGTCCATCTTTTAGGTGGACGTCCTACGCTGCGCTTACCGGTCCGTGGTCTCCATTCGAGAACCTTTCCATCCCTTTTCTTTCTCCCTTCGAGTACAAAATAATACTTATGTCCAAATGTTTTTCCTCGATGAGCCATGCAAAATTGTGTATAATAGATATTTGTAATACAAGAGTGCAGAGTTGCTATTTAAACGCGTGCTCAATTTTGATGACCGAGCAAGCGAAGTATTCTAAAATTGAATGACGGGCGTAGCGAGTGATTAAAAAATTAGAATCCTGGGCGTTAGCGAAGGAATCAAAAGAGGACGAGGTGAAAAATCTTTGCACTCGAGTGCAACACGTAACTTATCATCCCACCTCAGGGAGGAAAAAAAAAAATACATTTGCGTATCATTAACAGTTTCAGTCAATTCTGTTGGCGTCAAATAAACTTCCTTCACCATGGAAGAAGAAGTAAATAGGTTTAATGATGTTTTGAATTCACAAACTTAGTGCACACGATGTTCTAAATTCAATTTTACTTTATCCTCTAGCGGATAAAAACGGCTTTTGCACTCAGATATCGAAGAGCAAAAATACTCTTTACGAGATGGGGGGATGAAAATATTATTTTGTTCTTTGTACAGGTGTATTAACTTAGTATGTTAGTGTTTTGTGGTTTTTGAAAGTCGGTTTTTTAAAGATAATTTATTTTCTATGCGAATTCTTTATTTCCAGGGCCGCAACTAGTGCTGACACTGCGAGCGCAGAACCCCATCACGGGGGATTCTCTCCGAGGATACGCGCTTGCCCTGTGCCCGCCTACGACCGGCACTCGCACTATCACAGCACCCTTAGTCCGGCCCACGCCGTCCACAGTACTGGGCGAGTGGCTCGCGTGGCTCACTGGACGGTACCCTGAACTGGTGGAGCCCAAGATGCTGGCCAACGGGAAGGATAACTATTGTAAGTGTGGTAATTAAAATTGTAATTGAAATATCTGGATAACCTTAATGGGTATCCCACAGACCTATATCCAAGTAGACGCCACAAGTCGACCTACCTTGCATGCAGTACCAGCGTTAGGGTAGGGCGCGGTTGGGCGATCGCCCAGGGTGCCAGATATGAAAGGGCGCCTCAATCGCCCATTTATACCTCTCTATTATTGTTCCAGTGCTGCGAACGGAGTCGCACGGGACTGTCACGCTGAAGCTGTCAATGGTCTCCAAGGACCTGAGGAAGCTCGGCTTCGACAACCAGCCGCCTTCTCATAAGATTGACTTTGCTTAGTTTGTATGTGTTCTTTAAAAATAAAAATAGTTGTACCTATGTTATCAGCCAGTAATGCATGTCTTGGTCATGGACATTATAATCTCTTCTTTTTATAAACCTGCGTAGAGTTCATTCCAAATTTTAGGATCGCTCTGAATACTTACTCACAGAACTTGTCAGCGACGTTGCTATAAGCCAGCGAGGCAAGGTAATCCCAGCGAGGTGTCACAGGAATCACTTATAAATTCTGACCCGTAACGTAGGGTTCTTTACCTAGACCACAGAGTTTATGGGAATTTAAGTAAATTCTACTTTATAAAAACAGAATTATTATAATAAGTATAAATTGAAAAAAAAAACCTAAGATTAAATAAGATGATAAACTTTAAACAGCTAAACAGATTTTCTTGAATCATAGCTAAAGACACCCTCAGCCAACCCTCAACCAAGCCACCTTCTAACATAAAAAAGAACCAAATGAAAATCGGTTAAGCCATTTGGGAGCTACGATGCCGTAAATAGAGACACAGATACACACGGTAGGGCACGACCCGTGGACCCACCAGCTCAACCCACCAGTGGGATGAGGGGAGATCCCTCAAGACCCGTAGGTACACCAACCTCTTTTTACGTCGGGCTTTGAGGTAATGGCATTAAATTTGCAGTTCTGAGTTCCTCGGGCGGCAGAGGCTAAAAAGTCGGTTATAGTTTACTTTGGTGGTTCGAAGCTGCCAGAAATATTGACGTGGCATTTACAAGCTACACAAATAACTACCCGCATGCTCTGATTACGCCGACAAAGACGCATTCTCACTGAGGCCGCCAATGGGCGTCCAGAGACAACTGGGTCAAATCCAATGTCAATGAGGCAGTTATATCCGAGTTTCAGTGACGAACTTACTAATGGCACCAGCACTGGTTCCACTGATAAGTTCGTCATTGAATCATAAAGTGGAAAGTTGGCGAATGAGGATTCATCATATCATCATCAGCCAGAAGACGTCCACTGCTGAACATAGGCCTCCTCCTTTAACCTCCTTTCCTGTCGTTTGCATTCACTGGATGCCAGCGACATCTCACGATGTCGTCGGTCCATCTAGTGGGAGGCCTACCAACGCTGCGTCTTCCGGTTCGTGTTCTCCACTCAAGAATCTTTCTTGAATGAGGATTGTCATCATCGAATAGCTAGGGCTAAGTATTCATAAGAACGTAGGTACTTATTAGGATTTGGTTCATTTAGGTTAGATTCCGTTTTTATGAGAATAAATACTAGGCTGTTATTTTTTTGAGGAATGGGAACGGTTTTTTTGTCATGTTTGAATGTTGGCATGTTTAAAACAAAGTGCTTAAAACGCTTGTTTTAAAACACTGTTAAAACAGTTTTTTTTAAACAATGTGTTTAAAACATTACAAACTGTAGGTACGTAAGACAAAAAAAAATTACAGGCCCTATTTGATTTGATTTTTCTCGTCGGACTCACCCGCAGTTTTCAGTCAGCTCGTGACCACGGCCATTCTAACATGGTAGAAACGTCGAGCGAAAGGTACATACCTAAATAAAATTATACGTCTCGGGACTAAAATTATAAGTCCCGATAAATATTTAAAAGAACGATCTATTATATGAAAAATCTTTGATTTATAACAAGTGTAGGTACATAGTTTAAAATAGGCTACGGTGCAGTCCTTCGGAGATCTCGCATTCCGCAAGGGCACCGGAGCAGGCTATCCCGAGCACTGGGCAATCCTATATAGGTAACCCACTTGCACTCAGTGGTGTAGCTTACCAAGTTATGCCGAACGCACTCTGCGTTCGCTAACTAGTCCGGTCAAGCTGTAGAGGCCAAAAGGCCAACAGTAAAAGTCAATATAAAAAAAAAAGTGGTGTAGCTAGGAAACCAAAGGCCCCGCAGTGAAAACAAAGAATTGGGGCCCTAAGGTTTTATCAAGTATAAATATTTTATATGTATACTTAAAAAGGTGCTAAGCTACTTATTAGGTACATGTATGTGTATGAGATATATTCTGAAGCTGGGAGAAATTATCGCAGGTTCTGTTTGAGGTTTACTGGCCAGGGTCCGAGGGCCCCCTGAGCTTGAGGGCCCCGGTGCACGGCACCACCTAGCCCTCCGGTAGCTACGCCACTACGCCACTTGCACCCTAAGGCACCTGGATAGGTATTTTGTTATTATATCATCTGGACCACTGTCATGATTCTACCACAACAATCATGAAATGGGTATAACTAGGTACGCGAATATTATGAAATGTAGCCTGCTGTTTTGAATATGTGTCACTGGTCCGCGGTCACTTATGACGTCATCGTCCACGTCACGAAACCCGATTTTCCTCAGTTGAACTGCCCGTGCAAGGTCTCACGTGCAGCATCTATTGTTAATTCTTCAACCATCACCTGCGTGAAGCAGACACTATAAGTTTCTAAGAAAGCTAGAAGGATTATGCTCGTTTCCTGGAGTATCTACATGAGGAAATGTGTAGAGCCTTTCGAGGTCCATGCCCTTTTTTATGTATAGAATAGGTTTTTGTTGGCCACCAACTCACCTGATGGAAAGCGATGTTGTTGCCGAAGATGGAGCACGTAGACCTAGAAGGTACTTATTCACTCTGGTCTTGAAGACACCGAGGTTATAGTTTTGAGGAAGCAAGGACGGTGGCAAAGCATTCCAGTCCGTAGCATGTGGAGGAAGTGGTCGTGGTGGATCTAACTGCTTCTTCCAATGAGCTTCTTCAGTTTTTTTACAATTGGCATCGCTGAAACTTCCCTGCAATAGGGGCGAATGGGCATGTCTCGTAATGTTTCATTTATTACAAACTAGCGACCCGCCCGCCCGGCTTCGCACGGGTGTAATTTACGTGCGAAGCCGGGGCGGGTCGCTAGTTATATATATAAATCTTCCTTGAAAATGTATCTAACTGATGGTGAAAACCGCATCAAAATCTGTTGCGTGGTTTAGGAGGAGTTAGCGGCCATACAGACAGACAGACGCGGAAAGCGACTTCAATTGGCTTAGCGAAGGATATAAATACATTACAAACTGAAAAACATAATTTACTGTAGTGGGGAAACTGTCGATATAACACTTCCATTAAATTTCTTCTGAAACTGTATTAGACTAGACTACACTTGTAGTATTAGACTAAGTGTATTAGTATCTTTGATATTAACTGATCAATTAAAGCGGAGCCTATGTGATATTCAGAAAATAATGAATAGATAACTAGCCGGTGTTTTCTATTTTTTACAGCATTAAATAATAAATAATAAAATATTTATTGACCATAAGTTTTTAAAATTAGACAGTAACAATAATATCGTAAAGCTAGGCATAGGACATACAATGAGATGATTGTTATGTTGAACTGTGGAACTGGCTGGCACCCATACTAGTGATTAAACTGTGCTACAGGTGGCATTGACTAACATTTCACCTATAACTACGTATACCAAACCAAACCCTGCCCGCATGGGTGTTCCTCGATAGTTGCCTACAATTTGGGTGTCTCCAAGTCGCGAGTGAATTGGTTTGTTCATGGCAAGGCTGCTCCATCGTAGACTGCATCATCGTGAAAGGTTCTCGAATGGAGACCACCGACCGGGACCTAAGCGCAGCTATCATTGCCCCTTCGATCATTGTTCGAAGGTCCACGCACAAGATGGACAGACGAGGCTTGACCGCCAACTCGCTTGATGTTAAGCGATGATGCGATCTACGATGGAGCACGCTATACCAGGTATCTACATATACTTATAATAAAACTGTAACAGATCCAATTCGTTACATTGAAATTTTTTTAAATTTTTTTTTTGGAAGGCAGTCTATTTTATTATTTAGTCAGCCTATTTTATTAGTCTAGTTTATTTTTGATACTGAAGTCAAAACTGTAATTTTTTTCATTTTTGTCTGTCTGTCTGTATCTGGGCCGCGCATCACGCCGAAACTACTAACTGGATTCAAATGAAACTTAGCATAATTTGAGTTCATACTACGAGGTAGGTTATAGGATACTTTTTATCCCGAAATTTTGCATGGTTCCCTTGGGAGAGGAGATGAAAGTCAAAATGTGTACTTAGTTGTAAATCATAACCGCGTAGTCCAACTTCGTAAATATTTTTTTTGTTAGGAAGGAGGTACATTAAAAAACGTCCCGTAAAAATTTCAGGGTCATCGATTTCGTAGTTCAGAAATTACTGACATTAAACCGTCAGTAATAGGTCCAAATGACTTGACCTCCAGAATGTACAGGAACCTTTGAACGTACGGCTAATCTTAAGCTGGCAGTAGCTTTGTAGTGTACGTTGAGTAGGTACTTAGTAAATCTTATTAAATAAATAAATGACAAAAAGGGTCCGCGAATCACGTGATGCAAATTAATGGGGTTACTATATTTTATAGAAGGTTCTTATGGAAAGAAAAATTAAGAAAATTGGAAAATTTCAGTAAACTTAACAACGATTTTAACTTCGCGCGTTTTTCATTTCTAAGACAGGACAACGTCTGTCGGGTCAGCTAGTACCTAATATATCTGCAATTTTCCTGCACGTGAAGATGAGGCAGAATAGGTTTTGCCCATTGGCTGATTAGTAGGTGTGTTATTGTCGTAGTCACAGACACAAATTACCTCAGGCAACTTGGTAACCTTAGTAAGTATACCTAAGAGGATGTATGACTTCAGTACCTATATTTTGTGGTTTTCTGGTGGCCCACAGACCTGCCTCCAAGTACATAACCATAGGTTTAGGTTTGGATCATCCAGATACAATAAATAATAGAGTCACAATCGTGCCAAAAAAATGTCCGAACCAAAATTAAGCGCAAGCTACGAATTGCGCAGATTTTTTGGTTAGTTACAAGGTAACCGCGATCCGACTACAACGCCGCGCGATGCCAGAGCTACGATGACATAGCAAACAACCAACGCTGAACACTATGCAAGCGATATAACGTCTAAATTGGAGTAAATGTGGCATTGTGAACTATATAAGCGATACAATGACGCTCGGACGTTTTTTGACTTTTTTCACTAAGAGATAGTGACTCTATAGAAATTTTATCTCAATGGTTTGGATAAATATTCTATTTTTAACTGATTAAAAAAAAAATAAGAGAGCACACATATTTTTTTTTTTAAATGTTTTTTTTTATGTCAGAACTCCGTCATTTATAATTACCGATTTAGAAAATACTTATTTTTATAAAAAGAGACCGCAGAAAAACACTGGATGGAAGCCGCTATCAACCGGCCCTTTTGGAGATCGATGGGGAGGCCTATGTCTAGCAGTGGACGTCTTAAGGCTGAAATGATGATGATGATCATTTGATACTTTCAGATTGGTCTCTAAGAAACTTAATAAAAATCGGTTTAGTAGTTTGGTTCATAAATCAAAGTCAGTTTTTTTTAATTGCTAAATATTTATGACCAAGTTCAACATTATTATAAATAAGCTGCGCTCCGCGGTTTTACTCGCTGACCCTCAGGAATCGTGTTTTTTCCGGGATAAATAGTAAACATGTGGGCTAATATCGGGTATAAGACTATAAGGTTGAAAATGTTATGCAAATTCGTGTTGAGCCTACAGAATAACATACCCACAAAGTTTTGCATTTTTATTAGGTGTGGTGCAATGCAAAAGCCCCCCAGTGTGAAAGTCAGTTATATATGGCTTTGGCTACGGAACCCTACCATATGCATGTCTCCACATACTTTTGGCCAGTTATTTAAACTATAATAATTATACTGTTTTAAACTATCACGGTTGTTCACTAAAGTTATATGATTATTTACGGGATATTTACTGTTCTCCAACCACCCGCATTCTTCAGTCTTCCCGTGAACATGGTGCATGTAACTGCGCCGAAATATCGGGAGCTCATTCCACAACCTTACCACGGTAAATATCCCGTAAATAATCATATAACTATAATAATTATATTTGCAGATTAAGGAGCTAGTGCAGTATTATAGTGTGGTATACTAATACCTAGCTATAATCACCAGCCGACGAGTGGTACCTATACTCCAATTTTATTTATTTAAGTATGTATAAAGAAGTAGGTATGTATAATTGTATTACAGTCTCTGGCAGCCATATTACAAGCTTTGCTTAGTTTGGGGTCAGTTTACCGTAAGTGTAAAAATGTCCCGATAAAAAATAAATTGAATCACAATAATCCCAACCCATCTCACCATTAATATTTTTTCCTATATAGTCTCTTAATCTGATGTCACCCTGTATGAAAGCAATTACAACAAATTGGCACATCAATGTGATGTGGTTATCATTCATTACCAATTAACATAAGAGGCTAAATTAATACAAAACAATGTGTTATCTTTTTCCACCTGAAATTCAAGTTATAGAGCTAACGCAAACGTTGGACTTTTAAGACAACGCTAAAGAGTTTGGCATCCAGTTAGATCTCAAGATCTACGATTATTTCCCATAATATAATTATAACCTATGCTATGTATATACCTATGGTATGGTATGGTGTGTACCTATGGTAACGATAAACGACTGGTACAATTACCAGTCGTTTATCGTTACCCATTTTTCACAAAATATGTTCTAACTTTTTGTAAATTTTGTTGTTAATTTCGCATAAGGAAAATTCGTTTAATTATTATAATCAACCAAAATACAACCCAACACATAAACCCCAAAAAACCTATATTTTCGTTTGCTGAGTAAAGTTTCAGAAATATTAATTTCAACATTTTTGAAAAAAAAAAATACTGATGGAGGTTTTAAAACCATTTCTTTAGAGTTTCATTTTTAAATGGTACTAAGCGATTTAATTTTGATATTTTGTAGGATGCCGCCATCCTACAAAATATCAAAACGAAAATCGCTTAGAAATAAAAATAAAACAATTGAGCACAATTTTTAAAATAACATTGCAAACGTTTCAAATTGATTTGTTTTATTTTCGCTTCGGCCACTTTCCAAACCAAGTTTCGAAAGTAGTTTCGGGAAACATTATGGCCAAAGAAGCCCACAAACTACGCAATCATCTGTGTCCAGCACGCGCACCTTGCGCGTGCGCTGGCCGGTGCGGCGGCAGGAAATTTTGATCTTTTAAAATGTTGAAAATGTGCGAAAAGGGTGGTTGAGCGCAGCCTTAAAGCCCACAAACTACGCAATCATCTGTGTCCAGCACGCGCACCTTGCGCGTGCGCTGGCCGGTGCGGCGGCACTCTCCCGTAGTCACAGCTTAAGATAACAGTTAGTCGCACGGAGGTCGGATAATTTAAGGCTCTGCTATCACTTACCGGTCGCAGTTCGCGCCGACACCCGCCAGTATCGCACGCTCCAGCACGTAACAAATGTTACGATTTTCGTCTACTTTTATTATAATAAAATAATATTTATATACAACACAATAAAATATTTTATCAAGTGATAAAATTCAGTGATACGCTAGTCAACTGAAAGTGCGATACAAATTTTGTTAAAAATTTTAGACTGTTTGTTTTATTGTTTATTGCCTAGTCTTTTTGTGATATAATTAGTAATTCATATCGAGTTTTGAGCTGTCTGTGAAGTACATGGTTCTGCTCACAAGGTATGTTATTTTATTTATTTATTTTTTTAGGCTATCAAAGTAAAAGCATTATTATTATCATATACGATTATCCCTAATATACCTAAGTATAATATATGTTCGATACAATCGATCACCTGCTGAGGCAGCAATACTGCACGCGGGCCGCGGCGGCCGCGGCTCGCGTCAGTGCATCGTTAAGCAGCAATCGCGGTGCATTCATCAGCATTAGATAATTAATTCGAGTTATTAAATAGTTTCTAAACTATCCTCATCAGTGTTTCCGTCATACCATCTCCACAAGGGCAGATAGTGCTATCCCGCACAATATACATACATACAAATATGTTGTAGACAATCTTATATACGAGTATCTCTTCTCTATCTCTATCTCTTCTTCTCTTCTCTTCTTTTCTCTATCTCTTCTCTATCTCTTCTCCTCTTCTCTATCTCTTTTCTTCTCTTCTTTCCGCGTCTGTCTGTCTGTATGGCCGCTAACTCCTCCTAAACTACACAACGGATTTAGATACGGTTTTCACCATCAGTTAGATACATTTTCACGGAAGGTTTATATACATAACTACCGACCCGCCCTGGCTTCGCACGTAAATTACACCCGTGCGAAGCCGGGCGGGCGGGTCGCTAGTATAATTTATGTGAAATACCACTCTCACTGACTCTATATTTAACATATTTATAGATAATTTAGGTCATATTTATATTTATTGTATCTATTTATCTATTTCTAGTTGACATTTTAATTCTCTTCTTTATTTTTATTGGTTAACCAGCTCTTCGACAATTTTTGATGTATACGCCAATATACAGATTTTTCCAACCTGGTTACCACCAGGTTGGAAAAATCTGTATATTGTCTACCGACTGGTAGTTTTTTATTTAAAATCCAGTTGTGCATTTCTTTATTAGTTGGAAGGGGTGCAATAAAGTATTAAATAAATAAATAACTCATCTCGAAAACTCTAGACGGTACAATGCTGAAATTTGGCAGGTAGATTCATTATGGGGTGTAGAGGTCCACTAAGAAAGGATTTTGTGAAAGGACCGAATGAAGGGGGGCAAAAGGGGGTTGATTTGAAAGTTTATATGAAAATCTACGCGTACAACGTCGCGGGCAATCTGAGCTAATATTATGTATTCTGTGAATTCTGTGATATAGGGAGCAACTCGTTTTTCTGTGACTCCATTTGGCTTTGTGTTATCAAATAATAGTTATTTATGATACAAGTGCGGTAAGTTGGTTATTACAAATGAGTAGACGAATGTAAGCCCGAGACGAAGTCGAGGGCTTACCATAGTCAAGAGTTTGTAAAAACCAATCCGCACGTGTGCCATACAACGTTTTACAACACATTTGCGAGAAAAAAAGGCTACAAATGAAACAATTTTTATGGAAATGGAAATTAAAAAAATACCGTAAAGTACACGCACGGTGCTATACATCTGAGCGTGCGGTAAAATTCATTACCGCACGCTCCGTTGTATGATGCGTAATGTTTAACTTTTGAACGATGTATACAGGCTTCGTAAGTGCACTTTTTGAGTAAATGTGTTGTAAAAGTACTTATAGGTGTGTACCTACCTACTTTATTATACCACATTGCGTGTCTCAACAAACAATTGTAGCATCAACCTACTTACTGATAAGCTGATATTGAGTGATAATATTATAGATCACGGCAAAACTGGCGAATTTCCGTCAAGCACCTGCATGTGGTTTATTTTTATCACAGTATAGTTAATAGTAGTAGTAGTACTGTGACCTCTTGAAATCTATATTTTCGCAACCCATCAACCGATTTTGCCGCTTCGGCCACAATCGAAACCAAGTTTCGAAACTAGTTTCGGAAAACTAAAAAATAATCCTGCTTCAGAAACTGGTTGCCAAATAGGAATTAGGTATAATTCTGTTTCCGAAACTCGTTTCGATAAAAGACTGTATTAAAATGAACTATATGCTTACAAAATTTCATAAAGATCGAGTTAACGAAACTACGAGCAGGATACGTAAGTTATCGTCTCACAAATATACAGATTACAGACACACCATTGGCGGATCCGGGGGGGGGGGGGGGGATGCATGGCGGCCATGGCCCCCCGCCAAAACACTTAGCGATTCCATACATTCGACCCAACTTTTCGATTTGATTCAGGTGTACCTTGTCTGAATGCCCCCCCAAACGAAATCCTGGATCCGCCTCTGAGACATACCTACATAGAAACGACTTGTCCCATTATAATCTGAGATAACTCTTCGCACAGTCAATTATAATTTAATTTTTACGCATTTATATTATTAGTGTTAACAGGCTAGCTGACTAATTATTTTTATTATGTCATAAAAAAACGATTATGATTGGCTCTAATTATTAGCGCACGGTGGTGATTGGCTCTAATTATTAGAGCCAATCAACGTAAACAAAATTAAAACATGTTCAAAAATAAATAAATCACCTAATATTATAAATGCGAAAGTTTGTGTGCGCGGGTGTGTGTGTATGTTTGTTACTCCTTCACGCTGAAATGGCTGGATGGATTACGATGAAATTTAGAATATAGATAGCTTATGTCCGGACAAGAAAACGTCCTTGGTCCTGGTTAACACATTGCTACTTTTCATCATCATCATTTGGTGAACACTTCTATAAAAGTTTGTCAGCACTCAACATCGTGACAGCTGAATTTATTTAAATTTAATTTGATGCGGAGGTAGCTTAGGTAGGTATACCTTGGATTAACATACATATTATTATTATTATTTAACACTTGGATTATTTTTTATCCCGGATAAGGGATAGCAGGAGAAACCACCGGAACGCTTCTAGTACTTATATCAACATATAATATAATAGGTATAGTAAGCGATAAGCGAAATACCCGTTTCGGATCCTATTCTCAACTGCGAGGCTCAACTAGTTGAGCTGTTTGGACTTTTTTTTCCTTAGGCATAACTAGTTGTGTCGATTAGAAAAAAAAAATCGTGGGCTCAACTCACCTACCTACCACCAGTGGCGAGGCTAGGTAACCAAAGGCCCTGGTGCAAAAAAAATTTGGGGCCCTATCTGAACTGGTAAGGTTTTATCAAGTATAAATATTAATTTATATGAATTCTTTAAAGGTGCTAAGCTACTTATTAGGTACATGAATGCATGAATGTGTACGTATGAATTATATTCTGAAGGTGGAGACATTTTCGCAAGTTCTGTTTGAGGTTTACTGGCCAGGGCCCGAGGGCCCCCTGAGCTTGAGGGCCCCGGTGCACGGCACCACCTAGCCTTCCGGTAGCTACGCCACTGTCTACCACACTCGTTATCTCAATCCCTGACTCATCACGAAATCTTGAAAACTTAATCTTCGTAGCTGAAATTTGGCATTTAGATTATTTAACTGGTGTAAAGGTCCGCTAAGAAAGCTTTTTGCGAAAGGGCTGAATTAGGAAAGGCAACAAAAAAGGGTTGATATTTTAAATGAACATCTACCTACGCATACGAAGTAGCGGGTAAAATTACCCGCTACTTGCTACTAAATGTCTACCGGGACTTATCTATCGCGCCTTATTCTATTTAAAACATGACATGTGTCCTAATTATGAAAAAGTTATTTTCGTAATTTATAATAGGCCACAGAATAGGCATGATGACTAATATTTTTTTATTACCTCATGCTGATCATAAATAGAGCAGATCAACAAAAACAAAATTAAAATTAGTTAAAAAATAAATACGATAATATAAGCATTTTAATTTCATGCTAGATAGAGAGCGCACTATACTGAGCCGTGACGTCACGCCTCAGGTGCGCCATACAAATGCTATACTAACACACGCTTTGCGAGTAAGGGACAGAGTATCCCCTCTCTATCCCCACCTAAAACTTAAACAGTCATATCTCAGAGATTTATCAGCCAATTTAATGTATTTTTTCAGTATGTGTAATGTATTTAGTAATATTCATCGCTAAGCCGGTTATTTGTAATAAATTAAACATTAGGACACATGCCTATTGTAGGTTAGGTACCAATTAGGTAAATTTCTAATTAAGTAGGTAGCTATACAACGATAAGCCAAGAATTTTTATGTTAAATAATGAGGATGACAACTTTCTATCTATTGAAAACGGGGTGAGTAGTATCGCTACCTATCCTACCGTATTTTTTGCGTGAAAATGGAAAATCGTGGAAATGGCATAGCACTTTTGTCACGACAACTTAGTTTTCTGTTTAGCTAATACTTTTTGTAGCACCTCAATATATCAACACGACGCAAAAATAACTCGTGCGTTCGTGAGTCAAAACATAGAAAATAATATTTTGTCTATGGTCAAAATAACCTTTCTGTTGCGGTGTTACGACTAATTCTTTGGTCGCAAACTCTTTTTCAACCAAACCCTTCACCCCTTTTCACCCCTCTTCAAGCAGGTGCATGATGGCGTTAGTGCACTAATAGGCAAATGTTTTCAAAATTAATACAACACTTGGCGACAACTCTTGAAGCCACGAAATATATTTAAACTAGCGACTCGTCCGCCCGGCTTCGCACGGGTGTAATTTACGTGCGAAGTCGAGATATATAAACCTTCCGTGAAAATTTATCTAACTAACGGTGAAAACCGCATCAAAATCCGTTGCGTCGTTTAGGAGTTAGCGGCCACACAGACAGACAGACGCGGAAAGCGACTTTAATTTATACTATGTAGAGATAGAGATAGAGAAGAGAAGAGATAATTAGCCACAAAAGCGTTTTATAGTTTTACTTTGACGGGACCTTAAAACGCATCTTATGGGGGTTCGTTCAAACATAAATTGAAAGATTGGCTTATCGAACAGGCATTCTACAAGCACTCGGACATAATCAAAATCAGATTGATGTAAATTGTATATTTTTTATTTTATTTTAATATTTGACATATTTTAATTTATGTGAATAATTATTGTTTTATTGCTATTTAATTTCAAATTTATTTATTACTTTTGTTTTTGACCTTGAATGTACCAATTTTAATATAACATGTTTAATTTCTTATTTTACTAAAATCAGTAATTGTAATTTTAATAAGCATTTAATTCTATTGATTATTATTTTTGACGTGTACCATATTTGGTATGAATAAAGAACCATAACCATAACCATTATAGTTTGGAAGCTTTTTTATAAACGGTTTCATGTTAAAACTTCCTAAGTAGGTATATCCGTAAGTAACAAGATGCAATCCACTCCTACTGCATAATAGTACAGTATCATTATAACTCGGCGAGGAAAATATTGGCATCTAAGCATTGCAAAATAACCTAATCCATAAGATATAATTGCCCAATCAAAGATATGACCTAAGTTTATCTCTAGACCAAGTTTTTAATCAGAAACTAACTTATGCAATCAGTCATCTTGTTGCAAAATTTGCGTCTTACATTTCGCGGCTTCGGTTCTCGTGGAGTTTTAAATGCATTGGCATTGTCAATTTGTCAATGTATTTGCCTCGTGTGTCGGCATTGATAAACATTTTCCAAACTAAGTTTAGAACTGAATGTACGTATCTAAAAAGTAATACCTACATATTATTAAAATATTATTAGAAAATTAAAAAAATTAACCGCACCCCAGCATTTAAAATATATTAACGCGAAATTCGAAACGACTTTACAAATGAGTGTAGGAAAAACGCCGAAAGGTTCTCGAATGGAGACTACGGACCGGCAAGCGCAGCGTAGGACTTCCACCTACAAGATGGACAGACGACCTGAAAGAGACCGCAGGGAAACGCTGGATGCAGGCCGCTTTGGTGACCCTTTTGGTGATCGATGGGGGAAAAAAGATACAAATACAAAATTAAAGTTATATGATTATTTACGGGATATTTACCGTGGTAAGGTTGTGGAATGAGCTCCCGATAAATTATTAAATTATTTATTTCACATAAGATAGATACAATAAAGGAATTGCCTGTATCTTGAGATCCGAACAAGATAACGGAAATATCGAGCGCCATAATAACATAAAATATAATGACTTAACAATTCACAATTAAATAAAAACAATTAATGATACACTAAAACATAATTAAAGAGTTACATGATCTTCGAGCTTTGAAACGAACTGAGAACTTTAAAAATTTAAGGTGACAGAATATTTCTGCAATAGGTATTTAATGTGTACGTGAATCATTGAGATTATTCTTTAGTCTGAGACGTGAATACATTTTAATACACAAAAAAGTCT
The DNA here is from genome assembly GCA_914767915.1 of Agriopis aurantiaria. Classification (NCBI taxonomy): domain Eukaryota; kingdom Metazoa; phylum Arthropoda; class Insecta; order Lepidoptera; family Geometridae; genus Agriopis; species Agriopis aurantiaria. The sequence goes on along the minus strand of OU611994.1, from coordinate 2,613,078 downwards.
TAGAAAGTTTATGGTTGAATTTTTATTAATATTGAATCGGTGGTATTGTGATCATCCACTTTTTCATCAGATAATTATTTCCACAGATATTTATACAGAAAAAAGCCTTGACAGCCGTTCTCACTTTAAAAAAAAAACTTTTCCCACTCCATTATTGAAATAAGGAGAGGCGAGCACGCCTTTCATGCACATTTTTGTTGTTTTCGTTTCTTGCCCCTCCCCCCCTCCTCTCCCCCCCGTTACTAAAACCTAGCTACGCCCGTGTACCTAGTGCAGTTATTTATAGTTATTATCATCATGTAACGATAATAAAGCACTGAGATGAGTAGCAATCAAATCAAGTAGTTGACCGGAATCCACCCAGGCAGCGGCTGTAATTAAGCGGCTCCTAATTATATACCTACAGAATTCGACTAAAATAAAATGAATGGACGGACCCAGAAGAAGCGCATTTTTGAAGATTACTAAATGAGCGCTGGCGCTCACTTCGTTTCAGTCGGTCTCTAGCCGTAGGAAGTGCGACACGTGACTATTGTTACACGATAACGAAACATCTGACAACATTATGCCTTCGTTTGCTTTCCCGAAGTGTAAATACACAACAAAAAACCGTTATCTATTTTTTGTAACAAATGTACTGTATATGGTTATAATTAGGTGTTGAAGACGACGGTCCAACGGTTTTGACTCGTTTTTACTGAGCAAGTTCCAATTGTTATGGCCCATCCATTCATTTTTTTTTTTTTTTGGTCGAAGCCGACGGTCTGAATTATCTTACACTAGTCCCGCCTCGCGGTTATACACGCTTTCCTATACAGGGGCCTTACGGACAACTACTATTGCGGTACCAAACTAACGTTAAATCCGCTCAGTTGGAAAATAACGTGAACGCGCCCAGATACGGTTTGCGGTCGCGTGATTTTCCAACTGAGCGGATTTAACGTTAGTTTGGTGCTGCAATAGCAGTTGTCCGTAAGACCCCAAGAATGTTTTTTTACATGGGAAAATATTTTTCGGTAGTTTTACCGTCCCCAGACCCCAACACTTAGGGTTGCCAACCGTACTCTAGAGTTTTGGGCTCTATTTCATGTGGGCTCAGATCAGATAAGCAAGGGAGATATGCCTTGGTACAATTATCGTTCGTTCGTGTTCAAATGTCTCCGTGTTTCACCCACTTTTTTCACAATAGCTATAGCGGTAAAAAGTTAGCCGCTGTAATCACGGCACACTTACAAATTTTGTATGTATGTATTTATTGTATTTATTATATTAGTAATTTTATAATATTATTCCTATTTTTACTAGGAAATCTAGGAAGTTTTAACAGTATGTGAGATAAATGTTAGTGAATTTGTCCGTTTCTATTCTCAATAAATAATTTGAAGTCACGCACATCGAAGCGACACCAATGAACTAACTACGCTTTGTCAAATAGATGATAATTTTAAGTGTATAATCATTAATGAACCTATTTGATTATCGATATTATTCTCATAGAACTTGGAATCGATAGTTGCATGGTTATGCTGAAAATAATAATTTATTCATTAGGCAAATAATGTGTATTTTTACAAATAAGTAATTGCGAATTAGATAATTGCAAATAACTTAAATATTTCCAAAAAAATATATGATTATCTCTTTATAAATTTTTATTTATTTGATTCAAATTTAATTGCCAAACCGATTTCGAAAGTCTGTGGTTGTTCATTATGCGTGGCACTTCAGTGGGCGGTTACCATCAATGAAGTACGACTTATTTTGTAGTACATTTTACCGGAAAAAATATTATCTTCATGGGCGTGACCTGCCAAAATTATCCCATATTTGACAAACCATAATAGTCCACATGCTAAAAAGCCTGCAAAAAGATTTAGTCATGATGCGTACGCCACCTTACCATATCTCCCTTGTTTGCCTGGTCTGAGCATGTGGGGGCCCTTTATCTAATCTTATAGCGAAATACCGACTGACTCATCATGAAATCACAAAAACTATTTTGCGTATGAGCTGAAATGTTGTAGGTAGAGGTCTGCTATGAACGGACTTTGCGAAAGGGCACAATTAAATTGAGGTCAAAAGTTTATATGAAAGTCTGCGACGCACAAAGTTGCGGGCATGATCATTATCACCAGCCAGAAAACGTCCACTGCTGAACATAGGCCTCCCCCGACAACAGCCCTATATGTAGATATACCTCATAAAGTACGCTAGAATACTTAATTGAAGTTAGAATTAATGTCTAGAGTCGTACAATAATTGTTTTAAAAAACAAACAAAATTAGCAGCACATAAGTACCTATTGTATGCACTGTAGCTAAATTTGCAAGTTCAAGTGGCAACGGGTAGGACGCATCGCTCGAAGAACCGATACCCGATGGAGTGGAGACCGTGAAACGGGAAACGCAGCGTAGGTAAGCCTCCGCCTAAGCCACTATGGACCGACGACATCGTGAGATGCGTTGTTCGTCGGTGGATGCAGATGACAGGCTGTCGTTCAGTGTAGAGTTCTAATGGAGACGCATATGCTTAGCAGTGAACATCTTCTGGCTGATGATGATTAAGTAACTAGACGTTAATCCAAGGGGTGCAAGCTACCTCTATACTAAATTTCATTCAAATCTATATAGGTATTTTTGAACAAAATTTGCCGTTACGGAGTTGATTGAATGGCAATAAATACACACATGTTATTTCTCTAATGCAAGAAATTACTTTAAGATTAATCTAATTAATACAACAATATACTTACAATTAATTAATACTACATAATTAGTGCCAATAATTACCTCAATGACGGCCCATTGACATTTAAACAAAATTTTAAAATTATAATCTATTTATTTAATTTAAAACATAGCCAATTAAATCAGCAGCGACATTAATAAAAGTAAATACTTAACTTAACGCAACAATCTAACATAAATATTATTACCCAAACAACCTTGTTTACAAGTTTGCTAAATCTGAACGACAGTTCAGATCTAGTAGGCTTGTTATACTTGGACCACACACCTACACACCGTACTGGCGCGCTGCTCCTATGACCCTACCCTACAAGTTAAATGAATAACATTGGACAGACGCCGGAGGTTGGAATCGTAGCAGCTGTAACACAGGTCTTCCTAGAACAGCTGCTTACGAGACACCTACAGAAAGGTACTTATACTCATAATGAATTGTTAATTTTAGATTTGTTAAAAATGTTAGGTTAATATTGTAAAATTATAAATATTGGAAATAAAATGAATTGAATTGAATTGAATTGAATTGAATCGTAGACTGCGTCTTCGCTTAACATCAGGAGAGACGGCGGCCAAGCGCAAGCCTGTTTTTTTTTTAAAGTTATGGGACTTACCACCTTCGGTTTTTTCTCCAAAATACTATTCAATTCAAACAAACACACAAACAAACACATACTTTTTCATCTATTATAGTGTGATGATAAAGATACAGTTTTAAATATTTTTTGTGTTATAAGTAAAACAAGGAAGGTCAATACAACTAGGTAGGTCATTAAAAACTGCGCAAGGCATGCTTGGTTGAGCAGGTGCAGCGAAAAACTGACTTTTTGACAACGATGGTGCCGATTCTGACTAAATTATGAAACATTTAAACTTTGTAAAGAAAAGTGTGTATAAAAATTCAGGTACCTATACATTACTTATACATTACATTTGGAAGGGCAGAGTAGAATTACTACGTCTTGGTGGTTAATGAATTCCATTTTGAAACATCAACATGATTATTGTTTATTTTTCTCTAGTTTAGTTTTTTTTAAATTTAATAATAGGCTTGCGTTTGACCGCTAACTCGTCTGATGTAAAACGATGATGCGGTCGACGTTGGAGCACGCTTGCCTAGAAGAAACTGATTCACTCGTGATTTGAAGACACCTAGATTGTACTATAGGGGAACACCCATTCAGGCAGCGAATTCCACAGACTAGCAGTTTGCATAATATAAGTGGAATCAAAGCGCTTCATACGGGCTTTCTATATCTTTATATATTATTTTATATCTTTTATTTTTTCTAGTTTTCTTTCGGATAATACCGTTTTTTTTTAACTATAATATTAGTACTTTGGTTGTCTATGGTAGGAATTAGGTAATTACTTTAAAAAAATAGGTTTTTTGAATTTTTTTAAGAATGAAATATTTTTACTTCTCGATTCTTAAAAAAAAGAGTAAAAATATATTTCGGTTCATTGAGGTCAATAACATTTAAATTTTCTTTTTAAATTAAAAATACCTGCGTTTAATGGACTTGGATGCCAAAAACAATAATTTACAAACCGGCCTCCTTGGAATTTTGTAAATAAGTAGGTAAATGTTAATATTTGTGTCGGAATTTTTTGAAGTACCAAAAGAAGCATTTGAAATATTGAGGTAATAAAGAGGATTTGGTTATACGTAAACATAAATGCTTAATTTAATTTTATACATTTGGTACCTAGCCTATCTACCTATGGAAATTGATTGAATGTTCCACGAAAAAACCGATCAGCAGCAAAAGTCAGTAGCTAAATCATTTGTTTAGGCAGTTTTTTTATCGTATTGGATAATACGATAAAAAAAGGTTGAGTAATTATTTTTTTATGACAATCCGGGTAGCCGCCCCTTTCATTAAATAAGCAAATTAACCAAATTGAACTAATTTCTACATTATAATATACCTATACCTATCGGAATATACGTATTAAAAAATACAATGATTATCGTAAATTAAGTTTATTTATAAATTATCCGTGGTATGATTACCTATAGTTGTTTGTGATAATTTACATGAGCAAGCATAAACATCTTTGTCTTCAAGTTCTATACCTATTTGTCCTGGTAATTTCAGTGGTAACTTTTAAAATTTGTGATTTTATTTTTATAGTAAATTTCACCTTATCATTTTCTTTCACCGAATCGAAATGCTAATATTTGACTATGCTGCATATTTAAATAATTTTGAAGTCGGTTTTTTAAATAGATAATTATTGTATTTTGTGGTGGTACGGAATCCTCAGTGCATGAGCCCGACTCACACTGGGCCGGTTTATTTATTCATTACTAGCTGCGCCTGCAGTTTCACCCGTGAGTTAAAATCGTCGTGATAAGTTTTCTGAAATTTTCCAATTTCTGCGCAATTCTCTTAATTTGTCTTTCCTTAAGAATCTTCTACAAAGAATAATAAAACTTTAAAAAAAGATGAATGAAATCGGTAAAGTCGTTCTCAAGTTATGATGGCGTGACCAAGGTAAATTGGGATTCATTTATAAATATATATATATTTAACTTGTATAGTCAGTATTATAGGATTGTAATTATATGTCATCAAATATACTCACAAAATTTATGGTATAGCCTATTTCTTGACACGCCTTTCCACGGCAGTTTTTTTCGCAGACAAGGCAGTAGAATGTTTATTTTGTTCATGTCAATCAAACTTTGCTGGTCACAAGTTGAAGACAGATAGAGCAGGTATTTGTCAGTATGTGTAATGAACCTACACATAGTACACACATAGGTATAAAAAGTTTCTAGGACACGAATATTGGCACAGCGCGTTGCGCAACCTCTCCTGACCTGACCTTCGTCTGAGATAAGATTGTCAACAGACATCAGATCCTAGCTGTCAGATAGCAGATTACCACGCACAATAAACACATTCCACCGTCCACTCGCTGATGGGATTTAAAATATCATCACTTCATCACCTGCTATATGAGTGTAAATGTGCGAGTACGTACTTACCTACTGTTTGTTTATCGTTCACGAAGGTATGGCTGACTGCTTCATGTGGCAAGGAAGTAGGATCTAGTAAGTCAGTACAATAACAATATGACACAATAATAAACCGACCAAGTGCGAGTCGGGCTCGCACACTGAGGGTTCCACAAAATACAATAAGGTCTTTCGAAGGCCTTTTAAGGTCTTTTTAAGGTCGTCGAGCGAAAGGCACATATTTTTTACCTAAATTAAATAATACGTGATAAGTCCCGACAAACATTTAAAACATACAATAAGGTCGTCCAAGTAACCGAATTACCAGATATTGTTCAGGCTTGACGCCTTCCAAAATAGTCGAAGCAATTGCTAATTAGTAACATATGGCATTTCTATTCGGTGAAATGATATTATTCGGTGGTCGACGTTACAATAAGGTCGTCTATATAACGAAATTACCAGTTATAACATGGTAATGAACAGAAACCTATCACCGACTCACACTTGGCCATTATTTATTATTTGTTATTACATTTTAGAGTGTGTACTATAATCATGCCAAGTTTGACGCTTGTACGTATTACCGTTTTTACATTAGAGCTAATACAAAAATAAGTAAAAAAATATTTATAAGCCATGGAGTTTTTAGGTAATACCTATACCTATTTGGTGAAAGTCCAATTTAGAGCTTTGACGTACTGCAAATTGATTGGGTAACCTTGTTCATAATTTATTTATCGAGTTAAATTTGTTCATAGCCTATCAATCAAGAGTAGGCCAAATCTTTTTGTGTTACGTATAGAATCACTAAGCAGAATAATTTGCATATCGATAAGTAGGTATTACCTAGTGTGAACATTAAAAAAAACTGAGAAACACTTTTTTTAACTTCTATAGCACTTGTCATATTTTATTGACTTTTCTGGCAATAGAAGACTAGATACGCCCCGCGGTATCACTCGCGTAGTGACGAAAAATGATGATGATAATTATGATGAAAAGTAGCCTATGTCACACTCCAGCCCTAGAACTATACCACACCCATGCATGCAAAAAATCAGGTCGATCCGTTGCTCTGTTGCTGCGTGAAAGAGGAACAAACAAACCAACAAACGAACATACTTTTCACATTTATAATATTAAGTAGTAAGATAATCAATCAGGCCGACCAGCATTTGATCAGGGTAGAGCGAGAATGTCTTTCGCGTTTTATTTCTGAAAACTATCGTAGAGAAATCGATTCCCGGATAAAAAGTATCCCATGTCCTATTCATAGAATAGGCATAAAATTTTGTATATCCTGTATACAAAATTTTATGCTATTTACAAACAACACAAATGTGCCCGCTACCCGCCACCTATCACGCCAAGTCTTGAAGCATTTTTTTCGCTTTTGAAATTGTGGCGTCCCTGGCGTCTAGATCTAGAACGACCGCTCCCCTCGCTCTACCCCAAGGAGGGTTAGACAAGACCCACTTTTTGTTAGCGTTAAAGCCTGCGGAAAGATTAAATTGTATGAAAATGACATTAGCTTGAGATAACATCTCTCAAGCTAATGTCATTGTCAATGTCATTTTCATACAATTTGATCTTTCCGCAGGCGTTAAAAAATCAGCTAAAAAATCGATAAGTTGCGTGTGACGCAGGTTCACTCTCTTATCTAACTCTTAATTACTCACCTACCTACATAAGTGTTTCATTAATTGACTGTTCTAAATACATTTTAATCGATCTCGTTTACGAGCTTGGACGAAATAAGTCACAGGACATGTCACAGTTGTCTCGCTACGAATCACAAACTACTAAGATGCAGCGAACTCTACCTTTGTAATATCCACGAACCGAATAACGTAACGACGCGACATCAAGTTAGTATGAACGAGGAAATGAAGCAACGTCAAATCTTAATTAAAAGTTATTCGAACCTAAATAGTTCATGTTTCACTCTATTTTTGTTACAATTAGGTACGAATAACAAATTACATTTTAAGGAAGTAATTAAAATACAAATACCAAATACATATTTGTATTTCAATTACGTATTTAAATTACAAGTAATTCAAATACTGCCCATCCCTGAGTACACGTACACCCTTTCTGCGTAACCCTGTATAGTTACTTATTACCATCTACATCTTATTTCGCTACCAAATAAATCAATGCATTTGGAACGGAGAGGAAAACGCGAGGAATAGTTTTTCCTCATGATTCAAGATCAATGTTAGAGTGATGATTCCGGACGATGTTCAAGGTCCTTTTTAACTACTTTATTTACTGAAGACCTTCTGTGGAATAAAGAAAATGTCGATAATTAACAATTTCTAATAAACATTTTCTTTTCATTATCTGTTTATTTATCATATAACTATAATCATCATCATCATCATCATGTCAGCCGTAGGACGTCCACTGCTGGTCCTAGCCTACCCCATCGATCTCCAAAAGGGCCGGTTGGAAGCGGCCTGCATCCAGCGTTTCCAGCGGTCTCATTGAGGTCGTCTGTCCATCTTTTGGGTGGACGTCCTACGCTGCGCTTACCGGTCCGTGGTCTCCATTCGAGAACCTTTCGGCCCCATCGGCCATCTGTTCTGCGTGCTATGTTCCCTGCCCACTGCCACTTCACTTCAACTTGCTAATCCGGTGGGCTATGTCGGTAACTTTCGTTCGTCTACGGATCTCCTAATTTCTGACTAATATATGATAACTGTCTTGTGATTGGGTTATGGTTATAGTTCTCATAGTACAAGACATCTGGAAATGCTTTTTTTCCCAAGTTTCGTCGTTAAACAAATATTAATGTTTATGTATACTAAAAATATTTATGTAGATTATTTCGTGAATATGCACGCTGTTTGAGAAAAGTACAATACAAGCCTTGGTAGCAACTGAGCATTTATGAATTCACTTATGCTGGGCAAGTGCTGGCCTGCTACATTATCACGTTCGTTAGTAAATGTTTTTTTTTTGTCTTGGGTTTTTTTTAATGCACGTTGCGGTTCTTAAATTTTTTAGGTCCGCCCTATTCATTCTTATTTGAGAAATAGCAAGGTAAAAAAAAACGGAAAAGCACGAGTAGGACTCGTGCTCTGAGGGTTCCGTTGGACAGAACCCTCAGAGAGCGAGTCAAAAAAAAAACTAAAGTTGAAATATTGAAAAACAAATTTAACTTTGTAGTTGACTATAAGGTTCTTCTATACATTCCAACTACAAATTGTAACTTTCGGATTTATTTCTATATATGTGCTATGAGACCTTGCCTTTTGCCAAATTTCATTATTCTAGGTCAATGGGAAGTACCCCTAAGGTTTTGATTCCCCTGTGAAATCGCAAAATATGCGACATAAACGTTCATATCTTTTGATTGCGTTGACTTACAACTTTTATTTTTTTACAGCCGAAAGAAACCGTAGACCCAAGTATTTATTATAAATTTCAACTTGATACCTTTACGCGTTCTTGAGAAAAAGGGTCTTGATAGACGGACAGACGGACAGGCAGACAGACAGACGGACAACGAAGTGATCCTATAAGGGTTCCGTTTTTTCCTTTTGAGATACGGAACCCTGAAAATTTTTTTTTTTTTTAATTTGTCCGGTATGATACAGGAAAGCAGCCTATACGACAAGTTTTAGGTGAATAAAAATAACCCTGAACACACCTAGATAAATGAAGCTACATCAAATATTAGAACACTATCATAATGTTACTGAAAAACATGACTTGTTTACGAGGTACCTTCCACACGACCTATCCGTTATCTGATTTGTCTTGTTTATCTTCATTGTATGGATTACTCCATATCTATGAGTTACATAATACCAGAATAGGAAATAAAGTTAAATCTACTGATTTATTTTATTTGATTACAGAGATTGAATACTGTTTTTTAGGGTTCCGTCATGGGTGTCGTGTCAACGGGTATTTAACACTGTCTGGCAGTCCTATATACCATTTTAACGGCTGTATTTTTTTAATCTTTTGGACCCACCTAATATAGAGCCAGTTGTCACAGAATATGCACTGTAACATATATATAACATACATATAAAAAAAATGGGGGGTTACATACAACAATCGTTTTTTTTCCGTATCTTTGTCATTTATCTAGTGTTAAAACGGTAATACGCAGGAGCGTCAAACTTGGCATGATAACATTGTAGTACACACTCTAAAGTAAATAACAAATAATAAACACCGGCCAAGTGCGAGTCGGACACGTACTAATCCAGAACCGAATGAAATAAAAAATTTGACGAAATCCTCGATGCGCGAGTTCGACTCGCACGTGGTCGGCGAAACTTTGTCTCTATTAGGTACCTACATTATGTTAAAATAAATGTTACTTTTTATAATTCTCACTAACCTTAGTAAATCTTTTGTTATGTAATATGTACTAACCAAAAGCAATAGTTCCGAAACTAACAAAAAAAATTTTCGAATATACTACAGGTACTTGTTCTTTCTTTGGGCAAACGAACTCTGGCAACTCTGCCTCGAATGGAAATAATATTAATATTGTTCTTTTGTTTGCACTCCATTACTTCAAGCCGTGGTTCGTACTTTAGAGGTGCGCTTGCGCTACGTAAGGTACTGCCGGCTGATAAGGCCCACTGTTTTGTAAGGCCCAAGTACCAGAAAACCAACTTAAACACGCTTGATTCACGCCTTGCTCAAAGCATGCGTGCACGGACCAATAACAAACGCAGGAGCGCAACGGCGCGCCGCACGCGGCTGCCATATTGCAGTGACACCCGCCATTACTCGCCGACGTCGGTCGCGGCCACTCATGTTACTAATTTTCACTGTCACTAAATGTCAGTTTAGTGATTTGTAGCTAGATTTTGGTTAGTAGCTTTACCTAGTCTGTGCTTGCGCTCAATGAAAACCACGAATTCTGATACTTTCGCTTTTTACGATGTTATTGCAGCTGTCAGAGCAAATAAATGCTTAGACCGAGCATAAAACGTTTATAAAAAATAGGACTCTTAGTGGGTAGATTTCTTTAGGATTACAACTTGCAAATTTTCGCAGAGTTAGCCTACTAAGTAATACCAAAGATTATATACTAGGTAATACCTATAAAAAATAATTGAATAACCCATTGAGTTGAGAGACCATTGAGATTTTCAACTACTTTGCTATCATTGTGCGAATTTTATTAGTCACAAGAAAACACTTGAAGAGTTACTTGTAATTGTGTCAGCAAAATTGTTTCGAAATTATTTCAACAATTGTCATAATAACAAGAAACTCTTTAATTCAAGTGTTTACCATGTTCTGTTCCTATCTTATCCTGGTAAGGATATCAATTTTCACAGAGGTTACCTGTAAGTGTACTTGAACTGTGAATAAGATAGAGTCAAACCAGTAATTATATATATTTTGTCACAAGGATTTTCTCTATAATTACCACGTTTTTATTGATGGTTAATGACAAACAAACAAAGTAACCAAGAATTAAAAATTATTTTACTGACCAATAATACCTAGGTATGTTGTTTTTATAATGCTTAATTTTCCCGCCGTGTGACAAAATACGCTAGTTTGGCTACAGCTACTGAGAAGTCAATCTAAAAAGGAAAACCTGCTACTTAAACATAGCCTATAATTTATTAAAGAAGTTAGAAAAAAAAACTACCCTTTATGGCTTTTCTCTTGCTCTATCTGGCTATCTATTAGGAATAAACGCGACAGAGAGTTCTTTATAAAATTTAAATTTAGACCCGTACACGTTTAAGTACCATATACGTTATTTAGGTTCGAAATGTAGCATAAATGCTACATTTCGAATCGCTTCAGGTACTCTCTACATGCGCGTAGACTTTGAGGCCATAAAGCCGGACACAGTCAGGCTACGTGTATTACGTGTCTGCAGTGCAAGTACCGTTCTTTATCGATCGTCAAATTCGATAAAATGCCATAGAATCGATCACAGCGAGTACTGAAAAAATGGCATATTATCGAATTTGACGACCTCCACTGTCAATTTGACGATCGATAAAAGAACGGTACTTGCACCCCTGGCTTTATTCAATACACATAGCTAGCCAGGTGTACTATGCACGGCTACGTGAATATGTAAAATCAGACGAATTTGCGGCTACGCAAGGTTTCATTTCCCGCTCCCGCAGCTTTCTCTCACGTTGACATAGCGTAGATCAGCTAGCAATAAATGGGCGCATGCACAGACCTATAAGATATAGGATATAGGTCCTAGGATATAGGATATCCTATAAGATATAGGTCTGTGGCCGCATGCACAGACCTATAAGATATAGGATATAGGTCCTAGGATATAGGATATCCTATAAGATATAGGTCTGTGGCCGCATGTTTATTCGTGTATGTTGTCTGTGGCTAACTTAAAATATCCGCACGCGGTACGGTTTTACATCAGATTTAGTAGAGGTGAAACTGATCATGATAAGTATCCATGTTTAAATTGACCACAAGCCATGAATATTACGTCCAGACCGCGGGACTAAATCAAATTCAATGAGACATTACAGTTAACAATAGATAGTTAGCTGGGAATGTTTGCGCACAGACGTTTATGGGTCGATAAACGAAATAAGTTCCTACTTACATGCAACTAAATAGGTACCTACATCACATCACATCGATTACACGTGAGATGTTGCTGAAAATAAGTGGAATGGACAACTCAAGGAACATGACTGAAAGTTCGATAACTTTTTGGAAACTTGACAAAATATTACCTAGTCTACTAACCTATTCTACTAATTTATTACATTTTTGGCACATGACCAATTAGAATACATACTTTTTCTGCGTGACGAATAGTATCCAAAATTGCTGTTAGTTAGTCTCGGTCTAGCTAAAACTAAAAAACGACTTGACCGTCTTTAAAGTTCACTAAAAAGGAAAAGATTTAGTTATCAATTCGGATGTAGGATGACCTTCGTGAAGGGCGGTGAAGCTGTGTGCTTCTAAGAAAAACATAGTTCCGACATTTCCGACTGCCAGGAGAGCACGTCGAAGGACTTCTTCATGAATAACTTGTCTCATTTTCCGGCACGCAAGCGGAACCGATTCCTAAACACAGTTGCAGATACTTGCTACTTGCAAGGAACTCTTTTAGACTATCTTACTATAGCTCGCCTTCAGAAAGACAAAGTAGAGTAGGTATATCACACTTATATTTATCACCGTTCACCCTAAATTATAAATGCGATTATAAACAAATCTCTATATTATAATTTGTGTGTGTTTGTGTGTGTGAGTGTGTGTATGTTTGTTACTCCTTCACGATGAAATGACTGGACGGCTTTGGATGAAATTTTGAATCATAGATAGCTTATGTAGTGGATCTACACAGGCTACTTTTCATCATCAGCATCACCATTTTCATCACTACGCGGGTGAAATCGCGGGGCGCAGCTAGTATATAGGTATATATGTATATATATAAATGCGAAAGTTTGTGAGTGTGTATGTATACTTTACATCATTTTCATCACTATGTGGGTGAAACCGCGCAGCTAGACTATTAATTAAGTTGCTGATAGGTATACTATATATTTTTAGATATGTAATTGAAGATCTCTACTATACACGTACTATATGTATGTATGTATATCAGTCTCTGGCAGCCATATCACAAGCTTTGCTTAGTTTGGGGTCAGATGACCGTGTGTGCAAAAATGTCCTGAATATTTATTATTATTATTTATTTATATAATATAGGCCTTCACTAACTAACCATAAATCGTTGCCTGAGGATACCTAAATTCTCCAGTTAGTTAAGTTTTAGTAGGTAGGTACGTAAAAGATTAATCTACAATTGGTTAGTTTGAGTCAGTATGACGCATAACTTGAACAAATAAATGCACACCTGAAACAATATGTTTTTTTTTTAAATTGTAAATAGGCTTTCTCTGGGCCACCAACTCTCCAGGTGTAACTTATTACTTTGTTAACTTATTTACATTAACCCCCAACGCAAAAAGATTACTTTGTTAACTTATCAAAAAGAGGGGTGTTCATTGGCGTATTCAGGGGCATGGGGGCCATGCCCCGTTGCCCCAAAACACCTAGCGATTCCATACATGCGACTCAACTTTTCGATTTGATTAAGGTGCACCTTGTTTGAATAGCCCCTCCCCCCCCAAAATGAAATCCTAGATCCACCCTTGGAGGCCTAGCACGGGCCATGGACAAATTGTCTTTCCACCGTTTTTATCCACGCCTAGACGCGACAAAGCTAGAATATAGATACGTTTGTCTCTTTCTAGCGGGATAAAAACAGTGGATAAACAGTTTATCCACGGCCCGAGCTAGGCCTACTGGGGGTGTTAAAAATTTAACGTGTGTATTTGTGTCTATGGATATGTGTCTGTCTGTGGCATTGTACCTCCCAAGCGGCTGAACCGATTTTAATTCAGTTTTTTCTGTTTGAAAAATTACTTAATCGTGAGTAATCTTAGCTATGATTCAAAAAAATCTGTTCATCAATTTGAAGATTATCAGCTCTGTTATTGTTTTTTTTTCCAATGTGTTCTTGTTTACATACTTATTCGTTTATCATAAGAGGAAACCGTTCATTCCTGGTATATACTTGGACTTGTTGAAAAAACTATTCTTAATTATATTGCACATACTAATAGAAATTAGCCGAGCCTCAAAGTCAAAGTGGTAGAATAATAAAAAATATAAAAAAAAAAAATCTCTGGACTTTACTATCAGTACTATCTGGAATTAAATTTAAGTGTCCAAAATGTTCGACTAGCCAGTTGTTTTTTTTTGTACAAATAGTTAGATCATCAAACTACTAGTCGGACAGAATGGAATAAACGGGTTTTCGTTCTCCCTCGCACATTCAACATTGTTAACGTAGTCTGAAGAGACATCAAAGGTAACGGAGTACTTAGTAATTGTTCCATTGATAAAAAGCAAGGGCAAGGGCGAGGCGATACGGGCAGCTAATGATGCCGATAAGCCACCTGAAAGACAGTTTAGTAGGTCGCGGACAAATCTGCTCTTATGTTTACTCTGGAACAAAAATGTTGTACGTAAATACATAACTAGGTACCTACTTTAATTATTTAGCGCCTTAGTCCTTTCTGAGGGGCTGGTTGACCGAAACTAACATCTTTTCAGATGTATTAAGCACGCAAATACAAAAATAATTTATGGTTAGATATATCGGCGTTAGGTACGTATAACATAGTTTGATCTATACTAAGATATATTTTTTCTTGCATGTGTCAGTTTCCTTACAGTTTTTTTCATATTTTTTTCATATATTTTTTCATATATTTTTTCAATATAATTATTCTTATTTCCACAAAAAGCAATGTTGCAGAGCCACTTTCTAACCAAAGCCATCAACTCTACGTTAGTTATTTTTTTTAGGGTTGCGTACCTCAATAGTTAATAAAGATTTAATACCAGCCATTAGAGGCGATTAAAACATTACCCACCTTCTAGAGCAGTCGGTTACAGTTAAATAACAGGGGCGATAGTGGTATTATTAAAACAATAATCATTTGAATAGAACTTGTAGCTAGGTACGTAATTACTGATGCTGATAGCATCGTTTGATATTCATGGTCATAAAATATATTGTTTAATAATAAACCAAGTAAATTCGTGCAGAATGGATGGTCCTACTAGTGCCAAAGAAACATTAAACAGGACCATGATGTGTCCTACTTTGGCATTTGTACTCATCAATGACAAACCACTTTTTCAATGCAACCAACCCTGAAAATCAACAAACCTAATGAAATGTATGGAATATCAGATATTTTAGCGTTACCAAGGTTGGGTTAATTTAACCAAAGTTATTCATAATTATGAATACCGTTTATTCTCGTAGTTCACCACTATGGTGGACATACGAAATAATAAAATATTATTAGAGACAACATACCCAAGATTGAACATGACGAATAAGAAACCAATGATTATGGGTCAAAATTTGTTTAATCAACTTCCAGAATTTATAAAGTCCATTACGAGCGAAATACAATTCTCCAACGCCGTCAAAGTGCTTTTGTTAGACAGGTCAATATATACGATTAAGGAGTTTTTTAATAATGACTATGGTCATTTAGAGCCTGTTTGATAACTAGAAAATTACCTATTTAATTTAATTTTTTTATTCTTATATAATTATTATTTATACTATAGCCCTTTTACAGCTGAATACTAAATTATTAATTATACATTTTGTGACACGACGAGATCGGTATGATGCCCAACTCGTAATATTTAATTATACTAAGATGTTGTAGTCGGCCGATCAATAAATGATATTCTATTCTATTCATATCCCCCCCCCCCCTTATATACTTAAATACTATCCTAAATATCAACACGAAATATATTTTATTTATATTACACGGGAATTACTCACGTAAGATTAAGCCGGTCACTCCGACTATAGAACGACTCTTATTCCCGTGTAATATAAATAAAATGTGTGAAAACCACGTCAGTTTCTATAATAAAACGAAATATATTATTTGCAATGTCAGACTAGACCAGTATTTTTCAACCTGTAGGTCGTGGGAGGTCGCAATGCCTCAGACGGGGGTCGTGGTAAAAGAAAAAGGCAACTACAACAGAAAAAACTACAATTTCAGAAAGGCATTTTTGACAAAACGTGGTTCTTATTTTTGAGACGCAAATAGGTAATGATCTAATTTTTAAATTGAAGCCTATGTTTTATGTAGTTTTATTATGATATTTAATTCTATTATGATTATTATGGAGGGTCGCCAGAATTGTAAAGGGGTCACGTATTTAAGAAAGTTGAAAACACTGGACAAGACCATTAAAAATATTTAAAAAAACAGATAAAGTTCCTAGTTACAGCGAAACAGTAGCTAATAAATAATACGTATTCAGGACACAAATTATCTTCAAAAATGTTGAAAACGTGCGAAAAGAGTTAGCTCTGGCTGGTGAGCGCGGTCTTAAGAAGGTATATCTGACCGAGCGTAAAATTTGTCTATTGAACGATGAAGGCCATGTGGTATGTCTCTACTGCTTACATTTTGGCATGCTTACTGTAGTTTAATGTACCGCGGCAAGACCGATGGTAGAGCGATGGTGGCCGGGCCTTAGCATAGGTATGTGCGCTTTACAATCAGATGAAACCTAGTTCGATCCACGGCGTTGAACTAATGACTTTTTCAGTTATGTGTAGTTTCGAGGCCATCGCTCAACAACGCCCGTTTAGATAGCCCGTTGGTCCAGTTGGTAGCGAACCTGCCTTCTGCGCTTGGGGGCGTGGGTTCGATTCCCGCCTAGGATAAACATTTATGTGATGAACATTTGTGTTTGTTCTATATCTGGTTGTTAATATCTATTTAAGTATGTATTTAAAACTATATAATATGTATGTATATCAGTCTCTGGCAGCAATATCACAAGCTTTGCTTAGTTTGAGGTCAGATGACCGTGTGTGAAAAAATAAAAAAATAAGAACTTAATTTATTAACGGATTTGGAAAATATTAGATTTTTATTTGAATGGAATATTTTCAGATTGGTCCCATAACATTTCATCACAATCGGTTCAGTATATTGGTTTTTAGGGTTCCGTACCCAAAGGGTAAAACAGAACCCTATTACTAAGCCTACGATGTCTGTCTGTCTGTCCATCTGTCAGTCTGTCCTACCTATTAACGGCTGTATCTTTCGAACCGTAAAAGATAGCTAGTTGAAATTTTCACAGCATATGTAATGTTGCGGCGGATTAACTAAGAAATAATAAAAAAGTCGAAAATTAAAAAAAGGGGGGTGGTCCCCTTGCAACAAACGACATTTTTCAACGTATTTTTGTATTAGCTCTAATGCAAAAACGGTAATACTTAAAGCGTCTAATTGGCATAAATATAGTACATATTCTAAAGTATAACAACAAATAATAAATAATGGACAAGTGCGAGTCGGTGACAAAATTCTGTTCATCACAAAGTAATAACCGGTAATTTCGTTATTGAATTTTGTGGTGGTACGGAACTCTCAGTGCGCTAGCCCAACTCGCACTCGGCCGGTTTTATTTTTATGAAAAAATTATCCATGTAAACGAAATTGGGTATTAACTAATTTTGAAGTCGGTTTTTAGATCTCAACGAACTCGCTGACTACCTTCTGGTTCCACCAGTGTGGAACCAGACGGTAGATTCTATTGGAGTTGAAGTGTTAAAGGATCCACCCACCCAGACCAATGGTGGATCTTAGTGAACTCTAGTGGTATTCAATCCACTGGTGGATCGAGTCAGTAGATCCTAAAATAGCGCTAAGACATTGGGTCAAGGAATCAATAAAACGTTTAATAAGACGCATTTGCTGCACTCAGTGTTAACAATATTAATTATAGTGCTGTCACTAAACGGCTGTAGTTCACGGCCATTCTTGTTTGCGATTTTAGGCCTTAGAAAATAATGTATGACTCAGATGTATAGAGCAGTAAATACTAAGTTTCAAGACAAAACTAAGCCTTGAAAACTATTTTTAAGTCTTTAACAGTGAACTGAAAATATTGAAATTCGATACGATGTAATACTTTGTGAAAGGTGAACTAACTAAAGTAGGTATTGCTGTTTTTAAATTATTAATAGGCTTGCGTTTGGCCACCATCTCGCCTGATGTTAAGCGACATCAGTGATGTTTTAACGTGAAACAGACATTTTAAATACTTCTTAGGTCCATTAAGTTAATCAAAACTTCAACCAATGTTTTTAGCCTTTGAGCCCCGACGCAAAATGAGGAGTGTTATAAGACTAACGTGCGTATTTGTGGTATTGTAGCTCCGAAACGGCTGAATCGATTTTGATTTAGTATTTTTTTGTATGAAAGGTGATTTGATATCTAGCTTGAGTCTTGATTTGGTGAGCTATGATTCTAGAAACTATGTTCAGTTGTTGAAAGATTATCAGCTCTATTATCCGAGTTTAACAAAATAACTATTTATACTTTTTGACGTTTGATTTTGAAAGAAAAGTCAGTACGGTGGTCTTAGTGACTACTACATGGAATAGGCATGATGACTAATATTTTTTTATTACCTCATAAAAAAGCTGATCATAAATAAAGCACATCAACAAAAACAAAATTAAAATTAGTTCACAAATAAATAAGATATAAGGATTTTAATTTAATTTCATGCTAGACAAAGAGCGCACTATACTGAGCCGTGACGTCACGGCTCAGGAGCGCCATACAAATGCTGTACTAACACACACTTTGCGAGAAAGGGATAGAACATCCCCTCTCCATCCCCACCTAAAACTTTAAATACTCATATCTCAGAGATTTATCAGCCAATTCAAATTATTTTTTCAGTATGTGTAATGTATTTACTTATATTCATCGCTAAGCCGGTTATTTGTAATAAATTAAACATTAGGAATCATGCCAATTACTTACCTAGGTATAATAGCACCTAAGGCTCACTGGAGAGTTTATAGCTAGTATGATAATAAATAAATAAAATAAATAAATATTCGGGAATTTTTTTCACACACGGTCATCTGACCCCAAACTAAGCAAAGCTTGTGATATGGCTGCCAGAGACTGATATACATACATATATAGTTTTAAATACATACTTAAATAGATATTAACAACCAGATATAGAACAAACACAAATGTACGGCGTGCTGATCGAAGAGCAAATAAAGCTTAGTAAGTAAGTCCTATGATCCAAGAAAACAAGGTCTGGTACTCTGGGAGTTGTACCGCAATGACGCCACTGTCCAGTTGCCACTTTATTGTAACAAACACAGATACTGGGAAACAACTTTTTTAATAATCTATTAAATAAAATACAAAAAGCATTTCAATTGTCATTTGGTTTGTCCGCTCAAGCAAGTTAAGCACGAATTGAATATATTAAACACAATTTTATCAAAACCACATTGGTTTATTGGATTCCCACAGGTAATAATATACGAATATTGGGGAGTTATAATTTCAGGCTACTGTTAACACAGAAAGTCATAGAGTCCGCCAGAGTTTTTGGCGCCAACGCGGAAAAAATATGTCGGCTCGTTGGATTATTTTCCTAAACTTGTGTATTTTCGAGTGTTGATGTGTACTAAATGGTGAATTATTATTCATTCAGTGGTCGTAAACGTACTCGAGTGTGGGCAAGTGATATAACGAGGTGAAACGTGTCTTTTCGTGTTGTTTCCAAAACTCCATAGGAGCCTCTTGTAAAGTCTTCACCACTTTACAGGGGCATGAGTTCGACTTGACCGTGACTTACTTAGCTTGACTCTGACTGTGACTATGACTTGTTTGACGCTAATAAGACAAAATGAACTGTTTAATATTACGAGTAAAAGACATTGAATCCACGCTCATGAAAATTTTAACAAAAAAAAATAAAATAAAATAGAGTCCGCCATTGTTTCGTGTATCGTCATCTCTCTCGAACTTGTTGTAAATTACTTATTCTGCTCTTGCTTATGCACGTGTACGTATCCATGACATTGATGACATCATTGCGCCCACGTCACATTATTTCTCGGAGGGCTATACCTGGCGGAGTATATTATTATACCATGGTAAGTCCTAATATGCAAGCACTAAATCAAGTTGCAAAGAAAATAGACTCGTTTGTCTGTTTGTCTGTGTCGTTTAGAATTTGAAAAGGCGGTATTGTTTCATTTATGTTATGAATTAATTAATTAATTATTTACTACTTTAATGTAATGACATATATAATTTAATTAGTCTTGCATATATTATTATTTACCTACTACTTGACTAATTTTATAATTGTTACTAATTTCTTAAAATATTAACTTGTAACTATTATTATATATTATTAAAAGTTAATAATATAATATAATTAGTTAGTTAGTTAGTTAGTTATTTTTAAGTTAATCATGTAAAAATAGTTGTAACGAATGAATAAATAAATAAATAATAAATAAACATAGAGAGATTTGATTTTTACCGACTTCAAAAAAGGAGGAAGTTTCTCAATTCGGTCCGTATTTTTACACGGCCTGTTGTACGTCGCGACACCGCCTCGACTCTCCAATCGGCTTTAGACCGTAGATATTTAATTAGTTTTTTACAAGGAATCTGATTCTAATGTCTTCGATGAGCAAAGTAGTGCTGTAAATAACTCAAACAGGTTCTAAGAGCGCTTTTAGATATTTAGCTCTATTTTTTATCACCTCTAATCGAAACCAGATCGTGGTCAGGTTTCTAGCTCACTAAATAAAATTTAATTTCAGCTAATGTAGCTTTTTTAATACGCTTTTATTACCTTCGACCAAAATAAAATGAATGGACAGGCCCAGTAGAAGCGCATTTGTGAAGATAACAAAATGAGCGCCGGCTCTCATTTCGTTCAGTCGGTCTCGGATAGGAAGTGCAACACGTGTCTATTGTTACGCGATAACGAAACATCTGACAAAATTATGCATTCATATGCTTTCCCGAAGTGTAAATACACAAATAAAACCGGGATCTATTTTTTGTTACAAATATACTGTACATTTTTATAATTAGGTGTTGAAGTATATGTGCAACAGTTTTGACTCGTTTTTACTGAGCAATTTCAATGGTTAGGGCCCGTCCATTAATTTTATTTAGTCGAAGTTTATTACTAGCAAAACTGTTAACTAACAAACTATGCGAAAAAATTAAAGCGTACTCACTTCTGTCTTATGCATTTGAAACTTTACAAGTATTATGTAATCCGGATAATCTTTATAAATAAAATTAAATGTTGTTCGTCGGTATATAATCACATCACAATAAAACGACTGGACCGATATGGCTACTTTTTGTTTTAAAATATTCGTAAAGTAAAGTAAAATTTTACTGCATATAACTGTGTACAATGCCGGAATAATAGAAGGTTTCGTAATAGTCCAAATTAATTAGTTTTTATGGAGAGAAAATTGGAAAAGTTTCCCGGAAAATGCTCAGATTCCGTACGGAATCTTACGTTGAGCATTGTCTCGCTCTCTCGGCTAATGAGAGAGCAAGACAAAATTGAATGTAAGATTATTATAAGAATGTTATTAGGTTGTGGCCCACCAGGTTTCTTCACGACACGGTGTTTTTCCTTCACGTAATTTACAACCCTCCAAATAGTTAATTTATAAGACTAAAACACTTCTTATGCCGCAACCCATTAACCTTTACGCAAGGTTTTTTTGCACAAAACTACTCAATCACTGCTAAATTGGCAATTAGTAGGTACATTAATAAAACCGTTTTAGAACTTTGGAACGAGTCTACCTTGATTTTTCAATAGCATTATTGGCTCGTAAATATACAATATTATTTTTAGTTTATTCGATGGTAAATTATCAGCTGCATTTGATGACTTTTGGGTTGAATCCCAATTTAAAAAAGTACTTATTTGCATGTTTTACATTAAAAAGCATTTGAGTTTTTGTAACGTAAAAAAAATCCCGGCCACTTTGTCATGTTGATATAAATAAAATGAAAAAATATTCGGGACATTTTTGCACACACGGTCATCTGACCCCAAACTAAGCAAAGCTTGTGATATGGCTGCCAGAGACTGATATACATACATATATAGTTTTAAATACATACTTAAATAGATATTAACAACCAGATATAGAACAAACACAAATGTTCATCACACAAATGCTTGTCCTAGATGGGAATCGAACCCACGCCCCCAAGCTCAGAAGGCAGGTTCACTACCAACTGGACCAACGGGCTATCTAAATACATTTTGTGAAACTATTTAATAAGAGTAGAAACTTTATTTAAGTTGTGATTTTTCAACAAAGGATTTTTTTTATAAAAGTATCCAAATGTACCTATTTAATCGCACCAAGTGATTTAAGCTTTTTAGTTACTATCGCTTACTTTACATTATTTATTGTAATTTTCAGATGAAGCAGTTGCTCCTGGTGGTGCTGGCTGCTGCGGCGGTGGTCACCGACGACCTCCCACCATCCTGCAGCAAACCAGTCTACTGCGACAGCGACCTCCTTCACCATGTCCAGATGGCCGACCTCTTTCCCGATTCAAAAACCTTCGTCGACTTACAAATGAAAAACGACGAAAACACCACCCTTAGCGCTTTCCAGAAATTACTAGATGATACTAAAAACACACCCTCGAAAGACCAACTACGCAACTTTGTCAGTGAGAATTTTGATGACAGCGGCGAGCTCGAAAATTGGACACCGACTGACTATAGTGACAATCCACCTATAGTAAAAAGAGTTAGAGACGAAAACCTGAAACAGTTCGCCAAAAACATCAACGCTATCTGGCCGACTCTAGGCAGAAAGGTCAAACCCGTCGTATTTGAAAAACCTGACCAATTCAGCTTCATTCCTGTCTCTAACGGGTTTATAGTCCCCGGGGGTAGATTCAAAGAGATATACTACTGGGATGCTTACTGGATCATCGAAGGTCTCCTTATTAGCGGAATGGATGAGACTGCCAAAGGCATGATCGAGAATCTGATTGAACTGCTCAACAAAATCGGGCATATCCCCAACGGCAGCAGATGGTATTATCAGGAACGGAGCCAGCCTCCCCTTCTATCTGCCATGATGATGCGCTATTTTGAAAGGACACAGGACAAAGCATTCCTGAAAAAGCATATTAGATCCCTCGAAAAGGAACTACACTACTGGATGGACACACAGATTGTATCGTTCAGTAAAGACGACAGAGTGTATACTCTACTCAGATATTACGCCCCGAGTACAGGACCCCGACCGGAATCCTACTTCGAAGATTACGAAACCGCTCAAATGTCAGACTCTCACGAAGACCACACTGAATTCTACATCGACATGAAAAGCGCGGCTGAGAGCGGTTGGGATTTCTCAACGAGGTGGTTCGTCAGTGCCGAAGGTGATAATTCTGGAAACTTGACCAATATCCATACAAGGTATATCATTCCCGTCGACTTGAATGCCATATTTGCTAACGCTCTTGAGAATGCGGCTATATTTAACGTTAACATAGGAGATGTGCGTAAAGCCACTCATTGGGGATTCTTAGCGAAGCAATGGAGAAACACGATCGAACAGACCCTGTGGCACGAAAAAGACGGAATATGGTACGACTATGACATTCAAAACTCAAAGCACCGGGAGTACTTCTTCCCGAGCAACTTGGCGCCGCTTTGGATGCTTGCGGTGGAAGAAAAACTAGTCGCCATACATGCCCCCAAAGTTATCAAGTACTTGAAACATTCACAAGGCCTAGACTACCCGGGGGGCATCCCAGTATCACTATCAAGAAGCGGCGAACAATGGGACTTCCCCAACGTTTGGCCTCCAGAAGTTAGCATCGTTATCAAAGGTCTGCAAGGTACGAATACCGAAGAAGGCGAGAAACTGGCATTCCATTTGGCTCAGGAATGGGTGAGAATCTGTCGCAAAGGGTTCTTAGAACACAAGCAAATGTTTGAGAAGTACGATGCCGAGATTCCCGGCAGATTCGGAGGAGGTGGAGAATACTCGGTTCAGGAAGGATTTGGATGGTCTAATGGAGTGGTGCTAGAATGCCTTGATGACTATGGAGACGTGATGACTGCGTATGATACTTTGGAACCTAGTGAAGAGCTAAAAGTTCTTCCACTACAAGCTCGTAAGAAAAAGGAGAAGAAACAGATTCCTGCTAAATCAGACGACGATAACAAAGCCCCCGAGTCTGAGGAAAGTGTGAGTGAAGAGTAACGTCAACGAAATCTACCTAAAAACATTAGTATTATTAGATCAAAGTACATTTTAGTAAATATATAGATTGTAATACATCATAAATGATACATATATAAATGCATTATGAATATTAAGAGATAGTAATTAAATTAGCTTCAAGAATATCGTTAATCGACCGTTCTTTATTGCTAGTGCTGAAGTACACTAAAGCATATAATTATTTAATCTAGCAAAGCCAACAGGGTTGGCCGGCATCGACAAAAGGAAAATAAATGGCCGGTAGAATTTTACGCCGCTAGCATAACTGTGACTTTTCTAGAAGGGTTGTTTTTTGTTTTGGGAAAATGTCTTAAAGACAACTGTTATTATGACAAAATTCGCCCAACTAGCACCACTTTGACAGTTGCCAATCCCATTCTATAAATAAACAGAATAAGAAAAAGATGAATACTTTTTAATAACAGTCTTTTAGATGTCCGCCATATTGAATTTACAATGACGTCATTTTAATTTTCTTATTCTTCTCAATAAATCCTTTCATTTGATATCCATATCATGGGGGTGCATAAAAAATTCATGGTCCGCTAACTTTGAGAGTTTAGATATATTGGGTTTAGAATTACGTCACTTAGCTGACTAACCATGCATCCAAACTAAACGTGTAAGCAAAAATTCAGCCCAATCAGTTGGAGATGACTGTTTTAAAATTCAGTTGTAAAATTTGACCCAAACTAACGAGGCACGTTAATTAAAGCTTGTAAAAATCTACGCGTCGACTATAGAACCTCGTCCTTTCTGTCGTCGGTTAACAAATGCACTTAATTAGTTTGAAAAAAAACTTGTTAACAGCCCCACGCAGAGATGTTACTTATATAAATAAATAAATATTCGGGACATTGTTGCACACACGGTCATCTGACCCCATACTAAGCAAAGCTTGTGATATGGCTGCCAGAGACTGATATACATACATACATAGTTTTAAATACATACTTAAATAGATATTAAGCTAAGGAATACTTAAAATTGCTCTGTCAACTTCTCGTTGACGGAAATTGTCACACATGAACGAGACAGAGCAATTTTAAGTATGTAACGTCTCTGAGTGCGGCTGTAAGTAAGGATTATGGTAATAATGTTAACTATTGACGTTATTTGTCGGTTGTGAAATAGCATAATTATTTAACTATTTTTATTTAACTATTTAATTCCGGAACCCAGATTAGGGCTGGTACGGCGGCAGAATCTGCAGAGGATCTCAAAAGGCGCAAATATGGTACACTGGATACTTAGTGGATACATTTTTGAGCCTTTTGGGGTCGAAACAATGGGGTCGTGGGGATCAGGAGCAAAAAAAAATTCAAAGATTTATCTTCACGTCTGATAGACGCAACTCGTGACCAAAATGCCGGCCTCTACTTTGCTCAAAGGGTGATGAGCATCGCCATACAACGTGGTAATGGGGCCAGCATTTTGGGAACAGTTCCCACTGGTAACGGTTTAATAGAATGATAGTTAGGTTTTAATTTGTTGTTGTTTTTTATAATAGAGTAAAGTAATATACTGAATTCACTATTTAATTAAACGAAATAAAAAAAATGTTACCAATATAGTCGTTAGGAATTACAGAATAGTGCCATAATGCCAATAAAATCAGTAAAATTGTTTTACTGGTTTTATGACCTACCTTTCTTCTCTTCTGCCCTACTTTAGTAGGTACACTTTCTCTTCTGCCGTACTTTCAACTTTTACCCTAATGCCAATGTAATCAGGGTTCCGTACCCAAAAGGTAAAAACGGGACCCTATTACTAAGCCTATTACGATGTCTGTCTGTCAGTCTGGCCGGCCGTCCGTCCGTCTGTCCTACCTGTATTGTGCATTATAGTAAATTTTTTTTTTTTTTTTTTATTTATTAACGGCTGTATTTTTCGAACCGTAATAGACAGTTGAAATTTTCACAGAATATGTAATGTTACGGCGGATTAACTAAGAAATAATAAAAAAGTCAAAAAGTAAAAACGAAAGGGGTTCCCCATACAACAAACGTATTTTTTTTCGTATTTTTGTATTAGCTTTAATGTAAAAATAGTAATACGTACAAGCGTCAAACTTGGCATGATTATAGTACACACTCTAAGGTATAACAAAATAATAATAAATAATGGCCAAGTGCGAGTCGGTGACAAACTTCTGTTCACCACCGGTTCTCGTACGATCACCGAAGTGAAGCAACGTCGGGCGCGGTCGGTACTTGGTCGCCTGGGTGTTGCTGGTGTCTTTTTGCACTATTTTTTGTACTTTAGTAGCTAACAAGTTATGTGGTGGTACGGAACCCTCAGCGTGCGAGCCCGACTCGCACTTGGCCAGTTTTATTTTCAATTCTTTCTTTTAATTTAATATTATTTACTCCATTTAGCTGATAACACGTTACATAAATTTATTTTAATTAAAATTCAGCTTCACAATGTACTGTTATACTTAGTTGTAAATAATACCTACATTACAAGGCATTTACTAGCTAATACTTAAAAAAATACTTACACTACTAAATGTAATTATGAATTTACTACTGACAATGTACTGTACCTACTTAGGACGTATTATTATACAAATGTTGAATAATGATTGATAACTTCATCACAATTAAATTAAATAGGTATTAGGTACGCTAGTATAATTATATATAAAATTATCATGTTAAATTAAAAATAAAATAAAAAAGGCTGTGTCAGAGTTTCGAAGTTTTAATACACATTTAATGTTAAATTCTTGGCATTCGATGAAATAGCTTCAAAAACGTTCCAAAAATTTGGAATTGATAGGTAGCTATTGTAACTGGCATGGTCATGTCTGACCAAACCCTCTTTGGTATTGGTATTGGTATTTATTATTCATAATTATAAGAATTACATGTCAAGTCAACTAAAATTATACATAAATGACATAGCATTATGTCATAAATTTAATAAAAAAATATAATTATGTAATTTGTGTAACATAAGACGAAAAAAAATAAAAATAAAAGTTGTACATTAAAAAATTATAATAATAATTGGTAAACAAAATAATCTGAAAATAAAATAACAACTTATACTTAAAATGTTATCAATCGAGCCTTGGAACGAACTCCTCGACGGTGTACGGTGCCATGTCAGTTAAAAATAACCGGAGCTTGTTCTTAAATATCGTTAAAGACTTCGCTTTGCGTATAATCATGGGTAGGGCATTAAATATTTGAGCACCAATGACCCGCGCGCATTTTTTTGATTTTGATAAATAGTTTCTAGGAGTATTTAACCTTAGCGCGTCTCGAGCTGTCTCGCGATTCTTTGCGTACCTATCAAAAAGTTCTAAGTTTTTAAATGTAAACACACAAACGTAGTAGATGTATAAGGCTGGCAAGGTCATAACCTTTAAATCCCTAAAGAGTTCTCTTGCTGGTGTTAACGGCTTGACCCGTGCTACCACCCGTACAGCTCGCTTCTGCATCACAAACGCACGATGCCACTCCGCTGACTTGCCCCATATGTCGGTACCGTATGCCAGTAAGGATTGAATAGTCGCGAAGTAGCAGTCCCGAACCGCACGCTTCGACAGCACGCGTGCAACCCGCTCCAAGGCGAAACAGGCTCGCCCCAGCTTATCGCACAAAGCATCCAAGTGGCCAGTCCAGGTCAGTGACCTGTTGATTTGAAAACCTACTATAGTGAAAGCGTCAACCTGTCGCAAGATTTCTCCTTCCATCACTACGCGCAGTTCAGGGTTGCGTCTTCCTGACAGGTTGAAATGCAGTACATTGGTCTTTTTGGGATTCAATGCTTGTCCATTTGCTCTAAACCAGTGTGCAAGTTGGTCGGCCGCGGCGTTCAGCTTTTGCTCTAGTACTGGTCCTCGTGGAGCCGTGACAACAGCCGCTACGTCATCCGCATACATGAGCAGCCGAGCGTCCGGTACCGAGTCAGGAAGGTCGTTCATAAGGAGGCTGAACATAAGGTTTGATATACATGACCCCTGAGCCACTCCTATCTTCAGCTGGATTGGGTCTGATTTTATCTCGCCCGACGCCGCCACTACAGTTTGTTCCCTGTCTTGCATGAAGTCTTTCATCAACGTAAGCGTGGGACCTCGCACCCCGTAGTGGTCGAGCTTGGTCGCTATAAGGCGGTGGTTGCAAACGTCAAAAGCGCGTGACAGATCGCAGCTGATGATCGCAACCTGCAACCCCGCCTCCCGCGCCTGCATCACCTGCCACACCAGCTCGCGCGCCATGTCCGACGTGGAACGCCCCGCACGGTACGCGTACTGTTTTTCAGAGAGTGCGTCAGTGCTGCTTAAGTATTTTTGGAGCCTATTACAAATACCCACTTCTAAAACTTTGGCAGCTGCAGGTATGATAGCTATGGGTCTGTAATCCGAGCACTTTTCTTTTTTCCCTTTCCCTTTGTAAATAGGGGACACCTTAACCTTCTTTAATGGTTTTGGATTTGTTTGTTTTCTTTAAAAACAAAGTTAAAAAAAATAAAAAAAAACCGACTGTACAACATTTACAAATAAAGTTATATGATTATTTACGGGATATTTACCGTGGTAAGGTTGTGGAATACAAATATACAAATATCAAACCGACATCTAGTGATGGTTTAGTAAACCAAAACGTATAATTTTATTGAAACTTGGTAAGGATCTTCAACAATAATTTATAGGTACCTACTTTGGTTAATTCGATAAGATGGCGGTAGATGTCAGTACATATTATAGCTAGGTACTTATTATAGGTATAGCTAGGTATAGGTACGTATATACTCACTGAATAAATATTAGTACATACACATTTGGTAGTACGTACATAGTTAGCATGTTTTCTAAACTACAGTAGCAATAAACCTGGTATGTTGCGTGTCCGTTGGTTTGTATGTCACGTTTATATTATTTAGATAATTGTTGA
Source organism: Agriopis aurantiaria (assembly GCA_914767915.1). Classification (NCBI taxonomy): domain Eukaryota; kingdom Metazoa; phylum Arthropoda; class Insecta; order Lepidoptera; family Geometridae; genus Agriopis; species Agriopis aurantiaria. The sequence goes on along the minus strand of OU611994.1, from coordinate 2,583,753 downwards.
TGTAAAATGATAATAACAACATTTAACAGCACATGAAGCTGGCGATGAAATAGAAAATTATATCTGCTACATTTTACCGAGGTTTTTTAAGCGCTAGCACTCCTGAAAAATGGCAAAGAAATAAGTTTTCGCAACCCATTGCAATTAAGAGTAGGGTTTCCAGATCTCCTGGGAAAAACTCGGAAGCTTTAATACATTTTCGGACTTTTCCCTCAAAGTTCATAGGTATTTCCTGGAATAATAAACTCGTGTGGCGGTCTTTTTCATTACATTTCTAAAAACCCGGACGTTTTCGAATTCCCCCCGCATTCCGGACAAAAGCCAAAAATTTGAATTTATTAGTCTAAACAGTTAGATCATCGAACTACTAGTCGGACAGAATGGAATAAACGAATATTCCTGAACATGTCCCAAAAATTTCGAACGTATGCCAACCCTACTAACGAGTGATTTTTTATCAAGTTATTAAAATGACGGACCATTGAAATGTTCGAGGTCAGACATAGACTGAAATTACATGATCGATATCATGATATGTATGAATGTATGGTGGAAACAAACAAAATGATCCTGAAAAACAGCTAAAACAACTTTGCATGTTAAGAACTCCTATGCCTCTGATTATTATTTATTTCTTACATAGGTTGGGAACTGTATAGCTAGGGAACCATACCATAAGTGTGTGACGACATGCACTTGACTTTTTTAAGTTGTAGTATACTATTATAGTATGAAGTACTATATTCCGGCCACTGAGAGAATAAAGTCTGACAGCTGCAACATCATTCTAAAAATCGGAATGAAAATATTTTCTTTTTATATTGCTTACCAGCTAAAATATTACCTACGATCAAAAAGCTAGTAAACGAGATCAGAATTTATTGTTTCGGTTCAGGTTTTTACTATTTTAATTTGTAAGACGCATTATTTCAGCAGCCGTGCTGCCTAGGTGGAATGCGCAGTTATCCAGTTAGTCAAAGAACCGAAAATCATTGTTAGTTAGTTTAGTACCTACACCACAGACTAGATAAAGCTACTACGTAGCTAAAGTCTTTGTTTGACCTACACAGTCACTATGCGGTCACTTTGCCAAGATATGATATAATAATAGGTACCTATTGTGCGTGACATCATCACTTCGCCTATATACGCAAGCAATATCGAAACTGCGCTCCAAACTCTCCGTATACATATAAAATGTACCTACATGCTTTGCACAAAACACAGATATACACAACCAGATCGGCAATATATTTTAGTGAAAGAGACAACTTGATATGGCTCAGCACAAGTACGAAAAGGACATAAATAGATTTTGTTGTCCTTATCGGCGTGACCTGTTTTTGGTACCTCAAGTGTCAAAATCTGTAATAATCAGTGACAAACAAAACGGGTCTGAATTATATTAATTGCCTTTTTTTGGTGATTAAATGTGATAAATGCGTGTTTCCTCTGAGAAATAATTGTAAAAGATATTTTACAATGGTTGGTTGTAGCATTTTGGGCTGCAAGAAGCGCAGTGAGCGAAAATACGATGAAATATCATTTCACACGTAAGTAAACATATAAAGCTTGTAACGATCACCTAAATAAATTCAGGATATCAATTCGCAAATTTTTTATTCATAATTAGTCAGTTTTTAGGTCGATTTGTGGTCTAATTCTATGAATTTTATCAAATTATTCTTAGAAAATAAATTATGAATGTTGCCAGTTTATGAAAGAAATTACCCACCGCAACTAACATAAATTATTCGTTCTGCAGGTTTCCAACTGATCCTGTCACATTGCTGAAAAAAGCTGGCACATTGCAAGAAGTGCAAAATAATATAAACCCTTTTATGCCCATATGAATATGGTGAATGTTAATATTAAATTTATATTAATGAGGCCACAGTTATGAAGCTGGAAAAGCAAAAGGCGATTTCGGCGAACCGATTCAAAAAGCTACGCGCTGTTCGTGAAATTTGTACTGTAAACATTAAAGAGTCTATTTATCTAATTATTTGGAATGTTATACATAATTCCATTCATGAAAAAACAAAACTGACCAAGCGCGAGTCGGGCTCGCGCGCTGAGAGTTCTTTACAATCACAAAATACAAAAAGTTGTGCAAAAAGACAACATCACGCCCAGGCTGTCACCCATCCAAGTACCGACCGCGCCCGACGTTGCTTAGCTTAGTGGTAAACAGAAATTTGTCACTGACTCGCACTTGGCCAGTGTTTATTATTTGTTGTTTTACTTATGTTCACTATAATCCGCTAAATTTGACGCTTGTACGGATTACCGTTTTTACACTAGAACAAATCCAAAAATACGTTTAACGTTTGTTGCATGGGGGCCCTTCCTATGCCCTTCCGTTTTAACTCTGACTTTTTTTTTATTTTTAATTAATCATAAAAAATCATGCTATGGTTACTTTACAACCTTTTTTCTAGTACTATATTCTAATCCTAACAAATAATTATAATAAAAAGTTTGTAACTTTCTGTCTGTTTTTTTACGAGGAAACGGCTAAGTCATGGTATAATAATATACTCCGCCAGGTATAGCAATTCGAGAAAAAATGTTTACGTAGGCGTCCCGCAATGATGTCATGATGTCAATTTACAACAGGTTCGAGAGAGATGACGATACACCACGTAACAGCTGATTGAATAAAGTGGCAACTGGACAGTGACGTCATTGCGGGACCACTCCCAGATTGCTAGACCTTGTTTTCTTAGATCATGGGCTAAGTCAAATTTTGTCAGGGCGATAGGGTGTGTCATGAGGACAGACAACGTACTTTTCTTCCCAGAAAATTGCAGGTAGCACCGCGGGTTGCAGCAGATAGTGTATAAAATATAAATATTTAAAAGGTAGTATTGTTTCCAAAGTACTCATTGAAGATTCACTACCCATCATAGTAGGTAAATTACCCTAACTTATAGCAAATCATTTTAATGTGGCAACACACCTTGTTGAAGCGAGAGGCACTGAGCTAGCCACGCTCATTGAAAATCTATAGGTAGTAGATCTGTGGCACAAAAGCATAGTGGTTACATTATGACAGTAATGGCTACTGCTACGTGTCAACACCTGTCAGCTGTGATGTGACGTATTGGCGCGCGCTTTCAATCTGACAGTTCCCCTCCCGATTCCGAAGAGAGGGCACGTGCTGTTTGTTTACTTTTTCTCAGAAAGCACGTGCGGCAAACTGCACAGCTCGTGTAACAAGGTCGGGGCCTTGAGTGTCGCCTAGTGCGCGCGCGTCGCTGTCTAGTCGGGAAAGGGCGCAAGGCAGTGAAAGCGCGGGCTCATCTCGGGCCAGTTGTATCTATCTTGCATCAGCTGGGATGGCGGGACTGGCTTGCCGCTGCCGCTGCCGCCGCCGCTGACACACATCGGCGATGGGTCGCGAGCGCGCCGGGCTCCGGACGCGCGGCCAATCGCCCCGCGACGCTCGCCCTCGCTCCACGCAACCGCACGAACAAAGGTTATGTTTATCGGCGCGCGCTTCCGCACTCCGTGCGCCGGCTAGTATCCGACGGAAAATAATCGACACATAATCATGCTGAAGTTCAGAGCTCCGCGGTTCTTGCCCTTGTACCCCGTGCTCGGACTTCTGGGAGCGTGCGCTCAGGCCCTATCAACGGCCCCGGCCTGCCGTACCTCCCTCTACTGCTCGGGGGAACTACTTCACAGGGTTCAGCTCGCGCGCATCTTCCCTGATTCGAAGGCCTTCGTAGATTTGAGACTCGTCCGCACAGAAAATGAAACACTCACTGATTTCTCGAAGCTCATGCAAGAAACCAAGCACAACCCTTCACGGAAACAGCTGTCTAGCTTTGTCGGTCAGCATTTCATAGAAGGGAACGAACTGGACGAGTGGATGCCGCCGGACTTCGATCCCGAGCCGCCGATCCTGGATCAGATAAGGGATCCCAAACTCAAACAATTCGCTAAGAATGTTATCGGTATTTGGGCCAAATTGGGCAGGAAAGTGAAACCCGAAGTCACCCAGCATCCCGAAAGATATAGCTTTATTCCCGTTCCTAACGGCTTCATCGTACCCGGGGGCCGTTTCAAGGAGTTGTACTACTGGGATTCTTTTTGGGTGGTGCGAGGGCTTCTCATCAGCAATATGACGCAGACAGCAAAGGGGATGATCGAAAACCTATTATATCTCGTCGACAAGCTCGGTTACATCCCGAATGGCAGTCGAATATATTATTTGGGGCGGAGTCAGCCACCGCTACTGACGGCGATGGTCGCCAGCTACTTTGCCACGACCGGCGACCTCGCCTGGCTAGAGCAGCACGTACCCACCGTAGAGAAGGAGCTGCAGTACTGGTTGGATAAAAAGAAAGTGACCGTCGAAGTGAAGGGCAAAAATTACGTGCTGCTGCGGTACTTGTCAGACAGGAAAGACGAAGGTCCGCGACCCGAGTCCTACTACGAGGACTACACGACCGCCCGGGTGCTGCCGAACGACTCTATGCGCGAGGACTTCTATCTGGAAATGAAAAGTGCCGCGGAGAGCGGATGGGACTTCTCCTCGCGCTGGTTCGTGACAGCCGCAGACGAAGTGATCGGCAACCTGACTGACGTGCACGCTACGCGCATCTTACCGGTCGACCTTAATGCTATTTTCGCCGGTGCACTTGAACTTGCTGGCGACTTTCGCAATCGCCTCAAGGATAGACGCGAAGCTCAGAAATGGTGGAGCCTTGCCAAGTATTGGCGGAGCGCCATCGAAAACGTCATGTGGGATCCCGTAGATGGAGTGTGGTACGATTACGATGCCGAAGCGAGAGCTCCTAGAAGACACTTCTACCCAAGCTGCGCTACGCCTTTATGGACTGGTGCGATTGAGCCTTACGACGCTCCGAAATACGCAGCAAAATTAGTGAAAAATTTGCTCTCATCGGGGGCGTTGGACTTTCCCGGTGGCGTGCCCGCGTCGATCCTGCATTCGGGTGAGCAATGGGATTACCCAAACGCGTGGCCGCCTCTGCAGAGTATCTTGATAGGCGGTTTAGAGAACAGCGGCTACGAAGAAGCAACGCGTTTGGCGCGGGAGCAAGCGCAGCTCTGGGTCCGGGCTAACTACATCGGGTTCAGTCAATGGAAGAAGTTATTCGAGAAGTACAGCGCAGTGCAGCCAGGCCACCAGGGCGGGGGTGGGGAGTATGGCGTACAGGATGGCTTCGGATGGACTAACGGGGTTGTGCTCGAGTTACTGCAGCGGTATGGAAGAGAAATGACTTTAGACGAGACCGCGGCGCCCCTTTTACCTTACGTGTATCAGGTCAAATAATCAATTATCAAGATCCCTTAATAAGAATTATCTCTCTCTGGGAAAAAGTGAGAAGCTACGCATGCTCACAAGTTCTAGAGCGAGGGTTCTCGCAAAAGTTTGTCAGCGGCCATTAGTTTTTAGGAAATCCAGTGATTACTTAGCTATAATTTTTATCTGTTCAATCGTGTTTACAGTACAAATACGTCAATCTACTTATGGTATTTATGTTGTTAGGTAATGTGATAGAATCACTATTTATTATTGAGCTATTTGTGACGTGTGATATTTTTGCTATAAATATTAAATGTGACTGATAAACAGTTAGTAAATGTTTAAAATATTGAACTCGTGTGTCATGATTTTATCTCCCCGTCCCAGTAATAGCCCTATTTTTTACATGTTTAGGTAATATTTAAAACGTTGTACTCTTTGTCATGATTTTATCTCCCCGTTTCAGTACAGATCCATTTTTTTTATTGGGGACGTGTGATTGCGCACATATCTTCCTACGTTATTATGGTTGAAGTTGGTACGTAAGCGTTTGTTTTTTGCATGTTTGCTATTTTCCTGTAATTAATTTTGTTATAATATACGTACCTACCTATCGAGGAATATAATATGGAGTCACATGGAATGGAACCGTAGTACTAAGTCGAAAGGAGGTCATTGTTACACTCATAATTATGAATAACTTTGGGACCAACACTGATATCGTAAAATGATCAATTGTTCTCTAAAACACTGTCATTCATATAAACGAAATGTATGTGTTCATGTTTTATTTATTTATTTTATTACAAGTAATAGGCTTGCGTTGACTGCCACCTCGCCTGATTGGAAGCGAAGCGACGATGCGGTCTACGATGGAGCACGCTGGCCTAGAGTTCATCCCGTTCACTTGCGATTAAAAGATATACCTAGATCCGATTTTTCGCGTAAGTATTTATGGTTGGCCCATAGTTAAACTTGTTCATATCGATGAGTACAATGGCCTCTTCTCAGCTTAGTACCGCCGCGCCCATATAATATATGTAAAACCCAGTATAGGCACGATCATAATAAGAACGCCTTATCCTTATAGTGCTAGCCTGTTTCTCATCCTAGGTATAGATCTGGGGCCTTACGGACAACTGCTATTATAGGCACCTAATCCGCTCAGTTGGAAAATCACGCGACCGCAAATCTTATCGCGCCCAGACACGGTTTGCGGTCGCGTGATTAACCAACTGAGCGGATTAGGTGCCTGTAATAGCAGTTGTCCGTAAGGCCCCTGTTCTCGCATCCACAAGTTGTTCACCTCAATAGCCCAGTTTATTTATAACCCCATAGCATCAATCAAAGATAATATTAAAGCATCAACAGTCTATTTACTAACGTTATCCCAATCGACATAGTTTGGTTCATTTTTAAACATAAGGTGCCTTTTAAGGTGCCAATGGCAAATGCCAATTTAAGGTTTCAATGGTGCCAAAGCCAATATCTTTGGCACCATTGATGCCGTATAAAGGTCCAGGCTTATCCAAAACAAACCAAAGTTGAATAAAGAATAATAATAACTTTTTGCCAATGTTGCCCCTCCGGCGCCAATATAGGGCAGGCTATGGGGGAGCAATACAATACAATTTTTTTATTAAAATACCACAAAACAAGGATAACAAACATTACAATAAAAATATTATCTAGTCTTTTAACAGGCGGCTTTATGGCTTAAAGCGATCTCTTCCAGGCAACCGTGCACGGAAAGGATTTAGTGGGTGGCGCAGATTTCAGAGGTGTAAACGTTGTATATAATGATCATTATGAACAACAATGACCTCCTTTCAGCTTAATAGTCTTTCCGCTCAATCCAGTATAATACCTAAGTTAGATACGTATAGTATAGTAACACTTAGATAGCTTGCAGGTAAATAGGCACATGCCTAGCTAATTAATTGCATTGTTTGCAAAGGCTATTAAACTCATGTAGGTACGTACCCAATTAAAAACGCAAATGCAAGTCATGCAATTAAAACTGTTACCTACGTAAAGAAGACAATTTTTCTTGGGCCCACCAAAGTTTTTTTCCTTAGGCCCACCTAATTTAGCATATATTGATGGGACCAGCACTATAAAATTTGTCGTTTTTTTTGTACCATTCGGACGAAAGATAAGGGAAAAATGAAACCGGAATAATAATATCAAGAATAAAATGTGTTGTTTTGATTTTAGCCACAATTCATTCATTTCCCTTATAGTCACTTGACCGGAACGTTTTTAATACGAAAAAGGATACATGCTCAGGAATTTATATACAAAAATAAATAGACCATATTTTACAACAGTGGCCATAGTAATCGGCTTTTAAGTAAAAATAATTATACAATAGTCGCTAATGGTATTATAGACGCTTATAATTAGCGGCTTGAATATATTTTTAATCCTAGTTTTAAATATTTACTAATATTGATTTACCGAAACCGTAATACTATGGTTTCGTAAAATGATAGAGGAATGGAACGTAAATCCGCCATCTTGACGTTTGTTGGTTTGAAATTGACAGCAATTATGACTTATTTCAAGTTAATTCATACTAGTGATGTCTCATACTTTAGTTTTTCTGACTCGAATTACTTAAGTAACTCGTGCTATTGACTCGAGTTGTTGCAACTGGAGTCAACTTGAATCGGCGGTAGTGGGTTCTGGTGATGTGTCTCGTCAGTATTTGTATGAGTTGACACTGGAATGATTACTAACTCGATGCAAGTGTCAACGCGAATAGGTCCTGCTAGTTGGTACTACTCCGTTGATTGAACGTGGACCGTGGAACATGTGACACGCACTGCTTTCGTTTTTTTTATTGGTTTGAACAGTCGCTCGGGTCAAATAACCCACTCAAATCGCTCGTACATAGCTAAGCGCAGTCACATCGCTAAGCGCATCCAGCTGGCCTGGCACCGACACGGAGCAGTTTATTGAGTTGAGTTGACTCGATCTCAGTCTCGCACCAGTGTCAGGCGCAGTAACAAACTGTTGACAGATTTGATTCCAGTTGCACAAAACTGGTCTCGTCAACTCGTTCATGATAATATGTGAATAGTGATATAACTCGCACCACACATCACTATTCATACTTTCCGTTTGTTTCAAATCGCGTGATCGTCTGATAGTGCTCTCAATTTTTTCCGTATCATTATGAAACTACAATAAATCAACATGTACAATGTACAGCGCCTACTCCAGAAAACCGTCGTCAAGTGTGCAGTAAGATTTCAACGCGTAGACAATTGTGCGAAGACATAATTACTGTCCGAGACAACTGAAGATTTTCCCAAAGATCTTACCTATTTGATTTGTGCAGTTTGTGTGTGTGTGGATTTCTTGCGAGGTGAGTTTTTATTTAAGTAGGTATTAATTAGCTGATGCCCGCGATTTCGTACGCGTAGGACTCGGCCTTCGGCTTCGACAATATTTCTTTCCCTGAAGGTTACAAACATTTTAAAAAGTCAAATCGGTTCAGACGTTCACAAATTATGCCGTTACTTAAGAACACCATTTGATTTTTATTTATTACCTGCTGCGCCCTGCGGTTTCACCCGCGTAGATGATACACTCCTTATGACATCAGCTATCTGCCAGTGAAACTCCCGTCAAAATCTGTCCAGCCTTTTTTAGGGAATATACATACACACATCGCCTCATATAAAAGAAAAAAGAAGAAAAAGATGAAGGAGGTATAGATAACAATGCATTTAAACGTCTCAAACCATGTTGGTATCCGTACTTGTGTTGCTTATAATATTACTAACTTTATTATCCCTGTTTGTTTTAACTTAGCTGCTTTTATTTACAGCTAAATCAACTAGCAGTTTGCAGATACAGCTACTATTAATTTTGCAAGAAAATATCCATACTCCTGATGCAATAAGAAGATTTGGGTAGCTATAGAAATATTTACATTCCATGTGGATGTTCCATTTTAAGAACACACCAAACACAGCGTTCTTGTTCTGCAGAAAGGAATATTGATTTTGCAGTTTTCAAATTATCAGGTAATTTCAAAAATTCTTAGTGAAATCATTGAAAATAAAGATATTAAGTATATCTAGTATTAAGTAGTATTTTTGTTTAGTATATCTTTTTTCTAGTTTGCTATTTAGTACCTAGGTACTCCTGTATAGAGTGCAATAAATAAACGTCTATATACTAACCATCCTTTTTTTGTGCAGATAGAACGCTTAGAACAAGTCTGTATGGCTTGGTGGCTGAAAGTTTCCAGCACTGTGGGCAGGCAGAGGCTACGAGATGGTAACAGAGCTGTGGCAATTCGTCTTATGGATATTGAAGACAACAAGAATATCCCACAACCAACCTCTATGCCTACTCTTACTGTGCCCGTTATTTTCAGGGCAGCAGCAGCACTTACTATGTATAATTATAAGCGTGCTGCTTCTACTTTTCGTATTAAGGTCTAACGTAGGAACATTTCCGTATGTCCTAAGTAATGTTCTCTGGTGTTTTTACAATACCTACGATACGCGAAATTGCATCATGTGCTAGATAATGTATAGCTTTGCTGTCACTTTTTGAAGGTTTAAAGAATCTCTGTTTTAAACTATCACGGTTGTTCACTAAAGTTATATGATTATTTACGATTTGTTTTTTATTTTTATTTTTATTTCTTTCATTCCACAACATTACCACGGTAAATATCCCGTAAATAATCATATAACTTTAAAGAATCTATTTCTGAGTGGGTTACCTATTTAATTATTATTATGATAATAATATTTTGTTACATACAATGTCTTTTTTTTAATTCCGCCTAGCCATACAATATCGCAAGTAATCATTACTCGTGCTGATAATGATTATCAGCACAATTGCTAGAAAAACTGCTGATGCAAAAATGCGAAAGTAACTTTGTCTCCTTATGCTTTCACTGCTAAACTGATTTTGATGAAATTGAATATGTACATAGTTTTAATCTTGATAATGACTAGGCTACTTTATATCCCGGAAACCTAGGTACATAGTTTTCATGGGATGATCACTTATTTTTGTGACAAACCAAATCGCGCAGGCAATCGCTAGTATTAGGTAGTAAATCACTAGAACCTAAGTAATAAAGTAACTTATATATAATTGTTCATTGTGAGGTTTTAGGTTATTGTGAGATTCATTAACTGATTTCTCAATACTCCGGTTAGATCGGATATAGCTAATATTACCACTGAATCTAGAGATTATGAGGAACAAATCGACATGAGTTTCATTACTATATGCTATAATTTGTGGGTGGCCTATTTTTCAAACAAAAGAAATTGTCTCCTTTGCGTAAATTATGTGACGATAATTTTTTGATTCACAATATTCAATATTCGAACGGCAAGGCGTCACCCTTACTTGGTCGAAATACCATTTATTCGCACCAAGCGTTTTGACTCCTCTTTCTTAATTAGAACAGCAAAACAATGGAACGCCTTGCCCCTGTCTGTTTCCGCAGCATTATAATCTTGGAGTGTTCAAGTCTAGGGTTAATAGGTTATTACTGGGCAAACGTGCTCCAACTTCGACCGCATCATCGCTTTCCATCAGGCGAGATCGCGGTCAAACGTTAGCTTAGTCTGATGTAAAAAAATATATTAAAAAAAATCAACTGTTAGCAATAAATATAAAACTAGACTTTCGTGACTTTCAAACCCCTTTCCAAGCGACCAGGCACCAAACTAACGTTAGATCCGCTCAGTTGGAAAATCACGCGACCGCAAACCGTATCTGGACGAGTTAAGGTTCACGGTCGCGTGATTTTCCAACTGAGCGGATCTAACGTTAGTTTGGTGCCGCAATACCCGTTGTCCGTAAGGCCCCAGGCCTTGGCCTTTTCTTGCCCTTTCCTGGATAGGAATATAGATTTTTCAAATATCCAATTATGCAGTTTTAATCAAAATCGGGCCCGAGACTCCTTTGGGCACTTTTAGCTATTCCTCATAATTTTGGATTTGGCCATCCACGCCCACTTGAAAAATTCACCCTTATAAAAGCGAAATAAACCCATTCATTTCATTTCATTGACTCAAGACGAAATCTCGAAAACGGTAAAATAGTAGATTCCTTTTTGGGTGTTCCATTAAGAATTTAGAGTATTTTGCGAAAGGGACGAATTGAAATTGTAAACAAAAAGGGGTTGAAAGTTTCTATGAAAGCCTACGCGTATATACAAATGTACGAAGTCGCGGGGAACAGTTATCTATATCTACATATAATATATATATAAAAATTAATCCCTATTTTCCTTGGTCACGCCATAACTTGAGAACGACTTTATCGATTTCATTCATCTTTTTTTTAAATTATGTTACGGAGGATTAAGTAAGAAATAAAAAGAAGTAAAAACTATTTTTAATGTGAATTGTGACGCTGCAAGTTTATTAGTGTGGGCGAATTATTCGTCAGTTTTTTGTTTCAGAAAATTTTCAATACTACGTGTTTAGTTTATTCTGTTCACAGAAATTCTAAGAAGTAAATAGAACGGAAATGAGAAGGAAAATCTGTTACCAGGCATTATGAGTGAACCTTGATTGAACATTCTTATTTAGATCAACGCGTCGAACCCCGCATCACAGTTGCTAACTGATTTCGAATGACTTGACGTTTCGTTATATAGATGCAACTGGCTACAACAAATTTCTTACAAAAATGCCGTGACAGCCGTTCTAATTTTTTTTCTTTTCTTTGATTCTATTTCACAGAAACCGAAATGTGCAGTCAAGACATTTCACAATATGGGTATGTAGGTTCGTAGATACTTGCCTACTCAACGTATTGGAAACCACCAAGATGATTGTCCATTGTATGCAAATAGGTACGCGTTTCAATTTTCATCATGTTTTCATCGACGACAAGTATATCTTCTTAAATTAAACACTAGCTGTAAGAAAATAAGTTCCAAAATCATTTACCAGAGGGTTTCAACCACAGGCTGCGATTGCAAATTTACAGGACTAACATAGGAGAAAGTGTGTTTTCGACTGTTGTTTGAAAACCTCGTTTAGAAAGAAGTCAGGCTGTATAAATTTTCTTAACTATTTTCTTAGAATAACTACACAAAGAAACCAAGTACATTCGCAAAATTTAAGCCATTCAAATGGTGTCATATATGACACCAAAAATATATATAAAATATTTACTATGACAGTTTGCGCGGTGAAATCGTACCACAACAAATCAGAAAAGCAGCATAAGAGTTATGGTGTGACATTCCACAGGTAATCCATTAATTTTCTTGCTTAAATCGTTTAAAATACCAATCGAAACGTAAGCTACAAAGCAAATTTGTAGCTTACGTTTTGAGAAGGCGTTGTTTGGAAACTTACCTTCTCTGAGTAGTTATTCTAAGACTATTTTGTTTATTTTATGCGAGTGGCGAGAGGCCGGGGACAGTGGCATATACAAAGGGAGGCTGAGGTCACTGATGAATGGCTGATGATGATGATGACTTTAAACTATCACGGTTGTTCACTACAGTTACAAAATTATTAATGGGGTATTTACCGTGATAACCACCATGCTGTATTTACCGTGCCGTGTGCGCCGCCGCGTATTTACCGTGATAACCACCATGCTGTATTTACCGTGCCGTGTGCGCCGCCGCGTATTTACCGTGATAACCACCATGCTGTATTTACCGTGCCGTGTGCGCCGCCGCGTATTTACCGTGATAACCACCATGCTGTATTTACCGTGCCGTGTGCGCCGCCGCGTATTTACCGTGCATAGGAGCTCCATATCCACAATCTTATCACGGTAAAGTTATGATGATTTTGTTACATATATATATATATTTTTTTATTATTGTGCATTTACAAAATATCCATGGCATGAATGTGTATTACACTATTTTTAACGACGCAAAAAGAGGGGTATTATAAGTTATGGGTATCTGTGTCTGTGGCATCGTAGCTCTCAAACGGTTGAACCGATTTTGATTTAGTTGTGTTTTTTGTTTGAATGGCTACTTGATCGAGAGCGTTCTTAGTTATGACTCAAGAAAATCTGTCCAGCCATCGATGTACAATCTACACCGAAGCTTTTAACGGGGGTTTATAAATATATATATTTTGTTCTTGTTATATAGTTGTCAAACACCAAACATTTCTTATTGTATTTATAATATAATATAAGGTTATTTATAAGGGAATTACTCACGTACTTCGATCAAAAAATACATTTTTCATTACTCATACTCGGAAAGTAGGTCTGAAGTAGCCTGAGGAGCGGGTTGAAAGTAACACATTTCAGCCCTAGGGAGAATCCCTTTCAACTGACAGTCACAGTTGACAACTGACAGACACTCAAATTATTTAAAAAAACTAGTTCTATTTTCACGTTTGTATTGAACCATGTTCCAACTTTTTTTTTTTCCTCAGAGGATTATGGTCCCGCACTTCTCGTGCATTTCTGACAAAAGCACGAGATGTGTCTAGATGTTACAAAAAAATATTGGCGGGAATCCGATCTTCTTTGAGTTTTGTTTATAGGTACTTCCGTATAGCAGAACCAAACTAAACTTCGGGACAACTAAACTTCGGGAATCCGATCTTCTTTGAGTTTTGTTTATAGGTACTTCCGTATAGCAGAACCAAACTCCGTTTCGGGACTAAATTTACTTTCACCCCTAGGGTAACAATGTACTATTTCGATGCTCACGTAAGATTAAGCCGGTTACTCCGACTATAGATTATGGTTACTATGTAGTAACCGGCTTAATCTTACGTGAGTATTTCCCTTGTTATATTAATAAAATTTGTAAAAACCACGTCAGTTTTCGTAATAAAATTCGTTATTGTTTATATATTTATATTATTCACTTAAAAACGAGAGTATTTTGGTCACAATTTAATGATAACATAATATCAACGTATCTAATAGTAGAGTTCACTCATGGGGACATTATGATGTCTCTTTATTTATTACAAATGTAAGGATTTGTACATTTCCCTCTGAAGGTTTCCATCTAGGAACTAGATGCAACACAAATATATTATAGTTTCTCACAAGCAATATTATAAACTATACTCGGTCCAAGTTTTTTTATTTCTGACAGCTTTGTCACTCAAATAATGTAAGTATATAGTAAAAACTTTTCGATTCTACGTTTCTAACCCGTACGGTACACCCAATGATTGGAACAACCTGCCCGCTTCCTTGTTTCCTGAGAGATATAATCTGGGCATTTTCAAGGCCGTAGAGTTTTTTCTATGTCTGCGTGCTTCATCTTCGACCACATCGTTGCTAACCAACAGGCGAGGTGGTGGTAAAAAAAAAACAATATTAATCACTTTTTTGGCAACGTATCTGTGGTGCCCCTGGTGTTACAGGGGCCTTACGGACAACAGCTATTGCGGCACCAAACTAACGTTAGATCCGCTCAGTTGGAAAATAAATAGCTGTTGCACGGTAATAGCTGTTGTCCGTAAGGCCCCAGGTATCCGTAGCCGACGGTAATCGCTTACCATCAGGCAGCCCGTCAGATTTCTTGTCCACCTATGCATTAAAAAACTTTACTTGATTTTTTTATCCTAATATTATTACAGCATTTTGCGTTATTTCAGCTGTCAGAGTTAAAAGACCTTGAGACCTAGTAGCTATCGGAGAGAGAGAGACGAATGTCATATTCATTTACACCGGTTTTTTAATCATTTTAAAATTGTACTAAGCTTTAATTTAAGAGACGACGCTCTAGACTTCAAAGCTATCCAATGGACCATTTATCGTTAACCTGTATAAAATTTTCTTTAGCTCATCTCTCTTAGACTCGTGGTGGCCGAGCGGTAGCATGTGCGCTTTACAATATGACGGCACCCGGTTCAATCCTCGACCGTGTACCAATGACTTATTAAGTATTTACATCAATTATGTGCAGTTTCGATGCAATCGCTCAACAACGGTGAAGCAAACCGGTATATCCAAGAACCTCAAAAGGTTAAAGATATTATCTTCGACCAAAATAAAATAAATGGACGGGACCAGTAGAAGCGCATTTTTGAAGATTACAAAATGAGCGCCGGCTCACTTCGTTTCAGTCGGTCTCTAGCCGTAGGAAGTGCGACACAAGACTATTGTTACATGATAACGAAACATCTGACAAAAGTATGCCTTCGTGTGCTTTCCGGAAGTGTAAAAAAATACCGAAAAAACAGCTATCTATTTTTTGTAACAAATGAACTGTACATGGTTATAATTAGGTGTTGAAGTACCTAAATGTCCGACGGTTTTGACTTGTTTTTACTGAGCAAATTCAATGGTTATGGCCCATCCATTCATTTTATTTTGGTCGAAGGATATTGTGACCTTCACCAACATGCACTGGGCCAGCCTGGTGGATTAGGGCCCACCCTCTCTGCCCAAAGGCCTGTGTCCAGTGAGGGAACATGATGGGCTGATAATGATGATGAAATTCTCTCAGACCTAAACCGAAGAACGTAGCTAAAAAGACGTAGGTACCTAAGGCATGATCTATTGTAACAAGAAATACTTAGTGACTTACTGCGCTGGCGCAGTAACCCGAAGTGGGTCTTGGCCTCCGAAACAAGAGACCGCCATCGTTCACTCGGCAGTCGGCGACTCGGAGCTCGCGCAAATCCGACTCTACGGCATCTTTCCAGCGATATCTAGCGGCCGACGGGTCGAACTCCAAGTTACGCCTCCTTGACATTGGGATTTTCCTTTGAATTCGGCTTTGAAAAGTCTAGTATGATACAGGCTTGTTGATTGCTTCTTCTGAATGTTCCTTACACTATCCAATGGACCATTCCTCGTTGTATAGTATATTTTTTTCTTCTAAAGTCTCTTATCTGCAGGCTCATTCTAAGGAACCCCCGTAGCTATCACTAGGGGAGACGTAAGGCATGTCCACTTGCACCCCGAACTCTGCTTCATACAGCGCCTGCTGGATCTTCAGTCGGGCTACGGCGTTTTGTTTCGAGTTGAGACGCTTCAGCGTTGAAGCGCAGCTTAGCAGGAACAGTTCGTCGGGATCTGATCTGAAAACAAATTAAGTCACTGTAATATTACCTATACATACCTCCTACTGCATGGTGAACGCTCTGCGATCTCCAAGCCGCCAAGCGTGGAGCCAATGACAGATAAGCTTTGCATACGCCCCCAGTTCCCGGCAGCTCCTCTGCTAGGACTGATGAACCGACGACATCCAACCGCGGGCATCCAATGGATGCAAATGACAGGCTGTCGTTTAGTGTGGAGTTTTAAGGAAGAGGCCTATGTTTATCAATGGATGTCTTCTGACTGATAATTAATATCATGCATGCGAAAGTTTCTGAGCATATAGGTGTATTTGCACTCACTCAACGGATTTGGATGAAATTTGGTGTGGAAGTAGCTTACACCAATAAACCTCAATATGATCTCACTTGCTTCAAACGAAGAGTCCTCAAAGGTAGGCAACGCACCGCCAATACTACGGGTATTGTAGGTATCCATAGGTGGCGGTGATCTCGTACCATCAGGTTGCCCGTCGCTTGTGTGTCTACTATTACATTAAAAAACTACACCATAGATCAACACATGGCTACTTTATAGCTTTAAAATTTAATAGACTATAGAGATTCCAGACGTTCTTGTGCATTATGCATAATCTACAAATCTCTAGTATCTGGCAAACAATTGAAGGTGCCGTAAACATATCGTCAGGCGCTTGGCAGCAGGACTTTTAGTAATTAATAATTATCTATTTGTCAAGGAACGAAGTTCTCGACGCTAGGGCATTAAGCGAGCTATATAATACTAGTCTTTCTATGTGTTATTCAGAAGGAATTTCTTAGAAAATATTGGATAGCTGTAATGTGACTAAGAAAGTAAAGTAAACTAAGAATGTTGCAGAAGATGCTTGAACTAACTACTTTTTTTTTTTTAAATAAGCCCTTTTTATTCTCATTCGAGTTGCAATTGATGAGCCCTGCACTGACGTCCTGTTTGGTACGTACCTGCAGGGCATTTCCCTCTTACATGCAAAATCTATGCTCGGAGTTTCTTTGCGCGATAGAATCCGGAACGTGGATATTCGCCAAAGAACCAGAGTCAGCGACATAGTTGTAAAAATTAGCAATTTGAAGTGGCCATGGGCAGGCCACATTGCTCGAAGAACCGATAACCGATGGGGAAGAAAGGTTCTGGAGTGGAGACCACGAACCGGAAGACGCAGCGTAGGTAGGCCTCCCACTAGATGGACCGACGACATTGTGGGAGTCGCGGGCATCCAGTGGATGCAAAAGGCAGGCTGCCGTTCAGTGTGGAGGTTAAAGGGGGAGGCCTATGTTCAGCAGTGGACGTCTTCTGGCTGATGATGATGATGCAAAATCTACCTGAGTCAACCTACCTCCCGAGACTGGGCGTGACAAAGTTGCTCCAGGCGTCGTGCTTCCCTATACTGTCTGCACAAAAATCAAAATTAGGTACCTACCTGTTACAAAGGCACGGGTTGCTGTTCTCTTCATCCGAAGCCGTAGAATTGAGGCGGGCCTTCTTCGGCGAAGGTTCCGGCGACTCGTCAGCGTCGTACTTTGTATCCTGCGCCATGAACGACAGGTCTGGCAGGCACTGGATGGCGCGCTGTCTCACTTCCTCCTCGGCGTCTGAATCTTCTGCCTCTTTCTTTTTACTGAAAGGTGAGATAAGGATCATTGTCAGTGATAGTGTTGAGGAGTATGTCAATAGGCCTGTGTCCTAATTTTCATTTAATATATTCTATTAAAAAACTTATCATAAAAAGAGCGATAAGAAAATTAATATTTATTCAATAATAAATAAGTTATAAGTATTTTAATTTCATGCGAGATAGAGAGCGCACCTACTATTGCGCGTGATGACGTCAAGCCGTGCGCGCACCATACAACTGCTATGCTAAGCTAACACACGTTTCGCGGTAAATGGACAGAGCATCCACTCTCGATTTATCAACCAATTTCGTTTATTTTTCTACCGACTTCAAAACAGGAGGATTCTCATTTCGGTTATTTTTTCAATATGTTTATTACCTCAGAACTCCCTTCATTTATGAATCGATTTGACAAGTTCTTTTTTAATTGAAATATTTCTACTTTCAGATTGGTCTGATAGAATTTTCATCAAAATCGGTTCGGTAGTTTGGCTTTTAGATTGGTTAGAAATTTCATCAAAATCGGTACAGGCTTTTAAATCAAAATAAATGGGATAAAAATATGTCATCCAAGTCATCACCAACAAAATTGCGCGTTTACCACAGAAAAGAATTTTTTTTCTTTATTGTCTATACTAATATTATAAAGAGGAAAGATTTGATTGTTTGTTTGTTTGCATTGAATAGGCTCCGAAACTACTGAACCGATTAAAAAAATTCTTTCACTGTTGGGAAGCTACACTAGGGTAACATAGGCTATATTATATTATTTTTTTAAATAGGTATCTTTACTAAAACTCCAACAATGTAACCCAAGGTTTTAAAAAATAAGAGTTTTTTAATTTGGCTTTGCGTGTTTGACAGTTCTAAGACAGAACAACGTCTGTCAGGTCAGCTAGTATTTACTAAACTAATTATGAATTGGTATTTTGAGTTGCAATCAGAGAGGTGGTTGAACTAAGGTTCAGTGTAGCAGTGCACTAGTGTTTTGTGTCCGAGGCAGTGCAGGACCAACCTCGTCCGTCCGGTAGAGACGTCTCCCTCCGGCTTGGGCTCGACGTGCGGCATGAGGAAGCGCATCGCGTGGTGGTAGGGCCAGCGCGTGCGCCCGCCGTGCGTGCGCTGCAGCTTTATGAAGGAATCGCGGAGCGACCGCCACCGCTTTTTGCACTCCGATTCTAAACATGAACAAGAACTTGTATAAATTGCTGGCTATGTATTGTACCTACTAATCCGAAAATGATCCATAGTGGGCACCTATTATTATGAACAACTTTTAATATAAGAGCAATCGCAAAAAATATCAGCTGTTCCATAGAAAACGGTCATACACACTCGACAAAATGTATGGAACTGGATATTTTTTCGCGATTTCAGGGTTGGTCCCATATTAAAGTTGTGCATAATGATGGGTACTATGGACCCTTTTCGGCAGTACATTGTTTCCGCGTAACCTTATGTAGGTAGGTTAGATACTAGCCGTTTCTAATCGATACGACAAAAGTAGGTTAAAATCGACATAAAATATTATGACGATCTTACAAGTGATGCTAATACAGGGTTACTGGTAATAGTTTAGCATAAGCAGTTACGGCTTCAATACGTCAAATCAATCTTTTGTTCTATGTCTTATCAAAATTCGCGAAAAAAATCAGGTGTTTCATATGTTTTGTCGGTATGTTTATGGAACGCATCGAGATACAATACATTTAAAGTCACAAAAGTGTCAAAAAAAATTCCGATCCAAAACTCTGCGTACCTACGCTACGCATTGCGCTGACTTTTTGGTTAGTTATAAGGCAACCGCGATCCGACTAAAAAGCCGCGCGATGCCAGTGCTACGATGACAAAGCGGACAAGCGACGTTGAACACTATGTATATTGGAGTAAATGTGGCATTGCGAACTATATTATTGATGTCTAGGTATGTGTAATGACGCTCGGACAATTTTTTACTGTTTTCACTTAGAGATTGTGACTCTATGGGTATTGTATCTCGATGATGGAACGACTGGTGTTTTTTTTTTGCGAATTTCGAAGTTGTAGAACAAATGTTATTTTGATGTTGCTGAGGACGCCCTTAACTGATTACCATTAGGTAACCGTACACGTGTAAATTCAACGTACTTAATTCTTAAAAGATTCTTTTATAATAAGATTTTTTTTGAACTTACCGGTGACATTTAGAGCTTCATTGACCTCCCTCCACGCCTCATCTCTCAGCTTCGTCTTGTTGAACCCACTGACAGACTTATCGTAAAGTATCGGACGTTTTTCTACCTCTTTTATTAGGTCCAGTTCGTTCATTTTCGACACCGCTTGTTTTGTCTTCTCCCGGAAATCGGCGCAACTTTGCGCAGTTCCCAGAAAAGTTTTGAAAGTTGCGCGGGAACAAATCCTATTCTAAATTAGATTAAGACACAACTTGTACCCTATTCGTAAATGTATACGCAACTGATATAACTATATATTCAACTAAACTAGAAAATAAATCGGGAAATCAATGCCGATCGTTTTTTGTTTTATTTGGAAAGATTTTGCTGTTGATTATTTTTAGTATTGTTGCGGATAGTTTTGGTATTGATGTTAAGCGAGGGTGAGTTGCTTGGCGGTAGGTTCTGAGGGCACTGGGGGCTGCGGCCAGACAGGGGTCGACGCCGCGCGGCCCGCACGGCGCGCGCGTATCGAGCGGCGCGCCCGGCGCGGCGCGGCAACGGAGCACCGCAACCACTTCGCACACTCGACAACCACCCTTACCCTCCACAGCATAAAGCCCAAAACAGACTGTCACTCGCTAACAAGATAAACTAAAGTTACAGTAAACACGGGGGAATTAAGTACGTGTAGGTACTATTGACTGTCTGTTACGAATTAGACTGAATTGTAAAGCATTATCAGAAGAAAGACTGCCTGATTATGTTTGTTGAAAAACAAACTTGGGTACTTATACCTACTTAAGTTAACCATTATGATATCTCGAAGAACTGATAAAAGTAAATAGAATAAGCTAATCACAGAAAAGAAAAAATTATCGTGAAGCTAATGCTTCTGATTTATTTACTCTGACAAAATACATTACAATTAATATCATCGTTTACAATAATTAAAATCTAGGTTAAAATTGTTAAATTAATTGAAATGAGAATTAACACAATTTCAATTCACCGGAAATCAATGACAAATAGCTTTATAAACGACAAACAAACAGGGTAGGTAGAACTTTTATCTCAGTGTAGCACCAACCTCCGTACAGTAAAGACGTCAGCATCCAGTTTTATTAAAAATGTAAGTGTACCTAAGCTACTTCCGATATATTCATCTAAACCGTCTTGTACACGGTGCAAGTAATCTGCTCAATTATTATTTAGAATATCACGCATATACGTGCACTCTTCTCAGTGGCGTAGCTGGGTAAACAAAGGCCCTGGGGCGCTATTGCGGCACCAAACTAATGTTAACACCGGTCAGTTAGAAAATTACGCGAACGTGAACCTTAACGCGCCCAGATTCGGTTGCGGTCAGGCGTTTCATTATTTATTTATAATATTATGATATTAATTTCATTTATTTCATTTACACTACATTCATTTCATTTAATTTATTTTTAATTATTGTTCCTATTGACATGTACCTAACTCTAATTTTGTTTTACTTTATTATCAGTTTTTTATGTAATTTGTGTCAAAATGTATATGGACCAGGGGCCTCATGGACAACAGGTATTGCGGCACCAAACTAACGTTAGATCCGCTCAGTTGGAAAATCAGGATCAGCGATTCAGCAGTGCAAGTACCGTTCTTTATTGATCGTCAAATTTGACAGTTTAGATCGTCAAATTTGATAAAAATTCCATAGAATATATCATAGCGTTTAGTGATCAAATGGCATTTTATCGAATTTGACGATCTAAACTGTCAAATTTGACTAACAATAAAGAACGGAACTTGCACTGCTGAATCGCTTAAAACAGCTAGCCGTATAGCTATCAAAATAACTAAAATAAAATTTCTCATTCAAGTCGGTTACTTGAATAACATATTGTTTCAGGTTATTTTGTTTTAAAACCCATAATGCGTAGGTATTTAACAAATTTGAAGTCGTTTTTTTTAGTTTTTTAAATTAATAATTGTTAATAAATTTTTAATTATTGTTTTTATTATACTATATTATCGATATAGATATGATATACTACATTATCGTATGGAGCTTGTGATTAGTCTCATGTCATTCATTCAATTCGCGCCTAGGATAGGATTGAACCACTCGAAAAAAATCATGCTGAAAATTTTGTACCTTACGGCGGGGTAAAGGATGAGCAGTCATATCGTCACTAGCCTGGGCCCTGATTCAGTATGAAACCACATAACACGCCACAACACGTCGTAAACGTAGTATAACATAATTACAAATAACACAGTAAACATGGTCACAAAATTGATTAATTTTCATAATAAATGAATCACGTGTTCCGATTGGATACATTCTCAAGCGCGCTAGCTTGCTCCACGTTATTTTGACACTTCAAAACGAGCGTTTTATGAACTTCATCGCGTTAGCAAACTTGACATAGCCAATTCCACGCATATTATACCTAACGTAACGCGGCCACCCCGTTTCGAGTTTGTAGTCATAGAGATGGGCAGTGTCCATTTTTAAATAACATTTTCATGTTATGACGTCACGCGTTTATAGCAAGGTTAGGAATCTCATGTGAGATTCTTAACGTAGACAGCATCATCGCTTAACATCAGGCGTAATGGTGGTCAAACGCAAGCCTATTAATTATAAAAATAAAAATAAAAGAATACTTTTAATCCAGTCATTCACACAATGACACGTTTCACTGGCAGATATATTTTGGGTTGTGATTTCGTTTTATATGCCTTACTATTGTTTGTTTTCGTGTAAATTTAGCACCACACATATCACATTCCAACCTTTTCGGTCCGTGAAATAAGAGATGCTCCCGCATGTCTATGAACTTTTTGTTGCATATTTCACAGTTAACTTTTGTCGGGCGGCAGCTGACAGCGCTGCGTTTGTGTTGACGGAACTCGCATTCCCTGTAAAACCTCTTCAAGCATATGTTACAGTATAGACTAAGCATGTGCTTGTCCCAAATATGGGTTTTGATCGCCTTCTTTCTAGTGAATACCTTACTGCAGTGGTCACAGTGAAAAGAATCTGCTGGCCGAATGTGCATCTTAATGTGTTTACACAGACTGCGCTTAAGAGGAAATTGTTTGCCACAGTCATTACATTCATACATTTGCTGTTCACTTTTTCGTAAGTGAGTAACGATATAATGTTGTTCCAATATATAAGGAGTCTGGAAAGCCTTATTGCAAACCGTACAACGCCTACAGCCTTCAGATGTATGTTGTTTCAATCTAAGAGACGTCGTAAAAGACCTTTTGCATATTCGACATTTGATCCCTAAATGACTGTGTACTATGTGCTGTGCTAAATAAATTTTGGAAAAGAATAATTTACAGCAGTGATCACATTCATAGGTCTTTTGCATCGTTTTGGATCTGTGGGCATTATTTTTATGATGTTTCAATTTATTTTTATGTAGAAAGCGTGCTCCGCATATCTCACATTCAAACCTGGTAATTTTAAGATGTACTGATTGCAAGTGGACCTTAAGACTTTCGGTATTAGCATACTTTTTTAAACAGATTTCACATTCGACCCAAGGAATGGGTTTAAAATGTAGATGTTTCATGTGACTCACTAGATTGCTTTTCATTGCGAACTTGGAGCCGCAGTGATCACATTCAAATTTGTCTTCATCTCTCAATTTGGTGTGGGCGAGTTTGAGATGAGTGCGCATAGAGGCTGTAGAGGCAAATGTTTTGTTGCATATAGAGCACGATACTTTGTAGTCCGCATGAACAAGATTATGTCTGTATAGCGCAGACGGGTCGCAAAACGCTTTTGGGCACCTCTTACACTTATATGGCTTTAGGCCTGTGTGTATTAGCAAGTGACGTTTGTAAGCAGAAGGGTCGCTGAAGCTCTTCCCGCACTGTTTGCATTCATATGGTTTCTCCCCAGTGTGAACTCTTGAATGGAGTCTGAGGTCTGCAGCGTTGTAAAAACTTTTATCACACTCTTCGCATTGAAATTGTCTATCGCCAGCGTGTCTTTTAAGATGCAGGTACAGTGCCCCTGCTTGTGAGTACCTCCCATTGCAAATGTGACACACATAAGGTTTTACACCTGTGTGTATGAGCATGTGTGTTTTTAGTTTGCTGGCATGTACTGATGCTTTGCCGCAAACATTGCATTTATATCTTTCGGCATCCTTTTCAGTGTGATCTCTGAACAAGTGTGTCTTCAAATCGACAATGTTAAGAAATGTTTGTGTACATAATGTACAAGCATAGTTGCCGTTCTCGTCCGTTTCTAGTTTAATTTCTATTTCGCTGTTAACACGTCTTTGTTTGATTGGTTTTTCTCTTTTACGATGCAGTTTGTTTATATCTCCTTTAAGACGCTTTAGTTTCTTCGTTTTAGTCTTAGGTTGCTTAAATGTTAGAGTGGCTTTTAGTCTGGGTCCTAGTTTATTATGGCGTTTCAATTGGGTGGTGGGTTTAGATTCTGGTTTAGTATCTTGCTTTATTTTGTGTGGTAGAGGCTTGTAGTTTGGATGGACCAGTTTCCGATGGGCGTCCAGATCGCATCTCTGGTAGTATCCGATGCCACACTCACATATATGTGGGAAAGGTTCGTGGAGTGTGGAGTGAGCTTCAAGAGTACTCTCCTTCATAAACCTCCACCCACACACTTCACATTTCAAAGGCTTTTGATTATCGTAGTTCTGAGATGTTGAGCTAAAAAAAGGTTATTGTGTTACATAAATAGCATGTTTTATATTTTTTATTTATAATATACTAACTTACTAAAGTAAAAGTACTGCTAAAGGCGGTTTAAAAGTGCTCCGGACATCGGGTGATTTTCATACATTTTATACAAAAGCACTACCTAGTTACATTTTTCAAAAACTAATTTTAACTAGTTTTTTTTTAGAAAATAGTATTAAAGCAGCACGGAGCCCTTTTTTATAACGCTAAACATACTAACAAAAGGCAGAAGTATCATGTTTGCCCTCAACAAACAGGCGCTAAACATGCGTTTACTTCCAAATTCTACATGTTTCTTGGTCCGCTTCTTTACAATAGACTGAATGTGTTAGCTAATATATATGCTTTAAATTACAATAATTGCAAAAAAATGCTTAAGACTGTCCTAGAAAATATGTCATATGATGATACGGAGATATTATTAAATGTGCAAAATATTGAATATTGTTTGTTATCGTAATCGGACGTTGACATTGTTATTCGATATACCTAATATTGTTTCTTTCTACATCATAAATAATTATGTTTTATGTTTTGTACCTGTAGTTACTTTGAATTAACTTGGCAATTGATTAATTTGTTTCATTTTTAAATTAGATTATAATAAATAAATAAATATTTTTGGGACATTTTTGCACACACGGTCATCTGACCCCAAACTAAGCAATTTTTTTATTGACTTATAAAAACGCTGTCCATAATAATGATTATTAGATTATAATAATTCATGTTATTATTTATCATTAATTATTAAGCTGTTTTCGGCTGAAACACAGAATTACCTAGTTCAGGCTCACGTGTTTTATACACCTAATTATGTTTACTTATGTTTTTGTATTTTTGTCAGACCTTTTTATATTTTTGAATAAATTATGATTATTATGATTTTTCAGAAACAAGTCGACCAATTTTGATTAAACTTGGCAAGTCTAATATGATTTACTTTTAACAACCCAATAAAAAACAATATTTTTACTCACTTTTTCGTAATAGTAAGAAAATGACCCGAGCTCGTCTCGTTTTAAGAGAAAAGAAAAACATAGGCAAAAATATCAGCTTTCTATACATAAGAAGCAGCAAAGGCATATTTTTGAAAAAAGCACTATAACACTAGGCTATCGGACTGATATTTTTTTATTGACTTATAAAAAAGCTGACCATGATCAGAGCACCGAAAATTAAATTAAAATGTGTTCAAAATGAAGAAAGATATAGGCATTTTAATGTCTTGCTAGACAGAGAGTGCACTATACTTACATATGACGTCATTTGTAAGTACGCCATACAAACTTCATAGACACTAGCTTTGACTTTAAACGCTTCTATCTCAGAATTTTAATCGCTGATAAAAAAAAATACCATCATCATCATCAGCAGCCATTAAACGTCCACTGTAGGGCAAAGGCCTCCCTGCTAAAGGGGTTTTGCCATAATCCCCACGCCATGTATACGCCACGCCATGTTCAGTATATACGAACCTAGTACATCTCTTCTCTACATAGTATAAAATAAAGACGTCTGTCTGTCTGTATAACCGCTAACTCCTCCCAAACCACGCAACGGATTTTGATGCGGTTTTTACCATCAGTTAGATAATTTTTCACTAATGGTTTTTATATATATAATAACTAGCGACCCACCCCGATTCGCACGTAAATTACGAACGTTAATAATATTTTTTACTAAGCCTGTGATTTTTAACAAGTCAAAGACCAGTTCGATATCTTATTATAGCAAGTACTTACAGATCTTGCCCAAAATATTTTTTCTGATGTTCCTTTAACTTTGCTACATGCAAAAAGCAACATGTGCAAAAGTCACATTTAAATATTTTTACTCGATTTAAATTTACCCTGCAACTTTGCATCTGAAACAAAAACGAAACAATTATTGTAGTTTTTTTGCCATATTATATTTTTAGGGTTCCGTACCCAAAGGTGGTAACCCGACACAACTGCTGTCACAACACTGTCCGTTTCTCGCGATCTATTTTGCTTCACACCCATTGGCGGATCCAGGGGGGGGGGGGGGGGGCGCATGGGGGCCATAGCCCCCCTAAAACACCTAGCAATTCCATACATTCGACTCAATTTTTCGATTTGATTCCTTCGAACCTTGTCAGAATCCCCCCCCAAAATGAAATCCTGGATCCGCCCCTGTTCACACCTGCAATGTGGAATGAGCTCTTGTGGCATTTCAACGTAACTAAAAACATGGGGTTCTTCAAAAGGGCTGTTAATAGAGTATTCAAAGGTCGGCAACTTATCTGTGATGCCCCTGGTGTTACAGGTATTAATATGGGACGGTGACGTTTGCTACCTATGTCATAAAAAAAATCACAAACAATAAAAGTTTTGGAGTGCTTGAGTATGTTTGTAATCATCACTGCAATGGCTGAACCGATTTAAATGTTTCGCCTTTATACTATATTCTGCCACATAAAAGTAAGCTCGTATTGGTAGAGTGGACAGCTAATATTGCCTAGTTTCAAGACTTCCACAGGTTTTTACCACTTTTGAACTTCTGTTATCGTGCACAAAGTCAGTCTTGTGTTTATATTATTTCTAATTTTAGCCATACTTACAAATTCTAGTGGTAGGTTATGCACTTGCAAGTGTTTGTCGAGGTCTGACTCTATAAGAAATGTTTTGGTGCATTTGGTGCAAGAATATTTTTGGTTGATTTTATTTTTATCCATCTCGTTTGTTTCATTATCCTTTATTTTATTAGTATTCGTTTCATTCATATTGTTTTTTTCATTATCATCCATCATATTGGTTTCATTTTCATCCATATTGTTTGTTTTATTATTATCTATATTATTTGTTTCCTTTTCATCCATATTGTTTGTTTCATTATCATCTATCTTATTTGTTTCATTTTTATCAAGCTTGTTTGTTTCATTATCCTTTGTTTTATTAGTTTCGTTTTCACCCATATTGTTTGTTTTATTATCATCTATATTATTCGTTTCATTTTCATTTATCTTACTAGTTTTATATACATAGTTTTCATCCATATTATTCGTTTTATATTGATCTATTTTGTTAGTTTTACTTTCATTCTTTTTTCCAGTTTCATATTCATTCATCTTATTAGTTTTATTTTGGTCTATTTTATAAGTTTCATTTCCATCAATCTTGTTAGTATCGTTCTCATCCATGATGATTTCTGCTTCCTGGAAACAACAGTAACTTTCTGTAGACTACTTAATTCTGTAGACTAATATGTATTAGAATTGTTTGCATATAATCACACTTGATATTACAAATGTAAAAGACTGTCTGTCTGATGTGCTGGATACATTTACATATTTTCACAACTATTAAAACGATCTTGGCTAAGAAATTTGGCAAAGTTTAGCAAGCAATGAGCACCATAAAGACAGAAAAAAATGTGTTGGAATTCTGGAAGTTGGTAGTGATAAGATAAGATAAAGAATATTTATTTGCACAAAACACGAACCTGCCTTCTGTGCTTGGGGGCGTGGGTTCGATTCCCACGCCAACCTAGAGCAAACATTCATGTAATGACTGTTTGAGTTTGTTGTTATCTGGGTGTTAATATCTATTTAAGTATGTATTTAAATTTATTATATTTAAGGGGTCAAATACCGTGTGTGCAAAAATGTCCCGAATATATATAAATAAATAATTAAATAAAGTTACTGGGAACACATGTGTACTTACACGAACCAACTGCAGAGTGTGACTTCCCATGTGTTTGACAAGATCTGATTGTGAAGGAAACGTCTTGAATGAAGTGAACTTTTGGTTGGTTTCATTTATATGATTTATTTTTATTTTCTTATAACATTTCCTTTGATGTGCTTCCAACATTCCTACATCGGGAAAGCAACATATGCAAAAGTCACATTTAAATATTTTGACTTGATTCAATTTTACACAGCAACTTTGCATCTGGAACCAAGATAAAACAATACTTGGCGGGAATATTCTGACAACTGGCTAGAATACGGGCAGAGTAAAATAGTACAGTACCCGGTGGTAAGTAATACACATCGCGGTAAAGGGGAGCGTCCATTATAAGGGGGGTTGGTCCATTAATTACGTGAGGTGATTTTGGCGATTTTTCGACTTTGGTGAGATGTCGTAAAATTTGGTTTGTTCCCCTCCTCCGCCCAATAAAGGGACCAAACCCTGAAAACGCGTTGAATTGAAAGTTGTTCATAATGATGACTATAACGAATCCCTTTCGGCTTAGTACACCGTTTCCGCGTAACCCAGTATAGTTCTGGAGGGTAAGTGACCTCATGGATGGAGTATGTTGGGACACTTGGGACCACTTATATTGCTCGCGGACTTCCACAGATTTTTGTTGGCCAGAGTTTTGGTGACCGACAGTGTTTTTCTCTGTTATGCTGATCATAGAGCTGATGTTATTTTCTACTATAAGGCATACTTACATGTTCTAGTTGTATGATGTGCCATTGCCAGTGTTTGTCTATGTCAAATTGTGTAAGAAATTGTTTGTGACATGTGGTGCATGGGTATTTTTGGCTGGTTTCATTTTCAACCTTGTTTGTTTCATTTTCATCTATTATGCCTGTTTCTGAAAATAATAGAAACACTAGTCAGATAAGATATCTTACTATAATGTAAGGAAGGTATGTTTAGGAAATAGCTTAAAGTAATAAGGTACGTCCTAAAAACTGCGACCAGAACCACCAGAGGATGGGCAGCAGCATCATCTTACTTGAATGGTGAAACGTTCTGCGACCCCCAAGCTGCCTGGCCAACGTGGGAAATATGGCAAACCCCCGCCCCCCCAAGACATCCCCCACCCAGTCCCCAGCAGCTCCTCTATCCCTGGCCAATGTAGCGGGCCAGGTAACGGTAATGTATAGGTCTACTCATCGACAGGCCAATAAAATACAGTGTAAACTCTATATGGCGACACTCGATTTAACGACAAACTCCCTAAAACGTCCAAATTACTTGGTTTTGGTTGCTTTACTTGTTGTTGTCCATACAATGATATACTCTGTGTAGCATCACACCCACTCTAAATAACGACAGCAATAAGTGATTATTTAATCAATAAACAGTACTATCTAACACCTCAT
This sequence comes from Agriopis aurantiaria, assembly GCA_914767915.1. Classification (NCBI taxonomy): domain Eukaryota; kingdom Metazoa; phylum Arthropoda; class Insecta; order Lepidoptera; family Geometridae; genus Agriopis; species Agriopis aurantiaria. The sequence continues at coordinate 2,553,859 of OU611994.1, read as the reverse complement.
ACTTACCTTGTATTTACCTCGACTATTGTCATCATACGTAGACAACAGACTAAAAACAATAAGCATTGCTATTTGTATCAATATTAATGTTTGTTGTTTCGTAAATTTTTGACTTTACAAGTAAATACATATTATAATAGTAAAATTATATAGATTTTTCTTCTCAACAACTCTCGATAACGCCATAAAATGCGCAGACCCTTAAGGGTCGCTATATAGAGTTTACACTGTATGTTTAATATCAATTTATATAAGCCAAAACTAAAAGAATATCTTCAAATACTTCTAAGCTAAGCTCCTAAGCTTGGGAATGATGGTATAGTGATATCAATAAGGTCTGTTTTGGTCAGACTACGGATGTGATTCCACTGAGGTAGTAACAAGCGAGGGGAGTTGTGAATAGAAGTGGGCGTTTCCATTAAAGTGGAGAAAAGTGAATCTGTGAAGGGGAAGGATCAGAGCTGAGTTGAAAGCAGTGACGAACGGTGTGTAGTGGAGTAAAGCAGAGCACGACCCAATAAATTTTTTGTATTACATTAGTGAAACGGTATCTGTCAGAGCGACACATCATGTTGGCGCTAAATAACTTCTTGGCAAGTGTGCTCCATCATAGACCGCATCATCGCTTAACATCAGGCGAGATGGCAGCCAAAGTGCAAACTTAACATAAAAAATAGTCCTTTTACAAAAGATACCAATGAACCAAACACATGGTCGATTCCAGTTCCAGCATATCTCTCCGTCCGCTCGTTGCGAAGATGCGCAACCTTACTAGCACACTTCTTACGCTTCCATTACTGACACCGTATGATAATATTTGGCTGCAAGTTAGCCTTTCGTTTTCCAGAATCACAAACATGAACAACTTACCTTTTTTACTATTTACCGGTTGTTCATTGTTCACCCTTAACAGATCTTTAAATAGCTGTTTATGAGCCTCATTAAACTTGAAGATACGGTTTTCGGGAACCCACTCATCCCAACTGAAAACAAACAAATTAGTTACCTAAAAGAATTTTTAATAGCCAGAGCACATAAGGATTGAATACTTACTTTTTGTTCCACCCAATGTAATGTATCAGGTAGCAAATGTCATTATCTTTTGTAATCTTACTTTTGAGACATTTTGCCTCGTAAACGAAATTACTGTGAAAACACAGCACCTTTTCACCTAGAATGAAAAATTATTGTATATAATCAGTACAGGGGCCTTACGGACAACAGCTTATTGCGGCACCTAACCTTACGGACAACAGCTTATTGCGGCACCTAATCCGCTCAGTTGGAAAATCACACGAACGTGAACCTTATCACGCCCAGATACGGTTTGCGGTCGCGTGATTTTCCAACTGAGCGGATTAGGTGCCGCAATTAGCTGTTGTCCGAAAGGCCCCAGGAGAAACGTAACGGTTAGCAAAACAAAAAGAAAGCGATAGTGAAAGAAATTAAAGTAAAAATTTAAAACACGTACCATTTGCAAACCGAACCATGTTTACATTCTTACGTAGAATACGTAGTATTTCTCCGTATATCTAAAGTAGTCTTTGTTTATATTCTCTTTAGTTTAGATGTTTACATTTTTTTATTTTTTTTTATTAAAATTAATGATTATAATGATGTGACTTTGACGTGAGTAATTTTTTTATCTTCTTCCTCTTGAGGATTTTGGCGTCGGACTTCTTGTACATTTGGCAAGTAATTAAATAATAAATATAATAATAATAACGGTGCAAATACGCTAACCTTGGCAGTGGTAACATAGTTGAGGCTATTGGGGTCTAGATAATGAGCCCTTGGGGACCGGGAGCTCACCTCATTTTCAAAATTCTTTCGGAGCCTGTCAGTGACTTGGACTTAATGACTTTAGCCTGTTCAGCCAGGAAGGCGATATTTTTTGTAACAAAGTAAAAAAAAATTATTTTTTTCTAATCTCTTTTTATTTTGTTTTTATCACAGAAAAGAGTAAACGATTTTTTTTCTGTGGTTTTTATTGTATTCTCTTTCGTTTTCATCTTTTGTTTGTTGTTTTGAGCAAGTTTTGAGTTTCGGCACGGCAGGCCAAAGACTACTATACGGCAGGCCCTTTTAAGAAAAACACGGTAAATACCAAGTTTAAGTTTAAACCCTAAAATTCTTCACGCGGCTTAATTATTCTTCATAATCTTCCTATTACCTAGCTGTCAAAATGTCGTGAGCAGCAAAGACTCCAATATACTCTATCTATCGAATTGCGAGTACGAGAATACGTACGTATTCTCGTTTTTGTTTCTGTTATTGTGCTAGCTTCGATAATTCTCCAATCTATCCGGCGAAACTCTGCATTCCATATAGGCATTGTAGGTTAGTTGGCACCTAAACTGTTTTTTTTTTTTACCCCCGACGCAAAAAGAAGGTTGTTATAAGATTAACGTGTGTGCGTGTGTGTCTGTCTGTGGCAACGCAGGTCCCAACAAACGGTTGATGAATACATAACGAGTTTTACCCCGGAAGGAATTAAGGAATGCAATCCCGCATCAAAACCTCAGGGTTCTCAGTCCCTCCCGCGGATCCGCGTGGGTTGCGGGACTAAGGATAAATAAGTTAGAGTAATAGCAATGTAGATGCAAGTTTTGTTTCTATTATGGTAATGGAGTTTTACAATTTTACAGTTATTAAAGACCGAATAAAAAGTATATAGAGTCTTAGTGTTTAACGCGTTGGCAGTGTAAGTTGTTTGTACATGTAACATAAAATAAAATTAAAACAAATTAAATTTTAAATTTAAATTATTATTTATTTTATATCGCTGATTTTCTGGCAGGACGACGTCTGCCGGGTCCACTAGTACTTATAAAATATAAAGACTTTTAGGGCACCAATCCTTAAAAGTCTACCGTTTAACCTATTTCTGATTAGAATGGAAAAATCATTACTATTTTTTATTAATGAATAGTCTAAAACATTTGACCTCCACCTCGCCTGATTTTAAGCGATGATGCGGTCTACAATGGAGACTAGACTTCTTGCCTAGAAGAAACCGATTCACTCGTGATTTGAAGACACCCAGATTGTAACTATCGGGGGACACCCATTCAGGCAGCCCATTCCACACCAATGAATAATTATTTATCACCAATTTTTTCACCAAATCAAATATTTTTTTTTATCCTTAATAGAATATTCAATCTATGTTTTTGACGTGATAACGTCTTATAAATCGATGAACGCCAGCTGCATGCACGAAAAATTGTCACGTTCCGCCTGAGCCGCGCGTGCAAGCGAGAGCGCGGAACAAGCGATAGAGAGGCACGATCGGCCTAAGCGTTATCACGTAAAAATATCGTCTGTAAACCGACTTTACAGACAACCCCTTTTTATATTGTACTAAAAGTAGGTTTAACAGATAAAGTATATCATGCAAAGTCTCAGTATCATCATCTCAACAATCTATTACTATACTACGTTATCTAACCATTATCTATTATTTAATGTGGTTTAATACTCTCTTATCATCATAATGAAAGTTTCCCCATATTGAACTCAAAACCTTATAATGTAGATATGAAAATCTTAACAACATCGTATATATAAGTATTTAGATATAATATTTAAACATTTTTAAGCATCTATAAATATTTAATTACTTTCCAGTCTGTTGATAAGAAACATCCTGAAGTAGCAATTGTGTAATGTTGAAAATGGCAGCTCAGGTAATTATATACAGAATAACTTTTGTATTATAGTTAAAAGAAAGGAGAAGGATAAAGGATGTATTATGTTTTAAATAAAACATCTGTTGAATATTACATATTATATTTTATGGAAGGAAATGGGGGAGACCTTTGCCCAGCTGTGGGACAGTATAGGTAAAAATAATATTAGGGCTAAGTAGCATGTCCATTTTATATCAGCAGAAGATGGCGGCCAAAATGTGTTATCCGACTGAATACTCGCTTATTATCCGGGAATCCGGATCCGTGATTGGGGGGAGTTATGATTTCATGCTATTGGTCAACAGCGTCGATAACGTAGCATTGGTCACCCACATGACATGACCTTTGTGCCTTAGATAGGGATGTGAGATTAATGGAAAAGAATCGATTAAATAAAAATAGATTTTTCTTTATTCAAAATTAATCTATTTCTGCGAAAAAATCGTTTTTTATTTTGTGTTCTTTAAAAGTACATGCTTTTCATATTCCAGCAATAAACCTAAGAGATTCATATTATCAATTTATCACATTAAAATAAAATAAAATTATATGAATAAAAAAATTACCAATTCTAAACTAAAAATCAAAGGCAATGTTCCTCTAAAATTTCAAGGTAAGGAATTAAGAAACCAAATAGCATTAATGATACAAATTTTAGTACTATTAAACGTTTTATTTATTATAATAAAAATTAAATGATGAGCATCCCAACAAAATGACAAACTTATTGTCAAAAACAAATACAAACATATTAATCAAATTTTTTAAAAAACCTATAATATAATCGATTTACTTAAAATAGATTAATATTACTATAAAAATTGATAGCAAAAAAATGATTATAAGAATTTTTTTTTTTTTTTTTGTTAACCTATACTGTCCCACTCCTGGGCAAAGGTCTCCCCCAATTCTTTCCAGACAGTGCGATCACCCGCCAGACTTAACCACTGTATCTGGAACGTGTCGAGGTCATCGCGCCAGCGTTTTCTAGGCCTGCCTTGGCTCCTTCGTCCGTTTTCAGGCACCCACTGTGTGATCCTCTGGGCCCATCTATCAGGGTGCATCCTGGCCACGTGTCCCGCCCAACCCCACTTTAATTTGGCAGCTTTGATACCAACATCAGCGATTCCCGTAGTTGAGCGCAGCGTCGTGTTTCGGACTCGGTCTGTCCTTTTGATTCTTAGGACGCTGCGCTCCATCGCTCTTTGGCAAACCCCAAGTTTAAACCTCTGAGAATCGGTCAATGACCAAGTCTGTGCACCGTAAGTTAGGACGGGCAGGAAGCACATGTCGATGAGTGTACGCTTTAATGACAAAGGAAGGTCGCCCTTCATAAGAAAATAATAATTGATTTAAATAAAATCTATTATTTTTTAACATCCCTAGCCTCAGAATCCCATACTCTGGAGTATATTATTATACTATGACTTAAAAAATGTTTTAAAATAAAACTGTAAATGTAGGCAGGTATTTTTGTATTGCTATAAAAATGTACATTGTTCATTTAATACGTACTTTCATTTACAGGTAGAAACAATTGTAAGCACCTACAAAACCTTATCTAAAATACCCGCTGTAGCCGGTGGCAAGTTGAATAAGGCTGGAAACAGGGTGACAGCTAACTGGTCTGTAAGGAATCTGGACAAAGGAAAGAGTACCAAGTACACCACAAACTATACCCTGGATGGGAGCCTTCATGTTATAGCACAGAGCGAGTTTGGCGCCGACGTTAGCAACGAGTAAGCTAAAGCCCGTTGCAGACCATGCGAATTAGCTTGCATGTACAAGTAGGAATTCAAACGTAAATAGCCACTCGTGCGGTGACGCGCACCACTCGCGTGCGAGTACGTACTCGCGCGAGTGCCAGGGCAGGGGCAGGGGGTTTAAAGGCTAGTAACAGCCCTTTTGAAGAACCCTATGTTCTTAGATACTGCTAATCATATTTTATTTCCCCTCATAACCCCATCGTATTTGGGTTCGTTGGATTTGTATTCCCAAGCACTATGGTCCTAAATAAATTCAATATGGCGGATGCCTCAAGATGGCGGACAAAATGTTCTTATTTACCATCATATGGGTATCAAATTAAAGGGTTTGCTGAGAAGAAAACGAATAAGCTTGTTTTTAAAAGTATTTAATTTTATTTATGTAGCTTTTTTACTTTTATTAGAACTAGCCTAAGCTTCTCTAACTAAGCTATCTGTTTATTCCCTCAGACTACTGACTGCAGTCTCGCCCAATGAGACCTACAAGGCGTTAATACGCGAGGAGAACAACAAAGATGTCAAAAAGCAATACTTAGAGGTGTGGAAAAAAAGCACCCTGGCTCACTGCATAGACTTATCTGCTTTGGACTTGCATGGAGATGTTTATGCTGATTGTAAGTATGTCTAGCAACAGTCACTGGACAGACTTTTTAGTCTTATAAAAAATGAAGGGATTTGCTGACAAGAATACGAAAAATCGAATGACGTCACATTAAATTCAATATGGCGGACGCTTAAAGCTTGTTTTAAAAAAGTTGATAAGCAAAATCTTTTCATATTTTCAGCTGAGTTCGGGAACCTTGATTGGAATCAGGATGAGACTAAAGTAGTGTATGTGGCTGAGAGGAAACTGCCCAAGTATGAACCCTACGTCAAGAGGAAAGGACAGTCGACGCCCAAATGTGACGAGTGCAGTGCGGGTGATTCTGCTCCTAAAAAGGTAACTAAACACGTCCCGCCCCCACGCCTTCTACCTCCCGTATAAATTCTCTCCATCCTAAGGTTGCCTGGAAGATATCTCTCTTAGCGATAAGGTCGCCGATTGCTGCACTAGTTTTTAAGCTGTTTTATCGTGTGTATGAAATTTGCAGTGTGAACAATAAAGAATTTATATAACTATGAAAACAACAAAAAAAATATTTTAACAAGCCTCGACCAATTCAGAAAAGAGGTCATAACTTTTAAACCGCAGGCCTGGCGCACTCAGCTCTTTAGGTATGAAGCTACATACTAGTAGCCGACTTGTCGGACCTGCCGCGCCCGCTGCCGTGCGATAGACAGAGATAACGCGACAAGAGTTACGCGATAGACAAAGAGGCAACTTCTAGGTTAATATAACTGTAGCGCTGTAGGTAGTTAGTGTCTTCAGTGCCGCTAGTTAGCTTTAATCAAACAGCTAAAATCATTGCATTGCAGTTAAAAACATGCATTCAAGTATAAAAAAACGTAACTTAGCTATGGCGAGTATTTCACCTATAGCTGAAAATTCAACTTTTAAACAGTTTTCTTTGTCCTTGTATCTAGGCCGGGTGTTATTATAAATGATTGAGGTGTTAGCGAAAACCGACGACTATTCTTTATATTGTCATCATCGAGATACAATTCCTATAGAGTCACAATCTCTCAGTGAAAACAGTCTAAAAACTTCCGAGCGTCATTGTGCATACATTGTATCAATTACTAGCTGACCCGACAGACGTTGTCTTTGTCTTAGAACTGTCAAACGCGCAAAGCTGAAATCGTTGTTAAGTTTTGGGAAATTTTCCAATTTTCTGCGCAACATTCTTAATTTTTCTTTACATAAGAACCTTCTACAAAGTAATAGAAAACTTTAAAAAAAAGATGAATGAAATTGGTAATGTCGTTCTGAGGTTATGGCATGACCAAGGGAAATAAGGATTCATTTTTACATATATAGATATATTTTATTTATATTACACGGGAATTACTCACGTAAGATTAAGCCGGTCACTCCGACTATAGTTTCAACCGCATTAGGCAGTCTTTTTCAAGGTGAATGCGCGCGCGCGGCTGCGTCTCGCTTGGCACTACGGACCGCCGCGCGGCGCGCACGTGATGTCAACGGCAGCTGATCGGGTGCGGGGGTGGGGGTGCGTAGAGAAATATGCTGCGACGGCGTACACCGGAACTCTTCCTCACTCGAATCTTCCTGTGTGTCAGGAATATTCCAGCAGGCGGAGCTCACCACGTCGCCACCAATCCCACGGTCACTCCCACGAACCATAAAATGTGTGAAAACCACGTCAGTTTCTATATAGATATACTTTACAATGCCACAGTTACTCCAATTTAGACGTTATGTCGCTTGCATAGAGTTCAACGTCAGTTGTCCGCTATGTCATCGTAGCTCTGGCATCGGCGGCGTTGTAGTCGCGTTGTAGTTGATCGCGTTTAACTTGTAACAAACCAAAAAGTCAGCGCAATTCGCAGCGTGCGCCGAGTTTAGTTTCGGTCATTTTTTGTCACGATTGTGACTCTATATGTATTGTATCTCGATGATTGTCATATAAAGCCATTTATCAGTAAAAGTCCTTATAACTTAATTTCTCAATAAACCATTTGAAAATATAAAAGTTCGTTTCTTTCGAAATTAATTTCAGCTTTATGTGAATAATTTTGTATCGTCCATTAGACCCTTTTTCTTTCTAGGGTGAAGAGTTTGTATACAGACAGGACTGGGGAGAGCAGCTGGTCGGAAAGTACTCGTCGGTGATAGTAGTGTGCACGCTGGCTGATGAAAGCCTCACCGTGTTAGATCACCTGCCTGCTGACTGCTGCCCTGGACAAGTGAGTTCCAAATAGAACATATGCCTATAATTTTGAAACGAATTTCAAATCAGCTTAGAGCAACAGCATTACCTTTATTATCTTTAAATAATTTGTATGTGATACAGGCTAAATGCAAAAAATGTGTGGAACCAAAAAAATAAAAAAATGCTGGAGTTTTGGCGGAGTGAAAAAAACATGTCGCATTGTCGCTTCATTATAATGTTTTCCTAAACTTCATAGAATCCAACTCGGATGGGCTGCGTCAAGGAAGATAGACTAAAAGGAAAGACAATAGCGGAACATTAGAGCGTAGCTCGGAAATATGCTTAAAAACGGTATTAAGGCGGTCTTTCAGACAAAAAAGGCGTCACAGAAAAAAATATTAAGACAATATATTCATTTTAAAGCAATAAAAAAAATATGTGGTAATCTTGATCATATTTCTGAGTGTACCATTAGTTCCAAAACACGTTTCCGAAAAATTTTCTCGATAGAAAAAAATCATGAAATAACCTCTAACCTTGAAATTTACCTAAACGCATACAATTTTATCTCGAGTATTAATGAACAAATCTTTACAAAATTTACAAGAATGATGTTAAATATTGTAACAAATAACATCATTAATTTTATTTATTGATAAAAATTCAATTTTTCTATCTATTAATTAATTTAATCATAAATTGGCTCGAACGTGTCGAACGAAACGTCGTGCCGCCGCGGCGCCTTTTCACTTCTCTTTTATTTTTACGCGATGTGACAGAGACCGCTGAGGCGCGCTGCTAGACGGACGTGTGTCGCTTTGTTCCGCTAACCGCTCCAAAATATAATCTCAACTTTATGACACAAAAACACCTTGACGTAAGTTGTAAAGTAAGTACCTACCTTATCTGCAATGTTTTCTTGCATTATAAGTACTAAAAAGGCAGGCGAATGAAAATTACATTTTGTAACGATTTGTTTGTATATATTAGTTTACGAAGGATAATTTCACCAGAATCGTCATAGTCCAGTTGGCCGAATGGTTTGACGCAATGGATAAGTTCTCTGCGACTCTGTGAGTAAGCTCCGGGTTCAAATCTCATAGTCACCAATAATTTTAATTTTTGTAATTTTTCTTATGTTTTTAAAATAATTCGTCATGTTCGTGCGTGCGTGCGTGGGTGTGTGTATGTTTGTGTTTGTATGCATGTGTGTAATGTTCTTTAATCGAAAATGGTAGGGACGGGATTTTCACTGTCAGATAGCTGATTCTATGAGGAGAAAAAAAATTGGCATCTTTTTTATCATCATCATCATCACCATTTTTTCATTACTTCGCAGGTGAACCCGCAGAGCACAGTTAGTCTACTTTTTTAGGGTCCCGTACCTCAAAAGGATAAAACGGAACCCTTATAAGATCACTTCGTTGTCCGTCTGTCTGTCCGTCTGTCAATACCCTTTTTCTCAAGAACGCGTAAAGGTATCAAGTTGAAATTTATACTAAATACTTGGGCCTACGGTTTCTTTCGGCTGTAAAAAATAAAAGTTGTAAGTCAAAGCAATCAAAAGATATGAACGTTTATGTCGTATATTTTGCGATTTCACAAGGGAATCTAAACCTATAGGGTACTTCCCGTTGACCTAGAATCATGAAATTTGGCAAGAGGCAAGGTCTCATAGCACATATATAGGAATAAATCCGAAAGTTATAAATTTGAATTTATATCATTTAAAAATAATTATTTTGCTATTACAAACTTACATTTTGTAGTTGGAATGTATGGAATAACCTTATTGTCAACTACAAACTTAAGTTTGTTTTTCAATATTTTAACTTCAGTTAGTTTTTTTTTTGGTCTCGCGCTCTGAGGGTTCCGTCTAACGGAGGAGTGACATAAGTGGAGAGGCATAGTAATAATTTACTTCCAAGTATCGGTGGTCGGTGTACCAGGGCAATATAAGAACAAAGCAGTCTCGAGCATTTGCAGAGGTCACACAAAGTGGACAGTCAGCGACGTTATCATACAAAATAGCTTTCCGTCCAGTTTAATTAGACATTCCAGTTGATACCATGAGAAGTACGTAATTTACGCGTAAAATTTACAAATTGGTCTCACCCTTACTTCCTTTGGTCAGGCTTCAAGTAAGTACTTAGTACTAAACAGGCAGGCGAATGAAAATTACATTTTGTGACGATTTCTTTGTACATTTATATTATTTTATAGATTAGAAGCATAATTTCACCGCTTGCGTCATAGATCAATTAGAAGAGTGGTTGACGCAATGGATTAGTTCCTGTGACTCAGTAGGCTCCGGGTTCAATTCTCACATATCCATGTTATTTTTATAATGTTTTTGAAATATTTCGTCGTGTGCGTATGTCTGTAATGTTCTTTATAGACTCGAAAACTGCAGGACCGATTTTGATGGGATTTTCACTGTAAGATAGCTGATGTTGAAAAAAATTCGAGCAACTTTTCATCATCATCATCATCACAATTTTTTCATTACTACGCAGGTGAATGCGCGGGGCGCAGTCTACTATAATGGTTAGGAAATCCTAAACAACTTGGGATGGACAGACAGAGACGGATGGGCAGAACGAACTTATATGGGTTCCTTGTAATTCTACGGAACCCTAAAAAGGTGTTACAGTCTTCTTTGAGTATATCTTTCTTCTATATACATAGAAGCGATGTATGTATGTTCCCTATGAAGGATGATGATGATGATGATGATATTACGTATAAACTCCAAAATGGCTGAACTGATTTTGATGGGATTTTCACTCTCAGATAGCTGATGTTATAACGAGGGGAAAAAATGCTGCTTTTCATCATCATCGTCATCATCAGCACCAATTTTTAGTTTAGTTTAGTTTGAGCTAGTTTGGTAAGTCGTGATGTTACTTTCTCCAGAAACGGATTAACTGACCTGATCGAGGACTTCGGAGTCTGCTACGGAACTGCTAGACGGATAGAGCTAGAAGTGTCGAGTTTGGGCTCGTTTTATTAGTCGTGATGAGATCTTCTTCCACAAATATTTTGACTGACCTGATCGAGGATTTCGGAGCCTGCTAGTGGAACTGCTAGACGGATAGAGCTAGAAGTGTCGAGTTTGGGCTTGTTTCATTAGTGGTGATGAGATCTTCTTCCAGGAATATTTTGACTGACCTGATCGAGGACTTCGGAGTCTGCTACGGAACTGCTAGACGGATAGAGCTAGAAGTGTCGAGTTTGGGCTCGTTTTATTAGTAGTGATGAGATCTTCTTCCACGAATATTTTGACTGACCTGATCGAGGATTTCGGAGCCTGCTAGTGGAACTGCTAGACGGATAGAGCTAGAAGTGTCGAGTTTGGGCTAGTTTCATTAGTGGTGATGAGATCTTCTTCCAGGAATATTTTGACTGACCTGATCGAGGACTTCGGAGTCTGCTACGGAACTGCTAGACGGATAGAGCTAGAAGTGTCGAGTTTGGGCTCGTTTTATTAGTCGTGATGAGATCTTCTTCCACGAATATTTTGACTGACCTGATCGAGGATTTCGGAGCCTGCTAGTGGAACTGCTAGACGGATAGAGCTAGAAGTGTCGAGTTTGGGCTTGTTTCATTAGTGGTGATGAGATCTTCTTCCAGGAATAATTTGACTGACCTGATCGAGGATTTCGGAGCCTGCTAGTGGAACTGCTAGACGGATAGAGCTAGAAGTGTCGAGTTTGGGCTTGTTTCATTAGTCGTGATGAGATCTTCTTCCAGGAATATTTTGACTGACCTGATCGAGGATTTCGGAGCCTGCTAGTGGAACTGCTAGACGGATAGAGCTAGAAGTGTCGAGTTTGGGCTTGTTTCATTAGTCGTGATGAGATCTTCTTCCAGGAATATTTTGACTGACCTGATCGAGGACTTTGGAGACTTCTACTGGAACTGCTAGACGGAAAGAGCTAGAAGTGTCGAGTTTGGGCTCGTTTCATTAGTTGTGATGAGATCTTCTTCTAGGAATATTTTGACTGACCTGATCGATAACTTCGGAGACTGCTACTGGAACTGCTAGACGGATAGAGCTAGAAGTGTCGAGTTTGGGCTTGTTTCATTAGTCGTGATGAGATCTTCTTCCAGGAATATTTTGACTGACCTGATCGAGGATTTCGGAGCCTGCTAGTGGAACTGCTAGACGGATAGAGCTAGAAGTGTCGAGTTTGGGCTTGTTTCATTAGTCGTGATGAGATCTTCTTCCAGGAATATTTTGACTGACCTGATCGAGGACTTTGGAGACTGCTACTGGAACTGCTAGACGGAAAGAGCTAGAAGTGTCGAGTTTGGGCTCGTTTCATTAGTCGTGATGAGATCTTCTTCCAGGAATATTTTGACTGACCTGATCGAGGATTTCGGAGACTGCTACTGGAACTGCTAGACGGAAAGAGATAGGAGCGTCGAGTTTGGGATTGTTTCATTAGTTGTGATGAGATCTTTTTCCAGGAATATTTTGACTGACCTGATCGAGGATTTCGGAGACCGCTACTGGAACTGCTAGACGGAAAGAGATAGAAGTGTAGAGTTTGGGCTCGTTTCATTAGTCGTGAATCGTGATGAGGTTTTCTTATAGGAATATTTTGACTGACCTGATCGAGGACTTCGGAGACTGCTACTGGAACTGCTAGACGGAAAGAGCTAGAAGTGTCAAGTTTGGGACTGTTTCATTAGTTGTGATGAGATCTTCTTCTAGGAATATTTTGACTGACCTGATCGAGAACTTCGGAGACTGCTACTGGAACTGCTAGACGGAAAGAGCTAGAAGTGTCGAGTTTGGGATTGTTTCATTAGTTGTGATGAGATCTTCTTCCAGGAATATTTTGACTGACCTGATCGAGGATTTCGGAGACCGCTACTGGAACTGCTAGACGGAAAGAGATAGAAGTGTAGAGTTTGGGCTCGTTTCATAAGTCGTGAATCGTGATGAGGTTTTCTTATAGGAATATTTTGACTGACCTGATCGAGGACTTCGGAGACTGCTAGTGGAACTGCTAGACGGATAGAGCTAGAAGTGTCGAGTTTGGGCTTGTTTCATTAGTCGTGATGAGATCTTCTTCCAGGAATATTTTGACTGACCTGATCGAGGACTTTGGAGACTGCTACTGGAACTGCTAGACGGAAAGAGATAGAAGTGTCGAGTTTGGGCTCGTTTCATTAGTCGTGATGAGATCTTCTTCCAGGAATATTTTGACTGACCTGATCGAGGATTTCGGAGCCTGCTAGTGGAACTGCTAGACGGATAGAGCTAGAAGTGTCGAGTTTGGGCTTGTTTCATTAGTCGTGATGAGATCTTCTTCCAGGAATATTTTGACTGACCTGATCGAGGACTTTGGAGACTGCTACTGGAACTGCTAGACGGAAAGAGCTAGAAGTGTCGAGTTTGGGCTCGTTTCATTAGTCTTGATGAGGTTTTCTTCCAGGAATATTTTGACTGAGTTGATCGAGGATTTCGGAGCCTGCTACTGGAACTGCTAGACGGAAAGAGATAGAAGTGTAGAGTTTGGGCTCGTTTCATTAGTCGTGATGAGATCTTCTTCCAGGAATATTATGACTGACCTGATCGAGAACTTCGGAGACTGCTACTGGAACTGCTAGACGGATAGAGCTAGAAGTGTCAAGTTTGGGCTTGTTTCATTAGTCGTGATGAGATCTTCTTCCAGAAATATTTTGACTGACCTGATCGAGGAGCCCAAACTCGACACTTCTAGCTCTATCCGTCTAGCGATTCTAGTAGTGGTCTCCGAAATCCTCGATCAGGTCAGTCAAAATATTCCTGGAAGAAGATCTCATCACGACTAATGAAACGAGCCCAAACTTGACACTTCTAGCTCTTTCCGTCTAGCAGTTCCAGTAGCAGTCTCCGAAGTCCTCGATCAGGTCAGTCAAAATATTCCTGGAAGAAAACCTCATCAAGACTAATGAAATGAGCCCAAACTCGACACTTCTAGCCCTATCCATCTAGCAGTTCCACTAGCAGTCTCCAAAATCCTCGATCTAGTCAGTCAAAATATTTCTGGAAGAAGATCTCATCACGACTAATGAAACGAGCCCAAAATCGACCATTCTATCTCTATCCGTCTAGCAGTTCCAGTAGCAGTCCCCGAAATCCTCGATCAGATCAGTCAAAATATTCCTGGAAGAAGATCTCATCACGACTAATGAAACGAGCCCAAACTCGACACTTCTAGGTCTTTCCGTCTAGCAGTTCCAGTAGCAGTCTCTGAAGTTCTCGATCAGGTCAGTCAAAATATTCCTAGAAGAAGATCTCATCACGACTAATGAAACGAGCCCAAACTCGACCATTCTATCTCTATCCGTCTAGCAGTTCCAGTAGTAGTCTCCGAAGTCCTCGATCAGGTCAGTCAAAATATTCCTGGAAGAAGATCTCATCACGACAAATGAAACGAGCCCAAAGTCGACCATTCTATCTCTATCCGTCTAGCAGTTCCAGTAGCAGTCCCCGAAATCCTCGATCAGGTCAGTGAAAATATTCCTGGAAGAAGATCTCATCACGACTAATGAAACGAGCCCAAACTCGACCATTCTATCTCTATCCGTCTAGCAGTTCCAGTAGCAGTCTCTGAAGTTCTCGATCAGGTCAGTCAAAATATTCCTAGAAGAAGATCTCATCACGACTAATGAAACGAGCCCAAACTCGACCATTCTATCTCTATCCGTCTAGCAGTTCCAGTAGTAGTCTCCGAAGTCCTCGATCAGGTCAGTCAAAATATTCCTGGAAGAAGATCTCATCACGACAAATGAAACGAGCCCAAAGTCGACCATTCTATCTCTATCCGTCTAGCAGTTCCAGTAGCAGTCCCCGAAATCCTCGATCAGGTCAGTGAAAATATTCCTGGAAGAAGATCTCATCACGACTAATGAAACGAGCCCAAACTCGACCATTCTATCTCTATCCGTCTAGCAGTTCCAGTAGCAGTCTCTGAAGTTCTCGATCAGGTCAGTCAAAATATTCCTAGAAGAAGATCTCATCACGACTAATGAAACGAGCCCAAACTCGACCATTCTATCTCTATCCGTCTAGCAGTTCCAGTAGCAGTCTCTGAAGTCCTCGATCAGGTCAGTCAAAATATTCCTAGAAGAAGATCTCATCACGACTAATGAAACGAGCCCAAACTCGACCATTCTATCTCTATCCGTCTAGCAGTTCCAGTAGCAGTCTCTGAAGTCCTCGATCAGGTCAGTCAAAATATTCCTGGAAGAAGATCTCATCACGACTAATGAAACGAGCCCAAACTCGACCATTCTATCTCTATCCGTCTAGCAGTTCCAGTAGCAGTCTCTGAAGTTCTCGATCAGGTCAGTCAAAATATTCCTAGAAGAAGATCTCATCACGACTAATGAAACGAGCCCAAACTCGACCATTCTATCTCTATCCGTCTAGCAGTTCCAGTAGCAGTCTCTGAAGTCCTCGATCAGGTCAGTCAAAATATTCCTGGAAGAAGATCTCATCACGACTAATGAAACGAGCCCAAACTCGACCATTCTATCTCTATCCGTCTAGCAGTTCCAGTAGCAGTCTCTGAAGTTCTCGATCAGGTCAGTCAAAATATTCCTAGAAGAAGATCTCATCACGACTAATGAAACGAGCCCAAACTCGACCATTCTATCTCTATCCGTCTAGCAGTTCCAGTAGTAGTCTCCGAAGTCCTCGATCAGGTCAGTCAAAATATTCCTGGAAGAAGATCTCATCACGACAAATGAAACGAGCCCAAAGTCGACCATTCTATCTCTATCCGTCTAGCAGTTCCAGTAGCAGTCCCCGAAATCCTCGATCAGGTCAGTGAAAATATTCCTGGAAGAAGATCTCATCACGACTAATGAAACGAGCCCAAACTCGACCATTCTATCTCTATCCGTCTAGCAGTTCCAGTAGCAGTCTCTGAAGTCCTCGATCAGGTCAGTCAAAATATTCCTGGAAGAAGATCTCATCACGACTAATGAAACGAGCCCAAACTCGACCATTCTATCTCTATCCGTCTAGCAGTTCCAGTAGCAGTCCCCGAAATCCTCGATCAGGTCAGTGAAAATATTCCTGGAAGAAGATCTCATCACGACTAATGAAACGAGCCCAAACTCGACCATTCTATCTCTATCCGTCTAGCAGTTCCAGTAGCAGTCTCTGAAGTTCTCGATCAGGTCAGTCAAAATATTCCTAGAAGAAGATCTCATCACGACTAATGAAACGAGCCCAAACTCGACCATTCTATCTCTATCCGTCTAGCAGTTCCAGTAGCAGTCTCTGAAGTCCTCGATCAGGTCAGTCAAAATATTCCTGGAAGAAGATCTCATCATGACTAATGAAACGAGCCCAAACTCGACACTTCTAGCTCTTTCCGTCTAGCAGTTCCAATAGTAGTCTCCGAAGTCCTCGATCAGGTCAGTCAAAACATTCCCGGAGAAAGATCTCATGATGACTAATGAAACCAGCCCAAACACGACACATCAGGCCTTCCCCGTCTAGCAGTTCCAGCAGCAGTCTCCGAATTCCACCATCAGCTCAGTCAAATCATTCCTTGACTAACAATTCTCACTAAGACTAAAAAAACGAGCCCAACCTTGACTTATCTCGCTTTCCCTATTTAGCAGTTTTAGCAGTCTCCGAACTCTACCATCAAGTTAGTAGAATCATACCAGGAGTAAGTCTATAAACTATAAATATAATAGGTAAAATATTTGGTGCAAAAAAGAAACATAAAATATTGAAACGTACGACGAAAGTAAATTTTAATAATTACAACTAGCAAGTTGGTTTGATTGAATTATGGTTTGTTTGTTCTCCGTCGTCCCGTCGCTGTGTGCGTGATAAAAAATTGAGTCCAAAAATATCTACATAGCACTAGATTTGAACCGGGCATTCGTGGTTTACCAGCGCGGTGCCAGACCACTAGGCCAACAGAGCTTTGCTGTGGACCGACGAAATTACTTGTCTTTAGCTGTGTATAGGTGAAGGTCGTCACGTTTCTGCGAGATTCACGCGGTGCGCCCCGCTGTAGTCGGCCGCCACTGCCTCTGCTTCACCCCCTCAAAAACATAAAAGTCAGCTAGTCACGGCGCCTTAACCTAGATGGCACCGTAATTTGAGCGTGCTATAGGTTGTCTCGAACTTCCGTAAGCGCTGCAGTCAGCGTACGAAAGGATTCTACTTACACACTTTACATTTTAATAAGGCACTTTGAATTGACAGAATTACTTTGCTTGACTGTGACTATGACGTGTTTGACAATGTTTAATCTGGAAATTGTAAAAGGGATGACATATAAAACACGCAGAGTGGCGACTACTTCATTTATTCAGCAATCGAAATGAACAGAGAGAGAGTTAGCTGGCAGGCTGGCTTATATATACACTCCCCTCAAAGGCTTGGCGAGCTTGACAGTGGCATGGCGTGAGGGAGGGGGTGTGTCATGGCGGCTGGCTGGTTGTCATTCGTAGTTTCGCAGGCAACGTCACGTCCGTTTTGTTACACTCGACCATCCTGCAACAATTGCTCCCGCAATTGGGAACAAACAACAAGGTTTAGTTTCTAATAAATTAACAATGTGTTCAGTCTGAGGCTGACTACACTACTGGCAATAATAAGGGCTATGGGCAACATTAAGGGCTAGTGGTAATATTAATGGCCAATGGTGAAATAGAAGAGAAATAAATATTTGTTCGCAGTCAATTAACTTGATTTATTTCTCAGTTATCGGACAGAGTTTCAACTTATCTTCCTTAGAGCACCGTAAAATAATAATCGACAAATGAGGTCTCGCACCATTTTAAAGGTTTACCGGTAGGTATAAATGGTAGGCCAGCCGGAAACGCCGTCACGGCCAATCAACAGCTGACTTTGCTGTCATTGAAGGGCTTCCGCTGTGGCGGTATATTTGTATATTTGTCGAAGGCTTGGCTTGGCTTGGCTTGGCGTGCCTTGGCTTGGCTTGGCTTGGCATGGCGTGCCTTGGCTTGGCTTGGCATGGCGTGCCTTGGCTTGGCTTGGCATGGCGTGCCTTGGCTTGGCTTGGCATGGCGTGCCTTGGCTTGGCTTGGCATGGCGTGCCTTGGCTTGGCTTGGCATGGCGTGCCTTGGCTTGGCTTGGCATGGCGTGCCTTGGCTTGGCTTGGCATGGCGTGGCTTGGCTTGGCTTGGCTTGGCTTGGCTTGGCTTGGCTTGGCTTGGCTTGGCTTAGCGGGGATGGCGTTACAAAGGGCTACTGGAGATATTCCAACTATCAGTGATCGGTTCCATCAAACCTACAATTGCCTTCAAAGCTTTAGTTACCATCAAAGCTATAGTTACCATCAAAGCTATAGTTACCATCAAAGCTATAGTTACCATCAAAGCTATAGTTACCAATAAAGCTATAGTTACCATCAAAGCTATAGTTACCATCAAAGCTATAGTTACCATCAAAGCTATAGTTACCATCAAAGCTATAGTTACCATCAAAGCTATAGATACCATCAAAGCTATAGTTACCATCAAAGCTATAGTTACCATCAAAGCTATAGTTACCATCAAAGCTATAGTTACCATCAAAGCTATAGTTACCATCAAAGCTATAGTTACCATCAAAGCTATAGTTATCATCAAAACCATTGAGGCTGCTTTAACTATTGAAGCCACCGAAACTATTTCTTAATAAAATTACCGAAGATGTTAAAACTACTGGCAGTTGCTACTGGCAAAGTTAGATCTACAGAATTATCAGAACTACTGGGTTATTAGAATAATGAGAGCTACTCGCACTATCAAACCTATAAGAATTAATTACTATCACCATCAGAACAATCGGCACTATCAGCAACATAATTTGTAACAAACAGAACTACTACTGCGCAATACTCTAATTTATCAGAGTTCGGTATCATTCTAATCAGAAGTACTTTACTGCATCACAGTACAGCGTTGTCACGTTTGGTATAATACCATATTTGAACTAGAATGTTTGTACCTGATATCCCCGAAACCTATGTAAGGAATTAAGGATTCGTTTACAGAGCAAATTCCTCTCGCTGCAATTCATACGAAGATACTACTTATTTGTAACTTGACCATAATATCAAAATATAGACAGCAACTAAATGGTAACTACTAAGTTCATCTTTGGAGCAGTAAAGGTATAAAAGCTATGCCTATCTAAAAATATCACAATTCCGTGGCAAACATCAAATCTGACACACCTATTACAGAATGAATATAAAGTACGTACTACGTAGGTACTTCAAGTGCTCATATAAATTTATAGCACTGACAGTCCTATATTTATTTTAAAGGTACATCATAACAACAACTAAACTAAAACGACGGCGTTAGGCCATTTATTAAGGTACCTACACCTTGCATATTAAGCACCAAATTAATTTTAAACTGGCAATGCTATTCCTATGCTATCAGCAAACTATTGCTATCAGTACCTAACCATTACTTTCGTGAGAATCAACCAACTCATAGTTTATACTCGAGTTGCGTTGCATCATTTTGCGCGGTTAAGTATGTCTAACAGTAACAAATTCATATTTCGGTTATGAATACCTAATTGAGGACATAGACAAGTTAAATGTAATTTTGGAAACATGATTGGTGAAAGTTTTCTCGAAACTTAATTTACTGGAAATAAATTTTATTTTAAACTTAATTGGTTCCTTAATAATCTGTAGTTTTATTATTTGTTGCTTGCACTTTTCTTTTCTGTTCTAAAGCGTGAGCCAACTCTTGCGTAATAATTCCTACAGGCGCAGATCGCACAGATTTGTCACCGTTTCGTCGAGGGGCAAAACTTGGCTTTGAACTGACGATGTGGTACCGAGTATCGACTCGGCACAGATTTGAAATAAGCTACCCCCCCATGTGTTTCAGTTTTAACTGTGGTTTTATCATGCTCAGTACTGGAAATGCTATTATCCCTTTGCGTTTAGGTGTGCGTTATTTTAGGTAGTTGTCATATCTCCCAGGTTCAGTAGAGATGTAATGACTAGGCTTTGCATTGCAATTTGCTAGGCCCACTAGATTTATTTCCAGAAAAATCAGGCTTCTTTCGCCAACTGAATAATTTTCAGGTTTTTAATGACAAATTTTCAGTCTTTAGTAACACCAGTCCAATTCACCAGTACCTAATCTGAATCATATTTCATCACAAATTACTACTTTGAATCGCGAGAAATTGCTTAGTTATTATTATCCAGTCTACCCTCAAACATGACAATAAAAGTTGTTTTCCATCCTACCCACAGACTCGACTTAGAAATAAAATGAGGCAACGAACTAACGAAACTAGCACTTCCACATTATAATTTTCCTAATCTACCTACAGGTTTCGCAGTTTCTCTGATCAAAAGTGTAAAAGTCAATTATAAATCTTTAGACAAACTCGGCATCGATTAAACTGGAGTGAATAGTTGTATCTAATCTATGTATGATATGTAAGGGCTGTTTAACCTAAATCTTACATGTTCATAAGCACGCGAGTGTGATTGCACGTCAATCTACCAACCATTGCAGTTTTTTTCTTTTCTTTATGATCACGGAAGAAAATTATCGAACTTTCGAGTGCATCTAATAAATTTTTTTTTGTTTCGTTTTGACCTACGAATGAGTAGGTAGTCACTAATAATAATTATGTAAATTATAAAGCAAAGCACGGGCTAAGACAATGATTTAGTTTTCGTCTTTTCTTTTGTACAGTCTAAATCACGTCTGTAGGTACAATAAAATCTATCGAAATTGGAACTAGGCAATTAGGTACGATAGTTACTTAGGAAATGTGCATGATATGCTCACTGCTATCAGTTAATGGTCATATTTTGAGGTCATATTGTAAATTTTCTAATCCTAACTTGAATTAGTGGCAATAAGGTCAAAAATAGGTATATCTCATAAGCATAATGGCAAGTAGAAACGAACACACCTGGCTATTAGGCTCGCTAGCTCCAACTGATGCAGGCTGGCCTCCGCTGCTTCAGGCCCTAGTTAGGTTAGGACCTCGCCCAGCTGCTACACGCCACACAGATGCAGGCCCCATGCTGGCAGGCAGACAGGCAGATTGGCACGCAAGCGGGCAGGCTGGTAGGTAGGTAGATAATAGTGTCTTGTCACGTGTCTTGCGGCCCGAAATGGAATCTTGAAATCTTCGATGTCACAGTTTTCGCACGTAGTGGGTAGTAAGGTCACGGGCAGAAAGCAGTGTTCGCAGTGTTCAAATGCCACGGAAGCGGCAGCACGCGATATCCTTATTTCTTCTTCTTGCTCAGTACGTGGCGTCGAATGATGAGAAAACAGGGTGGGTGGTGTTAGATCTTCATGACTTTGGCGACATTATTCTGCATTTTTACTTCGTTTTGCATCAGGTCAAATAAGCAGCACGATGCTTTAGCTAGGCAGAGACGAACTTCTTGCAGTACATAATTACGTCACCGTAAATTCTTCTCAAGCAGTAACTTCGTCGTTATAGACAGGATTATGCAGTCTTCTTCGAGGATCGGAATCAATTTGGCCAAGCGTCATGAAGCCGCAGTGCGCGTAGGTATTAAATTTTCTTCTTTATCCCTCTTCTGAATGTAAAAGGGATGACATATAAAACACGCAGAGTGGCGACTACTTCATTTATTCAGCAATCGAAATGAACAGAGAGAGAGTTAGCTGGCAGGCTGGCTTATATATACACTCCCCTCAAAGGCTTGGCGAGCTTGACAGTGGCATGGCGTGAGGGAGGGGGTGTGTCATGGCGGCTGGCTGGTTGTCATTCGTAGTTTCGCAGGCAACGTCACGTCCGTTTTGTTACAAAATATTTCATAACTTGACACTGGCAAATGCATATAACGTGCGATGCCAACATCATCTCAATAGGAAATATTTAAAAAAAATAACTTACGGTTGAAACTAGTCAGAGGTTCCTCGTAATATAGTTTCAACCGCGTTTGGTTTTTTTAAAGGTGAGAGCTGTGTCTCGGCTTTATGTTTAGCTTTATAATCTTGTTTGGTTTTAGGTGCGGTTTTCGCCAGATGGCGGCAGTGTGGTGGGAGTGGCGTGGCCGACGGAGCCACGACGCTTAGGGCTCATCTACTGCACAAACAGACCTTCCTTCATCTTCTCTCTCACACTGGGCGGGGCGCTGAGTGAGTATAAGTAGTATAAAAAGAGAAAGATTCGGCAGTGACGTCACAATCCGATCCAACTGCTACTGACTAGTGCTAATGGCGGAAGTATGAAAAAAAAACTTTCTCAAAAAATACTCGATACAAACTCCTTAAATCTTTATTTTTCTCGCGGTCATGGTATAAAGTATAGTATGCAACTCTTGAATAAAACGGATTTATATCGAGGGCCATGAATCACTCGCGTCGCTCAGGGTTCTAACACTTGAATCACTAGCTACGTTCGTGATTCAATCATCATGAATCACTCCCTATGGTCGTGATTCAGTCGTTAGAATACTTCACTTGCTCGTGATTCATCTATGGCCCTCGCTTTAAATCCGTCCTTTATTCGCTAACTAGCGGCTCGCCCCGGCCTCGCACGGGTATAGATATATAGCCTATGTCGCCCGGGGATAGTGTAGCTTCCCAACAGTGAAAGATTTTTTCAAATCGGTTCAGTAGTTTCGGAGCCTATTCAATGCAAACAAACAATCAAACCTTTCCTCTTTATAATATTAGTATAGATTACATAATATACTATTAGATAGCCCGCTAGTCCAGTTGATAGTGAACCTGCCTTCTGAGCTTGGGGGCGTGGGTTCGATTCCCACCTAGGACAAACATTTATGTGATGAACATTTGTGTTTGTTCTATATCTGGTTGTTAATATCTATTTAAGTATGTATTTAAAACTATATATGTATGTATATCAGTCTCTGGCAGCCATATCACAAGCTTTGCTTAGTTTGGGGTCAGATGACCGTGTGTGCAAAAATGTCCTGAATATTAAAAAAAAAAATATATATACATATATATATATATATTATTATACTGGTTCATGAAGGTTCGTTTTCGTATGTCATAGGTAAATTGTCAGCGGAATGTAAAGCGGTGCGATCGCCGCGGTTCAGTCCGCGCGGTGATCTCGTCTGGCTGCAGAGAGCTGCTGACGGGCCGCATCACGCTTGCCATCAGATCGTGATCAGGAGAAAAGGCTCTGTGAGTTGGAAACACAGTTCAAATTACATTGATCACAAAGTCTTCCTACCACCAAATTGAGTTAAAGAGTGTTACTTTGTGAGCTGGGAATAAGGTTCAAAATCGTTGATTTGATCACAAGATCTAATTGCAACTTGATTGTGCTAAGAAAAAGGGCCAAGAAGTGTTGGGTGTATTGTATTGTAAGAATAAGGTTCAAATAGGCTGGGAATATGGTTTAAATTACATTGATCAAAAACCTTTAACAATCTTGATTACAAGTTTCTTTCATCGTTGCACATAAAAAAAAATTACATTGGCCACAGAATTCAATCTACGTTGACCGCAGGGTTCAATCCACAGAAAAGAGAAGTAAATAGAACGAAAATGAGAAGGAAAATCTGTTACCAGGCATTTGAGTGAACCTTGATTGAACATTCTTATTTAGATCAACGCGTCGAACTCCGCATCACAGTTGCTAACTGATTTCGAATGACTGACGTTTCGTTTATATGGGTGCAACTGGCTACAACAAAATTCTTACAAAAATGCATTGACTGCCGTTCTAATTAAAAAAAAATTTTTTTCTGAGGTTTAATCTATTCTCGCCAGAAAGTTCAAATTACGTTGATTAAAATGAAATAAATTACACTGAAAACAGGTTCGAAATAATTTTGATCAGGATTTACTACAAGGTCCTTATCTAGTTCACAATAAGGTTCATTTGGTCTTTCAGGAAGAAGCAGTTTCTCTTGTAGATATAGTGGAAACTGAGAAGAAAACTACCTCTGGGGAGCTTTTCTACGGAGTTTACAACCTGGCATTACCGCGGCATTGCTTCTCTGATGACGGAGGCAGGCTTGTCTTCTGCACTCCGCAGAAAAACGAAGTCAGGAGCTATGTTGTAGACCTCGGTATGTATGCATCTCTTTCTAACGAGCCTAGTTAGACAAAGCTGGCCAATGGTCTAGAGTTAAGTTGGGCATTGCTGCCGCATTGCTTCTCTGCTCACGGAAGCAGGCGGGTGTTAAATATTTAAGGATCAACAAACAGTATACAAAACTAAAAATTTAAAACTAAAGAGTATACAGAAAAATAACTAGTTGAAATATAGATATTTATCATATCATATCATATGAACATGACGCAAGGAAGAAATCATATATCTAATATAACATTTATTTCCATTATAATTTTCGTCATAATATAATTACTAACTAGTACTTGACAAATATGTAAGTTTAGTAAAATATTCGGTAGGTAACCATTAAAGTTGATAGTTAATAAGTCATGCATTATAAAAACAGCCCGTTGCCAATTGAAAGACCATGAGTAGTGCTGAGGCAAACATAACCTTGGCTTCATGAAAAAGTCAGGTTGATACATTATAAAGCCAGGGTGATACATCATGAGGAATGCTTGCCGCCACCACCACCCAAAACCTCCAATACTGAGCTCCGGAAACCTGAAACCGTGTGTTCTCCAAACCAAAAAAAAATTAAAAATACGGAGACCGTGGACCGTGGACCGTGTCCAAGACCGTGGTATGTACAGCATTAGTATGGATAAAAACTGTCGCGGTCTGTGATGAATGCGTTGCTGGCAGCGATGGTGATGGTCGAAAGTGCAGCGTAGCGCAGGCTCAGGCCATCACTGCATGGTCAGCATTGCAGCCCGCGCATGGACAAGCTTCGGTCTCGGTCATTACAGCGCGGACAGCAAGGGCTGCACGCATGACCAAGCTTGAAGGCCAGGGCGTAGCTAAGCTTAGCTCGAGACCATCACAGCGTGGCCCAGCAGTGCAGTGAAGTGCAGTCATTGTGGACCAAGGCTGCTAGTCTGTGGAATTCGCTGCCTGAGTGGGTGTTCCCCGATAGTTACAATCTGCGTGTCTTCAAGTCGAGAGTGAATAGGTTTCTTCTAGGCAAGCGTGCTCCATCGTAGGCCGCATCATCGCCTAACATCAGGCGAGTTGGTGGCCAAGCGCAAGCCTATTTATAATTTAAAAAAAAAAAGGCTTCAATAGTGATTTACTCAAACAATGCGAATAATTAACTAGTCCGGTCAAGCTGTAGAGGCCAAAAGGCCAACAGTACAAGTCAATATAAAAAAAAAAAAAAAAAAAAAATACGCGAATAATTGAAATGAAACCAGTCATACAGATATAGTATAGTAACAATTTTGTTTTTCTTTAATCTCAGGCAATGATGCTTGTACTGCCAATACCTTTTTGCTATCCAGCCAAATTCTGAATAAAATTACTGTATATGAATAATATTCATATACATTTATTGCGTAATTGTTATTTACATGTTAATCTTAACACTTGACCAAACTCGACAATAATTGATTTTCAAACGAAATTGCTAGTGGTTTAAACTCACCAGTAATGGAATTCCATACAACTTTGCTGGCGCCTATTCGAGTAGCGCGGAAAGGTTGACTTTTCTCAAAGAAGTTTGTCAAAATAACGACCACATTAAAATCATTTTTGAGTAAATACTATCATGAAATGTGTATAAAGTGGAATAACAATCTATATATTATAGTATAGGATAAAAAATTGTCTGTTTCAGAATCGGGCAGTATAACAGATATCTCAATTAAAACTGCTCCCGGCTCAACATCAGTCGTGGACGTGCGGAATGACGTCATACTATCCACTTATTCCAACCTCACCACTCCTGGACAGGTGACATATATATGAACCATGTATATTATTAGAGAATATATATATTCGTATATATTCGTGACATTTTTGCACACACGGTCATCTGACCCCAAACTAAGCAAAGCTTGTGATATGGCTGCCAGAGACTGATATACATATATTTTTTTTAATACCATACTTAAATAAATATTAATACCCAGATATAGAACAAACACAAATGTTCATCACATGAATGTTTGTCCTAGGTGGGAATCGAACCCACGCCCCCAAGCGCAGAAGGCAGGATCACTACCAACTAGACCAACGGGCTATACGGGTTCTCCAATCCCTGTTTGGGAATGCTATAATATTGTATAATAATATTGTCTGGATTTTGTAGGTATACGTAGCGCGGCTTCCGCCCAAAGGCAGCGAGGCGAGCATTTCATGGGTGCGAGTGAGCGAGACAGAAGATCAGCCGCCGGTCACCTCCGCACATATAGAGTACTTACAACTGACGCACGAGGGCGCCGATAGCGTTAGTGAGTATTATTCCATAGTAAAAAAAATATAATGATGTGTACAACCTCCTATCGGCTTAGTAACACTGTTCCGTGTAACCTTTTAGAAATAGATAAACATAAATAGGTACACACAAAAAAAGCTACGTAAAAACTTATCCATCTGTTACTTACGTTACTTACGCCTTGCTTCTGGACAGTAGATAAATAAAATGTTTTAATTCAGCTTTTGCTTATAACGGCAGTTGTCAGCGATCATCATATAATAAACAGACCGTAGTTACTTTTACTTATGGTTGACTAGCTGCGCCCACAGGGGCGGATCCAGGATTTTATTTTGGGGGGGGGGGGGCATTCAGGGATTTCATTTGGGGGAGGGGGGGGGGGGGTCATTCAGACAAGAATCAAATCGAAAAGTTGAGTCGAATGTATGGAATCGCTAGGTGTTTGGGGGGGGGGGGGGGGCATGGGCATGGGGGCCGTGCCCTGGATCCGCCAATGTGCGCCCAGCGGTTTTACTTGCGTCGACATCTGGAACCATACATTTTGGCAGGATAAAAATATTCTATGTCTAGTCCCTTCAGCTTTCTCTACGCAAAAAGTCACGTCAATCTGTTGCTCTGTTGCTGCATGAAAAGGAACACAATAACTTTCGCATTGATAATATTAATATGGTAAATTTAATGTTATTTACTAGCAAGAAAAAATTATAATGTGCACATGAAAAAGTAATTAAGGCCCTCTTTTCCCTCTTTTAGCAATTTTGGTCATTCTTAATTTAGTTTGTCTACTTCCATAGTTAGTATAAAATTATAAAAATATTGTCGTACTTATCAAAATTTAATGTTTTATCTAACGATTTAATGTTTAATGTTTTATGTTTTAACCATAACGACCGAAACACGATTAACGACATTTCGCTCTATAGAAAATAAATATTAAATTAACACTGATTTGCGCTTTTCTCCCTGTTTTTTTTTTGGATCCATTCAAATACCTATTTACTAAATGTTGTCTACGATATGTTAATATACATATTTCATAATTATGGAGGGAACCGTAAAGGTACATTTTACGTTACAGAATTATCGAAAAATGTGAGAAAATAAAAAAAATAGAAGAAGCGAAACGCACGACTGTGTAAGCGCCATGTTTTTGCTCCGCTAAATGCGACTTTAATACAATATATTAAGTGTTAAGTTCAAGTGTTGCTTAAAAGTGGGAAAACCTCACCTTAATTACCTCACCTTATTTGTCTCAGTTGCCACCTTGTTGAAGCTGTTGTTGTTTGTGTAACTAATCATATTAATTAATTTTATATTTTATGTATTAGTATATTATCGTAATCTTAAGTAATATAAGTATTAGTATCGTAATTTTAAGTAGTAAGTATATGTATTAGTATGTATTGTTATTAGAATGTACGGTTTATATTATAACTAAGTATCACATTATTCAATATTGCTCGCCCCGCCTTCTACCTCCTGTATGAATCCTCTCCATCCTAAGGTTGCCTGGAAGAGATCGCTCTTAGCGATAAGGCCGCCGATTGTTGCACTAGTTTTTAAGCTGTTTTATCGTGTGTATGAAATTTGTGGTGTGAACAATAAAGAGTTTATCTATCTATCTATCTTAGTACCTAAAACTACTTAAAATTAAATATACAGGGTTTCGCGGAAAGGTTGTACTACGCTGAAAGGGGGTACTACGGAACGGGTACTATGGGTACATTCCCATAGTACCCATCAATATGAACAACTTTTACTATGGGACTAACCCTGAAATCGCAAAAATATATCAGCTGTTCCATACATTTTGTCGAGTGTGAATGACCCTATTCTATGGAGCAGCTGATATTTTTTTTGAGATATCAGGGTTTATTTAAAAAAAAAAAAAGAGTGAAAAAAGTTATTCACAATGGTGAGTACTATGTACCCCTTTCGATCGGCTTAGTACACCCTTTCCGCTTAACCCAGTAAATAAACTAAACTAGAATATAAAACTAAACTAATAATATATAACTAGTATTATAATATACATAGGATAGCCCGTTGGTCCAGTTGGTAGTAAACCTGCCTTCTGTGCTTGGGGGGGGGGGGGGCGTGGGTTCGATTCCCACCTAGGACAAACATTCATGTGATGAACATTTGTGTTTGTTCTATATCTGGGTGTTAATATCTATTATGGTATGTATTTAAAAAATATTTAGATAGATAGATAAACTATGATATTTATGTATTATGTATGTATATCCGTCTCTGGCAGCCAAATCACAATCTTTGCTTAGTTTGGGGTCAGATGACCGTGTGTGATGAATGTCCCAATATATAAATATATATATATATTTATATACTTTCAGATTCGTTCTCTGCGATATACTTTGCCCCCAAAACGGAGGAGGGCAAAAAGTTGCCGCTGATCGTATGGCCTCACGGCGGTCCACACTCTAGCTTTGTGAATGCATACGCACTGGAGACCACCCTGTTCCACATGCTAGGTGAGTCTGTTAGAAAATAATAACTAACCAGCTGCAAGCCACGGTTTCACTAGCTATCTTACAGGAACCGTATTTTTAGGGTTCCGTACCCAAAGGGTATAAACGGGACCGCATTACTGAGCCTACGCTGTCTGTCTGACTGCCCGTCCTACCTTTAAACGACTATATCTTCCGAACCGTAAAAGATAGCAATTTGAAATTTTTACAGAATTTGTAATGAATGTTACGGCGGATCAACTAAGAAATAATAAGATAGTAAAAAAATTAAAAAAAAGGGGGGGGGGGGCGGCATACAACAATCTTTTTTTAACGTATTTTTATATTTGCTCTAGTGTAAAAATGGTAACACGTACAAGCGTCAAACTTGGTATGATTGTAGTACACACTCTAAAGTATAACTGAATAATCTTATGACCATGTATGATACTTTATATGTATGTATGTGCCTACCATGTTCTGTCAAACAAATAATTTGAATTTGAATTTGGCCAAGTGCGAGTCGGTGACAAATTTCTGTTCGTTACAGTTAAGCAACGTATTCGGTTACTTGGACGACTTTTTCTTTTCTTTCACTGAATCGAAATTGCATAATATTTAATCATTTTGAAGTCAGTTTTTTAAATTGATAAATATGCGCGAGCCCAACTTGCACTTGGCCGGTTTTATTTTGGTTCAGTCAGTTACGTTAATAAATTGCCTGGCGCAACAGTAAAGCACTATTATCTTGTTGAGGTGTGCTCACAATGTTTTATGTTTGTTCTTCTATATACCTACCTTGTTAGGATTTCTTTACATAATGAAATGTCGATGTAGTCGGGGATAAGTAGGGATAAAACTCAGCGACAAGTACAATTTGTTGACAATGCCTTTTATCTCCAACAATTTTAAACTTATTTTGCATAAGCTATTATAACACCGGCTTGCACTCACGATTATGCGGCTTTTCTATCGGTCGATCGCGAGTTTTGATGAAGTTATTTCACATATGTTTGTTGTGCCATCTGTTTTTATTTAATTATTCACTATAACATTTAAATAGACCAAGCGTGGGAAACACACAGAATAACTTGTAAAATTAGGAATAGCTCATTGGCTCACCGCTTCAAAATTGCAGGGTTCGCTTCACTTCAAATCAACTACCGCGGCTCAAGCGGCGCGGGCGACGCTTTTCTACGCTACCTCCCCGGCAAAGTAGGCGATGCCGACGTCAAAGACTGCAAACTGGCGACAGATGTCGCTTTAACAAAGTTTCCCATAAACAACCGAAGTGTGGTGCTGTTTGGGGGCTCGCATGGTGGATTTCTAGTGACGCATCTAAGTGGGCAATACCCAGATGTGTACAAAGCGGTGGTCAGCAGGAATCCGGTGGTAGATGTCGCCACTATGTTTAATTACACGGACATCTCTGATTGGTAAGTGAACTCAGCTGTCTTATTGCGATAGCTTCCGAAGAAAGTAAGATATGGCGAAGTCAGATCATGTAAGCTAAACTCGGTCCAAGCATTTATTTGGTCTGATAGCTGCAATAACATTGTAAAAAGGTTAAATATTAAATAAAACCTTTTAATTTTTCACAGAAGTAAAACAGATACCTACTACATTTTTGCGTTCAAAAACATAGCGAACGTGATCAAAACTCTTGGTTTACATTCGGCTTTTTACAATGTTATTGTAGCTGTCAGAGCAAATAAATGTTTCCTTGGACGGAGCATAGCGACTGATACTGCTTTACAAAAGTTTCCCATAACCGAAGATAGATGGCGCTGTTCTGAGACTCCTGTGGGCGAATCTCTACACTAAGAGTACTAAGAAAATACGAGTAAGTATAGCTTTGATTAGAAACAACTTTGTTAAGACTTAGCTGACTGAAACGCCGGCATCAAGAATTAAGAGGTGAAATATGAGGTACGTTAGAAAAAGCGGTACATGAGTGATTCCAATATTTTACACTTACTATTTTTTTAACTACTCACTTTATTATTAAATTTGTGAACATGACAAATGATACATTTGCGTTCAAATACTGTTATCTCAACAATACTCGACTGCATCGTCATTTCAAGCCAATAATAAAAATATTTAAACAAATTTTTTCACGGATCTGTCATTGTAAAATGTGCTTTAGGTTTTGCTTCATTAAGATGCAACTACCGTGGCTCGACTGGCGCCGGCGACAATAATGTACGCAGTTTGATCGGCCACGTTGGAAACTACGACGTGGCTGACTGCTATCTCGCTCTCACCACCCTGTTGGGAAGAGATGGCACGTCACATGTGGTTTTGAATGGAGGTACTCAAAAGAAGTATCCTTATTTAAAAAAAAAACTAACTAAACTGACGTTTAAAACTGTCTTGTGTATTTAAAATGTGGAATTCTTAAAAGCTAGTTTTACATACAAACATAATTTCCTGTATTAAACGTAATGCGGAACATTGGTCCTCACAATTTTCTCAAGACAATATATTCCCTGACCCACGCTACGGCGCCACCTGACTGACGTCTATTTATGATATTATGTTGGAGGCCTATTGGTAGCATATGATTTGCCACTAGGCTACTAGTTTGCAGTGGAATGCGTACCCAACGGTCTTAGGCCTCTTATTTACCGTGGAATGCGTACCCAACTGTCTAAGGCCTCTTATTTACAGTGGAATGCGTACTCAACTGTCTAAGGCCTCTTATTTACAGTAGAATGCGTACCCATCGGTCTAAGGCCTCTTGTTTACAGCGGAATGGGTACCCAACGGTATTAGGTCTCTTCACATCACATCATCAGCCATAAATGTCCACTGCTGAACAAGGTCTCCCTCTTAGAGAGGGGTGTTGCCATAATCCCCACGCTTGGCAGGCGGCTTGGGGATTGCATTACGTTCACCGTGTACTAACAGGACGCTGCTGCCCATCCTCCGGTGGTTCTGGTCGCAGTTTTAGGACATACCCGGGTAATTAGGTCTCTTATTTACAGTGAAATACGTACCCAACGGTAGTAGGCTTTATATATAGATAATCTCTCGATTTTTTCGAAGTACCCTGTGCTATAACGAAATAGAGGCCTTTGGATAGCTAAAAAACGAATACATAACAAACAACCATTCCATACAAATTTATTTTATTTACTATTGTATAGGCAGTTACGGAGGGCTGGTGGTAGGCCACCTCGCCGCGACATACCCCGACCTGTTCAAAGCCATGGTAATGAGAAATCCACTGGTAGACTTGGCTACGAAGGGACATTACGCTGACAACTCAGACGGGTGAGTGGCTTCGACGAAACTGTTTCACTCGACTGCCCAAAAAGGGTGTTGAGTTTACTGCTGTCGAGAGCAAACTCAACACTTGTCGCGAACTCGCATACGCAGCGCATCGTTAGCACCACGCGGAACGAGCCGCGATCTGAATATACTCATATCTCTAGTGTCATGTCATGAAAAATAAAATAAAGTATTGATTGGGTGTGTCTCTAGCTTACCTAAGCGTCTGAAGCAATGTCCTAGGTGAGGTTCGTCCTCCACTCTTACATGCCCCGACTTGATCACATCTGCTTCGCACTGAGAATGAGGGACCGGTACTGCGGTGCAATCTGTAAAAGTTGATACCGGTGACACCACAGTAAGTGGTGCCACCGGCGATGGGACTCACTCAAGGTCCGCACCGAGCAGTGGTCCCCAGTAGGTACTAAGGCTAGAATCCCCGATACATATATGGCTGTAAACTGTCTGGTCAAGTAAGGTAAAGGCATTACAGTAGTGAGCGATGGGCTCGTTCATGGTGACACACATTCCATATATCAATGAGCTTAATACATCAGTCCAGAGCGAAGGGCTGTATTCTAGATTCCCCACAAGTCCACTTACCACGTACAGAACTTGTGAGCCAAAGGCTAGGTTAGTACACATATCACATAAAACATGAGCCATGGGCTAGGTAGGTGCAACAGTTCAAGTATCAACAGTACAGATGAGCACATGGGCTAGTGAGGTACAACAGTGCCTCACAGTGCCAGTAACACTTCAAATATAAGACATGGTCTGAACTGGTACCACAGTGCCTGTAGCACTTCACATATAAGACATGGTCTGAACTGGTACCACAGTGCCTGTAGCACTTCACATATAAGACATGGTCTGAACTGGTACCACAGTGCCTGGAGCACTTCAACTATAAGACATGGTCTGAACTGGTACCACAGTGCCTGTAGCACTTCAAATATAAGACATGGTCTGAACTGGTACCATAGTGCCTGTAGCACTTCACATATAAGACATGGTCTGAACTGGTACCATAGTGCCTGTAGCACTTCACATATAAGACATGGTCTGAACTGGTACCACAGTGCCTGTAGCACTTCACATATAAGACATGGTCTGAACTGGTACCACAGTGCCTGGAGCACTTCAACTATAAGACATGGTCTGAACTGGTACCACAGTGCCTGTAGCACTTCAAATATAAGACATGGTCTGAACTGGTACCATAGTGCCTGTAGCACTTCACATATAAGACATGGTCTGAACTGGTACCATAGTGCCTGTAGCACTTCACATATAAGACATGGTCTGAACTGGTACCACATTATCGATGAGCACATGGGCTAGTGAGGTACAACAGTTTAAGTACCAACATTACAAGTAGCACGTTATCGGTGAGCACATGGGCTAGTGAGGTACAACAGTACAAGTACCACATTATCGATGAGCACATGGGCTAGTGAGGTACAACAGTACAAGTACCAACATTACAAGTAGCACGTTATCGGTGAGCACATGGGCTAGTGAGGTACAACAGTACAAGTACCACATTATCGATGAGCACATGGGCTAGTGAGGTACAACAGTACAAGTACCAACATTACAAGTAGCACCTGAAACTATTACATACCTAGGTCTAGTAAATATTACATATCACATCAGTCAGGAACAAAGTCAGTAATCTCACGGTCATTATCTGAAGGTAGCGGTATCAGTCATCTCGTCACACGAGTTATTGCAATAGATATAATGTAGCAAAAGAACTTAGCCTAAGTACTTAACATTCATCTGCTGGCTCAGGACTCCCAGGAGCACCAACACGTTCACTGTACAAGTTCACACTGACTCTAGCTCCGACCACACTGTTCACGGTGTAACGGCTGAATTCAAACTGACTTACTTGGTTGCGCACACTAGCGAGCTTTCCGCTCCCTCAGTGTTGCCATGTTCAGTTGTCAATGTCATCGCGACACGTCGCGACACACCCGACGGCGAAAGGATGACAACCGAACCATGTTTTGCGTTCACTCTCTTATTTCCTCCAGGGCTTTCATGGCCGCCTTGTCATACTTGTAGACTGCTCAAGAGACCGCCTTGATAAGTTCTCACCGGTTGCATTTTGACCCATATCAGCATTGTCAGACATTTCAGAACTCTATAAATTAATTAGATTTTACAGGAAGTTCATTGGAAGTACCGTTTTCACCAATTTCAGTATTATTGTATGAATCTATATCTACATGTGGTAGCATGTCCATTTCTACATCATCAGACTCTTTGGACCTTCCGGTGTCCATCCGAGTAACTGGTTCAACATGGAAAACAATGTTTCCTTTATATGACTCACGTGATTCTGTTCGAGATTTATTTCTTCATTCTCTTCGATCTCCAGTAGATATAACTGGCAAATGGACCTCACAAACTCCTATTCGTTTATCCTGACTTTAGCTACCCTACATTGACCATCCTTTCCTTTTATCAGTGAAGAAATTTTACCAACCTTCCAGTTGAGACAATTTTTCGTATTTTCCTTTATTTGTACTATTTGACCGTCTGTATACCAAGCTATGTTTGATCTGTGGTTTTATAACTGATTGGTTAAACCGTTTCCTGAGGCAGGGAAAATAACGGTTCATAAACCTTTCTTTAAACTCTTCCAATAATTTCATTGCTCGTTTCCAACCCCTTACTAATTCTATCTTTGTACTTTTTCCTTGCAAGCTGTCCGACTCTATATTGAAATCCGGTGTGATGCACCGGAACCACCCACCGCCAAGAAATGCTGTAGTTAAGCTTCATTTTGGTATCGATGCAGGTCAGTGGTCTATTATTTAAGACCGTTTCTATTTCTTTCACAACAGTGTTCAACTGGCTGTCATTCAACAGATGTTTTCTAGTGACCTCTTTAGACAATTCTTCACCATCCCCACTAATCGTTCGTAGAAACTTCACTATCCCCACTAATTGTTCGTAGAAACCCCCTTGCCACTGAGTGAGCGGGATAATAATATTTCCATGTTATGTTATTTTGGATGCAGTAATCGTCAGCTATCAATTCCTCGTTTAACTTAAACTGTGCGGCATTATCCGAAATGATGACTGATGGTATTCGTCTGGTTGATATGATCCTTGTTGATGCAAGAAGACATTCTTCTGCACTAATAGATTTCACCACCTTTTAACAGCGTCGCACCACCAAACATGTGTACAAGCAAATCCATCGTTTCTCCCTTCGAGTTCTATCCAAACACAAATCCACTAGATAATCTAGGCTTGTATATTTATAGGGATAGGTTACTCTTTCTGTTCACCTGTCTCAGACAGACCCACCCTAGTCAAAAAATTAAGTTCCTTCGGTCAATTAGTCAGCCACTTCCTGCAGTAAAAAATCTGGACCTTAAAGCCAGTACGATATTTCAACTAGGTTTTTTTTTTTTTTTTTTTTTAGTATGTGTCGTTACATCTGCAGGGTTTAATTCCGACAGATAAATCTTAAACTAACATTTTTATTTTTTGTTTAATTTCTTCGATCCCTTTTTCAACAAATGGTGTTAATAGTTTACTCGAGTTATACCAGTCATTTACTATTTGATATTTGATCAGTCCAAAGAAATGGTTGAAGAGACTTCTCTGCATACTTTAGTAGCCATAATCCAATAAGTGTTCTCAACAGTTCCAAACGTGGTATTTTAAAATTTTCTTGAACTTTATTAGCTCCAATCTTGATTTTCCGACAACAAATGTTTTTCCATTTTCATTTACTATAATAACTACCGCAGTATAACTTTTCAAAGATGCATCTGTGAAGCAGTGCAGAGAAACTTTGTTCAAACTTGTTTTTGTTGGTATGTAACGTCTTGATAATGTCACTGGAATATTGTTAATGTCTTCAAATAATTTTCCCTTCTTCTAATATAATACTCTAATACTTATTTATCATCCTCTTTAACCCTTAATTTCCATAAATCCCTTTTAATGTTAGAAAATAATTGCACTTAATGTTATTATTATTTGACATTTAGAAAATTGTACTGATTATTAATTTTATGGAATTTTTAGTATTTGAATTTATTATTATTATTACTAATGTCTGTTTTCTGTGTTATTGTGCGAGTTAAATTTAATTGATCATATCGTTTATCTTAATAAACAAATTTAATTTAATTAATTTTGAATAAATTGTTTTGGTAATAATAATTCTGGAACCGTAAATCCACAACGGTATCGCTGTAAGATTCTTCTCTTCCATGTCTGTCCAATGTTCATGTCTTCTCTGTCCATGCGACGAAGTAAATTGATCAATTCTCCTTGTAGTTTTTTGGTCAGTAGGTTGGGCGGATACTCTTTCCACGGCCAACACACGAAGTACCTTTGTTCTACATAATCAGTTGTTCCAATAAAGTTTTTGAGGACTTCTTCTTCTTTAGTGGTGTTAGGAGAGTCCGTATTCCCAATAAATTCCAAGTTCCTTATAGCTTTGACTTTTATCTCTTCCACAGGCTAGTCATGCTTTGTTATTTCGGAATCCATTATCGACTGGAAATTGTCACTACTGACAAGTTGTTTATAGATTTCTACTCAGTCTAGCCGTTCAAAATCCATCCACAGTTAGAGTTGACCAAAAACAAGTTGTTCTGAATTTAGTGTCTTTCTATTGACATTAGTGTAAAATAATAGTCATTGCCTATGAATATATCAATCTGGTTATCCAACGATCCATGATCAGCTAAAGTAATTTAATTCTTCTCGTTAATCTAGCAGATATGGAACATTCTAAGAAATGGTCGAACCACGTTAGCATAGTGTTCTGTGTTGGTTGGTTTAACTCTCAATGAATAGTTTCACTAAGGAGCTTTCGTCTTCTTGTGGTTTGTCAGATCCGAATGTAAATACAGAAATATGATTTTCTTCCTTGAAAGTTAAGTTCTAATGGTTTGCTATTTGTTTGGTCACATCCGATTGTTAACTTCCGGCATCCATCAAATTCTGCAGCTCAGATTCTTTGAGTTATCATGATTTGTTACTTAAAAAATGCAGTTTGGAGAATGTTTAGAGAAGGCTTGTACAAATAATTTGTATGAAAAACTAGAGTAGTTGTTCTGGTGGAATTCATGTTGAAAAGCCTTGGGCACAACGCCTTCTGGACCATATGGTGCTTTCCGTAGGTAGCGCAATGTGGAAATTTTCCCTTTTCATTACAGGTGACTAACTGACGTCCCATTTAGAGGCAGCTATAACGATTTTTCAACTTTAAGTTTCTTACACGAATTGTCGCTTTGCTTCAAAATTTTTCATTATGCAACTCATTGCAAAAAATTGTTTAAAAATACAGAACTACTTCCTCTTCTTGGTCTTTCTTTAAGTTATTTCCTTTATTAAATTGTCTCACTTTTGTTGTGTTGGCACACAATTATTATGTTGGCTAGTAAATGGATGGGTTTTCAGTTAATCAAATCATAATTAATAATAATCATATCTATTTACACAATCAGCTATTATATCCCCAAGCTTGGCAAGGCTTGGGGATCGCAGTATGTTCACTGTTTACGGATAGGACGCTGCTGCCCATCCTCCAGTTGTTCTGTACGCAGTTTTAGGACATACCCGGGTCCATCAATTACACAATTATCAATTACATACTCTTATGTGCCTTTAAATTTCATTAAAGGCTCCCTGAAAATCATTTGCCGTTTTATCTGTTGTCTTGACCGCATACCGGGCCAAATAATGTGCATCATTGATCTGGTTCACCTTCCCAAAACGTTCCCTTAAGGGGGTCAAATATAGAGAATAAATTTCATTTATCATTTTCAATCCTTCAATGTACCCCTTTGCTATACTGTTCAGGGATAATTTGAGGTACAGTAATTTGTCCACTACTGGACAACTGTCGCTTTCAATATTCGATGAGATATTGTCACAAAAGTATTGCCATTGCAAAACGTCTCCCGAGTACTTCGGCAGATGTAGTTTAATAAGAAGATGTCTTGAAGAAGCTGTTGCATTATTATAAGATTGGTCATTCAATGTTTTATTTGTATAAACAAATTTCGAGAAAACTCCTTTGGCTTTTAATTGGCTCTCACTCAAATTGGATATGTCATCCGCAGATGTTTGTGTGCTAAGTTTAAAGTAATTAGTTAATTCAGTTGTGAAACGTGTGATAAAACTTTCAAATTTCTTGTTAAGAATCTCCGCTTCCTGTATATTCTGTTCTGACAATGTATCCAGAAGCTCTAAGGCTTGTTTAGTAAAGGTCTCTATGCCAGTCACTATGTCTTGCAACCGGGAGATTAAAATTTGTTCCATCTTGTACAGTTATTCCCGTTTGCATATCCTGGAATGATTTTATCAGTTGTCTCAAACTTTTATGCAAGCATAACATAATAATAAAACTTGTGTGATTATTTTTAATGTAATTAGATTTTATTAAATTTTTTCATGTTCATTTAAAATATTTCAAAATCATCAATACGTTCTGTAGAATAGCAGTAGAAAATTATAGTTTTTGTTGCTAAGTCAAACTCAATACTCTCAGTAACCCTGTATGAACTACACTTCTTCATAACCCTGTATAGTGAAACTACCTTTCACTATAATATGTGCATATTTTGGCAAATTATTAAAGTCAATAGATGTTTCTAGTATTGTGGTGCAATCCCTACAATTCAATCTGTGTAGTAAGTAGTCAAAGAATTAAATAAATGTTTTATGCAAAGAATTCCTACTACACTACTTATGTTTTAGATATTTTCACAGTTACCTACTAAATGAAAATTTTAATGAAAATTTGTTCAACTAAAACATCAACAGAGTCACTTGGAATTATAAACTTGTGGTAGCCCATTACTCTTTGATGCTGTTGCTTTAGTTTCTTTACAATAAGAAATATTAATCTAAATAGTATTTCATATTTATCTACTATTTATTATCGAGAAAATAGCATGCCTATATCATAGGAGAGCATTACATTCTGAATTCTGAAATCTGGTTTGGTACCATTTAACCAATGCATTTAACTATCAAAAAGTTAAGTTTGACAGCTGTCACTGTGTCTCAAAACGAAGGCAGCTACCACTAACTTCACATGTACCCCCGTAGTACATAGATACAATGTTGTCAATGGGTAGATATACAGAAGTTTCAGTGAGGTAATTTCACTTGATAAAACACAATGGTCTATGTGAAATACCTAAATGAAGAATAATTATCGAACACACAGGCGTTGAAGACGCAACAATACGTGTTTTTCTTGCTCTAAAGTAATGTACTTATGTATGTAATACATAGTGGCCATTTTTGTTCTACGAAGTCAGTCTCAGTTATATGCGTGAATTGTGTTAAATATCTCATAATTTACTGTAGTGATGTAGAAGAAAACACTAAATCTTCTCTATAGTACCCATATCCTATGAATTTACAATAATTATATATGTAGTTTCAAAGATAGTTGAATGAATATAAGTATATAGACGCGGCCGGCATTTGCCGGCGTCCTTTCGCTGACGTACATTTGACTCTCACGAGGGAAAATCACTAACCTTTTCTATCCTCTTGTATCTTTGTCTTTTATTTGTTTCGCACTCACTTTCGTTTTCACAATTTAACAGTAGAATTCAGCACAAAAACGATATTTTATGAGATTCGTGTTCAAACACAACCATTTTCAAAGCCAAAAGAAATAATGTTGCCAGCACAGTAAATAAACTACTACCATAGAAATGAGCGATAATTTGGACTTAAATTTTCTAGTCGATTACTAATAATTTTCAAATCTCTCAAAACATATAGATTATTAATGATAGCACGTAGATGACTTATTAAACAGTAGTTAATAGTGATGAGGTAATAATAACTTGTGGCTAAATCTTTTCTTTATAGTAGCATTTTCTTTTCTTTATAGTAGCATTTTAGCTTTTCTTTATGTAGCCTTTGTTCAAGTAAATTATACCAAAATGTATCATTATCTTCCCAGTTCCGAGCAAAATTGCTTTCCTTGGCAACAATGCTTCTGATAATGCTATTCTATCGAAATCAATATTACTCAATTTATCAAATTTTCGAAATAATGAAATTGACTAATAAATTCCATTGGTACCCTTCAAAATAATAGTTTTATTTTCAAATAATGCAAGTACAAGCCATAAACGCCATTGTCAGAACAGAACATTTTCCTTAGTTTGCCGACTCTGCCACCAACTGCGCCGCAGCGCTAGCGGCAGATATTCGTACGATTCAACGGACACTCGCGTGGTAATTTCATAATAATTACCAACCTTACTGATCCTTTTACACCGTATTGGTCACGAAACGCACAAAACAAGATATCACATCTTATTCTAATAACGATAATACATTTTCTGCCTTGAAATACTATTACCCCTTTAGCTGAGGGTAGTACAATAAATAAAATAATTTATTGCACTAAAGTGTTGGAAATAATGCCACCATTTTCTCTAACAAAATGGAGTTAAATGATTTAATTTCAGGTATAGGTTATAAAGCTAGACACACACCCAATAAAGTTACATAAAATTATACATCTACATATTTTGTGTTTAAATGTTTCAGAAGTATAGAAACAACGATCTTACGTATGTTAAAAACACTCAGGGTTCCTTTTTTATCCCAGCATCTCCATGTCGCGAACTCGCATACGCAGCGCATCGTTAGCACCACGCGGAACGAGCCGCGATCTGAATATACTCATATCTCTAGTGTCATGTCATGAAAAATAAAATAAAGTATTGATTGGGTGTGTCTCTAGCTTACCTAAGCGTCTGAAGCAATGTCCTAGGTGAGGTTCGTCCTCCACTCTTACATGCCCCGACTTGATCACATCTGCTTCGCACTGAGAATGAGGGACCGGTACTGCGGTGCAATCTGTAAAAGTTGATACCGGTGACACCACAGTAAGTGGTGCCACCGGCGATGGGACTCACTCAAGGTCCGCACCGAGCAGTGGTCCCCAGTAGGTACTAAGGCTAGAATCCCCGATACATATATGGCTGTAAACTGTCTGGTCAAGTAAGGTAAAGGCATTACAGTAGTGAGCGATGGGCTCGTTCATGGTGACACACATTCCATATATCAATGAGCTTAATACATCAGTCCAGAGCGAAGGGCTGTATTCTAGATTCCCCACAAGTCCACTTACCACGTACAGAACTTGTGAGCCAAAGGCTAGGTTAGTACACATATCACATAAAACATGAGCCATGGGCTAGGTAGGTGCAACAGTTCAAGTATCAACAGTACAGATGAGCACATGGGCTAGTGAGGTACAACAGTGCCTCACAGTGCCAGTAACACTTCAAATATAAGACATGGTCTGAACTGGTACCACAGTGCCTGTAGCACTTCACATATAAGACATGGTCTGAACTGGTACCACAGTGCCTGTAGCACTTCACATATAAGACATGGTCTGAACTGGTACCACAGTGCCTGGAGCACTTCAACTATAAGACATGGTCTGAACTGGTACCACAGTGCCTGTAGCACTTCAAATATAAGACATGGTCTGAACTGGTACCATAGTGCCTGTAGCACTTCACATATAAGACATGGTCTGAACTGGTACCATAGTGCCTGTAGCACTTCACATATAAGACATGGTCTGAACTGGTACCACAGTGCCTGTAGCACTTCACATATAAGACATGGTCTGAACTGGTACCACAGTGCCTGGAGCACTTCAACTATAAGACATGGTCTGAACTGGTACCACAGTGCCTGTAGCACTTCAAATATAAGACATGGTCTGAACTGGTACCATAGTGCCTGTAGCACTTCACATATAAGACATGGTCTGAACTGGTACCATAGTGCCTGTAGCACTTCACATATAAGACATGGTCTGAACTGGTACCACATTATCGATGAGCACATGGGCTAGTGAGGTACAACAGTTTAAGTACCAACATTACAAGTAGCACGTTATCGGTGAGCACATGGGCTAGTGAGGTACAACAGTACAAGTACCACATTATCGATGAGCACATGGGCTAGTGAGGTACAACAGTACAAGTACCAACATTACAAGTAGCACGTTATCGGTGAGCACATGGGCTAGTGAGGTACAACAGTACAAGTACCACATTATCGATGAGCACATGGGCTAGTGAGGTACAACAGTACAAGTACCAACATTACAAGTAGCACCTGAAACTATTACATACCTA
Organism: Agriopis aurantiaria; assembly: GCA_914767915.1. Taxonomy (NCBI): domain Eukaryota; kingdom Metazoa; phylum Arthropoda; class Insecta; order Lepidoptera; family Geometridae; genus Agriopis; species Agriopis aurantiaria. Next base: position 2,511,381 of record OU611994.1, on the reverse strand, counting down.
GGTCTAGTAAATATTACATATCACATCAGTCAGGAACAAAGTCAGTAATCTCACGGTCATTATCTGAAGGTAGCGGTATCAGTCATCTCGTCACACGAGTTATTGCAATAGATATAATGTAGCAAAAGAACTTAGCCTAAGTACTTAACATTCATCTGCTGGCTCAGGACTCCCAGGAGCACCAACACGTTCACTGTACAAGTTCACACTGACTCTAGCTCCGACCACACTGTTCACGGTGTAACGGCTGAATTCAAACTGACTTACTTGGTTGCGCACACTAGCGAGCTTTCCGCTCCCTCAGTGTTGCCATGTTCAGTTGTCAATGTCATCGCGACACGTCGCGACAACACTGACAAAGTTTATCACTCATTTGCCGCTTTTTCTTATAAAATAAATACCAAAACAAGGAGAAAGGATCATACAAATAGGGTGCCAGTACTAGCCCCCTATTTCGACCGCCCCGCCACACGTCAAGGAGCATCCAAAGTCAAAACGCGTGAAATTTAATTTAAAAAAAAACAGTAGTTGTGTCTTGAATTCAAGTAAGAAAACCCACAAAAAAGATAAGTCTACGAACATCACATTTCAAAAGTCAGTATTCAATCTAGTTGCTGTATTTCTTCGCAAAATTATAAGAAAACGAAAAAATAACAACGGCATTTCAAAACTGTTTGGTGTTGCCAAGGACATGAAATTTATATATACCCATGTTTTTAACACTATTATGTTTCATCACTATCAACTATTAATCGTCTTTTTAATCAAACATTGTTATAATTGTGATAAGTAGTATGTCCATTAATTACCAACTGAAAATGGCAGCCAAACCTCAGCCACAGATCAAATAACCAAAGAGGTTACATCTAACCTTATGTTAAAACTATTTACACGTAACTACATACAGATACAACAAACACCTTCCACTTTTTAGTATGACACAACTTTTGCGTTCGTTAAAATTCTCTTATTTACCTACTTTTCTTGACTAAATACTTTGAAGAAAAACAGTGTATCATCATGAATTTTAGCAAAGTGACGCCCAATTCCAGTATTAATATTTTTGATCTGTATTTTGTAAGTTCATTTACTTACCCCGTTTATTTTTTTCATCAAATTTTTGCGGTATTCTCTATGCACTGGTATTACTGGTATTCCAGCGCGCATGCGCAGAAACGTATCGATGACGTCACTCGAATAAAGATTGGCTTCACAAATGAACGCTGCGCTTTCATTGAACAATCAATCTGAACATATACGTATGTATAAGTATGACATCTTTGCGTTTCCCTTTTAATATAGTTTTTGCAAGATCAATAATGCCATGAATTCCAACTTCCAAGGTCCATCTATCGGCAGTGATGAAACTAGTTTGGTTGTTTACTATAGGTGCGCCGCAGAAGCCGGTTTCGAGTTCACAGAAAAGGGTCCCCTGTCGGAAGATCAGCTGCTCATCATGAGGAGGTGTTCCCCGGTAGCTCACGTGCACAAAGTCCGCGCACCTACTGCTATGATGCTGGGCAGCGGAGACAAGAGGGTTCCATACTACCAGGGGCTGGACTACGCCAGGAGACTCAAGGCGAATGGAGTAGAGACCAGGTAACTTAAGCCAACAACAGCATAGTAAGCAAGAGTTAATGCCAATCACAGTATATTAAGGCAGATTTGCAGTCAATCACAGTAAAATAAGCCAGATTTACAGACAATCACAGTATATTAAGGCAGATTTACAGCCAACCATAGTTATTAAGCCAGACTTACAGCCGATCACAGTATATTAAGCCAGACTTACAGCCGATCACAGTATATTAAGCCAGACTTACTGCCAATTACAATATATTAAGCCAGATTTACAGCCAATTACAGTATGTTAAGCCATATTTACAGCGAACCACAGTATGCTAAGTCAGATTTACAGCCAATCACAGTATATTAAGCCAGGCTTACAGCCAATCAAAATATATTAAGCCAGATTTCCTTAAGCATAAGCAAATACATTTCTCTTGCGGAATCTCTTTAGGGCAACAGACGGTTGCCCTATCGTTTCCTTTTTATCCTGGATTAAGGAAATTAGAGAAACTCCTGAACTTGTAGTCCTAAGACAGGCTGACACCACAGATTAAATAACAGCTGTATCGTTTCCTCAATCTATCTCAGTTAAGTGCTGGACGTAATACATAATACTGCGATACTAGCGCTACGGTAATTTGTAGAACCCTTTCATACTTTATCTGACTGCAGCGCTTACGGAAGTTCGAGACAACCTATATATAGCACGCTCAAATTACGGCGCCATCTAAGTTTATACCGTTTTTAGGCAAATTTCCGAGCTACGCTCTAATGTTCCGCTATTGTCTTTCCTCTTAGTCTATCTTCCTTGGTATTGTATCTCGATGGATTATACCATCGGCGGATCCAGGGGGGGGGGGGCATGGGGACCATGGCCCCCCCAAAACACCTAGCAATTCCATACATTCGACTCAATTTTTCGATTTGATTCCTTTGAACCTTGTCAGAATGGCGCCCCCCAAAATGAAATCCTGGATCCGCCCCTGGATTATACCCACTAAACCCAGTCAAAAACGTTACCATAACGCTGTGATTGTCCTCAGGGTGTACATGTACGAGGACAACCATTCCCTCTCGAGCCAGCCGGCCGAGATGGACAATCTCATCAACAGCGCACACTGGTTCCTCACGCATCTCGATGATTAACAGCGGATTACCGCTTACTATCAGGCCCAGAGAGAGCTTGCCGGCCGATCACTAAAAACAATCTATTAGTCATGTAAATAAATGAAATGAAAATTGATAATAAACGTCTTAATAATTGTAATACATGGTGCCATTAGGTACATATTATTAATATTCCTAGTGGAAGTGCATCGGTACCCAAACTAGGAAAACCTGTGAGATGGCTTGTCCATACCAATACCCTCCGCCGAATAGAGGTGGTTGGAATGTAAAGATTAAACATTATTATTTGAAATTAACGGTTTTTTAAAACTAGTACAGCCTTACTTATAAACGTTTCTTAAGTTAAGCAAAGCTTAAAATTGCTCTGTCTTGTTTTCACTTGTGACAATTTCCGTCAACGAGAAGTTGACAGCAATTTTAAGCATTGCTTAACTTTTAAGTAACGTTTATAAGTAAGGCCGGTAGTTATTAACACAATAAAACAAACATTTGATACCTTTCGAGTTTTGTCAGGTCAAAGTTAAGAAAATTAGGCCTTAAGTGGGGTTTGGGAAGTTTCGACTTTTTCCCGGGACACGAGACATCCCAGGGGCAATGTCCTGGGACGTCAAAATCTGCCTAAGGCAAGCGTGTTTACTCTCGACTAGAAAGTCCCGGGACGAGAGTTTGTTAAATTTGCAGAAAATCCCGGGACTTCAAGATACGAGACGCCCACTTAAGGCCTAAAAAGTGTTAAAAAAAATTAAGTACCTACGCAAAAAAAAAAAACTAACGGTCTAGATTTTTATTATTCTTAAGACTTTACAAACTACGGTATTTAATGTAATTAATTTAGGCTAAGTGTATTATAATGTTAATAAAAACTTTAAAAAATCTGAGTTTTTTAATTTTATTCAATTTCGTAAATTAATAATTCGGCCTTATACTTAATAGCAATAATATAAAGAGGAAATATTTGATTGTTTGTTTGCATTGAATAGGCTCTGAAACTACTGAACCGATTTGATTTTTTTCACTGTTTAAGCTACACTATCCCCGGGTGACATAGGCTATAATCTAAAGCCGGGACGGCCTACTAGTACTTAATAACAATGCTTGATTTTGCTGTCTCGTTATTGGGGGGCGTCCATTAATTACGTGGGGTGTTTAGGGGGGGAGGGGGGCGAATCTTATCCAATCTCACGTGGGGGAGAGAGGGGTCGAGACAAATAGCACGTAACTTTTTTCCCGTAAGGATTAGTGTAAAATTGCGTGAAAACTAGGTTAGATTAAGTAAAACATGTTTCTCCAATAATAATATATGTATATGGCTAAATCCTACACAACGTATTACAGATTAACGTATTTACACAAAAAATACGCATTTTGGAAAATCTCACGTGAGATTAGGGTGTGATGGGAGTGGGTCGAGACAAATCTCAAGATATCTCACCAAGGGGGGAGGGGGGTTGAAAAATAGCGAAAATCACCTCACGTAATTAATGGACGCCCCCTTGCGCGTTACAATAAAATGTATGCCAGTGAGAAGTTGACAGTTTTAAGCATTGTTTTTATGTAACGTTTTTATTCAGGCGTTTCATGTTTACTCATAATTAAAAATATCTACATAAAGATTAAATAACAAAAAAAAACGCTGTGTACTTAAGACCACACGACAAGTGAAAAAGACCGCCAAATGCGGTTGAATAGGAACAAATGTAATCTAAATAATCAATACTAATATTATAAAGAGGAAAGATTTGTATGTAAGTATATTTGTAACGCCACATCGCCACATCGCTCGGAGAACCGATAACCGATGGGAAAGAAAGGTTCTTGAGTGGAGACCACGAACCGGAAGACGCTGCGTAGGTAGGCCTCCCACTAGATGGACCGACGACATAGTAAGAGTCGCTGGCATCCAGTGGACGCAAAAGGCAGGCTGTCGTTCAGTGTGGCGGTTAAAGGGGGAGGCCTATGTTCAGCAGTGGACGTCTTCTGGCTGATGATGATGATGATGATGATATTTGTAACGAATTGGCTCAATAAATACTGGACCGATTTTAAAAATTCTTTCACTGTTGGGAAGCTACACTATCCCCGGGTGACATAGGCTATAAAATATACCCGCTGGGGCGGACCGCTAGTATAAAATAAAAATGAATCCCTATTTACCTTGGTCACGCCATAACTTGAGAACGACTTTACCGATTTCATTCAACTTTAACTGACGATTTTAACTTCTCGCATCGGACAGTTCGCGCGTTTGATGAATGTGAATTTACCAGACAGCAGTTTTATTTTAATTTTTGGTCATTCATAGCTAAGACAGGACAGCGTCTATCGAGTCAGCTAGTAAGACAATAATAATAAACCTTTAAGTCTAAAACAAGGTGTGGAATCTTAAATTAATATAGTACAAAAACGAAACTACTAAGACTAATTTAGGTAATATTAAGACTTAAACACATTATTATGAAGTAAAGAGTTTTATAGTTAACTTTAAGACAGTTTCCATAATTGAACATTAAAATTTCGAGCCCCAAAGAGAAACCATTACATAAAAGTACCCTAATCTCTTCAACTCGTCTACAAGTGCATACCTACCTGCATTTCGTCAAGTGTCATAAACCGCTCGAAACAATTGCCAATGACACACCACCCTCCGTACAATAATAATTAATTACGGACAAATTGTCCGGCAAACGAGCTCGGCGCTTGTCCGGAATCCGGCACCGGACACATGTCGAGCACCTGTCAGCTGCCGGAGGGGTGAAGTCATAATATAGGAATAGCAGTAGGGAAACCAACGCTAAATTTCGTTGATTAAAAATCGCTAATGGGCGGAAAGCCACCGAAGTTGGCACAGCCTCTAGGTATAGGCTTTACAATATTATATGTATTTCTTTCCATTACCGCGGCTTTACTTAATAACGTTACTTCGGTTAATCAACGGTTAAATTTGATACCTCTTTTTGAGTGTCACATTTACCATCAGTGACAAAAAGGCAGAGCAATTTTAAGAATTAAAATATTTTAAAGCTTTACATATTGTCATATAAGGCTTTTATGGAGTTTTGGGAATAACACAAAAATTCAATTTTAACCTTTTACTCACGATTTGCTAAAAAATAAAAAAACTGCGTGGCCTACTGTCTGTTACTTAGCTGTGTCGCTACTAGCACTCAATTTACTTATTGGTTACAATCGATTTATCCACCCTTGTAAATTGCTTACAAGCTTTTAACGACACCTTCGCTGAAGCAGTGTCAAGTATACACATCTATCGTCTATCTACACTAGGTAAGTATACTTAGGTACGTACCTTCCTAATGTTAATATTGTTTTAGATCATTTAGGTATAACGTATAGAGAATACGTTTCGCAATCCAGTGGGCAAAGTATCCATGCAAATTTTGAATTTGGAAATTTAAATTAGATTGAAATTCGATACATGTTTACGCACGTTTTCGTACTTCGGTCACTGTTCGCCTGATGGTGAGCCTAAAGCTAAAGAATGGAAGGTAAGGCCTAAAGTCATGGTGGTCGATCCTGGTGATTGAGTTTAGGACAAAAAAGACAGGATGCTAAATTTAATTCTCGTGCTTTTACCTAGCATGTTTTTTACAGGGGCCTTACGGACAACTGCTATTACAGGCACCTAATCCGCTCAGTTGGAAAATCACGCGACCGCAAACCGTATCTGGGCGCGATAAGGTTTGCGGTCGCGTGATTTTTCAACTGAGCTGATTAGGTGCCTGTAATAGCAGTTGTCCGTAAGACCCCCTGGATATGATTTGTTACGTACTGAATCTCTAATTTGTAAGGCTGTTATCGTGTACCTATTAGTTTTTATCTAAAATTTTAAAACTACCTACTATACTTATTTTATTGGTTCAATTTCAATAGCTCATGAAAATTATGTGATTAATAAGAACTAAGATACTCATGTAAAATGTAAATTCAATAAATAAAACCATAATTTATCAAATAATAATATTTGAATAAATTATGGTGATTATGATTCTGTGAACAATTAAAAAAAAAACACGGTGAGAGGGTTTTTTTAAATAAATAAAAAATTGCAACACTTGCACTTAGCACTTCTTGAAGAGAGTTTTGGCGCCAACGCGGAAAAAACATGTCGGCTCGTTGGATTATTTTCCTAAGCTTGTGTATTTTCGAGTGTTAATGTGTACTAAATGGTGAATTATTATTCATTAAGTGCTCGTAAACGTGCTCGAGTGTGGGCAAGTGATATAACGAGGTGAAACGTGTCTTTTCGTGTTGTTTCCAAAACTCCATAGGAGCCTCTTGTAAGGTCTCCACCACTTTACAGGGGCATGAGTTCGACTTGACCGTGACTTACTTAGCTTGACTCTGACTGTGACTTGTTTGACGCTATTAAGACAAAGTAAACTGTTTAATATTACGAGTAAAGGACATTGAATCCAAGCTCATGAAGATTTTAACAAAACAGCACTTCTTGAACCTAGGTCATATTAATAAGCAATTTTCGAACCTACATCAATGTTAGAGAAATCTAAGTTTTTACCGTAAAATTTAACTGTAAGCATTCTGTTAATGAATAAGTACATAAACAAAACAAAACGTGCAGAACCAAAATCTCTCGCAAAATAAACGAAGAAAAAATCCGTTACAGGCGTAGGTATTTACCAAAGAATTTGGACCTAAAAAGGTAGGTCTTTGGTATTTACCTATTTACTATCTTCACGTTGAACGGTGACTTCGGTATTTGATTCCTGCAGTAGGTATTGTCAAAAATTCCCGCGCAAACACCATTCAAGGGGAACAAGCGTCGCGTTGCACCCTCACTCCCTTGTTACCCGACACGCCATATTGCAAGGTGCTGGGGTACGGTGCACCCAGCGTGTCGGGTGCTCCCGGTACCACCCGGTCCCTCTCCCGAGCCCGCACGACCATTGTGGAAAAATATCCGTAAAATATTCATACTGTCTTAAGAGCCGTATTACAAAATGCAAACGTTAAATTTAGGTATCAGGATTTTCGGGTATTTTTATTTTACAAGTATTAATTTTTTGTTTTATGTCTGTAATTTAAAGAAATCCAAATCTCTAACTTTCCCTCTTACCCCCTTATTAATAAACTTGGAGTATAGCCTTGGAATAGTTACTCCGTCTTTTGTCTTTTTCGATCGAGTTTAAAATGTGAAAGAGAGAAGAAGACAAAACACGGCGTAACTATTCCAAGACTACTCCACGTTTATTAATAATGGGGTTACAGTTTTACTAAAAACTACATAAATAAATTGGAGGTAATATGTTGAGTTTATCCAAAATTTTAAGTCGTTAAATAAAAAATACAGATCTAGTTATTACAGAAATTGAATTTTCTATAGATATCTGATAGAATCAGTACGCCAAAAATCTAGATTTCGTTGCTTTTATTAAGAAAAAATGTGAGAGGGCACTTAACTGACTTGTGACCTGTATCTTGGATGAATTGATAGAATTTGTATGTATACTCGGTGTTGATCCTGTAGTGTAACCGGTAATAACTTGGTACCTACTCGCCTAGTATAAGTATGGCTTATTCTATTCCTTTGGTACTCGCGGGACTGAAAAGATCGACCTTGAACATAATTTTAGGTATTCATAATTAAGTTCAAAGGTGACAAGGGGTCAACCAAGGTGGTTGGAAACCTAATTACATTTTTTACCATTAAATAATTTTATTTGTCTAACGGCTTTTTTAATTGGGCTGGGTATAATAGGTATAGCTAGCCCTAACGCTAGCAGGGAGTGCACATGTGCTATTAGGTAGGCCTACTACTGCATAGGGTGGGCGATAAAATCACACAGATTTAGAATTACCTACCACCCTATAGGTACCTACGTGGAAAATATTGGCAATTGCAGGGTGGTTGGACTGGCCACTTCATAGCGGGGGAACGTGGTAAATTCTTTTATGTACCTTTCATGCCGGTAACACACCTCCGCTGCGAAACCGTAGCCGCTACTAGTTTAAATGTGAACCCTATAACATACCTAATATGTAATGAACAGCAGTCATTCAAATTGGCGGATTGATGGGGGCCATGCCCCCCCCAATACACCTAGCAATTCCATACATTCGACTCAATTTTTCGATTTGATTCCTTCGAACCTTGTTAGAATGCCCCCCCCCCCCCCCCCCCAAATGAAATCCTGGATCCGCCCCTGCTAGCTAGACTTGAAAGCGTGAGGTCGCGGGCTTAAATCCCGGGCCCGTACCAAGCTCTTTGGAGTTTATGTACGGATTTTCTTACTACTGGCTTTTCGGTGAAGGACAACATCGTGAGGAAACCTGCATACGTAAGGAGAATAAATTCAATGGCGTACCTACTATGTGAATCCAACACCTCGCAACTGGGCCAGCGTGGTGGATATGGCCTAATCGCCCTTTCGGGGGTAGGCTGAAGTCCAGCCAGCAGTCACCTTAAAAGACCGATTATGCTATGTGCAACAATATAAAGGGTTAATATTTCAACGAGTAGCTGTTTCAGTGCTACGGTTTTGCGGCTGATGTGTGCTAACGACCTCAATAAAGATTCTAGACTAGACTAGTCCCAGTTCGTTTGTTATGACCGATCGATTTTGTTAGATAGGTATATAGGTACTTACAAAATTATGACGATGTGACTGGTATGGGACGAGGCTGCATAATAATCATGTTTATTTTAAAACAAAGCTGGTACATAACGTAACTCCTCGCTAAGATCTCGAAACACCTCAGCGTCACGTTCAGGCGTGAATGGCGTCATTCCTAAACTGAAGACGCGGGTCAGTGTGACCTCTGGCGAATGACCTTTATTCAGGGGTTGGTGACTCAGTCGCTTACTTCAGGAGTTGTTACACATTGTTAGGAAACGGTATTAGGCACTTACAAATATCTATTTCACAATTTTCTACGGGGTGTAGTTACGAAAAATATCTGTATATTATTTCGCCATGTTGTGTATTATGTCTTCTGTGGCCATGTTCGTTTTCACCAAATTGAAGTAGGTAGGTAATAGCAAAGATTATAATAGCAAAGATTATATACTAGAGCAAAGATTATAGTCACCCCCAACGATCGTATGAAAAATGTTTGGCCACCATACAACAAACGTCGTTAGCGTATTTTTGTATTTGCTCTAGTGTAAAAACAGTATCTAATACGTACATACCTATGTCAAACTTGGCATGAACCACAGAAGAGAATTTTTTTCCCACTTTTCTGTGGCATGAACAGTAGGTACACTAGGTACCTACACACTAAAGTAAAACAACAAGTAATAAATACACTGGCAAAAAAAACGCCGGAATTTAAAAAAAATGCTCATATCGCTTCCTAATGCCTCTTGTAAAAAGTACACAATAGCAATAAAATACCTACCCAAGGCACATAAGTACTCTCTAGCTAAAAAAGTAAGTACCTTTAATCTAAGTAGATTAGGGTAGGTGTATAAGGGGCGCCGGGTGCGTGCGCTTGTTTGCATTGTCTGGGCAAATAATTTTGATCGACGTGAATAAATTATACATATAGAAATTATTTTACGTTTTATTTTAGGTACTGTATATGAATTTACGTTTAGCGTCCAACTCGTCTGATGGCTTACCATCAGACGACGATCGGTTGGTGTCGTAAGCGACACGTTATGGTCGTGGATGAAACACGTTGATATAGAAGTAATCTATTAACTCTTAACTTTGAAAATGCCTTGATTGTAGCTCTCAGGAAACAAGGAGGACGGATAAAGCTCCATTCTTTTTAAATGAGTAATGAGGTAGCAATGGGGCGTAGAACCTTTAAAAAATAAACGAAAAATAAATGGGCGTAAAAATATTCAATAAACTAGCAAATAAAAAAAACTGTTTCACAAATGTTCTCAAAAACCTCTTAGAATGTAAATAAGTATTACTGCACCCTAGACGATTTTTTTCAAGGTTACTTGAAAACAACAAATTTCAAAATTACCTTGATAGCCGTTCTATTATAACAAAAAAAAAAAAAAAAAAAAACTGTGGTCGCAAACATATTGAGTACTTCGACCAAAATAAAATTAAATTGAGTAGGTATAAATAGGACCACGCCACTGTCGTTTTGAAATGGAAATCTTAGAAACTCATCCCTATGTTCTCGTTAAGGGCTTTAATTAATTTATCGTAGCTAAAGCTATAAGAATTATTATGCACCTACCTATTTTACTCAAGTATACCTATTTATAATTTGCATAGCGAATGACGACGTTACGCCGGAAGTACCCGCAGTTCTGCGTCTCGCGTAAGCTTCCGATAAGAAGGCGCTTACTTTACAGAGGCGGAATGCGAAATAAAAGCAGCTTATTTATGAAAAATGTACCTACTTACATAATGTCGGTTACAAATATCTGTAATGATCCCTGCTGCATTCCCTTGAAAAATTACGTAGATATATAGGTAGGTATATATAGTGAAAATAAGTGCTATATTCGGTTAAATTTAAGGATACTAATGGCATCTATTTCGAAGGTTTAGTTGATAAATGTGGCCAAGGAACATACCTACTCCTACCAGAGAGAGTGGCTGTCTTCATTTCATAGTTTGAAATAAAAAACAACATTATTTTTAGTAAGTTTAAAACTGTCAACTAAACCTTTAAAATCAATCCCATTGACATTTGTATCGGTAAACCGCTTCTAAAGAATTTGTAACCAACGGCGTCCGTCTTTCGTATAAGTGGCGAGGTAGGCCAAGTTGCCAGGTCCGTCCCTGGGCGATAACCGTGACTAATTGTCCGGAGCTATCAGCGATGCGGGCCCCTGAGCGGTCCGCGGAACATATCGATCCACACACACCTGTTCCGTGGTGGGTGGCGCACCTGCAGCCGCGGGCGGGCACTAGCGAGCGCGCCGCCGCCGCGCGCACACCACGCCACCAGCGACCGCCACCAGCGCTGACCGCCGCGACGTCACCGATCGATACCGTCCGGCATCTTGGATGGTCACCGACCACCACCAGTCCTAGGTACGTTACTCACATCATTTCTCATCAATCCTTGCATTTAAAATATATAATTTCTTTTCAAAATGTCCATATTAATAAATGATATAGAAATGCTGAATCAGTCAGCAATGAGTCATAGTGGGACGTCGCAATCGTTGCAGGTGCGAGCTATGTAGATCGCGATGCACATCACGTCGGGATTCTCGCCAGCGTCCGGCGAGATGCTGGACGCTGGTCTCCACTTGTACGGCGACTCTGGCGACTGCTTCGCCATCGACCACACCGTGCCGGAGTCCTCGCACACCGTCGAGATAGAATACGTGTATGAACAACCCGAGACTTACACCATCTCTCAAGATGAACTCACCGCGGAAACCACCGACATCTTCCGAACAGAAGCCAGTCCGCAAACAGAGCGAGACGTTTCCAAAAAGATTAGAGCTAAACACAAGCTGGAGACGATGGCGGTTGACGAAGACTCCGAGCCGGACTTGACTAACCTGACGTGGTTGCAGAACATCACGAACATAATGCAAGTGCCGCAGTTTCCGATGTCGCCCGAGCCGCCGGCTAAGCCCCAGCAGCCGCAGAACACTCGACTTCAAAAATTCAACCAGACCATCGCGAAATGCCAGAAAGACTTCACTGAGAACAAAGTGGAATATCAGAGCAACAGTGAGAAGAAGCCTCCGTATTCGTACAGCACCCTCATCTGCATGGCGATGCGATATAACGACGGCAAGATGACTCTCTCCGCTATTTATTCTTGGATCCGTGAGAACTTCAAGTATTACAGGAACGCCGACCCCACGTGGCAGGTGAGCTGTTATCACTACAGTAGACACTCTGTGTGATTTAATAAAGGGATGCGAGAGATAAGATTAGTTCTAATTAGATTCGCGGGTGTAGATTGGTGGTTTGAAGTGTTCAATCGGTGAATTATGCGATAAATCGAGTCGTTACAATCGATACCTATATATTAGCTATTTTATCGTGATGAGTTAGTTACGTGTGCGTATTCAAAGCGGAAAAGTCTCGAATTTCATGATATGAGTTTATTAAATTAAATTTAAATTAGCTTACCCAAATTAAAATGAAGACAAACTTAGTTAAATTAAAATAAATAAGTATATTAAACTAACACTAATCTAATATTTATTTTAATTGAGTTTATCTTTATTTTAATTTAGGTAAGTTTATTATGATTCCAAATAGGTATGTATATACTTTTCTTGCCGTAATAAATTCTCATTTTAAATTTGTGTTCCGCCGTTTTTGAGATATTTCCGTAAAACACTTTCCGCTGCGGGAACCTTACAAAAGCGGCGCTTATTTATATGCACACAGAAATAAAAATCGTTACATACTTACTAATTCATTCATGCTAAACAGAGGTAAAAAAATTCTTATATTAATTTTTTATAGTGATAGGGATAGACATTAGTTTTCACTAAAACGTCTTAGCATTTTTCATTACAGTGAACTGACGCCACATTTTCTTTCCAGAACTCGATCCGTCACAACCTTTCTCTCAACAAAGTGTTCGTCAAAGTGGCGCGGTCGAAGCACGAGCCAGGGAAGGGAGGCTTCTGGAAGCTAGACCTGGCACACTTAGAGGGAGGCCAACGGACCTCCAACAGGCCTCCGAAGAAGAAGAAAAGCCCTACAACAAAAACCAGTGAATTCATCAGTGCGCCAGTCCAGCAAGTTACTACGGACCAGTTAGTTAGCGACATAGCTAACGCTGTGACTCTGCACCTACCTGACTTCAACCTGGGAAGTGTAGCGTTACAAGATATAGAGCTGCAGCCGAATGTTGGAGCTAATGTGATCGTGGAACCCGCGATACCTCCGCCCCTCATACCTGAAGATGACCTGTCGTCTCTTCTCTTGAATCCCACCGACTGGGACGATCTACAGTTGGACATGCTGGATAACTACTTAGATTCTTGCTTCAAGTAAGTTTTAACTTGTAAATTTATTTTGTAAATATTTTTATTGTGGTATACTTAGTGATACAGACCATTATTTACGAATTTTTACCCGACTGCTCAAGAAGTAGGGTAATATGTATGTATTTTTTTAATGTTTCTATATAACCCCCTATAGTCTAATCGGCTTGACCGATGTTGATGTGAGAGTTGTCGTTAGATTCGTCTCCATACTCAAAATATCATAAGCTACATTTGCAGTCGGGTATTTTGTTTTTCTTTTAATAATCTACTTGTTGGTAAGGTAGACTTTGTACATTATGTTTATTAATTATTGTAATAAATACCTACCGCGCAGTATCTAGTCAAACAGGCAAGGCATAAGCGAAAGATTAGGTGAGTGCTACTATAATGATAAAAATAACTTTTTCTACCATGTTATTGCCTAGATTTAGAATTTTATAAATGCACAATTTTGTTCTATAAACATATCAAATTATAGTTTGTTACTTGTGGTAGGTATTAGTATAAAATACTTTTGTCTCAATTGAAATATTTTGCTCAAAAACAAGCTCATAAAAATTCGACAAAATGACGAAATAAAAAATATGAAACTGCATCTACAAATTCTATCAAGAATAATTATAAATTTAATATGACCTCGAGAATAACGCTAAATATCCAAAATCTACATAAATTTTACTGAGGTGAAGTAGATACATAAGAATAAAAAATCCGTCCAAAGCACAATCCTTATTTACTAGAATTAAAAGTCTATTTTACTTGAAAATTGTAATATTTATAACTAAAAATTTATATTTTTCATTGTGACGTTTTACCATTCAGTATTATGAAATAATATGTACAAACTGTGTTGTATTAGATATAATAATGTGTAGCAATAATTTTAAAATTTAAAAGCTTGTTATATTGACTATGGATCAAAAAGAAAGATATAACCAAAAAGTAAGAATCTTATCAATCGTACTTTCCCGTAAAAACAATACTGGTATTAAGTACGACGGACAAACTGCCAAACTTGATTAAAAAGTTCACATTTATCCAACTCATGTGAAAAAGTTGCAAATTGTAAAGTATCTATAATAAAGCCCGTAACACTGAATGCGTAGTAGCTTATGAAATATAGGTAATATTGCGTATATAAAAGTGAAATACCACTCATAGACTGACTGACCCATCACGAAATCTACTTGACGTAACAAGCTGAAGGCAAGTAGATTCTCATGGGGTGTAGACTGTAGAGGTCCGCATTATGTCTTCTGTGGGTCCGCTAAGAGATTTTACGAAAGGGCCGAATTAACGGGGTTAAAAAAAAAGGAGGGGGGGGGGGGAGGGCAACAGATTTGTTGGTAATAAAAGTACCTACTTGCGGTAGTACTCAAATTGTAGGCAATTTGTCGCATCTTTACTGTGCAGAATATTTCTTTATGAAAATTCATGCGTAGCCTTAGATTAACTACACAGAGATGGTAAGTTTCTAAACAACGCCTTCTCAAAACGTAAGCTACAAATTCGCTACGTGTGCAGTGTTTACTTGCCTTGTCAAGCACACAGACGCAAAAATTATGCGTTAATTTTTTTGGGAGCTCGTAACACTATCACCTGACTAAGAGCACTGACCGCGCGAGCGTCGTTTGGTGTCATATATGGCTCCATTTGAACGGCTTAAATTTTGCGAATGTACTTGGTTTCTGTATATAGTTATTCTAAGTGCGTAGCCTTCACAAGCTATAGGTACTGCTCATCATTGTATCAGATTTATTTATCTCAAAATCGTTAGAGTATGTAACATTTATTATCAAGACTCGGTGGTAATACTAATTGGCTCATTCCCTAATAATTTATTACTCGATAATATTACCGTTACTTTGCGCTATTGATTCATAGTCAATAAAACATAGTAGTAGGTACATAAAGTACCTAGGTAGGTAGAGTTGTATTCTGAAGCATTATCAGGTATTCCGTCCAGTATTTGAGCAGTTAACTGCATTGCGTTCCATTGCTCAGCATTTTATGCTATGTAGGTTGTATGTGTCTTAGATACTAATATTTAGCTACGTAAAGGATTATTATATTTCATACACTATGTATATTTTCTATAGAATGGCAGGGCTGACCCTGCGTTCCCACTATGACCGTGTTTGTACCAAAATCGTTTTCAAGCAGTTTTTTTTGCATTTTTTAAATGTTTTTACTTCTTTAAACAGCTAGGCGTAAGGCCCCTGTCCACTTTACAAACAAAACGTTCAGAAAATGAAAGTTTCAAAGTTAGACTTGGAAATTTAATTATAGAGCGCTTGTAAGGTATGGTAAGGAGCTCCCTGCTGCAGTGGCATAGTTAGGTAACCAAAGGCACTGGTGCAAATAATAATTGGGGCCCTACCTGGTTAGGTTTTATCAAGAATATGAATTTATATGAATACTTTAAAGGTGCAAAGCTATACTTATTAAGTACATGTATGCGGAAATATATTCTAAAGGTGGCAGAAATTTTCGTAACTTCAGTTTGAGGTTTACTGGTTAGGGTCCGAGGGCCCCCTGAGCTTGAGGGCCCCGTTGCACGGCACCACCTAGCACTCCGATAGCTACGCCACTGCCCCCTAGCCCCTTAAAGAACCATGGCCCACTTGGGACACCCTGAACCGTCTTCGGTCCCAAGTGGGCCGAAGTCGGGATAACATGGCAAAGTGGGTTTATATAAAGGGCTCCGATACCGAATGTCTCTGTGGTGTGAGCCCTCAGAAAATGTCACATTTGATGGACTGAGTAGCGTGTCCTACAACGTGCACACTACACGTCCCGAATGAAGCCACGGAGGTTCGATTGTGGTCCTAAAACATAATTTAAAAAAACGAATAGATAATTTACGAAACTTTGACTCAAAAAAAGATGGTAAGGTTCTTTTTACGTAAGCTTGTTCTATCTTAGTCTAGGAATTCTAAGATGTTCAATTCATCATGAATAAAAAAATATGCCCGCGAAAACGATTTTGAGGCAAACACGGCCAATGCGTGGATGCGATCAAGATGCGATATAAAAACCTCTTATTGGTCTGTGGATATAATAGTGTTAACACACGTATGGATTTGGTTGACCTCAACCGCTGTCTGACCAACAGAAGAGAAAGAGAGGGAAATATGATATTCTCACTCTTTCTCTCCCGTTGGTTGGACGGCGGTCCGTCAACCAAATCGATACGTGTGTTAACACTATAAAGTTGGTCTATAATATTGACAATGTTTAATGTAAGGGTTTGTGTACAAAGGAAAATTTTCATGCACAACATGGCATATCTGTAAACCTTCCGTCCATGTTATATTAGGTAACTATGTATTACGTATTATATCGAGCAAAACCTCGAGAATTATATTATATAGGTGTTTTATCATGTTTGTAGAACTAATGCACACTATATAGACTTTTATGAAATAGTTCGTATAATTGATTCCGAATTTTATCTTTTATTTATTATGTATCTAAGCAACAGATTTTCCTGACTTATTGTAGCTGATTATTCACTCAACTTTAGAGTACCAAAAAGTAGGTAACTGTAGTTACCTATTACCTACCGTGTTTTATATTGTCATTCTAATAGTTTTACTCAAAGATATGTCGCTAAATGAAAATAATAAAAAATCTTTTATTGCTCTTTTAATCAAAGTATTTATTTTGTTGGTGGTTCTTGATTAGATATCATACACAACCATCGTGCGTGACGTCACCTGTCGATTCCCACGGAAGACCAGCGCTGGTTGTTCACAACCAGCAACACGCTGAGTTGGGATCGGCTTGTGACAGAAACTATTACATTGTTGTTTTAATTTTATTACTAATGTCTGTATAATTTGTTTCTGTCACAAATACATATTATTCTTTCTTTCTTTCTTTCTTTCATTTAAAACGCATGCACAATAGGCGATGTACCTACCAAATTAGGTCACTTTGTATAAATTTTTTCTAGTAGGCGGACAAATCTTAGAGAGATAACATAAAATATGGTAAATATTATAATTACATATATAAGAAATATATGATAAAATTAGTATTATTATCTTTTTTATGATTATGTTATTACCTAGGTAGTAGGATAACATGTTCATAAAAAAGGTAAACTCTCCCATCTTTGGTACTCTAAAAGGAGCAGTGCTAACATGTAAATAAGTACATTTGTGTAGTTATTATCTATGTACTAGTCACTTTAGTTGGTAGAACACATCTCTCTATGTACTGATGTCTTAAATTTGTAAATTTATATTTTCTAATTTGTTATTTTATCGATTTTTCGTGGGCAAAGAATTAATAGAATAGGCTATTTATTTTTATTTCAAATTTGTGTAATAACATCTTTCAAATAAAATTGTGACTAAAAAACATAGATAAAAATTTATGATTGTCTATTTTTATCGTGTGGTTTACGGGCGCAACGTAAAATTGCGCATTCTGTATATAAATTATGCACGATATCGATCGAATGGGGGATGAATGCAGTGCGCCACGCAAACGAGTCATGCTTTTTACGAATGTGTGCACTAAGCTTTACTATTTGTATGTGAATTTGAGTTTGGATATTTTCGAATGGCGTAGATTAACAATTAAATATTCCTTTATTAATGGGTTTTTTAATCACGATTAAGTCTGCGTTTGACCACCAACTCGCTTTTTGGTAAGCGACGATGTGGTCGAAGATGAAGCACGCAGACTTAGAAGATACCTATTCACTCTGGCCTTGAAAAACATTCTATATGATAATGAAAGGAAGATAATAATTGTTGTTCTATGTAACATAATATCACCCTACTTTGTTTTTTACCTACCCAATGTCATTAATTATAAAACTTTGGTTGTTTGAAATGTAAGCTCAACCTATTAAAATATATCTAAGTATTGCAGTATTTCATGTCTAGAAGTGCCCTTATTACTGTCAATAAAAACTTAACTAATAAAAGTCTTAGTTTTTTCTTAGTTACTTTTATTTTATCCTAATAAAAAACATTAATTGAATGGGTTAAAAAGTTTAAATGGCCACATTTTTACAAATAAAATTAATTAGGTACATAAGCAGAAATATGGTCGCAATTTTGGAGGTCGCAACTTATATCTGTAGAGATAAGTGAAAGAGAAACAATTTTTCTTGGTACAAAATTTATTGAAAGTCAAGTAACGGATAATATTTTAAATACAGATATTTAAAACCTAAAACTATTACCAAGTACCAAATATAAAAAAAAAAAAAACCTAACTATCATTCTATTAAACCCCTACCAGTGGGAACTGTTCCCAAAATGCTGGCCCCATTACCACGTTGTATGGCGATGCTCACCCTTTGAGCAAAGTAGAGGCCGGCATTTTGTTAACGAGTTGCGTTTATTTTTCTTAAAATAAATCTGACAACTCTATCTTCTTTATGACAACCTCTATAAATTTGTTGGTCGCACTGTACAAAAGATGACGTTAACTGGCAATACATACATTCAGTAAATTCTCGTACAAAATATTTCTATTTTTACAATACAAATTCTTAGCTTCATAATCTTTAAAACGAATATTTGTATCAAAGAACACACTAGCCATCATTGCCACTGCAGCATTTATGTTACCACTAGGCAATGTTGGCAACACTGACGCATCAGCCACATATAACCTTTCTAACCCTAAAACTTTAAATGATAAATCAACAACTGCATTTTTTGAATCGGGCAGCCCCATTGAGCAAGTTCCTACAGGGTGATAACTGGTTAACGTCAAATGTTTCACATAGCATTCTAAATAAGAATCGCTAAAATATTCATGCTTTTCACAGCCAGGGAAATGGTGAGGATTTAGATATGCTCCGAAAGTTTTCATAGCTTTGGATTCTATTAGGTTTTTTATTATTTTTAAGCCTTTTACTAAAGTTGTCCTATCTTCTTTATTTGATAGATATTTAGGATCGAATACAGGGGGTATCTTAACATCTTTGGTTTTGATATAAACTTCTCCTTTACTTTTAGGATGTAACACAATTGGAAGAATACTGGCCACATACTTGTCAAAGGTTTTAGCGAAGTATTTGTACCAAACGTCGTCTTTAACGCCTAAGCTTTTCCTAAAAAGACTACCTCTGTCAGATGATAAGCCAACTGGCAACACCATGTATTGTAAATCTGGTTCTTTCTGCTTTGTACTAGATACGAAACCTACAGCTTCACACCCTGAAGTTGTCAGTGGACCTCTGCCATTGAAAAAGTATTGCAAACCGTTTATTGGATTAATCATATCAAACGCAACTATAGACACCGATTTATTAAAAAGTACTAAGTCCAATCCAGTAGTTACATGGTCTTGGAGATTTTTCCCAACTGGTAACACTTTTTTAATTGGTATATTAAGAGGCTTTAGTACATTTTCAGGTCCTATTCCAGATAGTTGTAAGATCTTTGGTGTATTTATTGCTCCAGCTGACAAAACCACTGTCTTTCTTGCATAAATTTTAAGCTTTTTGTCATACATTTCAACATTAACACCGCGGGCAATGTTGCCATCTAAGATAACACTTTCCACTAAGGCATTTGTGACAACATGCTTTGAAAGGAGTTTATCAGATGTTGACCACCTTTTACCATTTTTCTGGCTAACTTTGCTCTTTGTAAAACCTTCTTGATAATTTGCATCATTTGTTTTATATCCTAAATCTTTGGCTCCTTCTATAATAGCATTGGATAGATCACTTTGGTACTGTATAAAGTCTAGGTGAAGTATTTCATCTTCAATGTATTGAAACTGCTTTGTGATGAACTCTTTGGTGTGTTTTCCGTGGAACCAGTGGACATAGTGGTCTATGTTGCCTCTGATATGGATCATGTTGTTTATTTTCGATGAGCCTCCCAGTATCTTGCCTTGTGGGAGTCGACATTTCTGAAAAAATCATGTCACTATACAGGATGACTGTTAATCAGCATGATTTTAAGAGCGGACGCAGTACATTAACTCAAACAACTTTTGTACTAAAACCTTTTGAAATTTGTTTGTATGAAATGGCAGTTTTTTTTTCGATTTTTGAAAATTCGTAGAACAAAAGTTGTTTGTTTTGATAGACTGAGGCCGCCCTTAAAATTATGCTACAAACTGATTACCGGTCATCCTACCAACCCTAAAAACACGAAAAAAATATTCTGTTCCATAGAAAACGGTCATTGGCACTGAACAAAATGTATGGAACAGCTGTTTTTTTTGCGTTTTTGGTTGGTCCTCTACAAGTATCCAAAATGAAAATAAACTCACACTCCCTTCCATAGCCAAGCAAGCCCCATTCTGTGGAACACTCTCAAACTGCCAGTCGAAGACTGACCTGTGCAGGAACGGTCCCAGCACAGGGATGTCCAGCAATGCGTGGCTGCGACTGCCAGCTTCTAATACAATGAAGCTGTTGTTGGTCTCCGTTGCCAACCGGTGGGCTATCAAAGAACCAGCCGTGCCAGAGCCAACTGAAAAAAAAACTAATTTTTTTATAAAGGTATTTTTATGGCAATGGGACTTCCTGTAAGTTTTTAAACTACTATAAAGACAAGTTAACAAAATTATTTAATCACATCAATATTTTCATCTCGATTTTCATGAACCCTTTAGTTTACAGTTAGTGCAAATGTAATTAAAAATTGTATCTACCTATAAGCAATAAGGTCTAGCAGGTAGGTAGATGATAAATCTAGATAGCCCGTTGGTCCAATTGGTAGTGAACCTACCTTCTGAGCCTGAGGGTGTTGGTTCGATTCCCACGTAGGACAACCATTTGTGTGATGAACATTTGTGTTTGTTCTATATCTGGTTGTTAATATCTATTTAAGTATGTATTTAAAAACGATATATACGATATTCAGTCTCTGGCAGCCATATCACAAGCTTTGCTTAGTTTGGGGTCAGATGACCGTGTGTGCAAAAATGTCCCAAATATTTATCTTCAAGTTTCTTTCTTCAAATATTTAGTATATAAATAAAGAAAAATTAATTAGTTTGAATGATAGTACTTTACCTAAATCACTGAAGGTTAAAAAGGATATACCTCAACTTTGAATATATTAAGAATTGCGTAAATACTACCTTTTGAGTACCTAAGTATAAATATTTTTTTATAGTACTCACCAATAATGTAGTCATATTCCCTCTCAAGGCGCGTATTTTCGTTGAAATATAACCTATCACTGAAGTACACAAAATAACTAAATAATGTGAACAAATGAACACAAACACTGAAAAGAAAGAATTGGAAACAATAGAAAGCAGTCATTTTCTTTATTTTTTTACTGTGTTCATTTTTATCAAAGAGAATATAATACCTACGTTTAATTTTTATTTTCAACTTTATTTAGTTTGTTTACATTTTAAACACAGGGATCAGCTGTACTGTAATGTCAACTTGACATTGAGTAATGTTTTTTACAACACATTTGCTCAAAAAGTGCACTTACGAAGCCTGTATACATCGTTCGAAAGTTAAATATTACGGATCATACAACGGAGCGTGCGGAAATGAATTTGTCCGCACGCTCAGATGTATAGCACCGTGCGTGTGATTTACGGTATTTTTTTAATTTCCATCATAATTACATAAAAATTCCACAAAAGAGTTTCATATTACGAGAATAAATAAGCTGAATGATCAAACCTCCTTGGAAGCGCTTTTGCTCAATACGTTTGTCTCAGTTTAATACTAAAGAGAAAATGAGACGAAAGATGTAGTTCTAATTTTCACCACGTGATAGTGGCGCTATTTGCATGTTCGCGCCATTTTCTTATTATATTTTAGAAACTATTGTTGTGACTGATATTAAGTTATTAACAAAAATTGTTTCATTTGTAGCCTTTTTTCTCGCAAATGTGTTGTAAAACGTTGTATGGCACACGTGCGGATTGGTTATTACAAACTCGTGACTATGGTAAGCCCTCGACTTCGTCTCGGGCTTACATTCGTCTACTCGTTTCTAATAACCAACTTTCCGCACTTGTATCATAAATAACTATTATGACTATGAATTCTTAGTCCTTCAGTCGTAATATTAATCAAGTTTGCATATTATTATTGTACAGCGTAAATCAAGTCATAATCACAGTCAGCGTCAAGCAAAGATCACGGTCAAGTAAAACTCATGCCCCAGCAGCCCCGGATCTTCAATTTTTATTTAGGCGGGGCAAAAACTGAAAAATGCCGCCCCCGCCCACTTACATTTATTTTTACCTTTATCATCCATATCATTTCGTAGCGTGTAATTTTAAATTGGACATAAGATACTAAGTATTTGGTTTGACTTTTAAAATAAAACGATATAATTAACAGTGTTGTAAAATAAATTTTTATTAATAAATATGAACAAAACATTTGTACTTATAATTATGCAGTCATACATGTAAAATCTGTGGTTCCAATTTCAATCTGTCTATCGTTTCTTGCGGCATGCAGTAAGTTGGGTTAACATTTTTTATGCTATTGTTTCCTAGAAGTGATAAACCGGCTAGACCAAACAACGTATGGAAAGGATCAGTGATGTCTCCAGGCCTGTCGCTGAAACCACCGGTCTCAGCATCTTGGCATGCTAGGATGAAGTCTTCCAAACTCTTCTTGTCCACCCAGTGAATTCTGTTTAGCATTGACAGCGATGACATCACCCACCTGTCAAAAAGAAACTACTAAATGGGAGTTATTTTATAAAGGGGCAATACTAATATCATGGCGAGAAGTTTTGAGAGTTTTAGAACTATTTTCACAACTCACTGGAATTTAATAGTTACTAGCTACGCCCCGCGTTTTCACCCGCGTGGATTATTCCATATAATTGTCCAACTCACTGGAATTTAATAGTTACTAGCTACGCCCCGCGTTTTCACCCGCGTGGATTATTCCATATAATTGTCATCATCTATATCATCAGCCAGTGAAAGTTCCGTCAAAATAGGTCCAGCCGTTTTGGAGTCCTTAGGGCCACATACATACATAGTTTTTATATTTAAGAAGAAGTTTATTAATAGTAAGTAAGAAGTACTTTCTAGAATAGTTTTTTTTTTTTTGACTAGGTGTATTAACAAAAGTGTTATACTGACTACCAAGTAAAGTTCTTACCAAGAGTAACACAAATCGGGCAGTTTCTCAGGCCTCCCGTTCAGGCCTCCGCTGGGCAGCTGTCGTTCGCACAGCCACCATGCGAGCTCGTCTGCTTTCAACGCGTCCATCCGCTTGCATATCGACAGGGTGCCGACGCAGCAGTATATTAAACCTGACCAAAACAATTCTTTGTTATAACTACCTACAAACAGGGACTATGTGTAAGACTGTTTTTGATCGAAAAGGCCTACTACTCTCATCATCGAGATACAATACATATAGATAGTCACAATCGTGCCACAAAAATGTCCGAACCAAAACTTGGCGCACGCTAAGAATTGCGACGACTTTTTGGTTAGTTACAAGGTAACCGCGGTCCAAGTAAAACACCGCGCGATGCCAGAGCAACGATGACAGCGGACAATTACTAACGTTGAACACTATACAAGTGAACGTCTAAATTCGGTATGCTAAAAAAAATTAACCTATGCCAATTCCAAAACCATTTCGAGATTTTATGTTACTAACCCTTATTTTTCTACTCTGACCCTTTAAAACGATAAGATGCCATTTATTTTAACATAAAACTAAGAAATCATTCGACTTTCATTGACCTCTAAATGACGTCACGGTGTAGCATTTTATTTTCTGTGCCTTTTAAGAATAAAAATATTATACATTTGACACACTGTTCGTCACACAGAATAGAATATTTTTTCATTTCTGTGGTTTGACTGTCTGTTTTTTTTCAGGGCTGCCAATATGGGGTGCTTTTTTAGACTTCTCAACGCAACGAAATTTTGTGCTATATGGTGACGTCACATAATTTCAATTTTCAAAAAAATATTATAAAATAACTACTCAATAGAAAACAAAAATATTGAAATTAGTTTCTTAAAATAGCCTTATCTACGAAATAAAAATATTAAAAAAATACAAAAAAAAAACTTTACATACCGAATTGGAGTAAATGTGGCATTGTGATATATGATTGATAAAATATTTGTACATGACGCTCGGACATGTTTTCACTGAGAGATTGTGACTCCAGGAATTTTATCTCAATCATCTCTCATAGAGTATTTTGGTATACAATATTAGGTATACAGTATTACGCATATTTTGACCTACCTAGTATAACAAATCATTGTTATAAGGCTAATAAAAATCTGAATCTGAATCATATAGACTGTATTAAGCTGAAAGGAGGTCATTGTAATCATCATTATGAACAACTTTTAACATGGGACTAACCCTGAAATCGCGAAAATAGTTATTTATGATACAAGTGCGGAAAGTTGGTTATTACAAACGAGTAGACGAATGTAAGCCCGAGACGAAGTCGAGGGCTTACCATAGTCACGAGTTTGTAATAACCAATCCGCACGTGTGTCATACAACGTTTTACAACACATTTGCGAGAAAAAAAACAAAAAATGGAAATTAAAAAAATACCGTAACGTACACGCACGGTGCTATACAACGGAGCGTGCGGACAAATGCATTACAGCACGCTCCGTTGTATGATGCGTTTCATTACAGCACGCTCCGTTGTATGATGCGTTTCATTATAGCACGCTCCGTTGTATGATCCGTAATGTTTAACTTTCGAAAGATGTATTCAGTTATCGTAAGTGCACTTTTTGAGCAAATGTGTTGTAAAAATATTGGCTGTTCCATAGAAAACGTTAATTGGCACTCTACAAGATGTAAGGAATAGCAGTTTTTTTTTACACGGGCATTAAACTAACATTACTCTAGCCTAGAGATTCAGAGGGTACTATAAAGTATGAGGATGGTGTTTACCGGCATGACTCTCGGATCCAGGTTTAGAGCCGAAGCCCCCGTCGAAGTTCATACAGCTAATCACGAAGTCGATGGCCTTGTTGACGTCTATCGCGTCCAGCCGGTGAAGCAGGGACAGACACATTACAGCACAAAAGGAGAAACGGGTGTCTACCTCGCCCCACTTGTCACCTGGGGAAGAGGAATACAGAGTTTTTTTTATTATTATCTAAAGAGGTTTTATATGTCTGTAGGAACTTATCGCGCATTATTTAGGTATCTTTTGATTGATGAGGAAATAAAATCTAAGTCAGCAATTTTTACTTTTCTTCGTTGTTTTTTTTATTCATGACTATGGCCTGTATTGCTTGGATACAGACGCCTTCAGTCGTAATATTAAATAAGTTTCATCATCATCATTTCAGCCGTAAGACGTCCACTGCTAGACATAGGCCAACTGTAGGTCTCGAAGTAAACAAGTTTACATAGAATTAAATAGCGTCAAAGTAAGTCACAGTCAAACATGTTTCACCTTGTTATATCACCTCCGCACTCGAGCACGTTCACGAGCACTTAATAAATAATATTCCAGCATTACAACACATAAACTTGAAAATTGACTAGTTTAGAAAAATATTACAATGAGCCGACATGTTTTTTTCCATGTTGACGCCAAAGCTCCGCCTTTTTTCATGGCTTCTCCGGTGTTGCCACAATTCTGCCAAAGTCTTGTGGTGGTTAAGGTAAGTAATTATATTTTGTGGATTGTCAAAGCCAGCAAGCTAAGCAGTAAAGATGTGATGACTAAGGTGCCAGCCCCATTGTGAGAGTTATTGTGAGTATTCTTTGTAATGCATGCAATGTTTGGCACTACGAGTAAACCCAAAGCCAAATAGTGGCAAGACAGGGTGTCTCTGGAGAGAATTCTGAACTTGGAGCGATGGTGTCCAAGCTAGCATGTGCGCTTTACAATCTTCGGCCCTGAACCAATGAGTTATTTAGTATTTAAATAAATTATGTGCTGTTTTGATGCTAAAACGGTAAAAGGAAATATTATGAGGAAAGTGGTATGTCCAAGAACTTAAAAAAAGGTTTAATGACATTTACCAACATGCACTGCGCCAGGCCAGCAGCATGGTGGATTTGGGATGGCCTCCCAAACCCTTCCCTTCCCTTTCCTTTTGGGCCATGGGTTTTTCCAGTGGGAAAATAATAGGCTGATACCGATGATGATGAAATTGTAATAATTTTAAGCCATTTATAAATATTTTTTTTCATTTAACAATAGTTTTAAGTTCATTGTACTAATACAGGCAAAAGGCGGGCTGTCGTTCAGTGTGGAGGTTAAAGGGGGAGGCCTATGTTCATCAGTGGGCGTCTTCTGGCTGATGATGATGACTAATACAGGATTTAGATGCCCAGAAATAAATACTTTTGAATTTAAAAAGTCAGAATAAATGTTATATCTTATATTGCTTACCAAAGAAGCTGCCATCATCTTGTTGCAAAGACACTACGTATCGTACAACAGCTTCTACGTCAATGGCGTCCAACCGGTCATACATTGCCAAAACCTGGAAATATATATACTATATTTATTTTGCGATCCTGTGCTGCCAGTATGGGTGTTTCTCTATAGTTACAATATGGGTGTCTTCAAGTCGCAAGTGAAGTTGATGTAGCCAAGGGTGTTCCATTGTGGACTGCAACATCACTTAACATCAGGTGAGATCAAACACAATGGAATGTCATAAAAATAGCCGGCCAAGTGCGAGTCGGGCTCGCGCACTGAGCACCACACCACCACAAAATACAAAAAAAATAGTGCAAAGACAACATTACGCCCAGGCGGTCACCCATCCAATCCAAGTACCGACGGTGCTTAACTTGGTGGTGAACAAAATTTGTCACCGACTTGCGCTTGGCTATTATTTTTTATTTGTTGTTTTTTTTTTTACTTTAGAGTGTGTACTATAATTATGACAAGTTTGACGCTTTTACGTATTACTGTTTTTACATTAGAGCAAATACAAAAATATGTTTAAAAAATTTGTGGTCAAAAAAGGTATATTGTCCCTTTAGTTTATAGTTTTTTACTTTATTATTATATCTTAGTTGATCCGCCGTAACTTTACATATTCTGTGAAAATATCAACTGGCTATCTATCACGGTTCGTAAGGTACAGCCGTTAAAAGATCGGATAGACAGACAGACAGCATAGGCTTAGTAATAGGGTCCCATTTACACCTTTTGGTTATGGAATTAAAAAAAAAATTACCAAGTATAAATGTAGTCTATAAATGACATTTTCATTCCAGCATTCATGTGTTTGTAAAACAAAGAAGAGACTGTTTCTCTTTTATTACCTGAACAGCACTCAGGGTGTATAGTATGTGAGGATCATGGCTGATACTGGCTGAGACGCCTCCACTCTCACCATCCTGGCAAGAAGCGATGAATTCTATTATCTCATCTCTTGGCATTCTGCAACAGAGGAGAAATGGTGTTGAAAAATGTGCCACAACAAATTGCAATAATTTGTTACGTCAAGATACAGCCAGGGCACCTTAATTCGAACATCAAGAATGAATCGTTCGTCCTGTTTGGATACACAAAGAATTTGATAGGAGTTTATATTATGGAGAATCTTAACCCCGGAATACCAGTCCAACGGTGGCGGGTTGACATGAACAAATTTTCCACAAACACATGGACAAGACTGGCTTTAAACATACTTTACTTATGTACTTAAACCACCAAGTTATGCACTTAAACCACCAAGTTATGCCGTACGCACTCTGCGTTCGCTATAACTAGTCCGGTCAAGCTGTAGAGGCCAAAAGGCCAACAGTACAAGTCAATATAAAAAAAAAGGCTTTAAACATCCAGGAACATAGGCGGAAGAGGGAGGAGGCTATGTCCTAGAATAGGCTTTAAGAGCGTTCAATGATGATGATGATGATGACATGGAGAATCTTAAACTAGGCTATTTTATTTATAAAACAAAAATTATGCAGTGTAACTGAGGAGATGTACAACTGACGCAACGGTGAACAAAATAGAAGGGCATAGTATAACAAACACTTGACAGCTGCCACCTCTAGCATCCTCATCCACATATTATAGATTTGTGGAAATCGCACACTGTTCGTTTAAAGCACTCATATTTTCGAATCACTTGCAATATGTGGAATGAGCTCCATCCTGCGGAATTTCTGAGTAACTATAACATGGGGTTCTTCAAAAGGGCTGTTAATAGTCTTGAAAGGTCGACAACACAATACATCTGTGCTGTCCCTGGTGTTACAGGTATCCATAGGCGACGGTGATCGCTTACTATCAGGCGGCTCGTTAGGATGTTTGCCACATAATTATGGCACAAAGAAAAAAATACGGCAGCAAACTGGTAAGTGAGTAGTTCGCTAACGGTAGTGCTTACGAATTATAAAGGTGTTTGGATTAATGGAGGTAGGGCTAACAAAGCTTTGCTACGGGCCTCGCATGGGCTGTGGACAAATTGTCTTTTCACCGTTATGATCCCAAGTCAAACAGATGAACATA
The DNA here is from genome assembly GCA_914767915.1 of Agriopis aurantiaria. Taxonomy (NCBI): domain Eukaryota; kingdom Metazoa; phylum Arthropoda; class Insecta; order Lepidoptera; family Geometridae; genus Agriopis; species Agriopis aurantiaria. The sequence goes on along the minus strand of OU611994.1, from coordinate 2,482,347 downwards.
TCCATATTCTAGCCTTGTCGGGTCTACGGGCAGATATAAACTGGCAAACAAGGCTAGGCCTGCTGTAATAGGTAATTTTATAGAACTGTGAAAACACCCAATGCTACATGTTTTGTACCTACACTATGCCATCATGAGAGTAATTTAGTGGTAGCTTCATTCTCATGGTCAACTGCTTTCAGCTAGTTATTACATTTTAGCATGTGTGCAATTTGACATTTTAAAACTGAAGGTAAAACTGAAGTAAGTTTGGGCATTGATCCAACTTAAGATAGGCCACAGACATGGAAGTTTTTTGAACTCGTGTCTATCTATCTTCATGAAAGTCTGTGAGATAATTATGATGCACTCCCAGACACCATACTTTTTGCTCAATGTTCTTTGCAGTTGAAACATGGTTATAACTTTTCAATGATATACAATCCTGTCTATTGCGATATTGCCTGATTAGATGTAATAAATACAGCTATCATTGGCCATTATCTTCTGGTGTAGATAACAGGTTCCCAGATGGTAAATAGAGACAATTATGGATGAAGACTGAGTATAGCCAGAAATATGAGATAGCCAGAAGTATAAGATTCGAGTATGCAACAGCCCTAGCTTTGTAGCGCCCTATGGTTACAACTCAGGGTTACAATGTAATGTTTAGATAGATCACCTGTAGAAACCAGCAATATTAGGACAAAATTGATTACTTACGAAGTGTTATATGAGTATATACTTACCTAGATGATTGTCCCATGAGTTCCATCGCCGTCAGGCTCCAATAAATACCAGACATCCTCAGAAATTCGGTCATGCAAAATTCATAATCATTCTTGTTCAGTCCATATCCAGCTAAATAATCGGAATGTTTCTGGAGCAGGAGAGTTTTTGGCCTGTCCTCTTTAAGGAGGACGTCTTTCGTTGTGAAAGACATTGATCTATATTATTTTATCACTTGTCACGATACTAAAATTAAACGCAGGAACGTGAATAAAATCTTTCAGAAAGTAGTTTATTATTTTGTACTTGATTTTGTATTTTGTTTGCTTGAAGTTTTTGCATAAAATTTGACATTGACAATAACAAGTAGCATTATCCTTTTTTTCCGCCAACTGCTGGGCAAGCTAAAGCTGTTAAGTCCATACCGCCTCGTCTTGCTTATTTTACAATGATACGTTTCACCTATGGCGGGAAATTCAAATTACAAGCAGTTTTCTTGTACTTGTAGCTAGGCCTGGTAATTATTGTAAACGATCATGATGTTTGCGCTTATTCATTATATTTTTTTTCCAAAATCTTATAAAGCTATTTATTTCTAATCCACATTATTAGTTACATATGTCAACAAACAATTTTTTGGTGTTTCAAACCACAGAGATCTGTGTTTCAAACGGTTTATTGACAAAATATGTAAGCAATATGATGCGTTACTGATAAATAGCTGTACCGAGCTGTACACACAGAAGAGAATAAAAATTCGTTTTCTTTGCTGTGGCTGTACATGATAATATTGATAATGTAAAAATCAACTGCCTACAAAGGGGGAGGCCTATGTTCAGCAGTGGACGTCTTCTGGCTGATGATGATGATGAAAAAACAATTAACAATTTGCGCAAACCACAGAAAAGAGAAGTAGATAGAACGGAAAAGAGAAGGAACATCTGTTACCAGGCATACGAGTGAACATTCTTATTTACGTCAACGCGTTGAACTACTCCGTATCACAATTGCTAACTGATTTTGAACGCGTAGCTGCTCCATCGAATTTATTCCACAATGCATTCTTGCGCTGTAATTACGTGTCGCCTAGCTAGCAAAGATTTTATTTAAAAAAAAGGAAGCATATCCTATCACCGGTATGTCTAAAATGTTTATAATTTTATTATTTCACCGTGTTTTAATTACAAAGCTGTTGACAAGCCGTTGACAATAATAGTGGTTACCATTATTTTATCGATATCGATACATTTAGATTTTTCTTATAGTACTAACAGACGTATGGACCAAGTCCGTCTCGTCTATTAGCACTATTACATTTCCCGTAATTTTCTATTGTATTAATAGACATTGAATTTATTACAGTTTTCCAGGCAATCCGTCTACTAGGCAAAAATGGATTGATGCAACAGGAAGACGTGATTGGATTCCTACTAAACAAGCACAATTTGTTCAAAAAAAATTTTGGACATATATGTATCACGACAAATAAAAGATACTTGAAGCCATTAGCAATATCACAAAAATAAATTATTTATTTACATTCAGTGATTAAAAATTAAATCATATCACCAACACCAACGTCTTCATACTACTCTCAGACAAACTCATTTGAATCTCCAAAGAGACTTAAAATAGCATCACCTGCCTGTTCAAATTCTTCGACTCCCAAGAAAACGCAAACTAAAGGAAGTTATAAAGTTATAAATTATTTTTCTTTATAGATATTTGTGATGCACATTTGAGACTTCCGTAAAGTGACGCCTGATTCAATCAACTAACTTTGATATTCATTATTGATAATTTTATTCAATAAAAAACCTAGCCAGCTTCAATTGCGATCCCGAAACTTTAAACTCCACTTTTTAAAATATCCCGGTTGTTCACTATTTAGTTGTATGATTACGGAATATTTACACATTATTTATAACGTTTTTGAGTCATTTCCTGTGCCGAAACATTAGGAACTCCATATCCACAACATAATCACGGTAAATAAGTCGTTAATAATCATACAACTGTACTAAAACTCCACGTTTTTAAATAAGTCACACCCACGATTCCATAATATTTAATGGTATAGACAGACGGACAGACTTAGTAAGTTAGTAGACTTAGACTCGTAGGCTTAGTAATAGGGTTCCGTTTTTACCCTTTGGGTACGAAACCCTAAAAAGTTAAAACGAAAGAGGCTTCCCCATACAGCAAACGTATTTTAACGTATTTTTGTATTAGATCTAATGTATATGTAATGTAGTGTAACGATAATACGTACAAGCGTAATAATTGGCATGAATATAGTACACAGACACACTCTAACTAAAGTATAACAAAAAATAATAAATAATGATCAAATGCGAGTCAGTGACAAATTTCTGTTCATACGAACTAAGCAAGTCAATCTTGCAATTTTTTTTAATCGACTAGTGGAATTCCTACCGTCTAATATGCTAAAGTATATAATAGGCATGTGTCCTAATGTTTAATTTGTTACAATTAACCGGCTTAGCGATGAATATAACTAAATAAATTACACATAGGTACTGATAAAATAAATGAAATTGGCTGATAAATCTCTGAGATATGAGTGTTTAAAGTTTTAGGTGGGGATAGAGAGGGGATGCTCTATTCATTTCTCGCAAAGCGTGTGTTAGTACAGCATTTGTATGGCGCTCCTGAGGTGTGACGTCACGGCTCAGTATAGTGCGCTCTCTGTCTAGCACGAAATTAAAATGTTTATATCTCATTTATGTTTGAACTAATTTTTATTTTGTTTTCGATGATGTGCTCTATTTATGATCAGCTTTTTTATGAGGTAATAAAAAAAAATTGTCATCATGCCTATTAAGATTATCGATAAAATCAAAACTGCACACAAAACTTTCCCATCACTAGCTGTGATACCACATTCTAAATTTTAGGATGAGGTTTTTTTTTAATGGCTCCTCACGAAAATAGCATTTAACCGTATCAAGTAATATATTTATTTTTCTACCCATTTAAAGTCACATAAAACGAACTCTAAACATAGCCTACGTCAATATCATGGTCAAATCATGACCTAGTAAGGTCATGGAAACTTTTTAATCAAGTTTCTATGGAGTTTTGGGGCAAAACAAAAAAATCACATTTGCAACTTCCCATTGTTTGCCTACACTCACGCAAACCTACGAATTTGCCTTAATCTTATTTAACGGATAATAATTCAATATTATTACACAAGCACATGCATTAATACACTAGTTTTGTTAAATAAAAAAAGCAAAATCGATGAAAAACTCTTAGCTAAATTATTTTAACCCTCGTGCTTATCGTGCAGTTTAATTTGGAACTATTTTAACTATGTCGTAGATAAATTTACGTTAAGGACTATTGAACTCGTACTAGTTTTTTGAACTGCACAAAAATCGTGCAGTTTTTTTGGAATAGCAGCATTTACCGAAATAATTGCGCAAAATGCACAGGGAACTGAACCGTATTGCACCACGAGAAGGTCAGTTTTAAACTTTAACAAAATGGCGTTCATAACCTTTTGGATTAATAATAATCTTGACGAATTATTGCATTCCTTCCTATGTAGTTATATTATGACGTTTCGTTTACATGTGTGCAACTGGCTACAACGGATTTCTTGCAAAAATGCCTTGACAGCCGTTCTATTTTAAACGAAAATTTTTTCTCTTCTGTGGCGCAAACAGTGTTATTTTCACAGATCTACTACCTATAGATTTTCAATGAGCGTGGCTAGCTCAGTGCCTCTCGCTCATCATCGTATTTTCGCTCACTGCGCTTCTTGCAGCCCAAAATGCTACAACCAACCATTGTAAAATATCTTTTACAATTATTTCTCAGAGGAAACACGCATTTATCACATTAAATCACCAAAAAAAGGCAATAAATATAATTCAGACCCGTTTTGTTTGTCACTGATTATTACAGATTTTGACACTTGAGGTACCAAAAACAGGTCACGCCGATAAGGACAACAAAATCTATTTATGTCCTTTTCGTACTTGTGCTGAGCCATATCAAGTTGTCTCTTTCACTAAAATATATTGCCGATCTGGTTGTGTATATCTGTGGTTATTTTACAATAATATTATCTAGCCTAGCTAAAAAGACAAAAAAAAAAATTGTTTGAAAATTTCCCGCCATATGTGAAACGGATTAGCTGTTTATTTGATCGAAGATGCCCCAGTAAAATAGTGGATACTTTCTTTTTTCTTTCTATTTTGTAGTTTTTTTTTTTTTTACTTCTATAAAGTAATTAATGTGAATTTTTTGAAAGTATGTTCCTACTATAATTATATTTGATTATCATTTTGCATGCCTGATTTAAAGTTTTTTTTGGCTGTCGGTACAATACAATCTTAATTTAAGATCAATGTGTCCCATAAACCAGCAATTAAAGAATTGAATTGCAAAAAAACATGAAAATACCCCATTTCTACCTACTACATTACTTTCCAGCACATTCAAAAACCAGTCGAAAATGCGTAAGTTTATTAAAATAAAATACAACGATGCGAAATGTTTTTTCACGTTGGCGCCAGAATTCCTGTTTTTTTTGACAGCAATCTTTTATAATATTATGTACTAGCTGTTGCCCGCGGCTTCGCTCGCGTAGTATTGAAATCTACTTTACTACCTCCCGTCTTTTTAGTTTCAGTCTCGCATCCATCCTGTAATCCACTCTACTCCTGTACCACCCTTTCCGCTCCTGTTCTGCATTCGCCCCTAAATCCACTCTACTACCGTTCGGCTCTTTCCGCTCCAGGCCCGAGTCCGTCCCATAAAAATACTCTTCTTCCGTCCCATACTTTGCGCGCCAGCTCTGCATTTGTCCCATAATCTTCTCTAATACAGGCCCACCCTTTCCGATCCAACTCGGCATCCGTTCCGTAGTCCACTTTATTCCCTTTCCGCCTTTTTGCAATCCAGCCCCGCTTCCGTTCCGTAATCCAATCTACTTCAGTCCCAGTCTATCCGATATAGTCCCGCAGCCGCCCGCTCCACTCCACTCCCATACCGTAATTCAATCTACTCCTATCGCGCCTTTATAGCTATAGTCCCGCATCTGTCCTGTAATCCACTCTACTTTAGTCCCGCCCTTTCATGGTACTTTTATAGTATTGTTTAGCACAAAACCATAGTTTTTATCTATGTGAAACTAAAAACATTAGGGATTAGACCGACTTCCAAATTAGTAAAATACGCATTTCGAGTCAGCCTCGCGCATTGAGGGTTCCGTACCACCACAAAATACAACCAGTTATTATTCATGTTTTAACGCCTTCCAAAATAGTCGAAGTAATTGCAACGCAGTCGCATATTTAATTCTTTGCTACACGTGACGCTCGATTATAACTTGGTAATGAATAGAAATTTGTCACTGACTCGCACTTAGCCATTATTTATTATTTGTTGTTATACTTTAGAGGGTACTATAATTGTGCCAAGGTTGACGCCTGTACGTATTACCGTTTTTACATTAGAGCTAAGTAATACAAATAAACGTAAAAAAATACGTTTGTTGCATGGGGATTGGAGACCCCCTTTCGTTTTAACTTTTTGACTTTATTATTATTACATTTCTTAGTTGATCCGCCATAACGTTACATATTCTCTGAACATTTCAACTGGCTATCTATTACGGTTCGAAAAATACTGCCGTTAAAAGGTAGGGCAGATAGACAGACAGCGTTAGTAATAGGGTCCCGTTTTCACCCTTTGGGTACGGAACCCTAAAACCCTCGTAACTGAGAACCTTTTTTAAAGTAAATATTTAAATACCTGTGACACCGCTCCACCGCAGCACAGCATTGTTAAAAGTAGTCTGGAAGAGGTCGCTCATAGCGCTAAGGCCGTTTTTTGTTCTCATATTTAATGTAATCTTCTTGTAATATCTTTTTTTATGGTGTTTATAATGAGTTATTTTATTATATTACCTACTTATTATGTGCAGTATGAAGGCGCTGCGCGGATTATTATGGTCGCGTTATTTTAATTTTACATTATCTCATGAACTATGCGTCTAAACCACAAACTGTAAACGGCAAACTATATCTACATTAAGTACTCCTAATAATAAATTCATTTATTTTTGTAAAGATTCATAAGTTAGATTACAAAACTGCATCTAAACATGACCTTATAATTTAAATTTATATTCTGAACACAATAACCGGTTATTATCGTTATTGTGGTTTTCTTATAAAAGTTAGATATATGCTAGCGCGGACTTTTTTGTAAAACTACTTAAGAACTAAATTTTTGTCAAACATTGTATTTACTTATCTCAAACCGTTAGGTCAGCGTAAGCCGATAAAGAAGCCAATCAGCTTATTTTTCTCCAACATGTTTTACTAAAACGGTTATTTAGGATAGAAAATTAAGTTTCATCATTACAAAACATAGCCTATGGCACTCAGGTATAGTGTAGCTTTCTATTAGTTTAAGAATTTTTAAAATCGGATCAGTAATTTTTTAGTTAAAACAGAACAAACAAACTTACAAACTTACAAACTTTACGTCTTTATAAAGTTAGTGTAGATTTGCAATGGGCCTGGGCTGACTAAACTCTTTAGACCATACTACCATGTCTATAAGGGCCAACTTTTATTTGAAAACTGTATAAACTGGATAAGTAAAAAAAAACAAGTGTGCACTGCTGTGAAAAATTTAGTTGTAGGTACCTATACCACAGAAGACATAATAGCCTATACCTAAACTGTATGTGTACCTTTGATGCCACATCCTTGGTGTACCGAACCTCAATTATACCTTCTCGCAAGGGACGTTGGGTGACGTTGGTTTATAATTGATCGTCCTTGTCCTTCCCTGCTGACCTTCGGTCGATGTCAGTATTTTTGTATTTGCTCTAATGTAAAAACTATAATACGTACAAGCTTCAAACTTGGTATGATTATAGTAAACACTCAAAATTATACTATCAATAAGTATTGGCCAAGTGCGAGCCGGTGAAAAATTTCTGTTCACCACCAAGTTAAGCAACGTTGGGCGCGGTCAGTACTTGGATGGGTGACCGCCTGGGCGTGATGGTGTCTTTTTGCACTACTTTTTGTATTTTGTGGTGGTACGGAACCCTCAGTGCGTGAGCCCTACTAGCATTTGGCCGGCTTATTTTGTTTCAAAGCACAGTTGAAATGTGACTTGATTGAGTGTTCTTATATAATATCAAAGATTATATACTAGAGATAATATTCAAGGAAATCTGTTCAACTGTTTGTAGATTATCATCTCATTTATCGGAGGTTTAAAAAATAGTATAGGTACGTACCTATTATGCGATTAGTGAACAAAGGAAGGATTTAAAGCAAGGGCCATAGATGAATCACGGGCAAGTGAAGGATTCTAACGACTGAATCACGACTGTAGGTAGGGAGTGGTTCATGATCAAGTGTTAGAACCCTGAGTGACGCGAGTGATTCATGGTCCTCGATATAAATCTGTTTTATTCAAGAGTTGCATACTATACTTTATACCATAACTACGAGAAAAAGAAAGATTTAAGGACTTTGTATCGAGTATTTTTTTGCACAAGGAGGTTGTATAGCATTGAGATGGAGGTCAAATATATTGGTGTGTTCTAAATTCAAACACCAAAATAAGTGCTTTTACGCACTGTTTTCAGTGAATAAAATAAGCTTTTTAGAGGAGGAATGGTATAAAACAATGTATACTTACTTGTATTGACAGGTTTTTCTATTACAAAGCAAGTTGTAATAGGAAATCCTGACATGTTACATTTCCATCTCTAATTAGTCTCTCTCTTCAAATAATTTTACCTAACAAACACTATATTCCTATAACCAGAAAAGTAAGTTTCACAAATTAGAAAACTTTGCCTATGACTTTGCTCTGTAATTATTTGATAGATAAGCACACGACAGCGACACGTGTGAGAGATGAAAGCCTACACTGTTACAATATTAGGTACCTACGCGTACCTACTTATATCTAGAACTCTGGCCCGGCTACGCACGCGTAGGTACAAGTTTTATTGCATAAAACATATAAACCTAAGTCCTCCTCTCCCTTTATTGTGAATAACTAAAGTAAATTCATTTCAGTTAACAAAATTATTGTAGTTAAGTATAATAAAAGACACGAACCCTGGTGTCATGGTGAAAACCGCATCAAAATCTGTTGCGTGGTTTAGTAGGAGTGACGCGGATAGCGACATTATTTTATACTGTGTAGAGAAGAGAAGAGACAAAGTATAATATGTAGAGATAGGCATGATATGGTGTCCTTGTTGAATTGATAGTTCCGATAGTTCTTATAGCTCTATTGAAGGAACTGCAGGGGCAACAAAGCCTTAGTACCTAGTTTTTTTTTTGTTAAAATCTTCATGAGCGTGGATTCAATGTCATTTACTCGTAATATTAAACAGTTTACTTTGTCTTAATAGCGTCAAACAAGTCATAGTCACAGTCAGAGTCAAGCTAAGTAAGTCACGGTCAAGTCGAACTCATGCCCCTGTAAAGTGGTGAAGACTTTACAAGAGGCTCCTATGGAGTTTTGGAAACAACACGAAAATACACGTTTCACCTCGTTATATCACTTGCCCACACTCAAGCACGTTTACGAGCACTTAATGAATGATAATTCACCATTTAGTACACAAACACGAAAATACACAAGTTTAGGAAAATAATCCAACGAGCCGCCACGTTTTTTCCGCGTTGGCGCCAAAACTCTTAGTACCTAGGTACAGTTCAGCGTTGCCAGATGTCCCGATTTTGGCGGGACGTCCCGATTTTTTAATCTAAATTAAATGTCCCGCGCGGGACAGGCTCAGTCCCGCTTTTCGGGGATAACTCTACATTCAGAAAACGAATAAGACTCAACTATTTAACGATAGGGTAAATCTGATTTAAAATATCATATTTTTATTGAAATACATTTTCTATGGCTATTTTTGCTATCTATTGTCAATTTGTCACGTATGTTACACCTACATAATTCGAACTCAAATAAAATGGCTTGCTGTGCGCGTTGGCTTCGCTGTAAGCACAGCAAGCATTTGAACTTAAATAAAATAAAATAAAAAGATTAATATTTAAAAACTTCTGATCAAAGATTTTTTACTTACTACATACTTTTTTTACTATGTCCTGCTTTCGACGACAGAACAGACACGCTTTTTTTCAGTCAAAATGTTCCGAAATCCCGACTTGGCAAAAAAAATCTGGCAACGCTGCGCTGGTACGCAGTTCCTTCAAAGGAACTGCTACAGGCACTAATGAGAAATGGTAATCCCAGTGGTTCCTTTAGATCTATTGTATGAACTGTAAGGACAAAAAAGATCAGAAAGAGAAAGAAAATATAAGGTACGGTAGGCTTAGTCCCAGATTTGAAAAACTTTTTTTGTTTACGTATTGTTCCATACATTTTATTAAAGCGCCTCCAGCGGAAACGCGGAGGAACTAAATCGGCGGTATAGATTGCTTCATTCTAATACGAAAAAAGTTTTCGAATACCTTTCAGCCCAGCAATGTATAGAACAAAACGTAAACGAAAAAAGTTTTCAAAAACTATCAAATCTGGGACTGAGCCTATGGAACCCTAACATCGAATTACCTACGTAAGTACCTAATGACGCCACAACGGCTTGAATCGCTGGAGTTCGTTCCACTGTAAAAATCCTTTCAATTAAGATTTCGGCGAATTGAGCACAATCTATTTTATTTACTTACATCGATAAATTATTTTTTTTTAGTTAATCCGCCGTAACATTAGGTACATACCTATTTAATAAAAATTTAAGTTGGCTATCTATTACGGTTTGAAAGATACAGCCATAGGTAGGACGGACGGACGGACAGACAGACAATGTAGGCTTAGTAATAGGGTCCCGTATTTACCCTTTTGGTATGGAACCCTAAAAACGGGAGATATTTCATCATCATTACATTACATGTCAAGTATGTCAACCTATAAAACATTCTTACAATCTTCTTCTTCTGCTTAGCGTGTATCCCGGCACGGGCCGGGGTCCGCTTTCCTACTGCGACTCCTCCACTTCGCACGGTCGTTAGCGTCATTCTTGGTGAGTTTATTGGCTCTCATGTCATCTCTTATGACGTCAAGCCATCGTCGCTTTGGTCGGCCACGAGGTCTTGTTCCAGGGAGCACAAGGTCCAAAAGTTGATTGCCGACGTACTCTCCCGGTCTGCGGAGAACATGCCCCATCCACCGCAGGCGACTTTCCTGGAGCTTATCCGCTACGTCCCGTACTCCGAGGCTGCCACGGATGTGCTCGTTACGAATACGGTCCGTACGCGTAACTCCGCACATCCACCGCAGCATCTTCATTTCGGTGACGCGAAGCTGTTGGACATGACGCTGCAAGGCAGGCCATGTCTCGCTACCATAAAGAAGTACAGGTCGGACAATACTTTTGTAGATAAGTCCCTTGAGCTTTGGCGGCATCTTTGGATCACAAAGGACGCCAGTAACTTCTCTCCATTTGGCCCAAGCGGCGCTGACGCGTGAGTTGACGTCGCAGTCGATTTCTCCGGACGAGTGCAACACGCTACCTAGGTACTTGAACTTATCGGCTTTTACAGCCAGTTCGTTCCCTATCTGGATGGTGTTATCATCGGTGTCGTCGCATACCATGTACTCAGTCTTCGCCACATTTAGTTTGAGCCCGCCGTTTTCAAGCGAGACCTTCCACTGGTTTACCTTACGCTCCAGGCTGGCTCTGTCCTCTTCTACTAGTGCGATGTCGTCAGCGTACATCATCGCCCATGGTGCCGGCGTTTGGATGCTAGCCGTTACAACATCGAGCACAACACTGAATAGAAAAGGACTGAGAGCAGAGCCCTGGTGTACACCAGCGGTTACTAAGAAGGGTCTTGTGTCACCAACAGCAGTTCTCACTATGGACTCGGAGTTGAGGTACATGTCTCTTATGAGGTCAATATATGCCTCCGGTACGTTTTTAGATCTAAGTGCCCACCATATTGTGTGTCGGGGCACGCAGTCAAAGGCCTTTTGCAAATCGAGGAAAGCTATATGCAAGGGTTTTCTCTTTTCTCTGTATGCCTCGACAAGCAATCTTAGGGCAAAAATGGGATCTGTTGTTCCGTAACCAGGGCGAAATCCGAATTGACAATCGGAGACATCACACTCCTGCCGAAGACGACGCTCAATGATACGTTCGAAGAGTTTCATGGTGTGGCACATGACCTTAATTCCTCGGTAGTTCTCGCATTCTTGGACACTGCCTTTGCCTTTGTGTACAGGCGTGATGATACTTTGCCTCCAAAGGTTAGGCATTTTTCGATTTGCAACGATGCGGTTGAAAAGGTCGGTAAGAAAACATTCTTACAATAATCTTACCAAAATCTTACATTGAATTTTGTCATGCTCATTAGCCGAGAGAGCGAGACAAAGCTTTATTGTCCATCATCATTTTATCATAAGAATGTTTTTGAGGTTATGGTAGCCCCCAGATCGGTACACATCGTTTATTGAAGTTAATTTTTTGGAATAAAAATGCCAAAACACCTAAGCGCCAGGATAAGGAGAGGTACCTAACTAACTACTATAAATATTGGGGTTTGGTTAAATACCCATTTGTGAGGTCGTTCACCGCTGTCAAGTTGTGTTATGTAGGGCTCAGTTGCGCATAATTGAACCACTGGGTGGATGCATCGACGCATATTGAGTCTGGAAGCTGAAGAATTCATGTTGGTTGAACGACCTGTAAATAATGCTGCAAATAACAGAACTATAATGTGGTTTTCAACTGAGTGACGTCGATCACATTTAATAATAAAGTTATATTAGTTTTATGTTAGTTTTTAAATTAGTTTTTTTTTTTTTTATATTTAGAAGTTTTAGGTTTTAAATATCTGTGTTTTAAATATTTTTCTGTTTTATCTTAAAAGGCCAATGAACAGTATTTTGGTTAAATTAAACAATATTTTTTGATGATCTAAATTTATATACCTACCGTTTATGTAAACAATGTTTCATAGAGTTACATGCGTTGTTTTATAAAACGGCCTCTAAACACTCTTATGCTTCCCATACTTAAACGATTAGTTTAATTGATCAATGCTTAAAATAAGTAAAGTTATTGCGTTTTGCGCACAAAGTTGTTTGAAAAAAAAAAAAATAAAAAAAAAAATTTGCTCTCTCATTTTGGCGTGTTCATTTCCTACTAGACAGAGCAGTTTTAAGCATCGTTTAACTTTAGAAGCCATCAAATGACTGAAAGGACAGCTAAAAGTTTTTCAAGGTTGTGATGAAAACAAAGAATATTGGTAGCTATTTGCGTACTTGTTTTTGTTGAACAGTAAACAGTATTATAGAGAGAAAAACTAGTTTAACTAGTCTAGCTGCTGATGAATTGACACGTAGAATCTCGGGTACACACGCTATAGGAGCTGAGCCAATGATCCCATCAGATCCTGTATACGGCAGCGGATGAGCGGACAACAAGACTTCATATAGAGCACTGGGCAAGTAATATAACCTGTAGGCAGTCAAGGGTCTTCCCGGATCCAAATGAGATATAGATAGGTACTCCCGGTGACTCCTAAACCCCAAACATGACAAGCTCCGGAAAATTTTAGGTATCGTCACAGGGCACTTCAAAATTGGAGTAACAGACAGTCCTCTACTCGTATGCAGAGTAGCCGTTATTTCGACCTCCATGCGGACTGCGGAGGGCGATGAAATTGCCATGCATTTGCTGCTAGAGAGCAGCAGCGTAGCGGAACAGCTCAATAACATCCTCGGGTAACCGAGAACGCTCCGGAAGCTTGTTCCGGCGTCAGTGAGCTGCTGGCCATCCTGAATGAGACCGGGTGGTTGAACTAGCTACAGCCGGTGCACTCAAAAAGGGCCTGTGGAAAATGCCCGCGTCACAACGCAACGCTATTTGACGAGACGCATAAATGTATGCGTGCTTTTTAGTTTTATAAACTAAAATATTCATCATCATAATTATCAGCTTTTCTTTATTCCCACTTTAAGATATAGCGATAAAACTGTAATAAATTCAAGACGTTCTAGCTCAAAGGTCAATAAAGTTTTCGTAACAAAAAAAAACTCGAGTAGTTTTCTTTTTGAAGTGTACCTATGTTATGTTGGTATGATGCACCCCTGAACTTTGGTTAAGTCCACAGAGCTTCGACTTTTTCTGTGACCACCAATTTCTGAACAATGACGATTATAACTTTGGCTCATCATCATCAGCCAGAAGACGTCCACTGCTGAACACAGGCCTCCCCCTTTAACCTCCACACTGAACGACAGCCTGCCTTTTGCATCCGCTAGATGCCAGCGACTCTTACTATGTCGTCGGTCCATCTAGTGGGAGGCCTACCTACGCTGCGTCTTCCGGTTCATGGTCTCCACTCAAGAACCTTTCTTCCCCATCGGTTATCGGTTCTCCGAGCGATGTGGCCTGCCCATTGCCACTTCAACTTGCAAATTTTAACAGCTATGTCGGTGACTTTGGTTCTTTGGCGAATATCCACGTTTCGGATTCTATCGCGCAAAGAAACTCCGAGCATAGCTCTCTCCATTGCCCGCTGTGTGACTCTGAGTTTTTCCAAAAGGCCAGCAGTTAAGGACCACGTCTCAGTACCATATGTCATCACTGGCAACACACACTGGTCAAAGACCCTTGTCTTTAGGCACTGTGGTATCACTACTTACTGCTTTGGTACTTTGGCTCATCGAGATACAATTCCTATATTATATTGCATTTAGATGCTTTGGCTACGAAAAACGGAGCCCTACCATGTGCGCGTCTCGAGTTTCGACACGCTTTTAGCCAGTTATTGAGCGATGGCATCTGTACATTTTATTTATTATTAAATTAGTCATTGGTGCGAGGGCGAGGATTGAACCGGGTGCTGTCAGATGGTAAAGCGCACATGCTATATACCATCGCCCATAAGTAGAAGATCTGTGATCGCCCTAAAATATTATTAACAGTATATTTTGCAAGCCTTAAAATAATGTCATTGGAGAATTCTTGAGAGTCTGTAGTCCTTCAGTCTCCTGACACATCCATTATTCAATATCCCGTCGGAATCGAATTAAACGGTAACCGGTAACTTGCAACTCATTGGGTTTGCAACGTTATTTTTGCCATCCCGGTGGTCTTTATCTCAATACGTTTAAAGTTATCCAAGTACTGCGTGATGTCTGTGTAGTGATATCAGTATAAATTGGACAATAAACGCGTCACAGTGTAATCGTGGTTGTTTTACAACTGATGCTTGCGGCTTATCTGTAGAGGGTAATAAACAGAGCTGATAGTGTTTACTACTGCCTTTAGGGCGGGGTGTACACATTTCATAAGTTTTTTTTATAAATAGCTGAATCTCGCAGCTTTTAGGGTTCCGTACCTCAAAAGGAAAAAACGGAACCCTTTACAGGATCCCTTTGTTGTCCGTCTGTCAAGACCCCTTTTCACAAGAACGCGTGAAGCTATGACGTTGAAATGTATATATCAAATATTATACTTGGGTCTATGGAGATATATGTATGGAGAATAAACGGTTTCTTTCAGCTGTGGAAAAATCAAACTTGTAAGTCAACGCGATCAAAAGATATGACCATTTATGTCGCATATTTCGCGATTTTACAAGGGAATACCTATAGGGTACTTCCCGTAGAGTTAGAATCATGAAATTTGGCAAGAAGCAAGGTCTTACAGCACATAATAAACGAAAAAATCATTCAATTAGGTTGTTAATTTGAAGTTATTCACATACAAACAAAAAAAAAAACAATTACAAACGTACATTTTGTAGTTGGTATGTATCGAAGCACCTTATTGTGCACTACAAAGTTAAGTTTGTCTTGCAATATTTCAACTTATTTGTCGTTTTTTTTTGTTTGGAGTCGTGCTCTGTTGTTTAAATCCTACGGAACCCTCGGAGTGCGAGTCCTAATTGTATTTGTCCGGGTTTTTTTCACATTTTTTCGATACCTTCGATAAACTACCAAATATACCTATATACCTACTTTTCTCGAGTAATTTGAAGTTTTTAGCATATATATGTCGCTTCCGTAATTTAGTTCTGAGGCGGGTGCCGATTCGTGGGTATATCTTCCTACAGGCGTAGATAGCATATTTTTGTTACTGTTTCGCGCAGAGGCAAAATTTGAATTTGAGCTGACGACATATCGACTCTTAACCTTCCGTTTGGGGTGTTGACGTTTGTAAAGCGCACATGCTACCTCTCGGCCACCATCGCTCTTGTGCATTGTCAATGTAGGTACATAAAATTTTATTTTACTAAGCCTATCAAGCATTCAGTCAGTACTCCGCTTAACGAATAATGAAACACGCATCGGCTGATATCAAAACACATCTCGTCAGTGCGCGGCCGCTACAACACAGCACAAACGCTACTGCTAACTGATAAACAAGGAGAGACCGAGCACAGGATAAACATTGGAAATAACAGGCTTTCACTGTGGAAAAGGTATGTTGTAACAATCATAACAATCCTTTCGCAAAATGTGGGTCAAACGTCACATTCCTACGATGATTGCACTTGTCTAGTGTAGGTACCTTACCTTGTGGTTATATCTTTTATAACCTCTGACGCAAAATGAGGTGTAAGGAGATGGGTGTGTTATAAGTTACCTCAGAAAAAAATATGTGGTATACCTATAGGATCGAGATACAATACCTATAGAGTCACAAACGTGCCAAAAAAGTCAACCGCGATCCTCGAGTCAACGCCGCACGATGCTAGTGCTACGATGCCATAGCGGACAAGCGACGTTGAACACTATGCAACCGACATAAATGTAAATTGGAGTCTTAGAATAACTACTCAGAGAAGGTAGGTTTCCAAACAATGCCTTCTCAAAACGTAAGCTACAAATTCGCTTTGTAGCTTACGTTTCGATTGGTATTTTAAACGATTTAAGCAAGTGTTGAATGTCACACCATAACTCTTATGCTGCTTTTCTGATTTGTTGTGTTGTGGTACGATTTCACCGCGCAAATTGTCATAGTTTTTTTTTTGGAGCCATAATTGGCACCATTTGAATGGCTTAAATTTTGCGAATGTACTTGGTTTCCTTGTGTAGTTATTCTAAGATTGGAGTAAATAAAGCATTGTGAACTATATAATTGATGCCTAGGTATGAACAACGACGCTCGGACTTTTTTGACTGTTATCATTTACAGATTGTGACTCTATAGGTGTTGTTATATCTCGATGACCTACAGTTTCCCCTTTAGCACTTAAATTCCCCTTGGTCGTCTATTTGATGACATTTTGATCGTCTCATTTGCAGTTGTGTGCCGCTCAATATTGTAGTGTGCGTTTGTAGAACTAGTAAGAATATGTCAGTGTGTGCAATATGGTTACCTCAACATCTTCAGTTTTTGGCAGACTAAAATAAATTGAAATGTCAAAATTGTATAGTAATAATATCTGTAAAATAATAAAATATCAAATAAATAATAAATTAATTAGTTAAAAATAATATGTGTGTAAATTTAATTTCTTTCTGTACAATATTAATTAATTAAGTCCATGTCAATATTTACGCCATGCCTTTTTATCTATACTAATATTATAAAGAGGAAAGATTTGATTGTTTGTTTGTTTGTTTGTTTGCATTGAATAGGCTCTGAAACTACTGAACCGATTTGAAAAATTCTTTCACTGTTGGGAAGCTACACTATCCCCGGGTGACATAGGCTATAATCTATACCCGTGCGAAGCTGGGGCGGACCGCTAGTAATATTATAAAGACGAAAGATATGTTTGTAAGTATGTTTGTAACGAATTGGCTCACAAAGTACAGGACCGATTTAAAAAATTCTTTCACTGTTGGGAAGCTACACTATCCGCGGGTGACATAGGCTATAATCTATACCCGTGCGAAGCTGGGGCGGACCGCTAGTCTTTTATAAACTCGTCCACCTTGTAGTAAGCTTTCTTAATTTTCTTTTTAATTTTAAATTTCCCTTTGTTAAGGCATGTCAATGTTTTTTAGCTCGAGTTTAAGGCAAATCCAAACTATACAAATAAATGATCAATTTGTGTCTGTGTATCTGTGTGTCTGTCTATCGAATCGTAGCTCCAAAACGGCTGAACCGATTTTCATAAAGTTTGTTTTTGTTTGTAAAGTCGATCGAGAGTGTTCTTAGCTATGATTCATTAATATCTGTTCAGCCGTTTGAAAATTATAATCTCTTTCATTGGGGGCTTAAAAAGTAAGTAATAGACCTCAAAAATTAAAACATAATGTTATATAGATACTAGGTCCAAGATTTTCAGTTGTAACAGCTGCAATAATATTGTAGAAAATTAAATGAAAACGATTTCTTTCAATATTTTACTGTAGTAGGTATATGCTTCGACCAAAATAAAATGAATGGACAGGCCCAGTAGAAGCCCATTTTTTAAGATACCAAAATGAGCGCAGGCTCTTATTTCGTTTCAGTCGGTCTCTAGCCGTAGGAAGTGCAACACGTGTCTATTGTTACGTGATAACGAAACATCTGACAAATTTATGCATTCATATGCTTTCCCAAAGTGTAAATACACAAATAAAAAACCGCGATCTATTTGTTGTAACAAATATACTGTAATAATACATTTTTATAATTAGGTGTTGAAGTATTATGTCCGACGGTTTTGACTCGTTTTTACTGAGCAATTTCAATGGTTAGGGCTCGTCCATTCATTTTATTTTAGTCGAAGGGTATATGTACAATATCACGTTCAAAAACCTAGAAAAGTAATCAGGTTATACGGTTTTCATTCATATTTTTACAATGTTCTAAAGCTAACCAAAACATAGGCGGAGTGCAGTGGCGTTGTCAATGCGTTGCAACCCAAATTAAATAAAGCGATGACAAGTGATGATATACCTATGCGGGCTGTCGTTGAGTGTGGAGGAGAGGCCTTTGTTTAGCTGTGGACTGCTTTCTGGAGTTGGGTACGCATTCATATCTCATCTTTGTTTCTGTTTAGATAGAAATAAACCCAAAGCAATTAAGTAATCGTTTAATCGATAACACTTTATTGACCTCAGTTGTCTTTAACTGTAAACAACAGATTAAAATGTTTGTAAAGTGGATTATATACGTTTATTATATTATGTGTACCTATATATTTTTTAATTTATGCCATAGGTGGCAAACAAGCAGACGGGCTGCCTGATGGTAAGCAGTCACCGTCGCCCATGGATACTTGTAACAGTTGTAACACCAGAGGCATCACAAATACGTTGCCGACCCTTTAGGACTCAATTAACTCACCTTTTAAAGAACCCCATATTGTAGCTTCACATGCAAGCATGTTGTTCTAACACCGTGGAAGGTAGCTCATTCCACATTTTGCAAGTATGGGGCAAGAAGGATCGAGTGAATCGGACAGTGTGCGATTTCCACTGATCTATTATGGATATATACATAATTATATGGATACCCTCGATAGAAGTAGCCAAAGTTACTCCTTATAATATCAGCTATATGCCAGTGAAAGTCCCGTCAAAATCAGTCCAGCTGTTTTGGAGTCCATAGGAAAACATGCACACATACACACCAAATTTAATTTTAGAACATAACTAATACAAAATAAAACGATAGTGATTGATTTTATATAGAAAATACAGCCCGCTGACCCGATCCTATGCACAAACTATAAATATAAAGGTCGCTGTATATAAGTATAGATAGAGTTGAAGTGGCAATGGGCAGGCCACATCGCTCGAAGAACCGATAACCGGTGGGGAAGAAAAGTTCTGGTGTGGAGACCACGAACCGGAAGACGCAGCGTAGAGAGGCCTCCCACTAGATGGACCGACGACATTGTGAGAGTCGCGGGCATCCAGTGGATGCAAAAGGCAGGCTGTCGTTCAGTGTGGGGAGGCCTATGTTCAGCAGTGGACGTCTTCCGGCTGATGATGATGATGAGATTATCCCAAGCGTAAAAATACAAGTACTTATCTTATTCGCTAAAAATAAATAAACACTGTGCCAATGAGCTGTTCAAAAACTCTTCATAAAACACTTCGACAGAAAAAAATTCGGAGTAAATTATTCCTATCGACGTCGTGAGTCCATTGAAATTACCATTTACTCAGAAATCAGACGAAATAAACATAATATGATATTTAGATGTCCAACGAAGCGGTCCCGAAGGGTGAGTCTGTGTTGCTACAACAAGCGCGTGACAAGTTCGTCGCTTGCTTCGGTCGCGCATCCACAGTCGCTGTGGCCGCGCCTGGTCGCGTCAACCTCATAGGCGACCATATCGACTACTGCGAGGGATATGTGCTACCCGTGGTTAGTATACTTACCTATGACTGATACACAGTAGATATATAAGCCAGTAGGTTGACTATAGGCAAACACCCGAATCGAGTGACGTGATTAAACGAGAACATTCTAGATCAAGTCACCTTTCAAACAAAAACAAACAAAAACAGAATCGGTTCATCGGTTTGGGAGCTACGATGTGTCTGACACAGATACACGTGTTAAACTTATAACACCCCTCTTTTTACGTCTACCATTCCCCTTCTAAAAAGCTTATTTTATTCACTGAAATCTGTGAATAAAAAGCACTATTTTGGTGTTTGAATTTAGAATACACCAATATATTCGACCTTCATCTCAATGCTATACAAGCTTCTTGCGCGTAATATACTCTATGCAAACTATTTAAATCTTTCTTTTTCTCGTATTTATATTATGAAGTATAGTATGCAACTCTTGAATAAAACAGATTTATATCGAGGACCATGAATCACTCGCGTCGCTCAGGATTCTAACACTTGGATCACTCGCTACACTCGTGATTCAATAATCACGAATCACTCCCCACGGTTGTGATTCAGTCGTTAGAATCCTTCACTTGCTCGTGATTCATCTATGGCCCTCGCTTTAAATCCGTCCTTTATTCACTAATTGCATAATATAGGTACTATTAAATTTGGCAACGCTGCTTAGGTATGTAAAATTTGTTTTGTCTCTGGACTGACAAATCCACGAAGTCGCAAGCAAAGGAAAAATCCCAAAGTCAAAAGGATTTACGTAGGTAGGTATTGTTTACGACAAAACATTTTAATTAGATTGGTGCAAACAAAGTAGGCAAGTAAATAATATTAGCGTTCGTCAAGTTTTAATAATTACTAATTAGAGTGGATTACTTTTAAACTTTGGGTAAGCGAATTAAAATTTAATAAATATTGATGATCCAGTGACGAAAACGCCTAAATTATTTTAAAGTTCAAGTTTATGTTTGGAAAGTTCCCTGTAAGCAGCCACTTCTGTTTATGTTAAATTTGTCAAACATTGGTAAAGCGGGAGTAAGGACATAGGATTGAATCTCTATACTTAAATTCATAAATTCTTAGCATAGATGTAAACAAAAGTTAACATAGCAAATATAAAAAAAAAATATAAAAAAATATGGGCCGAATTGAGATCCTTCCTCAGTTATCAAGGTCGGTAAAAAAAACATATCCAGGTCTTGGAAGCTTTTTAAATTTTTGGAAAAACGATACATTATGTTATCATGAAAAACTGAAAAACAATGTTTAAACAACGTTCCTTGTTTTCGTAATGAAAAGCACAGTATTTACCTCGGGGTTAAAGAATTATTTAGTCCCGAGACGGGGTTTGGCGCCCGAGCGTAGCGAGGGCGCTAATAGTTCGAGGGGCTAATTTCACCCCTGGGGTAACAATGTAAGTACTAGATTATACTTAATATTTTTTTATTACTGAACTTCTTTTTCAGGCGCTTCCATTCCTGACCGTGATCGTGGGGGCTCCCAGCACCACAGATGATTGTCGAGTGGTGTCGACCCTGGGCACAGGTGAGGTGCTGCAGACCAGCTTCCCCACTCCGTCAGCAGCACCGTTGAAGCCTGGGGCACCTGCCTGGGCGAACTATGTCAAAGGAGTGGTGGCTAACTTTCCTGGTAAGTTCAAAAACTATAATTGGTCACTGAATTTTCAACGCTGGTTAATTGAAAACCTCTGTTCAGATAAATAAGGGAGGTATGGTAAAGCGGCGTGGCGGGTGCGAACACATCAGGTCTAAATTAGGCTTGATGCCTTTAGTGTAGTGGGATAGGTGGACTGTAAGTAGAATTTCTCGACACGGGTCATCCTAGTGAGGACTGCTTCGCAAAGCTCATTATTATATAAGCTCTCTTCTTTGTTATGTTAATTTACCATGCTAGTTAAGGTGAAATATTTAAGTTAAGGTAGGTAGGTTCACAGAACTGGAAATACACATATAGAACTAAATTAAACAATTAACAACATTACTTCTATTAGAAATTTAGTGATTATCAAACTTTTGTTGCCTGGCTGCAGCTGTTTTGTTTTGTGTGACGTCAATCGTCGCTCGACCGAAGCTATGACGCAGGTCTGCGTTTTGGCGCGATATTTTTTTATTCAAACTTTAACATCGATTTATATCGCAATTACGACTGATATCCAGAAAATATAAATGCAGTATACATTAAATTATATCAGGCAATAATGTGCAATAGTTTCCCAAAAGTAGTCAAATACCCTATTGTATTGTGTAAATAAAATAAATAAATAAAATCAACGTACAGACGACCTCGCCCCGGCGTTTTGCGTTTGGACTATGTTCATTGATGTCGGTGCAAGTTTCTTAGTGTATGTGGAAAACGAGTACCTAACCCATACATAAACCCACCAACTCGCCTGTTGGTAAGCTACTATGTGGTCGAAGATGAAGCACGCATTCTTAGAAGATATCTATTCATTTTACCCTTGAAAAGGCCTATCTCAGAAAAAATATAAAATAATAAAACAGCAAATAAAAACAAGTGCTACTTAGGAAAAGCTTATGGTACCAGAACATTGGTGGATCCAGGGGCCATGGGGGGCATGGCCCCCCCTAAACACCTAGCAATTCCATACATTCGTCCCAATTTTTCGATTTGATTCCTTCGAACCTTTTCAGAGTGGCCCCCCCCCAAATGAAATCATGGATCCGCCCCTGTACCCGAATAGCATATTTTTGGACCCTCAACCTACAAATTGAAGTTATGCATAATTAAATGTTCATTCGCTGAATAACTTTTTATATATTTTCGAACAAAGAGTTTTATATAATTGAAGTACCTATATCATTGTTTTCGAAGCAAAGATTTACAAGAAATGTAAAAATAGTCTGAAGGTCAATATAAGCTTATTGTTGATCTATAAGGAAAATCCTTTCGAGATAAAAATTTATAATTAGATGGGTTTAATATTATCAGTAACTCTTAACAAATGTTTCTTCTGGTTTAGTACAATCGCCTGCAATACACACCTTTCATAGTTTTTTAAATAATTTCTTAACATAAAATCTCTGTTCGACGTACACACAAAATCCAGTTTGTGTGACATATCTATGTATTATACATATTAGTTTTTTTTAAATCTTGCATACTTTTTTGTGTCTGGCAGCACAGAATATGGTAACATTAGTATAAGCTGAGCATTAGTTAAGAGTATTGGTAGTTCAGTGGTTCCTTTAGCTCCGCTGAAGGAACTGCAGAGACAAAAAAGTTCAGTGGTTCCATCAAAGGAACTACTTAGAACAAAATAAAGGTTGTATCTTTCGAACCGTAATAGATAGCCAGTTGAATTTTTCACAGGATACGTGATGTTACAGCGGATTAATTAAGAAATAATAAAAAAAGGCAAAAAAATGGGGAGTAAGTACTATTTATACAACAAACATCTTTTTAGGATTTCGTACCTCAAAAGGAAAAAAACGGAACCCTTATAGGACCACTTCGTTGTCCGTCTGTCTGTCTGTCTGTCCGTCAGTCTGTCCATCTGTCCTTCTGTCAAGACTCTTTTTCTCAAGAACGCGTAAAGGTATTGAGTTGAAATTTATACTAAATACTTGGGTCTACGGTTTCTTTTGGCTATAAAAAAATAAAAGTTGTAAGTCAACGCAATCAAAAGATATGAACGTTTATGTCGCATATTTTGCGATTTCACAAGGAAATCAAAACCTATAGGGTACTTCCCGTAGACTTAGAATCATGAAATTTGGTAAAAAGCAAGGTCTCATAGCACATATATAGGAATAAATCTGAAAGTTACAAAATTTGAAGTTATATCATTTAAAAATAATTATTTTGCTCTTACAAACTTACATTTTGTAGTTGGAATGTATAGAAGAACACCATAGTCAACTACATAGTTAAGTTTGTCTTTCAATATTTCAACTTTAGTTTTTTTTGGACTCGCGCTCTGAGGGTTCTGTCCAACGGAACCCTCAGAGCACGAGTCCTAATCGTACTTGTCCAGTTTTTTTTTACGTATTTTTGTGTTATCTCTAATGTAAATAAGGTACGTACAAGCGTCAAACTTGGCATGATTATAGTAGACACCCTAAAGTATAACAACAAATAATAAATAATGGTCAAGTGCAAGTCGGTGGCCAATTTTAATTCATTACTTACCTGGATGACCTCCTTATCATTTCACCGAATCGAAATGCCATATTTTACTTATTTTGAAGTCGTTTTTTATTTATTTAAATTGATATATAATTATTTTATTTCGTGGAGGTACAGAACCCTCAGTCCGTGAGCCTGACTCGCACTTGGCTGGTTTATGATATTAGTGTGATTTAATGCTATAATTATGTAAAAACAATGAAATGCCGGTATACATAATTATTATTGCAGGCGACTGTACGCCGTTCTACGCAGCTTCGTGAATTTGTTTTTTATTTTGTTTGTACTGTTGGGAAAAACTGAGAGAGCTGAAAAGTGAAAAACTAAAACTAGAGACTAATAAAATAACATAATTTTACAATGTAAACAGCTTTTTTACTTTCCACACAGCTCCGCTCCACAAGTGAGCAGTAATTAACTTGTTTATTTATTTATTTATTTAGTTTATTGGCACACAAAACAAAATATGGTCAAAACAATTTAAACTTAGAGTAGACTATACAATTTTAAACTAAACCATATTCCTAAATATGTATACACAACATGTTTTTTTTTAAATGCAGTAGGTAATTGGTAAAGTATTACAATCAATTTATACACAATAATAATATTAAATAAACTTAACTTTTATTATGGACTTGTATGTGTAGTAGCAACCCTAGAGCCGGGGTCATAGAACACAGCTTCGGTATCCCCCACCTGTCCTAAAAATCGACCAAAAAGGGGCTTGTGGGTGGTCAGATTTGGGCACCTGACCTACCATTGAAGCGAGCACAGGGAATGGTATGGCCCGCGTCGTTGTGATAGTACGGAAATGCTCCGGGCATTTCCCGGGAGTGTAGCTTCAGTACCCTTAGTACGAGATTTGATAGTTTTCAAAAAGTTTTTTCGTTTACGTATTGTTTCATTGTTCCACCGGTGTGAACCGGAGATCTCGGTGCCCTCCATCTGGCACAGAGGCTGGCCACCGAGGAGGTTTTAGTGGGTGCAATATCACATAACCATCTGCAACCCCATTACAGCTAGAATATTTAGAATATACCCGTCACCAAAAACCGGCAAAGTGCGAGTCAGGCTCGCACACTGAGGGTTCCGTACCACCACATAGCTTGTTATCTACTAAAGTACAAAAAAATTGTATAGAAAGACAAAATCCCATCAACGCCCAGGCGGTCACCAACCCATCTTAGTACCGTCCGCGCCCGACGTTGCTTCATTTCGGTGTTGAATATTAGAGAATAATATCGATAATATTATTTGTTGTTATACTTTAGAGTGTGCACTATAAAAATGCCAAGTTTGACGCTTGGCATGACACTTTGGCATGGCTTTGACATCGTAGGCTTAGTAATACGGTCCCGTTTTTACCCTTTAGTTACGGAACCTTAAAAAAGGGTGTATTGTAAACCCTTGTACCCATGTTTATTGTAGGTAAGGTGCAAGGTTTCGACGCCGTGGTGGTGTCCGACGTGCCGATAGGCGCTGGTCTCTCCAGCAGTGCCTCCATAGAGGTCGCTGTGTTCACGCTACTGGAAGGGCTTACTGGCATCACTGTCGAGTAAGTTGTTATACACGCTGTACATAAACTTGCCGATACACTTATATGCTTTATGTACTTGAGTGATGGTGGCCGAGCGGAAGCATGTGCTCTTTACAATCTGACGGCACCCGATTCGATCTTCGGCTCTGCACCAATCACTTATTTGGTACTTAAATTATGTGTAGATTCGATGCCATCGTAAAACGGCGAAGGAAAAACATCTTGAGGAAACCGGTATGTCCAAGAACCTTAATAGTTCAAAGACATATGACATTCACCACCATGCACTGGGCCAGCATAGTGGATTATGGCTTATCCTCTCTCTCTGAGAGAAGGCTCGTGTCCCAGCAGTGGGAACATTATAGGCTGACAATGATGATATAAACTACACAACTGACCAACTATCAAATGTTATCAAATCTTGGAAGTCGATTTTAACCTACTTCTAATTGTTGCATCAATTTGAAACTTTGCAAGTAGATAGATGTATTAAATTCGTATGAGAATCCACTAATTTGGTACCATCGAACTGATCTGAAGCCGTGGTAGCCCATTTGGGAGACCGCTAGACTTGAAAACGTGAGGTCGCGGGTTCAAACCCCGGGCCGGTACCAATGAGCTCTTTGGAGCTTATGTACGGATTTTCATACCACTGGCTTTTCGGTGAAGGAAAACATCGTGAAGAAACCTGCATACGTACGGAGAAGGAATTCAATGGCGTGTGTGAATCCACCAACCCGCACTGGGCCAGCGTGGTGGATATGGCCCAATTACCCTTTCGGGGGTAGGCTAAAAGTCCAGCAGTGGACTGTTAAAAGGCTGATTATGATGAACTGATCTGAGGATGGAGCCAGGGTAGTGGATACTGATTATCAAGATACGATCGATACGATAACTTACCTATACTTAGCGCAGGTACTTAGCTTAGATTATGGTTTCCAAAAGATTTTTTTCTGTATTCTCCAAATCGAATATTTTCCCCCAAAATAATATTTTTTGAAATTAACAACTATCACGGTTGTTCAATAAAGGAAAAAAAATGTTTGTTGGGTTTGAAATTAAATTAACACTATCTTAAAACAAAAGTTACATGATTATTTACGGGATATTAACCGTGGTAAGGTTGTGATCATATACTCGTAACTTCTGTGAATCTTAAATCTTAAAACATGCTCACATTAAAAAAGAAAAAAAGCTCGCAGAGGAAAACCCCTACGGCAACACAACATGGGTTCTGTTTCCAACTGCGATATTTAAACGATGCGTTATTTAATTCCTGTTGCTACAGTCCTGTAGAAAAAGCGAAGCTGTGCCAGAAGGCTGAGCACGAGTTCCCCGGCATGCCGTGCGGCATCATGGACCAGTACATCGCCGCCATGGGCCGGAAGAATCACGCTCTTCTCATCGACTGCAGGTGAGTTCACCACGACTTAATCTAGGTGGAGCCGTTTTTTCCAATACAGGTAGATTTTATTCACGAGTTATACACTCGATTTTTCATTGTAATTTCGAGCAAATGAAACAGTGATATTGTGATTGTTTTTTCTCTTTAGTTTTTATCTGTTATAAGCATAGATGTTTAACCTTAAACTTTAAAATATAAATTAGCTCAAATGTTAAATTCAACAACAATTTGCCTGAAGTTACTAAATAAATGCCTAACTGTATTAAATCTAAATTAAATTGTCTACCCAAAGTATAAACAAAAACGGAAAAAATAAAATAAGTCGGTAAAATTTAAAATTACTCTAATTACATAACTCTTTCGTTAAAATTGAAATCAATCACAAAATATGAACATTGTTCTATTCGTAATCGACTGAAGTTATGTCTGGGTCTTTGATAATACTCCGATCTACGGGTATGGTAATGAAACACGACAAAGAGAGAGCATCGAAACGAAAGGTGTTTTTATCGAATGCGTGGGTAACATAGATTCAGTATTGAATCTATGGTGGGTAAGAAAATATGAAGTTTCAACGACAGGACTTCTGGGCCCCGATTCTACTAAAGAAATTGTCATTAAATTGTAATTGTTGCGATTTTAATTGTTTAATAACAATTTTTTTTTTTTTTATAACTGCCTCAAAATTAACAGTTTAAAAAAAATATACTAGAAAAATACAACCACCTAATGTGATAACTTAGTATATTATTATTTTTTAAATGTCATTTTTGAGGCAGTTATTTAACAATTAACATCGCAACAATTACAATTTAAAGACAATTTCTTTAGTAGGATCGGGGCCCTGTTGACCTAATTCCTGAGACCTGACAAAGCTATATTTAGAATGTTTATTTGAGATGAGGAGATGACGGAAAACTGATTTCTGCACGTAGATTTTTTTTGCTCGTTCTTTATATATGCTTATATATAACTTACCTACATGAATTATTTTTTTCGTATAAAACAAACAATAATTTAAATTAGGGTTCCTTTTGAACATAAATAACTTTAGGCGGTTTCGCATGAAACAGAACGCGGAGGTCCAGGTGAAGTTGGAAAGCTAACGGCTTCCACCTACAAAATACAAATAAATACAAAGTGCAAAGTAATAAAATACAATGTAAAAGAATCTAATAAAAAACAAAAAAAGAGTTAACCTACTAAAAAGTTGTTAAGAATGTTTTTTTTTCTCAGACACGGTATTTAAGCATTGGTTTTTGAAGAACATTGCGACGGAAATAGGACTAGAAGGTCTCGACCCTTCCATATTCAGCGGTCTCGAAATTATTGTCTCCTCAAAAATTATGTTGTACGCAAGGATTTGTTCCCTTTAGGGTATATGTGTCGTCTAATTTCAAATGCCGTCAGATCCATTTTTAAGAAAAATAAATATTTTTACTCTATGGTATAGTCAATCTTGACCTGTATGTGTCTACTATACTTTTTACAAGCAAACTACGCCAGATCTTTACTAAAATAGCAAATTAAAACAGTAATTTAATTCAAAACCCGCCACATCCATGACGGGACTTTTTCAAACGCCGCCATATCCATACCGACCAATCAGAGCAGAGAGTTATTGCAAAACTGTCATGGCGATTAATGGCGTCTTCATTAACTGTGTGGTGTTTTCGTGTTGTGATTTTTTATTGTTTTCTGCTATAAATAATGACCGATTTATCTCGGAATATCGAACAGGTGCCTCCGAATAAAGCAAGGAAACGATGTGTTGACAAAAATAACTGGAAAAGGGAAGTTAAGAGACGCAAACTGTGAGTATTCATTGTAGTATTAATCGTACGCGATCCATATACAGTATGTTTGTTTACATGAGACCTAGGAACTTAATTTATATTGGTGTTAGCGTATAATGTATTTTTGTTTATTTATCACTAGTAGGTACCTACATTCTATTATAGTAACTAGGAGACTTTTCTACTAAAATATTATGAATTAACGTTGGTGAATAAGTTTATTTTAAAAGTTTTTATTATTATTTTTTTTGGTTTTGAACGTTAGTCATTTTCATATTAATTTATTTTGTTTTTCTTTTAGGTATGAACCAAAATATCTGCCAAGTCTTCCAAAGTGTCACCATGGAAGTAATAAAACTTTTAAATGTTCAACCTTAAAAATACAAGACGTTTCGAGGATGCATCGAAATTTTTACAAAGAAAATAAAAAAGTTGACCAGGACAATTTTATTTTAAATTATTGTCGCTTGAAACAATGCGACCGTACGAGGCTTAAAACTGGAGCACGAGGACCTAAAAATTTGAGTGTTGATTATTATATCCAGATTAAAAATCCACAGAAGCTCGTTAGAGTATGCAAAAAAGCATTTACTGATATACTGAAAATTGGCAAAGACAGAGTTACTGGCGTCTTACAACGCTCTTTTAAAGAAGGTAGTCTGGCGAAAGAGAATAGAGGAGGCGATCGCAAAAAAATGCGATTTCTGGAAAGACATAATAAAGTACAGGCATTCATTGAGTCTCTGCAAGCAGTTGAGCCTCATTATTGCCGGAGCAAGTCATCTGTTAGAGTGTACTTACCCTCCGAATTAAACATCAAAAAACTGTGGAAGATGTATAATAATGGACTAAATGAAAGCCCGGAATTAAAGGTAAAAGAATCATTTTTTAGAAAAGTGTTTAACACTAAATATAATGCTGGTTTTGGATCACCTATGAAAGACACATGTTCTCGATGCTCAGAATTAACGATGAGAATTAAAAATGCTACTAGTAATCAGGAGAAACAAAAGTTGATTGGAGATAAAAGACTACATTCCTTAAAAGCCAAGGCGTTTTACGACTTATTAAGAAATGAAGAGGATCATGTCTTGATCGCATCATTTGATTGCCAAAAGAACAACGCCTTGCCAAAACTGCCGGATCAAGCAGCCTATTTTAGTCGGCAAATAAATCTATATAATTTCACAGCTGTAGTGGGTAGCTCTAAGAGTCCATTGAATAATGCGCACATTTATTTCTGGAATGAAACCGATAACGCTAAAGCATCTAATCAAATTGCTACTGCTGTATTTCACTTATTGACTAATTTGGACATTGCTCAAAACAAAACAGTGATAAAACTTTTTGCGGACGGCTGCGGTGGACAAAATAAAAATAGTACTGTAATAGGCATGTGCTGTAAATGGCTAATGTCTAGTGCACCACCTCAAATAAAGGAGATAAATGTAATTTTCCCCATGGTAGGCCACTCTTTCTTGCCACCAGACAGAATATTTGCGAAAATAGAAAAAGAGATTAAAACAATGTCTGTGATAAGTGATCCACAGTCATATGTGAATATATTTAAAAAACATGGCAGTGTATACAATCTTACGCAGGATATTGATGTTCATGACTGGAAAGAAGAAGTTTCTAAGACATTCAAACCACCAGGAAATTGGCACTTTAAGTTTAATTTGATTAAAAGATTTATTTTGAAACGAGGAAGACAAAACGTGAGCATCCAAGGTGAAGAAAATTATAAACATGAGGTTGGTGCACCTAAACATGTCACAAAAAAAGGCAAGAGCTGCTCTGAAATGGAACCATCTGTAATCCCGAGAGGAAACAAAATCAATTCTGCAAAAATCAAGGATGTTGTTGCACTACTGAAAAAACACTATGGAGAAGATTGGCGAAATATACCATCCCTACACTTTTATAAAAACGTTGAAGAAACTAATGATAATTTCATGCATGTGGCAGATATGCCCTGTGTTCCTTTGGAAGAATCAGAAGATTTTGTGTAGTTCGTAAGATTAACGAAACTTTCTATCGATTTTTTTATGTTTTATCCAATAAATATTTTTCTTAAATTTTAATTCTTCCCACAATTTCTTTTCCTTACCTAGCTACCTACCCACGTTATAAAAATAAAGGCTAAAAATAATATGGTAACAAACTTCTGTCTTCTACCAGTCATTTTAAAACATCCTGTATAGCTGATACTACAGTTTAAAGTTAGTATCAAAGGCAGCTAGATCCAGCACTTTATTATCAAAAGCCGCCAGATCTCGAATTAAATATCAAAATCCGCTATATCCTATTTTTCAGGACGAAAATATGCTTATTTTGCTATTGAATTATATAATTTATGAAATTATATTATTGTTTTATTAAATTTTAAAAAGTCATCTATTTTTATGGCATTAATTTTATTAGGTAGCCTTACTGACACATATTTTAACTCTACTGTAAAATTGACTTATATGGATGTGACGGCATTTGAAATTAGACGACACATATATAAAATCCTTGGGTGTACGTGCATTAGACCACAGAAAAAAAAAATATAACTTCTCTTTTCTGTGCATAAGACGTACAACACAAAGGTACAACATGTTAATGTGCAGAGGTTTAAAAAAAAGGTTTGACTACGTTATTCCTCTTAAAAGAAAGAGTTTTGGCGCCAACGTTGAAAAAACATGTCGGCTTGTGCTATTGTTTTCCTAAACTTGTGTATTTTCGAGTGTTAATGTGTATTAAATGGTGAATTATTAATCATAAGTGCTCGTAAGCGTGCTCGAGTGTGGGCAAGTGATATAACGAGGTGAACGTGTCTTTTCGTGTTGTTTCCAAAACTCCATAGGAGCCTCTTGTAAAGTCCCCACCACTTTACAGGGGCATGAGTTTGACTTGACCGTGACTTACTTAGCTTGACTCTGACTGTGACTATGACTTGTTTGACGCTATTAAGACTATATAAAACAGATGAACAGGCGGTATGGCCTTAAAGCTTTAGCCTGCCCAATGGGCGAATAATTAAAAAAAAAAACTTAAGAGAAGCTAATGCCCAGAGGTGACATTTAACATTTCTAGAAGGTTTCCTGTGATTGCCAATAGCTTAGAAGGTCTAAAGCCCATAATACAAAAGAAAACTTAACCAACCGCCACCTCATCCTTAACATCAGGCGAGGTGGCGGTCAGGCGCAAGCCTATTATTTAATAATTAAAAATATAATTATAGCTATTGCGTTTATATGAGGTTTAGCAACATTTTAATGGAACGTAAAAATTACCTCAAAATATTTACGTACTACCTACATTTGCACGAATAAGATATACACGAATGCTTGGTTTGAGAAAAGTACTATACAAGTCTTGGCGACAACGGAGCATTTATTGACTCACATAATATATACTGGCCTTGGTTACGCCTCGGCCTACATTTTCTCGGCAGTAATGCACAATAAAATAAACGTAGAATTACCGCTACTCGTAACAGAATCCGTAGATGCGTTTTATAACCCTTTGTGCAGTTTCAATAGAAATGTATAACTTCTATTGTAGTTATGATTTAGGTCACCCGAACTGGGTCACCCGGATGCCTGGAAACTGCGGTTTGTTACTAGTTTCCGTATTATGCGTGCATTGGGTAACAAAGGTTTCGATGAATAATAAATTAGATAAAGTTGTGACTTTTGTGATTCAACGCTTCAAAGTACAGTACAATTTTCATTACTCCTTTGTCGGCGTTATTTTAAATCACAACCTTAGTTACAATGCTGGCTTGATCGAAATTAGCACCGGCAAATGCACCAATGCGTTTTGGCAATACATTCAGGCTCACAATAAGCAAATATCTACATTGATAGATTGAAATCTATTCACAGGTTTCTGTTATATGTATACGTAATACGTATAGCTGGGTGGGTTTAAGGGTTTAAGATGCGCCGATGAAACTTGACGAAACGGTGCACCGAAAAAAAGGCAAAAGTGACAAAAAACATTTTTTGTAACGGCGCGCACAGTCCACCCGTCGCAACGCGCAGCCACAGACTGCCGAACCCCCATCTCGCGCGGTTCTGCGCGGGTGTTTTGGTCACGTGGATTAGGTATCTTCTGCGCGTCTATTTCGTAATATTACTAAACATACGTACCAGGGGCCTAAAAAATAAATTTAAAAAACTAATATTCATGTTATTAATTTTCCTATGTGCAGGTGAAAGAATCAACTGGAACGCATTTGTGGTTATCGCAATAACTCGGGCTATGGTGATGAAATAGACTTTAGAATAACATTTTTTATTCAAAATGTAGCAAGTAAAATAAACTTCTGTGATAGTAAAATTAATCAAGTTGAATTTCCCTCATGAGCGATATTTTTTTCAAGTCGCTACGATTTGTAGTTTGTCCTATATCTTAGGTTAAAAATACCGATTTGGCAAATCTTAAGCCGTTAAGGGAAACGTTCACAAAGCCATAATGCTATATTATTATTAAAAACACTAAAACACAATTGAATACTTATATTTATTTGCCTTATACTTGTTGTTTTAGTGGTTTAGTATTTTGCAAAACAGCAATGTATAGTGTACACAATTCGGGGTCAATGCACCGCGTTGGTACAAAAGCACGTGAATATTTATTTTGAGCCACGAGAATGGACGGAGGCACGATAATGGTACTAAGGCAAATCTTCCTTGTTTTTTATATTTGATTTTTATTAATAAATAATAGGCTTGCCTTTGACCACCATCTCGCCTGATGTTAAGCGATTGATTTGTTGTTTGTTTGCCTGATTTGAGGTAACTTACAAGTGAAACTAACAAAAGCGTATTAAAACATAATAAATTAAAACATGGACCCGGGTCTGTCCTAAAACTACGACCAAAAACCACCAGAGGATGGGCAGCAGCATCCTCCTACTTGTATGGTGGATCCTCCTGCGATCCCCAAGCCGCCTGCCAAGCGTGGGGATTATCGGCAAGGCCTATTAGGCCTCCCTCAAGGGGGAGGCCTATGTTCAGCAGTGGACGTCTTCCGGCTGATGATGATGATGATTAAAACATAAAGGCAGTAGTTGTTTGTAAAGTTCCAGATTGATTTATGTGCTTATGAGATATTTAGTCGTTATTATATATTCAGGTCTCTATCAGCGGTGCAGGTGCCTCTAGAGACGGGTGAAGCCGTGATCCTGGTCATCAACTCCAACGTGAAGCATCAGCTGACAGGCAGCGAGTATCCACAGCGACGCGCGCAGTGCCAGGAAGCAGCTGAACGACTAGGTCTACCGTCACTGCGTGGGGCTAACATACAGGACTTGGAAGGTATCTCAACTCTAACGTGACCCATTATTAACTAACAGGCCGTGATAATCTGCAGATACCTAGAAACTAGACTCCTTTCTTGTTAAAATTGGATTTAAATATTTTTATTGTTTGTTTTTTTTGGATTGGATTGGATTTTGGTATTTGAAGCTTTTTTAAAATCCACTCATTCTAGTATGACAAAGACTCGACATCCAGCCTGCCTAACATGCGCACCGTGACAAAATCTTGTCGTCACAATATCGAGCGAGAACGCAACATGGCGCCTACGGCTTCTTATACGCTTGTCATGTGACGCTTTGGCATGATTAAAAGAGTCGACAAAAACTTGTAGCGGCGCGCATGTTAGCCAGGCAGGGCACCGGTAGTACGATATATACCTACTTTCGCGTCTGTCGGCAGTCTGTAATCTGCTGGAAACCAGAACTATATTAGGTTTTGAGGGTTATTGTAAAAGTATCCTTACCTATATCTAAAGTATAGACCTAGGTATATATATAGACGTTAGGTACCCGAGAATCAATGTCTTTTAGGTATCGCGTAGCCTCAACGTCTCTAACAAAGCGACAATTTTTTTTATACAGTTGGCCAAATAATGGAACTAAAATTTTCCATTGGAGATTATCGGCTTGGTTAAGAAAATACCATGGTGTCTCCCTCCCATTTATCTCTACAGTTACGTTGGCGTTCTCAATCCTTGTCAAAGGCTGAAAGTGCGAATTGATCCTCAAGAATTGTGCCAAACTAATTTCGCTCTAGAGTTTTAATACCCCATGTTTGATTGGATGTCACTCGCCCTTTCGACTTTGTCTGACATTAGTTAAGTCCCAGGACGCATTTCAAGAGTAAATGCAGAGACTTTTATAAGGAAAAAAACACAGCAAGTTCGTCAAGTTGTGTGGAAAATTGGAAACTCAATGCCGCAATTTTGTACCTAAAGGCCAACAGCTTTTACACTTTACTATGGCGGAATTTTGGTCTGGTCCAAACTTATACATATGGAGTAATCATAATCATAGTAGCAGTAAAGATACATAGACATGGAGGTAAAGTAATATGTAATGGAGGTAATATGTAAGTGTGCAATAAAGTATTAAATAAATAATAAATAAATAAACATGCACCGTCTTACTACAAAAGATTTAAGAACGCTTTAGACACGTGTTTAGCAGTTGTTTCACTGTGAAAAATATGTTAATTGACGAAATTGTTAATTGATCGGGTCAAAGGTTTATGAGTAAACGTTGTATTACTCACTTTAATTAGCATAGCTTACTTTTAAAATCCTTTGTTTATGGTAACTTAGAGCTCACTCTCTAGCAAAGCTATATCTTGCAAAAAAAAAAAACTCCAATTGAAAGTAAATAATGATAGAAAAGTTTGGGCGTTATCTTTAGAATAACAATGCAAGCAATTTTCATGTTGAATTATTTTATTTTAAATAGATCTAAAGAAACCAAATTTTTTGAGTTTTTAGATTTCTTCCGATAGAATCGTCCGTGAAACTGTTTCTTTATCGCAAACTTATATATAGTACACCGTCGTCACTGTAACGAGTCATTGTTAAGTCCTGTCCAGCTGTTCGACTCTGCCGTGATTAATTAAGGCTATGACCTTCCAGCCCACAGCTATTCAAAGTCGTCGACAGAGATTGGTAGTGGTCAGCGGTCCGTTTTACAGGCCTAAAAGTATGAGAGGGTAACATCGCTATCTCTTAGTGAATTATTCTTTTCTTATTTTATTTTTATTTTTTTATTATTATAAATAATAGGCTTGCGTTTGACCACCATCATGCCTGATGCGCCTGATACGCTTGCGTTGCTTTTCTCTCGTTCCATATGCTATTGAAAGAACGATAGAGAATAGGCATATTGTGTCTCTATTTTTATTATATCATAAAAAAGCTGATCATAAATAGAGCCCACCAACGAAAAGAAAAGTTAAAATACAAAAACACCGTTTTGTAATAATTTATAAAGAATCCTTACGTGAGTTTTGATGTATTTTTTTCATAAATAAATAAGTTATATTAATTTAATTTCATGCTAGACAGAGCACGCACTATAATAGGACGTCATGACGTCAAGTCGTACGCGCAATATAACATTACTAACACACGCTTTGCAGGAGAGGGACAGAGCATCAGCTCTCTACTTTATATTTATTCTATTATATCCCTGAAGTTTAAATAAAATTTTCAGTAGGTTTCAGTAGTTTTTTTAGATTTCAGGGTTAGTCCGGTAGAAAAAGGTCCAGTACAAAATTATGCATCTAAAAACCTCTTTTCTGCTTTAAGTTTCATTATATTTCGAATAATTCGGATAAGTGATGACCTGTAATTCGCTTTGTGTATTTATTTGAGTATCTACTTTTAATTATGTATACAAAAATCTAACCAATATGTTGGTAGTACTGAAAAGCAAACACAAAAACGGAATTTTACACGGAACAGCAGTTTCGTGTAATCCTGTATAAATAGCAATATATCAGATCTTATTTTTCCTGTTAAATTTATTTCTCATTACTTCGCCTTTCCAGAGATATTGGTCTTTTGTCCAAAATAATATCTATCTGAAATAAGAAATAATGCTTCTGTAGACACAATAGATATTAATTATCTCAGAATAATAATTCCCTTTTCAGAATTGAAGAAACTGAGCTGTGATACACAAGTGATAATGAGGGCAACACACGTCATAGAAGAAATCTACAGAACGGAACAAGTAGCTAAAGAACTCAAGGCTAATGATTTAAAAAAGGTAGGCGAAAATCTTTCACGATCAACAAACCAAAACAACAACAACCAATCCAAATCAAAAATACAAAAAAAAAAAAAAAACCCACCCTACTACAATAGGCATGATGACTAATATTTTTTTATTACCTCATAAAAAAGCTGATCATAAATAGAGCACATCAACAAAAACAAAATTAAAATTAGTTCAAAAATAAATAAGATTTATTATAAGCATTTAAATTTCATGCTAGACAGAGAGCGCACTATACTGAGCCGTGACGTCACGGCTCAGGAGCGCCAAACAAATGCTATACTAACACACGCTTTGTGAGAAAGGGATAGAGCATCCCCTCCCTATCCCCACCTAAAACTTTAAACGCTCATATCTCAAAGATTTATCAGCCAATTTAAATTATTTTTTCAGTATGTGTAATGTATTTAGTTATATTCCTCGCTAAGCCGGTTATTTGTAATAAATTAAACATGAGGACACATGCCTATTAACAATCTTTTCACAATTACAATGTATTTGCGATACACATCATTTCATAGTCAGATCCATTTAGTACTTAGGAGCCCTGCCTTCGCTAAGTCTTCCGGTTCGTGGTCTCTATTCAAGAACTATTCTTCACCATCGGCTATCGGTTCTTCGAGCGATATGGCCTGCCCATTGGCACTTCAACAATTTTAATAGATACGTCGGTGACGATCTGGTTCTGGTTTTTACAATACACACAACGCTATAATTTTATTAACAAATAATTAGTCTAAGCCACTATGTCCACCCAAGAAACATGGCCTGATGTTAGTTATTCTAGTTATTATTTCGCTGGTTTGATCTGACAAGTTTCAGGCACATTGCTTGCCACACATCACGACATTCAAAGCACCTCTTAAGGGCAGCATGGTTACATCGTAACCAACAACATTTGTTTCTACGACATCCCATTTGTGAAATAAAATAACAGCTGTTCCACATATTTTGTTGCAGATCAATGCACCTTTTCAACAGCTTTTTTGTTGCGCATTTTCAAAAGTTGTAGAAACAAAATATGTTTTTTTATGACGTACAGAAGCTGACCTTAAGAGATGGCTGGTTAATTAAAAGTAACCCTGTATTTGTAGCAATAAATTCAGTTATAGGTCACCACCAGGGGCCTTACGCCCAAGTCCTTACGCGGTCTCAAACTAACATTAAAACCGCGCAGCTCGGAAAATCACGCGAACGTAAACCTTAACGCGCCCAGATACGGTTTGCGGTCGCACAACTTTTTTCATCACCTATACTGGATGGCTTTAAACAGCCCCCAGGGCTTATTGGCTCAACGTATCTGTCTGTTATCATTGTCAGCTTATCAAGTTCTAATTGCTGAGACATAGATCTTCTCTCAGAGAGAGATAAAGAAAGGATGGGCCCTAATCTACCATGCTGGCTCAGTAAATGTTGGTGAATTTCACGTCTCTGAACTTTTGAGGTTTTTGGACATACCGATTCTTCACCGTTTTTGAGTGATGGAATCGTAACTGCACATATAAGTCATTGGAGGACCCGAGGATCGAACCAGGTGCCATTAGATTGTAAAGCGCACATGCTACCGCTCAGTCACCATCGCTTAGACCACAGAAATAATTTTTGTTTCCATTTTCTGTGGCTCAGGCGTATGGGTCTATACATACCTACCCCGAAAATGCTTGACAACTATTTATAGAAACGAATGTTGCCTAGATAAATAAAAGAAATTTAATTCAACATTCAAGTTTTATTGAAAAACTTGCCTCAGACTCTCGAGACTTACTTTAGGCGCAGACTGCGATACAATTCAGAAATTGTAAAACCATTTGACTTTTTGGCTGAGACGCTCCTTCCAACATAAACGGACAGCATTTTTTGGGAATAAGCTACCCCTTTTTGGGAAGACCTTCCACATCTTGCGGGGGTCTTCGAAAGCAAGGAGCAAATAATTTGTACGTGTTCTTTTGATAATGTACTTGTTACGTACCAGGTTGGAGAGCTGTTCTACCAGTCGCACGACTCCCTCAGTCGACTGATGGAAGTGTCGTGCCCTGAGCTGGACCAAATAGTGGACGTATTGAGGGGAGCGCCGGGCGTGTACGGCGCTAGGATGTCAGGCGGGGGGTTCGGGGGCTGCGTCGTTTCTTTGGTGAGTAGGTACTTCATAATCCACGAAATGCGACCCCATTCTCCGTTTTATTTAAATTACCTATCCAGGATTTTTTAAAAGGATAAAAAGGAAAAAAAAGCCAAACCCTTTCGTCAGAAATCAGCCATCGCAATAACGCAAAACATTTTAAGGGGTGGGGTCATTGTACTTCTTATTATGAACAACTTTTAGTATGGTACAAACTCTGAAATAAAATAAAAAACAGCTGTGCCATACATTTCATCATCAGCCTTTAATTGTCCACTACTCGATATAGGCCTCTCCTAATGCAAGCCATTGAGCTCGGTCAGCAGTTCTTTGCATCCAGATTTTAGCCGCCGTTTTAAACAGGTCGTCACTCTACCTGGCCACAGGGTGTCCTCCACTACGTTGGCCTCAACGTGGTCTCCACTCTAAAACTCATCTACTCCATCGGTTATCGGTTTTATGCCGCCCACAATTCGCAATGTGGCCGGCACACTGCCACTTCAGCTTACTAATCCTTTGAGTTTGGTACTATGTCGGATCACTTCGCTCCGAATTTTGTCCCGTAGGTATATAAATTCCGAGCATAGTGCTCTCCATAGCTTGCTGAGCGATTTTAAACTTGTGAACCACCTTAACGGCAAGTCCACGTCTCGGCACCGTAGGTCATAACGGGTAGGAGACCTCTGTCTTGAGACATTGAGGTGTGGACGATGTAGATTGTACGAAGTAGATGAGATGTTATTTTTCCGCGATTTCAGAGTTGGTATGTAAAAAAAATCATAAGAAGGCCTGTTATTTCGATAGCACGTTGTATACAGGGTTACGCATATAGACTGTATTAAGCCGAAAGGAGGTCACTGTACTCATCATTATGAATAATTTTTACTAAGGGACCAACACTGAAATCGCAAATTAACCAGTTGTTCCGTACATTCTGTTTTATAACCAGTTATGAACAGAGAAAAATCAAAACCATTTCGTAGCTGGTTATGAAAATCTGTTACAAAAACGCGGGCCACTGCCACTTCAACTTGCTAATCCGGTGGGCTACGTCGAGCTGTTTTTGTAGCTGGTTATAAAATAAGATAAAACCTGGTTATGAAACTTTGGTTACAATCGTGGACGAAAGGATTTTATCGAGTGTCAATTACCATTTCCTATGAAACAGCTGATTTTTTCCCCGTGATTTCAGGGTCCCATTGTAAAAGTTGTTCATAATGATGAGTACACAATCAGAATACAATGACCCCCTTTCGGCTTAGTACAGTATAAATGAGTAACCCTGTAGTAGCTGTAGCCGGGAGCGATCTCCGTTTTAACTATTGTCTGTATTTTCTGGAATTAAATGAATGTAATTTATATTCTCTCCGCAATAATTTTAATCTTTTTATTTATTGTACGTGACTAAGCTGGCGATACGCCGTGGATCTATTGTTCCCTTGATAAAGTACGTGAACATCACAGCGACTCCGGGAAAAGAACAAATTTAAAACTGATTTTTTGGCGGATTATGTTTTGCAAACGGTACACATCAGCCCTAAATGACCCACTGCTGCGATAGGCAGGCCTCCCTTTGTTTACACACTCTCCCCCGTCTCTCACTAGTTGCATCCACTCGTTCAGTACTTGGACAGTACTTTTGATGTCGGCCTGGGTTCCACCGACCTAGTCTCGGCCACCACGCGGTTACTGCTGTACACCACCTCCCATCATTACGTCTGGCCATGTGTCATGCCCAGTTCCACTTAAGTTCTGTAACCCTTTTTACGACGTCTGCAGCCTTGGTGCGACGTCGTATCTCAGTGTTTCGGATACGGTCCTGCAATTTGTTGGCTCGCATGGCTCGCTCCATGGCTCTCTGTGCGACGGCTATCTTGTGCACAGTCTTCTCCGTGAGCGTCCATGTCTCAGCACCATAGGTCATGGCGGGCAGGACACATTGGTTATAGAGACGAGTCTTTCAAAACGGTACGCAGGAAATAAAATCATATACGAGCCTTACTTTCATTAAAAGATCCTCAGATCAGATAAACAAGGGATGCCTTATTACTTATTATATAGAATTATCGTTCACGTTCAAATGTATAAATTTTTCGTAGTTTCAGGATTCCGTACCCAAAGGGTAAAAACAGGATCCTATTACTAAACCTACGATGTCTGTCTGTCCGTCTGTTCGTCTGTCCTACCTATTAACTGTATCTGACTGACTGTATCTTTCGGACTGTATCTTTCGGACCATATTAGATAGCCAGTTAAAATTTTCACAGTATATGTAGTGTTACAGCGAATTAACTAACAATTAATAAAAAAACTCAAAAAGTAAAACAAAAGGGACCGAACAAACAAACGTATTTTTTAAAGTATTTTTTTTATTAGCTCTAATGGAGAAACGCTAACACGTACAAGCGTCAAATTTGGCATGATTATAGTACACGTTCTACAATATAACAAAAAGTAATAAATAATGGTCAAGTGCAAGTCGTTGACAAGTTTCTTTTCATTACCTAGTTAATAACTGGTAATTTCGTTATTGAATTTTGTGGTGGTATGGAACCCTCAGCGCGCGAGCCCGACTCGCACTTGGCTAGTTTATTCACACACTTAGAAACTTACAGCGACACTAATTAATGAAATAATAGTCCACATGCAAAAAAAAAGCTGCAAGATCGTCTGCAGGGTGAGCTAGAGTAAAGGCATCTAGGCTCATTTAGACTGTAATGTGTTTGCACCCGCCACGCCGCCTTACTATATATATTGTCTATTCCTTTGTTTTTTTTTGGATTCGTTTGACC
Source organism: Agriopis aurantiaria (assembly GCA_914767915.1). Taxonomy (NCBI): domain Eukaryota; kingdom Metazoa; phylum Arthropoda; class Insecta; order Lepidoptera; family Geometridae; genus Agriopis; species Agriopis aurantiaria. Next base: position 2,440,432 of record OU611994.1, on the reverse strand, counting down.
GCTATCTCCCCGCTGTTTCACCGCCCTGATGTTAAGCGATGATGCGGTCTACGATGGAGCACGCTTGCCTAGAAGAAACCGATTCACTCGTGATTTGAAGACACCCAGATTGTTACTATCAGGGAACAGCCATTCAGGTAGCGCGTTCCACTGACTAGCAGTTCGCACAATAAACGTGGAATCAAAGCGCTTCGTACGGGTTTTCGGAATATCAACCATAAAAAGATGTCGATGCAGTCGAGTTCTTAGGCATACTGAGTGTTGTTATGCCTAATTCTCGGCCTATGATTACCCACAGAACCTTCAGAAGTGTTTGATTTGTCGATGCCGGCGTCGCGGTTTAAATACCATCGCACTAGCCGCCACCGCCTGAAGGCTCATCCACACATCATAGATCAGTGGAAATCGCACACTGTCCGATTCACTCGATCCTTGCCTCATACTTGCAAAATGTGGAATGAGCTACCTTCCACGGTGTTTCCGAGAAGCTAAAGGATTCTTCAAAAGGCGAGCTAATCGAGTCCTAAAGGGTCGGCAACGTATTTGTGATGCTTCTGGTGTACAAGTATCGATCGGCGACGGTGACTGCTTACCATCAGGCAGCACGTTTGCTTGTTTGCCACCTATGGCATAAAAATAAAAAATAAAAAAAGATTCCAATGTGTATTAACATTTTTTTTTTAAATTTTCCTTTATCGTTCCACAGGTAAAGAAGTCTGAAGTAGCAGCTGTGAAGGAACGCGTCTTGTCCCAGTACAAAGGATTGCCTACATTCTTCGTGAGCGAACCGAGCGACGGAGCAAGACTCTTGTTTAAATAAACTATTGGAAATTACAGCGCTCGTTTTCAATAGAAAAATACCTTATTTTATACCGACTTCATACAAAGAGAGGGGGGCTCCAATTCTGACGTTTTTTAGGGTTCCTTACACAAAGGGTAAAAACGGGACCCTATTACTAAGCCTACGATGTCTATCTGTCCGTCTGTCTGGCTATCTGTTCCTAAAAGTCACTATTAGACAGGTGAATAATTATTAATTAAAAAAACTGACTTGTAAATTAGTTTATTATGGTATAGGTTAGAAAACCTGGAATAAATGAATTTACAACACATTTACTCAAAAAGTGCACTTACGAAGCCTGTATACATCGTTCGAAAGTTAAACATTACGCATCATACAACGGAGCGTGCGGTAATGAATTTTACCGCACGCTCAGATGTATAGCACTGTGCGTGTACTTTACGGTATTTTTTTAATTTCCATTTCCATAAAAAAATTTTCATTTGTAGCCTTTTTTTCTCGCAAATGTGTTGTAAAACGTTGTATAGCACACGTGCGGATTGGTTATTACAAACTCGTGACTATGGTAAGCCCTCGACTTCGTCTCGGGCTTACATTCGTCTACTCGTTTGTAATAACCAACTTACCGCACTTGTATCATAAATAACTATTAAATACAGTTACTGAGTAATTCCCGTATACTAATAATTATAAATGCGAAAAGTTTGTTGATTTGTTTGTTCCTCTTTCACGCAGCAACAGAGCAGCGGAGCGACCTGATTTTTTGCATGGGTATTGTTCAAGGGTCGGAGAGTGACATAGGCTTTCATCATCATCACCATTTTTCATCACTACGCGCGTGAAACGCCGAGGCATAGCTAGTATAAAATAAAATAAGTCACAAACTCCGGTAGGATAGGTACTTACTACCTACCAAGCTTCAAAAGGATAAAAGCATAGGATAAATTTCACATGATGATGACTTGATTAAATCTCTTTCTTGTAACTTCGCCCTTGACATTTCAAGGAAGGAAAAGTTTGAAGTAGCGTACAAATTGACGGGAAAATGAATGAATTTTTTATGTGTAATCATCATCATCATCATCAGCCAGAAGACGTCCACTGCTGAACACAGGCCTCCCCCTTTAACCTCCACACTGAACGACAGCCTGCCTTTTGCCGACTCGCACAATGTCGTCGGTCCATCTAGTGGGAGGCATACCTACGCTGCGTCTTCCGGTTCGTGGTCTCCACTCAAGAACCTTTCTTTTCCATCGGTATCATAATACCTAGAATCATTCCAAGCTTTTTTAAATTGTAACAGCTGCTGTAAATTGTAAAAAGCCGAATGAAAACCGTGAATTCTGACCAATTTTGTTAGATTTTAAACGTGAGAATGTAGCTGATAGCTGATATACTATATAGTGTAACATTAAAATGGAATGTTTTTACATTCAGTTATTTTATAATATTAATGCAAAAATTAGCCGTCACGGAACGCGCGGCAGATGTGAAACATTAAGACAAGAGCGTAATAATATTTGCCGTCACATACAAGCCGGTTTTAATGCCAAGGTGCGCCAGATGTTTACATCAAAAATGTTTAACATGACGGCATAAGAGAGCGTAATAATATTTGTCGTCACGGGCCAAGGCGCGCCAATAAATGTTTCACGTCAAAGAAACTTGGAACGAGTTTACCTATGCCTACTTTCAACTTCCTCAAATTGTGACGCAGTGCACATTTTAGGCGGGGAGCTTTCCCACAGAGCTTTGATAAATAATGCGCGCTACAGAATTTCAAGACGCAGTTTTACTTCAGTCGTATCCATCTTGAGATCCTGACCGCATCCTCCGTGATCCTTCTCCTGTTTCAGTTATTCGCGAACTGTCGAGGCGAGTGCACGTTTCACGCAGCTAGCTCCGTCTCGTTTGTTGATATAAACAGTGGACTGAATACTTGTGAACTTTCATATAAGTGAAGCTTGAAGATAATTTGTGTGGTGTTGGTCTTAATAACTTAGCGTTTGGCTTTTGTTTGTGAATGAGAAGTAAGTACAAACAGTTATAACTTTGTTATTTATGTTGGGAGCATAAGGGAGTTAGCGAAACTTAGTTTTCAAATATTTTTATTTAGCTTCGCATGTGCTTAGTCCGTCTCTGTACTCCGTCTTCTCCGTAGTCAGTTATAAAAGTTTTAATAATTATGAAATAATATTTTTTTGTATTAATTTGAATTCTTTTTTTAATCCAAATATGTATAATTCCATTCTTCTTGTGTAAATAAATATTTGAGAATTGAAAAAAAAATTGTATAATAAGATTGTTTTGTTGATGAATTTGGTTTCGGAACTTGACTCTTCTTCTGTGCTAATTTACGTATTAGAGTTTTTTTTCGTAGTCAGTAACTGGATAACTACTCGTACAATATACAGGATTATCAAACTGATACTATAAATGCAAAAGTGTGTTTGTTTGTTAGTTTGTTTGTTCCTCTTTCATGCAGGAACAGTGTAATGGATTGGTGCGATTTTTTGCGTGGCTATAGTACAAGGGCCAGGGTGACATCTATATAGGTATACAAAATCGAAAAATTCACTCATTCTCTTGCTTACAGACACATTAAATCTCGAAAACTACTTGACCTATGAAGCTAAAATTTGGCCGCTAGATTCTCAGAAGTAGAAAATCGGTCGGTTGTAGAAATTTGCTATGAAAGGATTTTGTGACAGTCGCTATAAGCATACGACGTCGCGGGTAACAGTTAGGTATGATTCCTTTGGGATCATCTATATGTGGATAAAATTATGAATTACTGTTTTAAACTATCACGGTTGTTCACTACAGTTATAATATGATTATTAACGACATATTTACCGTGATAAGGTAGTAGGTAGAGCTTTCGATATTACCTACGGCGCGGCGCAGTTAGGTACGTGCACCATGTTCACGGGACCACACTGGTCTTCCCTTACCACGGTAATTATCCCGTTAATAATCATATATAATTGTAGTTTTTTTTACCTACCAAAAACATTTTACTTCTAATTCATATCCTAACAACTTTGGTTTTGTCTTTTCCTTTAAAACAAAATTTATTAAATTAAAAGGCTTTAAATTACGATAACTGTTTCAATTGAGGAGGATGGGACGCGTTTCCGGGATTCCCGGGCCAAAGGTAATGCCTGGGCGAAGCTTAGGAGCTGATTCTCGTACCTACTTACAAAATATAAAACTAATAAATGCATACAATATTTTGTTTATTAACCGACTTCAAAAAAGGAAGGGGGTTCTCAATTCAACTGTATGTTTTTTTTTATTTGTTACGAGATTACTCCGCCAATTAATAATTGATATTGATGATATTTTTTTGTTTGGTAGGTATACTTCAGCGGTTGTCCGATATCGAAATTTATACAGAGCTTTTTGAAAAAATCAACAAATACAAAAATATATACAATCGATGCCGTTTTAGTTTGTGGTTCCATTCAGCTAAAGTTTTGATGAGGACATTTAATCTCCGGTTTAACGGTATTTTTTTTAATTAAAAAAATTACCGTTAAACCGGAGATTAAATGTCCTCATCAAAACTTTAGCTCGGAACATCGCTCGGAAAACCGATAACCGATGGGGAAGAAAGGTTCTTGAGTGGAGACCACGAACCGGAAGACGCAGCGTAGGTAGGCCTCCCACTAGATGGACCGACGACATAGCAAGAGTCGCTGGCATCCAGTGAATGCAAAAGGCAGGCTGTCGTTCAGTGTTGAGGTTAAAGGGGGAGGCCTATGTTCAGCAGTGGACGTCTTCTGGCTGATGATGATTAACTGTAATTTTTTTACTTTAAGTTTGTAGGTAGGTATAGTTTATTCTTAAATTTAAGTTTATTAATGAAAAGTCTTGGGACAAATTCCTTTATGATGATGAGAAGTGGCCTACGAGAGATTTTGGGTGTATTAAAATAACCTTGCATGTTTTATATGACAGAAATAGGCAGACTTTTAATGCATACCTACCGTGAAGTGGATTTTCCCTTGCATTTGTCCACAAGTTTAATCGAGATGCCACCTGGCTATGCGTCGGGAGGATTGATGCGTTATTAAATAAACAATTTTATGATTTACTAGCTGAGCCCCGCGGTTTCACCCGCATTGTGATGAAAAATGGTAATGATGATGATGATGAAAATGTTGACACGATGATGATGTTTTTCGGGATAAAAAGTAGCCTATGTGTTAATCCAGGGTATAAGCTAACTTCAAACCAAATCGGTTGAGTAGTTTCGGCGGTGAGTACAACCAAACATACACATTTTCGCATTTATAATATTAGTATGATTGCGCATAAAGTTGATGTTAAGTATTATTTTCTAGACAACAACTTGAAGTAGAATGAGAAACGATAAATCAAATGTTATTGCATTGTTTTGTTGTCAACAAATTGTTTGATTTTACGCCTTGCGATGATGACTTTCTTCTACTTTCCGGGTTTTATTTATTTATTCTTAAAAAAAATAAAATAATGTCGGTGTAAAAACAAAGAGAGTAAATAGATACAGAGTTTATTTTTGATTTTAAAATACGACTTATTTTTCTGGGCAAGTGCCTTTATTAACTAAACAAAACACAAGCTAAAGCTAACACTAAAAATACAGTTGGACTGCCCATAGACCGTTGAAGGTCTAAAGACAATCCAAATGCTCAAGCCCACTTGGGCAGTGTACCCAGCATGCTGGCGGCGGTACGACTAAGAGGCCAAACGTAGATCTATTCTATGTATATAGAAAAAAGTATAGTTTGAGGTTTGTTATTGCTATTGTTATGGTTTATACACGTTGGGACGATCGGTAAATTAGACGTTAAAGTTTGATAAAGTGCTAATCAAGGAATTGGATGTCATAAACCCTGTAAAAACCTGTACTTACTTATCATATCATGGGTGCAAGTACCGTTCTTTTAGCGATCGTCAAACTGACAGTTGAGGTCGTCAAATTCGATAATATGCCATTTTTTCAGTACTCGCTGTGATCGATTCTATGGCATTTTAGCGAATTTGACGATCGATAAAGAACGGTACTTCCACTGCAGATTCGAGATATGGAAATACCAATGTATACTTTTTTGTCCAAAATATGGTTTGCGTTTGACCGCCATTTCTCCCAATGTTAAGTGATGATGCGGTCTACGATGGAGCACGTTTGCCTAGAAGAAACCGATTCATCCTGATTGTATCTATAGTGGAATACCCACTCAGACAGCACATTTCAAAGCCTGGCTGCTCGCGCAATCGAAATGGTTCCTCAAAGCGCTTCGTTACGGTTTTTTAAACATATACCTATAGTGAAACGTGCCAAGAAGCTCATCAGCAACGAATCCTTAGTTCGGACTAAGCTTCTTAGTCTTGAGCATCGACGTAAAGTTGCTAGTCTATCGGTTTTTGCTCGGATACATTTCGGAGAGTGTGCATCAGATCTGCATGATTTGATTCCCTCCTGCCCTTTTTTCTATCGGACTGCCAGAGCGGGCACGAAAAACCGACACCGCTTTATGGTTGATATTCCAAGAACCCGTACGAAGCGCTTTGATTCCACATTTATTGTGCGAACTGCTAGTCTGTGGAATTCGCTACCTGAATGGGTGTTCCCCGATGGTTACAATCTGGGTGTCTTCAAATCACGAGTGAATTGGTTTCTTCTAGGCAAGCCTGCTCCAACGTAGACCGCATCATAGCTTAACATCAGGCGAGATGGTGGTATATGCAAGCCTATTAATTATATAAATTAAAAAAATAACATGAATCGATTAATATTAGGAAGACACTGCTTTCCTGGTGAAATTTGGATAATCTAATCGATAAAAAATGGTCGAGTAAAACTGAGGAGCTATCACCTATAACTTATTTACGGGGAAAGGCTCTCGCCCTGGAAGTTCGTTAACCTGTATATTGTTATCTTTCAAACCCTTGATTGATTCGTTACTAAATAAGGATAGGGTTGCGGAAATCTCTCTTTGACGAGTTTTTCGGATGACGAAGACATAATAATAAGATTAAGTTTTGTACTGTTTGTTATTTTTACTTTAGTTTATTTTTTTATGTACAAAAAACTGAATACAGTCATAATAGACATTAAATTAATTTACAAAGTTTTTTTTTTACTGTAGGCCTGTGTCCTAATATATCATTTAAAAATAATAGGCATTGCGAAGGATATAATTAAATACATTACATATACTGTGAAAATAATTTAAATTGGCTGATAAATTTCTGAAATATAAGCATCGAGACACATTACATATAGAGTCAGAATCGTGCCAAAAATGATCGAACCAAAAAAAAAAAAACAGTAAATAGTAATTACCAACAATGAAAACTGACGTGGAAATTAGACATTTTAATTTTATTAAACGGGAATCACTTACGTTTGAAACTTCACTTCGCAGTATCCGCCTTAATACAAGGAGCGCAATTCCAGTAAGAAAACCAAATAAAAAGTTTATCATTAAAAGAGGGAGGAACTTAGTGTCATTCCGAGCTAGACTGCAGACCGCGCATTGCAGCCACTAACCTGCCATCGTTGCGCTATCAGATTGATTCCATCAGCGATGGCAATGACGCTATGCGTTCTGCTGCAATTCCCATTAAATATAGTTTTTTACTAATATTGTTAACGGCCGGTTATCCGAGTCGCGTAAGCAACAAAACGCTCCCTCAGCCCCCGCCAAGTTATAGCGACGATGTATATTGCTACGCAAGAGTCAGGACGCCAGCGGGGGGTGTGCAACGACAAAAACGAACATAGAGGTCCAACCTCGTTGACGCCTGGCGCGGTACTGAATGCGGCACGCGCAAATTCTCGCGACCTTTTTACGCTTTTAATTTCACTAAAAAACGAAACTATTCACAATCAAAAATCTATCCAAATAAAATTGCCTTTCAGTACATGCAATTTCCAGTTTGTTACGAGCTTTCATTAGAGCATAAAACGAAAAAAATAAACTAACACGACTTAGTTTCAGATTTTTTTTTGATCGAGGAAAGTTTATTCTATCTTGTTTTGAACCAAATCATAAACTTAAACACAGATGTATCTGTGACGTATTTTTTTCCAGCTCAAATATTGTAATTTTACTGATTAAAATTGGTTTAAAACCGCCAAATATGGTATATGAGGCCGTGTTTTCGTCAATGGTTTATCTTCTTCGATATCCGCCCCATTTTATAACGGATAATATATAGTAAAAATCTATTTTTTAAACCAGGTTTTCGTATCTATGCTGTTAACCGTTGAGGAATTCCCTGGTTAGGAGGCAACCTTGAGCCATGTCATGGTGACACTTAAAATAGGTTATCATAATTGAATGTAGACTAGGCAGGCCACATAGCACGCAGAACAGATAGATGGCCAATGGGGCCGAACGGTTCTCGAATGGAGACCACTTACTGAAAGCACAGCGTAGGACGTCCACCCACAAGATAGACGACCTAAAAGAGACCGCAGGAAAACGCTGGATGCAGGCGGCTTCCAACCGGCCTTTCTGAACATCGGTGGGGGAGGCCTATGTCCAGCAGTGGATGTCCTATGACTGAAATGATGATGATAATGATGAATTGAATGCGCATACAATATGTCATGTCTGCTGCTAAACATTGAAGAGTTCCTTAGTCAGGACCCAAACCTCAGTGCAGCACCCATGTCATGGCAAAACTTAAAACCAGCTATCATAATAAAATGCGTAAACAAAATGCCTGTGCTGTTTGTTGACCGTTGATAAGTTTCTTTATCTGGAGCTAATCCTGGATGTTGATTCAGGTCATGCTTACCATAAAAATACATTGTCATTGGAACTAAAACACATGTAAAAATTCTCTAAAAAGTGCTCTAATTCCAAAAGTCTGTAACACTTCAATAAAATAAAAAACGTATTCTCTATAACTACATAGTAAATCCTATTAAAATTATTTTGTAAAAAGCGAAACCAGTAGTTTCGCTGGGGTCTGCCGCTACGGTTGGGCGAGGCATTGTCGCTACCGCCTGCCGCCTGCCGCCGCGCCTGGAATCACAACTTAGTAAGCAGTGTGCAACAAGTTGAAGGGGTTCTAGAATGATAAACGAAACGGCTTCCAGTGAAGTTGTTGAGGACTGGAGTTTATTAGTTCTAGACGTTTCTTGTTTATTCTTAACTGGAGCACTTACCGCCAGTTAGTTTGTCTAGTGACTTAATTAATTAAATAAATAATTTATAAAATTTTATTATAGAAACTGACGTGGTTTTCACACATTTTTTTTTTCCAAGCGAGACGCAGCCGCGCGCGCGCATTCACCTTGAAAAAGACTGCCTAATGCGGTTGAAACTATAGTCGGAGTGACCGGCTTAATCTTACGTGAGTAATTCCCGTGTAATATAAATAAAATTTATAAAATGTACAGCAATAAAAAAAAAACTTTTAATTTCACTGTACCGCACCGCAACCGCCAATGGCTATGCTCGGGGTTTCTCTAAGAGATCGAATCAGAAATGATTAGATCCGTAAACGAACGAAAGTTACCGACATAGCTTACCGGATTAGTAAATTGAAGTGGCAGTGGGCAGGTCACATAGCACGTAGAACAGATGGCCGATGGGGCCGAAAGGTTCTCGAATGGAGACTACAGACCGGTAAGCGCAGTGTAGGACGTCCCACAAGATGAACAGAAAGAGACCGCAGGGAAATGCTGGATGCAGGCCGCTTCCAACCGGCCTTTTTGGAGATCGATGGGGGAGGCCTGTCCGGCAATGGACGTCCTATAGCTGAAATGATGATGATGACGATGATGAAAATATTGCTGGTGAAGAAAAACATCGTGACAAAACCATAGCATGGTGGTGGAACTTTCTACTGCTCGCCTACCTTCGGCTACCTTCAAGTAGAAAATATGTCGCCAAGAGCTGACGATGTGTTTCGGCAACATCACTTAAGATCTAGATTCCATTCCAGGCTAGACATGTTTGGCATCTTCGACCACACCGTGACTAAATTTTAAGTGAGCCGTTGTTAAACCTAGGCTCAATGATGTTATATATAAACTGCGGTGAAAAGGGGTTATGATATTTATTATATATGAATATAGAATATAATACTAATAAACATAACTGTTTATATTAGAAATTAAACTGACTACCTAAACTATAAATAAAAAACTGCATTGAGGTCGCTGTCTTCGGGTAGATACGTTTTCCTGAGGTTTGCACGGCGATACAAACACAAGCTAATTAGCTTGAGTGAACGCAGTCCGTCCTGTGTCTGGCAACGACGCAAACGTACGAAGCGCGATTTTGAAGCATGAAAAGTAATCAACAATGCCATGTTGTGTGTTTAGAAAGAGAAATACTTATACTGGGACAGCTGTAAAAGGCTGTTAGGCTATAAAGTTGTATGAGTCCCATGTAGGTAGCTGCAGTAAAATATAGCCATATTCTAGTGCTTTTTTTTAGTGAGTATGACGTCACTATTGGTTAAATCTCATTGCGTAGCCTGCCAAAAACAAACATCATTTAAAAAACAAGAAGAACAAAGTCCCAGTTCTGACACCGCTGGTAAAAGCTCGCCCAAATCTGGGCCAAATGGATTATTGATAAACCAGCCAGTATCGCAAAAGTTTTATGTAATAATATTTTAACGAAACTGTCCAAGAAAATATGGATAGAAACAACTTCCTTTTTCGCCCAGACTTAAAATAACAGTGTTTCGAACTTGTTACGTAACAACCTGTTATATAATAAACAAATATACAAATTACGTTTATTTTCTGAAAACAACGCACAGAAATATGTAAACGACAATAATTAATGTTCATAAAAATCAGTGATGCCTGAAAGCTATAATGTTTATTAATTTACTGCTTAGTTTATTTTTGCCTGGCTTACATACATAATGAGGATTATTGTAGGTAAGTAGTACATGTATATTTTATACAGGGCTTTCGATAAGTTTAAATCACGACTGAAATAGCTTCTTTATGGCGGTCTTTCAGACAAAAAAGGCTTCACAGAAAAAAATATTAAGACAATATATTCATTTTAAAGCAGTAAAAAAAATATGTGGTAATCTTGATCATATTTCTGAGTGTACCATTAGTTCCAAAACACGTTTCCGATAAATTTTCTCGATAGAAAAAAATCATGAAATAACCTCTAACCTTGAAATTTACCTAAACGCATACAATGTTATCTCGAGTATTAATGAACAAATCTTTACAAAATTTACAAGAATGATGTTAAATATTGTAACAAATAACATCATTAATTTTATTTATTGATTAAAATTCAATTTTTCTATCTATTAATTAATTTAATCATAAATTGGCTCGAACGTGTCGAACGAAACGTCGTGCCGCCGCGGCGCTTTTTCACTTCTCTTTTATTTTTACGCGATGTGACAGAGACCGCTGAGGCGCGCTGCTAGACGGACGTGTGTCGCTTTGTTCCGCTAACCGCTCCAAAATATAATCTCAACTTTATGACACAAAAACACCTTGACGTAAGTTGTAAAGTAAGTACCTACCTTATCTGCAATGTTTTCTTGCATTATAAGTACTAAAAAGGCAGGCGAATGAAAATTACATTTTGTAACGATTTGTTTGTATATATTAGTTTACGAAGGATAATTTCACCACAATCGTCATAGTCCAGTTGGCCGAATGGTTTGACGCAATGGATAAGTTCTCTGCGACTCTGTGAGTAAGCTCCGGGTTCAAATCTTCATTGTCACCAATAATTTTAATTTTTGTAATTTTTCTTATGTTTTTAAAATAATTCGTCATGTTCGTGCGTGCGTGCGTGAGTGTGTGTATGTTTGTGTTTGTATGCATGTGTGTAATGTTCTTTACTCGAAAATGGTAGGGCCATTATTGACGGGATTTTCACTGTCAGATAGCTGATTCTATGAGGAGAAAAAAAATTGGCATCTTTTTATCATCATCATCATCACCATTTTTTCATTACTTCGCAGGTGAACCCGCAGAGCACAGTTAGTCTACTTTTTTAGGGTCCCGTACCTCAAAAGGATAAAACGGAACCCTTATAAGATCACTTCGTTGTCCGTCTGTCTGTCCGTCTGTCAATACCCTTTTTCTCAAGAACGCGTAAAGGCATCAAGTTGAAATTTATACTAAATACTTGGGCCTACGGTTTCTTTCGGCTGTAAAAAATAAAAGTTGTAAGTCAAAGCAATCAAAAGATATGAACGTTTATGTCGTATATTTTGCGATTTCACAGGGGAATCTAAACCTATAGGGTACTTCCCGTTGACCTAGAATCATTAAATTTGGCAAGAGGCAAGGTCTCATAGCACATATATAGGAATAAATCCGAAAGTTATAAATTTGAAGTTATATCATTTAAAAATAATTATTTTGCTATTACAAACTTACATTTTGTAGTTGGAATGTATGGAGTAACCTTATTGTCAACTACAAACTTAAGATTGTTTTTCAATATTTTAACTTCAGTTAGTTTTTTTTTTGGTCTCGCGCTCTGAGGGTTCCGTCTAACGGAGGAGTGACATAAGTGGAGCGGCATAGTAATAATTTACTTCCAAGTATCGGTGGTCGGTGTACCAGGGCAATATAAGAACAAAGCAGTCTCGAGCATTTGCAGAGGTCACACAAAGTGGACAGTCAGCGACGTTTTCATACAAAATAGCTTTCCGTCCAGTTTAAATAGACACCCTCCAGTTGATACCTTGAGAAGTACGCAATATCTAGCTAATTTCAAATGGCACGCACCCTTTCTTTCTTTGGTCAGGCTTCAAGTAAGTACTAAGTACTAAACAAGCAGTCGAATGCAAATTACATTTTGTGTCGATTTGTTTGTATATTTATATTATTTTATAAATTAGAAGGATAATTTCACCGGTTGCGTCATAGTTCAATTAGACGAGTGGTTGACGCAATGGATTAGTTCCTGGACTGAGTAGGGTCCGGGTTCAATTCTCACTTTTTCCGTTTATTTTTGTTATTTTTCTAATGTTTTTGAAATAATTCGTCGTGTGCGTGTGTGTGTCCGTAATGTTCTTTATAGACTCGAAAACTGCAGGACCGATTTTGATGGGATTTTCACCGTAAGATAGCTGAAGTTGAAAAAAATCGAGAAAAAATTTAGCAACTTTTCATCATCATCATCACAATTTTTTCATTACTACGTAGGTGAATGCGCGGGGTGCAAGTCTACTATAGTGGTTAGGAAGTCCTAAACAACTTGGGATGGACAGACAGACAGACTGATGGGCAGAACGAACTTATATGGGTTCCTTGTAATTCTACGGAACCCTAAAAGGGTGTTACAGTCTTCTTTGAGTATATCTTTCTTCTATATACATATAAAAAGCGATGTATGTATGTTCCCTATGAAGGCTGATGATGATGATGATGATATTACGTATAAACTTCAAAATGGCTAAACTGATTTTGATGGGATTTTCACTCTCAGATAGCTGATGTTATAACGAGAGGAAAAAATGCTGCTTTTCATCATCATCGTCATCATCAGCACCAATTTTTATTTTATTTTAATTTGAGCTAGTTTGGTAAGTCGTGGTGTTACTTTCTCCAGAAACGGATTAACTGACCTGATCGAGGACTTCGGAGACTGCTACTGGAACTGCTAGACGGAAAGAGCTAGAAGTGTCGAGTTTGGGCTCGTTTTATTAGTCGTGATGAGATCTTCTTCCAGAAATATTTTGACTGACCTGATCGAGGACTTCGGAGACTGCTACTGGAACTGCTAGACGGAAAGAGCTAGAAGTGTCGAGTTTGGGCTCGTTTCATTAGTCGTGATGAGGTCTTCTTCTAGGAATATTTTGACTGACCTGATCGAGGACTTCGGAGACTGCTACTGGAACTGCTAGACGGAAAGAGCTAGAAGTGTCGAGTTTGGGCTCGTTTCATTAGTCGTGATGAGATCTTCTTCCAGAAATATTTTGACTGACCTGATCGAGGACTTCGGAGACTGCTACTGGAACTGCTAGACGGAAAGAGCTAGAAGTGTCGAGTTTGGGCTCGTTTCATTAGTCGTGATGAGATCTTCTTCCAGAAATATTTTGACTGTCCTGATCGAGGACTTCGGAAACTGCTACTGGAACTGCTAGACGGAAAGAGCTAGAAGTGTCGAGTTTGGGCTCGTTTCATTAGTCGTGATAAGATCTTCTTCTAGGAATATTTTGACTGACCTGATCGAGGACTTCGGAGACTGCTACTGGAACTGCTAGACGGAAAGAGCTAGAAGTGTCGAGTTTGGGCTCGTTTAATTAGTCGTGATGAGATCTTCTTCCAGAAATATTTTGACTGACCTGATCGAGGATTTCGGAGCCAGCTAGTGGAACTGCTAGACGGATAGAGCTAGAAGTGTCGAGTTTGGGCTTGTTTCATTAGTCGTGATGAGATCTTCTTCCAGAAATATTTTAACTGACCTGATCGAGGACTTCGGAGACTGCTACTGGAACTGCTAGACGGAAAGAGCTAGAAGTGTCGAGTTTGGGCTCGTTTCATTAGTCGTGATGAGATCTTCTTCCAGAAATATTTTAACTGACCTGATCGAGGACTTCGGAGACTGCTACTGGAACTGCTAGACGGAAAGAGATAGAATGGTCGAGTTTGGGCTCGTTTCATTAGTCGTGATGAGATCTTCTTCCAGGAATATTTTGATTGACCTGATCGAGGATTTGGAAGACTGCTACTGGAACTGCTAGACGGAAAGACCTAGAAGTGTCGAGTTTGGGCTCGTTTCATTAGTCGTGATGAGATCTTCTTCCAGGAATATTTTGACTGACCTGATCGAGGACTTCGGAGACTGCTACTGGAACTGCTAGACGGAAAGAGCTAGAAGTGTCGAGTTTGGGCTCGTTTAATTAGTCGTGATGAGATCTTCTTCCAGAAATATTTTGACTGACCTGATCGAGGATTTCGGAGCCAGCTAGTGGAACTGCTAGACGGATAGAGCTAGAAGTGTCGAGTTTGGGCTTGTTTCATTAGTCGTGATGAGATCTTCTTCCAGAAATATTTTAACTGACCTGATCGAGGACTTCGGAGACTGCTACTGGAACTGCTAGACGGAAAGAGATAGAATGGTCGAGTTTGGGCTCGTTTCATTAGTCGTGATGAGATCTTCTTCCAGGAATATTTTGATTGACCTGATCGAGGATTTGGAAGACTGCTACTGGAACTGCTAGACGGAAAGACCTAGAAGTGTCGAGTTTGGGCTCGTTTCATTAGTCGTGATGAGATCTTCTTCCAGGAATATTTTGACTGACCTGATCGAGGACTTCGGAGACTGCTACTGGAACTGCTAGACGGAAAGAGCTAGAAGTGTCGAGTTTGGGCTCGTTTAATTAGTCGTGATGAGATCTTCTTCCAGAAATATTTTGACTGACCTGATCGAGGATTTCGGAGCCAGCTAGTGGAACTGCTAGACGGATAGAGCTAGAAGTGTCGAGTTTGGGCTTGTTTCATTAGTCGTGATGAGATCTTCTTCCAGAAATATTTTAACTGACCTGATCGAGGACTTCGGAGACTGCTACTGGAACTGCTAGACGGAAAGAGATAGAATGGTCGAGTTTGGGCTCGTTTCATTAGTCGTGATGAGATCTTCTTCCAGGAATATTTTGACTGACCTGATCGAGGATTTCGGAGCCAGTTAGTGGAACTGCTAGACGGATAGAGCTAGAAGTGTCGAGTTTGGGCTTGTTTCATTAGTCGTGATGAGATCTTCTTCCAGAAATATTTTGACTGACCTGATCGAGGATTTCGGAGCCAGCTAGTGGAACTGCTAGACGGATAGAGCTAGAAGTGTCGAGTTTGGGCTTGTTTCATTAGTCGTGATGAGATCTTCTCCCAGAAATATTTTAACTGACCTGATCGAGGACTTCGGAGACTGCTACTGGAACTGCTAGACGGAAAGAGCTAGAAGTGTCGAGTTTGGGCTCGTTTCATTAGTCGTGATGAGATCTTCTAGGAATATTTTGACTGACCTGATCGAGGAGCCCAAACTTGACACTTCTAGCTCTATCCGTCTAGTAGTTCTAGTAGCAGTCTCCGAAATCCTCGATCAGGTCAGTCAAAATATTCCTGGAAGATCTCATCACGACTAATGAAACGAGCCCAAACTCGACACTTCTAGGTCTTTCCGTCTAGCAGTTCCAGTAGCAGTCTCCGAAGTCCTCGATCAGGTCAGTCAAAATATTCCTAGAAGAAGATCTCATCACAACTAATGAAACGAGCCCAAACTCGACACTTCTAGCTCTTTCCGTCTAGCAGTTCCAGTAGCAGTCTCCGAAATCCTCGATCAGGTCAGTCAAAATATTGCTGGAAGAAGATCTCATCACGACTAATGAAACGAGCCCAAACTCGACACTTCTAGGTCTTTCCGTCTAGCAGTTCCAGTAGCAGTCTTCCAAATCCTCGATCAGGTCAGTCAAAATATTCCTGGAAGAAGATCTCATCACGACTAATGAAACGAGCCCAAACTCGACACTTCTAGGTCTTTCCGTCTAGCAGTTCCAGTAGCAGTCTCCGAAGTCCTCGATCAGGTCAGTCAAAATATTCCTAGAAGAAGATCTCATCACAACTAATGAAACGAGCCCAAACTCGACACTTCTAGCTCTTTCCGTCTAGCAGTTCCAGTAGCAGTCTCTGAAGTCCTCGATCAGGTCAGTCAAAATATTCCTGGAAGAAGATCTCATCACGACTAATGAAACGAGCCCAAACTCGACACTTCTAGGTCTTTCCGTCTAGCAGTTCCAGTAGCAGTCTTCCAAATCCTCGATCAGGTCAGTCAAAATATTCCTAGAAGAAGATCTCATCACGACTAATGAAACGAGCCCAAACTCGACACTTCTAGCTCTATCCGTCTAGCAGTTCCACTAGCTGGCTCCGAAATCCTCGATCAGGTCAGTCAAAATATTCCTGGAAGAAGATCTCATCACGACTAATGAAACGAGCCCAAACTCGACACTTCTAGGTCTTTCCGTCTAGCAGTTCCAGTAGCAGTCTTCCAAATTCCACCATCAGCTCAGTCAAATTATTCCTTGACTAACACTTCTCACTAAGACTAAAAAAACGAGCCCAACCTTGACTTATCTCGCTTTCCCTATTTAGCAGTTTTAGCAGTCTCCGAACTCTACCATCAAGTTAGTAGAATCATACCAGGAGTAAGTCTATAAACTATAATATAATAGGTAAAATATTTGGTGCAAAAAAGAAACATAAAATATTGAAACGTACGACGAAAGTAAATTTTAATAATTAAAACTAGCAATATGGTTTGTTTTTTTTTTTTTTTTTTGGTTTACTAAATTGATTTATTTAATATCAGTTTAATATACAGTTTTAACTTTACTCTATTTAAAAAAAAACAAAAAAAAAAAAAAAATTAAAACCTAACTATATGGTTTGATTGAATTATGGTTTGTTTGTTCTCCGTCGTCCCGTCGCTGTGTGCGTCTGGGCCGTGCGCGTGTACGACTTTTATAACTACGCATTATGCAAAGGGTCCCTTTGCATAATGCGTAATGTTATGATAAAAAATTGAGTCCAAAAATATCTACATCGTACTAGATTTGAACCGGGCATTCGTGGTTTACCAGCGCGGTGCCAGACCACTAGGCCAACAGAGCTTTGCTGTGGACCGACGAAATTACATGTCTTTAGCTCTGTATAGGTGAAGGTCGTCACGTTTCTGCGAGATTCACGCGGTGCGCCCCGCTGTAGTCGGCCGCCACTGCCTCTGCTTCACCCCCTCAAAAACATAAAAGTCAGCTAGTCACGGCGCCTTAAGTTTACAAGTATGATTATTTGATTAAGTTTGAATTGTTATTACGAGGCAGAAATGATTTTTATATTGACATAATTTTTTTTAATGGGCAAGTGCCTTTAATAACTAAACAAAATACAAGCTAAAACTAACACTACAAATACAGTTAGACTGCCCATAGACCGTTGAAGGTCTAAAGACAATCCAAATGCTCAAGCCCACTACCAGTTGGCAGCGTACCCAACATGCTGGCGGCATTACCACGTTGAATGGCAATGCTAATGCGTTGAGCCAGAAACACGCCAGCATTTTGGTCACGCGTCGCATTAACCAGGCGCTCTGAAAGATTTTTGAAAATGAGGTGACATAATTAGATTGTAATTAAATAAATAAATAAAAATATAATAAAATAATGTTTATTTGCTCTAAATTTTTACAAGCTTATGAAACAGGTACAAAGATAAAAAACAAAATAAGAGTTAGTGGGTAGGTGAGAAATGTTTACATACCTACTCCAAATAAAGTAGCCCTGGATCTCACACTAGGTGGCTCCTGTGTCGTAAGATTCAGTTCTTCCTTCCGAGTTCAAGTTAGAGTTATTATTAGATTTACAAAAATAGGTTAATAAATTTTTTTTTTTAAACCTTTTTTCTTTTCTGTGGTTTGTAACAGTGCGCGAGCCCGAATGGCACTTGGTCGGTTTATTAAGAATAGGTCGTATTAAGAATAAGTCGTTTTAAAAATAAGAATTGTTAAGAATGAGTCTTTAAGACGAAATATGCTTAAAATTTGACGATTCGTCATTACGAAAATTTAAAAGTGGACCTTTAAAATCGATTAATTTACATTATTTCTTTATGTTTAATAAATTTTCTTGAAATATTTTATTCGGATATGTTCACCGATACACGATTAAAGAAATTTGGCTCGACAGAAAGAAATTGTAAACTTTCCTAAAAAACACCCGTTTTTACGTTCCCTTCAATGGATTGAATAAACTTCATTCAGATTCTATAGAAGATATTTTTATTTAAAAAAAAGTGTGTCTTATTCTACCAATCATTCAAATACTTTAGTGGTCACAGTTTTTTGTAAAAGCGTAAGATTATTTGTAGAAAATAAATAGTGAAAATATTTGAAAGCGCGTACGCCGCATTACCGTCATACAAGTGTACGGTTCTCTACCATTTCGCCTTAATAGGCATGATGACTAATTTTTTTTTATTACCTCATAAAAAAGCTGATCATAAATAGAGCCCATGGGAGTTTTGGCGCCAACGCGGAAAAAACATGTCGGCTCGTTGGATTATTTTCTTAAACTTGTGTATTGTCGAGTGTTAATGTGTACTAAATGGGGAATTATTATTCATTAAGTGCTCTTAAGCGTGCTCGAGTGTGGGAAAGTGATATAACGAGGTGAAACGTGTCTTTTCGTGTTGTTTCCAAAACTCCATAGAAGCCTCTTGTAAAGTCTCCACCACTTTACAGGGGCATGAGTTTGACTTGACCGTAACTTAGCTTGACGATGAAAACGATTTTACGCGTATCGTTTCCCTACCTTTAAATTCTAAAACTAAACTCATACGACTTGAATATGGCAACTGCATCAATCATGCGGAGCCAAAAGCCCCAACTCGGGGAAGAGGAAAAAAAAAAAAAATAGAGCCCATCAACGAAAACAAAATTAAAATTAGTTCAAAAATAAATAAGATATAAGCAGATATAAGCATTTAAATTTCATGCTAGACAGAGAGCACACTATACTGAGCCGTGACGTCATGGCTCAGGAGCGCCATACAAATGTTATACTAACGCACGCTTTGTGAGAAAGGGATAGAGCATCCCCTCCCTATCCCCACCTAAAACTTTAAACGCTCATATCTCAGAGATTTATCAGCCAATTTAAATTATTTTTTCAGTATGTGTAATGTATTTAGTTATATTCCTCGCTAAGCCGGTTATTTGTAATAAATTAAACATGAGGACACATGCCTATTGTACGAATAGGGTATTTCCTGAATAAGGCATATTGCGAACAAGTCATTATAAGACTATAAGGTCATTTTGTTAATAAGTCCAATGTCGAGTAAACCAAAAAACATTGTTTGTTACAGGTACATGTTACTCGATCAGAACAAGACAACGATAATGTGAGCTATGGGCTATCAAACCACAATACTGTACATGACGCTTATGATTTCAACTGAAATCAAGGCGAAACCAACAAAATATGACCCCGACCTGCCAGAAGCAAATATCATCGATAAAATGGAAGATTTAAACTCTACTAATGATACTTTTTATTTCTACAACACAACTGATGACGAAACGAAACTTACGGAAAATACCAAATTAATAAACGTACGAGAACTTGAAATCCAAGAAGCAAGCAGTAAAGTTCTTGACAAGAACAAATGTGAGATCACAAATTTCACATTTGATGAACCAGAATTTGTTGAGACGAAGAAGCTAGATTCAGTATATCTGAATAACATATACTCTAGCGTTACAACCAATTTGATAGAAGAGAATGTTTCCATAGATAAAGTTGAGGCAGATGGGGTAAACTTGTACGATGTAGTGGGGAATGACTGCGGTGGAGCGAAGATTTGTCCAAACATGCGAGAGAGTTGGAACAAAGATAAAACGATCACTATTGGATTCCTGGGAGCTTACAGACGGAGTCAAGTGAGTTTACTTACTAACATATGGTCACGGTTATGTTCTTGCCCGCATTTTACATTTTCCCGCTTATTTCTGAACCGAATGTATTGGCTGCTGGTGGAAACATACCTACATACACATACGCTAACTACAAGACCCTCCTAACTTTAGTAACGACTGCAGTAGGTCAATTTGTTTATCATACAATAGGCATGATGACTAATCTTTTTTTTATTACCTCATAAGAAAGCTGATCATAAATAGAGCCCATCAACGAAAACAAAATTAAAATTAGTTCAAAAATAAATAAGATATAAGCAGATATAAGCATTTAAATTTCATGCTAGACAGAGAGCGCACTATACTGAGCCGTGACGTCACGGCTCAGGAGCGCCATACAAATGCTATACTAACACACGCTTTGTGAGAAAGGGATAGAGCATCCCCTCCCTATCCCCACCTAAAACTTTAAACGCTCATATCTCAGAGATTTATCGGCCAATTTAAATTATTTTTTCAGTATGTGTAATGTATTTAGTTATATTCCTCGCTAAGCCGGTTATTTGTAATAAATTAAACATGAGGACACATGCCTATTGTAGTAATTTCTATCTGTTAACTATTTAAATTAATAACATGATATCTTAACTATTGAAATTGTTTTGACAGTTAATTTAACTAATACTTTTTAATATAAATAATATTTACGGTAATTTTATACCATCTCTCTAGACTTATTATGTGACTTGTAGGCAAAACATGATACAAAGTGACAAATATTTTAACCCACCTATTGTGCATGCGTTTTTATAAGTGTTCATGATTTACTCGTGTTTTGGGCAAATAAATTATCTTTATGTTTATCTCCTTTTGGCTTTGGGTTGTCGAGTAAAAAAAACTGCACCACAGGTGCTTAAAGTCAATATCAAATACTTTACAACTTAACTTTTACTAAGTACGCTTTTAAAGGTACAGGTAATGGATTGTCTCTCAAACATTCTCAGGTGCAGAAAAAACCTTTTCTAATAAGCAACTCTCGTTCTTGCTCATAAATATGAAAACGTTTCATTTTGCAACGATATCTTGGCTTCGGTTGACTCTTGACCTTAGCTCGGCTCAGGTTTTTAGCTATTAAATCTGCAATTACATTGTAGAAACTGAATAAAAATAGTATACATTCCTGCAGTGAGCGACTGGCAACAGAAGCATTCATAGACGCATGTGAAAATGTGTGCCGAGGGATAGTTGAGGCATATTTTTCTAATACTTTGCGTCGATATTCACGTGAAAATTATAATATAAATATATATATATATATTTTTTTTCAATTAATTATTATTATAAAGTTATATGATTATTTACGGGATATTTACCGTGGTAAGGTTGTGGAATGAGCTCCAGATATACATAAAAAAAAAAAACATAACTTTAGTGAACAACCGTGATAGTTTAAAACAGAATTATTATTATTTTTTATTATTTTTTTAATTATTAATTTATTTATTTATTTTTCTCGTCGAAGAGGTTTCTTCAAATAATCGACACATTAAATTATTATTTCACTATGGTACCGGCTTTAATCTTTTACTGGGTTACACGGAAAGGGTGTACTAAGCCGAAAAGAGTCCATGGTACCCATTATTATAAACAACTTTTACTATGGGACCAACACTAAAATCGCGAATTAAATATCAGCTGTACATAATGAAGGGTACTGTGGACACCTTTCGGCTTACGAGTAGTACACCTTTTCCACGTAACCCTATTATTTTACAATGTAATTTAAAAAAAAAATTATAGATGTATTTTTTTTATGTGTTACCTACAATCTTACGTATTAAAACTCGTCTATGTGCAGAGAATTTATGGTTTTCATTGTGTTTTTTCCAACATACTGCAGAAGTCAGAGCTAAAAAAAATTGGAAAGGGTATACTTAAAACTACTTTGACCCTTTGTACCTATGTTGCTGTAGAAGAATTACGTTTGCAAATGGAAAAATAATCTTTCCTTAATAATTAATTATACCTACCATTCTTAGTGAACTCTTTTTCTCAACATTTTGCTTCCATTATTTCGTGGACTAACTCCGTAGTTTTTTGCTACGGTCTACGAGTACTACGAAATATTCGTAGCAGCCGCGTAGCTCCTTATTATTTAGCAGAACCCCGTGGTTTTACCCCCGATGTTTTATGATAAGTAACAGTTATACCTACTTGCTTGAATAACGATAATAAAATTAATCACCATTAAGCGAAAATGCGTAATTTTTCATCGAGAGTAAACTTAGCAAATTTTTGGTTTTTGTATTATTGTGTAGATGGGCTAACAACACGCAAAGTGTTCACCCTTCCTTTTATAAGGCCTAGGCCATTCCGAATCTTCACTGCCTTATCTTTTTTTTTACCGACTTCAAAAACGGAGGGGTTCGCAATTCAGTTGTATTTTTTTAAGTTAAGAAGTTTTTTTTTTTTTTAAATTTAAATTTTATAGAATAATTCTCACGTGTACCCAAACTTATCCGGTTTTATTTTTATATAGGTAACTTACTATTATAAAGGCACTTGCCATAAAAAAAAACACAATTTCATTATTTATTTAAGTACAAAGGTAGGTATATCGAACAAAGAAAGTAAAAAAGCCTTATTACTTAGCCTTAGAATAAACCAAACTAAAACTAGAATGACTACAATTGCTAAAAGTGGGAAAAGAGGGACGGATTTAGAGATTTTCTAGGCGGGTGAGACCCCAGGGCACAGCTAGTAACCTTTACAAAGAAATTAGGATAAGGATAATTGG
Organism: Agriopis aurantiaria; assembly: GCA_914767915.1. Lineage (NCBI taxonomy): Eukaryota > Metazoa > Arthropoda > Insecta > Lepidoptera > Geometridae > Agriopis > Agriopis aurantiaria. The sequence goes on along the minus strand of OU611994.1, from coordinate 2,417,409 downwards.
ATATAAATTATCCAGATGGTAGCGTGACATTAATAGGAGGTCACCTGCTACTAAATAGGAGCCGAAAGCCATTTTTATGTTTATTCCGGTTACTGCCGCCTCGAACTTAATGAATCAATAAATCGACAAATTGCGCTTTTATAATGTACAGTGTTGTATACTTTAGAATGGAAAATATATTTTACAACACATTTGCTCAAAAAGTGCACTTACGAAGCCTGTATACATCGTTCGAAAGTTAAACATTACGCATCATACAACGGAGCGTGCGGTAATGAATTTTACCGCACGCTCAGATGTATAGCACCGTGCGTGTACTTTACGGTATTTTTTTAATTTCCATTTCCATAAATTTTTTTTCATTTGTAGCCTTTTTTCTCGCAAATGTGTTGTAAAACGTTGTATGGCACACGTGCGGATTGGTTATTACAAACTCGTGACTATGGTAAGCCCTCGACTTCGTCTCGGGCTTACATTCGTCTACTCGTTTGTAATAACCAACTTTCCGCACTTGTATCATAAATAACTATTTATACACTTTTATCCCACTTTTTAACCGACTTCAGAAGGAGGTTATCAATTCAAGTTTTTTTTGGATTACGGTATGTTTGTTACGCGATTACCATGCTAATTATGAATTGATTTTGATGATAAATTTTTTTTGGTAGTTCATATCTCATAAAATTTGTATGGGACCATCCATACAAATTTTATCAAAATTGATTCAGCGCTTTTTGGAAACTTCAACAAAACCCAAAATTACATACACTAATGACGTTTTGGTTTGTGGTTTCCTAAGGTTTGATGAGGATTTTCAATCTCTGTTTTAACTATGAAGGTAATTAGTAATAGTTTATTTTCCCTAAAAATGTATTATTCTCCCTGCAGACAGTGCTGGGAGCTATGCCGCTGGCAGTGGCTGCAGTGAACCGTGAACCAAGCCTGTTACCAGGTCTCCAGCTGAGGTTCCTAGCTGCCGATATCGGACCTTCAAGAATGCCCCTCATCATGGACAAGGAGAGTTTGTCTTTAAGGTGAGAAGAAAGAAAGGAAATACGGCTTTTCACGAACCGTCGTTAGCGAACTATTACGAATGACAGTTATATGATTATTATCGAGATATTTACCGTGACAAGGTTGTAGTCTTCCCGTGAACTTGGTGCATGTAACTGCACCGAAATATCGGGAGCTCCGTCCACAATCTTACTACGGTAAATATCCCGTTAATCTATACTAATATTATAAAGAGGAAAGATTTGTATGTAAGTATGTTTGTAACGAATTAATTGGCTCAAAAAGTACTGGAGCGATTTGAAAAATTCTTTCACTGTTGGGAAGCTACACTATCCCCGGGTGACATAGACTATAATCTATACCCGTGCAAAGCTGGGGCGGACCGCTAGTAATCATATAACTATAGTGAAAAACCGTGATAGTTTAAAGCAGTGTTTTACGAACGAGGTCGATTTTTTGTACGATTTGATTCGTACTTCAAAGTGGGCTCCCGAGGTGCGTGGTATTACCTCAGACAAGACAAACAAGTATAAAACCATACTCAAATAAAACTCCACAGGTATGATATCACCTCACTTATTATATTACAACATTATAACATTTTTATTCCCATACACTTAGCACTATTTTCGTACTTGACGTCCGTTGGTCTCGAATCCCAACGACCGAATGATCCCCGCTTGCCGAGTGCCCTCCCACCAAACCTCATATCCCCTCTTTACTTTTTATGTCCCAACTGGCATTAGTTTTAAAAGTCATAAGTAGTCAAGCTAGCCACTCTTCACCAATACTTTTGGAGTTGCCAGTGATAAATGTATACCAAAGAAAACCAATATGCTCAAATTAAATGTTGAAGGAACGACTAATGTTCATATATATGTTCGAAACCTTACACAAGGGAGATATGGTAAGATGACGTGGCGGGTGCGATTGCATCAGGCTTATATCAGGTTTAATTACTTTAGTCAAACTCACCCTGCAGACGACCTTGACGCGCTTTTTTTACATATGGACTTTTAGCTAGTTCATTGGTGTCGCTGCAATATTTGTACTAAGGCATATCTCTCTTGTTTGTCTGATCTGAGGGTATTACTATTGCTTAAGTTTGTCTGAGTGTTTGTATTTTGCCACTTAGCTTAGTATTCGTATAATGGATTTGAATAATGGAGATAGAGTTCTCTCTATAGAACTCTATATATATCCAAATCCATTAGTTTAGTTTAGATACCTAGTATATAAACTTGTAGGTTATTTGTAGTTCCAGGTAAATATCATGGGTTCAATTGAAATATAGAGCGCACTTATGTTTTATATTTTTTATACAATCTGGGTGTTTTCAAGGAACGAGTGAATTGGTTTCTTCTAGGCTAGCGTGCTCCACCGTAGACTGCATCAGTATCGAGTAAATATCTTGCAATTATGTTTCGGTCTTAATGGCGGAAAGAAAATGAATTGAAAAATCACATATATCAAATATTACGTTGATAGGATATTTGGTTTAGTTAGAATATCATGGCAAATTAGCATACAATTTCGGGTGCCCCCTCTTAACATAACGCGAGAGGGCATTCAAGGCAAGTCTATTATTTAAAAAAAAGCGTGCTCTATCGTAGACCACATCATCACTTGGTATTTATTATTTGTCGTTATATATTTTAGAGTGTGTACTATAATCATACTAAGTGTGACGCTTGTGCGTATTATCGTTTTAACATTAGAGCTAATACAAAAATACGTTAAAAAATGTTTGTTGTATTGGGACGGGCACCTCTTTTCGTTGTTGCTTTTTGAATTATTTATTATTTCTAAATTAATCCGCCGTAATATGAAATTCTGTGAAAATTTCAACTAGCTCTCTATTACGGTTCGAAAGATACAGCCGTTTAAAGGTAGGACAGACGGACGCACGGACAGATAGCCGTCAGACAGACAGACAGACATCGTAAGCTTTAATAGGGTCCCGTTACAATTTGTGTACGGAACCCTAAAAAAAACGACAACGAAAACGACAAACGAGCGGTCCCATAATATGAATCTATCATACTGCGTACCTAATTTACCGGGTGATACCGTTGACACAGCTAGAATCCCAAGCGGATCATCCGTCAGTAACACCTACCTAACATGAATATCACAAAACCGTAGTTTGATTTGAACCTGAATTTAAATTTAAAAAATACGAACTAAGTTTGTGCATCTAAATATCTCTCGGGAAAGCTATTACGAATGCTGTAACTGGATCTTATCGTAATAAACTCCTTTTCATGAAAGAAGTCCCACGGCAAACAGCGGAACTAAATTTCCATGTTGTAGTTGTCAGGTGTTGTTAGTGTGTTTGGACGCTAGTGAGATTTTTATTAATTTTCCATCGTTAAAGAGTCGTGTACGATGCCAAAAGTTGTTAAAGTTCTACTCGAGAAATGATACTGATAGTGATTGATACGCGATGACAGCGCCACGTCTGGGGGACTTCAAACATGAAAAGCACTCTCTACTTGATGACGCATAAAATATATCGTGACCTTCAACGAAAACCTACATTTGGACAAAATTGAAACGTTGTGTAAATATTTGTCCGTTTGAACGTTATGGAACGTCCTCTTAGATATATACTAGCTGTATCCCGCGTAGTGATGAAAAATGGTGGTGATGATGAAAAGTAACCTATGTCACTTTCCGGCACTTGAACTATACGCATACAAATCAGATCGATTCGTTGATCTGTTTCTGCGTGAAAGAGGAACAAACATACCAACAAACCAACAAACTTTTCGCATTTATAATATTGGTATGAGTTATGATTTATTTTATTGTATCTTAGGATCAATTTTTTTTTTACCATAATGAACAGATCTACTTTTGTCCACCAACTCGCCTGATTGTAAGTGACGTAGTGCATACATATTGGTGCTTAGCACCTTGTTGATTTGTAACCGTAGGTCGTTTAGTCTCTATCACAGAAGAGAAAAAAAAATCGTTTACTCTATTCACCCTTTCTATGTCCAAGTAAATGTTTTTCTAGTAGTAGAAATTGCCAACATGTCGTGAACAGCCTAATTAAACATTACCACGATCTTGTTGGTGTGGATTCAGGTTTATATTTACCCAATTCCTGTTCAGTAAATATTTTGTCCGGCAGCTCAGTGATTGCCTGTTATATGAAGTAGCAAATTATTCACTTGAAAACCCACTTCGAAATTAGTAAGCGCTCAAATAGTTTTATTGATATTGCCAAATCAAGAAGCGTTTGAATCTTAGACCAGATAAACGTGGGAGATCATCATCATCATCATCATTTCAGCCTATCACGTTCCCACTGCTGGGACTCAGGCCGTCTCTCAGAGAGAGAATATGGGCCCTACACAATGCTGGCCAATGATATTATATGTTACACGCCGGCCCAGTGCCTATTGGTGAATGTCATGTCTTTGAAGTTTGAGGTTATTGGTGGAGGTTACATACCGATTTCCTCACGATGTTATCCTTCACCGTTGTTAGGGGAAAACGTCAATTGATGGGCTAACTTACATTTTGGAGTTTGTCCAGTTTGTCGTTTTTGCGCGTGATGATTTCCATCAGCGAAAAATTGACAGAGCAGTTGTGTGCATAGATTTACTTACCTAAATAACGTTTTAAGCTTAGAATAACTACACAAAGAAACCAAGTACATTCGCAAAATTTAAGCCATTCAAATGGTGTCATATATGACACCAAAAAATATATAAAAAAATTTACTATGACAATTTGCGCAGTGAAATCGTAGCACAACAAATCAGAAAAGCAGCATAAGAGTTATGCTGTGACATTCCACAGGTAATCCATTAATTTTCTTGCTTAAATCGTTTAAAATACCAATCGAAACGTAAGCTACAAAGCGAATTTGTAGCTTACGTTTTGAGAAGGCGTTGTTTGGAAACCTACCTCTCCTACCTACCTCTTCTCTGAGTAGTTATTCTAAGGTTTTATGTAAGACGAATGTGTGTACAGAAACACTGCTACAATCTCTTTATGTATTTTGCCACAAGAATTTTGTATTCACGCGTATTATTTGAAGCAAATTTTATTTTTGGACATAATCCATCCTAATTTCTGCAACTTTACTGAGTGCTTGTTTTCAGACGTCTTTTGATACGACACGCCGTGGTAGCTTTACCTAGTCTGTGGACACGCCCTATCGATCAAAGCTGTGACTCCTTTCGTCCAAAAATAAACCATACACATACTCTGTGAGATAGATAGATAGAAACTCTTTATTGTGTACACCAGAAATAAAAATTACAACCAGATAGAAAACACTTACCAGCTAGTGTCACAAGTGGCGGCCTTATCGCTAAAAGCGATATTTTCCAGGCAACCATTGGATGAAAAAAAAAATAACAGGATCGACGAGGTGCGTTTTTAAATATTAGGTTAGTTTAGTTATTAGGACGTGGTAGCAAGAAACAATCAATGATAAATAATAAATAACAAAAAATCGACACCGCTTTATGGTTGGTATTCCGAAAACCCGAACGAAGCGCCCACTTTTGATTCCACTTTTATTGTACGCCTAGTCTGTGGAATGCGCTGCCTGAATGGGTGTTCTCCGATAGTTACAATCTGGGTGTCTTCAAATCACGAGTGATTCGGTTTCTTCTAGGCAAGCGTGCTCCACCGTAGACCGCATCATCGCTTAACACCAGGCGAGTTGGTGGTCAAGCGCAAGCCTATTATTAATTTAAAAAAAATACAAGTACATATATCATTTTTTTACCCCGATAAAAGAGCTGATAATCGTCAAACGGCAGAACGGTTGTTTTTATCATAGCTAAGACCACTCGATCTAGTCACACATTCAAACAAAAAAACTAAATCAAAATCGCTTCAGCGATTTGGGAGCTACGATGCCACAGACAAACACACAGACCCAAATACACACGTTAAACTTATAACACCCCTCTTATTGCGCCGGGGGTTGAAATTGGCTCACAATCGACAGATATCGAGTAACATACACACATGTCATATAAATACATTAAATTGCGAACCTCCATTTTCAAAGTCAGTTAAAAATATTTTGGGGTTATTGCTTGTCACATCTATATCTGTACTAATATTATAAAGAGGAAAGATTTGTATGTAAGTATGTTTGTAACGAACTGGCTCAAAAAATACTAGACCGATTTTAAAAATGATTTCACTGTTGGGAAGCTACACTATCCCCGAGTGACATAGGCTATAATCTATACCCGAGCAAAGCTGGGGCGGACCAGTAGTAGGTTATAAAATTACCAAAAAATTACAGCAGTTTTTTTTTAAATGAGACGAAGTACGTCAAAATCAATTGTAAAATAACAATATTTATTCTTTTTATAGCAAGTAATATTTTTCCTTAAGTAAAATATAAATTACATCAATAATAATTTTCTTCACGAGTGTGGAAACACGACTGATGCCCGTGAAATGTTTCACACGCTATGAGCCGTAAAAATTCTTTCTCAATATTCTCAGCTGAAAATTAACTATGAGAGGAGTTCTAAGAATTCAAGGCAAATATCGAGAAATATATTTTAAAATACTTATTAATATTCTTTCTTTATTTTTTGGTTAAAAAAAAGAAAATATGAATGTGATACGAGAATTTTCTTGTAAGTATTTCGTCTCAATACAAATAAAATTTCCGAGTTTATCTAACTTGCTTCACACCTGCAAAATATGGAGCTACCTTCCGCGGTGTTTCCAAGAAGCTACAGCATAGGGACAAAATACAAAACGCAGAATACAAAATGGGGGCTACAAAATACGAGTTAATAAGTTCTTAAAGGATCGGCAACGTAGTTGTGATGCCTCTGTTGTTACAAGTATTCATAGGTAACGGTAACTGCTTACCATCAGGCAGCCCCTTTGCTTGTTTGCCACCTAAGGTGATAGTAGTCTATAGGGAACATATATACACATATCGCCTTTTATAGATAACAAGATTGTAACTAACGAATTCTGCAAAAAAAAAAGTCTTGGATGTCGATTTAAATTTACACCTATAAAAAAATATTATTATTTATATTACACGGGAATTACTCACGTAAGATTAAGCCGGTCACTCCGACTATAGTTTCAACCGCATTAGGCGGTCTTTTTCAAGGAGAACGTGCGCGCGCCAAATCTGTCTAGCTGCGTCTAGCTTCCAGGCCGCAATCAATCATATTTCAATCAATAATAATTTACAATTGGTACTGAGACATGGTCCTTAACTGCTGGCCTTTTGACAAACTTAGAATCGCACAGCGAGCAATGGAGAAAGCTATGCTCGCAGTTTATTTGCGCGATTTTGGAGCAAGGATATTCGCTGAAGAACCACAGTCATCGACATGGCTGCTCCGATTTTCAAATTAAGTGGTAATAGGCAGGACACATCGCTCGAAGAACCAATATTCGATGGAAAAGTGTCCTTGAGTGAAGACCACGAATCGGAAGACGCAGCGTAAATAGCCAACTACTATATCACGACATCGTGAGAGTTGCCGGAATCCAGTGAATGCAGATGGCAGGCTGTCGTTCAGTATGGAATTCTAAGACCTATTTGAAACAATAATAGTATGTTTCACATGTATTTAGATACATGCATACTTACCTCTTTCTTCAGGCAATAGATTTGATTTCCGGCCGAGAACGTTAACTTTATTTTCCGTCTCATGAAACAATATTTGCACATGGTAGTAACATACAAACATTTTCACAGAGTCATGACCCAAATGCGCGACCTCGGTGTGGTGGCATTCTTCGGACCCGACGGCAACTGCCACACCGAAGCACGGCTGGCCTCGGCGTGGAACATACCTCTTATCTCACATGTGAGTACAACGTCCTAGATCTTCAACCGCTGTATCACTTCTAGGAAAAAAATATCTAAATATTATTTCTTAAATTTAAAATTATTACATTTATATACCCCGCGGCTGCACAGATAACAAGAAGACATATGTTTGTTTTTAAAATACTGCTCGGTGGGCGTACGTACTGACATCTGAATAATGTATTATGGCATGAAGCTACGGATCTACGTTTCGTAGTATTCGTAGCCCGTAGCACATTGCTACGAAGTAATCTACGAAATAAATCTTGAGATTTGGTATGGATGATTCCTATTCTTATCCAAGGTGGAAAATGAAATATCTACACATAATTTATTGTCCAATGCTGTCACTGTGTCAATTAAACCCAAATGATTTCTAGAAAATGCTTGCAAAATTAAACAAAGGAAAATTAAACACCTCTTAATTTTGCTTTGTAATTAAATAATTTAGCTATCCACCGCTTTACAAAGACGTGGCCTGTCCAACTCTATATCAGCTGTATTACTCATCCCTATTGTCTGTATACAACTGTATTTACACGTTTTTTATTAGGTTCACCTGAATTTTGATAGATATTCGTTGAAATTAAAGTAAATTAAGGATTTTATCGCGTGTATTTTACATTATTTTAATATCTAACGTTTAAAATATTTTAGCGGTATTGTAACTAATTTCATAAAATTTATAGACATTATCCGTCGTCTTGTCTACTACACACTGCACACTGCCGTGTTCAAAACGTTAGGAAATAAAATAATGTAATATATTCGCGAAAAAATACGTTCATCATTATTAGCATATCATGTTCCCACTGCTGGGACACGGGCCTTCTCTCGGAGAGAAAAAGAGAGAGAGGATGAACCCTAATCCACCATACTGGCCCAGTTGGGCCCAGTGCATTTTTGTGAATGTCAATGTCCATGAATTTTTGAGGTTTTTGGACATACTAGTTTTCTCACGATGTTTTCCTTCACCGTTTTTGAGTGATAGCATCGAAACTGCACATAATTATCTGAGTACTAAATTAGTAATTTGTGCAGGGCCGAGGATTGATCCAGATACCGTCATTTTGTAAAACGCTTATGCAACCGCTCGGCCACCGTCACTCATTGAAAATTCGTTATCTAAGAAATCATTAGATATTCTTTTGTATAATGTGTCTAAAATCCAAATGCCTATTTAAAACATTGCAAATGTATATAGTTTTGATGACAATACAATATAAACAACATTACAAAATTAAAACATGTGTCCAAATAGCGGAAGTTTAAAAATTACTAATACAATATAGTTTTTTTCCCCCACTATATTGCATAGTAAAAGAAAAAAAGGAAGACATTTGAACACGAACGATAACTGTACTAAAGTATATCTCCCTTGACAGTCTGATCTGAGGTTACAGCAGAGCAACGCACGACCATTTTTGACGTAATTAGTTCAAGCTTAAGGCTCCCGGGAATACACATGGCTGTAGCTGGCACACTTGCATAAAAGCTCCTTGCACGTGCAGGTGGCACACTTTCATGTGTATACACTAACTGGCATGCCTGTATCTGCCACGCAAGTAGATAGCACAACATTTGATTTACTGGCATACAACGTGAGGGAGAGGACGCGGGGGGCTACGAAACCGGCAAGTGTGAACTTGCAAACTTGTAACTTGCAAATCTATACACATTGCGCCACTTACTTGTACATGCCGTTAACAAGCATGCTCGCTATTGTTCCATTTTACAGGCATGTGTATCCTCGGCTTTATAGTACGGCACTTCGGAGTTGATTCGTTTCCTGTTTTTGTCCAGAAATGCGCGGGCGCCCACAACACGCTGGACAAAGGCGGGCGCGGTGGGTTGGGCTCGACGTTCGCGCGGACGCTCCCGCCCGCCTACAAAGTGAGCAAGTCCGTGGTTGCGCTGCTGAAGGCATTCGGGTGGGACAAGTTCGCCATCGTGGCTGGAGACGACCAGACGGCGGCTGCACAGCAGATGGACGCCATCAAAGTAAGATAGATAAGTGTTAAGAGCCCTCACACATTTTTAGACGAAAACAGGAACGAAATTGAATTTTTGGTCCAGATTCTATCAAATAGATATGTATTTCACTGTTTTAAACTATCACGGTTGTTCAGTAAAGTTATATGATTATTTACGGGATACTTACCGTGGTAAGGTTGCCTTAAAAATAAAAGTTCGCGTTCAAAATGTGTTCAAAATACTATACGCAGTGATACAGTGAGTGTGTTTTGTCGGGACTTAGGTTCGAGTTCGAGTTCTAGTGATAACCGTAGCAAAAGACTAAGAAAGAGGGTACATCTTTATGTCTGCACCTAACTTTTTAACTGTTCGACCAACCACCCGCATTCTTCAGTCTTCCCGTGAACATGGTGCATGTAACTGCGTCGAAATATCGGGAGCTCATTCCACAACCTTACCACGGTAAATAATCATATGACTTTAGATATGTATTTTTTAATTAAAATAATGGTTTCTAATTTTGAAACCCAAAGGTGGCCAAAGGGGGTTGAAATTTAAATTTTTTTTCTTCTTTGCAATAAATAGGCTTGCGCTTGTCTGCCATCTCGTCTGATGTTACGCGACGATGCGGTCTACGATGGAACACGCTTGTCCAGAAGAAATCGATTCACTCTCGACTTGAAGATCAGATTGTAACTAACGGGGAAGCGCGAAATTTCAGGCAGCGAATTCCACAGACTAGCAGTTCGCACAATAAATGTGGAATCAAAGCGCTTCGTACGGGTTTTCAAAATATTAACCAGAAAAAGATATCGATTTTTGTGCCCGCTCTGGCAAGTCTACGGCTCTACGCATACAAAGCCGCGGGCAACTATAGTTTGATGATATAGCTATTTGGAAGCTTTTTACAATGTTGTAGTCTCGTCTTGAAAACGAAAGTTATCAGAAATTGTTCTATGGAACGTCTTCAACAGTAAAGATGAGAGCAAAATTAATTGACCCCCTTTATGGGGTCGGTTGAATCGACCCCATAAAAGGTCATTGTCTGACTCGGTTCAAAGGTTATGAAGAAGCTAATCGATCTTATTAATTATGCAAAGACAATGGTAGGTGCCGGAAGCCAATGCCATACCGACAAGGAAATGTGAAGTGAAATCACGTATCAAGTATCAAATACCTGCTTAAAAAGGTATACTAATCAGAAAACTCTGTATTTTGAGAAAGTTCCCGAGTTCCGGAAAACCAGTTTATTATTAGTGAATTCTTTATCAGTATTTGGGGTTTATTCTATACACGTCAAATATTACATGCGTTATTTATACGCAATGGCACTAACCCCTCGTTATCTTAGAAATACACTTGACTTAAATTCTACCTACCTTTACACTTATTGGTTCGATCATTGATGTAAGTTTTAAAACAGTCATTGCGCTCGATATGTGTATTTTAGGTTGTTCAGGCTGCAGACTTGTAAAATATATGCGCGTCAAATAATTCGCGCAACTTTTTTGTTTTTTTCAATTTTTTTGAGCAAAATTATAAATTAAAGTAATATAAAGTTATATGATTATTGGCGGGATATTTACCTTATTTTTTAAAGTAATATATTTTGATAGAACTTAAATAACCATAATGAATATAATTAGCTACGTACTATTTAAGGTTCATAGATTCGTAGATTATGTTAGGTAAATCAAGTGTTAGGTTTTCCGTGATTAATTAATCACGGAAAACCTAACACTTGATTATTCTGTTTTGCACGGAGAGGGCTGACCTTTTGATAGGATACTTCAGAGGGTCCTATATAAATTTTATAAAAATTAATTCAGTGCTCTTTGACGGAAAAAATCAACAAAAAACAAAAACCCTGATGACGTTTTGTGACGATGGTTTGTAGTTCCCTTCAAATAAATTATGAGCAGGTGCGATGCCATCGCTCAAAAAAACGGGAAAGGAAAACATCGTGAGGTATCCGGTAGCACAAGAATTTTAAAATATCAAAGATGTGACATTTACCAACATGCACTGGGCCAGCACGGTGTTGCTGGGCTCATCATCTCTCTTTCTTTTTGTTCATGAAAATGCATAAAATTTCTCATTGTATGCTAATAAACGAGCTTTATCTTTCTCTGAGAGTGTGAGTTTCTCCCAGCAGTGGGAACATGATAAGCTCAAATTATTATGATTAAACTCGGTCCAAGCATTTATTTGCTCTGACAGATGAAATTACATCGTAAAAAGCTCAATAAAAACCAGGAATTCTGGTCACTTTCGTTCGGTTTTTGAACGTAAGACTATTGCAGGTACCCGCTATACTTCAGAGAAATATTAAACGGATGTTTTCATTCAGCTTTCAAGCGTCAAGCAATGTTATTGCAGCTGTCAGAGCAAATAAACGAATGGAAATAGTGTTGAAGTTTAGCAAAATAAAAATTACTGAGCTAAGGTATTATTTTGACAGGAACTGGCCCGAGTGAACGGCATGACGGTGGCCACCGAGAACCGGTTCGCAGAGCGGAGCGGCTACATCCCGCGTCACATCTCCGAGATGGAGACCATCGTGGACCAGACCTACGACAAGACTAGAAGTTAGTACTTATCATGCTTGATAATCTGTGGTACTTATACGGTGTGTTCAGTTATAAACGACGGACATACTCATTACAATATATACTCAAAAATGTATTGCATAATTATTAAGAAATTCAAATATACATTCACCTTAGACAGCATGTTTAAAGTAGGTATCACATAATGACCGCAGTATGTGTATGACAACAAAGTGCGCAGCGGATTTTTATTCCATAATTTATTTGTCTTTTAAATACCTACTCGTCTATGCTATTATATAGTAAAATTTTACAAGCAGTATGTCTTTTACGGCTTTGGCAAATTTATTCTTATTTTTTAAGTCTTTTATCTACATTGATAGCTCCACAGAAGAGAAAAAAAAAACTACTCTTTTCTGTGGGTAGCTCGTTATTATGTATTTTGATGGCCATTGACGTCCGGTGAAATAGCTAACGTCACCCTTACATTGTCGAAATAACATTAATTCGCACCATGCGTTTTTCTTCAATATCATCGTCATCATTTCAGCCATAGGACGTCCTCTGCTGGACACCATCAGTCTCCAAAAGGGCCTGTTGGAAGCGGCCTGCATCCAGCGTTTCCCTGCGGGCGGTCTCTGTTAAGTCGTCTGTCCTTCTTGTGGCCTTGGAAACCATGGACCGGTAAGCGCAGCGTAGGACACACTGCGCTTACTGGTCCGTGGTCTCCATTCGAAAACCTTTCGGCACGATCGGCTATCAGTTGTGCGTGCTATGTGCCCTGCCCACTGTGTTTTACCTCTTCTTTCTAAAAACAAACAGCAAAACAATGGAACGCCTTGCCTCTACCTGTGTATCAGTAGCATTGCAGTCTTGGAGTATTTCAAGTCTAGGGCCAATTAGTTATAGGTACTAGGCAAATGAGCTCCATCGTTGAACGTATCATTGCCTTCCTGCAGGTGAGACCACGGTCAAACGTCAGCCTAGTCCGATGTAAAAAAGTACAGAAATTTTATATTTATTCCCATTTTGTTCAACATATTTCAAGCACATTTTTATGATTAAAAAATATGTCAAAATGGTCAGAAATAAAATCCACAAACAGTTTCCATAAATACCCAAGGTAGACGTTTATTGAAATTCCCTGCCGTCGGCAATATGCTGACTCTGTAACGAACGGTGTGGTACCTACTATTTTACTTGTACTTTTTAGTCACTACATACTTTGATATTTTAAATTGAACATTTCTAGGATTTTCGCGTGGTCATAGACGTGAAAACGATTCGTATCTCCGTCAACGTATAACGCGCAAGGACAGAAAATAATCGAGTATGATAAGGGTATAGAAGGGTTTTCCCCACCTTTTTATTTTTTATATCGTTAGACTGTGTAGTGGCCAATGAACATTTTTGGGATGAAACTAACGTTAAAACCTCGCAGCTCTGAAAATCACGCGAACGTGAACCTTAATGCGCCCAGACAATTGCTTGTAGGCTTAAATGAAGTTTGGTTTTTATACCGCGATTCATAAGGCTCACATTCCAGTGTTGAAGTTCATCTGGTCTACTTGTACCATAGTTCAGTTTTTCTCTGCCAGTATACGTGTTCCTGGGAGAGCACATAGCTTTGGTGGACTTCGTGAGAGTGCTGCAGCGTCGGGGGCTCCTGGCTGACGGCGCGTACGCAGTGGTGGCAGTCGATGACGAGATCTACGACCCTAGTACTGCCGCCATCACACACGCAGGTCAGTGGGACCAGGTCATTCTTGGTGGGATCATCTTCATCATCAGCTAGAAGATATCCGCTGCTGAATATAGGCTTCCCCCTTTAACCTCCACACTGAACGACAGCCTGCCATTTGCATCCACTGGATGCCAGCGTCTCTCACAATGTCATCGGTCCACCTACGCTGCGTCTTCCGGTACGTGGTCTCCACCTGAGAAACTTCTTAGCCTAGCCATGTGTACACATTTTTTTTCGCTCAATATTAATGCATGTCCTTCCTTTTAATTATTGTGACATTATTTTTGTTTGTATTAAGCTTATTGATGATTGATGTATGTACACAGTGTGGGTGGACATTAGTTTGACATGTAATCTATCTATACTATATAATATAATAATATTATAAAGAGGAAAGATTTGATTGTTTGTTTGTTTGTTTGCATTGAATAGGTTTCGAAACTACTGAACTGATTTGAAAAATTCTTACACTGTTGGGAAGCTACACTATCCCCGGTTAACATAGGCTATATTATAATTTCAAAAAAAATAGGGATCCTCACTAAAACTCCAATAATTGTAACCCAATGTGTAAAAAATAAGATTTATAATTTTAACTTTGCGTGTTTGATAGTTCTATGACAGGACAACGTCTGTCAGGTCAGCTAGTAGATAATAAAACATTTTTGGGAAGCTACACTATCCCCGGGTGACATAGGCTATATATCTATACTAATATTATAAAGAGAAAACATTTGATTGAATTTTTTGTTAAATACCCGTGCAAAGCCGGGGTGGGCCCCTAGTATTATAATAAACTAACTTCTCTAGAAAACGTGTAGCGCTCGTAGCGTGGTTCGTAGCCGTAGTTGCCTCTACGAGTTGTTAGTGAAAACAGCTTTGATTTCAAAGCTAATATCCTATGTTTGCGTAGTCAAGCTTCAGTAGTAGTATTTGCCCTATTAATTGTTCATTTCCAATCAGGCATTTGTGAGTTATGATTGACGCGCGACTGGATTGCCATATTTATAAAGGTCACCACTTATCTCTGAGTACTTAGATCAAGGAGATTAAGAGCAAAATGTGCCTAATAATAGTAATTTCGGATTAGCAGTAGTCAATTGTTATTTTATATGAGGAAAATACACGGAAAGTCAGCCCATCTCGTCCTGACGTACCACAACCTATATACAATTTTATTTCTGTTACCCTGAAATTTCTGTTGCTTCCTTTTTTTCAACAAGGC
Source organism: Agriopis aurantiaria (assembly GCA_914767915.1). Lineage (NCBI taxonomy): Eukaryota > Metazoa > Arthropoda > Insecta > Lepidoptera > Geometridae > Agriopis > Agriopis aurantiaria. The sequence continues at coordinate 2,402,071 of OU611994.1, read as the reverse complement.
CCGTCTCATTGCGATTACTTTTTTTATTGTTGATAGACTAAGCGTTTGACCACATAATATAACCGTGACGGTCTGGTTGTAGATGGTAAGCATGTCTAGCCTGGAATGGAAATTGGCTCTCAAGTGATGCTGCCGGAACACACTGTTAAGTGCTCGGCTACGAGATTGGTAGCTAGACAACCGGGAATTAAAGAAAACGTTACTCCGCCATGGTTATCTCATGATGTTTTTCTTCACCGGCAGCTGAAGTTCGTTGGGATTTGAACCCACACCTTGCGGATTGGAATCGAATGCATCAACCACTGAGCTATCATTGCTAAAAGCCTATAAGTCTATGAGGCTCTGCAAGGCGCTTTTTAATCTAACCTAACGATTGCGAAAAAGACAAAGCGATTCTGTAGTGTTGGCAAAAGAAACTCTTGCGTACAGAAATTACCGTAGACAAAAGCCTGCACGTCTCCGAGCGTCTGTAGGTACTTATGAAGTCTAGTTACGCTTCGCTGTGCGTGCTAAAATTAATTATATTACGAGGGAGCTAAAGTCTCTATTTATTTAAATGGCATGTTGGAGTGAGACATCTTCACTTGTAGCAAACTTTTATTTAACTTGCCATGTTTGTATGTTTAGGTCAAATCATGCAAGCTGAGTTAGAACCAGGTCATCCCAATAAATTTTGCTGGATAAAATAAAATAAATAAATAAATATTTGGGACATTTTTCACACACGGTCGTCTGACCCCAAACTAATCAAAGCTTGTGATATGGCTGCCAGAGACTGATATACATATATATATAGTTTTAAATACATACTTAAATAGATATTAACACCCAGATATAGAACAAACACAAAATAAATGTTCAATACACAAATGTTTGACCTAGATGGGAATCGAACCCACGCCCTTGGGGGCTCAGAAGGCAGGTTCACTACCAACTGGACCACCATTGGTCATTGATTGATGTTACTAACAGATTAGTAATTGCATTACAAAAATAATAAAAATAAAACAATTCTTACCTACCTTTATGGTAAAGGTGCATTCATATTAGGTCAAGCAAAGATTTCATTCTATATATACTACGTATATGTCAAGTTTATAAAATTCATCAAAGAAGAAATAATTATTTGCTATCATCCATCTTGTAAAGAATAAAACACATTGAGCATTCAGTGCTGTACTACCCTAAATAGAATTCTCATTGGGGCCGACCTCCACACCTCATTGAAATGTACGACGTGGTCCAGTTCAGTATTTGACGCTTTTCCTTATTTATTCCGTACTTTTGCGTGTTTCATCGAGCACGAAAATAGGACGAGAACGGGATAATATTAAGGCCATCTTTTCCCACTCTTAGCAATTTTGGTTATTCTATGATTAGCTTATTGTGAAGGCTATAAGGCGGGAGGGAAACCAAGCGAAGCCTTCGTGGATGGTTATTTTTTTAAAGGTAACAACGCAAAATCTTACCTCCCGACCCCTATATTAGGGTAGATTCGAATTCTGTCAGGTAGATTACCTCGTTTAGGATTATGCAGCAGTTTTGAAATAAAATATATGCATTATAATATTAATAATATTACTTATATTAATATTTTGAATATAATGTGAGCTATTTTCAATAATAATCGAGAGGTCGAGGCAGATCTACACGCTGGATGGACCTCATTAAGACAGCAACTAAGTCTACCATAACAAAGTGTTCACGTAATGCGACGAACTTGTGTTTAGCATATTTTTCACAGTGAAACAGCTGCTAAACACATGTCTAAAGCGTTCTTCAATCTTTTGTAGTAAGATGGTATCTTTTTATTTACGGACGGTATCTTTTAATACGATGGGAGGCCTCCCACTAGATGGACCGACGACATTGTGAGAGTCGCAAAAGGCGGGCTGTCGTTCAGTGTGGAGGTTAAAGGTCAGGCCTATGTTCAGCAGTGGACGTCTTCCGGCTGATGATGATGATGATGATGATGATGATGATGATGATCTTTTAATACGCTTCGTGATTTGTGTGTATAGTATAAAAGTGTGTATATTCTTCAACAGAGCACCTTGGCCAGAACGCAAGCAGTGACATCCTGGCGTTCAGAGCTGTGTTGAAACTTACCCCATCCTTCCCGACTAACCCACACTATCCGTAAGTATAACTAAATTTTAATTTTACTCGTTTTATTAATACAATTTATTTATTTTTTATGTGTAATAGGCTTGCGTTTTCCCGCCAACTCACCTGATGTTAAGCGATGATGTACTAAGTAGGTACTTATTTTCGTTTTTGAACCCCCAACGCAAAAATACAGGTGTTACACAATTAACGCGTGTCTATGTGTCTGGGTGTCTGTCTGTGACATCGTAGCACCCACAAAGCTGAACCAATTTTGATTTTGATTCAAAAATATATAACACTACTTTTACAAATATTCAGCAGTTCACGATATAAAGCGGTATGAAAGAGCTCTGTATCTACTAGGGCAAGGCTTGGAAACCGGGTAAAAAATTCAAAACAGTTAATTAAGGCCTATAAGTACTTTTAAACTTTTTCTTTCCGTTTTCATTCTACCTTAACCTCAATTAAAGGGGTTTTGTTCAATAAAAGTTCGTAAAAACGGTTTTGTTCAATAAACCGGTTTAGAACGGTTTCTGCCGCCCACCGTCGATGCAAAAAACGGAACAGTCTGCCGTATTATTATAATCTCGATCTTTCCTAGGACAAGGTCTCCTACATACATTGATGTAAGTAAATTTTTATAACTGTCATTGCCTACATACGAGTAAATGAATAAAATCTTCAAATGAGAAATGTATGTAAGTAGATAAGTGTACCTATGTTTGTCCACGAGATGAATGTTTTTAGCTGGCTCGGTGAACAAAGGAATACATGCAAATTCATTGCTGGTATTGTAAACGAAGGAAATAAAATTGCGTCCGTTGGAAACACACGTTTTGTCGTCAATGATATGACGTAAATTGTATTTGAGTCAACTTCCGCTTTATTGTGACTTCTCAATGCCTTTACCTCAAAGATTTTTGTTTACACGTTTCATAAAAAAGATAGGAGGAATACCCTATTTTATGTCTTCCTTTACCTCCTTTCTTTTCCGGACAGTATTGCCAGCTTTTTTCCAAATTTGTCGAATTTTATATAGGTACTTGATATAAGTACCTATCAATGTATCTTTATCATAAAACTATAGAATTGTTTGAAAAGTCTTGTGTTTTTTTAAATGTAATCAATAAATCTGTTTGATTCAATCAATTAATTATTATTTTATAAGTCGTCATTTTATTAGTTCTCACTTTATTAGTTGTTATTTTCTTACTTTTTAACCGACTTCCAAAAAGAGGCGGTTATCAATTCGACTGCGTATTTTTTTTTTTTTTTTTACCGACTTCCAAAAAGAAGCGGTTATCAATTCGACTGTATGTTTTTTTTTGCTGGCACTGACTCCAAAAATAACTGATTATAAATTGTAAATATATAAGTAGGTAATATATGTAATCATAATTTCGTTGATTGTCCTCTAATGCTCATTACTTTGAAGTTATTTAAATATTATTTTCTACTTTTTAGTTTCAGTTTGTAAAAAGTCGGTTCTTTTTTTTTTCTAAAAATTATTTTTATTAAGTGATTGTTTACCATACATGCTATTCTATGATTCGGTTAATACTTTAAAACGTGAACTATTACGATTTCAAAATATCTGTACGCCGGTAGCACACCTCCGCCACGACACTATATTTGTTTATTTGAGGTCCTTAAAACTACATGTCGGTACAAAGACCCTGTTACGGCGCTGCAATTTAACTTATTGTAACACATATATAATTAATAACTATGTTCTATTATTTACTATTATGTTAAATTATAATAATAACTATAAAACAAAAGCTTTTCTAACAATAAAAACAAAATAAAACAATAAGCTTAATATTTAATTATCTATTGGTAAATTACTATTTTCTACCACGTATCGTCCATATTGTCTTGTATACTGTAGTAGGCCTTTTCAATGAGTTTTGACTTGGCTGTATTATTAAATGAGCAATGCTTTACAAATGTTTTTATGGTATCTGGTAACTTATTATAGATTTTAACTATCGGTATTCAGGACTACTTTTATATATTTCTAAATTGGGTACAGGGAGAGCTAATTTGGTTTCACGGCGCTTGTTTAGCAGCGAAACCACTACTCGTTGAAATATGAATCTTTACGTATACGTATCTTTACGTATTATAATGTTACGTACAGCCTCAGATCAGACTTACAAGTGAGATATGCCTTAGTATAATCATCGTTTGTGTTCAAATGTCTCCATTTTGCATATATATATTTTTTTACTATATAGCTAAACCACCTATGGTAATTGCGGCTCACTTACTCATTTTTTACACACACTAAGATACTTGCAGCGACACTAATGAACCAACTAATAGTTCACATGCAAAAAGGGACGGCAAGGTCGTCTGCAGATTGAGCTCGATGTGGTTCGACTAAAGGCATCGAGACTCATGCATATAGACTGGATGCGTTTGCACCCGCCACGCCATGCGTCACTTTACCATATCTCTCTTGCCGGCCTGTCACTTGCCGGCCCCATCGAAAGACCAGCACCGGTTCATAACAAACGCCATCATGGGGCTGGTTTATGGCAAAAAACGTTTTTTTTACTTTAAATATGTGTGTAGCTCTAAGAGTGGGTGTGTAAAGTTTTGTTATAAAAAATAAAAATATTTTTTGTTAAATAAAATATTGTCTATTGTCCATATTTTCTTGTTGAAATGATCGTACCGTAATGGTTTAAATATTGTTGGGAGAAGCGCCAAACGAGTATAGCAGCGTCGTTCTAAGTGTACGTTACACGATATATGGTTTAAATTTAAACTAGCATCGGTTTTGCTGTTACGGTTTTGCGGCAGTGTGCTACCGGTGGTAATGATACCTACTTTGTCTAGCACAAGAATCTTGCTGACAAAGTCAAGGTTGTACTTAATCGAGCAGAAAGTCTCCGAACATTGCTTAGATCCACGCTACCATGTACCTAAGTCGAAGTAATCTGTTTCCCCCAGGGTCTTGTGCCAAATGATCCGCACCCTGTCTGCGGCGCCACCTTTCTGCGTGCCCAACTACCATAAAATCTTCGAGGACACGGAGGTAAGACCGTAAAACGTTTAAAATGTATCCAAATAAATCTTTTCGTTAGGTTAGCATCATCGAGATACAATACATATATACTTCACAATCGTGCCAAAAAAATGTTCGAAATACTCGGCGCCTATATAACCAAAACTTGGCGCACGCTCCGAATTGCGCAGACTTTGGTTAGAAGGTAACCGTGAACCGACCACAACGCGGTGTGATGCCAGAGGAGTCACGTACGATTCGCCGAAACACCCTTGAACGATACAACTGTACATAGAAAGCACGGTTCAATAGCTACGTTGACATAGCGGACAACTAACGTTGAACACTATGCAAGCGACATAACGTCTAAATTGGAGTAAATGTGAAGTATATAATTGATACAATGTATGTATTGTATGTACAATGACGCTCTGACGTTTTTTGACTATTTTCACTGAAAGATTGTGACTCTATAGGAATTGTATGTCGATGAATGCATGACATACTTTCTTTAGAAATTATATCTGGACTGTATTGTATCTCAGTTTTATTTGTGAAAACTTTTAAGGCTTGTTTGTTCTTATTTTTCTTGCTATGTTTTATGTTAAAGCTGTTTGTTTTCCGTAAATAAATAAATATATCGATGTTATATACATATTATTTAAAAAAAATTACAACTACCTGCTTTTGAAGTTTCTATACACATCTAAATCGATTCAGGTGGTTAGAAGATTTGGTATTTTCTATACATAATTATAGTACCTACTTCCACGTATCTATAATGTGTGCATGGCATTTCTGGAGATGGCTTGATCGAGAGTCTTCTAAAATTGGCTGTGATTAAAAAAAATCGGTTCAGCCGTTTGAAGACAATAAGCTCTATCGCGTGTTTTTTTTAATTGTATTATTCTTGTTACACTATTGCTATTATTGAATCTGCGAGCAGGTGCCAATCGAAGCGGCTCATCTGTACGACGCGGTGACACTGTGGGCGCGCGCTGCCACCGCGGCCATGCGGGCTGGCCTGCCGCCTACCGATGGCGCCACTCTGATGAAACTTCTCCGGCCTACTACATACCGCTCGGTGCAGGGGTTTGATGTGAGTGGACTGTGTACTTACATTCATCGTTATCAGCCCATCATGTGCCCACTGCTGGGATACAGACCTTTTCTCAAAGAGACAGAGAATGGACCCTAATTCACCATGCTGGGCCAGTGTATGTTGTAGCCGTAGCACGTCCACTGCTTGACATGACATAGGCCATCGATCTCTGAAAGCGTTGGAAGCGTTCTGCATCCCGTGTTTCCCTGCGGTCTCTTTTAGGTCGTCTGTCCGTTTTGTGGGTGGACGTCCTACGCTGCGCTTATCGGTCCGTGGCCTCTATTTGAGAACCTTTCAGTCCTATCGGCCATCTGTTCTGCGTGCTATGTTCCCTGTTTACTGCCAATTCAACTTGCAAATTCAGTGGGCTATGTGGTAACTTTCGTTTGTCTACGGATCTCCTCACTTGTGATCTCAATCTCGCAGCGAAACCCCGAGCATAGCCCTCTCCATAGCTCGTTGTGAGACTTTGAACTTGTTTATGAGGCCCATAGTGAACCTAACCTACATTATATTTTATCCATCCATAATGTTCGCCTCGCAAGAACTCTTAAAAATAAATAATTGCCTGAAACCCTTGCAGATCAGCGAGCAAAAAGTTACTTGTGGACTTAACACAAAATTTCAGTAGATAGAAATTTTGTTCCAAATTTAATAACGGGGTAATTTAATTAAACTCAACTTTATAACCATCAGAATATAATAAAAATTGTAATTGAAAGCTGGAAATAGTTATTTTTGGACTCTAGAGACAAAAACACGAAGCGCAAAACTAGCTGATAACATCCTTGTAATAGAGAAATGTTTTTATTCTCATAAACATTCTGGGTTTTACTGTAAATGCTGTCGTAAAATACGAGACTCCATCCAACTATCTCAGCTTAGATACTTATTTACGGGATTGAGATAATAAAGTTGAAAGAAATAGTTTTTATATACTCCAAGTGTTTTTTAGTCTCAACGTGGAGTCAACAAAGTCGGGGAATCATCATCAGCCGGAAGACGTCCACTGCTGAACATAGGCCTCCCTCTTTAACTTTCACACTGAACGACAGCCTGCCTTTTGCATTCACTGAACTGCACTAGCTTTGTGTCTATATAATATCTGTATATCTGGGTATCTGTGTGTTTGTGTATCTGTATTTGTGTCTGTGGTATCGTAGCTCCTAAAGGGCTGAACCAATTTTTATTTTTTATTTTTTAATTTCCTTATACTTAATCATTATATTGTATCCGAATACAAACACAGATTTCACTGAAAAACAGCAATAGCTTTAAATCTAACGATATTTTATGTGGTGTTAGAACTAACGGGATTATTGTGATATATTGAATAAGCCCGCAGGTGGTTCACTGCTAATAATTAGAAAATGCGCATGATTGTAGCAGTCTAGCCATTACGCGCGCTTTGTCTTTCTGTACAATTATGACACTTCGATCGAAAATAATATCTTCGATATTTTTGATAACCAGAAACTGTGATACACCCAGTTAAAGTGAGATCGCTAGCACTTAATGAACAGCTTTGGATATCTGACGGAGGACCCTGGGATCTCCAGAAAAACGCACCAAAACCCGGATACCCGTAATAGAGTCTTCAATGGTCGGCAACGTATCTGTGATGTCTGACGTTACAGGTATACATAGGCGCCGGTGATTGCTTACTACCCGTTAGCTTATTTGCCACAGTTAAATGTCATACAAAAATGGTTTAGCAGTTAGGGGCCCACAGAAAATGTCTGCATGCAAAATTTTTACGGTGAAATGTTATATACATATTTTGATTGTTCCTTGGCTCATTTGGGTGATTGGTGAGGCCCGACCTCCAAACCTAGAGGGTTTTGGTTCAGACAGAGCATACTGATTTGGATTATATTACCTTGCAACAGGGCCATGCTACCTCTAACTTCTCCTTAAGTCGTGGTAGCTGACTTTCTGGTTTCCCCACAGGTGAACATGGACGCAGCGGGCGATGCGGAAGGTAACTTTACAGTGATTGGACTGGTGGTGGACCAAGCGGCGCCAGGTGGCTGGAGCGCGCAGCCAGTTGCCACCTTCAGATTTCCCAACTCTTCGGTATTGTTGCCAGTAAGTTTCTTTTGGAAGCAATTATCTTAATTGTCAATCTCTTGGTTTGAATGCCTGATCGCCGAGGTCCCAGATCCAGATTTGACTGAGATGATAGATAACTGCTGTAATTTTGCTAAAGCAAATCTCTTTATCGTCTTATTCTTACCTTACCAGATGTTAAGTGTCTGAAGGTTTCCACGATAAGAATAAATGGGAACCGGTTTTCAAGAGTAGAATACCGGAATATACCTAAACGTGCCTAGAGGAACCTGGAGGGTAGCAACTTAGCAAGAGAGTGCTTCATAGGTTAAATGTCCGGGCGTGGTACGCTCATAGCGTCACAGAGTCTTCAAGATTTTTTGTTCCACTGAAAACTGAGCTTCCTTACATTGTGTCAGGAAGCCAGGACGTTGTCAGACAGGAGTTTGTTCCCAACAGGAATTAGTTGGAGCTAACAACATCGCCTGGATTGGCGGGCAGCCACCTGTCGCTGAGCCAGAGTGCGGCTTCGATGGCGTCAAGTGCTCATTACCACATGACCCCGGAGTCCTATCCGCGGCAGCCGCAGTTGCCGCTGCAGCAATATTAGCGGCGGCATTGCTAGTGCGGCACTACAGATACGAGCAGAAACTCGCGTCTGTGCTGTGGAGGATCGAAGCCAAGGATCTCACCTTCATTTCGCCGTACAACAATGATAAGGTAAGATTTTTGTCGGTCTCTGGATCCTCTGAACAGTCGTTGCATTCAATACGGGTGGCATTAGAAAGAAAGAAAGAAAAAGTTTATTTGTGTCCAAATTACATTTTTTTTAAACAGTTTAAAGGCACAAGGTATAAGGTCACAAATCGGCCCCAACTCAGCATAATGCCGGCTGTTAACCAGCGCTGGTCTTCCGTTGGAGCCGTTTGGTGAGGTCTCGGTACAGGCACACATACAGCACACCACTACAAAATATAAATATAAATAAAATAATAAATAAACCAATCTAAAGACACATGCTAATAATGATGACAATGAGGCAGGTAATTATAGTAGCACTTGGATTGTCTTTAGACCTTCAACGGTCTATGGGCAGTCTAACTGTATTTGTAGTGTTAGTTTTAGCTTGTATTTTGTTTGGTTACTAAAGGCAATTGCCATGTAAAACAATAAAAAAAAAAAAAAAACATTTGATATTAATTAATATTGCACTCGTGTCATGCTTTTGAGTTTCCTCTTGCGGATTAACTAGTGCGGTATTACTAGAGCGGCATTGCTGGTGAGTCATTATAAATGTGAGAAGAAATTATGGAGTGTGGAGATTTGAATCGTACGTTCATAATAGTCGTTGCCACAGATGGCTATTTATGTTTTTTGTAGAAACTCATGAAATGGATCACAATTCCGCCAACGTCACGCAGATAAATAACGACCATCAAACGCAGAGTTGCCGCGGACGAAGTCGCGGGCAATAGCTAGTAATTTACTTATTCATAATTATTACCTTTGCATTGAGTGTAACTGTCGTTCTGAATAACGCAAATGTAATATAAACAACCCTAATATTGCTATTCAGTAGTGAATAGGTAAAGTGCTTTTCATGAAAGAAGTCCCACTGCAAACAGCGGAACTAAATTTCCATGTTGTAGTTGTCAGGTGTTGTTACTGTGTTTGGATGCTAGTGAGATTTTTATTAATTTTCCATCGTTAAAGAGTCGTGTACGATGCCAAAAGTTGTTAAAGTTCTACTCGAGAAATGATACTGATAGTGATTGATACGCGATGACAGCGCCGCGTCTGCGGGACTTCTTTCGTGAAACGGACTCTATGTCCTCGGTTCTCTATAACCACTAGGTACACACTTACAAGATTTCAGTCACATCTTTCAGACTTGTTTTCTTAATTGTATAGACGTGAGGATGAATAAATCTATTTCTGATAGTCAATCAATATGTAGATACGATAGTTCGTAGAATAACATTTATATTCTGCGTAGTACCTGGGCCCCGATTCTACTAAGCAAATTGTTTTTAAATTGTAATTGTTTCAATTTTAATCTTTAAATAATTGCCTCAAAATTGACAGTTTGATTTTTTTTATACTAAGTTATAATATTAGGTAGTATTTTTCTAGTATATTTTTTTTATTTAAACTCAATTTTGAGACAGTTATTTAAAAATTTAAATTGAAACAATTACAATTTTAAAATAATTTGTTTAGTAGAATCGGGGGGCTGATATGTAACGAATAGCATTTTTTTGCGATATCAGTGTTGGTCCCTTAGTTAAAGTTATTCATGATGATGAGTATGATGAGCTCTTTTCGGTTTAGTACTATAGTTCCAAATAACCCTGTATTATGTTATTCTATTAAAATACATACTTCTTATTTATTTATTTTATTCAGGGTTACTTTTAATTAACCAGCCATGAACCACCTCTTAATAGCTTCCGTGCATAATAAAAATACATAATAATTTTGAAAATGCGAAGCTGTTCTGCGTCGGCCAAAATAAAATGAATGGACGACCATAACCATTGAACTTGCTCAGGAAAAACGAGTCAAACCGTCGGACATATACTTCAACACCTCATTATAACCATATACAGTACATTTGTTACAAAACATAGATAGCGGTTTTTTGTTGTGTATTTACACTTCGGGAAAGCACACGAAGGCATAATTTTGTCAGATGTTTCGTTATCGTGTAACAGTAGTCTCGTGTTGCACTTCCTACGGCTAGAAACCGACTGAAACGAAGTGAGCGCTGTCACATTTTGTTATCTTCAAAAATGCGCTTCTTCTGGGCCCGTCCATTCAATTTATTTTGGTCGATGCTGTTCTGTACATTTTGTTGCAGTTCAAATTTTTTCTACGGGAAAGCTGTTTTTTTTGTCGCAAATTTTCAAAAGTCTTGGAAAGGAAAGTTGTTGATTGTGTTTGTTTTATTTTAAAATAGGCTTGCGTTTGACCGCTATACGCGATGATGCGGTCCACGATGGGGCACGTTTACCTAGAAGGAACCGATTCAATCGTGGTTTAAAGACACCCAGATTATAACTATCGGGAAATAGAAGTACAGAAGCTGGCAAAATAAAAATTATGAAAATTGCGCAGTAAATTGGAAAATTTCAGAAAACTCAACAACGATTTATCTTCGCTCGTTTGACAGTTCTGAGCACAGAAAAGAGAAAGAAATATTTTTGATTGAAATTTTTTCTCTTCTGTGGTTCTGAGACAGGACGTCTGTCGGGTCAGCCAGTATTAAATAATATTCTATATCCGGGATTCTGCAGATAAAATTTTACAGTATCTAAACAGTGTGAATTGAGCTTTAGATGAAGGTAAACAAATACTGTAACGCCTAGTGATTTCCCTTGCATTGCGTAGTAAATAGCTTTACCAAAGTCTGTGGCACTTTACGCTCAAACAAACAAACATCCACGAGTTCAATCGTAGAGAGTAGGTAGAGACGCAACACAGAATAGCTGATAATAATAGGTACTAGCATAGCTCTTTATTAGGATAGACACCATGCTTTCACTTAACTTGCGTGTCTGTGGCGCTCACCGGCCAGAACCGAGAATAATTATGATAAATATTGAATTTTTTAAAGTTTTTATTTTGATAGTTCCCCAACTTCAAAATCCGTGTATAAATATTATTTACAACACATTTGCTCAAAAAGTGCACTTACGAAGCCTGTATACATCGTTCGAAAGTTAAACATTACGGATCATACAACGGAGCGTGCGGTAATGAATTTGTTCGCACGCTCAGATGTATAGCACCGTGCGTGTGATTTACGGTATTTTTTTAATTTCCATCATAATTACATAAGAATTCCACAAAAGAGTTTCATATTACGAGAATAAATAAGCTGAATGATCAAACCTCCTTGGAAGCGCTTTTGCTCAATACGTTTGTCTCAGTTTAATACTAAAGAGAAAATGAGACGAAAGATGTAGTTCTAATTTTCACCACTTGATAGTGGCGCTATTTGCATGTTCGCGCCATTTTCTTATTATATTATAGAAACTATTGTTGTGACTGATATTAAGTTATAAACAATAATTGTTTCATTTGTAGCCTTTTTTTCTCGCAAATGTGTTGTAAAACGTTGTATGGCACACGTGCGGATTGGTTATTATAAACTCGTGACTATGGTAAGCCCTCGACTTCGTCTCGGGCTTACATTCGTCTACTCGTTTCTAATAACCAACTTTCCGCACTTGTATCATAAATAACTATTTGTTCTTTGTAGTGGGACAATGCAAGCCGTTTTTTTTTTAAATTTAATTTATTCTAGATTTTGTAGTGAAACAACATATGAAACAACATAACATTACCTATTTACACATCCATGAATACCTTCTTGTTTTGACTCGAACAAAGCGCTTGAACAAAACTATTGTAGTTGTAGCGAAATTGGTAGGTTATGTTTGTCACGCGATTACTCCGTCAATTTATGAATTGATTTTGATAATTCTTTTTGTTTGTTGTTTGGACTTCAGAGGTGGTCCCATATACATTTTATCGAAATTTATTCGAAGATTAATGAAAAAATCTACTTAAAAAAAATATACACATATTATACACACCTTTTGGTTTGTGGTTTCCTTTAGCAAAAGTTTTGATGAGGACTTTCTGCATTTTTTTACTTTTTAGTTTAAGTTTGTACATGTAAGAATAGATAGCCTTAAAGTGGTTTTTTTTTTCTAAAAATTATCATTTTTTATAAACTTAAGGTGTTTGCGGGATCTATCCAGATAGAGATCTGTGGGTACTAGCTACGTAGTGGTAATGTTTTTATAGTAGATCACGTAGGCAGACTGACGACCTTTTTGCCCTTAAGGAATGACGACTGAATGAGATGAAAAGCCAAAAGGATTGTAATAAAAACGTTACCAAATTGGGTGAAAGTTGTTGGAGGTCAGAACCAAAGCCGTGGAAAATTTAGATTTATTACTCAGAGCCAGGATCCATATATGACAACATCTTTGCGATACTTTTTCTTCCTCTTTAAAGTGGATTACTTTGTCTTTTTACTGTGTGTTTAGGGTTCCGTATCCAAAAGGTAAAAACGGTACCCTATTACTAAACCTACGATGTCTTTCTGTCCGTCCGTCTGTCCTACCTTTAAAGGACTGAATCTTTCGAACCGTAACGTAATAGATAGCTAGTAACCAGTTATGGCGGTTTACCTAAGAAATAATAAAAAAGTAAAAACGTAAAAAAGAAAAGAGGGGGGGGGGGGGGGGGGGGGTGTGTCTCGATGGCGGAAGGACATAATATTTTTATTAAACTAGTAACCTTGTATATCATTAAACGTTAACACTGAAAGTTTTCCATGAAATTCGGCCTCCGAGACTATGCCCTTTTAGAACTGGATAGAAAAATACAACGATGTGGAAAATTAAAACAAATGAGGCGTTTCAAGTTACAAATTAATGGCACTCCCAGACGATCATTATTCAAAATAACATATTATATATTTCATCACTTTTATACAGAAAACTTTTAGATTGTAATATAAAATACCAAAACCCTGCGCGGCAATGCATTGTGCACGTCTCCCTGAGATTTAAGACTACTTTGACTAAAGCCACCGAATAAGGTATACTCTAGATTACTTACAACGTAAGCTACTGTTCTATTCCCACTTCACTACACTTCACTTCACTTGACTTAATTATTTTATTTGTGTTAATCTTAGCTTTCAATTTTCTATGTGTAATTTTCGTATTTAAATTTTCTAATCATCAATTATTTTATGTAATTTGTATAATAAGTTATGGATGCAAATCTGGATAATAAAATTTTTCGTTTCATTTTTATTATCTGAAAACAACAAGGGTCAACAGTCCTTAGAGTGGACATATGTCATATTGCTCCGAGTTTAAAACCTACACTAATTTGACCCGGTCTCCATTTCTGTACTATTCATAGCACACTTAGATAACCTAATGGGAAAACTAGGTAATCCCATTTGTTAGAACAAGTTGTTTAATCGTGAATAGAATTGTTCCGTAGGAAATGATCTGCAGGTAAGTACTTACCCCTTTGTCTTTGTGGATAACTTCATCACGAGAGAAGGTCTTGCTGTTTGCTACGGCACTCGCTGCTGTCCATGCGCTCACGCTGGCCGTTTTATATTTTTCTACCATTATTATCATTATCAGACTATCATGTCAGCTGGGTCACAGGCCTTCTCTTAGAGAGAATGGGCCCAGTGCATGTTAGTGAATGTAGTATATTTTATTATAGAAACTGACGTGGTTTTCACACATTTTATTTATATTACACGGGAATTACTCACGTAAGATTAAGCCGGTCACTCCGACTATAGTAATAAAATAATGAGTAGTGTAGTGAGTAATTCCCGTGTAATATAAATAAAATGTAGTATATATTTGAACTTTAGCTTAGTACACCCTTTCCAGTTAACCCAGTAGTTTTAAGTACTCTTGAATACATAAATGTAAGCCTAGGTATTTACAATCACTCGCTAGTTAAAATTAGTTTGTATTGACTCAATGGGATTGAGTAGTTGCCCGAGAAGTTGCTGATTGGGAATCAGCAACTTCTCGGGAATATGAGCTATGGAGAGGGCTATGCTCGGGGTTTCTCTACGAGATCGAATCAGAATTAAGGAGATCCGTAGACGAACGAATTTTACCGACATAGCCCACTGGATTAGCAAGTTGAAGTGGCAGTGGGCAGGGCACATATCACACAGAACAGATGGCCAATTGGGCAGAAAGGTTCTTGAATGGAGACCACTGCCGGTAAGCGCAGCGTAGGACGTCCACCCGCAAGATGAACAGACGACCTATAAGAGACCGCACGAAAACGCTGGATACAGGCCGCTTCCAACCGGCCCTTTTGGAGATCGAAGAAGGTTGGCCTATGTCCAGGTGGACGTCCTATAGCTAAAATAGTGATGATGATGATGATGAACTTCTCTGGAGCAAAATTTTCTCTGTTTGAACCCCTCAGGGGACGAAGTAGATGGTTAATAAGAAATGTTTTTTTTTTCTTTTTTTTACTGTGCAAGTGCCTTTATTGACTAAACAAAATACAAACTAAAACTAACACTACAAATACAGTCAGACTGCCCAAAGACCGTTGAAGGTCTAAAGACAATCCAAATGCTCAAGCCCACTACCAGTTGGCAGCGTACCCAACATGCTGGTAGCATTACCACGTTGAATGGCAATGCTAATGCGAAATGTTTGACTGAAGTTTTACCTGACTTACCTTATGGATCTCGGTGAGTTTCAGCCCTAAGGTCAGTGTTGAAGCGGTAACACGTGTTAAACTAATCAAACTGTTTACTACGTATCGACAGATGATACGATCCGATGTAATGAATGTAGTTTACCAGATCAGTGATGTCAGATACTAGTGATAATTAAAATTAAAGTAAAAAAAAAACTGAACTAGTGTCAGCAGCTGCACTTGTTTGAACGCGGTGCGCGCATTTTGTACTAAACAAAAATTATATTCAATACTAGCTGTACCTGTGACTTCGTCCGCGATTGCTATCCCTGCAGACTAATGATTCGATCTTGGGCACAGTTCCGTTTGTCTCATATTTTAAGCAACACTGTGATCTGCGGTGAAGCACTCTTATCAAGAAAGGAGCTTTTTACTTTGGATTTGAAAACTTACAGGTTGTATTTCTCAGAAGACAATTCTTCGCTATTCGACTAATAAATGTTGAAGTGAAGTGCTTTGTGCGAGTCTTTATAATTTCGACAGTCAAACGGAGTCTTGTCACCGAGGTTCTCCTCGTTTTTTGGTGGAAGGAAGATGATATCAGAAGGATAATAAATTGTGCAGTTGCATTGCAGCTTCAAAAGTACAAAAGCACTATACTGCGCGCAATTTCGTTTACTTGGATGACTTATTTTTTCCAGTTGTTTGACAAAACTAAACTACTGAACCAATACCAAATACGCCAACAGCAACTGAGCAGTGCGCGAAGTACGAGTATTCGGTAGGTAAAACACGCAACAAATCCCATAAAACTTTCAATTTCGAAATTTAGATTTATTAAGAATTTGATACAAATTTTACGCATCTATACTCGTACGTGCTCGTAATTCGCCCACAGTGCAGCCGTAAAGCACTTCGTGAGAAAATATTGTGCACGTACACCGATCTATATGTACGTATTTGAATTCTTTGTACACGTACCAGATTTGTGAGACACATTGTATATTATGCCATCTCCTGCCCATTTTTCTATCGGACTGCCAGAGCAGGCACAAAAAATCGACACCGCTTTATGGTTGTTATTCTGAAAACCCAAACGAAACGCTTTGATTCCTCTTTTATTGTGCGAACTGATAGTCTGTGGAATGCGCTGCTTGAATGTGTGTTCCCCAATAGTTACAATCTGGGTGTCTTCAAATCACGAGTGAATTGGTTTCAGCTAGGCAAGCGTGCTCCACCGTAGACCGCATCATCGCTTAACATCAGGCGATTTGGCGGTCAAACGCAAGCCCATTATCAAATAAGATAAAATAAAACTCATGTAAGACAATATTCTCGCAAATAAACAGATTTTGTACAGTTCTTTGTATCACAAAACGCGCGGACACGCGTACAAGCTGCACTGTCTGTCATACATTTTACAGACGCAGGTGGATGCGTTCTTTTATCTAATTTTATATTTATTTACTTTCAAGCTTACTTTAAAGTACGTAAAATTTTCGTCGAAGTGGGTTCTTCTAATTATGGACTAACTTGCATCATGTTTGCGAAAAATATCTATATCTATTTCAAAATTTGTCTCAGGGCTCAATACCTCAAGATTTGGAGCCTCGCCGCGCGCACACCACCATAGCCCTGCACAGGGGCAGCATCGTGGCAGTCAGGCGGCTGCAGAAGAAGAGTATCGACGTCACTAGGGCCATCAAGAAGGAGTTGAAACAGGTACTTAGATAATACATAAGAAAGTTTTAGATCTAGTCGCGTACTCGACTTATAAGTATTGAACCCGCTCAGTCTTCGACCAGTGTGTGTTACCAGTGATGACATACGGCACTGAAACGTGGTCCCTCACTATGGGCCTCATAAGCAAGCTCAAAGTCGCACAACGAGCTATGGAGAAGGCTACGCTCGGGGTTTCTCTACGAGATCGAATCAGAAATGAGGAGATCCGTAGACGAACGAAAGTCACCGACATAGTCCACCGGATTAGCAAGTTGAAGTGGCAGTGGGCTACATATCACGCAGAACAGATGGCCGATGGGGCCGAAAGGTTCTGGAATGGAGACGACGGACCGGTAAGCGCAGCGTAGGACGTCCACCCACAAGATGACCTAAAAGAGACCGCAGGGAAACGCTGGATGCAGGCCACTTTCAACCGGCCCTTTTGGAGATTTATGGGGGAGGCCTATGTCCAGCAGTGGACGTCCTATGGCTGAAATGATGATGATGATGAGTCTTGGGTGGATCCAATAATGGATGGATGTCCTCGAATGGATTTAAATAACAGCGCTACCGCATTTTATTTTGTTTCTTTTCGCTTGAGAGGATTTTTGCCTCCCACGGCTTGTGCATTAGACAAACGGATCGTCGTGATGTTTTGCATATAGATCGAGCGGGCCTTCCTGGGGGAATGTCCACGCGGGTGAAACCGCGGAGCCCAGCTAGTAAGTAATAGATAATTGTAACAAAGAAAAATTATGTCACCCTCAATATGAATATTTATCGAGCGATGGTGGCTGAGCGGTAGCATGTGCGCTATACAATCTGACGGCACCTGTTTCGATCCTCAGCCCCGCACCAATGACTTATTTAGTACTTAATCATCATCATCATCATCATCAGCCAGAAGACGTCAACTGCTGAACATAGGCCTCCCCCTTTAACCTCCACACAGAACGAAGGCCTGCCCTTTGCATCCACTGGATGCCAGCGACTCTCACAATGTCATCGGTCCATCTAGTGGGAGGCCTACCTACGCTGCGTCTTCCGGTTCGTGGTCTCCACTCAAGAACCTTTCTTCCCCTCGGTTATCGGTTCTTCGAGCGATGTGGCCTGCCCATTGCCCATGCCTTTGAATATTTATTTATTTTTCTTTATGTAGAATAAATGTTCTTGAAATATTTTATTCGAAAGTGTTCCCGATACACGATTTAAAAAAATTGTCTCGATAGAAAAAAAATCGTAAACTTTCCTAAAAAATCGCCCGTTTTTACGTTCCCTTCAAAGGATTCCCAACTTCATGCAGATTCTACAGAAGATATTATTACTATAAAAAAACTGTGTGTAATCGTAACAATCATTAAATACTTTAGTGATCGCAGTTTTTTGTAAAAGCGTAAGATTATTTGTAGAAAACAAAGAAACAAATACTGAAGATATTAATTATAAATACTGAAAATATTTGAAAACGCGCACGCCGAGTATGCAAGCATTACAGTCAAACAACAGCTTACATGCTTTATGCCCACTGATCTTTCACAATGATCACAAAGCCCTTTCTGATGTGAACTGAATACGAGGAAAAGATTTTATCCATCTAACATCAATCCTGTTATTACGCAAAAATATTTTTACTCTCCGTCTATTTAGGTTATTTACGCGCTAGATTCCGTATAAAAACTTTTTTTTTTAACCAAAGCCACAAATTATGTAGGTACGTTATCAAACGTACTTTTCTAATGTTGCAAATATTCCGAGAATATTGTATGTAGGTATTTGTCATGTTTTGATTGATTCTAAGAAAGAATAATCTGTGTATGAATGAAATGGATCTACAAGTAAAACCAGTAATATTTAGGATTCCGTACCCAAAGGGCAAAAACGGGACTCTATTAGGTTATAATTATATTAAGCCTACGTTGTCTAAAATTTAATTAAATTGAATCGAATCGAACCGAACCGAATCAAATCAAATCAAATTAAATTGTACCATGGAGCTTTCTTTTCTGATGATGGATTCGGAACGTGTTCACAGGAACTAATGAAAGCAACAAGATAACCCCCATTGTGTTTGAGCTCTTTGGAATGGTCTTGATGAGTACTATAATACCCCTAGGTGATTTTCAAGGTCTGGTGATGATGACGGAAGGTGGCCATAGGAACTATTGCTGGCTACGCCCGTGCCCTTCTTTGGCTCTGGAATATATTACTTTTCTGACAGATCCGCGAGCTCCGTCACGAGAACTTGACAGCCTTCGTGGGAGTGTGCGTGGAGAGTGGCACTACTTGCATCGTGTCCGCCTACTGCTCCCGAGGGTCCCTCGCCAGGGTCCTGGCTGACAGGTACGTCAACTTATCAGCACTGGAGTTATTATACACTTCGTGCATAGATACAAAGCAAGCATAAATATTATTTAAACATGGTAAATGTAAAGTTATATGATTATTTACGGGATATTTACCGAGGTAAGGTTGTGGAATGAGCTCCCGATATTTTGGCGCAGTTACATGCACCATGTTCACGGGAAGACCACAACCTTACCACGGTAAATATCCCGCAAATAATCATATTACTTTAGTGAACAACCGTGATAGTTTAAAACAGTGTTTTATGGTAAATGTATGACGTATGTTTTAAATGTTTACGGGGACTTATCACCCATCTCTAAATAGTTTAAAGTAAAGTCGCTTTCCACGTCTGTTTGTTTGTCTGCCTATGCAACGGATTTTGATGCGTTTTTCACCATCATTTAGATAATTTTTCACGAAAGGTTTATAAACCACCAAATCGCCTGGTCAAATGCCCTATTGCTTTTAACTAGCTATTAAAACTTTTTTATTATAAAAATTAAAAAGTTAGTAATCATTGACGTCATTACCGACAGAGACCTCCATTTAGACGACATGTTCGTGGCCAGTCTAGTGGCCGACCTCCTGAGAGGGTTGACGTACCTCCACGATTCAGCCCTCATCTCGCACGGAAACCTGACGTCCAGTAACTGTTTGGTGGACAGCAGATGGGTTCTGCAGATCGCTGACTATGGACTCCATAATTTGAAAAGTAAGTGATCAACACCACAGACAGTGGTCGAATTGGACTTGCTCACTAACCGGAACGCATTTCCATACTTTAACCGACTGTCCAAGAAGGAGGGTAGATAATGTTTTTGGGTTGTATGTAAGCATGTAAGTATGCTTCTGGGTTCCTGTAGCCTAAACGGCTTGACCGATTTTGATGAATGAGGTGTCGTTGGATTCCTCTTTACGTCCAGAGTGACATAGGCTACATTTTCCGCTTTTTTCCGAGTAATTCCAAACAAACTAAAGGTTTTGTACCTGCCTAGGTGTTTTGCCGAACCAGAACGATATGAGGAGAACTTTTACGAAACGGAACGGTGATTTCAGGAATCGGAACGGCGTTCCGGTGCGTTCATTCAGCGTCCATTTCGAGCACTGACCACACACCTATATCGGGATAGACACCGTGTGTTCACCTACTTTGCGTGTCTGGATCTAATAAGCGAGCCTCATAACTAGTTCGATCTCCGTCGTCGGAGCTGGCACGTAAAACGTCAATACAAAAAAATTCAAAGTAAACTGTAAAAACATGGCATAATACTTTGAGAAAGGAACTTTACGTCATTGCATAATAGCAGTTGTGAATAGTGTTAAAATAACATTTTTTTGTGACGTCATTGTAGGTTAAAAAAATATGTTATTATTGGTTCGTAAATTCTTTCCATAGAATGGTTGCCAAGAAGAGATCTCGATTAGCACTTGTGGCAATAGCTTGTATGGTTTTCTACCTGTTTGTAATTTCTATAAGAGGTATGCTCAAAGAGTTTATATCTTATCTATCTACCTAAATATGTGGCACGCTGGATTTTAAAACATGTTGCTGCTAGCACATCATGTTGTGAAATTTAAAAATAAATACGGTCAAGGAAACCTAGTTACGGTAAATGTGGAAAAGTTCAAAGAGGTTGAAAGGAAATAAAAATGTTTTTTTTTTTATAAATGATGAAAATTTAATTAAGAACATTTAGCTGTAAACCTAAAGCTAGAACAGACCTAGGTATAAAATCATTGAACTTGTGTTTATTCGTTTTTATAATGGTAGGAAGGGCGAAAATCCGTAAAGCTATGTAGCTATTAATATATTTTTTCAAAGGAATATTGTGAAAGTTTCTTTATGGGATATCTTTATTATACAAGGGGACAAAGTAATACTTTGTTCGTCGATGGCGCTATTTTGAATTCAAAGCGAAGAGAAGAATTCTAAAGTCGCGAGCCCGACACGCTCTTAGCCGGTTTTATTAATTATTGAAATAAATTACCTAAGCTAGCGCAAAAAATTCTGAAAAAAAAGAACAGAAAGAAGAATGCACCATGACAGTTTTATTCCAGCGCGCATTGCCGCCATAACATTACTGGCCCATATCTTCTTCATAAATTATGCGTTCGACCTCTTTGGTTAATTTCACATACTAACTAACATAGAGTTAGTATTATAATACAAATTCTTTGTAACCCATAGATTCAGTATCTACGTTGTAACCAATCACAAAAATGATTTTATCACCATAGATCACAGATATACACTCTGTGCCACAGATCTACTCTGTGCCATAAATGATTTTTTATGTCAGTCTGTTTTTTTACATTCAACCTTCACGCGAGCGTCTCAATATGGTCTCAATCCTATAAATAGGCTAATCTATCAGAAGCACGAATGCGAACCAATGAGAGAAACTCAAACTTCCTAAGGAGCAAACTTGAATTTAGTTCCCACTTACTTCTAAAGCCAATTGTCGTTTTTCGAATAGGTGTGATGAAAAAGAAATATTTCAACACAAGCTCCACACAACTTTAGTAATAAAATTATTCTTTCAACTTTACATACTGTTTATTTTGGTACGATATCGAGCCCTCGGTAACGGTTCAGTTTGCGTTATTGAGTAAATGTGTTATAAGAATGACCAATCATATTTTAGCTATCACAAGTTTGAAAGACGGTTTTAACTTTGTTTGAATAAGGGTCAGTCGTAGTCTAGAATTATGCTGCTTTTTGATGTAAATAAAAGTTTCAGTAGTTAGCCGAAAAAGACGCAATTCTCTGTAGTCTCAAGCTGGCAAAAGCGACGGTCTATAAATACGTGACAAGAATTCTTAGTAAAGGTTTATTTTAACATTTCTATCTAAGTTAAGACTGCCAGTTTAACACTGTTAAGGCGCGACCATCTCGCTAAACTCCTAATAATAAATCTATATTTTTTATAAGAGTTTTAAAATTATATTTTTCAATGTGAAAAATATATGTATTGTTAAACATTTTATCTATTTACAATATTCTTTCGAAACACAATTTGTATTATACTTACCTACTTCTATCGATAGTAAAAAAACAAGACACCTCTTTATTAAACTACAAAAAAGGAGGAAGGTTATCAATTCGACCCGTATGTTTTAAAGTTTAAATACAATGTTATGTTATACATTTTTTTTTCATTTTTAACTTACTTATTCTATAAAAACCCATTTGAATAATAATTTAAAAAAAATGTGAATGGCAATTGCCTTTTGTATTTTATTATTTAACAGGTGGCTGCGCGGACGTTGAAGACGCACTGCGCATGGAAAGGCGCATGCTGTGGCGGGCACCTGAATTACTGAGGGATCCAAACCCCCCACCCAGGGGGTCTCAGAGGGGGGACGTGTACTCCTTTGGGATCATACTTTATGAGATACTGGGGAGAAACGGACCTTGGGGTGACACCAACCTGACTAACACTGGTAAGTCATTGTGGGCACCTGAACTGCTAAGGGATCCGAATTCTCTCTGGGGTCTTAAAGGGGGACGTGTGTTCCTTCGGGAACATACAACAAGATACTGGAGAGAAACGGACCTTGGAGATACCAACCTGACACACTGGTAAGCCATTGTAGCCATCTGAACTGCCAAGGCATCTGAATCCCCCAGGATTCTCAAAAAGGGGACGTGTACTCCTTCAAGATCATACCTACTCCATGAGATACTAAGGAGAAAGAGGCCTTAGGGCACTTGTAAATGGGGCACGCGTTAAGGTTCACGTTGGCATGATTTTCTACACTGAGCTGTTTCGAGTCCGTGTTAAAAGGTAGCTGGCCCCTGGCCCCTGGCCTGCCTCATGTTTGAAAGGTGAATTTGAATATCTGCTCTGGGTCTGGGTGTTGACTCCATTCACTCTTCGGCTTTAGTGATTGATTCAGGGTAGGCTTCTCTTGTCATTCGGCGGCAGTGCGTGCTACAGTCTCTCCCATTATTTACCCTTAATGATAATTAATATGGCCAATACAAAACTAAAGAGAAAACGTTGTCCAGCGGCCACGCATTCCACACTTCAACTTCAACTGTAACATTAGAGACTTAGACACCAACCAAAATGCCGTCCATCATCATCTTGAAACGGCGAAGTCAGCCATGCTCTCTTTCGCCGAGACTCAAATATCTCCACCCGCGGACACATCCTGCCTTTCGTACCCTGGCTACACGCTCGAGCATGTGTTCCTGCCTCCGTTGACAAGGATGCAAATGACTCCTCATAAGCATTAGAGTTACAAATTCTGGATTGACAAGGATTTTTTCTGCAGAAATAATAGGAAGAGTGCGCCAACCGATCGGTGGTGTGCTGTTCAGGCCTCCTCTTGGAGGCCTCAGGGCTCGGCCTTCAGTGCTGGCCGTCCTCAACGCGTGCTGGAGCGAGCGAGCCGATCGCAGACCTGACTTGAGGCTTGTGAGGCTGAGGCTAAAGGATATGCACGCAGGGATGTAAGTACCTACCACATACCTTGTCCGGCCGGAAAATCGGGGCGTTTTGTTTTTACGGGATATTGTTCACGAGTAATTCAGCCATATATTTTCGAATATAGCTGCAACCGCATTCCAATATATGATTATAATAAACATACTCGTAGACATAAATTTTAAAACAACTTTATTTTTTTCTTCTTAAGGTTAGCTCCTATACATCGTCAGTTTCAATTCCAGGTGTTTACTATTTTGGACTACACTTTCACTTACCTCCATGTGATGGAACAATACTTTATCATCCTTAATTCACATTTTGTTTTGTAGGCAACTTTTAAATGGTTGTTAGAAATCTAATGCATGGCATGAATCTTGGGAATCCAGTGATTCATTAGTAATTTTGTACTAATTATACCTACTTAAGGTACTCAGCATTAGACCTGTAGATAGGCATGTATTCAGATATTCAGACTGATATAATGCGGGTCCGATAACACGCCAAATTAGCTTCGAGAAATGTTCGACATTAGTTAGAATTTAGGTGTAATATAGAGTAAAAACGCTACCGCTTGGCTACTGTCGCTCAGCTGATGGCACCCGGTTCGATCCTTTGACCGTTTGGTCCATTTGACACCTTGCCGTGAAATAATTAGACGTTACCCATCTATAAGCTCTCCTATGCTAAAGTTTCTTTTGCAGGAAAACTAATATCTTCGACAACATGCTGGCCATGATGGAAAAATACGCGTCCAACTTGGAGGCGCTGGTGGCGGCCAGGACGGAGCAAGTGTTGGAGGAGAAGATGAAGACAGATGACCTGCTAAATAGAATGTTGCCAAGGTGTGTGACTATATTACGTAAGATTGACCTTTAGACAAGGTCAACGAAGTACGCATCCAACCTGGAGATGCTGGTGCAGGCCAGGACGGAACAGATACGTCAGGAAAGGATTAAGACGGATGACTTACTCAATAGGATGCTGCTAAGGTCTGTGACATGTGACATGTTAGGAAGGTAAGGGACATTTAGACTAAGCCAATGAAGTAACAGACTAACCTGGAAGTGCATGTTGCGGCCAGCACAGAACAGGTTTTTTTTAAATTATTTAATCAACACTTTGTTCATATACGATTTACAAAAATGTAGCACCTAAAAATCACGGAAGGTCTACGCTAAAATCTCTTTTCTATCTCTATCTCTATCTCTACATAGTATAAATTAAAGTCACTTTCCGCATCTGTCTGTATGTATGGCCGCTAACTCCTCCTAAACCAAGCAACGGATTTTGATGCGGTTTTCACCATCAGTTAGATAATTTTTCACGGAAGGTTTATATATATAGCAAGCGATCCGACCGCATTATTTCGCATGGAAATTACTCCCGTGCGAAGCCGGGCGGGCGGGTCGCTAGTAAAGAATAAAATAAAAATAATTGATGCAGAAATTGTACAAAGTAAAAAGTATATTTATTTTTTTAATCTACCCATATTATTCTTTTGACGTGCTAACTATTCATCAAAGGTAAATCCATTAGAAGCTTTATCTTGTTTCAAACGTAAACATAGTGAAGTTATATACCTACCTACATATGACTTGAGCTCCATGCGATTCATAAACCGGTTGTAGTAACAGGCGTAAACAGACGCGTGAGTGAAAAGACGAAAACAGATAATTTGGCCGCCGCCGAACACGCTGCCGAGGACAGTGATATTTTAGGTATAGATATTGACCTTTAAAAGTCAATGAAGCAAACTGCGGAAGCGCATGTTGTGGCCAGGAAGGAACAGGTCATGATCTAAGAAAACAAGGTCTAGCAATCTGGGAGTGGTCCCGCAATGACGTCACTGTCCAGTTGCCACTTTATTCAATCAGCTGTTACGTGGTGTATCGTCATTTCTCTCGAACCTATTGTAAATTGACATCATGACATCATTGCGGGACGCCCACGTGGAATTTTTTTCTCGGATTGCTATAGCTGGCGGAGTATATTATTATACCATGGAACAGGTGAGTAAAGAAAAGACGAAAACAGATAATATGGTCAAAAGGATGCTGGCAAGGTCAGTGACATTTTAATTAAGGTTATTAATGAAACACATATCTAACATGGAAGCGCTGGTAGCAGCGGCCAGGACGGGACAGGTGTTCTAGGAGAAGATAAAGACCGATGATTTGCTTTATACGACGCTGCCGAGGTTTGTGATAATTTAGGATGAGGTCAGTGACCCCCTTCGACAGTGAAGAAATTGTATCAAAAATGCTCCCTGATAATTGGGCACAAGCCCATGAAATCATTGATCAATCTAATTTTGTTTTAGGTCAATGGCCAACGAAAGAAATACCTAGTCTATATTATTCATAATACAAGTAGCTAAATGTCTTTATGAAACGTTTTTGCGTAGATATAGTCTAGACATTTTTATTGAACAGAAATTGTCTTGAATATTAAATATAAATACCTACTCAAACTGTCGCTAAACGTTGAAAATATGTATAACTTTCTAGCAGTGTAAACTTGTGCTGGTGCAAAGTCAGGTCTTCTGCGCCCATAATATAACAAAACAAAATAAGAAAACATGTTTGATAGCCCGTTGGTCCAGTTGGTAGTGAACCTGCCTTCTGAGCTTGGGGGCGTGGGTTCGATTCCCATCTAGTACAAACATTTGTGTGATGAACATTTGTGTTTGTTCTATATCTGGTTGTTAATATCTATTTAAGTATGTATTTAAAACTATATATGTATGTATATCAGTCTCTGGCAGCCATATCACAAGCTTTGCTTAGTTTGGGGTCAGATGACCATGTGTGCAAAATGTCCCAAATATTTATTTATTTATTTATTTATGTTTAGCTAATGGCGGGTTTATTATGGAGTCCGTTTGTGATTCGGATTATGATCACGATCGCGTGCCATCCCGTTCCATTTACTTGCACCACGCGCGTGAGCGAGATGGCACGCGATCGCTCACAATCCTATCATGAACGGATGTCAGCTAAACATGTTTTGTTAGATATTTTGGTGCAGGAGACTCGATGGCCCAGGCTTAAGTTTCTCATTGTAATAAATAGGACTTCCGAGCTCTACATTGGCCCTATGTTCTAAGAACAGTATTCTGAGGACAATAAAATGAAGTACCTACCTAACCTACATACCTTAATCCCAGTGCCGGATTAAGCAAGCGCGGGGCAAATTAGTAACAAATTCTTTCAAAGAGCCCTTGATCTACTATGGGTTCTTAAGTATAAAGTGGTAAAAAAAGTTGGTAGGAAAAGTTGTAACGTTTCACGTTTTTGTGACATCAAGTAACTTCAATATACCACATCTATTAATAAGTTTCATTCAAAAAATTACGCCCAGGCAGAGCTTAGTGGGTTTAAATATCCGGCCCCGCGAAAGGGGTTTCGCGCGAGGCCCGTAGCAATTGCTACTCTTGCTACGTGGTTAATCCGGCACTGCTTAATCCTCGTACATACATTCTGTGATGGACTCACTGGACGATCTACGCACCGTTGATAAAATTTGGGAGAAAGTTAAATAAGGACTCAATTACGACAGAACAATTCTTCTATTGGATTGAATTATCTCTTGCTCGAGAAGCGCTGGTCGTATTGGCCGACACGCTAGCCTGAACGACATCATACGCAGGGCACTTTCCACCGCCAATGTCGCAGCTGTGCTCGAACCGAGTGGTCTTGCGCGTGACGATGGAAGGAGACCTGACGGTATGACACTTGTGCCCTGAAAAAAAAAACGATTGGATTAATCCAACCAAGTGGGCGTTATTTGTTTTATCGAAAATGTGGGAGAACTCGAAAACTAGAGATGAAAATGATCAAAGCTTATAAAAGGATAGCATAAAATAATCATTCGCAAACACTGTGTTTTTCTTATAAATACCTACTAATCATTACGTACACCTACTAATTAGACTAAGCTGAGATGTGTATCTAAATCGTATCTAATAAAAATAAGCACTAAACCGGTCCATAGAAATGTTCCAGGTGTTTCAGCGCCGACAGTTGAAATCACTTTTTTGGTGGCATGGAAGGTGGGAAACGTTCCAAAGATATGCAGTCGTATTGGAGACATCCGAATTGTGTTATGTATTTTTTTATAGAAAAAAGTGGAAAACAAGCGACGAGCCACCTGATAGTAAGTGGTTAACGCCACCTGTATACACCTATACAATACCCGGAGTATTATCAGTGCGTTGCCTACCTTTGAGGCAACCACCAAAACTTATTTGGTGGCCTGCCTCAGGACACCAATATATCTAAGAAAACGCACCGGTACCTCCAAGCACTTTGCTTGAAGCAACGCTCCCCGGGAAATGCTAGAAGGGGAAATACTGCATTTCCCTTCAAGGGTGCAGCCAAGATTTTGAGGGGGGGTGGGGCAGTTGGGAGTAAATGCAACTTTATTTAAAATTATTTACTCTTATGTTGGGAAGCTCTTTAAACGAGCGTTTACCCTACTATCAAGCCCAAAGGTTGCAGTTCTAAGACCTCGGCGCGAGGGTCAAGGCATAGGACACCTGCTTTAGTCTTCTCACTACTGTGGATTATGAAATGGTCTCGTGTCGCAGGACGGTGGCGGAGGCGTTGAAGCGCGGCGAGCGAGTGCAGGCTGAGAGTTTCGACTGCGTGACCATTTACTTCAGCGACATTGTCGGCTTCACCAGACTGGCTGCCACTAATACGCCAATGCAGGTAATTGTGATCTTGTAATACTGGGTTATGCGAAAAGGGTGTCATCATTATCAGCCCTGAGTGACCCACTGCTGCTACACCCAGCCTCCCTTTGTTTAAGCCACTCTCCCAGCAGGAAGGCTGAAATTAAGAAAAAACAATTCTGCTTTTGCATAGAAAAAGGTCAACTATGCTGTACCTAATAAGTTTTTTGTGTTTTAATTTCCGCCAGCAGATCTGGTAACCCTAGGCGGCCACTAGTGGTTTTGCTGTGGCCGCTTTTAAGTCAATTTCCGGGACGAAAAGCGTTTCGTTCATGCAAAGGAATGTGACTAACAGTATTAATTAGTGAGCAGGATCCCTTTATCGTATATAGTAAGTACCTGTTCGTGTATCTAGTCGATCCTTCATGGATACCACTGACAATAAGTCCAAACACTTTCCACCCTTGGTTCTAACCAAATAATTAAAATGTACAATGGTTCTAACTAGTTATGTGTCGATGTTGTGCGTGGAATAAAAGCCCCGATCGGAAACTCGATTGATAATATAGAATTCCCCACGTCGTTTCAATTTGTAAGGTAAAGTGAGAACAATATAAGTAGGTACCTGTATCTGTAAATGTGGCCATTTGAGGGAGGGAACTTTCCACAAGAGGCTGTCAGTATTGTTAACCAAGGCAAGAGTAATAGTTTTATGTAATATATGGTAAGTTAGTTAGGAAATCACTCCCACGTATAATTATGTATCTCGTATCTTCAATGTCGTAAACAATTAAAATGTAGGTACTGATACAACCTGCTATACCTATCTAGATACTTGCCTACATCGTGTTCACAAAGAACGCCCGTTTTAACGAACTTTGTGCGAACTACCTATATCAAATCATATTTTTAACATACCAGCACGGAAAATAGTTTCATTAAACAAGCAAGTGTAGATATCTGTATGGCCTAGCGGTACGTCTTTATCATACTTACTAATATTATAAATGTTAAGGTTTGTTTGCACTCAACTACGTAACAGCTAAACGAGTTCGAATGAAATTTGGTGTGGATGTAGCTAATTAGTTCGATTCGTATCCCTCGTTGGTAACATTTATCTTGTTTGTACAAAATTTCTATTTTAGAATCAATAAAGGAATGTTTATTGTTTAACAGTAGGGCAGCGATATGCAGTATTCGGGTCTTTTTTCTTTTTTTCTTGATTGTGTTCTATTCTTGATGGCCAGTTCGACTTTTGATTAAGTTCTTTTGAATGCAGGTCGCTATGGTAAAAAGTAATCGAATTTATAGCTGAAACACGTTGAAGTGCCTAATTTTATAATAATATATTATTGACCAGCGGGTTATAATGAAATGTAGTACAATGTTATTGTCCGACTAGACCGGCAATAATTACTTACTCTAAGTTTGGTTTGCATGACATATAAGTAATTGGGCATAGTCGAGCAGGTAGTGCGAAAAAGTGTTAACGCAACTTTTGTAATTTTCCACAGTGGTGCCCGCCCGACGCACTGCATTTCCATAAACAAGGCTTTACTTTCAAATTTTTCTCAAAATATTTTATGAAATACGATACACTCAGAATGGCGATTGCGTATTTTTTTTGCAATTAAAATGAACAGGACAATGGCTGGCATATACACCCAAGGTGTCATGGCGTGTCATGATCATGGCTGTTGGCTGGCATTTTTGGGCGTACAGGCTGATGTCACGTCCGTTACATTACTTTTTATGCTATACCTAGCAAACAAGCTTACTAATACTGGAACGATTTCACTATGTTTTGTATGTGAAAGTTGGTTATCGGTTTAGGCGTGCTAGGAAATTGGTTTACAAGCCTACAGTTCGATTTTTCAAAATTTTGTGAAAATCGTGAATTGTTTTTTTCTTGCAGGTCGTCGAGATGCTAAACGATCTTTATACGTGCTGTGACGCGATCATTTCCTTTTACAACGTGTACAAAGTAAGTAATTAGGGCCAGCGTACACTGCACAGGCAGCACCAATCAGCGGCTAGATAATTTTTGCCATATCGTTTTGTATACTTACTGGAAAGGACCACAATTCAAATTATCTGAGAAAATATATTCTAAAATTTTCCAATAGTGTACTTACTCGAAGAATTTCCACGAAACAAACTATTATGTCTAGACAGACGTTTATGCGCATAGATATTGTAATAGGTAGACTCTCAGTTATAATTATGCGACAAGATCAAAGATATTTAAAATTATGGATACCGGGTAAGTAATCTGTGTAATTTTATGTCAGTGATTCGATATTATAATATAACGACGTTGAATTTAAATTATATTCTCGAAAGTATTTTTTTTTATATATTTGAAGTGTTCCGCACTTTAGTATTTACTGTTTATATGTTGTAGGCAGTTCAAAAATTTGATGATCGGCAGGATTCACACCTGGTGCAGGTTTATCCGGGTCTACGTCTCGGGCGCTATAATGGCTAAGCCACGGTCGGGCGGCTCTGGGACGTAAACCCAGATTGCGCATGTTAGAATCCCGCCGGCCATCAAATTTATGAAATGTCTAACATTTAAATATGTAAATTATATTGTCGGGAGTTAAGGACACGTTTCCGTAATGCGAAGGTATTAAAATCGTACACGCGCACGGCCCAGACGCACACAGCGACGGGACAACGGAGAACAAACACGGCTCAATCAAACCATATTGATAGTTTTAATTATTTTAAAATTATATTTTTAAACTTTTGCCGTGTGTATATTTTATGTTTCCTTTTGCATAATATAGAGTTACTCCAGGTATGATTCAACTAACTTGATGATGGAATTCTCGGAAAAAATTGAGAAAGATTTTTAACTGTTGCGGGAACCCCTTAAAAGCAATGACGATATAACCACGTGACTGTTCATCCTTCTACACTTTTTCAGCTTAACCTTCTTCGAGCGAGCCAATCCTAGGCGCGAATTAAATGAATTTTGAGTTTCCAAACGATCCCCCCCCGCAACTGACCGTAGCTGACATCTTGCATAAGCAAATTATTACTCATGTGCGATTAAGTAGTTATGATAATATTATCTTTGGAATAGATCACAATAGGTAGGTATCTGGCGAAATAGCAGTGAAAGATCACTGTTATTTCGCCTGATGCTGCCAAATGTGGTCTAGAAAGGGGAAATGCACTATACCTAGGTATCGAAAGGGACGTCACCGCGCCCTTCTCATTACCATAGACAACTAGAATTTGAATCAAGCCAGGCCTCTTTTAATCACAGGTGGAGACGATCGGCGACGCCTACATGGTGGTAGGAGGCCTCCCCGAGAGGTGTTCCCGGCACGCCGCCGAGGTGGCCTCGATGGCACTGCATGTGCTAGAGGCAGTGCCCAAGATACAGACCGCTAAACTAAATGTGAGGATAGGTAAGCAATGATGTCCTCGAAATAAGTTGAACAACCTACCAGGGCTTGAAACCGGTTAAAGAAAAACCGTCTAAAATGGTATATTTTACGGAGACCTTTAACCTTAATTGCCTACCATCCATTAAAACATTAGCAAGTTGAAGAGGCAAGGGGAAGGGGCACATAACACGCAGAACAGATGGCCGATGGGACCGAAAGGTTCTCAAATGGAGACCACGGACCGGTAAGCGCAGCGTAGGAAGTCCACGCACAAGATATACAGACGACCTAAAAGAGACCGCAGGGAAACGCTGGATGCAGGCCGCTTCCAACCGGCCCTTTTGGAGATCGATGGAGGGGGCCTATGTCCAGCAGTGGACGTCCTATGACTGAAATGATGATGATGATGATGAATTTTGTGCAGAAACAAGTTGTTTTTTGAAATAGTAGACAGTAGCAGAACAGTTTTTTTTTCTTTAAGCCTATGGCTCATCATCATCATCATTTCAGCCGGAGGACGTCCACTGCTGGACATAGGCCGCCCCCATTGATCTCCAAAAGGGCCGGTTGGAAGCGGCCTGCATCCAGCGTTTCCCTGCGGTCTCTTTTAGGTCGTCTGTCCATCTAGTGGGTGGACGTCCTACCTACGCTGCGCTTACCGGTCCGTGGTCTCCATTCCAGAACCTTTCGGCCCCATCGGCCGTCTGTTCTGCGTGATATGTGCCCTGTCCACTGCCATTTCAACTTGCTAATCCGGTGAGCTATGTCGGTGACTTTCGTTCGTCTACGGATCTCCTCATTTCTAATTCGATCTCGTAGAGACACTCCGAGCATAGCCCTCTCCTATGGCTATTGGCACAAAATTGATTGCGTTTATAAGTACCTACAGTAAAGTCGACGAGTTGTACCTCTAGGCAAGCTTATGTTATCTCATAATCATATTTACTTGCTCTAATACCTACTGGCTCAAACTCAACAGGTCATCAATTACCTACTGCCCACGCAGTGTGGCTGAGTAATGAAGATGTTACAACCAAAGTTAAACAAAGTTATAGAATAACTTGCTGTTGCTTTTGACCAAAATAAAATGAATAGCTGTTGCCCGTGACTTCGTACGTGTAGATTTTCCGTAATATAAAATGTCAATCTCCATTTACCTTCCTTAATTCGGCCCTTACGCAAAATCTAATGAACGTTTAACCACTATTTAACCCTCTTAGGGAAATCTATATCGTTTGTTTTTTTACTTTATTATTATTTCTTAATGAATCTGCTTCTTAATGAACATTAGCTACATTATTCTGTGAAAATTTCAACTGGCTATCTATTACGGTTCGAAAGATACAGCCGTTAAAAGGTAGGACGGACGGACGGAAGAACAGACGGACAGACAGACGACAGACAGAGTAGGCTTACTAAAAGGGTCCTGTTTACACCTTTTGGGTACGGCACGGAACCCTAATAACGATGATTAAACAAACTATAAACAGAAAACTATGTAGCTACTTTCTAACTTCGAAAATGGCGAAGCCCATACAAACTTGCATCCTATATTTAACCATCATCATCAGCCAGAAGACGTCCACTGCTCCCCATTTAAAATCCACACTGAACGACAGCCTGCCTTTTGCATCTACTGGATGCCCGCGCTCTCACAATGTCGTCGGTCCATTAGTGGCGGTCTATCTACGGTGCGTCTTCGTTACGTTGCGTTGCGTTATTTAACCCTAATTATCCCCTATTTATTTTAGTAGGCGTTTCCCAATAGTGGCAAACTACCTATGTCTTCAAATTACGAGTGAATCGGTTTCTTCTAGGCAAGCGTGCTCCATCGTAGACCTCATCACCGCGTGAATTGACGGACAAACGCAAACCGATTATTAATTAAATTTGAAAAAACACTTTTGGGCACGAATTTAAAAAAAATCCTGCTTTCGTAGCCATCACCTTTATAAAATAACTAGCGGTACGCCCCGGCTTCGCACGGGTATGGATTATAGGCTAAGTATGTCAACGGGGGATAGTGTAGCTTCCCAACAGTGAAAGAATTTTTCAATTCAGTAGTTTTCGGTTCAGTAGTTTCGGACCCTATTCAATGCAAACAAACAAACAATCAAATCTTTCCTCTTTATAATAATATTAATACAGATAAATAAAATAAAATCGTTTAATTCAGGCAACTTAATTATACTGGGTTACGCGGAAAGGGTGTAACTAAGCCGAAAGGGGTCCGTTATATTATATTCATCATTATAAACAACTTTTACTATGAGACCAACACTGAAATTAACCCAAAACGGCTTGACAGATTTTGGAGTCATATCACCACAGTCATAATAAACACAGGCTTTTTAAATCAGGTTTTTTTAATGCCATAGGTGGCAAACAAGCAGACGGGCCGCCTGATGGTAAGCAGTCACCGTCGCCTATGGATACTTGTAGCACCAGAGGCATCACAAATAACTCTATCACTCTATTATCTCGCCTTTTGAAGAACCCCATGTTGTAGCTTCTCGGAAACACCGTGGAAGGTAGCTCATTCCACATTTTGAAAGTATGAGGCAAGAAGGATCGAGTGAATCCACAGAGTGAATCGGACAGTGTGCGATTTCCACTGATCTATGATGTGTGGATGAACTTTCAGGCGGTGGCGGTTAGTACGATGATAAAACCGTGACGCCGGCATCAGATCAAACAGTTCTTCAGAACACTTCCCGATTTAACTTTGTTCATGCTGTTATACTTACCCTTATTATTTCGCTAACTTACCCAGATTTACATTTACTTTAACTACAAGACTTTTACCTACAACTCTAATTAGATATTTCACAGTAATTTATCTTAAAATTTAATACCCACGGAGTACCGTGGTGTAGTCTCTTTATCCTCTTGAAATACAATCCAAACATTATATCTGTCGAAAAAGTTTTTGTTCGCCTTATGATTTTAATGAAAACCAGTGTTGAATATTAACTTACTTTTGTTTGATTTGTAAGAGTTAAAATTAAACATTTTCAGGGTAAAAACGAAATGGGGGTATCCATATAGGGCGAATACTATTTCCAAGGGACCTTGGAAATAGTATTTTTGTTCTTCGATATCCGTAGAGGGAGAAAGCAATACTTAGCCTATGTCGATATCTGATTACAAACGCCGTTTTTATCCGCCAGAGGCACAGGCCAGAGGTTAAAGTAAAATTGAATTTAGAATATCGTGGGCACTATGGTAAGTTTGTGAATTCAAAACATCATTAAACCTATTTACTTCTACCTCCATAGTGCCGAATTTATCATACAACCTTTTTTAATTTGTTAAAAACTCAGACTCGGAACCTTCTTGGTGTACTTTATTTTAATTTGCTTTGCACGCGCCATTTTCTATTCACGTCATATTGTTAAAACCATGATCCAAGAAAACAAGGTCTATCGCTCTGGGAGTTGTCCCGCAATGACGTCACTGTCCAGTTGCCACTTTATTTTGACAAACACAGATACTGGGAAACATGTTTTTAAATAATCTATTAAATAAATTACAAAAAGTATTTCAATTGTCATTTGGTTTGTCCGCTCAAGCAAGTTAAGCACGAGTTGAATATATTAAACACAATTTTATCAAAACCACATTGATTTATTGGATTCCCACAGGTAATATACGAATATTGGGGAGTTATAATTTCACGCTACTGTTAACACAGAAAATCATAGAGAGTCCACCATTGTTTCGTGTATCGTCATCTCTCTCGAACTTGTTGTAAATTACTTATTCTGCTCTTGCTTATGCACGTGTACGGTGTACGTGTATCCATGACATTGAAGACATCATTTCGGGACGCCCACTTCTCGAAGCGCTATACCTGGCGGAGTATATTATAATACCATGGTTAAAACCTTAGGTTAAAAACAAGAAACTTGAAAACTAGTGAAAAACTAAAATGAGTGATTCTAGCGACGAGGAAGTTCATTTTACGCCAACAGAATTGACTGAAACTGTTAATAATGCGCAAATGAGCTTTCTTCCTCAACAATCACGCAAAGAGTATCTGAAACAGTAGGTATGATAATTATGTTTAACACGTGGCGACTAGCTAAAGGAGCCAAAACGTTTTGCTGGCATATTTTATTGAATTATCCGAGACCAAGAAATCAAGCACTCTATGGAGTAGGTACGTATTCAATGCTATATATATTTTTTTTTTGCATTTATTCATTTCCTCGCTGAGGTGGGATGAACAGTTACGTGTTGCACTCGAGTGCAAAGATTTTTCACCTCGTGCTCTTTTGATTCCCTCGCTAACGCTCAGGATTCCAATTTTAGAATCCTTCGCTTGCTCGGTCATCAAAATTGAGCACGCTGTTGCACTCTTGTATAATAAATAAATATTTTTAAATGTATTATTGTATTAGCTCTAATTTAAAAATGGTAATACGGACAAGCGTCAAACTTGGCATGATTGTAGACACAGTAAAGTATAACAACAAATAAAAAATAATGGCCAAGTGCGAGTCGGTGTCAAATTTCTGTTCACCACCGGTTCTCATACGATCGCCGAAGTTAAGCAACGTCGGGCGCGGTCGGTACTTGGAAGGGTGACCGCCTGGGCGTTGATGGGATGTTGTCTTATTGCATTATTTTTTGTACTTTAGTAGCTAACAAGTTGTGGTGGTACGGAACCATCAGTGCGCGAGCCCGACTCGCACTTGGCCGGTTTCATTAAAGGATTTTATCGCACGTATTTTTTTTATAACCTTATAAATTATTAGTCAGAGTTGAGACATTATTCAGATTTCTACTTCATCATCATCAGCCTTGAATAAGCCACTGCTGGGTAGGTATAGATCTTCCTTTGATCATGCCATTCTCCTCGGTGCCTTGCTAATGTCGGCGGACCGTATCTTTCTCGGTTGGCCTGGACTTCACCAACCTGGTCACCAGTCACCAGTTCACCAGTTTGGTTTCTACTTGCCATTAGAAATCTCATCATTGTTTGCTTTTATCCGACAACGCGGGGCTGGCAGCGCCATTCTTCGAATTCCATCGTGCTTTTTTGGCTTCGTTACAGTTATTACTAGCCGCCTGCTCGACGTCCATTTGGAACGGGACGTGAAATGGTATATGTGTCCCATTATGTTTGCTAAATCGGTATCCAGGACGTAAATCTTCAATCGTAGCTGTTAGTGCACTAGCTCCGCCCATTTGGGACTCTGTGCCTCACGCTATTCTACGTCACACACACCGAGAAGATAAAAAGCAGTCCCAACCTAAACAGAGACCGCACGGCAAGTATATAGAAGTACCTAACCATTTTAATAAACTGACCAGTGTTAACGACAGCCTTGTCAACTGCAAAACATAGGCCAAATATGTCAGTCTCATTATTATATGCCCAGCAAGTACGCTGACCATTTAGATAAATTGGCAACTGCGCATTGAAATAAAGAGTTTTCTCCCATAGTTTTAATGACTCTTTTTCCATATCTCTATTTATTCCCCAGGTATCCACAGCGGTCAATGCGCCGCCGGCGTGGTAGGCGTTAAGATGCCCCGATACTGTTTGTTCGGAGACACGGTGAACACCGCAGCACGGATGGAGTCCAGCGGAGACCCGCAACGGATCCACGTTAGCCATACTACGTATACACTGCTGAAGCAGCATGGAGGGTATCGTTTTAAAGAGCGCGGGATCATTAATATCAAGGTGAGACATCATCTCTTCTGTCTATCACTTTCATATGCACCTATCCCATAAGGTTATGGAGTCAGCCATCTATCCTTCACCGTTTTTAGAGCGATGGCAATTGATGGCATCGAAACTGCATCTGATTTATTTACGTACTAAATAAGTCATTGGTGCAGGGCTGAGAGTCGAATCGGGTGCCGTCAGGTTGTAAAGCGCACAACCACCACCACCACCACAATCGCTCATCATCTTTAGTTCCATGGGGTAGAATGAGGTCTTTAAAAGAGCTGTTAGGTAAAAGTCTGAGTATTTAAAGGTCGGTATAGAATAGAATAGAATATAATCATTTATTGGCCTTATAACATTCGTTACACTGGGCAAGTCAATATACAGTGCAACGCTTAACTTAAAATATTACACAAACCAATACAATTTTTAATAGCAAAATGAATGGACAACAAGTAAATAAGAAGTAAGTAGAGTGAGTGAGTGAGTATATCTGTGGTGCCGTTGGTGTTACAGGTAACCTATTCATAGGCGACAGTGATCGCTTACTATCACATGGCCCGTTGTTTGCCACCGATGGCATAAACCATAGGTGGCAAGTAGCACTGC
Organism: Agriopis aurantiaria; assembly: GCA_914767915.1. NCBI lineage: Eukaryota > Metazoa > Arthropoda > Insecta > Lepidoptera > Geometridae > Agriopis > Agriopis aurantiaria. Next base: position 2,363,702 of record OU611994.1, on the reverse strand, counting down.
CATCGTTTCACCTTGCTTGATTCATGGAAGCGTTAGAGGTATATTCGGTTTTTATTTTATTCTACGTCAGGCGAAGTCAGAAGGTGGAATCCAATTGATAGCGACCACAGATTCACGTCAGTATTACCATAATTATAATCTGTCCCAGCATAAGACTCGGAGGTTCTCGGAGTTTCTTTGCGCGATAGAAGCCGAAAAGCGGATATGCCCGATATACTTAGCTATAAAAATTTGCAAGTTGATGTGACAATGGGCAGGCCACATCGCTCGAAGAATCTATAACCGATGAGGAAGAAAGATGCAGCGTAGGTAAGCCTCTCATAAGAGGGACCGACGACATCGTGAGAGTCTCGGGCATCCAATGGATGCAGATGGCAGGCTGTCGTTCCTATGTTTAGCAGTGGACGTCTTCTCGCTGAAGATGATGAGCATAAAACTAAAAACTCATTACACTTACATTCTTAAGGTAGAGCAGGGAGAGGACACTAGGATTCTTATATTCTTAAGGTAGAGCAGGGAGAGGACACTAGGATTCTTATATTCTTAAGGTAGAGCAGGGAGAGGACACTAGGATTCTTATATTCTTAAGGTAGAGCAGGGAGAGGACACTAGGATTCTTACATTCTTAAGGTAGAGCAGGGAGAGGACACTAGGATTCTTACATTCTTAAGGTAGAGCAGGGAGAGGACACTAGGATTGACTTCTCAGCCAATACGAACTTCCTTTTTACCCAAAATTCAATACACGTGTTTATCGAAGCAAACATTAAAGTAGAACTACGTAATTTCACTCACAAACACTTCATGTAGCTATTTTTATAAGACAAAGTAATGCTTATTAAATGTAACAAGTGATCTACGACTCCGATTTCAAAAGATACTTCTGAGAAATTGCCAAGGAGTCTTTAATAAAATATTAATGAAGAGCACTTTGGGGATGTGACGGCAAACGAAATTGTATTGGCACGCGTTTCGCCCTTGCTCGTACCCTGCAAACCTTAAACACATTACCAAGAAGGTATCCTCTAGTAATTAATTAAAATATGTAATTTCCGTTTCCTGGGGAATATGTTTTATTTATGACTATTATCTTAGTAATCTGGGGAGTAAAAAGCGCGGGTGTAGGTAGCAACTGAGGAAAGGGGAAGGCGCGGGCGGATAGAGCAGAGCCCGTGGGTGTAGAATGCCGGACTACTGGACGTGCCGATGTAGTGAAGTGCCGGATTAGTGAGACTCTACTGTAGTTAGATTAGATTTCTAGTGCGCATGTCAACTGGAGACAAAGAAAGGCAGACGGCCAGTGACAACAATAGATCTGATGATATGATACTGTCACATGCAGAGACCACATGGGGTCACTTTGTAACGGCCATTTTAAGAGAATTATTTTTCCATAGATACCTTGTTCGTATGGGGCAATAGAATACGGCACCGGTATCCTCTGCCTGCAGTAAGAGGTTAATAAAAGGAGACCTTTGGAGTCGGGATAGTCGAAGGTTCTTTAAGGGTCACCTACCCAAGCGAGCCCCGAAAGAGAACACCAATGTTGTGTGACCGTCGTTGTGGGGCGGAGAAGTCAAGACAACACGCAGTTGTCTCGGGAGGAGCCGTAGCGTATTGCTAAGGATTCCGGTGAGGGTTCCTCTGAAAATCCCGGAGCCCCCTTGTCAAGTCAAATAAGGCTGGTTACCGTTAAATGGGTTTCATTTCACATAACCTGGCTGCACCTCAATGCTTTTAAAGGTTCCCCCGGAGAAAATAGGTAAGTAAGTAGTCATAACACATAGTATTTTTTTTTCTTCAACAGGGTAAAGGTGAGATGCGGACATGGTGGCTCGTCGGCGAAACCCACGAGAGAAGGAAAACTTCGTATAGGGACAGATACCGTGAGTATCTCTCAATCTTTTTTAATCAAAAACGATCACGATACATCCGCCTATCAAGAGGTTTAAAAAGTAACAAACTAATAATATATGAATCCATAATCCTTAAATTTATTTGAATCCAGCTGTAAATTTATCAGTATATGTAACTACTAACTTTTGCCAGCGACTTCGCCGACATAGTAAATAAATGCCACTCAGAGATACTTAGTGTACTTAGTTCCGTTCTTTTAGTTTAGAATCTATTAAGGTAGACATAATACTGAAAGGGATTTTATCGCATGCTTTTTACACCACTGATATCTGTGAACATGGACAGACGGACACTGCAAAGTGTCCGAAACGTCAAGAATCAAGATAATGTAAAATACACGCGATAAAATAAATAAAATAAATAAATAAATATTCGGGACATTTTGCACACACGGTCATCTGACCCCAAACTAAGCAAAGCTTCTGATATGGCTGCCAGAGACTGATATACATACATATATAGTTTTAAATACATACTTAAATAGATATTAACAACCAGATATAGAACAAACACAAATGTTCAAACACAAAATCTGTTAAAATGGTTTAATTGCGAAAACCTGGGGAATCACTATTCAGGTAGCTTCTACAGATATAAAGGGTTACGCAGAAAGGGTACTAAATCGAAAGTGGTCCAAAGTAACCATCATTATGAACACATTTTACTATGTAAGCAACTTTGATATTCCGAAAAAAATATAAGCTGTTCCATAGAAAACGGCCATTCACACTCCACAAAGCGTTTTTTTCCTCCACTGATTTTTTTCCGGATTTCAGGGTTGGTCCCATAGTAAAAGTTGTTCATAATGTGTACAATGGACCTTCGCCGAACTTCGCCCTTCGGCTTAGTACACCTTTTCCGCGTAACCCAGTATAAAGTCACAAACAACTTTACCTCTTTATAATATTGGTATATAGATTGATTTAGCGAAACTAATTATGAAACTTGTAACATCCCACAGAACCAGACTTCGATGGATCACAAGAAAACCAGGAGCCATGGTGGGGGGAACGTTCTATAGTCAACATCCGCGATCGAGCGAGACTGTCATGTGGGGGGTCCATGGGCCCAGGCTCAGCCCTGTCTTCCCCTGGACCCCCCGCCTGCGCCTGCTTCGTACCCCCCAGGGACCACCATTCCGCCCCTGTAGTGTCATTCTGCGATGACTGATGTTAACCAAGAAGACTTGTCCTCGAAGATTGTGATACCAAAAACGCTAGCGACCACGCAGCTGAAGGTAGAATAACCTTCGAAACAAATGAACAGAACTGTGAAATAAATGGTGATAATTTTAATGGGGACCTAATGAAAAGTGATGTACCGAAAGGAGTTAAAACGAATGTATATTTATATCGAAAAGATAGCTATAGAAACCGCGTCAATTTTGATGATAGTTTTGCTAAATATGTTAGTGTTATTAACAGCGTGTATTTGAGAGATGACAGTGATCTAGATAATTTTGAAAGCGATAAAAGAGATAGCGGAGTGTTCGTGCAAAATGTAGACAATTGTGACGATTTAAACCAAATTAATAATGTTTTCGATGACTGCATCAATACTCGTGCCAATTTTAAACTACAGGAACGAATTAGAAATAATGGAAAGTACTTTAATATGGGTACAGAATTTGATGCCGATGTTATACATCTTTGTGGACTTATTGATGCCAATAATGGTAATTTAAGTAGTTTAAGGAAAGGTAAAACGAACGAATTTAAATACACGGAATATAGCTTGAAGAATGATTGTAATATTGTATACGAATATGAAGAAGGCATAGAGAGTAGGGCTAAGGAATTGGCGGCGTTTCAAAGGCTGTATTGTGTGGATTTTGATCAAAATTGGGTATAAATTAAGATATATGTGAATATAACGATATATTAGAAATTAAACATTGCTTTACATAAGATATACATTATTGCAAAGAGATAAGCTGAAAGACCAAAGTTAAGAAGACATTTGTTTAAGTAAATAGTGAATGAAATGTATACGTATAGTAATCCTAAGCTATACAGGTAGGTAGGTTTGTAAGTCATATATAAATTATGTGACAATGGCATCGACTATGTTGTTCCACTTACTAAGCAAACAATTTGACAGGACTGAAATGATATGCATCTCTTTTCATTTCAATGTGTGTAAAATGGTGGCAATAATTTTCAACTGTCAAATTTGGTTTAGATATTGATGTGACGAAATCGACGTCATTTCCTCTAAAACATTTCTCTTCGTGGGTAACATAGGCTAAGTATACTAAGTACCTCTACGGTGGGTAAGGAATGCTTTAATGAAAGAATGAATGCATATTTTAGACCGTCCGAAATGTGACATAATTGCCAGTCAATCAATCTAAGTATGTGCAATTTTAAATTTTGTTTGTTGCAAAATACAACTTGCAAAGCCGGAAATCCCACAGTGTCTGATTTTTCCGCTCCTTTCTTTTACGGACGCGATGTCCTAACAGAAGATCCTATTAAAACATTATTTATTCTCTGGAATATTCCGAACGATGGGGGGGGAGTTTCTACACCCCCTTGTATGTATCTGGGTACGCTAAATATAAGTAAGCAAGTATGCCAAAGTAATTTTGGAGTCCTGTTATTGGTATTGCCACACCAATAAAATGCAGTAAGAATATTAGATTATTTTTTACGACCTTGTTTATCCGGGTTGTAAATATGATAATTCTTTCCAAGGTATAATAAGATGGCAAAATGGCGCAATTACTTTCTCACTACCCTGAGCTATTTGCATACTTCATACATTTTACCTGCCTAAAAGGTAGACACAATTATCTTAAAATGTAGATTTTTCAGCCCTTGTCGATTTTATAGGGAAATAGCTACGAACTCTTTCCATATTTTTCTAGTTCTTCCGGGAAAAAAAGCTATGATGCATACTTATTAGTTCATTACATTTCATGATTGGTAAGGGGGCGTCCATTAATTACGTGAGGTGATATTGGCGATTTTTTTACCCCCCTCTCCTCTTGGTGAGATGTCGTGAGATTTGGTTAGACCCCCTCCCCCACCCCTTAATCACGTGAGATTTTTCTAGACCCCCTTTATATCCAATCATAAAATAAACAGAGAAACAGAAAAAGTCACTTTCGATTGTGATGTGATTAAACGAACTTGTAAAGTGAATTTCGGTCAATTGGCCGGTTGGTTGGCGGCTGCCCATAGCCGATTAGGCCGACTGACGCGCACACTATCACGAAGTACTAGTCAAATGTCTTACTATTTTATATCCTTTTTACCGACGAAAGAAGGAGGCTATCAAGCTGACGCGTATATTTGTTATGTATGAGCACACTAACTTATTACTTATTAGTCTGATTTTGAAGATTTTTTTATCTTCTTTCCTCTTGAGAGGATTTTGGCGTCTCTCTCCTCTTCTAGTGCATTTGCCAGTGTCAAGTATTGAAATATTTTCAAGTTTAATTAAATATAGTCTAACAAGTCAGAGTCAAGCAAACTCATAGTTAAGTCAAACTCTGGGGCATGAGTTTGACTTAAGTAGGTATGCCCCTATAAAGCGGTAGATGCTTTACAAGAGGCTTCTATGAAGTTTAGGAAACAACAAGAAAATACACGATTCACCTCGTTATATCACTTGCCTACACTCGCGCAAATCCACGAACACATAAACCACCATTATTACACATTAACACTCTAAATAAGACAAGTTTATGAAAACAATAAAATGAGGTGACATGTATTTTTCACGTTGGCGCCAAAACTTTTTTTTTTGTGCAATGTTGCCTGTATGAGAAACATACTTATTGTTTTATTATTTTTTATTGTCCTATACTGTCCCCCTCCTGGGCAAAGATCACCCCCCATCTCTTTCCAGACAGTGCGATCACCCGCCAGACTTGACCACTGTATCTGGAACGTGTGATGACACGTTCCAGATACAGCGCATGAAGTTACGAATATTTATTAAGAGTATTAGTGTGATCTACATATATAATATATATGTATACTATAAATGTAAGTTAAATGCTAAATGATATCTTAACTATCCGTCTAAATTAAACCCCTTCAAAGGAAAATGTTTAGAATAATTATTTATTATGTACTTAAATTATTGTATGTTTATACTATACACTGGTGTATTAAATGTATCTATATGTGACTGTATATTGTATATTGCTGTTGGTTGTTGCTAATAAAGATTTTTTATATAAAAATATTTTTATTAAAAGCTCTTATTTAACCTGCCCTGTTAGTATGTACGTTCGCGGTCTGCGTGAGACAAATCTTGCAACAGTACCCTTAGTACAAGTTTTGATAGTATTCGAAAACTTTTTTCGTTTACGTATTGTTCCATACATTGCTGGGCTGAAAGGTATTCGAAAACTTTTTTCGTATTAGAGTGAAGCAATCTATACCGCCGATTACTAATACCGATTTTAGTTCCTAGAGTCGCTTTACTAAAATGTATGGAACAATATATACGTAAACGAAAAAAGTTTTCGAAAACTCAAATCTGGGACTAAGCGTACTAAACTTTAGACCAGTTCTCCTCAACCGATTGAGCTGAAATTTGGCATACCTACTTATGTAAGTTGGGTGACAATGCAATGTTATGGTACCTTCGAGCAGGGGCCTTACGGCCAACGGCTAACTCGGTATCAAACTAACGTTAAATCCGCTCAGTTGGAAAATCACGCGACCGCAAACCGTGTCTGGGTGCCTTAAGATTCACGTTCGCGTGATTTTCCAACTGAGCGATTTAACGTTAGTTTTATACCGCGTTAGCAGTTGGCCGTAAGGTCTGGTGATGGATGCAGAAGGTGGCCATAGGAACTCGTAAACGAAACGACGTAACCCCGTCGAGTGTGGGTTAGTTGGATTTGTCTTCCCATTGGTCCTAGATGATAAATTCAATATGGCGGATGCCCCAAGATGGCGGACAACATTTTCTTATCTACCATCATGATATGGGTATCAGTTGAAAGGGTTTGCTGAGAGGAATACGAAAAAGCTTGTATTAAAAAGTATTTTTTTTATTACTTAATAATTTTATTACGATAGAATCACAATGGTAATTATAATTATACATATTATATCACACTTTTCTACTTATTTCTACTATAAATAATAGCATACTTATTTATTATACTGGGCTACGCGGAAAGGGTGTAAGTCTAAGTGGTCCCATAGTATAAGTGGTTCATAATGACAGGTACTATGACCCCCTTTTGGCTTAGTACACCCTTTCCGCGAAACCTTCTGTATACATTTTACGGCCCTGTACGCTACTTATGCATGACCTCACTTCTTCCTGCCCAGCTACTAGCGGTAAGCCAGGGCAAGCACAAAAGTGCGACACTGTTTCATGGTTGATATTCTGAAAACCCGACCAAAGCGCTTTGATTCCATATTTATTGTGTTGAACCACACAATAAAAGCTCCGGCTATCTTCAAGTCGGGCGGGAGCGAATCGATTTTTTCAATGTTTAACATCAGACAAAATTACATTAAAGCGCAAGCTTATTTATAAATAAAAATACGAGGCAGATTGTTACCACAGCCAAACCGGTAGTCAAACTACTTTTATAAAATAATTAATTGTTAAATAATTAAATAATTAATTTCAGACTATGTCCATAAGTTCCAAAAATTAAACATACCTATTATAAAATTTATAAAATTAAAAATTTCAAATTATATAACAATAAATAAGTATAAACAATAAAAAAATATACATTTTATTAATTAGATATTATAGATAGTAAAAAACGGTTTAGTCTAATTTTGTTCGTTTTTTTAGTACTGTTTGAATTCCATGAGTTGTAAAATCTATGTTAAAAATGTTATAGAAATGGAGTTCTTATGGTATGGACTATAGAGGTATGATTTTATGAAGTACTCATTCATTTAATGATTGGAGTACCTACGATATCGTGTTTTTACACCCTCTTGGGCTGTATTCAGTGAGTCATCAAAATTATTCACACTACACACTGACAGAGAGCGCACTATACTTACTAATGACGCCATACAAACTCCATACTGACACTTTGCGGGAAAGAGATAGAGCAAGTTTTTGGTCAGATTAGAAAGGGTTCTAATCTGACCAAAAACTTCGAACGCTTATATATTTCTTATTAGAACATGACTAGCCAATTTTAAATAATTTCTTCAATTTAATTATTTACTAAATTTTTCATATCCATCCAGTAGCCTATTCACCGGCTACGAAAATGGCATCGATAAGGGGTTACTATAGACTGTACTAAGGCGAAAGGAGGTCATTGTACATATCATTATGAACAACTTTTAATTTAGACTAACACCATCGCAAAAAAAAAACCGGTGATCCATACTGATTTAGATAGCCCGTTGGTCCAGTTGGTAGTGAACCTGCCTTCTGAGCTTGGGGGCGTGGGTTCGATTCCCATCTAGGACAAACATTTATGTGATGAACACTTGTGTTTGTTCTATATCTGGTTGTTAATATCTATTAAAGTAAGTATTTAAAGCTATATATGTATGTATATCAGTCTCTGGCAGCCATATCACAAGCTTTGCTTAGTTTGGGGTCAGAAGACCGTGTGTGCAAAAATGCCCCGAATATTTGTTTATACATTTTGACGAATGTCAATTTAATGACTGTTTTCTAAGGAACACCTGTTTTTTCGCGATTTCTGGTTTGTAGTAAAATTTGTTCATAATGATGAGTAAAATGACCTTTAAATATGGGTAACCTGTATATAGATTTTATTCTTATGGCTATTGAGCATCACCACCAGCGTTGCCAGATATTTTTTGCCAAGTCGGGATTTTGGAACTTTATGACTGAAAAAAAGCGTGATTCTGTCGTCGAAAGCAGGAAAATAAAAAAATTATATAGTCAGAAGTTTTAAATATATTTTTTTTGTATTTGAGTTCAAATTATGTTTACGTTTTTTTTTTTTATAAATAATAGGCTTGCGCTTTACCACCAACTCGCCTGATGTTAAGCGATGATGCGGTCTACGGTGGAGCACGCTTGCATAGAAGAAACCTTACGTGATATAATAGATAGCAAAAAAATAAATAAATAGCCATAGAAAATGTATTTCAATAAAAATATGATATTTTGAATCAGATTTACCCTATCGTTAAATAGTTGAGTTTTATTTGTCGCGGGACATTTGAGTTTGAGTTTTGAGTTTTTGTGTTAATTTTAATTTTTTGTGTTAAGTAGTATTTTTTGTAATTCATTACTGTATTATTTATTATTTTTAATCTGACTTAAAAAAAAAAAAAAAAAAAATTAAATAAATTTAATTAAAATTTAATTCAATTAATTAAATTATTAAATTATTTATTTAATTAAATTTTAAGTTTTTATTTTATTAATTTAATTAATTAAATTTTAAATTGGCTTTATGAATTAAATGACTATGACTATGAGTTAGATAAAAAAATCGGGACATCTGGCAACGCTGATCACCACTGACACTGACTGAGCATTCATTGCACAGCAAATAGAGCCTTCCAACCACTAATAATCTTACTACCAACTTGTCTCTTATTTTACAATAATCATGATTTCTTCAAACCTCGTATTCTAAGCTCCATCTCCAAGTAGGCCTTCATAGAGGGATCATCGACCATCTGCAGAATTTTCTCGCTGATCTCCGGGCCGGCATCCTGCATCTTAGCGGAGAGGGCCTCAGCCCAAACGATGAAAACGCAGTTGGCGCACCCAGCCCGGCAACAGGTATTTGGTGGCTCCTCTATTGACGCCTGAAAATGTACATGATTTTGTTGTGTCAAGTACAATAGAGTGATGGTGGCCGGGCAGTAGCACGTGTGCTTTACAATCTGACGGCACCCGGTTTGATCCTCGGCCCTGCACCAGTGACTTATTTAGTTTCATTTAGTGGCAGTTTCGATGCCATCGCTTAAAAAAACCAACATACACTGTGCCTGCATGCATGAGCTCATCCTCTCTCTCTCTCTCTCTCTCTCTCTCTGAGAGAAGGCCTGTGTCCCAGTGGGAACATGATAGGCTGTTAAATAATGATGAAGTACAATAAAGAAAGATAAATAAGAAAAGTGTAATGAAGTAGCTTATGAAACAGTTTTGAATAAGAAATTATGGAAAGTAAGTAAGTATTTAGTTTTTTAACTTTAAATAAAACTAATAAAAAAAATTATAAAAAACTAACATTTGTACGCTGTAACAGGCAAGGACATGAGATACGTCTCCATTCTTACGACCATGTATGCTACTTTATATGTATGTGTACCTACCATGTTCTGACAAATAAATATTTTGAATTTGAATTTGTAATTCCTGATTTAATTAAATAGAATTGTGTTGACTTCTTATGTCCAGAAATGGGACAAATAAGGCTAATCCAAAGTGGGAATAAGACCCACAGGGCTTTACGGCTACCTCTTAATGTGGGCTCGAAATAGTGCTGAAACAGCGCAGTGCAGAAAACCACGAAAACGTGAACCTAACGCGCCGAGATACGGTCTTGCGGTCGCGCACCTGTTCGCATCACCTAAACAGAATCACCACCAAGCTCAAAGTCATACAACGAGCTATGGAGAAGGCTATGCTTGGGGTTTCTCTACGAGATCGAATCAGAAATGAGGAGAACCGTAGGCGAACGAAAGTCACCGACATAGCCCACCGGATTAGCAAGGTGAAGTGGCAGTGGGCAGGGCACATATCACGCAGAACCGATGGCTGATGGGGCCGAAAGGTTCTGGAATGAGACAACAGACCAGTAAGCGCAGCATAGGACGTCCACCCACAAGATGGACAGATGATCTAATAGAGAATGCAGGGAAACGCAGGATGCAGGCCGCTTCCAACCTGCCTTTTTGGAGATCGATGGGGGGCGCCTATGTCCAGCAGTGGACGTCCTATGGCTGAAATGATGAAAAGGAATCGCTTAAAACAGGTTGCTATAAGGGCCCTGCACCAACCTCTCGCACGGAGTGTATCGTGCATTTGTCCTGCTCGCCTGCTTAAACCACAGCTGGTTTGTGTAGGCTGGCTTGCTCGGTAGCTCCATAAAATAAAGTAGCACGACTTTGGGTTGTAGCTAATGTGACCCGTGTTCACTCAATATTATTGCATATCAGATTTTATTTTATCTGGTTTAAAGCGATTATTAAAACAAACCTTATTTTGCATACTTTATTTTTGCTAAAAAGTATTATTGAGCCAAAAACTGTTTAATACTGTTTTAACAGTATAGTCGGTTTGTAACCCTAATCGAGGTATCCAATTATCTTCCCGGTAAGTCTAAGTGATAAGTAAGAAGTGTGAGTGATTGTAAGGTTCTACTAAGTGCCTAGAACGTAACAAAATATTTTTATTAAAATTAATAATGTACTATTGCATAAGCACTTACGTCCTTGGCAATTCTTGCAAGTTCCTTCTCTTTCTCATCGTTTGTAGACTCCGTGGTAGAACAAAGCCTGTAATTGAGGCGGATGCTCTTCTGCGTTACTGTTTGTAAAGATTTTAGTCTTGATTTCTGTAAGTAAAGGAATCGTAATAAAATCTAAATGTGTACCTTGTACCAATGCTGTTTGCTAGATAACTGTTTTATGAATTGCTACATTGTTACTTACAATCATTATTAGGTATATTATTTTAAAATATCTAATCTTAGGAATATTTTATGACCATTTAATAGTTTTAAAATAAATATTTAAAAAATCTCAAAAATTGTTTTCGTATTGTAAATGTAAACAAAACAAATTCTATCTGTTTCAGTTTTTATCTTAAGAGTGAAAGAGAAAAACAGTTTTTTTCTTTAGAAGAGGATTTTGGCGTCTCACAGTTTTTGCATATAATATATACCTATACCTATACCTATTCCTTTACTTTTGTTCGAGTATTTAAAAGTTTTAGTTAACAAACAACTCATAGTAGCAGTGAATCAAAGTCACGGACAACTCCTAGTCAAGTCATGCTAAGTGAAGTGTTAAAAACTTTAAGTCATGTAGTTAGAAGGTGTTTTGGAAATCACACAAACTATTGTATATGTACATCCTTCTACACCTCAATAAATCACATGCCATACCAGTGCCATTCGTAATTAACATTCGAAAATACACCCGTATTAGAAAATAAGACTTATTTATACTGAATCTATGCTTATTAATCATGATAATTCGACGTTTTTTTTTTGTAATATTGGGCTGCGTTCCAAAACATATAGTCTTTTGTCGAGTGAAATTCGTTGCACGAATTTTGGTTTCGGAACTGGGTTAATGCGGGTAATATTCAAACGGGGTGAATTATGTTTTGGAACGAAGGACTCCATTCTGGCGCGCTCGAGATTATTTCGGACTTATTCTCTCTCGTTGGGATTGTCATTATGTGTAAGAGTGACCGAAATTATCTCGAGCGCGCTAGAATAAGACCGCAGGAAATTTAGCCTTGTCAATAATACCATTGACATTTTTGTCATATCAAAATAACATCAACTGCCTTAAAAAATTAAATTGAGTATAGAAACTAAATTGTTTTACTCTATTTATTTTGTTTATAATGTTTCTTTCTTAGTTATTTTCTGACAAGCTATGGGGCTAGTGGCAGATAAACGGATAAACATGCTGTTTACTGTCAATCATTTCGATTCTGACAGCTGGGTGAAATTTAACGCTGGTTTTTGCAGAGTGAATTATTTCACCTACCGGTTGAATTTTTACTCTCTCGGAGGCGTTCCAAAACACCAGGTGAAAAACTCACAAGGTGTTTTGGAACCAGCATCGAGTGAATTTCACCCTCATCGGGTGAAATTCGCCGGTTTTGGAACGCAGCCTAAATGTTACTTCCAACCTAAACGTCAAATTTTGACGTTCAACCGGATCTAAACTTGTTTTTATGGCAGCACAAAATATATTTTCACGACAACGACTTAAATAATTAAAGCTTGGTATACACGAACCATTTCATAAAACCAAAAACCACGAAAAACGTGATGTTCGGATCCTTGTGATTGTCTATGCAGCCGAATGCGATGTAATAAGCTTTTGACTTCATTTTAGTTACACGAACTAACATGCGATCCGGACGGCGCGTGACAGCCTAGCCCACTTTACTGAAATTGGTACGGCAAGATGACCCCGCCATGTACTTGTAGCTTTATACTTATAGTACGGAGTGCGCCAGACCTAGGCCCTGATTCCGTATCTTTTAGGGTGCAACCTCACATCGCTATTTGTATTCGCGTATTCGCCAAATAATCACACGTTAGTTCGTTACGTAAATAAAAAGTCAAAAGCAATAATGCATCACATTCGGCTGCATAGACAATCTAAGGATCTGTACGCTTAGTACCAGATTTGATAGTATTCGAAAACTTTTTTCGTTACGTATTGTTCCATACATTTTAGTAAAGCGCCTCCAGCGGAAACGTGGAGGAACTAAAATCGGTAGTATTCGGTGGTATAGATTGCTTCACTCTAATACGAAACAAGTTTTCGAATACCTTTCAGCCCAGCAATGTACGGAACAATATCAAAACTTGTACTAAGGGTACTGAACCTCACGTTTTTCACAATTCCAGAACATCGAAAGGTAAAGAAATGCACGTCTACATAAACAGTAACAATGTACTAGCTAGCTTTTTTGAATGTGACACATTTAATTGCCACAATATAACTGATCTTGTTGAATTCATAAAAAAAATATTTTCATCAAACATTTAATCATTTAATGTTTAGTTTTGATGACATACTCGATTTTATTAGTTGTTTTGAGGTAGATTAGCTCGTATTATTATGTTTTAAACATGAGAAAGTATCAGGGAAACAGAGTGGTGTGTTTGATGCCAACCGTGTATATTCGCCTTTAAAATCGATGTAGTGTAGACTTGCGATTTATTTATTGTGTAAACCCAGAAACTCACTTTTTGAGTTCGATGACCGGCCGGAAGCATCTCGTCCGTCATTTTTGGTCTACGTACGGGCGCATGAATTTACATTAATTTTTATTTATTTGGTGGTGATTCTAGTGAAATAATTCTTAAAAACCAACTAGCTTTTTGTGTAATTAAGAAACCATTACATAACGTGAGTACCAAATGTTTTCTGCTATCCTACACGTTAGGCCGCCTGTCAAGACGTTTTACTCGGGCTTGCAATGACGAAGCCGCTAATTCTTATTACCTATCTATTGATTGTTTTGCCTGCGAATCTTCGTTATCGACTTTGTTCAAATATTTAATGCTACTTACTTTAACCCTAACTAAATTGGGCGGTTCCCGGGTGCCGCTTGTATAGAAAACCACTGAAAAATCAATCGAGATATCAAAGCCTTTATTTAGACTTGCCACTATTCCTACCAATCATAGTTGCTAATAAGGTAAAAGTAGGTATAAGCACTTGTTTTTTTGGGGTTTTCATTATTGTCAGGATCAATTAGCGACAGATAGGATGTCATCCTAAAATGTTAGGTTATGAATACTGGATGATTCATAATCATATGAAGCTCTGTGTTCAAACTTAACAGCATTAAAATATTAAATACAGTGTAAACACTATATAGCGTTACTCGATTTAACGACAAACTCCCTAAAACGTCCAAATTACTTGACTTTGATTGGTTTACCTTGTGATCCATACAATAATACTCTCTATTGAGCATGACACCCACTCTAAATAACGACAACAATACGTCATTATTATGCAATAAACAATACTTTCTAACACCTCGTATTAAAAATAAAATACTGGATCAGCAATAAACATGATAATAGAGCAAGAAGCAACAATAAACAATAAGCAATGGCAATAAGCGTTGTTTTTGTATCAATATTAATGTTTGTTACTTGTAATTTAATACGACTACTACACTACTACTACACTTCTATAATTTATAATTTATAGTTTGTACTATAATTTAATACTTTACTAGAATAGTAAAAACATAATATTATAATAGTAAAATAATGTAAATTTTTCTTCTCTCTATTTAACGACAACTCACAATAGTGCCATTAAATGCGCAGTCCCTTAAGCATCGCTATATAGAGTTTACACTGTACTGGGTAAAATCTTTACCATATTGTTTTCTTACAAACATAATGTAAATTGCTTTTGCTTATATTCTCACTCAACAATTGTATTTGATTGAACTACTTGTCCACAAAATTACATGAATATCAGATCTATACACAAGTGGGGACAATGTCCATGAAAAGGCACCCTTATTTTAGCCCCATCCTTGATCATCAGTCGTAAGCCAATCAGGTGACAAGTGTGACAGCACACTGGTGGTATACTTCAGCCATGGCTAGCGATCAAGGCTCACTGAATATCTGAGTGGGACAGCGCTATGCGGCTCAACTAAAGAATAGCCCAATTATTAGTGTTAACTGTGCTTTGAGATTTCAATACCCACGAAAAGAAGTGGCTGTACCCATGTATTGGTATTTTGGCTGCCAGCTATGATATTTTGTTAAAAAACCAAGCAAAAAGCATTAAATATTAAGTCCACCATTTGTACATTTCTACATAATTTGTAAGTGTGCAATAAAGTATTAAATAAAAATAATAATAACATTTATCAGAATAGGTTTTTATTCAAATGTTTAATCTACTGCTGTCAAAGCTTATAATACTTGCACCTCTATTAACTATTCTAATGCTTACGGAATAAAAAAAAATCTACATAGTGTGCCTCTTCAACATTTTAAGCTGTCGGTAAGAATTGAGTCTAAGTATGCACCCCATTCTGTCGTAGAACCAAAATGTCTGGAGAGCCCGAAGTAGCCCACACACCTGAAGAGGAAACTGAAGAAGAACAGATCAAGTCCTCGTACAAGCCTCCTCCGGAGAAATCCATTGAGGAGATCCTCGCAGCTGACCAGGAGGACGAGTCGCTGCGGAAATACAAGGAAGCTCTGTTGGGGCAGGCGCAGACTGGGACTGTCATCGTTGGTAAGAAGAAAAGCATTACAATAAGCTATACAGCTGAAATGTGTGGCATTCTATTCGAAAACGGACTGCGGCTAGTAGTTCACAGGGTTACACAAAACGGTGTTACTAAGCCAATTGTACCAAAGGTCATTGTACTCATCATTACAAACAACATTTGTTCCATACATTTTGTATGTGATTGGCATTTTTAACCACTGATACAAACACTTATAAATTTAATGTATCTGTCTGTGGCATCGTAGCTCCTAAACAGCTGAACCGATTTTGATTTAGTTTTTTTTGTTTGAAAGGTTACTTGATCAATAGTCTTAGCTGTCATCATCATCATCATCATTATCATCATCATTTCAGCCATAGGACGTCCACTGCAGGACATAGGCCTCGCCATGGATTTACAAAAGGGCTAAATGGAAGCGGCCAGAATCCAGCGTTTTCCTGTGGTCTCTTTGAGGTCGTCTGTTCATCTTGTGGGTGAACGTATTACGCTGCGGTTACCGGTCCGTGGTCTCCATTCGAGAACCTGGCCCCTTCGGCCATCTGTTCCAAGAAAATCTGTTCCACCGTTTCATATACAGTTATCTTATAACAAAATCGGGGGTTTTTAAAAAACTTCAATTTAGACTTATCCTATGGAACAGATGATGCTCTAACAATTTCAGGGTTCATCCTATAGTAAAAGTTATTCATAATGATGAATATGACCTTTTGGCTTAGTAAACCTGTATATTGAGAGAAAAAAAAAACTTGCCTTAACTTAACAGTAGGATCTTATTCTTTTTCTTTAGCTCGTTGCATAATTTTGAATGTTTTTTTTCTTAAATCATCGATGTAAAACATAAGTCAATGGTACCTATGATAGCACCTAGTTTAGTGTTTACAAACTACAAATACTCATAGATAAGATAATCCCCGTTTCATATATCAATCCTCTATCAGTTGAATAAGTTGATAAGATAACCCAATATTAGCATTAGCACTCTCTAGAAATTTCACGAATAGAAAACCTGTAAACAATACAATACATATACTACATCCACACATTGGCCGAGTTTGCACCGATATACTTTGTAAATAAAGAGAGAGAGATTAAAGACCAATCGTGGCAGAGCGGTAGCATGTGCGCTTTACAATCTGACAGCAGCTGGTTCGAACCACAGCCCTGCACCAATGACTTATTACATTATTAACAAGGAGATACAATAAATATAGAGTCACAATTGTGCCAAAAAATGTCCGAACCAAGACTCGGCGCACGCTACGAATTGTGCACTTTTTGGTTAGTACGATGACAGCTACGATGACATACCGGACAACTAACGTTGAACACTATGCAAGCGACATAACGTCAAAATTGGAGTAAATGTGGCATTGTGAAGTTTATAATTGATACAATATATGTACAATGACGCTCGGACGTTTTTTGACTTTTCACTGAGAGATTGTGACTATAGGAATTGAATCTCGATGATTATTAATGACAGTTTTGATGCCATCGCTTAAAAAGTGAAGGTCACTTATTTTTACGCACACTAAGAAACTTGTAGCAACACCTATGAACTAATCCGTATGCGTATGCGGTATATACACAACACTAGTACCGAATTGTTTTAATCTTAGATAGGTATAACTAACTTTCCTCTCCCTGTATAACTAAGTAAATTCGTTTAAGTTAACAAAATTGTAGTCAAGTATAATAAAAGTCACGGAACCTGGAGTCCGTGGAGTTGCATTTTAAATTAAAAAAAAGTACTAATCCGTATGCAAAAAAAGACGACATGGTCGTCTGCTGAGTAAGTTCGAATAAAAACATCAAGCTTAATTTAGGCCAGATGCGTTCGCACCCGCTATGCCACCTAACCATATCTCCCTTGTTTGTTTGATCTGAAGGGTCGGACATTACTTACTAGATTTTCTAGTGTTTAATGAAGTCAGTAATGATTATAAACTAGTATCTTTTTTTTTGTTAAAATTTTCATGACTTAAACAGTTTACATAGTCTTAATAGAGTCAAACAAGTCATAGTCACAGTCAGAGTCAAACTAAGTAAGTCACGGTCAAGTCAAACTCATGCCCCTGTAAAGTGGTGGAGACTTTACAAGAGGCTCCTATGGAGTTTTGGAAACAACACGAAAAGACACGTTTCACCTCGTTATATTACTTGTCCACACTCGAGCACGTTTCCGAGCACTTAATAAATAATAATTCACCATTTAGTACACATTAACACTCGAAAATACATAAGTTTAGGAAAATAATCCAACGAGCCGACATGTTTTTTTCCACGTTGGCGCCAAAACCTAAACTAGTACCTTTAAAAACAATGATGCCATTAGAATACAATGCACCTAAACAATGCATCACTTTATTATATGTAAGAACCACATACCTATATACAAGTAGACGCCACAAGTCGACCTACCTTGCATGACTTGTCATATTTCCAATACAATTATGACGAATAGTCTTAATTGAGCTCGGCCAAAATCAGCCTGCTCAATCGGTGCCGCGACAACACGTGTCAGTTTGAAACAAAAATTGGTTATTGTGCAATACTGAGTTGTAGCATTGCAACAAATATAGTCGGCCGACAGAATAAAGACATTTCTTTGCACAAGTAAGTCCGAAAAATTTGTCAAAAATTTGGTTGCCTAGTTTTCATAAAGTTTGGACTGCTTGTAAAGTCTACTTAGATATAGGTCTCTGGTAAGAATCTATTTACTGCTCGCAACTAGCTTAAACTATTAGTGAATGGGACCACTACGCTTTTCCATTCGGTTGTCTGATTTTTCAAAGGGTTCTGTATAATAATTTATACATTTTTACTGATAAATAAAAACTGACCTCACTGGGGTCAACAAGCGGGATTCAATTTATTCCAATTAAACCTTTCTAATATTCCCATAGAAGTGTCATAATTTCTTGAAATGGGATCGCCCTCTAGATATAGCCTATTCAATTAATAATTGGCCAAGTGCGTGCTTACACACTGTAAACTAAAATAAAACAACAAATAATAGTGCCGAAATAGTGCGCCCGACGTACTGAATGAAAGAAAAAAAATTTTTGAGTGTAGAGTCAAGCGCCTGACCTAAACGCCTTAGTTTGACTCGCACTTGGCCGGTGTTTTTATTTATGAATTTATTGTATTTTGTCCCCTGCTGGTATCTATACGAACCAGCCTGGTAAAATATACCCAACAATTTTTTTTTTGTTTAAATTAGAACTGCTGTCATGGCATTTTTGTAAGAAATTTGTTGTAGCCAGTTGCACCCATATAAACGAAACGTCAGTCATTCGAAATCAGTTAGAGCAACTGTGATGCGGACAATGAACTTTGAGACCTAACCAAAAAAAGTAAGGTCCAAGTTCTTTGGATGCGGAGTTCGACGCGTTGATATAAATAAGAATGTTCAATCAAGGTTCTGTCATAATGCCTGGCGACAGGTTTTCTTCTCGTTTCCGTTCTATTTACTTTTATTTTCTGTGGAATTACCAGAGTGTGGATGGTATCAACAATTTTTATAATGAGCAGTTGAGCTGCCTGATGGTAAGCAGTCACTCCCCTATGGCTACTTGTAATAACTGTAATACCAGAGATATCATAAATACATTGCCGTCCTTACAGGTGGTCCAGTGGCTTGTAGTGGTAATGTAATAAGGGTGTTTTGTGCGATATTGCAGATGCGGGGGACCCGCGCAAGGTGATTGTGAAGAAACTGGCGCTCTGCGTAGTGGGACGCGATGACCTCGAACTAGACCTTACTGGGAACCTGACGGAGCTCAAAAAACAGGTCAGTGAACACTTTGTAGCTAATGTCTTCGACGAGCTTTAAATATTTTGACTTGATGTATTTAAGAAACAGGGGCCTTACGGACAACAGCTATTACAGGCACCTAATCCGCTCAGTTGGAAAATCGCGCGAGCGTGAACCTTAACGCGCCCAGATACGGTTCACGTTCGCGTGATTTTCCAACTGAGCGGATCTAACGTTAGTTTGGTGCCGCAATACCTGTTGTCCGTAAGGCCCCAACACGAATTTATATTAGACGATATGAACTATGAACATTGTAGTTTGTCAATAGTACTACTGGGACTACTATTTAGAGATTTCATAGTGTCGCGGGTTCTGAGCGCTAAATTAGTCGCGAAAATGGGAGCAAGCATACACAGCTGTTCTGGTGACTCTGTGGTGCAGGAAGTCCGTCCGTCCGTCGAGCCCAACTGGCACTTTGCCGGTTTTATTCAATAAAAAATATCTATATTATTTTATCGTCACGAGTCCATCTAATCCATCAGTCCATCAATTAAAGGTTCAGCAGTGCAAGTACCGTTCTTTATCAATCGTCAAATTTGACAGTTGAGATCGTCAAATTCGATAACATGCCATTTGTTCTGTACTCGCTATGATCAATTCTAAGGCATTTTATCGAATTTGACGATCGATTAAAGATCAGTACTTGCACTGCAGTACAGTAAAATGTTTATTGTTCATGTAAACTATTCAAATCTATTAATCTATACTAATATTATAAAGACGAAAGATTTGATTGTTTGTTTGTTTGCATTGAATAGGCTACGAAACTACTGAACCGATTTTAAAATTATTTCACTGTTGGGAAGCTACACTATCCCCGGGTGACATAGGCTATAATCTATACCCGTGCGAAGCCGGGGCGGACCGCTAGTAGTTCATAATTATAGTCTATTCCATATAGCTGTTTTTCCTGTAGTTTCCTTTTGTATACACGTTTCCCCAGATGGGTTACAACATCGCTTGAAGTTGCCAAAAAAGCGATGTGATAGAGCAGTATAATTTTTTTTTAAAAACATCGACGTATTTAATCAAAACATATTTTATTTAGTTACAACAGTGAAATGTATCTATATAAATGTATGTATATATTTATAGTTTACAGAAAATGAAAATTGTTTAGGTCACAATTCTACAAGTATATGTATACTAGCTGCGCCCCGCGGTTTCACCCGCGTAGTGATGAAAAATAATAAATAATAATAATGAAATATTTATTGACCAAAAGTTTTTAAAAATGGACAGTAACAATAATATTGTAAAGCTAGGCATAGGACATACAATGAGATGATTGTTATTTTGAACTGTGGAACTGGCTGGCACCCATACTAGTGAATGATGATGAACATGATGATAAGTAGCCTATGTCACTCTCTGGCTCTTGAACTATACCCATGCAAAAAATCAGGTCGATCCGTTGTTCCGTTGCAGCGTGAAAGAGGAACAAATATACATCCATACAAATTATTATAAAAATGTATGTGTGTACGTTCCCTATGGAGAGATTCCCTAAGCGCCTGGGCATGTTTTGACGGGACTTTCACCGGCAGATAGCTGATGTTATAAGGAGTAACTTCACCGTGGGTGAAACCGCGGGGCGCAGCTAGTATTTTTACAGGGTTATAAGGAAAAGGGGCTAAGCCGAAAGGGGTTCGTTATAATCATTATGAACAACTTTTACTATGGGACCAAACCTGAAATGGAAAAAAATACAGTGTTCCATACATTTTGTCGAGTGTCAATGACAGTTTTCTATGGAACAGGGGCCGTACGGCCAACTGCTTACGCGGTATAAAACTAACGTTAGAACTGCGCAGTTTGGAAAATCACGTGAACGTGAACCTTAACGCGCCCAGATACGGTTTGCGGTCGCGTAAAGTTTTTTCATCACCTAAACTGGATTGTTTTAAACAGCTAGCCGTAAGGCCCCAGCTCTGTTTTTTTTCGCGATTTCATGTTTGGTGTCACAGTAAAAGTTGTTCATAATTATGAGTACAATGACCTCCTTTCGGCTTAGATACCCGTTCCTTATAATTCTGTATAAAAACGATATAATTGGTAACTGACTCATTACGAAATCAAGAAAACTAGTAGACTCATTATGGGTTGAAAATATCCATTAAGAAAAGATTTTGCAAAAGGGCCGAATTAAAAGGGTCAAAAAGGGGTTGAAAGTTTATACGAAAGTCGCATACGAAGTCGAGCGGTGAATCGGGTAATGGCTAGTACATTAGGTACAACACCAAGGCCAAAAGGGCTTAAAGCAATTCTATTTGCGTTTCCCCGTAAAGTTTGTAAACTCACATCGCATAATAAGGACGCCTTATTTATTTACCTTGGACGAAACCCTATTTCCTCTAACAGTCCTTGTACTAATTTCTATCATAAATGTCCTCATTCCATTCTCAAGTCACGTGGCTCTAACAATTTGTCCTTAGTTACGTAAGGGGAAGTGGAGCGACGCTAAAACGATGGCGCTGTAAACGACAAATCGAAAAACCGGCCAAGTGCGAGTCGGGCTCGTGCACTGAGGGTTCCGTTCCACCACAAAATTTAATAGCGAAATTACCAGTTATAACTTGGTAATGAACAGAAACTTGTCACCGACTCGCACTTGGTCATTATTTATTATTTGTTGTTATACTTTAGAGTGTGTACTGTAATCATGCCAAATTTGACGCTTGTACGTGTTACCATTTTTACCATTAGAGCTAAAACAAAAATACGTTTATTGTATGGGGAATAATGGGGATCCCCTTTCGTTTTTACTTTTTGACTTTTTTATCATTTCTAAGTTAATCCGCCGTAACATTACATGTACTGCGAAAATTTCAACTGGGTTTCTATTACGTTTCGAAAGATACAGCCGTTTAAAGGTCGGACAGACAGACATACAGACATCGTAGGTTTAGTAAAAGGGTCCCGTTTTTACCCTTTGGGTACGGAACCCTAAAAATCAATCAACATTACGCGATATTACAGTTCAAATTCCCGTGTCAGACATTTTTAACACTGAAGTTAATAAATAATAATAAAGTTAATAATTTATATGATTATTTACGGGATATTTACCGTGGTAAGGTTGTGGAATGAGCTCCCGATATTTCGACGCAGTTACATGCACCATGTTCACGGGAACACTGAAGAATGCGGGTGGTTGGTCAACAGTTAAAAAAGTTAGGTGCAGACATAACGATCTACCCTCTTTCTTAGTCTCACGAAGTCTTACTGAAGTTAATATTGAAATATTTAAGAGCTTTCTCTGACCACTCTTTCTGTGAACAACAACCATTCATCAACGGAGTCCCGCCTCACCTGTTGGATACAAATCGGTTCTTAATTATCGCTGACACTGTGGTGCAAACTGACGGAGAGATGTACGGGGCGTGCACATGACGCTTATAGTACGCCGACGTATCATAATACCGGCGTAGTGGCGTATCATTTAGCTTATCTTTAATTTACCGCTGGCAGACATATATATATTAAAAACAGTATCAGCTCCCAAAAATATACGTACCAAAAATAAGTATTAAGGTAATCTTGTACATTTGTTAATTTAGACATTGTTTTAACGACATAGAATTATTCGGTATTGTAAAATATATTATGTAGGTTAAAAAAAATCTGGACACTTCGTGAATTTAAATCACTGCAAGCATTATCTGTTGTAAACTGACAAAGATGTACGTAGTTACGGGTTGTTCACACGATGGCATGCGTACGTTTCATATACAGCTGTATAAAGTTAGCGTTTTGGTACGAATAAAAAGGACTATTAACAGAGTAATTCGGAAGACTCATCATGTCATAATCATAATAAACAGTTGTAAATGAATATCTTCACAAGTATATTTCTTTTAAAAGCTGATAATACATCACTCTCTGGGGCAATAGTGTAGACGCCACAGATCTCTTTGTTGTCCAGAAGAAATGCATCCGTATCCTCGCCAATATCAAACTCCCAGACATTAGTATACCAAATTTACATAGACCATATTTTATTCAATATATAATTTTAACTGTCGCCTCTCTATATATATTTGAAAACTGTAAATTTGTTAGAAAGTACCCACATTTTTTTTTTGAAAATTAGTTGAAAACCGAAACTATCGAATAATGTCTATCTATAAACATAAATTAATCATACCAAAATCTAAATTAGCAATGCATACCTCCGGCCCAAATCCAATGGCCATCAAAATATACAATAAACTACCAGTACAGATAAAGGATATAGAAAATGAATGAAAATCAATTTGACAAAACCCTAAAAACATATTGCTAGCAAAATGTTATTATAGCTTTAACGAGTATTTAGAAGACAAATCAATTATGGAATAAATCGATCCGCTCCGCACTATATTGCCATACCCAATCAGGGTCATTATGTGTTAAGTACCTAATTTAAACATGCTAGCTAACATCTGTATGTGAACTTCATAATAATTATGCAATAAATGATTTATATTGAGTATTGAATATTTCGCAAACGGTACACCTGTAACCAACAATGATGTACCAAACCTAATTTTCAATGATACTCTACGTGAGGGGGTGCAGTACAATTTATTATTTCATCTCCACTTTTCATTTCGACGTCTTGTATATATGATGACGTCACCTACCCAGTTACCATACCAAAACTTAGCGGAATCTATCGAAATAAAAAAAATATCGATTGAGGAATTTAGTCTGTAGTAGGTAGGAACATAAAGCATACATACATACACAACAATCACATATACCTACTATCCTCCAAAAGGCTTTGCCACGTCGGGTAGAAAATGTCCTCTTTTTCACAGTGGTTCATATATTTGCTGCATACTTATCTTGCTCGTATTAAAAATAGTATTCGATACGCCGTGGTCAGTGGATACTGGATCTGCGTATCACAATGCGAATGTGTACGCACCCTTACTGTCGCCACAGCGGCAGCGTGCGGCTCGCATCTGGCGATCTTCCAGGCCTCCTACAGGATGTTTTCTTAAACGATTTTATCAAAGAGCATGACATGTGTGTTTGGTTTTTTATCTATTTTTGTTTTTATCAATATTAGATAGGCACGAGTCGACGGGACGGCTAGGCGCATGTGTGATTGTAACATATTATTTTACATTTCAATCTTATTTCATACTATAGTTTTTTTTTTACTTTCGCGATTTGAATTGTTTCATACTAGTTTTGCTCGCTGGTTGGTCCGCGTTTTGAACAAAATACCGGACAAGTACAAGTAGGACTCGCGCTCTGAGAGTTCCGTTAGATGGAACCCTCAGAGAGCGAGTCCAAACAAAAAAACAACAAAAAGTTGATATATTGAAAGACAAACTTAACTTTGTAGTGGACAATAAGGTTATTTCACACATTCCAACTACAAAATGTAACTTTGTAATAGCAAAACAATTATTTCTTATGATATAACTTATGACTGTCGGATTTATTCCTTTATATGTGCTATAAGACCTTGCCTCTTGCCAAATTTCATGATTCTAGGTCAACGGGAAGTACCATATAGGTTTTGATTTCCTTATGAAATCGCAAAATATGCGAAAATATGCTACATAAACGGTCATATCTTTTGATCGCGTAAACTTACTAGTTTGTTTTTTTCACAGCTGAAAGAAACCGTAGATTTCAGTATTTGATATAAATTTCAACTTGATATCATTACGCGTTATTGAGAAAAAGGGAGGAAGGTCTTGACGGACTGACAGACGGACAATAAAGTGATCCTATAAGGGTTCCGT
This sequence comes from Agriopis aurantiaria, assembly GCA_914767915.1. Lineage (NCBI taxonomy): Eukaryota > Metazoa > Arthropoda > Insecta > Lepidoptera > Geometridae > Agriopis > Agriopis aurantiaria. The sequence goes on along the minus strand of OU611994.1, from coordinate 2,338,311 downwards.
TTTTTCTTTTTGAGGTATGGGACCCTAAAAAACCCAGCTATTCCACCCAGCAAGCCTAAAAGGCCGCGATAAAATTTTATCCACTATATTTTGGTGCCGTTAGAAAAATAAGTATGAAGAAGGTGGGTTTTTATCGTTTCGGGTGCTTTGACCTTCAGGGATAGTTAGTAATGTATCAGTAAATTAATTTTAAGAATCTTTTTGGTAAATAGTTCCAGAGATTATCTGCTTCGTTTTTTTTTATATTAGATATAAATAAATAAATAAATATTCGGGACATTTTTGCACACACGGTCATCTGACCCCAAACTACGCAAAGCTTGTGATATGGCTGCCAGAGACTGATATACATACATATATAGTTTTAAATACATACTTAAATAGATATTAACAACCAGATATAGAACAAACACAAATGTTCATCACACAAATGTTTGTCCTAGATGGGAATCGAACCCACGCCCCTAAGCTTAGAAGGCAGGGTCACTACCAACTAGACCAACGGGCTATCAAGATAGGCTTGCGCTTGGCCGCCATCTCGCCTGATGTAAAGCGACGATGCAGTCTACGGCGGAGCACGCTTGCCTAGAAGATACCGATCCACTCGTGATTTGAAGACACCCAGATTCTCTGACTACTGGATTTTTTTCGATCTCATGTCCAGCATCAACTTTGAGTTTCTCCCAAAAGTTGTCAAAAACTTGTGATGAAACGTCACCACTAATATCTCTAAATATGTTGCCCTAAACGATTGAAAAACTGAAAATTTGCTTATAATTTTAAGGCGAAATGGTAGAGAAGTGTACAATTTGTATGACGGTAATGCGGCGTGCGCGCTTTCAAATATTATCAATATTAATTTTTTCTTTATTTTCTACAAATAATCTTACGCTTTTACAAAAAACTGCGACCACTAAAGTATTTGAATGATTGTTAGGATAAGACACATATTTTTTTTTTGATAAAAATATCTTCTATAGAATCTGAATGAAGTTGTTTCAATCCATTGAAGGGAACGTAAAAACGGGTGTTTTTTTAGGAAAGTTTACGATTTTTTCTATAGAGACAAATTTCTTTAATCGTTTATCGGTGAACACATCAGAATAAAATATTTCTAGAAAATTTATTAAACATAAAGAAATAATGTCAATTAATCGATTTTAAACGTCTACTTTTGAATATTCGTGATGACGAATCGTCAAATTTGAAGCATTTCGTCTTAAACCAGTCTATAAAGCAACGCGGTAAAAGCGCTAGGAGAGTTAAAAACAAAACAAAAACGACCACAAAACAATAATTTTTTCTTAGAACACAGTTTCCCTGAAATATGCCGCCCGAATAGCCAATTGACCAATAAAATCATAACAATAGCGTACAGTAGAAGTGTCCGTCTATATTTACACCAAGGACATTGTGTTATCGATCGGCACGGCTGCATGCGATGGCGCTCCTGTTTAATGGTGTCGATAATGAAAATAAATTTATTTACATAAACATAGGCTTAAATAAGGTATATATATCAAACGAACTATAGGAAGAAACCGTAAAGCTTATGCTTATGAGTGAGTTGGGTCAGTACAGAAGATAACTGCGATTCCCGCACTAGGCTAGGCCTGTATCGCGGAAATCTGATCCGGTTTTCCTTAGATTAACACCTCTAGTTAAAATAATGTAGGTAATTCACATAATATGTATGAATACATTTCTAATTATATATCTCTATTAATATTACAGGAATAGGCACTATTGATTATGTATATGTATATATTATGTATGTTAGTATTATTTTTATATTTTGTGTTGTAATTTATTATGATAAATGCTATTTTTATATTGTAGGTACATTTAAGATGTGTTAGTTTAGTAATGAGTCTGAATCATGATTTAATGTTGAAAGTGTGCACAGAGAAAATAAAAACCGGCCAAGTGCGAGTCGGGCTCGCGCACTGAGGGTTCCGTACCACCACAAACTACAATAATTATCAATTTAAAAAAAACCATTTGGTCCGACTTAACCTACCAAAATAGCCAAGCAATAGCTACGCTGTCACATAGTTAATATTTTGCAAGTGACGCTCGGTATAACTTTTAATGAACAGAAATTTGGCACCGACTCGCACTTGGCCATTATTTATTATTTGTTGAGTGTGTACGATAATCATGCCAAGTTTGACGCTTGTATGTATTACCGTTTTACATAGGAGCTAATACAAAAAATACGTTAAAAATACTTTTGTTGTATGGGGTCACCCTTTCGTTTTAACTTTTTGACTTTTTTATTATTTGTTAGTTAATCCGCCGTAACATTACATATTCTGTGAAAATTTCAACTGGATCTCTATTGCGGTTCGAAAGATACAGCCGCTTAAAGGTAGGACAGACGGACAGACATACAGACATCGTAGGCTTAGTAATAGGGTCCCGTATTTAACCCGTGAGTAAGGAACACTGATAAAAACAGCTTTGTTATAATTTTGACTGTGCCTTACATTTCATGATATTCTATAAAGATAGTGCAACACTTAAAAATACCACAACTTAACTGAGGTTTTGGCGCCAACGCGGAAAAAACATGTCGGCTCGTTGGATTATTTTCCTAAACTTGTGTATTTTCGAGTGTTAATGTGTACTAAATGGTGAATTATTATTCATTAAGTGCTCGTAAACGTGCTCGAGTGTGAGCAAGTGATATAACGAGGTGAAACGTGTCTTTTCGTGTTGTTTCCAAAACTCCATAGGAGCCTCTTGTAAAGTCTCCACCGCTTTACAGGGGCATGAGTTCGACTTGACCGTGACTTACTTAGCTTGAATCTGACTGTGACTTGTTTGACGCTATTAAGACAAAGTAACCTGTTTAATATTACGAGTAAAGGACATTGAAGATTTTAACAAAAAAAAAAACCACAACTTAACTAGATTTTATCGAACATAACAAAAATAGAGGGAGCTACTTAGTTGTTTATTTCAAAAGTTCGCTTTCCCGAGCAACTATGTAGGTCGATAAAACTAGTTCTCCCTACAAGGCGTATTAAAAATGTAGGGCAAGAAATTTCATTCGGTCTCTCACGGTAGCAGTCTTTAATTATAGATTGCTTTAAAACCTAAATACCTACCATAGGCAACACATGTTTAATACTGAATTGTTAAGAAAAAAAATAGCTAGGTATACTGGGGTACGCGGAAAGGGTGTACTAAGCCGAAAGGGGACCTATACCCATCATTATGATCAACTTTTACTATGGGATCAATCAAGAAATCGAGAAAAAACTATTTATTTAATTACTGTAACCGTTCTATTTTCTATAGAACTGGCGAGGTCAAAGTTCCTCACTTGCAGTTTAAAAATAAAGTATGACACACTGTTCAAACTGCATGATAAACATCGAGATACAATACATATAGAGTCGCAATCGTGCCAAAAAAAAAACCTCGGCGCACACTACGAATTGTGCAGACTTTTTTGGTTAGTTACTAGGTAACCGCGATCCGAATACAACGCCGCGCGATGCCAGAGCTACGATGACATAGCGGACAACTAACGTTGAACACTATGTAAGCGACATAACGTCTAAATTGGAGTAAATATGGCATTGTGAAGCATATAATTGATACAATGTATGTGTGACGCTCGGACGTTTTTTGCCTGTTTTCACTGATAAATTGTGACTCTATAGGAATTGTATCTCGATGATGGTAAATCATAAATATGTCGCATCACTCTGTATTGTAAGCATGATTTACTAGCGAGCGTGGTGCCCGGATCAAAATAATTTCTGTACAAGACGGTGGCTTACCGCTGTGACGTCAGCGCGAGACTGACAAACCGATCCCGTAGTTTCGCATATTAGCCCAGTAGAAATCGACACAAAAAAACTAAAATCTCAAATCATGATGTAGTACTGTTTTTTAGTATGTTTTATGGATCAGTTAGGGTAGTGTAAATCCAAATTTGCAACTTGGAAAAACTTGTACGCGTGGTGTAAAAAAAATGCGTAGTGCGCACCACGCTTTATTTTTAAAAATTTCGTTTAAATGGACCAAATTCATAAGGCCGTAGCTTGGTCCCTATAAGATTTATAGAGCTACAGTTGGGTTTAAATTGTTGCAAATTTAATTAGCTTTAAAAAACGTTTGTTTGTCGACAAATGCATAGTTTAAGACATTTAGAGCAAAGGTCAATGGTGCACACAGTACATCTGAGTCGGATCGCGGTTACCTTGTAACTAACCAAAATGTCTGCGCAATTTGTAGCGTGCGCCGAGTTTTGGTTCGGTTTTTTTTTGGCACGATTGTGACTATAATTATATATTGTATCTCGATGCCATCGATTTATCCAATTCGGTATGTAAAGTTTTTTTTTGTTTTTTTTTTATATTTTTATTTCGTAGATAAGGCTATTTTAAGAAACTAATTTCAATATTTTTGTTTTCTATTGAGTAGTTATTTTACAATATTTTTTTAAAAATTGAAATTATGTGACGTCACCATATAGCACAAAATTTCGTTGCGTTGAGAAGCCTAAAAAAGCACCCCATATTGGCAGCCCTGAAAAAAACCAGACAGTCACCACAGAAATGAAAAAATATTCTATTCTGTGTGACGAACAGTGTCAAATGTATAGTATTTTTATTCTTAAAAGGCACAGAAAATAAAATGCTACAATGTGACGTCATTTAGAGGACAATGAAAGTTGAATGATTTCTTAGTTTTATGTTAAAATAAATGGCATCTTATCGTTTTAAAAGGTCGGAGTAGAAAAATAAGGGTTGGCAAGATAAAATCTCGAAATGGTTTTGGAATTGGCATAGATTAATTTTTTTTAGCATACCGAATTGAAAACAAAGTCCTCAACAGTAAAGATATAATTTTTACTTTCTTCAACTTCAGGTGTTCGTGATAAAAGAGGGCGTGCAGTACAGGATAAGGATCGACTTCATCGTGCAGCGAGAGATCGTGCACGGACTCAAGTACGTGCAGAAAACATACCGCCTTGGAGTACCAGGTACATCACTCTTACTAAGAAACTTCCAGACATCATTCACTCAACGCGCGCGCTTTGAAACAACGCACATCTAATTACTCATACTCTAAAAATCATAATCTCAGTGAAAAGTGCCAAAAATTTCTGGAAAATTGCACCGACACATCCAGCACTAAACAAACTACAAGGTACGACATAATAACTTTTCAATTAATCAATCTCTTTGAAGATAACACGACATCAAAATATTGGAGAATCAGCTGATTGAAATTGTAACTCACACTGGTTTTAACGGTCGCGTCGGACCGCCCTGTCCTTGTCGCACTCAAGCGTATCACCCAATAACACAGAATCGCCGCTCTCACTTACACCTTAGCACTGCCGCCACGAAAGTGCAAAGGTTTTGAACTATCTACGCGTTTATTGTTTTGAATCACTGCACAGGATAATAAAATGATTTGCGCCGCTTGTAATCAAGATATCACTACATCGCGGCAACTCAAATGCCAGAGATGCAAAGATGTTTACCACCCTATTTGCGTTAATATTGCAACGACGAACCCTAAGGAGCTAACAGACTGGCAATGTCCGATGTGTCGTGCAAAAGAACCAAAAAGAGATAACTCGATGGTGCGCGCGTGCACCTCGCCCGGTATCTCTGGTTCAACTGCCTCCGTCAGTGCCTCGAGTCCCTTGGCAACTCCGCGCGGACACAAACGACTAGCTGTTGGATCCCCGGTAACAGAAAAAAGCCCTAATAACAATAAGGTAAACACGTCGGACTCTGAGATTGTCACAGAACTACGTTTACTGCGTCAGGAAATGGCTGAAATGAAAACATTTATCACGGACAGCTTATCTAAATGTTTTGAAAAATTGGATAGTTTCGAAGGCAGGATGAAGACGTTAGAGGACAAGACTGCTATCATCCCAACACTTCGTATCACTGTTTCGGATCTCCAGGACCAACTGAACCAGCAAACTCAAATCACGATGAATAGCGAGGTTGAAATTATGGGAATTAGTGAAAACCCAAATGAAAACTTACTACACACTATCATGGTCACCGCCGCTAGGGTTGGAGTGAGTTTAACAGAATCCGACGTAGACTGGGTGGCTCGAGTTGGCCCAAAAGTGAAACCAAACTCCGTCACGAGCTCTCAGCATCCAGTCGGCGACTCCAATTTCCCGAGACCAGTGATCGCTAGATTGGTCAGAAAAGTGAAGAGGGACGAACTGCTCAGAGGCGCCAAGAGCCGCCGCAACCTTTCATCGGCAGACATTAACATCCAAGGTCCTGAAAGAAAAATCTACCTTAACGAACATCTCACTAAAGCAAATCGGATATTATTTCGAGAAGCCAGAACCCGCGCGAACGAACTTGGTTACCGCTTTTGCTGGGTCAGGAACGGAAGGGTGCAGGTCAGAAGGGCAGAAGGGAAACCGGCGATCACCATCCGCAACTCCACAGACTTGGACAAACTTACCGCCGTCACCACCGCCCCTGGCGACAAATAGGCCAGATTCTTGGGTTTCGAAATTGCTATTTATAATTAGATGCAAATTGTATGTAATATGTAAAAAACAATACTCGCTCAAATCTTCGCTTTACAACTTTATGTTATTAATTAATGTCAACTACCCTAAACCAAAACTTCTTACAAACGAACTGACATATTATGTGTCGTTCTATTTTGTGCTATACAGATTATGCTTCTACTTTTTAAAATCAATGTATGGCTACTATACCTACGCCGAATCTATACTTTCGGTAGCAATATCTACGCCTACCGACCAATCATCACAAACACACACACAAAAACACTCATGCACTTCATTTCCTACAACGACTCCATGCAGACAGTTTCACCGGGCCGATTATTGTTCGACAAAACTAATCAGACTAAACTTATATTTCCATTTTTGCATTCTTATTAACCATGGATAAGTCTGACATATACGCGGATATGGAAAAAACTCTAACAATCGAATGTCGTACAGTAAATTTGCCCGAACAGTGTGGAAGAGTCGTAGGCGGACACAACTTCAAGATACTAACATGCAACATTAGAAGTATTAATGCAAACTTCACTAAATTAGTTATAGCACTCAAACGTTTAGATATCGAATACGACGCAATAGTTCTCACAGAGTGTTGGCTGCAGGAGGACGCTTATGTACCTCAACTTCTTGGATATAATGCTTTTCACACTTCCAAAGTTACTAACAAATGCAGTGGGGTAACGGTTTATGTTAGGGACTGCTGGCCTGCGAGTGCCACGGAACCTACTTTTGCCGACGCCAACTGCCTCATTGTTAAAATTAATAACTGCACTAGTTTAATAGGCATATACCGTTCTCCAGCACTTTCTGCATCGACTAGATTCTTCAACTCACTAGATGAAATCCTCGAATCCCTTAAAAAAACTAAGACACTTATTGTCACTGGTGATATGAACATCAACCTGCTCGACGAGACCTTGGACAGTCCCTGCTCAGTCTACAAAGACCTCATGGGAGAACATTGCCTTTTGCCGGCAATTACTCTGCCTACTAGGGAAAAAACATGCCTAGATCACATCTTTATTAGATCAAATAGCAGAACGATCGGTGTGGTAACTGAATGTCCTCTCACAGACCACAATTTGGTTATGGTAGGTCTAAATACTAACAATAGTACAGTCCCCACTAAGAGCAAACTGAGAACTAGGACTGATTTCATAGCAGTTGCTAAGGACCTTGATGAGGTTGATTGGGGACAGTTTGTACAAATTGAGGACGCCAATGACGCTTTAGGTGTTTTAAACCAGACAATTGCTGATCTTATCCAAAAACACACTCAGGTAATTAAACTCAGTCGAACCAAAGTCCAACTGAAACCATGGATAACCCCTGGACTCATAAGGTGTATGCGTCACCGCGACAGACTACATCTGCAAACAAGGCAACAACCTGCGAATGAAATTCTAAAATTGTCATACATACGGTATAAAAACTTCTGCAATAATATTATTCGTAAGGTCAAAGCAGACTACGATAATACTCAATTAGCTGATAATCATAAAAACCCCAAAAAACTCTGGAAATCTATAAAAAATATCTGTGATATTCCCGGCCCCCGAAACAACTCTCAAGTGCTTCTTCAAAAACAAAACAGCCCACAAGAGTCTGTTAACGCCTGCAACCAGCACTTTGTCAACAAAGGTTCTGCCTTAGCCTCAGAAATACTAAAAAGGATGAACACAACGGAAAAAGACCTTTGCCAAAATTTAAAACTTGAAAACAGCTGTTCGAATTCTCTTTTCCTTAGTCCTACTGATCTTCACGAAGTAGATAGTCTCATTAAAAATCTTAAGCCGGACAGCGCTCCAGGGATAGATTCTTTTAATTCTGTCCTTTTAAAAAACATTAAAAATTCCATACTTGTACCAATGGTCCACATCTGTAACTTGAGTATGTCTACAGGCACATTTCCAGAGTACTGGAAATTAGCGGCTGTATCTCCTATACATAAAAGCGGCGACAAAGATTGCATTGAGAACTATCGACCGATTTCACTATTGTGCATTCTCTCGAAAATATTAGAGAAAATAGTAAACAAACGGCTAGTAGACTTTCTCGAAAAACATAAATTATTAGCAGACTGTCAGTTCGGCTTCAGGCGCGGGAAATCCACAGAAGATGCAGTTCAACTACTGACTCAGACTGTTTCAGCTCACTTGGATAAAGGATCAAGGAGCCTGGGGGTCTTTCTTGACCTGGCGCGAGCGTTCGACACCGTTTCAATCCCCATTTTACTTAAAAAACTTGAATGCCTCGGAATTCGGGGTAACGCTCATGATTGGTTTTCTAGCTACCTCAGCAACAGACGGCAGCGAGTGAAAATTGGGGATTGGTTCAGCGAGGAGCTCGATGTAATTTTTGGGGTCCCCCAAGGTGGGACATTATCACCAACACTTTTTACGATTTATATGGATGACCTGCTGAAAATAAAGATCCCAAACGCTGATCTGATTTGTTATGCTGATGATACTGTGGCTGTCTTTAGCGGAAGAGATTGGCAAAGTGCAGTGGCAGCTGCTGAAACCGGAATGTCCAAGATAGCTAGGTGGCTCAACTCAAATCTTCTAACTCTTAACGTTACCAAAACCAATTTTGTGGGTTTCCATATAACGCGTGCCACAGAACCTAAATTCACACGTGTAAAAATCCATTCTAATTCCTGCGGTGCACACAATACCTCCTCTATCAGCACTGACGTGTGCTTCTGTGGTGATATTGATAGAGTGCCGTGTACGAAATATCTGGGCGTCCAAGTGGACCAGAAGTTATCCTTCGAGCAGCACATCTCTTTTCTTTCTAAACGTGTTCGGAAAATTATCCATATTATGAAGAAACTGAGACCTGCTGCTAGCGCAGAGGTAATGATTCTGGTGTACACTGCATTGTGCCAATCTCTGCTGCAATACTGTATCAGCGTGTGGGGCGGAGCTGCTAAGACCTACATGACTGGTGTGGAGAGGGCCCAACGGGCAGTTATAAAAGTCATGCTAGGGAAACCTCGTTTATACCCTACTGAGCTACTATACCAGGAGGCAAAACTACATACAGTCAGGCAACTTTTTATCATACGTGCAATTGATAAAGCACATATTTTTGGCGCAACACCTTCTAAAAGAAGCACTCGCCTGAAACTGGGTCCTCTCCCGGCAACCAGGACAGTGTTCGCGCGCCGCCTTCCTCCATTCATACATAGGTTTACATACAACTCAGTGCTTAAATTTCAAGACCTGAGAGAAGTCACCCACAGAAAAGCCAGATCCAAGGTGAAAGATTGGCTACTCAACCTCAGTTACGAGAAAACTGAAGCCCTAGTAAGAGTCTATGATCTTGGCTAATGGGTCAAGTTTGCACAAACATACTATTCTAATTCAGCACGCACAGTCACCTACTCACCCCCCCCACACACACACACACACACACACACACACCCTACTCACCTACACTCACTCATACCAGGCGGTCGTAAATAAATATTTATAAAATCAATGTTAGGTATTTAATTTAGTTTAATTTTTGTTTGTATGTAATGGATTTCTTATTATTATTATTTTTCTTTTAATTATAGGCATGTACTTTAGCTTTATTTATTTGTACCTACAGTTTAATTTAATTTTAATTAATATTTTATATTGTGAATCCCACTTGTAAGCGCGTGCGACATGTCAGAACAGGAATTGCTTGCTCATCGGACCCCAAGACACAGGCTGAGCCGAGTTTGGGACCCACAGACAATCCTCTGCAGTGCTAAATTTATTGCCTAATAAATGATTTTGATTTGATTTGATTTGATTTTTTGATATCAGCTCACCCCCACGTCTTGCAAAGCTAGAAATCTCACACCGTCCGATTCTTCCGCTCCGTATACCACGGACCTGCAATGTGTGGAATGGTCATCGCAATGGTCTTCCCACAAGATGGACAGACGACCTAAAAGAGACCGCAGCCTCGCATTTCAGCCATAGAACGTCCACTGCTGGACGTAGACCTACCTCACCGATCTCCAAAATGGCCGGATGGAAGCGGCATGCATCTAGCGTTTCCCTTAGGTTGTCTGCCTATCTTGTGGGTGGACGTCCTACGCTGCGCTTACCGATCCGTGGTCTCCATTCGAGAATCTTTCGGCCCCATCGGCCATCTGTTCTGCATAATATGTGCCCTGCCCACTGCTACTTCAACTTGCTAATCCGTGGGTGGGTGTCTGTGGCTATGCCGGTAACTTTCGTTCATCCTAAGGTTGCCTGGGAGATATTCTTAGTGATAAGGCTGGCGGTTCTTACACTTGTTTTAAGATGTTTCTGGTGTGGATAATAAAGATTTATCTATCTAATGGTCATAGAATACTGTACCAACGCAGTACTAACTTAGGCAGCGTTTTCACCAGGTCAGAATACCGGGTGTTTAAAAAAATATAAAATGACTATATCTAATTTTGAAAAATGTGTTTCAGTCATTTAACGAGGTTATTATTTCAAAATATAACAAAAAAAATATGTATTTTTTTTATAATGACTTGAATATATGGGGAAAACTGACTATCCCATTTTTTATGGACATTATAAAAAAGTTAGTTTTCCAACTTATTTCTTGTATAATATTGTGAGTCTCTGGGCGCGATCCGAATCAATGCCAACAGCGCATTAGCGGCATCGCAGTTTTCAGTGTTGATTTGAATGTCTCAATAGCCCTGTAGGCTATGTTGGTGTGATTCAGAACGCGCTTCCTGTTTACTTTATCCTACTTTTCTAATGTTACATTGTATTTTTACACGCTCTCCCGTGAAGTGCCCGGTATGTATAATCAAGTCCAGTCGCTCGCTTACCGTCTCGTCTCGTATGCTTTGATTGGCCACTAAATTTGAGCCAGTCGTAATTAGGCATAGACATAGAGATCATTTATTTGTGGCAAAAAAAATACAATAATTAGAATGGTTAAAAAATAATTAAACGTAAACAAATCTTAACTAGAGCTTATCATATTTTTTTGTCACAAACCGGCTCCAGCTCAGTAAGATGCCGGTCGTAAACAACCGGCGCTGGTCTTCCGTTGGGACTGGCAGGTGACGTCACGTACAAACGTACCACACGGCACGCGCACAAGCTAGTCTATCCGTAGACTATTTAACCTATAATAATACGCATACTCCCTACTATATAATAATAATTTGGCTTTCAATTATTGTGGTGGTTATTCAGTTAATTATCCAATTTCGTTAGTTGTTTGATGTCCAATAATTCGAAATAATATCACATAGCCTGCTTTGCTTTTGGTATGTTATTGTATACATATAACACATTACAATCCTTTATGGTGTCTGTATTTGGCATTGTATGCGCTCTGAATAACAAACACCATAATAACTATCGACCTTAAGGTAGCATTCCGACCTTTGCGACCGCGACCGGCGGCAGCGGCCGTGTCGCGCGACCCACAGCTCAGTATGAATTTATATGGAGTGCTAAACAATGCAAGCGATTTGCAAATTGATTTGCTGTACCCTTAGTATAAGTTTTGATAGTATTCGAAAACTTTTTTCGTTTACGTATTGTTCCATACATTGCTGGGCTGAAAGGTATTCGAAAACTTTTTTCGTATCAGAGTGAAGCAATCTATACCGCCGATTACTACCGATTTTAGTTCCTCCACGTTTCCGATAGAGGCGCTTTACTAAAATGTATGAAACAATAAGTAAACGAAAAAAGTTTTCGAAAATTATCAAATCTGGGACTAAGCGTACTGAACGATTTGGAAAATTATTTTTTTATTCGAAAGGACATACTTTCGTGTTCCATATAAATGTCATCAAAGTCAGTTCAATTGTTTGGTTTTTAAATCAAAATTATTGGAAAAAATTTAAACGAACTTGCGTATTTTACTAATTTAAAGTCAGTTTTTTAATTGATAGTTATTTTAAATCTGCTTAATGTTATTAGCATGACACAATAGTTAACATGTAAAAAAAAAATTGAAACAGAATCTACAGAAAACTAACTTCAAACGTTTTCCTTTTCAGTGGACAAGATGACCCACATGGTCGGCTCGTACCCCCCCAAGACGGAGATCCAGTCATACACCACCCCCCCTGAAGACGCCCCCTCTGGCCTGATGGCGCGAGGGTCCTACTCCGTGAACTCACTCTTCACAGACGACGACAAACACGTCCACCTCCAGTGGGAGTGGGCGTTCGAGATCAAGAAAGATTGGAAAGATTAAGCTTGGCTATGTGTAATACTGGATTGGATTGTATATAGCTGCATCTGCTTGACTGGCTGTATGTCTGTGCCATATATGCAAGGTATGTTGAGGTATGCTGTTAGAATGGTACGTAGAAAATTTGCAACCACCATAAGGCAATGTAACATGTAATTAAGTTAACAGTAAGGTCTTGAATCGGTAGACCGGCGTGCTGATCGACTTATAGGCGATGAGAAGTTAGTGGATGAGAAACTTCTCAGTCTTAAACACCGCCGCAAAGTAGCGAGTCTGTAAATTTTCTACAGGATTCATTTCGGAGAATGTGTATCAGAGCTACATGACCTTATCCTACCATCCCCTTTCTACTACAGGACAAGTAGGAAAACGGCCCACTACCACCCATACATCGTGGATTTTCCTTGGATACATACCAAACGTTTCGAATCCACGTTTCTAATCCATACAGCCAAGGATTGGAACAGCCTGCCAGCTTCCTTGTTTCCTGAGAGATATAACCTGGGCTTTTTCAAGGCCAGAGTTAATAGGTATCTTCTTAGTCTGCGTGCTTCATCTTCGACCACATCGTCGCTTACCAACAGGCGAGTTGGTGGCCAAACGCGTACTTATACGCGATAAAAAATATATTAAAAAAAACAAGCTTTAAGGCCGTTGCAGACCACGCATAGTACATTTAGCGAGTACAACTTGCAAGTGCCTACTTCGCATCGTCTAAAACGTTTTGCTTAGTGCAAGTGACAGTGGAAGTTATACTAAGCACAGCATTCAAAGACAATCAGTTGTTGCAAATAAAATTGCACACATTTACAAAGAATATTGCTGACTTGGCTGACAGATGGAGAGCTGATAAAAAGAGCGCTCGCAATTTTATGTATTTGTCTCGTTTTCGCGTATGATATATCTCATGGGTAAGAAGTTGACAAAGCACATTACAATCGTTCTAATACTGGATATTTGGTAATGTGTATAAATTAGTTACTATTTAGCATTCTAACAGCAGATCTATCTTTTAATCGCAAGTATCACAAAACATTGCACTAAAACGCGACCCGAAAGTGAGCTCTAATCACTGTGAGTTAAAAGCTAAAGTTGTATGCACAGATTGTTCGATAGCCTTGAGGGGTGTCCAATCCAGTTAGAAATGTGTCGACGTAGGTGGCTGACTGAATATATGACAGAATATCTATTATGCAATAATATACCTACCTCCATGTAGATACAGTATAAAATAGAAATTGGAAAGATACGACGAATAGAGAACTTAGTTCTAGCAATGAATGCAGATTGATGTGATGCATATGCCTTTATATGTACCATAAATGATTTATACAGTGACGAAGTGTGTAAATGTGTGCGTGAGCGTACAGCTCACACACATGCCCAATGTGATGTACAATATAGGTAGGTTTTAAGCCCAAAACCCACTGGAAAATTGAGACAAAACGTGGTTCATAAGCATCGATATACAATACCTATAGAGTCACAAACGTGCAAAAAACCGAACCAAAACTCGGCGCACGCTATGAATTGCGCCGACTTTTTTTTAAGTTGTAAGGCAACCGTGATCCGACAACAACACCGCGCCATGCTAACGGAAAAGCGACTAACAGCCGCACTCAGAGACGTTACTCAATCTAAGGAATACTTAAAATTGCTTTGTCAACTTCTCGTTGACGGAAATTGTCACAAATGAAAACGAGACAGAGCAATTTTAAGTATTCCTTAGCTTAAGTAACGTCTTTGAGTGCGGCTGTTAGACACTGTCCAAGCGACATAACGTCTAAATTGGAGTAAATGTGGCATTGCAAACTAAATAATTGATGACCATTTTTGACTGTTTTTGACTCTATAGGTATTGTATTTCGATGTTAAAAGGCAAAATAAGTTTGCATATTACTGAAAAGATTTTAGACGCTAGACAGCTATCTTGGCTTACCTAGCTGAACAAATCGAGTCGTATCTTTGTACTGTTAGCAAAAGAATTCAAATGTGTTACACATTGGGAACTTTGTACGTCTATGTCTACTAAAAATGCAATATAATATTGTCAAAACATTTTTCTATATTTGTAACTATTTCTAAATATTTATATTGATCAGTATTTATACTGAAATAAGTATTGTCATACGTAACAAGTTAAAGAAATTATAAAAAAGGTAAATTACCATAGTCAGCCTACTGTTTGTTTTTGACACTGTGCTATCACCAGCATTCCGGAAGCATTTGAGCCAAGCTATATTATATCGGCGGTGAAGCTTATACGTAGATACATTGATTTTTATAGCAACACCCAATTTGTTCCAATGGTTTTAAAGGTTTGTATATTTTTAAAATGTTGCCATCTTATTCATAGATATTGTTATAGGTCGAATAGGCATGTGTCCTAATATTTTATTTATTACATACAACAGGCTCATAATAAATGCATCATGCGAAGGATATATAATGCATTACACATACTGATTTTTTTAAATTAAAATTGGCTGATTTCTAAGATATAAGTATTTTTTGGTGGGGAAAGAGAGCGGATGCTCTCCCGCAAAGCGTGTGTTAGCATAATAATTTTTATGGCGGTTGACGTCATAACTTGCTATTATAGTGCGCTCTCTGTCTAGCATGAAATTAAATTAACAAATTTTAGTTTGGTTTTCGTTGACGGGCGTCGTTTTATTTAAGATATTATAAGAGGTAATAAAAATAATGGAACACAGGCCTATTGTCTATCTAATCGTTGTAACATTTTGGAATGCTTGAAACCATTGGGATATATGATTATATGATTTTAAATCAATCATTTACTACCTATAAATATAGTATATCGGTCAGTTTTCTGTAAAATCAATGTGTAAGTACCAAAACTTAGTATTAAAATAAGGGTATCGGCGCACCAAGACAAAGAAAATCTATTTTTAATATTTCCATATTGTTGCTTCTAACGTAAATGTGCCAGACTCAGTGGCAATAAAGAAAAGTATTATCAATGTACGGAGCATCGCTGTTCCCTTTAGAAATATTAACTAGACTAAGGAGTTTGCAATAAAGTACATTATAAAAGCGATCCCCGGATGAATACTCGACGTTTAAAGATGTGGCATTTAAAAGATGGAGAATACGGCTTGAGCGAGGAAGGTAAAAATTAGGTGCTTCAGTGTTACCACTGGTGCTCTTCCATTTATTCTTAAAATTTAATGCTTTATATATTTTAGTATAAAATATAATTACCCAATTATATTATACAATTACCCAATAATGTATTTCGTATTAAATATACGAGACCCAATTTTTGACATGAAATCTGCACGAAATATCAGTATGTCTTGTTTGAAGGCAATAATTTACGTCATTTATAGTGATTCTTCATAATTTCTATCTAGTTTTAAGTGAAAATAATGAGTTAAATGTTTAAAATAAATAGGTAATGATTTCATATTGTATTATTATTTGTCAACATATTGGGTCAGAAGTAAAATTAATGTATGAGTCATTTGCTATATTTTTTTTACTCACGTGTTTAGTAATGGTTTTATTTCAATACAAGTGTAAAGTTTATGCAATTTAATAGTTTGGCCAAAAATAAAGCTTATTTATTCAACATATTAGCTTTTATTTAATCATACCCTAACTATAGTACTTTACCTGCCTCACCGCAGAATAATACGTTCTTTACTCTGTAACTTTTTACTAGAGGGCAATCTAATTCTAAGACTGATACAAATTGGTTTAAATTGGGGTCTGAATATTACATAAAATAGTACAAACATATTTTAAGGCTTTCTGAGTTTATTTTTCGTGATGTTTCCAAAACTCTTCAGAAGCCTAGCAAAGACTACCACTTTATTAGGGCCTGACTTTGACTTGACCGTGACCTACTTGACTGTGACTATTGTTTGACGATATCCACTAAAACTTAAAATTATATTTCAATACTTGACACTGGCAAATACACAAGACGTGCGACGCCTAATCCTGAGAAGAGGTAGATGCATTGTTTTTCGGTGGTCAAAAGCCTCATAGTGCTAACAGACGCTCGAACGCGGCTGACGGACCGCCGTTCAACCGACGGGAGAGAAAGAGTGAGAATATCATATTTCCCTCTTTCTCTTGCATTAGTCAGACGGCGGTTGAGGTCAGCCGCGTTCGAGCGTCTGTTAGCACTATTAGAATAAAAACAAAGTTTTTGGTTATCGTTCTTTTATTCTCCATTTTGTAGAAGGTCCTCCATATTGACGTCGTATACCCTACTCTTAGTGATGGTTTGCTTAGAGCTCGCTTGCTTGTAACTCCGCAGCGCGACGACTACGTCCCTGTCTGTCTTGGAGGCGGGACAGAACGCTGTCAGCCTCGTAGGCACCAAGTTGTAGTTGAGAATCTTTAGAGGCATTGCGAAGGCCATGCAGCCTTGCTCTGGAAAAACGAAATAAAATAACCTAAAGAACTCTTTTTACAAATTTATATTTAACTTGCTTTATTAGTAGGGTCAAATCTAACAACTCCATACGTCGCTTACCAACAGGTCTAGTAAATTATCTTTGCAACAGGTGAGTTGGTGGTCAAAAGCGGACTGATGCGCGAAAAAGAAAAAAACTGAATTTAAAAACTAACCTAATAGTGCTAACAGACGCTCGAACGCGGCTGACCTCAATCCGGCGGTCTGACCAATGGGAGGGAAAGAGAGGGAAATATGATATTCTCACTCTTTCTCTCCCGTTGGTTGGACGGCGGTCCGTCAGCCGCGTTCGAGCGTCTGTAGGCTTAGTCCCAGATTTGATAGTTTTCGATAACTTTTTTCGTTTACGTATTGTTCCATACATTTTAGTAAAGCGCCTCCAGCGGAAACGCGGAGGAACTAAAATCGGTAGTGATCGGCGGTATAGATTGCTTCACTCTAATACGAAAAAAGTTTTCGAATACCTTTTAGCTCAGCAATGTATGGAATAAAACGTAAACGAAAAAAGTTTTCGAAAACTATCAAATCTGGGACTAAGCCTACTCTTAGCAATATAACCCAACAGATTGACCTTAAATGTTGCATATTAAGTACGTTTAGTTTGGATGACATTTTAGCTAAATGCAATGGCGTCATTCTAAACCAATATGGCGGACTCCCAATGATCGCGGACCATTTAATTTTTATGCACCTCCAAGATATGGGTATCAACATTAAATGAAAGGGTTTGCTGAGAAGAATAGGAAAAACAAAATGACTTCACATAAAATTAAATATGGCGGACGCCCTAAGGCTAGTTTTTAAAAAGTTTTTGAATTTATATTTTACGATTTTATTTCACGAAAGTCGATGACGCTCAGGCAAACTTTTATTTTTGTCAATGGCTAGCCCACGTTTAGGGTACCTACATTGGCCAACGTCACGTCAACAAAAAAACTAACGCGACTTAAAATGTAATAAAATATGACTAGTAATCCTACAACAATAATAAAGAAGTAATACAACTTATCTGTCTGAACCAAAAAAAATCTACGAATAACTATCAGTTATGTGGGCGAATTACGAGTATTCGATGCATAAAATACAAGTAAAACAGGTAGGTACGTACGATGAATTTCGAAATGGATTTTTTTTTGGAATTCGATTCGTATTTTACGTATCGAATATACTCATAATTTTGCCTACTAATAAAATGAGATGGTAGCTCTCTCCAAAGTACCAAGTCAATCATGCCCGCTGTAGGTACCTATTTGTTTTAGTTGATGGACATTGACATACAGGTTAGTAGGTATTTTGTTTGTACCTGGAATCTTCTTCCTAATAAGAATGTTCTCGATCATGTAGACGCCATTCTTCCCGAGCAGGTTGGATACGGTTCTGCTGGCGAACTCCCTGGTCTCCTCCGACTCGAGCGTGGGTACGTCAGTCGCCACGCCCATCACGTGCGTCAAGTTTGTTGCTATCCATTCCGCTAGGTCGTAGCTAATACCTGGAGACAAAAGTACCTACTCTTATTCCTTTTCCTATTCATCATTCATTGGTCCACAAATTGGATATAGGCCTCTCTCAAAGCACTCGGCCCAATCCGGCTTTTTTATCGCGAGTAAGTCCGCGTTTGATCTTCAACTCCCCGGCTACTGCCAGCCAACCAGAGTTGCCACCTGTTCCGATTCTGCTAGGACAGTCCCGATTTTGATGATATTGTCCCGTGTCCCGATAATCTACAAGTTTGTCCTGATTTTTTTGAAATTGCCAACGATCGCTCATTTCGTTCAGGCTCACAGCCAATAAGATCATTGCTGCACAATGACACGTCGTAAAATATAGGTACTCGTTGACTAGAGGGCCATTCATTAGTTACGTAAGGATGATTATAGCCTATTTTGAAAGTCAGCGATGACCGACCGCTTTGACAAATGTACAACTTTATATAAAACCGACCGATTGCCCCAAAGAAAAAAAAAACACTTCTCTTTTCTGTGGATTACCCTGTTTTTTTTTCCAAATAGTTCAAATTCAAATTCAAATTATTTATTTCACGGAACATGGGGTGTTACAGTTTTAGTAATTGTAACAGTGTGTTAAGGTAAGGTTACGTTCGCCATGTTCCAACCGGATGTAGTTGGCAACCATAGCTGACTGTGGAGTCAAGTACGATTTATAATGTACAAGTGGTTGTACATTATAAATCGTAAGTCCATCGAGTATCCTATGTCATACGCTACATTTGCCAATTCGTGGAGGCACAGTCCACCTGAAAACGTAGTATCACATCAATGGCTAATGAAAAATTAAGATAAAAGCACGTGCCCTTTGCATCTACTTTTTCCTTTCCAAGGCTATCCCTCCTGTATGCTAGTCTAGTCGTACTTTCAGGGTTTCGTAACGTTTGTAGTCAAAATTTTAGTTAGGTATTCACCTGGTGTAACGCAATGACAGCTTCTTTTCCTACTCATGGGCTTATCCCCTGGCCAGCCGAATTTGAACACGAGCAGTGTAGGCTCCCGAGGATCGTGCTTTAGCACTGGCCATTGGAGCGCCACGTCGAGAGTCAGCACGAAGTTAGGCTTCTCCACCGTGTGGGTGGACACGTCTACTATTGCCACTGAAAGATTGATATAATTGGTGGATTAGTTTTATTTTCTGTAGGTATTTCATCACCGTCATTTCGTCACCAGCGCAGGTCAGGCCTGGGGTCTACCACAACCTCAAAAACATTCTTATTATAGGTGATATAACATTGAGCTTTGTCTCGCTCTCTCGGCTAATGAGAGAGCAAGACAAAATTCAATGTATGATTATTATAAGAATGTTTTTGAGGTTATGGTTGCCCACCAGCGGACAGAGGACCAGAGGACCAGAGGACTCATTAGCACAGAACGAGGCCGCCTTGATGACAAAGAGAATCTTATACCCATAAGGATAAAAGAGGCTGTGGATGATGATGATAACAATCATTTCAACATCCACATCGTAGCCGAATATTTAGGTTAGGATTCAAAGTTTTAACCCCCTCAGTGGTCAGTAACCAGTGCCTAATAAGGAACATCAAGATTTCCATGGGATCGCATCGGGCAACGACGTTTTCCCCAAATTCTTGACTTGAAGGAAAATTCTATGCAGACAAAACTCTCACGTGTAACTTTTAAACTGTCACGATCGAACATAATTATGAGAGGTACCTCAACATCATCATCATTTCAGCCATAGGAGGTCCACTGCTGGACATAGTAGGCCTCCCCCATCGATCTCTAAAAGAGCCAGTTGGAAACGGCCTGCTTCTAGCGTTTCCCTGCGGTCGTCTGTCCATCTTGTGGGTGGACGTCCTACGCTGCGCTTACCGGTCCGTGGTCTCCATTCCAGAACCTTTCGGCCCCATCGGCAATCTGTTCTGCGTGATATGTGGCCTGCCCACTGCCACTTCAACTTGTTAATCCGGTGGGCTATGTCGGTGACTTTCGTTCGTCTACGGATCTCCTCATTTCTGATTCGATAGCTCGTTGTGAGACTTTGAGCTTTCTTAATAGGTACCTATTTTACTTAAATAAAATTAATGTGCGATAAGTCCCGCTAGCACCTCACCCGCAACGACGTGATCCTTTGGGCTTGATTAGGTTACAGACTGGCGGTCAGAGCCCCTAATCGTACCTACCTTATGCCTACCCCAGAGGCTCCGACGACAAGCTTAGGATACCGAAGCGGAATTATAGAACTACTCCGAGATAATACAGAAAATTAAAATGAATCGTAGGTATTGTACTTACTTCTGGTCAGCAAGTACTCTGATGGAATGAGGGCTGGGCGCATGGAACCAGCAGAAGGTGAGTGCCCGAGATGCATTGCAGTGCCCAGCTCGGGAGCGCCGCAGTTCACGCAAATCTTCCTGAAATACCAAATTACAGCACGGTTAAGCTTATAGTCTCTGATTAAAACGACCCGTGACATGTAAACCCACAATCCGGGATTCATCAGCTTCGCTACGTGGTTATATGCCTCTGTAACGCCTCATGGTTCAGGGTACACAGGGTAAGATTCAAAGGTTCAAGATCACCAAGATCGATGTGTCACCAAAACCGTAATGTGATCACTAACGTCATGGATCAAGGCCCATTACGTTAACCCGACTAAAGCGTTGCACCACCCGAACTGAATACGACCACTCTGACTCTCTTGTCAGAGTGGTCGCTAACAACTGAAAAGAAGAGAATATAAGTAAAGATGAAAACAACAAAATAGTAAGGTTTACGCTTTTGCTAGGGAATCCTAAAAATTACATAGATAGGTACTAAGAAGCACTACCTACAAAGAAACAAAACAATATCGCTACTAGTGCAACGACCGGACCTTATCGAGCGACCTTTGCGGCAACCTTACGTGACAAACAACTCACAAGACAATTCGATATTGCCAAATCGAATGCAAAGATGGTAACAACATACCATCGTTTCTCTATAGCATCGTAATAATCGTATAGGTCCCTCCAGTTAGTTGGCCGAGTCAAATCTACGAGCTCAATTTTATTTTCATCGATAGCAATCGATCTTAAAATACAATTCGAATAAAAAACGAACACTACAACGTAGAAGTCGTAATACATTTTAGCACCAACTAGCTATATTGTTATTCCTAACAAGGTAAGAACGAGACTGGGAGATGGTTTGGAGAATTTGCTACAGAGAAGGGCCTAATAATAATTATTATGGTTTGGTCTTACCTCATCCTTTGTTCTACATTGATAATTAATTAGTGATTGTATCTATGTTGCACAACCAATAAATACCTTTGTTTATAAATACTAGCTGGCTAGAACTGCCCTTTGACCAAAATAAAATGAATAGACAGGCCCAGTAGAAGCACATTTTTGAAGATAACAAAATGAGCGCCATCTCTCATTTCGTTTCAGTCGGTCTCTAGCCGTAGGAAGTGCAACACCTGTCTATTGTTACGTGATAACGAAACATCTGACAAAATTATGCATTCGTATGTTTTCCCGAAGTGTAATTACACAAATGAAACCGGTATCTATTTTTTGTAACAAATATACTGTACATTTTTATAATTAGGTGTTGATGTATATGTCCGACGGTTTTGACTCGTATATACTGATCACGTTTAATGGTTAGGGCCCGTCCATTCACTTTAATTACGTCGAAGGTTCACACCATTACATTTGATACAGAAGACAAAAAACCCTTAAAAACTAGTGCATCAACTGGCGGCCTTATCGCTAAAAGCGATCTCTTCCAGGCAACCTTAGGGTGGATGATTAGCTGTTCGACGTAACGATATTAATAAGGCTGCAACTTTGACAAATAAAACTCTTTGAAAGTTGCGACCGATGGAGAATGACTGATAGACACGGGTGGGGGAGAAGACGTCCACTGCTGAACATAGACCTCCCCTTAGACCGCCACACTGAACGACAGCCAATGACAGCCTGTCATCAGCATCCATTGGATGCCCGTGACTTCCACAATGTCGTCGGTCCATCTCTACGGTACTTACGCTCGACTCAGTCTTCCGGTTCGTGGTCTCCACTCAAGAACCTTTCTTTCGTAATATAGATTAGAAACTTGAATAGAAAGGTTTTAGCAACTACCTACATGAAAAAGGTATAATAAGTCATTCCATGTTTTTTGCGACATAGTAGTAGTAGTTTTAGGGTTCCGTACCCAAAGGGTAAAAACTACCTTTCACCGAATCGAAATTGTATATATAATTTTGAAGTCGGTCTGTTGTAGTCTAACCTAACTCGCACTTAGCTGGTTTATTATTTTAAAAAGAAGGCTACTACTAATTAGGTACTAGGTATTGTTACTATTTAAGTAAATAATATCGTGAGTCATGTGGAGCAATTTCCAGCTATTACCTACTGCTAAAAACGATGATCCAAGAAAACAAGGTACCGCTCTGGGAGATGTACCGCAATGACGTCACTGTCCAGTTGCCACTTTATTGTAACAAATACAGATACTGGGAAACATTTTTTAAACAATCTATTAAATAAAATACAAAAAGCATTTCAACTGTCATTTGGTTTGTCCGCTCAAGCAAGTTATGCACGAATTGAATATATTAAACACAATTTTATACCACCACACCTCATTGATTTATTGGATTCCCACAGGTAATATACGAATATTGGGGAGTTATAATTTCACGCTACTGTTAACACAGAAAATCATAGAGAGTCCGCCATTGCTTCGTGTATCGTCATCTCTCTCGAATTTGTTGTAAATTATTTATTCTGCTCTTGCTTATGCACGTGTACGTGTATCCATCATTGCGGGACGCCGACGTCACATTATTTCTCGGAGCGCTATACCTGGCGGAGTATATTATTATACCATGCTAAAAACAACACTGAGCAGGACTTCATATTAATCTAATGATCCTCTTTAACCAACTGCAATAAATGATTAAATCTCCAATATCTATGTAAAAAGAGATAACGGTAATGTATGAAGTTTAGACCCCCCATAAATTTTATTGTTTGATGATTAAAATTGTCCTACTCGTTATCACAATCTTTGATCTCATAAATCAATATTAATGTCTTATAGGATTATAATATATCTATCGGTTTTATATTAATTATAATCTATCTATCTATACAATAGCGAGGGATACATATATGCTCCGTTTGGAGTTGAAACCATCGGACCGTGGGGTCCGGCCGCTCGGGGTTTGGTTAAAGAGTTGTCCAGACGCCTCGTAGATGTGACAGGTGACCAAAGAGCTGATGCTTACCTTGGCCAAAGAATAAGTTTGGCCATCCAACGTGGTAATGTCGCCAGCTTTTTGGGCACCTTACCCGAAGACAGCGACCTCAATGCAGTTTTTTATTTATAGTTTAGGTAGACAGTTTAATTTAGTTCTAATTTATAATATATTTATAGTATATACAGTTATGTTTATTTTTATTGTATTTAGTAACTCTAATATGTAATATCAATTATTTAATTAACTTCCCTCTATCTATATGTATATAATTATAAAAATGAATCCCTAATTTACCTTGGATGCCATAACTAGAGAACGACTTAATCGATTTCATTCATCTACTTTTGTAAGTTTTCTAATTCTTTGTAGAAGGTTCTTACGGAAAAAATAAATAAGAAAATTGCGCAGAAATTGAAAAATTACAGAATAGTTAGCGACGATTTTAACTTCGTGCGTTTGACAGTTTTAAGACAGGACAACGTCGGGTCAGATATAGTATTTTATATTATATAGTACACAGATATAGTACAAATATTTATGACAAGTCGTGGTGATTTAATACAGTGAAGCGATAGTGGCTGAGCGGTAGCATGTGCGTTTTACAATCTGACGGTACCCGGTTCGATCCTCGACCCTGCACCAATGACTTATTTAGTATACCTACTTAAATAAATTATGTGCAGTTTAAAAGCCATCGCTCAAAAACAGTGAAGAAAAAATCGTGAGGTAACACATTTTTTTTTAAGTTTTCTAATACTTTGAAGTAGGTTCTTACGGAAAGAAAAATTAAGAAAATTACGCAGAAAATTGGAAAATTTCAGAAAATTGGAAAATTTCAGAAATTTTTACGACGGTTTTAACTTCGCGCGTTTTACAGTTCTAAGACAAGACAACGTCTGTCAGGTCAGCTAGTGGTGAAATAATTGTTAGAATTTAATATTATTTATTTTAATGAACTTAAAAATTAAAAGTACTAAGCAAATGTCACTCCGGGAATGACAGACCTATTGGTAAGTCATAGTAATCTATCTAAACACAGATATAGATCAACAGTTTATTACGTTTAGTTTAATCTAATAATTTTCAATGTTAACGTCTATGATCATAGAATAACATCATAGTTACCAGATATGATTTGTCGTAGATAATCAACCAGGTGTTAAAGATGACGTCAAAATTCTGATATGTTAAAAACCAGATTAATATTTTACATTAATAATAATCAATACTATAATATTATAAAGAGGAAAGATTTGATTGTTTGTTTGTTTGTTTGCATTGAATAGGCTCCGAAATTACTGAACCGATTTGAAAAATTCTTTCACTGTTGGGAAGCTACACTGTCCCCGGGTGACATAGGCTATACACTATATTTAAAAAACAATAGGGATCCTTACTAAAACTCCAGTAATGCCCGTGCAAAGCTGGGATGCGTTGCTAGTTACATTACATTACATTACATTAGTTAGTAGTAGAAATGTTACATAAAAAAAAAAACCTGATATAAGACAAAAGTGCTAGTAATTTTCAAACAGCCGAACAGATTTTAACGAATCATTGCTAATAACACTGTATCGAGTTACCTTTCAAATAAAAACAAACTAAATCAATATCGGTTCATCCGTTTGGGAGATACGATGCCACCGACAGACACACAGAAACCCAGATTAACTTTTAACTTATAAATACCTCTCTGTTTTTTTCGGGGGCTAATAAGGTTCAGGCAGGTTCTATTTCTGACGGAAATATATGATTTTATGTTGAGAGATAGTGGCCGGTCAGTAGCATGTGCGCTTTACAATCTGACGGCACCCGGTTCGATCCTCGACCCTGGACCAATGACTTATTTGGTACCCAAGTAAATTATGTACTGTTCCGATGCCATCGTTCAAAAACGGTGAAGGAAAACATCGTAAGGAAACCGGTACTTATGCCCAAAAATCTCAAAAGTTCAAAGACATGACATTCACTAACATGCACTGGGTCAGAATGGTGGATTAGAGTCCAACATCTCTCTGATAGAAGACTCATCCCATCAGTGGAAACTCGATAGGCTGAAATTTATGTAGAATCTGGTGATATTGTTGCAGTTTATCGTAAAAATAGATCATGCAAATGTATGAGGGCGGTAATGACCTGCATTTTTTCTTATCTTGCTATCCATAAAAATAGAGGTAATATCCGTAAACTTGATGTTACATCAATAATTTCACAAAAGACTTATTTCTTAATGTCTGTCTGTGACATCGTATCCCCCATGGGTGGCAACTGGCAAGTCATCACCTGCCTAAATATATTTGACAGGTGCCGTTTGTTATCCTATTTGTTCTTTGATCCGCAAGTTGTTCACCTCAATAGCCCAGTATATTTAACCCCACCCCCAAATAATTTATTACAATTATAGTATTATAGTATAATATATTACAATTATACGCAGATAGAGTCAGTACCGACGTTAGGGTAGGGCCTGGTTGGGTGACTGATTATGGCGCCAGATAAAAAGGGGTGGTTAAGGGGGAAAAGGGGGGTTTATATAAAAAAATATAGATCTAATCTATGCCTAGACGGGGGGGGGGGGGGGGGTTCTCATTACGCAATTCATCACCATCATCAGCCAGCAGACGTCCACTGCTGAACATAGGCCTCCCCCTTTAACCTCCACACTGAACGAAAGCCTGCCATCTGCATCCACTGGATGCCCGCGACTCTCAAATGTGTGTATCTATTTATTGGTGATCTCTACGCAATTATATTCAACGATCTTTACATCACAAAAATATATTATGCTTAGGCATAATAAAGAAGAAAAAGAGGTTGTTGCGTACTCATCCTATGACGCTCTCTCATCCTATTGGTATAATATTCTTTAGTCATCCTAGGTTATATTCTTAACTAATCAGATTTTTTTGCCAATAAAATTGTTTGACTCAATTCAACCGAAATGTGTTCCTCACTAATCCCACGGCAACAATTAGCAGGCGTTATTCCGTACTCAAGACATTTCATTGATACAACTTGACAATGCAGTTCATTTGAAATAAATTTAATAAATACATATGTATACGTACCTACCTACTGTTGAAATCTAATGTAATGACGAATTAATTAATATGCAGTACAAGGAAATATGATAAGCATGCTATGTTATAGTACGTCGTGAAATTGAATAAAAGGCTCTTTTATTTACTACTAGCGGTCCGCGCCAGCTTCGCACGGGTATAGATTATAGCCTATGTCACCCGGGGATAGTGTAGCTTCCCAACAGTGAAAGAATTTTTCAAATAGGTTCAGTAGTTTCGGATCCTATTCAATTCAAACAAACAATCAAATCTTTCCTCTTTATAATATTAGTATAGATAGTATAGACTATAGCTGACCCGACAGACGTTATCCTGCCTTATAACTGTTAAACGCGCGAAGTTTAAATCGTAGTAAAAATTTCTGAAATTTTCCAATTTTACGCCCTATTTTGTAAAAACTTAAAAAAATATGAATGAAATCGGTAAAGTCGTTCTCAAGTTATGGCGTGAACAAGGTAAATAGGGATTCATTTTATACAGATACAGATTTTATTAATAACATCAAAAGTTACAATTTGCATTTAATAAATTCAATAGTACAATCAATTCTCATTAAACAATTTCAATTAAAATTCAATACTAAAAGTACATAAGAACATAGTCAAATAATTAATTAATAAAAATATTCGATAATAATGTCAATAATCTTTCAACTTAAAATAGCATCAATGTCATAACATAAATTTATGCTATATATAGTATATATATATATATAATTATATGCATGCACACAGCCATACACATTACACACCCTCATTATGCACTCGGATTGTCTACTACAGATGTGTGTTGCGATAGATGAATTAATGTCAAAGACGATTGGATTTTATTATCTTTATTTGGTGCCCTTTTGCTCTTTTTTCAGCAAATGTACCAGGCTCTACCTTGAAGTGACAAAACTCCCATTGAGATGCAAATTTGTTCACCAATGGTATCAAGATTAAATATACTAAATAAATACTTTTTTGTAAATAAAAATAACTTTATCGTTCATTTTCAGGCAGTAAGGAAGTAGATTATGCATACCCGATAATACCGTCTTACCTTCCGATAAAGACAACATTGCGAAAATAAACGCACTCCACAATCGGTTCTCGTTAAGAACGCAAGAAAATTGTCACGAAACGGAATAGTGTTAAAATCTGAATTTTGCTAATTTACATTAGGCATTTCGTACACTCATCACATACATCATAATCTTAGATCTATTGATATCGCGTAACGCTACCCGTGTTCTTTGATAAAGAAGCTTACAAAAGAGTGGTTGCCGGACGATATCTCACAGTGGTATACATACAGCCAAAATGTTTAAAGCATTGTTGCTGTTGACCACGTGTGTGGCGGCTGCGGTGGTAGCGAGTAACTCGCCCAACGCCAAGTTGGTGGAGCAGAGATATAAGTCCCATCAGGGACTGCGCTACTCCGATAACGTCTTAGAAGATGCTGCACTCGATGTGGTAAGTAAATGGTACAATTTTATTGAAAAAAAAAAACTGACTTGTAGACTAATACCTAAATGTACAAACTTATACAAAAAAGCTGAAAATGACAGTTAAAACAGAGATGGAAAGTCCTCATCAAAACGTTTGCTGAAGGGAAACCACAAAGCAAAACGTCATCAGTGTATAATATATATTTTAGGATTTAGTTGATTTTTTCAAAAAGCGCTAAACCAATTTCGATAAAATTTAAAAAATAATATCTCTGAAGTATGACCTATCAAAAAAAAAACTAATTAACAAAATCAATTCATAATTAGCGGAGTAATCGCGTAATAAACATACAAAAAAACAGTCAAATTGATAACCCCCCCTGAAGGCGGTTAAAAATTCAAAATAGGTAATTGTAGTTCGAACATGTTAGAAATCTGGTATTGTATGGCGACACCGTTTCATGTTTGATATTTAGAAAGCCTTTATGAAGCATTTGGATTCCACTTTTATTGTGCGAACTGTTAGAATGGAATGCGCTGCCTGAATATGTTCCTCAATGGTTATAATCTGGGTATCTTCAAGTCGCAAGTAAAACGGTTTCTACTAGGCAAACGTGCTCCATCGTAGACCGCATCATCGCTTCACATCAGACGAGGTGGTGATAAAGAGAGAGACTATTATAAAAAAAAAAAAAAACAATTGGTGTCACCGTGTACCTCGATTCCATTGGACTAAATGAGACCCCAACCCCTGGCTTGCCTTAACCGGCTGTCTGGGGGAGGAAACCGCAAGAGCTAAGAACCTAAGCTCCAGCGTGGAAGTGTTTGTGGGTATAACGCCACAAGTAGTGAAAGTGAAGCACAGTTTTTGACACACTAAGCCACCCACGCCAATGTTGTCCCTTCGGTGCTAATAATTATACGGTAACCTTTATGGGGGATGCATTTCATAGGTGGCAAGTCATCAATACATTGAACCCGCCACAATATCTTGAAATGAGGTATAATTGGCGGGTGCTGTACCCCATACCATTGACTAGATTTTATGATTCTGACACTGCTAAATGAAGAAAACTCACTAATAACTCTATACACTTCTTAATAGAAAGTTTTTACCTAACAGAAATCGCAACAAGCTAACAAAAGAAAAACAAAAACAGAAACTCCGAATATCCGACAAGACAAACGGCAGTTTTCAAACTCTGTTAAGCGTGGTCACAGGGACCACAACTAACATGCCTATCTATACAAACACCCGAAAAATATTTAGTTCAGTATTGGTATCTCTACTTCTCTCCTTCCTTCCCTCTCTTTCAGTATCAAACACGTGTTTGTAAAGGATTATTAAGCGATATCAATTCATTATCATTTCAGTAGTGCAATAAATTAAATTGCAAAACAATTGAAAGACCGCCAAAGACGACTATTTTTGCTTGCAGATGGTTAGCTTTATCTGTCCAAGAAACTGTGTATATAGGTACTCATCTATTTGATATCACTCACAAAAGAGCTCTCTCTTGAAAATTGCAGCGACCCTGATAACCATAATATTGCCTCTACATTCTATATTCTTCTTATTTTCTACCTCTTCTATTTTCTAGCCTTTATATTTAATGACATATTCTTTATTCTTTCCTAAGCATTTGTTGATAATATGTTCTACGATAAATTTATTTAATATTATCTATTTGATTGCAGAAAATTGGTTTGTACCAGATTTTTTCATAGCCTTTTCACTTTTTTAATCATGACTGTCGTTTCAGTTTATATATACTTATGTATAATAACTGTATGAACTACTGTATCTACTTATGTACTTATTTATATTATTGCTCCATTTAGTTATATATATCCTACATTATTATATGTCTTTCAGATTCAATAAATTGTTTTTCCTTCCAGCCGGGCCTTATTGCAAAATATGGCTATCCAGTAGAAGTCCACCATGTGGTCACAGCTGACGGCTACATCCTTGAGTTACACCGCATACCACACGGCCGCGATAACCACAACAATCCCAATGAGAAGAGACCTGCGGTTCTGGTCATGCACGGTCTTCTGTCTTCTTCTGCCGATTTCTTGTTGATGGGCCCTGGGAACGCCCTTGGTAAGTTATATAAAATCTGTTTAAGTAGCTCATATTAATTGCTCCTTCATAAATTTACCAACTAAATGTATATGTTTTGTATTGTTTTCTTTATTTGTAAAATATCTTTAATATTCACTTACTTTTCCAAATTAATCTTCGTTTTGTCATAATAAGAATAGTTTATGTTAATCTACGCTACGCTAGTAGATTAACGCTTACTTATCTATATTCTATAATCTAGGTATTCTTGGTGATTCAATTCAATTTAACCGATCCCTAAATTTTTCCGTTGTTGTTCTAGGAACTTTTTCACTACTGATTAAGGAAAATATTTGCGATACAAAATCAACGAATGGTTTTATGACTGCTTAGTAATTATTTTCAGCAAATATGTCATAAAGATACGTTTTAAGGAGTACATCCGTTTAAATTTAACTTACTTCAAGACTCGTGGTATTAAAATGGAATATGCCATCATCAAGATAAAGAATTTTAATGATTGTTTTGAAAACGCGTGTTGATGAAATATAACACGATTTTAGGACATGCGGGTAGATAATAAATCTGGTTGGAGCCATTGTGCGTATTTGCGTTTATCAGTCGTAGTACTCATTATATAATAATATTAAGGTAATGTGCAACTGTATCATGATCGTGATTGCAATCAATACGATAAACACGCGACAGCTTTATCCATAGATAATTATTTAGATAGTGAAGCACCTGTATTACTTAAATATTTGATTTTACTGATAAGTGTATTTTACGATTTACGTTTCTTGTTTATAAAGCATTGAGATGTAGGTACTCCCAAATAATTGACATAAAAGTCAAGGTACCTCACTCAACAATAGGATAAAATAGTAAATTATGCACTAAGGGAATAAAGTGTCTTACGTCGCGGGCGGCATATTGAACCCTGAGTGTAACGATAGAGTCCTGAGTGAAGCGAGGGATTCAAGCTGCTCAAGACGAAGACAAGCTTTATTCCAGAGGAGCATACTCTACTTTTCACACCTTTTGCAAGACAATAAAAAGCCAGATTTCATTGAAAATCACAGCACCAAATACCGTCTTTTGTTTCACGATCTTTATAAACGCACCTTTTTCTTTTTTTTGTGAGTTCTGCTTATGGTGGCCAGTTCGATTTTCGAACAAACCTCTTTACATTGCCATATAGGCAATTTTTTTTAGAGTTTTCCACGAGTTACGAATTTGACAGTCCAAATTCAAATCACTTTATTCTCTCTCACTCTTAAAAGATAATGCCTTACTTTACGTTGAGGTTGCATGATAATTTGTTATTGGACATTGTCGAGCAGGTGGTGTGAAAAAGAGTAAATAATCTGAAGGCATCTTATTGGCTAATGCTACGTTTAAAAACAAATGATTACCAAACTGAATTTTATAAAAAAATAATATTCTACGTTGTCTCCTATAAATTATCTTTGAAAATAGTTACAGGTGTACGTATCTACTATGCTGTAATGTCTATTGTATATTAGAAAATCTTGAAGGTAGTGCTATTTGCAAAAATGCTTGTCTTAGATCTAATCTCATTATTAATATCCCCCAGGTTACCACCTCGCGGAAGCCGGTTACGACGTCTGGCTCGGAAATGCTCGTGGCAACTACTACTCTCGCCACCACCTCACTCTCGATCCTGACCGAGGCAACGACTTCTGGAGGTTCAGCTGGGATGAGATCGGCAACTTTGACCTGCCAGCTTTCATCGACCTTATTTTAGAAACAACTGGACAAAGCAAGATCCACTATGTTGGACATTCTCAAGGAGGCACTTCGTTTTTGGTTCTAAACTCTTTAAGACCCGAGTATAATGAGAAAATTCTTTCGTTCCAAGGATTGGCTCCTGCTTCTTACTTCACGTACACTGAGAATCCCATGTTTTTGAGCTTGTCATCCTTTGAATCCATTCTTGAGGTAATTTTTTTTGTTACTCATGTATGCTCTACTAGCTGTGCCCCTCGGTTTTAAATTAAATTACTTCGTAAATTACTCATTATAACATCAGTTATTGTCCAGTGAAAGTTATATCCAAATCGATTTAGCTGTTTTAAAGTCCAACTTACATACACAGTTACACACATCGATTTTTTATATTGATTGATTGATTAACTCTTTATTGTTCACATCATGAAATTTGATACAGAGGACAAAAAACTCTTAAAAACTAGTGTAACAACTGGCAGCCTTATCGCTAAAAGCGATCTCTTCCAGGCAACCTTAGGAAAAGGATGGAAAGGATTAGACGTAGAAGACGGGGTGTATATTATATAGACTTAGAAAACCTATGGAAGTAGGTACCACAAGACACCCAAGAGTATCATAA
This sequence comes from Agriopis aurantiaria, assembly GCA_914767915.1. Taxonomy (NCBI): domain Eukaryota; kingdom Metazoa; phylum Arthropoda; class Insecta; order Lepidoptera; family Geometridae; genus Agriopis; species Agriopis aurantiaria. The sequence goes on along the minus strand of OU611994.1, from coordinate 2,305,436 downwards.
TTATTGCAATTATTTATGTACTAGCTGCGCCCCGCGGTTTCACCCACGCAGTGATGAAAATTGGTGATGATGATGATGAAAAGTAGCCTATGTCACTCTCTGGCTCTTGAACTATACATGCAAATAATCAGGTCGATCCGTTGTTCCGTTGCAGCGTGAAAGAGGAATAAACATCCATAAATCCATACATACAAACTTTTGCGTTTATAATATTAGTAGCATTTATGAACCGACATGTAAAAGGTTTTTAAGTTATCTTTCGTCGAGTAAGCGAGCGAGTAACACGTACAATTTGATAAATTACTGACTAGCGCAATAGTTGATAAAATGAGGAGAAATATCAATATAGCTAATTATCGTCAATTACGAGCGTACTGATTTCTAGATAATTATTATCTTATCCACAAGTAAATATCGTTTGTCTAGGTTTTAAAGATTCCGGTTTAGATTAACACATAAAAATCAGAGAAATAATTACGTATTCGTAAAGTACAGAGTAAACCGTAATCAGACTGACAAAATTTCATCGTCATCATCATTTCAGCCGTAAGACGTCCACTACTGGTCATAGGCCTCCCCCCAGGACAAAATTTGTGTGGATCATTTCAAGAAAATTAAAATTAATGGAGATATCAATGAAAATCATCTCATGAAAATACAGTCAAATAAAAGAATTCAGATCTCAGAACTCATCAAGTCCAACAAAGACTTAACGGTGCTTGCACTATGATAATAAAAAATGCTGAGTATCTTTTTATTCTGAACTAGCAACGTACCCCGGCTTCGCACGGGTGTAAGTCTTATTTTTTACACCTTGGGTTACATTACTGGAGTTTTAGTAAGGATCCCTATTTTTAGGGTTCCGTACCTCAAAAGGAAAAAACGGAACCCTTATAGGATCACTTCGTTGTCCGTCTGTCTGTCTGTCTGTCCGTCTGTCAAGACCCTTTTTCTCAAGAACGCGTAAAGGTAGCAAGTTGAAATTTATACTAAATACTTGGGTCTACGGTTTCTTTCGGCTGTAAAAAAATAAAAGTTGTAAGTCAACGCAATCAAAAGATATGAACGTTTATGTCGCATATTTTGCGATTTCACAGGGGAACCAAAACCTATAGGGTACTTCCCGTTGACCTAGAATCATGAAATTTGGCAAAAAGCAAGGTCTCATAGCACATATATAGGAATAAATCCGAAAGTTAGAAATATGAAGGTATATCATTTAAAAATGATTATTTTGCTATTACAAACTTACATTTTGTAGTTGGAATGTATGGAAGAACCTTATTGTCAACTACAAACTTAAGTTTGTCTTTCAATATTTTAACTTCAGTTAGTTTTTTTTTTGGTCTCGCGCTCTTAGCGTTCCTTTATGTCGTATATTTTGCGATATCACAGGGGAATCAAAACCTATAGGGTACTTCCCGTTGACCTAGAATCATGAAATTTGGCAAGAGGCAAGGTCTCATAGTACATATATAGGAATAAATCCGAAAGTTATAAATTTGAAGGTATTTAAAAATAATTATTTTGCTATTACAAACTTACATTTTGTAGTTGGGATGTATGGAAGAACCTTATTGTCAACTACAAACTTCAAAGTTGTCTTCCCAGAGACTGTGGGATCGGCCGATCTGCGAACTAGCATGGAAATCGCTACTAGATACGTGTCCTAGTATTGCAGATCGCGCTCGTATTCTTGCTGTCTCTGTTTGGGAATCGGGACTTTGGTTGCAAGCCATGCCCTCTTTTAACACAGGTAGCCTTTTAGATCCAACCGCATTTCGTCTAGCTGTCAGCTTACGCTTGGGTGCAAGGTGCTGTGAGGCCCATCGCTGTCAGTGTGGTACTGCTGTTGACCAGCTCGGTCACCATGGTCTCTCTTGCTCGAGAAGCGCTGGTCGTATTGGCCGACACGCTAGCCTGAACGACATCATACGCAGGGCACTTTCCACCGCCAATTTCGCAGCTGTGCTCAAACCGAGTGGTCTTGCGCGTGACGATGGAAAGAGGCCTGACGGTATGACACTTGTGCCCTGGAGGTTGGGGCGGCCCCTTGTATGGGACGCAACTTTTTTTTTTTTTTTTGTACTTGTTTCGATACTTTGGCGCCGTCACATCTTCCTGAGACACAGGGTAGGGCTGGCGCCGCTGCTAATTCGGCAGAGCAGCACAAGCGTCGCAAATATGCTAACCTCGGCAGTGGTTACATATTTGAGGCGTTTGGGGTCGAGACATTGGGCCCTAGGGGGACAGGGAGCTCACCTCATTTTCAAAAATCATTCAGAGCGCCTGGTTAATGCGACGCGTGACCAAAATGCTGGCGTGTTTCTGGCTCAACGCATTAGCATTGCCATTCAACGTGGTAATGCCGCCAGCATGTTGGGTACAATTTTCAAACGTCAAAATATATAAGTTAAAATAATAATAATGCATAATTTTTTTAATAACATTGCAACGTTTATAGTAATTACTATGTTGATATAGGTACATTATTTTTGCTTTTGATCTCATATAGTTTGGAATTGCCTTACACTTGAGCTAGTACCTAACCTACCGAAAAAAGTCTACCAAAAACTGAAGGGAGCGAGGCAACACTAAACACATAGGTCATTATTGCACACACTGAAACATTTTTACTAGATCTAAATCATCAGAGACTGGAAATAAAAAAACCGGACAAGTACGAGTAGGACTCGTGCTCTGAGGGTTCCGTTGTTCCGGGTAGACGGAACCCTCAGAGCACGAGTCCTACTCGTACTTGTCCGGTTTTTTTTATATATATATAATAATTATATCCTATGTCACCCGGGGATAGTGTAGCTTCCCAACAGTGAAAGAATTTTGAAAACAAACAATCAAATCTTTCCTCTTTATAATATGAGTATAGATGTTATTTTTTTATTCCAGACAGCAGCCTGGGCCTTCGGCATGGGTGAAATTTTTGGAACCCCAGATTTCATGGACTCTTTCCAGTCTCAGTTCTGTGATGGATTAACTATTTCTGCTCTAGACGCTGTATGCAACAATGGAATTAGTAGCAGCATCTATGATAGGGAATACTATAACGCAGTAAGTATTTTTTCGCAAAATTATTTCTTGAATTTGGGCCCACAAAATTAAAACTCAAAGAAATTGATGTTCCAATGTACTAGTACTTGGAACATTTATTTTATGGTAGTATAAATTACCATGTAAAAGAACGTAACGCTTATAATTATATTATTATTCTGTTTTAAACTATCACGGTTGTTCCCTAAAGTTATATGATTATTTACAGCATATTTACCGTGGTAAGGTTGTGAAATAAGCTCCCGATATTTCGGCGCAGTTATAGTGCTAACAGACGTATGGATTTGGTTGACGAACCGTCGTCCAACCAACGGGTGCAACGTTGGTTGCACGGCAGTTCGTCAACCAAGTATGTCTCGTCTGTTAGCACTATTATATGCACCATGGCTTCCCGTGAACATGGTGCATGTAACTGCGCCGAAATATCGGGAGCTCATTCCACAACCTTACCACGGTAAATATCCCGTAAATAATTTTATAACTTTATATTATTATTGTTGCAATATGTGTTACAAAATAATTATCTTACTTTACAGACAATGTTGCCAGTAATCCTTGGCCACACCCCCGCTGGCGCCAGTGTCCGTCAAATCTCTCACTACGGTCAGGTGATCCGCTTCGACTCCTTCCGTCGTTACAACTACAACATCCTTACCAACCTATCCATCTACGGCAGAACAAGTCCACCAGAATACGACCTCTCTAAAGTCACAGTTCCTACTTACCTTCACTATGGCTTGAGCGACTCCGAAGTTGACTACAGAGATCTTCTTAAGCTGGCTGCTACTCTACCCAACGTAGTCAGTGTGAACAAAATGAAGAGAGACAGTTTCAATCATTTCGACTTTATCTGGGGTATTGACGCTACTGAACAGGTGTACAATGACATTGTATTGGACATGAAAGATGCTGAAGGAAAATTTTTGTAAAGAAACGTTGTTTTTAGGCCGATTATGTTAATTAAAACTCTTGGAATGTTAATGACTGTAGAGATTTCGTCTTCATGATTGGCAAGCCTACTCTGTAAGTAAAATTAAATAAACATTAATCTATTCTTCTACTCGTTCTTTTATTCATATTATAGGCCAAAACCTATTTCTATAGTCAAAACCCAAAACACTGGGTTAGGTACTCTCAAGCATTCAATATTTTCTTTTTTGCTTATATTTATTATTATATGCAGACAAATACGAAAAATAATAATTCATACTTTTTACTTCCGCTCTCTTTTACAGTGTTAACGTTATCGTTGACATCTTCTGCGAGTCACAGTTCAGTTTTAAACACTTTAAAGCATTGTCAAAAGCTTTAGGTCTTCTCACCTAGGTCTAAGGTCAATATTTAAAGTTGTGACATAAAATTTTGACTAACTTCTTTATTTCTTCATTTGATAGAACTCTTCTCTTCTTGTTAAACTTGATGTTTGAGTTAAGTCGTCGAGAAAACGGTACCTACATGCCGTATGAGCGAATTAACCCGGATAGGATACTGCCGGTACGACACTCATTTACGGCAAACTGAGTAAATCTGCAAAAGTATAAAATGTCGTTTTTTGTCTATGATTAAGGTAGAACGTTTCAACCTATGGCGTCTACATAACAAACTAGTGGTGTTACTCAATAACCTATTAGTTTATTAAGAAATGTAATAAGGTGCGTTACTGATAAATAGCTTCACATGATAATGTTAAGAATAACCACCTTTTTTTCGTAAATACCGTGACCATTTTTACAATAACTATCCCTAGCTATTCTCCCTTTCCTATCCAAAGTTCTTGAGCGTCTTGTCCACAGACAAATTAACGAATTCCTTAACAGGCAAGACCTCCTCAATCCTTTTCAATCCGGCTTCCGCCCAGGGCATAGCACTGTGTCTGCTCTTGTCAAGATCACCGACGATATCCGCTTAGGTATGGATGACGGCAAGCTTACTGTTCTAACCCTGTTAGATTTCAGTAATGCTTTTAATGCCGTTAACTTCGACATATTATTAGCGTTACTCCGCTCCATTAACATATCTCCACCGGTTATCGATTGGTTTCGTAGTTATCTACACGGACGCCAGCAGCGGATTCGCCTTGAAGACACTTTCTCTTCCTGGTGCAATACAATAGCTGGTGTCCCACAAGGCGGTGTTTTATCTCCTCTTCTTTTCGCAATTTTCATAAATTCTATTTCCAAGCGTCTTATTTCTTCCTACCACCTTTATGCAGACGATCTCCAAATTTATACACAAGCTTCACTTAATGAACTGGATGTAGCCATTGCTAGAACGAATGCTGATCTGCATCGAATCATCGAGTGGAGCAATTCTTTTGGATTAAAAGTCAACCCCACAAAATCACAAGTCATAGTAATAGGTAGCTCTTACTGGATCTCCAGAATTAACTGGGCTGTGATACCAAGTGTTCTTTTTGATGGGGTTATAATACCATTCAGTGATTCTGTTAAAAATCTTGGAGTGATCTTTGATCGCACCTTATCTTGGGACTGTCACATTAAATCGATCAGCAGCAAATTGTTTGCGTCTGGTGGCTCACTAAGACGCATCCGAAACTTCTTACCCACTGCCACTAAAGTTTCACTCGCACAATCTCTCCTTCTTCCTATACTAGATTATGCTGACGCCTGCTACCTTAATCTTACAGAGAACCAGCTAGAGAAACTTGAGCGCCTTCAAAATTATTGCATTAGATTCATATTTGGTTTACGCAAATATGATCACATATCCCAGTATCGCGCTAAGCTCAAGTGGTTACCTATTCGTCTTCGTCGGAATGCTCACACCCTTTCTTTTCTATATAATATTTTATTTAACCCCTCCAGCCCGCGCTACCTTAAAGAATGCTTCACTTTGTGGAGAGACTGTCATCCTCTTCCTTTAAGGTCGAAGAACAACCTCTCACTTAAGTCCCCTCCCGCACGTTCTGAAACTTTTTATGGTAAGTCGTTTACATTTCAGGCAGTTCAGTTGTGGAACAAATTGCCCGTGTCTATCAGACATTCTCCATCGCTTGCTACTTTCAAAGATCGCGTTAAAGAGTTTTATTTGTCAAAGTTGCAGCCTTGTTAATATCGTTATGTCAAACAGCTTATTCGTATTATTTGTATCATTAATTATTACATAATTATATATATATATATATTTAATTGCATATCTATTAGTATAATTATTTTAAATAATTTTAAGTAATAGTGTGTATTACTATTAGAATGTATGTGTATGGTATAAGTAAAAAAATTATAGTCGATCCTCTATTGCACACCCCGTCTTCTACGTCTTCTATAAATCCTTTCCATCCTAAGGTTGCCTGGAAGAGATCACTTTTAGCGATAAGGCCGCCAGTTGTTACACTAGTTTTTAAGAGTTTTTTGTCTTCTGTATCAAATTTCATGGTGTGAACAATAAAGAGTTAATCAATCAATCAATCAATCAAGCTGCAAGGACAAAAAAAATTCGCCATGGGTAAACTACAAAATTTACTAAAGTGATCTATGTATAAGGAATCTTTGAACAAATCTACTCTTTCTATATTGGAATGCCTATTACAGGGTAAAACATAAACACTCAAATGTTATTATTGTAGGTACAGTTTATTTTAATTCATACAAGAATTAAAAATATATCATAAGAGGTAAACTTTTATAAGTAAATCAAATACAAACTAAAGTGGAATACAAAATAAAAGCTAAAACGATTACAAAATTACTTCCAATCATTTTTAATTAACTTTTGTGCCTGAATTTCTAAAATATAACATAATCTTACAAATAGAATAAATAGATGAAGAAGTAAAATAGACGTAATCTTAAGCACATTTTGCCATTAACAAAATTACCAAGATATCGTTGAAAACTCAGACGATATTGAGCTAATGAACAAGTCCTAGCAAGGCACTGTTTCTCAGAGATTAAATTATATGCAGAAAGGCAACATAATTGAACTATACCAAATGAATAGAACGGACTATGAAACAGTAATTTTTAAACTTTCGCGATTTGAACACATGTTTTAAACGTTTATCGGGACTTATAACAATGAAACGTTTTCAAATTTTTGACAGGGCGTTTTACGACTTTCGGTTTACTTTTCTACTATTTCCAAAGAGCAACACAACTATGCAGTTTTTTAAACCCTTTGGCCATCTACGTACACTTATTTTGAATTACGCCAAAAACACCGGTAGGCTATGACGTCTGCTTATGAAGTCACAGTCTTAAACACTCCATGTCAAGTATTTTCTTCAAACTTTCAAACAAAATGGTGTGTACTATGAACGTGACGTTATTAACTGTGATTAACAACTGTGATTCATGTAATTTATTTCATAAAAATGTATATCCCTTTAAAATTAAAATATTTAAATAGTTTTTATACTAATTCATTACATATTTGAAATCATAGTTCTTTGTTACGCCATCATGCTTATTTTACAGTATTTTTCTAAGCAGACTTCATCGTAATACATTTTTTATCAATGAAATCATAAATCTCAAGAAATAGTGCGTTCTAATACGAAAACTGTCCTAAAAGGTATATTGCACTAATCGTAATAATAAGGTACGAAACACTTAAATTAGTCGTTGGTCTCGATTAAACGTTAACAAACCCATTAATATAATCCTGAAGGCATATCAGCTAGCTTGTGCACATTAAAACTGTTGGATGTTCCCATAGGCGATAGGGTTCTCTTCAAGTCGGCATGGCTGTGGGTGCCAGTCATGACAAGGCTGGTCATACTGGCAGGAGCATCTCTTAGCATGGGCCCGGAATAAAAACCAGCATTACTATGTCCACGCTTGACGAGAAACGTCGAACTGTTAAAGCCAGACTGACCATCATAAGTAGGACCCGGACTCAACTTCGGGTGGGATAAGAAAAACTTGGGCTGCGAATCGGATTTCATTGGAGAGTCATCTTTGTTACTAGATGAATAAGAATCAAACTTCGTTTGAAAGTGTCTACTGTTTGATCTGGTGACGGGAATCAAAGGAGATTCGTTACCAGCGTCGCTGCCAGTTCTCGAAACTGATCTTTGTCGCTTCTCGTAAGGCCAAACGGGCTTTTTGGGTTCTGATAAAACGACGATATCCACCATAGAGTTAAGTCCTTCGTCGATTCTGTCGAGGCTTTTCGTCAGCTTTTTTGACTCGATCAAGTTGACTATTTCATCAACTCGATTGCATTTAGTTCTCTGAATCGGCGACATATTCTGTGATTCGGAGTAAAACATGCTGTCGATGTATTCACGTTGGCGAGACCCTTTGTCTGAAGTTTGGTATGAATCACTTCTTTTTATAGACGACCTTCTACTTTCTTCTCTGGATCTTGTTCTGGACCTTTTAGATTTATGCTCTTTCTCAGTTACAGCGTTGAAAACAGCACGGCATTCTTTGAAATCGAAACTGGAGAGGGAAGGTTTTTTAGTAATGGGATTCATACAGCGAGACGCACTCAGCAAAGAATCTGATCCTTCATCACTTGAGTAGAAATTGTCTTCGTACAAATCTTGTGGCTTATTGTAGACTAGCCCTTGGTCGACCGGTGGGACGAATAAGTGCACTAAGCTCTTAGCTTTTCTAGGTGGATGTGGAACTATTTTACTCGGCACAATTTCGGCTTCTTCGTCGTCATCTGAATATTCAGCATTATTGTTTTTTATTTGGATACTGTGTCTCGTGCTAGTTATAGAATCTTCTTTTTCAGCATCTTTGTGCTTTTGACATTCCAGTGCATTAACAGAAACGTTTATTTCTGAAGTTTGATTACATCTCGAAGATCGATTGTCATAAGAGTCTTTATACTGTTCAGATTCGGCGTGATTGACAATATTTCTTAGCTCTTGTATAACTTCATCGATAGTGGTTTCTTCTTCTTCATCAGACGATTTCTTGTCATTCTTTCTAGATTCCAATTTTTTATGCAGATTGCGTTTGTTTCGCATCATATCGTAGGTTTCGTTTCTTACATTGAAAACTTCGTAGACTGTCGAGTCACGTTGTAGATCTCCGTCAGGACTGAGAGATCTTTCAGAAGAACTTATGCCTTCATCTTCTGGTGGTGATGACTCGTCTGCAAACCAATAAACATATTATACATCTCTTATTGTTTCTCGTTATTTACATGTAATTCAGATTTGTCAGTTATTAGCTCATCTTTGTATTGCTTGTGATCTGCATACAATAATATAACATTTGTTATGAAATTGTCATTTTAACTCGCCTGTCTTTTCTTTTAACAGATTTTTACTCCCTACTCTAATTTAAATTAATTAGGTAAGTATGCATAATTTTGTTTAGCATGCTGTTTTCACAATATACATATATACGTATACATTATGTACAATATATACGGATATACGTTTACATTATGTTTAATTTATTTCAGTTTTGTGACACTTTCAATACAAAAAAAGGATTTTAGAACATAAGTACCTCTATTTTTATGCGCCGGTTTTTTTTTCTTTATGGCGAAACTTTTCTTCCTATTGGAGTTTCCGTGCTCTGATCTTAAAGTGGAGACTTCGTCTTGTAGCTCACAACATTTTTCTTTTAAGCATTTTTCTAACGACAGCAATATACCTTTCTCCTCTTGAAGAATCTGAAAATTTATAATAACTCTATTAAATTTGTTACCTATTGCTATATTAAAAAGCAGATGCATTTTGTTTTTTCTCAGTTGATAATTCGTTACAATCACGTTTAGCCTACGTATATTTATAATCTAGGTGTCTTCAAGTTGCGAATGAATCGATTTCTTCATCGTCATCGGCAAGTGTGCTCAATCGTTGACCGCGTCAAAAGCAAGCCAATTTTACAATAAATTAAAAAAAATGTGTTTTATACTAGTATAAAATTTATTAAAAGTGTATCAAATAACTACTCTACGTAACATTACACGAAATGTGTACTTTGTTGTTATATTACGTCGTAGTAAAAGCAAGTCTCTACCTTTACTCTCTTCTCAAGCAGCTCGAGTTTATTTCTCAAGTCATCTTTCTCCTTCAAGGCTTCCGACGCCTTCTCGCTGAGGGTGTCGATGTCAATCAACTGCTTCTCGTAGTTTTCTATCTCTTTTGTAACTTGCTCGTTGGGAGCTGGCAGTTTCACAATCATCTGCAATGACGAAATTGAAAACGAATTTTAACATTAAATATATACTTTTAACGTAGGTATGGGATTTTTTCGTCAATGGCACAAAGCCAAAAGGAGAGTGTTATAATAGTTAGCATGTATGTATGTATGTTTTAATATTCACTCCTACCTAAAGCATAAGCCCTTCAACCGATTTTTATACCCATGAAGAATAAAAAAAGAAGTATATATCCAAGAATTTAAAGTACAAGTACCTTCTTCAGAGTGAGGATATCAAACCCAGCCTGCTCCAACTCCGCCTGTATGTACAGCTTCCGTTGCGGAGTAGGAGCGCTGATCAGCAGCGCGTTGATGAACGACAATCCTGCTGCCTGAAGGTCTCCGGAGCCTCCTGCGCTCTGCAGCATCCCCACCAGGAAGCGGAAGCGGACGGGCTCCCCGTAACGCAGGCGTAGCGTGGATAGAGCTTCGGAAACCATGCTGTGACCGCTCGCGGGCGGGTAACAGGCTTTTGTAAGCAGCTGCAAAATAATTTTCATAATATGATTTACGTTACTTCATTAGTAAAATTTTGTTAGTTTGGAAGCTTTAAAACATGAACATTTTGATCAAGAAGAAATCTATTTACTCTAGCCTTGAAGATGCCTAGATTGTAGTTCTCAGGAAACAAGGAGAACGGCAAGGAGTTCCATTATTCTTGGGCAGTACGTATCATAAACGACGACCTAATAGTTATGTACCATGCTAATGCTACTATGCTTTAGTAAATGTTACCAGCATGACATGATTGTAGCTTGCTTGAACATTTGGATCGTCTCTAGTCCTGCAACAGTATATGGGCAGTCCAACTATTTTTTGTATAACAGGCTAAGTAGTAAGTAGTTTAGTATTACTTACTTATTATTTTGTTTGTGTTCTGAGAAGTTATTATGCGCTTAATTTACCACACGCTAAAAATTTAGAGCATTTGTATGGAGAACAAAATCAAAATCAAATCACTCGTCACCTGGCTTAAATGTGGTAATAGAATGACAGAAATGTCAATATCAGGGTAAATTTCATAAGGCTTTCATCATCATCATCGGCCCAAAAACGTCCACTGCTAAACATGGCCTATGTTTAGCAGTGGACGTTTTTTCCCCTTAGAATTCTACACTGAACGACCTGCCATCTCCATCCTCTGTATGCCCGCGGCTGTGACGAAGTCGTCAGTCTACCTAGTGGGAGGCCTACCTAAGCTGCGTCTTCCAGTTCGTGGTCTCTACTCAAGAACCTTTCTTCCACATCGGTTATAGGTTCTTCGAGCGATGTGGCCTGCCCATTGCCATTTCAACTGGCAAATCCGAGCAGGTATGTTCAAATCCGGTACGAGGCTTCCTCGTAGGCGAAAATATTTCCAAAACAATAATTGTGAATTTCATATCTCGAAGTAATATTGTGATTAAGTGACATAGCTTAGCAATTAAGTATGAGGATTAGCAATTAATAACTGATGACTAACGACTGATTAGCTGGCAATAATCTTATCTAGAATTTTCTATGATAAACTAAATGCTGATTAGGACTTAGGTACTTATATTTCTACCTAAAATCCTGAATGAAATTGAAAAGTTATTAGAAATGCGTAAAAAATCTTGGTAACAAACAAATTACCTACATATTAAAATGTTAGGGGGTTTAACTTCATTGAAAGTTTATGGTTAAAATTGAGAATAAACACATTTGGTTGTATGATAATGGCCGTGGATGAGATTAAATGATCACTTTAAACGCAAACAGAGGATGTTACTTATAAGTTTAACGAGTGTATCTGTATCTGTTTATGGCATCGTAGCTCTCAAACTGCAGAACCGATTTTGATTTAGTTTTTATTGTTTGAAATATGATGATGACTTAAGTAGGGGAAGCGAAGGTAATACGGACCACTTAAGGAAAAATCAATGTAACACAAAAAATAATATCTTTATTCTTCTTTCTTTATTATTATATAATTGAACATTTATTAATCAAACTTAATATTAAGGAACACTTGAATCAAATCACAGATACAGAAGATATTGGATGATTTCCAAAACCCTCGGTTTGGTCCATTCTGCCTACACGTGAAGGTAAAACGAACCAGGCATGAAGGCAAAATGGACCAATGGCAACATAAGAACAAAAAAAATATCTCTACTATTTATTCATCGTCACACCTTTAGCAAACAAATCTAAAAATCTTCATCATCGTCTTCGACACCGGCACAACTACAGTGTGCCCATAAAGAACATGCGAGGCACTGAACTCAGCCTTCTGTCGATTCAGAAAATAAATGAGAGCAATAGAAACATCGTACGTCTTCTTCATCTTCGCTAGATGAGTCTTTGCTTTTCTTTGAGTGTGCTTCTTTGTAGATTTTCCCTTTACTTTTCCTTTTTGTGTGTTTGTTTGTTTCCCTTCCCCTTTATTTTTCAGTGACAAAAATTTGTTTCTAATTCTTCGCGATAAGGTGATGATGTTATTTCGACTGTCTTTCCTCGCTTAATATTATATTGTCTAGTCCGTTTAGAAGTTATAGGGATGGGCCTGATATCCTTTGGAGCAATAGAAAAGGATCTACTCGTAGATGGCTGTTGTTAATCATTGCTAGTTTTTATTTTAGGAAATCCTCTGATCACTTATTATTGATGGCGGTGGTCTAATGGTGTTCAAATCTCTATCAGTTATTGATAACAATGGTTTAGTGACACCTTCATTGCTAGATTTGCCAGGTTCCGCTGTAATTGTCTCATCGGTGGTGTCATGTTTATTTGAATACCTGCATGATCATCAGATACTGATAATCCAAGTTCGTCGATGGGGGACGCTTCTTCGGGTAAAATCATTGATGGTCCATGTTCATTATCCCTTGGCATTGCTTCTGGAATCTCAATGTCAGTGGTCGCTGCTGCCAAAAAGTCTGCTGTGAATACGTCAGGATTTAACGGCCAGATGCCGATGGCTCGAAAAGCGTTATAAACAGTTGAAAAAGTTTTGGAAGGCTTTTTGGAAGGCTTTGTCGACTAGCTCTGCAACTTGGAATTGGGTTATTACAACACAAACAAATTATATAAGTATAATCACAAAAAAAATTGTATTGAAGGTAAAACGGACTACGTGGTCCGTTTTGCCCGTTCCATTTTGCCTTTTCGGTAGGCATGTAAACAATAAATAATTTTGAGGTTAAGATTGAGGAGAAACTTGCCTATTTATCGTTTAAACTAAGTAAAATAAACAATATCTCAAACAATAACACAAAATCTCTGAGAACTTTAACGTAATAAAACTGAAGGCAGATCAAAATTTGCTGTTTTTACATCAAAATACGCAAAAATTAACTTACCTTGATAAAAACGTGTGTCGCTGCATGGCCAATCCAAGGACACTGACCAACTCTGAGTGAGAGGCGACTGTCAAGTTGACGCAAGTCGATTATAGATGGCGTTAACAGTTTGATAGTTATTAGTCCGGTCCGTTTTACCTACAGGGTCCGTTTTACCTTCCGTTCCCCTAATTCTTTTCAGCCGTATGAAGATTATCAGGTCTATTATCGAATTTAAATTTATTGATACTTGTAGATAAATAGATCGAAAGATAGATCTCTTAGTTTGATTGAACCTTGCAAAAGTGGAATCTGTACACACCTGCAAAGCCAGAACCCTGGACTTGTTGACAGTGGACATGATGCAGACAGTCAGGGTGTAGATTCCGCTGGATCCTCCCACCACCCTCCGCACGCAGTCAGGGTATCTACTGCAGCAGCTCCAGAGGCACTGCCTGGAATATTGTTAACAATAATGGTACATGAGTTGATGATATCTTTGCTAGCACCGCAATTTTCCTTTTAACACTGACAAGTGGCAGCTGTGGGATCTGTGACTTGACCAGTCGGCGCCCGGTTACCTGCCATTTCGAGCGCATACGCGCGATACCGGGAGCTGCTTAGGCGCCACTTTAGGACACCTGTTTTAAGCGATTCTGAGTTTAGGTGCTGAGAAAAGTTGCGCGCCGCAAACCGTATCTTGGCGCGCGTTCGCGTGATTTTCTGCACTGCACTATTACAGCGCTAATTTGAGCCCTCGTTGAGTTAGCCGTAAGGCCCTGGAGTGGGGGAGAGACCATTGAGTGGCGCCTCGTGGTCAAGTTAATACATCGCAATTTTTATATGTTATATAAACTTTAGGAAGATAATTATTTATTTAACAATATTATATAATTTTATTGGAAAAAGACGATCTATTTGAGGATTAAATAAATAAACGACCATTGTGAATGAACGGACGGCCGGCAGCGGCAGTTGTACCAAGCAGCAAGAACCTTCTATCGTGATGAAGGCACTTACAAAAGCGCGCGCCGGCCGCCGCCGCGCGTCAAGAAGCATAGAAAATTTCCAAATTAGAACCTTACAAGCAAGCTAATTCATCGAGCAGAGGTCTCCTTCTAACAGCAGGTGGCCCTCTCGCTCCCTCTCCAGACTGGCTGAGCTGCACGTTGCGCAGAAGTTCCAGCAGCAAAGTGACGCCATCTAGCGGCTCGCACGCGAACTCTTGCACGAAACTGAAAACATTACAAAGCAATGATCTTAGTATATTATGTAAGCTCATTGTTACAAAGTATTAAATAAGATGTATTTTCGTGTTTCCAAAGTCATAGAAGCCTCTTGTAAAGTCTTCACAACTTTACTAGGGTATGACTTTGACTTGACCGTGACTTACTTTGCTTGACTCTGATTGTGACTGAATTATTTGACCACATTAAAATTTCATCAAACTTGAAAGTAAGTATTTTAATACTTGACACTGGCAAATGCACAAGAAGTGCGACGCCAAAATCCTCACAGAGGAAAGAATTAAATAAATGTATTAAATAGTAGGTATACTTTAGGGTATACAAAGTCCTTGTAGGTATTACTGTCGCGCAGGCAAAATGGCATTAATTGATGGACGAACGTCAAAATGTAGGTAGAGGTGAAGCCATACATAACGCGAATTCTAGCAATGTCTAGCTGCCGCCATGCTGCTGCAATACCCACAGCATAAATACGATGTCTATCTCTAGATGACTGACATAATTCAAGGATATCATTGTGCTCATCATTATAAATAACTTTTACTAAGGGACCAAATCTGATAACGCGGAAAAAAAAAACAGCATTTCCATAGAAAAATACCCAATGAATTTAATGTGGCGCGTGGAGGGTGTGAACGAGTCAGACCACCTTGACTACCTTGCCGCGTCCAAATGATTCCAAACTTAAGAGTTTTACTAACAACCATTGACGAGATCCACTATTTACCCCTTAGCTCCATCATCAGATCAGTTTGATGGTATCAACTTATTGTATTGACATCCTGATTACATAATGCAAACTTGCAAAGTTTCAAATAAATACGATAATTAGAAGCAATCTTATCGCATGTTAAAATCGACATCCAAGATTTGTTAACTTAGTTTGCTAATTCAGAGGAGTATTTACCTGGGGAAAGACAGCCTCAGATCAGCTCGCAGTTTTGTGAGCAGTTCACTTGGAGTGCCGAACTGGCGCAGGCTCATCTCCTCGCCCACTCCAAGGCAAGGGTTCCTGAAATCACAAACAAGTTTCACCTGTTCAAAATGTGGATGTGACCGTTTCTAATATTACAAAGATATCACGATTACTTATACAATAACATAAAGCTGTATACGAGGAGTCAGTTTGATCTTGAGTTTTCAATGAAAATATGTCGTGGTATGGGCTTTATCATAAGAGCATAAGTATTCGATTAAATGGACATGAGAACATGAAACCGTACATTACATAGACGTTTAACATTTCAAAATATGGTTTAAACAGTTGTTGAAATCACAAAAACATTACTGGGGCCTTACGGACAACTGCTATTACAGGGACCTAATCCGCTCAGTTGAAAAATCACGCGACCGCAAACCGTATCTGGGCGCGATAAGGTTTGCGGTCGCGTGATTTTCCAACTGAGCTGATTGGGTGCCTGTAATAGCTGTTGTCCGTAAGGCCCCTGGACTGTCTATACATTAAACTCAGTTATGGCATTAGTTTAAGCTTTAGGTTCTGGTGTGAAATCATACTTAATATCAAAAATGCGAAAGTGTGTTTGTTTGTTAGTTTGTTTGTTCCTCTTTCACGCAGCAACAGATCAACGGATCGACCTGATTTTTTTGCATGGGTATAGTTCAAGGATCAGAGAGTGACTAGGCTACTTTTGAACATCATCATCACCATAACCATTTTTCATCACTACGAGGGTGAAACCGCGGGGCGCAGCTAGTATTATTATAGAAGAAACATTTGATCATATTAAGTCGCCATAAAAACATTGCCTTTGATTAGCCAAGTCACCACACGAATGCCTACTGTAATTGCTTGAGCCAATTCCCGTTTTAGTTGCCTTTGACCAGATAAAAGTCTAAAGATTCTAATAGATTGTATGTTCAAATGGCTCAAACCAATGGCTCAAAAGCGTTTAAGGCTGTCGGAAACTTCTGATATATGTAACCCCGATACAACGGCTATTTTTATACAGTAGCGCTACTATTGCTGTATCATGTAACCTTAGCGTGGCTTACTTATCAACGCTTAATAGCCTAAAGCTTAGAAGAGTTCAATGGCACCTAAATGCAGTTTTCTAGTTCGACTACTGATTTTCTCTGCTGATTTCCTAAGGCTACTGACCTGAAGTCCTTGCTACCCTGGTTGGGCAACGTTCTAGACTTGTTGGGATCCTGCCCCACCTCGGCCTCGTACAAGCCGGCGGCTCCCGTCTTCTTGCCCCATTTCTTGAGCGATGTTGCATAGTCTTCCGGGTTGTAGATCGGTGGTCGTTGCTTGTCCTGAAAGAATTAAAGTGACGACATTAGCAGTTGGAATTAACATATTTTAGTGTTGTTATAATAAAAACACAAGCTGACTGAAGATTTGCATACTTTTGAATGTACTAGATGCAATATACATTGCATATTGAAGCTGAAAACGAACGAGTGAGAATGTTGATAATATAATTATGACTCGGCCAATACTGAATCTACAAATATATATGTCGGCGCAAGACCAATATAAGCTTCTAAATAATAGCGTCGAATTCAACAATGTCCGTTAAAATGAAGACCAGAAAGGTTTACAAACTGATTGATGTAATTAGTTTACTTATTTAAGCGTAAAGTTAACTGTGGAAAACTAAAATGTAAAAATATGTTTTGTTCTCTTTCCGGACAGGAAACAATGACACAAGACTATTTAATCTTTAGTTAAATGTAAAGTTATCTATTGCTAAATTCATGTCTTGATTTGTAGACGATAAACATTAGGTTTAAAATCATTAGTTAATGATTACATTAAAGTACAGCTGATTTGATATTTGATTTACAAAACGAAAAACATGGCGCCTTGTTTCGATTATTTAAATGTTTAGCTTAAGTGTTAATAAGAGCTAAGTTCTGTAAATAGTTAAGATTATTTAACAAGTTATAAACTTACCAACTAGTGTGAGTTTTCGTGAAAAATTCTGGTACATAGAAAAACGCAACATAAACAAGTATCTAGAGGTTTTTGTTAAATATATGCAACAAGTAAATTTTATAGAAGTGTATAAATCCCAAGACATAGACATAGCTTACAGGGAATTTATTGACCTTTTCAGTATGATATTTGAATTATGCGTCCCACTGGAAAGAGTAAGAGTGACACACAAAAGAAAAGTAAACTGGAAAACTAAAGGGATTAAAATATCCAGTAAGAGTAAAAGGCAAATGTATTTGAAAGCCATGTATAGTAATAATTCAGATCAGCAAACCGCTTATAAAAAATATAGTAAAATAATGAAACGAGTTATTAGCACCTCGCAGAAAATCTCAAACATAAAATATATAAATGAAAGCGAAAACAAGAGTAAGGCGACTTGGCGAGTTATTAAACAAAACTCATCTCAAACAAATGCATTACCTACGACCATAGACAATTTAAAAATAAATAATACAGAATATAAAGACCATGCAGAAATAGCCAAAGCATTTAATAATTATTTCATTAACCTAAATAATAATATAAATGCCAATAAAAACACAAATCAAAAATGTTTGAGTCAGAACATCTGTAAAAGTATGTTTCTAAGCCCAGTTAGCCCTCAAGAAGTAAAAAATATAGCTAAACAGATAAAGAATAAAAAAAGCACAGGTCATGATAACATCCCTATACAAGCAATAAAAAGCACGATAGATTTTATAGCGGAACCACTAGCTCACATAATAAATTTGTCAATTGAAACAAGTTGTTTCCCACATGATCTCAAGAAAGCAATAATACGGCCTTTACATAAAAAGGGACCAACAAACGATATGGGGAACTACAGACCCATTGCAATTCTACCTTGTTTTTCTAAAATATTTGAAAAAGTCATTCACAATAGAATTACAGCTTTCTTGGAGTCAAATAACTTATTAAATTGCAATCAATTTGGATTTCAAAAAGCGAAAAATACTACTTCAGCCATCTTTAAATTTCTGAAACAAGTATGGGAAGACATAAACAACAAAAGCAAAGGTACAGCTCTATTACTGGACCTGTCAAAAGCTTTTGACTGTGTTTTACACGACAAACTAGTTGACAAACTTGACGGTATAGGAATAAGGGGAAAAGCTTTAGATCTAATCAAAAGTTACTTGTCAAATAGAAGCCAGTCCACTAGTATAGATTTTTATAACCCCAAAACGAAAACCATTGAAAAAGTACTGTCAAATTTTCAAAAAAATTCACTTGGCGTTCCTCAAGGCAGTATTCTCGGCCCGATACTCTTTCTCGTTTACGTAAATGACATACCTCTAGTGACGAAACATCAATGTGTTATGTTTGCAGATGATGCTACAGTCTATGTACCACAAAATAAACTAAACTCAGTAGAATATGAAAAAGAGATAACTAACACGTTAGAAAAAATTGCTGAAAGACTAGAATCATTAAATTTAACAGTAAATATTAAGAAAACAAAGCTCATACAATTTAGAAATTATAAAACCTCAACCGTAAAGTTAAATATTATGTATAAGGGCATACAAGTTAGTGAAGTTAATGAATCAAAATTCCTAGGCGTAAATATTGACTCTAACTTAAATTGGAAAGTACATATATCTCAATTAAACTCAAAGATTTCTAAATATTGCTATGCACTTACGATCCTGAGCAATATATCTTCAAAAGAAATAGCGAGAAATGCTTACTACGGTTATGTCTACCCTCACTTAACGTACGGAATAATTTTTTGGGGGAACTCGGTTGATGTAATATCTACTTTTAAGCTGCAGAAAAGATGTTTAAGAGCCATTTACAACCTCAGCAATACCGATTCAGTCAGAAATGTGTTTAGTAAAAATAAGTTATTAACTCTAACTGGTATATTTATATTAGAAATCTGTATGTTCGTAAAGAACAATCAAAATTACTTTTTTGAAAACAAATCTGCTCGATCGGACATTCTACGTCCAAAACACAAATTAAACATTCGTGTCTTACAAGCTAATAATGCAATGTACCATAGAAGCACATTTAATACTGCTATAAAAATATACAATTGTTTACCATTTCAGACTAAATCTTTAGATGGAAATAAATTCAAAAACAATCTAAAGTTATGGCTCACAGAAAAAGTTTTCTATACATTAGACGAATTTTATGTATGTACAAACGATTACATAGCAAAATCGTATCTAGAAGAATAAGTAGATCTCATGTTTATAATTTAAGATGTTTACTATAAAATAATGATGATTTGTTATTACTTGTTTTCTCTTGTTGTACCCATGTTTATTACTTCTAACGATTGTTTACCAAAAATATGATATAATAATATGATGTATTTTTTTCATGTTTCGGCTTGACATACATAATCGATGTCACCATAATGTATGTTATAGTTCCTAGATACCTACCAAATATTGCACGTCCGCTAGGATAAACTGTTGGATCCTAAAACTTTATGTAACACCTTTGTACACAGTTTAAGCAATAAACGTTATTCTATTCTATTCTATTCTACTGTAAAGTAGGTTATTTGTAGATCTTTAATGAACAGTGTTATGACTACACAACGACATGACGCCATCTTTGTTATAAAATGGCGAGCTGTTGTGGAGCCGGGCTCATTCTGTTTGAGGCATTCATCGAGCACAGTACAAAGTGCAGAAACAGGCAGTCTTGCTTGAAGCGATATCCGGTGCACTTAGAGTGCTGTTACTATTTTGTTAACTACTATTTATTGCTCAATAAGTGTTATGAAAAGTGTTATTCTATAATAATTGTGATAAAGTGATGGCGCTGTAGTTTCTTGCCCTTCTTCTATAAGCGTCTAGGGTTTTACGAACGTGGCGGTAAATTAGCATTAGCATAGAGCACCTTCTTAGGGTCTATGCATAAATAAAATATAGATAAGTCATTACCAGAACTTTCAATGTGTTTCTTTGACCTACCCCGTGAATAAGTCAGTTTGGTACAGCCTAAAAACTACAAAGTTACTTAGAAGAGAGTAGTTCTGCCAGCTAAGGTTTTATCTCCAATGGTAGGACCCAGTGATGGAAATAGTATCATGAGCACTGATGACGTCACAGCTTCAAAAAAACATCCTAGTACCGGGTGTTCTCCGACATATATTATTTATTATTTTCATACTAAGATAGTTACAACAGGATTCTACTTATGAATTTTTTTTATTGCTATATTTTGCATGGAGTATACTGTTCGCACTTTTGGGATGAACGAGCCAAGTACCAGCTTGAGGTGTTGCGTTGCGAGTCCATTGAGAAACGTGCCAAAAAGCTCTTCAGCAACAAATCTCCGTGTACAGGCTATAAACTACAAAGTTTGAACACCGGCCTAAAGTTGCTAGGATATATCCTTTTTATTGGATATTCAGAGCGTGTGCATCGGATCTGTATGACCTCATTCCTTCCTCTCTATTTTTCTATCGGACGACCAGGGCGGGCACGAAAAGGTGACATTTTGTTTTATAGTTCATATTTCGCAAACCCGTATAAAGCACTTCGATTCTACTTTTATTGTGTGAACCACTAGACTGGAATGCAGGTTTCAATCTCATCCGTAATGATCGAGTTGGACATGTGGTTATTTATCTTCGTGACCATATTCCCTTCTCTGCAATTAGCACATCTCCATAGCATCCACACGACCATTCTAAAACTGTTTTAGGTCCTACTGGTTGCAAAAATATTTAAAGTCATGTAATTGTACACAGTTTTAAACCATCAATATATTCATTCATCCAGTAATTTATTCATTAATTCATGCATTAGTGATCATATGTATAGAAAAAAAAAATGACATTAAAATTAATGTACGTCACGACCGCCGCGCCATCGCCTCGACTCTAAAATCCCAGATAATTAATGGAAAAAGTAAACTTTTTATGGATACTGCAGTTTTATAACGACAAGTTGCTAATAAGCTTCATCAATTACTAGATCTCGTTGCAAGAATGCACGTCAGATTATACCTAGCTTAGATTTGTACGTACGGTGCAAGCACAAGTGACAGCGGAATTGAAAGAACAAGTTTTAATGATAAAAATGTAGTATGTGCAAAAAACAAAGACAACAGTAAAAAAGTAAACTACATAACTTGAACATTTATACTTTCTGTGTTTAAAATTGAAATACAAAAGTATTACAAAGTTATGTAAACACATTTGATCTTATCATGATTTTAGCTCTCACGTCCCATAAAAGTTACGCTATTAATAATTGCTAGCATAAAGAAAACGGCAAATATGCATAGCAGCGCCTCAAATCCGACGGCAGTCGTATTTCCGCACAGATTCTAGTCTAGAATTATAAAATACCTGGTGATTCCTTAAATTGTATCGTGTCAGGAATATCATAAAATATACACATAGCCCACAAGTAAAACGTAAAATAAACTTTTATAATCCTCATTTTCACATCTCATACTCGTAAAAATCTTGCTTATGCCCGGTGTAAGTGGACTAAAACCAAGTACTTTTTATGCTCTAAGTAGTCCATAAAAGTCCGCTTTTATGAACTAGTGCATAACAATGTTCAAGGAGGTTCAGTTTGTAGCTTTGTAGGTAACATAATTTCACGTAGGAAGTTTGCCTGTATTCTCCAGACATAGCTTTTGTCGAATAAATTGTTCCACTTAGTTTTAATTTTAACTAATGAAATATTACCTACAATATCACTTTCATTTCCTCGCAATTGAAGTGAAATGCCGAGTGTATAACTCGTTCATAAAACTCATTTTTATCATCGACTTAACAATCCACGTTCACCTTCGGTTCGGGCTGCTAAACGTATTAACGTAACGGCTAAAATGGATTGTTTTATGCACTCGTTGTACAATGTACTATTGCAGTTGGCTTTCTCAGCCCGCTCCGAGTACAGACCTACCCCAATCAGCTTTATTCTCGCGTATGTCTATTTATACCACGCAATCATCATTCATGGCCCAACAATGGCTTCGTTATGACAACTAATAAACTATGTACTGGCACTCGCTAGAAAGCTACCACAATAGGTAGCTAGTAAGCTTCATATTTTCACACAAGTGGAGAAATTTAGTTTTGTGTGATGTCTGTCGATAAATGATGGAAACTTCTTAAACGACTATATTTTATTTAATAAATTAAATAGAATAATGTCGTTTACGATGCTTTTCCATGTAATTGTGATTAGTTAAAATAATCTATAATAAGTTTATTGTCAAGAAACACCATTAAGAAAAATAAAGGCAGATTCAAATGGTATGTAGAACTATAGCTTATAATATATTATGTAGATACTCGTATTCTGACAGACATTTCAAAAATCGACTGTAATAATTATGTGCCTCACTGAGTGAGCCTACGTTTGGTCACCAAACCAACTCGCCTGATTTTAAATAGTACCTAAATCCTAAAGTGTAAACATTTTTATGTAAAAATTAATTGAAAGACAAATTTTCTTCCGATGACGGTAATATAATTTGATTAAAAGCAGCAGCCTTGGAGTAGTTATTCAGTGTATTGTCTTTTTCTATATCTGTAATTTCTTTTAAAAAAGGAAATTGGCAAACTGGGATCTGCTTCAAGGGAACTGTTGGAAACGAGTGGATGCGACTAGCGAGAGACCAGGGAGAGTGGCATAAACAAAGGGAACCCAGCAGTGGGTCATTCAGAGCTGATGACGATAATGATTATGATGATGCTCGAAACAGGCAAAACATCCCCATATTTTGTCTTTTTAACTATAAATTCCATGGTTACTCCACTTTTATTCATCATAGTTATGTCTACTTTTTGTTCAGTTTACGACCATGACCGTTCTTTTTTTTTTGTAATTAGTTAAAGTCAGACCGTAGAGAAAGGTTCATCAACGCAGTCAACGCATCAGTGCTTCCCCCGCCTATATTTAGTAAAACGCTTCAGGTTCAACCATTTGTCCGTGTCCTTGCTATGACATGATTGGACCTATTAATAGAAAGTAACAGTTCGAGAATAAAACAAACCACAGCTCACTGGATACGTTGTCCACATGACCCTTCATGTGGACAAACCAAGGTTTCCAGATCAGAAAATCAACATATCGGGTTTAAAAAAAACCATAACGGTAGAATAAGTGACAAACAAGCTACGGTCCACCTGATGGTAAGTGGTCACGGCTGCCTATAGACACCTACAATAGCAGGGGCATTGCAGTGAGTTGCTTACCTTTGAGAACTCTATTCACCCTTCGTTTGAAGCAATTCAAATTATACCTAGGAGGAAAAACCGAAGGTGGTAAGTCACTAAGCCATTCCAAAATTTTACTATACCGGGATTTTGAAATTGTAGTCGGAAATGTTTAACAAATGTAGTAAAGTAATAGTTGTGAGTGTCCATAGGCGGCATTTACCACTTACCATCAGGCAAACCGCATGCCTGTTTGCCATTTTTTATTGTCAGGCGAATCCCGACTGTCTATGGAAACCTTAAAGTGCTAACAGACGCTCGAACGCGGCTGACAGACCGCCGTCCGACCAACGGGAGAGAAAGAGTAGGAATATCATATTTCTCTCTCTTTCTCTCCCATTGGTTTGGCGGTTGAGGTCAGCCACGTTCGTGCGTCTGTTAGCACTATTATAACGAACAGTAGGTATACGTACTTTTCCAGACAGGAAAAACGCGGGTAAAATAGCAGGCAGCTAAATAAAAAAGTTGAATTCAAATTCATCATTCCAAGAATTAGTTTAAGTTTTATATTACTTATGGGAAATTTTTTAATAACGCTCATTTCATTTAGTTATACATTTATAATTGGCGTTGCTGAGATAGATCATCTCTTTGTTATGTAAAAACACCGAAAAGACAGCATTGTTATGTCTGAATTTATGGATGAATGGCTCGTAAAAAATATTTGAGAAATTTTTATGACGGCCTAAGCTGTTCACACTGTTGTGTGAACGACGAGGCAGATTATTCTCATGTTTCCTTAATAAAGTTAACTATAACGTAAGATGCTGGTACATACAGTATAAGTATAGTGTGAGCTAGCTATTAAAATTTGCAAGTTGAAGTGGCAATGGGCAGACCACATCGCTTGAAGAACCGATAACCAATGGGGAAGAAAGATTCTTGAGTGGAGACCACGAACCGGAAGACGCAGCGGCTTCTAGATGGACCGACAACATCGTGAGAGTCGCGGGCATCCAGTGGATGCAGAATGCAGGCTGTCGTTTAGTGTGGAGGTCTAAGGGGAAGCCATGTTCAGCAGTGGACGTATTCTGGCTGTTGATGATGATGTAGGCCACGGGAAATTGCCGCCTGCTGAGACTTGTTCGGCGGGAACAAAAATAAACTAAGTTCGTTGCGGTTGACAATAAGGGGCACACTAAACGGTCGAACCTGCTCCATTGCAATTGGAAAAGCGAAGTAAGCGAGACCTTGCACGTTCACATAGGAGACGTTGCAGGGGTGATCGCCACAAACGTAGACTCCCTGGGGTCTATACAAGAGCCACACACCGTTAGCGTTCACGCCTGCGGAAAGATGAAATTGTATGAAAATGACATTGACAATGACATTAGCGTGAGATAAATTATCTGAAGCTAATGTCATTTTCATACAAGTTCATCTTTCCGCAGCCGTGAATGCTCACAGTATGTGGCTCTTGTCTAGACCCCCAGATCTGTAGTTGCTTTGTCAGATTGTTTACGACTGACTAGCAATTATGTCAACGCAAGTCGTTACAACTAGTTATGACATCAAAATGAGATCATAAAAACAAATCTCGGCCAGTCACCTAAACAGCAAACGAGATAACAAGCAGTATAACGTATAATATACACGGCTAAGCCAATTTCCATCGTAATTATCGTTACGTAAAGGCAGCAAATCAAATTAATTGCAGAAGAAAGTAGCAGGCTTGAGTGAACTACATTTTTTAATTTTTGGGGTTAACGAACGGAACAGCTTGTGATATGATGAGAGCCTTATTTGGTGTAACTCACAGAAATATGCGACAAATGGTGTGACCTCAGATCAGATAAGCCAGGGAGATATGCCTTTGTACAATTGTCGTTCGTGTTCAAATGTCTCCATTTTTCATACTAATTTTTTAACGTTACTCCTTAAGCCCAGTTTTTGAAATTTTGGTCATTCTAGTTTTAGGTTATCTACTTTCACGATTAGTTCAAAATTATAAAAATGGTGTCATATTAAAATTTTATGTTTTACCTAGTAAACCGTAATGACGGAAACAGGATTAAGGACATTTCGCTCGTTAGAAAAAAAATATTAAAGTAACACTGATTTGCATTTATTCTCTGTTTATTCTTTTTTAAGTTTTTATTTATTCAAACTCCCATTACTTATTTATTTACTTGACGATGTCTACGATAGCTTAATGTACAGATTTCATTACTATGTATATAACTGTAAAGGTACAATTTACATTACAGTAATACTTGTCGAAAAAAATATGAGAAAAACCTGAAATTTTTAAGTAGTTCGCTACTAAAAATTTTCAGGTTTTCACGTACGAATGTGTGTAAGCGCCATGGTTTTGCTCCACTAAATGCGACTTTAATACAATAAATATTAAGCCTTATAGTCATCTGTACTAACAAGCGTTGCTTAGTGGGAAAACCTTGCCTTAACGCAAAAACTGTAAGTACCAACGGCTAACTTACAAATTTTTCACGCACGCTAGAAACCACGGAAAATAATATTTTTGGGTTTAAATTAGAACGGCTGTCAAGGCATTTTTATAAGAAATTTGTTGTAGCCAGTTACACCGCCCCTTATAAATGAAACGTCAGTCATTTGAAATCAGTTAACAACTGGGATGCGGACAAAGAACTTTGAGACCTAACCCAAAAAGGTAAGGTCCAAGCAAAGATCTTGTATATACCCTAAAGGGACCTAATTCCATGGGTCCAAGTTCTTTGGATGCGGAGTTTGACGCGTTGATATAAATAAGTCATCATCATCATCATAATTTCAGCCGTAGGACGTCCACTGCTGGACATAGGTCTCCCCCATCGATCTCCAAAAGGGCCGGTTGGAAGCGGCCTGCATCCAGCGTTTCCCTGCGGTCTCTTTTAGGTCGTCTGTCCATCTTGTGGGTGGACGTCCTACGCTGCGCTTACCAGTCCGTGGTCTCCATTACAGAACCTTTCGGCCCCATCGGCCATCTGTTCTGCGTGATATGTGCCCTGCCCACTGCCATTTCAACTTACTAATCCGGTGGGCTATATCGGTGACTTTCGTTCGTCTACGGATCTCCTCATTTCTGATTCGATCTCGTAGAGAAACCCCGAGCATAGCCCTCTCCATAGCTCGTTGTGCGACTTTGAGCTTGCTTATGAGGCCCATAGTGAGAGACCACGTAGTAAGTACCTATATTTAATCAAGGTTCTGTCAAAATGCCT
Source organism: Agriopis aurantiaria (assembly GCA_914767915.1). Lineage (NCBI taxonomy): Eukaryota > Metazoa > Arthropoda > Insecta > Lepidoptera > Geometridae > Agriopis > Agriopis aurantiaria. Next base: position 2,278,333 of record OU611994.1, on the reverse strand, counting down.
GGCGACTAATTTTCCTTCTCATTTCCGGTCTATTTACTTCTCTTTTCTGTGTATGAAAGTGACACCAAATCTTATTCGCTCTTTCATATGACTTGCACCGGACAGAAATACAATTTACTATTGCGTTCACAGAATTGCGTTGATACATCTTTTGTTTTTGTTTCAAGATGTTATCTGTCAATGGAAGTAGGTACGTTCATTATCATAATCGTACTTTGTCACAATGAACAAGCCTTTTTTAATATCGAAACTTTAGAAGCGAGTCGGAACTAGCTGAATAGAAGGCACGTTCTACAAAAACTCAATATAGCAGACTGGTGTTTGGTGAATTGGTGTTTCTCTAGCCTACTAGGGTAAATAAACCCAACGCAAATATATGAAATAAAAATAAAACATAAACTTTCAGTTTCTAGCCTTTTCGGACGCATCTAAAAAGAGCTTCATGTTCATAATCGAATTATTTTTAGAGTAAAATTTCAGTTGCATACTAACTTCGACAATATCACAGAAAAGAGAAGTAAATAGAACGGAAATGAGAAGGAAAATCTGTTACCAGGCATTATGAGTGAACTTTCATCAAACATTCTTATTTAGATCAACGCGTTGAACTCCGCATCACAGTTGCTAACTGATTTCGAATGACTGACGTTTCGTTTACATTGGTGCACCTGGCTACAACAAATTTCTTACAAAAATGCCTAGACAGCCGTTCTAATTTAATCATAAAAAAATGTTTGTTCTTTGGTCAACGTTGTATGTAGTATATGTGTTTATATTTTACATAGACACACAAGTGCATCCATCTTGCATACATACATTTTAAAATGGGTGACAAAACTTAAGTGGAACTGGAAAAGATGTTAATAAAGATGGGAAGTGGTGTACAGCAGTAACCGCGTGGTGGCCGAGAATAGGTTAGTGGAACCCGGGCTGCACGAAGATGAGGTGGACCAACGACATCAAAAGAACTATTGGGAACGACTACTCGCAGCCACGACTGGCGAGAGACCAGAGACAGTGGCATAATCAGAAAGTATATTATTATACCCAGCAGTGAACTGACTGAGCTCGGCTGATGATGACGATGAAATAGACATGTTTCTGACTGTGACAAAGTTCTAAAACTGTTTCATATAAAACTCAAAGAGATTATTTCTAGGCGGAAACATTCTTGTAGATTTAAATTCACAATTATTATGACAATCGTAATAATAGGTTGGCTGGAACGAGATCACAGATTGAGTGGAAGTGAAAGGTGATTGTTATCGTTGTTATGTTTTTGTTAATTGAATTCCGAGGATGAGTGATTGACCGATATGATATGATTGACGATTTTTTGTAGAGAGAATGATAAATTATATAAATAAAATCATAATAATCAGCCATTTAACAGTCCACTGCTGGACTTTTAGCCTACCCCAAAAAAAAGGAAGGAGTGATTGGGCCATATCCAACATGCTAGCCCAGTGCGGGTTGGTGGATTCACATACGCCATTGAATTCCTTCTCCGTACGTATGCAGGTTTCCTCACGATGTTTTCCTTCACCGAAAAGCCAGTGGTATAAAAATCCGTGCATAAACTCCAAAGAGCTCATTGGTACGGGCCCGGGGTTTGAACCCGCGACCTTTCGTTTTCTAGTCTAGCGGTCTCCCAAATAGGCTATACCACGACTCCATACGATAAATAATTGCTTAAGTATAAATTATTATTAACCTTTATTACAATATTATGGTACTTATGACACAATGGTATTGAGAGGTGGTCCTTAACTGTTGGCCTTTTGGAAAAACTCTGAGTCACATAGCGGGCAATGGAATAAGCTTTAGAATCTGGAATGTAGATATTCGCCAAAGAATCAGAGTCACCGACATAGCTAGTAAAATTTGCAAGTTGAAGTGGCAATGGGCAGGATACATCGCTCGAAGAACTGATAACCGATGGGGAAGAAAGGTTCTCGAGTGGAGACTATAAACCGGAAGACGCAGGTAGGCCTTACACTAGATAGACGAACGACATTGTGAGAGTTGCTGGTATCCAGTGGATGCAGATGCCAGGCTGTCGTTCAGTGTGGAGGTTAAAGGAGGACGCCTATGTTCAGTGGACGTCTTCTGGCTGATGCTGATGATTATTATTATAATTGGTAACCTCACATGAGAGCCAGTTCCCATTGATATTGATATTTTAATGTAAAATCATAAAAAATTACATGTCAAGTTAATCAAATTACAAGCAACATTAAAGGTCATACATTCAATAAAATTATAATGTTATTAGTAAAAAATAAAACGAAAATAATATAAATTATTAAGTACATCAAAATAGGAAAAAAATGAATAATCAGAATAAATAAAAACAACACTTAAGTACAGCTTAAGATGTTAGTCGATGTTTGGAACGAACTCCTCGACGGTGTATGGTGCCATGTCATTACAGTCCAGGCGTGTTTAGATCCACATCAGAACCCTTAATTTCTATCTCACATTCCTTGCCATAAACACATGACGTCATAACATGAAAATGTAATTAATTTGCTTTTGAAAATGCCTTTAGTCTCTATGACCACATAACTCGTAACGCGGTCGCGTTATGCGTGGAATTGGCAACGTCGTTTGCCAATGCAATGAGGTTCGTAAACTGCTCGTTTTAAACGGTCAAAATAATGTGGAGCAAGAAGCTACTGCCTTTCGTGCGCGTTTGTCAAGAGCATGTAAGATCCAACCGGAAGACGCGTTTGATTCGTTAGACGCGTTTGAATTTTGTAACCACGATTACCGTGTTATTTGTTACCATGGTTACTGTGTTATAACACATTTACAGAATTAGGGAATAACATGTACAGAACAGAACTAGGGATAGGGAACTAGGGGATTCTGTACATATACAGAATTAGCGATAATTCATTAAGAATCAGAATCCATCAATAATGATTAATTAATTAATAATAAGCTTCCGATATTTCGGCGCAGTTACATGCACCATGTTCACGGGAAGACTGAAGAATGCGGGTGGTTGGTCGAACAGTAAAAAAGTTAGATGCAGACATAACGATCTAACCTTAGTAAACAACCGTGATAGTTTAAACAGTGTTTTACTTAATAATATTACCTTAGAATTATCCACCTTCCCTGATAACTCACCTAGTCCAGCTCAAGGAATCAGAGAGAGAGAGAGGGAGAGAGAGAGGCCAGTCAAAAGCCTCTAATATAGCCTCAGCCATACATGACATCTGGTAATGCTCATAGTTCACGCTTCACCACTTGGGCGAACTCGATAGTAATTTGCTTTAACTCACTTCTCATCTGAATAAACCACAAAAATTCCACAATAACTGCAATTATTCATCGGTCACACGCTCTCGATTTCTATACTTTTTTGTGAGTTTCGACACGAATTCAATTCAATGCTATTATTCAATTACATGTGAACTGCTTGAGACTGTGAGTTTTTGAAGACGGCGCGATAGATCTCGCTTGACTGTAATTAGAAAAATCTGCACTATAGCTTTCTGCTCCGACGATGCTAGGGCATTAGAACAGAATAAAATATTTTGGTAAATATCTCATGGTAGGAAGCGGTGAAGGAAAAACACCGTGAGGAAACTGGTATGTCCATAAACCTCTAAAGTTCAAAGGCGTGTGACATTCACCAACATCACTGGGCCAGCATGGTGGATTAGGGCCCATCCTATCTCTCTGAGAAAAGGTCTGTGTCCCAGCAGTTAACGTGATAGGCTGAAAATTATGATGATGATCCCGTTCCGGTCCAGTTTGACTATTTCTTGCTTAGTGCTAAGCAAAGACCCTGACTGGGATTGAGCATGCTTCATCATCATCATCATTTCAGCCATAAGTCGTCTACTGTTACCTAGGCCTCCCCCATCGATCTCCAAAGGGGCCGGTTGGAAGCGGTCTGCATTCAGCGTTTCCTTGTGGTCTCTTTTAGATCGTATGTCCATCTTGTGGGTGGACGTCCTACGCTGCGCTTACCGGTCCGTGCTTTCCATTCTAGAACCTTTCGGCCCCATCGGCCATCTGTTCTACGTGCTCTGCCCACTGCCACTTCAACTTGCTAATCCGGTGGGCTATGTCGGTAACTTTCGTTTGTCTACGGATCTCCTCATTTCTGATTCGATCCCGTAGAGAACGTATTGAGCATGCTTGCGTAGAAGGAAATCTTTCCTAATTTGAAGACAACCTTATTGTCTTTTTCGGAAAAATCCCGGCAGAGACTTCCACACCTTCACTGTGCGTCTTAAAATATGTGTGGAATCGAAGCACTTTGTACATACTCGTATGTATGATAATTATGAATTAGGGTATTCAGCTGCCACAAAGCAATAAAGCTTGGCTAGTTTCCACGTAATCCGCAAATTTGCTGCCAAGTGCATATAGTGCTATCTTCCATTACGCCAGGACCCATTTTGTTCAATATTATTAATAACTGAGTTAGGCTTTAATTGTGAGTCAGACTAGGCTTCATGAAGCTCAGATCGGGTCAATGATTACCAGTATGATTAGCCTGGACCAACAGTTCATATTACAAGCTAGCCTTGTTACTATCTCCAACTTGTTACTACCTCTCTGGGCTGGCAAAGCACCCTGAACACCGCTAGTGTTGCAGGTGGCCATAGGCGGCGGTTGTTGCTTACCATCAAGCAAACCGCATGCATGTTTGCCGCTCTTTTTATATTTAAAAAACGTACGTACCTTGGAGACAGGCTCCTCACTCCAGCCCCCAGAGCTCGCCATCCCTTCAAGTAGAGTCAGTTCACTGTAACAAACAGAAATTAAGCAAATTAATAAATGAAGTCTACTTCACTTCAAGATCTAGTATCCAGTGACATAAATTCACGAAGCCTCATTTCATAAACAACAGTTCCTCTCCATTGACTTTAACCCACTTTTACATAGTCCACAATTTGACATCAAGCTGTTACCGTAGTATAGCTTACACTATGCTATTACCAGAACCGCCGGCGGAAAATGTAATTTTCTACTATTTGAGGAGCTAATGGCGAATTGCGATACCTTTCCGAATGATCGGAGCTTTCGCAAGATGTCACTAATGATTGGTATTGTTTTGAAAGTTTAGATTTACTCAGAAGACGGCTAGATACAATAAAGTACCTACTGATAAGGCTCATTGCACATCTCGTACGTTTCAACCTCCTGCTGCAACATATGGTCAGTCTTAATAAAAACCTGCATAGGTAAGAAATTGGTCTACCATTATTATGAGATTTTCCAGCGTATAAAAAAAATTGCCGAGTTAAGTATTTTAAGAACCAACACAAAAACGTAGACACTGTTGGAGCGGTCCACAAATTCAAAGAAGCTTAGCAAGCTATGCAGGCTCTGAGGGAGCGTATCTACAACGAAATAATTCGCTAGAAGACCAAAATCACTGACATAGCTCAGCGTATTAACAAGCTGAAGATTTTAGATTCCAGAATTCAGATTCTTTATCAACCAATGTAACATGTTCGTCATATGAGGCAAGTCATTTTACACAAGTGGCAGTGAGCCGGGGTATATCTATCGCAGAAACGATAACCATTAGGGTATAGACGTGTTCTAGAGTGGAGACCACGAATCGGCAAACGTAGCGTAGGACGCCCTGAGACACAAAGAAGTGACGATATATGTATAGCAGTGGCTGGAAGCAAAAAGCCGAAGATCGAGCTGATCATGCAACTAGCAAAACAAAGCAAGTTATTGCAGTTGTTAAATTTAAAATCACTAATACAAAAACAATAATTATACAATAAATTTAAACCTACACTATTTTCATTCGTTTATTTGTTCTGTTTTTTTTTTTTTTTTTTTTTTTTTTATGCCATAGGTGGCAAACATGCAGACGGGCTGCCTGATGGTAAGCAGTCACCGTTCTGATAATATTATTGTAAAAAGCTGAATAAAAACATTTTTATTTATCTACACTAATATTATAAAGAGGAAAGATATGATTGTGTTTGTTTGTTTGTTTACATTGAATAGGCTCAAAACTACTCAACCGATTTGAAAAATTCGTTCACTGTTGGGAAGCCACACTATCCCCGGGTGACATAGGCTATATTATATATATTTTTTTAAATTGGGATCCTTACTAAAACTCCAATAATGTAACCCAAGGTGTAAAAAATAAGACTTACACCCGTGCGAAGCTGGGGTGCGTTAATTGCTAGTTTTGAATAAACTGAATCTGAATTGTATCGGGTAAAACCCGCTACAGTCTTACCTTAGATTAACTACACAGTAGTGTTCTGTACTGTGTAGTTCTTCTAAGAATCTTACGTTCAAAAACCTAGCGAAGTTGATCAGAATTCATGGTTTTAAATCAACTTTTTACAAAGTTATTGCAGCTGTCAGAGCAAATAAATGCTTAGTTCGAGTTTAAGACGTCATAAACGACTAATATTTATAAACGAACGTTTAGTAGGTACCTATCTTAAAAGCAATTAATAACTCAATAAACACAAACGTCACTGACTAATAGCGTCTCAGAATTTTATAGCTAATCATTTCTACTGCTCATAATCGAACTAAGTTAATCAAACCGTAGTTTTTCATTTCCTAGAAAATTGACCCGGTCATGAACACACGCTTCCTACAGCCACTTCCGTCCAATTTTCACGCGTGAATCGATTTCACATTCGATTACGTAAAATAATCGAATGGGGGAAAAGCGAATCGTAGTTAGGTAATGGAGTCATCTCGATATGAGAGAGCGACGCAAAACTCTATTTGTGTGAAAATGATTGTGCATTATGATTTAGTGCGATGTAACATATATGTGAGATAGAGATAGAGAGATAATTTTTTTGTTATGTCGAACGAAAGTTACCGACATAGCCCACCGGATTAGTGAGTTGAAGTGGGAGCCCATAGCACGCAGAACAAATGGCCGATGGGGCCGAAATGTTCTCGAATGGAGACCACGGACCGGTAAGTGCAGTGTAGGACGTCCCACAAGATAGACGATCTAAAAGAGACCGCAGGGACCTAAAAACATACATAGGAACATGTAAGTCCGGAAAACTACAGAAAATTCGCTATAAACATATACTTAAAAGTTGTTTATAATAGGCGTCACGATGATCCCAAAAAATTCAGTAGAATTTTAAGGTATTCTAATCCACAACAGTCTGCCTTTCCACAGCCATCAGTGCTAAACATGATCCAATCAACGCAAAGTTACAAAAACTTATGACAATTAAAATCAGTAATTCATAGCAAAAACAATTTCGAAAGTGATAAATAGACCGTGATGAAGCACAATGCCTGTTTTCCCACGTCCAAACCGCGGAGGTCAGACAAAAAGGTTCTTTCTCGTGCGTTATTCAGAAGTCTGTCACGAATTTGTAACACTTTTCATTACTGACCACTGAACATTTGGAAGAAAGTGCCAGCTGTTGAGTTACGACGAAAATAATTATTAACAATAGAGCTGAGATGGCGTAATCCTGTCCTTCAATACGTAATCGGCAAAACGAGAAACGCTGCTTCCTCGAAAGCAAAACGGCAGGACGTAGTCAATTGCGCTATTTCAAAATGGCAGAGAGGATTTGTATCCAATTTTGAGTAGAGGTTATCTGGCTTTCCCTTGTCTTTAGCTAGATTGTGCTTTTATCTGTGCCAGCTTTGTAGTGAGCAATGAAAAAAACATACCTATTTATTAATTTGACACAGAGGACAAAATAACGCTTATCTCTTCTAGGCATCTTCTTAGCTAAAAGCGTTAAATCTTCTTAGCTAAAAGCGTTTATCTCTTCTAGGCAACCTTAGGATGGAAAGAATTCATAGAATGCAATGCTCGGCGATTCTCTAAAGGGGTCGTGAAAGAAGTTATTCGCCAGATAACCGAAGTCACCGACATAGCTCAGCGTATTACCAAGCTGCAATTGGCAAGCAATTTTGCAAGTGGCATAGGGCCGGTCTGTCTGAGAATCGACAATCGTTGAAGAAAACGTGTTCTGGAGTGGAAAACTACAAATCGGACTAATTAATTACCAAATAAATAATACTATTAATGCAAAATGAATAATTATGTCCTACAAAAAAGAAAAACAACAAAAAAAATTAAAAAAAATACGTACGGCCAAAAAATTTATGGTATAACCTGCCAGTTTCCCTTTAGCCTATTTCCTGATAAATATAATCAGAGCCTTTTCAAGGCCAGATTGAATACGTATCTTTTAAGTCTATGTGCATCGTCACTTACCAACAGGCGAGTGGTGGTCAAACGCGGACTTATCCGCGATAAAAAAACCGGAAATATTGAAAGACAAACTTAACTTGGTAGTTGACAATAACGTTCTTCCATACATAACAACTACAAAATGTAAGTTTGTAATTGTAAAATAATATTTTTTATATGATATAACTTCAAATTTATGACTTTCGGATTTATTTCTATATATGTGCTATGAGACCTTGCCTCTTGCCAAATTTCATGATTCTAGGTCAACGGGAAGTACCCTATAGGTTTTGATTCCCCTGTGAAATCGCAAAATATGCGACATAAACGTTTATATCTTTTGATTACGTTGATTTACAACTTTTATTTTTTTACAGCCGAAGGAAACCGTAGACCCAAGTATTTAATATATAATTTCAACTTGATACCTTTACGCGTTCTTGAGGGTCTTAACAGACGGACAGACGGACAACGAAGTGATCCTATAAGGGTTCCGTTTTTTTCATTTTGAAGTACGGAACCCTAAAAAGCAGAAAACTCCAGGATAGTGAGTACAACCGCGGGGCAGAGCTAGTTCCACACAAATAGCAATTTATCTCCCAGCCATAAATATCTCCTTAGAAGCTGTGACACTAAACAGTTTATTTGCCTTATTAAATACCGCGGTACACATTGTCGGGTCCCGCTAGCCTGACCTACCGCGCACGCGCCTAGATTTATTATTGCATACGGGGGTTTTCGTCTATTACCAGGAGAGAACTGAGGTATTTGCTAGCACTAGAATCATGGGAACAAAGATTTCATACTATACTATGTGCATGGGAATAAAGGTAAGTGATTATTTATTATCGACTTTTTGTCGTACTCGACCAAAATAAAATGAATGCACGGGCCATAACCATTGAACTTGCTCAGTAAAAACCGTCGGACATATACTTCAACACCTAATTATAACCATGTACAGTACATTTGTTACAAAAAAATTATAGCTGTTGTGTTGTGTTGTGTATTTACGCTTTGGGAAAGCATGTAACAATAGTCTTGTGCCGCAGTTCCTACGGCTAGAGACCGACTGAAACGAGCGCTCATTTTGTAATCTTCAAAAATGTGCTTCTTCTGGGCCCGTCCATTCATTTTATTATAGTTAATTAATTTTTATTATGGCTGCTCTCTCGGCCAGAGCTATTCGCAAATTTTCTAAATTTTTTAATGTAAATCAGTGAGATGGAATTTAATAATTACCAATTTAAAAAGCCGACTTCAAAATTACTAAATACACAATTTTGTTATGACACATTGTTTCATAGATTTTGATTTAAAAACCTAACTACTCAATCGATTTTGATGAAATTTCTATGAGACTAATCTGAAAATATATCCATCCAGTATATTTTTTTCAAATCGCTTAATAAATGAGGGATCAGAGGTAACATCAAAAATAAAAATAAATACAACTGAATTGAGAACCTCGATCCTCATTGTCTGAAGTCGGTAATTTTTTTTTTTCTATGCCTTAGGTGGCAAACAAGCAGACGGGCTGCCTGATGGTAAGCAGTCACTGTCACCAATGGATACTTGTAACACCAGAGGCATCACAAATACGTTGCCGACCCTTTAGAACTCTATTAACTATATATTATATATCTATTATATATATATAATATTTAAAGTATTTATTTTTTAATATTTAAAGTAATATTTGTGCTGTGGAGGTCCGGCCTAAGAATAGACCTCCCCCTTCTCTTCCCGTGGGTGCCGTAGAAGTCGGCTAAGGGATAAACCAGAAGACGGGCAGCAGCGTCTTCTGAGTATAAAAACACCGACTGCGCTCGCCAACCCGCCTGCCAAGCGTGGCGAGTATTGGCAATCCCCCCCCATTAAATGATGAATACAAAAAGGACCAGGCCCCCAGTCCCCGGCAGCCCCGCTATTCCTGGCTACGGTAGCGGTCATGGTAACGGCGGGGCCAGGGGTGCTAAGAATCCCCGGCAGACGCTCGGCTACCAACCCCAACGACGACGACTGGCCCTGGTAACACACAACATACGCACCATGAGGACTGATGAGAAGATTGTTGAGCTGGAAGAAGAAATGGGTAGGGTACGTTGGGATATCTTGGGTTTATCCGAAGTCCGTAGAGAGGGCGAGGACACGATAACCCTGAAATCCGGTAACCTACTCTACTACCGGGAGGGCGACCAACAGTCCCAAGGTGGTGTCGGCTTTCTCATCCACAAGTCCCTCATTAACAACATTATCACCATCGACAGTGTTTCGAGCAGGGTTGTATACCTAATACTCAGAATATCCAAGAGATATTCGTTGAAGGTCATTCAGGTATACGCACCGACCTCGTCACACCCAGATGATGAAGTGGAGGTTATGTATGAGGACATTAGTAGAGCCATACATACGTCCGAGACCCACTTCACTGTTGTTATGGGGGACTTTAACGCGAAGTTGGGCAAGAGAAGTGATGATGAGTTGAAAGTGGGGAAATTTGGCTGTGGGCAACGGAACCCTAGGGGACAGAGGCTGGCCGACTTTCTGGAGAAAGAGGGACTTTTTATGATGAACTCTTTCTTTCAGAAGCCGCCTCACAGGAAATGGACCTGGATGAGCCCCGATGGTTCTACGAGAAATGAGATAGACTTCATTATGACCACCAAGAGACAAATATTCAATGATGTCTCTGTGATCCACAGGGTGAAAACCGGTAGTGATCACCGAATAGTAAGAGGCACATTGAATATTAACGTTAAAATTGAGAGGTCCCGCCTAATGAAGTCCACGCTCCGACCGAACCATGCCCATATTCAAAACCCCGAGAGCTTTCAACTCGAGCTGTCTAATCGCTTTGATTGCCTGGAGAACTTTGCTTCCGTGGATGAGATTAATAACAGGTTAGTGGAAACTGTCCATGCGGTAGGTTCTAAGTTTTTTAGACCTGGCCGGCGCACAGATAGACCTCAAAAATTATCCGACCATACCCGTAACCTCATGGCTGATCGACGCTCGTTACAACTACAATGTTCCGATGACGCTGACTCATATAGGCAGCTCAATAGACAAATTTGGAAGTCATTGCGGCACGACATACGTACCTTTAATACGAACAGTATTAAAGAGACGATTGAGCAAAACAAAGGCTCCAAAGTGTTTGCAAGAGACATGTCTATTGGGCAAAGCCAGCTGACAAAGCTGAAGAGGGAAGATGGTAGTGTAGCGTCGACCAAAGCCGAGGTATTAGGGGAAATCGAAAGGTTCTATGGACAGTTATACACTTCGGTTGCTAAACCTGTGAGCAGCTCGGCCAAAGACCCAAGAGCCAAGCTGAGCCGACACTATACTGAAGATATCCCGGACATCAGCCTGTACGAGATTAGGATGGCCCTGAAACAGCTCAAGAACAACAAGGCGCCGGGGGACGATGGAATCACATCAGAGCTTCTGAAAGCGGGTGGAACACCGGTACTCAGAGTCCTTCAGAAGCTCTTTAATTCTGTCTTACTCGAAGGTATAACGCCAGAAGCATGGAACAGAGGCGTGGTGGTGCTGTTCTTTAAGAAAGGTGACAAAACCTTGCTGAAGAACTACAGACCCATCTCGCTTCTGAGCCATGTTTATAAGCTGTTTTCGAGGGTCATCACGAATCGTCTCGATCGCAGGTTCGATGACTTCCAGCCTATCGAACAAGCCGGTTTCCGAAAAGGCTATAGTACCATAGACCACATCCACACGCTACGCCAAGTTATACAGAAGACCGAAGAATATAACTTGCCACTATGTTTAGCGTTTGTGGACTATGAGAAAGCCTTTGATTCGGTCGAGACATGGGCGGTGCTCGAGTCTCTCCAGCGATGCCGTATTGACTATCGGTATGTCGAAGTGTTGAAGTGTTTGTACAATAACGCCACCATGTCGGTCCGAGTACAGGAGCAGAGTTCGAAGGCAATTCCATTGCGAAGAGGCGTGAGACAGGGAGACGTTATCTCTCCGAAACTGTTCACTGCCACAATGGAAGATGCTTTCAAGCTCCTGGAATGGCAAGGACTCGGCATCAACATCAACGGCGAGTACATCACTCACCTTCGGTTTGCCGACGATATTGTGGTCATGGCAGAATCGATGGAAGATCTCAGCATGATGCTCGAAGGCCTCAATCGAGTCTCCCAACAGGTGGGCCTTAAAATGAACATGGACAAGACAAAGGTTATGTCAAATATCCATGTTGTGCCCGCCCCAGTATCAGTTGGGAACTCAGTTCTTGAAGCTGTTGACGCGTACGTCTACCTAGGACAAACCGTCGAACTAGGTAGGTCCAACTTCAAGAAAGAGGTCAATCGGCGAATCCAACTCGGCTGGGCAGCGTTCGGTAAACTACGCAACGTCTTCTCGTCCAAAATACCTCAGTGCCTTAAGACGAAAGTCTTCGACCAGTGTGTGTTACCAGTGATGACATACGGCACTGAAACGTGGTCTCTCACTATGGGCCTCATAAGCAAGCTCAAAGTCGCACAACGAGCTATGGAGAGGGCTATGCTCGGGGTTTCTCTACGAGATCGAATCCGAAATGAGGAGATCCGTAGACGAACGAAAGTCACCGACATAGCCCACCGGATTAGTAAGTTGAAATGGCAGTGGGCAGGGCACATATCACGCAGAACAGATGGCCGATGGGGCCGAAAGGTTCTGGAATGGAGACCACGGACTGGCAAGCGCAGCGTAGGACGTCCACCCACAAGATGGACAGACGACCTAAAAGAGACCGCAGGGAAACGCTGGATGCAGGCCGCTTCCAACCGGCCCTTTTGGAGATCGATGGGGGAGGCCTATGTCCAGCAGTGGACGTCCTACGGCTGAAATGATGATGATGATGATGAATATTTAAAGCAATTTTCATGGCGATCTTTGTATTTTTTTATTAGCTCTAATGTAAAAACGGTAATATGTACAAGCGTCAAACTTGGCACAATTATAGTACACAATCTAAAGTATTACAAAAAAAATTATAAATAATGGCCAAGTGCGAGTCTGTGACAAGTTTCTGTTCATTGCCATGTTATAACTGGTAATTTCGTTATTTAATTTTGTGGTTGTACGGAACCCTCAGTGCGCGAGCCCGACTCGCACTTAACCGGGATTTAGAGTTTATTTCACCAAAATATAAAAAAACGCATCATAACATTACTTTAGAATTTCAACTAAGACTAGAAATGTTAGCTTCCTATTCATAAGTTTAGTAACATTGTCGCCAGACAAATACCAAAGTCTCGAAAACCGCAGAACGGTACTTTTATCACTCACTCCCTATACAGGGTTAGACAAAGCTGCTATGCTAAAACGAAAGGGGATCATTGAGCTTATTTTTAACTTTTATTGTACGGTTTATATAGGAATAAAAAAAAACATTATTACCATCGAGATACATTACCTATAAAGTCACAAACGTGCTAAAAAAAGGTCCAAATCAAAATTCGGCGCACGCTTAGCATTGCGCAGACTTTGTGGTTAGTTGTAAGGCAATCGCGATCCAACTAAAACGCAGCACGATACCGGTGCTACGATGCCATAGCTGACGAGCGACGTTAAATACTATGACAATTGTAAGCAACATAACGTCTAAATTGGAGTAAATGTGGGATTGTGAACTATATCATTAATGTCTAGGTAGTAGGTATGTACTACGACGCTCGGACGTTTTTTTACCGTTTTCACTAAGATATTGTGACTCTATAGGTATCTCGATGATTATTGCACAATCTGTCTACAAAATTGTTCTATTAATTCTCTCCACCTTAACGTAGACTGGAAAACTGAATTTTTAACCGACTTCAAGAGGAGGTTATCAATTCGACTGTGTTTTTTTTTTTTTTTTTTTTTCCTTATTTTTTTTATGTTTGTTACGCAATTACTCCGCCAATTTAGAATTGTTTTTGATGATTCTTTTTTTGGTTGGTAGGTCATAACTCATAGGTGGTCCCATAATTTTTATTACCGATATGTTTTACACCAGTTTTAAGCCGTTACATCTAGTGTATGAAATTTCTGGTTGGTCCCACAGAAAAAGGACACGATTTTTTTCTTTTCTGTGGTTCGTCCCTTCGTAAAATTTGGTAATAATGATGACGATAATAGTATAAACAGGTGTTATTGTGTAGTAACCGTCTGTCTTAGAATATCAGTTCTGTCTAGCCCTGTATAGATTTGCACCAGTTGAAAATACATTCCGAAACACTTAGGCCTTGGTTTATCTTGTACTTGAACCAATAAAGTAAGATACTGTAGGTGGATACAATCTGGACTGGTGCTACGTCTGCCGTACAGCGGGAATCGACCTATTTACGATATCGAACTTTGTTGAAATGTCAATCGTATATCAGTGTTAAACATTACACTCTTACGTAGTATTTAAAATCTCTACCTTATTCAAGAATACTCTAAAAAGAGGTCATATTTTGAACAAGCATTACAAAGGTGAGCAATGAAATAATAAAAAGTACAGGATTTCAAAAAGGGGGCAAAGATCCACAGTTTCTATGGATGGCTAGAAATAATAGACGATATCAGAAAGGGGGCAAACGGCGAACACACCATTTTACCTTTTTTGAGATTCAGTACAAACTTGCAAGCAAGTTTAGGGTATACACAGATATAGGTATAACGTCCTTGCTTGCAAGTTAAATTGTACAGGTAAAATTAAAGCCGTATTATTCTGTCAAAAGGCATTTTCTTCTTTCCTCAGTAGGTGATATTGGCATCGCACGTATTGTGTATTTTCCAGTGTCAAGTATTGTTTTTTTTTAAATTGTATTATAATAATTCAAATTCAAATTAATTTATTTCAGGCAACAAAACAACCCATACAATTCATTAAATACATCAAAACATATAAAAATAAACAAAGGTAATTCATAGTGACAATACAATTCTAAATATTAAGTTAATATGCAAAGACAAAAAAAAAATAAAAAAAAATAATGGTTCAGTTAATTTGTACAATTTAAAAACAATAATAATGGTTCAGTCAATCATTAATTAAATTTATACAAAAATACAGTACAAATGTCCCTACCATAGTTAGTATTTTCGCTTTGGCATCGGTACTGGAACATGCCTGTTACAGCAATGCCGAAGGAAAGCACAATCGAGCCTGGCCACAATCATCGCCAGGACGGCATTGGAGCTGGCCCGCACTCTGCGCACCAAGGACATACCTCCTTCTTACCCGTATATATAATGTGCTCTATGCCTTCTACTTAGGAATATTTCGTCTAACTATAGCCATAGTCACAATCAGAGTCAAGCAAAATAGGTGAAGATAAATTCAAAGTCATGCCCTAGCAAAGTGGTCGAGACTTTACTAGAACCTTCTATGGAATTTTGAAAGCAACACGAAAATACGTATTTCATCTCGTCATATTTCCACCTATCCTCCCCACACTCGAGCACATTCACGTATCCATCATTATTATTTATTAACACCCGAAAATAGACAAGTTTCAAGTTTAGAAAAAGTATAAGTACAATGAGCTGTAATTTTTTCCACGTTGGCGCCAAAGCTCCCTAATAATTATGAATTTCTTTATTATAATACGTAGACGGCTTCTCTGTCTACGTTATAATGGGCTACGGTTATAGGCCGTGATGGTTTAGTAAACAACCGTGATAGTTTAAAACAGTGTTAAACAAAAACACTGTTTTAAACTATCACGGTTGATCATCAAAGTTTTAATTATGATTATTTACGGGATATTTACTGTGGTAAGGTTGTGGAATGAGCTTCCGATAGCCACAACCTTACCACGGCAAATATCTCGTAAATAATCATATAACTTTAGTGTTAAACAAATTAACATAAAAACATTGCAAGCTAAATAAACGTTTGTAAAAAGTATATTAATGTTTCATATTTTTTTAGTATATTTATATATTTATAAGTATATTTTTCTATAGCCTAGATACACCTCTGTGGCCACGTAGGACTACGTTCATAAGTCGTGAGCCAGTAAAGCCCTCTTTATTAATATAGGAAGCTATGGGAAATTGAATAGAAATTGTTTTACAGTCGTACGTTTATCAAAATTGATTATTTTAACTCAAAGTAGGTGTACATAGAAATAAATCCATAGAATATAATTTTAACATAACAAATACGAACTAAAACTATACAAATATAAATTTTTATTAGAGTTATTTTAGGTCATTATTATTATCATTGAAATAAACACTAAACTAAAAAACGAGTATCAAAACCCCTTGGTGGAAAGAACTTCTCAATTTAATTAATTATTTTATGTATTTAATTATAAATCTTAATACATTTTTTTAAAGCTATTTTTATCTTTTTATTAAATATAGCGGTCCGCCCCAGCTTCGCATGGGTATAGATTATAGCCTATGTCACCCGGGGATAATGTAGCTTCCCAACAGTGAAAGAATTTTTCAAATCAGTTCAGTAGTTTCGGAGCCTATTCAATGCAAACAAACAAACAATCAAATCTTTCCTTTTTATAATATAATAATACTAGCTGACCTGACAGACGTTGTCCTGTCTTAGAACTGTCAAACACGCAAAGTCAAAATTGTAAATCTTATTTTTTTACACCTTGGGTTACATTATTGGAGTTTTAGTAAGGATCCCTATTTTTTTTGAAAATATAATATAGCCTATGTTACCCGGGGATAGTGTAGCTTCCCAACAGTGGAAGAATTTTTCAAATCGGTTCAGTAGTTTCGGAGCCTATTCAATGCAAACAAACAAACAATCAAATCCTTTCTCTTTATAATATTAGTATAGACTAGCGGTCCGCCCCAGCTTCGCACGGGTATAGATTATAGCCTATGTCACCCGGGGATAGTGTAGCTTCCCAACAGTGGAAGAATTTTTCAAATCGGTTCAGTAGTTTCGGAGCCTATTCAATGCAAACAAACAAATCTTTCCTCTTTATAATATACTAGCGGTCTGCCCCAGCTTCGCACGGGTATAGATTATAGCCTATGTCACCCGGAGATAGTGTAGCTTCCCAACAGTGAAAGAATTTTTCAAATCAGTTCAGTAGATTCGGAGCCTATTCAATACAAACAAACAAACAAACAAACAATCAAATCTTTCCTCTTTATAATATATAAGTATAAGTATAGATTTTATCTTTTTTTATGGCTTGCGTTTACTCTCTACCTACTAGAATTAGTTAGTTTCATTTTTAATAATATAATAATAATAAATTTTCAATTTTTATGAATAGTGTAAAATAATGAATAAAATAAAATAATTATTTTGCACTATGTGGTAAACTGAAGCTGAGGAAGTAATCTTGCCAAGAGTCAACCGAGGCGCTAATTTTTAAAGAGCCGTCTCATTAAGCCATACGCCACAGAATATGTTATAGCTAGAATAACTTAGGCCATTAAAGTTAGGCCGTAAAATGTAAAGGACTTTATGCGTCGCATGCACTCCAAACAATAGCCCCGCATCGTTCCGAGAAGTAATGCTCTTCTAATAGTATTGGTTAGCGGTACTTTTTTAACTGTTCGGTGACACACAGCCCGTATTATGGTTTTAGTATTAAGTTTGTGATGGATGGTTGGATAGTCTTTATCCACAGTCTTCGACACTATGAAGTCTAAGCTTGTTCACTTCCCGATTCAAATTTAAATTTTACTTAAATTATTGGTTGATTTAAGGCTGCGCTCATCGGTTAGAGTTATACATTTCAGTTTCTCAAATTTTCTAAATTTTTGAAGCAAATACAATTCAGAGGGTTGTGGATAAATTTAATTCAATTCAAATTGTTTATTTCAAGTAACCGTGGATGATAAAAAAACGATTGGGCATTATCTTTAGCGCCGGCCAGGGGGTAGAGCAAGATGAGTGGTCACTCTAGGCGCCAGATGGCAAGGGGTGTCAAAAAGCCAAAAGCGGAAAATTAAATTTTGATAGCACTTCGCGCCTTGGGCGGGAGCCGTGGGACACACTTGCATTGTTTGTAACCAGCATAAAATTTTGATGTGGAAATAGTTAACATCCTAGATTAGCACATGGGCTACTTTTTTATCCGGGTAAAAGATAGATTCCTGTACGATAGTTTTCAGAAATGAAACGCGGCGAAAGACAATCTCGCTCTACCCTGATCAAAGGCCCAGCGCTGATTATCTTTAGAATTACATTGCAAATAGTATGGCAATTGTTTTAAACGTTTATCGGGACTTATCACGTATTATTTAATTTAGGTAAAAAATATATACCTTTCGCTCGACGTTTCGACCATGTTACAATGGCCAAACCGCGGTGTAGGTACTAGAACATTTACCGATACAGTCAGTGTTGTGTGTCGTAGTGACAACCCTGCCATTTTTCAAGATCAAGTGAGGGTAGGAGAACAAAACACCCGCTCTTCTCGCCGGACTCACCCGCAGTTTTCAGTCAGCTCGTGACCACGGCCATTGTAACATGGTCGAAACGTCGAGCGAAAGGTATATATTTTTTACCTAAATTAAATAATACGTGATAAGTCCCGATAAACGTTTAAAACATGTGTTCAAATCGCGAAAGTTTAAAAATTACTAGTATGGCAATTTTCGTGTTCATATTATATAGAATAGTGGAGGAGATAGAAAAATAGTTTCATTGGATCTCGTCGGCCAAAATAACACATGTTAACATAAAAAATTCTTTAAAACGTTTGCAATGTCATTCTAATAGGAATACCCAAACGTCTTTTAATGCCATATTCTTGGTTTTTTATTATTATTAAAAGGTCGAAAATATGCGAATGAGATACCTCTGACTGGTGAACGCGGTCTTAATGTAAGTTTAACCTAATGTATTTAATGTTTGAATATAAAACAATTGTACAGTATGTTGAACATTCTAGGTTGTTGTGGAAAGTTCTGGGTGGTGTTGAACTGGTCTATAAAATGAGGTACGGCACCCACCAATAAAATTATGCCTCATATCGTAATTTTATTATATTTAACTTAAATAACTTTAATTATTCTTGGTACATATACCTAGTTGTAATTCTTAGTGTGATACCTCTTATTTTTATAAAAATAAAACAAATATGCAAAAACATTGCGACTCGCATAAAATGCTCCATCTTTTCCCATGCCTTAATTACATAGTAAGTAGATCAGAGAACTTATCAGAGGAATACATCTTTTATTACGGTTCTAAAACTTTTTTCTCTGCAAGCACACTGAAAAATGTATTCCTGACTTAGTCCTGCCCAAAGAGAATACCGCTAACTCTGAAGAGACTTAGTGGGACCATAGAAAAAAGTATTTATGAAACGGGTGCAACACTCACACATAATGAAGTGAAACGCCTGTTAGAGTAGGACAGAAAACGTAGAAGTTTGATTTCGCACCCGTTTCATACATCCGAAATTTTTGTTGAAGTGCGCAAGCCTGGTCTTGCCTTTCAAAACCGATTCTTTAGGAAGGAAAAGGTCTTATTTTGGAAGGCAAGACTTGGCAGGAAAGTCAGGTTTTTTTTCAGTGTAGTGCCTATTCCATGACATTGATAGCGGCAAATTTGGCAGGTAATTGTATTCTAAGTATATCTACACTAATATTATAAAGAGGTAAAGTTTGCAAGCTTGTTTATAATATTATAATTTGAAGTAACAAAATTATATAATGGTAAATAAATAGATATATTAAACAAGACAAAAACGAGAGTGTATGACATACGCACCCCGAGAGTTGCAGCTGTGTGTTCGCTCGTGTTTTGATGTCGTGTGGGTGTGTTTTTGTGGACAGGGTAAGCAGGTTTAGAATTGCCTACCGTATCCACCAGAACCGATGTGGGGCAGGCGGGAAAAAAAAGAAGTTATGAGCAAGTACTCCGTGTGGCTGTAA
This sequence comes from Agriopis aurantiaria, assembly GCA_914767915.1. NCBI lineage: Eukaryota > Metazoa > Arthropoda > Insecta > Lepidoptera > Geometridae > Agriopis > Agriopis aurantiaria. The sequence goes on along the minus strand of OU611994.1, from coordinate 2,258,271 downwards.
CTTCAAAAACGTTCCTAACACAGTTGAGATTCAGTTGGAGTTATTCATCCAAGTTATCAATTTTGCGAATGTGGCTGTAGAAGTTTGAGAACCTGAGTCTAGGACCGGTCGTGCCCACATTGTAAGCCGGTTAAGTGTTAATATTGCATTAACCAGCTGCCTGCCTCTTGGGCTATAGATAAGGTTTAAAAAAATAACATGAACAGCTAATGAGAAAATATTGGAACTACAAAATAAATGCGATAAGTTCTACCTACTACTACCTACATAGTACTTACAAATTACAATGTGTTTTTATTGTTTTGTTATTCTAATATAATCTCTGAAATTAAATAATTTTAATGGGATGAATATTTTTTTAATTCCTGTGACGTTTCTAACACTCTGCAGGGTCCCTGGCCACAATACTTTGGGAATAAGCCGTCATAAGTAGAAAATTACAGTGTATTTTTATTATTTTGTAATTCTAATAATAATCTTTGAAATAGAAATACTTTTAACGGGATGAACATTACTTTAATTCACTGTTTTAAACTATCACGGTTGTTCACTAAAGTGATTACTTTAATTCTTGTGACGTTTCGAACACTTTGCAGGGTCCCTGAGTCCCTGGCCACAATACTTTGATAATAAGCCGTTACAGGTAGACTATGACGGATGTCTACAGAAAAGTTATGATACTTATTATACAGGGTTATAAGGAAAAGGCATCGTTATATTCATCATTATGAACAACTTTTAGTACATGGGACCAATAATAAAATCGACGTTGGATGCAGGCCGCTTCCAACCGACCCTTTTGGAGATCGATGAGGGAGGCCTATGTCCAGCAATGGACGGCCTACGGCTGAAATGGTGATGATGATGATGAATCATAAAATCGCGGGGGAAAAGTTTCGAGTGTCAATGACCGTTATCTATGGAATAGCTGATAATTTTTTCGCGATTTCAGGGTTGATTCCATAGTAAAAGTTGTTCATAATGATGGGTACAATGACCTCCTTTCGGCTTAGTACTGTCTATATGCGTAACCCTGTATATTGCAAATGGACTTTACACTCGGACACAGTAGTTGTAGTTTTGTAGTTGAGCATAAAAAGACTTACTTTACTCACTGTGCCTTTTGTGGATAGAGGCGAGGAACAGATTGGTGATGACGTGTTTATTGGCTGACAGCTTTGATCGATTATATTGTAGCGATGTGAGATGATAGGCGGATAACGGCTCCAATAGAGACTTCTCGTCCGAGACAGCGTGATGGTACATCTTACACCATTATTCACCAGAACCTAATGTGCTCAACTTTAAAATACCAACATTTGTAAATTAATTTGTTATTTGTAATTTAATTTGTTATCTAACTAGATTTAAATGATCAGTGACATGTCGCTAACTCAAGAGAGTGCTTTGTTTGTTTTGAATTGGCGCCTTGCCATAATGTCCTTGTATGGGAAAACCTTAAAATCGCAACAACAAAAAATCATTACATTTTGTCGAGTGTCAATTGCCGTTTTTTATGGAACAGCTGATATTTTTTCGCGATTTCTGGATTGGTCCAATATTATGTATAATTTGAATATAATATGATATTTTGATATATAAAAAAAAAACACCTATTGAATATGCATGACTAAAAATTTTTTTTTTTGCAAGAAATTAATCAGTGATATAATATTGTCAATATTATCCGCCCTTGCTTTTGCCTTGGGATGATAAACATCACAGCTAAAATGGCTTATTTATGCACTCGTTGTACAATCTTCTATTTATGGCACGACGCGCGTCGTGCAATTATTGTAGTCCACTGTAGTCTAGACCTAAAACTTTAGTCGTTTTGTAAAAACTTGTAGAGATTTATTCATTACATAGCTTTAGAAACGGCAGCCCGCTTCGTGAGCTCGGGTTTCTATATCGGTTAGCATAAATTGATTCATAAGCAAGGCAACTACTTACTTAGAACTTGTACACGCTGAATGTAATTTGTGGACTAATGTGGTCTAACAAGAACAGGAAACGTTTCATTATGAATTACAAAAACCGTAACTGACTTTACCAAGCAAAGTCTAAATAGTGAGCAGAGACGTTGCTCCCTGTATTTTTATCGCATTTAGAACGAGGAACGTTCAGTACGCTTACTCCCAGTTTTGATAGTTTTCGGAAAACTTTTTTCGTTTACGTATTGTTCCATACATTTTAATAAAGCGCCTCCAGCGGAAACGCGGACGAACTATAATCGGTGGTTTACATTGCTTCACTTTAATACGAAAAAAGTTTTCTAAAAGACATATTGCTAGCAAAATGTTCGTATAGCCTAGACGAGTATAGACCGTTCCGTACTTTGTTGCCATACCCATTCAGGGTCATTATGGGATACCTACCTTAAACATGCTACCTAACATCTGTATGTGAATTTCTTAACGAGCTATAAATTATTTAGTATTGAGACCATTTTATTTATATTACACGGGAATTACTCACGTAAGATTAATCCGGTCACTCTGACTATAGTTTCAACCGCATTAGGCGAATTTCAAGGTGAAACCATGAACCGTGGTATTGAGACCATGGTTTTTTAAAACTTCAGACATAAATCATAAATGTAATTATGCTAAAAAGTAACTCCACACAAGCTCTACATCCCAGTAGTATGACGGCAAACATAAAACAGGCAAGTTATGTTCCTAGTTGGACTTGTAGCTGGTAAACAATCCCGGCTTGTCGCGTAGACCGGAAACGCTGTGTCGTTTGTCGCTCGGACCGGTTGAAGGAACCCACATTTTATTCCCTTTGCTGCCTGCGACGTTTTTGAATTAGCAGTATCTAAGATTACACGTGTTCTAGAGACAAAAGTTATTAGTTAACTCTACATTGCTAATCATATTTTACCAATACAAATTCATCCTCGCCGAAATGTAAAAAAACTTTCGTTATTACTAGCCTTCGTCGAATCGACGAGCCATGGTTGTTGGAATAGCGATCAGGGCCTCCGTACACCAAAAAACTACTTTCAGTCACAGGGGGAGTAGGTCAACTGAGATTAGATGAGCGCTCGCGGTGGCTTGATCGCGCATGCAAATTTTACAGTGCATTTTCAAAAACTGCGTCGTCGATGTGACGAAGATTAGCAATCTAGGGTTAAGTTGACCTTATCCTACCCTCCCTCTTTTACTACAGGACATATAGAAGGACTGCACACTACCACCCCTTCCTCGTGGAAATACCAAAGAGTCGTACACAACGATTGGGGTCGTAATTTTAGGAACCGATTTGGAAAATTATTTGGTCTTTCAGATTGGTCCCATAGAAAAGAAGAGAAAAGAAAAGAAAAGAAAGAAATGGTTAGAAATTTCATCAAAATCGGTTTACTAGCTTGGCTTTAAAATCAAAATAACTGCAAAATTCGGAAAATTGATTTTATGTTTTATTTGTTTTACACGGGAATCCCTCGCTTAAGATAACCGAAACCGAACCGTCAACCGTTGTTTCGTTATAACCGAAATTGCATATTTGAGTTTTTTTGGGAAGTCGTTTTATTATTGGTAATAAAATTATTGATGAACACAAGATGGACGGACGACCTAAAAGAGACCGCAGGGACACGCTGGATACAGGCCGCTTCCAACCGGCCTTTTTGGAGATCGATGGGGGAGGTCTATGTCCAGTAGTGGACGTCCTATGGCTGAAATGATGATGATGAATTATTGATGATTTACAGGTACTGTTCCACGTCTACAGTATGGTGACGTCCTGTTACATCAGGTGCCTGCTGTGTTCTATTTAAGGAGATTCTAGTAGCACCTGTCGGAGTCGCATTCTTATTGAGCAGTCGGTAGATTATTCTCTAAGATACAGTGTAATGTGCTATTCTTTAGATGTTTATCATCATTTTACGTTATTTAAAATAAAACATTATCACTTCGTAATATTATAAAATAGTCACTTGTCTTTTTTAATTATATTTTTTTGTTTACAAGAAACATATTATCTATGTTATGTATTCGTATTAAGAAATAGACAACTTTTTAAATCAAACAATGCGTCGTTCATCATAATTATCACCCGTCGTTCGTCATATTTCCACTGCTGGGATATAAGCCTTCTTTCTGAGAGAGTTTGCGACCATTCCGGCCGAGTGCATGCACTTTTTAAAGTTTATTTATTTTAAGTAGTTTTAGTTTATTTGATATTGTGTATGATTAAGCGAATAAATGTTTTCAACACTTACCAAGTTCCATCAAAATTGGACGAGTAGTTTTCGAATGTCCGAAAACTAACTCACTTTTATATCTACTTTATCCTAATTAAAACTAATATCATCATCTATCTAGCTTGCTATTTTGTTGGGTTTAAATTTATAGGAAAAAAAGGAAATAAATTTGTTATAGATGATTGTAACGAAATCTACTTGGTAAATTTCTTAAGGGCGCGTTCGCCGGCTAGAAAATAACTCTAGCAGGTTTAGCACATTCTCAACATTTGAAGATAAAAAAAGAATCATCAAAAACAATTCTAAATAGGTGGAGTAATCGCGTAACATACATAAAAAAAACATACAGTCGAATTGATAACCTCCTTTTTGAAGTCGGTTAAAAAATCACTTAAAAACCAATCTCACATTTAGCGAGAATAAAAAAAAATATTAGGGAATTATCTTTTGAATAACATTGCTACTGGTAATAATTTTTGTGATGACTTTTATAGGATGGCTAAGTAGATCGAAAAACTCAACAAAAAATAAACTATGTATTTTGCCATAATAAAACATCTCCACATAGAAATTACTTCAAAACATTAGCAATGTCATTCTAAAAAGAATGTCCAATTGTTATTATTCCTACTTAGGAAATTTTTATCTTCTAAATGTGGGGAAAAGTATAACTCTGGCTTGGAGCGCGGCCTTAAAGTTCAATTACCCATTATCACGCAGGTAATCTGCGACCAACTGTCCGACTCAGACTTTACAATCATTTATCTCCAATACGATCAACCAAACACACGCATCTATAAATTGCCAAGCAAAAAGTACTAAACATACTTCATACATTTCCAAGATTAATTACTACGGAGGCTGGTATTACAGCGGCGCTAGATTTAATAAAACCCCTCCGAGGGCTCCCGAGACACCGTCGGCTGGAATATTTATCATACACTATCAACTGCCCCGAGCTGCAAACTACCTGGTCATGAGTTATGGAAGATTGTTTCCATTCACATAAAAATGTGGTTCTATTTTATGAATTAGAATTATAATGAATTTTAAGCGTGCTCCATCATAGACCGCATCATCGCTTTAGATCAGGCGAGTTAGCAGTCAAACGCAAAATATTGGGCATTTTTGTAATTTGTTATTTTGAGTTTTGGTCCGTTGTAGACTAATATGCCATTTTGAGAATTAGGCATCTAGAATTTGCCATTTTGAGAATTGCCATTTTGAGAATTGGTATTTTGTAGACTAATGTGCTATTTTGAGTATAGCCATATAGAATTTGCTATTTTGTAAATTGGTATTTTGTAGACTACGTAATATACCATTTTGAGAATTAGGCATCTAGAATTTCCCATTTTGATAATTGATATTTTATTGTTAACTAATATGCCATTTTGAGTACCTATTAGGCATCTAAAATTTGGCATTTTTAGAAATAGTATTTTCTAGACTAAAACGCCATATTGAGAATCATTTTATTGTAAACTATATGCCATTTTGAGTATAAGGCATCTAGAATTTGCCATTTTGAGAAATTGTATTTTCTGGACTAATATACCATTTTGAGAATAAAACATCTAGATGTCTCAATTCTAGATTTTCTAGATGTAGTCCAGAAAATACAATTTCTCAAAATGGCAAATGGCAAATGTTTGCCATTTTGAGAATTACGTTCTGCGTCTAAATAATTTGACATCTATAAATTGCAAAATTACTGGATAAAATCTGATTCTGATTACATAGGTATTATCAATGCGAAAGTTTGTAGAAAGTAATAAAGATGTGTTACACACTCAAATCTATTAACAATTTGGCGGGTTTAAAAAAATCGGAGTAGTGTTGAATTTGCTCTGTAAATAGCCGCAGTTATTATCAGCTGAACTGTAAAATTGTGAAGACCTGTAATTTGTTATCTACACATAGATTGTACCCCGGAATAACAACTATAATCACATTGCATAGCATTCTTTAAAACTGGAAATATTTGAGGTTTTTAGGGTTAAGTACCTCAAAAGGAAAAAACGGAACCCTTATAGGATCACTTCGTTGTCCGTCTGTCTGTCCGTCTGTCAAGACCCTTTTTCTCAAGAACGCGTAAAGGTATCAAGTTGAAATTTATACTAAATACTTGGATCTACAGTTTCTTTCGGCTGTAAAAAAATAAAAGTTGTAAGTCAACGCAATCAAAAGATATGAACGTTTATGTCGCATATTTTGCGATTTCACAGGGAAATCAAAACCTATAGGGTACTTCCCGTTGACCTAGAATCATGAAATTTGGCAAAAGGCAAGGTTTCATAGCACATGTATAGGAATAAATCTGAAAATTACAAATTTGAAGTTATATCATTTAATAATAATTATTTTGCTATTACACACTTACATTTTGTAGTTGGAATGTATAGAAGAACCTTATAGTCAACTACAAAGTTAAGTTTGTCTTTCAATATTCAACTTTAGTTTTTTTTTTGGACTCGCGCTCTGAGGTTTCTGTCCAACGGAACCCTCAGAGCACGAGTCCTACTCGTACTTGTCCGTTTTTTTTATAATGTGTGAGATGTAAGTAGGATAAAGTAAGTTTGCTGGTCCCGCAACTAGCGACTAGCTTAACGAGTACTGCGAGTACAATTTAATCAACTCAGCTTCTTTTAAAGATTCTAATCTAGAACTAGACGCGGGAATGTTGTTAATCATAATGGTTATCTCCAGTTATGTTCATCCGAAATTTTATGCAATTTAGATTGATGATACGTAAACAAGTCTTGAGATTACTTTAGATTTGGCGGAAGCACGAAATGTCTTTGTTTATGTAATAGTTTAGATTAATAATTAGATATAATGTTGGTAAATATGTTATAGAATTTAGACTATAAGTAAGGAAGCGTTTACTTTAGGGTTGTTTCCTACTCACTACCACTTAAAATCATGCGTGTGCTATCGTCTGCGGTAGTCAAAAACTATGTGATGTGGCTAAGGGAATCAAAAAGAAAAAAATGTTAGAGAGAAAGAGAGAGATATAGATAGAGTAAGAGAAAAAGAGACAAATACGTCAGCAAGATTACTTCATGAAAACTCGCGCCATAATTATTATTCAAACGGATTACACTCGCATTATTTATCGGTCGAGACAATCAACCGGTTTTGGAGTCATTAGAGCTCCTTCATCAAAGAAAACGCGCGCTCCCGGAGACGGTTGCACGCGCACTGGTACTGGATTTTCTATATGGCTATTGTATAAACACAAGATCAAAAAACAAACAATCTATTTAAATTAGGATAGTCTTACGTTACGGCTAGCTGTTTAAAACAAACCAGTTTAGGCGATGAAAAAATTTTGTGCGGCCGCAAACCGTATCTGTGATTTCCGAATTGCGCAGTTTTAACGTTAGTTTTATACCGCGTAAGCTGTTGTTGTTGTTGTTGGCCGTAAGGCCCCAGGACAGCGTCAAGGTCGGGTCAGCTCGTAAAACAAATAAAAACAAAATAGTATGCATTTCAAAGTATGGCGAGTCAAAGCCTTGTTATAATTAGTCACTGAGTTGCTACTACCAAGGAAAAACGTTAAATTTATAGTAATTTTCAATACTACTTGAAAATACAATGGAAACAATCCCACGACAGTCTCACATCTGTTTTGATTCAAACCGCATTGAGATGTAGCGCTCGTATTTAACCATCACGAGTTAAAATAGGCAAGTCTCCATTTATTTATTTACTATCGATACCCCGTAGTTTCACCCGCAATTTATTATTTTATCTGTATGAAAATTAATCCAAATTTTTTAATCCTTTAGGAGACAAATATATATTTCATATTACATTAATTTATCTATTTAATAATAATAATAAGTAAAATAAAAACCATCTTAAATATAAATTTATAGCTAAAACTATTTTAACAAGCCGCTACCAGTGGACAGCGTTCCCAAAATGCTGGCAGCATTGCCACCTTGTATGACAGTGCAAAATAAAAGCCAGCATTTTGACCACAAGTTGCTTCGACCAGACTATAAGATACCTACCTGCATAGATGGATAGATTTTTTTTTTAATGTTCACACTACAAATACAATTCTAAAACAACCAAACAAACACACCAAACCAAATACCAAAGAACCAAAACCAAAAAGATTTACATAACAATATAATTTATATGGTTACATGGTGCTTTTTGCATACCAAAGAGCATTTCCCTTTAATATAATTACGCAAACTGCAAACTTACGAGACATTATTTTTCTATCGGACGGCCAGAGCGGGAAAGAAAAGACGACACCGACAACGGTAAATTCGAACGAAGCGTTTTTATTCCACTTGTATTGTGCGAATCGGTAAACTGCGAAACACGCTGAATAAGTGTTCTTTGATAGTTACAATCTAGGTGTTTCTAAGTCGCGAGTAAATCAGTTCTTCGGCAAGCATGACCGTAGAATAGCGAATCAATCGTAGACTGCATTATCGCGAACCAGGCGAACGGTCAAGCGACCCAATATAAAAAAAAAAAAGTGTCTGCTCTATATAGGCCAACAGGCGATACGGCCTTGAAGGCTTTAGCGAACCCGATGGGCGAATAAAAAAAAAACTATATAGGCCAAAACATCCTTACAATTATTGAACAGTGCCTTTTCAACCAAATATTCTTCATTCCAAACCAAAGTTCTTACGAAGATGGTTTGGGAGAAACGTTTAATATACGCAAACAAACTTTCACATATATAATGTTGGTGTGATAAATCTACTCTTTGCTTGTAATCTAAAGAACTGGAAGAGCTGGTTTAAAGCATAAAAGTAAGTGCAAGATGTCAGATTTTAAGTGTAGATGGGATATGTTCACTGTGATGGGGTAAATCAAGCTTAGCCATCAAGTAAGGAATCTATAATTAAGGTATTATACTAGATAATTATAGTTGTAACACAGATTCTTGATAGCAACATTCCGGGAAGACCAGCTCAAGACATGTAAGTTTGTAGTAATATTATTCTTTTGCAGAGTCCATCTGGGGAAGTACCACTAATTTGCCAGTCATTCAGTCGTCAAGCAGTCGTGTAAATACAAACCATCACAGAAAAGAGAAGTAAATTTCGAATGACTGACGTTTTGTTTCTATGGGTGCAACTGGCTACAACCTTACAAAAATGCTTTGACAATCGTTCTAATTTAAACAAAACATGCACATAAAATCAGGTGAGCGACTTGTTCGTCTCATCAATCAGCTTGAAAGACGTTGGAAAATGGCTAGTTTCAGAATGGTTTCATAGACATTTCCAGCATCGGAATGCAGGATAGCATCGTGAGTTTTTTTTTTAAAGTAAGTGACCTCCAAATTCTCCAAACTTATATATCAAGATGTCTTAGTGGATGGACTAGTGCCTTGAATACAAACGCCTAATTTGGCCAAAAACTATGCATCATTGCCATTCAGCGTAGCAATGCTGCTAGCATTTTTGACCACTTTTCCTTCCACCAAGGGGCTTTTATATTGGAGTTTTACTTTCCTTTTTTCTTTTGTATTAGTTTTAAGTTAATTATTAATGATTATTATAATATCTGGATGCTCTTATTCTAATTTATTTATATGGCGATTCTGCACATAAAATGATAATTTTAATCCACAGCTCAGTCTTGAACTCTGGAACTCGTATCTTAAAATTAATAACGAAGCATCATTAACATCTGATCTATGATAGCCCTTCAAATGTTTGTGCCGCCAGAAATATACGTTTGATATTATCCATATTGCAAAAATTGGGGGTTTTTTCGGAGACTACCAAATTATTTGGAAGTTAGTTGATGATTATATAAAACAAGGGCACAATCTGCCAATACCGCTATCACGTTTTCTGTCAACAACATTATAGAATTACATCACAGATTGTGATGAATCGTCTCCGGCGCAGCGGGCAGCGGCAGCGTAGATCATTCGTCACACTGGACGAGCAGTCCCGTTGGATATTGTTATAGGCATGAGGTGTGGAAGAGAGGATTATAAATATGAGAGACTGGGTGAATATAAATATGTGGTGGCCAATTCGGCGGAGCAGCACAAATGATACAAATATGCTTACCTCGGCAGTGTTTACATATTTGAGTCGTTTGGGGTCGAACCATTGGGACCTTGGGGCCCTGAGCTCACCTCATTTTCAAAAATGTTTGCAATGCAAGACCATAATGCTGGCATGCTCCTGGCTTAACGCATAAGCATTGCCATTCAGCGTGGCAATGCCGTTAGCATGCTGCCGACTGGTGAGCTTGAAGATTTTGATTATGTTTAGACCTTCAATGGTCTATGAGATGTTTTTGTAGTGTTAGTTAGCTTGTATTTTGACTTACTTATTTGACTTGTATTTTTTTGTTTTACTTGTATTTGAGACTCGAGTGGTCATTTATATTACCAGTATCCTCATAAAGATCAAGAACAACAACAAACAAAAACAAAAAAAAGAGAAAAAAAAAGTTGGAAAAAGGTAAAATAACTGTATACTTTTTTTACTATAGCTTCTAGGTTTAGAAATTGGTCCGATATTCTAGATTAAAACGTCCACTTATGCAGAGAATATGTAACCAAAGATTGATGTAACTTAAGACCGCATAAGAGGCAATTGAAAAACGGCCAACCCCTCAATGAAACGGAGATGGCATGTGTACGTTTTTTGTGTTTTTATTTTTATAATTTTTTCTCTAATACCTATAGATTGATTTACCTATATGCTGTTTTTTTATTTGAAAGTAAGTTTCTAGCAGTTTTTCTTATATGTTTGATTAAAATCTCTCAGGTAATTTAAAAGTAAAGTAAGATTATAGATCTTTTGATGCAAATTGGTTGTATTGTTCATATTTTCATTTATATACTTATTCTAAGACGACACTAGTGATTCATTAGTTAATTTTTTACTCAAAAAAACTTTTTGAGCTAAGAAGAGTTCAAAAATTAAAGTAGTTCACTTCTTTTTTATCGCTCACTACCTAGCCATCACTAGTGTAGTGTAAAGTCGCCGACTGGTCGATAGATGATCTATTTGGTCGTCTGATCGAAGTAGTCGATCAATAGATTGATCAGGGTGTGGACGTACTTGTGATTATAATGGATTGTCATCCACAAGACGTTTACAAAAAGGTTTATAATAGGCGTGAAATAATGCAAAACCTCTGAATAAAACAAAAGAAGAAACGAAGAAGTACAATGCCTTTATATACGAAATTTCGATAACATTAGTAAAAAGGTAGGAAATTGATAGATGCAACCTGCTATAGACCAAAGAGAGTGGTGGAATTAAGTATAGTGATTGAAGATTTTGGTGTTAAAAACACTGACATATGTTCGGAAAAAAAACTAGTCTGTAATATCTTATTTTTAATGAAAGACCAAGAAATATTTTAATGTGGTTAGCAACAGATACCTAATAGATAGAGTGACAGAATAATAGGGTGATCTAGTGCCCAAAAGTGATTAATCAAGGTGTACGTGTATAATGGCCTTTAAATTTTGGTGCAGACTGAACTGAGCTATGTTCGGAAAAATACCCCTCGAGCTTCGACCAAAATAAAATGAATGGACGGGCCATAACCATTGAATTTGCTTAGTAAAAACTAGGTAAAATGAGTCAAAACCGTAGAACATTTACTTCAACACCTTTATAAACATGTACTTACAGTACATTTGTTTCAAAAATAGATAGCGGTTTTTTGTTGTGTATTTACCCTTCGGGAAAGCACACGAAGGCATAATTTTGTCAGATGTTTGGTTATCATGTAACTAAAGTCGCGTGTTGCACGTCCTACGCCTAGATACCGACTGAAACGAAGTGAGCGCCGGCGCTCATTTTGTAACCTTCAAAAATGTGCTTCTTCTGGGCCCGTCCATAAATATTTTTTTGGTTGAAGCCCTGATGTCGTTTTAATTGTGAAAACCAGTACCTAAGCTTTGAGAAGTCTTTACCTTTTTCATCGCTTTGTTTGAGTGAATTACTTTTTGAATAGAGAACGAAGTAGGTAATACGTAAACATCAAACTGATCACAATCATCATGGCACAGATTTCTAACAAAACAATCACCCACACAATCAAACATTAGATAATGACAGTTCATTAAACCTACACACATTATTTGCAATTTAAAATAAGAACACTCCACTTATCGGCAATCTAGGCTAACGATTCTCGATATTCAGAAGCAAGAACCATACAACCATAGATTATAAACCGTTGAGTGTGCAAATGACAGCTGTCAATGTCATTAAATAAATGTTAATCATACGTGAGGTCAAAACGAGCCAAAAGCCACAACACGGGGACGAAGAGAAAAAAAAAGAGGTCAAAACGGATGCCAGAATTCTAGATGATAATGATTCGCGTTGTAAAACTAAACTCGGTCCAAGCATTTATTTGTATTGTATTGTATTGTATTGTTCTGACAGCTGCAATAATATTGTAATAAGCAGAATTGGAGTAATCATGTCGTTTCATTGTATTATTTTCCTAAGCTTGTGTATTTTAGAGTGTTAAAGCGTTAATGGTGGGTTATTATTTATTAAAGGTTGTGGAATGAGCTCCCGATATTTCGGCGCACTAACATGCACCATGTATCCCGTAAATAATCATATAACTTTAGTGAGCAACCGAGTTAAAAACAAACAACAACAAGAGAGTTAAAACAGTGAGTAAACGGTGAGTTTAAAACAGTGTGTTATTTATTATTTGTTCATGGACGTGCTCAAGTGTGGACAAGTGATATAACGCCGTGAAACATGAATTTACGCGTTGTTTCCAAAGCTCCTCCTAGGGCATTACTTTGACTTGACAGTGACCTACTTTGATTGACTCTGTGACTGCCATGTTTGACTATAATTCATCAAAATTGAAAATATTTTAATATTTGACACTGGCAAATGCACAGGAGTGCGACGCCAAAATCCTCACAGAGGAAAGAATTTAAAAAAAGCAGAATGACAAATCACTAATTTCTCTTGGAATTCTCTTCTTACTTGGATGACCTCCTTATTTCGTGCTCCTTATCCTTTCACCGAACCGAAATGCCATATTTTACAAATTTTTATGTCGGTTTTTTAAATTGATTATTATTGTTTTTTGTGGTGGCACGGAACCTTCAGTACGCAAACCTGACTCTCACTTGGCTGGTTTTTTATTTATTTTCATCATAATGTCTTTATTTTATCTACGGAGTACTTACCGTTATTTTTAAATACCTATTTAAAATTCCTGAACAAATAAAAAGAAGCATCCATTGTCTCGAGCCGTCAAACTTGCTCTTCATCACAAGAACTCGTCTCATAAAGTGTTCAGTGGGCCAAGTATGGCACGCAAGATGCAGCACAATAAACAAAGATTATGTCGCGTAACTGTTACGTCCAACTGTATTGGCGTGCTGGTTCGCGCGGAGAAGGCCATCCTAATTTTTAAGTTGGGATTTCACAGACCGAAGTCAACCTTATTCCGACTAAAAAGATTCCCGATGTACCGTAAGCGCCATTGAGTTGCACCATCAATGGTGTAGATGCAAAAAACTATTCCTACCATAGAAAGGTTCTGGAGTGGAGACCACGAACCAGAAGACGCAGCGTAGGGAGGCCTCCCACTAGATGGACCGACGACATTGTGAGAGTCGCGGGCATCCAGTGGATGCAAAAGGCAGGCTGTCGTTCAGTGTGGAGGTTAAAGGGGGAGGCCTATGTTCAGCAGGCCTATGTTCGATACCAGGTACCAGGATAGCAGAAACGATGGAGAGGTATTTCACTCTAGATTTACAGAGTGTGATCACGGAACGCGGGGGGCGGGGACTTCTTATGGTTTATTCATTCCCGGTATTTGGGATCTTGTTGAAATTTGGGTGCTTTGTGTGAACGAAACGGAGACATGATTTTTAACACGAAACAGTTAAACTGTAAGCACGCGTAACAGGGTTAAACACAACTGAAACATAATAATAGAAGATTTTACAATGAGTGCATGAAATAAGCCAATTTAGCCAAGCGGAGTCGAAATTATTGCCGATATTCCGAAAACCCGTACGAAGCGTTGATTCCACTTTTATTATACGAACTGCTAGTCTGTAAAATGCGCTGCCTGAATAGTTTTCCGATAGTTACAATTTGGGTGTCTTCAAATCATGAGTGAATCGGTTTGTTCTAGGCAAGCGTGCTCCACCGTAGACCGCATCATCTCTAAACATCAGGCGAATAGGCGGCCAAACACAAGCCTATTATAAAAAGAAGAAGGCGGATATTTAAGTCGAGTATAAATTAACTTTTATGCACGAGTTTTTTTACTTTATATTTATGCGTAGAATTGAAGCAGTGATATTGTAAATAATATCTCTTTAGTTAAAATTTAAACTGAAATATGAATAACGTTCTATATTTATTCGACAAAAGTTATGTCTGGGTCTTTAATAATACCCTGATCTATATGGGTATTATTAGATACCCAGGCAATCTTCTTACATGAAATATTTTACAAACTGAACCTCTTTGAACAATTTTAAAGTGTAAAAATGTTTATGCGCTAGTGCATAAAAGGCAGACTGCACTAGAACATAAAATGCATTTTTAGACAACTTGAAATGCAACTTAACAAGAAGTTTTTTGTCCACGTGACTAATCGCTAGTTAAAATAATTATGAAACATTGAATAACATGAGTCCAAGAAAGTAAGTCAGGTGGCATGTAGTACACATTCAATCCAAAATCAGAATTGCCTAAGTACACTTAAGTTACGCTAGATACCTAAGCGTTTCCGTGAAGGATATTACGCACGGTGCTTAAGGAATAATTATACCACTTGAAATCCTAATACGAGCCTTAACGCTTAGATAACTTTTTACGTATTGGGTAAATGTTGTAATTTTTAGGGTTCCATACCCAAAGGTTTCAAAAGGGTTATTATTAAGCTACGGAGATTTTCACGAGCTTCTCTTGCATAACTTATCTACCTATATGGAAAAAATACGCCCGACCCATCTTGAAAGTAAGTTTTAACTACAAAACTAATTGTAGTAAAATTGATAGAAATGAATAATTAAGACCACTTGAAATCCTAATACGGGCTTTAACTCTTAGATAACTTTTTACGTATTGGGTAAATGTTGTAATTTTTAGGGTTCCATACCCAAAGGTTTCAAAAGGGTTATTATTAATCTACGGAAATTTTCACGAGCTTCTCTTACATAACTTATCTACCTATATGGAAAAAAAAAACGCCCGACCCATCTTGAAAGTAAGTTTTAACTACAAAACTAATTATAGTAAAATTGATAGAAAGGAATAATTAAAACCACTTGAAATCCTAATACGGGCCTTAACTCTTAGATAACTTTTTACGTATTGGGTAAATGTTGTAATTTTTAGGATTCCATACCCAAAGGTTTCAAAAGGGTTATTATTAAGCTACGGAGATTTTTACGAGCTTCTCTTACATAACTTATCTACATGCAAAAATACGCCCGACCCATCTTGAAAGTAAGTTTTAACTACAAAACTAATTGTAGTAAAATTGATAGAAAGTGTTTTCAATTCCAAAGATGACTGGTAAGTATTTGCTTCTCAATGTAAAGACGTCGAACAAAGATGCGGCTTTCTTCTGAATGATGCGGCGTTATGACCAAGTTTTTATTGACGAGTTAGTTATTAAGATGATATAAAAAGTGATATATAATAAGAAGTAAAAGTAGGTGGCACATGTGCTTTATATATGTTTATGTGCATAACATTATGTTTGCTTAGTAATCTTAAGAGATGTTTTTGAACAATGTTTTGTAATAAAGTAAAAGTTTTTGAATGGTACTGTTGCGCTCATTGGTAGTAAGTACGTTATTTTCTATGTAAGTACTTGTGATAATCAATTTATGAGCACACAAATATTAATGCGAAAGTTTGTGTGTTAGTATGTTAGGGTGTAAATGTGCGTGTTTTTATCCCAGAATGATAAACGGTCCTTAAAAGCGCAAGCGGGAATTACGCTGCTAGTGAGGGAAAAAAAAAAGAATCATCAAAGTCGGACTACTCTGTAAAAAGATATGCATGGTAATACGCGTCGGTCTGTTTTTTTTCTACGTTGTGATCCGAAGAAAAATAAAGGGAACTCCTTTTTTTATCATTAAAAAAAACGTAGAAAATACAATGATTTTTATGAACAATTTCCTACAGAACATTTTGATCATAGTACTAACGAAAACCCGAATTGATTTCAGTTAAAATCATAGGTATGACAATATTATTACCTACTAGAGTCTGGCTAATGAAAGTAGATCTTGAAATAGCGCGGCAAATTTAAAAATATCAGTATTGGTATTATTATATGATAATTGATATGAAATCAGAACATAGTAATGTTTGCACATTACTGTGTTCTAACTGTGTTACAATAAACATTCATAATTTTATTTATAAGTATCAAGTGACATTATTCCAAGTATTTCATACAAATTTTTGGGGTTCCAATACTGATATTTTTAAATTTGCTGCGCTATTTCAAGATCTACTTTCATTAGCCAGACTCTAGTAGGTAATAATATTGTCATACCTATGATTTTAACTGAAATCAATTCGGGTTTTCGTTAGTACTATGATCAAAATTTTCTTTAGGAAATAGTTCTTAAAATCATTGTATTTTCCTACTTTTTTTAATGATAAAAAAAGGAGTTCTCTTTATTTTTCTTCGGATAATAACGTAGAAAATAGAACAGACCGACGCGTTTTACCATGCATATCTTTTTACAGAGTAGTCCGAGTTTAATGATTCTTTTTTCGTCAACTTAGTTGTTGTCACCTTACTGATACTGGATTATACGGTACGAAGCTGAAAAGAGGTCATTGTAAGTACTCCTTTTTATTTTGAAATTTTAATTTTGCTTCTACTTTGGGACCAACCCTGAAATCGTGAAAAATATACATTTCGTTGATTATGAATGAAATTTTTTCTATGGAATTGCTGTTTTTTTGCTATTTCAGAGTTAATCATACACGAGTAATATAATGATGAAATTGGTTTCGACTTAGTACTCATCATGTTTAGTTATGGATTGATATCTCATTCTTTGCATACAAATAGAACGAATTCATCCAACCATATCGAGTCACGATCAAAATATGCAAATTGTATTCGACTACAACATAATCGGTGGAAATGCAAAACGATAACAATCGTGCAAGGCGATAACAACATTAATAAATAAATATTAACAAGAACGCTGCCCACCGGTCACACGACGGGTATTAAAAAGTTAAACAGTGATGGGCAACCGTCGCCAGCTTTCTATCGATAATTATGAGGTGATGATATTGTCACGCATTGTGAACCAGCTAAGACCCGGTTACTTCTTAAATCGATTATAATTCTTATTGTAGTTGCATAGAGTTCAATTTCTTATTTAAAATTACAGCGAAAGTGTTCAGGTATTTCGATTGAATGAGTGCTAAATAAGTATGACTTGTTCCTAGTTGTTGCCACTAATGAGGTGTGAAAAATGGTTAGAACAACGAAATTTCGATGTTGTCATGCTCAAATTTTAAACGGCATTGATTGTTTTCTAGTTTTTTGTGGTTTATGTTTTGAGCAATAATAATTTGTTTACTTATCGTAATAGTTGCCATGATTAGTTTGTCAAGAGTAATTCTGACTCAAAGACTCGCACTCTCTTTTAGTTCATAGACCATGAGCGAAAACTGCCAAGGCGAGTAGCAGTCACTATTTATTGGAAATTATTGCTGGGTTTCGTATCTTTGTATCTATCTACATAGTACAAAGTTGCTTTCCGCGTCTGTCTGTCTGTATAACCGCTAACTCCTAAACCACGCAACGGATTTTGATGCGGTTTACACTATCAGTAAGATAATTTTTCACGGAAGGTTTATATATACATAACTAGCAATCCGCCCCAGCTTCACATAGAAATTAGACCCGTGTGAAGCCGGAGCGGGTCGCTATTGTAATTATATTTTGAAATAACGTATGAACGCGATACTAAAAAAAGTATTTCAGGTTCCGTTTAAAAGTATAACATAGAAAAAAAAAACACCGTTATAGCTAAAAACATAAAACGAAAAACTTAACTTGAAGAGCTTATTATCCTCGGGGAATAATAATATCGATAAACTTGAGCATAGTGCACATCCTTAAGTCATACCTAGTTTCTCATACAGCGTCATTGTACTTCACGGTAGGTGCTCACGGCTACTTGGTAAAGGGCAACGATTTTTTAATCTATTTACTTGGCGTTTACTTCAACTTGGGATTCTTTTAGTACGCAATTACTGTACTCGAGTTACAGAAAAAGAACTGTCATTACAAGTTTAATAAGCTGAGATAAGTATGTGTCTAATGACTCAGGGAAGATGCCTTAGGAAACGTTTTTGGATAACGTGGCTGGTGTATCCCTATCTTGTGAAGCTTGCAGTGTTGAGGAACCGGATTTTCGGAAATTTTCGCCCCATCACAAGAAAGACAGCCTTGTTGATATCGGAGTAAAAACTATCACTATAATTAAAAAACTGTAATTGTTTCATACTTAACTAGCGACCCGCCCGCCCGGCTTCGCACGGGTGTAATTTACATGCGAAACCGGGGCGGGTCGCTAGTTATATATATAAACCTTCCGTGAAAATTTACCTAACTAATGGTGAAAACCGCATCAAAATCCGTTGCGTGGTTTAGGAGGAGTTAGCGGCCATACAGACAGACAGACGCGGAAAGCAACTTTAATTTATACTATGTAGAGATATATATATATAAGCCTGCCGTGAAAATTTGTCTAACTAATGGTGAAAACCGCATCAAAATCCGTTGCGTGGTTTAGGAGTTAGCGGCCATACAGACAGACAGACGCGGAAAGCGATTTTAATTTATACTATGTAGAGATAGAGAAGAGATTATAAAACCGTTAAAGCATTATAAAACCTTGATTGGACGGAAAAACGTACAAAAGAGATGTAAAAAAAGATTATTTATTTTATTATTTCGTTATTATCATATACTGGATTAATTTAAGTTAGGTACTATAACAATAAATATCGAAACCTAAATTGACTATAAATTATATTTTTGTGTAGATTTTAATAGCAATAGAGGTTAACAACAATTAATTGCATCTGCGGGACTTCTTTTGTGAGACGTACACTATAGTCTTTTGGATAACTATATTGCGTAGCCAAACGAGACGTGAACAAAGGTATGATTCCGAACTCTGCAGCACGCAGCAGTGCTGCCGCAACAGTGCTGCCGCAGCAGTGCTGGTCCCCGTACATTCTCTATAGGTTTATATTCATGAGATTACATTCCGTCCAAGGTCATTGCTGCCGCGGCATTGCTGCGTAGCTCGGAATGTATTCTCATATAAACCTATAGATAATATATGGGGACCAGTATTGCTGCGGCAGCACTGCTGCGTGCTGCCGAGTTTGGAATCATACCTTTACTCACAGAGTTTGAACTACTGACTACGCTGAATGCAAGCTGCTTCCAACCGGCCCTTTTGAAGATCGATGGGGGAAGCCTATGTCTAGCAGTGGACGTCCTACGGCTGAAATGATGATGATGATAAAATAATCACAACCAATCAGGAAACACTTTCAGAATCAGTGCGCCAGTATTGACTAATTCCAGTCTCGATGCGATTCCGCAACGATTTCGTCGTACGATCGAATTACTCGGAACAAACATCGTTACCCGGTGTAGGAAATCGGGTTCATTATCAAGAACAATGGCTCCGGCTTCGGTGAAGTGTCGCTGGGACAATGGGTGTCACGACACAAGCACATTTCGGTAAATTACAGGAAATAATAACTGTACAGTACACTGTTGCGGCGTGTTTTCAAGGATAAATGGACATTTGGAAGCCTGAAACGAGCTGAGACCTTTTCTGTTCAATATTAATAGACTCAATTTTTTTTGGGATCAGTCTTTTGAGAACACGGTGAAATAATCTTACAACAAAAATATACCATATATTTTTCATTAGCTTTTGATTATAAAGGAAGTAAATATTGCATTGCAATTATATGATTATTAACGAGATATTTACCGTCAAAGGGTTGTGAATGGAACTCCCGAAAAAATAACCTGAGACAAAAAAAATACAAAGAGGGTAGATCGTTTTGTCTTGCTTTTGAAATTTGAACTTGCCAACTAACGCGTACCAGCATTTTCCAGTCTTCCCGTGAATATGGTGCATGTAACTGCGCCGAAATATCGGGAGCTCATTCCACAACCTTACCACGGTAAGTATCTCGTTAATAATCATATAACTGTGCTGAACGACCGTGATAGTTTAAAATATAGCATTGTTAAAGAATTATCTAAACGTCTGGTCGAAAATCCCGTGACCAAAATGCTGGTCGGTGTCTTGCGCAACGGGTCAGTATTGTAATCCAACGAGGCAATGCGGCCAGCATTTTGGACACGATGTCTACGGGAAAATACGAATTAGAGATAATCGTATTTGAAGAAGTAAGGATAAGTAAAAGCAGGTGGATTGAAATCAGATCCTTTCTCTCCAAAAGCAAAAGCTAGATATGGACCATGTCCAGTAGTATAAACTAGTCACAAATTAGAGTGGTAACACTTTTTTATTGAATAATAAGCTTTCGTTTGACCACCATCTTGCCTGATGCTAAGCGATAATGTGGTATACAACAGAACATGCTTGACTAGAAACCGATTCAGTAGCAACTTGAATACACCCAAATTGTAACTACTGAGAAATACCTACGCATTCAGGCAGCGCATTACACAGACAAAAATTGCACAATAAAACAATTGAATCAAAGCGCTTCGTACAGGTTTTACGGAATTTGAACAACGAAACGGTTAATGCGGATTATACCCAGATAAAAAATATTGCTGCGTCGTGTTTGGTCAAATTTGCATTCGGCCAAGTGACCGAAAAACTGTCTTAATCGCGAACGGCCAAATGTCACTATAGATCAGGCATGATCTCTTCGTCTCACAAACGATATAATTGAATTGCAAAAGGTTTTTCGGTTTAATTTGCATTGTAATTATAATTTTAAGTTCGTTACTGCAATTTACCGTTGACAATCATATTTGAGACAGTTTCTAAACCCAACTGGATATTTATGGAGTCTTCTAGACATGGTCCAAATTATTGCAGCTTTCTGACTAAAAATTGTGGTTTAGTGAAGGGCAATGGAACGTGACATTGTAGAGTATTTATCTATCTATACTAATATTATAAAGAGGAAAGATTTGATTGTTCGTTTGTTTGTTTGTTTGCATTGAATAGGGTCCGAAACTACTGAACCGATTTGAAAAAATTTTTCACTGTTGGGAAGCTACACTATCCCCGGGTGACATAGGCTATAATCTATACCCGTGCGAAGCTAGGGCGGACCGCTAGTTATTGATATTTTTAATAGATACAATTTTATATTAATGGGCAGGCCACATCTCTCGTAGACCTGATAACCGATGGGGAAGAAAGATTCTTGAGTGAAGACCACGAACCGGAAAAAGCAGCTTACAAAGCCAAAGCTTAGTGACGGTCATGTAATCAGCTTCAAGGGTTCCATTGCTTGCAGCCAATGACTGCTTTAAAAAGGGGGAAGACGCGTGACATCCAAACATTGTACCCAATAAATATGGCTCTGTTTCGGCTCGAGTCAGCGGCGACGTTGACGTCTACACTGTAAACGTCAACTTCACCGCTCCATTAGACACTACACTAGACCATAGAAGTGACATTTAAAGAAAATTTAGTTATTTTTTGTTATTTTTTTTTGTCTTCAAACATTTGGTGCACCTTGTGAAAACGCAGGAAGTAATTTTTGCTAATTTTCACACAATTTTGACAAGTAATTCACGTGCTATCAAAACGCCAGTTCGATTGTGACTGAAGTGGATTGTGCCCCGGAGCCTATACTGTGCGGTCCACGTCAAGAAGTTCGTCCCGTATCTTCCCCCTATTTACTTATATCAATGCTTGCAGCAGGAAATGACGTATGTTCTAAGTAAGCAGAAATGCCGTTTAGTTGGAAACTCACAATGGCCGTGTGTTGTCTACCGGGACACAATGAGTGAATGCTTAGCAATCGTACAGTAGGTATATTGTAAGTGCATTACAAAGTAGGTTGTACACATGTCATGATCATAGAAACGTTGGCTGAGCTCTGATTCTGTTACTACAAACATGCACGTAATGTGCCAGTTATCTTTATTCCTAGGGAATAGAGTCAAAAAATGTAAAGGTTAACTTAACGCGGCGCGTCACATGTCTTAGTTACACAGAAAGAAAAAAGTCTCGAATCAAGAGTATATTTATTGGTCAAGAATAATATAGTTTCATATATGGGGAAAACAATATTTTCTTGAATAAAGCAATTTATTGTTTTAGTTGATAAGCTCAAATCAACATTTTAATGTCTCATATAAAGCCAATATATTATCGATAGAAGAATTAAGCAATTTCTTCATGCAAGAGGGAACGGTTTCTTGTTCTTCAAGACTCACAGTTTTCTTGAACAAAGACAGTCAAAGTTTTTGATGCATACCTATTTTATTTTTGGAGTAAGACAAAGCTATTTTTATAGAAAACATAATAATCTTCTAATATAGTGAATAAGGAAAAGATATTAAAATATAATATCTCAGCGTGAAGACCGTAGTTCGGAGAATTCTGAACTGCCCTGAACTGGGCAGGCATTACGTACGCTTACCATCAAGGGAGCGACATGCACCACTTTGCAACAACAAAAACGCAATAAAAATCGGTTATGCCGTTTTGGAGTTACGATACAAAAGACAGACATACAGATACACATAATAATTATAATTATGTATAATTGTATACAACACCCCTCTGTTTGCGTCGGGGATTAAAAATAGGATTTAATCCCTAAGAGCGCATAAAAAATTTACCATTTCTTACCATTTACCATTTGCCTTAGAATAACTACTCAGAGAAGGTAGGTTTCCAAACAACGCCTTCTCAAAACGTAAGCTACAAATTCGCTTTGTAGCTTACGTTTCGATTGGTATTTTAAACGATTTAAGCAAGAAAATTAATGGATTACCTCTGGAATGTCACACCATAACTCTTATGCTGCTTTTCTGATTTGTGGTGATACGGTTTCACCGCGAAAATTGTCATAGTAAAATTTATATATTTTTTTTGATGTCATATATGACATCATTTGAATGGCTTAAATTTTGCGTATGTACTTGGTTTCTTTGTGTAGTTATTCTAAGGTGCTGGCTTTTAAAAGTATGTATTTTACAGAGATCTACCCAGCTAACACAGAAGTGGAATAAAACATAATGCTACATGAATTCTGAATAATATGTAGTTTCTTTAGGTATAAGGTAAATCAACAACAAAATTTTCTCGACATTTTTGACCTATTTAACAAATAATAATACAGTAGTACTACTAATCCGACACCATTAAAGACAAGGAGATGCCGGATTATTGGAATATTCGGATTACTGGATTTTATAGGGAAATTCTAAAAATATATCACTGCATATGAATGTAGTATGTGTTTACATATTTTATGACAACTATCTTACTTATGTTATCTGGGGGAGGAAAGAGTGTCGGCGGGCGTAGGTAGTAGCCGAGGAAAGAGGAAGGCGCGAGCAGAAAGAGCGTGGGCCGTGGGTGTAGACTGTAGAGTGTCGGACTACTGGACGTGCCGATGTACTGAGACTGTATTACTTATCTCTCTATCAGTATGATACTTTGTTCACAAGTTAACCATGACTTGTTCTTGACCTATGCATCAAAGCCAGAGACCTATATCTAAGTAGATTCCACAAGCACTCCAAACAGTATTAAAACTAAGCGTGTCAAATTTTTCGTAGCTAAAAGTATGTACTTACATATAAAAAGAAATATCTTTATTTTGTCAGCCAACTCCATTTGTGGTATTATTAGAACTCAGTATTGCACAATTAGTATTTACGTTTCAAACTGACACGTGTTGTCGCGGCACCGATTGAGCAGACTGTTTAACTGGAGTCAATTATGAAAATTTTACGTAGTTGTATTAAAAATATGACATGCAAGGTAGATCTTGTAGCGTCTAATTGGATACAGGTATGTGATCAAAGCATATACAAGTGCCTCTATCATTATCTCGGCTATCTGATTGATATTTTTATTGTATACGACCTGTGATCATTTTCACAGACTAACGCTCTGTATGAACCATTGCCTCCAAGTTTGATTGAAGAGATAAAATGCGTTCTCACATTAAGTTAACTGGACTTAGTACCGTTTTGAATGAGTGCCAGGCGTCTCTGTAGCTTGAAGTATTGAGGCACCCAAATTAAAAATAGAGCAATGTATATTCGCAACCGGTTTTCGTAGAGACGAGAGAGATGAGTTTGGCCGGAAGCCTATGAGTTTCCGGCTACAATTAGTGATCATTTCGAATAGATTTTTAAGTAAAAACTACTTTGGCCGCGTAAAGCGATTTTTGGTAGGTGCAAAACTTACAGGTTTGCGTCACCGACATGCTAATGTGACGTAAAGTTTTCACTTCTATTGACAGTTCCACAGAAGAGAAAAAAAAAATCTCTTTTCTGTGGACAGTCCCCATGACTGTCGTTTTTATTGACGCACATTCAAATTGTATATAGTTTTCTTAACACATTTATACTTCTACTTCTATCTATATTCTTTTTGATCCTGTATTATGGTAGGAAGTCTTCTAAATTCTAGATGACTGGATAATAAACAATGTTTTTGTTGTGCATGAAATGAAATTGCTCTTCTTAGCTGTGTACCTAATAAAATAATTTGATTTAGTACGTTTTTTTATAATAATAAAATAAATAAATATTCGGGACATTTTTCCACATACGGTCACCTGACCCCAAACTAAGCAAAGCTTGTAATATGGCTGCTAGAGACTGATATACATACATATATTTTTTTAAATACATACTTAAATAAATATTAACACTTAGATATAGAATAAACACAAATGTTCATCACATAAATGTATGTGGGTTTCGAACCCATGCCCCCAGCGCAGAAGGCAGGTTCACTACCAACTAGACCAACGGGCTATCTAAAATACCTGCTTTGTTAATTTATCTATATAAAGTACGTATATATCTAAATGGATATTATTTAATGAGTTATAAGCATATATTAAGTACATCAAAAATATATTTTAGCGTATACCTAAAAGTAAAACCTTTGGCTTACTTATTAAAAAAGTATTAAGTGATATGTATAGGTAAATGCACGACCAATTTGGAAAGAGCTCATAACTTTTAAACCGCTAGACAGATTTTGAATAAACAGAATCTTAAATTTGCTATAAATGGTAACAGACATGTAAATACACAATCTCTTATCTCAAACGCGGTAAAAGTGAACTTGAGTGAGTGGTCGGATACATAATTTGGCAGAAAACACTTTTGGCCGGAAACATGACATCTCTAGTCTTGATTACTTTGCCATAAATCATGGCGTAGGTAGTCGTTACTTATATTGCTATTCGTTATGACATCACCTCTACGGAGATAAACATTTTATTTTAATTTTCGGCAATTAGTCTTGATTCCGGTTAATTAGATACTTTATACCACGCATTATATAAGATGTGATATATTCGTAATGTCACAAAATTAGGACGGAATTGAAAAATGGTCAAAGCTCATTTTAATTTATGGCAATTAGTAGAATTGATAACGTTTTAATGAGATACCTACATAATTAATTCATGATGTGAAATGGGGTATATAAAAAGTTAAAAAAAGCCCTGTTTAGTGCAAATAAATGGGAGACAAGCTTTGTACCAAACTACGTAAATAAGGATCTGTCAAGTACATAAATATATCAAATCCATTCCATTTCCGGTCAGACTAACCTAATGTCGCATTAAAATGAACCTGGCTGTATATCGGCGTCTGCGCAGCCAACAATGCCTCTTTGTCGAGCTTTCCCACACACTTGATAGTTTAACGTGGTTCAGCTATTTCCTCGTTGTAAGACGTCGGGTACAAAAGTGCTACAAGATTTGTGAATTACCGGACAAGGCCATCTTCTTGTATTGTTTGTGTTAAGACATGTCCTGGGGCCTTAAGGACAACTGCTATTACAGGCACCTAATCCGCTCAGTTGGAAAATCACGCGACCGCCTATACAACAACTGCCTACTATATAAGTCCAACGACTATTTTG
This sequence comes from Agriopis aurantiaria, assembly GCA_914767915.1. Lineage (NCBI taxonomy): Eukaryota > Metazoa > Arthropoda > Insecta > Lepidoptera > Geometridae > Agriopis > Agriopis aurantiaria. Next base: position 2,231,902 of record OU611994.1, on the reverse strand, counting down.
ATTATTATAATTAAATGTTGATTTTTGCGAACTGACGAGACATACATGTAAACTGTTTTATACAAGCTATAATAATAGTATTACACCAGCAGCCATTAAACGTCCACTGCTGGACAAACCTCACTCTCCTCACTCTTAGAGAAGGGTGTTGCTATAAACTCAACGCTCGGCAGGCGGCTTGGGGATCGCAATACGTTCACCGTGTACTAATAGAACGCTGCTGCCCATCCTCCGGTGGTTCTGGTCGCAGTTTTAGGACATTTAGTATGCAATATCATAACAATCATTAAGTCATTACAAAGATAGGTGGCATCAATCAACATATAACCACTGCCTTCCTCGCAGTTCTGTGCCCGGTTGTACGGGAGCTTATAGTAAAGATTGTTGGAATGGTATCGGGGCATTGTTCAGGCTTTATTTCGTTTTATTATTTTACTGCGCGATTTCTTCCGATTTGCGTGCGCCGGAGTCGATCGCATCCACTGAGACCCATGAGAAAATGGCTAATTTATTTATGTAAAGTAAGAATTGTAGTCACATTCTATTTCTGTTCTTTATTTTCATAATTATATTTTCGGGTCTCCCGGACATTTGAGAGGCATTGTTGGGGCCGAAACCAACACCAAGAGGCTGTTGAGTATAAAATATAATTTGGGGTAATTATTCATTTAATAAATGATATGCAAGATATTCGATTTATAGGGGGAATTAGTTTATATGTTCCTATAACTTGTTTATGTATAAATATTTCTATCAAATACCAAAAATAAAATATAATGTTCCAATATCTTTATGATTTGTTGAATAAAGTCATTTTCGCTTTATATGTGTTAAAATAAAATGGCTGTTAAATTTTTAATATAATTTTTTATAAAAAAAAAAAATATTGTTGAAAAATTAAATATAAT